>OV702280.1:426473461-436473461 GCA_916181665.1 Avena sativa
CTTGACTGAATTGTGGCACTAGCGTTGCTCATAAGCCAAACCCTAGTTATGCTAGGAGCGGTGGATCAGGTAATATAGTTCACAAAGGGAAACATGCTTCAGATAGGATTACTCTGTCTACTGATAAAAGACTGTTGAACCGAATGCATATGACGAGAATGAAATACTTTGTAATCATAGGATTCATAAGTATGAGTAGGGCTTCGCTTGCCTTATCCGTTGTTGGACTGGTACTGCTCTTCGGTGGCGTTGACTTCAGCTTCGGGTTCGGTTCCTATTCACGAGAATCAATCACCGGAAAAGAGAAAGAAACACTCAACGCATGGCATGTGCAATGCTCATACAATATGGATGATATGACAAGTTAAATAATGTTTAATTGAACCCTAAAACATGCTTGGTCACTTTAAAGGGGGTTCCGAAGATCCAAACCCTAAAACAGTGGAATCATCGGAATCACCTATGGGGTTGAATTAGTTCTTCTAATTAAACTTGCTATCAAAGTTTATTAACAATGTATGATTACAGCTTAGTTAGATAGGTTTCATTTTTCTGATCATTTTGGTATATTATTTCTATTTTTCTGATTTAAAATGAATTAGTTATGAATTTACCAAATTTTATTCCATTTTAATTCATTTTTTTGGAATATTTGAAATAATTTCCAAACTTGGGCCCACATGTCAGATTTTTAATCATTTCAGAAAATAATTACAGAAAATAATTACAAAAAATAATAAAACTCTTACATGTATGGCCCACCTGTCAGGGATTTTCTATTTACGGAAATAATTAAAAGAAAAGAAAAAGAGATATGACATCAGCATGACATCATGCTGATGTCATCAATGGAGTTGCTCCCAGGTCGAGCTCGAATCCAGCGATTCCGAGCGCGCCTGGATGCGAGGTTGGGGGCGTTGGACGCAGACGACGATGGGAAGTCGAATGGTGATGGAGCCGCCTATTCTTGGTCACCGGAGATGGCGGTGCAACGACAGCGAGCGGCGGCGACGTCGGGCACATGCGGGGAGAGCGACTCAGGGGGAGATGGAGGAAACGGAGGCCACTGCGAGGATCAGAAACTCACCGTGAGCAAGACAGGCTTGGCGGCGAGACGAGGCGAGCTCGGGGTCGGCGGGGATCAACGACGACCGACGGCGGCCGGAGCTTCCGATTCGCTCAAACGAGGTCGCATGCGAGGGGGAAAGGAGGCTAGGGAGAGAGAGTCGAGCATGGCGGTTCCAGCGGTGGCGTCGGATTGAGCTGGGGCGGACGAAAACAGCGAGGCCGACGACGACTGGCGGCTAGGGTTCTTCGGCCATGGCGCTGCCGCGAAGGAGATCAGGAGGAGAGGAAGTGAAATAGGCACTGGGAGAGAGAGGAGGCTGCGGCGGTTCTTATCCGCGGCTCTAGGGGCGGTGGCGGGCATCGTGACGCGCAGGAGATCGACGGCGGGCGTGCTGCCAGGCTGCTTCTTGCCGGCGACGAGAAAGAAGACGGGGGAGAAGGCCGAAGGGGTACGGGCCTGGCTGGGCCGGCTTGGGCCTCGGGTGGGCTGGCTGCTGGCGGCAGAAAGAGAGTGAGGGAGGTGGGCTCGGCCCAGTTAGAGTAAACAGATGTTTTTATTTCCAGAAATGTTTTTCTATTTCTATTTTCTGATTTCCCTTTTGTATTTTGAATTTTAAATCTGTTTTGAATAATTTCAAATCACAGGAACTTTTGTAATATAACTGAAAACACTAAGGGGCCCTTGGTACTGATTGGGCTCCATGCACTTTGTGTTTCTTTCCAAATATTTTCAAAACCAGATAAATGTTTCAAATAGAGAGGAAAGTTAGGGTTTAGGGTTTTTATTTGTTCTTCTTTGGTTGAATCAAAGTGCAAATGTTATGCATGCATGCAATGCTCAAACATATCTTATTTATATTACACAAGAGGGTGGTATGTTACATGATCCGAACGGTCGAACATGATGCAGGACTCCAAGCCGCTGATGTATTCTTGATTATGGCGGAACCGAAGGTTACATGGGTGCGCAAATGCGATCTGGCGTAAGGTGTGTGTATGAGGTGAGTTCGTCCTTCTCGCCGTGCCCTCTTGGCTCTTATATGATAGGCCATGTCCCGGAGATAGGTCGAGTCGGTTACGGATTAGGGTTGAATCTTTTGAAATTTTATCTACAGCTAGACTTGTCCTTCAAGGAGTCGAACTCGCCATGTGCTTGGGCCACCCGAAATCTTCCTGGGCTGCAGGTCTTCGCGTGGGCCTTCCTTGGGCTGAACTGGGTATACTAATGTTATGCACCCGTAGGGTATATCCATGTCAGTAAGAACCTGATTGTCATGATTTATTATCGTAGTTTTGTCTTTTATTTTAAATAATTCTATATACTAAGACTTTCCAAATTCAACACCACTCTTAAATCTCTTGCTTGGTTACATATATCATTGTGTCGGTACTAGAGTTGTGTACCATGGTAATTTTTCTATAGCTTCACCCCTGAGTGGTCACCTCCATTGACAACTCCATGGTGGGGGCGGAAGGGACACCTCCATTGACAACTCCACGGTGGGGCCGGAGGAGAGAGCCACGGCTTCAGCGGAACTGTACGAGCCCGTACTCTGGCAAGCAGCACTTCCGACAATGGAGGAGGGAGGCATAGCTCCATCCGTGCTCTGTGCACGACCAGTGCTTCTTATTGAGCCGTCTCATATTTGCAGTGGTGGGCGACATCGTTCTTAGACTTTTTTCAACATTTTTTTTCTAGATATGAGTTATCGGCAGCACCCACTTAATTTATAGAAGAGTGGGGGACGACGAAAAAAGCTGCAAAGAAACCGAATAAGGAAGCGGGAAAAAATAAAGAAACAGAAACATATCACACACACATGTAGCATAAAATAAACTGTTTGGAAAAAAAAAATAAACGCAAACGAAGAAATCATCCGCCAACGTTTAGGTTTAAAAAAAAGGCGACTGCTGAGCGTCCTCCGTAGGATTGGCATGCCGGGATCCTCCGCATCCCAGGCTTGACACGTTCCCCTACCGACAAAAAAAAGGAGAGAGGACCACGCATGGGTCCTACCACTTCTTCCTCTTATCTTCTTATCAGTTTTCTTGACTCGTTCTTTCTCGTCTCCCTTTGCGAGCACCACTGGCACACTAGCCTGATCTCCTCGGTAACGGCGTCTGCCGCTCTCCTTCCCACTGCGGCCTCGCCCCACTCCTCTCCGGCCACATCACCGCTGCAGAAATCGTGCAACAAGCTGCTTCATGCGGTAGATACATGTTGTTGTAAACCTCTCTTTCCGCCCACATCCTCCGCTGAGGCTTCCTTGGAAGCACCTCGTGCACCCCCCCATGGTAGCACCACTCTTCCTTGGAAGCCCATCCGTTGACCGCAGGCAACACCTCTGTCCTTCCATGACAGTGCTCTCCCCTGGAAGCACCTCCCTTGGCCGCGGGCAGCAGCTTCGCCTCTCCCATGGAAGCACGTCGTAGAAGCGCTCATAGCAAAATTGTCCGCCACTGAGAGCAAAGGCATTGGCCACTCGTAGCAAATTAAAAAGCGTCTTCTTGCTGCTAGTAGATGCATTGGTCGGTCGTAGCACATGTTTCCACCGCTTGTAGCAACAACGGACGTTGTAGGTAGAAAATGCGTCGCCATCGTTCATAGCACACATGCTCGCCGCTCGTAGCAAGAACGATGGCTGCCGGTAGCAAATGTGTCGGCTGCTCGTAGCACATGCTTCGGCCGCTTGTAACATTAATGGCAACACTTGCAGCTGTGTTGGACACCCTCGTAGCCGACCTATGGCAGCCTGGCCTCGGAGCACCTCCGCCTGGAAAATTGGAGCACCTCTCGGCTTGCAGGACGATGCCGGTGCGGGGACGAGTACGGCGGGCGAAGACGCGTCCGGTGCTATCGCAAGGAATAAAAATGCTTAGGTGACTATAATGTGTTCGCACGTGGGTGGACCCCCTGTCTGAACCACGCTCAGACGGTCCAAATTTTTCCGACGCGATGGCAACGCTATGGCAAGGAAAGGACCTTCCGGATGGCAACGCTATGGCTGGACCTATGCTTAGCTATGTCCCGTCGTCGTTGACGACACTGTTGCCTGCATTGTCTCGTACAGCACATGATGATTGATCTGACACCACCACAGAAAGGTTACCTGTTGAACGAGCTGTGGCAGTGGAAGACCACACCCGCTTGAACGGACCGGGCTATGCAAGTCTCGTTGAACAGAAAAATTAGGAACGGATGATGGAAAAAAGGAATTAAAAAGGAGAAGGTCCCTCCGCTCCCGATCTCTCCTCCTCAACTCCGCCCCCACTCCACTCACGAGGCCACCTCCTCCTATCCATCTCTCGCATCCAGCGTCAGCCACCTCTGCTTCTCCACCCCGAACCTTCCCAATACCGATTCAACATCGCCCCCGACCCCGCGCACCCATCCGCCGCCACGCTTTGCCGGTGGTGTGGAAGATAAGGAGGAGGTGAGTGCATGGGGCGGTGGGGGGTGAGAGAGAGGGGGAAGCGCAGTTAGAGACGCTCCTATATGGGACTACACGAATATGTCACATCATCCTCACCGCTTTGACTAGAATAATTAGGGACGGATGGCGGGACAAAAGGAATTGAAAATGTAACATCCCAAAAATATGAAACAATGATCATCAAACTCTAATCACTAAAATTAGGGTTAACAAAAACTTTGATTAATTTAAATCATATGAATGCATGTGTGTATGTGATGATTTGATAAATGCATGAATCAACTTGTGTGATTAACCTAAATAGCAAAAAATGGTTTAAAGGTGAAAATAACATCATATAAAACAATTCCATGCAGAAACAAATCAAGAGAAAATCAAAAACAAATCAAATAAAGAAAATGGTCATTTTTACCAATCTTGCTCACTAGGTCACTTTGACTATTTCTAGTCCAAGATTTCAAACAGAAACCTTTTCAATTCTTTTCACCCCTTGCAAGACCAAGTAAAAGTGAAGCAAAGCCCACCTTTCAAACTTGCAGAAACATTTGGCAACCTCATTCAAATCACAATTCAAAATTGAATCTTTAACATATGTGAAGATCACACATTTTCAAAACCAAACCAAACCAGTGCCCCTTGACTAATCCAACTAACCAGATACTCCCTAGCATGTAGCTAGCAAACCCACCAAGTTTGAATCCAAAATTCAAATTTATAGTTCTTTCGGTCATTTCATCAAACACCTTGCAAACACAAAACAAAAAAATCTAACACTATAGTGTGCAGTAATTTTGGCCAACCTTGTTCCCTTTCTAGATCTCACTACACTCCCAGTAGATGAACTAGCCAAATTAACAATCTTTAGCACCACTGTGAGTTTGGCATAGCCATTAATGGTGACCATGCCGAGCCCCTTTGCCACCCCCAATGTGGACAACAAGCTAGAGGAAGAACTACCTGCCCCAACCTTGTCTAGCATGCTGCTCGTGCCTCACCGCCCCATCTAGACCAGCCCTAGCTCGAAGACAGAGACAGGAACCACCGGAAACGCCGTGCCCGCGCCGCTGTCGACCATGCCGACGCGCACCATCGTGCACGCATTGTTCCCACTCAACCCGACCACCTCGAGCCCTTGCCGCTCGCCAGCACAAACCCCACCGTCCCAGGAGACCACTAGACATGCTCGTTTCCTCGACCGTACCCCGTAGCCTCCGCACGCCGCGAAGTTCGCCATTGGTACCGCGTAGAGCACCACACGTTCCAGACCAAACCCCACCGCCCTACGCCTCGCCTTTAAACTAGCAACGATCACCAGGAGATTGCGCACCGTCCCCTAGCCTCAGCCACGCCGATAGCCGCCTGTACCATCGCCTCCGACGACCTCAGCCCACGCCGTGATGCCCCTCTTGCTCGCCTATAAAACGAGGCCTCCCCATCTCGATTCCTCCACACCATCTCACTCCCCACCTCGCACTGATCCTTCCCACTTCTTCTCGGAGCAAGGCGAGCTCTATCTTGCTGGAATTTGGCCGGAGACCGCCGCTGCTGGAGGAGAAGGGAGTCGTCGATTGAAGCCGCCCCAGGAGGAGCCGCCGGTACCAGGAGAACCGCCGCCGTTGACTTCGTCGTTCGCCCCTGTTGCCGACCATCGTCAGAGCCCCGGTGAGACGCCCAGACCCTCACTGGCCGCGTTAGGGTTAGTTCCTCGCCGGAGTAGCTCGTCGTCAACGACGACCCTCGGCCGTTAGATTAGAACTAGATCGTAAGGCTTAGATTCATAGACATTGTTTCGTTAAGTTAGTTCCGCTGACTTGTGGACCCCATCTGTCAGTAGCCCGCGCACACACTGTGCGTAGTGGGCTGACCCAGTAACTCTCCCGCGCAACCCAGTTAGTTTAAATTTAGATTTTTTATTTAAACTCAAACCCTAGTTATGTCTGTTGATTCAAAAATCAATCCAGGGAGTTTTGCTAAACCAAATAGCATGAAACCAATTTTGTCAGAAAGGTATTGGAATGCTTAATCCAAGCCCGTCGGATTCAAACCATTTAGATTTGTAGATCACCCATGGTAAAAATATCAAGGTAGGAGCTTTTCTGCATTCAAACATTTTTCAAAATTCAACCATAAGAGCTTTTGAGTTGATTCCAACTCTCAAAAATCATATTTGACCATAACCTTCAGAATATATAAAAATATATAGGTTTACTTACAGAAATAATGATCAAGTAATAAAAGAATGCCACATAGGCATTTCTAGTCATTTTAATTAAATAAAATAAAAAGGTTAAACCTTATTAAATTGTGACACCACTTTAAATCACATTCCCATGTACTGAAATATATGGTGATGACATGTGTCAACATGATCCCATGTTTGAGTTGGAGAATATTAAATCTTAAGTATTTTTTCAATGAGTAGAAATTACTTTTCTAAAAATAAAATAAATAAGACAAGTGATTTAATCTTGTAATGTTAGTGATGATGCTAGATCATCTAGTATGGACCTTTGTGTGATGATTGGAAATAGTTAAGTATTGTTTGGTGATTGTGTACCTCGTATTTATTTATAGACGCTAGTACCGACCAAGGATACGAGGAGGAAGGAGGATACTATGAGGAAGAAACCGAGGAGAACTTCAACCACTGCTCTGCACAAGGCAAGCCTAATACTACTAGTTGAATTAGCAAGCTAACACTTGAAACTTAGCAAGCTTATACTAATATCCTAGCAAGCATATACTTGCAACCTTGCAAGCTACTACTTGCTTATTACTATGCCAACTATATGCCTTAAGCATATGTGATTATACCCACTTGACACACCATCCTAGTTTTACTTACAAGCTTAGTATTTTATTTTTCTTTACTAAAAGCTTTCTAGCAAAAGTTTACTTAGTGACTTGTAGATTCTAGAAAGATAATTGAAGGTAGAATAAAGAGCATAAAATTTGGCCTAAGTTAGATAATCTTGATGCCATCCTAAGGCATGAGATTGAACTTAGATAATCCTCACTTGTTTACCACCCCTCATTAGTCTTTAACCCCACTTATAGATGCTAGTGCTAAGCATAAAAATTTATCAACTTTAGATGGGAATACTTGGTGAAAATGGTTATGAAAACCTTAGAATGATGAGTCATTCTTCTGAAATGTTTTGACATGTGTTTCCAAACACCAGATGATTTTGATGATGAAAATGTTAAGGCATGAGCCTTAGCCCTTTATAAAACTAATGGTTGTCTGGATGCGATACCATTCCAATTTTACCGTACAACCACAATACCCGAAATTTTGGTAGGTCTTCACTGGAAATTTATATACCTTAGTATGGGTTCCCTTGCGGCCAAGGTCTGAGCTGAGGCTACCTTGTGAAGATTGTCCACCTGTGCAGTATCCAAGATGACAGTTGGTCATGGTTGGGAGGCCAAACTCATAGGAGAGGTGCCTATACTAGGGCGTGTAATTGAAAGGTTAGGATTGATTATCCGCATACTGAGTGTGGTGAATTCAGGATTATTCCTGACGGATGTATCGAATGTTGTGGTGAAAGTGTACAATCTCTGCAGAGTGTCAAACTATTCGAATAGCCGCGTCCGCGGTTATGGACAGTTGGAGTGGCCATACTGTTCCCCGTCAGATGTTTTCAAAATGACTTGTGAAATGATTTGTGACTTTGACTTGAACACAACAGAGTTGTTATATGAAATTCAAGTTCCCACTTAGGTGCTATAAAACTTTCAACGAGCTTTCTTTGCTTTTGAACTTAGTAGAAGTAAATCTGGATTTTTGCAAAACAACCCTAGAGCTTAGTATATCCTATTCAAAAAAAACCCTTAACTTGTTAGTATTCGTTTGAGAGTACTTAAAGAGTACTCATGGCTTTATCCCTGGCTATTCCCGTGGCCAGACTTGTAGGGGTTCGTAGCATGGAAAACAAAATTTTCTACCGCATACAAACAAACAAGCCAAGATCCATCTACCAGATTGTAGCAACGAGTCGATGGAATAACTCACCCTCGAAGATTCCAAAGTGTTTAACGAGAGCGGATTCTCGTGGGTGATGTAGTCGTACTCTTGCCGATCTCAAGATCGTGTAGACGATCCTTCCGGCGCTGCGTTCCGGCAGCGCTTCCGCAGTCGGTCACACGTTCGGTACTCGATGAAGACCTTCCTCTCCCTTGTTCCAGCAGGCAGCGGAGGTTGTAGCACTCTCCTCGCGATTCCGGCAGCACGACGGCGTGGTACCGGAAGTAGAGGGGAGATCTCGCAGGGCTTCGCCTTAAGCCGGAGCGAGTATGGTGGACTATGAGAGAGGCCTCGGTGATCTAGGGTTTAGACACACCAAGGAGAGAGGGCTAGGCCGGCGGCTAGAGCTTGGGGAAAGCCCCAAGTCGGTGGCTAGGGTTTGCCCTAGGGCGGCGGCGGCTGCAGGAGGGTCGGTGGCTAGGGCTAGGGTTTTGGGTGGTGGAGGTGTGTGTCTAGAGGGGGCAGCCCTGCCCCTCCTTTTATAGGTGGGAGGGCGCGGTCAAGGGGAGGGGAGTCCTCCCCCAAATCGGCCTCCTTGGCCGGAGGTGGATGGAGAGGAACTCCTCCCCAAGTAGGTTTCCTACTCTCCCTCCACCAAGCAAACTTGCCGTTTGACTTTTCAAATTGGCGTTTGACTTTTCAAACTAGGATTTGATTTATCCCTTTATTTTGCTCAGCGATGACACCTAGCACATGATGCAACCATTCCAACTTGTTATGACACATTCATGTACCCTTCCCCTCCGGAGTGCCGGACCTTCCGGAACCTTCTAGAACATTCCCGATGAAAACACCGGAACCATTCTCCAACCCCGAAACAGGACTTTCCTTATATGAATCTTATTCTCCGGACCATTTCAGATCTCCTCATGATATCCCGGATCCCATCCAATACTCCGAAAAACATTCGGTCTCTTACTCATCATTCCATAACTACTCAACAACATCGAATCCTTAAGTGTGTCTTCCTACGGTTCGTGAATTATGCGGACATGATCGAGACACTTCTCCGATCAATAACCAATAGAGGAATCTGGAAATTCATATGGTTCCCACATATTTCTACGATTACTTTTCGATCGAATGAACCACTTACATACGATGCCAATTTCCCTTTGTCTCACGATAGTTTACTTATCCGAGGTTTTGATCGTCGGTATCTCTGCATACCTAGTTCAACCTCGTTACTGATAAGTACTCTTTTCTCGTTCCCGTGATATGTGATCCCTTGTGAGCCAGTCACATGCTTGCAAGACAATTGTATGACATTCCACCGAGAGGGCCTAGAGTATATCTATCCGTCATATGGATGGACAAATCCCACTCTTGATCCATGTGTATCAACCAATACTTTCCGAACACCCAATTCCACCTTTATAACCACCCAGTTACGGTGTGGTGTTTGATGTCATCAAAGCATCCTTCCGGTGATGGTGATATGCATGATCTCATGGTCGAAGGAATTAGGTTACTATGTATCAGAAAGCATATAGCAATTGAACTATTAAAATGACTTGATCTTTATGCTACGCTTATCTATAGGAGTATGTCCATCATATCATTCTCCTAACGATATGATCTTGTTGTTAATAACATCTCAATGTTCATGATAGGGAAACCACAATCATTTATTAACCAACAAGCTAGTATTATAAAGAGGCTTTACTAGGGACTCTAATTTAGTTTACAAATCACACAAGTATTAATGTTTCCTTGTTAATACAGTTATAGCATGAATGTAAACATTTATCATAAACATAAAGATATAATAATAACTACATTTATTATTGCCTCTAGGGCATATCTCCAACAGTCTCCCACTTGCACTAGAGTCAACTAATCTAGATTACATGGTAATATACCGAACACCCATGGCAGTTTGGTGTTGGTCATGTTTTGCCCTCGGGAGAGGTTTAGTCAACGGATCCGCCACATTCAGATATGTGTGTACTTTGCAAATCTTTATGTCACCATCTTGGACATGTTCTCGAATAGCGTGAAAACGTAGCTTGATGTGCTTCAGCTTCTTGTGTGACCTTGGTTCTTGCGCATTGGATATGGCACCCATGTTATCACAGTAGATAGACATTGGGTCCAGCGCACTTGGAACCACACCGAGCTCTGTAATGAACTCCTTCATCTATATCGCTTCTTGTGAAGCCTCCAAAACAGCTATGTATTCCGATTCAGTTGAAGATCTCGCCACAACGCTTTGCTTTGCACTCCTCCAGCTAACTGTTGCACCATTCAAAGTAAATACGTATCCAGATTGAGATTTAGAATCATCTGGATCGGTGTTCCAACTAGCATCGGTGTAACCATTAACAACTAGCTATTCATCACCTCCATAAGAAAGAACCATATCCTTAGTTCTTCTCAAGTACTTAAGGATGTTTTTGACCGCTGTCCAATGATCCACTCCTGGATCACTTTGATATCTTCTAGTCAAACTAACAGCATATGCAATGTCGGGTCTAGTACATAGCATGGCATACATTAGAGATCCTATGGCTGAGGCATAGGGAGTCTTACTCATCCTTTCTCTATCTTCTATCGTTGCTGGACTTTGAGTTTTACTCAAGGTCGTATTGGGCAACATGGGCAAGAACCCTTTCTTGCTATCTTCCATTCCAAACCTCTTTAGAACTTTGTCCAAATATGTACTTTGTGACAATGATATTAGGCGTCTCGATCTATCTCTATAAATCTTTATGCCTAGTATGTAAGCTGCTTCGCCAAGATCTTTCATTGAAAAACTATTATTCAAATATTCCTTGACACTATTAAGAAGGTCTACATCATTCCCAATCAACAATATGTCATCTACATATAGTATTAAGAATGCTACAGAGCTCCCACTCACTTTCTTGTAAATACAAGATTCTCCATAATTTGTATAAAACCAAAACTTTTGATTACCTTATCAAAACGTTGATTCCAACTTCGGGATGCTTGCTTCAATCCATATATGGACCGTTGAAGTTTGCATACCTTGTTAGCATCTTTAGGATCGACAAAACCTTTGGGTTGCATCATATACAACTCTTCATCAATGTCTCCATTGAGGAACGCTGTTTTGACATCCATCTGCCATATCTCATAATCGTAATACGACATGTGCCCCTCTTGCTCGCTTATAAAAGGAGGCCTCCCTAGCTCGATTTCTCCACACCATCTCACTCCCCACCTCACACTGATCCTTCCCACTTCTTCCCGGAGCAAGGCAAGCTCTCTCTTGCCGGAATTTGGCCGGAGCCCGCCGCTGCTGGAGGAGAAGGGAGCCATCGATTGAAGCCACCCCAGGAGGAGCCGCCGGTACCAGGAGAACCGCCGTCATCGACTTCGTCATTCGCCCCCGTCGCCGGAGCCCCGGTGAGCCGCCCCAGACCCCCACTGGCCGCATTAGGGTTAGTTTTGAGTTGATTCCAACTCTCAAAAATCACATATGACCATACCCTTCAGAATATATAAAAATATATAGGTTTACTTACAGAAATAATGATCAAGTAATAAAAGAATGCCACATAGGCATTTCTAGTCATTTTAATTAAATAAAATAAAAGGTTAAACCTTATTAAATTGTGACACCACTTTAAATCACATTCCCATGTACTGAAAAATGTGGTGATGACATGTGTCAACATGATCCCATGTTTGAGTTGGAGAATATTAAATCTTAAGTAGTTTTTCAATGAGTAGAAATTACTTTTCTAAAAATAAAATAAATAAGACAAGTGCATTAATCTTGTAATGTTAGTGATGATGCTAGATCATCTAGTATGGACCTTTGTGTGATGATTGGAAATAGTTAAGTATTGTTTGGTGATTGTGTACCTCGTATTTATTTATAGACTCTAGTACCAACCAAGGATACGAGGAAGAAGGAGGATACTATGAGGAAGAAGACGACGAGAACTTCAACCACTGCTCTGCACAAGGCAAACCTAATACTACTAGTTGAATTAGCAAGCTAACACTCGCAACTTAGCAAGCTTATACTAATATCCTAGCAAGCCTATACTTGCAACCTTGCAAGCTACTACTTGCTTGTTACTATGCCAACTATATGCCTTAAGCATATGTGATTATACCCACTTGACACACCATCCTAGTTTTACTTACAAGCTTAGTATTTTATTTTCTTTACTAAAAGCTTTCTAGCAAAATTTTACTTAGTGACTTGTAGATTCTAGAAAGATAATTGAAGGTAGCATAAAGAGCATAAAATTTGGCCTAAGTTAGATAATCTTGATGCCATCCTAAGGCATGATATTGAACTTAGCTAATCCTCACTTGTTTACCACCCCTTATTAGTCTTTACCCCCACTTATGCTATTGCTAAGCATAAAACTTGATCAACTTTAGATGGGAATACTTGGTGAAAATGGTTATGAAAACCTTAGAATGATGAGTCATTCGACTGAAATGTTTTGACATGTGTTTCTGAACACCAGATGATTTTGATGATGAAAATGTTGAGGCATGAGCCTTAGCCCTTTATAAAACTGTTGGTTTTATGGATGCGATACCATTCCAATTTTACCGTACAACTACAATACCCGAAATTTGGGTAGGGCTTGACTAGAAATTTATATACCTTAGTATGGGTTCCCTTGCGGCTAAGGTCTGAGCTGAGGCTACCTTGTGAAGATTCTCCACCTGTGCAGTACCCAAGATGACAGTGGGTCATGGTTGGGAGGCCAAACTCACAGGAGAACTACAAGGAATCTGTTGATACATGACCCTCCATTTTTGTCACTGAATCATCATTGTCGATAGATTATGACAATCTGATGACGAAAAATGGATCGTCAAAAACTGAGCGTCAGTAATTGTACACAATGACGGTTTTTGTTATATCGTCATAACCCTCTATGACGATATTGGATCGTCACGACCCAATATCGTCACTCACGGTCTGGCCACACCACATCAGATCCTACGTGGCGAATCCTACGTGACAAAATTGTGACGAAATTGGATCGTCGTAGGTTGAAATCAGCCCGGTCCAATTCAGTGGTCTACATGGGCCAAGACAATAATTCTAGTCTTTTATTTCCTAGGCCTTGGACTTTTTTGGGTATATTTCTCTTATGGGCCTTGACATTCTTATGGTCAATTTCCTGATTTGTCTCATCAACATAATTTGGGCCAAGGCCTTTTTAGATCCCATATACATTTAGTTCTATCCAGATTTTATCAATTTTAATTATTAATTTTGGTTGCATATTTTGGGCCAGGCCATAGCCTTTTCAGTCCAATAACGCATGGGCCATGGCATAATGAAAACTCGAATTACAGCCCAAAAAAATTCCAGCCTTTTTCTCCAGGTATGAACTTCAAGCAAATATACACAGCATTTAGAAATTATCAGCAAATAGCAAAGTCACAACTGCATAACAAAGATTACAATTCGGTAACAGTATCAACTTGTTAGCAAACAGCCAAGATTACAATTGCATAGCCAAGATTACATTAAATTAACTTGTCAGCCAACAGCCCCAACAGTACCATCTGCTACACAACCACAGTGCACACAAAGTTCAAGCAAGATCACTACGTTGCACATCCAGTATCACCTCTTACCAAATCGGTGCTACCATCCTCAACTCCACTAGCTCCTGTAAAAAAGAGGAAACTATGGTTACGACTGTCAATTCGGAATGAAAGTGATATATTTTAACAATTACACAGAATAACAAGAAACAAAATGAACACAAATATTATTTTGCGGAACATGAACATAAGCATCAAATGACCATGTATGAAATACATGCATTCACCCTCAAGTACTGTCAGTAGATAATGAGCAATTTTGCATCGTTGATCTTTAATAGCATCAAGTAATCTGTAGGAACAGTAGTGGGAATTCTTATAGAGCTGATCCTATGAAAAATAATAGATAAGAGCTACACTTCAAGTCATCATCTAGCGAGAAGCTAAGATATTTCTGGAATCAAAATAATTCCATTTTCTTGGAAACAGAAAGCCGTACCAACTACAATCATGTTAAGTAGAGAACAAACATGTATTATAAGCTCACTGGACACATGTTATTACTAATATTTAGCCCTGCAGCATACATCTGTGGTAATTTCATTAGTAGCAACAAATGCCTTGGTTCACAAATCATAAGAATTTATAAAAGAACAAGCCCACCTACTACTATGTATTGTATAAACATAATGAACATCAGACACAACTAATACTAGTAGCACTACTTAGAATGCCTAGTACTCATCAGACTTAATGAATATCAGACAAAACTTACTCATTATGTAGTGTATAAACATAATGAACATCAGAATACTTATTCATTAGTTTGAGTTGTAACATCAGAATACTTATTCATAAGACAAACCTTAATCATTAGTTTGAGTTCTAACATCACTTCAAGTTGATTGGCCAATTTCAAAATGGGGATTTATGCAAGATATATTCACCACAAATAGATCTCAGGTGATATACGGATTTAGATCTACCAGTAGAATACTTCCCGTGTCCACTTGCCTTGTTCTCATGCGACATAATGCGGAAGACATTGACGAACATGAACCGCTGAGGCGCACACCAGGTGAGGAAGATGACGACGATTGGCAGCTAGCACGATCTCGTCAACGACGAAGGCCTCCTTCGCCTTGCTCTCCAGATCCCGACCAAGCCTCCGGTTTGGACAGGAAGCAGCAGTATCGGGTTGGCGTAGAGTGGCGTTGGAGGAGAGAAGCCACAAGTCCAGTAGGTTGTCGACCTTCTTCAACCAGCGACAGTGCATCTGGATGAGGAACCTGCCGGCTTCCTTCCTTGAATGAAAAGATTATCAGGCTTAAAAATGTAAACACAGTCAGTCATTTATCTAAAAGAAACATTTTCTATTTACAGCCAATACTTCTTATACCTACTACACTAACACAATAGCTAGACGCAGGAAGAAAACACCATGCAAAGAAGCAGTACTCACTAATGGTGACGTGAGGGTAAAATTGACGTAATCATCATGTCTGGTGATAAATATAGGATTAGTGGGAATGAAGACCTAACAAGGGGAAAAGAGGGAGGAGAGAACACTGCACAGCAGCAGGTCTTCGTTGGCAGCGGCGGGTTATTGTTGTCACCACTCACTAGCGCTGCTAGGTGTTGCTGCTATCCTAGACAGAGATTGTTGGTGGCAAGGAAGGCAAGCATTACATGAATGATGAATCACAGTAACAAGATAGGTGAAGCAAGTACCAAGTGCATCCCTCCTATCAATAAGAAATAAGGTTCTTGAGGTACATATAAAAGAGCCCAAGGTAAGATAAAAACCTAATGAATCATCTGATGCAAGTAGCCAAGCACCGACATCCTAGTACACACAAGTCCCGGCACAAATATGAAACTCGGATTAATAAGAACCTATAGACCTATTTCTGTTGGACTATCATCCAATTGAATTAGTTCATACTACTAATCTTTTATCTTCTCAAGTGAAAATGCTTGTTTATAAATCAGTATCACTTAGACAGAATGTTGAGCCTACCAGAATTTTCATCTACGCTGATACCACCTCAAGCATCATCAATTTGGCAACAATAGAGCTTTTGTATAATAATTTTGATCCCCAAATGCCTCAGTTCAGTAATCAGTAGAAAGTGTAGATGATACAGCCAAACCATCCTCGTGTGTACATGCATCAGTAAATGCCGAAAAATCAAGTTAGTCTTAGCTAAACTAGATATAAAAGAACATTTCAGAGATATAAAAGACAGTGATGCTACCAAGGCAACACATGAGTGCTCCAAGATCTCATTTATCACACATGAACAACACGAGATCAAAGTACAGGGACATCTATCTATATATGGTTAGTATAAGGATGCTAAACACAAGTACACGCAACATTCAATGAGTTTCAGGGTAGGTCTAGTATACAATGAGTTTCAGGGTACATAAATAAAATTCAGAACACATGCTTCTGCTCATAAGCATCTAAGTCACGACAGAAATCAGAACATCTAGTGGTGGTAAGCATCTATGTCATCACAACTACTGTCCAAGTTTCCAAGTTTCCCAAATATAAAACAAATGAACATTGACAGAGAAAATGACTTAATAATCCCTTCTAGATGTTACAGGAAACATGTGGTACCAAAATCACAGAACGGATCAAGCGGGAACCAGCACGGAAGGCACCTAGACGCATGGAAAAATAGGCATATGAGGCAGCAGAAAGATCGGGGCGAGAGGGGGAAGGCCGAGGGTTTACCTTGTCATTGATCCCCTCGAGGCGGTTGAAGACGCTGGCCCGATGGCCTCCCTTGATGTTGTGGGCCTGGTGCCCGCCGATGCAAGATGGGATCGGAAGTGGTGGGGTGGGGGTGGCGGTAGAGAGAGGAGGGAGTGGTGCTCGCGTTATCGCCGCTGTGAAGGCCTCGACATCGAGCAACATGACGTTGATGTCCCCAGCGATGGCGAAGATGTTACCGACACCCACCTGCAAGAGCCACCGCGATAGAGTAAGGAGAAGGAAGGGGGATTAGGCGACGACGCACGGATCTGGTTACAGAAGGAGGCGTGGGGGAGCACCGGCTTGCTAGCGTGCCGGCGTTGAGGAAGGAGGCGTGGGGGAGTATATCGGGGCGGGTTGAAGCCTGGCCAACGATTGACCGACGATGGAGTTCGGTGGCGCTCGCCCTCCTCCATGACGACGACGCCATCTTCCCGCTCCTCCTCCACGATGACGGATGCGCCTTCCCGCTAATCCTCCTCTCCATGAGGGCAGCAAACTAGGGTTCGCCAAGGCTGTGCCAGCAAGACGCGAAGCTGGGAGAGGGTGGATCGGCAAGAGAAGAGAATCGGCGGCTAGAGAGGATGGGAAGGAAGGGCGGCGCGAGGGGAGGCGGTCTGGAGTTGGTGGGGTTAGGGTTTGTGAGGCTGTGGGCGCGGCGGGGTGTGTGTTGTGTTTCTTCGGGTGAATCACATGGCATTGGATTGGGAACGAACGGTCCAGATCAGGCCGATAATCTGATCCGTGAGAGGCTGTTTGGTGTGCTTTGATTGGTTGGTTCACAAAACACCTTGTTTTTTTCACTCGGAATAGAAAAAATAATTTTTTTGTGCAACGAAAATGAAAAGTTTCTGCTATAACATTGTTTTTTCATTCCAAAATACACTTGTGAGTAGAATATTCTCATGTAATCTCGAAAAAACCTTCACAAAATGACCTATCATGTTCGAGGTTTCATGGCTTTCGGGTCAAATGACCAATGTTATGGCTAGAATCAGGGCATAGTTTGTGATAATGCACCCGTATCATGCAAACATGTGCATCATGGGATGGCGAACAATGTTGCAGGAGGAAGTTTTCCATTTGGTCGTACGGAAAAACCATTTTCCATTTTCCGAGCGCAAAAAACGGGCCGTTTTGTGAAGCAACCACCAAATGAAAGTTTTAAAATGCTACCATCCAATTTTTAAAAAATAATAGGACACCTTACATTGACAAATGTTCCAACCGGGGTCTCTAAAACCTTTCTGTCCACCCCTGGCGAAAAAGACAAATTCCTACAGAATTAGTAGGAGGTGGGTCCAATTTGAACTACAGGTACATGATCTGATGCCCGTGATTTTTTGCAAAAATCATTTTAGACTTACAATATGATATTTCTTCAGAGATCCAATGCAAGTTTAGTGAGTCTCATCCCCTAGCTAAGAACCTTCATGACCGCCGTTTTGACCATAGTTTGAAACGGGCATAAAAAATTCAAAAACGGTCCGATCAACGCAAATCCTTCGCGTGGTGTCTTATTATGTGACATAGTTGCAAGGAAAAATACCAAACTTGGTAAATTGAGTATGTCTCAAAAACACCTTCACAAAATGACCTATCATGTTCGAGGTTTCATGGCTTTCGGGTCAAATGACCAATGTTATGGATAGAATCAGGGCATAGTTTGTGATAATGCACCCGTATCGTGCACACGTGTGCATCATGAAATGGCGAACAATGTTGCAGGAGGAAGTTTTCCATTTGGTCACACGGAAAAACCATTTTCTATTTCCCGAGCGCAAAAAACGGGCCGTTTTGTGAAGCAACCACCAAACGAAAGTTTTAAAATGTACCATCCCATTTTTCAAAAATAATAGTACACCTTACATTGACTAATGTCCCAACCGGGGTCTCTAAAATATTTCTGTCCACCCCTGGTGAAAAAGACAAATTCCTACCGAATCAGCAGGAAGTGGGTCCGATTTGAACTACAGGTACATGATCTGATGCCCGTGATTTTTTGCAAAAATCATTTTTAGACTCATAATATGTTATTTCTTCAGAGATCCAATGCAAGTTTAGCGAGGCTCATTCCCTAGCTAAGAACCTTCATGACCGCCGTTTTGACCATAGTTTGAAACGGGTATAAAAAAATTCAGAAATGGTCCGACCAACGCAAATCCTTCGCGTGGTGTCTTATTATGTGACATAGTTGCAAGGAAAAAAATACCAAACTTGGTAAATTGAGTGTGTCTCAAAAAAACGTTTATAAAATGACCTATCATGTTCGAGGTTTCATGGCTTTCGGGTGAAATGACCAATGTTATGGCTAGAATCAGGGCATAGTTTGTGATAATGCACCCGTATCATGCACACATGTGCATCATGGGATGGCGAACAATGTTGCAGGGGGAAGTTTTCCATTTGGTCGCACGGAAAAACTATTTTCTATTTTTCGAGCACAAAAAACGGGTCGTTTTGTGAAGCAACCACCAAACGAAAGTTTTAAAATGCTACCATCCCATTTTATAAAAATAACAGTACACCTTACATTGACAAATGTTCCAACCGGGGTCTCTAAAATATTTCCGTCCACGCCTGGTGAAAAAAATAAATTCTTACCGAATCAGTAGGAAGTGGGTCCGATTTGAACTACAGGTACATGATCTGATGCCCGTGATTTTTTGGAAAAATCATTTTTAGACTCACAATATGCTATTTCTTCAGAGATCCAATGTAAGTTTAGTGAGGCTCATCCCCTAGCTAAGAACCTTCATGACCGCCGTTTTGACCATAGTTTGAAACGGGCATAAAAAAATCAAAAATGGTCCGATCAACGCAAATCCTTCGCGTGGTGTCTTATTATGTGACGTAGTTGCAAGGAAAAAATACCAAACTTGGTAAATTGAGTGTATCTCAATTTTTTTCATAAAATGACCTATCATGTTCGAGGTTTCATGGCTTTCGGGTCAAATGACCAATGTTATGGCTAGAATCAGGGCATAGTTTGTGATAGTGCACCCGTATCGTGCACAAATGTGTATCATGGGATGGCGAACAATGTTAAAGGAGGAAGTTTTCTATTTGGTCGCACGGAAAAACCATTTTCTATTTTTTCGAGCGCAAAAAACGGGCCGTTTTGTGAAGCAACCACCAAATGAAAGTTTCAAAATGCTACCATCCCATTTTTCAAAAATAATAGGACACCTTACATTGACAAAAGTCCCAACCGGGGTCTCTAAAATATTTCCGTCCACCCCTGGTGAAAAAGACAAATTTCTACCGAATCAGTAGTAAGTGGGTCCGATTTGAACTACAGGTACATGATCTGATGCCCATGATTTTTTGCATAAATGTTTTTTAGGTTCACAATATGTTGTTTTATCAGATATCCACCAAAATATTTGCAATACTCCACCCCTATATTCAACCCCAAGATTTTGAATTCAAAACCCTAGTTTCAAAATCATATTTTAAATTATGATATTGTACCCACCATGGACTAATATGGAATTAGTAGATCACATTTTTTAAGTAATTATACTATTTATAATTAACAACCCAATATAATCTTATAAAAATTTAGAGACAAAAGTCAATTCTTTTGGACTTCATATGAGAAAGATACAAAAAGAATTAAAAAACACAAAAAGAAAAACAAAAAAAGAAACTAACAATACCTAGTCTATTGCGCCCAAAGTCAAAGACCAGCCCAAGTTACCTTCCCAGCAAGGCCCATTACAAATAAGCCCAGGGGAAATACTAGTCAGGAGGTCCATGTCCGAACGTGAAACGAACTCATATATATGACCAGCGCGGACTTATATCAACTAAGTCATCTTGGTTTGGTGGTTAGGTACTTGTTTCAGTTGGGGTGGTCGTCGGTTCGAGTCTCTGTGCCACGTTAAAGGCCTAATAGCCAATTATATCCTTTAAAGGTTTGTTGTAGTAGTAGGACACGAACAACTAGTTGGTTTTGTGGTTAGGCACGTTTGGATGGTGTTCGAGGTCGTGGGTTCAAATCCCTCTCCGACTTCTTTTTTTGACTAATAATCCTAGATTTTTAAATATTGCTACATACATAGACATGAGTATCTCGTTGGTTCAGTGGTTAGGCACGGTGTTTGAGGTCGTGGGTTCAAACCCTGTCCAGGTCATTTTTTGATAATAATCCTAGATTTTTAAATTTTGCTACATATACATATATGGACATATGGATAATGCACGTAGTGAAAAATGACACATAGACCTGCCACATAGGCGTAATTGGTGATGTGGTCGACT
Organism: Avena sativa; assembly: GCA_916181665.1. Classification (NCBI taxonomy): domain Eukaryota; kingdom Viridiplantae; phylum Streptophyta; class Magnoliopsida; order Poales; family Poaceae; genus Avena; species Avena sativa. Next base: position 426,494,523 of record OV702280.1, read on the forward strand.
ACTCTTTATTTATGCTAATTTGGACGTCATGACAATTTGAATCGTCATAGTGAACTACATGTAATGCCGTAGGCTGTACCCACTAGTTTATGACGATTTTAGCTAATAAAATTATGACTTTTTTTAGCAAAATCGTCATAATTACGCTTTAGGCCCTCTTGAACTACTAACGACCATCTAGTGCAAAATCGTCATAAGTCTATGACGATTTTGTCCACGGTCACTATCAAAAGGCCATAGACTGATACATTTCTTGTAATGAAGAGGTGCCTATACTAGAGCGTGTAATTGAAAGGTTAGGATTGATTATCCGTATACTGAGTATGGTGAATTCAGGATTGTTCCTAACGGATGTGTCGAATGTTATGGTGAAAGTGTACAATCTCTGCAGAGTGTCAAACTATTCGAATAGCCGCGTCCGCGGTTATGGACAGTTGGAGTGGACATACTGTTCCCCCGTCGGATGTTTTCAAAATGACTTGCGAAATGATTTGTGACTTTGACTTGAACAGAACGGAGTTGTGATATGAAATTCAAGTTCCCACTTAGGTGCTATAAAACTTTCAACGAGCTTTCTTTGCTTTTGAACTTAGTAGAGGTAAATCTTTACAAAACAACCCTAGAGCTTAGTATATCCTATTCAAAACCCCCCTTAACTTGTTAGTATTTGTTTGCGAGTACTTAAGAGTACTCATGGCTTTGTCCCTAGCTATTCCCGTGGTCAGACTATGAAGAGAAGTATCAGGATGACGGACCGCAGGAAGGTTACGGCAACTAGGATCATCTCCCATCGTCAGCATTGCCTGTGACCCTGAAGATAGAGCTTCACCTATGCTATCGTTATCTTTACGTTATTCTGCTGCTTGAGTTGTATTAAGAACTAGATCATGAGATCCTTATTTGTGTAAGACCTTATGTATGGTTTGTAATGGATGATGTACTGTGATATCCAAATCTGTTATGTCTCGCAAAAATGGTAATCTTGGGATTTCGATGTATGACATAACAGGCATCTGGGATTAAAAATCCGGGTGTTGACAGAAAAGGAGAAGGCTCTCGAGGCATGTGATGACGTGGCACAGAGCGAAAGAAGTGACCAAACTAATTATTTAATAATCCAACCACTTATAAGTGTTGAATATAAAGTTGTGCCTTCTTTGGAGCTCTGCAATACAAATAGTTGCAAGAATCAATTTTGAGGCAGTCGAACAAGTTTATCGTGTGATCTTCATAAGTTAGCATGTTTTGACATCATTAATTTTTTACCTTCATGTAACATACCCGTTTCTTGTGGTCCTAAACTTGGTTTATTGCTCGATGTATTTTTGTTTGAAGTTTGCTCGATGTACCTTTTTATTTACTTGAAGAAGCTCGGGTACCCTTATGTTGCTTATGAGTTTTAATATAAAATAAGGGCCCGCTTCTAGCGTCTAAGGTTAAATATCCCAGTTTCAATGAATCAAAACTTTGATTATTTTATTGGGCTTTGTATTATTCATGAATCAAATGGATTATTGGGCCTAGAAAAGATCTCGACTCCGTATTTTTGATTCATATTTTCTATTGTGTGAAGAACTAGACTCCAAAACAGACAGAATTTAAGATAAGAACCTAACAGAAGTTTTGCGACTCCTTCATGGAAGAATATAAATCTTAGTAAGGTCTATGTCAATTTAAACCTGACGAGTCGATGTCAATAGAAATTTTGATGAAACATCTTTAGTGCCTTTCGCCTTTGAGCTCCATCTCTAGACGGAAACACATATTTGTGCCACAAAGGGGAGGGAAAAGAAGGATACTGATATCTCAGAACTGAATAGAGCAGAGCAGCCTACCGACCCACTTGTAGGGCTAAGATTGTATTTCTGTTTCGAGCGTCCAAAGCTCCAAGTGCTAGAATCAGTGGATACACGGTAAATGACATATTTGTCTACCTATTAAACACTTAACACAACACATGTTTATATATTTAATTTATGGTAACACAAATAAAATAAAATATGTTACCAACAGCGAATACAACATACCTACCACACTCTGGCAAATAGATTGTTAATGGCACACGGCGAAGCGCGCATATATGTCTACATAGTAAGTACTCGTGCGGATACCACATGAGAAACTTGTCTAGCGGAGAAGGACAACATACTTTGTTCAGGCGAAGGCGTCACCAAAACTCGCAGTAGCCAGATTGTGAAGGACTCGTGGGGCTATTGATGATGATGTAGCACCTCGGTATAGTCTAGAAGTACAAAGTCTGCCCCTGATAATGGGGTGGGCTAGGCCAACAACTCGGAGTCTACCTTCTAATCGGGGGCGCATCACCCTACTTGGTGTACAATACAAGTATCTATCAAATATATTGGATCTTAGTCCTAACTGAAAAGACAATTGATCTGTAATCGACTAAGACTCCATCTTGTCCTGTAACCCTTTCTTCGTCCACCTATATAAGGCGGGGCAGAGATCCCCCTGATGAAAGATAAAAGAGTTCCTAAGGTAGATCTTCATAGATTCATAGACACCCAACCTCATACTCGAGAACCTCTCTTGTGCATTGAGATACTTCATATGACGATACAAGCAATACGGTCCACCAAAACATGAAGTAGGGTATTACCTCCTCCCGAGGGATTGAACTAGTATAAACTCTGTGTCCCGTGTGCACCCATCTAGATCTGCTGCACCTACGCTGCCCCATGTTTATTATTGCCAGATCAAAACACCGACAAACATGCACATCCAAGGAAACTCCAAATAAGATCTGATTAAATAAAAATAAAAAGATAAGAGCCCAAAAAAAGCACAAAAATCTTAACCCAATTTTCGGGGGGTACTATTACACTATGGACCGTGGTGGTGTCAATGTTATCATGCCTTGCTAGTGCTATTGGTGAAGTAAAAGATTTAAATTTTCAAAGTGAATTTCTTGAGAGAAATAAATAAATGTAAAGGAGTTTTTAACGACCTGCTTTCTACAAGATCACTAGTTACGCATGTACGTATATTTTACTTGTTTTGGCACTTACAAATTTTGTATACATTCGCAGAAGGACCGAAACATGAGATAAGTACAGATCTAATAGTAGCGATTGCCGTGATTGCCAGTGCTGCACCACTCGCTTTCATTGTAGCATGGTATTATATTTGGAGGAGGAGGACGAGGAAACCAGCAGGAAAAACATTAGTACGAAGTAAATCCTCTTAACCATTTCGAATTATTAAATTTTAGCAGCGCAAGTATGTAATGAATCACCTTATCGGCAGGGAAGAGAATAGTAGTTTTAAGGCCATAGGTTCATTCCTTTTATATAACCTAATTCTTCTCAGAGAGTAAGTATCAACATGTACTACTGTATAAGAAAAGGGAAGATCTTTAGCAATTATCAGTCATATTCCCTAGTAAATTTTATTTTTGCCCTTATTGTTTGCTTGTCTCTTCCAACAGAATGAACAAACTCTGATGACGCTCACAATATCGAGTCATTCCTCCTTGATCTATCAACACTAAAAGCTGCTACAGATGATTTTGTTGAACACAAAAGGCTTGGTGAGGAAGGTTTCGGTGTAGTTTACAAGGTATTGGTCCCACCGAATGTAATTTTCCTATGGATCGACATCCGTTTTTTAGCACTGGCGGAGCTATGTACAAGTGAGGGGGGGGGGGGGGGGGGGAGCGGCCCCCCATGGAGTCTCGTCTAGCTCCGCCACTGTTTGTTACGGTGTGTTTGGATGAGTGGTGTTTCGTTTTAAGGTGATGCCATTTAGTTAGTTCTAATACTAAAAGCGTTCAAGAAAATACCACTATCCAAATAAGCCCATCAATTTTCCTTTTTTTAACTGTTGTGCAGGGAGATCTACCTGCAGGTCAAGAAATAGCGGTAAAGAGGCTCTCACAGACTTCCAGACAAGGAATAAAAGAGCTGAAATCCGAGCTGCTTTTGGTAGCTAAGCTGCACCACAAAAATCTTGTCAGGCTTATTGGTGTTTGCTTGGAGGAACATGAGAGAATACTTGTGTATGAGTACATGACAAATAGAAGTCTTGATACCATTCTATTTGGTAAAAATTTCTCGTTGTGTTCTGTTTTCATAAAGGAAATCGTCCACTACTAGGATAGTGTCTAGTGCTATCAAATCTAAGATACAACGCCATGATAATTGATGTTTCTTGTTTGAGTGATAGATGCTGAGAAATCCAAGGGGCTAGATTGGGGGAAGAGGTCCAAGATTATAAATGGAATCATTCGGGGCTTACAATATCTTCATGAAGATTCACAACTGAAGATAGTTCACCGGGATCTCAAAGCAAGCAATATCCTTTTAGACTCTGATTACAATCCTAAGATCTCTGACTTCGGCTTAGCAAAGATATTTGGAGGGGATCGGTCACATATTGTCACTCATCGCATTGCTGGAACATAGTATGTATGGTCGGTGTGCCTGCGATAGCGTACTAATATGTCAATTATATATTCGATCGAGCATACTAAAAAGCTATTGTCTTGTTTCAGTGGGTACATGTCGCCGGAATATACGCAATGCGCGGTCAGTATTCCATCAAGTCAGATGTATTTCGGTGTTTTAGTTTTAGAGGTCATCATAGGAAGAACAAGCCATGGACCCTACGGCTCAGAGCAAGAGGCTGATCTCATAAACTTTGTGAGTACATAGACTGTTCCTGACAGCCAACCTCTCACTATTATAGTATCCTTCCGTCTCGAGATAGATATCGAAAATTTGTCTAAATTTGAATGTATCAATTTTTTTTAGAAGGCGAGAAATTCTATGAACGCGCGAGTGGCTGTTTTCATGGCACCATCGCGCTATTGACACACTATCATAGTAGTTTCGGAAAGGAAACCTTCTCTTCTAAAGTTCTGAAGAATGCAGTACCAATTTGGTGCAGGTATGGGAACACTGGACAAAGGAAAGAGCCGCCATGTTGATAGATCCAGCCTTGAGGAACCATTGCCCCATTGACCAGTTGCTGAAGTACATTCACATAGGCCTATTATGTGTCCAGCAAAAACCTTCAAACAGGCCGTTGATGTCAGCGGTGAATGTCATGCTTAGCAGCAGCACTGTGCGTCTCCCTTCTCTGTCCAGGCCAGCCTTTTGCACCCAGGAGAACTCGATTTTGGAAGAAATTCTAGTGGAAGCATCGTCAAATGAGATGTGCATCACAGAACTTGAACCCCGATGAGTTTTGATTCAGACCTGACGGAATTGGTGCTGCTCCTTGTTGCTGCTTGTGATGTTTTTTTAGGGAAACCTCTGCTTGCTTGTGATGTTGGTAAGCCAGGTTAGGCTTAAGCATAGCATCTTTAGGGAGTTAGAGATATAGAGAGAACTGAAAAAATGGGTGTCATAAGTTTTATGGAGTTTCCTTGCTGCTGCATCATATCACTCCTGAAAATGGCACGGACCGAGGTCGGCCCAATAAGGCCACAAAGGCTGGGTCAAACAGCCCAAAAATATGAATAACATATGGAATTGTGCATAATATTTGTTTTTTTCTATTTCTCTTGTTTAGAATGTTTTTTAAAACCAACATAGTATTGTACAAAAAATCATATCTAATTCCTATGAACTCCCAAAAATATGAATAATATATGAAAATATTCATAATATTTCCATCTATCCATTCATGTCATGTTAATAGTAGGATTTAGTCTGGTGTTAACAAATAAGTGTAAGTCAAGATTCCAAATAGAATTCAAATAAGCCTGCCATCCATTTAATTTTTTAAATATTTTCTAGATAGGATCCAAAAATTTACGTAAATATTTAAATATGAAGAATTTTTGTAGATACATGTAGATCAAATTTGAATTATATCCACTAAATAGCTAGAAATTTATTTAATACCTAAATAATATCTATTTTACATGTAGAAAACATTTTAAGCATTTTAGCTAGGTACCTTAACTTCGTATTTAAAAAAAAAGTAGAAATTGCAGATGATTTCATAACAAGATAGAACATGAAGATATATTTGTGAATACTAGTGTGGAAGGAAGTTGTAGTCTAAATATCAAGTGCAAATGATTAAGAAAAGTATTTCGTGGACTATAAACTTGGTAGTTTGTCTTGAATGGTATGATGCTTCGTGGGAGATGCATGAGTTACAAAGTAATATACATTCCAGGTTCTCTAAAATTTTCTAAAATTTTAAGCACGGTCACATGAGGCCATAACATGACCCCATGCCGAATTTCATATTTTTAGACCAGATTTTGATTTCATAAAAAATAAAAAACTACTAACATTTATGTAAATGTTTGAATTTCCCTCGTAACATTTGTAAATGGCTTCGTGGGAGATTCATGAGTTACAAAGCAATGTACACTCCAAGTTTTATAAATTTTACTGAAATTTTAAAGACAGTCTTTGGACCACGTTTAGATTTTCTAGAAAGCTAAAACCAATAAGATGCTTGTAAATTTTTGAATTTCTCGAAGCTAACATCTGAATTTTTTATATATTTTTTGGATAGGAGTTAAAAATGTCATTAATTACTTAGATATGTTTTTTTAACTCAGGCCTTTTTAGATACATGTAGTTCAAATTTGACTTATATGCATTAAATAGCTAGAAATTTATTTAATAACTAAATGATAGAAAATGATTTAAGAAGTATTCTAACTTTTACGTGAATAATATAATGTATTATGTTCCACACACAGAAATACCTTGAAACATTTTAGATAAATATATTTAGAAGGTACTACGTACACAAGTTATCTTAACTTGGTATTTCAAAAAATAGAAAATACAAATTATTATGTAACAAGATGGAAAATAAAGGTATATTGGTGAATACAAATGTAAAATAAAGATGTAGTACACACTTTAAGTGCAAATAATGATGACAAGGATAGTAAATGTTGGAGACTAGACTTTTCTCTGTGACTCCCAGGGCATGGCTGGTAGGAAGAACGCTGAATGATATACGTCGTCACATTCACTTCTAAGAGCTAAAACCTGTAGACATAACACGCGTGATGTCATAATCTTAGCAGCTCAATTATTGTAATCCTAAACTACATGTTAAAAAGAAAGTGGACGTATCATCGGTAGACACACATGATGAGAATAAAGTCAGCTATGGCGTGCTGCCATGTTATATATACTGTCAAGCAGATAACACGCGATCGAAATCCTGGATCAAAATCCGAGGACGACCTCTGCGATTGAGCCAGAGCTAGCGGCCTCGGTATAATAATGGGATTATAGGTCGGGATGGTACTAGGAACTGGTCAATAGATCGGTGCGCTGGGCCTAGCCGAGTAGGGTATAGTCGTTGTTGGCTCGGGAGAGTAAACCAACTGCTGAATAGGGTTTGGGTTTGGACTTACCGGATAAACCGGTGGTCCATAGTTTAAGCCAGACGCGCTAGCGGTGTTTTTGTAGTGCCGACATATTCAAATGCATCTTTAAGAATCTGCTGGTTTGTCTAGCTAATGCGTAGATCTACGGCGACTAACTGATCATCTGATAAAACTTCAAGACTTACAGTTGAGTCATCAACGAGAGGTGTGAATCGGGTGGTGCCGGTTGATACAATGTTGCCCGAGTAATCTTTCTTGAAGGTTCCTAGGAAAGCCTCCCGATATCCTCTTCCTTCTTCTCCTGGAGCTGTTGGATCTCGTCCAAGAGTTGCTTCTCTTTATTTTTTCGTAGCTCTTCGATCTGCTCAATGTGTTGAGATTTCATAGTTTCAAAGGTTTTGCGTTGATCATCCGACAGCTCATCATAGGCAGGCCTTATGATGTTGATCTTGCTTGGCTAAGGGACAGTAGGACCTGTCACCAAAAATGTGTTGCTCTTTAAATAGGGCCTCACACTCACACAACGGATCTGCCTAGTCGGATAACTAGAGTCGCCAATACATTTGATCGGATAACGTATAAGGTCTTACTCGGGCGCCTAGGAGAGCAAGGGTGATGCACCTCAATGCGTTCCTAGGAGGCAGATCTTATAGCGCGTTACACAAGAAAGTAAGCCGACGCTCTTTGAACTAGAAGCCCTGGTTTCTCGAGAGGGACCCCGTGTGAGATTCCAACGGCTATTGGATGAGTTAGTCGGCCTATCCACCCTAACTCGGTTGTCGATCCTTCAGAACGCAAAGTCACAGAAGAAATGGAAGAAGGGACAATGGTGGAGTAGTCAAAAGTAATGCGAAAAGTAATGTGAAAAGTAGATTGCATTGATTTGTCGATTGTGTGCTCAATGTCAATCGGCCGACACTCCTCACAATATATATGGGGCGGCTGGTCTTCTCGTGGAAGCCTAGGAGACTACTACACGAGTACATTGCGGACTCCTTAGTAGGAAGGTAACTCTAAACTAGACAACTCACGCTGACTTCGTACTAGATCCAGTCTCCAATCGTCCGATGAACCCTTCTCAGAATATCTTTCCTTCTCGTGTTGGCACAGTTGTCTTAATCTTCAAGTATTCTTGCTGACTAAGTCATGGGCTTGGGCTTGAATCCACCGACTTCTAGAATCTTCTCTCTTAACAGTATTCCACCGGTGTAAGATGTTTTGGGCTGAATTCTAATAACCGACTCAGAGCCAACTATTACGATTGGATTTCCAGATGGATCTTGGTAAAATGTAAAAATGCATCCACCCGCCACTCACCTTCTGTGACTTTGACTGTTGTGATTTTCATCGGCCCAAAACGGGTGATAACACATACATGTTTACTACTGCTGGCATACAACACGTATTTTTGACGTTTCTTATGCGTTTTTCTTGAGAGATTCAAGCCGAAGGTACATAAAGACATAGAGGCATAATTCCTAAGAAGGCGTAAAAGTAACAAAAAATGCGTATAGAGATGAAAATACACATCACATGACACATGTGAAAGAAAGGTATCAATTCATTATTTTCGGAGAAAAGATCTACAACATACACGACACATGTACGTACAATTCTCATCACATTTGTTCATTATCATGGTACAAACATGCACAAAAGTTTATAGAGAAGGTTATTCAAAATACAGTAGGGGGCCCTAGAGATTCTAGCTTGCGGACGTCGTTGATACTGCCCATAAGAACCTTCTCAGTCTTCCCACGGGATGTTAAAACTTCTCGTCAGTTAAAACATGTCTGCGCTGTTGGAGATATGCCCAAGAGGCAATAATAAAGTGGTTATTATTATATCTTTGTGTTTATGATAAATGTTTGCATCCCATGCTATAATTTTATTAACCGAAAATATTAATACTTGTGTGTTTTGTAAACATAAAAGAGTCCCTAGTAAGACTTTTATTGAAACTAAATTGTTGATTAATAGATGAACATGGTTTCCTAATCATGGACATTGGATGTTATTAATAACAAGATCATATCATTAGGAGAATGATGTGATGGACACACACCCATAGTAAGCATATCATAAGATTAAGTCATTAAGTTTATTTTGCTACAAGCGTTTAGATATATAGTAACCTAATCCTTTAACCATGAGATCATGTTAATCACCATCATCGGATGAGTACTTTGATGACATCAAATGCCACTTCCGTAACTGGGTGGTTATAAAGGTGCCATTGGGTATTCTGAAAGTGTAACATCCCAGCATTAGAGCTTAGAAATAAGCTGAACACAGATGTGTGCATTGCAATCATGCATAGAAAATCCGAATAATTTTCGCGCTTTTAAATGAAAACTTGTCAAAGTGATTGAAGATTCTCTCAACTTTATGAAATTGAAGTAGATCATCAAGTTGACTGCGATAAGTTTCAATATGACCTTTGCTAAAACCTTATTTTGGGTAAGGAAGATTTGATCTAAGGGTAGATCAAATGTAATAAAGGTTAAACCCTAATACATTATTTAATAGTTAATATTTGATCCTTAAGTAATCATATCCTAGTATTCATTACACAACTCATGAATACCAAGTTATAAACATAACTTAAGTAATAGTCATGTAACAACTAAATCTTAATCTCATCTACTTATACCATGAACATCATGGTAATACAATTTTAACTCTTTAGAGAGATTGAATAGGAAAGAACCAAAGTCAAGATCATTCACCATACATCTTTCTTTCCATAACAATCTTTATCATCTCTAATGAACCCTATCTTAATATCTTTTGTTCATCAATGTTGAGTAATCAACTATTGATTCACAAATTCTTAAACTATCAATTCTTGATCTATCAACTCTTGTCCTTATCATAGCATCCACTCTAAAACCTTTAGAGAAAGAAGTAAGAAGAGATAGGTGGTAGTGCTAGATTTAAATATCATCTATAGGATGGAAGTGTTGGAAGAGGATTAAATCAATAGGATTATTAATGGAGTTAACTCACTCCTGAATGGATAGAAGAGTTATTTGAAATAAAGATATATGTGGTAACAAAGAGGATTACAAGGATGAATCCTGAAGATAGATACCAAGGAGTAATCCTATTGGATTAAGTAAGCATAGTCCATGAATAGCATCCCTTAATCCAATAGAGATACTAAGAAGATAATTTCAATACAACTGTAATGTTGTATTGATAAAGCCTTGATTAGCCAACGGGAAACCTAAACCATAAAGGATCAAAGGCTTATAATGATCATGCCTTACTCACTAAGATTGAATGCTTATATCCTGTATAAGTAACATTGGTGGGTAGAACATGATTAAACCCTAGTCTAGATATATTATCCTAGATTAGTCATCACAAGTCACATTAATATAATGTGAGGTTGGAGCATGAGTTACTAGAGTGAAGTAGAGACAAGATAGTATGATTAAGATGATGTTAGAGCAACATTGGATTAAAGAAGTAGTATTTTTCTCTTTAGAAATACTAACCTTTTGAGGAAAGTAGAATTTGATTTATATACATCCATTGGAGTAATGTTAGTGATGGATGATTAAGGAAGAGTATGAATGGAGTTAGAAGTAGCTACCTGTTGGATTGGAGATTATTAGAGGTAGAATAGTTGGATAACCAAATATAGTTATGAGAAGATTATGAAAAGCTTTAATGTCAAGTTCATTGCATTTATAAATGGATTTAGAAGAATAAAGGGTGGATAAGAAGATTCTTGTGAAGTAAAGCTCATCATGTTAACACATGATGATGGATAGGAATAATTAATATATCTAGGAAAGGAATTCCTTAATTAGAAGTCCAGGATTGTGAATTAGGGAAGATAGGAATTCTGGGTAAACATTAAACCCTAAATCTATAATCAAGCATAAAATCCATTTCATCTGATTGATCTATCATCTTGTTTCCACAATGGTTTATAGGAATATTTTCCTATAGCAAATCATTTAAGCACATCTCTGTCATTTCCAAATATCATAACCATATGTGCTTAGAAGTTATGTTTATCAATTCTTTTCCATAATACCTTCCAAAAAATAACTTTCTATTTTAAAAGGACATATCATTAAAGATCAAACACATGAAGACAATTCATTTAGCCATTAAGCTTTATTCACATCAACATAAGAATATAAGTAAATTAAGAACCCTAAACCCTAGGGTAAGCATTTATAATTCAAACCCTAACTCTTTTGTTAGTTATAATAAAATATATATACTTTGTTATTCCCTAGATTCATGGGAGTAATATTAACCATATTAAATCCTTAGGATATTATGCATCAAATAATAATAAAGGATCACCATATAAAAATGTCCTTGATATTATAAATCAATAAGAATCAAAACTCATGGAGTTAATAGTAATGCATTCTATAATAAGTTTATGGATATTAGCTCAATTAAATGCATATCAAAAGCCCTTACAAATAATAATAGGAAACGTATATTTTCACATCCCAAATTTTGGATTTGGCACTGCATAGCATACATGTCGCTGCATCATGAGCATCATTGCAAAAAAATCAGTTTCAAACTTTTTGTCAAAACCCACTTGCATGCCTTGTCACATACACATGATTGCTCGGTTTCTATATGGAATATGCTGGAGAGTTTTAGTTTAGTTGTTTGGAAGGCACATGTGCGTAGAGGGTTCCGATACGAATCTGTAGCATTTTGAATCACCTCATTTGGAGCTATGGTTCAAAAGTTACAGTTAACTGAAATTTTGTTTAAATTTAGACAGTTCTGTCAGTTTCAGATATTAGGTTCAGATAAAAAAACGCCCAGGTAAAAGAAAAACAAAAGAATAAAAAAAAGGGGGAAGGGAAGCAGTAGCAGCCCGCCGGCTAGCCGCGGACCAGCGCCGGCTAGCCGCGGCCTGCTAAGATTGCGGCCAGCGGCAGCAGCAGAGCAACCGCCCGTGCGGCGAATAGCAGGCGCCGCCCATCCAGCCCTGAGCCACTGCCAGGAGGGCCCCGCCTGTCATCCCTCCCTGGGCGACGGGGAGATCCACCGACGAGCACGAGCCTGTGCTTCGATTTCATCGCGCGACTGAGTCGGTTACTATTCGGATTTCTTTTCCCCCGCATCTTAGCTCCTAAAAACGCCGCCGCCCTCCTCGTTTCTTGTTTCCTGCCCTTCCCGAACAGTCAAGCCGCCGTCCGATTTTAGGACGAGCCCGACCCCGAGGTATTGAGCAACCGCGTCCTCCCTTCTTGCCCTACTGGTTACCCCAAGAACCACTGCCTCACCCCGTCTTGTTTTTCCCCTCCATAGAGTCGCCGACGATCGGGAATTGCTCGCCGGAGCCACGACAGCCGAGCCGCTCCATCCGCTCCCTGCCACGGTTAGAGGAAGCAAAGGAGGCATCCGAAGACACCCCCTGGACCGCTGCATCCCTCTTAACGCCGTCGTGCCCTCCACCGCCGCCAGGACCGCTGGAGACCCTCGCCAACATCGCCGCCAGCAGCCACTGCCGCCGCCACCGTTGTCATCCTTGGTTAGCACCAGGAACCGTGCGATCTAATTTGGGCGGCCAGGATTAGCCCCAGGTCGAAGCGGTATTACCCAACCACGGGCCACCGCGTGGCATTGTGCCCGCGCAGTCAAATGGTCAACGTTGTCCGTTCAACTGCTGACGAAAATCGGTTTTTAGAAATTACAGATTATTGCAGATAATAGTCTAATCTTGTAAAATCGATAGAAATTAAACCACTAGGCCAAAAATTGCAAATAAGAAATTGTTGGATTCAGTTTTTCACGTAGAATATTGTTGTACAATTGTTTCATACTTTTGCGACAAGGTTTTGCCATGATTACTTAAATAGTTTAATGTCCTATTTAGAGTAATAAATTCATTGGATAAGATCTACAACTCCAAAAATTGCAAATGAGGTGTACCTAGATTCAGTAGAGCAAGTAGATTATGTTTGTGAATTAAAAATGTAGCCTTACTATACTGGAAATTTTGGAAACAATTAAAAGTCTTTCTGGAGTATTTTAATTGTATAAAAAGTTCTGTAAATCCTTTTTGAGTGATTCCAGTTGGTACTGGTTCTATTTTAGGTTTCCTACACAGTAGATACTTTTCCAAGATTTTACAAACTAGTTAACAGTAGTGGTTTAATAATTGGATTAGAGCTCCATTATTGGCCATTTAAAATTGCATACTTTGTTTTCAATACTTTTAAAATGTTTCCCATGCATGCATACAGTAGGTATACTGAACAAGGTTATAGAAAGCTATTGTATCATTGTTCAACTTTTCATGCATGCATCTTGCATTGTATTGTTTGTTTTGATTGTTTATGTGTTGCAATTGTGTATCGTGTAGATTGTGACGAGTGCAACGCTTGCTTCTGTGAGGACTGTACTCTTGACTCCTACCGTTAAGGCAAGTAGTTGCTATTTTGTTCATGAATTTTCCTACTATTTTCTCTTGTGCATTTGTAGTGTATTTTGTAGTTACATGTGTAGGTATTACTATGCTATGCTATGTCCTATGTATTGTGGTAGGGAAATCCTTTGTAGTTGAGCTCCCGTATGGTAGATGTGCTTAGCATTGCTGTAGATAGGAGGAAGGGATCATTCTTTGGTAAAGTAAAGGTTTTGTTCTACTAAAACAACATAATGTTAATGAACTACCTGGGCGGAGTGGCTGGATTAGTCATCGGAGTGTGAATACTGGTGGGGAATGCCGCCTAGGGTACTGAGAAGGATTAGTTGTCTTTATTCCAGTAGCTTACATGTGCAACCATGTGCCAGTAAGAAATGGGTGGTTGGTTGGACTTAGTAGGTCGTGGTGACCCGAACCCAGCGTAGCCAAAGATGTAGTGAATGATAGGTTGGGACCGGTGCACAGCGGGGTTTGGGGATCTACTTCCCGAACGGTCTCTTCTTGGGCTTCTCCCTATCGTCACACAATATGCGTGTGGTGGTACGAGCTGGCCTATCCAAGTCATATGGGTAAAGTGTACAAACCCCTGCAGGGTGTATGATCTAAGTGCTTAGATGTGTACCCGGTTATGGACAAATGAGTTGCTTGATATTGATACTATGACATATTCTCGCTCATCCTTATATCTTGATTTCTAAAACTTGATGGGCAAACTTAATGGGTTGTGGTGAATCAAAATTGGTTTAACAAAGTAGGACAAATTGTTTGGAAAATGCAAGCTAGCCATAGCTACACCAGCCAAATAAGCATGTAGTTGCTAAGTCTATTGTCTCCCTATTTAGCGCTACTTGCCATACATTCCATGTATTGACCCTTCGGGGATGCTACGTTTTATGTTGCAGGATATTCCGACTCTGATTGATCTGCTAGGTCGCGGTACTTCACTATGCACTTGTTCGCTTGTGGGCAATTTGGAGATTAAAGGAGTTATTTATTTATGTTTGATACTTGAATAAGTTTGAGCTAGCCTTCGAGCTAAGCTTTAATGTAATAAATGTATACTCTGGATCTTCGTTATTTATGATACACAGATATTTTACTTTGTTATTCATCTAAGTTCTATGTAAGCCAATGAACCGATCTAGGGATTGGCATGTTGCATAGAAGCTACAGTCTTTTCAGTACTGTAGTGTTACAGATGGTATCAGAGCCCGTGTGTCGACTGTAGGATCGTGACCTAGGTTGGAATAGTAAGTCATAGAATTACTAAAGCTTATATTAACTCTGTCTTTCATCTTGTGACTTTCACTCTCGTAAATCTTTATCATTGCTATTCTCACACTTTCTTCTTTTAATTGATAGATGGGAGAAGTCAGGACTGAGTATGCTAGGATCGAGTCGCCAAGGCCATTTGCAAGACAGTTGGGACAGCTCTCACAGTCATTGGGATTGCCGCTACCCATGTTCAAGGGAAGAAGGCTATACACCTATGGATATGGCGAGGATGCGTGGGAGATCACCACTATCATCTTCAAGGATGTTGCCTTGCCAAACGATGTGCATATGGTCTACACCAAGACGTATTGCAACTGGGGGCTTGGAATAAACTTGGCCCTGCATGAATCCCTGTCGCTCCAGTGCCATCTTGTTCGACACCTGCTGCCAGAAGACTCTCCTTACCGTGACTACGGAAGGTGTGATGAGAACGGGAACGTTGTGGTTACCCCGGGCAACAAGAACAACATGCCGCCCCGTCGGAGGCACATAGAGGATATGGAGGTGGAGAATGGAGTCCTAGCTAAGAAGGTGATGATGGTAAAGGAGATAGCTGATTTTGCCAGCAATGGTCTAGTGGTCCAAGGACAGGAGATTGATACTTTACATGAAGCTGTGGATGTTTTGAACCACGCACTTATTGGCAGGGATGCGACCATAGCACAGCTGAATGGGATCGTCCAGGAGAATAATCAAGCCATAGAGCAGCTGAATGGGACCGTCCAGGAGAATAATCAAGCCATAGAGCAGCTGCAAGGGACTGTCCAGGAAAGGGATCTGACTATTGTTGATATGGCAGCCCAAATTGCCGCTCTCCAAGCCCAGTTGAATCCACCACCTGATGATGACAACAATGGGGATGATGTCAATAATGATGATGATGACGGAGGGAACAATGATGATGATGAGGAAGAAGATGATGATGAGGACGGAGGCAATGATGGTGGAGGAGATGAAGCAATTGCTGAACCAACAGAAGATGAGGAGGAAGAGGATCCGGAAGAGGTGGATTTTGAGGTCTCAAGCGAGGATTCAGGGGAGGTGTATACTCCACCACCATGGATGGTTCATGGAGCCAAGCGTCAACGCATAAATGCAAGGACCTACTGCAACCTCTTCATGAAGTAGTTAGATGGCCACCAATTAGTATTCGTTAGGATACATCATTAGTTTAAGGCCTCGATCAATGTAAAACTTATTTGTTGTTAGTTTAAAGTGTTTAGTTTCTCCTATGTGTACTCTAAAGTTCCAAGATTATTTGTACGAATTTTATAAATGAGTTATGGCAAGGTTTTGGTTGATATTCGAGTTTTTCCTGCTGCAGTTTTCTGCTGACCCTGCTGTACTGTACGATTTTTCATATTTTATTGGTAAATGGAAAAAATCTGAAAAATAGGGTCTGGTTCGAAACTCTCTGTAATGTATGCAAAAAAATCAGCAAAAATTCCTGACGAGCTTAAGTCAGGTAGAAAAATTTATGAACACTGCTGGACTGTTCTGGCAGATTCCTGTTTTATTGATTTTGTTGGCCTATTTATGTTTGTAACTGTTGCCAACGCTTCTAAAAGTATTTTAGTAGCTGTATACTGTTAGGATAACCCCTGGAACATTGCTTGCTTTCCAATTTGCTGATGTATGCTTGTGTGTAGTTGCTTGTGCTTGTTTTTTTGTTGTATGATCATAATGCATGGGTAGATTATTTATTTCGTAGTTGCTCTTTCTAAACTTACCTGTGCTGAACCGCAGATGCCGCCTCGCCATCAACCCACTGAGATGGAGCAGCTGATGGAAGCCAAGGTGCAGCTAGCACAGATGATGACCCAGTTTATGGCTGCCTAGAACAACAACAATAACAATAACAACAACAACGAGAACAACCAGCCCCAAGGTGATGCACTTATAAGGTTTCTGAGGTTGAGGCCAGCAAAGTTTTCTACAGCACCTGAACCAATCATTGCTCTCGACTGGTTGCGTTCAGTGAACAAGGATCTGGTAACTGTTGGGTGCACAGATGCTGAAAAGGTGAGGTTTGCTGCTCACCTACTGGAGGGACCAACTGCTTCTTGGTGGGAAACTTTCTAGATCACCCACCCGCTGGACACTGCAACCTGGGCAATGTTTGAGGAAGGTTTCAAAACCAACCATGTCTCTTCAGGAGTTCTGAGCCTGAAGAGGAAGGAGTTCTGCAACTTGCGCCAAACCAATCACACCGTGGCTGAATATATAGAGGAGTTCAACAACCTGTCGCGTTATGCCCCTGAGGATGTTGACACTGATGCCAAGAGGAGAGAGAGGTTCCTGGATGGCCTCAGTGATGAGCTCTCGGTACAGATGCTAGTGGTTTATTGCCCCACTTTCCAGGAGCTTATGGACAAGGCTATAATCTTGGAGGGAAAGCACAAATAGGTGGAGAACCGCAAGAGAAAGAACAACAACCACAACTCTAGCTCTCACCACAAGTCTCGCACTTCTTATGATGGGTACTCCAAGCATGGAGGTGATGACCGCGACCACCGCGGGGGTAATGGACATCGTCATGATGGGCACAGGAGCAGCAGCCACCACCATGGAGGGAACGACCGCCACCACAATGGTCACAAGAACCACAATGGCAGCTCTGGGAGGAACAATGGACACAGCTATGTGAGCAAGAAGGACCTCAGCAATGTGGAATGCTACAAGTGCAAGAAGCTGGGTCACTATGCAAGCACTTGCCCGGAGAAGATTCCAGGAGTTGGACCCAAGATTGGCCCCAACCAGAAGGCAAATGTGAACCATGTGGATGTGGAAGAGATCTGTGACGAGTTAGACCTCGTGATTGGTAAGTTCCTAGTCGATTACCATATTACACTTGTTTTATTTGATACTGGAGCATCACATTCATTCATATCAAGGGCATTTGTGGTAGACATAAGTTACCCACTGAGGCACTGAAAGGGACAATTAGAGTGAGCACACCGGGAGGAGAAATGTTAACTAGTGTGGGTTGTCGTGACTTGACCCTGGGAATTGGAGCACACAGTTTTCCAGCACACCTAGTTGTTTTGGAGTCACAGGGACTATATGTGATACTAGGTATGGATTGGTTGTCCGTGCACAATGGCCAAGTGGATTGTGCACGGAAGGCAATTTCACTCAGAACTCCACGGGGCACAAGGATTAAATTTAAATCATCCGCACGTCTTAGGAGGGCCGATGTGAATTCTGTTAAGGGGGTTAGCATGGACACAGTACCCGTAGTGAGAGAATACCCCGACGTGTTTCCAGAGGAGCTACCAGGGATGCCACCAGACCGTGATGTGGAGTTTCTTATTGACTTAATGTCGGGGACTGTACTAATAGCCAAGAGGCCATACAAGATGGATGTGGATGAACTAAAGGAGTTGAAGAAGCAATTAAGAGAGCAATGGGACAAGGGATTTATTCAGCCCAGCTCATCGTCATGGGGTGCGCCTATTCTGTTTATGGAGAAAAAGGACAGTAGCAAGAGATTGGTAGTGGGCTATCGTTCGCTGAATGAAGTGACTATCAATAATAAGTACCCTCTGCCCAATATAAATGATTTGTTTGATAAGTTGTAAGGATCAAAGGTGTTTTCCAAGATTGATCTGAGATCAGGATATTTTCAACTGAAGATCCGGGAGGAGGACATACCAAAAACTGCTTTCACCACTAGGTATGGTTTATATGAGTATACGGTTATGTCTTTTGGACTAAAAAATGCTCCGGCATATTTCATGACCATGATGAATAAGGTATTCATGGAGTACTTGGACAAGTTCATGGTAGTGTTCATCGATGATATATTGATATACTCCAGAAATGATGAGGAGCATGAGAAGCATTTGCGAATGATAATGGAAAAGCTGAGGGAACACAAGCTATATGCCAAATTCAGCAAGTGCGAGTTTTGGTTGAACACTGTGGGATTTCTAGGACATGTGGTGTTGGGAGAAGGAGTCGCAGTTGATCCAAGCAAGGTATCGTCGGTTACAGAATGGGAGGTGCCCAAGAATGTGGGCGATATTCGGAGCTTCTTGGGACTTGCTGGATAATACAGAAGGTTCATAGAGAATTTCTCCAAGATTGCAAAGCCAATGAAGGCATTGTTGAAGAAGGAGAAGAAGTTTGAATGGACCAAGGAATGTGAAGCTAGTTTCCAGGAAGTGAAGCGTCGCCTGGTGACAGCACCTATTCTGTGCTTGCCTGATCTACAGAAGGATTTCCAAGTATACTGTGACGCATCTCGACAAGGACTGGGTAGTGTGTTGATGCAAGATGGAAGAGTGGTGTCATATGCCTCGCACCAGCTCAAGCACCACGAGAGGAACTACCCCACACATGATTTGGAATTAGCATCGGTTGTGCACGCACTCAAGGTATGGAGACACTATCTGATGGAAAAGCACTACGATGTATTCACAGACCACAAGAGCTTGAAATACATATTCACCCAGAAGGAGCTGAACATGAAGCAAAGGAGATGGTTGGAAAACTATTTTTTTAGTTTCTGATAAAAAGAGGCAAACAAAACCAAGCAAAAGAAACTAAGAAAAACAAAAACAAAGTAAAGAGAGAGGTTGTGAAGGACTCCCCTTGTGAAGCCGTCCTTATCCTCCCCGGCAACGGCGCCAGAAAAATCTTGATGCGGCTCATATCACTGTAGAGCTTAGTTGGGAGACCCCAAGAGGAAGGTATGATGAGTATAGCAGCAAGTTCTTCCCTTAGTAAGAAACAAAGGTTATCAAACCAGTAGGAGGAAGGAAACAACTCAAAGGTGTTGCAAGCAACTGGAAACCTGCACAACACAAACTCAAGACTTTGCCCCAATGAACATCGAGGTTGTCAATCTCACCGGTTTGCTGAAAACAAACGATTAACTGTATGGTGTGGAAGGTAATGGTGGTTTGCAGAATGTAAATAGTAATAATGGAAGATGTATCAATGGTAAAGATTGGACCGGGGTCCATAGTTCACTAGAGGTGTTCTCCTTAAGATAAACAAACATGGCATGCTGGGTAAACAAATTACAGCAGGGCAATTGACAGGACTGAGCACGGCATAATAATGCAATACTAGACATTCATGATCCTATGAGATTTGATTGGGTAATAAAACAAGATACATAGACCGCCATCCAACTGCATCTATGACTAGTAATCCACGTTCAGGTTATCATTCGAACCCCCTATAGTATTAAGTTGCAAGCAACGGATAACTGCTTTAAGCAAAGTATGTAAGGTAAACAATCCACTTGTTCCAGGAACAAGAGACCGTTGTTTTATTCCTACTAGCAACAACACATCTACCACCTTAGAGATTTTTGTCACTTCCCTTAGATAAAATAGAGGCATGACCCCACTTTCGAGCATAAATACCCCCTCTTAGAGTCACTAGCATCTACTTGGCCAAGATAGCTACTATGAACGGAGAGCATGCAAGATCACAAACAACACAGACATGATAGAATCAATAAGACAAAACCATTAATCAATCTGACATAGTAATCTCAATATCCATCGGACCCCTGCAAACACAACATGCATGATTACAAATAGATGATCTTGATCATGAACGGAGCTCACAAGATCTAAACATGGTAATACAAAGGAGGAGATACAACCATCTAGCTACTACATGGACCCGTAGTCCAAGGTGGAACTACTCACGCTTCATACCGGAGGCTGGCATGATGAAGAAGAAGGCCTCCGGGATGATCTCTCCTCTGGCAGGATGCCGTGAAGAGCTTCAGATCCCTCCCGATATAGGGACGATGGTGGCGGAGTCTATAGACTGTTTTGTGGAAGATTGATCGGGTACTTAGGGTTTCTGTATCGGGCGCTCTTTATAGGCGAAGAGGCGAGGCAGGAGGGCACCCAGGGGGGCCGCACCCCCCAGGCATGGTCTAGGGTTAGCCGCACGGCCAGGGGGTATGGCCCCCTGGTGTCTCCCCTCCGTATCATATTCTGGCTCTGTGATGACCCACAAGTATAGGGGATCACAACAGTCTTCGAGGGTAGTATTACCCAATTTATTGATTCGACACAAGGGGAGCCAAAGAATACTTGCAAGCCTTAGCAACTGAGTTGTCAATTTAACTACACCTGGAAAGAGTCTTGTTCATAGTAGTTTATCAGTAGCCACAGTTTTGTAGTTGCAATAGAAAAGTAACAACAGCAGTAGAATAAGAGCAATAGTAACAGTAGTAGCAAACAGTAGGATATGAGTGCGGTAGGCATAGGGATAGATGGACGGGCATTGCATGGACAAGTCTAAACATGTAACTTCAAGATCTAGGGCAATTGCAGATAAATATACAAAGCATCCAAGTACTAAACAATCATAGGCATGTGCTCCATATATAGTCTTGCGTGCTCGCAATGAGAACTTACACAACATCTTTTGTCCTGCCAGCCCGTTGCAGTGGGGCCTCACGGGAACTAGTGGCAATTAAGGTTCTCCTTTTAATAGAGCACCGGAGCAAAGCATTAACACTCTGTGAACACATGTGATCCTCATACCACAGCCATCCCCTCCGACTGTCCCAATTTCTATCACTTCGGGGCCTTTGGATCCGGATAATGATATGTGTACACAACTTGCAGATAAGATCACAAACAATACTATCATCATGAATCAATAATAAGTTCAGATCTGAGATCATGACACTCAAGCCCTAGTGACAAGCATTAAGCACAACAAGTTGCAACAAAGTCAAATAGCACTAATAAAGATACTAGGTACCATGCCCTAACAATCTTATTCGATTACATGATATAACTCATCCAATCCCTACCATCCCAATAGCCTACAACGGGGGATTACTCACTAATGGATGAGGGAAACATGGATGGTTGATGGAGAGGCGTTGTTGATGATGATGGCGATGATCCGGGATTTTTCGGGATTTTTTCGGGATTTTTCCGGGATTTTTCCTAATAGTTGATTTTCTGCACAAAAACTAGACACCAAGGTAATTCTGCTGAAAACAGCGTTAGTTGTATCCAAATCACAGAAGTTTAGAGGATAAACAATAGCAAAAGTGTTCGAGAAAGTAGATACGTGTTGGACGTATCAACTCCCCCCAATCTTAGCTTATTGCTTGTCCTCAAGCAATTCAGTTGAAAACTGAGTGTGATAAAAGAACTTTCACGAAGACATTTGCTTCATTTGATGTATATATTCTTAGCACATGAGTAGATACTTAGACAATTCATAATAAGGAGTATGCAACTAAGTCTACTCAATAGTCATTGCAAGCTATGAAGAGATTCCAACTCAATAATAATAAGCAGCATGAAACATAAACATAGGCAACATTGCAATGCTCATAAGAAGATATGATAGAGTGGTATCTCGCTTGCCTTTGATGGTGGAGCAAAACATGAATGCCAAGGCACATCTGAAGTTTAAGTGAAGACTAGAAGTAAAGATATCAGAGATGCAAGCACAAAGTTATGACATAATTAACCAAGTTTTGAGACAAGCACATTACACTAAGAATGACAACTATGCTCTCAAGAAGGTGCTCATAGAATAAGTGGTGAATCAATAAGGAAGTGAAAAGGTTTTGAAAAGTTTGAAAGGCTTCCAAATGCTGAAAGTATGGTACTCATTAGCTTTGAGCTCTCATTGCCCCTATCATAGGAATCTTTAGGTGGTTAAGGTGAAAGTGAGGTCCAATATGAGTTATATGCTTGACCATAAACTAGAAATCTCATGTCCCTTGAATACGAGGGCCACTCCTCATGCTTCTCAACTTTAGTTACTTGCAAGTTCTTGTCATAGTAAATACATGCGTATCATAGAGAACCGCCAACGGGGTACCCCTGCACATGATATAGGAGCTATCCCATAATCAAAATGACAAGGCAAGCAGACAATGAGCATATCAAGATCTTTTTATTTGCTATTTGCATAGGTTTTTATTGAGGATGCTTCACAGATTGCTCATTATGGTTATGCTGCAAGTTTCCACCATGATTAGGCATGGCTTAGGCTAGCGGCCTTGGCGTTTCTCTAACATATATACATATATATATATATATATATATATATATATATATATATATATATATATATATATATATATAACTCCATGAACTTACAAGCTCCCCTTTTATTTCACACCGACGACATCCGTAAATAAAAGAGCATGATATCAACTGGGTACAAAGTACATGTGCAATGTTGAAAGCGTTCCCCGTGACAGCACGGTTCTGCTAACTCCCAGTCTATAATTTGCAAGCATATAACTTTCATGGACAGTCACAATGGTTCAGGTTTATTAAGTGCAAGAAATAAAGTGTTCCATCAAGTTCGTGAGAGCTTTACTAACTATCTTTCTCAAAATAGTCAAACATTTTATTTGGAAGAAAACAAGGCATAATGAATATCCACTGATAGCAAATGATGCTAGTAGGTAGGTATGGTGGACACTATGGCAATATTAGTTTTTGGGAGTTGGATGCACAAGTAGAGCTCATACTCAGTGCAAGTGAAGGCTAGCAATAGAGAGGGAGCGACAAACGAGAGAGAAATAACTGTCATAATCATGCTTGCAACAAAACAAGACTAATTATGGCATGAAAGTGTTACAAGAACTCTAAGGCAAAATAAATCATCGAGGCTTACTGACTATTGTTTAGTCATATGCATGCGTGAGCATGTGCCAAGTCGATTCACATGAAACATTCAGAGGAGGATACCACAATATCATACCAAGTTATGAATAAAACAATGCAAGCAAACATTCATATTACATGCTACAAAGTATTAGCAAGCTGGAGCTAATCATAAGAGAGCAAGAACTACCAAGCATCCATAAATAACATACACCTTACATGAACAGACTAAGCATGCCCACAATGATGAGTATATGTACAAAAATGAAAACAAATAGAGTTTGGTACCGGCCTCTTACCACACCTCAAGTTGTCTTAATCTTCATTATTGCCCTTCACTTGTGTGGCTTGAATAATAACATGAAACCAAACTCCACTGAGGAATGCTGGACCCTGCAAAGAACTTCACAAAACCAAAAAAGAACAACAAATATTTTTGGTGTTTTCAATTTTTTAAAGCAAGCACACAAAGCAAAAACAAACAAAGAAAAATATTTTTGAATTTTTCTTAAGGCAAACCAAAACTAAAAAGCAAAGAAACAAACCAAGAGAAACAACAAAAATATTTTTGGTCTTTTTTGTGTTTTGGGAAAGCATAAACAAAAACCAAAAAGAAAGCAAAACATGAATATACAAAGAACTGACGAAACATGTTATATATATATATGAGTGTAATGTCGGCGTACCTCCCCCCAAGCTTAGGATTTTGGCCTAAGTGGGGCTCAACTCCATGGTGACCAAGAAGGCGCACCTCCGTAATACAAAGAAGAGGCCCCTTCGTCCTAGTACGAGCTCGAGGACGCCCCTGTGTAGTGCATAGATGGGTCGTATGAGGGCGCGTACCCCTGGTAGTGCCCATGGAACCCACGAATGCGTAGCTGCTCGTCCATCTCCTCCTTGGAGTGTGACAAAGGTCCCTGGAAAATACCGAACAAAGTGGTTTGGGGAAAAGGAATTTCCCTCCCTTCCCCGTTAGTAACATCATCCTATAAACCAAACTATCAAGGGTAGAGCTAGCAGTGACAAAGTGATGCACTTTCATGGCAGCTAAATCAAGCCTCTAAGGATACAAAATTGTATCATTTGGATCAACATAAAGGTCTAAGGAAGCAGCAACACGTGCAACAATAATACCCCCATAAATGGGTCCCTTAGCAGCTAAGCGACGAGCAATGAGATAACCAAGATTGTACCTCGTTTCATTGTTGAGTGCAGTAGCTAGGAAGGCCAAATGATAGTTAGAAATGTTGCTAGTGTTCTCCCTACCAAGAATACTAGTGGCCATATAATAAGCAAAATATCTGATAGCTGGGAGTTGAATATTTCTTATCTTTCCACGATGGGCTCTACGGTCATCATCATTGGTTATCCCGCGGTAGAGCTCCAACAATTCAGCGGGTTAAGCTGGAATCTTCTTGACTGTACCAGCCATGCCAATACCCAAGATTTCACATAATTTCTTCATTTTCATGGTGAAGGGCCTATTATAGATTTTGAATGACACCTCTGACCTGAAAGGGTTGTTAGTAAAAGAGAAACTCTCCAGAAAGGTTTTGGTGAGCATAGCATAGTGCATACTCTCATCCTGCATATAACTAGTTAGTCCAAACCTCCGAACCAAGGTTAGGAAATCATTAAGGATCCCTGCAGCCCGCAAAAAGGTAGGACAAGGAAAGGTAGAAGGGTGCGCGTCCCCCAAATCTCCCTCGTCGCCAAAACACGGTGTAATGAGATCCTCATTGTATGATGGCCTAGATCGGGAGGATGATCTTGAAGGCCTTGTCCTCCTAGGTTTATCACTCTCAAACACTTCTCCAAAGGTGTGGTGGTCCATTTTTCTGAAATTTTTAGACAAACATCAAACCAAGTAATTTCCAAGTTGATAAATGATGAGGAACTACTATAGGAACTTGCTAGAGGGCTAAACATGCATCAAAATGAAATCTCTAAGCATAGAAAAAGCATGCAAGATCACACAACCTTACACCTATAGCAGCAAAATACTCGAGATATAATCTATCAATCACAAATCTAATTGGACAAGCGGAGGTGGTACATACCAAGGTGCAATCCCTCCAAAAATCAGCAGCAAAGATGGGATGAGAAAGGAGATCGAAAATCGGGAGCAAGAAAAGCAGGAACTCGAGCTTGAGAAAGTTTTCCGGTGTTTTTCGGGAGAGAGAAAGAAGTGGATGGGAGGAGGCAACCTGGAGGGCCATAGGTGGGCCCCACCCAGGCCAGGCGTGCCCTGGGGGCTGGCCGCGCCACCAGGGGGTGTGCTGGCCTGTGGGTCCCCCTGGGCCACTCCAGGTGTCCATCTGCCCCTTTTTTCGAGGAAAAATTTAGTATGAATTTTCTAGGATTTTCGGGAAATCTTATTTTTGGCCAATTTTCAGGGAAAGAAAATTGATTTTCTCGCAGAAAATGATTTTTTAGAAGAAGCAAAAGCAAACAAAAACCAAAACTACAGAAGTTCTAAGACACTCTAACAAGCAAAAAAGCAAAACTAAAGCTAACAAGAGAAAGAGCAAAGACTAGGAAGGAGAAAAGTAAAAGCGAGCAAGTATAACCACTGTGAAAGCATTGTTCTGTTCATTAAAATCCCTTTGTTAACAAGGTTGATCAAGTCTTGTTACCAAAACAATCTTATATAAAGCAGAACTTTGCATTCCACAAAGTGATTATGTTACCTCAAACTTGGTAGCAATAGTCCTAATTATAATAGTTTCAAAACTTTCTTGTGGAATGAGACAATATATTTCTCCAACTTTGATGCTCTCAATATTTTCAATGGAATTCAGGCAATAGCTCTTATCAATCTTCTTGGGGAAATAGACAGTATGCACTTTGTCATTAATAGTAAATGTTACTTTTCCTTGATTACAATTGATGACAGCACCTGTAGTATTAAGAAAAGGTCCCCCAAGAATAATAGACATATTATCATCTTCAGGCATCTCAAGCACAACAAAATCAGTTAAAACCAAGCAATTATGAGCCACTTAAACAGGAACATCTTCACATATACCAAAATGAATAGTAGTATACTTATCAGCCATTTGCAAAGATATATCAGTTGGTATCAACTTTTCTAGCTGGAGTATCTTGTAGAGAGAAAAATGCATAACACTAACTCCAGCTCCCAAATCACATAAAGCAGTTCTAACATAATTATTCTTAATAGAGCAAGGAATAGTTGGTATACCTGGATCACCAAGTTTCTTTGGAACCTTACCATTGAAGGAATAATTAGCAAGCAAAGTAGAAATTTCCTCATTAGGAATCTTCCTTTTATTAGAGACAATATCCTTCATATACTTTGAATAAGGAGGCAACTTAATAGCATTAATCAAAGGAATTTGCAAAAATAAAGGTTTCATCCACTCACAAAACTTGTTATAGTGTTCTTCCTCCTTTGACTTGTGTTTCTTATTTGGAAAAGGCATAGGTTTCTGCACCCAAGGTTCTCTCTCACTACCATGTTTATTAGCAATAAAATCTTCCTTAGTGTACCTAGTGTTCTTAGTGTGCTTCTCAAGTTCTTCCTCAACTTCCTCCTTGTCAGGAGCATCATTTTTATCATTACCACTCTGAGTTTCAGCATCAGAGACATATATACTATTAGGATCTGCAGCAGGTTCAGGTGTTTCCTCAACTATTTTATTTTTCTTTTTCTTTCTCTTATGAGGACTACCACTACTTTCACCTTGTTGAGAAGCCTGCTCAATTCTTTTAGGGTGTCCTTCAGGATATAAAGTATCTTGAGTGGCTATACCACTCCTGGTTCTAATTTTATAAGCATGTTTATCTCCTAAGGCATTAACTAGCCTATCCTTTTGTACCTTAGCAAGTTGATCAATTTGAGTTTGAACCATTTGAAAGTGTTTACAAAGCATTTTAACATCATTAGCAGTTCTTTCCACAATATATTTCAACTCATTAATAGCTCTAGAGTTTTCCAATAAATGATTCTGAACTTGTTTGTTAAAATTACCTTGCTTAACAATAAAAGTGTCAAGTTCCTCTAAGCATTAATCAGGAGGTTTACCATAGGGAATATCACCTTCATTAAAATGGAGAGAGTATACCTCAATAGTAGTTGAGTGGGGAATTGGCTTACATAATTCTTCTATAGGAGGTAGATTCTTCACATCTTCAGCTGTAATACCTTTCTCCTTAAGACATTTCTTAGCTTCTTTCATCACTTCATCATTTAATGCAATCACTCCCTTGTTCTTTGGTGTTGGTGTTGGAACTGGTGCAGGCACAACTAGTTCAGGAGTAATAGGCTCAGGTGTATTTAGCTCAGTTGAAGTCCAATCATCATAATTCTTGCTTATTTTAGCCATTAATTCTTCAACATCTATAGGAGTTCTTTTCCTGAAAACACAATCAGCAAAACTATCTAGGTATGTCCTAGAATCATCAGTTAGTCCATTATAATAAATATCAAGAATCTCATTTTTAGGTAATGGACATCCAGGATGTGCATGGATCAAGGCATAGAACCTTGTCCATGACTCAGGCAATTTCTCTTCTTCTCCCTGTTTAAAATCAAAAAGTCTCTGCAAAGCATCTTGTCTAGCACTAGGAGGAAAATATTTCTAAAAGAAAGAAGCAATCAAGCAATCAGGGCTATGAATGGATCCTGGAGGTAATCTATTAAACCAAGCCTTAGCTTCTCCTTTTAGTGAAAATGGAAGATCTTTGTAACAAAGTACTTGCACATATTAAAATCATCAGAGAATAAGGCACTCATAATGGAAAGCTCATTCATATGTGCCACAACACTCTCACTCTCATTCCCACAAAAAGGTTCTTTATCAACAATGTCTATATAGGTTAAATCAAGAGAGAAATCATAATCTTTATCTTTAATATCTATGGGAGAGGTGGCAAACTTAGGATCAGAAGACAGTTT
The DNA here is from genome assembly GCA_916181665.1 of Avena sativa. Taxonomy (NCBI): domain Eukaryota; kingdom Viridiplantae; phylum Streptophyta; class Magnoliopsida; order Poales; family Poaceae; genus Avena; species Avena sativa. Next base: position 426,523,100 of record OV702280.1, read on the forward strand.
AGGAATAATGGTACGTGATGCGTGCGCCCAATGTTGACGTGGGACACTTCGTTGGAACCCCAAGAGCAAGGTGTGATGAGCACAACATCAAGTTTCCCTCAGTAGAGACCGAGGTTATCGAACCTGAAGGAGGAAGGAAACGTCTCAAAGGTGTTGGAAGATACGTGGAAAACAATAAAGACATGATAGAATCATAAAGACAAAACCATTAATCAAACCAACATAATAATCTCAATATCCATCGGATCCCCGCAAACACAACATGCATGATTACAAATAGATTAGATCTTGATCATGAACGGAGCTCACAAGATCTATACATGAAAGCACAAATGAGGAGATACAACCATCTAGATACTACATGGACCCATAGTCCAAGGTGGAACTACTCACGCATCATACCAGGGAGAAGGCCTCCGGGATGATCTCCCCTCCGGCAGGGTGCCGGGAAGAACTTCAGATCCCCACGATCTAGGGACGATGGTGGCAGCGGCTATAGACGGTTTCGTGGAGATTTTATCGGGTCCTTAGGGTTTCTACATCAGGGGCTTCTTATAGGCGAAGGGGGAGGCCGAGGAGGCGACCAGGGGCCGCACACCCATCCCAGGCGCAGGGTAGGTCCCACCTGCTCCTAGGGGGTCTGAACGCCCTGGCTTGCGTCTCCGTCTCGTCTTCTAGATTCTTGTTCCCCACGGAAAGTATTTGACTTTGGCTTTTGTCCCATCCAATTTCGAGAATATTTCTTTACTAGCTTTTCTGAAACCAAAAACAGCCATCTGGAACTGTGGCAACTTGTTAATAGGTTAGTACCAGAAAACATGTAAAAAGCACCTTAAAGTGTAGACAAATCAAAGCAAAGTAGATATTAACAAGCATGGAACATAAAAAATTATAGATAAGTTTCCGACGTATAAAGCATCCCCAAGCTTAACTCCTGCTCGTCCTCGAGTAGGTAAGTGAAAAGAATAATTTTTGAGGTGACATGCACCCTCATAATAAAGATCCAACCATTTGCAAGAATTGAAAGCTGGGATCAAAGAACTCTAAACATGTGCATGAAAGATGGAGTTCTAACAATAGTACATAGTAACTATGCATAACATGAAAGGCTACAAACAAATATCATGAATAACATGCATTGAAAAACATTTGTTTGTTTCACATACAGAAAACATAGCATAGTGGCAATCATCTTGTCCCTCATAGAGTAGCAATATAGATGCATATGACACCTTCAAAGTTCACAAGCGTGACTAGAAATAAATAGCACAAGAACAAGTAATATCACAATATGCATCAATCAATAATCTTTGGAACACTGCACACAGAATGACAACTATGCTCTCTTAAAAGTGCCTAAAGGCAGAAGGTGGAGACTCAATAGTGGTGGAAGAAAGGCCTTTTTGTAAAGGAAGCAGGGATTTCAAGTTTCAAAAAGATCTTCCAAAAATTATGGTACTTGTTAGCTTTCAGCCCTCATTGCCCCTATCATAAGCATCTTGAAGTGAATAAGGTTAAAGTGAACAAACTAGGGAGTATATGCTTGACGAAGTATAAGCTGGCAATCTCAAGTCCCTTGAATATGAGGGCCACACCTCATGCTACTCAACTCTAGGCCCAGGTAAGTTCTTGTCATTGTAAGTATTTGCATATCATTGAGAACCGCCAACGGGGTACCCCTTGCACATGGTATAGGAGCTTTCCCATAACAAAAATGACAAGGCAAGCAGACAATGAGCATCTCAGCAATCTTTTTATTTACTATATGCATAGTTTTTTATTAAGGATGCTTCATATATATCTCACTATGGTGATGTTGCAAGTTTCCACCATGATTAGGCATGGCTTAGTCTAGCGGCCCAGGCGTTTCTCTAACATAGAATACAAACTCCATAGACTTACAAGTTCCCTCTTTATTTCACACCGGTGACATCCATAGACAAAAGATCATGATATCAACTGAGTACAAAGTACAAGTGCAATGTTGAAAACATTCCCCGTGGCAGAACGGTTCTGCTAATTCCAACGTATAAGTGCAAACATATACAACATAGCGCCACAATGGTTCAAGTTTATTAGGGGCAAAGAATATAATTTGTGCCATCAAGTTCGTGAGGGCTTTAATCACTAAGTTTTCACATAACAAAATAGTTTTTAATTGGAAGATAGTTGAAAACAAGAATGTACTTGGAATGGTGTAACACACCATGTATAGGAGTTTATAGTGGACACTTTGGAATAACTTGGTTTCTTGGGATTTGGAAGCATGAGTAGAGCTTACTCATACAAGTGGAGGCTAGAAAAAGACTGGGAGCAACCAACTAAGAGAGCATAATGGCCATAATCATGCAGAGCAACAAAGCATTACTAATCAAAGCATAGAGTGGTACTACAAGTCAAGGACTAAATGATCATAGAGGCTAATGGTGACTTGTCATAGTTATAACATGGTGTGAGCATGTGCCAAGTCAACCCAAACAAAGCATCAAAGGAGAATACCATAATACTATGCTTTTGCATGCTAAAACAACGCATAATTTATTCAAGGCACACTAAGCAATCCCAATTGTTTGGAACAAGACATACTAAAACAATAATCACTAAGCATAATGCCAAAACAACACCTAGCATGTCATGCTAAAGTGTAAGTCACAGTCAATGCAAGCTCCTCTTGCACTTCAAGCAAGAACTTACTACTCTTTTCCAACACCAAGCAACTTATTTGCAAAACAACACAGCAAGAACATGGATGGTTGATGGAGAGGCATTGTTAATGATGATGGCGATGATCTTCTCCAAATTCCCCTTCCCGACAGGGTGCCAGAACGGAGTTTCTGGTTCCGAATCGAGGTTTCTGGTGGTGGCGGCGCAGCGGAACTCTTTCTGGAAAAACATCGACCCCCCTTGAGTTTTTAGGTCAAGAGGCAACTTATAGACGAAGAGGGAGGCCGAGGGGGTGCCTGGGGTGGCCACACCCCCTCCAGGCACGGCCAGGCCTGGCTTGCGCGGCTGGGGGGTGTGGGCCCCTTAGGACTCCACTCCGTCTCGTATTCTGGCTCCATGAGTATTTTGGTGAAATAGGATTTTTGGCATATTTTTCGGGATTTTTTCTAATAGTTGATTTTCTGCACAAAAACTAGACACCAACGTAATTCTGCTGAAAACAGCGTCAGTCCGTGTTAGTTGTATCCAAATCACAATAGCAAAAGTGTTCGGTAAAGTAGATACATTTTGGACGTATCACTCCGTGTTCCCCACGGTAAAATTTTGACTTTGGCTTTTGTCCCATCCAATTCCGAGAATATTGATTTTATGCCTTTTCTGGAACCACAAACAGAAGAAAATAGGCAACTGGCACTATGGCATCTTGTTAATAGGTTAGTCCAGAAAAACATATAAAACACCTCAAAGTGTAGACAAAGCAAAGTAGATACTAAACAAGCATGGAACATCAAAAATTATAAATACGTTTTCAACGTATCATAGTCTAACCATAGAATTTAAGTAAGATAGCTGAATATCATTGTTAGTTGTTAACAAAAGGGCAATAGAATGAAGACCATTAGAGCATGAATAGGTGTCATGGGTAGTAAATCATGTGGATTCACTTGAAAATTCTCTGTGATGTAGTGGATTATGCTAAAAATATCAATGGTAGTGTAATGAGAAGTAAAGTCATCATGGTGAGATTAGCTCTTAAATTATGATGAATGGGTAAAACATAACGAGATCATGGTGATATTAGCTCCGAAACCAAGATGTAGGTGTAAATATGACAAGTAATTAGTAAATCATCCTAAAGTAGAAATAAGAAAATAACAGGGTAACACTATGATAGAAGTCATAGGTGTCATAAATTTATGATAATATTTAATTTTAGGTGTTCAATAGAAACTTATTAGTCGCTTGGAGAAATCATGTGAGGTTAGTTTACTAAATAAATAAAGGTTGGTTATAGTTAGTCATTCCAAAAGTGAGACAAAAAAGTAAGTCAAAACCAAATTGAGACCACTTTGCTTAAAATTATCCTATTGCAATAGAGCAATTTGGGTAAATTATGAGAAAAAAATAATAGTTTGACCCTAAGTGCTAAGTATCACAATGTAAACATATATGAGGAGGTTTCATATACTACAAAACTATGCGTGAATTCTAGAGATGCTATACTCAACTACTATGTTACCGGCTTAGAATATTGTGTGTTATATGTACCACATTTGGATTTATTGGTTTTTCTTGGATCTTCTTGATTGACTAGATCTGTACATGAAGTTTGAATTGGTGTGCAAATGCATGTTGCAACATCAAGTTATTGCTTGATGTTATAGACCTAGATAGAAAAGGGAATTCATGTAAGGGGGTGACGAGTTCCAAAGACTAAGATGAAGACGTACATGAAGAATAAAGCCAAGTATAAGGAGTATCAACATAATTTGAAGAATGGAACAAGTCCAGATCATTACTAGCCAGCAATAAGATGGAAGATGAGTGTAGAAAATGATGGGAGCAACAAGAAGTGATGAATTTAAGTTCACCCAAAGTAGGCGATGTTGCTAAGAAGCCGATGAAGTAGTAATGGATCAATCATGGAAGTACCATGGCGAGGTGCGAATAAGTAATATTTCAACCAAAGTGGCATTCAAGCTCTAACAATTAAGAGAGAATGCTAGGAGTACGTCGAAAAACCTTAGGGTAATTCATACACCCTAGGTTGGTCCGCAGACGGTATTTGGTTAACTTAGTTAACCAAATCATCTTAGTATGTCATAAAGAGCATAAAACTTGTCCTAAGTTAAGTAAGACATAAAGGAGTATAGAAATTAGAGCGACCGTCTTTCGAGACTCTTCGCGAAATCAGACCTACCAAAGAGAGAATGTCCAAATAGTATGCATGACAAATAATGTTGGAAGACTCATTTCGGAGATCCACAATTGTGTGGGTATATCGTAAGTTCTTCCGTGAAACCTTAAGGTGGTAAAGTATAAGCTAGATAGAGACCAATATCCTAGTTACAGAGCCAATGGTTACTCTATAGGCAGTTTAGAGACCATTAGTAAAACCTATGGGGGAGAGTAAATAATAGAAATGGAAGTATTGTTGTTTGACTCTCCTAGTAAAGGTTGCAGTAGAAGTACTAACTATGACAATATTAAAGCCTTATTTTCATAAGATTATAAGAAATCATCATGATAATAGTACTCTCGGGAGTATATCTGGATTGTGAACCGAAGGAGATAAAACAAATTAACCCTAACAGGCTAGTGCCAACAACATCAATCTTAAATTTGTCCTTAAGAGGGATGAGAGAATACCAACATAGACCAGTGTAGAGTCATAGGAAACCCTGATTGGAATGGATTGAATATTTCCAAAGTTAAACCTAAGTAGAACTCTAAGGAAAAACCATATTGTGACCAATCCAAGTATGGTGTGGTTACCATAGTTATTATTTAGTGGAATCTAAAACCCTATTTTAGTGATACTCCCTAGACCTTTAAATAGTATATATAAAAGGAATGTCAATGATCAAGTAAAGGAGTTGGATTACGGCAACTAGTCATGTTAATGAATCAAAGAAGAGGTTCCGATTTTCTATAGGAAGGGAAAGTCCCTAAGGGATTATAATAGAAAGGAAATATAGGATAAGTTGGAAACGACAGTGGGATATTGTCGAGTATGAAGAGGATTCAAGGAAAAAAATTGGCTATGGGATACCACAATTATTCCCATTGGAGATTATCATGGAGTTGAGAACCGTCATGAGAAATACAAGTCAATTCCTCATTCCAAAACGTAAGAGAGTACGAACTTCGGGGACGAAGTTTATTTAAAGGGGAGAGTGTGTAACATCCTAGGATTAGCAGCTAGAAATAGAGAGTACACATGTGTGTGCATTTCGTTCATGCATAAGAAAATCTGGGGAATTTTCACGCAAAGCTAAAGGGCTACAAAGTGATTGAGGTCTCTCTTGCTCTAATGAAAATGTTAGCACAATTGCGATAGATTTTGACATGACCTTTGTAGAATTATTTATTTAGGGGGGAAGTGATTCAAACATGAATTTGAATTTCAAATTTGAATTCAAATGTATTTAGAAAATTTCACAAATTGAATTATGGAATATTTAAATACTTAGGAGAGATGGAATATAAAGTCTTGAATAAGGTAATATGATAAATGAATAAAGGGTACATTACTTATTATAGGTAGATGAGATAATAATTGACAAGTCTTAAATAAAAATTCAACAATTACAAAGTTGGAAAAATAGATTTACTTTATAATAATAATAATATTACATTGTTCTTTTACAAATATTTAAATAAAATATAATAATACAAATATTACACTATTTTAAAAAATGTTTAAATAAAAATGAAAGATTACAATAATGAATTACAAAATAATAAAAAGGAAGTCCTAAATTACAGTTCCTAAACTAAGCTGAATCTTGTATCTTCTTTTCTTCTTATTTTTCAACTCAAAGAAAACAAAATCAAAGTAAAATAATAAGGGATTAGTGTGTTAAGTGTGCTCTTAGAATTACAGTGTAATGCACTGTTTGTCTCATCATTGAGCTTAAATTTGAAGGGGCAAGTTTCACCAATGTGTAAATCTGTTCTTATCATCAAAAATGGCTTCAGGCTTAGCATCCTGAGCTAGGGGCAAGTTTCACCATGTCAAGGTAAAGAGCAACAGTATAGAACCAAGAAATATCGGGCATCCACTTGATACTATCCACAAGTCCCAGCAAACAAGCTAGAAGCTTAGTCATTGCATGCTGATGTGCTGTCAAACACCAGAGGCATCACAAGGGGTACGAAGGGAAGAGTACAACCATAGCTATTAAGATAGAAGCTAATCAGAATTTCTCCACACACCACACTTAGCCCAGAACTACCCTCAGATCACTAGTTCATCACCCGGAACATAACCTGTTCTTGCTCATCACCACGAGATCACTCATCTAGATCAACACCATATCCCTAACCCTGGTTGCTTAGTAAATCCATCCAAGAGTGTGGGGGAGATAAGATTCATAAAGAAGATATTAGCTCTAGAAGTAGAAGAACGTGATCAGGAGCACACGGAGGAGGCTTAGATGCCAAGGAGAGCAGCAACAGTAACTACATCAGAAGAAGGGAGGAAAGCATGCCACAAAATTAATAGTTGATGATCAAGATCAACACCAGCTAGCAGCAACAACAACAACTCAGCAACCACAGGTTGATCACCAAAACACTCCCTAGCACATGTTCTTATTAGCTTGCACCATCAGATCCAAGTAAAATAATGGCTATAGTACAAATTCATCCAAATCCAACTACTCTTCAACTAGAGGTTGCTTAAGAGGAATAGAGGGATAGATTTCTCTTAGTTTGATTAGTGATTCTATGCAAACTCATCATAGAGAATGAAATCCACCAAAATAAATATCTTTTATTATTACCCAACAGTGCCTCAGCCTTTGCATCATAGGCTGGAACTTGTTGCACACCTAAATCATCAATAGACAGAAATTAAGCTCATTTGCAAGCTAGTACAAATATCACATAAATCATTTTCCTTGACAAATAGTCTAGGAATCATTTATAAGGTCACCTTATTTACATAAGCTAACATGTTCTTATAGCCTTAATCTATGCATCCTTGGCCTGGGAAATATTTCCAATCAGGTGTAACACAACAGCAAGCCATGCTACCCAGCTGCTGTTGTGCACAATCCATGAGGCACCACAACAGCAGCCAAGGCAGCAAATGTCACTAGACCTAGACACTATACCAATTTCATTATGCAGTAGAGATCAATTAAATGAATCTAATCATCTTCCTAGCCACCAATCTAGGAATCATTTCATCTCTAAAATCATTTGACCTTGCTTATAATCAGCTAAGGATAACCACCTTAGTATGTGTTTTACTCAAGATAAAACCTCAGCCTTAACATCATGGGCATCCAATTATGGTTTCCTAGATAGCTAAACCCAACATCCAACTAGCAGGTGATAGCTACCATTGTGTACACTCCAAAGGGAGGCATCCCAGTGGAAGATACACTGGTAGAAACCACAAATTTTGGCTCAACCACGAAAGGGATTCAAACTAGGCACCATACTTATTGATATATATATATATACATATCATCTAAATAAACTTCACAACCAACTAGGTATAATAAATAAATCCAACAAGTCACCATTGAGTCCTGCATGCCAATAATTGAACCAAAGGTTCATGGGGTGGGAATTCAAACTCAACTAAATACTTCACATTCAGAGAGCACCTGCATTTAGTTATATAAATTGATAGTGGCAAGCTAGTAGTAAAGGTTACCTAGTACCTAAACCACTCAGATAAAACAATCTTATCACCAACAAATATAAATACAATAAGGTTACATCTCTATATTTTTTGTAGTATGTATATGCTCAAGTGTTGGTTTAACATACAACCTGGAAACAAATAAGTAGATTCATACACATCACATAGCTATACTAGGTTCTAAAACACATTCATACAATTCTGTTTAAATCAACCAACATAGATTCCACTCAGTAAATATTCAAAAACAAATAACTACAATAAGCACAAGACCGGATAATAAACAGTACACACACATACTGTCATTAGTAGAGAAATACAGTTGGCATCACCAAGCTTTATTGAGTAAAACGAATTTTGATTATCACCACAAGGGATTCTAAATAAAATAGCCTACAGAGATTTGCTAAAACTTCTAAATTTAACAACTGAATTAGATCAAGATTTGTTCACAAGGGAGCAATATTGAATAGCCGACTCATATTAGGTTTTGCCATTGAGGAAGGAGAAGTAGTAAAAGATAGATAGGAGGGTGGAGCACCTACCTATGGAAAGCTTAGGCTTGCCGAAGAAGAATATTATGACAGGAGAAGCAGTGGATTGCGGAGGCCACGACATGGCGGCACAGGGGAACGGAGTGCTGCACCTGCGCCTAGCCGCAGCCGGCGGCAGCAGGCACGGCACCACCGCAACCATCCATCCCATGCTCCGCAACCCAAGGGATTTCACCGGACTGCAGCAGGCGGTGAGGTCGAGGTGACTGAAACCCTAACGCCAAACCACGGAAGAGGGCGAAAAATTCCGAGCTCATATTCCAAATCGATCTGGGTAGACAGGAGCAGCGGAAGACGGCGTTTCAACGTCGACTGGCGGTGGCAGCCGCAACATTCGGATCTTGTCGGTATCGAGAAGCATCGGTGATGAGCAAACAACAGTGAGAGGGAGAGATTGGTCGCGAGGGGGAACGAGAGGGATCGAGTGGGTCGAATTTAGCCAAACTCGGTCCACTTACCGGGTTGGTTTCGCCAAACCATGGGCGAGACTGATAGGTGGGCCCAAAGTTAAATAAGTAAAAAGAAAAAGAATTACTAAAATAACCCTATACACATTATTATGTTATCTATTGAATAATTTTTATATAATAAAGATTTTATAAGTAATAAAACTTTAAAAATTCATATTTTTATAATGGTAAATGAGAAAAATATAAATAATATACTAAAATTCTTAGAAAAATAAGAAATACTATTTAAAACTATAATCATATATAAATCTATCACTTAACTAAATATTTATTATTAATTAAATATTTATAAAGTAATACATATTATAAAAATCATATCTTAATAATTTAAAAAATAATAAAAATACATATACTATATCAAAATAATCACAAAAATAATATATACATGTTAAAAACACAACATTCTACTTTTGAAGTATGTAAAAAATTAATAACCTAATAAATTGAATTCAAACCTATTTATTTAGTTGGTAATTCATAAAAGTAAGTATAAAACTGGTAATACCTCAAATATTGTCCATTAAAGGTCTAAAAAAGTGTTAGCTTTAAAGTATTGATAATATGAAGTCAAAATAGTTGAAAACATTTTAAATACAATTTTGTTGAATTATCATTCACCTATAAGTGTATATTATTTTCCAAAGGGATTTTTTTATGAAATATAAAATTCCCAGGAATGATATTTTTGACCTAATAAAACTTTAACCAATACTTCAAACACAAGTTTATAAAAATACTAATAATTCAAAGATAATTCTTAAGTAAGTTAAGTAATGTTGTTTCCTTTTTTACAAATCCAAACCATTCATTTATAAGGAGATAAATGATTCTATTCGATCATAATGTTAAGAAACCACTACTCAAATAGAAATAATACCACTATTAATTAACCTTAAATAAACATTATGAAGTGAATAAATTATAATACCATATAATGACCAAGATAGATAATTCTCAACTACTAGTGTAGTCATTATTCAAATAAAGTAACTCTTTCTTACTTGAGACCTATAATTAGTAAGAACCTAAGAATGTTAACTTAAAGTTTAAATGCTTTTGGTTAGTTACGCAAACTTTTCTTCAAAAGTTATTCTTTTAAGATACGCTAAAAGTAATTCTTAAGCATTCCAAAATAAATCTACTTAAGTAACAATCTTCATATAAGGAGTCTTTAGATACCATTCCACACTTGAGTGCTTTATTATTGTATACTACTTATTATACTTACAGGTTGTTTCACACACACACACACTCACAAGCCTTAATAAGAAACACTAGTGTGAAACTTATCTAAAAGGACAACACATTCCAAAGAAACCATTTCTAGTTTCCAAACCCTAGATCAACGCTTATTCCGGGGATTCGAGTTTATCAAATTGCATTACATTACTTATGCATAATGGCATCTTGCTTCTTTAAACATTAGTCCTTACCGGGACCAATGATGCTGTTTTCAGATATTGGATCTTATATCGTCTCGAAGACCGTGAGTGCATAATCTTGCAATCGCAGAAGGCAAGTTCACAACTTGCTCATGTCCTTTGGTTATTTTATATCAAATAATTTTCAAATCCAGTGTTGTCATCACCTGCATTTCAAAAAGGTCAGAAAACACTATTTTCATAGTAATATGATTATGGGTTATTTACCATATGGTAATAACCTACCATTACAGTTCCGGTGGTAAAGGAACATATTATCTAGGACTTAACAACCAATGTTGCTAGTGATTCTTGCATCATATAATAGGCGTTAACCATGAGATTTGGAATGGGACGGAGAAGTTAGTTGTATCTTTTCCTCTCGCATGTATCCACGTGCGCAGGTCATGGCTGTTATCCTTGTAGCATGCAATAATTGGTAATTCGTAGAGGATATGCAGAATATGGGTGGGAACCCTCAACGTTCCATGATAGTTCTATCATCTGAACGGTCTTTACTAACCATTGTTGTAATTCAATATGTGGGCATGGCATACACCAAGGAGACATGCGGGGTCATGAATGGGGAAGTGATTAGCTTGGATCTTAGTCTGGGCCTCATACCAAGGAAGTATGAACGGGTTTGGCCGCTTAGATGTGCAACAAAGCTAAGATCTCTCATGGGTAAAGTAACGCACCTCTGTAGAGTATAAGAACTGTATCTTGTTACTCCCTGTTCTAGGAAGGAGCTACGAACGCGGCAGGAAAGGAAATCCATGAAAGTTCTGGTAAACCTATGAAGGATGATGGACATAGTTTTTCAAAATAAAAGCAACCTTTGAAAAAATGTTTACGAAAACCTTCATTGCCTATGACCTATGGTCTGTGGTTGTAGTGTATAGGTCCCAACCTTTATATGGTAGAGATCCCTGTGTTTACAATGCTAGTCCGTGGATCAATAGCTAGCATCCATAGTTTAAGATGTAATATCAAGAAACAAAGGTCATAATACAACTTTATAACTAGGAATAAAATAATTCATTACATCTTACATAGCTCATATGGCTATCTCATTATAATGCAACAGATATAACTATAGCATGGAGTCCTTCATCTTCAAAGTGCCACAGGCAATCATGTTGGTTGTAGACTTGTAATCCTATTCAACACACTTTACTAACATTAAACAATCCTGCAACATAATAAGTTATAGCCATAAGGGTCATTACATTTGAATTGTATTGGCAAGTGATACTATGGTAGAATAGTGGCATCTATCATCTATATGCATTTTGCTAAGTGGAGCCTAGGCTTGCTTTGCTCAAAATAGATTTTCCTTATCATTTGAAAACACTAACTTTTTGTTTGGCAAAAAAATTCACCCAAGGCATCTACCAATCATTGATTGAAGATCCTTTAACCCTTGTTCAACCACAAGTTTTTAACTTAGAAATTGGGATGAGGAGATCCTTGATAGCTTCCATGTCTTGATGCTCAAATTGTCCATTGTCGGGGACACAGCTAAGTACTTAGATTTTACTCTCTCGAGAGGTGGTGCACTTTCCCGACAAGACTCGACATGCATCGAGACAAGATCTTTCAGAAGCCTTCCCTTAGACCAGAATGGACGCACTCCAAACCTATCACCCCTACCACCAACTGTCCATTTGGCTAAGTTATGGCAACCTATATGATCCAGGCAGAGCCCATAATGCCAAGTGGCTGCACTTGAAGCTTCTCAACATTTGACATCTCAAATCTCTTTGTTCCTGGGTGGCATTCCACAAGTGAGATACACAAGGTAGGCCATGAAAATGGGGCCCAGGTAACCACTCAACAAAAATCCATCCAAGCAATTACCATTCCACCCAGGTGTTTCATTCACATAGTTGTTTTATTAAACAAAACACAAGTCATAGACTTAGGAATATTTCATAGCATGAATATAATCCACCCTTGTTTTCTACTAGCTAGGCTAAGCATAATAGTAGCAAAATCTTAACTTAGGGAAAATTCTATTAAGGCATCATCTACTAGGATTTCCCATGGCATAGCATACTTAGTAAAATTTCCATGCAAGTCGTACTCAAAATATCACTAATGCTTAGTGAAAATAATAGGACAAAATGTATGAAGCACCACTTGCCTTTTTGGTAGAGAATATAGGTTCACTCCTTGATCTTGCAATTGTCACACTCTTCAAAGTTCACTACAATTTAGTCAAGCAAGGCACAAATTCAATCTAGCATTCAAACAATTCACCACATAAAATAATAAAAACAAAGCAATGCATGCAAGCATGTAAAAGATTTTTTTATTTGGAAAGGTGGTTTCTAATAAAGTTATAAAAATTTTAAAACACCTATGTGTCATTTATAATATGTGGCAAATCCATTTAAAAACAAGTTAGTGAAAATGGCCATTTACATCATTTTTGTTTTGCTAGAAAATGATTTAAATCAAAGTAATAATTTCTAGTGTTAGCAAAATATATGTTTGAACACCAAGGTTAGTGTTTATGGTTAAAGTGTTTAAAACAACACCATTTACAAAAGGTTTTACCCAAAAACCATTTTTAAATAATAGCAACATTTTTGTCTCGCTAGAAAAGCTTTTTATTCAAAAGAATAGTTCCTTAGTGTCACAAAATATATTTTTAAATCCACAAGTTGGTTTTTATGGTCAGTAGGTTCAAGAAAAACATTTGCAAAAGATTTTACTAAAAAATTATTTCTAGAATAATTTTTATACTCAAAATAAGCCTAGAAATGTTTCTGTAAAAACAATCAATTTTCTAGAAGCAAAATGCTAAACTAAGGGCATGGTTGCAAGGTTCAAATTTTCCTGGTTCCATTGACATAAAGTTTGTAAATTTTGGACGTGTAGATCTAAAGTTATGAATTTTTCAAATCTAAACATCTAATAGATATATTTTCTGTTTTAAACAACAAGCAGGGCCACGTGGTTGTTTCTTATTGGTCTGTATCGCTTCGTCTAGATCGAGCATCATGGGCTGTTGGATCTAAAGTGCATCGCACGGCACAGAATCAAACTTACCGTTTCGATTATATGATCTATCCTATCCTTTGGATCAAGATCTAACGGGTAGCAGTGAAGTGACCACGATCCGGCGGCGCTAGGCAACGGTGAGCGACGACGCGCTCTGTTCGCGGTGGTTCCGCCAAAACAGGATGGGAGGGAGAGGATGGGTTGGTTCACCGAGTTCGCAGTGACAAGAGGATTTTCGAGGTGGTTGAAGTGAACGAAGGGGCGCACGAGGATGACGTGAATCGCTCACCGGAGATGGTCCTAGTGTCAACGACGGGCGAGCTCGGCGTCGACGTTGGCGAGGCTACACAGCTCAGGAAGGCAAGGTAAACGACTCGTTAGATGCACAAGACGATGCTGATTACACTAGTGTCAACGAGGAAGAGAGGCACGCTCAGAATTTACCAGGGAATGTCGCCGGAGTTGATGTAGTTGACGGCGCCGCTCTGTTGAAGATGAAGCCGAGCTTCTGGGGCTTGCACAGGCGAGTGGGAGGTACTGGGAGATGCGGAGGGAGATGGGGAGCAAGCAGGTAGGTTTCAGGGGCAGTGGGGAGGGTCTACGTTGCCGGAATTCACCGATAACCTCGTCGGAGATAGTGGTGTGCTAGCTAGAAATTGGGGCAGCCTAGTGGCAGAGAGGGGCTGGCGAGTGAGAGGAAAGGAAGAGGAGAGGAGGGCGCTTAAGAGGGCGTGCGTACTAGCGATAATTGATCAGTAGTTAACGTGAATTTACGCAAAGAAATTAGCGGCAGAAACGACCGGGGAGAGGGCGTGGTCATCGCGGTGGGGAAGACGATGACGGGGCAACAGTGGGGTCGGGGCGTCAGTGAGCGAGGGGGTATATCTGCGGGTGTGAAAACAATTCTCGCGGGGAGAGGGAGGTGGCTGGCTGCTGGGCCTGCGCCAGATTAGTGGGTTGGATGGCTGGGTTGTTTTTCCATTTTTTCTTTCCTGATTTTTTTTTCTTTTTCTGTTTTCATTTTGTTCAAATAATTCAAACAACCATTTGAATTCAGAACGTTCCAAACTTTCAATGAGCTTTTAATACTGTTTATTATTGTATTTAAATAATCCATTTCAGAATATTTCTTATATTCTCATATGGTTTGTTATTTATTTAATTTAGACATTTGTCTCTATTTTAATTAAGATTTAAATATGGTTCCAATCCATACTATTTATTTAAATAATTCTTTTATTCATTTTAAGTCATTTCTATAACTTTTAATCCTCTTGGCAATTTCCATTATTTTTCCCATGATTTAATTATTCATTTATATTAGGGATTTTGTCTCCATTAAATATAGTTTAGAATATGGTTTAATCCCATATACTTTTATTTGAATATTATTATTTATCCCTTTATTTTATTTGGATTTTGATTATCTTTGTTCCATTTGCCTATGGATTTAATTCAAGGTTTAAATAGTCTTCTAAACAATTTTATTTGGATTTATTATTTTAGATTAGTCAATTTTCCTTTATTTAAATAAAATTGGATATTGTCCAATCCTTATGATTTTATTTAAATAATATTTTACTCCTTTTTATTATTCAATAACTTTCATCTGTTTATGGATTTGGCCAAGATTTAAATTGGGCTTTTTAAATATTCCTTATTTGTTTATTTCTTTCTTTGCCTTATAAATCCATATCTTTTATTTATAGACCCAAAATTGGTGATTCTCATTTGTATAATTTTATTTAATATTTGTTTATCTTTTTAAATTCCTTTAGGATTTATTTGCTCAAGATTTGGTAGGGATTTTAGATAGGAGCTTTATTAGCTTTGGAAATTAATTCCTTTTATTTTATTAAATTCATAAGTTTTTATCCATGGCTCTAAATTAATTGAAACTATTTTCTATGGTTTTATAATATGTTTCTTTATCATTTTTGATCATTTAAAAAATATTTGTTGATGAATTTTTATATGGATCAAATCCATAGTCTTTGAGAGATCTTGGAAATGATTTTCTTCCATTAGGAATTTAGGGTTTTGGTTTATTTCCCAAGTTTAAATTTCAAGATACATTCATTGATGAATGCATTTCACTTGATTGAAATTTTGTTGGATTCCCTTTTATTCAAATTTGTTCAAGAAGGGTTTTGATGTTTCCATTTAGAAACAAAAAGTTTCTTTTCACCCTAAATTTTAACAATTAATTCCTTTGTTTATTTATTTTTCATATTTCAAAATTTGGAAAATTTTGGGATGTGACATGTAGCTAGTGCATCAAACACTCCTTTCTAGTGAACTTGCTGAGTACGCTTGTACTCAACGTACCTTCTTAATCCTTGCTAGATTCTAAAGCCAATATAGACGATGTCTACATCAACTCTTGCTCAAGGAATCATTATTAAAATCTCAAGCTCTTCAATGAAGTCAAGAAAGTCAATATATACATTCGCAGAAGTGAAGACGAAGTTGCTGATTAGATAGGATTATAATCTCTATCAATAGAACCTATTTCTGTAGAGTATTGCAATAGCAGCAATGCAAGCCCAATACTTTTTATACTAGTCTATTAGTATGATAGTTATGAGTTGATTATTTCTGGTTCTTCTTTGTAAGAAGTTTCTTTCTCTCTCTTTAACCTAGAGTGTTCTCTAGATCTTTTATAAAGAGTCAAGTGTAACCTATAGTCATGTCTTGGACCTGTTGTGTTTTTGTTGTACTACTCCGAGGGATGTAATACCAGTGAACGGTGTTTCATTGGTGTTATGTCAACGACTATAGTATACTACATCATGCAGTGGTATGCTAGGTCACCGCATATTGGTAGAACCCAACCCACTTAATTTATGGACGAGGGGGGACGACGAAAAAAGCTGCAAAGAAACCAAATAAGGAAGCGGGGGAAAAATAAAGAAACAGAAACATTGTAGGGGTTCGTAGCATGGAAAACAAAAAATTTCTACCGCATGCACACAAACAAGCCAAGATCTATCTACTAGATTGTAGAAATGAGTCGATAGAAGAACACACCCTCGAAGATTCCAAAGCGGTTAACGAGAGCAGATTCTCGTGGGTGATGTAGTCGTACTCTTGCCGATCTCAAGATCGCGTAGACGATCCTTCCGCGCTGCGTTCCGGCAGCTTCCGCGGTCGGTCACACGTTCGGTACTCGATGAAGACCTTCCTCTCCCTTGTTCCAGCAGGAAGCGGATGTTGTAGCACTCTCCTCGCGATTCCGGCAGCATGACGACGTGGTGTCGAAAGTAGAGGGGAGATCTCGCAGGGCTTCGCCTTAAGCCAGAGCAAGTATGGTGGAGTATGAGAGAGGCCTTGGTGATCTACGGTTTAGAGGGAACAAAGGGGGAGGGTGTGGCTGGCGGCTATGGTTTGGGGAAACCCCAACTCGCCGAGTTGGAGAAGCCCTAGGCGGCGGCAGCACAAGGAGGTGGTGGCGCCGACGACTTGGGGCTAGGGTTTAGGTGTGAGGGTAGGGGGGTGCCCTACCCCTTCTTTTATAGGTGGGAGGGAGGCGGATAGGTGGAGGGAGTCCTCCTCCAACTCCTCCTCCTTGGCCGGCGGGTGGAGGGAGTAGGACTTCCTCCCTAAGTAGGTTTCCTACTCTCCCTCCACCAAGCAAACTTCAGATTTGACTTTTTCAAATTGGCGTTTGACTTTCAAACTAGGATTTGATTTCTCTTACCATATTGCCCAGCCAAGTGACCTAGTACATGATGCAACCATTCCACATTTTCATGATACATCCATGTACCCTTCCTCCTCCGGAGTGCCAGACCTTACAGACCCTTCAAGAACATTCCTGGCGAAAACACCGGAATCATTCCCGAACTCCGAAATAGGAATTTCCTTATATGAATCTTATTCTCTGGACCATTCCGGATCTCCTCGTGATATCCCGGATCCCATCCGAGACTCCGAACAACATTCGGTCTCTTACTCATCATTCCATAACTACTCAACAACATTGAATCCTTAAGTGTGTCTCCCTATGGTTCGTGAATTATGCGGACATGATCGAGACACTTCTCCAATCAATAACCAATAGAGGAATCTGGAAATTCATATGGCTCCCACATATTTCTACGGTTACTTTGCGATCAAATGAACCACTTACATACGATACCAATTTCCCTTTGTCTCACGATAGTTTACTTATCCGAGGTTTTGATCGTCGGTATCTCTGCATACCTAGTTCAACCTCGTTACCGATAAGTAATCTTTTCTCGTTCCCGTGATATGTGATCCCTTGTGAGCCAGTCACATGCTTGCAAGATAATTGGATGACATTCCACCGAGAGGGCCTAGAGTATATCTATCCGTCATATGGATGGACAAATCCCACTCTTGATCCATGTGCCTCAACCCATACTTTCCGAACACTCGATGCCACCTTTATAACCACCCAGTTACGGTGTGGTGTTTGATGTCATCAAAGCATCCTTCTGGTGATGGTGATTAGCATGATCTAATGGTCGAAGGAATTAGGTTACTATGTATCAGAAAGCTTATAGAAAATGAACTATTTAAAATGACTTGATCTTTATGCTACGCTTATCTATAGGAGTATGTCCGTCACACCATTCTCCTAATGATATGATCTTGTTGTTAACAACATCTCAATGTTCATGATCAGGAAACCATAATCATCTATTAACCAACAAGCTAGTATTATAAAGAGGCTTTACTAGGGACTCTAATTTAGTTTACAAATCACACAAGTATTAATGTTTCCGGTTAATACTATTATAGCATGAATGTAAACATTTGTCATAAACACAAAGATATAATAATAACTACATTTATTATTGCCTCTAGGGCTTATCTCCAACAGTCTCCCACTTGCACTAGAGTCAACTAATCTAGATTACATGGTAATATACCGAACACCCATGGTGGTTTGGTGTTGGTCATGTTTTGCCCTTGGGAGAGGTTTAGTCAACGGATCTGCCACATTCAGATTTGTGTGTACTTTGCAAATCTTTATGTCACCATCTTGGACATGCTCTCGAATAGCGTGAAAACATAGCTTGATGTGCTTCAGCTTCTTGTGTGACCTTGGTTCTTGCGCATTGGCTATGGCGCCCATGTTATCACAGTAGATAGACATTGGGTCCAGCGCACTTGGAACCACACCAAGGTCTATAATGAACTCCTTCATCGATATTGCCTCTTGTGAAGCCTCTGAAGCAGCTATGTATTCTGATTCAGTTGAAGATCTCGCCACAACGCTTTGCTTTGCACTCCTCCAGCTAACTGTTGCACCATTCAAAGTAAATACGTATCTAGATTGAGATTTTGAATCATCCGTATCGATGTTCCAACTAGCATCGGTCTCACCATTAACAACGAGCTGTTCATCACCTCCATAAGAAAGAACCATATCCTTAGTTCTTCTCAAGTACTTAAGGATGTTTTTGACCGCTGTCCAATGATCCACTCCTGGATCACTTTGATATCTTCTAGTCAAACTAACAGCATATGCAATGTCGGGTATAGTACATAGCATGGCATACATTATAGATCCTATGGGTGAGGCATAGGGAGTCTTACTCATCCTTTATCTATCTTCTGCTGTTGCAGGACTTTCAGTTTTACTCAAGGTCGTATTGGGCAACATGGGCAAGCACCCTTTCTTGCTATCTTCCATTCCAAACCTCTTTAGAACTTTGTCCAAATATGTACTTTGTGACAATGATATTAGGCGCCTCGATCTATCTCTATAAATCTTTATGCCTAATATGTAAGCTGCTTCGCCAAGATCTTTCATTGAAAAACTATTATTCAAATAATCCTTGACACTATTAAGAAGGTCTACATCATTCCAGATCAACAATATGTCATCTACATATAGTATTAAGAATTCTACAGAGCTCCCACTCACTTTCTTGTAAATACAAGCTTCTCCATAAGTTTGTCGAAACCCTTTTGCGAAAAGTCGAGCTTTATAGACAGTAACATTACCATCAGCATATGTTTTCTTCTTGAAAATCCATTTGTTCTCGACAGCCATCCGGTAAGTCCACCAAAGTCCATACTTGGTTTTCGTACATGGATCCAATCTCGGATTTCATGGATTCTTGACATTTATTGGAATCTAGGCTCATCATCGCTTCCTCATATGTCGCAGGGTCATCGGTGTTGTCCACCAACATGACACTCATAACGGGATTATACCAATCAGGAGTGGCACGAGTTCTCGTCGACCTGCGAGGTTCCGTAGTAACTACAATCGAAGTTTCATGATCAACATCATTAGCTTCCTCTCTTATTGGTGTAGGAGCCACAGGAACCACTTCCGGTGCTGTGCTACTTGCAAGTTTGAGAGAAGGTTCGACAACCTCGTCGAGTTCTACTTTCCTTCCAGTCACTTCTTTTGAGAGAAATTCCTTCTCTAGAAAGGATCCATTCTTGGCAACGAAGATTTTTCCATCGGATCTATGATAGAAGGTATACCCAATAGTTTCCTTCGGGTATCCTATGAAGACGCATTTTTTCCGCTTTGGGTTCAAGCTTGTCCGGCTGTAACTTCTTTACATAAGCTTCGCAACCCCAAACTTTAAGGAACGACAATTTAAGTTTCTTCCCAAACCATAATTCATGCGGTGTCGTTTCAACGGATTTAGATGGTGCCCTATTTAATGTGAATGCGGATGTTTCTAATGCATAACCCCAAAACGATAGCGGTAAATCTATAAGTGACATCATAGAACGAACCATATCTAAGAGAGTTCGATTACGATGTTCAGACACACCATTACGCCGTGGTGTTCCCGGCGGTGTCAATTGTGAAAGTATTCCGCATTTCTTAAAATGCTCGCCAAACTCGTAACTTAGATATTCACCTCCACGATCAGATCGTAGAAATTTAATCTTCTTGTTACGTTGATTCTCTACCTCACTTTGAAATTCCTTAAACTTCTCGAAAGTTTCAGACTTATGTTTCATGAAATAGATATACCCATATCTACTCAAGTCATCCGTGAAGGTAAGAACATAACTATAACCACCACGCGATGCTACACTCATTGGGCCACACACATCGGTATGTATGATTTCCAATAAGTCCGTAGCTAACTCCATCATACCAGAAAATGGAGTCTTAGTCATTTTACCCATCAGACATGCTTCGCATCTTTCAAGTGATTCGAAATCAAGTGATTCAAGAAGTCCATCAGAGTGGAGTTTCTTCATATGCTTCACTCCAATGTGACCAAGGCGACAGTGCCACATATAGGTCGAGTTATCGCTCAATTTAAAACGTTTGGCTTCAATGTTATTAATATGTATATTTCCACTATCGAGATTCAATAAGAATAGACCATCTATCAAAGGTGCATGTGCATAAAACATATTACTCATATAAATCAAACAACCATTATTCTCGGACTTAAACAAGTAACCGTCTCGCAATAAACATGATCCAGATATAATGTTCATGCTCAACGCAGGCACCAAATAACAATTATTTAAGTATAAAACTAATCCCGATGGTTAATGAAGAGGTAGCGTGCCGACCGCGATCACATCAACCTTTGATCCATTTCCAACGTGCATCGTCACCTCGTTCTTCGCTAGCTTCCGTTTATTCTGCAGCACCTGTTTCGAGTTACAAATATGAGCAACCAAACCAGTATCAAATACCCAGTCACTACTACGAGTACTAGTGAGATACACATCAATAACATGTATATCGGATATACCTTTCTTCTTGATGTTGTCGTTCTTCAAATCTGCCAAGTACTTTGGGCAATTCCGCTTCCAGTGACCCTCTCCCTTACAGTAAAAGCACTCAGTATCAGGCTTAGGCCCAGCCTTGGTCTTTTTCGTCGGCGCGGCAACTTTCTTACCGCCCTTCTTGAAGTTTCCCTTTTGCTTAGACTTGCCTTGCTTCTTGAATTTGGTGGTCTTATTGACCAACAACACTTGGTGCTCTTTCTTGATCTCCACTTCTGCAGATTTCAACATGGAGAAGAGTTCTGGCAACATCTTGTCCATGTTTTGCATATTGTAGTTCATCACAAAGTTCTTGTAACTTGGTGATAGTGATTGGAGGACACGGTGAATCCCCAAAGAATTAGGAATCACTATACCAAAACTTTGGAGTTTGTTTGCGTTCCCAGACATCTTAAGCACGTGCTCACTGACGGAGCTGCCCTCTTCCATCTTTCAGTTAAAGAACTTTTCAGAAGCCTCATAACTCTCAACTTCCGCGTGAGCCTCAAATATCATTTTGATTTCACGGACAATATCATGTGGGTCATGGTTCTCAAACCTTTTCTGAAGCTCCGATTCCAAACCATACAAGATAGCACACTGAACTGTGGAGTACTGATTCTTCCGAGTGAGGTAAACATTCTTTACTTCATCAATAGTAGTAGCTGCAGGTGGGTCACCCAGCAGTGCATCCAACACATAGGTCAAATTACCAGCATTAAGGACAATCCTCAAATTGCGGAACCAATCCGCGAAGTTGCTTCCATAGTTTTTCAACTTTTCTTTCTCTAGGAACGCATTAAAATTGATGGTAGGGGCCGCCATTGATCTACAACATGTTTGCAATAGTTTAGACTAACTTTATGACAAATTGAGTTCTAATTAATAGTTAAATTAATCTAGGTGAACTCCCACTCAAAACAATATCCCTCAAATTGTTTTAGTGATCACATGAACCAAATCCACCACATCAAAACCGATCATCACGAGAGTTGATGCAACTTGAATGGTGAACAATCAACATGTTCATCATATCTACTATATGACTCATGCTTTACCTTTCGGTGATCCGTGTTCCGAGACCATGTATGTACATGCTAGGCTCGTCAAGATAAAAACCTTATCTTCCGCATGAGCAAATTTGGCTTGCTCACGTTGTATACACTCGCAGAATCTAACACACCTGATCATCACGTGGTGCTTCGAAACAACGAGTTTTAGCAACGGTGCTTACTAAGGATGAACACTTTAAAACTTGAAATTTGTGTGCTTGAGGGATCACCTTATAATGCTACCGTCGCAAACTAAGCAATACAAGATGCATAAAGGATTAACATCACATGCAACTCAGAATATGTGATATGATATGGCCTTTCTTCTTGTGCTTCCGATCTCCATCTTCAAGCATGAACATGATATCCATCATCACCGGTATGGCGTCAAGGTCAATGGCGCCGTTTCATGGTTGTCGTCCACCAGCTTCAACTATTACAACTACTTTGAATAGACACGCAGGTCTTAACGGAATTTAAAGACAACCATATGGCTCCTGCCGGTTGCCAACTTACAATAAGGGACATTGCATACATCATATATAATCACAATCATGGCCATATCACATCATAGCACACCCCTGCAAAACAAAGTTAGACGCCTCTAATTTTCTTTGCATATTTTACGTGGTTTGGGGCTTTCAATAAGTGTCATCATAACTTACGAACAAGAACCACAACTTTGATGTTTGAACTATCAAGTGCCCGTTGTAAATTGGATCTATACTATAATGGGAGAGACAGACACCCGCAAAGCCACTTATGCAATACAAGTTGCATGTTGAGCGTGGAGCAAGTCTCATGAACGATGTCATGTAAGGTTAGCCCGGGCCGCTTCATCGCATCATACCGCAAGATGCAAAGTACACAAAAAGCAATTGATAATAAAAGCACCACCGCCCACAATGACCATTGTGTTCTACTCGTGCAACAGATCTACATATAGAGACGACTCTGATACCACTGTAGGGGTTTGTACCATGGAAAACAAAAAATTCTACCGCATGCACACAAACAAGCCAAGATCTATCTACTAGATTGTAGCAACAAGTCGATAGAAGAACTCACCCTCGAAGATTCCAAAGCGGTTAACGAGAGCAGATTCTCGTGGGTGATGTAGTCGTACTCTTGCCGATCTCAAGATCGCGTAGACGATCCTTCCGGCGCTGCGTCCCGGCAGCGCTTCTGCAGTCGGTCACACGTTCGGTACTCGATGAAGACCTTCCTCTCCCTTGTTCTAGCAGGCAGCGAAGGTTGTAGCACTCTCCTCGCGATTCTGGCAGCACGACGGCATGGTGTCTGAAGTAGAGGGGAGATCTTGTAGGGCTTCGCCTTAAGCCGGAGCGAGTATGGTGGAGTATGAGAGAGGCCTTGGAGATCTACGGTTTAGAGGGCACCAAGGGGAGGGTGTGGCCGGCGGCTAGGATTTGGGGAAACCCCAACTCGCCGAGTTGGAGAAGCCCTAGGCGGCGGCAGCACAAGGAGGTGGTGGCGCCGGCGACTTGGGGCTAGGGTTTAGGTGCGAGGGTAGGGGGCGCCCTACCCCTTCTTTTATAGGTGGGAGGGAGGCGGCTAGGAGGAGGGAGTACTCCTCCAACTCCTCCTCCTTGGCCGGCGGGTGGAGGGAGTAGGACTTCCTCCCTAAGTAGGTTTCCTATTCTCCCTCCACCAAACAAACTTCAGATTTGACTTTTTCAAATTGGCGTTTGACTTTCAAACTAGGATTTGATTTCTCTCACCATATTGCCCAGCCACGTGACCTAGTACATGATGCAACCATTCCACATTGTCATGACACATCCATGTACCCTTCCCCCTCCGGAGTGCCGGACCTTCCAGACCCTTCTAGAACATTCCTGGCGAAAACACCGGAATCATTCCCGAACTCCGAAATAGGACTTTCCTTATATGAATATTATTATCTGGACCATTCCGGATCTCCTCGTGATATCCCGGATCCCATCCGAGACTCCGAACAACATTCGGTCTCTTACTCATCTTTCCATAACTACTCAACAACATCGAATCCTTAAGTGTGTCTCCCTACGGTTCGTGAATTATGCGGACATGATCGAGACACTTCTCCAATCAATAACCAATAGAGGAATCTGGAAATTCATATGGCTCCCATATATTTCTACGATTACTTTGCGATCGAATGAACCACTTACATACGATACCAATTTCCCTTTGTCTCATGATAGTTTACTTATCCGAGGTTTTGATCATCGGTATCTCTGCATACCTAGTTCAACCTCGTTACCGATAAGTACTCTTTTCTCGTTCCCGTGATATGTGATCCCTTGTGAGCCAGTCACATTCTTGCAAGCTAATTGGATGACATTCCACCGAGAGGGCCCAGAGTATATCTATCCGTCATATGGATGGACAAATCCCACTCTTGATCCATGTGTCTCAACCCATACTTTCCGAACACTCAATGCCACCTTTATAAACACCCAGTTACGGTGTGGTGTTTAATGTCATCAAAGCATCCTTCCGGTGATGGTGATTAGCATGATCTCATGGTCGAAGGAATTAGGTTACTATGTATCAAAAAGCTTATAGCAAATGAACTATTTAAAATGACTTGATCTTTATGCTACGCTTATCTATAGGAGTATGTCCATCACACCATTCTCCTAATGATATGATCTTGTTTTTAACAACATCTCAATGTTCATGATCAGGAAACCATAATCATCTATTAACCAACAAGCTAGTATTATAAAGAGGCTTTACTAGGGACTCTAATTTAGTTTACAAATCACACAAGTATTAATGTTTCTGGTTAATACTATTATAGCATGAATGTAAACATTTATCATAAACACAAATATATAATAATAACTACATTTATTATTGCCTCTAGGGCATATCTCCAACAAACAGATCACACACATGTAGCATAATATAAACTGTTTGGAAAAAAGAAATAAACGCAAATGAAGAAATCATCCACTAACATTTAGGTTTTAAAAGAAGGAAACTTATGAGCGTACTCCGTAGGATTGGCATCCCGGGATCCTCCGCATCCCAGGCTTAACACGTGTCCCCTACCGACAAAAAAGGAGAGAGGACCATGCGTGGTCCCTACCACTTCTTCCTTTTATCTTCTTATTAGTTTCCTTGACTCGTTCTTCCTTGTCTCCCTTTGCGAGAACCACTGGCACACTAGCCTGATCTCCTCGATAACGGCGCCTGCCGCTCTCCTTCCCACTGCAGCATCGCCCCACTCCTCTCTAGCCGCACCGCTGATGTAGAAATTGCGCAACAAGCCGATGCATGTGGTAGATACATGTTGTTGTGAACCTCTCTTTCCGACCATATCCTTCGGTGAGGCTTCCTTGGAAGCACCTCGTAGCACCCCACCCATGGTAGCACCACTCTTCCTTAGAAGCACATCCGTTA
Source organism: Avena sativa (assembly GCA_916181665.1). NCBI lineage: Eukaryota > Viridiplantae > Streptophyta > Magnoliopsida > Poales > Poaceae > Avena > Avena sativa. The sequence continues at coordinate 426,549,071 of OV702280.1, forward strand.
ACCGCAAGCAACACCTCCGTCCTTCCATGGCAGCACTAGCACTCTCCCCTGGAAGCACCTCCCTTGGCTGCGGGCAGCCGCTCCACCTCTCCCATGGATGCACGTCGCAGAAGCGCTCATAGCAACAATGTCCACTGCTGAGAGCAAAGGCATTGGCTACTCATAGAAAAAAGCGTTTGTCGCTGGTAGTAGATGCATTGTCGGTCATAGCACATGTTTTTGCCGCTTGTAGCAACTAGGCCCATTGTAGGTAGAAAATGCGTCGCCGCCGTTCATAGCACACATGCTCGCTGCTCGTAGCAACACTACTAGGAAAAGGGCTATAGGTAATCCGCACATCTGTGGCTCACATGGTTGAAGTGTCCCATGGATAAAATAGGCGTGGCTCACCTGTGGGCAGTGCCCTACTAGTAACTAGAGCAACCATGGCGCACATGGGGTATGTGCACCACAGATGTGTGGGCCAGGGGCCTGCCAGACGCATGCCACATGCCCATAGCGCACATGGGGTATGTGCGCCACAGATGTGTAAACTTAGCCGTAGGGCACCTTGCCCTAGTGCCCTACGGCTAACTACCCTGCACCAACTCCACACACCCCCTTGGATCCCCTTTTTAGGCTTTGCAAAAAATAAAAGAAAATGATAAACACATAAAAAAATAAAATTCTTTCATATTTAGGTATATAATGTGGTATAGTTTCTAGAAAAATTAACAAACATGAGTTTTGACCTTTTCTGCGAAAAAATTCATGCCATGGTAAAATGGCCGTAACTTTTGCATATGATATCTAAAAAAATCGTATAATATACCAAAATGACGAGAAAGAGATTTTGCATCTGCTCGCAACGACCTTTGGTCGTTTAGCGATTATTTAGATTTTCAAAATTCGAAAAGAGTAAAAAGTTATGATCAAAAGACTGTTTTTTCCTGCAGAAAAAAAGATGGCAACTTACCCGTAGCGCACCACTACCTAGTGCACTACGAGTAAGTTGGGCGGGATTAAAAATTTGAATCCCCACCCCTCCCACCTACACCTCTTATTTTCCCTCCCCTTCTCTCCTTTTCCTTTTCCTCCCTTTTCCTTTTCCTCCCTTCTCCTTTCCTTGTTCTTCTCCTCCTCCTTCTCCTTCTCCTTCTCATTTTCCTTCTCCTTCTCCTTCTCCTTCTCCTCCTCCTTCTCCTTCTCTTTCTCTTTCTCTTTCTCTTTCTCCTTCTCCTTCTCCTTCTCCTTCTCCTTCTCCTTCTCCTTCTCCTTCTCCTCCTCCTCCTCTTCCTCTTCCTCTTCCTCCTCCTTGTAGTGAAGATGGTGACGGTGGCCTCCTCCTTGCAGTGACGACGACGATGGCGATGGCGGGCTCCTTCTTCTCCTCCTCCTCCTCCTCCTTGTAGTGACGACGACGAGCTCCTTCTTCTTCTTCTTCTCCTCCTCCTCCTTATAGTTCCAACGATGACGAGGCCTTTCCGACGAGGTGAGGCAACGGCGATGACGGTGACCACTCCGACGAAGCGGACCACTCCGACGAGGCGACGACGACGACCCGCACCGACGAGCGACGGCACTGACGGCTGTGGCGGCGAGATCCAGATCTATCACTTTTGTTTTTGAATTTTGAAATTTGTATCTGTGGTGCACGGCACGTAGTGCGCCACGGTTATCATTTCATACGCGTGGCGCACAGCACATAGTGCTCCACGGTTATATTTTCATAGGCGTGGCCCACCACCTAGTGCGCCATGGCTAACTTTTAGCCGTAGCACGAGGATAGTGGCACACTGCTAGTGCGCCATGGATGGCCTTTTCAGGTGTGCCACAAATGACATTTTTCCTAGTAGTGCAAGAACGACGGCCGCGGGGTAGCAAATGTGTCGGCTGCTCGTAGCACATGCTTCAGCCACTTGTAACATTAATGGTAACACTTGCATCTCTGGTGGACACCCTCGTAGCCGACCTCTGGCGGCCCGGCCTCGGAGCACCTCTGCCTGGAAAATTGGAGCACCTCTCGGCTTTTAGGACGACGCCGGTGCGAGGATGAGTACGGCAGGTGAAGACACGTCCGGGTGCTGTCGCAAGGAATAAAATGCTCAGGTCCTATCGTACATGGGTGGACCCCACTGTCTGAACCGCGCGAACGGTCCTAATTTTTCCAACGTGAGGGCATCTCCACCGGACCGACCCATCCGGTTCGAGCATGTTCGAACTTGTCCGTGCGGATGCGCAGGGCGTGCACGGCGCCCCAGCAGGCTGACCCATCCAGTCCGAGCGTGTTCGAACTTGTCCATCCGGATGCGCAGGACATACGTGGTGCCCCAACGGGCCGACCCATCCGGATAAACGCATCTGGATCGACCCATCCATGCATCTAATCTGGGGCTTGGTTACGTCGGCCCGAACGCGCGCGGACAGCGCGGGTGTCCTACCCGCGTGTGCAACTGGCCCACCCTTCAGCCATCGCGACCCGTGGCATTGATTCAGACGCGGTCAATGACACCGATTCAGACGCAACCGCGGGAACAATTTAGAGGCGCTGGCGGAAGGCTGACCGGCGGCAGCCTGCGCCATCAATGATGACACAACGACACGCTGACCCACTGGGTGCCTCTTGTGTTCTTTCGCCGGCATTGATGACGAAGGAGCGGGAAGCTTCGCATGTTTGCGGGCGAAGAGGCTATTTAACCTGCGCCCGTTGGTGCCGCACTCCTCACCTCTCGCTATCGCAAACCCTAGCCTCCGCCACCACCAACAATGAAGACGCTGTCGTGGCTAAAGAAGGGAGGAGCAAGAACAACCACGAGGCGTATGGCTCTAGCAGCCAGCGCTCCTGGCTGCCGGCCTTCCTCTGCGGCACATCCCTACAGCCTCCGCCACAGCCGGAGGATTTACGGGGCTGCCCCGTTCGCCCGCCATCACGGCCGGAGGGGAGCACCTTGAGCGGCAGTACTTCTGCATCGCAGAGTGCGAGCGTCGCTGGAGGGAGGGCCGGGGCATCAGGCACAACGACGTGTCCCTCCCCACCGTCTGACTCCTCAACCGGGACCGTGTCCCGGTGCCGCCCGTGCCGAAGAAGGGCAAAGGGCTGGAGGAGGAGATCCACCGCCGGATCAGGGGCCTCCCGCCGGCCCAACGGTGGGATGTCGCCTACCACTCTGAGGCGTACTGGAAGGAGTTTCTCGAGTGGGAGAACAAGGTGCGGCGTGCCACCACCATCCACCGCGACCTGCAGCGGGGGAGGTCTACCCCGTCGCCGACATCGACTCGGACGAGGAGGGCTCCGTCAACCACTCCGACGTCGAGCTCGACAGCGAGGACGGCAACGACGAGGAGGACGACGACGACATCGTCGTCAAGCAGGAGGCGGTGGACGACGTTGCCACGAATCTGCCGCCGGAGTACCGCGGGATACTGGCACAGGGCTGCGGCAAGGACGCCTTCACCGAGCAGGCCATCACGGCCAGCGCGTGGGAGGAGGAAGCCCAGTAGGTCGGCTTTGAGGAAGCCGTCCAGCTCACCGGCCTGGTGGCGCAGACAAACGCCCAGCTTCCTTCACCGCCTCCGCTGTCGGGATGGGCGCCACCGATCGCGCCGGAGGTGGGGATGGATCTGGCGCACCTCCAGCACGGTTGGGCGCCGTGGCCTGGGCAGGTAATCAATCCAACTGTGCCCGCTCCCTCTCCGGCCTTGCCACCGCCAACCTCTGGACGTCGCCGGAGTACATCGACCTCGACCTGTAGATAGACGAGGCGCGCGAAGACCAGTAGCTAGGGCTAGTAGTTTAAATTCCATTTTATATATTTTAAATGTAAATTAAGTATGAATCTTGCCTGTTTTTAGCATGAATTATTTGTGTTTGAATCTGAAAAAAAAGTTACCTCATCCAGATCGAACAAATGGATCGCGCCGCTGAACACGACTGGCCAAACAGACCGACCTCCTGTGCAAATCGATCACGGACCAATGAAAACAGACAAAAACGGATATTTTGGATCGAGATGCCGTGAGGATCCTCCTCACCAGTCACCACACAGGGAAAGAACCTTCCAGATGGCAACGCTATGGCTGGCTTATGCTTAGCTACGTTCCGTCGCCAACGACGACACCGTTGCCTGCCTTGTCTCGTACAACACACGATCACCGATCTGACACCACCACAGAAAAGTTACCGGCAGACCACACCCGCTGCCACTGGGGCACGTTAAGTCTCGCCACGTCCTTTTCTCAGTTGACGCTAGAATGCAGCATGTTGGTAAGGCAAATCCGATTTTTTACTATCTTTCATTTATAATAAGTATCGTTGATTTTATACTAAACTATTTCCTTGGTTTTATAATTTAAGTTATTTTAGCTTTTATAAAAGTACTGTATCTAATTTTTTCAATGTGTAGGTTTATTTATGTTACTCCGAATCTATACTAAAAATATCTAGATACACTTTCCTTACAAAAGCTAAAACAACTTATATTTTGAGACGGAGTGAGAGTATAATTTTAGTTTTCAAACAGTGCGTGGAGCTTGTAGAGATGCTTCTTCAGTTGGTTGACCAGGCTCATCACAATCAAGGCCTGAAGAACTGCAGGAAACTTGAAGCAACCCTGCCAGCATGACCATACTACTAGAAGTAATTAAATTCGGTGGACTGGGCGCTGCAAATTAAGGCTGAGACCGTGAAATTTAGGTATGAGGAAGTAAAATACATATGTAATTTTGTTTGCGCGGGGTTGTGCGTGTGTGGAGGGGGGGAGGCAATGGCCCCTACCCCATGTAAGGATGTAAGACCAATTTGATATAAAATTTTCTAACATGAATATGCAAGATTCAACTGCCTATAGTACACTACACTTAATCGATATGAAATGGTTTCTATTTGACCGATTAAATGTCATTAAGGTTTACGGAAAATATGCATGGAGAAATAAACTATTATAATTGTAGTTAATGAGGTTTTTCTTATAAAAATTATGTATATATCAAAATATACATCACAAAATAATGAAGATTAGATTATACTCGGTAACATATATATAAGTTTAATCCTTATACGTCCGACCTCGATGTTTCAAGAATAATAATAGATTAAATATGGCTCTTAGTTTAAAAAAAATAATGGAATACATGCTCACATAACGAGTATGCCTTCTTCAGCGGCATGGTCCTGCGCCCACGCCATCCAAAACTGTAACCTGCATGCAACCAAAATATAGAGACAGAGTACATATGTGGGGCGGCCACCATACTACGCCCTAGGGGGTCCTCCGCCGCCGCCACAAGTTAAACCAAGAGACATGAACAATCATATTTGATAATTACATAGGTATCTTGAGGTCTTCCACGGAAACCCTAGCAGCAACTAAAACTTGCCAAGACAATCCTTAGCAAAGGGCCCAACGAATTTTAGCAAGTCTTTATTACGGACAAATTATACTATAACTTAAGCCTGAGCAAAAGCGAGTCATCTGTCTGCGCGTGCGTTTTTGGCCATCTGATCTTCACTATGAGTCATCTCAACCGTGTAGTTTTAGGTGTTGACCGAAGTCTTACGAGTTGTTCCTCCCGTCCCCGCCCGCACCCCACCCTATCTCGATCCCGTTCCCCTCCACCCGAGCTCCCGAGGCCCCGCCCATCCCAGCCCCTTCTCTGTCTCCCCCAGCAACATGCGCCGCCCCATCCGCTTCCGAGCTCTCCCTCTCACCTCCACTCCCTCCACCCCTCTACTCATGAGGCCACCGCCTCCCGTACAGCTCCCACATCCAGCATAGGCCGCCTCTGCTTCCCCTCCTCGAACCATCCCAGTACTGATTCATCATCGCCCTCCGACCTCGTGCACCCGTCCACCGCCATGCTTTGCCGGTGGTGATGAAGACAAGGAGAAGGTGAGCGTGTGGGATGATGGGGTGAGAGAGAGGGGCGGCGCGGGTAGAGATTCTCCTATGCGGGACTACATGAATATGTCGCATCATCATCATCGCTTTGACCAGAAAAAATAGGGATGGATGGCGGAAAAAAGGAATTGAAAAGGAGAAGGCCCCTCCGCTCTCGATCTCTCCCCCTCACCTCCGCACCCTCCTCCCCTCCTTTCACGAGGCCACCGCCTACTTTCCATCTCTCGCATCCAGCGTCGGCCACCTCTGCTTTTCTGCCCTGAACCTTCCCAATACCGATTCAACATCGCCCCCAACCCCGCGCACCCATCCGCCGCCACACTTTGCGGGTGGTGTGGAAGATAAGGAGGGGGTTAGCGCGTGGGGCGGTGGGGGTGAGAGAGAGGGGGCAGCGTGGGTAGAGACGCTCCTATATGGGACTACACGAATATGTCGCATCATCCTCACCGCTTTGACTAGAAAAATTAGGGACGAATGCGGGACAAAAATAATTGAAAAGGATAAAGCTCTCTAGGCATGCGATGACGTGGCACAGAGCGATTGGCTAAAACCCGGAATATACAGTAACTGAATAGAAGAATCGTTGAACGAAAAGCGTGGAGCGCTAACAGGGCAAGAAATGGTTGCGCCTTGCGAGAAACAGTCGTGTTTCATGTCACTTCAATAATTAACATGTATGTATTCCTCAAAAAAGCAGAATAAAATGATTTTGTCCCTCTTAGGCTTCGCAACTGAATTTTCTTTTGAATATATTAGCATATCTCGAGAATACATGAGTTGCTTGTGTAAATTAATACATGTTCTACATTGTTCTACAATTTCTACATGATTTAACAAAAAATTTAGTTCCCTTGACTTGGAGCATGCTCTATGATTAATAAACAAGCGAGTTCCATTGACTAAGTGAGTCCAAAATAAATATCATAACTTATATTTTTCATTTAGATTTACATAAATTATAAAACTTGATTACATATTAGATGTTGCATTTATGTACTAAACAATCATAGGCATGTGCTCCATATATAGTCATGCATGCTCGCAATGAGAACTTGCACAACATCTTTTGTCCTGCCAGCCCGTTACAGTGGGGCCTCAAGGGAACTACTGGCAATTAAGGTGCTCCTTTTAATAGAGCACCGAAGCAAAGCATTAACACTCCGTGAGCACATGTGATCCTCATACCACAGCCATCCCCTCCGGCTGTCCCAATTTCTGTCACTTCGGGGCCTTTGGATCCGGACAATGATATGTGTACACAACTTGCAGATACAATCACAAACAATACTATCATCATGAATCAATAATAAGTTCAGATTTGAGATCATGGCACTCAGGCCCTAGTGACAAGCATTAAGCACAACAAGTTGCAACAAAGTCAAATAGCACTAATAAAGTTACTAGGCACCATGCCCTAACAATCTTATTCCATTACATGATATAACTCATCCAATCCCTACCATCCCCATAGCCTACAGCGGGGGATTACTCACTAATGGATGAGGGAAACATGGATGGTTGATGGAGAGGCGTTGTTGTTGTTGATGATGGAGACGATCCTCTCCAAATTCCCTGTCCCGGCAGGGTGCCAGAACGGAGTTTCTGGTTCCGAATCGAGGTTTCTGTGGTGGCGGCGCAGCAGAACTCTTTCTGGAAAAACACCGAACCCTCCCTGAGTTTTTAGGTCAAGAGGAACCTTATAGGAGAAGAGGGAGGCTAAGGGGGTGCCTAGGGCGGCCACACCCCCTCCAGGCGCGGCCAGGCCTGGCCCGCACGGCTGGGGGGTGTGGGCCCCTCAGGCCTCCACTCCGTCTCGTATTCTGGCTCTGTGAGTCTTCTGGTGAAATAGGATTTTTGGCATATTTTCCAGGATTTTTCCTGATAGTTGATTTTCTGCACAAAAACTAGACACCAAGGTAATTCTGCTGAAAACAACGTTAGTTGTATCCAAATCACAGAATTTTAGAGGAGAAACAATAGCAAAAGTGTTCGGGAAAGTAGATACGTTTTGGACGTATCAACTCCCCCCAATCTTAGCTTATTGCTTGTCCTCAAGCAATTCAGTTGAAAACTGAGTGCGATAAAAGAACTTTCACAAACACATTTGCTTCATTTGATGTATATATTCTCAGTACATGACTAGATACTTAGACAATTCATAATAAGGAGTATACAACTAAGTCTACTCAATAGTCATTGCAAGCTATGAAGAGATTCCAACTCAATAATAATAAGCAGCATGAAACATAAACATAAGCAACATTGTAATGCTCATAAGAAGATATGATAGAGTGGTATCTCGCTTGACTTTGATGGTGGAGCAAAACATGAATGCCAAGGCACCTCTGAAGTTTAAGTGAACACTAGAAGTAAAGATATCAGAGATGCAAGCATCAAAGTTATGACATAATTAACCAAGTTTTGAGACAAGCACATTACACTAAGAATGACAACTATGTTCTCAAGAAGGTGCTCATAGAATAAGTGGTGACTCAATAAGGAAGTGAAAAGGTTTTGAAAAGTTTGAAAGGCTTCCAAATGCTGAATGTATGGTACTCATTAGCTTTGAGCTCTCATTTCCCCTATCATAGGCATCTTTAGGTGGTTAAGGTGAAAGTGAGGTCCAATATGAGTTATATGCTTGATAGACCATAAACTAGAAATCTCATGCCCCTTGAATACGGGGGCCGCTCCTCATGCTACTCAACTTTAGTTACTTGCAAGTTCTTGTCATAGTAAATACATGCGTATCATAGAGAACCGCCAACGGGGTACCCCTTGCACATGATATAGGAGCTATCCCATAATCAAAATGACAAGGCAAGCAGACAATGAGCATATCAAGATCTTTTTATTTGCTATTTGCATAGGTTTTATTGGGGATGCTTCACAGATTGCTCATTATGGTTATGCTGCAAGTTTCCACCATGATTAGGCATGGCTTAGGCTAGCGGCCCAGGCGTTTCTCTAACATATATATATATATATATATATATATATATATATATATATATATAACTCCATGAACCTTACAAGCTCCACTTTTATTTCACACCGACGACATCCGTAAACAAAAGAGCATGATATCAACTGGGTACAAAGTACATGTGCAATGTTGAAAGCGTACCCCGTGACAGCACAGTTCTGCTAACTCCCAGCCTATAATTTGCAAGCATATAACTTTCATGGACAATCACAATGGTTCAGGTTTATTAAGTGCAAGAAATTAAGTGTGCCATCAAGTTCGTGAGAGCTTTACTAACTAACTTTCTTAAAATAGTCAAACATTTTATTTGGAAGAAAACAAGGCATAATGAATATGCACTTATAGCAAATGATGCTAGTAGGTAGGTATGGTCGACATGGTGGCAATATTAGTCTTGGGGAGTTGGATGCACAAGTAGAGCTCATACTCAGTGCAAGTGAAGGCTAGCAATAGAGAGGGAGCGACAAACGAGAGAGTGATAACTGTCATAATCATGCTTGCAACAAAACAATATTAATTATGGCATGAAAGTGATACAAGAACTCTGAGGCAAAATAAATCATCGAGGCTTACTGACTATTGTTTAGTCATATGCATGCATGAGCATGTGACAAGTCGATTCACATGAAACATTCAGAGGAGGATACCACAATATCATACCAAGTTATGAATAAAACAATGCAAGCAAACATTCATATGACATGCTATAAACTATTAGCAAGCTGGAGCTAATCAATAAGAGAGCAAGAACTACTAAGCATCCATAAATAACATACACCTTACATGAACAGACTAAGCATGCCCACAATGATGAGTATATGTACAAAAATGAAAACAAATAGAGTTTGTTACCAACCTCTTACCACACCTCAAGTTGTCTTAATCTTCATTATTGCCCTTCACTTGTGTGGCTTGAATAATAACATGAAACCAAAATCCACCGAGCATTGCTGAACCCTGCAAAGAACTTCACAAAACCAAAGAAGAAGAACAAATATTTTTGGTGTTTTGATTTTTTAAAGCAAGCACACAAAGCAAAAACAAACAAAGAAAAATATTTTTGGCTTTTTCTTAAGGCAAACCAAAACTAAAAAGCAAAGAAACAAACCAATAGAAACAACAAAAATATTTTTGGTCTTTTTTGTGTTTTGGGAAAGCATAAACAAAAACCAAAAAGAAAGCAAAACATGGATATACAAAGAACTGACGAAACATGTTATATATATATATGAGTGTAATGTCGGCGTACCTCCCCCCAATCTTAGGATTTTAGCCTAAGTGGGGCTCAACTCCATGGTGACCAAGAAGGCGCACCTCCGTAATACGACGAAGAGGCCCCTTCATCCTAGTACGAGCTCGAGGACGCCCCTGTGTAGTGCATAGATGGGTCGTATGAGGGCGCGTCCCCCTGGTAGTGCCCGTGGAACCCACGAATGCGTAGCTGCTCGTCCATCTCCTCCTTGGAGTGTGACAAAGGTCCCTGGGAAATACCGAACAAAGTGGTTTGGGGCAAAGGAATTTCCCTCTCTTCCCCATCAGTAACATCATCCTATAAACCAAACTATAAAGGGTAGAGCTAGCAGTGACAAAGTGATGCGCTTTCATGGCAGCTAAATCAAGCCTCTAAGGAGCCAAAATTGTATCATTTGGATCAACAGAAAGGTCTAAGGAAGCAGCAACATGTGTAACAATAATACCCCCATAAATGGGTCCCTTAGCAGCTAAGCGACGAGCAATGAGAGAACCAAGATTGTACTTGGTTTCATTGTTGAGTGCAGCAGCTAGGAAGGCCAAATGATAGTTGGAAATGTTGCTAGTGTTCTCCCTACCAAGAATACTAGTGGCAAGATAATAAGCAAAATATTTGATAGCTGGGAGTTGAATATTTCTTATCTTTCCGTGTTGGGCTCTGCGGTCATCATCATTGGTTATCCCGTGGTAGAGCTCCAACAAATCAGCGAGTTTAGCTAGAATCTTCTTCACTGTCCTAGCCATGCCAATACCCAAGATTTCACAAAATTTCTTCATGGTGAAGGGCCTATTATAGATTTTGAATGACACCTCTGACCTGAAAGGGTTGTTAGTAAAAGAGAAACTATCCACAAAGGTTTTGGTGAGCATAGCATAGTGCACACTCTCATCCTGCATATAACTAGTTAGTCCAAACCTCCGAACCAAGGTTAGGAAATCATTAAGGATCCCTGCAGCCCGCAAAAAGGTAGGACAAGGAAAGGTAGAAGGGTGCGCATCCCCCTCATCTCCCTCGTCTCCAAAACACGGTGTAATGAGATCCTCATTGTATGATGGCCTAGATCGGGAGGATGATCTTGAAGGCCTTGTCCTCCTGGGTGCATCACTCTCAAACACTTCTCCAAAGGTGTGGTGGTCCATTTTTCTGAAATTTTTAGACAAACATCAAACCAAGTAATTTCCAAGTTGATAAATGATGAGGAACTACTATAGGAACTTTCTAGAGGGCTAAACATGCATCAAAATGAAATATCTAAGCATAGAACAATCATGCAAGGTCACACAACCTGAAACCTATAACAGCAAAATACTCGAGATACAATCTATCAATCACAAATCAGTTGGACAAGCGGAGGTGGTACATACCAAGGAGCAATCCCTCCAAAAATCAGCAGCAAAGATGGGCTGAGCAGGGAGATCAAAAATCGGGAGCAAGAACAACAGGAACTCGAGCTTGAGAAAGTTTTCCGGTATTTTTCGGGAGAGAGAAAGAAGTGTCTAGGAGGAGGCAACTTGGAGGGCCACAGGTGGGCCCCACCTAGGCCAGGCGCTCCCTAGGGGCTGGCCGCGCCACTAGGGGGTGTGCTAGCCTGTGGGTCCCCCTGGGCCACTCCACGTGTCCATCTGCCCCTTTTTTCGAGGAAAAATTTAGTTTGAATTTTCTGGGATTTTTTGGGAAACTTTATTTTTGGCCAATTTCCAGGGTATGAAAATTGATTTTCTCGCAGAAAAAGATTTTTTAGAAGAAGCAAAAGCAAACAAAAACTAAAACTACAGAAGTTCTAAGACACTCTAACAAGCAAACAAGAAAAACTAAAGCTAACAAGATAAAGAGCAAAGACTAGGAAGGAGAAAAGTAAAAGCGAGCAAGTATAACCACTGTGAAAGCATTGTTTTGTTCATTAAAATCCCTTTGTTAACAAGGTTGATCAAGTCTTGTTACCAAAACAATCTTATATGAAGAAAAACTTTTCATTCCAAAAAGTGATTATGTTACCTCAAACTTGATAGCAATAGTCCCAATCATAATAGTTTCAAAACTTTCTTGTGGAATGCGACAATATATTTCTCCAACTTTGATGCTCTCAATATTTCTAATGGAATTTAGGCAATAGCTCTTATCAATCTTCTTGGGGAAATAGATAGTATGCTCTTTGTCATTAATATTAAATGTTACTTTTCCTTGATTACAATTGATGACAGCACCTGTAGTATTAAGAAAAGGTCTCCCAAGAATAATAGACATATTATCATCTTCAGGAATCTCAAGCCCAACAAAATCAGTTAAAACCAAGCAATTATGATCCACTTGAACAGGAACATATTCACATATACCAAAAGGAATAATAGTAGACTTATCAGCCATTTTCAAAGATATATCAGTTGGTATCAACTTTTCTAGCTGGAGTCTCTTGGAGAGAGAAAAAGGCATAACACTAACTCTAGCTCCCAAATCACATAAAGCAGTTCTAACATAATTATTCTTAATAGAGCAAGGAATAGTTGGTATACCTGGATCACCAAGTTTCTTTGGAACCTTACCATTGAAGGAATAATTAGCAAGCAAAGTAGAAATTTCCTCATTAGGAATCTTCCTTTTATTAGAGATAATATCCTTCATATACTTTGAATAAGGAGGCAACTTAATAGCATTAGTCAAAGGAATTTGCAAAAATAAAGGTTTCATCCACTCGCAAAACTTGTTATAGTGCTCTTCCTCCTTTGACTTGTGTTTCTTATTTGGAAAAGGCATAGGTTTTTGCACCCAAGGTTCTCTCTCACTACCATGTTTATTAGCAATAAAATCTTCCTTAGTGTACCTAGTGTTCTTAGTGTCCTTCTCCAGTTCTTCCTCAACATTCTCCTTGTCAGTAGCATCATTTTTATCATTACCACTCTCAGTTTCAGCATCAGAGACATATATACTATTAGGATCTACAGCAGGTTCAGGTGGTTCCTCAACTATTTCCTTTTTCTTTCTCTTATGAGGACTACCACTACTTTCACCTTGTTGAGAATCCTGCTCAATTCTTTTAGGGTGTCCTTAAGGATATAAAGTATCTTGAGTGGCTATACCACTCCTGGTTCTAATTCTATAAGCATGTTTATCTCCTAAGGCATTAACTAGCATATCCTTTTGTACCTTAGCAAGTTGATCAATTTGAGTTTGAACCATTTGATAGTGTTTACAAAGCATTTTAACATCATTAGCAGTTCTTTCCACAATATATTTCAACTCATTAATAGCTCTAGAGTTTTCCAATAAATGATTCTGAACTTGTTTGTTAAAATTACCTTGCTTAACAATAAAAGTGTCAAGTTCCTCTAAGCATTGATCAAGAGGTTTACCATAGGGAATATCACCTTCATTAAAATGGAGAGAGTGTACCTCAATAGTAGATGAGTGGGGAATTGGCATACATAATTCTTCTATAGGAGGTAGATTCTTCACATCTTCAGCTCTAATACCTTTCTCCTTAAGACATTTCTTAGCTTCTTTCATCACTTCATCATTTAATGCAATCACTCCCCTCTTCTTTGGTGTTGGTGTTGGAACTGGTTCAGGCACAACTGGCTCAGGAGTAATAGGCTCAGGTGTATTTAGCTCAGTTGAAGTCCAATCATCATAATTCTTGCTTATTTTAGCCATTAATTCTTCAGCATATGTAGGAGTTCTTTTCCTGAAAACACAATCAGCAAAACTATCTAGGTATGTCCTAGAATCATCAGTTAGTGCATTATAATAAATATCAAGAAGCTCATTTTTAGGTAATGGACATCCAGGATGTGCATGGATCAAGGCATAGAACCTTGTCCATGACTTAGGAAATTTCTCTTCTTCTCCATGTTTAAAATCAAAAAGTCTCTGCAAAGCAGCATGTCTAGCACCAGGAGGAAAATATTTCTAAAAGAAATAAGCAATCAGGGCTATCAATGGATCCATGAGGTAATCTATTAAACCAAGCCTTAGCTTCTCCTTTTAGTGAAAAGGGGAAGATCTTTGTAACAAAGTACTTACGCATCTTAAAATCATCAGAAAATAAGGCACTCATACTGGAAAGCTCATTCATATGTGCCACAACACTCTCACTCTCAGTCCCACAAAAAGGTTCTTTGTCAACAATTCTATATAGGTTAAATCAAGCGAGAAATCATAATCTTCATCTTTAATATCTATGGGAGAGGTGGCAAACTTAGGATCAGAAGACAGTTTAGGAATAATGGTACGTGATCCGTGCACCCAGTGTTAACGTGGGACACTTCGTTGGAACCCCAAGAGCAAGGTGTGATGAGCACAACAGCAAGTTTCCCTCAGTAGAGACCGAGGTTATCGAACCTAAAGGAGGAAGGAAACGTCTCAAAGGTGTTGCAAGCAACGTGGAAACCAATAAAGACATGATATAATAATAAAGACAAAATCATTAATCAAACCAACATAATAATCTCAATATCCATCGGATCCCCGCAAACACAACATGCATGATTACAAATAGATTAGATCTTGATCATGAACGGAGCTCACAAGATCTATACATGAAAGCACAAAGGAGGAAATACAACCATCTAGCTACTACATGGACCCATAGTACAAGGTGGAACTACTCACGCATCATACTGGAGAGAAGGCCTCCGGGATGATCTCCCCTCCGGAAGGGTGCCGGGAAGAACTTCAGATCCCCTCGATCTGGGGACGATGGTGGCAGCGGCTAGATACGGTTTCATAGAGATTTGATTGGGTGCTTAGGGTTTCTGCATCAGGGGATTCTTATAGGCGAAGGGGGAGGCTGAGGAGGTGCCCAGGGGCCCCACACCCCTCCCAGGCGTGGGGCAGGGCCCACCCGTGCCTAGGGGGTCTGGCCGCCCTGGCTTGCGTCTTTGTCTCGTCTTCTGGATTCTTGTTCCCCATGGAAAGTAATTGACTTTGGCTTTTGTCCCGTCCAATTCCGAGAATATTTCTTTACTAGCTTTTCTGAAACCAAAAACAGCAGAAAACAGGCATCTGGCACTGTGGCAACTTGTTAATAGGTTAGTACCAGAAAACATGTAAAACGCACCTCAAAGTGTAGATAAAGCAAATCAAAGTAGATACTAACAAGCATTGAACATAAAAAATTATAGATACGTTTCTGACGTAACAAGCATCCCCAAGCTTAACTCCTGCTCTTCCTCGAGTAGGTAAGTGATAAAAGAATAATTTTTTAGGTGACATGCACCCTCACAATAATGATCCAACCATTTGCAAGCATTGAAAGCTGGGATCAAAGAACTCTAAACATGTGCATGAAAGATGGAGTTCTAACAATAGGACATAGTAACTATGCATGCAACATGAAAGGCTACAAACAAATATCATGAATAACATGCATTGAAAAACGTTTGTTTGTTTCACATACAAAAAACATAGCATAGTGGCAATCAGCTTGTCCCTCATAGAGTAGCAATATAGATGCATAGGACACCTTCAAAGTTCACAAGGGTGACTAGAAACAAATAGCACAAGCACAAGTAATATCACAATACGCATCAATCAATAAGCTTTGGAACACTGCACACAGAATGACAACTATGTTCTCTCAAAGGTGCCTAAAGAAAGAAGGTGGAGACTCAATAGTGGTGGAAGAAAGGCCTCTTTGTAAAGGAAGCATGGATTTCAAGTTTCAAAAAGTGCTTCCAAAAATTATGGTACTTGTTAGCTTTCAGCCCTCATTGCCCCTATCATAAGCATCTTGAAGTGATTAAGGTTAAAGTGAACAAACTAGGGAGTATATGCTTGACGAAGTATAAGCTGGCAATCTCAAGTCCCTTGAATATGAGGGCCACACCTCATGCTACTCAACTTCTGACCCAGGTAAGTTCTTGTCATTGTAAGTATTTGCATATCATTGAGAACCGCCAACGGGGTACCCATTGCACATGGTACAGGAGCTTTCCCATAACCAAAATGACAAGGCAAGCAGACAATAAGCATCTCAGCAATCTTTTTATTTACTATATGAATAGTTTTTTATTGAGGATGCTTCATAAATTGCTCACTATGGTGATGTTGCAAGTTTCCACCATGATTAGGCATGGCTTAGGCTAGCGGCCCAGGCGTTTCTCTAACACAGAATACAAACTCCATGGACTCAAAAATTCCCTCTTTATTTGACACTGGTGACATCCATACACAAAAGAGCATGATATCAACTGAGTACAAAGTACAAGTGCAATGTTGAAAACGTTCCCCATGACAGCACGGTTCTGCTAATTCCAACGTATAAGTGCAAGCATATACAACAAAGCGCCACAATGGTTCAAGTTTATTAGGGGCAAAGAATATAAAGTGTGCCATCAAGTTCGTGAGGGCTTTAATCACTAAGTTTTCACATAACAAAATAGTTTTTAATTGGAAGATAGTTGAAAACAAGAATGTACTTGGAATGGTGAAACATACCATGCATAGGAGTTTATAGTGGACACTTTGGAATAACTTGGTTTCTTGGGAGTTGGAAGCATGAGTAGAGCTTACTCATACAACTGGAGGCTAGCAAAAGACTGGGAGCAACCAACTAAGAGAGCATAATGGCCATAATCATGCAGAGCAACAAAGCATTACTAATCAAAGCATAGAGTGGTACTACAAGTCAAGGACTAAATGATCATAGAGGCTAACGGTGACTTGTCATAGTCATAACTGTCACATCCCAAGATTTTCCAAATCTTGTAATGTGAAAAATAAATGAATAAAATAAAACTTTGTTTGATTTTCAGAGCCAGAAGGAACTTTTTGAATTCAATTGGAACTTCAAGCCCATTTGAATTAAATAAAACCTAAAGGGATTTAAAAACATAAAAATTTAATAAAAATAAAAATAAAAACATTTGGAAATATTATTTTGAAACAATTAAATGAAAAGATTTGTTTTCAAATGAAATAGAAGTTTTACAAATAAGGATTATTTTATAAAGCCAAATTAAACCTTGGCCAAAGCTTTTGAATTAAACATTTTGTTATGAATAAAAAATAACAAAGGTTTTATTTAAATAAATTAATAAGGATTTAATATCCAACTTTATTTAAATAAAAGGTGTTATCATTTTAATTAAAATATCAAAACTTATTAAATTATTTTAAATAAGTTTTCTAAGTATTTTATTTTCTTAATTAAAACCTACTGAAGTGTTTTGGTTTCATATTAGATTTCAAAATAAATAACTAAATAAAACAAATCCTATTTGATTTAATAACTAAGGTCCAATCTATTTAATTATTAATGGAGCCTAAAGTAAGAATGTTATTTTGTTTTAAACAAATTTTCCAAATATGTTTTATTTTCAAATAAAACCTACTGTTTTGGTTTTGAAAATATTTGGATTTCAAATTAGGATTCTAATAAATAAATCAAACCCTATTTTGATTAAATAAACAAAAGGTCCATTTTATTAAATAATGAATGGATTTTAAAAATAAATAAAAATACTATTTTATTTTTGAGATTTGGTTTATGTTGATAAACAGAACCAACAAACTCATTATAATTGTTTGAATTGTTTGAATTATTTGAATGCTTGATTAGTTGGATGAAATTCAAAACAGAAAAATAGAATTAGAAAAGGAAAAAGATTTCAGAAGAAAAAAATATGGAACAGACTGGCCCAACTGCCCCAGCCCAACTCAGCCCAACCGAGCCCACCTCTCTCTCTCAGCGAAGTGAATCGTTTTTCACCGCAAAACAAACCCACGCAGTGAATGACAACTAGATCCCACCTGAAACTTTCCTCACTCGCTGACAAGCAGGCCCCACAACCCCAGCCATCGTCTTCAACGAGACACCGTCGCCCTGACCGTTGCAGTGAGATTACTCCGGAGATTGATTCCACATGAAGGAGGCTTTGATTTCTCGTAATAACCACGCCCCTTTAAACGCTAGTGATTCCTCTCCACTTTCCCTCTGTCGCCTCACTTCGACACGCCCCCAGGCCGTCTCAATTTCTCCTCGAGCATCCTCTGCTCCGACGAGGTTCTCGTCCGATTCCGGCAGCCCCTCGCCACCCTTTGCCTCCTCAACCATACTCACGTGATCCCCACCTCCTGGCGATCATCCTCGTAGCGCCAGCTCGCCCCCGAGCACTCCAGAACGTCGGCAACATCTCCACCTGTACGCCACCGACGACCCCCACGACTCCGGTGAGCTCTAGCACTCGACTCCGTGCGCGCCTTGATCAGTGGATCATGCCGTTTGATTAGTCCGCGTCTTCTGCATCTCCAGGTGCTCTCCAATCACTCGCGCGTGTCCTGCAACCTCGCCCCCTTCGACGACTGACCACGCCCGAGGCGCAGCCCCACTCCGGCGAGAAATCAAGCCCACTCCAGAGCGCCCCTCGTCGAACCAACAACGCCTTGAGCATCTCCAGGCTATTGCGAACCAGGTGAGCTTACGCTTTCCCTTTCTCGCTTCCTGCCTCGCCAGCGCCGCCGCCAACTGGCTCCGCCGCTCGCCGGTAACATCTCGCCGCCAGTTCCTGGCTAGTTGATAGGAACCGTTAGATCGTCATCCATCGGCTAGGAAAGAAAGTGAGCGAAGGGGTATGCGTTGATTAGAGCCACACAGATTCCTTGTAATCCAACGGTCTGCAGTTGTACGATCTGCACGAAGCGGTACCGGCCAATCACGGCTCGACGCGTGGCCAGTGTTTGAGTTAAAACAGATTTTTGAATCAGATTTATTGGCAAACTTCAAACCTTTGTAACTTTCAAACCACACGTCCAAAAATTATAAATTTTATATCAATGGATTTAGGAGAACAAGACCTAGCCAACCATGCCCTTGGTTTAGCAAATAGTATCTGTTAACTTGTTTGAATTTGCAGAAACATTTGTATGCTTGTTTAGAGTATAAAAATTGTTAAAAAATGATTTTAAGGTTAAAACCTTTGCAAATTGGATTGTTGTGACCTTACTGACCCTAGGAACCAACCCTTGGTGTTAAAAATGATTTTGGTAAGATTTAGGTTGGATTACTTGACTTAGTCATTTTCTAGCCAAATAAAAAGAATGGTTTTTGTTATGAAAATATTATGGAAAGAAAACCTTAAGAAAATGTTTGGACCAAACCTACTGACCTAAAAACACCAAGTTTTGCAAATTAGCAACTCATTTGGTGAACAACTTAATAGTTTTGCCTTGATAAAAACATTTTTCACCACATGAAATGATGAATGGATTTAAAAATGGTTTTTGGGCAAAACCCTCTAACTAATGACTTTGCCACTTTGGTAAATGACCAATGTGGATCTTACAAAGTTTAGAAACCCAATAGAGGCCCTCTTTGCAAAATAAAACTATCTTGTGCATGCTCCCATGCATGACTTTGATCCCATTGTTTTGTGTGTGTTAAATTGTTTGATTGATTTATTGGTTTGGAATGCTAGTTGATTTTGTGTCTACTTGATTGACTTGTAGTGAAGTTAGAAAGTGTGAGACTAGCAAGATCAAGGAGTAAACCACCATTCCCTACCAAAAAGGCAAGTGATGCTTCATACTTTTTGTCCCATTACTTTCACTATGCATTAGTGATTTTGCTAAGTAAAACTTGCATGGAATTTTGCTAAGTATAAACCTTGCTATAGGAAAACCTAGTAGATGAAACCTTAGTGGAAATCTTCCTAAGTTAAGATTCCTATTACTATCAAGCTTAGCCTAGCTAATAGAAAACATGGGTGGAATATATATTCACACTATGGAAAAATATTCTAAGTCTGAGGACTTGTGTTTTGTTTAATAAAACAACTAAGTTAATGAATCACCTGGGTGGAATGGGACTTGCTTGGTGGTTTTTGGTTGAGTGGTTCACAAGGCCCATGTTTATGGTTGACCTTGTGTATCTCACTTGTGGATGGCCACCCAGGAACAAAGAGATTTGAGATGTCAAATGTTGAGAAGTTTCAAGTGCAACCACTTGGCAATATGGGCTCTGCCTTGATCATATAGGTTGCAAGAACTTAGTCAAATGGACAGTTGGTGGTAGTGTTTGATAGGTTGGAACACGTCCATTTTGGTCTAAGGGAAGGCTTCTGAAAGATCTTGTCTTGGGAAACCAAGTCTTGTGGGGAAAGTGCACCACCTCTGCAGAGTGTAGAATCTAAGTACTTAGCCATGTCCCTGGTAAAGGACAATTTGAGCATCAAGACATGGAAGCAATCAAGAATCTCATCATTCCAATTTCTAAGTTAAAACTTGTGGATTGAACAAGGGTTGTTTGAAATCTTAGATCTTTGATTGGTAGATGCCTTGGAAAGGATCTTCAATCTTTGATTGAGAAAAATGATTTTGTCAAGCAAAAACTTAGTATTTTCAAAAGTTAAGGAAAAATCTATTTTGAGCAATGCAAGCCTCAACTCCACTTAGCCAAATGCATATAGTTGATAGACTCCACAATACTACCATAGTATCACTTGCCAATACAATTCAAATGTATTGACCCTTTGTGGCTGTAACTTGTATGTTGCAGGTTTGATTGTTTTAGAGAAGATTGATTGATTAGGATTACAAAGTCTACAACCAACATCTGCCTGTGGCACTTTGAAGAAGAAGGACCCCATGCTTATAGTTATTCCGCTGCAATGAAATGTAATAGCCATATGAGCTATGAAAGATGTAATAAAATTATGTTATTCCTAGTTATAAAGTTATATTATGACCTTTGTTTCTTGATATTACATCTTAACTGTGGATGCTAGCTATTGATCCAGGGACTAGCATTGTAAAACACAGGAGGAATCTACCTTATTAGGGTGAGGCCTCTACAGATGGTATCAGAGCATTGTGTTGCCTGTAGGATTTGTAAACCCTAGGATTGGACAAAAACCCTTAGAAGAATAGGAGTTATATTTTGATCCAAAACTTATTTAAAAAACACTTGTAAACTCTTTCCTCAACCATTTTGGTTTCAACTCTACATTCTCTTCTACTTCAAACTTGATGGAAAAACCTACCCCATGACCAAAGACTACACCATGTGCAAAGGACTTCTTCAACATACTCAACTCTAATGACATCAACATCTTCAGCATGTTCACCAAGGACCTCCAACTTGGAAATCACTAAGGACTACAAGAAAGACAAGGAAATCTTGCTCAAGATTTAGAGACTGAGGGAATGCAAAATAGGAAGGAGCCATCAACAACTTTGAAGTATTTGCAACCAAGGAGTTTTTCTCAAGGAAACCATGATCTCATGCAAGAAGAATCATGCATGATGGAAAGATCACACGTGAACCATATAGATGGACCACCATATTTTAGTTAAGACAAAACCACCAATTTATGTGGTGTAACAAAAATATTTTATTGACTAAGTATGTGCTTGAACTTTGTTGTTTGAGTGAAATGTTTGGTTTGTGATTACATGCACATTGCTTGTGTGAATTGTGATGTGTGTGATTAGAATTGATTCCTTAGAAATATCTTGCCTATTCTAATCTCCCCTCAACCCAAACAGATGACTACTCCAAGAGACTCCAACATCAAGGTTGATGACAACAACCAAGAGGACAACATGAGAGAACTTATAGCAACCCAAAACCAGTTGAGCCAAGAGACAACTCAGCTTTTAGCCAACAACAATGGACTAGACCCAGCCATACAAAGGATTTTGAAACTTCAATCCCAAATGTTGCAAGGATTAGTTACTCAAATGATCAACATGAGAGAAAACCTTTCCCAAGGAGCTAATGACAACAAGGGTGACAAAGATGCTAATCTAGAAGGAACCCAAGCTAGCAATAATCTTAGATACAAGGATCATGCATCCAAGGAACATGAAGATCAATGCCCCAAGAAGAGAGAAAGATCTCCCACCTATGAAGAACATGAACTAGAAGAACTCCTAGCTTTGGAGAGACCCAAAAAGAAGAAGAAGGACATAAGCCAGTTGCAGTGTTACAATTGCAAAGAGATGGGACACTATGCCAGTGAATGCCCAGAAAAGGAGAAGAGCCAAGAAGACAAACAAAGGCTAGTGAAACCCAAGATGAGGATGGATATTAACCAAGTGATGTGCAAACACTGCAAAGAGTTGGGACATTATGCATCATATTGTCCAGAGAAGCCACCTCAAGACCTCAAACTTATAACATGTTTCAAATGCAAGGAACTAGGCCACTATGCAAACAATTGTCCAGAAAAGATGAAGAACAAATTAAACAAGTCTATGAAGGATCTCAACCTTGGTCCATGAGTCAAGTATGGAAACCAAGCACACCATGCAAATGTTTGCTTAGAGAAATTTACCCCAGGATCCCAAGAAGGACAATATGTAATTTTTGTTTGAATTTTTTTTAAGGGTGGTAGTACCCTAGTTGTTTTGAGCCTACTTGTAACCCTAGCCTCCCCAAATCTCGGGACGAGATTTATTTTAAGGGTGGTAGCCTATCACATCCCAAGATTTTCCAAATCTTGTAATGTGAAAAATAAATGAATAAAATAAAACTTTGTTTGATTTTCAGAGCCAGAAGGAACTTTTTGAATTCAATTGGAACTTCAAGCCCATTTGAATTAAATAAAACCTAAAGGGATTTAAAAAGATAAAAATTTAATAAAAAGAAAAATAAAAACATTTGGAAATATTATTTTGAAACAATTAAATGAAAAGATTTGTTTTCAAATGAAATAGAAGTTTTACAAATAAGGATTATTTTATAAAGCCAAATTAAACCTTGGCCAAAGCTTTTGAATTAAACATTTTGTTATGAATAAAAAATAACAAAGGTTTTATTTAAATAAATTAATAAGGATTTAATATCCAACTTTACTTAAATAAAAGGTGTTATCATTTTAATTAAAATATCAAAACTTATTAAATTATTTTAAATAAGTTTTCTAAGTATTTTATTTTATTAATTAAAACCTACTGAAGTGTTTTGGTTTCATATTAGATTTCAAAATAAATAACTAAATAAAACAAATCCTATTTGATTTAATAACTAAGGTCCAATCTATTTAATTATTAATGGAGCCTAAAGTAAGAATGTTATTTTGTTTTAAACAAATTTTCCAAATATGTTTTATTTTCAAATAAAACCTACTGTTTTGGTTTTGAAAATATTTGGATTTCAAATTAGGATTCTAATAAATAAATCAAACCCTATTTTGATTAAATAAACAAAAGGTCCATTTTATTAAATAATGAATGGATTTTAAAAATAAATAAAAATACTATTTTATTTTTGAGATTTGGTTTATGTTGATAAACAGAACCAAAAAACTCATTATAATTGTTTGAATTATTTGAATGCTTGATTAGTTGGATGAAATTCAAAACAGAAAAATAGAATTAGAAAAGGAAAAAGATTTCAGAAGAAAAAAATATGGAACAGACTGGCCCAACTGCCCCAGCCCAACTCAGCCCAACCGAGCCCACCTCTCTCTCTCTCAGCGAAGTGAATCGTTTTTCACCGCAAAACAAACCCACGCAGTGAATGACAACTGGAGCCCACCTGAAACTTTCCTCACTCGCTGACAAGCAGGCCCCACAACCCCAGCCATCGTCTTCAACGAGACACCGTCGCCCTGACCGTTGCAGTGAGATTACTCCGGCGATTGATTGCACATGAAGGAGGCTTTGATTTCTCGTAATAACCACGCCCCTTTAAACGCCAGTGATTCCTCTCCACTTTCCCTCTGTCGCCTCACTTCGACACGCCCCTAGGCCGTCTCAATTTCTCCTCGAGCATCCTCTGCTCCGACGAGGTTCTCGTCCGATTCCGGCAGCCCCTCGCCACCCTTTGCCTCCTCAAACATACTCACGTGATCCCCACCTCCTGGCGATCATCCTCGTAGCGCCAGCTCGCCCCCGAGCACTCCAGAACGTCGGCAACATCTCCACATGTATGCCACCGACGACCCCCGCGATTCCGGTGAGCTCTAGCACTCGACTCCGTGCGCGCCTTGATCAGTGGATCATGCCATTTGATTAGTCCGCGTCTTCTGCATCTCCAGGTGCTCGCCAATCACTCGTGCGTGGCCTGCAACCTCGCCCCCTTCGACGACTGACCACGCCCGAGGCACAGCCCCACTCCGGCGAGAAATCAAGCCCACTCCAGAGCGCCCCTCGTCGAACCAACAACGCCTTGAGCATCTCTAGGCTATTGCGAACCAGGTGAGATTACTCTTTCCCTTTCTCGCTTCCTGCCTCGCCAGCGCCGCCGCCAACTGGCCGCTCCGCCGCTCGCCGGTAGCATCTCGCCGCCAGTTCCTGGCTAGTTGATAGGAACCGTTAGATCATCATCCATCGGCTAGGAAAGAAAGTGAGCGAAGGGGTATGCGTTGATTAGAGCCGCACAGATTCCTTTTAATCCAACGGTCTGCAGCTGTACGATCCGCATGAAGCGGTACCGGCCAATCACGGCTCGACGCGTGGCCAGTGTTTGAGTTAAAACAGATTTTTGAATCAGATTTATTTGCAAACTTCAAACCTTTGTAACTTTCAAACCACACGTCCAAAAATTATAAATTTTATATCAATGGATTCAGGAGAACAAGACCTAGCCAACCATGCCCTTGGTTTAGCAAATATTATCTGTTAACTTGTTTGAATTTGCAGAAACATTTGTATGCTTGTTTAGAGTATAAAAATTGTTAAAAAATGATTTTAAGGTTAAAACCTTTGCAAATTGGATTGTTGTTACCTTACTGACCCTAGGAACCAACCCTTGGTGTTAAAAATGATTTTGGTAAGATTTAGGTTGGATTACTTGACTTAGTCATTTTCTAGCCAAATAAAAAGAATGGTTTTTGTTATGAAAATGTTATGGAAAGAAAACCTTAAGAAAATGTTTGGACCAAACCTACTGACCTAAAAACACCAAGTTTTGCAAATTAGCAACTCATTTGGTGAACAACTTAATAGTTTTGCCTTGATAAAAACATTTTTCACCACATGAAATGATGAATGGATTTAAAAATGGTTTTTGGGCAAAACCCTCTAACTAATGACTTTGCCACTTTGGTAAATTACCAATGTGGATCTTACAAAGTTTAGAAACCCAATAGAGGCCCTCTTTGCAAAATAAAACTATCTTGTGCATGCTCCCATGCATGACTTTGATCCCATTGTTTTGTGTGTGTTAAATTGTTTGATTGATTTATTGGTTTGGAATGCTAGTTGATTTTGTGTCTACTTGATTGACTTGTAGTGAAGTTAGAAAGTGTGAGACTAGCAAGATCAAGGAGTAAACCACCATTCCCTACCAAAAAGGCAAGTGATGCTTCATACTTTTTGTCCCATTACTTTCACTATGCATTAGTGATTTTGCTAAGTAAAACTTGCATGGAATTTTGCTAAGTATAAACCTTGCTATAGGAAAACCTAGTAGATGAAACCTTAGTGGAAATCTTCCTAAGTTAAGATTCCTATTACTATCAAGCTTAGCCTAGCTAATAGAAAACATGGGTGGAATTAATATATATTCACACTATGGAAAAATATTCTAAGTCTAAGGACTTGTGTTTTGTTTAATAAAACAACTAAGTTAATGAATCACCTGGGTGGAATGGGACTTGCTTGGTGGTTTTTGGTTGAGTGGTTCACAAGGCCCATGTTTATGGTTGACCTTGTGTATCTCACTTGTGGATGGCCACCCAGGAACAAAGAGATTTGAGATGTCAAATGTTGAGAAGTTTCAAGTGCAACCACTTGGCAATATGGGCTCTGCCTTGATCATATAGGTTGCAAGAACTTAGTCAAATGGACAGTTGGTGGTAGTGTTTGATAGGTTGGAACGCGTCCATTTTGGTCTAAGGGAAGGCTTCTGAAAGATCTTGTCTTGGGAAACCAAGTCTTGTGGGGAAAGTGCACCACCTCTGCAGAGTGTAGAATCTAAGTACTTAGCCATGTCCCTGGTAAAGGACAATTTGAGCATCAAGACATGGAAGCAATCAAGAATCTCATCATTCCAATTTCTAAGTTAAAACTTGTGGATTGAACAAGGGTTGTTTGAAATCTTAAATCTTTGATTGGTAGATGCCTTGGAAAGGATCTTCAATCTTTGATTGAGAAAAATGATTTTGTCAAGCAAAAACTTAGTATTTTCAAAAGTTAAGGAAAAATCTATTTTGAGCAATGCAAGCCTCAACTCCACTTAGCCAAATGCATATAGTTGATAGACTCCACAATACTACCATAGTATCACTTGCCAATACAATTCAAATGTATTGACCCTTTGTGGCTGTAACTTGTATGTTGCAGGTTTGATTGTTTTAGAGAAGATTGATTGATTAGGATTACAAAGTCTACAACCAACATCTGCCTGTGGCACTTTGAAGAAGAAGGACCCCATGCTTATAGTTATTCCGCTGCAATGAAATGTAATAGCCATATGAGCTATGAAAGATGTAATAAAATTATGTTATTCCTGGTTATAAAGTTATATTATGACCTTTGTTTCTTGATATTACATCTTAACTGTGGATGCTAGCTATTGATCCAGGGACTAGCATTGTAAAACACAGGAGGAATCTACCTTATTAGGGTGAGGCCTCTACAATAACATGGTGTGAGCATGTGCCAAGTCAACCAAAACAAAGCATCAAAGGAGAATACCATAATACTATGCTTTTGCATGCTAAAACAACGCATAATTTCTTCAAGGCACACTAAGCAATCCCAATTGTTTGGAACAAGACATACTACAGAAATAATCACTTAGCATAATGCCAAAACAACACCTAGCATGTCATGCTAAAGTCTAAGTCATAGTCAATGCAAGCTCCTCTTGCACTTCAAGCAAGAACTTACTACTCGTTTCCAACACCAAGCAACTTATTTGCAAAACAACACAGTGAGAACGAGGGTCCAAACTAATTTATTCAAGCAAACTAAACAACCTAAGAAAAGCAAACGAAAACTAAGACGCTCCAAGAACAACACCACTGTGCATGAAACAATAAAAGCGAAGTGTCTATGCAGACCTGAGCTTTTTATTGATGAAGAAGGGGATGCCTTGGACATCCCCAAGCTTTGACGCTTGTACCTCTTGGATATTTCTTGGGGTGACACCATGGTGGCATCCCCAAGCTTGAGATTTTTTCCATTCTTCATCTCATTGCATCATTCTCTCTCTGCACCTAAATTTTTTCCTTCATACAAAACTTCACACAATCTTCATTAGCAACATTAGTTTATTCAAAAGATATTAGACCTCTGGCAAAGCTTTGGAACAACAAGGCTTTTCAATAAAAACACAAGCTATTGTAGTAACTCCTTCAAAAAGCTCATTTCCCCAAAAGAGAACTCAAAAAGGAATCAATAAGAAGCAAATGCAAATAATGGCAGAAATCTGTCAAAACAGACCAACAGGTAGAAACCGATTTTTTTGAACATCTTATATATGTTGCTCAAATCAAAAAAGTGTTGAAATAACTAAAGTTATCTAACATACTGGGGGATTTATTCGTAAATTTTGAGCTCAATCCGAGTTACAGAGACTCCTCACGAATGTTTTTGGTGGAGGACAGAAATCTGTTTCGGGACAGCAACTCCCCAAATCTTACTTCCCTCTCATTAGAGATCATTCTTGGCACAAAAAGCAAACAAAAAGGATAAGGAAAGGTCATTACTGAAGTAATAACTTCCAAGACTCAAGGAAACTCTTGGGTTATCTCCCAACAAGTACTTTTCTTTAACGCCTTTAAGTTAGGCACAAGAAGCAAGAAGAATCAAGTATTTTCAAATGAAGAAGCATTAACATCAAACCTTGCTTTTAAGGGAGGATCAAAAAGCAACTTCTCTCTACTCATAGGGAAGTGTTCAATACCTTTCTTGAATGGAAAATGATATTTAATGGTGCCTTCTTTCATATCAATGATGGCACCAACTGTTCTAATAAAAGGTCTTCCCAAAGTTATAGGACAAGAAGCATTGTATTCAACATCCAAAACATAGAAATCAACAGGGACATAAGCATTGTTAACCATAATGAGAACATCATTAATACTCCCCATGAGTTTCTTCTTAGAATTATCATTGAGTGGGACATCTAAATAACAATCTTCCAAAGGTGGCAAATCAAGCATTTCATAAATCTTCCTAGGCATAATAGAGACGCTAGAACCAAGATCACATGAATCTTTGAGATCAAAGTCATTCACTTGCATATTAATAATGGGTTCCCAACTATCTTCTACTTTCCTAGGAATAGAAGCTTTGTGTTTTAGCTTTTCTTCCTTAATCTTAACAAGAGCATCTGTAATGTGTTTAGTGAAAGAAACATGAATATCACTAGCATCAGGACTTCTAGCAAGCTTTTTTAGGAACATAATCACTTCAGAAATATTGCAACCATCAATATCAAAATCAAACTTAGCATCACTAGTAGTAGGCTCAATAGGCTTAGGCATAGTAGGAGGAGGAATAGGGACTACTTGTGGTTTAGTGGTGATGGTGCACACATTATTGTTTTTATCAATTTCAGCTTCCCTTTCCCACTTAGCATGAAGTTGAGCTAACAGCCTAACATTTTCATCAATAGTAACTTTTATGGCATGAGCAGTAGCAAAGGTATTTTACATAGTTTCAGGTTTAGCAGCCATTTTATTAACCAAGGAAGACTGAGCTTCAGACAAAGAGGATATATTTTTCTTAATGGTTAAAAGCTTTTCCTCTATAGTCTTACTGGAAGTGGTTTGTTTACTAATAAAGTCCTTGAGCATAACTTCAAGTTCAGATGGGGAACTTCTAGCATTATTGTAGGAGCTTCCATAGGAATTGCCATTATTTGGAGGATACGGCCTATAATTATTGTTGCTACGAAAATTATTCCTATAGGCATTTTCGTTGAAATTATTGTTTCTAATGAAGTTCACATCAACTTGCTCTTCTTTAGCAACCAAAGAGGCTAAGGGAACACTATTAGGATCTAGAGGAGCTTTCCCATTAACAAGCATAGCCATAATAACATCAATCTTTTCACTCAAAGAGGAAGTCTCCTCAACGGAATTTACCTTCTTACCATGTGGATCTCTCTCAACATGCCATTCAGAGTAGTTAACCATCATATTATCAAGGAGCCTTGTTGCAACACCCAAAGTGAGACCCATAAAAGTACCTCCAGCAGCTGAATCCAAACACAAGGATCTCTACCTTATTAAAGGTTGGGACCTCTACAGATGGTATCAGAGCACTGTGTTGCCTGTAGGATTGTAACCATAGGATTGGAAAAAAAACCTTAGAAAAAATAGGAGTTGTATTTGTTCCAAAACTTATTTACAAACAATCTTGTAAACTCTTTCCTCAACCATTTTGGTTTTAATTCTACATCTCTTCTATTTCAACTTGATGGACAAAGCCTCCACCATGAGCAAAGGACTTCACCAACTCAAATGACTTCTACTTCAACAAACACCAAAGACTTCAACTTTAGTTTCACCAGGACTTCAACTTGGACATCACTAAGGACTACAAGTGAGACAAGAAATATTACTCAAGACTTGAAGACTAAGGAAACACAACTTAGAAGGAACCATCATCACCTTTGAAGTTTAGTGACCAAGATACAAGGATTTTTCCAAGGAAGCCATGATCTTGTTCATGAAGAAACAACCAAGAAGAATGGAATGATCTCAAGAAAACCATATAGTTGGACCACCATACTAGTGTTTAGATCAAACACACCAACTTATGTGGTGTTACAAAAATATTTTGTTGCCTAAAAATGTGCTTGAACTTGTTGTTTGAGTGGAATGTTTGTTTGTGATTGCTTGCACATTGCTTGTGTGATTTGTGATGTGTGTGATTTGAATTTCTACTATAGAAATCTTTTGCCTATTCTAATCCCAATCCAACCCAAACAGATGACTTCTCCAAGAGACTCCAACATCAAGAATGGTGACAACAACAAAAACCAAGATATGCACATGAGAGAATAACTACTAGCAAACCAAACCCAGTTGAGTCAAATGAAAACTCAGTTTTTGGCCAACAACAATAAGATAGACCCAACCTTGCAAAATATTTTGGAAATCCAATCCCAATTGTTGCAAGGGATGACCATTCAAATGATCAACATGAGAGATAACCTTTCCCAAGAAGATTGTGACAACCATGATGTCAAGGATTATAGAAGGAATTCAAGCTTGCAATATTTGTGGAGACATGGAACACACTTCCAAAGAGCATGAAGATCAATGCCCTAATTGTGAAGAGAAACATCCAACTAAACAATGCCCCACATCTCAAGTGACTTGTTTCCTATGTGAAGGAAATGATCATGTCCATATCCAATGCCCCATCTATCCTATAGTTCAACAAATGAAACAAGATGGAATGCATCAAATGTTTGGAAACCTCCATGAAGGAACAACTTCTACCAATAAGGATGAAGGAAAAGTCAGAACCATGCCTCATAAAGCAAAATCCAAAGTGACCACAAAGTGTTGCTACTCTTGTGAAAAAGAAGGTCATATCTCTAGTAACTTCCCCAAGAAGAGAGAAATATTTCCCACCTTTGAGGTGAAATATGAAGAACATGAACTAGAAGAACTCCTAGCTTTGGAAAGACCCAAAAAGAAGAAGAAGGACATTAGCCAGTTGAAGTGCTACAATTGTAAGGAACTTGTACACTATGCCAGTGATTTCCTATTAAAGAAGAAGAACCAAGGAAACAAACAAGAGGCAATGATACCAAAGAAGAAGAAGGGCCAAGGAAACCAACAAAAGATAGTGAAACCAAACATGAGGAAGGATATTAGCCAACTGATGTGCAACCACTGCAAAGAGCTAGGACATTATGCATCGTATTGTCCAGATAAGCCACCTCAAGACCTCAACCTTATCACATGTTTCAAATGCAAAGAGCTAGGCCATTATGCAAACAAGTGCCGAGAGAAGATGCATCAAGATCCTAAGTAAGCCAAGATGTAATCTAGTTGAAACCTTTTTAAGGGTGGTAGTACTCTAGTTGCCTTGAAGCCAACTTGTAACCTCTAGCCTTCCCAAATCTTGGGACGAGATTTCTTTTAAGGGTGGTAGCCTGTCACATCCCAAAATTTTCAAAATTTTGAAATGTAAAAAAAATAAATAAAATAAATAATTGTTGAAATTTAGGGTGAAAATAAACTTTTTGATTCCAAATGGAAACATCAAAACCCATCTTGAACAAACTTTGAATAAAAGGGAATCAAACCAAATTTCAATCAAGTGTAATGCATTCATCAATGAATGTATCTTGGAATTTAAACACTTGGAAAAGTTAAACCAAAACCCTAAAACCCTAATGGAATAAATCATTCCAAAGATCTCTCAAATACTATGGATTTGATCCATATAAAATGTCAGCAACAAACATTTATAAATGATAAATAAGAATATTATAAAACCATAGAAATTGGTTTCATTTAATTTGGAGCCATAGATAAAATCTTATGGGATTTAATAAAATAAAGGAATTAAATATCAAAGTTAATAAAGCCCTATATAAACCCATGCCAAATCTTGAGCAAAATAATATTAAAAGGATTTAAAAGGATAAACAAATATTAAATAAAAGGAATCACCAATTTTGGATCTATAAATAAAAAGATATGGATTTTATAAGGTAAAAAAAGAAATAAATAAATAAAGAATATTTAAAAGACAATTTAAATCTTGAGTTAAATCCATAATAAAATAAAATAAAGATATTCCAATTAAAATAAAGGGATAAAGAATAAACAAATAAAAGTATATGGGATTAAACCCCATTCTGATTATATTTAATAAAGACAAAATCCCTAATGAAAATGATTAATTAAATCATGAGAAAATAATAAATTGGAATTTGCCAAAGTGGAAATAAAAGTTATTTAATTAACTTAAATGGAATCATAGAATTATTTGAATAAAATCTAAATGGGATTAAAACCATATTTGATTTGAATAAAGACAAAAACTCAATTTAAATGATTAATAAATCATATTAAAAATATTTCAAATAATTCAGAATGAATTATTCAACACCCTGTTGAATAAATAAAACCTACTGAAAATGGTTTAGTGAAAATTAGAATTCAAATAAAGAGTTTGAAAATATAATTAAATTTTTTTTGAATAAAAACAATTGTTTATTTAAATAAATACCAAACCATGTGTAAATGAAATAATTATTCTATTAATGGACTTTAAATACAGGTTTAAAACAGTATTAAAACATACTGAATATTTGGAAAAGATTTGAAAATGAAATCTAAATTCAAATGATAGTTTGAATTCAAAACAAAAATCAAAATGGAAAAAGGAACAAGAAATAGAATACAAAAATGGCAGCAGCCCAACCCAACCTGGCCCACTAAGCCCAGCCAGCCCACTCCCTCTCCCTCCGTGAAGCGTTTTCCTTACCGCAAACCCTACCCGCCCAGACGCTGACTTGCTGACCCCACTGGAAACCCTCTCTCTCACTAGCGACACGACCCCACCTGCCAGACCGTCTTCCTCACCCGCCGCTGACCACGCCCCCCTCTGGCCGTTTTACTGCCGATTGATTACCAGCGTAAATTCGCGGTAAAGCCTCGATTAAATATCCTCATGATCACGCCCTCATAAGCGCCCTTCCCTCCTCTCCATTTCCCCTCTCTCGCCTGGCTCTCTCTGCCTCCAGGCCGTTCAAATTGCTCACCCCAAACCTCCTGTCTCCGACGAGCCGCTGTGACGATTCCGGCCAACACCCTCACCCCCACAGTCCCCGCTTCACACGAGCGTGATCCCCATCGTCCCCTGCACCTTCCAGTACCACGAGCTTGCACGCGCACGCCCCAGATATCGACTACGTCGTCAACCAAGCACCATCGTCGTCTGCGATTACTCCGTCGAGCTTCCCCGATATCTTCTGACCTTCCCTCTCCCTCTCTTTCACACGCACGCACTCACCATGACACTGCACATCTAACAGCACCTTCCTTTTTCGCTACCGTGCACCGTAGCCTCGCCACTGTCTTCAATAGTGAGCACCCGTCGCCAGAAGGAACTCCAGCGAGGAATTACGATCGTCCTTGTGCGCCCCTTTGCCAACCAAGGACACCTCGAGCATCCCCACGCCACGGTGAACTTGGTGAGATTCTTCCCTCCTTCTCTCGCTTCCTGCATCGCCGGTGACGCCACTGCCAGACCGCTCCGCTGCCAGCCACCGTCGCAGCGCCGCTCGTTTTTGGTTTGTTCGATTTGCACTGTTAGATCTTGATCCTTTGGCTAAGATAGATGACTAAAGTGAAGGGGTACGAGTCCATATGAGCCGCATAGATCTAATTAGATCCAACGCACCACGTTAGCTGATCCACGCGAACCGGTATCGACGAATAGAAAACAGCCACGTGGCCAGAGTGTTGTTTTACAAACGGAAATGAATCTATTAGATGTTTGAATTTGTAAATTCCATAACTTTTGATCCACTCATCCAAATTTTACAAACTTTATATCAATGGAATCAGAAAAAACAATACTTTCCAAACATACACTTTGTTTAATGAATTGCTTCTGTAAAATTGGTTGTTTTTGCAGAAATATGTGTAGGCATATTTTGTGTATAAAATTTATTCTAAAATTGTTTTTAGGATAAAATCTTTTGTAAATGGTTTGTTTTGAACCTACTGAACATAGAAACCAACTTTTGGATTTAAAAATATATTTTGTGACACTTAGGAATAAATCTTTGAATAAAAGCATTTCTAATTAAATAAAAATATTGTTTATGTTTTAAAAATGCTTTTTGGGTAAAACCTTTTGAAAATGATTAGAAATAAACTCTCTGACCCTAAACACCAAGTTTTGGGTTTAAAAATATATTTGGTGAACCCTGTTAAATTATTACCTTGTTTAAAGGCATTTCCAACAAAATAAAATGTTGCTTTGATTTAAAAATGGATTTTGAATGAAACCCTTTGCAAATGGAATTGTTTTAGAAAATTATGACCATAAACATTAATATTGGTGTTTAAAAACATTTTGGCTAACACTAGAAATCATTCTTTGAATAAAATCAATTCTAGCAAAACAAAGGGATTTAAAGTGGCCATTTTCATTAACTTGTTATCAAATGGTTTTGCCACATTTATAAATGACCAATACGTGTTTTATAATGTTTATAGCCTATTAAAAACCACATTTCCAAATAAAACAATCTTTTGCATGCTTGCATGCCATGTTTTGTTTTCTTTATTTTATGTGATGAATTGTTTGAATACTAGATTGAATTTGTGCTCTGATACCAACTTGTCAACACCCGGATTTTTAATCCCAGATGCCTATTATGCCATACATCACAATCCCAGGATTACCATTTTTGCGAAACATAACAGATTTGAATATCACAGTACATCATCCATTACAAACCATGCATAAGGTCTTACACGAATAAGGATCTCATGATCCAGTTCTTAATACAACTCAAGCAGCGGAATAACGTAATAATAAAGATAGCATAGGCGAAGCTCCATCTTCGGGGTCACAGGCAATGCTGACGATGGGATATGATCCTAGTTGGTGTAACCTTCCTGTGGTCCATCATCCTGATACTCCTCTTCATAGTCTGGCCACGAGAATAGCCAGGGACAAAGCCATGAGTACTCTTTAAGTACACGCAAACTAATACTAACAAGTGAAGGGGGTTTTTGTAGTAGGACACTAAGCGCTAGGTTTGTTTTGCAAAAAGCCAGATTTACCTCTACTAAGTTCAGAAGCAAAGAAAACTAGTTGAAGTTTTATAACACCTAAGTGGGAACTTGAATTTTCATATCATAACCCTGTTGTGGTCAAGTCAATGTCATAATTCATTGCACAAGTCATTTTGAAAACATCTGACGGGGGAACAATATGGCCACTCCAACTGTCCATAACAGCGGACGCGGTTATTCGAATAGTTTGACACTCTGCAGAGATTGTAGACTTTCACCACAACATTTGATACATCTGTCAGGAACAAATCCTGAATTCACCATACTCAGTATGCGGATAATCAATCCTAACCTTTCCATTACACGCCCTAGTATAGGCACCTCTCCTGTGAGTTTGGCCTCCCAACCATGACCAACTGTCATCTTGGGTACTGCACAGGTGGACAATCTTCACAAGGTAGCCTCAGCTCAGACCTTGGCCGTGAGGGAACCCATACTAAGGTATATAAATTTCCAGTCAAGCCCTACCCAAATTTCGGGTATTGTGGTTGTACGGTAAAATTAGAATGGTATCGCATCTAGACAACCATCCGTTTTATAAAGGGCTAAGGCTCATGCCTCAACATTTTCATCATCAAAATCATATGGTGTTCGAGAACACATGTCAAAACATTTCAGTAGAATGACTCATCATTCTAAGGTTTTCATAACCATTTTCACCAAGTATTCCCATCTAAAGTTGATCAAGTTTTATGCTTAGCACTAGCATCTACAAGGGGTGGTAACTACTAATGAGGGGTGGTACATAAGTGGGGATTTGCTAAGTTCAATTCTCATGCCTTAGGATGACATCAAGATTATCTAACTTAGGCCAAGTTTTATGCTCTTTATGCTACCTTTAGTTATCTTTCTAGAATCTACAAGTCACTTAAGTAAACTCTCAGAGAAAGCTTTGATAAAGAAATAAGTGTAAAGCTTGTAAGTAAAACTAGGATTGGATATCATCAAATGGGTATGATCACATATGCTTAAGGCATATAGTTGGCATGGTAACAAGCAGGTAGTAGCTTGCATAATTGCAAGTATAAGCTTGCTAAAGTAGGGTATATTGCAAGTGTTAGCTTGCATAGGTCAACTTGTGTAGTAAGGCTTGCCTTGAGCAGAGCAGTGGTTGAAGTTCTCCTCGGCTTCTTCCTCGTAGTATCCTCCTTCCTCCTCCTATCCTTTGTCGGTACTAGCGTCTATAAATAAATACGAGGTACACAATCACCAAACAATACTTAAATATTTTCAATCAACACACAAAGGTGTACTATAGATGATCTAACATCATCACCTATCATTACAAGATTAAAGCATTTGTCTTATTTATTTTAATGTGAGAAAAGTAATTTCTACTCATTGAAAATCTACTTAAGATTTAATATTCTCCAACTCAAACATGGGATCATGTTGACACATGTCATCACCACATATTTCAGTACATGGTAATGTGATTTAAAGTGGTGTCACAATTAAATAAGGTTTAACCTTTTTATTTTAAATAAATAAAGTGACTAGAAATGCCTATGTGGCATTCTTTTGTTATTTGAACATTATTTCTGTAAGTAAACCCATATGTTTTTATATATTCTGAAAGGTATGATCAAATGTGATTTTTGAGAGTTCGAATCAACTCAAAAGCCCTTATGGTTGAATTTTGAAAAATGTTTGAATGCAGAAAAGCTTCTGACTTGTTATTTTTACCAAGGTTGATCTACATATCCAAATGAGTTGAATCCAACTGGCTTGGATTAAGCATTTTAGTACCTTTCTAACAAAATTGGTTTCATGCAATTTGGTTCATTGTATCGAGCTGGGTTGCTTTTTGAATCTATGCATAGAACTGTGTTTGAATTAAAATAGAAAAATCTAAATTCAAATGGTTGGGTCGCGCGGGAGAGGTTAATGGACCGACCCAGTGTCACTCCACAGCTCGGGGATCAGCTGATAGGGGGGTCTACCAGTCAGCGGCTCATAACGAGCGAAGCGGTACGGGTGTCACATCCCAAGATTTTCCAAATCTTGTTATGTGAAAAATAAATAAACAAAATAAATTATTGTTAAATTTTAGGGTGAAAATAAACTTTTGTTTTTAAAGGGAAACTTAAAATCCCATATGGAACAAACTTTAATTAAAGTTTGAAACCAACAAAAATCCAAATCAAGAGAAATGCATTCCTCAATGAATGTGTCTTGAAATTTAAACACTTGGAAAATAAATCCAAACCCTAAACCCTAATGGAATAAAAATCATTTCCAAGTTATCTCCAAACCTATGGATTTGATCCATATAAAAATTGGTCAAACAAACATTTCAAAATGATCAAGAAAGACAAATAGAAATATTATAAGACCATACCAATTGGTTTCACTTAATTTGGAGCCTTGGATAAAATCTTATGAATATAATAAGATAAGGAAAATAAATTTCCAAAGCTAATAAAGAATCTATCTAAAAATCCATACCAAATGGAGAGCAAATAATCCTAAAGATGTTTAAAAGGATAAATAAATCTCAAATAAGATTTTACAAATTGGAATCACCAAGTTTGGATCTCTAAATAAAAAGATATGGATTTTATAAGATGAAGAAAGAATTATTAAATAAAGAATATTTTAAGACCAAACTAAATCTTGGAAAGACCATAAGCAAATGGAATAAGATATAATCCAAATCCAAATAAAATAAAAGGATAAAGAATTTCCAAAAATAAAATAAAATGACATTAACCATTCTATCCTTATTTTAATAAAGACAAATCTTTAATAAGAATAATTATATATTGCATGAGAAAATAGTATTTTGGAACTTACCCAAGTGAAATAAAAGTTGTTTAATTCAACTTAATTAAGATTAAAGAAATCTTCCAATTAAACTTTAGGGAATTAAAACTATATTTAATGCCATTGGAATTAAAATGAAAACCCAATCCAAATGATTTATGAATCATATTAAATACTTTCCAAATAATTCAAGATGAATTATTTGACACCCTATTAAATGAATAAAAACCTACTGAAAAGATTTGAAAGGATTTAGAAATTTAAATGGTGTTTGAAATTATTATTAAATCCTATTTGATTTAAAACAAGGGCCTATTTAAATAAATAAAAACCCCAAAAGAATAAAAGATTTATTCAAAAATTGACTTCAGATTATATTACTAATCAATATTTAAACCTACATAAATTTTGGTTGAGTTTTCAAATTAGTTTGAAGTTTGAAATAATTAATCAAAACCAAAACAGATTAATAGAAATAAAAAAGGGAAAAACAAACAGAACAGAAAAAATATAAAAGGACTCAGCCCAACTAACCTAGCCCACTAAGCCCAACACAGCCCACTGCTTCTCTCCCGCAGAAAAACGATTCGCACCCACTTATAAACCCGCAAGGTCACTGACGACAGGACCCCACCTATTCTCTCTCTCTCACTGCCAAGCGACCCCACGCCAGGTCATCTTCTTCCTCCCCGCGGTGACCACGCCACTCTTTCCTCCTCACCGTTTCTGGCCGTTGAAGCCGGCGTCAATACACGTTAATGCCTGCGTTACTCCACCCCGCGACCATGCACTCTTATTCGCCTGCCTCTCCTCTCCCTTTCCCCTCTGTCGCCTCACCCTAGCGCGCCCCCAGGCTGCCCAATTTCTGTCTGCACCGCCCTCTGCTCCGGCGAGCTCCACCAGCGATTCCGGCAGCCCCTCGTCGCCCCTCGCCTCCTCGAGCACCCGAACAAACTCCCCAGACCCTGGCGATTCTCCGTGCACCCTCAACTTGCCCGCGCTTGACCCAGGACGTGGGCAACCACCTCAACTGAACGTCGCCGGCATCTGCCTCCGCTCCGTCAACCTTTCCCGGTGAGTGCTGACCGCCTTTCTTCCTCTCGATGATGCACGCATGATCGCCAACCTCGTGCGCAGCTAATGCCATTCTTACTTTGTCTTTTTATGCTCTGTAGCGTCGCCCTCGACGACGACTGACCGAACCCGACGCCTCCGTGAACTTCGGCGAGCAATTGCCGTGAACCCCGTGTGCCCCCTGCCCTACGACAACCACGTTGAGTACCAGTACGTCGCTGCGAACCTGGTGAGCATCTCCTTACTCTTCCTTGCTTCCTCTATCGCCAGCTCCGCCGCTGTCAGACCGCGCCGCCGCCAGCCACCGTTGCTTGCGCCGCCAGTTCTTGACCAGCTACTGTGCGCCGTCGGATTTAGATCGTAAGGCGTAGATAGAATCACTTAAAGCCGAAGGGGTATGCGATCTGTGCCGTGCGATGTAACTTAATCCTGCGGTCTGTGTCTGTCGATCCACGCGAAACGTTTTCAACCAATCCTATTGCGCCATGTGGCTCTGTTCGTTTGATTTAAAACAGATTTAATCTATTAGATGCTAGATTTTGTAAAATCTATAACTTTTGATCTACACGTTCAAATTTTGCAAATTTTATATCAATGGATTCAGTAAGACAAGCCCTAGCCAACCATGCACTTTGTTTAGTAAAAAGCTTCTGTTAAATTGTTTGTTTTTACAGAAACTTGTGTATGCATGTTTAGGATATAACATTTGTTCCAAAATGATTTTGAGGATAAAATCTTTGGCAAATGGTGTGTTTTGAACCTACTGGCCATAGGAAACAAATTGTGGTTTCAAAAATGTATTTGGTGAAACAAAAGAATAAACTTTGGATTTAAACCATTTCTAGTCAAACAAAAGTAATGTTTATTTATTTAAAAATGCTTTTAGTAGAAAATCTTTGGGAAATGTTTTGGAATAAACTCTCTGACCCCAAACACCAAGTTTTATGATTTGAAAACATATTTTGTGAACCCTATAAAAATTATTGCTTTACTAAAGGCATTTCCAACCACATAAAATATTGATTTGGGTTAAAAATGATTTATAAGTAAAATCTTTTGCAAATGGTTTTGCCACTTTTATAAAATGACCAATAGGTGTTTAGAATGTTTATAACCTATTAGAAACCACTTTTCCACATAAAACAATCTTTAGCATGCTTGCATGCATTGTTTTGTTTCTATTATTTTATGTGATGTTGCTTGAATGGTAGATTGAAATATTGTTTGCTTGATTGAATTGTAGTGATTTGAAGTGAGTGAACATTGCAAAGATCAAGGAGTGAACTTATACTCTCTACCAAAAATGCAAGTGATGCTACATACTTTTGTCCCATTATTTTCACTATGCATTAGTGATATTTCTAAAGTAGGACTTGCATGGAATTTTTGCTAAGTGTAAACTATGCCATGGGAAATCCTAGTAGATGTAACCTTGGTAGACACTTCCTAAGTTAATATTCCTACTACTATCATGCTTAGCTTAGCTAGTAGAAAACAAGGGTGGAATATATATTCATGCTATGGAAAAATTTCTAAGTCTGAGGACTTGTGTTTTGTTTAATAAAACAACTAAATTAATGAATCACCTGGGTGGAATGGAAGGAATGATTTGTGTTGAGTGGTTACACAAGGCCAGGGGACTGGTGAACCTTGTGTATCTCACTTGTGGATGGCCACCCAGGAACAAAGAGATTTGAGATGTCAAATGTTGAGAAGCTTCAAGTGCAACCACTTGGCAATATGGGCTCTGCCTGGATCATATAGGTTGCAATAACTTAGCCAAATGGACAGTTGGTGGTAGGGGATGATAGGTTGGAACGCGTCCATTCTGGTCTAAGGGAAGGCTTCTGAAAGATCTTGTCTTGGTGAAACCAAGTCTTGTGGGGAAAGTGCACAACCTATGCAGAGTGTAAAATCTAAGTACTTATCCATGTCCCTGGTAAAGGACAATTTGAGCATCAAGACATGGAAGCTATCAAGAATCTCCTCATCCCAATTTCTAAGTTAAAATCTTGTGGGTGAACAAGGGATTGAAGGATCACCAATTTCTATTGGGAGATGCCTTGGGAAAGATTTTGACAAGCAAAAACATAGTGTTTTCAAATGATAAGGAAAAATCTATTTTGAGAAAAGCAAGACTAAGCTCCACTTAGCCAAATGCATATAGATGATAGACTCCACTATACTACCATAGTATCACTTGCCAATACAATTCAAATGTATTGACCCTTGTGGATGTAACTTGTTATGTTGCAGGTTTGTTTGATATTAGTGAAGTTAAATGATTAGGATTACAAGTCTACAACCAACATGTCTGCCTGTGGCACTTTGAAGATGAAGGACTCCATGCTATTGTTAAATTCTGCTGCATTGTAATGAGATAGCCAAATGAGCTATGTAAGATGTAATAAATTATGTTATTCCTGGTTATAAAGTTGTATTATGACCTTTGTTTCTTGATATTACATCTTAACTGTGGATGCTAGCTATTGATCCAGGGACTAGCATTGTAAACACAGGGATCTCTACCTTATTAAAGGTTGGGAACCTTACAACGGGGCTACGTGGGTCGTTGGATTACAAGGGAGATCGAAGGCTGGGGATCATCGTCGACGACAAACCTATCACCGGCGAGCTCAAACCCTAGCGGCCCAGTGGGGGTGCATAGGGGGCATACCAGGGCTCCAGCGATGATGGCAAGGCGGGCAAACGAATGAGTGGTCGATGGCGAGCTCAGGGACGGTCGAGGCAGCTCCGGGGGTGGTCGCAATCAGCGGCCCCCTTCTCCTCCAGAGGTGGCCTGCTTCGGTGCAATTCCGGTGAGCTGCTGCTCCTCGTGCTTCGGCTAGAGGGTGGAACGATCACTGAGGTGAGGGGAGTGGAATGGTGTGCTTCAAACGGCTGGGGGTGGCTTCCTTTTATAGGCTCGACGGCGAGACCGAGATGAATGGGCAGGCGACGGTGGCGACATGGCTACGGGCTGCTAGCGGCATGGCTGAGGATTGCGATCGACGCGCGGTCTCCTAGCGATGCTCTAGAACTTAAATGCGGGCTTAGGGGCGGTGGTAATCGGTCGGGCGAGGCTGGCACTTTGAGCGGCAGAGGCGGCGTCTTCGACGGCGAGCGGTGGCTGTGAGGCATTGGGCGGCGAACGGGGATGTCTGGCGTGTTACTTTGATCATGGCGAAGCGGTGGGCACGGGCTGCGATCGAGGGACGGCGTGTGCGCGTGTGCCGGGTGCGGCGCTCTAGCGCGTGCTCGGCATGTCGTAGTGGCACGGGGCGCGGGCGTGCTTCGTGGTCCATGGCTTGCCTTGGCTCGGGGAGGGGACAGTGGGTGGCGATGAAGTACTGGCTAGCTCCCAGACATGGCGAGAGAGAGGGAGGTGGTCTGCTGCGGCGGCGACCAAGTTGGCCGGCGAGGTGGCTCGGCTTGCTCACCATTGATGATAATGGCCAGCTCATAGTGAGGCTAGGGGTTTCCAATTAAGCTAGATGATCTACTAAATGGTTGTTGTGAGCTAGAGAGGGAACAAGTTAGGCCCAAACACTATTAAAAACAGTAAATTTGATTTGGTTTAAATTTGCCTGCCAAGTGTTTGATGAAATGGCCGCAAGAAACTTATTTTTGAATTTTGAAAAGATTTTTGGTGGGTGTGCTAGGCATGTGCTGGAGACTCTGTGGGTGCTTGGTTTTGAAAATTGAGCTTGTTTGAGTGGTTTTGAAATAGTGGGATCTTCCCATATGAGATAGATTCAATTTTAAACTGTCATTTAAACTTAGCATTTGAATGTTTTTGTAAGATCACAAAGTGGGCCTTGGTACCTCATTATGAGTACTAACAAGGGGTGCAAAGATCCACAAATGTTTCTGTTAAGTTTTGAGTGCTTGGAATACCCAAAGTAGGCATGAGAGTTAATTTGGCCAAAGTGACCATTCACTTCATTTGTTCATTTTGAGTTGTTTGTCTTTGGGAAAAGTTTGAGAATGATTTAAATGATGTTTATTTCACCTAAGAATCATTTTACAAGCAATGAAACACAGAACCATGGCAATTCAAAAGAATCCTAATTTTAAATACACATACATATGAATGCTCTCATATTTTTAGATAGGAAAGTTTTTGTTAACCCTAAATTTGATGATTACCAATTGATGATTCATGTTTAATATTTTTGGGATGTTACAAACCTTCCCCCCTTAAACAAAATCTCGTCCCAAGATTTGAAGAAGTACGGAAAAGATTACCTAGGATTTGAAGAGATCTGGGAACTCCGTCCTAATGTGATCTTCACGCTCCTAGGTAGCTTCCTCTTCCGTGTGGTTTCTCCACTGGATCTTGAGAAACTTGATGCTTCGGGTTCTGGTAGTTCTGAAAGCTTCTTCCAAAATACAGATGGGTACTTCAGGATAGGTCAGGTCATCATTGATCTCTATGGTCCGGTGATCAATGTTCTTGAACACTTCGGTCTTCTCCGGAACTTCGAGGCACTTGCGAAGTAATGAGATATGGAACACATTATGCACGACTGACATCTCTTCTGCCAGTTCCAATTGATACGACACTTCTCCTCGACGGTTCAGAATCTTGAAGGGTCCGATATATCTGGGAGCTAACTTTCCCTTTAGTTGGAAACGCTGCATTCCCTCAATGGCGACACTTTCAGATACACGAACTCTCCGATGTTGAAGGCGAGGTCTCGACGTCTCTTGTCGGCATAACTCTTCTGTCTTGACTGGGCGGTCTTGAGGTGCTCACGAATCTTGTGAATTTTCTCTTCTGCTTCTCGTTGGATGTAGGGTCCGAAAATCTGACTCTCTCCTACTTCCGACCAGTTCAAAGGGGTGCAACACTTCCTTCCATACATGAATTCAAATGGGGCCATTTGCAAACTAGCTTGATAACTGTTGTTGTATGAAAATTCTACGAACGGCAGACTGTCTTCCCATTTAGATCCATACTCTAACACACATGCTCTCAACATATCTTCGAGTATTTGATTTACTCGCTCCGTTTGTCCATCGGTCTGAGGGTGATAACTGTGCTGAAATCTAGTCGGGTTCCTAAACCTTCTTGGACTTTCTTCCAGAATCTCGAGGTAAACTGAGTTCCTCGATCAGATACGATGTTCTTGGGGACTCCATGCAAACTGACGATTCTAGTGATGTATAACTCTGCTAGCTCGAACTCTGATATGTGGTCTTGACTGGTAAGAAATGGGCAACTTTGGACAATCTGTCAACTATGACCCAGATAGAGTCATTTCTCCTACTAGAAGTAGGCAATCCGGTGATAAAGTCCATTCCAACGGAATCCCATTTCCATTCTGGAATCTGTAGAGGTTGCAACAATCTAGCGGGTCTTTGATGTCCCGCCTTGACTCTCTGACATATATCACACTTGGCGATATAGCTTCCGATTTCTCTCTTCATCTTATGCCACTAGAATTGTTCCTTCAAATCCTGATACATCTTTGTTCCTCCGGGGTGGACAGAATAAAGAGTATCATGAGCTTCCTTTAGAATACATTCTTTTAACTTTGAATCTGCTGGTACACAAAGACGT
Organism: Avena sativa; assembly: GCA_916181665.1. NCBI lineage: Eukaryota > Viridiplantae > Streptophyta > Magnoliopsida > Poales > Poaceae > Avena > Avena sativa. Next base: position 426,593,265 of record OV702280.1, read on the forward strand.
CTTTTGTACCACAGAACTCCTTCTTCATCTTCAGTAAATCCGGGTACTTTGCCTATACCGATATGACACTTGATTCCGTCGATACTAGCATTCCCTTTCTGCGCCTCTTTGATTTGGCTGATCAAAGTGGGTTGAAGTTCTATGCTAGACAAAAATCCTTCACTCACTAATTCCATTCGGAAATCCTCCATCTCTTTGTGTAAACTTGGTTTCTCCTTCAAAATCATGGAGTTCAAGCGGCATGGCAATCTGCTAAGGGCATCTGCTACCACGTTGGCTTTACCGGGGTGATAGTGAATGTCCAGGTCATAATCCTTGATTAGCTCAATCCATCTTCTCTGTCTCATATTCAACTCCTTCTGAGTGAATATATACTTCAGGCTCTTGTGATCCGAATAAATCTCACAACGGTTTCCCATCAGGTAATGCCTCCATGTCTTTAGGGCTAGAACTACGGCTGCGAGCTCGAGGTCATGGGTTGGATAGTTTTGCTCATGTTGTTTCAGTTGTCGGGATAGATAGGATATAACTTTGCCTTCCTACATTAGCACACATCCGAGACCGATCTTGGATGCGTCACAATACACGTTAAAGGGCTTCGTGATATCCGGCATGATTAAGATTGGGGCTGAAATCAATCTTCTCTTGAGTTTTTGAAAACTCGCTTCACATTTGTCCGTCCATTCAAACTTCTTGTCTTTCTTCAGCAATTGGGTCATGGGTCTGGCGATACTCGATAATCCTTCTACGAACTTGCGGTAATATCTCGCCAATCCGAGAAATGCACGAACTTGGGTTTGGGTGGTTGGGGCTTGCCAATCTTCGACATCTTTCACTTTCACAGGGTCAACGGCAATTCCTCCGGCTAATACAATGTGTCCGAGGAATCCTACCTCCTATAACCAGAATTCACATTTCCTAAACTTGGCATACAACTGATGCTCTCTAAGGGTTCCAAGAATGGTCCTTAGGTGTAGCTCATGTTCTTCTTCTGATTTGGAATAAATCAGAATGTCATCGATGAAGACAACGAAAAACTTATCCAGGAAGTCCATAAAAATCTTATTCATGAGATTCATGAAATAAGCGGGGGCATTGGTTAATCCAAAATACATGACAGTATACTCGTATAATCCTTATCTGGTGGTAAAGGCAGTCTTGGAAATATCCTCTGCACGAATCTTTAGTTGATGATAGCCAGTTCTAAGATCAATCTTAGAAAACACTTTGGCACCGGTCAACTGGTCAAACAGATCTTCTATCTTGGGCAATGGGTACTTGTTCTTAACAGTGACATCATTCAACTTCCGATAATCCGTACACAAACGGTTACCTCCATCTTTCTTGTCCACGAACAAGACAGGTGATCTCCATGGTGACGCACTTGGTTGATCCAATTTCCAACATGGCATCCAGTTGCTTCTTTAGTTCTGCTAGTTCATATGGGTTCATACTATATGGTCTCTGGGCTATGGGTCCTGTTCCAGGGATTAGTTCAATGATAAACTTGATATCCCGATCTGGGGGCATACCGGGCAAAATATTTGGAAATACATCGGGGTATTCAATGACTATACGGACTTGGTCAATGGTAGGTTGGTCTATACTCTTGTTGCACTTGAATTGAAAAGGTAAGGTTTCAGATACATGCTCGACGGATATTCCGTCTGTATTGGTCATGGTTATGGCTTTCTTGGCACAGTCAATTAATCCTTTATGTTTGGACATCCAATCCATTCCTAGTACTACTTCCAAACCTTTAGTTCTGAGTACTATCAGATTAGCATAAAAATCTATGTCATGGATTCGGATAGGGACGGCTTTGCAAATTTGCCTAGCTTTGGTGGTCGAACCGAGGATTTGAACAATCATAACATGCTTCAGTTTGGTTGGTTGAATCTTACTAGTGCATGCAAATTCTTCGATGACAAATGAGTGCGATGAACCAGAATCAAACAACACTCTAGCAAGTACTGAATTAACAAAAAGCATACCCAGCACGACATCTGGCGCTTCCTGGGCTTCTTCAGCATGCATGAGAAAAAGACGATTGTTGCGGTTGAGTGAATTTCCTGGGGCAAACCTTCTTCCGGGCTAAACACGACGCTGTTGCTGAGATGAGGCATTTGCATTGGGGGCTGCGGCATTCTTCTTGGGGCACTCATTGGAGTAGTGCCCCTTATTTCCACAGTCATAACAAGTCACTTGCGACATGTAATTTGCTTCAACAGGCACAACATTGCTTCCAGTCCTCGGGGCAGTGTTGGTGTTGGTGGCGACATTGTTGTTGTTGAACTTGGGTGATGCACGGTTGAAATTGCCAGAGTTGCCGGGGTTATTGTGATTTCCTCCGGGCCTTGGGTTTCCACGATTGGGATAGGTCGGGCGGTTTATCGGGGGTCGGTTGGTTCTCGGGGCAAATCCTGGAGATGGGTTGGGGCGATACTTTGGTGTATGATGTGTTCCTGGCTGATGCATCATGCGGCTTTTGCAGTTCTCATTGGCTTGGTTGATCTTTCCTTCCATCTGAATGGCAGAGTCGACAAGGGCTTCAATATCAGCAAAGGGGATATTGACCAACACCGTCTGCATCTCATCGTGCAGACCATTCAAGAATCTCTCTTTCTTCTTGGCTAAGTGAGTCGAAAGAGCATGATCTATGATTAATAAACAAGCAGGTTCCATTGACTAAGTGAGTCCAAAATAAATATCATAACTTCTATTTTCATTTAGATGTACATAAATTATAAAACTTGATTACATATTAGATGTTGCATTTATGTAAATATTTGTGCCAACTTCCACCAATACCTTCTCTTCTAAATTTTATTGAACTAGTGAATAATTTGGAATATATCAAGTATCACTCATGCATGAAATTACTACCTCCGCCTAAGGCTTAAGGCATATAACTTTTTCCAAAAGTCAAACCAACTAAAGTTTAACCAAGTTTTTAGAGAAAAATATTAATATTTGTAATACGTAATCCATACTCTTTCATACATCATGAAACATATTTTCACATGGTATCTGTATAATATAATAGTTCTTGATATATTTTTCTAAAAGTTTGGTCAAACTTTACATGGCTTAACTTTTAAATAAAGTTATATGTCTTAAGCCTTGGGATAGAGGGAGTAGTATATATGTAATCTAGTTGTCTATATTGACTAAACTAATCATTTAATAATCCAACCACTTATAAGTGTTGAATATAAAGTTGTGCCTTCTCTTGGAGCTTTGCAATACAAATAGTTGCAAGAATCAATTTTAAGGCAGTCGAACAAGTTTACCGTGTGATCTTCATAAGTTAGCATGTTTTGACATCATTAGTTTTTTACCTTCATGTAACATGCCTGTCTCTTGTGGTACTGAACTTGGTTTATTGCTTAATGTATTTTTGTTTGAAGTTTTCTCAATGTACCTTTTTATTTACTTGAAGAACCACTGATACCCTTATGTTGCTTATGAGTTCTAATACAAAATAAGGGCCCGCTTCTAGAGTCTAAGGTTAAATATCTCAGTTTCAAACATGTCTAACACATAAATGACATATTTGTCTACCTATTAAATACTCAACACAACACATGGTTATATATTTAATTTATGGTAATACAAATAAAACAAAATGTGTTACCAACAGCGAGTACAACATACCTACCATATTATGGCAAATAGATTATTGACGGCACGGCGAAGCGCGCATGTCTACATAGTAAGAAGTAAATTGGTGTCACCCTTATGTAGTGGAATTGATCCCTAGCTATATGGTCATCGGAGGACGCAGTACCCCCGCAACATTATCCTCTCCCCTTTTCCCCTGCTACAGTAAAGCTCGTCTTCCTCCTCCGCTGGGCCTCCCCGAGGCCTCGCTCGCCGGCGCTGCCGGTTGATCTGGGCTGAGGGGGGGTGGCGGCCCCTGTAGGGTAGGTGTAGGTGTAGATTAGGGTTGTGTCCCTGGGTTTTGGTGGCTTCATGCCACCGGGAGTCCGCCTTGTCTCAGCCAGATGTGGCGACGTGGTGTTGTGGATGTGCTCCGCCTCGGAGCTCTGATGGTCGGAGCTGAGGACGGTCTGCAGCTTCGCCCGTCCCTGGAATAAGGTCAGGGTTGTCCTCCTTCTTCGTGCGCCTCCTCTATTTCCTCTTCCTTTGTCGGCCGGCCGTGGCGAGGGGAGCATGGTGAGGCTCCAGCGGGGAGGAGGACCGGATAGCTATCCTACGGTGGTGCTCTAGTGCAGTGTCGGTGGGGTGCTGCGGAAACTCTGCGCCGAGTCTCCATGGAGGAGGACGGCAAGTGTTTTCTTGACAGCAAGCTTCCATAATAAGCACCTCTATCGCCTTCACTACTGCGCTTCTGTCGATTTCTTCCTCTTGGACGGCCGGGGTGGTGAGGGAGATGGTGAAATCAACTTCGATGCAGCAGGCTTTTGGCGGTGGTTCTCAGGGTGGTTGGAAACTGCGCTCCCTGCAGCAAGCTCCAAGCGGCGTGTTGTCGTCGCTATCCTTGGCCATAAGATTGGCCATGCTGCGCTCAACAAGAACGTGTTGAGAAAGTTCATCCTCAGCTAGAGGATTCTCTTCGGCACCGGCGATTTCTCCGGCGAGGTCGGTCTTTTTGCTACATTAGCACTTTTTTTTGCTATCACTGTTTTGCGATTTAGCTACAATAGCGTAATGATTTTGCTACACGGTCTCCGGTGAGATCTACCGGCGAAAGCCTCTGGCCAGATCGGATATGTTACGTTGGCCCAACTTTATAGCAAAAGCGGAACTATTTCTGAACTGAACCGTTTTCTGCTACATGTAGCAAAAACATAACTATTTGTAGCAAAGCGAATATTGTTTATAGTAAAAACGGAATTTGAAGGGTTTTTTAGAGATACGTGTCGTCTAGGGGACCTAAATGATATTTAGAAATTATCCAGGGGGCACGCATAATGCTATAAAAAAGCTATATGGTCATCGGTCCTCCTGTGCCAACCATATAGTACTACTAGGGGTGAACCATATAGGGGTCCACCTTCCTATCCGCTGATTTCCTCCATGATCACGACCTCACTGACTGACTCGTCCAGTCGTCCTACACCTTTCACCATCGATCATATCGGCTCTCCACCAAGGCAGCAAAGTCTGACTCTTGGTCGCCTGTCTGTCGCCTCTAAGGCGTCAAATATTTCTGGCCGGTTGCCACTTCACCTCTCCTCGGCGGATTGTTGTCATGGGCACGCGACACCGTCTTGCTCTTTCCTACTACCTCGCCGCTGCTCTCCCCTCCCTCCTCACCGTGTTCCTAATCGCGCCGCTCACCGCCGCGCAGCCGCTGCCATGGCAGCTCTGCCAAACCTCCGCCGCCGGGAACTACACGGAAGGCAGCGTCTACCAGGCCAACATACGCGTCCTCGCCAGCAGCTTCCCCAAGAAGGCCTCCGCGTCCCCGGGCCTCTTCGCCAAGGGCGCCGCCGGCACGGCGCCGGACGTGGTCTACGCTCTCGCGCTCTGCCGCGGTGATACCAACGCCTCCTCCTGCGCGGCCTGCGTCGCCGCTGCCTTCCGGAACGCGCAGAAGCTCTGCACCTTCACCAGGCACGCCACCATGTTCGACGACCCCTGCATCCTCCGCTACTCGGACCAGGACTTCCTGGCCAACGTCACCGACAACAGGGGCAAGATCGTCGCCTATAACTATAATAACGTCAGCCAGCCGGAGGCGGAGGTGCTGGAAGCCGTCTCCCTCCGACTCGTCCTCGCAACCGCCGATGTCGCGGCGGCGGACCAGCTCAGGCGGTTCGGCACGAGAGAGGAGGTATTCGACGACACTTATCCCAAAATTTACTCGCTGGCGCAGTGCACCCCGGACATGACGGCGAACGAATGCCGGAGTTGCCTGGATGATATAAACCTTGAGATGACGCCCACATATATCGCCGGGCATGCCGGAGGGAGAGTCTTCGGTGTGCGGTGCAGCTTCAGGTTTGAGATGTATCCCTTTTTTTCCACGAAGCTTGGACCGTCGCCCGCACCAGCGCCTGCAGGTGTGTTGCACATGCCAATCCATTCTAGTAGGCATTTCACAAATCACAACCCGTTTGTTGGTTCAAATGATCGCCCATTGCTATGCTATGCTAAATCACACAATTTAAGATTAGCAACCACCATTCACAAGATTAAGTGCATTATTGTCATTATTATGACAAAATAAAGACATGGTACTCAATATATGTATAGAATTTAAGAAAGCAATGGTCATTCATATATGTATAAACAAGGCAAACACACATTTCAAAGAGGGCATATGCTGGTTGGTGGCTTGCTATGGGTGAATGCTACTCGGATTTTTTTTCTTTTCACATGAGTTCTATGACTCCTTCACAATCTCCCTGCAAAAAGGGGCGCTCGTGCGGATACCATTTGAAAAACTTATCTAGGGAAGAAGGACAAAATACTTTGTCCAGGCGAAGGCGTTACCAAAATACGCAGTAGCCAGATTGTGAAGGACTCGTGGTGCTATTGATGATGATGTAGCACCTCGATATAGTCTAGAAGTACAAAGCCCGCCCACTGATAACAGGATGGGCCAGGCCAACAACTCAGAGTCTACCTTCTAATCGGGGGCGCATCATAATTTTTGTTGTACAAGACAAGTATCTACTGTCAAGCTTCATGCACTAGCCAACGTAACCAAAAATCCGAACTGATAGAAAAGGCAAGTGCAATCCACTTATACATTTTAACACCCCCTCTCACGTGTGACGGACCGGAAGAGAGCGACGGCGCGAAACTCACATATGACTTAAGAGGACTATACGTGGACACGGAGGGGTCTACAGCAATTTTAGGATAAATTGCAAAAGCCAGGACTCGAACTCGAGACCTTAGGCTCTGATACCATGTCAACCTTCATGCACTAGCCAACACAACCAAAAGTCCGAACTGATGGAAAGGACAAGTGCAATCCACTTATACACTTTAACATCTACCAAATACTCAGAGTCTACCTTGTAGTATTCGTAACCGAATAGACAATTTATCTGTAATCGCTAAGAATCCATCTTGTCCTGTAACCCTGTCTTCGTCCACCTATATAAGGCAGGACTGAGATCCCCCTGATGAAAGACAAAAGAGTTCCTAAGGTAGATCCTCATAGATTCATAGACACCCGACCTTATACTCGAGAACCTCTCTTGTACATTGAGATCCTTCATACGGCGATACAAGCAATACGGTCCACCAAAACAGGAAGTAGGGTATTAACTCCTCCCAAGGGCTTGAACTAGTATAAACTCTATGTCCCATGTGCACCCATCTAGATCTGCTACACCTAGGCTGCCCCATATTTATTATTGCTAGATCAAACCACATATTTATTATTGCCAGATCAAACCACCGACAAACACACATCCAGGGAAACTCCAAATAAGATCTGATTAAATAAAAATAAAAAGATAAGAGCCCAAAAATAGCACAAAAATCTTAACCCGATTTTTGGGTACTATTACACTATGGACCGTGGTGGTGTCAATGTTGTCATGCCTTGCTAGTGCTAGTGGTGAAGTAAAAGATTTAAATTTTCAAAGTGAATTTCTCGAGAGAAATAAATAAATGTAAAAGAGTTTTTGACGACCTGCTTTCTGTTGAAGTGTATAAGTGGATTGCACTAGCCCTTTTCATCAATTCGGACTTTTGGTTGCGTTGGCTAGTGCATGAAGCTTGACATGGTATCAGAGCCTAAGGTCTTGAGTTCGAGTCCTGGCTTTCGCAATTTATCCTAAAATTGCTGTTGACCCCTCTATGTTCACATATAGGTCTCTTGAGTCATATGTGAGTTTCGCGCGCCGTCGCTCTCTTCCGGTTGCACGTGCTGACTTCTCCCCGTCACATGTGAAAGGGGGTGTTGAAGTGTATAAGTGGATTGCACTAGCCCTTTCCATCAGTTCGGACTTCTGGTTGGGTTGGCTAGTGCATGAACCTTGACACTTTCTACAAGATCACTAGTTACACATGTAGGTATATTTTACTTGTTTTGGCACTTACAAATTTTGTATACATTGCAGAAGGATCGAAACATGAGATAAGTACAGCTCTAATAGTAGTGATTGCCCTGATTGCCAGTGCTGCACCACTCGCTGTCATTGTAGCATGGTATTATATTTGGAGGAGGAGGACGAGGAAACAAGCAGGAAAAACATTAGTACGAAGTAAATCCTCTTAACCATTTCGAATTATTAAATTTTAGCAGCGCAAGTATGTAATGAATGACCTTATCGGCTGGGAAGAGAATAGTAGTTTTAAGGCCAGAGGTTCATTCCTTTTATATAACCTAATTCTGCTCAGAGAGTTAGTATCAACATGTACTACTGTACAAGAAAAGGGAAGATCTTTAGCAATTATCAGTCATATTCCCTAGTAAATTTTATTGTTGCCCTTATTGTTTGCTTGTCTCTTCCAACAGAATCAACAAACTCGGACAACGCTCACAATATCGAGTCATTCCTCCTTGATCTATCAACACTAAAAGCTGCTACAGATGATTTTGCTGAACACAAAAGGCTTGGTGAGGGAGGTTTCGGTGTAGTTTACAAGGTATTGGTCCCACCGAATGTAATTTTCCTATGGATTGACATCCGTTTGTTAGGGTGTGTTTGGATGAGTGGTGTTTCGTTTAAGGTGCTGGCATTTAATTTATTATATACTAAAAGCAATATAAGTTTGTGTTTCGAGGCACCACGTTGATCCACATCATTAGAATTATTTTGACAGTTAGATCTATAATTAATGGTTAAGATTTAATCTTAGATTAAAATATAAGTAGTGTTACGTTAGAACATACATGTGTACAAAAAGGGGTTATTGTCACGTTAACCTGGTTATATAGCTACGCACGTTTCCTAAGAATAAGGGAAGGAGAGAGGTACACTAAAAAAAAGGAGGGACCGGTAACAATCCACCGATCGGATTTAAAAGTAAAAGTGCATTAAAAAGATGTCCCTGTGCCGCAAGTACGGACACACGATCGATCGTGCACTAGCGGAAGGAGGAATTCAATCCGAACTAATAGAAAAATGATTAGCCTAGGGATTTGATCTTTTGTGATCGTTTCTTACCAGCTTGGAATGGACAATGGAAATCCTCTTGAACAGCCCATACATCATGCAAATATCATGTGACCGGATTTCAATAGGCACAAAAACATGTACACTTTGGCTAAAACTGGAAAACATATAGTGACGGCGTTGATGTGACACCAACATTTGACCTGATTTGGTCATGGTTGGTCCAAAACATTAATACTCTCTATCTCAAAATAGATGTCGCAGATTTGTTAAAATTTAATAAATCTAGATACTATTTAATATATGGATTTATCTTTGACAAATCTGTGACATCTATTTGAGACAGAGGTAGTAGATGATTTTTTTCCCATCATGAATATTATTTCAATGTTAGAGTGATATTAGCAAGATGTACATGCGTTTACCTATTAAATATGAATTTATATATTATTTATTTCTCTTTTAAGCTATCTCAAGAAAGCTATTTTGCTAGATATATGTATATCGTTAAAAAAGTGATTAGCCATATAGGTATTGCAAACTTATGTATAAAATAATGTCTCAGATGCACTGATTTTTCATCCTAAGTTAGTAAGAAGTATAACATAATTAACTTGATAACATTTAGTAAGGGGAACTTGAGGAAAACATGAAGGTATCATGCATGCCTCAGATGCACAGTGTATGTAACTAGATGAAATTTCAGATGCATCGACATGCATTTGTTTTTGTCAATGATAGTACAAGAGGAAAGGGGCATGAGTATCACGAATGAAATTGAGGGTAATTAAGAGATAAGTCATAGTGTCGTATATCCATATGAGACATGGGAGCGAGTTTATGTTTGAATAAGTTTTGTTGTCTAAGATAAGAACTGTACATCAGTAGAATATTTATACAAGTGTAAACATTCATGAATATAGATTCATGATGTGATACGACAAAGTAGAAATAGATCAACAATATGAATTTTGTGTGTGCGAAGAAGTGCTTCATAGAATTTGAATAAGTGGAAGCAACACTAAGAATAGCTTGACAAATCGTCTTATAGGAAACAGAGGGAGTAGAAAACACATCGAGCCTATTTTGTCCATAGGTTATTCCGATTAACAAATAAATAAACTATGATGAGAGTGAGTGACTTAGTGAGAGAGGATGGACAAGTTTGAAAGAATATAGATGTGATGACAGTCACCAATCAAACAAGTTAACTAGAAATTCTCATTGATCCGGTGGGTTATATAATAGAAATAGGCAGAAAAAATCTTGTAAGACCGTCCATGTATGTGCAAGAAAAATACCAGGACGAAGCCAACATACTATGTGTTCAAGGGACCATATCTGAAATAAAAATGTTGTCCTAGGTGCACAAATCAATTATTATCGGTGTCTTTAGAGGGGAAATTAAAAACAAACTTACATATTACAATTCTTTTTCGAAAGGAACATATTACAAGATTGAGTGAGAAATAGTGTTTTAGCAATATGCGATTGCTAACACCAGATATTATTATGGTGATTTGGGTAGACAAAAGGTTGATGTGAATAGAGTAAGATAAACATGAAGAAATGATATTCCACAAATAAAAATTCATTACATATTGTATGGAGGATCATGATAATATGTACGTAAAAGACATCACTTTTCTTTTGAGTTATTAGTGTAAAATTTCGCAACAAAATGTTGATGAAAATAGGGCGAAAACGAAACATTAGTATGAAATGTATAGTTTTTAATGACAAGCCACAAAACTATATGTCTCTGGTCTTCTTTTGACACTTAATTTACTTACTATAAATATGTCAATCAATATCCATAAATGTTGATACAAATTTACAAATCGTCCACACCTTATTTGTTATCTTCATAATGGAAGATGTAAAAAAATTGTGGCAATCCTGTCCTCGGAAAAATTTACCATCCGTCCGGGTGACAAGAATTGCTAGGAACCCAAAAGAATTAAGTGCTCAATAATTAATGATGGAATAAAGACAATCCGTTTTCCTTTCAAGACTTATTAACATTCGGAATATATTCTTCCAGGCTTGGTCATCATCGGCCACTTTACTTGGACACTTGGTCAGCGTTGAGAAGAAATTCGGTGGTGCTCATATATCATAAGCTACAAAAGATTTTCTTAATAATTTTTTTGAATAATTAAGAAATGATATTGTGGTTAAAACTTTATCGTCCAAGCGAGTGTAGTCCAATCTCTTGACACAACTAATATATTTTTGCCAATGTGGCATTGTATAGGTTTAAGTTTATGATTAGTGTAGAATAAAACATGTAAAATCAATCATAAATTAATTTTTTTTGTGATCATCATACTTTAAGTGGTTGCTTTATTAATCTCCTCACGTGACAAAATGAGCTAGGTGCCATTATAAGAATGAAAGTTATTCAATAGACACACAATACATATTCATTAAAAGACCTTTCGTAGCAGTAAAGATTTTGCCCTCGCATTTGCGAGGGCCATCATGCTAGTTAGTTCTAATATTAAAAGCGTTCAAGAAAATACCACTATCCAAATAAGCCCTTCAATTTTCCTTTTTTAACTGCTGTGCAGGGAGACCTACCTACAGGTCAAGAAATAGCGGTAAAGAGGCTCTCACAGACTTCCAGACAAGGAATAGAAGAGCTGAAATCCGAGCTGCTTTTGGTAGCTAAGCTGCACCACAAGAATCTTGTCAGGCTTATTGGTGTTTGCTTGGAGGAACATGAGAAAATACTTGTGTATGAGTACATGACAAATAGAAGTCTTGATACCATTCTATTTGGTAAAAATTTCTCGTTGTGTTCTGATTTCCACTACTAAGATAATGTCTGGTGCTATCAAATCTAAGCTACAACGCTATGATAATTGATGTTTCTTGTTTGAGTGATAGATGCTGAGAAATCCAAGGGGCTAGATTGGGGGAAGAGGTCCAAGATTATAAATGGAATCATTCGGGGCTTACAATATCTTCATGAAGATTCACAACTGAAGATAGTTCACCGGGATCTCAAAGCAAGCAATATCCTTTTAGACTCTGAATACAATCCTAAGATCTCTGACTTCGGCTTAGCAAAGATATTTGGAGGGGATCGATCACATATTGTCACTGATCGCATTGCTGGAACATAGTACGTATGGTCGGCCTGCCTGCGATAGCATACTAATCGGTCAATTATATATTCGATCGAGCATACTAAAAAGCCACTGTCTTGTTTCAGTGGGTACATGTCGCCGGAATACGCAATGCGCGGTCAGTATTCCATCAAGTCAGATGTATTTAGCCTCGGTGTTTTAATTTTAGAGATCGTCACAGGAAGAACAAGCCATGGACCCTACGACTCAGAGCAAGAGGCTGATCTCATAAACTTTGTGAGTACATAGACTGTTCCTGACAGCCAACCTCTCACTATTATAGTATCCTTCCGTCTCGAGATAGATATCAGTTTGTCTGAATTTGAATTTATTGATAATTGTTTAGAAGGCGAGAAACCCTCCGAACGCGTGAGTGCGATTTTTCATGGCACCATCGCGCTATTGACACTATTATAGTAGTTTCGAAAAGGAAACTTTCTCTTCTAAAGTTCTTAAGAATGTAGTACCAATTTGGTGCAGGTATGGGAACACTGGACAAAGGAAAGAGCCGCCAAGTTGATAGATCCATCCTTGAGGAACCATTGCCCCATTGACCAGTTGCTGAAGTACATTCACATAGGCCTATTATGTGTCCAGCAAAAACCTTCAAACAGGCCGTTGATGTCAGCGGTGAATGTCATGCTTAGCAGCAGCACTGTGCGTCTCCCTTCTCTGTCCAGGCCAGCCTTTTGCACCCAGGAGAACTCGATTTCGGAAGAAATTCTAGTGGAAGCGTCGTCAAATGAGATGTCCATCACAGAACTTGAACCCAGATGAGTTTTGATTCAGACCTGACGGAATTGGTGCTGCTCCTTGTTGCTGCTTGTGATGTTTTTTTTTAGGGGAACCTCTGCTGCTTGTGATGTTCGTAAGCCAGGTTAGGCTTAAGCATAGCATATGTAGCCTGTAGGGAGTTAGCGATATCGAGTGAACTGAAAAAAATGAGTGTTATAAGATTTACGGATTTTCCTTGCTACTGCATAATATCACTCGTGAAAATGGCACGGACCGAGGTCGGCCCAATAAGGCCACCAAGGCTGGCCGAAATAGCCCAAAAATATGAATAAGATATGGAATTTATGCATAATATTTCTTCTTTATTTTTCTATTTCTCTTGTTCAGATTTTTTTTAAAACCAACATAGTCTTGTACAAAATATCTATACTATTAAAAAGATTGGAAACGTTCGTCACCCGAAGAAATTTCCGTCTGTCTTGAAAAGACCCTTTTGCCCCTCGCGGTTTGGACAAATAACTGGCACTGCCACCGCCAAGTGGATAAGCTCCTTTCTAACACCCGAGCAAAGGGGGTGTGCTCGATGGAGAGCCCCGAGCTATGTCTGCATCGCCTCCGTCCCTGACTTGCGCCGCCCCAGTCCATCACCGGCCCGTTGCCGCCCTCCACACTCCCAACACCAGCACTATTCCCGAGCTCGATTCCGTCGTGTGCGCCGCCGCTCGCGCCTCCCTCCCAACACCAGAACGCCTCCACGCTGCTCCTGGGCGCCATGGCTTTCGTTCCCATCTCCTGCCTCCCTCGCCGTCGTCCGCCGCCGAGAAGGAGGTCCTCAGCCTATCCCTTGTGCCCGAGTCCCAATCCCTCCTCCACTTGTAGATCCCCGCGAGCTACGCCGCATCTAATGACTTCTGCTCAAGGCGGAGGCCTCCTCTGTCACCTCGGAAGCTGCCGCTCCGCCAGAGATGGTGCTCCCCCGATCTTCTACCCATGGATTCGTCCCGTGGTTGTGCCCCATGGAGGATCAGCTGGGATCCATCTCCAAAATCGTCTTCACAGTCGGAGGTGGGTGGGTTGTGGGCTAGGTGCGCGGGCGTCCAATTTCAGAGAGAGCTAGGACACTTCGACCTCAACCTCACCGTCCTGCTTGCTGGGTTCGCCCGCTGGGTTCACCTTTCGAATCCTACAACAGTCCACCCGTGAGCGCCTCTCCTTCCCCTTCATGCTCATTATCCTATACGTATGCACTTCAGATGTAACTGCAATTCTGCTTCTTGCTATTGTGACAATCAATGCTAGAGTAACGACAAGATTGAGCTAATCTCTGATGTTGGTTATAGCTTGACTCCCTTTCTCTGAATTTTCTAACAGTACCGGACTCACCGCACCGCACACACTTTTTCAAGGAGAAATTGATATGTTGTGAATGTATGTTCCTTCGAAATGTTTGATAAAATTCCATATAGCAGTCGTCATATAAAATTTCCCCTTCACCCCAACATGGCATGAACAAAGCCACATGGCATTTCGGTAAAAAAAAGCCACATGGCATTCAGTCTTGCAACAGGTCCACTACATTTTACATTCAGCTATATGTGTTTCAGAGTTCACACCATAATCAAGCATGTCGCTAGCTATATGCAGGTCAGAGTTCATAAAATCATCAAGCAAGTCGCTCCTTTTAAAGTTATGTTTTGGCGTTGTCATGTAACTGGCAATCTAATGGATTAGTAAGGGCAGCTTACTCCTTGATAATTACAAGGCAAGTGCTAGGCGTCCCCGGACGATGGGGTTTCCCCTCGTCCTACTCATCTGCGCGCCACGTGTCCACGGCCGGCGGTGGTCGCGGGCGAGAGTGGCGCTGCAGACGGGCCGCGGCCGAAGCTCCGCGAGGAGGGTCGAGCAGGGCGACGAGGGCGCGACGGCGTCTACTGGGGGAGCGAGGTCCGCGGTGAGGAAGGGGATGAGGGCGAGTGGCCGGCGGCGACGGTCGCGGGCGAGGGTGGCGCTGCAAATGGGCCACGGCGGCGGGAGCTCCGCGAGGTGGGTCGAGCAGAGGGCGACCAGGGTGCGATGGCAGTGACCAGCAAGGGGAGTAAGGTCCGCGGCGAGGGAGGGGAGGAGGGCGAGTGTCCGGCGGCTGCAGGAGCTCCAGAAAATCTGGTGAGAGGAGATAGGGTAGTTGGGGAAGAACGAGTGGGCAGGAGGCGTGTACGTGCGAGGAGACGTGCGGTGCGGGAAGACAACCCGGATGATGGGGATATGTACCATTTTCCTAATTACAATGGCAGTTAATTGACCAGATACATTGTGATGGGTATAAACACACTCCTAAATGTTTCAATCATGCATACACTAAAATGTTAAATACTCCATATTTGTGAGGGATGTCCGTGGTGCACAAACGAGCGCCGAGAATGATGTTAGGTTCTCTTGGTACCAAGAAGCTACCTCGAGAGTGGCCGGAGGAAAAATATGTGGCCTGGTTCACAGTTTGACATCCAGTACTTGCATTTAGACATCCATTGTGTGTAACTAGATTTAGCAAAGAAATTTTTTAGAAATTTGTATAGAATTAGAATGCCGTAGCAACGCACGGGCATTCAACTAGTCATATCTAATTCATATGAACTCCCAAAAATATGAATAATATATGGAAATGTTCATAATATTTCCATCTATCCATTCATGTCATTTCCATTTAGGTTAATAGTAGGATTTAGTCTGTTGTTAACAAATAAATTCAAAATTCCAAATAGAATTCAAATGAGCCTGCCATCCATTTAATTGTTTTTAACATTTTCTAGATAGGAACCAAAAATTTACGTAAATACTTAAATATGAAGTTTTCCATTGGGAAGAATTTTTTTAGATACATGTATACCAAATTTGAATTATGTCCACTAAATAGCTACAAATTTATTTAATCCCTAAATAATATCAGATGATTCGCAAAAAAAAACAGATGTATTAAAAAAAATCCCAACTTTGACTTGAACACTATAATTTAGTATTTTACATGTAGAAAACGTTTGAAGCATTTTATATAGGTACATTAACTTGGTATTTCAAAAAAGTAGAGATTACAAATGATTCCATAACAAGATAGAACATGAAGATATATTTTTGAATACTAGCATGAAAGGAAGTTGTAGTCTAAATATCAAGTGCAAATGATGAAGAAAAGTATTTCGTGGACTATAAACTTGGTAGTTTGTCTTGAATGGTATGATGCTTCGTGGGAGACGCATGAGTTACAAAGTAATATACATTCCAATTTCTCTAAAATTTTAAGCACGGTCACATGAGGCCATAACATGACCGCATGCCGAATTTCATATTTTTAGACCAGATTTTGATTTCATAAAAAATAAAAAACTAATAACATTCATGTAAATGTTTGAATTTTCCACGTAACATTTGTAAATGGCTGCGTAGGAGATTCATGAGTTACAAAGCAATGTACACTCCAAGTTTAATAAATTTTACTAAAATTTTAAAGACAGTCTTTGGACCACGTTTAGATTTTATAGAAAGCGTAAAACCAATAAGATGCTTGCAAATTTTTGAATTTCTTGAAGATAACATCTGAATTTTCTATATATTTTTTGGATAGGAGTTAAAAATGTCAATAATTACTTAGATATGGTTTTTTTAACTCGTAGGCCTTTTTTAGATACATGTAATTCAAATTTGAATTATATGCATTAAATAGGTAGAAATTTATTTAATAACTAAATGATAGAAAATGATTCAAGAAGTATCCTAACTTTACGTGAATAATATAATGTATTATGTTCCATGCAAATAATACATTGAAACATTTTATATATGGATTTTTACTTTTGTGCCCTTGGTTCGTTAGTGGTAGCAACACACGTGACCACTTTTTGTTGGGACTCCAAATGTAGAGTGTTGTAGCAAGCTTATTTTCCTCACAAGGGTGACTCGTGTGTTTGTATCAAACTCTCGGGGAATTGGTTGTGGAACTATATTTGTCTTCTCCTCTTCAAGCAACCTGCAAAGTAAAATAATTTTTCTTGTGTCCCCAACTCCACCAAGTGGTTGTCAAGCACAAGATTTCGTATTAGTAATATAAAATAAACCGCAATAAATAAAGTAAATAAACTAAAGTAATGCAAACTAAATGATAAGGAAGATAGTAGAGTTGTTTTTGGGTTTTTATGAGTGATTGCAAGTAGGGAAAGTATTTTTTATATTTTCAAAATAATAAATTGCAGAAAATATAAAAGATAGTAGATGTAATGGAAAGGTGTTTCTTATGATTAAAATTGGACCGGGGTTCATGAGTTCACTTGTCTACTCTCTTTTCAAGTTATAGTGATCAAAAAACAATTCATCAATGATAAATATTCATGGATCTTCTATATGTGTTTGATAAGCATTCATATGGGTATCATGTTCTAACATACAGATAAAACACATCTATCTTATACTCCTCAAGAAAGGGAAACTTCATGCAATCTTGAATTAAGAACAAATCAAAGTATAACTTTAAGTAATATAACATGATGTTTGAAATACATATATGCTACCTTGATCCAACAAGATTATCACACTGTCACATGATAACTATAGCACATGATTTCACTTTATCCCTAATAAGGCAGCAAAAGAAAGGTAAAAACCAAAGTAGATCTTCAATATTGTTTGTCACAATTCAATCACTACCACCATGCTACTCCATCTAATACACACTTCTCACCGTACAAGTTCTTGCATACAAGTTGGATCAAAACAAGCAATTAAGAACGGGATACATGATATGCATCTCTCAACACATATTACACAAAATAGATTCCAATCTCAAAAATCAAATCATAGAATAAAGATCCACCTCATAGGAATTACATATATAACCATAATCATGTAGGGAATCTTATATGGTACTAGATCTATGAAGAACAAGAGATAAATAGATCAAGATACTGCCACAAACCCATAGTACGGAGGTGGACTACTCCCTCTCTTCATCATGGCTATGATGCCGGAGATGTTGGAGAGAGTGGAGATCTCCCCGGAGGTGGCTCTGGTGGAGTTTCCCCCTCCAATCTTTGCTTGATCTAACTCTGTTTGGTGGTGTTTTCGTTTCTGGTGTTCTCCATCTCGAGGACTCTCCTGGGGATACTTATATAGGGGTTTTTAGGTCAAGATAACTCTATGGGTGAAAGAATCAAGGCGATCGGACGATCTAGGAGCTAAAGAGCATAGGTGGCGCGCCCACCTAGGCTAGGCGCGCCACCCAAGCTATCTTGGGCCTCCTGGCCCTCCAAGTGAGGTTCTTGTGCTCTAGATGCTTCTCGTGAATAAATATTGGCATTTCCAAAAGTTCAGGTCCATTTGACTTCACATAGGTCCCAAAACATCAAAAACATTGAAAACAGTATTTTTCTACCCTGCCGGGTTATAGCCAAAATAAAGGGGATCATTGGTAAATCCCCAAAAATCAATGTAAAACATGGATATAACATTATATATGATGCAAATATGTGGGTAAACATGTTAACAAGCTACAAAGTTCTATGCATTTTACATGCATCAACATCCCCAAGCTTAACCTATGACCGTCCTCGAGCATGAAGGTGATAAAAAATAAACATTGACTTTGGAGTTTGTTACTTTTGCTTCTTTTATTATCATGTAAAGTGCATAGGTTCAAATGCTTTCAATGAAAAATAATATGTAAGTGTACTATCAAGTTATATCTTTTACACAACCATAAGCATGTTGAATAATAAGTAATGGTGTGATAAAATAAATGAAAGGGAAAATAAACCTTCAAGCACACTTTGATGAACCTGTAGAATAACAGACTCTTTTTATCATTGGCATTGGTATTTTATGCCTCTACTTTTATTTTTGGGCTACTTGTTAGTTTAATTCCCTTAACTAGAAGACTCACTTTTTAGTTTTATGTCTTCCCTTGAGATGTTTTGCATGTCGTACCAAAAGTAAGCATTGAATACATATGTTAAATCTCCATAAAGAATGTAAAATAAAGTTTTGAGCTATGTAATTTATGTCAACAATACTAATAAGGTTGGGGTTACAAGTATCTTTTATTTCAAAGCTTCATATGGTTTATGTGTTAAACACCTTACAAGTTGATTGTCTCATGCACCATACCTATGACCTTGCACTCCTCATTCTACTCAACTTAGGCATGTCATTGTGCATCATGTTTATCATTGAAACCGCATCACTGAAGTACCTCTTGCTCCCTGTGTAGCTATATGCCCCATTTTTTATTTAGCATAGGGGTTAGTATAATTCCTTGGTCATGTTCATGGTGGGAGGGGGCAGTATATCTACTGGAGAAGAACACGAAAAACATACATATGAATCATATCAACAAGGATCATCATGTTGTAAGTTTCCACCATGAGTGTCGCACGGCGCATGGATTTGACTAGCGGTTCAGGAGCGTTTTCTCTTAACATGCCTACTCTAGTGTGCACAATTTATTTCACATCAATGCAATCTATATGCATAACCAACATGATTAATTATCAATATTTAACATTGAAAGCTTGTGCCATGACAACATGGTTTGGCCAACAACAACTTATAAGATGGAAAACACACAAAAAAATTCCATTGTGGTATCAACCCAAACCTTAATTTCTTATGAGCTTTAAAATACATGAAAAATATGTTTTAAGAATATTTGGAGGATTAACATACATACTATACTTGAAAGTAGCTTTTGCCACAAATAGGTGGATATGCCTAGTATAGTTTATGGGGTCTGGAACAAGTTTTGGCTTAGATTGTGAAGTCTTAGAAAAAAGATATCTAAAGATTGTGCAATCTAAAGAGTGTACCATGAATTAATATAACATGAATATCTAAGAATTGGGACCCGGTTCTTGTCAAACTCCAAATATCCATCCTCTTATCATCATGCAACGGTGACAACCTTGTGTATCCCCCAACATATGTGTGCACTCATATGCTAGTACAACAAGATCATCATAGAAGATAACATAAAATTGTATGCAACCACAAGAACTATGTCACAATTGCCATAACAATTCACTACTCAAACACCAACATTGAGATACAATAGATCATTGGAAAGTAAAATATTGCCTCATACATCATGTTTGCCAAGAGATTACAGTGGGGGATGATGGATAGGTTATGTAGATGGTGATGGAGATGATCCTCCCCAAGTGATTGCCCAGAAAAGAAGAAGAACCAAGAGGCAATGATACCAAAGGAAAAGAAGGATATTAGCCAAGTGATGTGTTTCAAATGCAAAGAGCTAGGCCATCATGCAAACAAGTGCCTAGAGAAGATACATCAAGATCCCAAGTAAGCCAAGATGTAATCTAGTCAAAAACCTTTTTAAGGGTGGTAGTACTCTAGTTGAAGCCAACTTGTAACATCTAGCCTTCCCAAATCTCGGGATGAGATTTCTTTTAAGGGTGGTAGCCTGTCACATCCCAAAATTTTCCAAATTTTGAAATGTGAAAAAAATAAACAGAATAAATAATTGTTGAAATTTAGGGTGAAAAGAAAATTTTTGATTCCAAATGGAAACATCAAAACCCATCTTGAACAAACTTTGAATAAAAGGGCATCAAACCAAATTTCAATCAAGTGTAATGCATTCATCAATGAATGTATCTTGAAATTTAAACACTTGGAAAAGTTAAACGAAAACCCTAAAACCCTAATGGAATAAATCATTCCAAAGATCTCTCAAAGACTATGGATTTGGTCCATATAAAATTTCAGCAACAAACATTTATAAATGATAAATAAGAATATTATAAACCATAGAAATTGGTTTCATTTAATTTGGAGCCATAGATAAAATCTTATGGGATTTAATAAAATAAAGGAATTAAATTTCAAAGTTAATAAATCCCTATCTGAACCCATGAAAAATCTTGAGCAAAATAATCCTAAAAGGATTTAAAAGTATAAACAAAAATTAATTAAAATTCTACAAATTGGAATCACCAATTTTGGATCTATAAATAAAAAGATATGGATTTTATAAGATAAAGAAACAAATAAATAAATAAGGAATATTTAAAAGACAATTTAAATCCATAAGCAAATAAAATAAAGATATTCCAATTAAAATAAAGGGATAAAGAATAAACAAATAAAAGTATGTGGGACTAAACCCCATTCTAATTATATTTAATAAAGACAAAATCCCTAATGAAAATGATTAATTAAATCATGAGAAAATAATAAATTGGAATTTGCCAAAGTGGAAATAAAAGTTATTTAATTAACTTAAATGGGATCAAAGAATTATTTGAATAAAATCTAAATGGGATTAAAACCATATTTGATTTGAATAAAGACAAATGCTCAATTTAAATGATTAATAAATCATATTAAAAATATTTTAAATAATTCAAAATGAATTATTCAACACCCTATTGAATAAATAAAACATACTGAAAATGTTTAGTGAAAATTAGAATTCAAATAAAGAGTTTTAAAATATAATTAAATCTTGTTTGAATAAAAACAATTGTCTATTTAAATAAATAACAAACCATGTGTAAATGAAATAATTATTCTAAAAATGGACTTTAAATACAGGTTTAAAACAGTATTAAAACATACTAAATATTTGGAAAAGATTTGAAAATGAAATCTAAATTCAAATGATAGTTTGAATTCAAAACAGAAAATCAAAATGGAAAAGGGAAAAAGAAACAGAATAAAAAATGAATTGGCAGCAGCCCAACCTGGCCCACTAAGCCCAGCCAGCCCACTCCCTCTCCCTCCGCGAAGCGTTTTCCTTACTACAAACCCTACCCGCGCAGACGCTGACTTGCTGACCCCACCGGAAACCCTCTCTCTCGCTGGCAACACGACCCCACCTGCCAGACCGTCTTCCTCACCCGCCGCTGACCATGCCCCCCCTCTGGCCGTTTTACTGCCGATTGATTGCCAGCGTAAATTCGCGGTAAAGCCTCGATTAAACAGCCCCATGATCACGCCCTCATAAGCGCCCTTCCCTCCTCTCCATTTCGCCTCGCTCGCCCAGCTCTCTCTGCCTCCAAGCCGTTCAAATTGCTCACCCCAAACCTCCTGTCTCCGACGAGCCGCTGTGACGATTCCGGCCAACACACTCACCCCCCACAGTTCCCGCTTCACACGAGCGTGATCCCCATCATCCCCTACACCTTCTAGTACCACGATCTTGCCTGCGCGCACCCCAGATGCTCTACTATGTCGTTAACCAAGCACTGCCGTCGTCTGCCATTACTCCGTCGAGCTTCCCCAGTATCTTCTGACCTCCCCTCTCCCTCTCTTTCACACACGCGTACTCGCCATGACCCTGCGCATCTAACAACACCTTCCTTTTTCTCTGGCGTGCACCATAGCCTCGCCACCGTCTTCAACAGAGAGCACTCGTCGCCAGAAGGAACTCGGACGAGGAATTACGATCATCCTCGCACGCCCCTTCGCCAACCAAGGACACCTCGAGCATCCCCATGCCACGGCAAACTCGGTGAGCTTCTTCCCTCCTCTCGCTTCCTTTATTGCCGGCGATGCCACTGCCAGACCGCTCCGCCGCCAGCCACCGTCGTAGCACCGCTCGTTTTTGGTCTGTTCGATTTGCACCGTTAGATCTTGATCCGTTGGCTAAGATAGATGACTAAAGTTAAGGGGTACGAGTCTATCTGATCTGCACAGATCTAATTAGATCCAATGCACCACGTTAGCTGATCCACGCGAACCAGTATCGGCAAATAGAAAACAGCCACGTGTCCAGAGTGTTGTTTTAAAAACAGAAATGAATCTATTAGATGTTTGAATTTGTAAATTCCATAACTTTTTGATCCACACGTCCAAATTTTACAAACTTTATATCAATGGAATCAGCAAAAAGAATACTTTCAAACCATGCGCTTTGTTTAATGAATTGCTTATATAAAATTGGTTGTTTTTGCAGAAACATGTGTAGGCATATTTTGTGTATAAAATTTATTCTAAAATTGTTTTTAGGATAAAATCTTTTTTAAATGGTTTGTTTTGAACATACTGACCATAGAAACCAACTTTTGGATTTAAAAATATATTTTGTGACACTTAGGAAAAATATTTGAATAAAAGCATTTCTAGTTAAATAAAAATATTGTTTATGTTTTCAAAATGCTTTTTGAGTAAAACCTTTTGAAAATGATTAGAAATAAACTCTCTGACCCTAAACACCAAGTTTTTGGGCTTAAAATATTTGGTGAACCCTATAAAATTATTACCTTGTTTAAAGGCATTTCCAACAAAATAAAATGTTGCTTTGATTTAAAAATGGATTTTGAATGAAACCCTTTGCAAATGGAATTGTTTTAGAACATTATGACCATAGACATTAATATTGGTGTTTAAAAACATTTTGGCTAACACTACAAATCATTCTTTGAATAAAATCAATTCTAGCAAAACAAAGGGATTTAAAGTGGCCATTTTCATTAAGTTGTTATCAAATGGTTTTGCCACATTTATAAATGACCAATAGGTGTTTTATAATGTTTATAGCCTATTAAAAACCACCTTTACAAATAAAACAATCTTTTGCATGCTTGCATGCATTGTTTTGTTTTCTTTATTTTATGTGATGAATTGTTTGAATGCTAGATTGAATTTGTGCCTTGATTGAATTGTAGTGAAATTTGAAGAGTGTGACATTTGCAAGATCAAGGAGTGAACTTATATTCTCTACCAAAAAGGCAAGTGGTGCTTCATACTTTTGTCCCATTATTTTCACTATGCATTAGTGATATTTCTAAGTACGACTTGCATGAATTTTCTAAGTGTTAACTATGCCATGGGAAATCCTAGTAGTTGATGTCTTAGTAGAATTTTCCCTAAGTTAAGATTCCTACTACTATCATGCTTAGCCTAGATAGTAGCAAACAAGGGTGGTTTATATATACATGCTATGGAAATTTTTCTATGTCTTTTGACTTATGTTTTTTCTTAATAAAACTACAAAGTGAATGAATCACCTGGGTGGAATGGTAATTGCTTGGATGGATTTTTTTTGAGTGGTTACACAGGGCCAGTAAACTAGTGAATACTTGTGTGTCTCACTTGTGGAATGCCACCCAGGAACAAAGAGATTTGAGATGTCAAATGTTGAGAAGCTTCAAGTGAAGCCACTTGGCATTATGGGCTCTGCCTGGATCATATAGGTTGCAATAACTTAGCCAAATGGATAGTTGGTGGTAGGGGTGATAGGTTTGGAGCGCATCCATTTTGGTCTAAGGGAAGTCTTCTGAAAGATCTTGTCTCGATGCATGTCGAGTCTTGTGGGGAAAGTGCACCACCTCTCGAGAGAGTAAAATCTAAGTACTTAGCTGTGTCCCTGGCAATGGACAATTTGAGCATCAAGACATGGAAGCTATCAAGGATATCCTCATCCCAATTTATAAGTTAAGAACTTGTGGGTGAACAAGGGTAAAGGATCTTCAATCTTTGATTGGTAGATGCCGTGGGTGATTTTGACAAACAAAAACTTAGTGTTTTCAAATGATAAGGAAAATATATTTTGAGCAAAGCAAGCCTAAGCTCCACTTAGCCAAATGCATATAGATGATAGACTCCACTATACTACCATAGTATCACTTTCCAATACGATTCAAATGTATTGACCCTTGTGGCTGTAACTTATTATGTTGCAGATTTGTTTGATGTTAGTGAAGTATGTTGAATAGGATTACAAGTCTACAACCAACATGATTGCCTGTGGCACTTTGAAGATGAAGGAATCCATGCTATATAGATATTCTGCTGCATTGTAATGTGATAGCCAAATGAGCTATGTAAGATGTAATGAATTATTTTATTCCTAGTTATAAAGTTGTACTATGACCTTTGTTTCTTGATATTACATCTTTAACTGTGGATGCTAGCTATTGATCCAGGGACTAGCATTGTAAACACAGGGATCTCTACCTTATTAAAGGTTGGGACCTCTACAAGGTGGAGCAATAGGTGTGCTAAGGAAATCATTGTTGTTGGTTCTATTGAAGTCACACAACTTGGTATTCTCAGCATAGTTCATTTTGGCAAAGGTGGGCAAGCCAAAAACAGCAGCAGCTAGAGCAGGAACTAATTTTTTTGTGTTTTGAATAAAACAAGCAAACCAAACTAGACTAATTTTTTGGGGTTTTTTGAAAAGAGGCAAACAAAACCAAGCAAAACAAAGCAAACTAAAAACAAAGTAAATAGAAAGGAAGTGGAGGACTCCCCTTGTGAAGACGTCCTTACCCTCCCCAGTAACGGCGCCAGAAATCTTGATGTGTGTACCCAGTGTTGACGTGGGACACTTTGTTGGAACCCCAAGAGCAAGGTGTGATGAGCACATCAGCAAGTTTCCCTCGGTAGAGACCGAGGTTATCGAACCTTAAGGAGGAAGGAAACGTCTCAAAGGTGTTGCAAGCAACGAGGAAACCTGCACAACACAAACTCAATACTTTGTCCCAACGAATCAGTGAGGTTATCAAGCTCATCGGTTTGCTGTAACAAAGGATTAAACGTATGGTGTGGAAGGTAATGGTTTGCAGCAAGTAAACAAGTAACAGTGGAAGATGTATCAATGGTAAAGATTGGACCGGGGTCCATATTTCACTAGAGGTGCTCTCCTTAGATAAACAACATGGCATGAAGGGTAAACAAATTACAGCAGGGCAATTCACAGGAACTGAGCAAGGCATAACAATGCAATTACTAGTCAGAAAGATCCTATGAGATTCGATTGGGCAATACAACAAGATACATAGACCGCGATCCAACTACATCTATGACTAGAAGTCCACCTTCAGGTTATCATCCTAACCCCCTCCAGTATTAAGTTGCAAGCAACAGACAACTTCTTTAAGCAAAGTGTGTAAGTTAAACACTCCACATGTTCCATGAACAACAGACTGTTGTTTTCTCCCTAGTGGCAATAGCACATCTACAACCGAAGAGATTTCTGTCACTTCCCTTGGAAACTAGAGGCATGAACCCACTATCGAGCATAAATACCCTCTCTTAGAGTCACTAGCAACTACTTGGCCAAGATAGCTACTAACAAAGAAGAGCATGCAAGATCACAAACAACACAGACATGACAGAATCATAAATACAAAACCATAAATCAAACCAACATAATAATCTCAATATCCATCGGATCCCCGCAAACACAACATGCATGATTACAAATATATTATATCTTGATCATGAACGGAGCTCACAAGATCTATACATGAAAGCACAAAGGAGGAGATACAACCATCTAGATACTACATGGACCCATAGTCCAAGGTGGAACTACTCACGCATCATACCGGAGAGAAGGCCTCCGGGATTATCTCCCATCTGGTAGGGTGCCGGGAAGAACCTCAGATACCCCTCGATCTAGGGACGATGATGGTGGCGGCTACAGACGGTTTCGTGGAGATTTGATAGGGTGCTTAGGGTTTCTGCATCGGGGGCTTCTTATAGGCGAAGGAGGAGGCTGAGGAGGCGACCAGGGGCCCCACACCCCTCCCAGGCGCGGGGCAGGGCCCACCCGCGCCTAGGGGGGTCTGGCCGCCCTGTCTTGCGTCTACGTCTCATCTTATGGATTCTTGTTCCCCACGGAAAGTAATTGACTTTGGCTTTTATCCCATCCAATTCCGAGAATATTACTTTACTAGCTTTTCTGAAACCAAAAACAGCAGAAAACATGCATCTGGCACTGTGGCAACTTTTAATAGGTTAGTACTAGAAAACATGTAAAAAGCACATCAAAGTGTAGACAAAGAAAAGAAAAGTAGATACTAACAAGCATGGAACATCAAAAATTATAGATACGTTTCTGATGTATCAGTACGTCTCTCAAGGAGACTCCTAATAGCACTAGGACCATGTGTGTTTTGGTACTCTTCAATAAAATAATCAGTCATTTCAATGTAACCATCACTAATAACATATCTCTCTCTAGACCTAGGTGAGCTAACAGGTGTAACAGTGTCTTCACTAGGTGTTCTAGTGTTTCCCAAAATAGTTCTAGCAATAGTAGCATCTAGGAAAGGACCTAATGAACCACTTCCATCAAGCACAGTTGAAGTAACATCATGAGTATCGGAAGCAATTTCAGATTCAATAGTAGTAGCAGTGTGTGTAGCGTGTGTATGTGGTGGTGGTGTGACAAGCTTACTTATAACAGACGGTGAATCAAGAGTAGCAGAGGTGTTTAGAACTGTACCTCTTCTTGTAGTAGATGGTAAAATAGGAAACTTTCCATCACAAGAATTCCCCATGATGAAAGGAATAGCAGTGAACAATAATAGATTCAAGTGAACTTACAAATAAAGCTATGCTCCCCGGCAACGGCGCCAGAAAATAGTCTTGATGACCCACAAGTATAGGGGATCGCAATAGTCTTCGAGGGTAGTATTACCCAATTTATTGATTCGACACAAGGGGAGCTAAAGAATACTTGAAAGCCTTAACAACTGAGTTGTCAATTCAGCTGCACCTGGAAATAGTCTTGCTCACGGTAGTTTATCAGTAGCAACAGTTTTGTAGTAGCAATAGCAAAGTAATAGAAGCAGTAGAACAAGAGCAATAGTAACAGTAGTAGCAAACAGTAGGATATGAGTGCGGTAGGCATAGGGATGGATGGACGGGCGTTGCATGGACAAGTCTAAACATGTAACTTCAAGATCTAGGGCAATTGCATATAAATAGGTAAAGCATCAAAGTACTAAAAAATCATAGGCATGTCCTCCATATATAGTCATGCGTGCTTGCAATGAGAACTTGCACAACATCTTTTGTCCTGCCAGCCCGTTGCAGCGCGGCCTCAAGGGAACTACTGGCAATTAAGGTGCTCCTTTTAATAGAGCATCAGAGCAAAGCATTAAAACTCCCTGAGCACATGTGATCCTCATACCATAGTCATCCCCTCCGGCTGTCCCAATTTCTATCACTTCGGGGCCTTTGGATCCAGACAATAATATGTGTACACAACTTGCAGTTAAGATCACAAACAATACTATCATCATGAATCAATAATAAGTTCAGATCTGAGATCATGGCACTCGGGCCCTAGTGATAAGCATTAAGCACAACAAGTTGCAACAAAGTCAAATAGCACTAATAAAGATACTAGGAACCATGCCCTAACAATATTATTCGATTACATGATAGAACTCATCCAATCCCTACCATCCACATAGCCTATAGCGGGGATTAATCACTCATCGATGAGGGAAACATGGATGGTTGATGGAGAGGCGTTGTTAATGATGATGGCGATGATCCTCTCCAAATTCCCCGTCCCGACAGGGTGCCAGAATCGAGGTTTCTAGTGGTGGCGGCGTAGCGGAACTCTTTCTGGAAAAACGTCGGACACCCTTAGTTTTTAGGTCAAGAGGCAACTTATAGGCGAAGAGGGAGGCTGAGGGGGTGGCCACACCCCCTCCAGGCGTGGCCAGACCTGGACCGCGCGACTGGGGTGTGTGGGCCCCTCAGGCCTCCACTCCGTCTCGTATTCTGGCTCCGTGAGTCTTCTGGTGAAATAGGATTTTTGGCAGATTTTCCGGGATTTTTCCTAATAGTTGATTTTCTGCACAAAAACTAGACACCAAGGTAATTCTGTTGTAAACAGCGTCAGTCCGTGTTAGTTGTATCCAAATCACAGAAGTTTAGAGGAGAAACAATATCAAAAGTGTTCGGGAAAGTAGATACATTTTGGACGTATCACTCTGTGTTCCCTACGGTAAAATATTGACTTTGGCTTTTGTCCCGTCCAATTCCGAGAATATTAATTTTCTGCCTTTTCTGGAACCACAAACAGAAGAAAATAGGCAATTGGCACTGTGGCATCTTGTTAATAGGTTAGTACATAAAAATATATAAAACACCTCAAAGTGTAGACAAAGCAAAGTAGATACTAAACAAGCATGAAACATCAAAAATTATAAATACGTTTTCAACGTATCATAGTCTAACCATAGAATTTAAGTAAGATAGCTGAATATCATTGTTAGTTGTGAACAAAAGGGCAATAGAATGGAGACCATTAGAGCATGAATAGGTGTCATGGGTAGTAAATCATGTGGATTCACTTGAAAATTCTCTGTGATGGAGTGGATTATGCTAAAAATATCAATGGTAGTGTAATGAGAAGTAAAGTCATCATGGTGAGATTAGATCTTAAATCATGATGAATAGGTAAAACATAATGATATCATGGTGATATTAGCTTCGAAACCAAGATGTAGGTGTAAATATGACAAGTAATTAATAAATCATCCTGAAGTAGAAATAAGAAAATAACAGGGTAACACTATGATAGAAGTCATAGGTGTCATAAATTTATGATAATATTTCATTTTAGGTGTTCAATAGAAACTTATTAGTCGCTTGGAGAAATCATGTGAGGTTAGTTTACTAAATAAATAAAGGTTGGTTATAGTTAGTCATTCCAAAAATGAGACAAAAAGTAAGTCAAAACCAAATTGAGACCACTTTGCTTAAAATTATCCTGTTGCAATTGAGAAATTTGGGTAAATTATGAGAAAAAAATAATAGTTTCACCCTAAGTGCTAAGTATTACAATGTAAACATATATGACGAGGTGTCATATACTACAAAACTAAGCCTGAATTCTAGAGATGAGATACTCAACTACTATGTTACCGTCTTAGAATATTGTTTGTTATATGTACCACATTTGGATTTATTGGTTTTTCTTGGATCTTCTTGATTGACTAGATCTATACATGAAGTTTGAATTAGTGTGCAAATGCATGTTGCAACATCAATTTATTGCTTGATGTTATAGACCTAGATAGGAAAGGGAATTCATGTAAGGGGGTGACGAGTTCCAAAGACTAAGATGAAGACTTACATGAAGAATAAATCCAAGTATAAGGAGTATCAACACAATTTGAAGAATGGAACAAGTCCAAATCATTACTAGCCAGCAATAAGATGGAAGATGAGCGTAGAAAATGATGGGAGCAACAAGAAGTGATGAATTTAAGTTCACCCAAAGTAGGCGATGCTCCTAAGAAGACGATGAAGTAGTAATGACTCAATCATGGAAGTACCAAGACAAGGTGCGAATAAGTAATATTTGAACCAAAGTGGCATTCAACCTCTGACAATTAAGAGAGAATGCTAGGAGTACGTCGAAAAACCTTACGCTGTGTTTGGATGTATCAATTGGGGCTCGGAATTGGTCTTTTGGAAATGGCCCGACTGAATTCAGCAGTTTGGATGGCCTACGAATTGGACCGTGGAAATGTCCCACAAATTCCACACAGGCCCGCGCCCCTCGTAAAAATATTTCTATCGTTTCCGAGCACAGCAGCTCGGAAAGGCTTGGAATCTCATCCCCGCGGAACCCGTTCGTCCTCTCGACAGAACCAGACGCACGGGAGCTCGTGAGCAGAGCACGCGGCGATAGGAAGGCGGCGCCGGCGGCTGCTCCGATGAGTCTCCCCTCCGTCTCCTCTTCCCATCCATAGTCCTGCCCTCTTGTTTTCCTTCCCGCACATGTAGAGCTTGCTGGTGGTGGCCATGGCGTCCGCCCCATCCACTTCCCCGCCCCAAACCCTAGATCGAGCAAGGCAGCGATGGTCGGAGGGGAAAGCCGAGGGAGGACAACGGCGGCAATAGGGCAACGGCCATGGATTTCTCCCCCTCCACTTCCTTGCCCTCTTGTTTTCCTTCCCAAGCCGAGCTGCTCCCGATTGTAGGTAGAGAGTACTGTGGATGTTTCTTTGAAATTGCGGCTGACGGGATGTTCTTCGAAATTGCAGATCCCGTGGAGACAAATTCGGTGTTGAGTCCAAGACTGAAAGGTTAAACATCAATTTTTGTCTCTATGATGTGAGATATACATCAAATATACACAACTATTTGTATACATGTAGACAAGGTCGTATTGCCAAAACTGAACAAAATTTTCAATTCCATGGCCTGCACATCCAAACCAAATTTAGAATTGGGTGCTATCCTATGATTGCAAGCGAAAATTTCATATGCATCCAAACACCAGAAACGGAATTGTAGTTCATTTCCTTTCCAACGTGGATTTGGAATTTCTATACTAATTCAATTCCAAGCTAAAATTCATACATCCAAACACAGTGTTAGGGTAATTCATACACCCTAGGTTGTTCCGCAGACGGTATTTGGTTAACTTAGTTAACCAAATCATCTTAGTATGTCATAAAGAGCATAAAACTTGTCCTAAGTTAAGTAAGACATAAAGGAGTATAGAAATTAGAGCGACCGTCTTTCGAGACGCTTCGCGAAATCAGACCTACCAAAGAGAGAATGTCCAAATAGTATGCAAGACAAATAATGTTGGAATACTCATTTCGGAGATCACAATTGTGTGGGTATATCGTAAGTTCTTCCGTGAAACCTTAAGGTGGTAAAGTATAAGCTGGATAGAGACCAATATCCTAGTTACAGAGCCAATGGTTACTCTATAGGTAGTTTAGAGACCATTAGTAAAACCTAAGGGGGAGAGTAAATAATAGAAATGGAAGTATTGTTGTTTGACCCTCCGAGTAAAGGTTGGAGTAGAAGTACTAACTATGACAATATTAATGCCTTATTTTCATAAGATTATAAGAAATCATCATGATAATAGTACTCTCGGGAGTATATCTGGATTGTGAACCAAAGGAGATAAAACAAATTAACCCTAACAGGCTAGTGCCAACAGCATCAATCTTAAAGTTGTCCTTAAGAGGGTTGAGAGAATACCAACATAGACCAGTGTAGAGTCATGGGAAACCCTGATTGGAATGGATTGAATATGTCCAAAGTTAAACCTAAGTAGAACTCTATGGAAAAACCATATTGTGACCAATCCAATTATGGTGTGGTTACCATAGTTATTATTTAGTGGAATCTAAAACCCCATTTTAGTGATACTCCCTAGACCTTACAAAGTATATATAAAAGGAATGTCAATGATCAAGTAAAGGAGTTAGATTACGGCAACTAGTCATGTTAATGAATCAAAGAAGAGGTTTCGATTTAAGAGTTCTATAGGAAGGGAAAATCCCTAAGGGATTATAATAGAAAGGAAATATAGGATAAGTTGGAAACGACAGTGGGATATTGTCGAGTATGAAGAGGATTCAAGGAAAAAGATTTGGATATGGGATACCACAATTATTCCCATTGGAGATTATCATGGAGTTGAGAACCGTCATGAGCAATACAAGTCAATTCCTCATTCCAAAGCGTAAGAGAGTACGAACTTCGGGGACGAAGTTTATTTTAAAGGGGAGAGTGTGTAACATCCCAGGATTAGCACCTAGAAATAGAGAGGACACATGTGTGTGCAATTCGTTCATGCATAAGAAAATCTAGGGAATTTTCGCGCAAAGCTAAAGGGCTACAGAGTGGTTGAGGTCTCTCTTGATCTAATGAAGATGTTAGCACAATTGCGATAGATTTCGACATGACCTTTGTAGAATTCTTTATTTAGGAGGGAAGTGATTCAAACATGAATTTGAATTTCAAATTTGAATTCAGATGGATTTAGAAAAATTCACAAATTGAATTATGGAATATTTAAATACTTAGGAGAGATGGAATATAAAGTCTTGAATAAGGTAATATGATAAATGAATAAAGGGTACATTACTTATTATAGGTAGATGAGATAATAATTGACAAGTCTTAAATAAAAATTCAACAATTACAAAGTTGGAAAAACAGATTTACTTTATAATAATAATATTACATTGTTCTTTTACAAATATTTAAATAAAATATAATAATACAAATATTACACTATTTTACAAATGTTTAAATAAAAATGAAAGATTACAATAATGAATTACAAAATAATAAAAAGGAAGTCCTAAATTACATTTCCTAAACCAAGCTGAATCTTGTTTCTTCTTTTCTTCTTATTTTTCATCTCTGCAAAACAACTCAAAGAAAACAAAATAAAAGTAAAATAATAAGGGATTAGTGTGTTAAGTGTGCTCTTAGAATTACACTGTAATGCACTGTTTGTCTCATCATTGAGCTTAAATTTGAAGGGGCAAGTTTCACCAATGTGTAAATCTGTTCTTATCATCAAAAATGGCTTCAGGCTTAGCATCATGAGCCAGGGGCAAGTTTCACCATGTCAAGGTAAAGAGCAATAGTATAGAACCAAGAAATATCAGGAATCCACTTGATACTATCCACAAGTCCTAGCAAACAAGCTAGAAGCTTAGTCATTGCATGGTGATGTGATGTTAAACACCAGAGGCATCACAGGGGGTACAAAGGAAAGAGTACAACCATAGCTAATAAACTAGAAGCTGATCAGAATTTCTCCACACACCACACTTAGCCCAGAACTGCCCTCAGATCACTAGTTCATCACCAGGAACAACACCTGTTCTTTCTCATCACCACGAGATCACCCATCTAGATCAACACCATATCCCTAACCCTGGTTGCTTAGTAAAGCCATCCAAGAGTGTGGGGGGAGATAAGATTCATAATGAAGATATTAGATCTAGAAGTATAAGAACATGATCAGGAGCACAAGGAGGAGGCCTAGGTGCCAAGGCGAGCAGCAGCAGTAACTACATTAGAAGAAGGGAGGAAAGCATGCCACAAAATTAATAGTGGCTAATCAAGATCAACACCAGCTAGCAGCAACAACAACAACAACTCAGCAACCATAGGTTGATCACCAAAACACTCCCTAGCACATGTTCTTATTAGCTTGCACCATCAGATCCAAGTAAAATAATGGCTATAGTACAAATTCATCCAAATCCAACTACTCTTCAACTAGAGGTTGCTTAAGAGGAATAGAGGCATATATTTCTCTCAGTTTGCTTAGTGATTCTATGCAAACTCATCATAGAGAATGAAAGCCACCAAAATAAATATATTTTCTTATTACCCAACGGTGCCTCAGCCTTTGCATCATAGGCTGGAACTTGTTGCACACCTAAATAATCAATAGACAGAAATTAAGCTCATTTGCAAGCAAGTACAAATATCACATAAATCATTTTCCTTGACAAATAGTCTAGGAGTCATTTATAAGGCCACCTTATTTACATAAGCTAACATGTTCTTATAGCCTTAATCTATGCATCCTTGGCCTGGGAAATATTTCCAGTCAGGTGAAGCAAGCCATGCTACCCAGCTGCTGTTGTGCACACTCCAGGTAGAGGCACCACAACAGCAGCCAGGGCAGCAAATGTCACTGGATCCAGACACTATACCAATTTCAGTATGCAGTAGAGATCAATTAAATGAATCTAATCATCCTCCTAGCCACCAATCTAGGAATCATTTCATCTCTAAAATCATTTGACATAGCTTATAATCAGCTAAGGATAACCACCTTAGTATGTGTTTTACTCAAGATAAAACCTCAGCCTTAACATCATTGGCATCCAATTATGGTTTCCCAGATATCTAAACCCAACATCCAACGATCAGGTGATAGCTACCATTGTGTACACTCCAAAGGGAGGCATCCCAGTGGAAGATACACTGATAGAAACCACAAATTTTGGCTCAACCAGGAAAGGCATTCAAACTAAGAACCATACTTATTGATATATATACATATCATCTAAATAAACTTCACGACCAACTAGGTATAATAAATAAATCCAACAAGTCACCATTGAGTCCTGCATGCCAATAATTGAACCAAAGGTTCATGGGGTGGGAATTCAAACTCAACTGAATACTTCATATTCAGAGAGCACTTGTAGTTAGTTATATAAATTGACAGTGGAAAGCTAGTAGTAAAGGTTACCTAGTACCTAAACCACTTAGACAAAACAATCTTATAACCAACAAATATAAATACAACAAGGTTACATCTCTATATTTTTTTGTAGTATGTATATGCTCAAGTGTTGGTTTAACATACAACCTGGAAACAAATAAGTAGATTCATACACATCACATAGCTATACTAGGTTCTAAAACACATTTCATACAACTCTGTTTAAATCAACCAACACAAATTCCTCTCAGTAAATATTCAAAAACATATATGCTAGAAAATTATATAGCCAGAGCCTAGCAGGAGTTATGTTTGACAACTCAAGAACTCTACAATGGATAACCATCCACTACCACTTGCATGGACCAGATCAGGAAATTACTTAGGGCATAACCATGCCCTAGTACCTAGATATAACTAAAATAAGCACAAGACCGGATAATAAACAGTACACACACATCTTGTCATTAGTAGAGAAATACAGTTGGCATCACCAAGCTTTGTTGAGTAAAACGAATTTTGATTATCACCATAAGGGATTCTAAATACAATAGCCTAAAGAGATTTGCTAAAACTTCTAAATTGAACAACTGAATTAGATCAAGATTTGTTCAAAAGGGAGCAATATTGAATAGCCGACTCATATTAGGTTTTGCCATTGAGGAAGGAGTAGTAAAAGATTGATAGGAGGGTGGAGCACCTATCTATGGCAAGCTTAGGCTTGTCGAAGAAGAATATTACGACATGAGAAGCAGTGGATTGCGGAGCCACGACACGACGACACAGGGGCACGGAGTGCTGCACCTGCGCCTAGCCGCAGCCGGCGGCAGCAGCCACGGCACCACCGCAACCATTCATCCTATGCTCCGCAATCCAAGGTATTTCACCAGACTGCAACGGGCGGTGAGGTAGAGGTGATCGAAACTCTAACGCCAAACCACGGAAGAGGCGAAAAATTTCGAGCTCATATTCCAAATCGAGCTGGGTAGACAGGAGCAGCAGAAGACGGCGCTTCAACGTCGACTGGCGGCGGCAGCCGCAACATTCGGATCTTGTCGAAATCGAGCAGCGTCGGTGATGAGCAAACAACAGTGAGAGGGAGAGATTGGTCGTGAGGGGGAACGAGAGGGATCGAGTGGGTCGAGTTGCCCAGCTCAGTCCACTTACCGGGTTGGTTTAGCCAAACCATGGGCAGACTGATAGGTGGGCCCAAAGTTAAATAAGTAAAAAGAAAAAGAATTACTAAAATAGCCCTATAAACATTATTATGTTAACTATTGAATAATTGTTATATAATAAATATTTTATAAGTAATAAAACTTTAAAAATTCATATTTTAATAATGGTAAATGAGAAAAATATAAATAATATACTAAAATTCTTAGAAAAATAAGAAATACTATTTAAAACTATAATCATATATAAATCTATCACTTAACTAAATATTTATTATTAATTAAATATTTATAAAGTAATAAATATTATAAAAATCATATATTAATATTTAAAAAATAATAAAAATACATATAATATATCAAAATAATCACAAAAATAATATATACATGTTAAAAACATAACATAACATTTTTGAAGTATGTAAAAAATTAATAACCTAATAAATTGAATTCAAACCTATTTATTTAGTTGGTAATTCATAAAAGTAAGTATAAAATTGGTAATACCTCTAATATTGTCCATTAAAGGTCTAAAAAGTATTAGCTTTAAAGTATTGATATTATGACGTCAAAATAGTTCAAAACATTTTAAATACAATTTTGTTGAATTATCATTCACGTATAAGTGTATATTATTTCCAAAGGTATTTTTTTTGAAATATAAAATTCCCTGGAATGATATTTTTGACCTAATAAAACTTTTACCA
Organism: Avena sativa; assembly: GCA_916181665.1. NCBI lineage: Eukaryota > Viridiplantae > Streptophyta > Magnoliopsida > Poales > Poaceae > Avena > Avena sativa. The sequence goes on from OV702280.1 coordinate 426,629,832, forward strand.
ATACTTCAAACACAAGTTTATAAACATACTAATAATTCAAATATAATTCTTATGTAAGTTAAGTAATGTTGTTTCCTTGTTTACAAATCCTAACCACTCATTTATAAGGAGATAAATGATTATATTTGATCATAATGTTAAGAAACCACTACTCAAATAGAAATAATAACACTCTTAATTAACCTTAAAGAAACATTATGAAGTGAATAAATTATAATACCATATAATGACCAAAATAGATAATTCTCAACTACTAGTGTGGTCATTATTCAAATAAAGTAACTCTTTCTTCCTTGAGAACTATAATTATTAAGAACCTAAGAATGTTAACTTAAAGTTTAAATGCTTTTGGTTAGTTAAGTAAAATTTTCTTCAAAAGTTATTCTTTTAAGATACGCTAAAGGTAATTCTTAAGCATTCCAAAATAAATCTACTTAAGTAACAATCTTCATATAAGGAGTCTTTATCAAATTATTACGGGGATTCGAGTTTATCAAATTGCATTACATTACTTATGCATAATGGCATCTTGCTTATTTAAACATTAGTCCTTACCGAGACCAATGATGCTGTTTTCAGATATTGGATCTTATATCGTCTCGAAGACCGTGAGTGCATAATCTTCTAATCGCAAAAGGCAAGTTCACAAATTGCTCATGTCCTTTGGTTATTTTCTATCAAATAATTTGCAAATTCAGTGTTGTCATCACCTGCATTTCAAAAAGGTCAGAAAACACTATTTTCATAATAATATGATTATGGGTTATTTACCATATGGTAATAACCTACCATTACAGTTCCGGTGGTAAAGGAACATATTATCTAGTACTTAACAACCAATGTCGCCAGTGATTCTTGTGTCGTATAATACGCGTTAACCATGAGATTTGGAATGGCACGGAGAAGTCAGTTGTATCTTCTTCCTCTCGCATGTATCCGGGTGCACAAGTCGTGGCTGTTATCCTTATAGCGTGCAATAATTGGTAATTCGTAGAGGATATGCAGTATATGGGTGGGAACCCTCAACGTCCCATGATAGTTCTGTCATCTAAAATTTTTGTACTGACCATTGTCGTAATTCAATATGTGGGCATGGCGTACACCAAGGAGACATGCGGGGTCACGAAGGGGGGTAGTGATTGGCTTAGATTTTAGTCTGGGCCTCATACCAAGGAAGTATCAACGGGTTTGGCCGCTTAGATGTGCAACAAAGCTAAGATATCTCATGGGTAAAGTAACGCACCTCTGCAGAGTATAAGAACTATATCTTGTTACTCCCTGTTCTAGGAAGGAGCTACGAACGCGGTAGGCAAGGAAATCCATGAAAGTTCTAGTAAACCTATGAAGGCTAGCGGACATAGTTTTTCAAAATAAAAGCAACCTTTGAAGAAATGTTTACAAAAACCTGCATTGCCTATGACCTATGGTCTGTGGCTGTAGCTAGTGCACCAAACACTCCTTTTTAGTGAACTTGCTAAGTACGCTTGTACTCAATGTATCTTCTTAATCCTTGCTAGATTCTGAAGCCAATACAGACGATGTCTACATCAACTCTTGCTCAAGGAATCATTATTAAAATCTCAAGCTCTTCAATAAAGTCAAGAAAGTCAATATATACATTCGCAGAAGTGAAGACAAAGTTGCTGATTAGATAGGATTATAATCTCTAGCCATAGAACCTATTTCTGTAGAGTATTGCAATAGCAGCAATGCAAGCCCAATAGTTTTTATACTAGTCTATTAGTATGATAGTTATGAGTTGATTATTTCTGGTTCTTCTTTGTAAGAAGTTTCTTTCTCTCTCTTTAACCTAGAGTGTTCTCTGGATCTTTTATAAAGAGTCGAGTGTAACCTATAGTCATGTCTTGGACCTGCTGTGTTTCTATTGTACCACTCCGAGGGATGTAATACTAGTGAACGGTGTTTCATTGGTGTTATGTCAACGACTACAGTATACTACATCATGCAGTGGTATGCTGGGTTACCGCATATTGGCAGAACCCACTTAATTTATAGACGAGCGGGGGACGACAAAAAAAGCTGCAAAGAAACCAAATAAGGAAGCGGGGGAAAAATAAAGAAACAGAAACAGATCACACACATGTAGCATAATATAAACTGTTTGGAAAAAAGAAATAAACGCAAATGAAGAAATCATCCATTAACATTTAGGTTTAAAAGAAGACAACTTTTGAGCGTCCTCCGTAGGATTGGCATCCTGGGATCCTCCGCATCCCAGGCTGGACACGTGTCCCCTACCGACAATAAAGGAGAGAGGACCATGCGTGGGCCCTACCACTTCTTCCTTTTATCTTCTTATCAGTTTCCTTGACTCGTTCTTCCTTGTCTCCCTTTGCGAGAACCACTGGCACGCTAGCCTGATCTCCTCGGTAACGACATATGCCGATCTCCTTCCCACTGCAGCCTCTCCCCACTCCTCTCCAGCCGCACCGTTGATGTAGAAATTGCGCAACAAGCCGATGCATGTGGTAGATACATGCTGTTGTGAACCTCTATTTCCGACCACATCCTCTGGCTTCCTTGGAAGCACCTTGTAGCACCCCCCCCCCCATGGTAGCACCATTCTTCCTTGGAAGCACATCCGTTGACCGCAAGCAACACCTCCGTCCTTCCATGGAAGAACTAGCGCTCTCCCCTGGAAGCACCTCCTTGGCCGCGGGCAGCCGCTCCACCTCTCCCATGGATGCACGTCGCAAAAGCGCTCATAGCAACAATGTCCACTGCTGAGAGCAAAGGCATTGGCTACTTGTAGAAAAAAGCGTATGTCCGCTCGTAGTAGATGCATTGGTCGGTCATAGCACATGTTTTTGCCGCTTGTAGCAACTACGCCCGTTGTAGGTCAAAAATGCGTCGCCGCCGTTCATAGCACACATGCTCGCTGCTCGTAGCAACACTACTAGGAAAAGGGCTATAGGTCCGCACATCCGTGACTCACATGGTTGAAGTGCCCCACATGTAAAATAGGCATGGCTCACTTGTGGGCAGTGCCCTACTAGTAACTAGAACAACTGTGGCGCACATGGGATATGTGCGCCACAGATATGTGTGGGTTAAGGGCCTGCCAGCGGCATGCCACATACCCGTAGAGCACATGGGGTATGTGCGCTATGGTTGTGGCAAGTTCTGTGGCGCACTATGCCATGTGCGCCATAGATGTGTAGACTTAGCCGTAGGGCACTAGGGCAAGGTGCCCTACGGCTAACTACCCTGCACCAACTCCACCCCCTGGATCGCCTTTTTAGGATTTGAAAAAAATAAAAGAAAATGATAAACACATAAAAAAATAAATGTAGGGTTTCGTAGCATGGAAAACAAAATTTTTATATCGCATACAAACAAACAAGCAAGCCAAGATCTATCTACTAGATCGTAGCAACGAGTCGATGGAATAACTTACCCTCGAAGATTCCAAAGCGGTTAACGAGAGCAGATTCTCGTGGATGATGTAGTCATACTCTTTCCGATCTCAAGATCGCGTAGACGATCCTTCCGGCGCTGCGTTCCGGCAGCGCTTCCGCAGTCGGTCACACGTTCGGTACTCGACGAAGACCTTCCTCTCCCTTGTTCCAGCAGGCAGCGGAGGTTGTAGCACTCTCCTCGCGATTCCGGCAGCACAACGGCGTGGTACCGGAAGTAGAGGGGAGATCCCGCAGGGCTTCGCCTTAAGCCGGAGCGAGTATGGTGGAGTATGAGAGAGAGCTATTAGTGGTCTAGGGTTTAGACACACCAATTAGAAGGCTCTAAACCGAAGGCTAGAGCAATTATAAGCTCTAAACCAAAACGGCTCTAAACCGGAGATTAGAGGATAGGAACTTGTGTGTCTAGAGGAGGAGGCCCTGCCCCTCCTTTTATAGGTGGGAGGGGCGGCCAAGGGGAGGGGAGTCCCTCCCCAAGTCGGCCTTGGGTGGCGCGCCAGCTTGGAGAGGAGACTCCTCCCCAAAGTCGGTTTCAACCACCTCTTGCTTGTTTCCCACAGTTTCCTGTTTTAGCCGTTTGACTTTCAAACTGGCCATTTGACTTTTCTGTTTTAGGATTCAATTTAATCCTTTATTTGGAACAGCAAGAACACTTAGTACATGATGCAATCATTCCAATATGTAATGACACATTCATGTACCCCTCCCCTTCCCGGAGTGCCGGACATTCCGGAACCTTCTAGAACATTCCCGATGAAAACACCGGAATCATTCCCGAACTCCGAAACGGGACTTTCCTTATATGAATCCTATTCTCCGGACCATTCCGGATCACCTCGTGATATCCCGGATCCCATCCGAGACTCCGAACAACATTCGGTCTCTTTCTCATAATACCATAACTACTCAAAACAACGTCGAATCCTTAAGTGTGTCTCCCTACGGTTCGTGAATTATGCGGACATGATCGAGACACTTCTCCGAACAATAACCAATAGAGGAATCTGGAAATTCATATGGCTCCCACATATTTCTACGATTACTTTGCGATCGAATGAACCACTTACATACGATACCAATTTCCCTTTGTCTCATGATAGTTTACTTATCCGAGGTTATGATCGTCGGTATCTCTGCATACCTAGTTCAACCTCGTTACCGATAAGTACTCTTTTCTCGTTCCCGTGATATGTGATCCCTTGTGAGCCAGTCACATGCTTGCAAGCTAATTGGATGACATTTCACCGAGAGGGCCCAGAGTATATCTATCCGTCATATGGATGGACAAATCCCACTCTTGATCCATGTGTTTCAACCAATACTTTCTGAATACTCAATGCCACCTTTATAGCCACCCTGTTACGGTGTGGTGTTTGATGACATCAAAGCATCCATCCGGAAAAGGTGATATGCATGATCTCATGGTCGAAGGAATTAGGTTACTATGTATCAGAAAGCATATAGCAATTGAACTATTGAAATGACTTGATCTTTATGCTACGCTTATCTATAGGTGTATGTCCATCACATCATTCTCCTAATGATATGATCCTGTTGTTAATAACATCTCTATGTTCATGATCAGGAAACCATGATCATATATTAACCAACAAGCTAGTTTAACAAGAGGCTTTACTAGGGACTCTTATTTTAGTTTACAAATCACACAAGTATTAATGTTTCCGGTTAATACAATTATAGCATGGTATGTAAACATTTATCATAAGTGTGAAGATATGATAATAACCACTTTATTATTGCCTCTTGGGCATATCTCCAACAGTCTCCCACTTGCACTAGAGTCAATAATCTAGTTTCAAACCTTTGTGTATTCAACACCTATGGCTTTCCGGTGTTGTATGTACACGATTGCTAGTGGTCAACTGATCTCCGGATCTGACACTTCCAGGTCCGTGTGTAATTGCATGTTTTTGCGTCTCTACGCATCACTCATTCTCTAATGAGATGGCTTTGTATAAATTTGGTCTTTCGGTGTGACCTTTAGCTCTTTGGGGTTAAAACATGTTGATAATATTGTCGCACAATATATCTTCATAGTATTATCCCACTGTGAACTACACCTAGTTTGATAACAAACTACTTGACACAAATGCCCTCTTTTGCTGCAAAAATAGCAGTCATATACTTAGCCTTTTGTTGTAGTATCTGTCACAATGTCTTAACTTTGGAACTCATCCAAATCCATTATGGAACTCACTTTCCATTATATTGTGCCACCCTTAGTTTAGATTGAGATAAACTTAATTTGTACTTTGTGACAAAGCTAGTATCAATGTAGTACTTTTACAATGAACTAACCATCTATTTGTCACTTCTACAAATATTATACTCTTAGTTCTTCCAAAAGATCATAAGAATATCCTTACTATTGTCCAATGATCATCTTACGAATCATTCTGGTATATGCTCACAACATTTAGAGCATAGGACATATCTGGATTTGTACATATCATAGTATGATTGATATAAATACTCTTTGTGATTTCATACATCAAGTATCAATCTATACTTGATTATTTGTTTCACTTTACCAAATGTCAATACACTTGAATATATCATCAACATTGAACTCATTCAATCCTTTCTGTGCGACAAGAACCTCTCTTGTAGTTTCTATATTGAACTCATTCAATATCTTGTCTATGTACTTCTGGCACAACCATATTAGCGTCTATTGATGCCAAATATTTGGGTTTTGCCTAAGTCTTTCATCGGGATGAAATTCTTAATATGTGTTAATAAAAGATACATTATTTCCAATCAACAATATGTCTTCCACATAATGTATTAGAAACATGTCTTAGCGCTCCCACTTAATTTCTTGCAAATGCAAGCATCTTCATCGTCTCTAATGAACTTTTAAACTCCTTTAACAGTTTCATCATAGTGAATATTCCAACTCCGCGATGCTCACTTTAACCATTGAAGTTTGCATATGCTTTTAGCATCCTTTGAATTAACAAAACCCTATGGACCGTGTTATGCACATGTCCTAGGTAACGATTCTATTAGAAGAACCTGTTTTGTTTATTCAACTACCATATAACAAGTTATATGTAGTGGTTGCTACATTAATCCGTCTAGACTAAATATCACTATGAAAGATCAAATCTTGTCATAGTCAACCTTTGAACATTGTTGTGAACTCTTTCCCAACATGTCGACTATTTCATAGATGTAAAACATCCATGTCTATTTCTTTATAGATCCAGACACAACTGTAAGGTCTTACACCTTTCTCGAGGGTCCTTCAAGTTCAAAACTTGATTTCTCGTGCATGGAACTATCACGGATTTTATGGCTTCAAGCCATTTGACGGAGTCAGGGCTCATCATCGCTTCTTTGCATGTAGTCGGATCATTATTGTTAAATAATGATTTAACTCTCAAATCTTGGTATTTGATTGTTCATCCGACCTACTTGTTTCAATAGGAACTTAGATCTCCGTGACCACAACCTTTGAAGTACGCGAGCCATGAGCATTGTTTACTAACTCCGGAACACTTTTCGGTGCTGCGCAACTTTGCACATATAGCTAAGGTTCTTTTAACCTTATCAAAGTTCTATTGTCCTCCCACTTAACTTTTCACGAAAAATTCCTTCTCAAAGAAACTTAACGTTCTAAGCAACAAACACTTTTGTCTCCGGTGTTTATGGAGGAATACTTAACAGTTATACAAAGACAGGTTCATCCGACTTTGGTTGCACACATCTTTCTTATGCATAGCATACCAATGTTTAAGAAAGGACAACTTGGGTTTTATCCCAAACCATAACTTTATATGGTGTCAATTCAACGGATTATGATGAAGCTCTTTTCAGTGGAAAAACGGTAATCTCTAAAGCTTTTAATCTTTAAAATATAATGGCAGTTTTATGAATTACACCTTCGATCTTACCATGTCAAACAAGGTTTAATTACATATCTCGAACGCTCCATACTCTTATGGTGTTTCGGAAAAATGCAAATCCACGGAATGATTCCTTAAATCTTAGGTATTATGCTAAACTTGTAACTCAAATATCTTTCTTTATGATCTTATCATAAACTATTTATATTCTTGTTACAATGATTTTGCACTTCATCTTGAAAATCTTTGAACTTTTAAAATATTTCACACTTCATCCTTATTAAGTAAATATTCATATATGCACTCAAATTTTCGGAGAAAGCATATGAAGTTAAAACCCATCGCTCTTGACTACATATAATGGATTTCGTACAACAATATGTACAAGTTCCAATAAGCTAGTCATTCGTTCCCTTTTGGCCTATGAACGAAGTTTTAATTATCTCTAGGAAAGTTTCACAAGCGTCATTTGATCAAAATCAAAAGACTCCAAAATTCCATCCACATGGAGTTTCTTCATGTTTTCTGTCCAATATAATTTAAACGGCGATGTCACTTCCTAAGTGATCTTTCAATCAATTTGTCTTTCGACATTTTTAGCACTAGTTTTATGGATGTGATTTCTCCAACAAGATTTGTGAATCATCCATCTTTTATGGATTACGGCAATTATTTGAACAACCCTTTTGTTCTCATAATACCTGATAAAACAAATCTTTGAAGGCAAGCTTTGATGTTTAACGAGCAACACAATAACCTTTTATTTGTTCTCGATGAACATCATCACATATTCTTTTGCTAGTTACTTAGGCCATTGTAGTTCATGAATTGTGTTGTTTCGTATGACGATTCACACCAACAAATTCAGTATCAAATACTTAAGAACCACATTGTTTAATAAGCAAAGAATATAGCCATAACATGTATATCATCTATATACTTAAACTGAACAATTCTAGTCTTTTATTTTCTGCCATATATTTATGAGATTCTCTTTCAGTATTTCCTTTTATATTTGAAAGAATCTATCAACATCAATAGTGGAGTCATACATATGACACATAGTCCAAAGCGTGTATAGTTAAATACCAATGTCTTTGGACTTGCACTTTGAAGTAGATCACCATTATCAAATGTTTGGTGTTCTTTCAAATTCCTTTCTTTAGTAATCTCTTGCTGTAGTAAACATTTTACCTACATCAAATATTCACCCTCATCATGGATTTATCCATGATTAAGCTACTTTTAGCTTGTAACGGTGAATCGTGAGTATAATGTTGCTCTCCAAAACCTTTTGGAGGATTAGGACAACTAGTGTCTCCAACCTTTTGCAAATTCTCATCATATATGAGAACATGACTTTTGCCATATTATACTCTATCATGTTGCAACCAAAACTTCGTTTCAGATATCACAATATCTTCCACACATCATGGTTTCTGAAACAACTCTTTCAGATCCTAGATAACCTTGATATTAAGACAATCCTTTGAATATCAAGAATCATGGAGACAAACATGATACTTATATACTAACATTGGAATTGTTACTCTTGATTTAATACCAACTATTAAACTTCATGGAGTAATCAAAAACTTACTGAAAGTTTGCAATAGGACTTTTAAACTTTAGATTAACACTTCAAAACAATACGATACCAGTTCGTAAAGTAACCAACCAGATTTCTATAGTTCTATCATCTCAATTATAACTAAGTGCAAGGTGGTAAACGGATGCCAATGACTACAACAACTATGCAAATTCACTTTGATTTAGTTTATGATAAATTGAGTTCTAATTAATAATTAAATTAATCTAGGTGAACTCCCACTCAAAACAATATCCCTCACATTGTTTTAGTGATCACACGAACCAAATCCACCATATCAAAACCGATCATCACGAGAATTGATATAGTTTCAATGACGAACAATCGACATGTTCATCATATCTACTATATGATTCATGCTCTACCTTTCAGTATTCCGTGTTCCGAGACCATGTCTGTACATGCTAGGCTCGTCAAGATCAAACCTTAGCTTCTGCATAAGCAAATCTGGCTTGCTTACGTTGTATACACTTGCAGAATCTAACACACCCGATCATCACGTGGTGCTTCGAAACAACAAGCTTTAGCAACGGTGCTAACTAAGGGTGAACACTTTATGACTTGAAATTCATGTGCATGAGGGATCATCTTATAATGCTACCATCGTCTACTAAGCAATACAAGATGCATAAAGGATTAACATCACATGCAATTCATAATATGTGATATGATATGGCCTTTCTTCTTTGTGCTTCCGATCTCCATCTTCTAGCACGAACATGATCTCCATCATCACCGACATTGCATCAAGGTCAATGATGCTTCTCCATGGTTGTCGTCCACCGGCTTCAACTATTACAACTACTTTGAATAGACACGCGGGTCTTAACAAAAATTAAAGACAACCATATGGCTCCTGCCGGTTGCCAACTTACAATAAGGAACATTGCATACATCATATATAATCACAATCATGGCCATATCACATCACTGCACACCCCTGCAAAACAAAGTTAGACACCTCTACTTTCTTTGCATATTTTACGTGGTTTGGGGCTTCCAATAAGTGTCGTTCTAACTTACGAACAAGAACCACAACATTGATACTAGTATTGTTAATCACCCGTTGTAAATTGGATCTTAACTATGCTAGGAGAAACAGGCACCCGCAAAGCCACTTATGCAATACAAGTTGCATGTCAAGCGTGGAGCAAGTCTCATGAACGATGTCATGTAAGGTTAGCCCGGGCCGCTTCATCCCAACATACCGCAAGATGCAAAGTACACAAGAAGCAATCAACAATAAAAGCATCAACGCCCACAATGACCATTGTGTTCTACTCGTGCAACATATCTACATATAGACACGGCTCTGATACCACTGTAGGGTTTCGTAGCATGGAAAACAAAAATTTTCTATCGCATACAAACAAACAAGCAAGCCAAGATCTATCTACTAGATCGTAGCAACGAGTCGATGGAATAACTTACCCTCGAAGATTCCAAAGCGGTTAACGAGAGCAGATTCTCGTGGATGATGTAGTCGTACTCTTTCCGATCTCAAGATCGCGTAGACGATCCTTCCGGCGCTGCGTTCCGGCAGCGCTTCCGCAGTCGGTCACACGTTCGGTACTCGACGAAGACCTTCCTCTCCCTTGTTCCAGCAGGCAGCGGAGGTTGTAGCACTCTCCTCGCGATTCCGGCAGCACAACGGCGTGGTACCGGAAGTAGAGGGGAGATCCCGCAGGGCTTCGCCTTAAGCCGGAGCGAGTATGGTGGAGTATGAGAGAGAGCTATTAGTGGTCTAGGGTTTAGACACACCAATTAGAAGGCTCTAAACCGAAGGCTAGAGCAATTAGAAGCTCTAAACCAAAACGGCTCTAAACCGGAGATTAGAGGATAGGAACTTGTGTGTCTAGAGGAGGAGGCCCTGCCCCTCCTTTTATAGGTGGGAGGGGCGGCCAAGGGGAGGGGAGTCCCTCCCCAAGTCGGCCTTGGGTGGCGCGCCGGATTGGAGAGGAGACTCCTCCCCAAAGTCGGTTTCAACCACCTCTTGCTTGTTTCCCACAGTTTCCTGTTTTAGCCGTTTGACTTTCAAACTGGCCATTTGACTTTTCTGTTTTAGGATTCAATTTAATCCTTTATTTGGAACAGCAAGAACACTTAGTACATGATGCAATCATTCCAATATGTAATGACACATTCATGTACCCCTCCCCTTCCCGGAGTGCGGACATTCCGGAACCTTCTAGAACATTCCCGATGAAAACACCGGAATCATTCCCGAACTCCGAAACGGGACTTTCCTTATATGAATCTTATTCTCCGGACCATTCCGGATCACCTCGTGATATCCCGGATCCCATCCGAGACTCCGAACAACATTCGGTCTCTTTCTCATAATACCATAACTACTCAAAACAACGTCGAATCCTTAAGTGTGTCTCCCTACGGTTCGTGAATTATGCGGACATGATCGAGACACTTCTCCGAACAATAACCAATAGAGGAATCTGGAAATTCATATGGCTCCCACATATTTCTACGATTACTTTGCGATCGAATGAACCACTTACATACGATACCAATTTCCCTTTGTCTCACGATAGTTTACTTATCCGAGGTTATGATCGTCGGTATCTCTGCATACCTAGTTCAACCTCGTTACCGATAATTACTCTTTTCTCGTTCCCGTGATATGTGATCCCTTGTGAGCCAGTCACATGCTTGCAAGCTAATTGGATGACATTTCACCGAGAGGGCCCAGAGTATATCTATCCGTCATATGGATGGACAAATCCCACTCTTGATCCATGTGTTTCAACCAATACTTTCTGAATACTCAATGCCACCTTTATAGCCACCCTGTTACGGTGTGGTGTTTGATGACATCAAAGCATCCATCCGGAAAAGGTGATATGCATGATCTCATGGTCGAAGGAATTAGGTTACTATGTATCAGAAAGCATATAGCAATTGAACTATTGAAATGACTTGATCTTTATGCTACGCTTATCTATAGGAGTATGTCCATCACATCATTCTCCTAATGATATGATCCTGTTGTTAATAACATCTCTATGTTCATGATCAGGAAACCATGATCATATATTAACCAACAAGCTAGTTTAACAAGAGGCTTTACTAGGGACTCTTATTTTAGTTTACAAATCACACAAGTATTAATGTTTCCGGTTAATACAATTATAGCATGGTATGTAAATATTTATCATAAGTGTGAAGATATGATAATAACCACTTTATTATTGCCTCTTGGGCATATCTCCAACAATAAAATCATTTCGTATTTAGGTAGATAATGTGGTATCGTTTTTAGGAAAATTAACAAACATGAGTTTCGACTTTTTCTGCAAAAAAAAGTCATGCCACGGTAAAATAGCCGTAACTTTTGCATACGATGTCGAAAAAATTGTCTAATATACCAAAATGACGAGAACGAGATTTTGCATCTGCTCGTAACGACCTCTGGTCGTTTAGCGATTATTTAGATTTTCAAAATTCGAAAAGAGTAAAAAGTTATGGTCAAAAGACTTTTTTCTGTAGAAAAAAAGATGGCAACTTACCTGTAGCGCACCACTACCTAGTGCGCTACGAGTAAGTTGGGCAGGATTCAAAATTTGAATACCCACCCCGCCCACCTACACCTTTTCTTCCCTCCCCCCTTCTCTCCTTTTCCTCCCTTCTCCTTTCCTTCTTCTTATCCTCCTCCTTCTCCTTCTCCTTCTCATTTCCTTCTCCTCCTCCTCCTCCTTCTCCTTCTCCTTCTCCTTCTCCTTCTCCTTCTCCTTCTCCTTCTCCTCCTCCTCCTTCTCCTTCTCCATTTGCCGCTTTTTTTTTGAATTTTGAAATTTGTATCTGTGGCGCACAGCACGTAGTGCACCACGGCTATCGTTTCATACGCGTGGCGCGCAACACATAGTGCACCACGGTTATATTTTCATAGGCGTAGCGCACCACCTAGTGCGCCACGGCTAACTTTTAGCCGTAGCTAGTGCGCCACGGATGGCCTTTTCAGGTGCGCCACGAATGGCCTTTTTCCTAGTAGTGCAATAATGACGGCCGCGTGGTAGCAAATGTGTCGTCTGCTTGTAGCACATGCTTTGGCCACTTGTAACATTAATGGTAACACTTGCAGCTCTGGTGGACACCCTCGTAGCCGAACTCCGGCGGCCTGGCCTCGGAGCACCTCTGCCTAGAAAATTGGAGCACCTCTCAGCTTCTAGGACGACGCCGGTGCCGGGATGAGTACGGCAGGTGAAGACACGTCCGGGTGCTGTCGCAAGGAATAAAATGCTCATGTCCTATCGTACATGGGTGGACCCCACTGTCTGAACCGCGCGTAGACGGTCCTAATTTTTCCAATGTGAGGGCATCTCCACTGGGCCGATCCATCCGGTCCGAGCGTGTTCGAACTTGTCCGTGCGGATGTGCGGGGCGTGCACGGCGGCCCAGCAGGCTGACCCATCAAGTCCGAGCGTGTTCGAACTTTTCTATCCGGATGCGCAGGGCGTACGCGGTGCCCCAGCGGGCCGACCCATCCAGATAAACGCATCCGGCTCGACCCATCCATGCATCTAATCTGGGGCTTGTTTGCGTCGGCCCGAACGCCCACGGACAGCGCGGGTGTCCTACCCGCCTGTGCCCCTGGCCCACCCGTTAGACACCGCGACCCGTGGCATTGATTCAGACGCGGTCAATGGCATCGATTCAGACGCAACCGCGGGAACAATTTAGAGGCGCTGGCAGAAGGCTGACCAGCAGCAGGCTGCGCCATCGATGACGACGCGACGGCACGCTGACCCACTGGGCGCCGCTTGCGTTCTTGCGCTGGCATTGATGGCGAAAGAGCGGGAAGCTACGCGTGTTTGCGGGCAAAGAGGCTATTTAACCCTGCGCCCGTTGGTGCCTTACTCCTCACCTCTCGCCATCGCAAACCCTAGCCGTCGCCACCACCAACAATGAAGACGCTGTCGTGCCTGAAGAAGGGAGGAGCAAGAACGACCACGAGGCGTATGGCTCTAGCAGCCAGCGCTCCCGGCTGCCGGCCTTCCTCCGCGGCACATCCCTTCCGCCTCCGCCACAGCCGGAGGATTTACGAGGCTACCTCGTTCGCCCGCCACCACGGCCAGAGGGGGAGCGTCGCGAGCGGCAATACTTCCGCATCGCGGAGTGCGAGCGCCGCTGGAGGGAGGGCCGGGGCATCAGGCACAACGACGTGTCCCTCCCCATCGTCTGACTCCTCAACCGGGACCGTGTCCCGGTGCCGCCCGTGCCCAAGACGGGCAAAGGGCTGGAGGAGGAGATCTGCCGCCAGATCAGGGGCCTCCCGCCGGCCCAACGGTGGGATGTCGCCTACCACTCCGAGGCGTACTGGAAGGAGTTTATCAAGTGTGAGAACAAGGTGCGGCACGCCACCACCATCCGCCGCGACCTGCAGTGGGGGAGGTCTACCCCGTCGCCGACATCGACTCGGACGAGGAGGGCTCCGTCAACCACTCCGACGTCAAGCTCGACAGCGAGGACGGAAACGACGAGGAGGACGACGACGACGGCATCGTCGTCAAGCAGGAGGCGGTGGGGCGCCGTGGCCTGGGCAGGTGATCAATCCAACTGCGCCCGCTCCCGCTCCGTCCTTGCCACAGCCAACCTCTGGACATCGCCGGAGTATCTCGACCTCGACCCGTAGATAGACGAGGCGCGCAAAGACCAGTAGCTAGGGCTAGTAGTAGTTTAAATTCTATTTTATATATTTTAAATATAAATAAGTATGAATCTTGTCTGTTTTTAGCGTGAATTATTTGTGTTTAAATCTGAAAAAAATTACCTCATCCGAATCAGATAAATAGGTCACGCCGCTAGACAGGACTGACCAAACAGACCGACCTCCTATCCAAATCGATCACGGACCGATCAAAACAGACAAAAACGGATATTTTGGATCGAGATGCCGTGAAGATCCTCCTCACCAGTCACCACACAGGGAAAGAACCTTCCAGATGGCAACGCTATGGCTTGCCTATGTTTAGCTACGTCCCGTCGACAACGACGACACCGTTGACTGCCTTGTCTCGTACTCTCTTTGTTTTAAAATATAAGATGTTATAGATTTGTGAAGAAAAAGTATCTAAATTTATTTTAGTACGTAGATTCATTCTAAACATGAGTGAACCTATATATAAAAGAAGTCTAGATAAATTTACTTCACAAAGCTAAAACATCTTATATTTTAAACACGGAGGAAGTACAACATGTTAGATGTATATATCTGTATATTGTATTTCCCTCATATGTTAGGGGGTTTCCTGCATATTTGTCCTGTACCTGTACTATATATTATGACCTTTAGCCCCCAGAGGAATACAAGTTGCATATTCCTAACATGGTATCAGAGCTAGGTTAGCCTCCTCCTACTCGCAACTTCGTCGCGGTAGCCGCCACCGTCCCTGTCGCCGCCGGCCTTGCCGCCGGCCTTGCCGTCGTCGCCGCCGCCGGTCGTCGCTCAGTTTCTGGCCGTTTCCGTCGTTGCCGTTCCGTCTCCAGATCCGATCCAGATCCGATCCATATTGGTTTTCTAGTCCACGAGCTGGTCTTTTCAGATCCGTTCCGATCTCCAGACGCGTGGGTCTTCTTGTCAACAGGGACGGTGGCGCCCTGTTCCTTG
Organism: Avena sativa; assembly: GCA_916181665.1. Classification (NCBI taxonomy): domain Eukaryota; kingdom Viridiplantae; phylum Streptophyta; class Magnoliopsida; order Poales; family Poaceae; genus Avena; species Avena sativa. Next base: position 426,645,372 of record OV702280.1, read on the forward strand.
CTGACCATCCCCTGCGCGTGACTCCCTGACACCCTGCGCGTGACTCCTTGACGCCCTGCAGACACCACCATCCCCTGCAGACCATCCCCTGCCCTGCGCGTGACGCGCGCAATCAACAGGGACGGTGGCGCCCTGTTCCCCTGCCGACCATCCCATGCGCCCTGCGCGTGACAGCGCCTGGCGCCCCGCCTCGCCCGGTGCCTCGCTTGGCGTGCCCTGTTCCCCTGCAGACTCCCCTGCGCCCTGCGCGTGACAACGCTTGGCGCCGCGCCTCGCCTGGTGCCCCGCCTGGCGCCCTCCTGCCCGCCTGGCCATGTCGAGACTCCAGCTCGCCTCGATTGGATCTGGGCCCTTGTTCCCGATTGGATCTGAGTGTTGATCTCAAAAAAAAATTGAGAGAGAGAGATGTCTTCTGCATCGGGCTATGTTGCGAATCCTTGCTGCCCGGTGATCTTCGATGGCGCGAATTATTCTGATTTCGCTGCCTTTATGCGCGTTCACATGCACGGTCTCCGTCCTTGGGGTGTGCTCTCTGGCGAGGTCCCCTGTCCGCCGAGCCCCCCTGCTCCTGTGGCTCCTCTTCCTCCGACGCCGATTGTGCTTGCTGCTGATGCTTCTTAGGAGGCCAAGGATGCTGCTTAGAGCGCTGATGATAGTGTTGTTGCTGCCTATGACCTGAAGTTCAAGCAGTATTCTGCTGATCTCGAGTCCTATCGCCATGCTCTGGCTGCCTACACTCAGTGGGTCGATGAGGATGCTCGTGCTGCTGCTGTTATCACCTCCAGTGCTCTGCCCCAGTATGCTGCTGAGTTCATGAGTCTTCCTACTATTGCCACTCAGTGGGCACATCTTCGTCAGCGCTATCAGGCATCTGGGGATGCTCTTTACCTGTCTGTGGTTCGCCAGGAGCATGCTCTTCAGCAGGGTGATTCCACTATTGATGAGTTCTATACTCAGAGTGCTGCTATCTAGCGTCAGCTTGATTCTCTCCGTACTGCTGTTTGTGGCACATGCTCGTGCCAGATTGTGCGCTCGGATTTGGAGTTTCACCGCATCTATGAGTTTCTGTCTCGGCTCCGCCAGGAGTTTGAGCCCCGGCGTGCTCAGCTGAATGCTCGTGGTCGTGTTCCGCTCTCTGAGGTGTTGATTGAGCTTCGGGCTGAGGAGACCCATCTCCGTGGTGCTGGTCTTCTTGCCGTTCCATCTGTGCTTGCTACTCATGGTCCTCCCATGCCGTCGGCTCCATCGACTCAGCCGCAGTCCTCTGTGCCGCCGCCGATACTACCCACTCCTCCAGGTCAGGGTCAGAGTCAGCACCAGCAGTCTCAGGGTCCGAGTTAGAACCAGCATCCTCAGGGTCAGAGCCAGCACCAGCAGGCTCGTGGTCAGGGTCGCCGTGGTTCTCTTTGTCACTTCTCTTATTGCAACAGGGATGGCCACACTTGGGCCACCTGTTATACACGGGATCCTAGTTTAAGTCAACAACACCAGGCTCGTGGGAAGTCGGATCCTTTCGGGTCTTCAGCAGTTGCTCTCTCTGATCAGGACATTATCAGGAGTCTTCGCGGTCTGCTTGCTGCTATAGGCTCTCCTTCGACGGGCACTGCTGGTTCTGTGACTGATTCTTCCGGCCCTGCGCGACCACCATCTTCTACACAGTGAGGTACGTCCTCGTGGTATCTGGATTCTGGAGCTTCCTTTCATATGACCTCTGAGTCTTTTTTTCTGTCCGCTCTTCGTTCTCTCCCTTCCCCTGTCCGTGTTTTCACGGCTGATGGTACCTCTCTTCCTGTTTCTAGTCGGGGCACCCTTTCTACTTCTTTGTTTTTTGTTCCTGATATTTCTCATGTCCCTCTTCTTAAGATGAATCTGTTCTCTGCTAGCCATCTTACTGACGCTGGTTGTCGCGTCATTCTTGATGCTGGTTCTTGTGTTGTCCAGGACCGTCGCACACAGGCCCTGGTTGGAGCTGGCCCTCGCAGCCGTGACTCTTCAGGACTTTGGGAGTTAGACTGGCTTCGTGTTCCTTCCGCTACCACTTCATCTGTCAGTTCTTCTCTGGTCGTCGCCTCTGCTACAAGCTCCTTTCAGCAGACTAAGCACTTAGTTTTACACCCTGCAGGGGTTTGTACACTTTACCCATGTGACGTGGCCAATCCAGCTCATACCATGACACTCATATTGTGGTATGATAGTGAGAAGTCCAAGAAGAGACAATTGGGGAAGTAGTTCCCCAAGACCATCCATACACTATACCAACATATCAATTCACTACATCTCTGGATATGAAGAGCTTTGTTCACCACGACCTACTAAGTACATCCAGCCACCCATTTCTTAATGGCATATGGTTGCACATGTAAGCTACTAAACAAAGACATTAAGCAATTCTCAGAGGCCTAGGTGCCTTTCAACAATAAACCAACCAACAATTATCAATCCCATCACACCCAGGGGATTCATTAATTAAGTTGTTTTGGATTTCTCAAAACATTTACTTTCAAAACCATAGTACAACATGGTGTAAACCCACTCTCGTATAAGTAAGCACATCTAAGCACAAGTAACATATGGTGGCTCACCTAACAAGGAAATACTATGACAATAGTAGGACATAGCATAGCAATAATAATCCAACACATGCAATTACAAAAATAGAGCTACAATACATAGGGAAAATAAATAGGACGTTTACGTATCACCACTTGCCTTGATAGTTTTTGATTTGTTCAAACACTCGAAATAGTCACACGGAAAACACTCCAGACAATCTACACAAATCGGTACAACAAGGTAAACAACAACACACCAAAATCAATACAAATGCATGCATGATATATTAATAAAAGTTTCAGTAGCATATTTAAGTTCTATGATCATTATATTATTGATGACATGAATGGAAAACTTTTTAATGCATCAAAAATATTTATTGCATTAATAAGATCCATTTAATAGGCTTTTATTCATAATAATTTAGCTACTGTTATAAATAGTATTGTTAAATCTTAGTAAAATACTCCTGAGTAGATGTTCTAATTTAGAGCCAGGATCAAAAGGATTTACGTCAAAATAGTTTACAGGTGATTTTAGAGAATTAAAATACTACAATAATAATTTTAATGTACTTAAAATTATATGTAACTTAAATTTGCAAATTTATTCCAGAATCAGGTTGTACATAATTTTGTGAATCCAGGGGTATATAATTTGTATTTTTCTGAATAATAGTTTATTTTCTGCAAATTTATTGCTCCAAAAATGGTATTAAACCATTTAAATAATTACGACAAATACTTAAAGTAAATGTCCGATAAAATTGAAGTTTAATAATCTACAAAATTGGTAATTTACATTTTTTGGACATGTAGGTATTTTTATATGAATTTTACAAGATCAATGCATTTGCTACAATTTCTAATCCTTTTTTTATTTATTTTCTACAGAAAAGTCCACGCTGATCGGCACTGAGTAAGCTGACGTACGGACACGCGGGCGCCACACGACACGCTCCTATTTGCGAGTAGCGGTTCAGCCGGATCTAACCTTGGCCATATGATCTCGATCACACAGTCAGGAATGGAAGCTTCCTCACCTCACCAGCGAGGTCGGCTGACGGCGGTGGTGGATTCGAACAGTGATGGTGGCGAGCGCTCCAGCGATCTTTGGTGACAGGAAAGGAGATGATGTGAAGAAACATGACACGACGTGGTCTATAGGGTCCTCGGCTAAGCGTCCTTCCTACTGTGACGACGTCGAGGTGCAGACGGAGTCAACGGGCGGCATGCGAACTCCGGCGGCCTCGTGCGACGGTTCTGGTGGTCCTGCAAAGAAGTAAGTGGGTCAGGGCGACGCGGTAGAGAACTAGGGAGAGGATGGAAGGGAAAGGAGGGGCCGGGGTAGACAACAAACGCGAGTTTGAGAATGATCTGTGAGCTCCGGCGGCAGCGATTTGGCAGCTCGGCGTTGGGGGTGCTAGGGTTTCAGAATAGAAAAAAAGTTGGGCGAGAGAGGGGTGTTTATATGGTCAAGTAGGCATGCGGGAGGGGCACTAGATTGAACCAATCGCATGGAATTAGTGGCGGATTCGTTCGGAATCAGCAGATTCGTGGTCGGGTCAGGCTATGGTCGGAGGAAGAGGATGATGGGTGCACTAGTACAAACTCGCTACTTAGAGATGTTAATTTCCCATAGGCCTTAGACAGTTTCTCGTTCCATCTCAAGCACATAGCTTATAAGAGCACACCACTTGAGCCGGTTTTTCTTTGCGTCTCTAAGATACGTGACCTTAGACGGTGCAAAAAAGACAAACGCCTCTAACATCTACGAGCTGGAGACAGGCAATATTTCCGACTGCTTGCAAGAACTCTTCAACCTCGGATGGCCTATACTATGGACCGTCTCCAATAGTAAGGCGACCTGAGTTGGATCTAACAAAGAGCGTTTCTAGAACTAGTGTGCCTTGAAGCTACTTTTTAAAGTAACCGTCTCTAGTGTGTGTAGACCATTTTAAATAGTAGCATGGTGATTCAAAACCAATCATAGTTGACATGACACATAATCATGATTCAGCGGAAAGATAGATAGATTTAACTCAAGAACTTATAGAAGCCAGTCAAAACAAGACCATTATATTAACAATAAACATTAATCCAATAGATGGTGAAATCCATACATATTTAGCCATTACATTATGAAAGTGCATATAATGTGGAGTCCATATATTGAAGAAGCATAATTAGTACTCGAGTAGTAATGAGCTGTCTTGTGGAAGTTTGTGAACCAGAATATATACCTCTCCATTATCTATTTCATCAAAGCTAAATGGGATAATGCTATCCTGCTTTAAGTTGAAGCTTCTCACAACCTTCTCCCATCCAGTCGTCAAAATTGCATTTGATCCACCAGCTCCCATCTTTATCGTAACCATATTTGGCTTCTTGCTCTTTATTTGCCAAACATGGACATCAATTGGTTCATCAAGACGATTCTTTAGATATTTTCTTGTGAACTCATCTCCAAAAGTCTCCACAAATACAAATAGTTGATGAATTAGCATTTCATTATTGGAAGTATTTAAATATCATAGGGTATAGCTTGTTGATCACGTGTTCAAGAATATATCATGTTACAAGCTTTCACTTCTTTTGAATGACAGATGAATAGGGCAACTTGTAGACGTAGTACTTGATTTTTTGGTGGAAATTTGGGTTCACACCAGTCTAAAATGAAGTCTACATGATCTTCTTTTAGATACATGTCATTTCCAAAAAGGCTCTGCTTATCAAAATCAGTGTTCCCTTGTGTTGAGGCCGTGATGCAATAACACATACAAATTTCAATGTGGTGGAATATTCATGTGCCTACAGTATAAACACATACAAATTTAAAACAAATGACTGGAATTTTTATATTATTTGATACCTCTAAGATCAAGCCTCTTAGTGGGCTCTTTTGATGACTGGAACTCAAAACTGCCAGAGCTAATGGCAACACTATCATCGGTACAGAGAACTATTGCAAGATCACTATAGGTTCCCATATGTTAAATAGACATAGACACTGAGCATTTTAATACAATCAAATATAGCAATGAATTCGACTAAAAACAGAAACATGGTTCTTGTTATCATACATTAATAAAAAGCATACACATCCAAAGAATTTAAAATTCATCGAATAAACAAGATGCAAGCAGACTAATGAAGTGACAATTAAATCCATATTGCTAGAAGGGCAACGAACAATGAGGAATCAATAAAAAATTGTAGATTTTGAGATGTATACAAGGGGAAAAGAGGTGGGACCGATGCTAGGGGAGGCTCTCCTGACGCCGCCATCGTTTCTCTGCAGCTTGGAACCCTCAACCCTAAATTTGACAAGAAAAATGGCAAATTGCATGCCAAAATCCTAAAACAAAGCTCTACATTAGGGTTTTGGGGGTTTGGTTTTCACGCATACCTACCTGGACGACGAAGGGGTCCTCGGAGGCAAGGGAGAGCGTCCACACCGCAGGGGACCAGAGGCGGCAGGGAGGAGAGGCAGGGGACCGGAGGCAGCGATGGTCGAGGGCGCCGGTAGTGGCAGTGGTGGACAGTGGGGGTCAAGTACTAACCTCAGCGGGCGTGGAACAAAAAATGTGGCACAGATCTAAAATATTTGTCCAAATATTTTCAGACCTTTGCCGCGAAGTACTAACCTCAGTGGGCGGGGAACGAAAAATGTGGCACAAATCTGAAATATTTGTCCAAATATTTTCAGACCTTTGCCAGCAAGTACTAACCTCAGACGGTTGCGAACGGAAAACGTCTCTAACAACATCCAAATTTCATATTTTGCGGCCAAGTCTTCCCTCAGGCAGCTAGAAATTACAACCATCTCGAATTTTAAAAGGACTAAGTCAAATTTCATTTCCTATGGGAGACTTTGTTCGTTTGTAGGTTATATTTACACAAAGGAAGTAATTAAGGGAGAGAAGAGGCCCATTAAGATCGAAAGATTTGGAAGATGAGATCGGCGGCCTAGAGAACTTATCATATAGTGTTAAATGGATAATTAAGATGAATTCTATCCAAAACATAGAGATGAAACTAGCTAGCTATTGACAAAGTTGGTTCAGACAATAATCTAGCAAACAATATTATTAAGGTCACATGACATACTCCTTTGAGTATCACTCCTACGAGTATGAGTCCAGCAGGGATGCCAAATAATTGATGATGTCGATGACGAACATCATATGTACGTCCCTGCGCGTGGTGGTCAACCTCGCAGTGATGAGTATGGCTTGCCCAATCTGGAGATGCTCGGTTTGGAGGAAGTTAGTCCACCCGTCAATGGTGAAGGAGATGCGGCTGTCAAAATTCGTCTTGTACTCGACGGTGATGATGCCACCTCGTGCTCCAACGTGTACTCCAACCAAACCATCTTCAGGGATATTAAGATGATAAACCATGTCCTTAGGTAATTTCTATGATGCAAAGATAAGATGACTTGATGTTACACGCGACCATTATCACAAGTAGATCGATATGTATAGCTTTATCGACATGATATACTTACGATAATGCACCTCTCTACATTCGTCTTTGTCAAGCGGGTGACAAATGGCACCCCAATGATGGAATTACTTGGAGGGATGATTTGTTGGAGGTGATCTTTCTCACCGTCGGTAAGTTTGCATATCTGGGAGATAATTGGTGATAACTGGTCTATAGGTGGTTCGTCATCTTCTTCCTATTCTTAGTCGTCTTCTTCCTCTTCGCCAACATTGTTTAGATAGATGACAGTTATCCTTGGTATGTCTCCTTTCAAGGAAAAGCACACCAACTGACCATCTCCGGTGAGATGGTTATCAGCAATGAACCAAAGCCACCCTTCACCTCCCAATCGAGTCCTAGATAGCCCTTTTTGCACTTCAACTATGTATATCCACCCACAAGCTCGTAATTGCACCATATCTCCTGAGCTCATTGAAATGTACCCTTGCATTGCATGGGACAGTCTATGCACCAAAAGCACACATTAAATTAGTGATTTTAATATGCTGACAAGTATGAGATGAATTTAAATTGTACGATTGTCGAATAATATACCACTGATTTCTCAAAATAACCAGGTATGAGATGAACACTAAACAGTGAGCCAGTTGACAAGATTCTTTCCTTGCAGTGAGTCTTGTAAATATGGCACGTTTCCATATATCCTGTCATGGGGGAGGGGGTGGGGGGTGTCGGCATCGTCGATGTGTGATGGCGGCCTCATTCTAGACTTAGGGGTGGCAAGGGGAGCACTAGATTTGGAAGAGAGGAAGCCGGCCTGTGGGGGATTTCTTAGTATTAAATGGAAGGGGGATTCTATAGGAGGCGGCCCATAAAAATAATCGTCTCTACCTTAACAAAATATTCAGTTTCTCCGCATATATTTGGACCCTACAGATTTTGGTGATCCTAATATTGAGAATTATTGAGAACAAAAAGGAAAACGAAGGTAGTTATACATGCATACTAGTATTAAATTAAGTCCTAAGACTGAATTATGTTCATGCATTGAAGAAATTATATGGTGTAGTACAAACCGTGGATCTTATCCTGAAAGGTATGACAAGTCCTAGTGTTCATGCGCTTGCTAGATAGCAATAAGGTTCAAGTGTCTTGAAATCGACTAATTCTAATGTTTAATCACGTTGTGAGATCATTTGGTTACATAAATATGAATTTATCATCAATATAAACTTTTTTCACCAATTTAAACTATTTTGCATGAATTCTTGTAGTCAGAACTCTGGATATATTTGGACACTCCAGATTTTGATAATCCTAAAACTTGCGAATTATATTCAGGACCAAAAGACAAGGGAGGTGAATATATTACAAGCATAGTTGTTCACAACATCGAATACCTCAAACATAGTTGTTCACAACATATAATACTTCTAACATAGTTCCTATCTTAGATCTAGCTAAACAAAATAACAATGCAGGGTCTTCCTTGGAGGGTTTAGCGAATTTTTGTCACGAACAAGCCAATGCAGTGTTCCCTCATTTCCACCCTCATAGAAACTAGTGAACCACCTTGAAGTTGGTTCCTGTTATAGAAGAGGTTCCAACCATTGGAGAACACTATATGGTTCAATCTGCCATGCAAGATAGTGTACTGGCCAGTAACTGTGTCGTCCATGCCATAACCATGAAACAAAGCTGTGCCATTCTTTGGGATGTTGTAACCAAGTTCAAAGCTTGATGGCATGACCTAAAATTATAAAATAATTAAAACACATTAGTAATTATAAACATAGTAAAATTGAAACCATGTCCTTATTAGGTACAATAACTCATAAAGTTGTTGTTAGCTAGATTAAGTGCACTGAGACTTGTAATATAGTATTGCATGTCAGAGATATGGAAAAAATCATCCTTATCATGCAGCCGGCATATTCTGCTTACATCCTTCGTCATCTCAAATGTAATGGCATACATGTCTTTACAGTAATGGCATATATATGTGTGGAAACAATCCTGTAGAAAAGACCTCTAATGATGGAATCCACAAATGGCACCCTAAATCCTCTAAAATTCAATTACAATTAAAAGAAGAAATAATGTAGGGATCCACAAATGGAAATATTAATATACATATATTTGATGGAGAAAAAAAACATACCATAAATACTCTGGTATCCCTTGATGTCACCATTAGGGCATGTACTTCCATACTAAACACGGACTGATCATATCCTTCCTCTTCATCTCCTTCATCTTCTTCTTCATCATCTGTGATTAGGCTAAAGGTCACCACATCATGGATACCAACATTATGTGTCCTCAAGAAAGATAACCAGAATTGCCCTCTTATGGATGTAGCATCTTCCCTTTTATGCAGTAAAAGCTCAAACCTACGCCCTCTAGCCAAAGCTGGTTACCACTTATCAGCATACTGGTTGAGTTTTTCCTTGGAGTGACAAGGAACAGTCTGAGAAATAAAACCAAATAAATATTTGATGTGGATCATACATATAACAGTAGGAAGAATTTACTACTAACTAAGAAAGTAGTACTCCTAAAAAAATGAAAAAACTACTAATCAAATATATATAACAGTAGGAAAAACAAAAATTCATTTGTAACATATACACGGTACTATGATTTTCCAGTAGGAAAATTTAATACTAACCAAATAAATATGATGATGTTGGATCATATATATATATATATATATAACAGTAGGAAGATTCACTACAACCTATATAAAAACATAAATGCATGTACGCATGTGTGTCTTATATCAGATCCAAACTGAGATGCATATATGGCAGAAATAGAAAACAATTGATTGATGTTTCTGTAACAAATTCCGAAGGAAACATAGATGTATATATGGCTTATCACTCGTAAAATCTAAAGGAAACTTTCCAAGATATTCCCATTGATGTTTCTAATTCCTCAAATAACAAAAACTCAAATTCCTAGCTATAAGCACCGGAATAATAATTTTAGTTCACACGTAGGCATGCTAATTAACTAATAGTGATGGACCATGTAGATAGATTGAGGCTAAAATTACTGACCATGGCTTCCCAAAGATAGGCTGGTTCTGAACGATGGTGAAAGAATCTAAAGTCTTGTTGGAACAGCCACGGTTAGGCCTTGGCTGGCTGCATACACGTCAGATTTCCATCACCGTAGCTTGATTATGTGCACTAAAAAAAGAAAATATTCAGAATGAATTGAAAACCCCATTTGTAGAGTACAGAGTGGGGAAAGATAGAGCAAGAAAATATCATTTGTACATATCTAGAGAAGTATCTAAACTATCTGCGCAACTCAAGCTCCATGTATGAACAAGCGCATGCATATTGTTAGACTAAATCTAGTGAAAGAAATTAATCAAATATAAAAAAGAGTAGAGAGGAAAGAGAACCTCCATGCGGGAGTTTCTCTGTACTCTGCCTGTAGAACTGAACTTTGAGTACATGCGCAAATTCTGTTTGCCCAGAGTGTAGATCTAGGAGGCTTCCACTGACCACTCTTAGAGGCGGTTCTTATTACCATCCGTTTGAGGTGCACTCGCGGGGGCTGCCCGTGACCAGGTGTCGTAACTACATGTGTCACGCAACCAAATTGAGGTGTCTTGTAATAATAGTCGTCTCACCGCTCTGAGTATTAGAGACGATTGATTTTTATGACTTCCTAAGGTCATATATTGATGCATTTGTTTTTATTATTCGGCTCCCAGGGGTCCTTTTTTGAATCTGCTACTGTAAACAACCACTTCGAAGACCATTAGAGGCAGTCATCTTCTAACAGCCGGCTGAGGGGTACAAACAGAGGCGGGTTTTTTCCATACTTGTGGAAAACCATCAGAGTGCACTATCTCTAAGTAACAAGTTTGTACTAGTGGTGTGTCCCTGCTGTCAGCGGTGGAAGGAAAAAATATAGAGAGGGGAGAGGGGTTCTCCGGGTGGACTACTACGATGACAGTTGGGCCTATTGGCGGGCCGTTGTTGTTGTTGCGTAGTGTGCACGGGTGGTAGGTTAGCTTAGGTTTTTTTTGCTTCTTTTATTCTTTTTCATTTTCTGTTTTCTTTAATAACTTTTGAATTACATCTCCTAATGAATTTATTTTTAGTCTTCAATTTTTTCTAAAAATCAGAGGATCAACATAGGATCAGTTTTGCAACATTTTCAGTAGTTTGTAAATAGTGGATCTACAAACCCCTTTATATTCCTTTGTAGGAGAAATTTAGTAATTCAATTTTGGTTTTGAAATTAGTGTTTTGCAATCCAAATTTTCATGAATGCATTTTATGCCATGCCAAATGCAATGCAAGTGCAAATTTTTTTGTCACCCCAATTTCTAAAATCTTGGGGTGTTACATACTAACCCCCTTAAGATGAATCTCGTCCCAAGATTCAAGATGGCTAGCAAGGTTTGGGTGGTGTTCTCGAGGCTAACCCCCTTAAGAGAAGTAGACCTGGCATATCCAAAGGTAAATGTTGATCTATGTATGATTCCTCTTCCCTCTAAGATTGTGAATCCAATATAAAATATGCTAGTGGGAAATTTGTGTGCTACCAATCTCCAGGGTATAATTGTGGCACCTTGTACTAGCTATCAATCCTTTTTTGAAGATCAACCATAAGGCTTTAGACCCATAGCACTTTATTAATCAGTTGGTAAGAGAGTTTATGTACAAAAAGTTAGAAAGAAAGAAACACGGTTAGGATGTAAACTAGAGTGTCAATCCATCTTAACAAAGCTTCAGTATGCCTGGCATTCACCCTATGCACATGCATGGTGACTTCATGTATGAATGTCCCCCTCCAGGACCTGAAGGAAGGCTGAATCCCTTGAAAAATAGCTCCATTCCTCTACTCCCAGATGTGCCAAGCTGCTAACAAGACCACTTGTGTAAAGAAATGATTGTTGAAATTTGACCTTGCTCGAAAGAAGACAACCTCAAAAGTATCCCCAGACTCCCACTCCACTTGAAGATAATTCCACACTATGATGCTGAAGTTACATCCGAAGAAGAGATGTTGTTAGTCCTCAACATCATGAGTTGGGCATAGAACACAATGAAAAACATTTGTAACATTGTAGTTCCATCTTCTGAGCATATCTCTTGTGTTCAAGCGATCACTAAAAAGCAACCAAGCAAAAACTTTGATTTGAAGCATGACCTTACTAGCCCAGATGCACGAGTAAATCTTGCTAGATATCAATCCTTTTCTAGAGAGTTTATTCTAACATATCCTTTAAGTAACTCCTTATGTAACTATTCTTATCCACGAATTCCTCAATATGAATGAACATGATGCACTAGTATTGAAAAGATATGAGTGGGATGCATAAATTAACCAGAAGCTTACCAGTCACACGGCCTGGCTTATTGAGTGCTTTCCCCATGTTCACATGGTTCACAGTCGCCTTCGGAGCTAAGTTCGGCTTGGCTCCATATTCAATTTTCCTCTCCGGCAGTTATCAGCATAATGTCCCTTCTGGTTGCACTTGAAACACGTCACTTGGCTAATATCCTTATTCTCATAGTTGTGGTTATGACCATTATTGCCTCCAGAATTGTGGCCATTTCCTCCTCCATGGTGTTGATGTCCATTGTCACCATGGCAGTAGTGTACATTGCCTCCATGCTTGTGATGTACAGAGTCTCCATCATAAGAAGTGCGAGCACGATGGTGCGATCCTGATTGGTGATTGCTATGCTTCCTCTTGCGTTTTTCCACCCGCCGGTGTTTCCCTTCCAGAATTCTGGCCTTGTCCATCAGTTCCTGAAAAGTTGGGCAGTAGACCATAGACAACTGCAGCGAGATTCATCACTGAGATTATCCAGGAACCTGTCTCTCCTCTTGGCATCAGTGTCAACATCTTCAGGTGCATAGTGTGACAGATTGTTGAACTCCTTTATGTAATTTGCCATCGTGCGATTGGTTTGATGCATATTGCAAAACTCCTTCATTTTCAGGCTTAGAACCCCTGAAGAAACATGGTTGGACTTGAACCCTTCCTCGAACATGTCCTAAGTAAAGGTGTCCAGTGGGTGGGTGATCTAGAAAGTGTCCCACCACGAAGCAGTTGGTCCCTCTAGTAAGTGAGCAGCAAATATCACCTTTTCATCATCAGTGCAGCCAACGGTCACCAAATTATTGTTCACGGAGCACAGCCAGTCAAGGGAAATCATAGGTTTAGGTGTAGTCGAAAACTTAGCTGACCTTAGTTTTATATACCTGGCAATAGTAGAGAAAACCCTATCGCCGACAAACCCAAAAGGGTTATCACCGGCGCATTGGGGCTCTTCGGCGACCACCTCGCCGGCGGTAAGTCCTTATCGCCGGCGCCTTCACAATTCACTGGTGGTAATATGCCTCTACCGCCGGCGAGCAGCTACAAGGAATACCCAAAATACACAGAATACCCTGTAATATTAGTAGGAGTAAAAAAACTAGTCGAAATACACAGAATACCCTGTAATATTGATAGGATAATGACATAATACACACAACAGATACAAGGAATACACGAATGTTCAAACCATGCATCAATAACATTCAAACAGTTCACACAAGTGTAGAAAGTGACCATATGGTTCAAACTTGGACTCCAACTAGCAAATATTACACAAACACATCATCACAAGTCTCCGGAGTTGCATGACCTAGCTAGACAACAATGAAATAATAGATTAGAGCGATGGCGGTGGCTGCGAGCATCATCACGACGAAGGGGGTCAACCGGCTCCTCCACATATCCCTCCTTCCGTCGTTTGAAACCTGACGAAACCTGAAACATGAACAAAGCTTACATGTCAATTCTAAGCCTAAACAATACAGAACAAGAGTAGCATACAATATGCTCCAACCAATCTAGACGATAATCTAGAGCATAACTAAGTAATTGTGATTATAGGAACAAGCAGCGTGAAAACAATCCATGACTCCAACTATTTAATTTTAAATATATATGATGCCCCACTAAACAATTTAAATCAGCTAGACAACAAGTTTCCACGAGGAAATGGCCTTGAGCTTACTAGATAAGCCTAAAATGTACTTGTCAAATGCATAACTATAAAGATAAAAATTAGAAGATAGAAAGTTTTGTCATTATAATTCACAGGTAAAATTTCCATGATTATGATCATTTGCATAAACTAGTTTAAGATGGTCACAATTTCCATAGGATATTCTTTCTGCACACGCATATATTATGAGGTTGTTGATAAAACTAAGGAAGACTACAATTACTATACATGTGATTGATAATAATTTTCTTTTAGTTAACTGGCAGCAAAATCTTGAAAAACAGGTATAGTGATTTCATCTAGAGACACTTATTGATTTCACAATGGTTCAAGTTTATTAGGGGCAAAGAATATAAAGTGTGCCATCAAGTTCAGGAAGGCTTTAATCACTAAGTTTTCATATTAAAAAATAGTTTTTAATTAGAAGATAGTTGAAAACAAGAATATACTTGGAATGGTGTAACACACCATGCATAGGAGTTTATAGTGGACACTTTGGAATAACTTGGTTTCTTGGGAGTTGGAAGCATGAGTAGAATTTACTCATATAAGTGGAGGCTAGCAAAAAGACTGGGAGCAACCAACTAAGAGAGCATAATGGCCATAATCATGCAGAGCAACAAAGCATTACTAATCAAAGCATAGAGTGGCACTACAAGTCAAGGACTAAATGATCATTGAGACTAAAGGTGACTTGTGAAAGTCATAACATGGTGTGATCATGTGCCAAGTCAACCCAAGCAAAACATCAAAGGAGAATACCACAATACTATGCTTTTGCATGCTAAAACAACGCATAATTTCTTCAAGGCACACTAAGCAGTCCTAGTTGTTTGGAATAATACATGCTACATAAATAATCACTAAGCATAATGCCAAAACAACACCTAGCATGTCATGCTACAGTCTAAGTCACAGTCAATGCAAGCTCCTCTTGCACTTCAAGCAAGAACTTACTACTCCTTTCCAACACCAAGCAACTTATTTGCAAAACAAAACAACAAGAATGGGGGTCCAAAATACTTTATTCAAGCAAACTAAATAACCTAAGCAAAGCAAACGAAAACTAAGACGCTCCAAGAACAACACAACTATGCATGAAACAATAAAAACAAAGTGTCTAGACAGACCTGGGCTTTTTATTGATGAAGAAGGGGATGCCTTGGGCATCCCCAAGCTTTGACGCTTGTACTTCTTGGATATTTCTTGGGGTGACACCATGGTGGCATCCCCAAGATTGATCTTTTGTCCATTCTTCATTTCATTACATCATTCTCTCTCTACTCCTGAAATTTTTCCTTCATACAAAACTTCACACAATCTTCATTAGCAACATTAGTTTATTCAAAAGATATTAGACCTCTAGCTAAGCTTTGGAACAGCAAGGCTTTTCACTAAAAAACACAAGCTACTGTAGCAACTCCTTCAAAAAGCTCAATTTCCCAAAAAGAACTAAAAAAGGAATCAATAAGAAGCAAATGCAAATAATGGCAGAAATCTGTCAAAACAGACCAGCAGGTAGAAACCGATTTTTTCGAACATCTTTTGTTGCTCAAATCAAAAGGTGTTGAACTAACGAAAGTTAGCTAACATACTAGAGGATTTATTCGTAAATGTTGAGCTCAATCCGAGTTACAGAGACTCCTCATGAATTTTTTTGGTGGAGGATAGAAATCTGTTTCGGGACAACAACAACTCCCCAAATCTTACTTCCCTCTCATTAGAGGTCATTATTGACACAAAAAGCAAACAAAAAGGATAAGGAGAGGTCATTACTGAAGTAATAACTTCCAAGACTCAAGGAAACTCTTGGGTTATCTCCCAACAAGTACTTTTCTTTAACGCCTTTAAGTTAGGCACAAGAAGCAAGAAGAATCAAGTATTTTCAAATGATGAAGCATTACCCCTCTTATTCTTTCCTTTCTTGACTTTCTTCTTCTCTTTAAGGAAGATATGATTCCTTACCGGAGGAGAAAATGCATGATGACTTTCCCCACATCTATTACTACCCCAAGGTGTTTCAGTAGAGATCTTCCAAGTGTGATATGTCCTTTGCATACAGATTCAATAACAAGATAATTAGTAGTCACCATTTTCCCTGAGATTTTTGTAAGCGCACCATCAACTATTCCAATGGGTAATATAGTGGCATTGTTGGCAAGAGAGATTTCCTCTCCACCTTTAGTAAGCCCCCAAAGACTCAAGGAATCATAAATATCTTTAGGCATGAGGCAAAATTCAGACATGATATCACAGTGAGCATCAAAAAGTGTAGTGTTTATTGAGACTTTAATTGTGGGAAACCACTTTGAAGGCTCAGAATTTATGGGAACATAATCATGGTAAGCCCTAAGCGTGTGATAGCAACTATTCATAGTAGCAATACCTATCTCAAGAGTGTTAAACCTAGCAAAAATATTTGTGAAAGAGGAATCAGACTTGCCAGGTGTACCATAAATCATGATTAATTTCTTTATGGCATCAAAAGCTTCATCCTCAGTACATAGCAAGAAATCTTTCTAAGCCACAGCATCCAAAGCATATCTATAATGAAGAGCAATAAAGCGGTAGAAACTATCAATAACCAAGCTAAGGCTCACCTTAGGCTCAGTTTCCCTCTGTAAAGCAGAGATTCTAGACCAAGCTTCTTTAAAACTTTCTTCACTTTTTTGCTTGAAAGTGGAGATTTCTACCATAGGGGAAATAAAGGTTGGTCCAAAACCAGACATGGTAGCAACTAGAGCAGGAACTAATTTTTTGTGTTTTTGAATAAAGCAAGCACCAAACTAGACTAATTTTTTTTGGGTTTTTTGAAAAGAGACAAACAAAACCAAGAAAAAGAATCGAATCAAACTAAAAGCAAAGTAAAAAGAAACGAAGTGAAGGGCTCCCCTTGTGAAGACGTCCTTAGCCTCCCCGGCAACGGCGCCAGAAATCTTGATGCGTGCTCCCAGTGTTGACGTGGGACATTTCGTTGGAACCCCAAGAGCAAGGTGTGATGAGCATAGCAGCAAGTTTCCCTCAGTAGAGGCCGAGGTTATCGAACCTGAAGGAGGAAGGAAACGTCTCAAAGGTGTTGCAAGCAACGTGGAAACCTGCACAACACAAACTCAAGACTTTGTCCCAACGAATCAGTGAGGTTATCAAGGTCACCGGTTTACTGTAACAAAGGATTAAACGTATGGTGTGGAAGGTAATAGTTTGCAGCAAGTAAACAAGTAACAGTGGAAGATGTATCAATGGCAAAGATTGGACCCGGGTCCATAGTTCACTAGAGGTGATCTCCTTAGATAGACAACATGGCATGAAGGGTAAACAAATTACAGCAGGGCAATTGACATGAACTGAGCAAGGCATAACAATGCAATTACTAGTCATAAAGATTCTATGAGATTCGATTGGGCAATACAACAATATACATAGACCGCCATCCAACTGCATCTATGACTAGAAGTCCACCTTCAGGTTATCATCCGAACCCCCTCCGGTATTAAGTTGCAAGCAACAGACAACTGCTTTAAGAAAAGTGCGTAAGGTAAACAGTCCACATGTTCCATGAACAAGAGACCGTTGTTTTATTCCTAGTAGCAACAACACATCTACAACCGAAGAGATTTCTTTCACTTCCCTTGGAAACTAGAGGCATGAACCCACTACCGAGCATAAATACCCCCTCTTGGAGTCACTAGCATCTACTTGGCCAAGATAGCTACTAACAACGGAGAGCATGCAAGATCACAAAACCATTAATCAAACCAACATAATAATCTCAATATCCATCGGATCCCCGCAAATACAACATGCATGATTACAAATAGATTAGATCTTGATCATGAATGAAGCTCACAAGATCTATACATGAAAGCACAAGGAGGAGATACAACCATCTAGCTACTACATTGACCCATAGTCTAAGGTGGAACTACTCACGCATCATACCGGAGAGAAGGTATCCGGGATGATCTCCCCTCCGGTAGGGTGCAGGGAAGAACGTCAGATCCCCCTGATCTAGGGACGATGGTGGCGGCGGCTACAGATGGTTTCGTGGAGATTTGATCGGGTGCTTAGGCTTTCTACATCGGGGGCTTCTTATAGGCAAAGGGGGAGGACGAGACAGCGGCCAGGGGCCCCACACCCCTCTCAGCAGCGGGGAAGGGCCCACCCGCACCTAGGGGGGTCTAGGCGCCCTAGTCCGCCTCTCCGGCTCCCCTCTGGACTTCTTGTTCCCCACGGAAAGTAATTGACTTTGACGTTTATACCGTCCAATTCTGAGAATATTTATTTACTAACTTTTCTGAAACCAAAACCAGCAAAAAAAGGCAACTAGCATTGTGGCAACTTGTTAATAGGTTAGTACCAGAAAACATGTAAAAAGCAGCACTAAGTGTAGACAAAGCAAAGCAAAGTAGATACTAACAAGCATGAAACATCAAAAATTATAGATACGTTTCCGACGTATCAGTGGCTGAGTGCATTCGTTGCTGGGAGCTACGAGCGGTACGGGCAGGCTCCAAATAACGCCGATGCAAACACATTTTGGTTCGCCCATGGTTTGCAATAGAGGGCATGCGCACTAGTATCCATTCGCCGCGGATATCTACGGGATGACGGGCAGGCTTTGTCGCGATTAGCGCATGCGGGTTGCATATCGTGTTCGCCGGGGGTAGTTCGATTAGCACCAGCGCAGCCTAACTCCGTTCGCCGGCGGTAGCGCGCGGCGGCCCTAGAAGATCTTACCGCCGGCAAGTTGGGCCCAAATTCGCCGGTTCTATATATGGACTAGCCCCGACGAACTAATATACATTTGTCGGCGGTAACACGTGTAAGGCCCCGCCGGCGACCCCGGGCCCACTTCACCGGAGGTAAGGAATCCGACTATAAGGTTTTCTATACTAGTGTGGTGAGAGCATCCTCCCAGGGCTAGTTGTTCCCGTTGTTGTTGTTGTTGTTGTTGTTGTTATTGTTGTTGTTGTTGTTGTTGTTGTTGTTGTTGTTGTTGTTGTTGTTGTTGTTCTCGGCAGCCATGAATTGAGTCATCATCTGTGCTAGTTGTGTCTTTGATGCTATCAGCTGCTCCATCTCAGTGGGTTGGCGGCGGTGCGACATCTATTTGGGACAACATAGATGAGTTACATATAGAAATACTAGAGAAGTAATACTACCCATAACTATATGAACAACCAATTAACACACTAGCAAACAATCATTACAAAAAACACTCAAACCAAAATAAATTTGTTTATGTTCTAGAAGTTCTGTGTTAGTAGCATACCATCCACAAAATAGTTTTCCTTTGATTAAAATTCGTTTGGGGGTGAACCTACAATTCTTGAAAGCAATGGACATAATCTGTCCTGAAACTACAGCAGTATTCACAGATTTTTCTGGGCACCTTAAACTCATCATGAATTTTAGACAACTTTTCTGCATACAGTACATGTAATTACTCTCCAGATCCTAATATTTCAGATTTTTCTAAGGTACCAGAAAATACTAAAAATCTCGTAGTACAATAGGTCAGGCAGAAATGCAGCAGTAATATCACGAATTTTTAATCAAAACCTTTATTAATATATTATAAAATCTCTTAACAATATTCTAGAACTTTAAGGTATCAAATAGCACAACCTGAGCATAGTAAACCAACTTCCACACAAGTTCTTGCAATGATCGATTGCTATATCTAAACGAAATCATATCAAAACTATACGGTGGACAACATCTAACTATTCTTTAATCTCGCACTTCCTTGCACGAGTGTTCATCTACAAGTTTTGAACAAGATGAGATTAGAAACTATAGATGAAGGATTACAAGAATCAAATAAGTACAAAATTATGGGTTCATTCCTAGAAAGAGTCTTCCTTTTATGTTTTAAAGGAGAAGAGTATGAGAATTGAAGTGATAAGAATATACTAGAATGAAGTGTAAGAAGATAATAGATAGAATGAAATAGGGTTTATAATTTCATATGGCTTTACTATTCCAATCCTAGGTCACGATCCTACAGTGAACACACTGCTCTGATACCATCCTATAACACCCTCACCTGATAAGGCTGAGTTCATGTGTATAGTGCTAATCCCTGGATCAGTTCACTGGCACACACAGTATAGATGAATATCAAATAATTTAATAGTGCACCATTATTACATCGAATGATTCATAATTTGCAATTATTACATAACGCTTAGCTTAAAGCTAGCTCAAATATGCAAGTAACAAGCGGAAGTATAAATAGATAATAGGCCCCATCTTCAATTGTGCCATAGGCAAACAACTATTGAGTGGAGGTTCACAACCTATAAGATCATTCAGAACAATCGCAACACTAACTTGCGACATGAAAGGTTGCACTATGAGAGAACAACAAGTCTATTAGCTACATGCATATCTGGCTATGGGGTTCAGGCTTAGTTGCAGCAACAAAATAAGTTCATTCTATCATTTATAAAGCATTTGATTATCATCACACAACCTAGTTTAGATCAACCACAAGTTTTAGAAAATTACCAAGTTGGAATGAGCAAGAACATGTTATAGCTTCTAAGATTCAGCAACTCAATCGTCTGTAATCGGGGACACAGCTAAGTACTTACTTTTACACCCTGCAGGGGTTTGTACACTTTACCCATGTGACCTGGCCAACCCAGCTCGTACCATGACTCTCATATTGTGTTATGATAGTGAGAAGTCCAGAAGAGACAATTGGGAAAGTAGTTCCCCAAGCCCATCCACGCACTGTACCAACGTATCAATTCACTACATCTCTGGATATGAAGAGCTCGGTTCACCACGACCTACTAAGTCCATCCAGCCACCCATTTCTTAATGGCATATGGTTGCACACGTAAGCTACCAAACAAAGACATTAAGCAATTATCAGAGGCTTGGGTGCCTTTCCGCAATAAACCAGCCAACAATTATCAGTCCCATCATACCTAGGAGTTCATTAATTAAGTTGTTTTGTCATTCTCAAAACACTTACTTTCAAAACCATGGCACAACATGGTGTAATCCCACCCTCGTATAAGTAAGCACATCTAAGCACAACTAACATACGGTGGCTCACCTAACAAGGAAATACTATGACAATAGTAGGACATAGCATAGCAATAATAATCCTACACATGCAACTACAAATATAGAGCTACAATGCATAGGGAAAATAAATAAAACGTTTATGTAGCACCACTTGCCTTGATAGTTGTTGGAGTTGTTCAAACAATCGAAATAGTCACACGGAAAACACTCCGTACAATCTACACGAACCAGTACAACAAGGTAAACAACAACACACAGAAATCAATACAAATGCAACAAATGCATGCATGACATATTAATAAAAGTTTCAGTAGCATATTTAAGTTATATGATCATTATAGTACCTATAACATGCATGGAAAACTTTTTAATGCATCAAAGCTATTTATTGCATTAATAAGATCCATTTAATAGGATTTTTTTTCATAATAATTTAGCTAATGTTATCAACAGTATTGTTAAATCTTAGTAAAAATACTCCTGAGTAGAGGTTCCAATTTAGAGCCAGGAGCAAAATGATTCATGTCAAAATAGTTTACAGGTGATTTTATAGAATTAAAGTACCCTTACTGTAAACTTGCAATTTCATTCTAGAATGAGGTTCTATACAATTTTGTGATTTCAGGGGTATATCATTTGTATTTTCTGAACAATATTTTATTTTCTATGAATTTATTGCTCCAAAAATGGTATTAAACCATTAAAATAATTATGACAAATACATAGAGTAAATGTCTAATATAATTGCATTTTAATAATCTACACAAAATTATATTTCTAATGATATGTTATTTACATTTTTTGACATATAGATATTTTTATATGAAATTTACAAGATCAATGCATTTCCTGCAATTTCTAATCCTTTTTATTTATTTTCTGCAGAAAACTCCACGCTGACCAGCGCTGACTGAGCTAACAAGCGAACACGCGGGCTCCACGTGGCACACTCCTATTGGCGGATATCGGTTCGGCCGTATCTAACCTTTGGTCGTCCAATCTCGATCACGCGGTCAGGAATGGAAGCTTCCTCACCTCACCGGCGAGGTCGACTGACCGCGGCGGCGACTTTGGACGGTGACGGTGGCGAGCGGTCCGGTAATCTCTGGCGACGGGAAAGGAGATGATGTGAAGTGACATGACACGATGGGGTCTATAGGGTTCTCGGCAAAGCGCCATTCCTCCTGTGACAATGTCGAGGTGCATACAGAGTTGACGGGAGGCGTGCAAACTCCGGTGGCCTCGCGCATGGGTTCTGGTGGTCCTGCAAAGAGGGAAGTGGGTTAGGGCGAAATGGTAGAGAACTAGGGAGAGGATGGAGGGGAAAGGAGGGGTCGGGGACGATGGCAATAGAGAGTTTGAGAATGATCTGTGAGCTCCGGCAACGGCGATTCGACATCTCGGCCTTGGGGTGCTAGGGTTTCAGAATAGCAAAAAAGCAGGGGCGAGAGAGGAGGTGTTTATATGGTCGAGTAGGCATGCGGGAGGGGCACAAGATCGAACCAATTGAGCGGAGTCGCTGGCGGATTCGTTCTTAATCAACAAATTCGTGGCCAGGTTGGGATCTGGTCAGAGGAAGAGGATGATGGGTGGGTCCCTACAGTCAACGGTGGAATGGAAAAAATATAGAGAGGGGAGAGGGGTTCTCTAGGTGGGTTGATGTAGTGTCTGCTGGGCCCGCTGGCGTGCCATTGCTACTGCGGTGGTAGGTTAGCTTAGGTTTTTTGTTTCTTTTATTCTTTTTCATTTTCTATTTTCTTTAATAAATTTTGAATTACATCTCCAAATGAATTGATTTTAGTCTTTAAATTTTTCTAAAAATCAGAGGATTAACATAGAATCCTTTTTGCAACATTTTCGGTAGTTTGTAAATAGTGGATCTATAAATCCCTTTATATTCCTTTGTAGGAGCAATTTAGTAAGTCAATTTTGTGTTTGAAATTAGTGTTTTGCAATACAAATTTTTCATGAATGCAATTTATGCCATGCCAAATGCAATGCAGGTGCAAAAAATTTTGTAACCCCAATTTCTAAAATCTTAGGATGTTACAACCCTCTTGGCTGCTGGCCAAGGGAGGGGCTTGCCCCCTCCCCCTCCTCTCACACTCACTTGCCCATTCTCTCATATGTCCTTTGGTTGGCATATTCTCCATCTTTCTAGCCTTGTCCATTACCCCTCCACCACATCTACCATGGTGTAGCATTGTTGGAGTTCCCAGGGATCCGCTACTTCCACTGCCCGGTTGGAGCGATAGTTCGGGAGTCGTCGGAACACCATACGTGTGACTGATTACGGAGGTGTTGACCGTTTGTGACGCTGATCGTATGCACGTCCTTGAGGACGATCGTGTACATATACATAAACCACGTTTGTTTGCGGGAACGTTATCCCGCTAACGGTCTTCGAGGGTGATTCCATCTGAAACCATTACATAGTATCTCCTTGATTCGATCTTGGCAGTTGCAAACCATAGGAAAATTTTGTTTTCTATGCAACTAACCCCATCAGTGGTATCAGAGCTATTTCTATGTATAAATGATTTGTATGGTTAGAACACATGGATATGTGGGCGTTGATGATCATGTTATTGCAAATCTTTTGTACTTCGGATATTGGTGGCATAGTGAGATGAAGCAGCCCGGACAAACTTTCAATGTCCTCTCACATGATACCTATTTCACGTTTGACATGCAACTAGTTTTGCATAAGTGGCTAGCGGGTGTCTGTCTCTCCCACTATAGTTGACATCTTATTTACAACAGTTTGCTTAATAACTTGGTTATCACCGTTGTGGCTGAAGTTCGTAGGTAGAACGGTTCTTTCGCAGAAAGCCCACAACCGTGTAAAATATGCAAAAATAAATTAGAGGCATATAACTTGTTTTTGCATGGCATGTGATGTGATATGGTCTATGATACAAAATATTGTTGTATGCAGTGTGTTCTATTGTAAGTTAAAACAATCGACAGGAGCCATATGGTTGTATTTTATTTTATGGCCTGCGTGCTGGAAAATGGAAATCTAGGTAATTAGATTAGTGGAGAACAACCATGATGGTGGATCCATGGACCTTGGTGGCATGCCATTTGAATGATTGAGATCATGCCATGACACACAAGAAGGATATCGAATGCGAGAATGACTATATAATATCACATTATATATATGCATGTGATGTTTATCCTTTGATGCATCTTATTTTGTGTTGATTTGATCACCTTAGTAGTATTTTATTGCCTCGGTAGCATTATAAGATGATATCTCCCACTAAATATCAAGATAATAATATGTTCTTCCCTAGTATGCACTGTTAAGAAAGTTCGTTGTCTTGAAGCACCGCGTGATGATCAGGTGTGATAGATTCTACGTTCTCATACAACGGGTGTAAGACAGTTTTACACACACGAATATTAAGGTTCTTACTTGGCAAGCCTAGCATGTACATACATGGTCTCAGAACATGAACTGAAAGGTAAAGCACGAGTGATATGGAGATACAATGCCATTGGAGCTGCACCGCCACTCGTGATGATCGGTCATGGCGTAGTGAATTTGGTTCGTGTAATCACTAAAATGACTAGAGGGATGTCATTTTGAGTGGGAGTTCACATAAGTAATTTTTAATTAGCTTGAACTCTATCTATTTTTAACCTAGTCTAAATAGTCTTTGATATCACGGCATCCCCTGCATTCAATTCTAATGCATTCCTTGAGAAAAAAGCTGCAAGACAATTGTTCTAACTTCACCAACTGGCACCGCAACTAGAGGATTATCCTCGTGGGCATGAAAAGGTCCTATGTTCTTGACGGTCCGTTAGGTGATGCCCCTGCGGATGGTGCTCCTCAAGAGGAGCATACTATGTATGACACAAAGTTTGATGACTACACTCTTGTCCGGTGTGCGATACTCCAATCGTTGGAGCATGAACTCCAAAAGCGTTTGAACTTACTGATGCTGATGTCATGGTGGAGGAACTCAAAACTATGTTTGGGGACCAAATCCGTGTCGAGAGATATGAGATCTCCAAAAAGTTCTTTAGCGCTAAGATGGAGGAGCACAACTCTGTGAACGAGCACGTCATTAAGATGACGGGCTACGCTCTACGTCTTGACACATTGGATGTGAGATTCCAGTTGATCTCACAACGGACAAGGTTCTACAATCTCTGCCACTAAGTTAAAAAGGGTTTGTAATTGACTACAAGATGAATGGTGCGAACAAGTCGCTCACTAAACTCACAGCTACGCTTAAGACTGCCGAGGTAGACATCAAAAAAGAACATCATTTTTTGATGGTCAATAAGACCACCAGTTTCAAGAAGATAGGAAATAAAGGAAAACCCAAGGGTAACTTCAAGAAAGATGGCAAGTCTATTGCTGCACCTGAGAAGAAGACTGCGGTGACCCAGTATACCACTGCATGATGTAGTACACTATAGTCGTTGACATAACACCAATGAAACACAGTTCACTAGTATTACATCCCTCAGAGTGGTACAACAGAAACACAGCAGGTCTAAGACATGACTATAGGTTACAACTCAACTCTTTACACAAGAGCCAGAGAACATTCTAGGTTAAAGAGAGAGAAAGAAACTTCTTACAAAGAAGAATCAGAAATAAACAACTCAAAAACTATTATAGTATTAAGACTAGTATCGGAACTAGTGGTCTGGTATTGCTGCTATTGCAATACACTACAGAATTAGGTTCTATGGCTAGAGATTATATTTCTATCTAATCGGTAACTTCGTCTTCACTTGAGTTAATGTATATGTTGACTTTCTTGACTTCATTGAAGAGCTTTAGCTTTTGATGATGATTCCTGGAGCATAACTTGATGTAGACATCGTCTGTACTGGCTTTAGAACCCAGCAAGGGTTAAGAAGATACGTTGAGTACGAGCGTACTCAACAAGTTCACAAGAAAAGGAGTGTTTGATGCACTATATCTACAGCCACAGACCATAGGTCTTAGGCAATGCAAGTTTTCGTAAACATTTCTTCAAAGGTTGCTTTTATTCTGAAAAGATATGTCCGTCAGCCTTCACGGGTTTACCAGAACTTTCATGGAGTTCCTTTCCCGCCGCGTTCGCAGCTCCTTCCCGGAACAGGGAGTAACAAGTTATAGTTCTTACACTCTACAGAGGTGTGTTACTTTACAAATGAGATATCAAATCCTTGTTGCACAACCGAGCGATCTTTCCCGTCCACACTTCCTATGGTGTGGGGCCCAGTAGATGATCCAAGCCAATCACTGCCCCCTTCACGACCTCGCATGCCTCCTTGGTGTACACCATGCCCACACAACGAATTACGGTAATGGTTTGTACATACCGTTAGATGCCAGAACTATCATGGGACGTTGAGGGTTCCCACCCATATGATGCATATCCTCTATGAATTACCAATTAATATGCATGCTACGAGTGATAATAGCCACGAGCTGCACATCCTTCTACATGCAAGAGGAAGAAGATACAGCTGACTTCTCCGTCCCATTCCAAATCTCATGGTTAACGCGTGATATACGGCGCAGGAATCACTGGCGACATTGGTTGTTAAGTCCTAGATAATATGTTCCTTTACCGCCGAAACTTTCATATTAGGTTATTACCTCATGGTAAATAACCTATAATCATATTATTTTGAAAATAGTGTTTTCTAACCTTTTTCAAATGCAGGTGATGACAACACTCGATTTGCAAAATACTTTACAGAAAATAATCAAAGGACATGAGCAAGTGTGAACTTGCCTTTTGTGATTGCAAGATTATGCACTCACAGTCTTCAAGACAATATAAGATCCAATATCTGAAATCAGCATCATTGGTCCGGTAAGGACTAATGTTTAAATAAGCAAGATGCTCTTATGCATAAGTAATGTAATGCACTTTATAAACGCGAATCCCGGGGAAAACGTTGTTCTAGGGTTTGGAAACTGGAAATGGTTTCTTTAGATTGTGTTGTCCTTTTAGATAAGTTTCACACTTGTGATTCTTATTAAGGCTTGTGATTGTGTGTGAAACAACATGTAATTATAATATCATAAAACAATGAGATACATACAATTGTGAAATGCTACTCAAAGACTACATATATAAGAATTGTTTATCTTCAAATTTTACTTTACAAGTAATGGCAATAATAAGGAACTTAAGTATTAACAATATTAATATAAAAGTTAAGTATAAAGTAATGTGATTGTGATTAGTTGTAACCTGTTGATTTAAGTGGCAAAAAGAATAACATTTGAAGAAAAGATTTCTTTATTAAGGTTTAAGCAATTCTGATAGTTTTTAGAATATGGTTAACATAATGTGATTGATATTGTTTATGCTTGCTTGAATAGCTTGGACTTGATATGCTTTATAACTTAGTTATAATAGACCAAAGTTAACTATAAAACATATAATAAGGTCTTTAGCATTATATTTAAAGTCTTGTAGACTAAAGTTAACTTTAAAAACATAGATGAACTTAGGGTGTAATGCTTATGATATTTGTATCTTGTTTACTTTATAATGTTTCCTTAAATTATTTAAGAATGGTTATATTTTTATTTGGTGTAGTGGTTTCTTGAATTTATAATGGAATAGAATCATTTATCATTTTCTGAATGAGTGGTTATAGTTTGTAAACAAGGAAGTAATATTACTTAACTACTTATGGTTTCACTATAGTGTTTCGATTTGTTTATAAACTTGTGGTTGAGGTAAGTAAAAAAGTTTTATTTAATCCCAAATTATTCTTGAAGATTTTGTACTTTATGTAGATATTTTTAGAAAATAAACTACACATATGGTTGAATGATAATTCAATAAAAGTGCATTTAAAATGTGTTGAACCATTTTGACTTCATATAATCAATATTTAAGACTAATACTATTTATTAGACTCAATTGGCTAATTTTAGAAGTATTAGAAATTTTTATTTACCCTTATCTTAAATATCAATTAAGGAAATAGGTTTAAATTCAAGTTGTTAAAGTGTTTAAATTTTTATTTACCTCAAAAGTGGAATATTATATTTTTAACATGTATGTATTAGTTTTGTGATCATTTTGGTATACTACATTTATTTTTGTGATTTATAAATAATAATATATGATTTTTATAAGATTTATTACTTTATAAACACTTAATAAATATTTAATATTTAATTGGGGAAAATAATAATGCATAATTATAGTTTTAAATTATAGTTCTTATTTTTCTAAATTTTTTGGTATTTTACTTATATTTTTTAACATTTACCAATATCAAAATATGAATTTTCAAAGTATTAATACTTATAAAATCTTTATTAAAAAATAATTATTTAAATTGTTAACATAATAATGTTTGCTAATAGTTTAATGTTATAGATTTTATTTTTCTGAAAATTTTCATATATTAAACAGATTTTTCTGAATTATAAAACAAAAGTTATTGAATATACAAGATTTAATTATTTTATTACTTTTTAGGAAATATTTATATTTGATCTTATAATGTTTTATCCATTTCCTAAACAGAGATACTTTTTATACCGAAGCTACACCTACCCTAGTCATTGACTAGTGGGCCAGTGGCCACATCATCCCCCAGGTTAGTGAATGCATTCGTTACCGGCACTATTTCTACTCACAGTCAATGACCGATGGGACCAACGCCACGTCAGATGCCACACGAGCAAGGACTGGGTCAATACGTTGATTGGTCAAGGATGATGTGAGCACGACGTCATAGTGATGTCACCTCACCGGTGATGCATAGACGGTGAACGACGGCGATGATCTAGTGACTTCTAGCGAATGTGATGACCATGGTTCGAACCAGTGCACTCCGAGGAGGCTAATAACGGTGGCGCCGCCAGCATATGGTCATTGGAACAGTGACCACGATGGCGACCGACGGCGTCGCAGGGCGGAGCTCTACGGAAATAAGGCTACAGCGAACAATAACACAAAATAGGAGGTCCAGGAGATGTGTTAGCTCACCCATGGACTCATGCCGTGGTCGGCGAGGACCTGCGTGGTCGGAGGTGAGCGCTCGGACATGAATTCCGGCGAACTTCAACAAAAAGGAACGATGAAATTCACATCACCCCGAGCTCCCCTTGATGTACAGAGCACGACTCTTCACCCCATCCACACCATAGGCTTTGAGGTGCATTGCATTGACGGCTAGCCGAAGCTCGCCGGCGATGGCGTCAGGTTGAAACGAGAGATAGAGAGCGAGAGGGAGGATGATCGAGGATGAGGATTGACTAGAAGCTCGAGGAGGTATTAGGCGGCAGCTTTATACGGCTCGGCGCTTGGACACGTCGGCACGACGGCGATGACGGTCGAGGCCTGGCGGTGGTTTTGTGCTTGATTCGAGCATGAATGTTAATGGGACAGGTGACCCCACTACGAGCATCGTGGTGAGTCTCTGATCCTCCCGAGGCTCTCCAAAATATTATTCGCTAACTAGATCGACCGCCCATCGTGTAGCAGAGAGCTCCGCCGCTCGTCGTCGCAACTCCGGTGCCGATGACCAATCTTGGGCGGCGCCGCTAGTTTCTTGTTCGCCCTGACGCGCTGATTCGAGCAAGCCCCTGCACGCACACTGGCTCACCCTCTACTGCCATCCTCGCCGTCGTTTGACGTGTCACCGGCGAGGTGACGTCATGGTGATGTCACCTTGGCCACGTCATGGTGTTTGACCAAGTCTGATGACTGGTCCATGCCAGCGTGGAGCACCAACGTGGCCTAAGCCCCACCTGTCTGTGACCGTGGGTAGATCCCATCTGAGTGTAAAAAGTATCATGTCTGTTTAGAAATAAATAAAAACAAATAGAAATGACATGGCAATGGTCCCACCAGTCAGTGACTAGGTGTAGGTTAGGCTCTGGTGAGAAAAACCCTTCAGTCTATGCTGACATCAGCATTACCTAATAAACACATTTAGTTATTTAATTAAAAAATTCATAAAATTATTAAATCTGGTAAATTTGATATCTTTTGTTTTATAAATCAGAAAAATACATATAATATATGAAAATGTTTAGAAAAATAAAATCTACAACTTAAAACTATTACTAAATATTATTATGATGATTATTTAAATAAATATTATTTAATAAATACTTTATAAAGTTTTAATACTTTGA
The DNA here is from genome assembly GCA_916181665.1 of Avena sativa. Taxonomy (NCBI): domain Eukaryota; kingdom Viridiplantae; phylum Streptophyta; class Magnoliopsida; order Poales; family Poaceae; genus Avena; species Avena sativa. Next base: position 426,675,590 of record OV702280.1, read on the forward strand.
TAATTAATATTCTAATAATGGTAAATGTTAAAAATCTAAATAAAATACTAAAAATCTTAGAAAAATAAGAATTATACTTTAAAATTATAATCATGCATTATTATCCCTCTTAATTAAATATTTATTATTTATTAAGTATTTATATAGTAATAAACCTTATTAAAATCATATCTTATTATCTATAAATCACAAAAATAAATGTAATATACCAAAATGATCACAAAAATAATAACTACATGTTAAAAATGTGATATTTCACTTTTGAGTTAAATAAAAAGTTAAACACTTTTATAACTTGAATTTAAACCTATCTCCTTAATTAATAATTCATATTAAGGTAAATAAAACTTGTAAATAGTTCTAAAAATTAATCAATGGAGTCTAATAAATAGTACTAATCTTAAATATGGATAGTGTGCATTCAAAATGAATTAACCACTTTGAATTCAATTTTATTAAATTAATTCTCAACCATTAATGTAGATTATTTTATAAAGGGATCCTTATCCAATCTAAAAACTCCAAGAATAATTATAATAAGATAAAACCCATTCTTTATATTAACCCCAAGTTTATAAACAAATCAAAACACTATAAGTGAATTCATAAGTAGTAAATAATATTGTTTATTTAATCACAAACCTTAACCACACCCTTATTGGGAGATAAATCCCTTAATACATTTATAATGTAAAGAAACCACTACCAAATAAAAGTAATACCATTCTTAAGTAACTCTAAGGAAATAATATAAAGTAAACAAGATACAAGTATCATAAGTAATATAGAAATAATTAAAATTACTTATAGTTACCAAACTTTAAGTATGATACTAAATACTTTATTACATGTTTTATAGTTAACTTTGGTCTGTTATAATTAAGTTATAGAGCATCTTATTACCAAACCAACCCAGTTAAAAACCAAGATAGATAAGTCTCAAATACTACTAATTTCATTATTCCAGTAAAGGCAATTCTTTCTGACTTAAAGACTATAACTAGAAAGAACGCCTCATAAGGTTAACTTAAAAGCTTAAATGCTTTTGCTTAGTTGAGTAAGATTTTCTTCAAAAGTTATTCATTTTGCGACTTCAATCAACATATGACAAATAAATGTAAACACCTTACTTTATACTTTACTTGTATAATAAGATTGTTAATACTTAAATTCTTTATAAGTGACATTACTTGTAAAGTAAAACTTGAAGATAAACAATTAAGATGTAAGCAACCTTGAGTAGCATTCCATACTGTGTATTTTCTTGTTGTATAAATACATGTTGTTTCCCACACACTCACAAGCCTTAATAAGAAGCACATGTATGAAACTTAATCCAAAAGGGCAACACATTCCAAAGAAACCATTTCCAGTATCCAAACCCTAGAACAACGTTATTCTCGGGATTCGCGTTTATCAACTTGCATTACATTACTTATGCATAAAAGCATCTTGCTTCTTCAAACATTAGTCCTTACCGGACCAATGATGCTGATTTCAGATATTGAATCTTTTATATTATCTCGAAGACCGTGAGTGCATAATCTTGCAATCACAAAAGGCAAGTTCACACTTGCTCGTGTCCTTTGATTATTTTCTGTAAAGTATTTTACAAATCCAGTGTTGTCATCACCTGCATTTAAAAAGGTCAGAAAACACTATTTTCATAATAATATGATTATAGGTTATTTACCATGAGGTAATAACGTACTATAAGAGTTCTGGTGGTAAAGGAACATATTATCTAGGACTTAACAACCAATGTCACCAGTGATTCTTGCGCCGTATATTACGCGTTGACCATGAGATTTGGAATGGGCGAAGAAGTCAGTTGTATCTTTTCCCTCTCGCATGGAGCTGGATGTGCGGGTCGTGGCTGTTATCACTCGTAGCGTGCATATTATTTATGGTAATTCATAGAGGATATGTAGCATATGGGTGGGAGCCCTCAACGTCCCACGATAGTTTCGGCATCTGAACGGTCTGTACTGCCATTGCCGTAATTCAATAGGTCAGCTGGCGTACACCAAAGAGACATGCGGGGTCACAGAGAAGGCAGTGATTGGCTTGGGTCTTAGTCTGGGCCTCACACCAAGGAAGTGTGAACGGGTTCGCGGCCCGGATGTGCAACAAAGCTAAGATCTCTCATGGGTAAAGTGATGCACCTCTGCAGAGTGTAAGAACTGTAACTTGTTACTCCCTGTTCCGGGAAGGAGCTTTGAACGCGGCGGGAAAGGAACTCCATGAAAGTTCTGGTAAACCCGTGAAGGCTGACGGACATAGCTTTTCATAATAAAAGCAACCTTTGAAGAAATGTTTACGAAAACCTGCATTGCCTACGACCTATGGTCTGTGGCTGTAGACATAGTGCATCAAACACTCCTTTTCTAATGAACTTGCTGAGTACGCTCGTACTCAAAGTATCTTCTTAACCCTTGCTAGGTTCTAAAACTAGTACAGATGGTGTCTACATCAACTCCTACTCGAAGAAGTCCTCGTCAATAGCTCAAGTCTTCAATGAAGTCAAGAAAGTCAACATATACATCAACTCAAGTGAAGACGAAGCTACTAATTATATAGGAATATAATCTCTAGCCATAGAACTTATTTCTGTAGTGTATTGCAATAGCAGCAATGCCAAGCCAATATTTAGACACTAGTCTTAATAGTATGATAGTTTTTGAGTTGTTTATTTCTGATTCTTCTTTGTAAGAAGTTTCTTTCTCTCTCTTTAACCTAGAGTGTTCTCTAGATCTTGTGTAAAGAGTTGAGTTGTAACCTATAGTCATGTCTTGGACCTGCTATGTTTCTATTGTACTACTCTTTGGGATGTAATACTAGTGAACGGTGTTTCATTGGTGTTATGTCAACGACTATATTGTACTACATCATGCAGTGGTATGCTGGGTCACCGCAGTTGGTATCAGAGCATATGCTTTGACCTTAGGATTAAAACCCTTTTAGGAAGATCTGTAGGTTGGATAGTGACTATAGGAGCCATCTTATCTAAACCAAATATTCTTATGACTTATGATGAGTATCCACTTGAGGATAACTTTGTCACATCTAAGTCAGATGTCTAAGTCATTATTTCTTAAGAGTAATTATTTATATTTTCTTAAGTATAGTGCTATTTAGTGTCTGCCGAGGGAGACAAACCCACCAAGATGCTTTAGGAAAGCTAATTGGTCACAGTGTATTAGGATCAAGTTTAAGACATCATATGAAGTATTCCTAATAGTATAGCTTAACCCTAGAATTTAAGTAAGAGCATTGAGATCTTATGGTTAGTTAATAACCAAATACAACATGATGAATATCATTAGGATAAATGTTGATGTAATGAGTAGTAATCATGTGGGATTCACTTGAGAATTTTACGTGATGAAGTAAAATTATGTTAAGACTGAATAATAGAGTAATGTGAAGTGAAGTTATCATGGCTAGATTAACTCTTAAATCATAATGTACAGGTAAAACATGATAAGATCATGGTGAGATTAGCTCCAAAACCATGATGAGAGTATAATCATAATAAGGAATTAGTAAATTATCGTTAGGTAGAGTAAGTAGATAACTTGGTAGAACTATGATAGAAGTCATAGGTGCTAGAAATTTACAATAATCTTTGGTTTAAGTTAGAAAATAGAATCCGATTATTCTTTTGGAGTAATCATGTGAGGTTAGTTTACTAATAAAGAAAGGATGGTTATAGCTAGTCATTCCAAAGGTGAGACAAAAGTTTAGTCAAAACCAAATTTGAGACCACTTTTCTTAAATTTATCTGATTGCAATTGAGCAATTAGGGTAAATATTGAGCCAAAGTATAGTTTGACCCTATGTGTTAAGTATCACAATGTAAACCTATATGAGGAGGTGTCATATACTACACAACTAAGCCTGAATTCTAGAGATACTATACTCAACTACTATATTTTGGGCTTAGAATATTGTGTGTTATATGTACCACATTTGGATTTATTTGTTTTTCTTGAATATTTTTGTTTGACTAGATCTGTACATGAAGTTTGACTTGATGTGCAAATGCATGTTGCAACATCCAGTCACTACTTGATGATATAGACCTAGATATAGTAAGGGAATTTGTGTAAGGGAGTGACGAATTTCAAAGACCAAAATGAAGACTTACATGAAGAATGAAGCCAAATGTAAGGATTATCAACTCAATTTGGAGAATGGATCAAGCTTAGATCATTATTAGTCAGCGACAAGAGGTGATGAACTTAAAGTTCAATCAAAATAGGTAATTTTGCTAAGAAGTCAATTGAGTAATTATGCAAGTTCATGGAAGTATCATGAATAAGTACAAAAAAGTAGCTTTGAAACCAAAATGGTATTCAAGCTCTGACAATTCAGAGAGAATGCCAGAGGTATATCGGAAACCATAGGATAATACATACACCCTAGGATAGTCCGTAGCTGGTATTTGATCCACAGTTGGTATCTTGTCCGTAGCCGGTGTTGGTTGACATAGTAAACCAGATCATCTTAAAAGTTGCAATAAGAGCATAAAACTTGGCCTAAGCTAAGTAAGATCTAAAGGAGTATAAAATTTTATGCGATCATCTTTCGAGAACTTTCGCGAAGTCGTACCTATCCAAGTGAAGATGTCCAATAAGAAGTAAGCCAAATAATGCTGAAATATTTGTTTCGGAGATCCACAATTGTGTGGATACACCATACAATCTTTCATAAGACCTAATTAGGTAAAGTATAAGATGAATAGAGACCAATATTCTAATTATTAAACCAATAAATACTAAACAGATAGTTTGAAGACTATTAGTAAACCCTAAGGGGGAGAGTAAACATTATAAGTAAAGGTTGGAGAAGAAATACTAACCTATGAAAATTTAAGCTTTTTTTTATAAGGTTAAAAGGAATCATTACTATTGAAGTATTTTCGGAAGTATGTCTGGATAAAAGATCGAAGTGTACTTCAAGGTAGCAGTACTCAAACCTTAAAGCAATTAATGTAAGGAAGTTGCAGAAGTAATTAGGGTGATAATAATAGATTGTCTAAAGCTTAATAAGGTAAAAGTTTGAAGTAGAAACACAAAATGGTCTTAACAGACCAATTCTAAAGGAAACAACTCTTAAGAAATCCTTAAGAAGGAATAAAACATATCTAATTTGACATGTGTAAAAAAATAAGAAATTCCAATGGGTTTAGACTAAATGGGTTCAAAACCAATATTCGGAAGGATTACCAGTACAACTCATACAATGATAAATCAAAGATTAGTCTTTTGACCATAACTAGTATCTGATAGAATTGAAAAACCCTATTTTAGTGAGACTTCCTATACTTTATAGAACATAATAAAGAAGATTAATGATTAAGATAAAGAGTTGGATTAGGATACCTAATTAGGTTAAGGAACTAAAGAGGAGACCCCAGATTGAGGATTTTGTAATAAGGATACATCCCTAAGGGACTAAAGTAAAAAGAATTTGGAGTATTGGAGACACTAAGTTAAAAATGGTTGAGCATGATGAGGATTCAAGGAAAAGATTTGGATATGGGATATTACAATTATTCCCATTGAGGTTACTATGGAGTTGAGACATATCGTAATCATTGCAAGACAATTCCTTACTCCAAAACGTGAGAGTATGCGAACTTCGAGGACGAAGTTTATTTTAAGGGGGAGAGTCTGTAACATCCCAACATTAGAGCTTAGAAATAAGCTGAACACAGATGTGTGTATTGCATTCATGCATAGAAAATTGGAATAATTTTCGCGCTTTTAAATAAAAACTTGTCAAAGTGATTGAAGCTTCTCTTAACTTGATGGAATTGAAGTAGATCATCAAGTTGACTGCGATAAGTTTCAGTATGACATTTGTTAAAACCTTATTTTGGGTAAACATGATTTGATCTAAGGTTAGATCAAATGTAATAAAATTAAACCCTAATACATTACTTAATGATTTATATTTTATCCTTAGGTGATCATATCATAGTATTCATTATAATCACTCATGAATACCAAATTATAAATATAACACAAATAATAAGAATATAATAACTATATCTTAATCTCATCTACTTATACCATGAGTATCATGGAAAATACCTAACTTTAACTCTCTAGTGAGATTAAGTAGGAAAGAAACCAAGTCAAGGCCATTCATTATATATCTTTCTTTCCATATCAATCCTTATCATCTCTATTGAATCCTATCCTTGTATTTTTCGTTCATTAATATTGAGTAATCAATTATTGATTCACCAATACTTAACCTATCAATTCTTGACCTATCAACTCTTGTCCTTATTATAACATTCACTTAAGGCTTATAAATAAAGAAGTCGGAAGAGGTAAATAGTGATGCTAGTTTTAGATGTCATCTATTGGATGAGAGTGATTGGAGGAAATCAAATCAATATGGTAACAAAGAAGATTACAAGGATGAAGTCTGAAGATAAGTTACCAGGAGTACTCCTATTGATCAAGTAGGTATAGTCAATGAATTATATCTCTTAATCCAATAGAGCTAAACAGAAGATGATTATAATACAACTGTAATGTTGTATTGATGAAGCCTTGATTATCCAACTGGAAACCTAAACCATAAAGGATCAAAGGATTATAATGATCATGCCTTACACACCAAGATTGAACGCTTATATCATGTATAAGTGACATTGGTGGATAAAACATGATTGAACCATAATAAAGATTTATTATTTTAAGTTAACCACTACAGGTCACATTAATATAATGTGAGGTTGGGGTATTGGTTACTGGATTTAAGAAGAGACAAGATAGTATGATTAAGGTGATGTTAGAGCAACATTGGATTATAGAAGTAGTAGTTTCCTCTTTGGAAATACTAAGAACTTGAGGTGAAGTAGGATTTGATGTATACATCTATTGAAGTGATATTAGTGAAGGATGATTAAGGAAGAGTATGATTGGAGTTAGAAGTAACCACTTGTTGGATTGGGGATTATCAGCAAGAGAGCAGTTGATATAGCCAAGTATAGATATGAATGATTATGAAAGGCTTTAGTGTTAAGCTCATTGGATTTACAAATGAATTTAGAATAATAAAGGGTGGATAAGAAGTTTTTATAAAGCAAAGCTCATCATGTTAACACATGATGATGGATATAGAGAAGTAATATATCTAGGAAAGGAATTCCTTAATTAGAAGTCCAGAATTATGAAGTATAGAAGATAGGAATTCTTGGTAAACATTAAACCCTAAATCTATAATCAAGCTTAACATCCATCCCATCTGTTGGATCAATCATCTTGTTTCCACAATGCTTTATAGGAATAATTTCCTATATCAAAACACTTAAGCACATATTTATCATTTCTAATTATCATAACCATATGTGCTTAGGAGTTATCTTTACCAAATACTTTCATGAGACATTTCAGATAACATCATTCTGATCTCAAACATAAAGACAATATATTTAGCCATTAATCTTTATTCACATCAACAAAAGAAAAGAAGTATAGTAAGTACCTTAAACCCTAGGGTGAGTAATTACAATTTAGAACTCTAAACTTCTTAATAAGTTTTCTCATCAGCATCTCATAAATATTCTATCTATAATCATTAGACAAAGTCTTTAATTCATTTCTCTAACCACTCATCCCATATGAGCATGGAATAAGTGGGAATCCAATATTATAAATCATCCTACCCTATACTATGTGATTAAATACATATAAATAAACCCTATGAATATTATTAAACATTTTAAAACTTAATTACTCCAAATAAAAGTGAAAACAATGTTATAGAAAATAATATATATAAAGGAAATAAAGAAAATATCACAATACATAATAAAAGTTCACAAATGGATTTTTAATAACTTTATTGTTGCTACAAGTATTCAGCAAATAAAATTCCAAAAATAAAAGTTCAGACCAAATATAAAAATACAAACCTGAAAACAAACAGAAAATGAAAAAGGAATAAAACCAGGAAAAAAGAGGAAACACTAAATCTGGCCCACGGCCCATTTCTCTCTCCACATATTCACCGCCCAACCGCAGCACCCTTCCTCTTTCGCTCCCTTGGTTGCAGCCCACGTCGGCCCAAAGACAGCCCGCATACCTTTTCGTTTCTTTTCCTTCCTTCTTCCTCTGGACAGAAAGCATCGTCGGCGAAGCAGCTGGCTGGCAACGCCTCCGCCAGTCCACTATGGTTGCCATGATTCGTGCTGAGGCTGCCGACATCGGGAGGGTATAAGGACACGCCGAGGTTGCACTCCCTCATCCTTATCTCCATTCCCTTCCTATTCCTCCCTGTCTCCTCTCAGTGACCGAACCCTAACTCGTCGGAGACGCTTGTCGCCGCTGCTAGAGATCGCCCCACGACTAGCCGAGCGTACCACGAGCTCCGTCATGGGGTGTAACAACTCGAGTAAGAAGAAATCGAGCAGGCGGGCTCTTAATCAACCGCATCGACTCAATCCCCGATGACCACCGTCACCGGTCATCGTCAATCATCATCAATTTTGTTCCTCCTCGACCTAACTGACCCCACTACGAGCATCGTGGTGAGTCTCTGATCCTCCCGAGGCTCTCCAAATTTTTATTCGCTTCCTAGATCGATCGCCCATCGTGTAGCAGCGAGCTCTGCCGCTCGTCGTCGTTGCAACTCCGGTGCCGATGACCAATCTTGGTCGGCGCTGCTAGTTTCTTGTTCGCCCTGACGCGCTGATTCGAGCAAGCCCCTACACGCACACTGACTCACCCTCTACTACCATCCTCGCCGTCGTCTAACGTGGTGATGTCACCTTGGCCACGTCATGGTGTTTGACCGAGTCTGTTGACTGGTCCACGCCAGCGTGGCGCACCAACGTGGCCTAAGCCCCACTTGTCTGTGACCGTGGGTAGATCCCATCTGGGTGTAAAAAGTTTCAAGTCTGTTTAGAAAATAAATAAAAACAAATAGAAATGACATGGCAATGGTCCCACCAGTCAGTGACTAGGGGTAGGTTAGGCTCTGGTGAGAAAAACCCTTCAGTCTATGCTGACATCGGCATTACCTAATAAACACATTTAGTTATTTAATTAAGAAATTCATAAAATGATTAAATCTTGGAAATTTGATATCTTTTGTTTTATAAATCAGAAAAATACATATAATATATGAAAATGTTTAGAAAAATAAAATCTACAACTTAAAGCTATTACTAAATATTATTATGATGATTATTTAAATAAATATTATTTAATAAATACTTTATAAAGTTTTAATACTTTGATAATTAATATTCTAATAATGGTAAATGTTAAAAATCTAAAAAAAATACTAAAAATCTTAGAAAAAAAAATATTATACTTTAAAATTATAATCATGCATTATTATCCCTCTTAATTAAATATTTATTATTTATTAAGTATTTATATAGGAATAAACCTTATTAAAATAATATCTTATTATCTATAAATCACAAAAATAAATGTAATATACCAAAATGATCACAAAAATAATAACTACATGTTAAAAAATGTGATATTTCACTTTTGAGTTAAATAAAAAGTTAAACACTTTTATAACTTGAATTTAAACCTATATCCTTAATTAATAATTCATATTAAGGTAAATAAAACTTGTAAATAGTTCTAAAAATTAATCAATTGAGTCTAATAAATAGTATTAAACTTAAATATGGATAGTGTGCATTCAAAATGAATTAACCACTTTGAATACAATTTTATTAAATTAATTCTCAACCATTAAAGTAGATTATTTTATAAAGGGATCCTTATCCAATCTAAAAACTCCAAGAATAATTATAATAAGATAAAACCCATTCTTTATATTAACCCCAAGTTTATAAGCAAATCAAAACACTATAAGTGAATTCATAAGTAGTAAATAATATTTTTTATTTATTCACAAACCTTAACCACACCCTTATTGGGAGATAAATCCCTTAATACATTATAATGTAAAGAAACCACTACCAAATAAAAGTAATAACATTCTTAAGTAACTCTAAGGAAATAATATAAAGTAAACAAGATACAAGTATCATAAGTAATACACCCTAAGTCTATCTACATTCTTAAAATTACTTATAGTTACCAAACTTTAAGTATGATACTAAATACTTTATTACATGTTTTATAGTTAACTTTGATCTGTTATAATTAAGTTATAGAGCATCTTATTACCAAACCAACCTAGTTAAAAACCAAGATAGATAAGTCTCAAATACTACTAATTTCATTATTCCAGTAAAGGCAATTTTTTCTGACTTAAAGACTATAACTAGAAATAACAACTCATAAGGTTAACTTAAAATATTAAATGCTTTTGCTTAGTTTAGTAAGATTTTCTTCAAAAGTTTTTCATTTTGCCACTTCAATCAACATATGACAGTTAATAGTAAACACCTTACTTTATACTTTACTTGTATAATAAGATTGTTAATACTTAAATTCTTTATAAGTGACATTACTTGTAAAGTAAAACTTGAAGATAAACAATTAAGATGTAAGCAACCTTGAGTAGCATTCCATACTGTGTATTTCTTGTTGTATAAATACATGTTGTTTCCCACACACTCACAAGCCTTAATAAGAAGCACATGTATGAAACTTAATCCAAAAGGGCAACACATTCCAAAGAAACCATTTCCAGTATCCAAACCCTAGAACAACGTTATTCTCGGGATTCGCGTTTATCAACTTGCATTACATTACTTATGCATAAAAGCATCTTGCTTCTTTAAACATTAGTCCTTACCGGACCAATGATGCTGATTTCAGATGTTGGATCTTTTATATTATCTCGAAGACCGTGAGTGCATAATCTTGCAATCACAAAAGGGAAGTACACACTTTCTCATGTCCTTTGATTATTTTCTGTAAAGTATTTTACAAATCCAGTGTTGTCATCACCTGCATTTAAAAAGGTCAGAAAACACTATTTTCATAATAATATGATTATAGGTTATTTACCATGAGGTAATAACCTACTATAAGAGTTCCGGTGGTAAAGGACCATATTATCTAGGACTTAACAACCAATGTCTCCAGTGATTCTTGCACCTTATATTACGTGTTGACCATGAGATTTGGAATGGGACGAAGAAGTCAGCTGTATCTTTTCCCTCTCGCATGGAGCTGGATGTGCGGGTCGTGGCTGTTATCACTCGTAGCGTGCATATTATTTATGGTAATTCATAGAGGATATGCAGCATATGGGTGGGAGCCCTCAACGTCCCACGATAGTTCCGATATCTGAACGGTCTGTACTGCCATTGCCGTAATTCAATAGGTGGGCTGGCGTACACCAAAGAGACATGCAGGGTCGCAGAGAAGGCAGTGATTGGCTTGGGTCTTAGTCTAGGCCTCACACCAAGGAAGTGTGAACGGGTTCGCGGCCCGGATGTGTAACAAAGCTAAGATCTCTCATGGGTAAAGTGACACACCTCTGCAGAGTGTAAGAACTGTAACTTGTTACTCCCTGTTCCGGGAAGGAGTTGCGAACGTGGCGGGAAAGGAACTCCATGAAAGTTCTGGTAAACCCGTGAAGGCGGACGGATATAGCTTTTCAGAATAAAAGCAACCTTTGAAGAAATGTTTACGAAAACCTGCATTGCCTACGACCTATGGTCTGTGGCTGTAGACATAGTGCATCAAACACTCCTTTTCTAGTGAACTTGTTGAGTACACTCATACTCAAAGTATCTTCTTAACCCTTGCTAGGTTCAGTACAGACGGTGTCTACATCAACTCCTACTCGAAGAAGTCCTCGTCAACAGCTCAAGTCTTCAATGAAGTCAAGAAAGTCAACATATACATCAACTTAAGTGAAGACGAAGGTACTAATTAGATAGGAATATAATCTCTAGCTATAGAACCTATTTCTGTAGTGTATTGCAATAGCAGCAATGCCAAGCCAATAATTTAGACACTAGTCTTAATAGTATGATAGTTTTTTAGTTGTTTATTTCTGATTCTTCTTTGTAAGAAGTTTATTTCTCTCTCTTTAACCTAGAGTGTTCTCTGGATCTTGTGTAAAGAGTTGAGTTGTAACCTATAGTCATGTCTTGGACCTGCTGTGTTTCTGTTGTACTACTCTGAGGGATGTAATACTAGTGAACGGTGTTTTATTGGTGTTATGTCAACGACTATAGTGTACTACATCATGTAGTGGTATGCTGGCTCACCGTAGAACCCTAGGGAGGCTTATACAGGGGTACCTTGCTAGGGTTCTACAAGATCTTAGCCGAATCAGTAAAGGTTTCAAGAGTTTGACCTAATCCGATTGGGCCTAGCTACGGTCTTTGGACAACATGTCTAGTCGCTAGTCTTCATTGAGGCCTTTATTATATTCGCCGTCATTGCAGTCATGGTCAACATTGTACTAGTCCAGTAATTTCCTGCCTTCGCGGATACCCCCGATTGGCATATCACCATCAGTAGTCCCCGAGTGCATCAGGAGTTTGGCGTAGGAGTCAACTTGGCAGTCGGAGTAGGCCAGTTCGGGTGGACGCCCAGTCGAATCAGTGAAGAACTCCTCCAATGAAGGGAGAAGCCTTTGATCCTCAAACGCAACTTTGGCGAATCATTTTTCTCCAAGTCACCCCGCTCAGTCGATTAGAGTGAGCGAGTGATGTAGGCAAATGGCCAATTTGGTATAATTTGGACCATCAGCATGGTCAAACTAGCCGTTAGCTAAATTCTAATGGTAACTTTGGAAATTTTACCGCGAGGAAACGGCTAATCCTGTGATTACTGGGCTATGGTGCTATAAATGGCGAATGGTAGAGGAAAATGAGGATCTCATTACACCTTCCTCATTCTTGCTTTCGTCTTCATTCGCACCCGCCACCGATCCGAATCCCGAATTCTTGTGAATCTAATCTCATGGTGCCCTCGTGGTCCAAATTCAAGTGCACCCTAGCCACTCGACAGTCCTTCTAGGATATAGGGATCCTTACCAAGTGCAACTGGTGAGCTCCGCCATCTGGCGAGAGCAATCCCAAACCATGCCCTGGTGAGTTTATCTCATTCATTAGCCACCTAGAGCGCGGGCTAGGTTTCCCCACCTCTCTTCTTTCGGCGCTTCCTCCATTTCTACCAAATAAAGCCATCTGATCTAGGGCCCCACAGCATCGAGAATCGTATCTAGGGTGCCGACCCTATTTCCCCCTCTTGCTTGAGCAGTTCCATGGCTAGGCCACTCGCAAGGGAAAAAATGGGACCCTGTTGGCGGTGGGAGGCATCACCCTTCAGGTGAAGTCTCACGCCAATTTCTTTAAACTGATGCTACCAAAGAAGGTGGCAAGCAACTAGAAGAAGTTGTGGTTCTACACCAAGGAATCAACCCCAAATGGAGAGGTGGCAATCCCGGCATATACTGCGGAGCGGAGCAATCTACGGTGGTTGCCGTTGAAGGAACCACCTCGCTCGTGGAAGGTGGTTGTCATGGAGATGATCACCCGAATGACCGGGCTGGAGGAGGAGGGGTTGAAAACAATCAACCTCTTCAATGGTTGGCTCGGTTGGTGGTTGGCCTACCCTGATGTGCTATTACACCGGGCGTTCTGATCCATAGAGGGTGAGATCGACACAATGGGTCACGGAGGACTATGACGCAGCCCCCAAGAAGATCTGTCACATCCCAAAATTTTCAAAATTTTGAAATGTGAAAAATAAATAAACAAAAGAAATAATTGTTGAAATTTAGGGTGAAAAGAAACTTTTTGCTTCTAAATAGAAACATCAAAAACCTTCTTGAACAAACTTTGAATGAAAAAGGAATCTAACAAAATTTCAATCAAGTGAAATGCATTCATCAATGAATCTATCTTGAAATTTAAACTTGGAAAAATAAACCAAAACCCTAAAAACCTAATGGAAGAAAATCATCTCCAAATAAAGAGGACGAGGTAGACAAGGTGTTGTGGGAAGCACGGCTGGTCGTTTTGGCCTGGTAGGCCAGTTGAGCGAGGCGAGTCCGATAGGGGCTCTCACTTGGTGTTTTTCATGGACAGCACAAGGCTCGGGTCTGCCCAATGCCCTTGTGCTGTGATGACTGCAAGTGCACAAATCTATTGTAACTAGTGTCGAAGTTAAGATATTGATCCCATATGGAGACCAAAGGAAAGTGTTTATGAATGGAGTCTCTGTCACACTCAAAGCTGTCACAGGTATAAGAGTGAACTGATTGCAAGTGTTGAAATTAGAATAAAATTTGGATTAAACTGAATGTATTTAAATAAAACTAAAATGTAAACTTTATAAATAAAAAGCATAAAAGTAAAGAACGATTCAATTGTTTGTTGGTTTCTGCAGATGACAAAGTAGGCGCGGGGAGATACAGTTCATGGTGATAGTAACTGTGCCAAGTGGATGAGTGATAAGTATAACAATTATAATCTTATAAGTATGTGTGTATGTGAGCAACCCATAATTATTCGAAACTCCTCTTGGTAGATTTCATACCAACTTCAATAATCCTACTAGTCTGTTACCAAAACCATGGTCAGTCACTAGGCGATTATGATCCTTCGGGTTGATTAGCATTTAAGCTCTTTGGATTATACTAATGCAATAGCTACAGTGGCTCCTCGTTCTCCTCTAGTTCAACTAGTTTTCCATTGATATCCCCGTGTCACTTGGGGGTCGCCGATCTGCTAGCAAATAAGATCTTATCTATGTAAAACAAAGTATCATGTTGTCTAGGCCCTTAATTGGACAACAAGCATAGGCATCCCACAGATAGTCAAGCACACATAATATAGTAATTAAAATCAATCACAAACTAATGGAAAAATATATAGGCACATCACATCTCACAAATCCCTTAGATCTCCCACGCCCAAAGGAACTTACTCACACATGAGAGAAGAAAGCATCATTGATATAATTAAATAAAGTGAGTTCTTCTCGATATTACAATGGAAATCTGTTGGAGATATGCCCAAGAGGCAATAATAAAGTGGTTATTATCATATCTTCATGCTTATGCTAAATATTTACATACCATGCTATAATTGTATTAACCGTAAACATTAATACTTGTGTGATTTGTAAACATAAAAGAGTCCCTAGTAAAGCCTCTTGTTAAACTAGCTTGTTGGTTAATATATGATCATGGTTTCCTGATCATGAACATTGAGATGTTATTAAAAACAAGGTCATATCATTAGGATAATGATGTGATGGACATACTCCTATAGTTAAGCATAGCATAAGATCAAGTCATTTAAAATAGTTCACTTGCTATAAGCTTTCAAATACATAGTAACCTAAATCCTTCGACCATGAGATCATGTTAATCACCACTCTGTAACTAGGTGGATATAAAGGTGGCATTGAGTGTTCGGAAAGTATGTGTTGAGGCACATTGATCAAGAGTGGGATTTGTTCATCCATATGACACTACTAGGAAAATGCATGTTTGTGGCGCACATGAAATGGCCATCTGTGGCGCACTAGCAGTGCGCCACTAGCCTCGTGTTGCGGCTATCTCCTAGTCGTGGCGCACTGCCTGGTGCGCCACAGTTGTGTCGAGATAGGCGTAGCGCACCTGTTAGTGCGCCACGGCTAGTTGGGCAGGTGCGCTACGCGTTGGATCTTCTGTGGCGCATGCTGCAGTGCGCCACTAAGCTGCGCATGTGCGCTTTAGCTGTAGTGCGCCACAAAAGCTATGTCATGTGCGCCACGGGTGTTTTTTCGTTTTTTTTAATTTCAGAGCCAGATGATATACAATACAGATTATATACAATATTATAGGCAGATATACACACATAGATACAAGATATACAATTATATATATATATATACACAATTTGCAAAACAAGATTGAAACAGATACATATAGATAAGTCTCATACATGAATACATAGTATAAGTTATATTGTTTCGATCAAGTTACAAAGTAGTTGGTGACATGCGAATACATGTGTCTCGAACAAGTTAGAGCTCGGAAGCTCGCCTAGACATCTAAACTAGCTAGACATAAACGCGGGATAAACAACCAAAGACGATAAGCATGATCACCCCGACGAAGGTGTAGGTCTTCATCCGGTTCCTCGTCCTAAATCCCGCTAGATAGCGCGTGTATCTAGCTTCCGCCTTCGCCATAGTGTTGTACCATTTGTAGCTATTGCCGCTGAAACGGTGCACCTGTCTCCAGCAATCTTTCCAATCATCGTAGACTCCGGGAACCCGTCCCTTGTACATGACGTACCACGTCATCTACAAGTTGACAATAATAATTAACCGGTGATTGAAAAAAAAACATGTATAATTAAAGTCGCATATGAAGATACACTTATAGAAAGTACTCCAAACTCAAAAAGACCAAAGTAACTAAAAAATCATGCCTCATATATAACTAGGTTGTTAGACACAGGAATATGCTACGGTGGAACTGTATGCCAAGTAGGATGCACAACACCTGGACTTGTGCATAGCACAAGGCGTACAATCCCATCGCAGCACATTCACATATATAGTGTACCACCACATTTCAATCATCGGCATTCTCAAAAAAGACCAAAGTAACTCAAAACTCATGCCTCATATATAACTAGGTCGTTGAACACATGAATATGCTACGACGGAATGGTTAGCCAAGTAGGATGCACAACACCTGGACCTGTGCATATCACAAGGCTGACTATCCCGTCGTAGCATATTCACATATATAGTGTGCCACGACATTTCAATCATCGGCATTATTCTCGAAAAATACCAAAGTAACTCAAAAAGAATGCCTCATATATAACTAGCTAGGTCGTTGGACATAGGAATATTCTACAACGGAACAGTTAGCCAAGTAGGATGCACAACACCTGGACCTGTGCATATCACAAGGCTAACTATCCCGTCGTAGCACATTCACATATATAGTGTGCCACAACATTTCAATCATTGGCATTATTCTCGAAAAAGACCAAAGTAACTCGAAAAGAATGCCTCATATATATATATATACATAGGTCGTTGGACACAGGAATATGCTACGATGGAACTGTGAGCCAAGTAGCATGCACAACACATGGACTTGTGCATATCACAAGGCTCACAATCCCGTCGTAGCACATTCACATATATATTGTGCCATGACATTTCAATCATTGGCATTATTATCGAAAAAGACCAAAGTAAATCAAAAAGAATGCCTCATATATACATAGGTCGTTGGACACAAGAATATGCTAAGACAGAACCATGAGCCAATTAGGATGCACAAGACCTGGACTTTTGCATATCACAAGGCTCACAATCCCGTCGTAGCACATTCACATATATAGTGTGCCACGACATTTCAATCATCGGCATTATTCTCGAAAAAAGACTAATAAAGTAAGGAAAAAAGAAGGACCAAAGTGATCAAAGGACCAAAGAGTAAGCAAAAAATCAAGCATTGATTGATATATAATAATAATAATAAGCAAAAGAAGTAAGCGATGATTCATAAACCTAACAAGATAAGTAGTAGCATGTACACTTGTCCACACACACACAAAGGTCATCTATAGTTTGGAACTACAACTAGGCCAACATCAAGCCTTCTGGATCGGCTTAGGGAACGGTAGGACGCCTTGTCTCGTCATGAACTTCCTATAGTCACCCTGCATCTCTAGGCGATCTTCTATGTCATGGTTATTCGGGATATTTCCTCCGTAAAAGATCCCCCCGAAGTCATGACATCACGAAAGATGATTGCCCCAAACTGCTGCTGGATGCGATACATCTCTTGTCTAATATCTGAATCAGTGCTTCGGCCCACTGTTTGAGATGATCTGGCAGCGTAGAATTCTGCTGGTCTAGTAGGAACGCCCTCATCTGATGGAGTGCGTAGTAGGCTTCCTTCTTACTACTTTCCGGATGCTTCACGCAGGGGAACTCCGTTACGTGGTTGAAGACGTGCCTGCCGAACTTGACCTTCGTACGCACGAAGGTGGTGCCTTCCGTCGAGGCATAGCCAGTGAGAGCATCATCCAGAACTTCCTTGATCTTATCGTAGTTTTTCTTCTTTTCTAGACTCCCCAAGTCAAAATACGTGGCATGGTAATGCTTCGGCGATAAGGAGATGAGTGTGCAGTGTTCATCTCTGCGCAAAAAATTCAAATGGAATGTGTTGGAAAAAGAATGATGATAATCTAATAAAGCCAATTGAAGGTGGCGAGTGAATAACGACTTACTCGGGAAAGTAAGGCACGAGAATGTATTCCTTTGTATTTTTCGCCATGAAGATTCTTTTTAGGTACGAGGCCACGATACGTCGTTCAGCGGGGGAACCCAAGCAGCCGTCACGCATGTAGTAGGGGTCCACTATAGCGATGCCCGGTGTGTTCTCTCTAATGATCTGCATGGCCAGGCTAAGAGAAAATAGGCGGACCATGGTATAGTGCAGCGGGTATAGGTGGAAAATATTGAAGATGTCGTCGAACCGCAGGAAGAACAGATCCACAGGGAATTGTCGATGAAGCCCAAGCCTGGTGGCACCTTAACCACGAATACCGAGTGCGAGGGATCTTTCTCCGCCAGAAGGCATCTCTCTATCGTCAGCACGCCGTCATGCACACTCTGCAGTTCCGAACTGGCAAGCCTCCGCAAATTCTTAGGTAGCATGGGCTCACCCGCCACATGAATCCTCTACATAATACCCTCGGGTTTTGGTGGCCCGTCCCAAAACCTGATCGGATTCACAATTGATGCCACCGGCTGGCTCGAGTTGCTAGATTTTCTATTCCTGTCCTTTTTTCCTTTTGGAGAGCGGGAAGGCACCGCAATCTGAGCATCGGCCACCCTATGTAGTGTGTCAGGGCTTAGAATAAAGGGCCGGTTGGTTGTATCAGCTGGCTCTGTAAAGGCGCAAGCTGGAGGCGTCTCTTGAGAACCAAACAGACGCTTGGTGATAGTGGGTTTCTCTGTGGGGCCACCAGCTAGGTCTTCGTTGCTAAACTGAGTGTTGAAGAAGTGATCATTCCAGTCTTCGTCGTCCTCGGCCGGATCCTGCGCCATGTGCATATCATCAACATGATCATCCGACCCACCGCGTGGAGGTGATGGCGAGGGCGGTAAGGGGGCCTTGCCACCACTTGTCGCTGGCACGACAGGCGGTGTTGTTGTCTGTGGAGTGATGGCCCCCGTAAGAATAATCCGAAGCAACTTCTGAGGACAGCCGTCTCTTCTTCATCCGCTCCTGAGGGTTGAATGGGAGGTTCCAGGTCGTCGCAGCCCCTTAGCACCCGACTAATTTTAACCCTGTGCACGCTATCTGGCATCGGCCTTGAGTGGAACGTGCGCTGCAAGGGTTGAATGATGGTACCCTTGGCAACATCCCTCAGCTTGTTGTACACATAGCATAAGAGAGTGCAAGGAACATCCGTCTGCGGAAAACATGTACCGCGTCGTCAAAGATGCCATCAGAGTAATAGATGGCGTGAAAGGCGGTAAAGCAATTTTTTTACCGTGATGGCTTCGAGATCGGCTAATGTTGATGCACCGCATACGACGACGGGTGTGCAAGATACGGAGGGGCTGCTTGATGGCGCGGTGCTGGCCACCGGTGTATTCTCCCTACCGGGTGCTTGGAGCTCCGGTGCCGCCGCCACGATGGCAGGGGGCCACCAACATGTCCGGCACCGCGGTGATGGCAGGGGGAGTCACCAACACTTGCGGCACCGTGGTGCTAGCGGGCGGAGTCACGAACACATAGTTCGCCTGATTCGTCGGCGCCGCGTTGTTCGAGTGGCTGCTGACCATGCTTGGAATTGGGCACGGACTTACTCGACCACCCGCACTCCAGTTCGCTATCGACTCCACCAAGGTAGGCAGGAAGGACGTGAGGGTGATTGCCAGGTTGTCTTGGATGATCTGCGGGATCCGCGCCACTTGTTCCTTAAGTTCTCGAACCTCGCGGTTTTCCTCCTCGCTCCTTCCCGATGGCGCCACACACGACCTCGGCGGTGGACCAAAATGATCCACCCAATTCTTACCCCTGAGGCCGGCCAGACGGCCAGCCGACCATGGCTTCTTCGTAACCGGCTCTATTTTCTTGGCCCGGTTCATCACCCTGTTAAAAGGGTTATCCCACCGGGTGTCCGCCGTCGACCCCTGGGATGAGGAACCCTGGGATCCATGACTAGCAACAATTTCCTCCTCCTGTAGAAGAAGTAACAGTGAACCGTTTAGAAACTATACTTCATCGATTAGAATGCAATCGAGTTGGTCCGCGGTAATTAGATTACTTACCACAATTTCCTCGAATTCCTTCACCGCAGGATCCGTGGTGAGTTTTTTGGTTTTTGGGTCCACATGGTAACGGGCCCTGATGAAGTTTCGAACCTTCCTGGGTTCGAATTTCACAAAGGGGTTTTCTATCCCCTTAGATCTATACTCTTCGTCCTCCTTATTCCATTTCGCCTCTGCGGTTCTATATCCACCAGATCCGAGATGGTGATGACCTATATTCATCGCCTGCAACACCTTTCCCTGATTACTATTGGCCAGGGCTCTTTCGGATTCACACCTCTCCTTGAACTCCCAGAACTGATCTTCGGTGATATCCGGGTCAATCTTCTAGATCTCCTTGAGACTTTTGCCTTCTTTATAGATCTTCTTATTTATCCGGGTTCTCCAACTGGCCAGGGCGGTGCTCATCTTTGTGAGGGCGGATTTGTTTACTTCGTTCCCATGATAATTTGTGTTCCGATACTCAGTGGGAACTTGTATCTTGCGTGCAGCTTCTCGAAGAGGAGTGTGCGCAAGTGGTCATTATCTTTATGCCGGAGATTCTCGGTGTTGATCGAGATGGTTGTCCGGGTGATCGCCGCCACTTGCCCACCGTACCCTCTGACGACAAGGTCGGGCTCCAAAGGAACCCCTATTGGGCTCACTTCGGTAATTTCCTCCCTGACGGTGCCAACCGTGTTCGGGCGCCGTTCCTTCGGCTTCTTCTTATTCTTAGGAGGATTGCTACCACTCCCTGTGCCCTCGCCGCCATCAGTGGTTTCATCATCTGCCGTTCCTTCGGCTTCTTCCTCCGCGTCTTCCATCTCATCATCCTTGCTCTCCGAAGGATGGTATTCTGCATCGTCTTCTAGCCGCTGGTCGCCTCCCAGAATGTCAATTGTTTATTCGGAGGTCTGAGTTCTCCTTCAGCGCTGATGCGCTTAGAACATCCAGCCTCATCGTTGTCACACATCTTTGCACTAATAAAAACAAATAATTGGTTAAATGCACGGAAAAATCCGGCATGACCTTTGTGCCGAAACGGAAGTTAATCAACATTCCGGCAAAAATCAAGACTCATTTCATACAAGAACCTGCATACACGACATAATAAAGTGCTTCATACAAGCACAAGCACAGCCAGCACAGCCAGTACATTACCAGCACATTACCAGCACAACAAGCACAAGATAATTACTAGGTAATAAAAATAAATGGCCAGATCCAGCAACACATATAGTAGCATCACATACAGTAGCTTTGCAAAAGCAGTAGCTCCAGATAGCTTTGCAAAAACAGTAGCTTTGCAAAAGCAGTACAGCCAGCAGCACATATACAGCATATACATCTAGATTTTTCTTTGCAAAATTAGTAGCTCCAGATAGTTCTCCAGCATCTAGTAGTCAGAAGCTAGCTACTACTATGTTCTAACTGTTGATATGAGAATGTAAACAACATTGTTTTTCAAGTATGGATTTTGAGTAGTATAAACAACATTGTTTATACTACTACTATGTTCTCCGGCATTTTCTACTACTATGTTCTCCAGCTACTAGTATGTTCTCCAGCTAGCTAGCTACTACTATGTTCTCCAGCATTTTGAGTAGTATAAACCATCAGATGATATTGAGTAGTGATATTGAGTAGTATAAGCCATGATATTGAGTAGTGATATTGAGTAGTATAAACCAGCTAGCTAGCTACTACTATGTTCTCCAGCATTTTGAGTAGTATAAACCATCAAATAATATTAACACTGTGTAGTGATATTGAGTATGCTTATCTGCTGAGATAAAAACCTACACCCTACACAGTAAAAGTGATATTGAGTATCTACCATCTAAACCTACACCCATCATAGTAGAAACCATCAATATTGACAGATAAAAGTACTGAAGCTAGCATACAATTCCCTAGACAATTCTATCAGTTCAAATCCTACATACCATCATAGTTCAAATCCTATCAGTTCAGTAGCAGGTTGGGGAAGATCAACAATTCCCTAGACATCTGGATTATGTACTGCTAACTAAAGAAATCTACTTCTAACAAAAGCAATTCCCATATGTTAGTCAGTCTACTGCTAACTAAAGCAATCTTCTGGATTATATTTATTATTGGTCCACTATGTGCTCAGGGTTTCTTGCTTTCATATTTGTAACAGTAGATAGCCAAGATATAATGGGGAGCACAGGTTCAAATTAGAAAAGGTGATATTAATAGCACATGGCTACAAAATTCAATCCAGAACGCCAACACCCAAGACTCGACTCCATCTTATGATATGGATAGTACAGGAATAGAGGTTTTATATCCTACAAGTGGTAGCCAGCAACAACTAGCTAAGATCATGCGGTATTATTTCATCAACCAGGACATATTATTTCATCAAGTGGTAGCCAGCAACAACAACCAGCACATATTATTTCATCAAAGTAACACTGCTCTCTCTTTCATATAATTTCAGGGTGCCCCATTGTTATGAGTCAACCATCTAATCGTAGGGTCACTGGCTCAAGAGATGTACGACGATATAGGGTTAGACCCTGCTGCTGTTGAGGCTCAATGACTCCCTGTTGGGAAAAAATAGGCCTGGATAAGCAAGCTCAAACCCTATCTAACTCATGGAGATAGGGAGAGAGGGAGAGAGGGGAGGGGCTAACCTCTGAGACGAGGACGACGTTGGCGGGCGGACGACGAAGAGCGAACGACGACGGGCGAACAACGGCCTCCTCCTCCTCCTCTCGGACACGGGCGGCCTCCACCTCCTCCTCCTCGGACACGCGCGCGGGCCACCTCCTAGGACGCGGGCGGGGATCCTCCTCCACGGCCTCTTCCTCGAGCGGTGGCTGCTGGGGGGATCGAGTGCGGCGGCGACGGCTGGCGGATCGAGCACGGCGGCGGGGGGGAGGATTGAGCGTGCTGGGAGAGATGGGGATGAGTGTGAGATGGGGGAGAGTTGGGATCGATGACGTGGATAAAACCCAGATAGGCGTAGCGCACTATGCCAGAGTGCGCTACGGAAATCTGTAGCGCACTCGGGCTAGTGCGCTATGCCTATCTGGGTTGTAACCACTCTATAACAACGCTGCAGCACTCCTTCTAGCAACTACACTTGCCTATCCCACTGGTTCTGCCCATTGCTCTATTCTAAACTTGTGAGCACCCAGGTTTGAATCCTGGTGCCCCCCTTTTTTATTTTTATTTTAAAAATACTTTTAAATGTTCCAAAAAATGCCAAAAAGTGGTGATATATGCCATACAAGATTTGTTTTATTTTGAAAAATACTTTTAAATATTCCAAAAATGCCCAAAAGTGATAATATATGTCATAAAAGTGGTACAAATATGATTCAAAGTATAACTAAATTTCATAATAATTTTGTCCATGACTATTACAATCATTTTCGACCACGCGTTTTAAAATATTTTTTGAGCTAGCGTTTTACAATCTTTTTTCCCTTCTTTGTCGCGGTTGAATAATTTAGCCCCGACACTTTAATGTTTCTTCTTTCGAACAGGATACATTTTTTGGATAGGGTTGTCCTTTTTATTCTTGTGATGTATGTTGCTGCATCGTAGTCGTCGTCATCTTCAATCTTTGGACTGTCGTACTGGTCGAAGTCTTGCTCGTTGGAGACTCCATCCATTTTGATGATGTTTCTTTTTCCTCTCCTCACAACAACACGGCTAGGCTTTGTCGGGTCGGTAATGAAAAAACATTGGTCCACTTTGGTATCTAGTACCCACCGTTCATTTTCGCGGCCACGTTCGCACCAGCGGCCTTGGATTTGGCTGCTTCGGGTATAACCATGGTTGTGAAATACCGGTCTTCTCTTTCGACGCTCTTTTCCCATCTGACATGGAACATCGGAACCTTTTCTCCATAGTAGTCGAGCTCCCAGATCTCCTCGATCCTTCTGTAGAATCTTTCATTCACATTGTCATCGGTGAAGAATTTAGACGTTACGCCTGAGTTCTTATAATCACACTTGTTGTCCTTTTCCTCCATGTAGAATGTGTAGCCATTGATATCATACGCCTAATAGGTCACCAGGTTTTGCATCGGTCCCTGCGACAAGGTGAATATGATCTTTTCCATGTCAGAAGAATGCGATCGCGGGGGATTATCAAGGAGCGTCTGCCTAAACCAACGTGTGAAATCTGAGTTGTGCTCTTTGATTATTTCTCCCTGCGTCCTCTGTATACCCCGGTCACTGTACTTCTTATCGATTAACCTTTTGTGCTTCTGTACCCAAGGATCGACCAGTTCTAAATGCTGCAGCGCGATGAGGTTTTCTCGATCAAAGTATGCGCGTCGAAAATAGAAGTCTGCATGCAGTATGCGACGACCCTCTCGGTGACCAGATCCGTCGAGCTTGCCAAGGTGCCTGTTGACGGGAAGACCGACAGGGTTCTCAATGTCTAGATAATTCATGCAGAAAGAGATGCACTCTTCAGCCAGAAAGCCCTTGCCTATGCTTCCATCTGGACGGGACCAGTTGCGAACGTATCCTTTGATGTGTCGGTTCATCCTTTCAAACGCCATCATGCTGCGGAGGAACATCGGCCCAAGTTGGACGATGTCCTCCATGACATGGACCAAGTGTTGTGCGTGCTTCTCTGGCTACCGAACGGATTGAGTCCATCGGTGCTCACACCAAGCCTGATGTTCCTCGAATCTCCACCGAATTCTAGGAATTCTAGGTCCAATGCTTTACACTGGCTATCTGAAGGGTGCGTCAGCAGCTCATCCTTTTCGGGGTCATCGTCATCACCTGGCTTATTCCTTTCTGCATGCCATCGCATGAGCTTTGCTTCCTTAGGGTCCGCGAAATAGCGCTGCAGACGAGGAGTGATAGGAAAGTACCATACCACTTTTCAAGGTGCTTTCTTCCCTTTCTTGTATGGACTCACGCCGCACACCGGACATGTGGTTTTCTCCGCGTCCTCGCCCCGATAAATGATGCAATCGTTGATGCATATGTGATATCTAACATGCGGTAG
Organism: Avena sativa; assembly: GCA_916181665.1. Taxonomy (NCBI): domain Eukaryota; kingdom Viridiplantae; phylum Streptophyta; class Magnoliopsida; order Poales; family Poaceae; genus Avena; species Avena sativa. The sequence continues at coordinate 426,700,810 of OV702280.1, forward strand.
ATCGAGAGGAAAGACGATTTTCTTGGTGTCCTCGATACTAGTTGGACACGTGTTCCCCTCCGGGAGACGATCGTGCCAGAATGCCATCATATCGTCGAAGCTTGCGTCGCTCAATTTGTGTTTTGCCTTCATCTCCATAGCATTGAGCGTTACATTCAACCGGGTATCATCGGGCCTGCATCCTTCATACAATGGAGTAACCGCGTATTTCTCAAGTTGCGCAAGCTTGGCTTTCTCTCTAGCGGCGGCCCTGTCGTTACTCGTCTGCTTGAGAAGCAGCTCTTGCACATAAGGGTCCCGCACCCAGCCTGACGTTGTTCATCGTCGTCTGCTCCTCCGGCATCTAGATCATCATCATCCCGGTCTGCTTCCGCACCTTCACCATCTCCAAGAGACTCTTCATCATATCGCCCGTTCTCGCCGTGATGATCATCATCATGTTTCCCACCTTCACCGTCTCCATCGTCTTCGTCATCGCTTATCCAACGAGTGTATCCATCCATGAAACCATGGCGGAGCAGGTGCGCCTGCAGATTCCCGGAATCTGGGTCGATCACCCAGTTGAGTTTGCATCTTCTGCACAGACATCTTATATCCGTCTTGTTATTTCGTATCATGTCGGCCGTCGCACATTTCAAAAATCTAGCCACAATGCCTTCGCTCATTATGAGCACCATTTTTGCATGCACGGTGTACACGGTACAATTAGATGTCTATTAGAACCACATAATCAATGCATGCATGCAATGGTCGATAGAAAATTTCGGCATGACCTATCCTAAAATAAGGACCTTTGCGAAATGCCAAAGTCTTGCCAAAATGGAAATGAATCAACATTTTGGCAAAAGAAATGGCAACTTGTTCATACACAAACACAAGAGAGAGAGAGAGAGAGACCGATCCATACACACATGAACATATCATTATCCTCTCCATACATACATGCATGAGCATCATCGATACTCTCCATATACACACACATGACCATCGATCCTCTCCATACACACATCATGAGCATCGATCATCTACATACATATGAGCATATCATCCATATACACATGAACACATCCTTACATGGACAACTTACCGAGATGAGAGACCGATCACGAGAAGATGGAAAGGAGAGGTGTGCGCGAGACCGGAGAAGGAGATGAGAGACCGGAGAGCTTCCTCTATTACGTATGTAACATCCGAGGAAAGTTCTACATGCTAAAAATGGTGAATGAGTGGAGAAATTGAGGTGGGAAGGAGAAGGATCCCGACTAGATCTAAGGAGGAAGAAGAAGGGGAAAGTGAAGTGTGGGGTGGTGGATGATCACACATGTGCACAAAGTGGAGCTGCCAAAAAAATACTGGTCGATACATCTGTGGCACACATGGCCCCAGTGCGCCATAGGGCATAATCACAGCCGTGGCGCACATGCCAGAGTGCGCCACGGATGTTTCTGCCCATTTACAGAACAGAGGGGCCTTCACTTAGGCGTATTGCACGTCCTGCATGTGCGCCACGGTTAACCATAACAACCGTAGCGCACCTCCCCGGGTGCGCTACGGGTATGCGGCATGCGACCTGCAGGGCCCTGGCCCACACATATCTGTGGCGCACTATGACCATGTGTGCCACGGTTGTTCTACTTACTAGTAGGGCACTGCCCACAGGTGAGCCACGCCTGCTTTAGCCGTGGGGCACTTCAACCATACGAGCCACGGATGTGCTGATTACCTATAGCCATTTTCCTAGTAGTGTGATGGATAGATATACTATGGTCCCTCTCTGTGAAATGTAATCCAATTAGCTTGAAAACATGTGACTGGCTCAGAAGGGATCACATACCACAGGAATGAGTAAAGAGTACTTATCGGTAACGAGGTTGAACTAGGTATGCATAGATACTGACGATTAGACCTCGGATAAGTAAATATCGCAAGACAAAGGGAAATTGGTATCATATGTAAATGGTTCATTCGATCATAAAGTAATCGTATAAATATGTGGGAACCATTTGAATTTCCAGATTCCTCTATTGGTTATTGATCGGAGAAGAGTCTCAGTCATGTCTACATAATTCACAAACCGTAGGGAGACACACTTAAGGATTCGATGTTGTTTAGTAGATATGGAATGTAAGTAGGGAGACCGAATATTGTTCGGAGTCTCGGATGGGATCCGGGATATCACGAGGAGATCCGGAATGGTTCGTAGAATAAGATTCATATGAGGAAAGTCTAATTCTAGAGTTCAGGAATAATTCTGGTGTTTTTATCGGAAGGCTCTAGAAGGGTCTAGAAGGTTCACCGGACCGGAAGGGGAAGGGTTCATGAATCTGTCATGAATAAGTGGAATGATTGCATCATGTCCTAGGTCACTTGGTTGGGCATTTGTAAGAAAGAAATTGAGCTCCAAATTGAAAGTCAAAAGGAAAGTTTGAAAAGTCAAACTAGGACAATGTATCCTAGTGGAGGAAGGAAAGAATCATTCTTTCCCTCCACCACAAGCCCAACTAGGAGAGGGAGTTGGGGAAGGATTAAAACTCCCCTCTCCCAAGCTGCCCTTCCTCTCATAAATAGAGGGGAGGGGTGCCCCAAGAGACACAACACACCAGCCCCTGCCCACACCACCGCCGCGCCGCCGCCGCCGACTCCACCTCCTCATCTGCGGCCCTCTAAACCCTAGATCGCCAGAAACCCTAATTCTCCACTATAACCCCCTCCAGCTTAGGCGAAGCCCTGCGGGGTCTTCCCTCTAATTTCAACACCACGCCGTTGTGCTTCCGGAATCGCGAGGGGAGAACTACAACCTCCGCTGCCTACTGGAACAAGGGAGAGGAAGGTCTTCATCGAGTACCGAACGTGTGACCGACTGCGGAAGCGCTGCCGGAATGCAATGCCGGAAGGATCGTCTATGCGATCTTGAGATCGGAAAGTGTACGACTACATCATGCACGAGAATTTGCTCTCGTTAACCGCTTTGGATCTTCGAGGGTTAGTACTCTATCAACTCATTGCTACAATCTAGTAGATAGATCTTGGCTTGTGTGTGTTCATGTGATAGAAATTTTTTGTTTTCCATGCTAGGAACCCCTACAAAATCCACAATAAGAATAGAAAAACAATCCAAGACAATTCAAGATAGGAAGAAACAATCTCAAACTCTAATCTTGCAAGGTGAATATCTTTCTCTCTCTCTCCCAAGTACAAGTGATGGCTATGGGGGTGTGGTGGCTAGGAGGTCAAAGATCATGGAGCGAGATGAAGAACGTCTTCCCCTTCTTCTCCAGATCTATTCTTTCTCCCTTCTGGATGGAACGACGACTGTTGTGTTGTGTTTTCGCGTATGCCTTCTTCACAAAAGTTGCTCCTTTTGACAGGACGAAGGTGGTGCCAACTATACGGTCATAAAAATATTCTCGCCATATAGTTGGTCGTTAAACCTTCTGGTTGTCTTTCTTGATTGCTTCCAAAAAGAGACTTGTTTGTTTTCGCCTGAATTTTGTATTTCTATTGTTAAAACCTTCTATTGACGTTCGGAACCTGAAACACACATTGAAAACCAAGTTTTCTTTGCTACCAAAGTATTAGCGTTAGGTAAAGCTAGAAAACCATCAAATCCAGACGAAAACCATCAAGAAAAAACATTAAAAATATACCGAACCTCACAGCTATCATGCTGCAATACTTGGCCTTGTCGAGTCAATCTCCCAAGGGTTGATGACCGGTGTAAAATATATGTTTTAGTGTTTTACGAGTGCGGTTGGCACAAGACAAGGCAAGTGAATACGATTTGCAGGAACAGTAGCTTTATTTCATGGGAGGGGGAGTACACAATTTGTGGTACAAGGTTGGGTGCGAAGTGTAAGACTTGCACGGAGTATTTAGTGTGTCGAGGGTTGTTGCCACGTGCGCCAGTTACGGCTAGATATTCCTCTGGTCTTGTTGTTTGCCCGGCGAGTCGATCCAGCGGTGGATCTCGGGCGAGTCATGCTCAGATGAGGTCGATGTGGTCGATACACATTCACCGAGTGTCGTTTTGCTTGAGCACCAGGAATGGTTTCGTCGGCCAGTCGGAGTAGTTGTTTGGGGGAATGAACCCATGGCGAGTAGCCGCTGCACCCCTTGGGAGAGTGTGTTGCGACGCTCCAAATTGCGAGGTCATGATGGTGTCTTGGTGGGCCAAGATTTTTGCTCACCCTTTGGTTTCTGCTCTACGAGGCCCTCTGTGACGACATGTGTGTTGGATATTATCCAAACAGAGGCGTCGTGGCTATCACTCCAGGGCTCGCACAGCGCGTCTTCCTATGCACTGACGAGGTATGCCTCCGGTGCTCCCTACTGTCCCAGCTCATCGTGGATGATCTTGTCTTGAGGGGTCTGTGATGGTGCCTCGGAGGTGCTTGGGAGGAAGCGGGTCGTCGCTGGCTTATTCAGGACTATGGGGTCGTCCTAGTAGGCGCTACTCGCCAATCTAGCGAGTAAATCGGCGTGTTGTGACTCTTCGGTGATGATTGTATTAGCCATTTTTGCATTGTTGTCTTTGCACTTGACGGCCATGTCCAGGTCGCTGCACACGGTAATTACGATAAGTTTCATCATGTTGTAGGTGTAATATGGGGTTGCCATGAATTTGGTGAACGTCTTCCTTCCGAGTACGCAGTGGTTGTTCCATCAACGTTAGCTTCAAAAATTGCCTTGTGTTTCTCATAGAAGTGCTTAAAATGAGCGGAACCTGTTAGCAAATATTAGAAGCATGTTAGTAAGCTAAAGACAAAAAAAATGATGTACTTCAAGCATTGTTATATAATAGTAGAAAGTGCAACCATAAGTCTAGCGGCTCGGATTCGTCGCCCGTCGCCGCTATCGCGGCGTACATGGAACAAATCCTCGAAATATGTGGTGTAGTAAAAATCTATTAAGATTCTTTTGCATATGGGTATATAATTTTGGGTAACTTACACACCACCCCCACCCTAAGTCGTCAACCTATGTAAAACGTAAACTCTAGTCTAGCGGCTCGGGTTCATCGCTCGTCGCCGCTATCGTGGCGTATGGGCGGCAAATCATCAAAATGTATGGTGTAGTAAAAATATATTAAGCTTCTTTTGCACATGGGTAGATAATTTGGGGTAACTTACGCATCATACCCACCCTAAGTCGTCAACCTAGTAAAGCGTAAACTGTAATCTAGCGGCTCGGCTTCGTCGCCTGTCGCCGCTATCGCGGCGTATGGGCGACGAAACCATGGAGGGTGTTAGGGTACCGAGGCTGCGTTGCCCCTTGCCGCTACCCGTCGACCGCGAATCAGTCTTGGTACCCTAACACCTATGCTAATGCGTTGGAAGTAGAAAATTAATAAAACTAAGGCAACAACAATTCTGTACCAAAGTAGCAAGACAATGTAAGTAATGTAGCAGAAAACTTTTAATACATGCTGAAACAACTACATAAAGTGATTGGAAACTCGTAGCAGAGCAATGAAGGCCCAGTTCTTTTGGGGATTCTCCAAGAAGCCGCCCTCTCCCTAGCTTCCTGGAGAAGCCGGTCTAAAAAAATTGCGAGGCTTTCAAAATAGTTAAGTCTAAACAATTTGGAAGCCTCGCAATTTTTTTGAACCGGCTTCCCTAGGAAGCTGGGGGTAGGGAAGCTTCTAGGAGAAGCCACCAAAAGAACTGGGCCGAAACTAAGGTAGCAAAAAACCTGCAATAAAGTAGCAAAACAAAAATAGTAATGTACTAATGTAGCATATTTTAGACCTGCAAATCATGGCTGCTAGGGAAATTGAGCCATTCATTCAACGACGCGGAAGGATGAACATCAGCATCTTCAACAAGAGCGGATTGGTTCAAACCATCATAAATAGTACCAGTACCATACGGCGTTGCCGACAGCGGGAGGAACTACACACAAGAAAAATTCATATTAAGAGGATTAACGGAAGAAGAGAAAACTTTAATGTTTGTAGTGGTGGAAAGTGCACTACCTCTCGCCTCTCAAAACCAGTACTGTTCTACAAAATCTTTCTATCGTAGTCATTTTATACAAGAAAGGCAAAGTCATTGGACTTGATTGAGCATACTCTAGGCAATGACTTGTCAAACTTGTGATCGCTCGGTGAGAAATCCAAATGGTCCATATATGTAATCTACAAAGAAGGTCAATACAAAGTAAGGCAAGCACCACATAAACACTGTGAACCTCTACATATTAACATAGAAGAGGGGAGATAACATACCCCAATTGTAGGGTTCGCAGCATAGAAAACAAAAAAGTTCCTACGATGGGAACAACTATGTACCAAGATCTATCTACTAGATACAAGCAACGGGTGGATATACGTCCACAGAATATATACCCTCGAAGACCAAATAGCATTAACGAGGTTGTACTCGTGGATGATGTAGTCGAACGCTTGCCGATCTCAAGATCGAGAAGAAGTCCATCCGGTCCAGCAGGTCCAACGCCATCCAGTCCAGCACCGCAAAGCAGTGGTGCATCTGTGATCGCACACACATTCGGGTACCCCGACAACCTCCACGCCCTTGCTCCAGCGAAGCAGCGGAAGCAACAAATCCTTCCAGAAAAAGCCACCGGGAACATGTATCTTGCTGATCCGAGACCATGGGGAAATTCTAAAGGGGGAGAGAGATCCTTCTCGAGAAGGTGTGATGTGAGAGGAGGAGAGGGGGGCCTTTTATAGGGAGAGGGGGCACCCCAAGGGGCATGGCGCCAAGCCATGGTGGCTGCCCCCACTGCTTCCACATTCATGTGGGTGGAGCTCCAACTCAAAATGAAAAGCCTCCACTCCCATAAAAATGCCTCCACTCAAAAATCCACTCACATGCATTAAATTTCCACCAAATTTAATGCAAGCTCTCATTTAAATAAAACTCTTTTATTTATTTATTCAGAATTTTGTTAATTACTCTAATTAACAAACATTCACATAAAACCCTTATAACATTTCAATTTCACATGCAGAACCAGTTTCAGCAATTTCAACCGAAACAGTTCCGGTGTCTAGTGAAATAAATTCCTGCGCTTTCCTTTTTCTTTCTCTGGCATTTTATTTGCTCCAAATAGTGTCGGTATCCCTTAAGTGTGTCACCCTACGGTTCACGAATAATGTAGACATGATCGAGACCCCTCTCTGATCAATAATCAGCAGCGGGTCCTGGATATCCATACTGACTCCCACATATTCAACGATGACTTCTGTGATCATATGAACCTTATACGCATGTAACTCAATCCCTTTGTCTCGCGATATATTACATGTCCGAGATTCGATCATCGGTATCTCCATACCTAGTTTGATCTCGTTACCGACATGTACTCTCTTCTTGTTCCCGTGATATAACATTCTAGTGATCAAATCACTTGCTTGTAAGCTAACTAATGTGATATCACCGAGAGGGCCCAGATTATATCTATCCGTCATCGGGATGGAAAAATTCCACTCTTGATCCATGAGCCTCAACATAACAACTTCGTAGCACTGAACCCATCTTTATAGTCACTCTGGTGTGACGTTTGGTGTTATCAAGATACTCTTCCGGTGTTAGTGATTGACATGATCTCATGGTCTAAGGACTAAGATTACTTCTATGATGTTATAGCAATATAAACACAATGACTTTGATCGTAATGCTATACTTCGGATGAATGTTCATCACACCATTCCAATAATGTTGTGACCTCGTTATTAACAACATCCAATGTCCATGATCAGGAAACCTTTGATCATCTTGTTAATCAACGAGCTAGTTTATAAGAGAGGCATAACTAGGAACTTTCTTTTTGTTTATTAAACACACATGTATTAACGTTTCCATATTAATACACTTATAGCATGCAAAATAAACATTTATCATAAATAAGCAATACGATAATAACCACATTATTATTGCCTCTCGAGCATATTCTCTTCACCAATAAGCACAAAAGGGCCAGTTATCCAAAATTCAAATTTGCTATAATCCTTTGAAAGGACCAGTTCTCGCTTTTTCTTATTTTGAATATTGCTCACAGATTGCATCGTCAAACCCAATAAATGCTTGTCCCAAGCATACTCATCAGTTTTGGTTGGGTCAGCCATAAGACCAACATATTCCAAGTTAACATGATTCGAGCTTTTAGGAAAAACCACAGTGGCCAGGGAAACAAGATCCCATGTGCAAATTATGGTTTCTTCATCTGTATCTGCACAGTTATTCAAGATATCAATAGAAGTAGATAACTCTGTCCTCTTCTTTCCAGCATGGTAGAATTCCTAAATCTCATCAAGCGTTGCACCTCTAGTGTTGGAAAGATTAATAGGCTTATTCCCGCAGCGGATTCCAAACACTTTTCTCACCATATTCCTGGTAAACACCATCTGGTTCTTCCGAAGCTTGTACTCACATAGACGAGGATTTGTATGGCTAGCAACAAAATCCGGAAGATCATTAGGAATCCTAAATGGTGCCCCATTCAACAATGCTCTGAATGCACTCTTTGCTCCAATAATGCCTCTCTTCACTGGAGAAAGGTTGTCTGGAAGGGTACGCAATCGCTTGGCACCGAACCGGTCCTTCGACATCCAAATGTCCTACTTTACCTTATTCCCACCCTCACCCTTTTTCTTGGGGCTCACAACAACCTTTTCCCCCTTACGAACCTTGCTCTTACCATCCGGAGCAACCTGCAACAAAGCATTAGAAATCCAAATATGGTTAACATGGCAGCTTCACCTCCAAAAAACCTACATGTAGCATCCAAACAAAAATTAGCAAGTCAACCATATATAGCATGCAAACAAAAATAAGCTACATATAGCTACACGTAGCAAACCAACCAAAAAAAATTACATGTAGCATCCAAACCAAAATTAGCAAGTCAACCAAAAAAGCTACATATAGCATGTCAACAGATCCAAGCATAAAAGTATAAAAATCCAACTTAAAGGGTACATGTAGCAAATCAACGCAATTAACTAAAAAATACGTACCAAATCATATCAGTTAACACATGTAGAAAATCCTGGTGAAAAGGCATAATTAGCAAATCCTACTACTGAAAAGTACAAACTAGCAAAATCCTACCACTGGAAGAGCAGAAACTAGCAAAATCCTACTACTAAAAGAGCACAACTAGTAAAATCATACTATTGAAAGAGGACAACTAGCAATACCTACCGAAATAGAAAAACTAGCACAACATCTAGTCCCCTCGGGTCCCCCACACAAGCAACATCTAGCTACTGTTGGAGATATGCCCAAGAGGCAATAATAAAACAGTTATTATCATATCTTTATGTTTATGATATATGTTTACATCCCATGCTATAATTGTATTAAGCGGAAACTTTAATACTTGTGTGATTTGTAAACATAAAAGAGTCCCTAGTAAAGCCTCTTGTTAAGGTAGCTTGTTGATTGATGATCATGATTTCCTGATCATGAACATTGGATGTTATTGATAACAAGGTCATATCATTAGGAGAATGATGTGATGGACATACTCCTATAGTTAAGCGTAGCATAAGATCAAGTCATTTAAATAGTTCATTTTATAAAGCTTTCAAATACATAGTAACCTAAATCCTTCGACCATGAGATCATGTTAATCATCATCACCGGATGGATGCTTTGATGACATCAACACCACTTCGTAACTAGGTGGTTATAAAGGTGGCATTGAGTATTCTGAAAGTATGTGTTGAGGAACATGGATCAAGAGTGGGATTTGTCCATCCATATGACGGATAGATATACTCTGGGCCCTCTCGGTGGAATGTCATCCAATTGGCTTGCAAGCATGTGACTGGCTCACAAGGGATCACATATCACAGGAACGAGTAAAGAGTACTTATCAGTACCGAGGTTGAACTAGGTATGCAGAGATACCGACGATCAAACCTTGGATAAGTAAAGTATCGCGAGATAAAGGGAAATTGGTATTTTATGTAAATGGTTCATTCGATCACAAAGTCATCGTAGAAATATGTGGGAGCCATATGAATTTCCAGATTCCTCTATTGGTTATTGATCAGAGAAGAGTCTCGATCATGTCTGCATAATTCACGAACCATAGGGAGACACACTTAAGGATTCGATGTTGTTTAATAGATATGGAATGTGAGTAAGAGACCGAATGTTGTTCGGAGTCTCGGATAGGATCCGGGATATCACGAGGAGATCCGGAATGGTCCGGAGAATAAGATTCATATAAGGAAAGTCCAATTCCGAAGTTCGGAAATGTTTTTGGTGATTTCACCGAAAGCTTCTAGAAGGGTCTAGAAGGTCCACCACTCCGGAGTGGGAAGGTACATGAATGTGTCATACAAATGTGGTATGGTTGCATCATGTCCTAGGTCACTTGGCTGGGCAATGGGAAGAAAGAAATCAAACTCTAGTTTGAATACTCAAACACTAGTTTGAAGAAGTCAAATCCCAACATGATTGCCTAGTGGAGGGAGGAGACGAACCAGTTTTGCGAAGGTTCCCATCCCTCCCTAGCCGCCGGCCACCAAGGGGAACTGGGGGAGGACTCCCCTCCCCTAGCCGCCCCTCCCACCTATAAAAGGAGGTGTAGGGCGCCCCCTTGGAGGGACACCCCAAACCCTAGGCCGCTACTGGCGCCCTAGCCTCCTCTAAACCGCCACCTCCGTCTAGTATAAACCCTAGCCGCCGGTGGCCCTCCACCCCTTGGCGTCTAAACCCTAGTTTCCGAGACTCTATCTACTCCACCATACCCGCTCCGGCTTAGGCCAAGCCCTGCGGGATTTCCCCTCTACTTCCACCAGCACACCATCTTGCTGTTGGAATCGCGAGAGATCTACAACCTCCACTGCCTACTGGAACAAGGGAGAGGAAGTTCTTCATCGAGTACCGAACATGTGACAGACTGCGGGAGCGCTTCCGGAACACGGCGACGGAAGGATCGTCTACGCGATCTTGAGATCGACAAGTGAACCACTACATCAACCATGAGAATCCGATCTTGTTAAACGCTTTGGATCATCGAGGGTTAGTACTCTATCAACTCATTGTACTGATCTAGTAGATTAGATCTTGGTTTGTGTCTGTTCATGTGATAGAAATTTTTTGTTTTCCATGCTACGAACCCCTATAGTTGTATCAGAGCCGTGTCTATGCGTAGATCTGTTGCACGAGTAGAACACAATGGTTATTGTGGGCATTGATGCTTTTGCTGTCGATTGCTTTTTGTGTACTTTGCATCTTGCGAGATGGTGGGATGAAGCGGCCCAGGCTAACCTTACATGACATCGTTCATGAGACTTTCTCCACGCTCAACATGCAACTTGTATTGCATAAGTGGCTTTGCGGGTGTCTGTCTCTCCTACCATAGTAAAGATTCAATTTACAACGGGCGATTGACAATACTAGTATCAATGTTGTGGTTCATGTTCGTAAGTTAGAACGGTTCTTATGCGAAAGCCCCAGCCACGTAAAACATGCAAAGAAATATTAGAGGCGTCTAACTTGTTTTTGCAGGGCTTGTGTTGTGATATGATATGGCCATAATTGTGATTATATGATGTATGCAATGATCCTTATTGTAAGTTGGCAACCGGAAGGAGCCTTATGGTTGTCTTTAAATTACATTTAAGACCTACGTGTCTATTATTCAAAATAGTTGTAATAGTTGATGCTAGTGGACGACAACCATGGAGCGGCGCCATTAACCTTGATGCCACACCGGTGATGATGGAGATCATGTCCGTGCTTAGAGATGGAGATCGAAGGAACAAGAAGAAAGGCAATATAATATCACATATTATGAATTACATGTGATGTTAATCCTTTTTTATGCATCTTGTATTGCTTAGATCTCGACAATAGCATTATAATATGATCCCTCTCACTAAATATCAAGTAATAAAGTGCTCATCCTTAGTAGGCAACATTGCTAAGACTCATTATTTCGAAGCATCACGTGATGATCGGGTGTGATAGATTCTACGTGTGCATACAACGGGTGCAAGCCAGATTTGCACATGCGGATACTAAGGTTAACCTTGACGAGCCTAGCATGTACAGACATGGTCTCGGAACACGGAATACCAAAATGTAAAGCACGAGTCATATAGATTATATGATGAACATGATTGATTGTTCGCCTTTGAAACTACATCATCTCTCACATTTGGTTCGTGTGATCACTAAAACAATGTGAGGGATATTGTTTTGAGTGGGAGTTCAATAGTAATATGATTAAAAGTTGAACACTATTTATCATAAATTTAATCAAAGTGAATTTGCATAGTTGTTGTAGTCATTGGCATCCGTTTACCATCTTACGCTTAGTTATAATTGAGATAATAGAACTATAGAATTCTGGATAGTTACTTTACAAACTGGTATTGTATTGTTTTGGGTGTTAATCTAAAGATTTAAAAGTTCTATTGCATACTTTCAGCAAACTCTGTTTACTCCATGAAGTTTAATAGTTAGTATTAAATCAAGAGTAACAATTCTAGTGTTAGTATCTAAAGTATCATGTTTGTCTCCATAATTCTTGATATTCAAAATATTGTTTTAATATCAAGGTTATCTAGGAGCTGAAAGAATTGTTTCAAAAACCATCATGTGTGGAAGATATTACGATATCTGAAATGATGTTTTGGTTGCAGCATGATAGAGTATAATATGGCAAAATTTATGTTCTCGTATTTGATGAGAATTTGCAAAAGGTTGGAGACACTAGTCGTCCTAATCCTCTAAAAGGTTTTGGAAAGCAACATTATACTCACAATTCACCTTTATAAGATAAAGTACCTTGATCATAAAAATTGACATGATAAGGATGAATATAAGATGTAGGTAAAATGTTTACTACACTAAAAGATTACTAAAGAATGGAATTTGAAAGAACACTAAACAGTTGATAATGGTGATCTACTTCAAAGTGCAAGTCCAAAGACATCGGTATTTAACTATACACGCTTTCGACTATGTGTCATGTGTATGGATCCACTATTGATGTTGATAGATTCTTTTAAAAGGAAAAGAAAATGCTGAAAGAGAAATCTAAGAAATATTTGGCAGAAAAGAGAAGACTAGAATTGTTCAACTTAGGTATATAGATGATATACATGTTATGGTTGTATTCCTTGCTTGTTAAACAATGAGGTTCTTAAGTATTGGATACTGAATTTGTTGGTGTGAATTATCATACGATACAACACAATTCATGAACTGCAATGGCCTAAGTAACTAGCAATAAAATATGTGATAATGTTCATTGATAACAAATAAAGATGTGCTTCTCGTTGACATCGAAGCTTGCCTTCAAGATTTGTTTCGATCAGGTATTATGAGAATAAAAGGGTTGTTCAAATAATTGCCATAATCCATAAAATATGGATGATATACAAATCTAGTTGGAGAAATCACATCCATAAAACTAATGCTAAAAATGTCGAAAGAAAAATGATTGAAAGATCACTTAGGAAGTGACATCGCTGTTTAAATTATATTGGAAAGAAAACATGAAGAAACTCCATGTTGATGGAATTTTGGAGTCTTTTGATTTTTGATCAAATGACGCTTGTGAAACTTCCCTATAGATAATTAAAACTCCGTTCATAGGCCAAAAAGGAATGAATGAATATCTTATTGGAACTTGTAAATATTGATGTATGAAGCCCATTATGTGTAGTCGTGAGCGATGAATTTCAACTTCATATGCTTTCTCCGAAAATTTGAGTGACAATATGTGGTTATTTACTTAATAAAGAAGAAGTATGAAACATTTGAGAATGTTTGAACACTTTCAAGATGAAGTGGAAAATCATTATAACAAGAAATTAAAGAATTTATGATAGGATCATAAAGGAAGTTTTTTGAGTTACAAGTTTAGCAAAACACCTAAGATTTTGAGGAATCGTTCCATAGATTTATGTTTCCCGAAAACACCATAGTAGTATGGAGTATTCTAGATATGTAATGAAACCTTGTTTAAACATGGTAAGATCAAAGGTGTCATTTATAAAACTGCCATTATATTTTAAAGATTAAAGCTTTAGAGACTACCATTTTAATGAAGGGTTTCGCGGCATAGTAAATCAAAATTTTCTACGGATGCGAACAGAGGAGCCAAGATCTAATCTAGGAGATGCAAACAACGAGAGAGATTGGATTAGATCTTCATACCCTTGAAGATTCGCACAGCGGAACGTTCGTCGGAACGTGGGTGATGTAGTCGTACTCGCTTCTCCTCCTCGCGATCCGATCCGATCTAGCACCACAAGTGGCGGTGCCTCCGTGAGATGCACACGTGCAACACCTCGATGTCTCCTCCTTCCTCGGACCAGCAAGTATGGTGGAGAGACAGATTGGATCTACAACACGACGGCGTGGTGTATATGGTGGAGAATTTCTGCAGCAGGGCTTCGCCTACAAACAGTCGGGAGGGAGAGAGGAGGGAAGCAGGGCAGCTAGGGTTGGAGGGGAAAGTGTAGGGGGTTGGTGCGCCCCGACAAGGCCGGCGGCCCCAAGGAGGAAGAGTGGGGGGCAAGGAAACCCCCCCCCCTTCTAGAAGCTCTATCTAGAGTTTAAACCTCTCTTGGCCGGCTGGGCCCTATGGGGCCTTGTGCCCCGGGCCCAATGCGGCCAGGGCACTCCCTCATAGGCCCATGACCCCTCCCGGAAGGTGGGGCCACGTTGGTCCCCTTCCGGAAGGTTCTAGAAGCTTCCGGTACAATACCGATTAACCCGGAACAATTCCGAACTCCAAAAACTGCACTCCTTATATGAATCTTATTCTCCGGACCACTCCGGAACCTCTCGTGATGTCCCGGATCCCATCCAAGACTCCGAACAAAAACTCATAAACCAATTATCCAATCTATCCTAGCGTCGAGATACGTTAAGTGTGTGACACTGCGGGTTCGAGAATATGCAGACATGATCTTCTATCAATAATCAACAGCGGGGTCTGGAAACCCATATTGACTCCCACACATTCATCGATGATCATATAGGATGAACCACGATGCCAGGATTCAATCAATCCCATATATATATTCCCTTCGTCTCGCGATATTTTACTTGCCCGAGATTTGATCGTCGGTACCGTCATACCTAGTTCAATCTCGTTCACAGCAAGTACTTTACTCGTTCCGTAATCTGATATCACTTTGTGATTAACTCCTTAACCACATGCTTGCAAGCGGTGTTGATATCGATTACCGAGTGGGCCCGAAGTATATCTCTCCGACTTGGGAGGGACAAATCCCATCTAGATACATACAACCCAACAGATACTTTCCGATCACCTGAGAGACACCTTTATGATCACCCTCTCATAGGATGACGTTTGATGACCTCAAAGCTTTCTTCCGATACCAGGGAGTTGTATTATCTCATGGTCTAAGGAATACAATATTTGACATAAGAAAAGCTTCGCAAATACGAACACGATGACACGATCTAATTGCTTCGCTTAGTTTGGGTCTGTCCATCATATCATTCTCCCAATGAAATGATCTCATTATCAATTGACAACTCATGTCTATGGTTAGGAAACCTTAACCATCATTGATCAATGACTAGTCCATAGAGGCGTACTAGGGACACGGTGTTGTTCACAAACCACACAAGTATTAAAGTTTCCGCTTAATACAATTCTAGCATGGAATATAAACATTATCATGAACAAGAATTATAATAATAACATCTTTATTATTGCATCTAGGGCATAATTCCAACAGTCTCCCACTTGCACTAGAGTCAATAATCTAGTTTACATTTGGCAACAATCTCACACCCATGGAACTGAGGTGCTGATCATGTTTTGCACGCGGAAGAGGTTTAGTCAACGGATCTGCGACATTCAGATCTGTATGTACTTTGCTAATCTTCAGATCTCCATCTGCTATATAATCTCGGATTATATGAAACTTGCGGTTGATATGCTTGGTCTTTGGATGATATCTTGGTTCCTTAGCAAGTGCTATGGCGCCAGTGTTGTCACACAATATCTCCAGTGGGTCCAATGCACTTGGAACCACGCCAAGCTCAGTGATGAAGTTCCTGATCCAAACTCCTTCACTTGACGCTTCTGCAGCAACCATGTATTCCGCTTCTACTGTAGATCCCGTGATCACGCTTTGCTTGCAGCTTCTCCAGCTCACAGCTCCTCCATTCAAAATATACACGTATCCTGTCTGAGATTTAGAATCATCCTTGTCGGTGTCAAAACTAGCATCGACGTAACCTTTTACGACAAGCTGTTCATCACCCCCATAGACTAAGAACATTTCTTTAGTCCTATTTAGGTACTTTAGGATGTTCTTTACGGCTGTCCAGTGTTCCACTCCTGGATCACTTTGATATCTGCTCGTCAAACTAAGAGCATTGGACACATCCGGTCTAGTACACAGCATGGCATACATGATGGAACCTATGGTCGAGGCATAAGGCACTTTGCTCATAGCTTCCCTATCATTTACCGTAGCTGGACACTGAGCCTTGCTCAACATCTTACCTGACAACATAGGCACCGAACCTTTCTTTGCCTTATCCATTCTGAACCTTTTCAGAACTTTGTCTAGGTATGTACTCTGGCTTTAAGCTATCAGGCGTCTTTGTCTATCTCTATAGATCTTGATGCCCAATATATAAGCAGCTTCACCTAGGTCTTTCATTGAAAAACACTTGTTCAAATAACTCTTCACATCGTTAAGCATGTTGATGTCATTTCCGATAATCAATATGTCATCCACATATAGTACCAGGAACGTCACCGAGCTCCCACTCACTTTCTTGTAGATGCAAGCTTCATAGCAATTTGGAACAAATCCAAAGCTCTTGATCACTTGATCAAAACAAAGGTTCCAACTCCGAGATGCTTGCTTCAGTCCATAAATGGAACACTGAAGTTTGCATACTTTATCAGCATCCTTAGGATCGACAAAACCTTTGGGTTGCATCATATACAACTCTTCATCAATGTGCCATTGAGGAAAGCAGTCTTGACATCCATCTGCCATATTTCATAATCATGAAACGCAGCAATTGCTAATAAAATCCGAATGGACTTAAACATCGCTATGGGAGAGAAAGTCTCATCATAGTCAACACCTTGAAATTGTCGAAAACCTTTCGCGACAAGCCGTGCTTTATAGACGGTAACATTACCATCCGCGTCCGTTTTCTTCTTGAAGATCCACTTGCACTCAACGGCCTTTAGGTCGCTAGGAGGGTCCACCAAAGTCCATACTTGGTTTTCGCTCATGGATCCCAATTCAGATTTCATGGCTTCCAGCCATTTCTCAGAGTCTGGGCTCATCATCGCTTCCTCATAGTTCGTAGGTTCACTGTCTTCTACTAACAAGACAGTCAAGACAGGGTTGCCGTACCACTCAGGAGGGGCACGCGACCTTGTCGACCTGCGACGTTCAGTAGCAGCATCGTCCGAAGCTTCATGATCCTTGTCATTAGCTTCCTCTATCGTTGGTGCAGGCGGCACTGGAACAATTTCAGGTGCTGCGCTACACTCCAACTCAAGAGAAGGTTCAACAACCTCGTCTAGCTCTACTTTCCTCCCACTCACTTCTTTCGAGAGAAACTCCTTCTCAAGAAAGGAACCGTTCTTTGCGACAAACACATTGCCTTTGGTTCTGTGATAGAAGGTATACCCAATAGTTTCCTTAGGGTATCCTATGAAGACGCATTTCTCCGCTTTGGGTTCGAGCTTGTCCGGCATCAACTTCTTGACGTAAGCTTCGCATCCCCAAACTTTAAGAAACGACAAGTTAGGTTTAGCACCAAACCACAGTTCATATGGTGTCGTCTCAACGGATTTAGATGGAGCCCTATTTAAAGTGAATGCAGCGGTTTCTAATGCATAACCCCAAAATGATAACGGCAAATCAGTAAGAGACATCATTGATCGGACCATATCTAATAGGGTTCGATCCCGGCGTTCAGACACACCATTGCGTTGTGGTGTTCCGGGTGGCGTGAGTTGTGAAACGATTCCACTTGCTTTAAGATGCGTGAGAAAATCATAACTCAAATATTCACCTCCACGATCGGATCGTAGAAACTTAATCTTTCTGTTACGATGGTTCTCCACTTCATTCTGAAATTCTTTGAACTTTTCAAACGTTTCAGATTTATGTTTCATTAAATAGATATACCCATATCTACTTAATTCATCGGTAAAACTGAGAAAATAGCGATATCCACCGCGTGTCGAAACACTCATCGGTCCGCATACATCGGTATGTATGATTTCCAACAAGTCCGTTGCTCGCTCCATCATACCGGAGAACGGGGTTTTGATCATCTTGCCCATGAGGCATGGTTCGCATGTGTCAAATGATTCAAAATCAAGAGACTCCAAAAGTCCATCAGAATGGAGTTTCTTCATGCGCTTTACACCAATATGACCTAGACGACAGTGCCACAAATAAGTAGTATTATCACTATCTACTTTGCATCTCTTAGCCTCAATGTTATGGATGTGTGTTTCATCCCTTTCGAGATTTAGAAGAAATAAACCATTCACAATAGGTGCATGACCATAAAAGATGTTACTCATATAAATAGAACAACCATTATTCTCCGATTTAAATGAATAACCGTCTTGCAATAAACAAGATCCAGAAATAATGTTCATGCTCAACGCAGGCACATAATAACACTTATTAAGGTGTAAAACTAATCCCAAAGGTAAAACTAAGGAGAGCGTGCCGACGGCCATCACATCAACTCTTGATCCGTTGCCAACGCGCATCGTCACTTCATCCCTCGCAAGCCGCCATCTATTCCGTAGCTCCTGTTTCGAGTTAAAAATATTAGCAACTGAACCAATATCAAATACCCAGGCACTACAACGAGGGCTAGTAAGGAAAACATCAATAACATGTATATCAAATATACCTTTGATGGTGCCAGCCTTCTTGTCCGCTAAGTACTTCAGACAGTTGCGCTTCCAGTGACCCTTGTCCTTGCAATAGAAGCACTCAGTGTCCGGCTTAGGACCAGACTTGAGCTTCTTCTCAGCAGGGGCAGTGCGCTTGCCGCCGCCCTTCTTGAAGGGCTTCTTTGCTCCCTTACCTTCTTAAAGGTGGGCTTGTTGACCATCAACACATGATTATCCTTTTTGATGTCCACTTCCGCGGCCTTCAGCTTTGCGAAGAGCTCGGTGATCGTATCAGTGGAACCAATCTGATTATGAGTCACTACAAAACTTTTGTAGCTAGGAGGGAGTGATTGCAGAACCCTGTCAATCTTGAGCTCCTCTGGAATCGTGCATTCCAGTTGCTCAAGGCGTTGAGTGTAGCCCGTCATCTTAATGGCGTGCTCACTAACGGAACTCCCTTCCTCCATCTTGCAGTTAAAGAACTTCTCAGAGATCTCATATCTCTCAGAACGGGCCTGAGTCTGAAACATGGTTTTCAGCTCTTCGAGAATCTCAAAGGGCCCGGGATAGTCTTCAAAACGATTTTGAAGTTCCGGTTCCATAGCAAACAACATGGTGCTCTTAATCACACCATAATCATCTTTGCGTGACTGATAGACAGTTTTCTCATCAGCCGGCGCAGTTGGAGCAGGGGGGTCACCTAACGCTTTCCCAAGGACATAGTCCTTTTGACCGCCAGAGAGAATGATTCTTAGATTGCGGAACCAATTGGTGAAGTTATGCCCATTGTTTCTAAGCTTTTCCTTCTCAGCAAAAATGTTGAAGTTGAAGTTGGACTTAGCCATTTGATCTACAATATTTGCAAGTACAAATTAGACTATGTTCATGATAACTAGTTCAACTTTTAATCAAATTACTAGATGAACTCCCACTAAATTAAACATCCCTCAAGTTGTTTAGTGAACACGATCCAAATTCACCACACCTAATCCGATCATCACGAGAAGAGATGTGGTTTCCATGGTGGACAACGAAGTGTCGATCATATCATTCATATGACTCATGCTTAACCTTTCGGTTCTTGTGTTCCGAGGCCATGTTTGTACATGCTAGGCTCGTCAAGTTAGACCCAAGTATTTCCGCGTGTGCAAAACTGGCTTGCACCCGTTGTATGTGAGCGTAGAGTCTATAGCACCCGATCATCACGTGATGCTTGGACACGACGAACTTTCACAACGGTGCATACTTGGGGAGAACACAATTTTTATCTTGATCTTTAAGTGAGGAATCATCTTATAATGCTACCGTCGCGATCTAAGCATAATAAGATACATAAAAGGATAAACATCACATGCATATAACTTTTGTGACATGGTATAGCCAATCTTCGCGCAATGATCTCCATCTTGTGCGTTCCGGCATGATCTCCATCACTCCACCATGATTGCCTCCACCACGAATAGCAACTATAACTATTGCTAACTACTTAGCGATAAAGTAAAGCTATTACATGGCGTATAAGAAGTTGACTCGCAGGTCATACACAATTATAAAGACAACCATATGGCTCTTGCCGGTTGTGTACTCATCGACATGCAAGTCGTGAAACATTACAAAACATGATCATCGCATACATTATACACATCACATCTTGGGCCATACCATATCACAGAAAACACTCCCTGCAAAAACAAGTTAGACGCCTCTACTTTGTTGTTGCATGTTTTACGTGGCTTATGGGAGTAGATGCTAAGAACGATTCTTACCTACGGAAAGCCACAACGGTGATATTATGGTTGCCAAACTCCGGTGTTAATCCCATGACAACTATAGTGAGAGAAACTGACATCCACCAGCCGCATGTGTGGAACAAGCCACACGTCAAGTGCGGAGCCGGTCTCGCGAACGACGTCGCGTAAGGTTGCCTGGACCGCTTCAATCTCACTATCCCGCGTCATAAGAAGAACACAAACAAGAGGCTTGCAACAGAAAACATCAACGCCCGCAACAACCATGTTGCGTTCTACTCGTGAAACACATCTACGCATAGATCTAGCTCTGATACCACTGAAGGGTTTCGCGGCATAGTAAATCAAAATTTTCTACGGATGCGAAAAGAGGGAAAGCCAAGATCTAATCTAGGAGATGCAAACAACGAGAGAGATTGGATTAGATCTTCATACCCTTGAAGATTCGCACAGCGGAACGTTCGTCGGAACGTGGGTGATGTAGTCGTACTCGCTTCTCCTCCTCGCGATCCGATCCGATCTAGCACCACAAGTGGCGGTGCCTCCGTGAGATGCACACGTGCAGCACCTCGACGTCTCCTCCTTCCTCGGACCAGCAAGTATGGTGGAGAGACGGATTGGATCTACAACACGACGGCGTGGTGTATATGGTGGAGAATTTCTGCAGCAGGGCTTCGCCTACAAACAGTCGGGAGGGAGAGAGGAGGGCAGCAGGGCAGCTAGGGTTGGAGGGGAAGGTGTAGGGGGTTGGTGCGCCCCCATCCCTCTATATATAGAGGGGTGGGCGCAGCCCTAGCCCCTCCCCCAAGCCAAGGCCGGCGGCCCCAAGGAGGAAGAGTGGGGGGCAAGGAACCCCCCCCCCTTCTAGAAGCTCTATCTAGAGTTTAAACCTCTCTTGGCCGGCTGGGCCCTATGGGGCCTTGTGCCCCTGGCCCAATGCGGCCAGGGCACTCCCTCATAGGCCCATGCCCCCTCCCGGAAGGTGGGGCCACGTTGGTCCCCTTCCGGAAGGTTCTAGAACCTTCCGGTACAATACCGATTAACCCAGAACAATTCCGAACTCCAAAAACTGCACTGCCTTATATGAATCTTATTCTCCGGACCACTCCGGAACCTCTCATGATGTCCCGGATCCCATCCGAGACTCCGAACAAAAACTCATAAACCAATTATCCAATCTATCCTAGCGTCGAGATACGTTAAGTGTGTGACCCTGCGGGTTCGAGAATATGCAGACATGATCTTCTATCAATAATCAACAGCGGGGTCTGGAAACCCATATTGACTCCCACACATTCATCGATGATCATATCGGATGAACCACGATGCCAGGATTCAATCAATCCCATATATATATTCCCTTCGGCTCGCGATATTTTACTTGCCCGAGATTTGATCGTCGGTACCGTCATACCTAGTTCAATCTCGTTCACAGCAAGTACTTTACTCGTTCCGTAATCCGATATCACTTTGTGATTAACTCCTTAACCACATGCTTGCAAGCGGTGTTGATATCGATTACCGAGTGGGCCCAAAGTATATCTCTCCGACTTGGGAGGGACAAATCCCATCTCGATACATACAACCCAACAGATACTTTCCGATCACCTGAGAGACACCTTTATGATCACCCTCTCATAGGATGACGTTTGATGACCTCAAAGCTTTCTTCCGATACCAGGGAGTTGTATTATCTCATGGTCTAAGGAATACAATATTTGACATAAGAAAAGCTTCGCAAAGACGAACACGATGACACGATCTAATTGCTTCGCTTAGTTTGGGTCTGTCCATCATATCATTCTCCCAATGAAATGATCTCATTATCAATTGACAACTCATGTCTATGGTTAGGAAACCTTAACCATCATTGATCAATGAGCTAGTCCATAGAGGCGTACTAGGGACACGGTGTTGTTCACAAACCACACAAGTATTAAAGTTTCCGCTTAATACAATTCTAGCATGGAATATAAACATTATCATGAACAAGAATTATAATAATAACATCTTTATTATTGCCTCTAGGGCATAATTCCAACATTTTACACTGAAAAGAGCTCCATCATGATCCACTGAAATAACACCATATAAAGTTATGGTTTGGGGTAAAACCCAAGTTGTCCTTTCTTAAATATTGGTATGCTATGCATAAGTAAATGTTTACAACCAAAGTCGGATGAGCATGTCTTTATAGGTTATTTCGGATAATCGTTGGGTACTCCTACATAACACAAAATACAAAGTGTTTGTCGCTTAGAACATCAAGTTTCTTTTAGAAGAAATTTTTTCGTGAAAAGTTAAGTGGGAGGACAATAGAACTTTAATAAGGTTAAAGGAACCTTAGCTATATGTGCTGAGTTGTGCAGCACCGGAAAGTGTTCCGGAGGCAGCAACAATGCTCATGGCTCACATGACTCAAAGGTTGTGGAGACGGAGGTCTAAGTTCCTATTGAACCAAGTAGGTCGGATAAACAATCAAATAACAAGATTTTAGAGTTAAATCATTATTTGACAATGATGAACCGACTACATGCAAAGAAGCGATGATGGGCCCTGACTCTGTCAAAATGGCTTGAAGCCATAAAATCCGTGATAGTTCCATACATGAGAAATCAAGCTTTGAACTTGGAAGACCCTCCAGAAAGCTGTAAAACCTATCGGTCGTATATGGATTTATAAATAGACATGGATGTTTCACATCTATGAAACTGTCGACATGTCGGGAAAAGAGTTTACGGCGATGTTCAAAAGGTTGACTATGATAAGATTTAATCTTTTATAGCGATATTTAGTCTGGCGGATAAATGTAGCAACCACTACATATATTGGTATATGATAGTTGAACAAACAAAACAAGCTCTTCTAATAGAATGGTTACCTAGGACGTGTACCTGGCATGATCCAAAGGGTTTTGTTAATTCAAAGGATGCTAAAAGCATATGCAAACTTCAATGGTTGAAGTAAGCATCGCAGAGTTGGAGTCTTCACTATGATGAAACTGTTAAAAGGTTTAATTTCATCGGATACAATGAAGATGCTTGCATTTGCAAGAAATTAAGTGGGAGCGCTAAGACATATTTCTAGTACATATGTGAAAGACATATTGTTTACTAGAAATGATGTTCTTTTATTGACACAAGTTAATAATTTCATTTCGATGAAAAGACATAGGCAAAACTCGAATATTTGGCATCAATGTCTATATGGATGGATTGAGGCGCTAATATGATTATGCCAAATGTACATAGATGAGATATCGAATGAGTTCGATATGGAAATAACAAGAAAGTTTCTTGCCACACAGAAAGGATTAAATCGAAATTCAAGTGTATCGACACTTGGTAAGTCAAACAAAGATTCAAGTATTTTTTATACTTGATGAATGAAATCACAAAGAGTATTTTTCAATCATACTGTGATATGTACACATCCAGATATGTTCTATACTCTAAATGTTATGAGCATATACCAGAACGATTCATAAAGATGATCATTGGATAATAGTATGGATATTCTTATGATCTTTTGGAAGAACTAAGAATATGTTATTTTTGTAGAGGTGACAAATAGATAGATAGTTCATTGTAAAGTATTACATTGATACTAGTTTTGTCACAAAGTACAAATTAAGTTTATCTCAATTTAAACTATGAGTGGCACAATTTAATGGAAAGGAGATTCCATAATGGATTTGGATGAGTTCCAAAGTTAAGACATTGTGACAGATACTACAACAAAAGACTAATTAAATGATTGTTATTGTAGCAGCTAAAGAGGTCATTTGTGTCAAGAAGTTTGTTATCAAACTAGGTGTGGTTCATAGCGGGCTAGTACAATGAAGATATATTATATAATAAATTATCGACATAGTTTAATCCCAAAGGAACTAAAGGTCTCACCAAAGGACCAAATTTATACAATGCCATCTCATTAGAGAATGAGTAATGTGTAGAGACGCAAAGACATGCAGTTACACACGGATCTGAAAGTGTCGGATCCGAAGATTAGTTAACCACTAGCAATCGTATATATACAACACCGGAAATCCATAGGTGTTGAATGCACAAAGGTTTGAAACTAGATTGTTGACTCTAGTGCAAGTGGGAGACTGCTGGAGATATGCCCAAGAGGCAATAATAAAGTGATTATTATCATATCTTTATGTTTATGATAAATGTTTATATCCCATGCTATAATTGTATTAATTGGAAACTTTAATACTTGTGTGATTTGTAAACATAAAAGAGTCCCTAGTAAAACCTCTTATTAAGGAAGCTTGTTGATTGATTGATGATCATGGTTTCCTGATCATGAACATTAGATGTCATTGATAACAAGGTCATATCATTAGGAGAATGATGTGATGGACATACTCCTATAATTAAGCGTATCATAAGATCAAGTCATTTAAATAGTTCATTTGCTAAAGCTTTCAAATACATAGTAACCTAAATCCTTCGACTATGAGATCATGTTAATCACCATCACCGGATGGATGCTTTGATGACATCAAACACCACTTCGTAACTAGGTGGTTATAAAGGTGGCATTGAGTATTCTGAAAGTATGTGTTGAGGCACATGGATCAAGAGTGGGATTTGTCCATCCATATGACAGATAGATATACTCTGGGTCCTCTTGGTGGAATGTCATACAATTGGCTAGCATGTGACTGGCTCACAATGGATCACATATTACATGAACGAGTAAAGAGTACTTATCAGTAACGAGGTTGAACTAGGTACGCAGAGATACCGACGATCAAACGAATAAGTAAAGTATCACGAGACAAAGGGAAATTGGTATCGTATTTAAATGGTTCATTCGATCACGAAGTCATCATAGAAATATGTGGGAGCCATATGAATTTCCAGATTCCTCTATTGGTTATTGATCGGAGAAGAGTCTCGATCATGTCAGCATAATTCACGAACCATAGGGAGACACACTTAAGGATTCGATGTTATTTAGTAGATATGGAATGTGCGTAAGAGACCGAATGTTGTTCTGAGTCTCGGATAGGATCCAGGATATCACGAGGAGATCCGGAATGGTCCGGAGAATAAGATTCATATAAGGAAAGTCCAATTCCGAAGTTCGGAAATGTTTTCGGTGATTTCACCGAAAGCTTCTAGAAGGGTCTAGAAGGTCCACCACTCCGGAGTGGGAAGGTACATGAATGTGTCATACAAATGTGGTATGGTTGCATCATGTCCTAGGTCACTTGGCTGGGCAATAGAAAGAAAGAAATCAAACTCTAGTTTGAATAGTCAAACACTAGTTTGAAGAAGTCAAATCCCAACATGATTGCCTAGTGGAAGAAGGAGAGGAACCAGTTTTGCGAAGGTTTCCCTCCCTTCCTAGCCGCCGGCCACCAAGGGGAGTTGGGGAGGACTCCCCTCCCCTAGCCGCCCCTCCCACCTATAAAAGGAGGGGTAGGGCGCCCCCTTGGAGGGACACCCCAAACCCTAGGTCGTCGCTGCCCCCCCCCCCCCCACAAGCTGTTGGTGCCCTAGCCTCCTTTAAACCGCCGCCGTCTAGTCTAAACCCTAGCCGTCGGCTTCTCTCCACCCCTCATTGTCTAAACCCTAGTTGCCGAGACTCTCTCTACTCCACCATACCCGCTCTGGCTTAGTCGAAGCCCTGCGGGCTTTCCCCTCTACTTCCACCGCCACACCGTCGTGCTGTTGGAATCGCGAGGAGAGATCTACAACCTTTGTTGCCTGCTGGAACAAGGGAGAGGAAGGTCTTCATTGAGTACCGAATGTGTGACCGACTTCGGTAGCGCTGTCGGAACGCGGCGCCGGAAGAATCGTCTACGCGATCTTGAGATCGGCAAGTGAACGACTATATCAACCACGAGAACCCGATCTCGTTAAACACTTTGGATCTTCGAGGGTTAGTACTCTATCAACTCATTGCACCAGTCTAGTAGATCGGATCTTGGTTTGTGTGTGTTCGTGCGATAGAATATTTTGTTTTTTCATGCTACGAACCCCTACTGCTACATGTAACATCACCTATTCCCCACGGGTCCGAAGCAAGCACAAGCAACAACTACTGACAAGCATGAACGGAAATGGAAGGGGAAAATGATGAATCAGTACTAACAGAGTGCACGGGTCGCCTCTCGATCCCCTCCTGGTCACGGTGAAACCGGCCGAAGCGGTTTTGGCAATATGTGCGCGAGGCGGGTGCACGAGGCGCGTGTAGCAAGCGGTTTCGGCGAGGCACGAGCGGGGACACGTGTCAACTAACGAATGGCGCGATCAAGACTGATCGAATCGGCGCGGAACCAAGAGGACGGAACGACACGGTCCCCATGGAAATCGTCAGTAGTTGTATACGGTTGTGCTGTTTCATTCAGAAATTCATTCAGAAACTTTCCCTTCAGATAGTACTGCCCGTCACTCCATGTATACGGTTGAATTGCAGACAAGCAAGAAGATCTGCATGTCACAAGGGTTTATTCACATCTCCGACGAGCTGCCATGGCTGATGCCGTCAATAGCTCCCACGGACTGCTCGGTGATTGAACGGGCCAACGCATTGCAGGCCTCATATATCGCCGAGCACTCGCCGTGGTATGTGTCTCTGGCAAGGAAGATGTGTTTCTTCCCCTGGACTTCGACAGCGCTCCAAGCAGGGTCCTTCCTAATACCGAGCGACTTCATGGCTTCGTGCATACTGGCAACATTGTCCCACATATCACAGGCGGCGTAAGTGTTCGCCAGGACGACGTACTTGCCAGAGTTCCTTGGCTGCAGACGGAAGAAGCGCCGCGCGACGAGCTCGACCAGCCTCACGTCGCCGCCGTGCTTCCTGCAGGCGCCCAGCAGCGCGCCCCACACCACTGAGTGCTCCTGGCAGTCTGGCAGGTTCTTGACAAGCTCGTACGCGTCGTGGAGCCTGCCATCCCTGGCGAGCATGTCGACCACCGCCGCATAGTGCTCACCCTTCGGCGTGAGGCCGTAGTCCGACGTCATGGACGAGAAGTACCGCAGCCCCTCGTCGACGAGCCCGCCGTGCGCGCAGGCGGAGAGCAAGGCGAGGAAGGTCACGTCGTTCGGGCGGAACCCGTCGAGCGTCATCTGGGCAAAGAGCTGCAGCGCCTCGCGCACGTGCCCGTGCTGTCCGTGCCCGGAGATAACAGCCGTCCACATGGTGACGTTCTTCTCTGGCGCGGCCGCGAACGCCCGGCGCGCGTCCACGGCGCTGCTGCACTTGAGGTACATGTCGACGAGCGCGCTGTTGGCGAAGACGTTGCCCGCGACAACGGGGCCCGACTTGGCCATGACGGCATGCACGCGCCGGCCGTGCTCCAGCGCGGCCAGCCTCGCGCACGCGCAGAGCACGGACGCGAACGTGAACTGGTCCGGCCGCAGCCCCTCCGCCCGCATCGAGCCGAACATCTCCAGCGCCTGCGCCTCCAGACGGCCGCGCGTGCACACGGATATCAGCGCGTTCCACGCCACGACGCCCCTTTTCGGCATTCCGTCGAACAAGGTCCGGGCGACGCCGAGCTCCCCGATCTTGGCGTAGAAGATGAGCAGCTTGGTGGCGATGTAGTGGCCGCATCTGTACCCGGTGGAGACCATGCGCGCGTGCATCCTCTTGCCGAGCTTCGCGTCCTTCCGGTTCACGCATTCTTGCAGCAGAAGCGCGTAGGTGCTTGGGGCAGGGCGCACGGCGCTCCGGTGGAGGAGACTCACGGCCTCAGAGAGCTCGCCGGCGATGCACAGCGACCTCAGCTTCCTTGTTAGGATAATCGAGTCCATGGCCAACGGAAACCAACCACAGCTCTTGTATATTTGTAGTATAGCTTCTTTGACCCTCTGAGCCTCTCTAATGGCGTCTTTGTACTACTACTTACAAGGGGGGAAAGGGAAAGATACACAGGAAAAACAGGCTACATACATTTACATCAGAACTCATACAGATCTAGCATATACAGCTGAAAATTTGTCTCACTTCCTTTTCTTCTTCTACTACTACTTTTTTTCTTTCTATTCTTCGGGGATCATCAGGTTCATCATCGGTCAGACATAGTATATCATGCCGACCTCGAGGGTAGAGGCGTGCGGGACGGTGACGGCGTAGGTGGGGCCCCGGCTGTTCCGCCGCAGGAAGTCGTAGCCGAAGTTGATCACGAACCGCCGGAAGAAACTGGATCCGCTCTTGGCCTTGACGTAGCAGTGGCCCAGGATGAAGGCCATACCGGCCTCCCGCGCGTCCGTCAGCTCCCGCAGTTCCTCCTGCACGCCGGCGTTCGGCCGCGGGCTCGCCGCCGGCAGCACGAACCTCACCCTCTTCCTCACGCCCAGCTCCCCCGCGGCGCCGGCGCCGGCGCGCGAGGGCCCCACCGTGCCCTCCGCCGCGCCGACGCCATCCTCCTCCAGCATGCGCATGCTGCCCGAGGCGACGACCGACATCCGCTCCTCATCCTTCTCGAGCGCCCCGTCCGACGTGGCGCCTCCGTTGGCCTTGGAGTTGGAGGCGCCGCCGCCGGAGCGGATGAACTCCGCCACGCTGCACACGAGGTCCTTCTCGAACTCCTGGTCGTCCATCTGCACGTCGTGGTACCCGTACCGGACGATGCACCGGTAGATCCTGTACTCCTTCGGCCCGATCCTCCCGACCAGGAACCGCTCATCCGGCGACACGTGCGGTATCGGCACGTTCTTGATGCACATGAAGATGAGCACCTGCTCATCATCAACATCAAGAAATGTTTGGATGTCAGGTTTACACTTCTGAATGTCAAGCTCGGCGATCCGATCAAGTTTCAGAAAGAAGAGGAATAATATGCAAATACCTGATGGAATGCAGGTAGATTGGTGACGAAATGGGAGAAGATCGCGGGGATGCCGCTGTCGAGCTCGGTGTGTATGAGGCCGATGCCGCGGACACGGACGATGCCAAGGTTCGGGCTGAGGCTGAGGAGCCAGTTGATGGAGACCTTGTTCTGGAGATCGAACTCGTACTTCTTGATGGTGCCGTAGTGCCAGATGCACATGACCATCATGAAGAAGAAGGCAAGGACGATTGGGACCCAGGCTCCTTCCTTGAATTTGATGAGCGATGCCGAGAAGTAGAGCGCCTCGATGGTGCCGAAGAACACGATGAACCCGATTGCGAGGAATATGCTCTTGTGCCAGCACAGGACTATCACCAGCGACATCAGGCATGTTGTCACCAGCATGACAGTTATTACAGCCAAACCTGTTTCATCACCACATATCATTCAGATGTATATATAGAGTAAATTTAGCAGGGGATAAGACGATTCAGTTTCAAGGTGCCAATGGCTTATTAACATTGTATACCTGATGCATTGCCCAAGTGTTTAGTGTCTCTGAAACCGATAGTTACGGCTAAGCACAGTATCATTAGGATCCAATTGATCTCGGGAATGTATATCTGCCCGTGTACTTTCGCTGATGTGTGCACGATCTTCACCCGGGGAAAGCAGCCTAGAGAAGTGCACTGCTTGATCATCGAAAATGTACCTGTGATAACAGCTTGGCTACCCACAACTGCGGCAAGAATGGCGATCGCCAGAACGGGCCACCTAATCAACTCTGGAAAATGACAGAATTGCAAACATTAAAAATACAGTACATGGAGAACAATATAATACTATTCTCGTTTCTGACAAAAGATCTGAGGAACATGACTTGCCAGGCACAGACACGTAGAATCCGATCCTGTAGTCACCTTCCAGGATATGATGCTTAGACAGATAAGCAGCTTGGCCCATGTATGCAAGGATCAATGATGGGTAAACCATGCAAGTGAAAGCAATCTGCATCCAGGAAAAAGTTATCAGAGGCAAATATTCACCAGTATTGCTTGCTTCAATATTGAAACACTGGAGCCGAAAATTTTAGAGTGCAGCGGTCATTTCTTCACCTGTATCGACAACTGATTGAAATGCCCCAGATCTGCAAACATTGCTTCAGATCCTGAAAGAGTAAAGCATTCACATTAGTGGATATGATCCACATATCAAGGCACTGAAAAAATTGTTGCTGGGCACTGTACCAGTAACACATAGCAGTATTCCTCCCAGGGACATCCAACCTCCTCTCTGTGTTTTCTTCAAGAATTTGTACATGTAATACGGGGATAATGCTCGATATACATGAGGTTCCCATTTCACAATATTGTAGACACCAATCGAGCTTATACATACAAGCCATGCTATCACAATTGGGGCAAAAAGGAACCCCACCCGGTGAGTGCCATAGTGTTGCAGCGCAAATAGGCAAACCAGTATGAAGCAAGCAAGAGGTAACTCCACATCTGCAGAACCATATTAGCAAAATACGATTAAAAAAATGCATTGTAGATAGAGCAGGACAAATCTACAAAGAAAGAATCAGCATAAAGGGCAGGGCACATGTGCAGGCATAAATTAAGTCTACACAGCTAAATTATTGCTGCAGAAAATGAAAAACGAATTTCCTCTGATCCGAATTCCGGAATTTATCAGATGCCAACTTTTTCAGGACTCAGCATTAGTGCATTTCTGACTGATTTATGGACCTTGCTACTTGGTACCATAATTGTACTCTTGCTCTTTCTCCTAACAACAGAACATGAACGAAACAAACATACTCCTGTAGATGAAGATCATATTTGGCTCAGCTACAATTCCATACCACCACTACTCGGCAAGTAGAGCTATCAATGAGGAAGAAATTAGTCTACTTTCCTGCTCATAACAACTGTTCGGCATGCCATGACTAGTGACAGTACTCTGAATTTATCACATGTTAACTTTTCTTCAGGCTTGTGCATGCGTTGAATATTCCCTGATTTCTGAACCTTGCTACTTGCTACTACTACTACTACCATATTTGTGCCATCCCTCGCTATCTTGTACCAGCAAAAGATGAACTAAACAAGATCATTTTTGGTTCCAACTAAACTTCCACACCGCACGTGCGTGTACCATTTATAGGAATCATCAGTGACCAGGAGAATTAGTCTATTTTCCTGCTCATAACAACTATTAGCCACGCGATGACTAGTAACAGTACTTTCCAAATTTCATAAACCGCACATCCCTGTCCATGATCATGCTCTGCCAAACACCTTCCCAAAACCGAACCACATTACCAGACTCACACAGCTACAACTCGGCACGTAATTGATAATCTGAGTTGGTTAGGTCAATTCGTTCATGTCCTTGCAGTTAACTTTCACACTCCGCAGGTTCAGTCACCATGAAGCCAAGTGCAGGTCACATCACTACCCGGTTCTACCACTAACAAGTCAATAACCCGGATCGCCATATTATCTTACTTGACATGATCCAAGGTAAACCATGTAGGTCAAAAGGCAATCTTTAACATAAAACTAATTAAACTAATAATCTTCTAATAGCAGGGCAATTGTAGCACTGGATAGGCGAATTGGGAGTTTGACCTGTGCCATCTACTAGCTAGTCCAGACATGAATCAAGAAACAGTGGCTAAAACAGGACAGAGAAGACAAATCTGCACTCCTCTGAGAAAGAGAAATCAGCAGAAAGAGGGCCGTGGCCATGGTTGGATCCTTACATTTGTGATGCCCCTTCTCCATGGACAGTTCCAGCCCGGACACCGCGGAGAAAACTGCAAAAAAACAGAAGACAATCTCCAGATCAGCATTCCACAGTAATCCAGAAATACTGAGACCAAATCAAGAATAGGCAGTGAGGCGATGGGAAGAAGACGGACCGGAGATGGCCGGCGTGAGCACGCCGTCCCCGATGACCATGCAGGTGCCGACGAGCGCGAGCACGAGCAGGACGCGCTGCAGCACCCTGTGTCGCTCCAGCACCCGCCTGACGCTGGCGGCGGCGCCTCCGCCGCCGCCCAGCGCCGCGGTGGCATTGCCGCCGTACTCGAGGTACTTCTTGGCTGCGGCGCCGCCCGCGTCGGAGAACTGGTCCTCGTCCCCGGGCTCGGCGCCGCGTCCGGGCGGGAGCAGCGCCGCGCGTGCGTGGCGGCAGAGGAGGGAGTAGAGAGCGAAGGTGCCGCCCTCGCCGTTGTCGTCTGCGCGTAGGACGACGCAGACGTACTTGAGGAGCGGGACGAGGGTGAGCGTCCAGAAGACGAAGGAGAGGACGCCGAGGATCTCCTCGTTGGTCTCCGAGTGCTGGATGTCGTCCGCGAAGGCCGCCTTGTAGACGTAGAGCGGCGACGTGCTGAGGTCGCCGTACACCACCCCGAGGCTCTGGTACGCCAGGCTCAGCGTCATCCGCCACGGCAGCCTCTTCTTGCTGCCCCCTACTTGCCTCCCTCCATGCCGCTCCTCCTGCGAAACAAAAAGAAAAATACATTCATAAGAATCCAACACGGATCAAGGCAAGAACGGTGACATCAAGATTGCGCCTCGATCGAAGCTTTGGAGAATCACAAACGAAACTGCTGCCACCGCCGTACCCTGGTCTCCGGCGGAGTGCCCGGCGCCTCAGGATCCATGGTAGGGGGGCTCTTCATTCTGTTCCCCTCCCTGTCTCTCTTCCGCTCGTCCCAGCTGCCTGCTCCCCTACACGCTGAAGAAACAGAGGAGGGAAGTGGCTACTTGGGGGAGTCGGGAGTCGGGATTAAATTAGGTGGTGGTGACCGGCGGGACGTTCTTTGAAGTGTCGGGCGTGCAGAGATCAGCACGAGAATGGGGCGGGATTAGGTGGGATATATTTGGAGGTCTCGAGGCTTTTAAGGGTGGTCAAGGGAGCAGGGCGGAACAGAACAGCGTTGGTGTGGGCGAGCGTGCACTGCTGCACGGGAGGAAGGTGGAAGGAGATGAGAAGCAGCGGAAGGGGAGGGAGGGAAGGTTGGAATATGGGGGAAGGAGGTGGAGGAGGTGGGGCAGGAAGAGCAAAACCGCAAAAAAAAAACCATGAAATTGATGGGCAAAAGCGGCGTTTTTGGTTTTTCTGTTGCAAAAGGAACTTTGCCTGCTTGTTAGCTAGTTGTTGTTTTTGACGTGGCAGGCTCTCCTCTCAATCCTCTGCAGATGCTCCATGTGGCCTCTTGGGGATTATTTCACTCTTTCATTCATATCATCTGCAAATTTACTCTTAAGTGATTGCAAAGTTCAGTGCTGTATAAGTTAAATGTATTAGTCCCTCCGTCCTAAAATAAGTGACTTGAATTAGATCTAGTATATGTATTTAGATATGTTTTAATATATAGATATATACGAATCTAAATAAACCAAAGTCACTTATTTCAGGATAGAGGGAGTAACAGTTGTAGCAATATATGCAAAAAATAAGACAAAATATGTGCGGTGGAAAAAGAGAAAAAGTATGTTGATAATTAATGTGTGTGATGCAGTTCAGCCCGTAATATTCTCAGGCAATCAAATGTCTACGTACTTAGAAGACTAGAACCGTTTATTAGGCGTATTTATTCAGATACAACTGTTTCTAAATGCAGAGATTACGTGTAAGGAGAATAGTTTCTTGCAATTGCCATGAAAAAAAGGAGGTATATATCGTGTGCAGTATTAATTAGGTGGCGTGGATTTAATGTTTTATACTGCTCATAACGGCAGTTTCCTCACATGCTACAGCAGATGAGGGACTAACAAGAGATTCTACTGTTCTGCTGGTGTTTATGGCTGGAGGCATGTACTAGTCATGTGAGGCAGATGGTTATTGTACTTTATAAGTACAGAATAGTCAATCATGTGGCATTATTGCACTAAACTAAGAACGACCAAACTCTATTGTCTATACTACTTTGAGATCTTCGCACCTAAAGAGCATCCACAACCTTTTATGATTAATTGCACACCAGTTCTTGGCCCAATTTAAACCACGATGAATTCACATGAAAAATGTCGTCGAAGAAAATATTCATCAAAGTTACAGGGAGAAAACCACATAGAAACACTGTCTTCACACTCCGGAATTATCTTGGCGTATAAGTTGCAGCTTCACACTATCTTAGCGTCTGATATAGTTTGATATAGTAGGTGTAACGTACTCCCTCTATTCCGCATGCACTATCCGTTTGCTAAAAAGGTTTATATTATGAAATTGAGAAAATACATCACAATAACTTCTCACGCCATCGAAGACATTTGTTTATACAAATTAGTAGGTAAGGTTTGCGTGAAAACAACAATAAACTCTCAGCACTGCGGATACTCCATAGTCAATCATGTTGCCATTATTGCACTAAACTAAGAACAAAGATTTAAACTCCATAGTTATACTTCTTGAGAGTTGAGATGTTGGCACCCAAGAGCATCCACGACCTTTTGTGATTATTTACACACCAGGTTCTGGCCCAATTTAAACCATAATGAATTCACAAAAAATATTGTTAAATAAAATATGTCGATTGAAGTTAAAGGGAGAAAACCACGTAGAAAACATTGTCATCAAACTCTGGTATTGTGTTGGCTTTCAAAAGTTACAACATCACGCTATCGTAACCGTCTGATTTAGCGGGTGTAACGTATTTCACAATAAATGTTCATGTCATCAAACACATCAGCTTATACAGACTAGTAGGTAAGGTACACGTGAAAACAACAATAAACTCTCGATACCAACCCTGTGATGTTCACCTCTTTTGTAATGTATCTAATGTCCATCGAGTTTTAAATTGTTCGATGACGTGACGCTGACAAGCACATGCTTTTTTATAAAACCCACCAAATTGTGTGGTCTCTATAAGTCAATGTTAAAATTTATAAGACTATAGTGTTTATGGACGATCAAACCCCTTTTGCTAAAATCTAGGCTTAAAAGTTAATTGTTTTTTCTTGGAAATCCACGAACCTTGTGGACTAAGATATGTTTCTATTGAAGTTTATAAGGTTCTAGAGGTTTATTGTAGTGAATTGTAAGTATTTGGGGAAATTTAGGTTCAAAAGGTAACTGTTTTTTTTATTGAAAACACACGAAACTAGTGTTGTCTCGATTAGTCATATGTTGAACTTTTTGTGGGTCTTGAGTTTGTTGGTGAATAATAAACCTTCACCTAAATTTAGGACTAGAAAGTGATAGTTTCCTTGTCTTTTCCCTTGCAAAAGCCTTGTCAAATTAGTCCTTGGAGGAAAATATGCTAGTTCAAACATATCGACCACCTGATCTCGTGTTTTAAACCTCGGGAAAGCTATATTTGACAATAGCAATGACCAATCGCGGGCATTGTAGAAATTCACTCGTGTTACATTCTGCAAGGATATGACCTTTTTTTGTCTTATCCCTTGCAACAGCCTTGTCAAACTAGTCTTGCGATAAAAATACAGTATGGAAGTTCAAACATATGTGTCCTTGATCTCGTGTTTTAGTACTCCGTACTAGTAGTAGTAGTATTTAGCATGACCACTCACGGACATTCAGAAATTCACACATGTTACATATGATCAAGCCTTTTTTTCTAGAATATAGTAGTAGTACTATGAGTACAAAGGTATGAATTTTCCGCATAATTCTTCACATAGTACAAGTGTCAGTTTTATATATACGTTTAAAAACAAAGAAAATTCGATGTACCCAGCCTAACAAAACGCAGGCCGCGTCTCCGCATAGGATCCACCGGAGACCAGGTGCGGGACCTCGCGCAAGTTTTGTTATACACTGCTGCAGGCTACCCTTTCTAAACCACCGAACGATCGCACGTCAACCCGACGAGGCCCCGGCCAGGCGGCGACCACAGGAAACGGGGCTAGCTACCTGTCGTGTGCAAACGGGCATGGCGAGGCGCTGCCGGCGTGCAGAGATCGGTGAGCGCGAGGGCGACTGATATGCGAGTGCGCTTCTCACTAGACTGGGAGGGGGTAGCCCGCGTGGCGCCCGCGTCCACCCAGTGTCAATCTCCAGGCGTCGCGACCCGGTGGGGCCCGCTTCGGTGGCGACCTAAACAGTGACGTGGCCCGCACCATGCAGGGACAGTGGACTTTGGGCCCCGCCCCGCCCCGGTCGCACACACGTCTCGCGTTTTCTTCCGGCGGACCGGCGGATGGGGACGTGGTGGCTGACCTATGCTGGACGGCACTACCAGCTGATCCGGCCGCGCCATGCATGTCAAATGTCGAAGCAGTGAAAAACAAACTCAAACCCAATCATGAATTTCGCTTGTTACTACAAAAATATACTCTCTTCGATTCATATTAATTATCACTAAATAAACGTAATATGAATCTGAGGAAATAAATAGGATTGGCCATCTATTCTTTTTGCAAATGATAGATTATATTAATTAATCAGCAGCATTATAATTTTTAGAAGAATAGCAGCGAGGAAAACCGATGTATAATTCAGCCACCAGCACCGCTTTCTATCGGCACTAGCTCTATGTGCACAACAATTAGCTGCCTCATTGACACATCTATTGACATAGTTCAACTAAAAGCTAGTAGAAAAGCCACTAAGCTCACTAATCTCCCTAAAAATAACTATAAACTTTAATTTATAGCACTATCACACACCCACGCCCTAATTACTATCCCTGAAATACCCAAAGCATTGGTTAGTGCATCGACGTCTTGGCGTACCGTTACATGCATTCCTTTTTCGCGCCACCTACGTTTAGCTCAACCTTTTTCTTAGCAATCCATGTAGTGCAACACCTTTTCCTTCCGCGACCGGAACAAGATCGCACTAGGATTCTTTTCCATTTCGTCGACGCAAACAAATGTAGGATCGATGGTGCCATTAGACTTTCCTTGATATATGTATGAAATTCCTTTATCCATGTTCGCCTCTATGTGTTTTCACGTGATTTTGCATGGTTCTTCTAGGGTTGGAGGGGCGTTAGGGTTCGCCGCGCAACCGCTCCGTAGTGTATTTATACATGATTTAGTATTAGATATATCCGTATCTTCACAAATTTGAGCCAAACTAATCCGTACTAGTTCTTAAATAGTACTACATCCGTTTAGAAATAACTGATTTGAGTTTGTTTAAATACGAATGTATCTATATATTAAAATGCGTCTACATATGTTTAAATCTAGACAAATCTAAATCAGTTACTTCTGGACAGAGGGAGTATAAACTCCATGTTATACTATCACACACCCACGCTCTAATTTGTATCCGTGAAATACCAAAAGAAAAACCAGCATTGGTTAGTGCATCGACGTCTTGGCATGCCATACATCCATTCCTATCTAGCGCCACTACGCTTTAGCTTCACCTTTTTCTTAGCAATCATGTTGTACAAAAACCTTTTCCTCTCCCGACCGAAACACGATCGCACTCGGATTCTTTTCCCTTTCGTCGACGCAAACAAATGTAGGATCGATGGTTCCATCATCCTTTTCTAAATATATGTAAGAAAACCTTTTGTATATTTTTCAAATAACCCGACATGCATACAACAAGCGGGTCTTTAAAATAAAAATGCCAAAGCAGTTAGCCATCGATAACGACTCCATCGAAATGACACGTTCCATCATCGGTTTGTCTTGTTCTGCTTTGGATGGCAGGAGGATGACCTTCGTCCTCATATCTTAATTTGGTCCATGTCGTTATAGGTTGTTACCTATGTGTACCTTTAAGAAACACTTGTATGGATATGCTGCATTACTTATATCGAATTATTACTGTGTCCCCTCCGCATCACTCGTCTTGTGTTTTGGTTTTGCATCGACGGCTCGACGCAACGTGATGAGACGACGCCCTCATGCCTGGTCTTTTTTACCTTTATACTCCGGCGTCTTGCCGAGTCTCGCGTATCCTTGTCTGCTGCAGCACACCGACAGATGGGGACGGGGTGACCTATGCTGGACGGCACACTAGTTCGGAGCTTTACCTGGCAATTGTCAATTGCATCTTGATTTGTTTGAGAAGGCATCTTGATTTGTCTGGGAAGGTATTTGGAAGGGTTGTTTAGTTCATTAATGGCATGTTGCATGTTTAATTAAGATTTAGGGTAATCATGTAAGCGATGTTGCCACCAAGCAGGTAGTACAATGATAAGGAGACAAATGTCAGATGTCAAAGCGGGAAAAAGGAATTCAGATCCAATCATGCGATTTGCTTGATATGCACACAAGACCGGCTATCTAGTTGTATTCCATTGCTTAAGGGGAAAAATATGAAAACAAAACATAAAACCCGATTTCTAGGTTGATGTATGCACATACAATTAAATTATTGAAAACAACGCCAAAAACATTGATACCAAACGAGTCAGCTCACATGAAGACACTTCATTTCCAAAATCTTACCATAAACCCTATGACCGTGGATCAAGAGTCGACTAGTTGAGCGACATGTGACCTGGTGAAGGGCGCAATGCTCCAAGATAGCATCATTAGAAAAAGATCACCGCTAGCACATCAATATTGGTGGATCTGGACAGTCAAACCTAGAGCTATTACCCTAAGGAAAAAATTTAAACCAACATGTAAGGGAACAACGTGCAGACATCAAGGCTGCCTGATCTAGCGAGAAGGCTAAGTCTTGGGTTTTCAACCGGAGAGAAAATATACCCAATGTTAACGAAGAGTATCGCCGTCTACCTCACCGCTGACTTGCTCACGCAGAGCTAGCTTATCAATCGAGGATTCGTTAGAAGGAACGACACAGACACTATCACACCACTCAAGTAATAAACTCGCACATACATACTCTCTATCCCTGAAATGCCAAATGGATTATCAACATCGGCTGGCGCATCGACGTCTTCATGTACCATCAATCACCCATTCACATTTTTGGCGCCACTACGCTTCGGTTCACCTTTCTTAGCAATCACTTGCACCTTTTCCCCTCCTGACCGAAACAAGATCACACTCGAATTCTCCCTATCATTGACACGTACAAAAGAAAAAGAAAACAAATGTACGATCGATGATGGTTCCGTCCGACCTTTCTGGAAATATGTAGGGAGATGCTTTTTATATATGTACCAACAAGCAGAGACTTAAATAAATTTAACAAGCGAGACTTAAATAAATTTAATAAAAATGGCAAAGCAGCCCTCCTGCCGCCATCGACAATGACTCTGCCGAAATGGCACTATCCTTCCTTTCATTTTTTTTGGCTGACCTAATTTAATTTGGTCCTGGCAACCCACACATCACACGTTTGTCTTGTTGCCCTTTGGCTGCAAAGAGAAGAGGATGACTATGGTCCATTCGTCCTGGTGTTTTCGGTCCATGCGGCCATGCCACCATATGCTACGTATCTGCATTTATTTTATTTTATTTTATTTACATACATGGAATATGCTTTATATTACCTATAGTTAATTATTGCATTTTCTTGTGCTGGGAACATGTTCTTCTGTGCACAGTTTATTTGTCTCTGCTAATCACATATAGTGGCCACCCTTGTGCTGCTTCTTTTGGTCACCGCATTATCACCCGATCCATAAAAATATGTTTGTTGAGCACCACTTTTGGACGATCAGGATGGAAGACCAGATGAAGAAGGCGGCATCTAGCGTCAGTTGCATCGATCTGGGAACTGGGATAGCCGAGCAGCCAAAGGGCCTTCTTTTACAGTGCGTAGGAGTATAAAATGAGGATGAGGGCGCAGAATCCCCAACCTGGAAGTTGCCCCAAAAGGTGATGTGTGTGTGAGGACAGAGAGAAACTGAAGATTGATGCAAAATCCTCACACGTGTTATTATGATCCGTGCTCAAACTAGATACGTGTGATCAATTTTATCGAGGGATGCTAGGTACACTGGAAGATGCAGCGCCCCTCTAGCTCAGACGTTTGCCAGGGCTTCCAGTCGGCCGACACAAACTATTTTGACTAAAATTTGTATGTTTGGCCTTTATATTCGTAGTTTATCCGGGCTTGAAAATAATCTTGGGTCTGCTACTGGCTAGGTACCCTTACACTAGCACGTTAGAAATGCACTGCTTCCTTTATTCTTGATTCAGGTGGGGCACAAAATGTTGCTAAATGGCAATGTACTTTTTTTTGCAGATGACTAAATTCTAATGTGAACTGCACCGGACATGCATCGGCGATGCATGAGAATACAACATCCCTAGGTCAGGCTAACCAGTCAACTATCACGGGTTTGACATGCCACATTAGCGAATCCCAGCTCAAAGAGCCCCAAGTTTGGAAATAGTCCGGGATTCGACAGTGCCAATTTTCGGGATTCAAAGTTTAGGGTTTAATTTAGCTACCGCGGACAAATTAAATGTTTGTTTTGGACTTTTAGCAAAGAGAAATTCAAATCCAGTAGTGCATTTCTCTTGTTAATTACGAAAAAACATGACCGACAGTCTAGCTCTACTGTTAAGTGGTAAAATAAATAAACTATATTATAGTACTATCACACACCCACACTTCAATTTCTATCCTGAAATACCAAAAGAAAAATCAGCATTGGTTAGTGCATCCACGTCTTGGCGTGCCACACATCCATTCCTATCTAGTGCCACACATCCATTCCTATCTAGCGCCACTAAGCTTAGCATCAACTTTTTCTTAGGAATCATGTACGTACAAACACCTTTTCCTCTCCTGATCGAAACAAGATCGCACTCGGATTCCTTTTTCCTTTCGTCGACACAAACAAATGTAGGATCCATGGCACCATTAGACTTTTCTAGATATATGTAAGAAAACCTTTAATACCCTATATTTCCTAACCAACGCGACATACATACTACAAGCGAGCCATTAAAATAAAATTACCAAAGCAGCCACCCTGCCACCATTGATAACGACTCCATCATCGGTTTTTCTTGTTGCGCTTTGGCTGGCAAGAGACCTTCGTTACCCTTTCAGAAAAAAAGAGGATGACCTTCGTCCTGATGTCTTAATTTGGTCCATGTCGTTAGACATTACGTATGCGCAGCTTTAAGAAGTGAAAAACGAATTATCGTGTTATGGATATGCTACATTACTTATAATGAATTATTGTGTTTTCGTTTGTTGGGAATGTTAGACATGTAATTGAGGATGAGTCGGACTCCTACTTGTACACGCTATGGCAGTGGATTTTCCTGCCGTAGATATTCATGCAACCGAACCCGACAACGGGTATCGATTCTATAAAACTCATGTACCGATTACATGAGGAAAAGCCCCTACCATAGCGTGTAATACAAGTAAGAGTTCGACTCATCCTCAGTTACATGTCTAAAAGGGAACATATATTATTTAGTCTCCGTATTTTGGCTCCGCTAATCTCGTATAGTGGCCCCTTGTACTTCTTTTTTTTGGTCATAGTGGACACGGGTCACCTCTGCATCACACGTCTTGTATTTTGGTTTTGCATCTGTTAGATGTATATATCTGTATATTGTATTTCCCCCATATGTTAGGGGGCTTTCTGCATATTTGTCCTGTACCTGTACTATATATTGTGGCCTTTGGCCCCCAGAGGAATACAAGTTGCATATTCCTAACATGGTATCAGAGCGTGGCTATAGGTCTCGAGATCAGCAGAGTACTGTTTGAACTTCAGGTCATAGGCAGCAACAGCACTATCATCGGCACTCTGAGCAGCATCCTTGGCCTCCTGAGAAGCATCAGCACCAAGAACAATCGGCGTCGGTGGAAGAGGAGCCACAGGAGCAGGGGGCACGGCGGACAGGAGACCTCGCCGGAGAGCACACCCCAAAGACGGAGACCGCGCATGTGAACGCGCATGAAGGCAGCGAAATCAGGATAATTCGCGCCATCGAAGATCACCGGGAAGCGAGGAATCGCAACATAGCCCGATGCAGAAGACATCTTTCTCTCTCTTTTTTTTTTAAACTCTCAAATCCAATCTAGAACAGACGAAAACCAACTGTCAGATTCGATGAAAATCAACTGGCAAATCCAATGAGCGAGCAGGAATCCGGCGCAGTCTAACTCCCAAAGTCCTGAAGATTCACGACTGCGAGGGCCAGCTCCAACCGGGGCCTGGGTGCGACGGTCCTGGACAACACAAGAATCAGCATCAAGACACTAGTGGAAACGAGGGCTTTTGTTGATCCCGAAAATGGGCTTTAACACTGGTTCTTCTACGAACCGGTGTTAAAGGGGGGGCCGTACCAGCGTGGCCTCTGCGGCATTAAAGGAGCCCCCCCTTTAACACCGGTCCGTGCCACGAACCGGTGTTAAAGGTCCCTGCACCAGTGGCCCGCGCACCCCCCCCTTTAACACCGGTTCGTGGCACGAACCGGTGTTAAAGGGGGGGAGGGCTATATAAGACACCACCCCAGCCCACACACACCCCACTCTTCCATTCTTTCACATTTTGGAGCCTAGCAAGAGGGTGTGAAGAGTGCTAGTTTGTGTTTTTTTCATATGCACTAGAGGTGTTCGGTGAAATGCCCGAGAGCTCAAAATAAGCTTTCTTGTTGCTCTTTCCGTCTCGGTCGAGGTCGGCAACTATAGTTTCATGTGTCATTGATGTACTATATATATAAATGGTCATCTCCCTATTATTTTTTGATATATACTACATATTAATGCAGATGAATCGGCAATGGATGTACGGTGACCGCCGCACTTCCGAGTACATTACGGGCCTCCAAAATTTCATCGTTGTGGCTAATGCAAACCGTGGTCACAATGGTTTTATGTGCTGTCCGTGTGTTCACTGTCAGAACAAGAAAGACTACTCAAATACCAGAACCATTCACGCCCACCTGCTTCGATCTGGTTTCATGCCCAGCTATAATTGTTGGACCAAGCACGGAGAAAAAGGGGTTGTGATGGAAGACAACGAAGAAGAAGAGGATGATGAAAACTATCATAATATGTATCCTGAATATGATGATAATGCAACGGAGGTAGATAATGAAGATCAAGAGGGAGCAAATGGGCCCGCTGATGACGATCTTGGTCGGGCCATTACTGATGCAAAGGAAGAATGTGAAACTGAAAAGGAGAAGGAGAAGCTGGAGCAGATGTTAAAGGATCACAAAACATTGTTGTATCCAACTTGCGAAGATGGCCACAAAAAGCTAGGTGCCACACTGGATTTGCTGCAATGGAAGGCAGAGAATGGTGTGACTGACAGCGCATTTTCAAAGTTGTTGGTAAAAATGAAGATTCTTCTTCCAAGAAATAATGAGTTGCCTGACAGTACATACCAAGCAAAGAAGGTTGTCTGCCCTCTAGGATTAGACGTGCAGAAGATACATGCCTGCATTAATGACTGCATCCTCTACCGCGGTGAGAAGTACGAGAATTTGGATGCATGCCCGGTATGCACTGCACTGCGGTATAAGATCAGATGAGACGATCCTGGCGATGTTGAGGGCGAGGCCCCTAGGAAGAAGGTTCCCGCCAAGGTTATGTGGTATGCTCCTATAATACCACGGTTAAAACGTCTCTTCAGAAATAAAGAGCATGCTAAGTTGTTGCGATGGCACATGGAAGACCGTAAGAAAGACGCGATGTTGAGACACCCCGCTGATGGGTCACAGTGGAGAAAAGTCGAGCGAGAGTACCCGGACTTTGCACGTGACGCAAGGAACTTAAGGTTTGGTCTAAGTACAGACGGCATGAATCCTTTTGGTGAGCAGAGCTGCAGTCACAGCACCTGGCCGGTGACCCTATGTATCTATAACCTTCCTCCTTGGTTGTGTATGAAGAGGAAGTTCATTATGATGCCAGTGCTCATCCAAGGCCCGAGGCAACCCGGCAACGACATTGATGTGTACCTAAGGCCATTAGTTGAAGAACTTTTACAGCTGTGGGCCAAACCAGGTGTACGTATGTGGGATGAGCACAAAGGGGAGCCATTTGACCTACGAGCATTGCTTTTCGTAACCATCAATGATTGGCCTGCTCTTAGTAACATTTCAGGGCAGACAAACAAGGGATACAATGCATGCACACACTGTTTAGATGATACTGAAAGTGTATATTTGGATAAATGTAAG
Organism: Avena sativa; assembly: GCA_916181665.1. NCBI lineage: Eukaryota > Viridiplantae > Streptophyta > Magnoliopsida > Poales > Poaceae > Avena > Avena sativa. The sequence goes on from OV702280.1 coordinate 426,745,251, forward strand.
AAGGTTGTGTACCTAGGGTATCGCCGATTTCTTCCGAACCTGCATCCAGTAAGAAAGAAAGGCAAGCATTTCAAACGTCTGGCAGAACCCCGGAGGAAGCCTGTCCTCCGTACCGGTGAGGAGGTATTTGGTATGGTCAAGGACCTAGAAGTAATCTTTGGAAAAGGTCCTGGCAGTCTATCTATTCCGAATGACGATGCCGGACACGCGCCCATGTGGAAGAAGCAATCTATATTTTGGGACCTACCCTATTGGAAAGTCTTAGAGGTCCGCTCTTCAATCGACGTGATGCACGTGACGAAGAATGTTTGCGTGAACCTGCTAGGCTTTCTAGGAGTGTATGGGAAGACAAAAGATACACCGGAAGCACGACAGGACCAGCAACATCTGAAGGCCCCTGAAGAGCCTATGCATCCTGAGAACGAGAAGGGTAAACGATGCCACTTAACTCCTGCCAGCTACGCTCTTACCAAAGCAGAGAAGGAAATCTTTTTTGAATGTCTGAGCAGTATCAAGGTCCCGTCTGGCTTCTCGTCGAATATAAAGGGAATAATAAATATGGCAGAGAAAAAATTCCAAAACCTGAAGTCTCATGACTGCCACGTGATTATGACACAATTGCTTCCGATTGCATTGAGGGGGCTTCTACCTGAAAATGTTCGAGTACCCATTGTGAAGCTATGTGCATTCCTCAATGCAATATCTCAGAAGGTAATCGATCCAGAAATCCTACCAGGGTTACAAACATATGTGGCCCAATGTCTTGTCAGCTTTGAGTTGGTGTTCCCACCATCCTTCTTCAATATTATGACGCATCTCCTGGTTCACCTAGTAGAAGAGATTGCCATTCTCGGTCCTGTATTTCTACACAATATGTTCCTCTTTGAGAGGTACATGGGAGTCTTAAAGAAATATGTTCATAACCGTGCTAGGCCAGAAGGAAGCATCTCCAAGGGCTATGTAACAGAGGAGGTCATTGAGTTCTGTGTTGATTTTATTCCTGACCTTAAGGCGATTGGTGTTCCAGAATCACGACATGAGGGAAGACTGCGTGGAAAAGGCACCCTAGGATGTAAAGCAATGATATGTAGGGACGGGCATTCTCTCAATCAAGCACACTACACGGTTTTACAAAGATCTATCTTGGTTGCCCCGTATATCAATGAACACAAGAATTTAATACGCCTCAAACACCCGGGGCAGTCTGATGAATGGATTATAAGTGAACACATGGCGAGTTTTGGCGGCTGGCTGCAAAGACTTCTCACGAATAACACCACTGTTGGGGATCAACTGTACTTGTTGGCCAGGACACCGTCTTCGACTGTATGTACTTTCCAAGGGTACGAGATAAATGGGAATACATTTTACACGATAGGCCAAGATAAAAAGAGCACCAACCAAAACAGTGGTGTCCGCTTCGATGCAGCAGAAGACAATGGGCAAAAGACCACGTATTATGGGTTCATAGAGGAGATATGGGAACTTGACTATGGACCTAATTTTAAGGTCCCCTTGTTTCGATGCAAATGGGTCAAGCTAACAGGAGGAGGGGTTGAGGTAGACAAGAAGTACGGAATGACAACGGTGGATCTCAACAATCTTATGAAGAACTTAGACGAACCATTCGTCCTAGCCAATGATGTGGCTCAGGTTTTCTATGTGAAGGACATGTCCTCCAGACCAAAAAAAAAGAAAAAATATGCAAACGAATACATCATATGATGAGCCAAAGCGTCACATAGTTCTTTCAGGGAAAAGAAACATCGTGGGAATCGAGGACAAGACAGACATGTCAGAAGATTATAATAAGTTTGATGAAATTCCGCCCTTCACAGTGAAAACTGACCCAAGCATTCCGTTAAGTAAAGAAGATGCTCCATGGTTACGTCTGAAGCGATCATAAGGAAGGGCATATGCCAAGAAGTTCATGCTCATATTATGTAACTCTAGTTCATGTTTTTAATATTAATACATGTCTTGAGTGTTAGTCATGTTTTGTGGATGGACCGGGACTATGAGAAGAAGTTGTCCCGATTCGTACTTACCATTAAGATCTGATCTCCAAACGCGCGCGGTCACATATTAGGGAGTGCCTCTATGACCAGTTTCTTGGAGATGCCGGAGGACTAGGCTCCGTCGGCATCTCCCTGAAACTGGCCGTAGTGGTGTCCCTGCTCTCGAAAACCATCTTGCAGCTTTGTAACTTCTCTAACTAGATCAATACACCAGGGAGCTAACTAATTTCACATATTAGGGAGTGCCTCTATGACCAGTTTCTCGGAGATGCCGGAGGACTGGGCTCCGTCGGCATCTCCCTGAAACTGGCTGTAGTGGTGTCCCTGCCTCAAACTGGCTGGAGGACTGGACTCACAAGGATGCCTATTTATAGTACAAGCAGCTCGACATAGTGTTGACACTTACAAAATAATGTCGACACTCACCCCTATTATTAGTCCCGGTTGGTGTCTCCAACCGGGACTAAAGGTTCATCTTTAGTCCCGGTTGGTGACACCATCCGGGACAAGGTACACGCCGCACGACATAATGTCGACATGCACTCACCCCTATTATTAGTGCTGACTCGTGTTTTGTCCCGGTTGGTATCTCCAACCTTCATCTTTAGTCCCGGTTGGTGTCTCCAACCGGGACTAAAGGTTCATCCCGCCATTTTTTCCCGCCATTTTTCTTCCCGTCAGTTCTTCCCGCCATTTTTCTTCCCGCCATTTTTCTTCCCGCCAGTTCTTCCCTCCAGTTCTTCCCGCTAGTTCACTATATATATATGTAGGGGGTTGGCCTCCACTGTCATTGCACATCTCTAGACTCATATCTGCAACCCATCACTCTTTCCCATGGCTTCCACCGTAGCACTAACCCCCAGGGAGGCGGAGGCGCTTTGCGCCTCGAACTACCCCTGCCCGCCGGGCTACTGTGTCCCCGTCGGCTGGATGCTGAGCGTCGGAGGCGTGCCGGTTCCTCCTGTCCCTCTAGGTGTGGCGCGCCGGATGGCCATCACGAACCACTACTACTTCGAGCTCACGCCGGAGCAGCGGAGGAATCCCAGATGGCATCCCGACTATTTCCCTACTTGGGAAGCCTTCTTCATGGATCAGCATGAGAGGGCGCTCGCCAGGCACGAGGAGGACGGCCCACCTCCTCCTAACTTCAACGAGGCCGGCCGTCGGCTATGGTGGCGCGGTCGGACTCTCCAGAGCGTCATGGCCTATGACACTGCCGCCGACTCTAACCCCCGTCTGCGCTACCCTCAAGTCCAGCCCACGCGCTACCCTCAAGTCCAGCCCACGCGTACTCTCCAGAGGTTCAATTACGGCGACCCCGACGACGACAGCGATGACGGCAGCGGCGAGTACGATGACTACAGTGGCGAGTATTACAGGTGTAGGCAGGAGCATGACTGAATCACTCCAACATTCCGAAACAAGTTCGGCCGATTGTTACTTAATCTGGCCATGTATCTTAATTTTCAGTTCTTTTATATATCTTAATTTTCAGTTCCAGTTCGGCCGATTGTTACTTAATCTGGCCATGTATCTTAATTTTCAGTTCTTTTATGTATCTTAATTTTCAGTTCTTTTATGTATCTTAATTTTCAGTTCCAGTTCGGATTTATGTAACTGTCTCAAAATGACCTATCTCATTCGGGTCAAATGACCAATGTTATGGCTAGAATCAAGGCATAGTTTGCAAGAGGAGTTTTCCTTTTTATCGCACCAAAAAGGCATTTTCCATTTTCCGAGCATAAAAAACGGACGGTTTTGTGAAGCAACCACCAAATGGCTAATTCAAAAAACCACCAACACATTGATCAAAAAACAATGCAAGTTGAGAGAGGCTTGGTGAGATTCAAGTGTATACAAAAGATGCGACATTTAAATATCCAATCAATTCAAAAATGTTAATACAAAAGATGCGGCATTAAAATATGATTTGATCTAATAAAAATCATTTACATGAATGGATAGATATTATTTTTCTGAAAATTATGATATATTATTCATATTTTTCTGAGTTGAAATGAAAAAGATATGAATTTTCTAAATTCATATCATATTTTTTGAATTAAAAAAGCCCATTTAATGCATGAAATAAGTGTTTTAATAATTTTAAAAAATTTCATGTAAAGTAAATATAAAATGATTTACATGAATGGATAGATATTATTTTTCTGAAAATTATGATATATTATTCATATTTTTCTGAGTTGAAATGAAAAAGATATGAATTTTCTAAATTCATATCATATTTTTTGAATTAAAAAAGGCCCTTTAATGCATGAAATAAGTGTTTTAATTATTTTAAAAAAATTCATGTAAAGTAAATATAAAATGATTTACATGAATGGATAGATATTATTTTTCTGAAAATTATGATATATTATTCATATTTTTCTGAGTTGAAATGAAAAAGATATGAATTTTCTAAATTCATATCATATTTTTTGAATTAAAAAAGCCCCTTTAATGCATGAAATAAGTGTTTTAATTATTTTAAAAAATTTCATGTAAAGTAAATATAAAATGATTTACATGAATGGATAGATATTATTTTTCTGAAAATTATGATATATTATTCATATTTTTCTGAGTTGAAATGAAAAAGATATGAATTTTCTAAATTCATATCATATTTTTTGAATTAAAAAAGCCCCTTTAATGCATGAAATAAGTGTTTTAATTATTTTAAAAAATTTCATGTAAAGTAAATATAAAATGATTTACATGAATGGATAGATATTATTTTTCTGAAAATTATGATATATTATTCATATTTTTCTGAGTTGAAATGAAAAAGATATGAATTTTCTAAATTCATATCATATTTTTTGAATTAAAAAAGCCCCTTTAATGCATGAAATAAGTGTTTTAATTATTTTTAAAAAATTCATGTAAAGTAAATATAAAATGATTTACATGAATGGATAGATATTATTTTTCTGAAAATTATGATATATTATTCATATTTTTCTGAGTTGAAATGAAAAAGATATGAATTTTCTAAATTCATATCATATTTTTTGAATTAAAAAAGCCCCTTTAATGCATGAAATAAATGCCCCCCCTTTAACACCGGTTCCAGACAGGAACCGGTGTTAAAGGGGGGGCCATTTATTTCGTTTCCCGCGCGCACCCACCCCCCCTTTAACACCGGTTCGTGGCAGGAACCGGTGTTAAAGGGGGGGTAATAAATACGCGCGCAAACGAATTCCCCCCTTTTAACACCGGTTCCTGCCACGAACCGGTGTTAAAGGGGGGGGGTATTAAATGCGCCCCTTCGCTCCTTTCTTCCCCCTAGTGCCAGATCGAACCACCGCCCGTCGCGCAGAGAGCAGAGAGCGAGCAGCTGCCGCGCCGCGTCCAGCCCTCGCCGTCGGAGCTAGCCGCCGCCCTCGCCGTCGGAGCTAGCCGCCGCCCTCGCGCGCGCCAGCAAGACCGCCACCGCCACCGCGCGCGCGCCGCGCGCCGGCGCCGCCCTCTCGCCCTCGTAGTCGGAGCCGCTGTCGCCGTACGTCGGAGCCGCCGCCCTCGCCGTCGGAGCTAGCCGCCGCCCTCGCGCGCGCCAGCAAGACCGCCACCGCCACCGCGCGCGCGCCACGCGCCGGCGCCGCCCTTGCCCTCGCAGTCGGAGCCGCCGTCGTCGTACGTCGGAGCCGCCGCCCTCGCCGTACATCAGAGCCGCTGCCCTCGCCCTCTCCGTACGTCGGAGCCGCCACCCTCGCCGTACGTCGGATCCGCCGCCCTCGCCCTCGCCGTCGGAGCCCGTGTGAGGCCCTCCTCTCTACAGCTAGCTCGTCTCGTTCGTCAAGTTCGGTGTCATGCCCGTGTTAAATTTTAGTGCTACTGTCGTTACCCATAGTGTGCTCGGCTCAGTGGTCGTGTGTCATTTTGAATTGATTTCAAATAGAGGGAGAGAGTAGGGTTTAGAGTTCTTCATTATGTTCTTTAATGCACAATTTAAACATGATGCACAAACAAACCCTAAATAATGTTTATCTAAAACTGAGGTGTTACAGACGACAACTATGTAGTACTACCTACGAGCACTAGTGGAAACGAGGGCTTTTGTTGATCCCGGAAAGGGGCTTTAACACCGGAACCGGTGTTAAAGGGGGGGGGGGGCCGTACCAGCGTGGCTGCTCTGCCACGTCGCCGGCGCCCCCCTTTGCAGGCTGCTCTGCCACGTCGCCGTTGTCACTCTGCCACGTCTAAACGCCGACGCCTAAACGCCGACGCCTCGGAACGATATAAAATAGCTTATAGCAAAGATATTATAATAGGCCACGCCTAAACCCTAACTGACCACCTCGCTCTCTTCCCAGTGCAGGAGCGTCTCGCCGCCGCCGCTTCGGAGCTCATAGGCCACGCCTAAACGCCGACGCCGCCCGCCGCCCGACGAGCCCGCCGCTAGCACCGCCGCCCGACGAGACCGCCGCATCCGCCCGACGAGCACCGCCGCCCGACGAGCACCGCCGCCCGACGAGACCAACGTCACCCCACCGGTGAGCGCCACGTGTCTGCCACGTGTATGATTGCTGACTCATCCTGATTAAAACTTGTTTGCTCGATAAATTGTACTACATGCATAGATTAAAACTTGTATACAAATTGGACCTCTGACTCATTTGTGTATTTATTTGTGTATTTTGGTATGAATAATATGTATATTTGTGTATGAATCCAAGTCCACTTGAATGTTTACACTCTTACTCTAGATAATATTATTGTTTTAGAAACTATGGATCCACTTAGTAGAAACCTTGAAGAAGAAGAAATAATGGAGAACATTATTGATGAGGACACCTCACAATATCTGAACTTGGAGGGACATGACGACGACAGCTCAAGTACTAGTCATGGAGAAGATGAAGACTCCGGTGAACGCAATTTAATGGTTACAAAGTCCGGCGAGGTATATGCATTGATTAAGCCTCAGCTGACTTCCACCAACAATCTTCTTCTACATGTATTAATTAACGCTTCTTTCTTCTTTTAGCCCTCTGGATCGACCAGCCAGCAACCATCTTCTTCTACGAAAAAGAGCAAGCGAGGCGCGAGCCAGCGGTTGAAAGATCGTGCAAAGTTCACGATCGAAGCAGTCCGTGTTGATGGCAGGCCGATGGAGCCCAAGAAGGCCGCAGACAAATTTATACGCCAGGCTGGTGTTCTTGTTAGGGACCAAATCCCAATCATAATTGAAAATTGGAATAAGCCAAAGAAGGGCGACGGTACCTTTGTCGATGACAGATCCAAAGAAACGCTTTGGAATTCGTTGTTGGTAAATTTCATCCTTCCGCCAAAGGAGGATGAAAACAACCCGGTTATAAAGAAAAAGGTCAAAGAGTGGACTCTAAAGAAGATGGCTGAGGCTTTCCGCAACTGGAAGACAAAATTGAACAAATTTGTCAAAGCTGGCGAGACTCCAAATTTCGAAGACGCATATTATGCGAAGATAAGACCTCACTGGCCCGAATTTGAGACATATAAAAAAAGTGCTATAGCTAAAAAGAGGTCAGAAACCAATACGCTTAATGCCCTGAAGAAGGAATATCACCAGAGGACGGGGTCAGGTGGCTACATATCTCAGAGGCCTAAGTGGGAGGAAGCTGAGAGGGCCCTGCACGAGAGAGGGATCACACCCCAGACAGATGGGTGGGACCTACGTGCAAAGACTTGGTTCTACGGAATCGGGGCAAGGTTGGACCCAGAAACAGGATTGTGTATCTTCCCAACCATCCTTGCCAAACCCGTCACTGAACTCATCACGGCATACGAGGAAACATCCGCCAGGACCTTCCATCCCGACAGAGAGAATGACCAGCTCACACGCGCCATCGGTAAAAAAGAACACCCTGGACATGCACGAGGCACAGGGGGTATGACGTGGAAGGATGGGTTTGCCGACTGGAGCGACTCTTACAGATGGCGCGGCAGAAAAGAAAAAGAGCGTACAGAGCGGATGACACAGATAGAACATGCACTTGCGGTGCTGCAGACGCAAGTGAATGCACAACAGAGCCATCAAGCTACCGGCCCATCTCAGCGGCATGAAGAGCCTGCATTGGAAGCTGCCCGCGGCCCAGACTCTGCGCGGAAAAGCAGTGTGGCTTCCACGGAGAACGTGCAACCAACGCTTGAAATGACGGGTCCTCGATACCCCGTTGATGAGATCACGGAGAGAGAACACGCTGAGCTGCATGTGAGATTAATGGGCTTATCCATTAAGGTGGCTATCGGCTATGCCTTACCTCCTGTAGCTGGTGGAACTTACCACTGCCGACCGATTCCAGATGGCTATGCTATTGTCGGGGTGGATGAGGTTGTGAAGGAATATGAGGAAGCACAGCTTGACCATGCTACAGGTGAAGGGGAAACTCAACTCAAATTTGCAGTGAAAACAACCATTCTTTGGAAGAAGGAACACATTGTGCTTCCAAATTGGAGGTCATTGGCACCCCCGCCGTCTCCGCAGCGTCAGCAGTCTGAGCCGCTTCAGCTATCTCCTGCGCGGCAGCCATCTCCGGCCCGTCAGCCATCTCCTGCGCGGCAGCCATCTCCGGCCCGTCAGCCATCTCCTGCGCGGCAGCCATCTCCGGCCCGTCAGCCATCTCCGGTGCTTCAGCCATCTCCTCAGCGTAAGCGGAAGAGCACTGCCACGAGGAGCATCAGTAGCACTGCCACAAAGAAATCCGCAGGAAACCGTACGCCAAAGAGTTCAAAAAACTACGTCCCGCAGCCTTCCGCCAAGCCATTGCCGGTTTTACCGTGGAATCGCAGCGACGAGGAGACCAATAGGATCTCGGGAGAACAGGTCAAGAAATTCTTTGCACCTAGACGGGCCGAGCCAAAGGAGAAAATAGATCCGGCGGTGGTGGAGAAGTTTTACAAAAATCTTTTGAAACCTGAAACCCCACTTGTGCCGGACTACGAGCGCCAGATTTTGAAGGCGGATGCAAGGCGCCGTAGGGAGACTGAAAGTAGCAGTCGTGAGGCACCCCAGAAAACAGTTCCCATGCTCGGAGAGCAGGAAAACCAATCATGCGCCCCGCTCCAAATGTTTGAAAAACGGGACGCTCCTCCCGTAGATGATTACGAGGCAGAGCTACAAAGAAAGGCCAATGAGATGGGGATGACTTACATTGCATACTTGAACGTCATGGGAGACAACTTGCCCAAATGCGATGTCAACCCCATACAGCCATGGAAGTATGGGAAGAATCTAGTCAAGAAAGAGGAGCTCAAGAATCTACCAACAAAGATGCGAAAATTGCACAAGTGGTACCTTCATTTCTGCAAGACGAGAAAAGAAGAATGGATCACGGCGCATATAAGAGATTAGATTTTCTTGTGCGGAGACGACGCGATCGACTTCAACATTCAAGACTTGCATTTTCTATTCAATCAGAAGGAACTCGATAAATCTGCCATCAGCCTTTATTGTGTGTAAGTACTATTTCTGTAATTTTTATCTCATCTCATTCACTTCATTAATTGCATGTATATATATATGCTCACCATATATGTATATACTATTATGCAGGAAAAAGGTTATGGAATGCATGAAAGGAGGCCCTTTTGACATTGGGTTCGTTGACCCAAATAGAGTTCATGAAGAAGTGGTAAGAGACAAACCCGGGCAAACAGAAGATTACTTGCTAACGTCTTTACTGAGACAACAAACCAAAAGGGAAATACTATTGCCTTACAACTTCTCGTGAGTACTGTTACCCTCTCTCTTGTACACATTCTGTTTCGGCTTACTCGATGTTAAGTGTAACTGATGATGAGTTATGCGTGCGTAGGTTCCACTTTATTCTGCTAGTCATTCAACCCGACTCTGGAAAAGTCCTTGTCATGGACTCGTTACGAAAAGAAAAAGAGCTATGGGCAGACTTTAGAGAGATGCTCCAGAGGTAATTTCAATCATATTATCACACTAGATCGGCAACTTTCGTGACAATAAGTAATTAATTACTCCTTTATCCATTTTCTTTGTCGGACAGGGTTTGGAAAATGTTCACGGGCAGGGCCGTGGGTGAATGGTCAGAAGAACTAAACTTTGTAGACCAAAATGTAAGTAATACAAGCTAGCTTCCAATTCCATTATATCATGCTTTATTGATTATTATTTTGATTGAACTCTCTATTCTCGTAAAGTGCGCGCATCAGGGACACGGCAATAAATTATGTGGGTACTATGTTTGCGAATTCATTCGCAACACGATATGTGCGACAGGCCAAGCCGCACTAGAACAACTTAGAGTAAGTAAACAAAGTCCACAACATTATTTTATTACCATCAATTGTGTTGAGTTTTATTCTTATATATATATTGACGGCCCATTCTTCATATATATTCAGATCGAACGGATGCGGGACCAACTCCTACCATTTGAACGCATACGAGCCATTCAAGAGGAATTGGCGGGGTTCATACTTGATGAGGTCGTCACGCCTGGCGGAGAACTCTTTAGATATCCACCAAAATGAACGATGACGATGTATGTGCCGATGACGATGTATGTGCCGATGACGATGTTTGTGTATAATAATAGTTGCTTAATTTTTCATGTACTCGTATGTACCGATGACGATTTATAAGTATACCGCTCCCGATCGATTTCCCCTCGCTCCCCCCCCCTCCCGCAGAAATACGCCCAGAACGGGGCAGAGGCAGAAGTCTGCCGCGGCAGAGATTTAGGCCGTTTTCCTGCCGCAACAGAGTTCTGCCGTGGCAGGAAAACGGCCTAAATCTCTGCCGCGGCAGAAGAACCTTTAACACCGGTTCCAGATACGAACCGGTGTTAAAGGGGGGGGCCTGAGGCCTGCGGCAGCCCCACGTGCGCCACCCTTTAACACCGGTTCGTATAAGAACCGGTGTTAAAGGGCCCCCCCTCTAACACCGAATCCTCAACAGCGGTTGGGGAACCGCTGTTAGAGGGCCCTCCCAACCGGAGTTAAAGGGGGGGCTCTGCACTAGTGAGAATAACGCGACAACCAGAGTCAGTAAGCTGGCTAGCAGAGAACAGATTCATCTTAATAAGAGGGACATGAGAAATATCAGGAACAAAAAGGAAGAAGTAGAAAGGGTGCCCCGACTAGAAACAGGAAGAGAGGTACCATCAGCCATAAAAATACGGACAGGAGAAGGGAGAGAACGAAGAGCGGACAGAAAAGAAGACTCAGAGGTCATATGAAAGGAAGCTCCAGAATCCAGATACCACGGAGACGTACCTGACTGTGTAGAAGGTGGTGGTCGCACAGTGCCTGAAGAGTCAGTCACAGAACCAGCAGTGCCCGTCGAAGAAGAGACTGTAGTAGCAAGCAGACCGCGAAGACTCCTGATAATGTCCTGATCAGAGAGAGCAACTGCTGAAGACCCGAAAGGAGCCGACTCCCCACGAGCCTGGTGCTCCTGACGTAAACTGGGGTCCCGTGTATAACAGGTGGCCCAAGTGTGGCCATCCCTGTTGCAGTAAGAGCAGTGACGAAGAGAACCACGGCGACCCTGACCACGAGCCTGCTGGTGCTGACTCTGACCCTGAGGCTGCTGGTGCTGAAGCTGACCCTGACCCTGACCTGGAGGAGTGGGTAGTATCGGCGGTGGCGGAACAGGGGACCGCGGCTGAGTCGAGGGAGCAGACGGCAAAGGAACACCACGAGTAGCAAGCACAGATGGAACCGCAAGAAGACCAGCACCACGGAGACGGGTCTCCTCAGCCCGAAGCTCAGACAACACCTCAGAGAGTGGAACACTACCACGAGCATTCAGCTGAGCACGCCGGGGCTCAAACTCCTGGCGAAGCCGAGACAGAAACTCATAGATGCGGTGAAACTCCAAATCCGAGCGCACAATCTGGCAGCACGAGCATGTGCCACAAACAGCAGTACGGAGAGAATCAAGCTGACGCCAGATAGCAGCACTCTGAGTATAGAACTCATCAATAGTGGAATCACCCTGCTGAAGAGCATGCTCCTGGCGAACCACAGACAGGTAAAGAGCATCCCCAGACGGCTGATAGCCCTGACGAAGATGTGCCCATTGAGCGGCAACAGTAGGGAGACTCATGAACTCAGCTGCATACTAGGGTAGAACACTGGAGGTGAGAACAGCAGCAGCACGAGCATCCTCATCGACCCACTGAGTGTAGAAAGTCAGAGCGTGGCGATAGGTCTGTCTCAGGAGATGGGTCTTTGCATTGTCACGGCTGTAGGTTGGGTAAACAGATTCAGCTTCCCTATCCTACTAGCGCGTATGTATCTCAGCGACCTTTTGATTTAGTTCATTCCGATGTTTGGGGTCCAGCTCCTTTTGCTTCGAAAGGGGGTCATCGCTACTATATTTTATTCATCGATGATTTTTCTCGGTACACTTGGTTGTATTTTATGCGTTCTCGCAGTGAAGTGCTTTCCATATATCAGCGTTTTGCGGCCATGGTCCGTACTCAGTATTCTACCCCCATCCGTGTTTTTCGTGCTGATTCTGCTGGTGAGTATATCTCCCAGATGTTGCGAGGTGTTCTTGCTGAGCAGGGCACCCTTGCTCAGTTCTCCTGTCCTGGCGCACATGCCCAGAATGGCGTTGCTGAGCGTAAGCATCGCCATCTTCTTGAGACCACTCGTGCCATGATGATTGCCTCTTCTCTTCCGCCACATTTCTGGGCTGAGGCTGTTGCTACGTCAGCTTACCTCATCAATATTCAGCCGTCTGCCGCTCTGCAGGGTGGTATCCCTCTTGAGCGCCTATCTGGACAGTCTCCAGATTACTCCATGCTTCGCTTGTTTGGTTGTGTTTGCTATGTTCTTCTTGCTCCCCGCGAACGCACCAAACTGACCGCTCAGTCTGTTGAGTGTGTCTTTCTTGGATACAGTGATGAGCATAAGGGCTATCGCTGTTGGGACCCCGTTGGTCGTCGGATGCGTATCTCTCGTGATGTTACTTTTGATGAGACGCGTCCTTTCTATCCTCGTCCCGCCGCTGGTACCTACCCAGTGGAAGATATCTCTTTTCTTCTCTTTCCTGACACACCTCCTTCTACTCCTGTTGTGTCTTCTTCAGGATCTCCTCCCCCTGATGTATCTTCTTCAACACCGTCCTCCTCTGCTTCGTCTAGTTCTCCTAGTTCTCCTCGTTCTCCGGAGTCTTCCTCTGCTATTCCTTCTTCTTCATCGTCGTCTCCTGCGTCGTCTTCCTCTGATGATCTTCCCTCTCCTCGTCCTGTTCATTAGCATCGTGCCCCCAACCGTTACTCTCCTAGTCAGTATGGTATTTCTATTGCCTTCGAGCCGACTTCTTATCGGGATGCTGAGCATCATCCTGAATGGAAGCTGGCCATGGCTGAGGAGATTGCTGCGCTTGAGCGCACTGGCACCTGGGATCTTGTTTCTCCTCCTCCCGGTGTTCGTCCTATCACGTGTAAGTGGGTCTATAAGATTAAGACCCGCTCTGATGGATCTCTTGAGCGCTATAAAGCGCGTCTTGTGGCTTGTGGTTTTCAGCAGGAGCATGGTCGTGACTATGATGAGACCTTTGCTCCTGTGGCTCATATGACCACTGTGCGTACTCTTCTTGCTGTTGCTTCTGTTCGTCACTGGTCTGTGTCCCAGCTTGATGTTCAGAACGCCTTTCTCAATGGTGAGTTGAATGAGGAGGTTTATATGCAGCCTCCTCCTGGGTATTCTGTTCCCGAGGGGATGGTTTGTCGTCTTCGACGTTCTCTTTATGGCCTCAAACAGGCCCCTCGTTCCTGGTTTGAGCGCTTTGCTTCTGTAGTGACTGCTGCTGGTTTCTCCCCTAGTGCTCATGATCCAGCGTTGTTTGTTCATACTTCTTCTCGTGGACGCACTCTTCTTCTTCTCTATGTTGATGATATGATCATTACCGGTGATGATCATGAGTATATCGCCTTTGTTAAGGCTCGTCTTCGTGATCAGTTTCTTATGACTGATCTTGGTCCTCTTCGATACTTTCTTGGGATTGAGGTTTCCTCCACTTCTGATGGCTTTTACATCTCTCAGGAGAAGTATATTCAGGATCTTCTTGCTCGTGCTGCTCTTGGGGATGAGCGCACTGTTGAGACCCCTATGGAGCTTAATGTTAAGCTTCAACTTACTGATGGTGATCCTCTTTCTGATCCAACGCGTTATCGTCATCTTGTTGGGAGTCTTGTTTATCTTGCTGTCACTCGTCCTGACATCTCTTATCCTGTTCATATTCTGAGTCAGTTTGTTTCTGCTCCTACCACTGTTCACTATAGTCATCTTCTCCGTGTTCTTCGTTATCTTCGTGGTACGATCACTCGTCGCCTTTTCTTTCCTAGTTCCAGCTCCCTCCAGCTCCAGTGTTATTCGGACGCTACGTGGGCGAGTGATCCTTTGGATCGCCGTTCACTTTCTGCTTACTGTGTGTTTCTTGGTGGTTCTCTCATTGCTTGGAAGACGAAGAAACAGACAGCGGTTTCCCGTTCGAGTGTTGAGGCTGAGTTGCGTGCTATGGCCTTGTTGATTGCTGAGGTGACCTGGTTACAGTGGTTACTTGCGGATTTTGGGGTATCTATTACCACACCCAGTCTGGTTTTGTCTGACAGTACAAGTGCTATTAGTGTTGCACGTGATCCGGTCAAGCATGAGCTTACCAAGCATATTGGTGTTGATGCTTTTTATACACGTGCTCAGGTGCAGACTCAGGTTGTTGCGCTTCAGTATGTGCCTTCAAATTTACAGTTGGCGGATTTCTTCACGAAGGCACAGACTAGAGCGCAGCATGATTTCTTACTCTCCAAACTCAGTGTTGTGGATCCACCATGAGTTTGAGGGGGGGTGTTAGATGTATATATATGTATATTGTATTTCCCCCATATGTTAGGGGGCTTCCTGCATATTTGCCATGTATCTGTACTATATATTGTGGCCTTTGATCCCTAGAGAAATACAAGTTGCATATTCCTGACAGCATCGACGACTCTCGACACGACGTGACGAGACGACGCCCTCGAGGCTGTTTTTTTTTTACCTTTATATACTCGGCGTCTTGCCGCGTATCCTTCGTTTGCCCCAGCAGACCGGCGTTGGGGACGAGGTGACCTATGATGGACGGCACACGGGTTCAGAGCTTTGCGTGTCAATTGTCATCTGCATCTTGATTTGTCTGAGACGGCAGTAGTAGTACTATTTGGAAGGGTGGTGTAGTTAATTAATGGCATGGTATGTCTTTAATTAAGTTATAGGGTAACCATTGTAGGCGATGATGTTCACCAAGGTAGTACAACGATAAGGAGACAAACGTCAGATGTCAAAGCATGGAAAACAAGGAATTCACATCCAATCATGCATTTTGCTTGTTATGCACACAAGACCGGCTGGTCTGTTGTTACTCACTCTGTTTTTATTTATCTCGTGTTCTGGATTTTGTCAAAACAAATTTTGTAAAATTTGACTGTTTTTTACATGTAAAATTTTGCATATAAAATCTATGATATTAAAATCATCATAATGTACTATTTTTTATAGTATATGTATATGGTATTGTGTTTTTTCCAATGTTTTTTTTTGTCAAACTCTAGAAAGTTTGAGTTTGACTAAATCTATAACACAAGATAAACAAAAACATAAGGGAGTAGTATTACATTGCAAATCCAAAACAAATATAAAACCAGATGATGTATGCATGCATACGATTATTAATTATTGAAAATAACGCCAACAACATTGATATTGAATTCGGGTCGGCTCACAAGAAGAAAAAAACTGAGACAATTCACATATAGGACCTACTCATGACATCATTTACAAAATCTTACCATAAACCTTATGACCCAAAATCTTACCATATACCCTTTGACCATGAATCATAGTCCATCGGTCGAGCGACATGTGACCTGGCGAAGGGCACAACACTCCAAGATAGCGTCATCAGGAAAAAAATCGCCACTAGCACATCAATATTGGCTGATCTGGACAGTCAAACCTGGAGCTATTACCCTGAGGCAAAACTTCAAACCAGCACGTTCAAAAAGCGAACAACGTGCGGACATTAAGGCTGCCCAATGTAGCGAGACGGCCAAGTCTTGGGTTTTCAACCGGAGAGAAAATATACCCATTGTAAATGATGAGTATCGCCATCTACCTCACCACTGACCTGCTCACATATAGTAGAGCTAGCCTATCAATCGAGGATTCATAGAAGGAACAATGCGGTCGCTTATCACACCACTTAAGCAATAAAATGATATCCCCACACTCTCTATCCCTGAAATGCCAAATGGAAAATCAACATCTGCATTTTCACGTACCATCAATCACCCATTCACATTTAGCGCCACTACGCTTTAGTTCACCTTTCTTAGCAATCATGTACACCTTTTCCTCTCCTGACCGAAACAAGATCGCACTCGAATTCTCCTTATCGTCAACATAAACAAAAAAAAAAAGAAAACCGATGTACGATCGATGGTGCCGTCCGACCTTTCTGGAAATATGTAAGCTAGGAAACCCTTTTTATATATGTACCAACCCACCTTACAAATATATAACAAGCGAGCCTTAAATAAATTTAATAAAAATGGCAAAGCAGCCCTCCTGCCGCCATCGACAATGACTCCACCGAAATGGCACGATCCTAGCTTCCTTTCATTTTTTTGGCTGACCTAATTTAATTTGGTCCTGGCTACCCACATCACCCGTTTGTCTTGTTGCACTTTGGCTGCAAAGAGGATGGCTATGGAGTATGGTCCATTAATTCGGTCCTGATGTTTTCGGTCCATGTCATCATATGCTACGTGTGCATATCTTTGAGAAGTGAAAACGTATATTGCAGTATCTGCATTTATTTTATTTTATTTATATACATGGATATGCTACATTACCGACAGTTAATTATCGCGTTTTTCTTTTGCTGGGAACATATTCTTCTCTGTATAGTTTATTTGGCACTGCTAATCTCGTGTAGTGGCCACCCTTGTGGTGCTTCTTTTGGTCACCGCATTATCACCTGATCCATAAAATATGTTTGTTCAGCACCACTTACCATGATGGATGACCAGATGAAGAAGGCGGCATCCAGACTCACTTGCATCGATCTGGTGTAGCCGACCAGCCAAAGGGCCTTCTTTTACAGTACGTATGAGTATAAAAATGAGGATGAAGGCGCAGAGTCCCCAACGTGGAAGTTGCCCCAAAAAGCTGATATGTGTGAGGACTGATGAACTGAAGATTGACGCAAAATCCAC
Organism: Avena sativa; assembly: GCA_916181665.1. Classification (NCBI taxonomy): domain Eukaryota; kingdom Viridiplantae; phylum Streptophyta; class Magnoliopsida; order Poales; family Poaceae; genus Avena; species Avena sativa. The sequence continues at coordinate 426,762,493 of OV702280.1, forward strand.
ACACATGTTATTCATGATCCGTGCTCAAGCTAGAGACGTGTTCAACTTTATCAAGGGATGGTAGGTACCCTTACACTATCCCCTCCGTTCTGGATTCAGATGGGGCACGAAATGTTGCTAAATACTAATGTAAACTGCAAGAAAGTCCAATCTTCTTGAGTTCCATATATTAGCTCCTCCATGCTTTTTCCGAAATGGGGAGTGAAACCCCCGCCTCTGCATCAATTGATGCACACAGCCATATTTATTAGCTCCTCCATGCTAATAAGTATGTCGCATATTTGTCTAGATTCACAGTAATCTAGATGCGTTTTAGTGTATAGAGAAACAAATTTACGACATCTTTTTAGGACGGAGGAAGTAGATACCTACCTTTTCATTTAATAGAATAGTATTGGTCTCAATCGGTTGCTATATAAATATAGCGGGGTGTACGCCTGTTTCGAGTGTTGGACGAGTCCCAAGAGGTGGCTTTCATATTTTTTGTGGGATTGTTGATAGAGGTTCGTCATAAGGACAAAACCGTTAGTAATAGTTTTTTCCTACATAAGAGCTCACATCAGGAGCCTAGAAAGCAACTACTGAAATTAAGATACCGTTGGAGGCATCACCCTTGGGAATATATGGTATTTTCGATTCTCATTTGTCCGGGTTATATATGTTGCAAGAATATGCATCATGTTTGCCGTGACGTTTGTTTTTTTTATGTATGTAATGGTGAAATGAGGTATTTATTTTATAAATGATCTAATTTTATTTTGATATGCAATGATCTAACTTTGTTGATAGAATAATAAAAGTATTCCCCTCGTCTATGTTTGTAAGAAATTTACATGCCTAACTTTGGTAAAGAATTTGATTAGTTCCACAAAATATGTCCTTGGTCAGGACAAATTATCCTTAGTGACTTCATGGTTGTGGCAAGATTAAAGTGTCCTTTTGTAACTGCAAATAGGAGACGAAGAGTGTTTACATCTTGGCAGATGTTTTTATTTGTATAACTTAGCACTATAGATTTTCTGAGAGACTTTGAAAAGCACATGCCACAAGTTGGGTTGTAATTAAGCGGCAACCCGCATAAGCCCGCGAAAGCAAAATTTAGTTCAAACTTAATTAATTTTGTTGGATCTTTTTATTACGAAGCGGGGACGGATCAGGTATCGCTTTGCAACCCTAGCCACAGCCCTCCGCCCAAAGAAAAGAAAAACTCAGAATCCAAATCCGAATGGATGGGATCGATGTACATGAGCTGATACATATCCGAAGTTTGGGGGATATATTCTCTTGTTTCTTTAGCCCAGCAGGCAGCAGCTAGCAATGTGGGGGCAAAAGTTGCAAGCATGCGCATGCGCGTGCACGCGCCTGCATATACCCTGAAATCCACCACCAAAAATCTGATTAACAAATGGACCAATGACGGTCATACCTAAGTTAACACCTCCAGCTTCTATACACACAGCCACGAAGAATATAGTGCGTCTCGACTGGCCCGTGTGCGCCCGTTGTATAATTATTAAGCCTGCAGTAGATACAAGAGAGCGTCGGCAACTTTTTGGCTTAGCCAGGCATAATCAGGTCGGCAGATGATTCCTGGATTGCTGACAACTGCCATGATACATAAAGTTCAAGACGTATGCCGTATGCGTGCATCTGCTGACAGAAAAATGCCGGTCAGTTTGGTACAAAGTTACACTCTGTAAAACGCCCAGTCAGACAAATGCTAGATCTCCCTCCGGTAAACATAAAGTAAGCCTGGCTACAAAGTCACACTCTGTGGCGGACAGCAAGATTTGATCTGAACTTGCTAGAAAACAGAGAACACCGATCGATGGACGGCAACGACGTCTGGTGGCCGGCTGGTGTTGTGCGTCATGGTGAGTCATGAGAATTGACAAATCATGGCCGACTGTCACCGGATCTGATACCGACGAATAAACAATTACTGGGGGTTAAAGACATTGACTAGTTGACAGTTGTATTTGGCTTTGTGTTAACACATACACCTCGATGGGATTGGTCCTCCTCGACCAAACGCACATTAATATATATATATATATATGCTGGTAGTGGTAACATTTGGCAGTCTTGAACACACTGCATGCAATATTCTACAGGTTTGCAAAGCTTCTGCCTGAAGTTCAAACTGAGGTGGAAGACGAACACATCAGCTCAACCACCAGCATATTGTTGCTACCAGTGTATATGTGGATGATGCTCAGCATGTTTTTTTTTTCAAAATGGAGGGTGCGACCTCGGGCTTCTGCATCGATCCGGCATGTCTGCATCGACGAGATGTATACAACCTTTATTGTTTTTTTATAAAGGGAATTTATTGCTTTATTGATAGAACGTTTCAACAAAGCATGGATAAAGATCATACATCATAAAATCTGAACTCACCCACACAACACCAACGTACCCAACAAAGGGTGAAGATCATGTCAACAGGGCCAGACGTGGAATTATTTTTGAGTAGATTCATGGAATTAAGTAATGAAATTATTGGAGGGGGGGAACTTCTCCCTGAAGGATTTAAATATCCACTGAATCTTTTTATTGCGACCCATAGGCACTTTCTTATTGCCTTGAATTCAAAGGTCTCCACGAGGTCGCAAGATTTTCTAGAGAGGTCCAGATAGAAGCCTAGACCAAGCTAGTCAGTAGTCACTCCTATCAAGTTCAACAAGGAAAAAAGTCTCTTCTGTCAAGCATAGCTATGGACTCAACGCGACGTATCTCTATCCAAGTCAGCCAAAAGGAGATGCTCCTGTCGCCGTTGGTCTCCCGCCTGAACAGATAGGCCGCAAAAAGTGAAATCAAGAAAGAACTCTGCTTCGCTTCTCTAGAGTGAACTTGTGTTTGCGTGCACGAACCTGCAGATGGAGATGCCTCACCTCCGGCAGTCAGAAGTTGTTGTCACGAGCTGGAGGTGCCGATGGAACGGGTAACTTATTCACATCTAACTTATGTTTTGAAGGGACCTTTAGATACTGAAATGATTTAAAAAGAAATATCGGGATGAGTGTTTCTCATCGGATAGAAGATCATGGATACTAGATATCAACGAAAGTTTCTCATCGGCATTCTTCAGGCTATACTGGCTACGGCACGCCAGTATGCTTCGTCACCAGATCACTGAGCTTCCCTGGAGGGAGCTTGTGTCGTGGCTTTCTTTTTGGGCATTACTGTGTTGTTGCCCTAATAAATGCTCTTTTATTTTTCTTTGGCTCGATACTTGTATGTATCATACTTGCATGATTTTGCTTTATATATAAAGCGGGACAAAAGCCTGTTTTGAGAAGAAGTCAACGAGGGGAGCCACGAGGCCCAAAATAGGTCCGCTCACGCGGCCTGATACCCCATCCCCGTGAGTAGGGCCACCATTTGGCCCTCGAGGGTCGCCTTGCCTCCGTCCTTTTACGGAGAGCTCCATATCGTGAAAAAACCTACACCCTAATTTTCAAAAGGCCTAGAGAGGCGACGGCGAAGGCGGAAGTATTCTCCTACTACGGGAGAGGATAGATCATGCTTCTTTGAGGCCTCCCCCTTAGAAAAATCGAAGTCATCGTCATCACCAACTTATCATTGGCGTAGGGGAGAGTGTCTCGATCACTATCTCCATCATCCCCAACAACAGCATTATCTTCATCTCCCTCATAGTTTATGATAGATCGTAACCCCAAATAAGAAGTGATGTGTGTATGCCTGTGCTCGATAACTTGATGTTATTTTGTGGAGAAGTTATATTTTCAGATTGTGTTGTATACCATATGCCACTGTTCATTGTCATGTTTCACCAGTGTGAGTAGTTTCCCACGTTCCTAAGGGCATAGGATAGATTGCCTATGATTTAGATATAGTATGCTATGAGTATTTCGTCAAGTTTTATGCTTTCATTTGGTTCTATGATGCTAACATATGAACACTGACTGTGTGGTACTTCACCTATATGGGTTTATAGGGCTGCACCTTGATGTAATCAAAGGGAGTATGGATAGCAGGAGATGAAATAAACCATGTCCAAGTCTTTAGAGTTGCATTAGGGGGGTTTTATATGATCGGGGACCATAAAATTTAAGGCAATGGTTGGACATTTATATGAATACCTTGCTTGCTCATTTGTGGCCTTGGAACCAACCATTAGGGGTGTGTTTGCTCATGCAAATTCCTGCACTTACTTTAGGCTCCATCCAACAAGAGTAAAATTTTACAAGATACTTACCATACTTTTTTTAGAAATTCTTATTCCATGAAATATGCGTGGCCCGTGGGAACATTTGCCTCATACAAGAACACACCTCAAGCTTGTCCTCCTGCTAAGTAGAGGATTAACAGGAGGATTGGGGGTTCTCTGAAAAGAGCATTCAAGTCACTTGCAATTTACCTTATTAGTAGTTTATTTTACTTTCCGGCAAACAATAAACTAGAAAATTAAACCTTTCCATCTTTTATTACTTGTTGAATTATCTAACCAATATCATCAGCTCCTCGTGGATTTGACAACCATTTCTATTTGAAAGGTACTACCGTTGATCCCCTACACTTGCGGGTCATCAATCACCCGGTACAATACATTTGTCTCATGTGAGATGGGTCAGATCTTCGGCAGCGAGAACTTCGGCAGAGTTCCAGATCATCAGAAGAAGTTTTGGGGAGAAAACCAGAAGTCGTTCCATATGAAATAGTTTTGGGAGGAAATGAAGGAGAGGTGGAGACCCTAACAGGAGGTGTCGCATGGGCCACCATGGGATGGTGCATTTCCCCTTAGAGCTGCATCAAACCTTCCAATATTGCTCGAAGCGAATTTAGGAAAGTTCAGATTAAATCTTCTACTTAAGGCATACCTCACTTAATTGTAGGTATATGATATGTTGTATGAAACGAAGGGGGTGATCTCCATTTATGATGGAAGATCAACTCATCTCGTGGGGTGCGGGTGGAGGCACCACCCTTGGCCCTCCTTAGCCATTGGCCACCCCACGGGAAACCCTAGGGAGCCTCACCCTTCCCCGTCCTCCTATATAAAGGAGGATGGAGACAACCCTCTAGACACTCATTCACTCGGGTTAGCTATCCCTCTCCCTCGACGTGAGGTCTCTCTCCCATACATGCAAGAGGGCTGCTTGGATACTCTGAGCTCTAAACGATGATGCTCTACTGGATCGAGATCGCCTTACGCGTGGATACCTTTAGAGAGATCGTCTATGCGATCCTCCATTGAGATCTACACCAACTACTTCATCAGCGAATGAATCTCCGATACATTGTCTATGCGATCCTCCATTGAGATCTACACCAACTACACCAACTACTCTAAATTATGTATTGTTTCATCATAGTTGAACTGGATCCTACTCTACACAGACTCTCCTTCCTTCTTGTCTTGCGAGGCGACATGGCTCTCCATGTGGTCGGTTCATCCTTTGTCCCCCATGAACAACACACCAATGCATCTGGCTCTGTTCCTAGCTCTCAAGTTCATTGTATTGGTGTCCTCATATTCTTCTTCTTCTAAGTTCTCCCACACCTAGGAGGTCCTTTTGTGCCTCTTTGAACCAGCCGTGGCGTAAGCAGTGTTGACACAGTTTTTTTGGAAAGGATATATCATGGAGTTTCTGTATAGTCGGTGTTGGGGCCGGTAAGAGGTGACTTGGCATAGGGATCAATAAACTGGTTAGGATCAACCCCAAAATCATTTAGACCGAACATAAACTTGTTGGGATCAGCCATGTTTGAGTGTGAGAGATGAGAAGGGTGGGCTGCCTTTATGGCAAACATGTGGCAAAATTCGGGCAAACATACCCCTCCTATAGCCAAAAATTCAAAAATATTCCTAAAAAGGAGAAAAGTACCTTAAAATAGTTCCAAATTCGGCAAAAGAAATCCCTAACATGCACCTCCCACCGACACCACGTCACCCGCCGGCCACTGCCACTCCTGCCGGCCCACTCACATGTGAAAATTCCCTGCTTCCTCGGGCCCTACCGCCTGTTCAAATTTCATAGTTTTACTTAGCCGCCCCTCCCATCAAGTGGCATCGTTGTTATGCTCCCGTCCTTGAGTTTCAAACTCCCGCTCCTCTCCTACTCCCCACCCCCCCCCCCCCCCCTATGGGTCGAATATGTTGTGCCAGGCTGAGCCGTGCCTAGGCGCTAGTCGGACCATGGGCATGGAACGACCTGTTTAGCCACGTGTCAGGACAGCTCGTGACGGGCATGGAATGACCCGTTAAGTCATAGTGTCAGGCCATCCCATGAAGAGTATAGCACGACCAATTAAGGCACATGCTGGGCAAGCCCGTGACGGGCCTTGGCATGTGTAGTGCAGGCTGGCCAGTGACCGACAAGAACCGTTGGCCAGCTTGGCACACATACAGATCTCAAAGCGACGACACAAGCCTTGCCGAGCGTTGAACTTGTTTCCTACCTTTACCTGTTGCCATGCCAGGTTTTTATTGGCGTTCAAAAAATGAACTCAAATCCAATCATGTATTTTGTGTATCCCTGAAATGCCAAAAAAAACATCATAGGTTAGCGTATCAATGTCTGCCCATACTTCTCATCGATTCCTATTTAGCGCCACACTGCGCTTTGGTTCGCCTCTCTTACCAATCATGTACGCCTTTTCCCCTCCCGATCGAAACAACGTCGCGAACGCAAAAATGCCAAACAGATATCACTAGTAGAAAACAGGCCTTTTCTCCAAGCCATTAGTCCCGGCTGTGGCTGGAGCCAGGACTAATGGCCCTCGCCGAACGGCCCGAGCCACCCAGAACCATAGGTCCCCGCTAGTTAGATCCATTAGTCCCGGTCTGAGACACAAACCGGGATTAAAGGGCCCTGGCCCTACCGCTCGCTGGGGCACCCCTTTAGTCCCTGTTTGTATCTCCAACTGAGACTAGTGGTCTGGCCATATATATATACGCACAGCCCCTCCTCCTCTCAATTGTTTTTTTTTCCTGGTGGGAGAGAGCGTTGTTGTGCTATTTTTTTTCTTGTTCATACATATTCACTAGAGGTGTTCGGTGAAATATCCATTAGAGCGATGCGAGTTTAGGTCACACAAGACAGACATGATATGAGGTGCCCGAGCCACACTTAAGTTTTCTCATCTTTGTTTCCAAGTGTAATAAAAGGTTAGCAACTATTTTCTCGTTTAGACCGTGCGGTACTAATTTGAGCATAGTGATTGCGTTTGACATATATTTGTATGATACAGATGAGCCATCCATAGATGTACGGTGACCGACGCTCTACCGCTTTCAAAGAAGGCATGCGTTCTTTTCGAATTGTGGCCGAGGAAAACAAGCGGCGAGACGGTTTTATGTGTTGTCCATGTGTTGACTGTAGGAATGAGAAGGCTCACACTTCCGCAAGAGTCATTCAGATCCACCTGCTTCAGTCTGGTTTTATGTCCGGCTATAATGTTTGGACCGAACACGAAGAAAGAGGGGTTGTGATGGAAGACGATGATAAAGAAGAGAACGATGATGACAACTACCGATCTATGTTCCCTAAATACGCTGATACCGCAATGGAAGACAATGAAGAAGAAGTAGGTGAAGAACGGGAATCAGACCGGCCCGCTGATGATCTTGGTCGGATCATTTCTGATGCAAAGCGAGACTACGACACAGAAAAGGAGAGGTTGCAGTTTGAGCAGATGTTACAGGATCACAACAAATTTTTGTACCCAACTTGTGAAGATGGCCAGAAGAAGCTGGGTAGCACACTGGAATTGCTGAAGTGGAAGGCAGAGACCGGTGTGACTGACTCAGGATTTGAGAAGTTGCTGGTACTCATGAAGAGGTTGCTTCCAAGAAATAACGAATTGCCCGCCAGTACATACGAATCAAAGAAGCTCGTCTGTCCTCTAGGATTAGATGTGTAGAAGATACATGCGTGCCCTAATGACTGCATCCTCTACCGCGGTGAGAAGTACGAGAATTTGGATAAATGCCCGGTATGCACTGCATTGCGGTATAAGATCATAAAAGATGACCCTGGTGATATTGATGGCGAGCCACTCAGGAAGAGGGTTCCTGCCAAGGTGATGTGGTATGCTCCTATAATACCACGATTGAAACGTTTGTTCAGAAACAAAGAGCATGCCAAGTTGTTGCGATGGCACATGGAGGAACCTAAGAAAGACAAGATGTTGAGGTATCCCGCTGATGGTCGACAGTGGAGAAAAATCGAGAGACTTCCCGGACTTTGCTGGTGACGCAAGAAACTTATGGTTTGGTCTAAGTACAGATGGCATGAATCCTTTTAGGGAGCAGATCTGCAGTCATAGCACCTGGCCCTTCACTCTATGTATCTACAACCTTCCTCCTTGGTTGTGCATGAAGCAGAAGTTCATTATGATGCCAGTGCTCATCCAAGGCCTGAAGCAACCCGACAACGGCATTGATGTGTACCTAAGGCCATTAGTTGATGAACTTTTAGAGTTGTGGGACGAACCAGGTTTACGTGTGTGGGATAAGCACAAACAGGAGCCATTTGACCTACGAGCGTTGTTGTTCATAACCATCAGTGATTGGCCTGCTCTTAGTAACATCTCAGGACAGACGAACAAGGGATATAATGCATGCACACACTATTTAGATGAGACTGAAAGTATATATCTGGATAAATCTAGGAAGAATGTGTACCCGTACAATCGTTGTTTTCCTCCGCCTAGACACCCCTTAAGGAAAAAAGGCAAGCATTTCGATGGCGAGGCAGATCACCGGAAGAAGCCCGCCCCCGTACTGGTGCTGATGTATTTGGTATGGTCAAGGATTTAATTGTAATATTTGGAAAGGGTCCCAGTGGACAACCTGTTCCGAAAGACGCCGACGGACGCGCACCCATGTGGAAGAAGAAATCTATATTTTGGGAGCTACCCTATTGGGAAGTCCATGAGGTCCGCTCTGCAATCGACGTGATGCACCTGCCGAAGAATCTTTGCGTCAATATTCTAGGCTTCTGGGGCTGGGAAGTCACAAGATACACCGGAAGCACGGGAGGACCAGCAACATCCGAAAGGACGAGACGGCAAGCATCCAGGGCAGTTTTAAGGGACTTCCAGCTACGCTCTTACCAAGGAAGAGAAGGAAATCTTTTTTGAAGTCCTTTTCAGTATCAAGGTCCCGTCTGGCTTCTCGTCTAACATAAAGGGAATATTAAATATGAAAGAGAAAAAATTCCAAAACCTAAAGTCCCATGACTGCCACGTGCTTATGATGCAATTGCTTTCAGTTTCATTGAGAGGGATTCTACCGGAAAATGTTCGGCTGGCCATTGTGAAGGTATGTGCATTCCTCAATGCAATTTCTCAGAAGGTAATTGGTCCATAAAGTCTATCAGGGTTACAGATTGATGTGGTCCAATGTCTGGTCAGATTCGAGTTATTGTACCCTCCATCTTTCTTCAATATTATGACGCACCTCCTAGATCACCTAGTCGAAGAGATTAGATTTCTCGGTCATGTGTTTCTACACAATATGTTCCCCTTCGAAAGGTTCATGGGAGTCTTAAAGAAATATGTTCATAACCTTGCTAGGCCAGAAGGAAGCATATCCAAGGGCTATGGAACAGAGGAGGTCATTGAGTTTTGTGTTTAATTTCTTCCTGACCTTAAGCCGATTGGTGTTCCTGAATCTCGGTATGAGGGGAGGCTGACTGGAAAAGGCACACTAGGAAGGAAAACAATGGTATGTATGGACAGGGATTCTTTCAATAAAGCACAGTACACAGTTCTACACAATTCCACCTTGGTGGCTCCGTATATCGAGAAACACAAGATTATTGTACACTCGGAAAACCCGGGGATGCCTGACTCCTCGATTAAAGTGGAACACGAGGATACTTTCGGCAGTTGGTTGCAGAAACATCTCATGAATAACAACAATGTTGAATATCAGCTTTACTTGTTGGAACGGTTACCATTTTCGACTATATGTACTTTCCAAGGGTACGAGATAAATGGTAATACATTTTAGCCAACGATGTGGCTCAGGTTTTCTATGTGAAGGACATGTCTACGAAACCGAGAAAAAGAAATCAGCAAAAGAATACATCGTCCGATGAGCCAAAGCGCCACATAGTTCTTTCAGGGAAAAGAAACATCGTGGGAGTGGATGACAAGACAGATATGTCAGAAGATTATAATAACTTTCATGAAATCCCGCCCTTCAAAGTGAAAACTGACCCAAGCATCCTGTTAAATGATGAATATTCTCCATGGCTACGGCGCAGAAGAAAACAACAACACTTGATAGGGATGTTGGTGTAATATATTAAACCTTTTATGTAATCATATTGTGAATCATATTGCCGCCGCGTCGAATACGAGGATGCGGGATGGGCACCCTAAAGTAGGCGGCGAGGAATGTGTGTATGTGTGGGTGGCCATGACGGCCGCACTATAAATAGAGGGAAAGGGCAGGGCAGGCTGGGCCAGGCAGCACGAATAATAGGGGTTGAACCTTTAGTCCCGGTTGGAGAAACCAACCGTGATTGAAGGGATTGCGGCAGGCTGGGCCAGGCAGCACCAATAATAGGGGTTGAACCTTTAGTCCCGGTTGGAGAAACCAACCGCGACTGAAGGGATTGCGGCAGGCTGGGCCAGGCAGCACCAATAATAGGGGTTAAACCTTTAGTCCCGGTTGGAGAAACCAACCGCGACTGAAGGGATTGCGGCAGGCTGGTCCAGTCAACACCAATAATAGGGGTTGAACCTTTAGTCCCGGTTGGAGAAACCAACCGCGACTGAAGGGATTGCGGCAGGCTGGGCCAGGCAGCACTAATAATAGGGGTTGAACCTTTAGTCCCGGTTGGATGAACCTTTAGTCCCGGTTGGAGACACCAACCGGGACAAAACACGAGTGAGCACTAATAATAGGGGTGAGTGTCGACACTATGCCGAGCTGCTTGTACTATAAATAGGCCAGTCCTTCCGCCAGTTTGAGGCATCTCCAAGATCGATGGTTTGCGAAAGCAGGGACACCACTATGGCCAGTTTCAGGGAGATGCCGCCGGAGCCCAGTCCTCCGGCATCTCCAAGAAACTGGTCATAGAGGCACTCCATAATATGTGAAATTAGTTTAGCTCCCAGGCATATTGATCTAGTTAGAGAAGTTATAAGCTGCAAGATGGTATTCGAGAGCAGGGACACCACTACAACCAGTTTTAGGGAGATGCCACCGCCCAGTCCTCCGGCATCTCCAAGAAACTGGTCATAGAGGCACTCCCTAATATGTGAAATTAGGTTAGCTCCCAGGCATATTGATCTAGTTAGAGAAGTTACAAGCTGCAAGATGGTCTTCGAGAGCAGGGACACCACTACGGCCAGTTTCAGGGAGATGCCGCCGGAGCCCAGTCCTCCGGCATCTCCAAGAAATTGGTCATAGAGGCACTCCCTAATATGTGACCGCACGTGTTTGGAGATCAGATCCTCATGGTAAGTACGAATCGGGACAACTTCTTCATAGTTTGGGAAAGTCATAGTACGAATCGGAACTAAAGGTCCCCCTCTAGTCCCGGTCTAACCATAAAACGGGACTAACACTCAAGACATTTATTAATATTTAAAAACTGAGACTACGGAATCGGGACTAAAGGCCCCCTTTAGTCCCGGTCCAGCCACAAACCGGGACTAATACTCAATACATTTATTAATATTAAAAACCGGGACAAACCGGGACTAGCTAACACTTAGGACTAAATCTGCCTCCTTTAGTCATAATCATGCCTAGTCCTATAGTACACAACTTCAGGGTCTTCTTCGTCATCGTCATAATCATCGTCACCTGCCACTCCGGGGATCCTGAGCGCAGCCATGGAATATACCGGGGGCACCTGCCACTCCGGCCTCGGATTCACGGCGGGCGGGTGGACTTGTGGGCACCGCAGGCGAGGATGGTCTCCCCCGGCGATGTAGCGCATCACGCCGATGATATTACGGTTCGCCCACCACAGACGGCGGCCGACTTCTTTGTGGTTCATCGGGGGCGGGCCATCACCATCGTACCTGGCGAGCTCCCTTTCCCGCCGGTTAGCGAAGAAGGCATTCCAGGTGTTGTAGTTGTCGGGATCCCACCAGGGATCCATCCGCTGCTCCAGCGTGAGCTCGTGGTAGAAGTGGTTCGTGATGGCCGCCTGTCGGGCGGAGCCTTGAGGCACAGGAGGGACATGAACACCTCCAGCGCTCAGCATCCAGCCGGCGGGCAGCCGGTAGCCTGGTGGGCAAGGGTAGCTTGAGGCGCACAGTGCCTCCGCCTCCTTGAAGGTCAGAATGGCCCAGTAGGCGATGTCCATTTCTGTGAGAGATGAAGGTGTGGATGTGTGCATAATCATGGCGCGGTCGGCCTATATATAGATGGAAAGGGCGGGAAAATATGGCGGGAAGCAGTGGGAAATGGCGGGAAATATCTTTAGTCCATGTCAGTGGTTACAACCGGGAATAAAAGCAAGGTTCAGAGGAAAGGGCAGAAAAACTAGGCGGGAAGCGGTGAGAAATGGCAGGAAATATCTTTAGTCCCTGTTAGTGGATACAACCGGGACTAAAGCTTATTCAAAAAATGTATTTGGATTAATTATTCAAATTCAAGAACTTTTCATGTTGAAAGTTTAGTGAGATTCAAAAATATGCAAAAAATAATAGTTAATGCATTTTTAAATTGATAATGGCAAAATGGTTAATAATTTGACTATTTAAAATAATTATTTGATAAAACAGAAAATGGATTTGGATTAATTATTCAAATTCAAGAACTTTTCATGTTGAAAGTTTAGTGAGATTCAAAAATTTGCAAAAAATAATAGTTAATGCATTTTTAAATTGATAATGGCAAAATGGTTAATAATTTGACTATTTAAAATAATTATTTGATAAAACATAAAATGGATTTGGATTAATTATTCAAATTCAAGAACTTTTCATGTTGAAAGTTTTGTCAAATTCAAAAATATGCAAAAAAAATAGTTAATGCATTTTTAAATTGATAATGGAAAAATGGTTAATAATTTGACTATTTAAATAATTATTTGATAAAACAGAAAATGGATTTGGATTAATTATTCAAATTCAAGAACTTTTCATGTTGAAAGTTTTGTCAAATTCAAAAGTATGCAAAAAAGTACAATTTAAATGTTTTAAATGATATATTGGAACATTTGAAAAAAAACACAGCGCGCAAATTTGGGCCTTTAGTTCCGGCCCAGTTTACCAGCCGGGACTAAAGGTCTGGCCCCAGCGCGCGAAAACGAAACGCCCCCCCACTAGTCCCGGTGCGTGGCACCAGCCGGGACTAGAGACCCCCCTTTAGTCCCGGCTGGTGCCACAGACCGGGACTAGAGGGGGGGGTATAAATGGGGGCTTCTCCCCCGGTGCGTTCCACGCACCGGGAGAAGTTGGAGGCCAGAACAACGAAAAACGTCGCCAGGCTGCCCGCCGATTTCTCCGACTAAGCCCACACCTCCCTCTCTCGTCCCGCCGCGCCTCCCTCTCTAGCGCCGGGAGCCGCCACCGCCGCGCACTGCCGCGCACCGCCAGCCGCCGCCAGCGCCCCTGCCGCCGCGCACCGCTAGCAGCCGCCACTGTCGCGTCCCTGCCGCCAGCGCTCCTGCCGACCAAGTCCGCGCCCGCGCCGGCGCCACCGCTAATTCCGGTGAGGATTTTATTAATTAGTTTAGGATTTTGTTAATTAGTTTAGGATTTTGTTATTTGTTAATTATTTGTTAATTAGTTTAGGATTTTGTTAATTATTTGTTAATTAGTTTAGGATTTGTTATTTATATTTGTGTATATATTTAGTTTAGGATTTTTTTTATATTAGTGTATATATTTAGTTTAGGATTTTTTTAGTTTAGGATTTTGTTATATCGACGCATGGAATTTGTTACTTTAGGATTTTTTTAGTTTAGAATTTTTTAGGTTAGGATTTTGTTATATTAGTGTATATATTTAGGATTAATTAGGATTTGTTAGGGTATGAGATATATAATATTGTAAGTTATGTTTATAATAGGGTTTAGGGTGGTGGTTCTCACAGGAAGCCGTTTAGTGTTAGGGTTTAGGTTGGTGGCTCTCGCGGGTTTAGGGGTGGTGACCGGAGTTAGGGTTAGGGTGGTGGTTCTCGCGGGAAGCCGCTTAGTCGCCCGCCTCTCCCGTGGCCACCATCACCGGCCACCGCCACCGCACCTCCGGGTTTAGGGGTGGTGACCGAAGTTAGGGTTAGGGTGGTGGTTCTCGCGGGAGGCCTCTTAGTCGCCCGCCTCTCCCACGACCACTATTACCGGCCACCCCCACCGCACCTCCGGGTTTATGGTTTAGGTTTTATTTTTTAAGTTCAAATAAATATTGTGTGCATTTTGCATGAACTATGGATCCACCTAGTCCAGTCCGTAGAGACCTAGATTCAGAACACTTGCTCGAGGATATGATTCACGATGCCGATGAGGGATCTCCCTCGAGATATCTGAACTCATCCGGTGAGGGAGAGGAGACCAACAGACAAGAGGAAGAAGCCCATGGACGCGTAATGCAGACCAATGAGGTATATATATATGATGTCCGATGATCGTCACTAGATGTACCTAGTTGTATATATATTATGTTGAAGAATGTTTCTTCTCTTAGGCCTCTACATCGAGCAAGAAAACCAAGCGCCGCCCAGCCAAAAAGTTGCTCTAGGGTACTATTTATGAAACTACAGAGGTTTCAGGAGACGGCGAACCATTGGAACCAAAGAAAACAAAACAACTATTTGTACAACAATGCGGAGTTGTTGCTAGAGATCGCACCCCGATCACTGTTCGGGAGTGGAATAAGCCCAAAGAGGCGAAACGGAGTGATGTATATATCGACGATAGATTCAAAGAGCAACTATTTACTGACCTAATGGCACATTTCAAGCTGCCAGAATGTGACACTGAGGACGAGACTGCCGAAATGAGAAAGAAAGTCAAGCAGTTTGCACTCAAGAAGATGACCGAACTATTCAAGAACTAGAAGAAGTCATTATGGCAATAGTATCAAAAGGACAAGAAAACCCCATTATTCGAAGGCTATCTAGCGAAGAATCAGCCTTACTAGGATGCATTTGTGGAGTATAGGAAAACAGGAGTTGCTATGGAAAAGTTAGAAAAAACAAGATAAATGCTCCGAAGAAGAAATATCACCATAACATGGGGCCAGGGGGCTACGCGGCTACCATGCCTAACTGGGATGCAAAAGAGAAAGAGCTTCATGATAAAGGGATCATTCCAGAACCAATTCGCGAAGAATGGGATTTGAGGGCAAGAAATTGGTTCCTTGGGCATGGGAGTACATATGACGAACTTACATGGGGCCTTGTTTGCAGTGACGGGATAAAGGTACCCGGGACTGCATGGCTAAAAGTGGTCAAAGATATTAAAGATGAAATAAAACAGTTTCATCCCGATGGAGAGAAAGACTTGCTGACCTTGGTCCTCGGGAATCGCGAACATACATGACGAGTCCGAGGCCTTGACGGGAGTTTCACGTGGGAGACTGGGTTTCCTAAGGACCAAGGTAACTATAGAAGCCGAGCAAAAGCAAAGCAACGACGGGAGGAGGAGGAGGCAGACAAGTTCAACCAGCTGCTAGGAAGAATTGACAAGCAGCAGCAGCAGATCGACAAACTTAGAGGAATAGCGCGCTTGCAACAAGATCCTCCACTCGATATTATCGCCAACCCATCTCAGCGGAGAAGCAGCGTCGCTGAATCGGAGGTGCCGTCTAACGATGCATCCTATACAGATGGCGGTCCTGGCTACCCCATGGATGGAATTAAGGAGCAGATACCTTGTGAGCTCCATATTAAATTGAAGAACGTATCCGTGAAGGTGGCGGTTGGATCGGCTTTGCCTTGTCCGCCTGACGCACGTTGGCATGGCTGTGAGATTCCACCTGGCTATGCTAAAGTCGGGGTGGATCAAATCGTAAAGGAGTGGGAGTCAATGGAGCTTGACATCCCTGGACCTGAAGGTGAGATCACACTCGGAGAAGTACTTGGTGGGATCATTCTCTGGGAAAAGAATAACATACAGTTTCCAGGCTCAGCCCCAGGATAACACTACCGCCTCTGAGTCGTCGCAGGTCTCCTTCACCTCCACCTCCACCTCCATCACCTCCAAGAATCCCACCCCATGATGACTACGACTACCACATCCCTGAGTCCTTCTCGATCTCCGTCGCAGGCTCAGTAGTCTTCGCCTCCCGCTAAGGACAATAAGCGGAAGCGTGCTCCGTCAGTGAGTACTAAAGGACGCGGCAGCCCAAAACGGAAAAATATCGCCCCTCCAAACAGTGCCTCATCAGAATCTTCCCATCAGACCTTACGATCGTACTGATGCGGAATCTGCAGCGATAGCAAAGGCCGAAGTGGCGGCGCATTTTGAGAAGAAGAAACCCGAGCCCACTCCGCTATACACCAAAGCAAAAGGCATATGCAATTGATTTTCTGAACACAAAATCGCAATATGAGTTGCACCATAAGCCAGATGACTATCTACGCATACTTCAGAAAGAAGTGGCGAAGATCAAATCAAGCAAATCAAGTGCAAGCGGTAAAAAATCAGCAAGCACAGATGCAAGCGGGACCAAAACTGCAATCAGTAAAAAAATCAGATGTTCCCCTTCTCGGACAGTAGGCCAAACAAACGACCGCACCCCTCATGGTGTTTTCAGATAACGTTCCCCTTCTCGCACAACAGCCACTAGATATGTCAGTAGCTGCGAAGTTGGCGGCCACCATGGAAATTAGTCTTGATGAACTGTTAGGCCCCCAACTCGACCATCTACCCAAGATGCCAATAGCCCGTAGATATGTCGCAGGTGAGGATTTGGTCACCAAAGAAAAGGTGAAAGAACTTCCAACACAACTGTGGAATCTCCATGAGTGGTACTTGACAGCTACAAAGGAAGGGAGAATATTTATCACAGCAAAAGTCCCACGTGAGTACTACTTCATAAAAGGCGAAGAGGTCCATGTTGAGTTTTCAGAACTGTTCCAGTTATAAAATCTCAACACCCTCGACAAATCTATCCTCAGATGCTATTGTCTGTAAGTTGTTGAATTCATTGTCTACATGTTCAGTTCATTGCATGTAATTATCCTTATTATATCCTTTTGTACTCTATTATTATGCAGAATGAAGATCCAGGAATGTAAAATAAGAAGAATCTATAGTGTTGGGTTCATTGACCCAGATAAAGTACATATAAAGACGTTAACAACACACCCCGAGGAGATGGAGGAAAACATTTTGAGGTTTTTAAAGGAGAAATTTTTTTGTGACCACATACTATTTCCTTTCAATTTCGAGTAAGCGTCTTACTCTATTGTACACACATTCACTTTTGATTACTCGATGCTAAGTGTAACTAATGAGTTACTGATGTATATATATAAACGTTTGCAGCTTCCACTTGATTCTGCTAGACATTCAACTTGATAAGAGAAGAGTTGAAGTCATGGACCCATCAAAGACAAACCTGGAAGCGTTCCGCAGTATGCAGGACATGCTCCAGAAGTAATTTCTCGCTATATCGGTCTCTTCCGTTGATTTCCTGAGATATCAGGTAAATAATAACTCATTCATTCATTTTCTTCGCCGGGCAGGGTTTGGATCCGGTTCAAGAGCGAGGTTAAGGGTTCCAAACGTCAGCAACTGACGTTTAAGGCGGTCTCGGTAAGTAGCACGTGATATGTCCGTGCATCTCTTTACTTCTAGTTTCAATACAATAATGATGCTAGATTATTATTTTGATTGAATTCTATTCTCGTAAAGTGCGCGAGGCAGCCACAGGGGTCGAATTTATGTGGATTCTACGTTTACGAGTTCATTCGCACGTTTACCACCGAGCACAAAGATTATAGAGTTGACGTAAGCAATACATTCACACCATCATTTTATTACCATCACTTTTTGTTATAATGATTGATATTTATATTGATCTCCTTTTCTTATATAGTTCGAGAGAATGCGGGATCAACTCCTACCATATCAACGTGTACTAGCAATTGCGGAGGAGCTAGCGGGTTTTATTTTCAAAGAGATGGTACATGACGGTGGAGAATTTAGTGTGAATAGGCGCTAATGATCTCCATGTAATTGACTAGACGGGCTCTAGTTCCGATAATTGTGATCTCCATGTAACTATGTAAATTGTATATATTTGTATGCTCGATTTCGTAATACAAGTTATCTTATATATATGCACGAACGTGTACGATATGTGGTGGTGTATAAATATTAAAAAACCATTTTGAAATGAAAAATAAATAAATAAAACAATACAAAATAAATTCTCTGCCGCGGCAGAGAAAGGACACAAAATGCTGCCGCGACAGAGAAATCACTAGTCCAAGGTAATGCTCTGCCGCGACAGAGAAAAACGCAAAATGCTGCCGCGGCAGAGACCCACTAGTCCCGGCCCATAACACCAACCGGGACTAGTGGGGGTGCATGTTGGGAATATGCCCTAGAGGCAATCATGTATGATGATATTTCCCATTGTATTCATAAAAATATTAAGTAGTCCTTGTATAAACATCTGATGTGTATCATTGAATATGTGATTCGGTTGTGGAACTATGCATTCATGTTGTTTGCACTAAATATCATTGGTCATTGAGGTTGTGCTGGACACACAACTTAGACCAATGTGAAAGTTGGCTTGATGACTCGGTTCCACTTGTCATGGGCATGGAGATGCTATTCCAACTTACACAGATTCGGCTAAAGAGTTTAGCGAGTCGGATTGACCCATATTGAGGTATAACGAACAAGTTGTCATTTGTATATCTCAATCAATGTAATCCTTAGACCTGAGGTTATTGCATAATCCGAGTTGAGGATCACCGACTTAGGTTCTGTCAAACGCTGATCCGTAACTAGGCAGTTATAAAGGCAGAGTTCGGGTCGACTGAGAATCAAGCTGCGTGATGTGAATAACCAAGATGGGATTTTGCCCCTCCACTCGGAGAGATATTCTCTGGGCCCTCTCATGAGATATGATTCGGAAAACATGGCCATGCATGACTCGGTTAAGTGTTAACCGTGACGATCGACTAAGAGTTAGTCGGGTGAATCACTTATCTCGGATCGAGAAGAGAGTCGGACTATTTAAGGGATGACAAATATTCTCCTGTAGTCTGACAAGGTATATCGTGAGGCAAAAAGGACTCGGACGCAAGTCACATTGGAAAGGCAAGTCGTCATGACTCTTTGGTACTTAGGAGTCGGCACGTTCTGCTAGAAGCCGCTGCCGACTGATCGATTGAGATTCGGACTCTAATCATGTCCAAGTAGCCATGAGCCTGCGAGGTCACACACTTAAGAGCGGGAGCAAGTTTGGGTTGGACCCGAGCCTGATTTGGTCTGAGTCAGTGAGTCGGACCCACATGGACTAATATTATATAGGTTTTAGTGAATGGGCCGTGCGAGAAGAGCCCACGTTCACTTCCTATATATAGTGGAGCACCGTAACCCAGAAAGGTTAATCGTTGATCGGTTAGGTCATTCCATGTGTTGAAAACCCTAGCTCCACAACAGTCCTGCCGTCGTATCGAACCTAGCAGTTCGCCGCCGGTGCTCCTCCTTGCACGTGTGGATACCATCAGAGATATTGTACGATTAGCACCAGGACGATCAAATCGCAAAGGACCGCACTGCATCAACTGACGTGCTTCATCAGTAATCCACAACTGCGCGTCTAGTGGTAAACCTCGTGGCCTTCTATCTCAGCTGGATTTTGGGATCACCACGTTAGAGGAAATTTTTTATTTTATCTTCGCATGGCCCAACAGTACACCCTGAGCGCGCAGGGGCAGCCACGTGGACACCCACTAGTCCCGGCTGGTAACTGGGCCGGGACTAGTGTTGGCCTCTAGTCCCGCTTGATAAAAAACTGGGATTAAATACACTTACGGCCCAGGACTAAAGGCCTGTTTCCACTAGCGTATGATGGTGCCATTAGACTTTTCAGGACATATGTAAGAAAACATTTTTTTTATGTATGTTCCAACCACCCTACAGATATGTATACTCCTGAGTAAATGCCAAAGCAGCGTCTGCCACCGTCGACAACGACTCCTCCGTCGGAATGGCACGAGCCTTACTTTTCGTTTTCTGGCTGGCCTAATTAACTTGGTCCTGGTTTAGCTCCATCAGCAGTTTGTCTTCTTGCACCTTGGCTGCCAAGTGCATGACCACCCTGATGATGTCGATGTCTGAATTGGACTTATTTTATGTGGATATGCTACATTATTAGCTTGTGAAGTATTGCGTTTTCGCTTGCTGGGAACATGTTCTTCGATGTATAATTTATTTGACTCCGATCGTCGATACTCTGTCGATCGTGAGGTGCCGCCCTCGTGCCGCTTGATTTGGCCGCCGCATCATCACCCGATCCATAAAAATACATTTGTTGAGCACTACTTTTGGAGGTCGTGATGAGAGCCAGATGAAGGTGGTGGGCATCTAGCCTCACTTGGGTCGATCTGGGGTAGTCGAGCAGCCAGCCAGGAGACCTTCTTTTACAATGCGTAGGAGTATTCAAAAATAGAATGAGGAAAAAAGGTGCAGAGCCCCCAACGTAGAAGTTGCCCATAAAGGTTCATGCGTGTGAGGAACTAAGGATTGTTCCAAAATCCAAACACATGTTCTTCATGGCCCAAGCTCAGGCTAGAGCCGTGTTCAAATATTTTAAGTTAGGCTAGGAGGTGCGATCCCCATCACGTGAACACTGTAGAAAGTACACTTTCCAAACACAAGGTTAGGAATGAGAGCTTTCCGGAAAAAAATGGTTATGAATGAGAGCACTAGGTCTCAGGTATATATATCACTACATGAATAGAAAGCTATGCCGACGGCTGGTCGCTACGCCGACGGCCAAACGTCAGGGTAGACGGCATAGCCATCGTCCAAACCAGTCCTGCCAAGCAGCCGTCGGCGTAGAATCGTCATCGGCGTATCCTATGCTACGCCGACGGCTGTCCTCGGCGTAGCTATTTTTTTTACCTTATTAAACTTTGAAAAATTATAACTAAATCATTCTAATTCAGAAAAATACAAATAATATATCAAAATTTGCAGAAAAATAAGATCTATCTATGTACACTTAAATATTATACATTTATAAATAAAAATTAAGTGAAACATAAAATATTATATATAGTTTAAAACGGGCATAAATTTTTTAAAAATGATCGAAACAATGCGAAACCTTCGCGTGATGTCATATTATGTGACATAGTTACAAGGGAAAATATCAAACCTGGTATATTGATTATGTCTGAAAAAACTATACAAAATGACCTATTTCATTCGAGCTTTCTTGGCTTTCGGATCAAATGACCAATGTTATGGCTAGAATCGAGGCATAGTTTGTGATAATGTGTCCATATTGTGCATACATGTGCATCATGGGATGGCGAACAATGTTGCAGAAGGAAGTTTTCCTTTTCACCGCACCAAAAAGCCATTTTCCATTTTTCGAGCATAAAAAACGGACGGTTTTGTGAAGCAACCACCAAATGGCTAATTCAAAATGCTACCCACATTTTACAAAAATACTATACCACCTTACATGGATAATATCCTAACAGGGGGATCCGGAACCTTTCTGTCCACCCCTGATAAAAAAGACAAATTCCTGCCGAATCGGCAGGAAGTGGGTCAGATATGAACTACAGGTACATGATCCGATGCTCATGTTTTTTTACAAAAATCATTTTTAGGTTCACAATGTGCTATACAATGCAAGTTTAGCGAGGCTCGGCCCCGAGCTAAGAATCTTCATGCCCGCCGTTCGACAAAGTTTAACGATAGTTTAAAACGGGCATAAAAAATTCAAAAACGATCGAAACAATGCGAAACCTTCGGGTGGTGTTATATTATGTGACATAGTTAGAAGGGAAAATATCAAACTTGGTATATTGATTATGTCGCAAAACCTTCACAAAATGACCTATCTCATTCGAGGTTTCTTAGCTTTCGGGTCTAATGACCAATGTTATGGCTAGAATCAAGGCATAGTTTGTGATAATGTGTTCATATTATGAATACACGTGCATCATGGGATGGCGAACAATGTTGCACGAGAAACTTTTCCTTTTCATCGCACCAAAAAGCCATTTCCTATTTTCCGAGCACAAAAACAGACGGTTTTGTGAAGCAACCACCAAATGGCTAATTAAAAATGATACCACATTTTACAAAAATACTATACCACCTTATATGGACAATTTCCCAATAGGGGGATCCGAAACCTTTCCGTCCACCTCTGGTAAAAAAGATAAATTCCTGCCGAATCGACAAAAAGTGGGTCAGATATGAACTACAGGTACATGATCCGATGCTCATGTTTTTTTACAAAAATCATTTTTAGGTTCAAAATATGCTATTTTATCCAAGATCCGATGCAAGTTTTCCTTTTCATCGCACCAAAAAACCATTTTTTATTTTCCGAGCGCAAAAAAGACATTTTGTGAAGCAACCACCAAATAGCTAATTGAAAAATGGAGGGTTTATGATTAGTTGATATGGATATCATATTTGGATTCCTCTCATTTTTCTGATCAATTTAGAAATATTATTTGTCGAATTCCAATTTACGAATTTAAAGATATTAATTATTCCATATTAAATAGAAAAATACAAAAAGTAAAATTATTATATTTTTATTTGAATTCAATAATATTTTTACTTATTCATTAATTTTTATTTAAATAATTGGTTGTATTTTCAAAAAATACAAACATGTGACATGATGATATAAGAGTTAATAGGATTGGTATCATAGTATTGACAACAATGTATGAATTACTTTGCGGAACAAATCCTGAAGGAACGAGGAAGTTAAGCGTTCTAGAGCTGGAGTAGTATTAGGATGGGTGACCGGCTGGAAAGTTTGACCAAGACTACAATTTAATCAAAGTGTAATTAGTGTTAAAAATGTTCAAAGTGAGAGATTAATGAGTCAAACAATTCAGAGATTAAAAAATTTGAGAAAAAAATATAATTTTTTTTTTAAAAATGTTTTTGCAATCGGGCGACAGGCTATACCGACGGCCGCTACGCCGAGGGAAAAGCCGTCGGCGTAGCGTACACCGACAGCATTTCGATACGCCAACAGCTTGTTTGTGCTCCACCGAGGGAGACCTTCGCCGAGGAGGCTACGCCGAGGGCAGCCGTCGGCGTACCATACGCCGAGGGCATTTTGGCCTACCCCGACGGATTTTTGCCCTTGGCGTAGCGCGCGTCCTGTAGTGATAATCCTGATGGATAAACTTGTGGCTTCATAGCTTTTGCCTGCCTGCAAGAGTTGTTTCCAAATTTTGTGGACGGATTGAATTATCTGTCTTTACTACATTAACAAAAGTAAGCATTACAATTCTTTTAAAAAAACTAAGCATTACAAATGTCCTAGAAAGTGAAACCTAAACAAAATGGCCCACAATCATTTATCAATGAAACGGCCAGCCCAAATGTATGTCCATTAAGACAAGCTGCCGAGAAAGCTGTTGGACAATGTCCACAAGCATTGGATCACCTAGAGAGAGAGAGAGAGTTGGGGGGGGGGGGGGGGGGGGGCGGGAGGGTAGGGACCCAAGGGCCTTGCCCCACCCCTACCCCCGGTATGTTGCATCAAGGGACAATGTCCACAAGAAGTGCCATACCTAGGGGTGTATATCTTGGTTCCGCCCCTATCCACAAGGAGAAATGGTAATGGCAGTGTCGGTTCAGTGGCATTAGTGGTGATTTGTGGTTGTAGATTCATACTTGTGGGGGGGGGGGGGGGTCTTGTGTGGCTCCTTCGAGTTACAATGGCTCCTATCGGGCTTGTCGTCCTCGGTGCGATGGTGTGCTAGGGTGATGGATCGAGTTTTCCCCTAAGTCCTAGCTACACGCCACCCGTATGGTCATGAGCGTACCTGTGTGGATCCTAGAGGTGGCTCATCGTGCTTCCTCCTCACCAAAAGGTGGTCAATCCTATATACTCCCTCCGATCCATATTACTTGTCGTTGAAATTGATGTATCTAACACTAAAACATGTTTAGATACATCCATTTTAGTGACAAGTAATATGAATTGGAGGGAGTAGTTGAGTTGGTGAACATGGTGTCAGGGTCGAGGTTGTTGTTTGATCACACCACTCACAAGAAGCTCTCATGGTGGCCTCTCATTGCGAATATCTTTGATGTACTCATCACTGGTTGGATCTGGCAAAACTGGGGTGGGCGTGTTATTCGCTTCCTAAAAGCACCGCTTTGGAAGTGAAGGTGAATTGTTTCATGTAGGACTTAAGGTGGTAGAGTAGTACTGTTTGTTAACATATTTTGCTCGTAGACATAGTTGTGCCACTTCATGTACTCTGTGAATTATGCAAATGCAAAAGCAGAAGAAAATAAAACCCTCCATTATACCCTTACAAAAGTAATAATTTACGGTTAGTCTACTATTGCATCTTGGAAAAAACATAAGAAATTCAAAGAGGGAAATATCGAGCAACTTATTGGAAAAAAATTGAAATGTTAATGTAAACTGCATCCCAATCTCCTTTATTTTTATATAATAGCTGATTACATGTTGGAACTATAATGTAGAGAATCATGTAACTTGTGCTAAAAAATGTTGGACGAATCCCAAGAGATGGCTTTCACATTTCGTGGGGATCTTGATAGAGGTCAATAATTAAAGGCCAAACCGTTAGTAATACAATAGTTTTTTTTCTCTACAGAAGAGCAGACATGAGAGAGCCTAGAAAGCAACATTTTACTATCCCCTGGGAGGCATCACCCTTTCAGAATATACCATATTTCCGATTCGAATTTTTTTCATATCCCTTTCACCCTCCGCTAATGAAATGAACAGTTGGTGCCACAAGGTTTTTGTCCCCTTGTTTTGAACAGTTGGTGACAAGATTTATATTGTGATAGTAGGAAGTAGTTAATGAGACACTCTTCTAGAAGCACGACTGCCCGACAGTCAACACCGTAAATGTTGGTTTATATATTCTGCAATCAGGCATAGTGTTTGTCATGACACTTCCTTCACTGCGTAAGTAAACAACTATTTAGTTTTAGCAATGATATAATTATATTCTATTGACTTGATAAAATTATCAATTAATTAGATGACACATTAAAGAATTCAAAACATTTAAAATAACACAAGTAACAAGGACCCTTATGTAAACGAAAGTTAAATACTGAAAGTCTTTTAAACCGTCGTCTTCAATTTCAATATTTGCATTACCTTTTTTTATGCTCCCGAAGAAGAAGTGAAGCCCATGAACACAATAAGTTCGAAAAATCTCAAAGAGCCATTTATATGCATGAAAGAAGGTGGGACTAGATTAAGTACCGCATTGCTAATATAGAGAGAGTTGAGACTCCTTATAATGGTTGGTCAACTACTATCAAGTAGGAGCTTGGAGAAGTGGTACAAGCACACTTCTCCTTCGCCGCTCGTCACACATGTTTTGTAAGAGGGCTGAGATTGCTCGTTTGTGGAGAAATCCATAGGTGGAATGCGGATGGCTGTTTGCCCAACAGTGTACACCAAAAATGTTGGTTTATATATGTTGCAACAGAGCACAGTGTTTGTCATGACACTTCCTTCTACGAAAACGAAAGCAACTATTTACTTGTAGCAATGATCTAATTTTATTGACATGATAAAGAATCTCAATTAATTAGATGACACATTAAAAATTTCAAAACATTGCAAACACACACAACTAACAAGCATCCGTATAGAAACAAAAGTTAAATATTGAAAGTCTTTTAAACCGGGGTCTTCAACTCCAATCTTTGCATTACCTTTTTTTCCATGCTTCCAAAGTAGAAGCGAAACCCATGAATAAAAAAGTACGAAAATCTCAAAGAGGCATTTTTAGATGGAAAAAGGTGGGCCTAAATTTAGTCCTACATTGCTAATACATTGCAGAGCTTCTCTTCCGCCGCCTCTTATGCATGTTCTATAAGAGGGATGAGTCGGGCTCATATCTATGGGATGGGCCTATTTACGATTTACATGGTTCCTGGGGTCTTACCGTCTCCAAATGGCGTTAATCCCATGTCTTAACCCGATGAGCTACATAAGCAGAAGACGGCTGTAACAGGACGGATAGGACATTCTTTCCCTCTTTGCACACACACCATTGTTGTAGTTCTGTTTTTTTAGCATGACTGCTTGAATGGATAATTCTTCCATGAATGACTTCATCACCAGCGACAACATCTAAGCTATTGATGACACCCAGTCGGCGGTTCATGTCACTCATCTTACCAGTTCTTTCGATTCATTATCGGTATCGATTCTTTCAATTCACATATAAGTACCCTCTATGGGTACCGGTTCTTTCGATTCATTATCGGAGACTCACAAATACTAAGAGGAAACACGTCGATGAGAGACAAAACAAAGGCTAAGTAGTTGAAATGGAAAATTTCTATTTCTTGGCAGGAGTTTAGTGCGCCTAAATTAAGTACTGAGTAATATGGTACTATATATGATCTATTTCTTCCAACTAAGTCTTGCATACATAAGATTATTTCCAAACTAGATTCTTTTGACAAGAAGACATCGGGAAAAAGAAATACCTACTGGCCAAATGGAGCGTGGTTTGCCGTCCCAAAGACCAAGGTGGATTAGAGATTCATGACCTTAAGGTCAAGAATAACACTCTACTGGTAAATGGATTTTCAAGCTGAGGATGGTGTATGGAAAACCCTCCTAAGGAGGAAATATGTTGGCTGGAAGGTGGTGTCTCAATTGCTTTGGAAGCCAAGAGACTCGCACTTTTGGGCTGAACTAATGGCCACGAAGAAGCATTCTTTCTTCTTTGGCACATTTTCCATTAAGGATGGCTCGGAGATTCGTTTGTGGGAGGGTAAGTGGCATGGAAATTCTACACTCCGGGAATAATATCCAGTCGATGTAGCATTGTTCGTCACAAGGGGGATACCATTGCCATGTTGCTAGAACTCCTCCAAACGTGACATTCAGGAGAGAACTAATTCGACCTAGACTTGCATCACAGAATGATCTATTACAACGTTTAACCACTATATGACTTTCAGATGGTCCCAATGAGTTTCGGTGGAATTTACACGAGAGTAGAAAATTCTCCATAGATTCTACGTATAGAGCACTAGTCCCGCCTAATGTGTCAATCGATAATAACAAAAAAATATGAAATATGAAGATATCACTAAACACAAAAAATATTCGCATGGTATATGCGACGTGATATGATTCTCACGAACGACAACCTTGTTAAAAAGAATTGGAATGAAAGTAATCAATGTGTATTTTGTCACTATGATGACACAATTAAGCATTTATTTTTCTCCGGTATAAATGTTTTTATCCGACATGGATGACATCGTGAATGGATGACAACGTGATCTTATGACTAATAAGGACACACCGTATATGAAACAAACAATTATTTTGCATTTGTAATATGCTCTCGTGTTACATATTTTTCGTAAGCAATTTTCAAATGAACAAGTAAAACGTTACTACTCAAAACCCAGACCCGAATTCCTCTAAAAAAAAACCATACCCGAATGAGATGGATGTACTACATGATCTGATATACGAAGGTAGGGTGACGTATTCTCTTGTTTCTTTCTCGCAGCATCTGCCGACGTGTCCGAAGGCTGGAGGCAGAAGTCACTACAGGAATGGGAAGCTACGCCGACGGCCAGTCGCTACGCCGACGGCCAAACATCGGGGCCGTCGGCGTAGCCATCGTCTAGGCCAGCTCCGCCAAGCAGCCGTCGGCGTAGAATTGCCCTCGGCATATCCTATGCTACGCCGACGGCTGCCCTCGGCGTAGCATACGCCGACGGCTGCCCTCGGCGTAGCTATTTTTTATTTTATCTCATTAAACTTTGAAAAATCATAACTAAATCATTCTAATTCGGAAAAATACAAATAATATATCAAAATTTGCAGAAAAATAAGACCTATCTATCTAAACTCAAATATTACACATTTAAAAATAAAAATTAAGTAAAACATAAGACATTATATATAGTTTAAAACGGGCATAAAAAATTCAAAAATGATCGAAACAATGCGAAACCTTCGCGTGGTGTTATATTATGTGACATAGTTAGAAGGAAAAATATCAAACTTGGTATATTGATTATGTCTCAAAGAAACCTTCACAAAATGACCTATCTCATTCGAGGTTTCTTGGCTTTCGGGTCAAATGACCAATGTTATGGCTAGAATCAAGGCATAGTTTGTGATAATGTGCCCATATTGTGCATACACATGCATCATGGGATGGCAAACAATGTTGCAGGAGAAAGTTTTCCTTTTCGTCGCACCAAAAAACCATTTCCCATTTTCTGAGCACAAAAAACGGACGATTTTGTAAAGCAACCACCAAATGGCTAATTCAAAATGGTACCACCACATTTTACAAAAATACTATACCACCTTATATAGACAATGTCCCAATAGGGGAATCCGAAACCTTTCCGTCCACCTCTGGTGAAAAAGACAAATTCCTGCCGAATCGGCAGAAAGTGGGTCAGATATGAACTACAGGTACATGATCCGATGCTCATGTTTTTTTACAAAAATCATTTTTAGGTTCACAATATGCTATTTTATCAAAGATCCAATGCAAGTTTAGCGAGGCTCGGCCCCGAGCTAAGAATCTTCATGCCCGCCGTTCGACAAAGTTTGACGATAGTTTAAAACGAGCATAAAAAATTCAAAAACGATCGAAACAATGCGAAACCTTCGCGTGGTGTCATATTATATGACATAGTTATAAGTAAAAATATTAAACTTGATATATTGATTATGTCTCAAAAAAACCTTCACAAAATGACCTATCTCATTCGAGGTTTCTTGGCTTTCGGGTCAAATGACCAATGTTATGGCTAGCATCAAGGCATAGTTTGTGATAATGTGCCCATATTGTGCATACACATGCATCATGGGATGGAGAACAATGTTGCAGGAAGAAATTTTCCTTTTTGTCGCACCAAAAAGCCATTTCCCATTTTCTGAGCACAAAAAAGGACGATTTTGTAAAGCAACCACCAAATGTCTAATTCAAAATGGTACCACCACATTTTACAAAAATACTATACCACCTTATATAGACAATGTCCCAATAGGGGAATCCGAAACCTTTCCGTCCACCTCTGGTGAAAAAGACAAATTCCTGCCGAATCGGTAGAAAGTGGGTCAGATATGAACTACAGGTACATGATCCGATGCTCATGTTTTTTTACAAAAATCATTTTTAGGTTCACAATATGCTATTTTATCAAAGATCCAATGCAAGTTTAGCGAGGCTCGGCCCCGAGCTAAGAATCTTCATGCCCGCCGTTCGACAAAGTTTGACGATAGTTTAAAACGGGCATAAAAAATTCAAAAACGATCGAAACAATGCGAAACCTTCGCGTGGTGTCATATTATGTGACATAGTTATAAGTAAAAATATTAAACTTGATATATTGATTATGTCTCAAAAAACCTTCACAAAACGACCTATCTCATTCGAGGTTTCTTGGCTTTCGGGTCAAATGACCAATGTTATGGCTAGAATGAAGGCATAGTTTGTGATAATGTGCCCATATTGTGCATACACATGCATCATGGGATGGCGAACAATGTTGCAGGAGGAAGTTTTCCTTTTCGTCGCACCAAAAATCCATTTCCCATTTTCCGAGCACAAAAAACAGACGATTTTGTGAAGCAACCACCAAATGGCTAATTCAAAATGGTACCACCACATTTTACAAAAATACTATACCAACTTATATATACAATGTCCCAACAGGGGAATCCGAAACCTTTCCGTCCACCTCTGATAAAAAAGACAAATTCCTGCCGAATCGGTAGGAAGTGGGTCAGATATGAACTACAGGTACATGATCCGATTCTCATGTTTTTTTACAAAAATCATTTTTAGGTTCACAATATGCTATTTTATCAAAGATCCAATGCAAGTTTAGCGAGGCTCGGCCCCGAGCTAAGAATCTTCATGCCCGCCGTTCGACAAAGTTTGACGATAGTTTAAAACGGGCATAAAAAATTCAAAAACGATCGAAACAATGCGAAACCTTCGCGTGGTGTCATATTATGTGACATAGTTATAAGTAAAAATATTAAACTTGATATATTGATTATGTCTCAAAAAAACCTTCACAAAATGACCTATCTCATTCGAGGTTTATTGGCTTTCGGGTCAAATGACCAATGTTATGGCTAGAATGAAGGCATAGTTTGTGATAATGTGCCCATATTGTGCATACACATGCATCATGGGATGGCGAACAATGTTGTAGGAGGAAGTTTTCCTTTTCGTCGTACCAAAAAGCCATTTCTCATTTTCCGAGCATAAAAAACGGACGATTTTGTGAAGCAACCACCAAATGGCTAATTGAAAATGCTACCACCATATTTTACTAAAATAATATACCACCTTATATGGACAATGTCCCAACAGGGGGTGCCGAAACCTTTCCATCCACCTTTGGTGAAAAAGACAAATTTCTGCCGAATCGGCAGAAAGTGGGTCAGATATGAACTACATGTACATGATACGATGCTCATGTTTTTTTACAAAAATCATTTTTAGGTTCACAATATGCTATTTTATCAAAGATTCAATGCAAGTTTTCCTTTTCATCGCACAAAAAAGCCATTTTTCATTATCCGAGCGCAAAAAGGGAATTTTCTAAAGCAACCACCAAATAGATAATTCAAAAACGGAGGGTTTGTGATTAGTTGATATGGATATCATATTTGGATTCCTCTCATTTTTCTGATCAATTTAGACATATTATTTGTTAAATTCCCATTTATAGATTTAAAGATATTAATTATTCCATATTAAATAGAAAAATACAAAAAATTAAAATTATTATATTTTTATTTGAATTCAATAATATTTTTACTTATTCATTAATGTTTATTTAAATAATTGTTTGTAATTTCAAAAAATACAAACATGTGACATGTTGATATAAGGGTTAATAGGATTGATATCATAGTATTGACAACAATGTATGAATTACTTTGCGGAAACAGATTCTGAAGGAACGAGGAAGTTAAGCTTGCTGGAGCTGGAGTAGTATTAGGATGGGTGACCTTCCGGGAAGTTCGACCAACACTGCAATTTAATTAAATATTAAGTGTAATTAGTGTTAAAAATGTTCAAAGTGAGAGATTAACGAGTCAAACAATTTAAAGATTCAAAATTAAGAAAAAAAATAAAATAAAAAATTTATTTTTTTTTAAAAAAAAATATTTCGACGGCATTTTGATACGCCGACGGCCTCTATGTGCTCCGCCGAGGGAGCCCTTTGCCGAGGAGGCTACGCCGAGGGCAGCCGTCGGCGTAGCATACGCCGAGGGCATTTTAGGCTACGCCGACGGCTTTTTGCCCTCGGCGTAGCGCGCGCGTCCTGTAGTGAGTCCTGGAGAAGTCCTGGAGGCAAAAGTCCTGCAAGCATGGCGCATGCGCATACGTGCTTTGCGCATATGCCCTGAGATCCACCACCAAATCGGATTAACAAATGGACCAATGAGGATCATACCTAACTGCACCTCCAGCCTCTTTACACAGCACCGTGAAGAATGCGTCCCACGTGCGTCCATGTACTCCCTCCGTTTGGAAATATAAGATGTTTTAGGTTTGTGAAGGAGATGTATTTAGACAACTTTTAGTGTCTAGATTCATTTGAACCTATACACTAAAAGATGTCTAGATACATCTCATTCATAAACCTAAAACATCTTATATTTCTAAACGGAGGGAGTATTAGTCAAGAGAGATAGCATCGGCCATCGGCAGCCTTTTAGCTTAGCCGGGATCAAATACTCCCTCTGTTTCGAATTAGATATCGTCGGACATCTAATTCGATATGGAGGGAGTAGAAGACTTGATTAGGTCGTCGGATGATTCCTACACTTCTGACATGGCACATCAAAATTCAAGACGCGTTCGTGGGAGCACACCCAATGCATCTAAAGGCAGCTAGATTGCACACTGAGAATCGTTGCTCAGTTAGCATCGTTCTACGAAGTTAGATTTTCTACTGACACTACAGGAATGGAAAGCTACGCCGACGGCCGGTCGCTACGCCGACGGTCAAACGTCGGGGCCGTCGGCGTAGCCATCGTCTAGTCCAGCTCCGCCAAGCAGCCGTCGACGTAGAATTGCCCTCGGCATATCCTATGATACGCCGACGGCTGCCCTCGGCGTAGCTATTTTTTATTTTATCTCATTAAACATTGAAAAATCATAACTAAATCATTCTAATTCGGAAAAATACAAATAATATATCAAAATTTGCAGAAAAATAAGACCTATCTATCTACACTCAAATATTACACATTTATAAATAAAAATTAAGTAAAACATAAAACATTATATATAGTTTAAAATGAGCATAAAAAATTCAAAAATGATCAAAACAATGCGAAACCTTCGCGTGGTGTTATATTATGTGACATAGTTATAAGGAAAAATATCAAACTTGGTATATTGATTATGTCTCAAAGAAACTTTCACAAAATGACCTATATCATTCGAGGTTTCTTGGCTTTCTGGTCAAATGACCAATGTTATGGCTAGAATCAAGGCATAGTTTGTGATAATGTGCCCATATTGTGCATACACATGCATCATGGGATGGCGAACAATATTGCATGAGAAAGTTTTTCTTTTTGTCGCACCAAAAAACCATTTCCCATTTTCTGAGCACAAAAAATGGACGGTTTTGTGAAGCAACCACCAAATATCTAATTCAAAATGGTACCACCACATTTTATAAAAATACTATACCACCTTATATAGAAAATGTCCCAACAGGGGGATCCGAAACCTTTCCGTCCACCTCTGGTAAAAAAGACAAATTCCTGCCGAATCGGTAGGAAGTGGGTCAGATATGAATTACAGGTACATGATCCGATGCTCATGTTTTCTTACAAAAATAATTTTTAGGTTCACAATATGCTATTTGATCAAAGATCCAATGCAAGTTTAGCGAGCCTCGTCCCCGAGCTAAGAATCTCCATGCCCGCCATTCGACAAAGTTTGACGATAATTTAAAACGGGCATAAAAAATTCAAAAACAATCGAAACAATGTGAAACCTTCGCATGGTGTCATATTATGTGACATAGTTATAAGTAAAAATATTAAACTTGATATATTGATTATGTCTCAAAAAAACCTTCACAAAATGACCTATCTCATTCGAGGTTTCTTGGCTTTCAGGTCAAATGACCAATGTTATGGCTAGAATCAAGGCATAGTTTGTGATAATGTGCCCATATTGTGCATACACATGCACCATGGGATGGAGAACAATGTTGCAGGAGGAAGTTTTCCTTTTCGTCGCATCAAAAAGCCATTTCCCATTTTCCGAGCACAAAAAACAGACGATTTTGTGAAGCAACCACCAAATGGCTAATTCAAAATGCTACCACCACATTTTATAAAAATACTATATGTAGAGGGAGTGTCCCAACCTTACAACAATATAAGGTGGAGTCCCCTGTGTTTACAATACTAGTCCCTGGATCAATAGCTAGCATCC
The DNA here is from genome assembly GCA_916181665.1 of Avena sativa. Classification (NCBI taxonomy): domain Eukaryota; kingdom Viridiplantae; phylum Streptophyta; class Magnoliopsida; order Poales; family Poaceae; genus Avena; species Avena sativa. Next base: position 426,796,100 of record OV702280.1, read on the forward strand.
ACAGTTAAGATGTAATATCAAGAAACAAAGGTCATAATATAACTTTATAACCAGGAATAACATAGTTTTATTACATCTTACATAGCTCATTTGGCTATTACATTACATTGCAGCGGAATAACTATAGTCATGGGGTCCTTTATCTTCAAAGTGCCACAGGCAGACATGCTGGTTGTAGACTTGTAATCCTAATCACTTAAACTTCACTAAATCAATCAAACCTGCAACATAACAAGTTACAGCCACAAGGGTCAATACATTTGAATTGTATTGGCAAGTGATACTATGGTAGTATAGTGGAGTCTATCATCTATATGCATTTGGCTAAGTGGAGTTGAGGCTTGCATTGCTCAAAATAGATTTTCCTTATCATTTTGAAAACACTAAGTTTTTGCTTGACAAAAACATTTTTCTCAATCAAAGTTTGAAGATCCTTTAACCTTGTTCAAACCACAAGTTTTTAACTTAGAAATTTGAATGATGAGATTCTTGATTGCTTCCATGTCTTGATGCTCAAATTGTCCTTTACCAGGGACATGGCTAAGTACTTAGATTTTACACTCTGCAGAGGTGGTGCACTTTCCCCACAAGACTTGGTTTTTCAAGACAAGATCTTTCAGAAGCCTTCCCTTAGACCAAAATGGACGCGCTCCAACCTATCAAACACTACCACCAACTGTCCATATGGCTAAGTTCTTGCAACCTATATGATCTAGGCAGAGCCCATAATGCCAAGTGGTTGCACTTGAAGCTTCTCAACATTTGACATCTCAAATCTCTTTGTTCCTGGGTGGCCATCCACAAGTGAGATACACAAGGTAAACCATAGACATGGGCCTTGTGAACCACTCAACCAAAATCCACCAAGCAATTACCATTCCACCCAGGTGATTCATTGACTTAGTTGTTTTATTAAACAAAAACACAAGTCCTCAGACTTAGAAATTTTTCATAGTGTGAATATATATTTCCACCCTTGTTTTCTATTAGCTAGGCTAAGCTTGATAGTAATAGGAATCTTAACTTAGGAAGATTTCCACTAAGGTTTCATCTACTAGGTTTTCCTTGTTGGTGATATGCCCTAGAGGCAATAATAAATGTAGTTATTATTATATCTTTGTGTTTATGATAAATGTTTACATTCATGCTATAATAGTATTAACCAGGAAACATTAATACTTGTGTGATTTGTAAACTTAATTTGAAGTCCCTAGTATAGCCTCTATACTTCACTAGCTTGTTGGTTGATAAATGATTGTGGTTTCCCTATCATGAACATTGAGATGTTATCAACAACAAGATCATATCATTAGGAGAATGATATGGTGGACATACTCCTATAGATAAGCGTAGCATAAAGATCAAGTCATTTCAATAGTTCAATTGCTATATGCTTTCTGATACATAGTAATCTAATTCCTTCGACCATGAGATCATGCATATCACCTTTACCGGATGGATGCTTTGATGACATCAAACACCACACCGTAACTGGGTGGCTATAAAGGTGGCATTGAGTGTTCGGAAAGTATTGGTTGAGACACATGGATCAAGAGTGGGATTTGTCCATCCATATGACGGATAGATATTCTCTGGGCCCTCTCGGTGAAATGTCATCCAATTAGCTTGCAAGCATGTGACTGGCTCACAAGGGATCACATATCACGGGAATGAGAAAAGAGTACTTATCAGTAACGAGGTTGAACTAGGTATGCAGAGATACCGACGATCATAACCTCGGATAAGTAACATATCGTGAGACAAAGGGAAATTGGTATCGTATGTAAGTGGTTCATTCGATCGCAAAGTAATAGTAGAAATATGTGGGAGCCATATGAATTTCCAGATTCCTCTACTGGTTATTGTTCGGAGAAGTGTCTCGATCATGTCCGCATAATTCACGAACCGTAGGGAGACACACTTAAGGATTCGACGTTGTTTTGAGTAGTTATGGTATTATGAGAAAGAGAACGAATGTTGTTCGGAGTCTCGGATGGGATCCGGGATATCACGAGGTGATCCGGAATGGTCCGGAGAATAAGATTCATATAAAGAAAGTCCCGTTTCGGAGTTCGGAAATGATTCCGGTGAAATGTTCTAGAAGGTTCCGGAATGTCCGGCACTCCGGGAGGGGGGAGGGGTACATGAATGTGTCATTACATATTGGAATGATTGCATCATGTACTAAGTGTTCTTTCTGTCCCAAATAAAGGATTAAATTGAATCCTAAAATAGAAAAGTCAAATGTCCAGTTTGAAAGTCAAACGGCTAAAACAAGAAACTGTGGGAAACAAGCAAGAGGAGGCAAAAACCGACTTGGGGGAGGAGTCCCTCCTCTCCAAGCCGGCGGCCCACCTAGGCCGAGTTGGGGAGGGACTCCCCTCCCTCCCCTAGCGCGCCGGCCCCTCCACCCATAAAAGGAGGGGCAGGGCCTCCTCCTCTAGACACACAAGTTTCTACCTCTAATCTCCGGTTTAGAGCCGTTTTGGTTTAGAGCTTCTAATTGCTTTAGCCTGCGGTTTAGAGCCTTCTAATTGGTGTGTCTAATCTCTAGACCACTAATAGCCCTCTCTCATAATCCACCATACTCGCTCTGGCTTAAGGAGAAGCCCTGCGGGATTTCCCCTCTACTTCCGGTACCACGCCGTTGTGCTGCCGGAATCGCGAGGAGAGTGCTACAACCTCCGCTGCCTGCTGGAACAAGGGAGAGGAAGGTCTTCGTCGAGTACCGAACGTGTGACCGACTGCGGGAGCGCTGCCGGAACGCAGCGCCGGAAGGATCGTCTACACGATCTTGAGATCGGGAAGAGTACGACTACATCACCCACGAGAATCCGCTCTCGTTAAACGCTTTGGAATCTTCGAGGGTAAGTTATTCCATCGACTCGTTGCTACAATCTAGTAGATAGATCTTGGCTTGTTTGTTTGTATGCGATAGAAAAATTTTGTTTTCCATGCTACGAACCCCTACATTCCTATAGCAAGGTTTATACTTAGCAAAATTCCATGCAAGTTTTACTTAGAGAAAATCACTAATGCATAGTGAAAGTAATGGGACAAAAAGTATGAAGCATCACTTGCCTTTTTGGTAGAGTATGGGTTCACTCCTTGTCCTTGCAACAATCACACTCTTCAAGTCACTACAATTCAATCAAGCAAGGTACAAACTCAATCTACCAATCAAGCAAAACAACACATAAAATGACAAAGTCAAAGTAATGCATGCAAGCATGCCAAGCTTTGTTTTGTTTTGAAAAGTGGTTCCTAATGGGTCATAATCATTTTAAAGCACCTAATGGTCAATTTGTAGAGTGGCAAAGTCATTTGCAAAAGGTCTCACTTTATAAACCATTTTCAAAACAAAGTATCATTTTATGTGGTGTAGAAATATTTTTACTAAGGCTTTAATCCCCAAGGTTCACCAAATATGTTTTCAAACCATAAAACTTGGTGTTTGGGGTTAGAGAGTTTAAAACAAAACATTTCCCAAAGGTTTTCTTCAAAACCATTTTTAATAAATAAACCACATTTCTATTTGACTAGAAATGGTTTTAAATCAAAGAATCATTATTTTGTTTCACCAAATACATTTTTGAATCCACAAAGTGTTTCCTATGGTCAGTAGGTTCAAAATACACCAATTGCAAAATATTTTATCCCCAAATTCATTTTTAAACAATTTTCACATCCTTAACAAGCATACAAATGTTTCTGCAAAAACAACCAATTTTCCAGAAGCTTTTTACTAAACCAATGGCATGGTTGGCTAGGGCTTGTTCCACTGATTCCAATGATATAAAGTTTGCAAAATTTGTACGTGTGGTTTAAAAGTTGTGCAATTTACAAAATTGGAATCCTAATAGATCAATTCTGTCTTTTAAATCAACTACAGGCCACATGGCTGTTTCCTATTGGGAAGTACCGATTCGTGTGGATCGAGCGTTACAGACCACAGGATTAAAAGGGGCATGTGCGGCTCAGATCAACGCATACCCTTTCGTTTAAGTGAACTATCCTACCGCTCCGATCTAGATCTAACGGCTCTCAGTGCCTCGACCAGAAACTGGTGGCGCTGGACTCTGACGCGCGGCGGCGGCAGCTTGACAGTGGCGTCGCCGGCGTTGCAGGAGGCGAGAAGGAGGGAGAGGGTGCTCACCTGGTTCGCTGAACGATGCTGATGCTCAACGTGCTACTGGTTGGTGAAGGGGCGCACGTGGTTGTCCTTAATTGCTCGCCGGAGATGAGCTGGGCCTCGGGCGGCTCTGAGGTCGTCGAAGGCGAGGTTAGGGGGCACCCTAGGACAAACGGGAGGCACTGTTAGGTTCGCAAGAGCATGGCGATCATCATCGTGTCCACGGGAAAGAGAGGGGTGGTCTGGTTTACCGGGGAGTCGTCGCCGCAGTTGGAGCAGACGGCGGCGCTGGCTCGGGGTAGACGTTGCCGACGCTCAGGGACGCGCGCGAGTGAGCTGCGACTGCAGAAAGGTACGCTGGGGAATGCTGAGCACAGCTGCATGCTCGAGGAGGCAAGAGGTGGCGTGTGCTGCCCGGAATCCTCGCCGGAGCATCGTCGGGCAGTGGGTGAGGTCTGGCGAAATTTGGCAGCCTGGGGGCAAGGGAAGTCTGGCGACAGAGGGGAACCAGAGAGGGGAGAGGGGTACTTAAATGTGCACGGTCACGGGGCTGATTCAACGCGTGATTAAGACGTATTACGCCGGATTTATTCCGTCTGCAACGGCTGGCGAGGAGGAAGGCGTGGTCCGCGGGTGGGGAAGAAGGGGGACGTGGCGGTGGGGTCCTCTGGCAGCGAGAGAAGGAAGAGGAAACGAGGTCCACCAGTCATTGGCTTAGTGGGTGTGAGTTCGAGTGAGAAAACGTTTCGCTGAGGGAAAGAAAAGTGGGCTGCGAGTTGGGCCTTGCTGGGCTGGCTCAGTTGGGTCAGGTCCAATTCACATTTTTTTTCTGTCTGAAACCTTTTTCTTTTTCCAAATCTTTTTCTGTTTTGAAATTCAAACAATCAATTCAACAAACAATTCAAACAAACAATTCAAACAATTCAAACTTGTAATGAGTTTTTGGTTCTGTTTATCAACATAAACCAAATCCTAAAATAAAATAATATTTTTATTCTTTTTAGGATCCATTCATTAATTAAATAAAATGGACCTTTAGTTATTTAATCAAATAGGGTTTGATTTATTTAATAAAATCTCCATTTGAAATCTAAATATTTTCAAAACCAAATCAGTAGGTTTTTATTTGAAAATAGAAGATATTTGGAAAACTTGTTTAAAATGAAATATCCTTTTTATTTTAGGGTCCATTAATAATTAAATAAAATGGATCTTAGTTATAAAATCAAATAGGATTTGTTTTATTAAAAACTTTATTTTGAAAATCTAAAATAAAACCAAAACACTTCAGTAGGTTTTATTTGGGAATAAAGAATACTTGGAAAACTTATTTAAAGTAAGTAAATAAGTTTTAGTGTTTATTTAAAATGGGAAAAGTCTTTACTTAAATAAAAATTGGATATTAAATCCTTATTATTTTATTTAAATAAACCTTTACTATTTTTAATCAAAACAAAATGTTTTAATTCAAAAGCTTGGCCAAGGTTTAATTTGGCTCTTATAAAATAATCTTTATTTATAAATCCACCTTTTCTTTTAAAAACCAAATCTTTTCATTAAAAGATCCAAAATAGTAATTTTAAATATTTAATATTTTCTTTATTAATTGTCTTATCTTTTAAATCCCTTTAGGATTTATTTGTTCAAAATAGGTTTGAAGGTTTCCAATTGGAATCAAAAAGTTTCTTCTCACCCTGAAAATCAACAAAGTTTTATTTTATTCATTTATTTTTCACATTACAAGATTTGGAAAATCTTGGGATGTGACACTATACCACCCACAATGTCCCAACAGGGGGATCCGAAATCTTTTCGTCCACCTTTGGTGAAAAAGACAAATTCCTGCTGAATCGGTAGGAAGTGGGTCAGATATGAACTACAGGTACAAGATCCGATGCTCATGTTTTTTACAAAAATCATTTTTAGGTTCACAATATGCTATTTTATCAAAGATCCAATGCAAATTTAGGGAGGCTAGGCCCCGATCTAAGAATCTTCATGCCCGCCGTTTGACAAAGTTTGACGATAATTTAAAACGGTCATAAAAAATTCAAAAACGATCGAAATATGCAAAACCTTCGCGTGGTGTCATATTATGTGACATAGTTATAAGTAAAAATATCAAACTTGATATATTGATTATGTCTCAAAAAAACCTTCACAAAATGACCTATCTCATTCGAGGTTTCTTGGCTTTCGGGTCAAATGACCAATGTTATGGCTAGAATCAAGGCATAGTTTGTGATAATGTGCCCATATTGTGCATACACATGCATCATGGGATGGCGAACAATATTGTAGGAGGAAGTTTTCCTTTTCGTCGCACCAAAAAGCCATTTCCCATTTTTTGAGCACAAAAAACAGACGGTTTTGTGAAGCAACCACCAAATGGATAATTCAAAATGGTACCACCACATTTTACAAAAATACTATACCACCTTATATATACAATGTCCCAACAAGGGGATCCGAAACCTTTCCGTCCACCTTTGGTGAAAAAGACAAATTCCTGCCGAATCGGTAGGAAGTGGGTCAGATATGAACTACAGGTACATGATCCGATGCTCATGTTTTTTTACAAAAATCATTTTTAGGTTCACAATATGCTATTTTATCAAAGATCCAATGCAAGTTTAGCGAGACTCGGTCCCGAGCTAAGAATCTTCATGTCCGCCGTTCGACAAAGTTTGGCGATAGTTTAAAACGGGCATAAAAATTTCAAAAACGATCGAAACAATGCGAAACCTTCACGTGGTGTCATATTATATGACATAGTTATAAGTAAAAATATTAAACTTGATATATTGATTATGTATCAAAAAAACCTTCACAAAATGACCTATCTCATTCGAGGTTTCTTGGCTTTCGGGTCAAATGACCAATATTATGGCTAGAATCAAGGCATAGTTTGTGATAATGTGCCCATATTGTGCATACACATGCATCATGGGATGGCGAACAATGTTGCAGCAGGAAGTTTTCCTTTTTGTCGCACCAAAAAGCCATTTCCCATTTTCCGAGCACAAAAAACGGACGATTTTGTGAAGCAACCACCAAATGGCTAATTCAAAATGCTACCACCATATTTTACAAAAATACTATACCACCTTATATGGACAATGTCCTAACAGGGGGATCCGAAACCTTTCCGTCCACCTCTGGTGAAAAAGACAAATTCCTGCCGAATCGGTAGGAAGTGGATCAGATATGAAATACATGTACATGATCCGATGCTCATTTTTTTTACAAAAATCATTTTTAGGTTCACAATATGGTATTTTCTTAAAGATTCAGTGCAAGTTTTTCTTTTTATCGCACCAAAAAGCCATTTTTCATTATCCGAGCGCAAAAAGGGAATTTTCTAAAGCAACCACCAAATAGATAATTCAAAAATGGAGGGTTTGTGATTAGTTGATATGGATATCATATATGGATTCCTCTCATTTTTTGATCAATTTAGACATATTATTTGTTAAATTCCGATTTACAGATTTAAAGATATTAATTATTCCATATTAAATAGAAAAATACAAAAAAAGTGAAATTATTATATTTTTATTTGAATTCAATAATATTTTTACTTATTCATTAATGTTTACTTAAATAATTGTTTATAATTTCAAAAAATACAAACATGTGACATGTTGATATAAGGGTTAATAGGATTGATATCATAGTATTGATAACAATGTATGAATTACTTTGCGAAAACAGATTCTGAAGGAAGGAGGAAGTTAAGCGTGCTGGAGCTGGAGTAGTATTAGGATGGGTGACCGGCCGGGAAGTTCGACCAAGACTGCAATTTAGTTAAATATTAAGTGTAATTAGTGTTAAAAATGTTCAAAGTGAGAGATTAACGAGTCAAACAATTTAAAGATTCAAAAATTGAGAAAATAAAATAAAAAATATTTTTTTTTTAAAAAAATGTTTTTCAACATGTCGACAAGCTATGCCGACGGCCGCTACGCCGAGGGCATTGCCCTCGTCGTAGCATACGCCGACGGGATTTTGAAACGTCGACGGTCTGTATGTGCTCCGCCGAGGGAGCCTTTTGCCGACGAGGCTACGCCGAGGGCAGCCGTCGGCGTACCATTCGCCCCGACGGCTTTTTTCCCTCGGCGTAGCGTGCGGGTCCTGTAGTGTGACATGTCCTTGGAGGGAAATCGATCACTCGTAAAACATGAAGTAAGGTCAGGAGACAGCGAGATTTGATCTGAACTTGGAAGAAACACAAGACACAGATCGATGGACGGCAACATCTGGTGGCCGGCTTGTGCAGTGCGTCATATGGTGGCTCGTAAAAAGTCATGGGCGGTCACCGGATCTGATGTGGACAAATAAAAAAAGAGCAGGGGTTACAGACACAGATAGTTGTATATTTGACCTCGAGCGGGCAGAGAAAACATACACGTCGATGTGACTGATCCTCCTCGACTAATGGACATTAATATATGCTGCTAGTTGGGAGAAAACACATGCACAAACCTCGAACATTGCATGCGATACTCCCAAACCACCAAGTGGCAAACTTCTTCATTTCTTCCTCAAGTTCAAACTAAGCTTAGCTTGACGACGAAAAACTTGAGCTCGAGTGATCAACTACCAGCACATTGTTGCTACCAAGTGTACTATATGCATGTGGATGATGCTTTCTGGTTGACGTTGGGAATTATTTTCTTACTTTATCCATAGAATTAAGTAATGACATTATTGGAGAGGGAACACTCCCCCCGAAGCATTTAAATATCAACCAAATCTTTCTATTCCCTCCCGATTTTCTCAGTATAATATCTCTGACCAATAATAGGCATTTTCATATTGCCCTTGAACTGCGCGCGCGGTCTGAAGGTTTTTAGAGAGGACCAGCTACAGCAAGCCTAGAACAACCTGATCCTATATCTAGCCCAAACAAAAATGAAAGAATCTCGTCAAGCAATACCCATCTGCGAAACACACCAAATCTCTATCCAAGCAGAAACGAGAGATGCCCGTGTCACCCTCAGTCTCTTCCTATATGCAGGTGGTGCCACATCTTTATCAGGCCACGTTGAAAGCGCAGCGCGTTGCCGTTTGCAAGGAAAAATGGGGAGAATGACGGCACCCCGCACCTGCTTGCCGGAACAGCTTGGCCACGGAAAGTGAAAACGAGAAAGAACGCTGTCCACAGCGTTTCGATCGGCTGGTGTTTGCGTTCGTAAACTGGCAAATGGAGATGCCTCGACAGGCAGTCAAAAGTTCCTTGCCACGACGTGAATATTGCAGATGTTCCACCTGCTTCCGTGCGGAAGTCTCGAATGGCTTACCGACCGTACAAGTTTTATTTCAGATCAGCAATTCAGCACGGCGGTGCTTTCGGGATCTTGAGGTGTCTGTGTGACCGGTTTTGCATAGCAGAGGTCGTCTTCATGTGGACGACGGGGCTTTCAGTCGGACTAGGCACCGACAGTTTGGTCACAAGGTAGTGCCACTGGTCACAACACGCTCGCAAGACGCCATCCATCTCTTGAATCAAGACTTCATCCATCGCTTGCAATCTTAGTCACGACGTGGCAAATGGTGAGCAATTGTCTCTCCGATGTGATCAGAGAGAAAATTATGTAATTTGGCAACGTCCAATCAAACACCATCCTAGTCATAGTAGGCACTAGCTTAGCGTCACTAGTGGAAACATGGCTTCTAGTCCCGATCCGTAAGGGCCTTTAGTCCCGGTTTTAAAACCGGGACTAACCAAGCAGGACTACAGGCCCACCACTACTTTTGGCCCAGTTATCAGCCGGGACTAGTGGATGCCCACGTGGCTGCCGTGGCGTGCTTGGGGTGCACCCCCACTAGTATCGGTTGGTGTTAAGGACCGGCACTAGTGGTCTCTGCCGCGGCAGTATTTTCCGCCTTTTCTCTGTCGCGGCAGAGCATTACATTGGACTAGTGTTTCTCTGCCGCGGTAGCACTTTGTGTCATTTCTCTGCCATGGCAGAGAATTCATTTTATATTGTTTTATTTATTTATTTTTCATTTTAAAATAGTTTTTAAATATTTGTACGCCACCACATATTGTACACGTTCGTGCATATATATAAGATAACTTGTATTACGATATCGAGCATACAAATATATACAATTAACATAGTTACGTGGAGATCACAATTACCGGGACTAGAGCCCGTCTATTAAATTACATGGAGATCATTAGCGCTTGTTCACACTAAATTCTCCGCCATTGTATACCATCTCTTTAAAAATAAAACCTGCCAGCTCATCCGCAATTGGTAGTACACGTTGATGTGATAGGAGTTGATCCCGCATTCTCTTAAACTATATAAAAAAAGAGATCAATATGAATATCAATCATGATAACAAAAAATGACGGTAATAAAATGATGGTGTGAATGTATTGCTTACGTGGACTCTATAATCTTTGTGCTCGGTGATAAACGTGCGAATAAACTCGCAAACGTAGAATCCACATAAATGCGACCCCTATGGCTGCCTCGCGCACTTTACGAGAATATAATTCAATCAAAATAATAATTTAACATCATTGTTGTATTGAAACTAGAAGTAAAGAGATGCGCGGACATATCACGTGCTACTTACCGAGACCTCCTTAAACATTAGCTTCTGACTAAAGGAACCCGCACTAGTAGAAAAGAGGCTATCTGTTCGTGCCTCCTAACAGCATTAGTCCCGGTTCCTCCACGAACAGGGACTAATGCGGGCACGCGTCCCGGTTCGAGCGGGCACGGGGTCCGGAGGCATGCGTCCCGGTTGGTAGGGGGAATACGTCCCGTTTTGTAACACAAACCAGGACTAAAGGTTTGGCGTCAACCATGTGGCGTTGCTAGCACCTTTAGTCCCAGTTTGTGTTACAAACCGGGACGTATACTTCTGCCCTCTATAAATACAACGCCCCAGCCCTCTGCCTCCACTCTGTTTTTTCTTGCTGGAAGGTGTGAGGGGTGTGCTATTTTTTCCCCTATGCATGCATTCAAAGTGTTTGATGAAATGTTTGAGTGAATGATCCCATTCAATTTCTCATAGAAAAAAAATATAGAAGGTGTCCGAGACGCACTTGAGCTTTCTCCTCTTTATTTCCCTCGATCGAGGTTAGCAATCTTATATTTTCTCTTTCATTGATACAATGCATGTGTCGATGTGAATTGGTCATTTCACTATTTATGATGTCCATTTTTTGATAAACTTACTTATATGATGCAGATGAGCGGTCGGAAATGGATGTACGGTGACCGGCGTGTACCCGGATATATGAAAGGCATGGATAAATTTATCGATGTGGCTACGGCAAACAAAGAGAATGGTTTTATACGTTGTCCATGTGTTCAATGTCGGAACAACAAGGAGTACTCTTCCTCGAAAATCATTCGCGGCCACCTGATTATGAAAGGTTTCATGCCCAACTATAATTGCTGGACCAAGCACGGGGAAAGAGGGGTTATGATGGAAGATGGTGAAGAAGAAGATGATGATAACAACTATCATCACAGGTTTCCTGAATACAGTGATACTGCAATAGAAGACACTAGAGAGGAAGGAGGTGAAGAACGGGCATCAGATGAGCCGGCTGATGAACTTGGTAGGGTCATTTCTGATGCAAAGTGAGACTGTGAAACAGATAATGAGAAGTTGAAGTTAGAGGGCATGTTAGAAGATCACAAGAAATTGTTGTACCCAAATTGTGAAGATGGCAGCACAAAGCTCGGTACCACACTGGAATTGTTGCGATGGAAGGCAAAGTTTGGTCTAACTGACTCATCATTTGAAAAGATGCTGAAAATAATGAAGCCGAAGTTTCCAAAACATAATGAACTTCCCGAGAGTACCTACGAAGCAAAGAAGACTCTCTGTCCTCTAGGATTAGATGTGCAAAAGATACATGCATGCATTAATGACTACATCCTCTACCGCGGTAAGGAGTATGAGAATTTAGATAAATGCCCGGTATACAATGCATTGCGGTATAAGATCAGACGAGATGACCCTGGTGATGTTGAGGGAGAGCCCCTCCGGAAGAGGGTTCCTGCTAAGGTTATGTGGTATGCTCCTATAATATCAAGGTTGAAACGCATGTTCAGAAACAAAGAGCATGCCAAGTTGTTGCGATGGCACAAAGAAGACCGTAAGAAAGACGGGAAATTGAGACACCTTGCTGATGGGTCACAGTGGAGAAAAATCGAGAGAGACTTCCCAGACTTTGCAGGTGACGTAAGGAACTTATGGTTTGGTCTAAGTACGGATGACATGAATCCTTTTGAGGAGCAGAGCTGCAGTCACAGCACCTGGCCCGTGACTCTATGTATCTACAACCTGCCTCCTTGGTTGTGCATGAAGCGTAAGTTCATTATGATGCCAGTGCTCATCCAAGGCCCGAAGCAACCGGGCAACGACATTGATGTGTACGTTAGGCCATTAGTTGAAGAACTCTTACAGTTGTGGGGAAAACCAGGTGTACGTGCGTGGGATGAGAACAAACAGGAGCCATTTGATCTACGAGGGTTGCTATTCGTAACAATCAATGATTGGCCTGCTCTTAGTAACCTTTCAGGATAGACAAACAAGGGATATAAGGCATGCACACACTGTTTAGATAAGACTGAAGGTACATATTTGCATAAATGCAAGAAGGTTGTGTACCTGGCGAATCGATGATTTCTTCCGACCAATCATCCCATAAGAAAGAAAGGCAAGCATTTCAAAGGTGAGGCAGATCACCGGAAGAAGCCTGAACTCCCTGCTGGTTATGATGTATTTGGTATGGTCAAGGACATAGAAGTAATCTTTGGAAAGGGTCCCGGCGATCAATCAGTCCGAACGACGTCGCTACAGGACACGCACCCATGTGGAAGAAGAAATCTATATTTTGGGAGCTGCCATATTGGAAAGTCCTGCGTGTCCGCTCTTCAATCGACGTGATGCACGTGACGAAGAATATTTGCATGAACCTGCTAGGATTCCTAGGCGTGTATGGGAAGACAAAAGATACACCAGAAGCACGGGAGGACCAACAAATTATGAAAGACCCAAAGAACATGCATACACAGAACAAGACGGCTAAAGGGCGTCACTTAAGTCATGCCAGCTATGCTCTTACCAAAGCAGAGAAGGAAATCTTTTTTGAAGTCCTTTACAGTATCAAGGTGCCGTCTGGCTTCTCATCTAATATAAAGGGGATAATAAATATGGCAGAGAAAAAGTTCCAAAACCTGAAGTCTCATGACTGTCACGTGATTATGACGCAGTTGCTTCCGATTGCATTGAGGGGGCTTCTACCGGAAAATGTTCGAGTACCCATTGTGAAGCTGTGTGTATTCCTCAATGCAATATCTCAGAAGGTAATCAATCCAGATATTCTGCCAAGGTTACAGAAGGATGTGGTACAATGTCTTGTTAGTTTTGAGTTGGTGTTCCCACCATCCTTCTTCAATATTATGACGCATCTCCTGGTTCACCTACTGGAAGAGATTGCCATTCTCGGTCCGGTATTTCTGCACAATATGTTCCCCTTTGAGAGGTTCATGGGAGTCTTAAAGAAATATGTTCATAACCGTGCTAGACCAGAAGGAAGCATCTCCAAGGGATATGGAACAGAGGAGGTCATTGAGTTTTGTGTCGACTTTATTCCTGACCTTAAGCCGATTGGTGTTTCTGACTCGCGGCATGAGGGAAGACTAAGTGGAAAAGGCACGCTGGGAAAGAAAGCAATGATATGTAGGGTCGGGGATTCTTTCACTAAAGTACACTACACAGTTCTACATAATTCCACCTTGGCAGCTCCGTATATCGAGGAACACAAGAATATTGTACGCTCCAAAAACCCGGGGAAGCCTGAATCATGGATTACAGATGAACACATGAAGTATTTCCGTGGTTGGATGCGGACACATCTCTTGAATGACACCACTGTTGGAGATCGTCTATACTTGTTGGCCGCGTCACCATCTTCTACTGTATTGAATTTCCAAGGGTACGAAATAAATGAGAATATATTCTACACGATCGCCCAAGATAAAAAGAGCACCAACCAAAATAGTGGTGTCCGCTTTGATGCAATAGACGAGAATGGACAAAAGGACACATACTATGGTTACATAGAGGACATATGGTAACTAGACTATGGAGTCTCTTTTAAGGTCCCTTTGTTTCGCTGCAAATGGGTCAACCTGAATGGGGAAGGGGTAAAGATAGACCAGTTGTACGGAATGACAACAGTGGATCTCAACAATCTTGGTTATAGAGATGAACCATTCGTCCTAGCCAATGATGTGTCTCAGGTTTTCTATGTGAAGTACATGTCCTCCAGACCGAAAAAAGAAAAAATATGCAAACGAATACATCATATGATGAGCCAAAGCGTCACATAGTTCTTTCAGGAAAAAAAAACATCGTAGGAATCGAGGACAAGACAGACATGTCAGAAGATTATAATAAGTTTGATGAAATTCCACCCTTCACAGTGAAAACTGACCCAAGCATTCCGTTAAGTAAAGAAGATGCTCCATGGTTACGTCCGAAGCGATCATAAGGAAGGACATATGCCAAGAAGTTCATGCTCATATTATGTAACTCTAGTTCATGTCTTTCGCGGTTTGTGGCTTGAACAAAGGATATCTTTCGTGGTTTGTGGCTTGACCGGGACTATATATAGGGGGGCCTTTAGTCCCGGTTTTGTAGTCTCAGTTTTTAATATTAATAAATGTCTTCAGTGTTAGTCCCGTTTTATGGCTGGACCGGGACTATGAAGAAGTTGTCCTGATTCGTACTTACCATTAAGATCCGATCTCCAAACGCGCGCGGTCACATATTAGGGAGTGCCTCTATGACCAGTTTCTTGGAGATGCCGGAGGACTGGGATCCGGCGGCAGCTCCCTGAAACTGGTCGTAGTGGTGTCCCTACTCTCGAAAACCATCTTGCAGCTTGTAACTTCTCTAACTAGATCAATACACCTGGGAGCTAACTAATTTCACATATTAGGGAGTGCCTCTATGACCAGTTTCTTGCAGATGCCGGAGGACTGGGATCCGGCGGCATCTCCCTGAAACTGGTCGTAGTGGTGTCCCTGCTCTCGAAAACCATCTTGCATCTTGTAACTTCTCAAACTAGATTAATACACCTGGGAGCTAACTAATTTCACATATTAGAGAGTGCCTCTATGACTAGTTTCTTGGAGATGCCGGAGGACTGGGATCCGGCGGCATCTCCCTGAAACTGGTCGTAGTGGTGTCCCTGCTCTCGAAAACAATATTGGAAATGCCTCAATCTGGCCGGAGGACTGGACTCACAATGATGCCTATTTACAGTACAAGCAGCTCGGCATAGTGTCAACACTTACGACATAATGTCGACACTCATCCCTATTATTAGTGCTGCCTGGCCCAGCCTGCCGAAATCCCTCCAACCGGGACTAAAGATGAACCTTTAGTATATTGAAAATACGAACAATGAAAAATTCAAAAAATTCAAAAAAAATCCGAACAACGAAAATCCTTCGCGTGGTGTCATATTATGTGACATAGTTGAAAGGAAAAATACCAGACTTGGTATATTGATCATGTCTCGAAAAAACCTTCACAAAATGACCTATCATGTTCGAGGTTTCATGGCTTTCGGTCCAAATGACCGATGTTATGTGCTGAATCACGGCATAGTTTGTGATGTTGTGCCCATATTATGCATGCATGTGGACATTGGTATAGAGAAAAATGTTGCAGGAGGAAGTTTTCCTTTTTGTCGCACGGAAAAGCCCTTTTCCATTTTCTGAGCGCAAAAAACGGGTCGTTTTGTGAAGTAACCACCAAAATGCTGTTTCAGAATGCTAGCATCCCATTTTCCTAAAATACTAGACCACCTTACATGGACTATCTCCCAACCGGGACATCTCAAACCTTTTCGTCCATCCCGGGTAAAAATGACAAATGTCTGCCGAATCGGTAGGAAGTGGGTCCGGTTTGTACTACAGGTACATGATCTATCGCCCGTGATTTTTTGAAAAAAATCATTTTTGGACTCGCAATATGTGGTTTCTTCAGAGATCCAATGCATGTTTAACGATGCTCGTCCCCTATCTTCATGCACGCCGGTTCGACCATAGTTAGAAATTCAAAAAATTCAAAACGGGCATAAGAAATTCAAAAAAAATCCGAACAATGAAAATCCTTCGCGTGGTGTCATATTATGTGACATAGTTGAAAGGAAAAATACCAGACTTGGTATATTGATCATGTCTCGAAAAAACCTTCACAAAATGACCTATCATGTTCGAGGTTTCATGGCTTTCGGTCCAAATGACCGATGTTATGTGCTGAATCACGGCATAGTTTGTGATGTTGTGCCCATATTATGCATGCATGTGGGCATTGGTATGGAGAACAATGTTGCAGGAGGAAGTTTTCCTTTTTGTCACACGGAAAAGCTCTTTTCCATTTTCCGAGCGCAAAAAACGGGTCGTTTTGTGAAGTAACCACCAAAATGCTGTTTCAGCATGCTAGCGTCCCATTTTCCTAAAATATTATACCACCTTACATGGACTATCTCCCAACCGGGACATCTCAAACCTTTTCGTCCATCCCCGGTAAAAGGACAAATGTCTGCCGAATCGGCAGGAAGTGGGTCCGGTTTGTACTACAGGTACATGATCTATCGCCCGTGATTTTTTGAAAAAATCATTTTTAGACTCGCAATATGTGGTTATTTCAGAGATCTAATGCAAGTTTATCGATGCTCGTCCCCTATCTTCATGCACACCGGTTCGACCATAGTTAGAAATTCAAAAAATTCAAAACAGGCATAAGAAATTCAAAAAAAATCCGAACAATGAAAATCCTTCGCGTGGTGTCATATTATGTGACATAGTTGAAAGGAAAAATAACAGACTTGGTACATTGATCATGTCTCAAAAAACCCTTCACAAAATGACCTATCATGTTCGAGGTTTCATGGCTTTCGGTCCAAATGACCGATGTTATGCGCTGAATCACGACATAGTTTGTGATGCTGTGCCCATATTATGCATGCATGTGGACATTGGTATGGAGAACAATGTTGCAGGAGGAAGTTTTCCTTTTTGTCGCATGGAAAATCCCTTTTCCATTTTCCAAGCGCAAAAACGGGTCATTTTGTGAAGTAACCACCAAAATGCTGTTTCAGAATGCTAGCGTCCCATTTTCCTAAAATACTAGACCACCTTACATGGACAATCTCCCAACCGGGACATATCAAACCTTTTCGTCCATCCCGGGTAAAAAGGACAAATGTCTCAAACCTTTTCGTCCATTTTTCTTCCCGCCATTTCTTCCCTCCATTTTTCTTCCCGCCATTTTTTCCCGCCATTTCTTCCCGCCAGTTCTTCCCTCCAGTTATCTTCATGCCATTTCTCACTATATATATGTAGGGTTGGCCTCCATTGTCATTCCACATCTCTAGACTCATATCTGCAACCTCATCACTCTTTTCCATGACTTCCACCGTAGCACTAACTCCCAGGGAGGCGGAGGCGCTTTGCTCCTCGAACTACCCTGCCCGTCGGGCTACTGTGTCCCCATCGGCTGGATGCTGAGCGCCGGAGGTGTGCCGGTTCCTCCTGTACCTCTAGGTGTGGCGCGCCGGATGGACATCACGAACCACTACTACTTCGAGCTCACGCCGGAGCAGCGGAGGAATCCCAGATGGCATCCCGACTATTTCCCGACTTGGGAAGCCTTCTTCGTGGATCGGCGTGAGAGGGCGCTCGCCAGGCACGAGGAGGATGGCCCACCTCCTCCGAACTTAAATGAGGCCGGCCGTCGGCTGTGGTGGCGCGGCCGGACTCTCCAGAGCGTCATGGCCTACGACACGGCCGCCGAATCTAGGCCCCGCCTGCGCTACCCTCAAGTCCAGCCCACTCGTACTCAGCCTTCAAGGTTCAACTACGGCGACCCCGACGACGACAGCGATGACGGCCGCTGCGAGTACGACGACTACAGTAGCGAGTATTACAGGTGTAGGCAGGGGCATGACTAAATCACTCCAACATTGCAAAACAAGTTCGGCCGATTGTGGCTTAATCTGGCCATGTATCTTAATTTTCAGTTCTTCTATGTAACTTTGTGTTAGTTGTGTTATGTATTTAATTCCAGTTCTATCCTAATAAAATTTTCTTTCCACCCATTATTTCCCGTCATTTTTTCCCCGCCCATTAATATATAAAAAATATAAGTTAATTCAAATCCAAATTAAAAACAGAAAATGGTTTTGAATTAGTTATTCAAATCCAAACACTTTTTATGTTAAAAGTTTTTCTAAATGCCAAATTAATATTCAAAAAATATAAGTTAATTCATTTTTAATTTTAAATGGTTCATATTTTAAATGGTTACATTAATTATTTTTTAAAACAGAAAATGGTTTTGAATTATTTATTCAAATCCAAACACTTTTTATGTTTAAAGTTTTTCTAAATTCCAAATTAATATTCAAAAAATATAAGTTAATTCATTTTTAATATTAAATGGTTACATTAATTATTTTTTAAAAACAGAAAATGGTTTTGAATTAGTTATTCAAATCCAAACACTTTTTATGTTTAAAGTTTTTCTAAATTCCAAATTAATATTCAAAAAATATAAGTTAATTCATTTTTAATTTTAAATGGTTACATTAATTATTTTTAAAAACAGAAAATGGTTTTGAATTAGTTATTCAAATTCAAACACGTTTTATCTTTAAAGTTTTTCTAAATTTCAAAGTAATTATCATTTAAAAAACATTACAAATTTACACCCCAAAATAAAAAATAAGGCGGGAACAGAGAGAAAATTCCTGAAAAAATTTAAAAACAGGGTCATATGTCCCGGTTGGAGCCACCAACCGGGACTAAAGACCCCCTGCGCGCGCCCCTTGGCCTGCTGAAAAAATTGGAGTATATGTCTCGGTTGGTAGCTCCAACCGGGACGTATAACCCTTTAATCGCGGTTGGAGCCACCAACCGGGACGTATACTCCTTTGGTTATAACTAGGTACCCCTCCTCTCCTTCTTCCCCATCTCACAATCTCTTCTCGTGCACAGGGACTGAAGCGACGCCGTCAGGCTGCCCCGCCGCCCTGCACGCCCCGCGCCCCTCTAGAGCTCCGCCTCCTCGCCAGGAACCTCCTCACCGAAGCTCGCTTGCTGGGGTGCCCTCTCCCGCCGGAATCGAGCACGTCCTCTCCAGCACCGACGCCGTCCGATGTCGCCATTCACGCCGTTCAGGACCTCCCCGTGCTTCCCCGTCACTACCTTGAGAACCAGGGTGAGCACGCGGATCTCGCCGACCTTTTTTCCCTCTCTCCCTCGCTCTGTAGTCACCGCTCGCCGACGACCTGCAAGCGCCGCCGCTGCTCACCGTGCGCCATGCTCCGGTGACCAATTCGAAGCAGCGCCGCTGTCTTTTGGCTCAACGCAACCGTGCGAGTCTAGCGTGCTAGCCCATGCAGCCCCGCTCGCCTCCTAGCACCGACCCGCGCCGCCGTCTGGCCCGTTGGCCGGCGAGCCGACGTGGCATCCGTGTGGCGTCCACGTGTTGCCTGCGTGGCCCAGGCCCACTCATCAGCCTCTCTGGCTAGATGCCGCCTCGGTGAGAAATAACCAACCAGCCCCCCTGGTCCCTCTTGCTTGCGAGTCTGCTGAGGTGGCCATGGGGCCCCTCTATCAGTCACTGTGGCTAGGTATGCCTGTGGTGTAAAATGTTTAACCAGCTTTTAATAATTTCAGAAATATTTATAATGTTATAAATTTAATAACTTTTAATCTATAAGTCAGGAAAATATGAATAATATATCAAAATATTCAGAAAAATGAAACCTATCTATTTAACCTATAATCATGCATTGTTCAACAACTTAAATGACAAGTTTAATTAGAAGAACAAATGCACCCCTCTCATATGTTCCGGAGTTTCCCCGAGTTAGGGTTTTCACCCCTCGGAACCCCGATTAAATCGTCGAGCATGTCTTAGGGTTACATTCCAATGCAAATTAACTTGTCATATCATCATACTTGCTTGAGCATTGCATCGATGTCATGTGTTGACTGTTTCCCTTTCTTTCCAGTGTTTGGTTCTTCCCGGTAGAATACGATATCGAGATAGAGATCGAATCAAGAGATCAACACCGTCGAAGCTCGAAGACAAATACTTGACCAACTGTAATCAAGTCAAGTACAAGGATCCTGAAGCTCTGCTTTCGGCTATCAACAGGCAAAGGCAAGCATAGCCCCACCATGATATAATCCTATGATTTTGAAAGCATTTCAATTCTTGCCATGATGCATACGATTCTACTGTGGTCTTTTATCGATAGATAGAGTGTCCTATCTATTGCATTACTCCATTTGAGATTATATTACCTGATCCACTACTCCTAGCATATTAAGTTTATTAGGTTTATTAGTTTGGATTATTAGGTTTATTATTAGTTAGGTATTATCAGGTTTATTAATTAGTTAGGTATTATTAGTCTTTGGCCCCACTGGTCAGTCACTGTGGGTAGCCCCAGACCCGATAAAAACTACCCCACTGTGCTGATGTACATATTGATTGCGCATTGTATTATGCCATGTATTGATTGCCGCCTTTCTTTCCGGTATTGGTTCTTCGCGATAGGATCCGAGCCCGAGGGTTTCTCTGAATTAGGGTTTATGATATTGTAAATTCATTTTTATTATTGTCCCTTAGCCGCTTTGACTTATCCATTTTTCCACCTATGCAGAAAATATGGACCCACACGACAGAGACAAAGAAAAGGAAGAGTTGATCCAAGGTATGATCCGCGGGGAAGAAAATTTAGATGTATCGACGTTCTGAACAACTCCTGTGAGGGTGATCCTCTTTTTGCCGGAAGAGACGACTTGTTTGAGGTTGAAGGTGATTCCTTCCGCGAGGGAGAAGGCGATGCCTTGTGTAATCTAGAAGACGACCGCTCTAGCGAGGTGCATGTAATATAATTAATACATTAATTAATCATCTGCTATCTATATAGAAATAGTAACGACGATCTTTCTTCTTTTAGCCCTCCGGATCGAACAAATCTACTGAAAAGAGCGGACGAGGCCCAACCAAAAAGTTGGAAGACCATGAGAGGTTCAGGATCGAAGATATCGCTGAAGACGGCAAACCGATGGCTCCCGAAGTTGTCGCAATCAAATTTGTGGCACAATGCGGAGTAATCGTTAGGGACTTAATCCTGATCACCATTCAAAATTGGAATAGGCCTGCTAATGCAGAAGAAGAGGGAACATGTTTGTTTATCCCTAACAAGGCCAAAGATTTACTGTGGAAGAGGCTCATGCTTAATTTCAAACTACCGAAGATAGAGCTGGATCCAAATGCGGAGGATCCAGTTGAGGACGCCTTAGAACATGGGAGAGCCATGGAGGCTAAGGTCAGGGAGTGGGCTATGAAGAAGATGGCCCAATGTTTCACCAACTGGAAGAAAAGATTGCACCTTGACTATGTCGTGAAAGAGAAGACTCCGGATTTCAAGAAGATTCAGTTTGAGAAGATAAAACCATTCTGGGCTGATTTTGTGAATTACAAGACATCAGATAAAGCTAAGAAAATGCTGCAACGAATAAGCTGAATGCTGCTAACAAGAAGTATCACCATACTATGGGGAAAGGTGGCCACAGGGCTGGCATTTCTAAGTGGGAGAAACTTGAGAATGAACTGCGTGCTAAAAAGATCATCCCAGAGACAGACGATTGGGTCGAACGTGCAAGGAATTGGTTTTACGGGCATGGGGGCACGTTGGACTCGGAAGGGAAGTGTATATATAACATACGACATAAAGAAGACCCCTTGCCAATCGAGAAGATGAGAAAAGCAGTAAAGGCTGTTAAAGATGGGGACTTCATTCCCGATAGAGAGAATGATGAGCTCACACTCGCCCTTGGAAATAAGGAACATGATGGACGAACACGAGGCACAAGCGGCTCCAAACCATGGAGGACTGGGTTTCCCGAAGAGAGGAAGAAATATCCTAATAGAAGCCGTCAGAGGAGAAACGACAAGGCGGAAGTTGAAGCAGATATTCAGAAAGAGTGAATGCGTATAATTGAAGAACGAATAAAGCAACAACAAGGTGAAATTAACGCACTTAAAGAGCAAAGTACTACCGGACCATCTCAGCAGGACACTGCATTCTAAGCTACCGGTGTATCGAATAATCGAAAAAGCAGTGTGGCTTCCACCGAGGTCCCGGGTGATGACAATGACGATGACGATGGTGCACCGACGATGGCTCCTGTTGGCTACCCAGTGGATGATATCACAGAGATGACACACTGCGAGCTACATGTCAAAGTTGTGAACATATCAATGAAGGTGGCAGTCGGCTATGCCTTACCAATTGGACCCACACCAACTTACCACTGCCGTCCGGTTCCACAGGGCTACGCTGTTGTCGGGGTGGACGAAATCATGCCCACCTTTGAAGTTTTGGATCTTGACTACCCTGCAGGTGAAGGGTATGTGACTATATTAGGAGACGCAACAAACGTCACCATTCTATGGCCAAAGGAATGTATCGTGCTTCGAAATGACGCGCCAAGGCCATCTTCGCGCCGCCTCACCCGTCTCCAGCGAGGTCGTCGCCGCCGCGGTAGCCGTCTTCGTCGCCTCACCCGGCTCCGTCGTCTCACCAATCTCCGGCGCAGCCATCGCCGCGGGAGCCATCGCCGGCACCTCAGGATAAAAAGCGTAAGCGTACCGCTACTCTGCGTCGTGGTAAGCGATCGCCGAAACATAACAAGAGCCTCTTCCAAAAGTACCAAAGGTTCCTCCCAAGAGATCTTATGACTGTACTGAAGAGGAGACTACAACGATCGTTGATGCAGAAACGACAGCGTTTTTCGCTAAGCTAAGGCGGCCGAAAGAGTCAGAGTTCCCCAGCACCAAAGAAGAAAAAGCCAGAGTGTTGAAAATGCTAAAGACTCTTCATCAACCCGAGCCAAAGCTGTCATCAGACTATGAGCGTTCTATTCTCAAGTCACATGCGGCACAACAAGCCTCGAAGAGCAGTACTGATGCAAGCGAGATATCTTTTACCTAGCTCGGAGAACAAGCAAAACAGTCTTGCGTCCCTCTCAAGGTGATTTCCCATACCAATGTGGGGTCAAGCAAATATGGGGCCGAAGAGCAGTATGATCCAGAGGTAGTTGCAGAATACGGAGAAGCTGCCGCTTCTCAAGGTATGAGTATTGCCCAGTACTTATCCCAGTTAGAGTACTTTCCCGTGAGTGAAGTAGCATACAAATACCAGTACGGCAAACCTCTCGTCAAACCTGAGGAGGTAAATAATCTTCCAACAAAAATGCGAAGATTGCATAACTGGTACATGCATGCCACAAAGGCCGGGGCTAACTGGATAGTGCTGAAGGTTACCAAAAAGCATTATGGAAAAGAAATGGATGACATGATATCCATTGAATTTGATGAACTATTTCAATTATTCAATCAAGACGCCTTGGACAAATCGATCATCAGTGCCTATTGTCCGTAAATACTAATTCTGTAATTAATTTAGTCTCCGGCTATCTCACCTTGTTTATTGCATGTATATAATCATATTGTAATATGTAGAATGAAGATTCTCGAATGCAGCAGAGGACAAATCTATGACATTGACTTCATTGACCCATATTGGGTTCAACAAGCTAATCTCAAAACAAGCCCCCAGGATACCAAGGATAATATAGTACAAGCATTAAGGTTCCAAGAAACCAGAAGGGAAATACTATTTCCTTACAACTTCGAGTGAGTGTTATTGTCTTGTATACACTTTCTATTTCGCTTACTCGATGTTAAGTATATAATTGATTAGTTATGCATTCGCAACTTCCACTATATTTTGTTAATCATTCAACTTGACAAAGGGCGTTTACTAGCCATGGACTCGAAACATAAACCCCTTGAGCAGTGGAAGGACATGCAGATGCTTCTCCAGCGGTAATTCTAATCATTACGACACTATATCGGCAACGTTCGTGAATTTTATGATACCAAGTAATTAATAACTTCTTTTATTCGTTTTCTTTGCCGGGCAGCGCTTGGAAACGGTTCACCAACAAGGCTAGGGGTGTTTGGAAAGTGGAGCTTACATTTCAAGCACTAGATGTAAGCACCACTAGCTATATCCGCGCATCTCTTTGATTCTAGTTTTGATACCGTTATTATCATGCTTGATTATTATTTTGATGGAACTATGTTCTCGTAAAGTGCCTGACGCAGGGACCAGGTAACAATCTATGTGGATACTATGTTTGCGAGTTCATCCAGCAGACGTGCGATGAGAAGGTCAGAAATTTAGAGCAACTCCACGTACATAAACAATTTCTATAGTTTTTAATTACCATCAAATTGTATTTAGTTTTATTCATATAGGCTGACTCCTTTTTTAAATCAGATCGAACGTCTACGGGACGTCTTCTGCCAAAGGATCGCGTACGAGCAATTCAGGAGGAATTGGCGGGATTCTTGGATGCAGAAGTCCTAAACCCAAAAGGGGAATACTATTCGGGTGTGTATAAACAATAGGGATTGTACAAAGAGCAACTTTTGTATGTAGTGCATGAACTCGATCTGTGTATCGAATGTAATATTGTCATGATGATCTTGTGTAATATAATGGTTCCTTCATTGGTGAGTGCAAAACACTAAATAAACAATAAAACAACATAAATGAATTCTCTGTCGCGGCACAAAAAGTGGCCAAAATGCTGCCGCGACAACAAAAGTTGCCAAAATGAATTCTCTGCCGCGGCAGAGAAATGTGCCAAATCTCTGCCGCGGCAGAAGGTTATTTGTCCTGGTTCGTGTTACGAACCGGGACGGTTGCTCCACCCCCCCCCCCCCCCCTCGCCCTCTGCCGCGGCCACGTGTACCACCTTTTGTCCCGGTTGGTGGGGCAACCGGGACTAAAGGTTGGGGCTTTAGTCCCGATTGCCCCGTCCCGGTTGGGTAACCGGGACTAATGCCCCTTACCAACCAGGACCAGTAGGGTTGTTTCCACTAGTGCCGTAAGCTCACGCTTGAACCGGATCCAAAATCTGTCCGTTGAAGAAAATGAATAAATGAGTTTATTTATTACCTGATATCTTAGGAAATCAACGAAAGAGACCTATATAGCGAGAAAATTACTTCTGGAGCATGTCCTCCATGCTGCGGAACGCTTCCAGCTTTCTCTTTGATGGTTCCATTACTTCAACTCTTCCCTTATCAAGTTGAATGTCTAGCAGAATCTAGTGAAAGCTGCAAACGTTTATATATATATACATCAGTAACTCATCAGTTACACTTAGCGTCGAGTAATCAAAAGTGAATGTGTGTACAACAGAGTAAGACCCTTACTCGAAATTGTAAGGAAATAGTATGTGGTCACATAAATTTTGCTCCTTTAAAAACCTTAAAATATTTTCCTCCGTCTCCTCGGGGTTAGTTGTTAGCGTATTTATATGTACTTTATCTAGGTCAATGAACCCAACACTATAGATTCTTCTTATTTTACATTCCTGGATCTTCATTCTGCATAATAATAGAGTACAAAAGGATATAATAAGGATAATTACATGTAATGAACTGAACATGTAGACAATGAATTCAACAACTTACAGACAATAGCAGCTGAGGATAGATTTGTCGAGGGCGTCGAGATTGTATAACTGGAACAGTTCTTGAAACTCAACATGGACCTCGTCGGGTCTGAAGTAGTACTCACGTGGGACTTGCGTTGTGATAAATATTCTCCCTTTCTTCGCAGCTGTCAAGTACCACTCATGGAGATTCCGTAGTTGTGTTGGCAGTTCTTTCACCTTTTCAGCAATTTTAGTGTGCTACCCAGTTCTTCTGGCCATATTCATAAGATGGGTACAACAATTTGTTATGGTCCTGTAACATATGCTCGAACTACAACCTCTCCTTTTCTGTGTCGTAGTCTCGCTTTGTATCAGAAATGACCCAACCAAGATCATCAGCGGGCCGGTCTGGTTCCCGTTCTTCACCTCCTTCTTCTTTATTGTCTTCCATTGCGGTATCAGCGTATTCAGAGAACATAGATCGGTAGTTGTCATCATCGTTCTCTTGTTCATCAATATCTTCTATCGCAATCCCTCTTTCTCCGTGTTTGGTCCAAACATTATAGCCGGACATAAAATCAGACCGAAGCAGGTGGCTTTGAATGACTCTTGCGGAAGTGTGAGCCTTCTCATTCCTACAGTCAACACATGGACAACACATAAAACCATCCCGCCGCTTGTTCTCCTCGGCCACAAGTCGAAAAGAACGTACGCCTTCTCTGAAAGTAGTAGAGCGTCGGTCATCGTACATCCATGGATGGCGCATCTGTATCATGCAAATATATATCAAACGCAATCACGATGCTAAAATTAGTACCGCGCAATCGAAACATGAAAATAATTGCTAACCTTTTATTACACTTGAAAACAAAGATGAGAAAACTTAAGTGTGGCTCGGGCACCTCATATCATGTCTGTCTTGTGTGACCTAAAGTCTCATCGCTCTAATGGGCATTTTACCGAACACCTCTAGTGCATATGAACAAGAAAAAAATAGCACAACACCACCTCTCCCACTAGGAAAAAAACAATTGAGAGGGGGAGGGGTTGTGCCATATATATAGGGCCAGACCACTAGTCCCGGTTTGAGATACAAACCGGGACTAAAGGGGGTGCCCGCAGCGAGCGGCAGACCCCAGACCCTTTAGTCCCGTTTTGTATCTTACACCGGGGCTGATAGGGTCTAACGGGCTGGGACCTATGGTTTGGGGTGGCTCGGGCCATTAGCCGGGACTAATGGACTAGACGAAAGACCTGTTTTCTACTAGTGGGTTCCAAGTTCGCTAAGGAAACTCGAATGAACATCTCAATTATTGGAGAATCTATATCTCGGCTCCTAGTATGCATGGCATCACTCAATTCCAAAGCTACTCGCATGCATTCCCGGCCATCGCATTGCTTCTGGTTAGCTTGCATTGTCTCTCGTGGGACGAACACTGAAAGGTAGCTAAGGTTCCTCTAAAGACAAGATTATCCATTAATCCTTATATTCCATATATATATGCACTGGCTAATGTTAAAGTATGATCCAAATTCAATTAAGGATGCTAACTTTTGACGAGCGGAGCGAGATCCGTCGTCAGTAGGTTTGGGCTGAAGCGATAGTTGAAGACTTAGGTAGTTAGGTTTCCACCGCTATATATATATATATCTCTTGTAAGTCGCCATCCGAGATAAGTTGCATCAGTAAAAATCTTCGGCATTTGTAAACACCCCCTGATATAGTGAAGTTTTGATGGCTGACATCCGTTAGTATTTTTTCTTTTTGTTAAAGAGGTTTTTACAAGTTAAATACGTATCCTCTTGCTGTGATTTTCTTTTCGTTCTTTGTTATTTGCTTGTCATAATTATAATAGATACTACAACGGCGAGCCTTCGATCCGTCCATCCGAGCCTGTATATCTCTCTCAATTTTATCTCTTGTCAGAACGCGTGCATGCATGCGCAATCATCCATCCAAGCTACTAAAATCTCATGCTGGTTACTTATAACTCTCCACAAGATATTTTTGTCTGACGACCGTAGGACTAAAAACCAACACTTCGCGCATCGGTTGGTTTTTCATGATTTCCAAAAGACCATCGATAGAAAGGTGGAGGAACAACTACCACTTTTCACTGTGCGCTTCGATGACGATCGAAAGCATTCATCAAGTTGAGATCGTGTAGGGACGACGCGTGATCCAACAAGGTCCATCTGCTAGCCGATCTACTTATCGTGTGGAAACAACAACGGCGAGCACTCTCTAGACTAGCGATGGCATGACTCACCGTGCACCGATCGATCAGCGCCGTCTTTTCAGTGGAGCTTTTCGGACGATAAACCTTAGTGAGCCCTAAAGGCAAAAAGGGAAATCAATGGTCAGCGAGCAACTGAGCATATGCTTTGCTTATGTCTCGGTGGTGACGCTGATTTCCTGCCTTGGGTTCCGATCGATCCATAGGATGTAAAATGTCCAGTTCTACCTTCCGTGCGGAAGTCTCGAATGGCTTATCAACCGTACAAGTTTTATTCAGATCAGGGTGCCGGTGGTTTCGGCCGGTTTTGTGAGGTTGTCTTTGCGTGACGACGCGGTTTCAAGAACGACTAGGCACTGACAGTTTGGTCAGAAGTCAGTGCCATATGCACGAAGTCACAAAGCTAAGAATCTCATAATACTTCATGCTCTCTTCAAACAATACATCATCCATCTCTTGCTACCTAGTCAGGACGAGACAATACATCATCCATCTCTTGCTATCCCTTCAAACAATACATCATCCATGTTCCTTTTGTTCTCAATTCTAATGACTAAAAATGCCAAATATAAGAACTAAAGCACTATCGTGAGTCGACGAGACAGACATTCGGGAAAGTCCTACAACCCAAAAACTGACTACATAGTACATTCTTATTTGACTGTCATTACAAATACACATCATTTTATACTTATGAGAGCAAACATATACACCATACATTACCAAGAGGGTTGGACAAAGTATCTTTATGGATTGATGTTATTTGTCGGGTGAATTAACATATATGCTTCATCTTTGTTCTCCACATCACAAATCGATGCACTAATTCTTTATTTAGAAGACCTAACATGTGTATTTAATTTATTAGATATTGCTCTGGTGGATTTTTTGTTTTGTATGATGTGACATCCTTAGAATATTTTTATGTTTTTTTAGGATGCAGTGAAGTCAACATAAGAGCATAAGTCATTGAATCACTCAATAAAATTGAACACCGATTAACATGCTAGAACTTTGTTATCGAGTATTTGTGTTACATTGAACCACAAATATAAGCAAAGTGTATATAAACAACCACAACAATTTTATTGTTTCAGGTCCATATTATTTCTTAACCTAAAATTTGATATCCATGAAACTATAACTCTATTTTTTCGACGCTCTCAGCTCATGAAAGATGATACCCTCGCATATCACCATGCTAGTTTTTATACAAAAGTTGCATTCTGTGGCATGCATGCCCTGTCATGAAAATAGATCACTTGTAAAACATAAAGTATGCTTAGGAGACATGACATTTGATCTAAACCTGGAAGAAACCAAGAACACAGATCGATGGCCGGCAACATCTGGTGGCCGGCTTGTGCAGTGCGTCATATGGTGGCTCGTAAAAAGTCATGGGCGGTCACCGGATCTGATGTGGACAAATAAAAAAGAACAGGGGTTACAGGCACAGATAGTTGTATATTTGACCTCGAACGGCCAGAGAACACATACACATCGATGTGACTGATCCTCCTCGACTAATGGACATTAATATATGCTGCTAGTTGTGAAAAACACATGCACAAACCTCGAACACCGCATGCACTGCAATAGTACTCCCAAAGCCCCAGATTACGTCCAAATGGCAAACTTCTTCACTTCTTCCTGAAGTTTAAACTAAGCTTGACGACGACAACTGGTCCTCTAGTGATCAACTACCAGCATACTGTTGCTACCAAGTGTACTATATGTGGAAGAATATGATGCATGCTGGTTGCCGTGTGGAACTATTTTCCTACTTGATCCATGGAATTAAGTAATGACATTATTGGAGGCGGATTACTACTCCCTGAAGCATTTAAATATCAACCGAATCTTTCTGTTCCCTCCCAATTTCCTCGGTAGAATATCTCCGACCAATAGGCATTTTCCTATTGCCCACTCGAAGGTCCGAAGATTATTTTAGAGAGGACCAGCTACAACAAGCCTAGAACAACCTGATCAAATAAAAGAGTCTCATCAAGCAAATATGTACACATCAACGAAACACATCACATCTCTATCCAAGACGAAACGAGATGCTCGTGTCACCGTCGGTCTCTTCTTATATGCAGGTGGTGCCACATCTTTATCATGCCACGTTGTCGTTTCCAGGAAAAACGGGTAGAACGACGGCACCTGCTTGCCGAAACAGCTAGGCCACGAAAAGTGAAAACGAGAAAGAACTCAGCCTATTTGTTTCTCCTGAGCGTTTCGACCGAATGGTGTTTGCGTGCGTGAATCGGCAAATGGAGATCACTCGACCGGCAGTCAAAAGTTCCTTGTCACCATGTGAAAGGTTCAGATCTTCTACCCCAAGTCTCGAATGGTTTACCGACCGTACAAGTAGTTTTTTTCGATCAGTGCGTGCGGACGTGCTTTCAGTCTCTTGAGGTGTGTGTGCGGCCTATTTTGGGAGGTCGTATGCGCGGGGGCGACGTGGCTTTCAGTCCGACTAGACACTAACAGTTTGGTCAGAAGTCTATGCCATCGGCACGAAGTCACAACGCCAACAATCTCATAATACTTCATCCATCTCTTCAAACAAGACTTCATCCATCTGTTGCTATCTTAGTCATGACGTGGCAAATGGTGATCAATTCTCTCTCTGATGTGATCAATGAGAAAAATATGTAATTCGGCAAACGTCCAATCAAACATACCATCCTTTTTGTATTAGACAGTAACTTGGGGCTCCAACTTGGCTACGGAACTCGAATGAACATCTCGGTTATTGGAGAATCTCTATATCTCGGCCAAATGAAGTGTGGTTTGTCGTCCTAAAGATTCATGACCTTGAGGTCAAAAATACCGCTCTACCTGTAAATGGCTTTTCAAGCTGCTTATTGAGGATGGTGTATGCCAAACTCTCCTAAGGAGGAAATATGTTGGCTCTAAGAAGGTGTCTCAAATGCTTTGGAAGCCAGGAGACTCACACTTTTGGGCCAAACTAATGGCTACGGAAGCACTTTTGCCTCTTTGGCATATTTTCCATTGAGGATGGCTCAGAGATTCGTTTCTGAGAGGATAAGAACTCTGCCTATTTGTTTCTCCTGGGCGTTTCGAGCGGCTGGTGTTTGCGTGCGTGAATTGGCAAATGGAGATGCCTCGACCGACAGTGTCAAAAGTTCCTTGTCACCATGTGGAAGGTTCAGATCTTCTACCTTCCGTGCCCAAGTCTAGAATGGTTTACCGACCGTACAAGTAGTTTTATTCAGATCAGCATGGTGGTGCTTTCCTCGAAATAGGCTTTCGCCCCGCTTTATAGATAAAGCACACAAGTGAGACCGCTGCTGGGTCAGACAGCACAACGCCCAAAGGACCAACACGATACACGGACCGAACATGCAAGTCCAAAACAAAAACAAAAACAAGAAGAGAGAAAAGAAAACAGAGCCGACAACGGCGGAGCGACGAAACAGAGAAGATTCGCAACCGTTGCGCCCACCGGAGAAGTACCACCACATCACTAGCAATCCAAAGCGCCACGTACCAAAGCAGCACCTCCAAGAAGGGGAGTGACGATGACGACACTGCTGCCCGGACTAGTCCTAGGGTTTCCCCCGGTACGCCATGGGAGACGCGGAGGAGATACCCCCGACGCCCTTCAAGAAGGATGGCGATACCCAAAGGCGTCACCGCGCAGGTGTCAAAGAGACAAAGATTTCTCCCGATCCCTCCACCGACCCTCCCGACCGCTATGTATTGCTCCGCCAAGCTTGCCGCCCACCTGCACGCGCCAACACGGTCTTGAGGACTTCACCACCGTCACACCGTGGAACATAGACCGAGGCCGGTAGGAGCGAGAGAGCGGGACCATCGACGTGGATAGGCATGGCATCAACACGCGGGAGAGAACAATCTCCACCGCCCGAAGACGATAGCTGACCGGATGCAGCAGTAGGTCATACCAGACCTTCTTGGCCCGGCCGAGCCCGTCAAGGCTCGTAAAGCCCCGCCGCCGCACTGCAGCAAGGGTGCCTCCGCATGGTGGTGCTTTCGGGCACTTGAGGTTTTGTGAGGTCGTATTTGCGTGAAAGACGTGACTTTCGGTCAGATTAGACACTGACAGTTTGGGCAGAAGTCATTTCCATCTGCACGATGTCACAACGCTCCCAAGAATCTCACGATACTTCATCCATCTGTTGAAACAAGACTTCATCCATCTGTTGCTATCTTAGTCACGACGTGGCAAATGGTGAGCAATTGTCTCTTTGATGCGATCAGTGAGAAAATCATGTAATTCGGCAAACGTCCAATCAAACACCATCCTCTTCGTATAACTTGGGGCTCCAACTTGGCTACGGAAACTCAAATGAACATCTGAGTTATTGGAGAATCTCTATATATATCCCGGCTCATAGCACGGCACCACTCAACACGATATCCCTGGTCATCGCATCGCAGCTTGTTTGCTTGCTTGCTTGCATGTCTCCCCTCAAGGTAGCTAATAAGGTTCCTGTCAAGTCAATATTTCCCGTGATATAGCTTCATCTTTTTCATCGCTAGCTGGTCCGGGGTTGGCTTTCCATGATTTCCAAAAGACCAGCGATAGAAAAGGTCAAGGAAGTAAGGCCACTTTTCACTGTGCGCTTCGATGCTCATCGATCGCATGCATCAAGCTGAGATCGTGTAGGGAAACAACAACGATCGTGGGTCCAGCAAGCCGATCTACTTATCGTGGGGAAACAACAACGACGAGCACTCTCTAGACTAGCGATGGCGTGACTCACCGCGCACCGACAGATCGACCGGCGCCGTCTTTTCTGTGGAGTTTTTCGGATGATAAACCTTAATTTGTGAGCCCTAATTAAAGGCAAAAGCGGAATTAATGGTCAGCGAGCAACTCAGCATATGCTTTGCTTATCTCTCGGTGGAGACGCTGATTTCCTGCCTTTATTGGGTTCCGATCGATCCGTAGGATTATTCCGCTGCGATCCATCGACGCATCGACCACCTTGGTTTTCTGCCGTCAGCTGGTTGCCCAGTGTGTAGTGGAGGGTGATTAGGCGCTGATTATGTTAGATAGATCTCTCCCCATTCGAGCCCAATGGCCGAACGGAGTCCCTTATCCGCGCCCTGATCGGGGGCGCCCCACCTCATCTGGTGGGTGGGCCCCTGTCGCCAGCGCTATATAAAGAGGTGGGGGGCCGGCAGCACGCCTCACGAGGTTAGCCGTGTCCTAGCCGCCCTACCTACAAGCCCTACCCGATCTAGGCTAGCGCTGCGCCGACGGGAAGCTCCACCGCCGTCACACTCACCCCCTTTACCACCTATGGCCAACGACGGCGGATCCAGCTCCGGCACCAGCTCGGGGATCCCCTCTGGCTCGTGCTTGTCGAGCCAGGGAGCAGGTGGTTCCTCTCCTCTCAGATCCCTCTCTCAGTTTCATGTCTAGATATGCAGAGGCAAAGAGCTACCGAATAGATCTAGACTAGTTGATGCAAATAGTGTTTTAACATTGGTATCAGAGCCACTAGTGGCTAGTTTGTTCGTTGCAAAAGAAATTTATAGGAAAAGACCTAGATCTAAAGAGCGCCTGCCCTATGGCCGCGCCTTTCCTCTCGATCTAGATGGGCATCCCTTTGGGAGACATCTAGAAGAAGAAATACTCCTTCAGAGGCAAAGGAAACCCTAGATCTAAGCCCCCAAAGCATCCCAAATCAAAGACAAAACCCCAAACCCCATAGATCCCCACAGATCCCCAAAGAAAAGTCGAAAAAAGGGGGTCGCTCTGGCCGTCGCCGGGAAAGGTTCTGCCCCCCACCTCGTCCACTTGACGACGGTGCACCCACCCTCGAGTGGATGCACACATCGACAAGGAGCCAAGGGGGAGGCACCACCGCCGTCTCCCTCTCTGTTTCTCTGCTACTCGAGGGGGGAGGGGGAGGTGGAAGAAAGAAGGAAGGGGTGGCGATGGAGGAGAGGGAGGGGACCGTCGCCGGCGCAGTCGCCGAACGGACGGCCGCCTCCCCCCAAACACCGCCATAGAGAGCGCCACCGAAGACCCCGCCGCCTCCTCAAGCGCGGGGCTGCATGCCGCCGCTGCCAGAGAGAGAGAGAGGAGGGAGGGGCTCGCCGAGAGGCGGCCGCCTCGCCTCAGCGGCGGGCGCATGCGCCGCCTGAGAAAGGAGAAGGAGGGGCTCGCCGAGGGGCGGCCACCTCGCCTCGGCCCCCGCGAGCTTGCGCCGCCAGTGCGAGAAGGGCGTGGGGAGGGAAGGGGCCGCAGCCGCCTCGCCTCTCCTCCACAGCGCCGCGGGCTGGACGCGGGGTGCACACGGCGCCGCCGTGGGGTGGACACGGGGTGCACGCGCCGCCTCCGCAGAGGGCACGCGTGGAGGACGCGGGGGGGGGGGGGGGAGGGAGAATGGTTAGGGTTTGGGGGAGGCGGCCTGGGCGTTTTATACGGCCGAAAGGCGCGCTCAGCCGTCCGATCTAGGGCGACCGCGATGAACGGCCAGGATCTGCGCGGGGGGCGGGCGGCTGGCGGCCGGTCGCTGGCGGGCCAAGGCAGGGCGGGCGGCTGGCGGGCCAAGGCAGGCCAGGCGGGCCAAGCGGGCTCTAGCTGGGCTGCTGGCGGGCAGTGCTGGGCAGCGCGCGGGCGACAGCGTGCTAGCGAGCGCGCGGGCGTGAGCATCGCACAAGCAGGCTGCCGGCGGGCCGTGCTGGCGGGCCAGGCTGCGGCTACTGGCGGTGCAAGTGAGCGCGCGCGGGCGGCAGATACCGCCAGGCCGCTGGGCCATGGTGGCCCAGTAAAGCTTGCAGGCAGTTTTCTGTCTTTTTTTTACAGAGTATATTTAGCTGTTTTATTTTGTTTTTGCTTAGTTTTTTAAGAAATTTCAGACGATTTTTTCTCTAGTTATCTTATTACAAGTATATTTTGACTAGAGAATGATATAAAGGCAGAAATTTTTTCTGTAAAGTCTAAGGTTTATGAAAGTCATTATTAATGTTTCCGCTGCAAATAGATGATTTAAATTGCAATAATGCAACAAAGTTTGTTTAAATTTTGTTATAAAGATGTGACAAAGTAATTAAAGATGATTGTGTCCCATGTTATTAATTGACCAACGTTGTTAATAAACATGATCATGATCTTTTCCATTGAGTATTAAAGTTGCATTTAACTTTATTTCTACCCAACGGTGATGTAATTTTAAATATCACAAAACAATTGCATGCTTAATTTATACCAACGTTGAGTTAATGCATACAGTTGTTTTCTTTGGTGGTCTCACATCTTTTGTGGTTTTCAGGAGGTCTCAACCTCATGAGCTGTTTGAAGGACATCCCGCTGCTAAGGGGGGACAACTACTCCGAATGAAGGAAAAAGGTTGATTTGGCGTTTGTATGCGCCGAAGTGGATTGGTGGTTGACACCAAGCAACCAGTCAAGCCTGCTGACCCTGTCAGGGGCGATGCTGAGGAAAGTGCTGCGTTTGAGAAAAGGAAGAGGGACCATGCTCCATTGGAGCTGGCCTACTCGATTGATAATCAAAAGTGGGTGAACGCCAACAAGAAATGTTTGGCCTTTGTAAAGAACACAATTGAGAACACCATAGTGGGCTCAATTGGAGAGTGTGCCTCTGTGAGCGAATAACTTGCCAAGATAAAGAGCCAGTTTACTGGCTCTTCAAAGATGTATGCGACCCAGCTGTTAAAACAGCTGGTGACTGAAAAGTACACGGGAGGGCCCCATGGAATAAGAGAGCACATCTTGAGGATGTCAAACATGGCAGCCAAGCTGAAACCCATGGATGAGGACCTCGAGCTAAAGCCTGCACTTCTGGTGCACCTGGTGATGGCCTCTCTTCCACAGCATTTTGAGAACTTCGTAATAAACTATAACATGTCCCCTGAAAAGTGGGAGATAGAAAAGACCATTGGGATGTGCTCCCAAGAGGAGGAAAGGCTGAAGGCCCTTCACGGTGGTTCCTTGAACTTCGTGAAGGACAATAGGAAGAGGAGCTTCACAAACGGTAACCATGGTGTCTCACCCTCCAAGCCACATGGCAAGGGCCCAATGCAGCACCGGTACCAGCACCAGCAGTCCACCCCTGGGGAAAAAGACCAGTGCCACCACTGTAAGAAGGTTGGCCACTACAAGAAGGATTGTCCAGTTTGACTAAAGTACATCATGGCCAAAAACGGTAAAGATATAGTCTCTTTTGTTAATGAATCCCTATATGAAAAGTTTTCTAGATCTACTTGGTGGATTGATTCTGGTGCAACTGTTCATGTTGCCAACTCTTTACAGGGGTTCCATTCGACAAGGATTTTGCCAAAAAGAGAAAGACTCATTGAAGTGGCGAATGGGATTGAAGCAGAAGTGGAGGCCATTGGTGACATCCCTCTGGAGCTGGCTGATGGCTCTTCTCTTTTGCTTAAGGATGTTCTTTTTTTTCCTTCAATTCATAGAAATTTAATAAGTGTGTCGTGCTTGGACAAAGATTCTTATGAGTGTTATTTTGGAAATGGCAAATGTGCCATTTGGTTAAAAGATATTTGTGTGGGTGTTGCTACCTTACATGACAAGTTATATTTATTATATTTGCATAAGAAAGTATTTTCTGTGTGTGATGTGAATGAAAAAGTTCCCTTGTCGAACAAAGAACAAAAGAAAAGAAAGCGAACTCTTGACTCATCGAAGCTATGGCACTGCAGACTAGGCCATATTTCGAGGGGAAGAATAGAAAGCCTCGTTAAAAGTGACATTCTTCCTCCGTTAGGGTTCTTAGACATAGAACAATGCATAGATTGCATTAAAGGAAAGTATGTCAAACAAATTAAAAAGGGTGCAAACCGAAGCATAGCTACACTAGAAATAATCCACACGGATATTTGTGGACCATTTCCGGTGAAAAGTGTGGATGACTATGATTCATTCATAACATTCATGGATGATCACTCCCGGTATGGTTATATCTATCCAATTAAAGAAAGATCTGAAGCATTGGATAAATTTAAAATTTTCAAAGCTGAAGTAGAAAATCAGCATGATAAAAGAATTAAGATAGTTCGGTCCGATCGTAGGGGGGAGTACTACGGTCGGCATACTCCATATGGTCAAGTACCAGGACCCTTTGCAAGGTTCCTGCAAGAAAATGGAATAGTCGCCCAGTATTCTATGCCGGGCGAACCTCAGCAAAACGGAGTAGCTGAAAGGCGTAATCGTACCCTTATGGATATGGTGCGCAGCATGATGAGCTATTCCACCCTCCCATTGGGATTGTGGATGGATGCGCTTAAAACCGCCATTCACATTCTCAACAGAGTACCAAGTAAGTCGGTGCCCAAAACACCGTATGAACTGTGGACAGACAGAGTCCCCTCTCTGCACCACTTGAGGGTCCGGGGGAGCCCAGCTGAGGCAAAAGTTTTTAATCCAAACATTGCAAAGTTAGACCCCAAAACAGTATCTTGCCACTTTATTGGCTATCCAGATAAGTCAAAAGGCTATCATTTCTACTGTCCCGACAGATACACAAAGTTTGTAGAAACGAGACATGAAGTCTTCTTGGAGGACGAACTGATGAGGGGGAGCACGGTAGCTAGGAAAATTGATCTTGAGGAGAAGAGGGTGCATGCACCTAATCCGATGACTCAGGAGCCATTTTTCTCGCTACCTGTTGTGCCACCATCTACAACCCCCGAGGTTGTGGTGCCGGCACCTGTTGTGACTCCACACGTCACAACAATGGGGAAAGTTCGGAACCTGTCCATCAGGAGCCACCTGAACCCACTGTTAAGCACGAAAGGGAGCCAGAACAACCACCTACTATAAATGTGCCTGAACCCGAGGCAAGAAATGAGCAAGAGTCTGATGAACTCAGAAGGTCTAAAAGAGAACGAAGACCAGCCATTTCCAAAGAAATTTACAAAGTCTACAATGTAGTTCATATGGA
The DNA here is from genome assembly GCA_916181665.1 of Avena sativa. Classification (NCBI taxonomy): domain Eukaryota; kingdom Viridiplantae; phylum Streptophyta; class Magnoliopsida; order Poales; family Poaceae; genus Avena; species Avena sativa. The sequence goes on from OV702280.1 coordinate 426,833,993, forward strand.
GGACGATCCTACCTCATATGAAGAAGCCATGAGTAGCCCTCACTCAGCCAAGTGGGTGGAGGCAATGGAAGATGAAATGAAATCAATGAGTTCCAACAATGTTTGGGATTTAGAGGAAATTCCTAAAGGATCCAAAACAGTAGGATGCAAATGGGTCTACAAAACAAAGTATGACTCCAATGGGAATGTAGAAAAGTACAAAACTAGACTTGTGGCAAAAGGCTTTACGCAAAGAGAAGGCGTAGATTACAATGAGACTTTTTCTCCGGTCTCATGTAAGGACTCCTTCAGAATCATCATGGCACTAGTTGCACATTTTGATTTAGAGTTACATCAAATGGATGTTAAGACGGCATTTCTAAATGGAGATTTAGAAGAAAATGTTTACATAAAACAACCCAAGGGTTTTTTCATGGAGGGGAAGGAACATATGGGATGCCGCCTAAAGAAATCCATTTATGGGTTAAAGCAAGCCTCTAGGCAGTGGTATTTAAAGTTTAATGATACAACTAAAAGATTTGGATTCAAGGAAAATGTTGATGACAACTGCATTTATGCAAAGTTCAAAAGTGGGAAATATATTTTCCTAATTCTGTATGTGGATGACATCCTGCTTGCCAGCAGTGATGTTAGTCTACTACTAGAGACAAAAAAGTTCTTGTCATCAAATTTTGACATGAAAGACCTTGGTGAAGCTTCTTATGTTTTGGGCATAGAAATTCACCGAGATAGAAAGAATGGAGTGTTAGGACTGTCGCAGAAAGCGTATTGTGAAAAGATTCTAAAAGAAATACAATATGCATGCGAGTAATGCAACACCTGCTCCCGTAGTCAAGGGCGACAGTTTTGGAAAATCCCAATGTCCAAAGAATCAATATGAGATCGATCAAATGAAGTCAGTACCATATGCTTCGGCTATTGGAAGCTTACAGTATGCACAAGTGTGCACTCGCCCTGACTTAGCGTTTATCATCGGGGTACTCGGTAGATATCAAGAGAATCCAGACATAGAGCACTGGAAGATGGTAAAGAAAGCTTTGTGTTATGTGCAAGGCACAAAAGGCCTCATGCTTACATATAGAAGATCTGATTCCCTAGAGATAAAAGGGTATTCAGATGCGGATTTTGCGGGAGATAAAGACGACCGAAAGTCCATGACAGGGTATGTCTTTACTCTCGCAGGAGGTGCTATTTCGTGGAGAAGCACCAAACAGTCGATAGTTGCATCATCTACGATGTATGCATAATTTATAGCATGTTATGAGGCCATGGGACATGCGTTATGGTTAAAGAAATTCTTACCCGACTTGAAAGTGGTTGACTGCATCAGCAGGCCACTAAAGATGTACTGTGACAACGAGCCCGCAGTATTCTATGCTCACAACAACAAGTCGAGTAATGCTACAAAGTCTATAGATATAAAGTATTATGTTGTGAATGACAAAGTCCAGGATCAAACTATAAGACTCAAGCATATAACGACAAAGGATATGCTTGCGGATCCGCTAACGAAAGGCTTACCATCCAATGTGTTCAAGGAACACATAGCCGGTATGAGTTTAATGGGAAGCCTATGACTCCTGGACTACAGAGGCCCAAAAGTAACAGGATTTGTTTCAAAACATGAAGGTATATAGTGGCTGTCTGATTCTATCGGCAATTGAGCTGAGACGATGAAACATGCTCTATGTATCATTCTGTTCGGGGATCCCCTCTGGCTCGTGCTTGTCGAGCCAGGGAGCAGGTGGTTCCTCTCCTCTCAGATCCCTCTCTCCCTCTCTCAGTTTCATGTCTAGATATGCAGAGGCAAAGAGGTACCGAATAGATCTAGACTAGTTGATGCAAATAGTGTTTTAACAGATTAGACTTGTGTTTGTTGTGGGCATCCGCGACGTGTGCATGCTTTTCGATCGCTCTGTGGTCGCGCTAGTGGGAGTACCTGCCTAAACAAAATGCAAAAGCCGGAAGTCATATATAGGTCCCCCTTTACAAAATGCTACTCTAAAAACTCAGCTTTGTCTAAGATATGCATCACAGTAAGACGTGTCTAGATATACATTTGTATTTATTTAAACAAAGTTAAGTCGGTTAATTTTGGACGGAGAGAATACCACATTTACTCGATTAGTCCAGCATTTTGCATGTAAGAAGAAAGGAAAGAAAGTCAAAGAGGAAAATATCGAGCGTCTTATAAGAAAATGTGAAATACTAATTGTAAACTGCGTCCCAAAATCGGCTTTACTTTCATAGATTTTCTGATTATATGTTGGAACTATAATATAGAGAATCGTGTAACTATCGCTACACAGGTATTGGACGAGTGCCCAGAGGTATCTTTCACATTTTCAAGCGGGATCTTTATAGAGATCAGGTCCATAAGGACGAAACCGTTAGTAATATAGTGGGTTTTTTTTCTATAGAAGAGCAGACATGAGGGAGCCTAGAAAGCAACTACTGAAATTAAAATCCTCATGGGAAGCATCACACCATCAGAATATAATTAAGGTAGTCCCGATTCGCATTTTTCTCATGTCTCTTTCCCCCCTCTGCCCTCCCGCGACAGCTTGCACAAGGTTTTTGTCTACTTGTTTTGCCAATATTTATGTTATGATTGTAGGAAGTTCTCAGTGACTGATGGTACTCTTCTAGAAGCCGGACAGTGACCAAGTTAGGTGCTACATGCATATTTGTGGAGGAATGCATGAGGCGGAATGTGGTGGTCTATTTTTCCAACAGTCTACACTCATGATATGGGTTTATAAGAAGTTAGCTAGAAGTGGATGTACAATACAGCCACCTAGGTTCAAGTCCTTATGGCCGTAGATTTGCGGTTCTTATATTTTTTTAAAAAAGAATGCTGCCTATAGGGGCTTGCCCTACCGCATAGTTTTTTTTTCAAAAAAAAAATTGTTGCGACATGGATCGCACCATGATTGAAGTGTCCTTTCGTAACTGCAAAATAAGAAAAATAAAGCCAAAAATACATATATTTTGGCAGACTGTTTTTATTTGCAGCATATTTGAGTACTATGTTGTAGGTGTACTTCCAAAAAATACATGTAGAAGTTACTCTAAACCCAAACCCGAATGAAAAGGATCAGTGATATCCGAAGGTTGTGAGCATGCGCATTCGTGCTTTGCATATGCCCTGAAATGCACCACCAAATCTGATTAACAAATGGACCAATGACGATCATACCTAACACACCTCCAGCTTTGATATAGCCCATGAAGAAAGCCGCCCCGCGCGCGTGCGTTCGTTGTATCAGTCTCCAGAGAAGCACGAGAGAATTGACAACTTTTTAGCTCAGCCAACAATCAGACAGCAGACTTATTCAGGTCGGCAGATGATGCCTAAAACGGACAGGACGCATCAAATTCCAAGCGCATTCGTGCAACTATACTCTTTGCATCTAAAGACTACAAGACTGCAGACTGAAAATCATGGCACAAGTTTAGTACTGATCTACGAAGACACATACTGTTCCCTGCCCTGTCAGACAAACAGAACACTGGTAAAATATAAAGTAAGCTGAGAGTGAGAGAGACAGCGAGATTAAACACAAATCGATGGACGGCAACATCTGGTGGCTGGCTAGTGCAGGGCCGACCCATAAAGCGGGGCAAAGGGCGCTCGCCCTGGGCCCTCATGATGTAGGGGCCTCGACCAAAGACTTGTTTATGTATCTATAGTAGCTTTTATTTTTAATACCTAACCATGTACAATAATTATAGAAAATATAAATGCTTCAAGATGTAGTGCAATATTGCTTTACTCTTACTCTTCTTTCCCAAAAGATACTTCGTCATTTCTGAATATGTTTCTCGAATGTCTTATTTCTCTAGCGTTTCCAAATTGATAAGCCAACACCATCCCTCATGTGTATTTATATGGTTGTGAGTAGTAGATACTAAAGATGCAATCACATAACCATACCATTTTACAAACGACTCTCCTCCGGTTTCAATGATTCCACATGTCCTATCATACATGTTCGAGAGTATTTTATCTTAATATTAATCTTATGTCTGCTTTTCTACTCATTTTTTGTATAGTCATATAAACTTGTTATTCCCATAAAGTTGTTCTGTAATTAATTTTAGAGGTGCGTATGTATATACACATATACACAATGATCAATCGGTAGAAATAAGTATCATGGTATATAGTTCACTTGATAAACTAATTAGTTTTGAATTTTTACCGACATTCAAAGACTATAGATCTATCAAATATAAATATTCTTTAACCTGCAATTGCATTACGCAAATATTTCTTTCGTGGAATACTAATATTTTTTAAGCCTTCCGTGTCTAAACAAGTAGCATAGCTTGAAAGAAACTGTTGAGACGCCTAAGAACTCTAATCATTCTTAATGATAGAGTAATCTTAATTTTTTTAAGTATAATAAACATTAAAAATATCCTTATGAAATTTTCTGTAGTAGGGCACATTAAACAAATGGCCTTTGATACGGTGTTGTCCTTGGGCCCCCAAAATCTATGGACCTGCCTTAGACTTGTACAGTGTGCGTCATGGTGAGTCATAAAAAATCATGGGCGGTCACCGGATAAGATGTAGACGAATAAAGAAGGTGGTTTTCGGATAGGCAGACGGACAATATTATATTTGACTTGGAGGTGTTAACCAAAGCATACACGTCGATGTGATCGATCCTTGTCGACTACCGCACTGCATGCAAACGTCCAATGGTAACCATCTTCACTTCTTCTCAAGTTCAAACCATGGTTGATGACGACGATAAGAGCTCAACCATCAGCTTACTCTTTGCTACCGGCGGTGTACACGTATGTGGATGATGCCCACGGGTTGACGTGGAAGTATTTGGCTACTTGATCCATAAAATTATGTAGTGACATTATTGGAGGGGGAACACTTCTCCCTGAAGCATTCAAATATGTGAGCGTCTAGATCTTAGGTGTTTGATTTTTAGTTTTGTCTCAGTCGCTCACATCATCCTACTATTTTGTACGAATTCTTGGTTGCTATCTAGTTGTAACTCATAAAATTTGTATCAATTCTTAGTTACAACCTTATTAAATTCTTAGATACAATCTAGTTACAGCTCATGTGTCCTTCTACATTGCATGAATCGCGAGGTATATCCAACTGTGAGAGAGGCGACCAAAATCGTTTAAATATCTACTGAATCTTTTGATTCCCTCCAATTTTTTGCACAGTATAATATCTCAACCTACACTAGTGGAAACGAGGCCTCTAACACCGGTTCTTAGAGGCCTCTAACACCGGTTCTGGAACCGCTGTTGGGGGTTCGATGTTAGAGGTCCCCCCCTTTAACAACGGTTCTTATACGAACCGGTGTTAAAGGGTGGCGCACGTGGGTCTGCCGCAACGCTCAGCCCCTCCCCCTTTAACACAGGTTCGTAACACGAACCGGTGTTAAAGGTTCTGTGCCGCGGCAGGAAAAGGAGATAAATCTCTGCCGTGACAGGAAAACGGCCTAAATCTCTGCCGCGGCAGAGTTCTGCCGCCGCCCCGTTCTGGGCGTATTTCTGCGGCGCGGCAGGGACGGGGAGGGGCGAGGGGGAATCGATCGGGAGCGGTATACACATACATCGTCGTCGGTACATACGAATACATGAATAATTAAGCAACTATTATTATACACAAACATCGGCATTGTGTGGTATTCTCCGTAAATGTTGAAGCATCAAGTACAAGACAAACACGTTCAAGCATATATACAACGTTCATTTTGGTGGATATCTAAAGAGTTCTCCGCCAGGCGTGATGACCTCATCAAGTATGAACCCCGCCAATTCCTCTTGAATGGCTCGTATGCGGTCAAATGGTAGGAGTTGGTCCCGCATCCGTTCGATCTAAATATATATGAAGAATGGGATCAATATATATAAGAATAAAACTCAACACAATTGATAGTAATAAAATAATGTTGTGTACTTTGTTTACTTACTCTAAGTTGTTCTAGTGCGGCTTGGCCCGTCGCACATATAGTGTTGCGAATGAACTCGCAAACATAATATCCACATAAGTTATTGCCGGGTCCCTGATGCGCGCACTTTACGAGAATAGAGAGTTCAATCAAAATAATAATCAATAAAGCATGATATAATGGAATTGGAAGCAGAATCAAAGAGATACGCAGACCTAGCTAGCTAGTATTACTTAGATTTTGGTCTACAAATTTTAGTTCTTCTGACCATTCACCCATGGCCCTGCCTGTGAACCTTTTCCAAACCCTGTCCGGCAAAGAAAATGGATAAAGGAGTAACTAAATACTTGGTGTCACGAAAGTTGCCGATCTAGTGCGATAATATGATTGAAATTACCTCTGGAGCATCTCTTTGAAGTCTGCCCATAGCTCTTGGTCTTTTCGTAACGAGTCCACGACAGGGACTTTTCCTGAGTCAGGTTGAATGACTAGCAGAATAAAGTGGAACCTACGCACGCATAACTGATCATCAGTTACACTTAACATCGAGTAAGCCGAAACAGAATATGTACAAGAGAGGGTAACACTCACGAGAAGTTGTAAGGCAATAGTATTTCCCTTTTGGTTTGTTGTCTCAGTAAAGACGTTAGCAAGAAATCTTCTGTTTGCCCGGGTTTGAGTTTTACCACTTGTTCATGAACTCTATTTGGGTCAACGAACCCAATGTCAAAAGGGCCTCCTTTCATGCATTCCATAACCTTTTTCCTGCATAATAGTATATATATACATATATGGTGAGCATATATATATACATGCAATTAATGAATTGAATGAGATGAGATAGTGTAACACCCTCAGAATCGGCCCTATGCAAGTTTCAGCGCTTCCCGCCAAACCCGCATAGAAACGATTCAAAGGTGCCCACCAGGCACTTGCGTGCGGATGGAAAACGAAGTAATATCATTACACAATAGTCCTCGATGGAACCCACAAAACATATATATACAACAGCGACTCAAAGAGTCAAGAATACAGATATACAATACAAAGATCCAAATCACCTTTAAAACGATATAGCGTCCGAGTACGGACAAGATGCAAATTGAGCTAAGAGCCCTGAAGAATAACCAATGGCGTCCATAACCCTGCCCAGGCCAAGCCGGAAGGGCAACCCTGCTAACGACGTCGATCTCAAAACCTGCTTAAACAAAATGGGTGCCGACAAAGGGCAAAGGAAAAAGAGAGAGCGGTCAGTACTGAGGCCAGTACACGGCGAGACTAGAATTCGGCGGTCCTCGCCTATATAGGTATGGTGGACTGAAGCGGCAGCGCAGCATGCACTAAACAACCTATAGAGACTCGATACAACTAGCGGCTATCAGAGAGGGGTAAGAAAGACCTATTCGGAACCAACCTGATACTACCACCAAACATACCCATCCTGGTGTTTCCCCCTCGAGACCAAACGAGGAAGTCAACCGAGGAACTCACACAGTTGGCAGTTTTATTCATTCCATTATAGTGGCGGCAATTACTAGTCAAATATCGACAGCATGAGTCATCCTGATATAATAAGCAGTGGCCAGTTTTAGTTAACCATTCCGTTGTAGTTGCAACACTTACTAGTCAGATACAATTAGCATGAGATATCCCCAAACCCAGCAGTTGTTGGTACTTTTATTTAGCCATTCCGTTGTAGTGAAGCTGATTACTAGTCATATCGGATACAAGTCAAATTATAACAGTAAACTGTAGTTATGGTTGTCTATGATCAAGAACTGTGCTCCAAGTCGTCCATAACCGCGGACACGGCTTCTCGAAAAGATTTAACCCTGCAGGGGTGCACCAAAGTATCCACACGCACTTCGACCCTTTTTGCCAGATCAATTAACATACACCCATCGGTATGTCGGCGGGGCCTAAGTCATGACGTTTCCCAGACCCAAAGCAAGTACATGGGGGCCACCCCACTAAGCTACCCGCAACGAAGTCGGCCGGTCTCCGAGACGGACTCAGGGTTTGTGTAGACGGCTGTAAACGACTGGGAACTCGAAAAGATGACTGGGCTTGTCGATACAGCGAAAACGTGTCACGGACCTAAACAGTACAGGTGCAGTACCTCGCACAATTTAAATTAAGCAGTAAAGCATGGCATAAGTACAGGATAGTAATAAAGCCCCAAACTACTTGTGGCCCCCGGTACAATACTTTGAAATCAGGTACTAATCGATGGGGGTGCCCATACACCCCACTTGTGGTTAGCGCGCTCGATCTCGGAACAGGTGTCAAGAACTCGGGGTCCTACGGGACACAAGTGGACGGTTAACAACCAAATAACATCTATTGCCCACCTGTGCCTCTGCATTTACCTACTTACAATTTTAGTTATTAAACAATAATTAAAGTCTTGATCATCTCCAACATTAAACATGCGGCAAAACTCCAACAACTGTGGTACTTGACGACACGCAACAGCACTTGAGCCAGCGACTACGACGCGCAAGTCCAACTATCTACCAAACAAAAGGTAATAGGATGTGTCCAAGGCAATATAAGGCTGCAAGGGATATCACGGGTATGGAAACTAGAGCATCGCAACACAGATAGCAATAGATCAACATGAGGGAATAAATACTATAAAAGTAAGATAGGTAGAACAGGGGAGATGCTCGCCTGAAAACATTGCCGAAGGTTCATCCGAAGATCGGGTCGATACTCGCATCAACTCATCGGCCTAATCCGTGAAGAAGCAAAGCACTAGAAGAAACACCGGATGCACTATTGAATACTACGGCAAAAGATCGGGCATGTTGCATGTATGATGTATGACATGGCAAAGGTGCGATGCATTAAGGCAATATTAAGGGGAACCCGGGGTCCCGACATTTATTATTAGGTTCGAGTTATTTATCTACCCCGCAAATTAAATGTTGGATTAGCAAGACCAAACATGGCTTCGGTTCGCTATGCCAATTTAAATGAAGTCTGGAATAAGACAAAGATATCCCGCATATAGACTCCATATTTAATTATGAGATGAATTGGCATAATGCCCCCAAACCACAGACAAGTATGCATGCATGAACAATTTAATATGCATCAGTTGATAATGTCATATTATAAAAATAATGGGGTCTCAGATAGGGAATCACTTTAGGGTTCGGCGAACTTGGGCTCCGAGGGGCTCGGGGTCGGGTCTCAGGGTCCGGATCTGGGGTTCGGTCTCGGCGGGATCGTTCTAGGATAACAGAGTAGATCTTGGCGTTCCGCGAAGAAGGACTTGGGTCGGTGTCGGGGCGCATCGGATTCGTCCTGGTCGGTGTCGATCTTGTCGTTGCGAAGATCTTGTCGGGTCCGCGCCATCAAGTCGGTCTTGGCATTCGGGGTGAAGAACTTGGCATCCTCGAGGAAGTACTTGTCGTATCCGTGAAGAAGATCATGTCGGTCCATGGGGTTCGGTCTTCGGGGTTCGACGGGTGTCTTGGCGTCCCATGAAGGCATCCTCGGTGCTCCGTGTCGAAGGCATCGGGGTCTCCGGGTAGGAGAACATGGAGTTCCGAGGGGTTCGGTCCCGTGAGGCAGATCTTGGGGTTCGGTCTTCAAACACCGGGATCGGTCTTCGGATCCGGAATTGGGGATCTTGAGAATCCATGTGGGTGGTCTTGCGTCCGAGGATCTTGGGTTTGAAGGCATCTGCAAGGACGGCAAGACGAGGTGTAGCACCATCTGTCGAGCGGGCTTCGCCTACGCAGGCGTGCACACAGGGATCTGTGGCAGGCGACACAGGGGCCAGAGCTCCTGCTTGCAGCGGACGTGCAGCGGCGAGGTGGCTCGCGGGCCGGAACAGAGAGCAGGAGGCGATGGCCACAGAGGGGTAGGGCGGCTGCCGGCAGCATGCAAGCAGCAGCGCTGCGGGGGTCGCAGAGGCAGCCGAGGCGCTGCCTGCAGCAGAGGCCGGAGAAGGCTCGGTGGAGAGGGACTCGCGGGGGCGGATGACGGAGGATGTGGCCGAGCAGAGGAGGCGCAGGCGGCAAGAGGCGCAGGCCGGCGCGAGGAGCTCGACCCGAGGCGACGGCCGGAGGTCGCTGGCGAGCACGGTGGGAGACCGGAGGCGGGCTCGAGGCAGATGACGGTGGGAGGAGGCGCTGCAGAGGGGAGGCGCAGGCGGCGGCCAGACAGCGACGCGGTGGCGAGGAGGAAGCCGGGAGAGGCGGCGGCGCGAGCTCCTGGCCAGGCAGCGACGGGCTCGGGGCCTAGAGGAGGGGGTTGCCTTGGCGGCGGCGGGCGGTAGGTGGTGGGGCCGTGGCAGGTCGGTGCGTGGGGAGCCCGATGCGGGGGAATGGTTGGTGGTTCTGTCCACTCCAGGAGGGTGGGGCCCGCGCGGTTGGCTGAGGGGTGAGGGTGGCTGTGTGAAGGGAGTGGAGGCAGCTGGGTGAGGTGGCAGTGTTTGATTGGATGGGGGATTGGGCCAGGGTGACGTGTCGTGCCGTGAGTGGCTGTGGTGACGTGGAGGGGGCTGGGTAGACTAGGTTTGGGTAGGAAAAGGGTTTAGGTAGTCCGGTTTTGTACTGGGGGTGGCCGACTGGGTCGGATCGGCCCGGTACGGCTGCCCCTAAAAATAAAATAAATATTTTAATATTTAAAACGGGGCTTTTGAAATCCATTGGTAGACGAAACAAAATAATCCGGAGACCCGGGTTTTGGATTTGAAATAAAGGCGGGGTATTTAGAAAACAAAATATGCTTTTCGAAAATAGTTTCAGACAAACAAATGCATGATGATGACGATGCTCAAATGCAATGTGGCATGATGACATGAGCATGGGGTCATGATGATGCAATGCACAGAAATAACGCGATTTTCTGGTAGTGGTTTTTGCGGGATGCCACAATTCGACACCACTAACAATGGATCTCGCCCTCGAGATCCGCCTCATGGTACCGGGAAGAAGGGCGGCGATCTGAATCTTCTCGCTTTGTGTAGATCCTCACGACACCACTAACAAGGATTATTTCTCGGCCTTGAAAACGGCGACACCGCCAACAAGAGGTCGTTGTCCGTGATCGTCGAGGGAACACTCCGGGAACAAAAGGTCGAAGGTAGAGGTATCAACAAATAAAGCCACCTCTAGCTTCGATGGAAAGAGGGAACCGATGCATTCTCATCCACTTCAATGTACAAAAGCGAATAGAAGGGGTAGTCGGCATGGGGGCCAATCCATCACGCACCCAAACTATTACTCTGCACAATCAGTAGAAAAGCGTGCAACCATTCTCGGAATCAGACTGAAGATCTCGACAATCGAGGTTCAGAAACAAAGGAGTGATGCAGACTCTGCATCAGATCTGGCGTAGATGATGTCGTCGCGTCAGAAAGCACCGGAAGGCACAAGAAGGAACAAAGAGAAGTCCACCAGACGAAGGATTCCTCGGATAGCATGAAGACCAGATGTAGCAACACCGTTACCAAAGGAGGAAGCGAAACCCTGAAGGTACGATGGAACCCAACCATGAGAAATCCTGGACTCGAAGAGAGAGAAGAGAGCGGATTCAAAACACGCAGAGGTGAGAGGAGAGCAGCAGAGGGGTAAGGAGTAAAATCAGACCTAATCAAAACTATCCAACAGATCTTGCAAAAATAGTTTTGACACTCTACTTCGGCCGTTAGCTAGGTTATCCTACAGGCTGGACTTGTGGGGTATCGCAACTGCTGAGCTCTGATACCACTCTGTAACACCCTCAGAATCGGCCCTATGCAAGTTTCAGCGCTTCCCGCAAAACCCGCATAGAAACGATTCAAAGGTGCCCACCAGGCACTTGCGTGCGGGTGGAAAACGAAGTAATATCATTACACAATAGTCCTCTATGGAACCCACAAAACATATATATACAACAGCGACTCAAAGAGTCAAGAATACAGATATACAATACAAAGATCCAAATCACCTTTAAAACGATATAGCGTCCGAGTACGGACAAGATGCAAATTGAGCTAAGAGCCCTGAAGAATAACCAATGGCGTCCATAACCCTGCCCAGGCCAAGCCGGAAGGGCAACCCTGCTAACGACGTCGATCTCAAAACCTGCTTAAACAAAATGGGTGCCGACAAAGGGCAAAGGAAAAAGAGAGAGCAGTCAGTACCAAGGCCAGTACACGGCGAGACTAGAATTCGGCGGTCCTCGCCTACATAGGTATGGTGGACTGAAGTGGCAGCGCAGCATGCACTAAACAACCTATAGAGACTCGATACAACTAGCGGCTATCAGAGAGGGGTAAGAAAAACCTATTCGGAACCAACCTGATACTACCACCAAACATACCCATCCTGGTGTTTCCCCCTCGAGACCAAACGAGGAAGTCAACCGAGGAACTCACACAGTTGGCAGTTTTATTCATTCCATTATAGTGGCGGCAATTACTAGTCAAATATAGATAGCATGAGTCATCCTGATATAATAAGCAGTGGCCAGTTTTAGTTAACCATTCCGTTGTAGTTGCAACACTTACTAGTCAGATATAATTAGCATGAGATATCCCCAAACCCAGCAGTTGTTGGTACTTTTATTTAGCCATTCCGTTGTAGTGAAGCTGATTACTAGTCATATCAGATACAAGTCAAATTATAACAGTAAACTTTAGTTATGGTTGTCTATGATCAAGAACTGTGCTCCAAGTCGTCCATAACCGCGGACACGGCTTCTCGAAAAGATTTAACCCTGCAGGGGTGCACCAAAGTATCCACACGCACTTCGACCCTTTTTGCCAGATCAGTTAACATACACCCATCGGTATGTCGGCGGGGCCTAAGTCATGACGTTTCCCAGACCCAAAGCAAGTACATGGGGGCCACCCCACTAAGCTACACGCAACAAAGTCGGCCGGTCTCCGAGACGGACTCAGGGTTTGTGTAGACGGTTGTAAACGACTGGGAACCCGAAAAGATGACTAGGCTTGTCGATATAGCGAAAACGTGTCACGGACCTAAACAGTACAGGTGCATTACCTCGCACAATTTAAATTAAGCAGTAAAGCATGGCATAAGTACAGGATAGTAATAAAGCCCCAAACTACTTGTGGCCCCCGGTACAATACTTTGCAATCAGGTACTAATCGATGGGGGTGCCCATACACCCCACCTGTGGTTAGCGCGCTCGATCTCGGAACAGGTGTCAAGAACTCGGGGTCCTACGGGACACAAGTGGACGGTTAACAACCAAATAACATCTATTGCCCACCTGTGCCTCTGCATTTACCTACTTACAATTTTAGTTATTAAACAATAATTAAAGTCTTGATCATCTCCAACATTAAACATGCGGCAAAACTCCAACAACTGTGGTACTTGACGACACGCAACAGCACTTGAGCCAGCGACTACGACGCGCAAGTCCAACTATCTACCAAACAACAGGTAATAGGATGTGTCCAAGGCAATATAAGGCTGCAAGGGATATCACGGGTACGGAAACTAGAGCATCGCAACACAGATAGCAATAGATCAACATGAGGGAATAAATACTATAAAAGTAAGATAGGTAGAAAAGGGGAGATGCTCGCCTGAAAACATTGCCGAAGGTTCATCCGAATATCGGGTCGATACTCGCATCAACTCATCGGCCTAATCCGCGAAGAAGCAAAGCACTAGAAGAAACACCGGATGCACTATTTAATACTACGGCAAAAGATCGGGCATGATGCATGTATGATGTATGACATGGCAAAGGTGCGATGCATTAAGGCAATATTAAGGGGAACCCGGGGTCCCGACATTTATTACTAGGTTCGAGTTATTTATGTAGGGGTTCGTAGCATGGAAAACAAAAATTTTCTATCGCATACAAACAAACAAGCCAAGATCTATCTACTAGATTGTAGCAACGAGTCGATGGAATAACTCACCCTCGAAGATTCCAAAGTGTTTAACGAGAGCAGATTCTCGTGGGTGATGTAGTCGTACTCTTTCCGATCTCAAGATCGCGTAGACGATCCTTCCGGCCCCGCGTTCCCGCAGCGCTCCCGCAGTCGGTCACACGTTCGGTACTCGACGAAGACCTTCCTCTCCCTTGTTCCAGCAGGCAGCGGAGGTTGTAGCACTCTCCTCGCGATTCCGGCAGCACAACGGCGTGGTACCGGAGGTAGAGGGGAGATCCCGCAGGGCTTCGCCTTAAGCCGGTGCGAGTATGGTGGAGCTTATGAGAGAGGCTATTAGTGGTCTAGTAATTAGACACACCAATTAGAGGGCTCTAAACCAATTAGAAGGCTCTAAACCGAAACAGCTCTAAACCGGGGTCTAGGTCTAGTTTCTAGTTTAGAGGATAGGAACTTGTGTGTGTTGGGAGGGGAGCCCTGCCCCTCCCTTTATAGGTGGGAGGGCTGGCGCGCTAGGGGAGGGAGGGAGTCCCTCCCCAACTCGGCCTAGGGCTGGCCGCCGGCTTGGGGACTCCTTCCCCAAGTCGGTCTCCTCTTCTCCTCCTCTTCCCACTTTCCAAAACTGGCAGTTTGACTTTCAAACTAGCCGTTTGACTTTTCCAATTTAGGAATTAAATAAACCCTTTATTTTGGACAGCGAGAACACTTAGTACATGATGCAATCATTCCATCTTGCAATGACACATTCATGTACCCCTTCCCCCCCGGAGTGCCGGACATTCCGGGACCTTCTAGAATGTTCCCGATGAAAACACCGGAACCATTCCCCAACTCCGAAATGGGACTTTCCTTATATGAATCTTATTCTCCGGACCATTCCGGATCACCTCGTGATATCCCGGATCCCATCCGAGACTCCGAACAACATTCGGTCTCTTTCTCATAATACCATAACTACTCAAACAACGTCGAATCCTTAAGTGTGTCTCCCTACGGTTCGTGAATTATGCGGACATGATCGAGACACTTCTCCGAACAATAACCAATAGAGGAATCTGGAAATTCATATGGCTCCCACATATTTCTACGATTACTTTGCGATCGAATGAACCACTTACATACGATACCAATTTCCCTTTGTCTCACGATATGTTACTTATCCGAGGTCATGATCGTCGGTATCTCTGCATACCTAGTTCAACCTCGTTACTGATAAGTACTCTTTTCTCGTTCCCGTGATATGTGATCCCTTGTGACCAAGTCACATGCTTGCAAGCTAATTGGATGACATTTCACCGAGAGGGCCCAGAGAATATCTATCCGTCATGTGGATGGACAAATCCCACTCTTGATCCATGTGTTTCAACCAATACTTTCCGAACACCCAATGCCACTTTTATAGCCACCCTGTTACGGTGTGGTGTTTGATGACATCAAAGCATCCATCCAGTAAAGGCAATATGCATGATCTCATGGTCGAAGGAATTAGGTTACTATGTATCAGAAAGCATATAGCAATTGAACTATTGAAATGACTTGATCTTTATGCTACGCTTGTCTATAGGAGTATGTCCACCATATCATTCTCCTAACGATATGATCTTGTTGTTGATAACATCTCAATGTTCATGACAAAGAAACCACATCATCAATCAACCAACAAGCTAGTGAAGTATAGAGGCCATACTAGGGACTTCAAATTAAGTTTACAAATCACACAAGTATTAATGGTTTCCTTGTTAATACTATTATAGCATGAATGTAAACATTTATCATAAACACAAAGATATATAATAATAACTACATTTATTATTACCTCTAGGGCATATCTCCAACAGTCTCCCACTTGCACTAGAGTCATCTAATCTAGATTACATGGTAATATACCGAACACCCATGGCAGTTTGGTGTTGGTCATGTTTTGCCCTCGGGAGAGGTTTAGTCAACGGATCCGCCACATTCAGATCTGTGTGTACTTTGCAAATCTTTATATCCCCATCCTGGATATGTTCTCGAATAGCGTGGAAACGCAGCTTGATATGCTTCAGCTTCTTGTGTGACCTTGGTTCTTGCGCATTGGCTATGGCGCCCATGTTATCACAGTAGATAGACATTGGGTCCAGCGCACTTGGAACCACACCCAGCTCTGTAATGAACTCTTTCATCCATATCGCTTCTTGTGAAGCCTCCGAAGCAGCCATGTATTCCGATTCAGTTGAAGATCTCGCCACAACGCTTTGCTTTGCACTCCTCCAGCTAACTGCTGCACCATTCAAAATAAATACGTATCCAGATTGTGATTTAGAATCATCCGGATCGGTGTTCCAACTAGCATCGGTGTAACCATTAACAACGAGCTGTTCATCACCTCCATAAGAAAGAACCATATCCTTAGTTCTTCTCAAGTACTTAAGGATGTTTTTGACCGCTGTCCAATGATCCACTCCTGGATCACTTTGATATCTGCTAGTTAGACTAACAGCATATGCGATGTCGGGTCTAGTACATAGCATGGCATACATTAGAGATCCTATGGCTGAGGCATAGGGAGTCTTACTCATCCTTTCTCTATCTTCTGCCGATGTCGGACTTTGAGTTTTACTCAAGGTCGTATTGGGCAACATGGGCAAGAACCCTTTCTTGCTTTCTTCCATTCCAAACCTCTTTAGAACTTTGTCCAAATATGTACTTTGTGACAATGATATTTGGCGTTTCGATCTATCTCTATAAATCTTTATGCCTAATATGTAAGCTGCTTCGCCAAGATCCTTCATTGAAAAACTATTATTCAAATATTCCTTGACACTATTAAGAAGGTCTACATCATTCCCAATCAACAATATGTCATCCACATACAGTATTAAGAATGCTACAGAGCTCCCACTCACTTTCTTGTAAATACAAGCTTCTCCATAAGTTTGTATAAAACCAAAACTTTTGATTACCTTATCAAAACGTTGATTCCAACTTCGGGATGCTTGCTTCAATCCATAGATGGACCGTTGAAGCTTGCATACCTTGTTAGCATCTTTAGGATCGACAAAACCTTTGGGTTGTATCATATACAACTCTTCATCAATGTCTCCATTGAGGAATGCTGTTTTGACATCCATCTGCCATATCTCATAATCATAATATGCAGCGATTGCTAACATAATCCTCACAGACTTTAGCTTCGCTACTGGTGAGAAAGTCTCATCGTAGTCAACTCCTTGAATTTGTCGAAACCCTTTTGCGACAAGTCGAGCTTTATAGACAGTAACATTACCATCAGCATCTGTTTTCTTCTTGAAAATCCATTTGTTCTTGACAGCCTTCCGGCCATCCGGTAAGTCCACCAAAGTCCATACTTGGTTTTCGTACATGGATCCAATCTCGGATTTCATGGCTTCTTGCCATTTATTGGAATCTGGGCTCATCATCGCTTCCTCATATGTCTCGGGATCATCGGTGTTGTCCACCAACATGACATTCATAACGGAATCATACCAATCTGGAGTGGTACGAGTTCTCGTTGACCTCCGAGGCTCTGTAGTAACTTCAACCGAAGTTTCATGATCACCATCATTAGCTTCCTCTCTTATTGGTGCAGGCACCACAGGAACTTCTTCCGGTGCTGCGCTACTCGCAATTTCGAGAGAAGGTTCGACAACCTCGTCGAGTTCTACTTTCCTTCCAGTCACTTCTTTCGAGAGAAATTCCTTCTCTAGAAAGGATCCATTCTTAGCAACGAAGATTTTGCCTTCGGATCTATGATAGAAGGTATACCCAACAGTTTCCTTCGGGTATCCTATGAAGACGCATTTTTCCGCTTTGGGTTCAAGCTTGTCCGGCTGTAACTTCTTTACATAGGCTTCGCATCCCCAAACTTTAAGGAACGACAATTTAGGTTTCTTCCCAAACCATAATTCATACGGTGTCGTTTCAACGGATTTAGACGGTGCCCTATTTAAAGTGAATGCGGCTGTTTCTAATGCATAACCCCAAAATGATAGTGGCAAATCTGTAAGTGACATCATAGAACGAACCATATCTAAGAGAGTTCGATTACGACGTTCAGACACACCATTACGCTGTGGTGTTCCCGGCGGTGTCAACTGCGAAAGTATTCCACATTTCTTCAAATGCTCGCCAAACTCGTAACTTAGATATTCACCTCCACGATCAGAACGTAGAAATTTAATCTTCTTGTTACGTTGATTCTCTACCTCACTTTGAAACTCCTTAAACTTCTCGAAAGTTTCGGACTTATGTTTCATGAAATAGATATACCCATATCTACTCAAGTCATCCGTGAAGGTAAGAACATAACGATAACCACCGCGCGATGCTACACTCATTGGACCACACACATCGGTATGTATGATTTCCAATAAGTCCGTAGCTCGCTCCATCATACCAGAAAATGGAGTCTTAGTCATTTTACCCATCAGACATGCTTCGCATCTTTCAAGTGATTCAAAATCAAGTGATTCAAGAAGTCCATCGGAATGGAGTTTCTTCATACGCTTCACTCCAATGTGACCAAGACGACAGTGCCACATATAGGTCAAATTATCGCTTGATTTCAAACGTTTAGCCTCAATGTTATTAATATGTGTATTTCTACTATCGAGATTCAATATGAATAGACCATCTATCAAAGGTGCATGTGCATAAAACATATTACTCATATAAATCGAACAACCATTATTCTCGGATTTAAACAAGTAACCGTCTCGCAATAAACAAGATCCCGATATAATGTTCATGCTCAACGCAGGCACCAAATAACAATTATTTAAGTATAAAACTAATCCCGATGGTAGATGAAGAGGTAGTGTGCCGACCGCGATCACATCAACCTTTGATCCGTTTCCCACGCGCATCGTCACCTCGTTCTTCACTAGCTTCCGTTTATTCTGCAGCTCCTGTTTCGAGTTACAAATATGAGCAACCGAACCAGTATCAAATACCCAGGCACTACTACGAGTACTAGTGAGATACACATCAATAACATGTATATCAGATATACCTTTCTTCTTGATGTTGCCGTTCTTCAAATCCGCCAAGTACCTTGGGCAATTCCGCTTCCAGTGACCTTCTCCCTTGCAGTAAAAGCACTCAGTATCAGGCTTGGGTCCAGCCTTGGTCCTCTTCGTCGGCGTGGTAACTTTCTTACCACCCTTCTTGAAGTGTCCCTTCTGCTTAGACTTGCCTTTCTTGAATTTGGTGGTCTTATTGACCATCAACACTTGGTGCTCTTTCTTGATCTCCACTTCTGCAGATTTTAACATAGCAAATAGTTCTGGCAACTCTTTGTTCATGTTCTGCATGTTGTAGTTCATCACAAAGTTCTTGTAACTTGGTGGTAGTGATTGGAGGATGCGGTAAACTCCCAAAGTATTAGGAATCACTATACCCAAACTTTGAAGTTTATTTGCGTGCCCAGACATTTTAAGCACATGCTCACTGACGGAGCTACCCTCTTCCATCTTGCAGTTAAAGAACTTTTCAGAAGCTTCATAACTTTCAATTGCCGCATGAGTCTCAAAGATTAATTTGAGATCCTCGACAATATCATATGGATCTGACTCTTCAAACCTTTTCTGAAGCTCCGATTCTAAACCATACAAGATAGCACACTGAACTATGGAGTACTGATTCTTCCGAGCGAGGTAAACATTCTTTACTTCATCGGTAGCATCAGCTGCAGGTGGGTCACCTAGCGGTGCATCCAGCACATAGGTCAAATTACCAGCTGTGAGGACAATCCTCAAATTGCGGAACCAATCCGCGAAGTTGCTTCCATTGTTTTTCAACTTTTCTTTCTCTAGGAACGCATTAAAATTGATGGTAGGGGCTGCCATTGATCTACAACATATTTGCAATAGTTTAGACTAAGTTTATGACAAATTGAGTTCAAATTAATTAATGAAATTAAACTAGGTGAACTCCCACTCAAAACAACATCCCTCACATTGTTTTAGTGATCACACGAACCAAATCCACTACATCAACACCGATCATCACGAGAGCTGATATAGTTTTAATGGCGAACAATCATCATGTTCATCATATCTACTATATGATTCATGCTTTGCCTTTCGGCGATCCGTGTTCCTGAGGCCATGTCTGTACATGCTAGGCTCGTCAAGATCAAACCTTAGCTTCCGCATAAGCAAATCTGGCTTGCTTACGTTGTAGTCACCCGCGGAATCAAAGACACCCGATCATCACGTGGTGCTTCGAAGCAGCAAGCTTTGGCAACGGTGCATACTAAGGGTGAACACTTTTAGAACTTGAAATTTATGTGCATGAGGGATCATCTTATAATGCTACCGTCGTCTACTAAGCAATACAAGATGCATAAAGGATTAACATCACATGCAATTCATAATATGTGATATGATATGGCCTTTCTTCTTTGTGCTTCCGATCTCCATCTTCAAGCACGAACATGATCTCCATCATCACCGGCATAGCATCAAGGTCAATGACGCTTCTTCATGGTTGTCGTCCGCCAACTTCAACTATTACAACTATTTTGAATAGACACGCAGGCCTTAACAGAAATTAAAGACAACCATATGGCTCCTGCCGGTTGCCAACTTACAATAAGGATCATTGCATACATCAAATATAATCACAATCATGGCCATATCACATCACTGCACACCCCTGCAAAACAAAGTTAGACGCTTCTACTTTCTTTGCATATTTTACGTGGTTTGGGGCTTTCCATAAGTGTCGTTCTAACTTACGAACAAGAACCACAACATTGATACTAGCATTGTTGATCACCCGTTGTAAATTGGATCTTTACTATGCTAGGAGAAACAGGCACCCGCAAAGCCACTTATGCAAAACGAGTTGCATGTCAAGCGTGGAGCAAGTCTCATGAACGATGTCATGTAAGGTTAGCCCGGGCCGCTTCATCCCAACATACCGCAAGATGCAAAGTACACAAAAAGCAATCTACAATAAAAGCATCAACGCCCACAATGACCATTGTGTTCTACTCGTGCAACAGATCTACATATAGACACGGCTCTGATACCACTGTAGGGGTTCGTAGCATGGAAAACAAAAATTTTCTATCGCATACAAACAAACAAGCCAAGATCTATCTACTAGATTGTAGCAACGAGTCGATGGAATAACTCACCCTCGAAGATTCCAAAGTGTTTAACGAGAGCAGATTCTCGTGGGTGATGTAGTCGTACTCTTTCCGATCTCAAGATCGCGTAGACGATCCTTCCGGCGCCGCGTTCCCGCAGCGCTCCCGCAGTCGGTCACACGTTCGGTACTCGACGAAGACCTTCCTCTCCCTTGTTCCAGCAGGCAGCGGAGGTTGTAGCACTCTCCTCGCGATTCCGGCAGCACAACGGCGTGGTACCGGAGGTAGAGGGGAGATCCCGCAGGGCTTCGCCTTAAGCCGGTGCGAGTATGGTGGAGCTTATGAGAGAGGCTATTAGTGGTCTAGTAATTAGACACACCAATTAGAGGGCTCTAAACCAATTAGAAGGCTCTAAACCGAAACAGCTCTAAACCGGGGTCTAGGTCTAGTTTCTAGTTTAGAGGATAGGAACTTGTGTGTGTTGGGAGGGGAGCCCTGCCCCTCCCTTTATAGGTGGGAGGGCTGGCGCGCTAGGGGAGGGAGGGAGTCCCTCCCCAACTCGGCCTAGGGCTGGCCGCCGGCTTGGGGACTCCTTCCCCAAGTCGGTCTCCTCTTCTCCTCCTCTTCCCACTTTCCAAAACTGGCAGTTTGACTTTCAAACTAGCCGTTTGACTTTTCCAATTTAGGAATTAAATAAACCCTTTATTTTGGACAGCGAGAACACTTAGTACATGATGCAATCATTCCATCTTGCAATGACACATTCATGTACCCCTTCCCCCCCGGAGTGCCGGACATTCCGGGACCTTCTAGAATGTTCCCGATGAAAACACCGGAACCATTCCCCAACTCCGAAATGGGACTTTCCTTATATGAATCTTATTCTCCGGACCATTCCGGATCACCTCGTGATATCCCGGATCCCATCCGAGACTCCGAACAACATTCGGTCTCTTTCTCATAATACCATAACTACTCAAACAACGTCGAATCCTTAAGTGTGTCTCCCTACGGTTCGTGAATTATGCGGACATGATCGAGACACTTCTCCGAACAATAACCAATAGAGGAATCTGGAAATTCATATGGCTCCCACATATTTCTACGATTACTTTGCGATCGAATGAACCACTTACATACGATACCAATTTCCCTTTGTCTCACGATATGTTACTTATCCGAGGTCATGATCGTCGGTATCTCTGCATACCTAGTTCAACCTCGTTACTGATAAGTACTCTTTTCTCGTTCCCGTGATATGTGATCCCTTGTGACCAAGTCACATGCTTGCAAGCTAATTGGATGACATTTCACCGAGAGGGCCCAGAGAATATCTATCCGTCATGTGGATGGACAAATCCCACTCTTGATCCATGTGTTTCAACCAATACTTTCCGAACACCCAATGCCACTTTTATAGCCACCCTGTTACGGTGTGGTGTTTGATGACATCAAAGCATCCATCCAGTAAAGGCAATATGCATGATCTCATGGTCGAAGGAATTAGGTTACTATGTATCAGAAAGCATATAGCAATTGAACTATTGAAATGACTTGATCTTTATGCTACGCTTGTCTATAGGAGTATGTCCACCATATCATTCTCCTAACGATATGATCTTGTTGTTGATAACATCTCAATGTTCATGACAAAGAAACCACATCATCAATCAACCAACAAGCTAGTGAAGTATAGAGGCCATACTAGGGACTTCAAATTAAGTTTACAAATCACACAAGTATTAATGGTTTCCTTGTTAATACTATTATAGCATGAATGTAAACATTTATCATAAACACAAAGATATATAATAATAACTACATTTATTATTACCTCTAGGGCATATCTCCAACAATTTATCTACCCCGCAAATTAAATGTTGGATTAGCAAGACCAAACATGGCTTCGGTTCGCTATGCCAATTTAAATGATGTCCGGAATAAGACAAAGATATCCCGCATATAGACTCCATATTTAATTATGAGATGAATTGGCATAATGCCCCCAAACCACAGACAAGTATGCATGCATGAACAATTTAATATGCATCAGTTGATAATGTCATATTATAAAAATAATGGGGTCTCGGATAGGGAATCACTTTAGGGTTCGGCGAACTTGGGCTCCGAGGGGCTCGGGGTCGGGTCTCAGGGTCCGGATCTAGGGTTCGGTCTCGGCGGGATCGTTCTCGGATAACAGAGTAGATCTTGGCGTTCCGCGAAGAAGGACTTGGGTCGGTGTCGGGGCGCATCGGATTCGTCCTGGTCGGTGTCGATCTTGTCGTTGCGAAGATCTTGTCGGGTCCGCGCCATCAAGTCGGTCTTGGCATTCGGGGTGAAGAACTTGGCATCCTCGAGGAAGTACTTGTCGTATCCGTGAAGAAGATCATGTCGGTCCACGGGGTTCGGTCTTCAGGGTTCGACGGGTGTCTTGGCGTCCCATGAAGGCATCCTCGGTGCTCCGTGTCGAAGGCATCGGGGTCTCCGGGTAGGAGAACATGGAGTTCCGAGGGGTTCGGTCCCATGAGACAGATCTTGGGGTTCGGTCTTCAAACACCGGGATCGGTCTTCGGATCCGGAATTGGGGATCTTGAGAGTCCATGTGGGTGGTCTTGCGTCCGGGGATCTTGGGTTTGAAGGCATCTGCAAGGACGGCAAGACGAGGTGGAGCACCATCTGTCGAGCGGGCTTCGCCTACGCAGGCGTGCACACAGGGATCTGTGGCGGGCGACGCAGGGGCCAGAGCGCCTGCTTGCAGCGGACGTGCAGCGGCGAGGTGGCTCGCGGGCCGGAACAGAGAGCAGGAGGCGATGGCCACAGAGGGGTAGGGCGGCTGCCGGCAGCACGCAAGCAGCAGCGCTGCGGGGGTCGCAGAGGCAGCCGAGGCGCCGCCTGCAGCAGAGGCCGGAGAAGGCTCGGTGGAGAGGGACTCGCGGCGGCGGATGACGGAGGATGTGGCCGAGCAGAGGAGGCGCAGGCGGCAAGAGGCGCAGGCCGGCGCGAGGAGCTCGACCCGAGGCGACGGCCGGAGGTCGCTGGCGAGCACGGTGGGAGAGCGGAGGCGGGCTCGAGGCAGATGACGGTGGGAGGAGGCGCTGCAGAGGGGAGGCGCAGGCGGCGGCCAGACGGCGACGCGGTGGCGAGGAGGAAGCCGGGAGAGGCGGCGGCGCGAGCTCCTAGCCAGGCAGCGACGGGCTGGGGCCTAGAGGAGGGGGTGGCCTTGGCGGCAGCGGGCGGTAGGTGGTGGGGCCGGGGCGGGTCGGTGCGTGGGGAGCCCTATGCGGGGGAGTGGTTGGTGGTTCTGTCCACTCCAGGAGGGTGGGGCCCGCGCGGTTGGCTGAGGGGTGAGGGTGGCTGTGTGAAGGGAGTGGAGGCAGCTGGGTGAGGTGGCAGTGTTTGATTGGATGGGGGATTGGGCTAGGGTGACGTGTCGTGCCGTGAGTGGCTGTGGTGATGTGGAGGGGGCTGGGTAGACTAGGTTTGGGTAGGAAAAGGGTTTAGGTAGTCCGGTTTTGTACTGGGGGTGGCCGACCGGGTCGGATCGGCCCGGTACGGCTGCCCCAAAAATAAAATAAATATTTTAATATTTAAAACGGGGCTTTTGAAATCCATTGGTAGACGAAACAAAATAATCCGGAGACCCGGGTTTTGGATTTGAAATAAAGGCGGGGTATTTAGAAAACAAAATATGCTTTTCGAAAATAGTTTCAGACAAACAAATGCATGATGATGACGATGCTCAAATGCAATGTGGCATGATGACATGAGCATGGGGTCATGATGATGCAATGCACAGAAATAACGCGATTTTCTGGTAGTGGTTTTTGCGGGATGCCACAGATAGAAATTAAAGAAATAGTACTTACACACAATAAAGGCTGATGGCAGCTTTGTCGAGTTCCTTCTGATTGAATAGAAAATGCAAGTCTTGAATGTTGAAGCTGGTCTCGTCGTCTCCGCACAAGAAAATCTGATCTCTTATATGCGCTGTGATCCATTCTTCCTTTCTCGTCTTGCAGAAATCAAGGTACCACTTGTGCAATCTTCGCATCTTTGTTGGTAGATTCTTGAGCTCCTCTTTCTTGACGAGATTCTTCCCATACTTCCATGGCTGTATGGGGTTGGCATCGCCTTTGGGCAATTTGTCTCCCATGATGTTCAAGTATGCAATGTAAGTCATCCCCATCTCATTGGCCATTCTTTGTAGCTCTGCCTTGTAATCATTTACAGGAGGAGCGTTCTGTGTGTCGAACACTTGGAGCGGGGCGCATGATTGGTTTTCCTGCTCTCCGAGCATGGGAACTATTTTCTGGGGTGCCGCACGACTGCTACTTTCAGTCTCCCTCCGCCTTGCATCCCCCTTCAAAATCTGGCGCTCGTAGTTCGGCACAAGTGGGGTTTCATGTTTTAAAAGATTATTGTAAAACTTCTCAACCACCGACGGATCTAGTTTCTCCTTTGGCTCGGCCCGTCTAGGTGCAAATAATTTCTTGACCTCTTCTTCCGAGATCCTATTGGTCTCCTCGTCGCTGCGATTCCACGGTAAAACCGACAATGTCTTGGCGGAAGGCTGCGAGACGCAGTTTGTTGAACTCTTTGGCGTACGGTTTCCTGCGGATTTCTTCGTGGCAGTGGTAGTGATGATCTTCGTGGCAGTGCTCTTCGCTTATGCTGAGGAGATGGCTGAAGCGCCGGAGATGGCTGACGCGCAGGAGATGGCTGGCGCGCCAAAGATGGCTGACGCGTAGGAGATGGCTGGCGCGCCGGAGATGGCTGTCGCGCAGGAGATGGCTGAAGCGCCGGAGACGACAGGGGAGTATTCTGATGACTTGGAGACAGCTGAGGCGGCTCAGACTGCTGTGCGGAGATGGCGCGGGTGCCAGTGGCCTCCAATTTGGAAGCATCATGTGTTCCTTCTTCCAAAGAATGGTTGTTTTCACTGCAAATTTGAGTTGAGTTTTCCCTTCACCTGTAGCATGGTCAAGCTGTGCTTTCTCATATTCCTTCACAACCTCATCCACCCCGACAATAGCATAGCCATCTGGAATCGGTCGGCAGTGGTAAGTTCCACCAGCTACAGGAGGTAAGGCATAGCCGACCGCCACCTTAATGGATAATCCCATTAATCTCACATGCATCTCGGCGTGTTCGCTCTCCGTGATCTCATACACGGGGTATCGAGGACCCGCCATTTCAAGCGTGGGCTGCACGTTCTCTGTGGATGCCACGCTGCTTTTCCGCACAGAGTCTGGGCCGCCGGCAGCTTCCAATGCAGGCTCTTCGTGCCGCTGAGATGGGCCGGTAGCTTGCTGGCTCTTTTGTGCATTCACTTGCGCCTGCAGCGCCACAAGTGCATGTTCTATCTGTGTCATCCGCTATGTATGCTCTTTTTCTATTCTGCCACGCCATCTGTAAGAGTCGCCCCACTCGGCAAACCCATCCTTCCACGTCATACCCTCTGTGCCTCGTGCAAGTCTAGGGTGTTCTTTTTTACCGATGGCGCTTGTGAGATGGTCATTCTCTCTGTCGGGATGGAAGGTCCTGGCGGCTGTTTCCTCGTATGCCGTGATGAGTTCAGTGACGGGTTTGTCAAGGAGGGTTGGGAAGATACACAATCCCGTTTCTAGGTCCAACCTTGCCCCGATTCTGTAGAACCAAGTCTTTGCACGTAGGTCCCACCCATGTGTCTGGGGTGTGATCCCTCTATCGCGCAGGGCCTTCTCAGCTTCCTCCCACTTAGGCCTATGAGATATGTAGCCACCTGACCCCGTCCTCTGGTTATATTCCTTATTCTGGGCATTTAGCGTATTGATTTCTGACCTCTTTGTAGCTATAGCACCTTCCTTGTATGCCACAAATTTGGGCCAGTGAGGTCTTATCTTCGCATAATATGCGTCTTCGAAATCTGGAGTCTCGCGAGTTTTGACAAATTTGTTCAATTTTGTCTTCTAGTTGCGGAAAGCGTCAGCCATCTTCTTTAGAGTCCACTCTTTGACCTTTTCCTTTATAACCGGTTTGATTTCATCCTCCTGTGGCGGAAGGGTGAAATTTACCAACAGCGAATTCCAAAGCGTTTCTTTGGATCTTTCATCGACAAAGGTACCGTCGCCCTTCTTTGACTTATTCCAATATTCATTTATGATTGAGATTTGGTCTCTAACAAGAACTCCAGCCTGACGTACAAATTTGTCTGCGGCCTTCTTGGGCTCCATCGGCCTGCCATCAACACGGACTGCTTCGATCGTGAACTTTGCACGATCTTTCAACCGATGGCTCGCGCCTCACTTGCTCTTTTTCGTAGAAGAAGATTGTTGCTGGCTGGTCGATCCAGAGGGCTAAAAGAAGAAAGAAGCGTTAATTAATACATGTACATATATACAAATCAATCGGAGGCTTAATCCATGCATATACCTCGACGGACTTTGTAATCACTAAAGTGCGTTCACCGGAGTCGTCATCTTCTCCATGACTACTTGAGCTGTCATCATGTCCCTCCAAGTTCAGATATTGTGAGGTGTCCTTGTGGATCATGTTCTCCATTATTTCTTCCTCTTCAAGGTTTCTACTGAGTGGATCCATAGTTTCTAAAACAATAATATATCACAAAAATATCAGTAATACATCTATTGAAATGCTCAATTAAGGATGATGATATGACAGGTTAAAAGTATTGAAATTAATACATGCTTGTTCATTCCAAATCCTAATTCGGAGAAACCCTGGATTCATATGAGAGGTTATTATAATGCTATATTGACAATGAGAGGTGTGATAGGGCGGCGGCTGGCGGCGCTAGGGCGAGAGAGGGGCCGGGATGCGTGGGGGTGTGCGTTCGAACCAGCACGACGTGGGCTACCTAAAATGGGCGTGTAACACCCTCGCCTGATAAGGCTGAGTTCATGTGTATAGTGCCAATCCCTGGATCGGTTCACTGGCACACACAGTACAAAATGATACCAAATACAACTGTGCATCATAAATACAACGAATATGATCCAGAATTTACATTATTCATTCAAGTACACAGCGGAAAATGAATACAAGGTAGATCTCCATCCTTCAAATGTGCCACAGGCGAACAAATGTTGAGTGGAGTCTCGCGACCTATGAACGATCAATCAGATACGATATAACCTGCAACATGAAACGTTGCAGCCACGAATGGTCAATACATTGAATGTATGGCAAGTAGGCTAAAGTGGTTAACAACAGATCTATCAACTACATGCTTATTTGGCCAAGTGGAGTTCAGGCTCATTTGCATAAAGCAACAGTTTTATCCTAACATTTGTAACAAAGTAGTTTTCCAATACGATAAATAGGACACTCTGGTTCACTCCCAGGTGCTCCTACCCAATTATGTTAACCCAACAAGTTTTAAGTAATTAAGAAATAAGGATGAGTGAGGAATATCATAGCATCAGTATCAGGTCGCTCAAATTGTCCATAACCGGGGACATGGCTAAGCACTTAGTTTATACACCCTGCAGGGGTTAGTACACTTTACCCATGTGACTTGGCCAGCCCAGCTCGTACCACCACTCTCATATTGGGTGATGATAGGGAGAAGTCCAAGAAGGAACCGTTCGGGAAGTAGCTCCCCAATCCCGACGCGCACCGGTCCAACCTACACTATCTACATCTCTGGATACGCGGGTTCGAGTTACCACAACCTACTGAGTTCAACCAACCGCCCATTTCATTATTGGCACATGGTTGCACACGAAAGCTTCCAAACAAAGAAACCAATCATTTCTCAGTGTCCTGGGCGGCATTCCCCACCAAAATCCACACTCGATGACCCAATCAATGCCATTCCGCCCAGGTGGTTCATTAAAACATGTTAGTTTGTCATTTAGCAAAACATAAGCCTTTCAAAACATATAACTTTTCATGATGTGATTCCCTTCCTCGTCTAAATAGCATAGCTAAGCAATCTACCAATACGATGGCTCATAAACAAGGAATACTAGGGAATAATATGGGTCATATCATAGCATATACACATCAATTCCTACATATGCAATTCTACAAAAATATCTACAATGCATAGGAAAACAGTAGGACATTTATGACCAAGATAGCACCACTTGCCTTTGTTGTAGATGTAGTCGATTAGATAATCCTCACAATTCTCATAGATATAATGGTTGCTCTCGTCATAACCACAATACTAGCAATCATAGTAGTTGCAATCACATTAGTTGCACTCCTCGCAATCTAACGTTTGAAGCAAACACAACAAACACACCATTCAAAACATTGCAAACATGCAACAGTGCAACATTACAAGAAAACAATGATGAACAGATGCATGCATGACGATTTAATGAGTCGCAATGGTTGCATTTAGTGTTCTGAACATAATTAGATTACATGATGCATGTGGAAAGTCATTTAATGCACTAAAGCTTTTATTACTACCTCTATCCCAGTTTATAAGACTTACGCGTATACCTAGGTAGTTCGCATGAGCTATAAAATATGAATTATATAATATAAAAATTATATCATTAGAAAATATAACATTTGAAGTTTCTAATAGTATAATTTTTATCTTATGTATCTCATGCTAAGTTGGTTAATTTATCGACCTAGAAATACGCGTAGGTCATATAAACCGAGACGGAGGGAGTACAAAAGTTGTATCGATTTAATATGGTGTATACCACTTTAATTGAACTAAATATGTTTATGTCATATTAAATTGTGAACTAGATGCTACTAGATAGAGGTAATGCAATTTAGAGACAGTGGCAATTTGAATCACCTAAAAAGGAGTTATAGATATTTTCCTATGATTAAAACACTATTTCAATGGGTTTAAATATTTCTGTATGAGTTTCTGTTTTAACAGTGCCAAATAATTTTTCATGCAATTTGTCTGTATAGATATTGTCAATACAAAACCTTAGCACTTGGATTCACCCCAATCGGAGTTATAGATCTTTTTGTATGATTTAAATAGTGTTTAATGGGTTTTATATGATTCATATAGTTTTTGATGTCTAAATATCAAACTAAAATTATATCTGTAATCTCCACGGAATTGTGATTTCAGGGATATATTATTTGTAATTTTCTGAATAGTATTTATTTTCTTATGAATTTATTACCCTAAATAAGACATTAAAACATTTAAATCTTCACGACAAAACCTTACAGTAAAATGGTGAACTAATTGCATATTGATGATCTACATGGAACCAGCTTTCCATCTGTATATCATTTATATTTTTGTGACAAGCAATTAATTTACTATGAATTTAATGATTTATAAAGCCATTAAAACTAATTAAATTGCTACGGGTTAAATAATCTGCAAAGGCTAGATCCAACCAGATATTGTTAAAGTACATTACAGTAGCTTCAATTTTATATATTGTTCATATTTTTCGGAGTTACAGATAATTTCTTATGAATTTATTAACCTAAAAGACCATTAAAACTAATTAAATTATTGCAGTAACCACGTACAGTAAAACTTGGATCTATTCTGATAAGATGATTCTACGTGAAATTATCTTCAATTTGATATATTATACGAAATTTTTGGACATGGTATGAATTTCTAATGAATTTTACAAGTTAGATCTATAATGTGCAATTTTAAATTCGAACGGAATATTCCAGGGAATATTCCGCTGACTGGACAGGTTGACTTTGCATGCTGACTGGGACTAGATGTTGACCTTACGTTAACGTGGCGTTGATGAGGAAGACGACCGGGATGACGACATGGCACGCACCGGTTTGATTGGATCTCGACCGTCTGGATAGGATCCGGTGGCTAGAAGAAGAGATTGACCCGATTTTGGCTCAAAATAGACAAGAAATAGATCTGTGTTAGAGAGACAAATCCGTAGGTCAACTCGAAAAACTCAGAACATGAAAGTTGTGGGGAATCATTATTCCCACCTTCTCACCAAAGGAATTTGGATTTGAAGAAACGAGCGCGAGTAGATCTTGGATTTACACCGTAAGATCTGAAATATTGTGATACGAAATTCTCCGGCTGTGGTGGATAAAAATAGGAGAGTTTGTCGGGATTGAAGGATTTCGACGTGATCTTCAACTTTCGTTTTTTGACCGAAAGCAAACGACGAAGTCTAGATGGGTTAAAAAGCGAAACAAGATTCGGGCATATGTAGATTCAGGATTTCGAGAGGAAAAACTCGTACAGCTGTGGCTCCACGAGTTTATATTGAGGTTTAGGATGGTTTAGAGATAGGCCTTGGAGTAGGGAACAAGTAGAAACAAACGGAAGTTGATTCGGAGTTGTAGATAAAAAGTTATAGCAGTTTGAGTAAAGATAGGTTTTAGAAAACAGGTTTCGCACGCTTTTCAAAGCACTCCCATCTCGATCCTGTACGTGGCTGCCTGCCTCGGTCGGGTCGGGTCGGTCCGGCTGGGCCGGCCCGTTTCGTTTTTTTTACTTTTGTTTTCTTCATATCTTTTGCATACGAACTCCAAATGACATGATTCTTGTTTCTAAATTTTTCTAAAATCAAATAGATCATTGTAGGATCAAATTTGTAATCTCTTTACTAGTTTAGAAGTAGTGGATTTATAAATCCTTGTATATTTCATTTTATTTACATCTTTATGTGTTTGTATTTGTTCCATAACTTTTTCATACTAGCTTCAAATGAGCTCAATTTTGTTTCTAAAATTTTGTAATATTAATTGGATCTCTTTTAGGATATAATTTAGCAATAATCGCTGTCTTAGCAACAGTGGGTTTTAATAAGTCAATTTAATTACCCTTAGGAACATTTGGGTGAATCAACTATAGGATTTAGATACGAGGATTTGGATGTAGTTTGTGAGAACTTTGCATGGATGTAATGAAATGCTTATGAATGCTTCATGATTTTCATTTTGAAATCTCGCACACCAATTCTACAATCCATAATCAATCCATGCCCTTTTGCCTATATGGCTACTTAGGTCTTAACAAAAGAATATAAGATTTTGAATTCAAGGTTGAGAGGATTTTCTATTCAAAAAGTTTCTTCTCTTTGAGAATTTTCAACAAAGTCAAAAAATCAATCAATCTTATTTATTTGTTTCACATTCCAAAATTAGGAGAATTTTGGGATGTGACAGACTACCACCCTTAAAACAAATCTCGTCCCGAGATTTGGGAAGGCTAGAAAGAAAGAAAGGTTCGGGATCCTTTAGGATGCTACCACCCTTAAAAGAAATTGACTAGGTCACTTCTCGAGGATTCACTTAGCTCAGATTTGGTTCTCTTTTAGACTTTTATTGGCACAATGTCTCTAGCACATTCTAAACATCATGATTGATAGTTTCCGATAAAGCACTTCTTAAACTAGCAAAACTCTCATGGTGGGCAAATAGGGAGCGTTTACTTCACGGTGCCCATAATTCATGGTTGGGATTCATCCTTACCGTACATCCTATGCTTAGCAATGGATGCTTTTAGAAGGGTGTAACAATATACCATTCTAGGGTTTAGGCTCAACGTCGACTCTCTGCTAAGGTTGAAAAGGGCACTCAAGATTCGCAAAGCCAACAGTACAAGAGCGAATAATAAGAGTAGTAGGAATGGTGATCAATCCATCCTGCACCCAAATCATTACCCTGTATGAGGATATGTGAATCACGTTTTTCTATCACTCGGGAATTCTCACTTGCCTTGAAGAATGTTTCCATGGGCACGAACTAATGCTCTATGTATACTCCCATGTATTCAATCAACAAAGCTACTACTAAAACTAAGCTATCGATATTTCAACTTTCAGGTTGCGTAATCTACTACATAACATCATGTGCAACACTTCATACTTCCACATCCTTTTTCCATTAGGTGAAGCATTCTCCTTCCTAAATGCATTGTGTTGTAAAACCTTCCACTTAACACATTATTATATCTCCAAGGGTTCAAGATAGGGAAGAATAGATTCTATAGGAAAGAACGACTAAGAAAATAATAATACCCATAACTATATGAAGCATTCAATGTCACAAACAAGGAAACAATCATAGGCGATCAACACACAATCAAACACTTGTATAATAACATTACAGGGATATAAACTTAGTAGTATATAACTACAAAATAGTTTGAAAGCATTGGGAACAATACTAGAGTAAAACATAGCAACATATAAGCACTAAACTAAATCTGTCAAAACAGTACAACAGGTTTCACGAATTTTTCTAGGCACCTTAAACTCGTCAGAAATTTTAGCCAATTTTTGTGCATGTACTATAGGTAATTACGCTCCAGATCCTATTTTTTTAGATTTTATGAGTTACCAATAAAATATGAAAAATCGCGCGGTACTGTAGGTCCGGCAGAAAACTGCAGCAGTAATTCCACGAATTTCAATCAATTCACATCATAAAAATTATTTTAAAACCACACAAAAACTCCAGCAACTTTAGATCTTCAAAACAACAGATCCTAAACAAGGCATCACATAAAATAGCTCAATACAATCAAGCAAACAACCTATATTGTCATACCACATAAGTTGGTAAGAACAATATGCTAACATGATAGCGATGATCTCCTAAAGAGATAAAATATGGTGGTCCAGACCTACCCAAACTTGGTGAGATGTTAATTTATGTCATCTTATTTGTTATTTACTTGTAGGCCAACTCTCATATAAGTATCATAAGAATGGACAACTATAAATGTTTGAATAGGAAGAGGTTCTAGAAAAGATAGATAAGGAATATAAGAACTCTAATAAGTAGAAAATATGATTGTTGTCCTAACAGAGGTCTTCTATTGCTAATCCATTTCTAAGGTCACGATCCTACAGTCAACACACAACTCTGATACCATCTTGTAACACCCTCGCCTGATAAGGCTGAGTTCATGTGTATAGTGCCAATCCCTGGATCGGTTCACTAGTACACACAGTACAAAATGATACCAAATACAACTGTGCATCATAAATACAACGAATATGATCCAGAATTTACATTATTCATTCAAGTACACAGCGGAAAACGAATACAAGGTAGATCTCCATCCTTCAAATGTGCCATAGGCGAACAAATGTTGAGTGGAGTCTCGCGACCTATGAACTATCACTCAGATACGATATAACCTGCAACATGAAGCGTTGCAGCCACGAATGGTCAATACATTGAATGTATGGCAAGTAGGCTAAAGTGGTTAACAACAGATCTATCAACTACATGCTTATTTGGCCAAGTGGAGTTCAGGCTCATTTGCATAAAGCAACAGTTTTATCCTAACATTTGTAACAAAGTAGTTTTCCAATACAATAAATAGGACACTCTGGTTCACTCCCAGGTGCTCCTACCCAATTATGTTAACCCAACAAGTTTTAAGTAATTAAGAAATAAGGATGAGTGAGGAATATCATAGCATCAGTATCAGGTCGCTCAAATTGTCCATATCCAGGGACACGGCTAAGCACTTAGTTTATACACCCTGCAGGGGTTAGTACACTTTACCCATGTGACTTGGCCAGCCCAGCTCGTACCACCACTCTCATATTGGGTGATGATAGGGAGAAGTCCAAGAAGGAACCGTTCGGGAAGTAGCTCCCCAATCCCGACGCGCACCGGTCCAACCTACACTATCTACATCTCTGGATACGCGGGTTCGAGTTACCACAACCTACTGAGTTCAATCAACCGCCCATTTCATTATTGGCACATGGTTGCACACGAAAGCTTCCAAACAAAGAAACCAATCATTTCTCAGTGTCCTGGGCGGCATTCCCCACCAAAATCCACACTCGATGACCCAATCAATGCCATTCCGCCCAGGTGGTTCATTAAAACATGTTAGTTTGTCATTTAGCAAAACATAAGCCTTTCAAAACATATAACTTTTCATGATGTGATTCCCTTCCTCGTCTAAATAGCATAGCTAAGCAATCTACCAATACGATGGCTCATAAACAAGGAATACTAGGGAATAATATGGGTCACATCATAGCATATACACATCAATTCCTACATATGCAATTCTACAAAAATATCTACAATGCATAGGAAAACAGTAGGACATTTATGACCAAGATAGCACCACTTGCCTTTGTTTTAGATGTAGTCGATTAGATAATACTCACAATTCTCATAGATATAATGGTTGCTCTCGTCATAACCACAATACTTGCAATCATAGTAGTTGCAATCACAGTAGTTGCACTCCTCGCAATCTAACGTTTGAAGCAAACACAATAAACACACCATTCAAAACATTGCAAACATGCAATAGTGCAACATTACAAGAAAACAATGATGAACAGATGCATGCATGACGATTTAATGAGTCACAATGGTTGCATTTAGTGTTCTGAACATAATTAGATTACATGATGCATGTGGAAAGTCATTTAATGCACTAAAGCTTTTATTACAAAAGTTGTATCGATTTAATATGGTGTATACCACTTTAATTGAACTAAATATGTTTATGTCATATTAAATTGTGAACTAGATGCTACTGGATAGAGGTAATGCAATTTAGAGACAGTGGCAATTTGAATCACCTAAAAAGGAGTTATAGATATTTTCCTATGATTAAAACACTATTTCAATGGGTTTAAATATTTCTGTATGAGTTTCTGTTTTAACAGTGCCAAATAATTTTTCATGAAATTTCTCTGTATAGATATTGTCAATACAAAACCTTAGCACTTGCATTCACCCCAATCGGAGTTATAGATCTTTTTGTATGATTTATTTAGTGTTTAATGGGTTTTATATGATTCATATAGTTTCTGATGTCTAAAAATCAAACTAAAATTATATCTGTAATCTCCACGGAATTGTGATTTCAGGGATATATTATTTGTAATTTTTTGAATAGTATTTATTTTGTTATGAATTTATTACTCTAAATAAGACATTAAAACATTTAAATCTTCACGGCAAAACCTTACAGTAAAATGCTGAACTAATTGCATATTGATGATCTACATGGAACCTGACATGGTTATACCCTACGGGTACGTAACTTCAGCATACCTAGTCTAGCCCAAGGAAGGCCCATGGCAGACATACGCTGGCCCATGAAGATTTTCGGGTGGCCAAGGCCCATGACGTCTTCGGATCCTTGCAGAGCAAGACTAGAGGAAATAGGAAATTCAAAGGGGTAAAACCCTAGAACTTGTAACCGACTAGGACTACGCCCGGGACCTGCCTAAGTCTATATAAAGGCCAGGAGGGCACGTCCTAGGGCAACTCGACTCATACTTTCGCACACACATCAATGCAGATCGAATCTGCGCACCCTGTAACCTTCGGTTCCGCCGTAATCAAAGAGCAGACAAGCAGGAGTAGGGTTTTCCCTCCGGGGGCCTGAACCTGGGTAAATCTCGTGTCCCCTGGTTGCTTGTCTGTTAACCGTGCCACGATCTCCAGCATCCCCATCTTCTCCAAAACCCAAGTCCATAACAATGGGCATTGACGAGATTAAACCTCGTCAATTGGCGCCGTCTGTGGGAATTGGGGCTGCTGATTGTGCGGTCGTGACGGTTCCGACCCGATCGATCTACAACTCCGCGGCGACGGAGAATCACCTCCTCTTTGGCGCTTTCAACTTCACCGCCCACTCGCCGGCCACCATGAAGGATTTCGAGCCCGTAGGCGACGGACTCAAAATTTTGTTCGGGAGCTTCTTCTTCCAGGTGGGACAAACTGGCACCCTCCGCCTCCCTGAGCGGGTGCCCGTGCCGTCAATCAGGCCCGCTTCATGGGCTCCACACCCCGTGCTACGCACGTCACCATCAACAGATGAGTTCTATAGCAACAGCAGCTACAACTCCGCTCTGTGCGATCCACCTTCGGATGAAGGAACCTACGGTTCCGGATCCGAAAGCTGCGGCAGCAGCCGACCAATCTACAAGCGCTATCTGTGCGCCGCAGTCATCCAAACCGACGAGGAAACGCCTAACCCGCCGCCCAATCGAAACGGCGAAAACGGCGAAAACAGAAGAAGATAGTCCCCCCCACCCAACAGGGAAAGCAACGGCCACGTCATCCAACTTAGCAAAAAAGGATGGGTCTAGGCTCGCCGTGCCGTCGCAGATGACATCGTCTTACGTGCAGACGCCTCACGTGACCTACTGATGGCATACCACTACCTCCTCATCGAGGAGCACAAGAAACAAGTCAAGATGCAGGAGACGCTAGACAAGCGCAAGCAAGCAGCCTCCGAGTCCAGCGCGCGACGATCTGCGCTCTCCGCCATCGCACCCGGCTCTAGCACAAACGGAAACCAGGGAAACAAGCACCGCTCACGGGTGGAAAAAATGGACCCCAAGGAGCGGCGCGACGTGACCCGAACTCTCCACACATCGTTCATGGATATGGATGCCGACGGCAACATCATCCCGAAGACGCCACAAGCTGCGATCATGGCAGCCACTGCGTATCTCGCGGCTCACCCACCTCCGGAGGGGGACCCAAAAAGGGCCATGCATAGGTCCGCACTCACCGGACTAGGACTAATCGGAGCTGCGCTCCACGAAGACGCTCTGGCCAGGCGCGACCGGAGCCCCACCCCCTCATCCGAAGAGGAAGAGGAGCACGATCTCCCTCGAAGAAAGAAGAGCTCGCACCGCCATAAACGCGACTACGACGCCAGAGACAAGCTTACACAGCGCAAGATCGACAAAGCACGCGCTAAACGCGCATGCTCGTCCGAATCTGAGATGGATGAAGACGAAGGAGAACTCTGCGGAGCTCGATGCTTCAGCAGATCTGTTCGGCGAACGCAGATGCCACGCAACTTCAAGCTTCCTTCGGATACTCCGAAGTTCAACGGCACGCAAGATCCAAAGTCCTGGCTCAGTGACCATCTGTCATCCGTCAAGCTTCACGGAGGCAACAAAGAAACCGCCATGCAATGCCTTCAGCTGCAGCTGACAGGCGTGGCGCGGGTCTGGCTTAGCAGCCTATCATCAGGATCCATCCGAAGCTGGGAGGAGCTCGCCTACAGCTTCATCTGAAATTTCAAAGGTACCAGCAAGAGGCCCGCCTCAATCGAAGAGTTGCGAGCCTGCACCCAGAGAACGGGTGAATCTATTCGCTCATACATACTACGCTGGTCTACAACCAAGAACTCCACAGCACACATCTCCGAAGAGCGGGCCATCGACGCCTTCAGGGACGGCGTCAAACGCCCAGACTTCAAGGAGGAACTTGGGCGTGTAAAGCCCAAGACACTCGACCACCTCATGGAAATTGCCAACAGTTGGGTAGACGGCGAAGATTGCATCCAGCGAGCGCAATCAGATGAAGAGGATGACTATGGCCGAAGACGCGAACGCCACAGCAAGAGGAGATCGCGCGTCTATGAGGACCGTGACGGACCCGACATGGTCGCGGCCGGCTACGCCGACCGTCGTAACGACAACAGCCGCAACAGCGGAGGATACCGCAGCGGAAACTTCCGCGACAACGGACGATCAACGCAATCATGGCAACGCCGCGACCGCGACAACGGACCCTCAGCATTCGACAAAATTTCGGGTCCATGCACCATCCACTTCTACATCGACAAACAGGATGGCAAAAAGAAAGCCAGCCACATGCTCAAGGACTGCGGTGAGTTCCAGAAACTCAGCGAAGGCATGGTGCAGATGAGGCAGCAAGCTCCAATCCCTGCGTTCGGAAACACACCTGCGCCAGGTGAAATAGCACACGGAGCTCCTCCACCGCCGCCTATTGGAGGCCCAAATCAACCAGTCGCACCAGCGCAAAACAATGCCGGGGTCGCATACCCCCCACCAAAAGGAGCACTCAATATGATACAGAAGAGATGCCCCACAAATAGGGTGCAGAAGAAAATCACCTGACAAATCAACTTGGCCATGGCAACTCCGCCTGCAATCCCTGAGTACCTCAGCGGATCGGAGTCCTGCATCACATTCACTCGCGCGGATCACCCTTGCCAGATCCCTCGCCCAGGTCATGCTGCCCTGGTGCTGGAGGCGCAGATCGGAGGCTTCGAGATGAGTCGCGTCTTCATGGACGGCGGCAGCAGCATCAACCTAATGTTCGCAAGCACTCTAGCGGCTATGCGGATCCCGCAATGCAGCCTGGAACAATCAAACACAATGTTCCACGGCATTGTCCCAGGGAAGGGCATCTTCCCCCTGGGCAAAATAGGGCTCGACGTCATCTTCGGGAAGCCGGACAACTTTCGGCAGGAGCGCCTAGAATTCGAAGTGGTGGACTGGCCATCGCAATACCATGCCATCCTGGGACGTGTAGCATTCGCAAGGTTCCTGGCCGTCCCACACTACGCATACCTACTACTCAAGATGCCAGGACCAAGGGGCGTCATCACAGTCCACGGGAGCTTCACCCGATCGGACCAATGCGATAGGGATTTCAACAAAATCTCCCAGTCCTTCGGCATGCAAGACGAGCTCGTAAGGCTCCGCGAGGTGACGGACAATGGGCTACCCCTAGTCACAAGGCAGAACGCACCCGACATGTCCTTCGACTCCACCGTCAACACCAAGAAAGTGCAGGTCCATCCGACAGACGCCTCCAAGACGGTGCTGATCGCCAACGACCTCAGCACCGCATAGGAAGGCGCGCTCGTCGAATTCCTCCGTGAGCGCTGGGAAATATTCGCCTGGTGTCCTGCGGACATGCCAGGAGTTCCCAGGGAATTCGCCGAGCACGCACTCAATGTCTTCCCAGACACCAAGCCAGTCAAGCAGTCTATCCGAAGACTGTCGGAGCCACGAGCGGAAGCTATCGGCAAGGAGATCAACAGATTACTCGCAGCAGACTTCATCCGGGAAATCAAGGAAAGCGAGTGGCTGGCAAATACGGTGATGGTCCCGAAGAAGGACACGGACATCCTGCGGATGTGCGTGGACTTCACGTCACTAAATAAACACTGCCCAAAGGACCACTTCCCTCTACCTCGGATCGACCAGATCATCGATTCGACTGCAGGTTGTGAGAAGCTCTCCTTCCTCGACGCCTACTCAGGCTATAACCAGATTCGACTCAAGGTCGAAGATCAAGAGAAAACGGCGTTCATCACACCGTTCGGAGTATTCTGCTACAACACAATGCCCTTCGGGCTAAAGAACGCGGGTGCCACGTACCAGCGATGCATGCAGGCCTGCCTCAAGGACCAGATCGGTCGCAACGTCCAAGTCTATGTCGACGACATAGTCATAAAAACCAAGGAGGCAAGAACACTTATCGACGATCTCCGCGAGACGTTCGACAACCTTGATCGCTACAGGATCAAGCTCAATCCAGAAAAATGCGCCTTCGGCGTCCCCTCGGGTCAGCTGCTCGGGTACTTCATCTCTCAACGAGGGATCGAAGCGAACCCGAAGAAAATCAAAGATATCATGACAATGGAGAAGCCGAAAAACCTCAAGGGCGTTCAGCAGCTCGCAGGGCGAGTAGCGGCACTAAGCAGGTTCATCAGCCGCATGGGCGAGAAGGGCCTACCATTTTACCAGCTACTGCGCAAGGCAGACAAGTTCGAGTGGACACCAGAAGCCAACGACGCATTCGAAAGCCTCAAGCGGCTCCTCTCCACCTCGCCCGTTTTGGTCACGCCAAAAGAGCGCGAGCCCCTGTTGCTGTACATAGCAGCCACACACCAGGTGGTCAGCACAGTACTCGTGGTCGAACGACCCGAAGAAGGCAAGACCCACGGGGTACAACACCCAATTTACTACCTCAGCGAGGTTCTCACTCCAACAAAACAGCGGTACCCGCACTACCAGAAGCTGGCCTACGGCGTGTTCATGACGGCTCGACGACTGAGCCACTACTTCCAGGAGCATCAGGTGATGGTCGTCAACGAGGCACCCCTAAACAGCATCCTGAATAACCCAGAGGCCACAGGACGTGTGGCCCTGTGGGGCATTGAACTATCACCCCTGGACATCATCTACGAGAAGTGACACGCAATCAAATCTCAAGTCCTTCCAGACTTCCTGGTACACTGGATGGAGCTGCAGCTGCCTGACACCCCAGACATGTCGCAGTCCTGGACAATGCATTTTGACGGCTCCAAACGCGAAGCCGGAGCAGGGGCAGGAGTCATACTGACCTCCCCGCAAGGTGACAAGATGAAGTACGTCCTTCGGATGAAATTCAGAGCCTCCAACAACGAGGCCGAATACGAAGCCCTCATCCATGGCATGAAGATGGCAAAAATATGTGGCGCAACGCGCCTGGTCATCTACGGTGACTCCAACCTTGTCGTACAGCAGACGATGAATGAGTGTGATGCACACGCCGAAAACATGATCGCGCACCGCGCGCTCTACAACGCACTCGAAGGAGAATTCGATGGCTGCGAACTTCGGCACGTCGGAAGACAGAGCAACGAGGAAGCCGATAAACTCGCCAACATCGGCTCCACTTGCGCAAAGGTGCCACCAGGTGTGTTCCTCGAACAAATCTGCGTGCCATCCATCAAGCGGAAATTCCCCAAAGGATCACCTGAAGAAGCAGAACACTCGGGGGCTACGCTACCCGAAGGTCTTGAAGGACCCGAAAAGTTGGATACCGAAGTTGCCATGGTCAACCAGATGCAGGTCATGGCAGTCGAAGAAACTTGGACACGTCCATACCTCCAGTTCCTGATAAACGGAGAATTGCCTGACAGCCCGACAGATGCCCGGCACATATCTCGTCGGTCAAAAGCCTTCACCATCATCAACGGCGAGCTGTACAAACACAGCATTACGGGTGTATTACAACGGTGCGTCACCATCGACGACGGCAAGGCCATACTCCAAGATATCCATGAGGGCATCTGCGGCCACCACGCAGGCAGCCGCTCCCTTGTCGCCAAGGCTCTGCGAGCAGGATTCTATTGGCCAACGGCCATGAGCGACGCGAAGGACATCGTCCGAAGATGCAATGGGTGCCAATGGTTCGCCGACAAACCGCACGCACCTGGGTCCGAACTTTGACCCATACCCATAGCCTGGCCTTTTGCCCAATGGGGCCTTGACATGATCGGCAAACTGCTAAAATTCTCGAAGCGAGGACACGTCTTCCTCCTGGTCGCAGTCGACAAATTCACCAAGTGGATCGAAGCCATGCCAGTCACCAACCAGAAGGGCAAAACCACCGTCAAGTTCTTCGAATCCATTGTCTACAGGTTTGGCGTATCGCACAGCATCATCACCGACAACGGATCGAACTTCATCTCCGAAGAATTCCAGGACTTCTGCGAAGGCCTCGGGATCAATATCACGTATGCCTCAGTGGCACACCCGCAAACAAACGGGCAAGTGGAAAAGGCCAATGGCCTAATCGGCGCCGGCATCAAGAAGCGCCTCATGAGCTCACTCGAGCACAAAGCTGGAAACTGGACGAAAGAGCTACCGTCTGTCCTGTGGAGCTTACGGACTACGCCAAACAGCTCCACCGGCTACACACCGTTCTTCATGGTGCACGGAGATGAGGCCGTGCTACCAGCCGAAGTACGCCACCAGGCTCCACGAGTCGTCGCTTACAGCGAAGCCGAATCCACGGCTGCACTCGAAGATGCCGTCGACACACTCGACGAAGCACGGGATATAGCAGCAGCTAGATCAGCGGTGTACCAGCAAAGTCTC
The DNA here is from genome assembly GCA_916181665.1 of Avena sativa. Lineage (NCBI taxonomy): Eukaryota > Viridiplantae > Streptophyta > Magnoliopsida > Poales > Poaceae > Avena > Avena sativa. Next base: position 426,876,482 of record OV702280.1, read on the forward strand.
CGCAACTACCACAGCCGCCGGCTGCGCCCAAGGTCCTTCGTCGAAGGAGACCTCGTCTTACGACTCAAGCAAAAGTGACCGAATAAATTCGAGTCACCATGGGAAGGACCCTATGTCATCACCGAAGTCATCCCAGGTGGCGCCTATCGCCTCAAGCACGTGGAGTCTGGAGTCGCATACTCCAACCCATGGAACATCTCGCACCTGTGACGATTCTACCCGTAGCAACCTACCCCCCTTTTTACTTTCAATAAGGCTTTCAGCCAAGGCCACTCAGCCGAACCATGTACCTCCTCCATTACGATATAAATAAAGCTAAGTGTCTCGCCCCCAACCTTCGGTTGACTATTTTTCTGCAACTTTACTACATGCTACAAATGCACTCGGGGGCTCCCCCCCACCTCACGATTTCATCGACTGAGGACCAAACGTGTACACCTGAGTAGCTGACCACGTCAGGCAAACGAAAAGGACACGTACTCAATCAAAGCACTGCGTGCTCACAAACAAGCAAGCCTTTACAACAAAGGGCACACACACGCCTAGCCGCAATATACAAATTTTACATCTATCTGTTTATTTTCAGGTCCTACCTATTCTGAAGAATAACCTGAGCACGCTGCTCAAACAAATCTACAATCTGTTCGGCATACTGCCTTACAGCCGCGTAATGCGGAGGCATATCCCACTCGCCACCATCTGGTCGAGGAGGTGGCCCAGTCGCCACAGCAGCCAAATCTAGGTCAGGGCGGTGCACCCTCACAAGAGACAAGGCAGCCTTCACCCCTGCGACGAGCTGCTGCCGCACCAGCTCCTTGACATTGCTGGCACTCCGAAACTTCGTCAGAAGACCTGCAAGGGTCGTTGGCACGGCATCCAACGGAAACATGACGTGCAGCACCGAGGAAAGTGATGTCTGCACCTGGCGGAGCACCCGCGAAACCTGGTAGACACGATCCTACACCGTCGCCAGAACTATGGCGCGATCACGATCCATCCAGAAGAAGCCGCCGGCCTCCATGTCCTGTTGAGTCAAGCAATTGACTCGAACAGCAATACGCTCCTTTTCTTCCCTCGGAGCAAGATTGGCGCCTGCGACAACCGCACAAAACAAGAGTAAGGCCAGCAGGCTCACCCGAAGAACTGATCTACAGCCCGAAAGAAGGATCAACTTACATTGCAGTTGCTCGGACAGCCGACCCAGCTCCGCCATCAAATACTCCTCTTTGGCTGCACCACGGTCTGCTTTGGATTTCCAAACGTCAGCGCGACCGCGTAACCCAAGCAAATCTCTCTCCAAGCTGCGCACGCGATCTCGAAGAAAAGCGAGCTGCGAGGAATCATCCAATGATGCTCGCAAGAGCCTTTCGGATGAAGTGTCAATTGGGTCAGCACCCGAAGGAACCTATAGCAGCAGAAAAAAGAAGGCACACAAACATTCAGCCAAGGATAGAGCACAACTCGGAGGAATTCATTAAAATATATAAGGCCACTACGTGGCACAAGGATGGTACTACAAAAGATATTTACAACAAAAGAAGACTACAAACTACCCTACGTCTACTATGCCTAAGGTGCAGGACACTGAGTCGCCTCAGAACCAGACTGCCTAGCTTTGGCCTCGCCCTGCTGCCGCAGTGCGTACTCAGACAGCAAGTCAATGAGCTTGGGCCCATATCGTCTGCAGCGAGCGGAGTAGGCGGCGAAGGCTACCTCGGATCCATCCGCAGCCGTCGGCATCCGAGAAGTGATCTGGGGCAGGTCCAGCTCCGCCCCAGCCGCCATGGCCATTGCCAGCCCGACGGACGCGCCGATGCCCTTCTGCTTGCGCTTGTACGCCGCAGGCGCTTCGGCTGACAAAGCCTCCGCCAGGGCATCCACATCTTCAAGGGATGCGCCCTTCGGGAAGAGCTCCTGGTAGAAGTGACCAAGAACCTCTTTCGCCTTGGCAAGGGAGTTGACGACGGCGCTGCAGCGGTCTTCGACCGCTACAGTGGCATCATCTAGAGCACTCCCGTGCTCCAGAGCACCGCGGTCGAACTCGATGCCTGCGGCATCTGAGACAAAAAAGAAGAAAACATGAAGAAAGGCAACATAGAAGAAGATCCGTAGAAAAAGAAGCAAGTACAAAAGCTAACGCTCACCCGAAATAGCCTTGGCAGCAACCATGAGCTTATCCGCCACCCCTTTTTCACGAGCAGCTGCAACGGTGGCCAGCTGCTCCTCACGATCTGCGGCCTCCTGCTGCAGACGCTCTTTCGCTTCGGCTGCCTTCGTCAGCTCCAGCTCAAGGCGCTCTCTCGCACCAGCGGCAGCTTCGGCCTTCTGCTCCGATTGGCCAAGGCTCTTCTTCAGAGCATCGACCTCACGGAGAGAGTCGTTATGCTCCTCTGCATTTACAACAAGCAAGTGTCAAAGAACAGGACCATGATAAGCAAGAGAAGTACTACAAGGTAGACGAATACCTTGAAGCTGCCGCAGTTTCGCCTCCAGCGTCAGGCGTTCCTCCACCAGCCGCTTGGCCTCTTGGACAAAAGGCTGCAGCAACAGGCAATAGTAGTAAGAGCAGGACTTGGGGGCTACGCCCAACACAAAGAAGCATAAACAACATCAGCATACGAAGACACTCGGGGGCTCCCCCCGTAACATCAAGCAGAAAAACTTACGTGCTCCAAAGGCGAACCCGCAGGCCCGCCTGCGAAATTCTAAGGCGCAACCACCAGCCTCTCCTGCACAGGAGGAACTGGCGCAACGTCACCAGAAGTCGCCACCGTCTGAGGAGGAGGCGACGCAATGTTCGACTCCCCCATCATCTCGCGCGCACCATCACTAGAGCCGTCGGAGGATTGCCTGCATACGAACCAATCAACACAGGTGCAAAAATAACAAGGGAACAAAGGACAACAGTGGCAACAAGAAAACTTACGAGCCCAACGCGCTCAGGTCGAAGATAGGAGAAGCCCTTCGGGCCCTCTTCTCCTCCTTCTTTTCTTCCTTCTTCTCCTCCTTCTTTTCTTCCTTCTTCCGCTTAGCTGGCGGGTGCGGAGCAACAGCCCGCACAGGAATGGCAGGAAGGGAAGAGGAAGAACTCCCATGAACATCATCATGACGCTCAAGGCCCAGAGGATTTCTGGGAGTCGGAGGAGTCGAGGCATCCGAAGACTCGCTGGAGCTCCGTGATCGCTTGCGCGAATGGTCCTCACTCGACTCGTCGGCATCCTCCGCTGGAGATCGCGCTGACGGTAGCTCGGACACGGAATCCACCACTTCATTATCCGGGGCATTTGGATACCTTTCGGGCAACGACGGTACCATGCCCGGCACTTTGAAGCTCTGCAAAAGGAAAAGGAACCTTGTTAGCAAACAAAGGAAAAAGTACACAGCTGACAAAAACAAAAGGGGAGCACTACGTGCACAAATCTACACCTTCGGTACGACCAACGTCGAAGAAAAGGGAGGAGTCAGCGACTTCTCCGGGATTTCTTCGTCGGCCTTGAACTTCAACAACACGCGAAGAGCTTTGTCAAGTTCCACCTTGGAGATTTTCTCACTCGAAACCCTCATCGGATCACGACGCCCAGAGTAAAGAAACATCGGATGCGCCCTCGCTTGGAGAGGCTGCACCCGACGCTCAAGAAACGTCCGGATGATGTCGACACCGTTCACCTCCTTCTCAGGAATCAATTGGAGATCCTCCACCCGACGGTACAGGGCCTCTATCTCCGCCACTTCACCGTCTAAGATTTGGTTTTTCCAGGATCTTTTCTTCTCAATCAATTAGGAGGGGTCAAAAGGAACGAGACCAAAATCTTGCCCAGGCAGTACGGAGTCACGAATGTAAAACCATTTCCTCCGCCAGTACTGGACAGATTCGGACATGGAAAAGGAAAAGAATTGCACATTGGGACTGAGGGAGATGATGAAACCCCCAATGGGATACACACCATCCGAACCAGACTGCCTCTTCACAGAATAAAGCTTCCGGAAGAGGCCAAAGTGCGGCTCAATGCCAAGCCAGCACTCGCAAAGCGTGATAAAACACGCAATGTGGAGAAGGGAGTTGGGAGACAGATGATGGAGTTGAACCCCATAGAAAAAGAGCAGTCCACGAAGGAAGTCATGGACTGGATACGAAAACCCACGCAAGACGAAGGCAAGAAACATAACCCGGTACCCAGATGGGGGACGGGGGATTACCTCATTGCCGGGGAGTTTGACGGCCGTCGTATCCTGCGGGATCAGACCCCGCTCGCGCAGTTTGCGGAGATCGCTCTCCCGCGTCTCTGATCGCCGCCAGCCACCATCGGTGACGCGAGCAGCGGCGGTGCTCTTCTTGCCTCCGGCGGCGCTGGTCCCAACCGCAGATGAGGACTTCTTTGTTTTCCCCATGGCGCTGCAGCGGTGGTGGCGATGACAACGCAGAAAGAACGAAGGAAATGTGGAAGGAAAGCTCAGCGCGCAACAAGAATCGCTCAAGAACAAGGAGGCAGTGAACAGATGCTGGTGCGGTGAAAAACAAACAACGGTTTCACCCAGGATTATAACAGCGAAGACGACGCATGCTGGCCGTCCATCGAGAAGACCTAACGCCAACGGTAGATCTGGCCGTACACATGTCAGCACCAAAACGAACCGTCGTTACCACTCCGTCCACTACGCGCGGAAATCGAGGAGACGCCGTAATCATCTCCACGCCGCGCGTGACCGGTCAATTCAAAGCCAGCAAGTGGGACCCACGCTTCGTCCAGTCAAGTCATCTCTAGCGTAGCAGACGCTTGAGGTCATCGATCGTAAGCACTGACGTCATCAAAAGCTATACTAGCACCACTTCGGCTCCACATCTAGGAGTACTCACTCGAATCTACGATTCGACTAAATACTCGGGGGCTACTCCTATCAGGAGCGCTGGCCGCGCACCCGACAGACACATGAGGACAAAATTACTTCTCTGAGTCCTACTTCGAGTCTACGACTCCACTACGGACTCGGGGGCTACTCCCATAGGGAGGATGGATTTAAGCATCCGAAATTTTCGAGTCCTGCGGACCTAATGATTGAAACAATGCTTGAACTGACAGTCTCCGTTCGAGTCTACGAGTCGAACAGACACTTGGGGGCTACTCCCATAGGGAGCGCTGGTCGCGCACCCACTGAAATCTTCGACTGCGATCTTCCGGATCCGCATGCAAAAACTTTTTTGGCAACTCTGCCCCAACAAAACGCTAAGTGAGCAACAATCTCCTTGGCCACCCGAAACACCTCCGAGGTGATAAATGTTCGGATGCTGCGTCTGTGACGCAAAGATAAGACCTACAGATATCATCTGATGGCCTGGCAACGCACCTGACTGCGCTCTGCTAGTATGGATCTGTACCAGCAGGTACGATGAAAAATCCTGACGGATGCGTTGGGTACACCAATTAAAATCACTGGAATTCCACTCCTATAAGTCCTCCGCGGCCTGAGTTGAATTACGCCAGCATATGTTCCAGGCCCGGGTTAAGGGACCCGAACCTGAAGAAGATCGTGTTGTTTCGTCCTAAGACAGTTAACTGACCCTGATCCGTCGGCTGAGTCAGGCACACGCATCAACAATCTCTACACACATATACTATTAACATATAGCTGCTCCCGAAGGATGGAAGAGTCCTCAGCCGAATCTACGATTCGACTGATCAATCGGGGGCTACTAACATGGTTATACCCTACGGGTACGTAACTTCAGCATACCTAGTCCAGCCCAAGGAAGCCCACGGCAGACATACGCTGGCCCATGAAGATTTTCGGGTGGCCAAGGCCCATGACGTCTTCGGATCCTTGGAGAGCAAGACTAGAGGAAATAGGAAATTCGAAGGAGTAAAATCCTAGAACTTGTAACCGACTAGGACTACGCCCGGGACCTGCACGTCCTAGGGCAACTCGACTCATACTTTCGCACACGCATCCACGCCCTATCGAATCTGCGCACCCTGTAACCTTCGGTTCCGTCGTAATCAAAGAGCAGACAAGCAGGAGTAGGGTTTTCCCTCCGGGGGCCTGAACCTGGGTAAATCTCGTGTCCCCTAGTTGCTTGTCTGTTAACCGTGCCACGATCTCCAGCATCCCCATCTTCTCCAAAACCCAAGTCCATAACAATGTGCATTGACGACATTAAACCTCGTCAGAACCAGCTTTCCATCGGTATATCATTTATATTTTTGTGACAAGCAATTAATTTACTATGAATTTAATGATTTATAAAGCCATTAAAACTAATTAAATTGCTACGGGTTAAATAATCTGCAAATGCTATAACCAACCGGATATTGTTAAAGTACATTACAGTAGCTTCAATTTGATATATTGTTCATATTTTTCGGAGTTACAGATAATTTCTTATGAATTTATTAACCTAAAAGACCATTAAAACTAATTAAATTACTGCAGTAACCACGTACAGTAAAAGTTGGATCTATTCAGATAAGATGATTCTACGTGAAATTATCTTCAATTTGATATATTATACGAAATTTTTGGACATGGTATGAATTTCTAATGAATTTTACAAGTTAGATCTATAATGTGCAATTTTAAATTCGAACGGAATATTCCAGGGAATATTCCGCTGACTGGACAGGTTGACTTTGCATGCTGACTGGGACTAGATGTTGACCTTACGTTAACGTGGCGTTGATGAGGAAGATGACCGGGATGACGACATGGCACGCACCGGTTTGATTGGATCTCGACCGTCTGGATAGGATCCGGTGGCTAGAAGAAGAGATTGACCCGATTTTGGCTCAAAATAGAAAAGAAATAGATCTGTGTTAGAGAGACAAATTCGTAGGTCAAATCGAAAAACTCAGAACATGAAAGTTGTGGGGAATCATTATTCCCACCTTCTCACCAAAGGAATTTGGATTTGAAGAAACGAGCGCGAGTATATCTTGGATTTACACCGTAAGATCTGAAATATTGCGATACGAAATTCTCCGGCTATGGTGGATGAAAAGAGGTGAAGTTTGTCGGGATTGAAATATTTCGACGCGATCTTCAACTTTCGTTTTTTAACCGAAAGCAAACGACGAAGTCTAGATGGGTTAAAAAGCGAAACAAGATTCGGGCATATGTAGATTCGGGATTTCGAGAGGAAAAACTCATACAGCTGTGGCTCCACGAGTTTATATTGAGGTTTAGGATGGTTTAGAGATAGGCCTTGGAGTAGGGAACAAGTAGAAACAAACGGAAGTTGATTCGGAGTTATAGATAAAAAGTTATAGAAGTTTGAGTAGAGATAGGTTTTAGAAAACAGATTTCGCACGCTTTTCAAAGCACTCCCATCTCGATCCTGTACGTGGCTGCCTGCCTCGGTCGGGTCGGTCCGGCTGGGCCGGCCCGTTTCGTTTTTTTTTTACTTTTGTTTTCCTCATATCTTTTGCATACGAACTCCAAATGACATGATTTTTGTTTCTAAATTTTTCTAAAATCAAATAGATCATTATAGGATCAAATTTGTAATCTCTTTACTAGTTTAGAAGTAGTGGATTTATAAATCCTTGTATATTTCATTTTATTTACATCTTTATGTGTTTGTATTTGTTCCATAACTTTTTCATACTAGCTTCAAATGAGCTCAATTTTGTTTCTAAAATTTTGTAATATTAATTGGATCTCTTTTAGGCTATAATTTAGCAATAATCGCTGTCTTAGCAACAGTGGGTTTTAATAAGTCAATTTAATTACCCTTAGGAACATTTGGGTGAATCAACTATAGGATTTAGATACGAGGATTTGGATTCAGTTTGTGAGAACTTTGCATGGATGTAATGAAATGCTTATGAATGCTTCATGATTTTCATTTTGAAATCTCGCACACCAATTCTACAATCCATAATCAATCCATGCCCTTTTGCCTATATGGCTACTTAGGTCTTAACAAAAGAATATAAGATTTTGAATTCAAGGTTGAGAGGATTTTCTATTCAAAAAGTTTCTTCTCTTTGAGAATTTTCAACAAAGTCAAAAAATCAATCAATCTTATTTATTTGTTTCACCTTCCAAAATTAGGAGAATTTTGGGATGTGACAGGGCGACTCACCCTCGACGCATGTGTAGGCTCAGCGAGGGCAGAGGAGGTCAGGGTCGACGGCATAATGGTGGCGGTGGTCGTCGGTGGCACCAAATATACACATATACAATACACATACAATACAATACAGATATACATACACACATACTCACACAATATAAATACACCTATAGATACAATTAAACATATAAATACACACATACTCATACAAACATATAAACATATAAATACACACATATATATACAAATAAACATATAAATACACCTATAGATACAATTAATATACATATATATACACATACTCATACAAACATATATACATATATATACACATAAACATATAAATACACCTATAGATACAATTAATATACATATATATACACACATACTCATACAAACATATATACATATATATACACATACTCAAATAAACATATAAATACACCTATAGATACACCTATTGATGATATGCATGATGATAGCTCACCGCCGGCGCCGGCGGCGACGGGCCGTACGTGGACGGGAGACGAGCGCGGCGACGGCAGCGTGGAACGGCGTCGCGGCGATGGCGCTCCCGCGAGTGGACGGGCCGGCGTGGAACGGCGCGGCGGCGACAGCTCCCGCGAGTGGACGGGCACGGCGGCGATAGCTCTGCGCGCGCGCTTGCTCTCCCCTTCTTCCTCTGCGCGCGCGCTTGATTAATCTGGCTGGGGGGGCGACGGCGCTCCTGCGGGATGGCGACGACGAGGGCGGCGACGGCGCTCCTGCGGGATGGCGACGACGAGGGCGGCGACGGCTCGGTCTCTCCTCTGCTTTCCTCTGCGCGCGCGCTTTCGATCTGGCTGGGGGGAAGAAGGAAGAGGAAGGTGCGCGTTATACCCCCCCTTTTAACACCGGTTCGTGGCTGGAACCGGTGTTAAAGGGGGGGATTTGTTTCACGCCCGCACCCCCCCTTTAACACTGGTTCTAGGAACCGGTGTTAAAGGGGGGTGCGAGCGAAACAAAATAAATGCGCCCCCCTTTAACACCGGTTCCTGGCTGGAACCGGTATTAAAGGGGGGCATTTATTTCGTACATTAAAGGGGTGGGGGCATTTTTAATTCAAAAATAGGATAGAATTTAGAATATTCATATCTTTTTAATTCGAACTCAGAAAAATATGAATAATATATCTTAATTTTCAGAAAAAAAGATCTATCCATTCATATAAAAACATTTTATACCTACTTTAGATGAAAATTTTCAAAATGATTAAAACACTTACATATAAATTTTGATTATTCAATTGAAACAAAAATAAAATAGTCAAACCCTAAACCTTTGAACATAAGAAATATTAAGCATCTAAAAAGGAATTTAACCCTATTTTATTAGAGCAAATCATATTTTATTTTGTATTAACATTTTTGAATTGTTTGGATATTTAAATGCCGCATCTTTTGTATACTTTGGAATCTAACAAAACCTCTCTCAACTTGCATTGGATTTTTGATAAAATATCATATTGTGAACCTAAAAATGATTTTTGTAAAAATCATGAGCATCGTATCATGTACATGTAGTTCATATCTGATCCACTTCCTACCGATTCGGCAGGAATTTGTCTTTTTCACCAGAGGTGGACGGATAGGTTTCAGATCCCCCTGTTGGTACATTGTCCATATAAGGTGGTTTAGTATTTTTGTAAAATGTGGTAGTAGTTTTTTGAATTAGCCATTTGGTGGTTACTTCACAAAACCATACGTTTTTTATGCTCGGAAAATGGAAAATGCCTTTTTGGTGCGACAAAAAGGAAAACTTCCTCTTGCAACATTGTTTGCCATCCCATGATGCACATGTATGCACAATATGGCCACATTATCACAAACTATGTCTTGATTCTAGCCATAACATTGGTCATTTGACCCGAAAGCCAAGAAACCTCGAATGAGATAGGTCATTTTGTGAAGGTTTTTTTGAGACATAATCAATATACCAATTTTGATATTTTTTCTTCTAACTATGTCACATAATATAACACCACGCGAAGGTTTCGCATTGTTTCGATCGTTTTTTAATTTTTTTATCCCCGTTTTAAACTATCGTCAAACTTTGTCGAATAACGGGCATGAAGATTCTTATCTCGGGGCCAAACCTCACTAAACTTGCATTGGATTTTTGATAAAATAGCATATTTTGAACCTAAAAATCATTTTTGTAAAAAATCATGAGCATCGTATCATGTACCTGTAGTTCATATCTGACCCACTTCCTACCGATTCGGCAGGAATTTGTCTTCTTCACCAGAGGTGGACGGAAAGGTTTCATATCCCTCTGTTGGTACATTGTCCATATAAGGTGGTCTAGTATTTTTGTAAATATGGTGGTAGTTTTTTGAATTAGCCATTTGGTGGTTGCTTCACAAAACCGTCCGTTTTTTATGCTCGGAAAATGGAAAGTGCCTTTTTGGTGCGATAAAAAGGAAAACTTCCTCTTGCAACATTGTTTGCCATCCCATGATGCACATGTATGCACAATATGACCACATTATCACAAACTATGCCTTGATTCTAGCCATAACATTGGTCATTTGACCCGAAATCCAAGAAACCACGACTGGGATAGGTCATTTTGTGAAGGTTTTTTTGAGACATAATCAATATACCAAGTTTGATATTTTTATTATGATAGAACTGTAATTAAAGTACATAATGCAACTAACAGTAAGTTATATAAAGCACGACTAAAAATTAAGATACATAAAAGAACTGAAAATTAAGATACATGGCTAGATTAAGTCACAATTGGCCGAACTTGTTTTGCAATGTTGGAGTGATTCAGTCATGATTCTGCCTACACCTATAATACTCGCCACTGTAGTCGTCATACTCACCGCGGCCGTCGTCACTGTCGGCGTCGGGGTCACCGTAATTGAACCTTGAAGGCTGAGTACGCGTGGGCTGGACTTGAGGGTAGCGCAGACGGGGTTAGAGTCGGCGGCAGTGTCGTAGGCCATGATGCTCCGGAGAGTCCGACCGCGCCACCACAGCCGCCGGCCGGCCTCGTTGAAGTTTGGAGGAGGTGGGCCGTCCTCCTCGTGCCTGGCGAGTGCCCTCTCACGCCGATCCCCGAAGAAGGCTTCCCAAGTAGGAAATAGTCGGGATGCCATCTGGGATTCCTCCGCTGTTCCGGCGTGAGCTCGAAGTAGTAGTGGTTCGTGATGGCCATCCGACGCGCCACACCTAGAGGGACAGGAGGAACCGGCACTCCTCCGACGCTCAGCATCCAGCCGACAGGGACACAGTAGCCCGGCGGGCAGGGGTAGTTCGAGACGCAAAGCGCCTCTGCCTCCCTGGGGGTTAGTGCTACGGTGGAAGCCATGGGAAAGAGTGATGAGGTTGCAGATATGAGTCTAGAGATGTGCAATGAAAATGGAGGCCAACCCTACATATATATATAGTGAGAAATTGTAGGAAGATAACTGGAGGGAAGAACTGGCGGGAAGAAATGGCGGGAAGAACTGGCGGGAAGAAAAATGGCGGGAAGAAATGGCAGGAAGAAAAATGGCTCATTTAATATATATACTATTAACAGAAGAAATATGACATTGATTTCCATGTTGAGATACATATGTGTGCCAAAAATGGATCAATTAATACATATAGTCAATCTTATGATCGCGTCGGCCGTAACCATGGAGTATCAGCACCGATAACAGGATGGTTGGGTCAGTCTTCACTCTGAAGGGCGGAATTTCATCAAGCTTATTATAATCTTCTGATATGTCTGTCTTGTCCTCCACTCCCACGATGTTTCTTTTCCATGAAAGAACTATGTGACGCTTTGGCTCATCGTGTGATGTATCTGTTTGCTTATTTTTTCTTTTTTTCGGTTTGGTAGACATGTCCTTCACATAGAAAACTTGAGCCACATCATTGGCTAATACGAATGGTTCGTCTAAGTTCTTGTCCACTTCATAAGATTGTTGAGATCCACTGTTGTCATTCCGTACTTCTTGTCTACCTCAACCCCTCCTCCTGTTAGCTTGACCCATTTGCATCGAGGGGACCTTAAAATTAGGTCCATAGTTAAGTTCCCATATCTCCTTTATGAACCCATAATACGTGGTCTTTTGGCCATTGTCTTCTGCTGCATCGAAGCGAACACCACTGTTTTGGTTGGTGCTCTTTTTATCTTGGCCTATCATGTAAAATGTATTCCCATTTATCTCGTACCCTTGGAAAGTACATACAGTCGAAGATGGTGTCCTGGCCAAAAATTACAACTGATCCCCAACTGTGGTGTTATTCGTGAGAAGTCTTTGCAGCCAGCCACCAAAACTCGCCATGCGTTCACTTATAATCCATTCATCAGACTGTCCCGTGTGTTTGAGGCGTATTAAATTCTTGTGTTCATTGATATACGGGGCAACCAAGATAGATCTTTGTAAAACCGTGTAGTATGCTTGATTGAGAGAATGCCCGTCCCTACATATCATTGCTTTACATCCTAGGGTGACTTTTCCACGCAGTCTCCCCTCATGTCGTGATTCTGGAACACCAATCGCCTTAAGTTCAGGAATAAAATCAACACATAACTCAATGACCTCCTCTGTTACATAGACCTTGGAGATGCTTCCTTCTGGCCTAGCACGGCTATGAACATATTTCTTTAAGACTCCCATGTACCTCTCAAAGGGGAACATATTGTGTAGAAATACAGGACCGAGGATGGCAATCTCTTCTACTAGGTGAACCAGGAGATGCGTCATAATATTGAAGAAGGATGGTGGAAACACCAACTCAAAGCTGACAAGACATTGGGCCACATCTGTCTGTAACCCTGGTAGGCTTTCTGGATCGATTAGCTTCTGAGATATTGCATTGAGGAATGCACATAGCTTTACAATGGGTACTCGAACATTTTCAGGTAGAAGCCCCCTCAATGCAATCAGAAGCAATTGTTTCATAATCACGTGGCAGTCATGATACTTTAGGTTTTGGAATTTTTTCTCTGCCATAATTATTATCCCCTTTATATTCGACGAGAATCCAGACGGGACCTTGATACTGCTCAGGCATTCAAAAAAGATTTCCTTCTCTGCTTTTGTAAGAGCGTAGCTGGCAGGAGTTAAGTGGCATCGTTTACCCTTCTTGTTCTCAGGATGCATAGGCTCTTCAGAGTCTTTCATACGTTGCTGGTCCTGCCGTGCTACCGGTGTATCTTTTGTCTTCCCATACACTCCTAGGAAGCCTAGCAGGTTCACACAAACATTCTTCATCACGTGCATCACGTCGATTGAAGAGCGGACCTCTAAGACTTTCCAATAGGGTAGGTCCCAAAATATAGATTGCTTCTTCCACATGGGCGCGTGTCCGACATCGTCATTCGGAATAGATAGACTGCCAGGGCCTTTTCCAAAGATTACTTCTAGATCCTTGACCATACCAAATACCACCTCACCGGTACGGAGGACAGGCTTCCTCCGGGGTTCTGCCAGACATTTGAAATGATTGCCTTTCTTTCTTACTGGATGCAGGTTCGGAAGAAATCGACGATACCCTAGGTACACAACCTTCTTATATTTCTCCAAATATACACTTTCAGTCTCATCTAAACAGTGTGTGCATGCATTGTATCCCTTGTTTGTCTGTCCTAAAATGTTACTAAGAGCAGGCCAATCATTGATGGTTACGAAAAACAACGCTCGTAGGTCAAATGGCTCCCCTTTGTGCTCATCCCACATACGTACACCTGGTTTGGCCCACAACTGTAAAAGTTCTTCAACTTATGGCCTTGGGTACACATCAATGTCGTTGCCGGGTTGCCTCGGGCCTTGGATGAGCACTGGCATCATAATGATCTTCCTCTTCATGCACAACCAAGAAGAAAGGTTATAGATACATAGAGTCACAGGCCAGGTGCTGTGACTGCAGCTCTGCTCACCAAAAGGATTCATGCCATCTGTATTTAGACCAAACCTTAAGTTCCTTGCGTCACATGCGAAGTCCGGTACTCTCGCTCGACTTTTCTCCACTGTGACCCATCAGCGGGGTGTCTCAACATCGCGTCTTTCTTACGGTCTTCCATGTGCCATCGCAACAACTTGGCATGCTCTTTATTTCTGAAGAGACGTTTTAACCGTGGTATTATAGGAGCATACCACATAACCTTTGCAGGAACCTTCTTCCTAGGGGCCTCGCCCTCAACATCGCCAGGATCGTCTCGTCTGATCTTATACCGCAGTGCAGTGCATACTGGGCATGCATCCAAATTCTCGTACTTCTCACCGCGGTAGAGGATGTAGTCATTAATGCAGGCATGTATCTTCTGCACGTCTAATCCTAGAGGGCAGACAACCTTTTTTGCTTGGTATGTACTGTCGGGCAACTCATTATTTCTTGGAAGCAGATTCTTCATTTTTACCAACAACTTTGATAATGCGCTGTCAGTCACACCGTTCTCTGCCTTCCATTGCAGCAAATCCAGTGTGGTACCTAGCTTTTTTGACCATCTTCGCAAGTTGGGTACAACAATGTTTTGTGATCCTTTAACATCCGCTCCAGCTTCTCCTTCTCCTTTTCAGTTTCACATTCTTCCTTTGCATCAGTAATGGCCCGACCAAGATCGTCATCAGCGGGCCCATCTGCTGCCTCTTGATCTTCATTATCTACCCCCGTTGCAGTATCATCATATTCAGGATACATATTATGATAGTTGTCATCATCCTCTTCTTCTTCGTTATCTTCCATCACAACCCCTTTTTCTCCGTGTTTGGTCCAACAATTATAGCTGGGCATGAAACCGGATCGAAGCAGGTGGGCGTGAATGGTTCTGGCATTTGAGTAGTCTTTCTTGTTCTGACAGTGAACACACGGACAACACATAAAACCATTGTGACCACGGTTTATATTAGCCACAACGATGAAATTTTGGAGGCCCGTAATGTACTCGGAAGTGCGTCGGTCACCGTACATCCATTGCCGGTTCATCTGCATTAATATATAGTATATCAAAAATTAATAGGAAGATGACCATTTATATATAGTACATCAATGATACATGAAAGGATAAAGTTGCCGACCTCGACCGAGAAGGAAAGAGCAACGAGAAAACTTATTTCGAGCTCTCGGGCATTTCACCGAACACCTCTTGTGCATAGGAAAAAAACACAAACTAGCACACGTCTCACCCTCTTGCTAGGCTCCAAAATGAGAGAGTTACAAAAAATGAAAGAGAGGGGTGTGGGTTGCGGTGTGTTATATAGACCCCCTTTAACACCGGTTCAAGCCACGAATCGGTGCTAAATGGGGGGGGGCTGCGCGGGCCACTGGTGCAGGGAATTTAACACCGGTTCGTGGCACGCACGAATCAGTGTTAAAGGGGGTGCTCCTTTTTGCTGTATGGGCCACGCTGGTACGGGCACCCCTTTTAACACCGGTTCATAGAAGAACCGGTGTTAAAGTCCATTTTCGACCTCAACCAAAGGTCTCGTTTCAACTAGTGCTAGGACCAATATGATTTTCCTATATATTGCCCTTGAATTCAAAGGTCTCCACGCGGTGAGAAGGTTTTCTGGAGAGGGGCAGCTACAAGCCTGGAACAACCTGATCCTGTCTAGCCTAAGAAATAAGGAGGCACGTCTCTTTATCCGAGGCAGCCAAAAGGAGATGCCCTCTCAACGAAAAATGGGGAGAATGACGGCACTGCCTGAACAGCTTAGGCCACGAAAAGTGGAAACAGAAAAGAACTCTGCCTCTTAGCTTCTCTAGAGCGTTTTGGTCTGGTGTTTACGTGTGTGAACTGGCAAACGAAGATGCCTCGACCGGCAGTCAAAAGCCCCTCGTATGTGAACGGTGCAGATCTTTCCATTCATCTCTTCCGAACGGTACAAGTTTTATTTGCAACAGGGCGGCGGTGATTTTTGGGCTCTGGAGATGGTCTTTGCTACCGGCTTATCGTATTCCCTTTTAGAAAAAGATGTCGTATATTTGTTTAAATTTGCATATATTCAAATATTTTTATGTATAGAATACATGTAAATCTATACAATTATGTGACATTATTTTCAGGACGGAGGGAGTACGAAGTAGAACGGTGGTCGTCTTCACGTCGGTCGATCGATACGACTCTCAGTCAGACTTGGCATTGAAAGTTTGGTCAGAATTTAGTGCCATCAGATCAGGTCACAATGCTTGAAAGAATTTCACAATACGTCATCTATCTTAATGAATGAAATATATAGCGCCGGCTATATAGTACTCTCTACAATTTAAATCAATGGGCTCGGATTTTTCTAGATTCAGATGTATAGTCATGTTTTAGGGATAGGTACACCCGAATCTAGAGTCCATTAATTTAGATCGAAGGGAGTATTTGGAGATACCACACTAGATTTTCGTAATTTTCCTCACTATGCCGCTATTTTCAAAATATCATAGCGCTAACGCTATTTTATATATAGCATGCTATTTTTTTGTTGGTGGGTGTAGAGTAAGAGAGCATATGAGAGGGTGTGAAGTACGCAAACATGATCGCGTAAAACATCTATATGTTTCACTATATCCTTTATTCCTTTTAAAAAAATTATACTATTTCAACTATGGCACGCTATTGGCATGCTATAGCATGTATAGTGTTTGAAGAAGCACTGGTGGAAAACAGGGCTGTAGTCCCGGGCCGCAACGGGCTCTAGTACCGGTTTTGGGCCTGGGACTGCGAAAACGGGACTAGAGGCCCTCCCCTCTAGTCCCGGCTCGCAACGGCCCGCGACTGATAACAGCCACGTGGCTGTTTCAGCGCCGCGGGGGGCGGAAATACTCTAGTCCCGGGCTGTAACATCACCGGGGACTAAAAGGTTTCCTGCCGCGGCAGAGAAACACCACATTTCTCTGCCGCGACAGAGATTGTGTATTTCCTTTTTTTTGCCATTTCGTTCCTTTTTCGTTTTGTGTTTCACTATAATTCAAACATATATTTCAGTATACATATTATACGCTACTACATACACACTACACGTCGATGCATTTATATAATTAATTGATCCCTTGCAAGCATACATATAATGAATCATATCAAAAGGAAGAAATGTTTTGAAATTACATGGTCATTGATGAATATATATATATATATATATATATCATATCAGCTACATGAAGATGACTAAGGCAAATCGAGTTTCACGTCATCCGCATAATGTTCTCCATATACATCAAGGACTTCCTTCATCATAAATCCCGCCAGCTCCTCTTGAATTGCTCTTATGCGCTGGTCTGACTCTAGTTTCTCCCGCAAATCATAAATATAATGTGAGTCAACTTTCCGCTCACTGGTCAACTCGCGGATATACTCGCAGACGTAGTATCCACATAAATGAGTTCCCGGTGGCTGCTGTAAACTCTTCACCATTTTATAAGTTAACTCCTCTTTGAATGGACCTGGTATTTTCTGTCTAAAACGTGTCCAACACCTGCTCGGCAAAGAAAATGAACAAAGGAGTTATTAGTTACTTGATATCAGGAAATGAATAAAAGAGAACGATATAATGCGATAATGATTGAAATTACTTATGGAGCATTGCTTTCATGTCGCTCCACTGCTCTTGGTCCCAACTTAATGAGTCGTGGACTTCAACTAAGGAGTTGTCAACTTGAATGTTTAGCAAGATCCAGTAAAATCTGCGGACATTTACATAAGCATACATGCATAGATCATCCAGTAAGCAAAAATAAAATGTGTACAAGATATAAACACTCACTTGAAGTTGTAAGGAAATAGTATTTCCTTAACAAAATTATGCTCGGTTAAGAACCTGCACAGGTCTTCCTCCATGTCTTTGGGGTGATTCTTTAACGTATATTCATTAATGGTCAATGAACCCAACGTCGTATCTTCTAGCTCTTTTGCATTCAAGCATCTTCATTCTGCGGAATATAATATCATCATACAAAAGGATATATAGTTAGGATAATATATTAAATGCAATGAACGAGCTAAAGCTACAAACTTAATTATAGAAATAAATAACTTACAGACAGTAGCAACAAATGATAGATTTGTCGAGGGCGCACTGGTTGTATAACTGAAACAGTTCGGTCATTTGAACCTGTATCGAGTATGGTTTGAAGTGATGCTCCTTTCTAACGTCCACCAGAAACCAATCTTTATGATGCTTTTTTCTGTTTGCGACATGTACCATTCATGCAGATTTCGCATATGTGTGGATAGACGCGCGAGCTCCTCATTACTGACTAGAGGCTCCCCTTGGACATACTGCCGTACTATCTGACCCACTGGCGTATCTTCATAGCCTAAATATTGATCAAGAGACATATTTGCTTCGTTAGCAAGTGCTTTGGCCTCTGATACAGTGGTTCCCATAAGTGTAGCATTATTACGGGCTCTAGGGTCCATTATTTGCATGTCCATATCCATTTCAGCTCTGAAGGCCTTGTCGAGGTCTGAAATGACTTTGAGCGGGGCGACCGATTGATTCTTCTGTGCTCCGAGCTGGGCAACTTGCTTCGCGCTTTTTGCACTTGTGATTTTTTTCTTCTGTGCTTGCTTAATAATCTCCCGGTCATAGTCTGATTCCAGATTCATCGATATCTGGGATGGTTGCTCAAGAAAGGACTTAGCCCACTTTTTGGTTTTTCGTTATATACCGGCTTTGGCTCAGACTTTTTGGGTGCAAAATGCGCCTTAACTTGGGCAGCCACATCCGCGTTAGTTTCCTCATCGGTCTTGTCATAAGGTCTCTTTGGAAGAGCCGACAGGATATCGACTATCTTCGGTGTTTGACCTTTCTTGGATGTGGGGCGCGGGGGACCGTCGAACTTCCGTTTCTTCGATGATGTAGTAGTATTGCACGGAGGCGAAGGCGGAGATCGCGTTGATGTACTCCTGCTGCGGCGATCGTTAGCGGGGCGGGGTGGACTTGGAGGTTGGCGATAATCGGGTTGGGGTGGACTTGGAGGTTGGCGATAATCGGGTTGGGGTGGACTTGGAGGTTGACGATATTCGATGCGGGTTGGATTTGGATTCCTTGGAGTCGGTGGCCTTGGCTCCGAGCCTGGAAACTTGATGTACTTCTTATTCCATAGAATGATATTGCGCTTGACATCTCCTAGTTTCGTAAGGCCTTCAGGCATAGAGATTTCAATCTCTAGGTCCGTAAAATCCTCCACTGTGTCATCCACCGTGACACGAGCATAGCCTGGTGGAATCGGAAGTGAATGGTGGAGTGCTCCAGGTAGACAAGGTAAAGCAGTGTCGATCGCCACCTTGAAGGACAGGTTGTTCATTGGCTGCATGTATCTTCTGAACCTCTAAACCTAGAGGGCAGACAACCTTCTTTGCTTCGTACGTACTGGCGGGCAATACGTTATCTTTTGGAAGCATATTCTTCATCATTTTCAGCAACTTTTCAAATGAGGAGTCAGGTATAGCACACTCAGCCTTCCATAGCAGCAATTCCAGTGTGCTGCCCAGCTTTTTCAGACCATTTTCACAATTTAGGTATAACAACTTTTTGTGATCCTCTAGCATGTGATTGAACTTCTCCCTATCCTTTTCAGTTTCACAATCTCTCCGTGCATCGGCAATGGTCCGACCAAGATCATCAGCGGGTTCATCATGTGTCTCTTCTTCATCCTCCCTTTCAGCATCCCCCATGGAAGTATCTCTGTACTCAGGGAAACCATGATAGTTGTCATCCTCCTCCTCTTTTTCATTGTCTTCCATTATAACCCCTCTCTCTCCGTGCTTGGTCCAACAATTATAACTGGGCATGAAGCCGGACTTTAACAGGTGGCTGTGAAGGGTTTTTGAGTCAGAGTAATCCTTCTGATTCCTACATCTATTACGTGGACAGAATACAAAACCATTGTGCTTGTTTGCATCAGCAACACGGATGAATTCATGCACGTCATTAATGAACTAGCCAGAGCGTCGGTCAGTACCGTACATCCATTCCTGGACCATCTGCATTATAGTAAAAGTATATCAAAAACCATTACACAACATGATAAAATTATTACAAGTTATATTGAGAGCTTCTAGAGCATTAATTTTGAATTTTGAAAAATTACATGCACCAATTTCTGAATTGGAGAAAACAATCAACATGATAAATGTAGAGTTTTTTATCATTGTTCTATCAGTGAAAACCTCATTCCATTCTAAGCTCTGAAACTCTAAAATTACACATTTCAATTTTCAGTAACTATGTGCCTAATCAAAATTTGCTACACATATATATCAAAATCCTTCTAGCTACTTCTAGAGCATGCATGCATTTGATCCATATCTCTATACTTCTAGAGCATTATAGAGCTAAAGTAGCAATAAGAGATGAAAGAATGAAGTTCTAACCTTTTAAAGCTTTGGATTTAGGTGTTGCAAACTAAATCTTGACAAATCTTGAGAAAAAAAAAATGGCATGAACTCTCTTGCTTCTTTGAAAAAAATGGCCACCATATGCTTTAGGGCGCAGCTGGCCAGGAAGCTGTATATATACTGATGGACAACTAGTCCCGGATCGTGATACGACCCGGGACTAATAGTCCCCGAAAAGAGCTGTTGGCCCGCTCCAGCTTATTAGTCCCGGACCGTATTACGGACCGGGACTAGAGCTCTGGTCCGGCTCGGGACTAGTGTCTTTGGCCATTTCTAGCCGTTGGAGGCCTCACGGCCCGGGACTAGTGCTAGCACTAGTCGCGGTTCGTAACGGGCCGGGACTGGTGACGTTGTTCAGATCGAACCGAAGGCCTGTTTTCCAGTAGCGAAGGGTCACGTTATTTCTTTTTCATTGATCTTAATCAGGACGTGGAGGATTTGTGAGGTGTTCTGTATTCATGTGATCACTGAGAAATTTATGCAATTCGGCACCGTCCAATCAAACACCCTCCTCTCGTCACGGCACCGACTAGGTATAATCGTATTCGATATCTTGGTAGAGGACGAGTTGGGGCTCCAAGTTGGGTACTGAACTCGAATGGACACCTCGATTATTGGGTAATCTCTATACCTCGGCTCCTAGCATGGCATCACTCAATCCCATATGCTATCTCAAATCGACCCCTTACATGTCTCCCCTGTGACGAACACTAGTCTAGGCTAGCAAAGGTTCCTCTCAAGACAAAATTATCCCATGCGATATGGACCACTGGATGGAGTCACGGAACGACGAGCCTTAGATCCATCCACTCTTCTACCCCTTGCCAGACACGTGGGCTGGCTCCCAGTCATCATCCATCCAAGCTTCTGAAATCATGCTGGTTATCACTCACGACGAAATATATTTTCCTGATCATTATGATGGACCGGACGGCGACCGTGACGTTGGAGTCATAGGGCTACAAACCATTCATTCACACTTCACAATGGAAGATATGAAATACTATCCAACTTGATATTTTCTCCCTAGCTGGTGGCCCAAGGTTGTCGGTTTATCATGATTGCCAATTGATCGACCAACGATAAAGAAAAGGTTGAGGAACGAAAATGAAGGCCACACTATGCGCCTCGATGCCGATCGTGCGCATGCATAAAGTTGATGTCTCGTGTAGGGACGACTGTGATCCAGGGAAAACAACAACGACGACGACGACAATAACGACTCCCACTCTCTAGCATGCTGTGATGACTCACCGCGTACCAATCGACCAGCGCCGTCTTTTCTGTGTAGTTGTCGGATGATAAACCTTAATGGTCAGCGAGCATATGCTTTGCTTATCTCAGTGGAGAAGTTGATTTCCCTGCCTTGATCGGGTTCAGATCGATCCATCGACGCATCGATCACCCTGGTTTTCTGCCGTGGACGGGCGATTTTAGTGGAGGGTGGTTAGGCGCTGATTGGACTCGTCTGTGTGTGGTGCATTCACTAGATGGACCCATCGCTGCATTTGGTAGAGTACCAAGTGTTTGCTACCAGATTTTGCTTGTAGTCATGGTTGTGCCATTTCATGTGCTTCGATTATAATTTTTTTTCTACTTGTATGTGGGTTTCCTTAAAAAAATCTACCGTTCACAATAAGTCCACCATTGCATCTAGGAAAAACAAAAATCTATCGAGCAACTTATTACCAAATGTGAAATACTAATATAAACCGAATTCCAATACTCTTGAATTTCATATATTAGTTGATTCTATGTTGGAACTATAATACTACAGAGAATCCTCCACCTTCTGCTTAAAAAACGTTGAACTGAGTCTCAAGAGGTGGCTTTCACATTTCCTATTGGATTCTTGATGAGTGTTAGTCAGGTCAAAACCGTTAGTAATAGATGTTTCCTTCAGAGCACACAACAGCAGCCTAGAAAGCAAATACTGAAATTAAGATCGTCTTGGAGTCATCACCCCTATGGAATATATGCTTCCGAATCGTGTTTGTTCATGTTTCCTTGCTAATGTAACCAAGCGCCAGCCTCCCTGCGACTGCTTGCAGAAGGTTATCTTGTGACACTTGGAAGAAGTAGTGGCTGATTGGCACCCTTCTAGAAAGCCCGGGGGACTATTGTGTGTTCCATTTGTGGAGAAATGCAGCGACCTTGAAGAGGTTGTTTCCCCGACAGTTCGACACTAAAATCGGTCGTTTAGTATATGATGCAACAAGGCACCGCGTTTGCTAAGACACATCTTTTTATCCATGACCTAATTTAATTTTCATAAGCAACGGTATAATTTTGACGATACAATAATAACACCGTCTGAGTTTGTGCAAGATGGCACCGCTGCTCAGTATCAATTCGCAAGTTACATTCTCTGCCATGTGTGCCATGTCAGACAAATATTACCGCCCTTCTAAATTATAGTGCTTCCTTCGATCCATATTAGTTATCACTAGATTGGATATATCTAGCACTAAAACATGTCTACATATACATTCATTTCTGCGACAAGTAATATGGATCCAGGGAGCACGTTTTGATAAGTTAATATAGAGGAGGTTGATCACTGGTAAACCATAAAGTAAGCTAAGAGACAACAAGATTTGATCTGAACTTGGGAGGATTCGATCGATGGACGCAACAGCTGTTGGCCGGCTTGTGATGTGCGTCATGGCGACTCGTAACAAATCATGGGCGGTCACCGGATCTGATGTGCACCAATAAAAAAGAACTGGAGCTGTAGACACAGTCACACTGCAGACGCATATTTGATTTCGAGTGGTTAGAGAAAACATAACACGTGTCTATGTGATTGATCCTCCTCCACTAACGCACATTACTATTTGCTGCTAGTATGGGGAGAAAACACATACTCAAACCTCCAACATTGCATGCAATACTCCCAAACCCAGATCACGTCCAAATGACAAACTTCTTCCTGAAGTTCGAATTAGCCTTGACGTCGTTGACGACGACAACACGAGCGCAACCACCATCTCCTTCTTACATGTGGACGATGCTTGCTGGCTGACGTGGACACATTTTTCTACTACTCCATACGGTTAAAGTAACGGCATTATTGGATAGGGATCTTCTCTCCCTGAAGCATTAAAATATCCACTGAATCTTTCAGTGTCACCCAGTTTTCTGACCGAACACTGCTGGGGCCGAACAGTACAAACAGATGCCCAAGAGAAAATACAAAAGAAAGAAAGAGAAAAAAAATGCACAACAACGCCGGATCGACAACCGACAAAGACTCGCGATCGCTGCCCCCCCCCCCCCCAAAGAAATCCCACCCCCGATCCTATGTCTCCGAATTGACATGTACCAAGCAACACCTTCAAGAAGGATGGCGACGATGACAACGCTGCTACCCGGAATTTCCCTAGGATTTCTCCCGGTACACATGGGGGAGTGGGGGGAGGTACATCTGATGCCTTTTAAGAAGGAAGGTGGCATCCGCAGATGTCACCGCGTCGGAGCCAGCCGAGCTGGCCAAGATTTCTCCCGGCCCCCCAAACCACAACCCCGGCCAACCCTTGCCAAAACGGTCTTGCAGTCTTCATCGGCGTCTCACCATGGAAAACACCGCGAGGTTGGCCGGACCAAGAAACCTTGCCGAAGACAAGGGAGAGTGGCGCCGCTGCCACGTGGGAGGGACCAACCTCCACGGCCATAGCAGTAGCAGACCAGACACAGCTGCAGAAGCATACCAGGCCAATCTAGGCCCGGCTGGGCCCAAAGAGGGCCCATGAAGCTCCCACCGCCGCGCTGCAGGAGACGTAGTGGCATCGCCACTCCCCCTGTCCCGAAGAGTTCCCAGACCAACCAGGGTAGCGGCCTGAGTACGAGCTAGCCCGCCCTAACCCAGACCATGTCCAAAGAGCCCATGTCTAGGGTCTGGGGCCACCGCCAATCTCGTCCCTGCCACCACCGCCACCAACCAGTAGCCCCCTCGCCCCGCCGCCATCCAGACCACCGCCGGAGCGCCGCCTGCCGAAGAGCACCGCCGCGAGAGGAGTCGCGGACGTGGCCTCGCTGCAACCCACCATCTTCATCCAAGAGTAGGGCTTGGAAGGGCCCAGACCCAGAGGTCCAGACCCGACCTGGGCGGGGCCAGACAGCCCCTCCGCGGACCACTCCTCGCTGGCCTCCCCGGCCTCCCCGGAGCACGCCGCCAGGACCACCATGGCCGGCCGCTGCCCAGGGTCCCCTGGCTGCCCGCGCCTCCGCCGCCCAGAACTGCGCACGCACTGCCGCCGCCAGGGTTTTCCGGCCCACGCCTCGGCCCACAGCTGCCCGAGGGCCACCGCGCCGCCAAGCTCCCCCCGCGCGCAGGCGAGGAAATATCCGCACACCGCGAGGCGTCGCCTCCCTCCGAGCCGCACCAGACGACGAGAAAACAAACCTCGCCGCCCCCTTCACCGGCGGCGTGCACGGCGTCCGGCGGTCGTCTCTGGGGGCGGCGAGGGGGGAGGTGGTATTGGGGGGCGGCGGGGGGGGGGGGGGGGGGGTTAGGGTTTGGCTCCCCCCGTCGCCCTGGAGGGAGCGACGCGAGGGAGCGGTCTTTTTCTCAGAGTCTCGCCTCTACCCCTGAGTTGTCTAGTGGTAGAATAGTCACCCAGTTTTCTCTCAGTACAATAATATCCCCGACCCGGCAGGCATTTTCCTATTGCCCTTGAATTCAAAGGTCTCCATGCGGTCAGACGATTTTCTAGAGAGGACCAGGCTGAGGCCTAGAACAACATGATCCTGTATATCTAGCCAAACAAAAATAAAAGAGTCTATCATGAAGCAATACCATGGACGCAACACATCATATCTCCATCGAAGTTGGCCAAAGTGAGATGCTCGTGTCGCCGTCGGCCTCTTCGTAATATGCAAGTGGAGCCACATATTCAGGCCACGTTCAAAGCGCAGCCCGCTGCCGTTTCCAGGAAAAACGGGGAAAATGACGGCGCTGCCTGAACAAGGCCACGAATAGTTGGAAACGAGAAAGAACTCGATTTGTTTACGTGCGTGAAGTGGTTTTTCGTAGTAGCACCGGAGGTCAAAAGTTGGTTGTCACCATGTGAAAGGTGCAGATCTTCTACCATCCATGTGGAATTCTCGAATGGCTTAACGACCATACAATTTTTATTCGGATCATCGCGGCGGTGCTTTCGGGCTCTAGAGGCGTCTACGCGACCGATGTTGAGGTCGTCTTCCTCGCATGAGACGGCGTGGCTTTCAGTCCGACTAGGCACTGATAGTTTGGTCAGCAGTCAGTGCTATTGCCACCAGGTAGAGTTTTGCAACACTTCATCAATCTGTCGCTATCTTAATCATAACGTGGCGAATGACGAGCAATTCCGTTTCATGTGTCTAGTAGTGAGAAAAAAATGTGTAATTCTGCACCGTCACATCAAACACCTTGTCTCTATATCGTTCCAATTTTATGGGATGTCCCCGAAAGGGACATCAAACACACTTACTTTATAGGTATTGTTATCACGATGCCACGACACTAAGATGGCTACGGAACTCGAATGAACATCACCATTATTGGAGAATCTACATCTCGGCTTCTAGCATGGCATCACTCAATCCCATATTTCTCAAAGCAAAGCTACTTGCATTTTGCATTATAGTCATGTGCATTCCCTGCTTATCGCGTCACAAGATTTATCCTCGGGACCTAGAAAAAAAGGCTTGCTATAAGTGGCGGACGCAAAAGATTCGGGAAGCCTTGGCAAACAAGTGTGAAACGCCATTTTTTTCAAACAAAATCATTACAGAAAATCAAAAAATATAAGGCATCGTATGTCGGCAAGCCTGGTCGACTGCCCGGGCTGTAAGGATGGTGGGTCTGCCCATGCGGTACACCAAATGCGTGCATGCACCGGTGTGTTGAACACTCTAAAGCTATTATCCCTTATGGCCAATTTGGCCATATTCACTGGCTAAAATGGCAAGCTTTCGATCCACTCACCCATGCATCCTTCAAAGCTTCTAAAATCATGTTGGCTATATTATCACTACGATAGACCGGACGGCCATGACATGGGAACCATAGGAGCATAAGACTACACACAATTAATTCATCAACACTTCACATGGGATGATATGGAATATTTAGCTTCATCATTTCTCGCTAGCTGGCCCCACCGGCCGGGTTGTTTTTTCATGATTGGCAAGCGACCAACGATATAAAATATCAAAAGAACGAATAGCACTTTTCACTGTGCGCTTCGACATATGTCGATCGCAGCAAGTTGAGAGATTGTGTACGGACGGCGTGTGATCTGGGTCTAGCCGATCGACTTATCAGTGGCAAAACAACACCACAACAACGATAATAACGAAAAACTCTCTCGCGAGGCGTGAGTCACCGCGCACCGGTTGATCGATCGGTGCCGTCTTTTCAGCGGAGTTTTTGGATGATAAACCTTAGTGAGCCACAAAGGTGAAAGGGGAAATTGTCAGCGAGCATATATATGCTTTGCCTATCTCGGTGGAGAAGTTGATTTCTTGCCTTGGGTCCCGATAATCCATGGGATTCCGCTGAGATCGACCGCCTAGGTTTTCTGCCGTGGACGCTTGATCGGGTATTAGGTATGTCGGGGACAAGGGAATTCGAGAGGGGCCGAGCATGGTGGAGGATGATTAGGCATCTGTGACCTTTGCATGCTTTTTGGTTGTGTGGTCGCGCTAGTGGGAATACCTGCCTGCAGGCTCAATTTTTGCCTCGGTGCTCTAACTAGATTCGACCAACGTGATGAGGTATATTTTCCTCTTCTTTTCTTCGATCAGTTGATATATAGTCTCTTCTTTCTCACGGCACAAAGATAGTCTGGGTTTCGGATGAGAATTTTAAAGTCATGGTGTCGGCTGGGATTGTGAGGTAACGTTTATACACGTTCAGAACGAGAGATGACGAGACCTGATGCTAAGAAACACATACTCCCTCCGTTCAAAAATAGATTTCTTAGATTTTTTAAATTTTGAATGAATCTATATGTGTCTAGATTTATTAAAATTTTGATAAATTTGAGACATCTATTTTAGAAAGAAGGGAGTATATAGTTTCGCTACACACTGCGCACCTGCAGGAAATCAAGCAAGACAGAACCGGAGCAGAGAGGGCAGCATAGGGCGGCGGTCGCCGGCAGCGTGCGCGTGTAAAACAAGAAGCTCCGAAGTGAGATGCGCACGGCGGGTGTGCTCCTATTTCCCGCATTAAGCCGGACAGAGGATTCCCTCCGCCTGAAGAAACAATTTCATGGGCTGCCCCAATGCGGGCCCAATTCGGCCGTTTTTCCCTTTTTCTTATCCTTATTTTTTCTTTTCGTTTTAAATTTTAAAATATTTGGTGATTAAAAAGATTAGGATTTTAAAAATTATGATAAGAGAAATGTTCTACTTTCGAAAAAGGTCAAAATTTTACAAGTTTATATTTGAAAAACTGTTCACATTATTTAAAAAGTTCAGATTTTAATTTTTTTATCGGTGTAAAGCATTTGCCTTTTTTCTTTGGCTGGAGAAGCTTACCACAATTTACTGATATTTTTTCCAAGAACTTGGTTTCCAAGGAATTCTTGTACTGTGGTGTTTCCCACATGCATTTTCCCAAATTGGAAAGTAAACTATTTCTAGATACATTATACATCCCATACGCATATCAAGTCAACCACCATATGCGCAGCAATAATCGGACATAGGAAGCTGCACTATATGGACAATAACGAGCAGTACACCAGGTCCCAGGTTCATGTCAGCTCTTGGCTACCGATTTTCGGTTTCCTGGCCAGTGGTATAGCTCGATTCTGCACCTAAATGCGCCTGACCACGTTGCTGGGCTGTAAGTCGGGACATCTTTTACCATTATAGACGCCAGGAGCGCTGGACTGCCCTCTTCCTCGACGCCTAGTTAACATAGACGACACTGTCGTCACCCTTGAGTAGTTACATATATCCTTCGCCACTGACGACACCCTTGAGCAGTTACATCGCTGACAGGGACTGCTTTAGCTATAAGGTATGTTTGGTCTACTCCAATGTCTCAAAGCATGACAGGAACCATGATTCCTGGTAAGAAGGTCTAAGAGATGCTGAATTACTACCATATATACCATGGGGGCGACGATGTGTTAATAGCTGTGCGCGCCATCTATATTTAAACGATGACGAGTGCTGCATTAGAATACCATGATCATCCGGCTTTTGCCGTGTTATCATGCACAAACTGCGGAACTTTCACAATTTGCTCGTGTACCGGCCACCCAACGTCGAAACTTGCATCATTCCGGAAGCATGCGCGCTCTTCACACGATTCCAGCCTGGGGCGCAGCATTGTTTAGCTTACACATTTTTCTACTAATCCATACAATTAAAGTAATGACATTAATTCAGAGGAAAACTTCTCTACCAGAAGCATTAAAATATCCACTGAATCTTTATATTCTTACCCAGTTTTCTCTTAGCGTAATAATCATTCTTAAACGCATGAGAACTTTTTATATCTCAGTCACCCATCTGCTTGAAACATAACCAGTGTCAGACGCATGAGATCTAGGCGCTCCCTATAATAATAATATCCTGACCGGCAGGCATTTTCCTACTGCCCTCGAATTCAAAGGGTCTCTACGCGGTCAGACGGTTTTCTAGAGAGGACCAGCCTAATCGAGGCCTAGAACAACCTGATCCTGTCTAGCCAAACAAAAATAAATGAGGCTACCATCAAGCAATACCTATCGAGGCATCGACTCAACACATCATATCTCCATCAAAGCTAGGAAAAGGGAGATGCTCGTGTCCACGTCGGTCTCTCCTATATGCAAGTGGATCCACATCTTCAGGGCCACGTTGAAAGCGCAGCGCATTGCCGTTTCCAGCAACCAGGGAAAAATTTCTGCCTAAAAAAACTAGCCGACAAAAAGTGAAAACGAGAAAGAACATTGCCTCTTCGCTTGTCCAGAGCGTTTCGATCGACTGGTGTTTGCGTGCGTGTGTGAAGAAAATGAAGATGCCTCGACCGACAATCAAAAGTTCCTTGTCACGGCGTGAAAGGTTAAGATCTTCCACCTGCCGTGCGAAAGTCTCGAATGGCTTACCAACCATACAAGTTTTATTCGGATCAGAGCGACGGTGCTTTCGGGCTCTAGATGTGTCTGTGCGAGCGGTTTCGCGTAGTAGAGTAGACCGGTGTCGTGTCGTCGTCTTCCCAACCATGACACGGCTTTCAGTCCGATTAGACACTGACAATTTGGTCAGAAACCAGTGACGATGTGGTGAATGGTGAACGATTTTCTGTCTGATGTGATTAGGGAGAGAACTATGCAATTCGGTACCGTCCAATCAAACATACCACTAACTTGGGGATAATCGTAGTCGCGACATCTAGTAGAGAGGACAAGTTGGGGCTCCAAGTTGTCTACGGAACTCGAATGGATATCTCAATTATTGGAGAATCTCTATATGTCGGCTCCTAGCATGGCATCGCTCAAAGCTACTTGCGTTTCGCATATAGTCGCATGCATTCCCTGTTCATCGCATCGCACCTTATCTCTGGGACACAGAGAGAAAAAGAGAGGCTTGCCTCCGCGTGCGTGCACCGGTGTTGGCTTGCATGCATGTCTCCCCTGGAACGAACAATGTAAGCTAGCTAAGGTTCCTCTCGAGACAAGATTACCCCTTGTATGGCCATTTGCACATGATAGAACGGCCAGCCTTCGATCCATCCACTCTTGTCAGACACGTGCACTAGCTCCCAATCATCCATGATCCATCCTTCCAAGCTTTCTAATCATCCATGCATGATTGCCAAACGACGAGCGACAAAAAAAAAAGGTCAAAAGAACAAATGCCACTTTTCACTGTGCGCTTCCATCCCGATGGCAGCAAGTTGAGATCGTGTAGGGACGACGTCTGATCCTTGGTCCAGCTAGCCGATCTACTTATCCGGAGGAAACCAAAGCAGCAGCAACCAGTGGCGAAGGACGAAAAAAATTTAAGGTCGGGCAAATCTAAAGCATCAAAAAAAAAATTGATGCAAAAAATCAAAATTGTATCGATTTTATAATGGTAATAGAATAATCAATTGACCACAAATTCAAATTTGATTCAATAGTTCAATTGATCATAAAATCAGAAATTATACCTGTCCCCTTTGAAACTGTAGGTTTCTTCCCCTTCTTGTCCATTTCTACCACAAATACGTCGAGCCTAGAGGCCATTAATAGAAAGAAGCGTAACCTATATTTTAAAGGAGGATTAGAAATTATAATTGAGATGAGAAGAAGCCCTAGCTGGGTAAAACCGTGCACCATGAGACCGAGAATTGAGAATTTGAGAAGATGAAAAGGTTGGAGGAGGACCAGGGAGAGGGCGGCCGGATCAGCGGGCAGGTTTGCTGGCGGGGAGTAGATCAGTAGAAGACGGCGGCGCACCTGCCTGCTCGTCGCTCGAGTCCTAGACTTGTTGGCTTCGGATACTGCACAGGGGCCAAGACACGGAGGGGCATCAGCCACACGCGCACACACGACACACGGATCAGGGGCTACTGCTGCTTAGTGCGCGGCCCAGCAAAGGTCCAGTACAGCCGAATCCCCTCTTACGTAGCCATTTTCTAGTACTTTCTCCGAACCATATTACTTGACGTGGATTTGTCAAAATTTGGATGAATCTATATACTCCCTCCGACCCATATTAATTGACTTGGATTTGTCAAAATTTAGATGAACCTATATACTAAATAGTGTTTAGATTTATTCAAATCTAGACAAATGCAAGTCAACTAATATGGGTCGGAGGGAGTATTAAATAGTGTCTAGATTCATTCAAATCTAGACAAATTTAAGTCAACTAATATGGGTTAGAGGAGGTAGTTTTTTCTTCAGAATTCATCGTACTTTGTAGGGAATTGTATATATGTCAAATAGAAGTGTATATATATGCAATTTTTTGCAGAAATTAAGGTAGGGCAGCTGCCATACCTTGCCCAAAGGGGTCCTTCGCCCCTGGCAGCAACAACAACGACAACTCTCTCGCAATGGCGATGGCGTGACTCATCACGCACCGATCGATCGATCCACGCCGTCTTTTTAGTGGAGTTTTGGATGATAAAAACCTCAGTGAACCCTAAAGACAAAAGGGAAATTAGTGGTCAGCATAGCATATGCTCTGCTTATCTTGGTGGAGAAGCTGACTTCGATTTCGCTACGATCGATCGATGCATGGATCACCTTAGTTTTCCGCCATCAGCTGGGTGGATGGTTGACCAGGTATTAGGTATGTCGGGACCAAGAGAATTAGAGTGGGGTCGAGCTTAGAGCATCTCTAGCAGATCCCAAAACCCGCAAACCCCATATCCGTCTATCCAGGCCACCTCAAATGTGTTTTAGAGGTCGAAAAACGGCCGCGTAGTTCAGACGTGCCAAACGCGGCCCGTATAATAGCATATTCTTGACAAGTCTGGACCGCGCGATTGTTTTTCGGCCCACAAACAAAACCGGATGCAAAGGGTTTTGCAAAATAACACAATCTAAATTATTACACAAATTGATACGACAAATACAGCAATAATCCGAGTCTTACACGAATGTTTAATGTCATACATTACAAATAATACAAATTGGAACAAATGTTTTCGAACAATATGAATCAAATGGTACAACAACAAATGGAGCAAACAACAAATTGTTGGAAACACAAATAAATCCTATTTACCATGCCTTTGCCAATGGTGGTGAACAAGATCTTCCTGGAGCTGTTTTGCATCCTTGTCATTCTCAATCAGACGGTATGTTTCAAGAAAAGCTTGCATATGCTCTCTGCTGGTGGAGAAGCTGACTTCGACTCCGCTATGATCCATTGCTGCATGGATCACCTTAGTTTTCCGCCATCAGCTGGGTAGACAGTCGATCGGGTATTAGGTATGTCGGGGAGAAGAGAATTATTAGAGAGGAGTCGAGCTTAGTGCAGGATGATTAAGCGCTGATTGGACTCGTGTGTTGTGGGGCATCTGCGACTGTGTATGTTCGGTTATGTGGTCGCACTAGTGGGAGTACCTTTGGGCTCAATTTTTGCCTTTTCTTGAGAGGGGCTTAGTTTTTTCCTTAGTGCTCTAACTCGATTCGACCGACGCGAGGTATCTTCTTTTCTTCCGGTGTTATATTTGCTCTATTTTCTGTAGAGAATTTTAGTACTTCTTCTGATCGATAATAAACATGCATGGTGTAGTCCGAGTTCGATGTGCGATAACGATCTTATGTTCAGAACGAGGCCTAAATCTACATGTAGTCTACTTATGGATGAATCCAGAAAATTTCCATTGTTTTTATACACCGCCCTTAGCGGCGTGGTACGATAAGGCCGTGCTGCCCGCGAACCCACGCGAGCTATTAATTGGGCCAAAGCCCAGTAAGGTATTCCCTCTTTTTTTGTTTTTATTCTGTTCATCTGATATCATGGTCGATTCTCAATATTGCCATGTAGAATTAAATTATTTTTTATTGTTTTCGGTAACATGTTGGTGATTTCTCACATGTGAAAGCGTCTACCATTTTTCTTCATAAGTTGAAAAGAAACGAGAAATTAAGCTCATATACCTATCGTTTGAACTCCACTCTCCATGATATTAGAGTACACGTCGGTGTGGCTAGGGCACCGGCCGCCTCTCCCCTCCCTATTCGGATTGTAACTCTATCTCTATTAGTCTTGGAGTCTATGTCAGTTGTAATCTATATAAACAACCCACCGTGGCTAAAATCAATACAAGTTATTATTCTCTCAAACTATCATGATATCAGACGCCTAGGTTTTCCGCACCTGGGATGGCGCCTCCACCTGCGCCGCCAAACCCGCCGCCGCTCCTAGCTCGGCCCCTCTTCTCCATGGCCGAGTTCCGTGCTGCCGGTATCCCTCCCTCCCCCTTTTCCTCCTCTACAACTACAACCACACATCCACCACCTCCCCAGATTCCGATGATCTCTCTAGCCGACACCATCGCCGATGTCTCCCTCTTCATACCGATCTCGCTCGACCTCGGTGCCCACAACTATTACCACTGGCGCCACCTCTTCACCATCCACCTCGGCCGCTGCGGCCTCCGTCACCATATAGATCCCTCCCACCCTCCGCAACCCGCTGATCCCCGCTAGGTCAAAGATGATCTCGCCATCATCCAGTGGATCTACAGCCACATCTCCACGGAGCTCTTCAATCCGGTCTCCTCTGACGATAGCACCACCGCCGATCTATGGGCCTCTCTCCAGCAGCTGTTCTAGGACAACTCCGACGCATGCATCAACACGGAGCTTCGCACGACCACCCAGGGAGACGCCCCGGTCACCGTTTTCTGCCAGTGGATCAAGGCCATCGGCGACGAACTCCATGATCTTGGTGATCACGTCGATGACCGTACCCTCATCAACGCCCTCCTCGTCGGCCTCGGAGATCAGTTCGAGAAGCAGCAGTCCTTCATCCCCATGCTGAAGCCCTACCCCACCTTCAAGGAGGTGCGTTCCCTCCTCCAGCAAGAAGAGAAGAATCAAGCTCGTAAGGCACAACGGGCGCCCCACGTGTTCCACGTCGCCGCTCCTGCCGCGGCAGGGAATCCGCCCTCTGGGCTGCCGCGGCAGCCGCCCGCGCAACCACCTCCTGCCGCACCAGCCGTGGCCCCGACCCCGCCTCCTGGATGGCGCCCGAGCCCTAATTACAGGGGCAAGAACCCGATCTACAAGCCTCCCTAGACGCGCTCCTCCGGCCCTACACCCGCTTCGTCATTGCCTGCTTCTTCGCCGCACATGCCACCGTCCTGGCCTCCTCAGCACGACCCTTGGGCTGGCTTTGTGCAGGCTTGGTCGATGCCATGTTCGGCCCCGTCTCCGTATGGTGCCCCTCCTGCATACACAGGCGCATGGAGTCCCGGTCTTCGTCCAGCCACGGGCTCTCCCGGCCTCCTTGGCCCTCGGCCGCCGGCTCATGTCTACACCGCGACTGCTACACCACCATCCAGCGTGCCGTACTACCACATGCCGGCCTCCTACGACACCATGCAAGCTCTGTACGCGTACAACCAGCTACCATCCCTCCCCTACGTCAACATGCTAGCTCCCGGCTCCTCTGCTCCTCCCCAGCAGCCGACCTGGGACCAAGCCTCCTTCATCAACGCCATGAACAACTTTACACTAAATAACGAAGGTACGGATTTGATTTTTGATTCTGGTGCATCCTCTCATATGTCTTTAAATATGAGTTTGCTGTCAACTTGTTTCCCGTCTGCTTTTTCCACAATTACTATTGGTGATGGCTCCACAATTCCTGTCTCTTGCGTCAGAAATTCTCACATCTCTTCATCTTATGCTAATTTTCTTCTACATAATACTCTTGTTGTTCCCTCCTTAATCAAAAATCTTATTTCTGTTCGACAATTCTGTATTGACAATAAATTTATTCTGGATTTTGATCCTTTTGGTTTTTCCATGAAGGATCTGAAAACGGGGGAGGTCCTCGTGTAGGGGTTCGTAGCATGGAAAACAAAAATTTTCTATCGCATACAAACAAACAAGCCAAGATCTATCTACTAGATTGTAGCAACGAGTCGATGGAATAACTTACCCTCGAAGATTCCAAAGCGGTTAACGAGAGCAGATTCTCGTGGGTGATGTAGTCGTACTCTTTCCGATCTCAAGATCGTTTAGACGATCCTTCCGGCGCCACGTTCCGGCAGCGCTCCCGCAGTCGGTCACACGTTCGGTACTCGACGAAGACCTTCCTCTCCCTTGTTCCAGCAGGCAGCGGAGTAGCACTCTCCTCGCGATTCCGGCAGCACAACGGCGTGGTACCGGAAGTAGAGGAGAAATCCCGCAGGGCTTCGCCTTAAGCCGGAGCGAGTATGGTGGATTATGAGAGAGGGCTATTAGTGGTCTAGAGATTAGACACACCAATTAGAAGGCTCTAAACCGCAGGCTAAAGCAATTAGAAGCTCTAAACCAGAACGGCTCTAAACCGGAGATTAGAGGTGGAAACTTGTGTGTCTAGAGGAGGAGGCCTGCCCCTCCTTTTATGGGTGGAGGGGCCATGGCGCGCCAGGGAGGGAGGGAGTCCCTCCCAAACTCGGCCTAGGGCTGGCCGCCGGCTTGGAGGAGAGGAACTCCTCCTCCAAGTTGGTTTCAAACTCCTCTTGCTTGTTTCCCACAGTTTCTTGTTTTAGCCGTTTGACTTTCAAACTGGACATTTGACTTTTCTGTTTTAGGATTCAATTTAATCCTTTATTTGGGACAGCAAGAACACTTAGTACATGATGCAATCATTCCAATATGTAATGACACATTCATGTACCCCTCCCCTCCCGGAGTGCCGGACAATCCGGAACCTTCTAGAACATTCCCGATGAAAACACCGGAATCATTCCCGAACTCCGAAACGGGACTTTCCTTATATGAATCTTATTCTCCGGACCATTCCGGATCACCTTGTGATATCCCGGATCCCATCCGAGACTCCGAACAACATTCGGTCTCTTTCTCATAATACCATGACTACTCAAAACAACGTCGAATCCTTAAGTGTGTCTCCCTACGGTTCGTGAATTATGCGGACATGATCGAGACACTTCTCCGAACAATAACCAATAGAGGAATCTGGAAATTCATATGGTTCCCACATATTTCTACGATTACTTTGCGATCGAATGAACCACTTACATACGATACCAATTTCCCTTTGTCTCACGATAGTTTACTTATCCGAGGTTATGATCGTCGGTATCTCTGCATACCTAGTTCAACCTCGTTACTGATAAGTACTCTTTTCTCGTTCCCGTGATATGTGATACCTTGTGAGCCAGTCACATGCTTGCAAGCTAATTGGATGACATTCCACCGAGAGGGCCCAGAGTATATCTATCCGTCATATGGATGGACAAATCCCACTCTTGATCCATGTGTTTCAACCAATACTTTCCGAACACTCAATGCCACCTTTATAGCCACCCAGTTACGGTGTGGTGTTTGATGTCATCAAAGCATCCATCCGGTAAAGGTGATATGCATGATCTCATGGTCGAAGGAATTAGGTTACTATGTATCAGAAAGCATATAGCAATTGAACTATTGAAATGACTTGATCTTTATGCTACGCTTATCTATAGGAGTATGTCCACCATATCATTCTCCTAACGATATGATCCTGTTGTTAATAACATCTCTATGTTCATGATCAGGAAACCATGATCATATATTAACCAACAAGCTAGTTTAACAAGAGGCTTTACTAGGGACTCTTATTTTAGTTTACAAATCACACAAGTATTAATGTTTCCGGTTAATACAATTATAGCATGGTATGTAAACATTTATCATAAGTGTAAAGATATGATAATAACCACTTTATTATTGCCTCTTGGGCAT
Organism: Avena sativa; assembly: GCA_916181665.1. Lineage (NCBI taxonomy): Eukaryota > Viridiplantae > Streptophyta > Magnoliopsida > Poales > Poaceae > Avena > Avena sativa. Next base: position 426,913,313 of record OV702280.1, read on the forward strand.
ATCTCCAACAGTCTCCCACTTGCACTAGAGTCAATAATCTAGTTTCAAACCTTTGTGTATTCAACACCTATGGCATTCCGGTGTTGTATGTACACGATTTCTAGTGGTCAACTGATCTCCGGATCTGACACTTCCAGGTCCGTGTGTAATTGCATGTCTTTGCGTCTCTACGCATCACTCATTCTCTAATGAGATGGCTTTGTATAAATTTGGTCTTTCCGTGTGACCTTTAGTTCTTTGGGGTTAAAACATGTTGATAATATTGTCGCACAATATATCTTCATAGCATTATCCCATTGTGAACTACACCTAGTTTGATAACAAACTACTTGACACAAATGCCCTCTTTTGCTGCGAAAATAGCAGTCATATACTTAGCCTTTTGTTGTAGTATCTGTCACAATGTCTTAACTTTGGAACTCATCCAAATCCATTTATGGAACTCACTTTCCATTATATTGTGCCACCCTTAGTTTAGATTGAGATAAACTTAATTTGTACTTTGTGACAAAACTAGTATCAATGTAGTACTTTTACAATGAACTAACCATCTATTTGTCACTTCTACAAATATTATACTCTTAGTTCTTCCAAAAGATCATAAGAATATCCTTACTATTGTCCAATGATCATCTTACGAATCATTCTGGTATATGCTCACAACATTTAGAGCATAGGACATATCTGGATTTGTACATATCACAGTATGATTGATATAAACACTCTTTGTGATTTCATACATCAAGTATCAATCTATACTTGATTATTTGTTTCACTTTACCAAATGTCAATACACTTGAATATATCATCAATATTGAACTCATTCAATCCTTTCTGTGCGACAAGAACCTCTCTTGTAGTTTCTATATTGAACTCAATCAATATCTTGTCTATGTACTTCTGGCACAACCATATTAGCGTCTATTGATGCCAAATATTTGGGTTTTGCCTAAGTCTTTCATCGGGATGAAATTCTTAATATGTGTTAATAAAAGATACATTATTTCCAATCAACAATATGTCTTCCACATAATGCATTAGAAACATGTCTTAGCGCTCCCACTTAATTTCTTGCAAATGCAAGCATCTTCATCGTCTCTAATGAACCTTTTAAACTTCTTTAACAGTTTCATCACAGTGAAGATTCCAACTCCGCGATGCTCACTTTAACCATTGAAGTTTGCATATGCTTTTAGCATCCTTTGAATTAACAAAACCCTATGGACCGTGTTATGCACATGTCCTAGGTAACGATTCTATTAGAAGAACTTGTTTTGTTTATTCAACTACCATATAACAAATTATATGTAGTGGTTGCTACATTAATCCATCTAGACTAAATATCACTATGACAGATCAAATCTTGTCATAGTCAACCTTTGAACATTGTTGTGAACTCTTTCCCAACATGTCGACTATTTCATAGATGTAAAACATCCATGTCTATTTCTTTATAGATCCAGACACAACTGTAAGGTCTTACACCTTTCTCGAGGGTCCTTCAAGTTCAAAACTTGATTTCTCGTGTATGGAAACTATCACGGATTTTATGGCTTCAAGCCATTTGACGGAGTCATGGCCCATCATCGCTTCTTTGCATGTAGTCGGATCATTATTGTCAAATAATGGTTTAACTCTCAAATCTTGGTATTTGATTATTTACCCGACCTACTTGTTTCAATAGGAACTTAGATCTCCGCGACCACAACCTTTGAAGTACGCGAGCCATGAGCATTGTTTGCTAACTCCGGAACACTTTTCGGCGCTGCGCAACTTTGCACATATAGCTAAGGTTCTTTTAACCTTATCAAAGTTCTATTGTCCTCCCACTTAACTTTTCACGAAAAATTCCTTCTCAAAGAAACTTGACGTTCTAAGCGACAAACACTTTTGTCTCTGGTGTTTATGGAGGAATACTAAACAGTAATACAAAGACAGGTTCATCCGACTTTGGTTGCAAACATCTTTCTTATGTATAGCATACCAATGTTTAAGAAAGGACTACTTGGGTTTTATCCCAAACCATAACCTTATATGGTGTCATTTCAACGGATTATGATGGAGCTCTTTTCAGTGGAAAAATGGTAATCTCTAAAGCTTTTAATCTTTAAAATATAATGGCAGTTTTATGAATTACACCTTCGATCTTACCATGTCAAACAAGGTTTAATTACATATCTCGAATGCTCCATACTCTTATGGTGTTTCGGGAAATGCAAATCCACGGAACGATTCCTTAAATCTTAGGTATTATGCTAAACTCTGTAACTCAAATATCTTCCTTTATGATCTTTATCATAAACTATTTATATTCTTGTTACTATGATTTTGCACTTCATCTTGAAAGTCTTTGAACTTTTCAAGTGTTTCATACTTTATCCTTATTAAGTAAATATTCATATATTCACTCAAATTTTCGGAGAAAGCATATGAAGTTGAAATCCATCGCTTTTGACTACACATAATGGATTTCGTACAACAATATGTACAAGTTCCAATAAGCTAGTCATTCGTTCCCTTTTGGCCTATGAACGAAGTTTTAATTATCTCTAGGAAAGTTTCACAAGCGTCATTTGATCAAAAATCAGAAGACTCCAAAATTCCATCCACATGGAGTTTCTTCATGTTTTCTTTCCATTATAATTTAAACGGCGATGTCACTTCCTAAGTGATCTTTCAATCAATTTGTCTTTCGACATTTTAGCACTAGTTTTATGGATGTGATTTCTCCAACGAGATTTGTGAATCATCCATCTTTTATGGATTACGGAAATTATTTGAACAACCCTTTTGTTCTCATAATACCTGATAAAACAAATCTTTGAAGGCAAGCTTTGATGTTTTAACGAGCAACACAATAACCCTTTATTTGTTCTCGATGAACATCATCACATATTCTTTTGCTAGTTACTTAGGCCATTGTAGTTCATGAATTCTGTTGTTTCGTATGACGATTCACACCAACAAATTCAGTATCAAATACTTAATAACCACATTGTTTAATAAGCAAAGAATATAGCCATAACATGTATATCATCTATATACTTAAACTGAACAATTCTAGTCTTTTCTTTTCTGCCATATATTTATGAGATTCACTTTCAATATTTCCTTTTCTGTTTGAAAGAATCTATCAACATCAATAGTGGAGTCATACATATGACATATAGTCCAAAGCGTGTATAGTTAAATACCAATGTCTTTGGACTTGCACTTTGAAGTAGATCACCATCATCAAATGTTTGGTGTTCTTTCAAATTCCTTTCTTTAGTAATCTCTTGGTGTAGTAAACATTTTACCTACATCAAATATTCACCCTTATCATGGAATTATCCATGATCAAGCTACTTTTAGCTTATAACGGTGAAACATGAGTATAATGTTGCTCTCCAAATCCTTTTGGACGATTAGGACAACTAGTGTCTCCAACCTTTTGCAATTTCTCATCAAATATGAGAACATGACTTTTGCCATATTATACTCTATCATGTTGTAACCAATACTTTGTTTCAGATATCACAATATCTTCCACACATCATGGTTTCTGAAACAACTCTTTCAGATCTTTAGATAACCTTGATATTAGGAGAATCCTTTGAATATCAAGAATCATGGAGACAAACATGATACTTATATACTAACACTTGGAATTGTTACTCTTGATTTAATACTAATCATTAAACTTCATGGAGTAACCGGAACTTACTGAAAGTTTGCAATAGGACTTTTAAACTTTAGATTAACACTTCAAAACAATACGATACCAGTTCGTAAAGTAACTAACCAGAATTCTATAGTTCTATCATCTCAATTATAACTAAGCGCAAGGTGGTAAACGGATGCCAATGACTACAACAACTATGCAAATTCACTTTGATTTAGTTTATGATAAATTGAGTTCTAATTAATAATTAAATTAATCTAGGTGAACTCCCACTCAAAACAATATCCCTCACATTGTTTTAGTGATCACACGAACCAAATCCACCACATCAAAACCGATCATCACGAGAGTTGATATAGCTTCAATGGCGAACAATTAACATGTTCATCATATCTACCATATGACTCATGCTCTACCTTTCGGTAATCCGTGTTCCTGAGGCCATGTCTGTACATGCTAGGCTCGTCAAGATCAAACCTTAGTTTCCGCATGAGCAAATCTGGCTTGCTCACGTTGTATACACTTGCAGAATCTAACACACCCGATCATCACGTGGTGCTTCGGAACAACAAGCTTTAGCAACGGTGCTAACTAAGGGTGAACACTTTATGACTTGAAATTCATGTGCATGAGGGATCATCTTATAATGCTACCGTCGTCTACTAAGCAATACAAGATGCATAAAGGATTAACATCACATGCAATTCATAATATGTGATATGATATGGCCTTTCTTCTTTGTGCTTCCGATCTCCATCTTCAAGCACGAACATGATCTCCATCATCATCGGCATTGCATCAAGGTCAATGACGCCTCTTCATGGTTGTCGTCCACCGGCTTCAACTATTACAACTACTTTGAATAGACATGCGGGTCTTAACAGAAATTAAAGACAACCATATGGCTCCTGCCGGTTGCCAACTTACAATAAGGAACATTGCATACATCATATATAAACACAATCATGGCCATATCACATCACTGCACACCCCTGCAAAACAAAGTTAGACGCCTCTACTTTCTTTGCATATTTTACGTGGTTTGGGGCTTTCAATAAGTGTCGTTCTAACTTACGAACAAGAACCACAACATTGATACTAGTATTGTTAATCACCCGTTGTAAATTGGATCTTAACTATGCTAGGAGAAACAGGCACCCGCAAAGCCACTTATGCAATACAAGTTGCATGTCAAGCGTGGAGCAAGTCTCATGAACGATGTCATGTAAGATTAGCCCGGGCCGCTTCATCCCAACATACCGCAAGATACAAAGTACACAAGAAGCAATCGACAATAAAAGCATCAACGCCCACAATGACCATTGTGTTCTACTCGTGCAACAGATCTACATATAGACACGGCTCTGATACCACTGTAGGGGTTCGTAGCATGGAAAACAAAAATTTTCTATCGCATACAAACAAACAAGCCAAGATCTATCTACTAGATTGTAGCAACGAGTCGATGGAATAACTTACCCTCGAAGATTCCAAAGCGGTTAACGAGAGCAGATTCTCGTGGGTGATGTAGTCGTACTCTTTCCGATCTCAAGATCGTGTAGACGATCCTTCCGGCGCCACGTTCCGGCAGCGCTCCCGCAGTCGGTCACACGTTCGGTACTCGACGAAGACCTTCCTCTTATGCCCTCCGCTGCCTGCTAGAACAAGGGAGAGGAAGGTCTTCATCAAGTACCGAACGTGTGACCGACTGCGGAAGCGCTGCCGGAACGCAGCGCCGGAAGGATCGTCTATGCGATCTTGAGATCTGCAAGTGTACGACTACATCACCCACGAGAATCTGCTCTCATTAACCGCTTTGGAATCTTCGAGGGTGAGTTCCTCTATCGACTCGTTTCTACAATCTAGTAGATAGATCTTGGCTTGTTTGTGTGCATGTGGTAGAATTTTTTTTGTTTTCCATGCTACGAACCCCTACAGTGGTATCAGAGCCGTGTCTATATGTAGATCTGTTGCATGAGTAGAACACAATGGTCATTATGGGCGGTGATGCTTTTATTATCAACTAGCATTGTGGCCCTCACAAATGCGAGGGCGTCATCTTTAATGTATCAAAGGTGGTATGATGCAGCTCCATAGTAAGTAATCCCTATATGTGTTAACTTTTAATCTATTATTAGTATGTGTTGTAATTTCTTAATATTTTATCTAATAATTTGCAAATGTGTTGAGAATATCAACATTTGATCGGGAGTTCAAATCTATGTGAAAGACTCAATAAGAACACTCACTTTTACTAAGGTTGAAACTATAAAGATCTTAACTTTCTCACTTGAGCTTTGGAGCATTCAAAATCTTTTCCTCGTACAAGTAAGACGTACACCAACTCCACCATCTCCGCCATCTCTTCTCTACCTTATAATTAGCTAAGGTGTTGGGAGGCACGGTAATCATGGATCAACCTCACACTTGTATTTTAGGTATATCCGTTATTTGGACCATGCATTGGTGATAGTTGAGATGGTGTTGTACAAGTGGAGTCGCCTCAATCACTATAGTGGCATGACCTTGGCTCTTTGGTACATGGAGCACGTGCCATATTGTATTTTTTCCAATTTCGGTTTTCTCCTCGATGATTAAGGGACATAGTAAAAATTTGGCAGCTTTCTTTTGGATGAGTGTGTTCCTAAAAAAGTTGTGATGAAGGATATTAGTTTGGGTGATATACCATTTATCAACCTGTGATCCGCAAGGGATTATATTTGTGCCAACTCAGAAGTTCATCATAGCATTGTATTGACATGTTATATATACACATTTAATTTGCTTCATCTCATACACACACACACACATACACACACACACACATATATATATATATATATATATATATATATATATATATATTGTAGGGTTTCGTAGCATGGAAAACAAAAAATTTCTACCGCATACAAACAAACAAGCCAAGATCTATCTACTAGATTGTAGCAACGAGTCGATAGAATAACTCACCCTCAAAGATTCCAAAGTGTTTAACGCGAGCGGATTCTCGTGGGTGATGTAGTCGTACTCTTCCCGATCTCAAGATCGCGTAGACGATCCTTCCGGCGCTGCGTTCCGGCAGCGCTCCCGCAGTCGGTCACACGTTCGGTACTCGACGAAGACCTTCCTCTCCCTTGTTCCAGCAGGCAGCGGAGGTTGTAGCACTCTCCTCGCGATTCCGGCAGCACAACGGCGTGGTACCGGAAGTAGAGGGTAGATCTCGCAGGGCTTCGCCTTAAGCCGGAGCGAGTATGGTGGAGTATGAGAGATTCCCTCGATGATCTAGGGTTTAGACACGCCGAGGAGGGGCAAGCCGGCGGCTAGGGTTTAGCTAGGCGGCGGCGGCGGTTTGCCCTAGGGCCGGCGGCAGCTATGGAGGCGGCGGCTTGGTACTAGGGTTTAGAGGTAGGAACTTGTGTGTCTAGGAGGGGAGCCCTGACCCTCCTTATATAGGCGGAGAGGGCCGGCCAAGGGGAGGGGAGTCCCTCCCCAACTCGGCTTGGTGGTGCGCCGACGGTGGGAGGAGGAACTCCTCCCCCAAGTCGGTTTCCACCTCCCTCTCCACTTCCCAAAACTAGCCGTTTGACTTTCAAACTTGGCGTTTGACTTTTCAAACTAGGATTTGAATAAACCCTCTATTTGTTCAGCGATGACACCGAGTACATGATGCAATCATATCAACTTGATATAACACATTCATGTACCCTTCCCCTCCGGAGTGCCGGACATTCCGGAACTTTCTAGAACATTCCCGATGAAAACACCGGAACCATTCTCCAACTCCAAAGTGGTAAGCTCAACAATACGAGGACCAAAACGGGTAACCTAGAACTCCTCAACAGTGCTGATGGTAATAGGCATCTATTTATAAGATAGAAAAGTTAGGACAACACAATTTAAGATGAAACAAGACAAACATTTCATACATATCCATGGAACACAAAATCACACAAGTCATGCATACATGATTCCATTACATCAATCAAGGTCCAAATTTATTTAAGGTATCATTTTGGAAAATAAGGTGATAGGTGGTGGTCCAACTAACGAAGTGCGTTTACAATCCTATCTCACTGGATCTATTGGCAAACACAATGTTCCTAGAGGCAATCCACCTATCTTGTTCACATGATTCCATCACTAAGTCTATGATATCTCCCCTTAAGGTTTGGTTGGTGGCTTCCAACTCTTGAGTAAGCTCCTTCTCTTTCTCTAAGTCTTTTTGGAGGTTGAGCATTCTGCACTTGACTCTAGCACTTAGTTCTTTGATAGTCCTCCAAGCTGCTTCTCTTGCTGACTCAAAGAATGTGGTGTGCATCACAGTGTTGGTGTACATGCAGAAACCTCTTTCTTTGTGGCTGTCTTCCTTGTTTTTGTACAAGTGAAGTTGCACCCACCAATACTCCACTCCTTCATCCATCACTGGAAAGCCTTTGTAAACAGCTGCACCATGTGCTTCCATTGCCACCATGAGGTCCTTGAGAATTTTGGGAAACTCAGTTTCACACTCCAAGGTCATGGTCATGCGTGGTCCTTTCTTCACGGCTTCGTTGATGGAGTTCATCTACAAATAGAGATGAGAATGAGAGGATTAGAAAAGTTTACGAGGAGAATAGATAAGTGTAGAAGTAGTTGAAAATTTTCTTAGTGGTTTCCAATCTTAGGGTCATAATCCTACAGGCAACACAGTGCTCTGATACCATCAGTAAGATCCCTCCTTTGTAAAGGAAAAGGATCCCTGTGATTGCAATGCTAGTCCCTGGATCATTGCTAGCATCCACAGTTTAAGATGAAGTACACAGATACAAAGGTCATTTATTACATTCATTCCAGAGATAAAACATAGTATTTTACAACTCAGGGCCATAGGCCTAATACAAGAGTTGTTGGAATAAGTAAATAAACATAAGTCTTCATCTTCATGTGCCACAGGCAAGCATGTTGAGTGTAGACTCATGACTCCTAGTCATCATCGGAGTAACCTGCAACATTACAAGTTACAGCCACAGAGGGTCAATACTTTGGAATAGTATTGGCAAGTGATACCTTAGTAAATTTTAAGTGGACTATGTTACTATATGCATTTTGGCTAAGTGTAGCTTGGCTTGCTTTGCTCAACATAGATTTTTCCTATTAGTTGAAATCACTAAGTTTTTCTTTATCAAAAACTTCCCAAGAAACCACCAATAGACATTGGGGTCCTTCACCCTTGTTCACCCACAAGTTTTACTTAGAAGTTGGAGTGATGAGTTTCTTGTAGCTTCCATGTCTTGATGCTCAAGTTGTCCATTGCCATGGACTTGGCTAAGTACTTAGATTTTCCATCTACAGAGGTTGTGCACTTTCCCCACCAGACTTGGTTTCCCAAGACAGGACCTTTCAGAAGCCTTTCCTTAGTCAAATGGACGCGTTCGAACCTATCATCCCACTACCACCAACTGTCCAAATGACTAAGTTCTAGCAACCTATATGATCAAGGCAGAGCCCATATTGCCAAGTGGTTGCACTGTAAGCTTTCTCAACACTTGGCCTCCAAATCCCTTTGTGCCTGGGTGGAATACCACAAGTGAGATACACAAGCCAAATCCATGGCCTTGTGTAACCACTCAACCAAAAACCACCATTCAAGTCCCATTCCACCCAGGAAGTTCATTGACTTAGTTGTTTTATTAAGAAAAGCATGAATCCCAAAGGACTTAGAATTATTTCACCATAGCATGTACATACTTTACCAACCCTTGTTTTCTACTAGCTAGGCTAAGCATGGCATAGTAACTTAACTTAGGAAAATTCCCTAGCAATTCTACAATTCTACACTACATAGGATTTCCCAACCTAGCATTTGGCAAAAGTAGCATGCAAGACTTAGCAAAAATAATTCTAATGCTTATTCAAAATAAAGGGTGGAAATATCATGAAGTATCACTTGCCTTGGTAATGGGGAGAGTAGCACTCTTCACAATCACAGTCACTAGCAAAATCTACACAAAAATTTGTAGCATACAATTACACTCAATTTATATACAATCAAAAATATGAATGCATGCATGCAAGAAATTACTAAGTGATGAATTTGAAAACTCTACCAAGCAAGTGCATGATACAGAAACATAACAAGTCACAAAGTTTGCTAACTAAACTTATTTAGCCCTAAAACAATTTGCTAAACCAAATCTATACTCAAAATGGACCTAGAAATGTTTCTGCATACAAAGTCACTTTAACAGATACTTTTTGTTAAACACATTGGAGATTCAGAAAGGGCTTGACTCACTGATTCCAACGGTATAAAATTTGCAAAAATCTAACGTGGGAATCTCAAGTTATAGCCATTTGAAATCTGGATCTAAATCTGTTTTTGAATTCTGTTTTTGAATCAACCCTAGACACGTGTTGTAGTATTACTGGCGCGTACCGATTCGTTTGGATCGACAAACGCGGACCGTAGGATCTAAGTGAGATCTGGCGGCTCAGATGCGCGCTTACCTCTTCGCCCATGTTCTAATCTACGCCGTAGGATCTACATCTGACGCTCCTAATCGTCCTGACCATACACGGGCGGCGCTAGCGGCGTTGACTGGCGGCGGCGCGTCTGATCGCGGCGGTGCTGGCGCTCTAGGTCGCCTGGGAAGGAAGGGAGGCGCTTACCGGATCCGCAGTGGCATGCTGAAGCTCGACGTGGTGTTGGTTTGCAAAGGGGCGCGCTGACACGGTCTCAGGAACTCATCGGAGTAACGGGCGGCGTCGGTAGCTTGCAGTCGTGGTCCTTGCCGAGGTTTGGCGTCGCCCTATCACGAACCAGTGGCATCAGGATTTGCGCAAGACATAGGTGAACAAGCTCGCGTGAAGGAGGGGGCAAGGGGCGCTCGGGTTTTACCTTAATTGGTCGCCGGAGTTTATCGGCGGCGCAGGTGGTTTCGGTCGCGAACGGAGACGACGACCTGGGTCACGAGCAGGCAAAAGGAAGGTATCAACGTAAGCGCGAGATCATTCCGAACATCCTCGTTTGAACCAGAGAGAGAGGGGCGGTCGAGGCTCACCGTAATTGGCCGCCGGAGTTGTCGGTACTGCGCGGTTTCGAGGGCAATTGCGCGCAGCCTGGTGGCGGAGTGAGCGAGGAGAGGGGGGGAAATGTTTGCGGGGCAGAGGGGTTTAAGCAAGCCTAGGTGCGACAGGAAACGCTTGCGAAATAATGGGCAATTACACCGCGCCATTACTGGCCTTGACAGCAGCAGCGACGTGGTCGCGAGCGTGGTTTGAGGAAGATGAGGGTGACGTGGACGGGGCCCGCTGGTCAGCGAACTAAACCGAAGGGGCGTGGGGTCTGGCCGTCAGTGGCTGAATGGGTATGCTCGCGCGTGAGAGAAGAAAAGAGATGCCCCGGGTGGGCTTGCTGGGCCTGCTCCGTTGCTGGGCTAAAACGGCAGCGCTCGGCCTTTTCTATTTGTTTGCTTCTTTTCTTTTTCTGATTCGATTTTCTGAATAGATTTTCAAATGACTTCAAGTTCAATCTTGAATTCAAATTTTCCTGGGATCTTTGCAGTGAGGAGTAGTCTCAAATATAGGCATAAGATCATGTGGTTGCTTTGCAAAGGCTTGGTCAAGCTTGGGGATCAAAATATCAGAGACTTGGCACTTGGTTTGCAAAATTTGAAAAATAGTTTTTGAACCTATTTCCCAATTTGAAAACTTGGTTTAAATTCTACACTTAAACCTATCTTCATAGAAGGCAACAAACTTGGTTTATAAATAATCAAACTTTCAAATGGGGATAGCCATTTGATTTAAATCTGTTCACATAAAATCATAGCACCAAGTGCTTCTATTTTTCTGAAATGAGTTTGAAATTTGATCTCAAATCTATATGCATGCATGAATGATATGCAAACTTTGAAATTATGATTTTAGGGATGTTACAAATCTAACCCCCTTAAGGTGAATCTCGCCCTCGAGATTCGGATTGGCTAGCAAATAGGTGAGGGTGGTCTTTCTGAAGATCATCTTCTCTTTCCCATGTTGCTTCTTCCTCGGAATGATGGTTCTATTGCACTTTGCAAAACTTGATAGTTTTTGTTCTCGTGACTCTTTCTGCAGTCTCAAGAATCTTGATAGGCTTTTCTTCATAAGTGAGATCACTTTCTAGTTGAACTTCTTCCAAAGGTATGGTATCCTTAAAAGAAGACTCTTCCATTTCTGGGTGACATTTCTTAAGCTGACTCACATGAAATACATTATGGACTGCTGATAGAGATGCTGGCAGTTCAATTTCATAAGCAACTTCTCCTTTGCGACTCAGAATCTTGAATGGCCCAACATACCTTGGTGCCAACTTTCCTTTGACTCCGAATCTTTTCACTCCACGGAGTGGTGATACTCTAAGGTAGGCTCTATCACCAACTTCGTAGGTGACTTCTCTACGCTTAGGATCTGCGTAGCTCTTCTGTCGAGACTGTGCTATCTTCAACCTGTCCTTAACCAATTTGACTTTCTCTTCGGCTTCTTTGATAAGATCTGGCCCAAATAGACTTCTCTCTCCCACACCATTCCATAACAATGGGGTGGTACATTTTCTTCCATAGAGAAACTCAAACGGTGCCATCTCAATGCTGGCTTGATAGCTGTTATTATAAGAAAATTCTGCGTAAGGCAGACTTTCATCCCAACTTGCTCCATAGTCTAGGGCACATGCCCTCAACATGTCTTCCAGAATTTGATTAGTCCTTTCTGTTTGTCCATCGGTTTGAGGATGAAAAGCAGTACTGAATTCCAACCTCGTTCCTAATGACTCATGTAGCTGTCTCCAAAAATGGGAAGTGAATTGGGTTCCCCTATCGGACACAATACTCTTAGGCACACCGTGAAGGCATACAATTCTACTCATGTAGATTTTGGCTAACTTGGCACTTGTATAGGTTGTCTTCACGGGTATGAAATGTGCCACTTTAGTTAAGCGATCCACGACTACCCATATGGAATCATATCCTGATCTGGTCCTTGGTAATCCGGTGATGAAATCCATACCAATTTTGTCCCATTTCCAATCAGGAATAGGTAGTGGTTGAAGCAAACCTGCTGGTTTTTGATGCTCCGCTTTTAGTCTGCTACACACATCACACAAAGCAATATGTTCGGCGATGTCTCTCTTGAGATTGTTCCACCAAAATCTTTCTTTCATGTCCATGTACATTTTGGTGTTACCCGGGGGAATAGAATACGGAGAGTTGTGCGCTTCTTGCAAAATCAGTTTTCGTAACTCCGGATCTTGTGGGACACAGATACGTTTCCCATGCCATAATGTACCCTGTTCGTCTTCATGGAAATTCTTACCTTTCCCTAGACTAATATTTTTCTTAATCTCTTCAATTTCCTTATCGGACTTCTGAGCTTCTCGAATCTTGTCCAACAAAGTGGGTTGAACATCCAAAGACATGAGATGTCCTTCAGGCACAATTTCCAATCTGAGTTCTTTGAATTGATTACACAAATCATCTGGCAATTCTCCTTTGGTAAGGCCATTTACAAACACCTTACGACTTAGAGCATCCGCTACCACGTTTGCTTTACCGGGGTGGTATTGCAAACTTAAGTCGTAATCCTTGATAAGCTCTAACCATCTTCTTTGTCTCATATTGATTTTCTTCTAGGTGAAGATATACTTCAAACTCTTGTGATCAGTGAACACTTCACAACGCTTACCCAAAAGGTAATGCCTCCATGTTTTGAGTGCATGGACGACAGAGGCTAACTCTAAATCATGAGTAGGATAGTTTACCTCATGAGTTTTGAGTTGTCTCGAGGCATAGGCCACAACTTTACCGTCTTGCATAAGTACGGCACCCAAACCTTGATGAGACGCATCGCAGTATACTTGCAAATCCTTTTCCAAGTCTGGCAAACATAGAACTGGTGCTGTCACTAGTCTCTTCTTTAATTCTTGGAAGCTGATTTCACAACCTTCAGACCAAGCATACTTCTTGTCCTTCTTTAACAATTCAGTCATTGGCTTAGCAACCTTTGAGAAATTTTCAATGAACCTTCTGTAGTAACCTGCTAAGCCAAGGAAACTGCGTACTTCTTTCACGTTCTTGGGAGATTCCCATTCTGTCATAGCTGAAACTTTAGCAGGATCAACTACCACACCATCCTTTGTCATAACATGACCAAGAAAACCAACTTCCTCTAACCAAAACTCACAATTGCTGAATTTGGCATAAAGTTTATGCTCTCTTAACTTTTCAAGTATCAAACGCAAGTGTCCCTCATGTTCTTCTTTGCTCTTAGAGTAAACTAAGATGTCATCGATGAAAACGACAATGAACTTGTCAAGAAATTCCATGAACACCTTGTTCATCATATTCATGAAGTATGCTAGAGCATTGGTTAAGCCAAAAGGCATCACGGTATTCTCATACAATCCATACCTTGTGGTGAATGCTGTTTTAGGTATGTCTTGCTCTCTTATCTTAAGTTGAAAATAGCCTGACCGGAGATCAATCTTTGAGAACACACATGCTCCCTCTAGCTGATCAAACAAGTCATTGATTCTAGGCAAAGGATATTTGTTCTTGATAGTTACCTCGTTGAGTGAACGGTAATCTATGCATAACCTTTGGCTTCTATCTTTCTTCTCTACGAACAATACTGGGGCTCCCCAAGATGAAGAACTTGGTTGGATAAATCCTTTCTGCAACTGTTCTCCTAGTTGCTTCTTGAGCTCTTTCAGTTCATCAACCGACATTTTGTATGGTCTCTTGGCTATTGGTCCCGAACCTGGTACCAAATCTATCAGAAATTCCACATCTCTATCTGGTGGCATCCCTGGCAATTCTTCCGGAAATACATCCGGATACTCACACACAACTGGCACATTGTCCATGCTAAACCCCTTAAGGGAATTTAGCATACTCTTCTTTGCTCCAAAGCTGGTCTTGAATCTGATCCTTTTATTATCCGGAGTTGTGAGTGAGACAGTATGGCTGGCACAATCTATCACTCCTTTGTACTTAGTCATCCAGTCCATTCCCAGAATGACATCCAAACCTCGGGAGTTTAATATTATCAAGTTAACAGGAAACTTATACTTCCCGAATTCTATGACTAGGTCATGGCATCCTGAATTCACTATCATTTCTCCACCAGGAGAACTTACTTTTATAGGACACCCAATAGTTTCTACCGGTAGTTCATTTCTTTCAACAAATGCTCTTGATATGAATGAATGAGATGCACCAGTATCAAAGAGTACAAATGCTGGAATGGAATTGAGTCTGAACTTACCCGCAACAGCATCAGGCTCCTCATAGACCTCCTCCACATTGATGTGGTTAACCTGTCCTTTCTGAAAAGGATTGGGCTTGTTAGGTCCTTCAACTTTCTTCTCAGGGCACTCATTAGCATAATGCCCCAGCTTCTTGCATTTGAAGCACTCAACCTGACTGATGTCCCTTTTTGCAGGCTGACTTCCACTTCCACTACCATTCCCACTGTGGTGGCTCTTATGTCCACTCTTGTGGTTCTTGTACTTATCATTGTCATGACTGCGGTGATGCTTGTTGTCATGACAGTTGTGGTTGTGGTGCTTGTTGAATTTCCCATGCTTATGAGATCCTGAGCTTCCACTGTCATCATAGTGAGATCGTTTGTGAGACGATCCCGAGCTGTGCTTGTCGGAGTGTTTCCTCTTCCTACTCTCGACTTGCTTCATTTTATTCTCCAAAATAGCAGCCTTGTCACACAGAGACTGATAAGTTGGAACATATGCCACAGACAACTGCAGATTCAGCTCATCGTTCAAGCCTTCCAGAAACTTCTCCTTTCTTTTGGCATCTGTGTCAACCTCATCCGGTGCATAACGCGCCAGATTGTTGAACTCTTCTATATATTCAGCCACGCTGCGGTGGCGCTGCTTTAGGTTGTGAAACTCCTTCTTTTTCAGGCTCATCATTCCTGATGAGATATGAGCAGTGCGAAAGCCATCTTCAAAGATAGCCCAAGTCACCTCATCTAAAGGAGTGGTGATTTGGAAGTTGTCCCACCATGTGGCGGCTGGCCCTTCTAACAGATGCGCTGCGAACCTGACCTTTTCAGCATCCGTGTAGCCCACGGTCACTAAGTCCTTGTTCACAGAACATATCCAATCATTGGCCACCATGGGATCAATTGTCCCCGAAAACTTAGCTGGCCTCAAACGCAGAAATCTGGTGAGCATATCAAAACCCGGAGGGTTGTTGTTGTTGTTGTTATTGTTGTTGTTGTTATTGGGATTGTTGTTGTTATTCTGGTTTTGGATGAATGTTGTCATCATCTGCATAAGTTGTGTTTGAGCATTCATCATCTGTTGCATTTCTGGAGTGATGTTATTGGGGTTGGGGTTTGCGCGACGGGGAGGCATCTGTGGTTTGTTCAAATAGAGATATGAATGAGATACCCTTAGATGTTTTATGCACAATACATCACAAGCAAACACATAGCATGCAACTAAAGGATAAAAGCTCAACAATAGAATAACCAACTTCTCGAAATAAAACACACAAGTGGCAAGCCATCCACATGTCGGATGGTCCAATAATAAGTTCACAAATAACAAGTACGATAATGAAAGATAAACGAGTAGTCAAGTCTACTCATCAGCATCAATCTCCTCCTCGACAAAGGTAAGACCTGCGTTCTCCATCGCGGTCTTGCTCTCCTCAATCGTAGTGGTCAAGGAATCGATCTTGGCCTTGAGAGCCCTCTTCTGGGAGCGAAGCCTCTCGATCACCATCTGCTGCTGCTCCAGCTCGAAATCCTTGGACTTCAGTTCTTCAGTCATGTCCCGGATCTTCTTATTCCTATCCTGGACGCGTTTCTCCTGACTCTTGAACTTACGGTCCTGGGCCTCGAACTTCGTATCCATTTCCTTGACTATCTCTTCCTGCTGTGCGAAAAGCTTGTCCTTCTCGCGAAGCTGCACCTGGAGCTCGTCATTGCTGAGCATGACGTTGGTCCTATCCGTGTCCACGTGCCTGATGAGAGACTCTAAGTCCTGGAGATAGAGACGTATCGGCTCTGCTGTGTCCCTCGAATCGTCCTCAAAGTCGATGGACTCTCCATCATCATCACGTCTTCCGAAGACGTGAAAGTGGGTGCCTCTAACCTGTCGGGAGTGACAGCCTAACAGACGTCCTATCAGGTCCTGCATGACGACCTCCATGCCTCTCTCCCTGTCATCGTGCATAAGCTTGAAGACGATGGCCTCCGTAGTAGGCTCCGTCTGGCGTCCGGGCTGGTTCACCTTGAAGCCCTAGAGATCCTTCCTCTCGAACTTGGTGAGTGGGTGCACCATGATGGTGGGAAGAGGGAGATTGAGCAAAGTGGTAAGCTCAACAATACGAGGACCAAAACGGGTAACCTAGAACTCCTCAACAGTGCTGATGGTAATAGGCATCTATTTATAAGATAGAAAAGTTAGGACAACACAATTTAAGATGAAACAAGATAAACATTTCATACATATCCATGGAACACAAAATCACACAAGTCATGCATACATGATTCCATTACATCAATCAAGGTCCAAATTTATTTAAGGTATCATTTTGGAAAATAAGGTGATAGGTGGTGGTCCAACTAACGAAGTGCGTTTACAATCCTATCTCACTGGATCTATTGGCAAACACAATGTTCCTAGAGGCAATCCACCTATCTTGTTCACATGATTCCATCACTAAGTCTATGATATCTCCCCTTAAGGTTTGGTTGGTGGCTTCCAACTCTTGAGTAAGCTCCTTCTCTTTCTCTAAGTCTTTTTGGAGGTTGAGCATTCTGCACTTGACTCTAGCACTTAGTTCTTTGATAGTCCTCCAAGCTGCTTCTCTTGCTGACTCAAAGAATGTGGTGTGCATCACAGTGTTGGTGTACATGCAGAAACCTCTTTCTTTGTGGCTGTTTTCCTTGTTTTTGTACAAGTGAAGTTGCACCCACCAATACTCCACTCCTTCATCCATCACTGAAAAGCCTTTGTAAACAGCTGCACCATGTGCTTCCATTGCCACCATGAGGTCCTTGAGAATTTTGGGAAACTCAGTTTCACACTCCAAGGTCATGGTCATGCGTGGTCCTTTCTTCATGGCTTCGTTGATGGAGTTCATCTACAAATAGAGATGAGAATGAGAGGATTAGAAAAGTTTACGAGGAGAATAGATAAGTGTAGAAGTAGTTGAAAATTTTCTTAGTGGTTTCCAATCTTAGGGTCATAATCCTACAGGCAACACAGTGCTCTGATACCATTAGTAAGATCCCTCCTTTGTAAAGGAAAAGGATCCCTGTGATTGCAATGCTAGTCCCTGGATCATTGCTAGCATCCACAGTTTAATATGAAGTACACAGATACAAAGGTCATTTATTACATTCATTCCAGAGATAAAACATAGTCTTTTACAACTCAGGGCCATAGGCCTAATACAAGAGTTGTTGGAATAAGTAAATAAACATAAGTCTTCATCTTCATGTGCCACAGGCAAGCATGTTGAGTGTAGACTCATGACTCCTAGTCATCATCGGAGTAACCTGCAACATTACAAGTTATAGCCACAGAGGGTCAATACTTTGGAATAGTATTGGCAAGTGATACCTTAGTAAATTTTAAGTGGACTATGTTACTATATGCATTTTGGCTAAGTGTAGCTTGGCTTGCTTTGCTCAACATATATTTTTCCTATTAGTTGAAATCACTAAGTTTTTCTTTATCAAAAACTTCCCAAGAAACCACCAATAGACATTGGGGTCCTTCACCCTTGTTCACCCACAAGTTTTACTTAGAAGTTGGAGTGATGAGATTCTTGTAGTTTCCATGTCTTGATGCTCAAGTTGTCCATTGCCATGGACTTGGCTAAGTACTTAGATTTTCCATCTGCAGAGGTTGTGCACTTTCCCCACCAGACTTGGTTTCCCAAGACAGGACCTTTCAGAAGCCTTTCCTTAGTCAAATGGACGCGTTCCAACCTATCATCCCACTACCACCAACTGTCCAAATGACTAAGTTCTAGCAACCTATATGATCAAGGAAGAGCCCATGTAGCATCCCAATTGTCTA
Source organism: Avena sativa (assembly GCA_916181665.1). Classification (NCBI taxonomy): domain Eukaryota; kingdom Viridiplantae; phylum Streptophyta; class Magnoliopsida; order Poales; family Poaceae; genus Avena; species Avena sativa. The sequence goes on from OV702280.1 coordinate 426,932,050, forward strand.
ACAATTGCAATGCTACTAGCGTAGTCTATATATAATGTCTACTTCCTATATATAATTGTTGCATCATCATTATATCATGCTCATGTCATCATGCCACCTTGCATTTGAGCATCATATTAAACCCTTTTTGTGTGGTTCTTCTCTCATATACATTGTAAATTGTATTTGCCTCTTGATATTGTATTTGGTTCTTGATATATTGTTTGAATGCCCAAGTTGAGTTGGGGGCATATCTTTTATTCCACTCCACCACCTTTCTTTGACACCACCTTATACTTCCACCATTCCAATAACCCATGAGCTTGTAATTCTTTTCTTTGGATTTTATTTCTAGCTCATGTGGGTTGGGTGGATCCAATTCTAAATTCTTTTGCTTGGCCTTGATTCCACTTCTTGGGAATGCATAAGAATAATGCCATAGCATCATTATTGTTTTCACAAGGATAATACATGGCATTTATTAATTTGCATGGGCCATGCAAGAGTACCATCACCTTTAGCCATTTGTTTTACTCTTGGTTTAAGTTGGTTTTTCTCTTTTTGGGGTCATCTCCATCCCTCACCACCATCTCTCTCTCTCTACTCCTATTGCTTGATCTTGTTTGATCTTGCTAAAAACCCTACCACCACATCATCCTCTCTCTAAAAACCTAACACCTCATCTAAACCCTAACTCTAGTTGCCTCTCTCAAATATTCATATGTGCATGTGGCATATCTTTTAATCAAATCTAGTTCTACATGTAATATTAGCCCTATTCACATGTGATATCATTGCCACTAGTGACCTCCCTTTTATTCAAATTCTTTTGCACTTGCTTGTTGGTTCAACTTTTTGATCAAATCCTATATCTACACCTCTCTCACCCCCTCTCTCTACCTAGCTCGACCCCACATGATCTACCCCTCCTCCTAGCCAAACCCTAACCCGAGCACCTCATCTAAGCTAACCCTAGCTCCCCTCCCCCTCTCTCTCGGCTCCCCCTCTCTTTCTACCAGGCAGCTCCTCCATGCCACCTCCCTTGGACCCTCCCCAGCCCTCTCTCGGCTACAAGACAGAAAAGAGAGGGAAAGAGAGACCACCCGATCACCCCCTCCTCACCTTTTGCAAAAGCCACCACCACCCCATGTGATCCTCCCTCTCTCTTATCTTCAACCCCAACCACCCAGAACTCCTCCCAGATCCCATCCAGGAGGCGCTCAAGCCCCTCACCCCTTTCCCTTCTTCCTCCCAAGCCACCATGGCCATCTCCTCCTCCTAAACCCTAACTTCGGCCAGCAGCAAGAGGAGGCGTCTAGAGCTGTGTAAGGCAGGGCCCAGATGTCCAGGAGGCTCCCCTGCATCCCCTTCGTCGACCAGCACCAGAGGGAGCGTCTGGGAAGCCCCAGGAAGCCGTCGCCGTCGCCATGGCTGGGAGGAACCGAGCTCCACGGTCGCGAGCCCGCCGCTAGGTCCCCTCCACCTCAGCGTCGACGACCACGCCGGCGAGCTCCTGGTGAGCCTCTTAACCCCCTAGACACGATCTCCTTCTTCCTCCTGCGCCGTAGCTCCGTCGCCTGCCGTCGAGCGCTCTGCGCGCGCCGCGTCGCCGCGCACTCGCTGGCAGTTCAGCCCGCACGCACAACAACATCGCCGCAGTACCCTGTTCCTCTGCTTTTTCCCGTCGAACCAACCCTCCTTTGACGAAACTCAAAACACCAAAGTTGTAGTCCTTGTTTTCCTCTCCAAGTTTCATTTTTACGACATCTTAAAATTCCCAGCCGTTTACTCGCCAACCTCAACCAAAGATCCGTTCAGCTGGCAGTTTTCGCGAATCGAAATACAGTTTCGTCAGACAACCTCCGGGAGGATTTCTAAAAAGCCCCCTAGACTTTTTGTCCTCAACCCGCGAGCCCTGTGTGTCCCACGTGGCACCACACTGCGCATGCATGGCCCCATCTTCTCCAGTCCCCACATGTCTGTCTCTCGGGGTAGGTTTTCCTGAGTAACAAAAGGTTTTTCTGTTTTCCTGTTTTAATTCAAACTTTTCCAAATCAATTCAAATTCAAATTTGTTTATAATCTGTTTAAATATGAATTAATTCATAACTTTCAAATGGTTTGGAATTTGAATTCAAACCCTATATGAAAAATGTTTTGTTTTTGAATGTCAATTCAAATTCTTAGTCAAATATTTTCAGAACTAATTCAAACTAGTCAAACCTTTGACTTTGACTCCATTTGACTAATTTTGACTTTAAAATAAATTTAAATTCATAAATCGAAATAATACAAATAATATATGTTTTGAGATCAGAAAAATGTGAGGATTTCAAATATGCCATCCAAAATACATTTTGAACACTTAAAATTTCAAGTTCATTTAAATTACAACAAAATGCCCTTTTCCCTTAAATAATTAATAACTTTTGTTTTATTACTCCAAATTTAACAAATGATATGTCTAAAATGATCAGCTCGACGAGACCTTTCTGTTTATGCATTCCATGTTCTGAATTGCAGCATGCATCATATAAATATAATGTAAACAGCAACTTAATTGAGTATAAAATATGATTAAGACTCAATAAAATGTTTATTTCTTGTATTCTACACCTCACCCATGCCATGCTACTCTATTGCCATGCAAATTGTGCATCATTCATCATGGCATGATTGTTTGCTTGTCGCATTTTATTCTTATGCTTTTGCACTTTATTCATGTTGGCCCTTGTTTGTTTGGGTCTTCTTCGAATAGACGCTGAGCAGGGGATATATCAAGAAACCCAGGAGCACTAGCCAGATCCTTCTCTCGCTTCAGCTGAGCTGCCAGGCAAGCACTACCACGTGCTTGCATACATACAGTACCTATTGCCTCTATCTTATTCTTGCATCATTGAGTCACGATTGCATTAAACTGAATCCCAAGTATTGCATAGCCTTTACTTTTAAACCCCACCGAAGCTTGTTCCTCCATCCCATGAGCCATTACTACAGGAGTAGTTTGAGCCATGCGAGTCGTAGAACAGCATGTGTAGGGTATGTGAGTGTCTGATGGATAACGAGGTACCTAAACAACTTAACCTGAGTAGTATGGGATAACTAATGAAAGTGGCACCGGTGAGCAATATCTGCTATTTGGTTTTTCATGCTCACTTGTGTCCCGTAGGACCCCGAGTACTTGATTCCTGTTCCTTGAATATTCGCGCTATCCACATCCGGGAGGATTATGGGACCCCCCTGAGCCAGAGCTTGATTCATTCTTATTTCTTGGGGCCACAAACTAGTTTGAGGTTTTATTTACTATCCTGTACTTATGCCATGCTTTACTGCTTTATTTAAATTGTGCGATGTACTGCACCTGTACTGTTTAGGATCGGGACACGTTTTCGCGGTATCGACAAGCCCAGTCACACTTTTGGGTTCCCAGTCGTTTACAGCCGTCCACCCAAACCTTGAGTCCGTCTCGGAGTCAGCTAACTTCGTTGCGGGTAGCTTAATGGGGTGGCCCCCTGAAATATTTCTGAATCTGGTGATTGCTTTGTCATGACTGCCTTGTTGGGTTTTGATTTGGTTTTTCCGAGGTTGATCGAGTGTGTGTTGCTATTTGTGCACCCCTACAGGGTAAAACTTTCTGAAAGCCGTGTCCGCGGTTATGGACGACTTGGAGCACAGTTTCTCGATCATAGACAAGTATAACTAAAGTACCGCTTTTAATTTGACTAAGTAACTGACTAGTAAATAGTGCAATACTCATGGAATGGATAATAAAAATGCCAACGGATGGGGGGGTTGTTCGTCCGCTTCCTCGTTGGTAAGCGAGGAGGAGGATGGATCTGTTAATATTACCGTTATAACTGTTGTCTTTAATTCACGGACATCCGTCTATCTTTGGTTAGGCGGATTGTTAGCGAGTATCTATAGAATTGCTAGGTATTATCTTTTGCTGCAATTGCGTCACCCCAGGTTGTGTCCCCTTTAGAGGCATAAAGACTTGCTGAGTACCCCTAGGGTCTCACACGATAAATTATTTGATTCAGATGAACAGGTACACTCAAAAGAAGGATACTGAGTGGAGGAGACGGACGATGTGGGCAACGATCATTCGGTGTAGAGATTCCGGGAACGGGGATCCGGGAGATCTGTGGGCGGGATGTGTTTATTTATGGGGCATCTTATGCCGATTTGCTTCTTATCCGTACTCGGATCTTGTTTGCCGCTTCCGCCTGATACTCTGATGTTTGATGTATGAGGAGACATCCTAAACTATTATATCTATCTAGGAAATTTGGATCTTGCCGTATGGCGTTGCAATATTTCTATTTCTTTTAGATGGAATGGCTCTGATGTACTGTTGTATGGTGGCTTGCATACATACTCATTTGTGTATGTAGTTGATCCCTTCGCCTGCCGATTACGCCGCCCGTTCTTGTCCCGATGTTTGGAAATGGTTGGGACGGCCGAAAGGTCTACCTGTGAGTGGCATTTGGGCCCCACCGTACTATTTCAACCATTTCCGCTCATCCAGGCTTGTAACTAGGAGCGTAATTCACCGAGGTAGTTACAATTGGTATTAGAGCCATCCCGCCCTTCAGGGTCTCAGCCAAATGGTCGTTGTCAGTCTAGCAAATATTTTTGGTAGCTATGTATACTAGGGAAAAACAAAACGCGAGAGTAGGACTGCTTCCACTTTTCTTCTTACCCACCCACCCACCCTTTTCTGGTAAGGAAGTGTAACGTTTTCAATCCTCTTCTTAAAATTCAAACTAGGATTCATGTGTTCTGGGTTTGCGTAGTACCATAGAATGTGTGTGTGTGTGTGTGTGTAATTCCTTGTCTATCTGTTGCATCCAACATGTTATCTTTATCTGCCTTTGGTTATCAACTGTTGGTACATTCCATACTGACAGGCTTTTGAATACCGGCGCGATCTATCTGACTCTTTGTTAACCGGTGCCATCTTCTTAAGGGTGTCCTTCCTTCTAGCAACTCCACATTCTGTGAAACCATCAGTTGCTAATCGCTACCTGATAAGTGTTTTTGCGCATCTATTGGTATTTTAATGCCGAAAAATGCGGAAAAATTTTCTTTGATACATCTGTGTTTCCACATTCCTTTCCAGTCGTGTGTGAAACATTATCTATCTCCCTTTTATCAGCATGTCCATGCTAACTCATTCTTTTGTCACCGGCGCTTAATCCTAAAGTTTTACTTCATCTTCAAATTCTCTTGGGCTAATTACATAACATGTGTCGATCCGATGCTGGTGATTGTAATTTGGTTCTCGGCACAGCTATATGACACTTATCTTGAGTGGAATATGGAAAATGCAATCACCACTATCCTCCAAATGGTAACGGTTATCTCCTGTGATTTTGAGTACACCGCGATCATATCTATGCATATTCAAGCATCTTTGGCAATCCAGAGTTTCTCCAAGCACTACGGCGGTCTATCATCTGTCCATCATGCTGCACATCCTTTTGAACCCCATATCTGCACAATTCTCCTGGATACGAGGGAATTGCATCTTTTCGTCTCTGATAGCTTTGCTTAAGGTATGAGCTATCATCGGTTCTTATCCAAGATCTTTTTATCTTTGTAACCGGTGATCCGATCGACAATGTGAACCAGGTGACATCTCTTTTCCTTCCGGAGGACCAGATAATCTATTCTTCCAGTGCATATTCTTCAACACGAATCCGTGCTCTTAATATTGATCTTTCTAAGAGCGTTGAGCTCAGAAAGTGTTTCGAGCATTTGTTTGTTCTCCCGCCTCTTGAACTTGGTATTCTGGGAATATCTTGTTAATCCATGGTGGTATATGTTGATAATATGCTTGCCTATTCGATATCTATGGAAGGACATGGAAGATCATCTGTGTCTCTTTCTCTCAAGCTTCGTGAGCACTGCCTGTGTGCAAAGTCTCAAAGTGAGAATTCTGACTTTTTGAAGTCACATATCTCGACCACGTCCTTCTGCTAAATACATTACTTCAACTCTGGAATCAGCAAGTCCATTGTTAATTCCATCCTCCATCTTCAACCAATCCGGAGTTGTTCCTTGTTGGCAAGTTATCATCGTCGTTCCACTGAAGATTTCCTCAAGGCTGCTAAATCTCTCTCAATCATTTCAAGAAGAACATGGAGTTCTTTCACCTCAATCTCGTTAAGTAATCTCTTGAAACCCTCTCGCTCTATCGTCTATGCTCAATCCACTGGAGGCCATGAAGACCTTCCAGATCTTGTATTCCTTCTGTTCAAGTGGTGCTATCTTTTTCTATATCTGTGAAATTTTGCAGTTGTCTCCGTGATCTTCCTTTATATCTTTCCGGTGGCTTGGTACTTCCGACATGACGACAACATCATCATCTTTATCTATCTATGAATCCGGCGAATCGTTTGCATCTATCCTTGTTTTCTAACGGAGTTCTATGAGTTTTTGCCAACACCTTCAGTCTGTTTCGGTAGTTGGGTTGCATGATTTTCTTATTCATGTGCGGAGTAATGCTTTGAGTGCGGGATGGAGTAGCTACCATACCACTACTCTTATCATTCGCTCTTGTACATTGAATTGGTGAATTTATGTGATTTCACTCATTCCACGGAAGTTAGAAGTGGCCTTTATCCCTTGATACTTTTACTTCCCTCCTTGTTTTTCCGGAGTGCTCTTTCGAAGAAAGTAATCAATAATCTCTTGTTGGTGATCTCACCCTTTCTACACGGAGCAAAATCCTCAATTATCTGGTGGAAACAAACGCAAACCTTTTTTCTATCCTCGTCTTTCTACCGATGCTCGATATCCCCAAACAAGATTAAAGGAAACTATCTCTCTCTTTGTTTCATCAATTCTTTTTCTGTGGTAAAGCCAATTATGGTTGATGCCATCAGCCGCAAATCTATTGCGTTAGCCTCAAGGCTAAAGAAAGCAATAAGTATCTCTACAATAAACTCCAGATCCTCCATATTCTTTGCTTCTCGGGAATCCACCATGATCTGGCTTCACATCCGTCTCTGGAAGTTATATCTGCACCTAAATTGCGTGATCCTTGGTTCTTACCGGCGCAAGAAGAATCTAATCCTAACTAAATCTTTCTGTTGATATCAAGGGACTCTATTGTTTGAAGGCAATATTGTTTCCGAACTTCATTTCTCAAATCCGAGAGAAGATACGATGCTATTGTGGTTCTATTCTTTTATCATGATTCTTGGGAAAACCGGAGCTATGCCCATCCTATCCTTCTTGTCTCACGACAATCCTTCAACTCTTCTAACCCGTTGTTTCTCAAGCAAAACGCAAGACTCGCAACAAGTCTAGCAAGTTTTGCAAGGTGTAGTGGTCGCACCATTCCGTTGTTCATCAACTTGGGAACGTGAGGGTCACCTTCGTTCGAACACCCGCCTCTCCTTGTGTTGTTTTCTTTTTCCTAGGAATCTCGGGGCGAGATTCTTGTTTAGTGGGGGAGAGTTGTAGCATCCCAATTGTCTAACAATTGCAATGCTACTAGCCTAGTCTATATATAATGGCTACTTCCTATATATAATTGTTGCATCATCATTATATCATGCTCATGTCATCATGCCACCTTGCATTTGAGCATCATATAAAACCCTTTTTGTGTGGTTCTTCTCTCATATACATTGTAAATTATATTTGCCTCTTGATATTGTATTTGGTTCTTGATATATTGTTTGAATGCCCAAGTTGAGTTGGGGGCATATCTTTTATTCCACTCCACCACCTTTCTTTGACACCACCTTATACTTCCACCATTCCAATAACCCATGAGCTTGTAATTCTTTTCTTTGGATTTTATTTCTAGCTCATGTGGGTTGGGTGTATCCAATTCTAAATTCTTTTGCTTGGCCTTGATTCCACTTCTTGGGAATGCATAAGAATAATGCCATAGCATCATTATTGTTTTCACAAGGATAATACATGGTATTTATTAATTTGCATGGGCCATGCAAGAGAACCATCACCTTTAGCCATTTGTTTTACTCTTGGTTTAAGTTGGTTTTTCTCTTTTTGGGGTCATCTCCATCCCTCACCACCATCTCTCTCTCTCTACTCCTATTGCTTGATCTTGTTTGATCTTGCTAAAAACCCTACCACCACATCATCCTCTCTCTAAAAACCTAACACCTCATCTAAACCCTAACTCTAGTTGCCTCTCTCAAATATTCATATGTGCATGTGGCATATCTTTTAATCAAATCTAGTTCTACATGTAATATTAGCCCTATTCACATGTGATATCATTGCCACTAGTGACCTCCCTTTTATTCAAATTCTTTTGCACTTGCTTGTTGGTTCAACTTTTTGATCAAATCCTATATCTACACCTCTCTCACCCCCTCTCTCTACCTAGCTCGACCCCACATGATCTACCCCTCCTCCTAGCCAAACCCTAACCCGAGCACCTCATCTAAGCTAACCCTAGCTCCCCTCCCCCTCTCTCTCGGCTCCCCCTCTCTTTCTACCAGGCAGCTCCTCCACGCCACCTCCCTTGGACCCTCCCCAGCCCTCTCTCGGCTACAAGACAGAAAAGAGAGGGAAAGAGAGACCACCCGATCACCCCCTCCTCACCTTTTGCAAAAGCCACCACCACCCCATGTGATCCTCCCTCTCTCTTATCTTCAACCCCAACCACCCAGAACTCCTCCCAGATCCCATCCAGGAGGCGCTCAAGCCCCTCACCCCTTTCCCTTCTTCCTCCCAAGCCACCATGGCCATCTCCTCCTCCTAAACCCTAACTTCGGCCAGCAGCAAGAGGAGGCGTCTAGAGCTGTGCAAGGCAGGGCCCAGACGTCCAGGAGGCTCCCCTGCATCCCCTTCGTCGACCAGCACCAGAGGGAGCGTCTGGGAAGCCCCAGGAAGCCGTCGCCGTCGCCATGGCCGGGAGGAACCGAGCTCCACGGTCGCGAGCCCGCCGCCAGATCCCCTCGACCTCAGCGTCGACGACCACGCCGGCGAGCTCCTGGTGAGCCTCTTAACCCCCTAGACACGATCTCCTTCTTCCTCCTGCGCCGTAGCTCCGCCGCCTGCCGTCGAGCGCTCTGCGCGCGCCGCGTCGCCGCGCACTCGCTGGCAGTTCAGCCCGCACGCACAACAATATCGCCGCAGTACCCTGTTCCTCTGCTTTTTCCCGTCGAACCAACCCTCCTTTGACGAAACTCAAAACACCAAAGTTGTAGTCCTTGTTTTCCTCTCCAAGTTTCGTTTTTACGACGTCTTAAAATTCCCAGCCGTTTACTCGCCAACCTCAACCAAAGATCCGTTCATCTGGCAGTTTTCGCGAATCGAAATACAGTTTCGTCAGACAACCTCCGGGAGGATTTCTAAAAAGCCCCCTAGACTTTTTGTCCTCAACCCGCGAGCCCTGTGTGTCCCACGTGGCACCACACTGCGCATGCATGGCCCCATCTTCTCCAGTCCCCACATGTCTGTCTCTCGGGGTAGGTTTTCCTGAGTAACAAAAGGTTTTTCTGTTTTCCTGTTTTAATTCAAACTTTTCCAAATCAATTCAAATTCAAATTTGTTTATAATCTGTTTAAATATGAATTAATTCATAACTTTCAAATGGTTTGGAATTTGAATTCAAACCCTATATGAAAAATGTTTTGTTTTTGAATGTCAATTCAAATTCTTAGTCAAATATTTTCAGAACTAATTCAAACTAGTCAAACCTTTGACTTTGACTCCATTTGACTAATTTTGACTTTAAAATAAATTTAAATTCATAAATCCAAATAATACAAATAATATATGTTTTGAGATCAGAAAAATGTGAGGATTTCAAATATGCCATCCAAAATACATTTTGAACACTTAAAATTTCAAGTTAATTTAAATTACAACAAAATGCCCTTTTCCCTTAAATAATTAATAACTTTTGTTTTATTACTCCAAATTTAACAAATGATATGTCTAAAATGATCAGCTCGACGAGACCTTTCTGTTTATGCATTCCATGTTCTGAATTGCAACATGCATCATATAAATATAATGTAAACAGCAACTTAATTGAGTATAAAATATGATTAAGACTCAATAAAATGTTTATTTCTTGTATTCTACACCTCACCCATGCCATGCTACTCTATTGCCATGCAAATTGTGCATCATTCATCATGGCATGATTGTTTGCTTGTCGCATTTTATTCTTATGCTTGTGCACTTTATTCATGTTGGCCCTTGTTTGTTTGGGTCTTCTTCGAATAGACGCTGAGCAGGGGATATATCAAGAAACCCAGGAGCACTACCCAGATCCTTCTCTCACTTCAACTGAGCTGCCAGGCAAGCACTACCACATGCTTGCATACATACAATACCTATTTCCTCTATCTTATTCTTGCATCATTGAGTCGCGATTGCATTAAACTGAATCCCAAGTATTGCATAGCCTTTACTTTTAAACCCCACCGAAGCTTGTTCCTCCATCCCATGAGCCATTACTACAGGAGTTGTTTGAGCCATGCGAGTCGTAGAACAGCATGTGTAGGGTATGTGAGTGTCTGATGGATAACGAGGTACCTAAACAACTTAACCTGAGTAGTATGGGATAACTAATGAAAGTGGCACCGGTGAGCAATATCTGCTATTTGGTTTTTCATGCTCACTTGTGTCCCGTAGGACCCCGAGTACTTGATTCCTGTTCCTTGAATATTCGCGCTATCCACATCCGGGAGGATTATGGGACCCCCCTGAGCCAGAGCTTTATTCATTCTTATTTCTTGGGGCCACAAACTAGTTTGAGGTTTTATTTACTATCCTGTACTTATGCCATGCTTTACTGCTTTATTTAAATTATGCGATGTACTGCACCTGTACTATTTAGGATCGGGACACGTTTTCGCGGTATCGACAAGCCCAGTCACACTTTCGGGTTCCCAGTCGTTTACAGCCGTCCACCCAAACCTTGAGTCCGTCTCGGAGTCAGCTAACTTCGTTGCGGGTAGCTTAATGGGGTGGCCCCTGAAATATTTCTGAATCTGGTGATTGCTTTGTCGTGACTGCCTCGTTGGGTTTTGATTTGGTTTTTCCGAGGTTGATCGAGTGTGTGTTGCTATTTGTGCACCCCTGCAGGGTAAAACTTTCTGAAAGCCGTGTCCGCGGTTATGGACGACTTGGAGCACAGTTTCTCGGTCATAGACAAGTATAACTAAAGTACCGCTTTTAATTTGACTAAGTAACTGACTAGTAAATAGTGCAATACTCATGGAATGGATAATAAAAATGCCAATGGATGGGGGGGGGGTTGTTCGTCCGCTTCCTCGTTGGTAAGCGAGGAGGAGGATGGATCTGTTAATATTACCGTTATAACTGTTGTCTTTAATTCACGGGCATCCGTCTATCTTTGGTTAGGCGGATGGTTAGCGAGTATCTATAGAATTGCTAGGTATTATCTTTTGCTGCAATTGCGTCACCCCAGGTTGTGTCCCCTTTAGAGGCATAAAGACTTGCTGAGTACCCCTAGGGTCTCACACGATAAATTATTTGATTCAGATGAATAGGTACACTCAAAAGAAGGATACTGGGTGGAGGAGACGGACGATGTGGGTAACGATCATTCGGTGTAGAGATTCCGAGAACGGGGATCCGGGAGATCTGTGGCGGGATGTGTTAATTTATGGGGCATCTTATGCCGATTTGCTTCTTATCCGTACTCGGATCTTGTTTGCCGCTTCCGCCTGATACTCTGATGTTTGATGTATGAGGAGACATCCTAAACTATTATATCTATCTAGGAAATTTGGATCTTGCCGTATGGCGTTGCAATATTTCTATTTATTTTAGATGGAATGGCTCTGATGTACTGTTGTATGGTGGCTTGCATACATACTCATTTGTGTATGTAGTTGATCCCTTCGCCTGCCGATTACGCCGCCCGTTCTTGTCCCGATGTTTGGAAATGGTTGGGACGGCCGAAAGGTCTACCTGTGAGTGGCATTTGGGCCCCACCGTACTATTTCAACCATTTCCGCTCATCCAGGCTTGTAACTAGGAGCGTAATTCACCGAGGTAGTTACAGCCCATATTGCCAAGTGGTTGCACTGTAAGCTTTCTCAACACTTGGCCTCCAAATCCCTTTGTGCCTGGGTGGCATACCACAAGTGAGATACACAAGCCAAATCCATGGCCTTGTGTAACCACTCAACCAAAAACCACCATTCAAGTCCCATTCCACCCAGGAAGTTCATTGACTTAGTTGTTTTATTAAGAAAAGCATGAGTCCCAAAGGACTTAGAATTATTTCACCATAGCATGTACATACTTTACCAACCCTTGTTTTCTACTAGCTAGGCTAAGCATGGCATAGTAACTTAACTTAGGAAAATTCCCTAGCAATTCTACAATTCTACACTACATAGGATTTCCCAACCTAGCATTTGGCAAAAGTAGCATGCAAGACTTAGCAAAAATAATTCTAATGCTTATTCAAAATAAAGGGTGGAAATATCATGAAGTATCACTTGCCTTGGTAATGGGGAGAGTAGCACTCTTCACAATCACAGTCACTAGCAAAATCTACACAAAAATTTGTAGCATACAATTACACTCAATTTATATACAATAAAAAATATGAATGCATGCATGCAATAAATTACTAAGTGATGATTTTGAAAACTCTACCAAGCAAGTGCATGATACAGAAACATAACAAGTCACAAAGTTTGCTAACTAAACTTATTTAGCCCTAAAACAATTTGCTAAACCGAATCTATACTCAAAATGGACCTAGAAATGTTTCTGCGTACAAAGTCACTTTAACAGATACTTTTTGTTAAACACATTGGAGATTCAGAAAGGGCTTGACTCACTGATTCCAACGGTATAAAATTTGCAAAAATCTAACGTGGGAATCTCAAGTTATAGCCATTTGAAATCTGGATCTAAATCTGTTTTTGAATTCTGTTTTTGAATCAACCCTAGACACGTGTCGTAGTATTACTGGCGCGTACCGATTCGTTTGGATCGACAAACGCGGACCGTAGGATCTAAGTGAGATCTGGCGGCTCAGATGCGCGCTTACCTCTTCGCCCACGTTCTAATCTATGCCGTAGGATCTACATCTGACGCTCCTAATCGTCCTGACCATACACGGGCGGCGCTAGCGGCGTTGACTGGCGGCGGCGCGTCTGATCGCGGCGGTGCTGGCGCTCTAGGTCGCCTGGGAAGGAAGGGAGGCGCTTATCGGATCCGCAGTGGCGTGCTGAAGCTCGACGTGGTGTTGGTTTGCGAAGGGGCGCGCTGACACGGTCTCAGGAACTCGTCGGAGTAACGGGCGGCGTCGGTAGCTTGCAGTCGTGGTCCTTGCCGAGGTTTGGCGTCGCCCTAGCACGAACCAGTGGCATCAGGATTTGCGCAAGACATAGGCGAACAAGCTCGCGTGAAGGAGGGGGCAAGGGGCGCTCGGGTTTTACCTTAATTGGTCGCCGGAGTTTATCGGCGGCGCAGGTGGTTTCTGTCGCGAACGGAGACGACGACCTGGGTCACGAGCAGGCAAAAGGAAGGTATCAACGTTAGCGCAAGATCATTCCGAACATCCTCGTTTGAACCAGAGAGAGGGGCAGTCGAGGCTCACCGTAATTGGCCGCCGGAGTTGTCGGTACTGCGGGGTTTCGAGGGCAATTGCGTGCAGCCTGGTGGCGGAGTGAGCGAGGAGAGGGGGGAAATGTTTGCGGGGCAGAGGGGTTTAAGTAAGCCTAGGTGCGACAGGAAACGCTTGCAAAATAATGGGCAATTACACCGCGCCATTACCGGCCTTGACAGTAGCAGCGACGTGGTCGCGAGCGTGGTTTGAGGAAGACGAGGGTGACGTGGACGGGGCCCGCTGGTCAGCGAAATAAACCGAAGGGGCGTGGGGTCTGGCCGTCAGTGGCTGAATGGGTGTGCTCGCGCATGAGAGAAGAAAAGAGATGCCCCGGGTGGGCTTGCTGGGCCTGCTCCGTTGCTGGGCTAAAACGGCAGCGCTCGACCTTTTCTATTTGTTTGCTTCTTTTCTTTTTCTGATTCGATTTTCTGAATAGATTTTCAAATGACTTCAAGTTCAATCTTGAATTCAAATTTTCCTGGGATCTTTGCAGTGAGCAGTAGTCTCAAATATAGGCATAAGATCATGTGGTTGCTTTGCAAAGGCTTGGTCAAGCTTGGGGATCAAAATATCAGAGACTTGGCACTTGGTTTGCAAAATTTGAAAAATAGTTTTTAAACCTATTTCCCAATTTGAAAACTTGGTTTAAATTCTACACTTAAACCTATCTTCATAGAAGGCAACAAACTTGGTTTATAAATAATCAAACTTTCAAATGGGGATAGCCATTTGATTTAAATCTGTTCACATAAAATCATAGCACCAAGTGCTTCTGTTTTTCTGAAATGAGTTTGAAATTTGATCTCAAATCTATATGCATGCATGAATGATATGCAAACTTTGAAATTATGATTTTAGGGATGTTACAATGAATCTTATTCTCCGGACCATTCCGGATCTCCTCGTGATATCCCGAATCCCATTCGAGACTCTGAACAACATTCGGTCTCTTTCTCATCATTCCATAACTACTCAAACAACGTCGAATCCTTAAGTGTGTCTCCCTACGGTTCATGAATTATGCGGACATGATCGAGACACTTCTCCGAACAATAACCAATAGAGGAATTTGTAAATTCATATGGCTCCCACATATTTCTATGATTACTTTGTGATCGAATGAACCACTTACATACGATATCAATTTCCCTTTGTCTCATGATAGTTTACTTATCCGAGGTTATGATCGTCGGTATCTCTGCATACCTAGTTCAACCTCGTTACTGATAAGTACTCTTTTCTCGTTCCCGTGATATGTGATCCCTTGTGAGCCAGTCACATGCTTGCAAGCTAATTGGATGACATTTCACCGAGAGGGCCCAGAGTATATCTATCCGTCATATGGATGGACAAATCCCACTCTTGATCTATGTGTCTCAACCAATACTTTCCGAACACTCAATGCCACCTTTATAGCCACCCAGTTACGGTGTGGTGTTTGATGTCATCAAAGCATCCATCCGGTAAAGGTGATATGCATGATCTCATGGTCGAAGGAATTAGATTACTATGTATCAGAAAGCATATAGCAATTGAACTATTAAAATGACTTGATCGTTATGCTACGCTTATCTATAGGAGTATGTCCACCATATCATTCTCCTAACGATATGATCTTGTTGTTAATAACATCTCAATGTTCATGATAGGGAAACCACAATCATCTATTAACCAACAAGCTAGTAATATATAGAGGCTTTACTAGGGACTCTTATTTTAGTCTACAAATCACACAAGTATTAATGTTTCCTTGTTAATACTATTATAGCATGAATGTAAACATTTATCATAAACACAAAGATATAATAATAACTGCCGCGGCAGACTTTTCGCCTGTTTCTCTGCCGCGGCAGCCTGCCATGGCAGAACTTTCACCTGATTTCCTGCCATGGCAGGAACCTGTCACCACCCCCACCACTGTCGTGACCACCCCTCGTAGCACCACTTCCCCTACCCCTACCACCGAACTGTTGGAGATATGCCCAAGAGGCAATAATAAGGTGGTTATTATCATATCTTCATACTTATGATAAATGTTTACATACCATGCTATAATTGTATTAACCGGAAACATTAATACTTGTTGTGATTTGTAAACATAAAAGAGTCCCTAGTAAAGCCTCTTGTTAAACTAGCTTATGGTTAATATATGATCATGGTTTCCTGATCATGAACATAGAGATGTTATTAACAACATGGTCATATCATTAGGAGAATGATGTGATGGACATACTCCTATAGTTAAGCGTAGCATAAAGATCAAGTCATTTAATATAGTTCATTTGCTATAAGCTTTCTGATACATAGTAACCTAATTCTTTCGACCATGAGATCATGTTAATCACCATCACCGGAAGGATGCTTTGATGACATCAAACACCACGCTGTAACTGGGTGGCTATAAAGGTAGCATTGAGTGTTCGGAAATTATGGGTTGAGGCACATGGATCAAGAGTGGGATTTGGCCATCCATATGACGGATAGATATACTCTGGGCCCTCTCGGTGGAACGCCATCCAATTAGCTTGCAATCATGTGACTGGCTCACAAGGGATCACATATCACGGGAACGAGAAAAGAGTACTTATCGGTAACGAGGTTGAACTAGGTATGCAGAGATACCGACGATCAAAACCTCGGATAAGTAAACTATCGTGAGATAAAGGGAAATTGGTATCGTATGTAAGTGGTTCATTCGATCGCAAAGTAATCATAGAAATATGTGGGAGCCATATGAATTTCCAGATTCCTCCATTGGTTATTGATCGGAGAAGTGTCTCGGTCATGTCCGCATAATTCACGAACCGTAGGGAGACACACTTGATTCAATGTTGTTGAGTAGTTATGGAATGATGAGTAAGAGATCGAATGTTGTTCGGAGTCTCGTATGGGATCCGGGATATCACGAGGAGATCCGAAATGGTCCGAAGAATAAGATTCATATAAGGAAAGTCCTGTTTCGGAGTTCGGGAATGATTCCGGTGTTTTCACCAGGAATATTCTAGAAGGGTCTAGAAGGTCCGGCACTCCGGAGGGGAAGGGTACATTGATGTGTCATGACAATGTGGAATGGTTGCATCATGTACTAGGTCACTTGGCTGGGCAATATAAAGAGAGAAATCAAATTGAAGTTTGAAAGTCAAACGCCAATTTGAAAAGTCCAATCTGAATTTTGCTTGGTGGAGGGAGAGTAGGAAACCTACTTGGGGAGGAAGTCCCACTCCCTCCACCCGCCGGCCATGAGGAGGAGTAGGAGGAGGACTCCCTCCTCCCAAGTCGCCCCTCCCACCTATATAAGGAGGGGTAGAGCGCCCCCTACCCCTCACATCAAAACCCTAGCTCCTGGCGCCTCCACACAAGTGCAGCCGCCGCCTAGGGACTTCCCAACTCGCCGAGTTAGGGCTTCCCCAAGCCCTAGCCGCCAGACATACCCTCCCCTTGGTGCCCTCTAAACCCTAGATCACCAAGGCCTCTCTCATACTCCACCATACTTGCTCCGGCTTAAGGCGAAGCCCTGCGAGATCTCCCCTCTACTTCCGACACCACGCCGTCGTGCTGCCGGAATCACGAGGAGAGTGCTACAACCTCCGCTGCCTGCTGGAACAAGGGAGAGGAAGGTATTCATAGAGTACCGAACGTGTGACCAACTGCGGAAGTGCTGCCGGAACGCAGCGCCGGAAGGATCGTCTACGCGATCTTGAGATCGGCAAGTGTACGACTACATCACCCACGAGAATCTGCTCTCGTTAACCGCTTTAGAATCTTCGAGGGTGAGTTCCTCTATCGACTTGTTGCTACAATCTAGTAGATAGGTCTTGGCTTATTTGTGTGCATGCGGTAGAATTTTTTTGTTTTCCATGCTACGAACCCCTACACGAACCATCTACCTCATCACCCGGATCACCAACACCTACTATCGAGTCTTCCTCCACACCCCCATCACCACCTAATGCTGTTCCTATTCAACCACCTATAAATGATCACGTCATGTGCACTCGTGGAAAATGTGGCTTTCTTCTCCCTTCTAAACATCTCAATCTCACAGCCACAACCACAATTTACCCTGTACCCACATCCTACAAACGTGCTCTTCTTGATCCTCTTTGGTTCTCAGCTATGCGTGATGAATTTGATGCTCTTCAACAAAACAATACATGGATTATCGTTCCCAAACATTCTGGCATTAATGTTGTTTCTAGCAAATGGGTTTTTCAACACAAATTTCATTTTGATGGCACTCTTGCTCGTTACAAAGCTCGCTGGGTTTGTCGCGTTTTTTCACAACAACATGGCATTGATTTCGATAAGACTTTCTCCCCTATTGTCAAACCAAGCACTATTCGCGTTGTTCTTAGTCTTGCCGTTTCTTTTTCATGGCCGATTCATCAACTTGATGTTAAAAATGCTTTTCTCCATGGTACTCTTAATGAAACTGTCTATTGTCAGCAACCCTCTGGTTTTGAGCATCCCTCTTCTCCAAATCTTGTCTGTTTACTCAAAAAATCTCTTTATGGTCTCAAACAGGCTCCTCGTGCCTGGTTTTAACATTTTGCTACTTTCATTCAAACCATTGGCTTTATATCTTCTAAATCTGATTCTTGTCTATTCATTTTTCATTCCTCCGAACATACTGCATAACTTATCCTTTATGTTGATGACATCGTTCTTACTGCTAGCTCTGACTCTTTTCTCCAACATATTATTTCTTCTCTTCATCGTGAATTTTCCATGACTGATTTAGGGCCTCTTCATCTTTTTCTTGGCATTAATGTTTTTCGCACAAAATCCTCTCTTTTTCTTTCTCAACGATAATATCTTTTGGATTTGCTTTCACGGGCTGGTATGTCCGATTGTCAACGTTATCACACTCTGGCCGAGATAGGTGCCAAACTGTCGGCCGATGGTGATCCTGTTTCTGATCCCACTTTTTACCGTAGCATCACTAGTGCTCTTCAGTACGTCACTCTCACTCGTCCCGACATCTCTTATTCGGTTCAGCATGATCCTCGTGCTCCTCACCTTGCTCATGTAAAATGAATTCTTCGCTATTTAAAAGGAACTCTTGATCACGGTCTTCTTCTAAACTCTTCTTCCACTACAAGCTTGACAGTTTATTCTGATGAAGATTGGACAGGTTGTCCAGATATTCGACGGTCCACATCCTGATTTTTCGTTTATTTAGGCAATAATCTTGTTTCTTGGTGTTCTAAAAGGCAGGTAACAGTTTCCAGGTCTTCTGCTGAGGCTCAGTATAGGTCGGTTGCCCATGCCGTGGCAGAGGCGGTGTGGCTGCGTCAGCTACTCGTCGAGCTTCATCGACCCCTGGAGCGAGCCACCATTGTTTATTGTGACAATATTTCTGTAGTTTACATGGCCTCCAATCCCGTTCAGCATCAGCGCACGAAGCATATTGAGATTGATATTCACTTTGTTCATGAGAAGGTGGCTCTTGGCGAAGTTCGAGTTCTTCATGTTCCTACAAGTGCTCAATTTGCTGATATTTTTACTAAAGGACTATCCACTTCATCGTTTACAGACATTCGCTCCAGTCTCAACATCGTTACTCCTGATGTTGAGACTGCGGGGGGTAATTAGAGTATAGGTTGGTGCGGCTAGAGAACCGGCCGCCTCTCCCCTCCCTATTCGGATTGTAACTCTATCTCTATTAGTCTTGGAGTCCAAGTCAGTTGTAATCTGTATAAACATTCCACCGTGGCTAAAATCAATACAAGTTATTATTCTCTCAAACTATCACATGACCCTAGGATTGACAGTCTTTGCTTGCTTTTTTTGGTATGGTGCTTTGGTATGGTGCTTCACATATGAAGCTAGAAATTGATGCACTATGTTGATTTTGTTGTTCTTGCCTAAGGCGTGACTATCTATGTTTATTTAACTCATGCTTCTTCAACTCAGTCAAAATTTGCTAGAAATACTACCTAAACTATTTGTTGAAGTAATGTTTCTAGGACTAAGCTTCATAATTTGTAAGGAGAAATTATATAGCAGTTTCACAATTTTTTTATCCATGATTACAGAAATGAGTCACTCTAGGATTTCAACAAATTTACATGTATGGCTCACTCGTAAGTGATACAGCAATGTAGTATTTTTCATGGTCTTGTTGGACTACCTAGTGATGTTCTTCATGGACTCGAACAGTGCCAAGAGGCGCAAATATCAACTCTTACTTTGGAAGTATTAGATCGCTAAAGCCATCATGGATATTTGTAAGTTGCTTACGTAACGAATGTTTTGTGTGGCATGTATATTTTGTTTGTGATGATTTTTTTCAGTGGAAACCTGTCCCACAAAAAGCTAGAACGTGACTACTGATATAAAGTATTGGTTTTGTTTCTGCTCGAGGAATTACTCCACAATTTGCAGAAGGTATGCATTTAGATTTTTGCCAAAACACTTCTACACATGATTTCCCTGAGCATTTTCCTATCAGGAGTTTTCCATTCCCCAAATAAACCACCAGATGCACAGCAATGGATAGCTAGCTTAACCAATTGGACACAAACGAGATTGTTATTGAATACATTCTAGTAAATTGAAGAAATTACACACTACACCAGGTCCGAGTAATTTTGGCTATGGTGTCGGCTCTTGTACCACCGGCTACTTTTGGCTACGGTGTGACATTTAAAGCAAAGAAGTCAACATGCCTGTTTGGCTTCAGTATTCGCCTGACAACGTCGTCGGCTCGTAGGACTCTGTGGTGCAGGACTCATCTCTTCCTTAATGCGAAGTGGACTGATGGTGTTCTTGCAAGCATACATCGCTGGAGAGGATTGGTTTATGTATAACAAATATTTGGTCTACTCCAATATCTCAGGCAGGGAACCATAATTACTGATACGTAAGAAGATGTAGATATACCCAAGTCACCTATTTCTGGACAGAGGGAGTACATATTGTTGAATTACTACCTCGGGAGGATATGTTTTATAGCTGCCCCGCCTCTGTTTGAACGGTGAGTACTGGATGGCAACCAAGATCATTCGGCTTGTGCCATGCTATCATGCACAAACTGGAAAGTTTCACAGTTTGCTCATGTACCCACAACCCTATTAACGAAGGAACGTCCATCATTCCAGACGGATGCACGCTTTGCCGGATGAATCGGTTGAAGCATCCACCAAAAATTAATGCGGCGAGCATGTTCTGGAGTTGGGCTTAATTAAGTTATAGTTGAGCAATTAGTTGGTGTACTTTTTTTTGAAATGGGGGAAGATCAAGGTAGAAGTTGCTGATCTTTGTAGCACACCATCACATAATGAATAGAGCTCTGCCTTCTCTTGACAAACACTATATATACGTAGTGTCCTTATATTAGCTAGTTCAGGGCCATTGTTGTACACAGTACACTCTCTCGAAACAGGCTTTCGTCCAGCTTTATAAATAAAGCAGATAGGTGAGACCGCTGCAGGGCCAGACAGCACATCGCCCAAGGGACAAACCGGAACAAACACGAGACCATAGCTGGGGCAGACAGCACAGCAAATGCCCAAAACAAAAACAAGAGAAATGAGAAAAAAAAAAGAAATGCCGACAACGTCGGATTGACAAGAGCGCTAGTGCCTCGCAACCGTTGTGCCCACCGGAGACTACCACCGCACGCATATGCCTTCGGGTCGTCGTGTACCAAGCAACACCTTCAAGAAGGGAGGCGACGACGACGATGCTGCTGCCCGGACAGGTCCTAGGATTTCTCCCGGTACACTTGGGGAATGGAGGAGGGTACACCCGCCGCCCTGAACAAGGGAGGAGGCACCCGCAGGCGTCCCCGCGACGGGGCCGGCCACACCGACAAGGATTTCTCCCGACCCCCCGACCCCACGACCCCGAAGAGCTCCACCAAGCTTGCCGCTCATCAACATGCACCACCACGGTCTTGAGGACACCATTGCCGTCTCCCCGAGGCAAACATTGCGAGGCTGGAAGGACCAAGAGCAAGGAACCGTAGGCAAGACGTGACCGTACCGCCGCCCCGTGGGAGGGAACAGCCTCCACCGCCAAAGGCGATAGCCGGCCGGACTCAGCGGCAGGAGCAAACCTGGCCATTGGGAGCCGAAGGGCAGTAGCCACACAGCCAACTGGAGGGCAACCTCCACCGCAGAAGAGCGGGTGCCGGCCGGATGCGGTAGCAAGGGCACACCAGGCCGAAGGCCCGGCCGGACCCAAGGAGGGACCGTAAAGCCCTCGCCGCCACGCTGCAGCACGAAGGCCAGCCGCCGCCACCCAGGTTCAGCATCCTAGGCCTGGCCGAGCGGGCCCGTAAAGCTCTCGCCGCCTAGCTGCAACAGACGCGACGTAGGTGCAGCCACCCAAACCACCAGTCCTACCTAGATCCAGCCAGAGACAACGGAGCTACAGATCTGGCCCGCCCCGGCCCAGATCGGGCCCAGCGGGCCCAGATCTGGGAGGGCAACCCTAGCAGATCCCGACCCTGCCGCCTGCACCGCCAAGGGCGGCGCCCGCCGCCGTGCCGCTGCCTGAACCACGCCGGAACACCGCCGGCCGACCTGCCGGGCCGCCGGGCCGGCCCTTGCCGCGGACAGCAAGACCAGCGCCAGCCACCCGACCCGTGCGAGGATCTCCGCGCCAGCACCACGTCACCACCACCGCGGACGAGGCCCCGCCGCCAGGACGTCGCACCGCGCGCCGTGAAACACGCGCCGCCTCTGCTCGT
The DNA here is from genome assembly GCA_916181665.1 of Avena sativa. NCBI lineage: Eukaryota > Viridiplantae > Streptophyta > Magnoliopsida > Poales > Poaceae > Avena > Avena sativa. The sequence goes on from OV702280.1 coordinate 426,954,323, forward strand.
CAAGACCCACCCGCGAAGGGCACCGAGAGCAGGGGGAGGAGGAAGCCCCGCCGCCACCGACGCCAGGCGGCTTTGCCGCCGGCGATAGCCGGTGGCGGCGAGGAGGGGAGGGCGCAGGGGAGACGGGGGAGGAGGTGGCGGTGCGGGGCGCCCCCGGTCGCTCGCGGGAGCGACGCGGGGGACGAAGGGGTTGACTTCACTAGCGATGTACACAGTACACTAGTATATATAATTATAGGCACATGAGCACATAATTGATCGGGTACACACATGCATGATGTGCTGGGTGCTCACTATACATTCGTGACATTCTTTCCCCCCAATTCCTTGCGAAGGGGAGAGCATGCAGATCCTAAACATGCTGATACATGGTGAAAAACGTAGGTTTCTGCGGGGATTAATCTTCTCGACCAACTGGATTCCAACGGCTCGAGGTCCGCTGGGGTTGGTAAAATCGGCAAACCACTGTCAAACACGTTCAAGACGTCTTACACGTTCAAGACACTCAAAGGCAAACGACTGTCATCTGCTTCAAGCACCTAGGTCACATCGCCATTCATAAAAAGGAATCTCTCTTATTTGGCCTACTCCACTATCTCACGACGGCATAACACTTCATATAGCTGCATCAAACTTACATACATAACTCATGAAAGGTACTTCCTCCGATCCTAAATAAGTGTCACAGTTTTGAACTAACTCTAGTTCAAAATGGCGACACTTATTTAGGATCGGAGGTAGTACTATTTTGTAGATCAACAGTTTTTTGCACCTTCAGTGATATACCCATCTTTTGGACGGCTAGGCATGTTCATTTATAATAGCTGCAAGCCATTCGAATGGAGTCATGAGTATAGCTCGTCAAGTTCAAGCCCTGTTCTCATGTTGTCATACAGAAGTCACCATTGGTCCTAATCCGACCTCTTGACATGATAGATGGCGAGCAGGGGTACCTGTGATTGCCTCACGTGGTATGCAGGAAATCACCCTTGGTGTTGTCATGCATCTCGTTTCCCCACCCACCAATTCCGACTCGTATCCATATTGGAATTCGGCTTAATTCAGTCAAAAGAACTTCCATAGGTTGCTCATGAACCCTCCCACCCAAAGGAGCAATACCTTGCATCATTCCAAGAGCATGCGTTCCTCTTCACACGATTCTAGCCTGGTTGCACCATCCGATAGCTCTCATGTTGATACCACTAGTTGGGCTTAATTAGGTTATAAATGGGAACTTATTAACCAAGCAACTGATCAAGGTAAAAGATGATGGTATGTGGTAGCAAAATATTTTCAGACCAAAAAAGGGCTGCGACAAGGGGATCCATTATCGCCTATATTATTCAATATAGTAGCTGATATGTTGGGTATCCTTATTGAGAGAGCAAAAGCTGATGGCCAAATTGAAGGACTGGTTCCACATCTAGTTGATGGTGGACTTTCCATTCTTCAATACGCCGATGATACAATTCTTTTTATGGAACATGATCTGGAGAAGGCGAAGAATCTGAAATTAATATTATCAGCATTCGAGCAGCTATCTGGACTTAAAATAAACTTCCATAAGAGTGATTTGTATTGCTTTGGCGAGGCCCAAAACGAGTCCCGCCTATATGCTGAACTTTTCGGCTGTGGTCAGGGGCAATTTCCAATCAATTATTTGGGAATACCGATCCATTATCGGCGTCTCACAATTGCTGAATGGAAACTTGTTGAGGAAAGGCTACAAAAACGTCTTAATAGTTGGAAAGGAAAATTGCTATCCCTTGGTGGAAGACTAGTACTCATAAATTCAGTACTCACTAATATGGTACTGTATATGATTTCGTTCTTCCAATTACCAAAAGGGATCTTGAACAAAGTGGATTATTTCCGTTCAAGATTCTTTTGGCAAGGGGATAACGAGAAAAAGAAATATCGACTGGCCAGATGGAATGTGGTTTGCCGCCCGAAGGAGTTTGGTGGACTGGGTATACACAATTTGCAAGTCAAAAACACCGCACTCTTAGGCAAATGGATTTTTAAACTACTTACAGAAGATGGTGTTTGGCAGACCATGTTATGAAGGAAATATGTGGGGTCCAAAGCTGTGTCTCAAGTGGTTTCGAAACCCGGGGATTCACATTTTTGGGCGGGTCTTATGGCCACCAAGAAACATTTCTTTCGTTTTGGTGCTTTCGAGATTAAGGATGGATCACTGAAAGGATACGGATGTCGCCTAGAGGGGGGGTGAATAGGCGATAAAAACTTTTCCTAGAGAGGCTCAACAAAGGCGGAATAAAACTAGTGTTTACTTTGTAAAGCACAACCTAGAAGCAACTAAGGTTTACCTATGTGCACCAGCAACTTATGCTACGCAATACAAGCAACAAAGTGATAGCAAGATATATAGTACTTCAAGCACGAAGGCTATCACAATGTAAAGTGCATAAGTAAAGAACTCGGGTATAGAGATAACCGAGGAACGCGGGGACACCGATATTTTACCGAGTTCCTCCCAACATGGAGTACGTCTCGTTTGGAGAGGGGGTGGTATCAAACCACCAACGCCACAAAAGGCCTCCCTTATTCTCCGGTGAATCTCACCCCAACGGGATCGATCCACACTTCCACTATCGGTGCACTTGTCGGTGGCAACCGGAACCTCTCACAAGGTTGGGGCACAACTCCACAACTTAATTGGAGGCTCCCAACAAACGTCACAAAAGGCCACAATGCCACCAAGGCCACAAAACCATCTAGGGTTCCAAGAACCCAAGAGGGACAAGCTCCAATGAGTCACTCAAACCAAATCCTCTGAGGAGAACTCAAACCGATGCACCAAATGCAAATGGCAAGAACACCACAAAGATTCTCAAATCCCTCACTCTCAAGTTCCAACAAAGCTACTAAAGCTATTGGGGGAACAAGAGAGGAGGAATCAAAGAAAGACACAAAATCCCCCAAAATCTAGATCCCCAAAGATACACTCACAAAGAGATATTTTGGTTTGGTCAAAACATAGATCTAGATCACCTCCAACAACCCCTCAAATATATGCAAGAATCAATGGAGGGGTGTGTAGAAATCAAGCTTAAAGAGTAAATCAAATGGGGGCAAAGCTTGGACAAGAAAAGGAGGAAGAAGTAACCCTAAAAGACAAGGGGGCAAAGCTATTTAAAGAGAGGGGCCAAATCTGCCCGTTGGGGCATTTTTCCTGCACGGACCGGTACTACCGGATTTAACCGGTAGTACCGCTCCCAACCTGAGCATCCAAGAAAACAGTCAACGCGCGTGGCCAGCAGGGCGCGGGCCCCTCCTCGCATGCAGCGGCGCAGCGCAGGCAGCAGCAGCGGCGCGGCGGGCCCAGCGTGCAGTGACCCTGCAGGCGAGCGGCGCGCGCAGACCCAGCGCAGGGCGGGCCCAGCATGCAGCGACCCTGCAGGCGCGCGGGCGGGCGCGCGCGAGTGCCAAGCGGGCGAGCGTGCTATGCGAGGCGAGCGGCGCGCGCAGAGCCAGCGCAGGGCGGGCCCAGACGGGGAGCGCGCGCGGGCGCGCGAAGCGAGGCGGCGGCATGCGGGGTCAACGCGGGGTGGGCAGCGAGCGGCGCGTGAGGGAGAGATCGAGTGCGGGGCGGCACAGATCTAGCTGGGCCAGGGAGTGGGCGGCCCGGTACTACCGGCCGCATGGGGCGGTAGTACCGCACGGGCCGGTAGGGCCGGCCAGGACTACCGCATGGGCCAGGAGTTGAGTTACGCACTGCCAGGCGCGACCGGTACTGGGCCCGGTAGTACCGGTCGGCCCAGAAACACTGTTTTTCTTTTTTCCTTTTAGAATTAAAAACGGCAAATAATCAAACTGTCATAACTTTTAAACGGTAGCTCCGATTGACCCGATTTCAATTGTGTTGGATAAAGGACGACAAGGGCTTCTCACTTGGTGAACAAGTGAGAAAGTATCAAGTAGAATAATGTGAGATATCTCACTTGGTGAGAAACCAAAAAACCGCATAAATCAAAATCGCAACAAGATATATATGGGAGATCCGATTTTTATGAACAAGAGCTTGTTATGGAGATTACCACAAGGTCTATATCCTCACATGGATAAGGCCAAATAACAACCAAATACGATGATGCAAGTATGCAAAGGTTTGAGCTCTCTCCGAACGATGTGATCGAATTACTCGTACGAGAGCCCCTCTTGATAGTACGGTTATCTATCCTAAACCCGGTCTCACACACACAACGTGAGACCGACAAAAGGGAAAACCTATCAAGATTATACCTTTGCCTTGAGTATTCCACTTGAGCTCGATGTAGACGATCTTGCCCTTATCAAGATGGAACGCCTTTCTTAATTCCTCATCATCGACCTCGCATATTATCTTCTTTGCATTTCATCGACCTTGAAGCCAACACATGCTCCAAGGGATGCCAATAGACCAATCCTACACGTATAACTTAATACACACATTAGTCCATAAAGATTATCATTAATTACCAAAACCACACACGGGGGCCCAACATGTTCTTTCAATCACAGATTAGGTTTTGGGAAGATAAGTGGTTGGGACAAACTACTCTTCGCGAACAATATCCAGCTTTATATTCGATTGTTAGACACAAAGGGGATACAATTTCCACAGTGATGGAAGATTATCCTCCTAATGTGTCTTTCAGAAGAAGCCTCATCGGTCCTAGACTGGTATCTTGGAACAATCTATTATTACGATTATCCATAATACAATTGTCAGACGATGTTGATGTGTTCAAATGGAAATTACTAGAAAGTGGTAAATTTTCTGTTGGCTCACTATATAAAGCCTTGATCCAACCGAAAATCCCGGTCGATGATGATAATAGTAAAATTTGGAAAATGAAAATACCCCTTAAGACAAAGATATTTGCTTGGTATCTACGGAAAGGTGTAATTCTAACAAAAGATAATCTTGCAAAGAGGAATTGGCATGGAAATAAACAATGTGTTTTTTGTTATCAAGATAAGACAATTCGCCATTTATTCTTTCATTGCAAATTTGCTCGCTCTATCTGGTCATTCATCCAAATAGCTTCTGGTTTATCTCCGCCATGTTCTGTAACCAATGTATTTGGTAATTGGTTGCATGGAATTGTTGATAAATACAGAACTTTATTTAGGGTGGGAGCGCTTTCCATTATATGGTCGCTATGGCTTTGTAGAAATGACAAGATTTTTAATAACATTGTGTCTTCTCCTTTGCAGGTTGTCTATCGAGCCACGGCTATCCTCCGATCTTGGAATATTCTTCAACGTTTGGAGTTTCGCGACTTATTTATGGAGGGATGTACGCGATTGGAGGACACGGCGAGGGATATTTTCTCCCGACATGGATGGCCACGTGATATGAGGATTGATCTACCTTAGATTCTAGACATTTATTTAGATATTGCCATTGTGTAATGATTGTCTACTTTTTAAATTGTACTATCGTTCGTGTGGCTGTGTGCATCTTGGTTATGCAGAGGCCGGGTGTAAGCTTTGAACATTCAATAAAGGCACCCATTTCCAAAAAATCTAGTTGATGGTGGACTATCTATACTTCAATACGCTGATGATACAATCTTATTTATGGAACACGATCTGGAGAGAGCTAAGAATCTAAAATTAATATTATCAGCATTTGAGCAACTATTTGGATTAAAAATCAACTTCCATAAGAGTGACTTGTATTGTTTTAGCGAGGCTAAAAATGATGGCCACCTATATGCCGAACTTTTTGGCTGTGGCCAGGGTCAGTTTCCAATCAATTATCTGGGAATACCAATACACTATCGGCGTCTCACGATTGCTGAATGGAAGCTCGTTGAGGAAAGGCTACAGAAACGTCTTAATAGTTGGAAAGGAAAATTTATATCCCTTGGTGGAAAACTAGTACTCATAAATTCAGTACTCACCAACATGGTACTAAATATGATCTCGTTTTTCCAGATACCAAAAGGGGTCTTGTCAAAAGTGGATTATTTTTGCTCAGGATTCTTTTGGCAAGAGGATAGTGAGAAAAAGAAATATCGACTGGCCAGATGGAATGTGGTTTGCCGACCCAAAGAATACGGTGGACTGGACATACATGATTTGCAAGTCAAAAACACCGCACTCTTGGGTAAATGGCTATTCAAACTTCTTACAGAAGAAGGGGCCTGGCAAACCATTCTATGGAGGGAATATGAAGGCTCAAAAGCGGTGTCTCAAATGGTTTGGAAACCTGGTGATTCACATTTTAGGGTTGAACTAATGGCGTCGAGAAAGCATTTCTTTCGGTTTGGTACTTTCAATATTTAGGTTCTGGGAAGATAGATGGCTTGGCCAAATTTCTCTTCGTGAACAATATCCAGCTCTTTACTCGATTGTCAGGCACAAAGGGGATGTCCAAGGTGATGGAAACTAATCCCCCTAATGTGTCTTTTAGAAGAAGTCTATTAGGCCCAAGACTAGTGTCTTGGAACAATCTTTTATTAAGATTATCTAGGATACAGTTATCTAAGGGTGTGGACGAATTCCAATGGAAATTATCACCGAGTGGTAAATTTTCTGTTGATTCAATGTATAAAGCTTTGATCCAACCTGATATTCCAGTCGATGATAATAGTAAAATTTGGAAGATGAAAATACCCCTTAAAACGAAGATTTTCGCTTGGTATCTCCGTAAAAGGGTCATTCTCACAAAAGATAATCTTGTTAGGAGGAATTGACATGGAAGTACGAAATGTGTGTTTTGTCATCATAATGAGACAATACGCCATTTATTCTTTCAATGTAAGTTCGCTCGTGCTATATGGTCAATCATCCAAATAGCCTCTGGTTTATCTCCTCCACGGTTGGTAGTCAATGTATTTGGAAACTGGATAAATGAGATTGAGGATAAATATGAGACTTTATTTAGGGTGGGAGCGATTGTCATTATTTGGTCGCTTTGACTATATAGAAATGGCAAGATTTTTAATAACATTGTCCTCTCCCCTGCAGGTTATCTATCGAGCCACGACTATCCTCCGATCTTGTGCTACTTTACAACGCATGGAGTTCCGAGACTTGTTTACGGAAGGCTGTATGCGGTTGGAGGACTCGGCGAGGGATATCTTCTTCCGACATGGGTGGCAACGTGATCTACAGATAGATCTCGCTTAGCTACTATGGAGAACTTTATTTTTGTTGGCATTTTTATGTATTTTTAGAACTTTTGCTTTGGTCTGAAGTTGTGTGGTTTATCGGCTGTGTACATCCTAGCTATGCAGAGGTCGGGTGTAAACTTATTACTTATAATAAAGCGCTCATTTCCAAATAAATGTGGTAGCAAAAAAAAGAGAGCTATGACGTCTTCTTAAAACAATATGGGGACATCATTTTTATAAACTTCGATTAGGGGCAACGTTAATTGTGCACTAGTATAATTGATTACATGTACTAGGCGATCTAGTGATGACTTCAATAACTCGATCAATACACATGCATGTTGAGGATTGTTCACTAGATTGTAACATCGTTTTTCTTAATGTCTTGCTATTGAAAATAATTATAAATGAGGAATTTTTGAATGCTCGCTTTTTCTATATCTTTTTTATTTTTTTGAAAAGGAGGTTAAGACCTAGGAACACTGCATTGAAAAGATGCATACGGATTTTATTTATGTTTTATTCAACAAAAATCTGGCAAGAGCATGCATCAAACAACGTGAAGCCAATACGCCAATACGCAACACCTACAAACATGCAATGGGGATGATCATGCCATCAGGATCTTATGCCATAAAAAAACAAACGACAACCATCCAACTAGGTATCAAGGGAATCACCAAGTCAGCCTATGGTGAACCGGGAGCACATATCCGATCTAGAAGACCCTCAACAAGAACCTCATGCACACTCTCCAGAAGACGTCATCAGCGTCGAACCGTCAAGCAATCTTTAGGGAAGATATCCGCATAGTCACCACCAGGACTGGCGTCGACACCGCCACAACTCCAGACAGCGCCCCCGCTCTACGTGAGTCCATCATGTCACTTCTGACAACAAGTCCCCCTGCGCAATGCCGCCTAGACCCGCCATCGTCAAGGCAGTAGATGTAACAATGCTCCATCTATTGCATCCTCCATCAAGCACCTATTCCAAAAATGCCCCCCAAGGAGGGAGAGTGACACCAAAAGAGGCACTATCATCTGATCTGGGAGCCCTAGATCTAGTGTTTTCCTCAGAGGATCTCATGCGAGTTATTCATGGATGCAATGATGATGCCTTCAACAATGTAATGGTGTATCGTCGCCATCACCCACCATGACCAAAGTTATAGAACAGTTTTCACCTGCAGTCGTGCCTCCTCCACTCGTAGCCGGGAGTAGACATGGGAACCCGAGATCCACCACAACTAGCAGCCAATCGACCGACCACATCCGGAAGGAGGATGCCGCCACTATACCCAGTGCAGCTGCCCTGTGTTGGAATTATACCCTAGAGGCAATAATAAAGATGTTATTATTATAATTCTTGTTCATGATAATGTTTATATTCCATGCTAGAATTGTATTAAGCGGAAACTTTAATACTTGTGTGGTTTGTGAACAACACCGTGTCCCTAGTACGCCTCTATGGACTAGCTCATTGATCAATGATGGTTAAGGTTTTCTAACCATAGACATGAGTTGTCAATTGATAATAAGATCATATCATTGGGAGAATGATATGATGGAAAGACCCAAACTAAGCGAAGCAATTAGATCGTGTCATCGTGTTCGTCTTTGCGAAGCTTTTCTTATGTCAAATATTGTATTCCTTAGACCATGAGATAATACAACTCCCTGGTATCGGAAGAAAGCTTTGAGGTCATCAAACGTCATCCTATGAGAGGGTGATCATAAAGGTGTCTCTCAGGTGATCGGAAAGTATCTGTTGGGTTGTATGTATCAAGATGGGATTTGTCCCTCCCAAGTTGGAGAGATATACTTCGGGCCCACTCGGTAATCGATATCAACACCGCTTGCGAGCATGTGGTTAAGGAGTTAATCACAAAGTGATATCGGATTACGGAATGAGTAAAGTACTTGCTGTGAACGAGATTGAACTAGGTATGACTGTACCGACGATCGAATCTCGGGCAAGTAAAATATCGCGAGACGAAGGGAATATATATATGGGATTGATTGAATCCTGGCATCGTGGTTCATCCGATATGATCATCGATGAATGTGTGGGAGTCAATATGGGTTTCCAGACCCCGCTGTTGATTATTGATAGAAGATCATGTCTTCATATTCTCGAACCCGCAGGGTCACACACTTAACGTGTCTCGACGCTAGGATAGATTGGATAATTGGTTTATGAGTTTTTGTTCGGAGTCTCGGATGGGATCTGGGACATCACGAGAGGTTCCAGAGTGGTCCGGAGAATAAGATTCATATAAGGCAGTGCAGTTTTTGGAGTTCGGAATTGTTCCGGGTTAATCGGTATTGTACCGGAAGCTTCTAGAACCTTCCAGAAGGGGACCAACGTGGCCCCACCTTCCGAAAGGGGGCATGGGCCTATGAGGGAGTGCCCTGGCCGCATTGGGCCAGGGGCACAAGGCCCCATAGGGCCCAGCCGGCCAAGGGGGTTTTAAACTCGAGATAGACCTTCTTGAAGGGGGGGTTTCCTTGCCCCCCACTCCTTCTCCTTGGGGCCGCCGGTTTGGCTTGGGGGAGGGGGCTAGGGTTGCAGCCGCCCACCCCTCTATATAAAGAGGGCTGGGGGCGCATCACCCCCTCACACCTTCCCCTCCAAGAGCTAGCCGTCCTGCTGCCCTCCTCTCTCCCTCCCGACTGTTTGTAGGCGAAGCCTTGCTGCAGAAATTCTCCACCATATACACCACGCCGTCGTGTTGTAGATCCAATCCGTCTCTCCACTATACTTGCTGGTCTGAGGAAGGAGGAGACGTCGAGGTGCTGCACGTGTGCATCTCACGGAGGCACCGCCACTTGTGGTGCTAGATCGGATCGGATCGCGAGGAGGAGAGGCGAGTACGACTACATCACCCACGTTCCGACGAACGTTCCGCTGTGCGAATCTTCAAGGGTATGAAGATCTAATCCAATCTCTCTCGTTGTTTGCATCTCCTAGATTAGATCTTGGCTTTCCCTCTGTTCGCATCCGTAGAAAATTTTGATTTACTATGCCGCGAAACCCTTCAGTGGTATCAGAGCTAGATCTATGCGTAGATGTGTTTCACGAGTAGAACGCAACATGGTTGTTGCGGGCGTTGATGTTTTCTGTTGCAAGAATCTTGTTTGTGTTCTTCTTATGACGCGTGATAGTGAGATTGAAGCGGTCCAGGCCAACCTTACGCGACGTCGTTCACGAGACCGGCTCCGCACTTGACGTGTGGCTTGTTCCACACATGCGGCTGGTGGATGTTAATTTCTCTCACTATAGTTGTCATGGGATTAACACCGGAGTTTGGCAACCATAATATCACCGTTGTGGCTTTCCGTAGGTAAGAATCGTTCTTAGCATCTACTCCCATAAGCCACGTAAAACGTGCAACAACAAAGTAGAGGCGTCTAACTTGTTTTTGCAGGGAGTGTTTTCTGTGATATGGTATGGCCCAAGATGTGATGTGTATAATGTATGCGATGGTCATGTTTTGTAATGTTTCACGACTTGCATGTCGATGAGTACACAACCGGCAGGAGCCATATGGTTGTCTTTATAAATGTGTATGACCTGTGTGTCAACTTCTTATGCGCCATGTAATAGTTTCACTTTATCGCTAAGTAGTTAGCAATAGTTGTAGTTGCTATTCGTGGTGGAGGCAATCATGGTGGAGTGATGGAGATCATGCCGGAACGCACAAGATGGACATCATTGCGCGAAGATTGGCTATACCATGTCACATTAAAGTTATATGCATGTGATGTTTATCCTTTTATGTATCTTATCATGCTTAGATCGCGACGGTAGCATTATAAGATGATTTCTCACTTAAAGATCAAGATAAAAACTGTGTTCTCCCCGAGTATGCACCGTTGCGAAAGTTCGTCGTGTCCAAGCATCACGTGATGATCGGGTGCTATAGACTCTACGCTCACATACAACGGGTGCAAGCCAGTTTTGCACACGCGGAAATACTTGGGTCTAACTTGACGAGCCTAGCATGTACAGACATGGCCTCGGAACACATGAACCGAAAGGTTAAGCATGAGTCATATGAATGATATGATCGACACTTCGTTGTCCACCATTGAAACCACATCTCTTCTCGTGAAGATCGGATTAGGTGTGGTGAATTTGGATCGTGTTCACTAAACAACTTGAGGAATGTTGAATTTAGTGGGAGTTCATCTAGTAATTTGATTAAAAGTTGAACTAGTTATCATGAACATAGTCTAATTTGTACTTGCTAATATTGTAGATCAAATGGCTAAGTCCAACTTCAACTTCAACGTTTTTGCTGAGAAGGAAAAGCTTCAAAACAATGGGTCTAACTTCACCAATTGGTTCCGCAATCTAAGAATCATTCTCTCTGGCAGTCAAAAGAACTATGTCCTTGGGAAAGCGTTAGGTGACCCCCCTGCTGCAACTGCGCCGACTGATGAGAAAGCTGTCTATCAGTCGCGCAAAGATGATTATGGTGTGATTAAGAGCACCATGTTGTTTGCTATGGAACCGGAACTTCAAAATCGTTTTGAAGACTATCCCGGGCCCTTTGAGATACTCGAAGAGCTGAAAACCATGTTTTAGACTCAGGCCCGTTCTGAGAGATATGAGATCTCTGAGAAGTTCTTTAACTGCAAGATGGAGGAAGGGAGTTCCGTTAGTGAGCACGCCATTAAGATGACGGGCTACACTCAACACCTTGAGCAACTGGAATGCACGATTCCAGAGGAGCTCAAGATTGACAGGGTTCTGCAATCACTCCCTCCCAGCTACAAAAGTTTTGTAGTGACTCATAATCAGATTGGTTCCACTGATACGATCATCGAGCTCTTCGCAAAGCTGAAGGCCGCGGAAGTGGACATCAAAAAAGATAATCATGTGTTGATGGTCAACAAGCCCACCTTTAAGAAAGGTAAGGGAGCAAAGAAGCCCTTCAAGAAGGGCGGCGGCAAGCACACTGCCCCTGCTGAGAAGAAGCTCAAGTCTGGTCCTAAGCCGGACACTGAGTGCTTCTATTGCAAGGACAAGGGTCACTAGAAGAGCAACTGTCTGAAGTACTAAGCGGACAAGAAGGCTGGCACCATCAAAGGTATATTTGATATACATGTTATTGATGTTTTCCTTACTAGCCCTCATTGTAGTGCCTGGGTATTTGATACTGGTTCAGTTGCTAATATTTGTAACTCGAAACAGGAGCTACGGAATAGACGGCGGCTTGCGAGGGATGAGGTGACGATGCGTGTTGGCAACGGATCAAGAGTTGATGTGATGGCCGTCGGCACGCTCTCCTTAGTTTTACCTTCGGGATTAGTTTTAAACCTTAATAAATGTTATTATGTGCCTGCGTTGAGCATGAACATTATTTCTGGATCGTGCTTATTGCAAGACGGTTATTCATTTAAATCGGAGAATAATGGTTGTTCTATTTATATGAGTAACATCTTTTATGGTCATGCACCTCTTGTGAATGGTTTATTTCTTCTAAATCTCGAAAGGGATGAAACACACATCCATAACATTGAGGCTAAGAGATGCAAAGTAGATAGTGATAATACTACTTATTTGTGGCACTTTCGTCTAGGTCATATTGGTGTAAAGCGCATGAAGAAACTCCATTCTGATGGACTTTTGGAGTCTCTTGATTTTGAATCATTTGACACATGCGAACCATGCCTCATGGGCAAGATGATCAAAAACCCGTTCTCCGGTATGATGGAGCGAGCAACGAACTTGTTGGAAATCATACGTACCGATGTATGCAGACCGATGAGTGTTTCGACGCGCGGTGGATATCGCTATTTTCTCACTTTTACCGATGACTTAAGTAGATATGGGTATATCTATTTAATGAAACATAAATCTGAAACGTTTGAAAAGTTCAAAGAATTTTAGAATGAAGTGGAGAACCATCGTAACAGAAAGATTAAGTTTCTACGATCCGATCGTGGAGGTGAATATTTGAGTTATGATTTTCTCACGCATCTTAAAGCAAGCGGAATCGTTTCGCAACTCACGCCACCTGGAACACCACAGCGCAATGGTGTGTCTGAACGCCGGAATCGAACCCTATTAGATATGGTCCGATCAATGATGTCTCTTACTTATTTGCCGTTATCATTTTGGGGTTATGCATTAGAAACCGCTGCATTCACTTTAAATAGGGCTCCATCTAAATCCGTTGAGACGACACCGTATGAACTGTGGTTTGGTGCTAAACCTAAGTTGTCGTTTCTTAAAGTTTGGGGATGCGAAGCTTACGTCAAGAAGTTGATGCCGGACAAGCTCGAACCCAAAGCGGAGAAATGCGTCTTCATAGGATACCCTAAGGAAACTATTGGGTATACCTTCTATCACATAACCGAAGGCAAAGTGTTTATCGCAAAGAACGGTTCCTTTCTTGAGAAGGAGTTTCTCTCGAAAGAAGTGAGTGGGAGGAAAGTAGAGCTAGACGAGGTTATTGAACCTTCTCTTGAATTGGAGAGTAGCGCAGCACCTGAAATTGTTCCAGTGCCGCCTGCACCAACAATAGAGGAAGCTAATGACAAGGATCATGAAGCTTCGGACGATGCTGCTACTGAACGTTGCAGGTCGACAAGGTCGCGTGCCCCTCCTGAGTGGTACGGCAACCCTGTCTTGACTGTCTTGCTAGTAGAAGACAGTGAACCTACGAACTATGAGGAAGCGATGATGAGCCCAGACTCTGAGAAATGGCTAGAAGCCATGAAATCTGAATTGGGATCCATGAGCGAAAACCAAGTATGGACTTTGGTGGACCCTCCTAGCGACCGAAAGGCCGTTGAGTGCAAATGGATCTTCAAGAAGAAAACGGACGCGGATGGTAATGTTACCGTCTATAAAGCACGGCTTGTCGCGAAAGGTTTTCGACAAGTTCAAGGTGTTGACTACGATGAGACTTTCTCTCCCGTAGCGATGTTTAAGTCCATTCGGATTTTATTAGCAATTGCTGCGTTTCATGATTATGAAATATGGCAGATGGATGTCAAGACTGCTTTCCTCAATGGCAACATTGATGAAGAGTTGTATATGATGCAACCCGAAGGTTTTGTCGATCCTAAGGATGCTAGTAAAGTATGCAAACTTCAGCGTTCCATTTTTGGACTGAAGCAAGCATCTCGGAGTTGGAACCTTCGTTTTGATCAAGTGATCAAGAGCTTTGGATTTGTTCCAAATTGCTACGAAGCTTGTATCTACAAGAAAGTGAGTGGGAGCTCGGTGACATTTCTGGTACTGTATGTGGATGACATATTGATTATTGGAAATGACATTAACATGCTTAACGATGTGAAGAGTTATTTGAACAAGTGTTTTTCAATGAAAGACCTAGGTGAAGCTGCTTATATATTGGGCATCAAAATCTATAGAGATAGACAAAGATGGCTGATAGCTTTAAGCCAGAGTACATACCTAGACAAAGTTCTGAAAAGGTTCAGAATGGATAAGGCAAAGAAAGGTTCAGTGCCTATATTGTCAGGTAAGATATTGAGCAAGGCTCAGTGTCCAGCTATGGTAAATGATAGGGAAGCTATGAGCAAAGTGCCTTATGCCTCGGCCATAGGTTCTATCATGTATGCCATGCTGTGTACTAGACCAGATGTGTCCAATGCTCTTAGTTTGACGAGCAGATATCAAAGTGATCCAGGAGTGGAACACTGGACAGCCGTGAAGAACATTCTAAAGTACCTAAATAGAACTAAAGAAATGTTCTCAGTCTATGGGGGTGATGAACAACTCGTCGTAAAAGGTTACGTCGACGCTAGTTTCGACACCGACAAGGATGATTCTAAATCTCAGATAGGATACGTGTATATTTTGAATGGAGGAGCTGTGAGCTGGAGAAGCTGCAAGCAAAGCGTGATCGCGGGATCTACAGTAGAAGCGGAATACATGGCTGCTGCAGAAGCGTCAAGTGAAGGAGTTTGGATCAGGAACTTCATCACTAAGCTTGGCGTGGTTCCAAGTGCATTGGACCCACTGGAGATATTGTGTGACAACACTGGCGCCATAGCACTCTCTAAGGAACCAAGATATCATCCAAAGACCAAGCATATCAACCGCAAGTTTCATATAATCCGAGATTATATAGCAGATGGAGATCTGAAGATTAGCAAAGTACATACAGATCTGAATGTCGCAGATCCATTGACTAAACCTCTTCCACGTGTAAAACATGATCAGCACCTCAGTGCCATGGGTGTGAGTTTGTTGCCAGATGTAAACTAGATTATTGACTCTAGTGCAAGTGGGAGACTGTTGGAATTATGCCCTAGAGGCAATAATAAAGATGTTATTATTATAATTCTTGTTCATGATAATGTTTATATTCCATGCTAGAATTGTATTAAGCGGAAACTTTAATACTTGTGTGGTTTGTGAACAACACCGTGTCCCTAGTACGCCTCTATGGACTAGCTCATTGATCAATGATGGTTAAGGTTTCCTAACCAAAGACATGAGTTGTCAATTGATAATGATATCATATCATTGGGAGAATGATATGATGGACAGAACCAAACTAAGCGAAGCAATTAGATCGTGTCATCGTGTTCGTCTTTGCGAAGCTTTTCTTATGTCAAATATTGTATTCCTTAGACCATGAGATAATACAACTCCCTGGTATCGGAAGAAAGCTTTGAGGTCATCAAACGTCATCCTATGAGAGGGTGATCATAAAGGTGTCTCTCAGGTGATCGGAAAGTATTTGTTGGGTTGTATGTATCAAGATGGGATGTCCCTCCCAAGTTGGAGAGATATACTTCGGGCCCACTCGGTAATCGATATCAACACCGCTTGCGAGCATGTGGTTAAGGAGTTAATCACAAAGTGATATCGGATTACGGAACGAGTAAAGTACTTGTTGTGAACGAGATTGAACTAGGTATGACGGTACCGACGATCGAATCTCGGGCAAGTAAAATATCGCGAGACGAAGGGAATATATATATGGGATTGATTGAATCCTGGCATCGTGGTTCATCCGATATGATCATCGATGAATGTGTGGGAGTCAATATGGGTTTCCAGACCCCGCTGTTGATTATTGATAGAAGATCATGTCTGCATATTCTCGAACCCGCAGGGTCACACACTTAACGTGTCTCGACGCTAGGATAGATTGGATAATTGGTTTATGAGTTTTTGTTCGGAGTCTCGGATGGGATCCGGGACATCACGAGAGGTTCCTGAGTGGTCCGGAGAATAAGATTCATATAAGGCAGTGCAGTTTTTGGAGTTTGGAATTGTTCCGGGTTAATCGGTATTGTACCGGAAGCTTCTAGAACCTTCCGGAAGGGGACCAACGTGGCCCCACCTTCCGGGAGGGGGCATGGGCCTATGAGGGAGTGCCCTGGCCGCATTGGGCCAGGGGCACAAGGCCCCATAGGGCCCAGCCGGCCAAGGGGGTTTTAAACTCGAGATAGACCTTCTAGAAGGGAGGGGTTTCCTTGCCCCCACTCCTCCTTGGGGCCGCCAGTTTGGCTTGGGGGAGGGGGCTAGGGTTGCAGCCGCACACCCCTCTATATAAAGAGGGCTGGGGGTGCACCACCCCCTCACACCTTCCCCTCCAAGAGCTAGCCGTCCTGCTGCCCTCCTCTCTCCCTCCCGACTGTTTGTAGGCGAAGCCCTGCTGCAGAAATTCTCCACCATATACACCACTCCGTCATGTTGTAGATCCAATCCGTCTCTCCACCATATTTGCTGGTCCGAGGAAGAAGGAGACGTCGAGGTGCTGCACGTGTGCATCTCACGGAGGCACTGCCACTTGTGGTGCTAGATCGGATCGGATCGCGAGGAGGAGAAGCGAGTACGACTACATCACCCACGTTCCGACGAACGTTCCGCTGTGCGAATCTTCAAGGGTATGAAGATCTAATCCAATCTCTCTCGTTGTTTGCATTTCCTAGATTAGATCTTGGCTTTCCCTCTATTCGCATCCGTAGAAAATTTTGATTTACTATGCCGCGAAACCCTTCACCCTGATGCCCATATGATATGGGAAAATACACCCACAGAAGAAGGGGCATGAGCATGCTACTATGGCTCTCCTTCACAAACGGGTCCAAATCTGGACCAACACCATGTCATCGCCAGCTACTGTCCCACCTGCATACAATGCGCCTAACAGTAGTTTGGCCTCTGTCCCACCGCCCAACCGCTGCCAGAGGAGACAGATAAGGCGTAACCCTAGGGCCACGACCAGAGTGAGTTTGTCGCTACTGTGTCAAGAGGACTTAGCCCGGTGATGCCTCTGACGGGGCTAGGGGAGGCAGGCGCTAGCGGTGGACACCCCGGTGCGGCTAGGCGCTGGCGCACGGGAGCCCCTGCAAGAACGTTTATCACTCTACTTTAGTATTAGTAATCTCATCGTTTTTCCTCCATCTAGCCACTCTCCGAATATCACTAGTACAGAATGACCATAAGGGCAAACCAATATGAAAACGGCAGCAAGAGGGCAATATGGAACTCTTCGGCCCGCACACAACCCACCCATAACCCGTCCGCCAACTAACCAGAGAATATTACACACGGACTCTAGTGAAAAAAAGCAGATCGATCAACTGATTATGTGTATGTACAAGACATGAATCAAAAGGAAGATCGATTAGCTGATATGTGTACGTACGGGACATGAATTAAAAGGCAGATCGATCAGCTGATATGTGTACGTACAGGACATGAATTAAAAGGCAGATCGATCAGATGATATGTGTATGTACGGGGCCCGAATTGGAAGCAGGGAGCTGACTTGGACCTGGTACCAACCGATCATACCTGAGGATGTGGTCGTTGGCGGCAGCGACCGTGTCGCCCGAGTAGCCGACCATGCGGTCGTCGGGCTTTCCGGTGCCGGAGGGCGGCCGTTCGCCGACGAGGAACTCGACGCAACGCGGGATGTGGTGGCCCATCGCGAGAGTGATGGCGTGGTAGGCGAGCTCGATGCGGGTGAAGGCCTCGGTCTGGGATCGCACCTCTCACGTCTTCCTGAACATACAGAGTACACGTGTATGTATTTGCAGATGGACAAACGAGTAATACAGGGTGGATCTGGGACCACTTGGGAAAGGAGGTGGGCTTAAGGGCCAATTGCTAGATGATAAATGGACAGCCAAGGCATCAATGCCAACGCGGGATAGGGGACCGAAGCAAAAGTGTATAGTCATTGGTTAAAAAATATTCACGGTCCAATGAAGGCGGTCCAATGAAGGCTTGCCAACTGGGCGCCCCGCGACCCGAGAAACATCAACAACAGGCTTAAATATGCGTCAGTATCCTAAGTAATGGAAACAGAGATTTGATACTATGTATGTGTGATGTGACAATCAAATGCATCGAACTTTCCCAGGGAACCATTGGTAATGAATTTTGTGTGTTCCTAAAACGTCTTATAGTTAGGAGCAGAGGTAGTTTCAGTAGTTTCAAACTTACCAAACAAAGTTCTTCATGTACATAATAAGCACATGAAATACATTTAGTAGGCATGAGAAAAATAATTCCCACTAAGAACAAATATTTTCCACTTCAACAATTTTAGTGTGCTATCTAGCTTCTTCTGGCCATCTTCACAAGTTGGGTACAACAATTTGTTGTAGTCATGTAACATCTGCTCGAACTACAACCTTTCCTTTTTTGTGTCATAGCCTTGCTTTGCATCAAAAATGACCGACCAAGATCATCAGCGGGCTTATCTAGTGCCCATTCTTCACCTCCTTCTTCTTTATTGTCTTTCAGTACCGTATCAGCGTATTCAGGGAACATAAATCGGTAGTTCTCATCATCGTTCTCTTCTTCATCATCGTTCTCTTCTTCATCATCGTCTTATATCATAACCCCTCTTTCTCCGTGCTTGGTCCAAACATTATAGCTAGACAAGAAACTGGACCAAAGAAGGTGGCTCTGAATGACTCTCGAGGAAGTGTGAGCCTGCTCATTCCGACATTCAGCACATGGACAACACATAAAACCATCCCGTCGATTATTCGCCTCGGACACAAGGCGAAAAGAACGCAAGCCTTCTCTGTAAGCGCCAGAGCATCGGTCACCTTGTATCCATGGATGGCTCATCTACATCATACAACTACAAATCAAACGCAATCACGATGCTTAAATTAGTACCACACGGTCTAAACAAGAAAATAGTTGCTAACCTTTTAGGATACTTTGAAACAAATATGAGAAAACTTAAATGTGGCTCGAGCATCTCATATTATGTTTGTCTTGTGTGAACTCAAGTCGCATCGCTCTAACGGGCATTTCACCGAACACCTCTAGTGCATATGAAAAAACCCCAGCACAAACATATACCACCTCCCACCAGGAAAAAACAGGAGTGAGTGGAGGGACTGTATATATATAGAGCCAAAAAACCAGCACAAACATATACCACCTCCCACCAGGAAAAAAACAGGAGTAAGGGGAGGGACTATATATATAGAGTCAGTCCATTTGTCCCAGTTTGAGATATAAACCGGAAATAATGGGGGTACCCACAGCGCGCTGCAGGTCCCAGACCTATTAGTCCGGTTTATGTCCCAAACCGGAACAAATGGGCCCAATCGGCCCAGGACTATGATGCCATACACAGTGGGCGTCTTCAGCCCATTGGGGTCCGGACCATTAGTCTCGGCCCCAGCCACAGCCAGGACTAATGGCCCGTTTTCTACTAGTGGTACTTCCTCTGATCGACAATAAACATGGTGTAGTCCGAGTTCGATGTACGACAACTCTTATGTTCAGAACTAGGCCTAAATCTACTTATGAATGAATCTAGAAAATGTCCATTGTTTTGCCACACGCGGTGCTCCAGAGAAGAATCCAACAAATTGATTACAGAAATGAGGCACTCTAGGATTTCAACAAATTGACATGTATGGTTCACTCGTAAGTGATACAGTAATATAGTCTTTTTCATGGGTTTGTTGGAGTTGTTAACACCACCTTTACAAAGGATCTAGTCTAGATCTAACAGTAGCACTATACATCACCTTTGTAGATCAAGAACGGAGAGAGAGAGAGAGAGAGAGAGAGAGAACCGAAACGAGCTCTACCTGCTCCCTGGCTCGACAGACACGAGCCAGAGGGAATGCCCGAGCTGGTGCCGGAGCTAGAACCTCCGTCATTGGCCATGGGTGGAAAAGGGGGTGAGTGTGGCGGCGGTGGAGCTTCCCGTCGGCGCAGCGCTTAGCCTATATCGGATAGGGTTTGTAGGTGGGGCGGCTAGGGCACGTCTAACCTTGTCAGGCGTGCTGCTGGCTCCCCACCTCTTTATATAGTGCTGGCAACAGGGGCCCACCAACCAGATAGGGTCGGGCGCCCCCGATCAGGGCGCGGATAGGGGCGTGACGGGCCGTTGGGCCCGTTCACGTTTGAGATCTATCTAACATTCTCCCCCTAGATCTCGACTTTACTTTTAACCTTGTTCTTTACTTATTCCATCACAGAATGATACATAGAGCATGTTTCATCGTCTCAGCTCAATTGTCGATAGAATCAGACAGCCACTATTACCTTCATGTTCTGAAACAAATCCTGTTACTTTTGGGCCTCTTTAGTCCAGGAATCATAGGCTTCCCGTTAAACCCATGCCGGCTATGTGTTCCTTGAACACATTGGGTGGTAAGCCTTTCGTTAGCGGATCCGCAAGCATATCCTTTGTCCTTATATGCTCGAGTCTTATAGTTTGATCCTGGACTTTGTCCTTCACAACTTAATACTTTATATCTATAGACTTTGAAGCATTACTCGACTTGTTGTTGTGAGCATAGAATACTGCGGGCTCGTTGTCACAGTACATCTTTAGTGGCCTGCTGATGCAGTCAACCACTTTCAAGTCGGGTAAGAATTTCTTTAACCATAACGCCTGTCCCATGGCCTCATAACATGCTATAAATTCTGCATACATCGTAGATGATGCAACTATCGACTGTTTGGCGCTTCTCCACGAAATAGCACCTCCTGCGAGAGTAAAGACATACCCTGTCGTGGACTTTTGGTCGTCTTTATCTCCCGCAAAATCGGCATCTGAATACCCTTTTATCTCTAGGGAATCAGATCTTCTATATGTAAGCATGAGGCCTTTTGTGCCTTGCACATAACACAAAGCTTTCTTTACTATCTTCCAGTGCTCTATGCCTGGATTCTCTTGATATCTACCGAGTACCCCGGTGATAAATGCTAAGTCAGGGCGAGTGCACACTTGTGCATACTGTAAGCTTCCAATAGCCGAAGCATATGGTACTGACTTCATTTGATCGATCTCATATTGATTCTTTGGACATTGAGATTTCCCAAAACTATCGCCCTTGACTATGGGAGCGGGTGTTGAATTACTCGCATGCATATTGTATTTCTTTAAAATCTTTTCACAATACGCTTTCTGCGACAGTCCTAACACTCCATTCTTTCTGTCTCGGTGAATTTCTATGCCCAAAACATAAGAGGCTTCACCAAGGTCTTTCATGTCAAAGTTAGATGACAAGAACTTCTTTGTCTCTAGTAGTAGACTAACATCACTGCTGGCAAGCAGAATGTCATCCACATACAAAATTAGGAAAATATATTTCCCGCTTTTGAACTTTGCATAAATGCAGTTGTCCTCAACATTTTCTTTGAATCCAAATCTTTTAATGATATCATTAAACTTTAAATACCACTGCCTAGACGCTTTCTTTAACCCATAAATGGATTTCTTTAGGCGGCATCCCATATGTTCCTTCCCCTCCATGAAAAAACCCTTGGGTTGTTTCATGTAAACATTTTCTTCTAAATCTCCATTTAGAAATGCCGTCTTGACATCCATTTGATGTAACTCTAAATCAAAATGTGCAACTAGTGCCATGATGATTCTGAAGAAGTCCTTACATGAGACCGAAGAAAAAGTCTCATTGTAATCTACGCCTTCACTTTGCGTAAAACCTTTTGCCACGAGTCTAGCTTTGTACTTTTCTACATTCCCATTGGAGTCCTACTTTGTTTTGTAGACCCATTTGCATCCTACTGTTTTGGCTCCTTTAGAAATTTCCTCTAAGTCCCAAACATTGTTGGAACTCATCGATTTCATTTCATCTTCCATTGCCTCTACCCACTTGGTTGAGTGAGGGCTACTCATGGCTTCTTCATATGAGGTAGGATCGCCCTCCATATGAACTACATTGTAAACTTTGTAGATTTCTTTGGAAATGGCTGGTCTTCGTTCTCTTTTAGACCATCTGAGTTCATCAGACTCTTGCTCATTTCTTGCCTCGGGTTTAGGCACATTTACAGTAGGTGGCTGTTCTGGCTCCCTTTCGTCCTCAACAGTGGGTTCAGGTGGCTCCTGATGGACAGGTTCAGAATTGTCGCCCATTGTTGTCACGTGTGGAGTCACAACAGGTGCCGACACCACAACCTCAGGGGTTGTAGATGGTGGCACAACAGGTAGCGAGAAAATTGGCTCCTGAATCATCGGATTAGGTGCATGCACCCTCTTCTCCTCAAGATCAATTTGCCTAGCTACCGTGCTCCCCCTCATCAGTTCGTCCTCCAAGAAGACTGCATGTCTCGTTTCTACAAACTTTGTGTATCTGTCGGGACAGTAGAAACGATAGCCTTTGGACTTATCTGGATAGCCAATAAAATGGCAAGATACTGTTTTGGAGTCTAACTTTGCAATGTTTGGATTGAAAACTTTTGCCTCAGCTGGGCTCCCCCAGACCCTCAAGTGGTGCAGAGAGGGGACTCTGCCTGTCCACAATTCATACGGTGTTTTGGGCACCGACTTACTTGGTACTCTGTTGAGAATGTGAAAGGCGGTTTTAAGCGCCTCCATCCACAATCCCAATGGGAGGGTGGAATAGCTCATCATGCTGCGCACCATATCCATAAGGGTACGGTTGCGCCTTTCAGCTACTCCGTTTTGCTGAGGTTCGCCCGGCATAGAATAGTGGGCGACTATTCCATTTTCTTGCAGGAACCTTGCAAAGGGTCCTGGTACTTGACCATATGGAGTATGCCGACCGTAGTACTCCCCCCACGATCGGACCGAACTATTTTAATTCTTTTATCATGCTGATTTTCTACTTCAGCTTTGAAAATTTTAAATTTATCCAATGCTTCAGATCTTTCTTTAATTGGATAAATATAACCATACCGGGAGTAATCATCCGTGAATGTTATGAATGAATCATAGCCATCCACACTTTTCACCGGAAACGGTCCACAAATATCCGTGTGGATTATTTCTAGTGTAGCTATGCTTCGGTTTGCACCCTTTTTTATTTGTTTGACATACTTTCCTTTAATGCAATCTATGCATTGTTCTATGTCGGAGAACTCTAACGGAGGAAGAATGTCATTTTTAACGAGGCTTTCTATTCTTCCCCTCGAAATATGGCCTAGTCTGCAGTGCCATAATTTCGATGAGTCAAGAGTTCGCTTCCTTTTCTTTTGTTCTTTGTTCGACAAGTGAACTTTTTCATTCACATCACACACAGAAAGTACTTTCTCATGCAGGGATAATAAATATAACTTATCATATAAGGTAGCAACACCCACACACTTGTCTTTCAACCAAATGGCACACTTGCCATTTCCGAAATAACATTCATAAGAATCTTTGTCCAAACATGAAACACTTATTAAATTTGTATGTAATGAGGGAACAAAAAGCACATCTTTGAGCAAAAGGAAAGAGCCATCAGCCAGCTCCAGAGGGACGTCACCAATGGCCTCCACTTCTGCTTCTATTCCATTCGCCACTTCAATGAGTCTTTCTCTTCTTGGCGTGATCCTTGTCGAATGGAACCCCTGTAAAGAGTTGGCAACATGAACAGTTGCACCAGAATCAATCCACCAAGTAGATCTAGTAAAATTTTCATACAGAGATTCACTAACAAAAGAAACTATATCTTTACCATTTTTGGCCATGATGTACTTCAGCCAAATTGGGCAGTCCTTCTTGTAGTGTCCAGGCTTTTTACAGTGATGGCACTGGTCTTTCTCCCCAGGGGTGGACTGGTGATGCTGGTACTGGTGCTGCATTGGACCCTTGCCATGTGGCTTGGAGGTTGAGCCACCATGGTTGCCGTTTGTGAAGCCTCTCTTCCTATTGTCCTTCACGAAGTTCAGGGAACCGCCGTGAAGGGCCTTCAGCCTTTCCTCTTCTTGGGAGCACATCCCAATGGTCTTTTCTATGTCCCACTTTTCAGGGGACATATTATAGTTTATTACAAAATTTTCGAAAGGCTGTGGAAGTGAGGCCATCACTAGGTGCACCAAGAGTGCTGGATTTAGCTCGAGGTCCTCATCTATGGGCTTGAGCTTCGCTGCCATGTTTGACATCCTCAAGATGTGCTCTCTTATTCCGTGGCGTCTCCCCGTATACTTTTCAGTCACCAGCTACTTTAACAGCTGGGTCGCATACATCTTTGAAGAGCCAGTAAACTGGCTCTTTATCTTGGCGAGATATTCGCCCACGGTAGCACACTCTCCAATTGAGCCCACTATTGCGTTCTCAATTGTGTTCTTTACGAAGGCCAAACACTTCTTGTTGGCGTTCACCCATTTATGGTAATCAATCGAGTAGGCCAGCTCCAATGGAGCATGGTCCCTCTTTCTTTTCTCAAACTCAGCACTTTCCTCAGCAGCTCCCCTGACTGGGTCAGCGGGCTTGACTGGTTGCTTGGTGTCAACCACCCAATCCACTTCGGCGCATACAAACGCCAAATCAACTTTCTTCCTCCATTCGGAGTAGTTGTCCCCCCTTAGCAGCGGGATGTCCTTCAAACAGGCCATGAGGTTGAGACCTCCTGAAAACCACAAAAGATGTGAGATCACCAAGGAAAACAACTGTATGCATTAATTCAACGTTGGTATAAATTATGCATGCAATTGTTTGTGCTATTTAAAATTACATCACCGTTGGGCAGAAATAAAGTTAAATGCACCTTTAAAACTCAAAGAAAAACGATCATGGTCATGTTCATTAATAACGTTGGTCAATTAATAACATGAGACATAATCATCTTTAATTACTTTGTCACATCTTTATTTCAAAATTTAAACAACTTTGTTGCATCATTGCAATTTAAAACATATATTTGCAGCGGAAACTCAATAATAACTTTCTTTATACTTTGAACTTTACAGGAAAAATTCTGGCTTTTCATATTCTCTAGTCAAATATTCTCTGAAATAAAGGACTAGAAAAAACTATGTTTAAAGCTAAGCATAACAATTAAAACAGTTAAAAAAATAAACTCTGTAAAAAATAAAGAAAAAAAAGAGCAGCCTGCGAGCTTTACTGGGCCACCGCGGCCCAGCACGCCCGACGGTATCTGCCGCCTGCGCGCTGCCCAGCGCTGCCCGCCAGCAGCCCAGCTGGGGCCTGCTTGGCCCGCCTGGCCCGCCTTGGCCCGCCAGCGACCGGCCGCCAGCCGCCCGCTCCATCCTGGCCGTTCGCGCGGCCTGACCTAGATCGGACGGCCAGCCGCGCGTCTCGGGGGTATAAGAACCCCCCGGCCGCCGCCCCCCCTAAACCTAATCCCCATTCTCCCCCTCACCGCCCCCGCGTGCCCACCGTGGCGGCGCCGCGTCCCACGCGCGGCTGCCCCGTGTGGACACCGCGTCCGCCCCGCGCCCTCGTGGCGGCGCCGCGCTCAACCGCGGCAGCCCCGCGTCGGCTGCGCCGGCGGCGGTGCGTCGGGCCCGTGTCTTCACCGCGGCGGAGCTGCGCCCTCTCCGCGTGAGGCCGAGGAGAGGCGGCTGCGTTTCCGCGTGCCCCTCCCTCTCCCTCTCAGCACCGGCGGCGCGAGCCCCGCGTGAAGGCCGAGGCGAGGCGGCGGCGCGTCGCGCCCCTCCCTCTCCCTCTCTGTGGCGGCGCATGCGTGCGGGTCGGGCGAGGTGAGGTGGCCGCGTCGGCGCGCCCCTCCTTCTGCCCTGTCTCCGGCGGCGCACGCGCCCCGCGCGGGTCCGAGGCGAGTTCTCCGGCGGCGTTGTGGGGTTGGAGGCGGCCGTCCGTCCGGCGACTGCGCCGGCGACGGTCTCCTCCTTCTCCTCCATCGCCACCCCTTTCTCTTCTTCCCCCGTGCATGTGCGAGGTGAGGTGGCCGGCGCTCCGGCGAGCCCCTCCCTCGTTAACCTTGGCCGAAACCATGGCGCCTCACTGCCCCTTTTGGCGGCGGTGCGTCCACCCGTGGGTGGGCGCACGTCCGTCAAACGGCGCAGCGGCGGCGCCCTTTGCCGGCGCACAGCGGCGGCCGGTGTGGGTGTACCTCCCACTTTTTTTTGAGTTCCTTTTCGGGGTTAGATCTATGGGGATTTGGGATGCTTTTGGGGCTTAGATCTAGGGTTTTGCTTTGCCCCGAAGGGTGTGTTCTTCTTCTAGATGTATCCACAATGGATGCCCATCTAGATCGACAGGAACGGCGCGGCCATAGGGCAGGCGCACTTTGGATCTATTTCTTTTCCTTTTGGACTCTTGCTTTCTACAAATGCACTGATAAATCTAGCAACTAAAACTTGCTCTGATACCAATGTTAACACCACCTTTACAAAGGATCTAGTCTAGATCTAACAGTAGCACTATACATCACCTTTGTAGATCAAGAACGGAGAGAGAGAGAGAGAGAGAGAGAGAGAGAGAGAGAGAGAGAGAGAGAGAGAGAACCGAAACGTGCTCTACCTGCTCCCTGGCTCGATAGACACGAGCCAGAGGGAATGCCCGAGCTGGTGCCGGAGCTAGAACCTTCGTCATTGGCTATGGGTGGAAAAGGGGGTGAGTGTGGCGGCGGTGGAGCTTCCCGTCGGCGCAGCGCTTAGCCTAGATCGGATAGGATTTGTAGGTGGGGCGGCTAGGGCACGTCTAACCTCGTCAGGCGTGCTGCCAGCTCCCCACCTCTTTATATAGCGCTGGCGACAGGGGCCCACCAACCAGATAGGGTTGGGCGCCCCCGATCAGGGCGCGGATAGGGGCGTGACGGGCTGTTGGGCCCGTTCACGTTTGAGATCTATCTAACAGGAGTAGCTAGTGATGTTCTTCATGGACTCGAACAGTGCCAAGCGGCACAAATATCAACTCTTACTTTGGAAGTATTAGATCACTGATGCAGCCATCATAGAAATTTCTAAGTTGCTTATGTAACGAATGTTTTGTGGCATGTATATTTTGTTTGTGATGATTTTTTCAGTGGAAACCTGTCCGACAAAAAGCTAGAACGTGACTACTGATATAAAGCATTGGTTTTGTTTCTGCTTGAGGAATTACTCCACAATTTGCAGAAGGTATCCATTTAGGTTTTGGGCAAAACACTTCTACACATGATATCTCTGAGGATTTTCCTATCAGGAGTTTTCCATTCCCCAAATAAACCACCAGATCCACAACAATGGATAGCTAGCCGAACCCAATTGGACACAAACGAGATTGTTAATGGATACATTCTAGTAAATTGAAGAAATCACACACTACACCAGGTCCATGTCGGCTCTAGTACCACCGGCTACTTTTGGCTATGGTGTGACATTCAAAGCAAAGAAGTTAACAGCCTGTTTGGCTTCAGTATTCGCCTGACCAAGCCGTTGGCTCGTAGGACTCCGTGGTGCTGGACTGTTCTCTTCCTTAATGCGAAGTGAACTGATGGTGTTCTTGCAAGGATGCATCGCTGATGAGGATTGGTTTAGGTATAGCATATATTTGGTCTACTCCAATGTCTCACGCAGGAACGGTGAAGATATGGCATACATATTGTTCAATTAGTTCCCCGGGAGGATGTGTTTTATAGCTGCCCCGCCTCTGTTTGAACGGTGAGTACTGGATGGGAATGCCAAGATCATTCGGCTTCTACCATGCTATCATGCACAAACTCCGAAAGTTTCACAGTTTGATCATGTACCCACCACCCTATTAGCCAAGGAACTTCCGTCATTCCAAAAGAATACACGCTTTGCTGGATGAATCAGTTGAAACATCTGCCAAAAATTAATGCAGCGCACATGTTCTGGATTTGGCTTAATTAAGTTATAGTTAAGCAATTTGATTGGTGTACTTTTTTTTTTGAAATGGGGAAAGATCAAGGTAGAAGTTGCTGATATTTGAAGCACACCATCACACAATGAATAGAGCTCTGCCTTCTCTTGACAAACACAATATATACCCAGTGTCCTTATATTAGCTAGTTCAGGGCCATTGTTGTACACAGTACACTAGCATTTATAAAGATATATCAATATATTGTGGCTCGCGTCTCTCTTGTCAGTATTAGGGATACACGGGACCACTCCACGGTGGCAGTCAATAGATAAAACTAAAAGCACCTCTAATTGTAAATGAAGGATGCACTTCAGTCTCATGTGTTAACATACAGTCACATACTAACCGGATACTCTGTTTCTGATTATCTAACTCTAAGGCATATTGTAGATTGTAAATTGCATCGAGAAAGTAGACATGTCGTTTATAATCAGATTCTCAATTGAGCTTTACTATTATGTACAATATCAGTGTATATCCAGCCGACCAACTGGGACGTTGTCACATATCCAGCTGACCAAACTGATGGTTTGTGTGAAGGGGATAGCATGCAGTTCCTAAAACATGCTGATACATGGTGAAAAAGTTCTGTTTTGCGGGAATTGATCTTCTCGCCCAACTTTCTGCTAGACTTGATGCTAATTGCTAGCGGTACGCCCTGGTCGGTCACATCATCAACGTCTTACACGTTCAAGACACTCAAAGGCAAACGGCTGTCATCGGCTTCAAGCACCTAGGTCACATCGCCATTCATAAAAAAGTGTAAATTTGATTGACTTGCATAATAATATTGTTTAAAGGGTACAGAGTATATATGGGGTTACAAAACTTGTCGGCCAAGATTACTTAAACGGACTCTAAAACAAACTCTTAACAAGTCAAAACCGACTCAACATTGTCTAGTCTAACATCCCCCCGCAGTCTCATCGGCGAGCGCAACGACATTGAGACTGGATCGTATGTCAATGAATGGTGCAGTAGCAAGCCCTTTGGTGAAGATGTCAGCAAATTTCGCCGTGATTGGAACATGAAGAACATGAACTTGTCAAAGAGCAACCTTCTCGCGAACAAAATGTATGTCGATTTTAATATGTTTTGTCCTCCGATGCTGAACTGGGTTGCCCGCCATATAAACTGCAGAGATATTATCACAATACATAATGGTAGCCTGCTGAATTGGGCGATGAAGCTCGGCCAGAAGTTGACGCAACCATACCGTTTCTGCAACCGCATGTGCAACCTCACGGTACTCAGCCTCAGCAGACGAACGAGAAACCGTTAGCTAACGCTTAGAAGACCAAGAAATCAAATTATTGCCAAGAAAACAACAGTAACCAGATGTGGACCGACGAGTCTCAGGACATCCAGCCCAATCTGCATCGGAATATGCTGTCAAAGTTGTAGGGGAAGAAGAATTAATATGAAGGCAATGATCAAGATTTCCTTTGAGATATCGAAGAATTCTTTTGACTAGATTATAATGAGGAAGGCGTGGATCATGCATGAAAAGGCATGCTTGTTGAACAACATACGAAATTTCGGGGTGTGTAAGAGTGAGATATTGAAGTGCTCCTGCGAGACTTCGATATAGAGTGGGATCGGAGAATTATTCGCCGGTAGAAGAAAATTTAGAAGTGGTGTCGATGGGGGTGCGGGATGGTTGGCAGTCCGACATGCCAGCACGAGAGAGAAGATCGAGAGTGTATTACCGTTGAGAAAGAAAAAGGTCAGAAGAATCACGAGTAACAACAATTCCCAAAAAATGATGAAGCATACCTAGATCAGTCATAGAGAATTCGTGTTGAAGACTAGAGATGATAGAGTTGAGAAAAGTTTGGGTGGAGGCTGTGAGAATAATGTCATCAACGTAAAGGAGGAGATAGGAAATGTTATTATTTGATTGATAGACAAAGAGATATGTGTCGGAGAGAGAGGGAATAAACCCTATAGTTTGGATGGATGTAGAAAAGCGCTGAAACCACGCACGAGGTGCTTGCTTCAGGGCTGTAGAGAGACTTTTTGAGAAGACATACATGATTGGGTGAACTAGGATCTTTGAAACCTAAAGGTTTTTGACAGTAGACAGTTTCTTGAAGAGAACCATGAAGAAAGGCATTTTTGACATCGAGTTGATGAATAGGCCAAGAAGAGGAACCAGCAATGCTAAGGACGGTGTGAATTATTCTTGGTTTGACAACAGGAGAAAATGTTTCATCATAGTCAATTCCTTGTTGTTGAGAATAGCCACGACATACCCAGCGGGTTTTGTAGCGAGAGAGAGTACCATCGGCGTGAATTTTTTGACGAAAGACCCATTTACCATAAACAATGTTTGAATTAGAAGGAAGAGGAACTAGCTGCCAAGTATCATTGGTAACCAAAGCATGGTATTATTATTTCATAGCAGCGGACCAGTTGGGATCGAGAAGGGCGGATTTGTAGGATTTTGGGATGGGAGAAAGGTTGGGTTGAGCTGAGAAATTAAGACGTTTGGAGGGTAGACGAAAACTAGATTTTCCGCGGGTACGCATAGTATGATCATTGGTGGGTGCTGGAATAGGAATAGCATAGGAGGGTAATTGTGGGGAAGGAGAAGGATCATGCTCAGAAGTGGGTGCCGAAGAGGGAGGCGTGACAGTGGAGTTGGGAGATGCATCAGATGAGGTTTGTGATGCGGCAGGAGAATGTGCCGTGGGTGGAGAGGGTGGTGCGACGCCAGGCTGCCGTGAGCGCGCGGTAGGAGAAGTGAGCAAAACGCCTGGCGCAACGGATGTAGGTTCGGGCGTAGGGGGTTCTGTATGGAATATTGGGATGTGTAGGGGATTAGGTGGTGTAGCTGAACGAGTCGAGGGAGAGGGATCGGTGGAGACGGAATCATAGGGAGATGTATGTGTGGCAAATGGAAAAGAGTGTTCAACGAAAGTAACGTGACGAGAGATATGAATACGACCAGAAACTGGGTCAAAACATCTATAACCTTTGTGCTCATCGGAATAACCTAGAAAAACGCAGGGTAGAGATCTAGGAGCTAGTTTATGAGGTAAAGTGACATAGGTATTTGGAAAATAGAGACAACCGAATACTCGAAGTTCAGGATAATTGGGATGACAGAGAAAGAGAGAGTAATATGGTGTGGTTTGTGGGTTAAGTTGGAAGGGACAAATGTTGAGGACATATGTGGCTGTGCGGAGAGCTTCGGCCCAAAAACGTGGGGGCATAGAAGCTTGTATAAGAAGGGTTCTAATTATGTCGTTGAGAGTGTAGGGAGATCTCTCAGCTTTGCCATTTTGAGGGAAATTGTAGGGGCAGAAAAACGAAGGAGAATGCCATGGTGGAGAAAGAAATTACGATTTTGGTTGTTGTCAAATTCTTTGCCATTATCACATTGGATGAACCGAATGGGGAGAAAGAAGTGAGTTGCAACATAGCGTTAAAAATTGAGAAAGATTGTGTGCACATCAGATTTTTTGCGTAAAGAAAAAGTCCATGCATAATGAGTGAAATCGTCCAAGATCACAAGATAGTACTTAAAACCAGAAATACTCTCAATAGGTGACGTCCATAAATCACAAGGTAATAATTCGAAGGGAAAAGTACTAGAAGAAGTAGAAGAATTGAACAGAAGACGGACATGTTTTCCTTATTGACAAGATTCACAAACTAGAAGATTATGAGTATCACGAGTACAAGGAATAGAGAAATCACTAAGGAGAGAATCTAAGACGATTTTATTGGGGTGGCCTAGACGTTGATGCCAAAGCTCGACCAAAGCAACCATAGATGAGGGTTGAGTGGCCGTGGGAACACCATGGAGGGAGTAGAGATCTCCATCACTATTTAAGCGAGCGATCTCTGCCTTGGTTAGAAAATCCTTCACAGAAACACCAAAGGAGTCAAATTCGAGAGAAACAGGATTGTCACGAGTGAATTGTCGAACGCAGATTAAATTTTTAATGAGATCAGGTGCAACAATAATATTACGAAGGAGGAGAGGTTTTGTGGGTGAGATAAGTTATGCATTACCAACACCGGAGATAGGTATAGTGGAACCATTGCCAAGAGTTCTAGAGGAAAAATGTGACGAGGAAAAATTTGACAGCATATTATTCAAAGAAGACATGTGACTAGAAGCACCAGAATCTAAAATCCAATCGGTACCTGAGTTTCCTTGAGAAGCAAAGTGGTTCATGGCCTGGATAAATGCTGCTTGGTCCTAGCTCGGTGGCGAGGAAGAGGACGGCGATGGTGCAGGCAGCGGAGCAGGTGGTGATGGCGCGTAGATCGGCATGTAGGCACCAGCAGACGTCGAAGGAGGGGCTGGAGCGCTATACTGCTGGTAAGTCGGACCAGGCATGTAGGTCGGTGCAGTCATGTAGGATTGGTGCGGAGGGCGAGTGCCGAGGAGGCCCGGAGTGCCGGCGTGGGGCGCATGCCCGGCGTCCAAGCGCCGGAGTACGCCGGGGGAGCACCAATCGGAGAGGGCATGATTCAGGGCATGGGCCAGGCTGGACAAGCCCTGTCCATGGGTCGTCCATCGGGCGCCAGCTAGGAGACGCAGGAGGTGCTGGGACTAGAGGCGTTGGGCCGCTGGGAGGAGCCGTGGGTGGTCGAGGCGGCCGGAAGGTAGGGTTTTTGCCCCTGTAGTTCGGACTAGGGCGCCACCCCGGAGGTGGCTGCACCGGTGACGGAGGAGGCGGCGCAGGAGCATCAGGAGGTCGCTGGATCACGGCAAAAACTTGATAGCGCACCTCTTTATTTGCGAGGACACGGTCGGCCCACTGCAGCATAGATCGGACCTCGGCGAAGGTAGGACGGGGCCGCATCATGGGAATAAAGGAGGCCTGCTTTTCGAAGCGGTCACCGAGCCCGACGAGGAGGATGTTGATCAGTTGACGGTCGTCGATGGGGTCGCCGAGCTCTTGGAGTTCATCGGCGATCGTCTTGAGCTTTTGATAGTAGACGCCGACGGGAGAGTCACCTTGGACGGTGTTGCAGAGCTCGGTGTGTTGGGTGTTGACGCGGGCGTCGACGTTGTCTTGGAAGAGCTGTTGGAGGGCCACCCAGAGAGCGGCTGCGCTGGTGGCGTCACGAAACACGAGATTGAAGATCTCAGTGGACACCTGTTGGTAGATCCATTGGATGATGGCGAGGTCGTCCTTGGCCCAGCGAGGATCGGTAGGCCGGGGAACGGCGTGGTCGACGACGTGGTCGAGAAGATTGCACCGACCGAGATGAACCTCGAAGAGATGACGCCAATGGTAGTAGTTATTCTTTGGTAGATCTAAAGTGATTGGAATAAAGGGGCTAACATCTGAGATTGTATCGGCATAGTTGGGAGGGTAGAGCAAGGGAGGTGTTGGAGGTTTGGCCGGCGTCACCCAGGGAAGCAGTGGCGGCGGCGACCTTTTTGGTGAAATAGTCGGGAGGGGGAGGAGGGGGCGGTGTCGGTGGCGGCGCCATGCCCTGGGATCTAATTGTCTGATACCATGTATTTGATTGACTTGCATAATAATATTTCTTGAGGGGTACAGACGGCCAAGATTACTTAAACTGACTCTAAAACAAACTTTTAACAAATCAAAACCGACTCAACATTGTCTAGTCTAACAAAAAGGAATCTCCCTGATTTGGCTTACTCCACCATCTCACGACGGCATAACACTTCATATACCTGCATCAAACTTACAAACATAACTCCTGAAATGTACTATTTTGTAGATCAACAGTTTTTTGCACCTTCAGTGATATATCCATCTTTTGGACGGCTAGGCATGTTCATTTATAATAGCTGCAAGCCATTCGAATGGAGTTAGGAGTATAGCTCGTCAAGTTTCAGCCTTGTTCTCATGTTGTCATACAGAAGTCGCCCCTTGGTCCTAATCCGACCTTTTGATATGATACACGACGAGCAGGGGAACCTGTGATTGCAAGAAATCACCCTTGGTGTTGTGATGCATCTCGTTTCCTTTCATCTCGTATACGCATCCCACCACCCACCAATTCCGACTCGTATACATATTCGAATTCGGCTTAGTTCAGTCAAAAGAACTTCCATAGGTTGCTCATGAACCCTCCCACCCAAGGGAGCAATAACTTGCATCATTCCAAGAGCATGCGTTCCTCTTCACAACTAGCCTGGTTGCACCATCTGATAGCTCTCATCTTGTTTTTTTTTTGTTGGAAAGGAGCATATATTAATATCAAGAGATACCAATTACACCCGGCCTCTGCAACAACGCAATACCCTATTGGCATTACGGATGTACATAGCCAATCTATACTATTAAAAAGATTGGGACCGTTCGTTACCCCTCAAAATTTCCGTCTGCCGTGGATTGACCCAGACCGTGTCCGCCCCTCCACCCTGCTCTTCCCTCCATCCTGCTCTTCTACCACATGTGCTCCTCCTGTCCCCTCGCTCGCTCATTCTCCCGAATACCGGCGCAGCCCCTGGTGCGGCGGCATCGGTGGCAGAGGCATCCGAATCAGGTGCTAGAGGAGGAGGTCGGAGCAGCGGATGGAACTACTTCTTGAGTAAGATTTCGCGGACGGGGGAGATCAGGAAAATGGTAGTTAGTGTGCTGACGGATGCGACCTAGATGGGCCGTGGCGCCGCTCGATCTGGCCGACCTCGGGTGGCGGCTCCTGAGAAGAATACCTGTGCAATATATGTATCTTAGCACAACTTGAAGAAGACCAAGTCCCTGATTGTTGATTCATGCGCTCAGATCACTGATTGATGCCATGGTTGTTGATTTATGCTGCCCAAAAATTTCTTTTGCTTATGCCCCAATCGTTGATTGATGCTCATCTTCTGTGCATAGGCTGATTTTCTTCCGGCCCCTCGCCGTGGCTGTCATGAACAAGAACCTGCCTCCCGCAAGCTAAAGCCGCCAGAAGACAATGTAGGTGATGCCGCGCTGCCGGCTGGACGGGTGACAACAAGATGACTGGGAGGATCCAATTCCCTCGGAGGCCGCTGCAAATGCTATCATGGCGTGGTTATCATCAATTTTGCCTGTGATTAGATTCTGGCGAAGACACATTTCTGATGAATTGTGAAGAATCAGGTAAGGCATCTCCTGGTATTGTATATTTTATTCTGGAAATCAAGGATAACGCTATGTGTACAAAGCTGGTCAGAAAGTTCAAATCTAATCTAGGATTCCATTACGAGATGGCATGTCTGACTGTCAAATATAAAATATTGTGTTCAGATAGAGCTATCAAAGAATTGACCATTAATTCCATAGCAATAGTAATCGACTATTGCATATTTCAAAAAACAATTACCCATGGGAGTAACTTCGCATTTTCTTGGTTCTATTCTGGAAATGACGCATCATACTTCTTTTTACACTGCTATATGATCTTCCTCTTGGATCGAACACCGGCCCTGGTCCTGCTGTTGTCGTGACGCTTGTAGATTCAGCCCCTACTATGGTTTTTTTCCTTTGTCTGCCCTCTGTTCTTTTGCATGTAGGCCGTAGCTGCAACTGTTCTGGTTTGGATACCTGTTTGACTGCAACTCTTGGTTGTGAAAATGTCACGGAATGCTTGAGTTGTGGAAATGCCCCGTGGAATTTTCTTCACTTTCCAGTCACACCTGTCACGCACTAGAATCCATCAGCTATGTCATCTTGTATTGCGATAAGGATTAACTGATTTGCGTAAATTCAATATCCACCAGTATGCGCTGCAAGTTGACAGCCTTACAAACTTAATGGAGAGGGTTCAGACTTCAGAGCAATACCATGTGTGCTTTGCAACTTGTGCTCTAACCCTTTGGCATGTCAGGAACAACAGGGTCTATAATAACAAGTCAATTACAAGAGGACATCTACTCAACGAGGTCAAATATGAGCTATACTTATGGGCAACAGGCATGAGCAAGGAAGCTGTATTGGCTCGCGCGGGATGCAGCGGTAGCATTGTCAAGTATTGTATTTGAAAAATAAGCAAATTGGACATCAACTCTTGGCTCTTTCAGTTTCAGGTTAAGTAGGCTATCGCATACTCCTTTGGGTAGATGGGCAGTTACAAAATAATTCTGTTTTGAGAAGTTACAGAGAACATATCTAAATTTAAATTTGGTGTGAGCCCCTATAGCACATGATTTCTTGTTTATCGGTTTCTCGTGAGGATCATGCGGCGGCAAGCAAGGAGAGGGGACCAAGGAGGGAACCAAGGCGGGGTGGTGGGGGTCGGAGGGCATGTTTTCATTGGCCGGAGGCGGCGACCGACAAGTTATGGAGGGCGGCGAGCTGCGATTCCCATCGGAGGGCACGCTGGTGCTGGCCTGGCCATAGGCAGTCACCCGCAGGTAATGGCGGGTGTTGGAGATAAGTGTCGAGCAGAGTTGTAGGTGGCTGTTGTGTGCCGCTGGGAGCCCTACAAGCCTAACTTGCTTCTCTTGTAGAGATTTGCTGAAGAAATGTGTCTTGTGGAGGATCCGAAAAGGCAAACAAGTCTCTTTGTTTCATGAATGGTGAATACCTGACATACTGTATGACAAACTATTCCCTAGGTTTGGGATGGAGATGGTCAATGGCAACAGATACAGACCGCGGCTACCATGCTGGTATCAGTGTCTGTCGGCGCATCGGTTTGAGTCGGGCCTGGATGTATGTCTCTGGAATTCAGTTTTGCCATTGGCAGAATATATTGGTTCATGTTGTTCTGAACTTCCTTTTTTGTTGTGTATTTTGTTGAAGGTGAATGGATCTGCTGCTTGGGACATTGGCTCCCAGAATTCGTTCACTGCGTTTGATGCACAGTTTCAGTCTGTACAACGTAAAACTTCTTTTGTGTGAGTCTAAGCTTTTTTCTGATTTCTCATGTAAAAGAAGTTAGTGAAGGAAAAAAATAAGATCAAGTTACGGTTAAGACTGCCGAGTAGCAGTCATCATGTGTAAATTTGAGTTTGTAGCGATGAAAATAGAAGTACATTTGTGTGAATTATATATATATTTGTCTTGCATGAATGAATGAATGAAGAGGACGCTGACTGTGTAAACTAAATCAAATCGACAATGGGAAAACTGTTGTTGTTATGTGGGTCAATCGACTTTGGGGCATAAATTTAGGTCACAGATGCGTTGCACACGGACACATTTTCTATAATTTAATAAAAATCAATCTGTTGCAACACACAAATATACATGCTATATTACTTCAAATTTATGTATCAGTTTTGTGGCTTACAAGCGGATGAAAGATATATTATGTCGATGATTCAAAAAAAAAACAGAAGGCATAGGCCTTTACTCCATTATATCAAGACTTTTTTATCACCATTTCCAAAGTTAAACTATTAGATATATAAATACTGTAGCAACGAACGGGAATTCAACGCCAATTTTTTTTAAATAATACATTTTTTTATTGATTTTCACAAATAATACGCAAATTTGGCAAATTTCAGTTCTGTCGATCCGTCGTCCGTTCAACGGACGACAGAGCTCCTTCGTCGCTTGATCAGACGACAGCTGGGGTCGTCCGTTGAGGAGACGATTCCCGTGTGCTTCGGCTGCTCACTAGACGAACAGGTCGATCGTCGGTTGAAGAGACGACACGTTCTGTCGTCCGTTGAGGAGCCGACGCCCCAGTGCTCCCGCCGCTAAGTAATCTTCGCTAAATAATCGTCCGCTCCTCGGCAATCCTTCCCGCCAATTTTTCCCGCCGGTACTCCCCGCCAATTTTTCCCGCCGTTACTCCCCGCAAATTTTTCCCGCCAGTAATCCCCGCCCTTTGTTCCCGCCACTACTTCCCGCCCTCTTTTTCCCGCCACGACTTCCCGCCCTTTTTTCCTGCCTATTCGGTTCGGTGCCTCTATAAATCCGGGCAACGGGATGTATCCTTTAACCCAGTTCATCTCTTCCTCCTCTTACTCTCTCATTTCCCTCCTCTCCTCTTGCTCTCGCATTTCCCTTGCAGGACATCCAGCTTCCTCGCAAACCAATGTCAAATATTGTTGTGATGACACCTTCGTTTTCATGACCCGTTGCATGGACATTGACCACTCAACAATTGCTTCCTGCAGATGTCTCTTGCTAGGATATAATGCACCCAGAGAGATGTTGTTCGCGTGATAATGCCACGCCGAATCATGCCCATCGTTCACAGTCATTGCTGCTGTGTTGTCATTATTCCATGATGCCGGAATAGGTTGGCCGATCTCTTCTTGATCAGACTCGCCAGAATCATCAGCCGTATCACTGTTGCCTTCTGAGTCTTCGGCTTCCATTTGATGTTGCAACAAACCATCATATATCTCGTCCTCATCAGCTTCGCCACTGAATATGTCTTCCCCTAATCCTTCACCACCGTCCTCTGATACATAACCATCACCCCCGGTGTATGCATAGCTACTGTGACCTGATTCATACCCGCCGCCACCCTCTTGGCCCGGACTACTCTGGCCATGATCATAACTACCTCCAGCATGACCGGTCTGACTACTCTGGCCATGATCATAACTACCTCCAGCATGACCGGTCTGACTACTCTGGCCATGATCATAACTACCTCCAGCATGACCGGTCTGACTACTCTGGCCATGATCATACCCAGCCTCTTTCGCCACAGGTAACACTAAGAGACTAGGGTTAACTTCTCTTTTCTGGCAAGCTTGCACAAATTGGACCCATTTCTGTTGCGCTTCTATTGGCCTTAAATAAAAATTAGGGGTTTGCCTTGACCTAGTCCATAAAGCATGCACACCGACAGTATGGGTAGGAGGGAGCCCTAAACGAACACATAACCAATCCTTCAACTGAGTAACGGGCACTATTTCAGGATTCTGAAGCACTTCATCCTTAAATCTAAACTCGCTCAAATCAACTTCGTGCTGGTTTATTCTGACGGAACCAGGACCATACAAGAACCTAAACACTACATTATTTGACATGATTTTCGACCTAAAAAATAGCAAAAATAGTCAAAAACAGGTACATTGACACATAATACTCTACAAATATCTTGCATCTAATAGACCCCATCAAACGCTACCTATGAACATACACACATGACTGCAATAAGCAAGAAATTAGGGTTTACCCTTGAAGCGTGCGAAGTCCTGCCGTGCAGCTGCCTCAGGTCAACGGATCAGCACCTCCACCATGCACCTTCCTCAGGTCAAGTCCCAGCACCAGCCTCCACCATGGCCATTGCTCAACAAGAACACCACCAGATCCCTCCACCAAAACGCCTCAAATCACTACACCAGGCTATTTCATTAGTAGATCGGGACTCTACTAGCTTGCTAATGTGTTAGAGCAGCGAGTTTGGATAGAAATCTAGGCTATAAATCGGTGCAATGGCTGAGAAAATGAGAGCAAGTGAGAGAGGAAGAAGAGCTAGAGAGGAGCTAGCAGACGCGCGAGCTAGAAATGAGAGCAAGCAGACGACGGGCACGGGCGAGCGAGCTAATATAGCTGGGGCGCGTCGTCCGTTCAAGGGACGAAACGGGCGTCGTCCGTTCAACAGCCAACGCGTCTGATCCCCTGGCACCCGACAGCTCGGTCGTCTTTTGAAGAAAAGGAGACAGCCCCGTCGTCCGTTGAACCGCCGACGCGGCTGATCCCTGGCACCCGACATGTTTGGTCGTCTTTTCAACAAAAGACGACACGTTGGTCGTCTGATCAAGCGACGAAGGACCTCTGTCGTCCCTTGAACGGACGACGGATCGACAGAACTGAAATTTTCCAAATTTGCATATTATTTGTGAAAATCAATAAAAAAATGTATTATTTAAAAAAAATAGCAAAAAATAAAGAAAACTAAGAAAATACAAGACCTGCTACAGTGTTCCGGTCCTAGCAGCAATAGTACAACCACCACCAATACAACACGTGAACTCCAGGCTCTTCAAAAGCGACGCCTCCAAGAAGGGAAGAATGCACAAGCGCCGTCATCGTCCGATCAAAGATCTAGATTTCACCCTGAAGATAATCCTCACTCTCAAAACAATGCCTTCAACAAGACCATTGCCAGGCACAACCAGCTAAGGCCAGACCTTGGGTTTTCACCCTGAAAGATAAGATTCTGAAATTCACCTGTGTTGCCGCCCCCACTTACATACGGCTGCTGTTTAGCCCAGAACACCAAGCAAGTCCCTCAACTGTATGGCGACTTAAACCTCCATAGATAGATCTCCAAACCTGACCTTCATGAATTCTCCACCTCTGACTTCACCATGGATCGACAGTCGCCTGGTGGCAACAAAGGACAGAGTTTCGCGACGCTCCCTCCTGAACCAAACGGTCGGAATAAAACATGGGTGCACACGACCGAATACCATCCAATCCAGCGAAGTGCAGGCATAGAAGCGCTGGTACATTCGCCGGCGGAGCCTTCCGGAACTCCCCACTCCGGCCAAATCAAGAACCATCCTCAGGAAGGTGATCATCTCCACACAAGAGGGTCCCTAGGCCGAACCACCTGTATTTGACCGGCCAACCAACTCCGACGGGGGAGAAAGGCCACCACCACCATGCCCGGACGAACCCAGAAACCATCCCGCTGCCGTCTGCAACAGATCCGACAGAAAACGGTCGAGATCGGGCTTGACACGCTCCTGCCATCACCATCCGGAGGAAGAGGCCGGGAGGACAGCGCCGCCCCTGCCTACGATCTCCCACCGCCGACCGCCTAGGCCGCCGTCGTCCGCCGTCACCGAAGCACGGTGTGTCATCCCCTTCCCTTGCACCGTCCGCCGTGACCCACAAAAGGGCAAGCCCTGCACCGTCGCCGAAGCTCCCAGCGCCAGAGCCACGTCCAAGCCCAGAGGTCCACCCCGCGCGAGCAACCCCAGGGAAGGAGGCGAGGAGGCCCCACCGCCGCCGGCGCCGGCCGGGCTTCGCCCAGCCGCGCCCTCCTGGCGGCGGCGAGGAAGGGGGGAGAGGGAGTTGGCGGCGGTGCCCGAGATCTAGGGTTCCCTCCTGTCGCCACGCGGGGGCGACGAGGAGGGAGCTAAGCAATTAGTCAAATGTAAGTCATTTTGCCCAGCTCTCATCTTGATACCAATAGTTGGACTTAATTAGGTTATAATTGAGGACTTATTAATCAATCTACCGATCAAGGCAAAATATGATCGTATGTGGTAGCAAATAAACGGAGCTATGATGTCTTCTTAAAACAATATGGGGAAATCATTTTTATAGACTCAGATCAGGAGCAATGTTAAATGTGCACTAGTACACGTGAGTACATGTAGTAGGTGACCTAGTGATGATTTCACACCTCGATCAATACACATCGAAGAGCATTTCCAACCGAGGGGCTCACATCATTGATGGTTATTGCCTCCATGTCCACTAGGATCTCCACATCAGCGATAGTTCCCGGACAACATACCCTTTTTCGAGCCTGCCCTGAGACCAAAAAAAACGCCTCGCTCGGTCCGCTCCCGCGGGCGGACGCGGACGAACCCTAGCTTGCGCCGCCGCCCCTCCACCCTTCTTCCCCTCCCCTCGCCGCCGCCGGTGGGCGTCGCCGGGCGAAGCCCCGGGGGCGTAGGCGGCAGGGGGGGGAGGGGCTCCCCTCTCTCCCTCGTTCGGCGGCGGCGACGCGGGTGGCCTCGACGGATGGGGGCGCAGCGCTGGCTGGAGGGCGCGGCGGTGCGGCTGCTCGGCGGCGGTGTGGCGGCTCCTGTGCGTGCGGTGCGCTCTCGACGACGGTGACTGCTGCGCCCCTGAGGGGCGTGGTGGTCGGGGCGTCTGCGGGTGGCCGCAGGGTGGCTCCGGCGGCGGGGCTGTTGGGGCGGCGGAGGGCCTGCGCTGGCAGGGAGCGAGGCGGCGCGGCGGCGCGGACGTGGGCGGCAGTGTAGGGTTCGCAGCATAGAAAACAAAAAATTTCCTACGATGTGAACTATATACCAAGATCTATCTACTAGATACAAACAACGGGCGGATGTATATCCGTAGAGAACATACCCTTGAAGACCGACAAAGCTTAACGAGTTCAACTCGTGGTTGATGTAGACGATCTCTTGCCGATCTCAAGATCGAGAGGAAGTCCTAGCGCCGCAAATCAGCAGCGCATCCGTGCTCGCACACACGTTCGAGGCACCGAGCAAGCTCCGCCTCCTCGCTCCAGCGATGCAGCGGAAGCACAACTCTTTCTTGCCGAATAGCCACCGGGAACATGTATCTCGCTAGTCCGAGACCATGGGGGATAAATTCTAGAGGGGGAGAGAGATCCTTCACGAGGAGGTGTGAGAGACAAGTGAGGAGGGGGGCTCCTTTTATAGGAGGAGGGGGGGAACCCCAAGGGGGTGGCCGGCGCATGGGGGCTGCCCCCTTGCCCTCCCCTCTTCATGTGGGTGGACACTCCACTCACAAATCTCCTTTAAATTCCCTCCACTCAAAAGTCCACTCAAATTCCCATTAAATTTCCACCAAATTTAATGCAAACTCTCATTAAATAAAACTCTTTTATTTTATTCAGAATTTTGTCAATTACTTTAATGACAAACATTCACAAATAACCCCTTGCTAGAATTCTATTTCACATGCATAACCACTTTATGCAATTTCACCCGAAAACCTGTTTCGGTATCTAGTGAAATAAATTCCTGCGCTTGTTCATTCTTTCGGCATGAAACATTTGCTCCAATTGGATGTCGGTGTCTCTTAAGTGTGTCACCCTACGGTTCGTGAATAATGCGGACATGATCGAGACCCCTCTCGGATCAATAATCAGAAGCGGGATCTGGAGACCCATACTGACTCCCACACATTCAACGATGACTTTCTTGTGATCGTCGGAACCTTTTACGCTAGTATATCTTAATCCCTTTGTTTCACGATATATTACATGTCCGAGATTCGATCATCGGTATCTCCATACCTAGTTTGATCTCGTTACCGACATGCACTCTTTTCTCGTTCCTGTGATATAACATTCTAGTGATCAAATCACTTGCTTGCAAGCTAATCAATGTGATATCACCGAGAGGGCCCAGAGTATATCTATCCGTCATCGGGATGAACAAATTCCACTCTCGATCCATGAGCCTCAACATAACACTTTATTAGTTCTGAATCCATCTTTATAATCACCCTGTTACGGTGTGACGTTTGATGTTATCAAGAAACTCTTCCGGTGTTAGTGATTGACATGATCTCATGGTCTAAGGATTAGGATCACTTCGTAAGTTGTTATAGCAATATAAACTCAATGACTTTGATCGTAATGCTATACTTCGGATGAATGTTCATCATACCATTACACTAATGTTGTGATCCCGTTATTAACAACATCCAATGTCCATGATCAGGAAACCTTGATCATCTTATTAATCAACGAGCTAGTTTATGAGAGAGGCATAACTAGGAACTTTCTGTTTGTTTATTAAACACACATGTATTATCGTTTCCGTATTAATACAATTATAGCATGCAAAATAAACATCTATCATATACTTGGAATACACATAATAAACACTTTATTATTGCCTCTCAGGGCATATTCCCTTCAGTCTCCCACTTGCACTAGAGACAATAATCTAGTTACATAGTGATAAATCTAACACCCATTGAGTTCTGGTGTTGATCATGTTTTGCTCTAGGGAGAGTTTTAGTCAACGGATCTGCTACATTGAGATCCGTATGTACTTTACAAATCTTTATATCTCCATCCTTGACATGCTCGCGGATGGAGTGAAACCGGCGCTTAATATGTTTGGAATGCTTGTGAGACCTTGGCTCTTTGGAATTGGCAATGGCACCATTGTTGTCACAATAGATCACCATTGGGTCCAACGCGTTTGCCACCACTTCTAGTTCGGATATGAACTCCTTCATCCAAACTGCTTCCTGATCCGCTTCTGAAGCAGCAACATATTCGGCCTCTGTTGTTGATCCCGCTACCACAGGTTGTTTGGAGCTCCTCCAACTAACCGCTCCGCCATTCATGAGAAATACGTATCCGGATTGAGACTTAGAGTCATCCGGATCGGTGTCAAAGCTAGCGTCGACATAACACTTAGCGACGAGCTCTTCTTCACCTCCGTATACAAGAAACATATCCTTAGTTCTTCGTAAGTACTTAAGGATATTCTTGACCGCTATCCAGTGTTCCGAACCTGGATCCGATTGGTACCTACTAGTCAAACTAATAGCATGTGCCACATCCGGTCTTGTACATAGCATGGCGTACATTATAGAGCCTATGGCTGAAGCATAGGGGACTTTGTCCATTATCTCTCTTTCTTCCGCCGAAGCCGGACTTTGAGTCTTACTCAATGTCTTGCCTTGCAACATAGGTAAGAACCCCTTCTTACTTCCGTCCATTTTAAATTTCTTTAAAATCTTATCAAGGTATGTACTTTGCGATATCCCTAT
This sequence comes from Avena sativa, assembly GCA_916181665.1. Taxonomy (NCBI): domain Eukaryota; kingdom Viridiplantae; phylum Streptophyta; class Magnoliopsida; order Poales; family Poaceae; genus Avena; species Avena sativa. Next base: position 426,998,827 of record OV702280.1, read on the forward strand.
TAGGCGCCTAGATCTATCTCTATAGATCTTTATGCCTAATATGTATGACGCTTCACCTAGGTCCTTCATTGAAAATTTGCTGTTTAGATAACTTTTAACATTGTTTAAAAGATCTATATCATTTCCGATCAATAATATGTCATCCACATATAATATCAGAAATGCCACATTGCTCCCACTCACTTTCTTGTAAATACAAGCTTCTCCATAAGTTTGGACAAATCCAAACTCTTTGATCACCTCATCAAAGCGGAGATTCCAACTTCGTGATGCTTGCTTCAATCCATAGATGGATCGCTGAAGCTTGCACACCTTGTTAGCATCCTTAGGATCGACAAAACCCTTTGGTTGTATCATATACAACTCTTCTTCAATATTCCCATTGAGAAACGCGGTTTTGACATCCATCTGCCATATCTCATAATCGAAATATGCAGCAATTGCTAACATAATCCTAACTGACTTTAGCATCGCTTCGGGAGAGAAAGTCTCATCGTAGTCAACTCCTTGAATTTGTCGAAACCCCTTTGCGACAAGTCGAGCTTTATAGACGGTCACATTACCATCAGCACCAGTTTTCCTTTTGAAAATCCATTTGTTCTCCACGGCCTTTCGGTCGTGAGGTAGTTCCACCAAGTTCCAAACTTGATTTTCATACATGGATTCCATCTCGGATTTCATGGCTTCTAACCATTTGTTGGAATCCGGGCTCATCATCGCTTCTTCATACGTCACAGGGTCATCATTTTCATCAACCATGAAATTCATGACAGGATTTCCGTACAGCTCGGGAGCTGCACGCGTCCTGTTTGACCTGCGAGGTTTGGTAGTACTCTCTTTCGGAGTTTCATGATCATTATCATTAGTTCCCTCTTCAACAGGTGGAGCCAACTCCGGAAGAACTTCCGGCGCTGCGCTACTCGCCATACTTTGAAGAGAAGGTTCCACAACCTCTTCGAGTTCTACCTTCCGACTACTCACACCTTTCGCGAGAAACTCTTTCTCTAGAAAGGATCCATTCTTGGCAACAAAAACCTTGCCCTCGGATCTGTGATAGAAGGAATACCCAATAGTTTCTTTAGGGTATCCTATGAAGACGCATTTTTCCGCTTTGGGTTCGAGTTTATCCGGTTGAAGTTTCTTCACATAAACATCGCATCCCCAAACTTTAAGAAATGACAACTTAGGTTTGTTTCCAAACCACAATTCATACGGTGTCTTTTCAACGGATTTAGATGGTGCCCGATTTAAAGTGAATGCAGTAGTTTCTAGTGCATAACCCCAAAATGACAACGGCAAGTCCGTCAGAGATATCATAGATCGAACCATATCTAAAAAAGTACGATTACGACGTTCCGACACACCATTTCGCTGTGGTGTTCCGGCAGGTGTGAGTTGTGAAACAATTCCACACTCTTTCATGTGAGTGCTAAACTAGTAACTTAGATACTCACCTCCACGGTCGGACTGTAGAAATTTGATCTTTCTATAACGATGATTTTCCACTTCATTCTGAAAATTCCTTGAACTTTTCAAAGGTTTCAGACTTGTGTTTCATCAAGTAGATATAACCGTATCTACTCAAATCATCCGTGAAAGTAACAAAATAACGATATCCACCTCGCGCCGACACACTCATTGGACCACATACATCAGAATGTATGATTTCCAATAAATCTGTCGCTCGTTCCATTGAACCGGAAAACGGCGTTCTAGTCATCTTGCCCATAAGGCATGGCTCACATGTATCAAATGATTCATAATCAAGTGATTCCAAAAGTCCATCCGAATGGAGCTTCTTCATGCGTTTAACGCCAATATGACCTAGACGGCAGTGCCACATATATGCGGATATATCATCATTAAGTTTAATCCTTTTAGCATCAACATTATGAATATGTGTAACATTATCATCGAGATCTAATAGAAATAAACCATTCATCATCGGTGCATGACCATAAAAGATTTCATTCATATAAATGGAACAACCATTGTTCTCGGATTTAAATGAATAACCACTTCGCATCAAACACGATCCAGATACAATGTTCATGCTCAGTGCAGGCACCAGATAACATTTATTTAAGTTTATAACTAATCCCGACGGAAAGTGGAGAGGCAGCGTTCCGACGGCGATCACATCAACACTTGATCCATTGCCAACACGCATCTTGACCTCACCCCTTGCTAGCGGTCGCTTGTTCCGCAGCCCCTGATTCGAGTTACAAATATTAGCAACTGAACCGGTATCAAATACCCAGGTGCTACTGCGAGCACTAGTCAAGTACACATCAATAACATGTATATCATATATACCTTTGTTTGCCTTGCCGGCCTTCTTGTCTGCCAGATACTTGGGGCAGTTGCGCTTCCAGTGGCCAGTCCCTTTGCAATAGTAGCACTCGGAATCAGACTTAGGTCCAACTCGGGGTTTCTTTTCAGGCGCTGCAACCGGCTTGCTGCCCTTACTTCCCTTCCGTTTTCCCTTCTTGTCTTTCTTGAAACCAGTGTTCCTATTGATCATCAACACTTGATGTTCCTTTTTGATCTCCACTTCTGCAGTTTTAAGCATTGACAGAAGCTCGGGGAGAGACTTCTTCATGCCTTGCATATTATAGTTCATCACGAAGCTCTTATAGCTAGGTGGCAGAGACTGCAGAACACGATGGATGCCTAAGTCAATGGGAATCGATATTCCCAAGGACACAAGCTTATCGGCGTAACCCGACATCTTGAGTACATGCTCACTAACGGAGCTGTGCTCTTCCATCATGCAGCTAAAGAACTTTTCTGAAGCGTTGTAGCTCTCTACAGCAGCATGTGTGTCGAAAATCATTTTCAACTCACCCATTGTATCAAATGCATTGCCGTTTTCGAAACGCTTTCGAAGTTCCGGCTCTAGCCCATACAATATGCCGCAATGAACTAAGTTGTGGTCCTCCTGACGAGTCTGATAGACATTCTTCTCCTCGTCAGGGGCATCATCAAAAGGTGGGGGGCCTAACGGCGCTTCTAGCACATATTGCTTTTGTGCAGCAGAGAGGAGAATCCTCAAATTCATGGCCCATTCGGTAAAGTTTCTACTGTTCGTTGCTAGTTTCTCTTTCTCCATGAACACATTGAAATTAAAAGCAGGTGGTGCCATCTACAACAGAATTTGTAAAGTTTAGACTAAGTGTATGATAGATTGAGTTCAACTAATCTTTATTACGAATGAACTCCCACTCAAAAACGACATCCCTCGTGCCTTTTTGGTGATTACATGAACCAAATCCACTACACCAAGTCCGATCATCACGTGAGTCAGTATAGCTTCAAAGGCGAGCATCAAATGGGCATCATATCAACTATATGACTCATGCTTAACCTTTCGGTCCGTGTTCCGAGGCCATGTCTGTACATGCTAGGCTCGCCAAGTTAGAACCTTAGTATTCGCATGTGTAACTGTTTTACACCCGAAATATGGTCGTGGATCCAAGAACACCCGATCATCACGTGATGTCTTGGAGCGACGAAAACATAATCGGTGCATACTAAAGGAAGAACACATTCTTATCTTGATATTTAAATGAGGGATCATCTTATTATGCTAACAAAGCGCTAAACAAGCAATATAAGATGCTATCAAACATCATATGTTTATTAGTGAAATTATATGGTTCCCGCAGATGATCTCTATCATGTGCATCGTGGTATGATCATTATCATACCTATATGTGTAAATCCAAGGTCTATGGATTTTACACGCTATGTGTGTTGTAAGAGTATCATCTCATACTTCTACTTACAACACTACCATATCATAACACTAGCCCAGCAACAATCTAAACTAGACGCCTCTAATTTATCCATTGCAAGTTTTACGTGGCTTAGGGCTTTCGAGATAGAACCGTTCTTACCTACGAACATGAACCACAACGAGGATAATCAAATTGTTGACAACTCGCTTGCAAAATAGATATTGACTATAGTAGGAGAGACAGACACCCGCTAGCCACTTATGCAAACTAGTTGCATGTCAAGCGTGGAACAGGTCTCATGTGCGAGGACATGTAAAGTTTGTCCGGGCCGCTTCATCCCACTATGCCACCAATATCCAAAATTACAACAAAGGAGCAACAACATGATCATCATCGCCCACATACTCATATGTGTACTACCCGTGTAAAGTATCTACGCATAGATCCGGCTCTGATACCACTGTAGGGTTCGCAGCATAGAAAACAAAAAATTTCCTACGATGTGAACTATATACCAAGATCTATCTACTAGATACAAACAACGGGCGGATGTATATCCGTAGAGAACATACCCTTGAAGACCGACAAAGCTTAACGAGTTCAACTCGTGGTTGATGTAGACGATCTCTTGCCGATCTCAAGATCGAGAGGAAGTCCTAGCGCCGCAAATCAGCAGCGCATCCGTGCTCACACACACGTTCGAGGCACCGAGCAACCTCTGCCTCCTCGCTCCAGCGATGCAGCGGAAGCACAACTCTTTCTTGCCGAATAGCCACCGGGAACATGTATCTCGCTAGTCCGAGACCATGGGGGATAAATTCTAGAGGGGGAGAGAGATCCTTCACGAGGAGGTGTGAGAGACAAGTGAGGAGGGGGGCTCCTTTTATAGGAGGATGGGGGGGACCCCAAGGGGGTGGCCGGCGCATGGGGGCTGCCCCCTTGCCCTCCCCTCTTCATGTGGGTGGACACTCCACTCACAAATCTCCTTTAAATTCCCTCCACTCAAAAGTCCACTCAAATTCCCATTAAATTTCCACCAAATTTAATGCAAACTCTCATTAAATAAAACTCTTTTATTTTATTCAGAATTTTGTCAATTACTTTAATGACAAACATTCACAAATAACCCCTTGCTAGAATTCTATTTCACATGCATAACCACTTTATGCAATTTCACCCGAAAACCTGTTTCGGTATCTAGTGAAATAAATTCCTGCGCTTGTTCATTCTTTCGGCATGAAACATTTGCTCCAATTGGATGTCGGTGTCTCTTAAGTGTGTCACCCTACGGTTCGTGAATAATGCGGACATGATCGAGACCCCTCTCGGATCAATAATCAGAAGCGGGATCTGGAGACCCATACTGACTCCCACACATTCAACGATGACTTTCTTGTGATCGTCGGAACCTTTTACGCTAGTATATCTTAATCCCTTTGTTTCACGATATATTACATGTCCGAGATTCGATCATCGGTATCTCCATACCTAGTTTGATCTCGTTACCGACATGCACTCTTTTCTCGTTCCTGTGATATAACATTCTAGTGATCAAATCACTTGCTTGCAAGCTAATCAATGTGATATCACCGAGAGGGCCCAGAGTATATCTATCCGTCATCGGGATGAACAAATTCCACTCTCGATCCATGAGCCTCAACATAACACTTTATTAGTTCTGAATCCATCTTTATAATCACCCTGTTACGGTGTGACGTTTGATGTTATCAAGAAACTCTTCCGGTGTTAGTGATTGACATGATCTCATGGTCTAAGGATTAGGATCACTTCGTAAGTTGTTATAGCAATATAAACTCAATGACTTTGATCGTAATGCTATACTTCGGATGAATGTTCATCATACCATTACACTAATGTTGTGATCCCGTTATTAACAACATCCAATGTCCATGATCAGGAAACCTTGATCATCTTGTTAATCAACGAGCTAGTTTATGAGAGAGGCATAACTAGGAACTTTCTGTTTGTTTATTAAACACACATGTATTATCGTTTCCGTATTAATACAATTATAGCATGCAAAATAAACATCTATCATATACTTGGAATACACATAATAAACACTTTATTATTGCCTCTCAGGACATATTCCCTTCAGGCAGGGCAGCGCGGCGCACCCGCGACAGCTGAGCTCGGGGCGGGCAGGGCCTTGGCGGCCCAGATCGGGCCCAGATCTGGGTTTGGCGGGCTGGCTGGCTCCGATTCGGCTGGGAGGCAGATCATGGCGGGTTAGGGTGGATGGGACCCGTGGCACCCGCGGCTGGCTTGTTGCAGCGCGGCGGCGGACTTTATGGGCCCGTCAAGGCCTAGCTGGACCGCCATGGGACTGGTTTGCCTCTGCGGAGGCTTTACGGGCCTGCTGGGCCCGGCCGGACCCATGGTGGACTGGTTTGTCTGCGGCCGCGTCCGGTCGACTACCGCTGTCGGCGGTGGAGGAAGTTCCCTCCCGCGCGGCCGCGGTACTGTGGGCCCTGTTTCATTGCTACCTGGGTCATGATGTTGCAGCCCTCGCGACGGCTTGCTCGGTGAGGCGATGATGACAAAGTCGGAACTGGAGTGACGCATGTTCGTGGGCGGCGAGTTTGGGTGGTGGCGAGGCTTCGCTCTCGTGGGTCTCCTGTGCAACGGCTCGTCTAGGGGTTGGGGATAGGGCCCTCGGGAGAAACCCTTGTCAGCTTGACTGACACCGACGCGGTGCCGCCTGCGGGTGGCATCTTCCTTCCTGAAGGGCGTCGTGGATCCCTTCTTCCATTCCCCTCTGCGTGCCGGGGGAAATCCTAGGGCCAGTCTCTGGTCCGGGCAGCAGCGGTCGCTTTCCCTCTTGAGGGTGCTGCTTGGCACTTGACGAGTCGGGGCTTGGAGCGTGGTGGACATTCTTCGGAGGGCGTAGCGGTTGTGGTCTTCCTCGTCTAGTCGATCCGTCTCCGTCTCATCTCCTTTGTGTTTTTCTTTGTTTTTTCGTTCGGGCGTGTGTGTGCTGCTGCCCCAGCATCGTGTATCGTGTTGTCTCTGGTTTGGGCGATATGTTGTCTGGCCCAGCAGCGGTCTCACTTATGTGCTTTATTTATAAAGCGGGGCGAAAGCCTATTTCGAGAGAACATACCCTTTTTCCATTGCCAATGTGGTTTTTTACCCGTGTTCATAGCTTCGCTCTGTACTGGTGTATGTAGAACTCTTTACACTATAGAGATAAAACTAAGAGCACAACAAAGGTTGGAGGCAAAAGACACCCTTGGTTTCACTTGTTAAAACACGGTAAACAAATATATTCATGTGTATATTTTCATGGCATGAAATGGCTAGACAGTTCAAAGCTGTAAAATAGAAAAGGACAATTATGGAGGGTAATTTATATATCATCCAACTTGTTTTTTTTAGCTTGGGTGCATCCTAAAAAAATTACAGATTCTGGGAATTCGTCTTCCTGGTGCAACTTTCTTCTCAAGTTCAGTTTTGAGTAGCTATGTTGTATTTAGCCAGTCATACCATAAAACTCTCACACGTTATGATCTTTCCAGCAGCGTAAAGGGATTGTGTTACTTATATAGGAGTAGCGTTATAACCCCAAAGGATACATGCACAATCTCTTCTTGTCCTGATCTTAACCACAATTTAATATTTATGTGACTGCGAGACACCGACGAGGTTGGGCGGATCAAAGTCGGTTTGAAGCAAGCAGGGAACTTGCTTCAGTAACAAATATCCTGACTTCTCTACACCTAGGCCACCAAGCCACTCCGAGGAAACTATATTCTTCATTTGGCTTAATCCAATATCTCAGACGGACAATGCCACTTGGAAAACATAAACCAAACATTTCGATATAACTCCTTGTCATGTACATTCTTGTAAACTCAAAACATAGCAGTCAGTATGTGAGAACTACCAATGTGACGGCAAGGCGTGCAGTCATACGGTGATATATATAGCTACAACATGTCACCGTTCGTATGGAGTCATGAGGATAGCTCAATAATGTTTTGGTCATGCTTTCTTTTGCTGTCATGCACAAATCATGCGTCCATGGGTAGCAAGAATAATTTTGCATGCTTGGAGAAGAAGGAGCATCCCCGGTGTTAGTTCACGTGGTTCTTCTGCAGTGGCGGAGCCAGGGCCCAGCGACCCCGGGCAGCTGTCCGGGCTGCTCCGGCCAGTCTCCACTAATTAACTATGTCACTTAGTGCTTAGCAACCAAATTTACTAGGGTAAACATGAGCTAACGTCATAATCAACAGGCCTTGCCCTGGCTCCTTGAGCCACTGTTCTTCTGTATGAAGAGTAGTGGCTTGTTTTGTTGAGGCCCTGACCTAACGGATCACCAATTCCAACTCCTAGACGCATTCGGACTCTGCTGTTGGAATTTTGGCCCAAATAGCCTAGCCTATTTTCCATTCCAATAATTCCTGAAAATCCTAGAGTCCCATGTGGCCCATTCATGCATGGCAAGAGGTGGGACAAATGTTTAGTCCCACATTGCTAGTTGAAGGAGGTTTGCACCAGCTTATAAGGGAGGCTCGCCTACCACTTGGTAAAAGGATGAGAAGGAGAAGGAGAGAGTCCCACACGCGCGCTCCTTCGCCGCCTGCCTCACCGAGCCGAGTTCTTTTTTGCCACGCATGACTGTTATATAAACGGGTGTGCAGAATTTGAACAGCTAATGTGTTTTAAATACGACTCAGTGGAGGTTTAATTCGAACTAAGTGGAGGCTATTTGGCTTCGGTCGCTGCCTGTTCGTTTCCTCTTCCGACGCCGCCTGTTCGCCTGTCTACCCGTGCCTATAAGAGCGGAAGGTCGCTCCTTTCCTCAGGCATCTATCAGAACCATCGCCTCCAAGTTCCAGAGCACTGAGCTGCCAACAGTTCTTCCCCATCCCGTCTCGTGGCGTGCACCGCGAGCCGGGACAGTAGGCCTCCGGAACCCCGTTGCTTCGAGTCCTGTACGGGAGAAGGGCGATAAGGTTTTTGGGGAGCGCTATCTGCGCGACTACTGGCTTCGTCACGGACTCCATCGCGGATAGCGACTGCGGCGACGTCTTCCCCGACGAGAACTTCTTCCCCGACATCAGCACCCTCTTCCTTGACGACATGGCCAACGACGGTTCCAACGCCGGCGGTTCCTCTTCTGCTACTGCCGTGTATATCTTCTTTCTCAATCTTGTTCTGATCATATCTAAAGTGTTATGCCTTGCAGTTTGTTTGCTTATATGCCTTAATATGTATTCGCTATTTCACATGATTAGTATATTGCCTATTATTCTAATCATGTTTTATCTAGCGTTTATTATGGATAATTCTCTTGGTAAATTGCTCTTTTATTCAACAATCCAAAAACCTTATTTCAGGCAATTTTCCCCAAGTGGCTTTGTTGCTTCTATGAAGCCACCTGTGTTCGAAGGTGTGAATTACAAATGGTGGCGTGCGAGAGAAGTGCTCTGGTTTCAGACCATGAGCTGCTATAACGCCATCTATGGCGCACCTGAGGGGGAACTTAACCCCGCTCAGGAAGAGGCGTTCCAAAAACTTGATACCACTTTCAAGTCTGCCTTGATCAGCATTCTTGGCGACAATATTGTCGATTCATATCTGTCATTTAGCAATGGCAAGGATATGTGGGATGCGCTCGAGAGAAAATTTGGAGTCTCCGATGCTGGCAGTGAACTGTATGTCATGGAACAATTCTATGACTATAAGATGGTTGAGGACCGCCCCATTGTGGAGCAGGCTCATGAGATACAGTCACTTGTCAGGGAGCGTGAGCACTTCACTTGTGTGTTACTGTACAAGTTTGTTGCGGGAGGTATTATTTCCAAACTTTCCCAGTCATGGAGGAATTTTGCTACTTCTATGAAGCACAAGAGACAAGAGTTTTCCATGACGGATCTCATTGGGACTCTTGATGTGGAAGAGAAGGCAAGAGCAAAAGACACACGTGCTCGAGGTACCGAGGGAGGTTCTAATGCCAATCTGGTACAGAAAAGGAACTTCCAGCCTCATAAGTTCAAGAACAAAGGCAAGTTTGATGGCAAAGGGAATTTCGATGGAAAGAACAAGGCCTCACAGTCTACCAGCTTCAAGAAGAAGATTGAGAAGAGGAAAGGTGTTTGTCATGTATGCGGTGATCCTGATCATTGGGCTCCTGCTTGTCCCAACCGCTTTGACAAGCGCCAACATGGGAAGGGCAGCAAGACTGCTAATGTTGTCATGGGCGACGTTGAGATGAAAGATGTTGGTATGGTATATTACCTACTGTTCTTTCATTATGTCATTCTCCTGATTGGTGGATTGACACGGGCGCTAATATACATGTCTGTTCTGATATTTCTATGTTTTCTTCATATCAGGTCAGAGTGACTCAAACCATGCTGATGGGGAACGGCTCACATGCTTCTGTTCATGGTGTTGATACGGCCGATCTGAAGTTCACTTCAGTAAAGACCGTGCGCCTGAAGAACGTGCATCATGTTCTCTCAATAAATAAAAATCTTGTTAGCGGATCTCTTATGTGCCGAGATGGCTACAAGATTGTATTCGAGTCCATTAAATTTGTAATTTCGAAGTATGGAACCTTTGTTGGTAAAGGCTGTGAGTGCGGAGGCTTGTTCTGCTTATCTCTATCAGACATTTGTAATAAAGTTGTTAATTCTATTTACACGAATTTTGAATCAAATGTCTGGCACTCTCGTCTTTGTCATATTAATTTTGGTTGTATGACGCGGCTAGCCAAAATGAATTTAATCCCTGATTTCACAACTATTAAGGGATCTAAGTGCCAAGTCTGCGTGCAAGCTAAACAACCTCGCAAGTCACATATGACTGCAGAAGTGAGAAATTTAACACCACTAGAGCTCATACATTCTGATCTTTGTGAGATGAATGGTGTGTTGACAAAAGGTGGAAAGAAATATTTCATGACTTTGATCGATGACTCTACGAGATATTGTCATGTGTATCTTCTAAAATCAAAAGATGAGGCTTTGAGTTTCTTCAAAATCTATAAAGCTGAGGCAGAAAATCAACTTGATCGAAATATTAAGAGGCTTAGGTATGATCGTGGTGGAGAGTATTTTTCAAACGAGTTTGATTCCTTTTGTGCAGAACATGGCATAATTCATGAGAGGACGCCTCCCTACTCACCCCAGTCAAATGGAGTAGCCGAAAGAAAGAACCGTACTCTAACAGATTTGGTTAACGCCATGTTAGACACATCCGTTCTTTCCAAGGAATGGCGGGGGGAGGCACTATTGACTGCGTGTCATGTCCTAAAACGAGTTCCCACAAAGAACAAAGAAACTACTCCATTTGAAGAATGGGAGAAGAAAAGATTAAAACTCTCTTACTTACGTACTTGGGGTTGTTTGGCAAAGGTTATGTACCAATCCCCAAGAAGCTCAAGCTTGGACCAAAAACCATTGATTGTGTTTTTATGGGCTATGCTTTTCATAGCATTGGTTATAGATTCTTGATAGTAAAATCTGAAGTGCCTGACATTCATGTCGGTACAATCATGGAGTCGACTGATGCGATTTTCATTGAGGATATATTTCCAATGAAGGATAAACCTAATTCATCAAATCCGGAGATACCTAGTTCATCTAATTAGGAATTTGTTACATTCTCTGAACCTACCATTTCAATTGAACACTCTGAAAGTCCTAAGGAGGATGATAGTGAAATTCCTAAAAGGAACAAGAGACAAAGGACTACAAAGTCTTTTGGTGATGATTTCATTGTGTACCTTGTCGATGACACTCCCACTTCCATTTCATAAGCTTATGCATCTCCTGATGCTGACTACTGGAAGGAAGTTGTTCATAGTGAGATGAATTCCATCTTAGCTAATGAAACATGGGAGATCACTGATCGTCCTTATGGGTGCAAACCTGTAGGATGTAAATGGGTGTTTAAGAATAAACTAAGGCCTGATGGTACTATTGAGAAGTACAAGGCATGGCTTGTGGCCAAGGGTTATACCCAAAAGGAAGGTGAAGACTTCTTTGAACTTACTCACCTGTAGCAAGGTTGACCACCATTCGAGTACTATTTTCTCTGGCTGCCTCACACGATCTTCTCGTTCATGAAATGGACGTTGAGATGGCTTTCCTAAATGGAGAGTTGGATGAGGAAATTTATATGGATCAACAAGATGGTTTTGTAGTAAATGGTCAAGAAATAAAAGTGTGCTACTGAAGTCTTTATATGGTCTTAAACAAGCACCTAAGCAGTGGCACGAAAAATTTGATAAAACCTTAACCGCTGCAGGCTTTGTTGTAAACGAAGCTGACAAGTGTGTATACTATCGCCATGGTGGGGGCGAAGGAGTTATTCTATGTTTGTATATTGATGACATACTGATCTTTGCGACCAACCTTACTGTAATTGAGGAGGTCAAGGATTTATTATCTCAGTCTTTTGAGATGAAGGATCTAGGAGTAGCTGATGTTATCTTGAACATCAAACTATTGAGAGATGATGATAGTGGGATCACACTGCTTCAGTCTCACTATGTGGCCAAGATTTTGAGTCGCTTTGGGTATAGCGACTGCAAGTCTTCTCCAACACCATATGATCCTAGTGTACTACTTCGAAAGAATCGAGGCACCGTTAGAGATCAATTGACATACTCTCAAATAATTAGCTCGCTTATGTACTTGGCTAGCGCGACAAGGCCTGACATCGCATTTCCTGTTAGCAAACTCAGTCGATTTGTTTCAAATCCTGGAGATGATCATTGGCAAGCTCTTGAAAGAGTCATGCACTATCTAAAAGGCACTACAAGCTACGGCATTCACTATACCAGGTATCCTAGGGTACTGGAGGGTTATAGTGATTCAAATTGGATATATGATGCTGATGAGATAAAGGCCACAAGTGGATATGTGTTTACACTTGGTGGTGGCGCTGTTTCTTGGAAGTCTTGCAAGCAGACCATCTTAACGAGGTCAACTATGGAAGTAGAACTCACAGCACTAAACACGGCCACTGTTGAAGCAGAGTGGCTTCGTGAACTCTTGATGGACTTACCTGTGGTTGAAAAACCTATACCCGCAATTCTAATGAATTGTGATAATCAAACTCTGATTATTAAGGTGAACAGTTCTAAGGATAATATGAAGTCCTCAAGACATGTGAAGAGGAGACTAAAATCTGTCAGGAAAATGAGAAACTCCGGAGTTATTGCATTGGATTATATCCAAACATCTAAGAAACTGGCAGATCCCTTCACAAAGGGACTATCACGCAATGTGATAGAAAATGCATCGAAGGAGATGGGTATGAGACCCACACTATGAGTTTTCCATAGTGGCAAACCAATCTATGTGATCGGAGATCCCGTGAATTAGAATTGGGAGACAAGTTGTTGGTAGACTGAGAGGAAAGTATCCCCACTTTAATGAACACCACTCCGTGAAGATGCAATACTTTCCTATTCAGCACGGCAGGTTGATTTTATCTTAATGTGTTCTAAATGGCTTAATCTTAAGCAGACATGTTGTCCTGTAGAACATTTATTGAAGAACACACCTATATGAGTCTGACTATCAAACGTCGCAATCTATGAGAGTTGGGTGCTCTCTAATAAACTCATGAAAGGCCATGGAGTATGACGCATAAGCTCCACCCGCGGGGAAGTACCATGGTAGCCCAATATCGGTCAAGGCTTCGTGTGAAGCTAGGTTGCAACAAACTTGCAGTTTAAGGCATAGTCCACTGTACAAGTCGCAGCCGAGTGTAGCATAAAATTCTAGGTGGAAGTTCAAGTTAACAGTCTCCACTACAGTACCGGTATATAAACAGTGTTTTGGAACCAAAGGCAAATTACATGTGCCTCTCGGATCTGGTGGGGGATTGTTGGAATTTTGGCCCAAATAGCCTAGCCCATTTTCCATTCCAATAATTCCTGAAAATCCTAGAGGCCCATTTGGCCCATTCATGCATGGCAAGAGGTGGGACAAATGTTTAGTCCCACATTGCTAGTTGAAGGAGGTTTGCACCAGCTTATAAGGGAGGCTCTCCTACCACTTGGTAAAAGGATGAGAAGGAGAAGGAGAGAGTTCCACACGCGCGCTCCTCCTCCTCCGCCGCCCGCCTCGCTACGCCTCGTCACGACGCACGTGCCGCGGGTTGCAGAATTTGTAAACGGGTGTGCAGAATTTGAACCCGCCCGCCTCCGAGCCGAGTTCTTTTTTTCCACGCATGACTGTTATATAAACGGGTGTGCAGAATTTGAACAGCTAATGGGTTTTAAATACGACTCAGTGGAGGTTTAATTCGAACTAAGTGGAGGCTATTTGGCTTCGGTCACTGCCTGTTCGTTTCCTCTTCCGACGTCGCCTGTTCGCCTGTCTACTCATGCCTATAAGAGAGGAAGGTCGCTCCTTTCCTCAGGCATCTATCAGAACCATCGCCTCCAAGTTCCAGAGCCCTGAGCTGCCAACAGTTCTTCCCCATCCCGTCTTGTGGCGTGCACCGCGAGCCGGGACAGTAGGCCTTCGGAACCCCGCTGCTTCGAGTCCTGTACGGGAGAAGGGCGATAAGGTTTTTGGGGAGCGCTATCGGCGCGACTACTGGCTTCGTCACAGACTCCATCACAGATAGCGACTGCGGCGACGTTTTCCCCGACAAGAACTTCTTCCCCGACATCAACACCCTCTTCCTTGACGACATGGACAATGACGGTTCCAACGCCGGCGGTTCCTCTTCTGTTATTGCCGTATATATCTTATTTCTCAATCTTGTTCTGATCATATCTAAAGTGTTACGCCTTGCAGTTTGTTTGCTTATATGCCTTAATATGTATTCTCTATTTCACATGATTAGTATATTGCCTATTATTCTAATCATGTTTTATCTAGCGTTTATTATGGATAATTTGCTTGGTAAATTTCTCTTTTATTCAACATCTTCTTAGTTCACCAGACCATACCAGCAGAAGCACGGAGCATCAAAACGATCAATAAAAGCATAGTCATGTGTTTCTTTGCTCACATGGAAGAACGAGCTCATACCTACGAAGGTTTTTTCTACTAGTGCACGATATAGTTTTGTTCACTAGTGGGAACAGCCCCATTGGTCCCGTTTGGTAAGGGGCTTTATTCCCGGTTACCCAACCGGGACGGGGCAATCGGGACTAAAGCCCCAACCTTTAGTCCCGGTTGCCCCCACCAACCGTGACAAAAGGGGGTACAGGTGGCCGCGACAGAGGGTGAGGGGGGGTGGAGCAACCGTCCCGGTTCGTAACACGAACCGGGACAAATAACCCTCTGTCGCGGCAGAGATTTGTCACATTTCTCTTCCGCGGCAGAGAATTCATTTTGGCAACTTTTGTTGCCGCGGCAGCATTTTGGCCACTTTTTGTGCCGTGGCAGAGAATTCATTTATGTTGTTTTATTGTTTATTTAGTGTTTTTCACTCATCAATGAAGGAACCATTATATTACACAAGATCATCATGACAATATTACATTCGATACACGGATCGAGTTCATGCACAACATACAAAAGTTGCTCTTTGTATAATCCCTATTGTTTATACACACCCGAATAGTATTTTCCTTTTGGGTTTAGGACTTCTGCATCCAAGAATCCCGCCAATTCCTCCTGAATTGATCGTACGCGATCCTTTGGCAGAAGACCGTCTCGTAGACGTTCGATCTGATTTAAAAAAGGAGTCAGCCTATATGAATGAAACTAAACACAATTTGATGGTAATTAAAAACTATAGAATTTTTTACGTCCGTGGAGTTGCTCTAAATTTCTTCCCTTCTCACAACACGTCTGCCGGATGAACTCGCAAACATAGTATCCACATAGATTGTTACCTGGTCCCTGCGTTAGACACTTTACGAGAACATAGTTCAATCAAAATAATAATCAAGAATGATAATAACAGTATCAAAACTAGAATCAAAGAGAAAAAACCTTCACAAAATGACCTATCATGTTCGAGGTTTCATGGCTTTCGGTCCAAATGACCGATGTTATGTGCTGAATCACGGCATAGTTTGTGATGTTGTGCCCATATTATGCATGTGTGTGTACATTGGTATGGAGAACAATGTTGCAGGAGGAAGTTTTCCTTTTTGTCGCACGAAAAAGCCCTTTTCCATTTTCCGAGCGCAAAAAATGGGTCGTTTTATGAAGTAACCACCAAAATGCCGTTTCAGAATGCTACCGTCCTATTTTCCTAAAATAATAGACCACCTTACATGGACTATCTCCCAACCGGTACATCTCAAACCTTTTCGTCCATCCCGGGTAAAAAGGACAAATGTCTGCCGAATCGGTAGGAAGTGGGTCCGGTTTGTACTACAGGTACATGATTTATCGCCCGTGATTTTTTGAAAAAAATCATTTTTAGACTCGCAATATGTGGTTTATTCAGAGATCCAATGCAAGTTCTAACGATGCTCGTCCCCTATCTTCATGCACACCGGTTCGACCATAGTTAGAAATTCAGATAATTCAAAATGGGCATAATAAATTCAAAAAAAATCCGAACAATGAAAATCCTTCGCGTGGTGTCATATTATGTTACATAGTTGAAAGGAAAAATACCAGACTTGGTATATTGATCATGTTTCGAAAAAACCTTCACAAAATGACCTATCATGTTCGAGGTTTCATGGCTTTCGGTCCAAATGACCAATGTTATGTGCTGAATCACGACATAGTTTGTGATGTTGTGCTCATATTATGCATGTGTGTGGACATTGGTATGGAGAACAATGTTGCAGGAGGAAGTTTTCCTTTTTGTCGCACGGAAAAGCCCTTTTGCATTTTTCGAGCGCAAAAAACGGGTCGTTTTGTGAAGTAACCACCAAAATGCCGTTTCAGAATGCTACCGTCCTATTTTCCTAAAATACTAGACCACCTTACATGGACTATCTCCCAACCGATACATCTTAAACCTTTTCGTCCATCCCGGGTAAAAAGGACAAATGTTTGCCGAATCGGTAGGAAGTGGGTTCGGTTTGTACTACAGGTACATGATCTATCGCCCGTGATTTTTTTGAAAAAATCATTTTTAGACTCGCAATATGTGGTATCTTCAGAGATCCAATGCAAGTTCTATCGATGCTCGTCCCCTATCTTCATGCACACCGGTTCGACATTGGTATGGAGAACAATGTTGCAGGAGAAAATGGTTTTGAATTATTTATTGAAATCCAAACACTTTTTATGTTTAAAGTTTTTCTAAATTCCAAATTAATATTTAAAAATATAAGTTAATTCATTTTAAAAGGTTACATTAATCATTTTTTAAAAATAGAAAATGGTTTTGGATTATTTATTCAAATCCATACACTTTTATGTTTAAAGTTTTTCTAAATTCCAAATTGATATTAAAAATATATAAGTTAATTCATTTTTAATTGTAAATGGTTCATATTTTAAATGGTTACATTAATTATTTTTTAAAACAGAAAATGGTTTTGAATTATTTATTTAAATCCAAACACTTTTTATGTTTAAATTTTTTCTAAATTCCAAATTAATATTCAAAAATATAAGTTAATTCATTTTAAAAGGTTACATTAATTATTTTTTAAAAATAGAATATGTTTTTGAATTATTTATTCAAATCCATACACTTTTATGTTTAAAGTTTTTCTAAATTCCAAATTGATATTAAAAAAATATAAGTTAATTCATTTTTAATTGTAAATGGTTCATATTTTAAATGGTTACATTAATTATTTTTTAAAACATAAAATGGTTTTGATTTATTTATTTAAATCCAAACACTTTTTATGTTTTAAATTTTTCTAAATTCCAAATTAATATTCAAAAATATAAGTTAATTCATTTTCAAAGGTCACATTAATTATTTTTTAAAAATAGAATATGTTTTTGAATTATTTATTCAAATCCATACACTTCTTATGTTTAAAGTTTTTCTAAATTCCAAGTTGATATTAAAAAAATATAAGTTAATTCATTTTTAATTGTAAATGGTTACATTAATTATTTTTTAAAACAGAAAATGGTTTTGAATTATTTATTCAAAACCAAACACTTTTTATGTTTAAAGTTTTTCTAAATTCCAAATTAATTATCATTTAAAAAACAATACAAATTTAAACCCCAAAATAAAAAATAAGGCGGGAACAGAGAGAAAATACCTGAAATTTTTTGAAAACAGGGGAATATGTCCCGGTTGGAGCCACCAACCGGGACTAAAGACCCCCTGCGCGCCAACCCTTGGTCTGCTAAAAATATTGGAGTATAGGTCCCGGTTGGTGGCTCCAACCGGGACGTATGACCCTTTAGTCACGGTTGGAGCCACCAACCGGGACTAAAGGCCCTTTGGTTATAACTGGGTGCCCCTCCTCTTCTTCTTCCCCATCTTCTCGCGCACAGGGAGACAAAAGCGACACCGTCAGGCTGTCCCGCCGTCCTGCACGCCCTAACGGCTGCCTCTAGAGCTCCGCCTCCTCGCCAGGAACCTCCTCACCGAAGCTCGCTTGCTAGGGTGCCCTCTCCCGCCGGAATCGAGCACGTCCTCTCCGTCATCGACGCCGGCCGCCGTCGCCATTCACGCCGTTCAGGACCTCCCCGCACTTCCCCGTCACTACCTTGAGCACCACAGTGAGCACGCGGATCTCGCCGACCTTTTTTCCCTCTCTCCCTCGCTCTGTGGTCACCGCTCGCCGACGAACCGCAAGCGCCGCCGCCGCTGCTCGCCATGCGCCATGCTCCGGTGACCAATCCGAAGCGGCGCCGCTGCCTTTTGGCTCAACGTAACCGCGTGAGTCCAGCGCGCTAGCCCATGCAGCCCTGCTCGCCTCCTAGCGCCAACCCGCGCCGCCGTCTGGCCCGTTAGCCGGCGAGCCGATGTGGCGTTCGTGTGGCGTCCACGTGTTGCCTGCGTGGTCCAGGCCCACTCGTCAGCCTCTCTGGCTAGATGCCGCGTCGGTGAGAAATAACCCCCGGTCCCTCTTGCTTGCGAGTCTGCTGAGGTGGCCATGGGGCCCCTCTGTCAGTCACTGTGGGTAGGTATGCCTGCGGTTGAAAAAGTTTAACCATCTTTTAATAATTTCAGAAATAATTATAATCTTATAAATTCAATAACTTTTAATCTATAAGTCATAAAAATATGAATAATATATCAAAATGTTCAGAAAAATGAAACCTAGCTATCTAAGCTATAATCATGCATTGTTCAACAACTTAAATTACAAGTTTAATTAGAAGAACAAATCCACCCCTCTCATGTGTTCCGGAGTTTCTTC
Organism: Avena sativa; assembly: GCA_916181665.1. Lineage (NCBI taxonomy): Eukaryota > Viridiplantae > Streptophyta > Magnoliopsida > Poales > Poaceae > Avena > Avena sativa. The sequence goes on from OV702280.1 coordinate 427,017,820, forward strand.
GAGTTAGGGTTTTCACCCCTCGGAACCCCGATTAAATCGTCGAGCATTTCTTAGGGTTACATTCCAATGCAAATTAACTTGTCATATCATCATACTTGCTTGAGCATTGCATCGATGCCATGTGTTGATTGTTTCCCTTTCTTTTTGGTGTTTGGATTATTAGGTTTATTATTAGTTAGGTATTATTAGGTTTATTAATTAGTTTGGTATTATTGGTCTTCGGCCCCACTGGTCAGTCACTGTGGGTAGCCCCAGACCCGATTCACATTTTCAAGCAACTTAGGTGCATGTGGGTTCGACGATGTGCCTATCTACTACACGGTTTCCCTTTCTCTTCATTTTTATTATTGTGTATGTATATATTAGGGTTTATCTGAATTAGGGTTTATATCTCTCAACACCGTACTTAACTTTCTCCTTTAGCTGCTTTGACTTATTCGTTTTTCCACCTATGCAGAAAATATGGACCCACACGTCAGAGACGAAGAAAAGGAAGAGTTGATCCAAGGTGTGGTCCGTGGGGAAGATAATTTAGACGTATCAACGTTTCTGAACAACTCCGGTGAGGGTGATCCTCTTTTTACCGGAGTAGACAACTTGTTTGAGGTTGAAGGTGTTGCCTTCCGCGAGAGAGAAGGCAATGCCTTGTGTAATCGAGAAGACGACCGCTCCGGCGAGGTGCATGTAATATAAATCAATTCATTAATTAATCATCTGCTATCTATATAGAAATAGTAACGACGATCTTTCTTCTTTTAGCCCTCCGGATCGAAGGAATCTACTGAAAAGAGCAGACGAGGCCCAACCAAAAAGTTGCAAGACCATGAGAGGTTCAGGCTCGAAGATGTCGCTGAAGATGGCAGACCGATAGCTCCCGAAGTTGTCGCAACCAAATTTGTGGCACAATGCGGAGTAATCGTTAGGGACTTAATCCCGATCACCATTAGAAATTGGAATAGGCCTGCTAATGCGGATGAAGAGGGAACATGTTTATTTGTCCCTAACCACGCCAAAGATTTACTGTGGAAGAGGCTCATGGTTAATTTCAAACTACCGAAGATAGAGCTGGATCCAAATGCGGAGGATCCAGTTGAGGACGCCTTACAACATGGGAGAGCCATGGAGGCTAAGGTCAGGGAGTGGGCTTTGAAGAAGGTGGCCCAGTGTTTCACCAATTGGAAGAAAAGATTGCACCTTACTCCCGATTTCAAGAATATTCAGTTTGAGAAGATAAAACCATTCTGGGATGAGTTTGTGGAATACAAGAAATCAGAAAAAGCTAAGAAAATGTCTGAAACGAATAAGCTGAATGCTGCTAAGAAGAAGTATCACCATACTATGGGGCAAGGTGGCTACAGGGTTGGCATTCCTAAGTGGGATAAACTTGAGCAGGAACTGCGTGATAAAAATATCACCCCAGAGACAGACGATTGGGTAGAACGTGCAAGGAATTGGTTTTACGGGCATGGGGGCACGTTGGACTCGGAAGGGAGGTGTATATATAACATACGACATAAAGAAGACCCCTTGCCAATCGAGAGGATCAGAAAGCAGTAAAGGCTGTTAAAGATGGGGACTTCATTCCCGATAGAGAGAATGATGAGCTCACACTCGCCCTTGGAAATAAGGAACATGATGGACGAACACGAGGCAAAATAGGCTCCCAATCATGGAGGACTAGGTTTCCCGAAGAGAGGAAGAAATATCCTGATAGAAGCCGTCAGAGGAGTAAGGACAGGGCGGCAGTTGAAGCAGAAAGTCAGAAAGAGCGAATGCGTTTAATTGAAGAACGATTAAAGCGACAACAATATGAAATTAACTCACTTAAAGAGCAAAGTACTACCGGCCCATCTCAACAGCAATCTGCATTCGATGCTACCGGCCTATCGAATAATCGAAAAAGCAGTGTGGCTTCCACCGAGGTCCCGGGTGATGACAATGGCGATGATGCACCGACGATGGCTCCTATTGGCTACCCAGTGGATGATATCACAGAGATGACACACTGCGAGCTACATGTCAAAGTTGTGAACATATCAATGAAGGTGGCGGTCGGCTATGCCTTACCAATTGGACCCACACCAACTTACCATTGTCGTCCGGTTCCAGAGGGCTACGCTGTTGTCGGCGTGGATGAAATCATGCCCACCTTTGAGGTTTTGGATCTTCACTACCCTGCTGGTGAAGGGGATGTGACTGTGCTGGGTGACGCAAAAAACGTCACCATTCTATGGCCGAAGGATTGTATCGTGCTTCGAAATCACACGCCAAGGCCATCTTCGCCGCTGCCTCACCCGTCTCCAGCGAAGTCGTCGCCGCCGCGGCAGCCGTCTTCGTCGCCTCACCCGGCTCCGTCGCCTCACCAATCTCCGGTGCAACCATCGCCGCGGGAGCCATCGCCGGCGCCTCAGGATAAAAAGCGTAAGCGTACCGCTACTGTGTGTCGTAAGCGATCGCAGAAACGAAAACAAGAGCCTCTTCCAAAAGTACCAACGGTTCCTCCCAAGAGAGCTTATGACTGTACTGAAGAGGAGACTGCGGCGATCGTTGATGCGGAAACGACAGCGTTTTTCGCTAAGCTGAGGCGGCCGAAAGAGCCAGAGTTCCCCAGCACCACAGAAGAAAAAGCCAAAGTGTTGAAAATGCTAAAGAATCTTCATCAACCCGAGCCAAAGCTGTCATCAGACTATGAGCGTTCTATTCTCAAGTCACATGCGGCACAAAAAGCCTCGAAGAGCAGTACTGATGCAAGCGGGAAATCTGTTGCCTAGCTCGGAGAACAAGCAAAACAGACTTGTGCCCCTCTCAAGGTGATTTCTCAAACCAATGTGGGGTCGAGCAAATATGGGGCCGAAGAGCAGTATGATCCAGAGGTAGTTGCACAATACGGAGAAGCTGCCGCTGCTCAAGGTATGAGTATTGCCCAGTACTTATCCCAGTTAGAGTTCTTCCCCGTGAGTGAAGTAGCATACAAATACCAGTACGGAAAACCTCTCGTCAAACCTGAGGAGGTAAACAATCTTCCAACAAAAATGCGAAGATTGCATAACTGGTACATGCATGCCACAAGGGCCGGGGCTAACTGGATAGTGCTGAGGGTTACAAAAAAGCATCATGGGAAAGATAAGGATGACATGATATCCATTGAATTTGATGAACTATTTCAATTATTCAATCAAGACGCCTTGGACAAATCGATCATCAGTGCCTATTGTCTGTAAGTACTAATTCTGTAATTAATTTAGTCTCCAGCTATATTATTTTGTTTATTGCATGTATATAGTCATACTGTAATATGCAGAATGAAGATTCTCGAATGCAGCATAGGACAAATCTATGACATTGGCTTTATTGACCCATATTGGGTTCATGAAGCTAATCTCAAAATAAGCCCCCAGGATATGGAGGATAATATATTACACGCGTTAAGGTTTCAAGAAACCAAAAGGGAAATACTATTTCCTTACAACTTCCAGTGAGTGTTATTGTCTTGTATACACTTTCTATTTCGCTTACTCGATGTTAAGTATATAATTGATTAGTTCTGCATTCGCAGGTACCACTATATTCTGTTAATCATTCAACTTGACAAAGGGCGTGTACTAGTCATGGACTCGAAACATAAACCCCTTGAGACGTGGAAGGACATGCAGATACTTCTCCAGCGGTAATTCTAATCATTATGACACTATATCGGCAACGTTCGTGAATTTTATGATATCAAGTACTTAATAACTTATTTTATTCGTTCACCAAGAAGGCTAGGGGTGTTTGGAAAGAGGAGCTTACATTTCAACCACTAAATGTAATCACCACTAGCTATATCCGCGCATCTCTTTGATTCTAATTTTGATACAGTTATTATCATGCTTGATTATTATTTTGATTGAACTCTGTTCTCGTAAAGTGCCTGACGCAGGGACCAGGTAACAATCTATGTGGATACTATGTATGCGAGTTTATCCGGCAGACGTGCGATGAGAAGGGCAGAAATTTAGAGCAACTCCACGTACGTAAAAAATTTCTATAGTTTTCAATTACAATCAAATTGTGTTTAGTTTCATATTCATATAGGCTGACTCCTTTTTTAAATCAGATCGAACGTCTACGGGACGGTCTTCTGCCAAAGGATCGCGTACGAGCAATTCAGGAGGAATTGGCGGGATTCTTGGATGCAGAAGTCCGAAACACACAAGGGGAATACTACTCGGCTGTGTATAGACAATAGGAATTGTAAAAATAGCAACTTTCAAGAAATTGGCCGGTAGCATCGAATAGCAACTTTTGTATGTAGTGCATGAACTCGATCCGTGTATTGAATGTAATGTTGTCATGATGATCTTGTGTAATATAAGGTTCCTTCGTTGATAAGTGCAAAACACTAAATAAACAATAAAACAACCTAAATGAATTCTCTGCCGCGGCACAAAAAGTGGCGAAAATGCTGCCGCGGCAACAAAATGTGCCAAAATGAATTCTCTGCCGCGGCAGAGAAATGGGCCAAATCTCTGCCGCGGCAGCAGGTTATTAGTCCCGGTTCGTGTTACGAACCGGGACTAATGCTCCACCCCCCCCTCGCGCTCTGATGCCGCCACGTGTGCCCCATTTGTCCCGGTTGGTGGGGCAACCGGGACTAAATGTTAGAGCTTTAGTCCCGATTGCCCCGTTCCGGTTGGGCAACCGGGACTAATGGCCCTTACCAACTGGGACGCATGGGCCCTTTTCTACCAGTGCCATAATATAATATAATATATCATATTATGGTATGGAGGGAGTACTAAGTTAGCACATCAATTTTATTTACTCAGAATAGGGGCATGTTCTGCACTATTGATTGCATGTAGCAGGTGCCCGATGATGACCTAACACTGTGTTTGGATGTTGGAATCTAGCATGGGAATCGTCCATATGGAATTTCCTAGGCTCAATTCCGTTTTTTGGGTGGCGATAGAATTTTAGCGTTGAAAATGGAGGCAATTTGATGGGGTGCCTGATGATGTGTTCACCCCTGCCTCTAGTGATTCTGAGCCACTAAGGTCGGAAAGGCTCATAAACGTCTCTGCTACCCCTTCGTGCGAAGGGTGCATGAGCTTGTGAGGCACCCTCTCGCTCGCGACTAGGAACAATCGGCGCAGACGGCTACCACCGATGAGTCCACGTTCTCTTTACCGCTTCCCACCTTCCTCTTCCACTTCCCTTCCCATTCCGGTCATAATTTCATGTTCTCCTTTCCATTCCAACTTTGTCTCCTGCATGGCTCCCAAACCCTAGTTCCTTGGTGGGATGGGCACCGGCAGCAGTAGGTAGAGCCATCTAAACCAACAAAATATAAGATTATTTCACTTCAGTTTCCCATCTCCTTGTCCTCGGCATTTGGTTACCATTATTTACTTGTTCTTCTAACACCCAAAAATAAGATGTGTGCTTGTTTGTGCTATATTGGTGTCTATATGCCTAAAGATTATAGATACAAAAGTAAAATATGAAACTAGATTGGCTAGAATAGGTATCCTGGACTCGCGCAGCTTCAATGTGGCCTTGATGCTGAAGTGGGTCTGGCGCGTTTTGAGGGACGACGGGGGTCTTTGGCTCCAGCTTATCAAGGCCAAATACCTCCGAGGCTGGCCCCTTCTGGCATGCGAGCAGTGGGAGGGATCCCAGTTCTGGAGATCTATCCAGGACATTAAGCATTACATTGGCCTGGGCATCTCTTTTGTGGCTGGGAATGGCCTGGGGATACGATTTTGGCTAGACCCTTGGCATCTTCCTGTACCCCTGGGGGTGCGGTTCCCCGCCCTCTTTTCCATCTCAGACTCCCCGTCTTCTCTTGTGGCCGAGAACTTCCTTGAGGACCGTTGGAACCTTCTATTCCGCCGGACCTTTAATGCGATGGAAACAGAAGAGTTCCACTCCTGCTGGAGGCCCTCCCCGCTTCGCTCTTCGAGGAGCCGGCCTCGGCCTCCTGGCAGCTGCTTCCCTCAGGGGAGTTCTCGGTGATCTCGGCTTATGGGGCCCTATTCCAGGGCCCTGAGCTGCGTTGGACGCCCCTTCTTTGGAAAGCTCCTCTCCCCCTCAGTATTCGCATCATCGTTTGGCAGCTGCTCCGCGACTGCTTACCGTCGGGAGTGGAGGTTTCCAAGGGTAATGGCCCGGTGATGGCCGGTGCCTCCTATGTGGGACACCGGAGACATGCGCCCATATTATGTTCTCCTGCACGGCGGCGCAGTTTTTGTGGAGTTTTGTTCGGGAGGCACTGGGTCCTGCGTGGCAGGCGCAGGAACTTGGGGAGTTCTTGCAGACCCAGGCAAACAGAACCGGAGGAGGGCGCCGACTCTTCTGGATCCTCTTTGCGGCCTTGTCCTAGGCTTTGTTGAATGTGCGCAACAAAAATGGTGATCGAGAGGGTTTTTCCTTCCCAGGCGTCTGACTCCGTTTTTGCTATGCTTGCCTTACTACAGCAGTGGTCACCCTTGGTGCGTCAGCGTGACCGGTCTTGGTTCGAGGACTCCCTCCGGGCCCTGAGGACGGTGGCGCTCCCCTTCTCGGCTCCGACATCTTCAACCTCCTTGCTTCCTGCGTCGTCTTGAGGGGCACCGGTTTCCCTTTCGAGACGCCTTTTTTGTTTTATTCTTGGGTTGTGCTGTGTTGTGGCCCCAGCTGTTGATCGACTCTTTTTCTTTTCGCTTTGGCCTCGGCCGTGGTGGTTGTACGTCCGTCATATCTGTACTTGGATTTTTTTTATTTATAAAGCGGGACGAAAGCCTGTTTCGAGAGAGGATTAGCTAATGCGGTGATTGAGCGAGGTTACATAAATTCATTTGTTTGAATCATGCAAAATGATGTTTCCTGCAATATTTATCATTCTACTACTTCCACTCCTGTCGAAGGTTCTTAGTGCTCCATTGGTGCAGACTTATATGATAGACTATGCAACAAAGAACAGATTGGTGGCACCCTTTCTCTTCAAACGTACAAGGTGAACTCAGCTGAAATGCCACCATCGATTCATCGTCAATGTTTTATCCATACTTCTTATAAAGTAAAATTATACTAAATGTAATTAATATTAAATGATAGACATCCACATCATCTACTCCATTAGCCAATCAAACGGTCATGTTATCCCACTAATATCTATCTACTCCATTAGCCAATCAAACGTCCATGTTATCCCACTAATATCTATTAATAATAGTGTTTATTTACGTGCAATATGTCCACATCACCTCATTTAGTTGTCCACATCACCCATTTATATCCATCTAGTATACAATAATTATATTTCATGTTAAAATAAATTTAACATCTTGACTATTTTTATCAAATGAATCTTGATTTTCTTTTGAAAACCCCATGTTTAATTCTTATTATATCATTTCACTTATACAGTAGAGTTTTTAAAAATATGCCCATTGCAATATGTGGGGTATCCTTCTAGTTATTAATTTTAGCTAACCACTCATTTACTCAGATCAGATCATGGAGGATGGTCTGCTGGCCAGATGCAATCGCTTGAAAATTGACAGCAACTCAAACAATAGTTCTATTGGTTTTTATATATAAAGAGAACATATTAATATCGCAAAGATACCAATTACATTTAACCTCTGCATTAGCAAGATATTCAAAGACTTCAAGAATGCATACAACCAAAAAATGGAAAATAGAGAAAAAGGAAACAGAGGCCCATCGCGGTGATGTACCACTCACGACAATAGCACTCAAACCACCACCGAAGAAAACACCTGGACTTCAAATGAGATTCTCCAAAAGCAACGCCTCTAAAAAAAACAGTGCACAAGCATCGTCATCGCCTAATCCAAGATCTTGGGTTTTCACCCCAGAAGAAGTCCAAGTTTCAAAAACAATGCCTACAACAATAAGAGCACCAATGAAAGCCAGACCTTGGGTTCTCATCATGGAAATCATGACTCGGTAATCAAAAAAATACCAGGAAGTAACGCAGTCCAACGGTACTACCACCACGTTGCCAAGGCTGCTGCTGCAAGTCATCAAACACCAGACAAGTAGGAAGAATGTGTACCACATTGTCTTCATTGGAACTAGTACCCTCTCTACCATTACTAACCTTTGCTTGCAGCGACCATGAATTTATCCACCTATATCGGTTTCATGGAAAACTATATGAAAACATGTCTCATGGCACCGACAAGAAGGTGATGCTTCGCTCCTCGCCATAATAACAAAGGCACACACGATCACATCGATTCCGCTAAGGATAACCAGTAACATTATGCGCCAAAGTGCGGAAATATCCAATAGAAAGACGAAAGTTGTCGGTGGCATGATCGAGGAGGTCAATATGAAGAATATTGACGCCATGGTGCTCTTAGAACAGCAAGATCTGACCACATTTATTCTGTTGCACCCTAAACTCCAACAGAAGGCAGAGACGATCATCGGGAGCCCATGCCGCCCACAGTGCTTTCCTCCCAAAGAATCCGGCCATCGGAGTCGCCTTCAATCCATGAGTGCACCATCACCTCTCTTCACATCACTTAATTTCCACAGGTCAAGCCCGAGCGTCACCTCCATGCCCTAGAACAGAAGCGCGGTGTCGCGTCTGCCCTACCGTGCAAGGTAACAAAGAATCCCCGCCAGCACCAGCATCGCCAGGGCTTTTCCCGACCATGCCCCGTGGCAGCGGCGGAGGAGGATGGAGGAGTGGGATGGGACAAAGGTCGGTGGGATCTAGGGTTTTCCCTCCGGCTGACATGCAGGGGCGACACGGGATGGACATAGACACCCCTAAAAATTATATCAGTTACATAGAGTATAAAGGATAGACGCTTCAGCTAATGTTCATATATAACCATGCTTATATACAATGTTATAAGAAATATTATTGTGCTCAGTATCAATAATATTGCCCACATATACATAGTGTTATAGGCAACTAGCATAGGGACCCTCGAAATTGCGAGGGAATCACTTTTAGTATTTTAAATGTTTAAGTATTTATCTTTTATTTTTTCTATTCTACAAAGTTTTTTCATCCCATTTAACTCCTTCATCATTGAAAATACATGAATGTTTAGATATGGATATATTCCCAAACGCATAACTTTGACAATTTTCTACATGATTGTATTGCTAAGAACTGAAAAATAATTATTTTAAAACAATTTTATGGTAAAATTTATTATTTTATGTGAAACATCTTAACCTTATTGATCAGGATTCATAATCAAATCGAATATTGGGATATCAAGATTTAGTAGATCATAAAAATCCTACCTATAAGGTTGGCTAAAAATATTAAAAAATTATTTATCATGATCAGGAAATAAACAAAACAAATATAACCAACCTCTAGCATGAACTGAGCAAAAACAAATTCTATTCTTCATTATAATCTCATTATACATCTTTGATCTTTGATCTTCCATCAAGACATAGATTCATTCATTATCTTTGATATTCCATCAATACATAGATGGGATACATAGGGTCTCAAGTTCTCATTCTTTAAGGTATAGAGAGATTGGTTAAATCACAAGTAAAAGACAAAAAAAGTAAAATTAAAATAACATATTAAGAGATCATAGTAAGTGACTAAGATTTGAAAAGGCAACTAAGCATGCATTAGGAAAAGCATCACCAATGCATTTAGTTGCTACAACAATCATCATTATGAGATTACTGATAGAGATAATATTATTAACATTGTTTCATATTAAAAGTTTAGTTTTATGTTGAAATCAAATAATTATTTCACATTTTTTTTGTAAATTTAGCCATGCATGCAGATGTGTCAAAATAATTTCCTAATTTTAAAAGCACTTAAATTTAAATTTTCCTATTTGTTCACTTAATTTGTACTACATCACATTTGCTTTTACGGAAGTCATAAAAATGCCAATTTCGAAGACAATTTTGAAACTCACCCTCCCTTTGTTCATAAGTAACTGATATTTACATGTTTGTACACAATTTAATGGAACAATTTTACCTTTTATAATATAAACAATTTAATATGTATTAGTCAATATTATAGAATTTCTACTACAAACTTTATTTAAATTTACATATATTTAGAATGGAATATAAGAATAATTTAGAATATGCCATCGGTACGAAGCAATTAAACTAAACACCATGTATTAATCGGTGGATGGGTTGTTTTTTCTCGTGCACATGTGTTGCTAGCGTACATCTCTTGGACAGGAGTATATCAATATACACTACATACAAAATGCTATATTTTATGAGATTACATCTCTTGGGCCGAGTATATGAGTATACACTACATACAAAATGCTATATTATCAAATTACATTTCAAAATGGATCTAGTGATACTAAATTAGTGTCATAAATTTTTATTTATTTTCTCTAGCGTTGGTCAATTCTATAAAGTTTAATTTAGGACAGAGTCTAGAAATTCACTTGTTTGTGAACGAAGGCGGTATATGAGTATACACGACTATATCATAATGGATTTGGTTCCAGAGTGCAGATTGTTTTTTTACTTGAAATTTTATGAAATTTGACTTAGGAAAAAGTCTAGAAATACACTTTTATTTGTGAACGAACCTAGTATATGGGTAAACAGAACTATGTTTCAAAATTGATATAGTGATACTAAATTAGTGTCAGAAAATTTTCTATATTTTCTCTAACATTGGTCAATTTTATGAAGTCTAATTTAGGACAAAGTCTGTATACATTTATTTTTAAACGGAGGAAGTATATGAATATACAGAACTATATCACAATGGTTTTGGTTCGGCTACACAGATTATTCTACTTGAAATTTTATAAAAATTGAGTACAAACAAAGTGTAGAAATTAAATAAACTTATATTTATAAACGGATGGAGTATATGATATACACAATTATATCACCATGTTTTGGTTCAGGTAGGCAGATTAATTAGTTTTTTTACTTGAGCGTACATATTCCTTTAGATATCAGTCAGGATGAATTTTAGAAAGGATTATGTGTTGACACGCTACTATGAGTTGAGCGACCAGCCTGGTTTAGTAAAAAAGGTAACCGGGAGTCCTGGCATGTTTTCTCTTGGAAAACCGCTCCTATAAAAACATAGGTTCTTAATGTGACCATCTATCTATTCAAATAATAGCCCTGCTAGTTTTTTTCTTTATGTACGGGACTCTCCTCAAAGTTGAACATGTCATCCCACACATTTGGCACATATTACTGTTACGTAAGTACTAATCTTATATTAAATCTTAGACACACATTTTATATCTAACTATCAGAATAATTTAGATGACGTGGATCAATGTGGTGCCTCGAATCACACCCTTATATTGCTTTTAGTATATAATAGATATTGTTGCTAACATTGCCTTCGCGCGTAATATTTGTTACATGGTTGACCCTCTGTTGTAGACTAGCATTTATTCTGTGCATGTAGGAAGACCTTTATGAAAAAATGTATGGGTGTGGAGCATTAGTGTATTTATATGTCCATTTAGCTACCGAATTGAGTCCCTTCTAAAAAAAGCTATAGAATTGTGTTGCTGTGACCTTATTCAAAATGTTTTATTGTTACTATGTGGGAAAAATAATAAATAAACATTCAAATATGTTCATACAAAATTCCGTACATGTAGACAAGTTTATATGGTAAAAACTCAACATAGCATTCGATTCTATTGTTTGTACACCCAAACACGAATTGAAATTGGCTACTACCCTTTGATTCCAACTGCAAATACCATGCACAATCAAGCAATACAATTGGAATCGGAGGCCATTTCCCTTCCCATCCTGTATTTGGAATTCTCAGTCCAGTTCAATTTTGATCTCAAATTCATACATCCAAACACAGTGTAAATGGCTTGATTTGGATTTTTGGTACATCATCCAGAACACAGTGCAGACATGCTCCGTAGACCCAGGGAACCAGATTGGGATGATGGCTATAGGGCTGCTAGGAGATTTCCCTAATTTTTCTCCCTTTGTTTGTTTGCTAATTTCTTTTCCAGGCAGTTCAGATTTTGTACATCTTGGATCTTCTAACAGAATGAAAAGCATGGGGGGGCTGCCTTTTTTAAGAAAAACTAATCGAGAAGCATTTTCTTTATTTGGCTTTCTCCAGTGTCTCATGATAGCATAACACTTCAAAGACATAGACAAAACAGCTTTACATAATTAATTGACAGGTACGTACTCCTAAACCAAAAGTATTTTGCTCCCTCAATGGGAAGGCTCTAGCTGGCTAGGCGTCCGGTCACTGTTCATATATATCGCCACACCATGCCACCATTGGTATGGAGTCACGAGTATAGCTCATCAAAATTTTCCCCCCTGTTCTCATGCTGTCATGCGCAAATTATGCATCCTAGGTACCAAGTAAGCTTCCGCATTCTTTTAGAAGGACGACATGATTTCGCATAAGAGCAGCAGAAACGTGGATTGCTTCACGAGACCAAGATCTGTCCGAGACGTGGCCGGCTTGTTTTAGTTTCTCTGCTATCACTGTGCGTATCTCTCTCGGCGACCAGAGGGCCGACGGCGGCCCCACCGGCGGTTCCTCTAGATCGATGACGCTTACATGGGGCCGACGCGAGTTGGGTCAGGTGGATACCTCTACATGAGACGACAATCATCCACACCGTGGGAGCTGAGTCAGCTGACAGTTTGCCCCTTCGCTCCAAGGATGGAGCTGTCCTTGATCTGTTGACGAGGCGCCCAAGAAGTGTTCCAGCAGCAGTTAGAGTTTATTTCTGCAGGCTTCAAAGCACAGAAATCCACACAAAGTTCCTTCTTCTTTTTTTTGAAATCTAAAAGTTCCTTCTTCTTTTAGTGCACAAGGAACTCGTACTTCTCTGACAGGGTAAGGACTTCAGTGTAGCCACCAATTCGAGTGAAACCATCTTGACGCCTGACGGATATTACGTTTGCTACAACATGTAGAAACACCCACGGGCTTATCCCAAGAAAAGATACTCCCACAGATTAGTGGGCCATTATGATCCTTACCATTCTATTTAGGTGATAAAACCGAGTTCACGAAAAAAGAAACCAAAGATGGCTCATGAATACAGTTTTGATGCTGTAGTTTCTCAATGGATTTCAGCCTCTACCTTGCTCACTAGTATAGAAGGATTTGATTATATTGTTCCTGTTTTTACATACTCTACTACATAATAATATCATGAAAAAGGTACCTCTTGTTAGCAATCAAACCATGGAGATGCCTGTTTAATCCACCAACGTTCAGTGGTGCAAGTACGACTGTTGCTACCACCTTTTTGTAACTCGAGCTGCAAACTCTCTGCATTCTCGGTTTGCGCATGGATCAAACTAGGCTGTTGGCATATTTGGTTTAATCCAATGTCCCAAAACTTCAAAATTCATGCCTTCCTCTTAACTAGCAAGATCAGAGACACATTACTGAATTATCGCCTATTCCAAGATGTGTATTTATATAGCTGCACCCTTTATAATTGAATGATAAGTACTGTATTGGAGATCATCCGACTTATGCCATGTTATCATGCATAGTTTACGGAACTCTAACAGTTCGCCCATCAGCATTTAACCAGCCAAAGAATGAACCTACATGATTGCAAACGCATGCCTGCCTCTTCATACGATTCTGCCATTGGATTTATCATAGTTCGGTTCTCGTGTTGATACACTGACTTGCTAGTGTAGCGGGATGCACTTAACTACTTGTAAGCGGATTATGGGCTTTAGTTCACTTCCGATACTCTCGATTTGACCATGTGTAATCTCTCCAAAGAAAATTTCAAATTAGCAGTATAAATGGCATTAATAAAATCTCAAGTAGAGGGTGTATGCATCCAATTTGGAAGGTGTACTGTTCACCGTTGTGTATACACGAAGAATCCAGCAATCATGACTTTTTCGATGTCCATCTGACCGACCAATGACCAAACAAGGTCTAGCTAATTGCCATGGGTGTTTCAGACCGGGTCGTGGGTGATCCCACATAGGGATGCCATAACAAATTGACGATAGATGGTGATTTCTCGCTATATGGATATCTTTTTCATCATCAAACTATTGGGAGTCTCTTGCACGTCAGAGACCACTCCATCAACACTTGACGGCAAACTGCCATGTGGTGGGTCACCTGCAAAGCTACACCATAGGTATGTACTTCTTCCGTTTTACAATATAAGATGTTTTATCCTTTTTCTGAAAAGCATGTCTGTCGACGGCTTTTATTGTGTAGTTTTGGAACAAAATAAGTTACCTACACACTAAAAGATAGCTAGATACATGCATTTTGGAAAATGGTTAAAACATCTTATATTCTAAAACGGATAGAGTAGTCATGAATATCCTTGGTGCTGACTGCTAAGCCAACTTTTTTCATGAGTGCAGAAAAACATGTATTTGCTTCATGTGGGTTTCTTTAGCTCAAATAGTCACCGATTACGACCCGGGAGCCACTTTAGATCATGTCAGGCAAGGAAGTTCTACATTAGGAGACAATGCACGATCTTCCAGAGCAGACAGTTGGTCCCTTGAGCCTTCGCCCCGTGAATGGAGTTGAACTTTTTTTATCTTGAAAAGAAGAAGTTGTGCTTTTTCATTAAAGTAGGAGGAAAAAAGGACAATACAAATAGATTACAAGGTTAACTCTGTAACTATACAACTCACACAAAACTGCTAGAATTGGGAAAAAACCAAGAGCAGAAACGCTCACACAAACATGCTTATACAAAACCCTAAACCTGAGGCCGGGGTATACCCCTTTTGGAAAAAAAAGAACCCTAAACCTAATTGTGAGACAGATTTGTTGTATGTAATGCAACTATGATCTTCGGTACATCTGTTCTCAAATATTTTGATAAAAACTGGTATCACAAACTATGGTGTGGCAATCAAACCATAGGTAAGGACAGTTTTCTCTACTTAAATGTGTACTGACACTTCATCTGGGGCTGCCAGATCAGCCGGGTTTATAGAGCCGTTGCCACACGATGGCGGTGCAAGGACAATTGTTGCCAGCTTCCAACAATTCTTAAATAGATGTTGTCTATTGTTCAACTTTGAAGATGTAATGTTGGTGTACACACCAGCAATGCAGCTAGCATGTCTTTGTTGTGGTCTTTCCGACAGACTAATGAACAAACGAGCTCTACCCTATGGTAATATATTTCAGTTTTGTATTTGGCATGACCAAACTGGAAGAGTGAGTAAGAAACAGATGGTCATATATTTCAGTTTTGTATTTGGTATGATGACCAAACTGAAAATGCTGCAAGAGAAAGTAAGAAAAACAATGAAATCTACCAAAATAATAATTGGGACAACATCAGGACTCAAACCGACGACCTATTCTCAAAATAGCTAACAAGACGTACAAACCAATAGGGTAGATCAGCCAATGTAGAAGGTGGCTGGGCTTATTCAGTTTCTTTCGGTTTAACAGGAAATTTTCGGGTTGAAACTAAATTAAATGGGCCTTATGGTTAGATGTTAAACCTTAACCAAAAAACTTGGAACACCGCAGTTTGATCGTGGTTAGGTTTATTCAGCTTGGTTTTCAGTTTCAGTTTGGTTATGCACATCCCTACTCTAGCTAATTGGCCAATTGCAATGACACCGACGGTGTCTGAGGCGCGGCTATGGATGATTGCATGTAGATCCCGTAGCATGCCTCTACATGGGTAGTTTTTGGTCTTCTTGAGTATTGACCATCTCCAGCATATTTTTTCTCAGCAAGTTATAGGGAGTCTCTTGTATGTTGGGCGGTACGGTCACACCATCAACGCATGACTCGTTCAAGATACTTGACGGCAAACCATCGTCAGGTGTGTGGACCGCTTGGGCTGCCTCACCATTCATAAACAAATATTAGTTAAAGAGTTAAGCGTGAGATGCAGGCTGTGCTGAGAGCGTTCTTGCCGTGCGCGCGGGTCACCGTGTGTCCCTGTTTGTGGGTCTTTTTTTTTTTGTCTCTGTAAGTGGGCTGAAGGGTGGCCCCTTTTAGATGGACTCGGCTTGTCATTTACTCTGTATGGTCTGCTGGTTAGTGTTTTGGGTGTAAGTGGGCCGTTGTCTAACATGTCCTTCGTCGGTTCCGTGTGTTTTTTTGCCTGCCCACGCCTTTAAATGCTGGCTGAAGGGTGCCCTTTCTAGATGGACCCACTTGTCATTCACTCTGTATGTTCTGTTGGTTAGTGTTTTGGGTGTTGTGAGCTGCAGGGAGGTTTTTCAGGTACCTGCGGTGCGCGAGGCGGTCTGCGCTGGCATGTGGGCCTGGGGACGCGTCTTTCGTTGCTGCATCGACTCTCGATGGCGTGGACGGTGGGCTTAGATAGGCATTTCTTCCTGTTCCTTCTTTGGTCAAAGTAGTGAGACTTATCCCATCCCCACATCGACTCTCCTCTCGCCACGGCTGCGCCGCCCCCATCTATCACCTCCATGTGCTCCTCCTCCTCCTCCTCCTCCCTATCAGCAGAGCGTGCGGCCGGACGCGTGCGCGGAACCGGTGGCGAGGCTGGAGCGGCTGGCTATGTTCGAGGCTGGAAATCGGGGCGGTCGGCGGTGGATGCGGGGTCGGACGTCGTCGCCGCTGGAGCCGTCGGTTAGAGTCATGGGGGAGATCGAGATGCTCCTCCTCCTCCTCTTCCCCAATCTTCCTAAGACGAGGAGAAGGTTCAGTTTCTCAAGGGAGGTGAAAGTGATCGCGTTTCTGGAAGGTTGAGGTGCGCCTTATCTTCTTTCTAGATGTTCCTCCCTGGCCCCAACGCCATACACGTCGCCGCCTCCTCCACTCTCGCCTCTGTAGGTTCCCCTGCCGTCGACCAGGGCTTTGTGCACGTGCTCGAGGACTGCGCTGACGGGTGTGAGAAGACCATCGTAGATTTCCCCAGGTACGCTCCGCCTCGAGCTTTTCCTTCCTATTCTGCGAAATAATGCATCGGTCGTTGGGTCCTCCACTTTCTTCGGGGCCGCCGTAGAGCCAGTTTGGCTTCCTGCCGACTGGTCTGCCGTGTGCCCGCCACGACCGCCCATGCCTGGCACCGCATCCAGCTACTCGGTCGTTGTTCCTCTTTTTCTCCGCTCGCGACTTGGCCCAGCGTCCGCCGTGCTTTCTCCATGTCAAACCAAGATGGCAACAGGCGGCGCGACTGCACTGCAGGATCCTGGGAGGTAGACGGTGCTGATTCAAGAGCTAAGCTCCACGACCAGCTGGGTGATTTACACCGTCGGATGAAGCGAGGATTTGTTAATTCTTCGGGCTTTCTTTGGTTCTTCTTTATGTTCACAAATAACGACTTGATATTTGGTATAAATTAATTGATGTGTGTACGGTCTAGTTGGCAATTCTGCATAGTATATCAATAGCAGAACATTTGCCTGATTATGATAAACTTGCGTGATTTTGTTTTATCATCATTGGCTTACCTTATGTCAATCTAACCTGTCTCTGCAGATTATTTCCTCCAAAGAAGAATTATGAAGAACTTGCATATATTGTTTTTACAATCACGTCTTACCTTGGATGAATCTAACTCAGAGCTTCATTATGCTGAAACCCTGCCACTTCATTATTCAATATGGTGGAGGGTTTCGATTAGGTATCTTGGAAGCTCTACATTCATTGTACGCAATTGACATCTACTTTTCTGTCTTGATATTTCGGATGGACAAATTCTATAGCCAAGGAATAGTGGCCTCGTATCCTTTCCTTTGTAGAATATGGAATTTTTCTATCTTGCACGTAATCAATTGTGAACAACCAGCTTCCATCTTACCAATTCAGACTAGGCCAAACTCTCACTGATGAGAATGATACTTGGCATGACTCCAGGTTATAGCACCGAGCACTATATCGTCTCTGTAAGTTTTTATTTGTTATAAAAAATATGCAATCCACTTGAATCTTACTATTTTTAAGCTTTTACTTATGGATAGGCTTAATAAAAGACATATCTGTTTCATCATAAGATTTGTTCGGAAGATTATGGATGTCCCACACATTCAAATCTGATACATTAGATCATTCATTTCTTTTCAATGTCAGTTTCCTGGACATGCTAGAAATTATGTTTGTTCAGATCTCTCAGCTACAGATTCTGCTGATAGTAACACTCAAAATATGTTGGCTGCCCCTTTTTCATATAGAAATTATTACATAAATCAATGGCCTGAATTATCTTCTACTGCAATAGGCTTTTTGCCTACTCTTTGCGGTTCATATGGATCCTCAAAGAAAGTAAGTTCACCTTGGCATAAACTGGTTGTGGTACCAGTATGTTCTTGTTTTCTTTTTGCTGGAAGCGAAAAATTTACATGCATGAATATATTTTCTTTACAGCTTTGAGATAATTGATCGGAGTGGAGGTGTAGTCTATCTCAATCCAATATACTAAAAAAAGTATTGATCATTCTGTTTTGTTATCCTTTTCGTTTATAAAAATTATTCCTTCTTTTGATCGGCAACTTGCACCGCTAAATCAATGTACCTGTTAATTTTATTAATTTTCCGGTAATACGGTTTCTTCAGCTTAGCATATGTCCTATGTAGCAATATTTTATGAAAAATTTGAGAATATATGCTTTGAGGGGTAAACCCACATTCCCCGGCTTGTGTGTTCCAAAGTTGTGGCGATGAGACTTCTTGGGTTTGGCCTTTTGACTGTTTGGCCAGGAAGAGGGACGGGCGGCTCTCGAAGGATCCTTGGCCGCGAGTAGGACTTCTCTTCGTATCCTAGACGGTCCAACGTCGGAACGGCCCCCACCGGCCATCACGTCCCACTCTGCTTCATCCAGTGCTGGAACGGTTTGGAGTCGGAGAGATCGACTTGGACGCACACAGCCGCCATCTGCTATTTTCTCTCTTGTGGTCGGTTTTGCTTTCTGGACACTCCCAGTATTTTGTTGTTCTGTACATTACATCGTCCAGCCGAAGCTGTTCCATTCCGTAGATTGCATAAAGTCCTCTTCATTTTTCTTACTTTCCACAATTTTATTACTGCTATTTCTTTTAACTATTTTTTGTTCTTTGTGTTAGACGGTCTTCAGATTCCTACCTTCATGCGTTTCAAAAAAAAAGATTCCTAACTTCATTTCAACTACGAGAACAAGGAACATCTGGTTGGTTGTTCACACACATGACCATAGTGAATAATGATATTTTCCATTGGAGAGCTGAGGCTCATGGTGATCTCAGCAGCCCAAGCAACAAAAGCATGTTATGAAGCTTTGATTCTTCAACAAAGTATGATGCTTTCTCTACTTGATAATTGTTGATTCTCTTAGAATGTTGCTTGCCTATTGGTCTATACGTGCTCATAATAATCGGAAGACAAGAAAACTATTTGCGTGTTCGTTTATTGTTCTCTGTTGTTTCTTTGGATATTTGTAAATTGTTTAGCTCTGTGGCCTCTTTCTTCTTTGTGCGGAAGTCTAATCGCTTTTGTTGGGTAAGTTAATTTTTCGCCCTTTTCCTATTCTGCTAGGAACTAATAAACATAATATTTTACCATGTATTTTGGTGTTCCATTAATTGAATCTTGATCTCTTCTTAGCTGCAAACATGCTTTCAAAATCTTATTGGTACAATAATGAACTTTGAGCATCTTGTGCATCAAATCTGTGGTAACATCAAGCAAAGACTACATACTAATTACCATTGACCTTTTGAAAGCACCTTTATGCACACATTATGCTTATGTACCGGTTTCTAAATCTGGGTGCTTATGTACAAGGGATGTATGATGGAGCTCAAAAGCTAGGCAAGCAGGTCCACTAGAAGATAGTAAGGCAGCCCCTGTTGCCAAAATCAGAGTGGTGGTATGTTTTTTCATCTAGCTCCATGGTTATTTGTGAATACTCCTTAATGGCTTCTATGAAATTATGGAAACGATATACTACCAGTAGTTTTGACGTGTAATGTTGGATGAAGGTGTGCAAAAAGCCACTGAATAATAAGAAATACCAAAGAAGATGATAGCATAGACACCGAAGTAAATTCGAACTCTTCGACTGTCCATCAGACCAAACTTAAGGTTCACTGCCACCTACTAATTTTCATCTATCCAGCTTATTTTAGCCATCGTTCCTGCATTCTGTAGCTTAATAATTAACTTGCTACTCGCAATTTATAATCATTATTTGATGCGTTGCATACAATTCTAAAGATTAATCCAACAGAATATGTCAAAAAGAATCGATTTTATTTTTATGTCAATGATTCCAAATCATCCAGATTAGCCGGCAAGTTATCATGTATTGACATGTCTGATAGTGAGCGTGGTGCTGATACAACTGGAAACAATAAAAAAACAAGTTACGTGTTTGGTTTTTCCCATGCACCCACACACTAAGTTGCATGTGTTGTGACCACATAGAACATTTCTTTTACTGCACCGAGCTTACAAAGTAAAGAAACCAATTACATCAGACATGGTGACCGTGGTTTAGAAAGTAAAGCTATCCAATTAAATCAGACATTGAACTATTTCAGTTTTGTGCATACATTCTATCAGATAGCTGCTGAAATACATTGTGTATCCGAATACAATATATCCATTATCTTCAAGTTTTCTATGTATAATATGTCTCAGTTGTCTTTATACTTAATGATAAGCAATATGTGATGAATATTTAAAAAGTGCTAACTATTGAACCAAAATCATCAAATAATTAAGAAGAATAACTTCGCGGGTGCTGAGAAATGATCTTTTATTGGTCCATCAAGTGTTTTGTATTTTTTAAATTCCGTGTAAAAAGATTGCTAGAATTGATGTTGCACGTTTGTTGGCAGCAAAGTGTCCTCTCTACTGCAAGCATACTAGGTAGATGAAGAAATGGTGAAAATACTAAGTATAGCAGCTTCTCTTCTCTGTGTTCTATGAAGCTAACTAACTTTATGTTCATAGGGTTAAAATTTTCTCATATTTAGTACCTTTTTTATTCATATTGATGTAGCCTTCTAGATCCTGTTGGAATTCTGCAGACAAATATTAATTTAGTTGTTGTAATTTAAACCATTTTGATGCAGCCAAAAGAGTCCAGGGATTAATGTACTACTTTTTTGTCATATCCTTGCTCGGTGATTTGAATGGGTAAAGGGATCTATTAATTAGTGCAAGTTCCATTTTTAGGCATATGAACACACACAATTTCAGTTCTACTGTCATCACAGCGGCAGTAGGTAGTGTCATGTTTCATGTGAGACTTTGAGAGAAAGGTGGGGTGCTAAATAAATGTTGAGACTATGGTTAGACGAGATGAATAAATTGTGTTTAGTGTATATTAGCAATTACACAATTTTGTCATGGCTATTTTAGATAGAATTATTGTTATAGAAGCAAAAGAGTCTCTTGGGTTAGTTGTGTTATGGATAGTATATTTTCATGCCTCTTTTTACATTCGACAATGTAGTATCAGTGCAAATTCCTTCTACAGTATGTGTATATTGGTCTAAGCTTACATCTGCATAGTTCTCATTAATATAGTTAGCTTACGGTCTCTTACCCTTGGTTTATCTTCTCCTTTCAGGCAACGGATGAGTAATTAAATTGTTGGCTGGCGTTTAGGAGTTTAGTGGGATGATCAATCTTTGTGTTTGCCAACTTTATCAAGAAATGGACTATGCTTGGTCGCTTGACATATTTATACCATGTGTTCTTGCTCTGTTAGTTCTGGAATGATCGCAGACGACATATCACGTAGAAGATGCCAAGGTTTGAACTTCACGGAGAAAATATGGGACATTCACAGGTGATACTTATCTTTTACACATCTGACTACTGTTGAGAAAAAAATACAAATACATAGGTTACATTAGGATGATATTCAGGTAGGTTTCTTTCTTCATAATATTCCTCTATATGACCTAGGAAATGCAGACTAGGTTGATGTTGCACATAAAAAGCAAAATTAGTTTCATGGTATAAAATATAGTTACAGATAGCCTCTTCTATTTTTGGATTTATTTTTATTTCATTTATAGCGAACTCAACCATTTGTGAATTGATCCTACATGTTTTCTGTTCGAGGAATTCATTTTTTTGGTTCTTGATTACTTGATTTAGCTAGCTAGCTGGACAGCATAGGGGCAAACCCTTATGTTTGAACTGTCATTGGTTGACTTGCCATAACCTATGAATGGGCATCCTGTAAGCTTACACATTGTACATATTTGCTTCATCTACAAAACATCTTGTGGTTTTCTTCCTTATTGGTTTACTCACTGTCACACTGCCACCATCTATACTAAGCCACTTTCTCTTAGACTAAGGATACGGACTCCTGTAGGCTTGCACATAGGCTTGCACAAATCCATCTATATAAGATTCATCTTCAGGAAATGGACTTACGTTTTTTCTCTCAATAAATATTTTTTTTTTAACAAAGCTCGATATCTTCATGAGATAACTAGAATATACATCCATGTGGTGTGTGGTCTATCCTGTTCAATGTTGCATCTACTGAAGCTGCTTGATGTAGGGGCAATTCAGAGATATTCAGACCCTATTTTGCGGACCTTTAACATGTGTGTGAATTTATTGAAGAAATGTTGCATTTCCGTTCTGACTGAAGCTGCTAAATGAGAGTGATTTTCCTCTACATTTTGCCCAAGATTAAGTATTCATGTGTATGTATAAGATGCTATCTATATTGTTTGAACAGTATGTCAATAGTGGTTGGGAGATAGAACTGATACAGAGGACACCTGAATACATGGTTATCTCTGTCACTCAGATGGTTCAGCTTCAAGTAAGTGGTGTACCATGCAATCTAAACTCAGTGCCACTGATTGAATTTATACTCAATCCTTTTGCCTTGGTGAAGACACACAGTATATTAAAAGATATGATACCATCCTACTTCATCATCTTCTAAGTTTTTATCACTGAAAATATCTTCAGAACTATATGGAGTTTGCATGCAAGCAACTGCCACCACGCCAGCCGCACACCATGCAACAACGCGGAACAGACGGAGCGGCGAAACGCGCGAACCTGTCTAGTCACTCTAATCCGGTGTCTCTGTCGCACCACGCAGGCATCACCTCGATCGCTCGTGCTCCCGGCCAAGACGCCTCACTCAACGATGGCCACAGGCCACGCCAAAATTAATCGGATCTCAAGCACGCAGCTAACATTCTCGCCACCTGCGAGTCAACCACGAGCTTACCTAGCCCAATTAGGAGCAACCCTCTATATACCTAGCGCCTACACACTAGTTGTTTTTCAGCAACATTCACTAACTAGACACTACGACTGCAGTTACGCTAGCTATCTTCACATCGTGGATCAAAGGTCGATCGTCGACCAATCGAGGTATTTGCAAATGTTGCCGCCGGCTACGCTGTTCGCGGTTGGGTTCCTGCTCTGCCCATTCACCGCCTTCACGCCGTCCGGCCGGAACCTCACCGCGCTGATGCCGGAGCTCTGCGACCTCCTCGGCTCCCTCTACCGCTACGTCTTGGACGAGTTCGTCCTGCCGGTCGTGATCCGGCGCCAGCGCCGACGGCAACGCACTTAGCTCATAATCTCATTGGATGCATGATTATTATGTGTATCATGGGTGCTCTCTGATACAATACTCGTTAGTGCTGTATACAGTATGAATCGAATGTGCTAATAGCATCTCTAGCGGACACCTAAAACACTCCCGACCTGAGAAATTCTCTCGTGTTTTCGGTTTTTGTCTAAAATGTGTCGCTCGTTAACTGTTAGTGTTGTATACAGTATGAATCAAATGTGCTAACTGGTTTCTCGTAGTTGTCATTACAGTTTTGTTCTGAAGCTGTGCAATTCCTCAGTCATTCATATGTTATTATCCAAGTATAAATTTATTCAGATTTGTTTTTTCAGTCTTGTATATATTTTGACACGCCACATAATCATTAGCTTATGAAGTTGTATGTTGGTAAATTTCAGAGAGAACTTGTTTCGTTGCTGGTAAAGCTACGAATAGTTTCACGGGGGTCACATGGTTGACAAATATTCTTTATTTGGAAATGCAGAAATGTTGTCAAGACATAGCAGTCCTTGGTGAAAGGCCGGGTTGAGAAGTGAAAGCATTGAAGGCCAAGACTTGCATCCATGTTTTGGCATCTTCCTCCTTTCCCACAGAATTTATTGTAGAACTCCTAACACTGCTGCAAGGCTCATGTTGAGCAGAAATATGTTCCACAACCATGTAATTGATATGTCTGGTCTATCCGGAATCAGTTCAATAGTATCCGGGCCGTGGATTTGAATATGTAATTGTTGTGTGGTCGTTTATCTCATTTTTATAGTCTAATAAAGAATTGAAGGATCTCTACCTCAAAAAAAAAAGAATTGAAGGATCTCTCTTTTTCCGTGCATGTTGGTATCATCTGAAGAGTTACAATATTTTTAAGAGGCCTCTTGTCATTATTGACAAGAAGCGAACCCAGAAAATACATACTCATTCCTCTGTGCCATTCCAGGGATTTTGTTATCTTTTTTTTGAAGGGCCATTCCAGAGATTTCAATATGTAAGTGTTGTGTTTGTTTAGAGGATTTGGGTTTCATTATTCTTTTCTTATCTAGTTCCAGAACTCCTCTGGGAATTCACCACTGCTGTTTTGCCTCGAAAGAAAGAACCAGCATCTCTACATGAATACTCATTCCTGGTCTGTTACCCCTAACCCAAAGCTGATATGAACGACAATGTCGATCAATGCAGTCTCTGCTGACGAAATAAGGTGGCTTCCTTACCTGCATCCTGTGCAGTCATTAACAGCATATACTATTTGTATGCTTATAATTATCTTCAATACGATCAGGGCTCACATTCATACTTCTTGGGTATGTAGAGGCAACAGTATTTTCTTCTATTTCCGACGCACAACAGAGTTCCCTTATGCCGAACCCAACAATGTTACACTAGTGACATGGATATCCTGAACATTATGGCAGAGTACAGAATTACAGATTACAAACTCATTTGGACATACAGAAATAATGGAAGATAAATAATTTATACCAACTCATCACTAAGATAAGAACTGACATTAGCATTGCCAAGAACTACAACCGTAAACTGTCAATTTTCAATCGGCACATTTAAATGTGTGCATCTACTTTGAGTGAAATTAGGCAGCTGTAGTGTAGAACTTATAACTGTTACTGGGCTCATGTTGAGCAGAAATATGTAAGCAAAAGCATGACAATTCTTCAATATGTCATCTAGGCACCAGCAGTCTAGGCTCTGTTCATCTGAGCATGAGGGTTTTTTTTTTCGCGAAAAAACAAAAGCCTTGCGTTTCGATTCATTGATAGAAACAAAAGGCTATAATTACAAGTCCTAGAAAGGACTAATACCTCACCATACAACTCAACCCAACATCTAGCCTAGGGGAGAAGCTGTCTCAGTCCTCGTGCTCCCGCAGTCGCCCATGAGCTAGCCTCGGCCTTGATCGTGTCCAGGGGCGCTTTTCCCTTCTGAGTTCTGAGCATACCTCTGGTTCAATCCTCATCAATCTGTATGGGAAACTGATCATCATCTCTTGAATACCTTACATGCCTCCGCGTGAATGACTCTGTGCCTCTTATCGCCTCAAATCGAAGAATTTTGTGCATTGTTTTTTACCTACTAGCTTACTGACCCTTACCTGTCCATTGAGTAGATACTCTTCTACCCCCTATTACAATTTCAGAGCATTTCAATTATGACTGACAATTTATGATGCCACTTGTGATTACATACACATTCTTTTCTGTGTGGTGTTTTTACATCATTCTGTCATGGTTCCAAAATCATGTACTCCTACATTGGTATAGAGATGATTTTCATGACACACCTTTGAAACATTACATGAATTATTACTACCATAATGTTTCATCCAGTCTGGCTAGTCTTATTTATTTGGCCTACTCCAGTATCTCATAATGACAAGTCCAAAGATCTACACCAAGCATTTCTACATAACTTTTTTTTCGGGCTTCTGATAGAATAGCACTTGTGATCTCCTAGTCTAGATAATCACGGTAACCTTTAGGATCTGAGACACACAGAGAGAGAGAGAGAGAGAGAGAGAGAGAGAGAGAGAGAGAGAGAGGAATATCACTGCGCCCTGGCTCGAGGTGCATGAGCCGGAGGGGATGCCGGAGTTAGCACTGCTGCTAGCGTCGATGGCCTTGGGAAAAGGGGGTGCGAGCGTGTGGCGGCAGTGGTGCTTCCCGTCGGCGCAACGCTAGCCTAGATCGGAATTGGCTTGTAGGTGGGGCGGCTAGGGCACGGCTAACCCCGTGAGGCGTGCTGCCGGCCCCCACCTCCTTTATATAGCGCTGGCGAGAGGGGCCCACCCACCAGATGAGGTTGGGGCGCCCCCGATCAGGGCGCAGATAAGGGACTCCGTTCGGCCGTTGGGCTCGAACGGGGAGAGATCTATGTAACATTCTCCCCCTTGATCTCGACTTTCCTTTTAACTTTATACTTTACTCATTTCATCACGGATCGGTACATAGAGCATGTTTCATCGTCGCGGCTCAATTGCCGATAGAATCATACAGCCACTACATACTTTTCTATTTTAAAACAAATTCTATTACTTTTTGGGCCTCGGTAGTCCAGGAATTATCGGCTTTCCATTAAACCCATGCCGGCTATGTGTTCCTTGAACACATTGGGTGGTAAGCCTTTCGTTAGCGGATCCGCAAGCATATCCTTTGTCCTTATATGCTCGAGACTTATAGTTTGATCCTGGACTTTGTCCTTCACAACATAATACTTTATATCTATTGACTTTGTAGCATTACTCGACTTGTTGTTGTGAGCATAGAATACTGCGGGCTCGTTGTCACAGTACATCTTTAGTGGCCTGCTAATGCAGTCTGCCACTCTCAAACCGGGTAAAAATTTCTTTAACCATAACGTCTATCTCATGGCCTCACAACATGCTATATATTCTGCATACATCATAGATACTTGACGGCAAACCATCGTCTGGTGTGTGGACCACTTGGGCTGCCTCACCATTCATAAAGAAATATCTTATTTATTTGGCCTACTCCAGTATCTCACCATGACAAGTCCAAAGATCTACACCAAGCATTTCTACATAACTTTTTTTGCGGGCTTCTACATAACTTCTTGACAGGTAACGATTTTGTACAAAAGTATTTGCACCTCTCGCTCGTGACCGAAAAAATTAGACGGCAAAGCATGTTGATATATATAGCTACACCATCCGGATGGTGTCATGAATATAGCTCATTAGGTATCGCGCTGTTCGCATGCATACTGTCATGCAGAAATAAGCCCTACTAGTGCGGCACAAACAAACTTTTTGTTTTCTTTTTTGCATGAGAACAGCAAAACCTGTAATTGCTTCATGTTTTCTTTCAATCAAGGAGCCACCTACTACAACTCGTAGCCCCACAATAGATCGGGCCAAGCATGGCACCTCTACGTGAGGGGAATGGAACACACAGTTTGTCCCTTTGGCCTTCGCTTCGTGAATGGAGCACAGCTGAGAGGATGACAGGCGTTGTGTACTACTTTACTCAGAATAAATATAATAGAGCCATGTCAGCTGGTTATAAAAGATAAATTATTACTACCTCCGATCCTAAATAAGTGTCGTCATTTTAAACTAGAGTCAGTTCAAAACCGTGACACTTATTTATTAGGATCGGAGGGAGTATTATATTTATGCTGAGTTGGAAGAGAAAAAAGAGGAGAGAAAAGATAAGCCGGCTGTAAGTTAAGAGTCCATTTTAGCACGTGCTTTTAGGTGGTTTGTGAGAATGAAAGGTGGACACATATCAATAAAGTAATACATCTCTTTGTCTAACTATTGTATATGTTAGCTAAATGATAGGCTATAGATGATGTGGCAATAGCTTATAACCAACAACCGGCTACACTAATAAACTTGCTCTCACTGTTCAAGCAACTGATTGAGAAATCGCCGAAAACGGCATAGGACATGAATTGCGACCATCATATCTAGCAGACTAGAATCGGATTTGTACCAGAAAGCGTTCATGTATCAGCAAATCTTCTAGGGCTGGTTTGAAGGGCAGAACGGCATACATTAGCATGCATGTGTGCCCTTGTTTACTACTCTCTCCGTTTCATAATATAAGCATTTTTAGATAGCTAAAACAGTTTACTAAAAAGGTTTATATTATGAAATAGAGGTAGTAATGTTTACAAGTGCTAAACTTGTCGCCGGGCTGAATTAATGGGCTCACAACTAATTGGTCTATAGGCAAGTTTTTTTTTTGCGTTTTACACATTTGTGTATTTATTTTTTTCATTCTAAAAAAGTGTATCTCGTGTTTTACATTTTAATTGTGTAGTTATTTTTTACGTGCATGCCTATACCTCTCCCTCCTAGTTCTCATGCAAAAATCACCTCCTCGGCTCCTCCTAGTGCCAAATAGACTTTTGCGGAAGAGAATCAGATCTCGTGTGTTTGGTTATTCATCTCATCGGGTACCCTTCCTCCCTTCATTTATTTTGTATTTTTTCGTTTTCTTTTAAATTTTTCATAATTTGATTTATCTAAACACTTTAAAACTTGTTTATTTTTGAAAAATCTGAACATTGTGCTGAGAATATGAATTGTTGAAGTATTTTTTAAAGTCTGAACAGTTTTTTAATCAGAACATATTTTTGAATCTAAACATTTTCAAATTTTGAACATTTCTCAAAAAATAATTCAAAATATGATCGAGTACATAGGAACATGAAATAGATAAACCGGGAAAGAAAAACAAAAATTGAAACCAAATTGAAGAAACAGGGAAAAAACATCAAGAAAAAAATCGAAAAAACATGTGGACCGTGAGCTGGGTCAGGCCCAAATGCATACTACTGCAAAGAGGGTGCGCGCAGCGGCAGCGCGACTGCTCCGTGCCGGAAGGGTTGGTTTATAGGTATTGACAGTTAGGTAGAAAATGCAAGTGGAGATTTTGTCTCGTAAGGGATGGCTCTCCCCCAAGGCTCCAAGCTATCAACTTGGATGAGATCCCGCCGAGCTAGGACGCGCCAGAGTGATATTCGGAACTGGTTGACTTCTCAATTTCAATTCCTAAAAGGCGGTAACCAGGAGCATTCTGCTTTTGATCTTATAATATCTCTAATGCATTGTCAAATTCTAAAAATAGCTTTGATGAAAATGTTGGAATACATGTTTTAAATCAAGCAACTTTGAGGCTATTGTTTCGTGTATATATTCCAACTAGTAGTATGTTGCAGTCCACAGACAATTGACCAAACAAGGTGTAGCTACTAGTTGAGTGCGATGACACTAATGATGTTTATGACTAGAACGGACCATGGGTGATAGAAAGTGGAGATTAATGTTCTTTGACAACTTTCTTTTGGACTTCAAGCTAAGGCGGAGATCTCCTTTGACTCGGGTCGCATCATCTACGCCTGGCACATTCATGATCCCGAATGACAAGCCACTGTGATGTCATTTGTGGTTCTAGGCTACCTCAATTTTCAGAAAAATGTATCTCGTTTATTTTGGCTCACTCCAATGTCTCACGGTAACACCTCAAAGATCTACATCCAACACTTCTACCTATAAAACTCCTTGAAAGGCACTATCTTGTAAACTCAAAGTGTCGTGTACCTTTAGTGATCCAACAATCAATGGGACGGCAGCTCGGCAAGCCATGTTCATTTATATAGTTGCACCCCATTCGCAGGGAGCCATTAGTATAGCTCATCACGTTGACGCCTTATTCTCATGCTGTCATGCACAAATCACCCTTGGTGCTAACTGCCAAGCCAACTTCTTCCATTGGAATATCAAAACCTGTGATTGCTTCATGTGGTTCTTCCTCCAAGACCCGCACGCAGCGAACCAGCGATTTTTGACTAGTACTTTGTAGGATCATAGGCACGTCCCGACTCGATTTACATGACCCAACCGTATCAGCAGAAGTGCTGACTCGAGAAGTGTTCGAGCAGAGTTGTTCTTTTACAGGGCCCAAAGCACTTAAAACAACACCACCAAATTACCAAGTTTCTTCTACTTTGGCTGGCCACCAAAAGCAGGGTAAACCAACCTTCATGGATACTACGTCTGCCACATCATGTACAAACTCCAACAAATTTTGTCCTAAAAAAAGAAGCTCTTGCATATTACTGGGACATTTTCTTACTTCTTACGAATTCATTTAGGGATAAAGCCGGTTCAAGAAACCAAAGGTGGTTCATGGATACAGTTTTGAAGTTGTATCGTGTTTCAGTCTCTACCATGTTCACTAGTAGATTAGGATATTAGGTGGGAAAAGAATAAATACTGGAAAATCAAATAACTACCAAAGCGCCCGACATATAAGGCTAAAAGCTACTCAAACGCACTAGTGCATGAAAAAAAAGGATTGGGGCCCGACATATAGTTTTTGCATCGATGCAACAAGAAATCCTAGGAGTTGGGCCTATAACGGCTTGGAGATCAAGCCTAGCACCCTTTGTTAGCGCACCTATTTTAAAGTTTGTCCTTAGTTCAAGTTGCAGCCCGCTTTGCAAGTTCTGACTTCACATGAGGTCTGTCAAACCTTAAAACATTATTCCGCGAAGCATAACCACTATGTTGCTTGAGTTTGATTTCAGAAAAAAGTGGATCACGAGTTGAAAAATACACATATCATGGAAGTAGATTAGGGCATCTAATGCTTAGTAGATTACAGGATCCTTAAACGTTGTATGCTTTTCATTTTCCGCTGGTTGATTCTTGTATCAACTCTCAATGATCTTTCAATTTCTTTTATCTTTGTAATAACTAGCACGGCGATTTTGCCGGTGAGGCTTCGTTAGGCTTGAGCCTCACCTCTAATTTTGCCAAAAAATTAATCAAGTATATAGGCTCTAATTGTTTAGCAATCAATTAGAGCTTTTCCTCAACTCCTCGCATTAGTACACGCGTTCTCCACATGCAGGAAAGAAAAGAAAAGTAAACAAATCAGCTGTTTTCTAGTCCAGGCTTTATTGTACTCCCTCCGACCCATATTAGTTGACTTGGATTTTTCTAGATTTGAATAAATCTATACACTATTTAGTATATAGGTCCATCCAAATTTTAAAAAATCCAACTCAACTAATATGGGTCGGAGGGTATGTTTATTTGGCCCATTAGTAGAGACCTGCCCAAACAGCCGAGAGGGATTAGGAAGCGTACATCAGGCAAAACTCGATTGATCGATCACTTCCTGTGTCTTCCGATATTCCGTCAGGTCGCACGAAGTGGCAGCACGGGGTGTCTTCCGATCTTCCGTCGAACTGCACTGAGACGTGAATCGGCCTGCGTTCCAGGCTCCAGCTTCAGGCAACTGTTCATCTATTTGACTCTTCCTAATTCTGTCGGTTTATTCAATTTCGGCCTTTACATCAGGTAGAAACTGTCCAACGTCTGTTTAGGTAATTCACTAGGCTCAAATCAGTCTTAAATAATTTCATCGAGTAATCTATTAATTCTAGTGACCGTATTATTTTGTGAACAGATCCGCAATGAAGAAACGGCCACTCTCATCGGTTGATAAAAATCCAGCTGATCTGCGTCGTTATTATTCACCGAAGTTCAGTAGGCCTTCGACTGATGCCAGCACAATTGTTCCAACTATGAGTACAATTCCAAACCCGTCAACCAGTAAGAGCCCTCAAATTCCCCCAATCAACAAGAGCACACCAATTTCATCAACCGAGGAGATTCCAAATCCAAACCCCAATGTGAGCATAAATCCTTCTCTTCGGTTAGAGTTTGATCCTAACGATATTATTGTCGATCCTGCTCTTCGGATACCCATAGAAGAATATGCTAATGAAATTCGAAGTGAAGTGAGGAGAGCATATTTTTTGAACGGACCAACTCAAGCAACTGGGTTTGTATTTCCACAGACATTAGATGGTACAATCTTAAGATCTTTTCAAAGATCGTGGTTTGATAAATATGATTGGTTAGAATATAGCATGGAAAAGGATGCCGCCTTTTGTTTCTACTGTTTTCTTTTCAAAAAACCAGTACGGACTAATACATTTGGAAATGATGTGTTCTCCAAAAGTGGATTTACCTGTTGGAAGATCGCTACTGCTGCATTTAAAAAACATGTTGGTGGTCCAGGTAGTTTTCATAATATAGCAAGAGGTGAATGTGATGATTTTAGAAATCAGCGGTCAAGTGTGTCTAGTAAAAAGCGTACGTACTCAAAGGCGTCCGAGATTGCATACAAGATCCGTTTGACAGCATCACTAGATTGTGCAAGATATCTCATAGCACAGGGGGAAGCTTTCCGTGGACATGATGAATCATCTACTTCCATCAACAAGGGAAATTTCAGAGAGTTGTTGGATTGGTACAAAGATA
This sequence comes from Avena sativa, assembly GCA_916181665.1. Lineage (NCBI taxonomy): Eukaryota > Viridiplantae > Streptophyta > Magnoliopsida > Poales > Poaceae > Avena > Avena sativa. Next base: position 427,050,113 of record OV702280.1, read on the forward strand.
AGAATGATAAAGTAAAAGAGGCTTTTGAAAAAGGGCAAGGCAATGCACTTATGATTTCTGCAGGAATTCAAAAAGATCTTGCAAAATGTTGTGCTAAAGAGGTCACAGCTGTGATTAAGAGTGAGATTGGAGATAGAAACTTTGCGGTCCTCATTGATGAGGCTAGAGATTCATCTATAAAGGAACAAATGGCAGTCATCGTGAGGTTAGTTTTACATATGTTATCTTTTTCAAGTGCATTTTTTATGAACTATTATTATTATATTCTTACAAAACTAAAATTATGTGCATGCAGATTCGTAAATAATCAAGGGAAGGTTATGGAAAGATTCCTTGCAATCAAGCATATCTCAGATTGTACATCTGCAGCGTTAAAAGAAGCTCTGGTTCGTCTTCTTACTAAGCATGACTTGCCTATTTCTAGGCTACGTGGACAGGGCTATGATGGAGCTTCAAATATGAGGGGGGAATTTAATGGTTTGCAGAAATTAGAGATGAGAGTCCCCATGCTTTTTATGTTTTTGTTTTGCTCATCAACTACAGCCGGTGGTTGTAACTGTTGCCAAATGCAGTAAGTGTATTTCTGAATTCTTCAATCAGGTCCCGTTAATAGTTAACCAAGTTAGTGCATCTTGTAAAAGAAAAGATGCTCTTATTGCTAAGCACCAAGATGTCTTACTAGAAAAGTTGGACAATGGTAAGATCTCATCTGGGAAAGGATTGCATCAAGAATCCGGCCTAGCTAGACCTGGGGATACTCGATGGGGCTCACACCTTAAAACCTTGCTTCGTATATACCAGATGTGGGAGGCAACGATCGATGTGCTAAAAGTTGTAAGTGGAGATGCTCGTGAACACTCTGGTACTGGTGGAGCCGGTGGTTTGATAAAGAAAATGGAGTGTTATGAGTTTGTATTCATCTTGCATTTTTTTAATAGGCTTGTTAAGCATCACAGATGAGCTATCTAAAGCTTTGCAAAGAAAAGATCAAGATATTGTTGAAGCTATGGGTTTGATCTCTGATGTGAAAGTACGTTTACAAGGTTTGAGGGACAATGGATGGGAGCCATTACTCAAACAAGTCAAATGCTTTTGTGAGGAGTATGAGATAAGTGTGTCAAATATGGATGATCTTACTGTGCCAATGGGGGAATCTGTTCGCTCCAAGAATAAGGTGACTATGCATTATTATTACAAAGTTGACATTTTCTATGTTGCTATTGACGCGACTATGACAGAGATAAATCACCGCTTCAATGAAGTTTCCTCAGAGTTGTTGGTATGCATGTCTTGTCTTAATCCAAGAAATTCATCCGCTATGTTTAACATTGATAAACTTGTTCGCCTTGCTGAGATTTATGAGGCAGATTTTACCATCGCTGATCGGTTGTTGTTAAGAAGTCAGATGCAAACGTTCATCCTTAATATTAGGAGAAGTACAGAATTTCATGGATGTTCTGATGTTTCAAGACTTGCTGAATTGATGGTTGAGACTAGAAAAGATAGAACTTTCCCATTGGTATATCGTCTTATTGAGCTGACATTGATCCTTCTGGTGGCAACGACATCTGTAGAGCGAATATTTTCAGCAATGAGTATTATCAAGACAGATTTACGGAAAAAGTTGTCAGATGGGTGGTTAAATGACTTGATGGTATGCTACACAGAGCGACAAATATTCAAAATCATCGAGGATGCTAAGATCATGAAGCGCTTCCAAGCTATGAAAGACCGTGCTGGACATCTTCCTAAAGAATGATCCAAAGCACCTTAGTGGTACGTATAATTATTTATAATGTTGGTTATTTACTCATTTTTATAATATAGATGTTTCACTAATTTGTCTAAACACACGATGCAGGTCACTGGATACTTGATGGTTATTTTTAATTTTAGGATAATAGTGCTTAATAGCGACCTAGCAAGGTACCTTATTGTGTTTCGTATTTTGCTTGTTGATTTTTCATTGTCCATCATTGCTATAAGATTTTGAGTGCACAAGACCATATTGCTAGTATATTGCTATGTTTAAATCATTCTCATCGAGTGATCTTTTATTTTGAGCCTACCCTCAATTTCGTTCTAGAATCGCCACTGGCACAGTGGCCCTCGCAAATGCGAGGGCGCCATCTTAGGTGGGTTAAAGTTAAATTCCATTTCCTGGGTATCACATTCGTTGATAAGATGGACTACGGTTCTATGACAATCACACATATTATGGTAAATGTTAGTCACATCTTAAACAACCTTATTTTTTGGGGAGATTAATAATAAGTGATATTGAATAGAACTAAGTATTTTATGTGATGTTAGACCAAGACGAGATAAATTTTCTTCCAAAATAAAAGGAGGTAATCATCATCGTTAATAGGGAGGAAAAAATAAAGAATTTTAATCATTATCTCCATACATGTTTCTTCCTTAAGCTTACTTAAATTGTTTCAAGATATGCAACTTTTTAGATATTAATATAGTCTCGCATGAAGAAACTTGACCATTCTTATTTCCAACAAACTCATTATCATGTTTATAAATCGCTAGCCTAAGTGGGAGAATATTCAAGTTTTATAGAACATAAAATATTTTCATATGGTATTTTTGTAAATATTTTTAAAACCTATCCATTTTATGTTGACTCCCAACACAGTGCTGATGCACACTTGATGACATGTATTTGAAATGTCATGGCTTGGATGGCACATACCCTACAAATTAATGAATTGTAGGTTTTATTGTGTGAATGGGATGACATATGCTCTTATGTTCATTACATCATATAAAAAACTAAAAATATCCTAGATATTTCTAAAAATACAAAGCAAAGAATGTTCATAAACACTTTTGGTGAACCAAAACTGTACAAATTTTATTTATGAAATCCATGACTTGTGATATGTTTTGTTTCAATTAAAAAGGATTATTGAATGCAATGCGCTAAGTAAGGACTGATTGTTAGACATCATATGATAATCCACCGATAGCATTTGCCTCAATAGAGTTTCAAGATCGGCTGGGGCCGTATGTCACGTGATGATCGTGATGATCTATTGGTTGTGATCTTGTGTGCATCGACTTAGTACAGAATAATTGTTCTATTACGTGAATATATAAGACATGGTCCACACTATCGATAGTCAGATGCTTGCATTTTTTTTAGAATTTCTAGCTTGTTTATTACATTTTATTTTTTGTGAGATTGTGGTTGTGAAACTTATACATATATCGTAAAAAATGTGACAGTGGTTACGGAAATATATAGGTTTGGATAAAAAGATGATCCATTCGAGATTGCTGGCTTGATGCTCTTTACTCTATCTCTCATTTCCACTGATGTTCTCATTCTAATATATTATGTTTCGAGTCATATACTGATAACCCTATTTCAAGATATAAGATGTAGTACAATATAGGAATTAAACTTGATAGATAATGTATAAGAACATAGAGAGTATGATATGCTCATGTGGTAGTATCTCAGATATTTTTGAACAATCCCCGTGTCAATTGAATATGACCATATGCTTAAATTAAACATGATAGATAATTATATTTTAGTGTTATTCTAATTAATATCCAAATTTCTAAAGAATTTATTTTTGACGGACTTTTTTTAGTAAACTGAGTTTCTAGAATATGTGTTTCTCCTTTCATACTCAAATAAGAAATGTAGTATTCTTATGATGATTATCGTATACTCAAACCATGCACATGTATAGATAAACATACTCAACCATGCACATGTATAGCTAGATATACTCAACCGGGTATAGCTATATGGCATGGACTCCACACTGAAAATTATATCGAGTAAATTATACAAGCTCCAAGCAGTTCACGTTTTAGCTTTGTAGCAAGGGCACCATTCATTTAAAAGTCTGAGTTCTGAGATATTCTAACTGACTGGTTCTTTTTCTTTGGTTGTGAAAATCGTGTATGAGACGGTTTATTTCATGTTTTAATTGGAACGGGTCTATGTGAACATGAGTAATATTGAGGGTTAGCTTTTTTTTACGATGACGGGTCTGTTTCCTTGTTTGGTCACATGATGTAACATCCATGTAGACGGGACATCTGTAGCAGTTGTACGTAATCTACCTATTAAATCATGACCCTAAGCAGTAGATCTAATGGTTTATATTATTATGGTGATGTGGATCAACCTGGTGCCTCAAAAAATACCCTTATATTATTTTTAGTATATAATAGATAGATAGATACTCCCTCCGATCCATATTACTTGTCGTTAAAATGGATGTATCTAGTACTAAAACATGTCTAGATACATCCATTTTAGTGACAAGTAATATGGATCGGAGGGAGTAATAGATTTTGGATGTTGAACCTCAAATAAAAGGATATGTGCATCTACCGATGCAGAGGCTGGGGTTTTATTCCCAGTAATGCTACACCTACGTAAAAACTTACGGGAAAAACTCTACGGGATGACATGTCATTCAATCTAGGCCCATGATTTGCTGCGTGAGAACAGAACCAAGTGGCCAGGGAAAAAAGGAAAGTGACCTAGGATGTCCGTCTCCCCCGCAGAAAAAATCCCCAATCCCCCTTCTCTGTTCCGTATCGGCAGATGGTGGCGTTGTGCAGATCGGCCCCGCGAGTGGCTAGGATTTCCGGAAGCGGCGATGTCCGCCGGCCTGGCGCGAGTGGCTAGGAGCCCCGCGAGCGGCGATGGCCTCCAGCGCGGCGTAAGTGGCTAGGTGCCCTACGAGCGGCTAATGTCCTCCGGCGCCGCGCGAGTGGCCAGGTGCCCCGTTCCAAGGCGTCGCGGCGGGCTCCTTCGAGGTGGCGAGGCGCGCGGTGAGCTCTCCCTTGACGGAAGCGTTGCAATCAGACTGATACGGCCACCCGGCCACCATCACCGCGGACTCGATCGCCCAGGTCAGAGGTTGCCGGGACAGCGGTGGCTCTCATGGCGCCTACGTGGTTTCTAAGATTTTAAGTACCTGGAGTTGAGTTCTGCTGGGACGACAATCAAGCTGGAGAGTTGTTTCAAGAAAAAACAAACAAGCATTAGCTTATATCATTCACTGAGTGTCGCCGTGTGCTGTTGTGCATCAACTCCATAGCTCATAGCTCTGTATCTTAATTTATGTATGCAGTGTGCTGGATTTAATCATATAATTGTCCTTCAATTGTATAAAGATTGTAAAGCTTTTCTCTCAGAATGAATAACAAATTCTTGTGATGAAGAGTCCTTTTCTTGTGCTAAGTTTGTGGAACTGCTGTCATTTTTGTGCTGAGTTTGTAGAACTGTTGTCATCTTTTAAAATGGCAGAATGTATGTGTAGGATGTACTCAAAGGCATACTACCATTGCAGTTACAGAAAAAACAATTGGATAGAAGTTTCAGAACTGACATGCTATTGCCGCAAGTGATGAATCAATCTAACTTGGATCAAGTGCTTTGGTGCCTATTAACTTGATCAAGTGCTCTGGTCGCTACCACAGTACCACTTATTACATCAAACTTGTAAGTGCAAAAAAGGGTGCATCAGCTAACTATGATCCATCCTTTTATTTAATACTGCAGCTTCATCATATTTCATCTCCGGAGAACCTGACGCTGCAGCAGAGATTTGTTGTATGTCAAACAACAAGCTTGTATATTTTCCTAAAATTGGTGTCATAAACATTGTTGAAGAACCTACTGGCGGTACTAGAGATGGTACCGGAGCTCTAATTGTTGGAATTATGTTTTCAGTACTAATTGCATTGTCAAACGGTTCCTGCTCGAAACAAAGACAAGGAATGACTTGAAAGTTGAAGTTCCTAGATTGGACATGAATAAATAAATGACAAAATAAGTTACCTGCATCAGTCCATATGGTAGTGTAGCTGTTATTGTTGGATTTATGTTGCTACTACCAATGCCGAAGTCAAATGATTCCTGCTCCATATGAAGGCATGGAATGACATGCATGTTCTAATAATTATTAGAACTAAAAAGATGGGAAACAAATATACCTGGATTGTGGTACTACATGCTTGCTGATCCAAATGAGCAACATGTTGAATCTGTTTCATAAGGCAGTATAATTATTATCTAAGAAATATAAAAAGGTACGAGATTGTTCAACATTTGAGCAACAAAAATTACTCACAGTTTTTTCTTGTGGAGTGTCATCCTCTAGTGATTTCCTTTTTATATTGGGCCCTTTTTTTCTCGAATTTGTGGAGCGAACCTAAAAGACAACAGTTAATTATGCTGAAATTAGTGCTTGTGAGCATAACGTAGTACAGATAAAAAACCTTTTGCGAAGTTTTCTTTTTGTAGGGGTTCGTAGCATGGAAAACAAAAAATTTCTACCGCATGCACACAAACAAGCCAAGATCTATCTACTAGATTGTAGCAACGAGTCGATAGAGGAACTCACCTTCAAAGATTCCAAAGCGGTTAATGAGAGCAGATTCTCGTGGGTGATGTAGTCGTACACTTGCCGATCTCAAGATCGCGTAGACGATCCTTCCGGCGCTGCGTTCCGGCAGCGCTCCCGCAGTCGGTCACACGTTCGGTACTCGATGAAGACCTTCCTCTCCCTTGTTCCAGCAGGCAGCGGAGGTTGTAGCACTCTCCTCGCGATTCCGGCAGCACGACGGCGTGGTACCGGAAGTAGAGGGGAGATCTCGCAGGGCTTCGCCTTAAGCCGAAGCGAGTATGTTGGATTAGGGTTTCCCAAAAAACTAGGGTTTAGAGATCCGGGAGGAGAAGGAGGTGTCGGCGGCGGCTAAGGCGGCGGCGACAAACCGGCGGCGAGCGGCGACGCTCGCGGCGGCGGCGGCGGCTCGTGGAGAGGTCTTGGAACTTGTGTTGTTTGGGGCAGCCCTCCCCCTCTATTTATGAGAGGGAGGGGCAGCCTTGGGAGGGGTGGGTTTGAATCCAAACCCAAACCCAAGTTGGATTGAGAGAAGGACTTGTTTCTTCTCCCACTAGGAAACCATTGTTCCAGTTTGACTTTTCAAACTTCCCGTTTGACTTTTAATTTAGAGTTTTATTTCTCTCTTGCATATGCCAACACCAAGTGACCTTGGACATGATCCAATCATTCCACTTACCCATGACACATTCATGGACCATTCTCCTTTCGGACCGGTGAACCTTCTAGACCCTTCTAGAACCTCTCCGATGAAATCATCGGAAACTTTCCTGAACTCCGAAATAGGACTTTCCTTATATGAATCTTATTCTCCGGACCATTCCGGATCTCCTCGTGATATCCCGGATCCCATCCGAGACTCCGAACAACATTCGGTCTCTTACTAATCATTCCATAACTACTCAACAACATCGAATCCTTAAGTGTGTCTCCCTACGGTTCGTGAATTATGCGGACATGACCGAGACACTTCTCCGATCAATAACCAATAGAGGAATCTGGAAATTCATATGGCTCCCACATATTTCTACGATTACTTTGCGATCGAATGAACCACTTACATACGATACCAATTTCCCTTTGTCTCACGATAGTTTACTTATCCGAGGTTTTGATCGTCTGTATCTCTGCATACCTAGTTCAACCTCGTTACCGATAAGTACTCTTTTCTCGTTCCCGTGATATGTGATCCCTTGTGAGCCAGTCACATGCTTGCAAGCTAATTGGATGACATTCCACCGAGAGGGCTCAGAGTATATCTATCCGTCATATGGATGGACAAATCCCACTCTTGATCCATGTGCCTCAACCCATACTTTCCGAACACTTAATGCCACCTTTATAGCCACCCAGTTACGGTGTGGTGTTTGATGTCATCAAAGCATCCTTCTGGTGATGGTGATTAACATGATCTCATGGTCGAAGGAATTAGGTTACTATGTATCAGAAAGCTTATAGAAAATGAACTATATTAAATGACTTGATCTTTATGCTACGCTTAACTATAGGAGTATGTCCATCACATAATTCTCCTAATGATATGACCCTGTTGTTAATAACATCTCTATGTTCATGATCAGCAAACCATGATAATATATTAAACAACAAGCTAGTTTAACAAGAGGCTTTACTAGGGACTCTTTTATGTTTACAAATCACACAAGTATTAATGTTTCCGGTTAATACAATTATAGCATTGGTATGTAAACATTTATCATAAGTATGAAGATATGATAATAACCACTTTATTATTGCCTCTAGGGCATATCTCCAACAGTCTCCCACTTGCACTAGAGTCAATAATCTAGTTTCAAACCTTTGTGTATTCAACACCTATGGCTTTCTGGTGTCGTATGAACACGATTGCTAGTGGTCAACTGATCTTCGGATCTGACACTTCCAGGTCCGTGTGTAATTGCATGTCTTTGCGTCTCTACGCATCACTCATTCTCTAATGAGATGGCTTCGTACAAATTTGGTCCTTTGGTGTGACCTTTAGTTCTTTGGGGTTAAAACATGTTGATAATATTGTCGTACAATGTATCTTCATAGTACTATCCCACTGTGAACTACACCTAGTTTGATAATAAACTACTTGACACAAATGCCCTCTTTTGCTGCTATAATAGCAGTCATATACTTAGCCTTTTGTTGTAGTATCTGTCACAATGTCTTAACTTTGGAATTCATCCAAATTCATTATGGAACTTACTTTCCATCATATTGTGCCACCATTAGTTTAGATTGAGATAAACTTAATTTGTACTTTGTGACAAAACTAGTATCAATGTAATTCATTTACAATGAACTAACCATCTATTTGTCATTTCTATAAAATAATATATTCTTAGTTCTTTTACAATATCATAAGAATATCTTTACTATCGTCCAATGATTATCTTATGAATCATTCTGATATATGCTCATAACATTTAGAGCATAGGACATATCTGGATTTGTACATATCACAGTATGATTGATATAAATACTCTTTGTGATTTCATACATCAAGTATCAATCTATACTTGAATCTTTGTTTCACTTACCAAGTGTCAATACACTTGAATATATCATCAATATTGAACTCATTCAATCCTTTCTGTGCGACAAGAACCTTTCTTGTAGTTTCTATATTGAACTTATTCAATACATCATCTATGTACTTTCAGCACAACCATATTAGCGTCTATTGATGCCAAATATTTGGGTTTTGCCTAAGTCTTTCATCGGGATGAAATTCTTAATATGTGTTAATAAAAGATACATCATTTTTAATCAACAATATGTCTTCCACATAATGTATTAGAAACATGTCTTAGCGCTCCCACTTAATTTCTTGCAAATGCAAGCATCTTCATTGTCTCTGATGAAATTAAACTCTTTTAACAGTTTCATCATAGTGAAGATTCCAACTCCGCGATGCTCGCTTCAACCATTGAAGTTTGCATATGCTTTTAGCATCCTTTGAATTAATAAAAACCTATGGACCGTGTTATGCACATGTCCTAGGTAACAATTCTATTAGAAGAACTTGTTTTGTTTATTCAACTACCACAATAACAAAATTATATGTAGTGGTTGCTATATTAATCCGTCTAGACTAAATATCGCTATGAAAGATCAAATCTTGTCATAGTCAACCTTTGAACATTGTTGTGAACTCTTTCCCAACATGTCGACCATTTCGTAGATGTGAAACATCCATGTCTATTTCTTTATAGATCCAAACACAACTGTAAGGTCTTACACCTTTCTTGAGGGTCCTTCAAGTTCAAAACTTGATTTCTCGTGTATGTAACTATCACGGATTTTATGGCTTCAATGAAGGGAATATGCCCTGAGAGGCAATAATAAAGTGTTTATTATGTGTATTCCAAGTATATGATAGATGTTTATTTTGCATGCTATAATTGTATTAATACGGAAACGTTAATACATGTGTGTTTAATAAACAAACAGAAAGTTCCTAGTTATGCCTCTCTCGTAAACTAGCTCGTTGATTAACAAGATGATCAAGGTTTCCTGATCATGGACATTGGATGTTGTTAATAACGGGATCACAACATTAGTGTAATGGTGTGATGAACATTCATCCGAAGTATAGCATTACGATCAAAGTCATTGATTTTATATTGCTATAACAACTTATGAAGTGATCATAATCCTTAGACCATGAGATCATGTCAATCACTAACACTGGAAGAGTTTCTTGATAACATCAAACGTCACACCGTAACAGGGTGATTATAAAGATGGATTCAGAACTAATAAAGTGTTATGTTGAGGCTCATGGATCGAGAGTGGAATTTGTTCATCCCGATGACGGATAGATATACTCTGGGCCCTCTCGGTGATATCACATTGATTAGCTTGCAAGCAAGTGATTTGATCACTAGAATGTTATATCACGGGAACGAGAAAAGAGTGCATGTCGGTAACGAGATCAAACTAGGTATGGAGATAACGATGATCGAATCTCGGACATGTAATGTATCGTGAAACAAAGGGATTAAGATACTAGCATAAAAGGTTCCGACGATCACAAGAAAGTCATCGTTGAATGTGTGGGAGTCAGTATGGGTCTCCAGATCCCGCTTCTGATTATTGATCCGAGAAGGGTCTCGATCATGTCCGCATTATTCACCAACCGTAGGGTGACACACTTAAGAGACACCGACATCCAACTGGAGCAAAAGTTTCATGCCGAAAGAATGAACAAGCGCAGGAATTTATTTCACTAGATACCGAAATGGATTTTCGGGTGAAATTGCATAAAGTGGTTATGCATGTGAAATGGAATTCTAGCAAGGGGTTATTTGTGAATGTTTGTCATTAAAGTAATTGACAAAATTCTGAATAAAATAAAAGAGTTTTATTTAATGAGAGTTTGCAGTAAATTTGGTGGAAATTTAATGGGAATTTGAGTGGACTTTTGAGTGGAGGAAATTTAAAGGGCATTTTGTGAGTGGAGTGTCCACCCACATGAATGAAGGAGGGGAGGGGGCATCTCCCATGGCCGGCGGCCACCCCCTTGGGTGCCCCCCTCCTCCTATAAAAGGAGCCCCCCTCCTCACTTGTCTCTCACACCTCCTCGTGAAGGATCTTCTCCCCCTCTAGAATTTATCCCCCATGGTCTCGTACTAGCGAGATACATGTTCCCGGTGGCTATTCGAGAGTTGTGCTTCCGCTGCATCGCTGGAGCGAGGAGGCGGAGGTTGCTCGGTGCCTCGAACGTGTGTGCGAGCACGGATGCGCTGCTGATTTGCGGCACTAGGACTTCCTCTCGATCTTGAGATCGGCAAGAGATCGTCTACATCAACCACGAGTTGAACTCGTTAAGCTTTGTCGGTCTTCAAGGGTATGTTCTCTACGGATATACATCCGCCCGTTGTTTGTATCTAGTAGATAGATCTTGGTACGTAGTTCCCATCGTAGGAAATTTTTTGTTTTCTATGCTGCGAACCCTACAGTGGTATCAGAGCCGGATCTATGCGTAGATACTTTGCACGGGTAGTACACATATGAGTATGTGGGCGATGATGATCATGTTGTTGCTCCTTTGTTGTAATTTTGGATATTGGTGGCATAGTGGGATGAAGCGGTCCGGACAAACTTTACATGTCCTCGCACATGAGACCTGTTCCACGCTTGACATGCAACTAGTTTGCATAAGTGGCTAGCGGGTGTCTGTCTCTCCTACTATAGTCAATATCTATTTTGCAAGCGAGTTGTCAACAATTTGATTATCCTCGTTGTGGTTCATGTTCGTAGGTAAGAACGGTTCTATCTCGAAAGCCCTAAGCCACGTAAAACTTGCAATGGATAAATTAGAGGCGTCTAGTTTAGATTGTTGCTGGGCTAGTGTTATGATATGGTAGTGTTGTAAGTAGACGTATGAGATGATACTCTTACAACACACATAGCGTGTAAACTCCATAGACCTTGGATTTACACATATAGGTATGATAGTGATCATACCACGGTGCACATGATAGAGATCATCTGCGGGAACCATATCATTTCACTAATAAACATATGATGTTTGATAGCATCTTATATTGCTTGTTTAGCGCTTTGTTAGCATAATAAGATGATCCCTCTTTTAAATATCAAGATAAGAATGTGTTCTTCCTTTAGTATGCACCGATTATGTTTCGTCGCTCCAAGACATCACGTGATGATCTGGTGTTCTTGGATCCACGACCATATTTCTGGTGTAAAACAGTTACACACGCGAATACTAAGGTTCTAACTTGGCGAGCCTAGCATGTACAGACATGGCCTCGGAACACGGACCGAAAGGTTAAGCATGAGTCATATAGTTGATATGATGCCCATTTGATGCTCGCCTTTGAAGCTATACCGACTCACGTGATGATCGGACTTGGTATAGTGAATTTGGTTCATGTAATCACCAAAAAGGCACGAGGGATGTCGTTTTTGAGTGGGAGTTCATTCGTAATATGGATTAGTTGAACTCAATCTATCATACACTTAGTCTAAACTTTACAAATTCTGTTGTAGATGGCACCACCTGCTTTTAATTTCAATGTGTTCATGGAGAAAGAGAAACTAGCAACGAACGGTAGCAACTTTACCGAATGGGCCATGAATTTGAGGATTCTCCTCTCTGCTGCACAAAAGCAATACGTGCTAGAAGCGCCGTTAGGCCCCCCACCTTTTGATGATGCCCCTGACGAGGAGAAGAATGTCTATCAGACTCTTCAGGAGGACCACAACTTAGTTCATTGCGGCATATTGTATGGGCTAGATCCGGAACTTCGAACGTTTCAAAAACGGCAATGCATTTGATACAATGGGTGAGTTGAAAATGATTTTCGACACACATGCTGCTGTAGAGAGCTACAATGCTTCAGAAAAGTTCTTTAGCTGCATGATGGAAGAGCACAACTCCGTTAGTGAGCATGTACTCAAGATGTCGGGTTACGCCGATAAGCTTGTGTCCTTGGGAATATCGATTCCCATTGACTTAGGCATCTATCGTGTTCTGCAGTCTCTGCCACCTAGCTATAAGAGCTTCGTGGAAGAAGTCTCTCCCCGAGCTTCTGTCAATGCTTAAAACTGCAGAAGTGGAGATCAAAAAGGAACATCAAGTGTTGATGATCAATAGGAACACTGGTTTCAAGAAAGACAAGAAGGGAAAACGGAAGGGAAGTAAGTGCGGCAAGCCTGTTGCCGTGCCTGAAAAGAAACCCCGAGTTGGACCTAAGTCTGATTCCGAGTGCTACTATTGTAAGGGGACTGGCCACTAGAAGCGCAACTGCCCCAAGTATCTGGCAGACAAGAAGGCCGGCAAGGCAAACAAAGGTATATATTGTAGGGTTCGCAGCATAGAAAACAAAAATTTTCCTACGATGTGAACTATATACCAAGATCTATCTAATAGATACAAACAACGGGCGGATGTATATCCGTAGAGAACATACCCTTGAAGACCGACAAAGCTTAACGAGTTCAACTCGTGGTTGATGTAGACGATCTCTTGCCGATCTCAAGATCGAGAGGAAGTCCTAGCGCCGCAAATCAGCAGCGCATCCGTGCTCGCACGCACGTTCGAGGCACCGAGCAACCTCCGCCTCCTCGCTCCAGCGATGCAGCGGAAGCACAACTCTTTCTTGCCGAATAGCCACCGGGAACATGTATCTCGCTAGTCCGAGACCATGGGGGATAAATTCTAGAGGGGGAGAGAGATCCTTCACGAGGAGGTGTGAGAGACAAGTGAGGAGGGTAGCTCCTTTTATAGGAGGAGGGGGGAACCCCAAGGGGGTGGCCGGCGCATGGGGGATGCCCCCTTGCCCTCCCCTCTTCATGTGGGTGGACACTCCACTCACAAATCTCCTTTAAATTCCCTCCACTCAAAAGTCCACTCAAATTCCCATTAAATTTCCACCAAATTTAATGCAAACTCTCATTAAATAAAACTCTTTTATTTTATTCAGAATTTTGTCAATTACTTTAATGACAAACATTCACAAATAACCCCTTGCTAGAATTCTATTTCACATGCATAACCACTTTATGCAATTTCACCCGAAAACCTATTTCGGTATCTAGTGAAATAAATTCCTGCGCTTGTTCATTCTTTCGGCATGAAACATTTGCTCCAATTGGATGTTGGTGTCTCTTAAGCGTGTCACCCTACGGTTCGTGAATAATGCGTACATGATCGAGACCCCTCTCGGATCAATAATCAGAAGCGGGATCTGGAGACCCATACTGACTCCCACACATTCAACGATGACTTTCTTGTAATCGTCGGAACCTTTTACGCTAGTATCTTAATCCCTTTGTTTCACGATATATTACATGTCCGAGATTCGATCATCGGTATCTCCATACCTAGTTTGATCTCGTTACCGACATGCACTCTTTTCTCGTTCCTGTGATATAACATTCTAGTGATCAAATCACTTGCTTGCAAGCTAATCAATGTGATATCACCGAGAGGGCCCAGAGTATATCTATCCGTCATCGGGATGAACAAATTCCACTCTCGATCCATGAGCCTCAACATAACACTTTATTAGTTCTGAATCCATCTTTATAATCACCCTGTTACGGTGTGACGTTTGATGTTATCAAGAAACTCTTCCGGTGTTAGTGATTGACATGATCTCATGGTCTAAGGATTAGGATCACTTCGTAAGTTGTTATAGCAATATAAACTCAATGACTTTGATCGTAATGCTATACTTCGGATGAATGTTCATCACACCATTACACTAATGTTGTGATCCCGTTATTAACAACATCCAATGTCCATGATCAGGAAACCTTGATCATCTTGTTAATCAACGAGCTAGTTTATGAGAGAGGCATAACTAGGAACTTTCTGTTTGTTTATTAAACACACATGTATTAACGTTTACGTATTAATACAATTATAGCATGCAAAATAAACATCTATCATATACTTGGAATACACATAATAAACACTTTATTATTGCCTCTCAGGGCATATTCCCTTCAGTCTCCCACTTGCACTAGAGACAATAATCTAGTTACATAGTGATAAATCTAACACCCATTGAGTTCTGGTGTTGATCATGTTTTGCTCTAGGGAGAGTTTTAGTCAACGGATCTGCTACATTGAGATCCGTATGTACTTTACAAATCTTTATATCTCCATCCTTGACATGCTCGCGGATGGAGTGAAATCGGCACTTAATATGCTTGGTATGCTTGTGAGACCTTGGCTCTTTGGCATTGGCAATGGCACCATTGTTGTCACAATAGATCACCATTGGGTCCAACGCGTTTGCCACCACTCCTAGTTCGGATATGAACTCCTTCATCCAAACTGCTTCCTGAGCCGCTTCTGAAGCAGCAACATATTCGGCCTCCGTTGTTGATCCCGCTACCACAGGTTGTTTGGAGATCCTCCAACTAACCGCTCCGCCATTCATGAGAAATACGTATCCGGATTGAGACTTAGAGTCATCCGGATCGGTGTCAAAGCTAGCGTCGACATAACACTTAGCGACGAGCTCTTCTTCACCTCCGTATACAAGAAACATATCGTTAGTTCTTCGTAAGTACTTAAGGATATTCTTGACCGCTATCCAGTGTTCCGAACATGGATCCGATTGGTACCTACTAGTCAAACTAATAGCATGTGCCACATCCGGTCTTGTACATAGCATGGCGTACATTATAGAGCCTATGGCTGAAGCATAGTGGACTTTGTCCATTATCTCTCTTTCTTCTGCCGAAGCCGGACTTTGAGTCTTACTCCATGTCTTGCCTTGCAACATAGGTAAGAACCCCTTCTTACTTCCGTCCATTTTAAACTTCTTTAAAATCTTATCAAGGTATGTACTTTGCGATAGCCCTATTAGGCGCCTAGATCTATCTCTATAGATCTTTATGCCTAATATGTATGACGCTTCACCTAGGTCCTTCATTGAAAATTTGCTGTTTAGATAACTTTTAACACTGTTTAAAAGATCTATATCATTTCCGATCAATAATATGTCATCCACATATAATATCAGAAATGCCACATTGCTCCCACTCAGTTTCTTGTAAATACAAGCTTCTCCATAAGTTTGGACAAATCCAAACTCTTTGATCACCTCATCAAAGCGGAGATTCCAACTTCGTGATGCTTGCTTCAATCCATAGATGGATCGCTGAAGCTTGCACACCTTGTTGGCATCCTTAGGATCGACAAAACCCTTTGGTTGTATCATATACAACTCTTCTTCAATATTACCATTGAGAAACGCGGTTTTGACATCCATCTGCCATATCTCATAATCGAAATATACAGCAATTGCTAACATAATCCTAACTGACTTTAGCATCGCTATGGGAGAGAAAGTCTCATCGTAGTCAACTCCTTGATTTTGTCGAAACCCCTTTGCGACAAGTCGAGCTTTATAGACGGTCACATTACCATCAGCATCAGTTTTCCTTTTGAAAATCCATTTGTTATCCACGGCCTTTCGGTCGTGAGGTAATTCCACCAAGTTCCAAACTTGATTTTCATACATGGATTCCATCTCAGATTTCATGGCTTCTAACCATTTGTTGGAATCCGGGCTCATCATCGCTTCTTCATACGTCGCAGTGTTGGGAATATGCCCTAGAGGCAATCATGTATGATGAGTTTTCCCATTGTATTCATAAGGATATTAAGTAGTCCTTGTATAAACATCTGATGTGTATCATTGAATATGTGATTCGGTTGTGGGACTATGCATTCATGTTGTTTGTACTAAATATCCTTGGTCATTGAGGTTGTGCTGGACACACAACTTAGACCAATGTGAAAGTTGGCTTGATGACTCGGTTCCACTTGTCATGGGCATGGAGATGCTATTCCAACTTACACAGATTCGGCTAAAGAGTTTAGCGAGTCGGATTGACCCATATTGAGGTACAACGAACTAGTTGTCATTTGTATATCTCAATCAATGTAATCCTTAGACCTGAGGTTGTTGCATAGTCCGAGTTGAGGATCACCGACTTAGGTTCTGTCAAACGCTGATCCGTAACTGGGCAGTTATAAAGGCAGGGTTCGGGTCGACTGAGAATCAAGCTGCGTGATGTGGATAACCAAGATGGGATTTTTCCCCTCCACTCAGAGAGATATTCTCTGGGCCCTCTCGTGAGATATGATTCGGAAAGCATGGCCATGCACGACTCGGTTAAGTGTTAACCGAGGCGATCGGCTAAGAGTTAGTCGGGTGAACCACTTATCTCAGATCGAGAAGAGAGTCGGACTATTTAAGGGATGACATATATTCGCCTATAGTCTGACAAGGTATATCGTGAGGCAAAAGGGACTCAGACGTAAGTCGCATTGGAAAGGCAAGTCGTCATGACTCTTTGGTACTTGGGAATCGGCATGTTCTGCTAGGAGCCGATGCCGATTGATCGATTGTGAGTCGGACTCTAATCGTGTCCAAGTAACCATGAGCCTGCGGGGTCACACACTTAAGAGCGGGAGCAAGTTCGGATTGGATCCGAATCTGTAATCTGGTTGGGTTGGACCTAAACCGGATTAGGACTGAGTCAGTGAGTTGGACTCACGGTGACTAGTGTTATATGGGCTTTAGTGAATGGGTCGCACGAGCCGATCCCACGTTCACTCCCTATATATAGTGGAGCACCGTAACCCAGAAAGGTTAATCGTTGTTCGGTTAGGTCATTCCATGTGTTGGAAACCCTAGCTCCACAGCAGTCCAGCCGCCGTAACGAACCTAGCAGTTCGCCGCCGGCGCTCCTCCTTGTACGTGTGGATACCAGCAGAGGTGCTGTGCGATCAGCACCAGGACGATCGGATCGTGAGGACTGCACTGCATCAGCCGACGCGCTTCATCAGTAATCCGCAACCGCGCGTCTAGTGGTAAACCTCGTGGCCTTCTACCTCAGCTAGGTCTTGGGATCACCACGTTAGAGGAAAAAGTTTTGTTTTATCTCTGCGTGGCCTAACAGTGGTATCAGAGCGATAGCTTCTGGTTTTAGGCTCGAGATCTCGCATATGTGATATGCGGTAGGATGTAGATGAGATCTATGTGCTGTTTGGTGGTCGATCTATGAGATAGATCGGTTTTGTACGAGGTTGATTGGATCAACTGTACTCGGGGAATGGTAGATCTGATTTCCGTGATCATACTGCTGAGGTCGTGGAACGACATACCCCTACCGGTCGGCTTCCGCCATCGGGGTAGACTGTGACACGTAAATCCAGAAGCGGTGATCGAAGATCAAAGAGTTTGATCGAATCGGAACGATGGTCGGAACCCATGTCCGGATCGTAGATGAGATCTACGTTTTCGGAAAAATCGTCGGGCGCTGCCCGCACCCACGAGGGGCGCTGCCCCTTCGATCCCCGCCCGCTATCCGGATAGCGGGACCGCCGGCTTCGCCCTGTAGTAGCGCCTTAGATGTCGTTGCGAGTTTCACAACGCCGGTAGATATTGTATCTATGCATAACTTGTTTTTGCAGGAAGTTGTGAATGGTATGGTTCATGTGCATGTGATGTATGTGTGTAATCCATACGTGATCTGCGAATCACGGTTTATGTCAGCCGGCTGGAGCCTAGGTGCTGTCATTTTATTGTATAACGACCTGCGTGTCGGATTCTCTATGTAATTCACTTTACTAAGCTAGTGTAGCTGTTTGAGAACCCGGAAGGCATGCAAGGCGTTGTACATGTCGGCGACAAGGAGTAAGACGGCAAGTGACAAGAGTTGGCACGAGTCGGATTACAGGCTTTGTGGAGATGGAGATCGCCATGAAGAGAGCCATACCATTTCACATTATAATTGCTTTATTTTGTGTTATTGTCATGTCTCAGTTTTACCTCTATTAGATAGTCGGTAAAATTTAATTCCTCAAAGAAGGTCTAGTCGGTTTTTCCCGCCAGTGTTTGCACCATCACATGTCGGACATTTTTGGTAGTGGGCTCATAAAATTGAGGTGCTGCCAATTCTTTCCGACTAGGTGTGTTCGAGTCGGACTCTTACTGCAGAAACACTCGGTAAGCTAGACGGGTCTATCACAACGGTTGTGGGACTCGGGGAAAAGTCGGATGGGAGCCGGGGCATGTGATGCCACCCGTCCAACAGGAGTCGCATAAGATGCGATTGACAAGGAGTTGTCTACCTAGATCACTTGGCGGCTAGCGGTGATGCTAAAGCTCACTAGCCGACTTGCTTATTTAGGATCCTGAATCACTAAGTAACCATCGGAGGGGTGTTGGTTCTAGTGGGAGCATAAAATATTAAAATGTTTAATATGCTTGCTCTTTTATGAATACATGTCTTAAGTGTTTTTGCATATTTTCTGTTGTAGATCATGGCACCAAGTAGCAGTCACTCTCAGATATCCGGTTTTGCGTTGAGAACCATTCTTGAGAAAGATAAACTGAACGACACTAATTTTACCAACTGGTATCGAAATCTAAGAATTGTTCTCAAACAAGAAAAGAAGGACCATGTCCTAGACAACCCACTTCCAGATGAGCCGAATGAGAATGCGACTGTCGCAGCCACCAATGCCTACCGTCGGGCTAAGGATGAGTCCACGGATATTAGCTGTCTTATGCTTGCTCACATGGAACCGGACTTGCAAAAGCAGTTCGAGCATGTTGAGTCCTACGATATGATCGAAAGCCTCAAAAGTATGTTCCAGGCTCAGGCGAAGACTGAGAGGTATCAAGTCTCTCAGGCTTTGCTGAGTTGCAAGCTTAAGGATGGTGATCCACTGAGTCCGCATGTGATCAAAATGGTTGGTTACGTGCAGTCTCTGGAGAGGCTTGGCTACCCCATTAGCGAAGAGTTCGCTACGGATATAATTCTGAACTCTCTTCCTAGTGCATATGGGCAGTTCATTTCGAACTACCATATGCATGGTATGGATAAGAAGCTCACTGAATTGCATGGGATGCTCAAGCAGGCAGAGGCGGATCTCAAGAAGGGCACCAGTCAAGTGTTGATGGTGCAGAATAAGGCTAAGTTCAAGAAGAGTTCTTGGACTAAGAAGAAGGCTAAGTCAGGAGGAAAGCAGGCTCAGGACCCGGTCCCAAGCGCTTCCTCAGGGACTAAACCATCTCCTTCAGCCGGATCCACTTGCTTCTACTGCAAGGCGGATGGCCACTGGAAGAGGAACTGCAGCAAGTACTTGGCCGACAAAGCCAAGAGTGGAGGTATGACTTCCGACTCAGGTACACTTGTTTGCAATGTTATAGACATATATCTTGCTGATGCACCTAATAGTTCTTTGGTATATGATACCGGATCAGTTATTCACATCTGCAACTCGTTGCAGGGATTGGTAAGAACTATGAGCGTAGCAAGAGGCGAGGTTGATATTCGAGTCGGCAACAAAGCAAGAGTTGCTGCGTTGGAAGTCGGCACGATGCAACTTCATTTACCTTCCGGATTCATTATGGAACTAAATAATTGTTATTATGTTCCAGTGCTCAGTCGAAACATTATCTCTGCTTCATGTTTGATGAGGCAAGGCTATGAGTCGAATATCAAGAATAATGGTTGTTCTTTGTATTTGAATGATATGTTTCACGGCTTTGCACCCGTCCAGGACGGGTTATTTATTTTGAATCTTGATGGTGAGTCGGTTTATAACATAAATGTTAAAAGGTTGAAACCAAATGATCTGAATATGACTTACTTTTGGCACTGTCGGCTTGGTCATATAAGTTGGAAACGCATGAAGAAGCTCCATGATGATGGACTCCTAACTTCGTTCGACTTGGAGTCGTTCGAGACATGCGAATCTTGCCTACTCGATAAAATGACCAAGACACCTTTTGCAAAGAGTTGCGAAAGGGCGTCCGACTTGTTGGGACTAGTACATAGTGATGTATGTGGACCAATGAGCACGACAGCCAGGGGTGGTTATGAGTACTTCATTACCTTCACTGATGATTTGAGTAGGTATGGATATATCTACTTGATGAAACATAAGTCGGAAGCCTTTGAAAAGTTCAAAGAATTCCAGAATGAAGCACAGAATCAACTCGGCAAGAAAATAAAGTTTCTTCGGTCGGACCGAGGAGGCGAGTACATGAGCCATGAGTTTGATGACCATCTGAAAAGTTGTGGAATAGTTCCTCAACTTACTCCGCCAGGAACGCCACAAAGGAATGGTGTTTCGGAAAGGCGGAATCGGACCTTGTTAGACATGGTACGTTCAATGATGAGTCGGACAGATCTGCCTTTATGATTTTGGGGTTATTGTCTAGAAACAGCGGCGTTCACACTAAACAGAGTACCATCAAAATCGGTAGAGAAGACACCGCATGAGATGTGGACAGGCAAAAAGCCGAGTTTGTCTTTTCTTAAGATTTGGGGTTGTGAAGCTTTTGTCAAGCGACTCCAGTCGGACAAGCTTACAGCCAAATCGGATAAGTGTATTTTCGTGGGGTATCCGAGGGAAACCTTGGGTTACTACTTCTACAACCGAGAAGAGGGCAAAGTGTTTGTCGCTCGGAACGGTGTCTTCCTTGAGAAAGAGTTTCTCAGTCGGGGAGTAATGGGAGCACGGTGCAACTCGAAGAAATTCGAGAGGAACTGGCTAGAAGCGAGTCGGCAAAAACCTTGGAGGTCGAGCCGGTCATGGCAGCTGAGCCGATAGCCGCACCTGTACTACGAAGATCGGCAAGATTACGAAGTGTTCGTGATGTGTTACTGTTAGACAGTGATGAGCCGACAAATTATTCGGAAGCGATGGTGGGATCTGATTCCGAGTCATGGCTTGGAGCCATGAGATCCGAGTTAAAGTCCATGGATGAGAATCAAGTTTGGAACTTGGTTGATCTGCCAGACGGTGCAAGACCCGTCGAGTGCAAATGGGTCTTCAAGAAGAAAACTGATATGGATGGAAATGTTTCCGTCTATAAAGCACGCCTTGTCGCGAAGGGGTTCCGACAAGTTCAAGGAGTTGATTACGACGAGACTTTCTCGCCCGTAGCGATGCTTAAATCAGTTCGGATCATGTTAGCTATAGCAGCCTATTTCGACTATGAGATATGGCAGATGGATGTCAAAACGGCTTTCCTTAACGGAAATTTAACCGAGGACGTGTATATGATACAGCCCGAGGGTTTTGTCGATCCGGCTAATACTGACAAGGTGTGCAAACTTCAGAAATCCATTTATGGGTTGAAGCAAGCATCTCGGAGTTGGAATATTCGCTTTGATGAGGTAGTCAAATCGTTTGGCTTCATCAAGAGTGATCATGATTCTTGTTTATACAAGAAGTTTAGTGGGAACAAAGTAAATTTTCTAATCTTATATGTGGATGACATATTACTGATTGGAAATGATCTCCAGATGTTGCAAGAAACCAAGGAATCATTAGAAAGGAGTTTCTCAATGAAAGACTTGGGTGAGGCAACATACATCCTCGGAATCCGGATCTATAGAGATAGATCAAGGAGGCTCATTGGATTGAGTCAGAGTACTTATTTGGGCAAAGTGTTGAAGAAGTTCAACATGTAATCGTCTAAGAAAGGGTTCTTACCGATGTCCCATGGTGTAAAACTTAGCAAGACTCAGTGTCCTTCGACAACTGATGAGCGAAGTCGGATGAGTGCGATTCCATATGCTTCTGTAGTCGGATCCATCATGTACGCCATGATTTGTACTAGGCCGGATGTTTCCTATGCTCTAAGTGTTGTGAGCAGATACCAGGCTGATCCTGGAGAGATCCACTGGACAGCGGCTAAAAATATCCTAAAGTACTTGAGAAGGACTAAGGATATGTTCCTGGTTTATGGTGGTGAAGATGAACTCAGTGTAAAGGGTTACACGGATGCGAGTTATCTCACCGACTCTGATGATTCTCGCTCGCAATCCGGATACGTGTTTATTATAAACGGAGGTGCTGTGAGCTGGAAAAGTTCCAAGCAAGAGACTGTGTCTGCATCTACAACAGAGGCTGAGTATATTGCCGCCTCGGAGGCAGCAAAGGAAGCTGTTTGGATGAGGAATTTCCTCATGGATCTTGGTGTGGTTCAGGGCTCGTCCAATCCGTTGGACGTGTATTGTGACAACAATGGTGCTATTGCACAAGCCAAGGAACCTAGACAACACCAGAAGAACAAGCACATACTCATGCGGTACCACCTAATTCGCCAGTTCGTGGATCAGGGTGATATCAAGTTATGCAAGGTACACACGGATGCAAATATTGCGGATCCATTGACAAAGCCATTACCACAGCCAAAGCATGAGGCGCGCCTGAGAGCCATGGGCATTAGATGCTTAGACATGTGATGTCGGAAGATTGACTCTAGTGCAAGTGGGAGACTGTTGAGAATATGCCCTAGAGGCAATCATGTATGATGAGTTTTCCCATTGTATTCATAAGGATATTAAGTAGTCCTTGTATAAACATCTGATGTGTATCATTGAATATGTGATTCGGTTGTGGGACTATGCATTCATGTTGTTTGTACTAAATATCCTTGGTCATTGAGGTTGTGCTGGACACACAACTTAGACCAATGTGAAAGTTGGCTTGATGACTCGGTTCCACTTGTCATGGGCATGGAGATGCTATTCCAACTTACACAGATTCGGCTAAAGAGTTTAGCGAGTCGGATTGACCCATATTGAGGTACAACGAACTAGTTGTCATTTGTATATCTCAATCAATGTAATCCTTAGACCTGAGGTTGTTGCATAGTCCGAGTTGAGGATCACCGACTTAGGTTCTGTCAAACGCTGATCCGTAACTAGGCAGTTATAAAGGCAGGGTTCGGGTCGACTGAGAATCAAGCTGCGTGATGTGGATAACCAAGATGGGATTTTTCCCCTCCACTCGGAGAGATATTCTCTGGGCCCTCTCGTGAGATATGATTCGGAAAGCATGGCCATGCACGACTCGGTTAAGTGTTAACCGAGGCGATCGGCTAAGAGTTAGTCGGGTGAACCACTTATCTCAGATCGAGAAGAGAGTCGGACTATTTAAGGGATGACATATATTCGCCTATAGTCTGACAAGGTATATGGTGAGGCAAAAGGGACTCAGACGTAAGTCGCATTGGAAAGGCAAGTCGTCATGACTCTTTGGTACTTGGGAATCGGCATGTTCTGCTAGGAGCCGATGCCGATTGATCGATTGTGAGTCGGACTCTAATCATGTCCAAGTAACCATGAGCCTGCGGGGTCACACACTTAAGAGCGGGAGCAAGTTTGGATTGGATCCGAATCTGTAATCTGGTTGGGTTGGACCTAAACCGGATTAGGACTGAGTTAGTGAGTTGGACTCACGGTGACTAGTGTTATATGGGCTTTAGTGAATGGGTCGCGCGAGCCGATCCCACGTTCACTCCCTATATATATTGGAGCACCGTAACCCAGAAAGGTTAATCGTTGTTCGGTTAGGTCATTCCATGTGTTGGAAACCCTAGATCCACAGCAGTCCAGCCGCCGTAACGAACCTAGCAGTTCGCCGCCGGCGCTCCTCCTTGTACGTGTGGATACCAGCAGAGGTGCTGTGCAATCAGCACCAGGACGATCGGATCGTGAGGACTGCACTGCATCAGCCGACGCGCTTCATCAGTAATCCGCAACCGCGCGTCTAGTGGTAAACCTCGTGGCCTTCTACCTCAGCTAGGTCTTGGGATCACCACGTTAGAGGAAAGAGTTTTGTTTTATATCTGCGTGGCCTAACACGCAGGGTCATCATTTTCATCAACCATGAAATTCATGACAGGATTTCCGTACAGCTCGGGAGCTGCACGCGTCCTGTTTGACCTGCGAGGTTCGGTAGTACTCTCTTTTGGAGTTTCATGATCATTATCATTAGTTCCCTCTTCAACAGGTGGAGCCAACTCCGGAACAACTTCCGGCGCTGCGCTACTCGCCATACTTTGAAGAGAAGGTTCCACAACCTCTTCGAGTTCTACCTTCCGACTACTCACACCTTTCGCGAGAAACTCTTTCTCTAGAAAGGATCCATTCTTGGCAACAAAAACCTTGCCCTCAGATCTGTGATAGAAGGAATACCCAATAGTTTCTTTAGGGTATCCTATGAAGACGCATTTTTCCGCTTTGGGTTCGAGTTTATCCGGTTGAAGTTTCTTCACATAAACATCGCGTCCCCAAACTTTAAGAAATGACAGCTTAGGTTTGTTTCCAAACCACAATTCATACGGTGTCTTTTCAACGGATTTAGATGGTGCCCGATTTAAAGTGAATGCAGCAGTTTCTAGTGCATAACCCCAAAATGACAACGGCAAGTCCGTCAGAGACATCATAGATCGAACCATATCTAATAAAGTACGATTACGACGTTCCGACACACCATTTCGCTGTGGTGTTCCGGCAGGTGTGAGTTGTGAAAAAATTCCACACTCTTTCATGTGAGTGATAAACTCGTAACTTAGATACTCACCTCCACGGTCGGACCGTAGAAATTTAATCTTTCTATTACGATGATTTTCCACTTCATTCTGAAATTCCTTGAACTTTTCAAAGGTTTCAGACTTTTGTTTCATCAAGTAGATATAACCGTATCTACTCAAATCATCCGTGAAAGTAACAAAATAACGATATCCACCTCACGCCGACACACTCATTGGACCACATACATCAGAATGTATGATTTCCAATAAATCTGTCGCCCGTTCCATTGAACCGGAAAACGGCGTTCTAGTCATCTTGCCCATAAGGCATGGCTCACATGTATCAAATGATTCATAATCAAGTGATTCCAAAAGTCCATCCGAATGGAGCTTCTTCATGCGTTTAACGCCAATATGACCTAGACGGCAGTGCCACATATATGCGGATATATCATCATTAAGTTTAATCCTTTTAGCATCAACATTATGAATATGTGTAACATTATCATCGAGATCTAATAGAAATAAACCATTCATCATCGGTGCATGACCATAAAAGATTTCATTCATATAAATGGAACAACCATTGTTCTCGGATTTAAATGAATAACCACTTCGCATCAAACACGATCCAGATACAATGTTCATGCTCAGTGCAGGCACCAGATAACATTTATTCAAGTTTATAACTAATCCCGACGGCAAGTGGAGAGGCAGCGTTCCGACGGCGATCACATCAACGCTTGATCCATTGCCGACACGCATCTTGACCTCACCCCTTGCTAGCGGTCGCTTGTTTCGCAGCCCCTGATTCGAGTTACAAATATTAGCAACTGAACCGGTATCAAATACCCAGGTGCTACTGCGAGCACTAGTCAAGTACACATCAATAACATGTATATCATATATACCTTTGTTTGCCTTGCCGGCCTTCTTGTCTGCCAGATACTTGGGGCAGTTGCGCTTCCAGTGGCCAGTCCCCTTACAATAGTAGCACTCGGAATCAGACTTAGGTCCAACTCGGGGTTTCTTTTCAGGCGCGGCAACAGGCTTGCCGCCCTTACTTTCCTTCCATTTTACCTTCTTGTCTTTCTTGAAACCAGTGTTCCTATTGATCATCAACACTTGATGTTCCTTTTTGATCTCCACTTCTGCAGTTTTAAGCATTGACAGAAGCTCGGGGAGAGACTTATTCATGCCTTGCATATTATAGTTCATCACGAAGCTCTTATAGCTAGGTGGCAGAGACTGCAGAACACGATGGATGCCTAAGTCAATGGGAATCGATATTCCCAAGGACACAAGCTTATCGGTGTAACCCGACATCTTGAGTACATGCTCACTAACGGAGCTGTGCTCTTCCATCATGCAGCTAAAGAACTTTTCTGAAGCGTTGTAGCTCTCTACAGCAGCATGTGTGTCGAAAATCATTTTCAACTCACCCATTGTATCAAATGCATTGCCGTTTTCGAAACGCTTTCTAAGTTCCGGCTCTAGCCCATACAACATACCGCAATGAACTAAGTTGTGGTCCTCCTGACGAGTCTGATAGACATTCTTCCCCTCGTCAGGGACATCATCAAAAGGTGGGGGGCCTAACGGCGCTTCTAGCACATATTGCTTTTGTGTAGCAGAGAGGAGAATCCTCAAATTCATGGCCCATTCGGTAAAGTTGCTACCGTTCGTTGCTAGTTTCTCTTTCTCCATGAACACATTGAAATTAAAAGCAGGTGGTGCCATCTACAACAGAATTTGTAAAGTTTAGACTAAGTGTATGATAGATTGAGTTCAACTAATCTATATTACGAATGAACTCCCACTCAAAAACGACATCCCTCGTACCTTTTTGGTGATTACATGAACCAAATCCACTACACCAAGTCCAATCATCACGTGAGTCGGTATAGCTTCAAAGGCGAGCATCAAATGGGCGTCATATCAACTATATGACTCATGCTTAACCTTTCGGTCCATGTTCCGAGGCCATGTCTGTACATGCTAGGCTCGCCAAGTTAGAACCTTAGTATTCGCGTGTGTAACTATTTTACACCTGAAATATGGTCGTGGATCCAAGAACACCCGATCATCACGTGATGTCTTGGAGCGACGAAAACATAATCGGTGCATACTAAAGGAAGAACACATTCTTATCTTGATATTTAAATGATGGATCATCTTATTATGCTAACAAAGCGCTAAACAAGCAATATAAGATGCTATCAAACATCATATGTTTATTAGTGAAATTATATGGTTCCCGCAGATGATCTCTATCATGTGCATCGTGGTATGATCACTATCATACCTATATGTGTAAATCCAAGGTCTATGGATTTTACATGCTATGTGTGTTGTAAGAGTATCATCTCATACTTCTACTTACAACACTACCATATCATAACACTATCCCAGCAACAATCTAAACTAGACGCCTCTAATTTATCCATTGCAAGTTTTACGTGGCTTAGGGCTTTCGAGATAGAACCGTTCTTACCTACGAACATGAACCACAACGAGGATAATCAAATTGTTGACAACTCGCTTGCAAAATAGATATTGACTATAGTAGGAGAGACAGACACCCGCTAGCCACTTATGCAAACTAGTTGCATGTCAAGCGTGGAACATGTCTCATGTGCGAGGACATGCAAAGTTTGTCCGGGCCGCTTCATCCCACTATGCCACCAATATCCAAAATTACAACAAAGGAGCAACAACATGATCATCATCGCCCACATACTTATATGTGTACTACCCGTGTAAAGTATCTACGCATAGATACGGCTCTAATACCACTGTAGGGTTCGCAGCATAGAAAACAAAAATTTTCCTACGATGTGAACTATATACCAAGATCTATCTAATAGATACAAACAACGGGCGGATGTATATCCGTAGAGAACATACCCTTGAAGACTGACAAAGCTTAACGAGTTCAACTCGTGGTTGATGTAGACGATCTCTTGCCGATCTCAAGATCGAGAGGAAGTCCTAGCGCCGCAAATCAGCAGCGCATCCGTGCTCGCACACACGTTCGAGGCACCGAGCAACCTCCGCCTCCTCGCTCCAGCGATGCAGCGGAAGCACAACTCTTTCTTGCCGAGTAGCCACCGGGAACATGTATCTCGCTAGTCCGAGACCATGGGGGATAAATTCTAGAGGGGGAGAGAGATCCTTCACGAGGAGGTGTGAGAGACAAGTGAGGAGGGGGGCTCCTTTTATAGGAGGAGGGGGGGGGACCCCAAGGGGGTGGCCGGCGCATGGGGGCTGCCCCCTTGCCCTCCCCTCTTCATGTGGGTGGACACTCCACTCACAAATCTCCTTTAAATTCCCTCCACTCACAAGTCCACTCAAATTCCCATTAAATTTCCACCAAATTTAATGCAAACTCTCATTAAATAAAACTCTTTTATTTTATTCAGAATTTTGTCAATTACTTTAATGACAAACATTCACAAATAACCCCTTGCTATAATTCTATTTCACATGCATAACCACTTTATGCAATTTCACCCGAAAACCTGTTTCGGTATCTAGTGAAATAAATTCCTGCGCTTGTTCATTCTTTTGGCATGAAACATTTTCTCCAATTGGATGTCGGTATCTCTTAAGTGTGTCACCCTACGGTTCGTGAATAATGCGGACATGATCGAGACCCCTCTCGGATCAATAATCAGAAGCGGGATCTGGAGAACCATACTGACTCCCACACATTCAACGATGACTTTCTTGTGATCGTCGGAACCTTTTACGCTAGTATCTTAATCCCTTTGTTTCACGATATATTACATGTTCGAGATTCGATCATCGGTATCTCCATACCTAGTTTGATCTCGTTACCGACATGCACTCTTTTCTCATTCCTGTGATATAACATTCTAGTGATCAAATCACTTGCTTGCAAGCTAATCAATGTGATATCACCGAGAGGGCCCAGAGTATATCTATCCGTCATCGGGATGAACAAATTCCACTCTCGATCCATGAGCCTCAACATAACACTTTATTAGTTCTGAATCCATCTTTATAATCACCCTGTTACGGTGTGACGTTTGATGTTATCAAGAAACTCTTCCGGTGTTAGTGATTGACATGATCTCATGGTCTAAGGATTAGGATCACTTCGTAAGTTGTTATAGCAATATAAACTCAATGACTTTGATCGTAATGCTGTACTTCGGATGAATGTTCATCACACCATTACACTAATGTTGTGATCCCGTTATTAACAACATCCAATGTCCATGATCAGGAAACCTTGATCATCTTGTTAATCAACGAGCTAGTTTATGAGAGAGGCATAACTAGGAACTTTCTGTTTGTTTATTAAACACACATGTATTAACATTTCCGTATTAATACAATTATAGCATGCAAAATAAACATCTATCATATACTTGGAATACACATAATAAACACTTTATTATTGCCTCTCAGGGCATATTCCCTTCATATATGATATACATGTTATTAATGTGTACTTGACTAGTGCTCGCAGTAGCACCTGGGTATTTGATACCGGTTCAGTTGCTAATATTTTTAACTCGAATCAAGGGCTGCGGAACAAGCGACCGCTAGCAAGGGGTGAGGTCAAGATGCGTGTCGGCAATGGATCAAGCGTTGATGTGATCGCCGTCGGAACGCTGCCTCTTCACTTGCCGTCGGGATTAGTTATAAACTTAAATAATTGTTATCTGGTGCCTGCACTGAGCATGAACATTGTATCTGGATCGTGTTTGATGCGAAGTGGTTATTCATTTAAATCCGAGAACAATGGTTGTTCCATTTATATGAATGAAATCTTTTATGGTCATGCACCGATGATGAATGGTTTATTTCTATTAGATCTCGATGATAATGTTACACATATTCATAATGTTGATGCTAAAAGGATTAAACTAAATGATGATATATCCGCATATATGTGGCACTGCCGTCTAGGTCATATTGGCGTTAAACGCATGAAGAAGCTCCATTCGGATGGACTTTTGGAATCACTTGATTTTGAATCATTTGATACATGTGAGCCATGCCTTATGGGCAAGATGACTAGAACGCCGTTTTCCGGTTCAATGGAACGTGCGACAGATTTATTGGAAATCATACATTCTGATGTATGTGGTCCAATGAGTGTGTCGGCGCGAGGTGGATATCGTTATTTTGTTACTTTCATGGATGATTTGAGTAGATACGGTTATATCTACTTGATGAAACACAAGTATGAAACCTTTGAAAAGTTCAAGGAATTTCAGAATGAAGTGGAAAATCATCGTAATAGAAAGATTAAATTTCTACGGTCCGACCGTGGAGGTGAGTATCTAAGTTACGAGTTTAGCACTCACATGAAAGAGTGTGGAATTGTTTCACAACTCACACCTGCCGGAACACCACAGCGAAATGGTGTGTCGGAACGTCGTAATCGTACTTTATTAGATAT
Organism: Avena sativa; assembly: GCA_916181665.1. Lineage (NCBI taxonomy): Eukaryota > Viridiplantae > Streptophyta > Magnoliopsida > Poales > Poaceae > Avena > Avena sativa. Next base: position 427,080,790 of record OV702280.1, read on the forward strand.
GGTTCGATCTATGATGTCTCTGACGGACTTGCCGTTGTCATTTTGGGGTTATGCACTAGAAACTGCTGCATTCACTTTAAATCGGGGACCATCTAAATCCGTTGAAAAGACACCGTATGAATTGTGGTTTGGAAACAAACCTAAGCTGTCTTCTCTTAAAGTTTGGGGATGCGATGTTTATGTGAAGAAACTTCAACCGGATAAACTCGAACCCAAAGCGGAAAAATGCGTCTTCATAGGATACCCTAAGGAAACTATTGGGTATTCCTTCTATCACAGATCCGAGGGAAAGGTTTTGTTGCCAAGAATGGATCCTTTCTAGAGAAAGAGTTTCTTGCGAAAGGTGTGAGTAGTCAGTAGGTAGAACTCGAAGAGGTTATTGAACCTTCTCTTCAAAGTATGGCGAGTAGCGCAGCGCCGGAAGTTGTTCCGGAGTTGGCTCCACCTGTTGAAGAGGGAACTAATGATAATGATCATGATACTCCGAAAGAGAGTACTACCGAACCTCGCAGGTCAAGCAGGACGCGTGCAGCTCCCGAGCTGTACGGAAATCCTGTCATGAATTTCATGGTTGATGAAAATAATGACCCTGCGACGTATGAAGAAGCGACGATGAGCCCGGATTCCAACAAATGGTTAGAAGCCATGAAATCCAAGATGGAATCCATGTATGAAAATCAAGTTTGGAACTTGGTGGACTTACCTCACGACCGAAAGGCCGTGGAGAACAAATGGATTTTCAAAAGGAAAACTGATGTTGATGGTAATGTGACTGTCTATAAAGCTCGACTTGTCGCAAAGGGGTTTCGACAAATTCAAGGAGTTGACTACGATGAGACATTCTCTCCCGTAGCGATGCTAAAGTCAGTTAGGATTATGTTAGCAATTGCTGCATATTTCGATTATGAGATATGGCAGATGGATGTAAAAACCGCGTTTCTCAATGGTAATATTGAGGAAGAGTTGTATATGATACAACCAAAGGGTTTTGTCGATCCTAAGGATGCTAACAAGGTGTGCAAGCTTCAGCGATCCATCTATGGATTGAAGCAAGCATCACGAAGTTGGAATCTCCGCTTTGATGAGGTGATCAAAGAGTTTGGATTTGTTCAAACTTATGTAGAAGCTTGTATTTACAAGAAAGTGAGTGGGAGCAATGTGGCATTTCTGATATTATATGTGGATGACATATTATTGATCGGAAATGATATAGATCTTTTAAACAGTGTTAAAAGTTATCTAAACAGCAAATTTTCAGTGAAGGACCTAGGTGAAGCGCCATACATATTAGGCATAAAGATCTATAGAGATAGATCTAGGCGCCTAATAGGGCTATCGCAAAGTACATACCTTGATAAGATTTTAAAGAAGTTTAAAATGGACAGAAGTAAGAAGGGGTTCTTACCTATGTTGCAAGGCAAGACATGGAGTAAGACTCAAAGTCCGGCTTCGGTGGAAGAAAGAGAGATAATGGACAAAGTCCCCTATGCTTCAGCCATAGGCTCTATAATGTACGCCATGCTATGTACAAGACCGGATGTGGCACATGCTATTAGTTTGACTAGTAGGTACCAATCGGATCTAGGTTCGGAACACTGGATAGTGGTCAAGAATATCCTTAAGTACTTACGAAGAACTAAGGATATGTTTCTTGTATACGGAGGTGAAGAAGAGCTCGTCACTAAGTGTTATGTCGACGCTAGCTTTGAGACAGATCCGGATGACTCTAAGTCTCAATCCGGATACGTATTTCTCATGAATGGCGGAGCAGTTAGTTGGTGGAGCTCCAAACAACCTGTGGTAGCGGGATCAACAACAGAGGCCGAATATGTTGCTGCTTCAGAAGCGGCTCAGGAAGCAGTTTGGATGAAGGAGTTCATATCCGAACTAGGAGTGGTGGCAAACGCGTTGGACCCAATGGTGATCTATTGTGACAACAATGGTGCCATTGCTAATGCCAAAGAGCCAAGGTCTCACAAGCATTCCAAGCATATTAAGCGTCGGTTTCACTCCATCCGCGAGCATGTCAAGGATGGAGATATAAAGATTTGTAAAGTACATACGGATCTCAATATAGCAGATTCGTTGACTAAAACTCTCCCTAGAGCAAAACATGATCAACACCAGAACTCAATGGGTGTTAGATTTATCACTATGTAACTAGATTATTGTCTCTAGTGCAAGTGGGAGACTGAAGGGAATATGCCCTGAGAGGCAATAATAAAGTGTTTATTATGTGTATTCCAAGTATATGATAGCTGTTTATTTTGCATGCTATAATTGTATTAATACGGAAACATTAATACATGTGTGTTTAATAAACAAACAGAAAGTTCCTAGTTATGCCTCTCTCTCATAAACTAGCTCGTTGATTAACAAGATGATCAAGGTTTCCTGATCATGGACATTGGATGTTGTTAATAACGGGATCACAACATTAGTGTAATGGTGTGATGAACATTCATCCGAAGTATAGCATTACGATCAAAGTCATTGAGTTTATATTGCTATAACAACTTACGAAGTGATCCTAATCCTTAGACCATGAGATCATGTCAATCACTAACTTATTCGGCAAGAAAGAGTTATGCTTCCGCTGCATCGCTGGAGCAAGGAGGCGGAGGTTGCTCGGTGCCTCGAACGTGTGTGCGAGCACGGATGCGCTGCTGATTTGCGGCGCTAGGACTTCCTCTCGATCTTGAGATCGGCAAGAGATCGTCTACATCAACCACGAGTTGAACTCGTTAAGCTTTGTCAGTCTTCAAGGGTATGTTCTCTACGGATATACATCCGCCCGTTGTTTGTATCTAGTAGATAGATCTTGGTACGTAGTTCCCATCGTAGGAAATTTTTTGTTTTCTATGATGCGAACCCTACATTCAAGCCATTTGACGGAGTCAAGGCTCATCATTGCTTCTTTGCATGTAGTCGGATCATTATTGTCAAATAATGATTTAACTCTCAAATCTTGGTATTTGATTATTTACCCGACCTACTTGTTTCAATAGGAACTTAGACCTCTGTGACCGCAACAGATCTACATATAGACACGACTCTGATACCACTGTAGGGGTTCGTAGCATAGAAAACAAAAAATTTATACCGCATGCACACAAACAAGCCAAGATCTATCTACTAGATTGTAGCAACGAGTCGATAGAGGAACTCACCCTCGAAGATTCCAAAGCGGTTAACGAGACCAGATTCTCGTGGGTGATGTAGTCGTACACTTGCCGATCTCAAGATCACGTAGACGATCCTTCCGGCGCTGCATTCCGGCAGCGCTCCCGCAGTCGGTCACACGTTCGGTACTCGATGAAGACCTTCCTCTCCCTTGTTCCAGCAGGCAGCGGAGGTTGCAGCACTCTCCTCGTGATTCCGGCAGCACGACGGCGTGGTACTGGAAGTAGAGGGGAGATCTTGCAGGGCTTCGCCTTAAGCCGAAGCGAGTATGTTGGATTAGGGTTTCCTGGAAAACTAGGGTTTAGAGATCCAGGAGGAGGAGGAGGAGGTTTCGGCGGCGGCGACAGACCGGCGGCGGCGACGGCGGGCGGCGGCGGGCGGTGGCTCGTGGAGAGGTCTTGGAACTTGTGTTGTTTGGGGCAGCCCTCCCCCTCTATTTATGAGAGGGAGGGGCAGCCTTGGGAGGGGTGGGTTTGAATCCAAACTCAAACCCAAGTTGGATTGAGAGAAGGACTTGTTTCTTCTCCCACTAGGAAACCATTGTTCCAGTTTGACTTTTCAAACTTCCCGTTTGACTTTCAATTTAGAGTTTTATTTCTCTCTTGCATATGCCAACACAAAGTGACCTTGGACATGATCCAATCATTCCACTTACCCATGACACATTCATGGACCATTCTCCTTTCGGACCGGTGAACCTTCTAGACCCTTCTAGAACCTCTCCGATGAAATCATCGGAAACTTTCCTGAACTCCGAAATAGGACTTTCCTTATATGAATCTTATTCTCCGGACCATTCCGGATCTCCTCGTGATATCCCGGATCCCATCCGAGACTCCGAACAACATTCGGTCTCTTACTAATCATTCCATAACTACTCAACAACATCGAATCCTTAAGTGTGTCTCCCTACGGTTCGTGAATTATGCGGACATGACCGAGACACTTCTCCGATCAATAACCAATAGAGGAATCTGTAAATTCATATGGCTCCCACATATTTCTACGATTACTTTGCGATCGATTGAACCACTTACATACGATACCAATTTCCCTTTGTCTCACGATAGTTTACTTATCCAAGGTTTTGATCGTCGGTATCTCTTCATACCTAGTTCAACCTCGTTATCGATAAGTACTCTTTTCTCGTTCCCCTGATATGTGATCCTTTGTGAGCCAGTCACATGCTTTCAAGCTAATTGGATGACATTCCACCGAGAGGGCCTAGAGTATATATATCCGTCATATGGATGGACAAATCCCACTCTTGATCCATGTGCCTCAACCCATACTTTACGAACACTCAATGCCACCTTTATAGCCACCCAGTTACGGTGTGGTGTTTGATGTCATCAAAGCATCCTTCCGGTGATGGTGATTAACATGATCTCATGGTCGAAGGAATTAGGTTACTATGTATCAGAAAGCTTATAGCAAATGAACTATATTAAATGACTTGATCTTTATGCTACGCTTAACTATAGGAGTATGTCCATCACATCATTCTCCTAATGATATGACCCTGTTGTTAATAACATCTCTATGTTCATGATCAGGAAACCATGATCATATATTAACCAACAAGCTAGTTTAACAAGAGGCTTTACTAGGGACTCTTTTATGTTTACAAATCACACAAGTATTAATGTTTCCGGTTAATACAATTATAGCATGGTATGTAAACATTTATCATAAGTATGAAGATATGATAATAACCACTTTATTATTGCCTCTTGGGCATATCTCCAACATCTTCTTCTCCTCTTGTGCAGCTTTCTTCTTCTTCTCCTCCATTGCAGCTTTTTTCTTGTCTCTTAGTTCCATTTTCTTCTTCTTTTCATTTGCTTTGCGAATTAGTTTATCAACCTTTGATTCTTTTCTCAATGAAGGAGGACGTCTAGCACATCTAACAGCTATTGGGCTCAATATAGTTTTACATGTTGTCTTCTCATTGGAAAGTGCACCTTCTCCGGTATCAGGGTGGTCCTCAATATTATCAGAACTTGAGTTAGTAGAAAACTTAATTTTCAGATAACGTAGCTCTTCAATCAAAGCACTGCACAAATCATTTGACATGGCTCATATCTCTGCAACCGGGTAGAATTCATTGCACAACATATCAAAACGCTTTGCAACAGGAGTTTCTTCCGTGCCGGCATATGTACACCTAATGTAGTTATGTTTTCTTTTCACATTTTTTCTCCACCTATCAAGGATGTATTGTGAAGGAACTTCCTTTATTTTCTTATGAGTGAGCACACTTAACACATGACTATAAAGAATACCTCTGAACTCAAAGTAGCGACAGGAACATTTAACTTCAAACTCTTCATCATTAAAATATACATGATACACAATATCTTTTCTCCATCCAGTTTCTGCATTAATCAAGACATCCTTGGTTATTTCATATGTTTCTATTGCCCCTTCTTTCCCTATGAACTTACGATCACAATACAACTTGTGAGTTAGCTCTTCTTGAAACTCTTTGAACTTTGAATTTGTATAGACTGATTGAAATTGCTTCTCGATGTCAAAGTGTGTGACACAAGGTATGGTAGAATTGAAAGAATTAAAATCAGCAATTTTCTCCTTCTCAACTTTGTCACGAAGAGCATTCTCACATTGGCAAACAAAATGCTTCAATGTTGTTTTTGCATTAACATAGCCATCAAAGAAGGCAATCATACTCTCGCTACGTTGTGTAGTAGACATACCTGCCCAAAAGGCGTCTTTCACAAATGCTGGAACCCAACGGTGCCGATGGTTATAAAGACCTTTAAGCCATTCATTACCATCAAGATTATACCTCTCAATCATACGCATCCAAGAAACTTCAAATTCTATAACTTTCAATGAATCATAAACTGCATTGCCAAGAGCAATCTTGATGTGATCATACTGATCATATCCACCTAGCTTCTCGGGTATCTTTTTCATTATATGCCACAAGCACCATCTATAGCGAGAGTCTGAAAAAACTATGTCCACGGCATTTTGAATTGCTTTTGCTTGATCAATAATAATAGCTTTTGGTTTACGATTTGACACACATGTAAGCCATGCTTGAAATAACCAAACAAATGTTGGAGTATCTTCATTTGATAATAAAGCACATCCTAGAAACACTGACTGGCCATGATGATTGACTCTGATGAATAAAGCAAAAGGCATATCATATTTGTTCGTCAAATATGTTGTGTCAAAAGTTATAACATCATTAAAAGAGTCATAGACCGCCCTACTTCTTGCATCAGCCCAGAAAACATTTCTTAATCGAGATTCATCACGACATCCATAACACTAAAAAATTTTGGATTCTCAGATTGCATTTTCACAAAATAGTCACGGACAGCTTCAGCATTTCCACGTCCAAGTTTCAGCCTTATCTCTTTCTCTAGAAAATTGCGACAATCTTTCTCACCAAAAGTAAGGTTATCATGACCATCTGCTCCCACAACAAAAGAATTGAAATTCTTGTTTACTCGTATTCCAGCCCGGTCATTCAATAAAAGCCTTCTCTTAACATGATAGTCCATCCTTTTGTTACATCTAAATAACCGAGATTTGAGTGGACTGAGTGTATGATTATGATCGAAAATGACTTTTGAAAATTGAAACTTTCCACTAGGACGACGTGTAATATTAACTTTAGCTTTGCATCCTAAACCAGCAGATGGATTTGGCTTCAACATATTTTTTGAGTTGGACCGAGTCTTACCATAGCGAGAACAACAAAGCATAAGATACTTTAGTTCTCCATCATCATCAGTATGTGAGCTTCTTTTTGTGACACCGAAACCTTTTGATTTAGCATAGTTCTTGTAGTATTCTCCCGCATCATTCTCACTATCAAAAGTCATGCCCAACTCAGGATCTTGAAGCAAGGCCTCTCGCTGAGCCTCATCATGAGCATGCGCGAGTTCTGTGTTTCCTTCCTTCTGTTGCGCAATGCCATCCTCATCCCTTGAAATAGACATGTCACATGTAGCTTTAACACTAGTAGTTTTATTATCCATTCCTACAAATCATGACACTAGTTAAAATTTGTTAAGCATATAGTGAGATGACATGTGCGATCAGAATTCATAAACGCAATGAATATGCGATCAACAGAATGCAAGAATATATATACTGAGATGTCATGTGTTATCAGAATCACTACAGGAGACGGGAGATACGCCGAGGGATGGAAGCCATCGGCACAGCCAGGCAAAGCCGGCTGTGCTGACGGTAACCGTCGGCGTAGCCACCTCGGCGTATCTCCTGGTCGGCACAGTAAAACGGCCGTCGGCACATCCTATCCCCCTCGGCACAGCATCTCCCCGCGGGCCCCGCGTGTCAGCAACGTTCGTCCGCGCTAACGGCCGCGTCAGAGGGCTACGCCGACGGTTGGGCCGTCGGCACAGGCGGAGCCCGAACCGCCGCAGCCCGCCACGTGCCCTCCTACGCCGACGGCCAAGCCCTCGGCACAGCCCTCCCTCGAGCTGACATGCCGCCGGTCTGGCCGTCGGCACAGGCCCTCCCTCATAGCGCCATGTTGCCCACTACGCCGACGGCAATGCCGTCGGCACAGCCTTGGCATATGCTGTGCAGCATAGAGCTGTGCCGACGGCTATGCCGTCGGCGTAGCATGTGCCATTTTTTTTTGTTTCCATTTCTAATTCAATTTGAGCATCCAAAATTCACGCAAAATAATTTAATTGCATTGCAATATCAGCAAAATAATTTGAGCATCCAAACAAATAATCATGCCATTGCAATATCCATCGTCATCCAAACAACAACATGATCATCCACAAAACATATTTGTTACACATACAAACTCATCACAAGTGCATACACATAGAAGATATGACAAGTGCATCCACTAGCTCTATCTCTAACCATGTCCATGCTCATGGTCCGAAACTCGCGGTATGTGTCGGTGTGTCAAGGAGCCCGAGGCTTCCCGTTCCGAGCTCAGGAGACGCTTGCAGTTGTCAGGCCATCGGGGAAGTAGAACCACTAGCAGAACCGCCATCAGGCGCCATGATACGAAGTTGTGCATCAGCACGTGACGGACTAGGCGAGGCCGAGGCACGACCAAAGGGTCCAACATTCCTGGAGCATCCTGATCCCTACATGTTTGAGCAAAAACTTAGCAACTTGCGAGGCATATGAAAGTGGTAACATGTGGTTAGGCAAAGAATTTACCGGGGTCCCTCCGTAGTATGTGGCAGCGAAATCCTCCCTCGATATGCAGCGAGGTGGCATCCCAGGATCAGGTGGCTGGTCACCTTCCACCGGAACCCGCTGTCTAGTGATAAAGTAGTGATTCATCGCCTACAAGATAGTTATATGTCAGTCGTTGTAGGAACAAAGGTTCAAACTAGAGGAAGTGGGACTTAGCATCATTTGCAAAAGTAAAGTTTGAAACTTACAGCCGTCACTTTCCTAGTGTACGCATCGCACTCTGCCCTCAGCGCAATCCATGCATCATACTCCTTGTTATAATCTGCCTGAAGGGCCTTGTAGGCATCATCAAAATGACGCTACAATTGCAAAAATAACGAATCTCGTCAGCTTAGCCATTTAGGATCAAATTGCGGAAATAAGATGGAAATGAGAAACACTCACATCGGCGGTGGAGGCAGCAGGCCGAGGACGAGGCGCGATAGGGGGGTGATCGGGGGTGAGGGTAGCCTTGACTCGTGTGAGGGTCATGGTAGGCTGGACCACCCCATCAAGAATGTTGAAACGGCCATGTGGCTTGCCGTGGCTCGCCATGATCAAGGCAGTCTCATCGACCTCATGGTGCATGGGCTCATCCATCTCCGGATGCAAACCCTTGAGCTTCTCGCAATAGGTGTTGAGCTTCTCCTTGGCGTTACCGAAGTACTGGGAAGCTGAGGCTGAGGCTGCTCTAGGTCGGGCTTCTTCGTCTTCATCTTCTCCCACACGACCAGGTCGGTAATAGGGCTATTAACCTCCCCCTCCATCTCCTCCTGCATCGGCAAAGAAATGTTAATTATGTGTGTCAACTAATAACATTATGGGAAATAAAATGAAGGTTGTTCCATGTATATATATACCAAGTGCTTCTTGAAGAGACCATGGTTGCGGCTTCCCGCGCTGTGTGTTCCCATGCTGCCGCGGTTTTTCTTGTTCCGCTTGCTCACGGCCTCAAAGTCAGGATCTTCCCCGATCCACCTACTAGCCAGCACCTCAAAAGCGTCTTCTTTGTGTTCACACCACATTGGCATAACCTGAAACCACAATACTCATTACACTAACAGATAATGCAATACCAACTTAGCATCTATGGACCTTCTCATTGACAATTTACTTACCGTCATGAAATCAGCCACCGACATCTTTGGCTTGTGACCCCGGGCAATCTCATCCTTCCGTATATTAAGGCCATGCTCAGCTTGAAAGTGATTGATCAACGTATTCTTGGTGTTGTACCATTGCTGTGTTGTCAACTTCCGACAAGCCTCAAGCAAAGTCGCATTCGCCGCCTCCTGATGCTCCGGTGTCACCTGATAGAAGACCTTCAATCATGCAAAAAATTATGGGAGTCATGAGATAGCACGATGATGAGCAAAAAACATTATGGGAGTCACAAGCCAAAGTATGCCTTACCCAAAAGTTGCTAATCACAACATCAGCAGCACTCTCGAAGCCCGGGCAATCTGTGGAGGCCTCATAGTCTGACCAAAACCAGGCTAGCTTCCTTCGGCCGTTGGGGACTATAGTGTACAAGCCCGGCCAATACTTCCTGATCAAAGATCCAAGCACACTATTAGGGTGGCGAACCCCCGCCGGTTTTAACCAGTTGCTGCACAATAAACAAACATTAGTACATGCCAAAATGTTATGACCAAAAACATGAGTTAGTCACTTACTATTTGCCGCAGGGCTCAATCGTAGGTCTCTCTTCCGGGCGAGGCTCCTTCTTAGGGACACGAGCCTCCCCACGAATCGACAACTTCTTCGGCGGCGCCTCACCCTCCGGCGACGCCTCACCCTCCGCCTCCCCATCCGACATCCCCCCAAATCTTCGTATGACTCTGTCTGTGAAGCCACGGTGCCAGAAGCAGAGGGTAATTCAGACAAACGGGCAACACGCCGCGGGGGAGACGAGTCTGGATCCTCTGAATCGAGTCCTGCACCTGCATTGATAAAGAGTAGCCAATTTAGCATGAAGACATAAAAAATATAAACGTAATTCATAAATAACGGGGGAGATGAGTATGTACCCGAGGCTGCACCTCCTCGTCCTCGTGCTGCACCTGGTCGTCCTCATGCTGCACCTGGTCGTCCTCGTGGTGCACCTCCTCGTCCTCGTCCTTGTCCTCCTGCAGCGGGAAGTTCTCCCTGCGAGGGAGGTGGGTCCTCCAATCCCCTTCCTCGAGCTCCACCGTAGCGCGGGTTGGGACGAGGTACTCTTCTCCTTTGGGTAATCTTCTCTTGGGTCATCATATTGAGAAGGGAGGCCGGTGATTCCTTGCTCCCCCGAGGCATTGGTCAATCACCTGCATTATAGACATGTTGAAATTAATAAGCATAAAGACATAATGCAATTAAGAAGCATGTTAAGAAATAAATACTAAGCATAAAGACATAAAAGACCCTCACCTCTAGTCATCACTATCATAAAGTACTTGGTTGTGGTGCATCGCGTTCTCATTTTCACTATCACTATCACTATCACATGAGTAGTAAGGCTCGTCGCACGGTGGAGGCTCATCATTGTTGAAATTCGCCTCATGAAACTTGTTGAGCATATCAACGTCCTTTAAATCCACCACTGTCTCACCACGAGTTTGTGCATCGTTCTCGAGGTCCTCATGACCCACTTGTATGTCAAAAACCCCGAAGTTCTCTTCCTCTTGATAGAAAATTCCCTCGTACGTCACAGGGTCAATGTTGAGGTAATCGTTGGCGTTGGGCCTAGGTAGCTTACCATGTGGCGATACCTAGAAGACGACTTCCCAACCCAAAAGTTCCTCTTTCTTGCATGGGTAGGGCAAGTAATAAACTTGCTTGCCTTGGTGAGCCACTATATAGACATTGGCTCCGCAATAGGTGGTTGAAGGCCTAACTTCAACTAACCCAATGGAAGGGGTACTTCTCTGTCCATCGATGGGGTCGAACCAGCGGTATTTGAACACAACGAGCTTGAGTTTTATGTTTGTCTCAAACGTTAGCTCGTATACGTCCTCTAATATCCCGTAGTAATCAACTCCATCGGTTCCTCCGGTGAAGACCCCAGTATTTATAGTTTTTGCATTAGGCCGATTGTTCTGGTGAAACTCTGTATGGAGGCGGTACCCATTAACATCGTACTTCTGATACCTCATGACTCTACGGATACAACCCTGTGAAACACATCGAATCTCATTCGTCATCTCAACATTGCGATCAGCTCCCTGCAAGTCATGGATTGCAAGGTAAGAGGGATATGTGTAATAATAGGGACAAGTCACGGATTGCTAGGTAAGAGGGAAATTACTCTGGCCCTGAACCAAGCCACAAATTTTTTCTTTCCGGGGGCACCATCTTTTAGAAGAGTGTCCAGCTCCGTGACACTGGGATCCCTCGTTTCTAACCACTGTTCATCCTTGAATTGGCTAAAAGGAGTAAACACGGATTAGACCAAAATCGAGTTACTAGTTGCAATAGGTAATTTGTTCATCAGTTTACCTCATGAAACCGATAAGTTCATGCTTCATGTTCATGAGCACATAGAACATTATGCCCTCCTTTTCTTCCGGCTTCAATATGTACGCTTTTCCAGCACCGGACTTGCCACCGGGAGATTGAAAGAGTGCGATCTTGGGGTCTTCCTCCAGCTCGTCGACATTGTACCGAGTGAACGGGTTATGTAGAGTGGGAACATCATCGGCATAGTACTTTATCGTGATGTCTGCTATCTCCCCGATCAGAGTTGCCTCAGCTATGCATGCTTCAATCTTACTTTTGTTTCCACATTTCATTCGAATATACTTAAACTCTCTCTCAATACAGAACTGCCAACGAAACTGCACTGGTCCACCCAAAAGTACCTCATTCGCGAGGTGCACGATGAGATGTGCCATCGGAGTAAAAAATCCTGGCGCAAAGATCGTCTCCAACTTGCATAGCAACTCTGGCACTAGTTCCTGCAGCCTCTCAATCAGCTCGGGAGATACCTGCTTAGCACACAGAGTGCGAAAGAAATGGCTCAACTCCGCGAGCACTCGCCATACATGATCGGGGAGATACCCTCGAACCATCACCGGCATCAGCCGCTCAATCCATATATGATAGTCATGACTCTTTAGGCCGGTGACTTTTCCCGTCGCAAGATTGACTCCCTTACTCATATTTGAACAATAACCACCAGGGAACATCACGACGTACTTGAGACACCTGAATGACTCCTTCTTTTGGTCATTATCAAGGCAGAAGATGGCATGCGGCTTGAACCAATTTCTTCGATTGCGGTCAGGAGGCTGCATGTGTTGTTTCTTCCTATCACATAGCTTCTCAACATCGACCCTAGCCTTGACATTATCCTTTGACTTTCCAGGGATGTTGCAAATTGTGTGAAAGAGGGACTCTCCTACATTCTTTTCAGTGTGCATCACATCGATGTTATGGGGAAGTTCGAGGTCCTTGTAATACTCGAGATTCGTTATGGCTGCCTCGTGAGTCCAGTTGTGCGTTTTACCATATCCCTCAAATTGTGGGCTAGGAATCTCAGTACGCTTCAGAGCAAGTAGCTCGGCTTTAACAGCTACACCATCAAACACTGGTATCGCTTTCTGTTCATTCACAACTACGCCCTTCATGAAGTTCTTTTTGTCTCGTCTGAACCGGTGCCCTCTTTTGAGTAAAGGTCGATTTTTGTCAAAGGCGACATACTTGCCACCCGCGCTTAGCCAAAAGAACTCAAGTTGGAGCCTGCAAACTGGGCAAGGCCACTTACCGGATGTACACCACCCGCAAAATAGGGCGTAGCCGGGCATGTCATGCATGGAATACTGGTACCAAACTCTCATGAGGAAGTTTGTCTTAGATGCTCGGCCATATGTCAACGTCCCGTGGTGCCAAGAGTGGTTCAAATCATCAATAAGAGGCTGCATGTAGACACTCAAATTTTTCCCCGGGTATTCAGGCCCTGGAATTACAAGCGACAAGAATATGGTATTCCTTTGCATTAGGACTCCAGGAGGGGGATTGAGCGGAATAACAAACACAGGCCAACAACTGTAAGAGGCCGTCGACATACCATATGGATTGAATCCATCGGTTGCTATCGCAATTCTGACATTCCGAGCCTCACTTGCGAATGCCTCGTGTTTTGCATCGAAGTTCTTCCATGCCTTACCATCAGATGGATGTCCCATCATTTCATGTTCGTGCTCGTCATGGCATCTCTTCCCTGTCTTGTGCCACTTCATCTGTGTGGCAGTCTCCTCGGTCATGTAAAGCCGCTGGATTCTTTTTATGAATGGGAGATAACGAAGAATCTTCACGGCGACATTTGACTGTGTCATCTGACCATCATGTCCCTTTCTCTCATGATACCTAGAGGCCCCACACTTGCTGCAGTACTTGTCATCCTCAAACTGTTTCCAAAACAAAAGATAGCCTGCTGGACAACAATCTATCTTTACATAATCCATGGTGAGCACTTTCATGATTTTCCGGCATTCGTACATGCTTTTAGGTAGACAATGCCCTTCGGGCAACATGTTACCATACGTAAACAAATTACGTTCAAAACTTGCTCGGGTGGTGGCGTACTGGGACTTGTCGGCTAGTATTTGCGAGATGGCATCGAGTTGAGACACTTTCGCACCCGGATATAGAGGCCTCTTAGCCGAGGCCATCATATCAAGGAAGGCCTTCGCGGTTTCCTCCGGTTCCTCCGGTTCACCTGGTTCCTCCGGTTCACCTAGTTCCTCCGGTTCCTCCTGTGGAGGTGGCGAATCTAGCATGTCGGCATTGCGAAAATCCTCTAGCAAGTTTATAATCCCATCGTCCTCAATGGCATCAATCCGTTGTCGCATCACCTCAGCTCTATCACGTTCGTACTGAGAAAAGTCGACCAAAGGCTCGTAGTCAAGCATATACCCATACTGCCAAAGGTGTTTACTCATATCATCCTTTGTCTGACGATGAAGCCTCATGCAATGAGCGCAAGGACACCTTGGACGAACTACCTTTGAACCACACGCTAACTCCTTCACCAGAAAATTGGTCTTCCATACCCACTCGTCTGTTCTTTCAAGCGCACTAATACGACCATTGTGCATCCAACCATTACCAGCCATCCTCTGCTTCATCGAGAGCCACAATACAAATTCAACATTTCATATTAATTAATGACATCAAACTAAGTACACAAATTTTACGTTGTTATTCCATGCATACACCTAACATGTCTAATAGGAAAAGATATGTCCTAATCCCACCCGAGAATGTGTAGATTGGATACGCTCTCCACGGTCAACCCCAAACCGAGACAAAATTTCGGCAGCACCTCCCCGCTGCTCTCCCGATACACGTCCCGCTAAAAATGCCGAGAGAATTGTGCATCCGGAGAACAACAGGGAGGCGCCGCCGAAATCCTGTCTCGGTTTGGGGTAGACCGTGGAGAGCGTACCCAATCTACACATCCTCCAGCTGTCCAAAAATTGTGGACAATCCAAAAGAGTTACATTTTTAAATATGCAATCGAATGCATATTTATTCATGTAACCCTTTTGAACGGTAGACACCTAGGTTTCACAACTGACTTGGTGATCTAGACACAAAATAAATACCTAGGTACATTACAAGATAGGCGCAAGATTTATACCCTCGAAGCGTGAGCGAATAGTCAAGGAAGATCGGGCAGTGGAAGGGCGAACTCTCCAACGGCGACCTCCGGTCACGACCTCCGGGATGGCGACCTCTCCGACGGGGCTGTCCACCTAAAAGTCCACATATTGCAAAGACAAATAAAATAAAATTAACCTATTTAGCTCACATAATTTATCTAACCTAACTAAAACTACCCTATACTACTTTAACTACCTAGAACAGAGAACAAAACACAAAACTAACCTATACTAACTACCTATGTGCGTACCTGCAGGGAGCTCCGGCGACGTGGACGGTGTAGGGGCAGAGAGGAGGCACGAGCGGGACAAGGCAGGGGCCGGCCGAGGAGGAGCCCCCACGAGCTCCAGGTCGGGACCAGGGGAGGGCCCTGGGGCAGGACGGGGAGGGCCCTTGGACAGCTCGGGGGCGGGACGGCTCGGAGGTGGGGTGGGGAGGCGCAGGGAGGAGGCGGGGTGGGGCGGCACAGGGGCCTCGCGGTGGGGTGGCTCGGAGGTGGGGTGGCTCGGGGGCGAGGTGGCTCGGGGGAGGGACGGCGGCGCAGGGAGGAGGGACGGCGACGGGGGGAGGAGCGGCGGCGCAGGGAGAAGGGACGACGACAGGGGCGGGGTGGCTCGGGGGAGGGACGGCGGCGCAGGAAGGAGGGACGGCGATGGGGGGACGAGCGGCAGCTCAGGAAGGAGGGACAGCGACGGGGAGCGGGGTGGCTCGGGGGCGGGGCGGCGGCAGTGCACGGTGGCGGCGCGCGGGTTGGAGACGAGGGGAGAGTGGGACTGTGGGAGAAAGGGGCCAGCTCGGGCGCCGGTTGGGCCGGGCTGGTCTAAACGAAAAACTGGGCCTACGCCGACGGCATAGCCGTCGGCACAGCCTTCTCTGTTTTTTTTTCACACTAAAAAAAACCTTTTCTGTTTTTTTTTTTCATAGATTTATTTGGTTTCTTTTTTATTTGCTCCTATTTAAAATATTTAATTTTATATTGGGTTCTACTTGATAGATTTAATTATATTTTGTTCCTACCTTTTTCATTTATTTCGTATAAAAGAAAAGACCCTAGTTTGTTCCTCCCCGTATATCTACCCCTTTGACCGGCGAGTGGGGGATTGCTAGGGCCACATGCAAGTCCTTGAGGTATTCCGACGCCCCGGAGCGTGGTCTCGCGCGGAACCCTGATCTGTGGGCATCAGATCGTCTACCCCCCTAGACGTCCCTCTGACAGGGGTAGCCCGGAGTAGCACTCTCTTGTTTTGTGTTTTTTTAGGTCATATGATGATGTAAAACCATGGTGCTTCACAAGTGGAGGGCACTATCCTACCCGGTTTCACCCGAACGGGGAGTTTCCTCCCTTATATAAGTCCAGAACCTTAGATTTAGGTTACAGCTAGCGCACGCATGAGAAGGGGGACACATGCACCCGGGGACTAGGTTTTGCATGTTTCAACATAGCACCACACTTCCATGCATGTGCTAGGGCCACATGCAAGTCCTTGAGGTATTCCGACGCCCCGGAGCGTGGTCTCCCGCGGAACCCTGATCTGTGGGCATCGGATCGTCTACCCCCCTAGACGTCCCTCTAACAGGGGTAGCCCGGAGTAGCACTCGCTTGTTTTGTGTTTGTTTAGGTCATATGATGATGTAAAACCATGTTGCTTCACAAGTGGAGGGCACTATCCTACCCGGTTTCACCCGAACGGGGAGTTTCCCCCCTTATATAAGTCCAGAACCTTAGATTTAGGTTACACCTAGCGCATGCATGAGAAGGGGGACACATGCACCCGGGGACTAGGTTTTGCATGTTTCAACATAGCACCACACTTCCATGCATGTGCTAGGGCCACATGCAAGTCCTTGAGGTATTCCGACGCCCTGGAGCGTGGTCTCCCGCGGAACCCTGATCTGTGGGCATCGGATCGTCTACCCCCCTAGACGTCCCTCTGACAGGGGTAGCCCGGCGTAGCACTCTCTTGTTTTGTGTTTGTTTAGGTCATATGATGATGTAAAACCATGGTGCTTCACAAGTGGAGGGCACTATCCTACCCGGTTTCACCCGAACGGGGAGTTTCCCCCCTTATATAAGTCCAGAACCTTAGATTTAGGTTACAGCTAGCGCACGCATGAGAAGGGGGACACATGCACTCGGGGACTAGGTTTTGCATGTTTCAACATAGCACCACACTTCCATGCATGTGCTAGGGCCACATGCAAGTCCTTGAGGTATTCCGACGCCCCGGAGCGTGGTCTCCCGCGGAACCCTGATCTGTGGGCATCAGATCGTCTACCCCCCTAGACGTCCCTCTGACAGGGGTAGCCCGGCGTAGCACTCTCTTGTTTTGTGTTTGTTTAGGTCATATGATGATGTAAAACCATGTTGCTTCACAAGTGGAGGGCACTATCCTACCCGGTTTCACCCGAACGGGGAGTTTCCCCCCTTATATAAGTCCAGAACCTTAGATTTAGGTTACACCTAGCGCATGCATGAGAAGGGGGACACATGCACCCGGGGACTAGGTTTTGCATGTTTCAACATAGCACCACACTTCCATGCATGTGCTAGGGCCACATGCAAGTCCTTGAGGTATTCCGACGCCCTGGAGCGTGGTCTCCCGCGGAACCCTGATCTGTGGGCATCGGATCGTCTACCCCCCTAGACGTCCCTCTGACAGGGGTAGCCCGGCGTAGCACTCTCTTGTTTTGTGTTTGTTTAGGTCATATGATGATGTAAAACCATGGTGCTTCACAAGTGGAGGGCACTATCCTACCCGGTTTCACCCGAACGGGGAGTTTCCCCCCTTATATAAGTCCAGAACCTTAGATTTAGGTTACAGCTAGCGCACGCATGAGAAGGGGGACACATGCACCCGGGGACTAGGTTTTGCATGTTTCAACATAGCACCACACTTCCATGCATGTGCTAGGGCCACATGCAAGTCCTTGAGGTATTCCGACGCCCCGGAGCGTGGTCTCCCGCGGAACCCTGATCTGTGGGCATCGGATCGTCTACCCCCCTAGACGTCCCTCTAACAGGGGTAGCCCGGAGTAGCACTCGCTTGTTTTGTGTTTGTTTAGGTCATATGATGATGTAAAACCATGTTGCTTCACAAGTGGAGGGCACTATCCTACCCGGTTTCACCCGAACGGGGAGTTTCCCCCCTTATATAAGTCCAGAACCTTAGATTTAGGTTACACCTAGCGCATGCATGAGAAGGGGGACACATGCACCCGGGGACTAGGTTTTGCATGTTTCAACATAGCACCACACTTCCATGCATGTGCTAGGGCCACATGCAAGTCCTTGAGGTATTCCGACGCCCTGGAGCGTGGTCTCCCGCGGAACCCTGATCTGTGGGCATCGGATCGTCTACCCCCCTAGACGTCCCTCTGACAGGGGTAGCCCGGCGTAGCACTCTCTTGTTTTGTGTTTGTTTAGGTCATATGATGATGTAAAACCATGGTGCTTCACAAGTGGAGGGCACTATCCTACCCGGTTTCACCCGAACGGGGAGTTTCCCCCCTTATATAAGTCCAGAACCTTAGATTTAGGTTACAGCTAGCGCACGCATGAGAAGGGGGACACATGCACTAGGGGACTAGGTTTTGCATGTTTCAACATAGCACCACACTTCCATGCATGTGCTAGGGCCACATGCAAGTCCTTGAGGTATTCCGACGCCCCGGAGCGTGGTCTCCCGCGGAACCCTGATCTGTGGGCATCAGATCGTCTACCCCCCTAGACGTCCCTCTGACAGGGGTAGCCCGGCGTAGCACTCTCTTGTTTTGTGTTTGTTTAGGTCATATGATGATGTAAAACCATGGTGCTTCACAAGTGGAGGGCACTATCCTACCCGGTTTCACCCGAACGGGGAGTTTCCCCCCTTATATAAGTCCAGAACCTTAGATTTAGCTTACAGCTAGCGCACGCATGAGAAGGGGGACACATGCACCCGGGGACTAGGTTTTGCATGTTTCAACATAGCACCACACTTCCATGCATGTGCTAGGGCCACATGCAAGTCCTTGAGGTATTCCGACGCCCCGGAGCGTGGTCTCCCGCGGAACCCTGATCTGTGGGCATCGGATCGTCTACCCCCCTAGACGTCCCTCTGACAGGGGTAGCCCGGAGTAGCACTCTCTTGTTTTGTGTTTGTTTAGGTCATATGATGATGTAAAACCATGGTGCTTCACAAGTGGAGGGCACTATCCTACCCGGTTTCACCCGAACGGGGAGTTTCCCCCCTTATATAAGTCCAGAACCTTAGATTTAGGTTACACCTAGCGCACGCATGAGAAGGGGGACACATGCACCCGGGGACTAGGTTTTGCATGTTTCAACATAGAACCACACTTCCATGCATGTGCTAGGGCCACATGCTAGTCCTTGAGGTATTCCGACGCCCCGGAGCGTGGTCTCCCGCGGAACCCTGATCTGTGGGCATCGGATCGTCTACCCCCCTATGCGTCCCTCTGACAGGGGTAGCCCGGAGTAGCACTCTCTTGTTTTGTGTTTGTTTAGGTCATATGATGATGTAAAACCATGGTGCTTCACAAGTGAAGGGCACTATCCTACCCGGTTTCACCCGAACGGGGAGTTTCCCCCCTTATATAAGTCCAGAACCTTAGATTTAGGTTACACCTAGCGCACGCATGAGAAGGGGGACACATGCACCCGGTGACTAGGTTTTGCATGTTGCAACATAGCACCACGCACTTCCATGCATGTGCTAGGGCCACATGCAAGTCCTTGAGGTATTCCGACGCCCCGGAGCGTGGTCTCCCGCGGAACCCTGATCTGTGGGCATCAGATCGTCTACCCCCTAGACGTCCCTCTGACAGGGGTAGCCCGGAGTAGCACTCTCTTGTTTTGTATTTGTTTAGGTCATATGATGATGTAAAACCATGGTGCTTCACAAGTGGAGGGCACTATCCTACCCGGTTTCACCCGAACGGGGAGTTTCCCCCCTTATATAAGTCCAGAACCTTAGATTTAGGTTACACCTAGCGCACACATGAGAAGGGGTAGCCAGGAGTAGCACTCTACCCGGTTTCACCCGAACGGGGAGTTTCCCCCCTTATATAAGTCCGTATGACGGAGGATAGATGTATCCGGGGAAAGAGATGGAGACTGCTATCCGGGCGATACAAACAATATATATCAACATTAAATTATTGGGAGTAATTAATAAATTATTGGGAGTATAAAATATATGGCTAAAATTAAATGGAAAAAATAATTTGAAAAAAATCTGAAGGGCTAGGCCGTCGGCACAGCTTCGCCACCAAACGGCGTTTGCGGCGCCGTGTCTGAGCCGTGGCTACGCCGAGGGTCACCGTCGGCACACTGTTCTCCCCTACGCCGACGGCGTGTCTGTGCCGAGGGCCACCGTCGGCACATGTTGCTGTGCCGACGGCCGTTTCTACGCCGACGGCCTGGCGGGGGGGGGGGGGGGGGGCTGGCCTGGGGAGGCAGCTACGCCGACGGCCCCGACCTTTGGCCGTCGGCGTAGCGTACCGGCCGTCGGCGCTTGCAACATTTCCTGTAGTGAATTCAGAAACGCAATGAATATGTGATCAACAGAATGCAAGAATATACTAGATTCACATGGTAATCATGAACACAAGAAGATAATAGATGCACAATGAATAGGTTTACCTGCTAATCCTGATCAATCTGTGCGCTGCTGTACAAAGATTGTTCAGAAAACGAAGTGCTCACAAGTAGCGTCCTAGCCTGGTCAATCTGTCCTGAACGAGAAAGAGTAGAAGACAACGCTCAATCAATCTTGAACAAATAGATGACCGCGATCCAATTCCATCAATCGAGAAAGCAAAGACGGCGTTCTAATATGAAAGGATAAAAAGCAGGCTAACATCCTCTCTGTAATTTCCGTAATCGCTGGCCAGTTTTTTTTCCCCTACCGACTTCTTCTATTTTCACGGCTGTGGATCGTGGCCTCCACATCATCCCGTAGAGTTTTTCCTGTAAGATATTTACGTATGTGTAGCGTTACTGTTTTATTCCCCTTTTCAAACAATAAAAGTTGATCGGATTTTTAGCCGTCCCTTTTTTTTGTTATTTTTGGTGAAAAAATATGATATGAAAAAAGGGGTCACAACTTTGAAACATGTGGTGTGGCGTTACATAGACGCTCTTTGGTTGCTTTGTGCGATATGATGCTTCATCTGGGAAGCTAGAAATTGATGCAGCATGTTGATTTTGTATTGTGGTGACTAAGGTGCACTATCTATGTTGACTTAAAAATATCCTTCTTCCAAATCTTCAAATTATTGGAAATACTACCTGCACTGTTAGTCAGAGAAAAGTTCCTAGGTCTATGCTTCATAACTTATAAGAAATTGATGCAATTTAAAGCAGTTTCACAAAAAAGTTTTATACTACAAGATTACAGATATGAAGCACTTTAGGATCTATTATATACTAAAAGCAATATAAGGGTGTTTTTCGAGATACCAGGTTGATCCACATCATCTAAATTGTATCAACCATTAGATCTATAACTTAAGGTCATGATTTAATTAGCACGTTAGTCCGACGAGCCTCTAACATGTCAGGACTCGCGTTTGTCGTGTAACTCACGAACACTTCTTCCAGGTAAAGACGTTCATGACGAGCTGATGGCAGGAGCGATTGTAGGTGGAGATTAGTCGTCTTGTGCAACTTTGTTCTCGACTTCAAGCTAATCGGACGCCATCGCTTGTCCTGGGTCACATCATTTAAGCCTGGCACCTTCACAATCCCGAATGAGAAGCCACTGTTATGTCTTCTATGCATTTAGGCTGCCTCAATTTTCATAAAAATGCATCTCGTTTATTTGGCTCACTCCAATGTCTCATGGCGATACCTCAAAGATCTACATCA
Source organism: Avena sativa (assembly GCA_916181665.1). Lineage (NCBI taxonomy): Eukaryota > Viridiplantae > Streptophyta > Magnoliopsida > Poales > Poaceae > Avena > Avena sativa. Next base: position 427,102,703 of record OV702280.1, read on the forward strand.
AACACTTCTACCTATAAAACTTCTTGAAATGCACTATCTTGTAAACTCAAAATGTCGTGTACCTTTAGTGATCCAACAATCAATGGGACACAACAGCTCGGCAAGCCATGTTGATTTATATAGCTCCATCCCATTCGCAGGGAGCCATTAGTATAGCTCATCACGTTGACGCCTTATTCTCATGCTGTCATGCACAAATCACCCTTGGTGCTAACTGCCAAGCCAACTTCTTCCATTGGAATATCAAAACCTGTGATTGCTTCATGTGGTTCTTTCTCCAAGAACCTGCACGCAGCGAACCAGCGATTTTTGACTAACCGTAGGATCATAGGCACGTCCGGACTTGATTTACATGACTCAACCGTATCACCAGAAGTGCTGACTGAAGAAGTGTTCGAGCAGTTAGAGTTGTTCTTTTATAGGGCCCAAAGCACTTAAATCAACACCAACAAATCACCAAGTATCTTCTACTTTGACTGGCCACCAAAAGCAGGGTAAACCAACCTCCATGGCTACTACGTCTGCCACATCATGTACAAACTCGAACAAATTTTGTCCTAAAAAAAGAAACTCCCGCATATTGCTGGGACATTTTCTTACTTCTGACGAAGTCATTTAGGGATAAAGCCGTTCAAGAAACCAAAGGTGGTTCATGGATACAGTTTTGAAGTTGTATCGTGTTCAGTATCTACCATGTTCACTAGTAGATTAGGATCTTAGGTAGGAAAAGAATAAATACTGGAAAATCAAATAACTACTCAAGCGCCCGACATATAAGGCTAAAAGCTACTCAAACATGCTAGTTTTTTTCGAAAAGGGAAGCATCACCCCTGCCTCTGCATCCTTAGATGCACACTTTATTATGATCCAAAAAGTATCATCGTGGCATTAGAGTTTAAGGGTTGATACATGCACCGACCATCTGAAAATCCGTAAAAATCTCACAACGGAGCAAAAGCAACAGCTAGACATTTGTCAATCTACTAGAATGACGCCACGAAGCCTGGCTGAAGAAACCGAAGTAACCGCCACAAGACGGTTGCACCCAGAGACCATGTGAGGGTGCTGAGGCTCTGGGAGTAGGAAAGCCCACTCCAGTATGCCGCAATGTGAATTACTTGCAAGAAGGAAGGAACTCCGGTTTTGTTAAAAATACAGTTATTTCGACACTTCCAAATGGACAAATAGATGGCCGAAATGCCAATTCGGATTCTGCCCTTTATCACCTTATCTATTCCATTTAACCAATTACCAAACGAATTGATAATATTAGTTGGAGGAGGTAAGTTGTAAGTGCAAAAAATCATGCGCCAAATTATTTTTGCAAAAGGGCATGCCAGAACTAAATGTTCAACCGTTTCAACTTCATGACAAAAACAACATTTTTTGCACCCATTCCATTTTCTCTTTGCTAGGTTGTCTTTTGTTAACAAAACTTTGTTACTGATAAACCACATGAATATTTTTATTTTGAGTGGTATTTTTATCTTCCATAAGTATCTCTTGGGGAAACGTGGATGCTCATTCATAAGATCTTAATACATAGACTTAACTGAAAAAATCCCATCCTCAGTTAAATTCCATGAAAACCTATCCCGTTCGTCCGTCAAAGGTATTTCCATTAACCTCTCACATAAGTGCAGCCATGCAACCCATTTATCTCCCGATAAATTCCTCCTAAAACCTATATTTAAAGGGTTTTGGGTAAGGACGTCGTGAACAAGGACATGCTTTCTATGTACTATGTTGTACAAGGATGGATATTGTAACAGCTCCCATCACCAATTTTGAAATCACCAGAACCAAAGAAATCATCTTTCACCCCCATTAGTACTTATCAAAATGGTGAATCAGTTGTATTGGCTTCTACATGTGCTAGAGTTTTATTGAGCAGATATTTGTTGTATAGCACCTCTTGCCAGACCCCTTTTTCTGTCAAAAAATTATACAACCATTTACTAAGTAAACATTTGTTTTTAAGTTCTAGCACTTCAATTCCCAAACCCCCTGGTGTTTGGGTCGATAAATAATATTCCACTGAGTCAGTAGGTACTTCTTTTAAAATCATCACTTTGCCAAAAAAAAACCGGGTGATTGATAAAAGTCCAGCCTTTTACTTACTCCTTTCGGTATTTGTAGAAAGGACAACATAAACATCGGCAAGATGGATAAAACAGAATTAATTAGGAAAAGTCTATCCCCGTAAGATAACAGCTTTCCTTGCCAGCATCCTAACTTGCCTTCACATCTATTTTCTATCGGGTTCCATTCAGAATTTCGAAGTTTCCTATGATGTATAGGTACATCAAGGTATCTAAACGGCAAGGAACCTACTTCACAACCAAAAATCCCCCTATAAGTTTGTTCTTGTTCAGTAGCTTTGCCAAAAAAAAGTAAATCTCACTCTTATGGAAGTTAATTTTTAGCCCCGGTAGTTGTTCGAAAATACATAAAATTAGTTTCATATTGACTGTCTTTTGAAAATCGTGTTCCATGGACAGGATTGTATCATCGACATATTGCAAAATAGACACCCCCCTTCAACTAGATGGGGTATTAGTCTAGCTACTTCATCATTCTCTTTTGCCCTGGCAAGGATGGCAAGCATATTAACTATAACATTGAAAAGCATAGGTGACAGTGGATCCCCTTGTCGTAGTCCTTTTCTGGTCTGCAAGTAATGGCCAATTTCATCATTGACCCAAATAGCTATACATCCATATCGTACGAAGATGTTAATCCATTTACATCACATAGGATCAAAACCTTTCATACGGAGGACCTGTAGCAAGAAAGGCCAGTTTACCTTGTTGTAAGCATTTTCAAAATCAATTTTTGAGAAGAACTCCATCCATCTTATTTCTGTGGATCTCATGAATGGTCTCATGCAAGACAACCACACTTTCAAGAATATGCCGTCCAGGCATAAAATTTGTCTGTGTCGGTCTGATAATTTTTTGTGTGATTCCAGTTATTCTGATTGTTGCGAATTTAGTGAAGATCTTAAAGTTACATTTAGTAAGCAAATAGGTCTATATTATTGTATTTGTGCTGCGTTTTCTTTCTTGGGCAGTAGAGTTATTATGCCAAAATTTAACTTAAAAATGGGAAGGTTGTCTTCATGTAACTGTGCAAAAAGAGCCATCAGATCCTGTTTAATCACTAGCCTGAAGTTCTGATAGAATTCCGTAGGGAACCCAACCGGTCTAGACGCCTTATTATGTACCATCGAGTCTATAGCCTCGTATACATCTTGTTCAGAAAACATACTAGTGAAAATTCCATTTTCTTCATACCTAAGGAATATCATGGATTGTATCTTCTATAAGAGTGAAACCATTGGGAGTCGGCTTCCCGAACAACCTCTTATAGTATTTAGTGAAAAATACTTTCAAATTCTCCTCTCCTACAATTGTTCCTTCCACTTGTTCAAGTTGGAATATTTTATTGTTCCTATGTTTGCCATTGGCTATCAGAAGAAAGTATTTGGTATTGTTTCCTCCTTCCTGCACATGTTTAACTTTGGCACGTTGTGCCCACTTAGATTCCTCATCGCATGCCGTAGTTTGTTTATTTGTTCATTTGCATCTCTCAGATGCTTTCTTTCATTTTCAGATAGAGGAGATGTTTCAGCCTTTATATCAAGTTCATCAATGATGGATACTAGTCTCTCATTTTCTTTCTTGTACTTATCACTTTGGTTTTTTGCCCATCCTCGAAGGTATCTACGTAAATGTTGTGTCTTCTCCTGCCAACGTTCATTGGGTGTGTCACCATGTGTCACTGATGCCCATTCAGTTGCCACAAGATCATAGAAACCCTCTTGACGCAAACATGAGAGCTCAAAGGAGAATCTCGTATTATTACCTAAATGAGCCTGAACCCCCGAGTCAATCAAAAGTGGCGTATGATCCGAGTCTTCCCGAGTAAGGGCTCTTACCATTACAAGTGAAAAATTATGTTCCCAATCCACTGTGGATAGAATGCGATCAAGTTTTTTATACGTGGGTGTGTCCCTGCGTTTTGCCCAAGTAAATTGTCTACCGGATAGAGCAATCTCTCGCAAGTTGAGACTCTTAATGATCACATTAAACATAAAAGGCCATCATGTATTAAAGTTATCATTATTCTTTACTTCCCTTCTATGTAAAATATTAAAATCTCCCCCAACAAGCATAGGTAGAGATTCATGCTTTCAAACACGAACCAATTCAGCCAGAAAGTCATGTTTCAGATTGTCTTGTGCCGCCCCATATATACACAGGAACCAAAATCCAAAGGAAACCATCTTGTCGAGATTTCAAATGAATTTTAACACAAAAATCGCCAGAGTCAACCTTGTTAACTTGAAGCGTTTCAGAGTTGATCCCAACTAAAATACCACCAAAACGACCATGGGAGGCAAGCAAAACCATGCAAAGTCCTTTCTCGATGTTAGGTGTTTTAAGAAAGAAATTGTGAAATTAGATCGCCTGTCTCTAACAGGGCCACATAATCTAGCCTTTGTTCCCTGATAACCTCATAAATGAACAGGTGTTTTGCCGTATCACTAAAACCACCACTATTCCAAATCATCCCTCTTAAACCTTGCATCTAAAAGTTTTTCTTCACTCTAAGTCTAGTACCACTACGCACAACGGTAGGATCATATATCTTATTCTTGCACCCACACGTTTTAGGGGGTTCTTTGGTAGGATTCTCGGCAAGATCATCCATCCCATTTACCTCCTCCTCGACCAAATCATCACATAAATTATAAACCTTGGACATAACAAGACTTGATTCACCATACTCTTTGTGTCTTTTCTAGCCTCATTATGTTCCAAAATTGTTAAAGTTCTATGTAATTCATTATCCTTTATTAGCTTGGCTGCATGAATTGCTTGTGAAGACGTTTCCCCCCAATGACACCCCAATTGATTTGGCCTTTTCAATGATATCAATATTTGAAAAAGAAATAATTGAAAATGTTGGGTTTAGATTTTTACCTTTATAATCAGCACGTCGTTGCACCAATCCCACGGCACACTCCAGATGCGTGGCATCGGCGTTGGGTTGAGCCCACACACGGTCACTCGACCGGATCTCCACTTCCGCCGTCTTCGGGATGCCTCCAAAGGAAATAACGTCAGCTAGGCTAGGCTTGTTCTTCATAAGAATACCTGCAGTAGATGCAACATAGTCACCCATAGTGGCCCTCATCGTTGGGGGAGTGAAAGGCATCCCCAACTTCATAGTAGGAGCCACCCTCTCAAACTTCTCTATCATCATAGCACAACCATCAACGTTCGTCTTCTCATCGGATTCAGAGTCCGCCACGTCAGGGGAACTAAGCATCTCACCCTCAGCCGTTCCAAGCATGGGAGATGAAAGAACGGGTGAGGCATCAACAGCCGCGGTAGCCTGCCCCTCGACAACCTGTGCAGCGGAAGGACACGGCAGCAAAACGGCCTCCTTTTCTACCACGATAGGCGAGTTAAGCGCGTTGGTCTTCCGCGGCAGCATATCGGCCCCTTTTTCTGCCATGGCGAGATGGGTCTGCTGTGGCAGCAAAACAGCCTCCTTTTCTGCCACGGCAAGCGGGTCGTGGTTCTGCCACGGCAGCCCGGCAGTACGAATCTGTGCCGCGATAGTGAGCACCAGCTGCACATCCTCCTTCCTCGGGGCAGCCAAGCTTGATGGAGGTACGGAGAAAGGTAGCACAAGCTCCTAATTATCATTAGATGTAAATTGGTAATTAGGAATAAGACGAGAAAAATTACACAATTTTCCAATCTCACTAACTTATCCTGATTTTATTCAATGTATGCGGTCACATTTATTTTTTGTGCTACAAAATGAGTACACATCCTTGCAAGGATAGTTCAAGACACTTAATTAGTCATCAATTTTATTGTGCAATTGGGACGACATGTGATCTTATGTTAATTTTGTTACATAAGAGAAATACATATACAATAGTTCAAATATGTTGACCCTACAAACCAAATAATAACCATGAGAACATATTATAATAATTAAGTGTATACTTTTCAGGTCCTCCGATTAAGAGTAGTACCGACATGTTGTGCCAAATATCAGACATATCAAGCGAAAATATTTGATTACTTAGCCCTTTGTATTCATTATGCCAAAACATTTTACATTTTGAGGGATGTTTCTGTCGAGAGTGTGTCAACTAATATTGTATCTTCATCAATTTTAAAAATTTGACATTGTGTTCTCATTAAGTCGAAATATATCTCTGGTGGAGAGATACTCTCGTCCTCACGAGCATCTTTGTTGACTTAGTCATGTGTGTATCATTAAGACAATACATTTTTATACATATTGAGAGGGAATATTTGATTACTTAACCATGTGTATTCATTAATAAAAAATATTTTGCAGTCTAAAAGACATTACTATTCTAATATGCTGACTCTACAAACCAAACAATATTAAACAAAATATTTGTGAGAATTAAGTGTACATTTTTAGGTCATATGATTAAAAATAGTATTGACAAATTGTGTGGATACCAAATATCAGACATATCAAGCGAGATTTTTTAATTACTTAGCCATGTGTATTCATTGCCTAAATATTTTACAGTTTTAGAAATGTTTTCATCGTTAGTGAGTCGATTAATGTTGTATCTTCATCAATTTTAAAGTTTGACATTATGTGTCTCATTAAGTCAAAATATATTTCTCATCCTCATGAGCATTTGTGTTGATTTAGTCATGTGTGTATCATTAAGCCGATAATTTGTGTTCATATCAAGCACGAATATTGGATGACTTAGTTCTATGTATTTATTAAGAATAATATTTTACAGTTCAAGGAACATTACAGTAGATATTGTGTCGGCTAATGTTGTATCTTCATGAATTCTTAAAAGTTTGACTCCATATATCTCATTAAGTCAGAATATTTCTCCAGTGGAACCAGTGGAAGGACATCCTTATCATGGCGAGCATATGTGTTGTTTTAGTCCATTGTGTATATATTATTAAGCTCATAAACTTTTGTACTGTGAGGGATGTTCTCGTTGATATTGTGACTAATGTCATGACTTCATTAATTTTAAAATTCTATGACCCCAAATTTCTGCATGCATTTTAGAGTGTGTTAATCTGATTAAAGTCGACTAAATTTATCATTTAGGTGATCAATCATTGAAACAACCGTACACAGCCGATTAATTTAAACTTTATAATTTTTTTTCTGAATCCGTACATGGCTGCTCCAGCCTGTGCCACCTTTTTTTTGAGGTACCAGACTTTGCCACCTTGTTTTTTTTTGAACAGGGGTGGCCCCGAAGGGCCTAGAGCCTTTCATTGATATCAGCGGTGGAGTTACAATTTATGAAAAGGGACTGAAAGAGAGAAGACATTACAGACAAGTCCCTAAAATTTGCAAGAAAGACCTCAATCAAAATTCTGAAAACGCAATCGAGGCCAGCTCCTTCTCCACCATGATCTGAAGCCACAACACAGTCACCCTCACCGTCGCCGGGGACGAGACCACTTGGGGCGGTGAGGGGGAGCATACTGAGCTGTCGGCAAAGGGCCTCCACATCGGCATCTTAGCCTAGAGGTTGAGATTGACCATCTTGTGCCAGTCGGGATCACCCGTCTTCACTGGCACGAGAGGAGGGAGAGGCCGCCCTTCGGCCATATGGTACGCCGACGACACCTTCGCTGGCGTTGGAGATCTTCCGCAAGAAGCAAAGCTTCCCCCCTGCTGAAGCGTTGACCTTGAACTACAACCACCACCAGATCCGTCTTCCTCAGCGTCTCCTCGACGAGCAGGAACGGCAAGATCTGGCGAAGCAGAGTCGCAGTCGCCGCCGCCAAACTCCACCCAAACGGGTGGACCACCGAGCTTATTTAGACGGGATCTTTTCCCCTCCTCTTCCGCCACACTTGACCCCCACCATGGGAGCACCACGAGCAACAACAAGAGGTTCACTCTCCAGCAGCAGCTCGCGAGCGTCGGAGACACCCCAAACCACGGCATAAAGCCAACTACAGCTACCCCTAGACTACTACTAGACCTACCTACACCGGCGCCATCCCTCCGCCAAGTCCGACCGGCAACGCCGGCGGAGCGGCCTCGGGTTAGGCCCAGAAGCACCGAGAAGACTCTCAAGCAGAGGGAGTTAGGAGAGAGAAGAGAAGGTGGGAAATGGACTCTGTTTGCCACCTTGTTTAACTTGCAGCTATCACCTTTGAGCCAAGAAAGGTTGTCTCCTATACGGCTCCTTTTCTTTTGAGGTATATACACTCTTAGTCCCACATCTTGCACCGCGCGTGCGTTTTAGTCCCACTTTTTGCAAAGTAAGAAACACTAGTCCCACAACTTGCACCCTAAGAGCATTTTAGTCCAATTTGATCAAATTTTAACAAGTTTGACTAAACTTGTCCACCTTTATCGTCGCATTTTTTTCAAAATGACCTCTATATATTTTTGTTTTAAATTTATGCCCTTGGTGCGTACTATAGAAGGCCCACCTGTCAGTAGACTTAGAAATAAAATATTAAAACACTAGAAAGTAGAGAGATTCGAACTCAATACCTTAGTAGTAGAAGGTAACCGCACAAATTAATACGTCGACAGGTGGTGTTTTAATTTAGAGACCATAATCTCTGCTATATAGTTTAGTTCCTTAATCTAGTAGCTAGCGTGTCTACAATGAATTTGAGTTTATTCTCAAAAGAAAGGAGATTAACTACTCGCCCCTCCCCCTCCCCATACGGCATCTGGCGTGGTTTTTTATGGTCCGTATTGTAGGCGCCAGATAGATGAAAAAATTGGGGGTGTTGGCTGTAGGTCGTGCCCCTCATACAAAAAATTCAAACATTTGATATTCATACAAATACGGCAAATACGAAGCAGTTCAAACATGTTTGTATAAAATTTAAAAGAAAAATTAAACTAGTGGCGGTCACGGACATGCCCACCTAGGCCAAGGTGACGGTACATCTCCGCCGCGTAGTCGTCGGTGTCGTCGCTGGGCTCCTGCTTCGGCGGCAGCATGGTGTTGCAGCCCAGGCCTAGATCGCCACCGCCGCTCCAGTCCGAGTAGCCAGCCCCGTCGTCGTCGTCGCTCTCTAGGTCGATGAATAGGCCGAGGCGGCGCGAGTGCTCGGCATGCTCACGCTGGTACACTCCGCTGCGAACAGCGAGCACGTACATCATTGGTGGCACAGTCTCGAAGGATAACAAAACTGGTCGCACCGGCGCCAAATAAAATTTGGCAATGGGCTGGGCGTGAATTCAACTGCAAAAATCCCCATTAGCCCTTTAGCGAGGTTTAGGCCCTTCGAGTGAAGATGCTCTAAACTTGACTTATAACGGTAGTTAGTAGCAGATATTTCTATAGGATAGTCGGTTCTTGATGACATGTATCTACAGTAAAAATGAGTTTGAAATTCGTTTCCCTACATCACAGTAGAAATTATTTTGTTTTCTTACTTTTACAACCACTGACAGGTGGATTCCTCTTTTGCATGCGTGTGTGCTTTTATGTTGTATAAAAAAGTTACGTCTCCTAAGTAATCAACATTGTGTGTTGATGTATTGGTTTCTGTAATTCTGTAATTATACTAAGGTACTGAGTTCGAACCTCACGTCTTCCTAGACTTTAAACCATTTTATTTATTGAACGTCTAGTGACAAGTGGGCCTTCTATCAGTCCACCAAAAGAAAACAAATACCAAAGAAAAATATATAGGGTCATTTTGAAAAAAATTATAAAGACGGACGAATTTAGACAAACTTGTAATAATTCGATTAAATTGGACTAAAATACTTCCAGGATGCAAGTTGTGGGACTAGTGTTGCTCACTTTGCAAGAAGTGGGACTAAAACACACCCATAAAAGAAGTGGGACTAAAACGCACCCATGATGCAAGATATGGGACTAAAAGTGTATATATCTCTTTTCTTTTCATTGGAGAGTAAACTGCACTGGCGGTCCCAATTCTTTTCCCGCACCTTCAGTTTGGTCCTAGTTTTTTAAAATTGCACATTTAAGTCCTAAATCTTTTGTAAGTGATTCACTCGAGGTCCTAAAAGGGTTTGACCAGCGTCGACTACTGCCACGTAGACATTGGGGCCAGGAAACAGACAGTCGGGCGCGTATATTTGCAAATAGCCCCCTGAAGTTGTATTTATTCCAAAACACGATCCCCGCTCCCTTCTGTTAATCCTACTACTCTCTCTCTACTCTCTCTGTCAATCGATGCCGCTGCGGCTGTTGCAGATCCCCCGCCGCACGCGTGCCTCGGCCACGCTCTCCTCGGTGGCCGCTCACCACCTGTTCGTCAGCCCCCGCCTAAATAGCAACAACAACAACACACCTCCCGCGCCCCCTGCGCGGGCCATCCCGCCACCTGCTTCCCCTTTGCATTCTCGGCCACTGTCGCATTGTTCGGCCAGGCCGCCCTCCTGGCATTCCACGCGCTCACCTTGACCTCCGGACTCGATGTCTTCGCCTCTGTGACCAACTCCGTCGACGCCCGCTACGCCACGACCGGCTCCTTCCCCGCGGCCGCCAGGGTGTTCGACACCGCATGGGCACGGGATGTCAGCTCCTACAACGCCATCCTCTCCGCGCTCCCGGACCCAGCCAAGGCGCTCGCGTTCCTGTCGCGGATGCTCAAGTCCAGCGAGGTGCGGCCCGACGTCGTCATGTTCACTGTCACGCTCTCGCTCGCTGCCGGCCGCGGGGAGGACGCCCTAGGCCTCGTGCGTCAACTCCACGCGCTGGCGTCACGGGCCGGGTCGGGCTCGCCGCCGACCTGTTTGTCGGCAACGCGCTGGTCATGACCTACTCCCGGGCAGAGCTCCTCGACGCGGCCACCTGAGCGTTCGAGGAGATGCCGGTCCAGGACCTCGTCTCCTGGAACGCGATGATCTACGGGCTCACGCAGGATGGCGACTCCCCGGCGGAGGTGGTCCGGGTGTTCCTCCGGCTGCTCAAGGACGGCGTCGCGTGGCCCGACCGGATATCTGTGTGTAGTGTCATCCCGACCTGTGGCGAGCAGGGGAAGCTCGAGCTTGGCCGGCAAGTCCTCCACGCGACGTCTACCTTGGTGCTGAGCTGGATGCATGCTTGCAGGGATCGTGTTTTGAAACAAATACAACTTCAGAGGGCTATTTGCAAATATACATGCCAGACTGTCCGTTTCCTGGGTCCCAATGTCGACGTGACACTAGTCAATGCCAGTCAAACCTGTTTAGGACCTTGCGTGAATCACTTATAAAAGATTTAGGATCTAAATGTGCAATTTCAAAGAACTAGAACCAAACTGAAGGTGCATGAAAAGAACTAGGATCACTGGTGCAGTTTACTTTCGTTGGACGTGAACGATAGCCGCTTAATTAGAGAGGCCACAGGCCAGCTGGGTCAGCGTATACGGCTATTTTAACGCACACGTCTATTGTACGACTGAAGTAAGTCGTGTCGATCTGTTTCTTAAAAAAAGTCATGTCAAATATGTTACGTAACTATTAATCTTTTGTTAAATCTTAGCTGTATATTTTAGATCCAACGATCAATATAAATTTGGTGATGTGGAACAACTAGGTGTCTCAATATAAATTTGGTGACGTGGATCAACTAGGTACCTCTAAAAACATTTTTATATTACTTTTAGTATATACTAGCTGAATGCCCGTGCGTTGCCACGGTACTTAACTATTTTCAACTTTGCGCATATCTAAATGTGAACATACAATCCACATAAATATTCAAAAAATTATATAATATAACCATATACGTAGTATTAAGAAATAAAATATGTTTGAAAGTAATACATTTTAAATACGCCACCCGACATTTGATCCACCGACTTACCGATGGGAGGTACATAATCAAGGAAGCTACTCAAATTTGATCCACCAACTTGAAGTGCTAAGGACTTCGTTGTAGATTATGTCCGGTATACACTACTAATATGCAGCGACCACTAATATAAGCTACAAATATGTTTATGTCTATTTCTTATTATTGTTCTTCAGTTATCTCTTTTAAATAGAATCAATGAAAAGGCAACCATCAATTTTGTCTTAGATGGAAATGTCAAAATAAATATATCCATACCTAATTACTGGATGAGAGCTTTGTAATTCCTAAATAAAATGTTCTGTGTAGACAATAATAATCTGTGGAGACTCATTTCATTATCTTACCTCAGTGGTACATAAAGAAATAGCAGTTTCTATCTTCAGTTGACCGATAGTTACAGTTGATTAACATGTTAATCAAGAAATAAATAAAATAAAGTAGTTGGTAAACATCTCACGTTTGTGATTTCAAGAGGTTCTTGTCAGAAATTAGCTGAAAGAACTTGGCACGGTGTTGAGCATTGTTAGTAGGGCCGATACCTATAAGAGAAATCACACCTACAAATAATTTATATATTAAAATTATCGAACCAGATTTGTGTAAGTAGAAACTTGTTGCTTAGATTTCCATAGGCAAAAAAATTACCGATGATATCTTTTGACATCCAAGGAAGTAAATCCCGATTCAACAATGACGTATATCTGCTGCAGAGAAGGCTTGTGTTGTCGTCCATCCATGATACATAGTAAAAAATAGAGCTGCATGCAGATGTAGCCTCGTTGAGTCCATAGATACCTCTAATCAAAAGCTGGAAGTCCCATTCACAAAATATGAATCATGGCACCTGCGCATTGCATGGCTGATGGTTCCTTGTCCAAATTTTGTAGAATGGTGATACGGCAGAGGACAACGGGAACATGAGGCAGGGGAACCTTCTTCGCCTTGAACTCGAGGTCGACGCACCTGACAGAGTGTAGCCGCTTCACGCCATCGATAGGAGCCAGCAGCTGCGCTGGACGACGACACAAGCAGTGGGTGGGTCGCGGACCAAAGCCACGCGGCACGCAGAAGTGGTCTGGCAAGACTTGGATGGCGCACTGGAAGAATCCATCAGCAGATTGGGCTAAGCAGGCCAATGTCGCAAATCCTGAGTTCCTCTTTCTCTCTCAATATTCTTTCCCAAATCCGTCTTTAAATTCGTCGGCAAATGGAGCTAATATTGAAATTCGAAGTTCAAGTTGACCAATCCAGCCATATCCTTGGCCGTTTTTCCTTGCATCTTTGCATTCCTCCTACTTGGATTTGAGATCTCATGTGGGTCAAGAGGAAGCAGCACGGCAAGGATCAGACCCTTCTCGCCGGACTCCGCTGGAGGGGAAGGGTGTGACGGACAGAGGAGAGTTGGTTGGGGAGGGGAGACGCGCGTCTTCCCTGGTGGTGGAGAGATAGCGAAGGGCGGCCAAGGTGCACGATCGGGGGCGATCAGGACTCAAGAGGACAGGATACTTTCTTCACTGTTCAGGCCACTGATTGAGGCATCCCCGAATCGCTATAACACATGTATTGAGATCATCAACTCTAGCGGACATGACCTAGTTTATAGAACATGACGGGCTCACCATCTTTTTCTTCACCAGCTTCACCTTCACCATCTTCTTCATCACTAGCTTCTTCTTCACCATCTTCTTCAAAGATGACGATTTAGTCACTTTAGTATGTGCTTTTACCTCGCAATAAAAGAACTAGTAGGTATTATCTTCTTTGTTACGGGAACATGTGCTTATGTGTTTTCTGTAAATAACAAAAACGTGTGTGTGTGTGTGTTTGAGTTATTCTGGTTTTGCTTTTTGAACTACCAGTTCTGTCGCAGCACACGTCTGATTTAAATTATTGCATCATTTAATAAACAACTTTGTTTTTTTAACATGATCTGCTAGGAGCTTACGGACATTACGTCAGTTCATATAAATAAGCATATGTATCTACAATATAACCTTTGACCGAGAGAATTTAGCAACAATATCTTGATTACATAGTAGTATATAATTTGAATGGGCGGTTGGGTATTTTTCAGATTTCGTCGAGGAGCTGGCGATGGAGTGCTATTGGCATGCTCGATGGTGTTGCGTTGAATGACTTTTGCCAGATTTTGATGTTTTAATAATAAATAAAGATTGTGTGCATCACTGGGTACAGGCCAGGGCTCCTTTCCCCTTTTCGAAAAAAGTATTACATAATTTGCATCATTGCATTCGTATCAGAAAAACTAGTATATAATGACGCTAATCTATGGATCATAAAAGTCAAAATTTGAAAATAATAAGATGGTGATGCAGCTTCATATTGATCCTGACAAGGAACATATGGGATTCCTGGGCCGCTATCATTCAGTCGGATGACACAGGGCCAACCATCCCCAGTCCCCACGACACAACGAACGACACCACAGATGGTGAGGTGGACGTGGATCCTCATGTGCCTCACAAAACAATTAAACATCATTTGATTGTTTTGGGCAACCTGTTGATTCTGTGGTGTTATGGGAACAGTCACCGAAGTTTCTCATCTGACTGTCTAGTGTCGTGGGATACACTTTACCGAAATGGTAAACAAATAACACGAGTAGCTCTAAACGAAATGTGTGGGGTTCACTATCACTTGTTAATAGAAGGTAACTAGATACAATGCTTTTGATCATGTAATCTCTGGAAGGCATTTACTAATGAACAGTACATGTGGCACCAACATTTCAATTTCTGAAGTGGATGTTGTGTATATACCACTCAACATTACAGCGTTGTCGTTGCATATACACTAATGATCAGGCCAACCTAATTACAAACGAGAGCGCTAATTGGCATGACATACCCCAAACGGTGTTTCTGACGAGGGTGTGGGTGATCACATGTAGATTAACATGACGACGTGACGATACTTGGTGGTTTGTCTCCCCCAAGGTCTCGACATTTCGGGCGAGTTTCTTCTCATCAAGCTATTGGAAGCCTCTTGTTTGTCAGGCGTGACACCATGGGATCATCACTCCCTGATGTAGGCTTCCTCGCCATCCATACAAAAATAACCTATTCTTTTGGTCTACTCCAGTATCTCAGAATGACTACTCCAAAGATCTACACCAAGCATTTCTAAGTACCTCTTTGGAAGGTAACGATCTTTTACAAAAGTAGTGTACCTATAGTGACTGAAATATTGGACGGCAAAGCATGTTCATATATATAGCTACACCATTCGTATGGAGTCATGAATATAGCTCATTATGTTTCACCCTGTTCGCATGCTATCATGCGGAAATGAGCCAAACATGTGATTGCTTCATGTTTTCATTAGCATAAGGAGCCATCGATTACAATTCGTAGCCACATTAGATCGGGCCAGGCATGGCACCCATACATGACGTGACAGTGCATGCACGCCGCAGGAGCAGACCATTTTGTTGGAGATATGCCCAAGAGGCAATAATAAAGTGGTTATTATCATATCTTCATACTTATGATAAATATTTACATATCATGCTATAATTGTATTAACAGGAAACATTAATACTTGTGTGATTTGTAAACATAAAAGAGTCCCTAGTAAAGCCTCTTGTTAAACTAGCTTGTTGGTTAGTATATGATCATGGTTTCCTGATCATATACATAGAGATGTTATTGACAACATGGTCATATCATTAGGAGAATGATGTGATGGACATACTCCTATAGATAAGCGTAGCATAAAGATCAAGTCATTTTTATAGTTCAATTGCTATATGCTTTCTGATACATAGTAACCTAATTCCTTCGACCATGAGATCATGCATATCACCTTCACCGGAAGGATGCTTTGATGACATCAAACACCACACCGTAACTGGGTGGCTATAAAGGTGGCATTGAGTGTTCGGAAAGTGTCGGTTGAGACACATGGATCAAGAGTGGGATTTGTCCATCCATATGAAGGATAGATATACTCTGGGCCCTCTCAGTGGAATGTCATCCAATTAGCTTGCAAGCATGTGACTGGCTCACAAGGGATCACATACCATGGGAACGAGAAAAGAGTACTTATCAGTAACGAGGTTGAACTAGGTATGCAGAGATACCGACGATGAAAACCTCGGATAAGTAAACTATCGTGAGACAAAGGGAAATTGGTATCGTATGTAAGTGGTTCATTCGATCGCAAAGTAATCGTAGAAATATGTGGGAGCCATATGAATTTCCAGATTCCTCTATTGGTTATTGATTGAAAAAGTGTCTCGATCATGTCCGCATAATTCACGAACCGTAGGGAGACACACTTAAGGATTCGATGTTGTTGAGTAGTTATGGAATGATGAGTAAGAGACCGAATGTTGTTCGGAGTCTCGGATGGGATCCGGGATATAGATCCGGAATGGTCCGGAGAATAAGATTCATATAAGGAAAGTCCTGTTTCGGAGTTGGAGAATGGTTCCGGTGTTTTCATCGGGAATGTTCTAGAAGGTTCCGGAATGTCCGGCACTCCGGAGGGGAAGGGTACATGAATGTGTCATTGCAAGTTGGAATGATTGCATCATGTACTAGGTGTCATCGCTGTACAAAATAAAGGGTTTAATCAAATCCTAGTTTGAAAAGTCAAACGCCAATTTGAAAAGTCAAACGGCTATTTTGGAAAGTGGAGAAGAAGTGGGAAACCGAGTTGGGAAGGAGTTCCTCCTCCACCGCCGGCCCACTAGGGATCCGAGTTGGGGAGGGACTCCCTCCCCTTGGCCGGCGCCTCCCTCCACCTATATAAGGAGGGGCAGGGCTCCCCTCCTAGACACACAAGTTGCCTCCCTCTAAACCTAAACCCTAGCCACAGCCTAGGGATTTCTCCCAAGCCGCCGAGTTAGAGCTTCTAATTGCCCTAGCCGCTGGTTTAGCCCCTTCTAATTGGTGTGTCTAAACCCTAGATCACCAAGGCTCTCTCATAGTCCACCATACTCGCTCCGGCTTAAGACGAAGCCCTGCGAGATCTCCCCTCTACTTCCGGTACCACGCCGTGGTGCTGCCGGAATCGCGAGGAGAGTGCTACAACCTCCGCTGCCTGCTGGAACAAGGGAGAGGAAGGTCTTCGTCGAGTACCGAACGTGTGACCGACTGCGGAAGCGCTGCCGGAACGCAGCGCCGGAAGGATCGTCTACGCGATCTTGAGATCGGCAAGAGTACGACTACATCATCCACGAGAATCTGCTCTCGTTAACCGCTTTGGAATCTTCGAGGGTGAGTTCCTCTATCGACTCGTTGCTACAATCTAGTAGATAGATCTTGGCTTGTTTGTGTGCATGTGGTAGAAATTTTTTGTTTTCCATGCTACGAACCCCTACACATTTGTCCCTTACGCCTTCGCTTGGTGAATGGAGCTGTTCGTGATCAGGAGAGACGATGACGGGCGTTGTTTGTTACTTTCCTCACTGTCAGGCAGCTGTCTGAGGCTGTGAGGCATCACGGAAACGGTGTAGCGCATTAATAGAGAACATCAAATATAGGGGACTAGAATCGGATTTCTATCAGAAAGCTATCATGTATCAAATCTTCTGAGGCTAGTTCCAAGGGCAGAACAACACACATTAGCATGCGTGCGTGCGCTTGTTCGAGCGCCAAACTTGTCGTCCGACTGAATTAATTGACTCACCACTAATTGGTCTATAGGAAACTACGCTTTCTTTTGCACTACGCCGGAGCAGACAATTTGTCCCTTAGGCCTTCGCTTCGTCTATGGAGTTGTACTTGATCAGGAGAGAGGATGAGTGGCGTTGTGTGTTACTTTCCTCACTGTTCCATCACTGAAATAGTATAGCGCATGAATAGAGAACATCAAATCTAGGGACCAGAATCAGATTTGTGTCGGAAAGCGGGCATGTATCAACAAATCTTATGAGGTTGGTTCCAAGGGAAGAACATCATGCTCATTAGCATGCATGTGTGTGCTTCTTCACTAATATTTACAAGCGCCAAACTTGTCGCCGACTAAATTAATGGTCTCGCCGCTAATTGGTCTTTAGACAACTGCTTTTTTTTGTTTGCGTTTTGCACATTTGTGTATCTCTTTTTTTCATTCGCAAAAACGATACATCTCATTTTTTAAAATTTTAATTGTCACACTTTGTAATTAACATATGTAGTACAATTTGTTAAACAGGGAGACAAATCATGATTCACCTATTAGACTATTAAATGAAACATTTCCCTGTAAGAATTGAGCAATCAGTGCAGTTGGGAGTTTAGGACATGACTAACGGCTGAGACAACAAATGTTAGAGACATTCTCCTTTAGACACTTCTTATTTTGTCTCATTAAAAATCACGTAGAGACATTTCACATCTTTTTGAGACACTTAATGATGTTTCTCAAATATAGTCATTAGTTAAGATAATTTTATAAAGGAATGAAAATTTCATTTAGGAGACAACTTTTGAGGAATTCTAAATTGTCACAGAAGTTATATATAGTCAATCATTGTGACACATTGTAAAATGTCTTTATATTTTATGTAAAGACACTACTTGAGGCATTTTTCTTGTTGTCTAGAGACATTTGTTTGAAGTTTTAGTCCCGATGTGCAGTACTTAAAAGAAATTCATTCTAGGTGTAAACAAGATATTTTCTAAGGGAGATGGTTAGATGAATAAGTATTTATCAATAAGGTCAAGTGTTCAACGATAGGTTTTGACATGTTTTCCATGATATTTTTTACAACGTGTAGAAACATAATATAATGCTTCTTTGTTGTGTCTTGTAAGATATATAGACATTATTACTAGTGTCCTTAACTCATAGAGACACTGCCAATTGCAACACTTATGAGACAATGTGTAAAATGCTTCGACAAGTACGTAAACACAATAAAAATATCTCTATGGGGCCAAAATGGTTCCTCTACGAGCGAAATCTCTTGTAGTCATGATGCAGTTGAGACATAAGCTGAAGTTGAGTCAAAAGGTGTCATTCAAGAGAGTCACTAGTGGTTCTATAATTTCATCTCTAGAGGGGCCAGACTTAACACTCACAATTAACATCGCAAATTCAGCTCATCGGAATAATAAAACAAAATTGAAATTTGTATAAATTTTAAAAAATAAAAATAAAAATTTATACACAATTCCATGTAAATCCATTCCCTTGAGGCGCCAAGGAGTTAGTGCGTTGCGGTCATATGTTTCTGTTCGATGTATTGTGTGGTCCCATCGAGGCTTCATGATGTACTCCCTCTGTTTAATAATATGAGATGTTTTGGCAAACTATTTTACGTTGCCACGACATTTTACATTATGGAATGGAGGAAGTAGTTGTGAGGAATCGATATGAAACTAGGATAACTTTTGGCCGACTCAGCTTAATATTATACATTTTATGAATTAGAAATAGACTCAAGCTATAGTTTTCACTGATTTTGTGGATTTCTAAGTAGCAATTTAGTCTAGGCTAGCAGAAATTATCAGTGGGTTCACTTGAACTACATACATACATTGCAAAATCGCACCGCATGCATTGCTCACTTCTAGGACGATGTGACAAAACTCTTAATCCAAACATGGTAAAATATCTTAACTCTGATGTGATTGGTCTTATTGTGCAGCTGTCTCATGAGCTAAAGTTATTGGAACCTATCGACCATGGTTACTGATGACTAGCTACTACTTAGAAGAACTCTAACCCTCTCCCTCTCCCGAGCCACCCTCTCATGAGCCGCGCCTAGGCGACTTTCGGCGGCTCCAGGGGGGGCTCCTCCCCGTCTTCCCCTTGACCCCCCAACCCTCACCGTGTCGGCCACCACTGCTGCCGACTCCGGTGGAGGTGGCGGCGCCCTGTCCATCAAATATGGGGGGCAGGAGAGGGGTTTGCGGTGGCGTTCACATGGGGGAGGTGCAGCGCTGGCCGTGAGCTTGGTATGGTGCGGTCGTCTTGGCCGGGGCATGAGGATCTTCGACGGCTGACGAGTGGATGGAGGCACGCCGCCGTTCTGCCGGCTTCGGCAGGTTGGACCGATGGCCATACACCACTGGGGGTGAGGCTGTGGCCTAGCCACGCCAATATCCTGGAGGTTGCCCTCTCCTCCTCTATTGGTATTGCATGAAGATGACAGGCGACATGGGGGCCTGCTCGTCTGCTGAAAATAAAGGCGGCGGTCCTAGGATTCCTCTCGCGCCAATACGATGATCTACTTGTTGCTTGCCCTCTTTGATCTGGTCGAAGTGGCGAGTTTCGTAAGGCTTCGCCGGTGAACTCCCATGGGTGAATAATGCCTAGAGATTGCTAGATTTGTGGGATTTAGTCGTGCATACCCATGTTTTACTCTGACCATTTGGGTTCAGAGGGAGCGCTTCGAAGCTCTATTGGTTGTTAATATTATGGGGCATGTTCTCGTTCCATGGTGCTGACGGAGAATGTCATGGAGATCATGATATGAGGACGGACAATTGTGGTTTGAGTTTGGGTGGTGATGAGGAATTTGTTTGGTGACTCGTGACTTGGAACAGTGACATGCAAGTGGGGGCGACCACATAGGAGAGGTTCACAGTCCTACCTTTCAGGGTGAAAATCCAGGGTCTGTTCTTAATTGGTTGTGTCTGGCAATGGCCTTCTTGAACGTATTGTTTTGAGAGTGTGGAATTTTTTCAGGGTGAAAACCTAAGATCTATGATCGGTTGATGATGGTGGTTGTGCACTGTTTCCTTTTTGGAGGCGTCGCTTTTGGAGAAGCTAGACTTCTGATGCTGTCTTGGTGTTGGTAGTACCACTGTTTCAATGAATGGGTCACTATAGTTGGACTCTTCTTTTTTGTAATTCTTCTTACTTTTTTTGGCTGTGTGCATCAGTATGGCCACTAGGGCGATGTGTCGTTGTAGAGGCTGGGTGTAATTGGTATCTTGTGATATTAATATATGCTCCTTTCCAAAAAAAGGTTATTGGAACTTGAATACTAGTTTTTAGACACACCATGAATGCCTAATCTGTTTGTAAAACACTACGAACAAACACTCTCCTCGACTAATATCATCCCATCACGCCACTTGGAGAAAAGTATGTTTTGTTTGTCTCGCTTACTCGAGTATCACAATAAGAACTGGTCATTTGAAAGTTTACACGAAACATACCTACACAGCTCCTTAGCACATGGCAACTGTGATTTTGTGAAGCAAACGCATTTGAGAGACCTATTGTGACATATCATTGTGCCGGTAATGCATGATATATGTAGCTAGTAGTTACACAATTTTTAAGGAGACACGAATGCGTATACCTCTTCTTCCTAGTTCTCATGCATAATTCACCTCCTTATAGTGCCAAACAAGCTTGTGTGTTTGGTTATTCGCCTCATCACATGATTGGCCCAAGCGTTTTCCTTTTGACTCGTTGACACTTTCGGAGTTGCCCAAATAATTTGTAGTAGAGCATGTTCAAAACATCTATTAAAGCAATAGCCCATATCTAAGATTTTCAGCTCATGGTCTCATGAAATAAACCAAGCTCGGGCTTTTACAGTGTCGAGTTGACATGGTGGATGGGATCATGTTCGTCGGGCTGATCAATCAAGGATAAGTTGTGGGAGCGGCGGGGTGCGGCAGAATGATATTCTCAGCTGGTTGCCTTGTTCTTAAACATGCAGTCACCATCGAGTGCATACAACATTACAACCAGGGCCGCCGTTCAGAGAAGTAAGGCTGTAAGTTTTCTCTCAAGTTGCTCCAATTCTTTTGACTACTGGGTCGTTGAGACCTCAATGTAACCGACGGTTCAAGTTTAAACTCGGATGGTTACATAGGGATGGTTTCCATGACATGGTTAAGTCGGTATGGGAACGTCCTGCCGTTGGTCGAACTCCAATCGAAAGGTGAAATAATAAAATACGATCTATTCGTAACACCTAGGTGGTTGGGCAAGACACACAGCGGAGATTCTTAAAAAAGAAAAGTTAAGACTTTCAAATATCATTGATAACCTCGAAGCACTAGCGGAAGTTTGTCCTCTATTACCACAAGAGATTGAGCTGAAGAGCCAATCGAATGCACAAATAGATCGACTTTTGCGAGAGGAGGAAATCAAATGGTATCAAAGATCTAAAAGTCAATTCATTCTGGAAGGTGACGCGAATACAAGATACTTTCATAGTGTTGCCAATGGTAGACACCAGAAGAAACTAATTAACTCACTTGTCCAAGATGAAGGAACTATTGAAGGCCATGAGAATCTTAAATCTTCCATTACGAATTATTACAAGGGTTTGTTCGGGTCTCCCGATGAAGAAAACTTCAATATGGATGAGACCCGCACAGACGATATATTCCCCAGGTTTCCGTTGAGGAAAACGACTTACTGACTGCTCCTTCTTCTGAGGATGAAGTTAAGAATGCTGTTTTTCAAATGGAACATAACAAGGCACTTGGTCCGGATGGATTTCCTGTAGAATTTTATCAAAATTTCTAGGAAGTTATAAAAGTGGACCTTCTCGAATTGTTCAGTTCTCTACACTCTGGACAACTTGAGTTGTTTCGTCTGAATTTTGGTGAGATTATTTTATTACCTAAGATTAGTGAAGCGGAGAGGATCCAGCAATACCGTTCTATCTGTCTTGTTAATGTTAGTTTCAAAATATTCACTAAGGTAACCTCAATCAGACATAACACGGTGGCTGATCATGTAGTTCGTCCATCTCAGACCGCTTTCATGCAAGATAGAAATATCCTAGACGGAGTCGCCATTTTGCATGAAACAGTACATGAACTACATAGCAAGAAGTTAAATGGGGTAATTCTAAAAATTAATTTTGAAAAGGCCTACGATAAAGTTAAGTGGTCTTTCCTTCAGCAAACACTCAAGATAAAAGGTTTTTCTCCTGAGTGGCGTGATCTCATCCATTCCTTTGTGTCTGGAGGCAGTGTGGCAATTAAAGTCAATGGTGTTATAGGCCACTACTTCCAGACCAAGAAAGGTCTGCGGCAAGGCGATTCATTATCACCCATTCTATTTAATATAGTGGCTGATATGTTAGCTATTATGATTGAGCGTGCAAAAACTGATGACCTGTTTGAGGGAGTGATTCCGCACATAGTTGATGGTGGGTTATCTATTCTTCAATATGCCGACGATACAATCCTTTTTATGGAACATGACTTGGAGAGCGTAGACAATTTTAAACTGATACTTTCAGCTTTTGAGCACCTTTCGGGTCTAAAAATTAATTTCCATAAAAGTGAATTGTTCTGTGTTGGTGAGGCTCAAGAACATGCCCATTTGTATGCCGAGTTTTCGGATGCAATCAAGGTCAATTTCCAATTAGATATTTTGGTATCCCAATTCATTTCCGGAGACTTACAAATGCTAAATGGAAAATGATGGGTTTCGCGGCATAGTAAATCAAAATTTTCTACGGATGCGAACAGAGGGAAAGCCAAGATCTAATCTAGGAGATGCAAACAACGAGAGAGATTGGATTAGATCTTCATACCCTTGAACATTCGCACAGCGGAACGTTCGTCGGAACGTGGGTGATGTAGTCGTACTCGCTTCTCCTCCTCGAGATACGATCCGATCTAGCACCACAAGTTGCGGTGCCTCCGTGAGATGCACACATGCAGCACCTCGACGTCTCCTCCTTCCTCGGTCCAGCAAGTATGGTGGAGAGACGGATTGGATCTACAACGCGACGGCGCGGTGTATATGGTGGAGAGTTTCTGCAGCAGGGCTTCGCCTACACGCAGTCGGGAGGGAGAGAGAGAGGAGGGCAGCAGGGCGGCTAGCTTTGGAGGGGAAGGTGTGGGGGGGTGGTGCGCCCCCAGCCCTCTTTATATAGAGGGGTGGGCGGCTGCAATCCTATCCCCCTCCCCCAAGCCAAACGGCGGCCCCAAGGAGAAGGAGTGGGGGGCAAGGAAACCCCCCTTCTAGAAGCTCTATCTCGAGTTTAAAACCCTCTTGGCCGGCTGGGCCCTATGGGGCCTTGTGCCCCTGGCCCAATGCGGCCAGGGCACTCCCTCATAGGCCCATGCCCCCTCCCGGAAGGTGTGGCCACGTTGGTCCCCTTCCGGAAGGTTCTAGAAGCTTCCGGTACAATACCGATTAACCCGGAACAATTCCGAACTCCAAAAACTGCACTGCCTTATATGAATCTTATTCTCCGGAACCTCTCGTGATGTCCCGGATCCCATCCGAGACTCCGAACAAAAACTCATAAACCAATTATCCAATCTATCCTAGCGTCGAGACACGTTAAGTGTGTGACCCTGCGGGTTCGAGAATATGCAGACATGATCTTCTATCAATAATCAACAGCGGGGTCTGGAAACCCATATTGACTCCCACACATTCATCGATGATCATATCGGATGAACCACGATGCCAGGATTCAATCAATCCCATATATATATTCCCTTCGTCTCGCGATATTTTACTTGCCCGAGATTCGATCGTCGGTACCGTCATACCTAGTTCAGTCTTGTTCATAGCAAGTACTTTACTCGTTCTGTAATCCGATATCACTTTGTGATTAACTCCTTAACCACATGCTTGCAAGCGGTGTTGATATCGATTACCGAGTGGGCCCGAAGTATATCTCTCCGACTTGGGAGGGACAAATCCCATCTCGATACATACAACCCAACAGATACTTTCCGATCACCTGAGAGACACCTTTATGATCACCCTCTCATAGGATGACGTTTGATGACCTCAAAGCTTTCTTCCGATACCAGGGAGTTGTATTATCTCATGGTCTAAGGAATACAATATTTGACATAAGAAAAGCTTCGCAAAGACGAACACGATGACACGATCTAATTGCTTCGCTTAGTTTGGGTCTGTCCACCATATCATTCTCCCAATGATATGATCTCATTATTAATCGACAACTCATGTCCATGGTTAGGAAACCTTAACCATCATTAATCAATGAGCTAGTCCATAGAGGCGTACTAGGGACACGGTGTTGTTCACAAACCACACAAGTATTAAAGTTTCCGCTTAATACAATTCTAGCATGGAATATAAACATTATCATGAACAAGAATTATAATAATAACAGCTTTATTATTGCCTCTAGGGCATAATTCCAACAGAAAATTGTAGAGGAAAGACAACATTTACGCTTAATTAGTTGGAAAGGCAAACTATTGTCCATTGGAGAAAGGTTGGTTCTTATAAATTCAATATTATCTAACATGGTGTTGTATATGTTATCCTTCTTCCTCTTGCCAAAAGGAGTCTTGAATAGATTGGGTTTCTTTCGATCAAGATTCTTTTGGTAGGGCGATAGTGAAAAGAAAAAAGTATAGATTGGATAAGTGGAGTGTTATTTGTAGTCCAAAAGACCATGGGGGGCTAAGTATTTAGGACCTTGAGGTCAAAAATACATCCCTACTTGGTAAATGGCTCTTCAGATTACTTACTGAGGACGGGATCTGACAAAAAATACTTAGACGAAAATATGTTGGCTCTAAAGCGGTATCATAGGTTCTTTGGAAACCTAGTGATTCTCACTTCTGGGCTGGACTGATGGCTACGAAGAATTTTTTCTTTAGCCATGGATCATTTTCGATTAGGAATGGATCAGAGATTCGGTTTTGGGAGGATAAGTGGCTAGTAATACTTCCCTCTGAGAGCAGTACCGGCTTTGTATGCTATTGTGTGTCATAAGGTGATACACTCGCCCATGTGTTGGGGTCTAATACCTGAAACATGACGTTCAGGAGGACTTTGTTTGGCCATAGACTTATTAATTGGGAGGCCTTGCTACAACGTTTGGCTAATATCCATTTAACTTCTGGGAAAGATATATTCCGATGGAATCTACATGAGAATGGTACATTCTCGGTGGCTTCCATGTACAAAGCATTGATTCTATCGGACATGCCTGTCTATGACTATAAGAAAATCTGGAAGATGAAGATATCACTTAAAAACAAAATCTTTGCTTGATATCTACGTCGAGGGGTTATTCTTACTAAAGACAATCTTATTAAGCGCAATTGGCATGGTAGTAAAACATGTTTTATTTTGTTCACAAGATGCGACAATTAAACATCTGTTTTTCCAATACAACTTTGCTCGTTCTATATGGTCAGTCATCCAGGTAGCTTCTGGCTTGTATATCCCTACTAGTATTGCCAATATCTTTGGGAATTGATTACACGTTATAGAGTATAAGTACTTGATTCTTCTCAGGGTGGGAGCAATGGCATTGATATGGTCGCTCTGGCTATGCAGGAATGACAAAGTTTTTAATAACAAAAAATGTTCTCTCTTGCAGCTAATCTATCATTGTACTGGAACTCTCCAAGTTTGGTCGCAGCTTCACCGCCTGGAGGATCACGACCTCTTTATGGAGGTGTGCACGAGGCTAGAGGACACTGCGAGACATCTTTTCTCTCAGCATGGCTGGCAGCATAATCTGCGGATTGGCCAACCTCCTTCATAGGCGTCTTACACTTTCTCATTCTGATAAGTAATTCGCTATTTATTGGTTTTGTTTCTTTTGATTCGGACTTTGTTGTGGAGAGGTTGTGTTCATTCTATGCAGAGGCCGGGTGTAATACTGCTTAAAACTCCTTAAGTAATAAAAAGCCCATTATCGAAAAAAAGTTTTCTCTCAAAAGACCTCCAAGTGGAGTTCAACCACGGGTCTTGTAACTCGGCACAGGTAGCACATGTGCTAGCCAGTTTGTGTGTATCACGAAGTACCACGTGGATGTAATTCGTGTTGGCCTGAAAATTCAGTCGTCTATGATGGTTGATGGATTGTGAGCATGGAAAAGATAGCGCTATTTAGCGCGCTATAGTGTATTTAGAGAGTTCACGCTATTTTTTAAAAAATTTGCTCGCTATGGCGCTATTTTCTAAATAGCTTTCTATATCCCGCTAAAACATCATATCATTAACGCTATTTCAAGTATAGCACGTTATTGTTTTTGTTGGTAGGTGTGAAGTAAGCGAGTATATGATGAAAATTTTGATTGTTAAACTTAAGTGATCGCGTCAAGTCGTCGCCTCCTGCTGCAGCACTCGACGTTGCGCCTAGCTTCACTCCTACCGGTTCTTCTCCAACTTGGATAGCGCCGAAATTGGTTATGCATATGTACAAGTGTTACTATGGCCAATTCATTAGATTCTGAAATTCTTGGTATTCATGATATACCTGTTATATTTTTGATTTTTTACAAAACGCTATTTTATAAAATAGCGTACTGTTAGCACGCTATAACATTCATAGCGTCTGGAGAAAGTCTACGCTAAATTAAATAGCGTGCTATTTTTTTCCTTGATTGTGAGGCGTTCCTTGTAAACGAAGGACGTTGTCTCCACTCCCCAATTTCACTTGCTAGCAGACCGTAATCAGGAGTATCCCGCTTTTGATTATATAATTTCTCTAATGCATCGCCCAATTCTAAAAATGACATTGACGAAAGTGCTGGAATACATGTTATATATAATCCAACTAGTATATTTACAGTTGAGCATGTTTTGTCTAATCTTGATGTATGTATCTGCGTATTTATTTCAGTTTACCATGTAGCTGGGCAGTGTGTTTAGTTGTGCAGCAGTACATCAGAGGTAGTGTACATGTCGCCAAGGGATCAACGGAACAACATGCAGGGTGAGACAGCCGAGGTACCGCGTGAAGCTGGCCTTGCATTGCCCGTGTGAAGCGGTGCTGCATGCAACCATTGAAACTAACAGGCTGCACAAGTTATCTACTCCTAGTCAGAGTTGTTGAGTAGTGCGTGCATGTGTTAGTGACATCAGAATAGGTCATAAGTTAGTTGGTTTGTGGAGCAAGTCGTGTGCATAAGAGCCGGACAGGTTTTTGCCCTGGCTGCGTGTGTAAGTTAGCTATTTAAAGCATTGTAATTCAGTTCATTACTCCCTCTGTCCCAAATTACTTCGCATTCTAGGTTTAATCAAAGTCAAACATATTAAAATTTGTCCAAGCATATTCTACAAAATACTAACATTTATAAAATCTATTACATACAATATAAAAGTATATTTTATAATGAGTCTAATTATATTTATTTTATATTTTAGATTTTGATATTTTTTCTAATATACATAGTCAAAGTTTATAAAGTTTGACTTTAACTATGTCAAGCTTCATGCACTAACCAACGCAACCAAAACTCCGAACTGATGAAAAAGGCTAATGCAATCCACTTATACACTTCAACACCCCCTCTCACGTGTGACGGGGAGAAGTCAACACGTGCAACCGAAAGAGAGCGACGGCGCGCGAAACTCACGTATGACTTAGGAGGCCTATACGTGGACACAAAAGGGTCAACAGCAATTTTAGGATAAATTGCGAAAACCAGGACTCAAACTCGAGACCTTAGGCTCTGATACCATGTTAAGCTTCATGCACTAACCAACGCAACCAAAAATCTGAACTGATGAAAAGGGCTAATGCAATCCACTTATACACTTCAACAAACTAAATCCAAAACGCAGAGTAAATTGAGACGGAGGGAGTAGTTAAGAAAACACAGAGTGAACATAGTCCGAGGCCAAAAGCCATTGTGTATTCTGTGAGTTGTCTGAAAAAACAGAAATAACTAGCTAGCGACGTGAGTGAGTTAAGAGAGTCTTTAAAACAGACAGAGGTGAGGGCAGGCGCGATAGTAGGTGGAGATTAGTCGTCTTGTGCAACTTTGTTCTCGACTTCAAGCTAATCGGACGCCGTCGCTTGTGTTGGGTCATATCATTTAAGCCTGGCACCTTCACAATCCCGAATGAGAAGCCTTGTGTTATGTCTTCTAAGCTAATCGGACGCCGTCGCTTGTGTTATGTCTTCTATGCATTTAGGCTGCCTCAATTTTCATAAAAATGCATCTCGTTTATTTGGCTCACTCCAATGTCTCATGGCGATACCTCAAAGATCTACATCAAACACTTCTACCTATAAAACTCCTTGAAAGGCACTATCTTGTGAACACGGCAGCTCGGCAAGCCATGTTGATTTATATAGCTGCATCCCATTCGAAGGGAGTCATTAGTATAGCTCATCACGTTGACGCCTTATTCTCATGCTGTCATGCATAAATCACCCTTGGTGCTAACTGCCATGCCAACTTCTTCCATTGGAATATCAAAACCTGTGATTGCTTCATGTGGTTCTTCCTCCAAGAACCCGCACGCAGCGAACCAGCGATTTTTGACTACCCGTAGGATCATAGGAACGTCCGGAATCGATTTACATGACTCGACCGTATCACCAGAAGTGCTGACTGAAGAAGTGTTCGAGCAGTTAGAGTTGTTCTTTTACAGGGCCCAAAGCAGTTAAATCAACACCACCAAATCACCAAGTATCTTCTACTTTGACTGGCCAGCAAAATCAGGGTAAACCAACCTCCATGGCTATTACGTCTGCCACATCATGTACAAACTCCAACAAATTTTGTCCTCAAAAAAGAAGCTCTTGCATATTACTGGGGCATTTTCTTACTTCTTACGAATTCATTTAGGGATAAAGCCGGTACAAGAAACCAAAGGTGGTTCATGGATACAGTTTTGAAGTTGTATCGTGTTTCAGTCTCTACCATGTTTTTTTTTGGTGTGAACTCAGTCTCTACCATGTTCACTAGTAGATTAGGATCTTAGGTGGGAAAAGAATAAATACTGGAAAATCACATAACTACCAAAGCGCCCGACATATAAGGATAAAAGCTACTCAAACAGGCTAGTGCAGGAAAAAAAAGATTGGCACCCGACATATATTTTTGCATCGACGCAACAAGAAATCCTAGGATTTGAGCCTATAACGGCTTGGAGATCAAGCGTAGCGCCCGTTGTTAACGCACCCACTTTAAAGTATGTCCTTAGTTCAAGTTGCATGTATTCACACCCGCTTTGCTAGTTCTGACTTCACACGGGGTCTGTAAAACCTTAAAACATTATTCCGCGAAGCATAACCACTAGGTTGCTTGAGTTTGATTTCAGAAAAAAATGGATCACGAGTTGAAAATACACATATCATGGAAGTAGATTAGGGCATCTAATGCTCTGTAGATTACAGGATCCTTAACCGTTGTAAGTTTTTCATTTTCCGCTGGTTGATTCTTGTATCAACTCTTAACGATCTTTCAATTTTTTTTATCGTTGTAATAATTTTGGATGTTGAACCTCAAATAAAAGGATATGTGCATCTACCGATGCAGAGGCCGGGGTTTTATTCCCCTTTTCAAACAAGAAAAGTTGATCGGATTTTTAGCCGTCCCTTTTTTGTTATTTTTTGGTGAAAAATTATGATATGAAAAAAGAGGTCACAAATTTGAAACATGTGGTGTGGCGTTACATCGACGCTCTCTGGTTGCTTTGTGCATTATATGATGCTTCATCTGGGAAGCTAGAAATTGATGCAGCATGTTGATTTTATATTGTGGTGACTAAGGTGCACTATCTATGTTGACTTAAAAATATGCTTCTTCCAGATCTTCAAATTATTGGAAATACTACCTGCAGTGTTAGTCAGAGAAAAGTTCCTAGGTCTACGCTTCATAATTTATAAGAAATTGTTGCAATTTAAAGAAGTTTCACAAAATAGTTTTATACAAGATTACAGATAGGAAGCACTTTAGGATTTCAACAAACAAACATAGATGGCTCACTTGTCAGTGATACAATAGTAATGTAGGATTTTTCATGCACTTGATGGACCAGCTATTCCCGTTCTTCATGGAGTCGACACCGCCAACGGGGGAGAACCAACCCTTGGTTGGATGGTTAGGAGGGCAGTGGAACCTCCAGCCCACCAGAGTTCAAACCCTAGGTTTGACGCTTTGGTGTCTCATAATGGCGGAATATTCTTTCAGTGGGAGACGACGTTCCTGTCGATAGAGAGGCACTTGTGGTGACTTCGTCAATCTCAATACCCGCCGGCTCAGTCTCTCGGAGGTGCTCATAGGGGTAGGGTGTGCGTGCGTGTGTTCATAGGGGTGAGTGTATGTACGCATTATGAGCGTCTGTGTTTGTACTGTGTTTTTAAAAAAATACACCGCCAACGGGGGGAAATAATACCAACGCTTACTTTAGATGTATTAGATCACTGACGCAACCATCATGGTAGTATCTAACTTGTTAAGTTTGTCACAAATGTTGAGCGGTATGAATATTTTGTATGTGACGATATTTTCAGTGGAAAAGCGTCTGACAAAAGGCTAGAATCGGACTGCTGATCTATACTATTAAAAAAATTGAGAACGTTCGTCGCCCCTGAAAATCCGTCTTCCATGGATTGACCCTTTTGCCCCTGGTAGTTTGAGGATATCACAGGTACCACCGCCAACTGATTTGTCTCCTCCGCCTTCCTCCCGATCGCCAACTCTCCTCTGCCCGACTGATCTGCTTCTCTCCCTAGCAGCGACCAAGACATGAGATGGTCCGGTCCTGGAGAGCAAGGGAACCTCCCCCGCCGCCCCTTTTCTGGGCCTAGACAGGAAGGGCAGTGGCGACACACCTTTCGATTGGTCCGCCTCTCTCCGCCTCCCTCCTTATCCCAAAATCTTGTTCGTATCCCCCAAGCGGGAGCTCGAGCTCCACCGTAGCGCCTCTATCGGGCCGACGAGATCCCCAGGAAGAGGGTCATGTCGAGCAGGCCAAGGGATGCCGCCCATGGCGCACGGAGCAGCGCCTCTCTCTGGCCGGCGAGATCCTCATGAAGAGGGGCAAGTCGAGCAGGCCAAGAGACGCCACCGGACCGTGGCCGTCCCTCCACCCCGCTCTTCCCTCCATCTTGCTCTTCTACCACAGGTGCTCCTCCTGTCGCCTCACTCGCTCATTCTCTCGGATACCGGCGCAGCCCCTAGTGTGTCGGCATCGGTGGCAGAGGCATCCGAATCAGGTGCTGGAGGAGGAGGTCGGAGCAGCGGATGGAACTGCTTCTTGAGTAAGATGTCTGTGGCATCCCGCAAAACCACTACTAGAAAATCGCGTTGAATTTGTGTATTGTATCGTCATCATCATGCATTGTTTGCATAAAACTATTTTCGCAAAGCATGTTTTGTTTTCTAAAACGCCCGTCTTGTTTGCAAACACAAACCCGGGTCTCCGGATTATTTTGTTGTCTACTATCGGTTTGCAAAAGGTGCATTTAAAATAAATAAAAGATTTAATTATTTTAGTGGGGGGCAGTCGAACGGGCCGACCCGACCCGAACGACCACCCCCAGATTAAATCGGTCCACCTGAACAGCCCCTCTAAATCCTAAGTTCACCCAACCTAGTCTACCCACCCTCTGACCACCTCATCCGGACCAATCCGTGACCGCCACCTCACCCCTCTCCTCCCCTAAACCTATCAGCTGCTGCCACCTAGACCAACCACTCACCCAGCCCCAACCAACTCAGACCACACACACGACACACCCTGCACGCACGCGCCCAACCAGCCTCCCCCTGGACCCGCGCCCCTAGGCCACCTGGCCCCCTGACCGCGGGACCCCCTCCCCACCAGCCCGCACCCCTTCTCCTCTCTCCTCCCACCAGCCCCGACGCTCCCTTCCGCCGCCGTCGGCTCCTCCCCCTCTAGCGCGCTCGCGAGCATCTCCGCCACCACCGCCCCGCGCCCTGCCTGCTTCCCCACCTCTCCAAGCTCCTCCCGCTCGCCCTCTCTGCTAGCCCCGCCTCCGCGCCTCTGCGCCTCCTCAACCGCCTCCCCGTCGGGCCGCCACCGCCCCTCCCCGGCAGCGAGGTTCCCCGCCGCCGGTCGCCTCCGCGTCGACCTCGCCGTCACCCCTCGCCTCCTCGCTCGCCTCTCCCTCCGCTCGCCAACCCCAGGCGCCCACCCGCGCGCCACCGTCGCTCCGCTCCGGCCGCCGCCGCCACAGCAACCTCCGCCACCAACCTCCAGCGCGCCCCGCCGTCGGGACCCCCTCGCCTCCCGCCTGCGCGACCAGCGCCTGCGCCGCCGCCGCTCCCTTTCTGGCTCTCCACCGCCGGTTCCCGCCCGCGCAACCCCGCCGTCCTTCCGAGCTCGGCCGCCGTCGGCCGCGCCCGCTCCGCCGGCCGCCTCCTCCCAAGCTCGCCACCGACCCAGCCCGCCGACCCTCCTCCGCGCCTGCGCCAAGTCCGGCCGCAGCCCAGGGATCTTCCCCGCCGCTGCTGCCCGAGCTCGCCCAGGCCGCGACGCCGTCGCCTTGGCGTCGTCCTCGCCTCGCCCGCCGTCTAGACCACCTCGGCTTCGCGCTTCGTCTGCAGAAGGAGGTCACCAGCAGCTGCATTGGTCCTCACCTAGGCACGCGTGCATGTCCTGCTTGTGTGTTTTGGAGACGTCGACGCCAGCTTCGGTTCAACTTGTGTGAACTCTGCTGAACCAGGCACCCCTTTAGTCGGCGTGTTAATCACCAACATGCCCATCTACGACATGAACGGCTAATAAGCGCTTCGTCCGAGACCCCGAAGGCCGTTCTCGCCGAATCCGAACCCTGGAACCCTGCCAAGATCTTCATCGAACCCCGAGAACTCCGCCAGCGGTACCCGGGGAATCTTCTACATGGGACCATCGGACCACGTAAAACCATCTACGCCACACCCGAGTCCGGCACCGACACCCGACAACCTCCACATATGACGCCAAGGTCTTCTCCCCAGAACGTCGAGTGCTCCTTTCCGGATCCGAAGCCGCCAAGATCGCCATGGAACGACAAGCACTTCACCCCGAAGCCAAGACCGACCCGACTTGAGGACCCGACACGATCTGCGCAACGACAAGATCGGCACCGACCAGGGCGAGTCCGATGCCCCGACAGCGACCCAAGTCCTGCTTCCGAAACGCCAAGATCTACCTCAGTTGCCGAGAACGTTCCGTCAAACCCTGAGCCCCTGTCGAACCCCGAGACCCGACCCCGAACCCCTCGGAGCCAAGATCGTCGAACCCTAATGTGTGCCCCTTTTCTCGGACCCTATTTTATAATATAATCCAACTTGTTGCATATTAAATTGTTCATGCATGCATCCTTGTCTGTGGTTTGGGGGCCTTATGCCGATTTACCTAATAATTAAATATGGGGCCCATATGCGGGCAAATCTAGCCTTATATTGGCCTCATTTAAATTTGTATAGCGAACCGGTAACTTACCTTGCCATGTTAACACAACATTTAAATTGCGGGGGTTTCTAAATAACTCGAACCATATAATTAATTGTCGGGACCCCGGTTCCGCTTAATATGACCTAGTTGCATCGCACCTTTGCCATGTCATGCATCATACATGCATCATGCCGATCTTCTGCCGTTGTATTAAATATTGCATCCGGTGTTTCTTCTAGTGTTTTGGTTCTTCGCGGATAAGGCCGTTGAGTTGATGTGAGCTTCGCCCCGATCTTCGGTTGAACCTTCGACAATGTTTTCAGGCGAGCATCTCCCCCTTTCTACCTATCTTACTTTTATAGTATTTATTTCCCTCCTGTTGATCTATTGCTATCTGTGTTGCGTTGCTCTAGTTTTCGTACCCGTGATATCCCTTGCAGCCCTATATTGCCTTGGACACACCCTATTACCTGTTGTTTGGTAGATAGTTGGACTTGCGCGTCGTAGTCGCTTGCTCAAGTGCTGTTGCGTGTCGTCAAGTGCCACAGTTGTTGATGTATTGCCGCATGTGGATGTTGGAGATGATCATAGTTTTACTTATCGCTCACTTTAATTCCTGTTTAACAACTAAAATTGAAGTAAGCAGAGGCATTGGTGGGTGATAGATAATATTTGGTTTCCGAACGCCCACTTGTGTCCCGTAGGACCCCGAGTACTTGATACCTGTTCCTTGTTTTATCGCGCTATCCACATCCGGGAGGTATATGGGACCCCCCTGAGCCAGAGCTTGATTCAGTCTTATTTCTTGGGGCCACAAGCTAGTTTGAGGTTTTATTTACGATCCTGTACTTATGCCATGCTTTACTGCTTTATTTAAATTGTGCGACAGATAGCACCTGTACTGTTTAGGATCGGGACACGATTCCGCGGTGTCGACAAGCCCAGTTTTGGGTTCCCAGTCGTTCACAGCCGTATACCCAAACCTTGAGTCCGTCTCGGAGCTTGCTTACTTCGTTGCGGGTAGCTTCATGGGGTGGCCCCCTGAAATATTTCTGAATCCTGTGATTGCTTTGTCGTGAAGGCCTCGTTGGGTTTTGATTTGGTTTTTCCGAGGTTGATCGAGTGTGTGTTGCTATTGGTGCACCCCGGCCGGGTAAAACTTTCTGAAAGCCGTGTCCGCGGTTATGGACGACTTGGAGCACAGTATCTCGACCATAGACAAGCATAACTAAAGTTTATCGCTATAAATTTGACTTTATAATGTCTAGTAATCAGCTTCACTATAATGGAATGGCTAACTAATATTGCCCACAACTGCTTGCTTTGGGTGTCGCTTGCGACCATTGTACCTGACTAGTAAGTATTGCAACTACAACGGAATGGCTGAATAAAAGTACCAACAACTGCTGGGCTTTGGGTTTATCTCACGCTATCTGTATCTGATTAGTAATTGTTGCAACTATAACGGAATGGTTGACTAAAAGTGCCCACTGCTTATTTTATCAGGATGATTATCTATACTTGACTAGTAATTGCTGCAACGATAACCGAATAAATAAAACTGCCAACTGTGTGAGTTCCTCGGTTGACTTCCTTGTTTGGTCTCGAGGGGGAACACCAGGATGGGTTTGTTTGGTGTTATTATCAGGCTGGTTCAGGATAGGTCTTTCTTACCCCTCTCTGATAGTCGCCAGTTGTATCGAGTCTCTATAGGTTGTTTAGTGCATGTTGCCGCTGCCGCTTCCGTCCACCATACCTGTGTAGGCGAGGACCGCCGAATTCTAGTCTCGCCGTGTACTGGCCTCAGTACTGACGCTCCTATTTTTCCTTTGCCCTTTGTCGGCACCCCTTTTGTTTAAGCAGGTTTTGAGATCGACGTCGTTAGCAGGGTTACCCTTCCGGCTTGGCCTGGGCAGGGTTATGGACGCCATTGGTTATTCTTCAGGGCTCTTAGCTCAATTTGCATCTTGTCCGTACTTGGACGCTATATCGTTTTAAAGGTGATTTGGATCTTTGTATATTAATTCTGTATTCTTGACTCATTGAGTCGCTGTTATATATATATCTGTTCTGTGGGTCCCATCGAGGACTCTTGTGTAATGTTATTACTTCGTTTTCCACCCGCACGAAAGTGCCTGGTGGGCACCTTTGAATCGTTTCTATGCGGGTTTGGCGGGTTTTCGCTAAAACTTGCATAGGTCCGATTCTGAGGGTGTTACAGAGTGGTATCAGAGCTCAGCAGTTGCGATACCCCCACAAGTCCAGCCTGTAGGATAACCTAGCTAACGGCCGAAGTAGAGTGTCAAAACTATTTTTGTAAAATCGGTTGGATAGTTCTGATTAGGTCTGATTTTACTCCTTACCCCTCTGCTGCTCTCCTCTCACCTCTGCGTGTTTTGAATCTACCCTCTTACCTTTTCTTCGAGTCCAGAATTTCTCGTGGTTGGGTTCCGTCGTACCTTCAGGGTTTCGCTTCCTCCTTTGGTAACGGTGTTGCTACATCTGGTCTTCATGCTATCCGAGGAATCCGTCGTCTGGTGGACTTCTCTTTGTTCCTTCTCGTGCCTTCCGGTGTTTTCCGACGCAACGACACCATCTACGCCGATCCGATGCAGAGTTTGCATCACCTCCTTTGTTCCGAACCTCGCTTGTCGAGATCTTCAGTCTAATTCCGAGAGTTGGTTGCATAATCTTCTATTCATGTGCAGAGTAATGGTTTGGGTGCGCGATGGACTGATCACCATCCGACTACTCTTATCATTCGCTCTTGTACATCGAATCAGTGGATCCAGCAATTTTACTCCGTCCACGGAAGTTAGGGGTGGCTTTATTTGTTGATAGCTCTGCCTTCGACCTTTTGTTCCCGGAGTGTTCCCTCGACGATCACGGACAACGACCCCTTGTTAGTGGTGTCGCGAGGATCTACACGAACCGAGAAGATGCAGATCGCTGACCTTCCTTTCCGGTACCATGAGGCGGATCTCGAGGGCGAGATCCATTGTTAGTGGTGTCGAATTGTGGCATCCCGCAAAACCACTACTAGAAAATCGCGTTGAATTTGTGTATTGTATCGTCATCATCATGCATTGTTTGCATAAAACTATTTTCGCAAAGCATGTTTTGTTTTCTAAAACGCCCGTCTTGTTTGCAAACACAAACCCGGGTCTCCGGATTATTTTGTTGTCTACTATCGGTTTGCAAAAGGTGCATTTAAAATAAATAAAAGATTTAATTATTTTAGTGGGGGGCAGTCGAACGGGCCGACCCGACCCGAACGACCACCCCCAGATTAAATCGGTCCACCTGAACAGCCCCTCTAAATCCTAAGTTCACCCAACCTAGTCTACCCACCCTCTGGCCACCTCATCCGGACCAATCCGTGACCGCCACCTCACCCCTCTCCTCCCCTAAACCTATCAACTGCTGCCACCTAGACCAACCACTCACCCAGCCCCAACCAACTCAGACCACACACACGACACACCCTGCACGCACGCGCCCAACCAGCCTCCCCCTGGACCCGCGCCCCTAGGCCACCTGGCCCCCTGACCGCGGGAACCCCTCCCCGACAGCCCGCACCCCTTCTCCTCTCTCCTTCCACCAGCCCCGACGCTCCCTTCCGCCGCCGTCGGCTCCTCCCCCTCTAGCGCGCTCGCGAGCATCTCCGCCACCACCGCCCCGCGCCCTGCCTGCTTCCCCACCTCTCCAAGCTCCTCCCGCTCGCCCTCTCTGCTAGCCCCGCCTCCGCGCCTCTGCGCCTCCTCAACCGCCTCCCCGTCGGGCCGCCACCGCCCCTCCCCGGCAGCGAGGTTCCCCGCCGCCGGTCGCCTCCGCGTCGACCTCGCCGTCACCCCTCGCCTCCTCGCTCGCCTCTCCCTCCGCTCGCCAACCCCAGGCGCCCGCCCGCGCGCCACCGTCGCTCCGCTCCGGCCGCCGCCGCCACAGCAACCTCCGCCACCAACCTCCAGCGCGCCCCGCCGTCGGGACCCCCTCGCCTCCCGCCTGCGCGACCAGCGCCTGCGCCGCCGCCGCTCCCTTTCTGGCTCTCCACCGCCGGTTCCCGCCCGCGCAACCCCGCCGTCCTTCCGAGCTCGGCCGCCGTCGGCCGCGCCCGCTCCGCCGGCCGCCTCCTCCCAAGCTCGCCACCGACCCAGCCCGCCGACCCTCCTCCGCGCCTGCGCCAAGTCCAGCCGCAGCCCAGGGATCTTCCCCGCCGCTGCTGCCCGAGCTCGCCCAGGCCGCGACGCCGTCGCCTTGGCGTCGTCCTCGCCTCGCCCGCCGTCTAGACCACCTCGGCTTCGCGCTTCGTCTGCAGAAGGAGGTCACCAGCAGCTGCATTGGTCCTCACCTAGGCACGCGTGCATGTCCTGCTTGTGTGTTTTGGAGACGTCGACGCCAGCTTTGGTTCAACTTGTGTGAACTCTGCTGAACCAGGCACCCCTTTAGTCGGCGTGTTAATCACCAACATGCCCATCTACGACATGACCGGCTAATAAGCGCTTCGTCCGAGACCCCGAAGGCCGTTCTCGCCGAATCCGAACCCTGGAACCCCGCCAAGATCTTCATCGAACCCTGAGAACTCCGCCAGCGGTACCCGGGGAATCTTCTACATGGGACCATCGGACCACGTAAAACCATCTACGCCACACCCGAGTCCGGCACCGACACCCGACAACCTCCACATATGACGCCAAGGTCTTCTCCCCGGAACGTCGAGTGCTCCTTTCCGGATCCGAAGCCGCCAAGATCTCCATGGAACGACAAGCACTTCACCCCGAAGCCAAGACCGACCCGACTTGAGGACCCGACACGATCTGCGCAACGACAAGATCGGCACCGACCAGGGCGAGTCCGATGCCCCGACAGCGACCCAAGTCCTGCTTCCGAAACGCCAAGATCTACCTCAGTTGCCGAGAACGTTCCGTCAAACCCTGAGCCCTTGTCGAACCCCGAGACCCGACCCCGAACCCCTCGGAGCCAAGATCGTCGAACCCTAATGTGTGCCCCTTTTCTCGGACCCTATTTTATAATATAATCCAACTTGTTGCATATTAAATTGTTCATGCATGCATCCTTGTCTGTGGTTTTGGGGCCTTATGCCGATTTACCTAATAATTAAATATGGGGCCCATATGCGGGCAAATCTAGCCTTATATTGGCCTCATTTAAATTTGTGTAGCGAACCGGTAACTTACCTTGCCATGTTAACACAACATTTAAATTGCGGGGGTTTCTAAATAACTCGAACCATATAATTAATTGTCGGGACCCCGGTTCCGCTTAATATGACCTAGTTGCATCGCACCTTTGCCATGTCATGCATCATACATGCATCATGCCGATCTTCTGCCGTTGTATTAAATATTGCATCCGGTGTTTCTTCTAGTGTTTTGGTTCTTCGCGGATAAGGCCGTTGAGTTGATGTGAGCTTCGCCCCGATCTTCGGTTGAACCTTCGACAATGTTTTCAGGCGAGCATCTCCCCCTTTCTACCTATCTTACTTTTATAGTATTTATTTCCCTCCTGTTGATCTATTGCTATCTGTGTTGCGTTGCTCTAGTTTTCGTACCCGTGATATCCCTTGCAGCCCTATATTGCCTTGGACACACCCTATTACCTGTTGTTTGGTAGATAGTTGGACTTGCGCGTCGTAGTCGCTTGCTCAAGTGCTGTTGCGTGTCGTCAAGTGCCACAGTTGTTGATGTATTGCCGCATGTGGATGTTGGAGATGATCATAGTTTTACTTATCGCTCACTTTAATTCCTGTTTAACAACTAAAATTGAAGTAAGCAGAGGCATCGGTGGGTGATAGATAATATTTGGTTTCCGAACGCCCACTTGTGTCCCGTAGGACCCCGAGTACTTGATACCTGTTCCTTGTTTTATCGCGCTATCCACATCCGGGAGGTATATGGGACCCCCCCTGAGCCAGAGCTTGATTCAGTCTTATTTCTTGGGGCCACAAGCTAGTTTGAGGTTTTATTTACGATCCTGTACTTATGCCATGCTTTACTGCTTTATTTAAATTGTGCGACAGATAGCACCTGTACTGTTTAGGATCGGGACACGATTCCGCGGTGTCGACAAGCCCAGTTTTGGGTTCCCAGTC
This sequence comes from Avena sativa, assembly GCA_916181665.1. Classification (NCBI taxonomy): domain Eukaryota; kingdom Viridiplantae; phylum Streptophyta; class Magnoliopsida; order Poales; family Poaceae; genus Avena; species Avena sativa. Next base: position 427,142,683 of record OV702280.1, read on the forward strand.
GTTCACAGCCGTATACCCAAACCTTGAGTCCGTCTCGGAGCTTGCTTACTTCGTTGCGGGTAGCTTCATGGGGTGGCCCCCTGAAATATTTCTGAATCCTGTGATTGCTTTGTCGTGAAGGCCTCGTTGGGTTTTGATTTGGTTTTTCCGAGGTTGATCGAGTGTGTGTTGCTATTGGTGCACCCCGGCCGGGTAAAACTTTCTGAAAGCCGTGTCCGCGGTTATGGACGACTTGGAGCACAGTATCTCGACCATAGACAAGCATAACTAAAGTTTATCGCTATAAATTTGACTTTATAATGTCTAGTAATCAGCTTCACTATAATGGAATGGCTAACTAATATTGCCCACAACTGCTTGCTTTGGGTGTCGCTTGCGACCATTGTACCTGACTAGTAAGTATTGCAACTACAACGGAATGGCTGAATAAAAGTACCAACAACTGCTGGGCTTTGGGTTTATCTCACGCTATCTGTATCTGATTAGTAATTGTTGCAACTATAACGGAATGGTTGACTAAAAGTGCCCACTGCTTATTTTATCAGGATGATTATCTATACTTGACTAGTAATTGCTGCAACGATAACCGAATAAATAAAACTGCCAACTGTGTGAGTTCCTCGGTTGACTTCCTCGTTTGGTCTCGAGGGGGAACACCAGGATGGGTTTGTTTGGTGTTATTATCAGGCTGGTTCAGGATAGGTCTTTCTTACCCCTCTCTGATAGTCGCCAGTTGTATCGAGTCTCTATAGGTTGTTTAGTGCATGTTGCCGCTGCCGCTTCCGTCCACCATACCTGTGTAGGCGAGGACCGCCGAATTCTAGTCTCGCCGTGTACTGGCCTCAGTACTGACGCTCCTATTTTTCCTTTGCCCTTTGTCGGCACCCCTTTTGTTTAAGCAGGTTTTGAGATCGACGTCGTTAGCAGGGTTACCCTTCCGGCTTGGCCTGGGCAGGGTTATGGACGCCATTGGTTATTCTTCAGGGCTCTTAGCTCAATTTGCATCTTGTCCGTACTCGGACGCTATATCGTTTTAAAGGTGATTTGGATCTTTGTATATTAATTCTGTATTCTTGACTCATTGAGTCGCTGTTATATATATATCTGTTCTGTGGGTCCCATCGAGGACTGTTGTGTAATGTTATTACTTCGTTTTCCACCCGCACGAAAGTGCCTGGTGGGCACCTTTGAATCGTTTCTATGCGGGTTTGGCGGGTTTTCGCTAAAACTTGCATAGGTCCGATTCTGAGGGTGTTACAATGTCAAGGATGGGGGAGATCAGGAACACGGTAGTCAGTGTGCTGACTGGCGCGACCTAAATGGGCCGTGGCGCCGCTCGATCTGGATGACCTCAGGTGGGGGATCCTGAGAAGAATACCTATGCAATATATGTACCTTAGCACAACTTGAAGAAGACCAAGTCCCTGGTTGTTGATTCATGCGCTCAGATCCCTGATTGATGCCATGGTTGTTGATTTATGTTGCTCAAAATTTGCTTGTGCTTATGCCCCAATCGTTGATTGATGCTCATCTTCTGTGCATAGGCTGATTTTCTTCCGGTCCCTCTCCATGGCTGCCATGAACAAGAAACTGCTTCCCGCGAGCTGAAGCCGCCGGAAGGCAATGTAGGTGATGCCGCGCTGCCGGCTGGACGTGTCGAAACAGGATGACTCGGAGGCCCAAATTCCCCCAGAGGCCGCCGCAGATGCTATCATGGCATGGTTATCATCAATTTTGCCTGTGATTAAATTCTGGCGAAGTCACATTTCTGATGAATTGTGAAGAATCAGGTAAGGCATCTCCTGGTATTGCACATTTTATTTTGGAAGTCAAGGATAATTCTATATGTACAAAGCTGGTCAGAAAGTTCAAATCTAATCTAGGATTCCATTAGGAGATGGCATGTCGGACTGCCAAATATAAAATATGGTGTTCAGATAGAGCTATCCAAGAATTGACTGTTAATTCCATAGCAATAGTAATCAACTATTGCATATTTGGAAAAACAATTATCCATGGGAGCAACTTCGTATTTTCTTGGTTCTATTCTGGAAATGATCGCATCATACTTCTTTTTACACTGCTATATGATCTTACTCTTGGATCGAACACGGTCCCTGGTCCTGCTGTTGCCGTGACGCTTGCAGCTTCAGCCCCTAGTATGGTTTTTTCTTCGTCTGCCCTATGTTCTTTTGCATGTAGGCTGTAGCTGCAACTATTCTGGTTTGGATACATGTTTGACTGCAACTCTTGGTTGTGAAAATGTCACGGAATGCTTGAGTTGTGAAAATTCCCCGTGAAAATTTCTTCGCTTTTCCAGTCACACCTGGCACGCACTAGAATCCATCGGCTATGTCATCTTGCACTGCGATAAGGATTAACTGATTTGCGTAAATTCAATATCCATCGGTATGCGCTACAAGTTGACGGCCTTACAAACTTCATGGAGAGGGTTCAGACTTCAGAGCAATACCATGTGTGCTTTGTAACTTTGCCTTTTTCTGCGTCCTATACATCCGTTTCAAATATAAGATGTTTTAGTTTTGTGAATTAAATGTATCTAGACTTGTTTTAGTGTCTAGATTCACTCGAAATATGAATGAACCTACATACTAAAACAAGTCTAAATACATTCTCTTCACAAGCATAAAACATCTTATATTTTGAAACGGAGGGAGTAGGAATTAGTCCACAATTTACCGAAGGTACATATTTAGATCTTTTCCAAGAACTTATTCACATGATTTCCAGGAGGTTTTTCATATCATGAGTTTTTTATTAATTCCCTGAACCAAAAAGTTAACTTGATACATTCTATATACCATAACCACCTGATGCGCCGCAATGGTTAGCTAGATGCACCAATTGGACACAAACGAGAAGTACACCAGGTTCTTGTTCGGTTTCAGTTTGCTGGTAGCACTCCTATGGTCTAGGACTGCTCTCTTCCTTAATGAAAAATGACCACACATGGTGTCCCGCTGATGAGAACTGGTTTATGTAGTAAAACAAATGTTTGGTCTACTCCAATATAATGTCTCACGCAGGAACCATAATTCCTGCTAAGAGTATATATCTAGCATACCTATTGGGAAGATGCGTTTTATAGCTGCACCCTCTATATTTTGACCGCTGAGTACTGGATTGGAATGCCAAGATCATCCAGCTTGTGCTACGTTGTCATGCACAAACTGCAGAAGTTTCACAGCTTGTGCTAAGTAAGGAAGGAACTTGCGTCATTCCAAACGCATGCATGCTCTTCACGCGTTTATGGGTTGAAACAACATAGTTGTGCTATCATGCTATACCACCATGTTTTTTCGGATGAATAGGTTGCAACATCTGCCGATGAGATATTGAAGCACCCATGTTCTGGAGTTGGGCATAATTAGCTTATACGCCATAGTTAGGCAATTTAATTGGGGTACTGATCAAGGTAAGTGATGCAATTTATAGTACTATTATAGATTGAATTTCTAGTACCATTATAGATTGAATAGAGCTCTACTAATATCGATATCATGTTTCTTCACAGATCCAATAAGATTTTCAATGAGGCTCATCCCTTTTTTTATGCCCGAAGTTTTTACCATAGTTTGAAACAGGAAAATTTTGAAACGGGCATAAGCAATTCAAAAATGTTCTGAACAATATAAATCCTTCGTGTGGTGTCATATTATGTAACATAGTTGCTAGAAAAAAAATACCAAACTTGGTATATTGATTATGTCTCAAAAAACCCTTCACAAAATGACGTATCATGTTCGAGGTTTCATGACTTTCGGTCCAAATGACCAATGTTATGGCTAGAATCGCGACATAGTTTGTGATACTGTGCCCATATTGTGCACTTATGTGTATCTTGGGATGGCGAACAATATTGCAGGAGAAAGTTTTCCTTTTCGTCTCATAGAAAAGTCATTTTCCAATTTTCTGGCGTAAAAAATAGGACGTTTTATGAAGCAACCACCAAAATGTTGTTTCAGAACGCTACCAGCCTATTTTTAAAAAATACTAGACCACCTTAAATGAACTATAGACCAACCGTCCGTCCACCCCGGCTCAAAAAGAAAAATGTCTACCAAATCGGTAGGAAGTGGGTCCGGTTTAAACTACATGTACAAGATCTAATGCTCATGACTTTTTTGGAAAAAAATCATTTCTAGACTCACACTATCATGTTTTCAATGTTCCTTCAGAGATCCAATGAATGTTTCAGAATACATGTTGATTACATCTCAAAAACCACCAAAAGGAAAATTCAGAATATATAAAGTCACTAGTTTCCTAAAATGCATTGATTATAATCGCGTCGGCCGTAACCATGAAGTATCTTCATCATTTAACATGATGTTTCGGTCGGTGTTCACTGCGAAGGGCGGAATTTTATCAAACTTATTATAATCTTTCGACATGTCTGTCTTGTCCTCTACTTCCACGATGTTTCTTTTCTCTAAAAGAACTATGTGTCGATTTGACTCATCGAATGATATATTTATTTGATTATTTTTCCTTTTTTCGGTTTAGTAGACATGTCCTTCACATAGAAAACCTGAGCCACATCATTGGCTAGGATGAATGGTTCGTCCGTATACCCAAGACTGTTGAGATTCACTATTGTCATCCCGTACTTCTTGTCTACCTCAACCCCTCCTTCTATCAGCTTGACCCATTTACACCGAAACAAAGGGACCTTAAAAGAAGGTCCGTAGTCAAGTTCCCATATCTCCTCTAGGTAACCATAATATGTGTCCTTTTTCGGGTTGCTGTTTGTTGGATCAATACGGACACCACTATTTTGGTTGCTGCTCTTTTTATCTTGGTGAATTGTGTAAAATCTATTCCCATTTTTCTCGTACTCTTGAAAAGTCAATACAGTAGAAGATGGTGTCCTGACCAACAAGTACAGTTGATCTTCAACAGTGGAGTTATTTATGAGATGTGTTTGCAACCAACTACCGAATGTCGTCATGTGTAAACGTGTAGTCGAGTAGTCTGACTGCCCCGTGTTTTTGGAGCGTAAAATGTTCGTGTGTTCATTGATATAAGGAGCCACCAAGGTGGAACATTGTATAACTTTATAGTGTGCTTGCATGAAAGAATGTCTTTTCCACTAAGTCTCCCCTCGTGCGGCGATTGAGGAACACCAATCGGCTTAAGGTCAGGAATAAATTCAACACAGAACTCAATGACCTCCTCTGTTCCATAGTCCTTGGAGATACCTCCTTCTGGCCTAGCACGGTTATGGACATATTTCTTTAAGACTTCCATTAACCTCTTAAAGAGGAACATATTTTGTAAAAATACAAGACCAAGAATGACAATCTCTTCGACTAGGTGAACCAGGAGATGTGTCATAATATTGAAGGAGGATGGTGGGAACACCAACTCAAAACTAACAAGACATTGGACCACATCATTCAGTAACCTTGGTAGAATTTCTGGATCAATTACCTTTTGAGAAATTGCATTGAGGAATGCACAAAGCTTCATAATGGGTAGTCGAATATTTTCCGGTAGAAGCCCTCTCAATGCAATCGAAAGCAATTGCGTCATAATTACGTGGCAGTCATGAGACTTCAGGTTTTGGATTTTTTTCACTGCCATATTTATCTCTTTATATTCGATGAGAAGCCAGACGGGACCTTGATACTGCTTAGGCATTCAAAAAAGATTTCCTTCTCTGTTTTGGTAAGAGCATAGCTGGCAGGATGACATCTTTTATCCGTCTTATTCTCTTGATGCATGTTGTGTGGATCTTTAATACGTTGTTGGTCCTACCATGTTTCCGGTGTATCTTTTGTCTTGCCATACACACCCAGGCAGCCTAGAAGGTTCACGTAAAGATTCTTTGTCATGTGCATCACGTCGATTGAAAAGCGGACCTATAGGACTTCTCAATAGGGTAGCTCCAAAAATATAGATTTCCTCTTTCACATGGCCACGTGTCCGGCAGCGTTATTCGGAACAGATTGACCGCCAGGACCCTTTCCATATATTAATTCTATATCCTTCACCATACCTAATATATCATCGCCAGTACGGTGGACAGGCTTCTTCCGACGATCTACCTCGCCTTTGAAATGCTTGCCTTTCTTTCTTACAGGATGATTGGTCGTAAGAAATCGACGATACCCCGTGTTTGTCTATCCTGATAGGTTACTAAGAGCAGGCCAATTATTATTTGTTACGAAAAGCAATGCTCATAGCTCAAATTGCTCCTGCTTGTGCTCATCCCACACACGTATGCCGGTTTTGTGCCATAGCTGTAAAAGTTCTTCAATTAATGGCTTAGGTACATATCAATATCGTTGCGGGTTGCTTCGGGCCTTGGATGGGCACTGCCATCATAATAAACTTACGCTTCATGCACAAGCAAGAAGAAAGGTTATAGATACATAGAGTTACAGGCCACATGCTATGACTGCATCTCTGCTCTCCAAAATGATTCATGCCATCTGTACTTACACCAAACCTTAAGTTCCTTAGATCATCTACAAAGCTCGTGTACTCTCTCTCAATTTTTCTCTACTATGACCCATCGGGGTGTCTCAACATCGAGTCTTTCTTACGGTCTTATTTGTGCCATCGCAACAACTTGGCATGCTCCTTGTTTCTGAACCGTTTCAACCATGATATTATAGGAGCATACCACATAACCTTGGCAGGAACCATCTTCCTAGGTCGCTCGCCCTCAACATCAAGGGTCATCTTGTCTGATCTTATACCACAGTATAGTGCATAAGGGTATTTATATAATTTCTCGTACTCCTTACCGTGGTAGAGGATGGAGTCATTAATGCATACATGTACCTTCTGCACCTCTAATCATAGAGGGCAGACAACCTTTTTTTCTTTATACGTACTGGCAGACAATTCATTATTCTTTGGAAGCTTCCTCTTCATTATTTCCAGTATCTACTCAAACCCCTTGTCAGATAAACCTTTCTCTGTCTTCCATTGTAGTAATTCCAGTGTGGTACCGAGATTTGTGTTGTAATTTTTGCAATTTGGGTATAACAATTTTTTGTGATCCTCTAACATGCGCTTCAACTTCAACTTCTTAGTTTCACTTTCGCATTCTCTCTATGCAACAACAATGGCCCGGTGAAGATCATCAACAAGCTCATCATCGAGCGCCTCTTTATCTTCAGCTTCACCAGTTGTATGACCGTATTCTCTCTATGTAGAACCATATTCAGAAAACATATGATGATAGTTGTCATCATCCTCTTCTTCTTCATTGTCTTCCATCATAATCCCTATTTCTCCGTGCTTGGTCCAACACTTGTAGCTGGGCATGAAACCGTGTTGAAGCAGGTGGTGTGAATGGTTCTCGAGGAAGAGTAATCCATCTGATTCCGACGTTTAACACATGGACAACACATAAAAAAATTACTTCTGTTTGCCTCAGCAACACCTATAAAATTATGAAGGCCCACAATAAACTTGCCAGTGCGTCAGTCACCATATATCCATTGTTGGCTCATCAACATTATGTAATTAAGTTTATGAAAAACAATTATAGAACATCTAGAGAAATGATCACTGTACATCGATACATGCATTGTATCAATGACAGATAAAAGGATTAAGTTGCATGCTAACCTCGATCGAGGAAAAAAGAAAGAGGACAAAGCTTAAGTGTGGCTCAGGCACTTGTGCATTTTATCGGGCACTTCTTGTGCATAGAGGGGAAAAACTAAGCAACATACACCACTTGTGATGAGAGGGGAAAAACAAACTAGCATACACAAGCATGTGGAGCTGGGGTGCTATATATATACATCATGAATCTTTAGTCCCGGTTCCTACCAAAAACCGGGACTAAATATCTGCGCCAGCGGCCACGTGTGGCTAGACACTTTTAGTCCTGGTTCCTGCCACGAACCGGAACTAAAGGTCCAGCATGAAAAGGGATAGATCGTCACCCTGCCTCGTGCGTCGTCCTAGCCTTATGAACCGGGACTAATGTGAGGCCTAGTCCCGGTTTGTGAAGGAACTGAGACTGATGGCTCAGGATGGGATCGACGGAAGGCTTGTTTTATACTTGTGGGTTTAAAATAATATAGATGATGTGGATCAATGTGGTGGCTCGGAACACATCCTTATATTTCTTTTACTCCCTCCATCAAAAAGAAAGATGTCTCAAATATGTCAAAATTTGGATGAATCTTGACACTATTTAGTAGATTCATCCAAATTTTGAAAAACCTACGACATCTATTTTAAGATGGAGGAGTAGTATATAATAGATAGATTAACCGAGGCCTTATGCACTAGTGGAAAAAGGGCCATCCGTTCGCGACCCCTCAGAGCATTAGTCCCGGTTGCGCCACCAACCGGGACTAATGCTCGCACACGTCCCGGTTGGAGCGGGCACGGGGCCAGGGAGCATGCGTCCCGGTTGGTAAGGGGGAATACGTCCCGGTTGGAGCCACCAACCGGGACTAAAGGTTTGGCCACAGGCACGTGGCGTGGCACGCACCTTTAGTCCCGGTTGCTGGCTCCAACCAGGACTTATTCTCCTACCCTCTATAAATGCAACGCCCCAGCCCCCTCTGCGTCCACTCTGTTTTTTTGAATGGTGGAAGGTGTGAGGGGTGTGCTAGTTTTTTCTCTTCTATGCATGCATTGCAGGTGTGTGATGAAATGTTTGAGTGAATAATCCCGTTGAATTTCTCATAGAACAAAAATATAGAAGGTGTCCGAGACGCATTTGAGCTTTCTCCTCTTTATTTCCCTCGATCGAGGTTAGCAATCTTATCTTTTCTAGATCACTGATACAATTCATGTGTCGGTATGAATTGGTTATTTCACTATTTATGATGTCCTGTTTTTTGATAAACTTACTTATATGATGCATATGAACGGTCGGGAATGGATGTACGGTGACCGACGCGTAGCCGGGTATATCAAAGGCGTGGATAAATTTATCGATGTGGCTACGGCAAACAAAGAGAATGGATTTATACGTTGCCCATGTGTTCAATGTCGGAACAACAAGGAGTACTCTTCCTCGAAAATCATTCGCTGCCACCGGATTATGAAAGGTTTCATGCCCAACTATAATTGCTGGACCAAGCACAGGGAAAGAGGGGTTATGATGGAAGATGGTGAAGAACAAGATGATGATAACAACTATCATCATCTGGTTCCTGAATATAGTGATACTACAATGGAAGACAATGGAGAGGAAAGAGGTGAAGAACGGGCATCAGATGAGCCGGCTGATGAACTTGGTAGGGTCATTTCTGATGCAAAGCGAGACTGTGAAACAGAAAATGAGAAGTTGAAGTTAGAGGGCATGTTAGAAGATCACACGAAATTGTTGTACCGAAATTGTGAAGATGGCAGCACAAAGCTCGGTACCACACTGGAATTGTTGCGATGGAAGGCAGAGTGTGGTCTAACTGACTCCTCATTTGAAAAGATGCTGAAAATAATGAAGTCGAAGTTTCCAAAACATAACGAACTTCCCGAGAGTACCTACGAAGCAAAGAAGACTCTCTGTCCTCTGGGATTAGATGTGCAAAAGATACATGCATGCATTAATGACTGCATCCTCTACCGCGGTAAGGAGTATGAGAATTTAGATAAATGCCCGGTATGCAATGCGTTGCGGTATAAGATCAGACGAGATGACCCTGGTGATGTTGAGGGAGAGCCCCTCCGGAAGAGGGTTCCTGCTAAGGTTATGTGGTATGCTCCTATAATACCAAGGTTGAAACGCATGTTCAGAAACAAAGAGCATGCCAGGTTGTTGCGATGGCACAAAGAAGACCGTAAGAAAGACGGGAAGTTGAGACACCCTGCTGATGGGTCACAGTGGAGAAAAATCGAGAGAGACTTCCCAGACTTTGCAGGTGACGCAAGGAACTTATGGTTTGGTCTAAGTACGGATGGCATGAATCCTTTTGGGGAGCAGAGCTGCAGTCACAGCACCTGGCCCGTGACTCTATGTATCTACAACCTGCCTCCTTGGTTGTGCATGAAGCGTAAGTTCATTATGATGCCAGTGCTCATCCAACGCCCAAAGCAACCGGGCAACGACATTGATGTGTACCTTAGGCCATTAGTTGAAGAACTCTTACAGTTGTGGGGCAAACCAGGTGTACGTGCGTGGGATGAGAACAAACAGGAGCCATTTGATCTACGAGGGTTGTTATTCGTAACCATCAATGATTGGCCTGCTCTTAGTAACCTTTCAGGACAGACAAACAAGGGATATAAGGCATGCACCCACTGTTTAGATAAGACCGAAGGTACATATTTGCATAAATACAAGAAGGTTGTGTACCTAGCGAATCGACGATTTCTTCCGACCAATCATCCCGTAAGAAAGAAAGGCAAGCATTTCAAAGGTGAGGTAGATCACCGGAAGAAGCCTGAACTCCCTGCTGGTGATGATGTATTTGGTATGGTCAAGGACATAGAATTAATCTTTGGAAAGGGTCCCGGCGGTCAATCAGTTCCGAACGACGTCGCTACAGGACATGCACCCATGTGGAAGAAGAAATCTATATTTTGGGAGCTGCCATATTGGAAAGTCCTGCGTGTCCGCTCTTCAATCGACGTGATGCACGTGACGAAGAATTTTTGCGTGAACCTGCTAGGATTCCTAGGCGTGTATGGGAAGAAAAAAGATACACCTGAAGCACGGGAGGACCAACAAATTATGAAAGACCCAAAGAACATGCATACACATAACAAGACGGATAAAGGGCGTCACTTAAGTCGTGCCAGCTATGCTCTTACCAAAGCAGAGAAGGAAATCTTTTTTGAAGTCCTTTACAGTATCAAGGTGCCGTCGGGCTTCTCATCTAATATAAAGGGGATAATAAATATGGCAGAGAAAAAGTTCCAAAACCTGAAGTCTCATGACTGTCACGTGATTATGACGCAGTTGCTTCCGATTGCATTGAGGGGGCTTCTACCAGAAAATGTTCGAGTACCCATTGTGAAGTTGTGTGCATTCCTCAATGCAATATCTCAGAAGGTAATCAATCCAGATATTCTGCCAAGGTTACAGAAGGATGTGGTACAATGTCTTGTTAGTTTTGAATTGGTGTTCCCACCATCCTTCTTCAATATTATGACGCATCTCCTGGTTCACCTAGTGGAAGAGATTGCCATTCTCGGTCCGGTATTTCTGCACAATATGTTCCCCTTTGAGAGGTTCATGGGAGTCTTAAAGAAATATGTTCATAACCGTGCTAGACCAGAAGGAAGCATCTCCAAGGGATATGGAACAGAGGAGGTCATTGAGTTTTGTGTTGACTTTATTCCTGACCTTAAGCCGATTGGTGTTTCTGACTCGCGGCATGAGGGAAGACTAAGTGGAAAAGGCACGCTGGGAAAGAAAGCAATGATATGTAGGGACGGGAATTCTTTCACTAAAGCAAAATACACAATTCTACATAATTCCACCTTGGCAGCTCCGTATATCGAGGAACACAAGAATATTGTACGCTCCAAAAACCCGGGGAAGCCTGAATCATGGATTACAGATGAACACATGAAGTCTTTCGATGGTTGGATGCAGACACATCTCTTGAATGACACCACTGTTGGAGATTAGCTATACTTGTTGGCCGCGTCACCATCTTCTACTGTATTGAATTTCCAAGGGTACGAAATAAATGGGAATACATTCTACACGATCGCCCAAGATAAAAAGAGCACCAACCAAAATAGTGGTGTCCGCTTTGACGCAATAGACGAGAATGGACAAAAGGACACATATTATGGTTACATAGAGGAGATATGGGAACTAGACTATGGAGTCTCTTTTAAGGTCCCTTTGTTTCGCTGCAAATGGGTCAACCTGAATGGGGAAGAGGTAAAGATAGACCAGTTGTACGGAATGACAACAGTGGATCTCAACAATCTTGGTTATAGAGATGAACCATTCGTCCTAGCCAATGATGTGTCTCAGGTTTTCTATGTGAAGGACATGTCCTCCAGACCGAAAAAAACAAAAAATATGCAAACGAATACATCATATGAGGAGCCAAAGCGTCACATAGTTCTTTCAGGGAAAAGAAACATTGTGGGAATCGAGGACAAGACAGACATGTCAGAAGATTATAATAAGTTTGATGAAATTCCGCCCTTCACAGTGAAAACTGACCCAAGCATTCCGTTAAGTAAAGAAGATGCTCCATGGTTACGTCTGAAGCGATCATAAGGAAGGACATATGCCAAGAAGTTCATGCTCATATTATGTAACTCTAGTTCATGTCTTTCGCGGTTTGTGGCTTGACCGAAGGATATCTTTCGCGGTTTGTGGCCTTTAGTCCCGGTTTTGTAGTTCAGTTTTTAATATTAATAAATGTCTTGAGTGTTAGTCCCGTTTTGTGGCTGGACCGGGACTATGAAGAAGTTGTCCCGATTCGTACTTACCATTAAGATCTGATCTCCAAACACGCGCAGCCACATATTAGGGAGTGCCTCTATGACCAGTTTCTTGGAGATGCCGGAGGACTGGGATCCGGCGGCATCTCCCTGAAACTGGTCGTAGTGGTGTCCCTGCTCTCGAAAACCATCTTGTAGCTTGTAACTTCTCTAACTAGATCAATACGTCTCGGAGCTAACTAATTTCACATATTAGGGAGTGCCTCTATGACCAGTTTCTCGGAGATGCCGGAGGACTAGGCTCCGTCGGCATCTCCCTAAAACTGGCCGCAGTGGTGTCCCAGCTCTCGAAAACCATCTTGCAGCTTGTAACTTCTCTAACTAGATCAATACGCCTCGGAGCTAACTAATTTCACATATTAGGGAGTGCCTCTATGACCAGTTTCTCGGAGATGCCGGAGGACTGGGCTCCGTCGGCATCTCCCTGAAACTGGCCGCAGTGGTGTCCCTGCTCTCGAAAACCATCTTGGAGATGCCTCAAACTGGCTGGAGGACTGGACTCGCAAGGATGCCTATTTATAGTACAAGCAGCTCGGCATAGTGTCGACACATACGAAATAATGTCGACACTCACCCCTATCATTAGTGCTGACTCGTGTTTTGTCCCGGTTGGTGTCTCCAACCGGGACTACAGGTTGATCTTTAGTCCCGGTTGGTGACACCATCCGGGACAAGGTACACGCCGCACGACATAATGTTGACATAATGTTGTGCCCATATTATGCATGTGTCGCACGACATAATGTCCCGGTTGGTGACACCATCCTTTTTGTCGCACGGAAAAGCCCTTTTCCATTTTCCAAGCGCAAAAAACGGGTCGTTTTGTGAAGTAACCACCAAAATGCCGTTTCAGAATGCTACCGTCCCATTTTCCTAAAATACTAGACCACCTTATATGGACTATCTCCCAACAGGGACATCTCAAACCTTTTCGTCCATCCCGGGTAAAAAGGACAAATGTCTGCCGAATCGGTAGGAAGTGGGTCCGGTTTGTACTACAGGTACATGATATATCGCCCGTGATTTTTTGAAAAAATCATTTTTAGACTCGCAATATGTGGTTTCTTCAGATATCCAATGCAATTTCTAATGATACTCGTGCCCTATCTTCATGCACATCGGTTCGACCATAGTTAGAAATTCAGATAATTCAAAACGGGCATAATAAATTCAAAAAAAATCCGAACAATGAAAATCCTTCGCGTGGTGTCATATTATGTTACATAGTTGAAAGGAAAAATACCAGACTTGGTATATTGATCATGTTTCGAAAAAACCTTCACAAAATGACCTATCATGTTCGAGGTTTCATGGCTTTCGGTCCAAATGACCGATGTTATGTGCTGAATCACGGCATAGTTTGTGATGTTGTGCCCATATTATGCATGTGTGTGGACATTGGTATGGATAACAATGTTGCAGGAGGAAGTTTTCCTTTTTGTCGCACGGAAAAGCCCTTTTCCATTTTTCGAGCGCAAAAAACGGGCCGTTTTGTGAAGTAACCACCAAAATGCCGTTTCAGAATGCTACCGTCCCATTTTCCTAAAATACTAGACCACCTTGCATGGACTATCTCCTAACAGGGACATCTCAAACCTTTTCGTCCATCTCGGGTAAAAAGGACAAATGTCTGCCGAATCGGTAGGAAGTGGGTCCGGTTTGTACTACAGGTACATGATCTATCGCCCGTGATTTTTTGAAAAAATCATTTTTAGACTCGGAATATGTGGTTTCTTTAGAGATCCAATGCAAGTTCTAACGATGCTCGTCCCCTATCTTCATGCACACCGGTTCGACCATAGTTAGAAATTCAGATAATTCAAAACGGGCATAATAAATTCAAAAAAAATCCGAACAATGAAAATCCTTCGCGTGGTGTCATATTATGTTACATAGTTGAAAGGAAAAATACCAGACTTGGTATATTGATCATGTTTCGAAAAAACCTTCATAAAATGACCTATCATGTTCGAGGTTTCATGGCTTTCGGTCCAAATGACCGATGTTATGTGCTGAATCACGGCATAGATTGTGATGTTGTGCCCATATTATGCATGTGTGTGGACATTGGTATGGAGAACAATGTTGCAGGAGGAAGTTTTCTTTTTTGTCGCACGGAAAAGCCCTTTTCCATTTTCCAACACTCACCCCTATTATTAGTGTTGACTCGTGTTTTGTCCTGGTTGGTGTCTCCAACCGGGACTAAAGGTTCATCTTTAGTCCCGGTTGGTGACACCATCTGGGACAAGGTACACGCCACACGACATAATGTCGACACGCCATTTTTCCCGCCATTTTTCTTCCCGCCAGTTCTTCCCTCCAGTTCTTCACTATATATATGTAGGGTTGGCCTCCATTGTCATTGCACATCTCTAGACTCATATCTGCAACCTCATCACTCTTTACCATGGCTTCCACCGTAGCACTAACTCCCAGGGAGGCGGAGGCGCTTTGCGCCTCGAACTACCCCTGCCCGCCGGGCTACTGTGTCCCCGTCGGCTGGATGCTGAGCGCCGGAGGCGTGCCGGTTCCTCCTGTCCCTCTCGGTGTGGCGCGTCGGATGGCCAGCACGAACCACTAATACTTCGAGCTCACGCCGGAGCAGCGGAGGAATCCCAGATGGCATCCCGACTATTTCCCGACTTGGGAAGCCTTCTTCGTGGATCGGCGTGAGAGGGCACTCGCTAGGCACGAGGAGGAGGGCCCACCTCCTCCGAACTTCAACGAGGCCGGCCGTTGGCTGTGGTGGCGCGGCCGGACTCTCCAGAGCGTCATGGCCTATGACACGGCCGCCGACTCTAGCCCCCGCCTGCGCTACCCTCAAGTCCAGCCCACTCGTACTCAACCTTCAAGGTTCAACTACGGCGACCCCGACGACGATAGCGACGACGGCCGCGGCGAGTACGACGACTATAGTGGCGAGTATTACAGGTGTAGGCAGGAGCATGACTGAATTATTCCAATATTGCAAAACAAGTTCGGCCGATTGTGGCTTAATCTGGCCATGTATCTTAATTTTCAGTTCTTCTATGTAACTTTGTGTTAGTTGCGTTATGTACTTTAATTCCAGTTCTATCCTAATCAAATTTTCTTTCCGCCCATTATTTTCCGTCCTTTTTTTCCGCCCATTAAAAACAGAAAATGGTTTTGAATTACTTATTCAAATCCAAACATTTTTTATGTTTAAAGTTTTTCTAAATTCCAAATTGATATTAAAAAAATATAAGTTAATTCATTTTAAATTTTAAATGGTTCATATTTTAAATGGTTACATTAATTATTTTTTAAAACAGAAAATGGTTTTGAATTATTTATTCAAATCCAAACACTTTTTATGTTTAAAGTTTTTCTAAATTCCAAATTAATATTCAAAAATATAAGTTAATTCATTTTAAAAGGTTACATAGATTATTTTTTAAAAATAGAAAATGGTTTTGGATTATTTATTGAAATCCATACACTTTTTATGTTTAAAGTTTTTCTAAATTCCAAATTGATATTAAAAAAATATAAGTTAATTCATTTTTAATTGTATATGGTTCATATTTTAAATGGTTACATTAATTATTTTTTAAAACAGAAAATGGTTTTGAATTATTTATTCAAATCCAAACAGTTTTTATGTTTAAAGTTTTTCTAAATTCCAAATTAATATTCAAAAATATAAGTTAATTCATTTTAAAAGGTTACATTAATTATTTTTAAAAAATAGAAAATGGTTTTAGATTATTTATTCAAATCCATACACTTTTTATGTTTAAAGTTTTTCTAAATTCCAAATTGATATTAAAAAAATATAAGTTAATTCATTTTTAATTGTAAATGGTTCATATTTTAAATGGTTACATTAATTATTTTTTAAAACAGAAAATGGTTTTGAATTATTTATTCAAATCCAAACACTTTTTATGTTTAAAGTTTTTCTAAATTCCAAATTAATTATCATTTAAAAAACAATACAAATTTAAACCCCAAAATAAAAAATAAGGCGGGAACAGAGAGAAAATACCTGAAAAAATTTGAAAACAGGGGAATATGTCCCGGTTGGAGCCACCAACCGGGACTAAAGACCCCCTGCGCGCCAACCCTTTTGGTCTGCTGAAAATATTGGAGTATACGTCCCGTCCCGGTTGGTGGCTCCAACCGGGACGTATAACCCTTCAGTCCCGGTTGGAGCCACCAACCGGGACTAAAGGTCCTTTGGTTATAACTGACGCCCCTCCTCTTCTTCTTCCCTTCCCCATCTCACTTCTCTGCTTCACCGACGCGCGCACAACCGCCCCCGACGCCGGCAGGCTGCCCGAGCTCGCCGCCCCCGACGCCGTCAGGTTGCCCGAGCCCGCGTGTTCCATCCGCCGGCACCGCCGCCTCCGTCCGTGCGCGCACCAGCTACTTCCCCCCTGCCCGCCGCCGCCGCTCAAGCTCGACGGAGGCGACGCTCCGGTGACCAAGAAGGAGCGGCGCCGCCTCTCTCTAACGCGCGGTGAGCCTCTGCACCTCCCAGTGCCCTCCGTTTTCCCGCTTGCTTGTTGTAGCCGCCACGCGTCGTGTCGCTGCAAGCACCGCCGCCGCTGCCCGCCGTGCGCCCAGCTCCGGTGAGCTTCTTCGAGCGGCGCCGCCACTTTATTGCCTACCGCGACGCGCTGCTTCGATCAAGCCTAGCCCTGTCGCCCCGCACGCCTCACAGCGCCGTCCCCGGTGAGCACCCGACGGTGGCCGCCGAGATGACGTCACCCCGGCGTCACGCTGACGTGGCCCACGGGCCCGCTGACCTTTGACCACCACGGTGGCTTGCTGATGTGGCCTAGGGCCCAGCACTCAGTGACAGTGGCTAGGTTCTGTCTGGGTAAAAAAAACCCAACCCTTTGCTGATGTCATATTGACACAGTAATTCAATTTTAAATGATTTAATAATTCCAGAAATTGATATAAACTTGTAAATTCAATATCTTTTTATTTATAAGTCAGAAAAATACAAATAATATATCAAATTGTTCAGAAAAATGAAACCTATCTATTTAACCTATAATCATGCATTGTTCAACAACTTAAATGACAAGTATAATTAGAAGAACAAATGCACCCCTCTCATATGTTCTGGAGTTTCCCCGAGTTAGGGTTTTCACCCCTTGGAACCCCGATTAAATCGTCGAGCATGTCTTAGGGTTTATTATTAGTTAGGTATTATTAGGTTTATTAATTAGTTTGGTATTATTGGTCTTTGGCCCCACTGGTCAGTCACTGTGGGTAGCCCCAGACCCGATTCACATTGTCAAGCAACTTAAAAGCCCTATCTTAGATAAGGAATCATTAATACCCCTTAGGTGCATGTGGGTTCGACGATGTGCCTATCTACTACACGGTTTCCTTTTTGTAGCTAGGTTTAGGGTTTAGGGTTTCTCTTCATTTTTATTATTGTGTATGTATATATTAGGGTTTCTCTGAATTAGGGTTTATATCTCTCAACACCGTACCTAACTTTCTCCTTTAGCTGCTTTGACTTATTCGTTTTTCCACCTATGCAGAAAATATGGACCCACACGTCAGAGACGAAGAAAAGGAAGAGTTGATCCAAGGTGTGATCCGTGGGGAAGAAAATTTAGACGTATCAACGTTTCTGAACAACTCCGGTGAGGGTGATCCTCTTTTTACCGGAATAGACGACTTGTTTGAGGTTGAAGGTGTTGCCTTCCGCGAGGGAGAAGGCGATGCCTTGTGTAATCGAGAAGACGACCGCTCCGACGAGGTGCATGTAATATAATCAATTCATTAATTAATCATCTGCTATCTATATAGAAATAGTAACGACGATCTTTCTTCTTTTAGCCCTCTGGATCGAAGGAATCTACTGAAAAGAGCAGACGAGGCCCAACCAAAAAGTTGCAAGACCATGAGAGGTTCAGGATCGAAGATGTCGCTGAAGACGGCAAACCGACGGCTCCCGAAGTTGTCGCAAACAAATTTGTGGCACAATGCAGAGTAATCGTTAGGGACTTAATTCCGATCACCATTAGAAATTGGAATAGGCCTGCTAATGCGGATGAAGAGGGAACATGTTTATTTGTCCCTAACCACGCCAAAGATTTACTGTGGAAGAGGATCATGGTTAATTTCAAACTACCGAAGATAGAGCTAGATCCAAATGCGGAGGATCCAGTTGAGGACCCCTAACAACATGGGAGAGCCATGGAGGCTAAGGTCAGGGAGTGGGCTTTGAAGAAGATGGCCCAGTGTTTCACCAACTGGAAGAAAAGATTGCACCTTGACTATGTCGTGAAAGAGAAGACTCCCGATTTCAAGAATATTCAGTTTGAGAAGATAAAACCATTCTGGGCTGAGTTTGTGGAATACAAGACATCAGAAAAATCTAAGAAAATGTCTGCAACGAATAAGCCGAATGCTGCTAACAAGAAGTATCACCATACTATGGGGCAAGGTGGCTACAGGGCTGGCATTCCTAAGTGGGAGAAACTTGAGAATGAACTGCGTGATAAAAAGATCACCCCAGAGACAGACGATTGGGTCGAGCGTGCAAGGAATTGGTTTTACGGGCATGGGGGCACGTTGGACTCGGAAGGGAGGTGTATATATAACTTACGACATAAAGAAGACCCCTTTCCAATCGAGAGGATCAAAAAAGAAGTAAAGGCTGTTAAAGATGGGGACTTCATTCCCGATAGAGAGAATGATGAGCTCACACTCGCCCTTGGAAATAAGGAACATGATGGACGAACACGAGGCACAAGAGGCTCCCAACCATGGAGGACTGGGTTTCTAGAAGAGAGGAAGAAATATCCTGATAGAAGCCGTCAGAGGAGAAAGGACAGGGAGGAAGTTGAAGCAGATAGTCAGAAAGAGCGAATGCGTTTAATTGAAGAACGATTAAAGCAACAACAAGATGAAATTAACGCACTTAAAGAGCAAAGTACTACCGGCCCATCTCAGCAGCACACTGCATTCGATGCTACCGGCCTATCGAATAATCGAAAAAGAAGTGTGGCTTCCACCGACGTCCCGGGTGATGACAATGGCGACGATGATGCACCGACGATTTCTCCTGTTGGCTACCCAGTGGATGACATCACAGAGATGACACACTGCGAGCTACATGTCAAAGTTGTGAACATATCAATGAAGGTGGCGGTCGGCTATGCCTTACCAATTGGACCCACACCAACTTACCACTGTCGTCCGGTTCCAGAGGGCTACGCTGTTGTCGGCGTGGATGAAATCATGCCCACCTTTGAGGTTTTGGATCTTCACTACCCTGCAGGTGAAGGGGATGTGACTGTACTGGGAGACGCAAAAAACGTCACCATTCTATGGCCAAAGGAATGTATCGTGCTTCGAAATCACACGCCAAGGCCATCTTCGCCGCCGCCTCACCCGTCTCCAGCGAGGTCGTCGCCGCGGCGGCTGCCGTCTTCTTCGCCACCAACAAAAATGCGACATGATATCCATTGAATTTGAGGAGGTAAACAATCTTCCAACAAAAATGCGAAGATTGCATAACTGGTACATGCATGCCACAAGGGCCGGGGCTAACTGGATAGTGCTGAGGATTACAAAAAAGCATCATGGGAAAGAAAAGGATGACATGATATCCATTGAATTTGATGAACTATTTCAATTATTCAATCAAGACGCCTTGGACAAATCGATCATCAGTGCCTATTGTCTGTAAGTACTAATTCTGTAATTAATTTAGTCTCCAGCTATATTATTTTGTTTATTGCATGTATATAATCATACTGTAATATGCAGAATGAAGATTCTCGAATGCAGCAGAGGACAAATCTATGACATTGGCTTCATTGACCCATATTGGGTTCATGAAGCTAATCTCAAAATAAGCCCCCAAGATACGGAGGATAATATAGTACACGCGTTAAGGTTTCAAGAAACCAAAAGGGAAATACTATTTCCTTACAACTTCGAGTGAGTGTTATTGTCTTGTATACACTTTCTATTTCGCTTAATCGATGTTAAGTATATAATTGATTAGTTATGCATTTGCAGCTTCCACTATATTCTGTTAATCATTCAACTTGACAAAGGGCATGTACTAGTCATGGACTCGAAACATAAACCCCTTGAGACGTGGAAGAACATGCATATACTTCTCCAGCGGTAATTCTAATCATTACGACATTATATCGGCAACGTTCGTGAATTTTATGATATCAAGTACTTAATAACTTATTTTATTCGTTTTCTACGCCGGGCAGCGCTTGGAAACGGTTCACCAACAAGGCTAGAGGTGTTTGGAAAGAGGATTTACATTTCAACCACTAAATGTAAGCACCACTAGCTATATCCGCGCATCTCTTTGATTCTAGTTTTGATACCGTTATTATCATGCTTGATTATTATTTTGATTGAACTCTGTTTCGTAAAGTGCCTGACGCAGGGACCAGGTAACAATCTATGTGGATACTATGTTTGCGAGTTCATTCGGCAGACGTGCGATAAGAAGGGCAGAAATTTAGAGCAACTCCACGTACGTAAACAATTTTTATAGTTTTTAATTACAATTAAATTGTGTTTAGTTTCATTCATATAAGCTGACTCTTTTTTTAAATCAGATCGAACGTCTACGGGACGGTCTTCTGCCAAAGGATCGCGTACGAGCAATTCAGGAGGAATTGGCGGGATTCTTGGATGCAGAAGTCCTAGACCCAAAAGGGGAATACTATTTAGCTGTGTATAGACAATAGGGATTGTAAAAATAGCAACTTTGAAGGAATTGGCCGGTAGCATCGAATAGCAACTTTTGGATGTAGTGCATGAACTCGATCCGTGTATTCAATGTAATATTGTCATGATATTCATGATGTAATATATGGTTCCTTCATTGATAAGTGCAAATCACTAAATAAACAATAAAACAACCTAAATGAATTCTCTGCCGCGGCACAAAAAGTGGCGAAAATGCTGCCGCGGCAACAAAGTGTGCCAAAATGAATTCTCTGCCGCGGCAGAGAAATGGGCCAAATCTCTGCCGCGGCAGAAGGTTATTAGTCCCGGTTGCTCCACCCCCCTCGCCCTCTGCCGCTGCCACGTGTGCACCCTTTTGTCCCGGTTGGTGGGGCAACCGGGACTAAAGGTTAGGGCTTTAGTCCCGATTGCCCCGTCCCGGTTGGGCAACCGGGACTAAATCCCCGTACCAACCGGGACCTATAGCCCCGTTTCCACCGGTGATGGTTAGATTTTAAATTCTTAACAAAAAATTAAAAACTGGGAACGCAGAGTCGTTTGGTCGCGGTTAGGTTTATTCAGCTCGGATTTCAGTTTCCGTTAGGTTATGCATATCCCTACTCTAGCTAATTGGCCAATTGCCATGACACTTTGTTGGTGTCTGTGACGGGGCTGTGGATGATTGCATGTAGATCCTCTAACATGACTATACATGGTGGTTTTCTTTGTCTCTAGTATTGAGTATTGACCATCTCCGGCAACTTTTTTCGCAGCAAACTGGGACTCCTGTATCATCTCCAACAACTTTTTTTTCAGCAGCCCGAGTCTCTTTTATGTCGGGTGGTCACACCATCAACGCCTAACTTGTTCACGATACTTGACGGCGAACCATGGTCGGGGTCGTTGACCGCTTGGGCTGCCTAGCCATTCATAAAGAAATATCCTATTAATTTGGCCTACTCCACTATCTCACAATGACAAAGTCATCTACAACGAGCATTTCCACATAGCTCCTTGACAGGAACGTTTTGTACAAAAGTATTAGCACTTCCAGTGACCAAAATATTGGACGACAAGTCATGTTCACATATATATAGCTACACCATTCGAGTGGAGTCATGCATGTAGGTCATAATGTTTCCCCTGTTCGCATGTTGCACTACGGCAATAACTAAATAAGCCGACGGTATTTTTATACGCCGACGGCAAAATGTCTGGGCCGTCGGCGTAGCTTGACGGGCCGTCGGCCCAGTTTTACCGTCGGCGTAGAATAAATAGGCCGACAGCCGCCGTCGGCGTAAACATGACCGTCGGCGTAGCCCATTGGGCTAACGGCAGAGCAACGGCGTCAAGTCTACGCCAACGGCGCCGGCGTAGGTTTCAGACCTATGCCGACGGCTTTGCCGTTGGCGTAGCTATTTTTCTTTTTTTGCACATTAATCCTAAAAAAATCATAACTAAATCATTTAAATTCAGAAAAATACATATAATATATCAAAATTTGCAGAAAAATAAGATATATCTGTATAAACTCAAATATTATATATTTTTATTCAAAAAAATATATAAAAAATACAAATACTTTCGTATAACATATTTTTCATTTTCCAAGTGCAAAAAACGAGGTGTTTTGTGAAGCAACCACCAAAAGAAAGTTTCAAAATGATAATACCATATTTTTCAAAAATACTAGACCATATTGAATGGACAATTTCTCAACCTAGGAATCTCAAACCTTTCCGTTCACCTCTCGTGAAAAAGATAAATTCCTGCTGAATCGGCAGGAAATGAGTTAGATTTGAACTACAGGTGTATGATGTATTGCTCATGATTTTTTGTAAAAATCATTTTTAGGTTCACAATATGCTATTTCATCAGAGATCTAATGCAAGTTTAGTGAGACTCGTCCCCGAGCTAAGAATCATCATGCCCCTCGATTTAGGAAGTTTGATGATAGTTTGAAATGTGCATAAAAAATTAAAAAACGATCGAAACAATGCAAAACCTTCGCGTGGTGTCATATTATATGACATAGTTCCATGGAAAAATACCAGACTTGGTATATTCATCGAGTCTTAAAAAACCTTCACAAAATGGCCTATCTCATTCGAGGTTTTCTGGATTTCAGGTCAAATGACCAATGTTATTGCTATAATCGTGGTATAGTTTGCGATAATGTGTCCATATTGTGCACACATGTGTATCATGGGATGGTGAACAATGTTGCAGGAGGAAGTTTTCCTTTTCGTCACACCGAAAAGCCATTTTTCATTTTCCGAGTGCAAAAAAGGGGTGTTTTTGTGAAGCAACCACCAAATGAAAGTTTCAAAATGATAATACCACATTTTTAAAAAATACTAGACCATATTGAATGGACAATTTCCCAACGTAGGAATCTTAAACCTTTCCGTTCACCTCTCGTGAAAAAGACAAATTCCTGCTGAATCGGTAGGAAATGAGTTAGATTTGAACTACAGGTACATGATATATTGCTCATAATTTTTTGTAAAAATTATTTTTAGGTTCACAATATGCCATTTCATCAGAGATCTAATGCAAGTTTAGTGAGACTCGTCCCCGAGCTAAGAATCATCATGCCCCTCGATTTAGGAAGTTTGATGATAGTTTGAAATATGCATAAAAAATTAAAAAACGATCGAAACAATGCAAAACCTTCGCGTGGTGTCATATTATATGACATAGTTCCATGGAAAAATACCATACTTGGTATATTCATTGAGTCTTAAAAAACCTTCACAAAATGGCCTATCTCAATCGAGGTTTTCTGGATTTCAGGTCAAATGACCAATGTTATTGCTATAATCGTGGTATAGTTTGCGATAATGTGTCCATATTGTGCACACATGTGTATCATGGGATGTTGAACAATGTTGCAGGAGGAAGTTTTCCTTTTCGTCGCACCGAAAAGCCATTTTTCATTTTCTGAGTGCAAAAAACGGGGTGTTTTTGTGAAGCAACCACCAAATGAAAGTTTCAAAATGATAATACTACGTTTTTCAAAAATATTATACCATATTGAATGGACAATTTCCCAACCTAGAAATCTAAAACCTTTTTGTTCACCTCTCGTGAAAAAGACAAATTCCTGCTGAATCGGTAGGAAATGAGTTAGATTTGAACTACAGGTACATGATATATTGCTCATGATTTTTTGTAAAAATCATTTTTAGGTTCACAATATGCCATTTCATCAGAGATCTAATGCAATTTTAGTGAGAATCGTCCCCGAGATAAGAATCATCATGCCCCTCGATTTAGGAAGTTTGACGATAGTTTGAAACGGGCATAAAAAATTCAAAAATGATCGAAACAATGCAAAACCTTCGTGTGGTGTCATATTATGTGACATAGTTGCATGGAAAAATATAAAACTTGATATATTGATCATGTCTCAAAAAACCCTTCACAACATGACCTATCTCAATCGAGGTTTTCTGGATTTCAGGTCAAATGACCAATGTTATTGCTAGAATCGCGATATAGTGTGCGCTAATGTGCCCATATTATGCACTCGTGTATATCATGGGATGGAGAACAATGTTGCAGGAGGAAGTTTTCGTTTTCGTCGCACCAAAAAGCCATTTTTTATTTTTCGAGTGCCAAAAATGGGGTGTTTCATGAATCTTGACATAGTTTCGGTTGGTCTAATATTTAGAATTTATGATATATAATTAAATAGATGATAGGGATGTCATATTTGGATTCCTCTCATTTTTCTGATCGATTTGTATATATTATTTGTCGAATTGTGATTTACGGATTTGTAGATATGAATTATTCAAATTTAAATAAAAAAAGCAAAATAAATAAAATTTATTTTATTTTTATTTGAATTCAAGATTATTATTACTTATTTATTGTTGTTTACTCAAAAAATTGTATGGAATGTAAAAAACAAATATGTCTAACATTATAGTGTAATGGTTAATAGGTTTGATATGATAATATTCACAACAAGTTCTAGTTTGTTTGTCGGAAGCTCATGTGGAAGGAACGAAGATGTTAAGCGTGCTGGGGCTAGAGTAGTATTAGGATGGGTGACCGGTTGGAAAGTTTGACTAATTGTGCAATTTGACTTGAGACTAAGTATACTTACAATTAAAAATGTCGATGTGAGATTAACAAGTTAAACAATACAAAAATGTTAAAAAAATTTGAAAAAAAATTTTGAAAAAAAAAATTGGAAAAAAAAATTGAAAAAATCTAGGCCGAGTAGCCAAACGGCCGTTAGTCATCTAGGTGGGCCCCATATGGTCTACGCCGACGGTATATACGCCGACGGCTTTACCGTCGGCGTAGCTATATACGCCGACGGCTTTTCTACGCCGACGGGAGAAGAGGCTACGCCTACGGGACTGTACGCCGACGGCAGCCGTCGGGCCAGCCTACGCCGACGGCATTTAGGGCCTACGCCGACGGGACCCTTCTGGTTTTGCTTTTTTAACTACCAGTTCTGTCGCAGCACACGTCTGATTTAAATTATTGCATCATTTAATAAACGGGCTTATAGCTCCTATGCGACGTCTTTACGTGGAATTGGAAGGAAAGCGACATCGTTGAAAAGAATAGCTCGCATGCGACGGATGTGAGGCAACTAATATCCCAGGGCCACACGGGCTTTAAATCGGTCGTAAGGACACATTTAACTTTGTTCCAATATTAGGGTTAAGCCAAACCGGTTGGTTGGGACAGCCAGTCAAACCAACCGCTTCCGACCGAGAGCGCGCGTAACACTGACTGTAGCTTCCCCGACGGTGGCGGCGGACCTCACCCATCGTTCTCGGCGCCGGCGGCGGCGGCACGGCAATTAATTTAGGCGGCGGCGCTTTCGTTCGACGACGAAGGTGGTGAGTGCCATTTGAAAGCTAATTCCTCTCCCATTCTTCTCAATTCGAGATCTGAGCGTGCCCATTGATGCTAGATTGTGGAGGCGAGGGTGTGCTGAACGGGGCGAGGGGGAACGATATGGAGCATGGAGAGGGGACTTCTAATCGGTATATCCCGTATCTCTGCACTTAATATCTCTAAGGTTGAGCTCTCTGTTCGCTTCCGCTAGCTCACAGTGCCCGCCAAAAACAGGGGAGACGATGTTGCGCGCCAAACCTTCGAATTTCGCATCAATTTCTTTCCCTCTAGGGCTGTTTTAGTTGGTGGCATCACGCAGATCATTGAGAGAGACACGGTTGTTAAATGGGAGGTGGAATTAGAACATGTTGATCCCCAAGAGCTAATAAACATGGGAGAGGAGGCAGTAAGGAAAATGGTGGAAAAAATTGGGGATAGTGTGGTTTGGGGGCCAGAGCAAGAAGTTTATTTGTTACGATTTGATGATTGCAAATGTGACTATGTTAGGGTTGAGACAGGGGAACATATAGTTGATGAAATCGATGAGAGAAACGGTTGGACAAGCAAAACTGTTCTGTTTTTAGCAGAGCTCATTGATCTGAAACCTGATTCGAGGGTTGGATATGTGGCCTCGAAGCTGGCTGCTCAGATGGTCGAGGATGATTGGGCTGCACAAAGGCAAGTAATGCCTATACTTACTGAGTTGGAAGTGTTAACAGTGGAGGATGATGATGCTAATGCACAAGGGGAGGCTGCAGATGGTAATGCACAAAGGATTGTAACTGTTGATTGGAATTCAGTTGAGATACATGACCGCACTGATTTGGTCATTGCACCAATAGATGACATTGAAATGGCAAAGCTTTTTGGCATTCCTATAGATGACAGAGACAAGGAGAAGAAGAGGGATGAAGCTGCAAATGATGGTGACAACCATTTAAGAGATGAAGAGGCAGATATAGATCTAGAGTTGTTGGAAAATGCTGCAGTTCATGTAGATGATGCACATGATGATGAGCTAGTAACAGTTTATGACAAAGAGGACCCAGTTATTGAAGTTGGGAGATTGTTTCCAAGCATGGATGAATTCAGGATGTGTTTCAGGACATATGCAGTCAAACGTGAGTTTGCTACCAAGACTATGTGGACTGATAAAAAGAAGTTCTATGCAAAATGCATAGGTTATGATGGTGGTGCCAAGCCTTGCAAGTGGTATATATCTGCTAGACGCCAACCTGATGGAAGGACAATAAGAGTGAATCAAATTCCAAAACCTCATACTTGCATTACAAGTTCTCAAACAGTTACAAAGATGACATCACAATTATGGGTTGCAGAAAAGATCAAGCCCATTTTAGCCACAACACCAAACAGCACTGCAAAGAGACTGAAAATAGACTTGGAAAAGCAGTACCCCATTAAGCTGAATTATACTACAGTGTGGAAGGCAAAGCAAAGGGCAATGAAAGAGCTATATGGTGATTGGGCAAATACCTTTCGAATGCTTTATAACTTCAAAGCAGAAGTAGAGAAGAGGTCACCTGGCAGTGTTGTGGAGATAGATACTGAGGTAACAGCTGATGGGAAAGTCTTCTTCTCTAAATTCTTCATGGCTTTAAAGCCTTGCATCGATGGCTTCAAAGCAGGTTGCCGTCCATATTTGAGTATAGACTCATCTTTCTTGACTGGAAAGTGGAATGGTCAACTAGCAGCATGCAATGCTTTAGATGGACACAATTGGATGTTCCCTGTAGCTATTGGCATGTTTCAGTCTGAGACAGAGGCATCATGGACATGGTTCATGATGCAGTTGAAAAGATGCATAGGGCCAGTCTCTCCATTGGCAGTGCACACAGATGCATGTAAAGGTTTAGAAAATGCAGTGAAGATTGTTTTCCCTCATGCTGAGCAGAGGGAGTGCTTCGGCCATATGTGGATGAATTTGATCAAAAAATTCAGAGGAGATGATTTTGGACGCATGTGGCCAGCAGCAAGATCTTACACCAGGCAGACACATTCATATCACCTTGAGAAGATTAAGGCGGCATGCTCTGAGGAGGATAGGGTCAAGTTTTGTACATGGTTGGAAACCTACCATTCTCTTTTATGGTACAGGTCTGGTTTTAACACTGCCATCAAATGTGATCATATCAACAATAATTTGGCAGAAAGTTTCAACAACAAAGTGAAGGAGTTAAAAGACTTGCCTGTCCATGACATGGTTGACCAGATCAGGATCATGATCATGAGGTTGTGGGAATTGAGAAGAAGGCTTGGTGATGTTCTTCAAGGAGATAAGCTTCCTGATGTTGTGCAGTAGGTGGTCAACAGGAGCAGAAATCTTGCACATTTGCGTGTTGAGAAATCCTCATTGCGGGGTGCTGAAGTCAGAGATACAAAGACTGGCAGGAGGCATGTTGTTGACACTCAATTGCATGAATGCACATGCCTTGAGTGGCAACACACTGGGAAGCCTTGTGAGCATGCCATACTTTTCTTGGCCTCCAAACACAAGCTAAATATGCACCCATATTTGCATGAGTATTATTCTGTAGCAAAATTCAAGGCTGCATATGGAACACCAATTCCAGCACTTACAGATCAGTCTCAGTGGCCTGAAGTGGACATTCAGTTCTCCTTGTGTCCTCCTTTGATGAAAAGAAAGGCTGGCAGGCCCAAGCAGAGTAGATTCAAGGCTTGGTTTGAGAAAGGTGGGAGCAGCAAGAAGGGAAAGAAAGATGAAAAGAAAGATGCCAAGCCAAAAAGGGCCCAAAAAGGTAACAAGAATAGATGCAAACTCTGTGAAGAACTTGGACACCGAGCTGGCTCTACCAAGTGCAGATACACTGCTGAAAAGCCAAAGTATGTTCATCCAAAATCTATCCCATTTCTTGTTGATGATTTTTCTCCCCCAGCTAACTTGCTTGTTTTCAGGAGGAAGCGTGGAGAAAAAGGCCCACCTCTTGTTGTTGACGAATGCTGGCCAGTGAAAAGGGCAAGAATCAATGGCCAAAGAAAGAAGAGAACTAACCAGATCATGTTTGGTGCTGCTGAGGTGCAATCTAAACTTGTTTTGGAGGATGATGTGCAAACTGTTGAGGCTTTAGGGCACACCGTTTCTGATTTGGAAGCTCTGGTGCAAAATGAGGGGCAAAATGAGCCTGTTGTTGAGGCTCTAGTGCAAAATGAGCCTGTTGTTGAGGCTCTGGTGCAAAATGAGCCTGTTGTTGAGGCTCTGGTGCAAAATGAGCCTGTTGTTGAGGCTCTGGTGCAAAATGAGCCTGTTGTTGAGGCTCTGGTGCAAAATGAGCCTGTTGTTGAGGCTCTGGTGCAAACTGACCAAGTTGTTGAGGCTCTGCATCATGATCATGAGGTTGTTGAGGAGGTGCAGGAGGTGAAGGAGACTCTTGGACGTGCTGCGGGGAGGCCAGATGGTAATGGTAAGAAAAAGAAGAGCATAAACCTATTGTGTGGTGTGAAACTTGTGAAGGAGAAGAAAACGAGGGGTAAGAAGAGCCAAAAGAAATAGACATTTGTTATTGTAAACATTTGTTATTGTTGTAAACATTTGTTATTGTTGTAAACATTTGACACTTGTTGTTGTAATAATTTGGCACTTGTTGTTGTAAACATTTGTTATTATAATAATTTGTCACTTGTTGATAATTTGGACAAAATTCAAATATGATGGTAAATTTGAATTTCAACATATGTAGCTATGTCACTTTTCTATGTTTGTATGAGCTTCCAACGTTTTTCTCATATGTACAATACAACTCATCCTCACCCTGATCCCTTTTGTGAAGTACAACTCACCCTCACCCAAAATGTGGTAGAAATGGGCTCCAAAGCTAGGGTAAACCACCCCATTTCTAAGCAAGTTTTTTTTCGACCATTTCTAAAACCAAGTTAGATATTTTTCCTCAAAACTATGTCACATAACATGACACCATGCGAAGGTTTTGTATTTTTTTGATTTTTTTTGAATTAGTTATGCACATTTGAATGTCTGGTCAAACTTGAAGGGTTTTTATAAATATTCTTAGCTAGGGGCTGAGGCTCGCAAAACTACCATTGGATCTCTGATGAAATAGCATGTTGTGAACCTAAAAATTATTTTTACAAAAAATCATCAGCATGGAATCATGTACTTGTAGTTCATATCTTACCCACTTCCAGCCGATTCGGCAGGATTTGTCTTTTTCACCAGGGATGGAATAAAAGGTTTGAGATACTCAGGTTGGGAAATTATACATTCTAGGTGGTCTAGTATTTTTGAAAAATAGGATGTTACCATTTTGAAACTTCAATTTGGTGGTTGCTTCACAAATCCCCCCCCTCTTTCGGCACTCAGAAAATAGAAAATGATTTTTCTGTGCGTCGAAAAGGAAAACTTTGTGCTACAACATTGTTAGTCATCCCATTATAGACATGCATGCCAAATATGGGCACATTATCACAAACTATGCCTTGATTCTAGCCATATCATTGGTCATTTGACCCGAAAGCCAGAAAACCTCGGAGGAGATAGGTCATTTTTTGAAGGGTTTTTTGAAATATGATCAATAGACCAAGTTTTATATTTTTCCTCACAACTATGTGACATAACATGACACCATGCGAAGGTTTTGTATTTTTTTGAATTTTTTTGAATTAGTTATGCACATTTGAATGTTTGGTCAAACTTGTGAAACCCCGTTGACTGCATCCTAAACCCCGCTAACCCTAAGGCCGAATGAGGACCGTAGATCTAACCCTAGCGCGACACTGTGGCCGTCCGATCGCGTCTTCTAGAAGGATTCCGCGGGTGGCTCTGGGCGATCCGTGGAAGGGCTTGTTCTGCAACCTGATTGGTTGGCGTCTCTTAGAAGGATTTCGTGGCTAGCTCTTAGCGATCCGTGGGATGGATGATTCTGGAATCTGATTGGCTTCATCGTTTTTACGTGCAACAGCGTGGCATGCGAGGGCGCTGGGCGGGGCGGGCTGCACCATGCGGGCATGCAGCTGCCCCTAGCGTCGCAGTCTAGCTATTTTACGTCCAACAGCGCTGCAGCGTATTTACTCCCTCCGTCGCATTAAATAAGTTTACGTGTAACAACTTTCTCCAATCAAACTTACTCCCCTCAGGTTCATTGTAATAAACGATACTTTGCATGATACCACATCTATGTTATTTTGGCTTGTGGATAGCCTTAGGCTGGTCATAGTGCTAAGTAACTAAGACTAGTAACTTGCACATGTTACTAGTTGATGTTACTACCTTCATAGTGGGTGATAACATATGTATGGTGTCATGCAAGAGCTAATTAATTAGGTTGTAGACTCATATGATCTTGGTATGTGTGATGTTATGGTAACTAGCTAAGTTACTACCTCTCTCTCTTTCTTCATTAATTGTCATGCCATGTCACCAATTTGCCTAATTGGCATTGCATGTACATGCATGTTACTACCTAAGTTGGCTTGTGGATAGCCTTATGGACTACATAGTGGATTCCCAAGTGCATTGGAAAGGTAGAAGTACATCTTTTGTGGACAAATTTTGAAGCCAAACGTACACTTATTTGTGGACAGAGGGAGTATGCATGTCACTATGACCAGCAAAAAAAATATCAAAATCTAAAATATGTAATAAATATAACGTACCGCGTTGGCACACTCGAGACCGTTGGACCGAGCGTGGCATGCGAGGGCGCTGGGCGGGGCGGGCTGCACCATGCCCGCATGCAGCATGCAGGGTCGGGGGCGGCGGTGCAGGGGTTACAGTACGTCGCATCCTAGCTATTTTTTTTCTCTCTTTTGCATTGATCACGCCCGCTTCCCACACGCAACGCAGCGCACGCGTCTCGTCTCGGCGTCTGGGCGGGCTGCACCATGCATGCAGCAGCTGCCCCTAGCGTTGCAGTCTAGCTATTTTGCGTGCAACAGCGCTGCCCCATTAAATAAGTGTACGTCGAACAACTTTCTTCAGTCAAATTTACTTCCATCTGGTTCATGCGCCATACAAAAAGTCAATATTTTATTTTTCACTGCCAATGAACAACTACCTTGGACGTTTTTTTCTCTCTTTCGCATTAATGCACATGCATGCATGCAGGGGCGGGGGCGTCGCATCCTAGCTATTTTTTTCTCTCTTTCGCATTGATCACGCCCGCTGCCCCGCTTCCCGTCTCTTTCGCATTGATCATGCATGCAGGGGCAACGCGGGCGCACGCGTCTCGTCTCGGCGTCTGCGCCAACGCGACGCTAGATTCCCACGCCGCCCTTCACGCTCCGCCCTCAATAAATAGGCAAAACGCCTTTGCCTCCTCATCTCATCTTGCCCCTCATCTCTTCAACCTCGAGCCCGTCCCTTTGCCTCCTCCCAGCCGCCCCCAAACACTCCGACCATGGCGACCTCCCCCTTCCGCCTCCCTTCCGACGAAGAACTCAGCGACGAGGACAACCACCCGGACCACCAGCAGTGGTGGGAGCAGCCCACGGTCCGTCCCCGCCCCAAGCGTGGCAAGAAGGAGAAGTCCCCGCCCTGCCCCTGGGGAGACCAGGGCCCCATCGTCCACAACCCCGTCCCCAACCTCCCCGGCGGCGGCGACCTCCCCTCCGAAGCCTACTGGGCTAAGGCGGCGAAGGAGGAGGCAAGGGAGGAGGCTCGCATGGCCAAGTGGGAGGAGAAGGCGGCCCAGCGCGCCTTGAAGAAAAGGCGCAGACAGCGGGAGGAGGAGCAACGGGAGGCCAATGGCCGGGCCTTCTGGGAGGAGCAACGGAAGCGGGACCAGGGGAGAGGCTGGCGGCGTGGAAAGCGGCCCGGAATGCGGCTGCACCGGCACCGCCTCCACCGCCGATGGAGTAGGGGGTTAGGGTTTAGGGGCTAGCCCAGGGTTTAGGCGGGGCGCCTATTCCGCCCCTTCTATATTATTGTACCTTTTTATTTTTATTGTAATGTTATCGATCCCCCTATCTAATATAAGTAATGTTATCTGTGTTTTATTGTAATATTATTGCGCCTATTCCATTCCTTGTTTCATTGTAATCTGTGTTTATTGTATTGTCATTTGTCAAAACACCCAAAACAACAAGTGTATAAAACAAAAGACACAAAAACAAGTTCATATAATACTCGTGCAATATTTATATATTTACAAGTGTATAAAACAAAAGACACAAAAACAAGTTCATATAATACTCGTGCAATATTTATATATTTACAAGTGTATAAAACAAAAGACACAAAAACAAGTTCATACAACACATGGTTCATTTTCAAATAAGACATTTACATATTTACATAAGTTAAAGGAGCGCCCAAGTTATGTTAGTTAAATGGATGTCCTTGGACTTCATTTATATATTTATTTTTGCAAAAAAAAGATTGCAACCTGAGCACGAGTATCTGCAGATCCACACGTTCCTATTTAGATTGTAACGTGAGTACCATTTTTTTTTGCCCAATCAACATATAGTTACTATTGGGCCTGGATACGTCCATTTTGGCATGGCTAAGTTATATTTGGGCCTGGCCTTTTTCAATCCTCGTCAATTTTTTTTTACTTTTCAACCCCTCCCCCTCCCCTGCACATGGGCGCCCCCTGCACACTGATAAAAGGAACACTGACGAAACTGACGAAACTGAAGAAACACTGATTTCGAAAACAGAGCAGCTCAAAATTAGCCCGAATTTGTCTTGCATTTTATTCAAGCCAAAGACATAGACCATTACATCCATTACAAAGCATCACTCGAACACTGACTGCGCTGTCTAATGACTAACGATGAGGAGATAAACTAATCCGAGAGAAATTACACAAAAATAAAAAAACCGGCCATCAGATTGTCCTGCTTCTTCAATTCGATGATTTGCCTTAACTGCTTGTTCATCTTCTTTAGCTCGGCCTTCACTTCCGCATCCACCGTAGTACCAGCGGAAATGGGGTTGCCACATCCCAATTGCTCCACCACGGACGGGTTTTCGAGCTCCCGGGATTCTACCTCCACCCCAATTCGCTCGATGTACTCATCAAGCCACTCAAAATGCCCACATTTTGGCAGTTCCTGAAATCGCAGAGATGAACCCTAAATCCCAAATTCGATGAAATGCATGAAATTTCGAAAGAAAAGCGAGAAATTGGCGCTCGGAACACTCAGATCTCACCTTTCCCGGCTCGGGCTTGCTCTCACACTTCACAAATTCCCGACCAATGTTGCCGTTCTTGTCGGTGGATGTGACAAGCCGCTTCAGGGGCGCGGTACGGGGGCAATCGGGGCACGTCCTCATCGGCACCGCACCATACCGAGGCCATGAGCGGTGGGAGGAAGCAGAGATCGACATCCCTCGCCGGCGTTGCCGCACTTGCTCGCCGGAGAAGAAAACAGAAGGGGATGAGATGCTGGAACGGTGGCGGGAGTGCTCGGGTGCGGGGACGGATCGGGGCCAACGGCTCTCTTCAACCACAGGGTGGGTCCCACGATATGAGGTGGACATCAGGTGAGTTCCGCCGTGACGTGGAGAGGCTGTGGGTCCTACTGTGCTCAGCTGATTCAAACTCGTTGACAGTCTCGTGGGGTTAAGTGGAAGTGTCGCACGGGAGCTATTTGCCGCTTCAGAAGTGTCGCGTGCGAGCTATTCTTTTCAACGATGTCGTGTTCCTTCCAATTCCATGTAAAGACGTCGCATAGGAGCTATAAGCCCTTAATAAACAACTTTGTTTTTTTCTTTTAACATGATCTGCTAGGAGCTTACGGACATTACGTCAGGTCATATAAATAAGCATATGCATATAAAATATAACCTTTGACCGAGAGAATTTAGCAACAATATCTTGATTACATAGTAGTACATAATTTGTATGGGCGGTTGGGTATTTTTCAGATTCCGTACTGCTATTGGCATGCTCGATTGCTTTGGCGGTATTGGGTGTATAGTGTTTCTAATGACTTTTGCCAACTTTGATGTTTTAATAATAAATAAAGACTGTGTGTGCATCACTGGGTACAGGCCAGGGCTCCTTTCCCCTTTTCAAAAACAAATTATTACATAATTTGCATCATTGCATTCGTATCAGAAAAACTAGTATATAATGACACTAATTAATGGATCATAGAAGTCAAAATCTATCTATTATATACTAAAAGCAATATAAGAGTGTTATTCGAGACATCTGGTTGATCCACATCACCTAAATTATATTAGCCCTTAGATCTTTAATTTAAGGCTACGATTTAATGAGACCGTACCGACCATCTACGTTTACACATTCGCCTTCTCACGTACATATCCTGTGCATAGATTTAGTCCCTCACGTTTTCTACCGGTGCACAACTCATCATCATGATGTATTTGAAAATCACCCACGATATTTTATTGTAATTGGTTATTAATGGATCTGAACCCATAGAGTCCACGTGGGGCACAGATGTTCAAATAAAATCCAAAATTAAACCTGATATGAATAAGTTAGTTCTAGATTGTTACACATGCAAATATGTCACGAGAAAAATAGATGCATACACGGTGGCATGTTTCACGTCTAGATAGATGGCAAGGACACGCAAAAAAATATCTAGGGGCAGCTTAAATATAATGGTCCTTCTAGGGGCAGCTTAAAAAATATACCGAGTATATCTAGGGGCAGCTTAAAAAAAATGAAAGGCAGACCTCTCGACCTATCTATCCATGGATGCACAATAAGGAAGGCGACGAGGCAAAATATCTTATAAGTAGAGTACACTATACATGGATAACAATGCTATATTCACATTGCATAATGTGACGAGAAAACACCTAGGGCTAAGCCGTTATTATTCCACAACAAAAACAGTGCATCAAAGTTGTTGAATTCAGCTTGTCAAATCAATAGGTGGACTATAAATTATAAGCATAAGTTATGCCCGATTCAAGCATGTTAGTTCCCACCACATACATTCCAATACTGATCTATCTCAACATATATGAATATTTTCGATACTCTTGAAATATCATAGCCAATGGAAAATTTAGTCTTACCATCTAATGTTTTGTAGAAACTTGGTTCGGCCGATAATGTACAAAATTTCTAAGAAGCGCCACATTAAAAGAGTAGCTGATGAGTGATTAGGCACCACCATTAGCATGAATGTGAAGTATATGAATGAGCGTTGGTTACTAGAAGAAAACATTTATGGCGTGCCGTTGATTGGTTTGTCAACTTTTTTTGTTTCTCTATAAATATGTTGGTCCCTATTTAAGCAAAAAATGTCAGTCCAGAGAATCAACCCGTGGTTGGATGGTTAGGAGGACAGTGGTATCCCATCCATCAGAGTTCAAACCTCAAGTTTGACGCTTTGGTGTCTCATAAAGGCGAAATATTCTTTCAGTGAGAGGCGACGTTCCCATCGATAGCGAGGTGCCTGCGGTGACTTCGTCAATCTCAAGACCCGCCGGCTTAGTCACTCGGAGGTGCTCATAGGGGTAGGGTGTGCGTGCGTGTGTACATAGGGGTGAGTGTATGTACGCATTGTGAACGTCTGCGTTTGTACTGTGTTTCTACAAAAAATGTCAGTCCAAGCCTATTTTTTGGTATGATATAGCTACAAGCAGAGCGTATTATCCGTATTATCCTATATAACGCTTCAAAAAATGATTAATCACTATAGAGATGCAAATCTACACTAGCGTGAATATGAAAAATGATTGGGCGGGCGTGCGGATGCAGGTTGGTTTATCTGCGTCATTGTATCTCAACCTTAACTAATAAATAGATCATCCAAAAAAAGCTCTCTTCAAAGGTGTTATATAGTAAAGGTCAAAACACACCTCCAGGAAGGTAATGATGTCTAAAACGACATGCATCTTGCACTAAAAGGCGCAAATATGAGAAGGAAACACTAAAATAAAACATAGATATTTATTGTTTTCAACATGCTAAAAATGATTCCCTCGCATTTGCGAGGGTCACCTTGCTAGTTTGATAATAATAATAAGATGTTGATGCAGCTTCATATTGATCCTGACAAGGAAACATATGGGATTCCTGGGCCGCCATCATTCAGTCGGATGACACACGGCCACCATCCCTAGTCCCCACGCCACAACGAACGACACCACAGGTGGTGAGGTGGACGTGGATCCACATGTGCCTCGCAAAACAATGAAACATCATCATTTGATTGTTTTGGGCAACCTGTTGATTCTGTGGTGTTATGGGAACAGTCACCGAAGTTTCTCATCTGACTGTCTAGTGTCGTGGGATACACTTAACCGAAATGGTAAACAAAAAACACGAGTAGCTCTAAACGAAATGTGCGGGGTTCACTATCACTTGTTAATAGAAGGTAACTAGATACAATGTGTTTTTGATCATGTAATCTCTAGAAGGCATTTACTAATGAACAGTACATATGGCACCAACAATTCAATTTCTGAAATGGATGTTGTGTATATTTACAGCGGTGTCGTTGCATATACACTAACGATCAGGCCAACCTAATTACAAACGAGAGCGCTAATTGGCATGACATACCCCAAACGGTGTTTCTGACGAGGGTGTGGGTGTGATCACATGTAGATTAACATGACGACGTGACGATACTTGGTGGTTTGTCTCTCCCAAGGTCTCGACATCTCGGGCGAGTTTCTTCTCATCAAGCTATTGGAAGCCTCTTGTTTTTCAGGCGTGACACCATGGGAACATCACTCCCTGATGTAGGCTTCCTCGCCATCCATACAAAAATAACCTATTCTTTTGGTCTACTCCAGTATCTCAGAATGACTACTCCAAAGATCTACACCAAGCATTTCTAAGTACCTCTTTGGAAGGTAACGATATTTTACAAAAGTAGTGCACCTATAGTGACTGAAATATTGGACGGCAAAGCATGTTCATATATATAGCGCTACACCATTAATTCGTATGGAGTCATGAATATAGCTCATTAGGTGTCACCCTGTTCGCATGCTGTCATGTGGAAATGAGCCAAACATGTGATTGCTTCATGTTTTCATTAGCGTAAGGAGCCATCGATTACAACTCGTAGCCACATTAGATCGGGCCAGGCATGGCACCCATACATGAGGCGACAGTGCATGCACGGCGCAGGAGCAGACTGTTTGTCCCTTAGGCCTCCGCTTCGTGAATGGAGCTGTTCTTGATTAGGAGAGACGATGACGGGCATTATTTGTTACTTTCCTCACTGTCAGGCAACTGTCTGAGGCTGTGAGGCATCACGGAAACAGTGTAGCGCATTAATAGAGAACATCAAATCTAGGGGACTAGAATCGGATTTCTATAAGAAAGCGGTCATGTATCAAATCTTCTAAAGCTAGTTCCAAGGGCAGAACAACACACATTATCATGCATGCGTGCGCTTGTTCGAGCGCCAAACTTGTCGCCCCACTGAATTAATTGACTCACCACTAATTGGTCTATAGAAAACTACGCTTTCTTTTGCACTACGCCGGAGCAGACAATTTGTCCCTTAGGCCTTCGCTTCGTCAATGGAGTTGTACTTGATCAGGAGAGCGGATGAGCGGCGTTGTGTGTTACTTTCCTCACTGATCAGGAGTTGTACTTGATCAGGAGAGAGGATGAGCGCCGGAGCAGACACTACTTGACGCATTTTGCTTGTTGTCTAGAAACATTTGCTTGAAGTTTTAGTCCCGATGTGCAGTACTTAAAAGAAATTCATTCTAGGTATAAACAAGATCTTTTCTATGGGAGATGGTTAGATGAATAAGTATTTATCAATAAGGTCAATTGTTCAACGATTGGTTTTGACATGTTTTTCATGATATTTTTTTCTACGTGTAGAGACATAATATAATGCCTCTTTGTTTTGTCTTGTAAGATGTATAGCAATTATTACTAGTGTCCTTAACACATAGAGACACTGCCCATTGCAACACGTATAAGACAATGTGTAAAATGCTTCTACAAGTACGTAAAGACAATAAAAATATCTCTACGGGGCCAAAATAGTGTCTCTACAAGCCAGATCTCTTGTAGTCACGGTGCAGTTGAGACATAAGCTGAAGTTGAGTCAAAAGGTGTCATTCAAGAGAGTCACTAGGGGTTCTAGAATTTCATCTCTAGAGGTGCCAAACTTAACACTCACAATTAAAATTCCATGTATAAACATCGCAAATTCAGCTCATATATAGGAATAATAAAACAAAATTGAAATTTGTATAAATTTTAAAAAATAAAAATAAAAACTATACACAATGCCATGTAAATCCATTGCCCTAGAGGCCCTAAAGGAGTTAGTGCGTTGCAGTCATGTGTTTCTGTTCGATGTATTGTGTGGTTCCATCGAGGCTTCATGATGTACTCCCTTTGTTTAATAATATGAGATGTTTTGGCAAACTATTTTACTTTGCCACGACATTTTATATTATAGAATGGAGGAAGTAGTTGTGAGGAATCGATATGCAACTAGGATAACTTTTGGCCGACTGAGCTTAATATTATGCATTTTATGAATTAGAAATAGACTCAAGCTATAGTTTTCACTGATTTTAGATTTCTAATAAGTAGCAATCTAGTCTAGGCTAGCAGAAATTATCAGTGGGTTCACTTGAACTACATATATACATTGTGAAATCGCACCGAATGCATTGCTCACTTCTAGGCCGATGTGACAAAACTCTTAAGCTAAACATGGTAAAATATCTTAACTCTGATGTGATTGGTCTTATTGTGCAGCTGTCTCATGAGCAAAAGTTATTGGAACCTATCGACCATGGTTACTGATGACTAGCTACTACTCTGAGGAACTCTAACCATCTCCCTCTCCCGAGACACCCTCTCCTGAGCCGCCCCCAGGCGACTTCCAGTGGCTCCGGGGGGGGGGGGGGGGGGGGCTCCTCCCCGTCCTACCCTAGAACCCCCCCCCAACCCTCACCGCATCGGCCACCGCTGTTGCCGACTCCAGCGGCGGTGGCGGTGCCCCGTCCATCAAAGATGGGGGCAGGAGAGGGGTCTGCGGTGGCGTTCACATGGGGAAGGTGTGGCGCTGGCTGTGGGCTTGGTAAGGCGCGGCCATCTTGGCCGGGGCCTGAGGATCTCCGGTGGCCGACGAGTGGATGGAGGCACGCTGCCGTTCTGCCAACTTCTGCAGGTTGAACCGGTGGCCATACACCACTGGGGGTGAGGCTGTGGCCTATCCACACTGATCTCCTGGATGTTGCCCTCTCCTCCTCTATTAGTGTTGCATGGAGATAACAGGCGACATGGGGGCCTGCTCGTCTGCTGAAAATAAAGACGGCGGTCCTAAGATTCCTCTCGCGCCAAGACGATGATCTACTTGTTGCTTGCCCTCTTTAATCTGGTCGGAGTGGCAAGTTCTGAAAGGCTTCATCGGCAAACTCCCATGGGCGATAATGCCTGGAGATTGCCAGATTGGTGGGATTTAGTTGTACGCACCCATGTGTTACTTAGACCGTAGCTTCGAAGCTTTATTGGCTGTTAATATCATGGGACATGTTCTCGTTCCATGGTGCTGACGGAGAATGTCATGGAGATCGTGATCTGGGGACTGACATTGGTGGTTGGAGTCTGGATGGTGATGAGGAATTGACTTGGTGACTCGTGACTTGGAACAGTGACATGCAAGTGGGGACGACCACATAGGAGAGGTTTACAGTCCTAGCTTTCAGGGTGAAAACCTAGATTCTGTCCTTAATTGGTTGTGCCTGGCAATGGCCTTCTTGAAATTATTGTTTTAAGAGAGTGGACTTTTTTTAGGATCAAAACCTATGATCTATGATCGGACGATGATGGTGTTTTTATGCAATGTTTCCTTCTTAGATGCGTCGTTTTTGGAGAAATTGGACTTCTAGTGCTGTCTTGGTGGTGGTAGTACCACTGTTTCAACGAATGAGTCACTGTAGCGGGACTCTTCTTTTTTGTAATTCTTCTTATTTTTTGTGGCTGTATGCATTCGTATGGCCACTAAGACGATGCGTTGTTGTAGAGGCTGGGTGTAATTGGTATCTTGTGATATTAATATATGCTTCCTTTCCAAAAAAAAATATTGGAACTTGAATACTAGTTTTTAGACACACCATGAACGCCTAATCTGTTTATAACACACTACGAACAAACACTCTCCTCGACTAATATCACCTCATCACGCCACTTGGAGAAAAGTATGTTTTTGTCTCGCTTACTCGAGTATCTCAATAAGAACTGGTCATTTGAAAGTTTACACGAAACATACCTACACAACTCCTTAGCACATGGCAACTCACTACGGGAATAACTAAATAGGCCGACGGCCTTTTTATACGCCGACGGCAAAATGTCGGGGCCGTCGACGTAGCTTGACGGGCCGTCGGCCCAGTTTTGCCGTCGGCGTAGAATAAATAGGCCGACGGCCACCATCGGTGTAAACATGACCGTCGGCGTAGGTTTCAGACCTATGCCGACGGCTTTGCCGTCGGCGTAGCTATTTTTCTTTTTTTGCCACATTAATCTTACAAAAATCATAACTAAATCATTTAAATTCAGAAAAATACATATAATATATCAAAATTTGCAGAAAAATAAGATATATCTATATAAACTCAAATATTATATATTTTTATTCAAAAAAATACATAAAAAATACAAATACTTTCGTATAACATATTTTTCATTTTCCAAGTGCAAAAAACGGGGTGTTTTGTGAAGCAACCATCAAAAGAAAGTTTCAAAATAATAATACCACATTTTTAAAAAATACTAGACCATATTGAATGGACAATTTTCCAACCTAGGAATCTCAAACCTTTCCGTTCACCTCTCGTAAAAAAGACAAATTCCTGCTGAATCGGTAGGAAATGAGTTAGATTTGAACTACAGGTACATGATATATTACTCATGATTTTTTGTAAAAATCATTTTTAGGTTATGCTATTTCATCAGAGATCTAATGCAAGTTTAGTGAGACTCGTCCCCGAGCTAAGAATCATCATGCCCCTCGATTTAGGAAGTTTGATGATAGTTTGAAATGAGCATAAAAAATTAAAAAACGATCGAAACAATGCAAAACCTTCGCGTGGTGTCATATTATATGACATTGTTCCATGGAAAACTACCAGACTTGGTATATTCATTGAGTCTTAAAAAAACCTTCACAAAATGGCCTATCTCAATCGAGGTTTTCAGGATTTCAGGTCAAATGACCAATGTTATTGCTAGAATCGCGGTATAATTTGCGATAATGTGTCCATATTATGCATGCATGTGTATCATGGGATGGTGAACAATGTTGCAGGAGAAAGTTTTCCTTTTCGTCGCACCAAAAAGCCATTTTTCATTTTCCAAGTGCAAAAAATGGGGTGTTTTTGTGAAGCAACCACTAAAGGAAAGTTTCAAAATGATAATACCACATTTTTCAAAAATACTAGACCATATTGAATGGACAATTTCCCAACCTAGGAATCTCAAACCTTTCCGTTCACCTCTCGTGAAAAAGACAAATTCCTGCTGAATCGGTAGGAAATGAGTTAGATTTGAACTACAGGTACATGATATATTGCTCATGATTTTTTGTAAAAATCATTTTTAGGTTCACAATATGCTATTTCATCAGGGATCTAATGCACGTTTAGTGAGACTCGTCCCCGAGCTAAGAATCATCATGCCCCTCGATTTAGGAAGTTTGATGATAGTTTAAAATGGGCATAAAAAATTAAAAAATAATCGAAACAATGCAAAACCTTTGCGTGGTGTCATATTATATGACATAGTTCCATGGAAAAATACCAGACTTGGTATATTCATTGAGTCTTAAAAAAACCTTCACAAAATGGCCTATCTCAATCGAGGTTTTCTGGATTTCAGGTCAAATGACCAACGTTATTGCTATAATCGAGGTATAGTTTGCGATAATGTGTCCATATTGTGCACACATGTGTATCATGGGATGGTGAACAATGTTGCAGGAGGAAGTTTTCCTTTTCGTCGCACCAAAAAGCCATTTTTTATTTTTCGAGTGCCAAAAACGGGGTGTTTCATGAATCTTGACATAGTTTCAGTTGGTCTAATATTTAAAAGTTCTGATATATAATTAAATAGATGATAGAGATGTCATATTTGGATTCCTCTCATTTTTCTGATTGATTTGGATATATTATTTGTCGAATTGTGATTTACGGATTTGTAGATATGAATTATTCAAATTTAAATAAAAAAGCAAAATAAATAAAATTTATTTTATTTTTATTTGAATTCAAGATTATTATTACTTATTTATTGTTGTTTACTTAAAAAATTGTATGAAATGTAGAAAAACAAATATGTCTAACATTATAGTGTAATGGTTAATAGGTTTGATATGATAATATTCACAACAAGTTCTAGTTTCTTTGTCGGAAGCTCATGTGGAAGGAATGAAGAAGTTAAGCATGCTGGGGCTGGAGTAGTATTAGGATGGGTGACCGGTTAGGAAGTTTGACTAATTGTACAATTTAACTTGAGACTTAAGTATACTTAGAATTAAAAATGTCTATGTAAGATTAACAAGTTAAACAATACAAAAATGTTTAAAAAATTGGAAAAAAAAATTGAAAACAAATTGGAAATAAAATTGAAAAAATCTAGGCTGACGGTAAAGCCGTCGGCGTAGCCAAACGGCCGTTAGTCATCTAGGTGGGCCCCATATGGTCTACGTTTGCCGTCGGCGTAGAAAAATTTGAAAACAAATTAGAAATAAAATTGAAAAAATCTAGGCTGACGGTAAAGCCGTCGGCGTAGCCAAACGGCCGTTAGTCATCTAGGTGGGCCCCATATGGTCTACGTTTGCCGTCGGCGTAGCTATATACGCCGACGGCTTTTCTACGCCGACGAGAGGAGAGGCTATGCCTACGGGGCTATACGCCGACGGGAGGAGAGGCTATGCCTACGGGGCTATACGCCGACGGTCATACGCCGACGGCAGCCGTCGGGCCAGCCTACGCCGACGGCATTTAGGGCCTCCGCCGACGGGACCCGGCCGTCGTCGTATTCAGCTTCTCCTGTAGTGACTGTAATTTTGTAAAGCAAACGCATTTGAGAGACCTATTGTAACATATCAATGTGCCGGTAATGCATGATACTAGGGAATTAGGCACGGCGACACGCCGCGCCCGTGTTGTTGCTTCAATGGTGTACACTAATAAGTGAACTGTCGTTTTGTATTTAATCAGATTTTGTTGAGCCGATGCGTGTGAAAAAGGGGCATAGTTTTTTTGTCAACAGAGTTCTATAGCAGTTTTGTACCTGTTTTTAATGGTCGCGAGCACACGATGTGGACATAAGCGCTATACTGATTTACCTAATAGAAGAGATGTTAAGAAACAAAACAGTACTTACTTTTCTCTCAAAGCTATCAGGACAGTACAGTCAGCAAGGCAGTTGGAAAGATTTTAGGCTCAGAACACCTTACCAATCTGTTTATGGCAACAACAAAATATTATGGCAATCTACACTACAAAAAGTTAATTTGGGAAGGAAAATGTCCAACTGATAATATAGTAAGTATTTCACAAGAGTGATTGCATGAGAGGGCTAAGTATCACAAAAACATTCATGCATATAAAGAATAGTTATTTAGTTGGAAAAAAGTATTGTACAGTAGAATGCAAACATGTAATACCTGATATAAATAATTGAACTAAATGATAGGCACGAAAACAGATGTGGGCAAAATATCAAGATGGCCATAACATGAGAAGAAAAAGAACAGACATGACTCACGGTACCTAGCATCACTACTGATTGCAATTAGCACTTGAAACAGCTGCACGTTTTAACCCTATCTACACCAGCATCATCTCCTCTCTAGGCTGTTGTGGCTAAGAAGCTTCCCATATAGGAACCAAGTTTCTTTATAGACTACATCCATCTTCAACACCTCAAGTCAGTGTGTCACCAGGCCCCTTCATTCTTGCAGCTAT
Organism: Avena sativa; assembly: GCA_916181665.1. Lineage (NCBI taxonomy): Eukaryota > Viridiplantae > Streptophyta > Magnoliopsida > Poales > Poaceae > Avena > Avena sativa. Next base: position 427,187,555 of record OV702280.1, read on the forward strand.
TCAAGAATCCTGAACTTTGCATTGAAGCAGAACATCTGATGTCAATAGGTGCTTCAATGCAAAGACTTGCCATCTGGCCCTGCTAGATCTAAAAATCCAGTGTAGGTATCTAGATATTAGCCGTGTTTCTTTAGATACATGTCCATGTCCCAAGAGAGATGTTCTCTCATGGATCAGTGTGTGTTTCTTTAGATACATGTCCATGTCCTGAGAGAGATGTTCTCTCATTGATCAGTGTGTACCCCTCCGCACTTCTCTCCGTAAAATATTCCTACATGAATAAAATGCTTTCATGTTATTATGTTCCAAAAAAGTTTGATTTGCCATGAAGAGTATAGAGTGGCCAGGAAAATGAACTGCTCATCTGAATTCAAACTTCTAAGCATTTTTTGAAGAAGAAAAATATCTACCAACAAACCCCGCCGAAATCTCCAATACATATTCACTACAGCTTGACGGCGATGCAAATTATCTTATCTTACCAACATGAACACCAAAAGAAGTAAAGGCAAACACAAAATTATACTCACGAATCAATCGCACTGGCCTATTAGATTCAGCATCACCATCAAAGCGAAGTAGCTCGGCCAAAGAAAAAGGCCAATGAGGATAAATCCAAAGTGATACCCTTTCGTCACTTCAAAAACCAGTATAACCAATTCGACTCCAGTATAACCAATTCGACTCCACCTATTCAAGCGCCTGGAACCCTCTTGATACCAAAAATATTCAGCACAATGTCTACATACATGGCGAGGATCACCATAATAAGACCTCCCAGGCCAAGAACCTGCAAAAATAACCAAAAATCAAAAACAGAAGCCCCAGGCGAAATTAATCCATGCAAGAATCATAAGCGAGAATCACTGAACTATGAAAATAGCTGAATGTAGTTAAACAACACAGTCCATAACTCCACATGGAAGAATAAGGAATTAACACATGTGCAAATCCATTATTTGGTAAAGGAATATAAGGCGAGGCTTGGGGTTAAACAAACATCAAGGACGTCAAAAATTATCATCTAAAGGATTTCTCACCGAGAACGACTATTGATTGAGAGAAGAAAGAACTAAATCTCACCGAGAACACATATAGCAGATCCAAATCATACCATTCCTTGTTCTCACGCGAAGCATTGTGTTTGTACCTGAAAAAGAGAAAAACTTGTAATTGTGTTGGACAGAGAGAAGCCTGAGTGGCAACAACCGCCGGCAGCACACAGAGAGGGCATGGAGATGAAGAAAAAGCTGCTCGCCGCGCCGCCCACTATCCTCTTCTCGCCGGAGTCGAACACTGCTGCTCCACCGTCAGCATCGATGCCGCCCGTCCCGGCGGCCTTCGGCGGACGCGCGCTCCACGGAGGACATCAGGCGCGACCTACATCTCCTATAGAAAGGTACTCTTACCAAGTAGATGGCATCGTAGCATGGTCGCCTCATCAATTGCGAGATGAGATAGCACAGAAACCACGCGCAACACACAACGTGTCAATCCCTGCACCACCACCACCACGTGTGACCGCGGCCTCCTCTCTGGGAACGGCGGCAGCCATGGCACACCTCCCATGGTCTGGTTCCTGTCGCTCCGGCCTAACGCGAAGGTGCCCCAAATTCGACAAACCGACGGAGGCGACTCCCAGCGGTTAGGCACAACCTAACCGTCGGCCAGGTGGTGAGGAAGAGGGGGAGGGGAAGCACCTGGTGCGGTGGGGTGAGGGAGATGAGAGGGCGGAGCGGGAGAGAGATGGAAAGGCGGTGGGATAAGGCCTCCTGCACGCGGAGAGGTCCTATGCTGGACACGCGTGTCGCCCCTGGACACGCTGGAACAGAAGGGATGAGAGAAGAGAAGCCGGTGCCTGCTAGACATTTCTAGTACGTGGACACGGACATGTAGCGTGTTCGATTGGAAGTTGAACCAGATGAAAAAAAACAATGTAGAGATGATCGCATCTACAGTGCAATGTCTGACTTGGACGTACGAATGGATCATTGAAACACTGGGCTTTCATATATATCTACAGTGCAATGTCTGACTTGGACGTACGAATGGATCATTGAAACACTGGGCTTTCATATATGTAGATATATGTAGCTAGTAGTTACACAATTTTTATGGAGACATGAATGCGTATACCTCTTCTTCCTAGTTCTCATGCATAAATCACCTCCTTATAGTGCCAAACGGACTTTTGCGGAACATAACTAGAGCTTGTGTGTTTGGTTATTCGCCTCATCACATGATTGGCCCAAGCGTCTTTTCCCTTTGACTCGTTGACACTTTCGGAGTTGCTGAAATAATTTGTAGTAGAGCATGTTCAAAACATCTATTAAAGCAATAGCCCATCTAAGCTTTTTTAGATCATGGTCTCATGAAATAAACCAAGCTCGGGCTTTTACAGTGTCCAGTTGACATGGTGGACGGGATCATGTTCATCGGGCTGATCAAGGATAAATTGTGGGAGCTACGGACTGTTGTATAAAAAAATACAAGTGGAACTGTTGTCTCAGAAGTGATGGCTCTACCCCAAGGCCCCAAGCGATAACTTGGATACCGTGCCGCCCAGCCGGGGTGCGGCAGAATGATATTCTCAGCTGGTTGTCTTGTTCTTAAACATGCAGCCAAGGTGTAGCTACTAGTTGATTGCGATGGAGCTCATGACGTTCATGACGAGCTGAGGGCAGGAGCGATAGTAGGTGGAGATTAGTCGTCTTGTGCAACTTTGTTCTGGACTTCAAGCTAATCGGACGCCCTCGCTTGTCTTGGGTCACATCATTTAATCCTGGCACCTTCACAATCCCGAATGAGAAGCCACTGTTATGTCTTCTATGCATTTAGGCTGCCTCAATTTTCATAAAAATGCATCTTGTTTATTTGGCTCACTCCAATGTCTCACGGCGATACCTCAAAGATCTACATCAAACACTTCTACCTATAAAACTCCTTGAAAGGCACTATCTCTTGTAAACTCAAAGTGTCGTGTACCTTTAGTGATCCAACAATCAATGGGACACAGCAGCTCGGCAAGCCATGTTGATTTATATAGCTGCATCCCATTCGAAGGGAGTTATTAGTATGGCTCATCGCGTTGACGCCTTATTCTCATGCTGTCATGCACAAATCACCCTTGGTGCTAACTGCCATGCCAACTTCTTCCATTGGAATATCAAAACCTGTGATTGCTTCATGTGGTTCTTCCTCCAAGAAACCGCACGCAGCGAACCAGCGATTTTTGACTAGTACTTTGTAGGATCATAGGCACGTCCCGACTCGATTTACATGACCCAACCGTATCAGCAGAAGTGCTGACTGGAGAAGTGTTCGAGCAGAGTTGTTCTTTTACAGGGCCCAAAGCACTTAAATCAACACCACCAAATTACCAAGTTTCTTCTACTTTGACTGGCCACCAAAAGCAAGGTAAACCAACCTCCATGGCTATTACGTCTGCCACATCATGTACAAACTCCAACAAATATTGTCCTAGAAAAGAAACTCCCACATATTACTGGGACATTTGCTTACTTCTTACGAATTCATTTAGGGATAAAGCCGGTTCAAGAAACCAAAGGTGGTCCATGGATACAGTTTTGAAGTTGTATCGTGTTTCAGTCTCTACCATGTTTACTAGTAGATTAAGATCTTAGGTGGGAAAAGAATAAATACTGGAAAATCAAATAACTACCGAAGCGCCCGACATATAAGGCTAAAAGCTACTCAAACAGGCTAGTGCAGGGAAAAAAAGGATTGGCGCCCGACATATAGTTTTTTTATCGATGCAACAAGAAATCCTAGGATTTTGGGCCTATAACGACTTGGAGATCAAGCCTAGCACCCGTTGTTAGCGCACCTATTTTAAAGTATGTTCTTAGTTCAAGTTGCATGTATTCACTCCCGCTTTGCTAGTTCTGGCTTCACACGAGGTCACTCAAACCTTGAAACATTATTCCGTGAAGCATAACCACTATGTTCCTTGAGTTTGATTTCAGAAAAAAATGGATCACGAGTTGAAAAATACACATATCATGGAAGTAGATTAGGGCATCTAATGCTCAGTAGATTACAAGATCCTTAATAGTTGTATGCTTTTCATTTTCCGCTGGTTGATTCTTGTATCAACTCTCAACGATCTTTGAATTTTTTTTAACTTTGTAATAATTTTGGATGTTGAACCTCAAATAAAAGCATATGTGCATCTACTGATGCAGAGGCCGGGGTTTTATTCCCCTATTCAAACAAAAAAAAGTTGATTGGATTTTTATGCTCACCTTTTTCTATCCGTCCAGAAAAAAGCCGTCCCTTTTTTGTTATTTTTGGTGTACATTTATGATATGAAAAAAGGGGTCCCAAATTTGAAACATGTGGTGTGGCGTTACATCGACGCTCTTTGGTTGTTTTGTGCGGTATATGATGCTTCATCTGGGAAGCTAGAAATTGATGCAGCATGTTGATTTTATATTGTGGTGACTAAGGTGCACTATCTATGTTGACATAAAACTCTGCTTCTTCAAGATCTTCAAATTATTGGAAATACTACCTGCACTGTTAGTCAGAGAAAAGTTCCTAGGTCTACGCTTCATAATTTATAAGAAATTGTTGCAATTTAAAGCAGTTTCACAAAAAAGTTTTATACAAGATTACATATATGAAGCACTTTAGGATTTCAACAAACAAACATAGATGGCTCACTTGTCAGTGATACAATAGTAATGTAGGATTTTTCATGCACTTGATGGACCAGCTATTCCCGTTCTTCATGGATTCGACACCTCCAATGGGGGAAATACCAATGCTTACTTTAGATGTATTAGATCACTGACGCAACCGTCATGGTAGTATCTAACTTGCTTAAGTTTGTGACAAATGTTGAGCGGTATGAGTATTTTGTATGTGATGATCTTTTCAGTTGAAAAGCGTCTGACAAAAGGCTAGAATCGGACTGTTGATATAGACAATTTGCCTTTTTCTGCGTCCCAGGAATTAGTCCACAATTTACAGAAGGTACAAATTTAGATCTTTTCCAAGAACTTATTCACATGATTTCCAGGAGGTTTTTCATACCATGAGTTTTTTATTCCCTGAACCAAAAAGTTAACTTGATACATTCTATATACCATAACCACCTGATGCGCCGCAATGGTTAGCTAGATGCACCAATTGGACACAAACGAGCAGTACACCAGGTTCATGTTCGGTTTCAGTTTGCTGGTAGCACTCCTATGGTCTAGGACTGCTCTCTTCCTTAATGAAAAATAACCACACATGGTGTCCCGCTGATGAGAACTGGTTTATATAGTAAAACAAATGTTTGGTCTACTCCAATGTCTCACGCAGGAACCATAATTCCTGCTAAGAAGATGTTTGGTCTACTCCAATGTCTCACGTGGGAACCATAATTCCTACTAAGAAGATGATTAGTCTCATGGGAAGATGAGTTTTATAGCTGCACCCTCTATATTTTGACAGCTGAGTAATGGATGGGAAGATCATCCGGCTTGTGCTACATTGTCATGCACTAACTGCGGAAGTTTTAGAGTTTGCTGAAGGACCCACCACCTATGTAAGGAAGGAACTTGCATCATTCCAAACACATGCATGCTCGTCACGCGTTCATGGCCTTGCTGCAGCATATCTGTGCTATCATGCTATACCACCATGTTTTCCCGGATGAATGGGTTGAAACATCTGCCGATGACCTAATGCAGCGCCAATGTTATGGAGTTGGGCATAATTAGCTTATAGTTAGGCAATTTAATTGGGATACTGATCATGGTATGTGATGCAATTTGTAGTAGTATTATAGATTGAATTTCTAGTACCATTATAGACTGAATAGAGCTCTACCATCTTTATATTAGCAACTTCGGGAGAAATGATGTCCACTAGTACAAAAATAAATCAATGAATTGCAAACAGGGATTCAGATAATTGATCTGGCACACATGCATGATGCTGAATGTTCACTGCATTCCTGACATGCAGAAAAGAAAAAGCATCTCATAATCAACTTAGAGGTCTTGTTTTTGTTAGTACATAAAAAATAGTTGATATTCAACGTGTATCGGGTTAAATAGTTATTACCTACACCTAAACTCATCACATGATCAATACTAGAATGCCGTCATATTTTTTTAACAAATATCAGGTAAATAGATTTTCATAGTTGTAGTTAAGAAAGTCATAGCCAGTAGGCCATCATAACCATATATGAACATATCACAAACAGTAGATTTGTCCAACGTGTATCGGGTTAAATAGTTATTACCTACACCTAAACTCATCATATTCGAAAGATTGCATGAATTTACTTAAACATCATATATAAACATCATATGATGATTGTATAGTTTTTAAGGCATAAAGCCGAAAAAGCAATTGATCAACTCATTTTTCATAGAAGGTGGAGGGTCGAATGTTGGTTATTAGGCATGAGTTTTTTTAGGGAGGAGAGACGATACCACTACATAAGTATCAATACCAACAAACAAGGTTGTTGTTGATATGTCATTACTACTATTTTCTTCGTAAACTGAAATGATATGTTCAACTTTTATACAACAGAAATATGAGAGTCAATTTACATACTAATTCTTGGGGATTTTCTATAGAGCTAGACAGTTAAATTTGGAGTATTTAAATCTTATATAATATTTATATAAACCACTTTGGTAATATGGTTCAGTACAACAAGAAATAAAATTTGCATTCAGTACAATTTTTTGGACAATGTTTATGTCTAATATGTTCATTTGGTTTAAATATGATGTGACTACATACACTTTTCTCTTAGTTCCTATGGTTTTTTAAGAAAAAATCTATGGTTCTTTGGAGAAAGCTTCTAGGTTTATTATCCAAAGAAAATAATATGACATGTCATTAGAATTTGTAATCATACGAACGTGAGAATGTCATGTATTTTACGAACAACTTAAAAAACAAGAGGTAGAAAGATCAAATCAAGGTAAAATTAATATACTTATTATTAGTTGATATGTATATTGCCTTTGATAAATTTATTTTTATTTTACTTTATGAAGAAAAGTTGTTTTATATCCTATTAGACATATCTAAACATTGTATGGTTAGTGTTCAAGTGAACACTAATTATTTAAAAAACTGAATGTTTAACTTATGTGTTGGTCTAACATCACATAAGAACTACCACCTAACTCGGTAAATGAACTTAATTGTATATACCATTTTAATCGTGGAAAAATGACACATATGGTGACCATAGACTTTGTTATTTTCTATAGCATCATTTGAATGACCATGAATCTACAATTTTTTCTATGACAATTCTGACCCTCTAAGGGCAATGTTGCTATCTACAATGGCCACGTTGCTAGTTTACCTCTAAAAATAAGAAGGTCCGATAGATTAGAGAGCCATTCGCTTACTTTTTTTGGAAGGACCTCACACTACTAGGAAAACAACTATAGATAATCCACATATTCATGGCGCCCATGTCAATGGTGCCCCACGGGTAAAATAGTCGTGGCACACGGCTGAAAAGTGCCCCATGGATAAGTCACGTATCTGTGGCACACATGCCACATGTGCGTCAGCACTATATGTGGGCCAGGGCAGAGATGGTCGTAGGATAGTTACCCGTAGGGCACCACATAGTGGTGCGCCAAGGTTATGAAACACACATGTGCCACATCACTATGTGGTGCCCCGTAGGTAAGTATGCTGCCTATTTTCACAAGTCCACCTACTAGTAAAAAACAACCTTTGGTTTGGAGCTGCTCTGGCCTCTAGTCTCGGTCTAGTCTGAAACCCGGACTAGTGTTCACCTATGCAACGGCTAGGAGGCAGCAACTGGCTAGGCCCGGTTCATTGGGAAACTCTAGTCTCGGTTCATTCGTGCAAGTCGATCGAACGGTTGCTGCGTGGACAGCGCGTGTGTGCGCGTGCGTGAAAATTTCGCCACGTTCCCACCGCCGCCGCCAACGTTTTGTATCCTTCGCGCGGGAAAATCGGCTATGATTACGTTCTCTGCATGTGTGACTTACAAGGCGTCGCTGACCTATGGTCTATGTCACTCTACTGGGATAGACATGTGAACCATCCCATCTGAAGATTCCGGCATGAACGGATCTAGTCCGGCTACGAGAAGAGTATGATGGAAGATTCAACGGTTCTCCGACTTAAATGTTGAAGACGGAGAGCATTGCAGGGTTCTTGGGAGGGCTACAAGATATTGCTTGACGATTTTTCGACATCCATATAGACGGAGCATTTAGTATGAATAGGCAAGACGGCGCAAGATCTCGGAGTTCTACGGGAACTACTGTTGGGGATATGGTAAATGGGTATTACCATTGCATGTCTCTAATCCATATAACCTGGGTGACCCATAGTCGGTAGCAAGGAATATGGCTTGCTGGGGCCAGTTAGATGGATCCAGAAGGGAGGCCCATGCCGGATGAAGGAAGGCTAAGGAGGAGTCAACAACGTACCCGAAATCTTGGAGTGCAAGACACGTTAGACTAGTTGTGTACCGTGTAGGACTCTGTAACCTGTCCGGCTATGACTTTATCTGTAACCCTATAATCTGACGACTATATAAGCCGGACCTGGAGGAGCCTTTAGGCACCAATCAACTCATACCTCACACAGCGAACCAATCTCTGTAACTCGGCGTATTGACATTATAGTGATTTATAGTAGGAGTAGGATTCCACCACCGTCGTGGGATCTGAACCTGGGTAAGCTGTGTTACCTCGTACCCACCAACCTTACGTCTTATCCCACGTCTCTAAACACGCATTGTGAGGACCCCCTCCATGGCATACTCGTCGGCAATACCACGACACACAACCTAAAAAGGAAAAGTCCCGCTATATTGAACAATTCCTCATAGCAATGACACTAACACCTCCAGAACAACACCAATAGTCCAACCACTATAATAGAGACGCATTGAAGAAGCGAACAGTGGACAAGCATTGTCGCCAGTCGATCAAATATCATAAGTTTCGATCTAGAGAAAATCCTCACTTAAAAAACAATGCCTTCAACAAGGCAATTGCCAGGCACAACCAACTAAGATCAGACCTTGGATTTTCACCCTGCAAGGTATGACTATGAATTCCTCATGTGTTGTCACCCACACAAAAACTTGCTGCTATGAATCAACAGATCACGCAGGCAGTTCCTCGTCGCCAGAAAAACTCAAACCACCATTGTTGCCCTCATGTTCCTTCTTTCCTGACATTCTCTGTATCTTACTTCACCATGGACCGTCGAAGACACGACACATGATGGTAACAGACAGCAGAGCTTCACAACTCTCCCGATGAAACCAAATGGCCAGAAAAAACATGCATACGCACAATCGAACACCTTTCAATCCAGCAATCTCCAGGCATGATATGCCCATGGGAGTTCACGGATGGAGCCTTTAGAAACTCGTCTCTCCAGGCGAGATCAACGAGGACAGACATCAACCAAACCTTCATCGTCAAGCAAAAGAAACAATAGGACCACATCCTTTATTGATGCCCATGGAGAGGTACCCACACCGTCGGCCGGCTTATAGCGATCGGAACAAGTAGACCACAAGATCAAGGCCGAGAGGGATCTAGCAAGAAGCGCTGCCGCCTAGGGTAGGCATGCCACCGCCTCCAATCTGCACCAGCTCCACCCATAGTTGCTCCTTCGCCGCCGCACGTACCACCAACGCTGCCCCTATCCCTCCCCTCACACGAAGGGAACTAAGCAAGGCGTGTGAGACCCACCCGCCGTTTTCGACGACCAAGGGGTGGGCGGTGCTAGCGTCCAGCGGTGGAGAGAGTGGCGGCGACTACTAGGGATGGAGGAGGCGTCCTGGTGTCGCCTCGCGCGAGCAACCTCCATATATTTTTGTTGGGCTAGCTATGACTGAGTGAGCTACTTGTCTTTTAGAATATAGTTAAACCAAATAATGGTTGTACATTTGTACATCCCTTGTTTCATAGCGGCTCCGGCCATTCAAGCAGCACGCCTGCACCCTCGAATTGAATTGCATACGGGGATGTGGAAAATTATTATCCCTTGGTGGAAGACTTGTACTCATAAATTCAGTACTAACAAACGTGGTACTGTATATGATCTTGTTCTTTCAAATAGCGAAAGGGGTCTTGAATAAAGTGGATTACTTCTGCTCAAGATTCTTTTGGCAAGGGGATTATGAGAAAAAGAAATATTGACTGGCCAAATGGAATGTGGTTTGCCGACCAAAGGAATACGGTGGACTTGGCATACATGATTTGCAAGTCAAGAGCACTGCACTCCTAGGTAAATGGTTGTTTAAACTTCTTACAGAAGAAGGTGTCTACACACAAACCATTTTATAGAGGAAATATATTGTCTCCAAAGCTGTGTCTCAAGTGATCTAAAAACCCGGTGATTCACATTTTTGGGCTAGGCTAATGGCTTTCAAAAAAACATTTCTTCTGATTTGGTGCTTTTAATATTAAAGAATGAATCACAGATTAGGTTCTGGAAGGATAAATGGCTAGGCCAAACTCTCCTTAGGGAACAATATCTGGCTCTTTATTCGATTGTTAGGCATAAAGGAGATACGCTTTCCATGGTAATGGATTCCAAAACTCCTAATGTCCCTTTCGCAAGAAGTCTTATAGGTCCTAGACTAATATCCTGGAACAATCTCTTATTGAGACTATCCACGGAACAGTTGTCGGAGGGTGTGGACGAATTCCAATAGAATTTATTAAAGCATGGTAAAAAATTCATTGATTCTTTATATAGAGCTTTGATCCAACCACATATTTTAGTCGATAATAATAGTAAAATTTGGAAAATGAAAATACCACTGAAAACAAAGGTCTTTGCTTGGTACCTACATAAATTGGTAATTCTGATCAAAGATAATCTTGTTAAGAGGAATTGGCAAGGAAGTACACAATGTGTTTTTTGTCATCACAATGAGACAATTCGACACTTATTCTTTCGGTGTAAATTTGCTCGTGCTATATGGTTAATCATTCAAGTAGCCTCAGGTTTATCTCCACCTCGCTCGGTTGCCAATGTTTTTGGCAACTGGTTGCATGGGATTGAGGATAAATTTGGGACTCTGTTTAGGATGAGAGCGCTTGCCATTATTTGGTCGCTTTGGCTATATAGGAATGACCAGATTTTTAATAACATAGTGTCGTCCCCTGTACAGGTTATCTTTCGGGCTACGACTATCCTATGATCATGGACTACTCTCTAACATATGGAGTTCCGCGACTTATTTGTGAAGGGTGTACGCGATTGGAGAACACGGCGATTGATATTTTCTCCGATATGGATGGCAGCGTGATCTGCAAATAGACATGTCATTAGCTAGAGGCCCTTTTACTATCTACAAGTCTTTATAGTTTAGTACTTTTGTTATGGTTGCAAGTTGTGTAAATGATTGGCTGTGTGCATCCTTATTATGCAGAGACCGGATGTAAATATTACTGAAGTAATAAAGCGTCCATTTCAAAAAAAAATATGGGGATTTGGCAGAGTCCATTTCCAAAAAAAATATGGGGATGTGGCAGAGTATGAGTCATACTGAGTCCATTGCCAAGAGACAGTGCCATCCATGCTTGGGCAAGCGTTGTATGCGCCAGCTCATATCGCAGATGCCTTTTCTAGCGGTGGTTTTCTACAGCTTGATCGACTAACAGGTTTTACGGGTGCAGCGTCCTTGAGGCATTGGTTGTGCCACCAGGCTCCATGCTGAACTTGATCTTGATATCGTCACCAAGATTGACTTTGGTTACACTGTTAAAAATTGGTAGCCAGATACTCTTCTTTTGTGTTTTGACCAAGTAGTGTCTCTAATCCATTGCCAAATTAAAAGTTCTTCTAGCACTACAGGAATGGGAAGCTACGCCGGCGGCCGGTCGCTACGCCGACGATCAAACGTCGGGGCCGTCGGCATAGCCATCGTCTAGGCAAGCTCCGCCAAACAGCCGTCGGCATAGAATTGCCCTCGGCATATCCTATGCTACGCCGACGGCGCCGACGTCTGCCCTCGGCGTAGCTATTTTTTATTTTATCTCATTAAACTTTGAAAAATCATAACTAAATAATTCTAATTCGGAAAAATACAAATAATATATCAAAATTTGCAGAAAAATAAGACCTATCTATCTACACTCAAATATTACACATTTGTAAATAAAAATTAAGTAAAACATAAAACAATATATATAGTTTAAAACGGGCATAAAAAAATTCAAAAATGATTGAAACAATGCGAAACCTTAGCGTGGTGTTATATTATGTGACATAGTTAGAAGGAAAAATATCAAACTTGGTATATTGATTATGTCTCAAAGAAACCTTCACAAAATGACCTATCTCATTCGAGGTTTTTGGCTTTCGGGTCAAATGACCAATGTTATGGCTAGAATCAAGCCATAGTTTGTGATAATGTGCCCATATTGTGCATACATGTGCATCATAGGATGTCGAACAATGTTGCAGGAGGAAGCTTTCATTTTTGTCGCACCAAACAGGCATTTTCCATTTTCCGAGCATAAAAAACGAACGGTTTTATGAAGCAACCACCAAATGGCTAATTCAAAATACTACCACCATATTTTACAAAAATAATAGAGCACCTTATATGGAAAATGTCCCAACAGGGGGATCCGAAACCTTTCCGTCCACCTTTGGTGAAAAAGACAAATTCCTACCGACTCGGCAGGAAGTGGGTCAGATATGAACTACAGGTACATGATCCGATGCTCATGTTTTTTTATAAAAAAAATCATTTTTAGGTTTACAATATGCTATTTTATCAAAGATCCAATCCAAGTTTAGCGAGGCTCGGTCCCGAGCTAAGAATCTTCATGCCCGCCGTTTGACAAAGTTTGACGATAGTTTAAAACGGGCATAAAAAATTCAAAAACGATCAAAACAATGCGAAACCTTCGCGTGGTGTCATATTATGTGACATAGTTATAAGTAAAAATATTAAACTTGATATATTGATTATGTCTCAAAAAAACCTTCACAAAATGACCTATCTCATTCGAGGTTTCTTAGCTTTCGGGTCAAATGACCAATGTTATGGCTAGAATCAAGGCATAGTTTGTGATAATGTGTCCATATTCTGCATACACATGCATCATAGGATGGCGAACAATGTTGCAGGAGGAAGTTTTCCTTTTCGTCGCACCAAAAAGCCATTTTCCATTTTCCGAACACAAAAAACGGACGATTTTGTGAAGCAACCACCAAATGGCTAATTAAAAATGCTACCACCACATTTTATAAAAATACTATAGCACCTTATATGGACAATGTCCCAACACGGGGATCCGAAACCTTTCCGTCCACCTCTGGTGAAAAAGACAAATTCCCGTCGAATCGGTAGAAAGTGGGTCAGATATGAACTATAGGTACATGATCCGATGCTCATGTTTTTTTACAAAAATCATTTTTAGGTTCACAATATGCTATTTTATCAAAGATTCAATGCAATTTTTCCTTTTCATCCCACCAAAAAGCCATTTTTTATTATTCGAGCGCAAAAAAGGAATTTTCCAAAGCAACCACCAAATAGATAATTCAAAAATGGAGGGTTTGTGATTAATTGATATGGATATCATATTTGGATTCCTCTCATTTTTCTGATTAATTTAGACATATTATTTGTTAAATTCCGATTTACAGATTGAAAGATATTAGTTATTTCATATTAAATAGAAAAATACAAAAAAAGTAAAATTATTATATTTTTATTTGAATTCAATAATATTTTTACTTATTCATTAATGTTTACTTAAATAATTGTTTGTAATTTCAAAAAAATACAAACATGTGACATGTTGATATAAGGGTTAATAGGATTGATATCATAGTATTGCCAACAATGTATGAATTAATTTGCGAAAACAGATTCTGAAGGACCGAGGAAGTTAAGCGTGCTGAAGCTGGAGTAGTATTAGGATGGGTGACCGGCCGGGAAGTTCGACCAAGAATGCAATTTAATTAAATATTAAGTGTAATTAGTGTTAAAAATGTTCAAAGTGAGAGATTAAGGAGTCAAACAATTCAAAGATTCAAAAATTAAGAAAAAAAATAATTTTTTTTTAAATGTTTTTGCAACCTGTCGACAAGCTATGCTGACGGCCCTCGGCGTAGCATACGCCGACGGTATTTTGATACGCCGACGGCCTCTATGTGCTCCGCCGAGGTAGCCCTTTGCCGAGGAGGCTACGCCGAGGGCAGCTGTCGGCGTACCATACGCCGAGGGCATTTTAGCCTACGCCGACGCCTTTTTGCCCTCGGCTTAACGCGCGCGTCCTGTAGTGTAGGAGGCATCGCCTAGGAGTTCTTATTGCTTGACGTGCCATGGTTTCGTGGCTGTCGTGTTGGGTGGCTCTGCAGTGGCGGAGCTAGGGGGACGAGTAGGAGCGAAGGCCCCTATGACAACTTACAACACGGAAATTTTTCTGATTATGAGGTGATTAGAGAATCAAATAAGGCGATATTAGCTTGACCGGGCACCCTTATATCAAATTTACCTTGATCGGCCCCCCTTTTAGTTGAATCCTGTCTCCGTCCCTGGCTTTGTGGTCGGGGCAGCGGCCTCGGACGGTGGACGTGCGCCGAGGAAGCGGCCTCGGGAAACGCTTGCGGTCATGGCTCTGCGAGGCAAGGTTATGGCTTTGCATCGCAGTGTTGCCGAACCAGTACTGCCACTAGGGTGGCTGGTTTGCTAACCTTTTTCACTTTTTTTTTTCATCCTTTCGCCTAGTGCGATCCTGTAAATATTCTACCTGCTAATGTATGAGAACCAGCAATTGCTGGGCCTTTCGGGGAAAAAATTCAAAAGTTCCTATGACACTAATAATTATGAAGTTGACGTAGAATACCATTCAACTTTGAAACTATATTGCTTGTATATACATCAGCAGTCCAACTAGCATGTATTTGTTTGTGTTTCCGACCAACTAATTACCATACGGAGTCTATCTGCCCTCTTGGCCTGTCGATCCCGTAACATGATGACATTAGAATACATGGTGGTTTTCTTCTCTATCCGGAATGACCATCTTCGGCAACATTTTTCTCATCAAGCTATCAGGAGTATCTTCTATGTCAGGGGTCACACCATCAACACATGGCTCGTTCACGACACTGGACGGCAAACCATCGTCCGGTGTGCAGCCCATGTGGGCTACCTCACTATCTATTTCTATTATATACTAAAAGCAATATAAGGGTGTTTTTAGAGGCACCAGGTTGATCCACATCATCTGAATTATTTAAGCACTTGGATGTAAAATTTGTGGCTA
The DNA here is from genome assembly GCA_916181665.1 of Avena sativa. Lineage (NCBI taxonomy): Eukaryota > Viridiplantae > Streptophyta > Magnoliopsida > Poales > Poaceae > Avena > Avena sativa. The sequence goes on from OV702280.1 coordinate 427,202,848, forward strand.
TGATTCAATAGGAATACCAGAGTTCCGTAACACATAATTTAAATACGTGACACATAACGTGACGCACCGGACGGTGGCAGATCACCCGTGTAACTCACGGAGTCTTTGTCCAGGCCCGTATCCAACCTATGACATCGATCAAGTCCATCTAGCATGTTCAGTCGTATTCTGTGGTGGACACGTACGGAACCAGACTCCAAACGGATACAGTAACTTAAAACTGATCAACAGGAAAAGGTAGCTCAAGAAGCCAAGAACAGACCAGTCATCTTAAAGAAAAACTCCAGAGTTGAAAATATGTGTTCCAAAAAAAGAGTTGATCAATATACGATGATACTAGCTTAATTACAAAAGAAGCTGACTCCAAAGCAGATCATAATTTAAAAATTCAAAATTGATCGTTATGCAACTAAGGGAAGCTAGCTTCAGAAGTCCATAACAGATCCGTCATAAAGAAAACTCCAATGTTAAGTGATACGTGTTCCAGAAAAAAAACCTATCAATACGTGTCTAAAAGAAAATTGATCAATACGATGTGATTTCAGATTAATTACACAGGTTCTCGTAAGGACATATATATAATACAGTATACTAGGATGTAGCGGAAGTTTGGCACTCAGATAAATAGAAAAATCACACCGTAGTTTTTTCCCATAATAGTAACATTGTAAAAAAATGTCGTGGTGGCAGTTTGACATGATAAATAAATTAACATCCAAAAACGATTTGCACATAAATTTGTAAAATCTTAAATTAATCTCATAGGTTTAAAAAAAACATATGAGAAGCTGCCGGGTGGTGTCTGGATACACTTCTCGCAAGACAGACTATCAAACATCCACTCTATTTCCCTAAAAGAAACCACTCTATCACCGAACTATCAATAAGAAGACATAGTCAAACCAAAAAAATTGGAAGGAGTCATTGATTGAGCCTCTACTTCGTACGACACCATTCAACCATCAAGACATTTCGTGGAGATCAGACTAATGTGATATACCTAAACTAAAATGTGGAGACGAATTTTCAAAGGTGAAAAAAAACTAGGCATTAACTGAAATAATTTCATTTTAATGGAAATGAAAAGGCAGAGCAAAGAGAATTAAAGTGTTAAAATAGTTAGCTAGGCTCCTTCATGGATTAATCATGTCACCATACATATTATTTTTTCAGAGAAAAGAAAAAAAGGTTTACAATAGAAAATTAACATCCTTACAAACTTCAATGAGGATAGAAACACATGAAATCATATTTTTCATATACAAGCATCTGGTCCATATAGTAACATACTCAACACATTAATTATTCCTACAAATAATAGCTAAACCTCATCATGTCAATTCGTCAAATTCCAAAAATCCTACTTTTCGCAAGCATACAACCAAAACACGATATGATAGGAAAATGTGATGAACTAGAAATTTATCTTAAAATGCAAAAATATCCAATCTTCAATCCAAATGTACATTTTTAGTTCATGGACCACAACCAATAGATATTGACCGTGTGCAAGAAACAGATCAATATTAACCCATCATGGTAATTTTAATTATTCATATCACAAAACAAACTCTACATTCAAATAAAAATGAGGTAGGGAGAAGAGAGAGATGCCAAAATTTATCACAAAAGCAATACATCTGATAAACAAATTAATGGTCCTATTTTTATTAGTACATAAAAATAGTTGATATTCATAATAATGCCTAAAGAAGACCAATAAAAAATATCATCATAATTTTATTTAAACAAATCACAAGTCAATATTTTCATAGTTGTAGTCAAGAAAAGCGTAGCCAATAGATCATTATAACCATACATGAACATATAGCAAACAATAGATTTGTCCAAAGTGTATCGGGTTAAACAATTATTATTTACATAAACTAAACTCATCACATTTGAAAGATTACATGAGTTACTTAAACATCATATATAAACATCATCTGATGATTGTAAAGTTTTTGAAGGAGTAAAGCTGAAACCTCAACTGATTAACTCATTTTTTAAAGAAAGGTGGAGGGTCGAATGTTTGTTATTGGGCATGTTTTGCTTAAAGTAAAGAGATGGTACTACTACACAAGTATCAATAGCAACAAACTAGGTTGTTGTGAGGATATGTCGCTACTATTATTTGCATCATAATTTGAAATGATATGTTTCCACTTTTATTCAAAAGAGATATGAGTGTCAATTTACATATTAATTCTTGGGGATTTTCTATAGAGATAGATTTGTAGTATTGTAAATCTTATATAATAATTATATAAACCATACTCAACTATAAATAAATTTGCATAGAGTACAGATTTTTGGACAATCTTTATGTCTAATGAGTTTTTATGATTTAACTATGATGTGACTAAATGCACTTTTATGTTAGTTTGGTTTTTTCGAGAAAATATCTATGGTCTTTTTTGAGAAATTTACTATGATTTCTTATCCAAAAATACTTAATATGACACGTCATTCGAATTTGCAATCACACTTACATGAAAATGTCATGTATTTTATGAACAAGAGGTTGAATGGTCAAATCAAGGTAAAATTAAAATACTTATTATTAGTCGACATGCGTATTGACTTGGATAAATTCATTTTTGTTTTACTTTATAGAGTAGTTATTTTATATTCAATTATAAATATCAAAATATTCTATGGTTAATGCTCAAGTAAACACTAATTATTGAACAAATTGAATGTTCAACTCGTGTTTTGATGCAACATCACATAAGAAATACCGGCTATCCCGCTAAGTGAAATTATATGTATATACAATTTAATCCTTGACAAGTGACACATATGGGAATATAGTGTTTTTTGGAATGATAATCATTTGTTAAAAATTAAAGATGATTAATTAATGATAGGTTATGCACATGTGATATTTATTTAACATGAGTGGTGGCTACAAACTTTGCTACTACCTCCATTCCGGTTTATAAGGCAAATACATATTTTAAAAAATAGTTTGACTGTAAATTTGGTTAACAAAATACAAACAATATTTAATAAAAATTATACCATTAGATTCGTGTTCAAAATATGTTTCCAATGGTACATTTTTTGTGACATATGGTTCATATATTGTTGACCAATTTTATGGTCAAACTATTTTCTTAAAGTATACATTTTTCTTATAAACCGGAATGGAGGTAGTATTTTCTTTGCACCATTTGAATGGCCATGAATCTATAAATTTATGTCCTGGTGAATTTTGACTCTCTAATGACAATGCTCCCCTCCAAAAACCAACTAAAGGCGATGCCCTCGCATTTGCGAGGGCCACCTTGCTAGTTGGTTTAAAAGTATCCTCTTTATTTGGCCTACTCCAGTATCTCAGAATGAAACAATCCAAAGATCTACACCAAGGCATTTCTGCTTAACTCCTACTACTGGTGACGATTTTGTCAACCAAAAAGGAACTTGCACCTGGGCGATCGAATTATAACGCGATGGCGCAAGGTATGCTCATATATAGAGCGGCACCATCAGTATTGTTATGGAGTCTCACAAAGGAATTCACTCTGTTCGCATGCTGTCATGAAAATATAAACCTTGGTGCTAAGCCATTTTTCTGCATGAGAGGGCTGCAAAACCTGTGATTGCTTCACGTGGTTCCTCTGTTTCCTGACTTGGTCTGCACATCCGGTCTTGGCACAGATCGCTGAAATGTAGAGGTCAATTGTGTGTGTTGCTCACAGAGACGGCTGAAGAGCAAACTTTAACGTCATATAGTCAGGCAAACATGACGACCAATGGCGGCGCTGGCATTCTCCATGGTTCCACTACAAGTCAAGCTACCTCTACATGATGGCCGACACTTACATGGGGCATGGGGCATTCACAGAGAAGGCCGAAGAGCGAACTGTGTGTTGGTCACAGAGAAGGCCGAAGAGCGAACTGTGTGTTGGTCACAGAGAAGGCCGAAGAGCGAACTTTGACGCCCAATGGCGGCGCTGGCATTATCCTCCATGGCCGACATTTACATGGGCATGGGGCTAGGCGGGCACCTCTAGATGAGGCAACGGTTTGCATATTCGCTTCATGGATGGAGGCTATTAAGCTTTATGCACTAATCAACGCAACCAAAAGTCCGAACTGATGAAAAGGGCTAGCGCAATCCACTTATACACTTCAACACCCCCTCTCACGTGTGACGGGAAGAAGTCAGCACGTGCAACCGGAAGAGAGCGACGCGCGCGAAACTCACGTATAACTCAAGAGGCCTATACGTGGACACAGAGGGGTCAACGGCAATTTTAGAATAAATTGCGAAAGCCAGGACTCGAACTCGAGACCTTAGGCTCTGATACCATGTCAAGCTTCATGCACTAGCCAATACAACCAAAAGTCCGAACTGATGGAAAGGGCTAGCGCAATCCACTTATATACACTTCAACAGAGGCATACTTTCCTCACTGTTTGCACCACCCATTGAGACATCACTGAAACGATATAGTACTACGTGACCAGGCTCGACAGAACTACGTGTGACCACGCTCCGATTTCTATCGGTCATGCATCAGCAAATTTTTCTGGGCTAGATCAAGGTGCAAACACTAGCATTCATGCTTCTGCTCAATCACTAATGTTTATAGGCGCCAAACAGGTCATGATCATGCCTCTGGTTTGCACAAATGGGCTGACCTTTAATTGGTCTAAGCTAGTGTGCGTTGTACGGCCATGCGGAGTAATCACGGAATTTAGAAACATCTGGCGCAACCCTCCCGTGTCGCTCCCGCGAGCGACCGGGGGGAAAACCCTACCCCGCCTCAGGCCGCCGCCACCCTCCTCCCCTCCCCTCGCCGCCGCCGGGGCGCGCTGGCGGGCAAAGCCCGGCCGGCGTCGGCGGCGGCGGGGCTCCTTCTCCCTCCCCAAGGCGACGGGCCGCGCGGGTGGACCGGACTGAGCGGGGTGGCGCGCTGGTGCAGGGCGCGGAGGCGGGCGGCGGCGGCGGAAGTCGCGGCGTCCCAGCTCGGCGCGGAGGGCTGCAAGGGGGTGGTTCCAGCGGCGCGTTCCGGCGCGCCTCAGGCGGCGGCGGTGTGGCTGCCTCGTGCGGGCAGGGCACATCCGGAGGACGCCGGCGGCGGCGTTCGGGCGGCGCGGCGCTGCAATCCGGTGACGCGATGGGGGGCCGTGGCTTGCTTCCAGGAGCCGTGGTGGCGGCGCGGGGTGACGGCAGGAGCTGGCAGGGTGGGGCTTCGCGGGCATGCATCCTCGGGTAGCTTCGGCTAGCCCAGATCTGGGCCCACTCGGGCCCGATCTGGGCTTGGGGTGGGCCTTTCGTGACGCTGGCACCTCTTGGAGGAGGGGTTGCGGTGTGGGGCTTGTAGGACGGCGGCGGCTGCGGCTGCGCTGTAGCAGCGTGGCGGTGGAGACTTTACGGGCCCGAGCCCTGGTGTGTCTCTGCTGCTGCGTCCGGACGGCAACCGCCATTGGTGGTGGAGGTTGATCTCCTCCGCGCGGCTGCGTCGCGGCCGCCATCCTACATCAACCAAACCTACCCCCACCTTGCAGGTCACGCGACGAACCTGGCTTGGTGGGTGCGAGTCCGGCTCGATGGACGCCGGGGCGGCGGCCTCGGAAGGTGGACGGCTTCGACGTGCCTTCGGCGGAGGAGGCTCCGGGAGGTGACGTGTGCTCCCCAGTCCGGTGGTGGTCCGGCAGGCCCGGGGGAGCTCGGTGGCGATGGTGCTACTGCTTGGTGGCTGGGATTTGCCGTGGTGGAGGATCCCCTGGTGGAAGGAGGGGTAGAACTTGGGCGGCGGTTGGCGGGTTCGATGGCACCCTTGCTGCAGTGCGGCGGTAGGACTTCACGAGCCTCCGCGGGCTCGGCCGGGCCAGAGGGCCTGGTTTGTCTTGCTGCTACATCCGGTCGGCTACCACCTGCTGGTGGTGGAGGTAGGTCCCCCCCGCGTGCTGTTGACAGGCCGACCCTCGCCGACGTCTCCACTCTCTCGGCCTACCGGCTTCGCTCCGTGGCTCTCGGTGTGTGGGCGGTGGCGACTTCAAGACTGGGATGGCGCGTGCTCGTGGGTGGCGTGATTGGTGGAGCTTTTCAAAGTGCTCAGGAGGATGGTTCTGGAGGGGTCGGGAGAAATCCTTGTCTGTTGACACTGGCACATGACGCCCGAGGGTATCACCTTCCTTCTTGAAGGGTGTCGGGGGCCTCCCTCCCCCATCCCCCTGCTGCGTATCGGGGGAAACCCTAGGTCCCGGCCGGACAGTAGTGTCGCCGTCGTCACTCCCCTTCTTGGAGGTGCTGTTTTGGTACGCAGGCGCTTTGGATTGCGGGTGTGTGGTGGTACTTCTCTGGAGGGCGCACCGGTTGCGAGTTGTTTCCGTTTTCAGCACACCACCGTTATCGGCTTTTTTTTTTTTATTTCTTCTTGCTTTTCGTGTTGGGCGTGGGGTCTCCCCGCGCCGTGTATCCTGTGGTGTTTGTTTCTTTGGGCGATATGCTGTCTGGCCCAGCAGCGGTCTCACCTGTGTGCTTTATTTATAAAGCGGGGCGAAAGCCTATTTCGAGAGTGTGCGTTGTACATTGAGTCTAATATCTCTGTACCCACATTAGAATTTCTGTTTCTCTGAATTCTGCACACTTGCACTCTATTTTTTTTTATATTTTGGATATTTGCATTCTGCATGCTTTCTAGTTAATCAGCGTTGGTTATGTAGTCCAATTGACATCGGTTTCACTGTTAACAAATGGTAATCAGATACTCTTTTTTTCTGTGTTTTGACCATGTAGTCTCTCTAATCCATTGCCAAATTAACAGTTTTTATGACACTAACAATTATGAAGTAGATTTCGTATACCATTCAAGTTTGAAACTATATTGTTTGTATATATACACCAGCGATCCAACTAGCATGCATTTGTTTGTTTGTCCGACCAACCAATTACCATAGGGAGTCTACCTGCGCTGTTGGCCTATCAAACCCGTAACATGACGACATTACAATACATGGTGCTTTTCTTCTCTATCGGGAGTGACCATCTTCGGCAACCTTTTACTCATCAAGCCATTAGGAGAATTTTCTATGTCGGGGCTCACACCATCAACACCTGGCTCATCCACGACACTTGATGGTAAACCATCCTAAGGAGCACCTCCCATCTGGGCTGCCTCACCATTCATTTACAAACATCCTATTTATTTGGTCTACTCCAGTATCTCACAATGAAACACTCCAAAGATCCACCAAAAGTCATTTCTGCATAACTCCTACTACTTGTGCCGATTTTGTTAACCAAAGGTATTTACTTGAACCCTTGGGTGATGATCGAATTATAACGGGATGGCAAGGCGTGTTCATATATATATAGCTGCACCCTTCGTATGGAGTCCCGCAAAGGGTTGGCTCTGTCCACGTGGTGTCATGCAGAAATGAACCTTCGTGCTAAGCCATTATTTTTGCATGAGAGCTACAAAACCTGTGATTGCTTCATGTTGTTCTTCTGTCGGAGATGTGGCCCTCTTGTTTTCTGACTTCACATTCTGTCTCGGCGCCAATAGCTGAAACGTACTCCCTCCGTTTTAAAATATAAGATGTTTTAGGTCTGTGAAGAAAATGTATCTAGACTTCTTTTGGTGTATAGATTCACTCTAAATTTGAGTGAACCTATGTATTAAAAAAAATTTAGATACATTTGCTTCACAAAACTAAAACATCTTATATTTTAAAACGGAGGGAGTACAAGCAGAACCGCATCCAGCACGAAATGTAGATCTCGTTTGTGTCCGTATGCTCACACACGGAAGAGCAAACTTGCACGTCATATAATAAGGCTCCGTGGTTCTGCCGCGACAGCCTTGCTTCCCACCATACCGGCTCCGGCAGGATGGCCGCATATCCATGCTTCCGCGCTGACATGCTCGCAGGAGACAGCCTCATCGATGCGGTCGCATCCCCATTGCGCGGTCGCATATTCGGTCTCGGCGCAGATGACTAAAACGTACTCCCTTGGTTTTAAAATATAAGATGTTTTAACTTTGTGAAGCAAATGTATCTAGACTAGTTTTAGTATATAGGTCCACTCATGTTTGGAGTGAATCTACACACTAAAACAAGTCTAGATTCATTTTCTTTACAAACCTAAAACATCTTATATTTTGAAACGGAGGGAGTACTAGCAGAACTACAGAAGTAACGGGCATCCAGCAAGAAATGTAGAGGCCAATTGTGTGTAGCTCGAGTTAATTGCAAAAAACCACGACAATTACGTAAAAAGTTCAAAAATTCACCTCTTTTGAGTAGATTCACAAAAATCCACATACATTGAGTCCGTGTCTTGCAATGTGCACTGACGCTGGGATTTGGACAACCTTCTTATGGATCCCCGATGCCCCACTATCGATCGAACTAAGAACCAGCCCGGCCCACATCACTGGGGGACGACTTCACCGTTGTCGGGGATGCGGGAGCCTCACGGGTGCCTAAATCGGACTACCTAGATCCCGTGGCATGGGAGATCTTTTTTTTGAACGGTCAAAGGGTCTAGAAGACCCAAGAAGCTGCAAGTAGATCCACATAGCAGGTACAAAATGCAAAGAGGCCGCTAGCACTAAGCACCCTATCTATACTAGAAATAACAGATAGAGGCCTCTTTTTTACAGAAAACACCTCACAAAAGGAAGGAGAAAAGCAATCAAGCCCCAGGTCGACGCTACCACCAAACTCCGGCAATCTCTAGCCAATGGCGAGATCGAAGTCTCTTACTCGTGATGCTTTCTGAGCCGGAGAAGCATTGCGAACGGCCAAATCGCACTCTCCGGGGAGGAACCACTTGTCGAGAACGATCTGTCGAGCTCAGTGGGCCGCTCCTTTGTGGTGGCCTACACACCTAGAAGTGCTGCATAAACGGCTAGGCGGCGATGCATAGAGGAGCAGCAGGTCGACAGCAGCACAATAGGTTGGCGGCGGTAGCCCAAGGAGGTAATCAATGGGAAGGGGCAGCGGTGGTAGAAGACAACCAAAGGTGGCCAGTAGCTACGGATAAGCGGAGGTGGGAAGGGGCGGCGCGGCAGCCAGGAACAGAGTTGGTGGTGGTGAGGGGGCGCTGGCGGCCAAGGTGGTCATGCATTTCAGTGAGAGATGGGAAAGGAAACTGAGGGTAGGGGAGAGGTAGGAAATGAAAGGTGGGTCCCTGTAAACTTTAGAAGAAAACCAAAATATTAGATCTAGCTAACATAGTTGTCCTCAATCGTGCGAAATCACCCCTGACTGTGGGTCCCGATGTCAGAAATTTCATTAGCGCGGCTAAATCCTAGCCTTAGTGCACATTGCATGCGACGGACTCAATGCATGTGGATTTTTGTGAATCTACTCAAAAGAGGCACTACAGGACGCACGCGCTATGCCGAGGACAAAAAGTCGTTGGCGTAGGCCAAAATGCCCTCGGCGTATGCTAAGCCGACGGCTGCCCTTGGCATAGCCTCCTCGGCAAATTCTTCCTCGGCGGAGCACACGGAGTCCGTCGGCGTATCGAAATGTAGTCAGTGTACGCTACGCCGACGGCTGCCATCAGCCTACTGGCCGTCGGCATAGCCTGTCGGCCGGTTGCAAAAATAATTTTTTATTTATATTTTTTTCTCAGTTTTTTAATCTGAATTATTTGACTCGTTTATATCTCACTTTGAACATTTTTAACATTAATTACACTTAATATTTGATTAAATTGCAATCTTGGTCAAACCTCTTGCTCGGTCACACATCCTCACTATTCCACAAAGCAATTTATACATTGTTGTCGATTCATACATTGTTTTCGCAAAGCAATCTTGGTCAAACCTCTTATCCGGGCATGCTTAACTTCCTCGTTCCTTTAGAATCTATTTTCGCAAAGCAATTCATACATTGTTGTCGATACTATGATATCAATCCTATTAACTCTTATATCATCATATCACATGTTTGTATTTTTTGAAATTACAAACAATTATTTAAGTAAACAATAATGAATAAGTAAAAAACTATTGAATTCAAATAAAAATATAATGATTTTTTTGTATTTTTCTATTTTATATGGAATAATTAATATCTTTAAATCCGTAAATCGGAATTCGGCAAATAATATGTCTAAATTGATCAGAAAAATGAGAGGAATCCAAATATGATATCAACATCAACTTATCACAAACTATGTGGTGATTCTAGACATAATTTTATTTTCCCGTTTAAAATGGAAAATGGCTTTTTGGCAACCTCGAATGAGATAGCTTGGGGCCGAGCCTCGATAAACTTGAAGTGGATCTCTGATCAAATAGCATATTGTGAACCTAAAAATGATTTTTGTAAAAAATCATGAGCATCAAATCATTACCTATAGTTCATACCTGACCCACTTCCTACCGATTCGGTAGGAATTTGTCTTTTTGACCAGGGATAGACAGAAAGGTTTGAGATCCCCCAGTTAGGACATTGTCCTTGTAAGGTGGTAAAGTATTTTGGAAAAATGTGGTGGTAGCATTTTGAATTAGCCATTTGGTGGGTGCTTCACAAAACCGTCCGTTTTTTGCACTCGGAAAATGGAAAATGGCTTTTTGGTGTGACGAAAAGGAAAACTTTATCCTTCAACATGGTTCTACATCCCATAATGCACATGTATGCATAATATGGACATATTATCACAAACTATGCCTTGATTCTAGCCATAACATTGGTCATTTGACCCGAAAGCCAAGAAACCTCGAATGAGATAGATCATTTTGTGAAAGGTTTTTTTAGACATAACCAATATACCAAGCTTGATATATTTACTTATAACTATGTCACATAATATGACACCACGTGAAGGTTTCGCATTGTTTGAATCGTTTTTGAATATCTTATGCCCGTTTTAAACGACCGTCAAACTTTGTCGAACGGCGGACATGAAGATTCTTAGCTCGGGGTTGATCCTTGATAAACTTGAAGTGGATCTCTTATGAAATAGCATATTGTGAACCTAAAAATGATTTTTGTAAAAAATTATGAGCATAAGAACATGTACCTATAGTGCATATCTGACCCACTTCCTACCTATTCGGCAGGAATTTGTCTTTTTCACCAGGGATCGACGGAAAGGTTTGAGGTCCCCCTGTTAGACATTGTCCATGTAAGGTGGTATAATATTTTGGAAAAATGTGGTGGTAGCATTTTAAATTAGCCATTTGGTGGTTGCTTCACAAAACCGTCCATTTTTTGCAATCGGAAAATGGAAAATGGCTTTTTAGTACGACTAAAAGGAAAACTTTATCCTTCAACATTGTTCGCCATCTCATGATGCATATGTATGCACAATATGGACACATTATCACAAACTATGCCGTGATTCTAGCCATAACATTGGTCATTTGACCCGAAAGCCAAGAAACCTCGAATGAGATAGGTCATTTTGTGAAGGTTTTTTAGACATAATCAATATACCAAGTTTGATATGTTTCCTTGTAACTATGTCACATAATATGACACCACGCGAAGGTTTCACATTGTTTGGATCGTTTTTGAATTTATTATGCATGTTTTAAACTATATATAATGTTTTATGTTTCATTTAATTTTTATTTATAAATGTGTAATATTTGAGTATAGATAGATAGATCTTATTTTTCTGCAAATTTTAATATATTATTTGTATTTTTCCAAATTAGAATGATTTAGTTATGTTTTTCAAAGTTTAATGAGGTAAAAGGAAAAATAGCTACGCCGAGGGCAGCCGTCAGCGTAGGCTACGCCTAGGACAATTCTATACCGACGGCTGCTTGGGAGGCTGGCCTGGTCACGGCCTAATCGGAAGGTCCCGACGTTTGGCCGCCGGCATAGCGCCCAACGGTCGGCGTATCCGTCCATTCATGTAGTGAGGTGGATTTTTGAACTTCTCGCGCAATTGTCGCGGTTTTTTGCAATTAACTCGTGTAGCTCTTGTTGTAGTAAATAAAGGTTGTACATTTTTTGCAATTTTTGAACTTTTTGCAATTAATGATGTAGTAAATAAAGGTTGTACATTTGTAACCCTTGTTTAGTTGTGGCTCTGCCTCTTCGAGTTGCACTCTTGCAACCCTCGAATTGAATTGCATACGAGGATGTGGCAGAGTACGAGCCAGAGAGATAGTGTCATGAATGCTTTGGCAAGTGCTGCATGCGCCAGCTCATATCGTAGATGCCCTGTGCAGGAGTGACACCGCAACGTCCTTGAGGCATTGGCTGTCCCGAACTTGATCTTGCTATCATCGCCAAGATTCACTTCGGTTTCACTGTTAACAAATTGTAATTAGGTACTCTACTTTTGTGTTTTGACCCTAAACCCTAAACAAATTATGACCCTAAACCCTAAACCCTAACTTGATCTTGCTAGCATCGCCAAGTCTCTCTAATCCCTTGCCAAATTAACAGTTCTTATGACAGTAACAATTATGAAGTAGATGTCATATACCATTCAACTTTGAAACTATATTGTTTGTATATACACCTGCGATCCAACTAGCATGCATTTTTTGTGTTTCCGACCAACCAATTATCATACAGGTTCTTGCGGCAGTGTTGGCATATCGATGTTGTAACATGTCGACATTACAATACATGGTGGTTTTCTTCTATGTCTGGAATGACCATCTTTGCATGGCCACCTTTTTCTCATCCAGCAAAGAGGAGTATCTCTTATGTCGGGGTTCACACCATCAACACCTGCCTCGTTGACGACACTTAGCGGCAAACCAACATCCAGTGTATCACCTATCTTGGCGTCCTCACCATTTATTTAAAAATATCATCTTTATTTGGCCTACTCCAATATCTCACAAACAAACACACTCCAAAGATCTACACCAAGCATTTATACATAATTCCTACTACAGGTGATTGAATTATAACGGATGGCAAGGCATGTTCATATATATAGCTGCACCATTCTTATGGAGTCTCACAAAGGGCTGCCTCTGTTTCGCATGCTATCATGCAGAAATAAACATTGGTGCTAAGCCATTTCTTTGCATATATGAGAGTTGCAAAACCTGTGATTGCTTCATGTGGTTCTTCTGTCCGAGGAGTGGCCCTCTTGTTTTCTAACTTGGTACCCACATTCCGTCTCGGCGTAGATCACTGAAACATACTAGCAAAACTGTAGAAGCATGTGGGGCATTCATCAAGAAATGTAAAGGCCAATTGTGTGTGTAGCTCATAGAGATGGCTGAAGAGAAAACTGTTAGACATATTTAGCTTTTATCCTTTTATACATGTATTTAGGTATTGTATCAATATCAAACTCTATACAAACCGATCCGATCATGGGTATTTCTCCGATCCTATATTAACGCGAAACTAGTGCGAGGCCACACACTGTTTGATGCCTACACTTTGTCATGGTATCAGAGCGAGGCTCTTCCTTGAATTAGCTGCCTACATCGCCGCCACCAGAGGTTCTTGTAGGGTTCGCAGCATAGAAAACAAAAATTTTCCTACGATGGGAACTATGTACCAAGATCTATCTACTAGATACAAACAACGGGCGGATGTATATCCGTAGAGAACATACCTTTAAAGACCGACAAAGCTTAACGAGTTCAACTCGTGGTTGATGTAGACGATCTCTTGCCGATCTCAAGATCGAGAGGAAGTCCTAGCGCCGCAAAGCAGCAGCGCATCCGTGCTCGCACACACGTACAAGACACCGGACAACCTCCGCCTCCTCGCTCCAGCGATGCAGCGGAAGCACAACCCTTTCTTGCCGAATAGCCACCGGGAACATGTATCTCGCTAGTCCGAGACCATGGGGGATAAATTCTAGAGGGGGAGAGAGATCCTTCACGAGGAGGTGTGAGAGACAAGTGAGAGGAGGGGCTCCTTTTATAGGAGGAGGGGGGCACCCAAGGGGGTGGCCGCCGGCCATGGGGGCTGCCCCTCCCCTCCTTCATTCATGTGGGTGGACGCTCCACTCACAAAATGTCCTTTAAATTCCCTCCACTCAAAAGTTCACTCAAATTCCCATTAAATTTCCACCAAATTTAATGCAAACTCTCATTAAATAAAACACTTTTATTTTTATTCAGAATTTTGTCAATTACTTTAATGACAAACATTCACAAATAACCCCTTGCTAGAATTCCATTTCACATGCATAACCACTTTATGCAATTTCACCCGAAAACCTGTTTCGGTATCTAGTGAAATAAATTTCTGCGCCTGTTTATTCTTTCGGCATGAAACATTTGCTCCAACTGGATGCCAGTGTCCCTTAAGTGTGTCACCCTACGGTTCGCTAATAATGCGGACATGATCGAGACCCTTCTCCGATCAATAATCAGTAGCGGGACCTGGAGATCCATACTGACTCCCACACATTCAACGATGACTTTTCCTGTGATCGTCGGAACCTTTTACGCTTGTATCTTAATCCCTTTGTTTCACGATATATTACATGTCCGAGATTCGATCATCGGTATCTCCATACCTAGTTTGATCTCGTTACTGACATGCACTCTTTTCTCGTTCCCGTGATATAACATTCTAGTGATCAAATCACTTGCTTGCAAGCTAACCAATGTGATATCACCGAGAGGGCCCAGAGCATATCTATCCGTCATCGGGATGAACAAATTCCACTCTTGATTCATGATTCTCAACATAACACTTTAGTAGCTTTGAAGCCATCTTTATAATCATCCAATTACGGAGTGACGTTTGATGTCAACAAGAAACTCTTCCGGTGTTAGTGATTGGCATGATCTCATGGTCTAAGGATTAGGACTACTTCGTAGTTTGTTTATAGCAATATAAACTCAATGACTTTGATCATAATGCTATACTTCGGATGAATGTTCATCACACCATTACACTAATGTTGTGATCTCGTTATTAACAACATCCAATGTCTATGATCAGGAAACCGTGATCATCTTGTTAATCAACGAACTAGTTTATGAGAGAGGCATAACTAGGAACTTTCTGTTTGTTTATTAAACACACATGTATTAACGTTTCCGTATTAATACAATTATAGCATGCAAAATAAACATCTATCATATACTTGGAATACACATAATAAACATTTTATTATTGCCTCTCAGGGCATATTCCCTTCAGTTCTCTGTGTCATTGTGACCCTGCCGCCCCGTTGCTGCAAAACCGAAAGCCAGAAACAAAATCCACAAAACTCTGCTGCCGCTCAGCCCTCTTTAGCCACCGCCCACAACAATCTTTAGATCCAAAACAACCACAAGCCAAAAACTAAAACCCTGCGCCGCCGCTGAGATCGACCTCTGCCACTACGCTAAAATCACAAATCCTTGCCGCCGCCGCATCTTGTGATGCTTCTATTCTCCCCTACCATGTCGTCCTCTATGTCCTCAATTACTATGCTTGTCGCTGCCCTGGGCGCACCACCGACCCAGCTGCTCACCAGCGACAACTCGCTTGTTTGGAAATCTCTCGTTGTTCCTGCCTTGCATGGCGCCCAGGTTCTCAACCTTGTGAAGGGACTCGAGCCTGCCCCTGTGGAACAGACTGAAGTGGAGGACAGTAACAGAAAACGCGTCAAGATTGAAAACTCCGAGTACACCGCCCGGATCACGCGGGATCAGTAGGTCTAGCGGTATCTCATCAATGCCCTGTCCTCGGATTTGCTATCGCATGTGATTGGCCTTGATACATCCACGGCGGTATGGAATGCGATCAAGTCCCTCAACACGACTCCTTCTCGCCCCTCAATAATATGAAGAAGGGCAATCTCTCTGCGGAAAAATATTTTGACAAGATGAAAACACTCGCATATGAGATTACTACTGTTGGAAAGCCCCTTGATGATGATGAGTTAATTTGGTATATTTTGCATGGTTTTGACGATTCATACAACACACTGAAAATCGCTATCAACGCCAATTCTAATACTACCCTAGCTGACTTTTGCAACCAACTGCAAGCTTTTGATTAGTTGTAACAGTCGGGTGGTAGTGGTGATTCCTTCGTCTCCTCCGCCAACATGACACGTCAGAGTGGTGATCGCCCTCGACCTCCAGGCCGCGCTTATGATCGCTGCCGCCATGATGGTCGTATGCGCCGCCATGATGATCGTCAGGATGACCATGGATGCGGAGACAGATATGATGACCGCTGATATGAGGATAGGCGTGATGGTGGCAGTGATCATGATCGTGATCGTCGCTATGATGATCGCCCTCATCGTCGTGATGATGATGGAAGACAGTTCTATGATGATGGGCGTGATGATGGGCCTCATTGTGGACATGCAACCACCCCCTATGTCAACGTGACATGTCAAATTTGCAAGATCCATGGTCATCCGGCCAATGATTGTTGGTGGAGGTTCTAGAATAATCGAGACCGCCATGATGATCCTGATCATGGTGATAAGGGTGTCAATATGGTGTCCTATGGTGTGGACACAAACTAGTACTCCAACACTGGTTCTACCGATCATGTTTCTCATGAGATGAACATGCTCTCCTTCCAGGAGAAGTACCTAGGGCATGATCAAGTCCACACGGCTCCGTTGTTGATCCCGCCACCACAGGTTGTTTGGAGCTCCTCCAACTAACCGCTCCGCCATTCATGAGAAATACGTATCCGGATTGAGACTTAGAGTCATCCGGATCGGTGTCAAAGCTAGCGTCGACATAACACTTAGCGACAAGCTCTTCTTCACCTCCGTATACAAGAAACATATCCTTAGTTCTTTGCAAGTACTTAAGGATATTCTTGACCGCTTTTTAGTGTTCTGAACCTGGATCCGATTGGTACCTACTAGTCAAACTAATAGCATGTGCCACATCCGGTCTTGTACATAGCATGGCGTACATTATAGAGCCTATGGCTGAAGCATAGGGGACCTTGTCCATTATCTCTCTTTCTTCCGCCGAAGCCGGACTTTGAGTCTTACTCAATGTCGTGCCTTGTGTCATAGGTAAGAACCCCTTCTTACTATTTTCCATTTTAAACTTCTTTAAAATCTTATCAAGGTATGTACTTTGCGATAGCCCTATTAGGCGCCTAGATCTATCTCTATAGATCTTTATGCCTAATATGTATGACGTTGTAGGGTTCGCAGCATAGAAAACAAAAAATTTCCTACGATGTGAACTATATACCAAGATCTATCTAATAGATACAAACAACGGGCGGATGTATATCTGTAGAGAACATACCCTTGAAGATCGACAAAGCTTAACGAGTTCAACTCGTGGTTGATGTAGACGATCTCTTGCCGATCTCAAGATCGAGAGGAAGTCCTAGCGCCGCAAATCAGCAGCGCATCCGTGCTCGCACACACGTTCGAGGCACCGAGCAACCTTCGCCTCCTCGCTCCAGCGATGCAGCGGAAGCACAACTCTTTCTTGACGAATAGCCACCGGGAACATGTATCTCGCTAGTCCGAGACCATGGGGGATAAATTCTAGAGGGGGAGAGAGATCCTTCACGAGGAGGTGTGTGAGACAAGTGAGGAGGGGGTGCTCCTTTTATAGGAGGAGGGGGGAACCCCAAGGGGGTGGCCGGCGCATGGGGGCTGCCCCCTTGCCCTCCCCTCTTCATGTGGGTGGACACTCCACTCACAAATCTCCTTTAAATTCCCTCCACTCAAAAGTCCACTCAAATTCCCATTAAATTTCCACCAAATTTAATGCAAACTCTCATTAAATAAAACTCTTTTATTTTATTCAGAATTTTGTCAATTACTTTAATGACAAACATTCACAAATAACCCCTTGATAGAATTCTATTTCACATGCATAACCACTTTATGCAATTTCACCCAAAAAACTGTTTCGGTATCTAGTGAAATAAATTCCTGCGCTTGTTCATTCTTTCGGCATGAAACATTTGCTCCAATTGGATGTCGGTGTCTCTTAAGTGTGTCACCCTACGGTTCGTGAATAATGCGGACATGATCGAGACCCCTCTCGGATCAATAATCAGAAGCGGGATCTGGAGACCCATACTGACTCCCACACATTCAACGATGACTTTCTTGTGATCGTCGGAACCTTTTACGCTAGTATCTTAATCCCTTTGTTTCACGATATATTACATGTCCGAGATTCGATCATCGGTATCTCCATACCTAGTTTGATCTCGTTACCGACATGCACTCTTTTCTCGTTCCTGTGATATAACATTCTAGTGATCAAATCACTTGCTTGCAAGCTAATCAATGTGATATCACCGAGAGGGCCCAGAGTATATCTATCCGTCATCGGGATGAACAAATTCCACTCTCGATCCATGAGCCTCAACATAACACTTTATTAGTTCTGAATCCATCTTTATAATCACCCTGTTACGGTGTGACGTTTGATGTTATCAAGAAACTCTTCTGGTGTTAGTGATTGACATGATCTCATGGTCTAAGGATTAGGATCACTTCGTAAGTTGTTATAGCAATATAAACTCAATGACTTTGATCGTAATGCTATACTTCGGATGAATGTTCATCACACCATTACACTAATGTTGTGATCCCGTTATTAACAACATCCAATGTCCATGATCAGGAAACCTTGATCATCTTGTTAATCAACGAGCTAGTTTATGAGAGAGGCATAACTAGGAACTTTCTGTTTGTTTATTAAACACACATGTATTAACGTTTCCGTATTAATACAATTATAGCATGCAAAATAAACATCTATCATATACTTGGAATACACATAATAAACACTTTATTATTGCCTCTCAGGGCATATTCCCTTCAGTCTCCCACTTGCACTAGAGACAATAATCTAGTTACATAGTGATAAATCTAACACCCATTGAGTTCTGGTGTTGATCATGTTTTGCTCTAGGGAGAGTTTTAGTCAACGGATCTGCTACATTGAGATCCGTATGTACTTTACAAATCTTTATATCTCCATCCTTGACATGCTCGCGGATGGAGTGAAACCGGCGCTTAATATGCTTGGAATGCTTGTGAGACCTTGGCTCTTTGGCATTGGGAATGGCACCATTGTTGTCACAATAGATCACCATTGGGTCCAACGCGTTTGCCACCACTCCTAGTTCGGATATGAACTCCTTCATCCAAACTGCTTCCTGAGCCGCTTCTGAAGCAGCAACATATTCGTCCTCCGTTGTTGATCCCGCTACCACAGGTTGTTTGGAGCTCCTCCAACTAACCGCTCCACCATTCATGAGAAATACGTATCCGGATTGAGACTTAGAGTCATCCGGATCGGTGTCAAAGCTAGCGTCGACATAACACTTAGCGACGAACTCTTCTTCACCTCCGTATACAAGAAACATATCCTTAGTTCTTCGTAAGTACTTAAGGATATTCTTGACTGCTATCCAGTGTTCCGAACCTGGATCCGATTGGTACCTACTAGTCAAACTAATAGCATGTGCCACATCCGGTCTTGTACATAGCATGGCGTACATTATAGAGCCTATGGCTGAAGCATAGGGGACTTTGTCCATTATCTCTCTTTCTTCCACCGAAGCCGGACTTTGAGTCTTACTCAATGTCTTGCCTTGCAACATAGGTAAGAACCCCTTCTTACTTCCGTCCATTTTAAACTTCTTTAAAATCTTATCAAGGTATGTACTTTGCGATAGCCCTATTAGGCGCCTAGATCTATCTCTATAGATCTTTATGCCTAATATGTATGACGCTTCACCTAGGTCCTTCATTGAAAATTTGCTGTTTAGATAACTTTTAACACTATTTAAAAGATCTATATCATTTCCGATCAATAATATGTCATCCACATATAATATCAGAAATGCCACATTGCTCTCACTCACTTTCTTGTAAATACAAGCTTCTCCATAAGTTTGGACAAATCCAAACTCTTTGATCACCTCATCAAAGTGGAGATTCCAACTTCGTGATGCTTGCTTCAATCCATAGATGGATCGCTGAAGCTTGCACACCTTGTTAGCATCCCTAGGATCGACAAAACCCTTTGGTTGTATCATATACAACTCTTCTTCAATATTACCATTGAGAAACGCGGTTTTGACATCCATCTGCCATATCTCATAATCGAAATATGCAGCAATTGCTAACATAATCCTAACTGACTTTAGCATCGCTACGGGAGAGAAAGTCTCATCGTAGTCTACTCCTTGAATTTGTCGAAACCCCTTTGCGACAAGTCGAGCTTTATAGACGGTCACATTACCATCAGCATCAGTTTTCCTTTTGAAAATCCAGTTGTTCTCCACGGCCTTTTGGTCGTGAGGTAATTCCACCAAGTTCCAAACTTGATTTTCATACATGGATTCCATCTCGGATTTCATGGCTTCTAACCATTTGTTGGAATCCGGGCTCATCATCGCTTCTTCATACGTCGCAGGGTCATCATTTTCATCAACCATGAAATTCATGACAGGATTTCCGTACAGCTCGGGAGCTGCACGCGTCCTATTTGACCTGCGAGGTTCGGTAGTACTCTCTTTCGGAGTTTCATGATCATTATCATTAGTTCCCTCTTCAACAGGTGGAGCCAACTCCGGAACAACTTCCGGCGCTGCGCTACTCGCCATACTTTGAAGAGAAGGTTCCACAACCTCTTCGAGTTCTACCTTCCGACTACTCACACCTTTCGCGAGAAACTCTTTCTCTAGAAAGGATCCATTCTTGG
This sequence comes from Avena sativa, assembly GCA_916181665.1. Lineage (NCBI taxonomy): Eukaryota > Viridiplantae > Streptophyta > Magnoliopsida > Poales > Poaceae > Avena > Avena sativa. The sequence goes on from OV702280.1 coordinate 427,223,427, forward strand.
CAACAAAAACCTTGCCCTCGGATCTGTGATAGAAGGAATACCCAATAGTTTCTTTAGGGTATCCTATGAAGACGCATTTTTCCGCTTTGGGTTCGAGTTTATCTGGTTGAAGTTTCTTCACATAAACATCGCATCCCCAAACTTTAAGAAATGACAGCTTAGGTTTGTTTCCAAACCACAATTCATACGGTGTCTTTTCAACGGATTTAGATGGTGCCCGATTTAAAGTGAATGCAGCAGTTTCTAGTGCATAACCCCAAAATGACAACGGCAAGTCCGTCAGAGACATCATAGATCGAACCATATCTAATAAAGTACGATTACGACGTTCCGACACACCATTTCGCTGTGGTGTTCCGGCAGGTGTGAGTTGTGAAAAAATTCCACACTCTTTCATGTGAGTGCTAAACTCGTAACTTAGATACTCACCTCCATGGTCGTACCGTAGAAATTTGATCTTTCTATTACGATGATTTTCCACTTCATTCTGAAATTCCTTGAACTTTACAAAGGTTTCAGACTTGTGTTTCATCAAGTAGATATAACCGTATCTACTCAAATCATCCGTGAAAGTAACAAAATAACGATATCCACCTCGCGCCGACACACTCATTGGACCACATACATCAGAATGTATGATTTCCAATAAATCTGTTGCCCGTTCCATTGAACCGGAAAACGGCGTTCTAGTCATCTTGCCCATAAGGCATGGCTCACATGTATCAAATGATTCATAATCAAGTGATTCCAAAAGTCCATCTGAATGGAGATTCTTCATGCATTTAACGCCAATATGACCTAGACGGCAGTGCCACATATATGCGGATATATCATCATTAAGTTTAATCCTTTTAGCATCAACATTATGAATATGTGTAACATTATCATCGAGATCTAATAGAAATAAACCATTCATCATCGGTGCATGACCATAAAAGATTTCATTCATATAAATGGAATAACCATTGTTCTCGGATTTAAATGAATAATCACTTCGCATCAAACACGATCCAGATACAATGTTCATGCTCAGTGCAGGCACCAGATAAAATTTATTCAAGTTTATAACTAATCCCGACGGCAAGTGGAGAGGCAGCGTTCCGACGGCGATCACATCAACGCTTGATCCATTGCCGACACGCATCTTGACCTCACCCCTTGCTAGCAGTCGCTTGTTCCGCAGCCCCTGATTCGAGTTACAAATATTAGCAACTAAACCGTTATCAAATACCCAGGTGCTATTGCGAGCACTAGTCAAGTACACATCAATAACATGTATATCATATATACCTTTGTTTGCCTTGCCGGCTTTCTTGTCTGCCAAATACTTGGGGCAGTTGCGCTTCTAGTGGCCAGTCCCCTTACAATAGTAGCACTCAGTATCAGACTTAGGTCCAACTCAGGGTTTCTTTTCAGGCACGGCAACAGGCTTGCCGCCCTTACTTCCCTTCCTTTTTCCCTTCTTGTCTTTCTTGAAACCAGTGTTCCTATTGATCATCAACACTTGATGTTCCTTTTTGATTTCCACTTCTGCAGTTTTAAGCATTGACAGAAGCTCGGGGAGAGACTTCTTCATGCCTTGCATATTATAGTTCATCACGAAGCTCTTATAGCTAGGTGGCAGAGACTGCAGAACACGATGGGTGCCTAAGTCAATGGGAGTCGATATTCCCAAGGACACAAGCTTATCGGCGTAACCCGACATCTTGAGTACATGCTCACTAACGGAGCTGTGCTCTTCCATCATGCAGCTAAAGAACTTTTCTAAAGCGTTGTAGCTCTCTACAGCAGCATGTGTATCGAAAATAATTTTCAACTCGCCCATTGTATCAAAAGCATTGCCATTTTCGAAACGCTTTCGAAGTTCCGGCTCTAGCCCATACAATATGCCGCAATGAACTAAGTTGTGGTCCTCCTGACGAGTCTGATAGACATTCTTCTCCTCGTCAGGGGCATCATCTAAAGGTGGGGGGCCTAACGGCGCTTCTAGCACATATTGCTTTTGTGCAGCAGAGAGGAGAATCCTCAAATTCATGGCCCATTCGGTAAAGTTGCTACCGTTCGTTGCAAGTTTCTCTTTCTCCATGAACACATTGAAATTAAAAGCAGGTGGTGCCATCTACAACAGAATTTGTAAAGTTTAGACTAAGTGTATGATAGATTGAGTTCAACTAATCCATATTACGAATGAACTCCCACTCAAAAACGACATCCCTCGTGCCTTTTTGGTGATTACATGAACCAAATCCACTAGACCAAGTCCGATCATCACGTGAGTCGGTGTAGCTTTAAAGGCGAGCATCAAATGGGTATCATATCAACTATATGACTCATGCTTAACCTTTCGGTCCGTGTTCTGAGGCCATGTCTGTACATGCTAGGCTCGCCAAGTTAGAACCTTAGTATTCGTGTGTGTAACTGTTTTACACCCGAAATATGGTCGTGGATCCAAGAACACCCGATCATCACGTGATGTCTTGGAGCGACGAAAAACATAATCGGTGCATACTATAGGAAGAACACATTCTTATCTTTATATTTAAAAGAGGGATCATCTTATTATGCTAACAAAGCGCTAAACAAGCAATATAAGATGCCATCAAATATCACATATTTATTAGTGAAATGATATGGTTCTCGCATATGATCTCTATCATGTGCACCGTGGTATGATTACTATCATACCTATATGTGTAAGTCCAGGGTCTATGGAGATTACACGCTATGTGTGTTGTAAGAGTATCATCTCATACTTCTACTTACAACACTACCATATCATAACACTAGCCCAGCAACAATCTAAACTAGACGCCTCTAATTTATCCATTGCAAGTTTTACGTGGCTTAGGGCTTTCGAGATAGAACCGTTCTTACCTACGAACATGAACCACAACGAGGATAATCAAATTGTTGACAACTCGCTTGCAAAATAGATATTGACTATAGTAGGAGAGACAGACACCCGCTAGCCACTTATGCAAACTAGTTGCATGTCAAGCGTGGAACAGGTCTCATGTGCGAGGACATGTAAAGTTTCTCCGGGCCGCTTCATCCCACTATGCCACCAATATCCAAAATTACAACAAAGGAGCAACAACATGATCATCATCGCCCACATCCTCATATGTGTACTACCCGTGTAAAGCATCTACGCATAGATCCGGCTCTGATACCACTGTAGGGTTCGCAGCATAGAAAACAAAAAATTTCCTACGATGGGAACTATGTACCAAGATCTATCTACTAGATACAAACAACGGGCGGATGTATATCCGTAGAGAACATACCCTTGAAGACCGACAAAGATTAACGAGTTCAACTCGTGGTTGATGTAGACGATCTCTTGCCGATCTCAAGATCGAGAGGAAGTCCTAGAGCCGCAAAGCAGCAGCGCATCCGTGCTCGTACACACGTACAAGACACCGGGCAACCTCTGCCTCCTCGCTCTAGCGATGCAGCGGAAGCACAACCCTTTCTTGCTGAATAGCCGTCGGGAACATGTATCTCGCTAGTCCGAGACCATGGGGGATAAATTCTAGAGGGGGAGAGAGATCCTTCACGAGGAGGTGTGAGAGAGAAGTGAGAGGAGGGGCTCCTTTTATAGGAGGAGGGGGGGCACCCAAGGGGGTGGCCGCCGGCCATGGGGGCTGCCCCCTCCCCTCCTTCATTCATGTGGGTGGACACTCCACTCACAAAATGTCCTTTAAATTCCCTCCACTCAAAAGTCCACTCAAATTCCCATTAAATTTCCACCAAATTTAATGGAAACTCTTATTAAATAAAAATCTTTTATTTTTATTCAGAATTTTGTCAATTACTATAATGACAAACATTCACAAATAACCCCTTGCTAGAATTCCATTTCACATGCATAACCACTTTATGCAATTTCACCCGAAAACCTGTTTCGGTATCTAGTGAATTCCTGCGCTTGTTTATTCTTTCGGCATGAAACATTTGCTCCAACTGGATGCCAGTGTCCCTTAAGTGTGTCACCCCACGGTTCACGAATAATGCGGACATGATCGAGACCCTTCTCCGATCAATAATCAGTAGCGGGACCTGGAGATCCATACTGACTCCCACACATTCAACGATGACTTTTCCTGTGATCGTCAGAACCTTTTACGCTTGTATCTTAATCCCTTTGTTTCACGATATATTACATATCCGAGATTCGATCATCGGTATCTCCATACCTAGTTTGATCTCGTTACTGACATGCACTCTTTTCTCGTTCCCGTGATATAACATTCTAGTGATCAAATCACTTGCTTGCAAGCTAACCAATGTGATATCACCGAGAGGGCCCAGAGCATATCTATCCGTCATCGGGATGAACAAATTCCACTCTTAATCCATGATTCTCAACATAACACTTTAGTAGCTTTGAAGCCATCTTTATAATCACCCAGTTACAGAGTGACGTTTGATGTCAACAAGAAACTCTTCCGGTGTTAGTGATTGGCATGATCTCATGGTCTAAGGATTAGGACTACTTTGTAGTTTGTTTATAGCAATATAAACTCAACGACTTTGATCGTAATACTATACTTCGGATGAATGTTCATCACACCATTACACTAATGTTGTGATCTCGTTATTAACAACATCCAATGTCTATGATCAGGAAACCGTGATCATCTTGTTAATCAACGAACTAGTTTATGAGAGAGGCATAACTAGGAACTTTATGTTTGTTTATTAAACACACATGTATTAACGTTTCCGTATTAATACAATTATAGCATGCAAAATAAACATCTATCATATACTTGGAATACACATAATAAACATTTTATTATTGCCTCTCAGGGCATATTCCCTTCAGTTCTCTGTGTCGTTGTGACCCTGCCGCCCCATTGCTGTAAAACCCAACGCCAAAAACAAAATCCACAAAACTCTGCTGCCGCTCAGCCCTCTTTAGCCACCGCCCACAACAATCTTTAGATCCAAAACAACCACAAGCCAAAAACTAAAACCCTGCGCCGCCGCTGAGATCGACCTCTGCCACTACGCTAAAATCACAAATCCTTGCCGCCGCCGCATCTTGTGATGCTTCTATTCTCCCCTACCATGCCGTCCTCTATGTCCTCAATTACTATGCTTGTCGCTGCCCTAGGCGCACCACCGACCCAGCTGCTCACCAGCGACAACTCGCTCGTTTGGAAATCTCTCATCGTTCCTGCCTTGCATGGCGCCCAGGTTCTCAACCTTGTGAAGGGACTCGAGCCTGCCCCTGTGGAACAGACTGAAGTGGAGGACAGTAACAGAAAACGCGTCAAGATTGAAAACTCCGAGTACACCGCCCGGATCACGCGGGATCAGTAGGTCTAGCGGTATCTCATCAATGCCCTGTCCTCGGATTTGCTATCGCATGTGATTGGCCTTGATACATCCACGGCGGTATGGAAGGCAACACGACTCCTTCTCGCCCCTCAATGATATGAAGAAGGGCAATCTCTCTGCGGAAAAATATTTTGACAAGATGAAAACACTCGCATATGAGCTTACTACTGTTGGAAAGCCCCTTGATGATGATGAGTTAATTTGGTATATTTTGCATGGTTTTGAAGATTCATACAACACACTGAAAATTGCTATCAACGCCAATTCTAATACTACCCTAGCTGACTTTTGCAACCAACTGCAAGCTTTTGATTAGTTGTAACAGTCAGGTGGTAGTGGTGATGCCTTCGTCTCCTCCGCCAACATGACACGTCAGAGTGGTGATCGCCCTCGACCTCCAGGCCGCGCTTATGATCGCTGTCGCCATGATGGTCGTATGTGCCGCCATGATGATCGTCAGGATGACCGTGGATGCGGAGACAGATATGATGACCGCTGATATGAGGATAGGCGTGATGGTGGCAGTGATCATGATCATGATCGTTGCTATGATGATCGCCCTCGTCGTCGTGATGATGATGGAAGACAGTTCTATGATGATGGGCGTGACGATGGGCCTCATTGTGGACATGCACCCACCCCCTATGTCAACGTGACATTTCAAATTTGCAAGATCCATGGTCATCCGGCCAATGATTGTTGGTGGAGGTTCTAGAATAATCGAGACAGCCATGATGATCCTGATCATGGTGATAAGGGTGTCAATATGGTGTCCTATGGTGTGGACACAAACTAGTACACCAACATTGGTTCTACCGATCATGTTGCTCATGAGATGAACAAGCTCTCCTTCCAGGAGAAGTACCCAGGGCATGATCAAGTCCACGCGGCCAACGGTAATGGTTTGGAAATCTCTCATATTGGTCATTCAATGTTGCACACTCTCCATAGTTCCTTACATCTTAAAAATATTCTTCATATTCCATATGCCTTGACAAATCTTCTTTTATTATAATGATGTCTTTCTTGATTATGGATCAGGCCACAAGGGGAATTCTCTTTAAAGGTCCATGTCATGAAGGTCTCTAACCGCTAGTACCCTTGCCTACCAGGTCTTCTAAGCAAGTCTTCCTCACAATAAAGTCGTCATCTTCTACATGGCATCGCCCCATAGGACATCCATCCTCTTTTGTGGTGCAGCAGATTCTTAGGAAACATCATATTTCTAGTTCGCCTAAAATAAATCCATACATTTGTGATTTTTTTCAACTAGCTAAGATTCATTAGTTACCATATCATGTCTCTACTAGTGTTTCCACTGTTTCTTTGGAGCAAGTTTTTTCTGATGTATGGGTACCGACACCTGCCTCTGTTGGCAAACACTCATATTATGTAAGATTTATTGATGATTTTAGCAAGTTTATCTATATATATTTGCACAAAAAGAGTTCTAAAGTTTATCAAGTTTTTCTTAATTTCCAACAACTTGTTGAGAGAAAATTTGATAGGAAGATTATTACTATGCAAACTAACTGGGGTGGTGAATATGAAAAACTCCACGGTTTCTTTCAAAAAGTTGGCATCACTCATCACATCTCTTGTCCTCGTGCTCACCAACAAAACGGTTCTATAGAGTGCAAGAACCGTCTTATTGTTGAAGTAGGACTTGCCCTTCTTGCAAATGCATCTATGCCTCTCAAGTTTTGGGATGAAGCTCTTCTGACAGCCACTTTCTTATAAATCTTCTTTCCAGCAAAGTTATCAATAACTCACTCCTGTTGAGCATCTTCTTGAAACAATGCCTAATATGAGTCTCTTAGAGTCTTTGATTGTGCTTGCTGGCCTAATCTTCATCCCTAAAAAAACACAAATTGGATTTTCGTTCTAGCAAGTATCTGTTCTTGGGTTACAATCATTGCCACAAAGGAGTAAAGTGCCTTGACACTAAAACAGGACGAGTTTATATCTCTAAAGATGTGTTTTATGAGAATTTATTTTCCTTTGCTGACTTAAATCCTAATGCTGGAACACGCCTCAAAAAAGATATAATTTTGTTACCATCAAATAATGGGGAGGCACACATTTGATCATATGGAGTTGCATATTATTCCTAATGTTACTAATCATGGCCAAGCTCATGTAGATGACAATGTTTTTGCAGGTGATTTTGTGTCACAGCATGCATCGGATGAAAATTCTAAAGAAAACAGTGAAGAAATCAGTCCAAATAGTGAAGAAAATGGTTAAGAAAATGACAAAACACTTGCAGTTTTCGATGATGATAGTGCATCAACCTCGAATCATGTTCTTGATGGCCGTATCGAGGTTGATTCACATGCACCCACTTAGGCACCCTCCCGCTGGTCCCTATCTCCTCCTGTACATGCATCGCGCCACATCGCAGGCTCCCTCATGCGGTCCCGGCCTTGACTCCCGTACGTGAGTAGTAGCAGACGACCTTCGCTGCCTCGCTCTTCCCCATGTCATGTTAACTGGACCCTGCTGCCCCTTGGTCCCCCATGTCGCTTCAGCCGGTTGACACGGACGTGACCACAAGTGCTTCAGATTTCGATACCGCTGTCCTAGGTGGTGGTCTTGGTACCGATTCGGCCAGGGAAAATGGTGATTCTGATACTAATGCTTCCAGTCAGCGGCTTCACCTCAGCCTACACCGCCGCCTCCTAAACCTTGCACGTCTTCAGAAAGGTATAAGAAAACCCAAATAATATACTAATGGCACCATTCTATATGGCATGTTTACGTCTGTAGGTGAACCGTCTACACTCTCAGCGGATCTCTCTCATGATCACTGGATCCAAGCTATGCAAGAAGAATATGATGCTTTATTAGCAAACAAAAACTGGAGACTTGTTCCTCCAAATTCAACAAAGAATCTTATTTACTTCCAATGGGTGTACCGTGTAAAAAAATGCATATGGTACAATTGACAAATACAAGGCATGTTTTGTTGCCAAAGGGTTTAAGTAATGGTTTGGTATTGATTATGAAGATACGTGTTCATCCCTGTTGTAAATGCAGCTATTATTAGACTTGTTCTATTGGTTGCTATCTCTCGAGGCTGGAGTTTGAGAAAGCTAGATGTCAAAAACGCGTTTTTTCATGGTGTTCTGAAAGAGGAAGTCTATACGAAACAACCTTTAGGTTTTGAAGATTCACAAACTCCACAGTACATATGCAAGCTTGATAAGGCTCTTTATGGTCTCAAACAAGCCCCTCGAGCATGGTATTCCATGTTAAGTACAAAGTTGCACTCTTGGGTTTGTCCCTTCCATAGAAGACACTTCACTTTTTCTCTATAAGAAGTCTGGCATTTTGATATTTGTTCTAATCTATGTTGATGATATATTTGTTACTAACTCATCTAACCAGGCCATATCTGTTTTGTTGCGTGATCTAAAAGATGATTTTTCCCTCAAGGATATTGGAGACCTTCATTTCCTTTCAGGTATCGAGGTAAAGAAAATCAATGATGATTTACTCCTCACTCAAGAAAAATATGCTACTGATTTGATTGCAAAAGTGGGCATGAAACAGTACACACCATGTCCTACACCACTATGTTCCACTGAGAAGTTGACCCTTCATGAGGGTACTCTGCTTGTCCCTAGTGATATTATTGAATATAAAAGTATTGTAGGTGCCTTGCAATATTTGATATTGACAATACCTATATTTCCTTCTCAGTTTATAAAGTAAGTTAGTTTTTACATGCTCCGACAACTTCTCATTGGACAACTGCAAAGAGCATGTTGATATATATTCAGGGGACTTTGAAAGTTGGACTTGTTTTTCAGCAGTCTTCTTTAATTCTTCTTAGTGCTTTTTCTGATGCAGATTGGGAAGGTTGTATTGTTGGTAGGAGGTCCAGATAAGGGTTTTCTATATTCTTTGGACCAAATTTGATATCTTAGAGTGCCAGAAAACAAGACACATTGATCAAGTACGGGGCCTGAGTGCAAAGCTTTAGAAAATACCACAACTGAGTTAATATGGGTTGAAGGCCTTCTTGGTGAACTAGGTGTCTTATTAAAAGAAAGACCATGCTTATGGTGTGATAATTTAGGAGCTATATATTTGCTAATACTGTTTTTCATGCAAGGACTAAACACATTGAGATTGATTTTCACTTTGTCAGAGAAAGAGTTGCAAGTAAATTGCTGGATATCAGGTTTATATCTACTAAGGATCAAGTATCAGATGGGTTCACAAAGACACTCCTTATAAGAGATCTTGATGAGTTCAAATGTAATCTCAACCTTAGACAAGATTGTGATTAAGGGAAACCGTTAGACATATTCAGCTTTTATCCTTTTATACATGTATTTCGGTATTGTATCAATATCAAACTTTGTACAAACCGATCCGATCGTGGGCATTTCCTCGTTCCTATATTAACACGAAACTAGTGCTAGACCACGCACTGTTCGACGCCTAAACGTTGTCACAGGCTTGCACGCCATAGTCAGGCAAACATGATGACTAATGGCGGTTCCACTCTATATCGCGACACTTACATGGGGCATGGGGCTACATGTCAGGCCAGGCGGGCACCTCTAGATAAGGCGATAGTTTGCAGATTCGCTCATGGATGGAGGCATACTTTTCTCACTGTTTGCACCACCCATTGAGGCATCGCTGAAACGATATAGCACAGGAACAGAGGTCAACAGAAATGGCGGGGCTGGCCGGAGCCGCCGTCTGGCAAATCTTTCGTGGCTGGATCAAGGTGCAAACATTAGCATTCATGCTTCTGCTCAATCACTAATGTTTACAAGCGCCAAACTGGTCGTGATCGTGCCTCTGGTTTGCACAAATGGGCCGACCATTAATTAGTCTAAGCTAGCTAGTGCGTTGTGCCTGAAGTCTAATATCTCTGTACACACATTAGTATTTATGTAGATTCACAAATTCACCTCTTTTGAGTAGATTCACAAAAATCCACATACATTGAGCCCGTGTCTTGCAATGTGCACTGACGCTAGGATTTGGCTAGCGTTAACTACGATTATGACCGGTGGGACCCATTGTCAGGCTTATGTGGCACATTGAACCGGTCAAAGGGAGACATATCTCAAATCAGGGTCTTTTTGTAAAAAAATTCCTTTTCTTCTTTGGACAACCTTCGTATGGATCCCCGATGCCCCCACTATTGATCCAACTAAGAACCAGCCCAGCCCACATCGCTGGGGGACGACTTCGCCGTTGTCAGGGATGCGGGAGACTCATGGGTGCCTAAATCGGGCTACCTAGATCTCGTGGCATGGGAGAGCTTTTTTGAACGGCCAAAGGGTCTAGAAGACTCGAGAAGCTGCAAGTAGATCCAAGTAGCAAGTACAAAATGCAAAGAGGCCCCTAACAGTAAGCACCCTAGCTATACTAGAAATAACAGATAGGGGCCTCTTTTTTATAGAAAACACCTCACAAAAGGAAGGAGAAAAGCAATCAAGCCCCAGGTCGACGCTGCCACCAAACTCCGGCAATCTCTAGCCAATGGCGAGATCGAAGTCTCTTGCTCGTGACGCTTTCTAAGCCGGAGAAGCATTGCGGCCGGCCAAATTGCACTCTCCGGGGACGAACCACTTGTCAAAAACGATATGTTGAGCTCAGTGGGCCGCTCCTTTGCGGTGGCCTACACAACTAGAAGTGCTGCATAAACGGCTAGGCGGCGGTGCGGAGAGGAGCAGCAGGTCGACAGCAGCACAGCAGGTCAGTGTCGGTAGACCAAGGAGGTAATGAGTGGGAAGGGGCAGCGGTGGTAGACGACAACCAAAGGAGGCCAGTAGCTACGGATAAGCGGAGGTGGGAAGGGGCGGCGCGGCGGCCAGGAACAGAGTTGGGGGTGGTGAGGGGGCGCCGGCGGCCAAGGTGGTCATGCATTTTAGTGAGAGATGGGAGAGGAAACTGGGGGTAGGGAAGAGGTAGGAAATGAAAGGTAGGTCCCTGTAAATTTTACAAGAAAACCCAAATGTTAGATCTAGCTAACTTACTTGTCCTCAATCGTGCGACATTACCCCTGACTATGGGTCCCGATGTCAAAAATATCATTAGCACGGCCAAATCCCAGCCTCAGTGCACATTGCATGCCACAGACTCAATGCATGTCGATTTTTGTGAATCTACTCAATAGAGGCACTACATGAAGCACGCGCTACGCCGAGGGCAAAAAGCCGTTGGCGTAGGCCAAAATGCCCTCGGCGTATGCTACACCGATGGCTGCTCTCGGCATAGCCTCCTCGGCAAATTCTCCCTCGGTGGAGCACGCGGAGGCCGTCGGCGTATCGTAATGCAGTCGGCGTACGCTACGCCGACGGCTGCCCTCGGCATACCGGCCGTCGGCATAGCATGTTGGCCGGTTGCAAAAATATTTTCTTTTTATTTTATTTTTTTATTTTTCTCAATTTTTTTAATCTTTGAATTTTTGACTCGTTAATCTCTCACTTTGAACATTTTTAACACTAATTACAATTAATATTTGATTAAATTGCAATTTTCATCAAACTTCTCGGCCGGTCACCCATCCTCACTACTCCATAAAGCACGTTTAACTTCCTCGTTCCTTCATAATCTGTTTCCACAAAGCAATTCATACATTGTTATCAATACTATGATATCAATCCTATTAACTCTTCTATCATCGTGTCACATGTTTGTATTTTTTGAAATTATAAACAATTATTTAAGTAAACATTAATGAATAAGTAAAAATATTATTGAATTCAGTTTTTTAATTTTTTTATTTAATATAGAATAATTAATATCTTTAAATCCGTAAATCGTAATTCGATAAATAATATGTCTAAATTGATCAGAAAAATGAGAGGAATCCAAATATGATATCAATATCAACTTATCACCAAATTATGCGGTGATTCTATCCATAATTTTATTTACCCGTTTAAAATGGAAAATGGCTTTTTGGCAACCTCGAATGAGATAGTTTGGGACTGAGCCTCGATAAACTTGAAGTGGATATCTGATGAAATAGAATATTGTGAACCTAAAAAAAAATTCTAAAAAATCATGAGCATCAAATCATTACCTATAGTTCATATCCGACCCACGTCCTACCAATTTAGTAGGAATTTGTCCTTTTCACCAGGGATAGACACAAAGTTTGAGATCCCCCTGTTAGGACATTGTCCATGTAAGGTGGTATAGAATTTTGGAAAAATATGGTGATACCATTTTGAATTAGCCATTTGGTGGTTGCTTCACAAGACCGTCCGTTTTTTGCACTCGGAAAATGGAAAACGGCTTTTTGTTAAGACGAAAAGGAAAACTTCCTTCTTTAACATTGTTCTACATCCCATGGTGCATATGTATGCATAATATGGACATATTATCACAAACTATGCCTTGATTCTAGCCATAACATTGGTCATTTGACCCGAAAGCCAAGAAACCTCGAATGAGATAGGTCAGTTTGTGAAAGATTTTTTAGACATAACCAATATACCAAGTTTGATATTTTTCCTTGTAACTATGTCACATAATATGACACCAGACGAAGGTTTCGCATTGTTTGGATCGTTTTTTTTATTTCTTATGCCCGTTTTAAACTATCGTCAAACTTTGTTGAATGCGGGCATGAAGATTCTTAGCTCGGGGTTGATCCTTTAAAACCCCTTAAGTGGATCTCCGATGAAATAGCATATTGTGAACCTAAAAATGATTTTTATAAAAAATCATGAGCATCAGATCATATACCTATAGTTTATATCTGACCCACTTCCTACCGATTCGGTAGGAATTTGTCTTTTTTACCAGGGATCGATGGAAAGGTTTGAGATCCCCCTGTTAGGACATTGTCCATGTAAGGTGGTATAGTATTTTGGAAAAATGTGGTGGTAGCATTTTAAATTAGCCATTTGGTGGTTGCTTCACAAAACCGTCCATTTTTTGTTTTGCACACAAAAAATGGAAAATGGATTTTTAGTACGACTAAAAGGAAAACTTCATCCTTCAACATTGTTCGCAACCCCATGATGCATATGTATACACAACATGGACACATTATCACAAACTATGTCTTGATTCTAGCCATAATATTGGTCATTTGACTCGAAAGCCAAGAAACCTCGAATGAGATAGGTTATTTTGTGAAGGTTTTTTAGACATAATCAATATACCAAGTTTGATATTTTTCCTTGTAACTATGTCACATAATATGACACCATGCGAAGGTTTCACATTGTTTAGATCGTTTTTGAATTTCTTACGCCCGTATTAAACTATATATAATGTTTTATGTTTCACTTAATTTTTATTTATAAATGTGTAATATTTGAGTATAGATAGATAGATCTTATTTTTCTATAAATTTTGATATATTATTTGTATTTTTACAAATTAGAATGGTTTAGTTATGTTTTTTAAAGTTTAATGAGGTAAAAGGAAAAATAGCTACGCCGAGGGCATCCGTCAGCGTAGCATGGGCTACGCCAAGGCCAATTCTACGACGACGGTTGCTTAGGGGGCTGGCCTGGTCACGGCCTAATCCGACGGTCCCGATGTTTGGCCGGCGGCGTAGCGCCCAGCCATCGGTGTATCCATCCATTCCTGTAGTGAGGTGGATTTTTGAACTTCTCGCGCAATTGTCGTGGTTTTGTGCAATTAACTCGTGTAGCTCACAGAGATGACCGAAGAGCAAACTTTGTAGTAGGCACTTGCGGATGCACTAGAATGGGTGTACATAGTTCAAAATTACTATACTCCGTATGTGTTTGTTGGGCTAGCTATGACTGAGTGAGCTACTTGTCTTAAATAGTTACAGTAAATAAAGGTTGTACATTTGTATACCCTTGTTTAGTTGTGGCTGTGCCTCTTCGAGTTGCACTCTTGCAACCCTCGAATTGAATTGCATACGAGGATGCGGCAGAGTACGATCCAGAATAGTGCCATCAATGCTTTGGCAAGTGCTGCATGCGGTAGTTGTCTTAGAATAGTGCCATCAATGCTAGTACTTGTCTTAGAATAGTGCCATCAATGCTTTGGCAAGTGCTGCATGCGCCAGCTCATATCGCAGATGCCTTGTCCAGCGGTAGTTGTCTAGATCTTGATCGACCAACAGGTTTTTACGGGTGCAGGAATGACACCGCAGCGTCCTTGAGAGCAAGATTAATAAGAGAAACAGTAGCCGCCTATATAGCAATGCTAGGTCACTTATAGCCATCATAAAGCCCATCAATATAATAAGTTAGCTATTGGACTGGCTTTTGGGTGGGCTTTCATTAACATTTACCTACTTAATGCACGTCTGTTATTGGGCATATGCTACATACGAGCTACTTTTTCTTGTTTCCTGTGCTACCGGCGGACGATACTGCAAGCGCCAGCGTTTCTCTCTTTCCTAATTTCTCTCTCTTCCACCTCAGATTCTGATGACATGGCATATACTATAGCCGGCTGATTAGACTTTATTGTACTTGCTCTGAGGCATTGGCTGTCCCTAACTTGATCTTGCTATCATCGCCAAGATTCACTTCGGTTTCACTGTTAACAAATGGTAATTAGGTACTCTACTTTTGTGTTTTGACCATGTAGTCTCTCTAATCCATTGCCAAATTAACACCATATAGTATGACCGATGGCGGCGCTGGCCGGATCCTCCGTATGATGTTCTCCATGGTTCCACTACAAGTCAAGCTAACTCTACATAGCCAACACTTACTTGGGGCATGAACCGGTACGTGTCAGGCCAGGCGGGCACCTCTAGATGAGGCAATGGTTTGCACATTCGCTTCATGGATGGAGGCATACTTTCCTCACTGTTTGCACCACGCATCGCTGAAACGATATAGTACAGGAACAGAGATAAACAGAACTACGTGACCAGGCTCGGATTCCTATCTGTCATGCATCAGCAATTTTTTCGGGGCTAGATCAAGGTACAAACATTAGCATTCATGCTTCCGCTCAATCACTAATCTATCTATTACTCCCTCAGTCCCAGGGATTAAGGCGTGAAAAAAAAATCTGATTTATCTCATAGCTTAAGGCGTGCAATGTGGTAGTAAATCAGTAACCTCCAGGATTTGCCCCTCCTTTCCGTAACTTCTTCTCCTGAAAAAGCTCTTTGCATTAACTCATGACCCAATCGATTGGGAGAGAGAAACCAGGAGGGTGGGCGGCGACGGCGTGGCCCAAGAAACGTGGAGGTGAGCGCGTGCAGAAGAGGAATAAATGTGCATGCATGCAGGGCAAAGGCGGAAACTATCCATTAATTTCTCTCCTGTTGATCTCATCTTAATAACTGTGCAAATTTTTTTACGCCCTAAGCCCTGATACGGAGGAAGTCTTCTATTATATACTAAAAGCAATATAAAAGGTTGTTTCGAGGCACCACGTTGATCCACGTATGCTAAATTATCTCCTCCGTTAATCATGTGGTGGGTCCTAATTATAAGAGACCAGATTTAATACCTACCGACACGACTTAATGTACATCAAGCCACGTTCCGTTGCACAGGGCCACCAGAGGATACAACGTGCTAACGCAATATTCCGGCTGAAATCCACTTGATGACACCGGCAGTGACATCATATGTGTTCTACTGTAGCTATTAGACCGAACATTGTTTTCACATATATACGATATCCTATATACTACGGCTTCCGGAGTACATCATGCGGTCATACCGGCGCATGGTTGACGTGCACGTGAGATTGTTTGGATTTGTTCATGACCGTGCCTATTTTTTGTACGTCTCATTTTAAATCAGCACCATTAGTTTCTACTGTTGACACAGGTTTAACGGACTAGATAACTTCACTATTGTCATCTAGTCTATTATATACTAAAAGCAATATAAGGGTGTTTTTCGAGTCATCAGGTTGATCCACATCCCCTCAATTATTTTAACCATTTGATTTAAAATTAATGGCTATGATTTAATGAAAGACTATTAATTACGTAGCCGTGCATTTCCGTTTGACACGCTTCATATTTAGAGAAGATGTGTGTCCGTCCTTTTCCGTTTAAACAAGATTGGACGCTCTAATTCGGACCTATATGGAGAAAACTGTGTCCTTGGACTCTCTAATTCGGACATGGAGTATGACACGGCAAGAATATGTGTCCCTATTAATATGGTCTATGTGTAAATTAACTGAATTATAACCATATAATACGTACCTTTTTGTTTCACGTGCATACATACCTGCACAAAAAAGAGTTTTGGTGCTACAATTAGTCCGTGTTTACATGGTTCTGTGCAATAATGAAATATTATACTCTTTCAATAATAAATAGAAAAACTACATACACCTAATCGCCATCGGTTTTAATTGTTTACTTTAGACATCTGATCCATTTGGCACATCGGTTTTCTTTAAAAAGGACTAGACATTACCACATCAATGTACGCTTCTCTCCCAAGAAATTATCCACATGATCTATCCTATAATATAATCGTTATAAGACCAGAAACAAGAGATATAATATAAATTTGTACGAAACATCAAATCACACCAGTTGCTAATATGATGAATCCTCATTTTTCATATAATATATATTTCTAAGTATCATAAGCAACATGCCATCACAATTATACCTAAAAACATTACAAATCCTAGAATGATTATACAATTCGGATTATTTTCTTTTGTGTATTTTCTATGATGTAGTGAAGTCAACATAAGAGCAAGAAATCATCACAATCACTCAATAAAATCAAACATGCATTGTGTATAAACCATGAATTGTATTCGATATAACATGCAAAGTTTTTAAAACATAGATAGAAAAATACTATATCAACATAAATGATATTATACAAATTTTGCAATTGTACTTTTCTAGCTTTGACTACCAACATAAACATCTTAATTGATTTTCTGAAAAAATAAAATAGTATTACTTAGATAGTGTTATTATTTATTTATCTTAACTCAGGTATCGTATTAGTATACAAAATAATGGTCAAATTTTCTGCATAGAGACAATTCAAGTCTAAAATGGTTCACATTTTCAAACTGCATAAGTAATTGTGGAAGAAATACATACCGAGATAACAATTTTAACAGTTCAAATTTGGTCAAGCTATCAACGATGATGAATTATTTCCCTTTAACTTATCAATGTAAATTAAGCCTGCCTACTGATCTTACGTCACCATAGTTCTATTATTGAGCTAACATTACTTAAAAACACCATTTGTGAGTGTTTTAACAGATAACTCAATAATCATGAGCCCACAAATTTAGCTTGGTTAAAGTTTTTACTGTGATATGTGATATGTACACTATTTCCCACAATATTTTGGTAGTATTAGAACCATATTATTTTGTATCACAAAATTTGATATCCATGAAATCAAAACTTAATTCCGTGAACACTTTCAACTAAATAAAGATGACACCCTCGCATTTGCGAGGGCCACCATGCTAGTATATACTAAAAGCAATATAAGGATGTGTTTCGAGGCACCAGGTTAATCCACATCCACATCACCTAAATTATATTGATGGTTGGATCTTTAATCTAGTATATACTAAAAGCAATATAAGGATGTGTTTCGAGGCACCAGGTTAATCCACATCCACATCACCTAAATTATATTGATGGTTGGATCTTTAATTTAAGGCCAGGATTTAATTACTTTCCCGTGTACCATCTACCTTTGCCAAAACAAACGTACACAACTGACCCTCAACATCAGCCTTATCTCTGCCGGTATGGAGGCCAGGCTCCCATCCCCGTCGCCTTTGATCGATCAAGGTAATGAGAAAGTTTCACCTAAGGGCATGTTTAGTGGTAGGCGTTTATATGGGCGCTTATGGAAAACAAAATAAAGATTGGAAACTGAAAAACCACCTAAGCTTCCTTTCCCACAACGCTGGACGCTAAAATATTAGGTTAAACCATCTTTGCTTTTGCTGCCGTACGGGAAAAAAAGGGCCAAGCGACCGCCGCTTGTTTTTGCGTCGACGCTATGCTTGGCACTGGGATTCGATGACGCAACTGCTAATTGACCAGGAAATAATTCCTAGCGTCTCTCACAAGCGGCCGCGTTAAACATGCCCTAATCCCTATCTCTGCTGTCATGGCCGCCACCGCTGCTATCCAACGTCCTAGGCTCCCAGTCCTGGGCACTTGATCCATCAAGGTAATAGGGAATTTCTGTTGGGGCTGCGGACGCAGCCCCTAATCTTCTTCTACCTCTTACAGCTCTCAATCTCTCTTCTCTCTCACAAACAAGAACACACACGCCCAGACACACGAGCCAAGGAAGAAGAACAAGCTTTGCCGAACACTTCCTTGGTGACCACCATGGCTACATCCTTCCTCTATTCTCATATCAAATAAATATGTTTTACAAGGCCTTAAATAGGCACACATGCACCTGCCGAAGCAAACCACTGATCCTACTTTTGTGCCACTCACGCACTAACCTTTCCACTAACACATGCACTCACACCACAACGGCCTATAGCATGCACATGCATCGGCTGGATGGATAACTCCTTAGACTTGTTCAGCAGCTTCACGTGGCCATACCGCATCTCACGGTACTAGCAGCATCTCACCTTACTCGCCGTCTTATACGGGAAGTCGTCATCTCGCTAGAACGCTCTTGAGCTGAACTACCTTCGGCTTCGTACGCGTCGCACGTAGCATCTTGCCAGACTGCAACCGACTACTACTACTATGAGAACATACCTAGCTAGCTAATGCAAAACGAAATTAAACATGCAGATACATAATATCAAGATTAGAGCTAACAATTTTCACTAGACGGGGCTTCAAGGCACAGGTAGGCCGCCCCTCCTAGGTGTCCCTAGCGGAACACAACTCCAACAAGAACCTGGAACCCGAAGCAGAAGCCGGCCGGCTGATACTCAAGTCAGGCCGTTCAATTCTTTTGGAAAACTCGGATCAGGTTAGGCATATATAGTTCTGTACAAATTTTCTGTTTAAGACAAATTTTCCTGTTGTTTGATTTGGACAGAAACAAGTTGTACATAGTCCATAAACACACCTTTTGGTCCATCCAGCCTGAGCTACGGAAACTCGACCATGACCTCAATTGCAACACAAGTGGCCGGCGTTGGTTTCACCACGGAGGGAAGGGCATGCCTCCGTATCAATCTCATGACACGAAATTAAAAGACGCCAACTGTTGAGAAAAATCCTCCTCCAAGCATCTTCGGTTGTCCAAGCTTGGATAAATAATGCGTGAATGGAGTGATATGCAGAGACAAACCAAATCGGGACTGCTGTCAAAACCCGCATACTTTAATAGTTAGCATGAGTTGGTGTCAATCTAGTCAGATTTTCTGCATGGTGGTCTTTGAGGTCAATCAGGTCAGATTTTCTTAAAGTTTTTTCCGTCCACTAGTGCAGAGAGGCCCATTGGTCCTGGTTGGTAAGGGGCTTTAGTCCCGGTTATCCAATCGGGATGGGGCAATCGGTACTAAAGCCCCAGCCTTTAGTCCCGGTTGCCCCACCAACCGGGATAAATGAGGGTACACGTGGCGGCGTCAGAGCGCGAGGGGGTGGAGCATTAGTCCCGGTTCGTAACACGAACCGGAACAAATAACCTTCTGCCGCGGCAGAGATTTGGCTCATTTCTCTGCCGCGGCAGAGAATTCATTTTGGCACATTTTGTTGCCGCGGCAGCATTTTCGCCACTTTTTGTGCCGCGGCAGAAATTTATTTAGGTTGTTTTATTATTTATTTAATGTTTTGCACTTATCAATGAAGGAACCGTTATATTACACAAGATCATCATGACAATATTATATTCGATACACGGATCGAGTTCATGTACTACATACAAAAGTTGCTCTTTTTACAATCCCTA
Source organism: Avena sativa (assembly GCA_916181665.1). Taxonomy (NCBI): domain Eukaryota; kingdom Viridiplantae; phylum Streptophyta; class Magnoliopsida; order Poales; family Poaceae; genus Avena; species Avena sativa. Next base: position 427,243,601 of record OV702280.1, read on the forward strand.
TTGTCTATACACAGCCGAATAGTATTCCCCTTTTGGGTTTAGGACTTCTGCATCCAAGAATCCCGCCAATTGCTCCTGAATTGCTCGTACGCGATCCTTTGGCAGAAGACCGTCCCGTAGACGTTCGATCTGATTTAAAAAAGGAGTCAGCCTATATGAATGAAACTAAACACAATTTGATTGTAATTAAAACTATAGAAATTGTTTACGTACGTGGAGTTTCTCTAAATTTCTGCCCTTCTCATCCCACGTCTGCCGGATAAACTCGCCAACATAGTATCCACATAGATTGTTACCTGGTCCCTGTGTCAGGCACTATAACTGTATCAAAACTAGAATCAAAGAGATGCGCGGATATAGCTAGTGGTGCTTACATCTAGTGCTTCAAATGTAAGCTCCTCTTTCCAAACACCCCTAACCGTGTTGGTGAACCGTTTTCAAGCGCTGCCCGGCGAAGAAAACGAATAAAAGAAGTTATTAATTACTTGATATCATAAAATTCACGAACGTTACCGATATATTGTCGTAATGATTAGAATTCATGGCACTTGACGGCAAACCATCCTACGAAGTGTCTTCCTTTTGCGCTGCCTCACCATTCATTTACAAACATCCTCTTTATTTGGTCTACTCCAGTATCTCACAATGAAACACTCAAGATCCACCAAAAGTCATTTATGCATAACTCCTACTACTTGTGTCGATTTTGTTAACCAAAGGTACTTACTTGAACCCTTGGGTGATGATCGAATTATAACGGGATGGCAAGGCGTGTTCATATATATAGCTGCACCCTTCGTATGGAGTCTCGCAAAGGGTTGGCTCTGTTCACGTGTTGTCATGCAGAAATGAACCTTCGTGCTAAGCCATTATTTCTGCATGAGAGCTACAAAAACTGTGATTGCTTCATGTGGTTCTTCTATCCGAGATGTGGCCCTCTTGTTTTCTCACTTCTTACGCATATTCGGTCTCGGCGCAGATGGCTAAAACGTACTAGCAAAACTGCAGAAGAAACGGGCATCCAGCAAGAAATATAGATCTTGTTTGTGTGTGTATGCTCACACACGGAAGAGCAAACTTGCACGCCATATAACCAGGGTGCCTCTCTGTGGTTCCGCCGCGACAGCCTTGCTTCCCACCGTACCGGCTCCGGCAGGATGGCCGCCTCTCCATGGTTCCACGTCAATAGGCTCGCGGGAGACGGTCGCATCGATGCGGTGGCATCCCCATTGCGCAGGCGTCACATAACTTCCCCAATCCCCAACGCCCCTCCTCCATCCCCTAGCGGCCTCAGGATCTCCAACGCTGGCGCCATCCAATCGCTTCAAAAACCCCTTCCCCACCACCACCCCGATGGCCTCCTCTGATGCACCCATAGAATCTCAGGTTCCCCACCACCGATTCTGGGGAGACCCGATGGACCCAACCACTACGGGAATATCCAGATAGGCCGACGGCCTTTTTATACGCCGACGGCAAAATGTCAGGACCGTCGGCGTAGCTTGACGGGCCATTGGCCTAGTTTTACCGTCGGCGTAGGATAAATAGGCTGACGGCGTAAACGGGACTGTCGGCGTAGTCTACTAGGCTAACGGCAGAGCGATGGCGTCAAGTCTACGCCGACGGCAAGGTTTCACACCTATGCCGACGCAAAGCCGACGACGTAGCTATTTTTCTTTTTTGCCACATTAATCTTAGAAAAATCATAACTAAATCATTTAAATTCAGAAAAATACATATAATAAATCAAAACTTGCAGAAAAATAAGATCTATCTATATAAACTCAACTATTATATTTTTTTCAAAAATATATATAAAAATACAAATATTTTCGTATAACATATTTTTCATTTTTCGAGTGCAAAAAACGGGGTGTTTTGTGAAGCAACCACCAAATAAAAGTTTCAAAATAATACTACCCCATTTTTCAAAAATAGTAGACCATCTTGAATGGACAATTTCCCAACCCGGATTGATATGATAATATTCACAACAAGTTCTAATTTCTTTGTCGGAAGCTCATGTGGAAGAAATGGAGAAGTTAAGCATGATCAGTCTGGAGTAGTGTTACGATGGATGATCGATTGGGAAGTTTAACTACTTGCAATTTAACTTGAGAGTAAGTATACTTAGAATTAAGCGTGTTTATGTGAGATTAACAAGTTAAACAATTCAAAAACGTTAATTTTTTTGGAAAATTTGTTTTTTTTGAAAAATCTAGGCCGACGACAAAGCCGTCAGCGTAGCCAAATGGCCGTTAATCATCTAGGTGGGACCCATACGGTCTACACCGATGGCAAAGAGCCGTCGGCGTAGCTATATACACCGATGGCTTTTCTACGCCGAAGGAAGAGGGGCTACGCCTATGGGGTTGTACGCCGACGGCAGCCGTCGGGCCAGCCTACGCCGATGGGATTTAGGGGCTACGCCGACAGTACCCGGCCGCCGGCGTATCCATCTTCTCCTATAGTGAACCCCACGTCTCTCCTTCGTCACCTAGCATCAACGCCCGACGCCTTGCTGCCGCTGCCACAGCCCATGGCCATCGGTGAAGAGAGTGTGGAGGTGAGGCTTGCGGGCATCGGTGGAGAGTGAGAGGACAGGGAGATGGTGAAGTGAGAGGACAGGGAGAGTTGATAAAATTTGAGAAAAAATATTTTGGACTGCAAAACAAAAGGGCGTCGTCTAAACAATGAAAATAATTAAATTATATTGGTACGGGTCCCATCTTATTTTTTTACTGGTCCCACATATTCACACTGACTGCCAGTTTTTTCACCGTTAGATCAAGGTGGATGGGTGGTTATTAAAAATGTCAACCACTCTAAAGTCCTATGTATATTTTTGTTATAGTAAACTAGCATGGTGTCCCTTTTGAATGCGAGGGCATCAACTTTGGTAATCGAAATGATAAATATTCATTTCCAATCTTATATATCTATTTGCTTTCTCTTATTTACCTCTTTCATTGCACAATATACGGTATTTCAAACATAGACATTAGTATAGTGGTAAGAAAAAATAGAAAGCAATGGAATTTTTTAGGAGAAATGTATTTTTCCGAACAACCTATTTTCTAAATAAACATGGAGGAAACATTCATCCCTTTTCGAGAATATGAAGCAGCAATTCATAGTTCAACAACTTATTTATTAGTGTTCTTTCTATATGTCCCCTTGATAGATTCCCATGGCCATAACAATGAGCCCGTATATTCATTCAACGAATAAAATGTATTTTGATGTTGATCATCTCTATCCCCATGCAAGAGGTAATTGCACCCTTGTTCCAAAACAATTGCCCTGATATATTTCCATCCCAATAAAGGAACTATAAGTTAACAAATGAATTTTATGCACGATTACATATCTAAATATATGTGTATATCACTGACTACCATTGTATCCACTGAAGCAATAACATACCATCTACCCTTGTTTGCACAAAAAAGAAGGATACACTAACATATTCTCTTCTGTATCTGACTTAGTTCCTCGCAAATGCACGAGCATCTTTTTTTAGTTTTGTTAAAGTGCATGGGAATTGGATTTTCACGGAATATTCACATTATATGATTGAAACCTATAGTTTGAAAAAAATCAAAGTTGGTTTAGTGGTGAAAAAGATTGACATACAAGAACGTACAAACCTACCTTTGGAATATGAGATGACCGAAGGATGAAATATTGACATATATAACTTTACAATTTAAGTTCACAACAGAAACTTGATTATAATGCAATAATTGGATTGAGCTGGACGACACATCTAAACAGTGAAGGATTTGCATGGAAGTGGATGATTTGGTGTCATTAAACAGGTATGTTCTTCCACATGAGAATGATTGTGAATTTTGGATCTTGAAAACTAACATGTCGAAATGCTCATTTAGTTTAGAATGGAGAAGGTGAATGAGAAGAACAAACATTTGCATACGAATTATAGGGAGTTCTGATGGTGAAATACTTAAAATGTTTAAGTCACACGTAACATTTACTAGCTGAATACCCGTGCGTTGCTACGGAATAACCAATTTATATATTGGAAGACTCATGATGTAATGTTTTACTAACATATGTATCTAGCAATGTTTTACATGTGGGATAAACACATTTTCTATTTGTCACATCATTCTCAGATTTCTTTCATTTAGTCGTACACCTATTTCTCCCTATCTACCTCTTGTTTCTGTTGCGATTGTTTGTATTGATGATGTCTTGCATGTGCATCCCCTCTCTTATCAAATATTGACTTAATATGGACAATTAAGATAGATATCTTACAATTGAACTAATATCTCCACATTATGCTATCATCATTAGTAATCACGGTATTTCCTCTCGCATTGACACGACTACTATATCACGCCTGGTAGCTCGATAGAGTTTTTTTTTGCGGGATCTCGATAGAGTTAGAAAGTGTTTGCCAACATTTTTACCTCCTTTTGGTTTTTCAAAATTGATCCAAATCTCACAATTTTACAAAAAAAAACTAATCAACCAACGCCTGCCAAATATGCAGTTTTATGCTTTTTATTATCTGCAGATCCCACAACCTCGAGTCCTTCGCGAAGGCCAGCTCTAGCAAAGGGTGTCACCGGCGTGGTCATTACTGCCGCCTGCTGGCACATGCAAATATACATGTCGATCAATTAAAATAGTACAATCATGATGATATGTATATTATATCACTATAATAAATTTATATGTAAAATATGCACAAGTATGAAAACTTCTTGGCTTGGGCGCTTCTGCTGGTTAAGTTGCATAGAACCCTGACCCGAGGTCATCTCAAACTCTACATTATGTATAGCACAATGATGTAATCCGTGGAGCTGGAAACGGTGACTCCGGATGGAAGCATAAATTTTCCTGATCTTCTGGTCGTATAACCGGTCATCTATATTCAACCGCATATCTAAAAAGCTTAATTCACAACTATGGGTAAATGTTTGCAAGACTGGCTTATATCAAACCTTTTGTGCCGAAAGCTATTAAAATGAACATGTTGATCACATTCAAAATTAAACAGAAAAAGGGAGTAGAAACCGTTGATGCCTCATCATGCTTACAAAAGCTACAAGATCTTTTTAAATTGTTAGTTTGATATCCCAAGAAACAAAAACTCATGGAAGATTTAGACCAAAAACACCGAAGCACATAAGAATTTATACATGCCTACATGACGTCATCCATACCAAAATGGAGGAACTAAATCGTATGGATCACTCTCTTATGGAAAAGCACTATTTCTTCTTCACAACAAATGTCAACTATTTCCTACAGAAATGGTAGCAGGAAAATATACCATGCTCCCTTCGACAATTTCCACTTCGTTTTTAGAATGGGGTAATGGAACCGAGATATTGTGAAAAAACGAATCAAGAACAACCATTGTAATTTTCATTTTAAATCTTAGACCACATGTTTATCTTGAAGAAGATACAATATAACTACCCCAAATACAGGACAAAACTACAAACAAATAATAGGAGTGCCTTTCTACCTTTCTATTTAGTTGAGACATCAAGATTTAACAATGTTTACCATGACATGAGCCTTTCTTCTCCTTTTAGGGCCTATCTGAAAGAGAATCCAACACCTCTTGGTCCTGAATAGCAGAAGTAAAAAAAAAATTCTATCTAGCCAATAAAAAATATGAATATCTTGCATTACAAATTCAAAATTTGCAAAAATGCCAATAATTCTTTTAGCATGCTAACATTCAAATAGGTGATGAAAATAGATGTAAAAGAAGAAGCATACATAAAATTAAAGAACTCAAACATGACGCAACCATAGTAATGTTCAAGCATTTTTTGCAGATTCTCAAAAAGCATTAGAATTAACCTAAAATATTTGCATCGACCAAAATCGAATTCATTGACAAGGATTAAAATGGAGTCTAAAATATATTACTTAACACTTCATGACAAGTGGTTATCCTCTAAAATATCCAGGTTAATTGGAGGGACATAATTACCAGGCCAGCAGTAACAGAGTTGATGAGTTTGGTATAATTAAATGAAAAATAGAACTTTGATACACACAATGTAACCTAAAATATTTGTGCGGACCAACAAAAGAAATTGATCTTGTTCTTCAAAGGTCGCTCTCCTCTCTAGCTTATAAACTCAAAAACTGAAAGTGCAGATTACATAAGTAATTAGCTCATACCTCAAAAACATTTCAGCTTGGAGGGGCGCTTTGATAAAAGGGAAGATGTACACAACTGGCCAGTAAAAAAATCAGTGCTCGTCGAGTAATAGCATAGAAGTAAGTTTATTGTCTTTCTCGGTATAGGAAGTGTATCCATAAGTCCAAACAAGCATACTGAATTCATTATATGTCACTCAATATAAAATGGTACACTATAATTATGCTGAGTCCCAATAAGTCCTGTTTTCATGTACTGGTTCTTCCAATCAAATCTTCAGTCAATAATGAATTCTGACTCCTGTATGTAGCACTTCTGAATCTACTAAAAAGAAGAAGAAGAAAAAGGAAATCTGACTATACTTGTTTATGATCAGATTATAATACGCGATAGTTCGGAATTTGACAAACACAAAAATATGAAAGATGGGAACCTGTAACACATAATTAGAGACACTGTTAGTGTTTTCAGCCAACAGCCTGAACAAGCTAGCAGTTCACCATCCTCGTTCCACGGGAAGCCTAGCCGAACAACTCGATGGAAACCCTCCAACTTTATGAACGTGATAATTGCTTGATGGTGCGGGCAGGGCTTGATCCATGATTGAAAGAAAACCCGCAAGGGTCCACTCGAAGGAGAAGAAGAAGACATCCCTCATTCCCGACGGCCGATGGTGATGAAGAGCATACCTGCAATGGCTGCAATGTCAGATAAGATTGAAAGTGAGGAGCGGAGGGGCGCATCCGCGGAGCATCGGCGTGCTATCCGCGGCAGAATGTTGGTGCTTCTTGGAAGGGTGGACGCGCGTGTTGCGGCAGCTGATGACTGCGATGAGCTTTTTTTTTTATTTTGTCCACCTCAAACTGTTTGCCTTGGAACCGCCTGTCGGAGGTCGTCCAGTGTGGCCTCATACGGCACAACAGCCTCGCGGAGCGGCAGCGTGGACGGGTCGGGCCACGCCGGATTCCACGGATGCCGGCGTGCATTTGTGAGAGGAAGAGGATAGGGGTGGATCGGAGAGATGTGGAAAATGGCTAGGGCGATGAAAATATTATGTCCTCGGCGTGGATGCAAAGTTGGTTGTTAGCCTGTTACAATCTTCATGTTAGTCAGGTCTAGATAATGGAGCGATTATGTTTTAGCGCCACCAGATTAGGATGTATAGATAAAGTGGTATTTTCTATGTAATTAGTATGCAGTGTGACACCACACACGATTGCAACTTTGAATTTAATAATAAATATACGCATAGTTAGTCTCTCCGGTCGCCGTTTGAAAACATCGTTACATGCAATTGAGATCATTTGTTAGAAAGTTAAATACTCAACAATCATTCTCAAAAAAAGTATTGAAAACCACTAATAAAATCTATTTCTCTACAAACAGGTTAGTATTCAATTTCATGGCCGTCAGACATTAGCAACCGTCAAAATCAGAGATATTATGAATGAAAAGAATTGTATGATATTGGAGAGCATGGAGTATGAGTATAACAAACTAACTCAATATCCTAAATTCCAGATCAAGTACTCGTTACATATGGGTCTGAATTGATTACTACATAGAATGCTAAAGAGCACCATATGCTTCAACTTGACAGGTTACACGCCAACCACGGAAACAGAATCGACATTAAGAAAGTGTCGGAGTCATCCTCTTACCGCCTGGGGCGCTGGGAGATCCGTCGAGTCATCCTCTTACCTCCTGGGGCGCCACGAATGCACGCACAAACGATAGTAGTGCCGCAGCGGTGTCCGCCTTGTCGTGTCTGCGTGACGGCCGCCACTCACACCTACAAGAATCTCCACATGGATCAGCTATTTATCACAGAGCCAATGTAGGGAGGTGGTTGTCGAAGAGGAACATGTAAAGAGGCCCTGCACTACGCCAGTCGCACCTGCCTCCTCATCACGCCTGTGGTCGCCGTGCAGACCTCCATGCCGGTGAGGAGGGTAGAAAGTCCGATATCCTCTATGGCGCTATGCGGCTCCACACCGCCCGACTGCTCAGGGAGTACCTCCATGCAGTCTGTTGAGGGAGAAACTGTCCGGGTTGTGGAATTGATCGAGAGCGCCATGAGAAAACTGGAAACACTAACAGGAACTGCGAAAAAAGCCAAGTAGCATGCATGCGGGAATAACAAACTCGGCAAGTCTGGATGCGATATATGCTCAAAAGAATATTATCTGGATGCGAGAATAATAAACTTTTTTTTTCTAGACTTGGCAAATAACAAACTTTGCATGCGTGAGTAACAAACTCGGCGTGTCATAGGACAATTTTGAGATGAGAGGATGAGGTTTGTTAGGAAAAAGGGATGAGTGGCATTTTGTTTGTAATTTATTGAAGTGTGACACCAGGCATTCGCAGCTTTAAAAATAATAGTAAAGATTAGGATAACACTTATGATGATTAAACATTCATATAATTTAAAATCGATGTTTCTCAATCAATTTTGACAGATTAGAGATGATTCCCTCGTATTTGCGAAGGCCAAGTTTTAATACGTTCTAATGTTTTCTATTTTGGTTTATGTAATTCGTAATCTTAGGAAACACATCTTCTTTGTATGATTAGCTTAATCTGAGAATAGACACAATATATATAGTGAGTTCTTTGTAAAACTCATTCCTCACAAATTTAAGATGATTTCCACGAACATGATATTTTAGTAAGCATCAACAAACAAACAGAGGGGTTTCTATAAATTTATAAGATAATATATTTTACTTTCCGCTCATATTGATTGATTCAACTTTGGTATGCATGTATCTAGATACCAAAACGCGTCGTATATGGACGACGTTGAGTCAATTAATTTGGAACATATGGATTAGTAAAATAATAGTCAAAATGGTTGTTATACTTCACCATGTTAAATTATTTTCTTACAAATAGTATTCTTTCATAAACAGTTAGTAGGCAATATTTTGGACATACACATTTCACAAATAAAAACTATGTATTAAAGAATTATTAAAATCTTGTTAACAACATATATCAGAAATACAAATTCTAATTTATTTGGACTATAAAGTTACCCGTAGTTCAAAAATATTACTGGCACAAAAGAATCATGCGCCACATGTTTACCCAAGCATATAAAGTGTGACAAACAATACTATTTTATGTCTATAATTATGTACCAAGCTTTTGTCGATAATGGTACTAATTATTTGGATTATCTTCAATTGCAAGAGCCATAGAGTAGTATGGTATGTAACAGATGTTCTTTTGAAACAAACGATCATCGCACTACATTTGATTTTTTTTACGTGCACAAAATAACTCGTTTATGTGCCATGGTCATTGGCCAGCTTCTACGCCAACTTCTACCCTTGTTTAGAGTGTGGCTAACGGTGTTATGTTTGCCTGCTTAAACAACTACCCAGGAACGAGTTCTATAATAGGTCGGTGAGCCGATGAATTCATATGAAACTTTGAGGATGACCTCTACGTCCATCTTGAACGACCAACCATTTGTTTATAAGAAACAGATAGTTGAGGCAAACTCATTAGTATGATTAGCCAACCTTGTTCTTGTGGTTTTTGGATGGGCTTTACCAAGACAGCAAGATCGTACCGTGATGTCGCACCGTCAAACATTTTTGTTGAACCGCCAGTGCATCGGCGGATTATCCATAGTTTGGCCAATCTATTTTTTTGGATGATCGTGGCATCATATTAGACTTGTATGAGCTCAGATAAATCCTGATTCAAATGAAATAGTACACCGCATATCTATACTCTCTGATTGTTTTTATGTTGGTGGATAGAAATCTTAATGGTTCTGTTTTCTTCCTCCGTGAATTCTAACCAGAAATCAATAGCATGTTCTCTTCAATATAGCTCTTTTTTTTTCCCTTCTAGAGTCCTAAGCAGCCACGTATGTTCACTTGCCCGTGAGTTTCTTTACTTTTATAGGGTCCTATATAATCGGTATTTAATTCTTGTTGCCTTACGGCAGGTCGGCCAGAACTCCACGTAATTGCGACCTTTTCGGTAGTTTTTAGTTTTTTTTTTCAATTGACGTGTCATATGTGCTCATGTGTACATGTTTAATGTTTTACGTAACACTTTTTATATTTAAATCTTATTAAAATACAGATCAACATAGTAGATTTTTTAGGCCTATGTGGATTAGGCTCTGTTTGGCAGCTTAGTATTTCGAAAACCAAAGTATTCAGAAAACACGGTATTGCAGCGCCGGGCTCTTGGATACTTTGGTTTTCATGATACCACAGTTTTTGGAAAAAGAGTTCTAGACCTCTTTCTATTTTAGTGTGAAAATAACTCAGTTTTTTGGAATACTATTGTTTCAAAACTTTGGTATTTTGTGGTAGCCAAACAGCTCAAAGTATTTCAAACTGTAGTATTTTAAAATACTGTGGTATTTTCGAGATATTGAGAAAAAAATGCGTTGTCAAACAGACCCTTAACCTAATGCCTCAAAAAACATCCTTATATTGTTTTTAGTATATAATACTAGAAGATTATTGATAATTCAATAACTGCAGCAGTATTATTTAACCCGAAAAACTATTAGGGATGCATACATGTGTACGCCACCAGTAGTGGATGCTGGTAGCGTATTAGTTTATACACCAGTAGTATCTCTGAGGGCATACTAGGCCATGCGCCACACTTACTAGTGGTGTGAGCCTTGTGGCGTACCCATGGTGCGTCACCAATAAGCTATTTTGGTATGACACTAGTAGTTTTTTTCTACTAGTGTTTGATTTACCGTGTGTGAAAGGTCATTTTCACTTTGTGTGGATGTTATATAATGTCTGATAGCCCACTTTGACTTATCTCGGGCGCTCCTTCTAGCTCTGGAAGTGGTTTTACTCATAAGTTGCATGAAGAAGCATATGCTATTTGGTTTGAAAAATACAAGTGTGAACTTATCACAAATGTGTAAGTAATTCATATCAATGAAAAAACTGGATGAGCTTATCGGTAGTTAATGTAAGCATGTGGATAGCCCAAAGACTAGACTAAGAACATGCCACATATTCATCAATATAAATTTCTTAGGAGTCTCGTTGCGTGGGTGAGGATAATTCATCATAATCAAGTAGAAAAGAATGGTGGCTGACTTCCAAGTTCCCGGTCTATTGTTCTGTGTAGAGCCATTCGAGTAACCAAATAAATGCAAGCATGAACCACTGGAGTAGTTGATTTATGTGATGTACTTGTTTTCAATGGATACTGTCCTTGATATCATAGGTCTTCTTAATGTACCCCCAACAAGTTAAGTTGATCATCTTCGGGTCATGCTAGATGTTCAGTTTTTTTTGCTTATATATGCAATACTATCTTGCCCCAACGGTCTATTATATGATCTTTATCATTCCCAAATTTAAAAACAATGCACTATGTTCATTTTTCCATTTTGTATTTGTATTTTATTTTTTTCTTTTTCTTATACATTTGTGTTAATTAAAAAGTCATAAATATGTGCAGTAACAAACCTACTGTTTCTCACCATTTATCCTAAAACATGAATCCAGGAAGACAATTTGGCCATGGCCATCGGAATCTCTCGATAGAGCCGTCACCGAAGGTGATAAAAAATGGCGACGTTGCATCTTTTACTCGTTAGAACTAAAAAAAATGCACATGTTGGCACATTGAGTACTACTCCATCCTATCCATATAATGGTCTCAACTTTATCTAGATATGAATGCTTTTAGTCTAAATACTTAGATATATACGAATCTAGATTTTTTTTTTGGAAAAGAGTATATATTAGTATTACAGGGATACTAATTACACCTAGCCTCTGCAACAACGCATGCTCTAGTGGCTCTACGGATGCACACATGCCAGAAAAAAAGAAAGAAGAATTACAAAAAAAGAAAAGTCCCGCTACAGAAAACTAAAGTAACAATAGTGACACCATTAGAACAACACCAGAAGTCCTCCACTCCAATAACAACGCCTTCAAGAAGGAAATAGTGCCCAAGCGCCGTGTTGCCTGATCAAAGATCATAGGTTTTCATCTTGGAGAAAGTCCTTGCTCACAAAACAATGCCTTCAACAAGGTCATTGTCAAGCACAACCAGTTAAGGCCATACCTTGGATTTTCACCCTGCAAGATAAGACTGGGAACTCCCCCTGTGTTTTTATCCCACACCAACAGTCGCTGCAACGAGTCCCAGATCACGCAGTCAAATCTCCGTCGCCACAAGAACAAAAATCACCATCGCTACCCTCATATTTCCACTATCATGACATTCTACGCATCTGACTTCACCATGGCTCTAAAAATGGCGCTTGGTGGGAACAAACAACAGAGCTTCATAACGCTCCCGCTGGAACCAAACGGCCAGAAAAACGGTAGGGTTCGCGGCATAGAAAACAAAAATTTTCCTACGATGGGAACATATAAGTACCAAGATCTATCTACTAGATACAAGCAACGGGTGGATATACATCCATAGAATACATACCCTCGAAGACCGAATAGCATTAACGAGGTTGTACTCGTGGATGATGTAGACGAACGCTTGCCGATCTCAAGATCGTGATGAAGTCCGTCTGGTCCAGCTGGTCCAGCACGATCAAGTCCAGCACCTCAAAGCAGTGGTGCATCCGTGATCGCACACACGTACGGGTACCACGACAACCTCCGCGCCCTCGCTCCAGCGAAGCAGCGGAAGAAACAAATCCTTTCAGAAAAAGCCACCGGGAACATGTATCTCGCTGATCCGAGACCATGGGAGAATTCTAAAGGGGGGAGAGAGATCCTTCGCGAGGAGGTGTACTTTGAGAGGATGAGAGGGGGGCCTTTTATAGGGGAGAGGGGGGCACCCAAGGGGCATGGCGCCCAGCCATGGGGGCTGCCCCCACCTCTCCCACATTCATGTGGGTGGAGCTCCCACTTAAAATGAAAAGCCTCCACTCCCATAAAAGAGTCTCCACTCAAAAATCCACTCACATGCATTAAATTCCCACCAAATTTAATGCACGCTCTCATTTAAATAAAACTCTTTTATTTATTTATTCAGAATTTTGTTAATTACTTTAATTAACAAACATTCACATAAAACCCCTTGCTAATATTCCATTTCACATGCAGAACTAGTTTCAGCAATTTCAAACGAAACAGTTTCGGTCTCTAGTGAAATAAATTCCTACGCTTTCCTTTTCTTTTTCTGGCATATCATTTGCTCCGAATGGTGTCGGTATCCCTTAAGTGTGTCACCCTACGGTTCACGAATAATGTGGACATGATCGAGACCCTTCTCCGATCAATAATCAGTAGCGGGACCTGGAGATCCATACTGACTCCCACACATTCAACGATGACTTTTGTGATCGTGTGAACCTTTTACGCTAGTATCTTAATCCCTTTGTTTCACGATATATTTGTAGGGGTTCGTAGCATGGAAAACAAAAATTTTCTATCGCATACAAACAAACAAGCCAAGATCTACCTACTAGATTGTAGCAACGAGTCGATGGTATAACTTACCCTCGAAGATTCCAAAGCGTTTAACGAGAGCGGATTCTCGTGGGTGATGTAGTCGTACTCTTTCCGATCTCAAGATCGTGTAGACGATCCTTCCGGCGCCACGTACCGGCAGCGCTCCCGTAGTTGGTCACACGTTCGGTACTCGACGAAGACCTTCCTCTCCCTTGTTCCAGCAGGCAGCGGAGGTTGTAGCACTCTCCTCGCGATTCCGGCAGCACAACGGCGTGGTACCGGAAGTAGAGGGGAAATCCCGCAGGGCTTCGCCTTAAGCCGGTGCGAGTATGGTGGAGCTTATGAGAGAGGCTATTAGTGGTCTAGTAATTAGACACACCAATTAGAAGGCTCTAAACCAATTAGAAGGCTCTAAACCGCTGGCTAAAGCAATTAGAAGCTCTAAACCAAAACGGCTCTAAACCGGAGGTAGAAGATAGGAACTTGTGTGTTCTAGGAGGGGAGCCCTGCCCCTCCTTTTATGGGTGGGGAGGCGCGGCCAGGGGAGGGGAGTCCCTCCCCAAGTCGGCCTTGGGCTGGGCGCCGGCTTGGAGGAGTGGGACTCCTCCTCCAAGTTGGTTCCAACTCCTCTTGCTTGTTTCCCACAGTTTCCTGTTTCCCACAGTTTCCTGTTTTAGCCGTTTGACTTTCAAACTGACAATTTGACTTTCATGTTTTTTGGAACAGCAAGAACACTTAGTACATGATGCAATCATTCAATGACACACTCATGTACCCTCCCCCCCCCCAGAGTGCCGGACAATCCGGAACCTTCTAGAACATTCCCGATGAAAACACCGGAATCATTCCCGAACTCCGAAACGGGCCTTTCCTTATATGAATCTTATTCTCCGGACCATTCTGGATCACCTCGTGATATCCTGGATCCCATCCGAGACTCCGAACAACATTCGGTTTCTTTCTCATAATACCATAACTACTCAAAACAACGTCGAATCCTTAAGTCTGTCTCCCTACGGTTCGTGAATTATGCGGACATGATCGAGACACTTCTCCGAACAATAACCAATAGAGGAATCTGGAAATTCATATGGCTCCCACATATTTCTACGATTACTTTGCGATCGAATGAACCACTTACATACGATACCAATTTCCCTTTGTCTCACGATAGTTTACTTATCCGAGGTTATGATCGTCGGTATCTCTGCATACCTAGTTCAACCTCGTTACCGATAAGTACTCTTTTCTCGTTCCCGTGATATGTGATCCCTTGTGACCAAGTCACATGCTTGCAAGCCAATTGGATGACATTCGACCGAGAGGGCCCAGAGTATATCTATCCGTCATGTGGATGGACAAATCCCACTCTTGATCCATGTGTTTCAACCAATACTTTCCGAACACTTAATGCCACCTTTATAGCCACCCAGTTACGGTGTGGTGTTTGATGTCATCAAAGCATCCATCCGGTAAAGGTGATATGCATGATCTCATGGTCGAAGGAATTAGGTTACTATGTATCAGAAAGCATATAGCAATTGAACTATTGAAATGACTTGATCTTTATGCTACGCTTATCAATAGGAGCATGTCCACCATATCATTCTCCTAACGATATGATCTTGTTGTTGATAACATCTCAATGTTCATGATATGGAAACCACAATCATTTAATCAACCAACAAGCTAGTGAAGTATAGAGGCTATACTAGGGACTTCAATTTAAGTTTACAATTCACACAAGTATTAATGTTTCCTTGTTAATACTATTATAGCATGAATATAAACATTTATCATAAACACAAAGATATAATAATAACTATATTTATTATTGCCTCTAGGGCATATCTCCAACAATATTACATGTCCGAGATTCGATCATCGGTATCTCCATACCTAGTTTGATCTCGTTACCGACATGCACTCTTTTCTCGTTCTTGTGATATAACATTCTAGTGATCAAATCACTTGCTTGCAAGCTAATCAATGTGATATCACCGAGAGGGCCTAGAGTATATCTATCCGTCATCGGGATGAACAAATTCCACTCTTGATCCATGAGTCTCAACATAACACTTTAGTAGTTTTGAAGCCATCTTTATAATCAACCAATTATGGTGTGACGTTTGATGTCAAAAAGAAACTCTTCCCGTGTTAGTGATTGACATGATCTCATGGTCTAAGGATTAGGATCACTTCGTAAGTTGTTATAGCAATATAAACTCAATGACTTTGATCGTAATGCTATACTTCGGATGAATGTTCATCACATCATTACAATAATGTTGTGACCTCGTTATTAACAACATCCAATGTCCATGATCAGGAAACTTGGATCATCTTGTTAATCAACGAGCTAGTTTATAAGAGAGGCATAACTAGGAACTTCCTTTTTGTTTATTAAAAACACATGTATTAACGTTTCCATATTAATACAATTATAGCACGCAAAATAAACATTTATCATAAACAAGGAATACGATAATAACCACTTTATTATTGCCTCTCGGACATATTCCCTTCAAAAACAAGGTGTGCACGACCGAATACCTTCCGATCCAGCAATCTTCAGGCATGATACGCCCATGGGAGTTCGCCGGCAGAGCCTTCCGGAACCCACCTCTCCAGACCAGATCAACGAGGGCATACATCAAGCAGATCTTTGTCTTCGTGCGGAAGAAACCAAAGGACCACCACCTTTATTAGATCCGACATAGCGATCCCCACACCGTCGGCCGGTTTTAGGAGAACGGATCGAGCAGGCAATTAGGGAAAGAGAGCCGATCTAGGTCTTCCAATGAAATCCCATCGCCGACACTTCCTCCACCAGATCGCCACCCGGCCCACTCTGGCAGAGGCCGCCGCCTCCAGATCCGAGCTCCCACCGCTGGCCGGAGCCATGATGGCGAGGGGTCCTCATCCAGTGCCGACAAACTCCACCCCACCACCGCTCGCCAGGTCGCGCCGTCGCGCCGGAGGCAGCCCATGCGCGCGTTACCTAACCCTCCCGAGGACCTCCGCCAGGCGCTCAAGAGGGACGCAAGGAGAGGCCCCGCGCCGCCGCCATCGGCCGCACTAGCTTCGCCCGACGGCTTCCTCCGATGACGGCGCGGGGGAGGAGAGGGACCTGCGGCTAGGGGCTAGGGTTTGGAGGTCGCCCCCGAGTCGCCCTGGGTGAGAGCGACTAGGGGGCAACGACTGCAACAACAAACTGTGCGTATAAACCGGCATCACAATTGTGACGCCCCTACGATCACGCATATGGTTCTGGCAAAATCGTGTGTGCTTGGTGGCTTCCTCCAGTCCTGGCAAAACTAGTGGTCGCACCTATGACCGCGTCCGCGAGACGCCCCCGACGGCGCCTCTACAAGGTGCAAAACGTTCACAACTGCAGCTTCGTCAACAAAAACAAAAAAAAAAACCGCGCAATTTTTTGCGCCCCCAACAATGGCGGTCACACCACTACGACGACTACGATATCGACCACACCTACATTGACCACGGCTACATCACGATCGGCTACCTCGACATCGACATCAAGAACAATGTCTACAGCAGCTCAAGAACTCCAGTCAACGGCGTCCGCGTCTCACTTGCGTCCACGCACTAGTGCAGAGCCCCCCATTTAACTCCGGTTGGGAGGGCCCTCTAACAGCGGTTCCCCAACCGCTGTTGAGGGTTCGGTGTTAGAGGGGGGGGCCCCTTTAACACCGGTTCTTATACGAACCGGTGTTAAAGGGTGGCGCACGTGGGGCTGCCGCAGGCCTCAGGCCCCCCCTTTAACACCGGTTCGTATCTGGAACCGGTGTTAAAGGTTCTTCTGCCGCGGCAGAGATTTAGGCCGTTTTCCTGCCGCAGCAGAGTCATACTTCTGCCTCTGCCCCGTTCTGGGCGTATTTCCGCGGGAGGGGGGGAGCGAGGGGGAATCGATCGGGAGCGGTATACACATAAATCGTCATCGGTACATACGAGTAAATGAATAATTAAGCAACTATTATTATACACAAACATCGTCATCGGCACATACATCGTCATCGACACATATACATCGTCATCGTTCATTTTGGTGGATATCTAAAGAGTTCTCCGCCAGGCGTGACAACCTCATCAAGTATGAACCCCGCCAATTCCTCTTGAATGGCTCGTATGCGTTCAAATGGTAGGAGTTGGTCCCGCATCCATTCGATCTGAATATATATGAAGAATGGGCCGTCAATATATATATAAGAATAAAACTCAACACAATTGATGGTAATAAAATAATGTTGTGGACTTTGTTTACTTACTCTAAGTTGTTCTAGTGCGGCTTGGCCCGTCGCACATATCGTGTTGCGAATGAACTCGCAAACATAGTACCCACATAAGTTATTGCCGTGTCCCTGATGCGCGCACTTTACGAGAATAGAGAGTTCAATCAAAATAATAATCAATAAAGCATGATATAATGGAATTGGAAGCTAGCTAGTATTACTTACATTTTGGTCTACAAATTTTAGTTCTTCTGACCATTCACCCACGGCCCTGCCCGTGAACCTTTTCCAAACCCTGTCCGGCAAAGAAAATGGATAAAGGAGTAATTAATTACTTGTTGTCACGAAAGTTGCCGATCTAGTGCGATAATATGATTGAAATTACCTCTGGAGCATCTCTCTAAAGTCTGCCCATATCTCTTTTTCTTTTCGTAACGAGTCCATGACAAGGACTTTTCCTGAGTCGGGTTGAATGACTAGCAGAATAAAGTGGAACCTATGCACGCATAACTCATCATCAGTTACACTTAACATCGAGTAAGACGAAACAGAATGTGTACAAGAGAGAGGGTAACAGTACTCACGAGAAGTTGTAAGGCAATAGTATTTCCCTTTTGGTTTGTTGTCTCAGTAAAGACTTTAGCAAGTAATCTTCTGTTTGCCCGGGTTTGGTTCTTACCACTTCTTCATGAACTCTATTTGGGTCAACGAACCCAATGTCAAAAGGGCCTCCTTTCATGCATTCCATAACCTTTTTCCTGCATAATTGTATATACATATATGGTGAGCATATATATATACATGCAATTAATGAAGTGAATGAGATGAGATAAAAATTACAGAAATAGTACTTACACACAATAAAGGCTGATGGCAGATTTGTCGAGTTCCTTCTGATTGAATAGAAAATGCAAGTCTTGAATGTTGAAGTCGATCGCGTCGTCTCCGCACAAGAAAATCTGATCTCTTATATGCGCCGTGATCCATTCTTCTTTTCTCGTCTTGCAGAAATCAAGGTACCACTTGTGCAATTTTCGCATCTTTGTTGGTAGATTCTTGAGCTCCTCTTTCTTGACTAGATTCTTCCCATACTTCCATGGCTGTATGGGGTTGGCATCGCATTTGGGCAAGTTGTCTCCCATGACGTTCAAGTATGCAATGTAAGTCATCCCCATCTCATTGGCCTTTCTTTTAGCTCTGCCTCGTAATCATTTACGGGAGGAGCGTCCCGTGTGTCGAACATTTGGAGCGGGGCACATGATTGGTTTTCCTGCTCTCCGAGCATGGGAACTGTTTTCTGGGGTGCCTCACGACTGCTACTTTCAGTCTCCCTGCGGCGCCTTGCATCCGCCTTCAAAATCTGGCGCTCGTAGTCCGGCACAAGTGGGGTTTCAGGTTTCAAAAGATTTTTGTAAAACTTCTCCACAACCGCCGGATCTATTTTCTCCTTTGGCTCGGCCCGTCTAGGTGCAAAGAATTTCTTTACCTGTTCTTCCGAGATCCTATTGGTATCCTCGTCGCTGCGATTCCACGGTAAAACCGGCAATGGCTTGGCGGAAGGCTGCGGGACGTAGTTTTTTTGAACTCTTTGGCGTACGGTTTCCTGCGGATTTCTTTGTGGCAGTGCTACTGATGCTCCTCGTGGCAGTGCTCTTCCGTTTACGCCGAGGAGATGGCTGAAGCACCGGAGATGGCTGACGGGCCGGAGATGGCTGCCGCGCAGGAGATGGCTGACGGGCCGGAGATGGCTGCCGCGCAGGAGATGGCTGCCGCGCCGGAGATGGCTGCCGCGCAGGAGATAGCTGAAGCGGCTCAGACTGCTGACGCTGCGGAGACGGCGGGGGTGCCAGTGACCTCCAATTTGGAAGCACAATGTGTTCCTTCTTCCAAAGAATGGTTGTTTTCACTGCAAATTTGAGTTGAGTTTCCCCTTCACCTGTAGCATGGTCAAGCTGTGCTTCCTCATATTCCTTCACAACCTCATCCACCCCGACAATAGCATAGCCATCTAGAATCGGTCGGCAGTGGTAAGTTCCACCAACTACAGGAGGTAAGGCATAGCCGACAGACACCTTAATGGATAAGCCCATTAATCTCACATGCAGCTCAGCGTGTTCGCTCTCCGTGATCTCATCCACGGGGTATCGAGGACCCGTCATTTCAAGCGTGGGCTGCACGTTCTCCGTGGAAGCCACACTACTTTTCCGCGCAGAGTCTGGGCTGCGGGAAGCTTCCAATGCAGGCTCTTCGTGCCGCTGAGATGGGCCGGTAGCTTGATGGCTCTGTTGTGCATTCACTTGCGCCTGCAGCGCCGCAAGTGCATGTTCTATCTGTGTCATCCGCTCTGTACGCTCTTTTTCTTTTCTGCCGCGCCATCTGTAAGAGTCGCTCTAGTCGGCAAACCCATCCTTCCACGTCATACCCCCTGTGCCTCGTGCATGTCCAGGGTGTTCTTTTTTACCGATGGCGCGTGTGAGCTGGTCATTCTCTCTGTCGGGATGGAAGGTCCTGGCGGATGTTTCCTCGTATGCCGTGATGAGTTCAGTGACGGGTTTGGCAAGGAGGGTTGGGAAGATACACAATCCTGTTTCTGGGTCCAACCTTGCCCCGATTCCGTAGAACCAAGTCTTTGCACGTAGGTCCCACCCATCTGTCTGGGGTGTGATCCCTCTCTCGCGCAGGGCCTTCTCAGCTTCCTCCCACTTAGGCCTCTGAGATATGTAGCCACCTGACCCCGTCCTCTGGTGATATTCCTTCTTCAGGGCATTAAGCGTATTGGTTTCTGACCTCTTTTTAGCTATAGCACTTTTTTTATATGTCTCAAATTCGGGCCAGTGAGGTCTTATCTTCGCATAATATGCGTCTTCGAAATTTGGAGTCTCGCCAGATTTGACAAATTTGTTCAATTTTGTCTTCCAGTTGCGGAAAGCGTCAGCCATCTTCTTTAGAGTCCACTCTTTGACCTTTTCCTTTATAACCGGGTTGTTTTCATCCTCCTCTGGCGGAAGGGTGAAATTTACCAACAACGAATTCCAAAGCGTTTCTTTGGATCTGTCATCGACAAAGGTACCGTCTCCCTTCTTTGGCTTATTCCAATTTTCAATTATGATTGGGATTTGGTCCCTAACAAGAACTCCAGCCTGACGTACAAATTTGTCTGCGGCCTTCTTGGGCTCCATCGGCCTGCCATCAACACGGACTGCTTCGATCGTGAACTTTGCACGATCTTTCAACCGCTGGCTCGCGCCTCGCTTGCTCTTTTTCGTAGAAGAAGATGGTTGCTGTCTGGTCGATCCAGAGGGCTAAAAGAAGAAAGAAGCGTTAATTAATACATGTAGAAGAAGATTGTTGGTGGAAGTCAGCAGAGGCTTAATCAATGCATATACCTCGCCGGACTTTGTAACCATTAAATTGCGTTCACCGGAGTCTTCTGTTGGAGATATGCCCTAGAGGCAATAATAAATGTAGTTATTATTATATCTTTGTGTTTATGATAAATGTTTACATTCATGCTATAATAGTATTAACAAGGAAACATTGATACTTGTGTGATTTGTAAACTTAATTTGAAGTCCCTAGTATAGCCTCTATACTTCACTAGCTTGTTGGTTGATTAATGATTGTGGTTTCCCAATCATGAACATTGAGATGTTATCAACAAGATCATATCGTTAGGAGAATGATATGGTGGACATACTCCTATAGATAAGCGTAGCATAAAGATCAAGTCATTTCAATAGTTCAATTGCTATATGCTTTCTGATATCTTAGTAACCTAATTCCTTCGACCATGAGATCATGCCTATCACCATTACCGGATGGATGCTTTGATGACATCAAACACCACACCGTAACTGGGTGGCTATAAAGGTGGCATTGAGTATTCAGAAAGTATTGGTTGAGACACATGGATCAAGAGTGGGATTTGTCCATCCATATGACGGATAGATATTCTCTGGGCCCTCTCGGTGAAATGTCATCCAATTAGCTTGCAAGCATGTGAATGGCTCACAAGGGATCACATATCACGGGAACGAGAAAAGAGTACTTATCAGTAACGAGGTTGAACTAGGTATGCAGAGATACCAACGATCATAACCTCGGATAAGTAAACTATCGTGAGACAAAGGGAAATTGGTATCGTATGTAAGTGGTTCATTCGATCGCAAAGTAATCGTAGAAATATGTGGGAGCCATATGAATTTCCAGATTCCTCTATTGGTTATTGTTCGGAGAAGTGTCTCGATCATGTCCGCATAATTCACGAACCGTAGGGAGACACACTTAAGGATTCGACGTTGTTTTGAGTAGTTATGGTATTATGAGAAAGAGACCGAATGTTGTTCGGAGTCTCGGATGGGATCCGGGATATCACGAGGTGATCCGGAATGGTCCGGAGAATAAGATTCATATAAGGAAAGTCCCGTTTCGGAGTTCGGAAATGATTTCGGTGTTTTCATCGGGAATGTTCTAGAAGGTTCCGGAATGTCCGGCACTCCGGGAAAGGGGAGGGGTACATGAATGTGTCATTACATATTGGAATGATTGCATCATGTACTAAGTGTTCTTGCTGTTCCAAATAAAGGATTAAATTGAATCCTAAAACAGAAAAGTCAAATGGCCAGTTTCAAAGTCAAACGGCTAAAACAGGAAACTGTGGGAAACAAGCAAGAGGTGGTTGAAACCGACTTGGGGGAGGAGTCTCCTCTCCAAGCCGGCGCACCACCCAAGGCTGACTTGGGGAGGGACTCCCCTCCCCTTGGCCGCACCTCCCACCTATAAGAGGAGGGGCAGGGCCTCCTCCTCTAGACACACAAGTTCCTATCCTCTAATCTCCGGTTTAGAGCCGTTTTGGTTTAGAGCTTCTAATTGCCCTAGCCTTCGGTTTAGAGCCTTCTAATTGGTGTGTCTAAACCCTAGACCACTAATAGTTCTCTCTCATACTCCACCATACTCGCTCCGTCTTAAGGCGAAGCCCTGCGGGATATCCCCTCTACTTCCGGTACCACGCCGTTGTGCTGCCGGAATCGCGAGGAGAGTGCTACAACCTCTGCTGCCTGCTGGAACAAGGGAGAGGAAGGTCTTCGTCGAGTACCGAACGTGTGACCGACTGTGGGAGCGCTGCCGGAACGCAGCGCCGGAAGGATCGTCTACACGATCTTGAGATCGGGAAGAGTACGACTACATCACCCACGAGAATCCGCTCTCGTTAAACGCTTTGGAATCTTCGAGGGTAAGTTATTCCATCGACTCGTTGCTACAATCTAGTAGATAGATCTTGGCTTGTTTGTTTGTATGCGATAGAAAAATTTTGTTTTCCATGCTACGAAACCCTACAGTGGTATCAGAGTCGTGTCTATATGTAGATCTGTTGCACGAGTAGAACACAATAGTCATTGTGGGCATTGATGCTTTTATTGTCGATTGCTTCTTGTGTACTTTGCATCTTGCAGTATGTTGGGATGAAGCGGCCCGGGCTAACCTTACATGACATCGTTCATGAGACTTGCTCCACGCTTGACATGCAACTTGTATTGCATAAGTGGCTTTGCGGATGCCTGTTTCTCCTAGCATAGTTAAGATCCAATTTACAACGGGTGATTAACAATACTAGTATCAATGTTGTGGTTCATGTTCGTAAGTTAGAACGACACTTATTGAAAGCCCCAAACCACGTAAAATATGCAAAGAAAGTAGAGGCGTCTAACTTTGTTTTGCAGGGGTGTGCAGTGATGTGATATGGCCATGATTGTGATTATATTTGATGTATGCAATGTTCCTTATTGTAAGTTGGCAACCGGCAGGAGCCATATGGTTGTCTTTAATTTATGTTAAGACCCGCGTGTCTATTCAAAGTAGTTGTAATAGTTGAAGCCGGTGGATGACAACCATGGAGAAGCATCATTGACCTTGATGCTATGCCGGTGATGATGGAGATCATGTTCGTGGTTGAAGATAGAGATCGGAAGCACGAAGAAGAAAAGGCCATATCATATCACATATATATTGAATTGCATGTGATGTTAATCCTTTATGCATCTTGTATTTCTTAGTAGACGACGGTAGCATTATAAGATGATCCCTCATGCACATGAATTTCAAGTCATAAAGTGTTCACCCTTAGTTAGCACCGTTGCTAAAGCTTGTTGTTTCGAAGCACCACGTGATGATCGGGTGTGTTAGATTCTGCAAGTGTATACAACGTGAGCAAGCCAGATTTGCTCATGCGGAAACTAAGGTTTGATCTTGACGAGCCTAGCATGTACAGACATGGTCTCGGAACACGGATCACCGAAAGGTAAAGCATGAATCATATAGTAGATATGATGAACATGTCGATTGTTCGCCATTGAAACTATGTCAACTCTCGTGATGATCGGTGTTGATATGGTGGATTTGGTTCGTGTGATCACTAAAACAATGTGAGGGATGTTGTTTTGAGTGGGAGTTCACCTAGTTTAATTACATTAATTAATTTGAACTCAATTTGTCATAAACTTAGTCTAAACTATTGCAAATATGTTGTAGATCAATGGCAGCCCCTACCATCAATTTTAATGCGTTCCTAGAGAAAGAAAAGTTGAAAAACAATGGAAGCAACTTCGCGGATTGGTTCCGCAATTTGAGGATTGTCCTCACAGCTGGTAATTTGACCTATGTGCTGGATGCACCGCTGGGTGACCCACCTGCAGATGATGCTCCCGATGAAGTAAAGAATGTTTACCTCGCTCGGAAGAATCAGTACTCCATAGTTCAGTGTGCTATCTTGTATGGTTTGGAATCGGAGCTTCAGAAAAGGTTTGAGGATTCAGACCCATATGATATTGTCGAGGATCTCAAATTGATTTTTGAGACTCATGCGGCAATTGAAAGCTATGAGGCTTCTAAAAAGTTCTTTAACTGCAAGATGGAAGAGGGCAGCTCCGTCAGTGAGCATGTGCTTAAGATGTCTGGGCACGCAAACAAACTTGAAAGCTTGGGTATAGTGATTCCTAATGCTTTGGGGATTTACCGTGTCCTCCAATCACTACCACCAAGTTACAAGAACTTTGTGATGAACTACAACATGCAGAACATGAACAAGACGTTACCAGAACTCTTTGCCATGTTGAAATCTGCAGAAGTGGAGATCAAGAAAGAGCACCAAGTGTTGTTGGTCAATAAGACCACCAAATTCAAGAAAGGCAAGTCTAAGCAAAAGGGACACTTCAAGAAGGGTGGTAAGAAAAGTTACCACGCCGGTGAAGAAGACCAAGGCTGGACCTAAGCCTGATACTGAGTGCTTTTACTGCAAGGGAGAAGGTCACTGGAAGCGGAATTGCCCAAAGTACTTGGCGGATCTGAAGAACGGCAACATCAAGAAGAAAGGTATATCTGATATACATGTTATTGATGTGTATCTCACTAGTACTCGTAGTAGTGCCTGGGTATTTGATACTGGTTCGGTTGCTCATATTTGTAACTCGAAACAGGTGCTGCAGAATAAACGGAAGCTAGCGAAGAACGAGGTGACGATGCGCGTGGGAAACGGATCAAAGGTTGATGTGATCGCGGTCGGCACGCTACCCCTTCATCTACCATCGGGATTAGTTTTATACTTAAATAATTGTTATTTGGTGCCTGCGTTGAGCATGAACATTATATCGGGATCTTGTTTATTGCGAGACGGTTACTTGTTTAAGTCCGAGAATAATGGTTGTTCGATTTATATGAGTAATATGTTTTACGCACATGCACCTTTGATAGATGGTCTATTCTTATTGAATCTCGATAGTGGAAATACACATATCAACAAGGCTAAACGTTTGAAATCAAACGATAATTCGACCTATATGTGGCACTGTCGTCTTGGTCACATTGGAGTGAAGCGTATGAAGAAACTCCATTCCGATGGACTTCTTGAATCACTTGATTTTGAATCACTTGAAAGATGCGAAGCATGTCCGATGGGAAAAATGACTAAGACTCCATTTTCTGGTATGATGGAGCGAGCTACGGACTTATTGGAAATCATACATACCGATGTGTGTGGTCTAATGAGTGTAGCATCGCGCGGTGGTTATCGTTATGTTCTTACCTTCACGGATGACTTGAGTAGATATGGGTATATCTATTTCATGAAACAAAAGTCCGAAACTTTCGAGAAGTTTAAGGAGTTTCAAAGTGAGGTAGAGAATCAACGTAACAAGAAGATTAAATTTCTATCTGATCGTGGAGGTGAATATCTAAGTTACGAGTTTGGCGAGCATTTGAAGAAATGCGGAATACTTTCACAATTGACACCGCCGGGAACACCACAGCGTAATGGTGTGTCCGAACGTCGTAATCGAACTCTCTTAGATATGGTTCGTTCTATGATGTCACTTACATATTTACCGCTATCATTTTGGGGTTATGCATTAGAAACAGCCGCATTCACTTTAAATAGGGCACCATCTAAATCCGTTGAAACGACACCGTATGAATTATGGTTTGGGAAGAAACCTAAATTGTCGTTCCTTAAAGTTTGGGGATGCGAAGCCTATGTAAAGAAGTTACAGCCGGACAAGCTTGAACCCAAAGCGGAAAAATGCGTCTTCATAGGATACCCGAAGGAAACTATTGGGTATACCTTCTATCATAGATCCGAAGGCAAAATCTTCGTTGCCAAGAATGGATCCTTTCTAGAGAAGGAATTTCTCTCGAAAGAAGTGACTGGAAGGAAAGTAGAACTCGACGAGGTTGTCGAAACTTCTCTCGAAATTGCGAGTAGCGCAGTACCGGAAGAAGTTCCTGTGGTGCCTGCACCAATAAGAGAGGAAGCTAATGATGGTGATCATGAAACTTCGGTTGAAGTTGCTACAGAGCCTCGGAGGTCAACGAGAACTCATACAACTCCAGATTGGTATGATCCCGTTATGAGTGTCATGTTGGTGGATAACAACGATGACCCCGAGACATATGAGGAAGCGATGATGAGCCCAGATTCCAATAAATGGCAAGAAGCCATGAAATCCGAGATTGGATCCATGTACAAAAACCTAGTATGGACTTTGGCGGACTTACCGGATGGCCGGAAGGCTGTCGAGAACAAATGGATTTTCAAGAAGAAAACAGATGCTGATGGTAATGTTACTGTCTATAAAGCTCGACTTGTCGCAAAAGGGTTTCGACAAATTCAAGGAGTTGACTACGATGAGACTTTCTCACCGGTAGCGAAGCTAAAGTCTGTGAGGATTATGTTAGCAATCGCTGCATATTATGATTATGAGATATGGCAGATGGATGTCAAAACAGCATTCCTCAATGGAGATATTGATGAAGAGTTGTATATGATGCAACCCAAAGGTTTTGTCGATCCTAAAGATGCTAACAAGGTATGCAAACTTCAACGGTCCATCTATGGATTGAAGCAAGCATCCCGAATTTGGAATCAACGTTTTGATAAGGTGATCAAAAGTTTTGGTTTTATACAAACTTATGGAGAAGCTTGTATTTACAAGAAAGTGAGTGGGAGCTCTGTAGCATTCTTAATACTATATGTGGATGACATATTGTTGATTGGGAATGATGTAGACCTTCTTAATAGTGTCAAAGAATATTTGAATAATAGTTTTTCAATGAAGGATCTTGGCGAAGCAGCTTACATATTAGGCATAAAGATTTATAGAGATAGATCGAAACGCCAAATATCATTGTCACAGAGTACATATTTGGACAAAGTTCTAAAGAGGTTTGGAATGGAAGAAAGCAAGAAAGGGTTCTTGCCCATGTTGCCCAATACGATCTTGAGTAAAACTCAAAGTCCGACATCGGCAGGAGATAGAGAAAGGATGAGTAAGACTCCCTATGCCTCAGCCATAGGATCTCTAATGTATGCCATGCTATGTACTAGACCCGACATTGCATATGCTGTTAGTTTAACTAGCAGATATCAAAGTGATCCAGGAGTGGATCATTGGACAGCGGTCAAAAACATCCTTAAGTACTTGAGAAGAACTAAGGATATGGTTCTTTCTTATGGAGGTGATGAACAGCTCGTTGTTAATGGTTACACCGATGCTAGTTGGAACATGTTGGAGATATGCCCAAGAGGCAATAATAAAATAGGTTATTATCATATCTTCATACTTATGATAAATGTTTACATACCATGCTATAATTGTATTAACCGGAAACATTAATACTTGTGTGATTTGTAAACTAAAATAAGAGTCCCTAGTAAAGCCTCTTGTTAAACTAGCTTGTTGGTTAATATATGATCATGGTTTCCTGATCATGAACATAGAGATGTTATTAACAACAGGATCATATCATTAGGAGAATGATGTGATGGACATACTCCTATAGATAAGCGTAGCATAAAGATCAAGTCATTTCAATAGTTCAATTGCTATATGCTTTCTGATACATAGTAACTTAATTCCTTCGACCATGAGATCATGCATATCACCTTTACTGGATGGATGCTTTGATGTCATCAAACACCACACCGTAACAGGGTGGCTATAAAAGTGGCATTGAGTGTTCGGAAAGTATTGGTTGAAACACATGGATCAAGAGTGGGATTTGTCCATCCACATGACGGATAGATATTCTCTGGGCCCTCTCGGTGAAATGTCATCCAATTAGCTTGCAAGCATGTGACTTGGTCACAAGGGATCACATATCACGGGAACGAGAAAAGAGTACTTATCAGTAACGAGGTTGAACTAGGTATGCAGAGATACCGACGATCATAACCTCGGATAAGTAACATATCGTGAGACAAAGGGAAATTGGTATCGTATGTAAGTGGTTCATTCGATCGCAAAGTAATCGTAGAAATATGTGGGAGCCATATGAATTTCCAGATTCCTCTATTGGTTATTGTTCGGAGAAGTGTCTCGATCATGTCCGCATAATTCACGAACCGTAGGGAGACACACTTAAGGATTCGACGTTGTTTGAGTAGTTATGGTATTATGAGAAAGAGACCGAATGTTGTTCGGAGTCTCGGATGGGATCCGGGATATCACGAGGTGATCCGGAATGGTCCGGAGAATAAGATTCATATAAGGAAAGTCCCGTTTCGGAGTTCGGGAATGATTCCGGTGTTTTCATCGGGAATGTTCTAGAAGGTTCCGGATTGTCCGGCACTCCGGGGGGGAAGGGGTACATGAATGTGTCATTACATATTGGAATGATTGCATCATGTACTAAGTGTTCTTGCTGTCCCAAATATAGGATTAAATTGAATCCTAAAACATAAAAGTCAAATGTCCAGTTTGAAAGTCAAACGGCTAAAACAAGAAACTGTGGGAAACAAGCAAGAGGAGTTGGAATCAACTTGGAGGAGGAGTTGGACTCCTCCAGGCCGGCGCCCAGCCCAAGGCCGAGTTGGGGAGGGACTCCCTCCCTCCCCTGGCGCGCCAGCCCCCTCCCATCTATATAAGGAGGGGCAGGGCTCCCCTCCTAGACACACAAGTTTCCTATCCTCTAAACTAAACCCTAGATCTAGACCCCGGTTTAGAGCTATTCGGTTTAGAGCCTTCTAATTGGTTTAGAGCCCTCTAATTGGTGTGTCTAATTACTAGACCACTAATAGCCTCTCTCATAAGCTCCACCATACTCGCACCGGCTTAAGGCGAAGCCCTGCGGGATTTCCCCTCTACCTCCGGTACCACGCCGTTGTGCTGCCGGAATCGCGAGGAGAGTGCTACAACCTCCGCTGCCTGCTGGAACAAGGGAGAGGAAGGTCTTCGTCGAGTACCGAACGTGTGACCGACTACGGGAGCGCTGCTGGAACGTGGCGCCGGAAGGATCGTCTACGCGATCTTGAGATCGGAAAGAGTACGACTACATCACCCACGAGAATCTGCTCTCGTTAAACACTTTGGAATCTTCGAGGGTGAGTTATTCCATCGACTCGTTGCTACAATCTAGTAGATAGATCTTGGCTTGTTGTTTGTATGCGATAGAAAATTTTTGTTTTCCATGCTACGAACCCCTACAGTGGT
The DNA here is from genome assembly GCA_916181665.1 of Avena sativa. Taxonomy (NCBI): domain Eukaryota; kingdom Viridiplantae; phylum Streptophyta; class Magnoliopsida; order Poales; family Poaceae; genus Avena; species Avena sativa. The sequence goes on from OV702280.1 coordinate 427,273,422, forward strand.
ATCAGAGCCGTGTCTATATGTAGATCTGTTGCACGAGTAGAACACAATGGTCATTGTGGGCGTTGATGCTTTTATTGTCGATTGCTTCTTGTGTACTTTGTATCTTGCGGTATGTTGGGATGAAGCGGCCCGGGCTAACCTTACATGACATCGTTCATGAGACTTGCTCCACGCTTAACATGCAACTTGTATTGCATAAGTGGCTTTGCGGGTGCCTGTTTCTCCTAGCATAGTTAAGATCCAATTTACAACGGGTGATTGACAATACTAGTATCAATGTTGTGGTTCTTGTTCGTAAGTTAGAACGACACTTATTGAAAGCCCCAAACCACGTAAAATATGCAAAGAAAGTAGAGGCGTCTAACTTTGTTTTGCAGGGGTGTGCAGTGATGTGATATGGCCATGATTGTGATTATATTTGATGTATGCAATGTTCCTTATTGTAAGTTGGCAACCGGCAGGAGCCATATGGTTGTCTTTAATTTATGTTAAGACCCGCGTGTCTATTCAAAGTAGTTGTAATAGTTGAAGCCGGTGGACGACAACCATGGTGAAGCGTCATTGACCTTGATGCAATGCCGGTGATGATGGAGATCATGTTCGTGTTTGAAGATGGAGATCGGAAGCACAAAGAAGAAAGGCCATATCATATCACATATTATGAATTGCATGTGATGTTAATCCTTTATGCATCTTGTATTGCTTAGTAGACGACGGTAGCATTATAAGATGATCCCTCATGCACATAAATTTCAAGTTCTAAAGTGTTCACCCTTAGTATGCACCGTTGCCAAAGCTTGCTGTTTCGAAGCACCACGTGATGATCGGGTGTCTTTGATTCCGCGGGTGAATACAACGTAAGCAAGCCAGATTTGCTTATGCGGTAACTAAGGTTTGATCTTGACGAGCCTAGCATGTACAGACATGGCCTCAGGAACACGGATCACCGAAAGGTAAAGCATGAATCATATAGTAGATATGATGAACATGTCGATTGTTCGCCATTGAAACTATATCAACTCTCGTGATGATCGGTTTTGATGTGGTGGATTTGGTTCGTGTGATCACTAAAACAATGTGAGGGATATTGTTTTGAGTGGGAGTTCACCTAGATTAATTTATTATTAATTAGAACTCAATTTATCATAAACTAAATCAAAGTGAATTTGCATAGTTGTTGTAGTCATTGGCATCCGTTTACCACCTTGCGCTTAGTTATAATTGAGATGATAGAACTATAAAATTCTGGTTAGTTACTTTACGAACTGGTATCGTATTGTTTTGAAGTGTTAATCTAAAGTTTAAAAGTCCTATTGCAAACTTTCAGTAAGTTCCGGTTACTCCATGAAGTTTAATAATTAGTATTAAATCAAGAGTAACAATTCCAAGTGTTAGTATATAAGTATCATGTTTGTATCCATGATTCTTGATATTCAAAGGATTCCCTTAATATCAAGGTTATCTAGGATCTGAAAGAGTTGTTTCAGAAACCATGATGTGTGGAAGATATTGTGATATCTGAAACGAAGTTTTGATTGCAACATGATAGAGTATAATATGGCAAAAGTCATGTTCTCATATTTGATGAGAATTTGCAAAAAGGTTGGAGACACTTGTTGTCCTAATCCTCCAAAAGGTTTTGGATAGCAACATTATACTCATAATTCATCGTTATAAGCTAAAAGTAGCTTGATCATGGAAGATTCCATGATAAGGGTGAATATTTGATGTAGGTAAAATGTTTACTACACCAAGAGATTACTAGAGAAAGGAATTTGAAAGAACACCAAATATTTGATGATGGTGATCTACTTCAAAGTGCAAGTCCAAAGACATTGGTATTTAATTATACACGCTTTGGACTATATGTCATATGTATGACTCCACTATTGATATTGATAGATTCTTTCAAATAGAAAAGTAAATATTGAAAGAGAATCTCATAAATATATGGCAGAAAAGAAAAGACTAGAATCGTTCAGTTTAAGTATATAGATGATATACATGTTATGGCTATATTCTTTGCTTGTTAAACAATGTGGTTCTTAAGTATTTGATACTGAATTTGTTGGTGTGAATCGTCATACGAAACAACACAATTCATGAACTACAATGGCCTAAGTAACTAGCAAAAGAATATGTGATGATGTTCATCGAGAACAAAATAAAGGGTTATTGTGTTGCTTATTAAACATCAAAGCTTGCCTTCAAAGATTTGTTTTATCAGGTATTATGAGAACAAAAGGATTGTTCAAATAATTGCCGTAATCCATAAAAGATGGATGATTCGCAAATCTCGTTGGAGACATCACATCCATAAAACTAGTGCTAAAAATGTCGAAAGACAAATTGATTGAAAGATCACTTAGGAAGTGACATCGCCGTTTAAATTATATTTGAAAGAAAACATGAAGAAACTCCATGTTGATGGAATTTTGGAGTCTTCTGATTTTTGATCAAATGACGCTTGTGAAACTTTCTTAGAGATAATTAAAACTTCGTTCATAGGCCAAAAGGGAACGAATGACTAGCTTATTGGAACTTGTACATATTGTTGTACGAAGTCCGTTATGTGTAGTCAAGAGCGATGGATTTCAACTTCATATGCTTTCTCCGAAAATTTGAGTGAATATATGAATATTTACTTAATAAGGATGAAGTGTGAAATATTTGAAGAGTTCAAAGACTTTCAAGATGAAGTGCAAAATCATTGTAACAAGAATATAAACAGTTTATGATAAAGATCATAAAGGAAGATATTTGAGTTACAAGTTTAGCATAATACCTAAGATTTAAGGAATCGTTCCGTGGATTTGCATTTCCCGAAACACCATAAGAGTATGGAGCGTTCGAGATATGTAATTAAACCTTGTTTGACATGGTAAGATCAAAGGTATAATTCATAAAACTGCCATTGTATTTTAAAGATTAAAAGCTTTAGAGATTACCGTTTTTCCACTGAAAAGAGCTCCATCATAATCCGTTGAAATGACACCATATAAAAGTTATGGTTTGGGATAAAACCCAAGTTGTCCTTTCTTAAACATTGGTATGCTATGCATAAGAAAGATGTTTGCAACCAAAGTCGGATGAACCTGTCTCTGTATGTTATTTCGAATAACTGTTAAGTACTCCTCCATAACATTGGAGACAAAAGTGTTTGTCACTTAAAACGTCAAGTTTCTTTGAGAAGGAATTTTTCGTGAAAAGTTAAGTGGGAGGACAATAGAAACTTTGATAAGGTTAAAAGAACCTTAGCTGTATGTGCAGAGTTGCGCAGCACCGAAAAGTGTTCCGGAGGCGGCAACAATGCTCATGGCTCACGTGCCTCAAAGGTTGTGGTCACGGAGATCTAAGTTCCTATTGAAACAAGTAGATCGGATGAACAATCAAATACCAAGATTTGAGGGTTGAATCATTATTTGAGAATAATGAACCGACTACATGCAGAGAAGCGATGATGGGCCCTGACTCCGTAAAATGGCTTGAAGCCATAAAATCCGTGATAGTTCCATACACGAGAAATCAAGTTTTGGACTTGAAGGACCCTCGAAAAAGGTGTAAGACCTTGCAGTTGTGTTTGGATCTATAAAGAAGTAGACATGGATGTTTCACATCTATGAAATATTCGACATGTTGGGAAGGAGTTCACAACAATGTTCAAAGGTTGACTATGACAAGATTTTGATCTTTCATAGTGATATTTAGTCTAGACGGATTAATGCAGCAACCACTACATATAATTTGTTATGTGGTAGTAGAATAAACAAAACAAGTTCTTCTAATAGAATGGTTACCTAGGACGTGTGCATGACACAGTCCAAAGGGTTTTGTTAATTCAAAGGATGCTAAATGCATATGCAAACTTCAATGGTTGAAGTAAGCATAGCGGAGTTGGAATCTTCACTGTGATGAAACTGTTAAAGGAGTTTAAAAGTTCATCAGAGACAATGAAAATGCTTGCATTTGCAAGAAATTAAGTGGGAGCGCTAAGACATGTTTCTAATACATTATGTGGAAGACATATTGTTGATTGGAAATAATGTATCTTTTATTAACACATATTAAGAATTTCATCCCGATGAAAGACTTAGGCAAAACCCAAATATTTGGCATCGATAGACGCTAATATGGTTGTGCCAGAAGTACATAGACAAGATATTGAATGAGTTCAATATAGAAACTACAAGAAAAGGTTCTTGTCGCACAGAAAGGATTGAATGAGTTCAATGTTGATGATATATTCAAGTGTATTGGCACTTGGTAAGTGAAACAAAGATTCAAGTATAGATTGATACTTGATGTATGAAATCACAAAGAGTATTTATATCAATCATACTGTGATATGTACAAATCCAGATATGTCCTATGCTCTAAATGTTGTGAGCATATACCAGAATGATTTGTAAGATGATCATTGGACAATAGTAAGGATATTCTTATGATCTTTTGAAAGAACTAAGAGTATATTATTTGTAGAAGTGACAAATAGATGGTTAGTTCATTGTAAAAGTACTACATTGATACTAGCTTTGTCACAAAGTACAAATTAAGTTTATCTCAATCTAAACTAAGGGTGGCACAATATAATGGAAAGTGAGTTCCATAATGGATTTGGATGATTTCCAAAGTTAAGACATTGTGACAGATACTACAACAAAAGGCTAAGTATATGACTGCTATTATAGCAGCAAAAGAGGGCATTTGTGTCAAGAAGTTTGTTATCAAACTAGGTGTAGTTCACAGTGGGATAATACTATGAAGATATATTGTGCGACAATATTATCAACATGTTTTAACCCCAAAGAGCTAAAGGTCACACCGAAAGACCAAATTTATACAAAGCCATCTCATTAGAGAATGAGTGATGCGTACAGACGCAAAGACATGCAATTACACACGGACCTGGAAGTGTCAGATCCGGAGATCAGTTGACCACTAGCAATCGTGTACATACAACACCGGAAAGCCATAGGTGTTATATACACAAAGGTTCGAAACTAGATTATTGACTCTAGTGCAAGTGGGAGACTGTTGGAGATATGCCCAAGAGGCAATAATAAAATAGGTTATTATCATATCTTCATACTTATGATAAATGTTTACATACCATGCTATAATTGTATTAACCGGAAACATTAATACTTGTGTGATTTGTAAACTAAAATAAGAGTCCCTAGTAAAGCCTCTTGTTAAACTAGCTTGTTGGTTAATATATGATCATGGTTTCCTGATCATGAACATAGAGATGTTATTAACAACAGGATCATATCATTAGGAGAATGATGTGATGGACATACTCCTATAGATAAGCGTAGCATAAAGATCAAGTCATTTCAATAGTTCAATTGCTATATGCTTTCTGATACATAGTAACTTAATTCCTTCGACCATGAGATCATGCATATCACCTTTACTGGATGGATGCTTTGATGTCATCAAACACCACACCGTAACAGGGTGGCTATAAAAGTGGCATTGAGTGTTCGGAAAGTATTGGTTGAAACACATGGATCAAGAGTGGGATTTGTCCATCCACATGACGGATAGATATTCTCTGGGCCCTCTCGGTGAAATGTCATCCAATTAGCTTGCAAGCATGTGACTTGGTCACAAGGGATCACATATCACGGGAACGAGAAAAGAGTACTTATCAGTAACGAGGTTGAACTAGGTATGCAGAGATACCGACGATCATAACCTCGGATAAGTAACATATCGTGAGACAAAGGGAAATTGGTATCGTATGTAAGTGGTTCATTCGATCGCAAAGTAATCGTAGAAATATGTGGGAGCCATATGAATTTCCAGATTCCTCTATTGGTTATTGTTCGGAGAAGTGTCTCGATCATGTCCGCATAATTCACGAACCGTAGGGAGACACACTTAAGGATTCGACGTTGTTTGAGTAGTTATGGTATTATGAGAAAGAGACCGAATGTTGTTCGGAGTCTCGGATGGGATCCGGGATATCACGAGGTGATCCGGAATGGTCCGGAGAATAAGATTCATATAAGGAAAGTCCCGTTTCGGAGTTCGGGAATGATTCCGGTGTTTTCATCGGGAATGTTCTAGAAGGTTCCGGATTGTCCGGCACTCCGGGGGGGAAGGGGTACATGAATGTGTCATTACATATTGGAATGATTGCATCATGTACTAAGTGTTCTTGCTGTCCCAAATATAGGATTAAATTGAATCCTAAAACAGAAAAGTCAAATGTCCAGTTTGAAAGTCAAACGGCTAAAACAAGAAACTGTGGGAAACAAGCAAGAGGAGTTGGAATCAACTTGGAGGAGGAGTTGGACTCCTCCAGGCCGGCGCCCAGCCCAAGGCCGAGTTGGGGAGGGACTCCCTCCCTCCCCTGGCGCGCCAGCCCCCTCCCATCTATATAAGGAGGGGCAGGGCTCCCCTCCTAGACACACAAGTTTCCTATCCTCTAAACTAAACCCTAGATCTAGACCCCGGTTTAGAGCTATTCGGTTTAGAGCCTTCTAATTGGTTTAGAGCCCTCTAATTGGTGTGTCTAATTACTAGACCACTAATAGCCTCTCTCATAAGCTCCACCATACTCGCACCGGCTTAAGGCGAAGCCCTGCGGGATTTCCCCTCTACCTCCGGTACCACGCCGTTGTGCTGCCGGAATCGCGAGGAGAGTGCTACAACCTCCGCTGCCTGCTGGAACAAGGGAGAGGAAGGTCTTCGTCGAGTACCGAACGTGTGACCGACTACGGGAGCGCTGCTGGAACGTGGCGCCGGAAGGATCGTCTACGCGATCTTGAGATCGGAAAGAGTACGACTACATCACCCACGAGAATCTGCTCTCGTTAAACACTTTGGAATCTTCGAGGGTGAGTTATTCCATCGACTCGTTGCTACAATCTAGTAGATAGATCTTGGCTTGTTGTTTGTATGCGATAGAAAATTTTTGTTTTCCATGCTACGAACCCCTACAGAACACCGATCCGGATGATTCTAAATCACAATCTGGATACGTATTTATTTTGAATGGTGCAGCAGTTAGCTGGAGGAGTGCAAAGCAAAGCATTGTGGCGAGATCTTCAACTGAATCGGAATACATGGCTGCTTCGGAGGCTTCACAAGAAGCGATATGGATGAAAGAGTTCATTACAGAGCTGGGTGTGGTTCCTAGTGCGCTGGACCCAATGTCTATGTACTGTGATAACATGGGCGCCATAGCCAATGCGCAAGAACCAAGGTCACACAAGAAGCTGAAGCACATCAAGCTACGTTTTCACGCTATTCGAGAACATATCCAGGATGGGGATATAAAGATTTGCAAAGTAGACACAGATCTGAATGTGGTGGATCCGTTGACTAAACCTCTCCCGAGGGCAAAACATGACCAACACCAAACTGCCATGGGTGTTTGGTATATTACCATGTAATCTAGATTAGATGACTCTAGTGCAAGTGGGAGACTGTTGGAGATATGCCCTAGAGGCAATAATAAATGTAGTTATTATTATATCTTTGTGTTTATGATAAATGTTTACATTCATGTTATAATAGTATTAACAAGGAAACATTGATACTTGTGTGATTTGTAAACTTAATTTGAAGTCCCTAGTATATCCTCTATACTTCACTAGCTTGTTGGTTGATTAATGATTGTGGTTTCCCAATCATGAACATTGAGATGTTATCAACAACAAGATCATATCGTTAGGAGAATGATATGGTGGACATACTCCTATAGATAAGCGTAGCATCAAGATCAAGTCATTTCAATAGTTCAATTGCTATATGCTTTTGCCTATCACCATTACCGGATGGATGCTTTGATGACATCAAACACCACACCGTAACTGGGTGGCTATAAAGGTGGCATTGAGTATTCAGAAAGTATTGGTTGAGACACATGGATCAAGAGTGGGATTTGTCCATCCATATGGCGGATAGATATTCTCTGGGCCCTCTCGGTGAAATGTCATCCAATTAGCTTGCAAGCATGTGACTGGCTCACAAGGGATCACATATCACGGGAACGAGAAAAGAGTACTTATCAGTAACGAGGTTGAACTAGGTATGCAGAGATACCGATGATCATAACCTCGGATAAGTAAACTATTGTGAGACAAAGGGAAATTGGTATCGTATGTAAGTGGTTCATTCGATCGCAAAGTAATCGTAGAAATATGTGGGAGCCATATGAATTTCCAGATTCTTCTATTGGTTATTGTTCGGAGAAGTGTCTCGATCATGTCCGCATAATTCACGAACCGTAGGGAGACACACTTAAGGATTCGACGTTGTTTTGAGTAGTTATGGTATTATGAGAAAGAGACCGAATGTTGTTCGGAGTCTCGGATGGGATCCGGGATATCACGAGGTGATCCGGAATGGTCCGGAGAATAAGATTCATATAAGGAAAGTCCCATTTCGGAGTTCGGAAATGATTCCGGTGTTTTCATCGGGAATGTTCTAGAAGGTTCCGGAATGTCCGGCACTCCGGGAAAGGGGAGGGGTACATGAATGTGGCATTACATATTGGAATGATTGCATCATGTACTAAGTGTTCTTGCTGTTCCAAATAAAGGATTAAATTGAATCCTAAAACAGAAAAGTCAAATGGCCAGTTTGAAAGTCAAACGGCTAAAACAGGAAACTGTGGGAAACAAGCAAGAGGTGGTTGAAACCGACTTGGGGGAGGAGTCTCCTCTCCAAGCCGGCGCGCCACCCAAGGCCGACTTGGGGAGGGACTCCCCTCCCCTTGGCCGCACCTCCCACCTATAAGAGGAGGGGCAGGGCCTCCTCCTCTAGACACACAAGTTCCTATCCTCTAATCTTCGGTTTAGAGCCGTTTTGGTTTAGAGCTTCTAATTGCCCTAGCCTTCGGTTTAGAGCCTTCTAATTGGTGTGTCTAAACCCTAGACCACTAATATTTCTCTCTCATACTCCACCATACTCGCTCCGGATTAAGGCGAAGCCCTGCGGGATCTCCCCTCTACTTCCGGTACCACGCCGTTGTGCCGCCGGAATCGCGAGGAGAGTGCTACAACCTCCGCTGCCTGCTGGAACAAGGGAGAGGAAGGTCTTCGTCGAGTACCGAACGTGTGACCGACTACGGGAGCGCTGCCGGAACGCAGCGCCGGAAGGATCGTCTACACGATCTTGAGATCGGGAAGAGTACGACTACATCACCCACGAGAATCCGCTCTCGTTAAACGCTTTGGAATCTTCGAGGGTAAGTTATTCCATCGACTCGTTGCTACAATCTAGTAGATAGATCTTGGCTTGTTTGTTTGTATGCGATAGAAAAATTTTGTTTTCCATGCTACGAAACCCTACATCTTCATCTTCTCCATGACTAGTACTTGAGCTGTCGTCATCATGTCCCTCCAAGTTCAGATATTGTGAGGTGTCCTCATCAATAATGTTCTCCATTATTTCTTCTTCTTCAAGGTTTCTACTAAGTGGATCCATAGTTTCTAAAACAATAATATTATCTAGAGTAAGAGTGTAAACATTCAAGTGGACTTGGATTCATACACAAATATACATATTATTCATACCAAAATACACAAATAAATACACAAATGAGTCAGAGGTCCAATTTGTATACAAGTTTTAATCTATGCATGTAGTACAATTTATCGAGCAAACAAGTTTTAATCAGGATGAGTCAGCAATCACACACGTGGAAGACACGTGGCGCTCACCGGTGGGGTGACGTTGGTCTCGTCGGGCGGCGGTGCTCGTCGGACGGATGTGGCAGTCTCGTCGGGCGGCGGTGCTAGCGGCGGGCTCGTCGGGCGGCGGGCGGCGTCGGCGTTGAGGCGTGGCCTATGAGCTGCGAAGCGGCGGCGGCGAGACGCTCCTGCACGGGGAAGAGAGCAAGGTGGTCAGGGCTCCTCGAAATAGGCTTGCACCCCGCTATATTAATATAGCAATCACAAGATACAACGACAATGTTGGAGCAACAGAAAAGCAACAGCACAATCTAACCCAAAAGAAAATAAAGAGAAAAATAAAAGAAACAAATGCCGACATTGAGCAGATCGACGAACGAAAACGACCCGTGACCGCTGCGCCCTCCGGAGTTGTCCCCCCTCACTCCTAGCACTTCGAAGCACCGTGTTTCAAGCAACATCTTCAAGAAGGAATGCGACGTCGACGACGCTGTTGCCCGGACTTGTCCTAGGGTTTCCCTCGATATCCTCTCAGTGTCAGAGGGTTTGGATGGATTCCCTGTTTCTAAACTTGTCGAGGGTCTGGCCATCAGACGCGCGTTGTTAGTGCTCCAGGAGAAAGGCTACCAGGACTGTGTCCTGGAATCGTACTGTCTGTCGATGATTCAACGCATCAGGTTGTCGGCCCAGGATCGCTTCCTTATGGGCATTGTTATTGGGGACATCAAGGTTCTTGCTAGGAGCTTCACTTCATGTTCGTTTAGGCATGTTTCTCGTAATCTGAATGTCGCAGCACACTTATTAGCTCGCGCATCTGTGCGCTCTTCTTGTAATTTTTTTTGGTGTTGCCCCGGAATTTATTCGGGCTGAACTTTGTATTGATGTTATTTAGTCAATAAAGTGTGATATTCTCTAAAAAAAGTCAGGGCAAAGGACCGGCACAACACGACGTGAGCTATACGGGCCGAGGCTCGCCGGGGAAGACGACGATGACACGAGGCCGAGGCTCGCCGGGGAAGTATCTCCGTCCCTGTCTCCATCGGCCGGACGGGTTGCACGGCGCGGGCAAGGGGGGACTCCCCCCTCTCCTCCTCGCCAACATGGACTCGTCGGCCCGCAACCCGATGAGGGAGCCATCGCCGTCGCCCTCCACGTCGGTTCCGGTGTGGCGTCGGCCGCCCCGGCGGAAGTTTCGGCGGGCGCGGGATACCGTGGCTAGGCGTGGAGGCAAAGGCCTAGGGCGCGGCCGCGCAGCGTTAGCGTTAGAGGGGCGTCTAGCCCCGCTGCGGCGGCGAGCGCCGTGCACACGGAGCCCCACCGTGTTAGAGGAGGGGAAGGATGCGGGGAAGAGAGGGTCGGGGGCGGCGGACCTCGAGCTCCGAAGCGGCGGCGGCGATACGGCGGGTCGGGGGCGGCGAGACGGAGGACCTCGAGCTCCGAAGCGGCGGTGGCGGCGGCGCTTCGATCTCTCTGCGCGCGGCCGGCGGTGTGTTCGATCGATCTGGCTCAGTGGGGGGAAGAAAGGAAGGGGAAGGTGAAATAAATACACCCCCCCCCGTTAACACCGGTTCATGGCTGGAACCGGTGTTAAAGGGGGGGAATCCGTTTCCCGCGCGCATTTATTACCCCCCCCCTTTAACACCGGTTCGTGGCTGGAACCGGTGTTAAAGGGGGGGTGGTGCGCGCGGGAAACGAAATAAATGCCTCCCCTTTAACACCGGTTCCTGTCTGGAACCGGTGTTAAAGGGGGGGCATTTATTTCATGCATTAAAGGGGCATTTTTAATTCAAAAAATATGATACGAATTTAGAAAATTCATATCTTTTTCATTTCAACTTAGAAAAATATGAATAATATATCATAATTTTCATAAAAATAATTTCTATCCATTCATGTAAATCATTTTATATTTACTTTACATGAAATTTTTCAAAATAATTAAAACACTTACATATAAATTTTGATTATTCAATTCAAACAAAAATAAATTGTTAAATCCTAAAACTTTGAACATAAGAAATATTAAGCATCTAAAAAATGATTTTTATTAGATCAAATCATATTTTAATGCCGCATCTTTTGTATTAACATTTTTGAATTGATTGGATATTTAAATGTCGCATCTTTTGTATACACTTGAATCTCACCAAGCCTCGCTCAACTTGCATTGTTTTTTGATAAAATAGCATATTGTGAACCTAAAAATAATTTTGTAAAAAATCATGAGCATCGTATCATGTACTTGTAGTTCATATCTGACCCACTTCCTGCCGATTCGGTAGGAATTTGTCTTTTTCACCAGAGGTGGACGGAAAGGTTTCAGATCCCCCTGTTTGTACATTGTGCATATAAGGTGGTCTAGTATTTTTGTAAAATGTGTTGGTGGTTTTTTGAATTAGCCATTTGGTGGTTGCTTCACAAAACCGTCCGTTTTTTATGCTCGGAAAATGGAAAATGCCTTTTTGGTGCGATAAAAAGGAAAACTTCCTCTTGCAACATTGTTTGCCATGCCATGATGCACATGTATGCACAATATGGCCATATTATCACAAACTATGCCTTGATTCTAGCCATAACATTGGTCATTTGACCCGAAAGCCAAGAAACCTCGAATGAGATAGGTCATTTTGAGACAGTTACATAAAGCCGAATTGGAACTGAAAATTAAGATACATAAAAGAACTGAAAATTAAGATACATGGCCAGATTAAGTAACAATCGGCCGAACTGGAACTGAAAATTAAGATACATAAAAGAACTGAAAATTAAGATACATGGCCAGATTAAGTAACAATCGGCCGAACTTGTTTCAGAATGTTGGAGTGATTCAGTCATGCTCCTGCCTACACCTGTAATACTCGCCACTGTAGTCGTCGTACTCGCCGCCGCCGTCATCGCTGTCGTCGTCGGGGTCGCCGTAATTGAACCTCTGGAGAGTACGCGTGGGCTGGACTTGAGGGTAGCGCGTGGGCTGGACTTGAGGGTAGCGCAGACGGGGGTTAGAGACGGCGGCAGTGTCATAGGCCATGACGCTCTGGAGAGTCCGACCGCGCCACCATAGCCGACGGCCGGCCTCGTTGAAGTTAGGAGGAGGTGGGCCGTCCTCCTCGTGCCTGGCGAGCGCCCTCTCACGCCGATCCACGAAGAAGGCTTCCCAAGTAGGGAAATAGTCGGGATGCCATCTGGGATTCCTCCGCTGCTCCGGCGTGAGCTCGAAGTAGTAGTGGTTCGTGATGGCCATCCGGCGCGCCACACCTAGAGGGACAGGAGGAACCGGCACGCCTCCGACGCTCAGCATCCAGCCGACGGGGACACAGTAGCCCGGCGGGCAGGGGTAGTTCGAGGCGCAAAGCGCCTCCGCCTACCTGGGGGTTAGTGCTACGGTGGAAGCCATGTGAAAGAGTGATGAGGTTGCAGATATGAGTCTAGACATGTGCAATGACAATGGAGGCCAACCCCCTACATATATATATAGTGAACTAGCGGGAAGAACTAGAGGGAAGAACTGGCGGGAAGAAAAATGGCGGGAAGAAAAATGGCGGGAAGAAGAATGGCGGGAAAAAATGGCGGGATGAACCTTTAGTCCCGGTTGGAGACACCAACCGGGACTAAAGATGAACCTTTAGTCCCGGTTGGAGACACCAACCGGGACAAAACACGAGTCAGCACTAATAATAGGGGTGAGTGTCGACATTATGTCGTGCAGCGTGTACCTTGTCCCGGATGGTGTCACCAAACGGGACTAAAGATGAACCTTTAGTACCGGTTAGAGACACCAACCGGGACTAAAGATGAACCTTTAGTCCCGGTTGGAGACACCATCCGGGACAAAACACGAGTCAGCACTAATAATAGGGGTGAGTGTCGACATTATTTCGTAAGTGTCAACACTATGTCGAGCTGCTTGTACTATAAATAGGCATCCTTGTGAGTCCAGTCCTCCAGCCAGTTTGAGGCAGGGACACCACTACGGCCAGTTTCAGGAAGATGCCGACGGAGCCCAGTCCTCCGGCATCTCCGAGAAACTGGTCATAGAGGCACTCCCTAATATGTGAAATTAGTTAGATCCCAGGTGTATTGATCTAGTTAGAGAAGTTACAAAGCTGCAAGATGGTTTTCGAGAGCAGGGACACCACTACGGCCAGTTTCAGGGAGATGCCGACGGAGCCTAGTCCTCCGGCATCTCCAAGAAACTGTTCATAGAGGCACTCCCTAATATGTGACCGCGCGCGTTTGGAGATCAGATCTTAATGGTAAGTACGAACCGGGACAACTTCTTCTCATAGTCCCGGTCCATCCACAAAACATGACTAACACTCAAGACATGTATTAATATTAAAAACATGAACTAGAGTTACATAATATGAGCATGAACTTCTTGGCATATGTCCTTCCTTATGATCGCTTCAGACGTAACCATGGAGCATCTTCTTTACTTAACGGAATGCTTGGGTCAGTTTTCACTGTGAAGGGCGGAATTTCATCAAACTTATTATAATCTTCTGACATGTCTGTCTTGTCCTCGATTCCCACGATGTTTCTTTTCCCTGAAAGAACTATGTGACGCTTTGGCTCATCATATGATGTATTCGTTTGCATATTTTTTCTTTTTTTTTGGTCTGGAGGACATGTCCTTCATATAGAAAACCTGAGCCACATCATTGGCTAGGACGAATGGTTCGTCTAAGTTCTTCATAAGATTGTTGAGATCCACCGTTGTCATTCCGTACTTCTTGTCTACCTCAACCCCTCCTCCTGTTAGCTTGACCCATTTGCATCAAAACAAGGGGACCTTAAAATTAGGTCCATAGTCAAGTTCCCATATCTCCTCTATGAACCCATAATACGTGGTCTTTTGCCCATTGTCTTCTGCTGCATCGAAGCGAACACCACTGTTTTGGTTGGTGCTCTTTTTATCTTGGCCTATCGTGTAAAATGTATTCTTATTTATCTCGTACCCTTGGAAAGTACATACAATCGAAGATGGTGTCCTGGCCAACAAGTACAGCTGATCCCCAACAGTGGTGTTATTCGTGAGAAGTCTTTGCAGCCAGCCGCCAAAACTCGCCATGTGTTCACTTATAATCCATTCATCAGACTGCCCCGGGTGTTTGAGGCGTATTAAATTCTTGTGTTCATTAATATACGGGGCAACCAAGATAGATCTTTGTAAAACCGTGTAGTGTGCTTGATTGAGAGAATGCCCGTCCCTACATATCATTGCTTTACATCCTAGGGTGCCTTTTCCACGCAGTCTCCCCTCCTGTCGTGATTCTGGAACACCAATCGCCTTAAGGTCAGGAATAAAATCAACACAGAACTCAATGACCTCCTCAGTTACATAGCCCTTGGAGATGCTTCCTTCTGGCCTAGCACGGTTATGAACATATTTCTTTAAGACTCCCATGTACCTCTCAAAGGGGAACATATTGTGTAGAAATACATGACCGAGAATGGCAATCTCTTCTGCAAGTTGGATACAACAATGTTTTGTGATCCTTTAACATCTGCTCCAGCTTCTCCTTCTCCTTTTCAGTTTCACATTCTTCCTTTGCATCAGTAATGGCCCGACCAAGATCGTCATCAGCGGGCCCATCTGCTCCCTCTTGATCTTCATTATCTACCTCCGTTGCATTATCATCATATTCAGGATACATATTATGATAGTTGTCATCATCCTCTTCTTCTTCGTTGTCTTCCATCACAACCCCTTTTTCTCCGTGCTTGGTCCAACAATTATAGCTGGGCATGAAACCGGATCGAAGCAGGTGGGCGTGAATGGTTCTGGTATTTGAGTAGTCTTTCTTGTTCTGACAGTGAACACACGGACAGCACATAAAACCATTGTGACCACGGTTTGCATTAGCCACAACGATGAAATTTTGGAGGCCCGTAATGTACTCGGAAGTGCGGCGGTCACCGTACATCCATTGCCGATTCATCTGCATTAATATGTAGTATATATCAAAAAATAATAGGGAGATGACCATTTATATATATAGTACATCAATGACACATGAAACTATAGTTGCCGACCTCGACCGAGACGGAAAGAGCAACAAGAAAGCTTATTTTGAGCTCTCGGGCATTTCACCGAACACCTCTAGTGCATATGAAAAAAACACAAACTAGCACTCTTCACACCCTCTTGCTAGGCTCCAAAATGTGAAAGAATGGAAGAGTGGGGTGTGTGTGGGCTGGGGTGGTGTCTTATATAGCCCCCCCCCGCTTTAACACCGGTTCATGCCACGAACCGGTGTTAAAGGGGGGGGGGGGTGCGCGGGCCACTGCTGCAGGGACCTTTAACACCGGTTCGTGGCAAGGGGGCTCCTTTTGGCCGCAGGGGCCACGCTGGTACGGCCCCCCTTTAACACCGGTTCGTAGAAGAACCGGTGTTAAAGCCCTTTTTCGGAATCAACAAAAGACCTCGTTTCCACTAGTGACGCCACTCCCGCTGTGATTACGGGAGGGAAGAGAGACACTAGAAGGGGACGCAGTCACCGCCCCTATGTGCCAGTCATGATCATGTCTACGCAGGTGATGATAACAAGGAGGTGAAAACGACGGAAGCGCAAGACTTTAAATAATCCAGTCGCAAGCATCCGCTTCACTCCTGCTCCGACTGAGGGGGATGTTATACGTACACAATTAGAGATAGACTAGGATTTTAGAGATTATCTTGTATTTCAAGTCATAGGCTTCTTACCCTCCAAGTTTGTACGTATATATATACTCCTAATGAGGATCAAATCAATACACTAAAATATTAGAGATTCAATATTTTTCACAAACTCAACTTTGCTCTAAGAATACGGAAGATACACGAAGTCTCCTGTCAACCCTCTCTTCAAACCAGAAGCATGACCGATTGATGATTTGATGTAGAGCCCTGGTTCAGCTGTTGGATCAACCTGTTGACACAGAGACGCATGCCAATGTTTGTCCATCCGATCCCGAATGCTTTGCTGATTCATGACCATAGGCCTTCCTGATAATCTTCAAATCGTTCTTCTGGTCCGTCGCTCTGACTACTATTATATGGCCATTAATCGGTGGTCTGGTCCGTCACAGCAACCGCGAGGAAAGGAAAAACAAGGCCTATCCTCTCATCAACGACAGCTCCATCCGTGAAGCCAAGGGGCAATCCGTCAGCATCCACGGCGAGCACTGCCGCCTCATGTAGAGGTACCCGCCAGGCCCGACACGCATCGGCCCCATGTAGGCGTCGGCGATGTACAGGTAGCCGGACTCGTAATGGAACCGCGGAGGATGTAGACGGTGGCTCCGGCCGGCGCCGCCGCCGTCGGCCCTCGTTTCGCCAAGCGTGGAGAACAGTGCTAGTAGCACAACGGCGAGGGAGATCGTGAGAAACACCAGCTTCCTCGCCCACCCCATGTACGCTCTCCCGTGAGCTGCTTCTATTGATGCTGGATCATCGGTTGTGCTTGTGGTGGTATATATGGATATGGTTCGGTGAACTAGGCCGACTCTGAATTCGAGTTGGAATCGGTCTTGTCCGTTGGCCATTGCATTACGAGTCGGACAGAGCCAGCTGGTGAACAAATCACACACGTTTCGTTGCTCTTCTCAAAAAACTTGGGTTAGCAGTTAACTCGGTGATTCACTTTCTGTATGACAGCATGAGGACTCGGCCAAAACTTGATGCGCTATGCTACTCATGACTCCATACGAATGGTGCGGCTATATATATACATATGCCCTAGATCGCTAAAGGTGTGAAATGTTTGGTGTAGATCTTTGAAGTTTTATGTCATCGTGAGATATTGGAGTAAGCCAAATAAACAAGATACTTCCAACTTTTACACGAGTGGCGAGGCAGCATCGGTGTTGGAAAAGCTCGATAGCGGTTTCCCTTAGGCGATAGCGCACCACTTCTATGGTGACAGCATGCGTAATCGTGGATGGGTTCTTACTCCAGTGGTGAGAGTGCAGTGACACTGCCCACCCCGCGCAGGTTCGAACCCTCAAAACAGGCTGACGCCTAGCTTTATAAATAAAACAACAACCATACATGAATCCATACAACCACACCACACAGAAGTTCACACACAGCCGGCACACACACGGCCACAACCACTACCAGGCATAGCCTAAGTCCAGCGCATGCCAACCAACACATACACAGACAGCTAAAGCAAGATAAAACCACCATCCGGAAGGGCCCTCAGGGGCCAGACGAAGTAGCAAGCCGGCGAGCCGCCGCAATCAGGTGCTCCAACATCTCGCCCAGCCGCGCCCTCTCGCGCTGTCTACACAGCGGGTACCACTGCTGCAAGAAAGCCAGAAAGGTGAAGGTCGAGTCAGAAGCCCGTCGAAGAAAAATACGCTCAATGACCATCTTGTTCCTAATATTCCATAAAGCCCAGGTCATTGCCGCAAACACCAACCATAAGAGGCGCCTCCTCCTCCCAGTATGGTTTGCGGCGGCCTCCAGGAACTTCCCAGGGTCTGAGGCCAGCCACTCAGGCCCTAGGGCCTCGTGAACAAAGTTCCAAAGGAAACGAGCAGCGGGGCACGAGAAGAAGATGTGCAGTCCCGTTTCTGGGACCACACACAACGGGCAAAGGCCATTACTAGGCCCCTGCCGCTTGGCCACCTCCACACCTGAGGGAAGCCGGTCACGCAATAACTGCCAAATAAAAATTTTGATCTTCAGAGGTAGGGGGGCCTTCCACAGTGGTGAGACCCATGGCCACTCGGGCCCTCTAAATAGGGCCCTGTAAGTCGAGCCCACCGAAAAGAACCCCGAAGGGGTGAGGCGCCAAGCATGGGAGTCTGGGGATTGCGCTAGGGACAGCGGTAGACTATCCCTCAGCCCCTCCCAGGAAGCCAGCTCGGCCTCCCCCAGGTTCCTCCGGAAATCCATCTGCCACGACCCACCGTGGAAAGCCTCCCCAACCAGGATAGTGGGGTCAGCGCAGATCGCAAATAACTCGGGACACTTGTGACGCAGAGGGAGATGGCTGAGCCAGGGGTCGAGCCAGAATAGGGTATCCCTTCCATCGCCTATGGAAATAGACAACCCTTTCCGGATAGCTGGCTTGATATCCTGGATGGCTCTCCAAAACTGAGAGCCCTCCCGACGTTCGCAAGCCAGCAGCGGCCGACCCCGCAAATACTTCGCCTTAATCAACTGTAGCCAAAGGCCCCCGTCATCTTTCAGGATCCTCCACACCCATCGAAGCAGCAACACCACATTCATGTGGCGGGACGCGATGATACCTAAGCCCCCTAGCTCCTTGGGGGTGCAGATATCATCCCACTTCACCATATGGTACTTTTGATGGCCATCATTGGCCATCCAAAATAACCGGGAGAGATCCTTGTGGAAGTTCGCACGAACCCCCTCCGGAAGAGGTACATCCCCATCATGTACATAGGGAGGCTAGAGAGGCACGAGTCGATAAGGACCGTCTTGCTCCCCTTGGAGGTAAACCTCCCCTGCCAGGGTTCAGATTTTGCCTTAACCCGACCCATGAGGGGCTCCAGGTCCCTAATCAGGATCCTGGAGTCCCTCATTGGCATCCCTAAATAGTTTAGGGGGAAGACCGCCAAACGGCAGTTAAGGTTATCCGCGATCCTCTGCTGATCCTCTTCGGAATACCCCAACACCATGACTTCACTTTTATCAAAGTTGATCTTGAGGCCTGACATAGCCTCAAAGCACAGGAGCAGGAACTTCAGGTTAATGATATCCTGCTCCGAGCCCGCCACCATAATCATGGTATCATCCGCATATTGGAGGTGGGTCACCCCCCCTCCAGGGATAAGATGCCGAACCACACCTGAGATGTGGCCGGAATTCTTGGCCTTCTCCAAGATTTCCGCAAGGGCATCAACCGCAGCATTAAACAGGATAGGGAGATCGGGTACCCCTAACGAACCCCACAGGAGGGTTTGAAATAGGGACCCACCTCCCATTTATGTTTATAGCTGTGTTCCCGCTCATGACGATCTGCATGATCCAACTTATCATGCGATCATCCACCCCACGACGCTGGAGGACCTGGCGGAGGAAGGCCCAGTCTAGCCTATCATAGGCCTTCTGAAAGTCGAGCTTCAAGAAGACACCCCGCTGGTGACTCACTTTGACCTCATGAATAATTTCATGAAGAGCCAGGATCCCGTCGTGAATATATCTCCCTTTCAGGAAGGCAAACTGATATGGATGCGTCAGACGCTCCATAATTGGAGCAAGCCTGCGCGCGCACACCTTGGATATGATCCGCTGGATCACATTTATAACGGTGATCGGGCGGAACTGGTGAATATCTGTGGCCCCCACAATCTTGGGAATCAGGGTAATAACACCAAAGTTCAGTCGGGCCATCACGAGGGTCCCAACATAGAGTTCCTGGAACATAGGCATAATGGCCCCCTATATATTCTCCCAGAACCTCTGGAAGAAGACAACCGGGAGGCCATCGGGACCAGGAGCCGAGTTAGGCTTCATCTCCGTGATGGCCAGGAGAACCTCCGCGGGCAGGAATCGGAGCGTGAGACCCGCATTCTCATCATCAGAGACCATGGCCCCAACTGGCCAGAAGTCCGCAGCTAATGCCACCCCTATACGGGGTGCTGCCGAGAATAATTCCTTATAGAAGGAATAAATATGGGTGGAGATATCCCTGGCACTCTCCAGAAGATTCCCCTCCGCCCAAAGGCAAGGGATCGAGCACTTCCTACGACGACCATTCGCAATGGCATGGAAGTAAGCCGTGTTCGCATCCCCCTTGAGGAGCTAGTTCTGCCGACTCCACTGTCGCCAAAACGTCTCCTCGCCTCGAAAAATCTCCATTAAGGAGTCTTCAAGCGCATATCGCTGAAGCCAGTCCTCAGCCGATAAGCCCCCGGCATCAGCCTCCCGGTCTAGGGCCTCTAGGGCGGATATGAGACCACCTTTCCTATGTCTCAAGTCCGCCCCCCAAGTTAGCACCCCACCCCCGCATGAACTGGCGGGCCATCATCGCACAAAAGTGCCAGACGTCTATGGCCGAGCGCACCTGGGGAACTGAGGTCGCGGCCGCCTCCCATTTGGATTGAACCATCTCCACGAACCCGGGCTGTTGTAGCCAAAAGTTCTCAAAGTGGAAACGATTCAGTCGCGGGGGCGACCCTCCTCCAGTGGAGAGCATGAGTGGGAAGTGATCCGACCCGATCCTCGTAATCGCCCGCAGCGAGCACAGAGTATAGGCAAGCTCCCAATCAACCGAGACCAGGACCCTATCTAGCACGCTCCGGACTGGGTCAACCCGGTTGTTGGTCCATGTGAACCACCCCCACTCGAGAGATCTCTCTGAGGGCAAGGTCAGCAATAAAATCATTAAACATCCGCATCTGAGGGAATTCAATATTATTCGAGATCTTCTCTTCTGGAGATCGAATTAAATTGAAGTCCCCGGCCACGACCATAGGGGTGGAGCAGCTCTCCACCCTGGCAGATAATTCTGCCAAGAAAGCTGGGGATCTCCTATGGTTCGCGGGGCCATAGACAATAATAACCTCCCACCTGAGGTTACTCCGTCTATGGGTGAGTAACATACTCACAAAAAACTCCCCCCGGTCCATATCCTCAACTTCGAAGGTGTCCTCCTTCACCCCAAGGAGGATCCCTCCGGAGAGCCCATTCGCCGACAACCAGTGCCAGACGAAACTATGACGACTTAATCCCTGCAACTCCGGGATCGAGAAGTCCTGCCTAATCGTCTCCTGCAAGCCCACAATGTCCACATACTCCTGCCTTAAGTAATCACGAAGCTGCTGGCGGCGCCCATCGTGGCCAAAACCCCGGATGTTCGAGATGAAGGAAAAGATTCCTTCAATCATTGGGACACCATCGGGTTTGGCCCACTGCGTGGAGCCGAACGAGCCCTACCAGCGGTCGAGGGCTTGGATACGGGTTTAGGAGGCCTCCCTCGTTGTCCCCCCACCTGGGGGACGGCCGAGGGAGCCTCACCAGGGCACTGTCAGATTCTCGCGCTCTGCCTGAGCACGAGCTGCCGCCAGTGCCCCATCATAGGTCTCCTTCGCCTTAAGCGCCGCAATCTGCTCCAATCGGGGGCCACATTCCCCACAGAACACCAACCCGCTATCTCTAGTGACTGCATATAGCTGCTCAACAGGGACATCTCCCAACACAGAAAACCTAGACCCCGAGGGGGGGGGGGGAGGGAATGTGAAATGGGGATAGAAGGGAGGATGACGAACCTGAATCGATGTTTCGGACCGTGGTCCGCGAAACCGCCTGCTCGAGGATGGTCGGCTCCCTTCCCTCGGACACCGTCCTGGCACCAGCAATCCTAGCACTGGCGCGAGAGGGAGAAGACGACCTCGGCCTTCTTCTCCGCTTGACCGAGGCTCTTTTTGAGATCATCAATCTCACGAAGGGAGGTGTTGTGATCCTCTGCAGTAAGCAATACAAATGTCGGATAGAAGGATAAGAATGCAAGAAGAAACAAAGATCAGGGCATAAAAATACCTTGAAGTTGTTTGAGTATGGCCTCCAACGCCAGGAACTGCTGCACCAGTTGGTTGGCACCTTGCACAAAAGGCTGCAAAAAGAACTACTAGTCAAAAGAAAGACTCGGGGGCTACGCCCAAAAGAACGAGCAGAAGCAAGTTGCACACACGAAAGATGCTCGGGGGCTCCCCCCGAGCCTCGAAGAAAAAAAACAAACAACAACATACCCCACGGATGCTCAGGGGCTCCCCCCGAGGTGGGAAGAAAAGAAAAATCAACAGATCATCCGAAAAGGCTCGGGGGCTCCCCCCGTGATAGAAGGCAGAGTTACTTACATGATTTGACGGCGACTCCGAAGGTCCGCTCGCAGCCTTCTGAGGCGCAACCACCCAAATCTCCTGCGGAGAAGGGTCTGGAGCAGCGCCTTCAGAGGTGGCCACCGTGTTAGGAGGAGGAAGCACGACCTTCGACTCCCCCATCTTCTCCCGAGCACCATCACTGGAGGAGTCGTTAGAGGAGTGGCTACACAATGACAAATTAGGTAAGCGCAAGGTAAATACACAAGAAAAGGCAATGCAGGGCTAAGGAAACTTACGAGTCAAGCTCGCTCAAGTCGAAGACGGGAGGGGTCTTCCGGACCTTCTTCTCCTATTTCTTCTCTTCCTTCTTTTCTTCCTTCTTCCGCTTCGCCGGTGGGTGCGGTGCCACAGCCCGCACGGGAACGGCAGGAATCGGAGAGGAAGAGCCCCCATGCCCATCACTATGACGATCAAGGCATAGCGGGTTCCTAGGCATCGGCGGAGTCAAGGCATTCGAAGACTCGCTGGAGCTCCGTGTCCGCTTGCGAGTATGGTCCTCGCTCGACTCGTTGGCCTCTTCAGCCAGAGATCGCGCCGATGGCAGCTCGGACATGGAATCCACCACTTCATTGTCCGGTGCAGCCGGAAACAATTCAGGAAGCGGTGGCGACATGCCCGGAACCTTGAACTCCTACACAAAAAGAAGCAAATTTGTCAGCAGACAAATAAATACAAGTAAAATGCAGTCAAAAATAGCGCCACGCGCACGTCCCAGATCTACACCTGCGGAACCGGACGAGAAGCGGAGAATGGAGAAGTCAGCGACTTCCCCGGGATATCCTCTCTAGCCTTGAACTTCAGCAACGGGCGAAGGACTCCGTCGAGATCTCCCTTGGAGAATTCTTCAGCCAAAACCCTAGTCGGGTCACGACCAGCATAAAGGAACATCGGGTGCGCCCTAGCCTGGAGCGGCTGCATCCGACATTTGAGAAAAGTGCGGATCATATCCACACCGTTCACCTCCTTCTCCGGAATCAGCTGGAGATCCTCCACCCGACGATAGAGAGTCTGTATCTCCGCTACCTCGCCATCCAAGATCTGGTTCTTCCAGGACCTCTTCGGCTCGATATTTTGGGAGGGGTCGAAAGGAGCAAGACCAAAATCTTGCCCAGCCACCGTGGAGTCGCGGATGTAAAACCATCGCCTCCGCCAGTACTGGACAGATTCGGACATGGAAAAAGAGAAGAAAAGAAGATTGGGTTTGAGGGAGATGATGCAACCCCCAATGGGATAAACACCATCAGAACCATATTGCCTCTTCACGGAATAGAGTTTCCAGAAGAGGCCAAAGTGCGGCTCGATACCGAGCTAGCACTCGCAGAAAGTGATGAAACAGGCGACGTGAAGAAGAGAATTGGGGGAAAGAGATGCAGCTAGATGCCGTAAAGAAAAAGCAGTCCACGAAGGAAGTTGTGGACTAGGAAGGAAAAGCCCTGAAGAACAAAAGAGAGGAACATAACCCGAAACCCAGCGGGGGACAGGGAATTACCGCGTTGCCAGGGAGTTTGACGGCCTCCCTATCCTGCGGGATTTGGCCCCGCTCATGAAGCTTGCGGAGATCACTCTCCCGCGTCTCCGATCGCCGCCAGCCACCGTCGGTGACACGGGTAGAGGTAGAACTTTTCTTGCCACCAGCAGTGCTGGTGCCAACCGCAGAAGAAGACTTCTTAGGTTTCCCCCATTGCGGTGCAGCAGCGCTGGTGACGAGAACGTAGAATCAAAGAAGGAAATATTCGAGGATATTCCAGTGCGCAGCAAAGAAAGCTCAGAGAAGATTGGAGTAGTGAAACAAGAATGGCTGCGGTAAAAACAGACTAATTTTTCCCCAATGATTATAAGGACGAAGATGATGCACGATAACCGTCCATCAAGAAGACCTAATGCCAACGGCAAGATCTGACCATACATGTGTCAGCATCGCAACGAACCGTCGCTCACACGCCGTCCACTACACGTGGAAATCGAGGCAACGCCGTAATTATCTCCACGCCACGCGTGAACAGTCAATTCAAGGTCAGAAGGTGGGACCCACGTTCGTCCAGTCATGTCATCTCTAGCATAGCAGACATTTGAGGTCACCGATCGTCAGCACTGACGTCATCAAATGCTATACTAGCAAAGGCCACGATTCTTCGGCTACAAAGCTAAGAGTACTCACTCGAAACTTCGATTCGACTAACTACTCGGGGGCTGCTCCTATCAGGAGCGCTGGCCGCGCACCCGAAAATAAACAACACTTCAGCACTGAACTATTTCGTTGAGTCCTACGTCGAGTCTGCGACTCCACTACGGACCCAGGGGCTACTCCCATAGGGAGCATGGATTTCAAGCATCCGAAAAATTTATGTCCTACGGACCTGAAGCTGAACACCGTTTTAGGAGGAGGAAGCTGTAGGGTTTCGTAGCATGGAAAACAAAAATTTTCTACCGCATACAAACAAGCCAAGATCTATCTACTAGATTGTAGCAACGAGTCGATAGAATAACTCACCCTCGAAGATTCCAACGTGTTTAACGAGAGCGGATTCTTGTGGGTGATGTAGTCATACTCTTTCCGATCTCAAGATCGCGTAGACGATCCTTCCGGCGCTGCGTTCCGGCAGCGCTCCCGCAGTCGGTCACACGTTCGGTACTCGACGAAGACCTTCCTCTCCCTTGTTCCAGCAGGCAACGGAGGTTGTAGCACTCTCCTCGCGATTCCGGCAGCACAACGGCGTGGTACCGGAAGTAGAGGGGAGATCTCGCAGGGCTTCGCCTTAAGCCGGAGCGAGTATGGTGGAGTATGAGAGAGCTCCTCGGCGATCTAGGTTTTAGACACACCAAGGAGGAGGTGCTAGAGCCGGCGGCTAGGGTTTGGGGCACCCCAAGTCGGCGGCTAGGGCAACCCTAGGAGGCGGCGACAGCTGCAGGAGGTGGTGGCGCCAAGCTAGGGTTTGAGGAGAGGTACTTGTGTGTGCTAGGAGGGAGCCCTGCCCCTCCTTATATAGGTGGAGGGGCCGGCCGGCCAAGGGGAGGGAGTGGAGTCCCTCCCCAACTCGGCTTGGGTGGTGCGCCGGCTTGGGGAGGAGGGACTCCCTCCCCAACTCGGTTTCACCCTCCTCCTCTTTTCCTCTTTCCAAATTTAGCCGTTTGACTTTTCAATTTAGCTATTTGACTTTTCAAACTAGGATTTGAATTAATCCTTTATTTGGAACAGCGATGACACTTACTACATGATGCAATCATACCAACTTGATACAACACATCCATGTACCCTTCCCCTCCAGAGTGCCGGACATTCCGGAACATTCTAGAACATTCCCGATGAAAACACCGGAAACATTCCCCAAGTACGAAACAGGACTTTCCTTATATGAATCTTATTCTCCGGACCATTCCGGATCTCCTCGTGATATCCCGGATCCCATCCGGGACTCCGAACAACATTCGGTCTCTTTCTCATTATTCCATAACTACTCAAACAACGTCGAATCCTTAAGTGTGTCTCCCTACGGTTCGTGAATTATGCGGACATGATCGAGACACTTCTCCGAACAATAACCAATAGAGGAATCTGAAAATTCATATGGCTCCCACATATTTCTACGATTACTTTCCGATCGAATGAACCACTTACATACGATACCAATTTCCCTTTGTCTCACGATAGTTTACTTATCCGAGGTTATGATCGTCGGTATCTCTGCATACCTAGTTCAACCTCGTTACCGATAAGTACTCTTTTCTCGTTCCCGTGATATGTGATCCCTTGTGAGCCAGTCACATGCTTGCAAGCTAATTGGATGACATTTCACCGAGAGGTCCCAGAGTATATCTATCTGTCATATGGATGGACAAATCCCACTCTTGATCCATGTGTTTCAACCAATACTTTCTGAACACTCAATGCCACCTTTATAGCCACCCAGTTACGGTGTGGTGTTTGATGTCATCAAAGCATCCATCTGGTAAAGGTGATATGCATGATCTCATGGTCGAAGGAATTAGGTTACTATGTGTCAGAAAGCATATAGCAATTGAATTATTAAAATGACTTGATCTTTATGCTACGCTTATCTATAGGAGTATGTCCACCATATCATTCTCCTAACGATATGATCTTGTTGTTAATAACATCTCAATGTTCATGATAGGGAAACCACAATCATCTATTAACCAACAAGCTAGTATTATATAGAGGCTTTACTAGGGACTTCAATTTAAGTTTACAAATCACACAAGTATTAATGTTTCCTTGTTAATACTATTATAGCATGAATGTAAACATTTATCATAAACACAAAGATATAATAATAACTATATTTATTATTGCCTCTAGGGCATATCTCCAACAGTCTCCCACTTGCACTAGAGTCATCTAATCTAGATTACATGGTAATATACCGAACACCCATGGCAGTTTGGTGCTGGTCATGTTTTGCCCTCGGGAGAGGTTTAGTCAACGGATCCGCCACATCCAGATCTGTGTGTACTTTGCAAATCTTTATATCCCCATCTTGGATATGTTCTCGAATAGCGTGAAAATGTAGCTTGATGTGCTTCAGCTTCTTGTGTGACCTTGGTTCTTGTGCATTGTCTATGGCGCCCATGTTATCACAGTAGATAGACATTGGGTCCAGCGCACTAGGAACCACACCCAGCTCTGTAATGAACTCTTTCATCCATATCGCTTCTTGTGAAGCCTCCGAAGCAGCCATGTATTCCGATTCAGTTGAAGATCTCGCCACAACACTTTGTTTTGCACTCCTCCAGCTAACTGCTGCACCATTCAAAATAAATACGTATCCAGATTGTGATTTAGAATCATCCGGATCGGTGTTCCAACTAGCATCGGTGTAACCATTAACAACGAGCTGTTCATCACCTCCATAAGAAAGAACCATATCCTTAGTTCTTCTCAAGTACTTAAGGATGTTTTTGACCGCTGTCCAATGATCCAATCCTGGATCACTTTGATATCTGCTAGTTAAACTAACAACATATGCAATGTCGGGTCTAGTACATAGCATGGCATACATTAGAGATCCTATGGCTGAGGCATAGGGAGTCTTACTCATCCTTTCTCTATCTTCTGCCCATGTCGGACTTTGAGTTTTACTCAAGGTCGTATTGGGCAACATGGGCAAGAACCCTTTCTTGCTATCTTCCATTCCAAACCTCTTTAGAACCTTGTCCAAATTTGTACTTTGTGACAATGATATTTGGCGTTTTGATCTATCTCTATAAATCTTTATGCCTAATATGTAAGCTGCTTCGCCAAGATCCTTCATTGAAAAACTATTATTCAAATATTCCTTGACACTATTAAGAAGGTCTACATCATTCCCAATCAACAATATGTCATCCACATATAGTATTAAGAATGCTACAGAGCTCCCACTCACTTTCTTGTAAATACAAGCTTCTCCATAAGTTTGTATAAAACCAAACCTTTTGATCGCCTTATCAAAACGTTGATTCCAACTTCGGGATGCTTGCTTCAATCCATAGATGGACCGTTGAAGTTTGCATACCTTGTTAGCATCTTTAGGATCGACAAAACCTTTGGGTTGCATCATATACAACTCTTCATCAATGTCTCCATTGAGGAATGCTGTTTTGACATCCATCTGCCATATCTCATAATCGTAATATGCAGCGATTGCTAACATAATCCTCACAGACTTTAGCTTCGCTACCGGTGAGAAAGTCTCATCGTAGTCAACTCCTTGAATTTGTCGAAACCCTTTTGCAACAAGTCGAGCTTTATAGACAGTAACATTACCATCAGCATCTGTTTTCTTCTTGAAGATCCATTTGTTCTCGACAGCCTTCCGGCCATCCGATAAGTCCACCAAAGTCCATACTTGGTTTTCGTACATGGATCCAATCTCGGATTTCATGGCTTCTTGCCATTTATTGGAATCTGGGCTCATCATCGCTTCCTCATATGTCTCAGGGTCATCGGTGTTGTCCACCAACATGACACTCATAACGGGATCATACCAATCTGGAGTGGTACGAGTTCTCGTTGACTTGCGAGGCTCTGTAGCAACTTCAACCGAAGTTTCATGATCATCATCATTAGCTTCCTCTCTTATTGGTGCAGGCACCACAGGAACTTCTTCCGGTGCTGCGCTACTTGCAATTTAGAGAGAAGGTTCGACAACCTCGTCGAGTTCTACTTTCCTTCCAGTCACTTCTTTCGAGAGAAATTCCTTCTCTAGAAAGGATCCATTCTTGGCAATGAAGATTTTGCCTTCGGATCTATGATAGAAGGTATACCCAATAGTTTCCTTCGGGTATCCAATGAAGACGCATTTTTCCGCTTTGGGTTCAAGCTTGTCCGGCTGTAACTTCTTTACATAGGCTTCGCATCCCCAAACTTTAAGGAACGACAATTTAGGTTTCTTCCCAAACCATAATTCATACGGTGTCATTTCGACGGATTTAGACGGTGCCCTATTTAAAGTGAATGCGTCTGTTTCTAATGCATAACCCCAAAATGATAGCGGTAAATCTGTAAGTGACATCATAGAACGAATATCTAAGAGAGTTCGATTACGACGTTTGGACACACCATTACGCTGTGGTGTTCCCAGCGGTGTCAACTGCGAAAGTATTCCGCATTTCTTCAAATGCTCGCCAAACTCGTAACTTAGATATTCACCTCCACGATCAGAACATAGAAATTTAATCTTCTTGTTACGTTGATTCTCTACCTCACTTTGAAATTCCTTAAACTTCTCGAAAGTTTCGGACTTATGTTTCATGAAATAGATATACCCATATCTACTCAAGTCATCCGTGAAGGTAAGAACATAACGATAACCACCGCGCAATGCTACACTCATTGGACCACATACATCGGTATGTATAATTTCCAATAAGTCCGTAGCTCGCTCCATCATACCAGAAAATGGAGTCTTAGTCATTTTACCCATCAGACATGCTTCGCATCTATCAAGTGATTCGAAATCAAGTGATTCAAGAAGTCCATCGGAATGGAGTTTCTTCATACGCTTCACTCCAATGTGACCAAGACGACAGTGCCACATATAGGTCGAATTATCGCTCGATTTCAAACGTTTAGCCTCAATGTTATTAATATGTGTATTTCCACTATCGAGATTCAACAAGAATAGACCATCTATCAAAGGTGCATGTGCATAAAACATATTACTCATATAAATCGAACAACCATTATTCTCGGACTTAAACAAGTAACCGTCTCGCAATAAACAAGATCCCGATATAATGTTCATGCTCAACGCAGGCACCAAATAACAATTATTTAAGTATAAAACTAATCCCGATGGTAGATGAAGAGGTACCGTGCCGACCGTGATCACATCAACCTTTGATCCGTTTCCTGCGCGCATCGTCACCTCGTTCTTCGATAGCTTCCGTTTATTCTGCAGCACCTGTTTCGAGTTACAAATATGAGCAACCGAACCAGTATCAAATACCCAGGCAATACTACGAGTACTAGTGAGATACACATCAATAACATGTATATCAGATATACCTTTCTTCTTGATGTTGCCGTTCTTCAAATCCGCCAAGTACTTTGGCCAATTCCGCTTCCAGTGACCTTCTCCCTTGCAGTAAAAGCACTCAGTATCAGGCTTAGGTCCAGCCTTGGTCTTCTTCGTCGGCGTGGTAGCTTTCTTACCACGCTTCTTGAAGTGTCCCTTCTGCTTAGACTTGCCTTTCTTGAATTTGGTGGTCTTATTGACCAACAACACTTGGTGCTCTTTCTTGATCTCCACTTCTGCAGACTTCAACATGGCAAAGAGTTCTGGCAACGTATTGTTCATGTTCTCCATGTTGTAGTTCATCACAAAGTTCTTGTAACTTGGTGGTAGTGATTGTAGGACACGGTAAATCCGCAAAGCATTAGGAATCACTATACCCAAGCTTTGAAGTTTGTTTGCGTGCCCATACATCTTAAGCACATGCTCACTGACGGAGCTGCCCTCTTCCATCTTGCAGTTAAAGAACTTTTCAGAAGCCTCATAGCTTTCAATTGCCGCATGAGTCTCAAAAATCAATTTGAGATCCTCGACAATATCATATGGGTCTGAATCCTCAAACCTTTTCTGAAGCTCCGATTCCAAACCATACAAGATAGCACACTGAACTATGGAGTATTGATTCTTCCGAGCGAGGTAAACATTCTTTACTTCATCGGGAGCATCATCTGCAGGTGGGTCACCCAGCGGTGCATCCAGCACATAGGTCAAATTACCAGCTGTGAGGACAATCCTCAAATTGCGGAACCAATCCGCGAAGTTGCTTCCATTATTTTTCAACTTTTCTTTCTCTAGGAACGCATTAAAATTGATGGTAGGGGCTGCCAATTATCTACAACATATTTGCAATAGTTTAGACTAAGTTTATGACAAATTGAGTTCAAATTAATAATAAAATTAATCTAGGTAAACTCCCACTCAAAACAATATCCCTCACATTGTTTTAGTGATCACACGAACCAAATCCACCACATCAACACCGATCATCACGAGAGTTGACATAGTTTCAATGGCGAACAATCAACATGTTCATCATATCTACTATATGATTCATGCTTTACCTTTCGGTGATCCGTGTTCCGAGACCATGTCTGTACATGCTAGGCTCGTCAAGATCAAACCTTAGTTTCCGCATGAGCAAATCTGGCTTGCTCACGTTGTATACACTTGCGGAATCTAACACACCCGATCATCACGTGGTGCTTCAAAACAACAAGCTTTAGCAACGGTGCTAACTAAGGGTGAACACTTTATGACTTGAAATTCATGTGCATGAGGGATCATCTTATAATGCTACCGTCGTCTACTAAGCAATACAAGATGCATAAAGGATTAACATCACATGCAATTCAAAATATGTGATATGATATGGCCTTTCTTCTTTGTGCTTCCGATCTCCATCTTCTAGAACGAACATGATCTCCATCATCACCGGCATTGCATCAAGGTCAATGACGCCTCTCCATGGTTGTCGTCCACCGGCTTCAACTATTACAACTACTTTGAATAGACACGCGGGTCTTAACATAAATTAAAGACAACCATATGGCTCCTGCCGGTTGCCACCTTACAATAAGGAACATTGCATACATCAAATATAATCACAATCATGGCCATATCACATCACTGCACACCCCTGCAAAACAAAGTTAGACGCCTCTACTTTCTTTGCATGTTTTACGTGGTTTG
This sequence comes from Avena sativa, assembly GCA_916181665.1. Classification (NCBI taxonomy): domain Eukaryota; kingdom Viridiplantae; phylum Streptophyta; class Magnoliopsida; order Poales; family Poaceae; genus Avena; species Avena sativa. The sequence goes on from OV702280.1 coordinate 427,305,115, forward strand.
GGGCTTTCAATAAGTGTCGTTCTAACTTACGAACATGAACCACAACATTGATACTAGTATTGTTAATCACCTGTTGTAAATTGGATCTTAACTATGCTAGGAGAAACAGGCACCCGCAAAGCCACTTATGCAATACAAGTTGCATGTCAAGCGTGGAGCAAGTCTCATGAACGATGTCATGTAAGGTTAGCCCGGGCCGCTTCATCCCAACATACCGCAAGATGCAAAGTACACAAGAAGCAATCGACAATAAAAGCATCAACGCCCACAATGACCATTGTGTTCTACTCGTGCAACAGATCTACATATAGACACGGCTCTGATACCACTGTAGGGTTTCGTAGCATGGAAAACAAAAATTTTCTACCGCATACAAACAAACAAGCCAAGATCTATCTACTAGATTGTAGCAACGAGTCGATAGAATAACTCACCCTCGAAGATTCCAAAGTGTTTAACGAGAGCGGATTCTCATGGGTGATGTAGTCGTACTCTTTCCGATCTCAAGATCGCGTAGACGATCCTTCCGGCGCTGCGTTCCGGCAGCTCTCCCGCAGTCGGACACACGTTCGGTACTCGACGAAGACCTTCCTCTCCCTTGTTCCAGCAGGCAGCGGAGGTTGTAGCACTCTCCTCGCGATTCCGGCAGCACAACGGCGTGGTACCGGAAGTAGAGGGGAGATCTCGCAGGGCTTCGCCTTAAGCCGGAGCGAGTATGGTGGAGTATGAGAGAGCTCCTCGGCGATCTAGGTTTTAGACACACCAAGGAGGAGGTGCTAGAGCCGGCGGCTAGGGTTTGGGGCACCCCAAGTCGGCGGCTAGGGCAACCCTAGGAGGCGGTGACAGCTGCAGGAGGTGGTGGCGCCAAGCTAGGGTTTGAGGAGAGGTACTTGTGTGTGCTAGGAGGGAGCCCTGCCCCTCCTTATATAGGTGGAGGGGCCGGCCGGCCAAGGGGAGGGAGTGGAGTCCCTCCCCAACTCGACTTGGGTGGTGCGCCGGCTTGGGGAGGAGGGACTCCCTCCCCAACTCGGTTTCACCCTCCTCCTCTTTTCCTCTTTCCAAATTTAGCCGTTTGACTTTTCAATTTAGCTATTTGACTTTTCAAACTAGGATTTGAATTAATACTTTATTTGGAACAGCGATGACACTTAGTACATGATGCAATCATACCAACTTGATACAACACATCCATGTACCCTTCCCCTCCGGAGTGCCGGACATTCCGGAACATTCTAGAACATTCCCGATGAAAACACCGGAAACATTCCCCAACTCCGAAACGGGACTTTCCTTATATGAATCTTATTCTCCGGACCATTCCGGATCTCCTCGTGATATCCCGGATCCCATCCGGGACTCCGAACAACATTCGGTCTCTTTCTCATTATTCCATAACTACTCAAACAACGTCGAATCCTTAAGTGTGTCTCCCTACGGTTCGTGAATTATGCGGACATGATCGAGACACTTCTCCGAACAATAACCAATAGAGGAATCTGGAAATTCATATGGCTCCCACATATTTCTACGATTACTTTGCGATCGAATGAACCACTTACATACGATACCAATTTCCCTTTGTCTCACAATAGTTTACTTATCCGAGGTTATGATCGTCGGTATCTCTGCATACCTAGTTCAACCTCGTTACCGATAAGTACTCTTTTCTCGTTCCCGTGATATGTGATCCCTTGTGAGCCAGTCACATGCTTGCAAGCTAATTGGATGACATTTCACCGAGAGGGCCCAGAGTATATCTATCCGTCATATGGATGGACAAATCCCACTCTTGATCCATGTGTTTCAACCAATACTTTCTGAACACTCAATGCCACCTTTATAGCCACCCAGTTACGGTGTGGTGTTTGATGTCATCAAAGCATCCATCTGGTAAAGGTGATATGCATGATCTCATGGTCGAAGGAATTAGGTTACTATGTGTCAGAAACATATAGCAATTGAACTATTAAAATGACTTGATCTTTATGCTACGCTTATCTATAGGAGTATGTCCACCATATCATTCTCCTAACGATATGATCTTGTTGTTAATAACATCTCAATGTTCATGATAGGGAAACCACAATCATCTATTAACCAACAAGCTAGTATTATATAGAGGCTTTACTAGGGACTTCAATTTAAGTTTACAAATCACACAAGTATTAATGTTTCCTTGTTAATACTATTATAGCATGAATGTAAACATTTATCATAAACACAAAGATATAATAATAACTATATTTATTATTGCTTCTAGGGCATATCTCCAACAGAAGCACGACCTTCGACTCCCCCATCATCTCCCGAGCACCATCACAGGAGGGGTCGTTAGAGGAGTGGCTACACAATGACAAATTAGCTAAGCGCAAGGTAAATACACAAGAAAAGGCAATGCAGGGCTAAGGAAACTTACGAGTCAAGCTCGCTCAAGTCGAAGACGGGAGGGGTCTTCCGGACCTTCTTCTCCTATTTCTTCTCTTCCTTCTTTTCTTCCTTCTTCCGCTTCGCCGGTGGGTGCGGTGCCACAGCCCGCACGGGAACGGCAGGAATCGGAGAGGAAGAGCCCCCATGCCCATCACTGTGACGATCAAGGCATAGCGGGTTCCTAGGCATCAGCGGAGTCGAGGCATTCGAAGACTCGCTGGAGCTCCGTGTCCGCTTGCGAGTATGGTCCTCGCTCGACTCGTTGGCCTCTTCAGCCAGAGATCGCGCCGATGGCAGATCGGACATGGAGTCCACCACTTCATTGTCCGGTGCAGCCGGAAACAATTCAGGAAGCGGTGGCGACATGCCCGGAACCTTGAAATCCTACACAAAAAGAAGCAAATTTGTCAGCAGACAAATAAATACAAGTAAAATGCAGTCAAAAATAGCGCCACGCGCACGTCCCAGATCTACACCTGCGGAACCGGACGAGAAGCGGAGAATGGAGAAGTCAGCGACTTCCCCGGGATATCCTCTCTAGCCTTGAACTTCAGCAATGGGCGAAGGACTCTGTCGAGATCTCCCTTGGAGAATTCTTCAGCCAAAACCCTAGTCGGGTCACGACCAGCATAAAGGAACATCGGGTGCGCCCTAGCCTGGAGCGGCTGCACCCGACAATTGAGAAAAGTGCGGATGATATCCACACCGTTCACCTCCTTCTCCGGAATCAGCTGGAGATCCTCCACCCGACGATAGAGAGTTTGTATCTCCGCTACCTTGCCATCCAAGATCTGGTTCTTCCAGGACCTCTTCGGCTCGATATTTTGGGAGGGGTCGAAAGGAGCAAGACCAAAATCTTGCCCAGCCACCGTGGAGTCACGGATGTAAAACCATCGCCTCCGCCAGTACTGGACAGATTCGGACATGGAAAAAGAGAAGAAAAGAAGATTGGGTTTGAGGGAGATGATGCAACCCCCAATGGGATAAACACCATCAGAACCATATTGCCTCTTCATGGAATAGAGTTTCCGGAAGAGGCCAAAGTGCGGATCGATACCGAGCTAGCACTCGCAGAAAGTGATGAAACAGGCGACGTGAAGAAGAGAATTGGGGGAAAGAGATGCAGCTGGATGCCGTAAAGAAAAAGCAGTCCACAAAGGAAGTTGTGGACTGGGAAGGAAAAGCCCCGAAGAACAAAAGCGAGGAACATAACCCGAAACCCAGCGGGGGATAGGGAATTACCTCGTTGCCAGGGAGTTTGACGGCCTCCCTATCCTGCGGGATTTGGCCCCGCTCATGAAGCTTGCGGAGATCACTCTCCCGCGTCTCCGATCGCCGCCAGCCACCGTCGGTGACACGGGTAGAGGTAGAACCTTTCTTGCCACCAGCAGCGCTGGTGCTAACCGCAGAAGAAGACTTCTTAGGTTTCCCCCATTGCGGTGCAGCAGCGCTGGTGACGAGAACGTAGAATCAAAGAAGGAAATATCCGAGGATATTCCAGTGCGCAGCAAAGAAAGCTCAGAGAAGATTGGAGCAGTGAAACAAGAATGGCTGCGGTGAAAACAGACTAATTTTTCCCCAATGATTATAAGGACGAAGACGATGCACGATAACCGTCCATCAAGAAGACCTAACGCCAACGGCAAGATCTGACCATACATGTGTCAGCATCGCAACGAACCATCGCTCACACGCCGTCCACTACACGCGGAAATCGAGGCGACGCCGTAATTATCTCCACGCCGCGCATGAACAGTCAATTCAAGGTCAGAAGGTGGGACCCACGTTCGTCCAGTCATGTCATCTCTGGCATAGCAGACATTTGAGGTCACCGATCGTCAGCACTGACGTCATCAAATGCTATACTAGCAAAGGCCACGATTCTTCCGCTACAAAGCTAAGAGTACTCACTCGAAACTTCGATTCGACTAACTACTCGGGGGCTGCTCCTATCAGGAGCACTGGCCGCGCACCCGAAAATAAACAAACACTGCAGCACTAAACTATTTCTTCGAGTCCTACGTCGAGTCTGCGACTCCACTACGGACCCAGGGGCTACTCCCATAGGGAGCATGGATTTCAAGCATCCGAAAAATTTGTGTCCTACGGACCTGAAGCTGAACAACGGCTGAATCAAAGTCTCTGCTCGAGTCTAAGACTCGAACAGACACTTGGGGGCTACTCTCATAGGGAGCTCTGGTCGCGCACCCTATAAATTATTCGACTGTGATCTTTCGGATCAGCATGCAACATTTTTTCGGCAACTTTGCCCTAATTAAACGCTGAGTGAGAAACATTCTCCTTGGCCACCCGAAACACCTCCGTGGTGATAAACATTCGGATGCGCAAAGATAAGACCTACAGATTACATCTGATGGCCTGGCAACGCACACAACTGCGATCTGCTAGTATGAATCCGTACCAACAGACGTGATGAAAAATCCCGACGGACGCGTTGGGTACATCATTTAAATTCACTGGAATTCCACTCATGTAAGTCCTCCGTGGCCTGAGTCGAATTACGCCAGCATATGTTCCGGGTTCGAGTCGAGGGACTCGAACCTGAAGAAGATCGTGTTGTTTTGTCCTAAGACAGTTAACTGACCCTGATCCATCGGGAGAGTCAGGCACACGGAGCATGGTTATACCCCGCGGGTACACGATATCAGCATACCTAGTCCAGCCCAAGGAAGGCCCACAACAAATATACGCGGGCCCATGAAGATTTTCGGGTGGCCAAGGCCCATGACGCCTTCGGATCCTTGGAGAGCAAGACTAGAGTAGATAGAAAATTCAAAGGGGTAAACCCTAAAACCTGTAACCGACTCGGTCTGTGCCTGGGACGTGCCTAACTCTATATAAAGGCCAGGAGGGCACGACCTAGATCTCTCACCTCATACTTTCGCATAGACACCTCCACGCCAGATTGCATCTGCGCACCCCTGTAATCTTCGGTTCCGCCGTAATCAAGAGAAGACAAGCAGGAGTAGGGTTTTTCCCTCTGGGGGCCTAAACCTGGGTAAACCTCGTGTCCCGTGTTGCTTTTTTGCTAACCGTTCCGCGATCTCCAGCATTCCCATCTTCTCTAAAACCCAAGTCCATAACAATGGGCATTGACGAGATTAAACCTCGTCACATGCAACATCACAAACAACACATACATGATAAAATCAATAAGATAGAACCATTAACCAATCTGACATAGTAATCTTAATATCCATCGGATCCCCGCAAACACAACATGTATGATTACAAATAGATGATCTTTATCATGAACGGAGCTCACAAGATCTAAACATGGTAGCACAAAGGAGGAGAAACAACCATCTATCTACTACATGGACCCGTAGTCCAAGGTGGAACTACTCACGCTTCATATCGGAGGCTGGCATGATGATGAAGAAGGCCTCCGAGATGATCTCCCCTCCGGCAGGGTGCCGAGAAGAGCTTCAGATCCCCCGATCTAGGGACGATGGTGGAGGCGGCTACAGACTATTTCATGGAAGATTGATCGGGTACTTAGGGTATTGGTATCGGGGTCTTCTTATAGGCGAAGAGGCGAGGCAGGGGGCACCCAGGGTGGCCACGCCCCCTAGGCGCGGGCCAGGCCAAGCCGCGCGGACAGGGGGTATGCCCTCCTGATGGATCTTCTCCGTATCGTCTTCTGGCTCCGTGTTCCCAACGATAAAATAATGACTTTGGCTTTTGTCCCGTCCAATTTCGAGAATATTGATTTTCTGCCTTTTCTGGAACCAAAAACAGAAGAAAACAGGCAACAAGCACTATGGCATCTTGTTAATAGGTTTGTCCTAGAAAACATACAAAAATACCTCAAAGTATAGACAAAGCAAAGCAAAGTAGATACTAAACAAGCATGGAACATAAAAAAGTATATATATGTTTACGACGTACCACCCGTCGTTTGACAAAGTTTGACAATAGTTCAAAATGGGCATAAGAAATTCAAAAACGATCTAAACAATGAGAAACTTTCGCGTGGTGTCATATTATGTGACATAGTTAGAAGAAAAAATATCAAACTTGGTATATTGATTATGTCTCAAAAAACCGTCACAAAATAACCTATCTCATTCGAGGTTTTCTAGCTTTCGGGTCAAATGACCAATGTTATGGCTAGAATTAAGGCATAGTTTGTGATAATGTGTCTATATTGTATATACATGTGCATCATGGGATGGCGAACAATGTTGCATGAGGAAGTTTTCCTTTTTGTCGTACCAAAAGGCCATTTTCCATTTTCTGAGTGCAAAAAATGGGCGGTTTTGTGAAACAACCATCATATGGCTAATTCAAAATGCTACCACACATTTAAAAAAAATACTATACCACCTTACATGGACAATGTCCTAACAAGGGATCTCAAATCTTTCCGTCTATCCCTGGTAGAAAGGACAAATTCCTGCCGAATCAGCAGAAAGTTGGTTTTTTTAGGTTAACAATATGCTATTTCATCAGATATCCACTTCAAGTTTATCGAGGCTCAGCCCCGAGATAAGAATCTTCATGCCCGTCGTTCGACAAAGTTTGACGATAGTTTAAAACGGACATAAGAAATTCAAAAATGATCAAAACAATTCGAAACTTTCGCGTGGTGTCATATTATGTGACGTATTTAGAAGGAAAAATATCATACTTGGTATATTGATTATGTCTCAAAAAATCTTCACAAAATGACCTATCACATTCGAGGTTTCATGGATTTCGGGTCAAATGACCAATGTTATGGTTAGAATCAAGGCATAGTATGTGATAATGTGTCCATATTGTGTATACATGTGCATAGTATGTCAAATGACCAAATGCCAAACAATGTTGCAGGAGGTAGTTTTCCTTTTCGTCACAACGAAAAGCCATTTTCCATTTTCTGAGTGCAAAAAATGGGCGGTTTTGTGAAGCAACCATCATATGGCTAATTCAAAATTCTACCACCCCATTTTTACGAAATACTATACTACCTTACATGGACAATGTCCTAATAGGGGGATCTCAAACCTTTCCATCTATCCCTAGTGAAAAAGACAAATTCCTACTGAATCGGTTGGAAGTGGCTCAGATATGAACTATAGGTACATGATTTGATGCTCATGAGTTTTTTAAAAAAATCATTTTTAGGTTCACAATATGCTATTTCATAGAGATCCACTTCAAGTTTAACAAGGCTTAGCCCTGAGCTAAAAATCTTCATGCCCGTCATTTGAGAAAGTTTGACGATAGTTTAAAACGGGTCTAAGAAATTCAAAAACAATCCAAACAATGCGAAACCTTCCAGTTGTGTCATATTATGTGACATAGTTAGAAGCAAAAATATCAAACTTAGTATATTGATTATGTATAAAAAAACCTTCATAAAATGACCTATCTCATTCGAGGTTTCCTGGCTTTCGGGTCAAATGACCAATGTTATGGCTAGAATCAAGGCATAGTTTGTGATAATGTGTCTATATTGTGTATACATGTGTATCATGGGATGACAAACAATGTTGTAAAAGAAAGTTTTCCTTTTCGTCGCACCAAAAATCCATTTTCCCTTCTCTAAGCGCAAAAAAGGGGCGATTTTTTAAAGCAACCACCCAATGGCTAATTCAAAATGCCGCCACCACATTTTTTAAAAATACTAGACCACCTTACATGGACAATGTCCTAAAAAGGGGATCTCAAACCTTTCCATCTATCCCTGGTGAAAAAGACAAATTCCTGTTGAATCGGTTAGAAGTGGGTCAGATATAAACTATAGGTACATGATCTAATGCTCATGAGTTTTTATAAAAATTATTTTTAGGTTCACAATATGCTATTTCATCAAAGATCCACTTCAAGTTTATCGAGGCTCAGCCCCGAGCTAAGAATCTTCATGCCCGCCATTCGACGAAGTTTGACAATAGTTTAAAATGGGCATAAGAAATTCAAAAATGATCCAAACAATGCGAAACCTTCCAGTTGTGTCATATTATGTGACATAGTTAGAAGGAAAAATATCAAACTTAGTATATTGATTATGTATTAAAAAACCTTCATAAAATGACCTATCTCATTCAAGGTTTCCTGGCTTTCGGGTCAAATGACCAATGTTATGGCTAGAATCAAGGTATAGATTCTGATAATGTGTCTATATTGTGTATACATGTGCATCATGGGATGGCGAACAATGTTGCAGAAGGAAGTTTTCCTTTTCGTCGCACCAAAAAGCCATTTTCATTTTCCGAGTGCAAAAAACGGGCGGTTTTGTAAAGCAACCACCCAATGGCTAATTCAAAATGCCGCCACCATATTTTTCAAAAATACTAGACCACCTTACATGGACAATATCTTAACGGGGGACCTCAAACCTTTCCATCTATCCCTGGTGAAAAAGACAAATTCCTGCCGAATCGTTAGAAGTGGGTCAGATATAAACTATAGGTACATGATCTGATGCTCATGAGTTTTTACAAAAAGTATTTTTAGGTTCACAATATGCTATTTCATCATAGATCCACTTCAAGTTTATCGAGGCTCAGCCCCGAGCTAAGAATCTTCATGCCCGCCGTTAGACAAAGTTTGACGATAGTTTAAAACGGGCATAAGAAATTCAAAAACGATCCAAACAATGCGAAACCTTCGTGTGATGTCATATTATGTGACATAGTGACAAGGAAAAATATCAAACTTGGTATATTGATTATGTCTCAAGAATATCTTCACAAAATGACATATCTTGTTCGAGGTTGCCAAAAAGCCATTTTCCATTTTAAACGGCCAAATAAAATTATTATTAGAATCACAACATCCTTTGTGATAAGTTGATACTAATATCATATTTGGATTCCTCTCATTTTTCTGATCAATTTAGACATATTATTTGTCGAATTCTGATTTATAGATTTAAAGATATTAATTATTCCATATTAAATAGAAAAATACAAAAAATCATTATATTTTTATTTGAATTCAATAATATTTTTTACTTATTCATTATTATTAACTTAAATAATTGTTTGTAATTTCAAAAAATAAAAATATATAACATGATGATATAAGAATTAATAGGATTGATATCATAGTTTTGACAACAATGTATAAATTGCTTTCCGGAAAAAGATTCTGACGGAACGAGTAAGTTAAGCGTGTTAGAGCTGGAGTAGTAAGGATTGGTGAAAGACCGAGAAGTTTGACCAAGACTGTAATTTAATCAAATATTAAGTATGTTTAGTGTTAAAAATGTTCAAAGATCAACGAGTCAAACAATTTAAAGATTAAAAAAATTAAAAAAAATATTGAGAAAAATAAAATAATAATAAAAAATTTAAACAAAATATTTTTGCAACCGATCCGCAGGCTATGTCTATGGTCGCTACGCCGGTGACAGCCGTTGGCGTAGCGTACGCCGACGGTATTTTGATACTCCGACGGCCTCTGTGTGGTCCGCCAAGAGAGATCTTTGCCGAGGAGTCTACGCCGAGGATCTTTTGGCCTACGTCGATGGCTTTTAGCCTTCAGCGTACCGCGCGTGTCCCGTAGTGAAGGTGCAAACATTAGCATTCATGCTTCTGCTCAATCACTAATGTTTACAAGCGCCAAACAGGTCGTGATCGTGCCTCTGGTTTGCACAAATGGGCTGACCTTTAATTGGTCTAAGCTAGTGCGTTGTGCCTGGAGTCTAATATCTTTGTACCCACATTAGTACTTCTGTTTCTCTATATTCTGCACACTTGCACTCTATTTGTTTTTTGGATATTTGCATTCTGCACGCTTTCTAATTAATCAGCGTTGGTTATGTAGTCCGATTGACAACGGTTTCACTGTTAACAAATGGTACTCAGATACTCTTTTTTTTGTGTTTTGACCATGTAGTCTCTCTAATCCATTGCCAAATTAACAGTTTTTATGACACTAACAATTATGAAGTAGATGTCGTATACCATTCAAGTTTAAAACAATAATATTGTTTGTATATACACCAGCAATCCAACTAGCATGTATTTGCTTATTTTTTCGACCAACCAATTGCCATGTGGAGTCTCGCTGCGCACTTGGCCTGTCGATGCCGTAACATAACGACATTACAATACATGGTGCTTTTCTTCTCTATCGGGAGCGACCATCTTCGGCAACCTTTTTTTCATAAAGCTACCAGGGGTATCTTATATGTCGAGGCTCACACCATCAACACATGGCTCGTTCATGGCACTTGACGGCAAACCATCCTACGAAGTGTCTTCCTTTTGGGCTGCCTCACCATTCATTTACAAACATCCTCTTTATTTGGTCTACTCCAGTATCTCACAATGAAACACTCCAAAGATCCACCAAAAGTCATTTATGCATAACTCCTACTACTTGTGTCGATTTTGTTAACCAAAGGTACTTACTTGAACCCTTGGGTGATGATCGAATTATAACGGGATGGCAAGGCGTGTTCATATATATAGCTGCACCCTTCGTATGGAGTCTCGCAAAGGGTTGGCTCTGTTCACGTGTTGTCATGCAGAAATGAACCTTCGTGCTAAGCCATTATTTTTGCATGAGAACTACAAAACCTATGATTGCTTCATGTGGTTCTTCTGTCCGAGATGCGGCCCTCTTGTTTTCTGACTTCACATTCTGTCTCGGCGCCAATCGCTGAAACGTACTCCCTCCGTTTCAAAATATAAGACGTTTTAGCTTCGTGAAGAAAATGTATCTAGACTTCTTTTGGTGTGTAGATTCACTCTAAATTTGAGTGAATCTATGTATTAAAAGAAGTCTAGATACATTTGCTTCGCAAAACTAAAACATCTTATATTTTGAAACGGAGGGAGTACAAGCAGAACCGCATCCAGCAAGAAATGTAGATCTCGTTTGTGTGCGTATGCTCACACACGGAAAGAGCAAACTTGCACGCCATATAATAAGGCTGCCTCTCCGTGGTTCTGCCGCGACAGCCTTGCTTCCCACCGTACCGGCTCCGGCAGGATGGCCGCATATCCATGGTTCCGCGCTGACAGGCTCGCGGGAGACAGCCTCATCGATGCGGTCGCATCCCCATTGCGCGGTCGCATATTCGGTCTCGGCGCAGATGGCTAAAATGTACTAGCAGAACTGCAAAAGCAACGGGCATCTAGCAAGAAATGTAGAGGCCAATTGTGTGTAGCTCGAGTTAATTGCAAAAAACCGTGAAAATTACGTAAAAAGTTTAAAAATTCACCTCTTTTGAGTAGATTCACAAAAATCCACATACATTGAGTCCGTGTCTTGCAATGTGCACTGCCGCTGGGATTTGGCTAGCGTTAACTACGATTATGACCGGTGGGGCCCATTGTCAGGCTTACGTGGCACAGTGAACCGGTCAAAGGGAGACATATCTCAAATCAGGGTCTTTTTGTAAAAATAATCCTTTTTCTATTTTTTCTTTTGTTATTTATTTCCCTTCTTTTCTTTTCTTTCTTTCCTTTTTCTTCTTTGGACAACCTTCGTATGGATCCCCGATGCCCCCACTATCGATCCAACTAAGAACCAGCCCAGCCCACATCGCTGGGGGACGACTTCGCCGTTTTCGGGGATGTGGGAGCCTCATGGGTGCCTAAATCGGACTACCTAGATCCTGTGGCATGGGAGAGCTTTTTTGTGAACGGTCAAAGGGTCTAGAAGAACCAAGAAGCTGCAAGTAGATCCAGTAGCAGGTACAAAATGCAAAGAGGCCGCTAGCAGTAAGCACCCTAGCTATACTAGAAATAACATATAGGGGCCTCTTTTTTACAGAAAACACCTCACAAAAGGAAGGAGAAAAGCAATCAAGCCCCAGTTCAACGCTGCCACCAAACTCCGACAATCTCTAGCCAATGGCGAGATCGAAGTCTCTTACTCGTGACGCTTTCTGAGCCGGAGAAGCATTGCGGCCGGCCAAATCGCACTCTCCGGGGACGAACCACTTGTCGAGAACGATCTGTCGAGCTCAGTGGGCCGCTCCTTTGCGGTGGCCTACACACCTAGAAGTGCTGCATAAACGGCTAGGCGGCGGTGCACAGAGGAGCAGCAGGTCGACAGCAGCACAACAGGTTAGCGGCGGTAGCCCAAGGAGATAATCAGTGGGAAGGGGCAACGGTGGTAGACGGCTACCAAAGGACGCCAGTAGCTACGGATAAGCGGAGGTGGGAAGGGGCGGCGTGGCGGCCAGGAACAGAGTTGGTGGTGGTGAGGGGGCGCTGGCGGCCAAGGTGGTCATGCATTTCAGTGAAAGATGGGAGAGGAAACTGAGGGTAGGGGAGAGGTAGGAAATGAAAGGTGGGTCCCTGTAAACTTTAGAAGAAAACCCAAATATTAGATCTAGATAACTTAGTTGTCCTCAATCGTGCGAAATCACCCCTGACTGTGGGTCCTGATGTCAGAAATTGAAGGGTTTCGCGGCATAGTAAATCAAAATTTTCTACGGATGCGAACAGAGGGAAAGCCAAGATCTAATCTAGGAGATGCAATCAACGAAAGAGATTGGATTAGATCTTCATACCCTTGAAGATTCGCACAGCGGAACGTTCATCGGAACGTGGGTGATGTAGTCGTACTCGCTTCTCCTCCTCGCGATCCGATCCGATCTAGCACCACAAGTGGCGGTGCCTCCGTGAGATGCACACGTGCAGCACCTCGACGTCTCCTCCTTCCTCGGACCAGCAAGTATGGTGGAGAGATAGATTGGATCTACAACACGACGGCGTGGTGTATATGGTGGAGAATTTCTGCAGCAGGGCTTCGCCTACAAACAGTCGGGAGGGAGAGAGGAAAGCTAGCAAGGCGGCTAGGGTTTGGAGGAGAGGTGTAGGGGTTTGGTGCGCCCCCACCCCTCTTTATATAGAGGGGGGGCGCAGCCCTAGCCCCTCCCCCAAGCCCAAAGGATAAGGAGTGGGGGGCATGGACTCTCCCCTCTTCTAGAAACCCTATCTCTAGTTTAAACGATTTAAACTCTCTAGGATCGGCTGGGCCCTATGGGGCCTTGTGCCCCTGGCCCAATGCGGCCAGGACACTCTCTCATAGGCCCATGCCCCCTCACGGAAGGTGGGGCCACGTTGGTCCCCTTCCGGAAGGTTCTAGAAGCTTCCGGTACAATACCGATTAACCCGGAACAATTCCGAACTCCAAAAACTGCACTGCCTTATATGAATCTTATTCTCCGGACCATTCCAGAACCTCTCGTGATGTCCCGGATCCCATCCGAGACTCCGAACAAAAATTCATAAACCAATTATCCAATCTATCCTAGCGTCGAGATACGTTAAGTGTGTGACCCTGCGGGTTCGAGAATATGTAGACATGATCTTCTATCAATAATCAACAGCGGGGTCTGGGCACCCATATTGACTCCCACACATTCATCGATGATCATATCGGATGAACCACGATGCCAGGATTCAATCAATCCCATATATATATTCCCTTCGTCTCGCGATATTTTACTTGCCCGAGATTCGATCGTCGGTACCGTCATACCTAGTTCAATCTCGTTCACAGCAAGTACTTTACTCGTTCCGTAATCCGATATCACTTTGTGATTAACTCCTTAACCACATGCTTGAAAGCGGTGTTGATATCGATTACCGAGTGGGCCCGAAGTATATCTCTCCGACTTGGGAGGGACAAATTCCATCTCGATACATACAACCCAACAGATACTTTCCGATCACCTGAGAGACACCTTTATGATCACCCTCTCATAGGATGACGTTTGATGACCTCAAAGCTTTCTTCCGGTACCAGGGAGTTGCATTATCTCATGGTCTAAGGAATACAATATTTGACATAGGAAAAGCTTCGCAAAGATGAACACGATGAAACGATCTAATTGCTTCGCTTAGTTTGGGTATGTCCATCATATCATTCTCCCAATGATATGATCTCATTATCAATTGACAACTCATGTCTATGGTTAGGAAACCTTAACCATCATTGATCAATGAGCTAGTCCTTAGAGGCGTACCAGGGACACGGTGTTGTTCACAAACCACACAAGTATTAATGTTTCCGCTTAATATAATTCTAGCATGGAATATAAACTTTATCATGAACAAGAATTATAATAATAACATCTTTATTATTGCCTCTAGGGCATAATTCCAACAGAAATTTCATTAGCGCGGCTAAATCCTAGCCTCAGTGCACATTGCATGCGACAGAGTCAATGCATGTGGATTTTTGTGAATCCACTCAAAAGAGGCACTACAGGACGCAAGTGCTATGGCGAGGGCAAAAAATCGTCGGCGTAGGCCAAAATGCCCTCGACGTATGCTAAGCCGACGACTGCTCTTGGCATAGCCTCCTCGGAAAATTCTTCCTCGGCAGAGCACACGGAGGCCATCGGCGTATCGAAATGCATTCGGCGTATGCTACGCCAACGGCTGCCCTCGGTCTATTGGCCGTCGGCATAGCCTGTCGGTCGGTTGCAAAAGTATTTTTTATTTTTATTTTTAATTTGTTTCTCATTTTTTTAATCTTTGAATTGTTTGACTCGTTAATCTATCACTTTGAACATTTTTAACATTAATTACACTTAATATTTGATTATATTGCAATCTTGGTCAAACTTCTCGCCCGGTCACCCATCCTTACTACTCCACAAAGCACGCTTAACTTTCTCGTTCCTTCAGAATCTTTGTCCGCAAAGCAATTCATATATTGTTGTCAATACTATGATATCAATCATATTAACTCTTATATCATCACATGTTTGTATTTTCTGAAATTACAAACAATTATTTAATTAAACAATAATGAATAAGTAAAATATTATTGAATTCAAATAAAAATATAATGATTTTTTTGTATTTTTCTATTTTATATGGAACAATTAATATCTTTAAATCCGTGAATCGTAATTCGACAAATAATATGTCTAAATTGATCAGAAAAATGGGAGGAATCCAAATATGATATCAATATCAACTTATCACAAACTATGCGGTGATTCTAGACATAATTTTATTTTCCCGTTTAAAATGGAAAATGGCTTTTTGGCAACCTCGAATGAGATAGCTTGGGGCCGAGCCTCGATAAACTTGAAGTTGATCTCTGATGAAATAGCATATTGGAACCTAAAAATGATTTTTGTAAAAAATCATGAGCATCAAATCATTACCTATAGTTCATATCTGACCCACTTCCTACCGATTCAGTAGGAATTTGTCTTTTTGACCAGGGATAGACAGAAAGGTTTGAGATCCCCCAGTTAGGACATTGTACTTGTAAGGTGGTAAAGTATTTTGGAAAAATGTGGTGGTAGCATTTTGAATTAGCCATTTGGTGGGTGCTTCACAAAACCGTCCGTTTTTTGCACTCGGAAAATGGAAAATGGCTTTTTGGTGTGACGAAAAGGAAAACTGTCTCCTTCAACATGGTTCTACATCCCATAATGCACATGTATGCATAATATGGACATATTATCATAAACTATGCCTTGATTCTAGCCATAACATTGGTCATTTGACCCGAAAGCCAAGAAACCTCGAATGAGATAGGTCATTTTGTGAAAGGTTTTTTAGACATAACCAATATACCAAGCTTGATATTTTTCTTTATAACTATGTCACATAATATGACACCACGCGAAGGTTTCGCAATGTTTGGATCGTTTTTGAATATCTTATGCCCGTTTTAAATGATCGTCAAACTTTGTCGAACGGCAGGCATCAAGATTCTTAGCTCGGGGCTGATCCTTGATAAACTTGAAGTGGATCTCTTATGAAATAGCATATTGTGAACCTAAAAATGATTTTTGTAAAAAATTATGAGCATAAGATCATGTACCTATAGTTCATATCAGACCCACTTCCTACCTATTCGGCAGGAATTTGTCTTTTTCACCAGGGATCGACGGAAAGGTTTGAGATCCCCCTGTTAGACATTGTCCATGTAAGGTGGTATAGTATTTTGGAAAAATGTGGTGGTAGCATTTTAAATTAGCCATTTGGTGGTTTCTTCACAAAACCGTCCATTTTTTGCACAAAAAATGGAAAATGGCTTTTTAGTACAACGAAAAGGAAAACTTCATCCTTCAACATTGTTCGCCATCTCATGATGCATATATATGCACAATATGGACACATTATCACAAACTATGCCTTGATTCTAGCCATAACATTGGTCATTTGACCCGAAAGCCAAGAAACCTCGAATGAGATAGGTCATTTTGTGAAGGTTTTTTTAGACATAATCAATATACCAAGTTTGATATGTTTCCTTGTAACTATGTCACATAATATGATACCATGCGAAGGTTTCACATTGTTTGGATCGTTTTTGAATTTCTTATGCCTGTTTGAAACTATAATTAATGTTTTATGTTTCATTT
Source organism: Avena sativa (assembly GCA_916181665.1). Lineage (NCBI taxonomy): Eukaryota > Viridiplantae > Streptophyta > Magnoliopsida > Poales > Poaceae > Avena > Avena sativa. Next base: position 427,321,853 of record OV702280.1, read on the forward strand.
AATTTTTAATTATAAATGTGTAATATTTGAGTATAGATAGATAGATCTTATTTTTCTGCAAATTTTGATATATTATTTGTATTTTTCCAAATTAGAATGATTTAGTTATGTTTTTCAAAGTTTAATGAGGTAAAAGGAAAAATAGCTACGCCGAGGGCAGCCGTTAGCGTAGGCTACGCCTAGGGCAATTCTATGCTGATGGCTGCTTGGGAGGCTGGCCTGGTCACGGTCTAATCCGACGGTCCCGACGTTTGGCCGTCGGCGTAGCGCCCAACGGTCGGCGTATCCGTCCATTCATGTAGTGAGGTGGATTTTTGAACTTCTCGCGCAATTGTCGCGGTTTTTTGCAATTAACTCGTGTAGCTGACAGAGATGGCCGAAGAGCAAACTTTGTAGTATGCACTTGCGGATGCACTGGAATGGGTGTACATAGTTCAAAATTACTATACTCCGTATGTGTTTGTTGGGCTAGCTATGACTGAGTGGGCTACTTGTCTTAGAATAGAGTTACAGTAAATAAAGGTTGTACATTTGTAACCCTTGTTTAGTTGTGGCTCTGCCTCTTCGAGTTGCACTCTTGCATCCCTCGAATTGAATTGCATACGAGGATGCGGCAGAGTACGAGCCAGAGAGATAGTGTCATGAATGCTTTGGCAAGTGCTGCATGCGCCAGCTCATATCGTAGATGCCTTGTGCAGGAGTGACACCGCAACGTCCTTGAGGCATTGGCTGTCCCGAACTTGATCTTGCTATCATCGCCAAGATTCACTTCGGTTTCACTGTTAACAAATGGTAATTAGGTACTCTACTTTTGTGTTTTGACCCTAAACCCTAAACAAATTATGACCCTAAACCCTAAACCCTAACTTGATCTTGCTAGCATCGCCAAGTCTCTCTAATCCCTTGCCAAATTAACAGTTCTTATGACAGTAACAATTATGAAGTAGATGTCATATACCATTCAACTTTGAAACTATATTGTTTGTATATACACCTGCGATCCAACTAGCATGCATTTTTTGTGTTTCCGACCAACCAATTATCATACAGGTTCTTGCGGTAGTGTTGGCATATCGATGTTGTTACATGTCGACATTACAATACATGGTGGTTTTCTTCTATGTCTGGAATGACCATCTTTGCATGACCACCTTTTTCTCATCCAGCAAAGAGGAGTATCTCTTATGCCGGGGTTCACACCATCAACCCCTGCCTCGTTGACGACTCTTAGCGGCAAACCAACATCCAGTGTATCACCTATCTTGGCGTCCTCACCATTTATTTAAAAATATCATCTTTATTTGGCCTACTCCAATATCTCACAAAGAAACACACTTCAAAGATCTACACCAAGCATTTATACATAATTCCTACTACAGGTGATCGAATTATAACGGATGGCAAGGCATGTTCATATATGTAGCTGCACCATTCTTATGGAGTCTCACAAAGGGCTGCCTCTGTTTCGCATGCTATCATGCAGAAATAAACATTGGTGCTAAGCCATTTCTTTGCATATATGAGAGTTGCAAAACCTGTGATTGCTTCATGTGGTTCTTCTGTCCGAGGAGTGGCCCTCTTGTTTTCTAACTTGGTACCCACATTCCGTCTCGGCGCAGATCACTGAAACATACTAGCAAAACTGTAGAAGCATGGGGCATTCATCAAGAAATGTAAAGGCCAATTGTGTGTGTAGCTCACAGAGATGGCTGAAGAGAAAACTGTTAGACATATTTAGCTTTTATCCTTTTATACATGTATTTAGGTATTGTATCAATATCAAACTCTATACAAACCGATCCGATCATGGGTATTTCTCCGAACCTATATTAACGCGGAACTAGTGCTAGGCCACACACTGTTTGACGCCTACACTTTGTCATGGTATCAGAGCGAGGCTCTTCCTTGAACTAGCTGCCTACATCGCCGCCACCAGAGGTTCTCTGTGTCGTTGTGACCCTGCCGCCCCGTTGCTGCAAAACCCAAAGCCAGAAACAAAATCCACAAAACTCTGCTGCCGCTCAGCCCTCTTTAGCCACCGCCCACAACAATCTTTAGATCCAAAACAACCACAAGCCAAAAAACTAAAACCCTGCGCCGCCGCTGAGATCGACCTCTGCCACTACGCTAAAATCACAAATCCTTGCCGCCGCCGCATCTTGTGATGCTTCTATTCTCCCCTACCATGCCGTCCTCTGTGTCCTCAATTACTATGCTTGTCGCTGCCCTGGGCGCACCACCGACCCAGCTGCTCACCAGCGACAACTCGCTCGTTTGGAAATCTCTCGTCGTTCCTTCCTTGCATGGCGCCCAGGTTCTCAACCTTGTGAAGGGACTCGAGCCGGCCCCTGTGGAACAGACTGAAGTGGAGGACAGTAACAGAAAACGCGTCAAGATTGAAAACCCCGAGTACACCGCCCGGATCACGCGGGATCAGTAGGTCCAGCGGTATCTCATCAATGCCCTGTCCTCGGATTTGCTATCGCATGTGATTGGCCTTGATACATCCACGGCGGTATGGAAGGCGATCAAGTCCGTCAACACGACTCCTTCTCGCCCCTCAATGATATGAAGAAGGGCAATCTCTCTGCGGAAAAATATTTTGACAAGATGAAAACACTCGCATATGAGCTTACTACTGTTGGAAAGCCCCTTGATGATGATGAGTTAATCTGGTATATTTTGCATGGTTTTGAAGATTCATACAACACACTGAAAATCGCTATCAATGCCAATTCTAATACTACCCTAGCTGACTTTTGCAACCAACTGCAAGCTTTTGATTAGTTGTAATAGTCGGGTGGTAGTGGTGATGCCTTCGTCTCCTCCGCCAACATGACACGTCAGAGTGGTGGTCGCCCTCGACCTCCAGGCCGCGCTTATGATCGCTGCCGCCATGATGGTCGTATGCGCCGCCATGATGATCGTCAGGATGACCGTGGATGCGGAGACAGATATGATGATCGCTGATATGAGGATAGGCGTGATGGTGGCAGTGATCATGATCATGATCGTCGCTATGATGATCGCCCTCGTCGTCGTGATGATGATGGAAGACAGTTCTATGATGATGGGCGTGATGATGGGCCTCATTGTGGACATGCACCCACCCCCTATGTCAACGTGACATGTCAAATTTGCAAGATCCATGGTCATCCGGCCAATGATTGTTGGTGGAGGTTCTAGAATAATCGAGACCGCCATGATGATCCTGATCATGGTGATAAGGGTGTCAATATGGTGTCCTATGGTGTGGACACAAACTAGTACTCCAACACTGGTTCTACCGATCATGTTGCTCATGATATGAACAAGCTTTCCTTCCAGGAGAAGTACCCAGGGCATGATCAAGTCCACGCGGCCAACGGTAATGGTTTGGAAATCTCTCATATTGGTCATTCAATGTTGCACACTCTCCATGGTTCCTTACATCTTAAAAATATTCTTCATATTCCATATGCCTTGACAAATCTTCTTTTAGTATAATGATATCTTTCTTGGTTAAGGATCAGGCCACAAGGGGAATTCTCTTTAAAGGTCCATGTCATGAAGGTCTCTAACCGCTAGTACCCTTGCCTACCAGGTCTTCTAAGCAAGTCTTCCTCACAATAAAGTCGTCGTCTTCTACATGGCATCGCCCCATAGGACATCCATCCACTACTGCAGAATAGGCCACCAGTGACAGACTCAAAAGACCTATTAGTGACGGGCAAAGCGCCTGTCACTGATAACTAGTCACTAGTATGAGGTTACTAGTGACGGGCAAGTGCCTGTCACTAGTACACATACTAGTGACAGACATTTACACATGTCCGTCACTAGTATATGTATACTAATGACAGACAAAAGAGATGCATGTCAAAAGCTGTCATGTGGGGTTTTTAGTGACGGGACCATTATCATGCCCGTCACTTGAATTTCGGTAATGGAAAATTCAATGCGTTTTCCACAAATAATCTCGATAGCACAATAATATGTTATAAAAAATAAATATATTTTCCAGGCAAATACAAAATTCATAATACCATGTATATATCCTTAATTTACATCACAAACTGACCATGATCTGGATGGTACTGACCCAACATATGGACGCTCTTACAATGCGTAATTTCTCTTTAGTAACTTGGAAGACCATAGAGCTAGCCAAAGTTGATCAGAATTGCACTTCTAATTATATATCAATAGCATCACTAGTGAAAATAAACTAAAAAAATGAAAAGAACTAGCCTAGAGAGATATTACTCAAAGTTCCATCCGATGAGTAGTTTCTCTCGGTCTCAATCTTCAATGCACTACATTTGCCTACATTTTCCTGTGACATCTTGACTTTTTTAACAAAAAACATGAGGTATACATTGTCATCCAACTCTTCGATCATCCCTGATCGTTACACCAAGCTGTCTTTTGTTTATTCTTCATTTGCTATAGGTATTTATAAGCTGCAAAAATTTCAGTTCAATGATGAAAAATATGCAGACGATGTCAGCGTATAAAGATACTCCATATGCTAGTAAGCATTCAACAGCAAAAGTGAATCTATAATAATAATTAAATAGGTGATCCCCACTAATCATGCAAGCTATACACATCAACAAGCTATTATAAAATATAAAATAGTAAAATAAAAACATACCAACGATTGGATGCCTAGGACTATCTCACTGAGTCGTGCATGTCCACCATACCAGCAAATATGTATCTCACTTCTTTTGCGAACTCACTGCTAATCTGAATCTGAAACACACGCCGTAGTCTTTAGCATAAACTTTCTTTTGAAATTCACATCAATGGATACATAAGTGTAACTGGAGGCTACAAACTACACAATATTTTTACTCCATATTGTTATATATTGTTAGATAACAGAAGCATTGATTCATGGAAGCAATCTATCAAACATGTGTTAGGCAGAATAACAATGCACAAAAATAGCAGAGGACATGTGCAACCGGAATGTTAGCAGTACAATATTTCTTAGCTAATATTCGATCGGCACATGTTTAATAGTACAATATCAAGCAAGTAAATGGATGAAGTACAGTGAGTGAACACGCATACTGTTGTCTCATGGTTATATAATAAACAAATAATGAATAGAAGGACTGCTTACAGATTCAAGCATCTAAACTTCTTGCAGACTCGACGCTTGCACCAGTTCCCATCACAGATGTACTAGTTACTCTACAATTTATCTCCCTATTCATCACAGGCAGAGAGGTTCCTGCAGTAGACGGGAGCAGAGAGGCTAACATGCTAAGAGGGGGCCGGGCCTTCCAAAGAAGACACGAAGGGAGCAACGAACGTCGAGCGGGGTGAGCCGGCGGGTGGCACTTCTGAGCGCGGCTGGACTTTGTCTGCGCACATCAGCCGGGCGCATCGAGCAGCTTCCACCATGGCGAGTAGGGGAGAACCAAGGACGGATCGCGGTAGATAAGGCCGGCAAGGGACGGATCGAGGCGAAGCTCGCCGGCAACCAGGACGTGTGGGCGCGTAGCGAGCCAGCGAGGAGCGGATCATGGCGGGCCTGACCGGCGACCAAGTAGGTCCTAGGACGGATCGCGCCGGGTAGCAGAGACAAACGGCGTGGCGGGGCCTCACTGGGAGCGGGGGCGCGCGTCGGAGATCCAGCCGAAGAGGAGGTGCGTGTCAGATCTGCGGGAGAATCCGAAAGTTAGGGCGACACCGGCAACCTAGGTAGAGGTGGTGCGGTCTTGACGGCGCAGGCTCAGATACCGCGTCCCGTGATGGGCTAACCGTTATAATTTCATCCAAACAGTTGGGCTAAACTGATCCGTGTGACAACCTATGCTAAATAATTTAATAGTATAAGTAAACAAGATAGGCAATTAACTGCTTAAATCACCAGATATGCTCCTATCGATATATACACCAATTGATAATCGATTATTACTATGGGAGAGACAACAAGATCGGATCGGTGTATATGTTCTAATTCAAGTAGGGAACAAGCAAGAAAAACGAAATCGAATTTGGACACTCCTAGTCAATGTTACACGAGTTTGAATGAATATTGGTCAAGAAAACTAAAATGAAGGAGACTTGGAGTCACCTCGATCTCACTTGATCAAGCTAGGGCAAGAGTGACCGAGCGCCTAGAGCCCGACCCAGGGAGAGGATGCGGGGGAGTGCGCGACTGGGTGGGCCGTTCCAGAGACCGAGTGCGTGGTGCTTCGTATTTTTCTAGTTGGCACAAAAGATAAAAAATCCCTGTTACTAGTGACAGGTCTTTGTAGATGACCGTCACTAAGCAATTTGTCTGTTCAGTTGACCTCCATAAAAAATACTAGTGACAGGCACATTTTGAGATTATCACTGATCATAGGGTTACCGGTGACAGGCATTTATACATGCCCGTCACTAAGTAATTTTTTTCATTCAACTAATCTCCAAAAAAAATACTAGCGACAGTTACTTTTATATGCCCGTCACTAGTTTTTTGTATTAGTGACAGGCTTATCCTTGCCCGTCACTGACAATACTTATTAGTGACAGGCACAATTTTGTCTGTCACTAATCACCTGGAGGCTATAAGCATTTCTGCAGTAGTGATCCTCTTTTGTGGTGCAGCAGATTCTTAGGAAACATCATATTTCTAGTTCGCCTAAAATAAATCCATACATTTGTGATTTTTGTCAACTAGCTAAGATTCATCAGTTACCATATCATGTCTCTACTAGTGTTTCCACTGTTCCTTTCGAGCAAGTTTTTTCTGATGTATGGGTACCGACACCTGCCTCTGTTGGCAAACACTCATATTATGTAAGATTTATTGATGATTTTAGCAAGTTTATCTAGATATATTTGCACAAAAAGAGTTCTAAAGTTTATCAAGTTTTTCTTAATTTCCAACAACTTGTTGAGAGAAAATTTGATAGGAAGATTATTACTATGCAAACTAACTGGGGTGGTGAATATGAAAAACTCCACGGTTTCTTTCAAAAAGTTGGCATCACTCATCACATCTCTTGTTCTCGTGCTCACCAACAAAACGGTTCTATAGAGTGCAAGAACCGTCTTATTGTTGAAGTAGGACTTGCCCTTCTTGCAAATGCATCTATTCCTCTCAAGTTTTGGGATGAAGCTCTTCTGACAGCCACTTCCTTATAAATCTTCTTTCCAGCAAAGTTATCAATAACTCACTCATGTTGAGCATCTTCTTGACACAATGCCTAATATGAGTCTCTTAGAGTCTTTGATTGTGCTTGCTGGCCTAATCTTCATCCCTAAAAAACACAAATTGGATTTTCGTTCTAGCAAGTATCTGTTCTTGGGTTACAATCATTGCCACAAAGGAGTAAAGTGCCTTGACACTAAAACAGGATGAGTTTATATCTCTAAAGATGTGTTTTATGAGAATTTATTTTCCTTTGCTGACTTAAATCCTAATGCTGGAACACGCCTCAAAAAATATATAATTTTGTTACCATCAAATAATGGGGAGGCACACATTTGATCATATGGAGTTGCATATTATTCCTAATGTTACTAATCATGGCCAAGCTCATGTAGATGACAATGTTTTTGCAGGTGATTTTGTGTCACAGCATGCATCAGATGAAAATTCTAAAGAAAACAGTGAAGAAATCAGTCCAAATAGTGAAGAAAATGGTTCAGAAACAAATAGAGTAGCAATATAGATGCATAGGACACCTTCAAAGTTCACAAGGGTGACTAGAAACAAATAGCACAAGAACAAGTAATATCACAATATGCATCAATTAATAAGCTTTGGAACACTGCACATAGAATGACAACTATGCTCTCTTAATGGTGCCTAAAGGTAGAAGGTGGAGACTCAGTAATGGTGGAAGAAAAGCCTTTTTTGTAAAGGAAGCAGGGATTACAAGTTTCAAAAGGAGATTCAAAAAATTATGGTACTTATTAGCCTTCAGCCCTCATTGCCCCTATCATAAGCATCTTGAAGTGGTTAAGGTTAAAGTGGCAAAGATGGAGTATATGCTTGACGAAGTATAAGTTGGCAATCTCAAGTCCCTTGAATACAAGGGCCACACCTCATGCATACTCAACTTTGGGTCCAGGTAAGTTCTTGTCATTGTAAGTATTTGCATATCATTGAGAACTGCCAACGGGGTACCCCTTGCACATGGTACAGGAGCTTTCGCATAACCAAAATGACAAGGCAAGCGGACAATAAGCATCTCAACAATCTTTTTATTTACCATATGCATAGTGTTTTATTGAGGATGCTTCATAGATAGCTCACTATGGTGATGCTGCAAGTTTCCACCATGATTAGGCATGGCTTAGGCTAGCGGCCCAGGCGTTTCTCTAACACAGGATACAAACTCTATGGACTTGCAAGTTCCCTCTTTATTTCACACAGGTGACATCCATAGACAAAAGAACATGATATCAACTGAGTACAAAGTACAAGTGCAATGTTGAAAACATTCCCCATGACAGCACGGTTCTGCTAATTCCAACTTATAAGTGCAAGCATATATAACAAAGTTGTCACAATGGTTCAAGTTTATTAGGGCAAAGAATATAAAGTGTGTCATCAAGTTCGTGAGGTCTTTAATCACTAAGTTTTCACATAACAAAATAGTTTTTAATTAGAAGATAGTTGAAAAACAAGAATATACTTGGAATGGTGTAACACACCATGCATAGGAGTTTATAGTGGACACTTTGGAATAACTTGGTTTCTTGGGAGTTGGAAGCATGAGTAGGACTTACTCATACAAGTGGAGGCTAGCAAAAGACTAGGAGCAACCAACTAAGAGAGCATAATGGCCATAATCATGCAGGGCAACAAAGAATACTAATCAAAGCAAAGAGTGGTACTACAAGTCAAGGACTAAATGATCATATAGGATAATGGTGACTTGTCATAGTCATAACATGGTGTGAGCATGTGCCGAGTCAACCCAAGAAAAATATCAAAGGAGAATACCACAATACTATGCTTTTGAATGCTAAAACAACGCATAATTTCTTCAAGGCACACTAAGCAATCCCAATTGTTTGGAACAAGACATGCTACAACAATAATCACTAAGCATAAGATCAAAACAACACCTAGCATGTCATGCTAAAGTCTAAGTCACAGTCAATGCAAGCTCCTCTTGCACTTCAAGCAAGAACTTAATACTCCTTTCCAAACACCAAGCAAACTTATTTGCAAAACAACACCGCGAGAACGGGGGTCCAAACTTCTCAAGAAAACTAAAAAAACTAAGCAAAGCAAACGAAAACAAAGACGCTCCAAGAACAACACAACTGTGCATGAAACAATAAAAACGAAGTGTCTAGACAGACCTGAGCTTTTTATTGATGAAGAAGGGGATGCCTTGGGCATCCCCAAGCTTTGACGCTTGTACCTCTTGGATATTTCTTGGGGTGACACCATGGTGGAATCCCCAATCTTAAGCTTTTGTCCATTATTCATCTAATTGCATCATTTTCTTTATACACCTGAATTTTTTTCTTTCATACAAAACTTCACACAATCTTCGTTAGCAACATTAGCTTATTCAAAAGATATTAGACCTCTGGCAAAGCTTTGGAACAGCAAGGATTTTCACTAAAAACACAAGCTACTGTATTAACTCCTTCAAAAAACTCAATTCACCTAAAGAGAACTCAAAAAGGAATTAATAAGAAGCAAATGCAAATAATGGCAGAAATCTGTCAAAACAGACTAGCAGGTAGAAACCGATTTTTCGAACATGTTCTGTTGATCAAATCAAAAAGTGTTGAACTAACGAAAGTTATATAACATACTGGGGGATTTATTCGTAAATTTTCAGATCAATCCGAATTACAGACTCCTCATGAATTTTTTTGGTGGAGGACAGAAATCTGTTTCAGAATAGCAACTCCCCAAATCTTACTTCCCTCTCATTAGAGGTCATTCTTGGCACAAAAAGCAAACAAAAAGGATAAGGAGAGGACATTACAGAAGTAATAACTCCCAAGACTCAAGGAAACTCTTGGGTTATCTCCCAACAAGTACTTTTCTTTAACGCCTTTAAATTAGGCACAAGAAGCAAGAAGAATCAATTATTTTCAAATGAAGAAGCATTAACATCTAATCTTGCTTTCAAAGGAGGAGAAAAAAGCAACTTCTCTCTCCTCATATGGAAGAGTTCAGTACCTTTCTTGAATGGAAAATGATATTTAATGGTGCCTTATTTCATATCAATGATAGCACCAACTATTCTAAGAAAAGGTCTTCCCAAAGTAATAGGACAAGAAGCACTGTATTCAACATCCAAAACATAGAAATCCACAGGGACATAAGCATTATTAACCATAATGAGAACATCATTAATACTCCCCATGAGTTTCTTCTTAGCATTATCATTGAGTGGGACATCTAAATAACAATCTTCTAATGGTGGCAAATCAAGCATTTCATAAATCTTCCTAGGCATAATAGAGACACTAGAACCAAGATCACATGAAGCTTTGAGATCAAAGTCATTCACTTGCATATTAATAATGGGTTCCAACTATCTTCTACTTTCCTAGGAATAGAATCTTTGTGTTTTAGCTTCTCTTCCTTAATCTTAACAAGAGCATCTGTAATGTGTTTGGTGAAAGCAACATGCATATTAATAGCATCAGGACTTCTAGCTAGCTTTTGCAAGAACATAATCACTTCAGAAATATTGCAACCATCAACATCAAAGTCAAATATAGCATCACTAGTAGTAGGCTCAATAGGCTTAGGCATAGTAGGAGGAATAGGGACTACTTGTGGTTTAGTGGTGATGGTGCACACACTATTGTTTCTATCAATTTTAGCTTCCCTTTCCCACTTAGCATGGAGTTGAGCTAACAGCCTAACATTTTCATCAATAGTAACTTGTATGGCATGAGCAGTAGCAAAGGTGTTTTCCATAGTTTCAGGTTTAGCAACCATTTTATTAACCAAGGAAGTTTGAGCTTCAGACAAAGAGGAAATATTCTTTTCAATACTCAAAATTTTTGACTGTAAACTAGGAAATTCTCTATTCAGATTCTCAAGCTGATGACTAATGTTTTTCAAAATGATAGATTGTTCCTCCATAGTTTTAGTGAAAATCTTATTTTGCTCATGTTGCATTTTCATAAAGTTTTTAGTGGATCTCTCAACTTCCAGAATCCTCTCTTCACTAGGAATTTCAGATCTACCCTGATAAGCATTTCCACTAGGAGGATAAGGTCTATAACTGTTACCACCAAAATTACTCCTATAAGCATTGTTGTTGAAATTGTTGTTTCTAATGAAGTTCACATCAACGTGTTCTTCTTGAGCAACCAAAGAGGCTAAGGGAACACTATTAGGATCTAGAGGAGCTTTCCCATTAACAAGCATAGCCATAATAACATCAATCTTTTCACTCAAAGAGGAAGTTTCCTCAACAAAATTTACCTTCTTACCATGTGGAGCTCTCTCAACATGCCATTCAGAGTAGTTAACCATCATATTATCAAGGAGCCTTGTTGCAGCACCCAAAGTGAGGCCCATAAAAGTACCTCCAGCAGTTGAATCCAACAAATTTCTTGAGGAGAAGTTCAAACCTGCATAAAAAGTCTGGATAATCATCCAAGTAGTGAGTCCATGAGTGGGGCAATTCTTAACCAAGATTTCATTCTTTCCCAAGCAGGAGCAACATGTTCACTATCAAGCTGTTTAAATTTCATAATGTCACTTCTCATAGATATAATCTTAGCAGGAGGATAGTATTTTCATAAAAGCATCTTTGCACTTAGTCCAAGAATCAATACTATTTTTAGGGAAATAAAGCAACCATTCTTTAGCTTTTCCCCTCAAGGAGAAAGGAAAAAGCTTGAGCTTAATAATAACTCCATCTACATCCTTATACTTTTGCATCTCATAAAGTTCAACAAAGCTATTGAGATGGGCAGCAGGATCATCAGAACCAGCACCAGAAAATTGCTTTCTCATCACAAGATTCAACAAAGCAGGCTTAATTTCATAAAAGGTAGCATCAGGAGCAGGTGGAGCAATAGGAGTGCTTAGGAAATTATTGTTGTTGGTGCTAGTGAAGTCACAATACTTGGTGTTCTCAGAAGAGTTCATTTTGGCAAAGGTGGGCAAGCCAAAAACAGCAGCAGCTAGAGCAGGAACTAATTTTTTTGTGTTTTTGAATAAAGAAAGAAAACCAAACTAGACTAATTTTTTTTGGGTTTTTTGGAAAGAGGCAAACAAAACCAAGCAAAATAAACAAAGCAAACTAAAAACAAAGTAAAGAGAAAGGAAGTGAAGGACTCCCCTAGTGAAGAGCCTCCCGACAACGGCGCTAAAAAATAGCTTGATGGTGCCCAGCACTTGTCGTGGAACGCTTCGTTGGAAACCCCAAGAGCAAGGTGTGAAGCAACACAACAGAAATTTTCCCTCAGTAAGAAACCGAGGTTATCGAACCAGTAGGAGGAAGGAAACGTCACACAGGTGTTGCAAGCAACGCGGAGACCTGCACAACACAAACTCAAGACTTTGCCCCAACGAATCAGTGAGGTTGTCAAGCTCATCGGTTTGCTGTAACAAAGGATTAAACGTATGGTGTGAAAGGTAATGGTTTGCAGCAAGTAAACAAGTAACAGTGGAAGATGTATCAATGGTAAAGATTGGACCGGGGTCCATAGTTCACTAGAGGTGCTCTCCTTAGATAAACAACATGGCATGAAGGGTAAACAAATTACAGCAAGGCAATTGACAGGAACTGAGCAAGGCATAACAATGCAATTACTAGTCAGAAAGATCCTATGAGATTCGATTGGGAAATACAACAAGATACATAGACCGCCATCCAACTGCATCTATGACTAGAAGTCCATCTTCAGGTTATCATCCGAACCCCCTCTAGTATTAAGTTGCAAGCAACAGACAACTGCTTTAAGCAAAGTGTGTAAGGTAAACAGTCCACATGTTCCATGAACAAGCGACCATTGTTTTCTCCCAAGTAGCAACATCACATCTACAACCGAAGATATTATTGTCACTTCCCTTGGAAACTAGAGGCATGAACCCACTATCGAGCATAAATACCCCCTCTTGGAGTCACTAGCAACTACTTGGCCAAGATAGCTACTAACAACAGAGAGCATTCAAGATCACAAACAACACAGACATGATAGAATCATAAAGACAAAACCATTAATCAAACCAACATAATAATCTCAATATACATCGGATCCCTGCAAACACAACATGCATGATTACAAATAGATTAGATCTTGATCATGAACTGAGCTCACAAGATCTATACATGAAAGCACAAATGAGGAGATACAACCATCTAGCTACTACATGGGCCCATAGTCCAAGGTGGAACTACTCATGCATCATACCGGAGAGAAGGCCTTCGGGATGATCTCCCCTCCGGCAGGGTGCCGGGAAGAACCTCAGATCCCCCCGATCTAGGGATGATGCATGGTGGCGGCGGCTATAGACGGTTTCGTGGAGATTTGATCGGGTGCTTAGGGTTTCTGCATCGGGGGCTTCTTATAGGCGAAGGGGGAGGCTGAGGAGGTGACCAGGGGCCCCACACTCCTCCTAGGCACGGGGCAGGGCCCACCCGCGCCTAGGGTGGGTCTAGCCGCCCTGGCCGGCCTCTCCGGATCCCCTCTGGACTTCTTGTTCCCCACGGAAAGTAATTTACTTTGACGTTTGTCCCGTCCAATTTCGAGAATATTTCTTTACTAACTTTTCTCAAACCAAAAACAGCAGAAAACAGGCATCTGGCACTGTTGCAACTTATTAATAGGTTAGTACCAGAAAACATGTAAAAAGCACCTCAAAGTGTCGACAAGTAAAGCAAAGTAGATACTAAACAAGCATGGAGCATCAAAAATTATAGATACTTTTCCAACGTATCAGTTCTCCCGTGCTTCCGGTGTATCTTCTAACTTCCCATACAAGCCAAGAAGCCTAGAATATTCACGCCAAGATTCTTCGTCAGGTGCATCACGTCGATTGCAAAGCGGACCTCATGGACTTCCCAATAGGGTAGCTCCCAAAATGTAGATTTCTTCTTCCACATGGGTGCGCGTCCGTCGGTGTCTTTCAGAACAGGTTGTCCTCCGGGACCCTTTTGAAATATTACATTTAAATCCTTGACCAAACCAAATACATCAGTACCAGTACGGGGGGCAGGCTTCTTCCGGTGATCTGCCTCGCCATCAAAATGCTTGCCTTTTTTCCTTAAGGGATGTCTGGGCGGAAGAAAACGACGATTGTACGGGTACACATTCTTCCTAAATTTATCCAGATATATACTTTCCGTTTCATCTAAATAGTGTGTGCATGCATTTTATCCCTTGTTCGTCTATCCTGAGATGTTACTAAGAGCAGGCCAATCATTGATGGTTATGAACAGCAACGCTCGTAGGTCAAATGGCTCCTGTTTGTGCCCATCCCACACACGTAAACCTGGTTCGGCCCCCAACTGTAAAAGTTCATCAATTAATAGCCTTAGGTACACATCAATGTCGTTGCCGGGTTGCTTCGGGCCTTGGATGAGCACTAGCATCATAATGAACTTCCATTTCATGCAAAACCAAGAAGGAAGGTTGTAGATACACAGAGTCACAGGCCAGGTGCTGTGACTGCAGCTCTGCTCCCCAAAAGGTTTCATGCCATCTGTATTTAGACCAAACCATAAGTTTCTTGCGTCACCAGAAAAGTCCGGGAAGTCTCTCTCGATTTTTCTCCACTATCGACCATCAGCGGGGTGCCTCAACATCCCGTCTTTCTTACGTTCTTCCATGTGTCATCGCAACAATGGCATGTTCTTTGTTTCTGAATAAACGTTTCAATCGTGGTATTATAGGAGCATACCACATCACCTTGGCAGGAATCCTCTTCCTGGGTGGCTCGCCATCAACATCACCAGGATCATGTTTTCTGATCTGATACCGCAATGCAGTGCATACCGAGCATTTATCCAAATTCTCGTACTTCTCACCGCGGTACAGGATGCAGTCATTAGGGCACACATGTATCTTCTGCACATCTAATCCTAGAGGGCAGACGAGCTTCTTTGCTTCGTATGTACTGGCGGGCAATTCGTTATTTCTTGGAAGCAACTTCTTCCAGCAACTTATCAAATCCCGAGTCAGTCACACCGGTCTCTGCCTTCCACTTTAGTAATTCCGGTGTGCTACCCAGCTTCTTCTGGTCATCTTCACAAGTTGGATACAACAATTTGTTGTGGTCCTGTAACATCTGCTCAAACTTCAACCTCTCCTTTTGTGTGTCGTAGTCTCGCTTTGCATTAGAAATGACCCGACCAAGATCATCAGCGGGCCGGTCTGGTTCATGTTCTTCACCTCCTTCTTCTTCATTGTCTTCCATTGCGGTATCAATGTATTCAGGAAACATAGGTCGGTAGTTGTCATCATCTTTCTCTTCTTCATCACCGTCTTCCATCACAACTCCTCTTTCTCCGTGTTTGGTTCAAACATTATAGCCGAACATAAAACCAGACCAAAGCAGGTGGCTCTGAATGACTCTCGCGGAAGTGTGAGCCTTCTCATTCCTACAGTCAACACATGGATAACACATAAAATCATCCCGCCGGTTGTTCTCCTCGGACACAAGTCAAAAATAATGCACGCCTTCTCTGAAAGCGGCAGAGCGTCGGTCACCATATATCCATGGATGGCTCATCTATATCATATAAATATATATCAAACACAGTCACTATGCTAAAATTAGTACCGCACGGTATAAACGAGAAAATAGTTGCTAACCTTTTATTACACTTAGAAACAAAGATGAGAAAACTTAAGTGTGGCTCGGGCACCTCATATCATGTCTGTCTTGTGTGACCTAAACTTGCATCGCTCTAATGGCCAATTCACCGAACACCTCTAGTGCATATGAACAAGAAAAAAAAATAGCACAACACCACCTCTCCCACCAGGAAAAAAAAGTTGAGAGGGAGAGGGGGCTGTGCCATATATATAGGGCCAGACTACTAGTCCTGGTTTGAGATAAAAAAAATGGGACTAAAGGGGGTGCCCACAGCGAGCGGCAGACCCCGGACCCTTTAGTCCCGGTTTGTGTCCCAAACCGGGACTAATGGGGTCTAACAGGCCGGAACCTATGGTTTGGGGTGGCTCGGGCCGTCCGGCGCGGGCCATTAGTCCCGGCCCTAGCCAAAGTCGGGACTAATGGCCTGGACGAAATGACTGTTTTTCTACTAGTGTACTCTTCTAGTTCCATGTATTCCTTAGTTAATTTTAGGGGTGTCACTCCCATTTATTTGGAAATTGCTTATTTCCCCTAGAATTCAGATTTTTCTTTGGTGGTTGTCTTAGAATAAAATTTTGACTAGGGATAACCTTAGAGCTAGAGGGATTCCAAAACCATAAGAATGTGATCTCTGTAAAGAAATAGAAACTGTTCACCACTTATCCTTTGACTGTATAGTTTCAAAATCTACAAGAAAGACACCAAAAGTGTCTGCAGCATTAGTAGACTGCTTTCTAGTTGCTTAGTTTTAGGGTCTTTTGGAGCTGAGGCTCTCTTTATTGTTTTAGCTCTCTTTGGTACTTGAAACTTGGTGGTTTCATTCTCGTTAATGGAACTATGGACAGAGTCCGTTTTGATCTAAAAAATGCACGTGTCCAACATTAAGTACTACTCTAGTCGATAAAGTTGAGGCCATTAGTATAGACCGGAAGGAGTATTAGAAAGCGTTCATATCAAAATGCCAACATAACCGAGACAACTCAATTTTGCTCTAAGAATACGGTTAGATACACGAAGTCTCCTATCAACTCTCTCTTTGAACCAGAAGCATGATGCGTAACCCAGGTTCAGCTGTTCGATCAACCTGTTGACACAGAGACGCATGCCAATGTTTGTCCATCCAATCCCGAATGCTTTGCTGATTTACGCTTCCTGATAATCTTCAAATCGTTGTTCTGGTCCATCACTCTTGTTAGAGTATATATTTATATACTAGCAGAGGCGGCAGAATCTTTCACTACTAGGAAACAGGCTGTTAGTGGCGCACCCGAAATGCCCATCTGTGGCGCACTAGCAGTGCGCCACGGGCCTTGCGCTACGGCTATCTCTCAGCCGTGGCGCACTGCCTAGTGCGCCACAGAAGTTTAGATACAGGCGTGGCGCACATGCCAGTGCGCCACAGAAGTTTGGGCAGGTGCGCCACGCGTATGAAACGGTAACCGTGGCGCACTAGGTGCTGTGCGCCACGGATATAAATTTCAAAATTCAAAAAAAAATCAGCAGATCTGGATCTCGTCGTCAGTGCCGTCGCGCGTCGGTGCAGGTTGCCGTCGTCGCCTCCTCGTCGTCACCTTGTTGTCGTCGTCGGAACTGCAAGGAGGAGGAGGAGAATAGGAGGAAGAGGAGGAGAAGAGGAGGAGAAGAAGAAGAGGAGGCAAAGGAGGAAGAGGAGGAGAAGAAGAAGAGGAGGAAGAGGAGGAGAAGAAGAGGAGGCAGAGGAGGAAGATGAGGAGAAGAAGAGGAGGAGGAGAAGAAGAGAGGGAGGTAGGTAGGAAGAGATGGAGGAAGAGAGGGAGGAAGGGAGGTCGACGTCGCCGTTGTCACTGCGAGGAGGAGGAGAAGGATGTCGACGTCGCGCCGTCACTGCAAGGAGAGGAGAAGGAGAAGGGAGAAGGAGAAGGGAGAAGGGAGAAGGGAGAAGGAAGAAGGAAGAAGGAAGAAGGAAGAAGGAAGAAGGGAAGAAGGAAGAAGGAAGAAGGAAGAAGGAGAAGGGAAAGGGAGAGGAAGAGGAAGAGGGAAAAGGGGAAGGGAAAAGGGGAAAGGGGAAAGGAAAAGGGAGGAGGGCGGGGTGGGGATTCAAATTTGAATCCCGCCCAAGCTTATCCGTGGCGCACTAGGTGTAGGTGCGCTACGGATAAGTCGCCCTGTTTTTTTTTCTGCAGGAAAAAACGGTTTTTTGACCGTAACTTTTTACTCTTTTCGAATTTTGAAAATCTAAAAAATCGCTAAACGACCTAAAGGTGTTGCAAGCGGATCTGGAATCTCGTTCTGGTCATTTTGGTATATTATACGATTTTTTTCGATATCGTATGCATACGGCCTTTTTACCGTGGCATTACTTTTTTTTGCAAATAAAGTCGAAACTCATTTCTGTTAATTTTACTAGAAGCTATACCACATTACCTACCTAAATATGAAAGGATTTAATTTTTTGAAGTGTTTATCATTTTTGTTTATTTTTTGCAAACCCTAAAAAGGCGATCCACGGGGGGGGGGTGTGGAGTTGGTGCATGCCACTTAGGCGTAGGGCACTAGGGCAGAGTGCCCTACGGCTAAGTTTATACATCTGTGGCGCACTATGCCATGTGCGCCACAGTTGTTTGTGGCCGTTTCACAGCAGAGGGGGCGTGCGCTTAGGCGTAGCGCACCCCCCCCCATGTGCGCCACAGATGACACTAACAACCGTGGCGCACATGACTATAGTGCGCTACAGATGTTTGGCGAGCGTCCAACAGGGCCCTGGACCACACACATCTGTGGCGCACTATAGTCATGTGTGCCACGGTTGTTCTAGTTACTAGTAGGGCACTGCCCACAGGTGAGCCACGCCTGTTTTAGCCGTGGGGCACTTCAACCATGTGAGCCACGGATGTGCTGATTACCTATAGCTGTTTTCCTAGTAGTGTTTCTATGGTCGCTCCCCTAGTATTAGGATTCCGGGGAGATGATATAGGCGAGAGGGCGATGCCAGAGGTCATGTGGGCCCCCTGTGGCCCATCTCCGCTTCCCCTTCTGGCTTCCTTCGTCTTCTAGAAAAATAGGATTTTCCATATATTTTCTGGAATTTTCTGATCTTCTGAATATTGCATCTAGACAACGCTTTTTTCATCAGAATTCTGACTCCGGCGGTTCATCCTCCATGAGTCATCAAACATACAAAATAGATTAAAATAACATAAGCTCATTTACACCTATGGCCAATAACACATAGTTTTTGGACAATAAATACATAATAACACCTATGGCTTTCCAGTGTTGTATTTACACGATTGCTAGTGGTCAACTGATCTCCGGATCCGACACTTTCAGGTCTGTGTGTAATTGCATGTCTTTGCGTCTCTACGCATCACTCATTCTCTAATGAGATGGCTTTGTATAAATTTGGTCCTCGGGTGAGACATTTAGTTCCTTGGGGTTAAAACATGTTGATAATATTGTCGTACAATATATCTTCATAGTACTATCCTGCTGTGAACCACACCTAGTTTAATAACAAACTACTTGACACAAATGCCCTCTTTTGCTGCTATTATAGCAGTTATATACTTAGCCTTTTGTTGTAGTATCTGTCATAATGTCTTAACTTTGGAACTCATCCAAATCCATTATGGAACTTACTTTCCATCATATTGTGCCACCCTTAGTTTAGATAGAGATAAACTTAATGTGTACTTTGTGACAAAACTAGTATCAATGTAATACTTTTACAATGAACTAACCATCTATTTGTCACTTCTACAAAATAATATATTCTTTGTTCTTCTAAAAGATCATAAGAATATCTTTACTATCGAAGAAACTTCGCATATACAATTCCGGTGTTCAAAAATCGAGCATGGTTAATATTCTTCAGCATGTGTTTGCAATATATCTCCTTGAAAATCATATACAATGGTGTATTCAAGCTTTATACATGTATATAGCTATTTTTTCTGGAGTAAATATGCATCAGATATGTTAGGGTGAACGGGTTTAGTGAGCTAAAAACAGATGGAAAATTAAAGGCACATGGTAGTAGAAAGGAACGCCAGATTTTCTCGGATGGAAAATAGAAGGCACGTGATAGTCGAAAGGAACACGCACGATTTTCTTATCAATTTTTTAGTTTTCTTCCTAGGCTCTAAATGGTGCTTGTCAGGTGGAGCCAGGGAACGACAGCCGTTCCCAAGGCAGTGCAAGCTGGTATGAACACTTACCACGCACTTCCAACGTTAAGCTCAAGAGGATTTATCTGTGTAAACTATCCTAGGTATGTGTTTTCTTTTTTGGCATACCCCTTCTGTCATAAAAATGTTACATCTATGACTAGGTCGCAATGCTTCGATGCAAATCCCATCCATCATTAAGGTTCTTACAACCAAAGAAAAAAAGACACATATGACAGAACACACACACACAAGTGCCCAAGGCTACTCTAAACCTTGACAAAATCCACAAATCATATGAAGTTCCTTTGACTTGTCATGAATCCTCTCCTTCATATGCACCATTGTCCTCTTGCTCTTAGCCGACAAGAGTGGCATCCAATGAGATAGGAAGACAACCGCTTTATGAAATACTTGCATTGGGAGATCATGTTGTTTTGTCCTAGAAATAATTTCATTCTGAGTGCTCCAGATCAACCAAGAATCCATCCCTAGCAGTGTCTAGCCAAAAACAAGATGATTTGCATTCTCTCCCCTCGTTTCTAAGCTTACAACTTAGCTCCCCACGAGCAAGCCTCTGGTTTTTAGATCCACTGTCTGATTGTTGGGAATCGGAGGGGTTTGGTGGAGATTTAGTCCCTTGCAACCCAAATCCCCTCCTATCATATCCAATCCACCTTGGGAGGGGATTAACCTAACATAGACTTAATCACATATAAGCAATTTTTGATCCACACAAAACAATAGGCGATCAACCAAGAGAATGAATTTATCCACAAATCACCTTTACAACAATACGCCATAAAATAGAATTATAGACAAATCATGTGCATCACACATACGACATGAAAGCGACACATTCTCACTAAATATTCCTAGGCCTTTTACTGTTAGCGAATCATAAATTATAGATTTTCATAATCGTACCTAAAATATAGTAACCATTTTGGGGTATGTAGCCTATGAACATGTTGTAATTACAATTACCCGACAAATAAAGTTCAATCTAAGGAGAAAATGACTCGAACAAACATCACGAGCTTATGATTCCAGACAAAAAAAATCCCCTTCAAGGTTTGATTGAAGACAAAAAATTCTCCACTTTTTTTATCCCAACCATTTATCCCTCGAGGAGAATGCTAGATTAATATGCAAAAACACTATCCACATAAATTTCGAACGTCGTCAGAGACAACAACATTAATGTGTACCCTAAGATCTTTAAGTTCACTTTGTCGAGGGACTCATCTCTCGCTTAGGCATGTTTGGACCAAAACATAGAGAAAAATAGATATTGAGAGTGCATACTTATATAAGGTCACATAAGAAATATCGCCAACTCATTCTCGGAATTTTAATTCAGTATATTGTGGTGATGCAATATAGAAAAGTCACACATTGTCAATACTATTGTGTCTTCTTGGATAATATAATCACCATACACTCTCAAAATATTAGAGTATATATTTGTTAGTCTATGAATGCGAGGGCATTATTGTAGTGTCTTTAACATGTATGAGCAGTTTATTTATAATTTCTAAATAATTATATGTAGACATAAAAACATTTTGGTTATATAGCCACAACAAATAAATTGCTATATAAAATATCACATGAAAGGGAAACAACTTTAAGTTTGAGGGAGCATGATTAGTGAGACATTGTGGAAAGATTAATAGTTCTCATTGCATACACACTATTACAACAATAAATAGAATGACATTTCATTGTTAGATAGCCGGTAGTTTTATGTGATATTAGATCAACTTGTGAAGTTAATAAAAATAATTTCGATCATTCATATGACACATAAATTGAAAAACGTCTATTTCTTGTCTACTAATAATGATGGTCCATTGCAACAATGGGATGAGAATGTTTTGGTATGTTATAAAACTCCTTAAGTCCCATTGGAACATATTTGAGTCCATTAGATGAAATATATATGAAGATAAATTAAGTAAAAGAATTAATAACCAATCATTATTGAGCGACTGAGTATTTTGCTTTGTGGCGGGATTAATCATAAAGAAGCAAAGATAAAAGTGATCCTTGTTGATAGGTAGCCCAAATAAGTTCTATCACTCTCTTTTTCAATCAGAATAGATCTTCCTTGTGTCCCACAAAATCAAAATGTGTATTCCTCTAGTTTACTCCATGTGTGTTCATTGACATGTAATTCCCCATTTAATTTGAAATAAATGACTTATTTACATAGGACAATTTTGTAAAATGCAATTTTGACCATTATTTTTACGTAAATATGTTGATAAATATTATTAACATTTTTCTGAAAAAATTAATGGTTATTATATGGTGTAAAGTTTCATTAATTTGTTTATATACCACTCTTTATAAACGTTAGAGAAGGGCCATATTTTTTAAAAGGATGTGGTATTATTTGTATCTTTCTTTGTCCACTCTTTCTTGACCATATCCCATTTTTGAATCTGGCCATGTTATGCGGTCACTCACATGAAATTGTTGTGTTGTGCAATGTGACTACAACGTCTTGGATGGAAAAGTTCTTGCATTGTTAGGTGTCGGTTTAACTATGTATCCTAATCATTTCCAGTGGGAAACCAACAATATATGTCGTGAGCCAGTAATAAATAATTGATAGTAGTATCTTCGAACTACCGATGAGTACTATATATAGGGCGACTAATTTATCAACATGTTTGAACAAAAGCGGAATAGGAAGAACTTATGATAAAAATAATATGACGTTGATACTCCTAATCGATTAGAAACTATTTAGTTTGGAAACATCATTTCAATTTGATCTATAAAAAATCCCTAGATTTAGTAATCTAATAGATCAAATAATATTTATCACAATATTTATTAAGAACGAAATATCTATAAAAAAGTATTTTGAAATCCCTTAGAATAAAAGGGGATGTGCATCTGAGTTGTTGATATGGAAGATAAGACCTTGCGGTGACTTCTCCTACCATTGTTGTCCCCGCAGTTGGAGGGACATGTTAGTTGACATTTAGGCACAATTACAATTTTTTCTACACGTTCTGGTGTATAAAAATAACCTTTTTATGAGAATTTCTACAATACCTCATTCTTTTGTATTATGTCTCGGATAATAATAGTAATGATGATGATAATAAAAATGCATTTGGTATTTGTTTTCTTACTTTACTGTGGCATATTAGTTATTACTCCCTCCGTTACCAAATATAATGCGCCTAAGATTTAGTCAAAAGTCAATGTTTTCTAAGTTTGACCAAGATTGTACAAAAAATATAAATTTTTACGATACCAAATCAATATCAATAGATTTATCATAAAGTATATTTTTTAATGTGTCCATTCCATAATGTAGATGTTCATATTTTTTCCTATATATTTGGTCAAAGTTGGTAAGATTTGACTTTTGACTGGTCCTTAGGTGTCTCATTTTTTAGGACGGAGGGGATATAACTTTAAATACACTACTCTTTCTTAGTCCTGCTGAGAACGAGGGGAAATGTTTTCGCAGACAACTTGTTAACGGATGTACTTGTACTCTTTGTACCGTGATTTTACCAAAATAAAGAGAATAATAAGCTTTTTGGTCTCCGCCGAGTTGTTTCAACTTCAGTAACCAAATACCCGTTGCATAGGGACCGTGAAGGTGTTAGGAAATAGTTTTTAAAATGCACATATACATTTTACATTGGTAGTGTTATCAGTAACATATGTGTCTTCTAATTATTTTCCTATACAAAAAATCCGTTAACGTACGAAAGTAAGTTTACAATTTTAAGTGGCTTTGCATCTATTTTACTTGCCAGATACTAAATCGACCACTATTTATAGTACAAGATTGTATTTATCTGCCAAATCATAGCACGATTACTCTACGATCATGACTTAAAAGCACATAAAATTTGATTGGTCAACATGTCATGTAGCCCTGAATGGGTTTTATTTTACCAAAATATGTTGTCAAGATCAACCGCGAGAACGCTTATGGGGGACACACATACTAACTTAGCTCATGCGAGACACACAAATCTAGCTAGCTTGGTAGATGGGATTGATCAACACATCAATAGTTTTGGTATATCTTAAAAATGTGTAGGCAGCATAATAAGTTTTTTTAGGAATTAGGCACGTATCACTCCTAATAATGTGTTATATTACGGGGCTTTTTTCCCTGCCCACGTCCTATTGCTAGCCGACTTAAGCCTGGTGGCCTGGTGGGTATATCTTAACGGTCTCTCGATCCTGCCCCTGAAGTTAACGGAAAAGTTTTGTTTCACGAGAGATAGGGATTGATTACCAATCAAACTGGATTTTGAAGGACTCTGTCCGTAAAAGCTAACGTGGCATGGGAGTTCTTTTGTACACATTTATTTTTACGTAACACTATTTATTTTTTAATTTCATATTACATCTGCACCATTAATTATAGATCTAATAGCTAAAATAATTTTGATGATGTGGATCAACGTGGTGTCTCGAAAAACAATCTTATATTGCTTTTAGTATATAACTAGCAAGGTGGCCCTCGCAAATGCGAGGGCATCGCCTTTAGTTGGTTTTTGTAGAGGGGAGCATTGTCATTAGAGAGTCAAAATTCACCAGGACATAAATTTATAGATTCATGGCCATTCAAATGGTGCAAAGAAAATACTACCTCCATTCCGGTTTATAAGAAAAATGTATACTTTAAGAAAATAGTTTGACCATAAAATTGGTCAACAATATATGAACCATATGTCACAAAAAATGTACCATTAGAAACATATTTTGAACACGAATCTAATGGTATAATTTTTATTAAATATTGTTTGTATTTTGTTAACCAAATTTACAGTCAAACTATTTTTTAAAATATGTATTTGCCTTATAAACCGGAATGGAGGTAGTAGCAAAGTTTGTAGCCACCACTCATGTTAAATAAATATCACATGTGCATAACCTATCATTAATTAATCATCTTTAATTTTTAACAAATGATTATCATTCCAAAAAACACTATATTCCCATATGTGTCACTTGTCAAGGATTAAATTGTATATACATATAATTTCACTTAGCGGGATAGCCGGTATTTCTTATGTGATGTTGCATCAAAACACGAGTTGAACATTCAATTTGTTCAATAATTAGTGTTTACTTGAGCATTAACCATAGAATATTTTGATATTTATAATTGAATATAAAATAACTACTCTATAAAGTAAAACAAAAATGAATTTATCCAAGTCAATACGCATGTCGACTAATAATAAGTATTTTAATTTTACCTTGATTTGACCATTCAACCTCTTGTTCATAAAATACATGACATTTTCATGTAAGTGTGATTGCAAATTCGAATGACGTGTCATATTAAGTATTTTTGAGAAATCATAGTAAATTTCTCAAAAAAGACCATAGATATTTTCTCGAAAAAACCAAACTAACATAAAAGTGCATTTAGTCACATCATAGTTAAATCATAAAAACTCATTAGACATAAAGATTGTCCAAAAATCTGTACTCTATGCAAATTTATTTATAGTTGAGTATGGTTTATATAATTATTATATAAGATTTACAATACTACAAATCTATCTCTATAGAAAATCCCCAAGAATTAATATGTAAATTGACACTCATATCTCTTTTGAATAAAAGTGGAAACATATCATTTCAAATTATGATGCAAATAATAGTAGCGACATATCCTCACAACAACCTAGTTTGTTGCTATTGATACTTGTGTAGTAGTACCATCTCTTTACTTTAAGCAAAACATGCCCAATAACAAACATTCGACCCTCCACCTTTCTTTAAAAAATGAGTTAATCAGTTGAGGTTTCAGCTTTACTCCTTCAAAAACTTTACAATCATCAGATGATGTTTATATATGATGTTTAAGTAACTCATGTAATCTTTCAAATGTGATGAGTTTAGTTTATGTAAATAATAATTGTTTAACCCGATACACTTTGGACAAATCTATTGTTTGCTATATGTTCATGTATGGTTATAATGATCTATTGGCTACACTTTTCTTGACTACAACTATGAAAATATTGACTTGTGATTTGTTTAAATAAAATTATGATGATATTTTTTATTGGTCTTCTTTAGGCATTATTATGAATATCAACTATTTTTATGTACTAATAAAAATAGGACCATTAATTTGTTTATCAGATGTATTGCTTTTGTGATAAATTTTGGCATCTCTCTCTTCTCCCTACCTCATTTTTATTTGAATGTAGAGTTTTTTTTGTGATATGAATAATTAAAATTACCATGATGGGTTAATATTGATCTGTTTCTTGCACACGGTCAATATCTATTGGTTGTGGTCCATGAACTAAAAATGTACATTTGGATTGAAGATTGGATATTTTTGCATTTTAAGATAAATTTCTAGTTCATCACATTTTCCTATCATATCGTGTTTTGGTTGTATGCTTGCGAAAAGTAGGATTTTTGGAATTTGATGAATTGACATGATGAGGTTTAGCTATTATTTGTAGGAATAATTAATGTGTTGAGTATGTTACTATATGGACCAGATGCTTGTATATGAAAAATATGATTTCATGTGTTTCTATCCTCATTGAAGTTTGTAAGGATGTTAATTTTCTATTGTAAACCTTTTTTTCTTTTCTCTGAAAAAATAATATGTATGGTGACATGATTAATCCATGAAGGAGCCTAGCTAACTATTTTAACACTTTAATTCTCTTTGCTCTGCCTTTTCATTTCCATTAAAATGAAATTATTTCAGTTAATGCCTAGTTTTTTTTCACCTTTGAAAATTCGTCTCCACATTTTAGTTTAGGTATATCACATTAGTCTGATCTCCACGAAATGTCTTGATGGTTGAATGGTGTCGTACGAAGTAGAGGCTCAATCAATGACTCCTTCCAATTTTTTTGGTTTGACTATGTCTTCTTATTGATAGTTCGGTGATAGAGTGGTTTCTTTTAGGGAAATAGAGTGGATGTTTGATAGTCTGTCTTGCGAGAAGTGTATCCAGACACCACCCGGCAGCTTCTCATATGTTTTTTTTAAACCTATGAGATTAATTTAAGATTTTACAAATTTATGTGCAAATCGTTTTTGGATGTTAATTTATTTATCATGTCAAACTGCCACCACGACATTTTTTTACAATGTTACTATTATGGGAAAAAACTACGGTGTGATTTTTCTATTTATCTGAGTGCCAAACTTCCGCTACATCCTAGTATACTGTATTATATATATGTCCTTACGAGAACCTGTGTAATTAATCTGAAATCACATCGTATTGATCAATTTTCTTTTAGACACGTATTGATAGGTTTTTTTTCTGGAACACGTATCACTTAACATTGGAGTTTTCTTTATGACGGATCTGTTATGGACTTCTGAAGCTAGCTTCCCTTAGTTGCATAACGATCAATTTTGAATTTTTAAATTATGATCTGCTTTGGAGTCAGCTTCTTTTGTAATTAAGCTAGTATCATCGTATATTGATCAACTCTTTTTTTGGAACACATATTTTCAACTCTGGAGTTTTTCTTTAAGATGACTGGTCTGTTCTTGGCTTCTTGAGCTACCTTTTCCTGTTGATCAGTTTTAAGTTACTGTATCCGTTTGGAGTCTGGTTCCGTACGTGTCCACCACAGAATACGACTGAACATGCTAGATGGACTTGATCGATGTCATAGGTTGGATACGGGCCTGGACAAAGACTCCGTGAGTTACACGGGTGATCTGCCACCGTCCGGTGCGTCACGTTATGTGTCACGTATTTAAATTATGTGTTACGGAACTCTGGTATTCCTATTGAATCATAGCCACAAATTTTACATCCAAGTGCTTAAATAATTCAGATGATGTGGATCAACCTGGTGCCTCTAAAAACACCCTTATATTGCTTTTAGTATATAATAGATACTCCCTCTGTTTCAAATTACTCCGCGCGCACGCTTACCTAGGTGGCCTAGTATTCTCTCATTTTTCATCAAAAAATTCTTAGAATTTTTGGTATACGTAGTACATATTTCATACTATCTATTTCAAAAATTCGAGGATTTTTTTGAATGAAAAATGAGGGAGTACTAGTTCACCTACATAAGCGCGCCGGCGGAGTAATTTGAAACAGAGGGAGTAGATAGATAGATATTTGTATATTATAGTTTCCCCGTGTGTTAGGGGATTTCCTGTATATTTGCGCCTGTACATGTACTATATATTGTGGCCTTTGACCCTCTGGTAATACAACAAGTCTATTACCCTAACATGGTATCAGAGTTGTAAGGTAGCTCCTCTTCTCGCAGCTGCCGCCCGCCCCGGCTTCCTGCCGCCGCCGCTGCCTCTCCCTCGCCTCCTGCGAGCTTGCCCCGTCCTCCCCGATCGCTGTCGCCCGTCCGATCCGCCCCGACCGCCGCCCGAACGCCCTGCCCGCCCGCCGGCCTGTCGCCGTGCGCCGCCCGGCCGTTGCCCGCCCGCCGCCGCCTCCCGGACGCCGCGGCTATTGCTGCGTGTTGCGGATCAGATCAGATCTGATCTGATCTGATTTTCGTCAAAAAAAAAGAGCAAAAAAAAATGTCTTCCTCGTCGGGCTATCTTGCGATTCCTAGCTGCCCGCTGATTTTTGATGGCACGAATTATCCTAATTTCGCTGCCTTTATGCGCGTCCACATGCGCGGTCTTCGTCTTTGGGGTGTGCTTTCTGGCGAGGTCTCCTGTCCGTCGCGCCCCGCTGCTCCTACGTCGCCTATTGCCCTTGCCCCCGATACTCCTCAGGATCTGACTAACTACACTCAGTGGATAGATGAGGATGCTCGTGTTGCTGTTGTTCTCACTTCCAGTGTTCTGCCTCAGTATGCTGCTGAGTTCATGGGTCTTCCCACTGCTGCTGCTCAGTGGGCTTTTCTTCGTCAGCGCTATCAGCCGTCTGGGGATGCTCTTTACCTGTCTGTGGTTCGTCAGGAGCATGCTCTTCAGCAGGGTGACTCTACTGTTGATGAGTTCTATACTCAGAGTGCTGCTATTTGGCGTCAGCTTGATTCTCTTTGTAGAGCTGTGTGTGCCACCTGTCCCTGCTGTCTGACTGTGCGTGCGGATCTGGAGTTTCAGCGCGTTTTTGAGTTCTTGTCGCGGCTCCGTAAGGAGTTTGAGCCGCGCCGTGCCCAGCTGCTTGCACGTGGTCGTGTTCCTCTCTCTGAGGTACTGTCTGAGCTTCGTGCTTAGGAGACTCGTCTTCGTGGTGCCGGTCTTCTTGAGGTTACCTCCGTACTTGCTGCTCATGGTCCTCCTGTGCCGTCGGCTTCGTTGCGGTCTCCAGTACCGCCGATACTCTCTACTCCTCCGGTCCAGGGCCAGAGTCAGCCTCAGCAGCCTTGTGGTATGACAGCACCTCCTCGTCCTCCCTGTGCCTACTGTGGCAAGCCTGGCCACGATGTCTCTAGCTGCTGGAGGAGGGATCCTAGCTTACGTCAGCAGTACCATGCTCTTAGGCAGGCTGGTTCTTCAGGATCTTCTGTTGTTGCACTGTCTGATCAGGACATTCTTCGTGGTCTACTCACTACTATAGGCTCTTCCTCGTCGGGTACTGCTGGTTCTGTGCCTAGATCTTCTAGCACCGCGCGACCACCACCTTCTACACAGTCAGGTACGTCATCCCCTTGGTATCTGGATTCTTGAGCTTCTTTTCATATGACTTCTGCGTCCTCTATTCTTTCTGCTCTTCGCTCTCTTATTTCTCATGTCTGTGTTATCACGGCTGATGGTACCTCTCTTCCTGTTTCCAGTCGAGGCACCCTTTCTACTTCATATTTCTCTGTTCCTGACGTTTCTCATGTTCCTAGTCTTAAGATGAACCTTTTCTCTGCTAGTCAGCTTACTGATTCTGGTTGTCGTGTCATTCTTGACACTGATTCTTGTGCGGTTCAGGACCGCCGTACCCAGGCCCTGGTTGGAGCTGGTCCTCGCAGTCTTGAGTCTCTGGGGCTATGGGAGTTAGACTGGCTTCGCGTTCCATCCACTAACACTTCATCTACTAGTTCTTCTACGGTTGCTGCTTCTGTCACTAGCTCTTTTCAGCAGTGGCATCATCGGCTGGGTCACCTTTGTGGCTCCCGTTTATCATCCTTAGTTCGTCGTTGTCTTCTGGGGTATGTCTTAGGAGATGTGTCTTTACTTTCGTGTCAGGGTTGTAGGTTAGGCAAACAGATTCAGCTTCCCTATCCTACTAGTGTGTCTGTATCTCAGCGACCTTTTGATTTAGTTCATTCAGATGTTTGGGGTCCAGCTCCCTTTGCTTCCAAAGGGGGCCATCGATACTATATTTTATTCATTGATGATTTTTCACGGTACACCTGGTTGTTTTTTATGCGCTCTCGCAGTGAGGTGCTCTCTATTTATCAGCGTTTTGCAACCATGGTTTGTACTCAGTATTCCACGCTTATTCGTGTGTTTCGTGCTGATTCTGCAGGAGAGTATATCTCCCAGCACCTGCATGGTGTCCTTGCTGAGCAGGGCACCCTCGCTCAGTTCTCGTGTCCCGGCGCCCATGCTCAAAATGGTGTTGCCGAGCGTAAGCATCGTCATATTCTTGAAACTACCCGTGCTATGATGATTGCTTCCTCTCTTCTGCCGCATTTCTGGGTTGAGGCTGTCGCTACGTTGACTTACCTCATTAACATTCAAACTTCTGCTGCCCTTCAAGGTGGTATTCCTCTCGAGCGTCTCTCTGGTAGCTCACCAGACTATTCGACTCTTCATTTATTTGGTTGCGTTTGCTATGTCCTTCTACCTCCTCGCGAACGTACCAAACTGACCGCTCGGTCTGTTGAGTGTGTTTTTCTCGGATACAGTGATGAGCATAAGGGCTATCGCTGTTGGGACCCCGTTGGTCGTAGGATGCGCATCTCTCATGATGTCACGTTTGATGAGACGCGTCCCTTTTATCCTCGCCCCACCTCTGGTACTTACCCGGTGGATGATATCTCTTTTCTTCTTTTTCCTTATGCACCTCCTGCTGTCCCTTCGTCTCCACCTCTTACTTCTGATGCGCTCCCTTCGATTTCGGCGCCATCCTCTCCTCCATCTAGTTCCCCTAGTTCTCCTCGTTCTCCCCTAGTTTCTTCTCCACCTCGTTCTCCGGCTTCGAACCCTTCCTCTGATGTTCCTTCTTCCTCTTCTTCTGATGAGTCGTCTTCCGCCGATGAGCTTCCCTCTTCACGGTCTGTTCGTCAGCGTCGTGCTCCAGACCGTTACTCTCCTAGTCAGTATGGTCTCTCTGTCGTCTTCGAGCCAACTTCTTATCGGGATGTTGAGCGTCATCCTGAATGGCAGCTTGCCATGGCTGAGGAGATCGTTGCGCTTGAGCGCACTGGCACCTGGGATCTTGTTTCTCCCCCTCCTGGTGTTCGTCCTATCACGTGTAAGTGGGTCTATAAAATTAAGACCCGCTCTGATGGATCTCTTGAGCGCTATAAAGCGCGTCTTGTGGCTCATGGCTTTCAGTAGGAGCACGGCCGTGACTATGATGAGAATTTTGCCCCTGTGGCTCATATGACCACTGTGCGTACTCTTCTTGCTGTTGCTTCTGTTCGACGCTGGTCTGTGTCCCAGCTTGATGTTGAGAACTCTTTTCTTAATGGCGAATTGAGTGAGGAGGTTTACATGCAGCCTCCTCCTGGCTATTCTGTTCCCGATGGGATGGTTTGTCGTCTTCGCTATTCCCTTTATGGCCTGAAACAGGCCCCTCATGCCTGGTTTGAGCGCTTTGCCTCTGTGGTGACTGCTACTGGTTTCTCTCCTAGTTTTCATGATCCAGCGCTATTTGTTCACACTTCATCTCGTGGACGCACTCTTCTTCTTCTCTATGTTGATGATATGATCATTACTGGTGATGATCCTGAGTATATTGCCTTTGTCAAGGCTCGTCTTCGTGATCAGTTTCTTATGACTAATCTTGGTCCTCTTCGCTATTTTCTTGGGATTGAGGTATCCTTCACTTCTGATGGCTTTTCTATCTCTCAGGAAAAGTAAATTCAGGTTCTTCTTGCTCATGCTGCTCTTGGGGATGAGCGCACTGTTGAGACTCCTATGGAGCTTAATGTTAAGCTTCGTCCTACTGATGGTGATCCTCTTCCTGATCACACGCGTTATCGCCATCTTATTGGGAGTCTTGTTTATCTTGCTATCACTCGTCATGATATCTCTTATCCTGTTCATATTCTGAGTCAGTTTGTCTCAGCTCCTCCCACCGTTCACTACAGTCATCTCCTCCGTGTCCTTCGTTATCTTCGTGGCACGATCACTCGTCGCCTTTTCTTTCCTAGTTCCAGCTCTCTCCAGCTCCAGTGCTACTCGGATGCTACGTGGGCGAGTGATCCTACGGATCGTCGTTCACTTTCTACTTACTGTGTGTTTCTTGGTGGTTCGCTTGTTGCTTGGAAGACGAAGAAACAGGTAGCGGTTTCCCGTTCGAGTGTTGAGGCTGAGCTGCAGGCTATGGCTTTGTTGATTGTTGAGGTGACCTGGTTACGGTGGTTGCTTGCAGATTTTGGGGTCTCTGTTATGACACCCACTCCACTCTTGTCTGACAGTATAGGTGCTATCAGTATTGCACGTGATCCGGTCAAGCATGAGCTGACCAAGCATATTGGTGTTGATGCTTTTTATACACGTGCTCAGGTGCAGTATCAGGTTGTTGCGCTTCATTATGTGTCTTCAGATTTGCAGCTGGCGGATTTCTTTACAAAGGCACAAACTCGAGCGCAGCATGACTTCTTACTCTCCAAACTCAGTGTTATGGATCCATCATGAGTTTGAGGGGGGTGTTAGAGTATATATTTGTATATTATAGTTTCCCCGTGTGTTAGGGGCTTTCCTGTATATTTGCGCATGTACATGTACTATATATTGTGGCCTTTGTCCCTCTGGTAATACAACAAGTCTATTACCCTAACAACTCTGACTACTATATGGCCATCAATCGGTGTTCTGGTCCGTCATAGCAACCGCGAGGCGATGAAAGCACACAAGGCCTATCCTCTAATCAACGACAGCTCCATCTGTGAAGCCAAGGGGCAATCCGTCAGCATCCACGGCGAGCACTGCCGCCTCATGTAGAGGTACCCGCCAGGCCCGACACGCATCGGCCCCATGTCAGTGGCGGAGGTCCCATTATGGAAAGCTATGGCATTTGCCATACCACTAGTGGAAACGAGGCCTTTTATTGCTCCTGGAAATGGGCTTTAAACCGGTGTTAAAGGGGGGCCCATACTAGCGTGGCCCGTGTAGCAAAAAGGAGCCCCCCGTTTAACACCGGTGCGTGGCACAAACCGGTGTTAAAGGACCCTGCACCAGTGGCCCGCGCAGCCCCCCCCTTTAACACCGGTTCATGGCTTGAACTGGTGTTAAAGGGGGGCTATATAAGACACCGCAGCCCACACCCCACTCTTCCATTTTTCACTATCTCATTTTGGAGCCTAGCAAGAGGGTGTGAAGTGTGATAGTTTGTGTTTTTTTCATATGCACAAGAGGTGTTCGGTGAAATGCCCGAGAGCTCAAAATAAGTTTTCTCGTTGCTCTTTCCTTCTCGGTCGAGGTCGGCAACTATCCTTTCATGTGTCATTGATGTACTATATATATAAATGGTCATCTCCCTATTAATTTTTGATATATACTATATATTAATGCAGATGAACCGGCAATGGATGTATGGTGACCGCCGCACTTCCGAGTACATTACGGGCCTCCAAAATTTCATCGTTGTGGCTAATGCAAACCGTGGTCATAATGGTTTTATGTGTTGTCCGTGTGTTCACTGTCAGAACAAGAAAGACTACTCAAATACCAGAACCATTCACGCCCACCTGCTTCGATCCAGTTTCATGCCTAGCTATAATTGTTGGACCAAGCACGGAGAAAAAGGGGTTGTGATGGAAGACAACAAAGAAGAAGAGGATGATGACAACTATCATAATATGTATCCTGAATATGATGATACTGCAACGGGGGTAGATAATGAAGATCAAGAGGCAGCAGATGGGCCCTCTAATGACGATCTTGGTCGGGCCATTACTGATGCAAAGGAAGAATGTGAAACTGAAAAGGAGAAGGAGAAGCTGGAGCATATGTTAAAGGATCACAAAACATTGTTGTATCCAACTTGCGAAGATGGCCACAAAAAGCTAGGTACCACACTGGATTTGCTGCAATGGAAGGCAGAGAACGGTGTGACTGACAGCGCATTTTCAAAGTTGTTGGTAAAAATGAAGAATCTTCTTCCAAGAAATAATGAGTTGCCCGATAGTACATACCAAGCAAAGAAGGTTGTCTGCCCTCTAGGATTAGACGTGCAGAAGATACATGCCTGCATTAATGACTGCATCCTCTACCGCGGTGAGAAGTACGAGAATTTGGATGCATGCCCGGTATGCACTGCACTGCGGTATAAGATCAGACGAGACGATCCTGGCGATGTTGAGGGCGAGGCCCCTAGGAAGAAGGTTCCTGCCAAGGTTATGTGGTATGCTCCTATAATACCACGGTTAAAACGTCTCTTCAGAAATAAAGAGCATGCCAAGTTGTTGCGATGGCACGTGGAAGACCGTAAGAAAGACGCGATGTTGAGACACCCCGATGATGGGTCACAGTGGAGAAAAGTCGAGCGAGAGTACCCGGGCTTTGCACGTGACGCAAGGAACTTAAGGTTTGGTCTAAGTACAGATGGCATGAATCCTTTTGGTGAGCAGAGCTGCAGTCACAACACCTGGCCTGTGACTCTATGTATCTATAACCTTCCTCCTTGGTTGTGTATGAAGAGGAAGTTCATTATGATGCTAGTGCTCATCCAAGGCCCGAGGCAACCCGGCAACGACATTGATGTGTACCTAAGGCCATTAGTTGAAGAACTTTTACAGCTGTGGGCAAAACCAGGTGTACGTATGTGGGATGAGCACAAAGGGGAGCCATTTGACCTACGAGCATTGCTTTTCGTAACCATCAATGATTGGCATGCTCTTAGTAACATTTCAGGGCAGACAAACAAGGGATACAATGCATGCACACACTGTAAGAAGGTTTAGATGAGACTGAAAGTGTATATTTGGATAAATGTAAGAAGGTTGTGTACCTAGGGTATCGCTGATTTCTTCTGAACCTGCATCCAGTAAGAAAGAAAGGCAAGCATTTCAAACGTCTGGCAGAACCCCGGAGGAAGCCTGTCCTCCGTACCGGTGAGGAGGTATTTGGTATGGTCAAAGACCTAGAAGTAATCTTTGGAAAAGGTCCTGGCAGTCTATCTATTCCGAATGACGATGCCAGACACGCGCCCATGTGGAAGAAGCAATCTATATTTTGGGACCTACCCTATTGGAAAGTCTTAGAGGTCCGCTCTTCAATCGACGTGATGCACGTGACGAAGAATGTTTGCGTGAACCTGCTAGGCTTCCTAGGAGTGTATGGGAAGACAAAAGATACACCGGAAGCACGGCAGGACCAGCAACGTCTGAAAGACCCTGAATAGCCTATGCATCCTGAGAACGAGAAGGGTAAATGATGCCACTTAACTCCTGCCAGCTACGCTCTTACCAAAGCAGAGAAGGAAATCTTTTTTGAATGTCTGAGCAGTATCAAGGTCCCGTCTGGCTTCTCGTCGAATATAAAGGGAGTAATAAATATGGCAGAGAAAAAATTCCAAAACCTGAAGTCTCATGACTGCCACGTGATTATGACACAATTGCTTCCGATTGCATTGAGGGGGCTTCTACCTGAAAATGTTCGAGTACCCATTGTGAAGCTATGTGCATTCCTCAATGCAATATCTCAGAAGTTAATCGATCCAGAAAGCCTACCAGGGTTACAGACAGATGTGGCCCAATGTCTTGTCAGCTTTGAGTTGGTGTTCCCACCATCCTTCTTCAATATTATGACGCATCTCCTCGTTCACCTAGTAGAAGATATTGCCATTCTCGGTCCTATATTTCTACGCAATATGTTCCCCTTTGAGAGGTACATGGGAGTCTTAAAGAAATATGTTCATAACCGTGCTAGGCCAGAAGGAAGCATCTCCAAGGGCTATGTAATAGAGGAGGTCATTGAGTTCTGTGTTGATTTTATTCCTGACCTTAAGGCATGGAAAAGGCACCCTAGGATGTAAAGCAATGATATGTTGGGACGGGCATTCTCTCAATCAAGCACACTACACGGTTTTACAAAGATCTATCTTGGTTGCCCCGTATATATATGAACACAAGAATTTAATATTCCTCAAACACCCGGGGGCAGTCTGATGAATGGATTATAAGTGAACACATGGCGAGTTTTGGCGGCTGGCTGCAAAGACTTCTCACGAATAACACCACTGTTGAGGATCAGCTGTACTTGTTGGCCATGACACCATCTTCGACTGTATGTACTTTCCAAGGGTACGAGATAAATGGGAATACATTTTACACGATAGGCCAAGATAAAAAAAAGCACCAACCAAAATAGTGGTGTCCGCTTCGATGTAGCAGAAGACAATGGGCAAAATACCACATATTATGGGTTCATAGAGGAGATATGGGAACTTGACTATGGACCTAATTTTAAGGTCCCCTTGTTTCGATGCAAATGGGTCAAGCTAACAGGAGGAGGGGTTGAGGTAGACAAGAAGTACGGAATGAAAATGGTGGATCTCAACAATCTTATGAAGGTAGACAAGAACTTAGACGAACCATTCGTCCTAGCCAATGATGTGGCTCAGGTTTTCTATGTGAAGGACATGTCCTCCACACCAAAAAAAAGAAAAAATATGCAAATGAATACATCATATGATGAGCCAAAGCGCCACATAGTTCTTTCAGGGAAAAGAAACATCGTGGGAATCGATG
This sequence comes from Avena sativa, assembly GCA_916181665.1. Taxonomy (NCBI): domain Eukaryota; kingdom Viridiplantae; phylum Streptophyta; class Magnoliopsida; order Poales; family Poaceae; genus Avena; species Avena sativa. The sequence goes on from OV702280.1 coordinate 427,358,584, forward strand.
ACAAGACAGACATGTCAGAAGATTATAATAAGTTTGATGAAATTCCCCCGTTCACAGTGAAAACTGACACAAGCATTCCGTTAAGTAAAGAAGATGCTCCATGGTTACGTCTGAAGCGATCATAAGGAAGGACATATGCCAAGAAGTTCATGCTCATATTGTGTAACTCTATTTCATGTCTTTCGCGGTTTGTGGCTTGACCGAAGGATATCTTTCGCGGTTTGTGTATTGACCGGGACTATATATAGGGGGGCCTTTAGTCCCGGTTTTGTAGTCTCAGTTTTTAATATTAATAAATGTCTTGAGTGTTAGTCCTGTTTTGTGGCTGGACCGGAACTATGAAGAAGTTGTCCCGATTCATACTTACCATTAAGATCTGATCTCCAAACGCGCGCGGCTACATATTAGGGAGTGCCTCTATGACCAGTTTCTTGGAGATGCCGGAGGACTGGGATCCGGCGTCATCTCCCTGAAACTGGTCGTAGTGGTGTCCCTGCTCTCGAAAACCATCTTGCAGCTTGTAACTTCTCTAACTAGATCAATACACCTGGGAGCTAACCAAATTCACATATTAGGGAGTGCCTCTATGACCAGTTTCTCGGAGATGCCGGAGGACTGGGCTCCGTCGGCATCTCTCTGAAACTGGCCGTAGTGGTGTCCCTGCTCTCAAAAACCATCCTGCATCTTGTAACTTCTCTAACTAGATCAATACGCCTGGGAGCTAACTAATTTCACATATTAGGGAGTGCCTCTATGACCAGTTTCTCGGAGATGCCGGAGGACTGGGCTCCGTCGGCATCTCCCTGAAACTGGCCGTAGTGGTGTCCCTGCTCTCGAAAACCATCTTGGAGATGCCTCAAACTGGCTGGAGGACTGGACTCACAAGGATGCCTATTTATAGTACAAGCAGCTCGGCATAGTGTCGACACTTACGAAATAATGTCGACACTCACCCCTATTATTAGTGCTGACTCGTGTTTTGTCCCGGTTGGTGTCTCCAGCGGGACTAAAGGTTCATCTTTAGTCCCGGTTGGTGACACCATCCGGGACAAGGTACACGCCGCACGACATAATGTCGACACTCACCCCTATCATTAGTGCTGCCTGGCCCAGTTTGCTGAAATCCCTCCAACCGTCCCATTTTTAGAACAATGTCATATTTCTTCTGTTAACAGTATATGTATTAAATGAGCCATTTTTCTTCCTTCTATTTCTTCCCTCCATTTTTCTTCCTGCCATTTTTTCCCGCCATTTTTCCTGCCATTTTTCTTCCCGCCATTTTTCTTCCCGCCAGTTCTTCCCGCCAGTTCTTCCCTCCAGTTCTTCCCGCCAGTTCTTCACTATATATATGTAGGGTTGGCCTCCATTGTCATTGCACATCTCTAGACTCATATCTGCAACCTCATCACTCTTTCCCATGGCTTCCATCGTAGCACTAACCCCCAGGGAGGCGGAGGCGCTTTGCGCCTCGAACTACCCCTGCCCGCCGGGCTACTGTGTCCCCGTCGGCTGGATGCTGAGCGCCGGAGGCGTGCCGGTTCCTCCTGTCCCTCTAGGTGTAGCGCGCCGGATGGCCATCACGAACCACTACTACTTCGAGCTCACACCGGAGCAGCGGAGGAATCCCAGATGGCATCCCGACTATTTCCCTACTTGGGAAGCCTTCTTCGTGCATTGGCGTGAGAGGGCGCTCGCCAGGCACGAGGAGGATGGCCCACCTCCTCCGAAATTCAACAAGGTCGGACGTCGGCTATGGTGGCGCGGTCGGACTCTCCAGAGCGTCATGGCCTATGACACTGCCGCCGACTCTAACCCTCGTCTGCGCTACCCTCAAGTCCAGCCCACGCGTACTCAGCCTTCAAGGTTCAATTACGGCGACCCCGACGACGACAGCGATGACGGCGGCGGCGAGTACGACGACTACAGTGGCGAGTATTACAGGTGTAGGCAGGAGCATGACTGAATCACTCCAACATTCCGACACAAGTTCGGTCGATTGTTACTTAATCTGGCCATGTATCTTAATTTTCAGTTCTTTTATGTATCTTAATTTTCAGTCGTGCTTTATGTAACTTACTATTAGTTGCATTCTGTATTTTAATTCCAGTTCTATCTCCTTCACAAAATGACCTATCTCATTCGAGGTTTCTTGGCTTTCGGGTCAAATGACCAATGTTATGGCTAGAATCAAGGCATAGTTTGTGATAATATGTCCATATTGTGCATACATGTGCATCATGGCATGGCAAACAATGTTGCAAGAGGAAGTTTTTATCGTACCAAAAAGGCATTTTTCATTTTCCGAGCATAAAAAACGGACGGTTTTGTAAAGCAACCACCAAATGGATAATTCAAAAAACCACCACCACATTTTACAAAAATACTAGACCACCTTATATGGACAATGTACCAACAGGGGGATCTGAAACCTTTCCGTCCACCTCTGGTGAAAAATACAAATTCCTGCCGAATCGGCAGGAAGTGGGTCAGATATGAACTACAGGTACATGATACGATGCTCATGATTTTTTACAAAACTCTTTTTTAGGTTCACAATATGCTATTTTATAAAAAATCCAATGCAAGTTGAGCGAGGCTTTGTCAGATTCAAGTGTATGCAAAAGACGGCATTTAAATATCCAATCAATTCAAAAATGTTAATACAAAATAAAATATGATTTGATTTAATAAAATAGGGTTAGATTCCTTTTTAGATGCTTAATATTTCTTATGTTCAAAGTTTTAGGATTTGACAATTTATTTTTGTTTGAATTGAATAATCAAAATTTATATGTAAGTGTTTTAATCATTTTGAAAATTTTCATCTAAAGTAAATATAAAATGTTTTTACATGAATGGATAGATATTATTTTTCTGAAAATTATGATATAATATCCATATTTTTCTGAGTTGAAATGAATAAGATATGAATTTTCTAAATTCATATCCTATTTTTTGAATTATAAAATGCCCCCACCCCTTTAATGCATGAAATAAATGCCCCCCTTTAACACCGGTTTCAGCCACGAACCAGCATTAAAGGGGGGCGCATTTATTTCGTTTCGCGCGCGCACACCCCCCTTTAACACCGGTTTGTGGCTGGAACCGGTGTTAAAGGGGGGTGCGGGCGCGAAACGAATTCCCCCCCTTTAACATCGGTTCCAGCCACGAACCAGTGTTAAAGGGGGGGTTATATACGCGCGCCTTCCCCTTCCTTCTTCCCCCCAGCCAGATCAAAACTGCACGCGCAGAGAAAAGCAGAGGAGATCGCCGGCGTCGTCCAGCCATCGCCTTCCAGCCCTCGCCGTCGCCATCCGGCGGGAGTGCCATCGCCCCCTCGCTGTGCGCGAGCCGTCGCCGTCGCAGTCGACGCCCCCCGCCGTGCCAGCACCGTCCGCCACCGCGCGCGCCCGCGTCAGCCGCCACCCTCGTCGCCGCTGCTCGCCGCCAGCCGTCGCCGTCTAGCCCTCGCCGCCGCCAACCCCACGTCCACGACCGCTGCCGCCGACCCCGTTCGCGAGTTGCCGCCACCAGCGGTGAGCTCTCTGTTTGTGTTTTGGAGATATTGGATATTGGTTGTAAATGTTATTTGTGTGTATATTGGATAAATGTTGCATATATGTATATATATTGTTGTGTATGAATAATTTTATTTGTGTGTAATTGCATATATATATTGTTGCATATATATATGTTGTATATATTGTTGCATATATGTATATAATTAGTTATTAGTATTTTATAAGTGTGTAGTTTAGTATGTATTATTAGTAGTTTAGTGTTAGTATTAGTTTAGGGTTTATTTAGTTTAGGGTTATTAGTTTAGGGTTTATTTAGTTTAGGGTTATTAGTTTAGGGTTATTTAGTTTAGGGTTATTTATTTAGTGTAGTTTAGTGTATTTAGTTTAGGGTTATTTAGTGTATTTTATAGTTAGTATTAGTTTAGGGTCGTCACCTCGCTGCTCTGCAAGAGCCGCCGCTGGCCGTCGTCGTTAACGTCGCTCCGGTGACCCCTAGGTAGTGGCGCCGCCCCTTTTAGGTAGGCCGCATCACGCTGAGGCGAACCCGCTACCTCGCGCGCCCTAGGTCGCTCTCCAGCGCCGCCAGCCGCCGCTTTTTGGAGCATCCTCCGGTCAGCCACTGTAGCTAGCCCCTCTCATATGCATCCGGGATTTCTCCGAATTAGGGTTTGGACCCCTCGGAACTCGTTTAAAATGATCAAGCATCCTTAGGGTTTTAATTTCATTTGTGTATTTATTTGTGTATTTTTGTATGAATAATATGTCTATTTGTGTATGAATCCAAGTCCACTTGAATGTTTACTCTCTTACTATAGATAATATTATTGTTTTAGAAACTATGGATCCACTTAGTAGAAACCTTGAAGAAGAAGAAATAATGGAGAAAATTATCGATGAGGACACCTCACAATATCTGAACTTGGAGGGACATGATGACAGCTCAAGTAGTCATGGAGAATATGAAGACTCCGGTGAACGCAATTTAGTGATTACAAAGTCCGGCGAGGTATATGCATTGATTAAGCCTCTGCTGACTTCCACCAACAATCTTCTTCTACATGTATTAATTAACGCTTCTTTCTTCTTTTAGCCCTCTGGATCGACCAGCCAGCAACCGTCTTCTTCTACGAAAAAGAGCAAGCGAGGCGCGAGCCATCGGTTGAAAGATCGTGCAAAGTTCACGATCGAAGCAGTCCGTGTTGATGGCAGGCCGATGGAGCCTAAGAAGGCCGCAAACAAATTTGTACGTCAGGCTGGAGTTCTTATTAGGGACTAAATCCCAATCATAATTGAATATTGGAATAAGCCAAAGAAGGGCGACGGTACCTTTGTCGATGAAAGATCCAAAGAAACGCTTTGGAATTCGTTGTTGGTAAATTTCACCCTTCCGCCAGAGGAGGATGAAAACAAACCGGTTATAAAGGAAAAGGTCAAAGAGTGGACTCTAAAGAAGATGGCTGACGCTTTTCGAAACTGGAAGACGAAATTGAACAAATTTGTCAAAGCTCGCGAGAATCCAAATTTCGAAGACGCATATTATGCGAAGATAAGACCTCACTGGCCCGAATTTGTGGCATATAAGGAAGGTGCTATAGCTAAAAAGAGGTCAGAAACCAATACGCTAAATGCCCAGAAGAAGGAATATCACCAGAGGACGGGGTCAGGTGGCTACATATCTCAGAGGCCTAAGTGGGAGGAAGCTGAGAAGGCCCTGCGCGCTAGAGGGATCACACCCCAGACAGATGGGTAGGACCTACGTGCAAAGACTTGGTTCTACGGAATCGGGGCAAGGTTTGACCCAGAAACAGGATTGTGTATCTTCCCAACCCTCCTTGCCAAACCCGTCACTGAACTCATCACGGCATACGAGGAAACAGCCGCCAGGACCTTCCATCCCGACAGAGAGAATGACCAGCTCACACGCGCCATCGGTAAAAAAGAACACCCTGGACATGCACGAGGCACAGGGGGTATGACGTGGAAGGATGGGTTTGTCGAGTGGAGCGACTCTTACAGATGGCGCGGCAGAAAAGAAAAAGAGCATACAGAGCGGATGACACAGATAGAACATGCATTTGTGGCGCTTCAGGCGCAAGTGAATGCACAACAGAGCCATCAAGCTACCGGCCTATCTCAGTGGCACTAAGAGCCTGCATTGGAAGCTGTCGGCGGCCCAGACTCTGCGCGGAAAAGCAGTGTGGCTTCCACGGAGAACGTGCAGCCCACGCTTGAAATGGCGGGTCCTCGATACCCCGTGGATGAGATCACGGAGAGCAAACACGCTGAGCTGCATGTGAGATTAATGGGCTTATCCATTAAGGTGGCTGTCGGCTATGCCTTACCTCCTGTAGCTGGTGGAACTTACCACTGCCGACTGATTCCAGATGGCTATGCTATTGTCGGGGTGCATGAGGTTGTGAAGGAATATGAGGAAGCATAGTTTGACCATGCTACAGGTGAAGGGGAAACTCAACTCAAATTTGCAGTGAAAACAACCATTCTTTGGAAGAAGGAACACATCGTGCTTCCAAATTGGAGGCCACTGGCACCCCCGCCGTCTCCGCAGTGTCAGCAGTCTGAGCCGCTTCAGCCATCTCCGGCGATTCAGCTATCTCCTGCGTGGCAGCCATCTCCGGCGCGCCAGCCATCTCCTGCTCGTCAGCCATCTCCGGCACTTCAGTCATCTCCTCAGCGTAAGCGGAAGAGCACTGCCACGAAGAGCATCACTAGCACTGCCACAAAGAAATCCGCAGGAAACCGTACGCTAAAGAGTTCAAAAAACTACGTCCCGCAGCCTTCCGCCAAGCCATTGCCGGTTTTACCGTGGAATCGCAGCAACGAGGAGACCAATAGGATCTCGGAAGAAGAGGTCAAGAAATTCTTTGCACCTAGACGGGCCGAGCCAAAGGAGAAAATAGATCCGGCGGTGGTGGAGAAGTTTTACAAAAATCTTTTGAAACCTGAAACCCCACTTGTGCCGGACTACGAGCGCCATATTTTGAAGGGGGATGCAAGGCGCCGTAGGGAGACTGAAAGTAGCAGTCGTGCGGCACCCCAGAAAACAGTTCCCATGCTCGGAGAGCAAGAAAACCAATCATGCGCCCCGCTCCAAGTGTTCGACACACGGGACGCTCCTCCCGTAAATGATTACGAGGCAGAGCTACAAAGAAAGGCCAATGAGATGGGGATGACTTACATTGCATACTTGAACATCATGGGAGACAACTTGCCCAAATGCGATGCCAACCCCATACAGCCATGGAAGTATGGGAAGAATCTCGTCAAGAAAGAGAAGCTCAAGAATCTACCAACAAATATGCGAAGATTGCACAAGTGGTACCTTGATTTCTACAAGAAGAGAAAGGAAGAATGGATCACGATGCATATAAGAGATCAATTTTTCTTGTGCGGAGACGACGAGATCGACTTCAATATTCAAGACTTGCATTTTCTATTAAATCAGAAGGAACTCGACAAAGCTGCCATCAGCCTTTATTGTGTGTACGTACTATTTCTGTAATTTCTATCTCATCTCATTCACTTTATTAATTGCATGTATATATATGCTCACCATATATGTATATACTATTATGCAGAAAAAAGTTATTGAATGCATGAAAGGAGGCCCTTTTGACATTGGGTTCGTTGACCCAAATATAGTTCATGAAGAAGTGGTAAGAACCAAACCCGGGCAAACAGAAGATTACTTGCTATGGTCTTTACTGAGACAACAAACCAAAAGGGAAATACTATTGCCTTACAACTTTTCGTGAGTACTGTTACCCTCTCTTGTACACATTCTGTTTCGGCTTACTCAATGTTAAGTGTAACTGATGATGAGTTATGCGTGCGTAGATTCCACTTTATTCTGCTAGTCATTCAACCCGACTCAGGAAAAGTCCTTATCATGGACTCGTTACGAAAAGAAAAAGAGCTATGGTCAGACTTTAGAGAGATGCTCCAGAGGTAATTTCAATCATATTATCGCACTAGATCGGCAACTTTCGTGACAACAAGTAATTAATTACTCATTTATCTATTTTCTTTGCCGGACAGGGTTTGGAAAAGGTTCACGTGCAGGGCCGTGGGTGAATGGTCAGAAGAACTAAAATTTGTAGACCAAAATGTAAGTAATAATAGCTAGCTAGGTCTGCGTATCTCTTTGATTCTGCTTCCAATTCCAGTATATCATGCTTTATTGATTATTATTTTGATTGAACTCTCTATTCTCATAAAGTGCGTGCATTAGGGACACGGCAATAACTTATGTGGGTACTATGTTTGCGAGTTCATTCGCAACACGATATGTGCGACGGGCCAAGACGCACTAGAACAACTTAGAGTAAGTAAACAAAGTACACAACATTATTTTATTACCATCAATTGTGTTGAGTTTTATTCTTATATATATTGACCCCATTCTTCATATATATTCAGATCGAACGGATGCGAGACCAACTCCTACCATTTGACCGCATACGAGCCATTCAAAAGGAATTGGCGGGGTTCATACTTGATGACGTCGTCACGCCTGGTGGAGAACTCTTTAGATATCCACCAAAATAAACGTTGTATATATGCTTGAACGTGTTTGTCTTGTACTTGATGCTTCAACGTTTACGAAAAATACCACACAATGACGATGTTGTGTATAATAATAGTTGCTTAATTATTTATGTACTCATATGTACCGATGACGATGTATGTGTATACCGCTCCCGATCGATTCCCCCTCCCCCCTTCCCGTCCCCGCCGCGTCGCAGAAATACGCCCAGAACGGGGCAGGGGCAGAACTCTGCCGCGGCAGAGATTTAGGCCGTTTTCCTGCCGCGGCAGAAAACCTTTAACACCGGTTCGGGGGGGGGGGGGGGGAGGGCTGAGCGCTGCGGCAGCTCCACGTGCGCCACCTTTAACACCGGTGTTAAAGGGGGCACCTCTAACACCGAACCCTCAACAGCTGTTCTACAACCGCTGTTAGAGGGCCCTCCAAACCGGTGTTAGAGAGGGGGGTGTGCACTAGTGTACCTTAATTTGGCCATACTTTTATAACTCAATGGAGTGTACAACTGATAATTCCAAATTTTACAGCTTTTTGGTCCATGGTGCATGACTTTGTCACACTAAAGTTTCAGCTTGTCTTCCGCCACTGCCCCATGTAGGCGTCGGCGATGTACAGGTAGTGGGACTCGTAATGGAACCGTGGAGGACGTAGACGGTGTCTCCGGCCGGCGCTGCCGCCGTCGGCCCTCGTTTCGCCGAGTACGGAGAATAGTGCTAGTACCACAACGGCGAGGGAGATCGTGAGCACCGCCAGCTTCCTCGCCCACCCCATGTACGCGCGCGAGTTCGCTCTCCCGTGATGTTTCTATTGATGCTGGATCGGTTGTGCTTGTGGTGGTATATATGGTTCGGTGAACTAGGCCGACTCTGAATTCGAGTTGGAATCGGTCTTGTCCGTTGGCCATTGCATTGCATTCAGGAACTACCCATTACGAGCCAGTTGCTCTTCTGAAAAAACCTGGGTTAGCAGTTAACTCGCTGATTTCCTTTTCTGCATGACAGCATGAGGACTCGGCAAACACTCGATGCGCTATGCTACTCATGACTCCATACGAATGTTGCGGCTGTATATACATATGGCCTTGATCGCTAAAGGTGTGAAATGTTTGGTGTAGATCTTTGAAGTTTTATGTCATCGTGAGATATTGGAGTAAGCCAAATAAACAAGATACGTCCAACTTTTACACGAGTGGCGATGAAGCATCGGTGTTGGAAAAGCTCGATAGCGGTTTCCCTTGAACAGATAGACGACAGTTCACCACTTCTATCGTGACAGCATGTGTAATCGTGGATGGGTTCTTAGCCCAGTGGTGAGAGTGCAGTGATACTGCCTGGCCCACGCAGGTTCGAACGCTTCTTGGCGGGATTTATTCCACGGGTCGAATGATGTATCTCCCACCTCTTCTTCTTAATTTAAAATCCGTGGGTTCGAACCTAGTTGCCAGATTTATTCCACGGGTCCAACAATGTTGTCTCACACACCTCTTCTTCATTAAAAACCACCGAGTTCCTAATGGCCTCGTTTAGACAGAATGTGTAATCTGTTGTTAGGGACATCTCACCAACCAGTGAGGTATGAAATAACCCCTTTCATTGTCAATAAAATATCACAATTAGATAAGCACTTTGCAAGCATCATTTTTAAGAGCTTTAGATCCGCCTCTTCATTTCTATCAATTTTCTCCCTGCCGTCACTACAGGAATGGGAAGCTACGCCGACGGCCAGTCGCTACGCCGACGGCCAAACATCGGGGCCGTCGGCGTAGCCATCGTCTAGGCCAGCTCCGCCAAGCAGCCGTCGGCGTAGAATTGCCCTCGGCATATCCTATGCTACGCCGACGGCTGCCCTCGGCGTAGCATACGCCGACGACTGCCCTCGGCGTAGCTATTTTTTATTTTATCTCATTAAACTTTGAAAAATCATAACTAAATCATTCTAATTCGGAAAAATACAAATAATATATCAAAATTTGCAGAAAAATAAGACCTATCTATCTACACTCAAATATTACACATTTATAAATAAAAATTAAGTAAAACATAAGACATTATATATAGTTTAAAACGGGCATAAAAAATTCAAAAATGATCGAAACAATGCTAAACCTTCGCGTGGTGTTATATCATGTGACATAGTTAGAAGGAAAAATATCAAACTTGGTATATTGATTATGTCTCAAAGAAACCTTCACAAAATGACCTATCTCATTCGAGGTTTCTTGGCTTTCGGGTCAAATGACCAATGTTATGGCTAGAATCAAGGCATAGTTTGTGATAATGTGCTCATATTGTGCATACACATGCATCATGGGATGGCGAACAATGTTGCAGGAGGAAGTTTTCATTTTCGTCGCACCAAAAAGCCATTTTCCATTTTCTGAGCACAAAAAACGGACGATTTTTTAAAGCAACCACCAAATGGCTAATTCAAAATGGTACCACCATATTTTACAAAAATACTATACCACCTAATATAGACAATGTCCCAATAGGGGAACCCGAAACCTTTCCGTCCACCTCTGGTGAAAAAGACAAATTCCTGCCGAATCGGCGGAAAGTGGGTCAGATATGAACTACAGGTACATGATCCGATGCTCATGTTTTTTTACAAAAATCATTTTTAGGTTCACAATATGCTATTTTATCAAAGATCCAATGCAAGTTTAGCGAGGCTCGGCCCCGAGCTAAGAATCTTCATGCCCGCCGTTCGACAAAGTTTGACGATAGTTTAAAACGGGCATAAAAAATTCAAAAACGATCGAAACAATGTGAAACCTTCGCGTGGTGTCATATTATGTGACATAGTTATAAGTAAAAATATTAAACTTGATATATTGATTATGTCTCAAAAAAACCTTCACAAAATGACCTATCTCATTCGAGGTTTCTTGGCTTTCGGGTCAAATGACCAATGTTATGGCTAGAATCAAGGCATAGTTTGTGATAATGTGCCCATGTTGTGCATACTCATGCATCATGGGATGGAGAACAATGTTGCAGGAGGAAGTTTTCCTTTTCGTCGCACCAAAAAGCCATTTCCCATTTTCTGAGCACAAAAAACGGACGATTTTGTGAAGCAACCACCAAATGGCTAATTCAAAATGGTACCACCATATTTTAAAAAAATACTATACCACCTTATATAGACAATGTCCTAATAGGGGAACCCGAAACCTTTTCGTCCACCTCTGGTGAAAAAGACAAATTCCTGCCGAATCGGCGGAAAGTGGGTCAGATATGAACTACAGGTACATGATCCGATGCTCATGTTTTTTTACAAAAATCATTTTTAGGTTCACAATATGCTATTTTATCAAAGATCCAATGCAAGTTTAGCGAGGCTCGGCCCCGAGCTAAGAATCTTCATGCCCGCCGTTCGACAAAGTTTGACGATAGTTTAAAACGGGCATAAAAAATTCAAAAACGATCGAAACAATGCGAAACCTTCGCGTGGTGTCATATTATGTGACATAGTTATAAGTAAAAATATTAAACTTGATGTATTGATTATGTCTCAAAAAAACCTTCACAAAATGACCTATCTCATTCGAGGTTTCTTGGCTTTCGGGTCAAATGACCAATGTTATGGCTAGAATCAAGGCATAGTTTTGTGATAATGTGTCTATATTGTGCATACATATGCATCATGGGATGGCGAACAATGTTGCAGGAGGAAGTTTTCCTTTTCTTCGCACCAAAAAGCCATTTCCCATTTTCCGAGCATAAAAAACGGACGATTTTGTGAAGCAACCACCAAATGGCTAATTCAAAATGCTACCACCATATTTTACTAAAATAATATACCACCTTATATGGACAATGTCCTAACAGGGGGTTCCGAAACCTTTCCATCCACCTTTGGTGAAAAAGACAAATTCCTGCCGAATCGGTAGGAAGTGGGTCAGATATGTACATGTACATGATACGATGCTCATGTTTTTTTACAAAAATCATTTTTAGATTCACAATATGCTATTTTATCAAAGATTCAATGCAAGTTTTCCTTTTCATCGCACCAAAAAGCCATTTTTCATTATCCGAGCGCAAAAAGGAAATTTTCTAAAGCAACCACCAAATAGATAATTCAAAAACGGAGGGTTTGTGATTAGTTGATATGGATATCATATTTGGATTCCTCTCATTTTTCTGATCAATTTAGACATATTATTTGTTAAATTCCGATTTATAAATTTAAAGATATTAATTATTCCATATTAAATAGAAAAATACAAAAAAGTAAAATTATTATATTTTTATTTGAATTCAATAATATTTTTACTTATTCATTAATGTTTATTTAAATAATTGTTTGTAATTTCAAAAAATACAAACATGTGACATGTTGATATAAGGGTTAATAGGATTGATGTCATAGTATTGACAACAATGTATGAATTACTTTGCGGAAACAGATTCTGAAGGAACGAGGAAGTTAAGCGTGCTGAGTTGGAGTAGTATTAGGATGGGTGACTTTCCGGGAAGTTCGACCAAGATTGCAATTTAATTAAATATTAAGTGTAATTAGTGTTAAAAAATGTTGAAAGTGAGAGATTAATGAGTCAAACAATTCAAAGATTCAAAAATTAAGAAAAAAAAATAAAATAAAAAATTTAATTTTTTTTTAAAATATTTTTGCAACCTGTCGACAAGCTATGCCGACGGCCGCTACGCCGACGGCATTGCCCTCGGCGTAGCATACGCCGACGGCATTTTGATACGCCGACGGTCTCTATGTGCTCCGCCGAGGGAGCCCTTTGCCGAGGAGGCTACGCCGAGGGCAGCCGTCGGCGTAGCATACGCCGAGGGCATTTTAGGCTACGCCGACGGCTTTTTGCCCTCGGCGTAGCGCGCGCGTCCTGTAGTGCGTAATCAATCTCATGATCTCCCTTTTCATGTTTCATCGCCTGGTTTCACTGAAATGGTGAACTGGTGATTAGAAAAATGCTCGAGCTCGAGAAGTGCTGCAACATGGCACCAACGGAGGAATGGAAATTTGAGCTGATGCAGTCTCTCTAAACCCTCTGCACCTAAAAACGTCAGGTAGAAGCTACATAGCATAACCGACTAATAAATACAAATTTAGACGCAGCAAGAGGTCCCTCCTTTTTTATTTTTACAGATGAGAAAACAAAAAAAACATCTTACAGTAGGTAGTATTATTGTTTCACCTAAAAAAAATACGCCAACAAGCTCTGCAGCAAGCCACAACATCAAAACGAACAAATACCCGACCAGGTTTTTAGACATCTTTCGACATAACCCAATGCATGAATGAAGTTGGGTTTTACATAGCATAGTCATTAGCCTCAGTTGCAGTATAGTGGAAACAGTTAATCCACACACCATGATTAAAATAACAGACTTATGATAATTTAAATAACTGACAAACATAGATGACCCACTCGCTGATTTGTTGCAACAAAATGGGAATTACTCGCTGCACAAATTTTGTTGCACCGGTGTCTCTGAAATATTATGGTGATATTTTTGCTTAATCTACACATATAGAAAATGCTACGATGATATTACAAAAATATAAAAATATATTATGAATGAGAGGTATAATCCAATATTTGGACGACCTAGATCTCATGTATTTTGAATTAGAGACTGTTGATCAAAGCACCCTCCGCCCAACCCCAAAAGTTAGAGAGCTCCAACGCTAAACGGTCCCGGAATTTTGAAAAATATTAAGTGATACTTATAAGTTTCAAAAAATTCTAAATGTTCTTAATCTATACAGATGTTCTCTATGTACTGGTAAATTTTTGTTGAATAATAATTTGAGCTATACAATCTATCTCTATTATATACTAAAAGTAATATAAGGGTGTTTTTCGATCCACGTCACCCCGAATTATTAGAACACTCGGATATATAACTTGCGGCTAGGATTTAATATGAAATCTGAGTTACGTAACACATATATATAATTTAATTATATGACAGATTGAACTATCACCGTGTAACTCATAGAGTCTGCGTCAGGTCCGTATCAAACCAACAGCTAATCAAGTCCATCTAGCTAACCGCAGCTCTACTTTGGCGCAAAAAAAGAAAGAAAAATGATTGGGCTCCCCGGGGGATCGCTGCCTTCTATCCCCGGGTCGCACCGCACGCCTCCTCCTGAACCGCATGTACACGGAAGCGGTGGACCTTATCTCTTTCCTTTCTTTTACCTTTCTCTCCACCGCACATATCCACACGCCCACCAGTGGCATTGCCGCTGCTTCGCCTCAAAGCTCTGCGCCACCTCACAGTCCCTCCGCCTCGCACTGCCGTAGTTGTGCCGCATCGCAGCTCCCTTCGCCATGCCGCCTGCAGCTCAACCACGGAGTTCCCGCTGCCGCGCCGCCATGACCCCATGCATCTCCCGCCACCATGTCGCCTGCAGCTCGCGCACAGCCCGACCTCGACGGCCGCAGGGACGATGCGCCACCAGAGTAGGGGTGCTGCGAGCAGGTGTTGCCGCGGCTCCCCTCGACGGTGTTGTTGGAGACGCTACAAGGACGACGTTTTGCTACAACGATGTCTAGCTTTGCTTCCACAGGAACAGGACGGGGGGGGGGGGGGGGGGTACTACGCGCGGCCGGCAGTGGTGCTACGAGTTGGTTGGCAGCGACAGCTTCTGCTACAAAGCCGATAGTGCTTTGCTAGAAGTGGCGGCGATGCTTGCTACACGATGGCGACGCATTGCTACAAGCTGCGGTACGGCTTGCTACCACAACGGTGGTGCTTTGCTACAAGCGGCGGCAGCGCTTGCTACTATGGCGGTGGTGGTCATGGTGGCTACAGATGTAGGTCACGATGCTACCGACGAATAAATGGGCTTTGAGATTTTGCTACAGGGCGATGCTACAATAGTAGTCATTTTTTGCTATTTTTATTCTATGTTTTTGCTACAATAGCACAAAGTATTTGCTACGACATTTTCGACGAAAGTCCCTAGCAAAGTCGGTTTTGCTATGGCAGGCACCCGCGATTTCTCTGGCGAGGTCGTTCTTTTTGCTACATTACCACTTTTTTTTGCTACCACCATTTTACGATTTTGCTACAATAACGTAATGTTTTTGCTACACGGTCTCCGGTGAGGTCTACCGGTGAAAGCCTCCGGTGAGATCTTCGGCGAGGTCGGGTTTGCTACATTAGCACAACTTTTTTGCTACACGGTCGCCGGTGATGTCTCCGGCGAATTCTCCGGCGAGGTCCAGTCTAATTTTCTATTTTTTAGGTCTACGTTGTAGCAAAAGCGGAACTATTTATAGCAAAAACAAGTATGTCTGTAGCAAAAGCGGGATTTTAACCCCAAAAAGAAGACATTTTATCCCCGAGGGAACGCGTAGTACTGCCAAAAAGAAAACCTAACCACCACTATGTATCAATAGTATTGTCCGGTGGACACATACGGGAAGCTGACTTCAAATAGATACTACTTGAAAGCTGATCAATATGTACATAAGGAAAGCTAGCTCGAGAAGCCAAGAATAGATCGGTCATTTATAAGGGGAACTCTACAGCTGATCAATACGTGCTTCAAAAAAATTACCTTATCTTAACTACAAAGGAGAGCTGACTTCAAAGCAGATCGATGATTTAAAAAATCTAGATCTGACCGTCATGTACCTACGGGAAGCTGCATTCAGAACACCAGAACAGATAACTCATAAAGGAAAACTTAAAAGTTGAGCGATACGTGTTCAAAGCTGATCAATAATACGATCTGATTTCAGCTTATTCACATACGTGCATGTTAACACAGATATGAGTACAGTGCACTATGATGTGCTAGCAGTTTGACAGGAAAAAATAAATTAAGGATCCAAAAGTAATGATTTGCACTTAAATTTGTAAACTTAAATTAGCTCTTCATAGGTTTTAGAAAATCATATGAGAAGCTTCCCAACAGATAGTGGTGTATGGGACATGCTCCTCGCAAGACAAACGGTCGAACATTCACTCTATCATTCACTCTATCGTCAAACCGCCCAAGAAAAAAGGATAACTAGAAAGGACAAGCTATGAGAAGTGGTGATCCATAGACTATAAACGTCTAAAATACAAAAACATCAAGAATTAGACGGAGCAATTGATTGAGCCTCGGTTTCGTACGACATAATCTCAACCATCAAGTCATTTTGTGGAGATCACACTAATGTAATATACCTAAACTACAGTACAGAGACAACTTGTCGAAGGTGAAAAAACTAGGCAGAAACTAAAATAATCTATTTTTCATGGCAATAAAAGGGCATAAAAGAGGTTCGAGGCGAAGGGAATTCTAGCGTCAAAAGAGGTGGCTGGGCTCCTTCGTGGACTATTCATGTCACCATACATATTATTTATGAGAAAGGAAAAAAAGGTTCTGAACTAACATAAGAAAATTAACACCTTACAAACTCCAACAAAAATACAAACACATTAAATCATACATTTCTTATGCAAGCATCTGGTCCATATAGTCATATAGTCAGCACATTAACTATTCCTACAAACAATATCTAAACTTCATTATGTCAATCTGTCACATTCCGAAAATCCTACTCTCGGCAAGCATACAATCAAAACATAATACAATAGGAAAAAATAAGATGAACTAGCAAATTATCTTAAAATACAAAAAATATCTGACCATCGCTGACCAATTTTTATTAATGGACCACAACCAATAGATACTGATAGGTGCACCAAAACAGATCAATGTTAATATCATGATAATTTTATCTACTCATATCAAAAAACAAAATCTACATTAAAATAAAATATGTTAGAGAGAAGAAAGATATGCCAGAAGTTAATAGAAAATCATAGCACTTGGTAATCAACTTAGCAGATCCTTTTAGTTGCAGTTAAGAAAGTCATACCAATAGATCATCATAACCATAGATGAACATATCACAAAGAATAGATCCATCCAAAGTATATCGGGTTAAACAATTATTAATTATATAACATAAACTCACCACATTCGAAAGATTACATGAGTTTACTTAAAAATCATATATAAAAATCATCTAATGATTGTAGAGTTCTTGAAGGACTAAAGCCGAAAAAGCAATTGACCAGCTCATTTTTATGTAAGGTGGAGGGTCGTATGTTGGTTATTGGGCATGTGTATGCTTAAGGGAGAGAGATGATACCACTACACAAGTATCAATACCAACAAACTAGGTTGTTGTCAGGATATGTCGTTACTAATATTTTCTTTGTAAAATTGGAATGATATGTTGCAACTTTTATTTAAAAGAAATTGAGAGTCAATTTACATATTGATTCTTGGGGTTTTTCTATAGATCTTGACCATTTAATTTTGAGTATTGTCAATCTTATAAAATTTGCATTAAGTACAAAATTTGGACAATGTTTATATCTAATGAGTTCCTATGGTTTAACTATGATGTGACTACATACATTTTTATGTTAGTTTCTATGGTTTTTTCAAGGAAGTTTCTATGGTTTTTTGAGAAAGTTATATGGGTTTTTATCCAAAAATACATGTAATTAGAATTTGTAATCATACAAATGTGACAATGTCATGTGTTTTATGAACAACTGAAACTAGAGGTAGAAAGATCAAATCATGGTAAAATTATAATACTTATTATTAGTAGACATGTATATTGAGCTGGGTAAATTCATTTATGTTTTACTTTATGAAGCAAAATTATTTTATATGCGATTAGAAATATCTAAACATTGTATGATTAGGGCTCAAGTAAACACTCATTATTTAACATAAGAACTACCACCTACCCGAGGGGCTGAACTTTGTTGTATATACCATTTTAATCATGGACAAAACGACACATATGGTAATATAGTGTTTTCGAAATGATATTCATTTGCACAAAATTAAAGATGATTAATGATAATATATGTTCCACACAAGGATATTTATTTAACATGACTGCTGGCCATAAACTTTCTTATTTTCTATAACATCATTTGAATAACCATGAATCTATAAATTTATGCCCTGGTTAATTTTGACTCTCTAGTATAATAATGCTCTTTTCTACAAAAACCAATTAAAGACGTCCTCGCATTTGTGGGGGCCACCTTGCTAGTTGCTCCAAAAAGAGATTACAAAATAACACCAGCTTAACTTGCCATTTGTGAAAAATTGGGTTCGTTCAGTGTGGGACAAAAATTCCAGGTCACCACAAATGTTGACAAAAATTTGTACGCCCGTAGTAGACATGTACAGGTAGTTGTGTATTCTTTAGAATTTCTTGAGTTAAGTTTTATTTTATTACTTCCTTCGATTCATATTACTTGGTTTGGATTTTCAAAATTTGGATAAATTTATATATTAAACGGTGTCTAGATTTATTTAATCTAGACAAATTTTAAGTTAACTAATATAAGTCAGAGGAAGTAAAAACAACTTTCTTGAGTCGGTGGACCTCAAATCACTTTTTGCAAAAAAGCTTCATTAGTGGGCATCTTCCTTTATCCAAAAAGAAAAATCATTTCCAGTCACAGGCCGCACCCAAATCTCACCGGAGCAAGATGAGTTCGTCTCGCCGGCGCCGCCTCTTGCCGCCGCCGCCGCAGCTGCCCGATGACGCCATCCGCGACATACTCCTCCGCACCCCGCCGGACGACCCCAGGCGCCTCTTCCGCGCCTCCCTCTGCTGCAAGCCGTGGCGACGGCTCCTCTCCGATCCGGGCTTCTGCCGCACCTACCGCGAGCTCCACCGCCGGACGCCGCCCTTGCTCGGGTTCATCCACAACAAGGGCAGCGCAGAGAAGCCGCACCACTGCGTCCTGGTACCCACCACGCCTTTCCGCCCGCCCGGCGGTACCCACCGTCCCAACTGGATCGTGCTCGACTCTCGCCACGGCCGCGTCCTCCTCTACAGCTTCCCGCCGAAGCCGGACATCGAATTCGTCGTCTGGGACCCAGTCACGGACGAGCAGTGGAGGATGCTCTTGCCTGATTTTCAGTACGGCTCCTGGAGCGCCACGGTGCTCTGCGCCATGGACGGCTGCGACCACCTCGATTGCCACGGCGGCCCCTTCCTCGTGGTCTTTGCAGGCCTCAACAAGTTGGCCTTCGCTTCCGTCTACTCATCCGTGGCCGGTGACTGGAGTGACACCATCTTCGCTGAGTATCCGGATACCGCCATGGAGCAGTACCCTGGCATGGAGTATATGAGGTTCATGGACAGTGGTTTGGGATTCAGTGTTCTAATGGGGAAAACAGTCTACTTCCCGTCTAATATGAGCAACAGGATCCTGGAGTACAACATTGCGGAAAAGCGACTGTCAGTGATCGACACCCAATTCCAGGATTACCAGCAGCATATTGTCCTTGTTACGGCGGAGGAAGATGGTGTGCTTGTGTTTGCCGGCGTGAAGGAGTCTAGCCTCCACCTGTGGTCAAGGGAGGTTGGTCAAGACGGAGCTGTGGCGTGGCCGCGACACAGTGTCATCCATCTCGACATGTTGGTGCCCCGCCCTGGCTGCTGGACCACGCCCGATTGGGATGGCATGTCGGGTGGCCTACTGGTTGGATCCGCAGACGGCGTCATCTTCTTGAGCACACATGTTGGATCGTATATGGTGGATATCAGTTCAGGCAAAGTCAGGAAGTTGACCAACATGAGATTCACAGACAAAATCATCCCATACGTGAGCTTCTACACTATAGGTATATAAGTACTTTCTTCAAACACCTGCAACTTATCTGGGTTTGCTTTCTTGTTGTTTACAAATGATTAAAACTGAAGTCAGATTGTAAGTAGTAATATATTTTAGTTAGTGACATGAAAGTTAGATATATTTTTCGCGTGCTCAAGGATTGCGGTCTAAAGATATTAGAAGATTTCCCATCTCAAATGTGTGTATTCTATATTTTCAGATCATGCTAGGGGCATAAAGCACCACTGTCATGAACATCTGGGTCCATCAACATGACCCGGCTGTTGTTTCGGTGGAATCTGGTTTCATTTCTTGGTAAGATTAGCCATGGATTCATGGTTCTGAAATCCACCTTGGTTCTGAAGGCTCTGCACATGGTCGTATTCGTTCTGAAAGTGAATGCAGACTAGAAGGTTGAGCCATACTCTGTAAATGGCAGTCAACATTTGAGAGAGTGCTATACTATGCTGAATCATGGATGATTGTAATTTGTGATTACTTATAGGGCATGTACAGGCACTCCTGTGTGTATCTGTATCCAGTACTAGCTTGTAACCTGTAGGTTTCGGTGAGGCAAGTGGAGTTTTTGGATATATAACTAAGTTTCAGATATGCAGTAGCGTTCAATTGAGTGGTTCGTCTATGTTCGTCTGTTGTAACCGAGTTACTGTAAGGCTGTTAATTTGGTCATGGTGTGTGGTTTAACTGTTTGTACTATGATACTGTAACTGAGACTAGGACTACATAGTGTTGACTGAATTCGTGCGTTATGTTGGAAGATGTCTGAAGACTTGCCTATTTATTTCTTTATTCCGATGTTCAGGCTTGCTGCAGAGATGGTTGACTGTTCTTTTTTGGGGCGAAACAGTAGGACTTCCTACTACATACACTTGTGTGCTATCTACCTTTCGTCAAAAAGGAGGAGGTCCTACCCCTTGTATCTATGTGTTCTTCAGTAAGTTATGTGCGCTATGCAGTCTCTACCTTAGGTGTGCAGGTGCAGAAATTTCAGAGAGATTGTAACATGCCTGTTCATGAATTGGTCCAATTTGGTAGAAGTGGCAGTTATGTAGTGTGGGTTGTTGCAGGAGATTGTAACATGTCTGTTCACGATTGTGTGAACTCTTTTTAAGAAGTACCATCAATGAAAATGAGAACTACATAATTGTTGCTGAAATGCAGAGCTGGTTGGCATATTTTTTCCAGGTGGAACAATAGGACTACATTTCTACCTACAGCATATACTTACAGTTCGTTTTGTTTTTCAATCTACAGAAGGGAGGAGCCCTTGCTGCGTGTAAATATGTGTTCTCGGTTACGCTATGCAGCTTCTACCTTGACATTTTTAGGTGCAAAAAGTTTCGAGAGACTGCATCAGTTGAAATTTCCAGTCCTCCATTGGTGCCAACGCTGTTGCAGCCTCGCCACTCATGTAAGCCACTCATGTAAAAGTTAGATCTATTTTGTTTATTTGGCTTACTCCAATATCTCACTAGCTATGACACAACACTTCAAAGATCTACGATACACCAAACATTTCTACTATCCTTAGAGCATGTCTAGCAGACCCCGTAAAAGGCCCAACCCCGTAAAATAACCGCCGAAATACGGGGTTGGGCGCTACCCGGCCGTCTAGCACGCCCTGTAAAAACGGCCCCCGCATCGATTTTTTCCGGTTTTGGATACGGGGCGGCCCTCTGCCCACTATCTCTACGGGGTGGCGTGGGGAATACAGGGCGAACCCCGCAATCTTCCTTCCCCTGCGCGCGAACAATTTCAGCGAAGCCCAACCGCCGCCGCCACCGCCCGATCTCCTCCGACTCGCCCTCCCCGGCCAAAACTCGGCCGGATCTCGCTGCCATGGGTAGTCAGGAAGGCCCGCTGACCGCCGGCGGTGCACCACCGGCGATCGCGGTGGCTGATGTCGAGCCAAACGCCGACGTGTCGGCCATGATCTCCGCCACCATCCTGATGAAGAGGAAGAGGATCCCGAAGCAGATCTTCGAAGCCGGCGCACCGGCCGCAGCTCCGCCGGCTGCAGCTGCCAAGAAGGGGGGCGGGGCCAGGTTGAAGACGAAGGCCGCCAAGAGGGGTGTCCCGCCGGCCCAGAAGACAAAGGCACTCAGCCGCGTCGGCCTCGCGCCGCCACGGCCATCCAAGGCCGTGGACCCTCCTTCCTCCGTTCCGGCCGCGTCGACGCCCTCGCCGTCGCCATCAGACATCGACGCAGACAAGGTGTTCGACGTTGAGTCCACCACATCGTACATGGACATGCTCACCGAATCCGCGGTGAACTTGGACGCCGGCATCGATGCGTTCGATGTGGAGGATGATGTGGAGGTGGAGGATGATGTGGAGGTGGAGGAAGAGGTCGACGACGACGAGGTGGTCGAGGTGGCGCCGATGAAGCGCACCAGCAACTACACCGAGATTAAAGACACGACCTTGGTTCGTGCTTGGAGTAGAGTGGGGATGGATGCGTGCACCGGAGTGGACCAAGGCTCGATCGCGTTGTGATGCTAGAACTATGAATGGTGCATCACATTGAATCTTTGAATGATCGCATTGATGTGTTGCTGGTGGCTTGAACATTGGCTGTCATCGCTATGATCGCGTTGTGATGTAAAAACTATGAATCATTCATCACATATTTTGGATGTGCTATGTTTCATTTGAATGTGTTGTCCAAAACCCTGTTTTGAGGGGCCGAAAACCCGTGCGAGCTAGCAGACCCCGTATCCCCACCCGTAAAACAAAATCTCGCGAGAGATTTTGTTTTACGGGTGGGGATACGGGGTCTGCTAGCTCGCACGGGTTTTCGGCCGATGAAAATCGAATACAGGCCCCTCTACTCGCGTTTTACGGGACAGAAATTTAAGGGGTCTACTAGACATGCTCTTAGACAGGTAGGGTGCTGCAAAGCAAAAGTATCTTGCACGTTTAGCGATCAAAGGGCATATGTATATATAGCCGCACCATTCGTATATGGAGTACTCAAGTTTTGGCCGAGTACTCATGCTGTCATGCAGAAAGTGAAATCGCCGAGTTAACTGCTAACCCAAGTTTTTTCAGAAGAGCAACGAAACGTGTGATCAGTTCACCAGCTACCTCTTTCCGACTCGTAATGCAATGCAACGGCCAACGGACAGACCGATTCCAACTCGAATTCAGAGTCGGCCTAGTTCACCGGCCAAACCATATACCATCAATAGGAGCAGTGCACCTCTGCACACGGAAGAGCGAACTCGCGCGCGTACATGGGGTGGGCGAGGAAGCTGGCGGTGCTCACGAGCCGTTGTGCTACTAGCACTGTTCTCCGTTCTCGGCGAAACGAGGGCGGACGGCGGACGGAGCCACCGTCTACGCCCTCCGCGGTTCCATTACGAGTCCGGCTACCTGTACATCGCCGACGCCTACATGGGGCCGATGCGTGTGGGGCCAGGCGGGTACCTCTACATGAGGCGGCAGTGCTCGCCGTGGATGCTGACGGATTGCCCCTTGGCTTCACGGATGGAGCTGTCGTTGATGAGAGGATAGGCCTTGTGTGCTTTCATCGCCTCAAGCTTGTGACGGACCAGAACACCGATTGAGCATCGGATTGATGACCATATAGTAGTCAGAGCACCGGATCGAATTGGCAAACATTGGCTTGCATCGGATTGTTACATCATTGATCATGCGTCTGGTCCGAAGAGAGACTTGGTGTGTCTGGCCGTGTGGAGTTGTATTTATTTATAGGACGGAGTAACGACTGGTTTGAAAAAGTTAAAATCTGGTGGAAGTTCCGATAGTAACCAGTTCAACAATTGCATGCATCATACCTTTCTAAGCACTAAATGATAAGTTTTTTGATTAATTAGCTTAATTCAAATATAAAAATTTAAAATATTTTGTAGGTCAAACCATTTGTCCGAATTAAGATTTGTTTTCACCGTTAGAGTAGTCATGATGAGATCTTCGAAACTAAATCCCATTTTAGTCTATTCTAAAAACTTGTTTTGGACCAAAAGTTATCCAAAATTCAGCATATAAGTTATTCTCCTAATAATATATAAGTTATCCACGACTATAAAGTTACCCACATATCACGTGTTAGGGATAGATAATTTTTTTATTTATCGATAAGTTACCCATCAGTAACACGAGATTTATCCATGTTTCATCGTATAAGTTACCCACCCAATAACATGTAATTTATTCACCATTATAAATAAATTACCCATAAATAGAATATAAAAAGTTATTCTAACCTCGGCTTCGTCATCTGTCACAGCTCTCGCAGCTTACGGACTACTCAACCTCGAAAAATTATTACGTCAAACAGCAAACATAATTCATTTAAAGCAACTAAATCTAAACTTCTTTTACATAGGATATAAATAAATGGGTTATTGTGCCCCAACTACTCAGTCGGAGTGAACAACGTGACGCGCAACCAGTAGTCCAGCGGCTCGACTTCGTCGTCCGTCGCTGCTACCGCGACGTAGGTGACGAAGCTTCGAAGGATTTTAGGGTACCGAGCATTCATCGCTAGTCAACGCTAAAGCATTGATGACAATAAAGTCTCAGTACTCTAACAACCCTACCACGTTCTAATTAAAAAATTCAACATGTATGCGAGATCGCCTCTATCCAACACATTTATATGGTGAATAACTTATGTGTTACTGGATGGATAAATTATGTATTACTAGGTGGATAACTTACCCATTTAGAGGTACCCGCCTGGCCCGACATGGATAACTCACGTGTTTGGGGTGAATAATTTTTTTTATCAAAACATATTAACATGGGATCTAGTTTTGAAGATCTCGTCACGACTATTTCAACGGTGAAAACGGATCTTAAATCGGACAAACAGTTTATCCTACACGACATTTTGAATGTTTATATGATTATAAGCTGGTTGATTGTTCATACTTTCTATCAGGTTTTGCAAACCAGCTGCCGGTATAAAATAGAATTCCCGTATTTCTACTGTATTCTTGGAGCTGAATTGAGTTGTCTCGATTCGGTTGTCATTTGACATGCACGCTTTCTGATACTCAATGTTGGACATGTGCAATTTTTTTAGTTCTAGAGAGCAAAAGATGCAACGTCATCGTGTTTTATCTGCTTCAGTGATGGCTCCATCGAGAGCTTCTGATGGCCATGGTTCACCAAGCCGTCTTTCTTTTTTGAAGGATTCATGTTTTAGGAGAAACTGATAGTTCTTACTAGGATCTCTAGGGGTCGATCTAGGGAGTGAGAGAGAGAACCTTACCATCGGCCTTCGGGGTCGACGATGAGCTCGTCATTGTGCTCGTCGGAGTGGTGGCGGCGGAGAGGGGGTGATTCCCGCCGCTACAGCGCAAAGCCGGATCGGTGGCTAGGGTTTAGGGTTTCGGTGGGGAGAGTGGGCACGACGAACCTTGGCATTCGTGCCCCCGCCCCCACCTCTATTTATTGCGCTGCGCGACAGGGGCCCACCAACGATTGAGATGTTGGGCGCCCCCGATCAGGGCGCGAGACTAAGGGTTGTTCGGGCCGTTGGGCCGAACGGGAGATCAATCTAACATTCTCCCCCTTGATCTCATCTTTCAATTAACTTATACTTTAAACTTATACTTTGGTACCTATTTCATCACAGATCAACATATAAAGCATGTCTCGTCATAATGGTCAGTTACGCACCATCGATTCAACAGCCACTATACACCTCTCTATTTTGAAACAGATTCTTGTACTAGGCCCTTAATATCCAGGTATCATAGGCTTTCCCTTAAACCCATGCCGGCTAAGTGTTCTCTGAACACACTGGGTTGTAAGCCTTTTGTGAGCGGATCCGCGAGCATTTCTTTTGTACTTATATGCTCTAAACTTATGGTATGATCCTGGATTCTTTCTTTCACAACATAAAACTTAATGTTAATGTGTTTGGCAGCAACACTTGACTTATTGTTGTGAGCATAGAATACTGCTGGCTCATTGTCGCAGTACATCTTGAGTTGTCTTTCAATGATGTCTACCACTCTCAACCCGGGTATAAACTTCTTTAACCAGTTTGCCTGTCCCGTGGCCTCATAACATGCTACATACTCAACTACCATCATGGACGATGCCGTGATGGTTTGCTTGGAGCTTTTCCACGATATAGCTCCACCTACGAGAGTAAATACATATCCTGACGTGGATTTTATTTCATCTACATCTCTCGCATAGTCTACATCTGAATTCCCCCTTCTATCTCAAGAGAATCAGTTCTTCTATATGTTAGCAAGAGGCCTTTTGTGCCTTTTGCATAACGCAATGCCTTCTTCACCATTTTCCAGTGATCTATCCCTGGATTAATTTGGAATCTGCCAAGTACCCCGGTAACAAAGGCTAAGTCAGGGCGTGTACACACTTGAGCATACATCAAGCTTCCGACAGCAGAAGCATATGGAACCACTTTCATTTGATCGATCTCATATTGGTTCCTGGGACACTGAAAGTTCCCAAATCTATCGCCCTTGACTATAGGAGCAGGCGTGGGATTACTCGCATGCATATTGTACTTCTTCATAATCTTTTCTAAGTATGCCTTCTGCGATAACCCTAAAACCCCCTTTTGTCTATCTCGGTGAATTTCGATTCCTAGAACGAATGAAGCTTCGCCAAGATCTTTCATATCAAAGTTCGAGGACAAGAACTTCTTCATCTCCAATAGTAGACTAACATCACTACTAGCGAGTAGAATGTCATCCACATACAGGATAAGGAAAATGAATTTCCCATTTTTGAACTTTGCATATACGCAATTGTCCTCCTCATTCTCATCAAACCCAAACTTCCTTATTGTTTCATGGAACTTTAAGTACCATTTCCTAGAGGCCTGTTTTAATCCATAAATGGACTTTCTCAGACGACATCCCATACGCTCTTTTCCTTCCACAACAAAACCCTTGGGTTGTGCCATGTAAACATTTTCTTCCAAGTCTCTATTTAGGAATGTCGTCTTTACATCCATCTGATGTAATTCTAAATTGCAGTGTGCCACTAAAGCCATTATGATTCTAAAAGAATCCTTACTTGAGACTGGAGAAAACGTCTCATTGTAATCTATTCCTTCTCTTTGGGTGAAGCCCTTAGCAACAAGTCGTGCCTTATATCTTTCAATATTTCCTCTAGAGTCACATTTGGTTTTGTAGACGCATTTACAACCTACCGTTTTGGCTCCTTTAGGAATTTCTTCTAAATCCCAGACTTTGTTGCTACTCATGGATCTCATCTCATCTTCCATGGCTTCAAGCCACTTCGATGAGTGAGGACTTTTAATGGCTTCTTCAAATGTGGTGGGATCACCCTCCATTTGAACTTCTTCACTGACATAGATCTCAAAATCATTAGGAATAGCTGGCTTTCTAGTTCTTTGAGACCTTCTAAGGGTCTCACCTTCTGGCACATTCTCGGTGTGGGGCTGTTGCGGCTCCCCCTCATCTGTGGTCACGGGGTCTTCATTTTCATTCATTGTTACCACAGGAGAACCAACATCAGGTGTCACATCGATATTGTCCTGTGTCGATGCAGCAACAGGTATCGAGAAAAATGGTTCCTGAATCATCGGAGTGGGTGCATGCACCCGCTTCTCCTCAAGGTTTATTTCTCGGAATACCGTGCTCCCCCTGATCATATGATCCTCCAGAAACACAACGTGTCTCATTTCTACAAACTTAGTAATTCTATCTGGACAATAAAAACGATAACCTTTTGACTTGTCTGGATAGCCAATGAAATGGAAACTTACTGTCTTGGTATCTAACTTCCCAAGGCTTGGGTTGAAGAGCTTTGCCTCAGCTGGACAACCCCACACTCGCAAATAATTGTTTGAAGGTTCGCGACTAGTCCACAACTCATATGGTGTTTTAGACACCGATTTACTGGGAACTCGATTAAGTATGTGAATAGCGGTTTTAACGCCTCCATCCACAAACCAATTGGTAAGGTGGAGTAACTTATTCTCACCATATCCATCAAGGTACGGTTTCTTCTTTCAGCTACTCCATTCTGCTGAGGCTCGCCCGGTGTTGAATACTGGGCGACTATACCATGTTCCTGTAGAAACCTTGCAAAGGGGCCAGGAACTTGGCCATATGGAGTATGCCGGCCGTAGTATTCGCCTCCACGGTCGGACCTTACTACTTTAATCTTTAAACTATGCTGATTTTCCACTTTAGCCTTAAATACCTTGAATTTATCCAGTGCTTCCGAGCGTTCTTTAATAGGATCAATGTAACCAGAACGCGAATAGTCATCCGTGAATGTTATGAAAGAGTCATAGCCATCCACAGATGTCACAGGAAATGGACCGCATATATCCGTATGAATTATTTCTAATACTCCTGTGCTTCTTTTGGCGCC
The DNA here is from genome assembly GCA_916181665.1 of Avena sativa. Lineage (NCBI taxonomy): Eukaryota > Viridiplantae > Streptophyta > Magnoliopsida > Poales > Poaceae > Avena > Avena sativa. The sequence continues at coordinate 427,386,687 of OV702280.1, forward strand.
TTTCTTAATGTTCTTTACAAACTTTCCTTTAATGTAATCGATGCATTGCTCTAAATTTGAAAATTCTAGAGGTGGAAGAATTGATTCTTTTACTAAGCGTTCTATTCTCCCCCTCGAAATATGGCCTAAACGACAGTGCCATAATTTCGATGATACTTCATCAATTCTTTTCCTCTTACTCTTTCCATTCAGGGATGAGGAGGCATTCTCATTCTCAGCGCTTATTTCATTCACATTCTCACAGAGTGATAATAAATAAAGCTTGTCTTGTTTGAAGGCAAGACCAACAATCTGATTATTCAACTTGATTTTACATTGACCATCGCCAAAATGGCAAGTAAAACCACAATCGTCTAAGCGCGACACACTTATCAAGTTTCGATGCAAAGAGGGTACATAAAGCACGTCTACTAATAAGAGTACAAAGCCATTCGACAACTCTAAAGGAAGATCTCCAATGGCTTCGACTTCAGCTTCAACGCCGTTTGCTACTTTAATTCTTCTTTCTCCTCTTTGCAGGGTCCTTCTCATACGGAATCCCATTCTTGCACAGATACTTCAGGAAAGCCACACAGTCACTCATGTAGTGGCCCTTCTGCTTGCACCACTTGCAGGTGTCCTTGTCCACTTCCTGTGCCTGGTGTTCAGGAGCCTTTCCATGTGGCCTAGAAGAAGAGGGATGCCCCTGAGGTTTCCCTTGGGGCTTGGAACCCTGAAAGTTCCTCTTCTTGGTTGGGCTCAGGTAGTTCACGGAATCACCGGACTGCCCCTTAGGCTCTCTTCTTCCTGGACGCACATGGCCATCATCTTCTCGATGCCCCACTTTTCTGGTTGTGCATTGTAGTTCACAGCAAAGGCTTCAAACTGGTTTGGCAACGAGGCAACGATAAGATGAATGATGAACTCATCTAGAAGCTCCATGCCCATAGGCTTAAGCTTGGAAGACATGTTGCTCATTCGCAAGATGTGGTCCCTAACACCACCACTAGTGTATCTTGTGGTAACAAGTTTCTTGATGAGTGAGCTTGCATAGGCCTTGGAGGACCCAGTAAACTGACTCTCTACCTTTTTCAAGTACTCACTGGCTATGGTGCACTCTGGGATTGCTCCCCTTATAGCTTCCATGATGGAGCTCTTAATCACCATTAGGCACTTCCTATTGGAAGAGTCCCACTTTGCACGCTCAAGGTCGTACTTCATTCTTATCGGTGCATGGTCACTGACCCTTTTCTTAAAGTCCTCTTCACTTTCTTTTTCGCCCCTGACGGGGTCGACAGGTTCTTTAGGACAAGCTTCAATCAGTGCCAAGTCGAGGTCAAGCAGAGCAAGCCCCATCTCTACCTTCTCTCGCCATGAGCCATAGTTCCCTCCGTTGAGGGGCTCAATGGCCGAGATGAAACTCATAGGATTGCCTGAAAGCAAAATATCATCAAAACGAGTTAATTCAACGTTGGTCAAATCAACACATGAAACTTCTCCACATTAATACTACATCACCGTTGGGAAGAAATATAACTAATATGGATAAAACTTACTATGCATAGTGAAAATTTTACTAACAACGTTGGTCATCCAATAAAATAATCACTATTAAAAATTAAACCTCTCTTCATTGCATTTAAGCAATTGATTCTTGCAGCGGAATAACATGAATAAAAAATGATGAACTTTACTTCTTTACATAGTTTTTACTGTTCCTTTACTATTTTTATACACAAAATTTCGTTGGAAAAAATTGCTATAGAAAAAAGGTTGAAAAAACTATCAAAAACAGTAAAAACAGCTTTTGAAAAAGAAAAATAGACAAAACTGTGCTTAAAAATGCCCTTTGGGCCTTATCTGTGAGCAGAGAACATCGGCCCACGGCCTGCTGCGCCGCTCCCCTATCTACCGCGCGCGCAAAACCAGCAGCAAAACAGCGCGCAGCCCGCGGCCTGGCTGTGGCCCGTGGCCCATCAGCGTGGCCTGCATGGCTCAGCCGCCGCCCTGCGCCTCGATCCTGGCCGTCCATCGCCAAACCCTGGATCGGACGGCCACCCGCGCTCGTCGGAGGAACAAAAAGGGTGCCCCCAGACCCCCAGGGAAACCCTAGCTCACTCGTGTCTCTCCTCCCCAGCGTTTGCCGCTCGCTCTCGATGACGGGGCAAGGAGGAAAAAGGTGAGGCGGCCCCGCACGGCGCAGCCGGCGGTGAGCCCCTCCCTTTGCTCCCTGGCTCGCAGCAGCTCGGGATGAGGCGAGGCGGCGGCACCGACACAGCCGGTGACAAGCCCCTCCCTCTCCCTATGCTCTGCCCCGTCTGCTCCTCCTCCTTTCCACTATTCTGCTCCACCCTACCCCCACCACCCCAAAACAAGAATGGTGAGGCAGAGGACAGCTCCTCCCCCAGCGACTCCTTGGCGGCGCGCGCCTCCACCCGAGGGTGGGTGCGCCGCTGTCAAGTGGCCACGGTGGGGAGATCTTGGCTGGCGCGGCCGGTGGATTTAGGACAACAGATTCAGTCTAGGGTTTGGAGTTTCTTCTCTGTTTTCGATTCTGGAGGAAAAATTCGGGGCATTTCTAGGGGAAATAAACGGGATCTGGGAGCTTTTCTTTTGTTTATTTCGATCTTAATATCGATTCTGGATCCGGGGAAAAGGATCTGGGCTTGGGGTTTTCATTTATTTACCCCGGATGGGATCATGTTCTTCTTCCCGACCTCGTCTTGCCGATGCGTCGGGATCGAGAGGAACGGCGCCGCCCTACGGCGGCGCTTTTGTAAAAACCCCAACCCTCTTATTTTTATCTTCTTTCTTTTGGATTTCTTCTGCCTCGTCTAGATCAACCATCCTAGTTGGCTCTGATACCATTGATATTTCTTACTAGGATCTCTAGGGGTCGATCTAGGGAGTGAAAGAGAGAACCTTACCATCGGCCTTCGGGGTCGACGATGAGCTCGCCATTGTGCTCGTCGGAGTGGTGGCGGCGGAGAGGGGGTGATTCCCGCTGCTACAGCGCAAAGCCGGATCGGTGGCTAGGGTTTAGGGTTTCGGTGGGGAGAGTGGGCACGACGAACCTTGGCGTTCGTGCCCCCGGTCCCCACCTCTATTTATTGCGCTGCGCGACGGGGGCCCACCAACGATTGAGACGTTGGGCGCCCCCGATCAGGGCGCGAGACTAAGGGTTTTTCGGGCCGTTGGGCCGAACGGGAGATCAATCTAACAGAAACTAGATCATAAAAGCGCGTGTTGCCGCCCCCGGCCATATTTAAAGAAATGCTAGATGTTGTAATTATTTCAGAACTTGTTGATAACCTCACACTATTGTCTAACAAGTTCAAGGATTAGGTTCAAAGGTACACTCTGGTACATATTCAGTTAAGGGCTCTCTCCGCCCCGTGATTGTTTCAGGAAAAAAAATATGGACATTTTAACCTTTGTGGAAAAAAGAATTCAGACCTGTGAATGTTTTATCTACTCCATCATTTTTATTTACATTTCTTTTCCATCTGGTTACCTAAGATATTAGCGTGTTATAATATTTGGTTACCACCGGTCCAAGATACCTACGACTAAACTCTCTGGGATCTCTATATGATGATAATTCCTATTATTTAATCTGTTTGACTCTAGCAGTTAACTAAAATGGTAAAAACAACACTATATTCGATAATACACTTAAAATGTAGAAATAAAGATACACAATAACATCCAACCAAGCTAGCTTGTCAAAATCAAACTATATTTCTGAAACATTGCTATCTACGGGGTTACATGGTGGTACTCTATGTGACACATGCAAAGGCTAAGTCGATATTTGTTGGGCTGACAATTTAGAGAAATTTTAGATATAATTACACCTCCAGCTACGATTCTCTGGGGTAGGAATTACCATGATGGATGAGTACAAATCTTTGACGCACTGACCAATTCAATAGAAAGGCACATGAATAAAACACTACAAGCAAGAACTTTCCTGTAAAATGATAGATATACATAGGACTACAACAGTTGTACGTTTCTGAATTAAAGAGGACTTGATACATAGCACGTTAGTAAGAAAAATTGGAGTAAGTTCACACGAAATAGGTAGTCGAGCATGAGAAACCGGCTATATCACATTCGTGGTATGTAAAGCCTGCATTTGGTCTTAAATTGGGGAGACCTGACAACGGTTAACTTTTTTTTAAATGGGCGCTTTTATTAAGACTGTTCAAAGCTTACACCCGGCCTCTGTATAACCAAGATGCACACAGCCACACGAACGATAGTACTAATTTAAAAAGTAGACAAGCATTACACAAAGGCGCTATCTAAATAAATGTCTAGAATCTAAGGTAGATCAATCCTCAGATCACGTCGCCATCCATGTCGGGAGAAAATATCCCTTGCCGTGTCCTCCAATCGCGTATATCCCTCCATAAATAAGTCGCGAAACTTCAAATGTTGGAGAATATTCCAAGATCGGAGGATAATCGTGGCTCGATAGACAACCTGCAGACGAGAAGACACAATATTCTTAAAAATCTTGTCATTTCTACAAAGCCATAGCGACCATATAATGGCAAGCGCTCCCACCCTAAACAAAGTTCTGTATTTATCAACAATTCCATGCAACCAATTACCAAAAACATTGGTTACAGAACGTGGCGGAGATAAACCAGAAGCTATTTGGATGAATGACCATATAGAGCGAACAAATTTGCAATGGAAGAATAAATGGCGAATTGTCTCATCTTGATGACAAAAAACACATTGTTTACTTCCATCCCAATTTCTCTTTGCAAGATTATCTTTTGTTAGAATTACCCCTTTTCGTAGATACCATGCAAATATCTTCGTCTTAAGGGGTATTTTCATTTTACAAATTTTACTATTATCATCATCGACCGGGATATCCGGTTGGATCAAGGCTTTATATAGTGAGCCAACAGAAAATTTACCACTGTCTAGTCATGTCCATTTGAACACATCGACACCGTCCGACAATTGTATTATGGATAATCGTAATAATAGATTGTTCCAAGATACCAGTCTAGGATCGATGAGGCTTCTTCTGAAAGACACATTAGGAGGATAATCTTCCATCACTATGGAAATTGTATCCCCTTTGTGTCTAACAATCGAATATAGAGCTGGATATTTTTCGCGAAGAGTAGTTTGGCCCAGCCACTTATCTTCCCAAAATCTAATCTGTGATCCATCCTTAATCTCGAAAGCACCAAAACGAAAGAAATGTTTCTTGGTGGCCATAAGACCCGCCCAAAAATGTGAATCCCAGGGTTTCCAAACCACTTGAGACACAGCTTTGGACCCCACATATTTCCTCCATAACATGGTCTGCCAAACACCATCTTCTGTAACTAGTTTAAATAGCCATTTGCCCAAGAGTGCGGTGTTTTTGACTTGCAAATCGTGTATGCTCAGTCCACCAAACTCCTTCGGGCGGCAAACCACATTCCATCTGGCCAGCCGATATTTCTTTTTCTCACTATCCCCTTGCCAAAAGAATCTTGAACGAAAATAATCCACTTTGTTCAAGACCCCTTTTGGTAATTGGAAGAACGAAATCATATACAGTACCATATTAGTGATTACTAAATTTATGAGTACTAGTCTTCCACCAATGGATAACAATTTTCCTTTCCAACTATTAAGACGTTTTTGTAGCCTTTCCTCAACAAGTTTCCATTCAACAATTGTGATACGCCGATAATAGATCGGTATTCCCAAATAATTGATTGGAAACTGACCCTGACCACAGCCTAAAAGTTCAGCATATAGGTGAGACTCGTTTTGGGCCTCGCCAAAGCAATACAAATCACTCTTATGGAAGTTTTGGGACTCGTTTTGGGCCTTGACAACGGTTAACTACATAAGAATGATACTCCCATGTAAAAAATCTAACAAATCTCGTTGAGACGTATGGCCACGACACCAGAATGGAACGCACCTGCCATCCGCATGCGGAAGCCGACCCAATAGTTGCTTCTTGGGGCGCCCTGCCCCGCCGCTGTTGCTACATTGCGGCCTTCTTCTACGCCACCGTGAATGTGAACAGATCGCTGCAGTGACATGAAGAGGCATCCGAGAGCAAGAAGTATAGGTACATAGGGGAGTGGATGCGCATTTTCACACTTCTTTTTCAGGGGTGTTGCTGGAGCATCATGGCGGCCAATGAAAAGCGGCCGTATGGACTGACCGCTCGTCATCACCATCTCAAGAAGCTGGAAGTTGGGCGTCACCGCCGCCGGACGGGTCGGTAACTCGGTGTCGAGTGGAATTCGCCAGATGTGTTTCCTAAAACAAACAACGACAAGTCAGCTGGCTAGACAAAAGGGGCATCGACAATACTACACATGGAGGAAGAAGGGCAGCTGGACAATGGAGGTCGACGTCCCAGCTTATATTAGGAACCGAGAGAGGAGGTGGGCAGACCCAAACGATCGTCCACCAAAACCATCGGAGAGAAACGGAACGGAAGGCGGCTTTTCTTAATGGCATTAATGGCGCGATAATGGCGGCGGTGCCAACATGGCCTTCCCCACGACCGTTGTGCCTTCCCAATTGGATGAGCTTGGAAAGAAATTTTAACTGGGCTGACCTGACCGCATAGCCCATCCAAAGTTTGTCAGCCCGGGTTAAGAACAATGCATCCAGATCGGTTTCCAGAGTAGCGGCCCAGCTACGCTTAGCAGACCGTGACTCGAGCTGGATATGCTCAAAGCAAAGCAGTGTACAAGGAACGCATGATCCATCTAGAGCATTCATTGACGATCGTATGGTTTAAAACGTGAAATCACTGTGGTAAGCCATAGGTGGTTCAGTTTTACTGTTTCTTAATTGCGAGAGACTGTGGGTTTACTACTACACATATTAATGTACATTTGAATTAACTAATGTATAAGAAAAAGAAAAAAAGTTACACATACAAAAGAAAAAATGTACATATGACATTGTGTTTAAATTTGGGAATGATAAAGATCATATAATAGACCATTGGGGTAAGATAGTAATGCATATATAAGCAAACAAAATTCTAAGCACCAAGCATTACCCGAAGATGATCTAAGTATCTAACTTGTTGAGTGTACATTAAGAAGATCTATGATATCAAGTTTCCATTGGAAACAAGTACATAAATCAACTACTCAATGTTGGACATGTGCATTTTTTAGTTCTAGAGACCAAAAGATGCAACATCATTGTTTTTTATCTGCTTTGGTGATGGATCCTTTGAGAGCAGAGCTTCCGGTTCAGGGTGCAAGTGGGACAGTTTGTGGAAGCCTGCTTATGTGCCGCATGTGCCCACAATGAATATGTAGGGCCCCACGGCAGTCAGCCAAATGTTAATCACATCAGTTATACGGCGCCCACTTATGCCCTCATAGTGTTCACCTTCACATTTGCTGCAGGACGGGTGGTAGTAGATCTACAGGCGGTATTTGCTAGCGGCTAGGCACATATGTACATGAAGGGCACTGCAGTTTGGCCCAGCATGCTCGTCGACTGGATGACTCCATCTGCACCAGGTTACTGCCGCTGTCGAGAACAATCCAGTATAATGAATCGAGGAATAGCCCAAATAGTTGGATGGTGTTCATACCTGTCCTACCCGCGAGATCCTGATTTCGAGTATTAGCGTCCGCTCTCTGACCGTACACACCCAAAAACTTCTATTGAACTGCTTAGAAGGCCTCTTACTACCCGCACGTCGCATTTTTTATATTGTATAGTATGCTGTTTGCTACATATAAAATGGCAAAAAGGAATAATCGATCGACTACACAATGAGCTATGTGTACCACTGAAGATTGAACTAGAGTAAATATGGCCAGATATACGTATGTCCCATTTACCTGGCTAGCTTTATATAAAAGCAAAATTGCTCGCCGCAAAACCAGCTAACAGAGCAACAATTTATGTGCAATATGTGGTACATCGGGCAGTCCATACAACCCCTCATAATTCTGCAGGCGTCCGCTTAGAAATTTATGTGGAGCGGGCTATGCGGAGCTGCAGACACATCATGTGTCCGCTTGCAGCCTTACTGCCGATGTCCATGGATCACCAAATCATCTTGCTCTTTTCGAGGATTCATGTTTAGGACAAATGGCTACTAGTAGAAAACAGGTCATCCGTTCGCGTCCTCTAAGAGCATTAGTCCCGGTTGCGCCACGAACCGGGACTAATGCTGGCACGCGTCCCGGTTCGAACGGGCACGGGGCCCGGAGACATGCATCCCGGTTGGTAAGGGGTTATATGTCCCGGTTTGTGTTTGTACCACAAACCGGGACTAAAGGTTGGGCGTCAGCCACGTGGCGTGGCACACAGCCCTCTATAAATGCAACGCCCCAGCCCTCTGCCTCCACTCTGTTTTTTCTTGGTGGAAGGTGTGAGGGGTGTGCTAGTTTTTTTCCCCTATGCATGCATTCAAGGTGTTTGATGAAATGTTTGAGTGAATGATCCCCTTCAATTTCTCATAGAAGGTATCCGAGACGCACTTGAGCTTTCTCCTCTTTATTTTCCTCGATCGAGGTTAGGAATCTTATCTTTCTCTGTCATTGATACAATGCATGTGTCGATGTGAATTGGTCATTTCACTATTTATGATGTCCTTTTTTTTGATAAACTTACTTATATGATGCAGATGAACGGTCGGGAATGGATGTACGGTGACCGGCGCGTAGCCGGGTATATGAAAGGCATGGATAAATTTATCGATGTGGCTAAGGCAAACAAAGAGAATGGTTTTATACGTTGTCCATGTGTTCAATGTCGGAACAACAAGGAGTACTCTTCGTCGAAAATCATTCGCGGCTACCTGATTATGAAAGGTTTCATGCCCAACTATAATTGCTGGACCAAGCACGGGGAAAGAGGGGTTAGGATGGAAGATGGTGAAGAAGAAGATGATGATAACAACTATTATCATATGTTTCCTGAATATAGTGATACTGCAATGGAAGACAATGGAGAGGAAGGAGGTGAAGAACGGGCATCAGATGAGCCGGCTGATGAACTTGGTAGGGTTATTTCTGATGCAAAGCGAGACTGTGAAACAGAAAATGAGAATTTGAAGTTAGAGGGCATGTTAGAAGATCACAATAAATTGTTGTACCCAAATTGTGAAGATGGCAGCACAAAGCTCGGTACCACACTGGAATTGTTGCGATGGAAGGCAAAGTGTGGTCTAACTGACTCCTCATTTTAAAAGATGCTGAAAATAATAAAGCCGAAGTTTCCAAAACATAACGAACTTCCCGAGAGTACCTACGAAGCAAAGAAGACTCTCTGTCCTCTAGGATTAGATGTGCAAAAGATACATGCATGCATTAATGGCTCCATCCTCTACCGCGGTAAGGAGTATGAGCATTTAGATAAATGTCCGGTATGCAATGCATTGCGGTATAAGATCAGACGAGATGACCCTGGTGATGTTGAGGGAGAGCCCCTCCGGAAAAGGGTTCCTGCTAAGGTTATGTGGTATGCTCCTATAATACCAAGGTTGAAACGCATGTTCAGAAACAAAGAGCATGCCAGGTTGTTGCGATGGCACAAAGAAGATCGTAAGAAAGACGGGAAGTTGAGACACCCTGCTAATGGGTCACAGTGGAGAAAAATCGAGAGAGACTTCCCAGACTTTGCAGGTGACGCAAGGAACTTATGGTTTGGTCTAAGTACGGATGACATGAATCCTTTTGGGGAGCAGAGCTACAATCACAACACCTGGCCCGTGACTCTATGTATCTACAACCTGCCTCCTTGGTTGTGCATGAAGCGTAAGTTCATTATGATGCCAGTGCTCATCCAAGGCCCGAAGCAACCGGGCAACGACATTGATGTGTACCTTAGGCCATTAGTTGAAGAACTCTTACAGTTGTGGGGCAAACCAGGTGTACATGCGTGGGATGAGAACAAACAGGAGCCATTTGATCTACGAGCACTACAAGGAATTTGGCTATATATGACCCTCTATTTTCGTCACAGAATCGTCACAATAGTACGTTTATGACGATTCTATGACGATTTTGAGATCGTCGAAAGCTGAGCGTCGCAAATGAACTATAACGACGTTCTTTGTGAAATCGTCATAATCGTCTATGATGATATTGGATCGTCATAATAGTTATGACGATTTAATATCGTCATGGGCAAACTAGTCTCGCCAGGTCAGATCCTACGTGGCCAATCCGACGTGGCATAAAATCAGCCCGGTCCATATCAATAGTTCACATGGGCCAAACCCAACAATTCATCCCACTAATATATTTCTGCCAATCTCTTTTCTACTTGGGAAAATCCTAATATTTTGGCCTTTTTGTTTTCAGGCCCGCGTCATTTTCGTTGTACAGTTTTTTTCTATTATCAACAATTTTTTGGAATATTTTAGGCTGCTCCAGTCCAATATATTTTGGGCCATGGCCATTTTATAGCCCAACCAGCATTTGGTTCATTTCTAATGTACATGCATTAAATAGGAAATATATTGGTAAGCACAACCCAAATAACATTCACGGTAACCAAAATTATAACATACTATATATTACAATCAGACATTTTACATAACCTAGGAATATAAAACTGTACAAAAATACTGTGTAGTATGTTACAACCATTTCATTGGCCAAATTACTCACGAACATACAACTATCTATAGAAAATTGACTTTTTCAACTCTTTGCTGGGTATGAAGCCAACTCTTTTGAACTATTTGCTGAGTATGAAGCCTTTCGCTTCTTCCACTTTCAGCCTGGAGCTCCTGTAAAAGAGAAGAAAGCAACATTGCTTGTTAAACTGGTGGTATACTCTGTGATTAACAAGATTTCATACGTGATCGTCAGCATAAATCTGAATCAAAATATCTGAATCGAAATATGTGACTATGAATACTCTTGTTGGCCAAATCTGAAAAATAATTTTTCAATCGAACTGCATATACAAGTCTTCTCAACAAACAGATCATACCCGAGTCTCCATATCTTGAAACAGAACAAATTATCATTGTAATTACTATATGATGCAGTGTTTCTATTTCTAACAAACATCACAAGTCACTATGCATAGTTCAGAAAGTAAATACCAGCAAGATCCAAGAAGTCAAACACTTGCTTGATAACAAATACAATGTTAATTCAAACTTGGGATCTAGGAACACATCACACATCAGCAAGAATGACCTTAATGCATATAGTGAGAATTCTGATGTACCCAACTCCAAGTGAACAAATTACAGTGACATCGTTTATAAATGGCACTTAAATATGAACATATCCTAGTTCAGGAGATGCATGGCTTGGACAAGATACGCACAACTAATGTACTAGCACAAAAATTATCATACATGCAACCGCAATTTACAATCTCTATTAATGGTAGAAAAGATGGTACCTATACAAGAACATGAAGGGTCAATTTCACCTCATCATCAACATAAATTTCTATTACCTACAGGGGAACAAGTGATATATGAATGAAATTATAATTCCAGGAAATCTTCTGATATATTCAGTTAACACAAGTAAAGGGACATAACAGTGCAAGATAGATGCATGTTTAAATAACCAAACATGGAAGCTCTGCATGTGACAGTATTAGGCAATTAAACAAAACTGCACCTAATCTGGTTTCACAGCCCATTGACAGCCATAAAAGCTAAAGTTTTGTAGGTATACATGCATGGAGCAAACAAGTTAGAATAGTCTGCACAAGTATATTCTTATTCCATGGGTACATATATAGAATTGAAGCATCAGTCTCAGCAAACTATTGATGAAGAAAGATCTGAATTACAATAGGATAATCAAATGTAATGCATATTTATCTTTACCTGAGTTAGTAGCTGGTGCTACACCATCCTGTCAAGGTCCTCACGGCTCTCTTCATAAGATATACATCAATCAAAATTGTCCAAGCATCATTGCTTTCCTTGATCCGACCATAGTAAAGACCAACGACCATAGTAAAGACCAACGACATGCCAATATACCTGCGGTCCTGCCCATGAAAATTTCCAAGAAATTAGCGCATGTTCAAAGCGATGCAAAGAAAAATCCCAGGATCGACAGGGAACTGAGCGTAACGGACAGGAAAGAAATCCTAGTTCTCGAGCTAAGCATCTGCATTGTAAATTCCCTAACATAGGCACACAAAAAAATATTTATAGTTGCCCACCTGAATCGAACACAAACCATACAAGATCAAACATGAATCAAGCAAGGATCATACTCGAGTGGGCACCGTCGCAGTTATAGGTGGCCGTCGTCAAGGCGGGAGGCACGGTTGCTGCTTGTGTAGTTAGAGGCGACAGCGACTCAGCGAGTACCTTGAGGAAGCAGGCGAGGCGGGGGAGGACGCAGGCGCCAGGAATGAGATGGATCCACGCATTGAAGACGTCGGGGGAGGAGTAGCCCTCCATGGCCACCGTGCCAGTGTGGGTTGCAGACCTTGAGGACAAGGGCGGCCTCTGGATGCCCTCCATGTCCACCAAGCCAGTGGGGTCGCCGACTTTTGAGGACGAGGGATCTGCAGCGAGCGCCAAGATGCGGGAGCCCGCGGTGGAGTAGATGAAGAGGGAGCCCGTCGACCAGTCAACGATGCCGTTGGTATGGAGCGGCTGGCCAGGCAGGAGGTGGTGGCGGCGACACACATGGAGGAGGGCGCTAGGGTTTGGATGCAGGGTGTCGCGTGCGGGATGAAGTCGAGGATCTGTGTCGGAGATCGGCGGCCATGGCAAGGGAGGGGATAGGAGGCGAAAGGTTAGGGCGGCGACTCATCTAGAGAAACTGGCGGCCCTTCTCACAGATCGAGAGAGAGGACAGGGGTGTTGAGTGCTGGGGTTTCACAGCGCGGTGAAGAGAGGTGGGTCGCGATGTGGAGCGAGGGGATTAGGGTTTGCGTCACGGCGAGGAGAGCGAGAGAGAGGAAGAAGTGGCGGCGGGGACTGGGTAGAGGAAGAAGTGGCGGCGGGGACTGGGTCACGGCGGGGACTCGGGATTAGGGTTTGGGGGGCAATCCCTCTCGACCGCGTTTTGTCTGTGAGGGCGGTGTGCACCATATCCCGAAAGTACCCCTGAACACTTATGTGGTGAAGTATATGGGAACTATAGGGTCTTTTGGTCATTTCAAGTACAATGTCAGGGGACAGGAGGCATGGGATGAAATTCCGTGCGTTGGATGGAGGGCATGTAAACGGATGAGATCAACTTCGGTGGGGTAATCCATGGGTACTCAGAATCTCTATTCCAATTGGCTACCGCTATTTTTCCATTTTCGAGCACAAAAAACGGGGTTTTTTTGAAGCACCCACCAAATAATATTTTAGAATGGTACCGCCACATTTTGTAAAAATATTAGACCACCTTACATGGACATTGTCCCAACCGGGGTATCTCAAACCTTTCCGTACACCCCTGGCGAAAAAGACAAATTCCTGCCGAATCGGCAGGAAGTGGGTCCGGTTTGAACTACAGGTACATGATCCGATGCCCATTATTTTTTGAAAAAATGTGTTTTAGACTCGCAATATGCTATTTCTTTAGAGATCCAATGCAAGTTTAGCGAGGCTCGGCCCTGAGCTAAGAACCTTCGTGCCCGCCGTTTTGACCATAGTTTGAAACGGGCATAAAAAAAATAAAAAACGGTCCGACCAACGCAAATCCTTCGCGTGGTGTCTTATTATGTGACATAATTGCAATAAAAAATACCAAACTTGGTAAATTGAGTATGTCTCAAAAAACCCTTCACAAAATGACCTATCATGTTCGAGGTTTCGTGGCTTTCGGGTCAAATGACCAATGTTATGGCTAGAATCAGGGCATAGTTTGTGATAATGTGCCCATATTGTGCACACATATGTATCATGGCATGGAGAACAATGTTACAGGAGGAAGTTTTCCTTTTCGACGCACGGAAAAACCATTTTCCATTTTCCGAGCGCAAAAAACGGGGCGTTTTGTGAAGCACCCACCAAATGACAGTTTTAGAATGGTACCGCCACATTTTGTAAAAATATTAGACCACCTTACATGGACATTTTCCCAACCGGGGTATCTCAAACCTTTCCGTACACCCCTGGCGAAAAAGACAAATTCCTGCTGAATCGGTAGGAAGTGGTTCCGGTTTGAACTACAGGTACATGATCCGATGCCCATTATTTTTTGAAAAAATGTGTTTTAGACTCGCAATATGCTATTTCTTTAGAGATCCAATGCAAGTTTAGCGAGGCTCGGCCCTGAGCTAAGAACCTTCATGCCCGCCGTTTTGACCATAGTTTGAAACGGGCATAAAAAAATAAAAAACGGTTCGATCAACGCAAATCCTTCGCGTGGTGTCTTATTATGTGACATAATTGCAAGAAAAAATACCAAACTTGGTAAATTGAGTATGTCTCAAAAAACCCTTCACAAAATGACCTATCATGTTCGAGGTTTCGTGGCTTTCGGGTCAAATGACCAATGTTATGGCTAGAATCAGGGCATAGTTTGTGATAATGTGCCCATATTGTGCACACATATGTATCATGGAATGGAGAACAATGTTACAGGAGGAAGTTTTCCTTTTCGACGCACGGAAAAACCATTTTCCATTTTCCGAGCGCAAAGAAGGGGTGTTTTGTGAAGCACCCACCAAATGACAGTTTTAGAATGGTACCGCCATATTTTGTAAAAATATTAGACCACCTTACATGGACATTTTCCCAACCGGGGTATCTCAAACCTTTCCGTACACCCTTGGCGAAAAAGACAAATTCCTGCTGAATCGGTAGGAAGTGGTTCCGGTTTGAACTACAGGTACATGATCCGATGCCCATTATTTTTTGAAAAAATGTGTTTTAGACTCGCAATATGCTATTTCTTTAGAGATCCAATGCAAGTTTAGCGAGGTTCGACCCTGAGCTAAGAACCTTCATGCCCGCCGTTTTGACCATAGTTTGAAACGGGCATAAAAAAATAAAAAACGGTCCGATCAACGCAAATCCTTCGCGTGGTGTCTTATTATGTGACATAATTACAAGGAAAAATACCAAACTTGGTAAATTGAGTATGTCTCAAAAAAACCTTCACAAAATGACCTATCATGTTCGAGGTTTCGTGGCTTTCGGGTCAAATGACCAATGTTATGGCTAGAATCAGGGCATAGTTTGTGATAATGTGCCCATATTGTGCACACATATGTATCATGGCATGGAGAACAATGTTGCAGGAGGAAGTTTTCCTTTTCGACGCACGGAAAAACCATTTTCCATTTTCCGAGCGCAAAAAACGGGGCGTTTTGTGAAGCAACCACCAAATGACAGTTTTAGAATGGTACCGCCACATTTTGTAAAAATATTAGACCACCTTACTTGGACATTGTCCCAACCGGGGTATCTCAAACCTTTCCGTACATCTCTGGCGAAAAAGACAAATTCCTGCCGAATCGGTAGGAAGTGGGTCCGGTTTGAACTACAGGTACATGATCCGATGCCCATTATTTTTGGAAAAAAACATTTTTAGACTCACAATATGCTATTTATTTAGAGATCCAATGCAAGTTTAGCGAGGCTCAGCCCCTAGCTAAGAACCTTGGTGTCCGCCGTTTTGACCATAGTTTGAAACTGGCATAAAAAATTCAAAAACAATCCAAACATGCTAACGTTATTTTAAATAATCAAAGCATTGATAATTAACACCATAAGGTGCTCTAATGAGTTTATAAAAATTTAGAGACGAAAATTAATTCTTTTGAACATCTTATGCAAAAGATACAAAAGAATAATGAAAAAAGAAAACAAAGAAAAAGACTATCCTAATCGGACCAACCCAAGAGGACAAGGTCGGCCTGGGACTAATATACCACGCGAAAAGGACCAGGTCGGCCCAATAGGATACCATGGTTCGCCTTCTTTTCTAAGCTGGCCCAAGAGGATACCGCGATCGGCCTCTCTATTAAGCGTGCACACGAATTTGACTCACGAGCTGTCATGTGGCGTGGTGGTTTGCATCGATGGAGACGTGAGCAAGGTCGCGTGTTCGACCCCTTGGAGAGCTCCTTTTTATCCATATAATTTGATTGGTTTGTTGGATTCTAGCACTATTAACGTGTCAGTTTTTTTGTTCCATTATATTTTCTAACAAGAATATTGTATCATCCAGCGAGTCAGTTTGATGGGTCCAGGTGAACATGACACATAGGCAAAAAAACTAACACATAGGCACATTACTAGACACATGGATATACACATATACAAAAAATTACATATATACACATGGATATACACATATACAAGAAAACAAAAAAAAACATAACCGGACCTAATCTACTGCGCCCAAGGTCAAAGCCCGCCCAAATACACCTTCCCAGCGAGGCCCATTAGGGGGACCTGGCAGCCAGGCCCAGTTTGGATCGCGGGTGATAGTCAAAAGGCTTGAGCGCGGGTGTGGAACAACTAAGTTGTGTTGGTCTGGTGGTTAGGTGCCTTTCATCAGTGGGGAGGTCGCTAGTTCGAGTCCCCCTACAACCCCTTTTTTGGTTATTATTCCTGCGCGTGAGTTTAATTTGTGGGTGTAATGGAACCAAATATTGACACATAGGTATGCCACATATGCAAAAACTGACACATAGACATGCCACATAGATAAAAATGCTGGGGAAAATGCTTATTCATTTCAACTTTATTCTATTTTAGACGTTATGACCAATTTAAATCGTCGTAATCAGCTACAATATATGTCGTAGGATACATCCGCCAGATTATGACGATTTTAGCTACGACAAATATGACGTTTTGGAGTCAAAACGTCTTAATTTTTCAAGGTTTTTACCCCTTCAAACGTCTTATGGCTATCTAGTGCAAAATCGTCATAGATCTATGACGATTTTATTCACGGTCACTATCAGAAGATCATAGTTTGCCACATTTCTTGTAGTGGAGGGTTGCTATTCGTAACCATCAATGATTGGCCTGCTCTTAGTAACCTTTCAGGACTTACCATTAACTTCTTCATAGTCCCGGTCCATACCAATGGCTGGACCAGGACTGTGAAGAAGTTTTCCCGATTCGTACTTACCATTAAGATCTGATCTCCAAACACGCGCGGTCACATATTAGGGAGTACCTATATGACCAGTTTCTTGGAGATGCCGGAGGACTAGGATCCGGCGGCATCTCCCTGAAACTGGTCGTAGTGGTGTCCCTGCTCTCGAAAACCATCTTGCATCTCGTAACTTCTCTAACTAGATCAATACACCTGGGAGCTAACTAATTTCACATATTAGGGAGTGCCTCTATAACCAGTTTCTTGGAGATGCCGGAGGTCTAGGATGCGGTGGCATCTCCCTGAAACTAGCTGTAGTGGTGTCCCTGCTCTCGAAAACCATCTTGCAGCTTGTAACTTCTCTAACTATATCAATACGCCTGGGATCTAACTAATTTCACATATTAGGGAGTGCCTCTATGACCAGTTTCTCGGAGATGCCGGAGGACTAGGATCCGTCGGCATCTCCCTGAAACTGGCCGTAGTGGTGTCCCTGCTCTCGAAAACCATCTTGGATATGCCTCAAACTGGCTGGAGGACTGGACTCACAAGGATGCCTATTTATAGTACAAGCAGCTCGGCATAGTGTCGACACTTACAAAATAATGTCGACACTCACCCCTATTATTAGTGCTGACTCGTGTTTTGTCCCGGTTGGTGTCTCCAACCGGGACTAAAGGTTCATCTTTAGTCTCGGTTGGTGACACCATCCGGGACAAGGTATACGCCGCACGACATAATGTCGACACTCACCCCTATCATTAGTGTTGTCTGGCCCAGCCTGCCGAAATCCCTCCAACTGGGACTAAAGATGAACCTTTAGTATATTGAAAATCCGAACAATGAAAATCCTTCGCGTGGTGTCATATTATGTGACATAGTTGAAAGGAAAAATACCAGACTTGGTATATTGATCATGTCTCGAAAAAACCTTCACAAAAAGACCTATCATGTTCGAGGTTTCATGGCTTTTGGTCCAAATGACCGATGTTATGTGCTGAATCACGGAATAGTTTGTGATGCTGTGCCCATATTATGCATGCATGTGGACATTGGTATGGAGAACAATGTTGCAGGAGGAAGTTTTCCTTTTTGTCGCACGGAAAAGGCCTTTTCCATTTTCCGAGCGCAAAAAACGGGTCGTTTTGTGAAGTAACCACCAAAATGCTGTTTCAAAATGCTACCATCCCATTTTCCTAAAATACTAGACCACCTTACATGGACTATCTCCCAACCGGGACATCTCAAACCTTTTTGTCCATCCCGGGAAAAAGGACAAATGTCTGCCGAATCGGCAGGAAGTGGGTCCGGTTTGTACTACAGGTACATGATCTATCGCCCATGATTTTTTGAAAAAATCATTTTTAGACTCGCAATATGCGTTTTCTTCAGGGATCCAATGCAAGTTCAAACGATGCTCGTCCCCTATCTTCATGCATGTCGGTTCGACCATAGTTAGAAATTCAGAAAATTCAAAACGGGCATAATAAATTCAAAAAAATCCGAACAATGAAAATCCTTCGCGTGGTGTCATATTATGTGACATAGTTGAAAGGAAAAATACCAGACTTGGTATATTGA
This sequence comes from Avena sativa, assembly GCA_916181665.1. Classification (NCBI taxonomy): domain Eukaryota; kingdom Viridiplantae; phylum Streptophyta; class Magnoliopsida; order Poales; family Poaceae; genus Avena; species Avena sativa. The sequence continues at coordinate 427,405,262 of OV702280.1, forward strand.
TCATGTCTCGAAAAAACCTTCACAAAATGACCTATCATGTTCGAGGTTTCATGGCTTTCGGTCCAAATGACCGATGTTATGTGCTGAATCACGGCATAGTTTGTGATGCTGTGCCCATATTATGCATGCATGTGGACATTGGTATGGAGAACAATGTTGCAGGAGGAAGTTTTCCTTTTTGTCGCACGAAAAAGCCCTTTTCCATTTTCCGAGCGCAAAACCGGGTCGTTTTGTGAAGTAACCACCAAAATGCTGTTTCAGAATGCTACCGTCCCATTTTCCTAAAATACTAGACCACCTTACATGGACTATCTCCCAACCGGGACATCTCAAAACTTTTCGTCCATCCCAGGTAAAAAGGACAAATGTCTGCCGAATCGGTAGGAAGTGGGTCCGCTTTGTACTACAGGTACATGATCTATCGCCCGTGATTTTTTGAAAAAATCATTTTTAGACTCGCAATATGTGGTTTCTTCAGAGATCCAATGCAAGTTCTAAATGAACCATTTTTCTTCCCGCGATTTTTCTTCCCGCCATTTCTTCCTGCCATTTCTTCCCGCCATTTTTCTTCCTGCAATTTTTCCCGGAATTTCTCCCGCCAGTTTTTCCCGCCAGTTCTTCCCTCTAGTTATCTTCCTGCCATTTTTCACTATATATATATGTAGGGTTGGCCTCCATTGTCATTGCACATCTCTAGACTCATATCTGCAACCTCATCACTCTTTCCCATGACTTCCACCGTATCACTAACTCCCAGGGAGGCGGAGGCGCTTTGCGTCTCGAACTACCCCTGCCCGCCGGGCTACTGTGTCCCGTCGGCTGGATGCTGAGCGCCGAAGGTGTGCCGGTTCCTCCTGTCCCTCTAGGTGTGGCACGTCAGATGGCCATCACGAACCACTACTACTTCGAGCGGAGGAATCCTAGATGACATCCCGACTATTTCCCGACTTGGGAAGCCTTCTTTATGGATCGGCGTGAGAGGGCGCTCGCCAGGCACTCTCCTCCGAACTTCAACGAGGCCGGCCGTCGGCTGTGGTGGCGCGGCCGAACTCTCCAGAGCGTCATGGCCTACGACACGACCGCCGACTCTAGCCCCCGCCTGCTCTACCCTCAAGTCCAGCCCACTCGTACTCAGCCTTCAAGGTTCAACTACGGCGACCCCGACGACGACAGCAACGACGGCCGCGGTGAGTACGACGACTACAGTGGCGAGTATTACAGGTGTAGGCAGGAGCATGACTGAATCACTCCAACATTGCAAAACAAGTTCGGCCGATTGTGGCTTAATCTGGCCATGTATCTTAATTTTCAGTTCTTCTATGTAACTTTGTGTTAGTTGCGTTATGTACTTTAATTCCAGTTCTATCCTAATAAAATTTTCTTTCCGCCCATTATTTCCCGTCCTTTTTTTTCCGTCCATTAATATATAAAGTATATAAGTTAATTCAAATCCAAATTAAAAACAGAAAATGGTTTTGAATTATTTATTCAAATCTAAACACTTTTTATGATTAAAGTTTTTCTAAATTCCAAATTAATATTAAAAAAATATAAGTTAATTCATTTTTAATTGTAAATGGTTACATTAATTATTTTTTAAAAACAGAAAATGGTTTTGAATTATTTATTCAAATGCAAACACTTTTCATGTTTAAAGTTTTTCTAAATTCTAAATTAATATTCAAAAGTTAATTCATTTTTAATTTTAAATGGTTCATATTTTAAATGGTTACATTAATTATTTTTAAAAACAGAAAATGGTTTTGAATTGATTATTCAAATTCAAACACTTTTTATGTTTAAAGTTTTTCTAAATTCCAAAGTAATTATCATTTAAAAAACATTACAAATTTAAACCTCAAAATAAAAAATAAGACGGGAACAGAGAGAAAATTACTGAAATTTTTTGAAAACAGGGTCATATGTCCCGGTTGGAGCCACCAACCGGGACTAAAGACCCCTGCGCGCCTCTTTGGCTGATAAAAAAAATTGAACTATACGTCCCGGTTGGTGGCTCCAACCGGGACGTATAACCCTTTAGTCCCGGTTGGAGCCACCAACCGGGACAAAAGAGGCTTCACTACTTAACCACGCGCCCCTTCTCCTTCTCCTTCTTCCCCGTTCCTCTTCACTCACCCGCAACAGATCGCCGCCGCCGCGAGGACAAGCGCTCGGACGCCGTTAGGCTGCCCAACCACCGCCCCGCTATCGGCCTCCACGCGCTGCCCCGCCGTCGGACTCCACTCGCTGCCCCGCCGTCGCGCCTCCATGCGCTGCTTCTTCCTCGACCCCGACGAGCTCCGCCGCGCTCCTCGCCGGCGCTCCGAGCCTTGCCTTTCCTCACCGTCGTCCCCAATCGCTTCAGGGTGAGCCGCTGAACCTCCCTGACCCAGTATTTGCTTCCTGGCGTCGCGCATAGCCGCTGCTTGTCGTTCACCCGAGAGCTCCGCCGCAGATGCTCGCCGTCGTGCTTTCTCCGGCGACCATTATCTAGCGGTGCTAGGTTAGATAGATTCCTCTCGCTCGCACAGTTTGAACAGACCCAACGACGCTCCCTAGAATCACCGGAAACATCGCCGGTGACCACCGCCTGCCGCTCCGGTCGCGTCGTCGCGAGTGACGTGGCCACCACGTGGCCACGGGGTGGACCCAGCGTGGCCTGGGGCACGCTCGTCAGCCCCTCTGGCTAGATCCAGCCCCGGTGAGAAACGCCCTGACCCCCCCCCACTTTGCGTGTGGGGCTGCTGATGTGGCTCCGGCCCCACCAGTCAGTCTCTATGGGTAGGTTCAGTCGTGGTAACAAAAGCCCTGGGTTGTTTATGATGTCAGCCTGATGTAATAAATTGTTTTATAATTCCAGAAAATGATTAAATATTATAAAATTCATATCTTATTATTTATAAGTCAGAAAAATACAAATAATATATCAAAATGTTCAGAAAAATGAGTTCTGCCTTTTTAAGCTATAATCATGCATTGCTAATCAACTTTAATGACAAGTTTAATTATAGAACAAAATCAACCCCTCTCATGTGTTTCCGGAGTTTCCCGAGTTAGGGTTTTCAACCCTCGGAACCCCGTTTAAATTGCCGAGCAAGTTTTAGGGTTTCATTTAAATGCAATTCAACTTGTCATATCATCATCCATGTTTGAGCATTCCGCCTATCCCTCCTCCCCCACCGCCACAGCGCCTCTGTCTCCGACCATCACCACGCGCTCCAGCCGCCCCTTCCCTTTTAGTGTTGTATGTATATAGTGTGTATGTATATATTTTTATTATTGTGTATGTATATATTAGGGTTTCTCTTAATTAGGGTTTATCCGTTTTGACTTATCCGTTTTTTCACCTATGCAGAAAATATGGACCCACACGACAGAGACGAAGAAAAGGAAGAGTTGATCCAAGGTGTGATCCGCGGGGAAGAAAATTTAGATGTATCGATGTTTCTGAACAACTCCGGTGAGGGTGATCCTCTTTTTGCCAGAATAGACGACTTGTATGAGGTTGAAGGTGTTGCCTTCCGCGAGGGAGAAGGCGATGCCTTGTGTAATCGAGAAGACGACCGCTCTGACGAGGTGCATGTAATATAATTAATTCATTAATTAATCATCTGCTATATATATAGAAATAGTAACGACGATCTTTCTTCTTTTAGCCCTCCGGATCGAAGAAATCTAATGAAAAGAGCAGTCGAGCCCCAACCAAAAAGTTGGGAGAGCACGAGAGGTTCAGGATCGAAGATATCGCTGAAGACGGCAAACCGACGGCTCCCGTAGTTGTCGCAAACAAATTTGTGGCACAATGCGGAGTAATCGTTAGGGACTTAATCGTGATCACCATTTGAAATTGGAATAGGCCTGCTGATGCGGAAGAAGAGGGAACATGTTTATTTGTCCCTAACAACGCCAAAGATTTACTGTGGAAGAGGCTCATGGTTAATTTCAAACTACCGAAGATAGAGCTGGATCCAAATGCGGAGGATCCAGTTGAGGACGCCTTACAACATGGGAGAGCCATGGAGGCTAAGGTCAGGGAGTGGGCTTTGAAGAAGATGGACCAGTGTTTCACCAACTAGAAGAAAAGATTGCACCTTGACTATGTCGTGAAAGAGAAGACTCCCGATTTCAAGAATATTTAGTTTGAGAAGATAAAACCATTCTGGGCTGAGTTTGTGAAATACAAGACATCAGAAAAAGCTAAGAAAATGTCTGCAACGAATAATCTGAATGCTGCTAACAAGAAGTATCACCATACCATGGGGCAAGGTGGCTACATGGCTGGCATTCCTAAGTGGGAGAAACTTGAGAATGAACTGCGTGCTAAAAAGATCACCCCAGAGACAGACGATTGGGTAGAACGTGCAAGGAATTGGTTTTACGGGCATGGGGGCACGTTGGACTCGAAAGGGAAGTGTATATATAACATACGACATAAAGAAGACCCCTTTCCAATCGAGAATATGAGAAAAGCAGTAAAGGCTGTTAAAGATGGGGTCTTCATTTCCGATAGAGAGAATGATGATCTCACACTCGCCCTTGGAAATAAGGAACATGATGGACGAACACGAGGCACAAGCGGCTCCAAACCATGGAGGACTGGGTTTCCCGAAGAGAGGAAGAAATATCCTGATAGAAGCCGTCAGAGGAGAAAGGACAAGGCGGAAGTTGAAGCAGATATTCAGAAAGAGCGAATGCGTATAATTGAAGAACGAATAAAGCAACAACAAGATGAAATCAACGCACTTAAAGAGCAAAGTACTACCGACCCATCTCAGCAGCACACTGCATTCGATGCTACCGGCCTATCGAATAATCGAAAAAGCAGTGTGGCTTCCACCGAGGTCCCGGATGATGACAATGGCGATGCTGATGGTGCACCGACGATGGCTCCTGTTGGCTACCCAGTGGATGATATCACAGAGATGACACACTGCGAGCTACATGTCAAAGTTGTGAACATATCAATGAAGGTGGCGGTCGGCTATGCCTTACCAATTGGACCCACACCAACTTACCACTGTCGTCCGGTTCCACAGGGCTACGCTGTTGTCGAGGTGGATGAAATCATGCCCACCTTTGAAGTTTTGGATCTTCACTACCCTGTAGGTGAAGGGGATGTGACTGTACTGGGAGACGCAACAAACGTCACCATTATATGGACAAAGGAATGTATCGTGCTTCGAAATCACACACCAAGGCCATCTTCGCCGCCGCCTCACCTGTCTGCAGCGAGGTCGTCGCCGCCGCGGCAGCCGTCTTCATTGCCTCACCCGGCTCTGTCGCCTCACCAATCTCCGGCGCAGCCATCGCCGCGGGAGCCATCGCCGACGCCTCAGGATAAAAAGCGTAAGCGTACCGCTACTCCGTGTCGTGGTAAGCGATCGTCGAAACGTAAATAAGAGCCTCTTCCAAAAGTACCAAAGGTTCCTCCCAAGAGAGCTTATGACTGTACTGAAGAGGAGACTACAGCGATCGTTGATGCGGAAATGACAGCGTTTTTCGCTAAGCTGAGGCAGCCGAAAGAGCCAGAGTTTCCCAGCACCAAAGAAGAAAAAGCCAAAGTGTTGAAAATGCTAAAGACTCTTCATCAACCCGAGCCAAAGCTGTCATCAGACTATGAGAGTTCTATTCTCAAGTCACATGCGGCACAACAAGCCTCGAAGAGCAGTACTGATGCAAGCGAGAAATCTGTTGCCCAGCTCGGAGAACAAGAAAAACAGTCTTGCGCCCCTCTCAAGGTGATTTCCCATACCAATGTGGGGTCGAGCAAATATGGGGCCGAAGAGCAGTATGATCCAGAGGTAGTTGCAAAATACGGAGAAGCTGCCGCTGCTCAAGGTATGAGTATTGCCCAGTACTTATCCAAGTTAGAGTACTTCCCCGTGAGTGAAGTAGCATACAAATACCAGTACGGCAAACCTCTCGTCAAACCTGAGGAGGTAAATAATCTTCCAGCAAAAATGTGAAGATTGCATAACTGGTACATACATGCCACAAAGGCCGGGGCTAACTGGATAGTGCTAAGGGTTACAAAAAAGTATCATGAGAAAGAAAAGGATGACATGATATCCATTGAATTTGATGAACTATTTCAATTATTCAATCAAGACGCCTTGGACAAATCGATCACCAGTGCCTATTATCTATCAGTACTAATTCTGTAATTAATTTAGTCTCCAGTTATCTCACCTTGTTTATTGCATGTATATAATCATATTGTAATATGCAGAATGAAGATTCTTGAATGGAGCAGAGGACAAATCTATGACATTGGCTTTATTGACCCATATTGGGTTCATCAAGCTAATCTCAAAATAAGCCCCCAGGATACGGAGGATAATATAGTACACGTGTTAAGGTTTCAAGAAACCAGAAGGGAAATACTATTTCCTTACAACTTCGAGTGAGTGTTATTGTCTTATATACACTTTCTATTTCGCTTACTCGATGTTAAGTATATAATTGATTAGTTATGCATTCGCAGCTTCCACTATATTATGTTAATCATTCAACTTGACAAAGGGCGTGTACTAGTCATGGACTCGAAACATAAATCCCTTGGACATGCAAATGCTTCTCCAGCGGTAATTCTAATCATTACGCCACTATATCGGCAACGTTCGTGAATTTTATGATATCAAGTAATTAATAACTTATTTTATTCGTTTTCTTCGCCGGGCAGTGCTTGGAAACGGTTCACAACAAGGCTAGGGGTGTTTGGAAAGCGGATCTTACATTTCAAGCACTAGATATAAGCACCACTAGCTATATCCGCGCATCTCTTTGATTCTAGTTTTGATACAGTTATTATCATGCTTAATTATTATTTTGATTGAACAATGTTCTCGTAAAGTGCCTGGCGCAGGGACCAGGTAACAATCTATGTGGATACTATGTTTGCGAGTTCATCCGGCAGACATGCGATGAGAAGGGCAAAAATTTAGAGCAACTCCACGTACGTAAACAATTTCTATAGTTTTTAATTACAATCAAATTGTGTTTAGTTTCATTCATATAGGCTGACTCCTTTTTAAAATCAGATCGAACGTCTACGGGACAGTCTTCTACCAAAGGATAGCGTACGAGCAATTCAGGAGGAATTGGCGGGATTCTTGGATGCAGAAGTCCTAAACCCAAAAGGGGAATACTATTCGGCTGTGTATAGACAATATGGATTGTACAAAGAGCAACTTTTGTATGTAGTGCATGAACTCAATCCGTGTATCGAATATAATATTGTCATGATGATCTTGTGTAATATAATGGTTCCTTCATTGATGAGTGAAAAACACTAAATAAACAATAAAACAACATAAATGAATTCTCTACCGCGGCACAAAAAGTGGCCAAAATGCTGCCGCGGCAACAAAAGTTGCCAAAATGAATTCTCTGCCGCGGCAGAAAAATGTGTCAAATCTCTGCCACGGTAGAAGCTTATTTGTCCCGGTTCGTCGTATTACGAACCGGGACGGTTGCTCCTCCCCCCTCGCATGGAGCAGCGGCCACGTGGCCGCTCTTTTGTCCCGGTTGGTGGGGCAACCGGGACTAAAGGTTCGGGCTTTAGTCCCGATTGCCCCGTCCCGGTTGGGTAACCGGGACTAAAGCCCCTTACCAACCGGGACCAATGGGCCGTTCTGCACTAGTGGGCAACAAACAGTAGGTTTACTACTGCACATATTTATGTAGTTTTGAATTAACAAATGTATTATAAAAATAAAAAGGAAGTTACATGTACAAAACGGAAAAATTGAACATATAGCATTGTTTTTAAATTTATCAAAAAGAATATGTAAGCAAATAAAATTCTAAGAACCTAGCATTGACCCGAAGAAGCACACATTGTCCATTAAGTAGTCCATTTCCACACCTTTCCTACGAATTTAGTGGCTTAATCCGGTCGGCATCCATGGTTCATGCTTGCATTTATTTGGTTACTCCAATGGCTCTACACAGAGCAATAGACCAGGAACTTGGGAAGTCAGCCACCATTTCCCTTCCTACTTGATTCTCATGAATTATCATCACCCAGACAATGAGACTCCTAAGAAATTTATATTGACGAATAGGTGGCATGTTCTTCGTATAGTCTTTGGGATATCCACATGCTTACCTTAACTACCTATAAATTTAGTTTTGCATTGATATGCAGCACTGATACGTCCATTTTGCATCACTATTTTATATCATAATTTACTGTTATTCATTGATATATTTCATATTAAGAGATGATACTTATGTTATTTCATGACTTTTGAAGGATGAACCACCGAAGTCAGGATTCTGATGGAAAAATCGGTGTCCAGATGCAATATACGCGAAGATCAGAAAATTCCAGAAAATATAGGGAAATCCCTATTTTCCCAGAAGACGAAGGAAGCCAGAAGGGGAAGTGGAGATGGGCCACAGGGGTCCACACCACTCCCTGGCGCCCCCCTGGGCTGCGCCACCAGGTGGTGTGGCCACCCTGACTCACCTCTGGCATCGCCCTTTCGCCTATATCATCCCCCCGAAACCCTAAGACTCGGGGAGTGATCAAAGAAAGATTCCGCCGCCTCTGCAGCGCGGAAACTATAGAGAGAGAAAGAGCTCTCCCGCAGGAAGAATTCTTCTAGGGAAATTCCTTCTCGGAGAGGGGAGATCATCGCCAATCAACACCGTCATCAAGCTAGACTTCATCGGGATCATCTTCACCATCATCTCCACCAGCACCATCACCACCACTCCATCCCTCTATAACAATTGGGTTGAATCTTGCATATTTCTTAGGGAAAACTTTCCTGATGTTGATTACTTTTTATAGTTGATTCTATTGAGTGGAACCATTGAATTATTTTTCATGTTCAGATTGTTAATTATCATTATATCATCTCTAATCTTGATCCATATGATGTCTCGTGATTAGTTCATTTAGTTCTTTAGAACATGGGAGAAGTCATGTTGTTAGTAGTGGAATTGTGTTGAGAAATATTCAATGGTTTGATATTTAAGTGTTCGATATATGCCCAAGAGGCAATAATAAAGTGGTTATTATCATATATTCATGCTTATGATAAATGTTTACATACCATGCTATAATTGTATTAACCGGAAACATTAATATTGGTGTGATTTGTAAACATAAAAGAGTCCCTAGTAAAGCCTCTTGTTAAACTAGGTTGTTCGTTAATATATGATCATGGTTTCCTGATCATGAACATAGATATGTTATTAACAACAGGGTCATATCATTAGGAGAATGATGTGATGGACATACTCCTATAGTTAAGCGTAGCATAAAGATCAAGTCATTTAATATAGTTCACTTGCTATAAGCTTTCTGATACATAGTAAACTAATTCCTTCGACCATGAGATCATGCTAATCACCATCACCGGAAAGATGCTTTGATGACATCAAACACCACACCGTAATTGGATGGCTATAAAGGTGGCATTGAGTGTTCGGAAAGTATGTGTTGAGGCACATGGATCAAGATTGGGATTTGTCCATCCATATGACGAATACATATACTCTGGGCCCTCTTGGTGGAATGTCATCCAATTAGCTTGCAAGCATGTGACTAGCTCACAAGGGATCACATATCACAGGAACGAGAAATGAGTACTTATTGGTAACGAGGTTGAACTAGGTATGCAGAGATACCGAGGATCAAACCTCGGATAAGTAAAGTATCGTGATACAAAGGGAAATTGGTATCGTATGTAAATGGTTCATTCGATCACGAAGTAATCATAGAAATATGTGGGGGCCATATGAATTTCCAGATTCCTCTATTGGTTATTGATCGGAGAAGAGTCTCGATCATGTCCGCATAATTCACGAACCGTAGGGAGACACTTAAGGATTCAATGTTGTTTAGTAGATATGGAATGTGATTAAAGAGATCGAATGTTGTTCGGAGTCTCGGATGGGATCCGGGATATCACAAGGAGATCCAGAATGGTTCGGAGAATAAGATTCATATAAGGAAAGTCCAATTTAGGAGTTCGGGAATGATTCCGCTGTTTTCACTTGAATGTTCTAGAAGGGTCACCGATCCGGAAGGGGAAGGGTATATGGATGTGTAATAACAAAGTGTAATGGTTGCACCATGTCCTAGGTCACTTGGCTGGACACTTGGAAGAGAGAAATCAAACTCTAATTTGAAAGTCAAAAAGGCAGTTTGAAAAACTCAAATCCCAACATGGTTTCCGAGTTAGGGAGGGTTTCTGAGTTAGGGAGGGTTTCCACCTGGGTTGGGAACACCCTTGGATGCTCCCCACCTATATAAGGAGGGGTAGGGGCGCACCCCAAGGTATCCCCCTTGCCCTAGGCGCCCAAGAAACCCTAGGTTGGCCGCCGCCCCCCTCTCTAGTTGCGACCAATCTAGATCTCCTCTAAACCGCTACCGACTAGCTAAACTCTAGTTGCTAGCTACCTCTAAACCTCGGCCCTCTAAACCCTAGATCACCGGGGCTCCCTCTACTCCACCATACTCGCTTCGGCTTAGGCGAAGCCCTACAGGATCTCCCCTCTACTTCTGACACCACGCCGTCATGCTGCCGGAATTGCGAGGAGAGAGCTACAACCTCCGCTGCCAGCTGGAACAAGGGAGAGGAAGGTCTTCATCGAGTACCGTACGTGTGGCCGACTACAGGAGCACTGCCAGAACGCAGATCCGGAAGGATCGTCTATGCGATCTTGAGATCGGCAAGTGAACGACTACATCACCCACGAGAATCTGCTCTCATTAACCGCTTTGGATCTTTGAGGGTTAGTACTCTATCAACTTGTTGCATCGATCTAGTAGATAGATCTTGGCTTGATCATAGATTAGATCTTGATTGTGTGTTCATGCGGTAGATTTTTTTTTGTTTTCCATGCCACGAACCCCTACAGTGGTATCAGAGTCATGTCTATATGTAGATCTGTTGCACGAGTAGAACACAATGGTCATTGTGGGCGGTGGTGCTTTTATTATCAATTGCTTCTTATGTACTTTGCATCTTGCGGTATGGTGGGATGAAGCGGCCCGGGCTAACCTTACATGACATCGTTCATGAGACTTGCTCCACGCTCGACATGCAACTTGTATTGCATAAGTGGCTTTGCGGGTGTCTGTCTCTCCCATCATAGTAAAGATTCAATTTACAACGGGCACTTGATAGTTCAAGCATCAACATTGTGGTTCTTGTTCGTAAGTTAGAACGACACTTATTGAAAGCCCCAAACCACGTAAAACATGCAAAGAAAATTAGAGGCATCTAACTTTGTTTTGCAGGGGTGTGCTGTGATGTGATATGGCCATGATTGTGATTATATATTATGTATGCAATGTTCCTTATTGTAAGTCGGCAACCGGCAGGAGCCAATTGGTTGTCTTTTAATTTCGTCTAGACCTGCGTGTCTATTATTCAAAGTAGTTGTAATAGTTGATGCTGGTGGACGACAACCATGGAGCGGCGCCATTGACCTTGACGCCACGCCGGTGATGATGGAGATCATGTTCGTGCTTGAAGGCCATATCATATCACATATTTTGAATTGCATGTGATTATGCATCTTGTATTGCTTAGTTCGCGACGGTAGCATTATAAGATGATCCCTCTCAAAAAATATCAAGTTATAGAGTGTTCGTCCTTAGTAGGCACCGTTGCCAAAGCTCATTGTTTGGAAGCACCACGTGATGATCGGGTGTGTTAGATTCTACGAGTGTATACAATGGGAGCAAGCCAGATTTGCTCATGCGGAAGCTAAGGTTTGATCTTGACGAGCCTAGCATGTATAGACATGGTCTCGGAACACGGAATACCGAAAGGTAAAGCATGAGTCATATAGATGATATGATGAACATGATGATTGTTCGCCTTTGAAACTATATCATGTCACGTGATGATCGGACTTGGTGTAGTGAATTTGGTTCGTGTGATCACTAAAACAATGTGAGGGATATTGTTTTGAGTGGGAGTTCAATATCAATATGATTAAAAGTTGAGCACTATTTACAATAAATTAAATCAAAGTAAATTTGCATAGTTGTTGTAGTCATTGGCATCCGTTTACCATCTTGCGCTTAGTTATAATTGAGATAATAGAACTATAGAATTCTGGTTAGTTACTTTACGAACTGGTATTGTATTGTTTTGAAGCGTTAATCTAAAGTTTAAAAGTCCTATTGCAAACTTTCAGTAAGTTCCGGTTACTCCATGAAGTTTAATAATTGGTATTAAATAAAGAGTGACAATTCCAATGTTAGTATATAAGTATCATGTTTGTCTCCATGATTTTTGATATTCAAAAGATTGTTTTAATATCAAGTTTATCTAGGATCTGAAAGAGTTGTTTCAGAAACCATGATGTGTGGAAGATATTGTGATATCTGAAATGATGTTTTGGTTGCAACATGAGAGAGTATAATATGGCAAAGTTTATGTTCTCATATTTGATGAGAATTTGAAAAAGGTTGGAGACGCTTATCGTCCTAATCATCCAAAAGGTTTTGGAGAGCAACATTATACTCGCAATTCACCGTTATAAGCTAAAAGTAGTTTGATCATGAATAGTTCCATGATAAGGGTGAATATTTGATAAAATGTTTACTACACTAAAATATTACTAAAGAATTGAATTTGAAAGAACACCAAGTATTTGATGATGGTGATCTACTTCAAAGTTCAAGTCAAAAGACATTGGTATTTAAATATACATGCTTTGGACTATGTGTCATGTGTATGGCTCCACTATTGATGTTGATAGATTCTTCCGAAAGAAAAGGAAACACTGAAAGAAAATCTCAGAAATATATGGCAGAAAAGAAAAGACTAGAATTGTTCAGCTTAGGTATATAGAGGATATACATGTTATGGCTATCTTCTTTGCTTATTAAACAATGTGGTTCTTAATTATTGGATACTGAATTTGTTGGTGTGAATCGTCATACGAAACAACAAAATTCATGAACTACAATGGCCTAAGTAACTAGCAAAAGAATATGTGATGATGTTCATCGAGAACAAATAAAGGGTTGTTGTGTTGCTCGTTAACATCAAAGCTTTCCTTCAAGATTTGTTTTATCAGGTATTATGAGAACAAAAGGGTTGTTCAAATAATTGCCGTAATCCATAAAACATGGATGATTTACAAATCTCGTTGGATAAATCACATCCATAAAAATATTGCTAAAAATGTCGAAAGACAATTGATAAGAAAGATCACTTAGGAAGTGACATCGCCGTTTAAATTATATTGGAAAGAAAACATGAAGAAACTCCATGTGGATGGAATTTTGGAGTCTTTTGATTTTTGATCAAATGACGCTTGTGAAATTTTCCTAGAGATAATTAAAACTCCGCTCATAGGCCAAAGGGAACGGATGACTAGCTTATTGGAACTTGTACATATTGTTGTATGAAGTCCATTATGTGTAGTCAAGAGTGATAGATTTCAACTTCATATGCTTTCTCCGAAAATTTGAGTGAATATATGAATATTTACTTAATAAGGATGAAGTGTGAAACATTTGAAAAGTTTAAAGACTTTCAAGATGAAGTGCAAAATCAATGTAACAAGAAAATAAAGAATTTATGATAGGATCATAAAGGAAGATATTTGAGTTATAAAGTTTAGCATAACACCTAAGATTTGAGGAATCGTTCCATGGATTTGCATTTCCCAAAACACCATAAGAGTATAGAATAATCGAGATATGCAATGAAACCTTGTTTGACATGGTAAGATTAAAGGTGTGATTGATAAAAATGCCATTATATTTTAAAGATTAAAGCTTTAGAGACTACCGTTTTTCCACTGAAAAGAGCTCCATCATAATCTATTGAAATGACACCATATAAAGTTATAGTCTGGGATAAAACTCAAGTTGTCCTTTCTTAAACATTGGTATGCTATGCATAAGAAAGATGTTCGCAACCAAAATCGGATGAAAATATCTTTGTATGTTATTTTGAATAATCATTGAGTATTCCTCCATAACACCAAAGACAAAAATGTTTGTCGCTTAGAACGTCAAGTTTCTTTGAGAAAGGAATTTTCCGTGAAAAGTTAAGTGGGAGGACAATAGAACTTTGATAAGGTTAAAAGAACCTTAGCTATATGTGCAAAGTTGCACAGCACTGAAAAGTGTTCCAAAGGCAGCAACAATGCTCATGGCTCACGTGCCTCAAAGGTTGTGGTCACGGAGGTCTAAGTTCCCATTGAAACACGTAGGTCGGGTAACCAATCAAATACCAATATTTGAGAGTTAAATCATTATTTGACAATAATGATCCGACTACATGGAAAGAAGCGATGATGGGCCCTGACTCCGTCAAATGGTTTGAAGCCATAAAATCCGTGATAGTTCCATATACTAGAGATCAAGATTTTAACTTGAAAGACCCTCTCAAAAAGGTGCAAGACCTTATAGTCGTATTTGGATCTATAAAGAAATAGACATGGATGTTTCACATCTATGAAATCATCGACATGTCGGGAAAGAGTTCACGACAATATTCAAAGAGTTGACTATGACAAGATCTGATCTTTCATTAAGCGATATTTAGTCTAGACGGATTAATGTAGAAACCACTACATATAATTTTGTTATGTGGTAATTGAGTAAACAAAACAAGTTCTTATAATAGAATGGTTACCTAGGACGTGTGAATGACACGGTCCAAAGAGTTTTGTTAATTCAAAGGATGCTAAAAGCATATGCAAACTTCAATGGTTGAAGTAAGCATCGCAGAGTTGGAATCTTCACTATGATGAAACTGTTAAAAGAGTTTAATTTCATCGGAGACAATGAAGATGCTTGCATTTGCAAGAAATTAAGTGGGAGCGCTAAGACATGTTTCTAATACATTATGTGGAAGACATATTGTTGATTGGAAATGATGTATCTTTTTATTGACACAGGTTAAGAATTTCATCTCGATGAAAGGCTTAGGCAGAACCCAATATTTGGCATCAATGTCTATATGGATAAATTGAGACGCTAATATGGTTGTGCCAGAAGTACATAGATGAGATATTGAATGAGTTCAATATAGAAACTACAATAAAGGTTCTTGTTGCACAGGAAGGATTGAATAAAGATTCAAGTATTTTTGATACTTGACATATAAAATCACAAAGAGTACTTTATCAATCATGATGTGATGTGTACAAATCCAGATATTCCTATGCTCTAAATGTTATGAGCGTATACCAGAATGATTCATAAGATGATAATCGGACGATAGTAAAGATATTCTTATGATCTTTTATAAGAACTAAGAATGTATTATTTTGTAGAAGTGACAAATAGATGGTTAGTTCATTGTAAAAGTATTACATTGATACTAGTTTTGTCACAAAGTACAAATTAAGTTTATATCTATCTAAACTAAGGGTGGCACAATATGATGGAAAGTAAGTTCCATAATGGATTTGGATGAGTTCCAAAGTTAAGACATCGTGACAGATACTACAACAAAAGGCTAAGTATATGACTGCTATAATAGCAGCAAAAGAGGGCATTTGTGTCACGTAGTTTGTTATCAAACTAGGTGTGGTTCACAGCGGGATAGTACTATGAAGATATATTGTACGATAATATTATCAACATGTTTTAACCCCAAGGAACTAAAGATCTCACCAAAGGACCAAATTTATACAAGGCCATCTCATTAGAGAATGAGTGATGCGTAGAGACGCAAAGACATGAAATTACACACGGACAGGAAAGTGTCGGATCCGTAGATCATTTGACCACTAGCAATCGTGTAAATACAACACCAGGAACCCATAGGTGTTGAATTCACAAAGGTTTGAAACTAGATTATTGACTCTAGTGCAAGTGGGAGACTGTTGGAGATATGCCCAAGAGGCAATAATAAAGTGATTATTATCATATCTTCATGCTTATGATAAATGTTAACATACCATGCTATAATTGTATTAACCGGAAACATTAATACTTGTGTGATTTTTAAACATAAAAGAGTCCGTAGTAAAGCCTCTTGTTAAACTATCTTGTTCGTTAATATATGATCATGGTTTCCTGATCATGAACATAGAGATGTTAGTAACAACAGGGTCATATCATTACGAGAATGATGTGATGGACATACTCCCATAGTTAAGTGTAGCATAAAGATCGAGTCATTTAATATAGTTCACTTGCTATAAGCTTTCTCATACATAGTAACCTAATTCCTTTGACCATGAGATCATGTTAATCAGAAAATTCCAGAAAATATATGGAAATCCCTATTTTTCTAGAAGATGAAGGAAGCTAGAAGGGGAAGTGGAGATGGGCCACAGGGGTCCACACCACTCCCTAGCACCCCCCTGGGCCGCGCCACCAGGTGGTGTGGCCACCCTGACCCACCTCTGGCATCGCCCTTTCGCCTATATCATCCTCCCGAAACCCTAAGACTCGGGGAGTGACCAAAGAAAGATTCTGCCGCCTCTGCAGGGCGGAAACTACAGAGAGAGAAAGAGCTCTCCGGCAGGAAGAATTCTGTCGGGGAAATTCCTTCTCGGAGAAGGGAGATCATCGCCAATCAACACCGTCATCAAGCTAGATTTCATCGGGATCATCTTCACCATCATCTCCACTAGCACCATCTGTTGGGGTTCGTAGCATGGAAAATAAAAAATTTCTACCGCATGAACACACAATCAAGATCTAATCTATGATCAAGCCAAGATCTATCTACTAGATTGTAGCAACGAGTCGATAGAATACTAACCCTCGAAGATCCAAAGCGGTTAACGAGAGCAGATTCTCGTGGGTGATGTAGTCGTACACTTCCGATCTCAAGATCGCATAGACGATCCTTCCGGCGCTGCGTTCCGGCAGCGCTTCCGCAGTCGGTCACACGTTCGATACTCGATAAAGACCTTCCTCTCCCTTGTTCCAGCAGGCAGCGGAGGTTGTAGCACTCTCCTCGCGATTCCGGCAGCACGACGTGTGGTACCGGAAGTAGAGGGGAGATCTCGCAGGGCTTCGCCTGAAGCCGGAGCGAGTATGGTGGACTATGAGAGAGGCCTTGGCGATCTAGGGTTTAGAGGCACCAAGGGAGGAAGGTTGGCCGGCGGATAGGGCTTGGGGAGAGCCCCAACTCGCCGAGTTGGAGGGGAAACCCTAGGCGGCGGCTGCACTTGGAGGTGGAGGCGCCAAAGCTAGGGTTTGAGGTGTAGGGAAGAGGGGGCACCCCTGCCCCTTCTTTTATAGGTGGGAGGGAGGCGGCTAGGAGGAGGGAGTCCTCCTCCAACTCCTCCTCCTTGGCCGGCGGGTGGAGGGAGTGGGACTTCCTCCCTAAGTAGGTTTCCTACTCTCCCTCCACCAAGCAAACTTGTCGTTTGACTTTTTCAAATTGGCATTTGACTTTCAAACTAGGATTTGATTTCTCCCTTTATTTTTGCCCAGCCAAGTGACCTAGTACATGATGCAACCATTCCACATTGTTATGACACATTCATGTACCCTTCCCCGCCGGAGTGCCGGACCTTCCGGACCCTTCTAGAACATTCCCGATCAAATCACCGGAATCATTCCCCAACTACGAAACAGGACTTTTCTTATATGAATCTTATTCTCCGGACCATTCCGGATATCCTCGTGATATCCCGGATCCCATCCGAGACTCCAAACAACATTCGGTCTCTTACTCATCATTCCATAACTACTCAACAACATCGAATCCTTAAGTGTGTCTCCCTACGGTTCGTGAATTATGCGGACATGATCGAGACACTTCTCCGATCAATAACCAATAGAGGAATCTAGAAATTCATATGGCTCCCACATATTTCTACGATTACTTTGCGATCGAATGAACCACTTACATACGATACCAATTTCCCTTTGTCTCACGATAGTTTACTTATCCGAGGTTTTGATCGTTGGTATCTCTGCATACCTAGTTCAACCTCGTTACCAATAAGTACTATTTTCTTGTTCCCGTGATATGTGATCCCTTGTGAGCCAGTCACATGCTTGAAAGCTAATTGGATGACATTCCACCGAGAGGGCCCAGAGTATATCTATCTGTCATATGGATGGACAAATCCCACTCTTGATCCATGAGCCTCAACCCATACTTTTCGAACACTCAATGCCACCTTTATAGCCACCCAATTACGGTTTGGTGTTTGATGTCATCAAAGCATCCTTCCGGTGATGGTGATTAACATGATCTCATGGACGAAGGAATTAGGTTACTATGTATCAGAAAGCTTATAGAAAATGAACTATATTAAATGACTTGATCTTTATGCTACGCTTAACTATAGGAGTATGTCCATCACATCATTATCCTAATGATATGAACATGTTGTTAATAACATCTCTATGTTCATGATCAGGAAATCATGATCATATATTAACCAACAACCTAGTTTAACAAGAGGCTTTACTAGGGACTCTTTTATGTTTACAAATCACATAAGTATTAATGTTTCTGGTTAATACAATTATATCATGGTATGTAAACATTTATCATAAGTATGAAGATATGATAATAACCACTTTATTATTGCCTCTTGGGCATATCTCCAATAGTCTCCCACTTGCACTAGAGTCAATAATCTAGTTTCAAACCTTTGTGTATTCAACACCCATGGCTTTCCGGTGTTGTATGTACACGATTGCTAGTGGTCAACTGATCTCCGGATCTGACACTTCCAGGTCGTGTGTAATTGCATGTCTTTGCGTCTCTACGCATCACTCATTCTCTAATGAGATGGCTTTGTATAAATTTGGTCCTTTGGTGAGACCTTTAGTTCTTTGGGGTTAAAACATGTTGATAATATTGTCGTACAATATATCTTCATAGTATTATCCCTGCTTTGAACTACACCTATTTGATAACAAACTACTTGACACAAATGCCCTCTTTTGCTGCTATAATAGCAGTTATATACTTAACCTTTTGTTGTAGTATCTGTCACAATGTCTTAACTTTGGAGCTCATCCAAATTCATTATGGAACTTACTTTCCATTATATTGTGCCACCCTTAGTTTAGATTGAGATAAACTTAATTTGTACTTTGTGACAAAACTAGTATCAATGTAATTCATTTACAATGAACTAAATATCTATTTGTCACTTCTACAAAATAATATATTCTTAGTTCTTTTACAAGATCATAAGAATATATTTACTATCGTCCAATGATTATCTTATGAATCATTCTGGTATATGCTCATAACATTTAGAGCATATGACATATCTGGATTTGTACATATCACAGTATGATTGATATAAATACTCTTTGTGATTTCATACATCAAGTATCAATCTATACTTGAATCTTTGTTTCACTTACCAAGTGTCAATACACTTGAATATATCATCAATATTGAACTCATTCAATATTTTCTGTGCGACAAGAACATTTCTTGTAGGTTCTATATTGATCTCATTCAATACATCATCTATGTACTTTCGGCACAACCATATTAGCATCTATTGATGCCAAATATTTGGGTTTTGCCTAAATCTTTCATCGGGATGAAATTCTTAACATGTGTTAATAAAAGATACATCATTTCCAATCAACAATATGTCTTCCACATAATGTATTAGAAACAGTTCTTAGCGCTCCCACTTAATTTCTTGCAAATGCAAGCATCTTCATCGTATCCGACGAATTTAAAATCCTTTAACAGTTTCATTATAGTGAAGATTCCAACTCCGCAATGCTTACTTCAACAATTGAAGTTTGCATATGCTTTTAGCATCCTTTGAATTAACAAAACCCTATGGACCGTGTTATGCACATGTCCTAGGTAACAATTCTATTAGAAGAACTTGTTTTGCTTATTCAACTACCACATAACAAAATTACATGTAGTGGTTGCTACATTAATCCCTCTAGACTAAATATCGCTATGAAAGATCAAATCTTGTCATAGTCAACCTTTGAACATTGTTGTGAACTCTTTCCCAACATGTGGACTATTTCATAGATGTGTAACATCCATGTCTATTTCTTTATAGATCCAAACATAACTATAAGGTCTTACACCTTTCTCGAGGGTCCTTCAAGTTCAAAACTTGATTTCTTGTGTATGGAACTATCACGGATTTTATGGCTTCAAGCCATTTTACGGATTCAGGGCCCATCATCGCTTCTTTGCATGTAGTCCGTTCATTATTCTCAAATAATGATTCAACCCTCAAATCTTGGTATTTGATTGTTTACTCTACCTACTTCGTTCAATAGAAACTTTGACCTCCGTAACCACAACCTTTGAGGCACGTGAGCCATGAGCATTGTTGCTGCCTCCGGAACACTTTTCGGCGTTGCGCAACTCTGTACATATAGCTAAGGTTCTTTTAAGCTTATCAAAGTTCTATTGTCCTCCCACTTAACTTTTCACGAAAAATTCCTTCTCAAAGAAACTTGACGTTCTAAGCAACAAACACTTTTGTCTTTGGTGTTATGGAGGAATACTTAACTATTATTCAAAATAACATACAAAGATATGTTCATCCGATTTTGGTTGCAAACATCTTTCTTATGCATAGCATACCAATTTTTTTAAGAAAGGACAACTTGGGTTTTGTCCCAAACCATAACTTTATATGGTGTCATTTCAACGGATTATGATGGAGCTATTTTCAGTGGAAAAACGGTAGTCTCTGAAGCTTTTAATCTTTAAAATATAATGGCAGTTTTATGAATTACACCTTCGATCTTACCATGTCAAACAAGGTTTAATTACATATCTCGAACGCTCCATACTCTTATGGTGTTTCAGGACATGCAAACCCACGGAACGATTCCTTAAATCTTAGGTATTATGCTAAACTTGTAACTCAAATATCTTCCTTTATGATCTTATCATAAACTATTTATATTCTTGTTACAATGATTTTGCACTTCATCTTGAAAGTCTTTGAACTTTTCAAATGTTTCATACTTCATCCTTATTAAGTAAATATTCATATATTCACTCAAATTTTCGGAGAAAGCATATAAAGTTGAAATCCATCGCTGTTGACTACACATAATGGACTTCGTACAACAATATGTACAAGTTCCAATAAGCTAGTCATTCGTTCCCTTTTGGCCTATGAACGAAGTTTTAATTATCTCTAGGAAAGTTTCACAAGCGTCATTCGATCAAAATCAAAAGATTCCAAAATTCCATCCACATGGAGTTTCTTCATGCTTTCTTCCTAATATAATTTAAACGACGATGTCACTTCCTAAGTGATCTTTCAATCAATTTGTCTTTCGACATTTTTAGCACTAGTTTTATGGATGTGATTTCTCCAACGAGATTTGTGAATTATCCATCTTTTATGGATTACGGCAATTATTTGAACAACCCTTTTGTTCTCATAATACCTGATAAAACAAATCTCGAATGCAAGCTTTGATGTTTAACATGCAGCACAATAACCCTTTATTTGTTCTCGATGAACATCATCACATATTATTTTGCTAGTTACTTAGGCCATTGTAGTTCATGAATTGTGTTGTTTCGTATGACGATTCACACCAACAAATTCAGTATCAAATACTTAAGAACCACATTGTTTAATAAGCAAAGAATATAGCCATAACATGTATATCATCTATATACTTAAGCTGAACAATTCTAGTCTTTTCTTTTCTGCCATATATTTATGAGATTCTCTTTCAGTATTTCCTTTTCTTTTTGAAAGAATCTATCAACATCAATAGTGGAGCCATATACATGACACATAGTCCAAAGCATGTATAGTTAAATACCAATGTCTTTGGACTTGCACTTTTAAGTAGATCACCATCATCAAATGTTTGGTGTTCTTTCAAATTCCTTTCTTTAGTAATCTGTTGGTGTAGTAAACGTTTTACCTACATCAAATATTCACCCTTATCATGGAATTATCCATGATCAAGCTACTTTTATCTTATAACGATGAATCGCGAGTATAATGTTGCTTTCCAAAACCTTTTGGTAGATTAGGACAACTAGTGTCTCCAACCTTTTGCAAATTCTCATCAAATATGAGAACATGACTTTTGCCATATTATACTCTATCATGTTGCAACCAAAACTTCGTTTCAGATATCACAATATCTTCCACACATCATGGTTTCTAAAACAACTCTTTCAAATCCTAGATAACCTTGATATTAAGACAATCCTTTGAATATCAAGAATCATGGAGACAAACATGATAATCATACACTAACACTTGGAATCGTCACTCTTGATTTAATACCAATTATTAAACTTCATGGAGTAACCGGAACTTACTGAAAGTTTGCAATAGGACTTTTAAACTTTAGATTAACACTTCAAAACAATACGATACCAGTTTGTAAAGTAACTAACCAGAATTCTATAGTTCTATCATCTCAATTAAAACTAAGCGCAAGGTGGTAAGCGGATGCCAATGACTACAACAACTATGCAAATTCACTTTGATTTAATTTATGATAAATAGTGTTCAACTTTGAATCAAATTGTTGTTGAACTCCCACTTAAAACAATATCCCTCACATTGTTTTAGTGATCACACGAACCAAATCCACCACATCAAAATCGATCATCACGAGAGTTGATGTAGCTTCAATGGCGAACAATCAACATGTTCATCATATCTACTATATGACTCATGCTTTACCTTTTGGTGATCCGTGTTCCGAGACCATGTCTATACATGCTAGGCTCGTCAAGATCAAACCTTAGCTTCCGCATGATGAAATCTGGCTTGCTCATGTTGTATACACTAGCAGAATCTAACACACCCGATCATCACGTGGTGCTTCGAAACAACGAGCTTTAGCAACGGTGCTTACTAAGGATGAACACTTTTAAACTTGAAATTGTGTGCTTGAGGGATCATCTTATAATGCTACCGTCGTGAACTAAGCAATACAAGATGCATAAAAGGATTAACATCACATGCAATTCATAATATGTGATATGATATGGCCTTTCCGATTTGTGCTTCCGATCTCCATCTTCAAGCACGAACATGATCTCCATCATCACCGGCATTGCATCAAGGTCAATGATGCCGCTCCATGGTTGTCGTCCACCAGCTTCAACTATTACAACTACTTTGAATAGACACGCGGGTCTTAACAGAATTTAAAGACAACCATATGGCTCCTGCCGGTTGCCAACTTACAATAAGGAACATTTCATGCATCAAATATATCACAATCATGGCCATATCACATCACAGCACACCCCTGCAAAACAAAGTTAGACGCCTCTAATTTTCTTTCCATGTTTTACGTGGTTTGGGGCTTTCAATAAGTGTCGTTCTAACTTACGAACAAGAACCACAACATTGATACCAGTATTGTCAATCACCCGTTGTAAGTTGAATCTTAACTATGTTGGGAGAAACAGGCACCCACAAAGCCAATTATGCAATACAAGTTGCATGTCAAGCGTGGAGCAAGTCTCATGAACGATGTCATGTAAGGTTAGCCCGGGCCGCTTCATCCCACCATCCCGCAAGATGCAAAGTACACAAGAAGCAATCGACAACAAAAGCATCAACGCCCAAAATGACCATTGTGTTCTACTCGTGCAACAGATCTACATATAGACACGGCTCTGATACCACTATTGGGGTTCGTAGCATGGAAAACAAAAAATTTCTACCGCATGAACACACAATAAAGATCTAATCTATGATCAAGCCAACATCTATCTACTAGATTGTAGCAAGGAGTCGATAGAATACTAACCCTCGAAGATCCAAAGCGGTTAACGAGAGCAGATTCTCGTGGGTGATGTAGTCGTACACTTCCAATCTCAAGATCGCGTAGACGATCCTTCCAGCGCTACGTTCCGGCAGCGCTTCCGCAGTCGGTCACACGTTTGATACTCGATGAAGACCTTCCTCTCCCTTGTTCTAGCAGGCAGCGGAGGTTGTAGCACTCTCCTCGCGATTCCGGCAGCACGACGGCGTGGTACCGGAAGTAGAGGGGAGATCTCGCAGGGCTTCGCCTTAAGCCGGAGCGAGTATGGTGGACTATGAGAGAGGCCTTGGCGATCTAGGTTTTAGAGGCACCAAGGGAGGAAGCTTGGCCGGCGGCTAGGGCTTGGGGAGATCCCCAACTCGCCGAGTTGGAGGGGAAAGCCTAGGAGGCGGCGGCTGCACTTGGAGGTGGAGGCGCCAAAGATAGGGTTTGAGGTGTAGGGAAGAGGGGGCACCCCTGCCCCTTCTTTTATAGGTGGGAGGGAGGCGGCTAGGAGGAGGGAGTCCTCCTCCAACTCCTCCTCCTTGGCCGGCGGGTGGAGGGAGTGGGACTTCCTCCCTAAGTAGGTTTCCTACTCTCCCTCCACCAAGCAAACTTGTCGTTTGACTTTTTCAAATTGGCGTTTAACTTTCAAACTAGGATTTGATTTCTCCCTTTATTTTTGCCCAGCCAAGTGACCTAGTACATGATGCAACCATTCCACATTGTCATGACACATTCATGTACCCTTCCCCTCCGGAGTGCCGGACCTTCCGGACCCTTCTAGAACATTCCCGATCAAATCACCGGAATCATTCCCCAACTCCGAAACAGGACTTTCCTTATATGAATCTTATTCTCCGGACCATTCCGGATATCCTCGTGATATCCCGGATCCCACCCGAGACTCCAAACAACATTCGGTCTCTTACTCATCATTCCATAACTACTCAACAACATTGAATCCTTAAGTGTGTCTCCCTACGTTTCGTGAATTATGCGGACATGATCGAGACACTTCTCCGATCAATAACCAATAGAGGAATCTGGAAATTCATATGGCTCCCAAATATTTCTACGATTACTTTGCGATCGAATGAACCACTTACATACGATACCAATTTCCCTTTGTCTCACGATAGTTTACTTATCCGAGGTTTTGATCGTCGGTATCTCTGCATACCTAGTTCAACCTCGTTACCGATAAGTACTATTTTCTTTTTCCCGTGATATGTGATCCCTTGTGAGACAGTCACATGCTTTCAAGCTAATTGGATGACATTCCACCGAGAGGGCCCAGAGTATATCTATCCGTCATATGGATGGACAAATCCCACTCTTGATCCATGAGCCTCAACCCATACTTTCCGAACACTCAATGCCACCTTTATAGCCAACCAGTTATGGTTTGGTGTTTGATGTCATCAAAGCATCCTTCCGGTGATGGTGATTAACATGATCTCATGGTCGAAGGAATTAGGTTACTATGTATCAGAAAGCTTATAGCAAATGAACTATATTAAATGACTTGATCTTTATGCTACGCTTAACTATAGGAGTATGTCCATCACATCATTATCCTAATGATATGACCCTGTTGTTAATAACATCTCTATGTTCATGATTAGGAAACCATGATCATATATTAACCAACAAGCTAGTTTAACAAGAGGCTTTACTAGGGACTCTTTTATGTTTACAAATCACACAAGTATTAATGTTTCTGGTTAATACAATTATAGCATGGTATATAAACATTTATCATAAGTATGAAGATATGATAATAACCACTTTATTATTGCCTCTTGGGCATATCTCCAACACCATCACCACCACTCCATCCCGCTATAACAATTGGGTTGAATCTTGCATATTTCTTTGGGAAAACTTTCCCGGTGTTGATTACTTTTTGTAGTTGATTCTATTGAGTGGTACCATTGAATTATTGTTCATGTTCAGATTGTTAATTATCATTATATCATCTCTAATATTGATCCATATGATGTCTCGTGAGTAGTTCATTTAGTTCTTGAGAACATGGGAGAAGTCATGTTGTTAGTAGTGGAATTGTGTTGAGAAATATTCAATGGTTTGATATTTAAGTGTTGGAGATATTCCCAAGAGGCAATAATAAAGTGGTTATTATCATATCTTCATGCTTATGATAAATGTTTACATACCATGCTATAATTGTATTAACCGGAAACATTAATACTGGTGTGATTTGTAAACATAAAAGAGTCCCTAGTAAAGCCTCTTGTTAAACTAGCTTGTTCGTTAATATATAATGATGGTTTCCTGATCATGAACAGAGAGATGTTATTAACAATAGGGTCATATCATTAGGAGAATGATGTGGTGGACATACTCCTATAGTTAAGCGTAGCATAAAGATCAAGTCACTTAATATATTTCACTTTCTATAAGCTTTCTGATACATAGTAACCTAATTCCTTCGACCATGAGATCATGCTAATCACCATCACCGGAAGGATGCTTTGATGACATCAAACACCACATCGTAACTGGGTGGCTATAAAGGTGGCATTGATTGTTCAGAAAGTATGTGTTGAGGCACATGGATCAAGATTGGGATTTGTCCATCCGTATGACGGATAGATATACTCTGGGCCCTCTCGGTGGAATGTCATCCAATTAGCTTGCAAGCATGTGACTGGCTCACAAGGGATCACATATCACGGGAACGAGAAATGAGTACTTATTGGTACCGAGGTTGAACTAGGTATGCAGAAATACCGACGATCAAACCTCGGATAAGTAAAGTATCGTGAGACAAAGGGAAATTGGTATCATATGTAAATGGTTCATTCGATCACGAAGTAATCGTAGAAATATGTGGGAGACATATGAATTTCCTGATTCCTCTATTGGTTATTGATCGGAGAAGAGTCTCGATCATGTCTGCATAATTCACGAACCGTAGGGAGACACACTTAAGGATTCGATGTTGTTTAGTAGATATGGAATTTTTGTAAAGAGGTCGAATGTTGTTCGGAGTCTCGGATGGGATTCGGGATATCACGAGTTGATCCGGAATGGTTCAGAGAATAAGATTCATATAAGGAAAGTCCAATTTCGGAGTTTTCACCGGAATGTTCTTGAAGGGTCTAGAAGGTTCACCGATCCAGAAGGGGAAGGGTACATGGATGTGTCATGACAAAGTGTAATGGTTTCCGCATGTCCTAGGTCACTTGGCTGGACACTTGGAAGAGATAAATCAAACTCTAATTTGAAAGTCAAAAAGGCAGTTTGAAAAAGTCAAATCCCAACATGGTTTCCGAGTTAGGGAGGGTTTCTGAGTTAGGGAGGGTTTCCACCTGGGTTGGGAACACCCTCGGACGCCCCCCACCTATATAAGGAGGGGTAGTGGCGCACCGCAAGGTATCCCCCTTGCCCTAGGCGCCCAAGAAACCTTAGGTTGGCCGCCGCCCCCTCTCTAGTTGCGACCAATCTAGATCTCCTCTAAACCGCTACCGACTAGCTAAACTCTAGTTGCTAGCTACCTCTAAACCCTAGATCGTCGGGGCTCCCTCTACTCCACCATACTCACTCAGGCTTAGGCGCAGCCCTGCGGGATCTCCCCTCTACTTCCGACACCACGCCGTCGTGCTGCCGGAATCGCGAGGAGAGAGCTATAACCTCCGCTGCCTGCTGGAACAAGGCAGAGAAAGGTCTTCATCGAGTACCGTACGTGTGACCGACTGCGGGAGCCCTGCCGGAATGCGGCGTCGGAAGGATCGTCTACGCGATCTTGAGATCGGCAAGTGAACGACTACATCACCCACGAGAATCTGCTCTCGTTAACCGCTTTGGATCTTCGAGGATTAGTACTCTATCAACTTGTTGCACCGATCTAGTATATAGATCTTGGCTTGATCATAGATTAGATCTTGATTATGTGTTGTTGCACCGCATGCAAACAAACAAGCCAAGATCTATCTACTAGATTGTAGCAACGAGTCGATAGAGGAACTCACCCTCGAAGATTCCAAAGCGGTTAACGAGAGCAGATTCTCGTGGGTTATGTAGTCATACTCTTGCCGATCTCAAGATCGCGTAGACGATCCTTCCGGTGCTGTGTTCCGGCAGCGCTTCCACAGTCGGTCACACATTCGGTACTCGATAAAGACCTTCCTCTCCCTTGTTCCAGCAGGCAGTGGAGGTTGTAGCACTCTCCTCGTGATTCCGGCAGCACGACGGCGTGGTACCGGAAGTAGAGGGGAGATATTGGAGGGCTTCGCCTTAAGCCGGAGCGAGTATGGTGGACTATGAGAAAGGCCTTGGCGATCTAGGGTTTAGAAGGCACCAAGGGGAGAGTGTAGCAAGTGGATAGGGTTTGGGATCACCCCAACTCGGCGAGTTGGTGTTGCCCTAGGCGGCGGCAGCAGCAGGGGTGGTGGCGCCGGCGGCTTAGGGTTAGGGTTTCGGGGTGTGAGAGGTGTATGCTAGAGGGGCACCCCTGCCCCTCCTTATATAGGTGGGAGGGCATCGGTAGGGGGAAGGGAGTCCTCCCCCAACTCGGCCTCCTTGGCCGTCGGGTGGAGGGAGAGGAACTCCTCCCCAAGTAGGTTTCCCACTCTCCCTCCACCAAGCAAACTTGTCGTTTGACTTTTCAAATTGACGTTTGACTTTTCAAACTAGGATTTGATTTCTCCCTTTATTTTGCCCAGCCATGATACCTAGTACATGATGCAACCATTCCACATTGCCATGACACATTCATGTACCCTTCCCCTCCGGAGTGCCGGACCTTCCGGAACCTTCTAGAACATTCCCGATGAAAACACCGGAATCATTCTCCAACTCCGAAACAGGACTTTCCTTATACGAATATTATTATACGGACCATTCTGGAACTCCTCGTGATATCCCGGATCCCATCCGAGATTCCGAACAACATTCGGTCTCTTACTCATCATTCCATAACTACTCAACAACATCGAATCCTTAAGTGTGTCTCCCTACGGTTCATGAATTATGCGGACATGATCGTGACACTTCTCCGATCAATAAACAATATAGGAATCTGGAAATTCATATGGCTCGCACATATTTCTACGATTACTTTGCGATCGAATGAACCACTTACATACGATACCAATTTCCCTTTGTCTCACGATAGTTTACTTATCCGAGGTTTTGATCGTCGGTATCTCTGCATACCTAGTTCAACCTCGTTACCGATAAGTACTCTTTTATTATTCCCATGATATGTGATCCCTTGTGAGCCAGTCACATGATTGCAAGCTAATTGGATGACATTCCACCAAGAGGGCCCAGAGTATATCTATCCGTCATATGGATGGACAAATCCCACTCATGATCCATGTGTCTCAACCCATACTTTCCGAACACTCAATGCCACCTTTATAGCCACCCAGTTACGGTGTGGTGTTTGATGTCATCAAAGCATCCTTCCGGTGATGGTGATAAGCATGATATCATGGTCGAAGGAATTAGGTTACTATGTATCAAAAATCTTATAGCAATTGAACTATTAAAATGACTTGATCTTTATGCTACGCTTATCTATAGGAGTATGTCCACCATATCATTCTCCTAATGATATGACCTTGTTATTAACAATATCTCAAATGTTCATGATCAAGAAACCATGATCATCTATTAATCAACAAGCTAGTATTATAAAGAGGCTTTATTAGGGACTCTAATTTAGTTTACAAATCACACAAGTATTAATGTTTCTGGTTAATACTATTATATCATGAATGTAAACATTTATCATAAACACAAAGATATAATAATAACTACATTTATTGTTGCCTCTAGGGCATATCTCCAACAGTCTCCCACTTGCACTAGAGTCAACTAATCTAGATTACATGGTAATATACCGAACACCCATGGCAGTTTGGTGTTGGTCATGTTTTGCCCTCGGGAGATGTTTAGTCAACGGATCCGCCACATTTAGATCTCTGTGTACTTTGCAAATCTTTATGTCACCATCTTGGACATGTTCTCGAATAGCGTGAAAACGCAGCTTGATGTGCTTCAGCTTCTTGTGTGACCTTGGTTCTTGCGCATTGGCTATGGCGCCCATGTTATCACAGTAGATAGACATTGGGTCCAGCACACTTGGAACCACACCGAGCTCTGTAATGAACTCCTTCATCCATATAGCTTCTTGTGAAGCATCCGAAGCAGCTATGTATTCCGATTCAGTTGAAGATCTCACCACAACGCTTTGCTTTGCACTCCTCCAGCTAACTGCTGCACCGTTCAAAGTAAATACGTATCCAGATTGAGATTTAGAATCATCCGGATCGGTGTTCCAACTAGCATCGGTGTAACCATTAACAACGAGCTGTTCACCACCTCCATAAGAAAGAACCATATCCTTAGTTCTTCTCAAGTACTTAAGGATGTTTTTGACCGCTGTCCAATGATCCACTCCTGGATCACTTTGATATCTTCTAGTCAAACTAACAGCATATGCAATGTCGGGTCTAGTACATAGCATGGCATACATTAGAGATCCTATGGCTGAGGCATAGGGAGTTTTACTCATCCTTTCTCTATATTCTGCCGTTGCTGGACTTTGAGTTTTACTCAAGGTCATATTGGGCAACATGGGCAAGAACCCTTTCTTGCTATCTTCCATTCCAAACCTCTTTAGAACTTTGTCCAAATATGTACTTTGTGACAATGATATTAGGCGTCTCGATCTATCTCTATAAATTTTTATGCCTAATATGTAAGCTGCTTTGCCAAGATCTTTCATTGAAAAACTATTATTCAAATATTCTTTGACACTATTAAGAAGGTCTCCATCATTCCCAATCAACAATATGTAATCTACATATAGTATTAAGAATTCTAAAGAGCTCCCACTCACTTTCTTGTAAATACAAGCTTCTCCATAAGTTTGTATAAAACCAAAACGTTTGATTACCTTATCAAAACGTTGATTCCAACTTCGGGATGCTTGCTTCAACCCATATATAGACCGTTGAAGTTTGCATACCTTGTTAGCATCTTTAGGATCGAAAAAACCTTTGGGTTGAATCATATACACCTCTTCATCAATGTCTCCATTGAGGAACGCCGTTTTGACATCCATCTGCCATACCTCATAATCGTAATATGCAGCGATTGCTAACATAATCCTCACAGACTTTAGCTAAGCTACTGGTGAGAAAGTCTCATCGTAGTCAACTCCTTGAATTTGTCGAAACCCTTTTGCGACAAGTCGAGCTTTATAGACAGTACCATTACCATCAGCATCTGTTTTCTTCTTGAAAATCCATTTGTTCTTGACAGCCTTCCGGCCATCCGGAAGTCCACCAAAGTCCATACTTGGTTTTCGTACATGGATCCAATTTCGGATTTCATGGCGTCTTGCCATTTTTTGGAATCTGGGCTCATCATCGCTTCCTCATATGTCACAGGGTCATCGGTGTTGTCCACCAACATGACACTCATAACGGGATCATACCAATCAGGAGTGGTACGAGTTCTTGTTGACCTGTGAGGTTCTGTAGCAACTTCAACAGAAGTTTCATGATCATCATTATTAGCTTCCTCTCTTATTGGTGTAGGCGCCACAGGAACTTCTTCCGGTGCTGCGCTACTCGCAAGTTCGAGAGAAGGTTCAACAACCTCGTCGAGTTCTACTTTCCTTCCAGTCACTTCTTTCGAGAGAAATTCCTTCTCTAGAAAGGATCCATTCTTGGCAACAAAGATTTTGCCTTCGGATCTATGATAGAAGGTATACCCAATAGTTTCCTTCGGGTATCCTATGAAGACGCATTTTTCCACTTTGGGTTCAAGCTTGTCCGGTTGTAACTTCTTTACATAGGCTTCGCAACCCCAAACTTTAAGGAACGACAATCTAGGTTTCTTCCCAAATCATAATTCATACGGTGTCGTTTCAACGAATTAAGATGGTGCCCTATTTAAAGTGAATGCGGATGTTTCTAATGCATAACCCCAAAATGATAGCGGTAAATCTGTAAGTGACATCATAGAACGAACCATATCTAAGAGAGTTCGATTACGATGTTCGGACACACCATTACGCTGTGGTGTTCCCGGTGGTGTCAATTGTGAAAGTATTCCGCATTTCTTTAAATGCTCGCCAAACTCGTAACTTAGATATTCACCTCCACGATCAGAACGTAGAAATTTAATCTTCTTGTTACGTTGATTCTCCACCTCACTTTGAAATTCCTTAAACTTCTCGAAAGTTTCGGACTTATGTTTCATGAAATAGATATATCCATATCTACTCAAGTCATCCATGAAGGTAAGAACATAACGATAACCACCGTGCGATGCTACACTCATTGGACCACACACACCGGTATGTATGATTTCCAATAAGTCCGTAGCTCGCTCCATCATACCAAAAAATGGAGTCTTAGTCATTTTACCCATCAGACATGCTTCGCATCTTTCAAGTGATTCGAAATCAAGTGATTCAAGAAGTCCATCCGAATGGAGTTTCTTCATACGCTTCACTCCGATATGACCAAGACGACAATGCCACATATAGGTCGAGTTATCGCTCAATTTCAAACGTTTAGCTTCAATGTTATTAATATGTGTATTTCCACTATCGAGATTCAATAAGAATAGACCATCTATCAAAGGTGCATGTGCATAAAACATATTACTTATATAAATCGAACAACCATTATTCTCGGACTTAAACAAGTAACCGTCTCGCAATAAACAAGATCCCGATATAATGTTCATGCTCAACGCAGGCACCAAATAACAATTATTTAAGTATAAAACTAATCCCGATGGTAGATGAAGAGGTAGCGTGCCAACCGCGATCACATCAACCTTTGATCCATTTCCAACGCGCATCGTCACCTTGTTCTTCTCTAGCTTCTGTTTATTCTGCAGCACCTGTTTCGAGTTACAAATATGAGCAACCGAACCAGTATCAAATACCCAGGCACTACTACGAGTGCTAGTGAGATACACATCAATAACATGTATATCGGATATACCTTTCTTCTTGATGTTGTCGTTCTTCAAATCCGCCAAGTACTTTGGGCAATTCCGCTTCCAGTGACCTTCTCCCTTGCAGTAAAAGCACTCAGTATCAGGCTTAGGTCCAGCCCTGGTCTTCTTCGCCAGTGCGGCAACTTTCTTACCGCCCTTCTTGAAGTTTCCCTTTTGCTTAGACTTTCCTTTCTTGAATTTGGCGGTCTTGTTGACCAACAACACTTGGTGCTCTTTCTTGATCTCCACTTCTGCAGATTTCAACATGGAGAAGAGTTCTGGCAATGTCTTGTTCATGCTTTGCATATTGTAGTTCATCACAAAGTTCTTGTAACTTGGTGGTAGTGATTGGAGGACACGATAAATCCCCAAAGCATTAGGAATCACTATACCCAAGCTTTGGAGTTTGTTGGCGTGCCCAGACATCTTAAGCACATGCTCACTAACGAAGCTGCCCTCTTCCATCTTGGAGTTAAAGAACTTTTTAGAAGCCTCATAACTCTCAACTGCCTCACAAGTCTCAAATATCAATTTGAGTTCACGGACAATATCATATGGGTCATGGTTCTCAAACCTTTTCTGAAGCTCCTATTCCAAACCATACAAGATGCACACTGAACTGTGGAGTACTGATTCTTTCGAGTGATGTAAACATTCTTTACTTCATCGGTAGCATCAGCTGCAGGCGGGTCACCCAGCGGTGCATCCAGCACATAGGTCAAATTACCAGCATTGAGGACAATCCTCAAATTGCGGAACCAATCCGCAAAGTTGCTTCCATTGTTTTTCAACTTTTCTTTCTCTAGGAACGCATTAAATTGATGGTAGGGGCCGCCATTGATCTACAACATATTTGCAATAGTTTAGACTAAGTTTATGACAAATTGAGTTCTAATTAATAGTTAAATTAATATAGGTGAACTCCCACTCAAAACAATATCCCTCACATTGTTTTAGTGATCACTCGAACCAAATCCACCACATCAAAACCGATCATCACGAGTGTTGATGTAGCTTCAATGGTGAGCAATCGACATGTTCATCATATCTACTATATGACTCATGCTTTACCTTTAGGTGATCCGTGTTCCGAGACCATGTCTGTACATGCTAGGCTCGTCAAGATAAAACCTTAGCTTCCGCATGAGCAAATCTGGCTTGCTCACGTTGTATACACTTGCAGAATCTAACACTCCCGATCATCACGTGGTGCTTCGAAACAACAAGCTTTAGCAACGTTGCTTACTAAGGATGTGAAGGGAATATGCCCTGAGAGGCAATAATAAAGTGTTTATTATGTGTATTCCAAGTATATGATAGATGTTTATTTTGCATGCTATAATTGTATTAATACGAAAACGTTAATACATGTGTGTTTAATAAACAAACAGAAAGTTCCTAGTTATGCCTCTCTCATAAACTAGCTCGTTGATTAACAAGATGATCAAGGTTTCCTGATCATGGACATTGGATGTTGTTAATAACGGGATCACAACATCAGTGTAATGGTGTGATGAACATTCATCCGAAGTATAGCATTACGATCAAAGTCTTTGAGTTTATATTGCTATAACAACTTACGAAGTGATCCTAATCCTTAGACCATGAGATCATGTCAATCACTAACACCGGAAGAGTTTCTTGATAACATCAAACGTCACACCGTAACAGGGTGATTATAAAGATGGATTCAGAACTAATAAAATGTTATGTTGAGGCTCATGGATCGAGAGTGGAATTTGTTCATCCCGATGACGGATAGATATACTCTGGGCCCTCTCGGTGATATCACATTGATTAGCTTGCAAGCAAGTGATTTGATCACTAGAATGTTATATCACAGGAACGAGAAAAGAGTGCATGTCGGTAACGAGATCAAACTAGGTATGGAGATACCGATGATCGAATCTCGGACATGTAATATATCGTGAAACAAAGGGATTAAGATACTAGCGTAAAAGGTTCCGACGATCACAAGAAAGTCATCGTTGAATGTGTGGGAGTCAGTATGGGTCTCCAGATCCCGCTTCTGATTATTGATCCGAGAGGGGTCTCGATCATGTCTGCATTATTCACGAACCGTAGGGTGACACACTTAAGAGACACCGACATCCAATTGGAGCAAATTTTTCATGCCGAAAGAATGAACAAGCACAGGAATTTATTTCACTAGATACCGAAACAGGTTTTCGGGTGAAATTGCATAAAGTGGTTATGCATGTGAAATAGAATTCTAGCAAGGGGTTATTTGTGAATGTTTGTCATTAAAGTAATTGACAAAATTCTGAATAAAATAAAAGAGTTTTATTTAATGAGAGTTTGCATTAAATTTGGTGGAAATTTAATGGGATTTTGAGTGGACTTTTGAGTGGAGGGATTTTAAAGGGCATTTTGTGAGTGGAGTGTCCACCCACATGAATGAAGGAGGGGAGGGGGCAGCCCCCATGGCCGGCGGCCACCCCCTTGGGTGCCCCCCCTCCTCCTATAAAAGGAGCCCCCTCCTCACTTGTCTCTCACACCTCCTCGTGAAGGATCTCTCTCCCCCTCTAGAATTTATCCCCCATGGTCTCGGACTAGCGAGATACATGTTCCCGGTGGATATTCGGCAATAAAGAGTTGTGCTTCCGCTGCATCGCTGGAGCAAGGAGGCGGAGGTTGCTCGGTGCCTCGAACGTGTGTGCGAGCACGGATGCGCTGCTAATTTGCCGCGCTAGGACTTCCTCTCGATCTTGAGATCGGCAAGAGATCGTCTACATCAACCACGAGTTGAACTCGTTAAGCTTTGTCGGTCTTCAAGGGTATGTTCTCTACGGATATACATCCGCCCGTTGTTTGTATCTAGTAGATAGATCTTGGTATATAGTTCACATCATAGGAATTTTTTTGTTTTCTATGCTGCGAACCCTATAGTGGTATTAGAGCCGGATCTATGCGTAGATACTTTACACGGGTAGTACACATATGAGTATGTGGGCGATGATGATCATGTTGTTGCTCCTTTCTTGTAATTTTGGATATTGGTGGCATAGTGGGATGAAGCGGCCCGGACAAACTTTACATGTCCTCGCACATGAGACCTGTTCCACGCTCGACATGCAACTAGTTTGCATAAGTGGCTAGCGGGTGTCTGTCTCTCCTACTATAGTCAATATCTATTTTGCAAGCGAGTTGTCAACAATTTGATTATCCTCGTTGTGGTTCATGTTCGTAGGTAAGAACGGTTCTATCTCGAAAGCCCTAAGCCACGTAAAACTTGCAATGGATAAATTAGAGGCGTCTAGTTTAGATTGTTGCTGGGCTAGTGTTATGATATGGTAGTGTTGTAAGTAGAAGTATGAGATGATACTCTTACAACACACATAGCGTGTAAAATCCATAGACCTTGGATTTACACATATAGGTATGATAGTGATCATACCACGATGCACATGATAGAGATCATCTGCGGGAACCATATAATTTCACTAATAAACATATGATGTTTGATAGCATCTTATATTGCTTGTTTAGCGCTTTGTTAGCATAATAAGATGATCCCTCATTTAAATATCAAGATAAGAATGTGTTCTTCCTTTAGTATGCACCGATTATGTTTTCGTCGCTCCAAGACATCACGTGATGATCGGGTGTTCTTGGATCCACGACCATATTTCGGGTGTAAAACAGTTACACACGCGAATACTAAGGTTCTAACTTGGCGAGCCTAGCATGTACAGACATGGCCTCGGAACACGGACCGAAAGGTTAAGCATGAGTCATATAGTTGATATGATGCCCATTTGATGCTCGCCTTTGAAGCTATACCGACTCACGTGATGATCGGACTTGGTGTTGTGGATTTGGTTCATGTAATCACCAAAAAGGCACGAGGGATGTCGTTTTTGAGTGGGAGTTCATTCGTAATATAGATTAGTTGAACTCAATCTATCATACACTTAGTCTAAACTTTACAAATTCTGTTGTAGATGGCACCACCTGCTTTTAATTTCAATGTGTTCATGGAGAAAGAGAAACTAGCAACGAATGGTAGCAACTTTACCGAATGGGCCATGAATTTTAGGATTCTCCTCTCTGCTGCACAAAAGCAATATGTGCTAGAAGAGCCGTTAGGCCCCCCACCTTTTGATGATGCCCCTAACGAGGAGAAGAATGTCTATCAGACTCGTCAGGAGGACCACAACTTAGTTCATTGCGGCATATTGTATGGGCTAGAGCCGAAACTTCGAAAGCGTTTCAAAACGGCAATGCATTTGATACAATGGGTGAGTTGAAAATGATTTTCGACACACATGCTGCTGTAGAGAGCTACAACGCTTCAGAAAAGTTCTTTAGCTGCATGATGGAAGAGCACAGCTCTGTTAGTGAGCATGTACTCAAGATGTCGGGTTACGCCGATAAGCTTGTGTCCTTGGGAATATCGATTCCCATTGACTTAGGCATCCATCGTGTTCTGCAGTCTCTGCCACCTAGCTATAAGAGCTTCGTGATGAACTATAATATGCAAGGCATGAAGATGTCTCTCCCCGAGCTTCTGTCAATGCTTAAAACTGCAGAAGTGGAGATCAATAAGGAACATCAAGTGTTGATGATCAATAGGAACACTGGTTTCAAGAAAGACAAGAAGGGAAAACGGAAGGGAAGTAAGGGCGGCAAGCCTGTTGCCGCGCCTGAAAAGAAACCCCGAGTTGGACCTAAGTCTGATTCCGAGTGCTACTATTGTAAGGGGACTGGCCACTGGAAGCGCAACTGCCCCAAGTATCTGGCAGACAAAAAGGCCGGCAAGGCAAACAAAGGTATATATGATATACATGTTATTGATGTGTACTTGACTAGTGCTCGCAGTAGCACCTGGGTATTTGATACCGGTTCAGTTGCTAATATTTGTAACTCAAATCAGGGGTTGCGGAACAAGCGACCGCTAGCAAGGGGTGAGGTCAAGATGCGTGTCGGCAATGGATCAAGCGTTGATGTGATCGCCGTCGAAACGCTGCCTCTCCACTTACCGTCGGGATTAGTTATAAACTTGAATAAATGTTATCTGGTGCCTGCACTGAGCATGAACATTGTATCTGGATCGTGTTTGATGCGAAGTGGTTATTCATTTAAATCCGAGAACAATGGTTGTTCCATTTATATGAATGAAATCTTTTATGGTCATGCACCGATGATGAATGGTTTATTTCTATTTGATCTCAATGATAATGTTACACATATTCATAATGTTGATGCTAAAAGGATTAAACTTAATGATGATATATCCGCATATATGTGGCACTGCCATCTAGGTCATATTGGCGTTAAACGCATGAAGAAGCTCCATTCGGATGGACTTTTGGAATCACTTGATTATGAATCATTTGATACATGTGAGCCATGCCTTATGGGCAAGATGACTAGAACGCCGTTTTCCGGTTCAATGGAACGGGCGACAGATTTATTGGAAATCATACATTCTGATGTATGTGGTCCAATGAGTGTGTCGGCGCGAGGTGGATATCGTTATTTTGTTACTTTCACGGATGATTTGAGTAGATACGGTTATATCTACTTGATGAAACACAAGTCTGAAACCTTTGAAAAGTTCAAGGAATTTCAGAATGAAGTGGAAAATCATCGTAATAGAAAGATCAAATTTCTATGGTCTGACCGTGGAGGTGAGTATCTAAGTTACGAGTTTAGCACTCACATGAAAGAGTGTGGAATTTTTTCACAACTCACAGCTGCCGGAACACCACAGCGAAATGGTGTGTCGGAACGTCGTAATCTTACTTTATTAGATATGGTTTGATCTATGATGTCTCTGACGGACTTGCCGTTGTCATTTTGGGGTTATGCACTAGAAACTGCTGCATTCACTTTAAATCGGGCACCATCTAAATCCGTTGAAAAGACACCGTATGAATTGTGGTTTGGAAACAAACCTAAGCTGTCATTTCTTAAAGTTTGGGGATGCGATGTTTATGTGAAGAAACTTCAACCGGATAAACTCGAACCCAAAGAGGAAAAATGCGTCTTCATAGGATACCCTAAAGAAACTATTGGGTATTCCTTCTATCACAGATCCGAGGGCAAGGTTTTTGTTGCGAAGAATGGATCCTTTCTAGAGAAAGAGTTTCTCGCGAAA
Organism: Avena sativa; assembly: GCA_916181665.1. Lineage (NCBI taxonomy): Eukaryota > Viridiplantae > Streptophyta > Magnoliopsida > Poales > Poaceae > Avena > Avena sativa. The sequence continues at coordinate 427,444,051 of OV702280.1, forward strand.
GGTGTGAGTAGTCGGAAGGTAGAACTTGAAGAGTTTATGGAACCTTCTCTTCAAAGTATGGCGAGTAGCGCAGCGCCAAAAGTTGTTCCGGAGTTGGCTCCACCTGTTGAAGAGGGAACTAATGATAATGATCATGAAACTCCGAAAGAGAGTACTACCGAACCTCGCAGGTCAAACAGGACGCGTGCAGCTCTCGAGCTGTACGGAAATCCTGTCATGAATTTCATGGTTGATGAAAATGATGACCCTGCGACGTATGAAGAAGCGATGATGAGCCCGGATTCCAACAAATGGTTAGAAGCCATGAAATCCGAGATGGAATCCATGTATGAAAATCAAGTTTGGAACTTGGTGGAATTACCTCACGACCGAAAGGCCGTGGAGAACAAATGGATTTTCAAAAGGAAAACTGATGCTGATGGTAATGTGACCGTCTATAAAGCTCGACTTGTCGCAAAGGGGTTTCGACAAATTCAAGGAGTTGACTACGATGAGACTTTCTCTCCCGTAGCGATGCTAAAGTCAGGTAGGATTATGTTAGCAATTGCTGCATATTTCGATTATGAGATATGGCAGATGGATGTCAAAACCGCGTTTCTCAATGGTAATATTGAAGAAGAGTTGTATATGATACAACCAAAGGGTTTTGTCGATCCTAAGGATGCTAACAAGGTGTGCAAGCTTCAGCGATCCATCTATGGATTGAAGCAAGCATCACGAAGTTGGAATCTCCGCTTTGATGAGGTGATCAAAGAGTTTGGATTTGTCCAAACTTATGGAGAAGCTTGTATTTACAAGAAAGTGAGTGGGAGCAATGTGGCATTTCTGATATTATATGTGGATGACATATTATTGATCGGAAATGATATAGATCTTTTAAAGAGTGTTAAAAGTTATCTAAACAATAAATTTTCAATGAAGGACCTAGGTGAAGCGTAATACATATTAGGCATAAAGATCTATAGAGATAGATCTAGGCGCCTAATAGGGCTATTGCAAAGTACATACCTTGATAACATTTTAAAGAATTTTAAAATGGACGGAAGTAAGAAGGGGTTCTTACCTATGTTGCAAGGCAAGACATTGAGTAAGACTCAAAGTCTGGCTTCGGCAGAAGAAAGAGAGATAATGGACAAAGTCCCCTATGCTTCAGCCATAGGCTCTATAATGTACGCCATGCTATGTAAAAGACCGGATGTGGCACATGCTATTAGTTTGACTAGTAGGTACCAATCGGATCCAGGTTCGGAACACTGGATAGCGGTCAAGAATATCCTTAAGTACTTACGAAGAACTAAGGATATGTTTCTTGTATACGGAGGTGAAGAAGAGCTTGTCGCTAAGTGTTATGTTGACGCTAGCTTTGACACCGATCCGGATGACTCTAAGTCTCAATCCAGATATGTATTTCTCATGAATGGCGGAGCGGTTAGTTGGAGGAGCTCCAAACAACCTGTGGTAGCGGGATCAACAACGGAGGCCGAATATGTTGCTGCTTCAGAAGCGGCTCAGGAAGCAGTTTGGATGAAGGAGTTCATATCCGAACTAGGAGTGGTGGCAAACGCGTTGGACCCAATGGTGATCTATTGTGACAACAATGGTGCCATTGCCAATGCCAAAGAGCCAAGGTCTCACAAGCATTCCAAGCATATTAAGCGCCGGTTTCACTCCATCCGCGAGCATGTCAAGGATAGAGATATAAAGATTTGTAAAGTACATAAGGATCTCAATGTAGCAGATCCGTTGACTAAAACTCTCCCTAGAGCAAAACATGATCAACACCAGAACTCAATGGGTGTTAGATTTATCACTATGTAACTAGATTATTGTCTCTAGTGCAAGTGGGAGACTGAAGGGAATATGCCCTGAGAGGCAATAATAAAGTGTTTATTATGTGTATTCCAAGTATATGATAGATGTTTATTTTGCATGCTATAATTGTATTAATACGGAAACGTTAATACATGTGTGTTTAATAAACAAACAGAAAGTTCCTAGTTATGCCTCTCTCATAAACTAGCTCATTGATTAACAAGATGATCAAGGTTTCCTGATCATGGACATTGGATGTTGTTAATAACGGGATCACAACATTAGTGTAATAGTGTGATGAACATTCATCCGAAGTATAGCATTACGATCAAAGTCATTGAGTTTATATTGCTATAACAACTTACGAAGTGATCCTAATCCTTAGACCATGAGATCATGTCAATCACTAACACCGGAAGAGTTTCTTGATAACATCAAACTTATAAAGATGGATTTAGAACTAATAAAGTGTTATGTTGAGGCTCATGGATCGAGAGTGGAATTTGTTCATCCCGATGACGGATAGTTATACTCTGGGCCCTCTCGGTGATATCACATTGATTAGCTTGCAAGCAAGTGATTTGATCACTAGAATGTTATATCACAGGAACGAGAAAAGAGTGCATGTCGGTAACGAGATCAAACTAGGTATGGAGATACCGATGATCGAATCTCGGACATGTAATATATCGTGAAACAAAGGGATTAAGATACTAGCGTAAAAGGTTCCGACGATCACAAGAAAGTCATCGTTGAATGTGTGGGAGTCAGTATGGGTCTCCAGATCCCGCTTCTGATTATTGATCCGAGAGGGGTCTCGATCATGTCCGCATTATTCACGAACCGTAGGGTGACACACTTAAGAGACACCGACATCCAATTGGAGCAAATGTTTCATGCCGAAAGAATGAACAAGCGCAGGAATTTATTTCACTAGATACCGAAACAGGTTTTCGGGTGAAATTGCATATAGTGGTTATGCATGTGAAATAGAATTCTAGCAAGGGGTTATTTGTGAATGTTTGTCATTAAAGTAATTGACAAAATTCTGAATAAAATAAAAGAGTTTTATTTAATGAGAGTTTGCATTAAATTTGGTGGAAATTTAATGGGATTTTGAGTGGACTTTTGAGTGGAGGGATTTTAAAGGGCATTTTGTGAGTGGAGTGTCCACCCACATGAATGAAGGAGGGGAGGGGGCATCCCCCATGGCCGGCGGCCACCCCCTTGGGTGCCCCCCCTCCTCCTATAAAAGGAGCCCCCCTCCTCACTTGTCTCTCACACCTCCTCGTGAAGGATCTCTCTCCTCCTCTAGAATTTATCCCCCATGGTCTCGGACTAGCGAGATACATGTTCCCGGTGGCTATTCGGCAAGAAAGAGTTGTGCTTCCGCTGCATCGCTGGAGCGAGGAGGCGGAGGTTGCTCGGTGCCTCGAACGTGTGTGCGAGCACGGATGCGCTGCTAATTTGCGGCGCTAGGACTTCCTCTCGATCTTGAGATCGGCAAGAGATCGTCTACATCAACCACGAGTTGAACTCGTTAAGCTTTGTCGGTCTTCAAGGGTATGTTCTCTACGGATATACATCCGCCCGTTGTTTGTATCTAGTAGATAGATCTTGGTATATAGTTCACATCGTAGGAAATTTTTTGTTTTCTATGCTGCAAACCCTACAGGATGAACACTTTAAAACTTGAAATTTATGTGCATGAGGGATCATATTATAATGCTACCGTCTTTAACTAAGCAATCACTACAAGAAATGTGCCAACTTATGACGTTTTGATAGTGACTTTGGACAAAATCGTCATAGAGTTATGACGATTTAACACCAGATCGTCTTAAGCCATTTGGGAGAGCTAAAACCTTATTAAAACTATGACGATATCACTCAAAACGTCGTAATTTCTATGGACGAAATCGTCATAATCGTTAGGCAGATTGAGATATAAGAGAAGAACAATATCGACCATTGGATGTGAACAAAATGAACGGATGAGATGATAGTTTGTGCAAACTTGTTGTGGATCGATGACCTGGCACCAGTTGAGTGCACACCTGGAACACTTCTCTAACCCTAAACCTTTTCTATCCCCCGCCGCCACACCGCGCCCATCTCCTCTTGCCCCCTTCTCTGCCACGACATGCTTCTCCTCTTGTTCTCCATATCTCATCGCCCCAAGCGATGGCGGCGATGCTCCTTCTCACCTGGATTCATCTTCTCTGGATCTCGGCGTCTAGATCAAGAGGCCCTCCCTCTCACCCAATGAGTCAACGCATCTCCCCCTCTTCTACAAGAACTTCAGCACCTGCAGTCCTGCGGCAGGAACTAGATCGTATTACTAGATCCCCTCTGGTTGGGTCTTCTTCAACGAAGCCGGCGAGTGCACCGGCCCGACTTCTACGGAATCGGCGACGTAGCGCCAGGTGCATCGTGCGGATGCTGGAGGGCCACAGTGCTACAACATGTGGTCGTGGCAGGCGGATCTTGCAGATATCGAGATGGACAAGACGGCTCCCACGGTGATCTTGCGGAGTCAGCTCTACAACCCCGTGTGCACCACGGCTAGAGGTGTGTCATCCACTCCCGTCTCGTGTCAGTGATTGTAATTTGTGATACGTGTGTGTGTTGCTCCGTCAGCGCGTGCTTTATCTAGGGTTTCACCCATGTTGATTATTTGCCTCATGAATTTCTGGATCACTCATCATATTTCCGTCTCATGGTTTTTGTTAAAATCGTGAACGGGTATGCAGTGCGGGAGTTCCTTGAGCAGGGAGTGCAGCCAGGGGATCTCTCCATCATCTCCAAGAAGTTTGTATGCTCCCTCCCTTCCCCTCTTTGTTGTAGTTAATTCTATGTGGTGTTACCCGTTGTGATTCTAGCTAGATGTTCCTGCTGAATGGCTTAGAAGGTCCAGAACATTGTAAATTCTAAATTGCTAGCTACTGACTTTTAGGCATCAGATGAAATGATACTGGTTGCTGGTAGTCATATGTAAATCAGATCTATAACCAATTTTAACTATGATCTAGCTAAATTAAATGGCAGTAGTTAAATTCTAAATTAACTATGATACTGGTTGCTTGTGCATGGGCAGGATGTAAAGATATCTGATACTGGTTGATTTTGATCATGAAAACCTGTTGTCTCCAAAAAAATGCATTCTTATTATGTTGTCACATAGCTTATAGTCCAATAGGTTGTTACTAGAGGTCATGTTGAGTGATTAACATACTGTCATGGTGATGTTTCATACATTTGTAATCTGGTAGTCTCATTCTATTGCCGAATCATCTAAATCATGTGGTTGTTATATGCCATTGCTTCTAAGCTCTGACTTGGTATTGCCTTGTTGATAGTTTTAGTTGATCATATCTTTGAATTTGTATGCCTGAAATTTTTAGTTGATCATCTCTTCGAACTTGTTCTCGTTGTTGTATGTGCATTATAGGAATGAGATTTATTTTTCTAGTGGCATGGTTTGTATTCTTTTATTTCTTCCTAGAAATTCCTCATTATAGGACTATTTGCTGCTGGTAAGGCATACGCAAACATCCAATCACTGGGAAAGGCGTGTAAATTTCTGTTGTCCAAGACCAGGTATTTTATCTTCTTCTGCATGTTTTCATTGTCTAAGACTAATTAACAAGGTTCTTCTGCTGATAGTCACATGTTTTTGTGGTTATGCTTTTCTGCTTAAGTACATTTCTGAGAATTATTGATCGTCAGTTTGGTCTTAAGTGATTGGAATAGAGCATATCAGGCTAGTACACTGAGTTCTTAAGTACAGGTCATCTGGTCTTAAGTGAGTAGAATATAGCACATTAGGCTAGTACACTTGAGCTCTTAAGTACATTTACTAGATCTGGGATAAGCATTTATTTGGCTTAATAGGAGAGTAGTGGAATTGTTGATTCATCATCACTTACGTTTTCTGCTACATTGTCTATGCTTCAAATTACTTACGTTTTCTGCTGTTCACTCTATTTATGTCGTGCAAATATATATTTATTGTATGGCTTATTATCTATTATATAAATCTAATATTGATGACCCTGTTTTTATGCATTGATGGGGACATTTGTTACAGTAATAATATATATATTGTGGATAACCTCCTCTGTGTTGTTGCATATACACGTTAGTTTCCTTGAGTGGCCTTCTACCGATGGTTTCAAACATCAAGGTGCTCTTACAACATTGTTTAGCCATGGAAAATCTAGGATAAAATTTATCCTAGATATTGCATAGAGTTACATCAAATGATATATCTCATAATATGTTAGGCACTGTATAATATGGAACAATAAAATGATGCTTCTATTTTGCTTATGCTAGAGTAATGCATCAACTTATATTTTTGAAAACCTTGAGTCAATATGTATGCCAATCCTACTAAGTTTCATTTTTAAGAGCTTTGGGAAATGGCTTATTTTATATTGCCAAAAGAATTTTTCCACCTTTGTTGTATCCAATACACAGCTGCATTTTGTGAAGTATTAAAATGGTTTTGTGAAGTATGGAGATGCTCTGTTCTAATGACCTGACCTACTAAGAATGGAAAGGCCTGTCATATGGTGTTTTAATTTAATTCTCTTTGCAAGTATAGCAGTAGTAGTATTATGGGAAATTTCTATCTTAGCATATTTGGTCTTTTGTTAATTCCAGATCGTCAGGGTCTTAGGAACTTCAGTAGGTCACACGTTGCCCTATGTAGAGTGTTGTGGTCCTGGATTTCGTTTGTCGGGTTGTAAGTTTGCTAAGCAATTGAGAACCATATAAGTACTAGAGTTATATGAAGTGCTTGGAATCCTCAGTTGTTTTTTTGTTTTTGATGTTAGCCGTAGATGAAGCACACCTGAAAGGCTAGAATATTAGTGTTGAAAAATGATCTTCCTCAATGCTTTCGATGCCCAATCAGTCTACTCGCACTTACTCTGAAACTTGTCTACTCCACTGAGTACTTGACTTGTATGTGTCCTGTCATCTCTTGTGTTTTTCAGGTTATAATCATAATGGAGGAGCAATGAGGGGCGAGTACCGGACAGCGGACTGGGAGGATGCGGCAGTGGCTGAGGTCTCTGGTTGCCTGCCGTTCAGCGGATAATAGCAGATCATGGAGGACGAAGTGAACATCAGTTTTCCCAAGATCACCTCCGCCTTCACCTCGTTCACCTCTCCAGCGGCAAGATCGGCGACTGCTGCATCGACATGCTCAGTGTTGTGCTACTATTTGGGTGCTCCTGTTTTTCATCTTTTACCTGCATAATGGTGTCAGTAGACTTACCTTTTAAATAAAGGCTTAAACTTATCAATTCCATTGCTTCTTAACTATAAGGACGACACCTCAATCGATAGTCAGAATGACATGGAGGGGCTCTAGAACTTCTACTTGGAGTATTTTTCATGCAGCTGTACTGTTTGCTGAAATGCTTAGATTCTACTTGGTAAATCAGACTACAAATGGTTCGGGGAAAGTAGCAAGTCTGAAATATCTAGGTTCCATTGCATAATCGAATTATAAAATGTTCAGAAACTAGAAATAATTCTGTTTCTACTCTGTGATTCTGCACACGTGGTCCTCATATTTTGTAGAGTTTCTTTGTGATGTTGAAGATATGGTCTGAATATATTTGTATTAGGATCTAGTTGTTTCTCTATGATGTTATTTTATGGTCACCATTTCATGTTCTTTCTATTTGGTCTCTATGATGTAAGTGATACTGATATATGTGTAAATTGTATGGGCATACAAGCTACATGATGAGGCCGTGTTGCGCCTCGTCTGCTTCTACAACCAGCTACATGCGAGGTACGGGCAAGCCTGCGGCGTCGGCGCCTACGCCTCTCGCTCACCATCGACTCCCGACGGCGGTGGCCGGGCTGGTGGTGTAGCGCGACCCGACGGGGCGGGATCTGGACGCGCTCCACGTGCTGGTCTAGGCTGCGACAAGCCCCTCGCCAAGTGCTTCGACGTCGACGTCAACGAGTTCATTGCCTCCGACCCCGCCTACGCCCCCAGGTATCTGCCTGTCCTACCCTCTCCATCTCAGGTTCTGCTAAATTGTTGTTCCTGCTAGGATTTTGCTGTTCTTATTTATCCTATTTTTGTAGTTCTTATTTATCCTATTTTTGTCTTGTCATGTACCAACCTCTTCAACTATTTGTGTAAATTTATGTGGTTCATAGAGCTGTCAAAAAAGTTCGAGCTTGACAAACCATTTGAACTCGATTCGTTATTTGCTCGACTCGAGTTTGGCTCGAAGTCTAAACAAACCAAACTCAAACATGTCATCAGGCTCGCGAGCTTCATGAGCTCGAGCTCGAATGTTCGCTCAAGCTCGGTAAAAAGCTACAATAGTCCACTTGTGATAAATATTTTAGAGCTATCCTAGGCCTGTCATTCTTTTTATGTTAGCCCAATAAATTTCAAGTCCATGTAAAGAAGAAATCCATCGTTGATTGCTCCACTTCCATCTTTTTTTAGAAGAGTTCCACTTCCATCTAGTAGCTCATGATTACACAAAAGAATGATAGCAGGCCTAGCCTCTTGGTACAAGAGAACATTTTGGGCTTTGGCAGCCTCGTACAACCCAGAGTTAATTCGGGTGTCAGGCAGTTGTAGGCTGTAGCATACACGGCAGTATTTTTAGTCCCACCCTGCTCAGCGATAGAGGGTAAGGGTGGTGTTCCAGCTATATATTGAGCCTGTGGAGAACCTTTGAAGAGCAGTGTGACGCTTTAGGCCAACGATCAAACACATAATTTAATTTGAAATTAAAAATAAAACAAACGAGCTTTGTGAGCTCGGCAATCCTTTGACGAGTCGAATTCGAGCCCGTCTTTCAGCTCGCGAGCCGAGCTCGAGCTACAAAAATAGCTTGTGATGCAAATCTAGCTCGAGTCGAGCTGAGGTGTATTCGCTCGAGCTTGGCTCGTTTACACCCCTAGTGGTTCATATAGTTTCTACTTTCTATCATGAATAGCCTGTAGCAATTTCATCTAATATTTGCTATGCTATGCTCCCGTTTTTTCTTCGAAATGCTATGCTTTAGGTTGTTGTATAATCTGTCGATGCTTTTTACAATCCTTTCATAGATATATGTTTAGATTACTGTACTGTACTTCTCTATCACTAGCTGGCAATACTTTACATCTGTTTATTTTTCTAGCTGATCTATGTTATTTTTACAAGATATTGCTTTCTTTTCCAACTAACAGCCATTACCACACTTTCATTTCTTTTACAGGAGCTCCAGGATGAAGGTAAAATAAGCAGAAGCTTCATAGTCAGCAAAGAGTTGATGCTAGTTGTAACTTCCTGGGAGTTTATGGCTAGTTGTATGTTTGTGGGTGTTTTGTACTATGGAATAGTTGTATTCTTGGGTTTTGTTAATTATGTCTGATTGTATAGTTATATCTACATTTTACTTTTGTAGTTGTTTTGTATTCCTGGTTTATGTTTGATTGTAATATAATGAATGTGATCTAGGCCATTCTTATCGAACTATCGATTATTTAATGCCTGTACTTTAGAAATGATCTGAATGTCAGTTGGGCTCTAAAAAGGCCATCACCCAAAAAAAATAGTGGACTGGAGCAGCGAGCAATACTACAAAAATGGTTGAAATAAAAAAATAACTGAAAGCTAAAAAGGCCTTGCCCATGAAAATAAAAGGGCCATAATATTGGGCTTGGCCCAAGCAGCAAACGGGAATTCCCAAGAAGAAATTACTGGACTGAATTTTGGGCTTGGCCCATGTAAACGATTGAAATGGATCGGGCTGATTCTCTGCCACGTAGGATCTGCCATGTAGGATCTGACGTGTCTAGGCTAGATGTCCCATGACGATATTGGATCGTCATAGAGGTTATGACGTTGCGAAATCGTCATAGACGTTTATGACGATTTCGCAAAAATCGTCGTTATAGTTAATTTGCGACGCCCGGCTTTCGGCGATCTCAAAATCGTCATAGAATCGTCATAAACGGACTATTGTGACGATTTTGTGACAAAAATAGAGGGTCATATATAGCCATATTCCTTGTAGTGAATACAAGATGCATAAAGGATTAACATCACATGCAATTCATAATATGTGATATGATATGGCCTTTCTTCTTGTGCTTCTGATATCCATCTTCAAGCACGAACATGATCTCCATCATCACCGGTATAGCGCCAAGGTCAATGGCGTCGTTTCATGGTTGTCGTCCACCAGCTTCAACTATTACAACTACTTTGAATAGACACGTGGGTCTTAACAGAATTTAAAGACAACCATATGGCTCCTGCCGGTTGCTAACTTACAATAAGGAACATTGCATACATCAAATATAATCACAATCATGGCCATATCACATCACAGCACGCCCCTACAAAACAAAGTTAGATGCCTCTAATTTTCTTTGCATATTTTACGTGGTTTGGGGCTTTCAATAAGTGTCGATCTAACTTACGAACAAGAACCACAACGTTGATGTTTGAACTATCAAGTGCTCGTTGTAAATTGGATCTACACTATAATGGGAGAGACAGACACCCGCAAAGCCACTTATGCAATACAAGTTGCATGTTGAGCGTGGAGCAAGTCTCATGAATGATGTCATGTAAGGTTAGCCCGGGCCGCTTCATCCCATCATACCGCAAGATGCAAAGTACACAGATCTACATAATGAAAGCACCACCGCCCATAATGACCATTGTGTTCTACTCGTGCAACAGATCTACATATAGACACAGCTCTGATACCACTGTAGGGGTACATAGCATGGAAAACAAAAAATTTCCACCGCATGCAAACAAACAAGCCAAGATCTATTTACTAGATTGTAGCAACGAGTCGATAGAAGAACTCACGCTCGAAGATTCCAAAGCGTTAACGAGAGCATATTCTCGTGGGTGATGTAGTCGTACTCTTGCCGATCTCAAGATCGCGTAGACGATCCTTCCGGCGCTGCGTTCCGGCAGCGCTTCCGCAGTCGGTCACACGTTCGGTACTCGATGAAGACCTTCCTCTCCCTTGTTCCAGCAGGCATCAGAGGTTGTAGCACTCTCCTCGTGATTCCGGCAGCACGACGGCGTGGTACCGTAAGTAGAGGGGAGATCTTGCAGGGCTTCGCCTTAAGCCGGAGCGAGTATGGTGGACTATGAGAGAGGCCTTGGCGATCTAGGGTTTAGAAGGCACCAAGGGGATAGTGTAGCAAGCGGATAGGGTTTGGGATCACCCCAACTCGGCGAGTTGGTGTTGCCCTAGGCGGCGGTAGCAGCAGGGGTGGTGGCGCCGGCGGCTTAGGGTTAGGGTTTCGGGGTGTGAGAGGTGTAGGCTAGAGGGGCACCCCTGCCCCTCCTTATATAGGTGGGAGGGCATCGGTAGGGGGAGGGAGTCCTCCCCCAACTCGGCCTCCTTGGCCGTCGGGTGGAGGGAGAGGAACTCCTCCCCAAGTAGGTTTCCCACTCTCCCTCCACCAAGCAAACTTGTCGTTTGACTTTTCAAATTGGCGTTTGACTTTTCAAACTAGGATTTGATTTCTCCCTTTATTTTGCCCAGCCATGATACCTAGTACATGATGCAACCATTCCACATTGCCATGACACATTCATGTACCCTTCCCCTCCGGAGTGCCGGATCTTCCGGAACCTTCTAGAACATTCCCGATAAAAACACCGGAATCATTCTCCAACTCCGAAACAGGACTTTCCTTATATGAATCTTATTATCCGGACCATTATGGATCTCCTCGTGATATCCCGGATCCCATCCGAGATTCTGAACAACATTCGGCCTCTTACTCATCATTCCATAACTACTCAACAACATCGAATCCTTAAGTGTGTCTCCCTACGGTTCATGAATTATGCGGACATGATCGTGACACTTCTCCGATCAATAACCAATAGAGGAATCTGGAAATTCATATGGCTCCCACATATTTCTACGATTACTTTGCGATCGAATGAACCACTTACATACGATACCAATTTCCCTTTGTCTCATGATAGTTTACTTATCCGAGGTTTTGATCGTCGGTATCTCTGCATACCTAGTTCAACCTCGTTACCGATAAGTACTCTTTTCTTGTTCCCATGATATGTGATCCCTTGTGAGCCAGTCACATGATTGCAAGCTAATTGGATGACATTCCACCGAGAGGGCCTAGAGTATATCTATCTGTCATATGGATGGACAAACCCCACTCTTGATCCATGTGTCTCAACCCATACTTTCCGAACACTCAATGCCACCTTTATAGCCACCCAGTTACGGTGTGGTGTTTGATGTCATCAAAGCATCCTTCCGGTGATGGTGATAAGCATGATCTCATGGTCGAAGGAATTAGGTTACTATGTATCAGAAAGCTTATAGCAATTGAACTATTAAAATGACTTGATCTTTATGCTACGCTTATCTATAGAAGTATGTCCACCATATCATTCTGCTAATGATATGACCTTGTTATTAACAACATCTCAAATGTTCATGATCAAGAAACCATGATCATCTATTAATCAACAAGCTAGTATTATAAAGAGGCTTTATTAGGGACTCTAATTTAGTTTACAAATCACACAAGTATTAATGTTTCTGGTTAATACTGTTATAGCATGAATGTAAACATCTATCATAAACACAAAGATACAATAATAACTACATTTATTATTGCCTCTAGGGCATATCTCCAACATTGGTCCTCATAAGTAATACAACCGGCTTGTCCTTTGCTAAAGAAAGGATTGGGCCACTTGCTGAAATTATTATTATTGTCTTTTATTTACTCGCACTTGATTTATCTACATTATCAAAACCCCCTAAAAATCCGTTTCCTAGTATTTACGGTGAGTTCCTAATCCAAACCACTTGTCAACACCTTCTGCTCCTCGTTGGGTTCACTAGTAGAAAACATGCCATCCGTTCGCGCCCCCTCGGAGCACTAGTCCCGGTTGCGCCACCAACCCGGACTAATGCTGGCACGCGTCCCTGTTGGAGCGGGCACGGGGCCAGGGGGCATGCGTCCCGGTTGATAAGGGGGAATACGTCCCGGTTGGAGCAACCAACCGGGACTAAAGGTTTGGCCACAGCCACGTGGCGTGGCACACACCTTTAGTCCCGGTTGGTGGCTCCAACCGGGACGTATTCTCCTGCCCTCTATAAATGCAACGCCCCAGCCCCCTCTGCCTCCACTCTGTTTTTTCGAATGGTGGAAGGTGTGAGGGGTGTGCTAGTTTTTTCTCTTCTATGCATGCATTGAAGGTGTTTGATGAAATGTTTGAGTGAAAAATCCCGTTGAATTTCTCATAGAACAAAAATATAGAAGGTGTCCGAGACGCACTTGAGCTTTCTCCACTTTATTTCCCTCGATCGAGGTTAGCAATCTTATCTTTTCTAGGTCATTGATACAATTCATGTGTCAGTGTGAATTGGTTATTTCACTATTTATGATGTCCTGTTTTTTGATAAACTAACTTATATGATGCAGATGAATGGTCGGGAATGGATGTACGGTGACCAGCGCTTAGCCGGGTATATCAAAGGCGTGGATAAATTTATCGATGTGGCTACGGCAAACAAAGAGAATGGATTTATACGTTGTCCATGTGTTCAATGTTGGAACAACAAGGAGTACTCTTCCTCGAAAATCATTCGCGACCACCTGATTATGAAAGGTTTCATGCCCAACTATAATTGCTGGACCAAGCACGGGGAAAGAGGGGTTATGATGGAAGATGGTGAAGAAGAATATGATGATAACAACTATCATCATATGTTTCCTGAATACAGTCATACTGCAATGGAAGACAATGGAGAGGAAAGAGGTGAAGAACGGGCATCAGATGAGCCGGCTGATGAACTTGGTAGGGTCATTTCTGATGCAAAGCGAGACTGTGAAACAGAAAATGAGAAGTTGAAGTTAGAGGGCATGTTAGAAGATCACAAGAAATTGTTGTACCCAAATTGTGAAGATGGCAGCACAAAGCTCGGTACCACACTGGAATTGTTGCGATGGAAGGCAGAGTGTGGTCTAACTGACTCCTCATTTGAAAAGATGCTGAAAATAATGAAGCCAAAGTTTCCAAAACATAACGAACTTCCCGAGAGTACCTACGAAGCAAAGAAGACTCTCTGTCCTCTGGGATTAGATGTGCAAAAGATACATGCATGCATTAATGACTGCATCCTCTACCGCGGTAAGGAGTATGAGAATTTAGATAAATGCCCGGTATGCAATGCGTTGCGGTATAAGATCAGACGAGATGACCCTGGTGATGTTGAGGGAGAGCCCCTCCGGAAGAGGGTTCCTGCTAAGGTTATGTGGTATGCTCCTATAATACCAAGGTTGAAACGCATGTTCAGAAACAAAGAGCATGCCAGGTTGTTGCGATGGCACAAAGAAGACCATAAGAAAGACGGGAAGTTGAGACACCCTGCTGATGGGTCACAGTGGAGAAAAATCGAGAGAAACTTCCCAGACTTTGCAGGTGACACAAGGAACTTATGGTTTGGACTAAGTACGGATGGCATGAATCCTTTTGGGGAGCAGAGTTGCAGTCACAGCACCTGGCCCGTGACTCTATGTATCTACAACCTACCTCCTTGGTTGTGCATGAAGCGTAAGTTCATTATGATGCTAGTGCTCATCCAAGGCCCGAAGCAACCGGGCAACGACATTGATGTGTACCTTAGGCCATTAGTTGAAGAACTCTTATAGTTGTGGGGCAAACCAGGTGTACGTGCATGGGATGAGAACAAACAGGAGCCATTTGATCTACGAGGGTTGTTATTCGTAACCATCAATGATTGGCCTGCTCTTAGTAACCTTTTAGGACAGACAAACAAGGGATATAAGGCATGCACCCACTGTTTAGATAAGACTGAAGGTACATATTTGCATAAATGCAAGAAGGTTGTGTACTTGGCGAATCAACGATTTCTTCCGACCAATCATCCCGTAAGAAAGAAAGGCAAGCATTTCAAAGGTGAGGCAGATCACCGGAAGAAGCCTGAACTCCCTGCTGGTGATGATGTATTTGGTATGGTCAAGGACATAGAAGTAATCTTTGGAAAGGGTCCCGGCGGTCAATCAGTTCTGAACGACGCCGCTAAAGGACACGCACCCATGTGGAAGAAGAAATCTATATTTTGGGAGCTGCCATACTGGAAAGTCCTGCATGTCCGCTCTTCAATCGACGTGATGCACATGACGAAGAATCTCTGCGTGAACCTGCTAGGATTCTTAGGTGTGTATGGGAAGACAAAAGATACACCTGAAGCACGGGAGGACCAACAAATTATGAAAGACCCAAAGAACATGCATACACATAACAAGACGGATAAAGGGCGTCACTTAAGTCGTGCCAGCTATGCTCTTACCAAAGCAGAGAAGGAAATCTTTTTTGAAGTCCTTTACAGTATCAAGGTGCCGTTGGGCTTCTCATCTAATATAAAGGGGATAATAAATATGGCAGAGAAAAAGTTCCAAAACCTGAAGTCTCATGACTGTCACGTGATTATGACGTAGTTGCTTCCGATTGCATTGAGGGGGCTTCTACCAGAAAATGTTCGAGTACCCATTGTGAAGCTGTGTTCGTTCCTCAATGCAATATCTCAGAAGGTAATCAATCCAGATATTCTACCAAGGTTACAGAAGGATGTGGTACAATGTCTTGTTAGTCTTGAATTGGTGTTGCCACCATCCTTCTTCAATATTATGACGCATCTCCTGGTTCATCTAGTGGAAGAGATTGCCATTCTCGGTTCCCCTTTGAGAGGTTCATGGGAGTCTTAAAGAAATATGTTCATAACCGTGCTAGACCAGAAGGAAGCATCTCCAAGGGATATGGAACAGAGGAGGTCATTGAGTTCTGTGTTGACTTTATTCCTGACCTTAAGCCGATTGGTGTTTCTGACTCGCGGCATGAGGGAAGACTAAGTGGAAAAGGCACGCTGGGAAAGAAAGCAATGATATGTAGGGACGGGGATTCTTTCACTAAAGCACACTACACAGTTCTACATAATTCCACCTTGGCAGCTCCGTATATCGAGGAACACAAGAATATTGTACGCTCCAAAAACCCGGGGAAGCCTGAATCATGGATTACAGATGAACACATGAAGTCTTTCGGTGGTTGGATGCGGACACATCTCTTGAATGACACCACTGTTGGAGATCAGCTATACTTGTTGGCCGCGTCACCATCTTCTACTGTATTGAATTTCCAAGGGTACGAAATAAATGGGAATACATTCTACACGATCGCCCAAGATAAAAAAAGCACCAACCAAAATAGTGGTGTCTGCTTTGATGCAATAGACGAGAATGGACAAAAGGACACATATTATGGTTACATAGAGGAGATATGGGAACTAGACTATGGAGGCTCTTTTAAGGTCCCTTTGTTTCGCTGCAAATGGGTCAACCTGAATGGGGAAGGGGTAAAGATAGACCAGTTGTACGGAATGACAACAGTGGATATCAACAATCTTGGTTATAGAGATGAACCATTCGTCCTAGCCAATGATGTGTCTCAGGTTTTCTATGTGAAGGACATGTCCTCCAGACCGAAAAAAAGAAAAAATATGCAAACGAATACATCATATGATGAGCCAAAGCGTCACATAGTTCTTTCAGGGAAAAGAAACATCGTGGGAATTGAGGACAAGACAGACATGTCAGAAGATTATAATAAGTTTGATGAAATTACGCCCTTCACAGTGAAAACTGACCCAAGCATTCCGTTAAGTAAAGAAGATGCTCCATGGTTACGTCTGAAGCGATCATAAGGAAGGACATATGCCAAGAAGTTCATGCTCATATTATGTAACTCTAGTTCATGTCTTTCGCGGTTTGTGGCTTGGCCGAAGGATATCTTTCGCGGTTTGTGGCCTTTAGTCCCGGTTTTGTAGTCTCAGTTTTTAATATTAATAAATGTCTTGAGTATTAGTCCCGTTTTGTGGCTGGACCGGGACTATGAAGAAGTTGTCCCGATTCGTACTTACCATTAAGATCTTATCTCCAAACGCGCGCAGTCACATATTAGGGAGTGCCTCTATGACTAGTTTCTTGGAGATGCCGGAGGACTGGGATCCGGCGGCATCTCCCTGAAACTGGTCGTAGTGGTGTCCCTGCTCTCGAAAACCATCTTGTAGCTTGTAACTTCTCTAACTAGATCAATACGCCTCGGAGCTAACTAATTTCACATATTAGGGAGTGCCTCTATGACCAGTTTCTCGGAGATGCCGGAGGACTGGGCTCCGTCGACATCTCCCTGAAACTGGCCGCAGTGGTGTCCCTGCTCTCGAAAACCATCTTGGAGATGCCTCAAACTGGCTGGAGGACTGGACTCGCAAGGATGCCTATTTATGGTACAAGCATCTCGGCATAGTGTCGACCCTTACGAAATAATGTCGACACTCACCCCTATCATTAGTGCTGACTCGTTTTTTGTCCCGGTTGGTGTCTCCAACCGAGACTACAGGTTGATCTTTAGTCCCGGTTGGTGACACCATCCGGGACAAGGTACACGCCGCACGACATAATGTCGACATAATGTTGTGCCCATATTATGCATGTGTGCACGACATAATGTCCCGGTTGGTGACACCAACCTTTTTGTCGCACGGAAAAGCCCTTTTCCATTTTCCGAGCGCAAAAAACAGGTCGTTTTGTGAAGTAACCACCAAAATGCCGTTTCAGAATTCTACCGTCCCATTTTCCTAAAATACTAGACCACCTTACATGGACTATCTCCCAACAGGGACATCTCAAACCTTTTCGTCCATCCCGGGTAAAAAGGACAAATGTCTGCCGAATCGGTAGGAAGTGGGTCCGGTTTGTACTACAGGTACATGATCTATCGCCCGTGATTTTTTGTAAAAATCATTTTTAGACTCGCAATATGTGGTTTATTTAGAGATCCAATGCAAGTTCTAAAGATGCTCGTCCCCTATCTTCATGCACACCGGTTCGACCATAGTTAGAAATTCAGATAATTCAAAACGGGCATAATAAATTCAAAAAAAATCCGAACAATGAAAATCCTTCGCGTGGTGTCATATTATGTTACATAGTTGAATGGAAAAATACCAGACTTGGTATATTGATCATGTTTCGAAAAAACCTTCACAAAATGACCTATCATGTTCGAGGTTTCATGGCTTTCGGTCCAAATGACCGATGTTATGTGCTGAATCACGGCATAGTTTGTGATGTTGTGCCCATATTATGCATGTGTGTGGACATTGGTATGGAGAACAATTTTGCAGGAGGAAGTTTTCCTTTTTGTCGCACGGAAAAGCCCTTTTCCATTTTCCGAGCGCAAAAAAGGGTCGTTTTGTGAAGTAACCACCAAAATGTCATTTCAGAATGCTACTGTCCCATTTTCCTAAAATACTGGACCACCTTACATGGACTATCTCCCAACAGGGACATCTCAAACCTTTTCTTCCATCCCGGGTAAAAAGGACAAATGTCTGCCGAATCGGTAGGAAGTGGGTCCGGTTTGTACTATAGGTACATGATCTATCGCCCGTGATTTTTTGTAAAAATCATTTTTAGACTCGCAATATGTGGTTTCTTTAGAGATCCAATGCAAGTTCTAACGATGCTCGTCCCCTATCTTCATGCACACCGGTTCGACCATAGTTAGAAATTCAGATAATTCAAAACGGGCATAATAAATTCAAAAAAAATCTGAACAATGAAAATCCTTCGCGTGGTGTCATATTATTTTACATAGTTGAAAGGAAAAATAACAGACTTGGTATATTGATCATGTTTCGAGAAAACCTTCACAAAATGACCTATCATGTTCGAGGTTTCATGGCTTTCGGTCCAAATGACCGATGTTACGTGCTGAATCACGGCATAGTTTGTGATGTTGTGCCCATATTATGCATGTGTGTGGACATTGGTATGGAGAACAATGTTGCAGGAGGAAGTTTTCCTTTTTGTCGCACGGAAAAGCCCTTTTCCCTTTTTCGAGCGCAAAAAACGGGTCGTTTTGTGAAGTAACCACCAAAATACCGTTTCAGAATGCTACCGTCCCATTTTCCTAAAATACTAGACCACCTTACATGGACTATCTCCCAACAGGGACATCTCAAACCTTTTCGTTCATCCCGGGTAAAAAGGACAAATGTCTGCCGAATCGGTAGGAAGTGGGTCCGGTTTGTACTACAGGTACATGATCTATCGCCCGTGATTTTTTGTAAAAATCATTTTTAGACTCGCAATATGTGGTTTCTTTAGAGATCCAATGCAAGTTCTAACGATGCTCGTCCCCTATCTTCATGCACACCGGTTCGACCATAGTTAGAAATTCAGATAATTCAAAACGGGCATAATAAATTCAAAAAAAATCCGAACAATGAAAATCCTTCGCGTGGTGTCATATTATGTTACATAGTTGAAAGGAAAAATACCAGACTTGGTATATTGATCATGTTTCGAAAAAACCTTCACAAAATGACCTATCATGTTCGAGGTTTCATGGCTTTCGATCCAAATGACCTATCATGTTCGAGGTGTCATATTATGTTACATAGTTAATTCATTTTAAATTGTAAATGGTTCATATTTTAAATGGTTACATTAATTATTTTTTAAAACAGAAAATGGTTTTGAATTATTTATTCAAATCCAAACACTTATATGTTTAAAGTTTTTCTAAATTTCAAATTAATATTCAAAAATATAAGTTAATTCATTTTAAATGGTTACATTAATTATTTTAAAAATAGAAAATGGTTTTGAATTATTTATTCAAATCCATACACTTTTTATGTTTAAAGTTTTTCTAAATTCCAAATTGATATTAAAAAAATATAAGTTAATTCATTTCTAATTGTAAATGGTTCATATTTTAAATGGTTACATTAATTATTTTTTAAAACAGAAAATGGTTTTGAATTATTTATTCAAATCCAAACACTTTTTATGTTTAAAGTTTTTCTAAATTCCAAATTAATTATCATTTTAAAAACAATACAAAATTAAATCCCAAAATAAAAAATAAGGCGGGAACAGAGAGAAAATACCTGAAAAAATTTGAAAACAGGGGAATATGTCCCGGTTGGAGCCACCAACCGGGACTAAAGACCCCATGCGCGCCAACCCTTGGTCTGCTGAAAATATTGGAGTATACGTCCCGGTTGGTGGCTCCAACAGGGATGTATAACCCTTTAGTCCCGGTTGGAGCCACCAACCGGGACTAAAGGTCCTTTGGTTATAACTGACGCCCCTCCTCTTCTTCTTTCCTTCCCCATCTCACTTCTCTGCTTCACCGACGCGCGCACAACCGCCCCCGACGCCGGCAGGCTGCCCGAGCTCACCGCCCCCGACGCCGTCAGGCTGCCCGAGCCCGCGCGTTCCGTCCGCCAGCAACGCCGCCTCTGTCCGTGCGCGCAATAGCTACTTCCCCCCTGCCCGCCGCCGCCGCCGCTCGAGCTCGACGGAGGCGACGCTCCGATGACCAAGAAGGAGCGACGCGGCCTCTCTCTAACGCGCGGTGAGCCTCTGCACCTCCCAGTGCCCTCCGTTTTCCCGCTTGCTTGTTGTAGCCGCCACGCGTCGTGTCGCTGCAAGCACCGCCGCCGCTGCCCGCCGTGCGCCCAGCTCCGGTGAGCTTCTTCGAGCGGCGCCGCCACTTTATTGCCTACCGCGACGCGCTGCTTAGATCAAGCCTAGCCCCGTCGCCCCGCACGCCTCACAGCGCCGTCCCCGGTGAGCACCCGACGGTGGCCGCCGAGATGACGTCACCACGGCGTCACGCTGACGTGGCCCACGGGCCCGCTGACCTTTGACCACCACGGTGGCTTGCTGATGTGGCCTAGGGCCCAGCACTCAGTGACAGTGGCTAGGTTCTGTCTGGGTAAAAAAACCCAACCCTTTGTTGATGTCATATTGACACAGTAATTCAATTTTAAATGATTTAATAATTCCAGAAATTGATATAAACTTGTAAATTCAATATCTTTTTATTTATAAGTCAGAAAAATACAAATAATATATCAAATTGTTCAGAAAAATGAAACCTATCAATTTAACCTATAATCATGCATTGTTCAACAACTTAAATGACAAGTATAATTAGAAGAACAAATGCACCCCTCTCATATGTTCCGGAGTTTCCCCGAGTTAGGGTTTTCACCCCTCGGAACCCCGATTAAATCGTCGAGCATGTCTTAGGGTTTATTATTAGTTAGGTATTATTAGGTTTATTAATTAGTTTGGTATTATTGGTCTTCGGCCCCACTGGTCAGTCACTGTGGGTAGCCCCAGACCTGATTCACATTGTCAAGCAACTTAAAAGCCCTATCTTAGATAAGGAATCATTAATACCCCTTAGGTGCATGTGGGTTCGACGATGTGCCTATCTACTACATGGTTTCCTTTTTGTAGCTAGGTTTAGGGTTTAGGGTTTCTCTTCATTTTTATTATTGTGTATGTATATATTAGGGTTTCTCTGAATTAGGGTTTATATCTCTCAACACCGTACCTAACTTTCTCCTTTAGCTGCTTTAACTTATTCGGTTTTCCACCTATGCAGAAAATATGGACCCACACGTCAGAGACGAAGAAAAGGAAGAGTTGATCCAAGGTGTGATCCGTGGGGAAGAATATTTAGACGTATCAACGTTTCTGAACAACTCCAGTGAGGGTGATCCTCTTTTTACCGGAATAGACGACTTGTTTGAGGTTGAAGGTGTTGCCTTCCGCGAGGGAGAAGGCGATGCCTTGTGTAATCGAGAAGACGACCGCTCCGGCGAGGTGCATGTAATATAATCAATTCATTAATTAATCATCTGCTATCTATATAGAAATAGTAACGACGATCTTTCTTCTTTTAGCCCTCCGGATCGAAGGAATCTACTGAAAAGAGCAGACGAGGCCCAACCAAAAAGTTGCAAGACCATGAGAGGTTCAGGATCGAAGATGTCGCTGAAGACGGCAAGCCGACGGCTCCCGAAGTTGTCGCAAACAAATTTGTGGCACAATGCGGAGTAATCGTTAGGGACTTAATCCCGATCACCATTAGAAATTGGAATAGGCATGCTAATGCGGATGAAGAGGGAACATGTTTATTTGTCCCTAACCACGCCAAAGATTTACTGTGGAAGAGGCTCATGGTTAATTTCAAACTACCGAAGATAGAGCTGGATCCAAATGCGGAGGATCCAGTTAAGGACGCCTTACAACATGGGAGAGCCATGGAGGCTAAGGTCAGGGAGTGGGCTTTGAAGAAGATGGCCCAGTGTTTCACCAACTGGAAGAAAAGATTGCACCTTGACTATGTCGTGAAAGAGAAGACTCCCGATTTCAAGAATATTCAGTTTAAGAAGATAAAACCATTCTGGGCTGAGTTTGTGGAATACAAGACATCAGAAAAAGCTAAGAAAATGTCTGCAACGAATAAGCTGAATGCTGCTAACAAGAAGTATCACCATACTATGGGGCAAGGTGGCTATAGGGCTGGCATTCCTAAGTGGGAGAAACTTGAGAATGAACTGCGTGATAAAAAGATCACCCCAGAGACAGACGATTGGGTAGAACGTGCAAGGAATTGTTTTACGGGCATGGGGGCACGTTGGACTCGGAAGGGAGGTGTATATATAACATACGACATAAAGAAGACCCCTTGCCAATCGAGAATATGAGAAAAGCAGTAAAGGCTGTTAAAGATGGGGACTTCATTCCCGATAGAGAGAATGATGAGCTCACACTCGCCCTTGGAAATAAGGAACATGATGGACGAACACGAGGCACAAGAGGCTCCCAACCATGGAGGACTGGGTTTCCAGAAGAGAGGAAGAAATATCCTGATAGAAGCCGTCAGAGGAGAAAGGACAGGGAGGAAGTTGAAGCAGATAGTCAGAAAGAGAGAATGCGTTTAATTGAAGAACGATTAAAGCAACAACAAGATGAAATTAACGCACTTAAAGAGCAAAGTACTACCAGCCCATCTCAGCAGCACACTGCATTCGATGCTACCGGCCTATCGAATAATCGAAAAAGCAGTGTGGCTTCCACCAAGGTCCCGGGTGATGACAATGGCGATGACGATGATGCACCGACGATGGCTCATGTTGGCTACCCAGTGGATGATATCACAGAGATGACACATTGCGAGCTACATGTCAAAGTTGTGAACATATCAATGAAGGTGGCGGTCGGCTATGCCTTACCAATTGGACCCACACCAACTTACCACTGTCGTCCGGTTCCAGAGGGCTACGCTGTTGTCGGCGTGGATGAAATCATGCCCACCTTTGAGGTTTTGGATCTTCACTACCCTGCAGGTGAAGGGGATGTGACTGTACTGGGAGACGCAAAAAAGGTCACCATTCTATGGCCGAAGGAATGTATCGTGTTTTCAAATCACACGCCAAGGCCATCTTCGCCGCCGCCTCACCCGTCTCCAGCAAGGTCGTCTCCGCCGCGGCAGCCGTCTTCGTCGCCTCACCCGGCTCCGTCGCCTCACCAATCTCCGGTGCAGCCATCGCCACGGGAGCCATCGCCGGCGCCTCAGGATAAAAAGCGTAAGCGTACCGCTACTGTGCGTCGTAAGCGATCGCCGAAATGTAAACAAGAGCCTCTTCCAAAAGTACCAAAGGTTCCTCCCAAGAGAGCTTATGATTGTACTGAAGAGGAGACTACGGCGATCGTTGATGCGGAAACGACAGCGTTTTTCGCTAAGATGAGGCGGCCGAAAGAGCCAGAGTTCCCCAGCACCAAAGAAGAAAAAGCCAAAGTGTTGAAAATGCTAAAGACTCTTCATCAACCCGAGCCAAAGTTGTCATCAGACTATGAGCGTTCTATTCTCAAGTCACATGTGGCACAAAAAGCCTCGAAGAGCAGTACTGATGCAAGCGAGAAATCTGTTGCCCAGCTCGGAGAACAAGCAAAACAGACTTGCGCCCCTCTCAAGGTGATTTCTCAAACCAATGTGGGGTCGAGCAAATATGGGGTCGAAGAGCAGTATGATCCAGAGGTAGTTGCACAATACGGAGAAGCTGCCGCTGCTCAAGGTATGAGTATTTCCCAGTACTTATCCCAGTTAGAGTTCTTCCCCGTGAGTGAAGTAGCATACAAATACCAGTACGGCAAACCTCTCGTCAAACCTGAGGAGGTAAACAATCTTCCAACAAAAATGCGAAGATTGCATAACTGGTACATGCATGCCACAAGGGTCGGGGCTAACTGGATAGTGCTGAGGGTTACAAAAAAGCATCATGGGAAAGAAAAGGATGACATGATATCCATTGAATTTGATGAACTATTTCAATTATTCAATCAGGACGCCTTGGACAAATCGATCATCAGTGCCTATTGTCTGTAAGTACTAATTCTGTAATTAATTTAGTCTCCAGCTATATTATTTTGTTTATTGCATGTATATAATCATATTGTAATATGTAGAATGAAGATTCTCGAATGCAGCAGATGACAAATATATGACATTGGCTTCATTGACCCATATTGGGTTCATGAAGCTAATCTCAAAATAAGCCCCTAGGATACGGAGGATAATATAGTACACGCATTAAGGTTTCAAGAAACCAAAAGGGAAATACTATTTCCTTACAACTTCGAGTGAGTGTTATTGTCTTGTATACACTTTCTATTTCGCTTACTCGGTGTTAAGTATATAATTGATTAGTTCTGCATTTGCAGCTTCCACTATATTCTGTTAATCATTCAACATGACAAAGGGCGTGTACTAGTCATGGACTCGAAACATAAACCCCTTGAGACGTGGAAGGACATGCAGATACTTCTCCAGCGGTAATTCTAATCATTACGACACTATATCGGCAACGTTCGTGAATTTTATGATATCAAGTACTTAATAACTTATTTTATTCGTTTTCTACGCTGGGCAGCGCTTGGAAACGGTTCACCAACAAGGCTAGGGGTGTTTGGAAAGAGGAGCTTACATTTCAACCACTAAATGTAAGCACCACTAGCTATATCCGCGCATCTCTTTGATTCTAGTTTTGATACAGTTATTATCATGCTTGATTATTATTTTGATTGAACTCTGTTCTCGTAAAGTGCCTGACGCAGGGACCAGGTAACAATCTATGTGGATACTATGTTTGCGAGTTCATCCGGCAGACGTGCGATGAGAAGGGCAGAAATTTAGAGCAACTCCACGTACGTAAACAATTTCTATAGTTTTTAATTACAATCAAATTGTGTTTAGTTTCATTCATATAGGCTGACTCCTTTTTTAAATCAGATCGAACGTCTACGGGACGGTCTTCTGCCAAAGGATCGCGTACGAGCAATTCAGGAGGAATTGGCGGGATTCTTGGATGCAAAAGTCCTAGACCCAAAAGGGGAATACTATTCGGCTGTGTATAGACAATAGGGATTGTAAAAATAGCAACTTTGAAGGAATTGGCCGGTAGCATCGAATAGCAACTTTTGTATGTAGTGCATGAACTCGATCCTTGTATTCAATGTAATATTGTCATGATATTCATGATGTAATATAAGGTTCCTTCATTGATAAGTGCAAATCACTAAATAAACAATAAAAAAACCTAAATGAATTCTCTGCCGCGGCAGAGAAATGGGCCAAATCTCTGCCGCGGTAACAAAGTGTGCCAAAATGAATTCTCTGCCGCGACAGAGAAATAGGCCAAATCGCTGCCGCGGTAGAAGGTTATTAGTCCCGGTTCGTGTTACGAACCGGGACTAATGCTCCACCCCCCTCGCCCTCTGCCGCTGCCACGTGTGCCCCCTTTTGTCCCGGTTGGTGGGGCAACCGGGACTAAAGGTTAGGGCTTTAGTCCCGATTGCCCCGTCCCGGTTGGGCAACCGGGACCTATAGGCATGTTTCCATCAGTGGTTCGACACTCTTATTTATCAAAAGTACTACTATGCAGCCCCTATGCTTGTGGGTCATCAAGCACTTAAACATTTTGTTCATAAGTTCTCCTCATGTATTTTTTCCTAACCAAATTCCATATGCCTCTTCATGCAATTTTAGGAGTAAAACCACGACAAGATCTAGAAGGAGCGCTCTAGACAAATCAAAGTGGGCCTATGGGACATTATATATATGCTCACGCATGTAAATATTTCGACATGTGGGGGTGCTATGCCAAATATCGACTGTTCATACTGCAAAAGAATCATCCAAGAGAAAGAAGATCATGCATGTTCCGCATCACCTTCACACAATCTTGCTGCAAAAAGAGTCAGAATGCATAATGTATTGACAAAACTTGGATGCATTTCTAGTACTTGGATCACTCCTTTGTAAAATTGGTGCTTCTGTATGATCCTTTGGTGTTCAATTGGTAATATCCTCATGTATAAATGAAGAAATAATTTTCTTAGAGTTGTCGTAAGGAGATACTAGATTGAACCAAATATGTTGAACCATGTGTCTCTCCCATCTCACACAACTTATCTTCTATGCCATCTTGTATCTTTTTGGAATGAGATCGTTGGGTATAAGATCTCCAAATCTCCAGCGAACAACATCAATTGAAACAATATTGTCTACCACTACAAGAAATGTGTTAACTTGTGACCTTCACATAGTGACGGAAAATGAAATCTTCATAGATTTAAGACGATTTCGCACAAGATGGTCATAGGCCGTTTGGAGAGGTCAAACTCCTATAGACTTACAACGATTTGTGTAAAAATCGTCGTAATTTTATCATACAAAATCGTCATAACCTACAAGATGCAGCTTAGAACATAATTTATAGCTGACTATGGCCAATTTAAATCGTCATAATTTTTAAAATATGTATTTCAAAATGAAAATATGTATTTCAAAATGACTAGCCGGACACATAAAAAATTACATCTACATGTCATGTCTATCTGTCAAGAACTCTAGAGACTTAGCAACCAACATGCCCGCCTCCTTTTCCGAAATAAATGAAAATATGTATTTCAAAATGACTAGCCGGACACATAAAAAATTACATCTACATGTCATGTCTACATGCCCGCCTCCTTTTCCGAAATAATGGAAAAAGAAGGTTGGCCAGGGGTTGAACCCGCGACAAACGAGACTCCACGAGCGATGGCTACCACCACGCCACACTTCCTTTGATGTTTTAACATAGCACACATAACTTATTAACAATGACTCTGACTGTTGGACCTTGAACACAGATGACAATTAGGTCCTGTCCACGAAGCATACAAGGTATTCTTGGGCCGGGTAGACCTTTCCGCACGGTAGATTTCCGAAAAAGGATAATAAATTTGATAAAAATGGCCATGGCCAAAAAAATAGAATGGATCATAAAAAGGCTACGACCCAAACACAAAACGATGTGAAACAGACCAAATCTCTAATAGAATGGGCCAAGGCTCTAATAGAATGGGCCGTTAAATATAGAAGAAACAGGCAAGAATTAATGGGCTCGACACATATAAGAGACAAAACTAGACTGGACTAAATTTAGATTACGACGATTTTGTTTTCTCATAATTTTGCCAAGTCGGATTGGCCACGTAGGATCTGACGTGGCTAGACTAGACTGCCAGTGACGATATTGGATCGTCATAACCTCTATAACGATCCAATATCGTCATAAACAATTATGACGATTTTATAAAAGATATCGTTATATGTAATTACTAATGCTCAGTTTTTGACGATATGTTTTTTTCATCATAAGATCGTCATATATTATAAACAATGAAGATTCAGTGACGAAAATGAAGGGTCATGTATCAACAGATTTTTGTAGTGTACTACCAAGTATGTTTCAGCCGTGGGTTTATGTTTATATTGTTTTCACTAGAATATGACCCTATTAATCACATTTTCCTTACTACTCCTACACAATCGTCGGAAATCTTTTTTGATTCCTGTGTATGTGGCTAAGTTATCTGCTGCCGGCTGTGTTTAAAGATTAGATGCTGATTGCTATTTATATGGAAGTAATAGATGTTGGTTGCTGCTGATATGACAGCAACGCACATGCATGGCGTGTCTTTCTAATTTTTGCAACATTTTCATAAAATACTCAATATTAAGAAAAAAAGATAAGAGTATATATTAATATTGCAAAGATATCAATTATACCTAGCATCTGCAACAATGCACTGCCCTAATGACATTACGGATGCACACCACAAATAAATTTACAGAAAAGAAAAATCCACCTATAATGACCCATTCTTTGTAACAGCGGTACTAACATCACCAAGTTAGCACCAGAAGCCCAGCTTCTCCAATAACGACGCCTATAATAAGGAAACAGTGCATAAGCCGACGTCGCATGATCATAGGTCATAGTTTTTTACCCTGGATAAAGACCATGCTTACAACATAGTTCCTTCAACAAGACCATTGCCAGACACAACCAATTAAAGCCATATCTTAGATTTTCACCTTGCAAGGTAGGACTTGTAACTTTTCATGTGTTGTCGCCCCCACATGCCGATACAACTACTACAAGTCAAGAATCACCAAGCTAGTTCCTCGTTGCCACAAAGACTTGAACCACCATTGATAGTCCTCTGATCTCGGCTTTCATTTCATTCCCGCCTCTGACTTCACCATGGACCAAAATATGTTTTCCATGATGTTAACGGAGAGTAGAGCTTCACAACACTCCCTCTGAAAGTGCCAGTAAAAACACGAGTGTCCATGACCGAATACCATCCGATCTAGCAATCTTCAGGCATTAAGCGACCATTGAAGTTCACTAGCGGAGCCTTCTAGAACATGACAGAACAACCAGATCGATGGGGACAGACATCCGACAGATCATCATCTTAGCGCAAGTTGGAACCAGATGACCGCCACCTTTATTCAGGATTAGCTAGTAGCCCCCATGCCACCCGCCGTCACCCTGTTAGATCAGCTCCTCTGAACCTCAACGACAAGGACAACATCGAGGAAGAAGACGACAGAGCAGAGCCATCTTCCGTCAGACCTGACCAAACCGCGCAGCGAGGAGGAGCCCTCGCCGCTGGTCAACGCACCACCCTGGTAGACCTACGCTACCACCCGTGTTCCACATGTGCGCCCCCGGTAAGAGACTGTCTCGTGCGTAGGAGACCGTCGGAGCATGCCCGCCCTCACCCCCATCTTTGACAGACTGGGCGTGGCCGCCACCACCAATAAATACAGCGGCAACGGCCATGTAGAGTAGATCAAGCGACGGCTCGCTGGGGTGGGAGAGGATCCTCCGGAGTTGCACCGTGCAAGGAGACCCAAGAGGGAGGAGAAGAACGGGGAGGAGGGGGCGAACGGTAGTGAGCCGGGGGCGTCGATGGTGTTCGCATGGTAGTTGTTGGGCGATCAGATCGGGAGGGAGCGATCCGATATGGAGTCATCTACTAGTAGTAGTTAGTTTTACACATTCAATATATACACTCATCGTTCAAGATCTCATTTACAGTACCCTATGATAAAAATAGGCTGTCAAGTGGCAGGATCCAACTGTACGTACGACCGTCGAAATTTGGCTACCAGTGTGACTTAGCACTGTTCGTCCCGACTCCACCAGTATACCGGCTCTCAGGTTATTCTGGAACACTGTTCATTTCCGCCGGTACTTTCAGTCCCACATTTTACACTCCGGAGCATTTTAGTCTTACGTCTTGTAAATTAAACAATATTATAACTTGTATTCTAAGAGTATTTTAGTTCAATTTGATCAAATTTTAGCAAATTTGACTAAATAAATCCACATACGACGTCGCAATTTTTTCAAAATGATCCATGTGTATTTTTTTCTGAGATTTGTGTCCTCGATGTGAACAGACAGACAAGTCCACGTGTCAGCAGACGTACAAATAAAATAAAATACCTTTGAAGGAATTCGAACATAACACTTTTGAATAGGTGCACACCGGCACAACCACTGCCCGAACAGAATCTGCTGTTTATTTAGGAAGACACATTTCTTTTATAT
Organism: Avena sativa; assembly: GCA_916181665.1. NCBI lineage: Eukaryota > Viridiplantae > Streptophyta > Magnoliopsida > Poales > Poaceae > Avena > Avena sativa. The sequence goes on from OV702280.1 coordinate 427,473,768, forward strand.
AAGATGAAACCACACGCGCATGTAAAAGTGCAATTCAAAGTATCAAAAACACCTTTAAAAAAATATATATGTGTATGCAATGATGTAAGCATTTTCATTGTGCAAATTTTTAACCCTCACTGATTTGTATTAGGGCTAAAAAAGAGATAACTCTTGCAGGATTTGAAGATGCACAGTTTGTAAACCCATATTTTTATTTTTCTATTTTTTATGTAGCATAAAATATAAATTATTTTAGATTAAAAATTTGCATCTTTTTTTAAAAATTCTTCACAACTTTAGAACACATATATTTGAATGTCCAAAATAAAGACTTACAGGTATCCCGGGTGTGTCTCCTCGCGGGCGACCAAAGCGGCGTCCAAGCCCTAGCTCCTCGTCGTCCCTCCCCACCCGCTCCCCTCCCGCGGTCGCCGGTGTTCGCAGCCGGGAAAAGCCCACGCGGTGCCGATGACGGCGGGTCCTCCTTCCCTCGGCGCAAGCTTCCTAGGAAGGACGAAGGAGTCTTGGCGCGCAGTGCGACTCGACAGATGTTGGCGAGGCCTGGTGTGGCGGAGGCCGGCGCTGGGGGGCGGCCATGTACATCTCGAGGCAATGGCAGGTGGCGACGCTCGTGACTGCTGTGTCCGTGATGGTGGCAGGGATCAAGCTCGCCTCGTAGATCTCGGATGGCATCACGGTGGCCTCTCCTCATCGGCGGCGGTGCTCCGAAGAAGCTGAAGGTACGATGTGTTGCTGGGTAGACGTAGGTGTGGCAGCTCCTGCTCTGCGGTGGGATCGAGCGGTTTGGTGGCGCGTGATCATGGGCGGCGAGGTTTGTGGTGGTGCTCCATTGCACCTCGGGGTGCCTTGGTGGGAGGGGATCGGGAGAAATCCTTGTCGGCTCATCCAATAACATCGCGACGCCGCTTTTGAGTGGTGCCATTCCTTTTTTTTAGGGTAAAACAGTAGGGTAGAAACCCCACTGCAATTTTTATAAATAATAATGAGTTACAAGAAGCAGATATTTACAAGTTCCAGGCCACCTCAAAGAGGGAAAAACACCATGTTAACTATCTCCTATCTAAGTTGTTGCTGATCCAGGCTTTGAGGTCCTGGTAATACTTTTTCTTAATTCTACACAGGACCCATCTTAATTCCTGAGAAACAATAGCCCTCCATTCATCAAGGGAAGCACGCTTGTTGTTGAAAATTTCATTGTTTCTGCACATCCATATGCCCCAAGCCCCAAGAATAATAATTTCCATTGCAAAGGGGACTTTTAGCCTCATTTTAATACTAGTCAACGCCTCGAAGAGATTTATGACATTGTCTCGGACAGGGCAAATTTCATCCCAGCATGCTTTTGCAAAAGAACAGTCCCAGAATAAGTGAAATAACGTTTCCTCACTGGTGCAACCATGGAACACACAATCATATATAGTCAGAGAGAATCTTTTCCTCTTCAAAAGATTTCTGGTGTTTAGTCTATCAAGAAGCAAAAGCCAGAAGAAGAACTTGTGTTTTTGCTGACAAGAAGACTTCCACAACCAGGAAAAATGGGGTTGAACTGTCTGATATCCAGATAATGAAGAATAGGCCTTTTTGACTGAGAAAAGAGCACTTCCCCAAATGTAGCTCCAGCTGTCAGTTTCTCCCTGCATTCCATCACTGATAATTTGCTCAAGGCATTGATATTCAAAGTAAGCTTGCTGGGACAGAGGAAGAAAGAAGTGATCTTGCATGTTGGGTGCCTGCAAGAACTCATAGACAGAAATGTGTGGATTTTTTGCATAAGATAGTAGATGAGGAAGCTTATGGTGTAAGCATTCATCTTTCCACATATCAGCCCAGAGGAGGGTGGATTTTCCATCTCCCACCGAGCACTTTGCAATTCCTTTAAATATGTCAACTAATTTCAGATGAGCCTTCCACCAAAAGGATCCCTCCAAACTTCTTCCAGGCAATTTACCATTACAGTAGTAAGTGTTCCAGACAAGATGAACCCAAGGAATATCTTTGTGATTGTAGAATTTATCCAAATTTTTCAGAAGAAGAGATGAGTTTTGAATGTTAAGATCAAGAACACCCAAACCTCCATGATTCTTTGGTCTACAAACTTTATTACAGGCCACTAGAGCTTGTCCTCTAGCTTGGACATCAGTGGTTTTCTTCCTCCACAAGCACTGCCTCATATACTTAATCAGCTGATCTTTAATAGAGACAGGAAGCTCAAAGAAACTCATATAATAAATGGGAAGAGAGGATAAGACAGATTTAACCAACTATAATTTTCCCCCATAGTTTAGACAATCAGCAATCCCACATAATCTTCTCTCCACTCTCTGGACAATAGGCAGAAAATGTTCCACTGCAGGCTTGTTGATGCTTAAAGGCAATCCAAGATAAGTGAATGGTAGTGAACCAGTGAGGCAGGAGAGTGTACTAGAAAAATGTCTTAGCCTCTCAGAATCCATGTTGATTGGCATCATTCTAGATATAGAATAATTAACCTTGAGTCCAGTGGAAAGGGCAAAAGTATGAAGGAGAGCTTTAAGGCACATTAATTGCTTTGATTCAGCCTTAAGAATTAATAAGGTGTCATCTGCATACTGTACTATAGGGAAATCTGGGCAGAACACACCTTCAAGAGGAAGGGAGAGAATCCCAAGGCTCATTGCTTTGTTAAGAATGCATTGGAGAAGATCAGCAGCAAGGACAAACAGGAGTTGGGATAAAGGATCCCCTTGCCTTACACCTCTTCTGCAATAGAATTTTTTCCCAGGCACTCCATTTAACAAAACAGAGGATGAAGCAGATCCAAAGATCAACTGGATCCAATTAATCCATTTTTCACCAAAACCTTTGGCTTTGAGAATATTAATGATTGTGGAATGCTCAATTCTATCAAAAGCCTTTTCAAAATCAAGCCTCAGAATTAAAATTTCTTCCTTGGATTTGTGACACTGATCAAGGAATTCAAAAGCCCATCCTAAGCAGTCCTAGATAGATCTTTGTTTTAGGAATCCATATTGGTTTTTGTGGACAAGTTTGAGAATAATTTTTTGAAGTCTGTTAGCCAGGAGCTTGGTTATAATCTTGAAGACACTGTTGAGCAGTGAAATAGGACTGAAATCAGCAGGTGTCAAAGGGGCCTCATTTTTTGGAATGAGGGTGATAAAACATGCATTAATACTTTCCAAGGAAGTCCTTCCTTCATAGAAATCAACAAGGAGTTGTTTAACATCCTCCTTAATAATGGGCCAACATTGTTTAATGAATTCATTATTAAAACCATCAGGGCCAGGAGACTTGTCATTAGGAAGTTCCTTGATTACACCTTCAATTTCCTTATCAGAAAATGTCTCTTCTAAAACATCACTCTCCTCTTGACTCAAGCACTCCCCTGCCACCTCACTAAGGTTAAACTGCATTTCAATCTTATCAGAGGTGCCCATTCTATCTTTGAAAGCATTCCAGAGAAGATCAGCTTTACCAGAATGAGCATGAATCTCTTCATTAGAGTCATCTTTGAGCATGGAGATGTAGTTATGCCTGAAGCTGATGGTGGCTTTTGAATGAAAAAAATTTGTGTTCTCATCACCCAACTTGACCCATTTGACTTTTCCTCTTTGCTTCCAATAAGCATTTTGGTCTTGAAGAAGTGAGATTACAAGATTTTTCAGTAAGTCTCTGAGATTCCATTCTAGAACAGTAAGATTTCTCATTTCCTCCAAGGCATCCAAGAGATCAATAGTGGCATTGACATTACTAATTTGAGCTTTCAAACAAGGTAGTTTTTTTGCCCAGATCTTCAGGCCCCTTCTAACATTTTTGAATTTAGCATTAATTTTTTTAGCAGAATCAGGGAAACCAACTGGGATGTTCCAGGCATTTTGAACAATTTCTTTAAAATCACTATGATGCATCCAGTAATTCTCAAATCTAAAAACCTGGGATTTTGGAATCATTGTGCCAATAGAGATGACACAAGGCAGATGGTCAGAGGTAGGCTTGGTAAGAGGGACAACAAAAGTTGAAGGATAGCTCTGAGTCCAGGAAGCAGATGTAAAAAACCAGTCCAGCCTTTCCAGGAGGGGTTCCTTTTGCATGTTGCTCCATGTGAACTTTTTACCTTTAAGGGGTAATTCTATGAGTCCCAGATTGCTAATAGCTTCATTAAAAAGGAGCGTATCATTCACATCACCCCCTGCCTGTTTCTGTTAGAGGGTTTTCTAATAAAATTGAAATCACCCACAATGAGCCAATCCATATCATCATGCATATCAATATTTCCAAACCATTCTAAGAAATCAGCTTTTTTCAGCTAAGCATGGCCCATAAATGTTGGTGAGAATCCAGGTTTCATTGGACAAGAGAGAGGTCAAGGTAATGGAGATGGAGAACTCATTTTGGAAAGAAAGTTGCCCAGAAAACAAAGAGCTATTCCAAATGATAATCAAACCCCAGAAGCCCCCCTGGAGGGAAGGAATTCAAATTTGGAAAATTTGGAGGGACAGAATTTTCTGATGTAAGAGATATCAAAATCTTCCCTCTTAGTTTCTTGGAGACAAGTAATGTCACAACCAGATTCATCAATCTTATTTCTGAGGGCAACCCATTTTTTATCTGAATTAATGCCCCTGATGTTCCAATTCAGAATCTTCCATATTCTTTTATTATCCATTAAAAACCCAAATTGGGGATTATGTTAAGGGGTGATACAACCAATGTCATCACCCAACTGAAGAAATCACAACCAAATAGGAAAAATGCATGCCACATCATAAAACCACTGACAGATTCAACATCCATGAACACATTAGGTAGCAAACACATCAGTCGACCACTATTACAGGTTTCAAAATAGAGAACCAACAAGGCTCCAGCAAAAGACAGCTTGTGATACATTAAACACTTAAGTTGAGGGTTTCTTCTTGGCTTGCTGACCACAGGTACCAGCAGCCCCAGATTTCTTCTTGCCTCCAATGTTCAAGCTAGAGGATCCATTCCCCTTGATGGTGCCTTTTGAAGGAGCTTTGACTGCCACTTCAATGGCCTTCCCTTTCTTTAGCAACCTCTTCTCCAGGTCACCATCCTTTACCTTGCAGAAAGAGGCAGCAAGATTTTTAACCACTTTAGGATTTAAACAGGGTGGAGCAGCATTGCAAGTCAGACAGGCAGAAATTGAGCAGTTTAAGTGACTTTTGAAACCCCCATTTAATTCAACAATTCTAGGACTCCTTCTCACCTCAGATTCAACTAGAGGTTCCTTGCCCTTTATCTTTCTGGAAGGAGTGGAAGGAGAGCAGGAGGATTGCTTGGCCTCAATGCCCAGACAAGGAGGTGCCATCTGTGAAATGCTTTCATTAGGAATGATGAAAGAGATTGAATTCTCCTCAGCAATAGGTTCTTTAATAATTTCCCATAAAGGAGAAGTAAGAAAGCTCTTGACCCAATTGAACTTCTCAGGAGTAGCAAGCATGAGAGTAATAAAATTGAACCAACTTACTGGAATTTGACACATAAGTGAGTCCTTTGAAGAAGAATCCTTTTGAATATGGGGAGCAAAGTAACTTTCCCATAGCTCCAAACCTTGTTGAGAGAAGCCCTGCTTTGCAGCATGAACATCAGGGATGGCAACAAAAGTTCTGACCATTCCAACCTGAAGATGAGCTTCATTAGGGGAAAGGAGGTGCTGATCTTCCAACATCCAGTCATTATTCTCTCCAGCCTCAGCACCAGTGTCCATGGGGCTCTCCACCATCCCATCTTCATTAGAGTTTGCTTCATCCTCCTCCAAATAATTTTGGAGGATGTTCTGCAGGCCCTCCCCAATACCAACACCCTGAGGCTCCTCAACAGCTGCATGCCCCTCGACCACTGTAGGATCAGCATTCACATAGTCATCATCATCTGACTCCCAATCATTGACAAGAATAGCACTAGTAATTGCACTGTTAACATCTTGGGGGGGAGATTATCATCATCCACGGGCATGTCTTCACCAGGAGCAATCACAGGGCCTTGAACTGGGGCAGCAGCAGCTTCCCAAGGATCCCAACCTTCATTGTTATTCCCACCAGGAGCAGGGTCCTGCACAGGAGCCAACCACTGAACCCAACCACCAGCCTCACCCACAGGAGTAGGTGGGGGAGGTGGAGGAGGGGGGCTCTGGGGCCCAAAGACAGGTAGGGGATGTGGGTCCTCATTGTCAGCCGGAAGTGGGTCCTCCTTAGGTGCCCCCCCAAGCAAGTCACTCTGCAAAACTGAAGGGAATATGCCCTGAGAGGCAATAATAAAGTGTTTATTATGTGTATTCCAAGTATATGATAGATGTTTATTTTGCATGCTATAATTGTATTAATACGGAAACATTTATACATGTGTGTTTAATAAACAAACAGAAAGTTCCTAGTTATGCCTCTCTCATAAACAAGATCGTTGATTACCAAGATGATCAAGGTTTCCTGATCATAGACATTGGATGTTGTTAATAACGGGATCACAACATTAGTGTAATGGTGTGATGAACATTCATCCGAAGTATAGCATTACGATCAAAGTCATTGAGTTTATATTGCTATAACAACTTACGAAGTGATCCTAATCCTTAGACCATGACATCATGTCAATCACTAACACCGGAAGAGTTGCTTGATAACATCAAACGTCACACCGTAACAGGGTGATTATAAAGATGGATTTAGAACTAATAAAGTGTTATGTTGAGGCTCATGGATCGAGAGTGGAATTTTTTAATCCCGATGACGGATAGATATACTCTGGGCCCTCTCGGTGATATCACATTGATTAGCTTGCAAGCAAGTGATTTGATCACTAGAATGTTATATCACGGGAACGAGAAAAGAGTGCATGTCACTAACGAGATCAAACTAGGTATGGAGATACCGATGATCGAATCTCGGACATGTAATATATCGTGAAACAAAGGGATTAAGATACTAGCGTAAAAGGTTCCGACGATCACAAGAAAGTCATCGTTGAATGTGTGGGAGTCAGTATGGGTCTCCAGATCCCGCTTCCGATTATTGATCCGAGAGGGGTCTCGATCATGTCCGCATTATTCACGAACCGTACGGTGACACACTTAAGAGACACTGACATCCAATTGGAGCAAAAGTTTCATGCCGAAAGAATGAACAAGCGCAGGAATTTATTTCACTAGATACCGAAACAGGTTTTCGGGTGAAATTGCATAAAGTGGTTATGTATGTGAAACAGAATTCTAGCAAGGGGTTATTTGTGAATGTTTGTCATTAAAGTAATTGACAAAATTCTTAATAAAATAAAAGAGTTTTATTTAATGAGAGTTTGCATTAAATTTGGTGGAAATTTAATGGCATGTTTGAGTGGGATTTTGAGTGGAGGGAATTTAAAGGAATTTTGTGAGTGGAGTGTCCACCCACATGAAAAGGGGAGGGAAAGGGGGCAGCCCCCATGCACCGGCCACCCCTTGGGGTTCCCCTCCTCCTATAAAAGGCACCCCCTCTCCTCTCTCTCACTCACACCTCCTCGTGAAGGATCTCTCTCCCCCTCTAGAATTTATCCCACATGGTCTCGGACTAGCGAGAGACATGTTCCCGATGGCTATTTGGCAAGAAAGAGTTGTGCTTCCGCTGCATCGCTGGAGCGAGGATGCGGAGGTTGCTCGGTGCCTCGAACATGTGTGCGAGCACGGATGCGCTGCTGATTTGCGGCGCTAGGACTTCCTCTCGATCTTGAGATCGGCAAGAGATCGTCTACATCAACCACGAGTTGAACTCGTTAAGCTTTGTCGGTCTTCAAGGGTATGTTCTCTACGGATATACATCCGCCCGTTGTTTGTATCTAATAGATAGATCTTGGTACATAGTTCACATCGTAGGAATTTTTTTGTTTTCTATGCTACGAACCCTACAAAAACCTCAACAGAAAAGGTCTAAGATTCAGACTCCACCAAGTCGCCAATAGTGAACCTGACACTCTTGGGAATATCCACCAGATCAGTAACACAAATTTTCGCAAGAATCCTTCCCTTATGGTCCTGGTCCCGCTCCCAGAGAAGAACCTTCCCAATGTCAGCAAAAACCGCATTCAGATCTTCAGTGTGCCAGTGGTCCAAGGGGGGGCCAACTAGCATTACCCAACACTCGTTGTTGAACTGTGCTCTCCTCCAATTTCCCCCTCATTGTGCTTAACGAAAGATACATGCACGTCCTGCAAAGGGATAGGACTAGCCGCGATGAGCCTGTCCCTGTCGCTAACATCATGAAATTGCACATAGGCGGCCCCAAAAGGACAGGCCTGAACATCCCGAAAGTGCACCCGAGCCTCATTATTGAGGAAATCAACTAGAACCTCTCTAATATTCAGAAAAGGGACCTGACCAGGAGGGAGGGGATTAATGGTTGTGATAGCATACTGTTCATGGGTCCTTGACCGTCGCGGAACCACCACCCTCTTTACACGGGTTCTTCCAGCCATTTGCAGCACTTGAAAGCCATTCGGCAAGAACGGCGCAGGGTCAATCGGAATGTTGGCCATTGAGTCAGACCTCGTCGGCGACGAGCAAGGCAGTGTTGGGGTTTCTGTAGGCGAGGGAGTTGAGGGGACAAGGAATCGAGCAGTTGTTTTTTGCAATGAAATGGAGAACTCTTTAAAACCGTTGTACACAGTGGGCTGAAAATAAGGATTTTGCTGGGCCTTGAACCACCCAGTGTAAGAGTTGTCGGGCCACAAACATTTTGGGAATGAAGGAAATTTCAGAAAAGGAATAAGACCAGGGAGCTTAAATGCCGCGCGATTATCACCACCTTTTGACCCGACCGGCGTTACCACAGGTTTAACACCGCTATCAGCGAGAACCTGCGCGTAAGATCTGCCTTGATTACTCGAGATGATATCACACTTACTGCTCCCAGCAAGATCAGGCGAAGAAACCGCAGCATCAGTCAGAAATTTGAGCCGTTGGAAAACTGAATGAACATTTTTGCCATGTTTCAACAAAGGAGATTTTTTGGGGCTTTTCTTTTTGTACGTGACAACTTTCCAATCTCCAGCAGATTCTTTGTAAAATTCTTTTTCTTCAAAAATCCAATTTGGGCCACCATTACCCCAAAGATTAACATGAACCACAAAAGACTCACATGAAAATTTTGAAATATTACAGATTTCAAAGCCCACCGCCCTTGAAGCAACCGAGAAACAAAAAGTTCTATCTTGCAGCAATCTCACTTGGAATTTAGAAGCCAAACCACCAAAACAAGCTTGGAGTGCAAGACCAACCATATGAATGTCCAATTTAAAATTTGCTCTTCCAAAAGAACAAACCAAATAGAAAGGCTTCTTTCTGAAACCACCAAGAAAGTTAACTTGGTGTCTAAATTTATCGAAAATGACCTAATGAGAAATCCCGGGCAGGTCGTTTCGATGAAGCATCCTCTTTAAGACATTCCTTAGGAAAATCCTTGGTGAAATCCAGGGTTTTTGGCACTATCTTCTTGACTTTGAGAGAATTCTCCATAACCGAAGAGCTAGGCAAGATCTGGGTGCCAACCACAACCCTCTTAACTTGAAGATCAATAGAAACACCAGTGCCCACAACCTCACCTTGGATCAAATATCTAGCATCAATGACCACCTCATTGTGGTCGAGAAGAACTAATCTGTTTGCACTAGGGAAAAGCATCAAAAAACCTTTAGTAGGCTCCAGATCATCAGCCGGCAAGGAGGAGCAAAGAGCATGCCATTTAAAACCAGTGTCCTCATCTGTTCCAGATATGGTAGGAGATCTACCAAGAAATCCAGATGTAGGCACCAAAGAATCATTGACACGAGAGAGGTGAGAGGGGAACCTCAAAACAGACCCAATATAAATCTTCTCCCCATTTTCCAAACATCTGCCTTCAAGAGGAGAGCCTTTGGCATTGAGAAGAACCAGCCAAGAATCAGCCGAGAGAACGAGTGAACCCTCAAGAAACTTATCACCCGTGGTCACACCAGAGTAGGTGATCTTCCAACAACCCCCTGAGGAGTCCATGCAGATCCCACGCCGGTGAGAAGCCGGCGAAAGCCGGAAGCCGACCAACGGTCTCCTCAGAGGAGCCTCATGCCTCGGAAATCATGCGGTTTTTTCCGTCGGCCGTCGCAGGTGTTTTGCCCCTTGGTGCCATTCCTTCTTGGAGGGCATCACGGAGATCCTCTTTCCACTTTACCACGAGTGCTGGGGGAAACCCTGGGTCCAGTACGCTGGTTCGGGTAGCAGCGCCGTGTGATAGCACCTCCCTCTGTGAGGGTGCTGCTTGGTATGGGGTGCGGGCCGGGGGCTTGGAGCGTGGCGGGGCATAGTCGGAGGGTGCAGCTGTCTCGAATCATCATCGTTTAGTCGATTCACTATTATCTACGTTTATTTTCTTTTTGACATGTTCTTTTGATGTTGCCCTAGCGTTTTTTTTCTGTCCTGCAGCTCCTTGCCAATTCTGTCCAATTGTTTCTGGCCTAGCGTTTTTGACCATTAGCGGTGTGAAACAATTCTGTCCACATATATTGGCAATTCTGTCATGTATAATATAAACAACAACATTGTTGGTATTTTTTATGTCAACAACGCTATTGGTCCGGTAATCTATAGCCGTGACCACTGGCAAGGAGCTACAGGGCATCATCCACGCCAAGCTCCCTCCTAGAATGCTTGGACACAATGGACATGTATTCACCTACTACTAATAATAATTTAAAGTCTCTAAAATATATCACAGGGCATGGTCTGTCTTAGTGGCACTCAAGCGTGCTTACTGTTCCAGTTGATCATGAGTTGTATATTTTAATTCTTTCTGCAAGCACTGACAGGCGGGATCCCACCAGTAAGGCAGCAGCATGTTGACACGGACTAGAATATACATGGGTATTCTCGCAAAATTTACAATGCCACATGTCATCTCCAGAATGATTATGGACTTTTTTGTTCCCACAATACAAGTTTGTATACCGCGGGTGTAGAGTTTACAAGTTGTGGGACTAATCTAGACATCCTACGCAAGTTGTGGGACTAAGAGCATCTCTACTCATTGGGCGAATTCAGGCCGAAAACCGGACTTTTTTTGGCCGGACGAAACGTGTTTTCGGCCTGGGTACGCCCAGTTTCCCACTCGCGTACCCAGGTCTAGTCCTGGTCTCGGCGAAATTCAGTTAAACTCGGCGAAATATGGGCGAATATAGGCGGATTTTATTAAGTAGGGCAAGGACGCACATATTATATCAGATTAAAAACTAGTAAAAGGCCGCCGCCACCGTGGTCGATGCCGGACGCCGCAACTACAGGCCGAGGCGGGGGTGGTTGCCGGCCTGGATGTGCTCCATGACGCCGGCGAGAGTTCGCCCTGAAACGCTCCACCAGCGGCGGCGGAAAGCCACGTTGCTACGCGGCGGCGGCGAGCCCGGCGGTCCGTCGTGTCGGCCGAGTTCGTCGAGGCACCTTTCGGCGAAGAACTGCTTCCAGAAGAGCAGGTTGCCAGGATCCTCCGCGAGATCCGGGTCATGAAAGTCGGCGATAGCCGCCTGGATCTCTCCGGCTGGGTCCTCTTCAGCCGGCACTGGCGGAACAGGGATCCCGCCGACGCTGAGTTGCCAGCCGGGGGGAGACGAGTGTCCGGCGGCGCCGTATAGCGCGCCTCGCAGAGGAGCCGGGCTTCCCACGGCGGCATCATGCGTCGGCCCTCGGCCATGGCTTCTCGGCGGAGTTGAGGAGGAAGAAAGGTGCGAACGACCGAAGTTCGCCGGAGTTGAGGAGGAAGAAAGGTGCGAACGACTATGAAGAGAGACGGCGGGATGTATGCCTTTTATAGGCGGAGTTCGGCGGAGAGGGAGGGAGGGGTTGTCGTGGTATTGCCGACGAGTACGCCATGGAGGGGTCCTCACAGTGCGTGTTTAGAGACGTGGGGGAAGGCGGACGGTTGACGGGTATGAGGTAACACATCTTACCTAGGTTCAGATCCCGCGACGGTGGCGGAATCCTACTCCTAAAGGCTATAATGGCAATACACCGAGTTACAGAGATAGGTTCGCTGTGAGAGGTGTGACTAGAAAGTCTAAGTTAACGTGCCCTAAAGGCTCCCATAGGCCCAACTTATATAGTCGCCAGGTCCTAGGGTTACATGGAAAAGTCCTAGCCGGACAGGATACAGAGTCCTACACTAACTATAACTAGTCTAACTTGTCTTGTACTCCAAGGCTCCGGGTACGCTGGTGACTCTAACGTAGCCTTCCTTTATCCGGCATGGGCCTCCTGTGGCATCCCGCAAAACCACTACTAGAAAATCGCGTTGTTTTTGTGCATTGCATCATCATGACCGCATGCTCATGTCATCATGCCACATTACATTTGAGCATCGTCATCATCTTGCATTTGCTTGCAAAAAACTATTTTGGGAAAAACCTGTTCTTGTTTTCTAAACGCCCCGTCTATGTTCCAAACGCAAAACCCGGGTCTCCGGATTATTTTGTTTTGTCTGCTATCGGTTTGCAAAAGCCCTGTTTTAAACAAATAAAATATTTAATTATTTTAGTGGGGGCAGCCAAACCGGGCCGATCCGACCCAGTCAGCCACCCCCAGAATAAAACCAGCCCACCCGAATTCCTAAAACTACCTAGTCCTAATCTACCCACCAATCACAGCTCGCCATCTCACCATCTCCCCCAATCCCTACCCACCTTGCCACCTCACCAATCCTCCCTCTCTCCTCTGCCCACACCCACACACAGTCCTCCTACCCCTCTCCCTTACACCCTGGCCCCACCCCCAACACACACACCCAGCGGCCCCACCTCCCCACAACCGACCCACTCCCTCACCTCTCTCTGCACCCGGGCCCCACCGAGCCAGCCCCACCCCCTGGACCCCACCACTGCTCCTACCTCTCTCTCTCTCTCTCTCTCTCTCTCTCTCTCTCTCTCTCCCCATGCGCGGCCCCGTCTCTCCTAACCCGACCCCTCTCTCCTTCCTCAACCGCCCCGGCCCGAGCTCCGCCCGCCGCCGATTCTCCTCCTCGGCACCGGCGCTCCTCCGGCCGCGCCGCCAGGCCTCCTACAGCGCCGCCGACCGCCTCCATTTCCCCTCCGTCGCCCGGACCCGCGCTCGCCCCGGCCCCGCCTCCTCCTCCCGCGCACGCCACCGCCAGCTCGCCGCCCCCACCGCGTTCCTCCGCGCCTCCCCTCCCGCCGGCCTCCTCCGCTCTGCCTCGCCTGAGCCGCCTCCGTCTCCAGCTCGTGGCCGTCCCCCCCGTCGACCTCGCCGTCCCTGCACGCGGCGAGGCCCACCGCTCCTCCCTCCTCCTGGCCCAGCGCCGCCGGCGCGGAGCCTCGCCGCCGCGACTCTCTCCTCCTCGGAGCTCCGCCGCCCCGCGGCCCCCTCGGCACCGGCGCCGGCCTCGCCCTGCCTCGGCGTCCCCCTCTGCCGGCTCGCCTCGCCCTTCCGCCTCCGCTCGGGCCGCCGCCGTCGCCGGCGGGCCCCTCCGCGCGCCCCGCATGCCGGAGCTCGCCTCCACCACCTCGAGGCCGCCCCTCCCCGAGCCCGCGAGGCCCTCCTCGTCGACCTCCGTGCCGGCCCCCACCTCGTCCGGACGCCGTCGTCGTGCGAAGCCAGGGCAGAGGCGCCCTCGACCCCACCTGCAGCGACGCCGGCCTCCCCGCGGACGCGGACTCTGCTGCCGCGCTTGCGCCGCCGGAGCCGCTTGCCACGACCGCCGTCGCCGCTTCCGTGCCCGCACCGCCTCGGTCCACCTCGCCCGCGCCTCTCGGTGAACCCCGAGGCCTTCGACACGATGATGCCTACTTCCAAGATCTCCATCACGGAACTCCGATGCCTTCGACACAGGGCATTGAGGATGTCATCATGGACCCGGAAGAATCCCCGGACCCCGAGACCGACATCGTCACCCGAGAACTCTGACAAGGACGCCAAGCTCGTCGGAATCCCAGACGCCAAGATCTCCTTCATAGATGCGGATCCGATGCCCCGTTCACGGAGCCCGAAGACCGATACCGCCGAACCCGAGCGCCAAGGTTGCCTTCCCGGACCCCTGAAGACCGATCCGAAGCGCCAGGACCCGAACCTGAAGAACGCCAAGATCGCCGACGCGGATACGCCAAGTTCTCCACCTTGAACGCCATGACCGTCTACACGAACCCGAAGACCACGAATGCGACAAGATCGACACCGACCAGGGCGAGCCCGATGCGCCTTGACTCCGAACCAAGTCCTGCTTCCCGAAACGCCAAGATCTACTCTGTTATCCGAGGACGATCCCGCCGAGACCGATCCCGTCGAACCCTGAACCCTGAGACCGAACCCCGAACCCCGGAACCCCAAGATCTGCCGAACCCTAATGTGTGACCCTGATCCGAGCCCTATTTTTATAAATGCCATCTATATAAATTGTTGCATATTTAAATTGCCATGCTTGCATACTTATTGTCATGTGGTTTGGGGGCCTTATGCCGATTCACCTCTAATTAAATATGGGGCCCATATGCGGGCAAATCTAGCCTTATATTGGCCTCATTTAAATTTGTGTAGCGAACCGGTGCTACCTTTTGCCATGTTAAAACAACATTTAAAATGGCGGGTATCTAAACAACTAGAACCATATATTTAATTGTCGGGACCCCGGTTCCACTTAATATGACCTAATTGCATCGCACCTTTGCCATGTCATACATCATACATGCATCATGCCCGATCTTCTGCCGTTGTATTAAATAGTGCATCCGGTATTTGTGCTAGTGTTTTGCTTCTTCACGGACTAGGCCGTTGAATTGATGCGAGTGTCGACCCGATCTTCGGATGAACCTTCGGCAATGTTTTCAGGCGAGCATCTCCCCCTTTCTACCTATCTTAATTTTATAGTATTTATTCCCTCCTGTTGATCTATTGCTATCTGTGTTGCGATGCTTTCGTTTTCGTACCCGTGATACCTCTTGCAGCCTTATATTGCCTTGGACACCTCCTATTACCTGTTGTTTGGTAGATAGTTGGACCTGCGCGTCGTAGTCGCTTGCTCAAGTGTTGTTGCGTGTCGTCGAGTACCACAGTTGTTGGAGTATTGCCGCACGTTGAATGTTGGAGATGATCATGGCTTTAATTACTGTTCACTTTAATTACTGTTTAACAACTAAAATTGAAGTAAGTAAGCAGAGGCACAGGTGGGCAATAGATGTTATTTGGTTGTTAACCGTCCACTTGTGTCCCGTAGGACCCCGAGTACTTGATACCTGTTCCTTGAATATTCGCGCTATCCACATCCGGGAGGATTATGGGACCCCCCTGAGCCAGAGCTTGATTCATTCTTATTTCTTGGGGCCACAAACTAGTTTGGGGTTTTATTTACTATCCTGTACTTATGCCATGCTTTACTGCTTTATTTAAATTGTGCGATGGATAGCACTTGTACTGTTTAGGATCGGGACACGTTTTCGCGGTGTCGACAAGCCCAGTTTTGGGTTCCCAGTCGTTCACAGCCGTCCACCCAAACCTCGGGTCCGTCTCGGAGTCAGCTAACTTCGTTGCGGGTGTACTCCAAGGGGTGGCCCCCTGAAATATTTCTGAATCCTGTGATTGCTTTGTCGTGAAGGCCTCGTTGGGTTTTGATTTGGTTTTTCCGAGGTTGATCGAGTGTGTGTTGCTATTTGTGCACCCCGGCCGGGTAAAACTTTCTGAAAGCCGTGTCCGCGGTTATGGACGACTTGGAGCACAGTATCTCGATCATAGACAACTATAACTAAAGTAGTGCTATAAATTTGACTTTATAATGACTAGTAATCAGCTTCACTATAATGGAATGGCTACATAAAACTGCCCACAATTGCTTGTTTGGGTTGTCGCTTGCGACCATTGTATCTGACTAGTAAGTATTACAACTACAACGGAATGGCTAAATAAAAGTACCAACAACTGCTGGGATTTTGGGTTATCTCATGCTATTTGTATCTGATTAGTAAGTGTTGCAACTATAACGGAATGGTTAACTAAAATTGCCCACTGCTTATTTTATCAGGATGACTATCTATATTTGACTAGTAATTGCTGCAACGATAACTGAATAAATAAAACTGCCAACTTTGTGCATTCCTCGGTTGACTTCCTCGTTTGGTCTCGAGGGGGAAACATCAGGACGGGTTTGTTTGATGGTAGTATCAGGATGGTTCCGAATAGGTCTTTCTTACCCCTCTCTGATAGCCGCCAGTTGTATCGAGTCTCTATAGGTTGTTTAGCGCAAGCTGCCGCTGCCGCTTCAGTCCACCATACCTATGTAGGCGAGGACCGCCGAATTCTAGCCTCGCTGTGTACTAGCCTCAGTACTAACGCTCCTCTTTTTCCTTTGCCCTTTGTCGGCACCCCTTTTGTTTAAGCAGGTTTTGAGATCGACGTCGTTAGCAGGGTTACCCTTCCGGCTTGGCCTGGGCAGGGTTATCGACGCCATTGGTTATTCTTCAGGGCTCTTAGCCCCATTTGCATCTTGTCCGTAGCTGGACGCTCTATCGTTTTCAAGGTGATTTGGATCTTTGTATATTATATCTGTATTCTTGACTCATTGAGTCGCTGCTGTATATATATCTGTTCTGTGGGTCCCATCGAGGACTGTTGTGTAATGTTATTACTTCATTTTCCACCCGCACGAAAGTGCCTGGTGGGCACCTTTGAATCGTTTCTATGCTGGTTTGGCGGGAAGCGCTAAAACTTGCATAGGGCCGATTCTGAGGGTGTTACAGAGTGGTATCAGAGCTCAGAAGTTGCGATACCCCACAAGTCCAGCCTGTAGGATAACCTAGCTAACGGCCGAAGTAGAGTGTCAAAACTATTTTTGCAAAATCAGTTGGATAGTTCTGGTTAGGTCTGATTTTATTCCTTACCCCTCTGCTATTCTCCTCTCACCTCTGCGTGTTTTGAATCCGCTCTCTTCTCTCTCTTCGAGTCCAGGATTTCTCGTGGTTGGGTTCCGTCGTACCTTCAGGGTTTTGCTTCCTCCTCTGATAACGGTGTTCTACCATCCGGTGTTCAAGCTGCCTGAGGAATCCGTCTACGGTGGTACCATTCTTTGTTCCTTGTTTGTGCCTTCCGGTGTTTTCCGACGCGACGACATCATCTACGCCAGATCCGATGCAGAGTCTGCATCACTCCTTTGTTTCCGAACCTCGATTGTCGAGATCTTCAGTCTGATTCCGAGAGTTGGTTGCATAATCCGCCTATTCGTGTGTAGAGTAATGGTTTGGGTGCACGATGGACTGATCACCATACGACTACTCTTATCATTCGCTCTTGTACATCGAATCAGTGGATCCAGCAATTTTACTCCGTCCACGGAAGTTAGGGGTGGCTTTATTTGTTGATACCTCTACCTTCGACCTTCTGTTTCCGGAGTGTTTCCCTCGACGATCACGGACAACGACCTCTTGTTAGTGGTGTCGCGAGGATCTACACGAAGCGAGAAGATGCAGATCACCGACCTTCTTTCCGGTACCATGAGGCGGATCTCGAGGGCGAGATCCATTGTTAGTGGTGTCGAATTGTGGCATCGCGCAAAACCACTACTAGAAAATCGCGTTGTTTTTGTGCATTGCATCATCATGACCGCATGCTCATGTCATCATGCCACATTACATTTGAGCATCGTCATCATCTTGCATTTGCTTGCATAAAACTATTTTGGGAAAAACATGTTCTTGTTTTCTAAACGCCCCGTCTATGTTCCAAACGCAAAACCCGGGTCTCCGGATTATTTTGTTTTGTCTGCTATCGGTTTGCAAAAGCCCTGTTTTAAACAAATAAAATATTTAATTATTTTAGTGGGGGCAGCCAAACCGGGCCGATCCGACCCAGTCGGCCACCCCCAGAATAAAACCAGCCCACCTGAATTCCTAAAACTACCTAGTCCTAATCTACCCACCAATCACAGCTCGCCATCTCACCATCTCCCCCAATCCCTACCCACCTTGCCACCTCACCAATCCTCCCTCTCTCCTCTGCCCACACCCCCACACAGTCCTCCTACCCCTCTCCCTTACACCCTGGCCCCACCCCCAACACACACACCCAGCGGCCCCACCTCCCCACAACCGACCCACTCCCTCACCTCTCTCTGCACCCGGGCCCCACCGAGCCAGCCCCACCCCCTGGACCCCACCACCGCTCCCACCTCTCTCTCTCTCTCTCTCTCCCCACGCGCGGCCCCGTCTCTCCTCCCCCGACCCCTCTCTCCTTCCTCAACCGCCCCGGCCCGAGCTCCGCCCGCCGCCGATTCTCCTCCTCGGCACCGGCGCTCCTCCGGCCGCGCCGCCAGGCCTCCTACAGCGCCGCCGACCACCTCCGTTTCCCCTCCGTCGCCCGGACCCGCGCTCGCCCCGGCCCCGCCTCCTCCTCCCGCGCACGCCACCGCCAGCTCGCCGCCCCCACCGCGTTCCTCCGCGCCTCCCCTCCCGCCGGCCTCCTCCGCTCTGCCTCGCCTGAGCCGCCTCCGTCTCCAGCTCGTGGCCGTCCCCCCCATCGACCTCGCCGTCCCTGAACGCGGCGAGGCCCACCGCTCCTCCCTCCTCCTGGCCCAGCGCCGCCGGCGCGGAGCCTCGCCGCCGCGAATCCCTCCTCCTTGGAGCTCCGCCGCCCCGCGGCCCCCTCGGCATCGGCGCCGGCCTCGCCCTGCCTCGGCGTCCCCCTCTGCCGGCTCGCCTCGCCCTTCCGACTCCGCTCGGGCCGCCGCCGTCGCCGGCGAGCCCCTCCGCGTGCGCCCCGCCTGCCGGAGCTCGCCTCCACCACCTCGAGGCCGCCCCTCCCCGAGCCCGCGAGGCCCTCCTCGTCGACCTCCGTGCCGGCCCCCTCCTCGTCCGGACGCCGTCGTCGTGCGAAGCCAGGGCAGAGGCGCCCTCGACCCCACCTGCAGCGACGCCGGCCTTCCCGCGGACGTGGACTCTGCTGCCGCGCTTGCGCCGCCGGAGCCGCTCGCCACGACCGCCGTCGCCGCTTCCGTGCCCGCACCGCCTCGGTCCACCTCGCCCGCGGCTCTCTATGAACCCCGAGGCCTTCGACACGATGATGCCTACTTCCAAGATCTCCATCACGGAACTCCGATGCCTTCGACACAGGGCATTGAGGATGCCGTCATGGACCCGGAAGAATCCCCGAACCCCGAGACCGACATCGTCACCCGAGAACTCTGACAAGGACGCCAAGCTCGTCGGAATCCCAGACGCCAAGATCTCCTTCATAGATGCGGATCCGATGCCCCGTTCACGGAGCCCGAAGACCGATACCGCCGAACCCGAGCGCCAAGGTCGCCTTCCCGAACCCCTGAAGACCGATCCGAAGCGCCAGGACCCGAACCTGAAGAACGCCAAGATCGCCGACGCGGATACGCCAAGTTCTCCACCTTGAACGCCATGACCGTCTACACGAACCCGAAGACCACGAATGCGACAAGATCGACACCGACCAGGGCGAGCCCGATGCGCCTTGACGCCGAACCAAGTCCTGCTTCCCGAAACGCCAAGATCTACTCCGTTATCCGAGGACGATCCCGCCGAGACCGATCCCGTCGAACCCTGAACCCTGAGACCGAACCCCGAACCCCGGAACCCCAAGATCTGCCGAACCCTAATGTGTGACCCTGATCCGAGCCCTATTTTTATAAATGACATCTATATAAATTGTTGCATATTTAAATTGCCATGCTTGCATACTTATTGTCATGTGGTTTGGGGGCCTTATGCCGATTCACCTCTAATTAAATATGGGGCCCATATGCGGGCAAATCTAGCCTTATATTGGCCTCATTTAAATTTGTGTAGCGAACCGGTGCTACCTTTTGCCATGTTAAAACAACATTTAAAATGGCGGGTATCTAAACAACTAGAACCATATATTTAATTGTCGGGACCCCGGTTCCACTTAATATGACCTAATTGCATCGCACCTTTGCCATGTCATACATCATACATGCATCATGCCCGATCTTCTGCCGTTGTATTAAATAGTGCATCCGGTATTTGTGCTAGTGTTTTGCTTCTTCACGGACTAGGCCGTTGAATTGATGCGAGTGTCGACCCGATCTTCGGATGAACCTTCGGCAATGTTTTCAGGCGAGCATCTCCCCCTTTCTACCTATCTTAATTTTATAGTATTTATTCCCTCCTGTTGATCTATTGCTATCTGTGTTGCGATGCTTTCGTTTTCGTACCCGTGATATCCCTTGCAGCCTTATATTGCCTTGGACACCTCCTATTACCTGTTGTTTGGTAGATAGTTGGACCTGCGCGTCGTAGTCGCTTGCTCAAGTGTTGTTGCGTGTCGTCGAGTACCACAGTTGTTGGAGTATTGCCGCACGTTGAATGTTGGAGATGATCATGGCTTTAATTACTGTTCACTTTAATTACTGTTTAACAACTAAAATTGAAGTAAGTAAGCAGAGGCACAGGTGGGCAATAGATGTTATTTGGTTGTTAACCGTCCACTTGTGTCCCGTAGGACCCCGAGTACTTGATACCTGTTCCTTGAATATTCGCGCTATCCACATCCGGGAGGATTATGGGACCCCCCTGAGCCAGAGCTTGATTCATTCTTATTTCTTGGGGCCATAAACTAGTTTGGGGTTTTATTTACTATCCTGTACTTATGCCATGCTTTACTGCTTTATTTAAATTGTGCGATGGATAGCACCTGTACTGTTTAGGATCGGGACACGTTTTCGCGGTGTCGACAAGCCCAGTTTTGGGTTCCCAGTCGTTCACAGACGTCCACCCAAACCTCGGGTCCGTCTCGGAGTCAGCTAACTTCGTTGCGGGTGTACTCCAAGGGGTGGCCCCCTGAAATATTTCCGAATCCTGTGATTGCTTTGTCGTGAAGGCCTCGTTGGGTTTTGATTTGGTTTTTCCGTGGTTGATCGAGTGTGTGTTGCTATTTGTGCACCCCGGCCGAGTAAAACTTTCTGAAAGCCGTGTCCGTGGTTATGGACGACTTGGAGCACAGTATCTCGATCATAGACAACTATAACTAAAGTAGTGCTATAAATTTGACTTTATAATGACTAGTAATCATCTTCACTATAATGGAATGGGTACATAAAACTGCCCACAATTGCTTGTTTGGGTTGTCGCTTGCGACCATTGTATCTGACTAGTAAGTATTACAACTACAACGGAATGGCTAAATAAAAGTACCAACAACTGCTGGGATTTTGGGTTATCTCATGCTATTTGTATCTGATTAGTAAGTGTTGCAACTATAACGGAATGGTTAACTAAAATTGCCCACTGCTTATTTTATCAGGATGACTATCTATATTTGACTAGTAATTGCTGCAACGATAACTGAATAAATAAAACTGCCAACTGTGTGCGTTCCTCGGTTGACTTCCTCGTTTGGTCTCGAGGGGGAAACATCAGGACGGGTTTGTTTGATGGTAGTATCAGGATGGTTCCGAATAGGTCTTTCTTACCCCTCTCTGATAGCCGCCAGTTGTATCGAGTCTCTATAGGTTGTTTAGCGCAAGCTGCCGCTGCCGCTTCAGTCCACCATACCTATGTAGGCGAGGACCGCCGAATTCTAGCCTCGCCGTGTACTGGCCTCAGTACTGACGCTCCTCTTTTTCCTTTGCCCTTTGTCGGCACCCCTTTTGTTTAAGCAGGTTTTGAGATCGACGTCGTTAGCAGGGTTACCCTTCCGGCTTGGCCTGGGCAGGGTTATGGACGCCATTGGTTATTCTTCAGGGCTCTTAGCCCCATTTGCATCTTGTCTGTAGCTGGACGCTCTATCGTTTTCAAGGTGATTTGGATCTTTGTATATTATATCTGTATTCTTGACTCATTGAGTCGCTGATGTATATATATCTGTTCTGTGGGTCCCATCGAGGACTGTTGTGTAATGTTATTACTTCGTTTTCCACCCGCACGAAAGTGCCTGGTGGGCACCTTTGAATCGTTTCTATGCGGGTTTGGCGGGAAGCGCTAAAACTTGCATAGGGCCGATTCTGAGGGTGTTACACCTCCCTTCTGGATCCATCTAACTGGGCCGCCCAGCAGGCCATGGGCCATGCTACCAACTGTAGGTCACCCGGGTTATCCGGATAAGAGACATGCTATGAGGATACCCATATAGCATATACCCAACAGTAGCCCCCGGAGAACTCCGAGATCTTGCGCTGTCTTGCCTCTTCACGTTGAATGCTCCGTCTAGATGGATGTCGGCAAATCGTCAAGCAATATCTTGTAGTCCTCCCAAAGAACCCTGCAAGGTTTTCTCCGTCTTCAACTTGTAAGTCGGAGAATTGCTGAATCTTCCATCGTACGCTTCCGTATCCAGACTAGATCCGTCCATGGTGGAATCTTCCGATGTGATGGTTCATCTGCCTATGACAGCTAGGGTGTCGTAGACTTAGGTCAGCTACGCCTCGTAACTCACACATGTAGAGAACGCAGTCATGTCCGTCTTTCCCGCGCTAGAGATACGAACCGTTGGCGGCGACGGTTGGTACGTGGAGAAATTTCCGCGCACGCCTCTGCACACGTTGCCTACGCGACAACCGTTCGATCATGCTGCACGAATCTTGATGCCGGAGACCATAAATAGTAACTGCGGTGGAAAATTCACTTTTTCACCTCATTCTTCTCTGCATCTTCTTCTTTCTTAGGCAAGCGACTCCTCGAGCTCTCCGCGCTTCACACGAAAAACCCTAGCTCTCAATCTCACCAGTCACCTCCGAACGCACCCAATGGCCAGCAGCAGCTACTCCCCTTCCATGGCAGCGTCAGGCGATGCCGCGGCGAAGCCGGCGAGCGCCGTCATCGTGCCTCCAGAGGGGCTGGTCATCCCCAAGTCCGCGGTGGTGGAAACCACCAGCGGCGACCATAATCCAGCGGCGCTGGAGCTGTTGGAGGAAGAATACGACTCCCACAAAGGTGATTGGCGCGATTCGGATATCACTGATCGGTCAATGGGGCTACCTCCCTGCGACGGAGGGGATCTCCTGGCGGGCGGCACCGGCCGGCGAGGTCGCACCTTCTCCCCAAGTCAGAGAAAAGGCGTACCTCAAAGCACAACTGGTACGCGACGTCTCCCTGCCCATCTCCAACTTCTTACTTGCTGTCCTTAATCATTACCGAGTACAGCCTCAGAACCTTTCCCCCAATAGCATCATAGCGCTTAGCAACTATGCGGCGCGTTGCGAGGGTTACCTAGGGATTAGGCCTAGGCTAGATCTTTTCATATATTTCTTCACCGTCAAGCACGAAGCCGGAGCCAGCAAGGACGAACTTAGAAATTGTGGCACCATTAGCTTCAAGATCCGGCCTGGCCGGCGGTTCCCCAACATCATCAGCCACGAGTCCTGCAAGAACTGGCAGCGTACTTACTTCTATGGCCCAGATATCCCTCTGGCCAGCCGAGAAGTAACGTACCCCGACTTCGTCGATGGAGTTGCCGCCGAAGCCCCGACCCTCCGACATCGACGTTTCCCGCGCCATAAGGTGGATAGAGTGGTTCGTAGATACGGGTTTGACCGGATTGGACCTAGCCATGTGCTGGTTCATCAGGCGGATCTAGCCTCTACAGCACCGCTTGAAGGTGATGCACGAGATGTTCGTAGAGAGCAAGTGCCCAAAGGTACCTGTTTATTTTCCGTGTATGACATATACTCCAGTTCTTCCGTCTAGCCATTATCATCGCATCTAACACTTTGGACTTTCACTTAACAGCTTAGCGATCTAGAGGAGGATAGCATGGATGTCCAAATATATGATCCAAAGATGAAGGAAGTCACGGTCGTGTCCGACGACGATGTTCCGTTGCCGCGAAAGCGGAAGAGATCCACCTCTGACGCTGGCGACGGAGGCAAGAAGAAGAAGGCGGAGGGTGGAGCCTCGAAAAAGACTACCGTCGCCCTGGAGGCAGAGAAAAGAAAGGTTACCGGGATCCCTTTTGCCAAAGCACCCCCTCTTGTGTAAGTTTCTTTCTCTCCGACATTGTCCATTGTCTATCTTATTCCCGTACTTATGCATTTTGCACGTTTCAGGAAGAAAGCCACAACCATCTTGAAGAAGACCTCCAAAACTTTGGGGGCTTCTAGAACCATAAAGGATATGCTGCATCGCGACGCATCTCCCGCCATCGCCCCTGCCACTCCTGCTGTCCAACCCTCGTCTGCTCCGATAAGCTCTCAAGCTAAGGAAGCCTCTGGCCCTTCCGCCATGGAAGTGGACTCAGGCGCCTCTACAGAGCTTGTTGTTGTCGGCGAACAGGCGACGCAGGAGAGTGCCGCAAACCAACTGGCTGAAGCTTCGGCTAAGGATGCCATGGGTAGAGTTAAGGCGGTGGTGGAAGGTGGTACATCTGCCGAAGGCGGTGCCCTCGCCCCCAATAAGACCATAGAGTTTTCGAAGATAGTCTATCCGGCGCTTACGCCGGGTAGCACTTCTCTAGTTCCTGGTGCGGCGCCAACATCTTCGACGTGCGGTCTCGAGGAGCTTCTCCGGCAAGCAGAGATCTTGCAAGGAAACAGTGTATCCTTCGGAAAGTTGCTAGCTGAGAGTGCTACCAACCTCAAGATCATTGCACTTGTAAGTTTTATTTGCCTTTTGCATTTCATATATGTATCCCACTGTAGGCCCCAAGGATTTAGACAGAAAACCATAGGGTTTTGCATCTGAATGCTTTAAGAGTGACTAAGCTAGAAAACTTCTCACTGTAGCCCCCAAGCATATAGTTTGAATGAATTATTATGACTAAATGATTTAAGAGTAGCATACGTAGTGTTTGTAAATTTCGATACTGTAGCCTCCAAGCGTCTAGTTGTAACTGAATTAGTTCTGACTAGATGCTTAAAGAAAGACTAAGCATACGTCTGAGTTAAAAACTTTATACTGTAGCCCCCAAGCTTCTAATCGAGAACTGAATTAGTTCCGAATAGATGCTTAAAGAAAGACTAAGCATATTGCTAAGTTAAAAACTCTCGCTGTAGCCCCCGAACGTCTAGGTGGAAATTTTCCGGCTAGGTGATCCAAGTGGACTAAACAACGTTTTGACTTTTTTCTTTCCATAGAATGAGAATGCTCGGAGGGGCATGGCCAACGACAAGTATCAGAAGATGCGCGCGGACTTGCAAGCTGAAAAGGGTAAAACTGCCTTCTTGAAGTAACATATCACCAAGAGCAAGCGTCTGTTTTCCTTTCTTTTCGCATTCCGACTTGGTTTTGTGCCCACATTCTCCGAGTACTCATTGTGTACTGTTATTTCTCCGACTTGCAGAAACCATTGCCAAGGCGAAGGATATTGTTGAGCAATCCAAGCATATTCAGCAGCTGGATAGCGAAAACAAGATCCTTAAGCAGGAGAGAAAGGACATGCTGAAGATGCATGAAGACTCAATGAAAGCTATGCAGGACTCCCCCAACGAGGAGATGAACCGCTTGAAAGAGGAAATCGCTGTCTTGAAAGAGTAGAAGAAAGCTGCCGATGAGCAAAATCAATGCCAGCATGAAGCATACATGCTCCTGCAACAAGAACATGACTCCATGGTGGAGACTCTCCGGCAAGCTGAGATCATCATCTTCAGTAAGTGATTCCCCGTCTTGGATTTCTGTAGTCCAAATACTCTGAATTTGTTGTATTTTTGAACTCATGCATTTCTTTGTCCAAAATTTGCATCTCCTATGGGTTTAACCCGGTCGCCTCCTCCGCCAAAGGAATGCATGATCCTTGCCGGCAACTTTATCAACACCTCCATCGCGCAGACCAAGGAGATTGCCAAGCCTCTCCAAATTAACATCAAGGCAGTGGACTCTGTGACGAAGTTCTCGGAGATCTTGCTTCAAGCTCCCGAGCGTATTTCAAGCTGGAAAGCTTCTTGTGCACGGGCCGGTGCCAAGATGGCTTTGTCAATAGTGAAGGCACACTACGAGAATGCCGACATCGACACGGTAACCTCCGGTATCCTAACGTAGACGATGAAGGCAAAAAAATAAACCATGAATCTATCGTGGCGTCGCTCGCGGGTTATGACACCAGAGTCGCCGAGTTGGTCGACGTTAACGTGTTTGTGCCCATGAAGACCATTGAAGACAAAGGCCAAAGCTCCTCCGAGTCCCTCAACACTGCTGACTTCGAGGAAGGTGACTCTCCAGCTGCCGATGAGGTTGCTTCCAAGTCGCCTACGCCAGAGAAATAAAAACAACTTGTAATATTTGTTTCCTCTGGAATGTGTTATGCGGAAAAAAACAATGTATTAACTTAAGGCGGATAACAATGATGTATGTCCTGCTACTTAAGAACCAATTCCAGCATGTATATATTTTTAAGCAAGTGATGGCTTATCCATTACTTTGGTTTTTATGCTTGACCTTCCATGAGTCAGAAGACTCGTTGTCGAAACCATGCGCTCAGGTGATGATGCCCAATGGCACCGTCAATAACCTAAATAGAAAATCGCCGACAATAAGTGCCGAAAGTCACTACTCCAGAATCCACATAAAAACAACAAAGAACGTGTAGACCAGAAAACTTAAGCTAACGCCCGTAGGCAGAATTTTCACAAGTGCAAATGCAAAACTTGTGCATAAAGGTTTTGTATGATCCAAAAATGAACACTAAAGGAGGTAAAAGACTCAGAAATATGAGTGAACCAGAGAGCTTTATTTCATTTATCATATAAGAGGTACATAATAGATAATAAATGCTAAGTGTAGAAAGGACGTAGTTGTGCTATGTTCCATGGCCGATAAAGCTCCGGGTAGTCATCATCCCACGTCGCTTATGCTTATGATCCTCGTTGGGTCTATTCTTCAGTTCACGATTTTCAACGAGGTAGTAAGACCCATTGAGTAGTGCATTGCTTATGATGAACGGTCCTTCCCATGGCGGGGATAATTTGTGTGACTTCTTCTGCTTAAGTAGGAGCACCAGATCCCCCTCTTTAAATGAGCGATGCCAAATGCGGCGACTATGGTAGCTGCATAGCTTCTGCTGGTAAATGGCGGATCTTTGGCATGCCAAAACGCGCTCCTCCTCGAGAAGGTCCACATCTAGGCGTCTGGATTCTTTAGCGTCATCTTCGTCGTATGCGGCAACTCTTGGTGCATCGTGAAGGATGTCGGAAGGAAGGATGGCTTCTGCTCCATATACCATGAAATAAGGGGTGTAGTCGGTGGATCTGTTGGGTGTAGTTCGTAAACTCCACAACACAGATGGCAATTTTTCTGCCCAGGCTCCAGCTGCTCTATGTAGCGGTGCCTCAAGACGTGGCTTGATTCCTTGCAGAATTAATCCATTGGCTCGCTCAACCTGACCATTGGACTGTGGGTGTGCCACAGATGCAAGGTCAAGTCGGATGCCCTTCTCCCAACAATAAGCCTCCACTTCTCCGAGTGACAAGTTGCTGCCGTTGTCGGTGATAATGCTATGTGGGAGACCAAATCTCACCACTAGATCTCAGACAAACCTAAGGGCAGTTGCCCCATCCATCTTTCTAATGGGTTTAGCTTCTATCCATTTAGTGAATTTATCCACTTCTACTAACAGATGCGTAAATCCACATGGTGTCATTTGTAACGGTCCCACCATGTCTAGCCCCCAGACTGCAAACGACCAAGTTATTGGTATTGTTCGCAATTCTTCAGCAAGAACATGTGGTTGTCGGGCATAATACTGGCATCCCATGCATGTCTCAACCAGCTTGTCGGCGTCCGCCTTCGCGGTCAGCCAGTAGAATCCGTGCCGGAAGGCTTTCGTGACCAAAGATCGGGGAGCGGCGTGATGCCCGCAATCTCCGAGATGGATTTCGCGTAGGATTTCAATACCTTCTTGTTGGGAAACACATTAAAGGTATACACCAGTAGTGCTCCTTTTGTAGAGTTGCCCATTGATTATGGTATAACCCTTTGCTCGTTGTACTATTTGCTGTCTTTCGACTTCGTCGTCGGGCAAAGTTCCGAGTTCGAGAAACTCCATGAACGGTTTTGTCCAAGCCGGAGGAACCTTTGCCACCATGTGGACGAAAGAGTCTACTCTGTCCGAGTTGTCGATGTCTGCTCCCTTCACGGATGGTGTCCGTAGATGCTGTAGGAAAACTCCAGGCGAAATTCGTTTGCACCCTGATCCAAGCTTAGACAGCAGATCAGCCGCCTCGTTTTGCTCCCTAGGTACATACTTGACTTCGTAGCCCAAGAAGCACTTGGCTATCTCGTCCACTTCGTCTCGATATGCCGCCATCATAGGGTTCTGCGCATTCCAGGTGCTAGCCACCTGCTGGGCAACCAAGTCAGAATCTCCACAGCAAACTATGCTCTTGATGCCAATATCCTTGGCTACACGTAATCCATGAATGAGTGCTTCATACTCCGCCATGTTGTTCGTAGCCTCGAAGTGGATTTGCAGAACATAGTGTAGCTTGTCGCCAGTTGGTGACTGTAGAAATACACCAGCCCCCGAGCTGTTGAGTAGCTTTGATCCATCAAAGTGCATCACCCAGTATTCTGGCTCCGGCAATGGGGTAGCATCTGACATCTCCGTCCAATCTGCAATAAAATCCGCCAAGGCTTGTGACTTGATAGCGTCGCGTCTCTTGTAGGTGATCTCGAAGGCGGCAAGTTCAATGCTCCACTTCGCGACCCTTCCTGTAGCGTCGCTGTTGTTTATGATGTCGGACAGTGGAGTCTTGCTCACCACTGTGATTGGGTGCTCCTGAAAGTAGTGCCTCAGCTTCCGAGAAGCAAGGAATACTCCATAAGCTATCTTTTGGTAGTGCGGTAACGTTGCTTGGACTCTGTCAAGACCTCGCTTACATAGTAAACTGGTCGTTGAACTCCGTGCTCATAGCCTGGTTCCTTCTGCTCAACCATGACGACGACGCTGATTACCCGGTTGGTTGCCGTCAGGTAAATTAACATGGGCTCTCTAGGCTCGGGTGCTGCAAGCATAGGCTTTGAGGAAAATGTCTCCTTGAGTTGCTTTAATGCTGCATCTGCTTCGTCCGTCCATGTGAATTTGTCCGCCTTCTTCAGGAACTTGTACAGCGGCAGAGCCTTCTCTCCAAGTCGGGTGACGAACCAACTAACTGCTGCAACACAACCTGTTAGTCGTTGTATGTCTTTTAGACATGTCGGACGGTTTATGTTTAAGATGGCCTTGATTTTCTCCGAGTTGACCTCGATTCCACGATGGGAAACGATGAAGCCCAACAATTTTCTGGCTGGAACCCCAAAGACGCACTTCTTAGGGTTAAGCATCATGTTGTATTTCCGGAGATTATCAAAGGTTTCTTTTAAGTCGTAGATTAAATCATTTGATTTTTTAGACATCACCGCTATATCTTCCACATAGGCGTGGATGTTCCGACCAATTTGATCGTGTAGGCAACGCTGCATTGTCCGCTGGTACGTAGCACCTGCGTTTTTCAGCCCAAAGGGCATCGTGACATAGCAAAATGTTCCGTAGGGTGTAGTGAACGAAGTGGCCAATTAGTCTGACTTCCTCATCTTGATATGGTGGTATCCTAAGTATGCATCGAGAAAACACAAAAGTTCCGAGCCAGCCGTCGAGTCAATGACTTGGTCAATGCGAGGCAAAGCAGACGGATCTTTGGGACATGCTTTGTTCAAGCCGGTGTAATTAACGCACATTCTTAATTCTTTGGTTCCCTTTTTGGGGACAAGTACAGGATTGGCCACCCATTGGGTGTGAAGGACTTCTCGGATAAAACTAGCCTTAAGTAACCTAGCTATCTCTTTTCCTATGGCGCGTCTCTTCTCATCTCCAAAGCGTCGTAGAGGTTGCTTCACTGGTTTGCATTTTGGATCAATGTTCAAGCCGAGCTCGGCAAGTTCTCTAGGTACACCTTTCATGTCGGCAGGTTGCCAGGAAAATATGTCCCTATTCTCACGGAGGAACTCGATGAGCGCGCTTTCCTATTTGGGATCCAGGTTCATCCCAATGGCGGTGGTTTTGCAGGCATCGCCTACCACAAGTTCCACCGGCTTGGTTTCGATGGCGGCCTTGAATGCTGGGGCGGAGTCAGAAATCTGTTTCTTCAATGCGGGCATCTCTGAGGCATCGACCTTGCTCTGGAGCTCCATGAATTCTTTGCTGTAGAGGACAGCTTCCGCATAGATTGCTTCTCCAATTTCGCGGTCCCTAGCTTTGGCAAAGCTTCCGGATACGGTGATGACACCGTTTGGTCCGGGTATCTTGAATTTGTTGTAGACGAAGCATGGCTTGGCCATGAAGGTGTGGAATATGTCGCGGCCGAATATGATGTGGTACACGCTCTTGAAGGGGACCACCTCAAAGGTCATGCGCTCTTGGAGGTAATTATTAACATCACCAATAGCAACCTGAAGTGTGATGCATCCAAGGGACCGAGCCTCCCGACCAGGAACTACGCCATGGAAGATGGTGTTGGTCCGCCTTAGATAGGCCTCCGTCAAGTTCATCTTCTGGAGTGTATCCAGGTACATGATGTTGATACTGCTTCCACTATCCACCATACACTTGGTGAACTCATTGCCGTCAATCAGGGGGTTGATGACCATGGTGTATTGGTTCTCCGTAGGGATGAGGTCTAGGTGATCCTTCCTGTCCCAAGTAATTGGAATCTCCGACCAGCGCAGGTACTGGGGAACTGGGGGCAGAGTAGCCATCAGGATCCTCATAGACGTCTTCTGTTGTCGGACGGTGGGGGTGCCCAGGAAAGTGTGGAAAACTGTCGCCTTCTTATCGAAGGGGTTCTTGCCTTTGCCATCGCTCTTGGCGGCGTGCCTGGGGTCAATATCCTCGTCCATGTCACTTGAATCCTTGGACTCCTCCTCTTTCTTCTTCCCCTTTCCCTTGCCTCACGGTATGTTCTTCCGACTTTGCTTGTAGCCGGACTCGAGGTCCTCCTTGAGGTCGTTGACGAACTTGCAGTGGCGATTGGTGTGGGTGGCCTTGCCATTGGCATCGAGGTGTACGAGGCACGGCATATCGCGGTACTTTTTGTAGGTTTGGGGAACGCGGAGCGTTGCCGAGGTAGTTTCACTTCCTCGCTGCTTCCCACGACCTGCTCCCCGTCCTCGGCCATGTTGTCCGCCATCACCTCGTCCTGTGAAAGTCATGGCGACCATGTTGGGAGTTTGCTTTTATTCTGGTGCGGTTTTCCGCTTTGTGCTGCTGGTCCTCCGAGCTTGAGTTGGAACGGCTGTTGCCGGCAGGGAGCCGCGAGCATCGTCGTCGGCAGCTGCGAACTCACTGGCCAACTGACTCATCTGGTTCAATTCAAGATGGTGATTGTCCTACAAGCGCTTCAACTTATGTCGGAGCAACGTGCCCCTTTCTAACCCATCAATGAAGGCGGCCATGGCGGTCTGAGCATGCACTCCTGCGCAGGAATTCTTCATATCCAGCCAACGGGAGAGGTAGGCGCGAGATGTCTCGTCTTTCTCTTGCATGCACCGCTGTAGATCGCCGACAGTGTAGGGACGTTTATACGTACCATCGAAGTTCTTGGTGAACGCTTCTTGCATGTCCAACCAATTGCAGATGGATTTCTCTGGCAATTCATCAATCCATTGATGGGTCGTGCCCGCCAACATCAACGGGAGGTACTTGACATCGACGTTGGGGTCACCTTCGGCAATCTCCACCGCGTTGTCGTAATCCTGCAACCATGTGGCAGGCTTGGCGGTGCCATCATAGAGCTTGATGGTCTTGTCAATCCGGAAACCTTTGGGGTAAGTTGCGGACCGTATCACAGGTCCAAAGCAACGTGGTCCCAGGTATTGTCATTCCTGGGCCTCATGGATCTTGTCTATCCGTGAACGTGCGGCGTATGGCTTCGGGCTTCTTTTTCTTCTTGTCAACAGGGGATGGGCTGCGTGAGCGACGCAGGCCCCATCCACCATGGTGAATGCTAGGTAGCGACAGAGGCGGAGGTGGCGGAGGGTTATCCTTCTTGCTGTTACCCTCTTACGATGCCTCACGCTTATCGCGGTTGCTTGTCGGACGCGGAGGGTCATGGCGTGACCTGCTCTTGTTTCCTTAGTTGCGGTCTCCGTCATGACGGGTCTTCTCCGTGTTGTCGTGGATGACGATGTCGCTCTGCCTTGGCGGGGGCATATCCGTACGACGGTGAGCCTTGGGGTCTTCGCGATGTCGGGGGGAATGGGGCGGTGGCGATGGGCGACGAGGTTGGGCTTTGCCTCCATTGTCGGAGGATATGGGGATAGCATCCTTCCTGTTGCGCGCATCCCTCCGTCTTCGTTCTGACGAACCCGTCTGAGACCCGACATCAAGAGGAGATCTGTCCCTTGGCGGCTTGTGCTGGCTAGATCAGCAAAATGCTGGGTCAGACTCAAACCTCTGAGAGGTGGCCTTTTCCTGTTGTTTCACCGCCTTGGCTGCGAGGTCATAGACCTGTTCCACCGCCTCAGGCGATCGATCCTGCTCCAGAAGGGTCTTGGCGATGGCGAGGTTTAGGATAGGGGTGGGCATCACCTGCCTGCCTTCACTATCAATGTATGGCTTGGTCTATGCCGGCTTCGGGGGAGCCCATCCTAAGTTTCATGCACACCAGGATCGTTGATGACGCGAGCCGGAGCTTTCTTGGCCTTCTGCTGCTGCAACTGAGTCTTTGTACTCGGCCTCCATTGCTCTAGCTTTCTCTATGGACTTCTACGCGTTGACCAGATCTCGATCTAGTTTAGCACCTTGCTCCGCTATGGCCTGCGCTTCCTCCAGCAGCCGCTGGCGCTTCTCGTCAAGCTGGGTCACGTTCCGGATATGAGCTACGGTCAGTGGCTCGACGAGGAGGTTTCCGTACATCACTCTATCAGCTGGAGTAACTTGGGCAGCCGCAGACGTAGATGTTGGAGGCGGCAAGTTTGCAGTGTTGTTATTGCTCGGACCGGTGCCGAGTTCCTGCGGCCGTTGCACTGGGTTGGGCGGAGGTTGGCATGTCTGTAGGGGTTCGTAGCATGGAAAACAAAAAATTTCTACCGCATACAAACAAACAAGCCAAGATCTATCTACTAGATTGTAGCAACGAGTCAATAGAATAACTCACCCTCGAAGATTCCGAAGTGTTTAACGAGAGCGGATTCTCGTGGGTGATGTAGTCGTACTCTTGCCGATCTCAAGATCGCCTAGACAATCCTTCCGGCGCTACGTTCCGGCAGCGCTTCCGCAGTCGGTCACACGTTCGGTACTCGACGAAGACCTTCCTCTCCCTTGTTCCAGCAGGCAGCGGAGGTTGTAGCACTCTCCTCGCGATTCCGGCAGCATGACGGCGTGGTACCCGAAGTAGAGGGGAGATCTCGCAGGGCTTCGCCTTAAGCCGGAGCGAGTATGGTGGACTATGAGAGAGCCTAGATGATCTAGGGTTTAGACGCACCAAGGAGAGGGCTAGGCCGGCGGCTAGGGAAAGTAGAAGGCCCCAACTCGGCAGCTTGGGAGAAACCCTAGGGCAGCAGCGGCGGTTTGGTGGCTGGCGGCTAGGGTTAGGGTTTAGAGGGGTGGAGTTGTGTGTTTGGAGGGGCAACCCTGCCCCTCCTTATATAGGTGGAGGGTGCGACCAAGGGGAGGGGAGTCCCTCCCCAACTCGGCTTCCAAGGTCGGCGGTGGAGGGAGAGGGACTTCCTCCCCAAGTAGGTTTCCTACTCTCCCTCCACCAAACAAAATAGTCGTTTGACTGTTCAAATTGGCGTTTGACTTTTCAAACTAGGATTTGATTTATCCCTTTATTTTGTTCAGCGATGACACCTAGTACATGATGCAACCATTCCAACTTGTTATGACACATTCATGTACCCTTCCCCTCCGGAGTACCGGACATTCCGGAACCTTCTAGAACATTCCCGATGAAAACACCGGAACCATTCTCCAACCCCGAAACAGGACTTTCCTTATATGAATCTTATTCTCCGAACCATTCCGAATCTCCTCGTGATATACCGTATCCCATCCGAGACTCCGAACAACATTCGGTCTCTTACTCATCATTCCATAACTACTGAACAACGTCGAATCCTTAAGTGTGTCTCCCTACGGTTCGTGAATTATGCAGACATGATCAAGACACTTCTCCGAACAATAACCAATAGAGGAATCTGGAAATTCATATGGCTCCCACATATTTCTACGATTACTTTGCGATCGAATGAACCACTTACATACGATACCAATTTCCCTTTGTCTCACGATAGTTTACTTATCCGAGGTTTTGATCGTTGGTATCTCTGCATACCTAGTTCAACCTCGTTACTGATAAGTACTCTTTTCTTGTTCCTGTGATATGTGATCCCTTGTGAGCCAGTCACATGCTTGCAAGCTAATTGGATGACATTCCACCGAGAGGGCCCAGACTATATCTATCCGTCATATGGATGGACAAATCCCACTCTTGATCCATGTGTCTCAACCAATACTTTCCGAATACTCAATGCCACCTTTATAGCCACCCAGTTACGGTGTGGTGTTTAATGTCATCAAAGCATCCTTCCGGTGATGGTGATAAGCATGATCTCACGGTCAAAGGAATTAGGTTACTATGCATCAGAAAGCATATAGCAATTGAACTATTAAAGTGACTTAATCTTTATGCTACGCTTATCTATAGGAGTATGTCCATCATATCATTCTCCTAACGATATGATCTTGTTGTTAATAACATCTCAATGTTCATGATAGGGAAACCACAATCATTTATTAACCAACAAGCTAGTATTATGAAGAGGCTTTACTAGGGACTTCAACTTAAGTTTACAAATCACACAAGTATTAATGTTTCCTTGTTAATACTATTATAGCATGAATGTAAACATTTATCATAAACACAAATATATAATAATAACTACGTTTATTATTGCCTCTAGGGCATATCTCCAACAGTCTCCCACTTGCACTAGAGTCAACTAATCTAGATTACATGGTAATATACTGAACACCCATGGCAGTTTGGTGTTGGTCATGTTTTGCCCTCGGGAGAGGTTTAGTCAACAGATCCGCCACATTCAGATATGTGTGTACTTTGCAAATCTTTATGTCACCATCTTGGACATGTTCTCGAATAGCGTGGAAACGTAGCTTGATGTGCTTCAGCTTCTTGTGTGACCTTGGTTCCTGCGCATTGGCTATGGCGCCCATGTTATCACAGTAGATAGACATTGGGTCCAGCGCACTTGGAACCACACCGAGCTCTGTAATGAACTCTTTCATCCATATCGCTTCTTGTGAAGCCTCCGAAGCAGCCATGTATTCCGATTCAGTTGAAGATCTCGCCATAACGCTTTGCTTTGCACTCCTCCAACTAACTGCTGCACCATTCAAAGTAAATACGTATCCAGATTGTGATTTAGAATCATCCGGATCGGTGTTACAACTAGCATCGGTGTAACCATTAACAACGAGCTGTTCATCACCTCCATAAGAAAGAACCATATCCTTAGTTCTTCTCAAGTACTTAAGGATGTTTTTGACCGCTGTCCAATGATCCACTCCTGGATCACTTTGATATCTGCTAGTCAAACTAACAGCATATGCAATGTCGGGTCTAGTACATAGCATGGCATACATTAGAGATCCTATGGCTGAGGCATAGGGAGTCTTACTCATCCTTTCTCTATCTTCTGTCGTTATTGGACTTTGAGTTTTACTCAAGGTCATATTGGGCAACATGGGCAAGAATCCTTTCTTGCTGTCTTCCATTCCAAATATCTTTAGAACTTTGTCCAAATATGTACTTTGTGACAATGATATTAGGCGTCTCGATCTATCTCTATAAATCTTTATGCCTAATATGTAAGCTGCTTCGCCAAGATCTTTCATTGAAAAACTATTATTCAAATATTCCTTGACACTATTAAGAAGGTCTACATCATTCCCAATCAACAATATGTCATCTACATATAGTATTAAGAATGCTACAGAGCTCCCACTCACTTTCTTGTAAATACAAGCTTCTCCATAAGTTTGTATAAAACCAAAACTTTTGATTACCTTATCAAAACATTGATTCCAACTTCGGGATGCTTGCTTCAATCCATAAATGGACCATTGAAGTTTGCATACCTTGTTAGCATCCCTAGGATCGACAAAACCTTTGGGTTGCATCATATACAACTCTTCATCAATGTCTCCATTGAGGAACGCTGTTTTGACATCCATCTGCCATATCTCATAATCATAATATGCAGCGATTGCTAACATAATCCTCATAGACTTTAGCTTCGCTACTAGTGAGAAAGTCTGATCGTAGTCAACTCCTTGAATTTGTCGAAACCCTTTTGCGACAAGTCGAGCTTTATAGACAGTAACATTACCATCAGCATCTGTTTTCTTCTTGAAAATCCATTTGTTCTCTATAGCCTTCCGGCCATCCGGTAAGTCCACCAAAGTCCATACTTGGTTTTCATACATGGATCCAATCTCGGATTTCATGGCTTCTTGCCATTTATTGGAATCTGGGCTCATCATCGCTTCCTCATATGTCGCAGGGTCATCGGTGTTGTCCACCAACATGACACTCATAACGGGATCATACCAATCAGGAGTGGTACGAGTTCTGGTTGACCTGCGAGGCTCTGTAGCAACTACAACCGAAGTTTCATGATCATCATCATTAGCTTCCTCTCTTATTGGTGCAGGCACCACGGGAAATTCTTCCGGTGCTGCGCTACTCGCAAGTTCGAGAGAAGGTTCGACAACCTTGTCGAGTTCTACTTTCCTTCAAGTCACTTCTTTCGATAGAAATTCTTTCTCTAGAAAGGACCCATTCTTGGCAACGAAGATTTTGCCTTCGGATCTATGATAGAAGGTAATACCCAATAGTTTCCTTTGGGTATCCTATGAAGACGCATTTTTCCTCTTTGGGTTCAAGCTTGTCCGGCTGTAACTTCTTTACATAGGCTTCGCAACCCCAAACTTTAAGGAACGGCAATTTAGGTTTCTTCCCAAACCATAATTCATACGGTGTCGTTTCAAAGGATTTAGATGGTGCCCTATTTAAAGTGAATGCGGCTGTTTCTAATGCATAACCCCAAAATGATAGCGGTAAATCTGTAAGTGACATCATAGAACGAACCATATCTAAGAGAGTTCGATTACGACGTTCGGACACACCATTACGTTGTGGTGTTCCCGGCGGTGTCAATTGTGAAAGTATTCCGCATTTCTTCAAATGCTCGCCAAACTCGTAACTTAGATATTCACCTCCACGATCAGAACGCAGAAATTTAATTTTCTTGTTACGTTGATTCTCAACCTCACTTTGAAATTCCTTAAACTTCTCAAAAGTTTCGGACTTATGTTTCATGAAATAGATATACCCATATCTACTCAAGTCATCCGTGAAGGTAAGAACATAACGATAACCACCGCGCGATGCTACACTCATTGGACCACACACATCGGTATGTATGATTTCCAATAAGTCCGTAGCTCGCTCCATCATACCAGAAAATGGAGTCTTAGTCATTTTACCCATCAGACATGCTTCGCATCTTTCAAGTGATTCAAGAAGTCCATCGGAATTGAGTTTCTTCATACGCTTCACTATAATGTTACCAAGATGACAGTGCCACATATAGGTCGAGTTATCGCTCAATTTCAAACGTTTAGCTTCAATGTTATTAATATGTGTATTTCCACTATCGAGATTCAATAATAATAGACCATCTATCAAAGGTGCATGTGCATAAAACATATTACTCATATAAATCGAACAACCATTATTCTCATATTTAAACAAGTAACCGTCTCGCAATAAACAAGATCCCGATATAATGTTCATGCTTAACGCAGGCACCAAATAACAATTATTTAAGTATAAAACTAATCCCTATGGTAGATGAAGAGGTAGCGTGCCGACCGCGATCACATCAACCTTTGATCCATTTCCTACACGCATTGTCACCTCGTTCTTCGCTAGCTTCCGTTTATTCTACAGCACCTGTTTCGAGTTACAAATATGAGCAACCGAACCAGTATCAAATACCCAGGCACTACCACGAGTACTAGTGAGCTACACATCAATAACATGTATATCGGATATACCTTTCTTCTTGATGTTTCCGTTCTTCAAATCCGCCAAGTACTTTGGGCACTTCCGCTTCCAGTGACCTTCTCCCTTGCAGTAAAAGCACTCAGTATCAGGCTTAGGTCCAGCCTTGGTCTTCTTCGTCGGTGCGGTAACTTTCTTACCACCCTTCTTGAAGTGTCCCTTTTGCTTAGACTTGCCTTTCTTGAATTTGGTGGTCTTATTGACCATCAACATTTGGTGCTCTTTCTTGATCTCCACTTCTGCAGATTTTAACATGGAGAAGAGTTCTGGCAACTGCTTGTTCATGCTTTGCATATTGTAGTTCATCACAAAGTTCTTGTAACTTGGTGGTAGTGATTGGAGGACACGGTAAATCCCCAAAGCAATAGGAATCACTATACCCAAGCTTTGAAGTTTGTTTGCGTGCCCAGACATCTTAAGCACATGCTCACTGACGGAGCTCCCTCTTCCATCTTGCAGTTAAAGAACTTTTCAGAAGTCTCATAGCTCTCAACTGCCGCGTGAGTCTCAAAAATCAATTTGAGTTCACGGACAATATCACATGGGTCTGAATTCTCAAACCTTTTCCGAAGCTCCGATTCCAAACCATACAAGATAGCACACTGAACTGTGGAGTACTGATTCTTCTGAGCGAGGTAAACGTTCTTTACTTCATCGGTAGCATCAGCTGCAGGCGGGTCACCCAGCGGTGCATCCAGCACATAGGTCAAATTACCAGCATTGAGGACAATCCTCAAATTGCGGAACCAATCCGCGAAGTTGCTTCCAATGTTTTTCAACTTTTCTTTCTCTAGGAACGCATTAAAATTGATGGTAGGAGCCGCCATTGATCTACAACATATTTGTAATAGTTTAGACTAAGTTTATGACAAATTGAGTTCTAATTAATAGTTAAATTAATCTAGGTGAACTCCCACTCAAAACAATATCCCTCACATTGTTTTACTGATCACATGAACCAAATCCACCACATCAAAACCGATCATCATGAGATTTGATGTAGCTTCAATGGCAAACAATCGACATGTTCATCATATCTACTATATGATTCATGCTTTACCTTTCGGTGATCCGTGTTCCGAGACCATGTCTGTACATGCTAGGCTCGTCAAGATCAAACCTTAGCTTCCGCTTGAGCAAATCTGGCTTGCTCACGTTGTATACACTTGTAAAATCTAACACACCCGATCATCACGTGGTGCTTCGAAACAACAAGCTTTAGCAACGGTGCTTACTAAGGATGAACACTTTAGAACTTGAAATTTATGTGCATGAGGGATCATCTTATAATGCTACCGTCGTTAACTAAGCAATACAAGATGCATAAAGGATTAACATCACATGCAATTCATAATATGTGATATGATATGGCCTTTCTTCTTTGTGCTGCCGATCTCCATCTTCAAGCACGAACATGATCTCCATCATCACCGGCATTGCATCAAGGTCAATGACGCTGCTCCATGGTTGTCGTCCACCGGCTTCAACCTATTACAACTACTTTGAATAGACACGCGGGTCTTAACAGAAATTAAAGACAACCATATGGCTCCTGCCGGTTGCCAACTTACAATAAGGAACATTGCATACATCAAATATAATCACAATCATGACCATATCACATCACAGCACACCCCTGCAAAACAAAGTTAGACGCCTCTAATTTATTTGCATGTTTTACGTGGTTTAGGGCTTTCAATAAGTGTCGATCTAACTTACAAACAAGAACCACAACGTTGATGTTTGAACTATCAAGTGACCGTTGTAAATTGGATCTATACTATAATGGGAGAGACAGACACCCACAAAGCCACTTATGCAATATGAGTTGCATGTTGAGCGTGGAGCAAGTCTCATGAACGATGTCATGTAAGGTTAGCCCGGGACGCTTCTTCCCATCATACCGCTAGATGCAAAGTACACAAGAAGCAATTGATAATAAAAGCACCACCGCACATAATGACCATTGTGTTCTACTCGTGCAATAGATCTACATATAGACACGGCTCTGATACCACTGTAGGGGTTCGTAGCATGGAAAACAAAAAAATTCTACCACATACAAACAAACAAGCCAAGAGCTATCTACTAGATTGTAGCAACGAGTCAATAGAATAAATCACCCTCGAATATTCCAAAATGTTTAACGAGAGCGGATTCTCGTGGGTGATGTAGTCGTACTCTTGCCGATCTCAAGATCGCGTATATGATCCTTTCGGCGCTGCGTTCCCGCAGCGCTTCCGCAGTCGGTCACATGTTCGGTACTCGACGAAGACCTTCCTCTCCCTTGTTCCAGCAGGCAGCGGAGGTTGTAGCACTCTCCTCGCGATTCCGGCAGCATGACGGCGTGGTACCGGAAGTAGAGGGGAGATCTCGCAGGGCTTCGCCTTAAGCCGGAGCGAGTATGGTGGACTATGAGAGAGCCTCGGTGATCTAGGGTTTAGACGCACCAAGGAGAGGGGCTAGGCCGGCGGCTAGGGCAAGTAGAAGGCCCCAACTCGGCGGCTTGGGAGAAACCCTAGGGCGGCGGCGGCGGTTTGGTGGCCGGCGGCTAGGGTTAGGGTTTAGAGGGGTGGAGTTGTGTGTTTGGAGGGGCAGCCCTACCCCTCCTTATATAGGTGGAGGGTGCGGCCAAGGGGAGGGGAGTCCCTCCCCAACTCGGCTTCCAAGGCCGGCGGTGGAGGGAGAGGGACTGCCTCCCCAAGTAGGTTTCCTACTCTCCGTCCACCAAACAAAATAGCCGTTTGACTTTTCAAATTGGCGTTTGACTTTTCAAACTAGAATTTGATTTATCCCTTTATTTTGTTCAACGATGACACCTAGTACATGATGCAACCATTCCAACTTGTTATGACACATTCATGTACCCTTCCCCTCCGGAGTACCGGACATTCCGGAACCTTCTAGAACATTCCCGATGAAAACACCGGAACCATTCTCCAACCCTGAAATAGGACTTTCCTTATATGAATCTTATTCTCCGGACCATTCCGGATCTCCTCGTGATATCTCGGATCCCATCCGAGACTCTGAACAACATTCGGTCTCTTACTCATCATTCCATAACTACTCAACAACGTCGAATCCTTAAGTGTGTCTCCCTACAGTTCGTGAATTATGCGGACATGATCGAGACACTTCTCCGAACATAACCAATAGAGGAATCTGGAAAGTAATATGGCTCCCACATATTTCTATGATTACTTTGCGATCGAATGAACCACTTACATACGATACCAATTTCCCTTTGCCTCACGATAATTTACTTATCCGAGGTTTTGATCGTCGGTATCTCTACATACCTAGTTCAACCTCGTTACTGATAAGTACTCTTTTATCGTTCCCGTGATATGTGATCCCTTGTGAGGTAGTCACATGCTTGCAATCTAATTGGATGACATTCCACCGAGAGGGCCCAGACTATATCTATCCGTCATATGGATGGACAAATCCCACTCTTGATCCATGTGTCTCAACCAATACTTTCCGAATACTCAATGCCACCTTTATAGCCACCCAGTTATGGTGTGGTGTTTGATGTCATCAAAGCATCCTTCCGGTGATGGTGATAAGCATGATCTCATGGTCGAAGGAATTAGGTTACTATGCATCAGAAAGCATATAGCAATTGAACTATTAAAATGACTTGATCTTTATGCTACGCTTATCTATAGGAGTATGTCCATCGTATCATTCTCCTAACGATATGATCTTGTTGTTAATAACATCTCAATGTTCATGACAGGTAAACCATAATCATTTATTAACCAACAAGCTAGTATTATGAAGAGGCTTTACTAGGGACATCAATTTAAGTTTACAAATCACACAAGTATTAATGTTTCCTTGTTAATACTATTATAGCATGAATGTAAACATTTATCATAAACACAAAGATATAATAATAACTACATTTATTTTTGCCTCTAGGGCATATCTCCAACAATGTCCTTCGCGTGATCATTGTCGGCGGCGAGAGGTGGTCCCTTCCCCTTGTCTAGCAATGTAG
Organism: Avena sativa; assembly: GCA_916181665.1. NCBI lineage: Eukaryota > Viridiplantae > Streptophyta > Magnoliopsida > Poales > Poaceae > Avena > Avena sativa. The sequence goes on from OV702280.1 coordinate 427,515,813, forward strand.
GCGGAGCTCTTCCGGGTTGATCTTCATCCATCGCCATCCCAATGGTGACGAACACTTCTCGGGACGTGACGGTGTTGTTGGTCTGCTCTTCGCGCTGGTAATCTTCATCCATCTCCTGCATGGCAGAGTCTAGATCCTCTGGGCTGAAATCTATCTCCTATGAATCTGCACAGAAGTCGGCGTAAAGCGCGTCAATCACAGAGTTAGTGGGTGTCGGGGCTTCCTCGATGACGGGGGGTGGAGGTGCAAGGGGTGCGATGATGACTGGAGGTGGTGGCGCTGCTACGGCGATGGCGGCTGAAGGTGGTGGTGGCTGAGCCGGTGGAGCTTCGTTAATGAGCGTAAGAGCTGTCTGATCCGCCTGCTCAGCCTCCGCGTAGTTGTTGACGGTATTCACCATGCTTTCGAAGGTGAGGCGTCTTGAAGTCTGCTGCCTCCTTAGAGAATGCCGGAGAAGCGTTCCCTGGTCTAGTCCTTCCACAAAGTGATACATAGCATCATCATTGGGGTAGTGTGCCAGATCGGCTCGTATACGGAGCCACCTAGCAAGGTAATCGCGGGGGTTTTCGCCCTCTCTCTGAATGCAACGCACCAGATCGAAGATGGTAACCACGCCAACGAACTTGGATCTCTGCTGTCCAGACGCACGGGCGAAGCCGGCGGATTTGCAGCGATCTTCCACCGTTATATCCTGCACAGGGGAGGTTTGGGTGGGCCTTGAATTTTTCCGATCTTTGGCGGCAAACTCCGAGGAGAGATCCTACATCGATCCTTCCACGAACGTATCCTGCTCGTAGGCGGTTCGTGCAGGTCTTGGTGCTCCTCCGACTCCCAAGGAACTAGTGCCCGAGTCGGTTTCGCCAATGAAGAGGTGGATGTCTCCGATGGGGATGATCGAGCATCGCGTAGGGTTCGTCTTCGCCGGGATCCATAACTTGTCGGGAGGGACGATCGGAACGTTGCGGGAGAAGAGAACGCGACCGATGGCTACGGTTTCGCCGATTCCCGCGAAGACCTTGGTCCTCGCCCGCTGAAGAGCCTGAAGCGCCTCTTGCCCCACTATGGGCGCCAACTGTCATGGTATTGCCGACGAGTACACCATGGAGGGGTCCTCACAGTGCGTGTTTAGAGACGTAGGGGAAGGCGGACGGTTGAAGGGTACGAGGTAACACAGCTTACCCAGGTTCAGATCCCACGACGGTGGCGGAATCCTACTCCTGCTATAAATCACTATAATGACAATACACCAAGTTACAGAGATAGGTTCGCTATGCGAGGTGTGACTAGAAAGTCTAATTTAACGTGTCCTAAAGGCTCCCATAGGACCGACTTATATAGTCGCCAGGTCCTAGGGTTACAGGGAAAAGTCCTAGCCGGACAGGATAAAGAGTCCTACACTGAATATAACTAGTCTAACTTGTCTTGTACTCCAAGGCTCCGGGTACGCTGGTGACTCCACCGTAGACTTCCTTTATTCGGCATGGGCCTCCCTTCTGGATCCATCTAAATGGGCCACCCAGCAGGCCATGGGCCATGCTACCAACTGTGGGCCACCCGGGTTATCCAGATAAGAGACATGCTATGAGGATACCCGTATAGCATATCCCCAACAGGGGTGTAGCGGCGAGGGCGGGAAAAGGAAAATAGCGGGAAAAGGAAAACGGCGGGAAGGCTGGCGACGACTCAGCTTCTGTCGCTGACAGGCTGGTCCACTCGGCCAATTTGCTCCGTCTGGCATCCCTAGGGCGTAACCGGGATCCTGGGTTCGGCTTGGGTAGTCCGGCCGAAAAGAGGTCCCTGGGTACGCGACTGAGCCGATTTTCGGCGTCCAGACGTAATTTCGCCGTCCGGATCGGCCTCCTGGGTAGGCGAGTGGAGATGCTCTAACAGTGTATATACCTTGTTTGACCTATCTTGGTATTTTCTCCTTAATATATGAAATTCAGTTCTCCTCCGTGGTTTGAAAAAAAACGATTCGGTGCTAGCCTGCACTGATCGTCCATAAATTCAGCAATATCTCGTAATATAGTCGTTCATAAGATTGATATCGGCTACGATTGTGATCCTTATGTGCATACACAATCGAGAGCAGTAATGGTGGCAGATATGTTTTCTAGTCCTTCTATTGTAAATTAATTGAGGAAGATTTATCTAAATTTGCATGAATCAAGACACTAAATTGCGTCAAGATACATACATACCCACACTAGTAGAAAACGGACCTTTGGTCCAGAGCATTAGTCCCGGTTCTAGTACAAACTGGGACTAATGCCTGGTCCCAACGGCTAGAAACGGCCGCAGGGACCAGAAGACATTAGCCCCGGTTCGTATGGGAACTTTAGCCCCGGTTCGTTTAACAAACCGAAGCTAAAGGGTCTGGCACTGGAAAAGAGCAGATGCGTGGACCTTTAGCCCCGGTTTGTTTCTCAAACCGGGACTAAAGTCTCCGACTATATCTTCTTCCCCTTCCCAGCCCGAGCCATTTCAAGCTCACACAATCATCCTTCTAAAATTTCTCCCCTCAATCTCGAGGTCTTTCCCATTTTTCTCAAGATTTGTGAAGATTTTTTGGCTCCACATCTATCAAGGGTCCTAAGAGGTTAGCAACTTCATCATTTCAGCTCTCATTGTTTGTTTTAGCTCATTTCATGCTCTAGAAATGGATAGATTTTGTGTGGGTTCTATCTCTGTATATCTGGTTAATTTGGCACATATAGTTCTCGAAATTCATTTGATTCATCGAAGCACATAGATACATGAGTTCATCCTATATACATATCTTGGTTTGACACGTTGTCTTGAAATCCGGTCGGTTCACAGTGCATCATGTCACCGTCGAGCAACAAAATATTCTTATTTCTTCTACCTGTCGTCACAAAATCCATTGAAACAAAAATAAGTAACAAAACTATGAAGACACACATATATATAGTGGCGCCCTAGCATTTTAGCTAATCATCGGCCAGTTAAGCAAGAAATTAAGAACAAAAACATGAACACGCCAAGGAGCTACCAAATTAAATTAGGGAGTGCCTCTATGGCGAGCTCCTCGAAGATGTCTGAGGACGAGGCATCCTAAGACATCTTCGAGAAGCTCTGCCATAGTGGTGTTCCTGCTCTCGCACACCATCTTTCAGTTCATATCTTTTCTAGCTAAATTAGTATGCTGGTGGAGCTAACTAATTTCACATATTAGGGAGTGCCTCTACGGCGAGCTCCTCGAAGATGTCTGAGGACGAGGTCCTAAGACATCTTCGAGAAGCTCCGCCGTAGTGGTGTCCCTGGTCTCGCACATGATCTTCCTTGCAGTTGATAGTTCACAAGGAAGCCTATTTATAGATTAAGCAGCACAACATAGTGTCGACACTCATGACATAATGTCGACACTCACCCCTGTCATATTGTCGCCACCCACTGAAACAGTGTCGCCACTCACTGGCATAGTGTGCACTCACGACATGTAGTGGCGTCACCCACTTTTAGTCCCGATTGGAGACACCATTCGGGACTAAACGGGCTCATGTCGGCCCCAGCCTGCCGCAACCCCTTTAGTCCTGGTTGGTGTGTCCAACCGGGACTAAAGATATAGTAGAAAGTTTTTTAAATCAGTGCTTGTTTGATGTATACGATGTGTTCTTTTATTTTTAGAATAGTACTAGTCTTAGCATCGTGATTTTGTTTGATGAACTTATAAAATGCAGATGAGACGGCAATGGATGTACGCTGACCGAATCTCTGACGAGTTCATTAAAGGCGTGCATTCTTTTCTCGTTGTGGCAGAGGAAAACAAGAGGAATGGTTTTATCTGTTGTCCATGTGGTGAGTGTCGGAATCAGAAGGAATACTCTTCCTCAAGAATCCTTCATGGCCACTTGTTTCGGTTCGGTTTCATGTCTGGCTATAATTGTTGGACCAAGCACGGAGAAAGAGGGGTTATGATGGAAGACAACAAAGATGAAGAGAATGATGACAGCTATCCTATGTCCCCTGAATACGGTGGTACTACAATGGAAGACAATGATGAAGAAGAAGCAGAAGAACGTGCATCATATGAGCCAGATGATGATCTTGGTCGGGCCATTGCTGATGCAAAGGGAGAATGTGATAGCGAAAGGGAGAGGTTGAAATTTGAGCATATGTTAGATGATCACACCAAATTGTTGTACCCCAATTGCGAAGATGGCCACAAAAAGCTAGGCAGCACACTGGAATTGCTGAAATGGAAGGCAGAGGTCGGTGTGCCTGACAAGGGATTTAAAAAGTTGTTGAAGATAATGAAGAAGCTGCTTCCAAAGGATAACGAACTGCCCGCCAGTACTTACGAAGCAAAGAAGGTTGTCTGCCCTCTAGGATTAGAGGTACAGAAGATACATGCATGCATTAATGACTGCATCCTCTATCGCGGTGAGCAGTACGAGAATTTGGATGCATGCCCGGTATGCACTGCATTGCGATATAAGATCCGACGAGATGACCCTGGTGATGTTGAGGGGGAGCGCACGAGGAAGAGGGTTCCCGCCAAGGTGATGTGGTATGATCCTATAATACCATGGCTGAAACGTTTGTTCCGAAAGGAAGAGCATGCCAAATTGTTGCGATGGCACAAAGAAGACCGTAAGAAAGACGAGATGTTGAGACACCCCGCTGATGGGTCGCAGTGGAGAAAAATTGAGAGAAAGTACCCGGACTTTGCAGGTGACGCAAGAAACTTATGGTTTGGTCTAAGTACGGATGGCATGAATCCCTTTGGGGAGCAGAGCTGCAGTCATAGCACATGGCCTGTGACTTTGTGTATGTATAACCTTACTCCTTGGTTGTGCATGAAGCGTAAGTTCATTATGATGCCAGTGCTCATCCAAGGCCCGAAGCAACCCGGCAACGACATTGATGTATACCTAAGGCCATTAGTTGAAGAACTTTTACAGCTATGGCACGGACAAGGTGTACGTGTGTGGGATGAGCACAAACGTGAGGAATTTAACCTACGGGCATTGTTGTTGGTAACCATCAATGATTGGCCTGCTCTTAGTAACATTTCAGGACAGACAAACAAGGGATACAATGCATGCACACACTGTTTAGATGACACTGAAAGTATTTATTTGGATAAGTGCAAGAAGAATGTGTACCTAGGGAATCGTCGTTTTCTTTCGCCCACGCATTCCCTAAGAAGGAAAGGTAAGCATTTCAATGGTGAAGCAGATCACCGGAGTAAGCATGTCCGTCGTACTGGCGATGCTGTATTTGATATGGTGAAGGATTTAAAAGTAATCTTTGGAAAGGGTCCTGGCGGACAGTCCGTTCCGAAGGACGCTGGCGGACACGCACCCATGTGGAAGAAGAAATCTATATTTTGGGAGCTACCCTATTGGAAAGTCTTAGAGGTCCGCTCTGCAATCGACGTGATGCACCTGACGAAGAATGTTTGCGTGATACTGCTAGGCTTCTTGGGAGTGTATGGAAAGAATAAAGATACACCAGAAGCACGACAGGACCAACAACGTATGAAAGACCGAGAAGGCAGGCATCCAGAGTTGTTTCAAGTTACTGCCAGCTACGATCTTACCAAGGAAGAGAAGGAAATCTTTTTTGAATGCCTGAGTAGTATCAAGGTTCCTTCTGGCTTCTCATCCAATATAAAGGGAATAATAAATATGGCAGAGAAAAAATTCCAGAACCTGAAGTCTCATGACTGCCACGTGCTTATGACGCAGTTGCTTCCGGTTGCTTTGAGGGGGCTTGTGCCGGAAAATGTTAGAGTACCCATTGTGAATCTATGTTAGTCCCTCAATGCAATTTCTCAGAAGGTAATCGATCCAGAAAGTCTACCAGGGTTACAGAAAGATGTGGTCCAGTGTCTTGTCAGTTTTGAGTTGGTGTTCCCACCATCCTTCTTCAACATAATGACACACCTTCTAGTTCACCTAGTCGAAGAGATTACTATTCTCGGTCCTGTATTTCTACACAATATGTTCCCCTTTGAGAGATTCATGGGAGTCTTAAAGAAATATGTCCATAACCGTGCGAGGACAGAAGGAAGCACCAAGGGATATGGAACAGAGGAGGTCATTGAGTTTTGTGTTGACTTTATTCCTGACCTTAAGCCGATCGGTGTACCTGAATCATGGCACGAAGGAAGACTTAGTGGAAAAGGCACGCTAGGAAAGAAAGCAAAGATATGTATGGATGGACATTCTTTCACTAAAGCACACTATACAATTCTGCAAAGTTCCACCTTGGTGGCTCCATATATCGAGGTACACAAGAATATTATACGCTCGAACTACCCGGGGTAGTCTAACAGGTTGATTAGAGATGAACACGTGAAGACTTTCGGCGGTTGGTTGCAGACACATCTCATGAATGACACCACTGTTGGAGATCAGTTGTACTTGTTGGCCAGGTCTCCATCTTCAGCTATATTGACTTTCCAAGGTTACGAGATCAATGGGAATATATTTTACACGCATGCCCAATATAAAAAGAGCACCAACCAAAACAGTGGTGTCCGATTTGATGCAACGGACGAGAATGGGAAAAAGGACACATATTATGGTTACATAGAGGACATATGGGAACTTGACTATGGTCCTAATTTCAAGGTCTCATTGTTTTGATGCAAATGGGTCAAGATGATAGGAGGTGGGGTAACGGTAGACCAGCTGTACGGAATGACAACAGTGGATCTCAATAATCTTGCGTACGGAGACGAACCATTCGTCCTTGCCAATGATGTGGCTCAAGTTTTCTATGTGAAGGACATGTCTACTAGACCGAGAAAAAGGAAACATAAGCAAAAAAATATAATATCATACGATGAGCCAAAGCGCCACATAGTTCTTTCAGGAAAAATAAACATGGTGGGATTTGAGGACAGGACAAACATGTCAGAAGATTATGACAAATTTCATGAAATTCCGCCATTCAAAGTGAAAACTGACCCAAGCATATCGCTAAATAAGGAAGATGCTCCATGGTTACGGACAAGAAGAGAACCAAAACACTAGATGTGGATGTTGGTGATGTAATGTATTAAACTTTTGTGAATTAATCCTATTTTTCATTTATTAAAGGAAGATGCTCCATGGTTAATAAAGGAATTTCTGAGATTGCTGTAGGCAGGTACCAAAACTGCAGACTAGGTAACACTTAGACATTTATTAATATTAAAAACCTGGACAAACTGGGACTAGCTAACACTGAGGACTAAAGCCACCCCCTTTAGTCATAATCATGCCTAGTCCTATAGTACACAGCTTCAGGGTCTTCTTCGTCATCGTCATCATCATCGTCATCGTCACCTTCCACTCCAGAGATCCTCAGCCCAGCCATGGCATATACCGGGGGCACCTGCCACTCCGGACTCAGATTCACGGCGGGCGGGGGAGGAGTCTCCTGGAAGACGATGCCGCTACCACCAGGTGGGGGAGGGGCCTTCTTGTGGCTCTGTGGCGGGTAGACTTGTGGGCACCACAGGCGAGGATGGTCTCCCCCGGTGATGTAGCGCATCACGCCGATGATAGTACGGTTCGCCCACCACAGACGCCGACCGGCTTCATTGTGGTTCACCGGGGGTGGGCCATCACCCTCGTACCTGGCGAGCTCCCTTTCCTGACGGTTAGCAAAGAAGTCATTCCAGGATTGATAGTTGTCGGGATCCCACTGGGGATCCATCGGCTGCTCCGGCGTGAGCTCGTGGTAGAAGTGGTTCGTGATGGCCGCCTGTCTGGTGGAGCCTTAAGGCACAGGAGGGACAGGAACCCCTCCAGCGCTCAGCATCCAGCCGGCGGCCGGACGGTAGCCCGGCGGGCAAGGGTAGTTGGAGCCCACAACGCCTGGGTCTCCTCGAGGGTCAGAATGGCCCAGTAGGCACTGTCCATAGTTGTGAGACAAGAAGGTGCGGAGATAGCCATGGCGTGGTCGGCCTATATATAGATGGAAAGTGCCGGAAAACATGGCGGGAAGCGGTGGGATATGGCGGGAAATATCTTTAGTCTCGGTTAGTGGCTACAACCGGGACTAAAAGCACCGTTCAGAGGGAAAGGGCGGGAAAACATGGCGGGAAGCGGTGGGATATGGCGGGAAATATCTTTAGTCCCGGTTAGTGGCTACAACCGGGATTAAAAGCACCGTTCAGAGGGAAAGGGCGGGAAAAACATGGCAGGACGCGGTGGGATATGGCGGGAAATATCTTTAGTTGCAAGGAAAAATATCAAACTTGGTATACTGATCATGTCTCCAAAAAACCTTCACAAAATGACCTATCATGTTCGAGGTTTCATGGCTTTCGGTCCAAGAGACGGATGTTATGTGTTGAATCGCCGCATAGTTTGTGATACGGTGCTCATATTGTGCATGCATGTGTATATTGGGATGTAGAACAATGTTGCAGGAGGAAGTTTTCCTTTTCGTCGCTCGGAAAAGCCATTTTCCATTTTCCGAGCGCAAAAAGACGGGTCGTTTTGTGAAGCAGCCACCAAAATGCAGTTACAGAATGCTACCATCCCATTTTTCTAAAATAGTAGACCATGTTACGAGAACTATATCCCAACCGGGAGATCTAAAACCTTTATGTCCTTCCCAGGTGAAAAAGACAAATGTCTGCCGAATCGCTAGGAAGTGGGTCCGCTTTGAACTACAGGTACATGATCTAACGTCCGTGATTTTTTGAAAAAATCATTTTTAGACTCACAATATGTCGTTTTTTCAGAGATCCAATGCAAGTTCTAACATTCTCATCCCCTATCTTCACGCACGCCGTTTTGACCTAAGTTCGAAACGGCAAAAAATTCAAAACGGGCATAAAAAAAATCAAAAAAGGTCCGAACAATGTAAATCCTTCACGTGGTGTGATATTATGTGACATAGTTGCAAGGAAAAATATCAAACTTGGTATACTGATTATGTCTCCAAAACACCTTCACAAAATGACCTATCATGTTCGAGGTTTCATGGCTTTCGGTCCAAGAGACGGATGTTATGTGTTGAATCGCGGCATAGTTTGTGATACGGTGCCCATATTGTGCATGCATGTGTATATTGGGATGTAGAACAATGTTTCAGGAGGAAGTTTTCCTTTTTGTCGCTCGGAAAAGCCATTTTCCTTTTTCCGAGCGCAAAAAGACGGGTCGTTTTGTGAAGCAGCCACCAAAATGCAGTTACAGAATGCTACCATCCCATTTTTCTAAAATAGTAGACCATGTTACGTGAACTATATCCCAACCGGGGGATCTCAAACCTTTCTGTCCTTCCTATATAAAAAGACAAATGTCTGCCGAATCGGTAGGAAGTGGTACCGGTTTGAACTATAGGTACATGATCCAACGTCCGTGATTTTTTGAAAAAATCATTTTTAGACTCACAATATGTCGTTTTTTCAGAGATCCAATGCAAGTTCTAACATTCTCATCCCCTATCTTCACGCACGCCGTTTTGAGCTAAGTTCGAAACGGCAAAAAAATCAAAATGGGCATAAAAAATTCAAAAAAGGTCCGAACAATGTAAATCCTTCGCGTGGTGTGATATTATGTGACATAGTTGCAAGGAAAAATATCAAACTTGGTATACTGATTATGTCTCAAAAAACCTTCACAAAATGACCTATCATGTTCGAGGTTTCATGGCTTTCGGTCTAAGAGACGGATGTTATGTGTTGCATCACGGCATAGTTTGTGATACGGTGTCCATATTGTGCATGCATGTGTATATTGGGATGTAGAACAATGTTTCAGGAGGAAGTTTTCCTTTTCGTCGCTCGGAAAAGCCATTTTCCATTTTCCGAGCGCAAAAAGACGGGTCGTTTTGTGAAGCAGCCACCAAAATGCAGTTACAGAATGCTACCATCCCATTTTTCTAAAATAGTAGACCACGTTACGTGAACTATATCCCAACCGGGGGATCTCAAACCTTTCTGTCCTTCCTATGTGAAAAAGACAAATGTCTGCCGAATCGGTAGGAAGTGGTACCGGTTTGAACTATAGGTACATGATCCAACGTCAGTGATTTTTTGAAAAAATCATTTTTAGACTCACAATATGTCATTTTTTAGAGATCCAATGCAAGTTCTAAAATTCTCATTCCCTATCTTCACGCACGCCGTTTTGACCTAAGTTCGAAACGACAAAAAATTCAAAACGGGCATAAAAAATTCAAAAAAGGTCCGAACAATGTAAATACTTCGCGTGGAGTGATATTATGTGACATAGTTGCAAGGAAAAATATCAAACTTAGTATACTGATTATGTCTCCAAAAAACCTTCACAAAACGACCTATCATGTTCGAGGTTTAATGGCTTTCGGTCCTAGAGACGGATGTTATGTGTTGAATTGCGGCATAGTTTGTGATATGGTGCCCATATTGTACATGCATGTGTATATTGGGATGTAGAACAATGTTGTAGGAGGAAGTTTTTTTTTCATCGCTCGGAAAATCCATTTTCCATTTTCCGAGCGCAAAAAGACGGGTCGTTTTGTGAAGCAGCCACCAAAATGCAGTTACAGAATGCTACCGTCCCATTTTTCTAAAATAGTAGACCACGTTACGTGAACTATATCCCAACCGGGGGATCTCAAACCTTTTTTCTTTCCCAGGTGAAAAAGACAAATGTCTGCCGAATCGGTAGGAAGTGGGTCCGGTTTGAACTACAGGTACATGATCTAACGTCCGTGATTTTTTGAAAAAATCATTTTTAGACTCACAATATGTCGTTTTTTCAGAGATCCAATGCAAGTTCTAACATTCTCATCCCCTATCTTCACGCACGCCGTTTTGACCTAAGTTCGAAACGGCAAAAAATTCAAAACGGGCATAAAAAAATCAAAAAAGGTCCGAACAATGTAAATCCTTCGCGTGGTGTGATATTATGTGACATAGTTGCAAGGAAAAATATCAAACTTGGTATACTGATTATGTCTCCAAAAAACCTTCACAAAATGACCTATCATGTTCGAGGTTTCATGGCTTTCGGTCCAAGAGACGGATGTTATGTGTTGAATCGCGGCATAGTTTGTGATACGGTGCCCATATTGTGCATGCATGTGTATATTGGGATGTAGAACAATGTTTCAGGAGGAAGTTTTCCTTTTTGTCGCTCGGAAAAGCCATTTTCCTTTTTCCGAGCGCAAAAAGACGGGTCGTTTTGTGAAGCAGCCACGAAAATGCAGTTACAGAATGCTACCATCCCATTTTTCTAAAATAGTAGACCACGTTACGTGAACTATATCCCAACCGGGGGATCTCAAACCTTTCTGTCCTTCCTATATGAAAAAGACAAATGTCTGTCGAATCGGTAGGAAGTGGTACCGGTTTGAACTATAGGTACATGATCCAACGTCCGTGATTTTTTGAAAAAATCATTTTTAGACTCACAATATGTCGTTTTTTCAGAGATCCAATGCAAGTTCTAACATTCTCATCCCCTATCTTCACGCACGCCGTTTTGAGCTAAGTTCGAAACGGCAAAAAATTCAAAATGGGCATAAAAAATTCAAAAAAGGTCCGAACAATGTAAATCCTTCGCGTGGTGTGATATTATGTGACATAGTTGCAAGGAAAAATATCAAACTTGGTATACTGATTATGTCTCAAAAAACCTTCACAAAATGACCTATCATGTTCGAGGTTTCATGGCTTTCGGTCTAAGAGACGGATGTTATGTGTTGAATCACGGCATAGTTTGTGATACGGTGTCCATATTGTGCATGCATGTGTATATTGGGATGTAGAACAATGTTTCAGGAGGAAGTTTTCCTTTTCGTCGCTCGGAAAAGCCATTTTCCATTTTCCGAGCGCAAAAAGACGGGTCGTTTTGTGAAGCAGCCACCAAAATGCAGTTACAGAATGCTACCATCCCATTTTTCTAAAATAGTAGACCACGTTACGTGAACTATATCCCAACCGGGGGATCTCAAACCTTTCTGTCCTTCCTATGTGAAAAAGACAAATGTCTGCCGAATCGGTAGGAAGTGGTACCGGTTTGAACTATAGGTACATGATCCAACGTCAGTGATTTTTTGAAAAAATCATTTTTAGACTCACAATATGTCATTTTTTAGAGATCCAATGCAAGTTCTAAAATTCTCATTCCCTATCTTCACGCACGCCGTTTTGACCTAAGTTCGAAACGACAAAAAATTCAAAACGGGCATAAAAAATTCAAAAAAGGTCCGAACAATGTAAATACTTCGCGTGGAGTGATATTATGTGACATAGTTGCAAGGAAAAATATCAAACTTGGTATACTGCTTATGTCTCCAAAAAACCTTCACAAAACGACCTATCATGTTCGAGGTTTAATGGCTTTCGGTCCTAGAGACGGATGTTATGTGTTGAATTGCGGCATAGTTTGTGATATGGTGCCCATATTGTACATGCATGTGTATATTGGGATGTAGAACAATGTTGTAGGAGGAAGTTTTTTTTTCATCGCTCGGAAAATCCATTTTCCATTTTCCGAGCGCAAAAAGACGGGTCGTTTTGTGAAGCAGCCACCAAAATGCAGTTACAGAATGCTACCGTCCCATTTTTCTAAAATAGTAGACCACGTTACGTGAACTATATCCCAACCGGAGGATCTCAAACCTTTTTTCTTTCCCAGGTGAAAAAGACAAATGTCTGCCGAATCGGTAGGAAGTGGGTCCGGTTTGAACTACTGGTACATGATCTAACATCCGTGATTTTTTGAAAAAAATCATTTTTAGACTCACAATATGTCGTTTTTTCAGATATCCAATGCAAGTTCTAACATTCTCATCCCCTATCTTCACGCACGTCGTTTTGACCTAAGTTCGAAACGGCAAAAAATTCAAAACGGGCATAAAAAATTCAAAAAAGGTCCGAAAAATGTAAATCCTTCCCGTGGTGTGATATTATGTGACATAGTTGCAATGAAAAAATATAAAACTTGATATACTGATTATGTCTCCAAAAAACCTTCATAAAATGACCAATCATGTTCGAGGTTTCATGTCATTCGGTCCAAGAGACGGATGTTATGTGTTGAATCGCGGCATAGTTTGTGATACGGTGCCCATATTGTGCATGCATGTGTATATTGGGATGTAGAACAATGTTGCAGGAGGAAGTTTTCCTTTTCGTCGCTCGGAAAAGCCATTTTCCATTTTCCGAGCATAAAAAGACGGGTCGTTTTGTGAAGCAGCCACCAAAATACAGTTACAGAATGCTAACATCCCATTTTTCTAAAATAGTAGACCACGTTACGTGAACTATAACCCAACCGGGGTATCTCAAACCTTTCTGTCCTTCCCAGGTGAAAAAGACAAATGTCTGCCGAATTGGCCTGAAGTGGGTCCGGTTTGAACTACAGGTACATGATCTAACGTCCGTGATTTTTTGAAAAAATCATTTTTAGACTCACAATATGTCGTTCTTTCAGAGATCCAATGCAAGTTCTAACATTCTCATCCCCTATCTTCACGCACGCCGTTTTGACCTAAGTTCGAAACGGCAAAAAATTCAAAACAGGCATAAAAAAAATCAAAAAAGGTCCGAACAATGTAAATCCTTCGCGTGGTGTTATATTATGTGACATAGTTGCAAGGAAAAATATCAAACTTGGTATACTGATTATGTCTCCAAAAAACCTTCACAAAATGACCTATCATGTTCGAGGTTTCATGGCTTTCGGTCCAAGAGACGGATGTTATGTGTTGAATCGCGGCATAGTTTGTGATACGGTGTCCATATTGTGCATGCATGTGTATATTGGGATGTAGAACAATGTTTCAGGAGGAAGTTTTCCTTTTCGTCGCTCGGAAAACCAATTTTCCTTTTTCCGAGCGCAAAAAGACGGGTCGTTTTGTGAAGCAGCCACCAAAATGCAGTTACAGAATGCTACCATCCCATTTTTCTAAAATAGTAGACCACGTTACGTGAACTATATCCCAACCGGGGGATCTCAAACCTTTCTGTCCTTCCTATATGAAAAAGACAAATATCTGCCGAATCGGTAGGAAGTGGTACCGGTTTGAACTATAGGTACATGATCCAACGTCCGTGATTTTTTGAAAAAAACATTTTTAGACTCACAATATGTCGTTTTTTCAGAGATCCAATTCAAGTTCTAACATTCTCATCCCCTATCTTCACGCACGCCGTTTTGACCTCAGTTCGAAACGGCAAAAAATTCAAAACGGGCATAAAAAATTCAAAAAAGGTCCGAACAATGTAAATCCTTCACGTGGTGTGATATTATGTGACATAGTTGCAAGGAAAAATATCAAACTTGATATACTGATTATGTCTCCAAAAAACCTTCACAAAATGACCTATCATGTTCGAGGTTTCATGGCTTCCGGTCCAAGAGACGGATGTTATGTGTTGAATCGCGACATAGTTTGTGATACGGTGCCCATATTGTGCATGCATGTGTATATTGGGATGTAGAACAATGTTGCAGGAGGAAGTTTTCCTTTTCGTCGCTCGAAAAAGCCATTTTCCATTTTCCGAGCGCAAAAAGACGAGTCGTTTTGTGAAGCAGCCACCAAAATGCAGTTACAGAATGCTACCATTCCATTTTTCTAAAATAGTAGACCACGTTACGTGAACTATATCCCAACCGGGGGATCCCAACCGGGGCTAAAGGTCCCCCTTTTGTCCCGGTTTGTACTACCAACCGGGGCTAAAGGGAGGGGGTGGATATAAATACCCACCCCATGCTCCCCGGTCGGTGCACGAACCGGAGCACACAGACCGCCGCGCCGCCGTCTTCCTCCTCGCGCGCAAAGCCACCGTGCCGCCGTGCCGTCAACCACCGCGCCGCCCGCGCCCATGCCCGTGCGCCGCCCGCGCCCGTGCGTCGCCTGTTTCGCCCGCGCCCGGCCCGTACCTTCCCGCTCCGGCGCCGCCCCTTCTTCCCCGGCACGCCGCCGACCGCCCCTTTCCTGGCACACGCCCACCCGCGGCACGCCGCCGACCGGAGCCCACCGTGCCACCCGCACCGTCAACCACCTCCGGAGCCGCCCCTCCCCAAGGTAATTAAGCTCTAGTTAATTAGTAGTGTTAATTTTGTTAATTAGTGTTAATTTTGTTAGTTATTTTGTTAGTGTTAATTAGTTAGTGTATATAATTTTTTTAGTGTATTTTAGGGTTAATTAGTTACGGTTATTTTAGGATTAATTAGTTAGTAAGTTTAGTGTAATTTTTTCTTAGATATTTTAGTTAGTGTTTAATATATTTTATTTTGAGTTAGTGTAATTTAGTTAGTGTAATATAGTTTATTTTAGTTAGTGAATTTTTCTTAGTTATGAATTTAAGGATTTTAGTTGATACTATTTATTTTAGTGTAATATAGTTTATTTTAGTTGATACAATTTATTTTCATCATGTTTAAAGTATATAGGTTTAATTTAGTGTTTAGGAATGCCGATTCCTCATCCTCGTTCACTCGGCGTGACCCCCGGAGCGCTACTAGACAGTGTCACCGGGCATCCACGTGGCTGGGCTCTGCCGGGCTGGCACTGGGAGGTGTTACCAGCCGGGGGACGTCGTCTCGTGAGTAATCCGGGTGTCATCGTCGACCCGGATCTTCTGTGGTGGCGGTCGAGTGGTCCAGGTGCGATGCAGAGGGAGCCGGGCCCCGACGAGGTGGTACAACGTCGTGTCGGGGAGGAGGACGAGCACATCCGGCGCTACATGCACATTTTAGGAGTCCGGGACGCCAATACCTGGCAGCTTCTTCAGGCACCTTACCCGAGATATTCTCCGGTGATGGTTCCTACACTTTGGGTGCACACCTCCCGCGGCTCAGTAGCCGGGGCTCGACGTCTTCGCTGAGCTAGCTAGATGTGTAATAGGGTTGTATTGTTGTTTAATTGGTACTTTATTGTTGTACTAGCTGGATTATTCGATATGTATTGTTGTTTAACTGGTACTTTATCTTTCTTTATCGCATTATTTAAGCTGGATTACTTTATCTTCCTTTATTTTATCGCATTAAGCAAAATGGTTTTATCTTTCTTCTGTATTAGTTAAGTTATGGACGGTAGAGACAACGAAGAGCACATCATGTACAACATGATAGATGAGGGTACAGGAGGTTACAATTATGATGGAGCAGACGATGATGGAGATGATGATGGCTCCCAATACCTCAACTTGGATGAAGCCGACAGAAGAGACGACTATGACGAATTCTTTGGTGGAGACGACGGTGGAAATGACGGTGGAGACACCACCATAGCAAAGACCGGCGAGGTATATAAAGCCTCTGCTGATCACGAGCTAATAGATGCATTAGTTGATATATATATATATATATATATGTACTAACGACTGTTTCTTCTCTTAGACCTCCGCATCGGGCGAATCTTCTGCAAGGAAACGAGGACCAACCAAAAAGTTGGCCAATGGTATGCGTTTCACCATTGATCTAGTGTCTGAGGTCGGCGAACCTTTGGAGCCGTAAGAGGCCGCAAGTGTATTTGTGTACCAATGCGGAGCGATAGTCAGGGACGCCATCCCGATCACTACTCAGAAGTGGAATAAGCCAGGAAAGAAAAGTGATCGAGTTGGAGAAACTTTTGTCGATGACAGAGCCAAAGACGGTCTTTGGAATTCACTCATGGCACACTTCTCTCTGCCTGAATTGGACACTCCTGAACTCACTGAGGCATTGAGGTTGCAAGTCAGAAAGTGGGCCTTTAATAAGATGGGCGGACAGTTCAAGGACTGGAAGAAAATATTGTACAACAACTTTGCCAAGAAGGGGCTGACTCCGCCATTCACTGGCCCGCTAGAGAAGCAGCGGGATAACTGGACCCCATTTGTGAAATAGAAGGAATCAGAAGCAGCTACGGCCAAGTCAGAAAATAATAAGATAAATGCGGACAAAAAGAAATATCACCATACTATGGGGACAGGTGGCTACAAGACGACCGCGCCGAAGTGGGAAAAAATCGAGGAAGAAATGCGTAAAAAGGGGGTCACGCCAGCTACAAATCAGAGGCCCGTGAGGTCAAAAAATTGGCTCCTTGGGCATGGGGGGTCGTATGACACTGAAACCGGGGAGATTATTTTTACAAAGGAGGCCATTACTAAACCCAAAGATGAACTTGTTAAAGTGATACTACTGAGAAAAGATGGAAAGTTCATTCCTGACAGAGAGAACGATGAGCTGACATATGCCCTCGGGAATCCTGAAAAAGTCGGACGAACACGAGGCTTTGGCGCATCTGTTCCATGGAAGACAGGGTTTCCCGCTGACATCGACACTTATAGAAGCCGAACCAGAAAAACGAACCGGCAGAAGGCGGAGGAGGCAGCGTGGTTGGAGGCGGTTGAAAAAAGGAACGAGGAATTTCAAGTCATGTTCAAGCTGCAGCAGGAGCAGATTAATGAACTTAGAGTACTGGCCCGACAGCAAGATCCTGCGTTAGACAGTCCGGTGGGCCCATCTCAACGGAGAAGCAGCGTGGCTTCCACGGAGGTACAAGCTAATAATCCAATGCTGATGGACAATAATGCACCAGCGATAGATGATACGGCCGGTGCAACGATGGTTCTCTACCCCGTGGATGAAGTCGAGGCAAGGACAGCTTGTGAGCTACATGTCACAGTGAAGAACATTTCTATGAAGGTGGCGCTCGGCTTTGCTTTACCTTGTCCACCGGAAACGACCTACCATGGAAGTCAGATTCCAGCAGGCTATGCTCGTGTCGGTGTGGATGAAGTTGAACTGACATGTCGATCACTTGAGCTTGACATCCCTGCGGGCGAAGGGGAGAAAACACTTGGAGAAGTGGAGGGTGGGATCATTCTTTGGAAAACAGAACACATCGTGTTTCCAGGCTGGGCGCCAAGGAAATCTTCTCCTCCGAGAAGCAATCCATCACCTCCAAGGCCACCATCACCTCCGAGTCCACCGTCTCCACCAAGAAACAATAGTCCACCCCTTCCTGAGAGGGATCGCAGCGCGACTGCATCTCCATCTCCGGCGCCTCCGCCTCCGCCCACTGAATCAAAGGGAAGAAAGCGAAAGAATAACACCGCTACGTCGAGGGAGACCCGACGCCGAAAACGACAAGATCCCCTCCCAAGAGTACCGCCGTCGCCTCCCAAGTTAGCTTATCACCGGACTGATGAGGAAAGCGCGGTGATCTCCCGGGCCGAAGTGAAGGCCCATTTTGCACCAAAACAACCCGAGCGACAGGTGCTAGTTGATCCAAAAGTCAAGAAGCACTTCAAGGCATTCCTTGAGCAACCACCCCAACATGTGTTAAATAGGAAAGATGACTATACACGCTGTCTTCCGAAGACACTAAAAGAGAAGTCATCAAGCAGTACTGCAAGTGGGAGAAAATCAAAAGAAGTTGCCCAGATCGGCAAACAGGCAAAACAATCCATTGCCCCGCTCAAGGTGTTACCCCAGCCCACACAAGGTGGAATAGATATGGAATTAGCTATTAAATTAGCCAAGGAGTGTAACGTGCCGGTCGAAGCACTTCTAGCCGACGGAGATAATGTCGCCAAGGGACCAATAGCACGAAAATTTGTCTACGGGGAGCTTCTGGTCAGCGATGAGGTATTCGATGATCTGCCAACACATATGTGACTGTTGCATATCTGGTACTTGAAAGTCACAAAGGGAGACAATTTCTCCTATGTAAAGTTGGAGAGGAGTACTTCCGTCCAGACGAGATCTCCATTGAACTCTGTGAACTATTACAGTTATTCAACCTAGACGCCCTCGACAAGTCTCTCCTCAGCATATATTGTCTGTAAGTAATTAAGTCACTAACTCAGCTCGTTCAATTCATTTCCTATCGTTATCCTCACTATAGCTCCTTCTGTATGCTATTATATATGGAGAATGAAGATGCAAGAATATAGAAGAAAGTCAATCTACAGCATTGGGTTCGTTGACCCAAACAGAGTAAATGGACATACGCTAATAAATAACCTCGAGGAAACAGATGATAACTTGCTAATGTTTTTAATGGAGCAACATTACAAGACACAAATACTATTTCCTTACAACTATGGGTAAGAGTCTTACTGTCTTGTACACATTCAATTTTTGTTTACTCGATGTTAAGTGTATATAAACCTGCGTAGCTTCTACTGGATTCTTCTAAACATTGACGTTGACCGTGCAAAAGTTGAAATCTCGGACTCGTTAAAGAAGCCGATGGAAGACTACCGTAGCATAATTGATTACCTCCAAAAGTAATTTCAGTCACTATATCTGTCTCTTTCGTTCATTCTCTGAGATGTAAAATAATTAATAACTCATTCATTTCTTTTTTGCCGGACAGGGTTTGCAAAAGGTTCACGAAGGAGGTTCAGGGTGAATGGCGTGAGGAGCTCACTTTTCGTACGGTCCCGGTAAGTAGTACGAGAGCTAGGGGACTAATTTATGTGGATATTACAATTATCATTCTTACAATTATCATGCTTGATTATTATCTGATTGAATTATATTCTCGATCGAAAAGTGTGTGACGCAGCCACAGGGGACTAATTTATGTGGATATTACGTATGTGAGTTCATTAGTGGGTGTATAGAGCAGGGCAGAGACTTTCTTCAAGTACGTAAATAATATATCCGCAATTTATTCTATACCATAGTTTTTGTTGAGTTCCATTCATAATGATCTACTTCTTTATATATAGTTGAATGCGATGCGGGATAAGCTCCTACCACATGAACGCCTACTAGCAATTCAAGAGGAGTTGTCGGGATTTTTGCTCAGGGACGTCATAAACTCAAAAGGAGAGTACAACGTAGATAGACCTTCGTGTAATCGTGGATAGACACAAAAGGACAATATCTGTTGTAATGATGATCTTGGTGTAAATCAATTAAACGAGCTCTAGTCTCGGTTGTGTATATATTTATATGTATTTATGTTATCGTGAGTGAAATTAAATTATATATGCATCAATATATACAACATGTAGTAGCGTAGAATAATATGTATATGAAAACACAAAATGAAAAATAATCAAACACAAAAAAAGAAAACCCTAAAATCCTAAAACCCCACCTCCTGCCGCGGCAGTAGTTTGGTGCAAAACGCTGCCGCGGCAAAAGAACTTTAGTCCCGGACTAAATATCCTCCAGCCCAGCGCACACAGAGCGGCCACGTGGAGACAATCTAGTCCCGGTTTGTAATAGAACCGGGACTAAAGGCCTAACCTTTAGTCCCGATACGTTAGCCCCGGATTGCAATCCGGGACTAAAGCCTCTTACAAACCGGGACTAGTGTCATGTTTTCTACTAGTGCCACACAAATCTGCATCAATTAGATTGGAATGGAGGAAGTATAATAATTAATAAATGTCAGCATTGAATTTTTTTTCTTGCCATTGGGGACATTAAAATCAATAGACACCTCTAAGAAATCAGTGCTGGTTAGCCTCTGATTAGCAAAGACTAGGCCCATAGAATTACCCTATTTCTGGAAAGGATTGGAATGGAGGTAGTACTTTCTAAAGAATAGTCAAATGCATTGACAATTTATTCTGACTAGTAATCACGCACGTGCACGCACGTCTCCCCTATAGTTCTTGAATTGACCATAGTGAAAGGACAAGAAATTTAGAAGCTTTATTTCATAATAAACTTATGCAATTTTTTCATAAAAGGAAAACATATACTGAATTGGCACTTCAGGACAAACTATAACATATCAATAGATTTAGATTGGTATGAACAATACTACACTAATACATGGTCATCTAAACATATATGGCGACCTATATTGCATAGCCATAGACAACCTTTAATGACATGATCCGTGCAATGGCTATAAGAATCAAACACTCCAATCTTTCCACCGTCTGAAATTCTTACCCAATTTTTGGGGATTAGTGAGTGTAGATACTGCTGGTGAAGTGACCATAATAGTGAAGCCAAACCTTTCCAAAATCCACTCCTTTCTTGAGATCATGGTAAATTTGAGTTTTGAACAAAGCTTCAATCTAATAAATAACCACAAGGAAATTATTTACATAAGAGCACACAACTTGTAATTTACATGTTTTTAAGAAAAACGTTCAAAATGATATGCATATATGAATTCTGTTTTGTTAGAAGTCTACTACAATCCTTGACAACATCATTCTCTTCATTTTTTAGCTTCACTTTCATTGCACTTGGGTGCGCACAATATATTCAAATATTTTGGAGTAGCATAAATTAATTAGAAGTAACATCCTTCTATGGTTAAAAAATCTAGTCGAGAAAATAATGCAAAATTCATATAATGGATGGTGCATAATCTGAGACAAATTAATGTATGCATTGTAAAATTTAAGGACTCGCTTGCTCCAGTAACACTCTCGCTATTGTAGCATCAACATCAGTGTCTGAATAATTAAACCAAGAAAACAGGAGAAAATGAACAAGCAACACATTGCAATGCACAATAACATTAACCTGATATTTTAACTTCTTACATGGGAAAAATCTCTTGATCACAAGAATACATAAACAAGAAATAGTTCGGTCATGGAGTATTAAGGTAAATGCATAGCGTTTCAAGTACCATGTCCTTGATATTGAGACAAGCACACATATTGGAGTCCATAAATCAACTACAGTTGCCCATTGGCCATTTCCATTGCGTTGATACATGCAAGACAGGAAATATTGTCCAAATAATTTGTAATATTGATTGGTGAGTTATGCATACCACCATGCACAGTTTAATATTGATGATGTTAGACTCTCGTTTTGCTGCGATTGGTACTTGGTAGAGTGAGTTTAGATGGGAGGATTCACGGGCTGCTCGAGAATGAACTGCACTGCGCGGCCTTGCTTTGCTGAATTAACGACAGAGACACTCTGAACTCGAGTTGGCTGAATGTATTTAGAGTGATGGGAAGCTGAATACGGAGGGAGTAAAACAGGTTCCGATTTGTCATCTTTGAACTGATACATTCAACACCAAGTACTGCCACATCATTGAGAAAAGAAAAAACCCGTTTCAGCATGCTAATATGATGCTATTATGGAACCGGTATTAATTCATCGGTGCATATTTTAATTTGCAAAACTGCGTCAGTAACATAATGTGGATAAAGTCTTCCTTCTGAAAATAGTATCAAATGTGGCCTCATATATCATACTCGGCAGAACAGATTCCTTTCCGACCAGCTTCAAGCTCCGCAATGGCTCAACTGGCTTTAGTATCTAAACAAAAAATTAAAAGCAATCACAAAAAATATAAATATTAGACAGTGTTTATCTACCGGATACTACAAAGAAATTAAACAATGAAATCCAGAGTACAACAACTGAACTTCAGACATTTGATCTACACCAAAGGAATACACAGTACAAAGCTTCTCGTCCTTTATTTCAGTTGCTCTATCAGTATCCATTAGTAGATCATCTATGTACTATAGTTTTACAATGGCAATCGCCAAAAGTTTCGATTGGGATACGTTCACTTATCTCCGTCTGCACAATGAACACTGGTATAGTTTGCTGAGTATGCCTCCTCCTTCCATCGGGACGGCCTCGCACAACCAGCAGAGAAAGGGTCTCATCCCTTTAGGCCAGTTGCCCTGGCCCGACGCATCCAGCAGCAGCCTGAGCGATCTCCTACGTCTCGACGCCACCAGCGGCAGCACGCCATCACGCCGTGCAGGGAGTTGCCACGGCCCCACCGGCCCAGGTTGAACTTGCTTAGCAAAGTTAATACGGTCATTGTACAATGGAAATACGAATTTACGGTCATCGAACTCGCGTCGAAGCATCACTCGTGGTCACCGCGGGCGCCGTAGAGATGTATTTGACGACGTGGCGCTGACTGGGCCCACTATCAGTAATAACATATAGGTAAAAAATAACAGGTAAAGAATAACCACTTATAGAAGGGTCTTTTCCCTCGGTCATGTCTCTGCTCCACCCACGACATGTCTTGCCCGCAAAATAATCAAGCGCCGCCGCCTCCGATTGAACACGCCGACATGTGCCCCCACCTCCCACACAGGCGAGCCGCCCCTACCTCCCCACATCGGCGCGATTTCCCTCTCCTCCCCGTCTCTAACGCCGCCGCCGCGGGGAAGGCGCCAGGACGCCGCCGCCGATGACGATAGAGCACGCCGGCGAGCGCTCCCCCACCTCCCTCTACCGCCGCGCGCTCCCCCACCTCCCTCAGCCGCTGCCGTTCTCCCCACAGAAATCTCCCTCTTTAGCAGTCAAAGTTTGCAATTTTATGCCCCTGATCTGTGGGGAACGACGACGATGGCGCCGGCGCTTCTGGGTGGGAGGACCAGTGGGCCGTCTACGAGGCCGCGAGGTGGTCTTCCAGGTCTCGTCCCTGGAGGGCGCCGAGAACCTCGGGCCCGACCTGTTCCTGACGCAGGCGCTATGCAGCGAGAAGGGCGTGTCCGTGCCCGGCGGCGTCGGCCCCTTCAAGATGATCGTCCTGGCCTCCGGTGATGAACCGTCTGGTGCAACTCTGCCCAGCTGCGAGACGCCCCGGACCAGTACAGCCGCCGTCGACTCCTCTTCCACAAGTTGCGCCTCGTCATGCGCCCGTCGACTCCGTCCAAGCCCCGTTCGAGAGCAACACCTATGCTAAGAGGGTAAACATACTGGCTCGACCTACTTCGTCTAGCTCATGCGAGGCGAGAGTAGTTCCGTCTAGCTCTTGCGAGAGTAATTTATTGTGTGATTTCGATCAGATTTGAAGAATTAGTATCGGATTTCCTTGGCCTCGATGTACTCTGTTCTCCTTCATTTGCGCTACTATCAAAGGAAGGAAGCGGTCATTAGCTTGTTGCTTTTGCGATGCTTAGGAAGAAAGCCAATTAGAACTGGCCCTTGATATGTTCTTGGTATCAATGCATCAGTAGTATGCACATCCATCTAGTATGGTCTTGACAGTTTAAGTAGATGCACAACTCAGTTCAGAGTCTAGAAAATCATACAATAAATATTTAATTGGAGAAATTATGCGATTTTCTACTTATGGCTTGTTTTAGTTAAAGTGCGTCAGTTTGTTGCATGCTCGTCTTCACGCAAGAGGAGGGCATGGACAACATATGTGTCGCTACAGACTGTCTATCGGTGGTACAACTGGCTCGGTCATCGTCCAGTGATCGCTTTGTTTGTGCTCCGATCGTTGAAGATATCAAAACCTTAATAAACTCTCCCCCACCTCCACGCCGGTGCACGCTCCCCTCCTCTAAACTCCAGCACGAGCTCCCCCTCCTCTAACCATTTGACTAGGATAAAAAACAAATTTAAGGGTTTTTTTGCAAATACAACACACATAGAGGCTGACAGTGGGTCTACTCAGCGCCGCATCGTTAAATACATCTCTACGGCGCCCGCGGTGATCACGAGTGATGCTTTGATGCGAGTTCGATGACCGTAAATTCGTATTCCCGTTGTACAATGACCGTATTGACTTTGCTAAGCAAGTTCAATGACTAACCATGGATTTAACTCTTTGCTGAGTATGCCTCCTCCTTCCATCGGGACGGCCTCACACAACCAGCAGAGAAAGGGTCTCATCCCTTTAGGCCAGTTGCCCTGGCCCGATGCATCCAGCAGCAGCCTGAGCGATCTCCTACGTCTCGACGCCATCAGCGGCAGCACGCCATCACGCCGTGCAGGGAGTTGCCACGGCCCCTCCGGCCCAGGTCGAGCCCAGGGTTGGGCATAGATCGGGCATGCGCGCCGCCAAGGTGCGTCCCGAGCCCTCGGGCCAGGCTACCAGTGTCGCACCACGCCGCCGACTCCGTCTTCTCACCCTGTTTATCGCCCCGCCGCTCTACCGCTCCGCCGCCAACCACCACACCACCATCGAGCTCCCTGTCCCGCTCGCAGAGACGTCGCGACGGCGTGCACTCCCTCCCCTCCTCCTTCGGCGGGCTGGGGCGCCGCCACCACCGGCGGCTTCGACGACGGCGGCGTCCAGTGGGGCGCGAGAGAGGGGTCGTCGCTTCTACGGTGGAGGGTCGCCTTCGGAGCCGCTCGATCGAGAGCGGCCCAGGAGTAGGGCTGTCAACGAGCCGAACTCGAGCGAACATTGTTAGGGTAGAAGCTCGAGCCGAGCTCGATCGAGCCTAGGTTGACCTTCGAGCCTACATCTAAGCTCGAGTTCGGCTCGACCAAAGCTCGAGTAGGCTTGAGCTCGGTTCGTTGAAGCTCGGTAACAAAATTTTAGTACATCCAAAGATATACATGCAGCTACATAGCAAGAAAATAGTAAATGTTGAAAATCGAATAACATAAATGGTTCGGAGTCTCACATAATAGTAATATAGTGTCAACATGCCAGCACAATTATTTTAGCAGTCTTACAGCAGATTGAATAATAATAGTAGTCTCAATTTTGCGTCTGTACAAAAATCACGAGTTTTATCGAACCGTTTGAGTTCGGCTCGTTTAAGCTGGCGAGCTCGAAAATAGGCTTGATCTTGGTTTGTTAGAGAGACGAATCAAGCTCGAGCCGAGCTGTTAACGCGCCGTACTCGCATGGTTTGTCAAGCCCGAACTTTTTTGACAGCCCTACCCAGGAGGAGGGCGAAGCGAAACAGATGGCTCGACTTGTGACTTGTGAGCAGAGTTTCTCCAGCTTCATGGGAATTGAGGAAGGCGCAAGGGAAGCGAGGTCAACGGGGCTGCTCGCGGCGTACAGGCGTGGTGGTGGCGTCAGTTTCCCTTTTTTCGCGAATTGGCTTGCGTGATTGGAGGGGACGCGGGATTGAGAAGTAGAATTTTTCTCTGCCGGTGAAATATGGTCAGTCAAGGTAAATTGCTACGTGCACACCATATAATGCTGGCTGTTAGATCAAGATTAGTTGGCTAATTAGACGGTGCTGATTCGTTGGTATACAATAAACAAGGTGTGCATAAGAAAGATAATGTTTGCTTGTTTAATAGTAGTGGAGATACAAAGAAAAGCAATCAAGCTAGGATCTCTAATCTTTCCGTGGTGGTGTCCACGAAGGCAGAAGTGATGTAGATCCAAGCTACACATTCCACCCTTGTATTCTGATGGTTCAAATCTGGTACAAGCAATTCGACAATTCTCGTCATAAGTGTTCTCGCACCTATCACGATAGTAAGGATGAACCGCATACTTGCAGTACTGTGGGCCAGCTTCAGCGGTACCTGATGTAAGTTCCAAAAAAACGTCTCATTAGAACTATATATACATATGGTAGTACAGCTTTTGATAAAACTGAATAACCATGGATCATTTACTTACCAAGGCAGAGGAAGAATGCTAACACCGATAGAGAGAAGACTACTAGTGCCATTTTGCACGCCATTGTGAAAGCTTAGATTGAATAACTTGATGTGTGCTTAGCCAAAAGGTATCAAGGCCGGTCTATTTATAGGGCCTGAGATGAAATTTTTATCATTCACTGATAGAAAAGGGCCCATGCGTCCCGGTTGGTAAGGACCATTAGTCCCGGTTGCCCCACCAACCGGGACAAATGGGGCACACGTGGCGGCATCAGAGCGCGAGGGGGGTGGAGTATTAGTCCCGGTTCGTAACACGAACCGGGACTAATAACCTGCTGCCGCGGCAGAGATTTGACCCATTTCTCTGCCGCAGCAGAGAATTCATTTTGGCACATTTTGTTGCCGCGGCAGCATTTTCGCCACTTTTTGTGCCGCGGCAGAGAATTCATTTAGGTTGTTTTATTGTTTATTTAGTGTTTTGCACTTATCAATGAAGGAACCTTATATTACACAAGATCATCATGATAATATTACATTTAATACACAGATCGAGTTCATGCACTACATACAAAAGTTGCTATTCGATGCTACCGGCCAATTCCTTCAAAGTTGCTATTTTTACAATCCCTATTGTCTATACACAGCAGAATAGTATTCCCCTTTCGGGTCTAGGACTTCTGCATCCAAGAATCCCGCCAATTCCTCCTGAATTGCTCGAACGCGATCCTTTGGCAGAAGACCGTTCCGTAGACGTTCGATCTGATTTAAAAAAGGAGCCAGCCTATATGAATGAAACTAAACACAATTTGTTTGAAATTAAAAACTATAGAAATTGTTTACGTACGTGGAGTTGCTCTAAATTTCTGCCCTTCTCATCGCACGTCTGCCGGATGAACTCGCATACATAGTATCCACATAGATTGTTACCTGGTCCCTGCGTCAGGCACTTTACGAGAACATAGTTCAATCAAAATAATAATCAAGCATGATAATACTGTATCAAAACTAGAATCAAAGAGATGCGCGGATATAGCTAGTGGTGCTTACATCTAGTGGTTGAAATGTAAGCTCCTCTTTCCAAACACCCCTAGCCTTGTTGGTGAACCGTTTTCAAGCGCTGCCCGGCGAAGAAAACGAATAAAAGAAGTTATTAAGTACTTGATATCATAAAATTCACGAACATTACCGATATAGTGTCGTAATGATTAGAATTACCGCTGGAGAACTAGCTGCATGTCCTTCCACGTCTCAAGGGGTTTATGTTTCGAGTCCATGACTAGTACACGCCCTTTGTCAAGTTGAATGATTAACAGAATATAGTGGAAGCTGCAAATGCATAACTAATCAATTATATACTTAACATCGAGTAAGCGAAATAGAAAGTGTATACAAGACAATAACACTCACTCGAAGTTGTAAGGAAATAGTATTTTCCTTTTGGTTTCTTGAAACCTTAACGCGTGTACTATATTATCCTCCATATCCTGGGGGCTTATTTTGAGATTAGCTTCATGAACCCAATATGGGTCAATGAAGCCAATGTCATAGATTTGTCCTCTGCTGCATTCGAGAATCTTCATTCTGCATATTACAGTATGATTATATACATGCAATAAACAAAATAATATTGCTGGAGACTAAATTAATTACAGAATTAGTACTTACAGACAATAGGAACTGATGATCGATTTGTCTAAGGCGTCTTGATTGAATAATTGAAATAGTTCATCAAATTCAATGGATATCATGTCATCCCTTTCTTTCCCATGATGCTTTTTTGTAACCCTCAGCACTATCCAGTTAGCCCCGGCCTTTGTGGCATGCAAGTACCAGTTATGCAATCTTCGCATTTTTGTTGGAAGATTGTTTACCTCCTCAGGTTTGACGAGAGGTTTGCCGTACTGGTATTTGTATGCTACTTCACTCAAGGGGAAGAACTCTAACTGGGATAAGTACTGGGCAATACTCATACCTTGAGCAGCGGCAGCTTCTCCGTATTGTGCAACTACCTCTGGATCATAATGCTCTTCGGCCCCATATTTGCTCGACCCCACATTGGTTTGAGAAATCACCTTGAGAGGGGCGCAAGTCTGTTTTGCTTGTTCTCCGAGCTGGGCAACAGATTTCCCGCTTGCATCAGTACTGCTCTTAGAGCCTTTTTGTGCCGCATGTGACTTGAGAATAGAACGCTCATAGTCTGATAACAGCTTTGGCTCGGGTTGATGAAGATTCTTTAGCATTTTCAACACTTTGGCTTTTTCTTCTTTGGTGTTGGGGAACTCTGGCTCTTTCGGCCACCTCAGCTTAGCGAAAAACGCTGTCGTTTCTGCATCAACGATCGCCGCAGTCTCCTCTTCAGTACAGTCATAAGCTCTCTTGGGAGGAACCGTTGGTACTTTTGGAAGAGGCTCTTGTTTACGTTTCGGTGATCGCTTACGACGCACAGTAGCGGTACGCTTACGCTTTTTATCCTGAGGCGTCGGCGATGGCTGCACCGGAGATTGGTGAGGCGACGGAGCCGGGTGAGGCGACGAAGACGGCTGCCGCGGCGGCGATGACCTCGCTAGAGACGGGTGAGGCGGCGGCGAAGATGGCCTTGGCGTGTGATTTCGAAGCACGATACAATCCTTCGGCCATAGAATGGTGACGTTTTTTGCGTCACCCAGCACAGTCACATCCCCTTCACCAGCAGGGTAGTGAAGATCCAAAACCTCAAAGGTGGGCATGATTTCATCCATGCCGACAACAGCGTAGCCCTCTGGAACCGGACGACAGTGGTAAGTTGGTGTGGGTCCAATTGGTAAGGCATAGCCGACCGCCACCTTCATTGATATGTTCACAACTTTGACATGTAGCTCGCAGTGTGTCATCTCTGTGATATCATCCACTGGGTAGCCAACAGGAGCCATCGTCGGTGCATCATCGGCATCGCCATTGTCATCACCCGGGACCTCGGTGGAAGCCACACTGCTTTTTCGATTATTCGATAGGCCGGTAGCATCGAATGCAGTGTGCTGCTGAGATGGGCCGGTAGTACTTTGCTCTTTAAGTGTGTTAATTTCATCTTGTTGTTGCTTTAATCGTTCTTCAATTAAACGCATTTGCTCTTTCTGACTTTCTGCTTCAACTGTCGCCCTGTCCTTACTCCTCTGACGGCTTCTATCAGGATATTTCTTCCTCTCTTCGGGAAACCCAGTCCTCCATGATTGGGAGCCTATTGTGCCTCGTGTTCGTCCATCATGTTCCTTATTTCCAAGGGCGAGTGTGAGCTCATCATTCTCTCTATCGGGAATGAAGTCTCCATCTTTAACAGCCTTTACTGCTTTTCTGATCCTCTCGATTGGCAAGGGGTCTTCTTTATGCCGTATGTTATATATACACCTCCCTTCCGAGTCCAACGTGCCCCCATGCCCGTAAAACCAATTCCTTGCACGTTCTACCCAATCGTCTGTCTCTGGGGTGATCTTTTTATCACGCAGTTCCTGCTCAAGTTTCTCCCACTTAGGAATGCCAACCATGTAGCCACCTTGCCCCATAGTATGGTGATACTTCTTCTTAGCAGCATTCAGCTTATTCGTTTCAGACATTTTCTTAGCTTTTTCTGATTTCTTGTATTCCACAAACTCATCCCAGAATGGTTTTATCTTCTCAAACTGAATATTCTTGAAATCGGGAGTCTTCTTTTTCACGACATAGTCAAGGTGCAATCTTTTCTTCCAGTTGGTGAAACACTGGGCCATCTTCTTCAAAGCCCACTCCCTGACCTAAGCCTCCATGGCTCTCCCATGTTGTAAGGCGTCCTCAACTGGATCCTCCGCATTTGGATCCAGCTCTATCTTCGGTAGTTTGAAATTAACCATGAGCCTCTTCCACAGTAAATCTTTGGCGTGGTTAGGGACAAATAAACATGTTCCCTCTTCATCCGCATTAGCAGGCCTATTCCAATTTCTAATGGTGATCGGGATTAAGTCCCTAACGATTACTCCGCATTGTGCCACAAATTTGGTTGCGACAACTTCGGGAGCTGTCGGTCTGCCGCCTTCAGCGACATCTTCGATCCTGAACCTCTCATGGTCTTGCAACTTTTTGGTTGGGCCTCGTCTGCTCTTTTCAGTAGATTCCTTCGATCCGGAGGGCTAAAAGAAGAAATATCGTCGTTACTATTTCTATATAGATAGCAGATGATTAATTAATGAATTGATTTATATTACATGCACCTCGCCGGAGCGGTCGTCTTCTCGATTACACAAGGCATCGCCTTCTCCCTCGCGGAAGGCAACACCTTCAACCTCAAACAAGTTGTCTACTCCGGTAAAAAGAGGATCACCCTCACCGGAGTTGTTCAGAAACGTTGATACGTCTAAATTATCTTCCCCACGGATCACACCTTGGATCAACTCTTCCTTTTCTTCGTCTCTGACGTGTGGGTCCATATTTTCTGCATAGGTGGAAAAACGAATAAGTCAAAGCGGCTAAAGGAGAAAGTTAAGTACGGTGTTGAGAGATATAAACCCTAATTTAGAGAAACCCTAATATATACATACACAATAATAAAAATAAAGAGAAAGGGAAACCGTGTAGTAGATAGGCACATCGTCGAACCCACATGCACCTAAGATGCTTGAAAATGTGAATCGGGTCTGGGGCTACCCACAGTGACTGACCAGTGGGGCCGAAGACCAATAATACCAAACTAATTAATAAACCTAATAATACCTAACTAATAATAAACCTAATAATCCAAACACCAAAAAGAAAGGGAAACAATCAACACATGGCATCGATGCAATGCCCAAGCAAGTATGATGATATGACAAGTTAATTTGCATTGGAATGTAACCCTAAGAAATGCTCGACGATTTAATTGGGGTTCCGAAGGGTGAAAACCCTAACTCGGAGAAACTCCGGAACACATGAGAGGGGTGGATTTGTTCTTCTAATTAAACTTGTAATTTAAGTTGTTGAACAATGCATGATTATAGCTTAGATAGCTAGGTTTCATTTTTCTGAACATTTTGATATATTATTCATATTTTTATGACTTATAGATTAAAAGTTATTGAATTTATAAGATTATAATTATTTCTGAAATTATTAAAAGCTGGTTAAACTTTTTACACCGCAGGCATATCTAGCCACAATGACTGACAGAGGGGCCCGGAGCCACCTCAGCAGCCACACAAGCAAAAGTGGTTCAGGGGGGCATTTTTCACTCGGGCTGGGGCTAGCCAGAGATGCTGACCTGTGGGCCAGAGGCCACATAGGAAAGCCATGCAGGCAAAGTGGCTCCCTGGCTGGGTCGCGCTGATGCACGGGTGACGTCACGCCGGCGGTGGCTTGCAGGACGGTGATGGGGAACGACGTTAGGGGGCGATCTAGGGCGCGTGCGTGCGCGCGTTAGTGAGAGGAGGTTGAGGCGAGCCAAAGAGTAGCGGCGCCGCCTCCAAAAGGTCACCGGAGAGAGAGCACGACGACGGTGAGCGGCGGTGGTGGCACGTGGTCGACGGGGAGGATGAGCCAGAGCGAGAGGGGGCGAGAGAGAGGGTCCACGAGGACCAGCAGCTCACCAGGTGTGCGGTGGTGGTGTCGGGGAGGCGAGGCGAGGTCGGGAGCCGACGAATCGACGGCGGCGATCGTCGGGCTCGAGGGTCGTTGGCGACGATTGGGAGCGAGAGGGGCCGATTCCTTCGGGGAGAAGCCTCGGGGCGAAGAGGCGAAGCTTCCTGCACGCTTGGCTGGGCGAGGGGCGGCCGGTAGGGCGTGCACGGCGGCGGGGCAGCCTGACGGCGTCGTGCGCGAGAAGAGAAGAGGAGGGGAGATGGGGAAGAAGAAGAGGAGGGGCACCCTGTTATAACCAAAGGACCTTTTGTCCCGGTTGGTGGCTCCAACCGGGACTAAAGGGTCATACGTCCCGGTTGGAGCCACCAACCGGGACCTATACTCCAAAATTTTTAGCAGACCAAGGGTTGGCGCGCAGGGGGTCTTTAGTCCCGGTTGGTGGCTCCAACCGGGACATATTCCCCTGTTTTCAAAAAATTTCAGGTATTTTCTCTCTGTTCCCGCCTTATTTTTTATTTTGGGGTTTAAATTTGTATTGTTTTTTAAATGATAATTAATTTGGAATTTAGAAAAACTTTAAACATAAAAAGTGTTTGGATTTGAATAAATAATTCAAAACCATTTTCTGTTTTAAAAAATAATTAATGTAACCATTTAAAATATGAACCATTTACAATTAAAAATGAATTAACTTATATTTTTTTAATATCAATTTGGAATTTAGAAAAACTTTAAACATAAGAAGTGTATAGATTTGAATAAATAATTCAAAAACATATTCTATTTTTAAAAAATAATTAATGTAACCTTTTAAAATGAATTAACTTATATTTTTGAATATTAATTTGGAATTTAGAAAAAATTTAAACATAAAAAGTGTTTGGATTTAAATAAATAATTCAAAACCATTTTCTGTTTAAAAAAATAATTAATGTAACCATTTAAAATATGAACCATTTACAATTAAAAATGAATTAACTTATATATTTTTAATATCAATTTGGAATTTAGAAAAACTTTAAACATAAAAGTGTATGGATTTGAATAAATAATCCAAAACCATTTTCTATTTTTAAAAAATAATTAATGTAACCTTTTAAAATGAATTAACTTATATTTTTAAATATTAATTTGGAATTTAGAAAAACTTTAAACATAAAAAGTGTTTGGATTTAAATAAATAATTCAAAACCATTTTCTGCTGCAACATTGTTCTCCATACCAATGTCCACACACATGCATAATATGGGCACAACATCACAAACTATGCCGTGATTCAGCACATAACATCGGTCATTTGGACCGAAAAAGCCATGAAACCTCGAACATGATAGGTCATTTTGTGAAGGTTTTTTCGAAACATGATCAATATACCAAGTCTGGTATTTTTCCTTTCAACTATGTAACATAATATGACACCACGCGAAGGATTTTCATTGTTCGGATTTTTTTTGAATTTATTATGCCCGTTTTGAATTATCTGAATTTCTAACTATGGTCGAACCGGTGTGCATGAAGATAGGGGACGAGCATCGTTAGAACTTGCATTGGATCTCTGAAGAAACCACATATTGCGAGTCTAAAAATGAGTTTTCAAAAAATCACGGGCGATAGATCATGTACCTGTAGTACAAACCGGACCCACTTCCTGCCGATTCGGCAGACATTTGTCCTTTTTACCCGGGATGGACGAAAATGTTTGAGATGTACCGATTGGGAGATAGTCCATGTAAGGTGGTCTAGTATTTTAGGAAAATGGGACGGTAGCATTGTGAAACGACATTTTGGTGGTTACTTCACAAAACGACCCTTTTTTGCGCTCGGAAAATGGAAAAGGGCTTTTCCGTGCGACAAAAAGGAAAACTTCCTCCTGCAACATTGTTGTCCATACCAATGTCCACACACATGCATAATATGGGCACAACATCACAAACTATGCCGTGATTCAGCATAGAACATCGGTCATTTGGACCGAAAGCCATGAAACCTCAAACATGATAGGTCATTTTGTGAAGGTTTTTCCGAAACATGATCAATATACCAAGTCTGGTATTTTTCCTTTCAACTATGTAACAAAATATGACGCCAAGCGAAGGATTTTTATTGTTCGGATTTTTTTTAAATTTATTATGCCCGTTTTGAATTATCTGAATTTCTAACTATGGTTGAACCGGTGTGCATGAAGATAGAGGACGAGCATCGTTAGAACTTGCATTGGATCTCTGAAGAAACCACATATTGCGAGTCTAAAAATGATTTTTTCAAAAAATCACGGGCGATAGATCATGTACCTGTAGTACAAACCGGACCCACTTCCTACCGATTCGGCAGACATTTGTCCTTTTTACCCGGGATGGACGAAAAGGTTTGAGATGTACCGGTTGGGAGATAGTCCATGTAAGGTGGTCTAGTATTTTAGGAAAATGGGATGGTAGCATTGTGAAACGGCATTTTGGTGGTTACTTCACAAAACGACCCATTTTTTGCGCTCAGAAAATGGAAAAGGGCTTTTCCGTGCGACAAAAAGGAAAACTTCCTCCTGCAACATTGTTCTCCATACCAATGTCCACACACATGCACAATATGGGCACAACATCACAAACTATGCCGTGATTCAGCACATAACATCGGTCATTTGGACCGAAAGCCATGAAACCTCGAACATGATAGGTCATTTTGTGAAGGTTTTTTCGAAACATGATCAATATACCAAGTCTGGTATTTTTCCTTTCAACTATATAACAAAATATGACACAAAGCGAAGGATTTTCATTGTTCGGATTTTTTTTGAATTTATTATGCCCGTTTTGAATTATCTGAATTTCTAACTATGGTTGAACCGGTGTGCATGAAGATAGGGGACGAGCATCGTTAGAACTTGCATTGGATCTCTGAAGAAACCACATATTGCGAGTCTAAAAATGATTTTTTCAAAAAATCACGGGCGATAGATCATGTACCTGTAGTACAAACCGGACCCACTTCCTACCGATTCGGCAGACATTTGTCCTTTTTACCCGGGATGGACGAAAAGGTTTGAGATGTACCGGTTGGGAGATAGTCCATGTAAGGTGGTCTAGTATTTTAGGAAAATAGGACGGTAGCATTCTGAAACGGCATTTTGGTGGTTACTTCACAAAACGACCCGTTTTTTGCGCTCGGAAAATGGAAAAGGGCTTTTCCGTGCGACAAAAAGGAAAACTTCCTCATGCAACATTGTTCTCCATACCAATGTCCACACACATGCATAATATGGGCATAACATCACAAACTATGCCGTGATTCAGCACATAACATCGGTCATTTGGACCGAAAAAGCCATGAAACCTCGAACATGATAGGTCATTTTGTGACGGTTTTTTCGAAACATGATCATTGTTCGGCACACATTTAGTCCCGGATGTAGTCACAAACCGGGACTAAAAATATTTTCCGCCATTTCCCACCTCTTCCCGCCAAGTTTTCCCGCCCTTTCCTTTCTACTAGAGCTTTTAGTCCTGGATGTAGTCACTAACCGGGACTAAAGATATTTCCCGCCATTTCCCAAAGCTTCACGCCAAGTTTTCCCGCACTTTCCCTCTATATTTAGGGTGATCGTGTCATGGCTATCCACACATCCACACCTGTCCCTCCTGTCCCTCAAGGTTCCTACATAAATAGAGGGAAATGCCTATATAAAGAGAGGGTTCATATTTAGTCCCGGTTGGAGAAACCAACCGCGACTGAAGGGATTGCGGCAGAGTGGGCCAGGCAACACTAATAATAGGGGTGAGTGTCGACATTATGTCGTGCGGCTTGTACCTTGTCCCGGATGGTGTCACCAACCAGGACTAAAGATGAACCTTTAGTCCCGGTTGGAGACACCAACCGGGACTAAAGATGAGTCAACACTAATAATAGGGGTGAGTGTCGACATTATGCCGAGCTGCTTGTACTATAAATATGCATCCTTGTGAGTCCAGTCCTCCAGCCAGTTTGAGGCATCTCCAAGATGGTTTTAGAGAGCAGGGACACCACTACGGCCAGTTTCAGGGAGATGCCGACGGAGCCCAGTCCTCCGGCATCTCCGAGAAACTGGTCATAGAGGCACTCTCTAATATGTGAAATTAGTTAGCTCCGAGGCGTATTGATCTAGTTAGTGAAGTTACAAGCTGCAAGATGGTTTTCGAGAGAAGGGACACCACCGCGGCCAGTTTCAGGGAGATGCCGACGGAGCCCAGTCCTCCGGCATCTCCGAGAAACTGGTCATAGAGGCACTCCCTAATATGTGAAATTAGTTAGCTCCGAGGCGTATTGATCTAGTTAGTGAAGTTACAAGATGCAAGATGGTTTTCGAGAGAAGGGACACCACTGCGGCCAGTTTCAGGGAGATGCCGACGGAGCCCAGTCCTCCGGCATCTCCGATAAACTGGTCATAGAGGCACTCCCTAATATGTGAAATTAGTTAGCTCCGAGGTGTATTGATCTACTTAGTGAAGTTACAAGCTGCAAGATGGTTTTCGAGAGCAGGGACACCACTGCGGCCAGTTTCAGGGAGATGCCGACGGAGCCCAGTCCTCCGGCATCTCCGAGAAACTGGTCATAGAGGCACTCCCTAATATGTGAAATTAGTTAGCTCCGAGGCGTATTGATCTAGTTAGTGAAGTTACAAGCTGCAAGATGGTTTTTGAGAGCAGGGACACCACTACGACCAGTTTCAGGGAGATGCCGACGGAGCCCAGTCCTCCGGCATCTCCAAGAAACTGGTCATAGAGGCACTCCCGGTCCAGCCACAAAACGGGACTAACACTCAAGACATTTATTAATATTAAAAACTGAGACTACAAAACCGGGACTAAAGGCCACAAACCGCGAAAGATATCCTTCGGTCAAGCCACAAACCGCGAAAGACATGAACTAGAGTTACATAATATGAGCATGAACTTCTTGGCATATGTCATTCCTTATGACCGCTTCAGACGTAACCATGGAGCATCTTCTTTACTTAATGGAATGCTTGGGTCAGTTTTCACTGTGAAGGGCGGAATTTCATCAAACTTATTATAATCTTCTGACATGTCTGTCTTGTCCTCGATTCCCACGATGTTTCTTTTCCCTGAAAGAACTATGTGACGCTTTGGCTCATCATATGATGTATTCGTTTGCATATTTTTTCTTTTTTTCGGTCTGGAGGACATGTCCTTCACATAGAAAACCTGAGACACATCATTGGCTAGGACGAATGGTTCATCTCTATAACCAAGATTGTTGAGATCCACTGTTGTCATTCCGTACAACTGGTCTATCTTTACCCCTTTCCCATTCAGGTTGACCCATTTGCAGCGAAACAAAGGGACCTTAAAAGAGACTCCATAGTCTAGTTCCCATATCTCCTCTATGTAACCATAATATGTGTCCTTTTGTCTATTCTCGTCTATTGCATCAAAGCGGACACCACTATTTTGGTTGGTGCTCTTTTTATCTTGGGCGATCGTGTAGAATGTATTCCCATTTATTTCGTACCCTTGGAAATTCAATACAGTAGAAGATGGTGACGCGGCCAACAAGTATAGCTGATCTCCAACAGTGGTGTCATTCAAGAGATGTGTCCGCATCCAACCACCAAAAGACTTCATGTGTTCATCTGTAATCCATGATTCAGGCTTCCCCGGGTTTTTGGAGCGTACAATATTCTTGTGTTCCTCGATATACGGAGCTGCCAAGGTGGAATTATGTAGAACTGTGTAGTGTGCTTTAGTGAAAGAATCCCCGTCCCTACATATCATTGCTTTCTTTCCCAGCGTGCCTTTTCCACTTAGTCTTCCCTCATGCCGCGAGTCTGAAACACCAATCGGCTTAAGGTCAGGAATAAAGTCAACACAAAACTCAATGACCTCCTCTGTTCCATATCCCTTGGAGATGCTTCCTTCTGGTCTAGCACGGTTATGAACATATTTCTTTAAGACTCCCATGAACCTCTCAAAGGGGAACATATTGTGCAGAAATACCGGACCGAGAATGGCAATCTCTTCCACTAGATGAACCAGGAGATGCGTCATAATATTGAAGAAGGATGGTGGGAACACCAATTCAAAACTAACAAGACATTGTACCACATCCTTCTGTAACCTTGGCAGAATATCTGGATTGATTACCTTCTGAGATATTGCATTGAGGAATGCACACAGCTTCACAATGGGTACTCGAACATTTTCCGGTAGAAGCCCCCTCAATGCAATCGGAAGCAACTGCGTCATAATCACGTGACAGTCATGAGACTTCAGGTTTTGGAACTTTTTCTCTGCCATATTTATTATCCCCTTTATATTAGATGAGAAGCCCGACGGCACCTTGATACTGTAAAGGACTTCAAAAAAGATTTCCTTCTCTGCTTTGGTAAGAGCATAGCTGGCACGACTTAAGTGACGCCCTTTATCCGTCTTGTTATCTGTATGCATGTTCTTTGGGTCTTTCATAATTTGTTGGTACTCCCGTGCTTCAGGTGTATCTTTTGTCTTCCCATACACGCCTAGGAATCCTAGCAGGTTCACGCAGAGATTCTTCGTCACGTGCATCACGTCGATTGAAGAGCGGACACGCAGGACTTTCCAATATGGCAGCTCCCAAAATATAGATTTCTTCTTCCACATGGGTACGTGTCCTGTAGCGACGTCGTTCGGAACTGATTGACCGCCGGGACCCTTTCCAAAGATTACTTCTATGTCCTTGACCATACCAAATACATCATCACTAGCAGGGAGTTCAGGCTTCTTCCGGTGATCTGCCTCACCTTTGAAATGCTTGCTTTCTTTCTTACGGGATGATTGGTCGGAAGAAATCGTCGATTCGCCAGGTACACAACCTTCTTGCATTTATGCAAATATGTACCTTCGGTCTTATCTAAACAGTGGGTGCATGTCTTATATCCTTTGTTTGTCTGTCCTGAAAGGTTACTAAGAGCAGGCCAATCATTGATGGTTACGAATAACAACCCTCGTAGATTCAATGGCTCCTGTTTGTTCTCATCCCACGCACGTACACCTGGTTTGCCCCACAACTGTAAGAGTTCTTCAACTAATGGCCTAAGGTACACATCAATGTCGTTGCCCAGTTGCTTCGGGCCTTGGATGAGCACTGGCATCATAATGAACTTACGCTTCATGCACAACCAAGGAGGCAGGTTGTAGATACATAGAGTCACGGGCCAGGTGCTGTGACTGCAGCTCTGCTCCCCAAAAGGATTCATGCCATCCGTACTTAGACCAAACCATAAGTTCCTTGCGTCACCTGCAAAGTCTGGGAAGTCTCTCTCGATTTTTCTCCACTGTGACCCATCAGCAGGGTGTCTCAACTTCCCGTCTTTCTTACGGTCTTCTTTGTGCCATCGCAACAACCTGGCATGCTCTTTGTTTCTGAACATGCGTTTCAACCTTGGTATTATAGGAGCATACCACATAACCTTAGCAGGAACCCTCTTCCGGAGGGGCTCTCCCTCAACATCACCAGGGTCATCTCGTCTGATCTTATACCGCAACGCGTTGCATACCGGGCATTTATCTAAATTCTCATACTCCTTACCGCGGTAGAGGATGCAGTCATTAATGCATGCATGTATCTTTTGCACATCTAATCCCAGAGGACAGAGAGTCTTCTTTGCTTCGTAGGTACTCTCGGGAAGTTCGTTATGTTTTGGAAACTTCGGCTTCATTATTTTCAGCATCTTTTCGAATGAGGAGTCAGTTAGACCACATTCTGCCTTCCATCGCAACAATTCCAGTGTGGTACCGAGCTTTGTGCTGCCATCTTCACAATTTGGGTACAACAATTTCTTGTGATCTTCTAACATGCCCTCTAACTTCAACTTCTCATTTTCTGTTTCACAGTCTCGCTTTGCATCAGAAATGACCCTACCAAGTTCATCAGCCGGCTCATCTGATGCCCGTTCTTCACCTCTTTCCTCTCCATTGTCTTCCATTGCAGTATCACTGTATTCAGGAAACATATGATGATAATTGTTATCATCATCTTCTTCTTCACCATCTTCCATCATAACCCCTCTTTCCCCGTGCTTGGTCCAGCAATTATAGTTGGGCATGAAACCTTTCATAATCAGGTGGCCGCGAATGATTTTCGAGGAAGAGTACTCCTTGTTGTTCCGACATTGAACACATGGACAACGTATAAATCCATTTTCTTTGTTTGCCGTAGCCACATCGATAAATTTATCCACGCCTTTGATATACCCGGCTACGCGCCGGTCACCGTACATCCATTCCCGACCGTTCATCTGCATCATATAAGTAAGTTTATCAAAAAATAGGACATCATAAATAGTGAAATAACCAATTCACACCGACACATGAATTGTATCAATGACCTAGAAAAGATAAGATTGCTAACCTCGATCGAGGAAAATAAAGAGGAGAAAGCTCAAGTGCGTCTCGGACACCTTCTATATTTTTGTTTATGAGAAATTCAACGGAATTATTCACTCAAACATTTCATCAAACACCTTTAATGCATGCATGAGAAAAAACTAGCACACACCCCCTCACACCTTCCACCATTCGAAAAAACAGAGTGGAGGCAGAGGGGGCTGGGGCGTTACATTTATAGAGGGCAGGGGTCTTTAGTCCCGGTTGGAGCCAGCAACCGGGACTAAAGGTGCGTGCCACGCCACGTGGCTGTGGCCAAACCTTTAGTCCCGGTTGGTGGCTCCAACCGGGACGCATGCCCCCTTATCAACCGGGACGCATGCCCCCTGGCCCCGTGCCCGCTCCAACCGGGACGCGTGCCAGCATTAGTCCCGGTTGGTGGCGCAACCGGGACTAATGCTCCGAGGGGTCGCGAACGGATAGCCCTTTTTCCTCTAGTGATTAAATTTCGTTAGGCATTAACTATTTGCGATAGGAGAATTAATATATTTGATACAGAGTATTTATTAGAAGATATATATACCTAAGGCATAACTCGTATCTATTAGATATGAAAGGGATTGCCCATTAATTCAGCAGCTTAATATTACTATAGTAATCCATGTATGCATACACAATCGAGAGCACTAATGGTGGTAAATATGTTATATATTTCGTGTGTACCAAATTAATTGACATAGATTTATCTAGATTCTCTACACACTAATACTTGTCTAGATACATAGATAGCTAGACAAATCTGTGTCAATTAATTTGGAAAGGAAACAAATGTTTATGACTGTGTCCCCAAATCTCATCAAAATTAGAATTGTATCTCTAGGGAACGATAAATTGGGAAAATGCCACTGGATGCCATTACCGTGAATTCCCTTCAAATTTGACTCATTTTTGTCCCATGGGGCCCATCATTTTTCCACGTCAGACAACAAAAAAATAAAAATAGCTAAAACTTGCTGAAGAAATCCCATCACGCGCCCGGGAAGGATCACTCTTGCGAGATCTGTTCTCATGGCCACGGCAGTCTACCACGCAATTGCCATTCCTCTATCAAAATGGGCCAGGGATAAAATCATCCGAGTTGCGAGAAATTTTGTTTGGGCTGGCGATGAGGGGGAGCACGCCGCCAAGGGAAAGGCCTTGGCCAGTTGGACGACCATGTGCAGTCCAAAGTATCTTGGCGGCCTCGGTATGCCAGATTTGAAGCGCCAGGGCCGCGCCCTCATACTACGCTGGCCATGGCTCCAATGGACGGACCCCAAGCGCACCTGGGTTGGCTCTAAGCTACCATGTGACAATAAGGACATGGCGCTGTTCAGAGCTGCAACGAAGATCACGATTTGCAACGGAGAGACCGCCTCCTTTTGGCATGACAATTGGTCCGATCACGGCCTTTACAAAATTGCGACCAGGAAGAACCGTTCGGTGGCTAAGGAGATTAACGCAAACAACTGGATCAGGTCCATAGCACGTTTGAGCACCCCAGTACATCTCACTCAATACCTCCGCCTCTAGGAGGTTGTTCATGCCACGACCTTGGTGGAGAACCAAGACGACACTGTTAGATGGAACTTAGTCGAGGATGGCAACTACAGCGCCAACTCCGCCTATCTCGCTCAATTTAACGGGAGCTACCCCAAGTTCAAGGCGGAGAAAATTTGGGAAGCACACGCGGAACCGAAGTGCAAGATTTTTGCTTGGCTTGCCATGCACGGCAAGCTGCTTACGGCTGACAACTTGGCAACGCGTGGTTGGGACCATGATCCAATCTGCGCACTATGCCTAAGTGCCAACGAGACGATCGGCCACCTGCTAAAAGACTGCCAATTCACCGCTGCAGTCTGGAGCCTGGCCCAGCTCAGGGACAACAATGGTGGTGCTGCACTGGGCCTAGGAATGCCCTCAGTCTCGGAATGGTGGGATAGCCTCATTGCGGACCACTCTGCAAAGGAGAAACGAAGAATCAGTGGGCATCTACTCTACGTTCTATGGAACGCTTGGAAGGAAAGAAATCGGAGAATTTTCACGGGCAAACGACTAACCTACATTGAAGTCGCGGAGCTTGCCGAAGAAGATATCAGGAAACGTGCTAGGGCTTTCGCTACAGGTGGAGAGGCAATTCCTGTGGAGCCAGACTAGACTAGTAGTTTTTTCTTTTCCTTTCATCTTCTGTTGCTTTGGTTCTTGCCTTCTGACATGAACCTTTGCATGAACCACCGCCCTGTACACCTTGTTGGGGCCTTCCCCTCTATCTTAATGAAAAGGCAGTGCTCCTGCCGGTTGCCCCCCAAAAAAATAAATCCCATCACGCTTTTGTCTCTCGGCAGCCGCCTCTTAGACCTAGTTGCCGCCTACACCTCTACCTCCATCTCCTCCTTCTCCATTAGGCGGTTCCGCCCTCCTCCGGACGACCTTGTCAGCATCGGGAGGGTGGGGAACCCGATCTTCAATAAAGGTAGTGTTTCCAAAAAATTAGGTTAGGGTTTTGGTAGACATCTTCTTTTTGGCGTGTACGTCAATGGAGATGTCATCATCTGCAATAAGTGATCTTCGGTCCTTTGTTTGAATACATGATCTTTCTAGCGTCAATGATAGTGTTGTAAGATTAATCTTCTACAGGTACGATATTTTGGATCTTACTTTGCCAAGCCGATCTTAGATATTTTCTCATAGTTGCCACAAGGAGGATTATCCTTCCAATAATTGTCTTGGCTCCTATGTCCTCGACAATGAAGATTCATACTGTTGGCTGTCCTTCGACGTCATCTAAGATGTTCTGTTTCTTTTTCCTGAAATATTGGTGGTGGTACTCTTGCTGACTTTTGTTGATTATTCTAATAGGTGCATGATTATATGTAGCCTTAGCATTGCAGTTTAAATTAAAATTATGGGAGAACCATTGTTCCTATTTACATGTCTAGGATTTGACATATAAGTCATGTTTACTCAGCTGCCTTTGAAAAAATACAAGATTATGTCATGAAAAAAGAAGATTTTAAAGATTAGCTCCTTTTCTGTTAGACTTTATTTTATAATCACTGAAGACCTTTTATGTATCTCTACTATTTATTATTATTTTCTGCTATAAATATATCGTCGTGATATTGATTGTGATTTTTTAAAATAGCTCATTTTCTTTTCGCGGAGGCAACGCTGATCATGGATGCTGCTCTGGCTGGGCACAATGCCCACATCGACCTCTTGGAGTGGGCCAGCACCACGGTCGTGTTTTCCAAGCTCGCCTGGTCCTCCTATGGCAGGAAGCGGCCGTTGTAGAGGACACGAGTCACGAGGACGCCGTCGAGCTTGTGAGCGAGACAAGCAGAGCTAACATATACACGTGATGACATGTAGCAATTGATTTTGCCTTAAGCCTCTACATATTGGCAGGTACGCTACTTCGAACCAACGGTTGGTCTCTAGTAGATCTTTATCCAACCAATTCGGGCAAGCAAACACACAAAATTTTCCATAAAACTTCACAGTATAACAATTCAACTATGAATGAATCCATTTCAATGAAAAGAATCAATAATTAAGAACCTCAAAATCAACAAGTAGCATGTACACATGACATGTCCTCGTTCTTCAATTAGCATGTATTATAATGTTTTTTTATAGTAAACTGAACATGTAATAGTAGGTTTTTTCAAAATCTAGAAGCTTTTGGACACCAAACTCTATGGCC
The DNA here is from genome assembly GCA_916181665.1 of Avena sativa. NCBI lineage: Eukaryota > Viridiplantae > Streptophyta > Magnoliopsida > Poales > Poaceae > Avena > Avena sativa. The sequence continues at coordinate 427,559,645 of OV702280.1, forward strand.
ATAATAGTTTGATTGATAATCGACAATCACAAGTTAACAACATGTCTGCATCGACGCGATTACAACTTAGGTTCAAAGTTTTGACACAAATCAAAATAAACATCCACTTGCAAGGTTTCCAAGTTTGAACTCAATAACACAAATGAAATAAGTAGCATTCACTTGTAGCAAGATCATCATCCTGAAGGGTTTCGCAGCATAGTAAATCAAAAAAATTCTACGGATGCGAACGGGAAAGCCAAGATCTAATCTACGAGATGCAATCAACGAGAGGGATAGATGAGGTCTTCATACCCTTGAAGAAATCGCATAGCGGAACGTTCAACAGAACGTGGTTAATGTAGTCGTACTAGCCTTCTCCTCCTTGCGATCCGATCCGATCCAACGCCGCAAGTGGCGACGCCTCCGAGAGATGCACACGTACGGCACCGCGACGTCTCCTCCTTCCTCGGTCCAGCAAGTGGGATGGAGAGATAGATTGGATCTACAGCACGATGGCGTGGTGCAAAGGTGGAGAGTTTCTGCGGCAGGGCTTCGCCTACGCGCAGTCGGGGGAGAGAGAGATCTGGAGGGCAGCAGATAGGCGGCTAGGGTTCAAGGAGGGGTGGGAGGAGGGTGCGCCCCTGCCCTATTTATATAGAGGGCTGGCCGCCCCCCTTTCCCCCTCCTCCAAGCCCTAGGGCGGCGGCCCCAAGGGTGGAGTGGGGGGCAAGTCTCCCCCCTTCTAGAAGGTCCCCCTAGGGTTTCCCTAGGGTTTTGGCCGGCTGGGCCTATGGGGCCTTGTGCCCCTGGCCCAATGCGGCCAGGGCACTCCCTCGTAGGCCCACGCCCCCCTCCGACAAGTGGGGCCATGTTGGTCCCACTCCGGAAGCTTCTAGAACCTTCCGGTACAATACCGAACATTCCAAAACAATTCTGAAATCCAAAAACTGCTTTCCTTTATATGAATCTTATTCTCCGGACCATTCCGGAACCTCTCGTGATGTCCTGGATCTCATCCGAGACTCCAAACAAAAACTCATAAACCAATTATCCATTCTATCCTAGCGTCGAGGCACGTTAAGTGTGTGACCCTATGGGTTCGGGCATATGCAGACATGATCTTCTATCAATAATCAACAGCGGGATCTGGAAACCCATATTGACTCCCACATATTCATCGATGATCATATCGGATGAACCGCGATGCCAGGATTCAATTAATCCCATATATATATTCCCTTCGTCACGCGATATTTTACTTGCCCGAGATTTGATCGTTGGTATCGGCATACCTAGTTCAATCTCGTTCACAGCAAGTACTTTACTTGTTCCGTAATCAGATATCACTTTGTGATTAACTCCTTAACCACGTGCTTGCAAGCGGTGTTGATATCGATTACCGAGTGGGTCCGAAGTATATCTCTCCGACTTGGGAGGGACAAATCCCATCTCGATAAATACAACCCAACAAGTACTTTCCGATCACCTGAGAGACACCTTTATGATCACCCTCTCATAGGATGACGTTTGATGACCTCAAAGCTTTCTTCCGATACGAGGGAGTTGTATTATCTCATGGTCTAAGGAATACAATATTTGACATAAGAAAAATCTTCGCAAAGATGAACGCGATGACACGATCTAATTGCTCTGCTTGATTTGGGTATGTCCATCATATCATTCTCCCAATGATATGATCTCATTATTAATCGACAACTCATGTCTATGGTTAGGAAACCTTAACCATCATTAATCAATGAGCTAGTCCATAGAGGCGTACTAGGGACCCGATGTTGTTCATAAACCACACAAGTATCAAAGTTTCCGCTTAATACAATTCTAGCATGGAGTCTAAACTTTATCATGAACAAGAATTATAATAATAACATCTTTATTATTGCCTCTAGGTCATAATTCCAACAGTCTCCCACTTGCACTAGAGTCAATAATCTAGTTTACGTCTGGTAACAATCTAACACCCATGGCATTAAGGTGTTGATCATGTTTTGCTCGTGGAAGAGGTTTAGTCAACGGATCTGCGACATTCAGATCTGTATATACTTTGCTAATCTTCAGATCTCCATCTGTTATATAATCTCGAATTATATGAAATCGGCGGTTGATGTGCTTGGTCTTTGGATGATATCTTCGTTCCTTAGCCAATGATATGGCGCCAATGTTGTCGCACAGTATCTCCAGTGGGTCCAAGGCACTTGGAACCACACCAAGCTCAGTGATGAAGTTCCTGATCCAAACTCCTTCACTTGACGCTTCTGCAGCAGCCATGTATTCCGATTCTACTGTAGATCCCGCGATCATGCTTTGCTTGCAGCTTCTCCAGCTCACAGCTCCTCCATTCAAAATATAAAACGTATCCTGTCTGATATTTAGAATCATCCGGGTCGGTGTCAAAACTAGCATCGACGTAACCTTTTACGACGAGCTGCTCATCACCTCCATAGACCAAGAACATTTCTTTAGTCCTATTTAAATACTTTAGGATGTTCTTTATGGCTGTCCAGTGTTCCACTCCTGGATCACTTTGGTATCTGCTCGTCAAACTAAGAGCATTGGACACATCCGGTCTAGTACACAGCATGGCATACATGATAGAACCTATGGCCAAGGCATAAGGCACTTTGCTCATGGTTTCTCTATCGTTTACCGTAGCTGGACACTGAGCCTTTCTCAATATCTTACCTGACAACATGGGCACTGAACCTTTCTTTTCCTTATCCATTCTGAACCTTTTGAGAACTTTGTCAAGATATGTACTTTGGCTTAAAGCTATTAGGCGTATTTGTCTATCTCTATAGATTTTGATGCCTAATATATAAGCAGCTTCTCCTAGGTCTTTCATTGAAAAACATTTGTTCAAATAACTCTTTACATCGTTAATCATATCAATGTCATTTCCAATAATCAATATGTCATATAGTACTAAAAATGTCACTGAGCTCCCACTCACTTTCTTGTAGATACAAGCTTCGTAGCAATTTAGAACAAATCCAAAGCTCTTGATCACTTGATCAAAACGAAGGTTCCAACTCTGAGATGCTTGCTTCAGTACATAAATGGAATGCTGAAGTTTGCACACCTTATCAGCATCCTTAGGATCGACAAAACCTTCGGGCTGCATCATATACAACTCTTCATAAATGTTTCCATTGAGAAACGCAGTCTTGACATCCATCTGCCATATTTCATAATCATGAAACGCAGCAATTGCTAATAAAATCCGAATGGACTTAAACATCGCTACGAGAGAGAAAGTCTCATCGTAGTCAACACCTTGAACTTGTCGAAAACCTTTCGCGACAAGTCGAGCTTTATAGACAGTAACATTACCATCCGCGTCCGTTTTCTTTTTGAAAATCCATTTGCACTCAACGACCTTTCGGTCGCTAGGAGGGTCCACCAAAGTCCATACTTGGTTTTCGCTCATGGATCCCAATTCGGATTTCATGGCCTCTAGCCATTTCTCAGAGTCTTGGCTCATCATTGCTTCCTCATAGTTCGCAGGTTCACTGTTGTCTACCAACAATACAGTTAAGACAGGGTTACCATACCACTCGGGAGGGGCACGTGACCTTGTCGACCTGCGACGTTCAATAGTAGCATCGTCCAAAGCTTCATGATCCTCGTCATTAGCTTCCTCTATTGTTGGTGCAGACGGCACTGGAACAATTTCAGGTGCTGCGGTACTCTCCAACTCAAGAGAAGGTTCAATAACCTCATCTAGCTCTACTTTCCTCCCACTCACTTCTTTCAAGAGAAACTCCTTCTCAATAAAGGATTTGTTCTTTGCGACAAACACTTTGCCTTCGGATCTATGGTAGAAGGTATACCCAATCGTGTCCTTAGGGTATCCTATGAAGACGCATTTCTCCGCTTTGGGTTCGAGCTTGTCCGGCATCAACTTCTTGACGTAAGCTTCGCATCCCCAAACTTTAAGAAACGACAACTTAGGTTTAGCACCAAACCACAGTTCATATAGTGTCGTCTCAATGGATTTAGATGGTGCCCTATTTAAAGTGAATGCAGCGGTTTCTAATGCATAACCCCAAAATGATAACGGCAAATCTGTAAGAGACATCATCGATCGCACCATATCTAATAGAGTTCGATTCCGGCGTTCAGACGCACCATTGCGCTGTGGTGTTCTAGGTGGCGTGAGTTGCGAAACGATTCCGTTTCCTTTAAGATGCGTGAGAAAATCATAACTCAAATATTCACCTCCACGATCGGATCGTAGAAATTTAATTTTCCTGTTACGATGGTTTTCCACTTTGTTCTGAAATTCTTTGAACTTTTCAAACGTTTCAGATTTATGTTTCATTAAATAGATATACCCATATCTACTTAAGTCATCAGTAAAAGTGAGAAAATAGTGATATCCACCGCGTGTCGAAACACTCATTGGTCCGCATACATTGGTATGTATGATTTCCAACAAGTCCGTTGCTCGCTCCATCATTCCGGAGAACGGGGTTTTGATCATCTTGCCCATGAGGCACGGCTCGCACGTGTCAAATGATTCAAAATCAAGAGACTCCAACAGTCCATCAGAATGGAGTTTCTTCATGCGTTTTACACCAATATGACCTAGACGTCAGTGCCACAAATAAGTTGAATTATCACTATCTACTTTACATCTCTTAACCTCAATGTTATGGATGTGTGTTTCATTGCTTTCGAGATTCAAAAGAAATAAACCATTCATAGTAGGTGCATGACCATAAAAGATGTTACTCATATATAGAACAACCATTATTCTCCGATTTAAATGAATAACCTTCTTGCAATAAGCACGATCCAGATATGATGTTCATGCTCAACGCAGGCACATAATAACATTTATTAAGGTTTAAAACTAATTCCGAAGGTAAAACTAAAGAGAGCGTGTCGACGTCCATCACATCAACTCTTGATCCGTTGCCAACGCGCATCGTCACCTCATCCCTCACTAGCCGCCATCTATTCCGTAGCTCCTGTTTCGAGTTACAAATATTAGCAACTGAACCAGTATCAAATACCCAGGCACTACAACAAGCGCTAGTAAGGTAAACATCAATAACATGTATATCAAATATACCTTTAATGGTGCCAGCCTTCTTGTCCGCTAAGTACCACTACAAGAAATGTGTTATACTATGACCTTTTGATAGTGACCCCGAAAGAAATCGTCATAAATTTATGACGATCTTGCTGCAGTTGGTCATGAGCTGTTTGGAAGGGGCAAAGGATAGCAAATGCATGACGATTTGTCCCAAAAACGTCTTAAATTATTTACACGAAATCGTCATAAGCTGGTGTGTACTGTTTGGGGCCTTGTTTGGAGCATACTACGACGATATCAGCCGTTGATGTGAACTTGATGAACGGTGGGATGGTGGTCTGTAAAAATTTGGCGTGGATTGATGACCTGGCATCCATCGCGCGCGTATAGTGCAAAAATTTCATTCGCACACGCGGCACGTACCAAATCCCCCGCCGCCCTGACCCCCTCCATCCTCTAAAGTCTAACCCTAACCCTTATCCTTCTCACCGCCGGCCGTCGCCACAGCGCGCAAGTGACCATCTCCGCTCGCCCACTTCTCGTCCCTTGAACTCCTCACCACCTCGTCGGCCACCCAGATCCCTGGCGCCCCTCCTCCCCCTCCCGACCCATCACGCCCCACCGATTAACCAAGGCAAGAAGAGAAGGAGAGAGAGAGGCGAGAAGAGCTTCAAGAAACGCCGTAGAGCACGCCGGAGCCGTGTCTGCGCTCACCGGCGTGGAGGAGGGGTCGCGGGTTGCGCGTCTCCAATCATTCTTCTCGACCGTGCTCTCGGGGATCTTTGGCCAGGGCGAGGAGGAGATGGCCACACACAACCAGAACGTCGCTGCCGCTCCGCAGCATCAGCAACAGCAGAACAGAGGTGAGCGAGCGGAACTCGGGGATCTCGGGGATCTTGTCTGATTTCGCTATGACTTTCCCAATTTCTCTTTGATTGGTCTGTCCCAACAGAAATCTGAAGAAAGATTTGTTTTGGTATCGATTTGGTGTGGTTTTTCTCGTTATTGGTCTGCAGCTTCCGACAAATCGAAATTCTCATGGTATTGTTTTTCTCGTTTCCGCTGTGCAGTGCTTGGTGGTGGTGTCCCCGCTGCGGGAAAGCAGAAGGCCGCCATGGCTGGCAGACCCGAGACCAAGCCCCGACGGGGAGTCCTGCGCGACATCGGCAACATCGGCAACCTCCGCGTGGCCGAAGGGTAAGCAGGAAACCGACCAGTTCCAGTATGCATGATTCCCCTTTGTTTCTATGGAATTTTCCACTCACGCGTTCTTGGGAATAAACAGGAAGAAGCAGCTCCAGGAGCCGGTGAATGCTCACCGCCCCGTGACCAGGAACTTTGGTGCTCAGTTGATTAAGAAGGCGCAGGAGAAAGCCAAGGTACCGTCCCTGTTCCTGCTCCCTTCCCCCTCTATCCTGAAGCGCTAATTTAGTCTCGTGTTAATCAATCGTCGCTTTACTGCTGCAAAATCCGGCGAGGCTGGCCAGAGTGAAGCTTGCCCCTCCTCCCCCAGAGCACGTCATCGAGATCAGCTCCGACTCCGACGTGAGCAAGTCGACGGAGGGCAGCTTCAGCTCTGTCCGCAAGCAATCGAGGAAGAAGGCGATCAACACCCTTACTTCTGTCCTCTCGGCACGCTCCAAGGTGCGTACAATCTGTCCATGAAAACACTGCTCTGTTCCAAGAAAAGAACATTCAAGTTAGGTGCCTGATATATTTAGTTACTTGTTCCATTGCACGACAATTTTGCATGAGTAATCGCTATGGATCTGCACAATGGACCTTTCCCTGAAAATTTAGAGTTCACATGTACAAGGTATTATGCGCAGCCAGGATCAATACAAAATAGACCGAACGGTGATGAATGAGCTAATGGCATGTGGCTTACGAGCACCCACAAACTGTTTTTAAGCTAGGTTATTAAACATTTATATTGAACTGATCAACACACTTCCCTTACCTGCAGGCCAAATTTCAGCCTGCCTTTTAAAATGCCAAATTACCAATCCTTCTCCATATATGTACTCTTGCAGTTGTACAACCTAAAATTATATGTTATGATGTGTTTGATTTTGGGCATAAATATTCAGGAAACATTGTGTATTTCAGAACTAAATTCATCTTAATTAGGTTATAGTTTAGTGCTCTTTTCTACTAGGCTCACCATGCCACTTTTGCCTATCAGGTGAACCTGAGCTAAGTTTTTTTCATGTGCTTATCCTCGGCCTTATAGTGAAAGAATTGCTAGGTCAAAAATCATGGTGTCAACGTGTTGTTCCTATCCTTTAAGCTAAATGCAGCTGTCAATTTCTCGGATGTTGCTTTAATGTCGTCCAGACAAGATACAGTGGATTGAACTTTCTGAATTTGTTCAGACTAAGGTGGACACATTGTTGAACACTTATTCAGTATAACACAAAGATTCCTTCCGTGTTTTTTTCAGCATAGAAACATGATAAATTAAAAGGTAGAGAAAATTGAGGACATCTACAAGTGCATTTTTTTCTTTTCCAAATAGCCAATACCTATATCAGTACCTCGTGCATGCTCTTGTCATCTAAAGAGTATTTACATGGTCCTGCTGCTGTTTGATTAGCTATGTACTATGTCTCCTCTATTTTACACCTAGATTCAAAACCTATTTAATTATACACATATGTCCCTTATTTATCGTATACCATGTGTTGAGTGATTATCCCTGTCATCTTACCTGTTTCATGTTGTCTGCCTTTCTCTTTACTAGGTGCATATCATGGATGTTCTTGTAATTCGACAGAAGGTTTTACTCGATGCCATGCTATGTCTGAACTTTGCTGAATCTGAACATCTGACCAGTTACTATATATCAGAGCTAGAGTGTTATGCAAATCGCTCGTTTGATGACGAGTTCATTTCCAACATAGATGAGTGATTGCTTTACACTACTTACATGTCTCTTTGTATATACCTTTGTGACTGCTCCAGTCAAACAAGAGCTAGGTCGCAACATCGGTGTGTAGTTTCTAAGGCACGGGTACAATATGCCTAACGTTGTTTCAGACTATAGGCAAAATACCTGAAAATGATTGTGAATTTTGTTATGCTGACTTTCTTATTTTTCCTATACAAGTTGTCCATGTATGTCTAGCTTCAATCACCCGTGAATAACACTTTCAGGTTCATGGACAACCAGAATCCGATGGAGATAAACATGTTAAATACATGGTCACAGACATCTATAGTACTGTGTTGTATATTTCATCCTAGCTTTTATGTCAACAATGTCCATTAATACATGCGTATGAACACTTGATATTTACAGTCCAATGTTTATGAACACTTCCAATGTAGATGAACCGGTACGTAAGCTTGTGTTTTATTTCAGTAATGATCATTACTGTATGGTTGGTACCAGTGGGATTTCCGTTAGCGTTTTTAATATTGATGTACTGCGATGTCGTACTATGTTCTACCGAATACCGATATATTGTAAAGTATTAAAGTAAAATTAGATTTAGAACTTTTTTATCTGAAATCTACTTAAATATTTTCATCGATTGTTCATATTGGCTTGCGCGCCGCAGGCGGGCAAGCGCGCGGCAAGCCGCGCGTCCCTACCTAGTAAATAAAAGATCTACCAACATGATTGCATACAAAATTCCATGTTGTTTGATAGCCTAATTTCCTTAGATTAAGATCTTTATAGATATGAATGATGATATGTTTTTCCTGATTCCAATATGCTCGATGCATTGTCTTCATTTGTCCCTTCCTCACCAAAAAGAAAGGAATATACAATAGTAGGTAGTACTTTTAAATGCTACAGAACAAGTAGTATGCTTTGTGAGACCAATGCTGCACAATGTTTTGTTTACTTGTAACTAAAACTTGCAACTACTACCATTGATAGCTTTCTGTTGGTTCATTTACTTTCCTTTCACACCAAAATACAGATGCACGGCCAAGGCTTTCTCTTCTGACTAAAATGTTTGGGAAATTGCTTTCCTAAGTCTAAATGAAGATTTTGTTTTTCTTTTAACTTGCATCCTTATCAGATTGTTTGTGTGTTTTGTGTCTACAGGGAGGGGTTTAGGAAGGACTACAAGGAGAAGCACCCCAACAACAAGCTGGTCCCTGTGGTAAGCGACTCTCTTCCCCTTGCATCTATATATTCTTGTTGGTTGATTGATGCATCTGGAAACTTAATCTCTGAGGCAGTTAGATACTATTTTGATTCAGTATGAGAAGAAGAAATATATGGTTAGTAGTGTGTTATTGATAGTAATCTGCCTAGGTGGAATTCGTAGCAGCTTTTACTTGGAGTTTTAGACCATAAGTCTATGCAGTTTGCAACTATAAGTAGTCAATAGTCTATGCATTTTGGATATGACGCAAAAAGTCTATGCAGTTTGCAACTATAAGTAGTCAATAGTTGGATATGACTCTGTTATTGGTTGTATAGCTGCTGGTACATCATTTTGAAGCTAGGCATGCATGTTTTGTGCATGTACAAGACTGTCTATTGTTTTTTATTTGAATACATGTTTTTGTACTTGAAAACTGTTATGGAAATGGACTTACCATAGCTAATATGCTGCTATTTATTTATCCAATTCGTATCACTTATGCTAGTTTTTCTGTTTGACAGAAATAAGAAGGCCGAAGGAGGATATTTCGAAGTTCTTGGATGTGGTATAGGCCAGCAACAAGGGAGCCATAAGGAGTAGTAGGGAGCTATGCTCCAGGCCAGTCCAGTAGCTAATCTGGAATGTTTACATCTGCTGATTATTTGGTTATTGTGTATCAATTTTGGCTGCTGTTTCTTTGTATCTGCTGTCATGTGTATATCTACTATATCAGCTATTTATATCTGTTATAGTGTTATATGATGATCTGGTTGTCATGTCCTGTTATATCGAGGTCCTGTTATACCGTTACCTCGTGGCTGTCATATTTAAATTCTAGATGTTAAATTGTTGTGTTGTGTAAAATATATATTTGGAAATGTTGCTGGGATGGTTTGGTAGTAGCTTCGGGCCTGTTCTGGATATAAAAAAGGCTACATGGAATTAGAAAAAAAGGCTGAAAAATAAAAGAGAAATCTGATGTACAGAATAAAGGCCCAAAAGGGAATACACCCTAATAAAGCCATGGCCCATAGAAGAAATGTACCATAAAAGGCCACAACACAAAAAAGAAAAAGGCCAGAATTATTGGGCTGGCCCATATAGACCACCATAATGGATTGGGCTGATTCCGATTTAAGACGATTTAATTTCGTCAGAATTTTGCCACGTAGGATCAGCCACGTAGGATCTGACATGGCATGGCTAGATGGCCCGTGACGATATTGAATCGTCATAGACGTTATGACGATCCAATATCGTCATAGACAGTTATGACGATTTTATCAAAAACGTCGTTATAGTTCATTTGCGACGCTCAGCTTTCGACGATCTCAAAATCGTCATAGAATCGTCATAAATAGACTACTATGACGATTCTGTGACGAAAATGGAGGGTCATATATTGCCATATTCCTTGTAGTGTACTTCGGACAGTTGCGCTTCTAGTGACCCTTGTCCTTGCAATAGAAGCACTTTGTGTCCGGCTTAGGTCCAGACTTGAGCTTCTTCTCAGCAGGGGCAACGCGCTTGCCGCTGCCTTTCTTGAAGGACTTCTTTGCACCCTTACCTTTCTTAAAGCTGGGGGACTTGTTGACCATCAACACATGATTATCTTTCTTGATGTCCACCTCCGCAGCTTTCAGCTTAGCGAAGAGCTCAGTGATCGTATCAGTGGAACCAATCTGATTATGAGTAACTACAAAACCTTTGTAGCTAGGAGGGAGTGATTGCAGAACTCTGTCAATCTTGAGCTCTTCTGGAATCTTGCAGTCCAGTTGCTCAAGATGTTGACTGTAGCCCGACATCTTAATGGAGTGCTCACTAACGGAACTCCCTTCCTCCATATTGCAGTTAAAGAATTTCTCAGAGATCTCATATCTCTCAGAACGGGCCTGAGTCTGAAACATGGTTTTCAGTTCCTCAAGAATCTCAAAGGGCCCGGCGAACTCCTCAAAACGATTTTGAAGGTCCGATTCCATAGCAAACAACATGGTGCTCTTAATCACACCATAATCATCTTTGCGCGACTGATAAACAGCTTTTTCATCAGCCGGCGCATCTACAGCAGGGGCGTCACCTAGCGCTTTCTCAAGGACATAGTCCTTTTGTCCGCCAGCGAGAATGATTCTCAGATTGCGGAACCAGTTGGTGAAGTTAGAACCATTGTTCTTAAGCTTTTCTTTCTCAGCAAAAACGTTGAAGTTGAAGTTGGACTTAGCCATTTGATCTACAAAATTTGCAAGTACAATTTAGACTATGTTCATGATAACTAGTTCAACTTAATCAAATTACTAGATGAACTCCCACTAAATTCAACATCCCTCTAGTTGTTTAGTGAACATGATCCAAATTCACCACACCTAATCCGATCTTCACGAGAAGAGATGTGGTTTCAATGGTGGACAACAAAGTGTCGATCATATCATTCATATGACTCATGCTTAACCTTTCGGTTCGTGTGTTCCGAGGCCATGTCTGTACATGCTAGGCTCGTCAAGTCAAACCGAAGTATTTACGCGTGTGCAAAACTGGCTTGCACCCGTTGTATGTGAACGTAGAGTTTATAGCACCCGATCATCACGAGATGCTTGAACACGACGAACTTTCGCAACGGTGCATACATGGGGAGAACACAATTTTATCTTGATCTTTAAGTGAGGAATCATCTTATGATGCTACCGTCGCGATCTAAGCATAATAAGATACATAAAAGGATAAACATCACATGCATATAATTTTATGTGACATGGTATAGCCAATCTTCGCCCAATGATCTCCATCTTGTGCGTGCCGGCATGATCTCCATCACTCCACCATGATTGCCTCCACCACGAATAGCAACTACAACTATTGCTAACTACTTAGCGATAAAGTAAAGCTATTACATGGCGTATAAGAAGTTGACACACAGGTCATACACAATTATAAAGACAACCATATGGTTCCTGCCGGTTGTGTACTCATCGACATGCAAGTCGTGAAATATTACAAAACATGATCATTGCATACAACATACACATCATATCTTGTTCTATACCATATCACAAAAACACTCCCTGCAAAAACAAGGTAGATGCCTCTACTTTGTTGTTGCATGTTTTACGTGGCTTATGGGAGTAACAAGCTAAGAACGATTCTTACCTACAGAAAGACACAACGGTGATATTATGGTTGCCAACATCCGGTATAAATCCCATGACAACTATAGTGAGAGAAACTGGCATCCACCAGCCGCATGTGTGGAACAAGCCACACGTCAAGTGCGGAGCCGGTCTCGCGAACGAGGTCGCGTAAAGTTGGCCTGGACCGCTTCGATCTCACTATCCCGCGTCATAAGAAGTACACACCAAGAGGCTTGCAACATAAAACATCAACGCCCGCAACAAGCATGTTGCGTTCTACTCGTGAAACACATATACGCATAGATCTAGCTCTGATACCACTGAAGGGTTTCGCAGCATAGTAAATCAAAAATTTCTACGGATGCGAACGGGAAAGCCAAGATCTAATCTAGGAGATGCGATCAACGAGAGGGATAGATGAGATCTTCATACCCTTGAAGAAATTGCAAAGTGGAACGTTCAACAGAACGTGGTTGATGTAGTCGTACTAGCCTTCTCCTCCTCGTGATCCGATCCAATCCAACGCCGCAAGTGGCGATGCCTCCGAGAGATGCTCACGTACGACACCATGACGTCTCCTCCTTCCTCGGTCCAGCAAGTGGGCTGGAGAGATAGATTGGATCTACAACACGAGAGCGTGGTGCAAAGGTGGAGAGTTTCTGCGGCAGGGCTTCGCCTACGCGCAGTCGGGAGAGAGAGAGAGAGAGAGAGAGAGAGAGAGAGAGAGATCTGGAGGGCAGCAGGTAGGCGACTAGGGTTCAAGGAGGGGTAGGAGGAGGGTGCGCCCCTGCCCTCTTTATATAGAGGGCTGGCCGGCCCCCTTGCCCCCTCCTCCAAGCCCTAGGGCGGCGGCCCCAAGGGTGGAGTGGGGGGCAAGTCTCCCCCCCTTCTAGAAGGTCCCCCTAGGGTTTCCCTAGGGTTTTGGCCGGATGGGCCTATGGGGCCTTGTACCCCTGGACCAATGCGGCCAGGACACTCCCTCATAGGCCCACGGCCCCCTCCGACAAGTGGGGCCACGTTGGTCCCACTCCAGAAGCTTCTAGAACCTTCTGGTACAATACCGAACATTCCGAAACAATTCCAAAATCCAAAAACTGCTTTCCTTTATATGAATCTTATTCTCCGGACCATTCCGGAACCTCTCGTGATGTCCTGGATCTCATCCGAGACTCCAAACAAAAACTCATAAACCAATTATCCATTCTATCCTAGCGTCGAGGCACGTTAAGTGTGTGACCCTACGGGTTCAAGAATATGCAGACATGATCTTCTATCAATAATCAACAGCGGGATCTGGAAACCCATATTGACTCCCACATATTCATCGATGATCATATCGGATGAACCACGATGCCAGGATTCAATTAATCCCATATATATATTCCCTTCGTCACGCGATATTTTACTTGCCCGAGATTTGATCGTTGGTATCGGAATACCTAGTTCAATCTCGTTCACAGCAAGTACTTTACTCGTTCCGTAATCCGATATCACTTTGAGATTAACTCCTTAACCACGTGCTTGCAAGCGGTGTTGATATCGATTACCGAGTGGGCCCGAAGTATATATCTCCGACTTGGGAGGGACAAATCCCATCTCGATATATACAACCCAACAAGTACTTTCCGATCACCTGAGAGACACCTTTATGATCACCCTCTCATAGGATGACGTTTGATGACCTCAAAGCTTTCTTCCGATACTAGGGAGTTGCATTATCTCATGGTCTAAGGAATACAATATTTGACATAAGAAAAAGCTTCGCAAAGATGAACACGATGACACGATCTCTATATAGTAGAGGAACCCAAAAACTAATCCTATTTTCAATCCCCACTATCTACCACCCCCCACCAACCCGCCTACACAGAGACTAACAAAGAACAAAACCTAGATCTCGACATGAAGCATCTTGGGAGACACTAACCGGACAAGATCTAGATATCCCTAGCCACACATGATATTGCACGGCCCAGTCGTGCCAGATCTTGCACGTTCGACGGCTCTCCCGATATGGCGCGGTCTGGCCACGCTGGATCTTGCATGCACTAGCCCCGCATTTCTCGTCCATTGTCGTATCCGATCTATAGGTTTGTTCATCATCCTCTTTACTAATCCCAATCCGTACTGTTTTTAGCGGCTAGGAGTCCAAGAAAACTCTAGTCCCGGGTCATTCCGGATACGATCCGGGACTAAAGGAGTGCGGGCACGGGCAACACCCTTTAGTCCTGGGTTGTGATATGAACCGGGACTAAAGAGGTGAACCTTTAGTCTTGGGTCGTGATACGGCCCGGGACTAAAGTGGTGCGGACGCGGGCAACTTAAAATTGCTATAACTTTTGCGTATGATATCGGAAAAAAACATACAACCTATCAAAATGTGCGGAAATTGTTTTTTGAGTTCGTTTTCAATGGCTTTAGGCCGTTTGGGATTCTTTTAGATTTTTTAAATTCTAAAAGAAAAAAGTTATTTAAAAAAATTAAATTTTTCAGAAAAAAATTTATGCCATATTTGGATTCCTCACATTTTTCTGATAATTATGGATATATTATTTTTAGAATTTCAATTTACATATTTAAGGATTTTATTTATGCCATATTAAATGAATAAATGGCAAAAAATGAATAAAATATTATTTTATTTAATTTTTTACTTTTTTTGAATAAAAAGAACTCAAATCTGCTTCCGTGAGGACTTGAACCTGGGCGGTTGGGTTGTACATCCACTTCTCTAACAAAGTGAGCTAGGCTCACTCCTTAGGGCTTGTTTACTTCTTTGGTATTTTTATCCCTAAAAGATATGGGGACATGCGGAATTTGGTGTTCACCCAATACTCTCTAATCTTCTTAAATACCCTTCCCCAAAAATACTCTTTCATGATGGAGAGTTTTTAATCTACCCAAAAATACACTAGTGTGAAGGGGATTTATGGGGATATTCCGGGATTATCCCCTCCAAACCTGGCCTAGTAAACGACCTATCGGGGAAATTCCGGGATATGAAATAATCCCCTCCCATCCCCTCAAATACCCTAGAAGTAAACAAGGCCTTAGAGTTTACTTTCATTAGATTAAAATATTATTATTACTTATTTATTATTGTTTACTTAAATAGTTGTTTATAATTTCAAAAAATAAAGATGTATGACATATTGATATGGGCTCATAGTGTCGGGGGTGTACCCCCGGGTACCCCAGAGTTGACGAGTTAAGTGAATCAATAAGAAATGTATATGAGAAAATAATACTCAATATCAGTCCAATAGAAAAATACTAAGGCAAAAAACAAGTCTGGGCCGAGTTAACACAAAGTCGGCCCAACCCTCACCACTACTGGACCAGACCTACAGTGAACATGCCGAACTAAAGCTCTAAGAGCCGAATTACCCTCCTGGGCCGAGTCCTCCCGTCCGGCCCACCAAACGACCTGGCCCAGCACCGAGCTACTCCAGCCAGCCACCTCGACGCCGGAATCCCCACGCCACCAATCCCGCCAGCATCGCCAAGGCACCGCTCACTCCCCGCGCCAGACTGCCTCCTCGCCACCTTGCTCCTTCTTTCATGCCGCCCGGGTGGGCCGGGAAGGAGGAACCTCGGCCCACCGCGGGGCTCTCTCCAACCTCGCCGGATGCGCAGCAGGTAGCTCCCGGGTGGGCCGAATAAAGGCAATCTCGGCCCACCACGGGGCAACGTCACCAGCTCCACTTCACGCCATCACGCCCGCGTGGGCCGACTGAAGGGGAACCCGGCTGGGCCGCTGCCGGACCTCGGCTGGGCCACTAGATGATCCGGCTGGGCTACCTCTCCCCCAGGCCAAATCAACCAAAGCCCATGCCGAGTTGGCACACCCTCTAGGACCTTTGGGCCGAGTTATAATGATCTATACGCCCTGTAATTTACCTCCAGATTCCTCCACGGTCTCCACAAGAACACACCAACGAGTCAGGACAAGAGCAACAAGTATCGTGCCAGTCTTGGAGCCCACCAGCTCAGACTGGCACTGGGTGTATGGCATATGCCCATGGCATCTAGGAATATGCTAAGGAATATGCCCTGGCATCTCCAAAGATGCCAAGGCATATGCTCAGCATCTAAGAAGATGCCGGGAATATGCTGCCTAGATACCAATCGTGGGGAACAAGATTTGTCCCCTGGGCTCCCCTTTATAAGGAGCACCAGGGGGATCGTTCTGAGAGAGGCCCCGAAGGGCTCTCTCCTTTCTGCTCACTAGGAGCTCTCCTTCCTCTTCCTCCATTCTCACAGAGAGATTAGATAGAAGCATAGGGGAAACAGCTCAAGGAGCATGGTTGTAGCCACAAGTATGGCAAGATTATAAGGGATTAGATGTATAGAATGAGGTGTTATCTCCACTTGAGAGCTTCAATCCAATATACATTGTATTTCTCTTTGTTCATATGAGTGCGGTCTTCACCGCATCATCCCTTCCCGGATTCCTCCACGTCCACCAGCCCCAACTTTAGCCTACCCATGGCATATGCCGTGATACCACCACGACATTTGGCGCCCACCGTGGGGCCTTCTAGTGGCGTTGGTTGGGTTTCCATCCGGACGGGAACACCTTCATCAACTTCTTCTTCATAGGGCTCATTCAGCTTCACCAAACCAATAGAGAACAAAGAGGTAAGCGCAGAGGCTCTCCAAGTCTAACTCATCAAAGCAGGTGAGACTCAGCAAGAAGGACTCAAGCACTACTCCAAGCTTACTGTAAGTACCAGGTAACTTAGCAGGGCAGGTATGACCTAGCGAGACTAACTCGAACACTACTCCAAGTATAATGTAAGTGCCAGATAACTCAACCACCTACACTCAATCCTTCACCCCGGGGAGAAAATGACTTAACCCGGGGACTAGCCGACTTATCCTTAGAGTCACCTTTGGATTAAGAGAGCATCATGTTGATTTAGATCTGTACATCAGCCAGCTTATTTATAACTCGGCCATAAGTTGAATCAGCTTATTTGTGATTCAGATAGATTTTGAGTCAGTTAGTTTATGTTTTGGATTGTCCTTTAACTCGGCTCCCCAGCCAGCTTATTTATAACTCGGACAGAATTTGAATCAACTTATTTATGATCTAGATAGAATTTGAGTCAGCTTACTTATGAGTCGGATAGAATTTGAGTCAGTTTATTTATGCTTTGGATTGTCCTTTAACTCAGCTTACCGGCCAGCTTATTGATGATTCGGATATAACTTGAAGTCAATTTGTTTATGCTTTGAATTAACCTTTAACTCAGCTCAGTAGATTGTCTCTGATTTGGACTAACATTTGATTCAGCTTGCCAGGGTATATTATAATTCGGATTGGTATTCAGACTCGGCGTACTAATCATATCTCTGATTCAAGCCGAAGTTTTATTCAGTTCACCAGATTGCCAGGTTATGTTATGACTCGGATTGATATCTCACCATCTTGCTAGGTTATCCCATATCTCGGATGACTATTGGCCAGCTTATCATATCTCGAATCTATATCTCATATCTACATCTCGAATCAGATCTCTCAGCGGTTAGCCCTATTATCATATCTCAAAGCTTAATCTCGGGTCTATATCTTGGATCCATATCAAAGGCAAATTATCGTCATCACGCCAAATCAAGCTATATCGTGGCAAATAGATAACTCGGATTTGGGATGAGTTAACTCGGATTTGAGTCATATAACTCGGATTTGAGTCAGGTGACTCAGACTTAAGACATAAAGTCAATTTTGAGTAAGATAACTCGGATTTGGGATGAGTTAACTCGGATTTGAGTCATATAACTCGGATTTGAGTCAGGTGACTCAGACTTAAGACATAAAGTCAATTTTGCGTAAGATAACTCGGATTTGGGATGAGTTAACTCGGATTTGAGTCAGGTGACTCAGACTTAAGACATAAAGTCAATTTTGAGTAAAGTGACTCGGATTTGGGATGAGTTAACTCGGATTTGAGTCATATAACTCGGATTTGAGTCAGATGACTCAGACTTAAGACATAGAGTCAATTTTGAGTAAAGAAACTCGGATTTGGGATGAGTTAACTCGGATTTGAGTCATATAACTCGGATTTGAGTCAGATGACTCAGACTTAAGACATAGAGTCAATTTTGAGTAAAGTAACTCGGATTTGGGATGAATTAACTCGGATTTGAGTCATATAACTCGGATTTGAGTCAGGTGACTCAGACTTAAGACATGAAGTCAATTTTGAGTAAAATAACTCGGATTTGGGATGAGTTAACTCGGATTTGAGTCATATAACTTGGATTTGAGTCAAATGACTCAGACTTAAGACATAGAGTCAATTTTGAGTAAAGTAACTCGGATTTGGGATGAGTTAACTCAGAATCGAGTCATGTAACTCAGATTTGAGTCAGATGACTCAGACTTAAGACATAAAGTCAGTTTTGAGTAAAGTAACTTGGATTTGGAATCAGATGACTCAGATAATAACTAACCCAATGGGGTTAAAAGAGCAATGCCCAAGAAGGCAAGAACTCATAACTTACCTAAAGAGGTTAAAAGAGCAGTGCCCAAGAAGGCCAGAACTCACAACTTACCCAATGAGGTTAAAGGAGCCGTGCCCACTAAGGCCAAAACTCACAACTTACCCAATGAGGTTAAAAGAGCAGTGCCCACTAAGGCCAGAACTCACAACTTACCCAATGAGGTTAAAAGAGCAGTGCCCAATAAGGCCAGAACTCACATCTTACCCAAAGAGTGAAAGGATCGTATGGGCACCTAGAGGGGGGGGGGGGTGAATAGGTGCTACTTCAAATTTTCTTCTTTTTCAAATTAAGGTTTGACAATAAGGTAAATTCTCTAGATAATGCAACTACGGTGAATTTACCTATATGACAAATATGCAAGGGCTACCACAACACAAAGTAGTAACAAGTAAGTAAGGTGCGGTAAAGGATAGAGGTAACCGAAAAGTGGACGCGGAGACACAAGGATTTGTTTCCCGTAGTTCCTTCCTTTTGAGGGGAAGTACGTCTACGTTTGGAGAGGGGGTGGTTTCAAACCACCAACGCCACGAGAGGCCTCCCTTGTTCTCCGATGAATCTCACCCCAATGGGATCGATTCACCTTCCACTATATCGGCAACCTTCAAGGTGGAAGCCGGCACCGTTACAAGTTTGGGGCACACATCCACAACTTAATCGGAGGCTCCCAAATACAAGCAAGCTGTCAAAGCAATCAAAGACAAGCTTGTAAGAACAAAAACAAGAGCTAGGGTTTCCAACAAAACACTAGAGCAAAGGGGCCCTCAATGAAATGAGGGGGAAATGAAGATCTCTTTTGGTGAAGTAGTAGATCGGGGCCTCCTCCTTCGATTCCCCAAAGATCAAGGACTTTGGGTGGTTGGATGATGAGATCTTGAGAATTTGAGTGGCTCCAATGGACTCCAATGGTGGGCAATGACTTTAATGAGCTGAGCACTTTGTCCCAAGGTAGGTGGAGGGGTATTTATACCCCTCCACAAAATCTGACCGTTGGTGCATTTACTGCAGCGGTAGTACCGGAAGTTGAAGCGGTACTACTGGAGAATTCCGGTACTACCGGACCTAGTACCGGATCACCCTTTTTCAAACAGCATCAAGTCCTGCCCCCAGCGGTACTACTGATGTTGCTACCGGGAAGCGGTAGTACCGCTTGAGGCAACCGGTACTACCGGAGCTAGAGAGAACAACACATTTTCATACGAAAAACTCTCTGTCACGCCAGGTAGCAAAACGCGGTACTACCGCATTTTGCTACCGGCGCAGACAGAAGCTTTTTGCAACATGCAAAAACTCTCTGTCACGCCAGGTAGTAAAATGCGGTACTACCACATTTTGCTACCGGCGCAGACAATGGCCTTTTGCAATGTTCAAAAAGCCTCTGTCCTAAGCAGTACTAAAATGCGGTACTACCGCATTTTAGTACCGGAGCAGGCAGAAGCATTTGACAAGCTGTAAAAAAGCTTCTGTCGCGCTACGTACTAAAATGCGATACTACCGCTTTTTAGTACCTGGCACGACAGAGACTTTTTTACAGTTAGTCATTTGCTTCTGTCTGGTCCGGTAGCAAAAAGCGGTACAGTACCGCGCCAGGCAGATAGTTTCTGAATGTTTGCAAACCTTCTTAATGTACCCGCGACACACTTAGCACAACATTAGTCCGATATGTGTGTTGTTATCAAACACCAAAATCACTAGAGATAGCAAATGCTCTTTCAATCTCCCCCTTTTTGGTGTTTGATGACAACACACATTTTGCAAGGAAATCTAGTGATGATAAGAAGTAGATGGGGCTCCCCCTAGATATGTAGAAACAAGCCCCATACATTCAAGCAAACTATCTGAGAGTAGAAGTCGCACATAGAGGACATACCTTTGCAAGAAAAACATGTGATGACAAATAGATTAGGAATGAGGAATATCATCACATAGGATGGATCCAACAAGAATAGCCATAATACACACAAGATGGATCCATAAGATAGCCACATAGTCTTAACATACATAGCACAAATAGTTAGGTTCACACATAGTAAGAGGCAACCAAATAAAGTTCACAAGCGAATAAAATCAAAGGCAAGAACGAGCTTGTGACTTTCCCTCGCAAATCTCCCCGCATACCTAATGTGCAACTTCTCCCCCTTTGGCATCAAGACGCCAAAAAGGGACAAGAGCAACACTAACGCCCCTGAGATCACTCATCATCATCATCAACGTCGTCCCATGCACCATGGGGTGGAGGGGCACGGAAGGAGGAGGTGGCATCATCTTCCCAGTTGCTGTGCTTGGAGATCCATTGGTCTTCTGGGGTAATGTTGTTCTCGGAGCCCTTGGAAGCAGTCAAGCCTTGAGCCTCCATCATTTCCTTCTGACGAGCACAGACCTTCTTGGCATAGACATGGGCCTCGTACAGGCGTTTCTGATTGTCCACTTGGAGGCAGAATATTTTCTTGAGTTTGGCCTCAACCCTCTTAGCCCAAGATGGCTGTGCTGGCTGGCGACGAGAGACCACAAAAGCAGGTGCATCAGCAGCATCACCTGAGTCCTCAACCGGGTTCCCATCCTCATCAACAATCTAACCATCCGCATTGCGGGGTTTGGGATGGGTCTTGATCAGCAGATTCTTGTGGCGGTGAGTGGCAAGACGAAGATCAGGCAAGTCACGGGCAATTTTAGGGCACTTTCTAATGATGAGAGCCATGATGAATGGAGCAAAAGGAGGCACCCTCCGCTGAAAAGTGGCGCAGACCATCTCATTCCAGATAACATCTATCACATCCATAGGGAGGCCAGAGTCACGGTGGTGATAGGTGGCCATCATAATATCCACCATGTAAGCATGAATCTCATCAACATTCCCAGCACGAGGGGCGATAGTCTCGCGATAGATGCGGTGCATGATGTCATAGGGAGGAAGGAGCCCTTTGATCTTACCAGGGATGCCGCGCCCCCGGATGTATAGTGGGGGAAGCCTATCTTTCTTCAAGGGATTGTCATTGGCATGGCACCGAAACCCAACGGGAACATCCTTGCCACGGTCTTCGTACCCAAGGATAGCCGCAAACTCAGCCAACGATGCATCCTTGACAACACCCTCGGTCATCCAAGTGAGAGTCCTAGCATTATTCTTGGCAAAGTGAATGGTTGCATAGAACTGAGCAATGAGCATTGGATCATAGTTGCATTTGAACTCCATAATAGGAAGCAAGCCAAAGTTGGTACACATGTCAAGGGCCTCACCAAAGTAGTTCAGATTCTTCCTCACATGATTCATCTCGATCCATTTTTGAGGAACCACAATTTTGTCATCTTTCATGAGAATCTCATGGAACACCCGCTCCTGAAAGTCCGTGTAGAAGAGGCTGTTCTCTCGAGCAAAAGCGCGGGCCGCCCCATACGGACTAACCACCCGCAGAGCATGAAATTCAGACTCAGAGATATCGCACAACAGCTTTGACCCTGATGGCCCGGAACTTTGACTCTTGCGAGGACCAGAGGGAGGAGGAGGTGGAGGAGCTTTACCACGACCAGCACTTTGCTTGACCCCCTTTCCCCCACGACCACGAGTTGTTGGCAGTTTCAGATGGGCACTAGGTTGAGGCATGACCTCCTCTTCAGACTCAGTCTCAGATTCTGACTCATAGTCCTCGATCTCATAGTGAGCTTTGGAGCACTTGCGCGATCCCTGGGAACCCCCTGCACCTGTGAAAGAACGAGGGAGAAAGCATAGGGGTAAGGGCACAAGAACCTGGGGCAAGCAGATGATGGAGTTGAGTGTTTTAAAAAAAATTTGCTGCCAGTACTAGGGCGGTAGTACCGGACCTGCACAAGCGGTGGTACCGCCAAGCGGTAGTACCGGAAAAGATTCCCGGTACTACCGGCCCGCGACTACAGTGCAGATCTGAACTAAGATCCGAGTATGGGCAACAAATTTGTTGTCAAAACACGATTCCCATCGGGCCAAGTGATAGATCTGGTAAATAGGACACGATACAACCTCAAGAATGCAAGTTTTAACCAAGAATCGAAGGTACCCTAGATTCAATGGAGAAAACAAGGAAGAAGATGAGGAGGGCGGTGGTACCGGTGTCCATGGCGGTGGGGAAGAGGGAGGAGCCCGTAGGGAGGCCGAATCCGGTGTGGATCCGGGAGAGGGAAGGGTGGACGGGCTTCCTCCGGCGTCGTCGTGCTCTGGTGGTGGCGCTGGTGAGGAGTGGAGACGAGGGATGAATGAGGCACTGAGGGGTGCCTCTCCCTCGTCTCCAGTCTTAACCGACGCGCGCGAGCGGTAGTACCGCCGAGCGGTAGTACCGTAGGTACCGGCCGGTAGTACCGCTCCTGGGAAGTTTTCAGGCAGGAACCTGGAAACACACCCAGGGGCGGTAGTACCGCCGGTGACTTCCGGTAGTACCGTTAGGCGGTAGTACCGCATGTGAGATCCGGTAGTACCGTTACCATCAGGACAGAGAGCCAAGATACAGAAAAGGAAGGTTCTTGTGCAGAGTAGATGGTTTTGGTTGGAAAAGAGGGGCCTGGGTTTAGAGAGACACGCGGTTATGGGCCAATGCACTCAAGGAAAAACACTAAAAACATATGGAGAACCAAACTTGAGTGCATGACCAAAAGAATCAACACTAACTAGTGAATGACAAACATGAGTAAGAACCAATTCAACTAGGTGAAAAACACGAGTAAGCACTTCAACCTCTCGATTGAGAGGGGGCGGTGGCCTAGGCCACCATATTTGAGTATACTCGGCTTGGCACCACGAAGATGTATCTTGGGTCCATTACCGACACTCATCATTGAGCTCACATATCACAAAATGATATTAAGAGGAATGATTTTTGTTTAATTTGCGCATAATGGGGGGAGGGATAGTCCAATCAATTAGGACTGCACTCCCCCTATGTCCATGCCTACACATAAACCAAACATGGGTCGAGTATTAGGTGAGAGTGCAAGAAAATCAAGTCAAACTCCTAGAATCTACGATATTTAGTTCATTCCTCAAGTAGCAAAACCTTGCTTCATCAAGTGGCTTCGTGAAGATATCGGCAAGTTGATCTTTGGTTGATACATAGGATAGATCAATATCACCTCTAGCAACATGATCTCTAATAAAGTGATGCTGAATCTCAATATGCTTCGTCCTTGTGTGATCCACCGGGTTGTATGCAATCTTGATGGCACTTTCATTGTCACATAGAAGAGGCACTTTGTCACAATGGACACCGTATTCCTTTAAAGTTTGCCTCATCCATAGCAATTGAGTGCAAGCACTAGCAGCAGCAACATACTCGGCTTCGGCGGTGGAGAGAGATATACAATTTTGCTTCTTAGAAGACCAACATACCAAGGACCTACCAAGGAATTGGCAAGCCCCGGATGTTGATTTTCTATCATCCTTGTCTCCCACACAATCCGAGTCCGTGTATCCACAAAGAGCGAATGTTGAGCCTTGAGGGTACCAAAGACCATAAAATGGGGTATGAACTAAATATCGAAAGATTCTCTTGACCGCCATTAAATGGATTTCCTTAGGAGCCGCTTGATATCTTGCACACACACCTACACTCAACACAATATCGGGTCTAGATGCACAAAGGTAAAGCAAAGAACCAATCATAGACCGGTATACCTTTTGATCCACATCTTTACCATTTGGATTTTGTTCTAGATGAGTCGTTATTGCCATGGGAGTTGGGGCTCCATTCAAATCTTGCATTTTGAATCTCTTGAGCATATCTTGAGTATACTTGGCTTGATTGAAGAATGTTCCTCCTCTAACTTGCTTGATCTCAAAGCCAAGAAATACTTTCAACTCCCCCATCAAGGACATCCGGAACCTACTAGTCATAAGCTTTGAGAATTCATCATTAAAAGCTTTGTTAGATGAGCCAAAGATAATATCATCAACATAGATTTGGCATACAAAAAGCTCCCCATTAACCCTCTTAGTAAAAAGAGTGGGATCGATTTTCCCAACCTCAAAGCCATGGTCAAACAATAACTCTCTAAGGTGCTCATACCACGTGCGTGGGGCTTGCTTGAGCCCATAGATCGCCTTATCAAGTTTGTAGACATGGTTTGGGAAGTTGGGGTCCTCAAATCCCGGGGGTTTCTTAACATATACCAATTCATTTAAAGGACCATAAAGGAATGCACTTTATACATCCATTTGTTGCAACTTAAAGTTATGATGTGCCGCATAAGCAAGAAGGATACGGATGGACTCAAGGCGAGCCACGGGTGCATAAGTCTCTCCATAGTCAATGCCTTCAATTTGGGAATAACCTTGTGCAACCAATCTAGCCTTGTTCCTTACAATAATCCCATGCTCATCTTGCTTGTTCTTGAATATCCACTTTGTTCCAATAACATTACGGCAATCCTTTGGCTTCTCAACTAACTTCCACACTTTGTTTCTCTCAAAATTATTGAGATCTTTGTGCATAGCTTCTAACCAATCCGAATCTTCAAGAGCTTCCCACACTTTCTTTGGTTCAATCATGGAAATGTGAGCTTGATGTTCACTGAACCTCTTCAATTGTGCTCGTGTGGAAATTCCTTTCCTTAGATCTCCAACAACATTTTGGAGGGAGTGGTCTCTTAATTCCAACATTCTTTCCTTTCTAGCTTCGCGACGAGCATGGATCTCCTCATTGTTTCTTGGAGGACCCTCTTCATCATTTTGATCCTCGTCTTGACCATCAACTTGACCTTGATCATCATTGAATTCATCCTCTACATTGGGAGGCGAGGATTGACCTTGGTCTTGATCAAGTGATCTTCTAGCCTCAATTTGAGCACCCCTCAAAACAGCTTGGATGGATCTTCCTTGGCAAATTGACTTGACTCCACTTGACACCCCATCGAATGGACCAAGCTCCCTTTGACTAGAGTTCACACATTGATCACTATGTTGAGGGTCCACATCTTGTCTTTGGCTTGAGTCAATGCCCTCCTTGGTAGATGGAGCATGTTGACGTTGTGAAGATGAGGGCTCCACTTGAGTGGAGCATAGTTCTTCTCGATCCGCCATAAGGGTTTCCTCAATGGGGCAGATATAACCCACACCCATTCTTCCTATGGCATCCTGAGGCATTTCATCATCTGCATCACAAGCATCAACACGCCCCCCTTGGGGACCATCATATTCTTCTAAGGTCACACTACAAGATTCTATGACGGCTCCGGAGAGCTTGTCATAGATTCTATAAGTGTGAGATTCGAGACCATAGCCAACAAAAATACCCTCTAATGCTTTAGATTCAAATTTGGACAAACGAACACCTTTGATGAGATAGAAACACTTACAACCGAACACCCGGAAATAAGATATGTTGGGTTTGTTACCGGTAAGTATCTCATATGGAGTCTTGTTGATTTTCTTGCGGAGGTAGAGCCGGTTTGAAGCATGGCAAGCGGTGGAGACGGCTTCGGCCCAGAAGTTGTATGGAGATTTAAACTCCGCCAACATGGTCCTAGCCATCTCAATAAGAGTCCGGTTCTTCCTTTCGGCCACACCATTTTGTTGAGGGTGTATGTGGCGGAATATTGTGAAGGGAATATGCCCTGAGAGGCAATAATAAAGTGTTTATTATGTGTATTCCAAGTATATGATAGATGTTTATTTTGCATGCTATAATTGTATTAATACGGAAACGTTAATACATGTGTGTTTAATAAACAAACAGAAAGTTCCTAGTTATGTCTCTCTCATAAACTAGCTCGTTGATTAACAAGATGATCAAGGTTTCCTGATCATGGACATTGGATGTTGTTAATAACGAGATCACAACATTAGTGTAATGGTGTGATGAACATTCATCCGAAGTATAGCATTACGATCAAAGTCATTGAGTTTATATTGCTATAACAACTTACGAAGTGATCCTAATCCTTAGACCATGAGATCATGTCAATCACTAACACCGGAAGAGTTTCTTGATAACATCAAACGTGACACCGTAACAGGGTGATTATAAAGATGGATTCAGAACGAATAAAGTGTTATGTTGAGGCTCATGGATCGAGAGTGGAATTTGTTCATCCCGATGACGGATAGATATACTCTGGGCCCTCTCGGTGATATCACATTGATTAGCTTGCAAGCAAGTGATTTGATCACTAGAATGTTATATCACAGGAACGAGAAAAGAGTGCATGTCGGTAACGAGATCAAACTAGGTATGGAGATACCGATGATCGAATCTCGGACATGTAATATATCATGAAACAAAGGGATTAAGATACTAGCGTAAAAGGTTCCGACGATCACAAGAAAGTCATCGTTGAATGTGTGGGAGTCAGTATGGGTCTCCAGATCCCGCTTCTGATTATTGATCCGAGAGGGGTCTCGATCATGTCTGCATTATTCACGAACCGTAGGGTGACACACTTAAGAGACACCGACATCCAATTGGAGCAAATGTTTCATGCCGAAAGAATGAACAAGCGCAGGAATTTATTTCACTAGATACCGAAACAGGTTTTCGGGTGAAATTGCATAAAGTGGTTATGCATGTGAAATAGAATTCTAGCAAGGGGTTATTTGTGAATGTTTGTCATTAAAGTAATTGACAAAATTCTGAATAAAATAAAAGAGTTTTATTTAATGAGAGTTTGCATTAAATTTGGTGGAAATTTAATGGGAATTTGAGTGGACTTTTGAGTGGAGGGAATTTAAAGGAGATTTGTGAGTGGAGTGTCCACCCACATGAAGAGGGGAGGGCAAGGGGGCAGCCCCCATGCGCCGGCCACCCCCTTGGGGTTCCCCCCTCCTCCTATAAAAGGAGCCCCCCTCCTCACTTGTCTCTCACACCTCCTCGTGAAGGATCTCTCTCCCCCTCTAGAATTTATCCCCCATGGTCTCGGACTAGCGAGATACATGTTCCCGGTGGCTATTCGGCAAGAAAGAGTTGTGCTTCCGCTGCATCGCTGGAGCGAGGAGGCGAAGGTTGCTCGGTGCCTCGAACGTGTGTGCGAGCACGGATGCGCTGCTGATTTGCGGCGCTAGGACTTCCTCTCGATCTTGAGATCGGCAAGAGATTGTCTACATCAACCACGAGTTGAACTCGTTAAGCTTTGTCGGTCTTCAAGGGTATGTTCTCTACGGATATACATCCGCCCGTTGTTTGTATCTAGTAGATAGATCTTGGTATATAGTTCACATCGTAGGAAATTTTTTGTTTTCTATGCTGTGAACCCTACAGTGGTATTAGAGCCGGATCTATGCGTAGATACTTTACACGGGTAGTACACATATGAGTATGTGGGCGACGATGATCATGTTGTTGCTCCTTTGTTGTAATTTTGGATATTGGTGGCATAGTGGGATGAAGCGGCCCGGACAAACTTTACATGTCCTCGCACATGAAACCTGTTCCACGCTTGACATGCAACTAGTTGCATAAGTGGCTAGTGGGTGTCTGTCTCTCCTACTATAGTCAATATCTATTTTGCAAGAGAGTTGTCAACAATTTGATTATCCTCGTTGTGGTTCATGTTCGTAGGTAAGAACGGTTCTATATCGAAAGCCCTAAGCCACGTAAAACTTGCAATGGATAAATTAGAGGCGTCTAGTTTAGATTGTTGCTGGGCTAGTGTTATGATATGGTAGTGTTGTAAGTAGAAGTATGAGATGATACTCTTACAACACACATAGCGTGTAAAATCCATAGACCTTGGATTTACACATATAGGTATGATAGTGATCATACCACGATGCACATGATAGACATCATCTGCGGGAACCATATAATTTCACTAATAAACATATGATGTTTGATAGCATCTTATATTGCTTGTTTAGCGCTTTATTAGCATAATAAGATGATCCCTCATTTAAATATCAAGATAAGAATGTGTTCTTCCTTCAGTATGCACCGATTATGTTTTCATCGCTCCAATACATCACGTGATGATCGGGTGTTCTTGGATCCACGACCATATTTCGGGTGTAAAACAGTTACACACGCGAATACTAAGGTTCTAACTTGGCGAGCCTAGCATGTACAGACATGGTCTCAGAACACGGACCGAAAGGTTAAGCATGAGTCATATAGTTGATATGATGCCCATTTGATGCTCGCCTTTGAAGCTATACCGACTCACGTGATGATCGGACTTGGTGTAGTGGATTTGGTTCATGTAATCACCAAAAAGGCACGAGGGATGTCGTTTTTGAGTGGGAGTTCATTCGTAATATAGATTAGTTGAACTCAATCTATCATACACTTAGTCTAAACTTTACAAATTCTGTTGTAGATGGCACCACCTGCTTTTAATTTCAATGTGTTCATGGAGAAAGAGAAACTAGCAATGAACGGTAGCAACTTTACCGAATGGGCCATGAATTTGAGGATTCTCCTCTCTGCTGCACAAAAGCAATATGTGCTAGAAGCGCCGTTAGGCCCCCCACCTTTTGATGATGCCCCTGACGAGGAGAAGAATGTCTATCAGACTCGTCAGGAGGACCACAACTTAGTTCATTGCGACATATTGTATGGGCTAGAGCCGGAACTTCGAAAGCGTTTCGAAAACGGCAATGCATTTGATACAATGGGTGAGTTGAAAATGATTTTCGACACACATGCTTCTGTAGAGAGCTACAACGCTTCAGAAAAGTTCTTTAGCTGCATGATGGAAGAGCACAGCTCCGTTAGTGAGCATGTACTCAAGATGTCGGGTTACGCCGATAAGCTTGTGTCCTTGGGAATATCGATTCCCATTGACTTAGGCATCCATCGTGTTCTGCAGTCTCTGCCACCTAGCTATAAGAGCTTCGTGATGAACTATAATATGCAAGGCATGAAGAAGTCTCTCCCCGAGCTTCTGTCAATGCTTAAAACTGCAGAAGTGGAGATCAAAAAGGAACATCAAGTGTTGATGATCAATAGGAACACTGGTTTCAAGAAAGACAAGAAGGGAAAACGGAAGG
This sequence comes from Avena sativa, assembly GCA_916181665.1. Taxonomy (NCBI): domain Eukaryota; kingdom Viridiplantae; phylum Streptophyta; class Magnoliopsida; order Poales; family Poaceae; genus Avena; species Avena sativa. The sequence goes on from OV702280.1 coordinate 427,589,366, forward strand.
GAAGTAAGGGCGGCAAGCCTGTTGCCGCGCCTGAAAAGAAACCCCGAGTTGGACCTAAGTCTGATTCCGAGTGCTACTATTGTAAGGGGACTGGCCACTGGAAGCGCAACTGCCCCAAGTATCTGGCAGACAAGAAGGCCGGCAAGGAAAACAAAGGTATATATGATATACATGTTATTGATGTGTACTTGACTAGTGCTCGCAGTAGCACCTGGGTATTTGATACCGGTTCAGTTGCTAATATTTGTAACTCGAATCAGGGGCTGCGGAACAAGCGACCGCTAGCAAGGGGTGAGGTCAAGATGCGTGTCGGCAATGGATCAAGCGTTGATGTGATCGCCGTCGGAACGCTGCCTCTACACTTACCGTTGGGATTAGTTATAAACTTGAATAAATGTTATCTGGTGCCTGCACTGAGCATGAACATTGTATCTGGATCGTGTTTGATGCGAAGTGGTTATTCATTTAAATCCGAGAACAATGGTTGTTCCATTTATATGAATGAAATCTTTTATGGTCATGCACCGATGATGAATGGTTTATTTCTATTTGATCTCAATGATAATGTTACACATATTCATAATGTTGATGCTAAAAGGATTAAACTTAATGATGATATATCCGCATATATGTGGCACTGCCATCTAGGTCATATTGGCGTTAAACGCATGAAGAAGCTCCATTCGGATGGACTTTTGGAATCACTTGATTATGAATCATTTGATACATGTGAGCCATGCCTTATGGGCAAGATGACTAGAACGCCGTTTTCCGGTTCAATGGAACGGGCGACAGATTTATTGGAAATCATACATTCTGATGTATGTGGTCCAATGAGTGTGTCGGCGCGAGGTGGATATCGTTATTTTGTTACTTTCACGGATGATTTGAGTAGATACGGTTATATCTACTTGATGAAACACAAGTCTGAAACCTTTGAAAAGTTCAAGGAATTTCAGAATGAAGTGGAAAATCATCGTAATAGAAAGATCAAATTTCTACGGTCCGACCGTGGAGGTGAGTATCTAAGTTACGAGTTTAGCACTCACATGAAAGAGTGTGGAATTGTTTCACAACTCACACCTGCCGGAACACCACAGTGAAATGGTGTGTCGGAACGTCGTAATCGTACTTTATTAGATATGGTTCGATCTATGATGTCTCTGACGGACTTGTCGTTGTCATTTTGGGGTTATGCACTAGAAACTGCTGCATTCACTTTAAATCGGGCACCATCTAAATCCGTTGAAAAGACACCGTATGAATTGTGGTTTCGAAACAAACCTAAGCTGTCATTTCTTAAAGTTTGGGGATGCGATGTTTATGTGAAGAAACTTCAACCGGATAAACTCGAACCCAAAGCGGAAAAATGCGTCTTCATAGGATACCCTAAAGAAACTATTGGGTATTCCTTCTATCACAGATCTGAGGGCAAGGTTTTTGTTGCCAAGAATGGATCCTTTCTAGAGAAAGATTTTCTCGCGAAAGGTGTGAGTAGTCGGAAGGTAGAACTCGAAGAGGTTGTGGAACCTTCTCTTCAAAGTATGGCGAGTAGCGCAGCGCCGGAAGTTGTTCCGGAGTTGGCTCCACCTGTTGAAGAGGGAACTAATGATAATGATCATGAAACTCCGAAAGAGAGTACTACCGAACCTCGCAGGTCAAACAGGACGCGTGCAGCTCCCGAGCTGTATGGAAATCCTGTCATGAATTTCATGGTTGATGAAAATGATGACCCTGCGACGTATGAAGAAGCGATGATGATCCCGGATTCCAACAAATGGTTAGAAGCCATGAAATCCGAGATGGAATCCATGTATGAAAATCAAGTTTGGAACTTGGTGGAATTACCTCACGACCGAAAGGCCGTGGAGAACAAATGGATTTTCAAAAGGAAAACTGATGCTGATGGTAATGTGACCGTCTATAAAGCTCGACTTGTCGCAAAGGGGTTTCGACAAATTCAAGGAGTTGACTACGATGAGACTTTCTCTCCGGTAGCGATGCTAAAGTCAGTTAGGATTATGTTAGCAATTGCTGCATATTTCGATTATGAGATATGGCAGATGGATGTCAAAACCGCGTTTCTCAATGGTAATATTGAAGAAGAGTTGTATATGATACAACCAAAGGGTTTTGTCGATCCTAAGGATGCTAACAAGGTGTGCAAGCTTCAGCGATCCATCTATGGATTGAAGCAAGCATCACGAAGTTGGAATCTCCGCTTTGATGAGGTGATCAAAGAGTTTGGATTTGTCCAAACTTATGGAGAAGCTTGTATTTACAAGAAAGTGAGTGGGAGCAATGTGGCATTTCTGATATTATATATGGATGACATATTATTGATCGGAAATGATATAGATCTTTTAAACAGTGTTAAAAGTTATCTAAACAGCAAATTTTCAATGAAGGACCTAGGTGAAGCATCATACATATTAGGCATAAAGATCTATAGAGATAGATCTAGGCGCCTAATAGGGCTATCGCAAAGTACATACCTTGATAAGATTTTAAAGAAGTTTAAAATGGACGGAAGTAAGAAGGGGTTCTTACCTATGTTGCAAGGCAAGACATTGAGTAAGACTCAAAGTCCGGCTTCGGCGGAAGAAAGAGAGATAATGGACAAAGTCCCCTATGCTTCAGCCATAGGCTCTATAATGTACGCCATGCTATGTACAAGACCGGATGTGGCACATGCTATTAGTTTGACTAGTAGGTACCAATCGGATCCAGGTTCGGAACACTGGATAGCGGTCAAGAATATCCTTAAGTACTTACGAAGAACTAAGGATATGTTTCTTGTATACGGAGGTGAAGAAGAGCTCGTCGCTAAGTGTTATGTCGACGCTAGCTTTGACACCGATCCGGATGATTCTAAGTCTCAATCCGGATACGTATTTCTCATGAATGGCGGAGCGGTTAGTTGGAGGAGCTCCAAACAACCTGTGGTAGCGGGATCAACAACGGAGGCCGAATATGTTGCTGCTTCAGAAGCGGCTCAGGAAGCAGTTTGGATGAAGGAGTTCATATCCGAACTAGGAGTGGTGGCAAACGCGTTGGACCCAATGGTGATCTATTGTGACAACAATGGTGCCATTGCCAATGCCAAAGAGCCAAGGTCTCACAAGCATTCCAAGCATATTAAGCGCCGGTTTCACTCCATCCGCGAGCATGTCAAGGATGGAGATATAAAGATTTGTAAAGTACATACGGATCTCAATGTAGCAGATCCGTTGACTAAAACTCTCCCTAGAGCAAAACATGATCAACACCAGAACTCAATGGGTGTTAGATTTATCACTATGTAACTAGATTATTGTCTCTAGTGCAAGTGGGAGACTGAAGGGAATATGCCCTGAGAGGCAATAATAAAGTGTTTATTATGTGTATTCCAAGTATATGATAGATGTTTATTTTGCATGCTATAATTGTATTAATACGGAAACGTTAATACATGTGTGTTTAATAAACAAACAGAAAGTTCCTAGTTATGTCTCTCTCATAAACTAGCTCGTTGATTAACAAGATGATCAAGGTTTCCTGATCATGGACATTGGATGTTGTTAATAACGAGATCACAACATTAGTGTAATGGTGTGATGAACATTCATCCGAAGTATAGCATTACGATCAAAGTCATTGAGTTTATATTGCTATAACAACTTACGAAGTGATCCTAATCCTTAGACCATGAGATCATGTCAATCACTAACACCGGAAGAGTTTCTTGATAACATCAAACGTGACACCGTAACAGGGTGATTATAAAGATGGATTCAGAACGAATAAAGTGTTATGTTGAGGCTCATGGATCGAGAGTGGAATTTGTTCATCCCGATGACGGATAGATATACTCTGGGCCCTCTCGGTGATATCACATTGATTAGCTTGCAAGCAAGTGATTTGATCACTAGAATGTTATATCACAGGAACGAGAAAAGAGTGCATGTCGGTAACGAGATCAAACTAGGTATGGAGATACCGATGATCGAATCTCGAACATGTAATATATCGTGAAACAAAGGGATTAATATACTAGCGTAAAAGGTTCCGACGATCACAACAAAGTCATCGTTGAATGTGTGGGAGTCAGTATGGGTCTTCAGATCCCGCTTCTGATTATTGATCCGAGAGGGGTCTCGATCATGTCCGCATTATTCACGAACCGTAGGGTGACACACTTAAGAGACACCGACATCCAATTGGAGCAAATGTTTCATGCCGAAAGAATGAACAAGCGCAGGAATTTATTTCACTAGATACCGAAACAGGTTTTCGGGTGAAATTGCATAAAGTGGTTATGCATGTGAAATAGAATTCTAGCAAGGGGTTATTTGTGAATGTTTGTCATTAAAGTAATTGACAAAATTCTGAATAAAATAAAAGAGTTTTATTTAATGAGAGTTTGCATTAAATTTGGTGGAAATTTAATGGGAATTTGAGTGGACTTTTGAGTGGAGGGAATTTAAAGGAGATTTGTGAGTGGAGTGTCCACCCACATGAAGAGGGGAGGGCAAGGGGTCAGCCCCCATGCGCCGGCCACCCCCTTGGGGTTCCCCCCTCCTCCTATAAAAGGAGCCCCCCTCCTCACTTGTCTCTCACACCTCCTCGTGAAGGATCTCTCTCCCCCTCTAGAATTTATCCCCCATGGTCTCGGACTAGCGATATACATGTTCCCGGTGGCTATTCGGCAAGAAAGAGTTGTACTTCCGCTGCATCGCTGGAGCGAGGAGGCGAAGGTTGCTCGGTGCCTCGAACGTGTGTACGAGCACGGATGCGCTGCTGATTTGCGGCGCTAGGACTTCCTCTCGATCTTGAGATCGGCAAGAGATCGTCTACATCAACCACGAGTTGAACTCGTTAAGCTTTGTCGGTCTTCAAGGGTATGTTCTCTACGGATATACATCCGTCCGTTGTTTGTATCTAGTAGATAGATCTTGGTATATAGTTCACATCGTAGGAAAATTTTTGTTTTCTATGCTGCGAACCCTACATATTGATGCTTAATCCCCTCATCACTAAGAAAGTCATTCAAGGTGTAGTTCTTGAACTCGGTGCCGTTGTCACTTCTTATAATCAACACGGGAACATTGTGTTGCCGTTGAACCAAGTTGATGAAGTCGATAAAAGTCCTTTGAGTTTCACTCTTCAACTTGAAGAAATAAACCCAAGAGTATCTTGAAAAGTCGTCAACAATCACCAAACAATATTTCTTCCCACCAACACTTGCATGAGATGGAGGACCAAATAGGTCCACATGAAGGAGTTCCAAGATCTTTTTAGACTTGATTTGGTTCGTGGGCTTATGAGGAGCGTCATGCATCTTCCCTAGAACACATGCCCTGCAAACACGATCTTTGGCAAAGGAAACATTTTCTTTTAGTCAAACAATATGGCCCTATTTATGGAGACTTTGCAAAGTTCTCATATTGACATGGGCTAGTCGGCGGTGCCATAGCCAACCCACATCGACCTTTCCGTATAAGCACATCGGACCTCCAGTGGCTTGCCCCGAAAAGTCCACCACATACAAGTCATTTTCGACGTACCCAACGAAAGCGACCTTGAGAGACTTGCTCCACATGAGGACCACAATATTATTATCAATAAAGACGGCAAAGCCCATCTTTCCAAGTGCACGGACAGAAAGTAAATTGTAACCAAGGGTTTCAACAAGCATGACGTTCACGAGTGTAATGTCGTGAGCCACCACTACCTTGCCGAAACCCATTACCGTAGATTTTTACTTGTCGGCATATGTGACGGTGATTTGATCTTCATTTGACACCAAGTCCTTGACAATAGACGAGCTTCCGGTCATATGACAAGTGCAACCACTATCAAGCACCCATTTTGAACCTCCGGAAGCATAGGTCTACAAAAGATCAAGCTAGTTTTTAGGTACCCATTTTTCAATGGGTCCTCTTTTGTTAGCAACAAGGGTCTTGGGAACCCAAATAGACCAAGCAATATAACCATCATACGGACCAACATATTGTGCATACACATCACCATAGTAATCACGCATTAGAACATAGTGAGGGTTAGCACTTCCCGCAAAATCGTCATGAGACATAGTTTTGCCAATTGTGGTCTTACTTCCCACAATGGTCTTGTTGGTCTCTTGTGCGGGCTTGTCCTTCTTCTTCTTGTTGTTATTCTTCTTTGTTTTGGAGACAAAACCAATGCCCCCTTTATCACCACTACGCCTTTGCTTGCTCAGAAGATCATCAATAGACTTGTTACCTTGTGGAAATGTGGTCTTCGCAAGCACCCCCTTCAACCTAGCATTCTCTTCAAGGATAGTCATGCTACTCGATGGAATGAAGTTACTAGGTGAAGGAATATTGGCCAATTGAGTTTGAAGCGTTTCATGGGACTTTGTGAGAGACAAGAGTTCACTCTCCAAGGCTTTGTGGGCCTTGTTAAGCAAGCTAAAGTCCTCGGCAAGTTTTTCATGAACCACACCAAACTCAACCTTGTCCTTTTTAGCTCTTTTGTATTTAGCAATAGCATGATCACGCTCTTTAATGAGTTTTTTAAAAATGATGTCATTGGCCTCATCAAGCCCTTCAAGTTTTGACTCAAGGGACAACCTAGTCTCTTGTTCTTCTTCTAGAGCATTGCTTAAAGCCTCTAGTTCAATCATATGTTCATTCCCAAGTTTACATCTAACATCTAGAAGCTCTTGAGTGTGGGAGAGTTGATCTAAGATGTTCCCAAAATGTAGTTTAGCATCACCTTCTAGGTTAGTCATGAACTCATCAAAGGCAATTAATTCCTTTTTAACATCAAGAGACATTTCATCATCAATTTCATCATTATCTAATTGAGTAGAATGGGATGATGAGGATACCTCCGTTCCTCTTGCCATAAGGCAAGTGACGTCCTTGGAGGAAGAGTTCTCATTTGGAGAGTCGAAGAGTGAGAGTGTCAGAGTAGAGGTGGTGGCTAGAGCAGCCATACGATGTGAGGTTCCTTCTTCTTCCTCATCTTCATCATATTCATTATCGGAGGAGTATTCTTCATGAGTGATCAAGACAATTTCTCCCGATTTCTTGTTGATGGGGTTCTTTTTGATGAAAGGTTTCTTGTAGGGTGCCTTGAGAGTCTTCTTCAACACAAGCTTCCCACCATAATCTTCTCTCTTCTCATAGGGGCAGCTTGCCACAAAGTGGTAGCGGTCACCACAATTGAAGCAAGTTCTCAACCTAGTGGCATTCTCTCTTTTCCCATTTGGATTGCTTCTTCGTTGCATTTCCATCTTGGCCTTGGCGGGATTCTTCCAAAAGTTCTTTGCATAGAACGCCATATATTGACTATGAGCAATCTTGACATCATCGGGATGGTCCAAGGAGAGGCCTTCATCACTATCCTCTTCATCTTCAAAGTCCACAGCTTTGGCCTTTAAAGCAACATTGACCACATTGCTCATACCGAGGTCACGAGCACGGGCATCTTTGGCGTTCTTGGCGGCGACCTTGAAAGCGGCCATCTCTTGCATAACTTCGTTTGAGGTCATGAGATGGTAGTTGTGTCTTCCTTGTAAGCTCTTCAAGTCGGTGGGCTCAAAAGGCATGAGTGCACTCACATATTTCCTTTTTATCCATGCATCATCCACATGTGAGGCACCCACATTTCTAAAAGCGGTGGCGGTGGTCTTGAGACTTCGATACATGTCTTCGTGATCTTCACCTTATTTCATGTAGAAACCTTCGGCTTCATTGCTTAGAGCATCATATCTGTTCCTCCTCATACTCTCATTTCCAACAAACAACACAGTGAGAGCATCCCAAGCTTCCTTGGAAATGCTAAAGTGCTCAATGTGTGGATAATCCTTTGTTCCCAATCCTTGTTGAATCATATGCAAAGCAGCGGCATTGAGTTGACTATTGACAACCTCTCTTCTTGTCAAGTTGTTTGGATCCCCAATAAAGAGTCCATGCTCGATGATGTTCCATAGTTCAATGCAAGAGCTGCGCATATGAGTTCTCATTAGTGATTGCCATTGAGCAAAAGTAGCAGACTCTTCTAGCTTAGGTGGGTCACCTCTATTGTACACATGAGGGTGAGGGATGGGAGGATCGGGAGAGTACCAAGAATCACGGTGCTCGCCCTTCCCCCCATCAAGTCGTGTGGAGGAATTATCATTGTCTAGTTTATCGCCTACCACCATACCTTCGGGGGATACCGGAGTATTCCCTTTAGGTGCGGATGGTAGTTCCTCTTGAGGAGATGGGGGTGATGAGCCATCTTTGTCTATAAGAAGTTGCTCAAGAATCTTCTTGACTTTGTTGACCAAGGAAGAGCTCAATCTTGTTTCCAAGTTTCTGAGATCTTCCATGGTCACCGGGTTTGACTCACTACCACCATCCCCTTCTTGGCTACCCATATTCTCTTAGGCGGTAAAGCCCGAATAAAGAGTCGAGGCTCTGATACCAATTGAAAGGATCGTATGGGAACCTAGAGGGGGGGTGAATAGGTGCTACTTCAAATTTTCTTCTTTTTCAAAATAAGGTTTGACAATAAGGTAAATTCTCTAGATAATGCAACTACGGTGAATTTACCTATATGACAAATATGCAAGGGCTACCACAACACAAAGTAGTAACAAGTAAGTAAGGTGCGGTAAAGGATAGAGGTAACCGAAAAGTGGACGCGGAGACACAAGGATTTGTTTCCCGTAGTTCCTTCCTTTTGAGGGGAAGTACGTCTACGTTTGGAGAGGGGGTGGTTTCAAACCACCAACGCCACGAGAGGCCTCCCTTGTTCTCCGATGAATCTCACCCCAATGGGATCGATTCACCTTCCACTATATCGGCAACCTTCAAGGTGGAAGCCGGCACCGTTACAAGTTTGGGGCACACATCCACAACTTAATCGGAGGCTCCCAAATACAAGCAAGATGTCAAAGCAATCAAAGACAAGCTTGTAAGAACAAAAACAAGAGCTAGGGTTTCCAACAAAACACTAGAGCAAAGGGGCCCTCAATGAAATGAGGGGGAAATGAAGATCTCTTTTGGTGAAGTAGTAGATCGGGGCCTCCTCCTTCGATTCCCCAAAGATCAAGGACTTTGGGTGGTTGGATGATGAGATCTTGAGAATTTGAGTGGCTCCAATGGACTCCAATGGTGGGCAATGACTTTAATGAGCTGAGCACTTTGTCCCAAGGTAGGTGGAGGGGTATTTATACCCCTCCACAAAATCTGACCGTTGGTGCATTTACTGCAGCGGTAGTACCGGAAGTTGAAGCGGTACTACCGGAGAATTCCGGTACTACCGGACCTGGTACCGGATCACCCTTTTTCAAACAGCATCAAGTCCTGCCCCCAGCGGTACTACTGATGTTGCTACCGGGAAGCGGTAGTACCGCTTGAGGCAACCGGTACTACCGAAGCTGGAGAGAACAACACATTTTCATACGAAAAACTCTCTGTCACGCCAGGTAGCAAAACGCGGTACTACCGCATTTTGCTACCGGTGCAGACAGAAGCTTTTTGCAACGTGCAAAAACTCTCTGTCACGCCAGGTAGTAAAATGCGGTACTACCACATTTTGCTACCGGCGCAGACAGTGGCCTTTTGCAATGTTCAAAAAGCCTCTGTCCTGAGCAGTACTAAAATGCTGTACTACCGCATTTTAGTACCGGAGCAGGCAGAAGCATTTGACAAGCTGTAAAAAAGCTTCTGTCGCGCTAGGTACTAAAATGCGGTACTACCGCTTTTTAGTACCTGGCACGGCAGAGACTTTTTGACAGTTAGTCATTTGCTTCTGTCTGGTCCGGTAGCAAAAAGCGGTACTACCGCTTTTTGGTACCGCGCCAGGCAGATAGTTTCTGAATGTTTGCAAACCTTCTTAATGTACCTGCGACACACTTAGCACAACATTAGTCCGATATGTGTGTTGTTATCAAACACCAAAATCACTAGAGATAGCAAATGCTCTTTCAAAGAGGTTAAAAGAGCAGTGCCCAATAAGGCCAGAACTCACAACTTACCCAATGAGGTTAAAAGAGCAGTGCCCAATAAGGCCAGAACTCACATCTTACCCAAAGAGGTTAAAAGAGCAGTGCCCAAAAAGGCCAGAACTCACAATTTACCCAATGAGGTTAAAAGAGCAGTGCCCACTAAGGCCAGAACTCACAACTTACCCAGTGAGGTTAAAGGAGCAGTGCCCAATAAGGCCAGAACTCACAAACGTACCCGAGGAGGTTAAGACCACAACCCAAGAAGGCCAGGAGTCCAGAAACTTATCCAAAGAGGTTATGACCGGAGCCAAAGCAGGCCAGAAGTCTAAAAACTTACCCAAAAAGGGTTATGAACCAGTACCTTAGAGGGCTAGAAATCAATGATATATGAAAAGACTACAGGCCGAATAAACAACTCTGGAGATATTAAGTATAAAGCCTATGCACGACTCTACGAGTCCCACATAGCCTCGGGGACTAATGTCGGGGGTGTACCCCCGGGTACCCCAGAGTTGACGAGTTAAGTGAATCAATAAGAAATGTATATGAGAAAATAATACTCAATATCAGTCCTATAGAAAAATACTAAGGCAAAAAACAAGTCTGGGCCGAGTTAACACAAAGTCGGCCCAGCCCTCACCACTACTGGACCAGACCTACAGTGAACAGGCCGAACTAAAGCTCTAAGAGCCGAATTACCCTCCTGGGCCGAGTCCTCCCGTCCGGCCCACCAAACAACCTGGCCCAGCACCGAGCTACTCCAGCCAGCCACCTCGATGCCGGACTCCCCACGCCACCGATCCCGCCAGCATCGCCAAGCCACCGCTCACTCCCCGCGCCAGACTGCCTCCTCGCCACCTCGCTCCTTCGACGCCGCCCGGGTGGGCCGGGAAGGAGGAACCTCGGCCCACCGTGGGGCTCTCTCCAACCTTGCCGGATGCGCAGCAGGTAGCTCCCGGGTGGGCCGAATAAAGGCAAGCTCGGCCCACCACGGGGCAACGTCACCAGCTCCACTTCACGCCATCACGCCCGCGTGGGCCGACTGAAGGGGAACCCGGCTGGGCCGCTGCCGGACCTCGGCTGGGCCACTAGATGATCCGACTGGGCTGCCTCTCCCCCAGGCCGAATCAACCAAAGCCCATGCCGAGTTGGCACACCCTCTAGGTGTAGGGGTTCGTAGCATGGAAAACAAAAATTTTCTATCGCATACAAACAAACAAGCCAAGATCTATCTACTAGATTGTAGCAACGAGTCGATGGTATAACTTACCCTCGAAGATTCCAAAGCGTTTAACGAGAGCGGATTCTCGTGGGTGATGTAGTCGTACTCTTTCCGATCTCAAGATCGTGTAGACGATCCTTCCGGCGCCACGTTCCGGCAGCGCTCCTGCAGTCGGTCACACGTTCGGTACTCGATGAAGACCTTCCTCTCCCTTGTTCCAGCAGGTAGCGGAGGTTGTAGCACTCTCCTCGCGATTCCGGCAGCACAACGGCGTGGTACCGGAAGTAGAGGGGAAATCCCGCAGGGCTTCGCCTTAAGCCGGTGCGAGTATGGTGGAGCTTATGAGAGAGGCTATTAGTGGTCTAGTAATTAGACACACCAATTAGAAGGCTCTAAACCAATTAGAAGGCTCTAAACCGCTGGCTAAAGCAATTATAAGCTCTAAACCAAAACGGCTCTAAACCGGAGGTAGAAGATAGGAACTTGTGTGTTCTAGGAGGGGAGCCCTGCCCCTCCTTTTATGGGTGGGGAGGCGCGGCCAGGGGAGGGGAGTCCCTCCCCAAGTCGGCCTTGGGCTGGGCGCCGGCTTGGAGGAGTGGGACTCCTCCTCCAAGTTGGTTCCAACTCCTCTTGCTTGTTTCCCACAGTTTCCTATTTCCCACAGTTTCCTGTTTTAGCCGTTTGACTTTCAAACTGGCAATTTGACTTTCATGTTTTTGGAACAGCAAGAACACTTAGTACATGATGCAATCATTCAATGACACACTCATGTACCCTCCCCCCCCCCCGGAGTGCCGGACAATCCGGAACCTTCTAGAACATTCCCGATGAAAACACCGGAATCATTCCCGAACTCCGAAACGGGACTTTCCTTATATGAATCTTATTCTCCGGACCATTCTGGAATCACCTCGTGATATCCCGGATCCCATCCGAGACTCCGAACAACATTCGGTCTCTTTCTCATAATACCATAACTACTCAAACAACGTCGAATCCTTAAGTGTGTCTCCCTACGGTTCGTGAATTATGCGGACATGATCGAGACACTTCTCCGAACAATAACCAATAGAGGAATCTGGAAATTCATATGGCTCCCACATATTTCTACGATTACTTTGCGATCGAATGAACCACTTACATACGATACCAATTTCCCTTTGTCTCACGATATGTTACTTATCCGAGGTTATGATCGTCGGTATCTCTGCATACCTAGTTCAACCTCGTTACTGATAAGTACTCTTTTCTCGTTCCCGTGATATGTGATCCCTTGTGACCAAGTCACATGCTTGCAAGCTAATTGGATGACATTCCACCGAGAGGGCCCAGAGTATATCTATCCGTCATGTGGATGGACAAATCCCACTCTTGATCCATGTGTCTCAACCAATACTTTCCGAACACTCAATGCCACCTTTATAACCACCCAGTTACGGTGTGGTGTTTGATGTCATTAAAGCATCCATCCGGTAAAGGTGATATGCATGATCTCATGGTCGAAGGAATTAGGTTACTATGTATCAGAAAGCATATAGCAATTGAACTATTGAAATGACTTGATCTTTATGCTACGCTTATCAATAGGAGTATGTCCACCATATCATTCTCCTAATGATATGATCTTGTTGTTGATAACATCTCAATGTTCATGATATGGAAACCACAATCATTTAATCAACCAACAAGCTAGTGATGTATAGAGGCTATACTAGGGACTTTAATTTAAGTTTACAATTCACACAAGTATTAATGGTTTCCTTGTTAATACTATTATAGCATGAATGTAAACATTTATCATAAACACAAAGATATAATAATAACTACATTTATTATTGCCTCTAGGGCATATCTCCAACAGTCTCCCACTTGCACTAGAGTCATCTAATCTAGATTACATGGTAATATACCGAACACCCATGGCAGTTTGGTGTTGGTCATGTTTTGCCCTCGGGAGAGGTTTAGTCAACGGATCCGCCACATTCAGATCTGTGTGTACTTTGCAAATCTTTATATCCCCATCCTGGATATGTTCTCGAATAGCATGAAAACGTAGCTTGATATGCTTCAGCTTCTTGTGTGACCTTGGTTCTTGCGCATTGGCTATGGCGCCCATGTTATCACAGTAGATAGACATTGGGTCCAGCGCACTAGGAACCACACCTAGCTCTGTAATGAACTCTTTCATCCATATCGCTTCTTGTGAAGCCTCCGAAGCAGCCATGTATTCCGATTCAGTTGAAGATCTCGCCACAATGCTTTGCTTTGCACTCCTCCAGCTAACTGCTGCACCATTCAAAATAAATACGTATCCAGATTGTGATTTAGAATCATCCGGATCGGTGTTCCAACTAGCATCGGTGTAACCATTAACAACGAGCTGTTCATCACCTCCATAAGAAAGAACCATATCCTTAGTTCTTCTCAAGTACTTAAGGATGTTTTTGACCGCTGTCCAATGATCCACTCCTGGATCACTTTGATATCTGCTAGTTAGACTAACAGCATATGCGATGTCGGGTCTAGTACATAGCATGGCATACATTAGAGATCCTATTGCTGATGCATAGGGAGTCTTACTCATCCTTTCTCTATCTTCTGCCGATGTCGGACTTTGAGTTTTACTCAAGGTCGTATTGGGCAACATGGGCAAGAACCCTTTCTTGCTTTCTTCCATTCCAAACCTCTTTAGAACTTTGTCCAAATATGTACTCTGTGACAATGATATTTGGCGTTTCGATCTATCTCTATAAATCTTTATGCCTAATATGTAAGCTGCTTCGCCAAGATCCTTCATTGAAAAACTATTATTCAAATATTCCTTGACACTATTAAGAAGGTCTACATCATTCCCAATCAACAATATGTCATCCACATACAGTATTAAGAATGCTACAGAGCTCCCACTCACTTTCTTGTAAATACAAGCTTCTCCATAAGTTTGTATAAAACCAAAACTTTTGATTACCTTATCAAAACGTTGATTCCAACTTCGGGATGCTTGCTTCAATCCATAGATGGATCGTTGAAGTTTGCATACCTTGTTAGCATCTTTAGGATCGACAAAACCTTTGGGTTGCATCATATACAACTCTTCATCAATGTCTCCATTGAGGAATGCTGTTTTGACATCCATCTGCCATATCTCATAATCATAATATGCAGCGATTGCTAACATAATCCTCACAGACTTTAGCTTCGCTACCGGTGAGAAAGTCTCATCGTAGTCAACTCCTTGAATTTGTCGAAACCCTTTTGCGACAAGTCGAGCTTTATAGACAGTAACATTACCATCAGCATCTGTTTTCTTCTTGAAAATCCATTTGTTCTCGACAGCCTTCCGGCCATCCGGTAAGTCCACCAAAGTCCATACTTGGTTTTCGTACATGGATCCAATCTCGGATTTCATGGCTTCTTGCCATTTATTGGAATCTGGGCTCATCATCGCTTCCTCATATGTCTCGGGGTCATCGGTGTTGTCCACCACCATGACATTCATAACGGAATCATACCAATCTGGAGTGGTATGAGTTCTCGTTGACCTCCGAGGCTCTGTAGCAACTTCAACCGAAGTTTCATGATCACCATCATTAGCTTCCTCTCTTATTGGTGCAGGCACCACAGGAACTTCTTCCGGTGCTGCGCTACTCGCAATTTCGAGAGAAGGTTCGACAACCTCGTCGAGTTCTACTTTCCTTCCAGTCAATTCTTTCGAGAGAAATTCCTTCTCTAGAAAGGATCCATTCTTGGCAACGAATGTTTTGCCTTCGGATCTATGATAGAAGGTATACCCAATAGTTTCCTTCGGGTATCCTATGAAGACGCATTTTTCCGCTTTGGGTTCAAGCTTGTCCGGCTGTAACTTCTTTACATAGGCTTCGCATCCCCAAACTTTAAGGAACGACAATTTAGGTTTCTTCCCAAACCATAATTCATACGGTGTCGTTTCAACGGATTTAGACGGTGCCCTATTTAAAGTGAATGCGGCTGTTTCTAATGCATAACCCCAAAATGATAGCGGTAAATCTGTAAGTGACATCATAGAACGAACCATATCTAAGAGAGTTCGATTACGACGTTCGGACACACCATTACGCTGTGGTGTTCCCGGCGGTGTCAATTGTGAAAGTATTCCGCATTTCTTCAAATGCTCGCCAAACTCGTAACTTAGATATTCACCTCCACGATCAGAACGTAGAAATTTAATCTTCTTGTTACGTTGATTCTCTACCTCACTTTGAAACTCCTTAAACTTCTCGAAAGTTTCGGACTTATGTTTCATGAAATAGATATACCCATATCTACTCAAGTCATCCGTGAAGGTAAGAACATAACGATAACCACCGCGCGATGCTACACTCATTGGACCACACACATCGGTATGTATGATTTCCAATAAGTCCGTAGCTCGCTCCATCATACCAGAAAATGGAGTCTTAGTCATTTTACCCATCAGACATGCTTCGCATCTTTCAAGTGATTCAAAATCAAGTGATTCAAGAAGTCCATCGGAATGGAGTTTCTTCATACGTTTCACTCCGATGTGACCAAGACGACAGTGCCACATATAGGTCGAATTATCGCTTGATTTCAAACGTTTAGCCTCAATGTTGTTGATATATTTGTATTTCCACTATCGAGATTCAATAAGAATAGACCATCTATCAAAGGTGCATGTGCGTAAAACATATTACTCATATAAATAGAACAACCATTATTCTCAGATTTAAACAAGTAACCGTCTCGCAATAAACAAGATCCCGATATAATGTTCATGCTCAACGCAGGCACCAAATAACAATTATTTAAGTATAAAACTAATCCCGATGGTAGATGAAGGGGTAGCGTGCCGACCGCGATCACATCAACCTTTGATCCGTTTCCCACGCGCATCGTCACCTCGTTCTTCACTAGCTTCCGTTTATTCTGCAGCACCTGTTTCGAGTTACAAATATGAGCAACAGAACCAGTATCAAATACCCAGGCACTACTACGAGTACTAGTGAGATACACATCAATAACATGTATATCAGATATACCTTTCTTCTTGATGTTGCCGTTCTTCAAATCCGCCAAGTACTTTGGGCAATTCCGCTTCCAGTGACCTTCTCCCTTGCAGTAAAAGCACTCAGTATCAGGCTTAGGTCCAGCCCTGGTCTTCTTCGTCGGCGTGGTAGCTTTCTTACCACCCTTCTTGAAGTGTCCCTTTTGCTTAGACTTGCCTTTCTTGAATTTGGTGGTCTTATTGACCAACAACACTTGGTGCTCTTTCTTGATCTCCACTTCTGCAGATTTCAACATGGCAAAGAGTTCTGGCAACGTCTTGTTCATGTTCTGCATGTTGTAGTTCATCACAAAGTTCTTGTAACTTGGTGGTAGTGATTGGAGGACACGGTAAATCCCCAAAGCATTAGGAATCACTATACCCAAGCTTTGAAGTTTGTTTGCGTGCCCAGACATCTTAAGCACATGCTCACTGACGGAGCTGCCCTCTTCCATCTTGCAGTTAAAGAACTTTTCAGAAGCCTCATAGCTTTCAATTGCCGCATGAGTCTCAAAAATCAATTTGAGATCTTCGACAATATCATATGGGTCTGAATCCTCAAACCTTTTCTGAAGCTCCGATTCCAAACCATACAAGATAGCACACTGAACTATGGAGTACTGATTCTTCCGAGCGAGGTAAACATTCTTTACTTCATCGGGAGTATCAGCTGCAGGTGGGTCACCCAGCGGTGCATCCAGCACATAGGTCAAATTACCAGCTGTGAGGACAATCCTCAAATTGCGGAACCAATCCGTGAAGTTGCTTCCATTGTTTTTCAACTTTTCTTTCTCTAGGAACGCATTAAAATTGATGGTAGGGGCTGCCATTGATCTACAACATATTTGCAATAGTTTAGACTAAGTTTATGACAAATTGAGTTCAAATTAATAATAAAATTAAACTAGGTGAACTCCCACTCAAAACAATATCCCTCACATTGTTTTAGTGATCACACGAACCAAATCCACCATATCAACACCGATCATCACGAGAGTTGACATAGTTTCAATGGCGAACAATCGACATGTTCATCACATCTACTATATGGTTCATGCTTTACCTTTCGGTGATCCGTGTTCTGAGACCATGTCTGTACATGCTAGGCTCGTCAAGATCAAACCTTAGTTTCTGCATGAGCAAATCTGGCTTGCTCACGTTGTATACACTTGCAGAATCTAACACACCCGATCATCACGTGGTGCTTCGAAACAACAAGCTTTAGCAACGGTGCTAACTAAGGGTGAACACTTTATGATTTGAAATTGATGTGCATGAGGGATCATCTTATAATGCTACCGTCGTCTACTAAGCAATACAAGATGCATAAAGGATTAACATCACATGCAATTCAATATATATGTGATATGATATGGCCTTTCCACTTTGTGCTTCCGATCTCCATCTTCAAGCACGAACATGATCTCCATCATCACCGGCATTGCATCAAGGTCAATGACGCTTCTCCATGGTTGTCGTCCACCGGCTTCAACTATTACAACTACTTTGAATAGACATGCAAGTCTTAACATAAATTAAATACAACCATATGGCTCCTGCCGGTTGCCAACTTACAATAAGGAACATTGCATACATCAAATATAATCACAATCATGGCCATATCACATCACTGCACACCCCTGCAAAACAAAGTTAGACGCCTCTACTTTCTTTGCATATTTTACGTGGTTTGGGGCTTTCAATAAGTGTCGTTCTAACTTACGAACAAGAACCACAACATTGATACTAGCATTGTTGATCACCCGTTGTAAATTGGATCTTAACTATGCTAGGAGAAACAGGCACCCGCAAAGCCACTTATGCAATACAAGTTGCATGTCAAGCGTGGAGCAAGTCTCATGAACGATGTCATGTAAAGTTAGCCCGGGCCGCTTCATCCCAACATACCGCAAGATGCAAAGTACACAAGAAGTAATCGACAATAAAAGCATCAACGCCCACAATGACCATTGTGTTCTACTCGTGCAACAGATCTACATATAGACACGGCTCTGATACCACTGTAGGGGTTCATAGCATGGAAAACAAAAATTTTCTATCGCATACAAACAAACAAGCCAAGATCTATCTACTAGATTGTAGCAACGAGTCGATGGTATAACTTACCCTCGAAGATTCCAAAGCGTTTAACGAGAGCGGATTCTCGTGGGTGATGTAGTCGTACTCTTTCCGATCTCAAGATCGTGTAGACGATCCTTCCGGCGCCACGTTCCGGCAGCGCTCCCGCAGTCGGTCACACGTTCGGTACTCGACGAAGACCTTCCTCTCCCTTGTTCCAGCAGGTAGCGGAGGTTGTAGCACTCTCCTCGCGATTCCGGCAGCACAACGGCGTGGTACCGGAAGTAGAGGGGAAATCCCGCAGGGCTTCGCCTTAAGCCGGTGCGAGTATGGTGGAGCTTATGAGAGAGGCTATTAGTGGTCTAGTAATTAGACACACCAATTAGAAGGCTCTAAACCAATTAGAAGGCTCTAAACCGCTGGCTAAAGCAATTATAAGCTCTAAACCAAAACGGCTCTAAACCGGAGGTAGAAGATAGGAACTTGTGTGTTCTAGGAGGGGAGCCCTGCCCCTCCTTTTATGGGTGGGGAGGCGCGGCCAGGGGAGGGGAGTCCCTCCCCAAGTCGGCCTTGGGCTGGGCGCCGGCTTGGAGGAGTGGGACTCCTCCTCCAAGTTGGTTCCAACTCCTCTTGCTTGTTTCCCACAGTTTCCTGTTTCCCACAGTTTCCTGTTTTAGCCGTTTGACTTTCAAACTGGCAATTTGACTTTCATGTTTTTGGAACAGCAAGAACACTTAGTACATGATGCAATCATTCAATGACACACTCATGTACCCTCCCCCCCCGGAGTGCCGGACAATCCGGAACCTTCTAGAACATTCCCGATGAAAACACCGGAATCATTCCCGAACTCCGAAACGGGACTTTCCTTATATGAATCTTATTCTCCGGACCATTCCGGATCACCTCGTGATATCCCGGATCCCATCCGAGACTCCGAACAACATTCGGTCTCTTTCTCATAATACCATAACTACTCAAACAACGTCGAATCCTTAAGTGTGTCTCCCTACGGTTCGTGAATTATGCGGACATGATCGAGACACTTCTCCGAACAATAACCAATAGAGGAATCTGGAAATTCATATGGCTCCCACATATTTCTACGATTACTTTGCGATCGAATGAACCACTTACATACGATACCAATTTCCCTTTGTCTCACGATATGTTACTTATCCGAGGTTATGATCGTCGGTATCTCTGCATACCTAGTTCAACCTCGTTACTGATAAGTACTCTTTTCTCGTTCCCGTGATATGTGATCCCTTGTGACCAAATCACATGCTTGCAAACTAATTGGATGACATTCCACCGAGAGGGCCCAGAGTATATCTATCCGTCATGTGGATGGACAAATCCCACTCTTGATCCATGTGTCTCAACCAATACTTTCCGAACACTCAATGCCACCTTTATAACCACCCAGTTACGGTGTGGTGTTTGATGTCATCAAAGCATCCATCCGGTAAAGGTGATATGCATGATCTCATGGTCGAAGGAATTAGGTTACTATGTATCAGAAAGCATATAGCAATTGAACTATTGAAATGACTTGATCTTTATGCTACGCTTATCAATAGGAGTATGTCCACCATATCATTCTCCTAATGATATGATCTTGTTGTTGATAACATCTCAATGTTCATGATATGGAAACCACAATCATTTAATCAACCAACAAGCTAGTGATGTATAGAGGCTATACTAGGGACTTTAATTTAAGTTTACAATTCACACAAGCATTAATGGTTTCCTTGTTAATACTATTATAGCATGAATGTAAACATTTATCATAAACACAAAGATATAATAATAACTACATTTATTATTGCCTCTAGGGCATATCTCCAACACTAGGACCTTTGGGCCGAGTTATAATGATCTATACGCCCTGTAATTTACCTCCAGATGCCTCCACGGTCTCCACAAGAACACACCAACGAGTCAGGACAAGAGCAACAAGTATCGTGCCAGTCTTGGAGCCCACCAGCTTAGACTGGCACAGGGTGTATGGCATATGCCCATGGCATCTAGGAATATGCTAAGGAATATGCCCTGGCATCTCCAAAGATGCCAAGGCATATGCTCAGCATCTAAGAAGATGCCGGGAATATGCTGCCTAGATACCAATCGTGGGGAACAAGATTTGTCCCCTGGGCTCCCCTTTATAAGGAGCACCAGGGGATCGTTCTGAGAGAGGCCCCAAAGGGCTCTCTCCTTTCTGCTCACTAGGAGCTCTCCTTCCTCTTCCTCCATTCTCACAGAGAGATTAGATAGAAGCATAGGGGAAACAGCTCAAGGAGCATGGTTGTAGCCACAAGTATGGCAATATTATAAGGGATTAGATGTATAGAATGAGGTGTTATCTCCACTTGAGAGCTTCAATCCAATATACATTGTATTTCTCTTTGTTCATATGAGTACGGTCTTCACCGCATCATCCCTCCCAGGATTCCTCCACGTCCATCGGCTCCAACTTTAGCCTACCCATGGCATATGCCATGATACCACCACGACACATAGGATTGATATGTTAGTATTGACAACAAGATGCAAATGGGCTTCGCGCAAGGACATCCAGATGGAACAGAGAAGTTAAGCGTGCTGGGGGTGGAGTAGTGCTAGGATGGGTTAGCGATCAGAAAGTTTGACCACAATTGTAATTTGACCTAATATTATGGGTGGAGTAGTGCTAGGATGGGTTAGCGATCGGAAAGTTTGACCACAAGTGTAATTTGACCTAATATTAAGTATAATTAGTGTTAAAAATGTTCCAAGTGGGAGGATTAACGAGTCAAACAATTCAAAAGTTCAATAAAAATTCAAAAACAAATCTTTGAAAAAGAAATTAATTTTTTTTTAAAAAATCTAGTCTCGGGCCGTATTACGACCGACTAAAGGTCCTCCATCCCCCGCGCTGCAAAAAATGGCCATGTGGTATCCTCTAGTCTCAGGTTGTAGCAAACCGAGACTAAAGGTATGGGCATTTAGTCCCGATTTCGTAGTACCGGATGCAAAACTGGGACTAAAGGCCCTTACAAGCCGGGACTATAGGCCCTTTTTCCACTAGAGCCATGGGATGTACGCCGGAAAGGACACGTCATAGCCCTACTCTCCTGGAGGTGGGCCCCGTTGCCACGTCATTGTACGGTGGACCGTGCGCGCGACCTAGGCCCCCCATCAGCATGCGCGAGCAGGACCACCGTCGGTGAGAGGCATTCTCGGCACGACGCCTCCACACCCGTCGGGCGGCATAGCCTGCCGAGATCCGACGTCGCGCCGTGAGCTCATTACGGCTGCAGTTTCTCATTGTCATGGGGCCCGCTCAGAGCTAACTTGGCGCGTAGACCCTTGACGGATGCGGTTTCTCGTGGATGCGGGGCCCACCTAGAGCCGACATGGAACTGTAGAATATAGCTGGCCTGCTGACATCTGATGTCATCGTAGGCTCTAGACGACCGCGGTGAAGGGGTTCGCGATAGAAAACAATGTTTTTTCTAACAAGCGCAACACCAAATGCAAGGACCTATCTAGGAGTAATGCTATAATGGAGAAGGTTTCAGTGTCATACCCTTATAGAACAAAATGCATTAACATTCACGATGAACATGGTTGATATAGTGGAACAATGTAGACGACTTTAAGATCACGTTGCTCCTCACACGGAAATGCAGGTGCCACAACTGGCATCACCCCCGTGTTTTCGCACACATGCGATGCTTCATGACAACTCCCATTCTCCCTGATCAAGCCGAGATTTCGGAAATAGATCTTTCGAGTGCGGAATCATATAGCGCGATGGCATGCCGAAGATGCTGTAGTCTCGCACGTGTGCAGTTCTTCTTGGAACCGTGAACATGAGAGCCAAGGAGAGAGAGAAAGAATCCCTAAGGAAAATTGCCTTAGGAAATATTGAGTGTCCTTTTCCCTCCCCTTCTTATATATGGAAAAGGAGGGACTCCCAGTGTAGTGCTAGAAATGTGAGACTAAAGGAAAGGAGGAGGTGGCACACCAAGGGGAGGCGGTAGTGGGTGGGGCCTACCCCGCGTGGCCCTTGGTCGGTCGGCTAGTCGCAAGCCCTTTAGAGAGGCTGGCCCTCCCTCATGGTCCCTTCCCTCCAGGAAGTGGCCGAGTAGGGAGGTTTTCTCCAAATTAAATTTAAGTTCGTTTTTTCAAACATTAGTACCACCAACTAATATCAAAATCACATTTAACAATTCCTTATGATCCAAAACTCATTTTGAATCACTCTGAACTACTTCGGATCCTTGCTAGAACTATTTTGTTTCTCTCACATAACACTTACGACTTTCTCTTCTCTTTCTTCTAGTGATCCCTATGAAATCATAACGATCTCTGTGTCGAAGTACCTTTAAGTGTGTTACCCTATGGTTCGGGAACATCACAGACATGATCGAGACGCCTTGATATGCCCAATTTGCATCACTTTTCTATATCATAATCTATCTCTATTCATTAATATGTGTCTTATTATGAGGTATTGCTTATGTCTTTTCTATTCATTGATACGCCCATGTTGGATGATTCTTGGAGGATGGACTGCCGGATTCTGGATTCTGATGGAAAAGAGGGCGTTTTGATGCAATTTCGCGAAGATCAGAAAAATACCAGAAAAATATGGGAAAATAATATTTTTCCAGACGATTGAGTAAGCCAGAAGGAGGGACAAAGAAGGGCCGCAGGGGGCCCACACCCCCTAGGCGCGGGCCCACCTGACCCTGCACCTAGGGCAGGTGTGTCCCACCTGCCCGGCTCTCGACGCCGCCCCTTCGCCTATATCTTCCCCACGGAACCCTAAGCCTCAGGAGCAACCATAGATAGATTTCTGCCGCCTCTGGGGGGCGGAAAACATCGAGAGAGAAAGATCTCTTTGGCAGACAGATTTCTGCCGTGGGAATTCCTTCTCGGAGAGGGGAGATCGTCGCCATCAACACCATCGTCAAGCTAGGCTGCATCGTGATCATCATCATCCATACCATCATCTCCACCAGCACCATCATCACCACTCCGTCCCACAGTAACAATTGTGTTGGATATTGCTTTAGTTCTTAAGGGAAACTTTCCCGGTGTTAATTACTATTGTAGTTGATGCTTGTGAGTGGAACCATTGGATTATTGTTTATATTCAGATTGTTATCCATTATCATATCATCTTTGATCTTGATCCATATGATGTCTTGTGAGTGGTTCGTTTAGTTCTTGAGGACATGGGAGAAGTCATGTTGTTATTAGTGGATCTGTGTTGAGTTATTATTCAATGGTTTAGTATTTAAGTTGTGGTGCTATTCTTTTAGTGGTGTCATGTGAACGTCGACTACATGACACTTCACCATTTATGGGCCTAGGAGAATGCATTGTGTATTTGGCTACTAATTGTGGGTTTGCCGGAGTGACAGAAACTTGAACCCCGTTAGGACAGCATTGCATAAGGGAGCGTAGGATCTCAGAGTTTAAGGCTGTGGTTAGATTTATATCTTAATTACTTTCCTGTAGTTACGGATGTTTGTAGGGGGTTTAATCAAAAGTATGTATTAGTCCAAGTAAGGTCGGTACATTAGCACAGGTTCACCCACACAACACTTACAACACCAAAGAAGAGTACTCAACTATTTGAAGCGAAAGCAATTGACAGAATTCTCATGTGTCCTCGAGAACGTTTGGTCTTTATAAGTATTTCCACCGGCTTGTCCTTTGATAAGAAAGGATTGGGCCACTAGCTGTGTTTGTTCTTTATTACTTGCTCTTTGTTTTGTTGCCTTATCAGAAAAACACTAAAAATCCATTTGCTAAGTATTTACAGAGATTTTCTGCTCCATACCACTGTTCAGCACCTTCCGCTCCTCGTTGGGATCGACACTCCTATTTATCGAAAGTACTACGATACACCCCCTATACTTGTGGGTCATCACGCCTCTCTGATTAATGATCATTAGCGGGATCTGGATACCCAGAATGACCGCTGTATATTCCACAATATCGATGTCATTAGAACCATCAACGTCAAGTCCAATTCCATTTGTTACTTCGGTACATGCCTTGTCCGAGATCTGATCATCGATATGTCTATACCTAGTTTGATATTGCTGCCGACAAGCGCTTGCTTTACTCGTTTCCTTCATATTCCATCCCCATAACCTAGTCATACGCTACAGAGCTTATGAATGTAGTATCATTGAGTGGCCTGGCGTATCTTCCCGTCAAATGGGAAAATAAATCCCGATCTCGATACATATGTCTCAACCCATCCCTTCAAAATACCTCTTATACACCTTTATGATCACCATGTTATGATGTGACGATTGATGCAATCAAGGAAGCATCGGGTGATAGTGATTAGATATGATCTCACGGTCAAATGAATAGGTTACTACGTATCTAATTATTGCGGCGATGAACTTTGTTACTGATTGTGTTGCAATACTTATGTTGGATACAGTGTCCATCACATTATTCATATAATGGTGTGACCTTATTATCAATCGACATAAATTTCCATAATCAGAAAATATTGATTATCAGTTGACCAATGAACTAGTTGAATAGAAGCTATTATGGACTTGGTTTGTTTACGTACCACACATATACCAATGTTTCTAATTTATATAATTATAGCATGGTATAAAACTATTATGAACTAATAAAATATACTAATAAACACCCTTTATTATTTTCCTCTAGGACATATCTCTAACAGTCTCCCACTTACACTAGAGTAAAAAAAAACAAAACAAAAAGGTAAAAATTTAGTGGAAAATGAATTAAAAATTGAAAACCATGAAAAATCAAAGAGACAAGCTAGAAGAAAATTGCAAAATAAAATGAAAGTAAGAAACAAAGACAAAAAAATAAAAGAAATAAGAAAATTTCCTAAAGAAATTCGAACGAGAAGGAGTACCGCTCGAACGAGCATGCGACATAAACATTTGAAATAAAATAGCCACATGAAGCAAGAACTTAGGTCAGCCCACGCGCGAGGCTGTCACTTAGGGAGAGTCGGTGCTCTACCTTGCTATAAGCGACATATAGTGGGTTGCATTTTGCTGCCCATTGGATTGGTGGTCAATGGTTGGATGGGCCGTGTCCCAATAGCTAGGACATGCCTACTGGTGTGTTGCAGCTTCCCTGCCGGTGGAATTGGGTTCACGTGGTAGTTCCGCATTTGTCCGTTCGATTGGCCTCAATTGTTGATATGAAATCCCTTTGGTGGACGTGGTTTTTTTTTGAACAGAGACGTGGTCGTTTTGGTGTGGGTCTGCCAGTCTGCATGCCTTTTGTGTTTGTGTGTGTGTGTGTGTGTGTGTGTGTGTATGTGTGTGTGTGTGTGTGTGTGTGTGTGTGTGTGTGTGTGTGTGTGTTTGTGGCATTTCAGCATGTCATGTGTAGCCGCATGTGTTCTACGTGGAAGGGATGCGCAGGGCGACGGGTCGGTTAATTGCCGCTTTGACGGTCGGGTTGGACTCTCTTCTCCTCTTCTTGCCATAGTGGTAGTTTTTATTTGGCGATACAATGACTTGCCCCTTCTCTGCCTTCCGAGCTTCATCGGTGCGGGCTGGTTCTAAGGTGGCCATTGCATCCGTGCATGTTCTCCGGGGCTCCCTCCCGCCCGGATTCGTTATCTCTGCTCTCAGCTCTGCATTTTTCTTCAATACTGTTGTTGGACTGGCTCTGGTGGCGTGTTTCACATGGTGTCTTCGGTTTTTGGAATTTTTTATGTTGATCTATGGTGGTGGTCGTTAAAGTTGCTGATCGCTGGTGGAGGAAGGTGCTTGGATGTGTTGTGGGTTTATGGATTTGGGGGTGTCTGATGCGCAATTCATGGGCGATTTCTTCCATTGCTATGATGTTTTGTTAGGTGCTACCATTTTGGTTAGCACGCGTGTATTGTTGGGCTCCATGGGGCGGTGGGTTGGGAGGTCGACTTATTTCATGGTGAGTTGGTTCCCGACACTATGAGTGTGTTGTGTGTGTACCGTTGGTGGTTCAATGATTTTGTCTTCTCGGAGTTGGCGTGCTCTGAGTTTTGTTGTTGTTCCTTGTGCGGAAGATTTGGGGCTGGTGTTCCTATGGTCGCCTCCTTGTTGTTGGGTTGGATGGACGCCGCGCAACCCTTGCGTGGTTTGCGCGGTCGGAAGCGTGTTTGTAATTTATTTGACAGTGGTTGCCTTTTCCATGTATTTATTTTCTGTTTCATCGCGTATCTTGTTTGTCATTTATATAAATTGGTTCTTGCATGTTGTGCTATGTAGTAGCGAGGATCTCCAGTGGTGATTCAGTTGTACCGTGGGGTGAGTCGGCTTAGGTTTGGCCTGTGTGTCTCACTATTGCCTTGCGCATTTTTCAAAGTGTTTTTGCTATCAACATCAGTGTTTTTCCCGTGATGTGTTCTATATCAATGGGGTTTGTTGTGGATGATCCTTATGGAACAATCCCAGGGCACAGTGAACCAAATGCAAATATTATATATACTCGAACAAACAAATGTCTCTACCAAAGAATTTAAATGCCATTAGGAGAGGACGGTGCGGCAAAGCACGCTGAGTCCATCTAGTAGGACAAGGATTGGAACAGAGGTAGTACTTGCAAATGCACAGTAAGATGCATTGACAATTTATTCTAATACAAAGAAAAACAGTCAAGCTAGGAGATCTAATCTTTCCATGGTGGTGTCCATGAAGGCAGAAGTGATGTATCTTCATGGCTCCCTTAGCGGTGGAAGTTTCCAATAATCATTAACAGGTATAGCAGACACATTGATCATCACTACACATTCCACCCATGTATTTTGGTGGATCAAATCTGGTACAAGCAATTCGACAATTATCGTCGTCATAATCTCTCTTGCACATACCACGATAGTAAGGATTAGTCTTATACATGCACTGCGGGTAAGCTTCAGAGGTACCTGATGTAAATTCCAAAAAAGGTCTCGTTAGAACCACTAGCTTCAACGATAAAGTAATAGTATAACTTTTCATAAAACTGCAAAACCATGGATCATCTACTTACCAAGGCACAGGAAAAATGCTAACACCGATAGAGACAAAACTACTAGTGCTATCTTGGATACCATTGTGAAAGCTTGTATTGAATAACTTGAGGAGTGGTAGGAGTAAGCCAAAAGGTATCAAGCCTTGTCTATTTATAGGGTCTGGGATACAATTTCTATCACTAAATTTCATTAGGCATTTAACTATTCACAATAGGAGAATTAGTAATATTTGATAAAGTGTATATACACTGAACGCACAACTCATAGATATGAAAAGATTGCGCATTAATTCAGCACCTTAATATCTCATACTATAGTAATTCATAAGATTTACTGTACTCCATGTATGCATACACAATCGAGAGCAGTAATGGTGGTAGATATGTTTTATATTTCCCCGTTCCAAATTAATTAATGTAGATTTATTTAGATTCGCATGTATTTAGACAAATATGTGTCAATTAATTTTAAACGGAGATAGTGTAATAACTAATAAACTTGTTTTTTACCGTGTCACTAAATCTCGCCAAAATTAGGACTCTGTCCGTAGGAACCGCTAAATTGGCAAAATGCTACTAGACGACGTTTTTTTTTTAGGGTAAAACAGTAGGGCAAAAAAAACCACTGCAATTTTTATATATTATAGAGAATTACAAAAGAATATTTACAAACTCAATCCACCTCAAAGAAGAGGGATAACATTCTAAGCAGCTATCTCCTGTCTAAATTAATTTCAATCCAATCTTTAAGTCCCTGATAATACATCTTCTTAATTCTATACAAGACCCATCTTAATTCCTGGGCTACAATAGCCTTCCAATCCTCAAGCAAAGCATGCAGGTTATTGAAGATTTCATTATTTCTGCAAATCCAAAGACCCCAAGCTCCAAGTATAAGAATTTCCATTGCAAAAGGGACATTAAGATCTTTTTTAATACTGGCTAAAGCTTCAAAAAGTTTTTGATCAGCCACATGACCCCAAGCTCCAAGTAAAAGACGACGTTAATGTGAGCTTCGGTCAAGTTTGACTTTGTTTGACTCATTTTTGTCCGGTGGAACACATCATTTTTCCTTTTTTGTGTTCCACGTGAGATAAACAAAAAAATAAAAAAAATAGCTAAAACTTGTAGAAGAAATTTTTTCACACTTTTTTCTCTCGGCAGCCGCCTCTTACACCTAGCTACCGTCTCCACCTCTCCCTTCCCCTCCTCCGTCAGTTGGTTTCCCCTACTCCGGCCGGTCTCGCCGGCACTAGGAGAGATTGAAGGAGATATGCCCTAGAAGCCAATAATAAAAATATTTTATTAAAATATCTCATTAGTTCGTAATAGTTTTGTATCATGCTATAACTATATTAAGTGGAAACGTTAATACATGTGTGGTATATAAACAAATCAAGTCCCTAGTATTCTCTAGACTAGTTTGTTGGGAAACTGATGATCGAGGTTTCCCGATCATGGACTTTACCACGTCAACTAACAACGAGGTCACTTATGAAGTGATGGACAACGCCCAACTGTAGTATTGCAATGTGATCCATTCACAAAGTTCAACATTGCAATATCTAGCAAAACATAGTGATTCAGTTCTTCGACCCTAAGATCATAGTAATCACTGTCTCCCGAGGCTTCTTTGATCACATCAACCGTCATGTACGTAATAGTGTGACCATAAAGGTGGGTATTGGGTATTTCAGAGGAACTTTTGAGGCTTATATATGTATCAAGACTAAGATTTTCCCATCTGAGTGACTGATAGATTCCCCAGGCCCACTCGTTGTGATTACATCTACAAGTTCAAACATGTGACTAGGTCACGGGGAAGTAATATCACGGGAACAAGTAAATGTGTTTGTCAGTAACAAGATCGAACTAGGTATATCGATACCGGAGATCAGGTCTTGGACAAACCAAGTATCATAGAGGAAAGGGAATGAGACTCTATGTTCAAGGTTCAAGAGATCAAGTTAATCCTGGAATGCATGGGGGCCATTATTTGTGAAAGAGCATGTGGACCCTCATGTGTGGTTTTGATAATTAATGACAATATCTATGGACTAATGTTTTCATTAAGTTGTACTTGTAGGAATTGTCCATTGGCATCGCATGGAGCATGTGTTGGCTTCAAGGTAGAAGAAATAAAGAGGAAGAAGCATTAATTTCTAAGGGCTTTGGGCCTTTTGGAATCATGTAGAAGAACAAGAATAAAGAAATGAAGATCAAGAGTGTATTGAATCTTTAAGATGGAGTTCCTCATGTCTATCTTCAATACATCAACCAAATGAACTTAGAATAAATGAACTGCAAGCTCAAGATGTGCCATCGCTAGAAGATATCATGCTTGAAGCTTTCCATCCTCGGTGATCATGGATCAATGAAGACAAGTTCAAAGTATAGGTTTCCCCATTGTGTATGGGAGAGCAAGTTGCAAGTCTTCATCAAGCGAGCGCGAGCTAGAACAATCGAGAAAGGTGTTCCATCTTGACGAGGAAAAGATCTTCTACATCAAGCTCAAGTGGAATGCTCAAGGCAAATATATAATCTTGATAGGTTTCCCTTTTGCCATTCTCATGTTGTTAGTTGGGAGACCGGGTTTAGGATAGATAGCTGTACTATCAAAAGGAGCTCTCGAGTGAGTAACTATTGACCGTATCTTCCGGAGAGAGCTCAAACCTTTACATACTTGGCATCATTCTTTCGTGGCTGTTATTTGGATCTTATCTAAGTGAGGTTCTAGAGCTTGTGATAATCTTCATAGCAAGCTCTAGTTCATCAAAAATGGATTTCCCTTATATATCTTATTGTGTTTTTTATCTTGCGGGTTTTTCGGCACCACACCTTGGGAGATATCTCTCATATATATGCTTGATATTTTATCCCTTGGTGGTATCCTATTTTTCCATTTTTTTTGTATGCTACTTGTTTGTATCTTTCCAACAAAATTTGTTTCAACCTATTCGGAGTTTCCAAGGTCAAGTTATTGCGTTTTGGAGGTTTTATCGGTTTGTCTATTTTAGAGAGGTCAACCCTTTTATTTTATGGTTTTCTCTCCGTGGTTTTACAATGATGTTTATCTACATGATGTTATAGAGCTTGTTGTCCTCTTCGAAACGAGCTCAAGATCATCGAAACCGGAGTTCGGATGGAAAAATTATGGAAATTTTCGTTCAGGGATGACCGGTAGTACCGAACCAGAATCCGGTAGTACCGACCCTTGGTACCGGCTATTACTTAAAAGGGTGCATTTGGTGACCCGAGAACCCTATGAAATGTACGGTAGTGTTGGGAACGTCCGGTAATACCGGGAAAAGGTCTGGTAGTACCGAGAATTGTATTTTTAGGCTGCAACAGTTGGATTTTGCGGGGATCTATTTAAGAGGCCTTCTTCCCCAATGGTTCCCCAACTATTCCTCCAAGTTTTCTCCTCCATTGTTGAACTTCCCAAGCTTGCTATCTCTAAATCCCTCCAATGGTTCTTGCATCTTCTTGAGATAAAAGAGATAGAAGATCTTGATCTACATTTCCACCAATCAATCTCTCCTCTAAGTGAGAGGAAACCATTGGATCTAGATCTTAGAGTCTTTTCTGGATTTCCTCTTATGTTCTTTATATATTACCCCCCTAATAGATTTTATAGCTTTTTTTTGAATTTTGAAGTGAAGTACTTGCCGTTGCATTAGGTGCATTAGTTTGAGTTTTCCTTGGAGGATTTGGTTGGTGAAATCAAGAAGATTGTTACTCTTGGGTTCTTAAAACCATAGCCAGTTAAGTGGACTTTGTAGTGAGTTCTTGGGGGCTCCAATTAAGTTGTGAAGATCTCCCCAAGTTAGTGGCCTTGGTGGTGATTATTGGGAGCCTCCAATTAAGTTGTGGAGATTACCCCAATCTTGTAAGGGTTTGGTGCCGCCCTCAATCGTCTCATAGTGGATCGGGTGTTTAACGTGCGACGGCGGGTGCTTGGTAGAATAGGGTGAGGCCTTTTGTGGCGTTGGTGGTCTTAGTACCGTCCACCACTACAACTAGACGTACTCCCTTATAGGGAGGAACTTGGTAAAACATCGTCTTCTCCATATGCCTCGGTTATTTCTATAGCCAAGCCCTTTACTTATACACTTTACATTGTGATAGCCCTTGTGCTTAAAGTAATCTATCTTGCTATCACTTTGTTGCTTGTCTTGCTTAGCTTAAGTAATTGGCGAACATAGGTGAACCATAGTATAAATAGGCTTTGCGCTTGACAAAAAAAAACATTAGTTTTATTCTGTATTTGTTAAGCCCATCTCGTAAAAGTTTTAAACCACCTATTCAACCCCCTTCTAAGTGGAATCCATGATCTTTCAATGTGTTTCAATATACCACTATTGGTCATTGATCGGAAAGTGTGTCGATCATGTCTATGTATTCCCGGTTTATAGGGTGTCACACTTAAGAGTAGAGACGCTTAGGTATTGATTCCAGATCATAGGAGAAAAGAGAGAAGACTCTGGAATAGTTTCGGGGTGATACCGGAATGGTTTCGGGGTGATCCCGATGATGATCGGGTCCAAAAGGTGTTTCGGAGTGATAGGTATTAAATAATATATACTTAATATTAATTAATATTAGAAATAGTATTTAAATTGAATTTTTGGGGCAGCCCAGCTAATTGGGCCTCACCAGAGGAGGCCCAATAGGGGGTCAATGCCCTAGGAAAGGCCAAGGGAGGGCCTCCAGCCCTAGTGGGCCTCCCACCATGTGGGGCACATGTGGGGGGGGGGGGGCTAGCCGGCGTGCCTCCTCCCCTGCTCCCTCTAGTTTAGTCTCATCCCGGGACTTCAAGGAAGGTGGCGCCCTTCCTCCACCTATATAAAGAGGGGCACCCCTATCCCCAAATCCATTCCATGAGTTGGCCTTTGTCTATCTCTCTCTTCCTTATGTGTGATTCCTAAGTTTGGAACTATATACGGGGATTGGTATTTCTCCACCATACGCACGTCGTCGTGCTGCTGGATTCGGTCCGGATCAATCTTCTTCCGCTGCTTTGCTGGACCGAATTCTAGAAGACGTCTCTACACCGTATGTGTGTAAGGCCATGAGGCATTACCATTAGTAGTGCTTTTGCTTGGAGCTTGGAGCTTGGACATTGGCACGGCCATGAGGTGGGCTACGTCGCACAAGAACAAGGGGTAACTTGCGAGAAGCTTCATGACCTTGAGGTTAAGTGAGTACGACTACATCATCCACGTTGCCCATGGAATATTAACCGTTTTCGGTCCTTAAAGGTATGAACACCGAATCCCCTCTCGTTACTCTTACATCTGCATAGATAGATCTTGGCTAGTTGTGTTCACCGTAGAAAAACTTTTGTTCTCTACCACGTAACCCCTACAGAGGTGAGGAACCCTATCTATGAGTGGAGTTTTCAATAAAAGTAGTGTTTCGAAAACATTAGGTTAGGGTTTTGGTATACATCTTCTTTCTTGGCTTCTACGGCGTCGATCATGATGTTCGAGTTCTTTTTCCTGAAATACTGGTTATGGTACTTTTGCGAGATGTTGGTTGATTAATCTAATGACTGCATGCATCCACATAGCCTTGGTATTACGACTCAACTTAAAATTATAGGATAACCCTTATTTGTATTTACGAGATATGTGTTTAACAGATATGTCATGTTTATTCAGTTGACTTTGAAAAGGTACAAGACTGTGTCACGATAGAAGAAGATTTTGAAGAACTTAAAGAGTTGCTCGTTTTCTATTAATCATTAGAGATCGTTTATGTATCTCTACTACTCTCTCCGGTCTAGTTTATTGAGCACGGACGTAGTTTAAGACAACTTTGACAATAACTTTGATCAACAAATTTTATATAATATATGTCATATAAATTATACCATTGGATTCATCTTCAAAAGTACTTTCCAATGGTATATTTTTTGGGACATATATTGCATATTTTATTGATCAAAATTGATGGTCAAAGTTTTTTTAAACCGCGTGCATGCCTAATAAACTAGACCGAAGAAAGTATGTACTATTCTCTACTTTAAATATATCATCGTGATATTGATTGTGATTTTTTTAAATAGCTCATTTTCTTTTCGCGGAGCCAACGAGCTGATCATGGATGCTACTCTCTGGCTGGGCACAATGCCCACTGCAACCTATTGGCGTGTGCCATCACCATGGTTGTGCTTCGCAAGCTCGCCTAGTCCTCCTAAATGCCACTGGTGGGCAGCGACCATCGTAGAGCTGTCTACTCTTTCCAGGTTAGCGAGGACGCCATCGAGCTTGCGAGCGAGACAAACAGAGCATGTACACGTGACGAAATGTAGCAATCGATTTTGCTCAAGCCTCTACTGATTGGCCACCATGCTACTTCGCTCCAGCTGCTGATCCAGTAGTTTTTT
This sequence comes from Avena sativa, assembly GCA_916181665.1. Taxonomy (NCBI): domain Eukaryota; kingdom Viridiplantae; phylum Streptophyta; class Magnoliopsida; order Poales; family Poaceae; genus Avena; species Avena sativa. The sequence continues at coordinate 427,623,078 of OV702280.1, forward strand.
GTCCAACCAATTTGAGCAAGTAAACATTCAAATTTTTCCGTAAAACTTCAAAGTGTAATAATTCAACTATAGATAAATCCATTTCAATGAAAAGAATCAATAACTAAGAACCTCAAAATCAACAAGTAGCATATACACATGACATGTCATGTGTACTGTAAGGTTTATTGACAGTAAACTGAACATGTAATAGCAGGTTTTTTCAAAATTTAGAAGCTTTTAGACACCAAACTCCGCGGGCATAATAGTTTGATAGATAATAAGACAATCACAAGGTAACAACATGTCGGAACCGACGCGGTTACAACTTAGGTTCAAAGTTTTGACACAAATCAAAATAAACATCCACTTGCAAGGTTTCCAAGTTCCAACTCGATAACTCAAATGAAATAAGTAGAATTCACTTGCAGCAAGATCATCATCCATCTTCATGAACCAAAATAGCAACATCCACATGACATGGAAGTCTACAAGTAAGAATATTTCAGTCGACTTTTTGCTCATATGACAAGTAAACATGTAGTAATATTTATACGCTTACCAATTGTTGTTATTCATCTCACTCCTAGTCAACTTGATGGACTCCATATTTTCCTCCTCATCTTCCTCCTTCTCCAACATTTTAAAAGTTATCCATGAGCTTTACATCATAATATCATACCACATGACAATAAAATTAGAGAGTTGAAAATTTGGGAAGGAGATGGAAATCATACCATCACATTCAAGTCACTATATGGGTACCCTTAATATAACTTGCACCACACACCAATGTCTCCACCATTGTCGGTTTTTAGAGAACTCACTATAGTCATCAAAAACCCTTCCACCGGTACTAAAAGTTGATTCCAAAGACACAGAACTAGCCCGAAAAGTCAAGAACCGCTTCGCCATCTTTGCCAACACCGGATACCAAAGTGAATTCACCTTCCACCATTCAAGCAAGATGAATTTAGTATCCGGATCCTCAAGCACGTCTTCTAGGTAGTTTATCAACTCACTCTTTGATGATGTAGTCATTGTGTTTATTTGGTGGGTTTGAAAGGCACTAGCCGATGCGGCCATGCGGGCATTGAACTACATGTAATGCAAATATATCCCCAGACTTGAAAAATGACATTTTGTCTTGATTGGGTCAAATAATGGTGTGGTTCCATCAAAAGCAGAAAAAATGAAGATAGCTCCATCATGGCATTCAAGTAAAGTTGAGAAAGAAGCCTTGCTTTGGCACAAAAAGTAAATAATTGACTCTGTGAGTACCTAAAACCCACATGAAAACCAGAGAAACAGATAAGCACGAGCCACTTTACAGCTCTACCACCACTCCGTTCGAACTACAGCTCCCCAATGCTTAATCAGACGGACTGATTTTGTAGTTCTCTTCTAATAGAGACTTCACTAATTCGTTCATGCACAAACGGTTATACGAAAGGCTTCTGAACACATAATTGCCATATGGGGACCACCCACATTCATTAACTTCATCCATTCGTTGTTCAAAGCCAACACTTAGAATTGCTGGAGGGAGACGAAGTCCATAACAGTACAATTACAGTCTTTCTCACCCAACAAGGTAGTAAATTTGGCATCTCAACCAAGAGGGAGGTCGCTGTTGAGCGTTTCGAGCACCGACCCCGCCACACCACACATATAAAAGTTAAAAGTGTCTTGCTTATTTGGCCTACTCCAACATCTCACGACCACATAACACTTTAAGGATCTACACCAAGCATTTTTAGACGAGTACGGTTTTGCCAAGCAAGGAGGCATGCGCATATATATAGCTACCTGCACCATACGTACGGGGTCATGAGTATAGCTCATCAAGTTTCGACCCTGTCCTCAAGCGTCCTGCATGCCGAAGTGAATCTCGGTGCGAACTGATCGACAAATATTTTTTTCTTTCAGAAGAACAATAATGGATCCAGCTGCGATCGGTTCACGTGGTTGTTATGTCCGGCTTTTTTTCTTCAGGTCCTGCATGAACTGCCACGGACAAACGGTTCCAACTAGTAGTCACACACATTCCGACTCCGCCTGCTTAAACTTATTAACCGAGTCATATAAACCAGCAGAACCACGACCAAGCATCCTATCCTATCAAGGAAAGCAGAAGGCGCGTTTTGCTCCTGAAAGAACGAATTGGCACGTGCAAGCATATGGGGTGGGATAAGAAACTAGCGTTCCTCTCACAATCTCCCATTCTCCCTCGCCGTTGTGCTACTAGCACTGTTTTCTACCACTCTCAGCGAAACGAGGGCCCACTGCGGCCGCGGCCGGAGCCACCGTCTACGTCCTCCGTGGTTCCATTACGAGTCTGGATTCCTGTACATCGCTGACGCTTACATGGGCCCCATGCCGCCCCATAGCGCGGGTAGAGGGGCGTTTGCCGTGGGCCCCTATAGTTTAGAGCCCCGGTCCAGCCGTCTAGGATATGTTTGTGTATCTATAATTGTCTAATACTTTTGTTTGTACAACTTTGTAAAATAATTTTAGAAAATATAACTTTTTTTGTCTAAAAAAAGAAAATATAGATGGTTCAAGCTATAGCCTATATATCATGAGTCTACCATTACTCCTATTTCTGGTGACTCTCCTTCTACTCCTCCCGTACGTACCCTCCTCCTCCCGTGTCGCTCCCGTGAGCGACCGGGGGAACCCTACCGCCGCCGCCGGGCCGCCCCCCTTCCGCTCCTCCCGCCTCGCCGCCGCCGGGACGTGCCGGTAGAAAAGCCGCTTGCCGTCGGTGGCGGCGGGGCTCCTCTTCTCCCCCTGGTTCGCCAGATCTAGGCGCGGGCCAAGATCGACGACCGGCGGTGGCACGCGTGCGCGGGGCGGCGGCGTCCGGCTTGGTGGCGCGGTGGCGTCACCCTGCTGTGGCGAGGAGGGCTGCGTGGAGTGGAGGTTTCATGCTCGGAGTCGGCGGCTGCTGGACCGGGGCGGCGAGGGTCGTGGGCCGCGTTGGCCGAGATCTGGAGGAAGCGGCGGACGTGGTGCTGCAGGATGGAGGCGACGACGCGCCCTTAGTGGCGGTGCTAAGCCTACGTGCTCATCGGCACCGATGGTCGGCCTGCTCGATCCGTTCTCCAGAAACCGGCCGGCGGTGTGGGGATTGCTGTGTTGGATCCAATAAAGGAGGTGGTCCTTTGGTTTCTTTCGCACGAAGACGAAGATCTTCTTGATGTCTGCCCTCGTTTCTCTGGTCTGAAGAGGCGGGTTCCGGAAGGCTCCGTCGGCGAACTCACATGGGTGTATCATGCCTGGAGATTGCTGGATCGGAAGGTATTCGGTCGTGCGCACCTTGTTCTTCTGGCCGTTTGGTTTCAGCGGGAGCGTTGCGAAGCTCTGTTGTTTGTTCCCACCAAGTGCCATTCTTAGAGCCATAATGAAATCAGATGCGGAGAATGTCAGGAAAGCGGAAATATGAGGGTAGCGATGGTGATTTTTGTTCTTGTGGTGACGGAGAACTGGCTGCGTGATCTAGGACACGTTGCAGCGACCGTTGGTGCGGGAAGACAACACAGGGAAATTTTCAGTCTTACCTTACAGGGTGAAAATCCAAGGTCTGGCCTTAACTGGTTGTGTCTGGTAATGACCTTGTTGAAGGCATTGTTTTGTGAGCGAGTACGTTCTCCAGGGTGAAAACCTATGATCTTTGATCGGGCAACGACGACGCTTGGACACTGTTTCCTTCTTGAAGGCGCTGTTATTGGAGTGGAGGACTACTGGTGTTATTCTGATGGTGTCACTGTCGTTGCTTTGAGGATTATTTCTCTATAGCGAGACTTTTCTTTTTTGTAATTCTTCTTTCTTTTTTCTGGACTGTGTGCATCCGTAGGTCCGCTAGGGCATGCGTTGTTGGAGAGGTTGGGTGTAATTGGTATCCTGTGATATTAATATATACTTTTTTCCAAACAAATTACTCCTATTTCTAAAAAAGAAACTCTATTATTTCTGAATATGTTTTCTTGATGCCACGATTTTGCTTTGCTCTCCAAATATGTATAACACTAGTCCTCATATTGCTTTACAAGATTGCGAGTATTTATTGGTGAAGACTAAAAAACAATCGCATAACTATATCATTCTACATGCAACTTCTCTAATTCGCAACAATTCTACTATTCCTCATCATATATGTTTGAGAGACTATTCGATCATCTTCTTAATTCAGTGCCTAATATGTTTAATTAGTCATCTACTATTTTTTTGCACAGGCATATATACACAAACAGCAATTGATAAAATAACTATCATCGTATATAGTTCACTTGATCAATAGAAATAATTTATTTGAATGTCTTCACCAAGATTTCAAAGATCGTGGATCTATCAAATGCACCGATTATTTAATTTTGTTATTGTGTTACAGTAATATTTTTCTTACATAATACAATATATTTAAGTTTTTTTTGTGAGAAAAAATGGTGGAGCTTGACTGATATTGTTGAGACGCTCAAGAACGCTAATCATGATAAACTTTGAATATTTTTTAAAATTTTAGCATAAATATTAAATATATCTCTAATATATTTTTGAAGTAGAGGAATCGTTGTCCTCTTGACCACAGAAAAGCTCTGACACATTAAACAAGAGGCCCTTGATTTCATATTGCCCTAGAGTCCCTAAAATCTGTAGACCGACACTGCCGATGCGTGTCAAGCCCGTAGAGTACCTCTACATGAGGTGACAGTGCTCACCGTGGATGCTGATGATCTTCCCCCTCGCTTTACGGATGGAGCTGTCTGTCGCTGATCAGGGCATAGTTGTTGTGTTCTTTCGTCTCCTCAAGGTTGCGACAGTTCACAACGCTAGTCGAGGCATTGGAAAAAATGACCGTAGTAGTCAGAGTTCATACTGGGTTCCAGCAGATTTATCAGAGAGCCGATGGTCTTGTATCAGCAAAGCTTATGTTGCTGGATGGACAAAAGGATTAGCTTGCGCCTCAGCGCCAACAGGTTGATCCAATCCAACCACGAGAAACAGTATAGACGCATCATGTTTATAGGAAGCTTCGCGTGTCCATCCGTGTGGAGTTTTATTTATTCTTAGAGCTGAATCGAGTTGTCTCGGTTGACATTTGTCTTGCATGCTTTATAATACTCAATGCTTGCAATTTCGTAGTTCTAGAGAGCAAATGATGCAGCATGATCATTTTTTACGTGCTTCAGTGACGACGGATGGCCATCGATCACCAAACCATCTTGGTTTTTTCGAGGAGTCATGTGTATGTTGACATGATGTACTTCCACATTTTATTGATGAGTTCTCTTAAGGTATTGTTTTTTCGAAACCAAAGACCATATGCTTCTTCGTGCAATTTTAGGAGTAAAACCACTACAAGGAGCTAGAAGGAGCTCTCTAGACTAGTCGAAGTGGGCCTATCAGATGTTATATATGTGCCCATTCGTGTCAATGGCCTTTGTTGTGTGGAGGCCTATGCCAGATATCGTCTGGCCCATATTGGAAAAAAAACTTCCAAGAGGAAGAAGGGCATGCAAATTCTGCTTCACCTTCACACAATTCTTGCTGCAGAAAGAGTCGTATGCATGAACAAAAACTAGATGAGTTTCTAGTACTTGGATCAGTCCTCTATAAAATGGGTGCTTCACCATTCGTGTCCAGGTAAAATACCTCATACAGACATGAGGGATTTTACTCAGAATTATCGTTATGGGATATTAGAGTGAACCAAATATGATGAATCGTGTGTCTCTCCCATCTCACACAAGTTTTCTACAATTCCATCATATACCTCTTTGGATTAGGGGCTCAGTGGTCGAACTGGACAGACATTTTTTGTCTCCTCGAAAATGATCATTCTGGTCATTTTGAGCCTGCCTGTTTTTTCTTCTTCGGAAAGAACAACAGCACGCAGAATTTAAAAAGTTCATGCATCTCTCATTAGTCATTAGTATTTCGTAGTATTCGAAGTAACCAGAGAGCAGTGCGTGTGCCGCTATGCTATATGACCATTGGACTCTTTTATATGGAAAGAAAAGAACAATTTATATTGACACAGAAAATGACCAGCACAGTCGAACGAATTTTAACCACTAGACAATATTTCATACATGTCCATTCTTTTGCAACGTTTTATTTAATAATTCTTTTCTCTGAACTAATCATTCACATTGTTGAGCAAAGAGTCCTACTGCTTGTCTAGCTCAGGACGACCAAATCCTGGAGGGCTACCTCCGTTACATAATCTCGTACAGATATGAAGTAAAGATGCAAAAAGATGCACCTAATCTCTTATATAACCTGATTTTCTATCAAAATGATGTATATAATATGTTGGATACGCTAATTTTTCATATGACCTAATCAAGTTAATTACAAAAAACCGCAATATTTGTCTGAGGAGTTCAAAAATCCACCGACTTTCGGTAGATTGGCAAAAGATCACATACATTGCACCGGTGGATTGCAATATGCGCTGATACTCGATTTAGCGAGCTTTAACGACGTTTCTGACAACGGGACCTGATGCCAGGGGCTGACGTGGCAAAGGAGAAAACAGTTAAGGGAGACATAAGTTAGAAATTTCAAAATTCTGGATATTTTCATGATTTATCCACTCTAGTTATGTCTCAAAATAGCGAGTGTCCGTCTAAAAAACCGCCGGAGAAGCACTTGTACATGGCCTTGGCCGTGGCCAACAACCGCACCTCATGAGTGTTGTCCGCGGCGAGTGGTGCTCGTCTTCCGGATCGGATTTCCCCCGCGAGCGCTCGCCTCCTCCCGTGATGCTCCGCCGCCGATCTCGCTGCCATGCTCCCTCTCGAGCGCGCATCTGGAGGTGGAGGAGATGGGGAGGTGTCAATGGCCAAATGCGAAGGTGGGGATGGGGCGCCGCTGGCCTCACAGGATGGAGGAGATGGGGCAGCACAGGCAACCGCCCGATGTGAAGGAATTGAACTCCCATGATGCTCCACCGTGCTACCGGTCTCACCGTCACGCTCCCTCTCAAGCGTGCATCTAGCAGTAGCGAAGGTGTGGATGGGGCGGAGCAGATGCCTCGCATGGTGGAGCATGTTGAAGTATGATCCAAATTCATTAAGGAAGCTAACTTCTGTCGAGCGAAGGGAGGCCCATCGCCGAAGGCTTGGGCCGCGTGCAGCAGATTGATGTCAAGTACCATTTTGATGTTCCAAAAGATCATATGTTCCATGAGAGAACTAAGTGCATTGATGACAAGTACCATATTATTAGAGACATTGTTCCTCAAGGTAAACTAAAGGTATGCAAGATCAACACTCATGATAATCCTACTGGTATAATGAATAAACCTGTTTCGGTTGCTAAGTTTGAGATTTGCTCGAATTTAGTTGGTTTAACTGATTAGTCCAAGTGGCTATTGGCGCCGAAAGTATTTGCTTTGTTTGTTTAGAGAGATGGTTGTTGTTGATGCTACATGAAGCGGACTTTGTCTCAATGTGGAGTTTGTTGAAGTATGATCCAAATTCATTAAGAAGGTTAACTTCTGACGAGCGGAGTGAGACCCATCGCGAAGCCTTGATACAGATCTTGTAAGCCGCCGGTTGGGATGAGTCGCATCTGAGAAAATCCCCGGCGTTTGTAAACACTTCTCTCGTATAGATATGGGGCGGATGTACTACCCACAAGCGATGGAGCGACACCAACGGCCGTGTACGGCGGATGTGATGGGAGTGTGGCCCACGGACGGTCCTCCGCCGCCCTCGGCCTCGGCGCTGCGGCACCGACGAGCCATCTTCCTTTGACTAAAGATCGCCGGCGGGTGACTCGGTGTGGCTACGGATGGGTGGAAGCGACGTCGGTTATGGATTTTTCTTTCTTTTAGAAAGAGATGACAATTGTAGCAGCCGGAAGAAAGCAATTTTTTACAAAAAAGGCCTTGCTTTAAATCTCTCTCCCAATATGGTTGTTCACCTTGCCACGTCATCCATAGACATCGGGTCCCACTATGAGAATTGTCTTTAACGTGGCTAAAATCGAACATCAGCGCACATTGCAAGCCACTGGATTTTTGAACTCGTCACGACAATGTCATGGTTTTTTTAATTAAGTCAAACTAATCATCATGGTTTTACGTTCTCATTGAACGAAGTGATGTATGAATAAAAGCTAAATATGGTCAACCGATCCATAAATTGTGCACACAATTGGCTATAATATTTTAAATAGATATCCACCGTTGAGATGTTTATTTTAAATTGATGGTCTATTTTCAAATGGTTTAATAACATAATAGTAAGTTACATTTCTTACCTTTTATTTTCTCGCAAAGTCAATATTTGCTTGTGCACACTAGTTTGCTTGTGTCCACTACCACCCCCACAACTTACTAGCCAAACTACACGCGCGTATAAGTCTAACCGAATTGTGTGGCTAGGTGGAGCCAAGATTGCGGGATGCAAGTGCAACTAGTGCTTAGCGGGCTGGTGAGCCAGGTGATCTTGCGAACAACGCAGTTTTTCTACAAGGTGGTGGGCGTCTCCGGCCTATTTAACAGTCTGTAGTGCTCTAAGATGCATGCTACCTCATTATGCACTTTTATCCTGTATAAATGCAGCTTCGTCTCCTTATGGTGGCCAAGATGTACAAGTCCATCTTGTAAGCTGCACACATCGTATCTCTCTTCTTTCTCGTTTTTCTCTACACCTTATCTATGAATCTCACAAATCCGACCAGCAATTCCGTGACCCCGTTCTTTCTGCCGAAGAGGACGACGAACGGCCGACCGACCGACCGACGACGCTGGTGACTCGCGTCGGACCGGGCCGTTTGCCGGCCTTGGGCGGTAGCCCTGGCCTCCACGAACCAAGCCACATTCCAGACAGTGGCGGAGGAGCCAATATGGCAAGGTGTGGCATCTGCCATACCTTGATCTCTACACAAATACCTATTGCTTGCTTGCAACATGTGGCAGCAGCAACATGTGAGAAACACTGAGGGACGAGCGAATAATGCATGGAACACACTATTAATCAATCTACAAATTAACCTGGTTTGGTTAAATGTCTCGTTTTAGCGTATACAGTGCACCAACCTTGCCATACCATAATTTTCATTTGTCCTCCGCCACTGATTCCATATCCATTCGTCCCCATGCTCGCAGCGCCATAGGTTCTGCCCGCCGAACAGCCGAAGGGGTGGGGCACGGGGGGCTCCAGGCCATTGGTTGACATCTATGTGTTGTGTGGGCGGATGCCGTAACAGCAGCTCCCATGATTATGTGTGGCCCTTTTGAGAGAGTTCTTTCACTGATGCAGATGGGATCTTGGGCTCTGCCTCATAATCTTGGGTTCTCTCTCTTTGTTGATGTGGATTTTTCTTTTGTTCATGGAGAATTGGAGATGGATTTCCGTTCATGCTATCGTTGCTCTTCCTTAATTGTTCTGCCAAAACATATCATAATTCTTAGATGGATGGATATCGTTTGTCAAAACAGATCCTAATGCTACTCTTGATTCATCACCGTAAACTGGTCAGAAAATGGCAGCTTCGAGCTGCAGATGTAGTATAGAACGGGCTTATAGCTCCCATGCGACGACTTTACGTGGAATTGAAAGAAACACTATATCGTTGCAAAGAATAGCTCGCATTCGACACTTCTGAAGCGACAAATAGCTTCCGTGCGACACTTTCACTTAACCTCACGAGACCGTCAACGAATTCGAATTAACCGAGCAGAGCAGGACCCACAGCCTGTCCACGTCACGGCGATACCCACATGATGTCCATCTCATATCGTGGGACCCACGCTGTGGTAGAAGAGAGCCGTTGGCCCGATCCGTCCCCACACCCGAGCTCTCCTGCCACCGTTCCAGCATCTCGCCCCCTTCCGTTTTCTTCTCCGGCGAGCAAGTGCGGCAACGCCGGCGAGGGATGTCGAGCTCCGCTTCAACCTCCCTCCGCTCATGGCCTCGGTATGGTGCGGTGCCGATGACGAGGTGCCCCGATTGCCCTCGTACCGCGCCCCTGAAGCGGCTTGTCACATCCACCGATAAGAACGACAACATTGGCTGGGAATTTGTGAAGTGTGAGAGCAAGCCCGAGCCGGGGAAGGTGAGATCTGAGTGTTCCGAGCGCCAATTTCTCCCTTTTCTTTCGAAATTTCATGCATTTCATCGAATTTGGGATTTAGGCTTCATCTCTGCGATTTCAGAAACTGCAAAAATGTGGGCATTTTGAGTGGCTTGATGAGTACATCGAGCGAATTGGGGTGGAGGTAGCATCCCGGGAGCTCGAAAACCCGTCCGTGGTGGAGCAATTGGGATCTGGCAACCCCATTTCCGCTGTTACTATGGTGGATGCGGAAGTGAAGGCCGAGCTAAAGAAGATGAACAAGCAGCTAAGGCAAATCATCGAATTGAAGAAGCAGGACAATCTAATGGACGGTTTTTTTTATTTTTGTGTAATTTCTCTCGGATTTGTTTATCTCCTGATCATTAGTCATTAGACAATGCAATCAGCGTTCGAGTGATGCTTTTTTATCGTAGAACCTGCAGAGATGGATGTAATGGTCTATGTCTTTGGCTGAATAAAATGCAACACAAATTCGGGCAATTTTTGAGCTGCTCTGTTTTGTTCCTTCAGTTTCGTCAGTGTGCAGGGGAGGGGAGGGGTTGAAAATTTAAAAAAACAATCGACAAGGAGTGATTGAAAAAGGCCAGGCCTAAATAGAACTTAGCCAGGCCAAAATGGTCGTATTCAGGCCCAATAGTAACTACTTGTAGATTGGGCAAAAAAATAGTACTCATGTCACAATCTAACTAGGGACGTGTGGATCTGCAGATACTCGTGCTCAGGTCGCAATCTTTTATTTTTTGCGAAAGTAAATATATAAATGAAGGCCAAGGTCATCCATTTAACTAACAAGCCGAGCACTTTAACTTGGGCGCCGCTTTAACTTATGTAAATATGTAAATGTGTTGTTTGAAAATGAACCATGTGTTGCATGTGTTGTTTCAAATAATCAACCACCATAACGTTAACTTATTCTTCCTTTTGCGCTTTTCTAATTTCACTTATTTTATAAATATTGCACGAGTATTATATGAGAACTTTTTTTGTGTCCTTTGTTTTATGCACTTATTGTTTTGGGTGTTTTGACAAATGACAATACAATAAAACACAAGTCGATCACATAGATAATATATTAGATAATATAAGGGGTACAATATAGAGAGGGTACAATATAGAGAGGGGCTCCACATTACATAGAGGGCCCCACATTACATAAACCCTAAGGGAAACTAATCCTAAGGGCGCCTAAACCCTAACCCTAGCTACTACGTGAGTTTAGGGTGAAGGGTTTCGCAGCATAGTAAATCAAAAAAATTCTACGGATGCAAACGGGAAAGCCAAGATCTAATCTAGGAGATGCAAACAACGAGAGGGAATAGATGAGATCTTCATACCCTTGAAGATTCGCACAGCGGAACGTTCGTCCGAACATGGGTGATGTAGTCGTACTCGCTTCTCCTCCTCGTGATCCGATCCGATCTAACACCGCAAGTGGCGATGCCTCCGAGAGATGCACACGTGCGGCACCTCGACGTATCCTCCTTCCTCGGTCCAACAAGTATGGTGGAGAGACGGATTGGATCTACAACGCGACGGCGCGGTGCAAGTGGTGGAGAGTTTCTGCAGCAGGGCTTCGCCTACGTGCAGTCGGGACTGAGAGAGAGGAGGGCAGCAGGGAGGCTAGGGCTTGAGGAGGATGTGTGGAGGGGGTGCGCCCCTAGCCCTCTTTATATAGAGGGGTGGGCGGCCAGCCCTTGCCCCTCCCCCAAGCCCTAGGGCCGGCGGCCAAGGAGGGAGGAGTGGGGGGCAAGTTTCCCCCCTCCCTTCTAGAAGCTCCCCTAGGGTTTCCCCTAGGTTTGGCCGGCTGGGCCCTATGGGGCCTTGTGCCCCTGGCCCAATGCGGCCAGGGCACTCCCTCATAGGCACATGCCCCCTCCCGGCAGGTGGGGCCACGTTGGTCCCCCTCCGGAAGGTTCTAGAAGCTTCTGGTACAATACCGATTATCCCGAAACAATTTTGAACTCCAAAAACTGCATTGCCTTATATGAATCTTATTCTCCGGACCATTCCGGAACCTCTTGTGATGTCCCGGATCCCATCCGAGACTCCGAACAAAAACATATAAACCAATTATCCATTCTATCCTAGCGTCGAGACACGTTAAGTGTGTGACCCTTCGGGTTCGAGAATATGCAGACATGATCTTATATCAATAATCAACAGCGGGGTCTGGAAACCCATATTGGCTCCCAGACATTCATCGATGATCATATCGGATGAACCACGATGCCAGGATTCAATCAATCCCATATATATATTCCCTTCGTCTCGCGATATTTTACTTGCCCGAGATTTGATCGTCGGTACCGCCATACCTAGTTCAATCGCGTTCACAGCAAGTACTTTACTCGTTCCGTAATCCGATATCACTTTGTGATTAACTCCTTAACCACATGCTTGCAAGCGGTGTTGATATAGATCACTGAGTGGGCCCGAAGTATATCTCTCCGACTTGGGAGGGACAAATCCCATCTCGATACATACAACCCAACAGGTACTTTCCGATCACCTGAGAGACACCTTTATGATCACCCTCTCATAGGATGACGTTTGATGACCTCAAAGCTTTCTTCCGATACCAGGGAGTTGTATTATCTCATGGTCTAAGGAATACAATATTTTACATAAGAAAAGCTTCGCAAAGATGAACACGATGACATGATCTAATTGCTTTGCTTAGTTTGGGTCTGTCCATCATATCATTCTCCCAATGATATGATCTCATTATTATTTGACAACTCATGTCTATGGTTAGGAAACCTTAACCATCATTAATCAATGAGCTAGTCCATAGAGGCATACTAGGGACACGGTGTTGTTCACGAACCACACAAGTATTAAAGTTTCCGCTTAATACAATTCTAGCATGGAATATAAACTTTATCATGAACAAGAATTATAATAATAACATCTTTATTATTGCCTCTAGGGCATAATTCCAACAGTCTCCCACTTGCACTAGAGTCAATAATCTAGTTTACATCTGGCAACAATCTAACACCCATGGCACTAAGGTGCTGATCATGTTTTGCACGTGGAAGAGGTTTAGTCAATGTATCTGCGACATTCATATCTGTATGTACTTTGCTAATCTTCAGATCTCCATCTGCTATATATTCTTGGATTATATGAAACTTGCGGTTGATATGCTTGGTCTTTGGATGATATCTTGGTTCCTTAGCGAGTGCTATGGCGCCAGTTTTGTCACATAATATCTCCAGTGGGTCCAATGCACTTGGAACCACGCCAAGCTCAGTGATGAAGTTCCTGATCCAAACTCCTTCAATTGACGCTTCTGCAGCAGCCATGTATTCCGCTTCTACTTTAGATCCCGCGATCACGCTTTGCTTGCAGCTTCTCCAGCTCACAGCTCCTCCATTCAAAATATAAATGTATCCTGTCTGAGATTTAGAATCATCCTTGTCGGTGTCGAAACTAGCATCGACGTAACCCTTTACGACGAGCTGTTCATCACCTCCATAGACTAAGAACATTTCTTTAGTCCTATTTAGGTACTTTAGGATGTTCTTCACGGCTGTCCAGTGTTCCACTCCTGGATCACTTTGGTATCTGCTCGTCAAACTAAGAGCATTGGACACATCCGGTCTAGTACACATCATGGCATACATGATAGAACCTATGGCCGAGGCATAAGGCACTTTGCTCATAGCTTCTCTATCATTTGCCGTAGCTGGACACTGAGCCTTGCTCAATATCTTACCTGACAACATAGGCACTGAACCTTTCTTTGCCTTATCCATTTTGAACCTTTTCAGAACTTTGTCTAGGTATGTACGCTGGCTTAAAGCTATCAGGCGTCTTTGTCTATCTCTATAGATTTTGATACCCAATATATAAGCAGCTTCACCTAGGTCTTTCATTAAAAAACACTTGTTCAAATAACTCTTCACATCGTTAAGCATGTTAATATCATTTCCAATAATCAATATGTCATCCACATATAGTACCAGAAATGTCACCGAGCTCCCACTCACTTTCTTGTAGATACAAGCTTCGTAGCAATTTGGAACAAATCCAAAGCTCTTGATCACTTGATCAAAACGAAGGTTCCAACTCCGAGATGCTTGCTTCGTTCCATAAATGGAACGCTGAAGTTTGCACACTTTATCAGCATCCTTAGGATCGACAAAACCTTCGGGTTGCATCATATATAACTCTTCATCAATGTTGCCATTGAGGAAAGCAGTCTTGACATCCATCTGCCATATTTCATAATCATGAAACGCAGCAATTGCTAATAAAATCCGAATGGACTTAAACATTGCTACGGGAGAGAAAGTCTCATCGTAGTCAACACCTTGAACTTGTCTAAAACCTTTCGCGACAAGCCGTGCTTTATAGACGGTAACATTACCATCCGCGTCCGTTTTCTTCTTGAAAATCCATTTGCACTCAACGGCCTTTCGGTCCCTAGGAGGGTCCACCAAAGTCCATACTTGGTTTTCGCTCATGAATTCCAATTCGGATTTCATGGCCTCTAGCCATTTCTCAGAGTCTGGGCTCATCATCGCTTCCTCATAGTTCGTAGGTTCACTGTCTTCTACCAACAAGACAGTCAAGACAGGGTTGCTGTAAGGGTCCCAACCTTTAATAAGGTAGAGTCTCCTGTGTTTACAATGCTAGTCCCTGGATCAATAGCTAGCATCCACAGTTAATATGTAATATCAAGAAACAAAGGTCATAATACAATGTTATAACCAGGAATAACATAATTTTATTACATCTTACATAGCTCATTTGGCTATTACATCACATTGCAGCAGAATATCTATAAGCATGGGGTCCTTCATCTTCATAGTGCCACAGGCAAACATGTTGGTTGTAGACTTTGTAATCCTAATCAACACACTTCACTAAATCAATCAAACCTGCAACATAACAAGTTACAGCCACAAGGGTCAATATATTTGAATGTATTGGCAAGTGATACTATGGTAGTATGGTGGAGTCTATCATCTATATGCATTTGGCTAAGTGGAGTTGAGGCTTGCATTGCTCAAAATAGATTTTTCCTTAACATTTGAAAACACTAAGTTTTTGCTTGACAAAATCATTTCTCCCAATCAAAGATTGAAGATCCTTTAACCCTTGTTCAACCACAAGTTTTTAACTTAGAAATTTGAATGATGAGATTCTTGATTGCTTCCATGTCTTGATGCTCAAATTGTCCTTTACCAAGGACATGGCTAAGTACTTAGATTTTACACTCTGTAGAGGTGGTGCACTTTCCCCACAAGACTTGGTTTCACCAAGACAAGATCTTTCAGAAGCCTTCCCTTAGACCAAAATGGACGCGCTCCAACCTATCAAACTCTACCACCAACTGTCCATATGGCTAAGTTCTTGCAACCTATATGACCCAGGCAGAGCCCATATTGCCAAGTGGCTGCACTAGAAGCTTCTCAACATTTGACATCTCAAATCTCTTTGTTCCTGGGTGGCCATCCACAAGTGAGATACACAAGGTAAACCATAAACATGGGCCTTGTGAACCACTCAACCAAAAACCACCATTCAATTACCATTCACCCAGGTGATTCATTAACTTAGTTGTTTTATTAAACAAAATACAAGTCCTTAGACTTAGAAATTTTTCCATAGTGTGAATATATATTCCACCCTTGTTTTCTATTAGCTAAGCTAAGCATGACAGTAGTAGGAATCTTAACTTAGGAAATTGTACTAAGGTTTCATCTACTAGGTTTTCCCATAGCAAGGTTTATACTTAGCAAAATTCCATGCAAGTTTTACTTTGAGAAAAATCACTAATGCATAGTGAAAGTAATTGGAAAAAAGTATGAAGCATCACTTGCCTTTTTGGTAGAGGGTATAAGTTCACTCCTTGTCCTTGCAACAATCACACTCTTCAAGTCACTACAATTCAATCAAGCAAGGCACAAACTCAATCTACCAATCAAGCAAAACAACACATAAAATCATAGAACCAAGATAATGCATGCAAGCATGCCAAGGATTGTTTTATTTGGAAAAGTGGTTCCTAATGGGACATAAACATTTGAAAACACATATTGGCCATTTTATAAAGTGGCAAAGTCATTTGCAAAAGATTTCACTTCAAAAACCATTTTCAAAACAAGGCATCATTTTATGTGGTGTAGAAATGTTTTTACTAAGGCCTTAATCTATAGGGTTCACAAAATATGTTTTCAAACCATAAAACTTTGTGTTTAGGGTCAGAGAGTTTAAAACAAAACATTTCCCAAAAGTTTTCTTCCAAAACCATTCTTAATAGATAAACTATATTTTTATTTGACTAGAATTGGTTTTATATCAAAGAATCATTCTTTTTCTTCACCAAATACATTTTTGAATCCACAAAGTGTTTTTTATGGTCAGTAGGTTCAAAACAATCCAATTGCCAAACATTTTATCTCCAAAATCATTTTTGAACAATTTTTTACAATCTAAACAAGCATACAAAAGTTTCTGCAAAAACAAACAATCTACCAGAAACTTTTTACTAAAAAAATTGCATGGTTGGCTAGGGCTTGTTCCACTGATTCCATTGATATAAAGTTTGCAAAATTTGGACATGTGGAACTAAAGTTACAAGGTTTTCAAAATTGCATCTAAATCTGATTACAAATTCTGCTTTAAATCGACCTGTGCCACGCGGCGTGTTCTGATTCGTCCATACCGCTCCGGCCGGATCACGTTCTCTGGTGTGTTGTATCATGTCAGATCGTGCGGCACAGGATCACTCGTACCCCTTCGGCTAAGGATCTATCGTGAGCGTCAGATCAAGATCCTACGGTGTGCAACATGCTTGCCAACTAGTGGCGGCGCTGGCGGCGGCGCTCAGGCGGCAGCGCTCAGACGAGGTCGTCGCCGGCGATATAGGAAGCTAGAGGAATAGTGGGATATCTCACCAGAATCGCCGAAGCTTGCTGATGCTCAACGTGGTTGTCGCTGGGCAGGGGGCGCACGGGGTTGTCCTTAATCTTTCGCCGCAGTTCGTTCTGGCGACGGGCGTGCTCTGGTGCTGTCGAAGATGAACTTACTGAGCGCGCTAAGGCAAACGGAGAGCAGTGTTAGATGCGCGCGAGAGAGGAGCGTGCGAGAGCATCAACGAGAGGGGAAGGGGCGGACAGAAGCTACCTGGGGCACTCGCCGGAGTTAAACCAGACGGTGGCGGCGGTTGGAGTCATCGTTGCCGAGGCTCAGGAGCGCGCGCGAGCGAGCTGCGGATGCAGAAAGGTCCGCCAGGTGATGGGGATCACGGCTGGGTGCTCGAGGAGGCGAGGGGCGGTGAATACTGGCCGGAATCGTCGCCGGAGCGTCGTCGGACAGAGGGTGGCGTGGCGAGGAATTGGGCGGCCTGGGGGCGTGTTGAGGTGGGGCGACAGAGGGGAACGAGAGAGGAGAGGGAGGCGCTTTAACGTGCGTGGTCGCAGTGAGTAATGGTGAAGGCGTTAAGGCGAATTGAACCGCGGCATCAACGGCAGGAAACGGCCGGCGTGGTCGTCGCGGGGAGGAAGAAGATGAGCTGGAGGGGTGGGGCATGCTTGTCAGCGAGAAAGGGAGTGAGGGGGAGGGTCCACCGGTTAGCGTCTGTGCGGGTGCGAGACTGTGTGTAGAAAACGTTTCGCTGGGTAGTGTTGGTGGGCTGGAGTTGGGCCTAGACTGGGCTGGCCGGCTGGGCTGCTGTTGATTCTATTTTTTTCTTTCTGAAAGCTTTTCCTTTTTCTAATTCTATTTTCTGTTTTGAATTTCAAACAACAATTCAAACAACCAAAACAATCCAAACTTCCCACCAAACTTTTGCATTGAGTTTGGTTCTGTTTAATCAACACAAACCAAAGTCCCAAAATAAAATAATATTTTTATTTTAGGATCTAATTAATAATTAATTGAAATAGACCTTAGTTAATAATTCAAATAGGTTTTGATTTATTTAATAAAATCTCCATTTGAAATCTAAATATTATCAAAACCAAATCAGTAGGTTTTATTAGAAAATATAAACACTTGAAAAACTTATTTAAAATAAAATAACATTTTTATTTTAGGGTCCATTAATGATTAAATAAAATGGACCTTAGTTATTAAATCAAATAGGATTTGTTTTATTAAAATCTTTATTTTGAAATCTCAAATAAAACCAAAAACACTTCAATAGGTTTTAATTGAGAATATAAAATACTTGGAAAACTTATTTAAAATAATTTAATAAGTTTTAGTGTTTATTTAAAATGGGAAAAGCCTTTACTTTAATAAAATTGGATATTAAATCCTTATTATTTTGTTTAAATAAACTTTTACTCTTTTAATTAAAACAAAACATTTTATTTCAAAATATTGGCCAAGGTTTAATTTGGCTCTATAAAATAATCTTTATTTATAAATTTACCCTTTTCTTTTGAAAACCAAATCTTTTATTAAAAGAACCAAAAATAGTAATTTGAAATATTTTTAAGTTTATTGTTTATTTAACTTTTTAAATCCCTTTAGGATTTTATTTGATCAAAATAGGTTTGAAGGTTTCCAATTGGAATCAAAAAGTTTCTTTTTACCCTGAAAATCAACAAAGTTTTATTTTATTCATTTATTTTTCACATTACAAGATTTGGAAAATCTTGGGATGTGACAGGCTACCACCCTTAAAATAAATCTCGTCCCGAGATTTGGGGAGGCTAGGGGTTACAAATGGGCTCAAAACAACTAGGGTACTACCACCCTTAAAAATTTTCCAACTAGTTTACATATTGGCTTGCTTGGGATCTTGATGTAACTTTCCTGGACAGAAGTTTGCATAGTGGCCTAGTTCCTTGCATTTGAAACATGTGATAAGGCTGAGATCCCTCATAGGCTTGTTTATCTTGTGTTTCATCTTTTCTGGACAGTTGCTTGCATAATGTCCTAGCTCTTTGCAGTTGTTGCACCATACTTGGCTAATATCTTTCCTTTCCTTTGGTATCATTTCCTCTTGTTTGTTTCCTTGGTTCTTCTTCTTTTCTGGACATTCACTGGCATAGTGTCCCATCTCTTTGCAGTTGTAACATTGCAACTGGCTTATGTCCTTCTTCTTCTTTTTGGGTCTCTCCAAAGCTAGGAGTTCTTTTAGTTCATGCTCTTCATATCTCACCTCAAAGGTGGGAAATCTTTCTCTCTTCTTGGGGCAGTTACTAGAGATACTACTTTCTTCTTCACAATTAGGGCATTGATCTTCATACTCCTTGGATGTATGATCCTTGTCTCCACAAATATTGCAAACTTGGGTTCCCTCTAGAATAACATCTTTGTCATCCTTGTTGTCATTAGCTCTTTGGGAAAAGTTTTCTCCCATGTTGATCATTTGAGTAACCAATCCTTGCAACAATTGGGTTTGAAGTTTCAAAATCCTTTGTATGGATGGGTCTAGTCCATTGTTGTTGGCTAAAAGCTGAGTTGTCTCTTGGCTCAACTGGTTTTGGGTTGCTATAAGTTCTCTCAGGTTGTTCTCTTGGTTGTTGTTGGTGTCACCATCCTTGATGTTGGAGTCTCTTGGAGTAGTCATCTGTTTGGGTTGAATTGGGATTAGAACAGGCAAAATATTTCTAAGGGAATATTTCTAATCACACACATCACAATTCACACAAGCAATGTGCAAGCAATCACAAACAAACATTCCACTCAAACAACAAGTTTCAAGCATACTTTTAGGCAACCAAAAATATTTTTTGTTACACCACATAAGTTGGTGTGTTTGACTTAACTAAAATATGGTAGTCCATCTATAGGGTTCACTTGTGATCTTTCCATCTTTCTTGGTTGATTCCTCTTGCTTGAGATCATGGTTTCCTTGGGAAATCTCTTGGTCACAAAACTTCAAAGGTGATGATGGCTCCTTCTATTTGGTGTTTCCTTAGTCTCCAAATCTTGAGCAAGATTTCTTGTCTCACTTTTCCTTAGTGATATCCAAGGTTGAAATCCTTGGTGAATATGCTGAAGATGTTGAAGTCATTTAGAGTTGAAGAAGTTGAAGTCATTAGAGTTGAAGAAGTCCTTAGATCATGGTGAAGTCTTTGGCCATGGGGTATGTTTTTCCATCAAGTTGAAGTAGAAGAGATGTAGAGTTGAAACAAAAATGGTTGAGGAAAGAGTTTACAAGATTGTTTGTAAATAAGTTTTGGAACAAATACAACTCCTATTTTTCTAAGGGGTTTGTCCAATCCTAGGTTTACAAATCCTACAGGCAACACAATGCTCTGATACCATCTGTAAGGGTCCCAACCTTTAATAAGGTAGAGTCCCCTGTGTTTACAATGCTAGTCCTTGGATCAATAGCTAGCATCCACAGTTAAGATGTAATATCAAGAAACAAAGGTCATAATACAATGTTATAACCAGGAATAACATAATTTTATTACATCTTACATAGCTCATTTGGCTATTACATCACATTGCAGCAGAATATCTATAAGCATGGGGTCCTTCATCTTCATAGTGCCACAGGCAAACATGTTGGTTGTAGACTTTGTAATCCTAATCAACACACTTCACTAAATCAATCAAACCTGCAACATAACAAGTTACAGCCACAAGGGTCAATATATTTGAATTGTATTGGCAAGTGATACTATGGTAGTATGGTGGAGTCTATCATCTATATGCATTTGGCTAAGTGGAGTTGAGGCTTGCATTGCTCAAAATAGATTTTTCTTTAACATTTGAAAACACTAAGTTTTTGCTTGACAAAATCATTTCTCCCAATCAAAGATTGAAGATCCTTTAACCCTTGTTCAACCACAAGTTTTTAACTTATAAATTTGAATGATGAGATTCTTGATTGCTTCCATGTCTTGATGCTCAAATTGTCCTTTACCAGGGACATGGCTAAGTACTTAGATTTTACACTCTGTAGAGGTGGTGCACTTTCCCCACAAGACTTGGTTTCACCAAGACAAGATCTTTCAGAAGCCTTCCCTTAGAACAAAATGGACGCGCTCCAACCTATCAAACTCTACCACCAACTGTCCATATGGCTAAGTTCTTGCAACCTATATGATCCAGACAGAGCCCATATTGCCAAGTGGCTGCACTAGAAGCTTCTCAACATTTGACATCTCAAATCTCTTTGTTCCTGGGTGGCCATCCACAAGTGAGATACACAAGGTAAACCATAAACATGGGCCTTGTGAACCACTCAACCAAAAACCACCATTCAATTACCATTCACCCAGGTGATTCATTAACTTAGTTGTTTTATTAAACAAAATACAAGTCCTCAGACTTAGAAATTTTTCCATAGTGTGAATATATATTCCACCCTTGTTTTCTATTAGCTAAGCTAAGCATGACAGTAGTAGGAATCTTAACTTAGGAAATTCTACTAAGGTTTCATCTACTAGGTTTTCCCATAGCAAGATTTATACTTAGCAAAATTCCATGCAAGTTTTACTTTGAGAAAAATCACTAATGCATAGTGAAAGTAATTGGACAAAAGTATGAAGCATCACTTGCCTTTTTGGTAGAGGGTATAAGTTCACTCCTTGTCCTTGCAACAATCACACTCTTCAAGTCACTACAATTCAATCAAGCAAGGCACAAACTCAATCTACCAATCAAGCAAAACAAAACATAAAATCATAGAACCAAGATAATGCATGCAAGCATGCCAAGGATTTTTTTATTTGTAAAAGTGGTTCCTAATGGGACATAAACATTTGAAAACACCTATTGGTCATTTTATAAAGTGGCAAAGTCATTTGCAAAAGATTTCACTTCAAAAACCATTTTCAAAACAAGGCATCATTTTATGTGGTGTAGAAATGTTTTTACTAAGGCCTTAATCTATAGGGTTCAAAAAATATGTTTTCAAACCATAAAACTTTGTGTTTAGGGTCAGAGAGTTTAAAACAAAACATTTCCCAAAAGTTTTCTTCCAAAACCATTCTTAATAGATAAACTATATTTTTATTTGACTAGAATTGGTTTTATATCAAAGAATCATTCTTTTTCTTCACCAAATACATTTTTGAATCCACAAAGTGTTTCCTATGGTCAGTAGGTTCAAAACAATCCAATTGCCAAATATTTTATCTCCAAAATCATTTTTTAACAATTTTTTACAATCTAAACAAGCATACAAAAGTTTCTGCAAAAACAAACAATCTAACAGAAACTTTTTACTAAACAAATTGCATGGTTGGCTAGGGCTTGTTCCACTGATTCCATTGATATAAAGTTTGCAAAATTTGGACGTGTGGAACTAAAGTTACAAGGTTTTCAAAATTGCATCTAAATCTGATTACAAATTCTGCTTTAAATCGACCTGTGCCACGCGGCGTGTTCTGATTCGTCCATACCGCTCCGGCCGGATCACGTTCTCTGGTGTGTTGGATCATGTCAGATCGTGCGGCACAGGATCACTCGTACCCCTTCGGCTAAGGATCTATCGTGAGCGTCAGATCAAGATCCTACGGTGCGCAGCACGCTTGCCAACTAGTGGCGGCGCTAGCGGCGGCGCTCAGGCGGCAGCGCTCAGACGAGGTCGTCGCTGGCGATATAGGAAGCTAGAGGAATAGTGGGATATCTCACCAGAATCGCCGAAGCTTGCTGATGCTCAACGTGGTTGTCGCTGGGCAGGGGGCGCACGGGATTGTCCTTAATCTTTCGCCGCAGTTCGTTCTGGCGACGGGCGTGCTCTGGTGCTGTCGAAGATGAACTTACTGAGCGCGCTAAGGCAAACGGAGAGCAGTAGCGCGCGAGAGAGGAGCGTGCGAGAGCATCAACGAGAGGGGAAGGGGCGGACAGAAGCTACCCGGGGCACTCGCCGGAGTTAAACCATACGGTGGCGGCGCTTGGAGTCGTCGTTGCCGAGGCTCAGGAGCGCGCGCGAGCGAGCTGCAGATACAGAAAGGTCCGCCAGGTGATTGGGATCATGGCTGGGTGCTCGAGGAGGCGAGGGGCGGTGAATACTGGCCAGAATCGTCGCCGGAGCGTCGTCGGACAGAGGGTGGTGTGACGAGGAATTGGGCGGCCTGGGGGCGTGTTGAGGTGGGGCGACAGAGGGGAACGAGAGAGGAGAGGGAGGCGCTTTAACGTGCGTGGTCGCAGTGAGTAATGGCGAAGGCGTTAAGGCGAATTTAACCGCGGCATCAACGGCAGGAAATGGCCGGTGTGGTCGTCGCGGGGAGGAAGAAGATGAGCTGGAGGGGTGGGGCATGCTTGTTAGCGAGAAAGGGAGTGAGGGGGAGGGTCCACCGGTCAGCGTCTGTGCGGGTGCGAGACTGTGTGTAGAAAAAGTTTCGCTGGGTAGTGTTGGTGGGCTGGAGTTGGGCCTAGACTGGGCTGGCCGGCTGGGCTGCTGTTGATTCTATTTTTTTCTTTCTGAAAGCTTTTCCTTTTTCTAATTCTATTTTCTGTTTTGAATTTCAAACAACAATTCAAACAACCAAAACAATCCAAACTTCCCACCAAACTTTTGCATTGAGTTTGGTTCTGTTTAATCAACACAAACCAAAGTCCCAAAATAAAATAATATTTTTATTTTAGGATCTAATTAATAATTAATTGAAATAGACCTTAGTTAATAATTCAAATAGGTTTTGATTTATTTAATAAAATCTCCATTTGAAATCTAAATATTATCAAAACCAAATCAGTAGGTTTTATTTGAAAATATAAACACTTGAAAAACTTAATTAAAATAAAATAACATTTTTATTTTAGGGTCCATTAATGATTAAATAAAATGGACCTTAGTTATTAAATCAAATAGGATTTTTTTATTAAAATCTTTATTTTGAAATCTCAAATAAAACCAAAAACACTTCAATAGGTTTTAATTGAGAATATAAAATACTTGGAAAACTTATTTAAAATAATTTAATAAGTTTTAGTGTTTATTTAAAATGGGAAAAGCCTTTACTTTAATAAAATTGGATATTAAATCCTTATTATTTTGTTTAAATAAACTTTTAATCATTTAATTAAAACAAAACATTTTATTTCAAAATATTGGCCAAGGTTTAATTTGGCTCTATAAAACAATCTTTATTTATAAATTTACCCTTTTCTTTTGAAAACCAAATCTTTTATTAAAGAACCAAAAATAGTAATTTTAAATATTTTTAAGTTTATTGTTTATTTAACTTTTTAAATCCCTTTAGGATTTTATTTGATCAAAATAGGTTTGAAGGTTTCCAATTGGAATCAAAAAGTTTCTTTTTACCCTGAAAATCAACAAAGTTTTATTTTATTCATTTATTTTTCACATTACAAGATTTGGAAAATCTTGGGATGTGACAGGCTACCACCCTTAAAATAAATCTCGTCCCGAGATTTGGGGAGGCTAGGGGTTACAAATGGGCTCAAAACAACTAGGGTACTACCACCCTTAAAAATTTTCCAACTAGTTTACATATTGGCTTGCTTGGGATCTTGATGTAACTTTCCTGGACAGAAGTTTGCATAGTGGCCTAGTTCCTTGCATTTGAAACATGTGATAAGGCTGAGATCCCTCATAGGCTTGTTTATCTTGTGTTTCATCTTTTCTGGACAGTTGCTTGCATAATGTCCTAGCTCTTTGCAGTTGTTGCACCATACTTGGCTAATATCTTTCCTTTCCTTTGGTATCATTTCCTCTTGTTTGTTTCCTTGGTTCTTCTTCTTTTCTGGACATTCACTGGCATAGTGTCCCATCTCTTTGCAGTTGTAACATTGCAACTGGCTTATGTCCTTCTTCTTCTTTTTGGGTCTCTCCAAAGCTAGGAGTTCTTTTAGTTCATGCTCTTCATATCTCACCTCAAAGGTGGGAAATCTTTCTCTCTTCTTGGGGCAGTTACTAGAGATACTACTTTCTTCTTCACAATTAGGGCATTGATCTTCATACTCCTTGGATGTATGATCCTTGTCTCCACAAATATTGCAAACTTGGGTTCCCTCTAGAATAACATCTTTGTCATCCTTGTTGTCATTAGCTCTTTGGGAAAAGTTTTCTCCCATGTTGATCATTTGAGTAACCAATCCTTGCAATAATTGGGTTTGAAGTTTCAAAATCCTTTGTATGGATGGGTCTAGTCCATTGTTGTTGGCTAAAAGCTGAGTTGTCTCTTGGCTCAACTGGTTTTGGGTTGCTATAAGTTCTCTCAGGTTGTTCTCTTGGTTGTTGTTGGTGTCACCATCCTTGATGTTGGAGTCTCTTGGAGTAGTCATCTGTTTGGGTTGAATTGGGATTAGAACAGGCAAAATATTTCTAAGGGAATATTTCTAATCACACACATCACAATTCACACAAGCAATGTGCAAGCAATCACAAACAAACATTCCACTCAAACAACAAGTTTCAAGCATACTTTTAGGCAACCAAAAATATTTTTTGTTACACCACATAAGTTGGTGTGTTTGACTTAACTAAAATATGGTAGTCCATCTATAGGGTTCACTTGTGATCTTTCCATCTTTCTTGGTTGATTCCTCTTGCTTGAGATCATGGTTTCCTTGGGAAATCTCTTGGTCACAAAACTTCAAAGGTGATGATGGCTCCTTCTATTTGGTGTTTCCTTAGTTCCAAATCTTGAGCAAGATTTCTTGTCTCACTTTTCCTTAGTGATATCCAAGGTTGAAATCCTTGGTGAATATGCTGAAGATGTTGAAGTCATTTAGAGTTGAAGAAGTTGAAGTCATTAGAGTTGAAGAAGTCCTTAGATCATGGTGAAGTCTTTGGCCATGGGGTATGTTTTTCCATCAAGTTGAAGTAGAAGAGATGTAGAGTTGAAACAAAAATGGTTGAGGAAAGAGTTTACAAGATTGTTTGTAAATAAGTTTTGGAACAAATACAACTCCTATTTTTCTAAGGGGTTTGTCCAATCCTAGGTTTACAAATCCTACAGGCAACACAATGCTCTGATACCATCTGTAAGGGTCCCAACCTTTAATAAGGTAGAGTCCCCTGTGTTTACAATGCTAGTCCCTGGATCAATAGCTAGCATCCACAGTTAAGATGTAATATCAAGAAACAAAGGTCATAATACAATGTTATAACCAGGAATAACATAATTTTATTACATCTTACATAGCTCATTTGGCTATTACATCACATTGCAGCAGAATATCTATAAGCATGGGGTCCTTCATCTTCATAGTGCCACAGGCAAACATGTTGGTTGTAGACTTTGTAATCCTAATCAACACACTTCACTAAATCAATCAAACCTGCAACATAACAAGTTACAGCCACAAGGGTCAATATATTTGAATTGTATTGGCAAGTGATACTATGGTAGTATGGTGGAGTCTATCATCTATATGCATTTGGCTAAGTGGAGTTGAGGCTTGCATTGCTCAAAATAGATTTTTCTTTAACATTTGAAAACACTAAGTTTTTGCTTGACAAAATCATTTCTCCCAATCAAAGATTGAAGATCCTTTAACCCTTGTTCAACCACAAGTTTTTAACTTAGAAATTTGAATGATGAGATTCTTGATTGCTTCCATGTCTTGATGCTCAAATTGTCCTTTACCAGGGACATGGCTAAGTACTTAGATTTTACACTCTGTAGAGGTGGTGCACTTTCCCCACAAGACTTGGTTTCACCAAGACAAGATCTTTCAGAAGCCTTCCCTTAGAACAAAATGGACGCGCTCCAACCTATCAAACTCTACCACCAACTGTCCATATGGCTAAGTTCTTGCAACCTATATGATCCAGACAGAGCCCATATTGCCAAGTGGCTGCACTAGAAGCTTCTCAACATTTGACATCTCAAATCTCTTTGTTCCTGGGTGGCCATCCACAAGTGAGATACACAAGGTAAACCATAAACATGGGCCTTGTGAACCACTCAACCAAAAACCACCATTCAATTACCATTCACCCAGGTGATTCATTAACTTAGTTGTTTTATTAAACAAAATACAAGTCCTCAGACTTAGAAATTTTTCCATAGTGTGAATATATATTCCACCCTTGTTTTCTATTAGCTAAGCTAAGCATGACAGTAGTAGGAATCTTAACTTAGGAAATTCTACTAAGGTTTCATCTACTAGGTTTTCCCATAGCAAGATTTATACTTAGCAAAATTCCATGCAAGTTTTACTTTGAGAAAAATCACTAATGCATAGTGAAAGTAATTGGACAAAAGTATGAAGCATCACTTGCCTTTTTGGTATAGGGTATAAGTTCACTCCTTGTCCTTGCAACAATCACACTCTTCAAGTCACTACAATTCAATCAAGCAAGGCACAAACTCAATCTACCAATCAAGCAAAACAACACATAAAATCATAGAACCAAGATAATGCATGCAAGCATGCCAAGGATTGTTTTATTTTTAAAAGTGGTTCCTAATGGGACATAAACATTTGAAAACACCTATTGGTCATTTTATAAAGTGGCAAAGTCATTTGCAAAAGATTTCACTTGAAAAACCATTTTCAAAACAAGGCATCATTTTATGTGGTGTAGAAATGTTTTTACTAAGGCCTTAATCTATAGGGTTCACAAAATATGTTTTCAAACCATAAAACTTTGTGTTTAGGGTCAGAGAGTTCAAAACAAAACATTTCCCAAAAGTTTTCTTCCAAAACCATTCTTAATAGATAAACTATATTTTTATTTGACTAGAATTGGTTTTATATCAAAGAATCATTCTTTTTCTTCACCAAATACATTTTTGAATCCACAAAGTGTTTCCTATGGTCAGTAGGTTCAAAACAATCCAATTTCCAAATATTTTATCTCCAAAATCATTTTTGAACAATTTTTTACAATCTAAACAAGCATACAAAAGTTTCTGCAAAAACAAACAATCTAACAGAAACTTTTTACTAAAAAAATTGCATGGTTGGCTAGGGCTTGTTCCACTGATTCCATTGATATAAAGTTTGCAAAATTTGGACGTGTGGAACTAAAGTTACAAGGTTTTCAAAATTGCATCTAAATCTGATTACAAATTCTGCTTTAATCGACCTGTGCCACGCGGCGTGTTCTGATTCGTCCATACCGCTCCGGCCGGATCACGTTCTCTGGTGTGTTGGATCAAGTCAGATCGTGCGGCACAGGATCACTCGTACCCCTTCGGCTAAGGATCTATCGTGAGCGTCAGATCAAGATCCTATGGTGCGCAGCACGCTTGCCAACTAGTGGCGGCGCTGGCGGTGGCGCTCAGGCGCCAGCGCTCAGACGAGGTCGTCGCCGGCGATATAGGAAGCTAGAGGAATAGTGGGATATCTCACCAGAATCGCCGAAGCTTGCTGATGCTCAACGTGGTTGTCGCTGGGCAGGGGCGCACGGGGTTGTCCTTAATCTTTCGCCGGAGTTCGTTCTGGCGACGGGCATGCTCTGGTGCTGTCGAAGATGAACTTACTGAGCGCACTAAGGCAAACGGAGAGCAGTGTTAGATGCGCGCGAGAGAGGAGCGTGCGAGAGCATCAACGAGAGGGGAAGGGCGGACAGAAGCTACCTGGGGCACTCGCCGGAGTTAAACCAGACGGTGGCGGCGCTTGGAGTCGTCGTTGCCGAGGCTCAGGAGCGCGCGCGAGCGAGCTGCGGATGCAGAAAGGTCCGCCAGGTGATTGGGATCATGGTTGGGTGCTCGAGGAGGCGAGGGGCGGTGAATACTGGCCCGAATCGTCGCCGGAGCGTCGTCGGACAGAGGATGGTGTGGCGAGGAATTGGGCGGCCTGGGGGCGTGTTGAGGTGGGGCGACAGAGGGGAATGAGAGAGGAGAGGGAGGCGCTTTAACGTGCGTGGTCGCAGTGAGTAATGGCAAAGGCGTTAAGGCGAATTTAACTGTGGCATCAACGGCAGGAAATGGCCGGCGTGGTCGTCGCGGGGAGGAAGAAGATGAGCTGGAGGGGTGGGGCATGCTTGTCAGCGAGAAAGGGAGTGAGGGGGAGGGTCCACCGGTCAGCGTCTGTGCGGGTGCGAGACTGTGTGTAGAAAACGTTTCGCTGGGTAGTGTTGGTGGGCTGGAGTTGGGCCTAGACTGGGCTGGCCGGCTGGGCTGCTGTTGATTCTATTTTTTGCTTTCTGAAAGCTTTTCCTTTTTCTAATTCTATTTTCTGTTTTGAATTTCAAACAACAATTAAAACAACCAAAACAATCCAAACTGCCCACCAAACTTTTGCATTGAGTTTGGTTCTGTTTAATCAACACAAACCAAAGTCCCAAAATAAAATAATATTTTTATTTTAGGATCTAATTAATAATTAATTGAAATAGACCTTAGTTAATAATTCAAATAGGTTTTGATTTATTTAATAAAATCTCCATTTGAAATCTAAATATTATCAAAAGCAAATCAGTAGATTTTATTTGAAAATATAAACACTTGAAAAACTTATTTAAAATAAAATAACATTTTTATTTTAGGGTCCATTAATGATTAAATAAAATGGACCTTAGTTATTAAATCAAATAGGATTTGTTTTATTAAAATCTTTATTTTGAAATCTCAAATAAAACCAAAAACACTTCAATAGGTTTTAATTGAGAATATAAAATACTTGGAAAACTTATTTAAAATAATTTAATAAGTTTTATTGTTTATTTAAAATGGGAAAAGCCTTTACTTTAATAAAATTGGATATTAAATCCTTATTATTTTGTTTAAATAAACTTTTACTCTTTTAATTAAAACAAAACATTTTATTTCAAAATATTGGCCAAGGTTTAATTTGGCTCTATAAAATAATCTTTATTTATAAATTTACCCTTTTCTTTTGAAAACCAAATCTTTTATTAAAAGAACCAAAAATAGTAATTTTAAATATTTTTAAGTTTATTGTTTATTTAACTTTTTAAATCCCTTTAGGATTTTATTTGATCAAAATAGGTTTGAAGGTTTCCAATTGGAATCAAAAAGTTTCTTTTTACCCTGAAAATCAACAAAGTTTTATTTTATTCATTTATTTTTCACATTACAAGATTTGGAAAATCTTGGGATGTGACAGGCTACCACCCTTAAAATAAATCTCGTCCCGAGATTTGGGGAGGCTAGGGGTTACAAATTGGCTCAAAACAACTAGGGTACTACCACCCTTAAAAATTTTCCAACTAGTTTACATATTGGCTTGCTTGGGATCTTGATGTAACTTTCCTGGACAGAAGTTTGCATAGTGGCCTAGTTCCTTGCATTTGAAACATGTGATAAGGCTGAGATCCCTCATAGGCTTGTTTATCTTGTGTTTCATCTTTTCTGGACAGTTGCTTGCATAATGTCCTAGCTCTTTGCAGTTGTTGCACCATACTTGGCTAATATATTTCCTTTCCTTTGGTATCATTTCCTCTTGTTTGTTTCCTTGGTTCTTCTTCTTTTCTGGACATTCACTGGCATAGTGTCCCATCTCTTTGCAGTTGTAACATTGCAACTGGCTTATGTCCTTCTTCTTCTTTTTGGGTCTCTCCAAAGCTAGGAGTTCTTTTAGTTCATGCTCTTCATATCTCACCTCAAAGGTGGGATATCTTTCTCTCTTCTTGGGGCAGTTACTAGAGATACGACTTTCTTCTTCACAATTAGGGCATTGATCTTCATACTCCTTGGATGTATGATCCTTGTCTCCACAAATATTGCAAACTTGGGTTCCCTCTAGAATAACATCTTTGTCATCCTTGTTGTCATTAGCTCTTTGGGAAAAGTTTTCTCCCATGTTGATCATTTGAGTAACCAATCCTTACAACAATTGGGTTTGAAGTTTCAAAATCCTTTGTATGGCTGGGTCTAGTCCATTGTTGTTGGCTAAAAGCTGAGTTGTCTCTTGGCTCAACTGGTTTTGGGTTGCTATAAGTTCTCTCAGGTTGTTCTCTTGGTTGTTGTTGGTGTCACCATCCTTGATGTTGGAGTCTCTTGGAGTAGTCATCTGTTTGGGTTGAATTGGGATTAGAACAGGCAAAATATTTCTAAGGGAATAATTCTAATCACACACATCACAATTCACACAAGCAATGTGCAAGCAATCACAAACAAACATTCCACTCAAACAACAAGTTTCAAGCATACTTTTAGGCATCCAAAAATATTTTTTGTTACACCACATAAGTTGGTGTGTTTGACTTAACTAAAATATGGTAGTCCATCTATAGGGTTCACTTGTGATCTTTCCATCTTTCTTGGTTGATTCCTCTTGCTTGAGATCATGGTTTCCTTGGGAAATCTCTTGGTCACAAAACTTCAAAAGTGATGATGGCTCCTTCTATTTGGTGTTTCCTTAGCCTCCAAATCTTGAGCAAGATTTCTTGTCTCACTTTTCCTTAGTGATATCCAAGGTTGAAATCCTTGGTGAATATGCTGAAGATGTTGAAGTCATTTAGAGTTGAAGAAGTTGAAGTCATTAGAGTTGAAGAAGTCCTTAGCTCATGGTGAAGTCTTTGGCCATGGGGTAGGTTTTTCCATCAAGTTGAAGTAGAAGAGATGTAGAGTTGAAACAAAAATGGTTGAGGAAAGAGTTTACAAGATTGTTTGTAAATAAGTTTTGGAACAAATACTACTCCTATTTTTCTAAGGGGTTTGTCCAATCCTAGGTTTACAAATCCTACAGGCAACACAATGCTCTGATACCATCTGTAAGGGTCCCAACCTTTAATAAGGTCGAGTCCCCTGTGTTTACAATGCTAGTCCCTGGATCAATAGCTAGCATCCACAGTTAAGATGTAATATCAAGAAACAAAGGTCATAATACAATGTTATAACCAGGAATAACATAATTTTATTACATCTTACATAGCTCATTGGCTATTACATCACATTGCAGCAGAATATCTATAAGCATGGGGTCCTTCATCTTCATAGTGCCACAGGCAAACATGTTGGTTGTAGACTTTGTAATCCTAATCAACACACTTCACTAAATCAATGAAACCTGCAACATAACAAGTTACAGCCACAAGGGTCAATATATTTGAATTGTATTGGCAAGTGATACTATGGTAGTATGGTGGAGTCTATCATCTATATGCATTTGGCTAAGTGGAGTTGAGGCTTGCATTGCTCAAAATAGATTTTTCTTTAACATTTGAAAACACTAAGTTTTTTCTTGACAAAATCATTTCTCCCAATCAAAGATTGAAGATCCTTTAACCCTTGTTCAACCACAAGTTTTTAACTTAGAAATTTGAATGATGAGATTCTTGATTGCTTCCATGTCTTGATGCTCAAATTGTCCTTTACCAGGGACATGGCTAAGTACTTAGATTTTACACTCTGTAGAGGTGGTGCACTTTCCCCACAAGACTTGGTTTCACCAAGACAAGATCTTTCAGAAGCCTTCCCTTAGAAAAAAATGGACGCGCTCCAACCTATCAAACTCTACCACCAACTATCCATATGGCTAAGTTCTTGCAACCTATATGATCCAGGCAGATCCCATATTGCCAAGTGGCTGCACTAGAAGCTTCTCAACATTTGACATCTCAAATCTCTTTGTTCCTGGGTGGCCATCCACAAGTGAGATACACAAGGTAAACCATAAACATGGGCCTTGTGAACCACTCAACCAAAAACCACCATTCAATTACCATTCCACCCAGGTGATTCATTAACTTAGTTGTTTTATTAAACAAAATACAAGTCCTCAGACTTAGAAATTTTTCCATAGTGTGAATATATATTCCACCCTTGTTTTCTATTAGCTAAGCTAAGCATGACAGTAGTAGGAATCTTAACTTAGGAAATTCTACTAAGGTTTCATCTACTAGGTTTTCCCATAGCAAGATTTATACTTAGCAAAATTCCATGCAAGTTTTACTTTGAGAAAAATCACTAATGCATAGTGAAAGTAATTGGACAAAAGTATGAAGCATCACTTGCCTTTTTGGTATAGGGTATAAGTTCACTCCTTGTCCTTGCAACAATCACACTCTTCAAGTCACTACAATTCAATCAAGCAAGGCACAAACTCAATCTACCAATCAAGCAAAACAACACATAAAATCATAGAACCAAGATAATGCATGCAAGCATGCCAAGGATTGTTTTATTTTTAAAAGTGGTTCCTAATGGGACATAAACATTTGAAAACACCTATTGGTCATTTTATAAAGTGGCAAAGTCATTTGCAAAAGATTTCACTTGAAAAACCATTTTCAAAACAAGGCATCATTTTATGTGGTGTAGAAATGTTTTTACTAAGGCCTTAATCTATAGGGTTCACAAAATATGTTTTCAAACCATAAAACTTTGTGTTTAGGGTCAGAGAGTTCAAAACAAAACATTTCCCAAAAGTTTTCTTCCAAAACCATTCTTAATAGATAAACTATATTTTTATTTGACTAGAATTGGTTTTATATCAAAGAATCATTCTTTTTCTTCACCAAATACATTTTTGAATCCACAAAGTGTTTCCTATGGTCAGTAGGTTCAAAACAATCCAATTGCCAAATATTTTATCTCCAAAATCATTTTTGAACAATTTTTTACAATCTAAACAAGCATACAAAAGTTTCTGCAAAAACAAACAATCTAACAGAAACTTTTTACTAAACAAATTGCATGGTTGGCTAGGGCTTGTTCCACTGATTCCATTGATATAAAGTTTGCAAAATTTGGACATGTGTAACTAAAGTTACAAGGTTTTCAAAATTGCATCTAAATCTGATTACAAATTCTGCTTTAAATCGACCTCTGCCACGCGGCGTGTTCTGATTCGTCCATACCGCTCCGGCCGGATCACGTTCTCTGGTGTGTTGGATCAAGTCAGATCGTGCGGCACAGGATCACTTGTACCCCTTCGGCGAAGGATCTATCGTGAGCGTCAGATCAAGATCCTACGGTGCGCAGCACGCTTGCCAACTAGTGGCGGCGTTGGCGGCGGCGCTCAGGCGCCAGCGCTCAGACGAGGTCGTCGCCGGCGATATAGGAAGCTAGAGGAATAGTGGGATATCTCACCAGAATCGCCGAAGCTTGCTGATGCTCAACGTGGTTGTCGCTGGGCAGGGGGCGCACGGGGTTGTCCTTAATCTTTCGCCGGAGTTCGTTCTGGCGACGGGCGTGCTCTGGTGCTGTCGAAGATGAACTTACTGAGCGCGCTAAGGCAAACGGAGAGCAGTGTTAGATGCGCACGAGAGAGGAGCGTGCGAGAGCATCAACGAGAGGGGAAGGGGCGGACAAAAGCTACCTGGGGCACTCGCCGGAGTTAAACCAGACGGTGGCGGCGCTTGGAGTCATCGTTGCTGAGGCTCAGGAGCGCGCGCGAGCAAGCTGCGGATGCAGAAAGGTCCGCCAGGTGATTGGGATCATGGCTGGGTGCTCGAGGAGGCGAGGGGCGGTGAATACTGGCCGGAATCGTCGCCGGAGCGTCGTCGGACAGAGGGTGGTGTGGCGAGGAATTGGGCGGCCTGGGGGCGTGTTGAGGTGGGGCGACAGAGGGGAACGAGAGAGGAGAGGGAGGCGCTTTAACGTGCGTGGTCGCAGTGAGTAATGGCGAAGGCGTTAAGGCGAATTTAACCGCGGCATCAATGGCAGGAAACGGCCGGCGTGGTCGTCGCAGGGAGGAAGAAGATGAGCTGGAGGGGTGGGGCATGCTTGTCAGCGAGAAAGGGAGTGAGGGGGAGGGTCCACCGGTCAGCGTCTGTGCGGGTGCGAGACTGTGTGTAGAAAACGTTTCGCTGGGTAGTGTTGGTGGGCTGGAGTTGGGCCTAGACTGGGCTGGCCGGCTGGGCTGCTGTTGATTCTATTTTTTGCTTTCTGAAAGCTTTTCCTTTTTCTAATTCTATTTTCTGTTTTGAATTTCGAACAACAATTCAAACAACAAAAACAATCCAAACTTCCCACCAAACTTTTGCATTGAGTTTGGTTCTGTTTAATCAACACAAACCAAAGTCCCAAAATAAAATAATATTTTTATTTTAGTATCTAATTAATAATTAATTGAAATAGACCTTAGTTAATAATTCAAATAGGTTTTGATTTATTTAATAAAAATCTCCATTTGAAATCTAAATATTATCAAAACCAAATCAGTAGGTTTTATTTGAAAATATAAACACTTGAAAAACTTATTTAAAATAAAATAACATTTTTATTTTAGGGTCCATTAATGATTAAATAAAATGGACCTTAGTTATTAAATCAAATAGGATTTGTTTTATTAAAATCTTTATTTTGAAATATCAAATAAAACCAAAAACACTTCAATAGGTTTTAATTGAGAATATAAAATACTTGGAAAACTTATTTAAAATAATTTAATAAGTTTTAGTGTTTATTTAAAATGGGAAAAACCTTTACTTTAATAAAATTGGATATTAAATCCTTATTATTTTATTTAAATAAACTTTTACTCTTTTTATTAAAACAAAACATTTTATTTCAAAATATTGGCCAAGGTTTAATTTGGCTCTATAAAATAATCTTTATTTATAAATTTACCCTTTTCTTTTGAAAACCAAATCTTTTATTAAAACAACCAAAAATAGTAATTTTAAATATTTTTAAGTTTATTGTTTATTTAACTTTTTAAATCCCTTTAGGATTTTATTTGATCAAAATAGGTTTGAAGGTTTCCAATTGGAATCAAAAAGTTTCTTTTTACCCTAAAAAATCAATAAAGTTTTATTTTATTCATTTATTTTTCACATTACAAGATTTGGAAAATCTTGGGATGTGATAGTTGCCGTACCACTCAGTAGGGGCACGCGACCTTGTCGACCTGCGATGTTCAGTAGCAGCATCGTCTGAAGCTTCATGATCCTTGTCATTAGCTTCCTCTATTGTTGGTGCAGGCGGCACTGGAACAATTTCAGGTGCTACGCTACTCTCCAACTCAAGAGAAGGTTCAACAACCTCGTCTAGCTCTACTTTCCTCCCACTCACTTCTTTCGAGAGAAACTCCTTCTCAAGAAAGGAACCGTTCTTTGCGACAAACACTTTGCCTTCGGTTCTGTGATAGAAGGCATACCCAATAGTTTCCTTAGGGTATCCTATGAAGACGCATTTCTCAGCTTTGGGTTCGAGCTTGTCCGGCATCAATTCTTGACGTAAGCTTCGCATCCCCAAACTTTAAGAAACGACAACTTAGGTTTAGCACCAAACCACAGTTCATACGGTGTCGTCTCAACGGATTTAGATGGTGCCCTATTTAAAGTGAATGCAGCGGTTTCTAATGCATAACCCCAAAATGATAACGGCAAATCAGTAAGAGACATCATTGATCGGACCATATCTAAAAGGGCTCAATTCCGGCGTTCAGACACACCATTGCGCTGTGGTGTTCCGGGTGGCGTGAGTTGCGAAACGATTCCGCTTGCTTTAAGATGCGTGAGAAAATCATAACTCAAATATTCACCTCCACGATCGGATCGTAGAAACTTAATCTTTTTGTTACGATGGTTCTCAACTTCATTCTGAAATTCTTTGAACTTTTCAAATGTTTCAGATTTATGTTTCATTAAATAGATATACCCATATCTACTTAAGTCATCGGTAAAAGTGAGAAAATAGCGATATCCACCGCGCGTCGAAACACTCATCGGTCCGCATACATCGGCATGTATGATTTCCAACAAGTCCGTTGCTCGCTCTATCATACCGGAGTATGGGGTTTTGATCATCTTGCCCATGAGGCATGGTTCGCATGTGTCAAATGATTCAAAATCAAGAGACTCCAAAAGTCCATCAGAATGGAGTTTCTTCATGCTCTTTACACCAATATGACCTAGACGACAGTGCCACAAATAAGTAGTATTATCACTATCTACTTTGCATCTCTTAGCCTCAGTGTTATGGATGTGTGTTTCATCCCTTTCGAGATTCAGAAGAAATAAACCATTCACAACAGGTGCATGACCATAAAAGATGTTACTCATATAACTAGAACAACCATTATTCTCCGATTTAAATGAATAACCGTCTTGCAATAAACACGATCCAGAAATAATGTTCATGCTCAACGCAGGCACATAATAACACTTATTAAGGTTTAAAACTAATCCCGAAGGTAAAACTAAGGAGAGCGTGCCGACGGCCATCACATCAACTCTTGATCCGTTGCCAACGTGCATCGTCACCTCATCCCTCGCAAGCCGTCGTCTATTTCGTAGCTCCTGTTTTGAGTTACAAATATTAGCAACTGAACCAGTATCAAATACCCAGGCACTATAACGAGGGCTAGTAAGGAAAACATCAATAACATGTATATCAAATATACCTTTGATGGTGCCAGCCTTCTTGTCCGCTAAGTACTTCGGACAGTTGCGCTTCCAGTGACCCTTGTCCTTGCAATAGAAGCACTCAGTGTCCGGCTTAGGTCCAGACTTGAGCTTCTTCTCAGCAGGGGCAACGCGCTTGCCGCCGCCTTTCTTGAAGGGCTTCTTTGCACCCTTACGTTTCTTAAATGTGGGGGGCTTGTTGATCATCAACACATGATTATCATTTTTTATGTCCACCTCCGCAGCCTTCAGCTTTGCGAAGAGCTCGGTGATCGTATCAGTGGAACCAATCTGATTATGAGTCACTACAAAACTTTTGTAGCTGGGAGGGAGTGATTGCAGAACCCTGTCAATCTTGAGCTCCTCCGGAATCTTGCAGTCCAGTTGCTCAAGGCGTTGAGTGTAGCCCGACATCTTTATGGCGTGCTCACTAACGGAACTCCCTTCCTCCATCTTGGAGTTAAAGAATTTCTCAGAGATCTCATATCTCTCAGAACGGGACTGAGTCTGAAACGTAGTTTTCAGATCCTCGAGAATCTCAAAGGTCCCGGGATAGTCTTCAAAATGATTTTGAAGGTCCGATTCCATAGCAAACAACATGGTGCTCTTAATCACACCATAATCATCTTTGCGCGACTGATAGGCAGCTTTCTCATCAGCCGGCGCATCTACAGCAGGGGCGTCACCTAGCGCATTCTCAAGGACATAGTCCTTTTGACCGCCAGAGAGAATGATTCTCAGATTGTGGAACCAGTTGGTGAAGTTAGACCCATTGTTTCTAAGCTTTTCTTTCTCAGCGAAAACATTGAAGTTGAAGTTGGACTTAGCCATTTGATCTACAATATTTGCAAGTACAAATTACATTATGTTCATGATAACTAGTTCAACTTTTAATCAAATTACTAGATGAACTCCCACTAAATTCAACATCCCTCAAGTTGTTTAGTGAACATGATCCAAATTCACCACACCTAATCCGATCTTCACGAGAAGAGATGTGGTTTCAATGGTGGACAACGAAGTGTCGATCATATCATTCATATGACTCATGCTTAACCTTTCGGTTCTTGTGTTCCGAGGCCATGTCTGTACATGCTAGGCTCGTCAAGTTAGACCCAAGTATTTCCGCGTGTGCAAAACTGGCTTGCACCCGTTGTATGTGAGCGTAGAGTCTATAGCACCCGATCATCACGTGATGCTTGGACACGACGAACTTTCTCAACGGTGCATACTTGGGGAGAACATAGTTTTTATCTTGATCTTTAAGTGAGGAATCATCTTATAATGCTACCGTCGCGATCTAAGCATAATAAGATACATAAAAGGATAAACATCACATGCATATAACTTTATGTGACATGGTATAGCCAATCTTCGTGCAATGATCTCCATCTTGTGCGTGCCGGCATGATCTCCATCACTCCACCATGATTGTATCCACCACGAATAGCAACTACAACTATTGCTAACTACTTAGCGATAAAGCAAAGCTATTACATGTCGTATAAGAAGTTGACACACAGGTCATACACAATTATAAAGATAACCATATGGCTCCTGCTGGTTGTGTACTCATTGACATGCAAGTCGTGAAACATTACAAAACATGATCATTGCATACAACATACACATCACATCTTGGGCCATACCATATCACAGAAAACACTCCCTGCAAAAACAAGTTAGACGCCTCTACTTTGTTGTTGCATGTTTTACGTGGCTTATGGGAGTAGCAAGCTAAGAACAATTCTTACCTACGGAAAGCCACAACGGTGATATTATGGTTGCCAAACTCCGGTGTAAATCCCATGACAACTATAGTGAGATAAACTGGCATCCACCAGCCGCATGTGTGGAACAAGCCACACGTCAAGTGCGGAGCCGGTCTCGCGAACGACGTTGCGTAAAGTTGGCCTGGACCGCTTCGATCTCACTATCCCGCGTCATAAGAAGAACACAAACAAGAGTCTTGCAACAGAAAACATCAACGCCCACAACAACCATGTTGTGTTCTACTCGTGAAACACATCTACGCATAGATCTAGCTCTGATACCACTGAAGGGTTTCGCAGCATAGTAAATCAAAAAATTTCTACGGATGCGAACGGGAAAGCCAAGATCTAATCTAGGAGATGCAAACAACGAGAGGGAATAGATGAGATCTTCATACCCTTGAAGATTCGCACAGCGGAACGTTCGTCAGAACATGGGTGATGTAGTCGTACTCGCTTCTCCTCTTCGCGATCCGATCCGATCTAACACCGCAAGTGGCGATGCCTCCGAGAGATGCACACGTGCGGCACCTCGACGTATTCTCCTTCATCGGTCCAGCAAGTATGGTGGAGAGATGGATTGGATCTACAACGCGACGGCGCGGTGCAAGTGGTGGAGAGTTTCTGCAGCAGGGCTTCGCCTACGTGCAGTCGGGAGGGAGAGAGAGAGGAGGGCAGCAGGGCAGCTAGGGCTTGAGGAGGATGTGTGGGAGGGGGTGCGCCCCCAGCCCTCTTTATATAGAGGGGTGGGCGGCCAGCCCTTGCCCCTCCCCCAAGCCCTAGGGCCGGCGGCCAAGGAGGGAGGAGTGGGGGGCAAGTTTCCCCCCTCCCTTCTAGAAGCTCCCCTAGGGTTTCCCCTAGGTTTGGCCGGCTGGGCCCTATGGGGTCTGGAAACCCATATTGGCTCCCACACATTCATCGATGATCATATCGGATGAACCACGATGCCAGGACTGAATCAATCCCATATATATATTCCCTTCGTCTCGCGATATTTTACTTGCCCGAGATTTGATCGTCGGTACCGTCATACCTAGTTCAATCTCGTTCACAGCATGTACTTTACTCGTTCCGTAATCCGATATCACTTTGTGATTAACTCCTTAACCACATGCTTGCAAGCGGTGTTGATATCGATCATCGAGTGGGCCCGAAGTATATCTCTCCGACTTGGTAGGGACAAATCCCATCTCGATACATACAACCCAACATGTACTTTCCGATCATCTGAGAAACACCTTTATGATCACCCTCTCATAGGATGACGTTTGATGACCTCAAAGCTTTCTTCCGATACTAGGGAGTTGTATTATCTCATGGTCTAAGGAATACAATATTTGACATAAGAAAAGCTTCGCAAAGATGAACACGATGACACGATCTAATTGCTTCGCTTAGTTTGGGTCTGTCCATC
This sequence comes from Avena sativa, assembly GCA_916181665.1. Taxonomy (NCBI): domain Eukaryota; kingdom Viridiplantae; phylum Streptophyta; class Magnoliopsida; order Poales; family Poaceae; genus Avena; species Avena sativa. The sequence goes on from OV702280.1 coordinate 427,663,447, forward strand.
ATATCATTCTCCCAATGATATGATCTCATTATTAATTGACAACTCATGTCTATGGTTAGGAAACCTTAACCATCATTAATCAATGAGCTAGTCCATAGAGGCATACTAGGGACACGGTGTTGTTCACAAACCACACAAGTATTAAAGTTTCCGCTTAATACAATTCTAGCATGGAATATAAACTTTATCATGAACAAGAATTATAATAATAACATCTTTATTATTGCCTCTAGGGCATAATTCCAACATAGGGCTGGCGGCCAACCTCGCTGCCGGGAGGCTGCCCTACTCCATCGGCAGTGGGGACGGTGCCGCTGCCTTCCAAGCCACCGCCCTCTCACGTGTCTCCCGCCGTCTCTGCTCCTCCCCGAAGGCCCAGCGAGCTGCCGCCCGTCGGTCCTCCTCCTCCCGTTGCCGCCTTTTCTTCCGGGCGCGCGCAGACTCCTTTTCCTCCCACTTCTCGGCAGCAGCCAGTTCCTTTGCCTCCTCCTCCTCCTCCACCACCTAGAGGTCCTCGTCGGAGGGGCCGGAGTCGGGAAGGTTGCTGCCGTGGCGGGGGTGGGGGTTATGGACGAAGGGGCCTTGGGCCCAGGGGTAGGCCGGGGCTTTGCGTCACCCCCCTTGTTGCCACGCCTCAGGCGCGTGGGCGCCTCCTTCTCTCAGACCTGCCTATGGTCCGGGTGGTTGTCCTCGTCACTGACCTCGGATTCTGAAGGCAAGCGGAGGGGGGGGGGGCATCGCAATTGTCGCTCGCCGGAGAGGTGTTTTTTGGGGGCTGGGAGGAGGCAAAGGAGGCAAAGGGACTCGAGGTTGAAGATGAGGAGGCAATGGCGTTTTTCCACTATTTATTGAGGGCTCAGCGTGAACGGCGGCGTGAAGGGATCAGCGTGAAGGGCCGCGTGCGCTGCGTTGCGTGTAGGCAGCGGGCGTAGCCGCGTGCGTGATCAATGCGGTCAGTGCAAAAAAATTGCTAGGATGCGACATGACCCTATCCTGCACCGTCGCCCCCTGCATGCATGCATGCATTAATGGGAAAGAGAGAAAAAACGTCCAAAGTCTGGCGGGCGCCCAAGTCACGATGAGTCCAAAGTCCCACGCGCGTCGGAGCCCGCAGAGCATTCACAGCCTGACAGTCCCAAGTCATATTATGAAACTAACTTTAAAAACAAATGAAGAGTTTTCACCGCATGCAACCTTATTCACACTACATGCAGAGTAGCACAAGGGAAGAAGAAACACTTATTAGTCGCATGTAAATACAAGTGGGTTCACACTATTTTTACACCGCATGCATGCATGAACAAAATACTAGCATTTATAATATAAATTTTATATAATATAAAAGTATGTGTTATGGTGAATCTAATTATATTTATTACATATTTTAGATTTTGATGTTTTTTCTTATATACGTAGTCAAAGTTTATAAATATTGACTTTTACTAAACCCAAAACGCAGAGTAATTTGGGACAGACGGAGTAGAATGGAGACAATTAATGCATAAATCAGGGAGTAATTTTTTGGAATTGCATGTTTTTCTATGGCGCATGAACCGAAGGGGAGTAAGTTTAACTGAAGAAAAAAGTTAGACGTAAACTTATTTAATGCGACGGAGGGAGTAAATACGCTGCAGCGCTGCTGCGTCGGTTGGCTGCACGCAAAATAGCTAGACTGCGACGCGAGAGGCAGTTGCATGACATGCATGCATGGTGCAGCCTGCCCCGCCCAGCGCCCTCGCATGGCACACTCGGTCCAATGGTCAATGGAGTGTGCCACGCTGTACATTATCTGTTCATGGAAAAACGATGTGATCCAATCAGATTCCAGAATTATCCATCCTACGGATTGCCAAGAGCTAGCCGCGAAATCCTTCTAAGAGACGCCAACCAATCAGGTTGCAGAACAAGCCCTCCCACGGATCGCCCAGAGTCACCCGCGGAATCCTTCTAGAAGACGTGATCGGATGGCCATAGTGTCGCGCTAGGGTTAGATCTACGTTCCTCATTCGGCTTTAGGGATAGTTGGGTTTAGGATGCAGTCAACCGGGTTTTCACAAGTTTGACGAGACTTTCAAATGTGCATAACTAATTCAAAAAAATCAAAAAATACAAAACCTTCGCATGGTGTCATTTTATGTGATATAGTTGTGAGGAAAAATATCAAACTTGGTATATTGATCATATTTCAAAAAACCCTTCACAAAATGAGCTATCTCCTCCGAGGTTTTCTGGCTTTCGGGTCAGATGACCAATGATATGGCTAGAATCAAGGCATAGTTTGTGATAATATGCACATATTGGGCATGCATGTGTATAATGGGATTACTAACAATGTTGTATTACAAAGTTTTCCTTTTCGACGCATAGAAAATCCATTTTATATTTTCTAAGTGCCGAAAGAGGGGGGATTTGTGAAGCAACCACCAAATTGAAGTTTCAAAATGGTAACATCCTATTTTTCAAAAATACTAGACCACCTAGAATGTACAAGTCCCAACTTGAGTACCTCAAACCTTTTATTCCAACCCTGGTGAAAAAGACAAATCCCGCCGAATCGGCTGGAAGTGGGTAAGATATGAACTACAGGTACATGATTGCATGCTGATAATTTTTTGTAAAAATCATTTTTATGTTCATGACATGCTATTTCATCAGAAATCCAATGCAAGTTTTGTGAACCTCAGCCCCTAGCTAAGAATATTTATGAAAACCCTTCAAAAAGTTTGACCAGACATTCAAATGTGCATAACTAATTCAAAACAAATCTAAAAAATACAAAACCTTTGCATGGTGTATTGTTATGTGACATAGTTTTGAGGAAAAATATCAAACTTGGTATCTTGATCATATTTCAAAAAACCCTGCACAAAATGACCTATCTCCTCTGAGGTTTTATGGCTTTCGGGTCAAATGACCAATGATATGGCTAGAATCAAGGCATAGTTTGTGATAATGTACCCATATTGGGCATGCATGTGTATAATGGGATTACTAACAATGTTGTAGTACAAAGTTTTCCTTTTCGATGCACAGAAAATCCATTTTCCATTTTCCGAGTGCCGAAAGAGGGGGGATTTGTGAAGCAACCACCAAATTGAAGTTCCAAAATGGTAACATCCTATTTTTAAAAAATACTAGACCACCTAGCATGTAAAATGTCCCAACTTGAGTACCTCAAACCTTTTATTCCACCCCTGGTGAAAAAGACAAATCCTGCCGAATCGGTTGGAAGTGGGTAAGATATGAACTATAGGTAGATGATTTCATGCTGATGATTTTTTGTAAAAATCATTTTTAGGTTCACAACATGCTATTTCATCAGAGATCCCATGCTAGTTTTATGAGCCTCAGCCCCTATCTAAGAATATTTATGAAAACCCTTCAAAAAATTTGACCAGACATTCAAATGTGCATAACTAATTCATAAAAAATCAAAACAAATACAAAACTTTTGCATGGTGTCATGTTATGTGACATAGTTCTGAGCAAAAATATCAAACATGGTTTTAGAAATGGTGGAAAAAAACTTGCTTAGAAATGGGGATAGCTTTAGAGCCCATTTCTACCATATTTTGGGTGAGGGTGAGTTGTACTTCACAAAAGGGATCAGGGTGAGGATGAGTTGTACTATACATATGAGAAAAACGTTGGAAGCTCATACAAACATAGAAAAGTACACATAGCTACATTGGTTGAAATTCAAATTTACCACCATATTTGAATTTCGGCCAAATTATCAACATGTGCCAAATTATTACAATAACAAATGTTTACAACAACAACAAGTGCCAAATTATTACAATAACAAATGTTTACAACAACAACAAGTGCCAAATTCAAAGTCTATTTCTTTTGGCTCTTCTTACCCCTCGTTTTCTTCTCCTTCACAAGTTTCACACCACACAATAGGTTTATGCTCTTCTTTTTCTTAGCATAACCGTCTGGCCTCCCCACAGCACGTCCAAGTGTCTCCTTCACCTGTTGCACCTTCTCAACAACACAATCTGGCACCAGAGAATCATCAACATGGTCACTTTGCACCACAGCCTCATCAACATGGTCAGTTTGCACCACAGCCTCATCAACATGCTCATTTTGCATCGGAGCCTCAACAACATGGTCATTTTGCACCAGAGCCTCAACAACATGCTCATTTTGCACTAGAGCCTCAACAACATGCTCATTTTGCCTCTCATTTTGCACCAGAGCTTCCAAATCAGAAACGGTGTGCCCTAAAGCCTCAACAGTTTGCCCATCATCCTCCAAAACAAGTTCAGATTGCACCTCAACAACACCAAACATGGTCTGGTTAGTTCTCTTCTTTCTTTGGCCATTGATTCTTGCCCTTTTCACTGGCCAGCATTCTTCAACAACAAGAGGTGGGCCTTTTTCTCCACGCTTCCTCCTGAAAACAAGCAAGTTAGCTGGGGGAGAAAAATCATCAACAAGAAATACATAGATTTTGGATCAACATACTTTGGCTTTTAAGCAGTGTATCTGCACTTGGTAGAGCCAGCTCGGTGTCCAAGTTCTTCACAGAGTTTGCGTCTATTCTTGTTACCTTTTTGGCCTTTTTTGGCTTGACATCTTTCTTTTCATCTTTATTTCCCTTCTTGCTGCTCCCACCTTTCTCAAACCAAGCCTTGAATCTACTCTGCTTGGGCCTGCCAGCCTTTCTTTTTATCAAAGGAGGACACAAGGAGAACTGAATGTCCACTATAGGCCACTGAGACTGATCTGTAAGTGCTGGAATTGGTGTTCCATATGCAGCCTTGAATTTTTTTATAGAATAATACTCATGCAAACATGGGTGCATATTTAGCTTGTGTTTGGAGGCCAAAAAAAAGTATGGCATGCTCACAAGGCTTCCCAGTGTGTTTCCACTCAAGGCATGTGCATTCATGCAATTGAGTGTCAACAACATGCCTCCTTCCAGTCTTTGTATCTCTGACTTCAGCACCACACAATGAGGATTTCTCAACACGCAAATGTGCAAGATTTCTGATCCTGTTGACTACCTACTGCACAACATCAGCTTATCTCCTTAAAGAACATCACCAATCCTTCTTCTCAATTCCCACAACCTCATGATCATGATCCTGATCTGGTCAACCATGTCATGGACAGGCAAGTCTTTTAACTCTTTCACTTTGTTGTTGAAACATTCTGCCAAATTATTGTTGATATGATCACATTTGATGGCAGTGTTAAAACCTGACCTGTACCATAAAAGAGAATAGTAGGTTTCCAACCATGTACAAAACTTGACCCTATCCTCCTCAGAGCATGCCGCCTTAATCTTGTCACGGTGATATAAATGTGTCTGTCTGGTGTAAGATCTTGCTGCTGGCCACATGCGTCCAAAATCATCTCCTCTGAATTTTTTGATCAAATTTATCCACATATGGCAGAAGCACTCCCTCTTCTCAACATGAGGGAAAACAATATTCACTGCATTTTCTAAACCTTTACATGCATCTGTGTGCACTGCCAATGGAGAGACTGGCCCTATGCATCTTTTCAACTGCATCATGAACCATGTCCATGATGCCTCTGTCTTAGACTGAAACATGCCAATAGCTACAGGGAACATCCAATTGTGTCCATCTAAAGCATTGCATGCTGCTAGTTGACCATTCCACTTTCCAGTCAAGAAAGATGAGTCTATACTCAAATATGGACGGCACCCTACTTTAAAGCCATCGATGCAAGGCTTTAAAGCCATGAAGAATTTAGAGAAGAAGACTTTCCCATCAGCTGTTACCTCAGTATCTATCTCCACAACACTGCCAGGTGACCTCTTCTCTACTTCTGCTTTGAAGTTATAAAGCATTCGAAAGGTATTTGCCCAATCACCATATAGCTCTTTCATTGCCCTTTTCTTTGCCTTCCACACTGTAGTATAATTCACCTTAATGGGGTACTGCTTTTCCAAGTCTATTTTCAGTCTCTTTGCAGTGTTGTTTGGTGTTCTGGCTAAAATAGGCTTGATTTTTTCTGCAACCCATAATTGGGATGTCATCTTTGTAACTGTTTGAGAACTTGTAATGCAAGTATGAGGTTTTGGAATTTGATTCACTCTTATTGTCCTTCCATCAGGTTGGCGTCTAGCAGATATATACCACTTGCAAGGCCTGGCACCACCATCATAACCTATGCATTTTTCATAGAACTTCTTTTTATCAGTCCACATAGTCTTGGTAGCAAACTCACGTTTGACTGCATATGTCCTGAAACACATCTTGAATTCATCCATGCTTGGAAACAATCTCCCAACTTCAATAAATGGGTCCTCTTTGTCATAAACTGTTACTAGCTCATCATCAGGTGCATCATCTACATGAACTGCAACATTTTCCAACCACTCTAGATCTATATCTGCCTCTTCATCTCTTAAATGGTTGTCACCATCATTTGCAGCTTCATCCCTCTTCTTCTCCTTGTCTCTGTCATCTATAGGAATGCCAAAAAGCTTTGCCATTTCAATGTCATCTATTGGTGCAATGACCAAATCAGTCTGGTCATGTATCTCAACTGAATTCCAATCAAAAGTTACAATCCTTTGTGCAGCCCCTTGTGCATTACCATCATCCTCCACTATTATGAAGGGAATATGCCCTGAGAGGCAATAATAAAGTGTTTATTATGTGTATTCCAAGTATATGATAGATGTTTATTTTGCATGCTATAATTGTATTAATACGGAAACGTTAATACATGTGTGTTTAATAAACAAACAGAAAGTTCCTAGTTATGCCTCTCTCATAAACTAGCTCGTTAATTAACAAGATGATCAAGGTTTCCTGATCACGGACATTGGATGTTGTTAATAACGGGATCACAACATTAGTGTAATGGTGTGATGAACATTCATCCGAAGTATAGCATTACGATCAAAGTCATTGAGTTTATATTGCTATAACAACTTACGAAGTGATCCTAATCCTTAGACCATGAGATCATGTCAATCACTAACACCGGAAGAGTTTCTTGATAACATAAAACGTCACACCGTAACAGGGTGATTATAAAGATGGATTCAGAACTAATAAAGTGTTATGTTGAGGCTCATGGATCGAGAGTGGAATTTGTTCATCCCGATGACGGATAGATATACTCTGGGCCCTCTCGGTGATATCACATTGATTAGCTTGCAAGCAAGTGATTTGATCACTAGAATGTTATATCACAGGAACGAGAAAAGAGTGCATGTCGGTAACGAGATCAAACTAGGTATGGAGATACCGATGATCGAATCTCGGACATGTAATATATTGTGAAACAAAGGGATTAAGATACTAGCGTAAAAGGTTCCGACGATCACAAGAAAGTCATCGTTGAATGTGTGGGAGTCAGTATGGGTCTCCAGATCCCGCTTCTGATTATTGATCCGAGAGGGGTCTCGATCATGTCCGCATTATTCACGAACCGTAGGGTGACACACTTAAGAGACACCGACATCCAATTGGAGCAAATGTTTCATGCCGAAAGAATGAACAAGCGTAGGAATTTATTTCACTAGATACCGAAACAGGTTTTCGGGTGAAATTGCATAAAGTGGTTATGCATGTGAAATAGAATTCTAGCAAGGGGTTATTTGTGAATGTTTGTCATTAAAGTAATTGACAAAATTCTGAATAAAATAAAAGAGTTTTATTTAATGAGAGTTTGCATTACATTTGGTGGAAATTTAATGGGAATTTGAGTGGACTTTTGAGTGGAGGGATTTTAAAGGGCATTTTGTGAGTGGAGTGTCCACCCACATGAATGAAGGAGGGGAGGGGGCAGCCCCCATGGCCGGCGGCCACCCCCTTGGGTGCCCCCCCTCCTCCTATAAAAGGAGCCCCCCTCATCACTTGTCTCTCACACCTCCTCGTGAAGGATCTCTCTCCCCCTCTAGAATTTATCCCCCATGGTCTCGGACTAGCGAGATACATGTTCCCGGTGGCTATTCAGCAAGAAAGAGTTGTGCTTCCGCTGCATCGCTGGAGCGAGGAGGCGAAGGTTGCTCGGTGCCTCGAACGTGTGTGCGAGCACGGATGCGCTGCTGATTTGCGGCGCTAGGACTTCCTCTCGATCTTGAGATCGGCAAGAGATCGTCTACATCAACCACGAGTTGAACTCGTTAAGCTTTGTCGGTCTTCAAGGGTATGTTCTCTACGGATATACATCCGCCCATTGTTTGTATCTAGTAGATAGATCTTGGTATATAGTTCACATCGTAGGAAATTTTTTGTTTTCTATGCTGCGAACCCTACATATTAACACTTCCAACTCAGTAAGTATAGGCATTACTTTCCTTTGTGCAGCCCAATCATCCTCGACCATCTGAGCAGCCAGCTTCCAGGCCACATATCCAACCCTCGAATTAGCTTCCAGATCAATGAGCTCTGGTAAAAACAGAACAATTTTGCTTGTCCAACCGTTTCGCTCATCGATTTTCATCAACTATATGTTTCCCTGTCTCAACCCTAACATAGTCACATTTGCAATCATCAAATCGTAACAAAGAAACTTCTTGCTCTGGCCTTCAACCACACTATCCCCAATTTTTTCCACCATTTTCCTCACCGCCTCGTCTCCCATGTTTATTAGCTCTTGGGGATCAACATGTTCTAATTCAACCTCCCATTTAACAACCGCGTCTCTCTCAATGATCTGCATGCTGCCATCAACTAAACAGCCCTAGAGGGAAAGAAATTGATGCGAAATTCGAAGGTTTGGCGCGCAACATCGTCTCCCCTGTTTTTGGCGGGCAGTGTGAGCTAACGGAAGCGAACAAAGAGATCAACCTTAGAGAAATTAAGTGCAAAGATGCGGGATATACCGATTAGAAGTCCCCTCTCCATGCTCCATCTCGTCCCCCCTCGCCCCGTTCAGCACACCCCGGCCTCCACAATCTAGCATCAATGGGCACGCTCAGATCTCGAATTGAGAAGAATGGGTGAGGAATTAGGTTTCAAATGGCACTCACCACCTTCGCCGTAGAACGAAAGCGCTGCCGCCTAAAATAATTGCCCTTCCGCCGGCGCCGGCGTCGAGAACGATGGGTGAGGTCCGCCGCCGCTGTCGGGGAAGCTACAGTCAGTGTGACGCGCGCTCTCGGTCGAAAGAGAGGTTGGTTTGACTGGCTGGACTAGCTGTCCCAACCGACCGGTTTGGCTTAACTCTAATTTTGGAACAAAGTTAAATGTGTCCTCAATGACCGTTTTATGGCCCGTGTGGCCCTGGGCTATTAGCTGCCTCACAAGCGTCGCATGCGAGCTATTCTTTGCAACGACGTCGTGTTCCTTCCAATTTCACATAAAGACGTCGCATGGGAGCTATAAGCCCGCATAGAACAGGAGAGGGGCTTAGCTATAAAAATCTAAGTATAAAACAGGACATTTTCTGCAAATTGTAAACGAGAGGCCTGCACAAATCGTACAGCAATCTGGACATGCGGAATAAGCATGGGATGCCATCATATATGTAGAGTTGGTTTTTCGTCTTGTGAAGACATACAACAACCACTTATTTGGCAGTTGAATAGGCATCGACGTAGTTCTGTCAAGTGGGTCGAGCTATCAGAATTTAAAATGAGTCAGAATTGTTAAATAAGTTTAATAGGAAATCATCACATCCTTTTGGTGATTTGTTCTGACCTGAAAAAATTATACTACTTCCTCCGTCCCAAAATAGATGTCTCAAATTTGTCTTGTGAAGACATCTATTTTGGGACGGAGGGAGTATTATAGAATAAACTAGCTATTTTTTTCAGTTCATCGCATTACAGAATTACAGTGTTCAACGAAAAAAGAACTGACGATGGGCTGGTTATCACCTCACACGCCTGCGGCCTGCCTATGGATTATTGTTAATGTTAACGACCCGCTCAATGCCTCGACGCCCTCCTCCCCGGAGGCGATCTACTTGCGGAATATAGGTCTTAATTCCTCCTTGAACCTTGATGTAAACATCGCCAGTTTCTTCTACTCCTTGAGTAGGTATTTGAAACCGCGCACACGATATTTGCGCATATATACACGAGTTTTAAAACAAGAAAGCACCGCTTCAAGATGATGTGATACGGGAGACGAACGCGTCGATCGCCAGCCAGCTGGTAGTAATTTGGCAGCGCTATGAACCGGCTCACGGCGACGGAAAGCGGTGCCCTAACCAACGCTGCGGCGGCCGCCGACACGCTCGGCAAGAAGAGCAGAACGGCTGCGAGGAAGACCACCGCCAGTGCTGCTAGCCTCCCCGTGCCTCCCATGCTTGCTTGCTTGCTTGCGGCTGCGTGAATGTAGGGTGCGGGGTGTTTGCTAGGTTTAGTTGGATTTGCTTCGAACCAGCGACGTGTAGTGTAGGTAGGGTGCCTCTACTCATGAACTTGAAGACGCCTGACATGCTTCTCCCTCTCCGATTCGGGTTTCAACTTCAGGCGAGAGTCGGACTTGTCTTTCGGCCTCTATCCAAGTCTGCAATTGTTCTGCCTTTCTCCTCCGATTGCTTCTATTCGGGCCGTACGAAAGTCTCTGAGAGTGTTCAGTCTGGGTGGCCGCAAAACTAGGACAGGGCGCGACTCTGACCGTGCTTGGATTGTACTCCCTCCGTTCTAAAATATAAAATGTCTTCATCTTTTTGTAAAACACATGTATCTAGACTGTATTTATATGTGAGTTTACTTATTTTGCTCTAAAGCTATACTTCCTCCATTCAGAAATATAAGACGTTTTAGCTTTGTGAATTGAATACGTCTTTTATAGTATACAGGTTACCTCTACGGACCTATAAACTAAGTGACGTCTAGATAGACAAAGCTAAAACGTCTTATATTTTTGAACATAGGGAGTATATACTAAAAAGAGTGTAAATACATGTGTTTAAAAAAAGACCTAAACATCTTATATTGAAATGGACTAATGGAGAGAGTATCACACAAATGTCAACAGTAAAAATATTGCATCACAATGAAAGAACACGATTTTGCTTCTCTTTGCAGGAATTGGCTTGGCGAGACGGCAATGTATGCATGCGACCAGGGCAAGAATGGATGAGCCACACCGGTGGTTGTGTATACGAATGCACCGGTGTTGTGATCGTCGCCCCACCGATATTGCTCAAAATGTTCGCAAAGTCTTTCTCTATATATGGGGTTATGCCACTTGTCTCTGTGTTCTCTAGAATCATGCATAAACTTCTGAGATATTGGAGGGTACCAAACAGGCCACTTAAGCAATAAACATGGTGTGACATTTGGTGCAGAAACTTCAAGCGCGTGAAGAGATATGTTGCCATTACTGATGATAGGAGCACTTATTATATGCTAGTAATAACAGTATTTTATCCATGGTACAATCCTTCCAGGGATTGGTCTAAGGAAACGAAATTCCGGTACACGCTTAATATTGAGGAAGTAAAGCATGGCAAGCTTGATGGCCAGTCGCGATTCGTGAAGACACGGTTCCCTTTTTGAACTATTCAATTTGAGTTATAAACTTGTTGCTTTTTTATGTATAGTGAATTTTTGATAAATTTTTTTTGAAACAGGGGCAATTTTTTTGTCCCAGTCAATTAATTAAGGGGAAGTTTACAAGAAATAAAGTACGGTTATTACAAACTTACTTGTTGAATGACCGTGTGTTACCACGATCCAGAATGTTTTTTCATCATCACATTTTTTTACCGCCTATGTATGGAAAAACATTTTTCTATATGTGACTCAATTTGTCATGTACTGGACACATTAATTAGTTAGTTTTTTTAAAAAAAATGAACAATGAATAAGTTAATGCAAGTAAAAGAAGGTTTAAATAACTCCACCGATAAAATTATTTCAGGGGGATATTATGCCGACAAGCTTTGTTTTACTTAGGATTCAGCTCATATATATAGAACAAAGTGAAAGAAAAAAAACGCGCTAAACATATGTATCTGCACAAGCAGCACTGTATGCAAAGATGAAGCATGTGCACCTAGTGCAGGAAGACTTCGTGATCTTGAAATGGTCGGCCTCCGGCTCCCATTCAGCAGCCTTAGCTTATCACTTTCGTTGAGAAGGTCTGAAGGTCTCAGAGCAAGCAGATTCCAATGTTAATTTGAAAGATTATAATTCCACTAATAGAGGCAGAGCTGCTGCATTTCGCAAAAGGAACATTGGGTTACAGGAAGCGATGGCTCTCGAGTTAGAAGTGGCTGGTGTCCACCGGCTGTATTTCGTTAGGGTGTGTTTGGTAGCCTGGGCCACCTCAGAATCAATATCTCTATTGAGCTAAGCTGACTTTAACATGTTTGAGTTGAGATTTTGGCATATGTTTGGTAGGATGTGTCTGTTGAGAAATTCTGAATTCATTTGTTGTTTGGTGGGTTGTATGTGTTGAGATATAATGAGAAGGTCTAAAATATACACAAAAGCCCCTGAATACAAAAATGAAATGAAATCGGGTCTTTATATACACAAATAAAAACAACCAGGTCCCTGCACATACAAATAAAAAGCAATCGGTTCCCTTTATACATAACTAAAAAGCAATCGGGTCCCTGTGCCGGCGAGCTCCGGCCAGGGAGCTCCGGCGGAGACGCGGGGCTGGACGTGGCGAGAGGCGCGAGGTTGCTGGCCGCCGGTGAGACTAGCTTGCTCGGTGCCGATGAGACGAGCACAGGGAGGCGACGGGAGGTTGCTGGGCGCAGCGCAACGCAGTGGATGCGGCGTGAGGAGGATGGGAGAGGACGCGGCTGGTCATGGCAGGCCTGGGGGGAGGCGGGCCTGGCGGCGGCGGCGCTCGTCGAGGAGGCTGCTGGCCATGGCCCTGGTTGGACGGGACTGTCCTAGCAGGACGCGGGGCTGGCCGTGGGGGCCAGGCGGCGACGGCGCTTGTTGAGGAGGCGGCGGCGGCGGTTCTCGTCGAGGAGGCGGCGGCGGCGGTCCTCGTCGAGGAGGCGGCGGCGGTCCTCATCGAGGAGGCGCAGGGCTGGAGGTTTCCCCGTGGAGGAACCGGGGAGGCGCGGGGTCAGGTCCGTTCGATAGAGAGCGGGTTGGGGAAGGGAATGGGGGTGGGGTGAACTGACCCCTGTTGGATTTCGGTCGATGTGCGGGGCGCGGGATGGATTTTCCGGGCGAGCTCAGCCTTGCCCACATGCGAAGCTCGTTTTCAGCTTCACAACCGGGCAGGGCTGAGGAGGCGTTTTCGTGCGAAGTGGGCAGTGCCGAGGAAGTAAAACCGGGCTAACAAACATCTAAAATTGGGATGAAGTGAGATTTTCTGGGTTAGACCGAGCTAACAAACACACTCTTAGTCTCGGTGCTGGTCCACGATACAAGTATACGACATTCTTCTCTATTTATAACCTCAGAAGTTTTCAAGGTGGTTACAGGAAAATTAGCTAGTTAACTGCATGTTAACTCTGCATAAATGGGACATAACCATAAGTATATTGTCAGGGTAGACTGAACGAACGGGCAATTCAAAAGATCACGGTTTAGTTCGTACAAGTTCTGTAGCCAAAGTTAAATCACTGAATATATTTCTATGTACATCTTTGGCAAAAGAACTTTGTTGCTCGTATGCCAAAATCCAATCGATGAATCTAGGGAACTTGATGCAGAGTACGAATCAGCCATTTTAAAACAATTTATTCTTGTAGTTCACAACTGGTAATTCCTGCTACTCCGTCCGTTTATAAATATATGATGTTTTAGGTTTATGAAGTAATGTATCTAGACATCTTTTAGTGTGTAGATTCATTTGAACCTACACACTAAAAATTGTTTAGATACATTAGCTTCATTAACCCAAAATATCTTATATTTTGAAACAGAGGGAGTACTACTTTGAAGTATGAAGTTGATTTTTAACTGAACCTTAAAGTAGCTGATTGTACTATTGTAGCACATAGTAAGGTTAAGGTCTGATCATAGTAAGTTTTAGGTCTGAATTTGACAAGGTAAGCTAACTTTAGCCTAACCAAGGAATTAGAGAGAACAAACATCTGGATAGGGTGTCAAGTGGGATCCCACCAAAATTCCACTTTTAGTTCATTTGTCAAAATCTTGTTCAAAATTTTGGTCAAATTTTACACTAGATTTTGGCAAATGAACTAGAGGTGGGATTTTGGTGGGATCCCACTTGACACCCTACATCTGGAGTAGTTGCTACAGATAGAATGAATTAGGAATAGCAGTATCCGAACTGGCTCTTGCAGTCTATATTCAAAGCAAAGTATTAGTACCTCTGTTCCAACCGTAGAGAGCTGGTACAACCCATCTTTTTCCCTGCTGTTGCCATGAGGGGCAATAGCCTCCAAGCAACCGAGTTCGAGCCCCTATTCGTCTCATTTCCTAAGGCATGTTGGGAAGGACGATTATCAAAATCATCAATGGTGGTTGTTTCAACATTGTGATCAATTTTCTGCAACCAGAAACAACAAATGAAAGTTTAACATCACATAGCCTGCTAGGGTTATTAGAAAAAGAAAATAACATTCAGTTGTGCACATATGCTACTGGAAATAAGATTCGTCTTAATTTGTTCACGGTACCAGGTTACCATCTTTTTTTTTAGATCAACAGGACCCCGTCCACGGTTCCATTGATAACATCAACGAAACCTGCAGTGAAACTCAGGTTCAGTACAAAATAACACCTTACAGAAATGAGGTCCAAAGCAAACTAGAAACTAAAAACAGATAGTAAAGCAGGGGGAAGCCACACAGAGACATCCCAGATTACAGAGAGAGCGCCAGCCTAATTAAGAGTTACAGAGGGGGAGAGGGAAACACTGCTGCTGCCAGTGTGGAGGTCGGTGTAGCCCAGGTCCCCAACCGTGCAACTCTTTTGCTCGCCGGCGACGACGGTTCAGAAAGATCCTCCCCTTCAGCTTCAGCACTCCTGCTCAGTCACTCATCAGAGCGAACGGCGAGGCCAGAATCTTGGAGAGGTGAGTGCAGAACTCCTCCACCTTTTCTAACATCTCCTCCTTGAAAATGAACCTCCAGTGTCTTACTGAGGTCAATATCTTTCCCAGGACCTGATGTAAGTTAATCCAAGGAAGACCATTAAAGATTAGATCATTCCTGAATTTCCAGAGACACCAAATAACAGCTGAACACACTGAATTAAGAACGGCATGCTTTTTGTTCAAAATCCAGTTCTTAGCTACAGACAGGTAATCATTTCCAATAGCCAAGCCAAAAAATTGGGAGATGATGTTCCAAACCTGTTTTGCAACCAAGCACTGGAAGAAGAGATGGTCAATAGACTCATTTTCAGAACAGAAAACACAATCCTCAGGTTTATTCAGATGTCTTTTTTTAGGTTGTCTCTAGTCATTAACTTGTTATGAGCTAATAGCCAAAGGAAGATGTGGACCCTAGGTGGGACATGAAGTTTCTAAACAGCAGGAATATAAATGGGAATAACACCCCCAAAATTGATGATAGCATAAAGGGATGTAGTGGAGTAAACTCCATTGGTTTCATACTGCCAAATCAAAGCATCAGTATTGGAATTAAGGGAGATACCAGAAGCAATTGCCTCCAGTTCAAGCCACTGACTTAGCAGATTACCATTAAAATTTCTCCTAAATGTAAGCCTAAGGGAAGAGCCATCCCAAATCTGCTGAAATGTTTTGTTATGCTCATTACAAATAACATAAATTTCAAAAAATTGCACAGCCAAAGGGGAAGTTCCAAACCAGGTGTCTTCCCAGAACCTGACTTGAGAACCATCCCCAATTTGCCATCTGTAACCAAATTTAACACTATTAATGGCCCAAAGGACCCTTTCCAGAATTGAGACACCCCAACCTGCCTACTACAAAAAATGTTGGGGTTGCAAGTATCATATTTGGAGTCAACTATAGATCTCCAGATCTTACCCTCATCCTTGGTATATCTTTTTATCCAAGACCCAAGAAGTTCCAAATTGACATTAGCAAGGTCAGGGATCCCCAGGCCTCCAAACTCCTTTTTTCTACAAACTAGTTTCCAACTAGCTAAATGCAGTTTCCTATGTCCCTCAAAGTCATTCCAAAGGTAGTTAGCCATCTGGGAGTTAATGAGGTCTAAGGACCATTTGGGAAACTTAAAAAAGGAGAGCAAATAAACAGGGATACTAGCTAAGCAGGTTTTAATGATAATCACTCTAGCTGCATAGGAGAGTAGCTTCCCTCTCCAACCAGCTATCCTTTTGAGGTTTTTGTCAATAAGAGGTTGGATATCCTCCCTCCTAAGCTTTTCATAATGTAAAGGGATACCTAAATATTTAATGGGGAAATGGCCAACAACACACCCCAAAATATTAGAATATAGATCAACATCAGAGTCCTCCAGCCCTATTGGAATGAACTCACTTTTGGAGTAATTAATCTTCATCCTAGATACTTGCTCAAAACATGTTAGTACCCATTTTAAGTTGGTAGCAAAGTAAGGGCTGTTGTCAGAGAAAAGGATGGTGTCATCAGCATACTGCAAACAAATGACCCCCCCAGGGTATAAGTCAGAGCAGAGGCCTTTAATCAAATTAGCACTATATGCTTTAATAAGCATCCTGGTTAGGACATCCACCCCCAAATTAAAAAAAAGGAGGGAAATGGGGTCTCCTTGTCTAATACCCTTGCCAGTGACAAAGAAATCACCAATGGAATCATTAAGTTTGACCCCCACAGACCCTCCATGAGTAATGGCTCTAATCCAAGAAATAATAGTGGGACTAAAGCCTCTTTTAGCCAGGAGATCAAGGAGGAAGTCCAAATCAACTTTATCAAAGGCTTTTTCATAGTCTAATTTAATTACAAGCCCCTGGTTCTTATCATGAGAGATAGAATGAATAACTTCATGTGCAGTAACAACACTTCCTAAGATAAACCTACCTTTGATAAAAGCAGATTGATTGAAGGAAGTTATAGATTTCATAAGTAAAGCTAAACGGTTGGTTAAAACTTTAGTAAAAATCTTAAAGACACAATTAAGTAAGCTAATAGGTCTGACTTTTTTCATACTGCTAGCTTCAGGCTCTTTGGGAATAAGAGTCAGTATAGCAAAATTCAATCTGTAAATGTCCAACTTATTTTGATGAAAATCAGTAAACATGGCCATAAGGTCAGTTTTAACAGTCTCCCAAAAGTGCTGATAGAAAATAAAAGGAAGGCCATCAGGACCTGGAGCCCCATCAGAGTAGGATCCAAACACAACTTGTTTGATCTACTCCTCAGTGAAAGGGACTTCCAGAGCCTGGTTTTGTGAATCAGAAATCTTTTCATTGGGGGAAAAGAAATCATCAGAAAGAGTGCAACCAGAGGGCTCCTCCTTTCTGAAGAGATCCTTATAAAAGGAGGTAGCAATTTGCATCATAGCATTCTCATCTTGAACAGTCCCATAAGGTCCATCTAGAGAATGTACAAGCATTTTCCTCCTCCTCTGATTAGACACAGCATGAAAATAGGCAGTATTTCTATCCCCCTCTTTAATATCCATATCTCTAGATCTTTGTTTTGCTTTGATTTCCTCTTTTAACCAAAGCAAATTCATTTTAAAATATATTTGCTTAAGTCTTGCCTGTTCTTCAGTAGAGAGCTCTGAAGATTCAGCCTTGATGTCAAGCAAATCATATTCCTCCATGAGGTCTTTCTTAAGGTTCCTAAGTTCAGATTCAATATTCTTGCTCCAACCTTTAGACCAAGACCTAAATCTCCTAACTTTCATCTGCCAGATATCAACTACATTTTTTCCCCTAATGGGCAAGGACCAGTTGGCAATGGCAAGAGTTTTAAAGTCACTTCTCATGAGCCACCACTTTTCAAATTTATAAGTGGCAGTTTTGGGCTTGACATCACACCCAGATTCCCACAGAATAGGGGTGTGGTCCCTACCCAGCCTAGGTAAGGCCCTAGTGGCAGCAAGGGGAAACATTTGATCGATCTCAACACTATAGAAAACCCTGTCAATGTTAGACATAATCAGGTTTTCTCTATTGTTTTCCCCAAGTAAATTTCCTATTACTGAGCTTAACTTCAAGCAGGCTCCAAATATCAACCCAAGCATTGAACTTATCACTCCACTTATGATCAATATTGCCATTACTCTTGTCACACTGAAATCTAACCAAATTAAAGTCCCCCACAATGATTGTGTGACCAGAGTAATCAACAAAAAGACTAAATAATTCAGAGATAAAATCTTCTTTCTTGTCCTCATAGGAAGAACCATAGACAGTAACAATCCTAATTATAGTGTCTTTGGCCTTCAGCCTGACAACTACAGAGACAGAAAAATTAAGAACTTGCCAACTAATTACTTCAAAGAAATCCAAATCTACTCCTACCACAATGCCTCCAGCAGAACCAACAGCAGGAAGATCTTTCCAATCAAACATCCTATTTCCTACTAGAGAATTCAAATAATTGCAGGAAATGGTTTCTTTCTTAGTTTCTTGGAAACCAACATAATGAGCATGTGTCTTTAAAAAAAGGTCTATGAGTGCAGTTTTTCTACCAGGGGCTTGAATCCCCCTAGGATTCCAAAAGACACAATTCATTTAAAATTGTTTTTCTTGGGGTGCTTGCCCCGCCTATGTTTACTAACTACAGACCAACCCATAGCATCAGGGAAATCATCCTCATAACTTTCTACTCCTAGTGGACTACTAGGAGAAAGTGAAACAGAGGAAGAAGGCAGAGCATTGTTATTATGAACAGAAATAACTGAGGAGCATTCCTCAAGACTAGGGATGGCAACACGAAAAGTGTTAGCCATCAGAACAAGATTACTAGTAGCAATAGTGTTGAAGGGATTTTGTTGAGGAATACCTTTCAGTTTGGAAGAAGCAGCAGTAGTTTTTTCCAGATTCCTCCTCATGGTAATCTCTTGAGCTTTCTGTAGCATAGTCTTCCCTTCCTTGTCAGCAAACCTAGCACTATGTCTTGCACCAAGAACAGGTCCCCACTTGCTTTTCTTCTCTTGCATTTTGTCTTTCTCTTTCTCAGCTTCCTGATTCACCAAGTCCTCCTGGCTAAGCTCCATATCTGGATCCTCATAGTAAAAGGAGTTTTCATTGGCTAACTCCATTTCCTGGATGAGGTTGAAACAGGCATCCTCAGTATGCATGCCCTGCATCCAATCCAGAACCTTGGTTTTTGCCATGGAATCCTCATCAACAATAGGAACAAGCTTGCTAGAGCAAACAGGTAGAGGGCTATTGAGACCATAACAACTAGTAACCTCCTGGATCTTATCAGCCAATGACCTTTGTTTTGAACTCCCTAGGTCTTTGCTTTTCTGCTGGGTGGGAGTAGTGGAGGACTTATCACCACCCAAGATGGCATCAGTGTCCATCTTATCAGAGCCTTCTTGGCTTCTGGAGGTTGATCCTCAAGCTGATCCTCATGTTCATCAGGGTTAGGAGGATGAATGTTGTCAGGGTCTTCATCCTCAACATTAACCACACTTGCAAGCCCTTCCACAGCAAAGTGAATTTGGAAAAGGACTCCATTAACCTCAAAGATTCTAGAGGCAGGAATCCTAGTGTGGTCCCTACACTTGATCTTAACTCCAACTGTCTCATAGAAGGATCTGAACATGCCATACCAGTCAACATCTTGCATGATGCCAAAAGCAGTGACAAACTGCATGAGAGTTGGCCATTTGCACCAGGCTTGATTCAGACCCTTAATTTGAAGCCAAACATCCTGCAACTTAGCATAGTAGTACAATGCCCCATTCCAGATATGCACCTTAACAAAAACACCTTCCTTAGGTAGCCCAAATCTAGGATAACCAGCAATCTCCTCAACCTTGAGATGTGGTGGAAATTTCACCAGGAAGGACCATTCATCAAGGCATCTGATCTGCCAAAGCCAATTGGTTCTATAAACAACAACAAGGTTCTGATAGAGTTCCTCCTTAGAGATACTCCCCTGATCAACATACACAAGGCCAATGTTTTTTGGAGGGACAACTTCAGAAGTCATGTAAGGCAGCTCAATATGATAAAACCCCAGACCTGAAGCTACACTTCCAACAAACATAGCAATCTGCTGAGGCTGTTTTTTCACTGGACAAGCTCCAACCTCATGGTCTAAAGAGCTACAAATGAAACAAATTCTGGGGGAGGAGCAAGCATCTTTGTGATGTCCTGGCTCCCCACAGTTGTAGCAAATAACTTCAGCATAGATATCCAATTTATCTTGAACTCCAGTCCTAGAATCAGAGAGAACATACTATTGGGCACCCTCCACAGACTTGGCATCATCACCCTTACTGACTTCTTTAGCTTTTTGCTTTTGGTTCTTCCCAGATTGAGAAGATCTACTCCCCTGAGGCTTTTGAGTGGAAGGTTGCACAGCCTGCTAGGGAGGCATCCACTGGCCAGCAAAACCAGGAGGAGGTTGTTGCCAAGGCACAGTGAATTGCCCCTGAAAAGCAGGATTGGGGTGCTGACCAAATTGCCATGGAGGGAAGCTAAAAGGAGGGTAAGATCCATACTGGGGAGGGGCATCATCTGAGCTTGCTGTGGCATGGGAGGATGCTGGTAGCCAAAACCAAAAGGAGGAGGTTGGTGAGGTGGTTGCTGCTGCAGCCATTGCTCCCCCTTGTTGTTGCCACCTCGACCTCTTCCCCTGCCTCTACCCTTCTCAGACATATTGCAAACCTCTAGAATCTGCTTGAACGATGGCTTTGGATGGATATTCCAAGTCTCAGCACTAAGAGAGAGAGTGGAGCTTAGATCTGGCTCATCATCTGGAGAGAGGGGGAAACAGTCCGCCGCCACAAAGGAACGGGACTGAACGAGCTCTTTCTGGATCCAGAAACAAAGGGAGGGTGGTGTAGAAGTAGCCAACCAAACCCTAGGAGGGGTATCTTCGTCTTCCCACAATTGTCCGAAGAAAAAACTCCAGGCCTTGTCAGCTTCTTCCTCTATGCCAGCACACGTGAGTGCCGAAGCGAGACCAGGTGGCTCTGGGCCGAGCGTCGAGGTGTTCATCACCTGTCTTGTCCCTCTTCCAGGTGGGCGCACATCACAGCCCCCACGTTGACCGAGTCTCGCCTGAGCGCCACCAAGGTTGCCGCTGCCAGTGCATCCCGAAACGAGAACCTCCCCTGCTCTGGATGCAGGGGAATAGAGAAGATGGCCTTGTCTCCCGGCGTCGATGACGATGGACCCAACAGTGAAGCCAAACTCCTGCTCGTAGATCCGCGAGGGCGACCACGCTGCCTCCTCCCCGCCACCGCAGGGGCACTTGCTTTCCCTCGACGGGCTTGAACAGGACTGTAGACGTCGACATCAAACTTGCGGGGGCGCCCCACCGCACGCTTGCCAGCACGCCGACTCCTCCCCAACCCCCTTGTCGAGGCCGGCAAAGTCGAAGAAGGAGTCGATGAACCAGAGACCGGCATCAGGGGCGCGAGATTTTCTCTTGCATGGCGAGCTTGCCGAAGTCCTTTTCCCCCCAATCGACGGCCTGAAGGAGGACGGCTCCTGTAATCAGGGGAGGAACATCTTGGCGCTTCAATCTCTCCGAGAAGCCCTCCAATCTCTGCCCCGCAAGGAGCCGAGCCGCTACGCGGCTCATTCTCCCCTCCATAGACTGGAATCGCCAGGGTCAGACGCCACGCCGCGAGATTCCTCACCAGTGGGAGGCAGGGAAGCCGCAGCAGGGACGGGGGCGAGGGCGTAGTCGAGCACGGAGAAGGCGAAGTCGTAGACGAGGTTGGAGCCGAGAGCGGCGAATGCGAGGGCGGAGTCGAGAGCGGCGAAATCGAGGTGGTCGGCAGGGTGGTGGAGTGAGTCGGAAGGGGAACGGCGACAGTGAATGCTGGTAACTCCCGTACGCCGCCCTCCCCGAGGGGAAGTGGGCCCTGTCCGAACCCCCCGACGCGTGCCCGATGAACAGGGGAGGGGGTCGGAACAGTGGCAGGTCGAGACGACTCGGATTCCGTGCGGCAAGGATGGCACGAGCCGAGGAACGCCGGGGAACCGCCATGATCGCCCCTCGAGCGCGTCTCCGAGCGTGACATGCTTTGATTCTACCATCTTTACTTTACATTCATGACAGGAATACATCTCCTCACATAAAATATGACATAAAACATCTGGAAAAAGGGTATAGCCTATTGAACCTGTTATGACATCACAAATTTTCTATCAACACAACTTCTTCTGACCTATCAGCAGAGTAAACTAATGTAATTGCAATGAGTGATGAACATTGAGATGTACTTGTAGTCTTGTGCATCTTATGTAACAATCGTTGCTCTATATATCACCCAACATAGCATGCTCTAGATGTGTCAAGCTAACTTACCATGTTTGCTGCCAATCTGTCATAAATTTCCTAAGTTTTAGACCAACACATGGATGCACCCAACCCACCTATAAATAAAGTCGTCAATTCATCGGCCATCCCTGCACCTTCTAGCCTAAATTGGAGTTTCTACGATTAAAGTTGATGGTATGCAAATCAATATTCACACGAAAGTGGCACACCCACAAACATGCTCTATGAAGAACATCAAGCTACATATCAAGTCCAATAATGGTTCCTTCCAGAAACTTTCCAAACAATATGTGCACGACCAACCATGCCAGTTAATCAGTATCTGATAATAGTGGATACTTGCTACTTGCTATTAGTAAGATGTTGATCAAGAAAATTCAGAAAGAAAGTGCTGACACTACGGGAATAACTAAATAGGTTGACGTTCTTTTTATACGCCGACGGCAAAATGTCGGGGCCATCGGCGTAGCTTGACGGGCCGTCGGCCTAGCTTTGCCGTCGGCGTAGAATAAATAGGCCGACGGCTGCCGTCGGCGTAAACATGACCATCGGCGTAGCTCATTGGGCTAACGGCAGAGCAACGGCGTCAAGTCTACGCCGACGGCGGCGTAGGTTTCAGACCTATTAATCTTAGAAAAATCATAACTAAATAAATTCAGAAAAATACATATAATATATCAAAATTTGCAGAAAAATAAAATATATCTATATAAACTCAAATATTATATATTTTTATTCAAAAAAATATATAAAAAATACAAATACTTTCGTATAACATATTTTTCATTTTTCAAGTGCAAAAAACGGGGTGTTTTGTGAAGCAACCACCAAAAGAAAGTTTCAAAATGATAATACCATATTTTTCAAAAATACTAGACCATATTGAATGGACAATTTCCCAACCTAGGAATCTCAAACCTTTCCGTTGACCTCTCGTGAAAAAGACAAATTCCAGCTGAATCGGTAGGAAATGAGTTAGATTTGAACTACACGTACATGATATATTGCTCATGATTTTTTATAAAAATCATTTTTAGGTTCACAATATGCTATTTCATCAGATATCTAATGCAAGTTTAGTGAGACTTGTCCCCGAGCTAAGAATCATCATGCCCCTCGATTTAGGAAGTTTGATGATAGTTTGAAATGTGCATAAAAAATTAAAAAACGATCGAAACAATGCAAAACCTTCGCGTGGTGTCATATTATATGACATAGTTCCATAGAAAAATACCAGACTTGGTATATTCATTGAGTCTTAAAAAACCCTTCACAAAATGGCCTATCTCAATCGAGGTTTTCTGGATTTCAGGTCAAATGACCAATGCTATTGCTAGAATCACGGTATAGTTTGCGATAATGTATCCATATTGTGCACACATGTGTATCATGGGATGGTGAACAATGTTGCAGGAGGAAGTTTTCTTTTTCGTCGCACCAAAAAGCCATTTTTCATTTTCCGAGTGCAAAAAACGGGGTGTTTTTGTGAAGCAACCACCAAAAGAAAGTTTCAAAATGATAATACCACATTTTTCAAAAATACTAGACCATATTGAATGGACAATTTCCCAACCTAGGAATCTCAAACCTTTCCATTGACCTCTCGTGAAAAAGACAAATTCCTGCTGAATCGGTAGGAAATGAGTTAGATTTGAACTACACGTACATGATATATTGCTCATGATTTTTTATAAAAATCATTTTTAGGTTCACAATATGCTATTTCATCAGATATCTAATGCAAGTTTAGTGAGACTCGTCCCCGAGCTAAGAATCATCATGCCCCTCGATTTAGGAAGTTTGATGATAGTTTTAAATGTGCATAAAAAATTAAAAAACGATCGAAACAATGCAAAACCTTCGTGTAGTGTCATATTATATGACATAGTTCCATGGAAAAATACCAGACTTGGTATATTCATTGAGTCTTAAAAAAACCTTTACAAAATGGCCTATCTCAATCGAGGTTTTCTGGATTTCAGGTCAAATGACCAATGTTATTGCTAGAATCACGGTATAGTTTGCGATAATGTGTCCATATTATGCACACATGTGTATCATGGGATGGTGAACAATGTTGCAGGAGGAAGTTTTCCTTTTCGTCGCACCGAAAAGCCATTTTTCATTTTCCGAGTGCAAAAAACGGGGTGTTTTTGTGAAGCAACCACCAAAAGAAAGTTTCAAAATGATAATACCACATATTTAAAAATACTAGACCATATTGAATGGACAATTTCCCAACCTAGGAATCTCAAACCTTTGCGTTGACCTCTCGTGAAAAAGACAAATTCCTGCTGAATCGGTAGGAAATGAGTTAGATTTGAACTACAGGTACATGATATATTGCTCATGATTTTTTGTAAAAATCATTTTTAGGTTCACAATATGCTATTTCATCAGATATCTAATGCAAGTTTAGTAAGACTCGTCCCCGAGCTAAGAATCATCATGCCCCTCGATTTAGGAAGTTTGATGATAGTTTGAAATGTGCATAAAAATTAAAAAACGATCGAAACAATGCAAAACCTTCGCGTGGTGTCATATTATATGACATAGTTCCGTGGAAAAATACCAGACTTGGTATATTCATTGAGTCTTAAAAAACCCTTCACAAAATGGCCTATCTCAATCGAGGTTTTCTGGATTTCAGGTCAAATGACCAATGTTATTGCTATAATCGCGGTATAGTTTGCGATAATGTGTCCATATTGTGCACACATGTGTATCATGGGATGGTGAACAATGTTGCAGGAGGAAGTTTTCCTTTTCGTCGCACCGAAAAGCCATTTTCCATTTTCCGAGTGCAAAAAACAGGGTGTTTTTGTGAAGCAACCACCAAATGAAAGTTTCAAAATGATAATACCACATTTTTCAAAAACACTAGACCATATTGAATGGACAATTTCCCAACCTAGTAATCTCAAACCTTTCCGTTCACCTCTCGTGAAAAAGACAAATTCCTGCTGAATCGGTAGGAAATGAGTTAGATTTGAACTACAGGTACATGATATATTGCTCATGATTTTTTATAAAAATCATTTTTAGGTTCACAATATGCTATTTCATCAGATATCTAATGCAACTTTAGTGAGACTCATCCCCGAGCTAAGAATCATCATGCCCCTCGATTTAGGAAGTTTGATGATAGTTTGAAATGTGCATAAAAATTAAAAAACGATCGAAACAATGCAAAACCTTCGCGTGGTGTCATATTATCTGACATAGTTCAATGGAAAAATACCAGACTTGGTATATTCATTGAGTCTTAAAAAAACCTTTACAAAATGGCCTATCTCAATCGAGGTTTTCTGGATTTCAGGTCAAATGACCAATGTTATTGCTAGAATCGCGGTATAGTTTGCGATAATGTGTCCATATTGTGCACACATGTGTATCATGAGATGGTGAACAATGTTGTAGGAGGAAGTTTTCCTTTTCGTCGCACCGAAAAGCCATTTTTCATTTTCCGAGTGCAAAAAAGGGGTGTTTTTGTGAAGCAACCACCAAAAGAAAATTTCAAAATGATAATACCACATTTTTCACAAATACTAGACCATATTGAATGGACAATTTCCCAACCTAGGAATCTCAAACCTTTCCGTTCACCTCTCGTGAAAAAGACAAATTCCTGCTGAATCGATAGGAAATGAGTTAGATTTGAACTACAGGTACATGATATATTGCTCATGAATTTTTGTAAAAATCATTTTTAGGTTCACAATATGCTATTTCATCAGAGATCTAATGCAAGTTTAGTGAGAATCGTCCCCGAGCTAAGAATCATCATGCCCCTCGATTTAGGAAGTTTGATGATAGTTTGAAATGGGCATAAAAAATAAAAAACGATCGAAACAATGCAAAACCTTCGCGTGGTGTCATATTATATGACATAGTTCCATGGAAAAATACCAGAATTGGTATATTCATTGAGTCTTAAAAAACCCTTCACAAAATGACCTATCTCAATCGAGGTTTTCTGGATTTCAGGTCAAATGACCAATGTTATTGCTAGAATTGCGGTATAGTTTGCGATAATGTGTCCATATTATGCATGCATGTGTATCATGGGATGGTGAACAATGTTGCAGGAGGAAGTTTTCCTTTTCGAAGCACCGAAAATCCATTTTTCATTTTCCGAGTGCAAAAAACGGGGTGTTTTTGTGAAGCAACCACCAAAAGAAAGTTTCAAAATGATAATACCGCACTTTTCAAAAATACTAGACCATATTGAATGGACAATTTCCCAACCTAGGAATCTCAAACCTTTCCGTTGACCTCTCGTGAAAAAGACAAATTCCTGCTGAATCGGTAGGAAATGAGTTAGATTTGAACTACAGGTACATGATATATTGCTCATGATTTTTTGTAAAAATCATTTTTAGGTTCACAATATGCTATTTCATCAGAGATCTAATGCAAGTTTAGTGAGACTCGTCCCCGAGCTAAGAATCATCATGCCCCTCAATTTAGGAAGTTTGATGATAGTTTGAAATGTGCATAAAAAAGTAAAAAAAAACGATCGAAACAATGCAAAACCTTCGCGTGGTGTCATATTATATGACATAGTTCCATGGAAAAATACCAGACTTGGTATATTCATTGAGTCTTAAAAAAACCTTCACAAAATGGCCTATCTCAATCGAGGTTTTCTGGATTTCAGGTCAAATGACCAATGTTATTGCTATCATCGCGGTATAGTTTGCGATAATGTGTCCATATTATGCACACATGTGTATCATGGGATGGTGAACAATGTTGCAGGAGGAAGTTTTCCTTTTCGTCGCACCGAAAAGCCATTTTCCATTTTCCGAGTGCAAAAAACGGGGTGTTTTTGTGAAGCAACCACCAAATGAAAGTTTCAAAATGATAATACCACATTTTTCAAAAATACTAGATCATATTGAATGGACAATTTCCCAACCTAGTAATCTCAAACCTTTCCGTTCACCTCTCGTGAAAAAGACAAATTCCTGCTGAATCAGTAGGAAATGAGTTAGATTTGAACTACAGGTACATGATATATTCCTCATAATTTTTTGTAAAAATTATTTTTAGGTTCACAATATGCCATTTCATCAGAGATCTAATGCAAGTTTAGTGAGACTCGTCCCCGAGCTAAGAATCATCATGCCCCTCGATTTAGGAAGTTTGACGATAGTTTGAAACGGGCATAAAAAATTAAAAAATGATCGAAACAATGCAAAACCTTCGCGTGGTGTCATATTATATGACATAGTTCCATGGAAAAATATAAAACTTGATATATTCATTGAGTCTTAAAAAAACCTTCACAAAATGGCCTATCTCAATCGAGGTTTTCTGGATTTCAGGTCAAATGACCAATATTATTGCTATAATCGCGGTATAGTTTGCGATAATGTGTCAATATTGTGCACACATGTGTATCATGGGATGGTGAACAATGTTGCAGGAGGAAGTTTTCCTTTTCGTCGCACCGAAAAGCCATTTTTTCATTTTCCGAGTGCAAAAAAGGGGTGTTTTTGTGAAGCAACCACCAAATGAAAGTTTCAAAATGATAATACCACATTTTTTAAAAATACTAGACCATATTGAATTGACAATTTTCCAACCGGGGAAATCAAACCTTTCTGTTCACCTCTCGTGAAAAAGACAAATTCCTGCCGAATCAGTAGGAAATGAGTTAGATTTGAACTACATGTACATGATATGATGCTCATGAATTTTTGCAAAAATCATTTTTAGGTTCAAAATATGCTATTTCATCAGATATCTAATGCAAGTTTAGTGAGGCTCATCCCCGAGCTAAGAATTTTCATGCCCCTCGATTTAGAAAGTTTGACGATAGTTTGAAACTGGCATAAAAAATTCAAAAACGATCGAAACAATGCAAAAACTTCGCGTGGTGTCATATTATGTGACATAGTTGCATGGAAAAATATAAAACTTGATATATTGATCGTGTCTCAAAAAACCCTTCACAAAATGACCTATCTCAATCGAGGTTTTCTGGATGTAAGGTCAAATGACCAATGTTATTGCTAGAATCGCGATATAGTTTGCTCTAGTGTGCCCATATTCTGCACTCGTGTATATCATGTGATGGCGAACAATGTTGCAGGAGGAAGTTTTCCTTTTCATCGTACCAAAAAGCCATTTTTTATTTTCCGAGTGCCAAAAACGGGGTGTTTCTTGAATCTTGACATAGTTTCAGTTGGTTTAATATTTAAAATTTAGGATATATAATTAAATAGATGATAGGGATTTCATATTTGGATTCCTCTCATTTTTCTGATTGATTTGGATATATTATTTGTCGAATTGTGATTTACGGATTTGTAGATATGAATTATTCAAATTTAAATAAAAAAGCAAAATAAATAAAATTTATTTTATTTTTATATGAATTCAAGATTATTATTACTTATTTATTTTTGTTTACTCAAAAAATTGTATGGAATGTAAAAAAACAAATATGTCTAACATTATAGTGTAATGGTTAATAGGTTTGATATGATAATATTCACAACAAGTTCTAGTTTGTTTGTCGGAAGCTCATGTGGAAGAAACAAAGAAGTTAAGCGTGTTGGGGTTGGAGTAGTATTAGGATGGGTGACCGGTTGGAAAGTTTGACTAATTGTGGAATTTGACTTGGGACTAAGTATACTTAGAATTAAAAATGTCCATGTGAGATTAACAAGTTAAACAATACAAAAATGTTAAAAAAATTTGAAAAAAAAATTTGAAAAAAAAAATTTGAAAAAAAAAACTGAAAAAAAAATTGAAAAAATCTAGACGGACGGTAAAGCCGTCGGCGTAGCCAAACGGCCGTTAGTCATCTAGGTGGGCCCCATATGGTCTATGCCGACGGCTAGCTATATACGCCGACGGGAGAAGAGGCTACGCCTACGGGTCTGTACGCCGACGGCCATACGCCGACGGCAGCCGTCGGGCCAGCCTACGCCGACGGCATTTAGGGCCTACGCCAACGGGACTCGGCCGTCGGCTTATTCAGCTTCTCCTGTAGTGTGACAGAATTGAGAGACAAAAACTCCTGCAGAATCAAAGTTGTTCCTATTACATATATCCTATTAAAGATAAAAGAAAAGTATTAGTACTAATACCTCTGCTCCAACCGTAGAGAGCAAGACAGACGATGGTGCGCTGGCGCTGCCGCCTTCCGCCTGGACATCTTCCGCCTTGACGCCTTTCGCCTCGACGTTGTCCTCGACATCTCGCATCTTAACGTCTTCCACCTCAACACTCAAGTCCTTTTCTTGTCATATACGTAAATATGGTACACATAAAAATTTACGAGAAATCAAATGGCCAGCTATTTTTCTCCATTGGTTAGTAACGAGAAATCATATCTACCATGGCTACCATAATGTTACCTTGAACCTTCATTTTGTCGAAACTTAATATTGTGTTTGCAAGGACAACATAACTTTACCTCAAATATAATTTAATTTTGCACTCGTGATGGAATTTTTACAAAGGTAACACATATAGAGATTAACCTGATTATGCAAGCCACGAAAACTGGAACATAATTCTCAGTATTCAAGTTTCTATAGTATACATTGTGGAAATACAATACTGAAAGCACTCTTTAATGAAATATATACTAACACTTTAAATCATATATTACTAGTAGAAAACAGGCCTTTCGTCCAGACCATTGGCCTTCGCCGGACGGCCCAAGCCACCCAGAACCATAGGTCCCGGCCCGTTAGACCCTATTAGTCCCGGTTTGAGACTCAAACCGGGATTAAAGTGCCCTGGCCCTGCCGCTCGCTGGGGGCACCCCCTTTAGTCCCGGTTTGTATCTCCAACCGGGACTAGTGGTTCGGCCCTATATATACGCATAGCCCCCTCCCCCTCTCAACTGTTTTTTTCCTGGTGGGAGAGAGTGTTGTCGTGCTATCTTTTTTCTTGTTCATACATATGCACTAGAGGTGTTCGGTAAAATATCCATTAGAGCGATGCGAGTTTAGGTCACACAAGACAGACATGATATGAGGTGCCCGAGTCACACTTAAGTTTTCTCATCTTTGTTTCCAAGTGTAATAAAAGGTTAGCAACTATTTTCTCGTTTAGACCGTCGTGCGGTACTAATTTTAGCATAGTGATTGCGTTTGACATATATGAGCCATCCATGGATGTACGGTGACCGACGCTCTGCCGCTTTCAGAGAAGGCGTGCGTTCTTTTCAAGTTGTGGCCGAGGAGAACAAGCGACGGGATGGTTTTATGTGTTTCCATGTGTTGACTGTAGGAATGAGAAGGCTCACACTTCCGCAAGAGTCATTCAGAGCCACCTGCTTCGGTCTGGTTTTATGTCCGTCTATAATGTTTGGACCAAACACACAGAAAGAGGGGTTGTGATGGAAGACGGCGATGAAGAAGAGAACGATGATGAAAACTACTGATCTATGTTCCCTGAATACGTTGATACCGCAATGGAAGACAATGAAGAAGAAGGAGGTGAAGAACAGGAACCATACCGGCCCGCTGATGATCTTGGTCGCGTCATTTCTGATGCAAAGCGAGACTGCAACACAGAAAGGGAGAGGTTGCAGTTTGAGCAGATGTTACAGGACCACAACAAATTGTTGTACCCAACTTGTGAAGATGGCCAGAAGAAGCTGGGTAGCACACTGGAATTGCTGAAGTGGAAGACAGATACCGGTGTGACTGACTCGGGATTTGAGAAGTTGCTGGTACTCATGAAGAGGTTGCTTCCAAGAAATAACGAATTGCCCGCCAGTACATACGAAGCAAAGAAGCTCGTCTGCCCTCTAGGATTAGATGTGCAGAAGATACATGCGTGCCCTAATGACTGCATCCTCTACCGCGGTGAGAAGTACGAGAATTTGGATAAATGCCGGTATGCACTGCATTGCGGTATAAGATCAGAAAATATGACCATGGTGATGTTGATGGCGAGCCACCCAGGAAGAGGGTTCCTGCCAAGGTGATGTGGTATGCTCCTATAATACCACGATTGAAACGTTTGTTCAGAAACAAAGAGCATGCCAAGTTGTTGCGATGGCACATGGAAGAACGTAAGAAAGACGGGATGTTGAGGCACCCCGCTGATGGTCGACAATGGAGAAAAATCAAGAGAGACTTCCCGGACTTTGCTGGTGACGCAAGAAACTGATGATTTGGTCTAAGTACAAATGACATGAATCCTTTTGGGGAGCAGAGCTGCAGTCACAACACCTGGCTCGTCACTCTATGTATCTACAACCTTCCTCCTTGGTTGTGCATGAAGCGGAAGTTCATTATGATCTCAGTGCTCTTCCAAGGCCCGAAGCAACCCGACAACGACATTGATGTGTACCTAAGGCCATTAGTTGATGAACTTTTACAGTTGTGGGCCGAACCAGGTTTACGTGTGTGGGATGAGCACAAACAGGAGCCATTCGACCTACGAGCGTTGCTGTTCGTAACCATCAATGATTGGTCTGCTCTTAGTAACATCTCAGGACAAACGAACAAGGGATATAATGCATGCACACACTGTTTAGATGAGACTGAAAGTGTATATCTGGATAAATCTAGGAAGAATGTGTACCCGTACAATCGTCGTTTTCTTCCGCCTAGACACCCCTTAAGGAAAAAAGGCAAGCATTTCGATGGCGAGGCAGATCACCGGAAGAAGCTTGCCACCGTACTGGTGCTGATGTATTTGGTATGGTTAAGGATTTAAATGTAATATTTGGAAAGGGTCCCAGAGGGCAACCTGTTCCAAAAGACGCCGACGGACGCGCACCCTTGTGAAAGAAGAAATCTATATTTTGGGAGCTACCCTATTTGGAAGTCCATGAGGTCCGCTCTGCAATCAACGTGATGCACCTGACGAAGAATCTTTGCGTCAATATTCTAGGCTTCTTGGGCTTGTATGGGAAGTCAAAAGATACACCGGAAGCACGGGAGGACCAGAAACGTCATAAAGGACGAGACGACAAGCATCCAGGGCAGTTTCAAGGGCCTGCCAGCTACGCTCTTACCAAGGAAGAGAAGGAAATATCTTTTGAAATCCTTTTCAGTATCAAGGTCCCGTATGGCTTCTCGTCTAACATAAAGGGAATAGTAAATATGGAAGATAAAAAATTCCAAAACCGGAAGTCCCATGACTGCCATGTGCTTATGACGCAATTACTTTTGGTTGCATTGAGAGGGATTCTACCGGAAAATGTTCGGCTAGCCATTGTGAAGGTATGTGCATTCCTCAATGCAATTTCTCAGAAGGTAATCGATCCAGAAAGTCTATCAGGGTTACAGATTGATGTGGTCCAATGTCTGGTCAGCTTCGAGTTATTGTACCCTCCATCTTTCTTCAATATTATGATGCACCTCCTAGTTCACCTAGTCGAAGAGATTCGAATTCTCGGTCCTGTGTTTCTACACAACATGTTCCCCTTCGAAAGGTTCATGGGAGTCTTAAATAAATATGTTCATAACCGTGCTAGGCCATAAGGAAGCATCTCCAAGGGCTATGGAACATAGGAGGTCATTGAGTTTTGTATTGACTTTCTTCCTGACCTTAAGCCGATTGGTGTTCCTGAATCTCGGTATGAGGGAAGACTCACTGGAAAAGGCACACTAGGAAGGAAAACAATGGTATGTATGGACAGGGATTCTTTCAATAAAGCACACTACACAGTTCTACACAATTCCACCTTGGTGGCTCCGTATATCGAGAAACACAAGATTATTGTACGCTCGGAAAACCCGGGGATGCCTGACTCCTCGATTAAAGTGGAACACGAGACACTTTAGGCAGTTGGTTGCAGAAGCATCTCATGAATAACAACACTGTTAAAGATCAGCTGTACTTGTTGGCACGGTTACCATCTTCGACTATATGTACTTTCCAAGGGTACGAGATAAATGGTAATACATTTTACATGATCGCCCAAGATAAAAAGAGCACCAACCAAAACAGTGGTGTCTGCTTCGATGCAACAGATGACAATGGGCAGAAGGACACATATTATGGGTACATAGAGGAGATATGGGAACTTGAGTATGGACCTACTTTTAAGGTCCCTTTGTTTCGGTGCAAATGGGTCAAGATGACAGGAGGAGGGGTACATGTAGACGAAAAGTATGGCACGACAACAGTGGATCTCAACAATCTTGCATACATGGACGAACCATTCGTCCTAGCCAACGATGTGGCTCAGGTTTTCTATGTGAAGGACATGTCTATGAAACCGAGAAAAAGAAATCAGCAAAAGAATACATCGTCCGATGAGCCAAAGTGCCACATAGTTATTTCAGGGAAAATAAACATCGTGGGAGTGGATGACAAGACATATATGTCAGAAGATTATAATAAGTTTCATGAAATCCCGCCCTTCAAAGTGAAAACTGACCCAAGCCTCCTGTTAAATGATGAAGATTCTCCATGGATATGGCGCAGAAGAAAACAACAACACTAGATAGGGATGTTGGTGTAATATATGAAACCCTTTATGTAATCATATTGTTAAATGATGAAGATACTCCATGGCCATGACGGACGCACTATAAATAGAGGGAAAGGGCAGGGCAGTCTAGGCCAGGCAGCACCAATAATAGGGGTTGAACTTTAGTCCCGGTTGGAGAAACCAACCGCGACTGGAGGGATTGCGGCAGGCTGGGCCAGGAAGCACCAATAATAGGGGTTGAACCTTTAGTTCCGGTTGGAGAAACCAACCGCGACTGAAGGGATTGCGGCAGGCTGGGCCAGGTAGCACTAATAATAGGGGTTGAACCTTTATTCCCGGTTGGATAAACCTTTAGTCCCGGTTGGAGACACCAACCGGGACAAAACACGAGTGAGCACTAATAATAGTGGTGAGTGTCGACATTATGTTGTGAGTGTCGACACTATGCCGAGCTGCTTGTACTATAAATAGGCCAGTCCTCCAGCCAGTTTGAGGCATCTCCAAGATCGATGGTTTTCAAGAGCAGGGACACCACTACGGCCAGTTTCAGGGAGATGCCACCGGAGCCCAGTCCTCCGGCATCTCCAACAAACTGGTCATAGAGGCACTCCCTAATATGTGAAATTAGGTTAGCTCCCAGGCATATTGATATAGTTAGAGAAGTTACAAGCTGCAAGATGGTCTTCGAGAGCAGGGACACCACTACGGCCAGTTTCAGGGAGATGTCGGCGGAGCCCAGTCCTCCGGCATCTCCAAGAAACTGGTCATAGAGGCACTCCCTAATATGTGACCGCACGTGTTTGGAGACCAGATCTTCATGGTAAGTACGAATCGGGACAACATCTTCATACTTTGGGAAAGTCATAGTATGAATCGGAACTAAAGGTCCCCCTTTAGTCCCGGTCCAACCATAAAACGAGACTAACAATCAAGACATTTATTAATATTTAAAAACTGAGACTACGGAATTGGTACTAAAGGCCCCCTTTAGTCCTGGTCCAGCCACAAACCGGGACTAACACTCAATACATTTATTAATATTAAAAACCGGGACAAACCGAGACTAGCTACCACTCAGGACTAAAGCTGCCCCCTTTATTCATAATCATGCCTAGTCCTATAGTACACAGCTTCAGGGTCTTCTTCGTCATCGTCATCATCATCATCATCATCATCGTCACCTACCACTCCGGGGATCCTGAGCCCAGCCATGGCATATACCGGGGGCACCTGCCACCCCGGCCTCGGATTCTCGGCGGGCGTGTGGACTTGTGGGCACCGCAGGCGAGGATGGTCTCCCCCGGCGATGTAGCGCATCACGCCTATGATTGTACGGTTCGCCCACCACAGACAGCGGCTGGCTTCGTTGTGGTTCACCGGGGGCGGGCCATCACCATCGTAACTGGCGAGCTCCCTTTTCTGCAGGTTAGCGAAGAAGGAATTCCATGTGTCATAGTTGTCGGGATCCCACTGGGGATCCATCCGCTGCTCCGGCGTGAGCTTGTGGTAGAAGTGGTTCGTGATGGCCGCCTGTCAGGCGGAGCCTTGAGGCACAGGAGGGACAGGAACACCTCCAACGCTCAGCATCCAGCCGGCGGGCTACCGGTAGCCTGGTGGGCAAGGGTAGCTTGAGGCGCACAGTGCCTCCGTCTCCTCGAGGGTCAGAATGGCCCAGTAGGCGCTGTCCATTTATGTGAGAGAGGAAGATGTGGATGTGTGCATAACCATGGCGCAGTCGGCCTATATATAGATGAAAGGGCGGGAAAACATGGCGGGATGTGGTGGGAAATGGTAGGAAATATCGTTAGTCCCTGTCAGTGGCTACAATCGGGACTAAAAGCTCGGTTCAGAGGAAAGGGCGGAAAACTTGGCGGGAAGCGGTGAGAAATGGCGGGAAAAATCTTTAGTCCCTGTTAGTGGATATAACTAGGACTAAAGCTTATTCAGAAAATGGATTTGGATTAATTATTCAAATTCAAGAACTTTTCATGTTGAAAGTTTAGTGAGATTCAAAAATATGCACAAAAAAAAATAGTTAATGCATTTTTAAATTAATAATGGCAAACTGGTTAATAATTTGACTATTTAAAATAATTATTTGATAAAACATAAAATGAATTTGGATTAATTATTCAAATTCAAGAACTTTTCATGTTGAAAGTTTTGTCAAATTCAAAAATATGCAAAAAATAATAGTTAATGCATTTTTAAATTGATAATGGCAAAATGGTTAATAATTTGACTATTTAAAAAAATTATTTGATAAAACAGAAAATGGATTTGGATTAATTATTAAAATTCAAGAACTTTTCATGTTGAAAGTTTTGTCAAATTCAAAAGTATGCAAAAATTATAATTTAAATGTTTTAAATGATATTTTTGAAAATTTGATAAAAAAAACACGCGCGCTGGGGATTTTGGCCCAACACGTGCAAATTTGGGCCTTTAGTCCCGGCCCAATTTACCAGTAGGGACTAAAGGTCTGTCCCCAGCGCGCGAAACGAAACGCCCCCCCCCCCCCTAGTCCCGGTCTGTGGCACCAGCCGGGACTAGAGACCCCCCTTTAGTCCCGACTGGTGCCACGAACCGGGACTAGAGGGAGGGTATAAAAGGAGGCCTTCTCCCCCCATGCGTTCCACGCACCGGGAGAAGTGGAGCCAGCAAATGCCGACGACGCTGGCAGGCTGCCCCCGCGAGAACCGCCGCAGACCCCTCTCTCTGCCGCCCTGTCGCCCACTGCTGAGCCCGCCGCGCCCCGCGCCCGCACCCGCGCGCCTCCCGAGCTCGGCCGTGCCACCGCCGCCACTCTGACGAAGCGCCGTCCGCGAGGCTGCCCGCCGCCACCTCCCGCGCCAGCGCCACCGCCGGTGAGTAGTGTTAGGGTTGGGATTAGGAATAGTTAGGATTTTTAATTTAGGATTATTTTTTAGTTTAATGTATATAGTTTATTAGGATTATAGTGTATATAGTGTATAGCATATATAGTGTATGTAGTTTAGGATTAGGATTAGTGTATATAGTGTATGTAGTTTAGGGTTAGGATTAGTACATAGTGTATGTTCTTTTTTTTGTGTATATATTGTATATAATGTATGTAGTTTAGGATTAGGATATATAGTGTATGTAGTTTAGGATTAGGATTAGTGTATATAAATAGTGTATTTAGTTTAGGATTAGTTTATTATTTTTAGGGTATGAGATTTATAATATTGTAAGTTATGTTTATAATAGGGTTTAGGGTGGTTGTTCTCGCGGGAAGCCGCTTAGTGTTAGGGTTTAGGGTGGTGGTTCTCGCGGGTTTAGGGTGGTGACCGGAGTTAGGGTTAGGTTGGTGGTTCTCACGGGAAGCCGCTTAGTCGCCCGCCTCTTCCGCGCCACCATCACCGGCCACCGCCACCGCACCTCCGGTTTTAGGGTTTATGGTGGTGACCGGAGTTAGGGTTAGGGTGGTGGTTCTCGTGGGAGGCCGCTTAGTCGCCCGCCTCTCCCGCGGCCACCATCACCAGGCACCGCCATCGCACCTCCGGGTTTAGGGTGGTGACCGGAGTTAGGGTTAGGGTGGTGGTTCTCGCGGGAAGCTGCTTAGTCGCCCGCCTCTCCCACGGCCACGATCACCGGCCACCGCCACCGCACCTCCGGGTTTAGGGTTTAGGGATGGTGACCGGGGTTAGGGTTAGGGTGGTGGTTCTCGCGGGAAGCCGCTTAGTCGCCCGCCTCTCCCACGACCACCATCACTGGCCACCGCCACCGCACCTCCAGGTTTTGGGTTTAGATTTTATTTTGTTAAGTTCAAATAAATATTGTGTGCATTTTGCAGGAACTATGGATCTACCTAGTCCAGTCCGCAGAGACCTAGATTCGGAACACTTGCTCGAGGATATGATTCACAATGTCGATGAGGGATCTCCCTCGAGGTATCTGAACTCATCCGGTGAGGGAGAGGAGACCAACAGACAAGAGGAAGAAGCCCATGGACGCATAACGCAGACCGACGAGGTATATATATGATGTCCGATGATCGTCACTAGATGTACCTAGTTGTATATATATTATGTTGTCGAATGTTTCTTCTCTTAGGCCTCTACATCGAGCAAGAAAACCAAGCGCGGCCCAGCCATAAAGTTGCCCCAGGGTATTGTTTATGAAATTATAGAGGTTTCAGGAGACGGCGAACCATTGGAACCAAATAAAACAAAACAACTATTTGTACAACAATGCGGATTTGTTGCTAGAGATCGCACCTCGATCACTATTCGGGAGTGGAATAAGCCCAAAGAGGCAGAATGGAGTGATGTATATATCGACGATAGGTTCAAAGAGGAACTTTTTAATGACCTAATGGCACATTTCAAGCTGCCAGAATGTGACACTGAGGACGAGACGGCTGAAATGAGAAAGAAAGTCAAGCAGTTCGCACTAAAGAAGATGGCCGAACTATTCAAGAACTGGAAGAAGTCATTATGGCAACAGTATTAGAAGGACAAGAAAACCCCATTATTCGAAGGCTATCTAGCGAAGCAGCAGCCTTACTGGGATGCATTTGTACTGTATAGGGGGTCAGGAGTTGCAGAGGAAAAGTCAGGAAAAACAAGGTAATTGCTGCGAAGAAGAAATATCACCATAACTTGGGGCCAGGGGGCTACGCGGCTTCCATGCCTAAGTGGGATGCAAAAGAGAAATAGCTTCATATAAAGGGATCATTCCAGAACCAATTCGCGAAAAATGGGATTTGAGGGCAAGAAATTGGTTCCTTGGGCATGGGAGTACATATGACGAACTTACAGGGGACCTTGTTTACAGTGATGGGATAAAGGTACCGAGGACTGCATGACTAAAAGTGGTCCAATATATTAAAGATGGAATAAAACAGTTTTATCCTGATAGAGAGAAAGACTTGCCGACCTTGGTCCTCAGGAATCGCGAACACATAGGACGAGTCCGAGGACTTGACGGGAGTTTCACGTGGGATACTGGGTTTCCTAAGGATGAAGGTACCTATAGAAGCCGAGCAAGAGCAAAGCAACAACGGGAGGAGGAGGAGTCAGACAAGTTCAAGCTGCTGCTAGGAAGACTTGACAAGCAGCAACAACAGCAGATCAACGAACTTAGAGGAATAGCACGCTTGTAGCAAGATCCTCCACTCGATATTACCGCCAACCCATCTCAGCGGAGAAGCAGCGTCGCTGAATCGGAGGTCCCGTCTAACGATGCATCCTATACAGATGGCGGTCCTGGCTACCCGGTGGATGGAATTAAGGAGCAGATACCTTGTGAGCTCTAGAAAAAATTGAAGAACATATCTGTGAAGGTGGCGGTCAGATCGGCTTGCCTTGTCCGCCTGACGCACGTTGGCATGGCTGTGAGATTTCACCTGGCTATGCTAAAGTCGGGGTGGATCAAATCGTAAAGGAGTGGGAGTTAATGGAGCTTGACATCCCTAGACCTTAAGGTGAGATCACACTTGGAGAAGTACTTGGTGGGATCATTCTCTGGGAAAAGAACAACATACGGTTTCCAGGCTCGGCTCCAGGGATAACACTACCGCCTCCGAGTCGTCGCAGGTCTCCTTCACCTCCACCTCCATCACCTCCAAGAATCCCACCCCATGATGACTACGACCACCACATCCCGAGTCCATCTCGATCTCCACCGCAGGCTCAGCAGTCTTCGCCGCCCGCTAAGGACAATAAGCGGAAGCGTGCTCCGTCAGTGAGTACTAAAGGACGCGGCAGCCCAAAACGGAAAATGTCGCCCCTCCCAATAGTGCCTCATCAGAATCTTCCTATCAGACCTTATGATCTTAATGATGCGGAATCTGCAGCGATATCAAAGGCCAAAGTGGCGGTGCATTTTGAGAAGAAAAAACCCGAGCCCGCTCCGGTATACACCGAGAAACAAAAGGCATATGCACTTGATTTTCTGAACACACCATCGCAATATGAGTTGCACCATAAGCCAGATGACTATCTATGCACACTTCAGAAAGAAGTGGCGAAGAGAAAATAGCGCAAATCAAGTGCAAGCGGTAAAAAATCAGCATGCACAGGTGCAAGCAGGACTAAAACTGCAATCAGTAAAAAAATCATATGTTCCCCTTCTCGGACAATAGTCCAAACAAACGATCGCACCCCTCAAGGTGGTTTCACAAAATGTTCCACTCCTCACACAACAGCTAGTAGATATGTCAATAGCTGCGGATTTGGCGCCTAGCGTGGAAATTACTCTTGATGAACTGTTAGGCCCCCAACTCGACCATCTACCCAAGATGCCACTAGCCCCTAAATATGTCGCAGGTGAGGATTTGGTCAGCAAAGAGAGGCTGAAAGAACTGCCAACATAAATGCGGAATCTCCATCAATGGTACTCGACGGTCATAAAGCAGGGGAGAATATTTATCGTAGCCAATGTCCCACGTGAGTACTACTTCAGACCCGAAGAGGTCCATATTGAGTTTCTAGAACTGTTCCAGTTATACCATCTCGACGCCCTGGACAAATCCATCCTCAGCTGCTATTGTCTGTAAGTTATTGAATTCATTGTCTACATGTTCGGTTTTTCAGTTGTTCAGTTCAGAACATGTAATTATCCTTATTATGCAGAATGAAGATGCTGGAATATAAAATAAAAAGAATCTATAATATCGGGTTCATTGACCCAGATAAAGTGCATATAACGACACTAAGGGATAACCCCGAGGAGACGGAGGAAAACCTTCTAAGGTTTCTACTGGAGCAAAATTTCTCTGACCACATACTATTTCCTTACAATTTCAGGTGAGGGTCTTACTCTGTTGTACACATTCACTTTTGATTAGTCGATGCTAATAAGTGTAAGTGATGAGTTACTGATGTATATATAAATGTTTGCAGCTTCCACTGGGTTCTACTAGACATTCAACTTGATAAGGGAAGAGTTGATGTCATGGACCCGTCAAAGAGAAACCTGGAAGATTTCCGCAGCATGCAGGACATGCTACAAAAGTTAGTTTCGCGCTATATCGGTCTCTTTCGTTGATTTCCTGAGATATCAGGTAATGAATAACTCATTCATTCATTTTCTTCGTCGGGCGGGATTTGGATCCGGTTCAAACGCGAGGTTACGGGTGTATTTAGTGAGAAGCTGACATTTAAGGAGGTCTCGATAAGTAGCACGTGATATATCCGTGCATCTCTTTACTTCTAGTTTCAATACAATAATGATGCTCTAGATTATTATTTTGATTGAATTCTATTCTCGTAAAGTGTGCGAGGCAGCCACAGAGGTCGAATCTATGTGGATTCTACGTTTGCGAGTTCATTCGCACGTTTACCACCGAACACAACGATTATAGAGTCGACGTAAGCAATGCATTCACACCATCATTTTATTGCCATCACATTTTGTTATCATGATTGATATTCATATTGATCTCCCTTTTCTTATATATAGTTCGAGAGAATGCGGGGTCAACTACTACCAGAGCAACGCGTACTAGCAATTGCGGAGGAGCTGGCGGGATTTATTTTCAAAGAGATCGTAGACGATGCCAGAGAATTTAGTGTGAATAGGTGCTTCTGATCTCCATGTAATCGAACTATTTTATGCTCTAGTCCCGGTATTCTGTGATCTCCATGTAACTATGTAAATTGTATATATTTGTATGCTCGATTTCATAATAGAGGTTATCTTATATATATGTAAGAACGTGTATGATATATGGTGGCGTAGAAATATTCAAAAACCATTTTGAAATGAAAAATAAATAAATAAAACAATACAAAATGAGTTCTCTGCCGCGGCAAAGAAAGGGCACAAAATGCTGCCGCGACAGAGAAATCACTAGTCCAAGGTAATGCTCTGCCGCGGCAGAGAAAAGACGCAAAATGCTGGGGGTGTACCCTGAGTGCCCAGGGGCAGCCACGTGGACACCCACTAGTCCCGGCTGGTAACTGGGTCGGGACTAGTGTTGGGCCTCTAGTCTCGCTTGATTAGTCCTGGTTCAAAAACCGGGACTAAAGGCCCTTACGGCCCGACACTAGAGGCCCTGTTTCCACTAATGTATCTTTACAAATAGACAAGCATTATGCAATTAAACCTTCCCTACTACAAGATCAATAAGTAGCATGAGAACAAGTGTCCAGATGCCCATAGTAAATCACAGAATATGATTTGGCCTAGTGGCAGCTAATTCTGAATACTAAGCACACTTTATTTTGTTCTTATGTGCTTTCCTAGGCTATCCAGATTATGGAGTAGTGTATCATAAAGATACTTTGTTATCTCTTCTTAATTACTGTCATAAATATCTGAAGATTATACCTCCTGTGAATTTGCGCATTGGCATTTTTTTCTAAGCGGGTTAAGCTATAGCTACATGATCTGATAAAACATCAAGCATATAATTGCTTTCATTGAGAGTTGAACTCAAGACCTCCCTCTTACTAAATGGGTGCTCTAACCAATTGAGCTATGAAAGCAAGGAAGAGGGTGCCGAAGAGCATGCGTCCCAACTTTGACACCATGTCTTCTGGTGCATTGAAGGATCTGGAAGGAGCAGAATTCACGCATCTTCCAGCAGGAGTGTAGCATGGCTGACCGTGTATTTGAGATAATCATCAAAGAAATTCACTCCTGGAAGGCTGCCGGATGTATTATTGTGTTTTAGGCTCCTACTTGCTTTGGGCGGTCGCCTCTAGAGTTGTGTGCAGATCTTGGAAGTGTTTTCCTTTGCTCGGCCACCTCAGTCGTCTCTTGCCACACGGTGGCACTCTTGTAAAAAACTTTCTCTTCTTCCTTAATGAAGTTCGTCCTAAGACCCTTCGAACAAGTAGTTAATTGGATTTAAGATGTTCTTTTCCTGGATGGTATCAGGCAGCTCAAATCAGAGCTCGTATTATATTTATAGGGAATGCATATGACCAGACCAATGTTGCTCATCATTAGCATCTCCCTGGCGAGAACTTGGTTGGTGCATCCTCTCATTTGGTGCGGCATGTCCATGTGTGAGGCAAAACAAAGCGATTTGACGGGATCGGTCTGCCGGCGCGAGGGAGGAGCCGGTGCTTGAGAGAGTCGTCGCTTGGGGATGGGATTTTTTTCTTATTATACACATAGAACCGTTCAGTTTCACTCGTGGGGGGCACTGGTGGGTAATTTATCCAAACGGTAGGAGCAAAAACGTCTAAAAAATGTTAGATGAAAAATTTATGCAGACCAACCTACCTCATGACACTAGTGCAGACCCCCTCTCTAACACCGGTTGGGAGGGCCCTCTAACAGCGGTTGTAGAACAGCTGTTGAGGGTTCGGTGTTAGAGGGGGGCCCCCTTTAACACCGGTTCTTATACGAACCGTTGTTAAAGGGTGGCACACGTGGGGATGCCGCAGGGCTCAGGCCCCCCCTTTAACACCGGTTCGTAACACGAACCGGTGTTAAAGGTTCTCTGCCGCGGCAGGAAAACGGCCTAAATCTCTGCCACGGCAGAGTTCTGCCTCTGCCCCGTTCTGGGCGTATTTCTGCGGGAGGGGGCGAGGGGGAATCGATCGGGAGCGGTATACACATACATCGTCATCGGTACATACGAGTACATGAATAATTAAGAAACTATTATTATACACAAACATCGTCATCGGCACATACATCGTCATCGGCACATACATCGTCATCGTTCATTTTGGTGGATATCTAAAGAGTTCTCTGCCAGGCGTGACGACCTCATCAAGTATGAACCCCGCCAATTCCTCTTGAATGGCTCGTATGCGGTCAAATGGTAGGAGTTGGTCCCGCATCCGTTCGATCTGAATATATATGAAGAATGGGGTCAATATATATAAGAATAAAACTCAACACAATTGATGGTAATAAAATAATGTTGTGGACTTTGTTTACTTACTCTAAGTTGTTCTAGTGCGGCTTGGCCCGTCGCACATATCTAGTGCGATAATATGATTGAAATTACCTCTGAAGCATCTCTCTAAAGTCTGCCCATAGCTCTTTTTATTTTCGTAACGAGTCCATGACAAGGACTTTTCCTGAGTCGGGTTGAATGACTAGCAGAATAAAGTGGAACCTACGCACGCATAACTCACCATCAGTTACACTTAACATCGAGTAAGCCGAAACAGAATGTGTACAAGAGAGAGGGTAACAGTACTCACGAGAAGTTGTAAGGCAATAGTATTTTCCTTTTGGTTTGTTGTCTCAGTAAAGACCTTAGCAAGTATTCTTCTGTTTGCCCGGGTTTGGTTCTTACCACTTCTTCATGAACTCTATTTGGGTCAACGAACCCAATGTCAAAAGGGCCTCCTTTCATGCATTCCATAACCTTTTTCCTACATAATAGTATATACATATATGGTGAGCATATATATATACATGCAATTAATGAAGTGAATGAGATAAGATATAAATTAAAGAAATAGTACTTACACGCAATAAAGGCTG
The DNA here is from genome assembly GCA_916181665.1 of Avena sativa. Classification (NCBI taxonomy): domain Eukaryota; kingdom Viridiplantae; phylum Streptophyta; class Magnoliopsida; order Poales; family Poaceae; genus Avena; species Avena sativa. Next base: position 427,707,544 of record OV702280.1, read on the forward strand.
ATGGCAGCTTTGTCGAGTTCCTTATGATTGAATAGAAAATGCAAGTCTTGAATGTTGAAGTCGGCCGCGTCGTCTTCGCACAAGAAAATCTGATCTCTTATATGCGCCGTGATCCATTCTTCCTTTCTCGTCTTGCAGAAATCAAGGTACCACTTGTGCAATCTTCGCATCTTTGTTGGTAGATTCTTGAGCTCCTCTTTCTTGACGAGATTCTTCCCATACTTCCATGGCTGTATGGGGTTGGCATCGCATTTGGGCAAGTTGTCTCCCATGATGTTCAATTATGCAATGTAATTCATCCCCATCTCATTGGCCTTTCTTTGTAGCTCTGCCTCGTAATCATTTACGGGAGGAGCGTCCCGTGTGTCGAACACTTGGAGCGGGGCGCATGATTGATTTTCCTGCTCTCCGAGCATGGGAACTGTGTTCTGGGGTGCCGCACGACTGCTACATTCAGTCTCCCTACGGCGCCTTGCATCCCCCTTCAAAATCTGGCGCTCGTAGTCCGGCACAAGTGGGGTTTCCGGTTTCAAAAGATTATTGTAAAACTTCTCCACCACCGCCGGATCTATTTTCTCCTTTGGCTCGGCCTGTCTAGGTGCAAAGAATTTCTTGACCTCTTCTTCCGAGATCCTATTGGTCTCCTCGTCGCTGCGATTCCACGGTAAAACCGGCAATGGCTTGGCGAAAGGCTGCGGGACGTAGTTTTTTGAACTCTTTGGCGTACGGTTTCCTGCGGATTTCTTTGTGGAAGTGCTAGTGATGCTCTTCGTGGAAGTGCTCTTCCGCTTACGCTGAGGAGATGGCTGAAGCACCGGAGATGGCTGACGGGCAGGAGATGGCTGGCGCGCCGGAGATGGCTGCCGCGCAGGAGATGGCTGAAGCGCCGGAGATGGCTACCGCGCAGGAGATAGCTGAAGCGGCTTAGACTAATGACGCTGTGGAGACGGCGGGGGTGCCAGTGGCCTCCAATTTGGAAGCACGATGTGTTCCTTCTTCCAAAGAATGGTTGTTTTCACTACAAATTTGAGTTGAGTTTCCCCTTCACCTGTAGCATGGTCAAGCTGTGCTTCCTCATATTCCTTCACAACCTCATCCACCCCGACAATAGCATAGCCATCTGGAATCGGTCGGCGGTGGTAAGTTCTAGCAGCTACAGGAGGTAAGGCATAGCCGACAGCCACCTTAATGGATAAGCCCATTAATCTCACATGCAGCTCAGCATGTTCGCTCTCCGTGATCTCATCCACGGGGTATCGAGGACCCGCAATTTCAAGCGTGGGCTGCACGTTCTCCGTGGAAGCCATGCTGCTTTTCCGCGCAGAGTCTGGGCCGCCGGCAGCTTCCAATGCAGGCTCTTAGTGCCGCTGAGATGGGCCGGTAGCTTGATGGCTCTGTTGTGCATTCACTTGCGCCTGCAGCGCCGCAAGTGCATGTTCTATCTGTGTCATCCGCTCTGTACGCTCTTTTTCTTTTCTGCCGCGCCATCTGTAAGAGTCGCTCCACTCGGCAAACCCATCCTTCCATGTCATACCCCCTGTGCCTCGTGCATGTCCAGGGTGTTCTTTTTTACCAATGGCGCGTGTGAGCTGGTCATTCTATCTGTCGGGATGGAAGGTCCTGGCGGCTGTTTCCTCGTATGCCGTGATGAGTTCAGTAACGGGTTTGGCAAGGAGGGTTGGGAAGATACACAATCCTGTTCCTGGGTCCAACCTTGCCCCGATTCCGTAGAACCAAGTCTTTGCACGTTGGTCCCACGCATCTGTCTGGGGTGTGATCCCTCTAGCGCGCAGGGCCTTCTCAACTTCCTCCCACTTAGGCCTCTGAGATATGTAGCCACCTGACCCCGTCCTCTGGTGATATTCCTTCTTCTGGGCATTAAGCGTATTGGTTTCTGACCTCTTTTTAGCTATAGCACCTTTTTATATGTCACAAATTCGGGCCAGTGAGGTCTTATCTTCGCATAATATACGTCTTCAAAATTTGGAGTCTCGCCAGCTTTGACAAATTTGTTCAATTTTGTCTTCCAGTTGCGGAAAGCGTCAGCCATCTTCTTTAGAGTCCACTCTTTGACCTTTTCCTTTATAACCGGGTTGTTTTCATCCTCCTCTGGCGGAAGGGTGAAATTTACCAACAACGAATTCCAAAGCGTTTCTTTGGATCTTTCATCGACAAAGGTACCGTCGCCCTTCTTTGGCTTATTCCAATATTCAATTATGATCGGGATTTGGTCCCTAACAAGAAATCCAGCCTGACGTACAAATTTGTCTGCGGCCTTCTTGGGCTCCATCGGCCTGCCATCAACACGGACTGCTTCGATCGTGAACTTTGCACGATCTTTCAACCGATGGCTCGCGTCTCTCTTGCTCTTTTTCGTAGAAGAAGATGGTTGTTGGCTGGTCGATCCAGAGGGCTAAAAGAAGAAAGAAGCGTTAATTAATACATGTAGAAGAAGATTGTTGGTGGAAGTCAGCAGAGGCTTAATCAATGCATATACCTCGTCGGACTTTGTAATCACTAAATTGCGTTCACCGGAGTCTTCATCTTCTCCATGACTACTTGAGCTGTCATCGTGTCCCTCCATGTTCAGATATTGTGAGGTGTCCTCATCAATAATGTTCTCCATTATTTCTTCTTCTTCAAGGTTTCTACTAAGTGGATCCATAGTTTCTAAAACAATAATATTATCTAGAGTAAGAGAGTAAACATTCAAGTGGACTTGGATTCATACACAAATATACATATTATTCATACAAAAATACACAAATAAATACACAAATGAAATTAAAACCCTAAGGATGCTTGATCATTTTAAACAAGTTCCGAGGGGTCCAAACACTAATTCGGAGAAATCCCGGATGCATATGAGAGGGGCTAGCTACAGTGGCTGACCGGAGGCTGGCGGCGTTGGAGAGCAACCTAGGGTGCGCGAGGTAGCGTGATACGGCCTAACTAAAATGGGCGTTGTTCGAAAGAGGAGGCCGAGGCAAGCATTATAGTGTCGGCGCCGCCTCAGTATGGTCACCGGAGCGATGGCAGCAACGGCAAACAACTTGGCAGAATCGGCGGCCCTAGAGACCTATGGTAAAGGGTTTTCCCCGTCTTCTGCCCCGCCCGTTGTCCCCAAGATAGGCCCCAGACCGAGGGGAGAAGCCACGACGCTCGCCAAAGAGCTGCCCGCGCAGTCCACCTTCTTCTAAGGCTGCCACCGACATTCGCGAACTCTAGCCACCACTCACGACCAACGAAACATCGCATCGCAATTGAGGCTAGGATTTCAAAAGACCACCAAAAAATTTCAAAATTTCAAAAAGCACTGGATTTGGGGAAATATGTTGCACATAGCACTGATCTAGTTTTGACGCGGTTCTAACGATGAATCTGACCGGTGGGACCCGGTGGTCAGGCCGACTTGGCCACGTTTATTTACCAAAACACCTCCACATATTATAAATTCTAATCTTAGGTCCTTTTTTTCTATTTTTTAATCCTTCTTTATTTATCTATTTTTTTCTAATCTATTTATCTTAGGCCGACTTGGACTTGGTCGGCGGGGAGCAGCCACGAGCAGCCGCCGGCGAGCTCTAGCCAACTGGCGAGCGCCGAGCGCCGAACTAGCGCGCGTGCGCCGCTAGAGTCCACCTGGCCAGCGCTCGCCCCGCGCCCTTGTTGGCTAGAGGAGAGGACGAGGCGGCGGCTCGACGGCGGAGCGGTCAGCGAGGTCACGTGCGGGCGGAGGCCGAGAAGCATGGGCGCGGCGGAACTCGCGCTGACCCTGGCCAAAGCTGGTCGGAGCTCGCCCGCGCCCCTGTGGCTAGAGGAGAGGAGGACGTACGGGACGGCGGCCGACGAGCTAGGTCTCGAGCGGGTGGAGGCCGAGAAGCACGGGCGCGACGTACCTGGCCGGAGCTGGCTGGAGCTCGCCGGCAGGGAGCGATCGATGGTGGCGACAGGCGTGGAAGGCGGCGACGGAGGCGATGGAGGACGCGACGGCGAGCTCCTCTGCTTGTTCCTGTTCTGGCTGGGGGAAGAGAGGAAGGGGAAGGCGCGCATTTAATACCCCCCCTTTAACACCGGTTCCAGAACCGGTGTTAAAGGGGGGCATTTATTTCATGCATTAAAGGGGCATTTTTAATTCAAAAAATAGGATATGAATTTAGAAAATTCATATCTTTTTCATTTCAACTCAGAAAAATATGAATAATATATCATAATTTTCAGAAAAATAATATCTATCCATTCATGTAAAAACATTTTATATTTACTTTAGATGAAAATTTTCAAAATTATTAAAACACTTACATATAAATTTTGATTATTCAATTCAAACAAAAATAAATTGTCAAATCCTAAAACTTTGAACATAAGAAATATTAAGCATCTAAAAAGGAATCTAACCCTATCTTATTAGAGCAAATCATATTTTAATGCCGCATCTTTTGTATTAACATTTTTGAATTGATTGGATATTTAAATGCCGCATCTTTTGTATACACTTGAATCTGACCAAGCCTCGCTCAACTTGCATTGGTTTTTTGATAAAATAGCATATTGTGAACCTAAAAATGATTTTTGTAAAAAATCATGAGCATCGTATCATGTACCTGTAGTTCATATCTGACCCACTTCCTACCGATTCGGCAGGAATTTGTCTTTTTCACCAGAGGTGGACGGAAAGGTTTCAGATCCCCCTGTTGGTACATTGTCCATATAAGGTGGTCTAGTATTTTTGTAAAATGTGTTGGTGGTTTTTTCAATTAGCCATTTGGTGGTTGCTTCACAAAACCGTCCGTTTTTATGCTCGGAAAATGGAAAATGCCTTTTTGGTGCGATAAAAAGGAAAACTTCCTCTTGCAACATTGTTTGCCATGCCATGATGCACATGTATGCACAATATGGCCATATTATCACAAACTATGCCTTGATTCTAGCCATAACATTGGTCATTTGACCCGAAAGCCAAGAAACCTCTAATGAGATAGGTCATTTTGTGAAGGAGATAGAACTGGAATTAAAATACAGAATGCAACTAATAGTAAGTTACATAAAGCACGACTGAAAATTAAGATACATAAAAGAACTGAAAATTAAGATACATGGCCAGATTAAGTAACAATCGGCTGAACTTGTTTCGGAATGTTGGAGTGATTCAGTCATGATCCTGCCTACACCTGTAATACTCGCCATTGTAGTCGTCGTACTCGCCACCGCCATCATCGCTATCGTCGTCGGGGTCTCCGTAATTGAACCTTGAAGGCTGGGTACGCGTGGACTGGACTTGAGGGTAGCGCAGACGGGGGTTAGAGTACGCGGGGCTGGACTTGGGCTGAAATTAGTTAGCTCCCAGGTGTATTGATCTAGTTAGAGAAGTTACAAGATGCAAGATGGTTTTCGAGAGCAGGGACACCACTACGGCCAGTTTCAGGGAGATGCCGACGGAGCCCACTCCTCCGGCATCTCCAAGAAAATGGTCATAGAGGCACTCCCTAATATGTGACCGCGCGCTTTGGAGATTCAGATCTTAATGGTAAGTACGAATCGGGACAACTTCTTCTCATAGTCCCGGTCCATCCACAAAACAAGACTAACACTCAAGACATTTATTAATATTAAAAACATGAACTAGAGTTACATAATATGATCATGAACTTCTTGGCATATGTCCTTCCTTATGATCGCTTCAGACGTAACCATGGAGCATCTTCTTTACTTAACGGAATGCTTGGGTCAGTTTTCACTGTGAAGCACGGAATTTCATCAAACTTATTATAATCTTCTGACATGTCTGTCTTGTCCTCGATTCCCACGATGTTTCTTTTCCTGAAAGAACTATGTGACGCTTTGGCTCATCATATGATGTATTCGTTTGCATATTTTATTTTTTTGGTCTGGAGGACATGTCCTTCACATAGAAAACATGAGCCACATCATTGGCTAGGACGAATGGTTCGTCTAAGTTCTTGTCTACCTTCATAAGATTGTTGAGATCCACCGTTGTCATTCCGTACTTCTTGTCTACCTCAACCCCTCCTCCTGTTAGCTTGACCCATTTGCATCGAAACAAGGGGACCTTAAAATTAGGTCCATAGTCAAGTTCCCATATCTCCTCTATGAACCCATAATACGTGGTCTTCTGCCCATTGTCTTCTGATGCATCGAAGCGGACACCACTATTTTGGTTGGTGATCTTTTTATCTTGGCCTATCGTGTAAAATGTATTCCCATTTATCTCGTACCCTTGGAAAGTACATACAGTCAAAGATGGTGTCCTGGCCAACAAGTACAGCTGATCCCCAACAGTGGTGTTATTCGTGAGAAGTCTTTGCAGCCAGCCGCCAAAACTCGCCATGTGTTCACTTATAATCCATTCATCAGACTGCCCCGGGTGTTTGAGGCGTATTAAATCCATTCATAGATCTTTGTAAAATCGTGTAGTGTGCTTGATTCAGAGAATGCCCGTCCCTACATATCATTGCTTTACATCCTAGGGTGCCTTTTCCACGCAGTCTCCCCTCATGTCGTGATTCTGGAACACCAATCGCCTTAAGGTCAGGAATAAAATCAACACAGAACTCAATGACCTCCTCTGTTACATAGCCCTTGGAGACGCTTCCTTCTGGCCTAGCACGATTATGAACATATTTCTTTAAGACTCCCATGTACCTCTCAAATGGGAACATATTGTGTAGAAATACAGGACCGAGAATGGCAATCTCTTCTACTAGGTGAACCAGGAGATGCGTCATAATATTGAAGAAGGATGGTGGGAACACCAACTCAAAGCTGACAAGACATTGGGCCACATCTGTTTGTAACCCTGGTAGGCTTTATGGATCGATTAACTTCTGAGATATTGCATTGAGGAATGCACATAGCTTCACAATGGGTACTCGAACATTTTCAGGTAGAAGCCCCCTCAATGCAATCGAAAGCAATTGTGTCATAATCACGTGGCAGTCATGAGACTTCAGGTTTTGGAATTTTTTCTCTGCCATATTTATTATTCCCTTTATATTCGATGAGAAGCCAGACGGGACCTTGATACTGCTCAGACATTCAAAAAAGATTTCCTTCTCTGCTTTGGTAAGAGCGTAGCTGGTAGGAGTTACGTGGCATCGTTTACCCTTCTCATTCTCAGGATGCATAGGCTCTTCAGGGTCTTTCAGACGTTGCTGGTCCTGCCGTGCTTCCGGTGTATCTTTTGTCTTCCCATACACTCCTAGAAAGCCTAGCAGGTTCACGCAAACATTCTTCGTCACGTGCATCACGTCGATTGAAGAGCGGACCTCTAAGACTTTCCAATAGGGTAGGTCCCAAAATATAGATTGCTTCTTCCACATGGGCGCGTGTCCGGCATCGTCATTCGGAACAGATAGACTGCCAGGACCTTTTCCAAAGATTACTTCTAGGTCCTTGACCATACCAAATACCTCCTCACCGGTACGGAGGACAGGCTTCCTCCGGGGTTCTGCCAGACGTTTGAAATGCTTGCCTTTCTTTCTTACTGGTTGCAGGTTCGGAAGAAATCGGCGATACCCTAGGTACACAACCTTCTTACATTTATCCTAATATACACTTTCAGTCTCATCTAAACAGTGTGTGCATGCATTGTATCCCTTGTTTGTCTACCCTAAAATGTTACTAAGCGCAGGCCAATCATTGATGGTTACGAAAAGCAATGCTCGTAGGTCAAATGGCTCCCCTTTGTGCTCATCCCACTGTAGGGGTTCGTAGCATGGAAAACAAAAAATTTCTATCGCATACAAACAAACAAGCCAAGATCTATCTACTAGATTGTAGCAACGAGTTGATAGGGGAACTTACCCTCGAAGATTCCAAAGCGGTTAACGAGAGCAGATTCTCGTGGGTGATGTAGTCGTACTCTTTCCGATCTCAAGATCGTGTAGACGATCCTTCCGGCGCTGCGTTCCGGCAGCGCTCCCGCAGTCGGTCACACGTTCGGTACTCGACGAAGACCTTCCTCTCCCTTGTTCCAGCAGGCAGCGGAGGTTGTAGCACTCTCCTCGCGATTCCGGCAGCACAACGGCGTGGTACCGGAAGTAGAGGGGAGATCCCGCAGGGCTTCGCCTTAAGCCGGAGCGAGTATAGTGGATTATGAGAGAGGGCTATTAGTGGTCTAGAGATTAGACACACCAATTAGAAGGCTCTAAACCGCAGGCTAAAGCAATTAGAAGCTCTAAACCAAAACGGCTCTAAACCGGAGATTAGAGGTAGAAACTTGTGTGTCTCAAGGAGGAGCCCTGCCCCTCCTTTTATAGGTGGAGGGGCTAGGCGCGCCAGGGAGGGAGGGAGTCCCTCCCCAACTCGGCCTAGGGCTGGGCGCCGGCTTGGAGGAGAGGAACTCCTCCTCCAAGTTGGTTTCAACCTCCTCTTGCTTGTTTCCCACAGTTTCCTGTTTCCCACAGTTTCCTGTTTTCCACAGTTTCCTGTTTTAGCCGTTTGACTTTCAAACTGGCAATTTGACTTTCATGTTTTTGGAACAGCAAGAACACTTAGTACATGATGCAATCATTCAATAACACATTCATGTACCCTCCCCCCCCCTCCCGGAGTGCCGGACAATCCGGACCCTTCTAGAACATTCCCGATGAAAACACCGGAATCATTCCCGAACTCCGAAGCGGGACTTTCCTTATATGAATCTTATTCTCCGGACCATTCCGGATCACCTCGTGATATCCCGGATCCCATCCGAGACTCCGAACAACATTCGGTCTCTTTCTCATAATACCATAACTACTCAAACAACGTCGAATCCTTAAGTGTGTCTCCCTACGGTTCGTGAATTATGCGGACATGATCGAGACACTTCTCCGAACAATAACCAATAGAGGAATCTGGAAATTCATATGGCTCCCACATATTTCTACGATTACTTTGCGATCGAATGAACCACTTACATACGATACCAATTTCCCTTTGTCTCACGATAGTTTACTTATCCGAGGTTATGATCGTCGGTATCTCTGCATACCTAGTTCAACCTCGTTACCGATAAGTACTCTTTTCTCGTTCCCGTGATATGTGATCCCTTGTGAGCCAGTCACATGCTTGCAAGCCAATTGGATGACATTCCACCGAGAGGGCCCAGAGTATATCTATCCGTCATATGGATGGACAAATCCCACTCTTGATCCATGTGTTTCAACCAATACTTTCTGAACACTCAATGCCACCTTTATAGCCACCCTGTTACGGTGTGGTGTTTGATGACATCAAAGCATCCATCCGGAAAAGGTGATATGCATGATCTCATGGTCGAAGGAATTAGGTTACTATGTATCAGAAAGCATATAGCAATTGAACTATTTAAATGACTTGATCTTTATGCTTACGCTTATCTATAGGAGTATGTCCATCACATCATTCTCCTAATGATATGACCCTGTTGTTAATAACATCTCTATGTTCATGATCAGGAAACCATGATCATATATCAACCAACAAGCTAGTTTAACAAGAGGCTTTACTAGGGACTCTTATTTTAGTTTACAAATCACACAAGTATTAATGTTTCCGGTTAATACAATTATAGCATGGTATGTAAACATTTATCATAAGTGTGAAGATATGATAATAACCACTTTATTATTGCCTCTTGGGCATATCTCCAACACCCACATACGTACACCTGGTTTGGCCCACAGCTGTAAAAGTTCTTCAACTAATGGCCTTAGGTACACATCAATGTCGTTGTCGGGTTGCCTCGGGCCTTGGATGAGCACTGGCATCATAATGAACTTCCTCTTCATACACAACCAAGGAGGAAGGTTATAGATACATAGAGTCACAGGCTAGGAGCTGTGACTGCAGCTCTGCTCACCAAAAGGATTCATGTCGTCTGTACTTAGACGAAAACTTAAGTTCCTTGCATCACGTGCGAAGTTCGGGTACTCTCGCTCGACTTTTCTCCACTGTGACCCATCAGCGGGGTGTCTCAACATCGCGTCTTTCTTACGGTCTTCCATGTGCCATCGCAACAACTTGGCATGCTCTTTATTTCTGAAGAGACGTTTTAACCGTGGTATTATAGGAGCATACCACATAACCTTGGCGGGAACCTTCTTCCTAGGGGCCTCGCCCTCAACATCGCCAGGATCGTCTCGTCTGATCTTATACCGCAGTGCAGTGCATACCGAGCATGCATCTAAATTCTCGTACTTCTCACCACGGTAGAGGATGCAGTCATTAATGCAGGCATCTATCTTCTGCACGTCTAATCCTAGAGGGCAGACAACCTTTTTTGCTTGGTATGTACTGTCGGGCAACTCATTATTTCTCGGAAGAAGATTCTTCATTTTTACCAACAACTTTGAAAATGCGCTGTCAGTCACACCGTTCTCTGCCTTCCATTGCAGCAAATCCAGTGTGGTACCTAGCTTTTTGTGACCATGTTCGCAAGTTGGATACAACAATGTTTTGTGATCCTTTAACATCTGCTCCAGCTTCTCCTTCTACTTTTCAGTTTCACATTCTTCCTTTGCATCAGTAATGGCCCGACCAAGATCATCATCAGCGGGCCCATCTGCTGCCTCTTGATCTTCATTATCTACCCCCGTTGCAGTATCATCATATTCACGATACATATTATGATAGTTGTCATCATCCTCTTCTTCTTCGTTGTCTTCCATCACAACCCTTTTTTCTCCGTGCTTGGTCCAACAATTATAGCTGGGCATGAAACCGGATCGAAGCAGGTGGGCGTGAATGGTTCTGGTATTTGAGTAGTCTTTCTTGTTCTGACAGTGAACACACGGACAACACATAAAACCATTGTGACCACGGTTTGCATTAGCCACAACGATGAAATTTTGGAGGCCCGTAATGTACTCGGAAGTGCGGCGGTCACCGTACATCCATTGTCGGTTTGCATTAATATGTAGTATATATCAAAAATTAATAGGGAGATGACCATTTATATATATAGTACATCAATGACACATGAAAGGATAGTTGCCGACCTCGACGGAGAAGGAAAGAGCAACGAGAAAACTTATTTTGAGCTCTCGGGCATTTCACCGAACACCTCTTGTGCATATGAAAAAAACACAAACTAGCACTCTTCACACCCTCTTTCTAGGCTCCAAAACGAGATAGTGAAAAAATGGAAGAGTGGGGTATGGGCTGTGTTAGCACAGCCCCTGCCACCGAGTACTTTCCGACGACACCGACGAGGAAATTCTGACGAGACGACACGCACGTATCCGATAACTTCCGCCGAGATGCACGTGCTGCTAGCCAATCGATTCTTTTGATCTAACTAGTACACTCACGCACGCACACGCAAAAACAACTTGATCGCCAACACTACAAGGAATCTGGCTATATATGACCCTCAATTTTTGTCACAGAATCGTCATAGTAGTCCGTTTATGACGATTCTATGACGATTTTGAGATCGTCAAAAGCTGGGCGTCGCAAATGGACTATAACGACGATTTTGATAAAATCGTCATAACCGTCTATGACGATATTGAATCGTCATAACGTCTATGACGATCCAATATCGTCATGGACCTTCTAGCCAGGCCAGCTCAGATCCTACGTGGCCGATCCTACGTGGCAAAATTGTGACGAAATGAAATCATCTTAAATCAAAATCAGCCCAGTCCATTTTAGTTGCTTACTTGGTCTAAGCCCAATAATTCTGGCTTTTCTTTTTCTAGTCGTCGGCCTTTTATGGTATGTCTCTCTCGGGCCTTAGCCTTTTTATGGCCTCTTTTCTATTTTGGACCTCGGCCTTTTTATGATACATTTTTGTTTGGGATAGGCCCGCTTTTCAGTTTCAATTTTCATACAACACTTGTCCAGTTTTATTTTTCATGATTTGTTAATAATTTAACAACAAATAATTTAATCAGAACTGAGTACATCAATTATTTTTGATAATCAAGAATATAACGATATTTTCATTGTTTAAATCACAGATACTGATATACAAAATAATAATCCAGGTTTGAAAATACAACAAAAAACGAATATGCATAACTCTATTACAATATTTCCGATGTTCAAATGGCAAATACTGATATACAAAATAATAATCCAGGTATAAAAATACAACACAAATTGAACCTTCCATCATAATACAAGGCTGCAACAGAATGTAAAACCACTACAGGACCATATCCCTTGAACATGTAACATCCATCGACGGTCAGAGCATGAGGAAACAAAGCATATCCTTCCAGCCAACCAAACTCGACTCCAAAGCTAGATGCCCCTTGCTATTGCATTATCAGGACCTCTCCCCTACACAAACAACACATCAAGTTGCTAGCTGCTTATGGTATATCAAATAACACAGCATGCATGCTTCCAAAAAAAATTATAATCAGACCATAACTATAAAATAGAACTTTACCATGCTATGAAACAATATTTATCTATCATGCAAGAACAACATTCAAAACAGAAATGCACCTGTATAGCCTATGAGCAGCTAACAGCTAATAGTCCTAATTTATGTATCATATCAGCAAATGATACATACATGAATTCAACTCAAATTTATAATGCTTGAATACACCTATTAATTTAGCATATGATTCATAACACGATGTATGTTCAATTCCAGTTTTACACTGAGATTATTGTCACTCGCATCAGAGCCTAAATACAAAGGAACATGTACAGCAGTGGCCTATCAACCAAGTAACAAGGGACACAAAGAGGTTAAATCAAGGACTTGTCTAATCCAGAGAAGGAAGCGCCTCTGCAGTTGCAGCGCGGTGAACTCGACGATATGAACGCGGTGCCATGGCTAGGTTTGGTGCGTTGTAGCATGAAATGTAGCACACAGGTAACTCCCCTGGTTCAGCAAGGCACATCACCACACATTTGTGTCTGGGCATAAATAATAACTTGTAAGCAAGATAATTTAATAAAATATAACTGTGTACTGGATACAACAATGGTGGAAAAAAATGTTTGGTAAATATACAATAAGTCATTTCCCAAAGCTCTAAAAAATGGAACTTAGTAGGATTGGCATACATATTATCTCAAGGTTTTCAAAATATTAAGATGATGCATTACTCTAGCATAACCAAAATAGAAGAATCAGTTTAGATTGGTACAACAGATGAGAGCCAATAAACATCCCAGTTCAGACATCTCTTTCTCCACAAATAAATCGAGCAATCCTGGAGCATGTATGGAGCCTCTCTCAAAATAAAGGAAGGTATATGAGGACATGAAGCTATCGTGTGGTCAGAGAGGTTATAAAAATTTAATATGGGCACAATAGAGACTATTGAGACATGCATCAGGATATACACAGATACACAATAAGTATTGAGACATGCATCAGGATATATACTAGTAGTTCAACTGCAATGAGATATGTTCGTCGAATCACCACTTCAACAGCGACAAATATGTATTGGAGTAAACCATTTGGCAAACTAATTCTACTATTATTCCCCAAGTAGACACAGTAGTAGCATCACTAAGTTCTATTGTTTCTATTTCAGCAGCAGCACCACCGAGTATGGGACTGGAGTACCTTACCACTTAGCATGTCGATGTAGCAGTCGCCAATCTTGCCGCTGGAGAGGTGAACGAGGTGAAGGCGGAGGTGATCTTGAGAAAACTGGTGTTCACTTCGTCCTCCATGATCTGCTCTTGTCCGCTGAACAGCAGGCTACCGGAGACCTCGGCCGCTGCCACATCCTCCCAGTCCATCATCCGGTACTCGCCCCTCCTTGCTCCTCCATTAGGATTCCAACCTGAAAAAACACAAGAGATGACAGGACACATACAAGTCAAGTACTCAGTGGAGTAGACAAGTTTCAGAGTAGTGCGAGTAGACTGATTGGGTATCAAAAGCATTGAGAAAGTTCATTTTTCAACACTAATATTCATTTTCTCATATCATTTGATTGCACACAAAGATTAACTACAGTAAAAATTCGACAATGTACCAGTAGCTATAAACAGCAGCTATGTATCCATAATATATACAAACATAAGCTATGTACCAGCACTGTCTACTGATGCACAATTGAGTAGAAAGAAAACATGCGACATCTAAATTGAGACGCTGATGTACGTACACACCCACATGAGATGTGGGAGGAGCAGCAGGAGGAGGGAGGCCTCACCGGGGTTCTCAGCAGCAGGTTTGGGAGGACGTCATCGGGAGCGCATCCATGTGGGAGTTGTGGTGGCAGGTCGGACCGGCGAGCACGTGAAAGAGCTTAGGGTGGACTGCTTCGACGCGGTCGGGGTCGGTGCGCAGCAGCAAGCCGTCGGAGGCGACAAGCAGCAGCAGGAGATGGGTCTCGTTGTGGCGCTCGTGGAGGGAGGAGCAGCAGGGCAGCGATGAGAAGGGGTAAGACGACAAGGGTTCTCCCTCGATCTAGATGGGAGAAATCTCGAGAGGGTGAGGGAGATGGGCGGCGGGAAGGGAGGGATCTGGTGAGGCGGTGGAGGTGGCGGCAGTTGTGAAGGGGCGAGGCAGTGGAGATGGGCGATGGTGGGTTACGGTGGTTCTCTAGATCGGTTCTGGACTGGTGATGGTGGGGTGGGGGTGGAACTGGGGTGGGCGCATGGGGATCTGGGTAGGCGGCGCTGGGTGGGTGGCGTGGGGATCCGACGAGGAACCTCTCTGCATCGAGATCAAGAGAGGGGGCACGGGTGGTGGCGGTGATAGAGTTGATTCCTAGTAGGACAGGCCGCCCTCCAGGAGGCTCCCCATCCGCAGCCGCTCCGCCAGGCTCCGCCGCTCACCAACCCCCACGCCGCCTGACCCGTCCACGGTCACCACCACCGCGGCAACCTGCGCGACCACCACCGAAATCGTCGGATCCTGGTTCGAGCTCCCGAACACCATCGTCGGTTCATCCGAGCTCATGGGTGTCGCACGCATCGCAGGGGTGCTGCCCATATTTGGCTTATGCGGCGTCGGAGTCGGCTTCGGGTGAGGAGGAGGAGGGAGGGAGGCAGCTATGGCGACGCAAGGAAAAGAGAGGAGGAATGTGGTGGCGGCGCAAGGAAAAGAGAGGAGGGCACATCGATCTCGATCTAGGTGAAGGGGAAAGAGGACAGAGGGGAATCGAAGTAGGTGTGGTTTTTTCAGGTGTGTTTCTTTTGGTGAGCGCAGAAGCGTTGGATTGGCTTTTAACGGTTTTGATGAGGCTGAGATTCCTGATCCGTGGGAGGCCGAACCCTGTAATTTCATTGGTTGTAGAAGAAATGGTCATTTTCCATTTTCCGAGCGAAAAAACGGGGCGTTTTGTGAATCAACCACCAAATGACAGTTTTAGAATGGTACCAACATATTTTTTAAAAATATTAGACCACCTTACATGGACAATGTCCCAACCGGGGTATCTCAAACCTTTCCGTTCACCCCTGGTGAAAAAGACAAATTCATGCCGAATCGGTAGGAAGTGGGTCCGGTTTGAACTACAAGTACATGATCCGATGCTCATGATTTTTGGTAAACATCATTTTTAGACTCACAATATGCTGTTTCTTCAGAGATCCAATGCAAGTTTAGCGAGGCTCATCCCCTAGCTAAGAACCTTCGTGCCCGCCGTTTTGACCATAGTTTGAAACGGACATAAAAAATTCAAAAACGGTCTGATCAATGCAAATCCTTCACGTGGTGTCTTCTTATGTGACATAGTTGCAAGGAAAAATACCAAGCTTGGTATATTGCAAGTGTCTCAAAAAAACCTTCTCAGAAATGACCTATCATCTCCGAGGTTTCATGGCTTTCGGGCCAAACGACCAATGTTATGGCCAGAATTGCGGCATAGTTTGTGATAATATGCCCATATTGTGCACACATATGTATCATGGGATGGCGAACAATGTTGCAGGAGAAAGTTTTCCTTTTCGACGCATGGAAAATCCATTTTCCATTTTCCGAGAGAAAAAAACGGGCCTTTTTGTGAATCAACCACCAAATGACAGTTTTAGAATGGTACCACCACATTTTGTAAAAATATTAGTCCTCCTTATATGGACAATGTCCTGTAAGGTTTCGTAGCATGGAAAACAAAATTTTTCTATCGCATACAAACAAACAAGCCAAGATCTATCTACTAGATTGTAGCAACGAGTCAATGGAATAAGTTACCCTTGAAGATTCCAAAGCGTTTAACGAGAGCGGATTCTCGTGGGTGATGTAGTCGTACTCTTCCCGATCTCAAGATCGTGTAGACGATCCTTCCGGCGCTGCGTTCCGGCAGCGCTCCCGCAGTCGGTCACACGTTCGGTACTCGATGAAGACCTTCCTCTCCCTTGTTCCAGCAGGCAGCGGAGGTTGTAGCACTCTCCTCGCGATTCCGGCAGCACAACGGCGTGGTACCGGAAGTAGAGGGGAGATCCCGCAGGGCTTCTCCTTAAGCCGGAGCGAGTATGGTGGAGTATGAGAGAGAACTATTAGTGGTCTAGGGTTTAGACACACCAATTAGAAGGCTCTAACCGGAAGGCTAGGGCAATTAGAAGCTCTAAACCAAAACGGCTCTAAACCGGAGATTAGAGGATAGGAACTTGTGTGTCTAGAGGAGGAGGCCCTGCCCCTCCTCTTATAGGTGGGAGGTGCGGCCAAGGGGAGGGGAGTCCCTCC
The DNA here is from genome assembly GCA_916181665.1 of Avena sativa. Lineage (NCBI taxonomy): Eukaryota > Viridiplantae > Streptophyta > Magnoliopsida > Poales > Poaceae > Avena > Avena sativa. The sequence goes on from OV702280.1 coordinate 427,724,147, forward strand.
CCAAGTCGGCCTTGGGTGGCGCGCCGGCTTGGAGAGGAGAGTCCTCCCCCAAGTCGGTTTCAACCACCTCTTGCTTGTTTCCCACAGTTTCCTGTTTTAGCCGTTTGACTTTCAAAGTGGCCATTTGACTTTTCTGTTTTAGGATTCAATTTAATCCTTTATTTGGAACAGCAAGAACACTTAGTACATGATGCAATCATTCCAATATGTAATGACACATTCATGTACCCCTCCCCTTTCCCGGAGTGCCGGACACTTCGGAACCTTCTAGAACATTCCCGATGAAAACACCGGAATCATTTCCGAACTCCGAAACGGGACTTTCCTTATGTGAATCTTATTCTCCAGACCATTCCGGATCACCTCGTGATATCCCGGATACCATCCGAGACTCCGAACAACATTCGGTCTCTTTCTCATAATACCATAACTACTCAAAACAACGTCGAATCCTTAAGTGTGTCTCCCTACGGTTCGTGAATTATGCGGACATGATCGAGACACTTATCCGAACAATAACCAATAGTTGAATCTGGAAATTCATATGGCTCCCACATATTTCTACGATTACTTTGCGATCGAATGAACCACTTACATACGATACCAATTTCCCTTTGTCTCACGATAGTTTACTTATCCGAGGTTATGATCGTCGGTATCTCTGCATACCTAGTTCAACCTCGTTACTGATAAGTACTCTTTTCTCGTTCCCGTGATATGTGATCCCTTGTGAGCCAGTCACATGCTTGCAAGATAATTGGATGACATTTCACCGAGAGGGCCCAGAGAATATCTATCCGTCATATGGATGGACAAATCCCACTCATGATCCATGTGTCTCAACCAATACTTTCTGAATACTCAATGCCACCTTTATAGCCACCCAGTTACGGTGTGGTGTTTGATGTCATCAAAGCATCCATCCGGTAATGGTGATAGGCATGATCTCATGGTCGAAGGAATTAGGTTACTATGTATCAGAAAGCATATAGCAATTGAACTATTGAAATGACTTGATCTTTATGCTACGCTTATCTATAGGAGTATGTCCACCATATCATTCTCCTAACGATATGATCTTGTTGTTGATAACATCTCAATGTTCATGATTGGGAAACCACAATCATTAATCAACTAACAAGCTAGTGAAGTATAGAGGCTATACTAGGGACTTCAAATTAAGTTTACAAATCACACAAGTATCAATGTTTCCTTGTTAATACTATTATAGCATGAATGTAAACATTTATCATAAACACAAAGATATAATAATAACTATATTTATTATTGCCTCTAGGGCATATCTCCAACATGTCCCAACCGGGGTATCTCAAACCTTTCCGTTCACTCCTGGCGAAAAAGACAAATTCCTGCCAAATCGGCAGGAAGTGGGTCCGGTTTGAACTACAGGTACATGATCCGTTGCCCATGATTTTCGGAAAAAATCATTTTTAGACTCGCAATATGTTTTTTCATCAGAGATACAATGCAATTCTAGCGAGGCTCGGCCCCTAGCTAAGAACCTTCGTGTCCGTCGTTTTGACCATAGTTTGAAACGGACATAAAAAATTCAAAAACGGTCCGATCAATGCAAATCCTTCGCGTGCTGTCTTCTTATGTGACATGGTTGCAAGGAAAAATACCAAACTTGGTATATTGCAAGTGTCTCAAAAAAACCTTCTCAGAAATGACCTATCATCTCCGAGGTTTCATTGCTTTCGGGCCAAACGACCAATGTTATGGCCAGAATCGCGGCATAGTTTGTGATAATGTGCCCATATTGTGCACACATATGTATCATGGGATGGCAAACAATGTTGCAGGATAAAGTTTTCCTTTTCGACGCATGGAAAATCCATTTTCCATTTTCCGAGCGAAAAAAACGGGCCTTTTTGTGAATCAACCACCAAATGACAGTTTTGGAATGGTACCACCATATTTTGTAAAAATATTAGACCGCCTTATATGGACAATGTCCCAACCGGGGTATCTCAAACCTTTTCATTCACTCCTGGCGAAAAAGACAAATTCCTGCCGAGTCGGTAGGAAGTGGGTCCGGTTTGAACTACAGGTACATGATCTGATGCCCATGATTTTTGGCAAAAATCATTTTTTGACTCGCAATATGTTGTTTCATCAGAGATACGATGCAATTCTAGCGAGGCTCGGCCCCTAGCTAAGAACCTTCGTGTCCGCCGTTTTGACCATAGTTTGAAACGGACATAAAAAATTCAAAAACGGTCCGATCAATGCAAATCCTTCGCGTGCTGTCTTCTTATGTGACATGGTTGCAAGGAAAAATACCAAACTTGGTATATTGCAAGTGTCTCAAAAAAACCTTCTCAGAAATGACCTATCATCTCCGAGGTTTCATTGCTTTCGGGCCAAACGACCAATGTTATGGCCAGAATCGCGGCATAGTTTGTGATAATGTGCCCATATTGTGCACACATATGTATCATGGGATGGCGAACAATGTTGCAGGAGAAAGTTTTCCTTTTCGACGCATGGAAAATCCATTTTCCATTTTCCGAGCGAAAAAACGGGCCTTTTTGTGAATCTACCACCAAATGACAGTTTTGGAATGGTACCACCACATTTTGTAAAAATATTAGACCGCCTTATATGGACAATGTCCCAACCGGGGTATCTCAAACCTTTCCGTTCACTCCTGGCGAAAAAGACAAATTCCTGCCGAATCGGTAGGAAGTGGGTCCGGTTTGAACTACAGGTACATGATCCGATGCCCATGATTTTCGGCAAAAATCATTTTTAGACTCGCAATACGTTGTTTCATCAGAGATACGATGCAATTCTAGCGAGGCTCGGCCCCTAGCTAAGAACCTTCGTGTCCGCCGTTTTGACCATAGTTTGAAACGGACATAAAAAATTCAAAAACGGTCCGATCAATGCAAATCCTTCGCGTGGTGTCTTATTATGTGACATGGTTGCAAGGAAAAATACTAAACTTGGTATATTGCAAGTGTCTCGAAAAAACCTTCTCAGAAATGACCTATCTTGTATGAGGTTTCATGGCTTTCGGGCCAAACCACCAGTGTTATGGCCAGAATCATGGCATAGTTTGTGATAATGTGCCCGTATTATGCATGCATGTGCATATTGTTTCAGGAGGAGGTTCCATTTTCCGAGCGTATAAAACGGGACGTTTTGTGAAGCAACCACCAAATGAAAGTTGCACGATGCTACCATCCCATTTTTCAAAAATAATAGGCCACCTATATGAAAAAATTTCCCATCCGGGATATCTCAAACCTTTCCGTCTACCCCTGACGAAATGACCTATATGTCTGAGGTTTCATGGCTTTTGGGCAAAACGACCAATGTTATGACTAGAATTACGGCATAGTTTGTGATAATGTTCTCATATTGTGAACACATATGCATAATGGGATGGAGAACAATGTTATAGGAGGAATTTTTCCTTTTCGTCGCACGGAAAACCATTTTCCATTTTCCGAGCGCAGAAAACGGGCCGTTTTTTGAAGCAACCACGAAATGAAAGTTTCAAAACTGCTCTTAATGCATGATGCAAATGATAACATGGATAACATTTAACAATTAGAAAATTTTAATTGCTCAAATTATGTTTTCAATAGCACATTCATAATCCTCATGTTTTTCTGATTCAAAAACATATATTACAAGTATTATTTCAAATTATGAATTTAAAATTATTAGTAACTACAAACAATTCAAATTGGGTCAAAAGTCAATGGTTTGACTAGATAGAGTTGACTCTGGTCAAATTTGAAAACATGGTTGAATTCATATTTAAAAAATATTTACTTTTTATTTTGAAAGTTTTTACAAATTCGAATTATTTCATAAGATATGAATTTAGCTAGATTTAAACATTTCCTGTAATTTTATTTGTATTAAAGTTTTGGCAAACTTTTGTTACTCATGGAGATTCTACCCACAGAGATGGACAAGTGGGCCAGATGAGCATAATGGGTCCGCCCACGTGTGGCCAGCTGTGGGATGTCACGTGGTGGAGCCGAGGACGACAGGCTGAGATGCTAAAAAGGTAGGGGCCTTTTCACAAAACCTTCTGGGAAGTTATCTGACGAACTGAAGATTGCATCAGCGAAAATAGCTAGCTGATCTTGATTTTCGGGAGACGATGGCGAGCGATCCGCTAGGAATATCGCGATACCACAAAAAGAAATATTATAGAGGGGATCCAGATCTACAAATTTGGTTCATGATGTTTCTCCGGAGGAGGGCTGAGGCGGCGGGAAAACGAGGAGGAACAGAGGTGGGTCAGAGGTGTTGTTTTCGTGTTTAACTGACGGAAAAACTCGAGAGTTCAGAGCAGCGGCGACCGAAAACTTGCATGACTTCAGGTGAGGATTCCGAGAGATGTATCTCACTGTTTTGATCAAGGTTGGGATTTTTGGAAAGATGGATGTACCCTCTTTACGGAGGTGTGAGACGAGGCACCGAACCTAGATGGAGGAAGCCATAAGAAATGCGGGAATAGGGCCACGCGAGGTTTGGTTGCTGCGGTGGCGAGCGCGTCGGGTGCTGCGCGCGCGGGCGGCTGTAGCGTGTGCGTAGGCGTGCTTCCGGTGGCATCTGGAGACCGATAACTGGTGCGGAAGATGCGCCTGGGCGTGCCGAACTTGAATGCATCGAGCTGGTGTCGTAAGGTGACAGACATGGGAAGGACGGTGAGGCGACGGTGGCGGCCGGCGACGCGATCAAGCTGGAGACGTAGGGGATGGCGATAGAGTACACGCATGGAACCAGGCAGAGACGAGAGGAAGAGACGCTCATCGGGCGGCGATTGAGAAGGACAAGAATAGGCCTAGGCCCATCTGTGGTTCGGTCGCCTAGGTCGAGCTGGCGATTTGTGAAGATAAGGTGTGAGCGCAATAGTTGGACACCAAATTTCAACTGACGTGGTGGTTTGTCCGTTGGAATTTCCGTGGCCGCATAGTTCGCGGGTTCGATTCCCCTGGTAGCATCCTTTTTCCTTAAAAATAAGGAAAAAACTTCTCCTAGTGTTAGTTCAGACGTGGGACCACCTGATAGATTCAAACAGTGCCACATAAGAAGATATTGACACATGGATATGACACGTAGTAAAAAACTAAAACCTATAGATGCAATTTGCTGATGTGGTAGACTGCCCAATTCAACTTATCCTTATTTGGAGGTTATGACGATTTTAAATCGTCGTAGTGAGGTACAAATAACATCATAGGCTACATCCATCAGATTATGACGATTTGAGCTAATCAAATTATGACGTTCCTAAGCAAAATCGTCATTATTTTGTATGGTTTTGAACCTCTCGAACGGCTTACGACCATCTGATGCGAAATCGTCATAACTCTATGACGACTCCTAGTGTTAGTTCAGACGTGGGACCACCTGGTAGATTCAAACAGTGCCACGTAAGCAGATATTGACACATGGCTATGACACGTAGTAAAAAACTGAAACCTATAGATGCAATTTGCTGATGTGGTAGACTACCCAATTCAACTTATTCTTATTTGGAGGTTATGACGATTTTAAATCGTCGTAGTGAGGTACAAATAACATCATAGGCTACATCCATCAGATTATGACGATTTGAGCTAATCAAATTATGACGTTCCTAAGAAAAATCGTCATTATTTTGTATGGTTTTGAACCTCTCGAATGGCTTACGACCATCTGATGCGAAATCGTCATAACTCTTTGACGATTTTGCCCACGATCACTATGAGAAGGTCATAGAATAACACATTCCTTGTAGTGACGATGGTTGTGGCGGCTACAGATGGTTTCGTGGAGATTCGATCGGGTGCTTAGGGTTTTTGCATCGGGGGCTTCTTATAGGCGAAGGGGAGGCCGAGGAGGCGACCAGGGGCCCCACACCCTGCCTAGGCGCGAGGCAGGGCCCACCGAGCCTAGTGGGGGTGTGGGCGCCCTGGCACCTCTCTCCGTCTTCCCTCTGGACTTCTTGTTCCCCACGGAAAGTTATTGACTTCGACGTTTGTCCCGTCCAATTTTGAGAATATTTATTTACTAGCTTTTCTGAAACCAAAAACAGCAGAAAACAGGCAACCGGCACTGTGGAAACTTGTTAATAGGTTAGTACCAGAAAAGAAAAAAGCACCTCAAAGTGTAGACAATGCAAAGCAAAGTAGATACTAACAAGTATGGAACATCAAAAATTATAGATACGTTTCCGACGTATCACATGTCATGTTTGGTTATATAAGGAGAACACCTCTAGTGAACTATGGACCCCGTTCCAATCTTTACCATTGGTACATCTTCTACTGTTACTATTTACTTGCTGCAAACCACTATTACCTTCCACACCATACAGTTAATCCTTTGTTTTCAGCAAACCAGTGAGATTAACAACCTCATTGTTCGTTGGGGCAAAGTCTTGAGTTTGTTTTCTACAGGTCTCCAAGTTGCTAGCAACACCTTTGAGTCGTTTCCTTCCTCCTACGGGTTCGATAACCTCGGTTTCTTACTGAGGGAAAACTTGTTGCTGTGCTCAACACGCCAACAAGCTTTTTTCTGGCGTCGTTGCCGGGGAGGCTAAGGACATCTTCACAAGGGGAGTCCTTCACAACCTCTCTCTTTACTTTGTTTTTGTTTTGCTTAGTTTATTTTGCTTGGTTTTGTTTGCCTCTTTTTATCAAAAACTCCAAAAAATAGTTTAGTTTGGTTTGCTTTCTCTTATAAAAAAATAAAAAATTAGTTCTTGCTCTAGTTGTCACCTTGCTCTACCTCACTATGTTGATCCCCAAGTTCAATAGGTAGTGTCTCTATAATTGGGAAAGAAAATATTGAAGAATACTTTAATATAGTTAGCAAACATGAGGATATTGAGGATAGATCTATAGAAAAATTTGCTCCTAATTATGAAATTGCTACAACTTCTTTAGTCCATATGTTGGAGGCTAGGTTCGTTTACCTTAACCCCATGATGCAAAACTTGTTCCTTAAACTAAAAGAAGAAAAGGATCCTGAAAAGAGAGATTTTATCCTAGAAACTTTACTAAAAGAGTTCAATGATGTTGCTAAGGAAGACAAAAAGGTTTTTGAATGTTTTAATATGCTAGGATCTTGTGTAGATGTTATGGGTACCTTATATGAACCAAATCCAGTGAGGAAATTAAGATACCCATACCTTTTAAACTTGTAGGAATGCATGAAGCCTTAGAAAAAAATTGATTGGATTGTTCCTAAAAACCCTTTTGATGAAAGTAGTGAACCAAGGAGAGATGCGAAGGGATCCTCTAAAACTCATTTGGATGAGATACCTTTCCTAGTTGAAGAGATTGCATGTATTGATATTAATGCTTCTTCATTTGAAAATACTTGATTCTTGCTTCTTGAGCCTAACTTAAAGGCGTTAAAGAAAAGTACTTATTGGAAGATAACCCAAAAGTTTTCTTGAGTCTTGGAAGTTATTACTTCAGTAATGACCTCTCCTTATACTTTTTATTTGCCTTTTGTGCCAAGAGTGACCTCTAATGAGAGGGAAGTAAGATTTGGGGAGTTGCTGTCCCGAAATAGATTTTTTGTGCTCCACCGTAAAAATTCGTGAGGAATCTCTGTAAGTAGGATTGAGATGATGTTTTCTAAATAAATCCCCCAGTATGTTATCTAACTTTAGTTATTTCAACACTTTTTGATTTGAGCAACAGAAGGTCTTCTAAAAAATCGGTTTCTACCTGCTGGTCTATTTTGACAGATTTCTGCCATTATTTGCATTTGCTTCTTATTGCTTCCTTTTTGGGTTCTTTTTGGGAAATTGAGCTTTTTGGGGGAATTTCTATAGTAGCTCATGTTTTTAGTGAAAGTTTTGATGTTCTAAAGCTAAACCCAAAGGTCTATTATCTTTTGAATACATTAATGTTGCTAATGAAGATTATGTCAAGTTTTGTATGAAGGAAAATGTTCAGGTATAGAGAGAGAATGATGTAATGAGATGAAGAATGGACAAAAGCTCAATTTTGGGGATGCCACCCGTGTCACCCAAAGAAATATTGAAGAGGTACAAGCATCAAAGATTGGGGATGCCTCTTCATCAATAAAAAGCTCAGGTCTTTCTAGACACTTCATTTTTTATTGTTTCATGCACAGTTGTGTTGTTCTTGGAGCGTCTTAGTTTTCGTTTAGTTTGCTTGAATAAAGTAGTTTGGACCGTTTTTTCAAATAAGTTGATTGGTGTTGGAGAGGAGTAGAAAGTTCTTTCTTGAGTAGTACAAGAGGAGCTTGCTTTGACTGTGACTTAGACTTTATCATGTCATGCTAGATATTGTTTTGACCTTATGCTTAGTGATTATAGCTGTAGCATGACTTGTTCCAAACAATTGGGATTGCTTAGTGTTACTTGAAGGAATCATGCATTGTTTTAGCATACAAAAGCATAGTATTGTGGTATTCTCCTATGAAGCTTTGTTTAGGTTGACTTGGCACATGCTCACACCATGTTATAACTATGAACAAGTCACCATAGCCTCTATGATCATTTAGTCCTTGACTTGTAGTACCACTTCATGCTTTGATTAGTAGTGTTTTGTTGCTCTGCATGATTATGGCCATTATTGCTCTCTTAGTTGGTCACTCCCAGTCTTTTGTTAGCCTCCACTTGTATGAGTAAGCTCTACTCATGCATCCAACTCCCAAGAAACCAAGTTATTACAAAGTGTCCACTATAAATTCCTATGCATGGTGTGTTACACCATTCCAAGTATATTCTTGTTTTCATCTATCTTTCAATTAAAAAGTATTTTGTTATGTGAAAACTTAGTGATTAAAGCTCTCACGAACTTGATGGCACACTTTATTTTTCTTGCCCATAATAAACTTGAACCATTGTTTCATCTATGTTGTATATGCTTGCACTTATACGTTGGAATTAGCAGAACCATGCTGTCATGGGGAACGCTTTCAACATTGCACTTGTACATTTTACCCAGTCGATATCATGCTCTTTTGTCTATGGATGTCGTCGGTGTGAAATGAAAGGGGAGCTTGTAACTCCATGGAGTTATGTATGTGTGTTAGACAAACGCCTGGTCTACTAGCCTAAACCATGCCTAATCATGGTGAAAACTTGTAGCATCACCATAGTGACATCTATGAAGCATTCTTCTTATAAAAAAGATATTGAGAAAAAAATATGAGAAAAGAGGAAAGAGAGAAAAAGCACCATATTCCCATGGTAAATAAGAAGATTGCTGAGATGCTCATTGTCTGCTTGCCTTGTCATTTGATTATTGGATAGCTCATGTATCATGTGCAAGGGGTACCCCGTTGGCGGTTCTCTATGATACACATGTACTTACTATGACAAGAACTTGCAAGTAACTAAACTTGAGTAGCATGAGGAGCGGCCCTCCTATTCAAGGGACATGAGATTGCCAACTTATACTTTGTCAAGCATATTGATGACCCCCAAGTATAGGGGGTGTATCGTAGTACTTCCGATAAATAGGAGTGTTGATCCCAACGAGGAGCAGAAGGTGTTGACTAGTGGTATGGAGCAGGAACTCTCTGTAAATACTTAGCAAACGGATTTATAGTGGTTTTATGATAAAGCAACAAACCAAAGGGCAAGTAATAAAGACAACGATCAAACGAATCAAGTGGCCCAATCCTTTCTTAGCAAAGGACAAGCCAGTGGAAATCACTAGTAGAAAACAGGTCTTCAGTTCGATCTGAATAACGTCAGCAGTCCCGGCTTGTCACGAGATGACCCTGGTGACGTTGAGGGCGAGCCCCCCGGAAGAGGGTTCCTGCCAAGGTGATGTGGTATGCTCCTATAATAGCACGGTTGAAACGCTTATTCAAAAACAAAGAGCATGCCAAGTTGTTGCGATGGCATAAAGAGGAACGTAAGTCAGACGGGATGTTGAGACACCCCGCTGATGGGTCGCAATGGAGAAAAATCGATAGAAAGTACCCGGACTTTGCAGATGGCGCAAGGAGTTTAAGGTTTTGTCTAAGTAAAGATGGCATGAATCCTTTTGGGGAGCAGAGCTCCAGTCACAGCACCTGGCCCGTGACTCTATGCATCTATAACCTTCATCCTTGGTTGTGCATGAAGCGGAAGTTCATTATGATGCCAATGTTGATCCAAGGTCCGAAGCAACCTGGAAACGACATTGATGTGTACTTAAGGCCATTAGTTGAAGAACTTTTATAGTTGTGGCACGAACCCGGCATACGCGTGTGGGATGAGCACAAGAAGGAAGAATTTGACCTCCGAGCATTGTTTTTCGTAACAATCAATGGTTGGCCTTCTCTTAGTAACCTTCCAGGACAGTCAAACAAGGGATACAATGCATGCACACACTGTTTAGATGAGACTGAAAGTATATATTTGGAACATTGTAAGAAGAATGTTTACAATGAGCATCGTTGATTTCTTTTGGCCAAGCATTCCTTAAGAAAGAAAGGCAAGCATTTCAACGGTCTGGCATGTCACCAGACGAAGCCTAAGGAGCGTACTGGTGCTGATATATTTGATATGATCAAAGATTTGGATCAAAGAGTAACCTTTGGAAAGGGTCCTAGCAGAAAATCTGGTTCGAAGGAAGCTGAAGGAAACGCACCCATGTGGAAGAAGAAATCTATATTTTGGGAGCTACCATATTGGAAATACTTAGAGGTCCGCTCTGCAATCGATGTGATGCATGTGATGAAGAATCTTTGCATGAACCTGCTAGGCTTCTTGGGCATGTATGGGAAGACAAAAGATACACCGGAAGCACGAAAGGACCATCAACGTATGAAAGTTCCATATGGCCTGCATCCAGAATGGTTTCAAGGTCATGCCAGCTACGCTCTTACCAAACAAGAGAAGGAAATATTTTTTGAATGACTGAGCAGTATTAAGGTCCTGTCTAGCTTCTCGTCGAATATAAAGGGAATAATAAATATGGCATAAAAAAGTTCCAAAACCTAAAGTCTCATGACTGCCACGTGATTATGACGCAAATGTTTTTGATTGCATTGAGGGGGCTTCTACTGGACAATGTTATGTGAAGGTATGTGCATTCCTCAATGAAATCTCTCACAAGTAATCAATCCTGAAGATCTACCATGGTTATAGAATGATGTGGGTCAAGCTGACATGAGGAGAGGTTGAGGTAGACAAGAAGTACGGAATGACATTGTTGGATCTCAACAATCATGGGTACTTAGAAGTATGATTCGTACTAGCCAATGATGTGGCTCAGGTTTTCTATGTGAAGGACATGTCTACCAAACCTAGAAAAAGAAAAAATAAGAAAAAATAATACATTAGACGATGAGCCAAAGCGCCACATAGTTCTTTCAGGAAAAAGAAACATCGTGGGAGTGGAGGACAAGACAAACATGTAAAAAGATTGTGATAAGTTTCATGAAATTCTGCCCTTCGCAGTGAAGGATGACCCAAGAATCATGTTAATGAATGAAGATGCTCCATGGATATGACGGAATCAGAAAGGGACACACGCGAAGAAATGATGTGTAATAATTGTAACATTTTATGAATGAATATGCTCCATGTGTCCATTTTTATAGTGTTGTCTGCAAACCATCTTGAGTGTGTTAGTCCCGTTTTGTGGCTGGACCGGGACTAAAGGGGGGCCTTTAGTCCCGATTCGTACTTACCATTAAGATCTGATCTCCAAACATGCGTGGTCACATATTAGGAAGTGCGTGATCTCCAAACGTGCGTGGCCAGCGCTCGCCCCGCGCCCCCGTTGGCTAGAGGAGAGGACGGGGCGGCGGCTCGACGGCGGAGCGGTCCGCGAGGTCACGTGCGGGCGGAGGCCGAGAAGCATGGGCGCGGCGGAACTCGCGCTGACCCTGGCCGAAGCTGGTCGGAGCTCGCCCGCGCCCCTGTGGATAGAGGAGAGGAGGACGTACGGGGCGGCGGCCGACGAGCTAGGTCTCGAGCGGGTGGAGGACGAGAAGCACGGGCGCGACGTACCTGGCCGGAGCTGGTTGGAGCTCGCCGGCAGGGAGCGATCGATGGTGGCGACAGGCATGGAAGGCGGCGACGGAGGCGATGGAGGACGCGACGGCGAGCTCCTCTGCTTGTTCCTGTTCAATCGATCTGGCTGGGGGAAGAGAGGAAGGGGAAGGTGCGCATTTAATACCCAGAACCGGTGTTAAAGGGGGGAATTCGTTTCGCGCGCGCATTTAATACCCTCCCCCCTTTAACACCGGTTCCAGGGGGGTGTGCGCGCGCGAAACGAAATAAATGCGCCCCCCCCCCTTTAACACCGGTTCGTGTCTAGAACAGGTGTTAAAGGGGGGCATTTATTTCATGCATTAAAGGGGCATTTTTAATTCAAAAAATAGGATATGAATTTAGAAAATTCATATCTTTTTCATTTCAACTCAGAAAAATATGAATAATATATCATAATTTTCAGAAAAATAATATCTATCCATTCATGTAAAAACATTTTATATTTACTTTAGATGAAAATTTTCAAAATGATTAAAACACTTACATATAAATTTTGATTATTCAATTCAAACAAAAATAAATTGTCAAATCCTAAAACTTTGAACATAAGAAATATTAAGCATCTAAAAAGGAATCTAACCCTATTTCATTAGAGCAAATCATATTTTAATGCCGCATCTTTTGTATTAACATTTTTGAATTGATTGGATATTTAAATGCCGTATCTTTTGTATACACTTGAATCTGACCAAGCCTCGCTCAACTTGCATTGGTTTTTTGATAAAATAGCATATTGTGAACCTAAAAATGATTTTTGTAAAAAATCATGAGCATCGTATCATGTACCTGTAGTTCATATCTGACCCACTTCCTATCGATTCGGTAGGACTTTGTCTTTTTCACCAGAGGTGGACGGAAAGGTTTCAGATCCCCCGGTTGGTACATTGTCCATATAAGGTGGTCTAATATTTTTTTAAAATATGTTGGTGGTTTTTTGAATTAGCCATTTGGTGGTTGCTTCACAAAACCGTCCGTTTTTTATGCTCGGAAAATGGAAAATGCCTTTTTTGTGCGATAAAAAGGAAAACTTCCTCTTGCAACATTGTTTGCCATGCCATGATGCACATGTATGCACAATATGACCATATTATCACAAACTATGCCTTGATTCTAGCCATAACATTGGTAATTTGACCCGAAAGCCAAGAAACCTCGAATGAGATAGGTCATTTTGTGAAGGTTTTTTTGAGACATAATCAATATACTGCGGAGGAAACACCTCACAATAGAGATCTCATCCAGCTTATCACCGAGTCCGTTGATCCCATTGACCAGTGTAGCGACCCTTGAAGCAAAGACGTCTAGCGTCTCATCTTCTCCCATCTCCAGATTCTCGTACTTCTTCTGCAAGGTTTGCAGGGTCGCCTCGCGGACGCGCTCGTGCCCAAGATTTAGCGTCTTGAGCGTATCCCACACCTCCTTTGCAGATTTCTTCGAGATTGGGTGTTGCATCAGATCCGTTGGCACCACCGAGCATATGGCCGTGAGTGCTAGTCGGTCTAGGTGGTACTTCGACGCGCCCTTCTTGAACTCGTCGCCGCCTGGATCGACAGCCTCCCAGAGTCTGGCGCCTTCTAACGCCCACTCCATCTGGACCGCCCAGACCGTGTAGTTGTCGCGGTTGTACCGCGGATACAGCATCGACACCGGTGCACCCGTAGACGCACCAGAATACTCGCCTAGCTCCTTGCTCGTCATGACCTCCCGTTACTAGGAGATCCTCCGCGAGGCTCTGATACCAATTGTTAGCACAGCCCCTGCCGTCGAGTACTTTCCGACGACACCGACGAGGAAATTCCGACGAGACGACACGCACGTATCCGATAACTTCCGTCGAGATGCACGTGCTGCTAGCCGATCGATTCTTTTGATCTAACTAGTACACTCACGCACGCACACGAAAAAAAAAATTGATCGCCAAAGGCTCTTGTCGAGCCTTGCTTTCTTTTGTATTGCTTCTCAACTCACGGTCACGGTGGTACCGATTACAAAGCCTGGGTACAAGTATATATACTAGGGCAATCCATTGCCGACTAGGACTAGCTAGCTGACTCGGTTACTACTTCCTAGTACTAAACTGAACCGGACAGCACAACGTGTACTACTCCACTACCCGTATTCAACTCGTATACGCGACACCGTGCCGGTGCCGGAGAGCCGGAGTGCTTATTCCTAACAGGCTGCGGTGTCTTATATAGCCTCCCCCTTTAACACCGGTTCAAGCCACGAACCGGTGTTAAAGGGGGGGCTGCGCGGGCCACTGTTGCAGGCACGAATCGGTGTTAAAGGGGGGCTCCTTTTTGCCGCACGGGCCACACTGGTACGGCCCCCCCTTTAACACCGGTTCGTAGAAGAACCGGTGTTAAAGCCCTTTTTCAGGATCAACGAAAAGCCTCGTTTCCACTAGTGAGACAAATTATACTCCCAGTATAGATAGATGGATAGAACAGGCAAATTAAATTAATACACAAAAACACATCGACCAATAGATTAGCAGTACTTGTATGCCCCAGACATGGAAAGTCAATACTAGCACGTACAAACACACACACACACACACACACACACACGTTATTCACGGCTCTGAATTATTCCTCACAGCTCAATACGGCCATCAGTAACCTGAAGCCAGATCCCCGTGAACACCTCCGTGATTACTCCATGGTACTCCCTCGAGTTCAATGACAGATAGCACTCAAGGAGGTCCCCCAAAGCCTCGCTCCCATGGATGTTGTTCTCGGCGATCATTTCCACAATGCTCTCCCAAAAGTCCTTGTACGGGTCGGTCGACGCCACCACGACCGGGTAACTCCTCTTCGCAGCGGTGCTTGACCGGCGGCCAATGCTCGTAGTGCTAACTCTGCAACCACTGCTGAGGAGATGAAGCCTTCTACTCTTAAGCCTTGGCGATCTCGGGCTCGTACTGCTTGTGGTCTTGCTGTGGTGTACACTTCCAGACTCGGTTAACGACATCGGCCTTGTGCGAATTGGGCGTAGTTTCAACTCTTGAAACTCGTAGTTGGTGGCGCTTCTCGGTTTTGTCGACTGATCTTCGTCGCGGACTTGAATGCCTCTTGCTTTTGAGTTGAGATGGAAAGGAAAGAGGTCCAGCTCCTCCGGTAGCCTGCTTTGCTTTGCTTGTACTAGGTAAGAGTAGGATTGGTGTGTTGATAGTGGTGGAAGAGGTCTGGGAGTGGTGCTTCCATGGTAGTAGTGGCTTGACGATGATCTCTTGGATGTTCTTGTAGCCGTAGAGCTTCTCTGTTGGATCGGTGGCCTGGGTCTCTTCATGTCCCTCAGCTTGTAGAACCAAGAGTTTGGCATGAGATCGGACAGTCTCAACTTTGGATGGTTGCTCATCTCTCTTCTCTCTGGAGTATGGCGTGTAACACTGCGCATGATTGAGGTATATATCTATCTTGTAAAGGTGGCATGCAAGCTGGCAGTGGCAAGTGGACGTGATCAGAGATGATTCTGGTATTAAAAAAATGCAAGTTTCAGAATTAAGAAATGAGCAAAGAGTTTGCACATGCCAACCCTTGTACCATGAAGTGGACCGACAAACAAGTTCACTTTCCTGGAAATTAGTTTGAGCTGTCAGCTGCTTTGCGAGTACTTTCAGGGCTGTACCGAGCAGCTCATCATATCATTGTAGTTGTAAGGGGCAAGGTTCTTCAGCAATCATGAAATTTAAGGATTAAAGAAAACAAAGTGCACACTAAATTCATATAAGATTGAAATGTGCTACTCCCTCTGGTCCATATTATGCAATTTATGTGACTATCTTACCGAAACTTGCAGGTCAAACTCTTAATATGTTTTACAACACACTTTTATTTCAGAATGCTTTTGCTCTTTACAACACACTTCTATTTCACAATGCTTTTGCTCTTTACAACACATTTCTATTTCACAATGCTTTTGCTCTTTACAACACACTTCTATTTCAAAATGCTTTTGCTCTTTGATGCCAGTCCGTACATGGAGTAATAATTCATATAGGTAACACGACAGTGGAGTTGTGTCAAAACCTCCTAGTTTAACTGTTCATGGACCATATCTACACTTTGTATTACACTTTTTTATAACATAACTAGCACGGTGGCCCTCGCAAATGCGAGGGCATCACCTATCATCATCTTTACTATGCCCAAGTTGATTGGAAATATTAGTACATTCACAAAATACTATTGAAAATAATAAATTATTTAGCCACCATCTATATATGTCATGCATAGAAGACATATTTAATAGTTTTAACTTTGCGGGTGAAATATTATTAGGGTATCATTTAAAAAAAGAAATATTATAATGTCCAATGGATCTAAGGAAGGATAAAATTGACTTATACCAACTCCAGTACCAAATATTTCTTTTTTCATGTATTTTTTTACTAATCCAAACTTGTTATTCTCATGAATTCAGTTTGAATGCCCACCTACATCTTATTTACCAACCTTCTATTAATTCCAATGCTAGTAAATTTTATCTTACACATAAGAAAACCTATGCTAAGTATAAAGTTTCAGTAAGTTCAAAAAATCTTCATATTTGACAAAACCAGTGTATATGCTTTAAACATAACTTTAAGAGATCGTGTATATTGTTTGATAATAACTATACATGGTATACTTGTTCATTTAAATTTTTATCTGTTCACTCCATATTTATACTTCAAGTATCCATGTTGGTATTTGCATTTAATCTGATCATTCTGGTACCCTCCCAATTGTTGTTTGATAACACACATTTTCTTAGGTCTTTTCATAATCATTTGAATATTTATATAACTTTGTATACGAATAACGAAGATATGCTGCTAACAAAATGAATAGATGAAATATTGTTTTCTGGTAGGTCGACTATATACTTAGAATTTTCAATTATTTCGTCTCATAATCAATTTCTTTCTTCTTTACTCCCTCGATTATGAAAAATTGATATTATGTGTTCATTCTGAAATATGTCACATTTTATACAAAGACACCGTGGGTGTATACTTCCATGGCAGATCTAAACCATTATACTGCGGGTCTACATTGATTTAAGAAGATCTAACTGTTTCCTCAAAAAAAAAGATCTATCTGTATTTTAGATAGTATGATGATCTAGTGGTTTTGATTCGTTATTTAAAATAGGGCCCGCCCAAATTCTTGTTTTTTGCGGGGTGTTCAAATTATTGTTAATAGGTGCAAAATCGTAGTTATACACATTTTTTTCTTGTCACACCGTATGCATAGTAGCCATGAAATACACACGTGTTGAATATTGAATTCATAAACTTTTTAATGGTGCACAATACATGCTAGCGAAATGATTATAACCAAAGACTAAAAGTACTAATGTACCGTACCAGTGTCTAGCTCTAGTCTCTCTTGCTCAAGAGTCATGCCCATAATTTGCATGCAATGCATTGGAGCCGCTAGTCAGAACTCAGAATTGTGTATTGTTCTATATATTAAATATTGTATTAGTACTTCATATCCCATCACGTCCCACCTTTCCGGTTGTCAACACTTTCTACCTAGCTATCGTGGCCTTTTGTTTCTAAGGAACGGAAATAGTCTTATGGAGATACGTCTATCGAGTCTTTCTTTTTTTAATGGTACGTCATGATCACTTGAAAAAGATTAGATCTTGGACTATGTACATGTTTTTTTCCTATGGTAGTTAAGCGTGTCGTTCTAGATTAAAAGGTTATATAACTATTAGTATTTATTTAAATCCTAGCCATAAATTTTAGATTTTTTTTATGGGGCACAAATTTTAGATCTAACTATCAAAAATAATTTAGATAATATGGATCAACCTGGTGCCTTGAAACACACCCTTACATTGCTTTTAGTATATAATAGAAGCGAGTTTCAGCACCACCCTCTCCCTTCCCCTCTCTCTCACACATAAAACAAAGTGCTCCAAAGGCATGACAAAGATGCATATGTCTTTTACCTCTCTTCGTGTGTGTCTCGTGGCTAGGGATGGGCATAAAAACCGATAACCGAAGACCGAAACCGAAAAGACCGAGACCAAACCCGAATAGACCGAAACCGAAAAGACCGACAAGAAAATTGGGTAGTGAATTTTATAGACCGAATTTAGTTTGGTCTATTCGGTCTTTAGTTCCTAAGTAACCGAATAGACCGAACTAACCGAATTTTACATGAGACTATCTGAAACTCCAAATTTGTGTGATGTGCATGAATTATGGCATTGTTGAATGGTCATCAAAGTGCTATTGTAGAGTTCCTACATTTTATTAGGATTGTTGCACGTTTATTTCTTCCACTAAATGATAACATATGTATTAAAATATTTAAAATATAGTTGAAATATTGTCATATTTTTAATAAGTAATGTCTATCTTTTGTGTTGACAATATTGACCATGTTATTCGGTCATGACCGAACCCGAACCCGAATTAGTAGGTACCCGCATTTTTCGGGTAGTAAAACTATCAAGTATAATTCGGTCTTTATTTTTTCAAGGACCGAATTTGAAATAGACCGAGATACAAAGACCTAATTGTCGGTCATGACCGAACGCCCACCCCTACTCGTGGCTTCATGCTAAAGCCTCCTTCCTGGCCCTTCCACCCTCATGGCCACTTTGACATGCCATTATGCGACATGTCCATGTCTTGGTGCCACAAACAATGTGTTGGTTTTATGATGTTTCACATAAAATGGATAATAAGATGGATATACAAAAGTATCATATGCCTTACAGTTAACAAGAATGAGTGACTATAAAGCTTGATAAAACATGTCGGTTTAATCAGGTTCATTAGAGCTAAGAGGAGACCTTAGGGTCCGCAGACATTTCAAAAAGATATTTTCTCTTATAGCACAAAACCTCAGCAGTAAAAGAAAGATTTTAATGTTTAAAGTTAAACCGGCCATTAGAAAACTGAAACATTTATAGTTGATTGAAGGTTGCATAAAAAATGAGACTACAAAAGATGCAGACATGAAAGCTAGAGGTTCATAAAATTACCATGATCTGCAGAAAATATTTGGAAACTACAATAAAATTAATTGTTTGCAGACAATGGCTAGTGAATACAGGTGCACAAAGTAGAGCTATGGGTTTTGAAACCATGTTCCTTCTTTGCAAAGGTGAAGGAATTTATGGTCACACATCATCAACCAAAAATATGTTTCAAACTAAAGAATCATTCTTCACTTTTCTCATGCAGCTTTTTAACTTATCATAGCATTTGATGCTCATCATACCTAACAAATTACACAAAGATGCTATAAATGTGATAAACCATGAATATCAGCGAGTGGTACTCAAGCACCAATATCTTGGGAGAACTTCAATAAAACCTACATATGCTTACCACCCCAGCTCAGCACTCATAAGGAGGACCATGATTGTATCATTTGCTTGTCTTATTGTCAATTTTGCAATCTGGCACACAAAAGAAGAAGATTTATTCATCAGAAGCTCCTGAGGCCACAGGTTATCAAAAGTTATTTTTGTTAGGTCCGTAGTGAAATCATCTATTAACTCAAATGAGCCTCTCCTATTAGCTACAATATGACGGCCAATAATTGTAGTGAAATTATCTATTACCTCAAATGCCCCTGCCATGTTTGATGCAATGCAGCGGCCAAGATATACCTTTTTTAGATCGACATGGAGGAGCGGAGATATACTTGGGCAAGGAACAGGCAAATATCTAGACTATGCAAAATAAGATGATTGAAGAGAAGATACTTACCAATGCATAAAATATAGACGACGGGTAAAAATATCATCCATCGTATTGATTATATCTCTTTGTTTCATTCTGAAGGATTTAGTCAATGTACATTTCAAATCCAGTGGCCGTAGGAACGAGAGAAGAATTCTGAGCTGACTCATGTAATTGTCTAAAAATAAACAGCTTCTAGACTGCTTCAAATTTAAAAGGGAACTCCTTGTTTGCTAGGCAAAGCCATAGCTTTCTCATAGGATATAGTTGAACATGTATTTTATCTAGTAAATTAACATCTTATACCATTTACCACCGAGAAACATATGTAAAAGAACCCCACTTCATATAGGTGCTTCCAGTGTACATATTTTACTGCAATCGTTAACCAAATTGTTGTTACATTACCAAATTGACAAAGGGGATCTCATCAGTATTGTATCACACACATAATCTGGGAACAAGTAGAGGAACATCCAAGAGTTCCTATAGACGATCAAGTCCAGGGTAAGACTGGCTAGCGGCTTGAAAACATCTTCACATGTGTGGTGATGGCTCTCAAAATAGCCATCTTTCTCTGCGTTTAAACTTTTTTTTTCAAGTAACTGACAATAATCTCTTTTGCTTTTCCACAAATGACTAATCATTGCAAAGATATGCAAACCATTGCTTTGAATTGTGTTATGCAGGAAATTATGTTTTTAATGCAAAATCGGGAGTCATAAATGAAGATTTTAACAAAGTTCACGCAACCAAGTAATCCTCGAGCAGTCACCAGGCGTCAGGGTCCATAACTACCACTAGTACGGGAAGGGCCCACCTGTACCATGTGGTGGCGGCTTCGTCTCGTCAAACTCTACAATTTTCATGAAGATGCTTCTATTAACTTTGTGATGCATGTAAAATGCATATATTAACTTTGTAGTTTGTTAACATGTTTTCTCACATATTTGCATCATATATATTGTTATATCCATGTTTTATATTGATTTTTGGGGATTTAACAATGATCCCCTTTATTTTGGCTATAACCCTGCAGGACAGAAAAACCCTATTTTCAATAGTTTTGATGTTTCAGGACCTATACGAAGTCAAATGGACCTGCACTTTTGGGAATGCCAAAATTTATCCATGAGAAGCATCTGAAGCATAAGAATCCCACATGGAGGGCCAGGAGGCCCAAGTTAGCCCAGGTGGCGCGCCCACGCGCGCCACCCATACTAACTTCCTCCTTGGTCGTCCGATCGCCTTAATTCTTTCGCCCACGGAGTTATATTGACATAAAAATCCCTATATAAAGACCCCCAGGCGTCCTCGAGATAGAGCACACCAAATACAAAAACACCACCAAACAGAGTCAGATCTAGCAAAGATTTGAGAGGTAAACTCCACCGGAGTCACCTCCGAGGAGATCTCCACCCTCTCCAATATCTCCAGCATCATCACCATGATGAAGAGGGAGTAATCCACCTTCAGGCTATGGGTTTGTGGCAGTATCTTGATCTCTCTCTCTCCTTCTTCATAGATCTAGTATCATATGAGCTGCCCTACATGATTATGGTCATATTTGTAATTCCTATGTGGTGGATCTTTATTCTATGATTTGATATTTGAGATTGGAATATATTTTGTGTAAGATATTTTGATAGATGCATATTATGCACCCCATTCTTAATTGCTTGTTTTGATCCAACTTTTATGGAAGAACTTGTATGGGGAGAAGTGTGTGTTAGATGGAGTAGCATGGTGGTAGAGATTGAATTGTGACACATAATATTCAAGATATACTTTGGTTTTTATCTTTCTTTTGATGCCTCACTAGGGATAAAGTGAAATCATATGCTATAGTTATCTTGTGACAGTTGATAACTTTGTTGGATCAAGGTAGAATATTTGTATTTCAAACATCATATAATATTGCTTAAAGCTATACTCTGATTTGTTCTTATTAATTCACGATTGCATGGAGATTTACCTTTCTTGAGGAGTATAAGGAAGAGATGTATTCCATCTCAATACTAGAATGTGATGCCCATATTAATTACTTTATCAAGCACATATAGAAATTTCATGAATATTTATCATTGATGAATTGTTTTGTGATCACCACAACCTAAAAAAGAGAGTAGACAAGTGAACCCATGAACCCGGGTCCGATTTTTATCATAAGAAACACTTTATCATTGCATATACTATACTTTTTAATTTCTGCAATTTATTATTTCTTAAATACAAAAAATAGTTTCCTACTTGCAATCACTCATAAAAACCCAGTAAACAACTCTACTATCTTCCATATAATCTAGTTTGCATTTCTTTACCTTACTTTATTACCTTAGATTTTTTTTATTTTATATTTCATATTACTAATACGAAACCTTGTGCTTGACAACCACTTGGTGGAGTTGGGGACACAAGGCAAATTATTTTACTTTAAATGTTGCTTGAAGAGGAGAAGACAAATATTCACACAATTCCCCGAGAGTTCGATATAAACCCTCGAGTCACCCTTCTAGGGAAAAGAAGCTTGCTACAACACTCTATAGTGGGAATCCCAACGAAAAGTGGCAGCCTTTGTTCCATCATCGTGCAGAGGGCCGCCATTCTCAGATTGCATCACAACACCACCAAAAGAGATCCACACCATAGTTCCCCCCTCCATCTTCCATCCTCTCCATTAGCCATAGTTATTACTTTGTACTTGAGGTCTCCTTGTGATTCGGTGACCACTGAAAGAATATTTGATTTGAATCTAAGTATTTTGCATAATGTTTTCTATCCTTGATCCTACTGTTCGCGGGAGCTTTAGTATATTAGGATGTGCTTCCCACAAAGATTATCTTTATTAGAACATTACACATGAATGTTCCTATTATTATCTTTTATCCCATATGATGTGTAGGTGCAGGTGGATCTTTAACCCTAGCCTATCTCCATCCATTAAATCAACCCATGATATAAACTGAACTAGATTGGTCCAGTAAACAAAGGTAAAATGAAAAAAAAGTCTCGTAGATGTGTCCTTATTTTTAATTCCTTTTAGAGTTGTTTTCCAAGATTCGATTAAACCTAGGTATACTAGGGAAAAATACTATTATACTACATCCATGAATCCAGATCGGAAGTATCAACCCTTTTTCTAGTGTCGTTGCCGGTGAAGAAATTCTCTATCCTGGTGAGGTCACTAGAGTTTTAAGTTTTAAGTTTTATTTTTGTTTATAGTTTATTTCTTGTTATTAGTTTACTTTTTTGTTATCTATTTGAAAACCCAAAAAATTATTTACTTGTTTATTGGTTTCCTTTACTTTAATAATACCAAAAAGAAGAGAGCCATGTCTCAAAAGAAACTTGGGGAGTATGCTACTCCTACTGATGATTTTATTCGTGCACCTATTACTCAGCCCGCTGTTGACGCGGAAGCATATGAAATTAAGTCTAACCTTTTGAGTTTGGTTCAGCAAAACCAATTTGGAGGCTCATCTTTTCAGAATTCAGGTTTGCACCTAAATACTTTTACTGAAATTTGCGACATGATGCATATGAAGGATGTTGATCCAAATGTTGTTAAATTACGTTTGTTTCCTTTCTATCTAAGAGGAAGGCTAAGTACTAAAGGAAATATTACATCTTAGGAGGAATGCACTAATATTTTTATGACTAATATTTTTCCCCAGCTAAGACTATGCATCTAAGGTCCAATGTTACAAGTTTTCGACAAGGAGACCGCGAGCCACTAATGCTTGCATGGGAAAGGATAGAAGAAGCCATAATAAACTGTCCTAGTTATGGGATGGAAGAGTTGCTTATATTGTATTTATTTTATAATGGCCTTAACCCAATGTCTAAGTCTATGCTAGATACTGCAGCAGGAGGAACAATCATGGGAAAGCAAGTGAGTGTTGCAAAGGCGTTACTTGATGATATGAAAAACAACCATGCCCAATGCCATGTATAAAGAACCTCAAAAGGGTGAATTCAATCACCGAGGCAAACAATGAAGAGCTTACATGCAAAGGTAGATGAGTTACTCAACATAGTAAAGAGTAAGAAAGATACCCAAATTAATGCTATCACTACCGATGTTAATTTTATAGCTCGTAGTCCTTATAATCCTGCTTGTAAGCTAATGTTCAGAAACATTACTCTAATCCTGCAGGAGCTCCTTACAATAATTATGATTACCATAATGGAGAAAATCACGACAATCTCTCATTTGCACATACTGTTAGAACTTTTATGCAAGCTCAAACCAAGAAAAATAATATACTTATTAAAATCACGGAGAACCATAAGACTAGTATTGGTAAAGTATCTAATCAAGTCATTGCAACTAGAAATGATGTGCATGCTCTACAGGAAAGGAAAAATACCATGGACGCTCAATTGACAAGTAGCCGAGAGCCAAGGTCTCATACTGACCCATTTTGTCAACGGGGCTTTCATTATTCATACGGTTTCTAGTAATATCATCTATCTAGCTTTATGATTTGTGTCGATTGAGTTGTGATCCGTGTTTTGACTATGGATATATCTACTATGAAGTGAACGTCCGTCGTCTGTTAAATCCTATGAAGCAACCTGCCTAACGAACAGTTAAATTCTCACTTTCTTTCTTGTGCGAAAGCTCCACGCCTCCATGCGACCAATTCAAACCTTGCTGGCTCCCTCATGGATTGTGCCTGCACAGTTATCCACTTGGGAAATTCGACCTAGAAGAACAGAGAATGAATCAGAAATTTAAAAAGAAAAACTACAGGGAGTAGGAAGTTGGGCCTCACTTATGCAAAGTACGCATGAGAAACGAGAACTGGGCAAAAGGAGCATGAGGCTAGGTTTTGTGGCATCAACTTGGAATGCACCATTATTTACCATGAGTTATGTTTGTTAATTGATATGGCTAGGAACAAGTAAAAAGCTTGGCCCTTGCGTCGCCTCCCATAGATAACTCGGGGGGTGAAACCCTATAGCACGCCACCACCTCCCCTCCCCTCGTTCTCCTTGCATGTCGCTGCCTAAGGTTGTCGGGCCTCACCTCTCGGCATTGTCGATGAAAAGCGACGGCAAGGCTCCCACCGCTCCTGCCTCACACGGAGGGCTCTGGGTGCTAAGGTGGCGTCCTCGGGAGGTGTGGCGTCACCGGCTCTGTGGTCCAGCATCCTCGGCCGTGCGGGCGGCAAGTTGTCGGCGGGGAACGTGCGTGGTGCGGGGCCACTATGGTGGTCAGTGGTATATAGTCAGAGGTGTTTGATCAGAAGAACGCATTCTCTACTCTCTTCAGCTCGCCTCTCCTCACCGGATCTGGCCCGTGCAGTCCCTGGACTGTCGGATCTTCGTCCGGTGGATGTGCTGGTGGTACAAAAGTAGACCTGGAGAAATCCCGATGGTGATGACGCCTGTGGCACTACTTAAAAACAGATATACATAGCACTATGAAATTTCTAAGAGTGATAGCTGATGATCCCTACTTGCTCCAAACAGAAGGAGTTCACCCTAATAAAGTATTAGTCTGATCTTTGATCCTAGAGAATAAACACACACTAGTGCAGAACGGCCCATACGTCCCGGTTGGTAAGGGGCTTTAGTCCCGGTTGTCCCACCGGGACGGGGCAATCGAGACTAAAGCCCCAACCTTTAGTCCCGGTTGCCCCACCAACCGGGATAAAAGGGGTACACGTGGCCGCGGCAGAGGGAGAGGGGGGAGCAACCGTCCCGGTTCGTAACACGAGCCGGGACAAATAACCCTCTACCGCGGTAGAGATTTGACACATTTCTCTGCCGCGGCAGAGAATTCATTTTGGCAACTTTTGTTGCCGCGACAGCATTTTGGCCACTTTTTGTGCCGAGGCAGAGAATTCATTTATGTTGTTTTATTGTTTATTTAGTGTTTTGCACTCATCAATGAAGGAACCATTATATTACACAAGATTATCATGACAATATTACATTCGGATACACAGATCGAGTTTATGCACTACATACAAAATAAGCTCTTTGTACAATCCATATTGTTTATACACACCCGAATAGTATTCCCCTTTTGGGTTTAGGACTTCTGCATCCAAGAATCCCGCCAATTCCTCCTGAATTGCTCGTACGCGATCCTTTGGCAGAAGACCGTCCCGTAGACGTTCGATCTGATTTGAAAAAGGAGTCAGCCTATATGAATGAAACTAAACACAATTTGATGGTAATTAAAAACTATAGAAATTGTTATATACGTGGAGTTGCTCTAAATTTCTGCCCTTCTCATAGCACGTCTGCCGGATGAACTTGCGAACATAGTATCCACATAAATTGTTACCTGGTCCTTGCGTCAGGCACTTTACGAGAACATAGTTCAATCAAAATAATAATCAAGCATGATAATAACGGTATAAAAACTAGAATCAAAGAGATGCGCGGATATAGCTAGTGGTGCTTACATCTAGTGCTTGAAATGTAAGCTCCTCTTTCCAAACACCCCTAGCCTTGTTGGTGAACCGTTTCCAAGCGCTACCCAGCGAAGAAAACGAATAAAAGAAGTTATTAATTACTTGATATCATAAAATTCATGAAAATTGCCGATATAGTGTCGTAATGATTAGAATTACCGCTAGAAAAGCATCTGCATGTCCTTCCACTACTCAAGGGGTTTATGTTTCGAGTCCATGACTAGTACACGCCCTTTGTCAAGTTGAATGATTAACAGAATATAGTGGAAGCTGCGAATGCATAACTAATCAATTATATACTTAACATCGAGTAAGCGAAATAGAAAGTGTATACAAGACAATAACACTCACTCGAAGTTGTAAGGAAATAGTATTTCCCTTCTGGTTTCTTGAAACCTTAACGCGTGTACGATATTATCCTCCGTATCCTGGGGGCTTGTTTTGAGATTATCTTGATGAACCCAATATGGGTCAATGAAGCCAATGTCATAGATTTGTCCTCAGCTGCATTCGAGAATCTTCATTCTGCATATTATAGTATGATTATATACATGCAATAAACGAGGTGAGATAGATAGAGACTAAATTAATTACAGAATTAGTACTCACAGTCAATAGGCACTGATGATCGATTTGTCCAAGGCGTCTTGATTGAATAATTGAAATAGTTTATCAAATTCAATGGATATCATGTCATCTATTTCTTTTCCATAATGCTTTTTTGTAACCCTCAGCACTATCCAGTTAGCCCCGGCCTTTGTGGCATGCATGTATCAGTTATGCAATCTTCGCATTTTTGTTGGAAGATTATTTACCTCCTTAGGTTTGACAAGAGGTTTGCCGTACTGGTATTTGTATGCTACTTCACTCACGGAGAAGGACTCTAACTGGGATAAGTATTGGGCAATACTCATACCTTGAGCAGCGGCAGCTTCTCTCTATTGTGTAACTACCTCTGGATCATACTGCTCTTTGGCCCCATATTTGCTTGACCCCACATTGGTATGGTAAATCACCTTAAGAGGGGCGCAAGACTGTTTTGCTTGTTCTCCGAGCTGGGCAATAGATTTCTCGCTTGCATCAGTACTGCTCTTCGAGGCTTGTTGTGCCGCATGTGACTTGAGAATAGAACGCCCATAGTCTGATGACAGCTTTGGCTCGGGTTGATGAAGAGTCTTTAGCATTTTGAACAGTCTGGCTTTTTCTTCTTTGGTGTTGGGGAACTCTGGCTCTTTCGTCCGCCTCAGCTTAGCGAAAAACGCTGTCGTTTCCGCATCAACGATAGCCGTAGTCTCCTCTTCAGTACAGTCATAAGATCTCTTGGGAGGAACCTTTGGTACTTTTGGAAGAGGCTCTTGTTTACGTTTCGGCGATCGCTTAGCACGATGCAGAGTAGCGGTAAGCTTACGCTTTTTATCCTGAGGCGCCGGTGATGGCTACCGCGGCGATGGCTGCGCCGGAGATTGGTGAGGCGACGGAGCCGGGTGAGGCGACGAAGAGGGCTGCCGCGACGGCGACGACCTAGCTGGAGACGGGTGAGGCGGCGGTGAAGATGGCCTTGGCGTGTGATTTCGAAGCACGATACATTTCTTTGGCCATAGAATGGTGACGTTTGTTGCGTCTCCCAGTTCAGTCACATCCCCTTCACCTGCAGGGTAGTCAAGCTTCAAAACTTCAAAGGTGGGCATGATTTCATCCACCCCGACAACAGCGTAGCCCTGTGGAACCGGACGACAGTGGTAAGTTGGTGTGGGTCCAATTGGTAAGGCATAGCCGACCGCCACCTTCATTGATATGTTCACAACTTTGACATGTAGCTCGCAGTGTGTCATCTGTGTGATATCATCCACTGGGTAGCCAACAGGAGCCATCGTCGGTGCACCATCGTCATTGTCATTGTCATCACCCGGGACCTCGATGGAAGCCACGCTACTTTTTCGATTATTCGATAGGCCGATAACATTGAATGCAGTGTGCTGCTGAGATGGGCCGGTAGTACTTTGCTCTTTAAGTGCGTTAATTTCATCTTGTTGTTGCTTTATTCGTTCTTCAATTATACGCATTCGCTCTTTCAGAATATCTGCTTCAACTTCCGCCTTGCCCTTTCTCCTCTGACGGCTTCTATCAGGATATTTCTTCCTCTCTTCGGGAAACCCAGTCCTCCATGGTTTGGAGCCGCTTGTGCCTCGTGTTCGTCCATCATGTTCCTTATTTCCAAGGGCGAGTGTGAGCTCATCATTCTCTCTATCAGCAATGAAGTCTCCATCTTTAACATCCTTTACTGATTTTCTCATCTTCTCGATTTGCAAGGGGTCTTCTTTATGTCGTATGTTATATATACACATCCCTTCCGAGTCCAACTTGCCCCCATGCCCGTAAAACCAATTCCTGCACGTTCGATCCAATCGTCTGTCTCTGGGATGATTTTTTTAGCACACAGTTCATTCTCAAGTTTCTCCCACTTAGGAATGCCAGCTCTGTAGACACCTTGCCCCATAGTATGGTGATACTTCTTGTTAGCAGCATTCAGCTTATTCGTTGCAGACATTTTCTTAGCTTTTTCTGATTTCTTGTAATTCACAAACTCAGCCCAGAATGGTTTTATCTTCTCAAACTGAATCTTCTTGAAATCCGGAGTCTTCTCTTTCACGACATAGTCAAGGTGCAATCTTTTCTTCCAGTTGGTGAAACACTAGGCCATCTTCTTCATAGCCCACTCCCTCACCTTAGCCTCCATGGCTCTCCCATGTTCTAAGGCGTTCTCAACTGGATCCTCCACATTTGGATCCAGCTCTATCTTCCATAGTTTGAAATTAAGCATGAGCCTCTTCCACAGTAAATCTTTGGCCTTGTTAGGGACAAATAAACATGTTCCCTCTTCTTCCGCATCAGCAGGCCTATTCCAATTTGAATGGTGATCGGGATTAAGTCCCTAACGATTACTCCGCATTGTGCCACAAATTTTATTGCGACAACTTCGGGAGCCGTCGGTTTGCCGTCTTCAGTGATATCTTCGATCCTGAACCTCTCATGGTCTTCCAACTTTTTGGTTGGGCCTCGTCCGCTCTTTTCAGTAGATTTCTTCGATCCGAAGGGCTAAAAGAAGAAAGATCATCGTTACTATTTCTATATAGATAGAAGATGATTAATTAATGAATTAATTATATTACATGCACCTCGCTAGAGCGGTCGTCTTCACGATTACACAAGGCATCGCCTTCTCCCTCACGGAAGGCATCACCTTCAACCTCAAACAAGTCGTCTCTTCCGGCAAAAAGAGGATCACCCTTACCGGAGTTGTTCAGAAACGTCGATACATCTAAATTTTCTTCCCCGTAGATCACACCTTGGATCAACTCTTCCTTTTCTTCGTCTCTGTCGTGTGGGTCCATATTTTATGCATAGGTGGAAAAACGGATAAGTCACAGGGGCTAAGGAATAATGTTAGGTACGGTGTTGAGAGATATAAACCTTAATTTGGAAAAACCCTAATATATACATACACAATAATAAAAAATGAATTTACAATATCAGAAACCCTAATTCGGAGAAATCATCGGGCTCGAATCCTATCGCGAAGAACCAATACCGGAAAGAAAGGCGGCAATCAATACAATGCGCAATCAATATGTATGACATGTCATATTTAGAGATCCTACACTAACCCTAAGTGCAACATCGATTTAAAAGGGTTCGGGATGCCCTAGCAAGGACACACCGGCGAACCCACATGTACATAAGGGGTGTCGATGTTTCTTTAACTAAACTAGGGTTTAAAGTTGCTCGACAATGTATTATGATTGCTTAGACACATAGCTTTCAATTTTCTAAACATTTTGATATATTATTTGTATTTTTCTGACTTATAAATCATTAGTTATTGAATTTACAAGTTTATATCAATTTCTGAAAATATTAAACCATTTTAAAACAGTTACTGTGTCACTTTACATCAGCACAGGGGGGTAGTTTTTCATCGGGTCTGGGCTACCCACAGTGACTGACCAGTGGGGCCGAAGACTAATAATACCTAAATAATTAATAAACCTAATAATACCTAACTAATAATAAACCTAATAATCCAAACTAATAAACCTAATATGCTAGGAGCAGTGGAACAGGTAATATAAGCTCAAAGGGAGTAATGCAAGAGATAGGACACTCTATCTATCGATAAAAGACCATAGTAGAATCATATGCATCATGGCAAGAATTGAAATGCTTTCAAAATCATATGATTATATCATGGTGGGGCTATGCTTGCCTTTTCCTGTTGATAGCCGAAAGCAGAGCTTCAGGATCCTTGTACTTGACTTGATTACAGTTGGTCAAGTATTTGTCTTCGAGCTTCGACGGTGTTGATCTCTGGCTTCGATCTCGATCTCGATATCGTATTCTACCGGGAAGAACCAAACACCGGAAAGAAAGGGAAACAGTCAACACATGGCATCGATGCAATGCTCAAGCAAGTATGATGATATGACAAGTTGAATTGCATTGAAATGTAACCCTAAAGCATGCTCGACAATTAATCGGGGTTTCGAGGGGTGAAAACCCTAACTCGAAGAAACTCCGGAACACATGAGAGGGGTGGATTTGTTCTTCTAATTAAACTTGTCATTTAAGTTGTTGAACAATGCATGATTATATCTTAGATAGATAGGTTTCATTTTTCTGAACATTTTGATATATTATTCATATTTTTCTGACTTATAGATTAAAAATTATTAAAATTTATAAGATTATAATTATTTCTGAAATTATTAAAAGCTAGTTAAACTTTTTCCACCGCGGGCATACCTAGCCACAGTGACTGACAGAGGGGCCCGGAGCCACCTCAACAGCCACACAAGCAAAAGTGGTTCATGGGCATTTTTCACTCGGGCTGGGGCTAGCCAGAGAGGCTGACCTGTGGGCCAGAGGCCACATAGGCAAGCCACGCAGGCAAAGTGGGTCCCTGGCTAGGTCGCGCTGACGCACGGGTGACATCACGTCGGCGGTGGCTTGGAGGACGGTGATGGGGAACATCGTTAGGGGGTGATCTAGGGCGCGTGCGTGCGCGCGTTAGAGAGAGGAGGTTGAGGCGAGCCAACGAGTAGTGGCGCCGCCTTCAAAAGGTCACCGGAGAGGGAGCACGACGACGGTGAGCGGCGGTGGTGGCAGGTGGTCGATGGGGAGGAGGAACCAGAGCGAGAGGGGGCGAGAGAGAGGGTCCACGAGGACCAGCAGCTCACCAGGTGTGCGGTGGTGGTGTCGGGGAGGCGAGGCGAGGTCGGGACCCGGCGAATCGACGGCGGCGGTCATCGGGCTCGAGGGAGACAGAGTAGTTGGCGACGATTGGGAACGAGCAGGGCCGATTCCTTCGGGGAGAAGCCTCGGGGCGACGAGGCGAAGCTTCCTACACGCTTGGCTGGGCGAGGGGCGGCCGGTAGGGCGTGCATGGCGGCGGGGCAGCCTGACGGCGTCGTGCGCGACAAGAGATTGTGAGATGGGGAAGAAGAAGAGGAGGGGCACCCAGTTATAACCAAAGGACCTTTTGTCCCGGTTGGTGGCTCCAACCGGGACTAAAGGGTCATACGTCCCGGTTGTAGCCACCAACTGGGACGTATACTTCAATTTTGTTCACCAGCCCAAGGGGCGCGCGCAGGGGTCATTAGTCCCGGTTGATGGCTCCAACCGGAACTTATGACCCTGTTTTCAAAAAAAATTCAGGAATTTTCTCTCTATTCCCGTCTTATTTTTTATTTTGTGGTTTAAATTTGTAATGTTTTTTAAATGATAATTACTTTGGAATTTAGAAAAACTTTAAACATAAAAAGTGTTTGAATTTGAATAATTAATTCAAAACCATTTTCTGTTTTTAATAATAATTATTGTAACCATTTAAAATTAAAAATGAATTAACTTATATTTTTTGAATATTAATTTGGAATTTAGAAAAACTTTAAACATAAAAAGTGTTTGGATTTGAATAACTAATTCAAAACCATTTTCTGTTTTTAATTTGGATTTGAATTAACTTATATTTTTTATATATTAATGGGCGAGAAAAAAGGACAGGAAATAATGGCGGAAAGAAAATTTTATTAGGATAGAACTGGAATTAAAGTACATAACACAACTAACACAGAGTTAAATAGAAGAACTGAAAATTAATATATATGGCCAGATTAAGCCACAATCGGCCGAACTTGTTTTGCAATGTTGGAGTGATTCAGTCATGCTCCTGCCTACACCTGTAATACTCGCCACTATAGTCGTCGTACTCGCCGCGACCGTCGTCGCTGTCGTCGTCGGGGTCGCCGTAGTTGAACCTTGAAGGCTGAGTACGAGTGGGCTAGACTTGAGGGTAGCGCAGGCGGGGGTTAGAGTCGGCAGCCGTGTCGTAGGCCATGACGCTCTAGAGAGTCCGGCCGCGCCACCACAGCCGACGGCCGGCCTCGTTGAAGTTCGGAGGAGGTAGGCCATCCTCCTCGTGCCTGGCGAGCGCCCTCTCACACCGATCCACGAAGAAGGCTTCCCAAGTCGGGAAATAGTCGGGATGCCATCTGGGATTCCTCCGCTGCTCTGGCGTGAGCTCGAAGTAGTAGTGGTTCGTGATGGCCATCCGGCGCGCCACACCTAGAGGGACAGGAGGAACCGGCACGCCTCCGGCGCTCAGCATCCAGCCGACGGGGACACAGTAGCCCGGCGGGCAGGGGTAGTTCGAGGCGCAAAGTGCCTCCGCCTCCCTGGGGGTTAGTGCTATGGTGGAAGTCATGGGAAAGAGTGATGAGGTTGCAGATATAAGTCTAGAGATGTACAATGAAAATGGAGGCCAACCCTACATATATATATATATAGTGAGAAATGGTAGGAAGATAACTGGAGGGAAGAACTGGCGGAAAAAACTAGCGGGAAGAAATGGCGGGAAGAACTGGCGGGAAAAAATGGCAGGAAGAAAAATGGCGGGAAGAAATGGCGGGAAAAAATGGCGGGAAGAAAAATGTCTCATTTAGAACTTGCATTGGATCTCTGAAGAAACCACATATTGCGAGTCTAAAAATGATTTTTTCAAAAAATCACGGGCGTTAGATCATGTACCTGTAGTACAAACCGGACCCACTTCCTACCGATTCGGCAAACATTTATCCTTTTTACCCGGGATGGACGAAAATGTTTGAGATGTCCCAGTTGGGAGATAGTCCATGTAAGGTGGTCTAGTATTTTAGGAAAATGGGACGGTAGAATTCTGAAACAGCATTTTGGTGGTTACTTCACAAAACGACCGTTTTTTTGCGCTCGAAAAACGGAAAAGGGCTTTTCCGTGCGACGAAAAGGAAAACTTCCTCCTGCAACATTGTTCTCCATACCAATATCCACATGCATGCAAAATATGGGCACATCATCACAAACTATGTTGTGATTTAGCACATAGCATCGATCATTTGGACCGAAAGCCATGAAACCTCGAACATATGATAGGTCATTTTATGAAGGTTTTTTCAAGACATGATCAATATACCAAGTCTGGTATTTTTCCTTTCAACTATGTCACATAATATGACACCACGCGAAGGATTTTCATTGTTCGGATTTTTTTGAATTTGTTATGCCCGTTTTGAATTTTTTGAATTACTAACTATGGTCGAACCGGCGTGCATGAAGATAGGGGACGAGCATCGTTAGAACTTGCATTGGATCTCTGAAGAAACCACATATTGCGAGTCTAAAAATGATTTTTTCAAAAAATCACGGGCGTTAGATCATGTACCTATAGTACAAACTGGACCCACTTCCTACCGATTCAGCAGACATTTGTCCTTTTTACCCGGGATGGACGAAAAGGTTTGAGATGTCCTGGTTGGGAGATAGTCCATGTAAGGTGGACTAGTATTTTAGGAAAATGGGACGGTAGCATTCTGGAACAGCATTTTGGTAGTTACTTCACAAAACGACCGATTTTTTGCGCTCGGAAAATGGAAAAGGGCTTTTCCGTGCGACGAAAAGGAAAACTTCCTCCTGCAACATTGTTCTCCATACCAATGTCCACATGCATGCATAATATGGGCACAGCATCACAAACTATGCCGTGATTCATCACATAACATCGGTCATTTGGACCGAAAGCCATGAAACCTCGAACATGATAGGTCATTTTGTGAAGGTTTTTTCGAGACATGATCAATATACCAACTCTGGTATTTTTCCTTTCAACTATGTCACATAATATGACACCATGCGAAGGATTTTCATTGTTCGGATTTTCAATATACTAAAGGTTCATCTTTAGTCCCGATTGGAGGGATTTCACGGCAGGCTGGGCCAGGCAGCACTAATGATAGCGGTGAGTGTCGACATTATGTCGTGCGGCGTGTACCTTGTCCCGGATGGTGTCACCAACCGGGACTAAAGATGAACCTTTAGTCCCGGTTGGAGACACCAACCGGGACAAAACACGAGTCGACACTAATAATAGGGGTGAGTGTCGACATTATGTCGTAAGTGTCGACACTATGCCGAGCTGCTTGTACTATAAATAGGCATCCTTGTGAGTCCAGTCCTCCAGCCAGATTGAGGCATCTCCAATATTGTTTTCGAGAGCAGGGCCACCACTACGACCAGTTTCAGGGAGATGCCGCCGGATCCCTGTCCTCCGGCATCTCCAAGAAACTAGTCATAGAGGCACTCCCTAATATGTGAAATTAGTTAGCTCCCAGGTGTATTGATCTAGTTAGAGAAGTTACAAGATGCAAGATGGTTTTCGAGAGCAGGGACACCACTACGACCAGTTTCAGGGAGATGCCGCCGGATCCCAGTCCTCCGGCATCTCCAAGAAACTGGTCATAGAGGCACTCCATAATATGTGAAATTAGTTAGCTCCCAGGTGTATTGATCTAGTTAGAGAAGTTACAAGCTGCAAGATGGTGTGCGAGAGCAGGGACACCACTACGACCAGTTTCAGGGAGATGCCGCCGGATCCCAGTCCTCCGGCATCTCCAAGAAACTGGTCATAGAGGCACTCCCTAATATGTGACCACGCGCGTTTGGAGATCAGATCTTAATGGTAAGTACGAATCGGGACAACTTCTTCATAGTCCTGGTCCAGCCACAAAACAAGACTAAGACTCAAGACATTTATTAATATTAAAAACTGAGACTACAAAACCGGGACTAAAGCGGCCCCCCTATATATAGTCCCGGTCAAGCCACAAACCGCGCCAGATATCCTGGCCAGACATGAACTAGAGTTACATAATATGAGCATGAACTTCTTGGCATATGTTCTTCCTTATGATCGCTTCAGACGTAACCATGGACCATCTTCTTTACTTAACGGAATGCTTGGGTCAGTTTTCACTGTGAAGGGCGGAATTTCATCAAACTTATTATAATCTTCCGACATGTCTGTCTTGTCCTCGATTCCCACGATGTTTCGTTTCCCTGAAAGAACTATGTGACGCTTTGGCTCATCATATGATGTATTCGTTTGGATATTTTTTCTTTTTTCGGTCTGGAGGACATGTCCTTCACATAGAAAACCTGAGACACATCATTGGCTAGGACGAATGGTTCATCTCTATAACCAAGATTGTTGAGATCCACTGTTGTCATTCCGTACAACTGGTCTATCTTTACCCCTTCCCCATTCAGGTTGACCCATTTGCAGCGAAACAAAGGGACCTTAAAAGAGACTCCATAGTCTAGTTCCCATATCTCCTCTATGTAACCATAGTATGTGTCCTTTTGTCCATTCTCGTCTATTGCATCAAAGCGGACACAACTATTTTGGTTGGTGCTCTTTTTATCTTGGGCGATCGTGTAGAATGTATTCCCATTTATTTCGTACCCTTGGAAATTCAATATAGTAGAAGATGGTGACGCGGCCAACAAGTATAGCTGATCTCCAACAGTGGTGCCATTCAAGAGATGTGTCCGCATCCAACCACCGAAAGACTTCATGTGTTAATCTGTAATCCATGATTCGGGCTTCCCCGGGTTTTTGGAGCGTACAATATTCTTGTGTTCCTCGATATACGGAGCTGCCAAGGTGGAATTATGTAGAACTGTGTAGTGTGCTTTAGCGAAAGAATCCCCGTCCCTACATATCATTGCTTTCTTTCCCAGTGTGCCTTTTCCACTTAGTCTTCCCTCATTCCGCGAGTCAGAAACACCAATCGGCTTAAGGTCAGGAATAAAGTCAACACAAAACTCAATGACCTCCTCTGTTCCATATCCCTTGGAGATGCTTCCTTCTGGTCTAGCACGGTTATGAACATATTTCTTTAAGACTCCCATGAACCTCTCAAAGGGGAACATATTGTGCAGAAATACCGGACCGAGAATGGCAATCTCTTCCACTAGGTGAACCAGGATATGCGTCATAATATTGAAGCAGGATGGTGGGAACACCAACTCAAAACTAACAAGACATTGTACCACATCCTTCTGTAACCTTGGCAGAATATCTGGATTGATTACCTTCTGAGATATTGCATTGAGGAATGCACACAGCTTCACAATGGGTACTCAAACATTTTCCGGTAGAAGCCCTCTCAATGCAATCGGAAGCAACTGTGTCATAATCACATGACAGTCATGAGACTTCAGGTTTTGGAACTTTTTCTCTACCATATTTATTATCCCCTTTATATTAGATGAGAAGCCAGACGGCACCTTGATACTATAAAGGACTTCAAAAAAGATTTCCTTCTCTGCTTTGGTAAGAGAATAGCTGGCACGACTTAAGTAACGCCCTTTATCCGTCTTGTACTGTGTATGCATGTTCTTTGGGTCTTTCATAATTTGTTGGTCCTCCCGTGCTTCTGGTGTATCTTTTGTCTTTCCATACACGCCTAGGAATCCTAGCAAGTTCACGCAAAGATTCTTCGTCACGTGCATCGCGTCGATTGAAGAGCGGACACGTAGGACTTTCCAATATGGCAGCTCCCAAAATATAGATTTCTTCTTCCACATGGGTGTGTGTCCTGTAGCGACGTCTTTCGGAACTGATTGACCGCCAGGACCCTTTCCAAAGATTACTTCTATGTCCTTGACCATACCAAATACATCATCACCAGCAGGGAGTTTAGGCTTCTTGTGGTGATCTGCCTCACCTTTGAAATGCTTGCCTTTCTTTCTTACGGGATGATTGGTCGGAAGAAATCGTCGATTCGCCAGGTACACAACCTTCTTGCATTTATGCAAATATGTACCTTCAGTCTTATATAAACAGTGCGTGCATGCCTTATATCCCTTGTTTGTCTGTCCTGAAAGGTTACTAAGAGCAGGCCAATCATTGATGGTTACGAAAAGAAACCCTCGTATATCAAATGGCTCCTGTTTATTCTCATCCCACGCACGTACACCTGGTTTGCCCCACAGCTGTAAGAGTTCTTTAACTAATGGCCTAAGGTACACATCAATGTCGTTGCCCGGTTGCTTCGGGCCTTGGATGAGCACTGGCATCATAATGAACTTACGCTTCATGCACAACCAAGGAGGCAGGTTGTAGATACATAGAGTCACGGGCCAGGTGCTGTGACTGCAGCTCTGCTCCCCAAAAGGATTCATGCCATCCATACTTAGACCAAACCATAAGTTCCTTGCGTCACCTGCAAAGTCTAGGAAGTCTCTCTCGATTTTTCTCCACTGTGACCCATCAGCAGGGTGTCTCAACTTCCCGTCTTTCTTACTTAGACCAGATCATAAGTTCCTTGCATCACATGCTCTTTGTTTCTGAACATGCGTTTCAACCTTGGTATTATAGGAGCATACCACATAACCTTAGCAGGAACCCTCTTCCGGAGAGGCTCTCCCTCAACATCACCAGGCTCATCTCGTCTGATATTATACCGCAATGCATTGCATACCGGGCATTTATCTAAATTCTCATACTCCTTACCATAGTAGAGGATGCAGTCATTAATGCATGCATGTGCACATCTAATCCTAGAGGACAGAGAGTCTTCTTTGCTTCGTAGGTACTCTCAGGAAGTTCGTTGTGTTTTGGAAACTTTGGCTTCATTATTTTCAGCATCTTTTCAAATGAGGAGTCAGTTAGACCACACTCTGCCTTCCATCGCAACCATTCCAGTGTGGTACCGAGCTTTGTGCTGCCATCTTCACAATTTGGGTACAACAATTTCTTGTGATCTTCTAACATGCCCTCTAACTTCAACTTCTCATTTTCTGTTTCACAGTCTCGCTTTGCATCAGAAATGACCCTACCAACTTCATCAGCCGTCTCATCTGATGCCCGTTCTTCACCTCCTTCCTCTTCATTGTCTTCCATTGCAGTATCACTGTATTCAGGAAACATATGATGATATTTGTTATCATCATCATCTTCTTCACCGTCTTCCATCATAACACCTCTTTCCCCGTGCTTGGTCCAGCAATTATAGTTGGGCTTGAAACCTTTCATAATCAGGTGGCCGTGAATGATTTTCGAGGAAGAGTACTCCTTGTTGTTCCGACATTGAACACATGGACAACGTATAAAACTATTCTCTTTGTTTGCCGTAGCCACATCGATAAATTTATCCACGCCTTTCATACACCCGGGTACACGCCAGTCACCGTACATCCATTCCCGACCGTTCATCTGCATCATATAAGTAAGTTTATCAAAACAAGGACATCATAAATAGTGAAATGACCAATTCACATCGACACATGCATTGTATCAATGACAGAGAAAAGATAAGATTGCTAACCTCGATCGAGGGAAATAAAGAGGAGAGAAAGCTCAAGTGCGTCTCGGGCACCTTCTATATTTTTGTTCTATGAGAAATTAAACGGGATCATTTACTCAAACATTTCATCAAACACCTTGAATGCATGCATAGGGAAAAAAAACTAGCACACCCCTCACACCTTCCACCAAGAAAAAACAGAGTGGAGGCAGAAGGCTGGGGCGTTGCATTTATAGAGGGCGGGATCATGCGTCCCGGTTTGTAACACAAACCGGGACTAAAGGTGTGTGCCACGCCACGTGGCTGATGCCCAACCTTTAGTCCTGGTTTCTGTTACAAACCGGGACGCATGCCCCCTACCAACCGGGACGCATGCCTCCGGCCCCCGTGCCCGCTCGAACCGGGACGCGTGCCAGGAACCGGGACTAATGCGGTTAGGAGGCACGAACGGATGGCCTATTTTCTACTAGTGACAGTTTAAGAAATATTCTAATGCAACTGTCCATCAACTCAGATTACATTTCAAATACTACTACTGGACATGCAAGTGGAAGGTACCCAAGTTTTAAAAACAAGTGCCAGGTACATTCCAAAGATGAAGATGCTGCCTCTTCTATATAAATTGATATATATGGAGTATAGAAAAGATTTTACATTTAATTATGAAGTGTACAACTGTAATTCAAAATGTGGTGATCATCAGGAAGTAATCGACCAACAGAATCAGCCCCATGTGCTGATCGAACAGCTGCCCCAGACTGTAATTCAACATCCAAACCATCCACTCGATGCTAGTCGTAGATTACGGTATAGCAAATTAAGGCGAGCAGTGTGCCATAGATGTGAACTGAATAGACTAGCTAGGTTTTCGTCAGACTGGACGATACTACACTGCTACATACATACATTATAACAGTACCTCGAGCAATCCAACACTACGCATGGTGCAAACATCCACTAGTTTTGGTGAAGAGCTAGGACAGTCTGCTGACACATAAATTTTTCACATGTGGTGGATGCCTTGAGCATGAACAGACACAGGCAGTTAACATCTATCTGAATCAAACAAAAAATACATGGTGGGGGAGGCAAAGAGGAGGCGTTAGTTACCGGTGCAGGTGTGCATGCGGATCTTGTTGTTGGCGTACTCGATGATGACGTAAGGGTCCTGGCGTGAGAAGAGCTCTGTGTCCTGCAGCTTCCTGCACCCGGTCACTGCGAGCAAGTGACGGCAAACACGGTGGCGGATGGCGTGGATGGCGAGGTGGCGAGGAAGGCAAGCAAGCGGCGGCTCCTCCTCCACCACGGGCTCCTGCTCCTGCTCCTCCACGGGCTCCGGCTCCTCCTCCACCTCCGGTGTGCAGGCGCTAGGGCAAGCGGCGGAGGCGTGCGGGCGAGCGGCAGATGAGCGACGGAGGCGTGCGGGCAAGCGACAGCGGCGGTTCGAC
The DNA here is from genome assembly GCA_916181665.1 of Avena sativa. Taxonomy (NCBI): domain Eukaryota; kingdom Viridiplantae; phylum Streptophyta; class Magnoliopsida; order Poales; family Poaceae; genus Avena; species Avena sativa. The sequence continues at coordinate 427,764,415 of OV702280.1, forward strand.
TAGGATAGGGTTCGATTTGGGCGCGCAGGAGGAAAGGAGGAAATCTAGGGGGAATGGTCGCGCGGCCGGTTATTTGGCTAAGTGCCAAGCTTCTGTGGTGCATATCACTGGAATGCGCCACAGAAGTTACTCTGTGGCGCATATCACTGGAATGCGCCACAGAGTAACTTCTGTGGCGCATTCCAGTGATATGTGCCACAAAAGCTTGGCACTTAGTGAAAAACTGCGCGCAGCTGTAGTTGGACACGAAACAGACACTAGCTTAGTGGTTATGAGGCATGTAGTTGGACATGAACCTGTGGCAGCCAGGTACGAATCCTGGCTGCATCATTTTTTTTCTTTATTTAAAAATTATATGTTGCAAATATATTTAAAAGCAAACATACACATATATATTTATTCAAATAACCTCCCCGAATTATATGTATATATTGTGCTTCTCACAAAAACATGTGAATTTGTATATCCACATGAATATCACGATATATGTTTAGTCTCTAACTAATATATATTTGTGAGAACACATATGAATTAATATACAAAAAACGTCACACGTCGTCATGTGATGTTTCGAGCTAGCCTTTCTTCACAATATTCTTGCCCTTTTTCTTCGCGGTTGAATATTTTAGCCCGGTCACTATGAGATTTCTTCTCATGAACGGGCAACCTTTAGTAGTTAGTGTGGTCTTTCTTCTTACTATAGTAGTAGTAGGCATGTTTAAGTACTTGTCGAATTCCTCTTCGATCTTCGGATCACCGTTCTTGTCGAAGTCTTGCTCGTTGGCGGATCCTTCCATTCCGATGATGCTCCTCTTGACCCTACTCACTACAACACGACTGGGCTTTGACGGGTCAGTAATAAAGAAACATTGATCAACTTGGCTAGCGAGTATTCACGGCTCATTTTTCGCGGAGGCCTTCTTTGCCGACTTGGCATCGGGTATAACGCAGGTGGTGAAATACCGGCCTTCTTTTTCGACATTCTTGGCCCATCTAACATGGAACATCGGTACCGTCTCTCCACAATAGTCGAGATCCCATATCTCCTTGATCCTTCCGTGGAATCTTTCCATGACAGTAGTCTCGTCATCGGCGAAGGACATCATAGTTACTCCTGAGTTTTGATATTCGCTATTCATGTCTTTTTACTTGGTGTAGAATCTGTAACCGTTGATGTCGTACGACTGATAGGTCTTTACGTTATGCGCTGGGCCCTGTGACAAGTAGAATATGAGTTGTTGTTTTTCCGTAGAAGGTGTCTGCGGGGGATTTTCCAGCAGCCTTTTCTTGAACTAACCCGTGAAGCTGGAGTTGTGCTCTCTTGTTATGTCTCCTTTCTTCCTTGGGCGGGCCCGGTCCACGTACTCCTGCATGATCAAGATTTTGTGTTCTTCCACCCAAGGGCTGACCAATTCAATGTGTTGTAGCGCGACTCGATGTGCCCTGCCAAAGTCGGCGCGTTGATTAGCAATGCCGACATGTAGTGAGTTATGGCCCTCGCAGTGACCATACCCAGCGAGCCTGCCGAGGTGCTTCTTGGTAGATATTCCAACATCCTCGTTCTCGGTGGTTAGATAGTTCTAGAAAAAAGAGATGCACTCGTAGATCAGAAAGCCCTTGGCTATGCTTACATCTGGACGGGACCTGTTGTGAACGAACCCTTTGATGACACCGTTCAGCCTTTCAAACGACATCATGTTGTGCAGGAATGTTAGCCCGAGCTGTATGATGTCATTCACGACATGGACAAGCAGATGCACCATGATGTCGAAGAATGCGGACGAGAAGTAAATCTCGAGCTCGCATAGTATCACCATGATCTCTTCCCGTAGCCTGTCGAGCTGCTTCATGCCGATCAACTTCCTAGAGATGACGTTGAAAAAGTTGCATAGGTCAAACATCATCTCACGAACGTGCTCGTCCATTATCCCTCATATGGCAACTAGAAGTATCTATGTCATCAGCACGTGACAGTCGTGGGACTTCATACCGCTGAACCTCTTCTTCGCTACGTTGAGATATCTTCTTATCTTTACCGAGTAACCGTGAGGATCTTTGACTCCTAGGGGTCACCTGAAAAACTGCTCCACACAGAGTGAAGTAGGCAACGCGAAGCACAATCACCTCATTCTTCTTAATCCTTTTGTGGCGACCCTGAGTCCCTTCCGTCTGATCGTCATCATCATCACTATCAGGGTACTAAAGCTCCTTCTTGATGCCAAGAAATTTCAGGTCGTTTCTTGCTTTCGGCCCATCCTTGGTCCTCTCCGGCATGTTGAGCAGAGTGCCAAGCAGACTCCCGGTAATGTTCTTCGTGATGTGCATTACATCGAGGATATGGGGCGTGTGGAGGAAGTTCCAGTACTGCAGGTCCTAGAAAACAGGCCTCGCTTTCCATACACCCAGAAGCAGCTTTGTCCTTGGCCGTTTCTTTCCTGGCGCAGGGCACTCTTTCCAATTATTCAGAAGCTCCTCGATTTCTTTGCCGCTCCTCGTATGCGGGGCTCGGTCGAGCTCGTCTTTACCATTGAACAGGTCACCGCATTTTCTCCACGGGTGATCCATGCGAAGCCACTTTCGAGTCCCTTGGAACACAGTTTTCAAAGACCCGGGATCCTTGGGTAGCTGGAGATGCGGGTTCTTATCCATGCACTTGACACATGCATTGTGTCCGTGGTTCACCTGGGCCGATACATATCCGTAACCACGATAGTCCTGCACCGTCGTGAGAAACGCGGCTCTCGGAGGGAAATATTCTTTAGTGTAGGCGTCCCACGTATGCGTTGGCGTCTCCCACAACGTGGCTAACTCCTCTTTCAACAGCCCAAGATAAAGATGCATATCGATACCTGGCTATTTCGGCCCCTGAATAAGAATGCTCGTGTGTACGTACCTTTGCTTTGTGTAGAGCCACGGGGGATGTTGTATGGCCATACAAACACGGGCGAGGTGCTATGCGTGCTACTCTGGTTGCCAAAAGGATTGAGTCCATCGGTGCTCATACCCAGCCTCACGTTCCTTGCATTGCCCCCGAACTCTTCGAACTCGATGTTCAATACATTCCACTGGCTAGCATCTGAAGGGTGTGTTAGGATCTTGCCCTTCTCCGAATCATCTTCAGGTTTATCCCTTTCCGCATGCCATTGCATTAGCTTTGCTTCCTTGGGATCTACGAAATATCTCTATAGACGGGGACTGATAGGAAAGTACCATACCACTTTTCGAGAAACTTTCATGTTCCCTCTCTTGTATCGTCCATGGCTGCACACTGGATATGTGGTTCTCTCCGCGTACTCGTTATGATATAGTGCGCAATCATTAATGCATGCATGGTATTTAACGTGCGGTAGGCCGAGAGGGCACACGATTTTCTTGGCCTCCTCTATACTTGTTGGCAATGTGTTCCCGTTAGGAAGACGATCGTGCCAAAATTCCATATTAGCATTGAAGCTCACGTCGGTCCATTTGTGTTCCGCCTTCATCTCTAGAGCCTTGAGCATTACACTCAGGCGCGTCTCCTCGGGCCGACACCCAGGATACAATGGAGTCATCCCATCTATCTCCATTTGCGCCAGCTTGGCTTTCTCTCTGGCTGCAGCTTTGGCGTTGCTCGTTGATGGCGATGCGTCAACGTGGTAGCGCTTTGTCGGGAAACCCCAAGAGCAAGGTGTAATGCATCACAGCAGCAAGTCTTCCCTCAGTAAGAAACCAAGGTTATCGAACCAGTAGGAGGAAGAAAACGTCTCAAAGGTGTTTCAAGCAACTTGGAAACCTTCACAACATAAACTCAAGACTTTGCCTCAACGAACAGTGAGGTTGTCAATCTCACCGGTTGCTATAACAAAGGATTAACTGTATGGTGTGGAAGGTGAAAGTGGTTTGCAGAAAGTAAACATGAACAGTGGAAGATGTATCAATGGTAAAGATTGGACCGGGGTCCATAGTTCACTATAGGTGGTCTCCTTAGATAAACAAACATGGCATGCTGGATAAACAAATTACAGTAGGGCAATTGACAGGACTGAGCAAGGCATAACAATGCAATACTAGACATAAAGATCCTATGAGATTCGATTGGGCAATAAAACAAGATACATAGACCGCCATCCAACTGCATCTATGACTAGAAGTCCACCTTTGGGTTTGTTGGAGATATGCTCTAGAGGCAATAATAAATGTAGTTATTATTATATCTTTGTTTTTATGATAAATGTTTACATTCATGCTATAATAGTATTAACAAGGAAACATTAATACTTGTGTGATTTGTAAACTTAAATTGAAGTCCCTAGTATAGCCTCTATACATCACTAGCTTGTTGGTTGATAAATGATTGTGGTTTCCCTATCATGAACATTGAGATGTTATCAACAACAAGATCATATCGTTAGGATAATGATATGGTGGACATACTCCTATAGATAAGCGTAGCATAAAGATCAAGTCATTTTAATAGTTCAATTGCTATATGCTTTCTGATACATAGTAACCTAATTCCTTCGACCATGAGATCATGCATATCACCTTTACCGGATGGATGCTTTGATGACATCAAACACCACACCGTAACTGGGTGGCTATAAACGTGGCACTGAGTGTTCGGAAAGTATTGGTTGAAACACATGGATCAAGACTGGGATTTTTCCATCCATATGACGGATAGATATACTCTGGGCCCTCTCGGTGAAATGTCATCCAAATTGGCTTGCAAGCATGTGACTGGCTCACAAGGGATCACATATCACGGGAACGAGAAAAGAGTACTTATCGGTAACGAGGTTGAACTAGGTATGCAGAGATACCGACGATCATAACCTCAGATAAGTAAACTATCGTGAGACAAAGGGAAATTGGTATCGTATGTAAGTGGTTCATTTGATCGCAAAGTAATTGTAGAAATATGTGGGAGCCATATGAATTTCCAGATTCCTCTATTGGTTATTGATCGGAGAAGTGTCTCGATCATGTCCGCATAATTCACGAACCGTAGGGAGACACACTTAAGGATTCGACGTTGTTTGAGTAGTTATGGAATGATGAGAAAGAGACCGAATGTTGTTCGGAGTCTCGAATGGGATTCGGGATATCACGAGGAGATCCGGAATGGTCCGGAGAATAAGATTCATATAAGGAAAGTCCCGTTTCGGAGTTGGGGAATGGTTCCGGTGTTTTCATCGGGAATGTTCTAGAAGGTTCCAGAATGTCCGGCACTCCGGGGGGGAAGGGTACATGAATGTGTTATATCAAGTTGGTATGATTGCATCATGTACTCGGTGTCATCGCTGAACAAAATAGAGGGTTTATTCAAATCCTAGTTTGAAAAGTCAAACGGCTAGTTTGAAAGTCAAACGGCAGTTTTTGGAAAGAGGAGGAGGAGTTGGAAACCGAGTTGGGGAGGAGTTCCCTCCTCCAACCGCCGGCCCACCTCCAAGCCGAGTTGGGGAGGGAATCCTCTCCCTCCCCTTGGCCGGCCGGCCCCTCCACCTATATAAGGAGGGGCACGGCTTCTTCCTAGAGACACACAAGATCCTCTCCTCCAAACCCTAGCCCCAAGCCGCCGCCGCCTCCATAGCCGCCACCGGCCCTAGGGCAAACCAACGCCGCCGCCTAGCTAAACCCTAGCCACCGGCTTGCCCCTTCCTTGGTGTGTCTAAACCCTAGAACACCGAGGGACTCTCTCATACTCCACCATACTCGCTCCGGCTGAAGGCGAAGCCCTGCGAGATCTCCCCTCTACTTTCGGTACCACGCCGTTGTGCTGCCGGAATCACGAGGAGAGTGCTACAACCTCCGCTGCCTGCTGGAACAAGGGAGAGGAAGGTCTTCGTCGAGTACCGAACGTGTGACCGACTGCGGGAGCGCTGCCGGAACGCAGCGCCGGAAGGATCGTCTACGCGATCTTGAGATCGGGAAGAGTACGACTACATCACCTACGAGAATCCGCTCTCGTTAAACACTTTGGAATCTTCGAGGGTGAGTTATTCTATCGACTCGTTGCTACAATCTAGTAGATAGATCTTGGCTTGTTTGTTTGTATGCGGTAGAAAATTTTTGTTTTCCATGCTACGAAACCCTACAGGGTTATCATCCTAACCCCCTCCAGTATTAAGTTGCAAGCAACAGACAACTGCTTTAAACAAAGTGTGTAAGGTAAACAATCCACTTGTTCCATGAACAAGAGACCGTTGTTTTCTCCCTAGTGGCAACAACACATCTACAACCTTAGAGATTTCTATCACTTCCCTTGATTAAATAGAGGAATGAACCCACTATCGAGCATAAATACCCTCTCTTGGAGTCACTAGCAACTACTTGGCCAAGATAGCTACCAACAACGAAGAGCATGCAAGATCGCAAACAACACAGACATGATAGAATCAAATAAACAAAACCATTAATCAATCTGACATAGTAGTTTCAATATCCATCGGATCCCCGCAAACACAACATGCATGATTGCAAATAGATGAGATCTTGATCATGAACGAAGCTCACAATATCTAGACATGAAAGCACAAGGGAGGAGACACAACAATCTAGCTACTACATGGACCCGTAGTCCAAGGTGGAACTACTCATGCTTCATACCGGAGGCTGTCATGATGAAGAAGAAGGCCTCCGGGATGATCTACCCTCTGACATGGTGCCGGGAAGAGCTTTATATCCCCCCGATATAGGGACGATGGTGGCGGCGGCTACAGACGGTTTTGTGGAATATTGATCGGGTGCTTAGGGTTTAGGCATCAGGGGCTTCTTATAGGCGAAGAGGCGAGGCTGGGAGGTGGCTAGGGGGCCCACACCCTACCCAGGCGTGGCCTAGGGTGGGCCCGTGCCTGGGGGTGCGGCCGCCCTGTGAGTCCCTCTGTCTCTCCTCTGGAATCCGTGTTCTCCTCGATAAAATATTGACTTTGGCTTTTGTCCCGTCCAATTCCAAGAATATTTCCTTACTAGCTTTTCTAGAACCAAAAATAGCAGAAAACAGACAACTGGTACTGTGGCAACTTGTTAATAGGTTAGTACCAGAAAACATATAAAAAGCACCTCAAAGTGTAGACAAAGCAAAGCAAAGTAGATACTAAACAAGCATGGAACATAAAAAATTATAGATACATTTTAGACGTATCACGCGTCTCTTTGAGAAGCAGTTCCTGAACATGAGGGTCCCTTAACACCGAAGTTAGCAGCGTCTGGGTGTTCGTTTCTTCTCCTTCTTCATGAGGGTCATGCCCGTCGACATCTCCTTCTTCGTCATGATGATCATGCCGCCGGTATATTCTTCGTCATCATGACCATGCCCGCCGGGAGACTCTTCGTCTTCTCGCCCTCCCACGTCTTCATGATGACCACCACCATTTACTGCCGGCTCCTCATCGAAGTCTTCGCGCATGAAACCGCGCCTGATCAAGTGATCCTCCAATTGTCTAGAATTAGGGTTGATCCAGCGCTGGAGTTTGCATGTTCCACATGGACATCTTATCTGGGTCTTGTTGTTCCGAATCATGTCCACCTTCGCGTCTTTTTTATACCTAGTATCTCGACCTTCGCTCATCCTGATGACCATGGTTTCCTGTGCAGTATGCACATATAGAGCAAAAAACATAGTAGGTTAATTAGAAACCACATCTTATGCAGACACAAAAACACATGCATGGTCGCCGGAAAAATTTGGCATGGCATTTCCTAAAAGTAGGACATATGGGTGGTGCAAAAATTTGTCGACATGGAAATGAATCAATATTTCGGCAAACATCCATGCACCACACGGGGCAGACAAGCAACAACAAGAAACTTCTTCCTATGCAAACATTCATGCACCACACAAACTTTATGCACAAACATCATCTTGGCGCCATGCATCGCATGTACACACCGCCCGCGCGACAAACTTTACACATACAAAACATGCATATTCATGACCAATTACTCACCGGGTAGATTGAATACCGAGTCGAGAGCGTGATGTGAGAGAGTGTTGACCAATAGATCTATGGAGAGATAATGGTACACTAATAAAGATGTGGAGGAGAAAAGTAAGTGTGTTTTAGATCTACAAGTTGGAGAAAGGCTTTCTCTAACCAATCTATCAACTATAGTATGTTTAAATACAACAAAATGTAGAAATTTATGGGCACAATGGGGTGGGAGAGAGGAGGAAGACGAGCTGGGAGGAGGGGAAGAAGGATGTGAAATGGATGGTGGTAGATAGAGGGGTGCAAAGCTGCCACCTTTTTGTGCAGATCTGGACGTAGGGTTCTGTGGCGCATATATGATATGCGCCACAAGTTCAATCTCTTCTGTGGCGCATGTCGCCCATATGCGCCACAGAATCTTGGTCATAGGTGGCCAGACTGTGGGCCCACATATGGTCAGTCAGAGCCCGGTCTAAAGCAGATCTAGACTCAGGGTTCTATGGTGCATATGTGTGATATGCGCCACCGAAGATATAACTTCTGTGGCGCATATAGGACATATGACTTCTGTGGCGCATATCACCCATATGCGCCACAGAACCCTGCGTCCAGATCTGCACAAAATTAAAGGTGGCAGCTGGCTTCTTTAATGAAACCCCTCTATATATATACCACACTACCTGTCAAAAGCATCATCCCTGCCCCTGATGTCTTCTTCCCACCACTCGTCGGAAGACTCGCTGGAGAGCATAGCCCGCTCGCGTTCCCTGCAGCCTACTCGTAGTGGAGGGGCGAGGTTGAGGGGCAGTGCTCGGAGTCATCCGCCGCGGGATTCGGAGGTCAACCTAATCGAGGAGGAGGCCAGGTTGCGGCACGAGGCTGTCAACAACAAGGCCATGAGGTTGTACGTCGTGCTCACGTCCCCAGAGGAGAGGGCGCGCATGGCGGAACCAATCGGTGGCGGCCTGTGCTTGACCCCAACGTGTTCATGGAGGAGCATGTCCGCAGGCTGCAGGCGCGCGTGAACAGGGAGATCTGGCATCTTCCACCGCCATCGCCCCCAGCTCTGTGAAGGAATTTGCAATGTTTGTTGTAGTTTGTGCATTTGCAATGATGTATGCCATTGTTGTTTTGCTGTTCAAGGGCTATGCTTAGCATGTGCATTTGCAATGATGTATGCCACTTTCTATCTAGTAGATTGTCTAGTATTCTACCTATGCCACTGGTCCTTGTTCAGTTGGGAAAAGCAAGAGGAAAATGTACTAGAAATTCTGAACATATTCTGAGTAGCACACACCATTATGTGGCGCATATTGTAGATATGCGTCACAAAAGTTTGATCTTCTGTGGCGCATATCTATATATGTGCCACAGAAAATTGGCCATAGGTGGCCAGACTATGGGGCCCACATCCTTGTTCTGTGGCGCATATGGTGATATGCGCCACAGAAGATATAAACTTCTATGGTGCATATAACCATATGCGCCATGGATGGTTGGTCAGATCACGGTCAAAGCCCGCCTGCTGTGGTTCCCACCTGATGATTCTGTGGCGCATCTGTGTATATGTACAATAGAAGTGACAACTTTTGTGGCGCATATGTTCAAATGCGTCACAGATGTATCATAGACCAAGGCCTGGTGTGGGTCCTATCTCACTTCTGTGACGCATTGCCAAATTCCATGCGCCACAGAAGTTTTAGGGTTCTGTGGCGCATTGGAAGGGATGCGCCACTAGACATCTTTTGTGGCGCATGGTCAGAACCATGCGCCACAGAAGGTCTGTCTATCTATAGCTAGTTTCCTAGTAGTGTGGGTTCCATTTTTATCATCTGTGGAGGCATCATCCAGATACTCCCTTCTCCCCAACCTTCCCATGTTCGTCTCCTAGGATGAAACCCTAACTTTGTGGGTGGAGGCGGATCCATGTTCGTCGTGACCTTCCTGGAGGCGCTGCTCTCGGAACGACGAGGTGTGTGGGTTCGTTGGTGGTGGAAGGGTGGTGGCTGCGTGATCCGGTTCGACGACGTTGGCGATGGATGTGGTCCCTCAGTCTTCGGGATGCTCTCTAATTTCCCAAGGTGTATGCTTTCTGGTGGTGTGATGCCATCGAGCTTGGGCGAGAGGGGAAGGGTTCCCCTCTACCGGCTACAGGAGCACGACATGACCCTAGAGCCGAAGCTTCTTCCTATGGAGTTCGATCTTCTTCCTTGATGCTTGACGTCAGTGCAGAGCAGCGATTCTAGCATGCATGGTATCTACCCTGCATGCCCCACCTTGTCTCTCCTACCATTTTTATACAGCTTGTGTCAGTTTATTCTCTCTTCTTTGTGGATTTAGCTCTCAAACTTGAAACTTTTGTACCTCTTAAACTAAAAGTCCAATTTGAAAATGGTTTGAATATTTGGATTGCTACAGTAGAGAATTTAATAAAAATACCAATATTGGATATATTTTGACAATATTTCAAAATAGAATTCTAATAAAACATAATAAAACCTAGTGAAAAAAATTTCCAAACAATTTGTTTCAACATGTTCCAAACTTGATTCATCAAAGTCTGAAAATAGTTGAAGTATTATATATCTACAACTTCATTGTGCTTTTCCTCAAAATTTTATTTTGCATGTATACATAAAGTTTACTATGTTCCATAGAGTTTCATCATGTTTCAAAATTCAAATTTTAAAAATTGTACAAATATATTTAAAATTGGTCTTGTTTCGAAGTCCTTGCCATTTGAAACATAAGTGTGCAATTGGAATATAAATCGGATACTTGACTCAAAAGTTATAAATAAGATTTAAGATCTTATAAAAAAAAGAGATGAGTGAGAGGACAAAGGAGACATGTACTGTAAAAATGTCAAGAGATGTACTGTAGGAGGCATCACCCAACGAAATGCAAATAAATACAACGGGAGCAAGCTAACTCATTTTCTAATCTCAAACTGAATGGAGGGCTCAGACAAGCACCCTATGTCGCGTGCACGCTAGAAAAGTATTTCACGACGTCGGTGCTACATTTGCTTTGTCTTCGTCGACGTTTGGAGCCTGCAGTTTTCATCTCCTACGCAGTTGGGCCTAAGAAAAATAGCAATTTGGCGGTCTCTGTTTGCTAAGCTCCGGCAGGGCAGCCATGTGCAGAGACTCTTGTGATACCTTGTTCATCAGCTTCCGCCCAAGCTCAGAGTGAGCATCTCCACATTCCGACGGTGTGGCATCCTTCGATCCCGGGCGAGAGGGCAGGGGTCCCTCTTCAGAGGTGGTTTTATTTGGGTTGCTGTTTTGAGCTGTTCAGTAGTAGGTGATGACATGTTTGTCCTACGAGACTAGCTATCTTTTATCCACTGGCTTTGATCCGGTGCTTCATCTGCGTAGGAGGGTTTCGAGATCTACAAACTGTGCTTCATCTTTGTTTTCTAGAGTCATGTAATCTTCGTTTCTTTGTAAGCTGTCCATCAGCACGGTTGTGAACTCGGCCACAAAGGCATCTATATATTATATACTACTAAAAGCAATATAATGGTGTTTTTCGAGGCACTAGGTTGATCTACATCATCATAATTATTTTGATCGTTAGATCTAATATCCACGTCACGTAAAGGGAATCTATTTTTCTCTTTGACACCACGTCATTTAATCTGTCTCCGTTAAAAGGTACTAATATCCTCTCCCTTTCTTTCCTCAAAAAAAAAATCCTCTCCTTACACATGTACGGTACATACATGTGAAAAATTCAAAGACACCCGTGCTGTCTGTTTTATATTTTCCTTTGCCAAGGTTAAACTCTGAGAACATGTCAGGTTAGTCCACACCATTAAATTAAAAATATTTGGACAAGTCATGTAAATTTTTTTTTTTGGGATTTGTTTGGAGTCCGTGTGAGATACTGTTTGAAAAGGTGTCGGTACAAAGTATCCTCACATGTCAGATATTGATACAGAAAAATCATCAAACTTTGATCAATAATTTCTAAAAAAATAAACAAATTGATAACTACAACTAAATGTTAGTAAAAAAGAGTTTGTATGAAATATTGATGCGTGCTAGCTATTGGCATGGAAAATATCTCCAAATTTTGATCACACTCTCGCTGCAAAAGAGAAGTTTGATCGATAGTATTTGGTCTCCTTACAAAAGTATAGGTGTTGAAGGAGCTACACGGACGTGGAATGGAATCCATATGCGTCTATGTATGAAAATGTGAATGGGTACACAAAAATGATAAAATTTAACCTATATTAGTAACTAGACTATAAATAGTGAAACATAGAGAGTATTTGTAAATATATTTTTCTAAAGCGCTCCCTCCAACCCTTTATTATTGTACATATTTATAGATCTACTGTAAATATCTCGGATAAATAAAATAGAACAGGGCAAACACAAATTCTTGATAGAGATGAAAGCACTTTCAAGGTCCCTCAAAGTGAGCACCTGTATTTTTTATTATATAATTTGTTCATGCCAATGGTCATGAATTTACAAAAACTAATATATGCAAAAACTAGACTAATATCATAAGTTTTGAAAACTGTAAAAGTCGCCCACATGTAATATGGACACCCTAAGATCGTTAATAGCACTTTGTCAGTGGACCCATCTTGGTTAAGGAAATGGTAGAACTAGACCATAGGATCTTTGATCTCCTAAGTCTAAGGACACATCTCTGTCCATTCATGCTTCCAAAATGTTATCCATTTCAGAACTAGGATGAAAAAAAGCATTTCATCCATTATTAAAGCATATTTGGTCGATAAAGTACAAAATTAAGGCCAACAAAACAGATTCCTGATAAAACAAAATCTCCTTCATGGGTTGATTGAAGTGAAGAAATTCCCATACCTTTACTTCAACCATGTATCTAGAGGGGAGCATGCAGATAATAAAATTTACAAAATGTAAAGTGCCCACATAAAATTTGAATGTCGTCAGAGACACCCACATTAAATATGGACCCTAGGATCTTTAAGTCCTCTTTCTCGGGTGACGCATCTCTCTCTTAGGCATGTTTGGACCATAACATATAGAAAATTGGTATACGAGTGCATATTTGTAAAAAAGTCACATAATAACTAGCGCAACTCATAGTCAGAATTTTATTTCAACATATTGTGGTGATGCAATATAAAAAAGACATACATGGTAAATACTATTGTGTCTTCTTGGATAATATAATCGCCATACACTCTCAAAATAAAATAGGACTAAAATCTATGTGAGATAAGAGTACCATGTGAGATTATTAAAATGTTACACTCACATTTATTAGCATAGCACTTAGGATGCTTTCGGCAATACTCCCTCTGTCCCAAAATATAAGGCGCTTCAGGATTAGTCAAATTTCAATTTTTCTAAGTTTGATCAAGATTATACACAAAAATATGAACATTTAGAATAATGAATCAATATCAACAGATTCACCATAAGTATATTTTCTTAATGTGTTCATTCTATATTGTATATGTAGATATTTGTTTTCAAATATTTTGTCAAAGTTAGTTAGATTTGACTATTAACCAACCCTTAGTTGTCTTATATTTTGGGACGGAGTGAGTATTTGATATACTCTAAAAAATGTAAATTAAATATAAGATTTCTAAAAAAACTCGAAAGATGATGCCCTCGCATTTGCGAGGGCCACCGTGCTAGTTATTAATTTAAAGCCGGACGTTTAACATTTCCTGCCGAGAGTTACCTCAATATGATTGCTTTTTTATCCTTTTATTATTTATATTCCCTCCGTCCCATATTATGTTGCGCATAATTTTGCGTGCAAGTCAAACTTTATAAAATTTGACCATAAATATATAAAATAATATGAATATGTATGATCTAAAATGTATATATTATGAAAATATATTTCAGGACAATACTATATTAATTTGACACCATATAAGTTTATAGTTGTATCAAACTACTTGGTCAAACATTGTACAGTATGACTCTGATAAAATTTTATATACAACCTAATTTAGGACGGAGGGAGTACATAGAGAGACGTCTCGGACATTTGAGCAAACCAAAGCACTGGCAGAACATGTTCTTCTTCTTTTTCGGCGAAGTGGCAAAACATGTTAGAGGTCATGCCGGCGCCTCGTTCTGAGCACAAATTACCATGATTCAGATGGTCCGCCACGATAGACGTGCCGGCTCAAAGCACTAAAATCCACACCACCGGTTTTTTCTTCTTCGACATGGCCACCAGGTTTTTAAGTTTGGACAGAGAAGCGACCAAACCATAAATAGGCCAGACGATCAGCCCAATTGGACGCCTCAACAAAACCCGGCTGTAAGCAATCCGAATTCCCTAAGAAAACCTTTCTAAAGCAATCACATGAAGATCTAGCAGCCTAGCACGCACGTTTTTTTTTTTGTCAATGGCCACGTTGGAAAGTAAGACTGTTTCGTTAATCGGCATTGGCATAGGCTCATAACTCAGGGAGACCCAAACGAATCTAATGAGCTAGGCAGGCCACAAGCAGAAACACGTTGCGCTTCTCTTACATGAAGATTTGTATTCAAGAACGGCAGTGTACGCATGAGATTTAGGCAAAAAGTGTATGTGGGGCGATGGTTTATTCTGGAATTCACCCGTCACTTGTGTTTATAAGTAGTGTGTCTGCTGCGAGGCATAACAGCGTGCCTTTTCATGTCTATTGATATAGCTCATGAGTCAGGATGATCGAGATGTTCTCCCTTGTGTTGGTTGTAGGTAGAGAGACGTCTCCTGATACAAGTCTCATGAGATATTTGAGCAAACCAAAGAAAATAGATTAGAATCATGACAATGTTCGAGGGGATTAACCAAATGTAATAAGATTAGAGTCTGCATAACAGATGTTACTTTCGTTGAACTATTTGAAGCTCTCAAGGCAGTCACCTACCTGGAGGACGAAGACGTGGCCAATGCCGGCCTCCGCGAGGTGCTCCTCGAGGTGGCGCTGCCTCCCAACGAAGATCATGGGCAGAAGGGTCTCGATCGTCTGGAGAACTGTGTCCAGCTCATCCTTGATCAGGTACACGGGGAGCTGCAGTGCCTTCCTCCACTTCCAGCTGTCCACCGCCCAACTACCGGGGGTCGTCTCATCCAACGACACCTTCATTGCTGCAGTCGACGACGAGGTCTTCTTGACCATGGGCACAGACCCGCTGTTCTTGGCAGGGTCGGTGGCGGCGTGCACCGCAGAGATGCCACGCCTCTTCAGCGGAAGGAACTCTGTTCGATGGCGGAGTGGGGAAGTAATTTAGTTATATTCTCAAAGATTGATATGGCTTGATCGAATTGTAGAGATGTAACGATTAACACTTGATTAATATCGTAATACACTTTGCACTCGATTCAGAGTGTATTTCAAAGTGGAAGAAAAAAGTTTAAAGCATTGCGCCTGAAAAAATTTGAATGACATACATCTGTGCTTTGAAGTCCAAAGATTCATGCACCAACATAATAATATGGCCTAAAACCTTGTAAAATCCTCATGCATATTGGATGATGAGGTCTCTTTCTGCCAACGACTAAACGTGTTAGCGTTTAACTGTTTGTTCGCGTTGCGAGTATACCTCTTAAATCGTTTCAATTGAATGATTACAGTTTCTGCTGACACAGCATGAGGTGGACGAAGCACCCTTTCGATGGTTAATCTTGACTAAATTAACATGACAAGTCTCTAATATCTTCTAGTGCAAGTTCTCATTCTCGAGCCTTCCTTGACTTCCAGCTGTCTACTTCCCAACTCTCGGGTGTCGTTTCGGCTAAGGACGCCTCCGTTACCGCCATCAAGGACGAGATCTTCGTCACTAGCTATGTGCACAGACCGCTGTTCTTGGCAGCGTCTGCGGCAACGGCATGCACCACAGAGATGGCGCGCCTCTTCTGCGAAAGGAACTCCGTGCGGTAGCAGAGTTGGGAAGTAATTTAGTTATATTCTCAAAGACCGATATGGCTTGATCCAATTGTAGAGATGTAACATTATGCGTATACTATGAAAGATGACGTGCTTTGCTGATTGATTAACACTTGATTAATATTGGAATACAATTTGCACTCGATTCAGAGTACTTCAAAGTAGAAGGAAAAAGTTTAAGGCATTGCGCCTAGAAAAAATTGAATGGCATATATCTCAAGTTTGAAGTCCAAAGATTCATGCACCAACATAAAGATATGGGCAAAACCTTGAAACACCCACATGCATATTGGATCAGGTCTCTTTGTGCCAACGATTATATGTGTTTAGCGTTTAACTGTTTGTTCGCGTTTAGAAGTTACTCCCTTCGTTCCATAATATAGGATATTTTAGCTTTCGTGAAACGAATGTATTAAGACACTGTTTAGTGTGTAAGTTCACTCTGAATCTACATATTAAAAGATGTCTAGATACATTCGTTCCACAAAAGATATAACATAGTATATTTTGAAACAGAAGGAGTACCTTTTAAGAGTGTTTTTACGGTACCCTGGTACTCCTTTGAACTGGTTTGAAGTACCAACAAAATCTGGCCTTTGATTTGAGGGGTAGTATAGACTTCTTATTTTATACCTAGTTAATGCTAACAAACTGCATCGTCAACTATGGTATGTATGCCGCACCGGCGCGGCCACCGGCCTCCCAGGATCCTATTCTCCGCCGCGCGTCTCAAGCACCGATCTCACCTATGGAAGGCAGGCTCGTCTTCTCATTGGCCCATAGTATGCCGCTGCTCTTTCCTGCCACGTCCATGACAGCCTAGGACTTTTCATGCTGTGTACGAATCAAGCTGATGGGAATTTGCAAAATTTGTGAAGTGGATGGATCTGGTTGGATTCCCAGAAAAACGAGAATGGTCTCAGGTTCATCATTTATGTATTTTTCATATCAACATCAAAGCAATTCGTTAGGTTCTTCATGAGCTCACGGGGTAGTTCATAGAGTTCTCCCCCTTCACACCTTGATTCGATGAGCTGCGGCCATAGCCAGCCGTCGGCCGGCCGAGATGCAGTACACCATAAATTTAGTGGGTTTTCTGGATCACGAACTACGATTTTGATTTTGTGACCGTAAATTTCTGGATCGGAGAATACTCCAAACCTAGATCGGAGTAATACAACTTCCTGGATTAAGAATTACTGTTTTACCCCACAGATCGTGGTACTCCACCGATAACTGCAAGAACTCGGGGTGGTACTCCGTCGTAGTTAGCCTGGAGTACCAGATCACTCACAACCTTCGGATTGAAGAAAATGAACAACCAATATTAACTTAAGGGTACTGTAGAAGTCCTCCCTTTTAAATTGTTTAAATTGAATGATTTCAGTTTATACTTACATAGCAGAGATCGACGAAGGACCCTTTCAACAATTAACTTCACAGTGCATGCTCCGTTCTAGTCCATCGTTGGAAATCAATCGGGAATCATGAATCGCTAATGACCCACCACGTCAGTCCAGCCTACCATCGTTCTGCACTCATACACGCCGAGAGCACCAAAGTGCTTCTTGCCTGCCATTGCTCGCTCACCCATTCTCGCCTACATATACACCTCGCCGGCCACTCGCTGGCGGACGCCCTCGCCGAGTGCTCACCGCTGCGTCGCTCGCCTCCAACCGCTCGACATACACCCTGACATATGTGTTGTTGTCTAGTTTCCGTATTCCAGTGCTAGTTCATCTTCAGGTGTCGTTGCTCATGTTCGGATCCACCTTCAAGGTGAGAAAAGAGGCAAAGTTCATAGCATATATATCGCTTACATTTCTCTAGCATGTACAAATGAAATTGATCTTGTTTGGTCTTATGGTGATCTTGATCCCATGATGAACGAATCAAGAATATAAACCAAATCCTAAATTTGGTCTCATAGTAATCTTTGGTCCTATGTTGATACACATTGGATACAAATATTAAAATCCTTCTTTATTCCTTCAATGATGATCTTAATCCCATATTGATACAAAAAATAATAGAAGTAGAAATAAATTCAACATTAATTTTAGTTAGAATATATTTGGATACATTGCTTTAGCTTTTCCAAATTAATATGCCCTTGATTTGGTCTCATGGTAACTTGCACACATGCTCTTTAGCTAGTTAGTTAACCATTCAAATATATCTTCATACGATCGAAAGTATAGACACCACTCACAACTAAATCTCGAATGGTTAACGAGCTATGTGAAAATAGCCAAAGCGGACACGTGTTATAGACATGAACATTATGGATAATATGATAATTAAAATGTCATATGCTTCAAATAAATCAAACCATTATTATAATTCTACACATATTTTAGCATTGAAGATATCGAAGGCTTCCTCGTTCTGTTGCAAAGAACAATAAGGAGGGCTTTTATTAGTTTAGTAGTATTCACAAGTTGCAACGCCATGTAAAGTTGTGCTGGAATTCTTAATTAGGGGCCGGATTTCTCTCCAGAGATGCAATAAATAGTTTTTTATGTAAAGGTCAGAGTTCTGAAAATAAAGTAACTACAATGTTTGATCTTTTTATTACTTTATTCATTTACTCATTTAAATTATACTATCTGTCTCTATGAAGTGGACGCGTATTTTGTCGCCCTCTTTTTTTCATCATCCCATTCCATGATGCAAGTCTAGGGCTAACTAAATCTCGTATGAACGTCATATTTGGTGGAAAAGATTCCAAAACCATGGAGATTGTATAATTCCTTTGACACACAATGATGTATAGAGATGGATATTGTTCTCTGAGTGTAATTTCCTAACTACTTATCCTCCTAGAAACGAGTTTTTGAGGTATCCTTAATAGGAAACGATCCAAAGAAAAAAAAGAAGTGTTTCTTCATTTCCATTAGACCAGCCCAAAAATATAAGTTCCTAGGCTTCCATTGAATTTAGGACAATGCATTTGAGCCTACATATTTAATTCTTAAGAGTGTTGGTCATACACCTTTTTTGTAAGTATATTACAAAGCCTCTTACTAAGGAGGATAGTAGTTTAACGTTAAGGTCATGAATACCTATTCCACATTGGTCTTTGAGACACCAAAACAGACTCCATTTAGCCATCGATATTTTTTTTTTCACTATCTTCTTGCCAAAAGAATCTTGGTCGGCGGAAATAATCCAATCTTTGTAAGACTCCTTTATTTTATTTTATTACAAAAAATATATATTAATATTATGGAGATACCAATTACACCTAGCCTCTGCAACAACGCATGCTCTAGCGGCTTTACGGATGCACACAACCCAGAAAAAAGAAAAAAGAATTACAAAAAAAAGAAAAGACCCGCTACAGAGAACTATTCCTCAAAGCAACAACACTGACACCACAAGAACAACACTAGTAGTCCTCCACTCCAATAACAACGTCTTTAAGAAGGAAACAGGGTGCAAGCACCATCGTTGTCTGATACATCGGAAACGTATCTATAATTTTTTATGTTCCATGCTTGTTTAGTATCTACTTTGCTTTGCTTTGTCTACACTTTGAGGTGCTTTTATATGTTTTCTGGTACTAACCTATTAACAAGATGCCACAGTGTTAGTTGCATGTTTTCTTCTATTTTTGGTTCCAAAAAGGCAGAAAATCAATATTCTCGGAATTAGATGGGACAAAAGAAAGTCAATATTTTACCGTGGGGAACACGGAGCCGGAGTACGAGACGGAGGGGAGGCACCAGGGGGCCACACCCCCTGGCGGCGCGGGCTAGGGCTAGCCGCGCCTGGGGGGTGTGACCACCCTGGCCGCCTCCCCCCCCCCCCCCGCCTCGTCTCTTCGCCTATAAAGACCCCCTGATGCATAAACCCTAAGTACTCTATCAATATTCCACGAAACCGTCTGTAGCCGCCACCATCATTGTCCCTAGATCGTAGGGATCTGAAGCTCTTCCCGGCACCCTGCCGGAGGGGAGATCATCCCGGAGGCCTTCTTCTTCATCATGCCAGCCTCCGGTATGAAGTGTGAGTAGTTCCACCTTGGACTACAGGTCCATGTAGTAGCTAGATGGTTGTATCTTCTCCTTTGTGCTACCATGTTTAGTTCTTATGAGCTTCGTTCATGATCAAGATCATCTATTTGTAATCATGCATGTTGTGTTTGCCGGGATTCGATGGATATTGAGATTACTATGTCAGATTGATTAATAGTTGTGTGTTATTGATTCTATTATGTATGTGTTGTTTGTGATCTTGCATGCTCTCCGTTTATAGTAGCTATCTTGGCCAAGTAGATGTTAGTGACTCCAAGAGGGGGTATTTATGCTAGATAATGGGTTCATGCCTCTATTTAATCTAAGGGAAGTGATAGAAATCTCTAAGGTTGTAGATGTGCTGCTGCCACTAGGGAGAAAACAACGGTCTCTTGTTCATGGAACAAGTGGATTGTTTACCTTACATACTTTGCTTAAAGCAGTTATCTATTGCTTGCAACTTAATACTGGAGGGGGTTCGGATGATAACCTGAAGGTGGATTACTAGTCATAGCCAAAAAGGTCTTTAAACATTTTAATATGCTAGGATCTTGTGTAGATGTTATGTGTACCTTAGATGAAACCAAACCCAGAGAGGAAATTAAGATACACATACCTTTTAAATTTGTAGGAATGCATGAGACCTTAGAAAAAAAATTGATTGGATTATTCCTTAAAACCCTTTTGATGAAAGTAGTGAACCAAGGAGAGATGAGAAGGGATTCTCTAAAACTCATTTGGATGAGATACCTTTCCTAGTTGAAGAGATTGCAAGTATTGATATTAATGCTTGTTTATTTGAAAATACTTGATTCTTGCTTCTTGTGTCTAACTTAAAGGCGTTAAAGAAAAGTACTTATTGGGAGATAACCCAACAATTTTCTTGAGTATCGGAAGTTATTACTTCAGTAATGACATATCTTTATCCTTTTTATTTTCTTTTTGTGCCAAGAGTGACCCCTAATGAGAGGGAAGTAGGATTTGGGGAGTTGCTCTCCCGAAGCAGATTTTTTGTGCTCCACCGTAAACATTCGTGAGGAATCTCTGTAAGTCGGATTGAGCTCATATTTTCTGAATAAATCCCCAAGTATGTTAGCTAACTTTCGTTAGTTCAACACGTTTTGATTTGAGCAACATAAGATCTTCGAAAAAATCGGTTTCTACCTGCTGGTCTGTTCTGACAAATTTCTGCTATTATTTGCATTAGCTTCTTATTGATTCCTTTTTGGGTTCTTTTTGAGAAATTGAGCTTTTTGAGGGAATTTATATAGTAGCTCGTGTTTTTATAGAAAGTTTTGCTATTATAAAGCTAAACCCAAAGGTCTATTATCTTTTGAATACACTAATGTTGTTAATGAAGATTGTGTGAAGTTTTGTATGAAGGAAAATTTTCAGGTATAGAGAGAGAATGATGTAATGAGATGAAGAATGGAAAAAAGCTCAAGCTTGGGGATGCCACCCTGTGTCACCCAAAGAAATATTCAAGAGGTACAAGCGTCAAAGCTTGGGGATGCCTTGGGCATCCCCTTCTTCATCAATAAAAAGCTCAGGTCTTTCTAGACACTTCGTTTTTATTGTTTCATGCACAGTTGTGTTGTTCTTAGAGCGTTTTAGTTTTTGTTTAGTTTGCTTACTTTGCTTGAATAAAGTAGTTTGGACCCCCTTTCTCGATGTGTTGTTTCAAATAAGTTGATTGGTGTTGGAGAGGAGTAGAAAGTTCTTGCCTGAGTAGTACAAGAGGAGCTTTCTTTCACTGTGACTTAGACTTTATCATGTCATGTTAGATGTTGGTTTGAACTTATGCTTGGTGATTATTGTTGTAACATGACTTGTTCCAAACAATTGGGATTGCTTAGTGTGCCTTGAAGGAATCATGTGTTGTTTTAGCATACAAAACCATAATATTGCAGTATTCTCCATTGATGCTTTGTTTGGATTGACTTGGCACATGCTCACACCATGTTATGACTATGAACAAGTCACCATAGCCTCTATGATCATTTAGTCCTTGACTTGTAGTACCACTTTATGCTTTGATTAGTAATGTTTTGTCGCTTTGCATGATTATGGTCTTTATTTGTCTCTTAGTTGGTCGCTCCCAGTCTTTTGCTACCTCCACTAGTATGAGGAAGCTCTACTTATGCATCCAACTCCCAAGAAACCAATTTATTTCAAAGTGTCCACTATAAATTCCTATGCATGGTATGTTACACCATTCCAAGTATATTCTTGTTTTCATCTATCTTTCAATTAAAAAGTATTTTATTACGTGAAAACTTAGTGATTGAAGCTCTCACGAACTTGATGGCACACTTTATTTTTCTTGCCCCTAATAAACTTGAATCATTGTGTCATCTATGTTGTATATGTTTGCACTTATACGTTGGAATTAGCAGAACCATGCTGTCATGGGGAACGCTTTCAACATTGCACTTGTACATTGTACCCTGTTGATATCATGCTCTTTTGTCTATTGATGTCGTCGGTGTGAAATGAAAAGGGAGCTTGTAAGTCCATGGAATTATGTATGTGTGTTAGAGAAACGCCTGGGGCACTAGCCTAAGCCATGCCTAATCATGGTGGAAACTTGCAGCATCACCGTAGTGATATCTATGAAGCATTCTTATTATAAAAAAGAGATTGAGAAAAAAATGAGAAAAGAGGAAAGAGCGAAAAAGAACCATATTCCCATGGTAAATAAGAAGATTGTTGAGATGCTCATTATCTGCTTGCCTTGTCATTTTGATTATGGGATAGCTCATGTATCATGTGCAAGGGGTACCCCGTTGACGGTTCTCTGTGATACACATGTACTTACTATGACAAGAACTTGCAAGTAATTAAACTTGAGTAGCATGAGGAGCTGCCCTCGTATTCAAGGGACATGAGATTGCCAACTTATACTTTGTCAAGAATGTAGTCCATAGTTTATTCACTTTAAGCTTAATCACTTCAAGATGCTTATGATAGGGGCAACGAGGGTTGAAAGCTAACAAGTACCATAATTTTTGGAAGCTCTTTTTGAAACTTGAAATCCTTTCTTCCCTTATGAAGAGCCTTTCTTCCACCATTATATTGAGTCTCCACCTTCTATCCTTAGGCACATGTACATTGTACCCTGTTGTACATTGTACCCTGTTGTACATTGAAACTTGAAATCCTTTCAACATTGCACTTGTACATTGTACCATGTTGATATCATGCTCTTTTGTCTATTGATGTCGTCGGTGTGAAATGAAAAGGGAGCTTGTAAGTCCATGGAATTATGTATGTGTGTTAGAGAAACGCCTGGGGCACTAGCCTAAGCCATGCCTAATCATGGTGGAAACTTGCAGCATCACCATAGTGATATCTATGAAGCATTCTTATTATAAAAAAGAGATTGAGAAAAAATGAGAAAAGAGGAAAGAGCGAAAAATAACCATATTCCCATGGTAAATAAGAAGATTGTTGAGATGCTCATTGTCTGTTTGCCTTGTCATTTTGATTATGGGATAGCTCATGTATCATGTGCAAGGGGTACCCTGTTGACGGTTCTCTGTGATACACATGTACTTACTATGACAAGAACTTGCAAGTAATTAAACTTGAGTAGCATGAGGAGCTGCCCTCGTATTCAAGGGACATGAGATTGCCAACTTAAACTTTGTCAAGAATGTAGTCCATAGTTTATTCACTTTAAGCTTAATCACTTCAAGATGCTTATGATAGGGGCAACGAGGGTTGAAAGCTAACAAGTACCATAATTTTTGGAAGCTCTTTTTGAAACTTGAAATCCTTTCTTCCCTTATGAAGGGCCTTTCTTCCACCATTATATTGAGTCTCCACCTTCTATCCTTAGGCACCAGTTAAGAGAGCATAGTTGCCATTCTTAGTTCTATGTGCATTGTCCCAAAACTTATTGATTGATGCATATTGTTAATATTACTTGTTCTTGTGCTATTTGTATCTAGTCACTCTTATGAACTTTGAAGGTGTTCTATGCATCTATTTGCTACTCCATGAGGGACAATATGAATGCCACTATGCCATGTTTTCTGTATGTGAAACAAACAAACGTTTTTCAATGCATGTTACTCATGATCTTTGTTTGTAACCTTTCATGTTGCATGCATAGTTACTTTGTCATATTGTTAGAACTCCATCTTTCATGATCATGTTTAGAGTTCTTTGATCCCGGCTTTCAATGCTTGCAAATGGTTTGATCTCGATTTTGATGGTACATGTCACCTCAAAAATTATTCTTTCTATCACTCACCTACTCAAGGACGAGCAGGAGTTAAGTTTGGGGATGCTTGATATGTCGAAAACGTATCTATAATTTTTGATGTTCCATGCTTGTTTAGTATCTACTTTGCTTTGCTTTGTCTACTCTTTGAGGTGTTTTTTATATGTTTTTTGGTACTAACCTATTAACAAGATGCCACAGTGCCAGTTGCCTGTTTTCTTCTGATTTTGGTTCCAAAAAGGCAGAAAATCAACATTCTCGGAATTGGACGGGACAAAAACTAAAGTCAATATTTTACCGTGGGGAACACGAAGCCAGAGTACAAGACGCAGGGAGGCACCAGGGGGCCACACCCCCTGGCCGCGCGGGCTAGGGCTAGCCGTGCCTTGGGGGGTGTGACCATCCTCGCCGCCCCCGCCTCGCCTCTTCACCTATAAAGACCCCCCGATGCATAAACCCTAAGTACCCGATCAATATTCCATGAAACCGTCTGTAGCCGCCGCCACCATTGTCCCTAGATCGGGGGGATCTTAAGCTCTTCCCGCCACCCTGCCGGAGGAGAGAACATCCCGGAGGCCTTCTTCTTCATCATGCCAGCCTCCGGTATGAAGTGTGAGTAGTTCCACCTTGGACTACGGGTCCATGTAGTAGCTAGATGGTTGTATCTCCTCCTTTGTGCTACCATGTTTAGATCTTATGAGCTCCGTTCATGATCAAGATCATCTATTTGTAATCATGCATGTTGTGTTTGCCGGGATCCGATGGATATTGAGATTACTATGTCAGATTGATTAATAGTTTTGTTTTATTGATTCTATTATGTCTATGTTGTTTGTGATCTTGCATGCTCTCCGTTTATAGTAGCTATCTTGGCCAAGTAGATGTTAGTGACTCCAAGAGGGGGTATTTATGCTAGATAATGGGTTCATGCCTCTATTTAATCTAAGGGAAGTGATAGAAATCTCTAAGGTTGT
The DNA here is from genome assembly GCA_916181665.1 of Avena sativa. NCBI lineage: Eukaryota > Viridiplantae > Streptophyta > Magnoliopsida > Poales > Poaceae > Avena > Avena sativa. The sequence goes on from OV702280.1 coordinate 427,789,455, forward strand.
AGATGTACTGCTGCCACTAGGGAGAAAACAACGGTCTCTTGTTCATGGAACAAGTGGATTGTTTACCTTACATATTTTGCTTAAAGCAGTTATCTATTGCTTGCAACTTAATACTGGAGGGGGTTCGGATGATAACCTGAAGGTGGATTTTTCTAGTCATAGATGCAGTTGGATGGCGCTCTATGTATCTTGTTGTATTGCCCAATCAAATCTCATAGGATCATGAATGTCTAGTATTGCATTGTTATGCCTTGCTTAGTCCTGTCAATTGCCCTGCTGTAATTTGTTTACCCAGCATGCCATATTTGTTTATCTAAGGAGAACACCTCTAGTGAAATATGGACCCCGGTCCAATCTTTACCATTGATACATCTTCTGTTGTTACTTTTTACTTGCTGCAAACCACTATTATCTTCCACACGATATAGTTAATCCAATATTTTCAGCAAACCAGTGAGATTGACAACCTCACTGTTCTTTGGGGCAAAGTCTTGAGTTTGTGTTATGCAGGTCTCCAAGTTGCTAGCAATACCTTTGAGTCGTTTCCTTCCTCCTACGGGTTCGATAACCTTCATTTCTTACTAAGGGAAAACTTGCTGCTGTGCTTATCACACCTTACTCTTGGGGTCTCCCAACGAGGCGTCAATAACACGCCAACATTGTCCGATCAAAGATCATAGGTTTTCACCCGAGAGAAAGTCCTCGCTCGCAAAACAATGCATTTAACAAGGCCATTTTCAGGCACAACTAGTTAAGACCAGACCTTAAATTTTTACCCTGGAAGATAATACTGGGAACTCCTCCTATGTTGCCTTCGCCACAAACAGTCGCTGCTACGAGTCACAGATCATGCAGCCAGTTAAGACTCCTTTAGAAAGATGGAATAATAAAATCATATATAGTATCATATTACTTAGTACCAAATTAATAAAAACCAATATACCATCTATGGATAGCAATTTTACTTTCCAACTACTTAGCCTTTTTTAATTCTCTGCTTGACATGGATAGCAATTTTACTTTCCAACTGCTTAACCTTTTTTAATTCTTTGCTCGACATGTTTCCATTCGGCATTTGTAAGTCCCTCATGTTTCCATTCGGCATTTGTAAGTCCCTAAAATTGTATCCGAATCACCAAGTAGCTAATCGGAAACTGAGCTTTCCCACATCCAAAACGTTTTGGTGTTGGGTCTCGCCAAAACAAAATAATTCAGTCTTATGGAAGTTGATCTTAAGAACCCAAAAATTGCTCGGAAGCTGACAAAGTTAATTTCAGATTTCTTACATTTTCGATGTCATTTAAAGAGAATCATATCGTTTGGCATGTTGAACGGATCCAACACAGCATGCATATTACTTACATGTGGATAGATGGGAAGTGCCGGTGAAAAGCTAGTTGACTAAGTAACGGGCGAATGCTAAACTGTCGAACTGGGGCGTCAACCATTTTAAGCAAGGACTCATTCGCAGCCATTATCCAGTCAGTTTGGAACAGATCTTTATAGAAACTATGGTTATACAACATATGTTGTCTATCTAAGTTTGACCTTGTTCGCTGACTCCAGCTCCTCCTCAAAAACAGAAATAAAAATTGCATAAGGAACGTCCAACCTACAAAATAACCTGAACGAAGTGAAATTACACAACCCAGTGGCCGTCTAACCCCTCTGCAGTGATCAGCTCCCTTCCACCACTTTTCGTGGCCACCTGCACCTTCACTCTGACCTCCAGCAATGACTTCTTTCGTTCGAGACGCCTGCTATCTCAGACGAGGAAAAAAAATCAGGAATATCAAGATGATTAATTCGTCCATAAGAGTGCGCATTCCTCTACAAGGACCTAGAAAAAACACCCCCTGAGCAGAGATTCTGGACATTGCTCGTTTTTACTAAAACAAGCGATGATGATATTTTCATCCACATGCATGCTCATGGCATTAGTTACCACATACGTATTAGGAATATACGCCCATGGCATTAGTTACCACATAAATCTTGTCACCTCACGGATTGTCCATGCCCTGCTCATTTCCCTTGGAAAACTTGGGTGTGATCAGGTTACAGTAGCTGAGAAGGACACAAACAAATGGAATGAAGCTCAAAACATGTTAACCTATCTCATATGCAAAGGTTCATCTCCAGGAATGGCAATGTACGCATGACAAGGCAAAAAGTGTATGAGGGCGATGGTTTATGTTGGAATTCAGCCCTCACTTATGTGTATAAGTAGTGTGGCCAGCAGCCATATAAGAGCATGTATTAAAGAGTGATAGCTCAAGATGGTTGAATTTTTTGTTCTTGTTGTTGTCTATACGTACAGAGTGACCTCTCATGAGATATTTGAGAAAACCAAGCAAATAGTATTTGAAAATAGAATTGGTGGAAATGGTTGATACCATAATGCACAATCCACACTAGACGATTGTTCCCATCTACCTGTTAGAATGTATGCCAACGCCTCGTCCTGATCGCATTAGAACAAAACCACATAGCGTCCCAAACTAACCCACTTACGACTCAAGGAACAAGCACACATCGAAAATGACCTTGGAGAAGTGGCCATGCGCAAAAGTGAGGCACTAGGTGCCACGGCCCAACCTACGACGAAATGGAGAAACCAGATCAGACAACAAGGATCATATGCAGTTCATCTCCGAATCTCCGAGGGGTTGCGCGGGGAGCTGAGTCTCGCAGTTCTCCTGTTTTATTTTGTTGTTTCTCCCGATTCATTTTCATAAACGGTCGAAATCTACTGACGTGTCTTCTCTCATCAATATTGTTGTATTTTCCGCTGTAAATTTGTACCAAAGGAAACCCATTTTGTGAATGAGTGACCCATTAAGCCGGCAAGGGTTCCAAAGGTGGCCCATATTGAGTTCTGCTCAACATTTTAACTATGGATATATTTATTACCGAGTATGAAGCAACTGTTCGTCATTTGTTAGATCATATGATACAACCTGCCCAACGAACAGTTGAATACTGACTTTCTTTCTTTTGCGAAAGCTTCATGCATATGACCCGTTCAACCCTTGCCGGCTTCCTAACAGACTGTCCCTACTCGGTTATCTCACTTGGGAAATCCGATGTTATCGGTAGAACTAGAAAAACAGAATGAATCAGGAATTTAAAAAGAAAACTTATGGGAAGTAGATCGAATGATGCATACTGCAAGGAGTAGGAGTTTTGGCTTCACTTGTGCAAATTATGTATGAGAAATGAGAACTGTGAAAAAAGAGCGCGAGGTTAAGTTTCGAAAAACAAATGATTTATGTTTGTAAAGACTGTGACTAGAAGCCATGGGAAACCTTCTTGCCTAGAGCTACCTCTATATGATTGTTTTTTATCCTTTTAATATTTATGCGTACAAAGACATCTGGGACATTTGAGAAAACCAAAGCAGTGGCAGAACATGTTAAAGGGCACACCGACGCCTCGTTCTGACCATAAATTGCCATGATACAGATGTTCTGCCACGATACACCTGTCGGCTCAAAGCCCTGAAATCCACACCACCAGGCCCCTCTTCTTTGGCATGGCCACCAGTTTTTAAGGGGACATGTTTGATTCGTGTGATAGGAAAATACAGGAATAGGAGAAATGCAGGATTAGAATGTCATGTACAGTTGAATCCTACAAGAATTTTACTTAAAGAAGTATTTGATTCACATGAAAAAAACAAAGAAAATGTAACATGAGGTTGAGGTGAATGGAAAGTTTCCTCTAAAATATGGTACGATGCAATCCTATGAGAAAATTTTCTAAGGGTCAAATTCTATGACTATGAATTAAACAATACACACAAGAAAATTTTCTAAGAATCAAAATCCTCCAAAATCTCTTCAAATCAAACAAGCGCTAAAGTTTAGAGAAGCGACCAACCACAAATAGGCCGGCTGATCAGTCCAATTGGATGCCTCAACAAAACCCGGCTGTAAGCAAATCCGAATTCCCTAAGAAAACCTTTCTAATCACATAATAAAGAGCTAGCAGCTAGCCTTGCACGCAAGTTTTTTGTTAACACGGCCACGTTGGCCGTTTGTCAGCTTGCTTCACGGGTCATCCCTGCTCGACTCATCTCACTCGGAAAATTAGGGTGTTCCTGTAATAGTCATTGTCACAGCTCAGGGTAATCAAACGAATCGAATGAAGCAGGCCACAAGAAGAAACACGTTCCGCTTCTCTTATATGAAGATTTGTTGTTGATGGCAGTGTATTTTTTTTTTTCGCGAAAACGCAAAAAGCTTTGCGTTTCGATAAATTTACAAGCTCAAAAGAGCCGCCACCCGTACAACTCAATCCACTAGGCATACTAGGCTGCCGGGCAGTAGGCCGCGAAGACCCGTCGCACCAGCCGCAGCCCAAACCTGGGCCTCGGAGCGAATTGTACCGAGAAGGACACCTAAGTCTAGTGACGCGTTGTCGAAAACCACCGCGTTGCGCTGCTTCCAGATCCAGGTCTAGGCAAAAAGTGTATGAGGCGATGGTTTTTGCTGGCATGCAACCGTCAATTAGGTTTATAAATAGTGTCCTATGAGCCATACGACCATGTCTTTTCATGTCTACAGATAGATAGCTCAGGATGATTAAAAATAAGTATGTTTTCCTTCTGTTGGCTATTAGCTAGTTTCTCATGAGATATTTGAGAAAACCAAACAAACAAGATTACAAGTCGGGCAACAGCGAATGCAATGAAGCAAGCCATGCCACTCAGCAAGTGTGCAATATTTTTCCATCCGTCGGCGATGCTGGCCGGCTGACCGTCGCCTGCGTCGTGGCCTGCCGTCGCACTTCCTATGCCGTCTCTGCGATTCTGCAAATGAGACGCTCGACAATTTCTCCGTGCGCGCTGCAGAGCTGGGCGGGAGTCAACGCTTGGCTTGATGCCCAGATCCTTCCTTCCCTGACGTCGCTTTTCGACTGATAGCGGTTGGCTGTCAATAACCTGCTGCAGGAAGAACGCGAAGTCGCTGCTCGTGTTGGTGCTCCAATCCCTTTGGTTAGAACACAATGCACGCGTTTCCGAATCTCGCGAGAGACACTGCCACAGAGTGTTGGGCGTCGTAATTGATACATGGCAATTTTGGGTAGCATGTAGAAGTTGAACATCGTGAGATGTAGCCTAGAGCTTTGCTGGCTGCACCCTACGACTACGTGGGGACTGGGCTAAGGTGGTGTTTTCCTGGCATCTGTAATAACTCTGTCCACCCGTTCGAGCTTTATACAGAACAAAACTTTTCCGTCTTCATATCTGGTGACCATGGAGAAACCAGATAGGTGATCCAACACACAGTTTGATGGCTTTCGGTCCATCTAACACCCTATTTCGAAACATTTCAGTGCCTCCAAGTTGGTGCATGCATGTAAAAAATTCCTACGGACACTTCATTTCGATCTATTTTCACGGTGCTGAAAAGATGCATCAGACTGAAAAACGATGCTTATATGTGCATTATATTTTCTTCCAGTGAATCGATTCCTCCCACTGGCTTTATCCAAGCAGAGTTGCATGAACAAGCAAATAAAAGAAACTATCCGCGGCAATTTCATCCGATGCATTGATGCCTCGTTGTTCCATGCATACTAAAAGTTAGATTCAGATAAAAACAAAATGTAAAATTAGGGAGTGGCTCCGCAAGGCACGTGTAAGGTTCTAGTATGTGGTGAGCACGGAGAGACCAGATTCGTCATCCGACACATGGTTTGGGCTGTTAGCTCGTCCGACACTTCATTTCAGTCTATTTCAGTATCTCCCAGTGGGGTTTCAGAGTTTAATTGCATTAACCTGCAAAAAAAGAGTTTAATTGCATTAGTACAAAGCAAAACCAACTGTGTGCATCTTTTATGTGAGAGCTAGCTAGTGGCGTACAAAGCATGAATAGCTACAGTACTTAGAGGAATCACATGAAGAGCTAGTATAGCCTGTAGCACGAAGTTTCTAGTCAATGGCAACATTGGCCTGTCACTTGACAGCCTTCTTCACGGATTACTTATCCTTGCTCGGCTCATCTCAATTGGACAGTAAGGCTGTTCCTATAATCGGCATTGTCATAGCTCAGAGAGACCCATACGAATCGAATGAAGCAGACCACAAGCAGAAACATGTTCGGCTTCTCTTTTGTGAAGATTTGTTGTTGAGAACGGCAGGGAACACATGAGATTTTGGAAAGAAGTGTATGATGCGATGGTTTGGGCTGGTATGCACCCGTCACACTTACGTTTATAAATAGGGTGTGTCTATGACTATGAGCCATAAGAGCATGTCTATTGATAGCTCAGGATGATTGAAAATATTTTCCCTTTTGTCGGCTGTAGGTAGAGAGATGTTTCCCGAGAGAGAAGTTTCATACAGAGTAAGATATTTGAGCAAACCAAACATATAAGTCTAGAAATGGCTAGGACAGATCAAAGAAATACGACTAGAAGCAGGGCCCCAGTGGAGGCGATCAAGCAAGCGATGTCCCAAATCTGATGGGCAAGACCAAGATTCTAGGTCTGGCACCTCTTTAGACTAGTAGTCGAGCACGTGGGAATGCGCCTTCCATATAATTGTATCTTGTTTGTAGACATAGTTGTACAAAACTCTAGGGGAGTTTATTTCAGATTAGACTAAAGTGCTGGACAATTATTGATTTGCCATCCCAAAAATTATACGCAAATATTCGTTTTTTCTTTTCTGAAATGGAATAGCAAAAATATCATCAAATATGAAATGTAGATCCATCAATTTTATTGCATACCCTGGTTCTAACTTAACTCATGGGCAACTCTCTCTAGAAAGAACACCACATGCCATATCTGTCAGGGGAGCGCTTGACATCTAATTCTACCGAAGGCATCCTTGCATTAAATCAGTAATCTCCTGCACGAAGAAAGCTACAGATTCAGTGTTTTTCTTGATTGGTTCCAGAATTACTGAATTACCGATCAGTTAACTTGAATGTGCATATAGCACAATCGTTGTTGTCAAAACTGCTTCTCACTAAAACAGTGGTGGACGCAAGTCCTGCAAAAGAATGTAACAAACAATGCAACAATGAGATGACATAAAATGTATCGTGAAAACAGAAACATACTTCATTTAGATATTATAATATAAACTTGCTTTCATGGCAAGAAATGTCCCATACAAGACATGACATTCTGAGATTGAAAAATGTCTGCCATGCCCTCATTTCTATTAAAGCAGATAATGTGCTTAATCTTGTACGTAGTTCTGGAAGCAAACTTACAAGTAGGATACATAGGTTAATTAACTATCAGCACCGAAAACAAAAGAAGCAATAATCATGTGAGGATAAAGCTTCATGACAAAAAGAGAATAGCCTAAGAAACATACATATGTCCATACTTTATCGCCAGCATTATAAAAGCATGTTCTGCTCTTTCTCTTATATGTAAAGATTCGTTGTTGAGAACTGCGTTGTACGTGAGATCTAGGTAATAAGTGTATGAGGCGATGGCATGTGCTGAATACACCTGTCACTTATGTCTATAAATGTTGTGCCTATGAGTCATAAGAGCTTGTCTTGTCATGTCTATTGATAGCTCAGGATGATCGAAAATATGTTTGCTTTTGACTATAGGTAGAGAGACGTCTCTTGAGTGAGAAGTCTCATGAGATATTTGAGCAAACCAAACAAATAAGATTAAAAGATGGACAACAGTGGAGTCTGTCAAACGAACATTCTCAAGTTTCAACAAGTCATTGACAAAGCTACTAGCCAAGGCAACCTCCCTCATATTTGAGGTCCGGCGGTGCTCACCTCCATACGTCCTTATTTGCCGAAGACGTTGTAACCTATCAAAAAATATGTCCCCTTCTTGCCGATAGCGCTGGTGCAAAATTAGCCTCTAGTTCCGAACCGTAACAGGCTCTAGTCCCGGTTTTGGACCCGGGACTGCTAATTCGGAACTAGAGGACCCTATCCCTAGTCCCGGTTTGCTACGAAGCGAAACTAGAGTCTACCACGAGGCAGCGGCAACGCGGCCAGGGCTGGAGGACCTCTAGTCCCGGGTCATAATACCACCCGGGACTAAAGGAATTCATGTCGCGGCAGAGATTCGTGTGTTTCTCTGCCACGACACGATTTTGTGTCTTCCTTTTCATTTTGTTTTTTCCATTTCGTACCTTTTTCAATCTTCTATTCTATTATATACTAAAAGGAATATAAGGTATTTTTTGAGGCACAAGGTTGATCCATATCACCCAAATTATGTAGACATTTAGATGACTAATATATGGCTATGATTTAACAAGAGATTCAACATAATTACGTAACGTTTTGACATGTGCACCGTGGATCAATAAGTCCAAGTAACTATAAGTTAGGTCCATTGACACGTAAAAAAGAGCCCTGCACAATACGAACCAACCATGCCATGTTGATCCTAAAAAAACCATTAGATCACAGTTACAGGAAACTAGACGTGTTGTGTTGTCCATGGACACTTTAAAAGAATAAATGTATGTCATTCATGGTTTGTCTCGGTGTACATAAAATACACATTAGACTGCGTAGCTTAATTAGGAAGACATGTCATTGAAAATATTACGGGACTATAAATTGTAAACATCATGTTAGACTATAAATTGTAATGTTATTTATTTATAATAAAAAATAAATGATGAATTACACGTACCCATTTGTTACATCGTGAGCCAAGCAAATCATGAAGTCCGTGTACATATGAGGAGACGTGTGGTTCAAAGACAGTTTCACCAAAAAAAAATACGGACGTAACATGGACATGTATGTAAAACTAATACAAAAAATTTAAATAAAAATTTAATTTTCACCCTAGAAACTTTATTGTCCTAAACCATGACCATGCGCCTCAAGCGTGCACTTAAATTCAGCTCTCAGCGCCTGATAGAAATTAAAAGAAACCATAGAGTTCATATTCTTTTTTGACAACACCGTCCAAATATTTTACAACAAAAATATAAAGGAAAGTACATTTGAATATTTAAGTCCATAGAAATTGAAATGTTAACAAAAATTAATCAGTACCATCCAAAAATGTTTTTTCTTAGAGAGTGTGCTATTTAATTCAACAAAAAAAGCATCAAATATTTTTTGGTGGGTCCTAATTATTATTTGGTCAATAAATAACATATTAATGACGCTGGTATACACACGTTTATACCATCCGCAATTGATGGATACATATGTTGAACCAGACTATAAATTACAATGTTGTTTATTTATGCCAAACAATAAAGTGTGAATTTACTTGCTACATGAAACAAAAATATAAAATAATCAAATGATTGCACGCACCTATGCCATACATCATGAGCTTGTAAATCATGAAGTCCACATGGACATAAGGAGATGTGTGGTTCAAGGATAGTTTCAGCAAAAATGATAGACATAACAAGGACTGGTATCTGTCCATGTCTCCACTAGGACATGGTATATAAAACTCATACAAAAGCTTAAACTAAAAGTTTAATTTTTCATACTAGAAATTAAATTGTCCTAAACCATGAAATCTTTGTCTCAAATGTTCACTTAAATTCACCTCTGAGCGCTTGAGAGAAGCTAAAAGAAACGGTAGAGACTAAATTATTTTTAGATGACACCGTCTAATTTTTTGAGAGAAAAAGTAAATTTTGAAGTACATTTGAATATCTAAGTCCTCACAAAATTAAATTTTACCAAAAAACAAATCAGAACCATCCTTTTTAAAATTTATTAGATTAAGTGTGTGTTATCTAATTGAACAAAAAAAGCATTAAGTATTGTGTGGTGGATTTTGTTATTTGGTCAAAAAACAACACATTAATGTCGTTGATATACACACACTATTCGTACCTTCGGCAATTGATGGATACATCATACATATGTTGAACTATGTATTCTTTGCCCAAGTTACAACTTTTCATGTGAGTACTGGTCATCGAGAACACGAGAAATAATGGATGAAAATTCAAATCTTGAAGTCAAACATGTTGATCACATCAAATTTTGTTGTTTGTTATGATAATATGAACTTATGCAAGTTAAATAAAACAAGGAAAATACGTGAGACATGTGGAACCGCTAACAATAAGCTTATGGGTTATTGTAGTTCAATGATGAACTATATTTGAGTATTTAAAACTGGATTGTTGAGACTGATGGAACCATTATCCATAATTTTTAAGCACATATTTGTGTCAACCAAAAAGAGAGAACGACGGAAAAATGTCCATGAGGCTCAATGATTGAAAATTAGCCATATTCTTGCACAATGAAACTACGATACCACTAGGGAAGTATAAATACCAAAAATCAATGTTGTTAAGATTATTTCTTGATAATATTTTGTCTTATATATTCACAACTCAAACCTAAATCCTTTCACATTCAAAGAATTGGAAAAATGTGGAATAATAATTTTGGGGTCAATATAAGAATTATAAATTCACAATTAATAACAACCCATTCAGTATATTGACATAACAAACTAACACTACATAAACATATTCATTAGCTTGCATAGTGAACTTATTCAATGTATTTATCTGATGCCATGTATAAACAATACATGTGGTCACTAATAAGTTATTTTCTGGAATTTCATAACAATCATCCACGCACAAATTTAAAAAGATGTTTTAAACACAAGTGGCATTTTATTTAGCATAATTTGAGTCGGCATTAGATTTGTACCATTTTATGACAAATAATATAAATACATGTAATTCAGATGATTTGCTTATCGATTATTATTATTAGAAGACATACTAAAGATAGTTCCCTTGCATTTGCGAGGGCCACCTTGCTAGTTTGTGTTTAATTATAATTTCAAACATGTTTCCGTACACTTATTCTACGCTACTACATAAACAGTACACATTGATGTATATGTAATTAATATTCGATCTCTTGCAAGCATACATATACAATTTGATATATCATATCAAAATGAACGAAATGTTTGAAATTGCATGGTCATTGATAATATATCATATCAATTACATGGAGATCACTAAATCATATGAGTTCCTTGTCCTCCATATAATGTTCTCCCTTTCATCAAGGACCTCCTTCATCAGAAATCTTGCCAATTCCTCTTGAATTGCTCGTATATGTTATTATGGCTCGAGATTCTCCCGCAAATTGTGAATATAAGTTGAATCAACTGTTCGCTCACTGGTAAACTCGCGAATGTACTTGCAAACATAGAATCCACATAAATGAGTCCCGGTGGCTGTGGCAAACCCTTCACCGTTGTATAAGTTAGCTCATCTTTGATATGTATAACTCATCAATTACACTCATCAATTACACTTAACATCGAGTAAGAAAAAAAGAATATGTACAAGACAAAAATACTCACTTGAAGTTGTAAGGAAATAGTATTTCCATAACGTAATTATGCTCGATTAAAAACCTGGTCATCCTCCACGTCCTTGGGACGATTGTGTAATGTATATTCATTAACGATATATGGGTTAATGAACCCAACATTATATTTTCTAGCTCTTTTGTATTCAAGCATCTTCATTCTGCATAATATAAAAGCGTACAAAAGGATATATAGTCAAGATAATATATTTTATGCAATGAATGAGCTGAGCTAGAGACTTAATTACAGAAATAAATCACTTACAGACAATAGCAATCGAGCATAGATTTGTCGATGGCACGCTGATTGTATAAATGAAATAGTTCGTTCATTTGAATCTGTATCGAGAAAACTTTGAAGTGATGCTCCACTCTAATGTTCACCGAAAACCATTCTTTCGAGTGCCGCTTTGATGATTGCATAGTGTACCAGTCGTACAGATTTCATATATGTGTTGATAGACGCGTCTACTCCTTATTATTGACCAGAGGCGGTCCTTTGACATAATTCCATGCTATCTCACTCATTAGCGTTTCTTCATAGCCTAAATATTGACCAAGAGACATACCTGCATCGGTAGCATTTTCTTTGGCCTGCGCTACAGTGAGTCTGATTAGTTTAGCAGCAGCCTTGGCTCTGGGTCCAATAATTTCATGTCCTTATCCATATTGGCTCTGAAGTCCTTGTCGATATCTGAACTCACTATGAGCGGGGGGGTGGGGAGGGGGCGATTGAATCTTCTGTTGTTCGAGCTAGACAACTTGTTTCCCGCTTTTTGCACTTATTTTTCTTGGTCTTCTTAGACTTGTTGGCACTTGCTTGCTTAATAATTACACAGTCATAGTCTGATTCCAGATTCATCTATATTTGGGATGGTTGCTCAATAAAGGACTTAGCACACTTTTTGGTTTTTTCACGAAATACCTGGTTTGTCTTGGGCTTTTTTGGTGCAACAAAAGCCTTATTATGGGCATCCACAGCCGTGTATGTTTCCTTATCAGTCTTGTCATAAGGTCTCTTGGGAAGAGCCGGTGGGATGTCGACTATCTTCGTCAAACTACCTTTCTTTTGAGTGGGGCGCGGGGGAGCGGCGGCCTTCTGTTTTTTCAACGGCGAAGATCGAGATGTACTCACGCTGTGGAGATCGACATGCCTCTCATCGAGGGTGGCGGACTTGGAGGTTGACGATCATCGGGGGTGACTTGGATTCCTCAGAGCCATCAACCTTGGCGCCGAGACTGGAAACTTGATGTACTTTTTTTCCATAGAATGATGTGATGCTATACATCTTCCATTTTTTATGGCCTTCAGGTATAGCAATGTTAATCTATAGGTCATCATAATCCTCCACTAAGTCATCCACCGAGACACGAGCATATCTAGTTGGAATCGGAAGTGAATGGTGGAGTGCTCCTGGTAGACAAGGTAAATCAGTGCCGATCGTCACCTTGAAAGACATGTTGTTCATTGGATGATGTAGCTCACATTGTCTCATCCCTCTGACATCATCCACGGGGTAGCGAGGCGCCGGTCAGCCTGGACCTCCGTGGAAGCCATGGTGCTTCTCCGCTGGCTAGGATCCAATGCAGGATCATCATCCTGCAGCTGAGTTGATGACCTTTGGCTAATTTCTTGCATGATCTTCTTCATCTCAGCTAGTCCTGCTCTACCTTCAAGATCCGGTCTGCCTCCCGATACTTCTTTCTCTGACGGCTTCTGTAACTGTCATTGTATCGGGGAAACCCTTTCTTCCACGTAACATCGGCACCTTTGCCTCGTGTTCGTCCACCTTTTTTAGGATTCCCGGGGGCACGTGTTAGCTCATCGTTCTCTCTCTCTCGGGTCGGAAAAATCCCAATTGAGCTTTGCTCATTACTTTAACAAATTATTTGGAGGGTTCTAGAATATTTTCATGAAATAATGGCTTCCCTGTTTCCGGTTCCAACGATCCCCCGTGCCTGTACCACCAGTGTTTTGACCTCTCGGGCCATCCATGTATACCAGGAGTGATGCCTCTAGCCCTCATGTCCCGCTCCATCGTTTCCCACTTGGGCACGGCACTCTTGTAGCCACATGTCCCCATTTTATGACGGTATTTCATTTTGGCATCATTTAATGCATTCTTTGCCGACTTTTCCTTTGCTACAGCAGATTGCTTGTATGTTACAAAATCGGGCCACTGTTCTCTCAATTTCTCGTTTGCTCCTTTGAAGTCTGGAGTTTTCTTTTTCGTGACATACTTCGCGTATAAACTTTTCTTGTGATTCCGGTATAGTTCTACCATCTTCATTACAGCCCACTCCTTGACTTTCGCTCTTCTTTCAAGCCCCCTGGACTTGGGGTAGTACCATCTGCCTTGAATTCTTCATACTCTGGAGGTAGTATGAGCTTCTGCCAAAGGTCATCTTTGGCATCATCGGTGATATAACTAGTGAATTCTTCACCTACTTTCTTTGCCTTATTCCATTCTTGAATGGTAATCGGGAGGTTGTCCCTAACAATCACTCCATATTGATTTACAAACATCCTCGTGTGCTTTTCTGAAGCAATCGGTTCTCCATTATCATCTATTACGTCAATGGTGAACCTTTGATTACCATCCAACTTTTTGTTCGGGCCTCGTTTCGTTCTAGCTGCCGATTTCCTCGATCTGGTGGGATAAAAGAAGAAAGAGAGTGATTAATATATATATATATATATCAATTAATGCATCTATTCACAAGAGGCTTAATATATATACACCTCATCGGTTGTTGTCGAGGGGCCATCATCGTTGTTTGTTTGCCCTTCGCCCACCTGTTCTTGCTCATGTCCATCATCGGAAGCATTCAAATATGACGATATCGCATCCTTGTCTATAACATATTCTATATGATAATCTTCTCCATCATAAAGTTCACCTCTAGCACTAGCAAATTCACCTCTTATTATGCCCTCAATAAGATCATTGGCCTCGGAGTCGGTGCGATCCATCACTTAACTATTCTAGAAAGAAAGGTTAACAAGTTAGAAAAAAGTAAGAAATGAGCAATGTACTAAAAAAGGTCACCTTTTTATAAAAGGTGACCTTTTTTAGTACATTGCCATATTAGTGTGTTGCTATAGTTAGTTGAATAAGCTAGCAAATAAACTTTACTCTAACGAGAAGGCAGACGTGACCTTGATACTACTCAGACATTCAAAAAAGATTTCCTTCTCTTGTTTGGTAAGAGAGTAGCTGGCAGGACCTTGAAACCGTTCTGGATGCAAGCCTTCTGGGTCTTCATACGTTGCTGACCCTTCCGTGTTTCCGGTGTATCTTTTATCTTCCCATACACGCCTAAGAAGCCTAGCAGGTTCACGCAAAGATTCCTCGTCACATGCATCACGTCGATTGCAAAGCGGACCTGTAGGAATTTCCAATCGGGTAGCTCCCAAAATATAGATTTCTTCTTTCATAAGGGTGCATGTCCGTCAGCATTCTTCGGAATAGATTGTCCGCCAGGACCCTTTTTAAAGGTTACTATTTGATCCAAATCCTTGACCATATCAAATACATTAGCACTAGTAGGTTCCTTAGGCTTCGGCTGGTGACATGACTGGCCGTTAAAATGCTTAGCTTTTTTTAAGGGATGCTTGGCTAAAAGAAATCGACGATGCCCCATGTACACATTCTTCTTACAATGTTTCAAATATATACTTTCAATCTCATCTAAACCATGCGTGTATGCATTGTATTCCTTGTTTGTCTGTCCTGAAAGGTTACTAAGAGCATGCCAATCATTGATTGTTACGAAAAGCAACGCTCGAAGGTCAAATTCCTCCTGCTTGTGCTCATATCACACACGTATGCCGGGTTTGTGCTATAACTGTAAAAGTTCTTCAACTAATGGCCTTAGATACACATTAATATCTTTTCCGGATTGTTTCGGCCCTTGGATCAGCACTGGCATCATAATGAACTTCTGTTTCATGAAAACCAAGGAGGAAGGTTATAGATACATAGAGTCACGGGCTAGGTTCTATGACTAGAGATCTACTCTCCAAAATGATTCATTCCCATATGTACTTAGACCAAACCATAAATTCTTTGCGTCATCTGCAAAGTCCGGGTAATTTCTATCTATTTTTCTCCACTGCAACCCATCAGCAGAGTGTCTCAACATCCCGTCTGACTTACGTTCCTCCTTGTGTCATCGCAACAACTTGGCATGCTTTTGTTTCTGAAGAAACATTTCAACTGTGGTATTATAGGAGCATACCACATCACTTTGGCAGGAACCCTATTTCGGGGGTGCTCGCCCTCAACATCACCAGGCCAGGGTCATCTCGTTTGATCTTATCCTGCAATGCAGTGCATACCAGGCATGCATCCAAATTCTCGTACTCCTCACCGCGGTAGAGGATGTAGTCATTAGGGCATGCATGTATCTTCTGAACCTCTAAACCTAAAGGGCAGACAACCTTTTTTTGCTTCGTACGTATTGGCAGGCAATACGTTATCCTTTGGAAGCATATTCTTCATCATTTTCAACAACTTTTCGAATTCGGAGTCAGATAGACCACACTCTGCCTTCTATCACAGCAATTCCAGTGTACTACTCAGCTTTTTCAAACAATTTCACAATTTGGGTACATCGAGTTTTTTTGATCCTCTAACATGTGATCAAACTTCTCCCTCTCCTTTTCATTTACGCGGTCTCTTCGTGCATCAGCAATGGTCTGACCAAGATCATCAGCGGGCTCATCAAATGCCTCTTTTTCAGCCTCCCCTTCACCTTTCCTATAGAAGTATCACTGTATTTAGGGAACATATCATAGTTGTCATCATACTCTTCTTCTTTTTTGTCTTACATTAACCCCTCACTCTCCGTGCTTGGTCCAACAATTATAGCTGGGCATGAAATCAGACTTCAACAGGTGGCTGTGAAGGGTATTTGAGTCAGAGTAATCCTTCTAATTCTTATAGACACTACATGGACAGAATACAAAAACATTCCTCTTGTTCGCATCAGTCACACGGAGGAATTCATGAATGCCATTAATGAACTCGCCAGAGCATTGGTCAGTACCGTACATCCATTTCCGGACCATCTGCACCAATTTGAAGTTTGAAGTTTGAAAATTTTATATGCACCAATTTTTTAATTGGACAAAATAATTAACATGGAAAATATGGAGTTTTTAATTATTGATCTAGCAGTGAAAACTTCATTCCATTCTGAGCTCTGAAACTATAAAATTACACATTTCAATTTTCAATAACTTTTTAACTAATTAAAATTTTCCTAAAATTAAAATTCCATGTACTACTTCTAGAGCATTGAGTTAAACTAACAATGAGAGATGAAAGGATGAAGTTGCTAACCTTATAAAATCTTGGATTTAGAGATTTCCACCAAATCTTGACAAATCTTGGAGAAAAAAATGGGCATGAACTCGGTTTGCTTGGAGAAAAAATGGCCATGGACTCGGACACGGACAAAGACAAATTATATAGAGAAATAAACAATCCCGATTGGTATTACGAACCGGGACTAGTGGCTTTTTTAACCACTAGACCCTTTTCATAATACCAACCGGGACTACATGCTCCCAAAAAACTTCGGATTCTTTTCGGAACGATTTTGGCTTTCTCTTTATCTCTTGTGATTCCATCTTACAAAATGATCTCTAGCATCATCATACCCTTAAGTGTGTTACCCCAATGGCTCGGGAATGTCAAATACATGATCTCCATCAATGATCAATAGCGGGACCAGGATGCCCATAATGACCACTATGCATTGCACGATATAATGTCGTTTGAACCATAAACGTTGAGTCAATTTCCCTTTGTTTCTTTGTTACGAATTGTCCGAGATCTTATCACCGGTATCATATATCTTGTTCAATCTCGTTACCGACAAGTTCTGTTTCACTTGTTCCCGTGATATTCCATCCCCGTGACCTAGTCACATGTTACAACATTATGGATGTAATCTCACCAAGTCGGTCGTGTGTATCTTCCCATCACGCGGGTGAAGAAATCCCGGTCTTCATACATAGGCCTCAATTGTTCCTCTGGAATACCTAGCATACACCTTTATAGTCACCCAATTATGGATATAATGTTTGATGCAAAAAAAGCAGCCTCGGGAGGTAGTGATTAATATGATCTCATGGTCTAAGGAGAAGGAGACTACACTTCTCACAGTTGCAACGGCCTTGTTACTTGATCGTGTCGTAATCTTTGGGTAATGTCCACCACATCATTCATTAATGATATGATCCCATTGTCAACTGGCATAAATGCTCCATGATCAGGAAACCTTGATCATCGGTTGCCCAACAAACTAGTATGAATAGAGGCTACTACGGACTTGGTATGTTTCATACCACACTTTTTTTTGAATGAGGTTTCATACCACACACGCATCAATGTTTTCTCTTGATACATTTATAGCATAATATGAAACTATTACAAACTAATTGAGATATGATAATAAAATCCACTTATTATTTGCCTCTAGGACGTATATCCTTCAGTTTTTATACTAAAAGCCCTGTAAAATCTTGCATTTTACTACTTCGGTCCTCCCCAACAGTTGGCAAGTGGAAGAAAATTTCATTGCCCCCCGCCCCCCTTATAGAATTTTCCCGCCTTCGCCCCTAAGTGCGACACATCTTCAATGTTGCGGCTTCTTCCAAGGTGGGGAACATGAAGAGATGATTCTTTTGGATGGACAAATGGATAAACAGAAAGTCTATCGAAGATTTTGCGCTACTCGTTTTTCAGAGCATAAATCCAGTCACTAGGGCAAGAAATACAGTCGACGAAGCCCTCACGGATAGCTCATGGATTGAAGACATCAATAAAACAATCAACATTGAAGGTTTCTTACAAGCGCTTTTCAATTGTGAAGAAATTAGAGCAATTAATCTCGTACTCGACTGTGAAGATGAATGGACTTGGTCGTGGAACTCAAGCGGTTTGTACGCCTCCCGGTCAGTATACAATGATCACTTTGTCACCACAGTGTAGTGGGATTCAGCCAAAGCTATATGGAAATTGTGGGCTCCTCTAAGTTGCGAAATCAACACATGGCTGATTATTAGAGGGACGACAGATCGCTTGGCTAAAAGAGTTCCGCCCCATAATGATGACTGTGTATTTTGCAACTCAGCTGAGGAGGACCATAGTCATTTATTATTTAGATGTGTGGTCGTTAACTTGATTTGGAGCAAAAATTTATTGTGGACTGATCTTCCACAAGTTATTTCAAGCATGAATCAAACATTTAGAAGTTGGTGGAGTCAGTCAAGGGAGAGGCTGGAAGGAAAGGAACACAAACTTCTGAATTCCACTGTCATGCTCATAATCTGGAACATTTGGAAAAAACATAACAAAAATATTATGGAGAATCAATTTAAGACAATGGATCAAATCATGGATCATCTCAAGCAAACGAGACAATGGGCGTTAGCGAGTGGTGGTCGTTTTATTCTACCTGAAATACAGTTTATTATAGACTAGAGGCTTTGTGTTTGATGTGCTATTTTTTGCCCTTTTCTTCTTCTTAATATAACACAACATGCTATATCTATGGAGTGTTTGACATATTTTTTCTAAGAACGACATCCTTATATTAAATCATTAATCTCCTACACAAAGAATCTAGCGCTTTAATGTTTCTCTTGGTTGGACCTACAATCACTGACTTACCGCTCACTTAATTTGAATGTGCATAAAAAAAATGTGAAACTGCTTCTCACTACTCTCTCTGATCCAAACTAATGTTCTCGGTTTTTTCTAGATTCGGATATATATAATCATGTTTAAGTACTAGATACATCTGAATCTAGATAAATCTAAGAATATTAATTTGAATCGGAGGGAGTAGAACAATGGTGGATGCACTTGTGACACTCGCACCTAACTAAAACAAGTGAGTTCACAACATAAAACCACCACTTTTGTGGCCAAAATTGCTACTATTTGGTACCACCTTTTGTTTTTGGATAGAAACCCACTACAAATGTTTACTTATTTTTATCAGTAAACGACAGATGAACGCGAATTGACACTATTAGATGGCTGTCAGTTCACCTTACACCTCATTTAGATCAAACTTCAATACCTCTGGGTTGGTGCATGCACGTATAACACTTTATTTCGATCCATTTTGATTCCTCCAGTGGTTTCATCCATGAAGAGCTATAAGAACTACTTAAGAAATCACATGAAAACCTAGTACAATTTTTTTTTGTCAATGGCCACATTGGCCTTTGTCACTTATCAGCATGCTTCACGGGTTACCTATCCTTGCTCGGATCATCTCGCTTGGAAACTAATGCAGTTCCTGTAATAGGCATCGCCATACCTCAGGGAGGCGCCAAACGAATGGATGAAGCAGACCACAAGCAGAAACACGTTTTGCCTCTCTTAAGTGAACATTTGCTGTTGAGAACGGCAGAATACACATGAGATCTTGGCAAAAGATGTATGAGGCGATGATTTGTGCTCCTATGCACCCGTCACTTATGTCTACCGATAGCTCAGGATGATTAAAAATATGTTTCCTTATGTTGGCTATAGTTATAGAGTCATAGAGACATCTCTTGAGAGAGAAGTCTCATGAGATATTTGAGAAAACCAAACAAACAATATTACAAGTTGGGCAACAGCGGAGGCGATCAATCAAGCTATGTCACTGATCAGATCGATCGGCAATAATTTCCCATCTGCATATCTGGTGACCACGGGGAGACCAGATATGCAATCAAACACATGGTTCAATGGCAGAGTTCATCTGGCATCTGATTTCAAGACATTTCAGTGCCTCCCAGCAGCTGAATGCGTGTAGTTCCTGAAAGCTGTTTGGTTCAACTAGGGTAATGTAAACGGAAATGGTATCAGATTCCGGGAGGCATCAGCACCGGAATGGTAAAATGGCTATTTTATTTGGTTCGGCTGGGTAATGGAAACACTTTCCTTAACGGCATTTGGTTGAGCAAAGTTTGTATCAGGTTGCTTGTAACACACTTAAAAATTACGGATTTCCATCTCAAAATCATTCTGAACTATTACAAAATGCTTAAAAATGCCAGCTTTGGTAGAATAATTTTTCATGCAGTTCACAAGTGCTTGAATAGCACACTTAATCGGCACATAAATTAAATAGATTCAAATCGTTTTAATTAGGCTATATTCAAAGTTCAAATTTGGCGATCATCTGCGCCCGCGATCCCGGGCGATCACTGGCACCCGCGATCCCCGGCATCCACCCACGATCCCCATCCCTCTGTGTCATCTTCAGGGAGGCAGAGGCCAGTCCAGTTCCACTGCATGTCCCCGCCGCCATCGTCCAATCGTGAGCTCCCTAGAGTTCCCTTGCCGTCCGCTAGGCTCCAGCCATGATCCCCCTTCCTGTGCGTCGTCTTTGGGGGAGGCGGAGGCCGGTCCAGTTCCATCGCCTGTCCCCGCCACCGTCGTCCAATCGTGAGCTCCCTAGAGTTCCCTCGCCGTTCGCCAGGCTCCGGCCGCAATCCCCGGCGTCCGCCCATGATCCCCATCCTCTGGCCGTCGTCTTCGAGGGAGGTGGAGGCCGGTACAGCTCCACCGCATCTCCTCGATGTAGTCGTCCAATCGTGAGCTCCCTGGAGATTCCTCGCCGTCCGCCGCTGTTGTGAGACAAGGTCGCAGCCTGGAAAGGGAGGAGAGCCTACCTCCGGCGGGAAGGGAGGAGAACCCAGTTCCACCGCAGGACAGGTGCCTTCAGGTAGAAACTTGTTCGCCACAATCAAAATTACAGCATCCAAACTCTGCAGTGGTGAAAAGATATGACGAGCTGTAAGTTGTGTGCATGACCAGGATTTGTGCATTTTGATTCATTGTGATCGTATGAAGCTTGCCTGGTAAATCATCCAAAGAATCCTCTGTAAAAGTGGCGCGCAAGCCTTATTCACTTGGCTAAAATACAGAGAACAATGTGATTTTTGTGAGGAACAATGTTTTTTGCTTTCTATAAATAAATGTGCATATTCTATATAAAAAATGGTCGTGGATATTGTGCACAGGCATACAATGAGAAGAAAATTCAGTGTTGTAATCCTAGTTCAATCCATTAATGTCTATAGCACATGTACCATACAAGAAATTCTCTAGTTCCACCTTGTAAAATGCTAAATGAATACAATTCTAGTGATGCATAAATAGCTAGTGACTAGAAAGGTTTTGTAGTCATAGGCAGATCAAACAACTGGCGAGTGTACGCTTCTTTGAGTTCAAGCCCACGGAGAACTAATCACACTATGCCCAAAAACATTGCACCACATAACACTGCCAAGAAGTACATATTCATTTCAAGTTTTCAACTCATTGTGCATGAAAATAAAGAAGAAACCACAAGCATGTTGGAGTTGCCCTAATACTATTCAGGTGAATCCATATTTGTTCACCTCTGAGCCATACATACCTGTTGGAAATAAATAAAGAAGAAACCACTCTGAACCATACATACAACATTAGTAGACGTCGAATTATTCACTTCTTTGAGTTCTGCATATTCCTGCATTTTGTCATTTTACCTTCTTGTTTATAATATTGTTATCAGGATGTGCATTTCAAAAAGTACCAGCATGACTATGGACTATGGACACAATACTTCTCTAAATAAGTATAAGTAACTCAAAAGATTATGGACACAATACTTCCGTAACTTGAAAAGAACATATTCAAGCACAAGCATGACAAGAATGAGTGGTATCCGGTTCATAATTTTGAAAGGCAGGTACATATGGATAAACAGTGTCTAGTTTAGATCACACTCAGGAAAGAAACAATGAAAAGTGGAATACAGATAGATAAGCATATGTACTGTACAAAATAAGCTTTGAGCATATTTTGTTGTGAACAAAGAAGGACTGTGCTAACGCGACGCCGCACAATATGCCCATCCGTGCAGCGGCAATACCTCACAGTCTGCAAAAAGCTGATGTAGGCCCACCCACATGTAGCATCCCAATTGTCTAACAATTGCAATGCTACTAGCCTAGTCTATATAATGGCTACTTCATATATATAATTGTTGCATCATCATTATATCATGCTCATGTCATCATGCCACCTTGCATTTGAGCATCATATAAAACCCTTTTTGGTTTGGTTCTTCTCTCATATGCATTGTAAATTGTATTTGCCTCTTGATATTGTATTTGGTTCTTGATATATTGTTTAAATGCCCAAGTTGAGTTGGGGGCATATCTTTTATTCCACTCCACCACCTTTCTTTGACACCACCTTATACTTCCACCATTCCAATAACCCATGAGCTTGTAATTCTTTTCTTTGGATTTTATTTCTAGCTCATGTGGGTTGGGTGGATCCAATTATAAATTCTTTTGCTTGGCCTTGATTCCACTTCTTGGGAATGCATAAGAATAATGTCATAGCATCATTATTGTTTTCACAAGGATAATACATGGCATTTATTAATTTGCATGGGCCATGCAAGAGTACCATCACCTTTAGCCATTTGTTTTACTCTCGGTTTAAGTAGGTTTTTCTCTTTTTGGGGTCATCTCCATCCCTCACCACCATCTCTCTCTCTCTACTCCTATTGCTTGATCTTGTTTGATCTTGCTAAAAACCCTACCACCACATCATCCTCTCTCTAAAAACCTAACACCTCATCTAAACCCTAACTCTAGTTGCCTCTCTCAAATATTCATATGTGCATGTGGCATATCTTGTACTCAAATCTAGTTCTACATGTAATATTAGCCCTATTCACATGTGATGTCATTGCCACTAGTGACCTCCCTTCTATTCAAATTCTTTTGCACTTGTTTGTTGGTTCAACTTTTTGATCAAATCCTATATCTACACCCCATCTACTCCCTCCCTCTCTCTCTCCACCCCAACCCTAAAACAAACCCTAAACCTAACCCTAGCTATCTACCCTCTCCATCTAACCCTAACCCGAGCCTCCTCTCCTCTCTCTCTTTCTCTCTCCCTGGACCAACCCACGAAGTCCCCACCTCCCTTGGTCCCTCTTCCC
This sequence comes from Avena sativa, assembly GCA_916181665.1. Classification (NCBI taxonomy): domain Eukaryota; kingdom Viridiplantae; phylum Streptophyta; class Magnoliopsida; order Poales; family Poaceae; genus Avena; species Avena sativa. The sequence goes on from OV702280.1 coordinate 427,812,815, forward strand.
TCTCTCGGCTACAAGACAGAAAAGAGAGGCAAAAGAGAAGACCTAGCCCGAGCTACCCTCCTCACCTTTTGCAAAAGCCACCACCACCCCATGTGATCCTCCGTCTCTCTTATCTCCAACCCCAACCACCCAGAACTCCTCCCAGATCCCATCCAGGAGGCGCCCAAGCCCCTCACCCCTTTCCCTTCTTCCTCCCAAGCCACCATGGCCATCTCCTCCTCCTAAACCCTAGCTTCGGCCAGCAACAAGAGGAGGCATCTAGAGCGGTGCAAGGCAGAGCCCAGATGTCCAGGAGGCTCCCCTGCATCCCCTTCGTTGACCAACACCAGAGGGAGCGTCTGGGAAGCCCCAGGAAGCCGTCGCTGTCGCCATGGCCGGAAGGAACCGAGCTCCACGGTCGCGAGCCCGCCGCCAGATCCCCTCCACCTCAGCGTCGACGACCACGCCGGCGAGCTCCTGGTGAGCCTCTTAACCCCCTAGACACGTTCCCTTTCTTCCTCCTGCGCTGTAGCTCCGCCGCCTTCCGTCGAGCGCTCTGCGCGCGCCGCGCACCGTGCGCAGGCGGGCAGCCGCAGCCCCAGTTTTCCCCCTGGCCCTCTGTTCCTCGTCGAAGCCCGGCCAGCATAGCCCACCCCCGTAGTTTCTCCCTGAACGAAAGTTGTAGCCCTATCAACCCTCTTCATCTTTCATTTTTGCATCATGGCGAAATTCGTAGTTTATTGCTCGCCATCGTCATTCAAACATTGGATCAGCTAGCCATTTTTTTCGCAAAATTCAGTTTCGTCAGTTAACATCTGCACCTCCGAGAAGCTTTTCTAAATAGGCCCCTAGGATTCTTTGACCCTCAACCCGCACTCCTTGGACCGACCACGTGTCACCGCCGGAATCGTTCGCGCGCGCAGTGGGCCTCCCAGCGTCCTGGCCCACTTGTCATTGACTTGGGTTAAGGAGGACCCTAGTGAGAAAAGCCGGCCCAGACCCGCCGTGTCAGCTGCTGCTGAGTCAGCCGTTGGCCCCACACGTCAGTGTCTAGGGCTGGTTCTGAGTGAGTGAAAAGAGAATTTCTGTAATTCTGTTTCAAATTCAAACTTTTCTAAATTAATTCAAATTCAAATTTCAAATCTGTTTAAATATAAACTAATCCATAACTTTCAAATGGTTTGGAATTTGAATTCAAACTCTATATGAAATATGTTTTGTTTTTGAATGTTAATTCAAATCTTTAATTAAATATTTTCAGAATTGATTTAAAATAGTCAAACCTTTGACTTTGACCCCTTTTTAATAATTTTGACTTTAAAATAAATTTAAATTCATAATTCTAAATAATGTAAATAATATATGTTTTGAAATCAGAAAAATGTGAGGAATTCAAATATGCCCTCCAAAATATATTTTGGACACTTTAATTCTCAAGTTGATTAAAATTACAACAAAATGCCCTTTTTCCTTAATAAATTAATAACTTTTGTTTTATAACTCCAAATTTGACAAATAATATGTCTAAAATGATCAGCTCGACGAGACCTTTCTGTTTATGCATTCCATGTTCTGAATTGCAGCATGCATCATATAAATATAATGTAAACAGCAACTTAATTGAGTATAAAATATGATTAAGACTCAATAAAATGTTTATTTCTTGTATTCTACACCTCACCCATGCCATGCTACTCTATTGCCATGCAAATTGTGCATCATTCATCATGGCATGATTGTTTGCTTGTCGCATTTAATTCCTATGCTTGTGCACTTTATTTATATTGGCCCTTGTTTGTTTGGTTCTTCTTCGAATAGACGCTGAGCAGGGGATATATCGAGAAACCTAGGAGCACTACACAGATCCTTCTCTCGCTTCAACTGAGCTGCCAGGCAAGCACTACCACATGCTTGCATACATATAGTACCTATTGCCTCTATCTTATTCTTGCATCATTGAGTCGTGATTGCATTAAACTGAATCCCAAGTATTGCATAGCCTTTACTTTTAAACCCCACCGAAGCTTGTTCCTCCACCCCATGAGCCATTACTACAGGAGTTGTTTGAGCCATGCGAGTTGTAGAACAGCATGTGTAGGGTATGTGAGTGTCTGATGGATAACGAGGCACCTAAACAACTTAACCTGAGTAGTATGGGATAACTAATGAAAGTGGCACCGGTGAGCAATATCTGCTATTTGGTTTTTCATGCTCACTTGTGTCCCGTAGGACCCCGAGTACTTGATTCCTGTTCCTTGAATATTCGCGCTATCCACATCCGGGAGGCTTATGGGACCCCCCTGAGCCAGAGCTTGATTCATTCTTATTTCTTGGGGCCACAAACTAGTTTGAGGTTTTATTTACTATCCTGTACTTATGCCATGCTTTACTGCTTTATTTACGATTGTGCGAGGAGCACCTGTACTGTTTAGGATCGTGACACGTTTTCGCTGTATCGACAAGCCCAGTCACATTTTCGGGTTCCCAGTCGTTTACAGCCGTCCCCACAAACCTTGAGTCCGTCTCGAAGTCAGCTAACTTCGTTGCGGGTATACTTAATGGGGTGGCCCCCTGAAATATTTCTGAATCTTGTGATTGCTTTGTCGTGAAAGCCTCGTTGGGTTTTGATTTGTTTTTTCCGAGGTTGATCGAGTGTGTGTTGCTATTTGTGCACCCCTGCAGGGTAAAACTTTCTGAAAGCCGTGTCCGCGGTTATGGACGACTTGGAGCACAGTTTCTCGATCATAGACAAGCATAACTAAAGTACCGCTTTAATTTGACTAAGTAACTGACTAGTAAATAGTGCAACACTCATGGAATGGTTAATAAAACTGCCAACGGATGGGGGGTGTTCGTCCGCTTCCTCGTTGGTAAGCGAGGAGGAGGATGGATCTGTTGATATTGCTGTTATAACTGTTGTCATTAATTCACGGAAATCCGTCTATCTTTGGTCAGGCGGATGGTTAGCGAGTATCTATAGAATTGTTAGGGTTTATCTTTTGCTGCAATTGCGTCACCCCAGGTTGTGTCCCCTTTAGAGGCATACAGACTTGCTGAGTACCCCTAGGGTCTCACACGATAAATTATTTGATTCAGATGAACAGGTACACTCACAAGATGGATACTGGGTGGAGGAGACAGACGATGTGGGCAACGATCATTCGGTGTAGAGATTGCGGGAACGGGGATCCGTGAGATCTGTGGGCGGGATGTGTTTATTTATGGGGCATCTTATGCCGATTTGCTTCTTATCCGTACTCGGATCTTGTTTGCCGCTTCCGCCTGATACTCTGATGTTTGATGTATGAGGAGCTATCCTAAACTATTATATCTATCTAGGATATTTGGATCTTGCCGTATGGCGTTGCAATATTTCTATTTCTTTTAGATGGAATGGCTCTGATGTACTGTTGTATGGTGGCTTGCATACATACTCATTTGTGTATGTAGTTGATCCCTTCGCCTGCCGATTACGCCGCCCGTTCTTGTCCCGATGTTTGGAAGTGGTTGGGACGGCCGAAAGGTCTACCTGTGAGTGGCATCTGGGCCCCACCGTACTAGTTCAACCATTTCCGCTCATCCAGGCTTGTAACTAGGAGCGTAATTCACCGAGGTAGTTACAATTGGTATCAGAGCCATCCCGCCCTTCAGGGTCTCAGCCAAATGGTCGTTGTCAGTCTAGCAAATATTTTTGGTAGCTATGTATACTAGGGAAAAACAAAACGTGAGAGTAGGACTGCTTCCACTTTTCTTCTTACCCACCCACCCACCCTTTTCTGGTAAGGAAGTGTAACGTTTTCAATCCTCTCCTTAAAATTCAAACTAGGGTTCACGTGTTCTGGGTTTCCGTAGTACCATAGGTTGTGTGTGTGTGTGTGTAATTCCTTGTCTATCTGTTGCATCCAAGTTGTTATCACAATCGGCCTTTTGGTTATCAACTGTTGGTACATTCCATACTGACAGGCTTTTGAATACCGGCGCGATCTATCTGACTCCTTGTTAACCGGTGCCATCTTCTTAAGGGTGTCCTTCCTTCTAGCAACTCCACATCCTGTGAAACCATCAGTTGCTAATCGCTACCTGATAAGTGTTTTTGCGCATCTATTGGTATTTTAATGCCGAAAAATGCGGAAAAAATTTCTTTGATACATCTGTGCTTCCACACTCCTTTTCAGTCGTGTGTGAAACATTATCTATCTTCCTTTTATCAGCATGTCCATGCTAACTCATTCTTTTGTCACCGGCGCTTAATCCGGAGTTTCATTTCATCCCCAATTCTCTTGGGCTAATTACATAACATGTGTCGATCCGATGCTGGTGATTGTAATTTGGTTCTCGGCATAGCTATATTCCACTCATGATAAGTGTCATATCGGTCTGGATGATGGAGTGGAATATGGAAAATGCTATAAACTCTATCCTCCAATGGTGACGGTTATCTCCTGTGATTTTGAGTACACCGCGATCATATCTATGCATATTCAAGCATCTTTGGCAATCCAGAGTTTCTCCAAGCACTACGGCGGTCTATCATCTGTCCATCATGCTTCACATCCTTTTGAACCCCATATCTGCACAATTCTCCTGGATACGAGGGAATTGCATCTTTTCGTCTCTGATAGCTTTGCTTAAGGTATGAGTTATCATCGTTCCTTTATCCAAGATCTCTTTATCTTTGTAACCGGTGATCCGATCGACAATGTGAACCAGGTGACATCTCTTTTTCTTCCGAAGGACCAGTTAACCTATTCTGTCAGCGCATCTTCTTCAACAGGAATCCTTACTCGTAACGTTGATCTTTCAAAGAGCGTTGAGCTCAGAAAGTGTTTCGAGAATTTGTTCGTTCTTCCGCCTCTTGAACTTGGTATTCTGGGAATATCTTGTTAATCCATGGTGGTATATGTTGATAATATGCTTGCCTATTCGATATCTATGGAAGGACATGGAAGATCATCTGTGTCTCTTTCTCTCAAGCTTCGTGAGCACTGCCTGTGTGCAAAGTCTCAAAGTAAGAATTCTGATTTTTTTTTGAAGTCACATATCTCGACCACGTCCTTCTGCTAAATACATTACTTCAACTCTGGAATCAAAAAGTCCATTGTTAATTCCTTCTTCCATCTTCAACCAATCCGGAGTTGTTCCTTGTTGGCAAGTTATCATCGTCGTTCCGCTGAAGATTTCCTCAAGGCTGCTAAATCTCTCTCAATCATTTCAAGGAGAACATGGAGTTCTTTCACCTCAATCTCGTTAAGTAATCTCTTGAAACCCTCTCGCTCTATCGTCTATGCTCAATCCACCGGAGGCCATGAAGACCTTCCAGATCTTGTATTCCTTCTGTTCAAGTGGTGCTATCTTTTTCTATATCTGTGAAATTTTGCAGTTGTCTCCGTGATCTTCCTTTATATCTTTCCGGTGGCTTGGTACTTCCAACATGATGACAACATCATCATCTTTATATATCTATGAATCCGGTGAATCGTTTGCATCAATCTTTGTTTTCTTACGAAGTTCCATGAGCTATTCTTGTCAATACCTTCAGTCTGTTTCGGTAGTTGGGTTGCATGGTTTTCTTATTCATGTGGGGAGTAATGCTTTGAGTGCGGGATGGAGTAGCTACCATACCACTACTCTTATCATTCGCTCTTGTACATTGAATTGGTGAATTAATGTGATTTCACTCATTCCACGGAAGTTAGAAGTGGCCTTTATCCCTCGATACTTTTACTTCCGTCCTTGTTTTTCCGGAGTGCTCTCTCGAAGAAAGTAATCAATAATCTCTTGTTGGTGATCTCACCCTTTCTACACGGAGCAAAATCCTCAATTATCTGGTGGAAACAAACGCAAACATTTTCTATCCTCGTCTTTCTACCGATGCTCGATATCCCCAAACAAGATTAAAGGAAACTATCTCTCTCTTTGTTTCATCAATTCTTTTTCTGTGGTAAAGCCAATTATGGTTGATGCCATCAGCCGCAAATCTATTGCGTTAGCCTCAAGACTAAAGAAAGCAATAAGTATCTCTACAATAAACTCCAGATCCTCCATATTCATTGCTTCTCGGGATTCCACCATGATCTGGCTTCACATCCATCTCTGGAAGTTATATCTGCGCACCCAAATTGCGTGATCCTTGGTTCTTACCGGCACAAAAAGAATTTAATCGGACGATGTCTAACTAAATCTTTCTGTTGTTATCAAGGGACTCTATTGTTTGAAGGCAATATTGTTTCCGAACTTCATTTCTCAAATCCGAGAGAGGATACGATGCTATTGTCATAGTGGTTCAAAACCTCTCTAATCTAGCTCTTTTTATTCCGGCGACACAAAGATTCATCCTCTCTCGTATCGGTAAATCTTTAATCTTAATGGTGTGTCTTTCTTTATCCATGATACATCATCTTCTCCTTTTCTTTCACAAGTGGTTATATTCTTTTATCATGATTCTTGGGAAAACTGGAGCTATGCCCATCCTATCCTTCTTGTCTCACGACAATCCTTCAACTCTTCTAACCCGTTGTTTCTCAAGCAAAACGCAAGACTCGCAGCAAGTCTAGCAAGTTTTGCAAGGTGTAGTGGTCGCACCATTCCGTTGTTCATCAACTTGGGAACGTGAGGGTCACCTTCGTTCGAACACCCGCCTCTCCTTGTGTTGTTTTCTTTTTCCTATGAATCTCGGGGCGAGATTCCTGTTTAGTGGGGGAGAGTTGTAGCATCCCAATTGTCTAACAATTGCAATGCTACTAGCCTAGTCTATATAATGGCTACTTCATATATATAATTGTTGCATCATCATTATATCATGCTCATGTCATCATGCCACCTTGCATTTGAGCATCATATAAAACCCTTTTTGGTTTGGTTCTTCTCTCATATGCATTGTAAATTGTATTTGCCTCTTGATATTGTATTTGGTTCTTGATATATTGTTTAAATGCCCAAGTTGAGTTGGGGGCATATCTTTTATTACACTCCACCACCTTTCTTTGACACCACCTTATACTTCCACCATTCCAATAACCCATGAGCTTGTAATTCTTTTCTTGGATTTTATTTCTAGCTCATGTGGGTTGGGCGGATCCAATTCTAAATTCTTTTGCTTGGCCTTGATTCCACTTCTTGGGAATGCATAAGAATAATGCCATAGCATCATTATTGTTTTCACAAGGATAATACATGGCATTTATTAATTTGCATGGGCCATGCAAGAGTACCATCACCTTTAGCCATTTGTTTTACTCTCGGTTTAAGTAGGTTTTTCTCTTTTTGGGGTCATCTCCATCCCTCACCACCATCTCTCTCTCTCTACTCCTATTGCTTGATCTTGTTTGATCTTGCTAAAAACCCTACCACCACATCATCCTCTCTCTAAAAACCTAACACCTCATCTAAACCCTAACACTAGTTGCCTCTCTCAAATATTCATATGTGCATGTGGCATATCTTGTACTCAAATCTAGTTCTACATGTAATATTAGCCCTATTCACATGTGATGTCATTGCCACTAGTGACCTCCCTTCTATTCAAATTCTTTTGCACTTGTTTGTTGGTTCAACTTTTTGATCAAATCCTATATCTACACCCCATCTACTCCCTCCCTCTCTCTCCACCCCAACCCTAAAACAAACCCTAAACCTAACCCTAGCTATCTACCCTCTCCATCTAACCCTAACCCGAGCCTCCTCTCCTCTCTCTCTTTCTCTCTCCCTGGACCAACCCACGAACTCCCCACCTCCCTTGGTCCCTCTTCCCTCTCTCGGCTACAAGACAGAAAAGAGAGGCAAAAGAGAAGACCTAGCCCGACCTACCCTCCTCACCTTTTGCAAAAGCCACCACCACCCCATGTGATCCTCCCTCTCTCTTATCTCCAACCCCAACCACCCAGAACTCCTCCCAGATCCCATCCAGGAGGCGCCCAAGCCCCTCACCCCTTTCCCTTTTTCCTCCCAAGCCACCATGGCCATCTCCTCCTCCTAAACCCTAGCTTCGGCCAGCAGCAAGAGGAGGCGTCTAGAGCGGTGCAAGGCAGAGCCCAGATGTCCAGGAGGCTCCCCTGCATCCCCTTCGTTGACCAGCACCAGAGGGAGCGTCTGGGAAGCCCCAGGAAGCCGTCGCCTTCGCCAAGGCCAGAAGGAACCGAGCTCCACGGTCGCGAGCCCGCCGCCAGATCCCCTCCACCTCAGCGTCGACGACCACGCCGGCGAGCTCCTGGTGAGCCTCTTAACCCCCTAGACACGTTCCCTTTCTTCCTCCTGCGCCGTAGCTCCGCCGCCTTCCGTCGAGCGCTCTGCGCGCGCCGCGCACCGTGCGCAGGCGGGCAGCCGCAGCCCCAGTTTTCCCCCAGGCCCTCTGTTCCTCGTCGAAGCCCGGCCAGCACAGCCCACCCCCGTAGTTTCTCCCTGAACGAAATTTGTAGCCCTATCAACCCTCTTCATCTTTCATTTTTGCATCATGGCGAAATTCGTAGTTTATTGCTTGCCATCGTCATTCAAACATTGGATCTGCTAGCCATTTTTTTTGCAAAATTCAGTTTCGTCAGTTAACATCTGCACCTCCGAGAAGCTTTTCTAAATAGGCCCCTAGGATTCTTTGACCCTCAACCCGCACTCCTTGGACCGACCACGTGTCACCGCCGGAATCGTTCGCGCGCGCAGTGGGCCTCCCAGCGTCCTGGCCCACTTGTCATTGACTTGGGTTAAGGAGGACCCTAGTGAGAAAAGCCGACCCAGACCCGCCGTGTCAGCTGCTGCTGAGTCAGCCGTTGGCCCCACACGTCAGTATCTAGGGCTGGATCTGAGTGAGTGAGAAGAGAATTTCTGTAATTCTGTTTCAAATTCAAACTTTTCTAAATTAATTCAAATTCAAATTTCAAATCTGTTTAAATATAAACTAATCCATAACTTTCAAATGGTTTGGAATTTGAATTCAAACTCTATATGAAATATGTTTTGTTTTTTGAATGTTAATTCAAATCTTTAATTAAATATTTTCAGAATTGATTTAAAATAGTCAAACCTTTGACTTTGACCCCTTTTTAATAATTTTGACTTTAAAATAAATTTAAATTCATAATTCTAAATAATGTAAAGAATATATGTTTTGAAATCAGAAAAATGTGAGGAATTCAAATATGCCCTCCAAAATATATTTTGGACACTTTAATTCTCAAGTTGATTAAAATTACAACAAAATGCCCTTTTTCCTTAATAAATTAATAACTTTTGTTTTATAACTCCAAATTTGACAAATAATATGTCTAAAATGATCAGCTCGACGAGACCTTTCTGTTTATGCATTCCATGTTCTTAATTGCAGCATGCATCATATAAATATAATGTAAACAGCAACTTAATTGAGTATAAAATATGATTAAGACTCAATAAAATGTTTATTTCTTGTATTCTACACCTCACCCATGCCATGCTACTCTATTGCCATGCAAATTGTGCATCATTCATCATGGCATGATTGTTTGCTTGTCGCATTTAATTCCTATGCTTGTGCACTTTATTTATATTGGCCCTTGTTTGTTTGGTTCTTCTTCGAATAGACGCTGAGCAGGGGATATATCGAGAAACCCAGGAGCACTACCCAGATCCTTCTCTCGCTTCAACTGAGCTGCCAGGCAAGCACTACCACATGCTTGCATACATATAGTACCTATTGCCTCTATCTTATTCTTGCATCATTGAGTCGCGATTGCATTAAACTAAATCCCAAGTATTGCATAGCCTTTACTTTTAAACCCCACCGAAGCTTGTTCCTCCACCCCATGAGCCATTACTACAGGAGTTGTTTGAGCCATGCGAGTCGTAGAACAGCATGTGTAGGGTATGTGAGTGTCTGATGGATAACGAGGCACCTAAACAACTTAACCTGAGTAGTATGGGATAACTAATGAAAGTGGCACCGGTGAGCAATATCTGCTATTTGATTTTTCATGCTCACTTGTGTCCCGTAGGACCCCGAGTACTTGATTCCTGTTCCTTGAATATTCGCGCTATCCACATCCGGGAGGCTTATGGGACCCTCCTGAGCCAGAGCTTGATTCATTCTTATTTCTTGGGGCCATAAACTAGTTTGAGGTTTTATTTACTATCCTGTACTTATGCCATGCTTTACTGCTTTATTTACGATTGTGCGAGGAGCACATGTACTGTTTAGGATCGTGACACGTTTTCGCTGTATCGACAAGCCCAGTCACATTTTCGGGTTCCCAGTCGTTTACAGCCGTCCCCACAAACCTTGAGTCCGTCTCGAAGTCAGCTAACTTCGTTGCGGGTATACTTAATGGGGTGGCCCCCTGAAATATTTCTGAATCTTGTGATTGCTTTGTCGTGAAAGCCTCGTTGGGTTTTGATTTGTTTTTTCCGAGGTTGATCGAGTGTGTGTTGCTATTTGTGCACCCCTGCAGGGTAAAACTTTCTGAAAGCCGTGTCCGCGGTTATGGACGACTTGGAGCACAGTTTCTCGATCATAGACAAGCATAACTAAAGTACCGCTTTAATTTGACTAAGTAACTGACTAGTAAATAGTGCAACACTCATGGAATGGTTAATAAAACTGCCAACGGATGGGGGGTGTTCGTCCGCTTCCTCGTTGGTAAGCGAGGAGGAGGATGGATCTGTTGATATTGCTGTTATAACTGTTGTCATTAATTCACGGACATCCGTCTATCTTTGGTCAGGCGGATGGTTAGCGAGTATCTATAGAATTGTTAGGGTTTATCTTTTGCTGCAATTGCGTCACCCCAGGTTGTGTCCCCTTTAGAGGCATAAAGACTTGCTGAGTACCCCTAGGGTCTCACACGATAAATTATTTGATTCAGATGAACAGGTACACTCACAAGATGGATACTAGGTGGAGGAGACGGACGATGTGGGCAACGATCATTCGGTGTAGATATTCCGGGAACGGGGATCCGTGAGATCTGTGGGCGGGATGTGTTTATTTATGGGGCATCTTATGCCGATTTGCTTCTTATCCGTACTCGGATCTTGTTTGCCGCTTCCGCCTGATACTCTGATGTTTGATGTATGAGGAGCTATCCTAAATTATTATATCTATCTAGGATATTTGGATCTTGCCGTATGGCGTTGCAATATTTCTATTTCTTTTAGATGGAATGGCTCTGATGTACTGTTGTATGGTGGCTTGCATACATACTCATTTGTGTATGTAGTTGATCCCTTCGCCTGCCGATTACGCCGCTCGTTCTTGTCCCGATGTTTGGAAGTGGTTGGGACGGCCGAAAGGTCTACCTGTGAGTGGCATTTGGGCCCCACCGTACTAGTTCAACCATTTCCGCTCATCCAGGCTTGTAACTAGGAGCGTAATTCACCGAGGTAGTTACAATTGGTATCAGAGCCATCCCGCCCTTCAGGGTCTCAGCCAAATGGTCGTTGTCAGTCTAGCAAATATTTTTGGTAGCTATGTATACTAGGGAAAAACAAAACGTGAGAGTAGTACTGCTTCCACTTTTCTTCTTACCCACCCACCCACCCTTTTCTGGTAAGGAAGTGTAACATTTTCAATCCTCTCCTTAAAATTCAAACTAGGATTCACGTGTTCTGGGTTTCCGTAGTACCATAGGTTGTGTGTGTGTGTGTGTGTAATTCCTTGTCTATCTATTGCATCCAAGTTGTTATCACAATCGGCCTTTTGGTTATCAACTGTTGGTACATTCCATACTGACAGGCTTTTGAATACCGGCGCGATCTATCTGACTCCTTGTTAACCGGTGCCATCTTCTTAAGGGTGTCCTTCCTTCTAGCAACTCCACATTCTGTGAAACCATCAGTTGCTAATCGCTACCTGATAAGTGTTTTTGCGCATCTATTGGTATTTTAATGCCGAAAAATGCGGAAAAAATTTCTTTGATACATCTGTGCTTCCACACTCCTTTTCAGTCGTGTGTGAAACATTATTTATCTTCCTTTTATCAGCATGTCCATGCTAACTCATTTTTTTGTCACCGGCGCTTAATCCGGAGTTTCATTTCATCCCCAATTCTCTTGGGCTAATTACATAACATGTATCGATCCGATGCTGGTGATTGTAATTTGGTTCTCGGCATTGCTATATTCCACTCATGATAAGTGTCATATCAGTCTGGATGATGGAGTGGAATATGGAAAATGCTATAAACTCTATCCTCCAAATGGTGACGGTTATCTCCTGTGATTTTGAGTACACCGCGATCATATCTATGCATATTCAAGCATCTTTGGCAATCCAGAGTTTCTCCAAGCACTACGGCGGTCTATCATCTGTCCATCATGCTTCACATCCTTTTGAACCCCATATCTGCACAATTCTCCTGGATACGAGGGAATTGCATCTTTTCGTCTCTGATAGCTTTGCTTAAGGTATGAGTTATCATCGTTCCTTTATCCAAGATCTCTTTATCTTTGTAACCGGTGATCCGATCGACAATGTGAACCAGGTGACATCTCTTTTTCTTCCGAAGGACCAGTTAACCTATTCTGTCAGCGCATCTTCTTCAACAGGAATCCTTACTCGTAACGTTGATCTTTCAAAGAGCGTTGAGCTCAGAAAGTGTTTCGAGAATTTGTTCGTTCTTCCGCCTCTTGAACTTGGTATTCTGGGAATATCTTGTTAATCCATGGTGGTATATGTTGATAATATGCTTGCCTATTCGATATCTATGGAAGGACATGGAAGATCATCTGTGTCTCTTTCTCTCAAGCTTCGTGAGCACTGCCTGTGTGCAAAGTCTCAAAGTAAGAATTCTGATTTTTTTTTGAAGTCACATATCTCGACCACGTCCTTATGCTAAATACATTACTTCAACTCTGGAATCAGCAAGTCCATTGTTAATTCCTTCTTCCATCTTCAACCAATCCGGAGTTGTTCCTTGTTGGCAAGTTATCATCGTCGTTCCGCTGAAGATTTCCTCAAGACTGCTAAATCTCTCTCAATCATTTCAAGGAGAACATGGAGTTCTTTCACCTCAATCTCGTTAAGTAATCTCTTGAAACCCTCTCGCTCTATCGTCTATGCTCAATCCACCGGAGGCCATGAAGACCTTCCAGATCTTGTATTCCTTCTGTTCAAGTGGTGCTATCTTTTTCTATATCTGTGAAATTTTGCAGTTGTCTCCGTGATCTTCCTTTATATCTTTCCGGTGGCTTGGTACTTCCAACATGATGACAACATCATCATCTTTATATATCTATGAATCCGGTGAATCGTTTGCATCAATCTTTGTTTTCTTACGAAGTTCCATGAGCTATTCTTGTCAATACCTTCAGTCTGTTTCGGTAGTTGGGTTGCATGGTTTTCTTATTCATGTGGGGAGTAATGCTTTGAGTGCGGGATGGAGTAGCTACCATACCACTACTCTTATCATTCGCTCTTGTACATTGAATTGGTGAATTAATGTGATTTCACTCATTCCACGGAAGTTAGAAGTGGCCTTTATCCCTCGATACTTTTACTTCCGTCCTTGTTTTTCCGGAGTGCTCTCTCGAAGAAAGTAATCAATAATCTCTTGTTGGTGATCTCACCCTTTCTACACGGAGCAAAATCCTCAATTATCTGGTGGAAACAAACGCAAACATTTTCTATCCTCGTCTTTCTACCGATGCTCGATATCCCCAAACAAGATTAAAGGAAACTATCTCTCTCTTTGTTTCATCAATTCTTTTTCTGTGGTAAAGCCAATTATGGTTGATGCCATCAGCCGCAAATCTATTGCGTTAGCCTCAAGGCTAAAGAAAGCAATAAGTATCTCTAAAATAAACTCCAGATCCTCCATATTCTTTGCTTCTCGGGATTCCACCATGATCTGGCTTCACATCCATCTCTGGAAGTTATATCTGCGCACCCAAATTGCGTGATCCTTGGTTCTTACCGGCACAAAAAGAATCTAATCGGACGATGTCTAACTAAATCTTTCTGTTGTTATCAAGGGACTCTATTGTTTGAAGGCAATATTGTTTCCGAACTTCATTTCTCAAATCCGAGAGAGGATACGATGCTATTGTCATAGTGGTTCAAAACCTCTCTAATCTAGCTCTTTTTATTCCGGCGACACAAAGATTCATCCTCTCTCGTATCGGTAAATCTTTAATCTTAATGGTGTGTCTTTCTTTATCCATGATACATCATCTTCTCCTTTTCTTTCACAAGTGGTTATATTCTTTTATCATGATTCTTGGGAAAACTGGAGCTATGCCCATCCTATCCTTCTTGTCTCACGACAATCCTTCAACTCTTCTAACCCGTTGTTTCTCAAGCAAAACGCAAGACTCGCAGCAAGTCTAGCAAGTTTTGCAAGGTGTAGTGGTCGCACCATTCCGTTGTTCATCAACTTGGGAACGTGAGGGTCACCTTCGTTCGAACACCCGCCTCTCCTTGTGTTGTTTTCTTTTTCCTATGAATCTCGGGGCGAGATTCCTGTTTAGTGGGGGAGAGTTGTAGCATCCCAATTGTCTAACAATTGCAATGCTACTAGCCTAGTCTATATAATGGCTACTTCATATATATAATTGTTGCATCATCATTATATCATGCTCATGTCATCATGCCACCTTGCATTTGAGCATCATATAAAACCCTTTTTGGTTTGGTTCTTCTCTCATATGCATTGTAAATTGTATTTGCCTCTTGATATTGTATTTGGTTCTTGATATATTGTTTAAATGCCCAAGTTGAGTTGGGGGCATATCTTTTATTACACTCCACCACCTTTCTTTGACACCACCTTATACTTCCACCATTCCAATAACCCATGAGCTTGTAATTCTTTTCTTGGATTTTATTTCTAGCTCATGTGGGTTGGGCGGATCCAATTCTAAATTCTTTTGCTTGGCCTTGATTCCACTTCTTGGGAATGCATAAGAATAATGCCATAGCATCATTATTGTTTTCACAAGGATAATACATGGCATTTATTAATTTGCATGGGCCATGCAAGAGTACCATCACCTTTAGCCATTTGTTTTACTCTCGGTTTAAGTAGGTTTTTCTCTTTTTGGGGTCATCTCCATCCCTCACCACCATCTCTCTCTCTCTACTCCTATTGCTTGATCTTGTTTGATCTTGCTAAAAACCCTACCACCACATCATCCTCTCTCTAAAAACCTAACACCTCATCTAAACCCTAACTCTAGTTGCCTCTCTCAAATATTCATATGTGCATGTGGCATATCTTGTACTCAAATCTAGTTCTACATGTAATATTAGCCCTATTCACATGTGATGTCATTGCCACTAGTGACCTCCCTTCTATTCAAATTCTTTTGCACTTGTTTGTTGGTTCAACTTTTTGATCAAATCCTATATCTACACCCCATCTACTCCCTCCCTCTCTCTCTCCACCCCAACCCTAAAACAAACCCTAAACTTAACCCTAGCTATCTACCCTCTCCATCTAACCCTAACCCGAGCCTCCTCTCCTCTCTCTCTTTCTATCTCCCTGGACCAACCCACGAACTCCCCACCTCCCTTGGTCCCTCTTCCCTCTCTCGGCTACAAGACAGAAAAGAGAGGCAAAAGAGAAGACCTAGCCCGAGCTACCCTCCTCACCTTTTGCAAAAGCCACCACCACCCCATCTGATCCTCCCTCTCTCTTATCTCCAACCCCAACCACCCAGAACTCCTCCCAGATCCCATCCAGGAGGCGCCCAAGCCCCTCAACCCTTTCCCTTCTTCCTCCCAAGCCACCATGGCCATCTCCTCCTCCTAAACCCTAGCTTCGGCCAGCAGCAAGAGGAGGCATCTAGAGCGGTGCAAGGCAGAGCCCAGATGTCCAGGAGGCTCCCCTGCATCCCCTTGGTTGACCAGCACCAGAGGGAGCGTCTGGGAAGCCCCAGGAAGCCATCGCCGTCGCCATGGCCGGAAGGAACCGAGCTCCACGGTCGCGAGCCCGCCGCCAGATCCCCTCCACCTCAGCGTCGACGACCACGCCGGCGACCTCCTGGTGAGCCTCTTAACCCCCTAGACACGTTCCCTTTCTTCCTCCTGCGCCGTAGCTCCGCCGCCTTCCGTCGAGCGCTCTGCGCGCGCCGCGCACCGTGCGCAGGCGGGCAGCCGCAGCCCCAGTTTTCCCCCTGGCCCTCTGTTCCTCGTCGAAGCCCGGCCAGCACAGCCCACCCCCGTAGTTTCTCCCTAAACGAAATTTGTATCCCTATCAACCCTCTTCATCTTTCATTTTTGCATCATGGCAAAATTCGTAGTTTATTGCTCGCCATCGTCATTCAAACATTGGATCAGCTAGCCATTTTTTTTCGCGAAATTCAGTTTCGTCAGTTAACATCTGCACCTCCGAGAAGCTTTTCTAAATAGGCCCTGAGGATTCTTTGACCCTCAACCCGCACTCCTTGGACCGACCACGTGTCACCGCCGGAATCGTTCGCGCGCGAAGTGGGCCTCCCAGCGTCCTGGCCCACTTGTCATTGACTTGGGTTAAGGAGGACCCTAGTGAGAAAAGCCGGCCTAGACCCGCCGTGTCAGCTGCTGCTGAGTCAGCCGTTGGCCCCACACGTCAGTGTCTAGGGCTGGATCTGAGTGAGTGAGAAGAGAATTTCTGTAATTCTGTTTCAAATTCAAACTTTTCTAAATTAATTCAAATTCAAATTTCAAATCTGTTTAAATATAAACTAATCCATAACTTTCAAATGGTTTGGAATTTGAATTCAAACTCTATATGAAATATGTTTTGTTAATTCAAGTCTTTAATTAAATATTTTCAGAATTGATTTAAAATAGTCAAACCTTTGACTTTGACCCCTTTTTAATAATTTTGACTTTAAAATAAATTTAAATTCATAATTCTAAATAATGTAAATAATATATGTTTTGAAATCAGAAAAATGTGAGGAATTCAAATATGCCCTCCAAAATATATTTTGGACACTTTAATTCTCAAGTTGATTAAAATTACAACAAAATGCCCTTTTTCCTTAATAAATTAATAACTTTTGTTTTATAACTCCAAATTTGACAAATAATATGTCTAAAATGATCAGCTCGACGAGACCTTTCTGTTTATGCATTCCATGTTCTGAATTGCAGCATGCATCATATAAATATAATGTAAACAGCAACTTAATTGAGTATAAAATATGATTAAGACTCAATAAAATGTTTATTTCTTGTATTCTACACCTCACCCATGCCATGCTACTCTATTGCCATGCAAATTGTGCATCATTCATCATGGCATGATTGTTTGCTTGTCGCATTTAATTCCTATGCTTGTGTACTTTATTTATATTGGCCCTTGTGTTTTTGGTTCTTCTTCGAATAGACGCTGAGCAGGGGATATATCGAGAAACCCAGGAGCACTACCCAGATCCTTCTCTCGCTTCAACTGAGCTGCCAGGCAAGCACTACCACATGCTTGCATACATATAGTACCTATTGCCTCTATCTTATTCTTGCATCATTGAGTCGCGATTGCATTAAACTGAATCCCAAGTATTGCATAGCCTTTACTTTTAAACCCCACCGAAGCTTGTTCCTCCACCCCATGAGCCATTACTACAGGAGTTGTTTGAGCCATGCGAGTCGTAGAACAGCATGTGTAGGGTATGTGAGTGTCTGATGGATAACGAGGCACCTAAACAACTTAACCTGAGTAGTATGGGATAACTAATGAAAGTGGCACCGGTGAGCAATATCTGCTATTTGGTTTTTCATGCTCACTTGTGTCCCGTAGGACCCCGAGTACTTGATTCCTGTTCCTTGAATATTCGTGCTATCCACATCCGGGAGGCTTATGGGACCCTCCTGAGCCAGAGCTTGATTCATTCTTATTTCTTGGGGCCACAAACTAGTTTGAGGTTTTATTTACTATCTTGTACTTATGCCATGCTTTACTGCTTTATTTACGATTGTGCGAGGAGCACCTGTACTGTTTAGGATCGTGACACGTTTTCGCTGTATCGACAAGCCCAGTCACATTTTCGGGTTCCCAGTCGTTTACAGCCGTCCCCACAAACCTTGAGTCCATCTCGAAGTCAGCTAACTTCGTTGCGGGTATACTTAATGGGGTGGCCCCCTGAAATATTTCTGAATCTTGTGATTGCTTTGTCGTGAAAGCCTCGTTGGGTTTTGATTTGGTTTTTCCGAGGTTGATCGAGTGTGTGTTGCTATTTGTGCACCCCTGCAGGGTAAAACTTTCTGAAAGCCGTGTCCGCGGTTATGGACGACTTGGAGCACAGTTTCTCGATCATAGACAAGCATAACTAAAGTACCGCTTTAATTTGACTAAGTAACTGACTAGTAAATAGTGCAACACTCATGGAATGGTTAATAAAACTGCCAACGGATGGGGGGTGTTCGTCCGCTTTCTCGTTGGTAAGCGAGGAGAAGGATGGATCTGTTGATATTACTGTTATAACTGTTGTCATTAATTCACGGACATCCGTCTATCTTTGGTCAGGCGGATGGTTAGCGAGTATCTATAGAATTGTTAGGGTTTATCTTTTGCTGCAATTGCGTCACCCCAGGTTGTGTCCCCTTTAGAGGCATAAAGACTTGCTGAGTACCCCTAGGGTCTCACACGATAAATTATTTGATTCAGATGAACAGGTACACTCACAAGATGGATACTGGGTGGAGGAGACGGACGATGTGGGCAACGATCATTCGGTGTAGAGATTCCGGGAACGGGGATCCGTGAGATCTGTGGGCAGGATGTGTTTATTTATGGGGCATCTTATGCCGATTTGCTTCTTATCCGTACTCGGATCTTGTTTGCCGCTTCCGCCTGATACTCTGATGTTTGATGTATGAGGAGTTATCCTAAACTATTATATCTATCTAGGATATTTGGATCTTGCCGTATGGCGTTGCAATATTTCTATTTCTTTTAGATGGAATGGCTCTGATGTACTGTTGTATGGTGGCTTGCATACATACTCATTTGTGTATGTAGTTGATCCCTTCGCCTGCCGATTACGCCGCCCGTTCTTGTCCCGATGTTTGGAAGTGGTTGGGACGGCCGAAAGGTCTACCTGTGAGTGGCATCTAGGCCCCACCGTACTATTTCAACCATTTCCGCTCATCCAGGCTTGTAACTAGGAGCGTAATTCACCGAGGTAGTTACACCACACCACATTGTAGGGTTCGCAGCATAGAAAACAAAAAATTTCCTACGATGGGAACAACTATGTACCAAGATCTATCTACTAGATACAAACAACGGGCGGATGTATATCCGTAGAGAACATACCCTTGAAGACCGACAAAGCTTAATGAGTCCAAACTCGTGGTTGATGTAGACGATCTCTTGCCGATCTCAAGATCGAGAGGAAGTCCTAGCGCCGCAAAACAGCAGCGCATCCGTGCTCGCACACACGTTCGAGGCACCGAGCAACCTCCGCCACCTCGCTCCAGCGATGCAGCGGAAGCACAACTCTTTCTTGCCGAAAAGCCACCGGGAACATGTATCTCGCTAGTCCGAGACCATGGGGGATAAATTCTAGAGGGGGAGAGAGATCCTTCACGAGGAGGTGTGAGTGAGAAGTGAGAGGAGGGGCTCCTTATATAGGGGAGGGGGGCAGCCCAAGGGGGCATGGCCGCCGGCCATGGAGGGTGCCCCCACCTCTCCCTCATTCATGTGGGTGGACACTCCACTCACAAAATGGCCCTTCAATTTTCTCCACTCAAAAACCCACTCAAATTCCCATTAAATTTCCACCAAATTTAATGCAAACTCTCATTAAATAAAACTCTTTTATTTTATTCAGAATTTTGTCAATTACTTTAATGACAAACATTCACAAATAACCCCTTGCTAGAATTCTATTTCACATGCATAACCACTTTATGCAATTTCACCCGAAAACCTGTTTCGGTATCTAGTGAAATAAATTCCTGCGCTTGTTCATTCTTTCGGCATGAAACTTTTGCTCCAACTGGATGTCGGTGTCTCTTAAGTGTGTCACCCTACGGTTCGTGAATAATGCGGACATGATCGAGACCCCTCTCAGATCAATAATCAGAAGCGGGATCTGGAGACCCATACTGACTCCCACACATTCAACGATGACTTTCTTGTGATCGTCGGAACCTTTTTACGCTAGTATCTTAATCCCTTTGTTTCGCGATATATTACATGTCCGAGATTCGATCATCGGTATCTCCATACCTAGTTTGATCTCGTTACTAACATGCACTCTTTTCTCGTTCCCGTGATATAACATTCTAGTGATCAAATCACTTGCTTGCAAGCTAATCAATGTGATATCACCGAGAGGGCCCAGAGTATATCTATCCGTCATCGGGATGAACAAATTCCACTCTTGATCCATGGGCCTCAACATAACACTTTAGTAGTTCTGAATCCATCTTTATAATCACCCTGTTACGGTGTGACGTTTGATGTTATCAAGAAACTCTTCCGGTGTTAGTGGTTGACATGATCTCATGGTCTAAGGATTAGGATCACTTCGTAAGTTGTTATAGCAATATAAACTCAATGACTTTGATCGTAATGCTATACTTCGGATGAATGTTTATCACACCATTACACTAATGTTGTGACCCCATTATTAACAACATCCAATGTCCATGATCAGGAAACCTTGATCATCTTGTTAATCAACGAGCTAGTTTATGAGAGAGGCATAACTAGGAACTACCACTTTGTTTATTAAACACACATGTATTAATGTTTCCGTATTAATACAATTATAGCATGCAAAATAAACATTTATCATAAATAAGGAATACGATAATAACCACTTTATTATTGCCTCTCGGGCATATTCCCTTCAGTCTCCCACTTGCACTAGAGACAATAATCTAGTTTGAAAACTTTGTGTATTGAACACCTATGGCTTTCTGGTGTTCCAAATACGCAATTGCAAGTGGTTGACATAATCTACGGAGCTGACGCTTCAGGTCCGTGTGTATTTGCATGTCTTTGCGTCTCCACGCATCACTCATTCTCCAATGAGATGGCATTGTATAAATTTGGTCTTTCGGTGAGACCTTTAGTTCCTTGGGGTTAAAACACGTCGATACTATTGTCATACAATATATCTTTAGTGTTAGCCCGTTGCGAACCACACCTTAGTTTGATAACAAACTACTTGACACAAATTCCCTCATTTGCTGCTACTATAGCAGTCATATACTTAGCCTTTTTGTTGTAGTATTCGTCACAATGTCTTAACTTTGGAACTCTTCCAAATCCATCATGGAATCTCCTTTCCATTACATTGTGCCACCCATAGTTTAAATTGAGATAAACTTAATTTGTATCTTGTGACAAACCTAGTATCAATGTAACGCTTTACAATGAACTATGTGTAATTGTTTGTCACCTCTACACAAATATATTCTTAGTTCTTCCAAAAGATCATAAGAATATCCTTACTATCGTCCAATGATCATTTTATGATTCATTCTGGTATATGCTCATAACACTTAGAGCATAGGACATATCTGGATGTGTACATATCATGGTATGATTAATCAAAACATTCTCGTGATTTCACTCATCAAGTGTCAAAGCACTTGAATCTTGTTTCACTTATCAAGTGTCGATACACTTGAATCTTGATTCAATTTCTTTTCCATGCGACAAGAACCGTTTCTAGTCGTTTCTATATTGAACTCCTTCAATATCTCATATATGTACGTTTGGCACAACCATATTAGCGTCACAGTCTATCCACTATAGACATTCACGCTAAATATTCGGGTTTTGCCTAAGTCTTTCATCAAAATGAAATTCTTAATCCTTTGTCAATAAAAGATACATCATTTCCAATCAACAAGATGTCCTCCACATAATGTATTAGAAATATGTCTCAGCGCTCCCACTTAATTTCTTGCAAATGCAAGCATCTTCATCGTCTCCTGATGAAAACTCCTTTTCATTAAGGTGAAGATTCCAACTCCGCGATGCTTACTTCAACAATTGAAGTTTGCATGCCCTTTTAAGCATCCTTTGAATTAACAAAACCCTTTGGATCGTGTCATGTACACGTCCTAGGTAACCATTCTATTAGAAGAACTTTGTTTTGTTTATTCATCTACCATATAACAGATTATATGTAGTGGTTGCTACTTTAATCCGTCCAGACTAAATATCGCTATGAAAGATCAAATCTTGTCATAGTCAACTCCTTGAACATTGTCGTAAAATACTTTACGACATGTCGACTATTTCATAGATGTGAAACATCCATGTATGTTTCTTTATAGATCCAAATACGACCGATAGGTTTTTACACCTTTCCGGAGGGTCTTCCAAGTTCAAAACTTGATTTCTCGTGTATGGAACTATCACGGATTTTATGGCTTCAAGCCATTTGACGGAGCCAGGGCCCATCATCTCTTCTTTGCATATAGTCGGTTCATCATTGTCAAACAATAATGATTTACTCTCAAATCTTAGTATTTGATTGTTTATTCGACCGACTTGGTTCAATAGGAACTTAGATCTCTGTGACCGCAACATTTGAGGCACATAATCCATGAGCATTCTGGCTGCCTCCGGAACATCTTCCGGCGCTGCGCAACTCAGCATATTTAGTTAAGGTTCGTTAACCTTATCAAAGTTCTATTGTCCTCCCACTTAACTTTTACGAAAAAATTCCTTTTTCAAGAAACTTCACGTTTCAAGCGACAAACCCTTTTGTCTTTGGTGTTATGGAGGAATAACCAATTGTTATTCGAAATAACCTACAAAGACATGCTCATCCGACTTCGGTTGTAAACATCTTACTTATGTTTAGCATACCAAAATTTAAGAAATGACAACTTGGGTTTTACCCCAAACCATAACTTCCATGGTGTCATTTCACCGGATCAAGATGGAGCTCTTTTCAGTGTAAAAGCGGTAGTCTCTAAAGCTTTAATCTTTTAAAACATAATGGCAGTTTTATAAATAACACCTTCGATCCAACCATGTCAAACAAGGTTTCCTTACAAATCTCAAAACATTCCATATTCCTATGGTGTTTTAGGAGATGTAAATCTAGGTGTTTTGCTAAAATTTTAACTCAAATAAATCCCTTTTATGATAAAATCATAATTCATTTATTTTTCTTGTTACACTTGTAACTCAAATAAATCCCTTTATGATCAAATCATAATTCATTTATTTTTCTTGTCACAATGATTTTCACTTCATCTTGAAGGTCTTTGAACATTTTCAAATATTTCACACTTCTTTCTCATTAAGTGAATTATTCACTCAATTTCCGGAGAAAGTATATGAAGTTGAAACCCATCGCTTACGACTACACATAATGGACTACATACATCGATATGTATAAATTCCAATATTTTAGTCGTTCGTTCTTCTTTGGCCTTTGAACGAAGTTTTAATTATCCCGAGGAAAGTCTCACAAGCGTCACTTGATCAAATCAAAGACTCCAAAAATCCATGAAAATGGAGATTCTTCATGTTTTCTTTCCAATATAATTTAAACGGCGATGTCACTTCGTAAGTGATCTTTCAATCATTTGTCTTGCGACATTTTAGCATTAGGTTTTATGGATGTGATTTCTCCAACTAGATTTGTAAATCATCCATCTTATATGGAATACGGTAATTATTTGAACAACCTTTGTTCTTATAATACCTGATTCAAATAACAATTATTAAAACAAATCTTGAAGTCAAGCTTTGATGTCAACGAGAAATACAAACAACGGTTTGTTTGTTTTCGATGAACATCATCACATATTCTCTTGCTAGTTACTTAGGCCATTGTGGTTCATGAATTGCGTCGTTCCGTATGAAATTTCATACCAACCAATTCGGTATCCAATACCCAAGAACCACATTGTTTAACAAGCAAAGAATACAACCATAACATGTATATCATCCATATACCTAAATTGGATATTTCCAATCTTTTCTTTTCTGCCAAATATATTTTATAGATTCTCTTTCAGCATTTGCTTTTCCTTTTAAAAGAATCTATCAACATCAAAAGTGGCGCCATATACATGACACATAGTCCAAAGCGTGTATATTCAAATAATAATACCTTTGGACTTGCACTTTGAAGTAGATCACCATCATCAAAATGATCGGTATTCTTTCAAAATCCATTCTTTAGTAATCTTTTAGTATAGTAAACACTTTACATACATATTCTATTCATCCTTATCATGACGACTTTCATGATCAAGCCAATTTAGCTTATAAAGGAGAATCGTGAGTATAACATTACCTTCCAAAACCCTTTTGGATGATTAGGATGTCTAGCATCTCCAACCTTCGTAAATTCTCATCCAATATGAGAACATATATTATACTCTATCATATTGCAACCAAAACATTGTTTCAGATATCGTTATATCTGCCACACATGATGGTTTCTGAAACAATTCTTTCAGCTCCTAGATAAACTTGATATTAAAACAATCAAGAATCGTGGAGGCAAACATGATACTTAAGATACTAACACTGGAATTGTTACTCTCGATTTAATACCAATTATTAAATTTCACAGAGTAAATAGAGTTTGCTGAAAGTTTGCAATAGGACTTTAAACTTTGATTGACACTCAACACAATACGATACCAGTTCGTAAAGTAAATATCCAGAATTCTATAGTTCTATTATCTCAATTACAACTATGCATAAGGTGGTGAACGAATGCCAATGACTACAACAAATTATGAAAATTCACTTTGATTTAATTTATGATAAATTGAGTTCTACTAATCCAAATTAGAAATGAACTCCCACTCAAAAACGACATCCCTCGTGTCCTTTTGGTGATTACATGAACCAAATCCACTACACCAAGTCCGATCATCACGTGAGTCGGCGTAGCTTCAAAGGCGAGCATCCATATGGTCATCATATCAAAACATATGACTCATGCTTAACCTTTCGGTCCGTGTTCCGAGGCCATGTCTGTACATGCTAGGCTCGCCAAGTAAGAACCTTAGTATTCGCGTGTGTAACTGTCTTACACCCGAGATATGCTCGTGGATTCAAGCACACCCGATCATCACGTGATGTCTTGAAGCGACGAAACATTGTCGGTGCATACTTAAGGAAGAACACATTTTTATCTTGATATCTAAATGAGGGATCATCTTATTATGCTAATAAAACGCCAAACAAGCAATATAAGATGCTATCAAACATCACATGTTTATTAGTGGAATGATATGGTTCTCGCATATGATCTCTATCATGTGCATCGTGGTATGATCACTATCATACCTTTATGTGTAAATCCAAGGTCTATGGAGTTTACACGTTATGTATGTTGTAAGAGTATCATCTCATACTTCTACTTACAACATCACCATATCATAACACTAGCCCAGCAACAATATAAACTAGACGCCTCTAATTTATCCATTGCAAATTTTACGTGGCTTAGGGCTTTCGAGATAGAACCGTTCTTACCTACGAACATGAACCACAACGAGGATAACCAAATTGTTGACAACTCGTTGCAAATTAGATATTGACTATAGTAGGAGAGACAGACACCCGCTAGCCACTTATGCAAAACTAGTTGCATGTCAAGCGTGGAACAGGTCTCATGTGCGAGGACATGTAAAGTTTGTCCGGGCCGCTTCATCCCACTATGCCACCAATATCCAAAGTACAACTAAGAAGCAATAAAATGATCATCATCGCCCACATACTCATATGTGTACTACCCGTGCAATGCATCTACGCATAGATCCGGCTCTGATACCACTGTAGGGTTCGCAGCATAGAAAACAAAAATTTTCCTACGATGGGAACAACTATGTACCAAGATCTATCTACTAGATACAAACAATGGGCGGATGTATATCCGTAGAGAACATACCCTTGAAGACCGACAAAGCTTAACGAGTCCAAACTCGTGGTTGATGTAGACGATCTCTTGCCGATCTCAAGATCGAGAGGAAGTCCTAGCGCCGCAAAACAGCAGCGCATCCGTGCTCGCACACACGTTCGAGGCACCGAGCAACCTCCGCCTCCTCGCTCCAGCGATGCAGCGGAAGCACAACTCTTTCTTGCCGAAAAGCCACCGGGAACATGTATCTCGCTAGTCCGAGACCATGGGGATAAATTCTAGAGGGGGAGAGAGATCCTTCACGAGGAGGTGTAAGTGAGAAGTGAGAGGAGGGGCTCCTTATATAGGGGAGGGGGGGCAGCCCAAGGGGGCATGGCCGCCGGCCATGGAGGGTGCCCCCACCTCTCCCTCATTCATGTGGGTGGACACTCCACTCATAAAATGGCCCTTCAATTTTCTCCACTCAAAAACCCACTCAAATTCCCATTAAATTTCCACCAAATTTAATGCAAACTCTCATTAAATAAAACTCTTTTATTTTATTCAGAATTTTGTCAATTACTTTAATGACAAACATTCACAAATAACCCCTTGCTAGAATTCTATTTCACATGCATAACCACTTTATGCAATTTCACCCGAAAACCTGTTTCGGTATCTAGTGAAATAAATTACTACGCTTGTTCATTCTTTCGGCATGAAACTTTTGCTCCAATTGGATGTCGGTGTCTCTTAAGTGTGTCACCCTACGGTTCGTGAATAATGCGGACATGATCGAGACCCCTCTCAGATCAATAATCAGAAGCGGGATCTGGAGACCCATACTGACTCCCACACATTCAACGATGACTTTCTTGTGATCGTCGGAACCTTTTTACGCTAGTATCTTAATCCTTTTGTTTCGCGATATATTACATGTCCGAGATTCGATCATCGGTATCTCCATACCTAGTTTGATCTCGTTACCGACATGCACTCTTTTCTCGTTCCCGTGATATAACATTCTAGTGATCAAATCACTTGCTTGCAAGCTAATCAATGTGATATCACCGAGAGGGCCCAGAGCATATCTATCCGTCATCGGGATGAACAAATTCCACTCTCGATCCATGGGCCTCAACATAACACTTTATTAGTTCTGAATCCATCTTTATAATCACCCTGTTACGGTGTGACGTTTGATGTTATCAAGAAACTCTTCCGGTGTTAGTGATTGACATGATCTCATGGTCTAAGGATTAGGATCACTTCGTAAGTTGTTATAGCAATATAAACTCAATGACTTTGATCGTAATGCTATACTTCGGATGAATGTTCATCACACCATTACACTAATGTTGTGATTCCGTTATTA
This sequence comes from Avena sativa, assembly GCA_916181665.1. Classification (NCBI taxonomy): domain Eukaryota; kingdom Viridiplantae; phylum Streptophyta; class Magnoliopsida; order Poales; family Poaceae; genus Avena; species Avena sativa. Next base: position 427,839,897 of record OV702280.1, read on the forward strand.
ACAACATCCAATGTCCATGATCAGGAAACCTTGATCATCTTGTTAATCAACGAGCTAGTTTATGAGAGAGGCATAACTAGGAACTTTCTGTTTGTTTATTAAACACACATGTATTAACGTTTCCGTATTAATACAATTATAGCATGTAAAATAAACATTTATCATAAATAAGGAATACGATAATAACCACTTTATTATTGCCTCTCGGGCATATTCCCTTCACTTACATGGGGGTGGCTCACAGGGGTTGGGGTTGCCTCTTCCTCGACCACTACCAGGCAGGGTGGTTCGGCGCAGCCGCCTACCAGGCAGGGTGCTCTGTTGGACTGTTCAGTGCCTTCGGATCCTGTGCTACTGTATGCTATCACTCCTTTTAATGCTAACCCTGTTACTCCCCGCGGTAAGGAACTTTTGGAGGTGCTTCCGTTGGACTCTCCCCTGCGCGGTTATGGACCGGTGTTGTGTTCTCCTCGTGTCTCTCCTTCACAGCTTCAGGAGGCTTTTCATGTGGCTTGTGGTTCTTTGGAGACGACTTGTGTTTCTTCGCTTCCGGCTTCTCCCACGCGCGGGAGACCTAACATGATGGTTCGTTCTATTCCCACGCGAGCAGAGCCGGTGCTACAGGAGGTGGTACCGGCTGTGCAGGAGGGCGTCTCTGGGTCTTCGGCACGGGGGCGGGCCCAGGTGGGGCTCGCTGACCGCGGGGCGTTTGGGTTGGCTGCCGGGGTGCAGGGTGCCTCACCTATGCCCCTGGCGGTTCAACCCCCTTCGACGCTGATGCGGGATGCTGGAGGCCCCTCCCATGGTGCTTGTCCGGCGGACATGGAGGGGCTCTCTAGCTTGGATGGTGGACCTGTGACCAGGGGGATTAACCTGACCCAGGAGGGGTTGGGTTTGTCCCCAGCTGCAGATGGTCCTATCTTCGTGGCCGGGACCCCAGCTCGCAGGAGCTCTCGTCATGGTGTTGACGCTCTGGGGGCCTCAGTCACGAATGAGGACTCCTTGGGAAAGGCAATGCGGAGGAAGGCGGAAAAGAATTTTTGGACACCCCTGGTATATCTTCTAAATCCTTTCTTTCTTTCTCCAACAACTCTATTATGGATAAGCTGGCTAACGTGGGTGTTAGTTTGGGGAGATCTATAAGTGAAGTTAATCTTTCTAGTTCTGTTTTGAGACATATGGAGGTTGACCGTCTAACGGTTACTCCTAAAATCTCTGTTGTTCCTGACTCTTCACCAATGGAGGAGGAGGAGTTGCATGCAACAGTAGATGGTCAACTCTTATCTCACTTAGTTGGTGAAGTATCAGAAGTGGGCTTTGATGAGACTGGGCTGGATTCATTATATGATCTTACAGCTTCTAGTCGGAAATCAAAGAGCCAAAGGTCCCGTAAGAGGTCACGTGTATCCAAATTTCCAATTGTTTCTCAATGAATGGCATGTTCTCAAATAGCAGAGGTCTTCGTGACTTGGCTAAACATTTTTTCTTTGCCGATTGTGTGAGAGATTATAAGTTGGATTTTTTGGGTATTTCTGAGACTGGTAGACGTGATTTCTCACAAAGTCAACTCAATCGCCTTTCTGGTGGAGTGGATTTTTCATGGGTATCACGTCCGCCGCGGGGGAGATCCGGGGGAATTCTGTTAGGCGTCAGAGATGAGACTATGGAAATCTTAGCCAGTTCGGTTGGAGATTTTTTTATTGAACTCCATATCCGGAATAAGGCTGATGATTTCGTTTGGTCTCTAGTCGCCGTATACGGGGCTGCCCAGGATGTTTATAAAGCTGATTTTTTACGTGAGTTGGTAAATCTAGCTAAGGAAAATCCCTATCCTATCCTTATAGGTGGGGATTTCAATTTGCTAAGATTCCCTCATGAGAAAAGTCGGGGCAGTTTTGATGAACATTGGCCTTTCATGTTTAATGTTGTCATTGACAGCTTGGACTTAAGAGAGGTTACAATGTTAGGAACACAGTTTACTTGGGCTAATAATCTTCCGGAACCTACATACGAAAAATTAGATAGGGTGCTTATGGATACCGAATGGGAAGATAAATTTCCTATGGTAACTGTTCGCGCTCTAGAGCGTATTGAGGCTTTGTCGGATCATGCTCCATTACTGTTATCTGTCGGAATACCACCACGAAAATCCAAAAACAGTTTCAAGTTTGAACTAGGATGGATTGATCGTGATGGTTTTTATGAACTGGTGAAGGCTATTTGGGAAAAACCAGTTAGTGGTCGCACACCCATACAATGTTGGAACAACAAAATGCGTGCCTTGTGCAAATTCCTCCGTGGTTGGGCTAGACATACTGCTGGTATTCTTAAAAAGGAAAAAAATACGCCTTTATGCTATTATTAATGATTTGGAGGCCTCCGTGGAGGTTAGGTTATTGACTGCACAAGAGATTGAGCTTAAAAAGCAATCAAATGCAGAAATTGCTAGACTTCTGCATGAGGAAGAACTCAAGTGGTACCAACGTTCTAAAGCTAAATTCATCCTTGAAGGAGATACAAATACAAGATACTTCCATGCTGTTGCAAATGGCAAGCATAAGAAGAAACTTATTCATTCTCTAATTCAGGATGAAGGAACGATAGAAGGACAGCAGCATCTTAAATCTTATATTACCAATTATTATAAATCCTTGTTTAGGGCACCATCAGATCCTTTTTGTTGGATGAGTCCCGGACGGAGGATATTCCTCAGGTTTCTATTGAGGAAAACAAATTTCTGACTGCCCCTTATACTGAGGAGGAGGTTAAGAAGGCTGTCTTTCAAATGGAACATAACAAAGCGCCAGGGCCTGATGGCTTTCCAGCAGAGTTTTATCAAAAATTCTGGGAAGTTATCAAGGTGGATTTGATGCGCTTGTTTGAGTTTTTGCAAGTTGGTCAGCTGGACCTATTCAGGTTAAATTTTGGCAACATAATTTTACTATCTAAGGTTAACAACGCAAAATATATATAACAGTATCGTCCAATCTGCCTCTTAACGTTAGTTTTAAAAAATTTATAAAGGTTGCTACGATTAGACTGAATTCAGTGGCTGATAATGTTGTTCGCCCTTCTCAAACTGCTTTCATGCAAGGGAGAAACATCTTAGATGGAGTTGTAATCTTGGATGAAATGATATATGAACTGCACTCTAAAAAACTAAATGGTGTATTGTTCAAGATTGATTATGAGAAGGCATATGATAAAGTTAATTGGTCTTTCCTACAGCAAACACTCCGTATAAAATATTTTTCAGAAGAGTGGTGCGCTCTCATACAGTCTTTTGTGTCTGGTGGAAGTGTTGCCATAAATGTCAATGATGCCAAAGGTAATTACTTCCAGACAAAAAAAGGGCTGAGACAAGGGGATCCACTATCGCCTATACTATTTAATATAGTGGCAGATATGCTGGCTATCCTTATTGAGAGAGCAAAGACTGATGGCCAAATTGAAGGATTGGTTCCACATCTTGTTGATGGTGGACTATCTATTCTTCAATACGCCGATGATACAAAACTATTTATGGAACATGATCTGGAGAAAGCCAAGAATCTAAAATTGATACTATCAGCATTTGAGCAGCTCTCTGGATTGAAAATAAACTTCCATAAGAGTGACTTGTATTGTTTTGGCGAGGCTAAAGACGAGGCCCACCTGTATGCCGATCTCTTTGGCTGTGGTCAGGGGCATTTTCCAATCAATTATCTGGGAATACCGATACATTATCGGCGTCTCACGATTGCTGAATGGAAACTCGTCGAGGAAAGACTTCAGAAACGTCTTAATAGTTGGAAAGGTAAATTGCTATCCCTCGGTGGAATACTGGTACTCATTAATTCAGTACTCACCAACATGGTACTGTATATGATCTCATTCTTCCAGTTACCAAAAGGTGTCTTGTCAAAAGTGGACTATTTCCGCTCAAGATTCTTTTCGCGGGGGGATACTGAGAAAAATAAATATTGACTGGCCAAATGGAATGTTGTTTGCCGACCCAAAGAATATGGTGGATTGGGCATCCATGATTTAAAAGTCAAAAACACCGCATTACTGGGTAAATGGTTATACAAACTTCTTACCGAAGAAGGGGTATGGCAAACCATTCCATGGAAAAAATATGTTGCCTCAAAAGCGGTGTCTAAACTGGTTTGGAAACTAGGTGACTCACACTTTTGGGCTGGGCTAATGGCTTCCAAAAAGCATTTCTTCCGTTTTGGCAATTTTAATATTAAGGATAGTTCACAGATTAGGTTCTGGGAAGATAAACGGCTTGGCCAAAATTCTCTTCGTGAACAATATCCAGCTCTATACTCAATTGTTAGGCACAAAGGGGATACTCTCGCTGAGGTAATGGAAACCAATCCTCCTAATGTGTCTTTCAGAAGAAGTCTCTTAGGTCCTAGACTGGTGTGTTGGAATAATATTTTAGTGAGATTATCAAGGATACAGCTATCTGAGGGAATGGACGAATTCAAATGGAAATTACTACATAGTGGTAAATTTTCTGTTGATTCAATTTATAGAGCTTTGATCCAACCTAATATTCCAGTCGATGACAATAGTAAAATTTGGAAAATGAGGATACCCCTTAAAACAAAGATATTCGCTTGGTATCTCCGTAAAGGGGTGATTCTCACAAAAGATAATCTTGTTAGGAGGAATTGGCATGGTAGCACTGAATGTGTATTTTGTCATCATAATGAGACAATACGTCATTTATTCTTCCATTGTAAATTTGTTCGTGCTATATGGTCAATCATCCAAATAGCCTCTTGTTTATCTCCTCCTCGATCGGTAGTCAATGTATTTGGCAACTGGATGAATGGGATTGAGGATAAATATGGGACTTTATTTAGAGTGGGAGCGTTTGCCGTTATTTGGTCCCTTTGGCTATGTAAAAATGATAAGATTTTTAATAATGTTGTATCTTTTCCCTTGCAGGTTATCTATCGAGCTACGGCTGTCCTCCGATCATGGACTTCTCTACAACGAATGGAGTTTCGCGACTTGTTTGCGGAGGGCTGTAGGCGGCTGGAGGATACGGCGCGAGATATCTTCTCCCGGCATGAATGGCAGCAATCGTTGCGGATAGATCTTCCTTAGCTAGTTTGGAGAACTGTGTCTTCATTTACATTATTTTGTAATCCTGTTTTTATTGCCTTGGTCCGAGACTGTGTGATTGATCGGCTGTGTGCAAACTAGCTATGCAGAGGCCGGGTGTAAACTTAATATTAAGTAATAAAGTGCTCATTTCCAAAAAAAAAGTGTCTAGAAGCCATAGGAAACCTTCTTGCCGAGAGTTACCTCTATCTGATTGTTTTTTATCCTTTTACAGTATTATCTATGCGTACAAAGACATCTGGGACAACTAAAGCAGTGGCGGAACATGTTAGAGGGCACGCCGGCACCTCGTTCTGACCATAAATTGCCCTAATACAGATTTTCTGCCACGATACACGTGCTGGCTCAAAGCCCTGAAATCCACACCACCAGGTCCCTCTTCTTTGACATGGCCACCAGTTTTTAATGTTTGATTCGCATGATAGAAAAAACATAGGAATAGGAGAAATGTGTAACACCTCAGTTTTAATAAATCTATAATTATAGTTTGTTTGTGCATCCATAAGCATCGTTTTTTAAAGAATGCATGCAAGAAGAGAAAACTAAGCAAAAACCCTAATCTCTCTCCTATATTTGAGAATACATTCAAATGGTTTTCATATTTTGAAAAGTATCAAAATGTATGGATCCCAAATGGATTAAAAGGGCCCCTACTTATTTTCTATACTTTTGTAAATCTTCTAGTATTTCTAAAGTGATTCAAAAACAATTTTGAATGAAATTACAAAGAGGAAATACAAAGAGAAAAAAGGTTTTAGCAAAATAAAACAGCAGCCAGACCCCTAGCAGGCCGGCCCATCTCTTCTTCCGCGCTATCTGCAGCTCGCGCGTAGCACCTTGCGGCCCAGCAGTGGCCCACTCCGGCCCGTACCCCTTCGCGTCCTTCTCCTTTCTTCCTCCTCCGACCAGATGGACGACGCAAGCTGCTACGTGTCCTACCGCTCGCCGTCGATCCCGCCCGCGCTATGATGCTCGCCGCCGCCCCTGGAGTCGAGGATAAGAACGGCCATGCCGTGCTCTCTTTCCCCATCCCCATTTCCCTCTTTCCCTCCCTCTGTGTCGCTCGCGCGCAGAGAGCCCAAACCCTAGCTCGCCGGACATCGCCGTTCCCTATCGTTCCTGGCCTTCCCTCTCTCATCTGAGGCCATCTCCTTGACCGCCATAGTCGACTTGGTCGTTTGCCCTTAGGCGCGCAGGCCGAAGCTTCTCCAATCGCTGCAATCGCCACCTCCGTCACGAAGTCCGGCTTCTGCCTTCATCGTCGATTGCCGCCGTTTCAAGCCTCCCCTAGCTTCTACAACCCCACTACGAGCACCGTGGTAAGCCGGCGGTTCTCTGGAGCCTCCCCACCGTCTCCCTCTCTCTCTCTATGTAGCTCACTCCCACCATGCACCGCCGCTCGCCGCCACAAAAGCTTGTCGTCGGAGTCCCTCCGGTGACCAATAGGTCGTAGCGCCGCTGGTTTCTGGCTCAGCGCGAAGAGCCGCATCAAACGCGCCCTTCCTTGCTACCCCGCAAGCTCGCAGTCATCGAGCCCGACCCCGACCTGGGAGGTGCTCCATTGCTGATGTCATGCTGACAACAGCATGACGCCATTATCCCCTTTCTCTTTTATTAAATGTGGGCCCAGTCTGTCAGCATTTTAAGAATTATCTAAATTATTTTCAATTATCAATAAAACCTGACATGTGGGACCAAGTGGATAAATATTTAATATAATCCAAAAATGTTTTATAATTTCCTAAAATGATTTAAAATGGATTTAAATTGAAAAAAATCATAACTAATTCATTTTAAGTCAGAAAATACAAATAATATATCAGAATGTTCATAAAAATTAGAACTATCTAATAGAGCTATAATCATGCATTGTTAAGCAACTTACATGACAAGTTTAATTAGAGAACATATTAACCCCTCATAGATGCATCCGGAGTTTCCCCGAGTTAGGGTTTTCACCCCTCGGAACCCCGATTAAATTATTGAGCATGCTCTAGGGTTACATTTCAATACTAATCAAGTTTTCATATCATCATTCCTGTTTGAGCATTGCATAAATGTCATGTGTTGATTGTTTCGCCTTTATTTCCGGAGTTTGGTTCTTTCCAGTAGAATGTGATATCGAGATCTAGATCGAAGACCGAGAACAACATTATCGAAGATCAACGAACAATACTTCACCAACTGTAACCAAGTCAAGTACCAGATGTCCAAAGCTCTTCTTTTTGGATATCGACGGGCAAAGGCAAGCATAGCCCCACCATGATATAATCCTATGATTTTGAAAGTATTTCTATTCCTTCCATGATGCATATGATTCTATTGTGGTCTTTTATCGATAGATAGAGTATCCTATCTGTTGCATTACTCTCTTTGAGCTTATATTACCTGGTCCACTGCTCCTACCATAACTAGGTTTGGCTTGTGTGCATTGTTAAAGCTTATATCTGTATCCTGCTTAGCCATGCATAGCTGTCAGTGTTGGTTCATCCAGATGATGTGTCAGATGCAGATAATCTAGTATGACAGGAGTTTGAGATATACTGATGAGGTGTTATGAAATTAAACTTGCTAAGGCTTGTATGGGAGGCCACAGTGGGATGTGGTTTTTCTAGTCCCATGCTCGCCACCACTAGGACCTGAGTTCTTGCCTTTGGAACCGAGACGAGCGTACAGCCACACAGGGCTTGGGAACCTCTCGCCTGATTAACTTGCCTATTCGATCCATGAGTCCGTAGTTAGCTATTTGGCATCTGCATATTTGTATGGGTTGAATGTGGTGCATCATATAGGGCGTGACCAAGGAGGAAGGAGGCTTTGGGAGTACTACCGATCCTTGGACATAGAGATATGGGCTGATGGAACCCTTTCTTGGAGACTCATGGATTTAGATGAAAGCAAGGTAAAGGTTGTGGCCAACCACCCTCCGCCGGCTTTCCAAGGAAGAGGGCTAATGTAGTGGCATTAAGAGTCGGTTGATACGTATGGGTAAAGTTGTACACCCATGTAGCATTAAATCTTTATGAAAAGTCGTGTCCACGGTTATGAACGCTTGGTGACCAGATTCTATGATCATAGAGAACTATAACCTAATCGTAAAACTTGTCAGATCAACGTGTGCTTAAGGATGCTTCCTCATGGGTACGAGGGGGTGATCCTAGTTGGTAGATGATGATGATTTGGTGGATATAAAAATACGATGATCAATACTTTTGAGATGTCGCTCTCTTATCCCCTTTTAAAAATACTCTAAATAGACAAGCTTCTTCTCCCTCTTGTTTTATAAACATAGATGGCTTTATGCAAAATAACTCCACCAGCCATAAGTCTTGCGGAGTACACCCTGGACTCATCCTTGCTCTGTTGATACTTTTGGCAGAGTAAGTGTTACCTGAAGATTCGTTTGGTACTACATCGACACCGACGAGTAGCTTGGGGTTCCCGGTCGGCAGCTTAGAATCTATGGGCTGGGATGTCATCGTTATGCTTCAGGCCTCTTAGGCCATTTGTTAAGTTTGCTATACCTAATAGCATAATTTGCCTTTCGTTGCTTGATGTTTGTGGTCAGTGACCTCTCCTTGTAATAATTTGGTTCTTTGCTCAGTTATGATCTTGGTGTAATAAATTTTTGTGCCGTAGGGTCACTCTTGTGTTACCGATTCTTCACTGGATATTCTCGAGCTCAAGGTTAAGCTTATGTCAGACGGAGGTCTGGGATTTGTTTAGCCATGATCCCGGGGGTGTGACAGGTTTTGGTATCAGAGCAGTACCGACCGTAGGAAAACCTTGCTATTGCTCGATGTTGAATATAGTGTTTGTGAAAACTATTTTAAAGATGAAAAGTATTTGCGAAAACTCTAGTATGCTTCTTTTTCTCCTTTTCCAATTTCGCTCTAACTCTGGGTCTTCTTATTTGGTGTTGACTTTGGAAAAGCTTTGATATCTCTTCTAGTCTTTCAAAAGCTTAGGTGCCTTCTTGGCATGCCGTTTCTCAACCAGTTGACCTGGTGTTGAGTTCTCTAGAGTGATGTGTGTTGTGAATTCCTTGTTCCCCTTACTCCTGTTCACATGAGAGATTCCTTTCTATCATGATCCCTTTGTTTTATGGATCCTATAGTATAATGATCCATAGTGTTCTTTTCTAGGCTTCGAGGTTTCCTTTTGCCTTGTGTGCCTCCTTTTTATTTGTTTAGGTACTTCAGAAGTTGTATCTTCTTTTGGAAGCTACCTTGTGATTACTATCTTGTAGTGTATATTGTGTCACTCAAGTAGTAGTTACTTCTTTCTCGGGTTTTAACCCTTGGACTTGAACCTAATATCCCTGATTGTGTTGGATTCTGGTGTTGTGAATCTTGTACATGAAGCTGATCTTTAAACCAAGGTCCAATCCTTTGACCCATGTCATTAATGTTCACACATTACCTTACGATGGCTATTATTACAATTCTAGCCTTCAAGCTTGTGGTTCTTGACGTGACTTAATTGTGACAACTAAGGACTTCCCCTACCACTAGCTATGGCAGATGTTCTTTAATGGAACCAAATATATCACGACATGAGTACTCCTCGAGAGTCTCACATCTATATCCATGACCCTGCCAAACTTTACCCTTCTCTGCATTGGTTTTCGGAAGGTTGTTGACTTATGCATCCACATCTCGGGATTCTATTCTGAGTATGTTCCTTTTCCCTTGTTGTTTTCTGACCTTTGTCTACCAGTTGGTAGCCAAGTAGTAAATGTACATTGGTGTCTTCCAATGCAAGATACCCTTGTGGTCTATCATGACAAACCATTTTGGAATGTCAGGAGAAACAAACTTCAGTACCTCGTCATATCTAGGACCAGGTCAAAGTGTTGCAATCCGCAGATTAAGAGGCATTGATTAGCTTATATCTGTTCTATCTTAAAGTATCACACTCTTTTATACTAAGAGGTCGTGTTGATTTTCACGACCCCTTAATGAAGTGATGCTCTTACACATATTTACCCACTCTTCCTCGAGCTTTCGTGCTCATGAATGATGCATGTGCGTATGATGTGGCCATCTGAGATTCTTAGCAATTATGATTGCCTCGAACTCAAAGGACATTTGAGTCATTCTTAGTGTGATGGTTAATCTAATCAATGAGCCAAGGATGATTGTGCTACCAAGTCCTCTATCCTAGTGCACCCTCTTCGATCAAAGAGTCGGGCTTATGCCAAAGCTCTGAGACTATGTCTTCCTGCCTTACCAAGCAAGTTTCCCTCTTGAGCTCTGTGACATATCGATGGTCCGTGATATTCTAGATGTCTACTAGAAGTATCGCCATGGTGCCACATGACCGTGTTGTCAGGTTCTTGAGTAAGCTATTTCTTTAAACCGCTCCTTTCTCCAAGGATCCGTATTGGATACCCCTGAACTAGTTGGTTGAGCTTAAACAACAACTCAGAGAGTTGTAAGAAAGAAGTTCTATCCAACACTGTTCCTCTTTAAAGTGTTGTCTAGTTTTGTTCGTGTTGAAGAAATATAGTATTTCCTTTATGGATATGTTATCCTACCCACCTTTGAATTGATTTGGGTTATTGTCAAATCAAACTCAGTTCCAAAGACTATCTTGATGGTGTTCCTACTTGTGATGTTTCACTTGAGTACATCTTCATGTCCTTTGGTCTGACTGATACGTTGGAAACATATCTATAATTTTTGATGCTCCATGCTTGTTTAGTATCTACTTTGCTTTACTTTTCCACACTTTGAGGTGCTTTTTACATGTTTTATGGTACTAACCTATTAATAAGTTGCAACAGTGCCAGATGCCTGTTTTCTGTTGTTTTTGGTTTCAGAAAAGTTAGTAAAGAAATATTCTCGGAATTGGACGGGACAAACGCCAAAGTCAATTACTTTCCGTGGGGAACAAGAAGTCCAGAGGAGAGCCGGAGGGGCCGGCCAGGGGACCAGACCCACCCCAGGCGCGGGGGCAGGTGGGCCCATGCCTAGATAGGGTTTGGTGACCCTGGACGCCTCCCGGTCTTGCCCCTTCACCTATAAGAAGCCCCTGATGCAGAAACCCTGAGTAACCGATCATAAATCCACGAAACCGTCTGTAGCCGCCGCCACCATCGTCCCTAGATCGGGAGGGGGATCTAAAGTTCTTCTCGGCACCCTGCCGGAGGGGAGATCATCCCGGAGGCCTTCTCTCCGGTATGATTCGTGAGTAGTTCCACCTTGGACTATGGGTCCATGTAGTATCTAGATGGTTGTATCTCCTCCTTTGTGCTTTCATTTGTAGATCTTGTGAGCTCCGTTCATGATCAAGATCTAATCTATATATTTGTAATCATGCATGTTGTGTTTGCGGGGATCTGATGGATATTGAGATTATTATGCTGGTTTGATTAATGGTTTTATCTATATGATTCTATCATGTCTGTGTTGTTTGTGATCTTGCATGCTCTCCGTTGCTAGTGGTTATCTTGGCCAAGTAGTTGCTAGTGACTCCAAGAGGGGGTATTTATGCTCGATAGTGGGTTCATGCCTCTAGTTTCCAAGGGAAGTGACAGAAATCTCTTCGGTTGTAGATGTGTTGTTGCTACTAGGGAGAAAACAATGGTCTCTTGTTCATGGAACATGTGGACTGTTTGCCTTACACAATTTGCTTAAAGCAGTTGTCTGTTGCTTGCAACTTAATATTGGAGGGGGTTCGGATGATAACCTGAAGGTGGACTTCTAGTCATAGATGCAGTTGGATGACGGTCTATGTATATTGTTGTATTGCCCAATCAACTTCATAGGATCTTTTTGGCTAGTAATTGCATTGTTATGCCTTTCTCAGTTCCTGTTAATTGCCCTGCTGTAATTTGTTTACCCTTCATGTCATGTTGTTTATCTAAGGAGAGCACCTCTAGTGAACTATTGGCCCCGGTCCAATCTTTACCATTGATACATCTTCCATTGTTACCTGTTTATTTGCTACAAACCACCATTACCTTCCACACCATACGTTTAATCCTTTGTTACAGCAAACCGGTGAGCTTGACAACCTCACTGATTCGTTGGGGCAAAGTATTGAGTTTGTGTTGTGCATGTCTCCACGTTGCTTGCAACACCTATGTGACGTTTCCTTCCTCCTTCTGATTCGATAACCTCAGTCTCTACTGAGGGAAGACTTGCTGCTTGCTGCTTAACACCTTGCTCTTGGGGTTTCCAACGAAGTGCTCCACGTCAGCACCATTACTGACCAATACTTTTGCCTTGTTCAAGTAACATGTGAGTCCATCTTCTTGGAGTGTCTTGATAAGTTTGTTGTTGAGCCCATCGACGACATCCTTATTTCCTCAATGCAAGAATAGATTCATATGGATAATTTGGCATTAATGTTGGAAAATTTCGAGAACCGTCTTTGGGTCATTTCGAAGTATGCGTTATGGATGTTAGAAGTAACCTTCTTCGGTTCATGTGCAGTTGTTGAAAGATGTCGTCGTGGATTCGAGTAGAGTTAACTCTGTTCCTTAAGGATACACGTGTGTTTTATTGTTAGTACTTCATATGTAGGAATTTGTCTTTCGACAATATGCTAATACATGGGTATAGCAATCTAGCTCATCTTTTGGAGCTTTACGCTGTAGTCTATATCTTGAGACTCTAGTGACTTTATCTTTGTGGTAAATGTAGCACATTTTATATTCGGACATGCTAAGTCTGAAATATCACTCCACTTAACCAAAGCTGAATCTGAAGCAGCAACGATGGTTGGTGTTCCTCAAGTTTTTGACATAGGTCTCCTTGTAAACCTGGCAAGATTGATGTAATGGTTGACACACTTAGCCGGAAAGACCTATTGTCATACTCTCTTGAGTTAGCAGTAACAACCACTCTTCATGAGGATTCTTCTATGATTTATCTCAGAAGTTGTGCTTATGGTTTACTTTGTATCCGAAGTTCGACCTTTAACTGATGTTTGATTTCTCGGACATCAAGGAGAACATTTAAAGTAGAGTTTCTAAATGTCTCTCGGTGGATCCTCCAGACCCTTTTATGTTGGCAAGCATCTTGTTATGCTGAGTAATTGAAGTCTAAGAATGAAGTTTCTTTCTTCTCGTGTCATCAGGAATCTTCTTAACTATTCATCTCGGTGGTGTAAAGTGATATCATGACCTTTGGCAAAGATTTTGATATACCTGTATGACTAAAGAGTTTCCTTCGTTTTCTCAACCATGTTTTAAGAGTGACTATGATTTTGGTAATCAGAAGGTTCTCTTATTACATGTTCTTTGTGACTCTTATGAGTCCTCGCCACAAAACAACCTTTCTATCTTTACCTTCTGTTGGATGAAAGAGTGACCCTTCTGTGTCAAAAGTAGTTCAACAGCTTGGTTTTGTTGATCCATACCTATGCAACCTAAAATCTCTACGTAAGCCGTTTAGTAGAGATTCCCTATCGAAGTCTGTGGTCAAATTTTCTCTATCGGAAGCTCTCCTTTTCAGAAGCTTAAACTCTTATGAATCTCTATGGTCTCAATCCTTATGAAGACCAGTTATCTAACAACTTGAAACCATCTCCTCTCGCTTCCTCCTTTACCTTGTCGTGTCTCATGTTCGTCATCTCAGAGTTGTTTTTGAACACTCCATCCATGAGTTGACCATTAGATACTCTGTGTGTTGTTAATGTGTTTCCCTCTTATCCTTAGAGTGACCCTGTTTCTTTCTCTCTGTCTCTCTTCCTACCTTTGGAATCTCGGGTCGAGATTCTCGTAAGGGGATAAAGCTGTAACACCCCAGTTTTAGTAAATCTATAATTATAGTTTGTTTGCGCATCCATAACCATCATTTTTAAAAGAATGCATGCAAGAAGAGAAAACTAAGAAAAAACCCTAATCTCCCTCCTCTATTTGAGAATACATCCAAATGGTTTTCATATTTTGAAAAGTATCAAAATGTATGGATCCCAAATGGATTAAAAGGGCCCCTACTTATTTTCTATACTTCCGTAAAGCTTCTAGTATTTCTGAAGTGCTTCAAAAACAATTTTGAATGAAATTATAAAGAGGAAATACAAACATAAAAAAGGGTTTTAGCAAAATAAAACAGCAGCCAGACCCCTAGCAGGCCGGCCCATCTCTTCTTCCGCGCTACCTGCAGCTCGTGCGCAGCACCTCGCGGCCCAGCAGTGGCCCACTCCGGCTCGTACCCCTTCGCGTCTTTCTCCTTTCTTCCTCCTCCTACCAGATGGACGACGCAATCTGCTGTGTGTCCTGCCGCTCGCCGTCGATCCCGCGCGCGCTATGATGCTCGCCGCCGCCCCTGGAGTCGAGGATAAGAACGCCCATGTTGTGCTCTCTTTCCCCATCCCCATTTCCCTCTCTCCCTCCCTCTGTGTCGCTCGCGCGCAGAGAGCCCAAACCCTAGCTTGCCGAACATTGCCGTTCCCCATCGTTCCCGGCCTCCCCTCTCTCATCTGAGGCCATCGCCATGACCGCCATCATCGACTTTGTCGTTTACCCTTAGGCGCGCAGGCCGAAGCTTCTCCAATCGCTTCAATCGCCACCTCCGTCCCGAAGTCCGGCCTCTGCCTTCATCGTTGATTGCCGCCGTTCCGAGCCTCCCCTAGCTTCTATAACCCCACTACGAGCACCGTGGTAAGCTGGAGGTTCTCTGGAGTCTCCCCACCGTCTCCCTCTCTCTCTGTAGCTCACTCCCTCCATGCACCGCTGCTCGCCGCCACAGAAGCTTGTCTCCGGAGTCCCTCCGGTGACCAATAGGTCGCAGTGCCGCTGGTTTCTAGCTCAGTGGGAAGAGCCGCATCAAACGCGCCCTTTCTCGCTACCCCGCATGCTCGCAGTCATCGAGCCCGACCCCGACCTGGGAGGTGCTCCATTGCTGATGTCATGCTGACATCAGCATGACACCATAATCCCCTTTCTCTTTTATTAAATGTTTTCTAAAATCATTTCTAGAAAAAATAAATAGGATTTAGGGAATGTTTTATAAATTCCAAAAATGTTTTAAAATGGATTTAAATTGAGAAAAATCATAACTAATTCATTTTAAGTCAGAAAAATACAAATAATATATCAAAATGTTCAAAAAAATGAGAACTATATAATAGAGCTATAATAATGGATTGTTAAGCAACTTACATGACAAGTTTAATTAGAGAACATATTAACCCCTCATAGATGCATCCGGAGTTTCCCCGAGTTAGGGTTTTCACCCCTCGGAACCCCGATTAAATTATTGAGAATTCTCTAGGGTTACATTTCAATACTAATCAACTTGTCCTATCATCATTCCTGTTTGAGCATTGCATTAATGCCATGTGTTGATTGTTTCCCCTTTATTTCCGGTGTTTGGTTCTTCACGGTAGAATGCGATATCGAGATCTAGATCGAAGACCGAGATCAACATCATCAAAGATCGACGAACAATACTTGACCAACTGTAATCAAGTCAAGTACCAGATGTCCGAAGCATTGCTTTTTGGATATCGACGGGCAAAGGCAAGCATATCCCCACCATGACATAATCCTATGATTTCGAAAGTATTTCTATTCCTGCCATGATGCATACGATTCTACTGTGATATTTTATCGATAGATAGAGTATCCTATCTATTGCATTACTCCCTTTGAGCTTATATTACCTGATCCACTGCTCCTAGCATAACTAGGTTTGGCTTGTGTGCGCTATTAAAGCTTATATCTGTGTCCTGCTTAGCCATGCATAGCTATCAGTGATGGTTCATCCAGATGATGTATCAGATGCAGATAATCTAGTATGACAGGAGTTCGAGATATACTGATGAGGTGATATGAGATTAAACTTGCTAAGGCTTGTATGGGAGGCTACGGTGGGATGTGGTTTTTCTAGTCCCATGCTCGTCACCACTAGGACCTGAGTTCTTGCCTTTGGGACCGAGACGAGCGTACAGCCACACGGGGCTTGGGAACCTCTCGCCTGATTAACTTGCCTAGTCCGATCCATGAGTTCGTAGTTAGCTATTTGGCATCTGCATATTTGGATGGGTTGAAGGTGGTGCATCATATAGGGCGTGACCAAGGAGGAAGGAGGCTTCAGGAGACTCCCGATCCTTGGACATAGAGATATGGGCTGATGGATCCCTTTCTTGGAGACTCATGGATTTAGACGAAAGCAAGGTAAAAGTCGTGGCCAATCACCCTCTGCCGGCCTTTCAAGTAAGAAGGCTAATGTAGTGGCATTAAGAGTCGGTTGATACATGTGGTTAATGTTGTACACCCCTGTAGCGTTAAATCTTTATGAAAAGTCGTGTTGACGGTTATGAACGCTTGGTGACCAGATTCTAAGATCATAGAGAACTATAACCTAATCGTAAAACTTGACAGATCAACGTGTGTTTAAGGATGCTTCCTCATGGGTACGAGGGGGTGATCCTAGTTGGTAGATGATAATGATTTGGTGGATATCAAAAGATGATGATCAATACTTTCGAGATGTCGCTCTCTTATTCCCTTTTAAAAATACTCTGAATAGACGAGCTTCTTCTCCCTCTTGTTTTATAAACTAAGATGGCTTTATGCAAAACAACTCCACCAGCCATAAGTCTTGCGGAGTACACCCTGTACTCACCCTTGCTTTATTGATACTTTTGGCAGAGTAAGTGTTCTCTGAAGATCCGTTTAGTACTACATCGACACCGACGAGTAGCTTGGGGTTCCCGGCCGGCAGCCTGGAATCTATTGGTTGGGACGTCATCGTTATGCTTTAGGCCGCTTAGGCCATTTGTTAAGTTTGCTATACCTAATAGCACAATTTGCCTTCCGTTGTTTGATGTTTGTGGTCAATGACCTCTGCTTGTAATAATTTGGTTCTCTGCTCAGTTATGAGCTTGGTGTAATAATTTTTTGTGTCTAGGGTCATTGTTGTGTTACCGGTTCTTCACTGGATATTCTCGAGCTCAAGGTTAAGCTTATGTCAGACGGGGGTCTGTGATTTGTTTAGCCCTAATCCCGGGGGTGTCACAAAATGCACGATTAGAATGTCATGTACAGTTGAATCCTACAAGAATTTTTTCTAAAAGAAGTATTTGGTTCACATGAAAAAACAAAGGAAATGTAACATGATGTTGAGGTGAATGGAAAGTTTTCTCCAAAATATTGTATGATGCAATCCTATGAGAAAATTTTCTAAGGGTCAAATCCTATGAATTAAACGATACACACAGGAAAAATTTCTAAGAATCAAAATCCTCCAGAACTCTTTTGAGATTCCTTTAAATCAAACAAGCCCTAAAGTTTAGAGAAGCGACGAACCACAAATATGCCAGCTGATCAGTCCAATTGGATGCCTCAACAAAACCCGGCTGTAAGCAAACCGAATTCCGTAAGAAAACCTTTGTATAATCACATAAAGAGCTAGCAGCTAGCCTTGCACGCAAGTTTTTTGTTAACACGGCCACGTTGGCTGTTTGTCAGCTTGCTTCACGGGTCATCCCTGCTCTGCTCATCTCACTCGGAAGATGAGGGTGTTCTTGTAATAGTCATTGTCACAGCAGACCACAAGAAGAAACACGTTCCACTTCTCTTATATGAAGATTTGTTGTTGATGGCAGTGTTGGCATGAGGTCTAGGCAAAAAGTGTATGAGGCGATGGTTTTTGCTGGAATGCAACCGTACGTCAATTAGGTTTATATATAGTGTGCCTATGAGCCATACGACCATGTCTTTTCATGTCTATCTCGATAGCAGCTCAGGGTGATTAAAAATACGTATGTGTCCTTCTGCTGGCTATAGTTAGAGAAGTCTCGTGAAATATTTGAGATATTTGAGAAAACCAAACAAACAAGATTACGAATCAGGCAACAGCGAAGGCAATCAAGCAGGCGATGCCACTCAGCAAGTGTGCAATATGTTTCAATCCGCTGGCGACGTTGGAGGGCTGACGGTCGCCTGCCTCGTGGCCTGCCGTCGCACGTCCTATTCCGTCTCTGCGATTCTGCCAATGAGACGCTCGACCATCTCTTCATGCGCTCTGAAGGTCTGTGCGGGCACTAACGCGCGGACGTTGGCTGTCAATAGCCTGCTGCAGGAAGAATGCTGATGCTCTGATCTCTTTGGTTAGAAGTTTAGAACGCAATGCACGTGTTTTCGAATCTCGCGAGACACTGCCGCAGAGTGTTGAGTGTCGTAGTTGATACATGGCAATTTTGGGTAGCATGTAGAAGTTGAACATCGCGAGATGTATCCTAGAGCTTTGCTGGCTGCACCTTACAACTACGTTCTGGGCTAAGGTGGTGTTTTCCTGGCATCTGTAATAACCCTGTCCACCCTTTCGAGCTTAATACAGAATAAAACTTTTCCGTCTTCATATCTGGTTACCATGGAGAGACCAGATAGTTGATCCAACACAGTTTGATGCCTTTCGGTCCATCCAACTGCCTATTTCGAAACATTTCAGTTCCTCCAAGTTGGTGCATATCCATGTAAATATTTCCTACGGACACTTCATTTTGATCTATTTTCATGAAGCTTAATAGATGCATCTGACTGAAAAATGATGCTTATCTATGCATGATATTTTCTTTCGGTGAATCGATGCCTCCCACTGGCTTTATCCAAACAGAGTTTAATTGCATGAACTAGCAAAACAAAATCCGTGGCAATTTCTTCCGGTGCATTGATGCCTCCCAGTTGTTCCATGCATACTAAAAGTTAGTTTCAGATAAAAACAAAACTTAAAATTAGGGAGCGGCTCGGCAAGGCACACGTAAGGTTCTAGGATGTGGTGAGCACAGAGAGACCAAATTCGTCATCCGACACATGGTTTGGACCGTTAGTTCGTCCGACACTTTATTTCAGTCTATTTCGGTGCCTCCCAGTGGTTTAACTCATTAACCTGCAAAAAAAGAGTTTAATTGCATTAGTACAAAGCAAAACGAACTATGTGCATCTTTTATGTGAGAGCTAGCTAGTGGCGCGCCTACAAAGCATGAAGAGCTACAATATTTAGAGGAATGACATGTGAGGTGTGCTTGGTCCCCCCCGTCCCCCCCCCCCCCCTACCCTAAACATAAGCTGCATGAGTCGTTTTATTTTTTTGACCCGTAGAAACCCATATCGAGGCCACGTATATCTCTGTATATATGTATTTGGTCGAACTGGGTATAATTCACGTTCCGGCCGGCTGATTCCACCTCTCATTATCGCGATCTACGTCTTTGCATGTCATATTTTCAATTTTTGTTGTTGCTGTTATATAACTTCTGATTTTCTCCTTCCACAGGCACATGAGTATATGTGTACGGTGAGTATGCGTCTAAGAGGACTATACAGACTTCGTGTGGGTTCGTACGTTTCTCTAAACAATTGGTATCGAGTTTTTGTTTGTCAAAGTTTGGAAACAAGGAGGGAAGGGGGGGGGGGGGGGGCGAAGCAAAAGTGCTAGTATATAGGCCTGTAGCATGAAGTTTCTAGTCAATAGCAACACTGGCCTTTGTCACATGTTAGCCTGCTTCACGGATTACTTTTGCTCGGCCCATCTCACTTGGAAAGTAAGGTTGTTCCTGTGTAATCGGCATTGCCATAGCTCAGGGAGACCCAAACGGATCGAATGAAGCTGACCACAACCAGAAACACGTTCCGCTTCTCTTTTGTGAAGATTTGTTGTTGAGAACGGCAGGGCACGCATGAGATTTGGGCAACAAGTGTATGATGCGATGGTTTCGGTTTCTATGAACCCGTCTCTTACGTTTATAAATAGGGTTTCTATGCTATGAGCCATAAGAGCATGTCTATTGATAGCTCAGGATGATAGAACATATTTTTCTTTTGTCGGCTGTAGATAGAGAGATGTTTTCCGAGGGAGAAATTCCACTCGAAGTAAGATATTTGAGAAAACCAAACGTATAAGTCTATAAACGGTTAGCGCAAACCAGGGAAATAAGACTAGAAGCGGGGCACCAGTGGAGACGATCAAGCAAGCGATGTCCCAAATCTGATGGGGAACGCCAATATTCTAGATCCGGCACCTCTTTAGACTAGTAGTCGAGCACATGGGCATGCGCCTTCCATATAATTGTATCTTGTTTGTAAACATAGTTGTACAAACTCTAGAGGAGTTTATTTCAGATTAGACTAAAGTGGTGGACCATTCGAGATTATTTCTTTCTAAAATGGAATAGCAGAAATATCATCAAATATGAAATGTTGATCCATCAATTTTATTGCATACCCTTTTTCTAACTTAACTCATGGGAAACTCTCTCTAGAATGAACACCATATGCCATAGGCATCCTTGCATTAAATCATTAATCTCCTGCACGAAGAAAGCTACAACTTCAGTGTTTTTCTTGATTGGTATGAGAATGACTGAATACCGATCGGTTAACTTGAATGTGCATATAGCACAATTGTTGGTCACAAAGGATAATCTGATTAAAAGGAATTGGGTAGGGTGTACTAAGTGTTATTTCTGTGGGTCACTGGAAACCATAGAACATTTGTTTATATCTTGTCCTTTTGCTCACTTTTTGTGGCGCATTATTCATTTTGCATACGATCTACCCCCTCCAACTAATGTAATATATATGTTTGGGAATTGGTTGAATGGTGTTGATAAACCATCTAAGGCTAGAATTCGCAATGGTGTTTTAGTCTTATATTGGTATATTTGTGTAACATCCCAATTTCAGCAACCTTGATCTTTTGTCAAAAAGGCAAAAATCAGGGCGAACAAAAACTTTTTCTTGTTACATGTTACAATGCGGGTTTATTTGGTTGCTTGTGTTCATGCAGGTGATGGTGCATTAGATGATATACTCCTTACCTCAACCCAGTTGACAAAAACTACTTTCTCCAAAAGAGAAGTCTTGGTTCATCTTTCATATTCTCAAATGTTCTAGCATTTCAAACCTGAGACAAGATGACTATGACACAAAACAATGTTTTGCTAGTTCTATTAACAAAAATATGGAGACCTATAGATAATCTTCTTATGTTTTTAAGACAAAACATTCAACTACTCTTATCTCTAGGTTTTCCAAAACCTTTTCCTAAAAACATCTTCAATCCATTCTTGGTAGAAATACCAAGAGGTCCTTATCTTACTTCAAAGCACAACCAATTCAAAATACCCATCCTTACCTCAAGCTAGGCTTGATGGTAACCTTAGTAGTAGTTGGATAAGTTGATAAGATGAATTTCCTTGATCTATTGTCTGATGAATTGCCTTGATCTGTAGATTATCTTGTTTGCTTAGATAGTAGCATGAGACATACTAGGAGTTCATCCTTTAGTATCAAGCTAAAAGCAAGAATACAATTCCTAAGCAAACCTCCTAAGTTTGATCCCAACCCTGGCCACTAAAGTGACCATCTCATCTCCTAACCAGATCAATCCAGGGATAATCCCTTTTGATAGTTTCCAACTCAGTGAATACCCAATCTAAGCATGGATCCTATCTACTTAGTTAACACTTCAATATCATCTCCTTGATCATGAGTTTGAACCTAGATCTCTCTCAGAATCATCTACACTTCTAATCTAGTCTAAAACCCTAAATCTGCCCAAATGGCTGTCTGAAATCCTTATCACGATTCAATCTTTGAGACTCCACCCATTCTAATCTATGTGCATTCTTGAGAATGTACTTGAACCATCTTGTAGTACATCATTAGTGCTACCAAAGCACACTCTTTCCCTTGGCTAATCCATTCTAGTTCTCACTCATCCATGATGGTTTTGTAGTCAAAATAATAATCTTCTCTGCAAATCTTATCATCTTGCCTACTTTGGCAGAAGATCACATCCATCTGCTACCACTCCTTGACCAACTCTTTGCATGATTATGATCTACTAATAATGGTCTATAAATCCACTCTTTACTTGTTTATATTGGAGCTTTGTGCTGCTTAAACCCACATGGTTTATGAGGCTTCATGCTGTATCTATTATAGCAGCCTTAATTTCAACAAAGTTTGCCATCACTCCCAGATCACCTCAATTGCAACCAGGCCCAAATCTTGCTTCCATGATCATCTATATAACTTGGTCTAACTATCCATCTATCCCTTGTACCAAGGTAAGCTCTGATCTCCCAAATCCAACCCTGTTTTGGTGGTATAAAAATATCACAACCCTAGATCCTCCAAAATCTAGCTTCCATCCAATTCCTCCATAATTGTTCAAAACCCAAGGTTGGCTATGATGTATAAATCAAGTTTACATCATATACCTTAGATATTATAATTCCCCAAATAATTACCATAATTTTTTGGATCCGAAAACTATTTAATTTCCACTTTTGGCAAAACCCTAAAAACTTTGTCTATAAAGGCAAGTTTGTTTTTATCCAAATCACCTTGACAAATCAATGCACAATTGTGTTCTATACATCACACCTTACCTTCCCATATCAAAAATAAATATTTTTTAGATTCTTTATTATTTATTTTTTCCCTTTTTCATAAATGGCAAAAACAAGAAATAATACCTTAAAAATACTTTTCTTTTCAAATAAATTCTAATAAAATTCTCCAATGTTTAATATGGTGTTTAGGACCATAACATATCAAAAACCCCATCTGTTACAATGTAAAAATCCCAAATAAGCTTCTAGAAACTACTTCTGCACTATTTGGATATTTGAGTTTAAGTGCACATTTAATCCTTGGAAAAATGTCAAACAATTCCTAAGGTTATGAAATGACCTTACCCACATTACCAGTACCTTTCCCTCAGCTTGACTAACACAAGATTTATGATTCCCTTCATAACCATCAATAAGGTCAAGAATTGATTTAATTCAAAATCTTTAAGAAAACCCTCACCAGCAGCCACCACCCCTCCCCTTCACTCATCTAGTCGAGCACAGGCCCACACTCCACTCCCCCCCCCACCGTTCCCATTTCCCAATCCCTGGCCAGCTCCTCCCTCCCTTGCCCTAGTGGACAAATTCCACCATGGACCATCCCCCCTCGGGTTAAATACCCCCAAGCCACCCCAGCGCCTCCCTTCCCCCTCATTTAGTCCCTCTGGCTCTCACCCACCTCCCCAGAGCTCCCTCTCCCTCTCCCTATCCTTCCTTTCCCATGAAAGGAAGCAAATGAGTGTAGTCCCACCATACCTTGCTCCCTCTCCCCGCATGTCAACTTCCCTGACTCCCCTTGCTCTTCTGAAGCTGACCCTGTCCTTATCTTCGACATGCAGTGCACCCTGGAGGCATTCCCAGCGAGCCTGAAACTTGTGACGGTGTGCCACGGACGTGAGCGTCTCCCCTGCGCCAAACACCCCCCTGTCGCCCCTCTCCGGACCCGTCTTGAAGCTCAGCGTCGCCCTGCGCCCTCTCCTGCACCCCTTGAGCCCCTGGTGAGCCTCCCTGATCTTCCCCGATCCACCCGCCAGCGTTAGGGTTTCACCCTCCGCCGCTTCTGTCCCAAGGTTGAAGATGACCTGGCGCCGTTGGATCTCACTTGATCCGGCGGCCCAAAATCGCCATTACCCCTTTAGCCCTCTCTGCCGCTGACCCCCGGGCCCTGCTCTGTGGATTCGAACCGTGGAAGCCCACGCGGGTCTCCGCGATGCTGGGCCGGCCAGCCCCAGCGCGGCCCATCACGGTCAAGAACTGGCCCAGCGTGCCCGTTTACCCTTTTTAGGGACAATTCCAGATCTGATTTCTAGCACTTGTTTTTAATTCAAATAAAAATAGAAACAACCATATTTTGTCTAGATCTAAATATCCACTTATGCCCACATGTTCTATGCAACATGTAGCACTGATATTTCTTCAAAAATAAATTTCCTTATTAATATTTAATCTACCCAGATGTATCCTTGGCAATATATAAAATCCTCACAGAGCTACACGTAACCAAATGGAATAAATCCAATTGCCCTGGTAGGTAACTCATGTACCTATTTTCTGGCCTTAACCCCATGATAAGTGGGACAATTTTTTTACTATAGCAAAAATAATAAAATCACCTCATATCTTCCTTTAAAAAATTTCCTAGGCAAAACCAAAGATGGTTTTGACCTAATTCCAACTCCCTGCACACATAAATTCTCTATGATGTAAGTTTTGTATTCGTTACTTTTTGGATGTTTGTAATGATACTCGTCGGTTATGCTTATGGCTCACTGGTCATGGGAACATGAATTGCAGGCATAACGAGGATTCTCGAACCGTAAATCTGGGGTCCCACAATTTGGAGATGCAGAAATAATATTATATTTAATAAAACAAAAACTTTTATTCGTTTGCAGTTTATCCATATGATGGCACATTGGATACAGCTTTGGGCACTACTATTGCCGCAAGACCAGCTGGATATCATGGTACTAGGTGTAGCCGTCTCCTAATGGTCCATGCGGGCACATCTTCGGCCAGTTGTTTTGGCTGCCTTCTAGTAGACTGAAGCATGATGTTTAGTCACTTGTTTTGTATTTCGATGGTTGATCCATGTATCGACCTTAAGTGATCCTTGAATTATAATACTCTTGGATGTTGAATTTTTAAATAAAAGGATGTGTGTATCAACCGATGGAGTGGCCGAGGTCTTATTGCCCTTTTCAGAAAAAAAAAGCACAATTGTTGTTGTCAAAAATGCTTCTCACTAAAACAATGGTGGACGCAGGTCCTGCAAAAGAATGTAACAACAACAATGAGATGACATAAAATGTATATTGAAAACAAAAATTTAGATATTATAATATAAACATGCTTTCATGGCAAGAAAATGTCCCATACAAGGCATGACATTCTGAGATTGAAAAATGTCTACCATGCCCTCATTTCTATTAAAGCAGATAATATGCTTAATCTTGTACTTCTGGAAGCAAACTTAGAAGTAGGATACATCGATTAATTAACTATCAGCACCGAAAACAAAAGAAGCAATAATCGTGTGATGATAAAGCTTCATGACAGAAAGAGAATAGCCTAAGAAACATACATATGTCCATACTTTATCGCCAACATTATAAAAGCATGCTCTGCTCTTTCTCTTATGTAAAGATTCATTGTTGAGAAAAGCGTTGTACGCATGAGATCTAAGTGTATAAGGCGATGGCTTGTGCTGAATACACCTGTCACTTATGTCTATAAATGTTGTGTCTATGAGTCATAAGAGCTTGTCTTGTCATGTCTATTGATAGCTCAGGATGATCGAAAATATGTTTTCTTTTGACTATAGGTAGAGAGACGTCTCTTGAGTGAGAAGTCCCTTGAGATATTTGAGCAAACCAAACAAATAAGATTAAATGAGGGGCAACAGTGGAGTCTGTCAAACGAACATTCTCAAGCTTCAACTAATCATTGACAAAGCTACTAGCCAAGCAAACCTCCGTCATCTTTGAGGTCGTGGTGCTTACCTCCGTACATCCTTATTTGCCGAAGACGTTGTGATCTTCATGAAAACTATCAAAAAAGATGTCCCCTTCTTGCCGATAGCCTCACCAAGTTTGAGGTCTATTGTTGCAGAGGCTGACCTAGAGGATGGATTCAGAGAATTCAGATAACAATGTATGCAAGTATTTTGTGCAGTGTTAAATCTTACTGTGTTTCCTGTTATCTCTTCTCTCTTATTTACGCTGTCCTGTCACCGATCCGATTACAAAGGAAGTCAAGCGAGAAATTTGTCACCCCATGTTTACCCGATCTCGCTAAGATGCCGGTACATGAGCTGGTTTCGTGCCATCCCACGAAGCACATGCAGCGACCTAGTCTATCTAAACTGCTAACTGAATTTAAACTAGACTAGACAGACGTGTTGTGTACAGACATACACACAATCAAAATTATTCCCTAACAGAATTAACTAAACAGGGAAAAAACTCATAAGGGATTAATGCTAATATTCACCCCCTTAAGCCCTTGATGCAGCTTTCACCTCGATGACACCAAGTCTCTGCCTCAACTCATCAAACTTGACTCAACCTAGTGCTTTGGTGAGGAGATCTGCAAGTTGATCATTTGTCCCAATATGCTGAATGTCAGCTTTTCCTTCCTCAATGCATGACCTAATGAAGTGATACTTGGTATCAATATGTTTGCTTCAATCATGATGCATAGGATTCTTTGACAGGGCTATTGCTGACTTGTTGTCCACTTTGAGAATGAACTTCTTTGGCTCCTGCCCAGTCATCTCAGCAAACAGACGACTGAGCCAAACTCCTTGACAGGCAGCACTCGCTGCAGCAACATATTCAGCCTCACATGAAGAAATTGCCACAGTCTTTTGCTTTTGTGAACTCCATGTGGCAATGTTGTCTCCAAGAAAGAAAACAACTCCATAGGTACTCTTTCTGTCATCGAGATCACCTGCTAGATCTGTGTCGTTGTAGCCAGTTAAAACAGGGGCTCTTTGATCCGATTTGTAACAGCATCCATATCCAATTATGCCCTGCACATATCTCAGGATCTGCTTAATCGGTGCCCAATGTTGCTTTGTTGGAGCTCCCATATACCGGCTAGCGATTCCCACCGATTAACTGGTTTCAGTGTGTAATTGCATTAGTACAAAGCAAAACGAACTGTGTGCATCTTTTATGTGAGAGCTAGCTAGTAGCGTACAAAGCATGAAGAGTTACGACAATATTTACAGGAACCACATGAAGAGCTACAATATTTAGAGGAATCACATGAAGAGCTAGTATAGCCTCTAGCACGAGAACTTTCTTGCTCGGCTCATTTCACTTGGAAAATAATGATGTTTCTGTAATCAGCATTGTCCCATCACAAAGAGACCCAAAGGAATCGGATAAAGCAGTCCACAAGCAGAAACATTTTCCGCTTCTCCTTCGTGAGGATTTGTTGTTGAGAACGGCAGTGTAAGCATGAGATCTGGGCAAAAGTGTATGATTCCATGGTTTATGCCGGTACGCACCCGTCAAAATTATGTGCCTATAAATAGGGTACCTATGAGCCGTAAGAGCGTGTCTATTGATAGCCCAGGAGCGTGCGCCACGGTTTAGATGGCTGTCAGTTCACCTTACACCTCATTTAGATCAAACTTCAATACCTCTGGGTTGGTGCATGCACGTATAACACTTTATTTCGATCCATTTTGATTCCTCCAGTGGTTTCATCCATGAAGAGCTATAAAAACTACTTAAGAAATCACATGAAAACCTAGTACAATTTTTTTTTGTCAATGGCCACATTGGCCTTTGTCACTTATCAGCCTGCTTCACGGTCACGGGTTACCTATCCTTGCTCGAATCATCTCGCTTGGAAAGTAATGCAATTCCTGTAATAGGCATCTCCATACCTCAGGGAGGCGCCAAACGAATGGATGAAGCAGACCACAAGCAGAAACACGTTTTGCCTCTCTTAAGTGAACATTTTCTGTTGAGAACGGCAGAATACACATGAGATCTTGGCAAAATATGTATGAGGCAATGATTTGTGCTCGTATGCACCCGTCACTTATGTTTATAAAAAGTGTGGCTATGGGCTATACGAGCATGCCTTCTCATGTCTACCGATAGCTCTGGATGATTATAAATATGTTTTCTTATGTTGGCTAAAGTTATAGAGTCATAGAGACATCCTTGAGAGAGAAGTCTTATGAGATATTTGAGAAAACCAAAAAAACAAGATAACAAGTTGGGCAACAGCGGACGCGATCAATCTTGCTATGTCATTGATCAGATCGGCAATAATTTCCCATCCCCCTGCCCTGTCGGCCTCCTCGGTGGCATGAGCGTTTCTCCAGTCGCTTCGTCGTGCCCTTTTTCTTTTCTTTTTGGGCTTGCTTGTGCTGTGGCCCCAGCGGACCGTCGTACTCCTTTTCTTTTTTGTTTGGCTCCGACCAGCTTGGATGTTGTGTGAACCTTGTATGTGGATGCTGCTTTATTTATAAGCGGGGCGAAAGCCTATTTCGAGATAATTTCCCATATGCATATCTGGTGACCACAGGGAGACCAGATATGCAATCAAACACAAGGTTCAATGGCAGAGTTGTTCTGGCATCTGATTTCAAAACATTTCAGTGCCTCCAAGTCGGTGCATGATGCATGTAAAAAGTTCCTACGGACACTTCATTTTGATTTACTTTCACAGCCCTGGAACGCTGTGTCTAACTGAAAAAAGATGCGTATCTATGTATTTTCATTCGGTGAATTGATGCCTCCCACTGGTTTTTCCAAGCAGAGTTCATTTGCATTAGAAAGCAAAAAATAACTATCGGTGGCAATTTCTTCCAGTGCATGGATGCCTCCCAGTTGTTCTATGCATACCGAAAGTTAATTTCAGACGATCTTTGAGTATCTTTCAGTTGGCTAGTTTTGCCTTTCAAGAGTGAAGAGAGTAATGACAAGAAGCGGAGGAGAACAAAAGAAGATGAACACTTCTGTTCTCAAAATATGATGATGTAGGATGGATGGCAGCACTGCACTGGTACAACTGTAGTATATCCAAAGTCTAAACGCCGAGCCCAACCCAAACAGTACAAGGCTGGTAACCTTCGTGACAAATGGACCGATAGTGACGATGCAAGCTAACAAGGACCAATCCACTGTGCTCATACACAAACGATTACTACATTTGTTCTAGACACTGTCAAGTATCAAAGCCGGTCATGGGAGGAGCAACTGTCAATACAGATGGTCCGCCGCGATACCCGTGCCGGCTCAAAGCACTGAAATCAACACCACCAGGTTTATTCTTCTATGGCAATGCTATTGTTAGAGAGTTAAAATCAGTCCAAGGAAACCCAGACAATAAAATGCCAAACTTTTCACATCACTGATCTATGGTTCATATTACTTCACCAACAACCAAACTGTGCCGGATTACAACAGTAGAAAACAAAATAGATAGAATAAGACGGTCAACTTGCAACACAGACTAATCCAACTTTAGGGAGGGGAACACTGGATCTATGTGACCATGATACATTGGGTCTGAGGCCCAGAGCTTCCATAAGTGGTGACTAGAGGTGGTCATCCTATGGACTTCTTCAGTGGCTCATAGCTCAGGGAGACCCAAACGAACCGAATGAGCTAGGCGGGCCAGAAGCAGAAACACGTTCCGGTTCTCTTATGTAAAGATTTGCTGTTGAGAACGGCAATGTACGCATGAGATCTAGGTAATAAGTGTATGAGGCGATGGTTTGTGCTGGAATGCAGCCGTCACTTATGTTTATAAATACTGTGTCTATGAGCCATACTACCATGTCTTTTCATGTCTATCAATAGCTCAGGATAATTATGTTGGCTATGGTTAGAGAGACATCTCTTGAGAAAGAGGTCTCATGAGATATTCGAGAAAACCAAACAAACAAGATTGCAAGTAAGGACAACATCGGAGGCATTAAGAAAGCGATGTCAATCATCAGGTGGGCAATATTTTCCCATCTGCATATCTGGTGACCACGGGGAGACCAGATATGCAATCAAAAACATTTCAGTGCCTCCAAGTCGGTGCATGCATGTAAAAAGTTCCTACGGACACTTCATTTTGATTTACTTTCACTGCCCTGGAACGCTGCATCTAACTGAAAAAAAGATGCTTATCTATGTATTTTCATTCGGTGAATTGATGCCTCCCACTGGTTTTTCCAAGCAGAGTTCATTTGCATTAGCGAGCAAAAAATAACTATCGGTGGCAATTTCGCAATTTCTTCAAGTGCATGGATGCCTCCCAGTTGTTCCATGCATACCGAAAGTTAATTTCAGACGATCTTTGAGTATCTTTCAGTTGGCTAGTTTTGCCTTTCAAGAGTGAAGAGAGTAATGACAAGAAGCGGAGGAGAACAAAAGAAGATGAACACTTCTGTTCTCAAAATATGATGATGTAGGATGGATGGAAGCACTGCACTGGTACAACTGTAGTATATCCAAAGTCTAAACGCTGAGCCCAACCCAAACAGTACAAGGCTGGTAACCTTCGTGACAAATGGACCGATAGTGACGATGCAAGCTAACAAGGACCAATCCACTCTGCTCATACACAAACGATTACTACATTTGTTCTAGACACTGTCAAGTATCAAAGCCGGTCATGGGAGGAGCAACTGTCAATACAGATGGTCCGCCACAATACCCGTGCCGGCTCAAAGCACTGAAATCCACACCACCAGGTTTCTTCTTCTTTGACAATGCTGTTGTTAGGAGTATATAGCATAAAACCACCACATTTCAGTTGAAATTTACCAAACATCGTCACTTTACATTTGCAAGACAAAATCCCACCATATTTTGGTTGCTTGCTAGCAAAAAACACTAAAACTCCTTTAGAGCCGAATTGACACGAAATCTGACACCCCGACCCCACCTGTAGGCTGATGTGGCAACCCCAAGACGGCGCTCAGACAAGGCCATCGACGCCCGTCGTTAACGGTGTGTAGCGGGACCCACCTCGATAGCATAAAACCAACACTTTAGTGTTCAAATTTACCGAACGCCACCACTTTACGGTGCGCGACAAAATTCCATCATATTTTTGTAATGTATTTTTATCATTTAAATTTAGAATTTTCAAATAATACATATTATATATGTTTTGTGATCATAAAAATGCCAGGAATTTGAATATGCTATCCAAAATAATTTTTGAACAATTTAAATTTTCGAATAATTTAAATCCAGGAACATATATAAAATTTTCGAACAATTTTAATAATTCAAAATTTTAAATTGTTCAAAAATTATGTTGCTTGTTGCAAAACAAGCAAAATAGGAGTTGTTTGAGTCATGCGAGTAGTAGAACTGCATGTGTAGGATTTGTGCGAGTCTGTTGGACAATGAGGCACCTAAACTACTAAATTATGGAGTAATGGGATAACTAAAGAAACAGGCACTGGTACGAGTCTGTTGGACAACGAGTTACCTAAACAACTAAATTGTATAGTAATTATGTAGTAATGCAGTTTTACTACTCCATGGCTCGAACAACTCCTGTAATAATGGTTAATAGTATTAAGGGTACAAGCTTCAGTGAGATTTAAAAGTAAGGGTTATGCACTACTTGGAATTGCAATTTAATTTGGATTGCGACACCATGATGCAAAAATAAAGATAGAGTTAATAGGTACTATATGTAAATTCAAGAATGGGGAAATGATTGCCTGAAATATCAACAGTAGAATATAAAGGTTTCAGGTAGTACTCTTGGGTCTCCTGATATAACTCTTGCTCGGTGTCTATCCGGAATAAAAATCAAACACACAAAGGTCTATAATAAATAAAATGCGCAAACATATGAAGCATATGCAACAAGAAAAACATGGTATGCCTTGATGGAATGATGCACAATTGCATGGTATAACATATCATGGCATGGGTGAGGTGTAGGAATAAGAATAAAGTATTTTCATTAAGTATTAGTCATGTTTACTTGCATAAACCTTGTTGTCTACTCAATATTTATATGATGCATGCTTCAATTGATATCATAGAATCCATAGTTGGAAAGGGCTCGTCGCGCTGATCGATTTAGACATATTATTTGTCAAATTCGGAATTACCGAATAAAAGATACGGATTTATTAAGAAATAGGCATTTAATAGCATTTTAATAATTCGAAAATTTAAATTGTTCAAAAAATTATTTTGGATAGCATATTCAAATTCCTGGTATTTTTCTGATCACAAAACATATATAACATGTATTATTTGAAAATACTGAATTTAAATGATAAAAATATATTACAAAATTATGGTGAAATTTTGTCGCGCACCGTAAATAATTTGAACACTAAAGTGGTGGTTTTATGCTATAGAGGTGGGTCCCGCTCCGCGCCATTAATGGCCGTCGATGGCCTTGTCTGAGCGTTGTCTTGGGGTTGCCATGTCAGCCTGCAGGTGGGGTCAGGGTGTCAGATTCCGTGTCAATTTGGCTCTAAACGAGTTTTAGTGTTTTTTGCTAGCAACCAACCAAAATGTGGTGGGATTTTGTCCCGCAAATATAAAGTGGTGGTGTTTGGTAAACTTCAACGGAATTGTGGTGATTTTATGCTATATACTGTGTTGTTAGAGAGTTAAAATCAGTCCAAGGAAACCCAGACAATAAAATGCCATACTTTTCACATCACTGGCTCTGTGGTGGCTGGAGGTGGTCATCCTATGGACTTCTTCAGTGGCTCATAGCTCAGGGAGACCCATACAAACCGAATGAGCTAGGCGGGCCATAAGCAGAAACACGTTCCGGTACTCTTATGTAAAGATTTGATGGCAGTGTAATAAGTGTATGAGGCGATGGTTTGTGCTGGAATGCAGCCGTCACTTATGTTTATAAATACTGTGTCTATGAGCCATACTACCATGTCTTTTCATGTCTATCGATAGCTCAGGATAATTATGTTGGCTATGGTTAGAGAGACATCTCTTGAGAAAGAAGTCTCATGAGATATTCGAGAAAACCAAACAAACAAGATTGCAAGTAAGGACAACATCGGAGGCATTAAGAAAGGGATGTCAATCATAGTGTGGGCAATATTTCTCCATCTTCATATCTGGTGACCACGGAGACACCAGATTGGCCATCGAACACAAGATTTGATGGCTTTGGGTTAGTCTGACGCCCCATTTTAGAACATTTCAGCGCCTCCAAGTCGGTGTGTGCATGTAAATAAACACTTCATTTCGAGTGGTTTCACCCCACTCGAAAAATAACTGTGCGGCAATTTCTTCGAGGGCATCCATGCCTCCCAAAAAATGGTTGTTCCATGCATACTGAAAGTTAATTTCAGATGATCTTTGAGTGTCTTTCAATTGGCTAGCTAGTTGGCTTTTGAAGAGTCAGACAGTAATGACAAGGACCACAGAACAAAATATAAACACTTTGTTACAACAAATATATCTCAAAATCTGATGATCTAGGAGTCAAAGATTGACATGGGAGCAAAACGAG
This sequence comes from Avena sativa, assembly GCA_916181665.1. Lineage (NCBI taxonomy): Eukaryota > Viridiplantae > Streptophyta > Magnoliopsida > Poales > Poaceae > Avena > Avena sativa. The sequence continues at coordinate 427,872,825 of OV702280.1, forward strand.
ATGACAGACATGGGAGTAGGGATGGATGGCAACACTGCTCTGGTACAACTGTAGTATATCCAAAGTCTAAACGCTGAGCCCAACCCAGACAGTACAAGGCTGGTAACCTTCGTGACAAATGGACCGATAGTGACGATGCAAGCTAACAACAAGGACCAATCCACTGTGCTCGCACACAAACGTTACTACATTTGTTCTAGACACTGTCAAGTATCAAAGCCAGAGTAGACGCCACTCCCCCTCAGGAGCCGCTTCTCCTCCTCGACATAGTTCTTTCCCCTGCTGGCCTGTCCACGGTCTCGCTTCTTCTTCTCCTTCTGCGAGAATGAAGCCTCCTTCTCTTTCTCCGTCTGCCTTGGTTGGGGGTTTCGCACGCCGATAAGCTTTTCTCCTTCGGTTACTGCAGCCCTTGTGCGTTCCCGCTCTTCAAAAGATTCAGCAAGAACTTCCTTCTCATTGCGATCTTTCCCAGTTGACCAAGTCCAGTTAGGCTCCACCTTTGGAGGAGCAACTGTCAATACAGATGGTCCGCCACGATACCCGTGCCGGCTCAAAGCACTGAAATCCACACCACCAGGTTTCTTCTTCTTTGACAATGCTGTTGTTAGAGAGTTAAAATCAGTCTAAGGAAACCCAGACAATGAAATAAATCGTTTATATCGCATCACTGGTCTGTGGTTCATATTACTTCACCAACAACCAAACTGTGCCAGATTACAACAGTAAAAAACAAAACAGACAGAATAAGACGATCCAACTTGCAACACAGGCTAATCCAACTTTAGGGAGGGGAACACTGGATCTATGTGAGCATGATACATGGGATCTGAGGCCCAGAGCTTCCCTAAGTGGTGGCTAGAGGTGGTCATCCTATGGACTTCTTCAGTGGCCCAAATGAGGGCTTCAGCTTTCTCAGGGTGGATGATAACATCCAGAGGCTCGTGCTCATTATTGCTTCCCAACCTCTGTTGATCCCACTGTTTCAAGAGGATGTTGGTGAGGTAATGCAAAGGCTGATTGTACAACTGCTTCACCGATCTTCCGAGTCCCAGCCATGATGTGGATGGGATCAGGGAACTACGGTGATGAGGGATTGGGATGTGCTTCATGTACTCTTGATACATTTCAGCCTTCCTGATTAGTGCACCTGCAGTATCCCATTATAGTAAGACTACAGATATTAACTCTGTGCGGAAAAAACATAATCTTAAAACTACAGGAGCTAATCCAATGCAGTACTCTACAGTCCATGGCTGGTGGGTGCAAACTCTCTAGCTCAGGGTCTCAATCAGTGGTTGAGGACTAAGGCAGACTTTAGGTATGGCACTAAATGTTAAGGCTAGCCCCAAAATCAGTCCATGCCTTGGAGTGAAATGGTTTAGGAAATACTTTCGTTAACTTACCCTGCTTAACATTACAAAAATAAAAAACTTATTTGCAAGAAATGAATTGAACTAGTATGTAAAATTATTTATAACTGTGTTCTTATCTGCGCAAATTCATCTTCAAAGAACCCTTTTTTTTTGTGAAAATCAGCATGCTAATCAGATATTGTTCTTCTCGCAGGAAGAATACAAATTAACATAACAATAATCAGATATTCGTTTGGGCCAGTAAAACAACCTACACCAGTAACCAGACAAGACTGTTTGGAGTCAGGTACTTTGAGAATGTTTAGTGTATGGCATGATATAGAGCGAAACTATTATTTCACCCAGAACCTGAGGTACTTCTCATTTGGTAATGGTAACAAATCAAAAAAGCATATCTGGGTATCAAATCTCGAGTATACAAAATACTCATGGACAATACCTCCACAGAAGTTGTGGTAATTCAGGATATGCACGATATCACAAAATATTTGTATATTGCAAAATACTAAAAATTGAACTCAATCACATGAAATCCGTATAACGTGTTCGAAGGAACTTTATATATGGTCTTATGCAATATGTTGCAAAAATATGTTTGTTAGCTTCTTGGGAGTTCAAACAAAAAACTACCTAAGACAAATTAGCATTAAACAAAGCAATTGTGTCCGATGGCATGCAGTTTGCAGAACTATTACCCCCGACATCAAAACCTAATCAAGAACATGGTATCGATTCTCCACAATATTCATCTCTATGGCTGGGAAAAGTAATCCTCTTGAACTTTTGGCGCATAACAACGTCCTTGCTTCTCTAAGAAGGTGAGTCCCCGACAACTAACGCTGTAGCTGGACTAAATGACCGAGATCTGCACACCAAGCATACAAACAAATCCGAACTACACATCTATATTTGTTTAATTCATCTTAGAGCCATTCGACAAGCACAGACCAAAATCACATCAATTTTCTATTGCAGGGGGGACACCATATCAACTAATGAGCGTGCAAATCGATTCTTCTGAAGAAAAAAAAGGTCACCGAAATAGCCCTCACCTTCTGCTTGAGCTGCAGATTTGGATGATTTGGGAAGACGAAAGAAGTTCTCGCCTTTCCCGTTCCCGGCCTCGTCGTCGGAATCCGAGCTCACGGAGTCGTCGGAGAGCTCCACCGGCTCCTCTTCCGGCGCGGCCCTCTTCATACCTACCCACGGGCCACAGCCCACAACGGCGTCAGTGTCACTCCGTTCGAAAATCATAAAGGCCGTAAAAAAGCGAAGTTTGGGGACCTCACCTGGACCGCGGAACGGAGGATGATGCCGCCGACGAGAGGACGGCGGTGGAGGTCGTGCTCACGGGCGTCTGATTCGAGCCGAAACCCTCGAGTTTCTTTTTTTCCTCAAGTTTTCTAAGTAAGAGGACGATTCTGTCCCCGTGGTTGGGCTTGGATGAAGTGTCACAAAGATTCTCCTCTTGGGCCCGCCTAGTCATGAGACCCACAAAATGATTCATACGTAGCATTTAGAGTTGGGCCCGTTACTTTAAGCCCGTTCCAGGAACCGAGTTCATCCCCTAAAAAAACAAAAGAACCGAGTTCATACAAATTTCAAAGGAGAGCACTACGCGCTCCGGGAGATAACTTCCCCGATCCCCGGGTCCTCTGTCCACCATATGTCCCCATAAAAACACCTTCAATCCCGTTTTTTTACAAATCGCTCAGTTTTACTACAAAATATTCTGTTTTTGCTACGTATAGCAGAAAACGGTTCGGCTCAGAAATAGAAAAACAGACCGGACCTCGCCGAAGATTTCGTCGGAGACCTCATCGACGACCGTGTAGCAAAAAAGGTCGTGCTAAATGTAGCATATCCGACCTCGCCGGAGACTCGTCGGAGGCTTTCGTCACTAGAACTCACCGGAGACCGTGTAGTAAAAAAATTACGCTATTGTAGCAAAACCAAAAAATGTTGGTAGCAAAAAAAGTGCTAATATAGCAAAAAGAACGACCTCGCCGAAGACATCGTCGGTGCCTGCCGTAGCAAAACCGACTTTGCTAAGAACTTTCATCGTAAATATCATAGCAAATACTTTGTGCTATTATAGCAAAAACATAGAAGAGAAATAGCAGAAACTTGCTACTATTGTGGCATTACCCTGTAGCAAAATATCAAAACGCGTACATTGGTCGGTAGCATCGCGACTATTCATCTATAGCAACAATGACCACTTCCAGTAGCATCGTAGTCCTGCCTGTGTAGCACCGTGTCGCAGAAAGAAACTCCAGCGCAGAGGAGCGGCCATGGCACGGAGGTGTGGCCGTGGTACCTCTGGCGAGGGAGGAATAGCGAGGATGGCCGGCCATGGCACGGAGGTGCCGGTGGGACCTTCGGTGGTGGAGGGCGGCACGGCCGCCGGAGGAAACTCCAGCGCAGAGGGGCGGCGCGGTCGCCGGCGGGAACTCCGACGCAGAGGGGCGGCGCGGTCGCCGGCGGGAGCTTCGATGACGGAGGGCGCGCGGTCGCTGGTAGAGAGGGCGGCGACGCTCTGGGGAGGAGTGGCGGCGACGGTGCTCTGGATGTCTCTTCGGGAGGGAGGAGCAGCTGGGGCGCCCGGCGCGGCGGCGCTCCAGCGCGACGGCGCGACGGGAAGAGAAGAAGCACGGGAGAAGAAAGAGCGGCGTGACGAGAGGAGAAGGAGAAGGCCACGTACGGTACGAACGCATGTGCGGTTGGATAAAGTGTTCTTTCTTGCCTGTACACGAACGGTACGCGATCTACGACCCGGGGATATCCCCAGAAGAGTAGTATCATTTACCAATTTCAAAAGCATGTCGCACGGTGAGTACTATTTGCCGCTCTCGCGAGCGCTATCTACTCCATCCGTCCATAAATAAGTGTATTTTTTAGGAAAAAGTATCAATATTTATGACACTAAATTGATACCATTAGATTTATTTTTAAATCTAGTTTCATAATATATCAATTTGACGTAATATACGTTCCTATACTTTTCTATAAAGTTGGTCAAATTTAATTACGTTTGACTTAGACAAAAGCTAGAAGTACACTTATTTGCAGATTGAAGGAGTAGCCCTCTGTCTACTAGGGTGCCCACGTTGGACCGGCTCATTAGCACGAGTAAGCTAGGTTTTTACAATTTTTTCCATGTTTTCTTAATGGTTTCTTGGCTTTCTTTTCTATTTTTCTATTTTTACTATTTTCTATTTTATTTTATTTTATTTTATTTTTTTAATATGAACAATTTTGAATTATATATTTTTTAGACCTGGACAATTTTAAATTTTGAATATTTTTATATATAATTTTTTTCAAATTTAAACATCTATTCAAAATCACATTTTTGGAAATCTAAACTTTTTTAATATTCACATTTATCAAATTGGAACATTTTTTAATCTGAACACTTTTCAATGTTGATCTTTTAAAAAAATTAAAGTTTTCAAAATCTAAGATATTTTATTACTGTAAAGATAGAAAAAAGAAAACATAAAAATGAAAAAATGAAAAATAAAAAGAAACCGTACGTGCTATTGGGACGCATTCGGACGTCATGATCGAAACATGTATCCACTTTTCAAACCCTTATCGACATAAGTTCGGTGGTGAAAATGGATCACTAATTAGACGGATGGTTTAGGTCTTGAATAGCAACATAATGCTCCGAGTGAAGGAGGTAGTTGAGAAAGGGTAGAAGAGGTTGGAGAGGTCGCACATTTGTGACAAACCTCCAACCGTCCCAAATTTGACAGCTAGATGATGTTTTCTGGAACAAATTGCGAGCGGTACAATGAGATAATTCCATTTATTGATCAAATTTAGTTGGGCCATGTACCCATATTTCCCAGCTGATAAACTGACACGCCTAGACTCTCCCAATCCCAAATAACAGTCACATTGTTCATCTTGTTATTATGTTCCCACGCCATTCTTTCTACCAATCTCTAACAGCATCATACTTTGGGGATATCGGCCAGAGACTCCTGGAGCTTCTCATCGGAGTGTGCGAGATCAACCATGTCGCCTCTCAGGTACCGGTCGTAGGCGGCGAGGTCGAAGTGGCCGTGGCCGCACATGGCGATGAGGATGACCTTCTCCTCCCCGGTCCTCTTGCACTCCAGCGCTTCCCTGATCGCTGCAGCGATCGCGTGCGTCGGCTCCGGCGCCGGGATGATGCCCTCCGTCCGTGCGAATTGTAAGGCCGCTGCAGATAGTTCAGCCAACAAAATGCAAATAAATGTCTGAATTCAGATAGATGGTCGACAGACAAGAAATCAACAGGGAAGTTCAGAGATGAAAAAGTAAAAGTTGCTAACTGAAGAAAACAATAGAGTGATGAGTTAATTAGCAGTACCTTGAAAGCATTCAGTTTGCTTTATGGACATAGCCTCCATGAAGCCGAGCTCATACACATGGGAGATCAGAGGTGCCATTCCATGGTAGCGAAGCCCACCTGCACAAAATGGCTTTGCATGAGTAAGCAAGAACAAACCAAGCAAGCAAGGGGCCTCAGAAGCTGCACTGATCAAACACCTGCATGGATGGGATCCGGGACAAAGCCATGGCCGAGGGTGTGCATCTTCATGAGCGGCGTGAGCCCGGCCGTGTCGCCGAAGTCGTATGCGTAGACGCCCTTGGTGAGCGTGGGGCACGCCGCTGGCTCGACGGCCTTGAACTGCGGGTTCATCCTGCCGGCGAGCTTCTCGCGCATGAAGGGGAACGCGAGCCCGCCGAAGTTGGACCCTCCGCCGGTGCAGCCGATGATGACGTCCGGGGTGACGCCGACGGCCTCCAGCTGCTCCAGGCACTCCTCGCCGATGACGGTCTGGTGCAGCAGGACGTGGTTGAGCACGCTGCCGAGGCAGTACTTGGTGTCGCCGTCCGTGGCCGCCACCTCCACCGCCTCCGAGATGGCCATCCCGAGGCTGCCCGGGCTGGCCGGGTCCGCCGCCAGGAGCTTCCTGCCGGCCTCCGTCACGTCCGACGGCGACGGGTGCACCTTGGCGCCCCACGTCTCCATCATCAGCCTCCTGTACGGCTTCTGGTCGTACGACGCGCGCACCTGCCACACCTCGCAGTTGAGGCCGAAGAGGGTGCTGGCGAAGGACAGAGCGCTGCCCCACTGGCCGGCGCCGGTCTCGGTCACCACGTTCTTCACCCCGGCGGAGGCATTGTAATACGCCTGCGGCACGGCGGTGTTGGCCTTGTGCGACCCCGCCGGACTAGTCCCTTCGTACTTGTAGTAGATCTTCGCCGGCGTGCCCAGCAGCTTCTCCAGCCTCTTGGCCCTGCCACGTCAACATGACAAACACCTTACTCCCCTGAACACACAATGCACACGCTCCTGAACTATGACGGCGACACAAAAAGGCACAGACGTTTCTGTACCTGATCAGCGGCGTCGGGCGCCAGAGCTCGTAGACGTCGCGGACCTCTTCGGGTATGTCGATGAACCGCTCCTCTGTGAGCTCCTGCCGGATGAGCTCGTCGGGGAACAGAGGGGCCAGGTCGGCGTGGACCAGCGGCTGGTGCGTCCCTGGGTGCAGCGACGGCGGCGGCTTCACCGGCAGGTCGGCGACGAGGTTGTACCATTGCTTGGGGATGCTGACGTTGCCCGGATTCGAGCCGGCCCTAGTGGCGATGCTCCTTCTTCCAGCCACAGCAACTCTGTTTTTCGGTAAGCAAGGGAGCGAAGAAGCCTGCTCTGGCACTGGGACTGCTGCAGGCAGTGCAGGTAGAAGCGTCTGTCAGTCATCAGCTTGGGTGTTTGCAGTGTCAGAATTCAGAAATAGGAATGGTACTACAAAATAGTACAACTGAAATTATCATCAATGGGTCTAAGTGCAAACTGTTACAGTAGACTAGATTAACGTTCTAATTCGGACTGAATAATAATACAGGTAACGTTGCATTAAATGAAATCTGATTATTGGTAGTAGTACTACCAATATTCTTATCCATCTATCTTGGACCAGCGTGATGTCGACTTGACACCTAGCAACAGATTTTGCGATGATCTATATCCAGCTCCCCAAGCAGCCCCTCGTTACTATCGATCCGATTTGGTGTCTCGCAGAAAATTCCCTGCCCTTCCTTTTATTTTATATAGAACGAAGATTGCCGGTTTTGCCAAATATGCACTTTTTGCTCAAAGGTATAAGCCTCGATAGCACTATCATCACATATTCTCTCTCTGTTGATGCTATATGATTCAGGAGTTTGGTCATCCGAGTTACTATATTTTACTGTTCTATTGGTTTGGGCCGACTGGGATCAGAATAGCAGCACGGCATAAACTAGGACCAGATCACGGCGCGAGAAAATATCGAGCACGAAGAGAAGGAACCTGCAGATCGAAATGGTTTTGCGCGAGGAGAAGAGCAGAGCAGGTTCTTGCCCTCTTATACCCATCAAAATACTAACCAATAACTACAGCAGAGAGAAAATAGGCTGTAGCAGATCAAGATTCACGGGCGCACCTGGGAGCCGGGGAGGGCGAAGGGCCACTGAGGCGGCCATTTCTTCTACTGCTCCTGCTCGGCCGCCGCCGCCGGCAACGCCTCGCCGTTGATCGCCTCCCTCCCTCCCTCCCTCCCTGGATCGCGGTCGGGACGAGCGAGCCGCCTACTACTCTGGTCAGTGAGTGGTAAGTATTGTGCTACTCCTAGTCAAACCTGGCGGCCGGGAGCGGGGGGATGCTGCCGAGCGGTGTTTATAAAACGTCTCAGCTCGGCTCGTGCTCCAGTCCAGGCGCGGCGTTTACTTCTGCGACGCCCAACTGCACAAACGGGAGGACAGAGATCTATCTGGTCTGGCCTGGGGCAGTCAATGGCTGAATGCGACTGCAAGCCGCCTGTGCCGGTTGCCGTCAGGGTTTTCAGAAAATTCACACGTGACCTGGTAGGTAAAAAGCCGGCCGATCGAGGATGTGCGCGGTGTTCGACGCCGAGGAAGTTTAATACTGTATAATCGTTGGAAATACAAGATGTTTTAGGTTTGTGAACGAGAGGTATCTAGACACCTTTTAGTATTTAGATTCGTTTGAATCTATATACTAAAACGTGTCTAGATACGTCTACGTGGTTTTAAACTTTCGACAGCGAGATGATCTACCTTCCGCGCTATAGGTTTTACTCCCTCTGTTTTAAATATAAAATATTTTAGCTCTGTAAAACAAATATATCTATACTATTTTTAGTACGTAGGTTCACTCAGTTTTAGAGTAAATCTATACATAGTCTAGATATTTTTTTCCACTAACCTAAAACATCTTATATTTTGAAAAAAGAGTATTAATTAAGACAATAAAGAAAGAAAATGCATACTTTCTCTGTATAAGATGTTTTAGCTTTGTAAAGCAAATGTATCTAAATTCTTTTAATATACAGGTTTACTCTAAATGACTGAATCTACACACTAAAAAGAGTCTAGATATTTTTTTTTATAAACCTAAAACACTTTATATTTTGAAATAGAAGGCTACTTAGTAGATTCCACGGGTGGATGGTAGGTGCAGGAGCAGATTCGTCACTTGTCTTGTTTTCTTTGAAGCGGTATTCTCGTAATGGGATCTTGTGAGTTGGTATAGTCTATGAATTTTTAATTTACTTACTTTGTTGGTGGGTCCGTGTAACACGTGAATTGCAACTGAATTTATTCAATTATGCATGGTTGCAACGGTATGTACGAAAGGGACACATGCCACGAAGTGGTATGTAGCCACCGTCGGGAGAGGCGATCGGAGGAACTAGCTAAAATCAATTGGGGATTTCGTCTCCCTTGTAGATGATGACGTTTGCTCTGTGGTTTTAGGGTTTTTGAGGTGTGGTAGACCATGGTCTCTTGTCAGCAGGTTTTCTGTTCTTTGTTTAGGCTGCTTTTTAGTGTCTTTTTCGAATGTTGAGGCGACGACTACGTCCTGGAGTCAGAATAAGGTCCTTCTCATTCATCCTCGCTAGTGATGCATCTAGCGCCAATGGAGGGCGCATGGAGTCGTTTGTCCGGTGGATCTCTTGACATTCGGTCTGTTTCCGTGTTCGTTGTTGTGATTTCAGGTTAGTCTCTTCCGATCTACGGTTGTCATCTTTGGTATGGTTGTTGCTCCGGTGCGTTGATCCGTTGTGGCATTAGCATGACGAATTCATGTCTATCTACTACAACAAGCTCTAATACGACAAGTTTTGCCCGACTCCGGTGATGGAGGGGCGAGAACGGCGGCGCACCTTTGTCTCGCGCTAGTGGTTGTGTTCGTTGCTAGGTGGTACAATGAACTACTTGTAATTTTTATTACTTTTGGGTATCTTTGTACTACTATAAATGATTTTTAATATATCGGTGGAATTTCGCAAAAAAAACATTGATGTCGATTTGATTATTCCGTCAACTCGAGAAGACGTCTAGATGTGACCGACCCAACATCATCTTCTTCTCCAGGTCATGGATCATTCAGGATCAACGTCGCAGGAACATCCAAGCAAAGATTGGGGACTTCTCACTTGCTTGGATAGAACTACTTCCCTATTCTAGTGACGACATGGACTTGTAAAGTCTAGACTATGCCTTTAACGTTTTAGAGTAGGCCCCCCGTGTTGCTCTACCTAGGGAGACACGGGAAGCACCCCCCCCCCACATCATCGGCTGCCACCTTCCCCAGATAGCATCCCTCCTCGCTGCCGGAAGAGGTCACCGTCAGGCAAAGCCCGTGTGGGGACGGAGGCAACGAGGCCTTCCTTGTGACGGTTCTCTGGCGATGGAGAGTGGGAAGCTCGACTTGATGTCTGATGGAACGGCGTGGAAGATGCTAGAGGCGGCACCAGACGGTGGTGGTGTTGGAGATATGCCCAAGAGGCAATAATAAAGTGGTTATTATCATACCTTCATGCTTATGATAAATGTTTACATACCATGCTATAATTGTATTAACCGGAAACATTAATACTTGTGTGATTTGTAAATATAAAAGAGTCCCTAGTAAAGCCTCTTGTTAAACTAGCTTGTTGGTTAATATATGATCATGGTTTCCTAACCATGAACATAGAGATGTTATTAACAACATGGTCATATCATTAGGAGAATGATGTGATGGACATACTCCTATAGTTAAGAGTAGCATAAAGATCAAGTCATTTAATATAGTTCACTTGCTATAAGCTTTCTGATACATAGTAACATAATTCCTTCGACCATGAGATCATGCTAATCACCATCACCGGATGGATGCTTTGATGACATCAAACACCACTTCGTAACTGGGTGGTTATAAAGGTGGCATTGAGTGTTCGGAAGGTATGTGTTGAGGCACATGGATCAAGAGTGGGATTTGTCCATCCATATGACGGATAGATATACTCTGGGCCCTCTCGGTGGAATGTCATCTAATTAGCTTGCAAGCATGTGACTGGCTCACAAGGGATCACATATCACGGGAACGAGAAAAGAGTACTTATCGGTAACGAGGTTGAACTAGGTATGCAGAGATACCGACGATCAAACCTCGGATAAGTAAACTATCGCGAGACAAAGGGAAATTGGTATCGTATGTAAATGGTTCATTCAATCACGAAGTAATCGTAGAAATATGTGGGAGCCATATGAGTTTCCAGATTCCTCTATTGGTTATTGATCGGAGAAGAGTCTCGATCATGTATGCATAATTCACGAACCGTAGGGAGACACACTTAAGGATTCGATGTTGTTTAGTAGATATGGAATGTGAGTAAAGAGACCGAATGTTGTTCGGAGTCTCGGATGGGATCCGGGATATCACGAGGAGATCCGGAATGGTCCGGAGAATAAGATTCATATAAGGAAAGTCCAATTTCAGAGTTCGGGAATGATTCCGGTGTTTTCACCAGAACGTTCTAGAAGGGTCTAGAAGGTTCACCGATCCGGAAGGGGAAGGGTACATGGATGTGTCATGACAAAGTGTAATGGTTGCATCATGTCCTAGGTCACTTGGCTGGACACCTGGAAGAGAGAAATCAAACTCTAATTTGAAAGTCAAAAAGGCAGTTTGAAAAAGTCAAATCCCAACATGGTTACCGAGTTAGGGAGGGTTTCTGAGTTAGGGAGGGTTTCCACCTGGGTTGGGAACACCCTTGGACGCCCCCCACCTATATAAGGAGGGGTAGGGCACACCCCAAGGTATCCCCCTTGCCCTAGGCGCCCAAGAAACCCTAGGTTGGCCGCCGCCCCCCTCTCTGGTTGCGACCAATCTAGATCTCTTCTAAACCGCTACCGACTAGCTAAACTCTAGTTGCTAGCTACCTCTAAACCTCGGCCCTCTAAACCCTAGATTGCCGGGGCTCCCTCTACTCCACTATACTCGCTCTGGCTTAGGCAAAGCCCTGCGGGATCTCCCCTCTACTTCCGACACCACGCCGTCATGCTGCCGGAATCGCGAGGAGAGATCTACAACCTTCGCTACCTGCCGGAACAAGGGAGAGGAAGGTCTTCATCGAGTACCTTACATGTGACCGATTGCGGGAGCGCTGCTGAAACGCGGTGCCGGAAGGATCGCCTACGCGATCTTGAGATCGGCAAGTGAACGACTACATCACCCACGAGAATCTGCTCTCGTTAACCGCTTTGGATCTTCGGGGGTTAGTACTCTATCGACTCGTTGCTATAATCTAGTAGATAGATCATGGCTGTGTGTGTTCATGCGATAGAAATTTTTTGTTTTCCGTGCTACGAACCCTACAGTGGTATCGGAGCCGTGTCTATATGTAGATCTGTTGCACGAGTAGAACACAATGGTCATTGTGGGCGGTGGTGCTTTTATTATCAATTGCTTCTTGTGTACTTTGCATCTTGCGGTATGGTGGGATGAAGCGGCCCGGGCTAACCTTACATGACATCATTCATGAGACTTGCTCCACGCTCAACATGCAACTTGTATTGCATAAGTGGATTTGCGGGTGTCTGTCTCTCCCATCATAGTAAAGATTCAATTTACAACGGGCACTTGATAGTTCAAGCATCAACGTTGTGGTTCTTGTTCGTAAGTTATAACGACACTTATTGACATCCACAAACCAGGTAAAACATGCAAAGAAAATTAGAGGCGTCTAACTTTGTTTTGCAGGGGTGTGCTGTGATGTGATATGGCCATGATTGTGATTATATATCATGTATGTAATGTTCCTTATTGTAAGTCGGCAACCGACAGGAGCCATATGGTTATCTTTTAATTTCGTCTATACATGCGTGTCTATTATTCAAAGTAGTTGTAATAGTTGATGCTGGTGGACGACAACCATGGAGTGACGCCATTGACCTTGACGCCACGCCGGTGATGATGGAGATCATGTTCGTGCTTGAAGATGGAGATCGAAAGCACAAGAAGAAAGGCCATATCATATCACATATTTTGAATTGCATGTGATGTTAATCCTTTTATGCATCTTGTAGTGCTTAGTTCGCGACGGTAGCATTATAAGATGATCCCTCTCAAAAAAAATCAAGGTATAGAGTGTTCGTCCTTAGTAGGCACCATTTCCAAAGCTCGTTGTTTCGAAGCACCACGTGATGATCGGGTGTGTTAGATTCTGCGAGTGTATACAATGGGAGTAAGCCAGATTTGCTCATGCGGAAGCTAAGGTTTGATCTTGACGATCCTAGCATGTACAGACATGGTCTCGGATAACGGAATACCGAAAGGTAAAGCATGAGTCATATAAATGGTATGATGAACATGATAATTGTTCGCCTTTGAAACTATATCATGTCACGTGATGATCGGACTTGGTGTAGTGAATTTGGTTCATGTGATCACTAAAACAATGTGAGGGATATTGTTTTGAGTGGGAGTTCAATATCAATATGATTAAAAGTTGAATATTTATCATAAATTAAATCAAAGTAAATTTGCATAGTTGTTGTAGTCATTGGCATCCGTTTACCACCTTGCGCTTAGTTATAATTGAGATAATAGAACTATAGAATTCTCGTTAGTTACTTTACGAACTGGTATCGTATTTTTTTAAGTGTTAATATAAAGTTTAAAAGTCCGATTGCAAACTTTCAGTAAGTTCCGGTTACTCCGTGAAGTTTAATAATTGGTATTAAATCAAGAGTGACAATTCCAATGTTAGTATATAAGTATCATGTTCGTCTCCATGATTCTTGATATTCAAAAGATTGTTTTAATATCAAGGTTATCTAGGATCTGAAAGAGTTGTTTCAGAAACCATGATGTGTGGAAGATATTGCGATATCTGAAATGATGTTTTGGTTGCAACATGAGAGAGTATAATATGGCAAAGTTTATGTTCTCATATTTGATGATAATTTGAAAAAGGTTGGAGACGCTTGTCGTCCTAATCCTCCAAAAGGCTTTGGAGAGCAACATTATACTCGCGATTCATCGTTATAAGCTAAAAGTAGCTTGATCATGAATAGTTCCATGATAAGGGTGAATATTTGATAAAATGTTTACTACACTAAAAGATTACTAAAGAATGGAATTTGAAAGAACACCAAGTATTTGATGATGGTGATCTACTTCAAAGTGCAAGTCCAAAGACATTGGTATTTAACTATATATGTTTTGGACTATGTGTCATGTGCATGACTCCACTATTGATGTTGATATATTCTTTCGAACAGAAAAGGAAATACTGAAGGAGAATCTCAGAAATATATGGCAGAAAAGAAAAGACTAGAATTGTTCAGCTTAGGTATATAGAGGATATACATGTTATGGCTATATTCTTTGCTTATTAAACAATGTGGTTCTTAAGTATTGGATACTGAATTTTTTGGTGTGAATCGCCATACGAAACAACACAATTCATGAACTACAATGGCCTAAGTAACTACCAAAAGAATATGTGATGATTTTCATCGAGAAAAAATAAAGGGTTATTGTGTTGCTCGTTAACATCAAAGCTTGCCTTCAAGGTTTATTTTATCAGGTATTATGAGAACAAAAGGGTTGTTCAAATAATTTCCGTAATCCATAAAATATGGATGATTTAAAAATCTTGTTGGATAAAATCACATCCATAAAAATATTTCTAAAAATGTCGAAAGGCAATTGATAAGAAAGATCACATAGGAAGTGACATCGCCATTTAAATTATATTGGAAAGAAAACATGAAGAAACTCCATGTGGATGGAATTTTGGAGTCTTTTGATTTTTGATCAAATGACGCTTGTGAAATTTTCCTAGAGATAATTAAAACTCCGTTCATAGGCCAAAGGAAACGGATGACTAGCTTATTGGAACTTGTACATATTGTTGTATGAAGTCCATTATGTGTAGTCAAGAGCGATAGATTTCAACTTCATAGGCTTTCTCCGAAAATTTGAGTGAATATATGAATATTTACTTAATAAGTATGAAGTGTGAAACATTTGAAAAGTTTAAAGACTTTCAAGATGAAGTGCAAAATCAATGTAACAAGAAAATAAAGAATTTATGATAGGATCATAAAGGAAGATATTTGAGTTACAAAGTTAAGCATAATACCTAAGATTTGAGGAATCGTTCCATGGATTTGCGTTTCCCGAAACACCATATGAGTATGGAATAATCGAGATATGCAATGAAACCTTGTTTGACATGGTAAGATCAAAGGTGTAATTGATAAAACTGCCATTATATTAAAGATTAAAAGCTTTAGGGACTACTGCTTTTTCACTAAAAAGAGCTTCATCATGATTCGTTGAAATGACACCATATAAAGTTATGGTTTGGGATAAAACCCAAGTTGTCCTTTCTTAAAACATTGGTATGCTATGCATAAGTGAGATTTTTACTACCAAAGTTGGATGAACATGTCTTTGTATGTTATTTCGAATAATCGTTGAGTATTCCTCCATAACACTGAAGACAAAAATGTTTGTCGCTTAGAACGTCAAGTTTCTTTGAGAAGGAATTTTCCGTGAAAGTTAAGTGGGAGGACAATAGAACTTTGATAAGGTTAAACGAACCTTAGCTATATGTGCAAAGTTGCGCAGCGCCAAAAAGTGTTCCGGAGACAGCAACAATGCTCATGGCTCACGTGCCTCAAAGGTTGTGGTTACAGAGGTCTAAGTTCCTATTGAGCCAAGTAGGTCGGGTAAACAATCAAATACCAAGATTTGAGGGTTAAATCATTATTTGACAATAATGAACAGACTACATGCAAAGAAGCGATGATGGGCCCTGAATCCGTCAAATGGCTCGAAGCCATAAAATCCGTGATAGTTCCATACACGAGAAATCAAGCTTTGAACTTGAAAGACCCTCTGGAAAGGTGTAAGACCTTACAGTCGTGTTTGGATCTATAAGGAAATAGACATGGATGTTTCACATCTATGAAATAATCGACATGTTGGGAAAGAGTTCACAACAATGTTCAAAGGTTGACTATGATAAGATTTGATCTTTCATAGAGATATTTAGTCTAAACATATTAATGTAGCAACCACTACATATAATTTTGTTATGTGGTAGTTGAATAAACAAAACAAGTTCTTCTAATAGAATTGTTACCTAGGACGTGTGCATAAAATGGTCCAAAGGGTTTTTTTAATTCAAAGGATGATAAAAGCGTACGCAAACTTCAATGGTTGAAGTGAGCATCACAGAGTTGGAATCTTCACTATGATGAAACTGTTAAAAGAGTTTAATTTCATCAGAGATGATGAAGATGCTTGCATTTGCAAGAAATTAAGTGGGAGCGCTAAGACATGTTTTTAATACATTATGTGGAAGACATATTGTTGATTGGAAATGATGTATCTTTTTGACACAGGTTAAGAATTTCATCTCGATGAAAGGCTTAGGCAGAACCCAAATATTTGGCATCAATGTCTATATGGATAAATTGAGACGCTAATATGGTTGTGCCAGAAGTACATAGATGATATATTGAATGAGTTCAATATATAAACTACAAGAAAGGTTCTTATTCCACAGGAAGGATTGAATAAAGATTCAAGTATTTTTGATACTTGATAGATAAAATCACAAAGAGTACTTTATCAATCATGTTGTGATGTGTACAAATCCAGATATGTCCTATGCTCTAAATGTTATGAGCGTATACCAGAATGATTCATAAGATGATTATTGGACGATAGTAAAGATATTCTTATGATCTTTTAGAAGAACTAAGAATATATTATTTTGTAGAAGTGACAAATAGATGGTTAGTTCAATGTAAAAGTATTACATTGATACTAGTTTTGTCACAAAGTACAAATTAAGTTTATCTCTATCTAAACTAAGGGTGGCACAATATGATGGAAAGTAAGTTCCATAATGGATTTGGATGAGTTCCAAAGTTAAGACATTGTGACAGATACTACAACAAAAGGCTAAGTATATGACTGCTATAATAGCAGCAAAAGAGGGCATTTGTGTCAAGTAGTTTGTTATCAAACTAGGTGTGGTTCACATCGGGATAGTACTATGGAGATATATTGTACGACAATATTATCAACATGTTTTAACCCCAAGGAACTAAAGGTCTCACCAAAGGACCAAATTTATACAAAGCCATCTCATTAGAGAATGAGTGATGCGTAGAGACGCAAAGACATGCAATTACACACGGACCTGAAAGTGTCGGATCCGGAGATCAGTTGACCACTAGCAATCATGTAAATACAACACCGGAAAGCCATAGGTGTTGAATGCACAAAGGTTTGAAACTAGATTATTGACTCTAGTGCAAGTGGGAGATTGTTGGAGATATGCCCAAGAGGCAATAATAAAGTGGTTATTATCATATCTTCATGCTTATGATAAATGTTTACATACCATGCTATAATTGTATTAACCAGAAACATTAATACTTGTGTGATTTTTAAACATAAAAGAGTTCCTAGTAAATCCTCTTGTTAAACTAGCTTGTTGGTTAATATATGATCATGGTTTCCTGATCATGAACATAGAGATGTTATTAACAACAGGGTCATATCATTAGGAGAATGATGTGATCTCCTATATTTAAGTTAGCATAAAGATCAAGTCATTTAATATAGTTCACTTGCTATAAGCTTTCTGATACATAGTAACCTAGTTCCTTTGACCATGAGATCATGCTAATCACCATCACCGGATGGATGCTTTGATGACTTCAAACACCACTTCGCAACTGGGTGGTTATAAAGGTGGAATTGAGTGTTCGGAAGGTATGTGTTGAGGAACATGGATTAAGAGTGGGATTTGTCCATCCATATGATGGATAGATATACTCTGGGCCCTCTCGGTGGAATGTCATCCAATTAACTTGCAAGCATGTGACTGGATCACAAGGGATCACATATCACGGGAACGAGAAAAGAGTACTTATCGGTAACGAGGTTGAACTAGGTATGCAGAGATACCGACGATCAAACCTCGGATAAGTAAAGTATCGCGAGACAAAGGGAAATTGGTATCGTATGTAAATGGTTCATTTGATCACGAAGTAATTGTAGAAATATGTGTGAGCCATATGAATTTCCAGATTCCTCTATTGGTTATTGATCGGAGAAGAGTCTCGATCATGTCTGCATAATTCACGAACCGTAGGGAGACACACTTAAGGATTCGATGTTGTTTAGTAGATATGGAATGTGAGTAAAGAGACCGAATGTTGTTCAGAGTCTCGAATGGGATCCGGGATATCACGAGGAGATCCGGAATGGTCCGGAGAATAAGATTCATATAAGGAAAGTCCAATTTCAGAGTTCGGGAATGATTCCGGTGTTTTCACCAGAATGTTCTAGAAGGGTCTAGAAGGTTCACCGACCCGGAAGGGGAAGGGTACATGGATGTGTCATGACAAAGTGTAATGGTTGCATCATGTCCTAGGTCACTTGGCTGGACACCTGGAAGAGAGAAATCAAACTCTAATTTGAAAGTAAAAAAGGCAGTTTGAAAAAGTCAAATCCCAACATGGTTTCCGAGTTAGGGAGGGTTTCTGAGTTAGGGAGGGTTTCCACCTGGGTTGGGAACACCCTTGGACGCTCCCCACCTATATAAGGAGGGGTAGGGCCGCACCCCAAGGTATCCCCCTTGCCCTAGGCGCCCAAGAAACCCTAGGTTGGCCGCCGCCCCCCTCTCTAGTTGCGACCAATCTAGATCTCTTCTAAACCGCTACCGACTAGCTAAACTCTAGTTGCTAGCTACCTTTAAACCTCGGCCCTCTAAACCCTAGATCGCCGGGGCTCCCTCTACTCCACCATACTCGCTCTGGCTTAGGCGAATCCCTGCGGGATCTCCCCTCTACTTCTGACACCACGCCGTTGTGCTGTCGGAATCGCGAGGAGAGAGCTACAACCTCCGCTGCTTGCTGGAACAAGGGAGAGGAAGGTCTTCATAGAGTACCGTACGTGTGAACGACTGCGGGAGCGCTGCTGGAACGCGGTGCCAGAAGGATCGCCTATGCGATCTTGAGATCGGCAAGTGAACAACTCCATCACCCACGAGAATCTGCTCTCGTTAACCGCTTTGGATCTTCCAGGGTTAGTACTCTATCGACTCGTTGCTATAATCTAGTAGATAGATCTTGGCTTGTGTGTGTTCATGCGATAGAAATTCTTTGTTTTCCGTGCTACGAACCCCTACAGGTGGAAGTGGAGATGTGTGGCAGGAGCAGCTGTCTATGGTGCTGCGGCACGGTGGTATAGCCTGAAGGGATCGGTATGGGCCGATTGGCCATAGCCGGCGCCCTTAATTTCTGCTGCACCTGGAATTTTTGTCTAGCTGGGGCGTGGTGGAGCTCATGAAGATGCTACAAAGGAGCAGGAAGGAGCAGCACGAAGTCCCTATGCAGGGCGGCAATCAGTGGCAGCGCAAGGAGGCCCTTGGAGAGTGGAGGAACAGGGATGTGGGACTACTGGTTGGGGGAGGTCCCCCTCCTGTAGCTGTTGTACTCTAGAATCGGGCGAGGATGCCGACAGCGGCCTCGGAGTAGCGGTTGTGGCTTAGGCGTGGCTTGGTGATACGTTGGAAATGTATCATCAATTTTTGATGATCCATGCTTGTTTTGTATCTACTTTGATTTGCTTGTCTACACTTTGAGGTGTTTTTTACATGTTTTCTGGTACTAACCTATTAATAAGTTGCAACGGTGCCAGATGCATGTTTTCTGCTGTTTTTGGTTTCAGAAAATTTAGTAAAAAAATATTCTCGGAATTGGACGGGACAAACGCCAAAGGCAATTACTTTCTGTGGGGAACAAGAAGTCCAGAGGAGAGCCGGAGGGGCCAGCCAGGGGGGGCAGACCCACCCTAGGCGCGGGTGGGACCAGCCCCACGCCTGGCTAGGGTTTGCCAACCCTGGTCGCCTCCTCGGTCTCCCCCTTCGCCTATAAGAAGCCCTCGATGCAGAAACCCTAAGCACCCGATCAAATATCCATGAAACCATCTATAGTCGCTGCCACCATCGTCCCTAGATCGGGGGGATCTGAAGTTCTTCCCGGCACCCTGCCGGAGGGGAGATCATCCCGGAGGCCTTCTCTCCGATATGATGCGTGAGTAGCTTCACCTTGGACTATGGGTCCATGTAGTAGCTAGATGGTTGTATCTCCTCCTTTGTGCTTTCATGTATAGATCTTATGAGCTCCGTTCATGATCAAGATCTAATCTATTTGTAATCATGCATGTTGTGTTTGTGGGGATCCAATGGATATTGATATTATTATGTTGGTTTGATTAATGGTTTTGTCTTTATGATTCTATCATGTCTGTGTTGTTTGTGATCTTGCATGATCTCCGTTGTTAGTAGCTATCTTGGCCAAGTAGTTGCTAGTGACTCCAAGAAGGGGTATTTATGTTCGATAGTGGGTTCATGCCTCTAGTTTCCAAGGGAAGTGACAATAATCTCTTCGGTTGTAGATGTGTTGTTTCTACTAGGGAGAAAACAACGGTCTCTTGTTTATGGAACATGTGGACTATTTACCTTACACATTTTGCTTAAAACAGTTGTATGTTGCTTGCAACTTAATACTGGAGGGGGTTCGGATGATAACCTGAAGGTGGACTTCTAGTCATAGATGCAGTTGGATGGCGGTCTATGTATCTTGTTGTATTGCCCAATTGAATCTCATAGGATCTTTCTCACTAGTAATTGCATTGTTAAGCCTTGCTCAGTTTCTGTCAATTGTCCTGCTGTAATTTGTTTACCCTTCATGCCATGTTGTTTATCTAAGGAGATCACCTCTAGTGAACTATGCACTCCGGTCCAATCTTTACCATTGATACATCTTCCACTGTTACTTGTTTACTTGCTGCACACCATTACCTTCCACACCATACGTTTAATCCTTTGTTACAGCAAACCGGTGAGCTTGACAACCTCACTGTTCGTTGGGGCAAAGTCTTGAGTTTGTGTTGTGCAGGTATCCGCATTGCTTGCAACACCTGTGTGACGTTTCCTTCCTCCTTCTGGTTCGATAACCTCGGTCTCAACTGAGGGAAAACTTGCTGCTTGCTGCTTCACACCTTGCTCTTGGGGTTCCCAACAGGCTGTGCGTAGACAGTCGTCAAGCTTTTCTGGCGCCGTTGCCGGGGACTTAAAGAAGAAGAAGCTCCCTCGTCAACAGCCAGCCATCAACAAGCTTTTCTGGCGCCGTTGTCGGGGAGGCTAAGGACGTCTTCACTAGGGGAGTCCTTCACTTCCTTTCTCTTTACTTTGTTTCTTTTGCCTGGTTTTGTTTGCCTCTTTTTATCAAAAACTCAAAAAAAATAGTCTAGTTTGGTTTGCCTTCTCTTATAAAAACACAAAAATATTAGTTCCTGCTCTAGCTGCTGCTATTTTTGGCTTGCCCACCTTTGCCAAAATGAACTCTGCTGAGAACACCAAGTTGTGTGACTTCACTAGCACCAATAACAATGATTTCCTAAGCACTTATATTGCTCCACCTGCTCCTGATGCTACCTTTTATGAAATTAAGCCAGCTCTGTTGAATCTTGTGATGAGAGAGCAATTTTCTGGTGCTGGTTCTGATGATCCTGCTGCTCATCTCAATAGCTTTGTTGAACTCTGTGAGATGCAAAAGTAAGGATGTAGATGGAGATATTATTAAGCTCAAGCTTTTTTCCTTTCTCCTTGAGGGGAAAAGCTAAAGAATGGTTGCTTTCTTTGCCTAAAAATAGTATTGATTCTTGGACTAAGTGCAAAGATGCTTTTATTGGAAAGTACTATCCTCCTGCTAAGATTATATCCATGAGAAGTGACATTATGAAGTTTAAACAGCTTGATAGTGAACATGTTGCTCCTGCTTGGGAAAGAATGAAATCTTTGGTTAAAGATTGCCCTACTCATGGACTCACTGCTTGGATGATTATCCAGACTTTTTATGCAGGTTTGAACTTCTCCTCAAGAAACCTGTTGGATTCTGCTGCTGGAGGTACCTTCATGGGCCTCACTTTGGGTGCTGCAACAAGGCTCCTTGATAATATGATGGTTAACTACTCTGAATGGCATGTTGAGAGAGCTCCACATGGTAAGAAGGTAAATTCTGTTGAGGAAACTTCCTCTTTGAGTGAAAAGATTGATGTTATTATGGCTATGCTTGTTAATGGGAAAGCTCCTCTAAATCCTAATAGTGTTCCCTTAGCCTCTTTGGTTGCTCAAGAAGAGCAAGTTGGTGTGAACTTCATTAGAAACAACAATTTCAACAACAATGCCTATATGAACAATTTTGGTAGCAACAATAATTATAGGCCTTATCCTCCTAATAATGGCAATTCCTATGGAAGCTCTTACAATAATGCTAGAAGTGCCCCCTCTGAACTTGAAGTCATGCTCAAGGACTTTATTAGTAAACAAACCACCTTTAATAAGACTATAGAGGAAAAGCTTTTAACTGTTGAGAAAAATATATCCTCTTTGTCTGAAGCTCAAACTTTCTTGGTTAATAAAATGGCTGCTAAACCTGAAACTATGGAAAACACCTTTGCTACTGCTCATGCCATACAAGTTACTATTGATGAAAATGTTAGGCTGTTAGCTCAACTTCATGCTAAGTGGGAAAGGGAAGCTGAAATTGATAGAAACAATAGTGTGTGCACTATCACCACTAAACCACAAGTATCCCATATTCCTCCTACTATGCCTACCACTAGTGATGCTAAGTTTGACTTTGATATTGATGGTTGCAATATTTCTGAAGTGATTATGTTCTTGCAAAAGCTTGCTAGAAGTCCTGATGCTAGTGATATGCATGTTGCTTTCATCAAACACATTACAAATGCTCTTGTTAAGATTAAGTAAGAGAAGCTAAAACACAAAGCTTCTATTCCTAGGAAAGTAGAAGATAGTTGGGAACCTATTATTAATATGCAAGTGAATGACTTTGATCTCAAAGCTTCATGTGATCTTGGTTCAAGTGTCTCTATTATGCCTAGGAAGATTTATGAAATGCTTGATTTGCCACATTAGAAGATTGTTATTTGGATGTCCCACTCAATGATAATGCTAAGAAGAAACTCATGGGGATTATTAATGATGTTCTCATTATCTTTACTATTAAAAAAAGTTGGTGTTGGTACGTCCACTTTATTACCATCAAAACATCCACTTTGAAAGCAAACATTAGGAGAATCACGGCCATCCAACCTCTTACCAGTGGATCAGATCTATCGCATGATTGATAGCCAAAATTGGTCCTACATCGTCCTATCTTCTGCCCTGCACGAACAAATCTCACCGGCAATTCAGCTCCACCCCCCGTTAAGCCAGGGATGCTGCATCTCACTGACCTCCAATGGCAGGGCCTCGCCGGTGGCGGCGAGAAGATCGGCGGCCTCCCCCGTATCTCACTCACGCCCCCGCCTCCGTTGCCCACACCACTACGAAGCCCCGACCCGCAAAAAGACAAGGGGAAGGCCGAGCCACGGCGAAGACCCGGACGCGGCGGTCGCAGCAGCAGAAATCGAGGGCCCGGAGCTTCGGCAACCAAGACCAAGGCGGCGGCCAGAGCTTAGGAAAGAAAGACCAAGGCGGCGACATCGAAATCAAGGGTTGGCTGTAGACCTGTTGCTTGTTGGGCCATCAAGGGAATTATTCTCCGGGGGATCTAGATCCTCGACGCCGGTCTCTGCGATGGCCCTGCTCGAAGTCACCAGCTACACCGGCTCCTCGGTGGCCCTTCTGTGCGACTGAAGTGATCCAGGACACGCCTAAATACATCTGGAGTGGTGCTTTATCCCGAAACAGGATCACGTCTCTCGAGCTCTTCGCTGCAACAGACATGTTAGTGGCAGAGTCGTCTCCTGCTGCCATGTTGGCGCCTTCCTCTGACAGCAGCGCTACCATGCCGGAGGCTGGTGTGGGTGGACAAGTAGATACGTCTTCAAGATTTTGTCAAAGGTGGTATGGAATTGTACTTGTTCTTGTTGTTGCCGATGGCTAATGCAAATCAAGTTCTTGTGTTGATTGTAGGGCAATCCCGATTGTTGTGGCTAGCCGAGGCAAGATCACTATTTGCTCTTGAGGGCAAGGAGTGCCATCGGGCTCAGACCCGTCTCTGCATGACCTGCAGATGAAGCTGATGCGCAAATCGATGCACGTCGGATCTTTGGGTAAGAACTTGCCTGAAAAATACATTGCAGTCCTTCACGTTCAGAAACAATGGCAGCAAACTAAGTTGCCAATTCAAAATAGTGGTGTTAGTCTTGTTGTTTATTGCAGCAAGAATTTGTATATCCAGGCTTGTCGTTTGGGAGCATTTTATGGAACGTTCTGTTGGTCAATTAGCATTTGAAGTGAAAGGTTAAGTGAAAGAGAACAAAGGTTTTGGTGTACTACTGAAAGGCTTGCGTGATAAATTCAAGGTAATTCAGCCTGAAGTACACTTTTGGACTGAGGTTGGAAGAGTGAATGGACTTATACTTTATTTTGATGGCCAGCAGGAATTAAAATCATAGCACCAGATTTTACTAAAAGAATCAATGGGAATGAATAAAAAGTATTTGTCGGATGCTACACCGATGATTACTACAGTTCATTAATATGGTATGCATGTGGTTATAAGAGATGAACTGCTTAGTCCATTGATCAATTAGTAATTGGACATCCTTGTCAGATTCGGTAACTAAGTTGTGTAGAAGGTGCAATGTTTTAAATGGATTAATACACTTCCGTTACCAGTCTAACAATACATGTCTGGATGCTAATGTCAAAATAGTTTTGTTTTGCTCTTTTGAATGTGAGTAACATAAATCATGAGCAGTGAGTACCCTGCTTTTTAGATCATTACCATACTAATTATTGCATTATCGAGGATCCTAGAATGCTTGGATCTGCTTGTTGCTTAATTGCATCCTACCCCAAGTAGGAATAGATTGCAATTGCACTAGACGTGTACTTGTGATTTGTGTGTGACATGGACTGTGAAAACAGAGTTTTAGCACCAATGCACGCCGGTTTTCATTTTCTTGTGTTGCGTAATAAATCTCCCTTGTTCTATATGTTTTTTTCTAAAAGTGATAGTAAAATTATGCATGTTGATGCTATTTTGACATGGAGAGTATGGAGATAATGAATTGGGGAGTGTTACTCTTTCTGGTATGGTTCTTCTACCCGTCAAAGTTAAAAATTTCTAGAGAAGGAACTGCTACTTTAACCCTATACATCTATTAGGACGTTTTGTAAGCCGGGCTAGCTATTTTTTTACTTAGGAGGATGGTCACATTAGAACTGAATATGCTCATGTTTCATAGGTTGTGATTTAGTAGCCATTCTTCTTCTTTTTGGCAAGTGGATTTAGTAGCCATTCTCTTCTTGATAATGCCATTTTGAGATTAATTGTGTCAGGGCATTTTAATATGTTGCGTGGATGTGTTGTAACCGACAAGTT
Source organism: Avena sativa (assembly GCA_916181665.1). NCBI lineage: Eukaryota > Viridiplantae > Streptophyta > Magnoliopsida > Poales > Poaceae > Avena > Avena sativa. Next base: position 427,897,997 of record OV702280.1, read on the forward strand.
TTAAAGTGGAGTATAATATTTTGTGGGGAAGGATTTGTTTTTTGATAGAAAAACATAAGCTCTTGTATCTATTGCCAAAAGCTTGACTCCCAGAGACATCATGGAAAGAATGTTCACAGACATGATAGAACTTACTCATCTTGTCCAGACTGGCAGCAGTCGGTGGAAGTTCACACTAATGTTCATCGGAAGCTGCATTGAGTTATTTTGTTTTCTTGGTTCTTTGTTTTGAGTCCTATTCTTAGTCTCTCTCTTATTGAAATTTTGCATGTCTTGATGGCATTTTCTGTGCAAGCACGAAAGACCTGCATATATGTATTACAATGACCACTATGCACTTGATACGAGTATTGATGTCTACAATGATCTCGGGCTTCAGTTCTCGATATAACTTATGTATGATTACCATGATGGAAGTTTTCATATTGTGGATGTTGAAAGTTTGGTTGATATTACAATTCGAGTGTGATGATCACAAATTGTACAGTTCTGATGTTTTGCTTGTTTAACAGGGGTAAAGATATAGAGAAAGACAAGTAGTAGTTAGCAAGGTAAAGCTCTTTTGTTGCTTGGTAAGTGGTTGTTAGTAGAATAGAGTATTCAAGTGATTATGTGCAGCTTATCTACCTTTGGTATGTGCCCATCGGGCCCATCGGGAGATTTGTACTTAAGCGACTATCGGTAGTGCCTCTATTTTTGGTCATTGTCTGTTGTGTTTTGTGTCCCCATAAATAATTAGCATGCTAATGTTTCCAGGATAGTCTTAAAAGGTTGGAATGTAACACTGTCTGCAAGACGGGTTACGACAAAGATTTTAAATGGACGTGTCATTACATCTAGTGAATGGCCTTCCTACCGTCTTGAGGTGCAATATTCAGGTTCGATTATTTCATTCTCATGATCCTTTGGAGAAACCTGCAGCTGCAATAAAAGGTCTAAGTGGTAGGGAAAGCCTGTAAGTTGGCAATAATCTAAGATATATGGTGGCGTCTATTTATTTGATTGTTTATGTAAGTTGATTTTATGTGTTACATTGTGGTTGTTGAGATCGTTTGTAGAAGACGGGGAACATTTCAGGTAATTTAATCAGTTAGATCATCCATGTATATGGAGTTTGTGTTTGAATGGTCGTACTTCCGCGTACCACCGCCTTCCGTCTGTGGGCCGCTGCTTCCTGGGGTTTTCTCTATGGCTGTCCCTCCTCACACCGTGACCTGCATTGACACCGAGATGGCGATACCCTCCTCACACCTGCCACTATTCATTCCATCCTTCTCAGATCCGGGGCTAGAGCTGCTGTGTAGGTTGCCGAAACCGGTCGTTCGATGGTGACTGCCTCTCCTCCTTGGAATGTGATCGATTATGCTTTCACATCTTCATTTTGACAAGTAGTAATGTAGTACTTATTCTGATTCCAGTGAATCAATTTCTTCAGGAAAATCTTGGAGTCTTGTGTGATATATTGGTTGGGGAATTCTTGAGTTGACAATTCATGATGGCTGACCGCCAGGTGAGTTCCCTTGAATTCCAGACCTCATATCTCCTTCTCTAAAAAAAAGACCTCATATCTCCATTCTTAAATTCTCATGTCCTAAAAGTATGTGTAGTTGTACGCATGATGCCATGATACTATTAGTTACGACCGTTTTTGTATGGGGCAGGTTAATTACTAAGAGGAGTCCAACCAAGAGTGTGAAATAGTAGATGTTTACATGTTCATGTTCTTCCGTAGTTCATTCTTCTGACTTTTAGATGTTTTGGTGAAACATTCGGTGAGTGAGATCCAAGAGGACTACCTATGATCATATATTGAGGGGACACTTGGATATGGATCTACTTTGCTATCCCAAACATGGCAGTGCCATCAAATTCTTATAAAGAGGAATATCAAGAAGAAAACATCTTTCAGCAATACGTGTGTTCTGCAATTTCTATGTAAGTTGTGATATAAGGCACACATTTTTGTTTTACGTGCAATCTTACATTCATCTACCATTATTGTAATTTATCTATACTTCATCTATAATACAAAATCCAGAAAAGGACATTGCCAATCTACATTTGGGAGAGAAGGCGAAGCAGCGAGCACATTAGCAGAATGTTTCGTTCCTTGGCTTGCCAGGGGAGGGAGTCGCGCAATTTGGGGGAGGGAGGCGGCATAGTGGCACTATGGAGGAGTCTGGGATGGCAAAAGGGGGGTGCCATGGGGGAGATGGCTAGGGGAGGGAGTAGAGGGGAAAATAGGAGACAGGGGGAAATCAATTTTTAGCTGTTGGCGTGTCCATTTGCTTTTTGTTGCCACAACAAAGATGAGGGACTATGGTTGCTGTGTTTTTCTATGCAACTGGTTTTGGTTCTACTATATATACATGGACGAAGATTCGAAGATAGGTCCTTCTGATTTACTGGTCCTTATCAAATTATGTGTTGATTCATGTGCGGAAGTAATAGTCAGAAAGGAGTTGATTTTGATGTTTTTTTTGCAAGATCTGACAGTTTGCTTCACAAAAGGCATGAAGCAAACTTTATCTAAATATCATGGCAATTTCTGGACCGGTGCATGATGCGATGCATTGATTACTAGCAACGAGTCCGGGATTTCTTAGGATCCTGTTTTTGACGCTGCAAATATCATGATCAATATGCTAATGATTCATGTTTGTTGTAGAGCTTGGATCAGGCGCAAAGTTGCCACCTTGGCATTATAACCAGCAGGGTGCTCTTTTTTTATGGGCGCCGGGCTAGGATGGCGAAGACGACTAATGCATAGATCTTCCTGCTAGGTTGGTAATTTCATTATGTTCTCATGAGTGTTGTAGTAGTTCGACTATAGACTTGTTGCTTAAAAGTGAAGATTGTAGAGGGTTACAACCTTTTAGTATTCAAGTGTAGTTGGGCAACCAATATTGGGAATAGTAATACAGGATCATGACATGGCAAATTTATCCCCATGTTGTTTAAATGCCAACCAAACAGTCAAAGATTTGAAATGTCGTTCCTCTTCCATTTTTCTTCTTCTCCAGAACATAACTTGGGGATTTAGCATATATCTTTTTATACGATTAGTAGCATTTCTGTTGTTATTTCTAACTCAAATATGTGTATTTTTCTTAAGGATAGAAACTGAAGCCATCTAATTGTGGATGAAGTTAGCTGAGGAGACATTATATGTGCTCGATCGGGATAATCCAAGGATTGATTTTTGGATGTTACGGCTGTGTTTGGTTGGGATTTTTGGGCCAGATTCACTGCCACAACGTCGGAATCTCAACCAAATGGTACCAAACGCAGCTAGAACTTCCACGACGCAGCTGATTCTCGCAATGCAAATTGGAATCAGCCGGACACCCAGATTTTAGTACTAGAGATTTTAGTCCATATTTGAAGTTGAAGTGAACAAACTAGCATTTGTTTGGAACTTTTTTCTACAAATTTTATGAAATCTTATATTAACTAAATATGATATTCGTGGTCTCGGTAACAATGATATTTCACTTTAACTATTGGATGCAGAAATTATTTTTCTTAGTGCACAGGAGACCACAACTGATCAAATTTCTATTATTACCAATCCCTCTTTGACTATCTATATATATTAGGGTGATGCACAAGACAAGAACTACACTGAAATTTGATTGTGGTAGGAGGAAGATGTAAATTGTGTTCTAGCATGGATAGGAACACATGCAAGAGGGACCGCACGTACCAAAGTGGGAGTTGTCGATGATTCATAAAAGCAGTAACCATATATGAAATAGAACAAAACGACATGTCCATAATTTTGATTGATGTGTCTAATTTTTTACCATAGCAACGCACGGGCATTCAACTAGTAGTCTATAAATAACATCAACGGTTATACACCTTAGAACTGCTTCGGGAGTTTAACGCAAGAACCTGCACATAAAAGTCCTCTATATGACCTTAATCTCCTTGAGCCAAGCTGTGTGGAGCGGGCATGGATCTGGCTTTCCTTCCGCCAAGGCCTTTTCAGATAGAGAGTAGAACCAACCATTCCTCCACTTGAACTGCTACATTGAAATGCTTACATGTTAATTTGATTGAAGGCTATGGTACAAGTGCAGTTTTTTATTACATAGATCGGCAGTGGTAGGACTTGCCTCTTTCACAGCTGTCGGGAAGTGTGCCACAGCTCTGGAGTAGGCGCAAAGCCTCTCTTCTATGCCTTCGTCAAACGAAAGCCCTCTCTCGGCACCAGCAGCAGATGCTAATTCAGCTATCAGACTGGCTACCTGCAAAAGAAAAAGACACATGGATCTGGTATTGGAAGAATCACTGTTGTGGTCAGACATATATATTGTTAAGATCAATCCTCGAGCATCATCAAAGAAATTACTGACGCAAAACAAAAGACGAGGTCAAATGAATTATTTTGTTGAATAAGATATGTTGCAATCATATAACTATGTTGCACACCAATGTAAACCTTTACTGCTTTTCAACCTTCAAACCTGAAAGAATATTACCTCAGCTAGGTATTCTTTTTCAACCACACCAACAGTTGCCCCTGGATGACGAGCTCCAACAAGCATGAAAGCTGAAATCCATATCAACTTTTCTAGCATTTGCTTCTGGAAGGCTTCCTTTTCAAGCACCTAATTGTCAAGTTGCAGCAGGGTTACCACCAATATAGATATTCAAATACTAGGAAATGACACAAGACAGTACATGTTATAGAAGATCATACACGAAAGACATGCCGAAAGAAAGAAATACTTGCCCCGACAAGAGTTTGGAAAAACTACATTCCTAATATCAGAACCAAAAAGAAACTCTTCATTTTCATCATGTTATCCCATTATACCATAATATTATACACAACAGAAGCTATAATGATTTCATCACTTCAGTACTCCCTCCGTTTAGAAATATAAGACATTTTAGTTTTGTGAATCGAATATATCTAGACGTCTTTTAGTGTATAGGTTTGTAGAGGTTCAGAGTGAACCTATACACTAAAATGCATCTAGATACATTCATTTCACAAAGCTAAAATGTCTTTAATTTCTGAATGGAGAGAGTACTATGTAATTTGCAACGGTTGTACAATGTGCAGGAAAACAAAGAGTGTGGACCTTGACACAAAGCTTGGATGATAGATCGATATGCTGTTATTACCAGAGACAACTGCTAAACAGGGAAACTGAGTTGGACATATGAAACTTAAACAATGATAAATGTCATAATCGAATGTACATGTACCAAACCTCGTGTGTCTTCTTAACAGGCTCAAGCTCAATTTTACTACTGATGAAGGAAATGCGGAATTGCTGAATTGTCAACTATGACTAACGAAATGCTGAAGAACGGCACCTTGCAGGTAAGTCCGCCATTTTGCAGGCGAGCAGCCACCGCTGGAGCCCAGTTGCCAAAAGCAGCGGTCAGCCCCTCTGGGTTGGTGTCAGTGATCCCATCCACCGGTGGCTCTCCAACCTTGGACACAGCGAAGTATGCCAGAACCTGGTTCGCATCCACCAACCCCTTACTCTCGAACCACGGTTCCAGCATTCCATTCTGGAAGAATACCAAATCTGCTCCATTATCAGCTCAAAGAGTTCCCCGGCACGCAGCAGCAGTAAGCAATTTCGGGAGCACAGAGACGCGATAGGCAGCGATCATCATACCTCGCCACCGAGATTTCGGGGTGGCCTCGAGCACGCCGTCGAGGTCGTCGTTGCGGGTGCACACCAATATAGGCCCGGAGGGCGCGCCGTCCGGCACCTTCTCCCCGCGGCCCACCCGTACGTCCCCGCCTAGTGGTCCCATGCCCAGCAGCGCCTGCCCCACGCGACCGGCGCCCACCACCACCGCCGGCTGCACCGCCGTGGCCATCGCTGCCGTAGTCTTGAGGACCTTAGAAGCGACCGCCCTCGATGAGGAGGAGGAGGACAAGAGGAGGCGGCGGCGGAGCGCAGGTAGCGGAGTGACGGCGGCGGGGACGGAGACGGTGGCTTTGAGGGCCATTCCGACAGATGGGTGGGGAGGATGGGGTGGCAAGATGACGTCGTTTGTTTAAGAGATGACGGGTGCCGTTAGGCTTAGTAAACGGGAACCACCCGATCTGTGGATCGGCTTATCTGCTCAACTTTTTTTTTTTTAACGGGAAAGGGTCCGAAGAAGCTGCATTAATATATCAGGCGGTGGATACATTTTACACAAAGGCCCCTCAAAGAGGAGAGCAGAGAAAGCAGGACATAAAATATTGCAAAAAACACCCTAGGACTAAAAATGAAAAATCAATCAGGTCCTATGGTGTCTTCTCCACCGCAGCCGTCGACGAGCTCCTTGCGCCGGCCACCAGAGCGACTCCGGGGACGAACCACTTGGCGTCGCTTAGGGGGGAGCTCCGGCGAGGTGCTCCAGAAAGGGCCTCCGAACTGGAGGTTTGAAGAGGCGCAAGCAAAGCGCATCAAGGTCGCCCTTCGACCAGAAGAGGCAGCAACCCCGCGGCAGTCGCCGCCACCCATGGGCCGCTGCGGATGAGCATCAGAGGGGAGAAGATCCCCATCGGTCGCAGCTTCAAACAGAGCAGGAATAGACCAGAGGAGGTAGATCTCTTCAAGCCAAACTCCACCACCTCGATGTCGTTGACGAAGAAGGAGAACCATCCTCCATGGAAGCTCCAGCTCAAGGTACCAGCTCCCGAGCGAAGAAATGGTTGCAGCCCAGCTTCCCCACTCCCCCCCGCCGCCACGGCCGGCCAGGAGTGGATCCACCTCGCCACGCGCCGCACCGATGCACCCATCCCCCTCGCCTCCACGGCCGGCCGGGACAGGGCGTCTCGCGTCACCACCTCTCGAGCGGAAGCAAGCGACAGAAGCTTTATTCAACGGAGCGGCTGCTCCTCCTTCCTTCCTCAACTCCGACCATCGAAGCACAAGGGAGACCAGGAGAAGCCCTAGGAGCTCATGGATCCAGTTGCCAAGATCTAGAGCACCTCTACCCCTACTGGGCAAAACGCCCACAACTGGCACAAGGCCAAACACCCTACTACCTACTACTACTCCGGCGACCCCCCGCCACCACTTCCCACCGGCTAGTCCGGCGAGAAGGGCGCGGGCGAGCCCTGGTCTCTCGTGGACGACTCTCAAAGCTACAGGAAGAGAAGGGACGGTTCGCTTATCTGCTCAACTTGTGGTCGACCTAAACTGAGACTTTAGGCCATGTATATCGCTAGGCTCTTGTACAGCCGCTTAAGTGAAAAAAATAAATCCCATAAAATTTAATTATCAGCTAAGCGGGTCGTAGGTTTCAACGCTGGACGCTAATCGTGTTCGTTACTGGAATTAGACTAGCATACTAGTCTCCAAGTCTTACTTTCCTTGACCAAAAATGAGTCCTAGCCGTTTATGTCGGCGCAAACGTTATTTTTCAGATAGGGTGGGAATCTACCATAACTACCAAGAATCTGATCTTAGTGTTCGCTCTAAGCGCCCGTGATGTACGTGCCTTTACTAGGCTCAACGACCTTGGGCTTCCCTCGGATGTTGGAACGATGGCTCTATTTGTAGGACAGCACTACCCCGCGATGCCAACCCTAAAAAAAACTACCCCGTGACGCCGCACTCTTTCACCAACTCAAGCAAATAAATGGTTTCACAACTCAAGCAAATAAATGGTTCTATAATAAAAGAAAATATAGGTGATTCTACACACGCTTTGTCATCTCTTTTTCATGCTCTCTCTCTCAAGAAAATCTTTCATGCCTTCATTTGTTTCGAGCAAGATAAAAATCTCCCTAAATTCAGGCTTCACAATCAACAACGTGGATGTGTGGAAGAGAGCGGTTTTTTCTTCGACACCGTACTCTTTCACCAACTTCAGGACATGTGCAGGTTCTTCATGAAGAAGGTTTATTTTAAGAAACCAAATCGCCTCTAGTGTGTACCTGGTTTTTTCAATGGAAGCTCCTGGTCCTAGTGGTTTATGTTCCTATTGATTTCTATGTTTTGGATGTTGAATATAATGCTTCTTGTCCTATCACTTTGGAAAGACCTTTTCTTAAAACAGTCGGTGCTATCATTGATATGAAAGAAGGCACCATTAAATATCATTTTCCATTCCGCAGTGCGTACCGTCTAGCCATAAAAGACACCCTGCGAGAATCAAGTGGTGGACAGTGTAGCTCATCCCCGGATGGTGACCGGCCGATTTGGAACCTCATTTGGAAGTGCCCTGTACCGCAGAAGATCAGAATTTTTGCATGGCGCCTTGCTACAAACTCTCTGGCTGTTACTGATCTTCTACATCAACGTATTCAGAAGATCAATCCTTGCTGCTCCGTTTGTGGCACTGAAAATGAGGATTCCCATCATGCTGTTATCCGCTGCACAATAGCCAGGGCGCTTCGTGAAGGGCTCCGTACTGTTTGGTCCCTACCAGCTGAAAGTACCTTCTGGTCTAGTGGACACGACTGGTTTCTGCAGCTCCTTAGCTCATCCTCTGAAGACATGCGGATAAAAATCCTCTTCATGTTTTGGCGGACATGGCACCACCGTAACAACATTGTGCATGGAGATGGAAAAGCTTCACTAACAGCCTCTGTACCTTTTCTTCAGAATTATGTGGACACATTACGGGCTCTACCGAGGATCTTTTTGGATGATAAAGGTAAAACCCCCATTGTTGATTTAACGCCCTCTCCTCCTGTACTAGATGATGTTTCAGATTCGGACTGGAAACCGCCGAATAATGGTTGCGCCAAAATTAATGTGGATGCCGGATGGGATGAGAGGACCAAGGTGGACGGGTTGGGTGTCGTGGCGAGAGACCAGGCAGGTGTTGTGCTTCTTTCGGCATGGAAACATGTGTCTTCGTGCATCAGTGCGGAGGAAGCGGAAATTCTAGCAATGCTTGAAGGACTTTGTCTGGCTGCTCTGCATATTGACAAGCCGACAGTTTTTGAAACAGTTTGTGCCCGGGTTGCAGAGGTGCTGGGATCACATATGGAAGATCGTTCGGCGAATTGGTGCCTGTACAAGGAGGCTCATGATCGGATGATTAAGCTGCCTGATAGCTATATCAATAAGGTCGGCAGGATTGGTAATAAAGTTGCCCACGAGTTAGCGCATTTAGGTAAGCGTGAGTTAAGTGGTGTGTTGCTCGGTTATGCACCTTCCTGTGTGTCGGTGTTAATCGAGCGTGATTGTATGAACACTATTATTTGATATCAATAAAGCTCACGTTTCTCTCAAAAAAAATATCATTTTCCATTCAATAAAGGTATTGAACACTTCCCTATGAGGAGAGAGAAGTTGCTTTTTTCTCCTCCTTTTAAAGCAAGATTTTATGTTAATGCTTCTTCATTTAAAAATATTTGATTTCTTTTTGCTTCTTGTGTCTAACTTAAAGGCGTTAAAGAAAAGTACTTGTTGAGAGATAACCCAAGATTTTTCTTGAGTCTTGGAAGTTATTACTTCTGTAATGACCTCTTCTTATCCTTTTTGTTTGCTTTTTGTGCCAAAAATGACATCTAATGAGAGGGAAGTAAGATTTGGGGAGTTTCTGTCCCAAAACAGATTTCTGTCCTCCACCAAACAAATTCCCCAGTATGTTAGCTAACTTTCGTTAGTTCAACACTTTTTTATTTGAGAAACAGAAGATGTTCCAAAAAATCAGTTTCTGCCTGCTGGTCTATTTTGACAGATTTCTGCCATTATTTGTATTTGCTTCTTATTAATTCCTTTTTGAGTTCTATTTAGGTGAATTGAGATTTTTTAAAGAGTTACTACAGTAGATTGTGTTTTTAGTGAAAAGCCTTGTTGTTTCAAAGCTTTGCCAGAGGTCTAATATCTTTTGAATAAGCTAATGTTGTTAATGAAGATTGTGTGAAGTTTTTTGTGAAGGAAAAAATTTCAGGTGTAGAGAGAGAATGATGCGATGAGATGAAGAATGGACAAAAGATCAAACTTGGGGATTCTAGCATGGTGTCACCCCAAGAAATACCCAAGAGGTACAAGAGTCAAAGCTTGGGGATGCCCGGGATGCCTTGGGCATCCCCTTCTTCATCAATAAAAAGCTCAGGTCTGTCTAGACACTTCATTTCTATTGTTTCATGCATAGTTGTGTTGTTCTTGGAGCGTATTAGTTTTCATTTGATTTGCTTAGTTTGTTTAGTTTTCTTGAGTAGTTTGGACCCCCGTTCTCACTGTGTTGTTTTACAAATAAGTTTGCTTGGTATTGGAAAGGAGTAGTAAGTTCTTACTTGAAGTGCAAGAGGAGCTTGCATTGACTGTGACTTAGACTTTAGCATGACATGCTAGGTGTTATTTTGACTTTATGCTTAGTGATTATTATTGTAGCATGTCTTGTTCCAAACAATTGGGATTGCTTACTGTGCCTTAAAGAAATTATGCGTTGTTTTAGCATGCAAAAACATAGTATTGTGGTATTCTCCTTTGATGTTTTGCTTGGGTTGACTTGGCACATGCTCACACCATGTTATGACTATGACAAGTCACCATTAGCCTCTATGATCATTTAGTCCTTGACTTGTAGTACCACTCTTTGCTTTGATTAGTATGTTTTGTTGCACTGCATGATTATGACCATTATTGCTCTCTTAATTGGTTGCTCCCAGTCTTTTGCTAGCCTCCACTTGTATGAGTAAGTCCTACTCATGCTTCCAATTCCTAAGAAACCAAGTTTTTTCAAAGTGTCCACTATAAACTCCTATGCATGGTGTGTTACACCATTTGAAGTATATTCTTGTTTTCAACTATATTCCAATTAAAAACTATTTTGTTATGTGAAAACTTAGTGATTAAAACCCTCACAAACTTGATGACACACTTTATTCTTTGCCACTAATAAACTTGAACCATTGGGACAACTTTGTTGTATATGCTTGCACTTATAAGTTGGAATTAGCAGAACCGTGCTATCAGGGGAACGTTTTCAACATTGCACTTGTACTTTGTACTCAGTTGATATCATGTTGTTTTGTCTATGGATGTCACCGGTGTGAAATAAAGAGGGAACTTGTAAGTCCATGGAGTTTGTATCTTGTGTTAGAGAAACGTCTGGGCCGCTAGCCTAAGTCATGCCTAATCATGGTGGAAACTTGCAGCATCACCATAATGAGCTATCTATGAAGCATCCTCAATAAAAAGTTATGCATATGGTAAATAAAAAGATTGCTGAGATGCTCATTGTCTGCTTGCCTTGTCATTTTGGTTATGGGAAAGCTCCTGTACCATGTGCAAGGGGTACCCCGTTGGAGGTTCTCAATGATATGCAAATACTTACAGTGACAAGAACTTACTTGGACCCAAAGTTGAGTATGCATGAGGTGTGGCCCTCGTATTCAAGGGACATGAGATTGCCAACTTATACTTCGTCAAGCATATACTCTAGCTTTGCCACTTTAACCTTAACCACTTCAAGATGCTTATGATAGGGGCAATGAGGGCTGAAAGCTAACAAGTACCATAATTTTTGGAAGCTCTTTTCTAAACTTGTAATCACGGCTTCCTTTACAAAAAAGCCTTTCTTCCACCATTATTGAGTCTTCACCTTCTACCTTTAGGCACCATTAAGAGAGCATAGTTGTCATTCTTTGTGCAGTGTTCCAAAGCTTATTAATTGATGCATATTGTGTTATTATTTGTTCTTATGCTACTTGTTTCTAGTCACCCTTGTGAACTTTGCAGGTGTCCTATGCATATATTTGCTACTCTATGAGCGACAAACTGATTGTCACTATGCTATGTTTTCTGTATGTGGAACAAACAAACGTTTTTAATGCATGTTATTCATGATCTTTGTTTGTAGCTTGTCATGTTGCATGCATAGTTACTATATACTATTGTTAGAACTCCATCTTTCATGCACATGTTTAGAGTTCTTTGATCCCAGCTTTCAATGCCTGCAAATGGTTGGATCTTTATTGTAAGGGTGCATGTCACCTAAAAAATTATTCTTTTATCACTTACCTACTCGAGGACGAGCAGGAGTTAAGCTTTTCTTAGAACAGCTGGTGCTATCATTGATATGAAAGAAGACACCATTAAATATCATTTTCCATTCAAGAAAGGTATTTAACACTTCCCTATGAGGAGAGAGAAGTTGCTTTTTGCTCCTCCTTTGAAAGCAAGATTTTATGTTAATGCTTCTTCATTTAAAAATACTTGATTTCTTCTTGCTTCTTGTGTCTAACTTAAAGGCGTTAAATAAAAGTACTTGTTGAGAGATAAGATTTTTCTTGAGTCTTAGAAGTTATTACTTCTGTAATGACCTTTCCTTATCCTTTTTGTTTGCTTTTTGTGCCAAGAATGACCTCTAATGAGAGGAAAGTAAGATTTGGGGAGTTGTTGTCCCGAAACAGATTTCTGTCCTCGACCAAACAAATTTGTGAGGAGGCTCTATAACTCGTATTGAGCTGAAAATTTACGAATAAATCCCCCAGTATGTTAGATAACTTTTGTTAGTTCAACACTTTTTGATTTGATAAACATAAGATGTTTGAAAAAATTGGTTTCTGCCTGCTGGTCTATTTTGACAGATTTCTGCCATTATTTGTATTTGCTTCTTATTGATTCCTTTTTGAGTTCTCTTTAGGTGAAATGAGATTTTTGAAGGAGTTACTACAGTAGATTGTGTTTTTAGTGAAAAGCCTTGCTGTTTAAAAGCTTTGCCAGAGGTCTAATATCTTTGAATAAGCTAATGTTGCTAATGAAGATTATGTGAAGTTTTGTGTGAAGGAAAAAATTCCAGGTGTAGAGAGAGAATGATGCAATGAGATGAAGAATGGACAAAAGCTCAAGCTTGGGGATGCCACCATGGTGTCACCACAAGAAATATCCAAGAGGTACAAGAGTCAAAGCTTGGGGATGCCCAAGGCATCCCCTTCTTCATCAATAAAAAGCTCAGGTGTGTCTAGACACTTTGTTTTTATTGTTTCATGCACAGTTGTGTTGTTCTTGGAGCGTCTTAGTTTTTGTTTGATTTTCTTAGTTTGTTTAGTTTTCTTGAGTAGTTTGGACCCCCGTTCTCGCTGTGTTGTTTTGCAAATAAGTTTGCTTGGTATTGGAAATGAGTAGTAAGTTCTTGCTTGAAGTGCAAGAGGAGCTTGCATTGACTGTGACTTAGACTTTAGCATGACATGCTAGGTGTTGTTTTGACTTTATGCTTAGTGATTATTGTTGTAGCATGTCTTGTTCCAAACAATTGGGATTGCTTAGTGTGCCTTGAAGAAATTATGCGTCGTTTTAGCATGCAAAAACATAGTATTGTGGTATTCTCCTTTGATATTTTGCTTGGGTTGACTTGGCACATGCTCACACCGTGTTATGACTCTGACAAGTCACCATTAGCCTCTATGATCATTTAGTCCTTGACTTGTAGTACCACTCTTTGCTTTGATTAGTATGCTTTGTTGCACTGCATGCTTATGGCCATTATTGCTCTCTTAGTTGGTTGCTCCCAGTCTTTTGCTAGCCTCCACTTGTATGAGTAAGTCCTACTCGTGCTTCCAACTCCTAAGAAACCAAGTTTTTCCAAAGTGTCCACTATGAACTCCTATGCGTGGTGTGTTACACCATTCCAAGTATATTCTTGTTTTCAACTATCTTCCAATTAAAAACTATTTTGTTATGTGAAAACTTAGTGATTAAAGCCCTCACGAACTTGATGACACACTTTATTCTTTGCCACTAATAAACTTGAACCATTGGGACAACTTTGTTGTATATGCTTGCACTTATTAGTTGGAATTAGCAGAACCGTGCTATCACGGGGAATGTTTTCAATATTGCACTTGTACTAGATCTATCTACTAGATTGTAGCAACGAGTCGATAGAATACTAACCCTCGAAGATCCAAAGCGGTTAACGAGAGCAGATTCTCGTGGGTGATGTAGTCGTACACTTCCGATCTCAAGATCGCGTAGACGATCCTTCTGGCGCTGCGTTCCGGCAGCGCTTCCGTAGTCGGTCACACGTTTGATACTCGATGAAGACCTTCCTCTCCCTTGTTCCAGCAGGCAGCGGAGGTTGTAGCACTCTCCTCGCAATTCCGGCAGCACGACGACGTGGTACCGGAAGAAGAGGGGAGATCTCGCATGGCTTCGCCTTAAGCCGGAGCGAGTATGGTGGACTACGAGAGAGCCCTCGGTGATCTAGGGTTTAGACACACCAAGGAGAGAGGGATAGGCCGGCGGTTAGGGAAAGGGGAGGGCCCTAACTTGGCGGCTAGGCAAACCCTAGGGGCGGCAGCGACTTGGTGGAGGCCGGCGGCTAGGGCTAGGGTTTAGAGGAGAGAGGTGTCAGTCTAGAGGGGCACCCCTGCCCCTCCTTTTATAGGTGGGAGGGCGCCGGCCAGGGGAGGAGAGTCCTCCCCTAAGTCGGCCTCCTTGGCCGGCGGGTGGAGGGAGAGGAACTCCTCCCCAAGTAGGTTTCCTACTCTCCCTCCACCAAGCAAAACTGCCGTTTGACTTTTCAAATTGGCGTTTGACTTTTCAAACTAGGATTTGATTTATCCCTCTATTTTGCCCAGCCATGATACCTAGTACATGATGCAATCATTCCAACTTGTTATGACACATTCATGTACCCTTCCCATCCGGAGTGTCGGACCTTCCGGAACCTTCTAGAACATTCCCGATGAAAACACCGGAACCATTCTCCAACCCCGAAACAGGACTTTCCTTATATGAATATTATTCTCCGGACCATTCCGAATCTCCTCGTGGTATCCCGGATCCCATCCGAGACTCCGAATAATATTCGGTCTCTTACTCATCATTCCATAACTACTCAACAACATCGAATCCTTAAGTGTGTCTCCCTACGGTTCGTGAATTATGAGGACATGATCGAGACACTTCTCCGATCAATAACCAATAGAGGAATCTGGAAATTCATATGGCTCCCACATATTTCTACGATTACTTTGCCATCGAATGAACCACTTACATATGATACCAATTTCCCTTTGTCTCACGATAGTTTACTTATCCGAGGTTTTGATCGTCGGTATCTCTGCATACCTAGTTCAACCTCGTTACTGATAAGTACTCTTTTCTCGTTCCCGTGGTATGTGATCCCTTGTGAGCCAGTCACATGCTTGCAAGCTAATTGGATGACATTCCACCGAGAGGGCCCAGAGTATATCTATCCGTCATATGGATGGACAAATCCCACTATTGATCCATGTGCCTCAACACATACTTTCCGAACACTCAATGCCACCTTTATAGCCACCCAGTTACGGTGTGGTGTTTGATGTCATCAAAGCATCCTTCCGGTGATGGTGATTAGCATGATCTCATGGTCGAAGGAATTAGGTTACTATGTATTAGAAAGCATATAGCAAATGAACTATATTAAATGACTTGATCTTTATGCTACGCTTAACTATAGGAGTATGTCCATCACATCATTCTCCTAATGATATGACCATGTTGTTAATAACATCTCTATGTTCATGATCAGGAAACCATGATCATATATTTGTTGGAGATATGCCCTAGAGGTAATAATAAATGTAGTTATTATTATATATCTTTGTGTTTATGATAAATGTTTACATTCATGCTATAATAGTATTAACAAGGAAACCATTAATACTTGTGTGATTTGTAAACTTAATTTGAAGTCCCTAGTATGGCCTCTATACTTCACTAGCTTGTTGGTTGATTGATGATGTGGTTTCTTTGTCATGAACATTGAGATGTTATCAACAACAAGATCATATCGTTAGGAGAATGATATGGTGGACATACTCCTATAGACAAGCGTAGCATAAAGATCAAGTCATTTCAATAGTTCAATTGCTATATGCTTTCTGATACATAGTAACCTAATTCCTTCGACCATGAGATCATGCATATTGCCTTTACTGGATGGATGCTTTGATGTCATCAAACACCACACCGTAACAGGGTGGCTATAAAAGTGGCATTGGGTGTTCGGAAAGTATTGGTTGAAACACATGGATCAAGAGTGGGATTTGTCCATCCACATGACGGATAGATATTCTCTGGGCCCTCTCGGTGAAATGTCATCCAATTAGCTTGCAAGCATGTGACTTGGTCACAAGGGATCACATATCACGGGAACGAGAAAAGAGTACTTATCAGTAACGAGGTTGAACTAGGTATGCAGAGATACCGACGATCATGACCTCGGATAAGTAACATATCGTGAGACAAAGGGAAATTGGTATCGTATGTAAGTGGTTCATTCGATCGCAAAGTAATCGTAGAAATATGTGGGAGCCATATGAATTTCCAGATTCCTCTATTGGTTATTGTTCGGAGAAGTGTCTCGATCATGTCCGCATAATTCACGAACCGTAGGGAGACACACTTAAGGATTCGACGTTGTTTGAGTAGTTATGGTATTATGAGAAAGAGACCGAATGTTGTTCGGAGTCTCGGATGGGATCCGGGATATCACGAGGTGATCCGGAATGGTCCGGAGAATAAGATTCATATAAGGAAAGTCCCATTTCGGAGTTGGGGAATGGTTCCGGTGTTTTCATCGGGAACATTCTAGAAGGTCCCGGAATGTCCGGCACTCCGGGGGGGAAGGGGTACATGAATGTGTCATTGCAAGATGGAATGATTGCATCATGTACTAAGTGTTCTCGCTGTCCAAAATAAAGGGTTTATTTAATTCCTAAATTGGAAAAGTCAAACGGCTAGTTTGAAAGTCAAACTGCCAGTTTTGGAAAGTGGGAAGAGGAGGAGAAGAGGAGACCGACTTGGGGAAGGAGTCCCCAAGCCGGCGGCCAGCCCTAGGCCGAGTTGGGGAGGGACTCCCTCCCTCCCCTAGCGCGCCAGCCCTCCCACCTATAAAGGGAGGGGCAGGGCTCCCCTCCCAATACACACAAGTTCCTATCCTCTAAACTAGAAACTAGACCTAGACCCCGGTTTAGAGCTGTTTCGGTTTAGAGCCTTCTAATTGGTTTAGAGCCCTCTAATTGGTGTGTCTAATTACTAGACCACTAATAGCCTCTCTCATAAGCTCCACCATACTCGCACCGGCTTAAGGCGAAGCCCTGCGGGATCTCCCCTCTACCTCCGGTACCACGCCGTTGTGCTGCCGGAATCGCGAGGAGAGTGCTACAACCTCCGCTGCCTGCTGGAACAAGGGAGAGGAAGGTCTTCGTCGAGTACCGAACGTGTGACCGACTGCGGGAGCGCTGCGGGAACGCGGCGCCGGAAGGATCGTCTACGCGATCTTGAGATCGGAAAGAGTACGACTACATCACCCACGAGAATCTGCTCTCGTTAAACACTTTGGAATCTTCGAGGGTGAGTTATTCCATCGACTCGTTGCTACAATCTAGTAGATAGATCTTGGCTTGTTTGTTTGTATGCGATAGAAAATTTTTGTTTTCCATGCTACGAACCCCTACAGTGGTATCAGAGCCGTGTCTATATGTAGATCTGTTGCACGAGTAGAACACAATGGTCATTGTGGGCGTTGATGCTTTTATTGTAGATTGCTTTTTGTGTACTTTGCATCTTGCGGTATGTTGGGATGAAGCGGCCCGGGCTAACCTTACATGACATCGTTCATGAGACTTGCTCCACGCTTGACATGCAACTCGTTTTGCATAAGTGGCTTTGCGGGTGCCTGTTTCTCCTAGCATAGTAAAGATCCAATTTACAACGGGTGATCAACAATGCTAGTATCAATGTTGTGGTTCTTGTTCGTAAGTTAGAACGACACTTATGGAAAGCCCCAAACCACGTAAAATATGCAAAGAAAGTAGAAGCGTCTAACTTTGTTTTGCAGGGGTGTGCAGTGATGTGATATGGCCATGATTGTGATTATATTTGATGTATGCAATGATCCTTATTGTAAGTTGGCAACCGGCAGGAGCCATATGGTTGTCTTTAATTTCTGTTAAGGCCTGCGTGTCTATTCAAAATAGTTGTAATAGTTGAAGTTGGCGGACGACAACCATGAAGAAGCGTCATTGACCTTGATGCTATGCCGGTGATGATGGAGATCATGTTCGTGCTTGAAGATGGAGATCGGAAGCACAAAGAAGAAAGGCCATATCATATCACATATTATGAATTGCATGTGATGTTAATCCTTTATGCATCTTGTATTGCTTAGTAGACGACGGTAGCATTATAAGATGATCCCTCATGCACATAAATTTCAAGTTCTAAAAGTGTTCACCCTTAGTATGCACCGTTGCCAAAGCTTGCTGCTTCGAAGCACCACGTGATGATCGGGTGTCTTTGATTCCGCGGGTGACTACAACGTAAGCAAGCCAGATTTGCTTATGCGGAAGCTAAGGTTTGATCTTGACGAGCCTAGCATGTACAGACATGGCCTCAGGAACACGGATCGCCGAAAGGCAAAGCATGAATCATATAGTAGATATGATGAACATGATGATTGTTCGCCATTAAAACTATATCAGCTCTCGTGATGATCGGTGTTGATGTAGTGGATTTGGTTCGTGTGATCACTAAAACAATGTGAGGGATGTTGTTTTGAGTGGGAGTTCACCTAGTTTAATTTCATTAATTAATTTGAACTCAATTTGTCATAAACTTAGTCTAAACTATTGCAAATATGTTGTAGATCAATGGCAGCCCCTACCATCAATTTTAATGCGTTCCTAGAGAAAGAAAAGTTGAAAAACAATGGAAGCAACTTCGCGGATTGGTTCCGCAATTTGAGGATTGTCCTCACAGCTGGTAATTTGACCTATGTGCTGGATGCACCGCTAGGTGACCCACCTGCAGCTGATGCTACCGATGAAGTAAAGAATGTTTACCTCGCTCGGAAGAATCAGTACTCCATAGTTCAGTGTGCTATCTTGTATGGTTTAGAATCGGAGCTTCAGAAAAGGTTTGAAGAGTCAGATCCATATGATATTGTCGAGGATCTCAAATTAATCTTTGAGACTCATGCGGCAATTGAAAGTTATGAAGCTTCTGAAAAGTTCTTTAACTGCAAGATGGAAGAGGGTAGCTCCGTCAGTGAGCATGTGCTTAAAATGTCTGGGCACGCAAATAAACTTCAAAGTTTGGGTATAGTGATTCCTAATACTTTGGGAGTTTACCGCATCCTCCAATCACTACCACCAAGTTACAAGAACTTTGTGATGAACTACAACATGCAGAACATGAACAAAGAGTTGCCAGAACTATTTGCTATGTTAAAATCTGCAGAAGCGGAGATCAAGAAAGAGCACCAAGTGTTGATGGTCAATAAGACCACCAAATTCAAGAAAGGCAAGTCTAAGCAGAAGGGACACTTCAAGAAGGGTGGTAAGAAAGTTACCACGCCGACGAAGAGGACCAAGGCTGGACCCAAGCCTGATACTGAGTGCTTTTACTGCAAGGGAGAAGGTCACTGGAAGCGGAATTGCCCAAGGTACTTGGCGGATTTGAAGAACGGCAACATCAAGAAGAAAGGTATATCTGATATACATGTTATTGATGTGTATCTCACTAGTACTCGTAGTAGTGCCTGGGTATTTGATACTGGTTCGGTTGCTCATATTTGTAACTCGAAACAGGAGCTGCAGAATAAACGGAAGCTAGTGAAGAACGAGGTGACGATGCGCGTGGGAAACGGATCAAAGGTTGATGTGATCGCGGTCGGCACACTACCTCTTCATCTACCATCGGGATTAGTTTTATACTTAAATAATTGTTATTTGGTGCCTGCGTTGAGCATGAACATTATATCGGGATCTTGTTTATTGCGAGACGGTTACTTGTTTAAATCCGAGAATAATGGTTGTTCGATTTATATGAGTAATATGTTTTATGCACATGCACCTTTGATAGATGGTCTATTCATATTGAATCTCGATAGTAGAAATACACATATTAATAACATTGAGGCTAAACGTTTGAAATCAAGCGATAATTTGACCTATATGTGGCACTGTCGTCTTGGTCACATTGGAGTGAAGCGTATGAAGAAACTCCATTCCGATGGACTTCTTGAATCACTTGATTTTGAATCACTTGAAAGATGCGAAGCATGTCTGATGGGTAAAATGACTAAGACTCCATTTTCTGGTATGATGGAGCGAGCTACAGACTTATTGGAAATCGTACATACCGATGTGTGTGGTCCAATGAGTGTAGCATCGCGCAGTGGTTATCGTTATGTTCTTACCTTCACGGATGACTTGAGTAGATATGGGTATATCTATTTTATGAAACATAAGTCCGAAACTTTCGAGAAGTTTAAGGAGTTTCAAAGTGAGGTAGAGAATCAACGTAACAAGAAGATTAAATTTCTACGATCTGATCGTGGAGGTGAATATCTAAGTTACGAGTTTGGCGAGCATTTGAAGAAATGTGGAATACTTTCGCAGTTGACACCGCCGGGAACACCACAGCGTAATGGTGTGTCTGAACGTCGTAATCGAACTCTCTTAGATATGGTTCGTTCTATGATGTCACTTACAGATTTGCCACTATCATTTTGGGGTTATGCATTAGAAACAGCCGCATTCACTTTAAATAGGGCACCGTCTAAATCCGTTGAAACGACACCGTATGAATTATGGTTTGGGAAGAAACCTAAATTGTCGTTCCTTAAAGTTTGGGGATGCGAAGCCTATGTAAAGAAGTTACAGCCGGACAAGCTTGAACCCAAAGCGGAAAAATGCGTCTTCATAGGATACCCAAAGGAAACTGTTGGGTATACCTTCTATCATAGATCCGAAGGCAAAAATCTTCGTTGCTAAGAATGGATCCTTTCTAGAGAAGGAATTTCTCTCGAAAGAAGTGACTGGAAGGAAAGTAGAACTCGACGAGGTTGTCGAACCTTCTCTCGAAATTGCGAGTAGCGCAGCACCGGAAGAAGTTCCTGTGGTGCCTGCACCAATAAGAGAGGAAGCTAATGATGGTGATCATGAAACTTCGGTTGAAGTTACTACAGAGCCTCGGAGGTCAACGAGAACTCGTACCACTCCAGATTGGTATGATTCCGTTATGAATGTCATGTTGGTGGACAACACCGATAACCCCGAGACATATGAGGAAGCGATGATGAGCCCAGATTCCAATAAATGGCAAGAAGCCATGAAATCCGAGATTGGATCCATGTACGAAAACCAAGTATGGACTTTGGTGGACTTACCGGATGGCCGGAAGGCTGTCGAGAACAAATGGATTTTCAAGAAGAAAACAGATGCTGATGGTAATGTTACTGTCTATAAAGCTCGACTTGTCGCAAAAGGGTTTCGACAAATTCAAGGAGTTGACTACGATGAGACTTTCTCACCGGTAGCGAAGCTAAAGTCTGTGAGGATTATGTTAGCAATCGCTGCATATTATGATTATGAGATATGGCAGATGGATGTCAAAACAGCATTCCTCAATGGAGACA
This sequence comes from Avena sativa, assembly GCA_916181665.1. Taxonomy (NCBI): domain Eukaryota; kingdom Viridiplantae; phylum Streptophyta; class Magnoliopsida; order Poales; family Poaceae; genus Avena; species Avena sativa. Next base: position 427,919,345 of record OV702280.1, read on the forward strand.
TTGATGAAGAGTTGTATATGATACAACCCAAAGGTTTTGTCGATCCTAAAGATGCTAACAAGGTATGCAAGCTTCAACGGTCCATCTATGGATTGAAGCAAGCATCCCGAAGTTGGAATCAACGTTTTGATAAGGTAATCAAAAGTTTTGGTTTTATACAAACTTATGGAGAAGCTTGTATTTACAAGAAAGTGAGTGGGAGCTCTGTAGCATTCTTAATACTGTATGTGGATGACATATTGTTGATTGGGAATGATGTAGACCTTCTTAATAGTGTCAAGGAATATTTGAATAATAGTTTTTCAATGAAGGATCTTGGCGAAGCAGCTTACATATTAGGCATAAAGATTTATAGAGATAGATCGAAACGCCAAATATCATTGTCACAAAGTACATATTTGGACAAAGTTCTAAAGAGGTTTGGAATGGAAGATAGCAAGAAAGGGTTCTTGCCCATGTTGCCCAATACAACCTTGAGTAAAACTCAAAGTCCGACATCGGCAGAAGATAGAGAAAAGATGAGTAAGACTCCCTATGCCTCAGCCATAGGATCTCTAATGTATGCCATGCTATGTACTAGACCCGACATCGCATATGCTGTTAGTCTAACTAGCAGATATCAAAGTGATCCAGGAGTGGATCATTGGACAGCGGTCAAAAACATCCTTAAGTACTTGAGAAGAACTAAGGATATGGTTCTTTCTTATGGAGGTGATGAACAGCTCGTTGTTAATGGTTACACCGATGCTAGTTGGAACACCGATCCGGATGATTCTAAATCGCAATCTGGATACGTATTTATTTTGAATGGTGCAGCAGTTAGCTGGAGGAGTGCAAAGCAAAGCGTTGTGGCGAGATCTTCAACTGAATCGGAATACATGGCTGCTTCGGAGGCTTCACAAGAAGCGATATGGATGAAAGAGTTCATTACAGAGCTGGGTGTGGTTCCAAGTGCGCTGGACCCAATGTCTATCTACTGTGATAACATGGGCGCCATAGCCAATGCGCAAGAACCAAGGTCACACAAGAAGCTGAAGCATATCAAGCTGCGTTTCCACGCTATTCGAGAACATATCCAGGATGGGGATATAAAGATTTGCAAAGTAAACACAGATCTGAATGTGGCGGATCCGTTGACTAAACCTCTCCCGAGGGCAAAACATGACCAACACCAAACTGCCATGGGTGTTCGGTATATTACCATGTAATCTAGATTAGATGACTCTAGTGCAAGTGGGAGACTGTTGGAGATATGCCCTAGAGGTAATAATAAATGTAGTTATTATTATATATCTTTGTGTTTATGATAAATGTTTACATTCATGCTATAATAGTATTAACAAGGAAACCATTAATACTTGTGTGATTTGTAAACTTAATTTGAAGTCCCTAGTATGGCCTCTATACTTCACTAGCTTGTTGGTTGATTGATGATGTGGTTTCTTTGTCATGAACATTGAGATGTTATCAACAACAAGATCATATCGTTAGGAGAATGATATGGTGGACATACTCCTATAGACAAGCGTAGCATAAAGATCAAGTCATTTCAATAGTTCAATTGCTATATGCTTTCTGATACATAGTAACCTAATTCCTTCGACCATGAGATCATGCATATTGCCTTTACTGGATGGATGCTTTGATGTCATCAAACACCACACCGTAACAGGGTGGCTATAAAAGTGGCATTGGGTGTTCGGAAAGTATTGGTTGAAACACATGGATCAAGAGTGGGATTTGTCCATCCACATGACGGATAGATATTCTCTGGGCCCTCTCGGTGAAATGTCATCCAATTAGCTTGCAAGCATGTGACTTGGTCACAAGGGATCACATATCACGGGAACGAGAAAAGAGTACTTATCAGTAACGAGGTTGAACTAGGTATGCAGAGATACCGACGATCATGACCTCGGATAAGTAACATATCGTGAGACAAAGGGAAATTGGTATCGTATGTAAGTGGTTCATTCGATCGCAAAGTAATCGTAGAAATATGTGGGAGCCATATGAATTTCCAGATTCCTCTATTGGTTATTGTTCGGAGAAGTGTCTCGATCATGTCCGCATAATTCACGAACCGTAGGGAGACACACTTAAGGATTCGACGTTGTTTGAGTAGTTATGGTATTATGAGAAAGAGACCGAATGTTGTTCGGAGTCTCGGATGGGATCCGGGATATCACGAGGTGATCCGGAATGGTCCGGAGAATAAGATTCATATAAGGAAAGTCCCATTTCGGAGTTGGGGAATGGTTCCGGTGTTTTCATCGGGAACATTCTAGAAGGTCCCGGAATGTCCGGCACTCCGGGGGGGAAGGGGTACATGAATGTGTCATTGCAAGATGGAATGATTGCATCATGTACTAAGTGTTCTCGCTGTCCAAAATAAAGGGTTTATTTAATTCCTAAATTGGAAAAGTCAAACGGCTAGTTTGAAAGTCAAACTGCCAGTTTTGGAAAGTGGGAAGAGGAGGAGAAGAGGAGACCGACTTGGGGAAGGAGTCCCCAAGCCGGCGGCCAGCCCTAGGCCGAGTTGGGGAGGGACTCCCTCCCTCCCCTAGCGCGCCAGCCCTCCCACCTATAAAGGGAGGGGCAGGGCTCCCCTCCCAATACACACAAGTTCCTATCCTCTAAACTAGAAACTAGACCTAGACCCCGGTTTAGAGCTGTTTCGGTTTAGAGCCTTCTAATTGGTTTAGAGCCCTCTAATTGGTGTGTCTAATTACTAGACCACTAATAGCCTCTCTCATAAGCTCCACCATACTCGCACCGGCTTAAGGCGAAGCCCTGCGGGATCTCCCCTCTACCTCCGGTACCACGCCGTTGTGCTGCCGGAATCGCGAGGAGAGTGCTACAACCTCCGCTGCCTGCTGGAACAAGGGAGAGGAAGGTCTTCGTCGAGTACCGAACGTGTGACCGACTGCGGGAGCGCTGCGGGAACGCGGCGCCGGAAGGATCGTCTACGCGATCTTGAGATCGGAAAGAGTACGACTACATCACCCACGAGAATCTGCTCTCGTTAAACACTTTGGAATCTTCGAGGGTGAGTTATTCCATCGACTCGTTGCTACAATCTAGTAGATAGATCTTGGCTTGTTTGTTTGTATGCGATAGAAAATTTTTGTTTTCCATGCTACGAACCCCTACAATATTAACCAACAAGCTAGTTTAACAAGAGGCTTTACTAGGGACTCTTTTATGTTTACAAATCACACAAGTATTAATGTTTCCGGTTAATACAATTATAGCATGGTATGTAAACATTTATCATAAGTATGAAGATATGATAATAACCACTTTATTATTTCCTCTTGGGCAAATCTCCAACAGTCTCCCACTTTCACTAGAGTCAATAATCTAGTTTCAAACCTTTGTGTATTCAACACCTATGGCTTTCTGGTGTCGTATGTACACGATTGCTAGTGGTCAACTGATCTCCGGATCTGACACTTCCAGGTTCGTGTGTAATTGCATGTCTTTGCGTCTCTACGCATCACTCATTCCCTAATGAGATGGCTTTGTATAAATTTGGTCCTTTGGTGGGACCTTTAGTTCTTTGGGGTTAAAACATGTTGATAATATTGTCGTACAATATATCTTCATAGTACTATCCCGCTGTGAACCACACCTAGTTTGATAACAAACTACTTGACACAAATGCCCTCTTTTGCTGCTATAACAGCAGTCATATACTTAGCCCTTTTGTTGTAGTATCTATCACAATGTCTTAACTTTGGAACTCATCCAAATTCATTATGGAACTCACTTTCCATCATATTGTGCCACCCTTAGTTTAGATTGAGATAAACTTAATTTGTACTTTGTGACAAAACTAGTATCAATGTAGTACTTTTACAATGAACTAACCACCTATTTGTCACTTCTACAAATAATATACTCTTAGTTCTTCCAAAAGATCATAATAATATCCTTACTATTGTCCAATGATCATCTTATGAATCATTCTGGTATATGCTCATAACATTTAGAGTATAGGACATATCTGGATTTGTACATATCACAATATGATTGATATAAGTACTCTTTGTGATTTCATACATCAAGTATCAATCTATACTTGAATCTTTGTTTCACTTACCAATTGTCAATACACTTGAATATATCATCAACATTGAACTCATTCAATCCTTTCTGTGTGACAAGAACCTTTCTTGTAGTTTCTATATTGAACTTATTCAATATATCATCTATGTACTTTCGGCACAACCATATTAGCATCTATTGATGCCAAATATTTGGGTTTTGCCTAAGTCTTTCATCAAGATGAAATTCTTATCCTGAGTTAATAAAAGATACATCATTTCCAATCAACAATATGTCTTCCACATAATGTATTAGAAACATGTCTTAGCGCTCCCACTTAATTTCTTGCAAATGCAAGCATCTTCATCGTCTCTAATGAAACTAAACTCTTTTAACAGTTTCATCATAGTGAAGATTGCAACTCCGCGATGCTTACTTCAACCATTGAAATTTGCATATGCTTTTAGCATCCTTTGAATTAACAAAACCCTTCGAACCGTGTCATGCACACGTCCTTGGTAACCATCCTATTAGAAGGACTTGTTTTGTTTATTCAACACATAACAAAATTATATGTCGTGGTTGCTACATTAATCCGTCTAGACTAAATATCGCTATGAAAGATCAGATCTTGTCATAGTCAACCTTTGAACATTGTTGTGAACTCTTTCCCAACATGTCGACTATTTCATAGATGTGAAACATCCATGTCTATTTTTTTATAGATCCAAATACGACTGTAAGGTCTTGTACCTTTCCAGAGGGTCTTTCAAGTTCAAAGCTTGATCTCTCGTATATGGAACTATCACGGATTTTATGGCTTCAAGCCATTTGACGGAGTCAGGGCCCATCATCGCTTCTTTGCATGTAGTCGGATCATTATTGTCAAATAATGATTTAACTCTCAAATCTTGGTATTTGATTGTTTACCCGACCTACTTGTTTCAATAGGAACTTAGATCTTCGTGACCACAACCTTTGAGGCACGTGAGCCATGAGCATTGTTGCTGCCTCCGGAACACTTTTCGGCGCTGCGCAACTTTGCACATATAGCTAAGGTTCTTTTAACCTTATCAAAGTTCTATTGTCCTCCCACTTAACTTTTCACGAAAAATTCCTTCTCTAAGAAACTTGACGTTTTAAGCGACAAACATTTTTTTTCGATGTTATGGAGGAACAGTTATTCGAAATAACATACAAAGACAGGTTCATCCGACTTTGGTTGCAAACATCTTTATTATGCATAGCATACCAATGTTTAAGAAAGGACAACTTGGGTTGAATCCCAAACCATAACTTTATATGGCATCATTTCAGTGGATTATGATGAAGCTCTTTTCAGTGAAAAAACGGTAGTCTCTAAATCTTTTAATCTTTAAAATATAATGGCAGTTTTATGAATTACACCTTCGATCTTACCATGTCAAACAAGGTTTAATTATATATCTCGAACGCTCCATACTCCTATGGTGTTTCGGGAAATGCAAATTAACAGAACGATTCCTTAAATCTTAGGTATTATGCTAAACTTGTAACTCAAATATCTTCCTTTATGATCTTATCATAAACTATTTATATTCTTGTTACAATGATTTTGCACTTCATCTTGAAAGTCTTTGAACTTTTCAAATGTTTCATACTTCATCCTTATTAAGTAAATATTCATATATTCACTCAAATTTTCGGAGGAAGCATATGAAGTTGAAATCCATCGCTCTTGACTACATATAATGGACTTCATACAACAATATGTACAAGTTCCAATAAGCTAGTCATTCGTTCCCTTTTGGCCTATGAACGAAGTTTTAATTATCTCTAGGAAAGTTTCACAAGCGTCATTTGATCAAAAATCAAAAGACTCCAAAATTCCATCCACATGGAGTTTCTTCATGTTTTCTTTCCAATATAATTTAAACGGTGATGTCACTTCCTAAGTGATCTTTCAATCAATTTGTCTTTCGACATTTTCAGCACTAGTTTTATGGATGTGATTTCTCTAACAAGATTTGTGAATCATCCATCTTTTATGGATTACGGCAATTATTTGAACAACCCTTTTGTTCTCATAATACCTGATAAAACAAATCTTGAAGGCAAGCTTTGATATTTAACGAGCAGCACAATAACCCTTTATTTGTTCTCGATGAACATCATCACATACTCTTTTGCTAGTTACTTAGGCCATTATAGTTCATGAATTCTGTTTGTCTTTGTATGACGATTCATACCAACAAATTCAGTATCCAATACTTAAGAACCACATTATTTAACAAGCAAAGAATACAACCATAACATGTATATCCTCTATATACCTAAGCTGAACAATTCTAGTATTTTCTTTTCTGCCATATATTTATGAGATTCTCTTTCAGTATTTCTTTTTCTGTTTGAAAGAATCTATCAACATCAATAGTGGAGTCATACACATGACACATAGTCCAAAGCGTGTATAATTAAATACCAATGTCTTTGGACTTGCACTTTGAAGTAGATCACCATCATCAAATGTTTGGAGTGCTTTCAAATTCCATTCTTTAGTAATCTCTTGGTGTATTAAATATTTTACCTACATCAAATATTCACCCTTATCATGGAATTATTCATGATCAAGCTACTTTAGCTTATTGCGGTGAATCGCGAGTATAATGTTGCTCTCCAAAACCTTTTGGAGAATTAAGACAACCAGTGTCTCCAACCTTTTGCAAATTCTCATCAAATATGAGAACATGACTTTTGCCATATTATACTCTATCATGTTGCAACCAAAACTTCGTTTCAGATATCACAATATCTTCCACACATCATGGTTTCTGAAACAACTCTTTCAGATCCTAGATAACCTTGATATTAAGACAATCCTTTGAATATCAAGAATCATGGAGACAAACATGATACTCATACACTAACACTTGGAATTGTCACTCTTGATTTAATACCAGTTATTAAACTTCATGGAGTAACCAGAACTTACTAAAAGTTTGCAATAGGACTTTTAAACTTTAGATTAACACTTCAAAACAATACGATACCAGTTTGTAAAGTAACTAACCAGAATTCTATAGTTCTATCATCTCAATTATAACTAAGCGCAAGGTGGTAAACGGATGCCAATGACTACAACAATTATGCAAATTCACTTTGATTTAATTTATGATAAATAGTGTTCAACTTTTAATCATATTGTTGTTGAACTCCCACTCAAAACAATATCCCTCACATTGTTTTAGTGATCACACTAACCAAATCCACCACATCAAAACCGATCATCACGAGAGTTGATGTAGCTTCAATTGCGAACAATCAACATGTTCATCATATCTACTATATGACTCATGCTTTACCTTTCGGTGATCCGTGTTCCGAGACCATGTTTGTACATGCTAGGCTCGTCAAGATCAACCTTAGATTCCGCATGAGCAAATCTGGCTTGGTCACGTTGTATACACTCGCAGAATCTGACACACCCGATAATCACGTGGTGCTTCGAAACAACGAGCTTTAGCAACGGTGCTTACTAAGGATGAACACTTTAAAACTTGAAATTGTGTGCTTGAGGGATCATCTTATAATGCTACCGTCGTGAACTAAGCAATACAAGATGCATAAAAGGATTAACATCACATGCAATTCATAATATGTGATATGATATGGCCTTTCTTCTTGTGCTTCCGATCTCCATCTTCAAGCACGAACATGATCTCCATCATCACCGGTGTGGCGTCAAGGTCAATGGCGCCGCTTCATGGTTGTCTCCCACCAGCATCAAATATTACAACTACTTTGAATAATAGACACGCAGGACTTAATGGAAACAACCATATGGATCCTGCTGGTTGCCAACTTACAATAAGGAACATTGCATACATCATATATAATCACAATCATGGCCATATCACATCACAGCACACCCCTGCAAAACAAAGTTAGATGCCTCTAATTTTCTTTGCATGTTTTACGTGGTTTGGGGCTTTCAATAAGTGTCGTTCTAACTTACGAAAAAGAACCACAACATTGATACTAGTATTGTTAGTCACCCATTGTAAATTGAATCTTGACTATGTTGGGAGAAACAGGCACCCGCAAAGCCACTTATGCAATACAAGTTGCATGTCAAGCGTGGAGCAAGTCTCATGAACGATGTCATGTAAGGTTAGCCCGGGCCACTTCATCCCACCATCCCGCAAGATGCAAAGTACACAAGAAGCAATCGATAACAAAAGCATCAACGCCCACAATGACCATTGTGTTCTACTCGCGCAACAGATCTACATATAGACACGGCTCTGATACCACTGTAGGGGTCGAAGCATGGAAAACAAAAATTTTCTACCGCATGAACACACAATCAAGATCTAATCTATGATCAAGCCAAAATCTATCTACTAGATTGTAGCAACGAGTCGATAGAATACTAACCCTCGAAGATCCAAAGCGGTTAACGAGAGCATATTCTCGTGGGTGATGTAGTCTTACACTTCCGATCTCAAGATCGCGTAGACGATCCTTCCGGCGCTGTGTTCCGGCAGCTCTTCCGTAGTCGGTCACACGTTCGGTACTCGATAAAGACCTTCCTCTCCCTTGTTCTAGCAGGCAACGGAGGTTGTAGCACTGTCCTCGCGATTCCGGCCGCACGACGGCGTGGTACCGGAAGTAGAGGGGAGATCTCGCATGGCTTCGCCTTAAGCCGGAGCGAGTATGGTGGACTATGAGATAGCCCTAGGTGATCTAGGGTTTAGACACACCAAGGAGAGAGGGCTAGGACGGTGGCTAGGGCAAGGGGAGGGCCCTAACTTGGTGGAGGCTTGGTGGAGGCCGACGGTGGCGACTTGGTGGAGACTTGGTGGAGGCCGGCGGCTAGGGCTAGGGTTTAGAGGAGAGAGGTGTCAGTCTAGAGGGGCACCCCTGCCCCTCGTTTTATAGGTGGGAGGGCGCCGACCAGGGGAGGAGAGTCCTCCCCCAAGTCGGCCTCCTTGTCCGACGGGTGGAGGGAGAGGAACTCCTCCCCAAGTAGGTTTCCTACTCTCCCTCCACCAAGCAAAACTATCGTTTGAGTTCTCAAATTGGCGTTTGACTTTTCAAACTAGGATTTGATTTATCCCTCTATTTTGCCCAGCCATGATACCTAGCACATGATGCAATCATTCCAACTTGTTATGACACGTTCATGTACCCTTCCCCTCTAGAGTGCCGGACCTTCCGGAACCTTCTAGAACATTCCCGATGAAAACACCGGAACCATTCTCCAACCACGAAACAGGACTTTCCTTATATGAATCTTATTCTCCGGACCATTCTGGATCTCCTCGTGATATCCCGGATCCCATCCGAGACTCCAAACAACATTCGGTCTCTTACTCATCATTCCATAACTACTCAACAACATCGAATCCTTAAGTGTGTCTCCCTACGGTTCGTGAATTATGCGGACATGATCGAGACACTTCTCCGATCAATAACCAATAGAGGAATCTGGAAATTCATATGGCTCCCACATATTTCTATGATTACTTTGCAATCGAATGAACCACTTACATACGATACCAATTTCCCTTTGTCTCACGATAGTTTACTTATCCGAGGTTTTGATCATCGGTATCTCTACATACCTAGTTCAACCTCGTTACTGATAAGTACTCTTTTCTCGTTCCCGTGGTATGTGATCCCTTGTGAGCCAGTCACATGCTTGCAAGATAATTGGATGACATTCCACGGAGAGGGCCCAGAGTATATCTATCCGTCATATGGATGGACAAATCCCACTCTTGAACCATGTGCCTCAACACATACTTTCCGAACACTCAATGCCACCTTTATAGCCACCCACTTACGGTGTGGTGTTTGATGTCATCAAAGCATCCTTCTAGTGATGGTGATTAGCATGAACTCATGGTCGAAGGAATTAGGTTACTATGTATTAGAAAGCATATAGCAAATGAACTATATTAAATGACTTGATCTTTATGCTACGCTTAACTATAGGAGTATGTCCATCACATCATTCTCCTAATGATATGACCCTGTTGTTAATAACATCTCTATGTTCATGATCAGGAAACCATGATCATATATTAACCAACAAGCTAGTTTAACAAGAGGCTTTACTAGGGACTCTTTTATGTTTACAAATCACACAAGTATTAATGTTTCCGGTTAATACAATTATAGCATGGTACGTAAACATTTATCATAAGTATGAAGATATGATAATAACCAATTTATTATTGCCTCTTGGGCATATCTCCAACAGTTGTTTTGCCTATGGATGTTACCGGTGTGAAATAAAGAGGGAACTTGTAAGTCCATGGAGTTTGTATCCTGTGTTAGAGAAACGCCTGGGCCGCTATCCTAAGCCATGCCTAATCATGGTGGAAACTTGCACATCACCATAATGAGCTATCTATGAAGCATCCTCAATAAAAATCTATGCATATGGTAAATAAAAAGATTGCTAAGATGCTCATTGTCTGCTTGCCTTGTCATTTTGGTTATGGGAAAGCTCATGTACCATGTGCAAGGGGTACCCCGTTGGCGGTTCTCAATGATATGCAAATACTTACAGTGACAAGAACTTACCTGGACCCAAAGTTGAGTATGCATGAGGTGTGGCCCTCGTATTCAAGGGACATGAGATTGCCAACTTATACTTCGTCAAGCATATACTCTAGCTTTGTCACTTTAACCTTAACCACTTCAAGATGCTTATGATAGGGGAAATGAGGGATGAAATCTAACAAGTACCATAATTTTTGGAAGCTCTTTTTGAAACTTGTAATCACGGATTCCTTTACAAAAAAGGCCTTTATTCCACCATTATTGAGTCTTCACCTTCTACCTTTAGGCACCATTAAGAGAGCATAGTTGTCATTCTGTGTGCAGTGTTCCAAAGCTTATTAATTGATGCATATTGTGTTATTATATGTTCTTGTGCTACTTGTTTCTAGTCACCCTTGTGAACTTTGTAGGTGTCCTATGAATCTATTTGGTACTCTATGAGGGACAAGCTGATTTTCACTATGCTATGTTTTCTGTATGTGAAACAAACAAACATTTTTAATGCATGTTATTCATGATCTTTGTTTGTAGCTTGTCATGTTGCATGCATAGTTACTATGTACTATTGTTAGAACTCCATCTTTCATGCACATGTTTAGAGTTCTTTGATCCCAGCTTTCAATGCTTGCAAATGTTTGGATCTTTATTGTGAGGGTGCATGTCACCTTAAAAATTATTCTTTTATTACTTACCTACTCAAGGACGAGCAGGAGTTAAGCTTGGGGATGTTGATACGTCGGAAACGTATCTATAATTTTTGATGCTCCATGCTTGTTTTGTATCTACTTGTCTTTGCTTTTCTACACTTTGAGGTGCTTTTTACATGTTTTCTGGTAATAACCTATTAACAAGTTGCAACAGTGACAGATGCCTGTTTTTTGCTATTTTTGGTTTCAGAAAAGTTAGTAAAGAAATATTCTCGGAATTGGACGGGACTGAAAGGGCATGTATGCCCCATGTGTGGTTTTGGTAATTAATGACAATCTCTATGGACTAATGTGTAAATTGAGTTTCACTTGTAGGTTTGTCCATTGGCATCGCTTGGGCCATGTGTTGGTCTCAAGGTTGGAAGATGAAGAAATGTCCAAGGGCTTTGTGCCCATTGGAATCATGAAGAAAGAAGGAGCTTGAAGGTCGATCAAGGCATGTGCAAAGATTTGCATCAAGATGGATCAACCTCAAGTAGGGATGAAGAAGGGCGAGCTCAAGATGGGCCATCTCTAGAAGATCTCATTCTTGAAGCTTGCCATCCTCGTGCTCATGGAATGATGAAGACAAGTTCAAAGAAGAGGTTTCCCCATGGAGTATGGGGGAGAAATTTGCAAGTCTTCATCTTCATCAAGCAAGAGCATCCAAGAAAGGTGTTCCCACTATAGAAGAACAAGACGGTCTACATCAAGTTCAAGTGGGATGCTCAAGGCAAAGGTATGTTCTTGATAGGGCTTTTCTTTTGCCGGTCTCGTATTGTTAGTTGGGAGACTGGGTTTAGGATAGATAGCCGTGCTATCAAGAGGGGCTCTCAAGCGGGTGTCTCGTCTGCATCGTTCGGAGAGAGCTCAAACCTTTGCATTCATAGCATCATCTTTCTTGGTTGTTATTTGGTTCTTGTCCATGAGAGGATCTAGAGCTTGTGGTCACCATCTTAACAAGCTCTATCTCATCATCTAAGGATTTCACTTGCATATCTTATTGCCGTTTTTGATCTTGCGAGTTTTCCGGCTCCACACCTTGGGAGATACTTCACATATATATTCATGACATTTTCTCCCAAGGTGATACCCAATATTTCGACTTTTTGTTGGATTCTATTCGTTGTTATCTTTCCAACTTAATTGGTTTCATCCCGTTTGGAGTTCGGATGCAAAAGTTATTGCGTTTCTGGTTTCTGGAATTTCCTTGACCGAAAGTTCCGGCTTGCCATCGGAAGTTCCGCTAGGGCATTTTTGCCGCCGAAAGTTCCGGTGGAAGTTCCGGGTCTTCTTCCGCTCACGCTCAGTAACCTTCTATTTTGAAGCGTTCTATTTGCCGGAACTTTGTCAGAACTTGCATCGGAAGTTCACCGGAATTTCCGGTCTGTTTTGACCGGAACTTCCGGTTGCGCTTCTGGAGCGGGCGTCAACGGTCTGATGACCGTTGGAGCCAGGCTGGGCGGAACTTCCGCCCAGAGCCGGAAGTTCCGGCCATAATTCGTTTTTTCAGTTTCTTGCTCCGCAGTTTTCGACCGTTGGCTGGGTGCCACCGGAAGTTCCGGCCTCCCACCGGAAGTTCCGGCCAGGTGTCGCGAATGCCCATAACGGGCAGATCTGGGAGCCCTTTAAAAGGGGCTCCTCTTCCCCTTCGTGGGTACTAGCTTTTCTTCTTGGTTCTTGGCTTTCTCTCTCTCCTCCATTGTCAACCTTGAAGACGCTTTCCCTCTCCCTTTCCCCTCCTATGATTCTTGCATATTTTTGAGGGATTTGAGAGAGGAGATCTAGATCTACATTCCCCCAAGTCAAATCCCTTCTTTGTGAAGGAATCATTGGGATCTAGATCTTGGAGAGTTTTGTGTTCTCCTCTTGTGTTCTTCCTCCCTTATTCCCCCAATAGCTTTTGTAGCTTTGTTGGAATTTGGGAGAGAAGGACTTGCCCTTGCATTTGGTGCATAGGTTTGAGTTCTACTCTTGTGTTCTTCCTCCCTTATTCCCCCAATAGCTTTTGTAGCTTTGTTGGAATTTGGGGGAGAAGGACTTGCCCTTGCATTTGGTGCATAGGTTTGAGTTCTCCTCGGAGATTCGGCGAGTTCAAGCTTGTGAGCTTATTTCTCTTGGGTTCCTTGGAACCCTAGATGGTTGTGTGGTTGGTTTGTTGACCTTTTGTGGTCTTGTAGCCTTTTGTGGCGTTGTTGACCTTTTGTGGCATTGTTGGACTTTTGTGGCTTTGTTGTTGGGAGCCTCCAATTGAGTTGTGGAGTTAGCCCCAAGCTTGTACGGGTTCGGTGACCGCCCTCAAGCGTCCCATAGTGGAGCAAGTGCCCGCCTTTTGTGGTGCGCACTTGGGAGAATAGGGTGAGCCTTTTGTGGCGTCAGTGAGTTGCGTGCTTCCGCATCCGGGGTGAGGCCTTGTGTGGCGTTGGGTGAGCATCGAGCCACCACACCTCGAGGTGAGCCATTTGTGGCGTTCGGAGAGCATTGCGCCATCGCACCTCTCCAACGGAGACGTAGCTTCTTTGGAAGTGAACTTCGGGAAACAAATCTTCGTCTCCGCGTCCATCGGTTATCTCTCAACCGAACCCTTTACTTATGCACTTTACATTGTGATAGCCATTGTGCTTGAAGTATTTATACCTTGCTATCACCTTGTTGCTTGTATTGCTTAGCATAGGTTGTTGGTGCACCTAGGTGAACTTAGTGGCTAGGTTTTGTGCTGAATAAATTAAACGTTAGTTTTATTCCGCATTTACTTGAGCCTAAACCGTAATAATTTTAAAAGCCTATTCACCCCCCCTCTAGGCGACTTCCTTTGTACTTTCAATTGGTATCAGAGCAAGGTCTCTCGATTTTTGGCTTCACCGCCTCGAGAGTAAAGATGTCTCCTAGGGGTTTAGTGCACTCTCACACATTTACTTTTGATGGCACACATTATGATGTTTGGCGTACTCGCATGCTTAGTCATTTCCGGTCCATTGACCCAATCATTGAGCGAATTCTAGATATGGGCTTGTCTCCTCCTAAGGATCCCCATAATCTATCTTTGGAGGAGAAGACAAACGCTTATCTCGAAGCTCAAGCATCTAATGTGCTTGTTAATGTTGTGAGCTTTGTAGTTCTTTCCTCAATCATGCCTTTTCGGAATGCTCATGATATTTGGACCAAGATTCAAGCAAAATATGATGTGTCCAAGCTTAATGAGGATGATTGTGTTCCATCCACCTCCGGCCGCGATGAGTCCTCATCTTCTTCCACTTGACCAACATGTGAGTTGTCACAAGGTAATGATATGGTGAGTGGTGATAGAACTTGCAATGTAGATAGTGAGATTTCCATTCATGATCCTTTGTCTCTATCTCATTGCAATGTTGTATCTTTGGGCATGAACACTTGTAGTACCACATGTGTTTTACATCCTAGTGTTGATTGCCCTTGCATATCATGTATAAATTCCTTGAATATGTCTCATGATGATATGCGTGCTTTGCCTTGTTGCCATGATGAATGTGCTTCTATTCCCTCTAGTTCTTGTGTTGCTAACCATGTAGAGGAAAGTGAAGATTGTGTGGGCCAAGGCAAGGTTGTCATTAGAGCTTCATGTGTTCCCTCATCATCACCCTCTTCCAATGTTCACTTGTGCCTCATGGCTAAGGGTTCAAAGGTAACCTCTCCTTTGGACTCCAATATATCTCATGATGATGTGAATGTTGATCATATAGAAGTAGATGATGATGTTGCTTCCTTAAAAGAGAAGGGGGGGGGCTAGTCCTTCGTGCTCTTCATCCTAATAAAAATGCTTGCTCTACTTTCATTGAAATATTGACCTTTGCTATAGAAAGTAAGCAACTTATTGATGAGCATGAGGATACTAGTCTTGAGCGTGAGTATGCTAATGACATTGCAAACCTAAATGGAGCTCTTGAAGTGGAACAAACCACTAAGGAATATCTTGAGGAGACCTTTGCCCTAGAGCTATCTAGAGTGAAGAAATCTCATGATAAAGATCTTGAGGTGGCACGTTCCCTTCAAATTAAAAATGATGAACTTGAAGTTGCTTATGCTAAACTCCTTGAGGATTTTGAGCACCTCAACAATGGTTCTAGGGTCATTAAGGGTGATCTCATTAAACTCACCGAGTCACATGAGCAACTTGAAGCTTCTTATTCTAAAGAGCTTTCCAAGTTGACCTCACCTCTTGCCTTAAATGATGATGCGTGTGCTACTAACTCTATTTCTTGTGAAGCATCTATCTTGAAGGAGAATGTTGAGCTAAAGGCTCAACTTGCTTTGCTAACTAGCAACTATGGGAAATTACAACAAAGTCATGCCAAGCTCTCAAGCTCGCATGAGGATCTTCTAGTCTCCCATGGTAGGCTAAGGTTAGCTCATGAGGCCATTGTGTCAAAGGTAACATCTAGTGGGCCTCATGTGGACATTAGCACTACATCTACTCCTAATGCTATATTGCCATGTGCTAGTCCTTGTAATTCATCCTCTCACAACCATGCTAAATCTTGTGATGAATTGCATCATTTGCCTTGTTGCTCTAACAATGAAGCTTCTACTTCCTCTAGTATTGTTGTTGATACTAACCATGTAGAGGAAGTCAAAGAGCTCAAGGCTCAAGTCACTTCTTTGAAGAATGACTTGAAAAAGTGTCATGAAGGGAAGACCACACTCAAGAAGATGTTGAGTGTGCGACGTCCCCCAAGTGACAAGAGTGGGCTTGGATTCAACTCCAACACCAAGAGCAAGCCCACTAGCTCGTTGAAGCACAAGCCCACTAATAGTGGGTTCATGCCTCTAGTTTCCAAGGGAAGTGACAATAATCTCTTCGGTTGTAGATGTGTTGCTACTAGGGAGAAAACAACGGTCTCTTGTTCATGGAACATGTGGACTGTTTACCTTACACACTTGCTTAAAGCAGTTGTCTGTTGCTTGCAACTTAATACTGGAGGGGGTTAGGATGATAACCTGAAGGTGGACTTCTAGTCATAGATGCAGTTGGATGGCGGTCTATGTATCTTGTTGTATTGCCCAATCGAATCTCATAGGATCTTTCTGACTAGTAATTGCATTGTTATGCCTTGCTCAGTTCCTGTCAATTGCCCTGCTGTAATTTGTTTACCCTTCATGCCATGTTGTTTGTCTAAGGAGAGCACCTCTAGTGAACTATGGACCCCGGTCCAATCTTTACCATTGATACATCTTCCACTGTTACTTGTTTACTTGATGCAAACCATTACCTTCCACACCATACATTTAATCCTTTGTTACAGCAAACCGGTGAGCTTGACAACCTCACTGTTCGTTGGGGCAAAGTCTTGAGTTTGTGTTGTGCAGGTCTCCGCATTGCTTGCAACACTTGTGTGATGTTTCCTTCCTCCTTCTGGTTCGATAACCTCGGTCTCAACTGAGGGGAAACTTGTTGCTTGCTGCTTCACACCTTTCTCTTGGGGTTCCCAACAGGCTGTGCGTAGACAGTCGTCACTTGGCATGGCTTTTATTGTATCAAGAGGAGTGGTGGCGGATGCGACATGTTGTTGAGCCTAGTGTACAATGACCTAGCCAGGCTACCTTCTCGATGCTCCCCAAGCTTCATGGTCGGGCCGAACTCCGGGCGAAAGTTCTGCACGACTCTGGTCGGTGTCGATGCCGGTAGCACCTTCGGGTGTCATACCCTTTCTTGTTTACATCCCCGTGGAGTTTCAATTCTGACCGACGAGAGTGGTTCAACATCTCTGGTAAAAACTTAAGCTCCACCAGGTGTTGGAGATATGCCCTAGAGGCAATAATAAAAGTGGTTATTATTATATCTTTGTGTTTATGATAAATGTTTACATTCATGCTATAATAGTATTAACCGGAAACATTAATACTTGTGTGATTTGTAAACTAAATTAGAGTCCCCCGTAAAGCCTCTTTATAATACTAGTTTGTTGGTTAATAGATGATCGTGGTTTCTCCATCATGAACATTGAGATGTTATTAACAACAAGATCATATCATTAGGAGAATGGTATGATGGACATACTCCTATAGATAAGCTTAGCATAAATATCAAGTCATTTCAATAGTTTGTTTGCTATAAGCTTTCTGATACATAGTAACATAATTCCTTCGACCATGAGATCATGTTAATCACCATCACCGGAAGGATGCTTTGATGACATCAAACACCACACCATAACTGGGTGGCTATAAAGGTGACATTGAATGTTCGGAAAGTATGTGTTGAGGCACATGGATCAAGAGTGGGATTTGTCCATCCATATGACAGATAGATATACTCTAGGCCCTCTCGGTGGAATGTCATCCAATTAGCTTGCAAGCATGTGACTGGCTCACAAGGGATCACATATCACGGGAACGATAAAAGAGTACTTATCGGTAACGAGGTTGAACTAGGTATGCAGAGATACCGACGATCAAACCTCGGATAATTAAACTATCGCGAGACAAAGGGAAATTGGTATCGTATATAAGTGGTTCATTCGATCGCAAAGTAATCGTAGAAATATGTGGGAGACATATGAATTTCCAGATTCCTCTATTGGTTATTGATCGGAGAAGTGTCTCGGTCATGTCCGCATAATTCACGAACCGTAGGGAGACACACTTAAGGATTCGATGTTGTTTAGTAGATATGGAATGAAAGTAGGGAAACCAAATGTTGTTCGGAGTCTCGGATGGGATCCGGGATATCACGAGGAGATCCGGAATGGTCCGGAGAATAAGATTCATATAAGGAAAGTCCGATTCCGGAGTTCGGGAATGATTTCGATGTTTTCATCGGAGAGGTTATAGAAGGTTCACTGGACCGGAAGGGGAATGGTCCATGAATGTGTCATGGGTAAGTAGAATGATTGGATCATGTCCTAGGTCACTTGGTTGGGCATTTGCGACAGAGAAATAAAGCTCTAAATTGAAAGTCAAAAGGGAGGTTTGAAAAGTCAAACTGGAACAATAGTTTCCTAGTGGAAGAAGGAAAGAGTCCTTCCTTCTATCCAACTTGGGTTTGGGTATGGATTCAAACTCCCATCTCCCAAGCCTCCCTCCCTCTCATAAATAGAGGGGGAGGGCTTCCCCAAAGACACAATCCCTAGCCCTCCCCACTGTGCTCGCCGCCGCCGCACGCCGCCGCCGGCTCATCGTCGTTGCCCTAGCCTCCGCCGACACCACCTCCTCCTCTCCGGCCTTCTAAACCTAGATCACCGAAAAACCCTAGATCCACCATAACTCACACCGGCTTAGGCGAAGCCCTATAGGATCTTCCCTCTACTTCCGACACCACGCCGTCGTGCCACCAGAATCGCGAGGGAGAACTATAACCTCCGCTGCCTGCTGGAACAAGGGAGAGGAAGGTCTTCATCGAGTACCGAACGTGTGACCGACTACAGAAGCGCTGCCGAAACGCAACACCGGAAGGATCGTCTACACGATCTTGAGATCGGCAAGTGTACGACTACATCACCCATGGGAATCTGCTCTCGATAACCGCTTTGGAATCTTCGAGGGTGAGTGCTTCTATCGACTCGTTGCTACAATCTAGTAGATAGATCTTGGCTTGTTTGTGTGCATGCGGTAGATTTTTTTTGTTTTCCATGCTACGAACCCCTACATCAGGAGCGGGTGACAGTGACAGACGTGTCACTGCCTTGTAGTTCTTGGCCCTCGAGGTGCGACAAGTTTGCATCGGTTAGGCATATGGCTCTGTGGTCGAGGGTAGCAGACACCAGGGCATATGTGGTGGTGACACATCGAATCGGTGGTCTTGGTCTCCCCTAAAGTGTCGGTCATATGGGGCTTGGTCGTGGCCTAGCATGGGCATAGGGTGACCACTTGGAGATCTGTGTAGATAACGAGTTCGTAGACTGATAAATGTGAAAATAACCATCTTTATCCACGTTTATAACTTATTTTAAGTCAAGAAATTAACCAAATACCTCTCTAGCCTTGCTACTAATGATTAATTATAGCAAAGATGTGCAAATATTTCTCTTAATTTGTGATTTGCAGAAAATCACACTTTTATGGTAAAATCAGGAGCAATTAGTGAAGAATGTGTCATTGCCAACACAACCAAGTTAACCAGGGACGAAAATGTATTTCTAGGAGTCGTAACGATCATCAGTACGGGCAAGGCCCGCCCGTACCACCTGTCGGAGCTTTCCTTAGGTCAAACGGAACTACTTATGTGAAGGAAGGGAGATCATTCGAGGAGAGACACACCCTCTAGCTGTCGCAGAACACATTCGCCATTCAGATCTCATCCATCACACACCAAAGGAGATGCAAACCATCATAGTTTATCACCTCCATCTCCTACCTCCTTCATATTGGTTGCTAGCTTTGCCTAAAGGCTCTATCACTTCATGGGAGGAGTGTACTAATATTTTCATGGCTAAGTTTTTCCCTCCAACTAAGACTATGCAACTTATATCTAATATTACAGGTTTTAGACAAGAAGATCGTGAGACACTAGAGCTAGCTTGGGAAAGGGTGAAGGAAGCCGTAATGAGTTGTCCTAGCCACGAGATGGAAGAGTGGTTAATTCTCCACTTGTTTTATAATGCCCTTAATATAATGTTTAAATCTACGCTTGACACTGCAACCAGAGCCATATTCATGGGCAAGTAAGTAAATGTTGCCAAGAAGCTTCTAGATGACATGCAAAGCAAACATGCCCAATGGAATATAGAGAGATCCTCCTCAATAAAGGTGAATGCAATCACCAAGGAGACTAATGAAAAGCTTACTTCAAAGGTAGATGAGCTCCTAAAAATTCTTAAGGTAAGGAAACCCAGGTAAATGCCATCACCAACTTAAATATTGAGGAAATAGATTTTATAGCTCATGATCCTTACAACCCTACATAGAAGAGTCAAAACTTTGGCTCAAACTTTCAAATGCAGTACACTAATCCTGCAGATGCTCCAAGCAACAACAACTATACTAATAGTAATGGATCGAGTAATGGTAATCTCCCGCTTAAAAATTCTTTCAAAGCTTTTATGCAAGAACAAACTGAACAGAATAATCTTCTTATTAAGATTATGGAGAACCATGATTCTATTATTGGTAAATTATCTAACTAAGCAATTACTATTAAAAATGATGTTCAAACTTTATAGGAAAGGACAAAGACCGTGAAAGCACAATTGGGCAAAATAGCTGAGAGTCAAACTCTCATATCAGCAAGTTTACGAGATTATAAGAAATTAATGTGCTCGTAATAACCGTCAGTACGGTGGGACGCGGCCATATCGCGCGTCCGTACCGAGTGGGTTGCCAGGATCAAACCTCGATCCTAAGGCAACCTCGCTCACTATGGTCTAGCTCCGCCCTACTCCAAGTGCCGCCGCCATGCCGACCTACTCCAAGTGCCTCCGCTAGCCCGCCCCACCCTTGCTACCGCCATGTTGCCTCCCTGGGAGCCTGCCTCTAGAGCCGGCGACGGGTATCTGTTCGTCTAGGGGATGAGGCAAATAGTATGGGGGATGATAGGTGGGCCCTTATCCACCTCAACTCATCTTCCACTTGTGCCTATTTTTGTTGAGTAGTCAGCTCTATTAGATGGCCACACCTGTTAGGAAACATGGTAAAATGCAATTAGATGAAAAGTAGTGTGGTTAACGATGTGCCTCAAATTTGGTAGTGAATCACAAAAATACCTATATCAGTACTGACTCACAAACTTGACCTGAATTGTGATAGGTTTATGTAATTTACTCACTTATCTAGCTAAAAAAGACAACATGGACTTGTAGGGGCAAAACATCGATGCGCCATCAGTACATGCGGGATGGAGAGGATGGAACTCCTTATCCACGATGATTGGATTAGTTCTAGGGGTTTTCATGTGATGTTGGTGTTTGATCCTTGATTAACGAGAGCTTAGCTCCTACAGGAACGACTCCCTTCGTGGATAAAATGCCTCGTATCTCTTGCGTACTGGTCGCCCTGCACGGGCAGCTGGGTGCGCCGCCATCTCCCTCCCCTATATCCCTCTTCCCACCCCATCCCCGTAGTCGTCGGCGTGCATCGTCGGGCTTGGCCCGGACCACGCCGCCGGCGGCGGCCCCCAACCTTTCCCGTCTCAAAGGCGCTCCTTACACAGGATAATGCAGCTCTGGGCGGTACTCCTTGGCAGCGGTGGTCTGACGCAATGGCGGTGACCTATTACTGCGGGGCTAGTGTATGTTGCGGTGGAGCTGCCGGTTGGTGGCGATGGCGACCGGATGGTTGAGCTCAGAGCCCTACATGCCTAGATATGGGCCCTTTTGGGCCCAATCTGGGTCAAGGTGGGACGGGCTCAGCCTTTCTGCCTCCGGTTGGGCTTCGAGCAGTTTGTGACTTGGATGGCGGATAAGACACCACCCATGCCGCAGCATGGCGACAAGCACTTCGTGGCCTAGTATGGGTCTGGCCGGACCTATGGTACTGAATAAGAGGGTAGCGGCAGTGACGGTCTATGTGCAGCAGCGTGACGGCAGGGACTTTAAACACTCTTTCGGGCCCTGGTGTGTCCCTGCTGTCGCGTTCGGTTAGCACCTGCCATTGGCGATGGAGGAAGTCCTCCAAGTGGTCATGTTGCTGCTACCTTCTGGCTCCAAGGTCCTGGGTGCTCTTGTCGATGTGTCCGGTCGGCTACCGTCTTTAGCGGTGGAGGTTGTTCCCTCCCGCATGGTTGTGGTACTACCACTCTCTACTTATGACTGGTTCTTCTTAGTCCGGCCGGCCTCGCAACGTTTTCCATGGTGAGACAACGATGATGACTTCAAGATCGTGGTGGCGTATGTTCGTGGCTAGCAAGAGTGGTGGAGTCCTACGTATTTGTACGGAGGTGTGATTTTTTGGGGGTCGGAAAAAATCCCTATCATCTTGGCACCGACATGGTGACGCTTGTGAGTGTCACTATTCCTTCTTAAGGCATCGGGTGTACCTCTTGCCCACTCTCGCGTACCCGGGGAAACTGTAAGACCAGTTCAGACAGCAGTTTCGTCGTTGTCGCTTTACTTCTTGAAGGTGCTACTTGGTAAACGATGATTTAGAGTGCTAGTATCGTGATGGGAATTTTTTTGGATGGCGCGGTGTTTGCGAGTCATCTTCGATTTTATCGATCCGCCATTGTTGGCCTTGTTTTCTTTTTATTTTCTTCTCTTTTGTCGTTTCTGCTTGATTGTGCTGTTTTGCCCCAGCAGTGGTCTCGTTTGTTACGTCATGTGGTTACTATATTAATATAGCGGGCTGAAAGTCTATTCCAAGGAGCGATCTTTGATTAGTATAGAATTCGGGCTCCTTCGGGAAAAAAAACAGCATTTTCTTGGTCGGTGTTAGTTTTTCTAAAGAGGCATTGAAACGGTCGCCATAGCAGCCGCGCGCGTTGTCTAGGAAAAGTACATTATCTTCTTGACGATTCTCGCCAATTGCTGACTTGCTGATCCAGCAAATGCGACCACGGTAGAGAGAGTGCGTGCTGCGACGGATCTCAAGACTAAGCAACCGTTTGATTGTTAATTGTTGGTTTGATTCTTGGCCGACGTGGTCAGTCGAGTTAGTGCAGCTTGGTAAATTAATCTTAGAGTTCGAGATTTCTTTTGGTTTGGTGGAAGGGTCAGGCAGGTCGGTAGGTTGGGTAGAAAGTGTTGCACAACCCCTGGCTGGCCGGTCCCGAGGAATGATTCACAACCGAAGAAGAAGACTAAGTCAAAGGCACACAAAGAATACACAAGAATTGACACAGGGAACAGGGATAAGCTTATTGATATGTCTCTCGTAAAGTTGTGTACAATGATTGCTCCTCTATTTATAGACTAAGGGGGATAGGATACCCACGTGGGCTAATCCTAGCCTGGTAGAGGCCACACCGAATGGGTCTCTACCGGCCCAGTTTCCCAACACTCCCCCTGGGTATCTTATCTGTATAACCATGACTCAAAACTCCGAAAAACCCAGTGAAAAAAATATGGAGAAACGCACATGGTATACCTCTTGCTATGTTGCACGAATTGCCTCATTAAAAACCTCATGTGAGAAACTTCATAAAAACTCACTAAGGAAAAAATAGTACAATTCACTTAACTATAAAGTTAAGTACTCAATCATCGGGATCAAGATTTCAACGATGAGTTTGTGAAGATTCTCCCCCTGAACCTTGCATCTACCTAAGTCTCATCATACCTATCCCACGGACACATCTCTCGAAAGAAGATGCTAACAATGATTTAGTGAACAAATCAGCGAGATTTTCACACGACTTAGTATGCAAGACTTTCACTTCGTTCAACTTTTGCAGTTCATGTGCATAGAAGAACTTAGGGTTTATATGCTTTGTGAGATTACTCTTCACGTGATCCGTCTGGACTTGTTCAACACAAGCAGCATTATCTTCATAGATAATTGTTGGGGTTTGTACGGTGTTCATTCCACATGACATCTGAATGTGGCTGACTACTCGTCGAAGCCATACACATTCCCGCGATGTTTCATATAATGCTATGATTTCCGAGTGGTTCGTCGAAGTTGACACAAGAGTTTGCTTAGACGATTTCCAGGAAATCGCTGTTTCACCACAAAGGAAAACATATCCGGTCTGTGACTTGGATGTGTGCGGGTCCGAAAGGTACCCAGCATCTGCATAGCCTACAACAGATAGGTCTTGGTTCTTTTGGTAAAACAAACCAATGTCCTTGGTCCCTTGTATGTACCTAAAGATATCCTTAACGCCTTTTCAATGCCTCTTGGTAGGCTCAGAACTATACCTAGCAAGCAGATTAACGACGAATGCAATATCCGGCCGTGTACAATTTGCAAGGTACATAAATACGCCAACTGCACTTAAGTAGGAGAATTCCGGTCCCAGAATTTCCTCCCCCTCTTCTTTAGGCCTGAACGGGTCCTTGTCTTACTGTAAAGATCTTTCGACCATCGGGGTCTTAGAAGGATATGCCTTTTCAAATCCAAATCGTTCCAATACCTTCTGGGTGTAGGCCGACTGGTGAACTAGAATCCCAGTAGAGGAATTCTCAAGTTGCAGACCCAGGCAGAACTTGGTTTTGCCTAAGTCTTCCATCTTGAATTTCGACATCAGGTAGGAACTCGCTTCCTCAATATCGTCAGGTGTAACGATTATATTCAAATCGTCCACGTACACCGAGATAATACAGAAACCATCCTGGGATTTCCGTATAAAAACACATGGGAAATCTTCATTGCTCGCGTAGCCCTTCTGATAAAGGAAATCGCTTAAAAGATTATACCACATCCTACCTGACTGTTTTATTCCATACAATGACTTCTTAAGCTGAACACTGTATAAGCTCTTGTTTTCTCTATCCTGGTTCGGGACAGGGATACCTTCTGGTACTTTCATGTATATGTCCGAATCCAGGTTACCATATAGGTAAGCGGTGACAACATCCATCAGTTTCATTTTTAAGTCCATGTTTACTGCCATTGAGATCAAGTATCTAAAGGTAATTCCATCCATGACCGGGGAGTAAGTTTCCTCAAAGTCGACACCTGGTCGCTGAGTGAAACCTTGAGCAACGAGCCTTGCTTTGTACCTTACTACTTCATTATTATCGTTTCTCTTTCGAACAAAAACCCACTTATGGCCAACGGCGCGAATGTGGGGAGGAGTTAGACAAACAGGTCCAAATACCTCTCTTTTGTTTAACGATAATAATTCAGCAGTGATTGCCTTCTGCTAATCTTTCCAATCCGACCTTTTCTTACAATCAGCGAGCGTGTTAGGCTCAGGGTCAAGATGTATGATTGAGGCAATTTTCTTGGAAAAATTAACGTCGACATTTGCCATGGCTCGGTTGTATGACTCGCCCGAATTAACATAGTTAATGGTCATTTCGTCATGGAGTGCATCAGGCACATCCTCTTGCTCCACCGGATTTCCCAATCCAGGGGCTAGGTCCTTTAGCTTTCCCATTCCGATGTGTGCGCACACAACTTCGCTGGGTATTTCCGATATAGGAAAATTTAAGTACGGAATTTTGTGCACTGAAATATCCGTACTTGTGCCAGACTGCCAGGTCTCAACTGGCTCCCCTCAACAGGGGCAGACTGTAATAAATCTCTCTTATCCTTTATCTTCGGGCGTCCCTGGGTACTTGGGATTTGAGAAACCGGATACCGCGTCCTCTTAGGCCTTGGAACGGGAGCGGGTATACCATCATTTTTCTTCGGTATTTCAACCCTTTCCGGTGTATTGCGTGCATGCACATGCGACTTTGTCACAGTCTTTAAATCACTAAAATGATCAGGCAATTGATTCGCTAGGGAGTGCAAATCTAGTATCTTTTGGAATTCTCTATTAGTCTTAACAGTGCGCGGGTCATGAGCGTGGATTTCCACATGATTTCTCGACTTTTGTCATCCAGGGGTTGATTACCTCCCCCCAAAGTCGGAAAAAGATCCTCGTCAAAAATGCAGTCAGCAAAACGGGACGTGTGGCAGTCACCTGTCAAGGGGTCCAAGAACCTGATTATGGACACGGTCTCATAACCAACGTATATCCCTGACTTACGGAGCGGTCCCATTGTTGATCGCTGTGGTGGTGGTATAGGTACATATACCTGGCAGCCGAACCTGCGTAGGTGGGAAATTTTCGGTGTCGACCCTTGCGCAAGTTGGATAGGAGAGTGGATGTTGTAGGCCGATGGTCGAAAGTTGATGAGATTAGCGGCGTGTAACACCGCGTGTCCCCAACATGTAGTTGGTAAATTACAACCCTGAAGGAGTGGTCTGGCAATGAATTTAATCCTTTTAATCAATGCCTCTGCAAGTCCATTTTGAGTGCGGACATGCGGTACAAAGTGCTCAAGTTTGATTCTTGTTGCCATGCAATAATCATCGAATGCCTTTGAAGTAAATTCTCCGGCATTGTCCATTCGAATAGACTTTAAACGATAATCAGGGAATTTATTCCTTATTTGTATGATCTGAGAGATCAAATTTGCAAAATCATGGTTCCTTATTGACAGCAGGCAAACATTGGACCATTTAGAGGAAGCATCGATGAGCACCATGAAGTACCGAAATGGCCCTGGGAGGGGCTGAATTGGACCACATATATCCCCTTGTATACGTTCCAAGAACGCGGGGAGTTCATCCTTCACCTTTAGGGGGGACGGCCTAATGATCAATTTCCCCGTAGCGCATGCGGAGCACACGAAATCATCGGGATTCGGGAATTTTTTTACATTAACATTGTGACCATTCGAGTTGTTAATTATATTTCTCATCATCCTAAGACCGGGGTGGCCTAACCTATCATGCCAAAGGCAGAATAGTTCAGAGCTTCTAAAGACAGTCTTAAGGGTAGTGTAAATAGGTGGTGCTACTATCTTAGTGTAGTACAACCCAGTAGCTAATGAAGGGAGTCTTTCGACAACATGTTTACCATTTTCGTCGCACTTGGTAATGAGTAGGAACTCCTTTCCATTCTCATCATCATCGGTTTCTACATGGAAACCATTTGCGCGGATGTCTCTAAAACTCAAGAGAGTACGAATCGACTCCGGATACAACAATGCCTCTTCAATGATCAGAGTTGTTCCATTTGGGAGTATGATAGTTGCTCTTCCGGAGCCAACTACATTCGAACCGTAGCCGGCGATCGTCATTATGTTACCGGGGTTTTTGGTAATAGACTCAAAATACTTTGTGTCTCTCAAGATGGTATTTGTGGTGCCGCTATCAGCAAGGCACGTTTCCTCCATTTCGGCGCCACACGCGTTCTAAAATATAGTGCCTAATTAATATAATGGAGCGAGGAAGATGCTACATCAAGTAAATAAAACACATAAACATTTCAGAACATAACACAACCAAATAATGGAATAAATGAATGAAATAAATGTCATCCAATCACCGAAAACAAATAAATGTTATGCTCTCAAAGAGCTTACAACTATATCGAAGAATTGTATCAGATTATTTGCGGAAAGAAATCATAACGACAAAAGGGAGCTCAGGTGGATTCTGCAAAGAAACCATCAATCTCAGCCTGTATCTCAAGATCGTTGAGCTTCTCTTCGTTGGCTATCATCATCGAGGCAGCAGAAATGTCTAGATGGGGCGGGGGGGGGGGGGGGGCACGACGTGCTCAACCTCCATGGGCATAGTGGCGTTCGTGGGAACCGCCGAAGGTGCTGCCACTTGTGCTACGTCCTGTGCCACTACGGGCGCGACGTTGTGGACGGGCGCCGCTCCGGGCGCCAGTGGTGCCTCAACCTGGACTAGGTGCATCTCGCGCGCCATCTTGTTGGCCTTGAACGCGTCTATGACGTGCTTAGGGGCCAAACACTTCCTGAAGAAGTGAGTCTTGGAGCCACAGCGAAAGCAGTCCTGGGGCCTAGCTTGCCCCTTGCCCACCTTGCGTTGCTTGGCCGGGTTGGAGGAGTTGGGGCCCTTCTTGCCTCGCTTCTTGTGGATGGGCTTGCGCACCTTGTAGGCGCCGGCATTCGCCTCATGACTTGGGCCCCCCCGCGAAGGGTTGCACGGAGAAGTTCTTTTTCAGAACATTGTCCTACGCCTCGGCCACCTGGAGACCATCAATAAGCGCTGCATATTCCGTGAATCCTTCCTGGCGAAAGTTTCGCGAGGACTGGATGTTGTCCGGGTGGAATGTGGAGAGAGTTTTGTCTATCTTCTGCTGATCTGTGGTACTGGTCCCACACAACTGAAGAATGGTACAAATCCGATGTAACCTAGAGTTGTACTCTCCCACGGTCTTGAAGTCCGCAAACCTCAGACGAATCCAATCTGCCTCCGCCTATGGCTGAATGGTGTACTTAAGCCTAGAGAACCGCTTGTTGAGGGCGGTCCAAAGGGCAGAAGCACTCCGTTCTGCCATGTACTCGTTCTTGAGAGTCTCACACATGTGATGGCAGAGGAAATGCAGGGCTTTGGCGTTGTCCACCGGGATGGTGGTGCTGGGGGCCGTCGGGGTCCCCACAATCAGCGCATCCTTGATGCATCGGCCCCCTCGAGGACGATCTCAACGTCCGAGGCCCAAGTCAGGTAGTTAAGCCCATCTTGGGTCAACTCCGGGAACTCGCTGACATGGTTGTACCCTACGGGTGCGTGACCTCAGCATATCTAGTCCAGCCCAAGGAAGGCCCATGGCGGATGTACGCCGGCCCATGAAGACTTTCGGCTGGCCCAGGCCCATGACGCCTTCGGATCCTTGGAGAGCAAGACTAGAGTAGATAGGAAATTCAAAGGGGTAAAACCCTAGAACCTGTAACCGACTAGGACTATGCCCGGGACCTGCCTAAGTCTATATAAAGGCCAGGAGGGCACGGCCTAGATCTCTCGACTCATACTTTCGCATACGCACCTCCACGCCAGATCGAATCTGCGCACCCCTGTAACCTTCGGTTCCGCCGTAATCAAGAGCAGACAAGCAGGAGTAGGGTTTTTCCTCCGGGGGCCTGAACCTGGGTAAATCTCGTGTCCCCTGGTTGCTTGTCTGTTAACCGTTCCACGATTTCCAGCATCCCCATCTTCTCCAAAACCCAAGTCCATAACAATGGGCATTGACGAGTCGAAACCTCACCAGTTGGCGCCGTCTGTGGGAACTGGGGCTGCTGATTGTGCGGTCGTGACGGTCAAGACCCGATCGATCTACAACTCTGCGGCGACGGAGAGTCACCTCCTCTTCGGCGCTTTCGACTTCACCGCCCACTCGTTGGCCACCATGAAGGACTTCGAGCCCGTAGGCGACGGACTCGAAATCTTGTTCGGGAGCTTCTGCTTCCAGGTGGGGAAAACTGGCACCCTCCGCCTCCCTGAGCGGGTGCCCCTACCATCAATTAGGCCTGCTTCGTGGGCCCCACACCCCGTGCTACGCACAACATCATCAGCAGATGATTCCTATGACAGCAGCAGCTGCAACTCTGATCTGTGTGATCCGCCATGAGATGCAGGGACCTACGGTTCCGGATCTGAAAGTTGTGGCAGCAGCGGACCGATCTACAAGCGCTACCAATGCGCCGCAGTCATCCAGGAACAGCAAACGCCTAACCCGCCGCCCAACCCGAACCCCAACCCGCAGGACAGAAATGGCGGAAACGGCGGGAACAGAAGAAGCCAGTCCCCCCACCCGACGAGGAAAACAACGGCCACGTCATCCAACTTAGCAAAGAAGGATGGGTCCAGGCACGCCGCGCCGTAGCAGGCGACATAGTCCTGCCTGCAGACGCGTGTGGTCGACGCCTTGGGAGTACCTATTGATGGAAAAGGGGCTCTAAGCGATCACGAACGAAGACGTGTCGAAGTGAAAGCCCCAGGGATTATTGAACGTAAATCTGTGCACGAACCCATGCAAACAGGCTTAAAAGCAGTGGATAGCCTGGTTCCTATAGGCCGTGGTCAACGAGAACTTATAATCAGGGACAGACAAACTGGAAAAACTGCAATAGCTATCGATACTATATTAAACCAAAAGCAAATGAACTCAAGGGGCACAAACTACTGATGGCATACCACTTCCTCCTCATCGAGGAGCACAAGAAGCAAGTCAAGATGCAGGAAACACTTGACAAACGCAAGCAAGCAGCCTCTGAGTCCAGCGCGCGACGAGCTGCGCTCTCCGCCATGGCCCTCGGCTCTAGCACGAACGGAAACCAAGGAAACAAACACCGCTCTCGGGTGGAGAACATGGATCCCAAGGAGTGCCGTGATGTGACCCGAACTCTCCACACATCGTTCATGGAGATGGATGCCGATGGCAACATCATCCCGAAGACACCGCAAGCTGCGATCATGGCAGCCACTGCGTATCTCGCGGCCCACCCACCTCCGGAGGGGAACCCGAAAAGAGCCATGCATAAGTCCGCACTCACCGGACTCGGACTTGTCGGAGCTGCGCTCCACCAAGACGCTCCTGCGGAGGCGAAGAAGAAAGCTCCGGCCAGGCGCGACCGGAGCCCCACCCCTTCATCTGAAAAGGAAGAGGAACACTACCTTCCTCGAAGGAAGAAGTGCTCGCGTCGCCATAAACGCGACTACGACGCCAGAGACGCGCTTACACAGCGCAAAATCGATAAAGCGCGAGCCAAACGTGCATGCTCGTCTGAATCCGAGATGGACGAAGACGAAGGAGAACTCTGTGGAGCCCGATGCTTCAGCAGATCTATTCGGCGAACACAGATGCCACGCAATTTCAAGCTTCCTTCGGATACTCCGAAGTTCAACGGCACGCAAGATCCAAAAGCCTGGCTCAGTGACCATCTGTCATCCGTCAAGCTGCACGGCGGTAACAAAGAAACCGCCATGCAATGCCTTCAGCTGCAGCTGACAGGCGCGGCGCGGGTCTGGCTCAGGAGCCTATCATCAGGGTCCATCCGAAGCTGGGAGGAGCTAGCTTACAGCTTCATCCGAAATTTCAAGGGCACCAGCAAGAGGCCCGCCTCAATCGAAGAGTTGCGAGCCTGCACTTAGAAAACGGGCGAATCTATTCGCTCGTACATACTACGTTGGTCTAACACCAAGAACTCCACAGCACACATCTCCGAAGAGAGGGCCATCGACGCCTTCAGGGACGGCGTTAAACGCCCAGATTTCAAGGAGGAACTTGGGCGCGTCAAGCCCAAAACACTCGACCACCTCATGGACATCACCAACAGGTGGGCCGACGGCGAAAATTGCATTCACCGAGCACAATCAGATGAAGAGGGCGACTACGGCCGAAGACGGGAACGCCGCAGCAAGAGGAGATCGCGCGTCTACGACGACCGCGACGGACTCGACATGGTCGTGGCCGGCTACGCCGATCGTCGCAACGACAACAGCCGCAACAGCGGAGGATACCGCGGAGGAAACTTCTGCGACGGCGGACGCCCAGCAAAGTCGTGGCAATGCCGCGACCGCGACAACGGACCCTCAGCATACGACAAACTTTCGGGTCCATGCACCATCCACTTCTACATCGACAAGCAGGATGGCAAAAAGAAAGCTAGCCACATGCTCAAGGATTGCCGCGAGTTCCAGAAACTCAGCGAAAGCATGGTGAAGATGAGGCAACAAGCCCCAATCCATGCGTTCGGAAACGCACCTGCGCAAGGTGAAATAGCACATGGAGCTCCTCCACCGCCGCCTATCGGAGGCCCAAACCAACCAGTCGCACCCGCACAAAACAACGCTGGGAACGGGTACCCCCCACCGAAAGGAGCACTAATGATGATCCAGAAGGGACGCCCCACGAATAGGGTGCAGAAGAAAATCACCAGACAAATCAACCTGGCTGTGGCAACCCCACCTGCCATCCCTGAGTACCTCAGCGGATCGGAGTCCTGCATCACATTCACTCGTGCGGATCACCCTTGCCAGATCCCCCGCCCAGGTCATGCTGCCCTGGTGCTGGAGGTGCAGATCGGAGGTTTCGAGATGATTCGCGTCTTCATGGATGGCGGCAGCGGCATTAACCTAATGTCCGCAAGCACTCTAGCAGCAATGCGGATCCCGCAATGCAGCCTAGAACAGTCAGACACAACGTTCCACGGCATCGTTCCAGGGAAGGGCATATTCCCCCTGGGAAAAATAGGGCTCGACGTCATCTTCGGGAAGCCGGACAACTTCCGGCAGGAGCGACTCGAATTTGAAGTGGTGGACTGGCCGTCACAATACCACGCCATCCTTGGGCGTGTAGCATTCGCAAGGTTCCTGGCTGTCCCACACTACGCATACCTGCTACTCAAGATGCCAGGGCCGAAGGGTGTCATCACAGTCCACGGGAGCTTCACTCGATCGGACCAATGCGACAGGGATTTCAACAAAATCTCCCAGTCTTTCGGCATGCAAGACGAGCTCGTAAGGCTCAATGGGGCACCCCCAGTCACAAGGCAAAACGCACCTGACATGTCTTTCGACTCCACCGTCAACACAAAGAAGGTGCAGATCCATCCGACGGATGCCTCCAAGACGGCCCTGATCGCCAACGACCTCAGCCCCGCATAGGAAGACGCGCTCGTCGAATTCCTCCGTGAGCGCTGGGAAATCTTCGCTTGGTGTCCTGCGGACATGCCAGGAGTTCCCAGGGAATTCGCCGAGCACGCACTCAACGTCTTTCCAGACACCAAGCCAGTCAAGCAGTCCATCCGGAGACTGTCCGAGCCACGAGCCGAAGCTATCGGCAAGGAAATCAACAGACTACTCGCTGCAGACTTCATTAGGGAAATTAAAGAAAGCGAGTGGCTTGCAAACACAGTCATGGTCCCAAAGAAGGACACGGACATCCTGCGGATGTGCGTGGATTTCACGTCACTAAACAAGCATTGCCCAAAGGACCACTTCCCTCTTCCTCGGATCGATCAGATCATTGATTCGACTGCAGGTTGTGAGAAACTCTCCTTCCTCGACACCTACTCAGGCTATAACCAGATTCGACTCAAGGTCGAAGATCAGGAGAAAACGGCGTTTATCACACCGTTCAGAGTATTCTGCTACAACACAATGCCCTTCGGGCTAAAGAACGCAGGTGCTACGTACCAGCGATGCATGCATGCATGCCTCAAGGACCAGATCGGTCGCAACGTCCAAGTCTATGTTGACGACATAGTGATAAAAACCAAGGAGGCAAGAACACTTATCGACGATCTCTGTGAGACGTTCGACAACCTCGATCGCTATAGGGTCAAGCTCAACCCCGAAAAGTGCGCCTTCGGCGTCCCATCGGGTCAGCTGCTAGGGTACTTCATCTCTCAGCGAGGGATCGAGGCGAACCCGAAGAAAATCAGAGCCATCATGGCGATGGAGAAGCCAAAAAACCTCAAAGGCGTCCAGCAACTCGCAGGACGAATAGCGGCGTTAAGCAGATTCATCAGCCGCATGGGCGAGAAGGCCCTACCATTTTACCAGCTGCTACGCAAATCAGAGAAATTCGAGTGGACGCCGGAAGCCAATGATGCATTCGAAAGCCTTAAGCGGCTCCTCTCCACCTCGCCCGTCTTGGTCACGCCAAAAGAGCGCGAGCCTCGCTGCTGTACATAGCAGCCACACACCAAGTGGTCAGCACCGTGCTAGTGGTCGAACGACCCGAAGAAGGCAAGACCCACGGGATCCAGCGCCCAATCTACTACCTCAGCGAGGTAATGACACCAACAAAGCAGAGGTACCCTCACTACCAGAAGCTCGCCTACGGCGTGTTCATGACGGCTCGACGGCTGAGCCATTACTTCTAGGAGCACCAGGTGATGGTCGTCAACGAGGCACCCCTGAACAGCATCCTGAATAATCCAGAGGCCACAGGACGCGTGGCCCTGTGGGGCATCGAACTGTCACCCTTGGACATCGTCTACGAGAAGCGACTCGCAATCAAATCTCAAGTCCTACCGGACTTCCTGGTACATTGGATGGAGCTGCAGCTGCCAGACACCTCAGACATGTCGCAGTCATGGACGATGCACTTCGACAGCTCTAAGCGTGAAGCAGGAGCAGGGGTCATACTAACCTCCCCGCAAGGCGACAAGATGAAGTACGTCATTCGGATGAAATTCCGAGCTTCTAATAATGAGGCCGAATACGAAGCCCTCATACACGGCATGAGGATGGCAAAAATCTGCGGCGCAACGCGCCTGGTCATCTACGGTGACTCCAACCTCGTCGTCCAGCAGACGATGAACGAGTGCGACGCACACGCTGAAAACATGATTGCGTACCGCGCTCTCTACAACGCACTTGAAGGAGAATTCGACGGCTGCGAGCTTCGACACGTCGGAAGAGAAAGCAACGAGGAGGCCGATAGACTAGCCAACATCGGCTCCACCTGCGCAAAGGTGCCACCAGGTGTGTTCCTCGAACAGATCTGCGTGCCATCCATCAAGCGGAAATTCCCCAATGGATCACCCGAAGAAGCAGAACACTCGGGGGCTACGCTGCCCGAAGGACATGAAGGACCCGAGAAACTGGACACAGAGGTCGCCATGGTAAACCTAATGCATGTCATGGCAGTCGAAGAAAGTTGGACGCAACCATACCTCCAGTTCTTGTTAAACGGAGAACTGCCTGACAACCCGACAGATGCCCGGCGCATATCTCGTCGGTCAAAAGCCTTCACCACCATCAATGGCGAGCTGTACAAGCGCAGTATTACGGGTATATTACAAAGGTGCGTCACCATCGGTGACGGGAAAGCCATCCTCCAAGACATCCACGAGGGCATCTGCGGCCATCACGCAGGCAGCCGCTCCCTAGTCGCCAAAGCTCTACGGGCCGGATTCTACTGGCCAACAGCCATGAGCGACACAAAGGACATCGTCCGAAGATGCAATGGGTGCCAACGGTTCGCCGACAAACCGCACGCACCTAGGTCGGAGCTCAGACCCATACCTATAGCCTGGCCTTTCGCTCAATGGGGCCTCGACATGATCGGCAAACTGCCAAAGTCCTCGAAAGGGGGACACGTTTACCTCCTGGTCGCAGTCGAAAAATTCACCAAGTGGATCGAGGTCATGCCGGTTACCAACCAGAAAGGCAAAACTGCCGTCAAGTTCTTCGAGTCCATTGTCTACAGGTTCAGCGTACCGCACAGCATCATCACCGACAATGGATCAAACTTTATCTCCAAGGAGTTTCAGGACTTCTGCGAAGGCCTTGGGATCAACATCACGTACACCTCAGTGGCACACCCGCAAACGAACGGGCAAGTGGAAAAGGCCAACGGCCTAATCGGCGCTGGCATCAAGAAGCGCCTCATGAGTCCACTCGAACGGAAAGCAGGAGCCTGGACGAAAGAGCTACCATCCGTCCTGTGGAGCTTACGAACTACGCCAAACAGCTCCATAGGCTACACACCGTTCTTCATGGTGCACGGAGCTGACGCCGTGCTACCAACCGAAGTACGCCACCCGGTCCCCCGGGTCGTCGCTTACAGCGAAGCCGAATCCACGGCTGCACTTGAAGATGCCGTCGACACGCTCGACGAAGCAAGAGACATAGCAGTAGCTCGATCAGCGGTGTACCAGCAGAGTCTCCGCAACTACCACAGCCGCCGGCTTTGCCCCAGGTCCTTCGTCGAAGGAGACCTCGTCTTGCGACTCAAGCAAGAGCGACCGACGAAATTCGAGTCACCATGAGAAGGACCCTACGTCATCACCGAAGTCATCCCAGGTGGCGCCTATCGCCTCAAGCACGTGGAGTCTGGAGTCGCATACTCCAACCCATGGAACATCGCGCACTTGCGACGATTCTACCCCTAGCTACCTACCCCTTTACTCTCAATAAGGCTTTTCAGCCAAGGCTATTCAGCCAAACAATGTACTTCCTCCATTACGATATAAATAAAGCTAAGTGTATCGCCCCAAACTTCCGTTCATTATTTTCAACTTTTCTTTATGCTACAAACGCACTCGGGGGCTCCCCCCACCTCACAATTTCATCAACCGAGGATTACGCGTGTACACCTGAGTAGCTGACAACATCAGGCAAACGAAAAGGACACGTACCCAAACAAAGCACTGCGTGCTTACAACAAACAAATCTTTACAACAAAGGGCACAACACGCCCAGTCGAAATATACAAATTTTACATCTATCTATTTTACAGGTACTACCTATTCTGAAGAATAACCTGAGCACGCTGCTCAAACAAATCTACGACATGTTCGGCATACTGCCTCACAGCTGCGTAATGTGGACGCATGTCCCACTCATCACCATCCGGCCGAGGAGGTGGCCCAGCTGCCACAACTGTCAAATCTACTCAGGCCGGTGCAGCCTCACAAGAGACAAAGCAGCCTTCACTCCTGCGACGAGCTGTTGCCGCACCAACTCCTTGACATTGCTCACGCTCTGAAACTTCGACAGAAGACCCGCAAGGCTCGTCGGTACGACATCCAAAGGAAACATGACGTGCAACATCGAAGCAAGCGACATCTGTACTTGGCGAAGCACCCGTGAAACCTGGTGCACACGATCCTGCACCGTCGCCAGAGCCATGGCACGGTCACGATCCATCCAGAAGAAGCCACCGGCCTCCATGTCCTGTTGAGTCAAGCAATTGACTCGAACAGTGATACGCTCCTTCTCTTCCCTCGGAGCAAGATTAGCACCTGCGACAATTGCACAAAATAAGAGGCAAGACCAGCAGGCTCATTTGAAGAACTGAGCTACAGCTCGAAGCAAAGATCAACTTACATTGAAGCTGCTCAGAGAGTCGAAGCAGTTCCTCCATCAAGTACTCCTCTCTGGCTGCACCACGATCCGCCTTGGACTTCCAAACATCGGCGTGACCTCGCAACCCAAGCAACTCCCTCTCAAGACTACGAACATGATCCCGAAGAAACGCGAGTTGCGAGGAATCATCCAAAGATGGACGCAGTTGCGTTGCAGGCGAGGTGTCAACGGGGTCAGCACCCGAAGG
Source organism: Avena sativa (assembly GCA_916181665.1). NCBI lineage: Eukaryota > Viridiplantae > Streptophyta > Magnoliopsida > Poales > Poaceae > Avena > Avena sativa. Next base: position 427,956,017 of record OV702280.1, read on the forward strand.
AACCTAGCAGAGCAAAAAATCAAAGGACATAAACATTCAGACAGTGGTAGTGCACAAAACTCAGAAGAATTCATTAAGCATATAAGGCCACTACGTGGCACAAGGACTGTCTTCTTCAAAAATATTTACAGCAAAAGCATACTACAAATTATCCTACATCTACAACGCCTAAGACGCGGCACCCTGAGTCGCCTCGGAGCCGGATTGCCTAGCCTTGGCCTCCCCTTGCTGCCGCAGCGCATACTCAGACAGCAAATCAATGAGCTTCGGCCCATATCGCTTGCAGCGAGCAGAGTAGGCAGCAAATGCTACCTCGGATCCGTCTGCGGTCGTAGGCATCCGGGAGGTGATCTGGGGCAGGTCCAGCTCCGCTCCAGCCGCCAAAGCCATCGCCAGCCGGACGGACGCGCCGATGCCCTTCTGCTTGCGCTTGTACGCCGCCGGTGCTTCGGCTGACAAAGCCTCCGCCAGAGCATCCACATCATCAAGGGCTGCGCCCTTAGGGACAAGCTCCTTGTAGAAGCGGCCAAGGACCTCCTTCGCCTTGGCAAGGGAGCTAACGACGGTGCTGCAATGATCTTCGACCGCTGCAGTAGCATCATCTAGAGCACTCCCGTGCTCCAGAGCGCCTTGGTCAAACTCGATGCCTGCGGCATCTGAGACAAAAAGAAAGGGACATGACGAAACGCAACGCAGGAGAAGACAAGAAAACAAGACGAAAGAAGCACAAATACAACACTCACCCGAAACAGCCTTGGCAGCAGCCATGAGCTTGCCTGCCACCTCCCTCTCGCGCGCAGCCGCAACAGTGGCCACCTGCTCCTCACGGTCCGCGGCCTCCTGCTGCAGACGCTCCTTAGCTTCGGCTGCCTTGGTCAGCTCTAGCTCGAGGCGTTCCTTCGCACCAACGACGGCCTCGGCCTTCTTCTCTGATTGACCAAGGCTCTTATTGAGAGCATCGATCTCACAGAGAGAAGTATTATGCTCCTCTGCATTCAAAACAAGCAAACGTCAGAGAGTAAGACCGGAATAAATGAAAGAAGCACCAGAAATAGAAAGGTACCTTGAAGCTGTCGGAGGTTAGCCGCTAGCACCAGGCGCTCCTGCACCAGCCGCTTGGCCTCCTCCACAAATGGCTGCAGAAAAAGAAACAACAGTAAGAAAAAGGACTTGGGGGCTGTGCCCAAGGAATAAAGGCAAAACTTGAACACGAAGACACTCGGGGGCTCCCCCCCCCCCGAAGATTCGAAAAAAAGAACAAGACACGAAATTTCTCAGACACCCGGGGGCTCCCCCCGTTGTACGAAGCAGAGGTACTTACATGCTCTGATGGCGACTCCGAAGGCCCGCTGGCGAAATTCTGAGGCGCAACCACCTGCACCTCCTGCATAGGAGGATTCGGAGCGACACCCCCTAACGTTGCCACCATTTGAGGAGGAGGAGACGCAACTTTCGACTCCCCCATCATCTCCCGAGCACCATCGCTGGAGGAGTCGTGGGAGGAATGCCTGCATACGAAGCAATCAGCACAAGTGCAAAATCAAGAAGGAAAAAGGACAGCAGTAAGACAAGAGACTTACAAGTCCAGCGAGCTCAGGTCAAAGACTGGAGGAGTCCTTCGGGCTCTCTTCTCCACCTTCTTCTCTTCCTTCTTTTCTTCCTTCTTCCGCTTCGCTGGCGGGTGTGGCGCTACAGCCCGCACAGGAATGGCAGGAATGGGAGAGGAAGAGCCTCCATGCCCGTCACTATGACGCTCAAGGCAGAGAGGGTTTCTGGGAGTCGGAGGAGTCGAGGCATCCGAAGACTCGCAGGAGCTCCATGATCGTTTGCGCGTATGGTCCTCACTCGACTCGTCGGCATCTTCGGCCGGAGATCGCGCCGACGGCAGCTCAGACATGGAATCCACCACGTCATTATCCGGGGCATTCGGATATTTTTTAGGCAATGGAGGTACCACGCCCGGCACCTTGAAGCTCTGCAAAACCAGAAGGGACTTTGTTAGCAAACAAAGGAAAATAAATACGCAGTCGACAAAAAAGCGCTACGCGCACAAATCTACACCTATGGAACAGCCAACGCCAAAGAAAACGGCGGAGTCAGCGACTTCCCAGGGATTTCCTCTCCGGCCTTGAACTTCAGCAGCGAGCGAAGAGCCCTGTCAAGATCCCCCTCGGAGATTTTCTCAGCCGAAACCCTCGTCGGATCACGGCGCCCAGAATAAAGAAACATCGGGTGCGCCCTCGCTTGGAGAGGCTGCACCCGATGCTCGAGAAACGTCCGGATGATGTCCACGCCATTCACTTCCTTCTCCGGAATCAGCTGGAGATCCTCCACCCGACGGTAAAGGGCCTCTATCTCCGCCACCTCGCCATCCAAGATGTTGTTTTTCCAAGACCTTTTTGTAGGGGTTCGTAGCATGGAAAACAAAATTTTTCTATCGCATACAAACAAACAAGCCAAGATCTATCTACTAGATTGTAGCAACGAGTCGATAGTGGAACTCACCCTCGAAGATTCCAAAGCGGTTAACGAGAGCAGATTCTCGTGGGTGATGTAGTCGTACTCTTTCCGATCTCAAGATCGCGTAGACGATCCTTCCGGCGCCACGTTCCAGCAGCGCTCCCGCAGTCGGTCACACGTTCGGTACTCGACGAAGACCTTCCTCTCCCTTGTTCCAGCAGGCAGCGGAGGTTGTAGCACTCTCCTCGCGATTTCGGCAGCACAACGGCGTGGTACCGGAAGTAGAGGGGAGATCCCGCAGGGCTTTGCCTTAAGCCGGTGCGAGTATGGTGGAGCTTATGAGAGAGGCTATTAGTGGTCTAGTAATTAGACACACCAATTAGAGGGCTCTAAACCAATTAGAAGGCTCTAAACCGAAATAGCTCTAAACCGGGGTTTAGGTCTAGGGTTTAGATTAGAGGATAGGAACTTGTGTGTGTAAGGAGGGGAGCCCTGCCCCTCCTTATATAGGTGGGAGGGGGCTGGCGCGCCAGGGGGAGGGAGTGGAGTCCCTCCCCAACTCGGCATTGGAGTTGGCCGCCGGTTGGAGGAGGTCTCCCTCTCCAACTCGGTTTCCCTCTTTTCCTCCTCTTTCCACTTTCCAAAAACTTGCCGTTTGACTTTCAAACTAGCCGTTTGACTTTTCAATTTAGGATTTAAATAAACCCTTTATTTTGGACAGCGAGAACACTTAGTATATGATGCAATCATTCCAATATGTAATGACACATTCATGTACCCTTCCCCCTCCGGAGTGCCGGACATTCCGGGACCTTCTAGAATGTTCCCGATGAAAACACCGGAACCATTCCCCAACTCCGAAACGGGACTTTCCTTATATGAATCTTATTCTCCGGACCATTCCGGATCTCCTCGTGATATCCCGGATCCCATCCGAGACTCCGAACAACATTCGGTCTCTTTCTCATAATACCATAACTACTCAAACAACGTCGAATCCTTAAGTGTGTCTCCCTACGGTTCGTGAATTATGCGGACATGATCGAGACACTTCTCCGAACAATAACCAATAGAGGAATCTGGAAATTCATATGGCTCCCACATATTTCTACGATTACTTTGCGATCGAATGAACCACTTACATACGATACCAATTTCCCTTTGTCTCACGATATGTTACTTATCCGAGGTTATGATCGTCGGTATCTCTGCATACCTAGTTCAACCTCGTTACTGATAAGTACTCTTTTCTCGTTCCCGTGATATGTGATCCCTTGTGACCAAGTCACATGCTTGCAAGCCAATTGGATGACATTTCACCGAGAGGGCCCAGAGTATATCTATCCGTCATATGGATGGACAAATCCCACTCTTGATCCATGTGTTTCAACCAATACTTTCCGAACACTCAATGCCACTTTTATAGCCACCCTGTTACGGTGTGGTGTTTGATGTCATCAAAGCATCCATCCGGTAAAGGTGATATGCATGATCTCATGGTCGAAGGAATTAGGTTACTATGTATCAGAAAGCATATAGCAATTGAACTATTGAAATGACTTGATCTTTATGCTACGCTTATCTATAGGAGTATGTCCATCACATCATTCTCCTAATGATATGATCCTGTTGTTAATAACATCTCTATGTTCATGATCAGGAAACCATGATCGAATATTAACCAACAAGCTAGTTTAACAAGAGGCTATACTAGGGACTCTTATTTTAGTTTACAAATCACACAAGTATTAATGTTTCCAGTTAATACAATTATAGCATGGTATGTAAACATTTATCATAAGTGTGAAGATATGATAATAACCACTTTATTATTGCCTCTTGGGCATATCTCCAACAGTCTCCCACTTGCACTAGAGTCAATAATCTAGTTTCAAATCTTTGTGTATTCAACACCTATGGCTTTCCGGTGTTGTATGTACACGATTGCTAGTGGTCAACTGATCTCCGGATCTGACACTTCCAGGTCCGTGTGTAATTGCATGTCTTTGCGTCTCTACGCATCACTCATTCTCTAATGAGATGGCTTTGTACAAATTTGGTCTTTCGGTGTGACCTTTAGCTCTTTGGGGTTAAAACATGTTGATAATATTGTCGCACAATATATCTTCATAGTATTATCCCACTGTGAACTACACCTAGTTTGATAACAAACTTCTTGACACAAATGCCCTCTTTTGCTGCTATAATAGCAGTCATATACTTAGCCTTTTGTAGTATCTGTCACAATGTCTTAACTTTGGAAATCATCCAAATCCATTATGGAACTCACTTTCCATTATATTGTGCCACCCTTAGTTTAGATTGAGATAAACTTAATTTGTACTTTGTGACAAAGCTAGTATCAATGTAGTACTTTTACAATGAACTAACCATCTATTTGTCACTTCTACAAATATTATATTCTTAGTTCTTCCAAAAGATCATAAGAATATCCTTACTATTGTCCAATGATCATCTTACGAATCACTCTGGTATTTGCTCACAACATTTAGAGCATAGGACATATCTGGATTTGTACATATCACAGTATGATTGATATAAATACTCTTTGTGATTTCATACATCAAGTATCAATCTATACTTGATTATTTGTTTCACTTTACCAAATGTCAATACATTTGAATATATCATCAACATTGAACTCTTTCAATCCATTCTGTGCAACAAGAACCTTTCTTGTAGTTTCTATATTGAATTCATTCAATATCTCGTCTATGTACTTCTGGCACAACCATATTAGCGTCTATTGATGCCAAATATTTGGGTTTTGCCTAAGTCTTTCATCGGGACGAAATTCTTAATATGTGTTAATAAAAGATACATTATTTCCAATCAACAATATGTCTTCCACATAATGTATTAGAAACATGTCTTAGCGCTCCCACTTAATTTCTTTGCAAATGCAAGCATCTCCATCGTCTCTGATGAACTTTTAAACTCCTTTAACAGCTTCATCACAGTGAAGATTCCAACTCCGCGATGCTCACTTTAACCATTGAAGTTTGCATATACTTTTAGCATCCTTTTGAATTAACAAAACCCTATGGACCGTGTTATGCACATGTCCTAGGTAACGATTCTATTAGAAGAATTTGTTTTGTTTATTCAACTACCATATAACAAATTATATGTAGTGGTTGCTACATTAATCCATCTAGACTAAATATCACTATGACAGATCAAATCTTGTCATAGTCAACCTTTGAACATTGTTGTGAACTCTTTCTCAACATGTCGACTATTTCATAGATGTAAAACATCCATGTCTATTTCTTTATAGATCCAGACACAACTGTAAGGTCTTACACCTTTCTCGAGGGTCCTTCAAGTTCAAAACTTGATTTCTCGTGTATGGAACTATCACGGATTATATGGCTTCAAGCCATTTGACGGAGTCAGGGCCCATCATCGCTTCTTTGCATGTAGTCGGTTCATTATTCTTAAATAATGATTCAACCCTCAAATCTTGGTATTTGATTGTTTACCCGATCTACTTGTTTCAATAGGAACTTAGATCTCCGTGACCACAACATTTGAGGCACGTGAGCCATGAGCATTGTTGCCGCCTCCGGAACACTTTTCGGCGCTGCGCAACTTTGCACATATAGCTAAGGTTCTTTTAACCTTATCAAAGTTCTAATGTCCTCCCACTTAACTTTTCACGAAAAATTTCTTCTCAAAGAAATTTGACGTTCTAAGCAACAAACATTTTTGTCTCCGGTGTTTTATGGAGGAACAGTTTATACAAAGACAGGTTCATCCGACTTTGGTTGCAAAACATCTTTCTTATGCATAGCATACCAATGTTTAAGAAAGGACAACTTGGGTTTTATCCCAAACCATAACTTTATATGGTGTCATTTCAACGGATTATGATGAAGCTCTTTTCAGTGGAAAAACGGTAATCCCTAAAGCTTTTAATCTTTAAAATATAATGGCAGTTTTATAAATTATACCTTTGATCTTACCATGTCAAACAAGGTTTAATTACATATCTCGAACGCTCCATACACTTATGGTGTTTCGGGAAAATGCAAATCCACGGAACGATTCCTTAAATCTTAGGTATTATGCTAAACTTGTAACTCAAATATCTTCCTTTATGATCTTATCATAAACTATTTATATTCTTGTTACAATGATTTTGCACTTCATCTTGAAAGTCTTTGAACTCTTCAAATATTTCACACTTCATCCTTATTAAGTAAATATTCATATATTCACTCAAATTTTCGGAGAAAGCATATGAAGTTGAAATCCATCGCTCTTGACTACACATAATGGATTTCATACAACAATATGTACAAGTTCCAATAAGCTAGTCATTCGTTCCCTTTTGGCCTATGAACGAAGTTTTAATTATCTCTAGGAAAGTTTCACAAGCGTCATTTGATCAAAAATCAGAAGACTCCAAAATTCCATCCACATGGAGTTTCTTCATGTTATCTTTCCAATATAATTCAAACAGCGATGTCACTTCCTAAGTGATCTTTCAATCAATTTGTCTTTCGACATCTTTAGCACTAGTTTTATGGATGTGATATCTCCAACGAGATTTGTGAATCATCCATCTTTTATGGATCACGGTAATTTATTTGAACAACTCTTTTGTTCTCATAATACCTGATAAAACAAATCTTGAAGGCAAGCTTTGATGTTTAACGAGCAACACAATAACCCTTTATTTTGTTCTCGATGAACATCATCACATATTCTTTTGCTAGTTACTTAGGCCATTGTAGTTCATGAATTGTGTTGTTTCGTATGACGATTCACACCAACAAATTCAGTATCAAATACTTAAGAACCACATTGTTTAATAAGCAAAGAATATTTCCATACCATGTATATCATCTATATACTTAAACTGAACAATTCTAGTCTTTTCTCTTCTGCCATATATTTATGAGATTCTCTTTCAATATTTCCTTTTCTGTTTGAAAGAATCTATCAACATCAATAGTGGAGTCATACATATGACATATAGTCCAAAGTGTGTATAATTAAATACCAATGTCTTTGGACTTGCACTTTGAAGTAGATCACCATCATCAAATGTTTGGTATTCTTTCAAATTCCTTTCTTTAGTAGTCTCTTGGTGTAGTAAACATTTTACATACATCAAATATTCACCCTTATCATGGAATCATCCATGATCAAGCTACTTTTAGCTTATAACGATGAATTATGAGTATAATGTTGCTATCCAAAACCTTTTGGAGGATTAGGACAACAAGTGTCTCCAACCTTTTTGCAAACTCTCATCAAATATGAGAACATGACTTTTGCCATATTATACTCTATCATGTTGCAACCAAAACTTCGTTTCAGATATCACAATATCTTCCACACATCATGGTTTCTGAAACAACTCTTTCAGATCCTAGATAACCTTGATATTAAGACAATCCTTTGAATATCAAGAATCATGGATACAAACATGATACTTATATACTAACATTTGGAATTGTTACTCTTGATTTAATACTAATTATTAAACTTCATGGAGTAACCGGAACTTACTGAAAGGTTGCAATAGGACTTTTTAAACTTTAGATTAACACTTCAAAACAATACGATACCAGTTCGTAAAGTAACTAACCAGAATTCTATAGTTCTATCATCTCAATTATAACTAAGCGCAAGGTGGTAAACGGATGCCAATGACTACAACAACTATGCAAATTCACTTTGATTTAGTTTATGATAAATTGAGTTCTAATTAATAATTAAATTAATCTAGGTGAACTCCCACTCAAAACAATATCCCTCACATTGTTTTAGTGATCACATGAACCAAATCCACCACATCAAAACCGATCATCACGAGAGTTGATATAGTTTCAATGGCGAACAATCAACATGTTCATCATATCTACTATATGACTCATGCTCTACCTTTCGGTAATCCGTGTTCCTGAGGCCATGTCTGTACATGCTAGGCTCGTCAAGATCAAACCTTAGCTACCGCATAAGCAAATCTGGCTTGCTTACGTTGTATTCACCCGCGGAATCAAAGACACCCGATCATCACGTGGTGCTTTGAAGCAGCAAGCTTTGGCAACGGTGCATACTAAGGGTGAACACTTTAGAGCTTGAAATTTATGTGCATGAGGGATCATCTTATAATGCTACCGTCGTCCACTAAGCAATACAAGATGCATAAAGGATTAACATCACATGCAATTCATAATATGTGATATGATATGGCCTTTCTTCTTTGTGATTTCGATCTCCATCTTCAAGCACGAACATGATCTCCATCATCACCGGCATAGCATCAAGGTCAATGACGCTTCTTCATGGTTGTCGTCCACCAGCTTCAACTATTACAACTACTTTGAATAGACACGCAGGTCTTAACAAAATTAAAGACAACCATAAGGCTCCTGCCGGTTGCCAACTTACAATAAGGAACATTGCATACATCAAATATAATCACAATCATGGCCATATCACATCACTGCACACCCCTGCAAAACAAAGTTAGACGCCTCTACTTTCTTTGCATATTTTACGTGGTTTGGGGCTTTCAATAAGTGTCGTTCTAACTTACGAACAAGAACCACAACATTGATACTAGCATTGTTGATTACCCGTTGTAAATTGGATCTTAACTATGCTAGGAGAAACAGGCACCCGCAGAGCCACTTATGCAATACAAGTTGCATGTTAAGCGTGGAGCAAGTCTCATGAACGATGTCATGTAAGGTTAGCCCGGGCCGCTTCATCCCAACATACCGCAAGATGCAAAGTACACAAGAAGCAATCGACAATAAAAGCATCAACGCCCACAATGACCATTGTGTTCTACTCGTGCAACAGATCTACATATAGACACGGCTCTGATACCACTGTAGGGGTTCGTAGCATGGAAAACAAAATTTTTCTATCGCATACAAACAAACAAGCCAAGATCTATCTACTAGATTGTAGCAACGAGTCGATAGTGGAACTCACCCTCGAAGATTCCAAAGCGGTTAACGAGAGCAGATTCTCGTGGGTGATGTAGTCGTACTCTTTCCGATCTCAAGATCGCGTAGACGATCCTTCCGGCGCCACGTTCCAGCAGCGCTCCCGCAGTCGGTCACACGTTCGGTACTCGACGAAGACCTTCCTCTCCCTTGTTCCAGCAGGCAGCGGAGGTTGTAGCACTCTCCTCGCGATTTCGGCAGCACAACGGCGTGGTACCGGAAGTAGAGGGGAGATCCCGCAGGGCTTTGCCTTAAGCCGGTGCGAGTATGGTGGAGCTTATGAGAGAGGCTATTAGTGGTCTAGTAATTAGACACACCAATTAGAGGGCTCTAAACCAATTAGAAGGCTCTAAACCGAAATAGCTCTAAACCGGGGTTTAGGTCTAGGGTTTAGATTAGAGGATAGGAACTTGTGTGTGTAAGGAGGGGAGCCCTGCCCCTCCTTATATAGGTGGGAGGGGGCTGGCGCGCCAGGGGGAGGGAGTGGAGTCCCTCCCCAACTCGGCATTGGAGTTGGCCGCCGGTTGGAGGAGGTCTCCCTCTCCAACTCGGTTTCCCTCTTTTCCTCCTCTTTCCACTTTCCAAAAACTTGCCGTTTGACTTTCAAACTAGCCGTTTGACTTTTCAATTTAGGATTTAAATAAACCCTTTATTTTGGACAGCGAGAACACTTAGTATATGATGCAATCATTCCAATATGTAATGACACATTCATGTACCCTTCCCCCTCCGGAGTGCCGGACATTCCGGGACCTTCTAGAATGTTCCCGATGAAAACACCGGAACCATTCCCCAACTCCGAAACGGGACTTTCCTTATATGAATCTTATTCTCCGGACCATTCCGGATCTCCTCGTGATATCCCGGATCCCATCCGAGACTCCGAACAACATTCGGTCTCTTTCTCATAATACCATAACTACTCAAACAACGTCGAATCCTTAAGTGTGTCTCCCTACGGTTCGTGAATTATGCGGACATGATCGAGACACTTCTCCGAACAATAACCAATAGAGGAATCTGGAAATTCATATGGCTCCCACATATTTCTACGATTACTTTGCGATCGAATGAACCACTTACATACGATACCAATTTCCCTTTGTCTCACGATATGTTACTTATCCGAGGTTATGATCGTCGGTATCTCTGCATACCTAGTTCAACCTCGTTACTGATAAGTACTCTTTTCTCGTTCCCGTGATATGTGATCCCTTGTGACCAAGTCACATGCTTGCAAGCCAATTGGATGACATTTCACCGAGAGGGCCCAGAGTATATCTATCCGTCATATGGATGGACAAATCCCACTCTTGATCCATGTGTTTCAACCAATACTTTCCGAACACTCAATGCCACTTTTATAGCCACCCTGTTACGGTGTGGTGTTTGATGTCATCAAAGCATCCATCCGGTAAAGGTGATATGCATGATCTCATGGTCGAAGGAATTAGGTTACTATGTATCAGAAAGCATATAGCAATTGAACTATTGAAATGACTTGATCTTTATGCTACGCTTATCTATAGGAGTATGTCCATCACATCATTCTCCTAATGATATGATCCTGTTGTTAATAACATCTCTATGTTCATGATCAGGAAACCATGATCGAATATTAACCAACAAGCTAGTTTAACAAGAGGCTATACTAGGGACTCTTATTTTAGTTTACAAATCACACAAGTATTAATGTTTCCAGTTAATACAATTATAGCATGGTATGTAAACATTTATCATAAGTGTGAAGATATGATAATAACCACTTTATTATTGCCTCTTGGGCATATCTCCAACACTTTTCGGCTCAATCTTTTGGGAGGGGTCAAAAGGAACAAGAGCAAAATCTTGCCCAGGCACTACGGAGTCGCGGATATAAAACCATCGCCTCCGCCAGTACTGGACAGATTCGGACATGGAAAAAGAAAAGAAAAGAAGATTGGGACTGAGGGAGATGATGCAACCCCCAATGGGATAAACACCATCCAAACCAGACTGCCTCTTCACGGAATAAAGTTTCCGGAAGAGTCCAAAGTGCGGCTCAATGCCGAGCCAGCACTCACAGAAAGTGATGAAGCAAGCAATGTGAAGAAGAGAATTGGGCGAAAGATGATGAAGCTGGATGCCATAGAGAAAGAGCAGCCCACGGAGGAAGTTGTGGACCGGAAAGGAAAACCCACGCATAACGAAGGCAAGAAACATAACCCGATACCCAGCTGGGGGACGGGGGATTACCTTGTTGCTGGGGAGTCTGACGGCCTCCCTATCTTGCGGGATCAGACCCCGCTCGCGAAGCTTGCGGAGATCACTCTCCCGCGTCTCTGATCGCCGCCAGCCACCGTCGGTGACACGGGCAGCGGTGGCGCCTTTCTTTCCTTCGGCGGCGCTGGTTCCAACTGCAGATGACGATTTCTTCGGTTTCCCCATCGCGCTATGGCGGCGCCGGCGGTGAAAGCGCAGAAGGGAAGATGGAAATGTGGAAGGAAAACCCAGCGCGCAGCAAGAATCGCTAGAGCACAAGGAGGCAGTGAAAACAAGAACTGATGCGGTGAAAACAAACTGCAGCTTTCCCCAATGATTATAACGACGAAGACGACGCACGGCAGCCGTCCATCCAGAAGACCTAACGCCAACGGCAGATCTGACCATACACGTGTCAGCATCACAACGAACCGTCGTTACCACGCCGTCCACTACGCGCGGAAATCGAGGAGACGCCGTAATTATCTCCACGCCGCGCGTGACCGGTCAATTCAAGGTCAGCAAGTGGGACCCACGTTCGTCCAGTCAAGTCAACTCTGGCGTAGCAGACGCTTGAGGTCACCGATCGTCAGCACTGATGTCATCAAAAGCTATACTAGCACCAACTACAATTCTTCGGCTCCACAGCTAAGAGTACTCACTCGAATCTTCGATTCAACTAAATACTCGGGGGCTACTCCTATCAGGAGCGCTGGCCGCGCATCCGAAAGACGAATAAAGACAAAATATTTCTTTGAGTCCTACGTCGAGTCTACGACTCCACTAAGGACTCGGGGGCTACTCCCATAGGGAGGATGGATTTAATCATCCGAATTTTTTTTGTGTCCTACGGACTTAAAAATAAACAAAGTGCTTGAATAAAAGTCTCCGCTCGAGTCTATGACTCGAACAGACACTCGGGTGCTACTCCCATAGGGAGCGCTGGTCGCGCACCCTATGAAATCTTCGACTGCGATCTTTCGGATCAGCATGCAAAAACTTTTCGGCAACTCTGCCCCAACAAAACGCCGAGTGAGCAACGATCTCCTTGGCCACCCGAAACACCTCTGCGGTGACAAATGTTCGGATGCTGCGTCTGCGACGCAAAGATAAGACCTACAGATATCATCTGGTGGCCTGGCAACGCACCCGACTGCGCTCTGCTAGTATGAATCCGTGCCGGCAGGTGCGATGAAAAATCCCGACGGACGCGTTGGGTACATCAATTAAAGTCACTGGAATTCCACTCCTGTAAGTCCTCCGCGGCCTGAGTCGAATTACGCCAGCATATGTTCCAGTTTCGAGTTGAGGGACTCGAACCTGAGGAAGATCGTGTTTTTCGTCCTAAGACAGTTAACTGACCCTGATCCGTCGGGTGAGTCAGGCACACGCATCGACAATCCCTACACACATACTGTTAATACATGGTTGCACCCGAAGGATTGAAGAGTCCTCAGCCGAATCTACGATTCGACTGATCACTCGGGGGCTACTGACATGGTTGTACCCTACGGGTGCGTGACCTCAGCATATCTAGTCCAGCCCAAGGAAGGCCCATGGCGGATGTACACCGGCCCATGAAGACTTTCGGCTGGCCCAGGCCCATGACGCCTTCGGATCCTTGGAGAGCAAGACTAGAGTAGATAGGAAATTCAAAGGGGTAAAACCCTAGAACCTGTAACCGACTAGGACTATGCCCGGGACCTGCCTAAGTCTATATAAAGGCCAGGAGGGCACGACCTAGATCTCTCGACTCATACTTTCGCATACGCACCTCCACGCCAGATCGAATCTGCGCACCCCTGTAACCTTCGGTTCCGCCGTAATCAAGAGCAGACAAGCAGGAGTAGGGTTTTCCCTCCGGGGGCCTGAACCTGGGTAAATCTCGTGTCCCCTGGTTGCTTGTCTGTTAACCGTTCCACGATTTTCAGCATCCCCATCTTCTCCAAAACCCAAGTCCATAACAATGGGCATTGACGAGTCCAAACCTCGTCACTCGCGGCTGACGATTCCGGTCATCTGCAATTTATGCAAAGTGTGTAAGATTACAGCAGGTAATCGGTTGCATAAATGCGATAATCGATACAATAATTCAAACATGACGGCGTTCCAAATTGGAATTAAAAACGGTACAAGCTAACTATGAGATACAAAGTATTAAAATCATGCGATAATTAATAACTATAGTAAAACATAGTACGAAAGCTTGTGCAAAAACAGGCCGAAAACAGGACAAAAACGGGCCAACCGCCCAGCGATCGCGTGCTCCGACGCCCCACTATTTTTTTCTTTCTTTCGCAGGCCAGAAAACGGCCCAGCCACTTTTGCCTCTGCGCGGCCGGCCCACTCCAGACCGTCCCGGCCCATCTAGTGGGGGAACAGAGCTAGCTCTGCTAGCTCCCGACTGGGTGGCGGCGCCGGCAGCAGGCCGGACCGGCGGCGCATGCGTCCAGCTGGGACGGGGCGCGGTAGCGGCGAGAGGTTGGGGGTGGCGGCGAGCGCGGCGGCGCGATTGGGTTGTGGGCACGGCCAGCAGAGCTCGCACGCGCGCGATGCGGCGAGCAGAGCGTGCGGGCGCGGAACATTTGGCACAACAGCGTGCGGCTAGGGTGCGCCGGCGGTGGCGCGCGTCGTGGGTGGCAAGGTGCGGCGCGGACGCGATGCGTGCATGCGAGTGCGGCGGCCGGCGCATGGCAGCGGCGGCCAGCGGGGCTCAGCAGCAGCACGCGCAGCACAGCGCGGCGTGGCGCGACCAGCTGCTCGCGGTAGCGCAGCAACACGCGTAGCACGACGCGGCGCGGTCAGCGGCCAGCGGGGCCGGCGCAGACGCGGCACGACGGCGGACGCGGCATGGCACGGCCAGCTGCTCGCGACGGCGTAGCAGCACGCGCAGCGGCCAGAGGCGGCTCGACGCGGGCGCGCGTGGCCAGCGGGGCCGGCGGGGCCGCGGCAGCCCAACGCGCGGCCAGCGGGGCTGCGGTGGCTGTGCCCAACGCGAGCAGTGGTCATGGCGTTTGCATGGAACAGAAAACAAATGGAATTTTTTTGGTATATCCGATCTGCTAAAAATCGGCGCGATCTACACAGCCGGTGCTCGCGGCGGTACTGTAATCAGCCGAATCATGTGTACCGTCTCCCTATAATATAGTCAACAAGTTCATGATCCGAGAGTGATTAAATCGATATTAGTCGGCGACAGCAGGTCAGCTCGACTCCCGGGAGGAAAATCCGTACCATAGATGAGATCTGATCTACGAACTAAACGCAAAAATTGAAAGGAAATCGAACAACGAATCCATTTTTGCGATCAATTTCGGATTACCTTCGACGAAAGCCTGCGTGATGCAGGCTCGACGGTGGTTTGACGGAGGCTCGACGGAGAGACACGTGCTGATAACGTGTTGCACTACCCCTGCCGGCTGGCTGGTCCCGAGGAATGATTCACAACTAAGGAAGAAGACTAAGTCGAAGGCACACAAATAATACACAAGAATTGACACAGGGAACAGAGAGAAGTTTTATTGATATGTCTCTGGTAAAGTCACGTACAATGATTGCTCCTCTATTTATAGACTAAGAGGAATAAGATATCTACATGGGCTAACCTGAGCCTAATAGAGACCACACTGAATGGGCCTTTACCTGCCCAATTTCTCAACAGAAAGTACTGTAGTATAGAAAGTGAACGCGTCAGTACTGATAATCTTGTTTCAGCCATAGCTGTGCTCGTCTCGTTTAAAAGAAGCCGTTGAGCTAATGGGAGGCGGCAGTTCTCTACCAGAACAACCAGATAAATAACATGTTAACAAAGTTAAGTTGTTTATTCGGGCCAGTACAAAAATTAAGCCACAAACTATAGTAAATATAAAAACAATTTTATTTCTATGTTTTGTACAACAAACGCTACGAAGAGGGATGTTAGCTGCAATGTTCGCCGCTTTGTTTTTACCTGGCTGCTTGTGTGGCCCGCTCGTCTTCAGCGCCAACAGAGCCGGCAGTCGCTCGAGTTTCAGATTGGCCTGCCGCCTCCTTCCCTGCTTGATCTGCCAGGACCACGCGTGGCCGCGCGCGCATCTTCTCCAGGATGCGTCGGCGCCTCCGCGACGCCTGCCCACCGGCTCGCCTCCCCGACGCCTGCTGCCGGTCTCCATCCCCGCCGGATTTCTCTGGTGTGGCGCCGCCCTTTGGGCTGGCTTAGCTCGAGCGTCTGGCGTTTTTCCTACTTAGGCAGTTGGCCTGCTCTGGTCAGCGTGAGCCTTTGTGCTGGTTTTCTTTTGGGCCTCATCTCTTGTTCTTTTTCTACTACTCCTACAGATGTCAAATTGATTCGTGAGATGTGAGGAAAAAAAGAGATTATGTTTCGATCGGGATTCGGGAGTGGTCTCTCCCTCGTGCTGTCCGGTTTCTCGCGCGGCCCTATAGAAATAAAAAGCCTCTTTGGAGAGCCGGACTATATGGAATTTGCATGGCACTTTTCTTAGAGCGTCTCTAGCAGCCGCGCTATAGAAGACGTGTTATATTTGGGTTTATAGCGTGCGCTACGCGGATGCAGCGCGTGGTGTCGGTTAAAGAAAATGTAAAAATAGACTATAAGTATTAATATATTACATTGTTTAACACGCAATTCGTACAACCGAATTTTAAACTAGACTAAATAACTAGAACTAGACTAAACTAGAACTTGTTAGGCGTTTTAGTTCCTCCCGTTATTAGTCTCTTTGTTTCATATTCTGTCATCATTTTCCATTATATGTAATCAAAGCCCACTTATTGTAAAGGCCACGATGGGGGCTGTTCCATCTATATTAACACGTAACCAGGCCTCTGATCGGGGCACTGTTTCAACGCAAACCCACATGGTATCAGAGCCGCCTCTTTCGAGGTCTGGCTCCGATCGGTTCGATTCCGATCGAATTCCCAGAAAGAAAATCCCATCGCTGATTGCTCTCGTTTCCTCCCGATCAGCCCACATAATTTGGGACAAAATCCACTCCTCCCGATTCTTGCCTCCTCATCGCTGATTGCCTTTCCTTCCTCCCGATTCTTGGCTTCTTGCGATGGCAGGGTCCTCCTCCTCGGCGACGTCTCTGGTGGCGCTTCTCGGCTCGCCCCCCTCTGAGAAGCTCACTCGGGATAATTACCCATATTGGAAGATTCAAGTTCTTCCAACCCTTCGAGGTGCTCGTGTCATGGGGCAACTGGATGGCTCCGATTCAGCACCTCCAGAAACCTTGGAGGTAGAAGAAGAAGGCACAAGGAGAATCATCCTCAATCCAGCATATGATGTATGGATTGAAAGGGATCAACAGATTGCAAGTTATCTGACCAAATCTCTGAGTAAAGATCTTCTTGCTCAAGTCTTTGGATTGGAACATGCTGCGGATATATGGGCTGCTATTGAATCTATTTTCACCTCGCAATCCAAAGCACGTGTTAATATGCTGCGAGGCAAGCTTGTCAATACCAAGAAAAGGGATATGCCGGCTTCTAAATATATTCCGTTGATGAAGAGTTTTGCTTCAGAACTTGCAGCCGCTGGTCGTATCATTGAAGATGAGGAGTTAAAGAAATATATTATAGGTGGTCTTGATGGCAAATACAATGCTCTTGTTGCCTCGGTTAATGCCAATCCTAACACCACACTTTCTGATTTGTGTGATCAACTCACCGCATATGATTATAGAAATCAAATGCTTGCTGAATCAGATCAGCCCGTGGAGTTTCAATCCTCCATCAATGCAGCTACTCGTGGTCGTCACTTCCATAATACTAGGCAGAATTTTCGTGGTGGTAATGGGCAACAACGAGGCCCACTGCAGCAACGCCATGATGGCTCTGCACAAGGCCGTGGTGCACAAAAGAAAGGTGGTCGTGGACGTGGTCGTGGCCGCGTTCCCTCACCTCGTCAAGATATCACTTGTCAGATATGCAAGAAGTATGGGCACCCGGTTAGTGAATGTTGGTGGAGGTATTCGGATAATAATGATGATGATTCTCCCTCCGATAACAAGGGTGCACATGTTGCTTCTTATGGAGTGGATACAAATTGGTATTTTGACACTGGTGCAACCAATCATGTTGCTAGTGAATTAAACAAATTATCAACTTGGGAAAATTACAAAGGACATGACCAAGTTCACACAGCAAATGGTGATGGTATGGAAATTACTCACATTGGTCACTCTACTTTGCATACCCCTCATAGTTCTCTTTCCCTAAATAATATCTTACATATTCCTAGTGCATCCAAAAATTTATTATCTGTTCATAAACTTGCCCTAGATAATAATGTATTCCTTGAATTTCACCCGTTCTTCTTTTTGATCAAGGATCAGGTCACGGAGAAAGTTCTCTTTAAAGGTCCATGCCATGGTGGTCTCTATCCGATCGTGCCTTCCATCACGAGGTCTTTCAAGCGTGCTTTTGTCGCCATCAAGCCTACTTCATCCACTTGGCATGGTCGTCTAGGGCATCCGTCCTCTTTTATTGTTCAACAAGTGCTTAGGAAAAATAAACTCTCTTATGAGCCACAAATAAAACCTTACATATGTGATTCCTGTCAACAAGCCAAAAGTCATCAAATGCCCTATCCCATTTCCACTAGTGTGTCCAATGTTCCTTTGAAACAAATATTTTCTGATGTATGGGGTCCTGCCCCAGCCTCTGTTGGGAAACACGTATATTATGTGAGCTTCATCGATGATTTTAGCAAATTTACTTGGATATATTTGCTTAAAAAGCGTTCTGATGTTTATCAAGTTTTTCTTAATTTCCAGCAACTTGTTGAACGCAAGTTTGGTCGAAAAATAATCACCATGCAAACTGATTGGGGTGGTGAGTATGAAAAACTTAATACCTTCTTTCAAAAAGTTGGTATTACACATCATGTGTATGAAAAAGCATCGCCATATTGTTGAGGTTGTCCTTGCCTTACTTGCTCATGCATCCATGCCTTTAAAATTTTGGGATGAAACATTTTTAACCGCCACATATCTTATCAATCTACTTCCCACTAAAATACTCAATCTCATGAGTCCCACTGAAAAATTCTTAATATTAAACCCAATTATGAGTCTCTTCGTGTGTTTGGATGTGCATGTTGGCCAAACCTTCGTCCCTATAACCAACAAAAACTTTCTTTTCGTTCAAAATGATGTGTTTTCTTGGGTTATAGTCCCCGTCACAAAGGAGTAAAATGTCTAGATACATCTACTGGTCGTGTTTATACCTCACGAGATGTTGTGTTCGATGAGAATGTTTTCCCATTTTCTTCTCTTCATCCTAATGCCGGTTCCCGTCTTCGTGAAGAAATTCTTTTGTTACCTCACACCACTTCTAAACATGAGGGGATGCGAATTAACAATGACCATGTGATTATTACTTCTGCCACTAATCATTCACATGACATCTTACCTGAAGAACATGCTGAAGCACATGCAGACTCATATATCGAAAATACCATCACAGAAGGCACATACAACATACCAGGAATTTCAGAAAATAGCATAGAATTGGGTGCATCTAGCAATTCCTCTGGCTCCGATCCCTACATCGATTCTGTCTCGGATCATGGGCAGGATTCTTCCTCTGAGCAATCACAGACGGATGGCCAGTCCCGCACATCCACGTCACCTGGCCCGGACGCGGCTTCGCCCGCCTCCTGCGCACGGGTGCGCTCGTGCCAATCTCGCGCTGACACGTCGGCTGATGGGACTTCACCCGGGTCCCCCTCCTCTGGATCTTCTACGCCAACAACCAGCCACACCACGTCATCTGGATCTGCTGTGGCTAGCGAATCTAGTGTATCTGGATCATCTGTGGAAAGTGTTGTTTCTCCTGGATTAATTATACCACCTGTTCATGTAGCACCCCCTGTGGCTGAACCCCGCACACGACTACAAAAGTGAATACGACAGCCGAAAATCTATACCGATGGGACGATCCGGTATGGATTATTCACTACTACAGGGGAACCACATAATTTCTCTAAAGCTCTTGCGAACAACAATTGGAGTCGTGCTATGAAAGAAGAATACGAGGCACTTATACAGAACAAGACATGACATCTTGTACCGCCTAGCTCAAACAAAAATTTGATTGATTGCAAATGGGTCTATCGTATCAAAAAAAATTCTGATGGTACTATTGGCAGGTACAAAGCCCGTCTTGTGGCAAAAAGTTTCAAACAACGTTATGGTATTGATTACGAGGACACATTCAGTCCCGTTGTAAAAGCAGCTACTATTCTTCTAGTGCTAGCTATTTCGGTCTCTCAAGGATGGAGCCTACGTCAGCTAGACGTCAAGAACGCGTTCTTACATGGTGTTCTGGAAGAAGAAGTTTACATGAAACAACCTCCTGAATTTGAAAATCCCCAAGCTGCGCATCATATTTGCAAACTCAACAAGGCTCTATATGGTTTAAAACAAGATCCTCGTGCCTGGTACTCACGACTTAGCTCAAAACTTCATGAGCTTGGTTTCACACCCTCCAAAGCAGATACATCTCTATTTATCTATCAGTTTGAAGTTACCATTTTTGTGTTGATTTATGTGGATGACATCATTGTGACTAGCTCTTCAGACAAAGCAATTTCTGCCCTCTTACATGATCTCAGCCACAACTTTGCTCTCAAAGATTTGGGAGATCTTCATTTCTTTTTGGGTATTGAAGTAAAGAAGGTGAATGAGTCACTCATACTAACGCAAGAAAAATATGCCACTGATCTACTTACACGAGTGGGCATGAGCAAATGCACACCATGTCCTATACCATTATCTTCTTCAGAAAAATTGTCTCTTACTGATGGTACACCTCTTGGCCCTGAAGATAGTACTCAATACAGAAGTATCATTGGTGCATTACAATATTTGACTCTTACACGACCAGACATCTCTTTCTCAGTTAATAAAGTCTGTCAATTCCTTCATGCACCTACCACTGCTCACTAGACAACGGCAAAGAGAATATTGTGTTACATTAAGGGTACATTGCAAACTGGTCTTACTTTTCAAAAGACCCCTTCTACTCTTCTTAGTGCCTTCTCTGATGCAGACTGGGCAGGGTGCCTTGATGATAGACGCTCTATAGGTGGATTTGCTATATTCTTCGGTTCCAACCTAATTTCTTGGAATGCTCACAAGCAAGCTATAGTTTCTCGTTATAGTACGAAGGCTGAATATAAAGCACTTGCTAATGTCACTGCTGAGTTAATATGGATAGAAGCCCTACTCAAGGAACTCGGGATATGTCTCAAAGAACGGCCTTGTTTATGGTGTGACAATCTTGGTGCCACATACTTATCTGCCAACCCAGTATTTCATGCTCGTACCAAGCATATTGAGATCGATTTTCATTTTGTCCGCGAACGAGTCTCAAATAAGTTCCTTGATATCAGGTTTATTTCTAGCAGAGATCAGATTGTAGATGGGTTTACCAAGTCTCTATCTACCAAGGATTTTGAGGCCTTGAAGCATAATCTAAAACTTTCCAACAATTCCAAGGTTTAGATTAGGGGGGGGGGTGTTAGACGTTTTAGTTCCTCCCGTTATTAGTCTCTCTATTTCATATTCTGTCATCATTTTCCATTATATGTAATCAAAGCCCACTTATTGTAAAGGCCATGATGGGGCCTGTTCCCATCTATATTAACACGTAACCAGGCCTCTGATCGGGGCACTGTTTCAACGCAAACCCACAGAACTAATCGGACTCCCGGTCAGAGGAGTCAAATATTGTGGACGACACCGGAGTCGACGACCACTCGTACTCCAAGGAGGAAGAGTCGACGACCACTCGTACTCCAAGGAGGAAGAGTCGACGGTGATGGTCAACGGACCGTCGCCATTCTTCTTCTCCTCCTTCCTCGCGGCCTTCTCCTCCTTCTCCTTCTTCTTGGCCTCCTTTTTGGCCCTCCTCGCCTCACGATCTTGCTTCTTCGTCGCCTTCCGCGCCTCCTTCTCTTCTTTCTTGTCGGCGTAGAAGGCGACCTCCACGACCACGTCCCCGCTGCGCCCACTCGAGGCGCATGCGCTCGCCCTGCTCGGCGATGATGAGGCGCTGCTCGAGCTCGCGCTGCCGCTGTCTCGCCTCCCGCGTGACGGCCGATGGTGCGAGGTCTTCCGCCTGCTGGCGCGTCCAAACGTCCGTGAAGTTCATGGAGCGCCGAGGACGGCCGAGGCGCCAGGCGACCGCGTCGTACGCACACGCCGCCTCGTACGCCGCCTCGAACATGTCGAGCCCGATGCGCTCATCGCCGCTCCGGATCTCGGCATAGAACGTCCCGTTCGGACGCCCGCGCACAACGCGCTAGCCGGATCTCGAGTGGCGGCGGGAAGGCATGGCGCAGGAGGAGCGGCGCGTGGTGAGGTCGAGGCGGAGGCCGGAGACGATGTCGATGGGGTGGCTAGGTGGTGGAGAAGCGATAGCGGAGCGGTGCGACAAAGGCGAGGCGACACGCGGCAGTTTTCGCGAGAGGACGCGTGGGGGGCTAATGAATGTTCCGGGCGGTTGGTGCGCGCTGGCGGCTCGCTTTATTGCGCGCGCGGGAAGCGGCGCGCCATATTTCCCGCATAGGATGCCGCACAAGCCCGCACACGGCAAAAAATTTTAGCACGCGTTGCGTTTTTTGCGCGCCCGCTCCCGCGCTGTATTTCAGCGGCTTTTTTTAGCGCACGCCTGTTATAGCGCGTCTGCTGGAGATGCTCTTAAAGCAGTTTAAAACTTTGGCTCGTTAAAACGTTAATATTAGGTGTTTCCGCATAGACAGACCCGCTGCCCGCTCGGTGCAAATTCTTCTCCCCGCATGCAACCCATCTACCTGACCTTTCCTCTTGAAACACCTTGATCTACAAAACCATGCATCGATTCAAGATAAATTGTACATGAAAAATGCAAATCGACGATGCGAATCCATCTTGATGATCTGTTCCTAGTTTCGTTGACCTATTATGGGTCTATTTCGTTTTCATGTTTATACATTTTATGAACGAATTTTGCCAAATTCTTTGTACATGGGCGACCGTTTGAAATTTCCTTTGGAGTGTAGTTTCGCCTCACCGAATCAAACAACTTTTATGTTATAAGTTTTTTATTTTAACATTCATAATTACGTAGATCTAAACTGTTATATTATTGTCATATTATACTCACGTACACGTAGATCTATCCGTGTATCAATATCGAAACAGAAAACTTACATCATTAAAGTTGTGTGAAATGATAAACCGAATCTTCCTTCCAAAAGAAATTTCAAATGATCAACTGTGTGTAAAAAAATTGATGAAATTCGTTAAAAAATCTCTAAAAGGAAAAACGACGTAGGGTTTCAAACACTAAAAAATTTACAAATTGTTCATCGCAATGGATTTATAACATCGAGGGACATCTTTTTCATGTATAACTTATCTCGAATGGAGGCATGGTTAGATAAATTAGAGAGGATTAAGATCAAGTATGTTAGAATAGAGGGATAACATTTACTGTGTACTGTGTGCAGCCATGAACCAAACGCTGAGCCAATTTGGGAGAAAACCAAAATACATGGGACCAAAGAAGAGCCTAAAGTTGACCCAAGTCAAATCTCTTATGCAGCATCCAGCATGCCAAAAGGCAAAAACGAGAAATTCGGAACCGAGTACCCAAACACGCCCTACATTGATCTAGTCTCACAGAAGTGCCTTCACTCGGTGCTTGGCGCTCATCCGACAGCTTTTTCGTTTTTCATGCGCGGCAGTGCTTTCTCCACGTGGACACCTCTTCTGGATTTCACACGTGGTTGTGGCCACCCTTCGTCGACTATACTCACGACTTCTATGAGTGGCGGTGATCTCTATTGGTCGACAAGAATGTCGAATCCCTTTGCGGATTTTGCATGTGGTGGTGGCCACTCTAAGTCGACTCCGCTAGTGGCTTCTACATGCCACTCTACGTCGACTATCCGTGCTACATCGACTCCTCTCGTGGTATTTACACGCGACTGTGATATCTCAACGTCGACTCTACACAAGGCTTCTTCGGGTGGTGGTGACCGTTCTTCGTCAGCATATGTTTCTACCCCGACCTCTTCCGTTGTGTCTTTGACTGCACATGAGATTCCGCGACTTCGATGCATGCTCAATGCTTGGGATTCTACATAGGCTGGTTATGTAGTTTATGTGACTGAATGATTGGAACCGAGAAACCACCTTCTACTCATTCAGGTACTTCTTTATGGATTCTTGATACTGGAGCGTTTTTTATATGACTTATGATTCTTCCACTTTGACCTCCATTCGATCTATCGACTCTCCTGTCCATGTTCTTACTCATGATTATGGTACTCCCCTCCCAGTCGCTAGTCGATGCACTCTTAGCACTTCAACGTTTCATGTTCCTTCTATTAGTCACATTCCTCAACATACCATGCAGATTTTTTCTGGTAGTCAGATTGTTGACTCTCGTTGTAGGGTCACTCTTGATTTTGATTCCTATTCTATTCAGGATCATCGCACGGGGCACTCTGCTTGGTGCTAGCCCTCGATGGCATGATGTCCTCTGGGAGCTTTATTGGGTTCGTCTTCCATTTGCAGCCACCACCACCAGTCTCTCGACCCCTATTGCCACCTCCACCAGCTCTTTTCAGCTGTGGCATCATCGTCTTGGACATTTATGTGGTTCTCATCTCTCGTATTTAGTTCATCGCGGTGTTTTGGGGTCTGTCTTTGGAAACGCTTCTTTGGATTGTCTAGGTTGTCGGCTTTGCTAAGCAGGTTCAGCTCCCCTATCCTCATAGTGACTCAGTGTCTGAACGTCCTTTTGATCTCGTTCATTCAAATATTTGGGTTTTGGCTCCTTTTGCTTCAAAAGAGGGCCATCGTTACTATATTATCTTTGTAGACGATTTTTCTCACTAAACTTGGATATATTTGATGTCTTCTTGTTGTGAGGTCTTACCTATACAAACAAATTTCTGCCATGGCTCGTACCCAATTCTCAACTTCTATTCGTGTTTTTTGTGCAAATTCTACTGGCAAGTATATATGTCGTTCGCTGCGAGGTTTTATTGATGAGCAGGGTACTCTTGCTCAATTATCTTGTCATGTTGCTCATTCTCAGAATGGTGTAGCTAAGCGGAAGAACTCACACCTCCTTGAGATGGTTCATGCGATGATGATCGTTGCCTCTCTTTCGTCTCACTTCTAGGATGAGGCTATTTCCACTTCCACCTATCTCATCAATATTCAGCCCTCCATTGCACTACATGGCGGTATTCCACTAGAGCGTCTCACTGGTTGTTCTCCTCATTATTCTACGCTTTGTTTATTTTGTTATGTTTGTTATTCTTCTTCCCCCCCCCCCCCCCCCGTGAACGCACCAAACTGATAGCTCAGTCTGTTGAGTGTGTTTTACTAGGGTGTAGTGATGAGCATAAGGGCTATCAGTGTTGGAATCCTGATTGAACACCGCCTACATTACAAACTAGAATTTATTGCAGGGCATTTTCCCTGCAATGATAAACTAGAATTGGACTACTTGAACACTGCCTACATTACACCTATCCCTAAGATTGCTAGTCCACTAGCTGTATATGATTTCAGGCCAATTTCATTGGTCACTATGGCCATGAAAATTATTACCAAGATTCTAACAAATTGATTGCAGGGAAAAATCATTCCCATGAGGAGCAAAAATCAATATGGATTCATTAAATCCAAATCCATATATGACTTTCTAGCTTGGGCATTCGAATACATGAGCATATGCCATAAATCCAAAAAGGAGATTATCATTATCAAATTGGACTTGAAAAGGCATTTGACCTGGTGGAATACAAGGATATACTATCTATGTTGAAACAATTGGGATGTGGAAACAAATGGCTATCCTGGATTGACAAAATTCTAAATAGTGCATCACCATCAATCATTTTAAATGGTGTTCCTGGGAAAAAATTATCTGTAAAAGGGGTGTGAGACAAGGTGATCCCCTGTCTCCCCTATTATTTGTGGATGCTGCAGAACTTCTCCAACTCAGTATAAATCAGGCCTGGTAAATTGATCTTATCAAACTGCCTATTGAGGAAAGTTTTGACCAGAGATACCCTGTTCTATAGTATGCAGACGACACATTACTTATAATGCCCGCAGATTCTCAACAATTACTCAATCTAAAGGACATTCTACAAAAATTCACTACCTCTACTGGACTGAAAATAAACTACCACAAATCACCCATGGTACCTATTAACATCTCCTCACATAGATGTCAAGAGCTGGCTGAAATTTTTGGCTGCAAATGTGAATGTATGCCATTCACTTACCTCGAACTACCTATGGTATCTACTAGACCGAGGGTTGACGACCTGATGCCTATGATTTGCAAGATTGATAAGAAACTATCGGGCATATCTAACATGCTTGCTTACAGCTCCAGAATCATCACTATCAAATCAGTGATATCCGCCATACCAAATCATGCAATGTGTGCAACGAAAGTTCACTTCACCTGTCTTGATCATGCAGACAATCATCTAGAACTTTTTCTGTGGCATGGCAAGGATATCCATCAAAAAGGTAAATGTCTGGTTCACTGGGAAAAAGTGTTGGAGATATGCCCAAGAGGCAATAATAAAGTGGTTATTATCATATCTTCGTACTTATGATAAATGTTTACATACCATGCTATAATTGTATTAACCGGAAACATTAATACTTGTGTGGTTTGTAAACATAAAAGAGTCCCTAGTAAAGCCTCTTATTAAACTAGCTTGTTGGTTAATATATGATCATGGTTTCCTGATCATGAACATTGAGATGTTATTAACAACAAGGTCATATCATTAGGAGAATGATGTGATGGACATACTCCTATAGTTAAGCATAGCATAAGGTCAAGTCATTCAAATAGTTCACTTGCTATAAGCTTTCTGATACATAGTAACCTAATTCCTTCGACCATGAGATCATGCTAATCACCATCACTGGAAGGATGCTTTGAAGACATTAAACACCACACCGTAACTGGGTGGCTATAAAGGTGGCATTGAGTGTTCGGAAAGTATGTGTTGAGGAACATGGATCAAGAGTGGGATTTGTCCATCCATATGACGGATAGATATACTCTGGGCCCTCTCGGTGGAATGTCATCCAATTAGCTAGCAAGCATGTGAATGGCTCACAAGGGATCACATATCACAGGAATGAGAAAAGAGTACTTATCGGTAATGAGGTTGAACTAGGTATGCAGAGATACCGACGATCAAACCTCGGATAAGTAAACTATCGCTAGACAAAGGGAAATTGGTATCATATGTAAATGGTTCATTCAATCACAAAGTAATCGTAGAAATATGTGGGATCCATATGAATTTACAGATTCCTCTATTGGTTACTGATCGGAGAAGAATCTCGATCATGTCTGCATAATTCACGAACCGTAGGGAGACACACTTAAGGATTCAATGTTGTTTAGTAGATATGGAATGTGAGTAAAGAGACCGAATGTTGTTCGGAGTCTCGGATGGGATCCGGGATATCACGAGGACATCTGGAATGGTCCGGAGAATAAGGAAGGTCCAATTTCGGAGTTCAGGAATGATTCTGGTGTTTTCACCGGAATGTTCTAGAAGGGTCTAGAAGCTTCACCGATCCGGAAGGGGAAGGGTACATGGATGTGTCATGACAAAGTGTAATGGTTGCATCATGTCCTAGGTCACCTGGTTGGACACTTGGAAGAGATAAATCAAACTTTAATTTGAAAGTAAAAAAAGGCAGGTTGAAAAAGTCAAATCCCAACATGGTTTCCGAGTTAGGGAGGGTTTCTGAGTTAGGGAGGGTTTCCACCTGGGTTGGGAACACCCTTGGACGCCCCCACCTATATAAGGAGGGGTGGTGGCGCACCCCAAGGTATCCCCCTTGCCCTAGGCGCCCAAGACCCAATCCCTAGGCCGCCGATGCCCCCCAAGCCGCCGGCGCCCTAGATCCCCTCTAAACCGCCGCTGCCCTCTTCCCTCGGCATATAAAACCTATATCGCCGAGGCCCTCTTCTACTCCACCATACTCGCTCCGTCTTAGGTGAAGCCCTGCGGGATCTCCCCTCTACTTCCGATACCACGCCGTCGTGCTGCCAGAATCGCGAGGAGAGAGCTACAACCTCTGCTGCCTGCTGGAACAAGGGAGATGAAGGTCTTCATCGAGTATAGTACGTGTTACCGACTGTGGGAGCACTGCCTGAACGCGGCGCCGTAAGGATCGCCTACGCGATCTTGAGATCGGCAAGTGAACGACTACATCACCCACGAGAATCTGCTCTCGTTAACCGCTTTGGATCTTCGAGGGTTAGTACTCTATCGACTCGTTTCTACAATCTAGTAGATAGATTTTGGCTTTTGTGTGTTCATGCGATAGAATTTTTTTGTTTTCCATGCTACGAACCCCTATAGTGGTATCAGAGCTGTGTCTATATGTAGATCCGTTGCACGAGTAGAACACAATGGTCATTGTGGGCGTTGATGCTTTTGTTGTCGATTGCTTCTTGTGTAGTTTGCATCTTGCGGGATGGTGGGATGAAGCGACCCGAGCTAACCTTACATGACATCGTTCATGAGACTTGCTCCACGCTTGACATGCAACTTGTATTGCATAAGTGGCTTTGCGGGTGCCTGTTTCTCCCAACATAGTGAAGATTCAATTTACAATGGGTGATTGACAATACTAGTATCAATGTTGTGGTTCTTGTTCGTAAGTTAGAACGACACCTATTGAAAGACCCAAACCATGTAAAACATGCAAAGAAAATTAGAGGCGTCTAACTTTGTTTTGCATGGGTGTGCTGTGATGTGATATGATATGGCCATGATTGTGATTATATATGATGTATGCAATGTTCTTTATTGTAAGTCGGTAAACGGCAAGAGCCTTATGGTTGCCTTTTAATTTCGCTAAGACCCGCATGTCTATTATTCAAAGTAGTTATAATAGTTGATGCCGGTGGACGATAACCATGGAGCGGTGCCATTGACCTTGACACCACGCCGGTGATGATGGAGATCATGTTCGTGCTTGAAGATAGAGATCGAAGTCACAAGCAGAAAGGCCATATCATATCACATATTTTGAATTGCATGTGATGTTAATCCTTTTATGCATCTTGTATTGCTTAGATCGCGACGGTAGCATTATAAGATGATCCCTCTCACAAAATATCAAGTTATAAAGTGTTCATCCTTAGTAGGCACCTTTGCCAAAGCTCGTTATTTCGAAGCACCACGTGATGATCAGGTGTGTTAGATTCTGTGAGTGTATACAATGGGAGCAAGCCAGATTTGCTCATGCGGAAGATAAAGCTTGATCTTGACGAGCCTAGTATGTACAGACATGGTCTCGGAACACAGAATACTGAAAGGTAAAGCATGAGTCATATAGATGATATGATGAACATAATGATTGTTCGCCTTTGAAACTACATCACGTCACGTGATGATCGGACTTGGTATAGTGGATTTGGTTCATGTAATCACTAAACAATGTGAGGGATATTGTTTTGAGTGGGAGTTCAACAGCAATATGATTAAAAGTTGAACACTATTTATCATAAATTAAATCAAAGTGAATTTGCATAGTTGTTATAGTCATTGGCATCCGTTTACCACCTTGCGCTTAGTTATAATTGAGATAATAGAACTATAGAATTTCGGATAGTTACTTTACAGAATAGTATCGTATTGTTTTGATGTGTTAATATAAAGTTTAAAAGTCCTATTGCAAAATTTCAGTAGGTTCTGGTTACTTCTTGAAGTTTAATAATTAGTATTAAATCAAGAGTAATAATTCCAATGTTAGTATATAAATATCATGTTTGTCTCCATGATTCTTGATATTCAAAAGATTGTTTTAATATCAAGGTTATCGGGGAGCTGAAAGAATTGTTTCAAAAACCATCATGTGTGAAAGATATTGTGATATCTGAAACGAAGTTTTGGTTGCAACATGATAGAGTATAATATGGCAAAAGTCATGTTCTCATATTTGATGAGAATTTGCAAAAGGTTAGAGATGCTGGTCGTCCTAATCCTCCAAAAGGTTTTAGAGAGCAACATTATACTCGCAATTCACCGTTATAAGCTAGAGTAGCTTGATCATGAATAGTTCCATGATAAGGATGAATATTTGATGTAGGTAAAATGTTTACTACACTAAAAGATTACTAAAGAAAATGGAATTTGAAAGAACACCAAACATTTGATGATGGTGATCTACTTCAAAGTGCAAGTCCAAAGACATTAGTATTTAACTATACACGCTTTGGACTATGTGTCATGAGTATGGCGCAACTGTTGATGTTGATAGATTCTTTTGAAAGGATAAAGAAATACTGAAAGAGAAATCTAAGAAATATTTGGCAGAAGAGAAAAGACTAGAATTGTTCAGCTTAGGTATATAGAAGATATACATTTTATGGCTATATTCTTTGCTTGCTAAACAATGTGGTTCTTAAGTATTGGATACTGAATTTGTTAGTGTGAATCGTCATACAAAACAACATAATTCATGAACTACAATGTCCTAAGTAACCAGGAAAAGAATATGTGATGATGTTCATCGAGAACAAATAAAGGGTTATTGTGTTGCTCGTTGAAATCAAATCTTGCCTTCAAGATTTGTTTTATTAGGTATTATGAGAACAAAAGGGTTGTTCAAATAATTGCCGTAATCCATAAAATATGGATGATTTACAAATCTCGTTGGAGAAATCACATCCATAAAAATAATGCTAAAAATGCCGAAAGACAAATTGATTGAAAGATCACTTAGGAAGTGACATCGCCGTTTAAATTATATTGGAAAGAAAACATGAAGAAACTCCATGTGGATGGAATTTTGGAGTCTTTTGATTTTTGATCAAATGACACTTGTGAAACTTTCCTAGAGATAATTAAAACTCCGTTCATAGGCCAAAAGGAAACGAATGACTAGATTATTGGAATTTTTACATATTTGATGTATGATGTCTATTACGTGTAGTCAAGAGCGATAGATTTCAACTTCATATGCTTTCTCCAAAAAATTTGAGTGAATATATTTACTTAATGAGGATGAAGTGTGAAACATTTGAAAAGTTCAAAAAAAATACTTTCAAGATGAAGTGCAAAATCAATGTAACAAGAAAATAAAGAATTTATGATAGGATCATAAAGGAAGAATTTTGAGTTACAAGTTTAGTATAACACCTAAGATTTGAGAAATCGTTCCGTGGATTTGCATTTCCCGAAACACCATATGAGTATGGAATAATCGAGATATGCAATGAAACCTTGTTTGACATGGTAAGATCAAAGGTGTAATTCATAAAACTGCTATTATATTTTAAAGATTAAAGGTTTTAGAGACTACCGCTTTTTCACTGAAAAGAGCTCCATCATGATCCATTGAAATGAAACCATATAAAGTTATGGTTTGAGATAAAACCCAAGTTGTCCTTTCTTAAACATTGGTATGCATAAGTAAAATGTTTACAACCAAAGTAGGATGAGCATGTCTTTGTAGGTTATTTCGGATAATCATTGGGTACTCCTACATAACACCAAAGACAAAAGTATTTGTCGCTTAGAACGTCAAGTTTCTTGAGAAGAATTTTCTCGTGAAAAGTTAAGTGGGAGGACAATAGAACTTTGATAAGGTTAAAAGAACCTTAGCTATATGTGCAAAGTTGCGCAGCACGGAAAAGTGTTCCGGAGGCAGCAACAATGCTCATGGCTCACGTTCCCCAAAGGTTGTGGTCACGGAGGTCTAAGTTCCTATTGAACCTAGTAGGTCGGGTAAACAATCAAATACTAGGATTTGAAAGTAGATCATTGTTATTTGATAATGATAAACCGACTGTATGCAAAGAAGCGATGATGGGACCTGACTCCGTCAGATGGTTTCAAGCCATAGAATCCCTGATAGTTTCATACACGAGAAATCAAGCTTTGAACTTGAAAGGCCCTCGAGAAAGGTGTAAGACCTTACAGTCGTGTTTGGATCTATAAAGAAATAGACATGGATGTTTCACTTCTATGAAATAGTCGACATGTTGGTAAAGAGTTCACAACAATATTCAAAGGTTGACTATGACAAGATTTGATCTTTCATAGCGATGTTTAGTCTAGACGGATTAATGTAGCAACCACTACATATAATTTTGTTATGTGGTAGTTGAATAAACAAAACAAGTTCTTCTGATATAATTGTTACCTAGGACATGTGCATAACACGGTCCATAGGGTTTTGTTAATTCAAACGATGTTAAAAGCGTATGCAAACTACAATGGTTGAAGTGAGCATCGCAGAGTTGGAATCTTCATCATGATAAAACTGTTAAAAGAAGGTTTAAATTCATCAGAGTCGATGAAGATGCTTGCATTTGCAAAAAATTAAGTGGGAGCGCTAAGACATATTTCTAATACATTATGTGGAAGACATATTGTTGATTGGAAATGATGTATCTTTTATTAACACATGTTAAGAATTTCATCTCGATGAAAGACTTAGGCAAAACTCGAATATTTGGCATCAATATCTATATAGATAATTGAGACGCTAATATGGTTGTGCCAAATATACATAGATGAGATATTGAATGAGTTCAATATGGAAATAAAAAGAAAGGTTCTTGCCACACAGAAAGGATTAAATCAAAATTCAAGAGTATCGACACTTGGTAAGTGAAACAAAGATTCCAGTATAGATTGATACTTGATGTATGAAATCACAAAGAGTATTTATATCAATCATACTGTGATATATACAAATCCAGATATGTCCTATGCTCTAAATGTTATGAGCATATACCAGAATGATTCATAAGATGATCATTGCACGATAGTAAGGATATTCTTATGATCTTTTGGAAGAACTAAGAATATATTATTTTTGTAGATGTGATAAATAGATGATTAGTTCATTGTAAAAGTACTACATTGATGCTAGTTTTGTCACAAAGTACAAATTAAATTTATCTCAATCTAAACTAAGGGTGGCACAATATAATGGAAAGTAAGTTCCATAATGGATTTGGATAAGTTCCAAAGTTAGGACATCGTGACAGATACTACAACAAAAGGCTAAGTATATGACTGCTATTATAGCATCAAAATAGGGCATTTGTGTCAAGTAGTTTAATTATCAAACTAGGTGTGGTTCACAATGGGCTAGTACTATGAAGATATATTGTACGACAATATTATCAACATGTTTTAACCCCAAGGAACTAAAGGTCTCACCAAAGGACCAAATTTATACAATGCCATCTCATTAGAGAATGAGTGATGCGTAGAGACACAAAGATATGCAATTTCACACAGACCTGTAAGTGTCGGATCCGAAGATCGGTTGACCACTATAAATCGTGTAAATACAACACCGGAAAGCCATAAGTGTTGAATACACAAAGTTCTAAAACTAGATTATTGTCTCTAGTGCAAGTGGGAGACTGTTGGAGATATGCCCAAGAGGCAATAATAAAGTGGTTATTGTCATATCTTCGTACTTATGATAAATATTTACATACCATGCTATAATTGTATTAACCGGAAACATTAATACTTGTGTGGTTTGTAAACATAAAAGAGTCCCTAGTAAAGCCTCTTGTTAAACTAGTTTGTTGGTTAATATATGATCATGGTTTCCTGATCATGAACATTGAGATGTTATTAACAACAAGGTCATATCATTAGGAGAATGATGTGATGGACATACTCCTATAGTTTAGCATAAGATCAAGTCATTCAAATAGTTCACTTGCTATAAGCTTTGTAATACATAGTAACCTAATTCCTTCGACCATGAGATCATGCTAATCACCATCATCGGAAGGATGCTTTGATGACATCAAACACCACACCGTAACTGGGTGGCTATAAAGGTGGCATTGAGTGTTCGGAAAGTATGTGTTGAGGCACATGGATCAAGAGTGGGATTTGTCCATCCATATGACAGATAGATAGATATACTCTGGGCCCTCTCGGTGGAATGTCATCCAATTAGCTTGCAAGCATGTGACTGGCTCACAAGGGATCACATATCACAGGAACGGGAAAAGAGTACTTATCGGTAACGAGGTTGAACTAGGTATGCAGAGATACCGACGATCAAACATCGGATAAGTAAACTATCGCGAGATAAAGGGAAATTGGTATCATATGTAAATGGTTCATTCGATCACAAAGTAATCATAGAAATATGTGGGAGCCATATGAATTTCCATATTCCTCTATTGGTTATTGATCGGAGAAGAATCTCGATCATGTCTACATAATTCACGAACCTTAGGGAGACACACTTAAGGATTCGATGTTGTTTAGTAGATATGGAATGTGAGTAAAGAGACCGAATGTTGTTCGAAGTCTCGTATGGGATCCGGGATATCACGAGGAGATC
This sequence comes from Avena sativa, assembly GCA_916181665.1. NCBI lineage: Eukaryota > Viridiplantae > Streptophyta > Magnoliopsida > Poales > Poaceae > Avena > Avena sativa. Next base: position 427,990,110 of record OV702280.1, read on the forward strand.
CGGAATGGTCCGAAGAATAAGATTCATATAAGGAAGGTCCAATTTCGGAGATCGGGAATGATTCCAGTGTTTTCACCGGAATGTCCTAGAAGGGTCTAGAAGCTTCACCGATCCGGAAGGGGAAGGGTACATGGATGTGTCATGACAAAGTGTAATGGTTGCATCATGTCCTAGGTCACTTGGTTGGACACTTGGAAGAGAGAAATCAAACTTTAATTTGGAAGTAAAAAAAGGCAGTTTGAAAAAGTCAAATCCCAACATGGTTTCCGAGTTAGGGAGGGTTTCTGAGTTAGGGAGGGTTTCCACCCGGGTTGGGAACACCCTTGGACGCCCCCCACCTATATAAGGAGGGGTGGTGGCGCACCCCAAGGTATCCCCTTGCCCTAGGCGCCCAAGACCCAATCCCTAGGCCGCCGATGCCCCCAAGCCGCCGACGCCCTAGATCCCCTCTAAACCGCCGTTGCCGTCTAGCCTAAACCCTAGCCGCCGGCTGCCCTCTTCCCTCGGCATCTAAAACCTAGATCGCCAAGGCTCTCTTCTACTCCACCATACTCGCTCCGGCTTAGGCTAAGCCCTGCGGGATCTTCCCTCTAGTTCCGACACCACGCCGTCATGCTGTCGGAATCGCGAGGAGAGAGCTACAACCTCCGCTGCCTGCTGGAATAAGGGAGATGAAGGTCTTCATCGAGTATCGTATGTGTGACCGACTGCGGGAGCACTGCCGGAACGCGGCGCCAGAAGGATCGCCTACGCGATCTTGAGATCGGCAAGTGAACGACTACATCACCCACGAGAATCTGCTCTCGTTAACCGCTTTGGATCTTCGAGGGTTAGTACTCTATCGACTCATTGCTACAATATAGTAGATAGATTTTGGCTTGTGTGTGTTCATGCGATAGAATTTTTTGTTTTCCATGCTACGAACCCCTATAAAAAGTTTGCTTGCCCAAAGCTGCTGGAGGTCTAGGCATCTTAAACCCGAGAGAACAAAACAAAGCCCTGCTGATTAAATGCCTCTACAAGTTCTACAATTATCAAGATATCCCCTGGGTGGATCTAGTTTGGAAAGCTCACTACCATAATGGCATTCTACCATCCTTGGACAATCCAAAGGGATCCTTTTGGTGGAGGGACTGTGTGGCACTGCAGGACACTTTTAAATAGAAAACTACAATTACACCGGGCAATGGTAACTCGATCCTACTTTGGCATGACAAGTGGTACGACAAGCCTGCACAAACTGACATGCCACAATTATACTTGTTTGCAAAGAATAAAAAAATAAACCTCTATAAGGCAAAAGGGATTGCACATGATGATATATATGAGATATTCAACTTGCCCTTATCAGTTATTGTAGTCGAGCAGTGCAACAGATTAAACTAGCTAATTACAGGTATAAACACAGAGGCCTCAAAGAATAAAGATAAATGGGAATTCCCTGCGAATAACTACAAATACCAGACTAGAAAGGTATATCTCTCAATCATCAACCAACCTGTGCCCCTGCCCCTTTCAAATGGATATGGAAATCTGCATGTATCCTCAAGCATAAGTTTTTCTTCTGGCTGCTGATTCAAGATAGGCTGGACACAAAAGAGCTCATGAGTAAAAAAAACTTCTATGTTGAGTCCACTGAGTGTGTTCTGTGTGGTGAGAATTCAGAGAAATCCATGATGCATCTATTATTTGAATGTGAATTCAGCCAAATATTCTGGTGAAAGCTAGGAGAGGAATGGAACGTGGGACTACAACTGATGGATATGATGTTGGAAGCTAAAAACAGATCTACAAATTATTTCTTTAAAGAAACTCTGATTACTGGATACTGGAGAATATGGAACCAAAGAAATAAAATCATTTTCGATGGTGAGCAGAGGGATTTTCATCAGTGCTTTGCCTTCTTTAAGTGCAATATGGGGCAGATCAGACATAGGGTTAAACCCAGTCTGAAGGAGGGTGTGCAAGAGTGGTTAGACATTTTTTAATCTAAGTTGATATTTCCCATACCTACCCTTCATTTGTAAATATTTCATCCATATAAATATATAAAATCGACGCAGTGAGGGTCTTCCCCACTGTTTTTGTCAAATATAAAGTGTTGGGATCCTATCAGTCGTCGGATGCGTATTTCTAGGGATGTGACTTTTGATGAGTCTCGTCTATTCTACCTGCATCCATCCTCCTCAACATTTTTAGTGGAGGGTATATCTTTTCTCATGTTTCTTGATACACCTCCCACTATGCCTCGTATTACTATTCCTCCCCCTCGGCCCATTGTTGCTGATCCAACTCCATCTTCTCCTATGGTTTCTTCTCCTTTGTCACATGACTCTCCATGTTTATCACCGATGTCTTCTCCATCTCCGTCACCTTCGGTGATTCCTTCTCATCCCACTTTTCCTTTTCACTATACTCATCATCCACTTGTTGTGAAGGACTCTACTAGTGTGCCATCTACTTATGGTGTGTCGTCTCAGTCGACTTATGTTCTTCGTCCTCGACCTTGTCCCCCACCTGACCTCTATTCTCATGACTGTTGTGGTCTTTTTGCTGTCCTTAGGTCGACTTCTTATTGATATGCTGTTGTTCACCATGAATGGTAGCTTGCGATGGCACAAGAGATTGCTGCGCTTGAGCGCACCGACACGTGGTATTTGGTTCCTCTTCCTCCTTGTGTTTGTACCATCATGTGTAAGTGGGTCTATAAGATTAAGACTTGCTCTGATGGTTCTCTTGAGCATTACAAAGCTCGTATTGTGGATCATGGTTTTTAGTGAGAGCATGGTCATGATTACGATGAGACTTTTTCTCCTGTTGCACATATGAACTCTATTCGCACACTTCTCGTTGTGGCTTCCGTTCGCCATTGGTCTGTGTCTAATCTTGATGTTAAGAATGCATTTCTTAATGGTGAGTTGCGTAAGGAGGTTTATATGCAGCCACCACCTGGGTATTCTGTTCTTGATGGCATGGTCAGTTGTCTTCGTCGCTCTCTCTATGGCCTTAAGCAAGCCCCCCGCGCCTAGTTTGAGCGCTTCACTTCTATGGTGATTACTGCTGGTTTTTCATCGAATGCTCATGATCTAGCGTTGTTTCTACATATTTCCGTCATAGCGGGTCCTAGATGGCCGCCAACGCCATATCGCGCTCTGCCGTGAACTACAATATCCAGAGCTCGCTTCCCCGGATCCGCCTAAGCCTCTGTGGTGATTGAGGCACGACCAGTAGCATATATGTTTACCTACTGCACTAATGGCCAAATTAGCTAATTAGTTTTTCTTAAGCCCAATTGCATTCAGTGGTGCATGGACCGAAGCCCACCGCCCCATCCAAAACAGCCCATCTGCATGCATGTCAAGGGTTAGACACTTGGGATGCTACACTTCCCATCCCTAGTACCATCTACCTTCTGCTTCTCCTGATGGTGCGCCATGAGCAAAGCTTGATGTTGTGTCTAGGACTCTAGCGTAGCAAAGATCCTATCAAAGAAATCTTAAATCAACCCATCCCAGGTGCTTGTAGAAGCACCGTTTGATAAGTCGTCGATGTAAACCAGAAAATGTCTGTGACCACGATCTCAAGAGATTGCCGCCCCCGAAGAAGATAGTATCAAGAAGGGCCGCCCCGTTAGACGAAGATGGGGAACATCAAACTCGCAAGAGCCCCGACGAATCAATACTTGGCCAATCTTCATCAGGCGGAGGCGGAACTTGAGGACACCAATATGCCGGAACATCATCCCCTCCAATGAAATCAACTGTTGGCCATAGACAAACCCTTATCATATCATGCCAGACGTAATGCCCGGCAATCGACTCCAAACTCTAGCCTGTCAAGCGTCTCCGTGGAAGAACGCCAATTTGGTATGGGCTGAAGGAGGTTTATCTCATCACCATCGATGCCCCTACAACGGAGGCGAAGAACCCGAAGACCCCCCTAGGACCAGCCATCCGATTTAAAGTTCCCCGCCCTCCAGTCGCCATAGCAGTCGGCAGAGGGTAGGGGAAACAACGGCTATGGCATCGGAGGACGAGGGTAGGAGCAAGTCACCTTAGATCTCCTCCATGGGAGCCCTAACTAGGAAAATGTTTCGACTTGGTTTTTTAAACTATTTATTAGTCATGTGCAATATTGCATTTTTCTGTAACTTTAATTTTTACTAATGTTTTTCTCATTTCCTTAATTTCACATATGTGTTTTATAGTTTCTTTGTAATTGTTTTGCATATCAGATGCCTAGAAATTTTGCAAGATTCTATCTTTGTTAGGAGCTGCCAAATGTAGTTTAAACAGAGGCAAGAAATCCCTGTAAAAGGGCTGCTGCAGATGGGCTTAAATAGACAAGTTAGAGCCCGAAAGGCTCCAACGAACATGACGTTCTGTTGCTTAAACCCATCAAAGTCCAGCCCAAAAGTATGTCCACTCATTGGATCAGCATGGACCATGTCTTGGACCTTGATCCACATAATGAAGCACCAGGAGGACCCCTCGAAAAAAAAAGATGCACGAGGTGTCCAAAGCTAAAACCAGTTCAAACGATGGTAGTGGCTTAAGAAATTAATTAATGTCATGGAAAACAATGTTATTAGGATAAATATGGGTAAACAAAGGGATAAAGATACCTAAAGGTAAGCACCGTTTATGCTCTAAAAAGAGCATATTTTAGCCTTTCAGGCCATGCAAACAGAGGAGATCGTCAGGTAATTCGATGGAGGCTGAAATAGTCACTTCCTAAACACTTTTTGGCCCAGGAGTTGCTTTTATATTGATCTAAGAAACTACAAAATAGGTGGGTGTTGCTTTATTTGTAATATAAAATTGACTTTGCAATGCACATAACCTCCCCCACTTTCTGTTTTGATAAGGAAGAATGTACATCCATGTCCTAGAGTGTTCACCGTGCCAGAAAATTCTCTCTTTACTGTTGTTAGAACTATATATTGATGGAAAACAAAGGAAACCCTTTATCTAGAGAGAAAGGCTAGGTTCAAACCGAGCAGCATCAGGGTGCTATATTATCACACTTTTCTCGAAAAAACATCTGTGGCAGCATGCATCACACAAGTTTATATGGCCCCAATACCACAAAATTATGTTGCTCACTTGGATTTTGTTAACAAATCTGTCTATATACACAACATGATTACCTATGAACATGTAAATATTTTCAGATAATTTGTTTTGTACATTGCAGAAAAAATAAGAGGGGATGGGGGTAGAAAAGTGCCTAAAAGCTACATAGTTCCCTCTATCCACATACACACAAAAATAGAATATCATAACAGACACATGCGCCTTTTTAGAAAAATGAATATGACATATACCCGTATAGGTTTTGAATGATGGTGCTGCATAATAGGACTCAATGTATTCCATACCACCATATGATTCCCAGGTGACCCAATTTTCTCTATGGTCCAGTTTCCATCCAACAGTTATGGATTGTTTTACCTGAAATTTATGCTGGTCACGTGGCATAAAAAATGAAAGCGGCGTCGTCAATCTAAAAAGTCCTAGTTCCTGACCAAACCCACATTTGCAAAAGGACAAAGTTATAGTTTCAAATCACAAAAGGTATAGTGCAGCCTTGCCTAAAAGTTTTATTCTTGAAAGTTTGAACTTGCTCTCATGTCTTTTTAGGCACCTTGCTCTCCTGTCCCCTAACCACCTTATGTGAGAAGCTAGTTTGTTAGCTTTTGGAACAGACTAATCCCCTCATCCCTCAACAGTGCTACATGATTGATCATAACTAGTAGAATACATACGTAATTCCTGCCACCGTGATAGATGTAGAAGATGGAAATGCTAAAGTTGGTCAAACTAACTAAGTCCTCAAAGTTGATTACTAACTATAGAAAGTAATATCTGAAAACTAGAGCTAGAAAAGGGTATGAAATGATAATTTCACTTTGTAGTAGTACACTAGTACCATACTGATCCATTTCGAAAAAGAGTGCCATACTCATAAAACAGCCAACGAAGAGATTGAGACATCCACATGCAGAAGCCCTTAATCGAGCTGAAATATCTCATCTCTTTTATATATATCTCATTTCATGAGAAGGCCATACATGCAGCATGCCTGAGATGTTCTTCTCTTCCGAGTAATCTTTTCCTATCGAACAGCTGGAGGGATCAATGTAAAGAAACAATTGGTTCAACTTTCCTATTAAAAGCAACCGAGAGCTAGACATAAAAATATATCAACTACATCAAGCATAGCTCTCGCCGAATGTATAGACCTCTGATCATGTGATCGTCAATCATAGGATTCTTCCTAAAAGCTTCTTATTTTAAGCATTGTGGTTACAGCCTGCAAGCACATTACGCGCACCGATGTGATGCCACTAATCTAGAGATAGAGAACATTGCTTCTTCAGTTTTTCTGCATCTCTGGAACGGGCCAAACGGTGCAACTCTTTCTGAAAAAGGTGGTGAAAGCTGTAGGCGTGCATGCATGCCAACTTGCACTTTGCAATTACATTACTGGGTTCTTTGGGTATAATCCTCCTTTTTGACTGGTCCTCCATTATTGGTTGGTAATCTTTTATTTTACTTTCGTTGACTTAGATAGCTCCTATGGTCTATGGATACATGTGCCATAATGCAAGTAAATTAAAAAGTGGGAGAGGGACTTAGGTCTATGTTTGTAATGTACTACTGTACTTGTTAGGCACCGATTTGGCCTATGTTTGTTACGTACCTGTTAGGCACCGATGGAATACGGTAATGAACAACAGGGGCTAGTTTATAGGGACGCTAGCTGTTTTCTCTTTGAACAGTTTGTATTATGTGGTGCGGGTTGGGATCACGCGTACGAAAAGGGACGGAGAGGGACTAACTTAGTCAATGCAAGTTTTTGGTTTCCTATGATCTTCCCTTACAGCTTGAGACGGAGAGGGAGTAGTTGAGTTGCTAAGGAAAGACGTACGGCCAATTATGTCTATAGTAGCTTGCACTCATCACTTTACTTCTGGACACACCTAACTAGTTTTATGACATGTGCACTTGTCATGATAGGAAACTCAATAACAATGGGACTCTTTCTTTTGGCAACGATGAATATTGCTTCATATATATATACTTTGCAGAGTGTGAATTCTATAACTGAAACTTCCTGATCAACTTGTCCACTACTGCATCACCTAATTCCATGAACTTCAAACATCATTTTCTCAGCTCCTATCAGAGGACAGAATACTTCGACGACTCGGCACACAAGATTTATGAAGCAAATAAGCAATCAATTAACTACTGAAAATGAGACAAAAACAACGTAAAAGTCAGCCGGGGATCTAATGCATTTTACTTTCAATACTAGGCAAGTGAGAGGCCGCAATGAAGCTAGGCAAGTGCATGCAACACTGCTTGGAAATGAAGCAGCAGCAGCTAGCTGTCCTGCAAGTTGTTTTCGTGCGATTGGTTACTACACGGTGATCGATCACGAACCGCATATATAGACCAAATCTCTCGACGAACGCTAATTAATTACTATATAAAATTGGCCCTGAAATGACTAAACGTATTAGTGACTCTGAGATGCCGGCTTATCCCCATAAACTTATTCTCATCTGAACAGTCCCTCCCTTATCTGAATTACATCATCATCCCATGAAAAGGAATAAAAGGAAATTGTTCTAGTACGTTAAAAGGGCACTGCACGCTAGAGACACCAAAACAGTACTTGGCCGCCATTATTATCATATGATATATTCATGTCACTTCAAATCCAAAATTGATCCAGTCCATGCATTGTTCATTGTTCCTAGCGCCATTACCTCTTATGTTCAGACTTCAGGCTTCCAGGTTTCAGAAAGCAACAAAGCTGGCTATAGCAAAGCTGGACGAGCCTGACGAAAGAATCTATACTTTCAGTGTTTGGTTTCACCGTGTGCTACGTGCACCGTCAGTTTCGAGAATCTTCAGGTAGCAGGTTGGACGCACGTTGCGAGCGCAGGTCTACACCGTCGGATCACGGCGCAGGACGACCCGGAAGAATCCTGTCCGTCTGGGTGAGGCCTCCCTCCCCTATAAATTGGGGAAGGCTGCTTGCTTTCTGAACCTGAGCAACAGAGCAGCAATTTCACAAGAAGCTTCCGAGGAGCTAGCAGAGACTAGCCAGGTTAGGCAGCTAGCAAGGAAGAAAGCCGAGAGAATCAATGGGAGGGAGCCAGTCGTGCTTCGGCGGTGGCGGCAACGGCCGGGACTACGACGATTACGAGCAGCCGCGGCGGTCGTCGAGGAAGGTGAGGCCGAGCGACGAGGACGGGCTGTGGTACGTCGGCGAGCGGGACGTAGACAGGAAGGCCACGGAGTTCATCGCCAGGTTCCACGCCTCCGCCAGCTACGTGGAGGCTTGAGCGCGCGGCCGGAAAACAAATATCTGTTCAATCTTTGGTCTGTTGATCTCGTCGTATTGCTTCCGCCAGTGATCTCGTCTCCGGCTACCTCGGCCGGCCAGACGTGGCTGGCTAATCCACTTGGTTCATTCGCCATTGATTTGTAATCTTGCTGCTCCCTTTAGTTAATTTTATTAGCTAGTCTGTTCCATGCATGGATATCAACATGAATCTATGTAACTATGTTGTTAAGGGTGTGTAAAGTAAATATGTATTCCATAATAAGAGCAACAACATTGGCATGAGCTTCTCTAATCTGAGTCTACGGCTGCACAAAGAAAGTGTGCAGCTTCAGGTAAACAAATGTGCAAACGTTGTAAGAAGGAGCACAAACTTTGAGAGTTAAGAGTTGCATGAGAATCAACATGTTGTTGGATGGTTAGGACCGATGTTTGTTGTGCCTCACGGATCAAACTTAGAATTGACTTCATGTGTGTCAGTTGTGGGGATGTGAATAAACGCTAGACGAAAAACGCATCTGCTAGCGCCGCCTCGTGTCGCCCCTCCAGGCGACCGAGGGGGCCACCCCTTGCGCCCTCCGCCACCCTCCTCCCTCCTTCTCTTCCCCCACCTCGTCGCCCCCGGAGGGCCACCGGCCTAAGGCGCGCGTGGATCCGGTGAAGGGGGCGGCGGGGATCTATCTTGGTGGCTCTCGCGCAGCTGAAGGGAGAAACTCTCCTGCGCTGGAGAGCTTCGTATTACAATTGCGACAAGAAGATAACGAAGAACGAAAAAGAAAAACACAGCAAGGGGACACATATTTAACGTGGAAAAACCTCTCCAACAAAGAGAGGAAAAAACCACGGACGCCAGCCAGCGAAACTTCACAATATCGGGGAGTGTTTATAAACGTCGGAGATTTCACAGATACAACTCATCCCAACCGACGGCTTACAAGGGGTTTATATATCGGTGGAAACCTAGGTCTTCAACAATCTATACCGTACACTTCGGATATGAGGCGGCGTCCTTGCGCGGGTGGACGGCGTCGACGTGCGGAGGTCACAGGATCTGAAGAGGGATGCTCCTCCCTACGCTTCTCCTCCCCGGCCCTGGACCCTGTTTCGGCGGCTGGTGGGTGCTAGAGGTAGGGATAACCAGGGGAAACCCTTGGACGATAGCGGCCACAATGTCGACGACGCTGCGGGCGCCATTCTCCTTCCTAAGGCGACATTGAGGTGGAAGCATCGACCATTCAGGTGGCCGAGTCGGCACGCTCGATCCGTTCACGGGGAACCGGCCGACGGTGTGGGGATCGCTATGTCGGCATTAATAAAGGAGGTGGTCCTTGGGTTTCTTTCGCGCGAAGACGAAGATCTGCTTGATGTCTGCCTTCGTTGATCAGGACTGGAGAGGCGAGTTTCGGAAGGCTCCGCCGGTGAACTCCCATGGGCGTATCATGCTTGGAGATTGCTGGATCGGAAGGTATTCGGTCGTGTGTTCCTTGTTTTTCTGGTCGTTTGGTTTTAGCAGGAGCGTTGAGAAGTTCTGTTGTTTGTTACCACCAAGCGCCATTCTTCGAGCCATGGTGAAGTCAGATGCGGAGAATGTCTGGAAAATGGAAATATGAGGGTAGCGATGGTGATTTTAGTTTTTGTGGCGATGGAGAACTGACTGTGTGATCTGTGACTCGTAGCAACGACTGTTGGTGCGGGAAGATAACACAAGAGGAGTTCCGATTCTTACCTTGCAGGGTGAAAATCCAAGGTCTGGTCTTAACTGGTTGTGCCTGGCAATGGCTTTGTTGAAGGCATTGTTTTGCGACTATGACTTTTTTCAGGGTGAAAACCTATGATCTTTGATCGGACAACGACGACGCTTTGGCCTGTCTCCTTCTTGAAGGCGTTGTTATTGGAGTGGAGTACTACTGGTGTTGTTCTGATGGTGTCAGTGTTGTTGCTTCGAGAAATAGTTCTCTGTAGCGGGACTTGTTATTTTTTGTAATTCTTTTTTTCATTTTTCTGGGATGTGTGCATTCGTAGGACCGCTAAGGCATACATTGTTGCAGAGGCTGGGTGTAATTGGTATCCCTCCTGTGATATTAATATATAATATTTTTTTTTAAAAAATGTGTGTCAGTTGTACACCTATGATCTTAAATAGTACTCCCTCCTATCCATATTAAGTGTTGGTAAATTGGATGTATCTAGCACTCAAACATGTTTAGATACATCCATTTCAACGGTAATTAATACAGATCAGAGGAAGTATTTTTTTCTCCACGTCATATTGTTTGTCTCCACGTCTTATGTGGGTGTTGTATGAGTATGTGCCTCCATATCGTAGTTGGTGTCTCAAATATAAATAGAAGAGTTGCACTTAAGAAATAAATGTGCAACCACTTAATTAACCGTTACATGAAGAAACTCATGACCATCTTGGAATCATTGTTTGTGAGAACTGAGAAACGCAAACAAGATTACTCCCATTCGTGTCTGTATGTAACTTCAAATTATGAAGTTACTATGATGGTTAATAATTGGGCGATAGCCCGAGTGGTGAGGTCATATTGGCGCATCGACATTTGTATTTCAGAAACTGGCGGGAGGACTTGCATATATAATCATACCTGCTGGAATAGCTAATACTGCTTGTATGTGCCCTGTACGGTATGTGTGCGTGTGTATACCAAAACCCATCCTAGTCGTGTTTGTATAGAACTCTTTTAGGGTTTTCGTCACACATGTACTCCTATATATACACCATATGAGATCAATAAAATTATCTTTCATCTCAATCTATTCTCTCCAGTTAGTCCGCCTCCTAGGCCTCGCTTTCGCCCTCCTTTCCCTAAACCCTAGCCGCCGCTACCTCCTCCAATCTCCACTCATATGACCTTAAACGCTGGTAGTCTCTCTCTCTCTCTCTCTCTCTCTCTCTCTCTCTCTCTCTCTCTCTCTCTCTCTCTCTCTCTCTCTCTCTCTCTCCATATTACCGTCGGCAATGGTGCTCGTCTTCCAATCACCCACTCCGTTAGTCTCCTCCTTCCCACTTCTTCTTCTCCTTTACGTCTAGCCAACTTTCTTCGTGCTCCTTCTCTCATTAAAATGTTTTATCCATTCATGCTCTTACTCGCGACAACAATGTTTTGATTGAATTTTACCCTTTTGGTTTTTGTGTCAAGCATCTTAGTATAGAAAATATTTAATCCCTAGAATATGGTGTTGTATTGAAATGATCCTTGTGGACTTTATATATAGTTACATGGTGGTAGGTGGAGAATTGGAGTACAAGATATAGAGTCCTGGTCTATCTCTAGCCATACACGTATATGTATTCTAACATCCCCCTCAGACGAGAGTGAAGCGGACGTTTACGACTGGATTTGAAGTCCGCAACATTCTCCTCATTGTCATCATCAACTACGACTCTGATGATCATGTCCAACACCTAGGGGCGATGACTGTGTCCCCTTCTGGTGCCTCTCTTCCCTTCCGCAGTCACACCGGGAGTGTCGTGGACGCAGGTGATGATGTAGACGTTGTTGACTAGAGTTCTTGAGTTGATGTAGACATTTTTCTTGATGTCGATGTCGAGGTAGCCGGGCATGATGTAGCCATGGTTGAGATTGTTGTGGTCATTGTACCGCGCCAGAGGCACAAAAAAATACGCAGTTTGTGACGTAGGGTCTTAGATTTTTGTGCGGCGGCAACAGGAATTTGCGGCGGCAGCGGGTTTCTTGGTAATAGTGCGGCGGCGGCAGGAATCTGCAGCGGCGGTGGGTTTTGTTCGGCGGAGGCAGAGATCTGCGACAGCGGTAGGTTTTGTTGGTTATAGGGTTTTGAAGGCAGCGGCCGGGGCACAAGGCAAGCGATGGCGCCAAGGTTTTTATGGCGGCGATAGATCGCACATGATCGGCGGCGATGTGTGGTCTCCCCAGCAGAGCGCCGGGCTATGGCGGCGACGGTTTAGGACCACGTGATGTAGGCCTTGGCAATGATTTTTGTTGGCGATGTAGAATTCGATGAAGATCTTGGTGTAGTCATATAACTTGATGTCATGATTTGGTCGTTGTAGTTTGGGTCGATATAGTCCGGCGTGATGCACTGTAAATCTTAGTGTTGTGTCGATGTAGTCCGGCTTAATGCAGTACAGATCTTAGTGTCGGTGTAGTGACGTCTCAAAGCGGTGCAGATCTTGGTGTCGTGTAGTCCGTGACGTGTAGAGCCGCTACGGCGAGTCGACGCAGATTAGATCTTCCATGGCTGGCGCTCCGGAGATGTGATGACCCACAAGTATAGGGGGTGTATCGTAGTACTTTCGATAAATAGGAGTGTCGATCCTAACGAGGAGCAGAAGGTGCTGACTAGTGGTATGGAGCAGGAAATCTCTGTAATTATGATACGTCCAATTTGCATCACTATTCTATATCATAATTTGCCTCTATTCATTGATATATGTCTTATTATGAGGTTTTACTTATGTATTTTCATCTGTTTATGCATGTTGGATGATTCTTGGAGGATGGACTGCCGGAGTCTGGATTCTGATGAAAAAGGAGGTGCTTTGATGCAATTTCGCAAAGATCAGAAAAATACCAAAAAATATTGGAAAATCATATTTTTCTAGAAGACGAAGGAAGCTAGAAGGGGAGGCCTAGCTGGGCCACAGGGGGCCCACACCCCCTAGGCGCGGGTCCCTCGAGGCCGTGCCTAGGGAAGGTGTGGCCCACCTGGCCAGCTCCCGACTCCGCCCTCTCGCCTATAACATCCTCTCGGAACCCTAATACTAGGGGAGCGAGCACAGATAGATTTCTGCCGCCTCTGCGGGGCGGAAAACACCGAGAGAGAAATATCTCTCCGTAGACAGATTTCTGTCGGGGAAATTCCTTCCCGGAGAGGGGAGATCGTCGTCATCAACACCGTCATCAATCTAGGCTTCATCGGGATCATTGTACGGTTCATAGCATAGAAAAGAAAAAAATTCCTATGATGGGAACAACTATGTACCAAGATCTATCTACTAGATACAAGCAACGGGTGAATGTATATCCATAGAGAACATACCCCTGAAGACTGACAAAGCTTAACGAGTCCAAACTCATGGTTGATGTAGACAATCTCTTGTCGATCTCAAGATCGAGAGGAAGTCCTAGCACCGCAAAACAGCGGTGCATCCGTGCTCGCACACACGTACGAGGCACCGAGCAACCTCCGCCTCCTCGCTCCAGTGATGTAGCAGAAGCACAACTCTTTCTTGCCGAAAATCCATCGGGAACATGTATCTCCCTAGTTCGAGACCATGGGGAATAAATACTAGAGGGGGAGAGAGATCCTTCACGAGGAGGTGTGAGTGAGAGAGAGGGAGGGGGCTCCTTTTATAGGGAGAGGGGGCACCCAAGGGGCCATGCACCTAGCCATGGGGCTTCCCCTCCCCTCCTTTCATTCATGTGGGTGGACACTCCACTCACACAAATGCCTTTCAATTTCCTCCACTCAAAAACCCACTCAAATTCCATTAAATTTCGACCAAATTTAATGCAAACTCTCATTAAACAAAACTCCTTTATTTATTCAGAATTTTTTCAATTACTTTAATGACAAACATTCTCATATAACCCCTTGCTAGTATTTCATTTCACATGCAAAAACACCTTCTGCAATTTCACCCGAAAACATGTTTCGGTATCTAGTGAAATAAATTCCTGCGCTTGTTATTCTTTCTGGCATGAAACTTTTACTCCAAATGGATGTCGGTGTCTCTTAAGTGTGTCACCCTACGGTTCACGAATAATGCGGACATGACCGAGACCCCTCTCGGATCAATAATCAGAAGCGGGATCTGGAGACCCATACTGACTCCCACACATTCAACGATGACTTTCTTGTGATCGCGAGAACCTTTTACGCTAGTATCTTAATCCTTTTGTTTCGTATATATTATATGTATGAGATTCGATCATCGGTATCTCCATACCTAGTTTGATCTCATTACTGACATGCACTCTTTTCTCGTTCCCGTGCTATAACATTCTAGTGATCAAATCACTTGCTTGCAAGCTAATCAATGTGATATCACCGAGAGGGCCCGGAGCATATCTATCCGTCATCGGGATGAACAAATTCCACTCTCGATCCATGGGCCTCAACATAACACTTTAGTAGTACTGAACCCATCTTTATAATCACCCTGTTACGGTGTGACGTTTGATGTTATCAAGATACTCTTCCAGTGTTAGTGATTGACATGATCTCATGGTCTAAGGATTAGGATCACTTCGTATGATGTTATAGCAATATAAACTCAATGACTTTGATCGTAATGCTATACTTCGGATGAATGTTCATCACACCATTACACTAATGTTATGACCTCGTAATTAACAACATCCAATGTCCATGATCAGGAAACCTTTATCATCTTGTTAATCAACGAGCTAGTTTATGAGAGAGACATAACTAGGAACTTCCTTTTTGTTTATTAAACACACATGTATTAACGTTTCCGTATTAATACAATTATAGCATGCAAAATAAACATTTATCATAAAGGAATACGATAATAACCACTTTATTATCGCCTCTCGGGCATATTCCCTTCAGTCTCCCACTTGCACTAGAGACAATAATCTAGTTTGAAAACAATGCGTATTTAACACATATGGCTTTCTGGTGTTCCATATACGCAATTGCAAGTGGTTAACATAATCTACAGATCTGACACTTCAGGTCCGTGTGTATTTGCATGTATTTCCGTCTTCACGCATCACTCATTCTCCTATAAGATGGCATTGTATAAATTTGGTCTTTTGGTGAGACCTTTAATTCCATGGGGTTAAATCATGTCAATACTATTATCATACAATATATCTTTAGTGTTAGCCCGTTGCGAACCACACCTTAGTTTGATAACAAACTACTTGACACAAATTTCCTCCTTTGTTGGTACTATAGCAGTCATATACTTAGCCTTTTGTTGTAGTATCCGTCACAATGTCTTAACTTTGGAATTCATCCAAATCCATCATGGAATATCCTTTCCATTACATTGTTCCACCCATAGTTTAAATTGAGATAAACTTAATTTGTATCTTGTGACAAAACTAGTATCAATGTAACGCTTTACAATGAACTATTTGTAATTGTTTGTCACCTCTACAGAAATATATTCTTAGTTCTTCCAAAGGATCATAAGAATATCCTCACTATCGTCCAATGATCATTTTATGATTTATTCTGGTATATGCTCATAACACTTAGAGCATAGGTCATATCTGAATGTGTACATATCATGGTATGATTGATCAAATCACATTCTTGTGATTACACTCATCAAGTGTCAAAACACTTAAATCTTGTTTCACTTATCAAGTGTCGATACACTTGAATCTTGATTCAATCCTTTTTCCATGCGACAAGAACCGTTTCTTGTCGTTTCTATATTGCACTCCTTCAATATTTCATATATGTACGTTTGGCACAACCATATTGGCGTCACAGTCTATCCACTATAGACATTCACGCTAAATATTCGGGTTTTGCCTAAGTATTTCATCAAAATGAAAATCTTAACCTTTGTCAATAAAATATACATCATTTCTAATCAACAAGATGTCCTCCACATAATGTAATAGAAATATGTCTCGGCGCTCCCACTTAATTTCTTGCAAATGCAAGCATCTTCATCGTCTCCTGATGAAATTAAACTACTTTTTCATCACGGTGAAGATTCCAACTCCGCGATGCTTACTTCAACCATTGAAGTTTGCATGCCCTTTTAGCATCCTTTGAATTAACAAAACCCTTTGGACCGTTTCATGCATACGTCCTAGGTAACCATTCTATTAGAAGAACTTTGTTTTGTTTATTCTTCTATCATATACCAAATTATATGTAGTGGTTGCTACATTAATCCGTCCAGACTAAATATCGCTATGAAAGATCCAATATTGTCATAGTCAACACCTTGAACATTGTCATAAAATACTTTACGACATGTTGACTATTTCATAGATGTGAAACATCCATGTCTGTTTCTTTATATATCCAAATACGACCGATAGGTTTTTACACCTTTCCGGAGGGTCTTACAAGTTTAAAACATGATTTCTCGTGTATGGAACTATCACGGATTTTATGTCTTCAAGACATTTGACAGAGTCAGGGCCCATCATCACTTCTTTGCATGTAGTTGGTTCACCATTGTCAAACAACAATGATTTACTCTCAAATCTTATCATTTGATTGTTTATTCGACCTACTTGGTTCAATAGGAACTTAGACCTCCGTGACCACAACCTTTGAGGCACGTGATCCATGAGCATTCTAGCTGCCTCCGGAACATTTTCCGGCGCTACGCAACTATAGATGTCTCAACCTTTAATAAGGTAGAGATCCCTGTGTTTACAATGCTAGTCCCTGGATCAATAGCTAGCATCCACAATTAAGATGTAATATCAAGAAACAAAGGTCATAATACAACTTCATAACCAGGAATAAAATAATTCATTACATCTTACATAGCTCATTTGGCTATCTCATTACAACATACCAGAAATATCTATAGCATGGAGTCCCTCATCTTCAAAGTGCCACAGGCAATCATGTTGGTTGTAGACTTGTAATCCTGACCAACACACTTCACTAACATCAAACAAAACTGCAACATAATAAGTTGCATCCACAAGGGTCAATACATTTGAATTGTATTGGCAAGTTTCACTACTATGTAGAAATAAGTGGATCCTATCATTATATGCATATTTGGCTAAGTAGGGTTTAGGCTCATTTGCAGAAAGCAATATAGTTTTATCCTATCTTTTCAAAATAGTTTTGATCTTTTGAAAATCTTTCTGAACTCCTTGGAAAACTCCAAGTGCTTCTAATCCCTTGTTGTCACCATCAAGTTTTACTTTGAGAAATTGGAATGTCGAGATCTTCCATAGCTTCAGGACTTAGTTGCTCAGAGTTGTCCGTAACCGGGGACACGGCTAAGTACTTAGAATTTGATCTTCTGCAGAAGTTGTACACTTTACCCACATGACACAATCTCGTCTTGACGCCACCAGTGGACGCTGGATAAGTACACACCAAATGGAGTACCGGCAGATCGAGAATGTGACAAAGTCTTTCCATATAAGTCCTCCCAATACATAATGCTAGCTTGTCTACCAGGCACCGATGTAAGGATATATTTCCAATACACAATTCTAGTTAACCTGGAGATGCCAATGCAAGGGTTTCCCACTATGTAGTTGACTAAGCCAGAGCCCATTTAGCATGTGGCTGTACACGGAAGCCACTGTACGAGAAACTTGTTCAATCTCTAAGTCTCTGGGTAGTTTTCTTCTAGTGCACATACAAAAAGATAGCCATATAAACATGGTTCCCTTTGTTGCCACCTTGTCCAAAATTGAGTAACCACATTCCACCCAGGTGGTTCATTGAGTACTTATTTTATTATATAAAACATATCTTTTTCCAACACTATATATAATCATATCATGTATTCCATCCCAAATATATAGCAGGGCTAAGCATACTACAACTACAATGTTTTCACTAAGGAAGATATAAGGATATCCTAATAGGATATAGCATAACATAAAATATAGTAGTCCTTTCATGCATACTACAAAAATCCACTAAGTATAATGAAAATAGTAGGACATGGATGATAGTGTTACTTGCCTTTTAAGTAGAGAATATTGGTTCACTCCTTGATCTTGCAAATATCACACTCTTCAAACTTCACTACAATTCAATCAAGCAAGCAATATTCAAACTAACATTCAAACAATTCACCACATATAATAATAAAATCAAGCAATGCATGCAAGCATGCCAAAGATTGTTTTATTTGGAAAAGTGGTTTCTATTAGGCTCTGAACATTTTAAAGCTCCCATTGGTCATTTACAAAAGTGGTAAATCATTTAAATTCAAGTTAGTGAAAGTGGCCATTTAAATCATTTTTGTTTGGTTAAAATGATTTATATCAAAGTAATATTTTGTAGTGCTAGTCAAATATATTTGTAAACACAAATGTTAGTGTTTATGGTCAAAGTGTTTAATATTAACCCATTTACAAAAGGTTTCATCTAAATCCCATTTTTTTAAATCAAACAATATTTTATTTGCTAGAAATGACTTTAACAAAGTAATAATTTACTAAGGTTCATAAAAAATGTTTTAAATCCCAAAACTTGGTGTTTAGGGTCAGAGAGTTTAAATCAAACCATTTCCCAAAGGTTTTAGTCAAAAAGCATTTTTAAACCATAATCAATATTTTTATTTAGTTAGAAATGCTTTTATTTAAAGATTTAATTCCTAAGTGTCACCAAATATATTTTTAAATCCACAAGTTGGTTTCTATGGTTAGTAGGTTCAAAACAATCCATTTACAAAAGATTTTACTCAAAAATCATTTTTAGAATAAATTTTATACTCAAAATAAGCCTAAATATGTTTCTGCATAAACAACCAATTTTACAGAATTAAAATACTAAACAAAGTGCATGGTTGGAAAGTTCACATTTTTTTGAATCCAGTGATATAAAATTTGTAAAATTTGGATGTGTGGATTAAAAGTTATGAATTTTATAAAATCAAACATCTAATAAAAAATTTCTGTTTTTAAAATCAAAGTAAGTGCCACGCGTCTTAATCTTACTGGTCCATACCGCTTCGGGTGGATCGAGCTGTGCAGGCCGTTAGATCTAACTTAATCGCACGATGCTGATCGCTCGATAACGCTTTGTTATAAGATCTATCCTAACCACTAGATCTACATCTAACGAACGAGGTCGCTTGGCCAAGAACTGGCGGTGCTGGCGGTGGTGCGCGGCGGCACGCGCTCAGACGGTGAGGTTACCGGCGAACCAGGAAGCGCGGGAGAGGGAGAAGATGCTCACCAGACTCGCCGGGAAGCGCTGGTGCTCGAGGTGGGGTCAGTTCATCGAGGGGCGCTCGGGGGTAGCGGCGATTGCTCATCGGAGACGGTGTCGGCGTCGGGCTTGCTCAGGTATAGATGATGTCGATGCTACAGGGCATAAAATGACACGCCAGAGGATGCGTTCGATGCGGGAGAGTGTGTAGATCATGGGAGCATCATCGAGAGGGACAGGGGCGGACGGAAACTACCTGTAGAGTTCACCAGAGTTGAAGAAGTTCTCGGTGGCGAGATGGTGTTATCGGAGGCGACGTTCTAAGGCGCGCGCGGACCAGTTGGGGCCACTAGTGGATGCGCAAGGTACTGGAGAGTGAGCTCGCGTGCACAAGGGGGCAGGGTACGGTCAGGCGTTGCCGGAATTTGCACTGGACCTCGTCGGATCCAGTGGGGTTGCGTGGAGAAATCTGTGCAGCCTAGGGGCCGAGAGGGAGTGGCATCTGGGGGAAACGGGAGAGAGGGACCAGGCGTTTAAGATGGATTCGTTGCAACGAGGGATTACTGCAGAATTATGGCGAATTAAACTCTGGTTTCAAAACCAGAAACGGTGACGAGGTTTGGGGGAGAAAGGGTCACGGCGGGTGAAGAAGAAGGACTGGCAGGTGGGGTCTGGTTGTCTGTGTGAGAGAGAAGAATGGTGGGGTCCCACTGTCAGCGACCGCGCGGGTTTGCGGCTGAGTGGAAAACGATTCGCAAGAGAGGGAAAAGGTGGGCTGCGAGTTGGGCTGGACTGGGCCTATTTCTAGGCTGGGTTTGATTCTTTTTTTATACAGAATGTTTTTCTTTTTCTATTTTGAATTTCTGTTTTGATTTTTATTCAAATAATTCAAACTCCATTTGAATTCAAACCTTTGCCAAACTTTGTGTATATTTTAGTACTGTTTATTAGCATATTCTAAAGTCCAATTTAGAATATTTGTTTAATTCTTTTAGGGTCTATTATTAATTTTAAAAATAGACATTTGTCTTTATTTCAAATAAGATATTAATTTGTTTTCAAATTCTATCTGAATTCTAAATTTTACCAAACCTTTTTCAGTAGTGTTTTATTTATTCAAAATAATTTCACTTTGAATTATTATTTAAAATACTTTAATATGTTCTAATGTTCATTTAATTTGGAAAAATGTCTTTATTTAATTAGAATTGGATATTAATAAATCCTTATGATTTTATTTAAATAATCCCTTACTTTTTTTATTAATCAAAAACCTTTCATTTCATTTGCTTGGCCAAGATTTAATTTGGCTTTTTAAAATAGTCCTTATTTATTTATTTCTTCCTTGCTCATAAAATCTATATATTTTTATTTAAGGATTCAAAAATGGTTATACCAAATTTTATAATTTTATTTAATATTTGTTTATCTTTTTAATTCTCTTTAGGATATTATTTGATCAAAATAGGTTTTGATGTTTCCCTTTGGAAACAAAAAGTTTCTTTTCACCCTAAATTTCATCAATTATTTATTTTGTTTATTTATTTTTCACATTTCAAAATTTGGAAATTTTTGGGATGTGACAGGCTACCACCCTTAAAAGAAATCTTGTCCCGAGATTTGGGAAGGCTAGAGGTTACAAGTTGGCTTGAAGACAACTAGGGTACTACCACCCTTAAAAGAAAGTCTTATAGGGTTACATTGATGATTCACTTGACTATGGGTTTAATACTTGATATCCAATCAAGGAATCCTTATTTGACTCAACTGAGTTAACTAATTCCTGACATCCACATCCTCTATTTCTTCAAGGGTTCTATACATGTCAATGTGGTTCACATGTCCTTTCTGGGCCACATTGGAATCATTTCCATTGGAGTTTCTAGCATCCTTTTTCTTTTTCTTCTCAGGACAGTCTGAGACATAGTGTCCAAGTTCGTTACAATTATAGCACTGCAACTGGCTAATGTCTTTCTTCCTGGAATTTCCATGTTGGTTCTGACCAAGGTCATCTCCATTTTCAGTATCATTTCCATTATTATCACTTCCATTATTGTTGTGGTGATGCTGATGTGGTTCAGAATCTTCATTGCTCTTTTTGAATGAACGCTTCTTTTGCGATGATCCTGAGTGATACTTGAGTTTATGATTTCTCTTTCTTTTCTCAACTTGATTCATCTTGTTTTCCAAGATGGTGGCTTTGTCACAGAGTGATTGATAAGTTGGGACATAGACAACAGACAAGGTTCAACTCATCATTAAGTCCTTTGAGGAATTTATCTTTCCTCTTAGCATCTGTATCAACTTCATTCGGTGCATAACGCGCCAGATTGTTGAACTCTTCAATGTACTCAGCCACACTGAGGTGATGCTGTTTCAGATTGTGGAACTCCTTTTTCTTCAAGTTCATCACTCCGGATGAGATGTGAGCTGTACGGAAACCATCCTCAAAAATAGCCCAAGTCACATCCTCAAGGGGAGTGGTGATCTGAAAGTTGTCCCACCATGTTGCTGCTGGTCCTTCGAGCAGAAATGCTGCAAACCTAACTTTTTCCTCGTCGGTGCAGCCAACAGTCACTAAGTCCTTGTTCACCAAACGTAACCAATCATTGGCTACCATTGGATCAGTTGTTCCAGAGAACCTTGCAGGCCTTAGTTTCAGAAATCTGGTGAGCATGTCAAGTGTTGGAGGATTATTCTGATTGTTTTTGTTGTTATTGTTATTTTGATTCTGATTTTGTATAAACTGCGTCATCATCTGCATCATTTGAGCTTCAGCTGTCATCAACTGCTGCATCTCGGGAGTGTTATTGTTGTTGTTGTTGTTTTGGTTGGGGTTGGCACGACGGGGAGGCATCTGTTGGTTTGATAGGGATAAGTAATGATGGATAGGTCTAGGGAAGTTCTAACACACAACCCGATACAAACAAGTTCAATCAAACAATCAACAAGCAACTAATCACTTAACAACTCATGAGTTGAAGGAAACAACAAGTTTTCTTGAAATAATCAATCTGTTATATTCATACCTCATAGGTCAATATGATCCATACACTAACATGATATCAATGTTTTTGGTAGGCAATCTAATGTCTCTTGGTTCTCACTTGTAGTCCTTAGTGATGTCTAAGTTGAAGTCCTTGGTCATGGTGAAGGCTTTGTCCATCAAGTTGAAAAGGAAGAGATGTAGAATCAAAACCAAAAAGGTTGAGGAAAGAGTTTACAAGATTGTTTGTAAATAATTTTTGGAACAAATACAACTCCTATTTTTTTCTAAGGGGTTCGTCTAATCCTAGGGTTAAAATCCTACAGGCAACACAGTGCTCTGATACCATATGTAGAGGTCCTAACCTTTAATAAGGTAGAGATCCCTATGTTTGCAATGCTAGTCCCTGGATCAATAGCTAGCATCCACAATTAAGATGTAATATCAAGAAACAAAGGTCATAATACAACTTTATAACCAGGAATAAAATAATTCATTACATCTTACATAGCTCATTTGGCTATCTCATTACAATACATCAGAAATATCTATAACATGGAGTCCCTCATCTTCAAAGTGCCACAGGCAATCATGTTGGTTGTAGACTTGTAATCCTGACCAACATACTTCACTAACATCAAACAAACCTGCAACATAATAAGTTGCAGCCACAAGGGTCAATACATTTGAATTGTATTGGCAAGTTTCACTACTATGTAGGAATAAGTGGATCCTATCATTACATGCATATTTGGCTAAGTAGGGTTTAGGCTCATTTGCAGAAAGCAATATAGTTTTATCCTATCTTTTCAAAATAGTTTTGATCTTTTGAAAATCTTTCTGAACTCCTTGGAAAACTCCAAGTGCTTCTAATCCCTTGTTGTCACCATCAAGTTTTACTTTGAGAAATTGGAATGTCGAGATCATCCATAGCTTTAGGCCTTAGTTGCTCAGAGTTGTCCGTAACCGGGGACACGGCTAAGTACTTAGAATTTGATCTTCTGCAGAAGTTGTACACTTTACCCACATGACACAATCTCGTCTTGACGCCACCAGTGGCCGCTGGATAAGTACACACCAAATGGAGTACCGGCAGATCGAGAATGTGACAAAGTATTTCCATAGAACTCCTCCTAATACACAATGCTAGCTTGTCTACGAGGCACCAATGTAAGGATATATGTCCAATACACAATTCTAGTTAACCTAAATATGCCAATGCAAGGGTTTCCCACTATGTAGTTGACTAAGCCAGAGCCCATTTAGCATGTGGCTGTACACGGAAGCCACTATACGAGAAACGTGTTCAATCTCTAAGTCCCTGGGTGGTTTTCTTCTAGTGCACATACAAAAAGATAGCCATATAAACATGGTTCCCTTTGTTGCCACCTTGTCCAAAATTGAGTAACCACATTCCACCCAGGTGGTTCATTGAGTACTTGTTTTATTATATAAAACATATCTTTTTCCAACACTATATATAATCATATCATGTATTCCATCCCAAATATATAGCAGGGCTAAGCATACTACAACTACAATGTTTTTACTAAGGAAGATATAAGGATATCCTAATAGGATATAGCATAGCATAAAATATAGTAGTCCTTTCATGCATACTACAAAAATCCACTAAGTGTAATGAAAATAGTAGGACATGGATGATAGTGTTACTTGCCTTTTAAGTAGAGAATATTGGTTCACTCCTTGATCTTGCAAATATCACACTCTTAAAACTTCACTACAATTCAATCAAGCAAGCAATTTCAAACTAACATTCAAACAATTCACCACATTAACTAATAAAATCAAGCAATGCATGCAAGCATGCCAAATATTGTTTTATTCAGAAAAGTGGTTTCTATTAGGCTTTGAACATTTTAAAGCTCCCATTGGTCATTTACAAAAGTGGTAAAATCATTTAAATTCAAGTTAGTGAAAGTGGCCATTTAAATCATTTTTGTTTTGTTAAAATGATTTATATTAAAGTAATATTTTGTAGTGTTAGTCAAATATATTTTTAAATACAAATGTTAGTGTTTATGGTCAAAGTGTTTAATATTAACCCATTTGCAAAAGGTTTCATCTAAATCCCATTTTTTTTAAATCAATCAATATTTTATTTGCTAGAAATGCCTTTAATAAAGTAATAATTTACTAAGGTTCATCAAATATGTTTTTAAATCCCAAAACTGGTGTTTAGGGTCAGAGAGTTTAAATCAAACCATTTCCCAAAGGTTTTAGTCAAAAAGCATTTTTAAACCATAATCAATATTTTTATTTAGTTAGAAATGCTTTTATTCAAAGATTTAATTCCTAAGTGTCACCAAATATATTTTTAAATCCACAAGTCGGTTTCTATGGTCAGTAGGTTCAAAACAATCCATTTACAAAAGATTTTACTCAAAAGTCATTTTTAGAATAAATTTTATACTCAAAATAAGCCTAAATATGTTTCTGAATAAAAAACCAATTTTACAGAATCAAAATACTAAAAAAAGTGCATGGTTGGAAAGTTCACATTTTTCTGAATCCAGTGATATAAAATTTGTCAAATTTGGACGTGTGGATTAAAAGTTATGAATTTTATAAAATCAAACATCTAATGGAACATTTCTGTTTTTAAAATCAAAGTATGTGCCACGCGTCTTAATCTTACTGGTCCATACCGCTTCGGGTGGATCGAGCTGCGCAGGCCATTAGATCTAACTTAATCGCATGGTGCTGATCGCTCGATAACGCTTCGTTATAAGATCTATCCTAACCACTGGATCTACATCTAACGGACGAGGTCGCTTGGCCAAGAACTGGCGGTGCTGGCGGCGGTGCGCGGCGGCGCGCGCTCAGACGGTGAGGTTGCCGACAAACCAGTAAGCGTGGGAGAGGGAGAAGATTCTCACCAGACTCGCCGGGAAGCGCTGATGCTCGAGGTGGGGTCAGTTCGTCGAGGGGTGCTCGGGGGTAGCTGCGATTGCTCGTCGGAGACGGCGTCTACGTCGGGCTCGCTCAGGTATAGATGCTGTCAATTCTATGGGGCATAAAATGACACGCCAGAGGATGCGTTAGATGCGGGAGAGTGTGTAGATCACGGGAGCATCATCGAGAGGGACATGGGCGGACGGAAACTACCTGGAGAGTTCACCGGAGTTGAAGAAGTTCTCGATGGCGAGATGGTGTTGTCGGAGGCGACGTTCTAAGGCGCGCGCGGACTATCTAGGGCCACTGTTGGATGCGCAAGGTACTGGAGAGTGAGCTCGCGTGCATAAGGGGGCAGGGTATGGTCAGGCGTCACCGGAATTTGCACTGGACCTCGTCGGAGCCAGTGGGGTTGCGTGGAGAAATCCGTGCAGCCTAGGGGGCGAGGGGGAGTGGCATCTGGGGGAAACGGGAGAGAGGGACTAGGCATTTAAGATGGAGTCATTGCAGCGAGGGATTACTGCATCATTATGGCGAATTAAACTCTGGTTTCAAAACCAGAAACGGCGACGAGGTTTGGGGGAGAAAGGGTCGCGGCGGGTGAAGAAGAAGGACTGGCAGGTGGGGTCTGGTTGTCTGTGTGAGAGAGAGTAGAACGGTGGGGTCCTGCTGTCAGCGACTGCGCGGGTTTGCGGCTGAGTGGAAAATGATTCGCGAGAGAGGGAAAAGGTGGGCTGCGAGTTGGGCTGGACTGGGCCTATTTCTAGGCTGGGTTTGATTCTTTTTTTATACAGAATGTTTTTCTTTTTCTATTTTGAATTTCTGTTTTGATTTTTATTCAAATAATTCAAACTCCATTTGAATTCAAACCTTTGCCAAACTTTGTGTATATTTTAGTACTGTTTATTAGCATATTCTAAAGTCCAATTTAGAATATTTCTTTAATTATTTTAGGTTCTATTATTAATTTTTAAAAAAGACATTTGTCTTTATTTCAAATAAGATATTAATTTGTTTTCAAACTCTATTTGAATTCTAAATTTTACCAAACCTTTTTCAGTTGTGTTTTATTTATTCAAAATAATTTCACTTTGAATTATTATTTAAAATACTTTAATATGTTTTAATGTTCATTTAATTTGGAAAAATGTCTTTATTTAAATAGAATTGGATATTAATAAATCCTTATGATTTTATTTAAATAATCCCTTACTTTTTTATTAATCAAAAACCTTTCATTTCATTTGTTTGGCCAAGATTTAATTTGGCTTTTTAAAATAGTCCTTATTTATTTATTTATTTATTTCTTCCTTGCTCATAAAATCTATATCTTTTTATTTAAGGATTCAAAAATGGTGATACCAACTTTTATAATTTTATGTAATATTTGTTTATCTTTTTAAATCCCTTTAGGATTTTATTTGTTCAAAACAGGTTTTTTATGTTTCCCTTTGGAAACAAAAAGTTTCTTTTCACCCTAAATTTCATCAATTATTTATTTTGTTTATTTATTTTTCACATTTCAAAATTTGGAAAATTTTGGGATGTGACAGCAACTCAGCACATATAGCTAAGGTTCGTTAACCTTATCAAAGTTCTATTTTCCTCCCACTTCACTTTAAAAAAAAATCATTTTTCAAGAAACTTCACGTTTCAAGCGACAAACCCTTTTATCCTTGGTGTTATGGAGGAATAACCAATTGTTATTCGAAATAACCTACAAAGACATGCTCATCCGACTTTGGTTGTAAAAATCTTACTTATGCTTAACATACCAAAATTTAAGAAATGACAATTTGGGTTTTACCCCAAACCATAACTCATATGGTGTCATTTCAAAGGATCAAGGTGGAGCTCTTTTCAGTGTAAAAGCGGTAGTCTCTAAAGCTTTAATCTTTTAAAACATAATGGCAGTTATATAAATAACACCTTTGATCCAACCATGTCACACAAGGTTTCATTACAAATGTCAAACACTCCATATTCCTATGGTGTTTCGGGAGATGCAAATCTAGGTGTTTTGCTAAACTTGCAACTCAAATAAATCCCTTTATGATAAAATCATAAATCATTTATTTTCTTGTTACACTTGCAACTCAAATAAATCCTTGATGATAAAATCATAAATTATTTATTTTCTTGTTACAATGATTTTCCACTTCATCTTGTAAGTCTTTGAAACGTTTTCAAATATTTCATACTTCTTTCTCATTAAGTGAATATTCACTCAAATTTTCGGAGAAAGCATATGAAGTTGAAGTCCATCGCTTACGACTACACATAATGGACTACATACATCGATATGTATAAATTCCAATAATTTAGTCGATCGTTCTTCTTTGGCCTTTGAACGAAGTTTTAATTATCCCGAGGAAAGTCTCACAAGAATCACTTGATCAAATCAAAGACTCCAAAAATCCATGAATATGGAGATTCTTCATGTTTTCTTTCTAATACAATTTAAACGATGATATCACCTTCGTAAGTGATCTTTCAATCATTTGTCTTGCGACATTTTAGCATTAGCTTTATGGATGTGATTTCTCCAACTATATTTGTAAATCATCAATCTTATATGGAATACAGTAATTATTTGAACAACCTTTGTTCTCATAATACCTGATTTAAATAATGACTATTAAAACAAATCTTGAAGGCAAGCTTTGATGTCAACGAGAAATAAAAACAACAGTTTGTTTGTTTTTGATGAACATCATCACATATTCTCTTGCTAGTTACTTAGGCCATTGTGGTTCATGAATGGCGTCATTCTGTATGAAATTTCATACCAACCAATTCAGTATCTAATACCCAATAACCACACTGTTTAACAAGCAAAGAATACAACCATAACATGTATATCATCCATATACCTAAATTGGATATTTCCAATCTTTTATTTTCTGCCAAATATATTTTATAGATTCTCTTTCAGCATTTCCTTTTCCTTTTAAAAGAATCTATCAACATCAAAAGTGGCGCAATATACATGACACATAGTCTAAAGCGTGTATATTCAAATAATAATACCTTTGGACTTGCACTTTGAAGTAGATCACTATCATCAAAATGATCGGCATTCTTTCAAAATTCATTCTTTAGTAATCTTTTAATGTAGTAAACACTTTACATACATCTTCTATTCATCCTTATCATGACGCGCGTCAAGCTAATGTAGCTTATAAAGATGAATCATGAGTATAACGTTACTTTCCAAAACCCTTTTGGATGATTAGGATGTCTAGCATATCCAACCTTTGTAAATTCTCATCCAATATGAGAACATACATTATACTCTATCATATTTCAAACAAAACATTGTTTCAGATATCGTTATATCTGTCACACATGATGGTTTCTGAAATAGTTCTTTCAGCTCCTAGATAAACTTGATATTAAAACAATCAAGAATCATGGAGGCAAACATGATACTTAAGATACTAACACTGGAATTGTTACTCTCTATTTAATACCAATTATTAAATTTCACGGAGTAAACAGAGTTTGCTGAAAGTTTGCAATAGGACTTTCAACTTTAGATTGACACTCAAGACAATACGATACCAGTTCGTAAAGTAAATATCCAGAATTCTATAGTTCTATTATCTCAATTACAACTATGCATAAGGTGGTGAACGAATGCCAATGACTATAAAAAATTATGCAAATTCACTTTGATTTAATTTATGATAAATTGAGTTCTTCTAATCCAAATTAGAAATTAACTCCCACTCAAAAACGACATCCCTCGTGTATTTTTTGTGATTACATGAACCAAATCCACTACACCAAGTCCGATCATCACGTAAGTCGGTGTAGCTTCAAAGGCGAGCATCAAATGGGCATCATATCTCCCATATGACTCATGCTTAACCTTTCGGTCCGTGTTCCGAGGCCATGTCTGTACATGCTAGGCTCGCCAATTAAGAACCTTAGTATTCGCGTGTGTAACTGTCTTACACCCGAAATATGATCGTGGATCCAAGAACACCCGATCATCACATGATGTCTTGGAGCGACGAAACATAATCGGTGCATACTTAAGAAAGAACATATTTTTATCTTGATATCTAAATGAGGGATCATCTTATTATGCTAATAAAACGCCAAACAAGCAATATAAGATGCAACAAACATCACATGTTAATAAGTGAAATGATATTGTTCTTGCACTTGATCTCCATCATGTGCATCATGGTACGATCGCCATCATACCTCTACGTGTAAGGCCAAGGTCTATGGAACTTACACGTTATGTGTGTTGTAAGAGTATCGACTTATACTTCTACTTACAACATCACCATATCATGAAACTAGCCCAGCAACAATCTAAACTAGACGCCTCTAATTTATCCATTGCAAGTTTTACGTGGCTTAGGGCTTTCGAAGATAGAACCGTTCTTACCTACGAACATGAGACACAAGGAGGATAACTAAATTGTTGACAACTCGTTGCAAATTAGATATTGACTATAGTAGGAGAGACAGACACCCGCTAGCCACTTATGCAAAACTTGTTGCATGTCAACTGTGGAACAGGTCTCATGTGCGAGGACATGTAAAGTTTGTCCGGGCCGCTTCATCCCACTATGCCACAAATATCCAAAGTACAACTAAGAAGCAATAAAATGATCATCATCGCCCACATACTCATATGTGTACTACCCGTGCAAAGCATCTACGCATAGATCTGGCTATGCTACCACTTTAGGGTTCACAGCATAGAATTTTTTTTCCTATGATGGGAACAACTATGTACCAAGATCTCTCTACTAGTTACAAGCAACGGGTGGATGTATATCCGTAGAGAACATACCCTTGAAGACCGACAAAGCTTAACGAGTCCAAACTCGTGGTTGATGTAGACGATCTCTTACCGATCTCAAGATCGAGAAGAAGTCCTAGCGCCGCAAAACAGCGACGCATCTGTGTTCGCACACACGTACGAGGCACCGAGCAACCTCCGCCTCCTCGCTCCAGCGATGGAGCGGAAGCACAACTCTTTCTTGCCAAAAAGCCACCGGGAACATGTATCTCGCTAGTCCGAGACCATGGGGAATAAATACTAGAGGGGGAGAGAGATCCTTCACGAGGATGTGTGAGTGAGAGAGAGGGAGGGGGCTCCTTTTATAGGGAGAGGGGGGCACCCAAGGGTCCATGTGCACAGCCATGGGGCTGCCCCTCCCCTCCTTTCATTCATGTGCATGGACACTCCACTCACACAAATGCCTTTCAATTTCCTCCACTGAAAAACCCACTCAAATTCCCATTAAATTTCCACCAAATTTAATGCAAACTCTCACTAAATAAAACTCCTTTTGATTATTCAGAATTTTGTCAATTACTTTAATGACAAACATTCTCATATAACCCCTTGCTAGTATTTCATTTCACATGCAAAAACACTTTCTGCAATTTCACCTGAAAACCTGTTTCGGTATCTAGTGAAATAAATTCCTACGCTTGTTATTCTTTCCGGCATGAAACTTTTGCTCCAAATGGATGTCAGTGACTCTTAAGTGTGTCACCCTACGGTTCGCTAATAATGCGGACATGATCGAGACCCCTCTCGGATCAATAATCAGAAGCGGGATCTGGAGACCCATACTGACTCCCACACATTCAGCGAAGACTTTCTTGTGATCGCGAGAACCTTTTACGCTAGTATCTTAATACTTTTGTTTTGCGATATATTACATGTCCGAGATTCAATCATCGGTATCTTCATACCTAGTTTGATCTCGTTACTGACATGCACTCTTCTCTCATTCCCGTGATATAACATTCTAGTGATCAAATCACTTGCTTGCAAGCTAATCAATGTGATATCACCGAGAGGGACCAGAGCATATCTATCCGTCATTGGGATGAACAAATTCCACTCTCGATCCATGGGCCCCAACATAAAACTTTAGTAGTATTGAACCCATCTTTATAATCACCCTGTTACTGTGTGACGTTTGATGTTATCAAGATACTCTTCTAGTGTTAGTGATTGACATGATCTCATGGTCTAAGGATTAGGATCACTTCGTATGATGTTATAGCAATATAAACTCAATGACTTTGATCATAATGCTATACTTCAGATGAATGTTCATCACACCATTACACTAATTTTGTGACCTCGTAATTAACAACATCCAATGTCCATGATCATGAAACCTTGATCATCTTGTTAATCAACGAGCTAGTTTATGAGAGAGGCATAACTAGGAACTTCCTTTTTGTTTATTAAACACACATGTATTAAAGTTTCCGTATTAATACAATTATAGCATAAAAATAAACATTTATCATAAATAAGGAATACGATAATAACCACTTTATTATTGCCTCTCGGGCATATTCCCTTCAATCATTATCATCATCATCCACAACATCATCTCCACCAGCACCATCATCATTACTCCATCCTGCTGTAACAATCATGTTGAATACTTGCTTAGTTCATTAGGGGAAACTTTCCTAGTGTTGATTACTATTGCAGTTGATGCTTGTGAGTGGAACCATTGGATTATTGTTTATGTTCAGATTGTTATCCATTACCATATCATCTTTGATCTTGATCCATACGACGTCTCGTGAGTAGTTCGTTTAGTTCTTGAGGACATGGGAGAAGTCATGTTGTTAGTAGTGGATTTGTGTTGAGTTATTATTCAATGGTTTATTATTTAATTTGTGGTGCTATTCTTCTAGTGGTGTCATGTGAACGTCGACTACATGATACTTCACCATTTATGGGCCTAGGGGAATGCATTGTGTATTTGGCAACTAATTGTGGGGTTGCCGGAGTGACAGAAACCTGAACCCCCGTTAGGACACCATTGCACAAGGGAGCGTAGGATCTCAGAGTTTGAGGCTATGGTTAGATTTATATCTTAATTACTTTCCTATAGTTGCGGATGCTTGCAGGGGGTTTAATCACAAGTATGTATTAGTCCAAGTAAGGTCGGTATGTTAGCACATGTTCACCCACACAACACTTACAACACCAAAGAAGAGTACTTAGCTATTTGAAGCGAAAGCACTTGAAAGAATTCTCATGTGTCCTCGAGAACGTTTGGTCCTTATAAGTATTTCCACCGGCTTGTCCTTTGCTAAGAAAGGATTGGGACACTTGCTCGTTGTCTTTATTACTTGCACTTTGTTTTGTTGCTTTATCAGAAAACCACTAAAAACCTGTTTGCTAAGTATTTACAGAGAGTTCCTGCTCCATACCACTAGTCAACACCTTCTGCTCCTCGTTGGGATCGACACTCCTATTTATCGAAAGTACTGTGATAAACCCCATATACTTGTGTGTCATCAAGACTATTTTCTGGCGCCATTGTCAGGGAGTGAAGCGCTATTGAAGAGTGGAACTGGTAAAGGAAACTTCTACTGTGAGTATTTCTTTTGTTTCTTTTGTTGCTTTGTTTCCAATATGGATAACCCACTTGGTTTTCTGTTTGGGAAAACTACTACCACTGTTAGGGTAGTATATGAACCACCACCTGTTGAGATAGATCCTTTTAAGATACCTACAAGTATTTAGGTGATGGAACTGTCCACCCTGGTGATGGAACTGTCCACCCTGGTGATCATTTGCTTTTTTTCCATGAATTATGCGGGTTGTTTAAGTGTGTAGGTATCACAACTGAACAGGTGAAGAAAAAGTTACTCTCCATATCCTTGAAAGGGAGAGCTGAAGAATTCTATAAGTTGCTGAAGAATGGACAAACCATGGAATGGGAGGAAATGGCATCTCTCTTTTATTCCAAATTTTATCCTCCCAGTGAGATTCATAAGGATAGAAATTTGATATATAAATTTTGGCCTCGTGATGGAGAGAGTACAGCTCAAGCTTGGGGGAGATTGAAGTTACTAATGCTTAAATGTCCTATTCATGAACTCCCTAACAATATTATTATCAATAATGCTAGGCTTTCTCTTCATGATAAAGATTTACTAGATGCTTATTGTGCTGGATCATTCACACGTATGAAGGAAGAAGCTAAATGGGATCTCCTAGACCGTATTCAAGAGAACACTGAAGCTTGGGAGAATGGCAAAGGAAGGAAGTCGGGTATAAACTATGATTATGAATGCATTAAATATTTTATGGGAACTGATGACTTCCGTGATATTAGCAATGAGTTTGGTCTTGATCCTCAAGTTCTTGCAAAATGTTTTAAGGCCTTTTCCTCTTATATTGAAATTCCCAAGAAAGAGTGGGACAAGTACCATGCTCCTTATAAAGACATTGTTACCCATGTTCCTGCTAGCATAGAGGTTTGTACTGTTGATCCTATTTTGCCTGAACCTTATGTTGAGAAAATCCCTTTTCCTACTAAGGTAAAGGAACATTCTATCATAGCTAATGTGGTTAGCAAAAGTGCAAAGAAAACTATGGAGCCCGATGAGCAAATTAATATTGAGCGTGTGGTAGCTATTGTGAAAGATCTTGTCACTAGAAATATAGAGGATGAGCACATTGTCTTCTGTGAAGACGCTACTAATATTGTTTCTCATCCTAAAAAAACTAGAAAAGCTATTGTCCTTGTGCTTTCTGTTAGAATTGGTGATCATAGCTATTATGGTTTGTGTGATATTGGTGCTAGTTATAGTGATATACCTTATGAGCTTTACAAGGAAATTATGCATGAAATTGGTCCTTGTGAGCTTGAGGACATTGATGTGGTTATTCACCTTGCTAATAGAGAGACAGTCTCTCCCATTGGCATCGTAAGAGATGTGGAGGTTCTTTGTGGTAAGATTAAATATCCTGCTGATTTTCTAGTACTTGGTAAAGCAGCTAGTAAAACCTATCCTATTATCTTTGGTACACCCTTCTTGAATACTTGTGGGGCTATCATAGACTATAGGAAGGAAAAAGTTTTGACTAAGTTTGATGGAGAGTCTTATGAGTTTAATTTTTCCAAATTTGCTAAAACTTCTTATGAAAATGAACTACCTAATGAGGATTTCAGGGTTGAACAACTTTCAGCTATTTCTCTTGCTCCTGACAATGCCTTGCAGCAGTTTATGGAAGATCATGAAAGCAATGTCTTCATGAAGGAAAGAAATGAGATTGACGAGGTTTTTCTTCGTCAGGCGGAGCAACTTAAGCATAATCTACCTGTGGAAGATTTGGGAACCACACTACCACCTAAAGGGGACCCTGTTTTCGAATTAAAACCTTTACCTGATGATCTTAAATATGTTTATCTTGATGATAAGAAAGTTTATCATGTTATTATTAGTTCTAAACTTTCAGGAAAGGAAGAAGAGAGGTTACTGGAAATACTAAAGAAACACCAAGGAGCTATGGTTTATACTCTTGATGATCTAAAAGGGATTTCTCCTACTATATGTCAGCATGCTATTAATATAGAACCTGATGCAAAACCAGTTGTTGAGCACCAACGCCGTCTAAATCCTAGTATGAAGGATGTGGTAAGAAATGAGGTATTAAAACTCCTTGATGCTGGTATTATTTACCTTATTGCTGATAGCCAATGGGTTAGCCCTGTTCTTTGTGTCCCCAAGAAAGGGGGAATACATGTTGTGCCTAATGAAAATAATGAGCTTATACCCCAAAGAGTAGTTATTGGGTATAGGATGTGCATTGATTTTCGAAAAGTTAATAAAGTTACTAAGAAAGATGTAGGGGTTCGTAGCATGGAAAACAAAAATTTGCTACCGCATGCACACAAACAAGCCAAGATCTATCTACTAGATTGTAGCAACGAGTCAATGGAGAAACTCACCCTCGAAGATTCCAAAGCGGTTAACGAGAGCAGATTCTCGTGGGTGATGTAGTCGTACACTTGTCGATCTCAAGATCGCGTAGACGATCCTTCCGGCGCTGCGTTCCGGCAGCGCTCCCGCAGTCGGTCACACGTTCGGTACTTGATGAAGACCTTCCTCTCCCTTGTTCCAGCATGCAGCGGAGGTTGTAGCACTCTCCTCGCGATTCCGGCAGCACGACGGCGTGGTACCGGAAGTAGAGGGGAGATCTCGCAGGGATTCGCCTTAAGCCGGAGCGAGTATGGTGGACTATGAGAGAGCCTTGGTGATCTAGGGTTTAGACATACCAATTAGAAGGGGCTAAACCGGCGGCTAGGGCAATTAGAAGCTCTAACTCGGCGGCTTGGGAGAAATCCCTAGGCTATGGCTAGGGTTTAGGTTTAGAGGGATAGGAACTTGTGTCTAGGAGGGGAGCCCTGCCCCTCCTCTTATAGGTGGAGGGAGGCGCGCCTGGGGAGGGGAGTCCCTCCCCAACTCGGACCCAAGGTGGGCCGGCGGTGGGAGTAGGAACTCCTCCCCCAAGTCGGTTTCAAACCTCCTTCTCCTCTTTCCCAAAACTAGCCGTTTGACTTTCAAACTAGCCGTTTGACTTTTCAAACTAGGATTTGAATAAACCCTCTATTTGGTACATCGATGACACCAAGTACATAATGCAATCATAACAACTTGATATAACACATTCATGTACCCTTCCCCTCCGGAGTGCCGGACATTTCGGAACCTTCTAGAACATTCCTGATGAAAACACCGGAACCATTCTCCAACCCCGAAACAGGACTTTCCTTATACGAATCTTATTCTCCGGACCATTCCGGATCTCCTCGTGATATCCCGGATCCCATCCGAGACTCCGAACAACATTCGGTATCTTACTCATCATTCCATAACTACTCAACAACATCGAATCCTTAAGCGTGTCTCCCTACGGTTTGTGAATTATGCGGACATGATCGAGACACTTCTTCGATCAATAACCAATAGAGGAATCTGGAAATTCATATGGCTCCCACATATTTCTACGATTACTTTGCGATCGAATGAACCACTTACATATGATACCAATTTCCCTTTGTCTCATGATAGTTTACTTATCCGAGGTTATGATCGTCGGTATCTCTGCATACCTAGTTCAACCTCGTTACCGATAAGTACTCTTTTCTCGTTCCCGTGATATGTGATCCCTTGTGAGCCAGTCACATGCTTGCAAGCTAATTGGATGACATTCCACCGAGAGGGCCCAGAGTATATCTATCCGTCATATGGATGGACAAATCCCACTCTTGATCCATGTGTCTCAACCGACACTTTTCGAACACTCAATGCCACCTTTATAGCCACCCAGTTACGGTGTGGTGTTTGATGTCATCAAAGCATCCTTCCGGTGAAGGTGATATGCATGATCTCATGGTCGAAGGAATTAGTTTACTATGTATCAGAAATCATATAGCAATTGAACTATTAAAATGACTTGATCTTTATGCTACGCTTATCTATAGGAGTATGTCCATCACATCATTCTCCTAATGATATGACCCTGTTGTTAATAACATCTCTATGTTCATGATCAGGAAACCATAATCATATATTAACCAACAAGCTAGTTTAACAAGAGGCTTTACTAGGGACTCTTTTATGTTTACAAATCACACAAGTATTAATGTTTCCTGTTAATACAATTATAGCATGGTATGTAAACATTTATCATAAGTATGAAGATATGATAATAACCACTTTATTATTGCCTCTTGGGCATATCTCCAACAGTCTCCCACTTGCACTAGAGTCAATAATCTAGTTTCAAACCTTTGTGTATTCAACACCTATGGCTTTCCGGTGTTGTATGTACACTATTGCTAGTGGTTAACTGATCTCCGGATCTGACACTTCCAGGTCCGTGTGTAATTGCATGTCTTTGCGTCTCTACGCATCACTCATTCTCGAATGAGATGGCTTTGTACAAATTTGGTCCTTTGGTGTGACCTTTAGTTCTTTGGGGTTAAAACATGTTGATAATATTGTCGTACAATATATCTTCATAGTATTATCCCGCTGTGAACTACACCTAGTTTGATAACAAACTACTTGACACAAATGCCCTCTTTAGCTGCTATTATAGCAGTCATATATTTAGCCTTTTGTTGTAGTATCTGTCACAATGTCTTAACTTTGGAACTCATCCAAATCCATTATGGAACTTACTTTCCATTATATTGTGCCACCCTTAGTTTAGATTGAGATAAACTTAATTTGTACTTTGTGACAAAACTAGTATCAATGTAGTACTTTTACAATTAACTAACCATCTATTTGTCACTTCTACAAATAATATACTCTTTAGTTCTTCCAAAATATCATAAGAATATCCTTACTATTGTCCAATGATCATCTTATGAATCATTCTGGTATATGCTCATAACATTTAGAGTATAGGACATATCTGGATTTGTACATATCACAGTATGATTGATAAAAATACTCTTTGTGATTTCATACATCAAGTATCAATCTATACTTGAATCTTTGTTTCACTTACTAAGTGTCAATACACTTGAATATATCATCAATATTGAACTTATTCAATCCTTTCTGTGCGACAAGAACCTTTCTTGTAGTCTCTATATTGAACTCATTCAATACATCATCTATGTACTTTCGGCACAACCATATTAGCGTCTATTGATGCCAAATATTTGGGTTTTGCCTAAGTCTTTCATCGGGATGAAATTCTTAATATGTGTTAATAAAAGATACATCATTTCCAATCAACAATATGTCTTCCACATAATGTATTAGAAACATGTCTTTAGCGCTCCCACTTAATTTCTTGCAAATGCAAGCATCTTCATTGTCTCTGATGAAATTAAACTCTTTTAACAGTTTAATCATAGTGAAGATTCCAACTCCGCTATGCTTACTTCAACCATTGATGTTTGCATATGCTTTTAGCATCCTTTGAATTAACAAAACCCTATGGACCGTGTTATGCACATGTCTTAGGTAACAATTCTATTAGAAGAACTTGTTTTGTTTATTCAACTACCACATAACAAAATTATATGTAGTGGTTGCTATATTAATCCGTCTAGACTAAATATCACTATGAAAGATCAGATCTTGTCATAGTCAACCTTTGAACATTGTTGTGAACTCTTTCCCAACATGTCGACTATTTCATAGATGTGCAACATCCATGTCTATTTATTTATAGATCCAAACACAACTGTAAGGTCTTACACCTTTCTTGAGGGTCCTTCAAGTTCAAAACTTGATTTTTCGTGTATGGAACTATCACGGATTTTATGGCTTCAAGCCATTTTACGGAGTCAGGGCCCATCATCGCTTCTTTGCATGTAGTACGTTCATTATTCTCAAATAATGATTCAACCCTCAAATCTTGGTATTTGATTGCTTACTCGACCTACTTGGTTCAATAGAAACTTTGACCTCCGTAACCACAACCTTTGAGGTACGTGAGCCACGAGCATTGTTGCTGCCTCCGGAACACTTTTCGATGCTGCGCAACTTTGCACATATAACTAAGGTTCTTTTAACCTTATCAAAGTTCTATTGTCCTCCCACTTATCTTTTCACGAAAAATTCCTTCTCAAAGAAACTTTACGTTCTAAGTGACAAACACTTTTGTCTCCGATGTTATGGAGGATTACTTAACAGTTATTCGAAATAACATACAAAGATAGGTTCATCCGACTTTGGTTGCAAACATCTTTATTATGCATAGCATACCAATGTTTAAGAAAAGACAACTTGGGTTTTATCCCAAACCATAACTTTATATGGTGTCATTTCAACGGATTATGATGAAGCTCTTTTCAGTGGAAAAACGGCAGTCTCTCAAGCTTTTAATCTTTAAAATATAATGGCAGTTTTATGAATTACACCTTTGATTTTACCATGTCAAACAAGGTTTAATTACATATCTCGAACGCTCCATACTCTTATGGTATTTCGGGACATGCAAATTCACGGAACGATTCCTTAAATCTTAGGTATCATGCTAAACTTGTAACTCAAATATCTTCCTTTATGATCTTATCATAAACTATTTATATTCTTGTTACAAATGATTTTGCACTTCATCTTGAAAGTCTTTGAACTTTTCAAATGTTTCATACTTCATCCTTATTAAGTAAATATTCATATATTCACTTAAATTTTCGGAGAAAGCATATGAAGTTGAAATCCATCGCTCTTGACTACACATAATGGACTTCGTACAACAATATGTACAAGTTCTAATAAGCTAGTCATTCGTTCCCTTTTGGCCTACGAACGAAGTTTTAATTATCTCTAGGAAAGTTTCACAAGCGTCATGTGATCAAAATCAAAAGACTCCAAAATTCCATCCACATGGAGTTTCTTCATGTTTTCTTTCCAATATAATTTAAACGGCGATGTCACTTCCTAAGTGATCTTTCAATCAATTTGTCTTTCGACATTTTTTTAGCACTAGTTTTATGGATGTGATATCTCCAACGAGATTTGTGAATCATCCATCTTTTATGGATTATGGCAATTTATTTGAACAACCCTTTTGTTCTCATAATACCTGATAAACAAATCTTGAAGGCAAGCTTTGATGTTTAACAAGCAACACAATAACCCTTTATTTCGATGAACATCATCACATATTCTTTTGCTAGTTACTTAGGCCATTGTAGTTCATGAATTGTGTTGTTTCGTATGACGATTCACACCAACAAATTCAGTATCAAATACTTAAGAACCACATTGTTTAATAAGCAAAGAATATAGCCATAACATGTATATCATCTATATACTTAAACTGAACAATTCTAGTCTTTCTTTTCTGCCATATATATATGAGATTCTCTTTCAGTATTTCCTTTTCTGTTTGAAAGAATCTATCAATATCAATAGTGGAGTCATACATATGACGCATAGTCCAAAGCGTGTATAATTAAATACCAATGTCTTTGGACTTGCACTTTGAAGTAGATCACCATCATCAAATGTTTGGTGTGCTTTCAAATTCCATTCTTTAGTAATCTCTTGGTGTAGTAAACATTTTATCTACATCAAATATTCACACTTATCATGGAATTATCCATGATCAAGCTACTTTTAGCTTATAACGGTGAATCACGAGTATAATGTTGCTCTCCAAATCCTTTTGGAGGATTAGGACAACTAGTGTCTCCAACCTTTTGCAAATTCTCATCAAATATGAGAACATGACTTTTGCCATATTATACTCTATCATGTTGCAACCAAAACTTCGTTTCAGATATCACAATATCTTCCACACATCA
This sequence comes from Avena sativa, assembly GCA_916181665.1. Lineage (NCBI taxonomy): Eukaryota > Viridiplantae > Streptophyta > Magnoliopsida > Poales > Poaceae > Avena > Avena sativa. Next base: position 428,030,319 of record OV702280.1, read on the forward strand.
TGGTTTCTGAAACAACTCTTTCAACTCCTAGATAACCTTGATATTAAGACAATTCTTTGAATATCAAGAATCATGGAGACAAACATGATACTCATACACTAACACTTGGAATTGTCACTCTTGATTTAATACCAATTATTAAACTTCATGGAGTAACCAGAACTTACTGAAAGTTTGCAATAGGACTTTTAAACTTTAGATTAACACTTCAAAACAATACGATACCAGTTCGTAAAGTAACTAACCAGAATTCTATAGTTCTATCATCTCAATTATAACTAAGCGCAAGGTGGTAAACGGATGCCAATGACTACAACAACTATGCAATTCACTTTGATTTAATTTATGATAAATAGTGTTCAACTTTTAATCATATTGCTGTTGAACTCCCACTCAAAACAATATCCCTCACATTATTTTAGTGATCACACGAACCAAATCCACCACATCAAAACCGATCATCACGAGAGTTGATGTAGCTTCAATGGCGAACAATCATCATGTTCATCATATCTACTATATGACTCATGCTTTACCTTTCGGTGATCCGTGTTCCGAGACCATGTCTGTACATGCTAGGCTCGTCAAGATCAACCTTAGCTTCCGCATGAGCAAATCTGGCTTGCTCACGTTGTATACACTCGCAGAATCTAACACACCCGATCATCACGTGGTGCTTCGAAACAACGAGCTTTAGCAACGGTGCTTACTAAGTGTCGTGGGAATAGTCACGGCAGATGCTGCAATCGGCAGCGAGTAGTAGAACGAGGGGCAAGGGCGGCCAGCCATCTGCGGTGCGAGATGAGGGCAAAGACACAGGGTTTTACCCAGGTTCGGCCCCCCGGAGGGTAAAGACCTACTCCTGCTAGATTGTATTATGGAGGTGTTACAATGGGCGAGCTCGGCTGCTAGGCAGCAAGTCGCTTGGGTGTATGAGGGAACGTATCTCTACTCGCCCTATAGGGAGGTTTATATAGGCTCACCTCCCCCTAGGGTTTACATATCTCAATCGATTCAGTTAAAGCTTCGGTAGTCGTTTAATCTAATCCGACTGGGCCTATCTAATCGCCTGGGCCTTCAGCTTCCAGTCGCTCGGTGCCTTGCTGGGCTTCAATCCACTCGTCGTTCTGCAGGCCCACTCGCCAGCTGACGGGCCAGTCGGAAACGTCCTGCTGGGTATACCCCGGTAGGCATATCCCCATCAGTAGTCCCCGAGGCCGTCGTCGATTAGGCGTAGGTGGTTGCTGGCAGTCGGAGTATACGGCTTCAGAGTAGGCATCCAGTCGAATCTTCGGCGGGCTCCTGTGTAAAGGAGAAAACCAGTGATCCAAGTCGCGGCTTTGGCGAGTCGAGTCGGCGACACACTTTCATAGTGATTGGGTCGGCGAGCCGAGTGGCCGGAGTTGGACCGTCAGGCGTGGTCAAACTAGCCGTTGGGGTAATCCAACGGTAACTTTTGGCGTAATCATCGCGCAGTAACGGCTTCCTAATTTGGCGGGTAATATCCATTATATAAGGGGAATGGCAGGCGATCAGAGAGCCAACTTCTCATCACTTCTTCCGACTGCGCGCATTTTCCTTCCCTCGCATCGCGATCCAGCCGACCCCAAATCCTCGGACCCCCAATCAACCCTTCGGCCATGGCCCTTTCCACCGAACCGTGGGGTAGATCCAAATGCACGAGGGCGCAGCTGGCCTCTTTCGAGGAGGCCGGGATCCTGCGAGCCGGCTATTGGCGTATCCCCGCAGCCGGAGAAACGACCCCAAACCCGCGAGAGAGGGAATTCATCTGTTTCACCAGTCATCTCGAGCGGGGGCTAGGGTTTCCTACGTCCCTGTTCTTCCGGCGCTTCTGTGCCTACTACGGGATCCAGCCTTCAGATCTGGGTCCCCACAGCATCGAGCAGCTCGCCATCTTCGTGGCGTTCTGCGAATGCTACTTGGGCTGCCGGCCCTACTTCCCCTTGTGGCAAGATTTGTTCCACGGACGGATCAGCCGCGAGGAAGCAGGCGGCCCAATGCTAGCCGCGGGCGGCCTGACGTTCCAGCTCAAGTCCAAAGCGTCATTTTTCGATCTGATGCTGCCCGCCAAGGCAGCGAGCGACTGGAAGAAGTCTTGTTCTACGTGGCCGAGGCGATCCCAGAAGACGAGGTGGCGATCCCGCGGTATTCCGCCAATCGGTCCGAGCCGCGCCATCTCCAAGTCGGCAAGCTCCCCAACGACCAGCGGATGGTCATCGACGAGATGCTCCAGACCATCCGCGGTCTGAAGAAGAAGGGCCTCCAGACAATAAATCTGTACAACTGCTGGCTCGGGCGGCGGCTCGTCCCGCTCGCCCAACGCGACCACTACATGTACCAGTACACGGGCCGGGGAGACTCAACGAAGGCCTGCCTCGACGAGTGGAAACTGGAGGACTACCTCCCAACACTGAAGAAGATTACCCAGGCGGTGTACCTGGATGCGCAGGCCGGGGTCGCCCCCTATACCGCGAAGCGTCCAGCACCAACGGTAATCACCTTACTTTGCTCGCAGTCGCAGTCTATGCAGTCACGGTAATTCTGATTCCATTCTGTATTCGTTGCAGCTATTCCAAGTGGTGGAAGGGTGGCTCCCTCCCACGGACGACGAGAGCTCGGGCTCATCCGCCCAGGACGTGGGCGAGTCGCCGCCCGCCAAGGGCGACGAGGACGACGATGACGAGTCCGAGGAGGAGGTCGCCCCACTGGTCCGAAAGACCCGTGGACAACGACAGCGCGAGATTGAGGCAAGCAGAAGCCTTGAGCGTCATGATGACAACGACGAGCTCCCAGAGACCACCTCGCGCCGTCAAGCCACTCCGTTGAAGAAGAAGAAGAAGGAAAGGGAGGCAAGGGCCCCCCCGAAGAAGAAGACGAAGCCATCAAAGCCGGCCTCGCCACCGCACTCGGCGAGCAGCTCTAATGCTCCCAGCCCAGCCGGTGATGACGCGCCACCAGTGATAGCCGTGCTGGACGCGGCGACCGTGGAAGTGCCGCTGGCTTCAATGCCTCCGCCATTTGCCCCAGTCTCTGGGCTGGGGGAGGCTCCAGCTGCAGCGGCTTCGCCTCGCAAGGAGGCTCCGGCTACAGCGACTTCGCCTCGCAAGGAGGCTCTTGCCGAGGATGTCCCAGAGGCTCCAGCTGCGGCCTCAACGATAAAGAAGCCGTCCGTGTCTTGGGCACGCGACGTCCTAGAGATGGGGCTCAGTCGCCGACTGGGCCCTGAACTGGAAAAACCGGCCAGCCTCCGTACGGGGCTACGTTTCATCCCAGTCGCCAAGTGAGTGCACTCACCCTTCCTTGCTTTTCATAACTATTTCGATTGTTTTTGCTTATTCGATTGATGCACAGGACCGGAGTGAAGAGGATGGGCCATCCGACCGTGTCTAAGGTACCACCAGTCGTTAGCGAGGAGGACCCTTCCCGCAAGAGGAAGGAGGACGAGGTCGTCGCCTCGGCGGATGGCAGCAAGAAGGCCAAGGGTGGCGACACCGTCACTATCTCTGACGACATGGCGGTTGCGCCAGCCGGGCCCGTGATGGAGGCAGCCGCGTCTACGAAGGAGGGCGCTTCCTTGCCTGGAACAGCGGAGGCGACCTTCCTTGGAGCGGGTGCCTCTATCGCTACCTTCCCACGCTTCGTGACCAAGGCGGCTACGGCGAGTGGAGCTGCGCCCTCGAGCCACGCTCCTGGGACCGCCGATGCTGAAGTCGACCAACGTCGTGGGCACACGCCGGCGTTACTCGCGTCCGTGGATGCGATACAACTCCATGGCATGCTTGGCGCAGCCATCCAGGTACATCCAGTCCCCGAGGATCAGGTCGGTGCTTTGCAGCGGCCTGATTCTTATAATTTCTCATCTTTTTATTTTTCGCATCAAGTCCCCGAGTGCGCACGCGCTAAATTTTAGCGGGTGGGCACTTAGGAATTTCTTGATCGCCAGTCCCCCGAGTGCGCACTCGCTGAATTTCAGCGGGTGGGCACTTAGGAATTTCTTGATCGCCAGTCCCCGAGTGCGCACTCGCTGAATTTCAGCGGGTGGGCACTTAGGAATTTTGTGATCGCCAGTCCCCGAGTGCACACTCGCTAAATTTTAGCGGGTGGGCACTTAGGAATTTTGCTTTGACTAACTTTTTCGGTGATGTGCAGGGTCTGCAGCTTGAGTCGGCGGACCGATTGGCCGCGAAGCAGCGCGCGGAGAAGGAGCTGGCCATCGTCCAGGAAGCGAACAAAGGGCTTCAGGCTTTTGCTGCTAAGGCAGAGGAAGCTCGCCAGGGGCTTGTCCCCGCTGGTGAATTGGCGGCGGCGCAATCGGCTTTGAGTGCCGCTGAACAGCGGATCGCCAACCTCGAGCGCGAGCTGCAGGAGGTGAAGGAAGAAGCGAGCTCGGCTGACGGGCGAGCTAAGGCCGCCATTGCAGCCGCTGAGGAGGATCGCAAGGTGTCGTAAGTCCTTATTGCTGGGCTTCAGGACGACCATACATCGCTTCAATGCTTCATCACGGAACTCGCCCGCCCGCTGCTTGGTGAGTACATCTTCCCTTTCCAGTGGTTGTGTCTTTTGTGGTGTCCGTCGTACTCATTATTGTCTTTTACTCGCAGGTCGCATCATCGATAGCGAAGGAGAGGCGAGCTCGCTCGACGCGAGGCAGTGCGTAAGTATGCTCATCGATTCGGCGACGTTGTCGGCAACGTGCATCCGTGCCTATCTCCAAGAGATATCGCCCACGGAGGTGATTCCCAGCGACCTTGTTGAGGTGTGGAAATATTTGGAGAAGGCGCCCGCGGTCGTTGAGTACATGACGCGGTCGGCGTTTCGGCGCGGAGCGTCGATGGCCCTGAGCCTTGGACTCGCCCACTTCCCCGAAGATTTCGACATCGACGATGTGACGAGTGGATATCCATCGTCGACTGGCACGGTGGAGCTGTCCGAGGTCCTCAAGTTGTAGGACCGTGCCGCCATGTACTCAGAACGTGTCTGGGCAATGGGCGACCTCCTTCCGTACCAGGAGACGGTCGTCGCGCCGAACGACCCCGAGCCGCCGCATCGTGACTTCAAGGTCGAGCAACCTTTTCGCGCGGCGATGGCGGGTGAACTGACGACGTATCCGTCAAACCCGTACACGGCGTTCAGCCGCAATCGCCGGGATGTTGGCGAGTCCTCATCGAAGCCTGCAGAGTAGGATGGTTTGCCTTGTGGCGTTAGCAGCAGGTCTGCCACGCGGGCATATTTTGTAACATGAAACAATGCAATACCCAATTGAATGAGACGTCGTGTCTATTTTGGTATTTTTTGTGTGTTTGTGATTGATTTTTGAACGAGTCCCCGAGCGCGTCCGCCCTTTTTGTGGGGTTTACCTCGTATATGATGTATGTGTTGTTGTCATGTGTTTTGATGTTTTGGTCGACTCGCCCGAGCTCGAAGAGCCAGTCGCTAGGCGACTCCCTTGAGTGCTCTGTACTTTACCGTTTTCCCGTGCGCGAACGAGGTTGGGTGGCCGAGTCCCGGAGCGTGGTACTTGGTAGTTCTAGGCGCGACTCGAGGGTGGTTGAGGACTTAGCGCGTTGGTGTGAGCGCGTCACTCCTGCCTGGCCCGTGGGGTCAGTCGCGTGGCGAGTCCTGGGCATGCTCTCTTACTTGGCGTTTTCCCTGACCGCTCGCGACGAACTGGTCTTCAGTCCCCGAGCGTGGTCCTTAGCCGTTCGAGTCGCTATGCCGAGGATGCGGAGGACCAAGGTCGCTGTAAGAAGCGGGGGCAGTTGTCTTGGCTCGTAGAACCAGTCGAGCTAGGCGACTCCAATGGGGCTCCGGGTGGGCGTTTTTCGTGGACGATGCAAGACCTGAGGTGATTCAGTGCTCTTTCACCGCACTACTTAGCCGTGCCGATCGCTGTACCAAAGGTTGACTTCTCTATTTAGCGTAACGCTGTTATTACGAGTGCGAGTGGCACAAGTCATGGAGAGTAGGCGCAATTTGCGGTAACCGTTTCTTTTTATTTCATAGCGACTGGAGAGTACATGTGTGGGGTTCTAGGAGTAGAACTTCCGGAGGAGGTTTACATTCCATGGTCGCTTGACGTCGAGTTCGCCGTCCCCGCGGACGTCGATGAGGTAGTAGGCGTCGTTGCCGAGTACGCGCCCGATAGCGAATGGGCCTTCCCACGGAGGGGAGAGCTTGTGCATGCCCTTCTTGTCCTGGATGAGGCGTAACACCAGGTCGCCCTCCTGGAAGGTGCGAGCTTTCACCCGCCGGCTGTGGTAACGGCGGAGTCCTTGCTGGTAGATGGCAGTGCGTGACCGAGCGAGGTCGCGTGCTTCATCGAGTTGGTCGATCCCGTCTTGGCGGGCAAGCTCGTTTGCAGCCTCCGTATAGTGGACGACCCGCGGCGAGTCGTGTTCGAGGTCGGTGGGCATGACTGCTTCGGCATCGTAGCCCATGAAAAAGGGAGTGAATCCCGTCGACCTGTTGACTGAGGTGCGGATCCCCCAGATGACAGAGGGAAACTCCTCGACCCAGCACCCGGAGGTGCGCTCGAGTGGTACTTGGAGTCACGGCTTCAGGCCGTGGAGGATGCTTTGGTTGGCCCGTTCCGCCTGGCCGTTGGATTCCGGGTGGGCGACTGACGCGAGGTCGAGCCGGATGTGGTGCTCTTCGCAGAATTCGGCCATGGCTCCCTTGGCGAAGTTGGTGCCGTTGTCCGTGATGATGCTGTTTGGGAACCCGTAGCGATATATGAGCTCGCGTAGGAATTTAGTGGCGGTCTTCCCATCGCATTTCCGGACTGGCTTGGCCTCTACCCACTTCGTGAATTTGTCGACGGCGACTAGCAGGTGGGTGTAGCCGGAGGGGGCTTTCTTGAAGGGGCCTACCATGTCCATGCCCCATACGGCGAATGGCCAGGTGATGGGGATTGTTTTGAGCGCCGAGCTCGGTACGTGCGTCTGATTGGCGTACTTCTGGCACCTGGCGCACCGCTGGACGATATCGACAACATCGGCGTGTGCGGTGGGCCAGTAGAAGCCATGTCGCATAGCCTTGGCGACCAGGGAGCGAGCAGCGGCGTGGTGGCCGCAGTCACCGGAGTGGATGTCGTGGAGGATCTTACGTCCTTCAGCTGGTTGGACGCAGCGTTGGAACACGCCGGTGACGCTGCGCTTGTGGAGTTCACCGTCGATGATGGTGTAGGACTTGCATCGACAAGCGATCATTCGAGCGTCTGTCTCGTCTGCCGGCAGGGTGCCGGCTTCCAGGTAGGCGATGTAGGGCTTGGTCCAGTCGTCTGGCTCGTTGACGAGTGCGACCAAGGCTGCCTCTGGTTGGAGTGGGACTCCGATGTCGATCTCCCTCGGGGGAGAGACTGATGGCTTGGTGATCGTGTCGAGGAAAACGCCGGCGGGTGGTGCGAGTCGAGCCGACCCGATGCGAGAGAGTGCGTCGGCCTCCTTGTTTTTCCGTCTGTCGATCCACTCGAAGGAGTAGCCGGTGAAGTGTCCGCCCAACTTGTCCACTGCCTGGCGGTACGCCGCCATGGTAGGGGAGACAGCGTCGCAGGTGCCAGCGACTTGCCCCGCGACGAGCTCGGAATCTCCGTAGCAGCGGAGGCGATTGACGTTCATCTCCTTGGCGGCTCGCATGCCGTGGAGTAGGGCCTCGTACTCAGCCATGTTGTTGGTACAGGGTGTGAAGTCGAGGCAGAGGATGTAGCGGAGCTTGTCGCCCTTTGGTGAAGTTAGCACTATCCCTGCGCCTGCACCGTCCGCGTTCTTGGAGCCATCAAAGTGCAGGCTCCAGTAATGGAGGTACGGCAGCTTCTCTGGCTGCTGGGCCTCTTCCCAGTCGGCGATGAAGTCTGCCAGTGCCTGCGACTTGATCGCTTTTCGTGGCTCGTATTTGATGTTGTGGACGCCGATCTCGACGGCCCACTTGGCGACCCGCCCGGTCGCCTCGCGGTTGCGGATGATGTCTTGCAGTGGTGCTGAGGAGACGACCGTGATCGGGTGCTCCTGGAAGTAGTGCGGCAGGCGCCGCTGAGCTCTGAAGACCGCGTATACTAGCTTTTGGTACTGTGGGTACCGCTGGCGCGACTCGGTGAGGACCTCGCTGATGTAGTACACCGGCCGCTGGACTGGGCGCTCCTTTCCTTCTTCTGGCCGTTCGACGACCATCACGGCGCTGACGACGCGCTCGGACGCCGCGACGTAAACCAGCATGGGTTCTTTTTCGGCGGGGGCGACGAGCAGTGGTGCGGCGAGTAGCACCTTTTTGAGGTCGCGGAGCGCGTCGTCCGCCTCCTTGTCCCACTGGAAGGTGGGGTTCTTGCGCATCAGGCGGTATAGGGGCATCGCCTTTTCGCTCAGGCGGGGGATGAAGCAACTGAGAGCCGCTACTCGCCCGGCCAGCTTCTGGACGTCACGCAGGCACTCGGGTTTGCCGAGCCGGGCGATCGTGTCGATCTTCGTCGGGTTCGCCTCGATCCCTCGTTTGGAGACGACGTACCCCAGTAGTTGTCTGGCGGGTACACCGAAGGTGCATTTGCCTGGGTTGAGATTTATCTTATACCGTCCCAAGTTGGCGAATGTTTCCGCCAGGTCGGCGAGTAGGTCGCCTTGGCGAGCGGATTTCACGACCACGTCGTTGATGTAAACATGGATGTTGCGGCCAATTTGGCTCGCGAGGCATTCTTGCATGCACCGCTGGTAGGTCGCCCCGGCGTTCTTGAGGCCGAAGGTCATGGCGGTGTAGCAGAAGGCTCCGAATGGCGTGATGAACGCCGTCTTCTCCTCGTCTTCGACAGCCATTTTGATCTGGTTGTACCCAGAGTAGGCGTCGAGGAAACATAGCGACTCCGAGCCCACGGTTGAATCGATTATCTGGTCGATCCGCGGGAGGACGAACTGCTCTTTTGGCCAGGCATTGTTCAGGTTTGTGTAGTCGATACACATTCTCCAGGTCCCGTTCTTCTTCTCGACCAGGACTGGGTTTGCCAGCCACTTGGAGTACTTGATTGGCCGAATGAAGCCGGCAGCGAGTAGACGCTGCACCTCCTCGGCGATTGCTCGACGGCGTTCTTCATTGAAGGGCCGCAGCGACTGCTTGACTGGTCGCACTTTGGGGTCGGCGTTTAGCTTGTGCTCAGCGAGCTCCCTAGGGACACCGGGCATGTCAGAGGGTTTCCATGCGAAGATGTCCCTGTTCTCACGGAGGAACTCGATGAGCGCGCCTTCCTATGCTGGGCTCATGCCCGTCCCGATCATCACCGTCTAGCTGGAGTCGCCTGGGACCAGCTCGACGGTGCGGGTGTGCGTCGTGGCCTCAAAGGTTGAGGTGTTTGCGCCCTCTGAGTTGGGCTTCTTGAGTATGGTGGGGTCATCGTTGTTGACTCCGCTCGCGTACTTGGCGAGCTCGTCGGCGTGGTTGGTCTCCGCCGCGATGACGGCGTCGGCGAGCTCGGCTCCTTTGACGCAAATTTGTCGTGGTCGCCGTGGATAGTGATGACGCCACACGGCCCGGGGAGGTTCATCGCGTTGTACGCGTAGTGGGGCGCTGCCATGAATTTAGCGAACGCCTGGCGCCCCAGGACGCAGTGGTAGGGGCTGTCGAAGGGCACCAGCTCGAAGACGATCCGCTCGGTGCGGAAATTTGCTGGTGTGCCGAAGGTGACTGGCAGCGTGACCTTGCCGATCGGGTATGCCTTCCGACCGGGGACGATGCCGTGGAATATGGTGTGGGTCGTCTCGACCATCGACTGCGGGAGCCACAGCCGCGTGAAGGTGTCGAGGTATAGGATGTTGATGGAGCTGCCGCCGTCCATCAATGTCTTGGGGAGCCAGTAGTCGTCGACCTTGGGCTTGACCACCAGGGCGACTCGGCCTGGGTACTCGATGCGTGGCGAGTGGTCTTGACGACTCCAGGTGATGGGCTGCTCCGACCAGTTGAGGAACTGGGGAACGTCCGCCTGGGCCACCGCGTTGACGGCGACAGCGCGGGCGATGACCTTCTTCTCGCGCTTCGTGTTGAAGCCCGTGAAGGTGTGGAGCGAGCCGGCTACTTTGCCGAATTTTCCGCCGTTTGGCGGGTCGTTGTCGGGGTCCTCCCGCGCTCGCCGTGCCTTCTCGATTTCCCTGAGGGTGTGGCTGTCGGCGATGGTGTGCGTTGCGGGCTTCCCTTCCCTGCTATCAAACGCACATGGTTGGTTAAGGAGGGCCGCGGGGTCGAACCTTGGCTTGTTCTTGTAGTTGCCGCCATCACGACGTTGTCCTCCGTCGCGGCGGAAGCTTTTGGACTCGCGCTGCGCGTGCCCGGTGTTGGCGACGAAGTCGACTCGCCCGTCACTGCGGCGCTTGCCGGTGAGGCGAGTGCCGCTGTAGCGTAGGTCGGATCGGCGTCCGCCGTCGTTTCCGCTCGTGCGGCGTTGACCTCCTGACTCGTCGTCAGTTTCCTGGTTTGGATCTTCCTCAGCGTACCGTTTGGCGATCTCGAGGAGGTCGGGGATGTTGTCGAGTGTGCGGGAGTGTCGCTTGAGCTTGGCGACCAGGGGCTCGTAGCGGCACGAGGTCTTGAAGCAGTGGATCGCGGTGTCCGGGTGGATGCCGACCGCGTTGTACCAAAGTTCTTTCCACCGTTGGACCCAGTTGCGGGTCGAATCGCGGGGTCGCTGGACGCACCGCTCCAGGTCCTCGATAGTGGTGGCGCGGGTGTAGGAGCACTCGAAGTGCCTAACGAAGGCATCGCGCATCTCCTCCCAGGAGTCGATACTGTCCTGGGGGAGGGTGTTTATCCACTGCCTCCACGTCCCTTCCATCATCAGGGGGAGGTAGCGGGCGGCTAGCAGGTCAGTGTGGCCTGCGATCCCCATCGCCATGAGGTATGTGTCGAGCCAGACGGCGGGGTCGTACGAGGAGTCGTACTTTTCTATCTCCTTCGGTGCCTTGAAGTTTGGCGGGTACTTCTCGCCTCGGATCATTGGTCCGAAGCACTTGGGGCCGAGTCGACTGAGCGACCCCATGGGCTCGCCGTCGCGGCGATTGGTTAGGGTATGTCGCAGGTCATCGGGCTGGCGTGCGCGCCAACTTTGGTTGTTGATGATGTGGGTGCGGGCGTCGATGGGTTGCCCGTTGGCGGCGACAAGGTTGGTTGCCGGCCTGGGGTCGTTGGTGGAGAGTGCCGCGTTCGCGGGTCGGTATTGGAGCTGCAATGGCTCTGGTGGCGGGCAGTTGAGGGTGTTTGCCGCCGCTGGGCGGCCGCTCTGCTTCCCGAGGAACGCGAGTATACTCGACCTTGCGAGTCGGCGCCCGCTCTTTGTTGCTCCACGGCCTTCGCGAGCAGGGCCTTGACGTATTCGATCTGCAGGGCGCCGTTGCCGGTGGCCGTGATGCTGTCGGCTGCTGCTCGGCCTGCCACGAGGTTGTCCATCGGGGTGGAGAACAGTGGGAGGCCGTTTGCGTCTCGCTCCCGTGAGGAGACTACTATCCGCGGCTGGTCCCTGGGAGGGGTGCGGTTGGGTGGTGGTGGGGCGCCCATTGCAGTTGATCCTGGCGGGGGCCGGGCGCTTCCTCCTGGTGGCGCGTTCTCGCAGATCGCGCGCTCGGCCACGCGGGCCGGGTCGTTTTCGTCGTCGAAGTTCAGGGCGCGCCCCTGAACGGTGGGGTTCAGGCGTGACCTGATCCGCTGCTGGTGGTAGCGTGACAGCTCCTGCGCCGTCACCTGCTCGAGGCGAAATTTTTCGCGCTCGGCTTGCTCTTTGCGTATCGCCTCCGCCAGTTTCAGGCGGAGTTCCTCGACCTCCGTTGCCGTGGCGTTAGGAGGGATTGGGGTGGAGAACGGGTCCTCCGGTGGATCGGTGCCGGTCGCCATGTAGGTCGCGGTGTGGCGACCGGTTCCGTCGCGGGGGTCGCCGGAGTTCTCCGATCCGGAGTCGAACTCGAAGATCCCGAGGATGGAGGGATCCTCGAAGTCTCCCGCGTTGGAGACCTGGGCGATGGAGCCCGCGGACAAAGCCGCGGTGATGGATCCGGCGAGTGACGCCAGGGTCGCCGAGTCGGCGTCGTCGGTGAGGGCCGCATCCTCTGCGGCCGCTGAATTCCCGGCCACGTTGCTATGGGCCGAGTTGTACTCGGAGGCGAGGCGATGATCGTGCGGATCTGGCTCTCGGAGAGCCGATCGCGCGGCAGCGACTCGCGGATGCGAGCCGAATCCTCCGAGACGATGACGTCGGTGAGACCGACGAAGAGGCTGATCGTGCCGATCGGCAGGATCACGCTGTGCGTGACGGGTCGCGCCGCCGGGACATAGCTGCTCGGCAAGATTTGGAGCATCTCGCCGATCGCTATCATGCGGCCGGTGGCGACCGTCTTGTTGATGGGCAGATTGGATCTCGTCGCAGAACACCGGCCGGACCGGCCAGGCCCCACGGTGGGCGCCACTGTCGTGGGAATAGTCACGGCAGATGCTGCAATCGACAGCGAGTAGTAGAACGAGGGGCAAGGGCGGCCAGCCATCTGCGGTGCGAGATGAGAGCAAAGACACAGGGTTTTTCCCAGGTTCGGCCCCCCGGAGGGTAAAGACCTACTCCTGCTAGATTGTATTATGGAGGTGTTACAATGGGCGAGCTCGGCGGCTAGGCAGCAAGTCGCTTGGGTGTATGAGGGAACGTATCTCTACTCGCCCTATAGGGAGGTTTTTAGGCTCACCTCCCCCTAGGGTTTACATATCTCAACCGATTCAGTTAAAGCTTCGGTAGTCATTTAACCTAATCCGACTGGGCCTATCTACTCGCCTGCGCCTTCAGCTTCCAGTCGCTCGGTGCCTTGCTGGGCTTCAATCCACTCGCCGTTCTGCAGGCCCACTCGCCAGCTCACGGGCCAGTCGGAAACGTCCTGCTGGGTATACCCCAGTAGGCATATCCCCATCACTAAGGATGAACACTTTAATACTTGAAATTGTGTGCTTGAGGGATCATCTTATAATGCTACCATCGTGAACTAAGCAATACAAGATGCATAAAGGATTAACATCACATGCAATTCATAATATATGATATGATATGGCCTTTCTTCTCTGTGCTTCCGATCTCCATCTTCAAGCACGAACATGATCTCCATCATCACCGGAATTGCATCAAGGTCAATGACGCTGCTCCATGGTTGTCGTCCACCGGCTTCAACTATTACAACTACTTTGAATAGACACGCGGGTCTTAACAGAATTTAAAGACAACCATATGGCTCCTGCCGGTTGCCGACTTACAATAAGGAACATTGCATACATCAAATATAATCACAATCATGGCCATATCACATCACAACACACCCCTGCAAAACAAAGTTAGACGCCTCTAATTTTCTTTGCATATTTTACGTGGTTTGGGGCTTTCAATAAGTGTCGTTCTAACTGACGAACAAGAACCACAACATTGATACTAGTATTGTCAATCACCCGTTGTAAATTGAATCTTAACTACGTTGGGAGAAACAGGCACCCGCAAAGCCACTTATGCAATACAAGTTGCATGTCAAGCGTGGAGCAAGTCTCATGAACGATGTCATGTAAGTTTAGCCAGGGCCGCTTCATCCCACCATCCCGCAAGATGCAAAGTACACAAGAAGCAATCGACAACAAAAGCATCAACGCTCACAATGACCATTGTGTTCTACTCGTGCAACAGATCTACATATAGACACGGCTCTGATACCACTATAGGGGTTCGTAGCATGGAAAACAAAAATTTGCTACCGCATGCACACAAACAAGCCAAGATCTATCTACTAGATTGTAGCAACGAGTCAATGGAGAAACTCGCCCTCGAAGATTCCAAAGCGGTTAACGAGAGCAGATTCTCGTGGGTGATGTAGTCGTACACTTGCCGATCTCAAGATCGCGTAGACGATCCTTCCGGCGCTGCGTTCCGGCAGCGCTCCCGCAGTCGGTCACACGTTCGGTACTCGATGAAGACCTTCCTCTCCCTTGTTCCAGCAGGCAGTGGAGGTTGTAGCACTCTCCTCGCGATTCCGGCAGCACGACGGCGTGGTACCAGAAGTAGAGGGGAGATCTCGCAGGGCTTCGCCTTAAGCCGGAGCGAGTATGGTGGACTATGAGAGAGCCTTGGTGATCTAGGGTTTAGACACACAAATTAGAAGGGGCTAAACCGGCGGCTAGGGCAATTAGAAGCTCTAACTCGGCGGCTTGGGAGAAATCCCTAGGCTATGGCTAGGGTTTAGGTTTAGAGGGATAGGAACTTGTGTCTAGGAGGGGAGCCCTGCCCCTCCTCTTATAGGTGGAGGGAGGCGTGCTTGGGGAGGGGAGTCCCTCCCCAACTCGGACAAAAGGTGGGCCGGCGGTGGGAGGAGGAACTCCTCCCCCAAGTCGGTTTCAAACCTCCTTCTCCTCTTTCCCAAAACTAGCCGTTTGACTTTCAAACTAGCCGTTTGACTTTTCAAACTAGGATTTGAATAAACCCTCTATTTGGTACAACGATGACACCAAGTACATAATGCAATCATACCAACTTGATATAACACATTCATGTACCCTTCCCCTCCGGAGTGCCGGACATTCCGGAACCTTCTAGAACATTCCTGATGAAAACACCGGAACCATTCTCCAACCCCGAAACAGGACTTTCCTTATACAAATCTTATTCTCCGGACCATTCCGGATCTCCTCGTGATATCCCGGATCCCATCCGAGACTCCGAACAACATTCGGTCTCTTACTCATCATTCCATAACTACTCAACAACATCGAATCCTTAAGTGTGTCTCCCTATGGTTCGTGAATTATGCGGACATGATCGAGACACTTCTTCGATCAATAACCAATAGAGGAATCTGGAAATTCATATGGCTCCCACATATTTCTACGATTACTTTGCGATCGAATGAACCACTTACATACGATACCAATTTCCCTTTGTCTCACGATAGTTTACTTATCCGAGGTTATGATCATCGGTATCTCTGCATACCTAGTTCAACCTCGTTACCGATAAGTACTCTTTTATCGTTCCCGTGATATGTGATCCCTTGTGAGCCAGTCACATGCTTGCAAGCTAATTGGATGACATTCCACCGAGAGGGCCCAGAGTATATCTATCCGTCATATGGATGGACAAATCCCACTCTTGATCCATGTGTCTCAACCGACACTTTCCGAACACTCAATGCCACCTTTATAGCCACCCAGTTACGGTGTGGTGTTTGATGTCATCAAAGCATCCTTCCGGTGAAGGTGATATGCATGATCTCATGGTCGAAGGAATTAGTTTACTATGTATCAGAAAGCATATAGCAATTGAACTATTAAAATGACTTGATCTTTATGCTACGCTTATCTATAGGAGTATGTCCATCACATCATTCTCCTAATGATATGACCCTGTTGTTAATAACATCTCTATGTTCATGATCAGGAAACCATAATCATATATTAACCAACAAGCTAGTTTAACAAGAGGCTTTACTAGGGACTCTTTTATGTTTACAAAACACAAGTATTAATGTTTCCTGTTAATACAATTATAGCATGGTATGTTAACATTTATCATAAGTATGAAGATATGATAATAACCACTTTATTATTGCCTCTTGGGCATATCTCCAACAAAAGATCATTATCCTTTGCCCTTTATTGATCAAATGCTTGAGAGGTTGTCCAAAAAGACTCACTTTTGTTTTCTTGATGGTTATTCTGGGTTTTCTCAAATTGCTGTGAAAGCATAGGACCAAGAGAAAACTACTTTCACTTGTCCTTATGGTACTTATGCTTATGGGCGTATGCCTTTTGGTTTATGTAATGCTCCTGCTACCTTTTAGAGATGTATCTTTGCTATTTTTCATGGTTTTTGTGAAGAAATTGTGGAGGTTTTCATGGACGACTTCTCCGTCTATGGAACTTCTTTTGATAACTGTTTTCACAACCTTGATAAAGTTTTGCAGAGATGTGAAGAAACCAACCTTGTTCTTAATTGGGAGAAATGCCATTTAATGGTTAATGAAGGGATTGTTATTGGAAAACAAGATCTCTGAAAGAGGCATTGAAGTTGACAGAGCCAAAATTGAAGCAATTGAGAAGATGCCTTGTCCTAGAGATATCAAAGGTATTCGTAGTATCCATGGTCATGCCGGTTTCTATAGGAGGTTTATTAAATATTTCTCCAAAATTTCAAATCCCCTTAATAATCTTCTTCAAAAAGATGTACCTTTTGTCTCTGATGATGATTGTAAGGAAGGTTTTGAAACTTTGAAAAAAGCTTTGACTACTGCTCCTATTGTTCAACCACCTGATTGGAGTTTACCTTTTGAAATTATGTGTGATGCTAGTGATTTTGCTATGGGTGCTGTCCTTGGGCAACATATTGATAAGAAGTTGAATGTTATTCATTATGCTAGCAAGACTCTAAATGCTGCTCAAAAGAATTATGCTACTACTGAAAAAGAGTTCTTAGCTATAATATTTGCATGTGACAAGTTTAGACCTTATATTGTTGATTAAAGGTTACTATTCATACTGATCATGCTGCTATTAAGAACCTTATGACAAAGAAGGACACTAAGCCTAGGCTTATTAGGTGGGTGTTGCTTTTGCAAGAGTTTGATCTTCATATTGTTGATACGAAAGGTGTTGAAAATCCTGTTGCTGACAATTTATCTCGTTTGGAAAACATTTCTTTTGATCCATTGCCTATTAATGGCAATTTTCCAAATGAACAGTTGGCTGCAATAAGGGTAAGTCCGCATGAAAGTCCTTGGTGTGCTGATTATGCTAACTTTATTATTTCCAATTATTTGCCTCCAACCTTTAAAGCTCAGCAAAGAAGAAAATTCTTTTATGATCTAAGACATTACTTTTGGGATGACCCACACTTATATAAAGGAGTGGATGGTATTATGCTAAGATGTGTTCCAGAATTTGAACAACAAGAGATGTTGAGAAAATGTCACGGTAGTGCCTATGGAGGACATCATGTTGGGGATAGGACTGCACAAAAGGTTTTACAATCTGGATTTTATTGGCCAACCCTTTTAAAGGATGCAAGGAAGTTTGTATTATCGTGTGATGAGTGTCAACGGGTTGGTAACATTTCTAGACGCAATGAAATGCCTATGAATTATTCTCTTTTTATTGAACCTTTTGATTGCTGGGGATTTGACTTTATGGGTCCTTTTCCTCCTTCAAAAGGGTATACTCATATTCTTGTTGTTGTTGACTATGTTACAAAGTGGGTAGAAGCCATACGTACAAACAGCGATGATGGTAAGACCTCTTTGAAAATGCTTAAGGATGTTATTTTTCCTAGGTTTGGTGTGCCTAGATATCTCATGACTGATGGAAGCTATCATTTTATTCATGGGGTTTTTAGAAAAACTCTCGCTAAGTATGATGTAAAACATAGAATTGCTTCAGCTTATCACCCCCAAACCAGTGGGCAAGTAGAACTTTCCAATAGGGAAATTAAATCTATCTTGCAGAAGACTGTTAGTAGATCTAGGAAAAATTGGGCTAAAAAGTTGAAAGACGCTTTGTGGGCTTATAGAACTGCTTATAAAAATCCTATGGGGATGTCTCCTTACAAAATGGTCTATGGGAACGTCTGTCACTTGTTTTAGAATTAGAACACAAAGCTTATTGGGCAGTGAAAGAGTTGAATAGAGATTTTTAAACTTGCTAGTGAGAAAACATTGCTTGACATGAGTACCTTAGATGAGTGGAGGAGTGAATCTTATGAAAATTCTAGGCTCTTTAAGGAAAAAGTAAAAACATGGAATGATAGGAGAATTCTCGAAAGGGGGTTCCATGTTGGTGAGAAAGTTCTTTTGTATAGGTCTCGTCTCAGATTTTTTGCAGGGAAACTACTCTCAAAATGGGAAGGACCTTTTGTTATCAAAGAAGTATATCGTCCAGGTGCCATCAAAATATCTTCTTTGAAGGATGACACAACACAGGTGGTGAATGGTCAAAGACTAAAGCATTATATTTCTAGAGATTCATATAATGAAGATGTTGACACAATTCAACTGGTGACTCTGGAAGAATTTATTAGAAACCAAACACCAGAATCTACAGAGTTCGTCTTTGAATAGGTAAAAAAGGTGAAAATAGAAGGTTCGTGTAAGCCTAATCTTTTTATATTTTTGATGTTTTTAATACATAAGGAAAGTTACGAGACGGAACAGAGGAGGAAACGGAGGCCGGGGTGGCCAAACCCACCCCAGGCGCGGGCCCCAGCTGGCCGTGCCTGGAGGGAGTGAGACCCCCCGAGATCCGTCTTCGCCTCGGTTTTGTATCAGCACCTTCCTTATGCATTAAAACTTCGTAATATATAAACCCCCGGATCCCCCAAGGTTCTTGTATCTAGTTCTCGTCGTGTTTTTGTTTCGATCTGTTTCTGTCAAGCAAATTCTCAGATTTGGAGCCACAATGTCTTCCTCTGGATCACCTATGGAGGATTCCTCCGCGGATGCTATCAACCAGTACATGTATGAGTTGAGAATGCATCCCAAGGAGTTGATTCTCAAATATGGGAAGGTGTAGATGAAATAAGTTCAAGGCCCTAAAGGAGAAGGCAGTCTGGAAGGCAGGATGGAAGCATTGGAGCAAGAAGTTTTCAGGTACAAGAAGATGGCAGAATGTGAAGTGGATGTTATTCATAAGATAAGTTTAGAACTCATCGCCAAGCACGAGGAGGAGGTTGCTGAGCTCCGAGAAGAAATCTTCTTGCTCCGTTAGACCACTAACCAATTACAAGCATGGCTCTACGACATACAAAATCAAAACTGTGAGTATGAGGCTAGATTTGATCGCATAAGCTCTGCTGCTAGTTTTAGGATTGCGGAAACCCAGACGTCCTTTTGGATGGGGAGCCTTTGCCTTGGAAGTTTTACGATGACAAGAGAACACCACCACTACCGAAGGAGTAATTCGTCATCAGGTTTGGCATCCCCTTGGCTTGTTCCAAGCTTGGGGGAGTGTCGCGGTATCACCATCATCATCTTTTGTCTTTTACCTTTTATTGGATCCGTATCTTTGGTAGATAAGTTATCTTATAGCTTTGTTTGCATGTGGAAGTATCTCTCCTTTAGTTGATTATCTATGTATCCCTTGGTGTGAGTGCCTTTATGGAATATTAATGAGAAGTCTCATCTTTTACTTTTTGCACTTCTTATTTGACTTTGCAATCTCTATTATATGATGGATCTTGTTTATCAGTATTGGCATCACTTTCGGAGCATCAAGTAAATCTAAATTGGTTTTCGCAAACCGAGCTCTGGTCAGTAGCAACACTTTTTGAGGTTTGAAAGGAAAAGAGAAAAGGCTTACATGTATTTTGTATCATTTATTTTCTTTCTTGTTGGCTCATAAGCTTAATATTCTTTATTTAGGATCTTTTGTGTCTTCAAGGAATATTGCATGTTTGGCTTTATCACTTGTAGGTTTGCTTGTTTCTTTCAACTCTTTTGCTTGCTACCCAGCCTTGCTAGTCAAAAACCTATTTTGAGAAGGCATACTTCTCATGTTTCCAAACCCTTTGAACCAAAACATGTGCCATTTGTGTCCACTATATCTAGCTATTAGCATTTGCTATTCCAAGCAAATTCTCAAGCTTCATCTATCTTCCGAATTAAAAAGTATTTTGTTACGTGAAAACTAGTTAGTAAAGCTCTCACGAACTTGATGGCACACTTTATTTTATTGCCCCTAAGAGACTTGAACCATTGTGTCATCGAAGTTGTATATGCTTGCACCTATACATTGGGATTAGCATAACCGTGCTGACATGGGGAACGCTTTCAACATTGCACATGTACATTGTACACAGTTGATATCATGCTCTTTTGTTTGCGGATGTCAACAGTGTGAAATAAAGAGGGAACTTGTAAGTCCATGGAGTGATGTATGTGTGTTAGAGAAACGCCTGGGCCGCTAGCCTAAGCCATGCCTAATCATGGTGGAAACTTGCAGCATCACCATTATGAGCATTCTGTGAAGCATCCTCAATAAAAAGTTATGCATATAGTAAATAAAAAGATCGCTGATATGCTCATTGTCTGCTTGCCTTGTCATTTTGGTTATGGGATAGCTCCTGTACCATGTGCAAGGGGTACCCCGTTGGTGGTTCTTTATGATACACATATACTTACAATGACAAGAACTTACCTGTGACTAAAGTTGAGTAGCATGAGGAGTGGCCCTCGTACTCAAGGGACATGAGATTGCCAACTTATATTTCGTCAAGCATATACTTCATCCTTGTTCACTTTAACCTTAATCATCTCAAGGTGCCTATGATAGGGGAAATGAGGACTCAAAGCTAGTAAGTACCATAATATTTTGGAAGCTCTTTATGACTTGTAATTACTGCTTCCCTCTATGAAGGGACCTTTCTCCTACTTCCAAGTTGAGTCAAAAACCTACTTCCTCTATATCTCCAGCAAGCATTTGAGTTGTTGTGTTTCAAGCATTCATATGGTGATTTATTTAATCATGTTCTTTATCTTCCTTGTTTGCACAAAACTCTTATCTATTGATTATTTCTTTGAAATCCTTCATTGTGAAAGCCTTTTATGTTTGAGCAAAGATTGCTCCCGTTTTGAAGACTTCTACAAAAAGCTTTTTGTGAAATTGTTTGCCAGCTATTCTCTGACCAAGAACAAAGTTTGCCAATTCCAATTATGATTTATCTTTATGCATCTCTATTGTGACTCCTGTACTTTTTGCAAGCTAAGTTATATAATGGTGATTTGCTTTCTTCTATGATTTGTGTAATGGTAAGTGTGATGATTCTTGTCCATATTATTTTATCGACACTTCACTCCATAAACCTGTGGACATGTTTACTGAACTTAGTTTTTGCTTGGGGACAAGCGAAGGTCTAAGCTTGGGGGGAGTTAATACGTCCAATTTGCATCACCATTCTAGATCATAATTTGCCTCTATTCATTGATATATGTCTTATTATGAGGTTTTACTTATGTATTTTCATCTGTTTGTGCATGTTGGATGATTCTTGGATTCTTCGCCTCCCCTTCCCTTTTGGCATGAGGGAGGGGTGTGGGCCCCCTATGGCCCAACTCCGCCTCCCCTTCTGGCATTCTTCGTCTTCTGGGAAAATAGGATTTTCCTTAGTTTTTCTGGTATTTTTCTGATCTTCGCGAAATTGCATCAAAACACCGCTTTTTTCCATCAGAATCCTGACTCAGGTAGTTCATCCTCCAAGAATCATCCAACATGCAAAAACAGATGAAAAGACATAAGTAACACCTCTTAATATGAAATATATCAATGAATAGATGCAAATTATGATATAGAATGGTGATCCAAATTGGACGTATCAACTCCCCCCAAGCTTAGACCTTCGCTTGTACCCAAGCGAAAACTGAGCTCAGTAAACATGTACATAGGTTTATGGAGTGAAGTGTCAATAAAATAATACGGACAAGAAGCATCACACTTACCAATGCACAACTCATAGAAGAAAGCAACTCACCATTATATAACTTAGCTTGCAACAAGTATGGGAGACACAATAAAGATGCATAAAGATAAATCATAATTGGGATTGGAAAGCTTTGTTCTTGGTCAGAGGACAGTTGGCAAAATAGTTTTCAAATAAATCTTTTGTAGAAGAAGTTTATAACAGGAGTACTCTTTGCTCAAACATAAAAGGCTTTCACAATGATAGCTTCAAAAGTAATAATCATTAGATAAGAGTATTGTGTAAACAAGGAAGATAAATAACATGGTTGAATAAATCATCAAATGAATGCTTGAAACACAACAACTCAAATGCTTGCTGGAGATGGAGAGGAATAGGTTTATTGACTCAACTTAGAAGTAGGAGAAAGGCCCTTCATAGAGGGAAACAAGGATTTCAAGTTCATAAAGTTCTTTCAAAAGATTATGGTACTTACTAGCTTTGAGTTCTCATTGCCCCTATCATAAGCATCTTGAGGTGATTAAGGTTAAAGTGAACAAATATGGAGTATATGCGTGACGAAATATAAGTTGGCAATCTCATGTCCCTTGAGTGCGAGGGCCGCTCCTCATGCTACTCAACTTTAGTTACCGGTAAGTTCTTGTCATAGTAATTACATGCGTATCATAAAGAACCGCCAACGGGGTACCCCTTGCACATGATACAGGAGCTATCCCATAATCAAAATGACAAGGCAAGCAGACAATGAGCATCTCAGCAATCTCTTATTTACCATGGGAAAATGGTGCTTTTTCTCTCTCTTTCCTCTTTTCAATATGTCTCTCTTTTTTATATAAGAAGAAAGCTTCATTTATTGCTCACTATGGTGATGTTGCAAGTTTCCACCATGATTAGGCATGGCTTAGGATAGCGGCCCAGGCGTTTCTCTAACACACATACATAAGTCCATGGACTTACAAGCTCCCCTTTCATTTCACGCCGACGACATGCGCAAACAAAATACAATGATATCAATGTAGGGGTTCGTAGCATGGAAAACAAAAAATTTCTATCGCATACAAACAAACAAGCCAAGATCTATCTACTAGATTGTAGCAACGAGTCGATGGTATAACTTACCCTCGAAGATTCCAAAGCGTTTAACGAGAGCGGATTCTCGTGGGTGATGTAGTCGTACTCTTTCCGATCTCAAGATCGTGTAGACGATCCTTCCGGCGCCACGTTCCGGCAGCGCTCCCGCAGTCGGTCACACGTTCGGTACTCGACGAAGACCTTCCTCTCCCTTGTTCCAGCAGGCAGCGGAGGTTGTAGCACTCTCCTCGCGATTCTGGCAGCACAACGGCGTGGTACCGGAAGTAGAGGGGAAATCCCGCAGGGCTTCGCCTTAAGCCGGTGCGAGTATGGTGGAGCTTATGAGAGAGGCTATTAGTGGTCTAGTAATTAGACACACCAATTAGAAGGCTCTAAACCAATTAGAAGGCTCTAAACCGCTGGCTAAAGCAATTAGAAGCTCTAAACCAAAACGGCTCTAAACCGGAGATTTAGAGGTGGAAACTTGTGTGTCTAGGAGGGGAGCCCTGCCCCTCCTTTTATAGGTGGGGAGGCGCGGCCAGGGGAGGGGAGTCCCTCCCCAAGTCGGCCTTGGGTGGTGCGCCGGCTTGGGAAGGAGACTCCTCCCTCAAGTCGGTTCCCAACTCCTCTTTCTTGTTTCCCACAGTTTCTTGTTTTAGCCGTTTGACTTTCAAACTGGACATTTGACTTTTCTGTTTTAGGATTCAATTTAATCCTTTATTTGGGACAGCAAGAACACTTAGTACATGATGCAATCATTCCAATATGTAATGACACATTCATGTACCCCTCCCCCCCCGGAGTGCCGGACAATCCGGAACCTTCTAAAACATTCCCGATGAAAACACCGGAATCATTCCCGAACTCCGAAACGGGACTTTCCTTATATGAATCTTATTCTCCGGACCATTCCGGATCACCTCGTGATATCCCGGATCCCATCCGAGACTCCGAACAACATTCGGTCTCTTTCTCATAATACCATAACTACTCAAACAACGTCGAATCCTTAAGTGTGTCTCCCTACGGTTCGTGAATTATGCGGACATGATCGAGACACTTCTCCGAACAATAACCAATAGAGGAATCTGGAAATTCATATGGCTCCCACATATTTCTACGATTACTTTGCGATCGAATGAACCACTTACATACGATACCAATTTCCCTTTGTCTCACGATATGTTACTTATCCGAGGTTATGATTGTCGGTATCTCTGTATACCTAGTTCAACCTCGTTACCGATAAGTACTCTTTTCTCGTTCCCGTGATATGTGATCCCTTGTGACCAAGTCACATGCTTGCAAGCCAATTGGATGACATTCCACCGAGAGGGCCCAGAGTATATCTATCCGTCATGTGGATGGACAAATCCCACTCTTGATCCATGTGTTTCAACCAATACTTTCCGAACACTTAATGCCACCTTTATAGCCACCCAGTTACGGTGTGGTGTTTGATGTCATCAAAGCATCCATCCGGTAAAGGTGATATGCATGATCTCATGGTCGAAGGAATTAGGTTACTATGTATCAGAAAGCATATAGCAATTGAACTATTGAAATGACTTGATCTTTATGCTACGCTTATCAATAGGAGTATGTCCACCATATCATTCTCCTAACGATATGATCTTGTTGTTGATAACATCTCAATGTTCATGATATGGAAACCATAATCATTTAATCAACCAACAAGCTAGTGAAGTATAGAGGCTATACTAGGGACTTCAATTTAAGTTTACAATTCACACAAGTATTAATGTTTCCTTGTTAATACTATTATAGCATGAATATAAACATTTATCATAAACACAAAGATATAATAATAACTACATTTATTATTGCCTCTAGGGCATATCTCCAACAGTCTCCCACTTGCACTAGAGTCATCTAATCTAGATTACATGGTAATATACCGAACACCCATGGCAGTTTGGTGTTGGTCATGTTTTGCCCTCGGGAGAGGTTTAGTCAACGGATCCGCCACATTCAGATCTGTGTGTACTTTGCAAATCTTTATATCCCCATCCTGGATATGTTCTCGAATAGCGTGAAAACGCAGCTTGATATGCTTCAGCTTCTTGTGTGACCTTGGTTCTTGCGCATTGGCTATGGCGCCCATGTTATCACAGTAGATAGACATTGGGTCCAGCGCACTTGGAACCACACCCAGCTCTGTAATGAACTCTTTCATCCATATCGCTTCTTGTGAAGCCTCCGAAGCAGCCATGTATTCCGATTCAGTTGAAGATCTCGCCACAACGCTTTGCTTTGCACTCCTCCAGCTAACTGCTGCACCATTCAAAATAAATACGTACCCAGATTGTGATTTAGAATCATCTGGATCGGTGTTCCAACTAGCATCGGTGTAACCATTAACAACGAGCTGTTCATCACCTCCATAAGAAAGAACCATATCCTTAGTTCTTCTCAAGTACTTAAGGATGTTTTTGACCGCTGTCCAATGATCCACTCCTGGATCACTTTGATATCTGCTAGTTAGACTAACAGCATATGCGATGTCGGGTCTAGTACATAGCATGGCATACATTAGAGATCCTATGGCTGAGGCATAGGGAGTTTTACTCATCCTTTCTCTATCTTCTGCCGATGTTGGACTTTGAGTTTTACTCAAGGTCGTATTGGGCAACATGGGCAAGAACCCTTTCTTGCTTTCTTCCATTCCAAACTTCTTTAGAACTTTGTTCAAATATGTACTCTGTGACAATGATATTTGGCGTTTCGATCTATCTCTATAAATCTTTATGCCTAATATGTAAGCTGCTTCGCCAAGATCCTTCATTGAAAAACTATTATTCAAATATTCCTTGACACTATTAAGAAGGTCTACATCATTCCCAATCAACAATATGTCATCCACATACAGTATTAAGAATGCTACAGAGCTCCCACTCACTTTCTTGTAAATACAAGCTTCTCCATAAGTTTGTATAAAACCAAAACTTTTGATTACCTTATCAAAACGTTGATTCCAACTTCGGGATGCTTGCTTCAATCCATAGATGGACCGTTGAAGCTTGCATACCTTGTTAGCATCTTTAGGATCGACAAAACCTTTGGGTTGCATCATATACAACTCTTCATCAATGTCTCCATTGAGGAATGCTGTTTTGACATCCATCTGCCATATCTCATAATCATAATATGCAGCGATTGCTAACATAATCCTCACAGACTTTAGCTTCGCTACCGGTGAGAAAGTCTCATCGTAGTCAACTCCTTGAATTTGTCGAAACCCTTTTGCGACAAGTCGAGCTTTATAGACAGTAACATTACCATCAGCATCTGTTTTCTTCTTGAAAATCCATTTGTTCTCGACAGCCTTCCGGCCATCCGGTAAGTCCACCAAAGTCCATACTTGGTTTTCGTACATGGATCCAATCTCGGATTTCATGGATTCTTGCCATTTATTGGAATCTGGGCTCATCATCGCTTCCTCATATGTCTCGGGGTCATCGGTGTTGTCCACCACCATGACATTCATAACGGAATCATACCAATCTGGAGTGGTACGAGTTCTCGTTGACCTCCGAGGCTCTGTAGCAACTTCAACCGAAGTTTCATGATCACCATCATTAGCTTCCTCTCTTATTGGTGCAGGCACCACAGGAACTTCTTCCGGTGCTGCGCTACTCGCAATTTCGAGAGAAGGTTCGACAACCTCGTCGAGTTCTACTTTCCTTCCAGTCACTTCTTTCGAGAGAAATTCCTTCTCTAGAAAGGATCCATTCTTGGCAACGAAGATTTTGCCTTCGGATCTATGATAGAAGGTATACCCAATAGTTTCCTTCGGGTATCCTATGAAGACGCATTTTTCCGCTTTGGGTTCAAGCTTGTCTGGCTGTAACTTCTTTACATAGGCTTCGCATCCCCAAACTTTAAGGAACGACAACTTAGGTTTCTTCCCAAACCATAATTCATACGGTGTCGTTTCAACGGATTTAGATGGTGCCCTATTTAAAGTGAATGCGGCTGTTTCTAATGCATAACCCCAAAATGATAGCGGTAAATCTGTAAGTGACATCATAGAACGAACCATATCTAAGAGAGTTCGATTACGACGTTCGGACACACCATTACGCTGTGGTGTTCCCGGCGGTGTCAATTGTGAAAGTATTCCACACTTCTTTAAATGCTCGCCAAACTCGTAACTTAGATATTCACCTCCACGATCAGAACGTAGAAACTTAATCTTCTTGTTACGTTGATTCTCTACCTCACTTTGAAACTCCTTAAACTTCTCGAAAGTTTCGGACTTATGTTTCATGAAATAGATATACCCATATCTACTCAAGTCATCTGTGAAGGTAAGAACATAACGATAACCACCGCGCGATGCTACACTCATTGGACCACATACATCGGTATGTATGATTTCCAATAAGTCCGTAGCTCGCTCCATGATACCAGAAAATGGAGTCTTAGTCATTTTGCCCATCAGACATGCTTCGCATATATCAAGTGATTCAAAATCAAGTGATTCAAGAAGTCCATCGGAATGGAGTTTCTTCATACGCTTCACTCCAATGTGACCAAGACGACAGTGCCACATATAGGTCGAATTATCGCTTGATTTCAAACGTTTAGCTTCAATATTGTTGATATGTGTATTTCCACTATCGAGATTCAATAAGAATAGACCATCTATCAAAGGTGCATGTGCGTAAAACATATTACTCATATAAATCGAACAACCATTATTCTCTGACTTAAACAAGTAACCGTCTCGCAATAAACAAGATCCTGATATAATGTTCATGCTCAACGCAGGCACTAAATAACAATTATTTAAGTATAAAACTAATCCCGATGGTAGATGAAGAGGTAGCGTGCCGACCGCGATCACATCAACCTTTGATCCGTTTCCCACGCGCATCGTCACCTCGTTCTTCGCTAGCTTCCGTTTATTCTGCAGCACCTGTTTCGAGTTACAAATATGAGCAACCGAACCAGTATCAAATACCCAGGCACTACTATGAATACTAGTGAGATACACATCAATAACATGTATATCAGATATACCTTTCTTCTTGATGTTGCCGTTCTTCAAATCCGCCAAGTACTTTGGGCAATTCCGCTTCCAGTGACCTACTCCCTTGCAGTAAAAGCACTCAGTTTCAGGCTTTGGTCCAGCCTTGGTTTTCTTCGTCGGCGTGGTAACTTTCTTACCACCCTTCTTGAAGTGTCCCTTTTGCTTAGACTTGCCCTTCTTGAATTTGGTGGTCTTATTGACCATCAACACTTGGTGCTCTTTCTTGATCTCCACTTCTGCAGATTTTAACATAGCAAATAGTTCTGGCAACTCTTTGTTCATGTTCTGCATGTTGTAGTTCATCACAAAGTTCCTGTAACTTGGTGGCAATCACTGGAGGACGCGGTAAACCCCCAAAGCATTAGGAATCACTATACCCAAGCTTTGAAGTTTGTTTGCGTGCCCAGACATCTTAAGCACATGCTCACTGACGGAGCTGCCCTCTTCCATCTTGCAGTTAAAGAACTTTTCAGAAGCTTCATAACTTTCAATTGCCGCATGAGTCTCAAAAATTAATTTGAGATCCTCGACAATATCATATGGGTCTGACTCTTCAAACCTTTTCTGAAGCTCCGATTCTAAACCATACAAGATAGCACACTGAACTATGGAGTACTGATTCTTCCGAGCGAGGTAAACATTCTTTACTTCATCGGGAGCATCAGCTGCAGGTGGGTCACCCAGCGGTGCATCCAGCACATAGGTCAAATTACCAGCTGTGAGGACAATCCTCAAATTGCGGAACCAATCCGCGAAGTTGCTTCCATTGTTTTTCAACTTTTCTTTCTCTAGGAACGCATTAAAATTGAGGGTAGGGGCTGCCATTAATCTACAACATATTTGCAATAGTTTAGACTAAGTTTATGACAAATTGAGTTCAAATTAATTAATGAAATTAAACTAGGTGAACTCCCACTCAAAACAACATCCCTCACATTGTTTTAGTGATCACACGAACCAAATCCACTACATCAACACCGATCATCACGAGAGTTGATATAGTTTCAATGGCGAACAATCATCATGTTCATCATATCTACTATATGATTCATTCTTTACCTTTCGGTAATCCGTGTTCCTGAGACCATGTATGTACATGCTAGGCTCGTCAAGATCAAACCTTAGCCACCGCATAAGCAAATCTGGCTTGCTTACGTTGTATACACTTGCGGAATCTAACACACCCGATCATCACGTGGTGCTTCGAAACAACAAGCTTTAGCAACGGTGCTAACTAAGGGCGAACACTTTATGATTTGAAATTCATGTGCATGAGGGATCATCTTATAATGCTACCGCCGTCTACTAAGCAATACAAGGTGCATAAAGGATTAACATCACATGCAATTCATAATATGTGATATGATATGGCCTTTCTTCTTTGTGCTTCCGATCTCCATCTTCAAACACGAACATGATCTCCATCATCACCGGCATTGCATCAAGGTCAATGACGCTTCACCATGGTTGTCGTCCACCGGCTTCAACTATTACAACTACTTGGAATAGACACGCGGGTCTTTAACATAAATTAAAGACAACCATATGGCTCCTGCCGGTTGCCAACTTACAATAAGGAACATTGCATACATCAAATATAATCACAATCATGGCCATATCACATCACTGCACACCCCTGCAAAACAAAGTTAGACGCTTCTACTTTCTTTGCATATTTTAAGTGGTTTGGGGCTTTCAATAAGTGTCGTTCTAACTTACGAACAAGAACCACAACATTGATACTAGCATTGTTGATTACCCGTTGTAAATTGGATCTTAACTATGCTAGGAGAAACAGGCACCCGCAAAGCCACTTATGCAATACAAGTTGCATGTCAAGCGTGGAGCAAGTCTCATGAACGATGTCATGTAAG
The DNA here is from genome assembly GCA_916181665.1 of Avena sativa. Taxonomy (NCBI): domain Eukaryota; kingdom Viridiplantae; phylum Streptophyta; class Magnoliopsida; order Poales; family Poaceae; genus Avena; species Avena sativa. Next base: position 428,059,771 of record OV702280.1, read on the forward strand.
GTTAGCCCGGGCCGCTTCATCCCAACATACCGCAAGATGCAAAGTACACAAAAAGCAATCTACAATAAAAGCATCAACGCCCACAATGACCATTGTGTTCTACTCGTGCAACAGATCTACATATAGACACGGCTCTGATACCACTGTAGGGGTTCGTAGCATGGAAAACAAAAATTTTCTATCGCATACAAACAAACAAGCCAAGATCTATCTACTAGATTGTAGCAACGAGTCGATGGTATAACTTACCCTCGAAGATTCCAAAGCGTTTAACGAGAGCGGATTCTCGTGGGTGATGTAGTCGTACTCTTTCCGATCTCAAGATCGTGTAGACGATCCTTCCGGCGCCACGTTCCGGCAGCGCTCCCGCAGTCGGTCACACGTTCGGTACTCGACGAAGACCTTCCTCTCCCTTGTTCCAGCAGGCAGCGGAGGTTGTAGCACTCTCCTCGCGATTCCGGCAGCACAACGGCGTGGTACCGGAAGTAGAGGGGAAATCCCGCAGGGCTTCACCTTAAGCCGGTGCGAGTATGGTGGAGCTTATGAGAGAGGCTATTAGTGGTCTAGTAATTAGACACACAAATTAGAAGGCTCTAAACCAATTAGAAGGCTCTAAACCGCTGGCTAAAGCAATTAGAAGCTCTAAACCAAAACGGCTCTAAACCGGAGATTTAGAGGTGGAAACTTGTGTGTCTAGGAGGGGAGCCCTGCCCCTCCTTTTATAGGTGGGGAGGCGCGGCCAGGGGAGGGGAGTCCCTCCCCAAGTCGGCCTTGGGTGGTGCGCCGGATTGGGGAGGAGACTCCTCCCTCAAGTCGGTTCCCAGCTCCTCTTTCTTGTTTCCCACAGTTTCTTGTTTTAGCCGTTTAACTTTCAAACTGGACATTTGACTGTTCTGTTTTAGGATTCAATTTAATCCTTTATTTGGGACAGCAAGAACACTTAGTACATGATGCAATCATTCCAATATGTAATGACACATTCATGTACCCCTCCCCCCCCCCCCCCGGAGTGCCGGACAATCCGGAACCTTCTAGAACATTCCCGATGAAAACACCGGAATCATTCCCGAACTCCGAAACGGGACTTTCCTTATATGAATCTTATTCTCCGGACCATTCCGGATCACCTCGTGATATCCCGGATCCCATCCGAGACTCCGAACAACATTCGGTCTCTTTCTCATAATACCATAACTACTCAAACAACGTCGAATCCTTAAGTGTGTCTCCCTACGGTTCGTGAATTATGCGGACATGATCGAGACACTTCTCCAAACAATAACCAATAGAGGAATCTGGAAATTCATATGGCTCCCACATATTTCTACGATTACTTTGCGATCGAATGAACCACTTACATATGATACCAATTTCCCTTTGTCTCACGATATGTTACTTATCCGAGGTTATGATCGTCGGTATCTCTGTATACCTAGTTCAACCTCGTTACCGATAAGTACTCTTTTCTCGTTCCCGTGATATGTGATCCCTTGTGACCAAGTCACATGCTTGCAAGCCAATTGGATGACATTCCACCGAGAGGGCCCAGAGTATATCTATCCGTCATGTGGATGGACAAATCCCACTCTTGATCCATGTGTTTCAACCAATACTTTCCGAACACTTAATGCCACCTTTATAGCCACCCAGTTACGGTGTGGTGTTTGATGTCATCAAAGCATCCATCCGGTAAAGGTGATATGCATGATCTCATGGTCGAAGGAATTAGGTTACTATGTATCAGAAAGCATATAGCAATTGAACTATTGAAATGACTTGATCTTTATGCTACGCTTATCAATAGGAGTATGTCCACCATATCATTCTCCTAACGATATGATCTTGTTGTTGATAACATCTCAATGTTCATGATATGGAAACCACAATCATTTAATCAACCAACAAGCTAGTGAAGTATAGAGGCTATACTAGGGACTTCAATTTAAGTTTACAATTCACACAAGTATTAATGTTTCCTTGTTAATACTATTATAGCATGAATATAAACATTTATCATAAACACAAAGATATAATAATAACTACATTTATTATTGCCTCTAGGGCATATCTCCAACAATCAACGGGGTAGATATTTACATGTGTTGAAAGGGTTCCCCATGACAGCACAGTTCTGATAACCCTAACATATACATGCAAGCATATACAACTTCGATGACACAATGGTTCAATTTTATTAGAGGCAAGAAAATAAGGTGTGCCATCAAGTTCGTGAGAGCTTTACTAACTAGTTTTCACATAAAAATAATTTTTAATTTGAAAGATATATGAAACTTGAGAGTTTGCTTGGAATAGCAATAATGCTAATAGGTAGATATGGTGGACACAAAGGGCACAGGTTTGTGGCTAGCAAGGCTGGGTAGCAAGCAAAAGGTTGAAGGAAACAAGCAAACATACAAGTGATAAAGTCAAACATGCAATATTCCTTGAAGACACAAAAAATATTAAATAAAGAATATTAAGCTTATGAGCCAATCAAGAAAGAAAATAAATGATACAAAATACCTATAAGTGCTTTTGTCTTTTCCTTTCAAACCTCAAAAAGTGTTTCTACTGACTAGAGCTCGGTTTGCCAAAACCAATTTAGATCTACTTGATGCTCCCAAAGTGATACCAATACTGATCAACAAGATCAATCATATAATAGAGTGCGGTGACCCAGCATACCACTGCATGTGTAGTACACTATAGTCGTTGACATGACATCCACAGAACACCGTTCCGTAAATATCACATCCCTCAGAGTGGTACAATAGAAACATTGCGGGTCCATATTACAAAAGTACACACATTATTATTATTACAATACCGGAAGTTCAAGACTTCCAAAAGATCCAACTTACAAACCAAAATATAAAGTGTTCAGCGGAATTTAAAAGTAGCAACTCCGACTAGGAGTTGAGCTCAGCAGCTTATTCTATAGAGTTCATGCTGCTCGGCTACATTAGTTACTACTAACTAGGTACTTAGATGGACTCGTTCTCATCGACACCATAGCGGATCTCGTAATACACTCCTTCAACTCCTCCGGACAGATCAGGTTCCTCGTAGAACACATCTTCTTGGCATTCGACTGCATACATTGGTACGTCTTCGGGATCCTCAGAGTCTAAGCAAGGGATCAAAGGAAAAAATGAGTAACAGCGTTACCCAACAAGTTCATTATATGCAAGGTGGGAAGTTTGATGCTCTAACTACCACCTTGGATTATAAATCCTTGGCACTATGTAGTTTTTGTAAATCTTTCTTCAAAGATTGATTTTATTCTGAAAAACTATGACAATCAGCCTTCACAGGTTGACCAGAACTTTCATGGAGTTCATTTCCTGCCGCGTTCGTAGCTCCTTCCCGGAACAGGGAGTAACAAGTTACAATTCTTACACTCTACAGAGGTGCGTTACTTTACCCATGAGAGATCAACTCCTTGTTGCACAACCGGGCATACTTTCCCGTCCACAATTCCATGATGTGGGTCCCAGTAGTTGGTCCAAGCCAAACACTGCCCCCTTCGCGACCCCGCATGCCTCCTTGGTGTACACCATGCCCACATAATGAATTACGGCAATGGTTTGTACAAACCGTTAGATGCCAGAACTATCGTGGGACGATGAGGGTTCCTACCCATATGCTGCATATCCTCTACGAATTACCAATTAATATGCACGCTACGAGGATAACAGCCACGACCTGCACATCCGGCTTCATGCGAGAGGAAGAAGATACAGCTGACTTCTCTGTCCCATTCCAAATCTCATGGCTAACGCGTAATATACGGCGCTAGAATCACTGATGTCAGGGGTTATTAAGTCCCTACTTGATCATCATTGTTGCAATTAGAACTCTAAGTTCTATTGCTCCATTATATCATCACTTAGGATGATATCTATGATTTCTTTATTTGTGAAAATAATATTTTCTTTCTTTTATAGCATATATGATAACACACAATTTGCAAATACTTTGATAAAGACTCTTCAAAGGACATGAGCAAGTGATGAACTTGCCTGGTGATGGCAAGGTAGTGAAGTCTGATGCTTGCACTCGACCTTGAGCTTCTAGTTCTACAAAAACATCATTATTGCCCGGTAAGGACAATATTTAAAGAAGCAAAAATGATTATGCAAGTAATGTAATGCATTATTTAATTTTATATGCATTTACCCCAAAAAGTTCCTTTTTTAGTCATAAAGGATTTATAAATATTGTCTTTTAATATTTATAACATATATTGAATCATTTTATTTTATTTCCCTTTTATTTAATTTTTATATTTAATAATTATTTTAGGAATTATTAATTAAACATTAAAATTGTTATTAAATATTTATTTAGTATTTTTATAAAATACTACAATATTAATATATAATTAAAGTGAATTTTAATTAATTTTATCACCTTTCAATAATTTGGTAAAATTCCATAAGGTATATAAAAATTACAAAATTCTTATAAAATTTTTAAATGTCTAAAACTTTATATTTAATTTCATTTGAATAGTATGGATTGTTGTGAATCCAAAAGTATTTTATTTATAATTTTTGGACTTTTATTTTATTTTCTAGAATTTTATTAAGTCCAGGGGTATTTTGGTCTTTTCCTTTTTATTAATACAGGCCTGGAAATGTTTCTGGGCTGGTTATTCTTATTGGGCCCTGGTGGCCCATTAGTCCTAGATAAAAGAGCCACCCCGAAGGGTCTGGCCCAGCTCGGCCCACTCCTCACTGCCTCTCTCTCTCTCTCTCTCTCTCTCTCTCTCTCTCTCTCTCTCTCTCTCTCTCTCTCTCGTTCATCTTCTCCTCCTCTGACCCCGACCCTGTGGCCGGCGATGCCGCCACCGGCGATTCCTGCCGCCGTCGGCCGTTCTGGTCGCCGCCGTGGTGTAACAGGGGGTTGTCGACGATGCTCGTTCGTTCTATCCCATTGGATTCGAGTCTAGGGCTCTCCTGCGATGGATCGATGTCGTCCTGAACCCTAGGGTTTGGGGATTGGCATGGATTCAAGTGCTGCCATGGTCGTCGTGCATCGAGGTGATGTTCTGCACCTCCAGGCATGATCAGGGTCGCTGTCGTGGCGCCGTGCGGGTTGCAGCGCCCCCTCTGGGGTGCTCCCCGTGTCGCCATGGTTGTCGGCCCCTCTGCTTCCTCTTCTATTCTTCACCGAGGACCTACGGTGAGTTTGATTCCCCTCCCCTAGTGCTCTCTGTGCTTGTTGATTTGGTGCTAGATGTTGGCAGTGTCCTTTCTGGCTACTGTCTGATTCAGATTAAGATGATTTCCAGTTAGGGTTCCTGTTATGTGATTGATCTTGTGCTGGATGAATTGAATCATGTTTGGATGGTCTATACACATGCTAAATGATTATTGGCCTGAGGCTTGTTGCTTAAAAATGATATATGCTTTTTCTGGTGGCTTACTAGATGATTTGATGCTTGGATTGCATCTGATTCAGATGATGTAGTTGTTTGGGAAACATGCTTGGTAAAGCCAATGACTTGATAGCTTTCCACTGTTTATTTGATTCATGGTCATGATTATGATAGGATACAGCTACTGTCTTAGTGCTGTTAGCTTGGGAATTAACATGTGGTTTGAGATCATCAAATAGTGAAGTGTAACATAAGAATATCCTAGTTATGATTTTGTGTTAACAGGAAAATGATTAGTTAGTTGATTGTCTGAATCTATGATGATTTACTGTCTTTCCTAATTCATATTGGATTGTTCTTGTGACACCATCATGGTATGGCACACAAGTTTGATTCTAAACCATGGATTTGGTTAGTTTATGCTTAAGACAATCTTGGCTTTGAAAGATAAATAGAGATGCTCTTATCTGAATTCCCTAAGACCAATGATGTTGGTCTAAGGCTTAGGGATTCAGACCTTATCTAATTGATTCATCTAGATAGTCCTGGTAGTGGTACCAGCTATTCTTTATTGGATCAAAGCTTGGAAAAAATGATAGTGAGCTTGCTCAATCTATGGATCCCAAAGATTTGTTTCTAAGGTGCTACCCTTCCTTTAGGGATGTGCCTAGAATAGATCATAGGTATTTGTATGATTGAATTGTAAAATATAGTTTGACAACCAGATCAAGGATGTTGCTCTGAGCTCTGGTTGGATCCTGGTATTTTGTTGTTTGCCTTTAGAGTTTCAAAAATCCCTATGATGGATTCACCCCACTTGGGTGCTTTCTGAGGGTTTGTTTTATAAAACAACACACGATTTTCTCTAAATAAGATGATTAGATCATGTGAAGGTTTTATGAAACTCACCACAGAATCTGATGATGGTGTAGTAAGTTGGTGATGATGATCTTGATCTGGTTTTTGCTGGACTCCTATGCTTGATCTTGAGCTAACCTGCTCCTCCTAGCTCCTGGGCTTGATCTCGTTATCCACCTGATCCATCCCCCTCCTTATGTCACCATCCTGGTGATGTTTGGTTGATCCTTAGTTGGTGTGGTTGCTGGCTGTGGTGCTTGGTTTAGCTGCTATCTACACTGGCTGCTCTTGTGTGATGTGCAGTGGGGTGATGCACTAGTGCCTCCCACAGTTGTGCTTGTGGTTTTGTGAGATTGGGATGTTCTGTGAGGTTGACAACACACCACATGCATGATGGTGTGTGTCCTGCCTGTGTGCTTGCTATGCACTTGTGGATATGTTCAGAATTTTGAACTTACTCTTACCAGGTTACTTTCACCTGGCTGGTGAATTTGTCCCTCTTAGCTGTCATTTGACTTCTGGCTTTGAATTTATGAAAGATGGATTCTTTCATATTGATGAAACTTGCCCCTTTTATATAAATTTATCAATGATGAATTTTGTCAAGTGCATTTCACTCACATATCTGAGAGAAATAATACTAACACTAACCCTCTTTTATTTTTATTTTAGTCTTTGTTTTGCAGGTACAGATATATGGATGAAGATTTAGTTCAGGTTTAGTTATAGGATAGTTATAGAATGTTCCAATGCAATTTTTCTTATTCTTTTGTAATTTTTCATTTTATTATTTTGTAATTTTCATTTTCTTCAATTATAATAAAGATTATATTATTATTAATAAAGAATATTCTTATTCTTTATTCTTTTGTAAATTGTGAAGTTTGAAAATAGTTTCAGTAAGTTACATTCTTTGTAACTTGTTTATATATTGATAATATGAAATAAGTTTCATATTCATTATTGTTTTTCTTTGGATAGAATTTAAGTGGTAATATTCATCTATTAATTAGATTAAGATTCAAACTTATATCTAATTCCTTTGAATTATAATTCAAACACTCAAGTTTTAAAATTCAAACTCATTTCAAAACACACATAATTCCTTAAAGATCATATCAAAGTTTATAACAATCCTCCTTTAAGACTAAACCTAATCTCAAAGTAAGAAAGAAACATTTATCACTCAAGGTTTTATTTGGCGAAAATTTTACCCACATTTTCACAAATGAATGCATGCAACATTCCATATTCCTAAATCTACCCTTCGTTAGTTCCTAAATGCTGGGATGTTCATAGAGATTGCAAACTAAAATAAGAAGTGCAAAAAGGAAAAGATGAAACTTCTCATTAATATTCCAATAAAGGCACTCACACCAAGGGATACATAGATAACCAACTAAAGGAGAGAAAATTCCACAATGCAAACCATCCTATAAGATAACTTCTCTACCCAAGATATGAATCTACTAAAAAGGTAAAAAGATAAAAGATAATGATGTGATACCGCGGCACTCCCCAAGCTTGGAACAAGCCAAGGGGATGCCAAACCTGATGACGAATTACTCCTTCGGTGGTGGTGGTCCCTTGTCATCGTCATACTTCCAAGGTAAAGGATCACCATACACAAAGGATGTCTTGGTTTCCACAATCCTAAAACTAGGAGCAGAGCTTATGCGATTAAATCTAGCCTCATACTCACAGTTTTGATTTTGTATGTCGTAGAGCTGTGCTTGTAATTGGTTGGTGGTCTGATGGAGTGAGAGGATTTCGTCTCGAAGCTCAGCAACCTCCTCCTTGTGATTGGCAATGAGTTCTAAACTTATTTTATGGATGACATCCACTTCGCGTTCCGCCATCTTCTTGTACCTGAAAACTTCCTGCTCCAGTGCTTCCATCCTGTCTTCCAGACTGCCTTCTCCTTTATGGCCTTGAACTTCTTTCATCTGCACCTTCCCAGCCTTGAAAATCAACTCCTTGGGATGAATCTTCAACTCATACATGTACGGGTTGATGACATCCATGGAGGAATCCTCCATGGGTGATCTAGAGGAAGACATTGTGGCTCCAAAATTGAGAATCTTCCTGACATAAACAGATCGAAACAGAAACACGATGAGAACGCGATATACGAACCTCGGGGGATCCTGGGTTTATATATTATGAAGTTTCAATGCATAAGGAAGGTATTGTGCGAAAACGAGGCGGAGGCGGACTCAAGGGGGTCACACCCCCTGTAGGCGCGGCCAGCTAGGGCCCGCGCCTATGGTGGGTGTGGCCCACCTGGCCTCCGTTTCCTCCTCTGTTTCGTCTCGTAACCTTTCGTATGTAATAAAAACATAAAAAATATAAAAATATAAAGTTTTCACGAACCTTTAGTAAGCAGCACTTTTACCTACTCAAAGACGGATTCTGCAGATTCTGGATTTTGGTTTCTAATAAATTCTTCCGGAGTTACCATTTGAATAATATCAACATCTTCATTGTAAGAATCTCCAGAAATATAATGTTTAATCCTTTGACCATTCACCACCTGTGTAGTGTTGTCCTTCAAAGAAGATATTTTGATAGCCCCTGAACGATACACTTCCTCAATAACAAAAGGTCCTTCCCATTTTGAGAGTATTTTCCCTGCAAAAAATCTTAGACGAGACCTATACAAAAGAACTTTCTCACCAACATGGAACTCTCTTTTGAGCATTCTCCTATCATGCCATCTTTTTACTTTCTCCTTAAAGTGTCTAGCATTTTCATAAGCTTCACTTCTCCACTCATCTAAGGTTCTCAAGTCAAGCAATCTTTTCTCACCAGCAATTTTAAAATCTCTATTCAGTTCTTTCACTGCCCAATAAGCTTTGTGTTCTAATTATAGAGGCAAGTGACAAGCTTTCCCATAAACCATTTTGTTAGGAGACATTCCCATAGGATTTTTATAAGTGGTTCTATAAGCCCATAAAGCATCATTCAACTTTTTAGCCCAATTTTTCCTAGATCTATTAATAGTCATTTGCAAGATAGATTTAATTTCTCTATTAGAAAGTTCTACTTGCCCACTGGTTTGGGGTGATAAGCTGAAGCAATTCTACGGTTAATCATATTTAGCAAGAGTCTTCCTAAAACCACCATGAATAAAATGAGAACCTCCATCAGTCATGAGATATCTAGGAACACTAAACCTAGGAAAAATAACATCTTTAAGCATTTTTAAAGAGGTATTACCATCGGCGTTGTTTGTAGGTATGGCTTCTACCCACTTTGTAACATAGTCAGTAGCAACAAGAATATGAGTATACCCTTTTGAAGGAGGAAAAGGACCCATAAAGTCAAATCCCCAACAATCAGAAGGTTCAATAAAAAGAGAATAATTCATAGAGATTTCATTGCGTCTAGAAATATTACCAACTCTTTGACATTCGTCACATGATAAAATCCAGATTGTAAAACTTTTTGTGCAGTTCTATCCCCAGCATGATGTCCTCCATAAGCACTGCCATGACATTTTCTCAATATCTCTTATTGTTCATACTCTGGAACACATCTTCGCATAATACCATCTACTCCTTTATATAAATGTGGGTCATCCCAAAAGTAATGCCTTAGATCATAAAAGAATTTCCTTCTTTGCTGAGCTGTAAAGGTTGGAGTCAGATACTTGGAAACAATAAAGTTAGCGTAATCAGCATACCAAGGACTCTTACGCGGGCTTACCCTTATTGTAGCCAACTATTCATTTGGAAAACTATCATTAACAGGCATAGGGTCAAAAGAAATGTTTTCCAAACGAGATAAATTATCAGCAACAGGATTTTTAGCACCTTTCCTATCTACAATATGCAGATCAAACTCTTGTAAAAGCAACATCCATATAATAAGCCTAGGCTTAGCGTCTTTCTTTGTCATAAGGTACTTCAAAGCAGCATGATCAGTATGGATAGTAACCTTTGAATAAACAATATAGGGCCTAAACTTCTCACAGGCAAAGATTACAGCTAAGAACTCCTTTTCAATAGTAGCATAATTCTTTTAAGCAGCATCTAGAGTCTTGCTAGCATAGTGAATAACATTCAACTTTTTATCAACACGTTGCCCAAGAACAGCACCCACAGAAAAATCACTAGCATCACACATAATTTCAAAATGTAAATTCCAATCAGGTGGTTGAACAATAGGAGTAGTAGTCAAAGCTTTCTCCAAAGTTTCAAAAGCTTCCTTACAATCATCATCAAAAACAAAAGGTACATATTTTTGAAGAAGATTAGTAAGGGGCTTTGAAATTTTGGAGAAATCTTTAATAGACCTCCTATAGAAAACATCATGACCAAGGATACTATGAATACCTTTTATATCCCTAGGGCAAGGAATATTCTCTATTGCTTCAATTTTCGCTCTGTCTACTTCAATACCTCTTTTAGAAATTTTGTGTCCAAGAACAATCCCTTCATTAACCATGAAGTGGCATTTCTCCCAATTAAGAACAAGGTTAGTTTCTTCACATCTATGCAAAACTTTATCAAGGTTGTGCAAACAATTATCAAAAGAAGTTCCATATACATAGAAATCGTCCATGAAAACTTCCACGATTTCTTCACAAAAATCATGAAAGATAGCAGACATACATCTCTGAAAGGTAGCAGGAGCATTACATAAACCAAAAGGCATACGCCTATAAGAATAAGTTCCATAAGGACAAATGAAGGTGGTTTTCTCTTGGTCTTGTGCTCTTACAACAATTTGAGAGAACCCAGAATAACCATCAAGAAAACAAAAGTGGGTCTTTTTGGACAATCTTTCTTGCATTTGATCAATAAAAGGCAGAGGATAATGATCTTTCTTAGTAACTTTATTTACCTTTCTAAAATCAATGCACATCCTATAACCAACCACTACTCTTTGAGTAATAAGCTCATTATTTTCATTAGGCACAATAGTGATTCCCTCTTTCTTTGGGACACAATGAACATGGCTAACCCATTGACTATCAGCAATAGGGTAAATAATACCAGCATCAAGGAGTTTTAATACCTCATTTATTACAACATCCTTCATCTTAGGATTTAAATAGTGTTGGTGTTCAACAACTGGTTTTGCATAAGGTTCTATATTAATAGCATGCTGACATATAGTAGGAGAAATCCCTTTTAAATCATCAAGAGTATACCCCATAGCTCCTCGTTGTTTCTTCAATATTTCCAATAATCTTTCCTCTTCCTTCCCTGAAAGTTTAGAACTAATAATAATAGGATATATTTTCTTATCATCTAGATAAGCATATTTAAGGTCATCATATAAAGGTTTCAATTCGAAAACAGGGTCCCCTTTAGGTGGTAGTGTGGTACCCCAATCTTCCACAGGTAGGTTATGCTTAAGTAACTCAGGTTGACGAAGGAAAACCTCGTCAATCTCATTTCTTTCCTTCATTAAGACCTCGCTTTCATGATCTTTCATAAACTGCTGCAAGGCATTGTTAGGAGCAAGAGAAATAGCGGAAAGTTGTTGAACCCTGAAATCCTCATTAGGAAATTCGTTTTTATAAGGAGTTTTAGCAAATTTGGAAAAATTAAACTCATACGAATCTCCATAAAACTTAGTCAAAACTTTTTCATTCTTACAATTAATGATAGCCCCACAAGTATTCAAGAAGGGACTACCAAAGATAATAGGACAGGTTTTACTAGCTTCATAACCAAGTACGAGAAAATCAGCATGATATTTAATCTTACCACAAAGAACCTCCACATCTCTTACTATGCCAATTGGACATACTATCTCTCTATTAGCAAGCTGAACAACCACATCTATGTCCTCAAGTTCAGAAGGACCAATTTCATGCATAATTTCCCTGTAAAGCTCATAAGGAATAGCACTAGAACTAGCACCAATATCACATAAACCATAGTAGAAATTATCACCTATTCTAACAGAAATCACGGGGACACTAGTTTTCCTAACTTTTGTAGGATGAGAGACAATATTAAAAGCGTCTTCACAAAAGACAATGTGCTCATCCTCTATATTTTTAGTGACAAGATCTTTCACAATAGCTACCATAGGTTCAACATTTATTTGTTCATCAGGTTCCACAATTTTCTTTGCACTTTTTCTAACCACATTAGCTATGATAGAATGTTCCTTTACCTTAGCAGGAAAATGGATTTTCTCAACATAAGGTTCAGGCAAAATAGGATCAACAGTACAAACTTCAATGCTAGCAGGAACATGGGTAACAATATCTTTATAAGGTGCATGGTACTTGTCCCACTCCTTTTTGGAAAATTTCAATATAAGAGGCAAAAGCCTTAAAACATTTTGCATGTACTTGAGAATCAAGACCATACTCAGTGCTAATATCACGAAAATCATCAGTTCCCATAAAATATTTAATGCATTCATAATCATAATTTATACCTGAATTTCTTCCTTTGTCATTCTACCATGCTTCAGTGTTCTCTTGAATATGGTCTAGGAGATCCCATTTAGCTTCTTCCTTCATACGTCTGAATGATCCAGCACAAGAAGCATCTAGTAAATCTTTATCATGAAGAGAAAGCCTAGATTAAAAGTTATTGATAATAATATTGTTAGGGAGTTCATGAATAAGACATTTAAGCATTAGTAACTTCAATCTCCCCCAAGCTTGAGCTGTACTCTCTCCATCACGAGGCCAAAAGTTATATATTTTATTCCTATCCTTATGAATCTCACTGGGAGGATAGAATCTATTATATACTAAAAGCAATATAAAGGTGTATTTCGAGGCATTAGGTTGATCCACATCACCCAAATTATATTATCTGTTGGATCTAAAATTTAAGACTATGATTTAAAGATAACAAAGGTTACGTACAGCTGTGGTTGGTACAAACAAAAGTTAACCATGCCACGTACGAGTTAAAAACCCACACGTGAAATAGGAAAGAATATGTAACCATGCATGCTCCAAACGGTTTTGGCCGCCACGTATATAAAATAAAACGGGTACGATATGATTTAACGAGAGATTGGAGGCCATGTCATACACGCAGTAGCTGGAGAACATATCCTAACAAGAGATTTGGGTCACGTTCAAAAAAAAAAAGATTTGGGGTCCGTGTCAAACAGCAAGCTGAACTAAAATCATTGTACATGTTTAATCGGGTAACATGTTTACACATGCATGTGTTCCATCGACTCGCAAGGTGTTCTCGGAAAAATAAATAATAACGGTAGCTCTGCAATAGCACACATACCAGGCACATTAACGGGTCTGATATAAAGTAGTATGCACAATGTGTAAGTATATATATACTCCCTCCGTTCACTAATATAATATCCTCTAGATATTTCAAAATAGACTAGATGTCTACACCCTAAAATGAGTAATCTAACGTATTATATTACAATGGACATATATTTGTTCCATGCAGGGATAATAGACCATAGTTGTTTCGCTGTCCTAATTGTGAAATATCCATATTTCCTTAAGTGTAAATATAATGAGGAACAATTTGAGTTCCAACTTCAAATACTTATATACAAAAAATATACATGTGATCTTTAATTTAGGTTCTAATCTAATATCATGTAAGAGGGACACACATATAACCAATAGTCTTTTTTTGGAAACACCGAGAGCAATGTAAACACACAGACACCACTAGGACATGCACACATCACCTACTGAAGACTGGGAGTTGTGAAACTTAAAGATTGACGAATTCATTACAAATGCCTTGCTATTGACTAGAACATTGCCTCCACCTAAACAGTATTCTGCTTAGTGAAAAACATTGATCATCACGGATCTGTGGTGGTTTGGGAGTATAATTCCTAACCCGGCCCAACCACATATAGGTTCTCATGGTCAGTGGTGTGGTGTTTTATAAATTGTTCAAAAGTCAATAAGACACAACAAAAAAATGTTTGTCACAACATATTTTATTCAGCATAACATTTACTGTGACTCCAATTTATATATTTTTAGTTTATTCGTTATTATGGATGAATTCATAAATTTATTTCTACAATATCTTTTACGGACTAAAGATAATGCCCTCGCATTTGCGAGGGCCACTGTGCTAGTTTAGAATAAAAGAGAGGTACTATTTCCTCCCATTCGATGGATTGCCCATTCTTCACTAGCTTATACCATTCTCCAGCTCTTCCTTTCAACGATATAGAGAGTAACTTTTTCTTTACCTGTTCAGTTGTGATACCTGCACACTTAAACAACCTGCATAATTCATGGATAAAAAGCAAGTGATCACCAGGATGGACAGTTCCATCCTCTAAATAATAATTATCCATAACACGATCAACAATACTTGTAGGTATCTTAAAAGGATCTATCTCAACAGGCGGTGGTTCATCTACTACCCTAACAGTGGTAGTAGTTTTCCCAAACAGAAAACCAAGTGGGTTATCCATATTGGAAACAAAGTAACAAAGAAAAATAAAAAGCAATACTCATAGTAGAAGTTTCCTTTACTAGTTCCACTCTTCAATGGCGCTTCACTCCCCGACAACGATACCATAAAATAGTGTTGATGACCCATAAGTATAGGGGGTGTATCGTAGTACTTCCGATAAATAGGAGTGTCGATCCCAACGAGGAGCAGAAGGTGCTGACTAGTGGTATGGAGCCGGAAATCTCTGTAAATACTTAGCAAACGAATTTTTAGGGGTTTTCTGATAAAGCAAGGAAATAAAGTGCAAGTAAATAAAACAGCAAACAATTGCAGCAAGTGGCCCAATCCTTTCTTAGCAAAGGAAAAACCAGTGGAAATACTAATGAGACCCAAACGTTCGCGAGGACACATGGGAATACTGTCAAGTGCTTTCGCTTCATATAGCTGAGTAGTCTTCTTTGGTTGGGTAAGTGTTGTGTGGGTGAACCTGTGCTAATGTACCGACCTTACTTGGACTAATACATACTTGTGATTAAACCCCTTGCAAGCATCCGCAACTACAAGAAAGCAATTAAAATATAATCCTAACCACAGCCTTAAACTCTAAGATCCTACACTCCTTGTGCAATGGTTTCCTAATGGGGGTTCGGGTTTCACTCCGGCAACCCCACAATTAGTAGCTAAATACACAATGCATTCCCCTAGGCCCATAAATGGTGAAGTATCATGGAGTCGACGTTCACATGATACCACTAGAAGAATAGCACCATAACTTAAATATTAAACCATTGAATAATACCTCAACACAAATCCACTACTAACAACATGACTTCTCCCATGTCCTCAAGAACTAAACGAACTACTCACAAGACATCATATGGATCAAGATCAAAGATGATATAATGATGGATAACAATCTGAACATAAACAATAATCCAATGGTTCCACTCACAAGCATCAACTACAATAGTAATCAACACCGAGAAAGTTTCCCCTAAGAACTATGCAAGATTCAACACAATTATTACAGCGGGATGAAGTGGTGATGATGGTGCTGGTGGACATGATGGTGTGGATGATGATGATGATGATCCTGATGAAGTCTAGCTTGATGATGGTGTTGATGGCGACGATCTCCCCTCCCCGGGATGAAATTTCTCCGGCAGAAATCTGTCTGTCGGAGAGCTCTTTCTCTCTCGGTGTTTTCTGCCCCGCAGAGGCAGTGGAATCTTTCTATGGTCGCTCCCCGTGTATTAGGGTTCCGAGGGGAAGATATATGCGAGATGGCGGATCCAGAGGTGGGCTAGGGTGGCCACACCCCATGTAGGCGCGGCCTAGGGTGGCCCGCGCCTAGGGGTGTGGGCCCCCTGTGGCCCAACTCCGCCTCCCCTTCTGGCATTCTTTGTCTTCTGGGAAAATAGGATTTTTTGTAATTTTTCTGGTATTTTTCTGATCTTCGCGAAATTGCATCAAAACATATCTTTTTCCATCAGAATCCTGACTCCGGCAGTTCATCCTCCAAGAATCATCCAACATGCAAAAACAGATGAAAAGACATAAGTAATACCTCTTAATATGAAATATATCAATGAATAGAGAAAAATTATGATATAGAATAGTGATGAAAATTGGACATATCAAGATGCTTTTGCGCGTGATGACGATCCAGTGGTTCCTCGTGCTCTTTTGCCATGTCTTACTAGCTATCATAGCTGGCTAGAATTGAACACCGTCCTAGAGTAGACATGGATTTGAAGTCCGCAGTATTCTCCTCATTGTCGTCATCAATTGCGACTCTGATGATCATGTCCAGCACCTAGGGGCGGTGACTGTGTTCACTTCTGGTGTCTCTCTTCCCTCCTGCAGTCACACCGAGAGTGTCGTGGATGCAGGTGATGATGCAGACGCTGTTGACTAGAGTTCTTGAGTTGATGTAGACGTTGTTCTTGATGTCGATGTCGAGGTAGCCGGTCATGATGTAGCCATGGTTGAGGTTGTTGTGGTCATTGTAGCCGCGCCAGAGGCCCAAAAAAATGCGCGGTTTGTGCCGTAGGGTTTTAGGTTTTTGTGCGGCGGCAACAGGAATTTGCGGCGGCGGCGGGTTTCTTGGTAATAGTGCGGCGGCGGCAGGAATCTGCAGTGGCGGCGGGTTTTGTTCGGCGGAGGCAGAGGACGGTATGTTTTTTTGGTTGTAGGGTTTTGAAGGTGGCGGCCGGGGCCCAAGGCAAGCGGCAACGACAATGTTTTTATGGCGGCGACAGATCACACATGATTGGCGGCGTTGTGTGGTCTCCCTAGCAGAGCGTCAGGCTGTGGCGGCGACGATTTTGGACCACGTGATGTAGACCTTGGCGATGATTTTTGTTGGCGATGTAGAATTCGATGAAGATCTTGGTGTAGTCATATAACTTGATGTCATGATTTGGTCATTATAGTTTGGGTCGATATAGTCCGGCTTGATGCACCGTAGATCTTAGTGTTGGGTCGATGTAGTCCGGCTTAATACAGTATAGATCTTAGTGTCTGTATAGTGATGTCTCGAAGCGGTGCAGATCTTGGTATCGTGTAGTCCGCGACGTGTAGAGACGCAACGACAAGTCGACGGAGACTAGATCTTCCATGGTCGGCACTCCGGAGATGCTTGTCCGTGTGATGACGATCCGGTGGTTCCTCGTGCTCTTTTGCCATGTCTTACTGGCTATCGTAGCTGGCTGGAATGAACACCGTCCCAGAGTAGACAGGGATTGTCCTCCGGCTGGTTTTCTAGTGCATGTCATTAGAGCTAGGAGTCTCCCTGCATGCAATCTGCATAGAGATGCCTTCAACTCCGAACGTGGCAATCTGCACGGCGGTGCCCTCGCGCCCGCCCGTGTGAGGCCCGAGCACTCACACGCGTGACCGCGTGCCTTCTTATACACGGTGTGCTGCCCGCGGTAGGATGGGCCGGGGAGATCTGACGAGCTGAAGTTGCGCGCCACCATGTGTATCGATCTGAACTGCTTTTTCACTGGATAGTAAAATCATGTAGAATTAAGGGATTTATTTTGGCTAAACAGGATCTAATCTATAGAATTAGAAAATTTAGAATTGGTCTAATCTAATCTAAAGAATGATCCGTTTGATCGAGATCAGGTGCCGCACTCCCGAGGAGAGGAGATTGATCTCCCGGGGACGGCGCGCGTTGCAAAAGTGGAGAGGAACCTAGGATCGGCGTCGTGAGGCTAACCGCTCTAATATTATTTAGAAAATATTGAATCCTTAAAATATTGTGTTACATTGCAATGACCCTTATGAGGTTTATATAAAGTTACACTGTGATAGATAGAGACTTGAAGTACAATATGTAGAGTCCTAATCTATCTCTAACCATACTTGTATACGTATTCTAACACTTAGTACCTGGCAGGTTCTGCACCGATGTGATAGCTTTGGGGATCTATACATCTTTAGCCCGGGTGCTGCTTCCTCACACCACCACAGTCTTTTGGCATGCTCGTCTCGGACATCCTAGCCACGACCACCTTCATCAAATATTATCATTTTTTCCTTTTCACGTAATAAATTGGCATCGCATACTTGCCACACCTGTCGCTTAGGCAAACAAGTTCGGTTACCTTTTGCTCAGTCAAATAATATTTCACATTTTCCTTTCCAACTTCTACATCATGATATCTAGAGGTCTCCAGTTGTTAGTAATTCTGGTCTTCAATTAATATTAATTATCTTATTATGCTTGATGATCATCATTATATTTTGATTTTTCCTCTCTGTCACAAGTCTGATGCCCTCACTACTCTTACTATGTTTTATGCCTTTGTTCATTGTCAATTTAATCGCCCAATTCTCTCTTTTCAAACGGAAAACGGTCATAAATTTGACAACCATGCTTTTCACACCTTCATAGAATTCCACGGTCTCGTTCTTCGTTTTACGTGTCTTTACACTTCTCAACAAAACAGTCAAGCTGAACGCATTCTTCACACGTTAAATAACAACGTCCGTGCTATGCTTTTACTCTCGTCCGTTCCATCTAAATTTTGGCCCGACACTTTATCCATGGCAACCCTTCTCAATTATCGAACACTTTATCCATGGCAACCCTTCTCAATTATCGTCCGTCGTATGTGTCAGAACCTACCCCCTTCCAACTTTTGTTTGGTTCTTCCACTTCCTATGTTGATCTACGTGTTTTTTGGTGTCTTTATTACCCCCAACACACAATTGACGCCTCCCCACAAACTAGTTGTCCGCTCCGTTGCGTGTGTTTTTCTCGGTTACCCACCCAACACCAAAGGTTCCAGGTGCTATGATCCGGTCTCTCGACGTGTACTGACATCACATCATGTCTACTTCGACATGTTGCCACTCCTTCCACGGGTTCTTACACGGCAGCCTCCGCCGTGGTTTCCTGCTACGACGTCACATGCAGACACGTCCCTTGCGACACCCCCACGGCAGCACCTCCTGTCGCGCCTGTCGTTGCATCCCACTCGGTCGTTTCCTCTGCTGCGGCAGAGGGCTCTCCTGCCGTGTCATCGTCATCTCCTAGTCCGTCTCCCGACGAGGCTTCTCCGGCGCCCGCTCCTCCGGCTGCGCCCTCTCATGCGGTCACCCGCGTGATGCACGGGATCATGCGTCCGAACACGCACTTCAAGGACTATGTCTCTATGTCTACGAAAAGCTCTACGTCACCTCTGCTGATTTATGGCAATGTTGCTCTACGCGACGAGCGTTGGCGTCCTGCCATGCAGGAGGAGTTTGACGCTCTCTAGTCTAACAAGAATTGGGAGCTCGTTCCTCGCCCTCCGCGTGCTAACTCCATCTCTGCCAAATGGGTGTTTCACCACAAGCTTCGTCCTGATGGTACACTCGATCGCTACAAGGCACACTGGGTTATCCGAGGATTTCATCAACGACAAGGCATTGACTATGACCAGACATTCTCCCTGGTTGTCAAACCAGCCGCCATTCATGTGGTCCTTCACCTTGCTGCTTCTCGCAACTGGTAAGTTCATGAGCTCGACATCAAGAATGCTTTTCTTCATGGAGAACTTTAGGAGCTTGTCTATGCGGAGCAACCTCATGGTTTCATTGATGACACGCGCCATGATCATGTTCGTCGATTAGTGAAGTCTCTCTACGGTCTCAAGTAGGTCCCCCATGCCTGGTTTCATTGATTCCATGCATATGTTCGATCCATTTCCTTTACTGCCACCGGCTCCGAGTCTTTATTTTTCGTGTTTCGCCACGGCAATGACATGGCTTACCTGCTCCTCTATATCGGTGATATCGTTCTTACGTCTTCCTCAACCCATCTTCTTCGGCACATGATCGACAATCTTCACCATGCCTTCGCTATGAAGGATCTTGGACGGCTGTATTTCTTTCTTGGCATACAAGACTGGTTTCTTCCTGTCCCAGGAACGCTATGCGGAGGATCTACTTGACCGTGCTAGCATGCACAACTGCAAGCCCACCACCACTCCAGTTGATACAAATCCCAAGACCTCTACTATCACCAGTTCTCTTGCTGAAGATGCAACACACTATTTTCAGTATTGTTGGCGCTCTTCAGTATCTCACCCTGACGCGTCCGGGCCTTTGTTATGTTGTTCATCATGTGTGCCTCCATATGCATGATCCTCGTGATGCCCATTGGATCTTGGTCAAGCGCATTTTTCGCTACATCAAGGGTACTACTGGACATGGTCTTTGTCTCACGGCTTCTTCTTCAGCGGAGCTCCTCGACTATCCTATCGTGAATTGGGCCAGCTGTCTCGACACACGTTAGTCAACTTCTGGACACCGTGTCTTCCTTGGTGATTCACTCATCTCTTGGTCTTCAAAATGACATCCCACCGCCTCTCGTTTCAGTGCAAAAGCTAAATACCGTGTTCTTGCAAACATAGTTGATGAATCATGCTGGCTTCCTCAACTTCTTGGTGAGTTCCATTTTGATGGTCCCAAGGCTACTGTGGTGTACTGTGACAACATATCAGTTGTTTATCTTACTCAAAACCACGTTCATCATCGCCCACCAAACATATTAGGCTGGATATTCATTTTGTCCGCGAAAAAGTTGCTCGTGGTTAGCTTCATGTTCTGCATGTGCCGGCCTCTCAACAATTTGCTGACATCATGAAGAAAGGCTTGCTGACGGTGACGTTTGAATACTTTGGGGCCAGTCTATGTGTTGTCAGTGGCGCTCAGACTGCTGGGGGTGTTGGAATAGCTAATACGGCTTGTATGTGTCATGTACGTTATGTGTGCGTGTGTATACCCAAAACCCTTCCTAGTCTTGTTTGTATAGGACTCTTCTAGAGTTTTGGTAATGCATATACCCTATATATGTACACAATATGAGATCAATAAAATTATCTTGCATGTCAGTCTATATTATTTACTGTTAAATGAGAGTTGGTGATCGTAGGTCATATCAAATATTAGAGCAATCTTAGCCATCAAAACGCAAACATCAAATACTGAAGCAATCTTAGCCCTCAAACCGTGGGAACTCACAATCATGGGTTTATATGAAAACTCGCGATTAGTGGATGGAAATAGAAACTCACAATCAAGGGAAGGAACCTTTATTTCCCTCATGTACAATGCTAGAGAAGGCATGCCTTTTCTTAGCCCCCACATCATCTAGAGAAGACACTATATACAAGTTGTACAATGCATTTTCTCTTATTGCCATCTCTAGCAATTAATGAGAATTAACTATTTTTAGTAAGAAATTGTTTTTCTAAGGGAAGACATGCGATACAATGAAGAAAATAGTCTTCTTTTATTTTTAAAAGATCATCCCTTAGGTAAGGAAAGAAAATCTTCTATTTCTTATTTCGCTCACCTCCGACTAAACAAAAATTCAATGTGGCAACCATAAAAGAAGGTTGACATCACCGCGTTGTACGTGCCCATCATCTCGTCGTGTCAAATCAAATTCTACTTTCCAAATCTTTCTAATGCCATTATTTTACTTGCCAAAATCTCTCCCATACCACTAATTACTTCCCAAAAATCTCATCCCGAGATTAATATGTATGATATAAAATTGGAGTTGCCAAAAGCATTCATGCTTGTCTATATGATATGGAATCCCGTTATTGTCTCCCCTGTGCCCAACCACGCAACATACACAATTAACATTAATATGAGAAAAAAATGATTTTTTCGTCGTCGCGAGTCTGCTTGGACACAATTCGCTGATCTTGCCCGAAAACAGTTCTCCATGAGAGATGTTGAACGCCAGTCCTCACGCCCCAAGGCACCCAGACGCCGATGAGCAATACGCCCTAGCCGTCCCCGTGAAGGCTCTATCCAGAACTGCCTCGGCCACGCCATCCTTCGTGGCGCATTGTCGTCGTCCTCGCTCCATCATCGACCGCCCCTGACCATCATCCACGGCGGGCTCGCCTCACTGCCAGCAGCTTGCCCATTTGCTCGCATTTTCATATATCGAGGACGATGTCGAGGACCTTCAACATGTCCCGTCCTCGTTCCGTCGTCGAGCGCCCCTACCCGTCATCTATCAGCCATACGCCAATGTAGCGCGTCCCTGCGTGTCATCCACAGGTTAGCAAGTCCCTAGAGCCGAATAGCCTCTCCGCTAGGCTTGCATCTTGCAATCGCCTCGTGCTTCTCCTCCGGATACAATCGCACATAAATCTTGTAGTTACGTGGCATTCAGCTTAATTACTGACTTTCTTAGCATATGACTACATTTCCTTTAATAATTACAGTTTTCTATGAACTGGGGTCCATCACAATGAACAAAAACCAGACATCGCTTGAGATAGACAGGGTGTATGTGATTGTTTGGTTATGATTTGGTTACATTCAGTTCAGATTAGAGGAGATGGACAAATTCATTTCTTTGTAAAACTTCTATTTAGTTTATTGTAGATGCATTTCGGTTGGGAGATTATAGGATTATTATTTAGTGCTTAGATCCCCTCATGTTGATGTTGACGGCGTTCATTTGGTCATTGCAATTTTCCTTGAACTAATTTGTTAGAGGATTTCATTTGGTGCATGCTCATGATTGCAAAATTGTACTATGATCTCTATAAATACTTATAAAATATTTTTTCTTGAAATATGTGAGCTTTAATTTATAATAGCATTGTAAAGATTAAACTTGGCTTGTAAACTAGCGTCTTTTGATTACAATCCGCTTATTTTGTTTTCAGAGGAGTAGTAAAGAAATCAACATTGTTATACACATATAAATGATATGTGGAAATTTTTTCAGCTTTCCTGTTAGTTTTATTAACTAATTTTGGTACTTCCTATGACTATTGGTGTTTCAATTAAGAAATTTCAAAACACAACTTTCTATGTAATCTGGACGGGCTCTTAGCTATACCAGCCCAACAATCAAGGGTGTCGGGATCATCTAAGGTGTCGAATGAGGTGGAACGAAAGCTAATATATATATCTTGTAATTATAGGTGGTTGTTGTTTGTAAAATCATCATGGTTATCAAGTCAAGGGAAGAAATTCAGGAGTGCGTTGAGGAGTTGTGTGGATTAGAATGCATAAGCAATGAATGGAATTGTATGTACTCCCTCCGTTTAGAAATATAATACGTATTAACCTTGTGAATAATGTATTTAGATGTCTTTAGTGTATAGGTTCATAGAAGTTCGAAGTGAACCTATACACTAAAATGTGTCTAGATATATTCGTTTCACAAAGCTAAAATATCTTATATTTCTAAACGGAGGGAGCACATCACTTTGGCATGATAGAACATAATATCTTCATTCTCTCCCCGGTGTCTTTCGACGAGCTCTGATAACTTTGGGATAACCTCTAATTTTTTTATAGTGGATGCATATCATGTAATTCAACCACCATGACTTCCTTATGTGTTTTTTCTTCGATCTCTTTTTATTTTTTCCTATACAGCTGTAATAGAGCATACAACTCTTCTATAACATGCAAGTCGGCATTGAGCGGTGGATCCTGCTGGGTACCGGTTAGTGGTGGTTGACTGTCAAGGGCTATGGACAACCATGGGCCGTCTCCAGAAAATCGGGGCCCTGTGCGAAAGCAAAAGAAGCCCTAAATTTTGAAAATTTTACATAATTATAATTACTAAAACACTATTTCACTTTAGTATATAATTGCAATATGTGTTATTTCGTACAATATGTAAAAATATCAATCTTTTTTTTGCTAATCCGAAATATCAATCATTAATTCAACTAAAAAGTAAAAAATATACCACTAAATCAATAAACTAACATCAACTTTTACTAAAAAGCATCATTCATCGTGTATTTTTTAAACAAAATCGATCTTCAACTATATCTTCATAATTAATCTCAGCTACGATATCATTACCCTGCCGTTTTATAAACAAAAAATAAATAATTTCAATGAATTAAAATACAACATGGATTTCACTTGGTACTTGGCTAAGTTAAATTAATAGAAGAAGGCACTCCAAACCTTGATCGCCCTTGAATTTGAGCCCTGTAGTTGGGGGCATGGGGCGTCAGGAGACCGAGAGTATTGACTATTGAGATCGATTTGGCCTGGAACCGTCCGAAAACTAGGCAGTAGTCGGCTGGGCGAGTTGATCAATCGAATTGGGGCAGAAAAATCTAGCAGCGAACGGGCGCACTGGCGATGGCGGAATTAATTGATCTTTTCCAATCGGCCTTTTTTTAGGTATAAAGGTAAAGGAACAAACAAACAGCTGATTTTTTTTTTAAACAAACAGCCGATGGTATGTCCAGGTGCGATACCGAATTCCCGATCGATGGAAGTAGAATAAGCGACTGCTACATCTTTTTTTTTTTTGAGTGGGCGACTGCTACACCTACATCTGGTCGGCGGTGGCCTCGCGCGTGCAGCCTGGCGTGCGGATGGGCCGACTTCCTAGCCCAGAACAACGTTTTCCTGGTCGTGGGATTGGAGACTTCGGATTGGGCCAGAAATTGTACAGAATGTTAATATATATGGGTTGTACGCTGGAAATTGGGGCTCCTAGTTTTTTTTGGGCCCTGTGCGGTCGCCCATTCCGCACAGGGCCTTGGACAACCAATATTGAATGATGGGAGGAAGCACTTTGGGAAGAGTAGCGGGCTACATGAAGCGTCTCTGACCACCATGTAAACGGGACCGAGTCTAGGGTACAACTGGGTGGCAAGAATGTAGCAAGTTAGGAGGATTTCATCTGACTAGAAATTTAGTAAAAAAATCAGGCAACTTTATCTCTCTAATCAAATATTAACTTTATCTCTATATAGTATTAATTTATATCTCTCTATTTTTGATCACTAGAAAATTTGTTTCGGATATTTGGAGGAGCTTAGGAAATGTTCTATCTTGTCATATGAGAACACGACTTTTATTTAAAATGAATTAGTTTCAGAAACATGCACTATCTAATGTGGACCGACTAATTATATGATCAATTTTCCATGCCTCTCCATAGAAATGCACGGGGCACTCAGCTAGCTCTCTCTAGTTTACAAGACTGGTCATCAAATTGGCCAGGTCGTCGGTCCATCGGTTACTAGTTAGATAAGCCGTCCAGCTAGTTAAGTGGCTGATATTAATTAAGAAAAGTAATTGTTTGTAGTTGTATAATAAGATAATAATGGTTAAGTAGAAGAATTTCCAATATTTAAGCACCCGAGAGTAGACAAGATGGCCAGCGTGCTATGGCTGAGGTTATTCCTCATCTCTACTACTTATAAAAAGGCAAACATGATCTTTTTAAGGCCACCCCATGTAGTGTACCCGGCCTTAATTCTACCATCAGATTATCCTAACTATACAGATCTAACAGACTGGATTGATCTAATCTATGCTCGGGTGCGTTTAGCAATTAGCATTGACGGACTGTACTCTGCCAGAGCGGACTAAATTCCCTCGGCATGTGAAGGAAAAAAACTCCCTCGCACATTGCACATCGGGTTTGTCTTCCCCTGACCTGCCGCCTTCCTCTCCATTACATCCCCTTCCCCGCCCCGTCGCCTCCTCTCCAGGCGTCGACACATCCCCACATGACAAAGCCTCGCCGGCTCCGGTGCCCGCGACCCCGTCCCCATCGTCCTATGCCTCAGGCGCCTCCTCTACGGCTGCCAATGGTTCCATGGATCCTCACTAGGGTTTCAGAAATCGGGAGAGGGGGTATGGATGGATCGGACCCTCCGGGATTGGAGGCGAAAGGACGGCCAGGAAGGGAGGGGAGGCGCGTGTTGATCCGGAAGCCATCCACCCCCACACGCACACTGTATCGCTCCACCCAAGGGCTGGTGGTGACGGGGGCCTCCACGACGACTATGGCGAGAGATGTGTCTGGGATGTGGCGATCCTGCTGCCCCGGTCGCCTCCTTGCTGCCCCTCCTCTCGCCATCAAGGTACACGCCGGGATAAATTTGCCGCTAACCCTGGTCACTTCTGTTATCACGTCCTGGCCCGTCCATAGCTCGCTGCAGTACTCTATCCAGTTATGAATTTAGATAGTAATTGTTTCTATCCCAGGCATGATTAAATTCAGATTGCACGGTGCATGCTTTGGTACTTTCACGTTCTATTCTCATTTTTAGAGATGCGTGAGCTGTAGCTTTTTTACTATGCAAGTTCATTCTCAACACCATTGCACATACGTACATGGAAAGGTTTATTTACTAATAGAAAATAAATATTGTGCCATCCTCCAAGAATACCTGTAGATATATAAGGTGTAATCGAATATGCGTGGCTATCTTTTTGTAGTTTAATATACTGTGAATGCTTTGCCAAACCACATTGTGTAGCGATTATGGCCATTCTTTCTCAATAAATGCAGATAGAGCTAGGTCAATAAATTGGACATTATGCATATTTTCTGAATTTTCAGGTAGAGCTTTCGTGTATATATGCATAAGTTCCGACTTTTCAGATGCACGGTGAAAAGTATTTGATTACACCTTTTAGGTGCTATTCTGATTTATAGAGATGCTTGAGCCGCACCTTTTTGTGCTATGCAAGGTTATTCTCAACACAAATTGCACATAGGTACATGGAAAAGTTTCTTTACCAATAGAAAATAAAGATTGTTCCATCCTAGAAGAATACCTGTAGATATATAAGGTGCAATCAAATACGGAGTGGTTGTGTTTTTGTAGTTTATACTATACTGTGAATGCTTTGTCAAGCCTCACTGTGTAGCGATTATGGCCATGATTTGTCAATTAATGCAAACAGAGCTAGGTCAATAAATTGGATATTCTGTGTATTTTCTGAATTTTTAGGCAGAGCTTTCATGTATAATATATCCATAAGTTCTGACTTGGGGTACTAATTAATTTTCCACGTGCATGATCTTGGAGAGATGCAGGTGGTGGAAGTCATGTAGGCAATTAAAATAGTCCTTTTTGACTACCGTCGATTACAAACATAATACAATGGCAAATGCTTCATGGAACTTCTTAGAAGATTATGGAATTAATATGTGCAATCAAAATGAAGTGGAGTCAACATGCCATCTATTTGTTGGATGCCAATTTTCCCTAGCCTGATGGACATATATAGCATGGAGCATATAGGTGCCACAATTTATAATGGAGTATTGCCTAATTTATACATAGGCCGAAGAACTTTCAAAGAGTTACACTTGGTCCTTCACAAAGGTAGAAGTAAAAACTACAAGGATTTAAAAGAATGTATTTCTAACTTTATATAAAATCATGTACTTTATGTTTTCTTTTTTCTATATACATATTATTTCTTTTTAGTGCATTTGCAACAGACTAATAGCCTACTATTGCCTTTGCAAAAAGCATGGATAAATAAGAGTACTTGTATTTATTCATTCAAAAAATTCTTGTTCCCATGCAATAATTTAATTAAACTAAGCATTATTTCTATGTCGTGTTTCTGAATAGATAGATAGCTATCGACAGCTGAGTATGAGAAGCGAGGAGCTTCCCTGGTATGAGGGCTTCGTGGTTAACAGCAGACCGCACGATTCCTCCACATAAGCCAGCCTCTGTGTGGGTTCATTTGGAATATTATTTATGGAGGTTACCGGTTCCAAACAATCCTTTATTGAACTGTTGATGTACATGCAGTTTTGTTGGTAGTGTTAAATGTGTAATTTACTTATTTATCAAATTTCTTGCCCCTCTATTGCACTTGCATTTTGTTGATCGACTGAGAGAACTTAGCGTGGAGTTTTTTATAATAGGGAACATAATAACTCATAATCTGTCTCCTCCAATTACACTCTAGACTACAACAATAGCAACCTATGGACTATGGTGTGTGTGTTTTTATTTGAAATATGGTAGTTAGTTTCTCAGAAAGTTTCTGCTACATTGTTTCACTTTTACATTCATATTTGTTGATGAAATCCAGGTTTCACATGGAAAAGGACTCAAGAATTGTTGATGTGATTTTGGAGGTGAATCAGAATGAGAACGAGTGTTGAATTGAACTTGTTTAGTTTACCGTTGAACTCATATATGGATTTGTGGTGCACCTTGGTTGATTGAATTTGCTTGCGGCCAAATAAAAAAATTGGTTGAGGTTGATTCTTAGTTTCGGAACTAGACATCTAATACTGTGGTTTATTATGTAAGACATGTGTTGCACATGCACTGCTAACAAGTAGATAAGAAATACACCACAAAGCCTATCATTTATTTGACACTACACAGAACCTGTTAATGAACTTGAACCCAATAGAATTTTTTTAACTTCTGGGTACGCGTAAATTACATTTGTCACCTATAAAATAACTTTCATAGGAAATGTTTGAGACAACAGAGCTAAATTAAACTATATTTTCCTAATTTAGCTCATCTTTTATCTGATTACACAAATGCATACAGTTATTAGGGGCTGGTCTTCCATGTGCTCTCTTTGCTACCAATGTTAAGTTCCCTAATATTTTCTCTCTTTTTACCTTATAAACGCGTGAACCTTGTAAAGATGTTTTATTATATTTTTCTCAGGATCAATGGAGACAGGATGGCTCTATAACCATAACAGCACATTTGTTTGCATGAGCTGCAGCAATATTGGCTCATACTTTAAACTTAATGGTTGTCATTTTCAATCTGTATAAATCTTTTAGTTATTTACGGACTCTCTCTTGGTATATTGACCAATGAAGGAGTTTCTGGAGCAGGGGAGGGAGGGTCGATTAGGTCCTACCGTACTTCAGAGTGATTGTCTATGGGGTACAAGTTCATTGAGAGGCCACGACTGCAGGCACACAAAGAACATGGAGATTGTGATATCAACATGAAACTTTTCCCAGTTTTGGCTGTTCTCTCAAAATTTGAGTTCAATTGTATCTGATTTGCTAAATCTTGTGCGTGTATGACCTAATAAGGAAGTAAGTTGCTTTGGCAGAGCTGACAGATTTGGGGAGCCTTTGTAGACTGTAGTGTACAGGGTTGGGGATTTAGGCTGAGAGATTAGCCAATATTTATGTTGTTTTCTTTTCAGAATTGCACAGCGAACATAGTGACTGTATTTTATTCATCCCATCTATATCTTTTTTTCGAGAGTACGCAATGACGTACCTTAGTTTTATATAAGATAAAAGTTTTTGGTACAAGAATTGACACAACCGTTGCAGCCAATGAGTGTCAAAACACCAACCACACACTTACAGGCCTACTCTTAATGAGCTGTTCTCTCAGACGAGATACTCCCTCCCAGCCCAGCTCTGCTACTTTCCATTGATTCCATCTTTCATGATCTGATGCTACTTTCCATTGATTCCATCTTTCATGATCTGATTCACTAGGCCTTGAGCAAGTACTGCTTGCTAGGATTCTAAAATGTATGGGCATTGTGCTGATCCCAATATGATTGAATCGAACGTTATTCATATCTCTCTCACCCTTTTAAATAGTCATGCTACCTACAGGGTTTCTTAAATTAAACTTGTGGCTTACTTGCATAGAAGATTCAACGACGACTGGTTTATTTTCTAGGCCCAAATTTTAGCTTCTTAAGTTAAAAAGAGGTACATGGGCATAAATTTTAGCCTTTTGGGTTAAAAAAAAGAGGTAGATGAACAAAAGCTGCAGAATGATAACTTATTGAACCAGTGGGATTCAGAAGACCTGGCAAATATAAAAGACCAACCGTTGATACTCACCACCATTTTTTGATACATGCAAAATATTTTTTTCAAGATTACACGTGCGTTGCACGTGCACGATTACTAGTGTGAACAACCGCCCCTCACGTTGTTCGTATGCGGCGACTCTGGGGAGCCCCAAACTTCCGGCCCCAGACCTCACCCCACCATCGATCCACTCCGCCACCACCACCGTGAGCCATCACCGCGGCGGCGGGCTCCCACCTCCAAAGGGGCTGGGGGAAGCTCGCCGTGGAGGCGCTCACTGTGGAGTCGAGCGGAGCTGGAGGAAGTAGCGGCGCGGGAGGCTCAGGCTAGCGCTCGGCAGCCAAAGGGTCGTGGAGGAGCATACAGGGTGATGCGGCATGGTGTGTTTGGACTGCCCCGGGCTACCAAACAACTGAATTCTAAAAAATCTCGATCGGGATAAGAATTGTTGGACTGCCCCGGGCTACCAAACATGCCCTAAGTCTCACCGTGACTTGATGTACTATCCACCATTCATCTCTCATCCAACGCATCAAATTGACTCGGATTTCAAACTAAAAAATTAAAACTACTTAAAGAAATTTGAAAAAATATCTAGCAAAGTATAAATGTCTTGTTTTGAAATCTGGGAATGTTTCATCTCATTTGGATAACTATCTTGTGATTAAATAGTCTTTTACGTTTACGAGCACTACTTTAAACTAAATACCTAGTTAATCATAAACCTTTGATCCAAATGAAATAAAAATTCACCAGAATACAAATCGGAACATACATGGTTTACTGAATTTTTTTCAAAATTTTCTGAGAAATTTTATTTATTTTTAGTTCGAAATCTGAGTCAATCTAATACGTTGGATGGAAGATGGATGGTGGATGGTGCCACCAAGTCACGGTGAGACCTGGAAGCACCAAGTCAAGCTCAGTCCGCCAAGGTGATCCTCCTTCGATGGCGGTGGTAGCCAGAGCTATTGCTCTGGTGGTGGCAGCGACCCACTTTGCCGGGATCAGTCCATCTCGGTCTCATTCCTAGTGAGTTTTTGGCGATTGATGTGGTGGTGTGGTGGACTTCGCTCTCCTCTGTCGGCAACTGCGGTGGTAGTTCAGGCCGACATATTCCTGTCCATCTCTGTCTTGCCAAGGGAGTGTTCATTGGACGAGGTGAAAATTCTGCTCAGTGCTTTCGTTGCAGATCATGGTGATGCCCATGGGCGCCATTTCCCTCCTTGGGGGCGTGATCTTGGGCCTGCCCGTTCCTTCCCTCGATAGTTGATGAAATCCTAGGCCTGCCTTGTCGGACCGGGCAGCGGCGGCGCAAACACGTCGTTTCCTGTATTTAACGCGTTGCTTAGACTGCGAGGAGTGTCCCCAATTTTGCACTCGAAGATGATGTCCTCGCCGGTTTTGGCGACTATCCTAGGTGTGAGTCTCCAGGACGCAACGTACGTCATCGCCAACACTCGCTAGCCGACTCCTTCACAAGTTCGGTCAGCCCCTGCCATTCGCTCGCTTTATCTTTTAGGTGCATGTAGTGGTACATTGATTTGGACAACTTCAGAGTCTTGTTGTGCTATGGTTGTGTTTGGCAAAGGCTGTGATGCGGTCTACAGGCTCGGTACCCCACCTCCTCGCCATTCTTGGCCGGAGGTTGGGCAAATCGTGCTTGTCATCCTTGTAGGGGTATGTTGTAAGCCGAAAGGCAAGTGTGAAATTGTAGCCATTTTATCACTTTTGCTTTGGTCCCCCTTCTTCTTCTCAAACTATGATAACAAAAATTTGATACCGATTCATTTCGAAGACCGTAGGAACCCATCTGAAACCGGTATGGTCCTCTTAGATGTATACTTCCGTACTCATGCTCCTGCGGGAGGCGGAAATCGGAAGTTATATAGCAGAAACAAACAGAATTTTAAAACATGGCATGCAAAGACGTAGATCACGATAACAAGAGGTGGGATCAGTCGGTAAGAACATGAAGTATACCCACCTCGATCGAGTACATCTCTACGAAGGTATACATAACCTGGATACGAGTTTCGGAGGGTCAAAATAAAGCTGGCCCATTCAAACTTAAGTTTGAAGGGGACCGAAGCACACCTCCCATTTTATAGCGTTTTTATCAGCTTAATACAAAGATGTGCATGTCCGTTGCGGGTTCTCTAAAAAAGGAAGAAGACACAATGCAAGTAGGCTAACACTACAACAAGGATGCCCACGTCGTTAAATTTTGACTTGGTAGACACATTTGACGACCAAAAAAGAGTAAATAATATTGCCATTTGTTCATTTTGTTCTCTAGAAGTTCGTGTATGCATATAATGGCGGAGGTACACAAGAATCCCTACGCGCGCGGGGTGTGGAGCTGGGAGCTGCTGCTTGTGCGCTTGTAAGACTTGGGTGCATGGGCCAATTAGCCAAATCTTTCTATGTAAAGCTATATGCATACACTAGAAAGATATTTGTGAAATGGTATGATTTAGATATTTTACCATAATTCCATAAACACATATACATTATGTAGATCATGCTTTGGAAAATAGTTCAAGAAAAGGCCTTTATTACAAAATATAATTTAAATTTGCACAACGTGAGTGTATTTTTCAATGATATGCATTAGAAACAAACAACACTACAATTAACATTTCACAACATTGCTAGCTACGTGGTTAACTGGGTCAACTGAAAAATGAAAAATGGAAAATAAACTAGTTAAGAGTGTCACATGATAAAAAAAAATAAGATAGAGAAGTATAAAATTTTAGTGTAAACAGTATTGAATTTAATTTATTTATGTCTAAATTGTTAGCTAATCTACTGCATGTTGGACTGGTTTTAGTGTTCGTTTTCGGAATAATGCAGCCAGACAGCGTGCACATGTCCATGTACTGGTTGCTTTAGTTGTTTTCTGTTAGCTGTCTAGAAGTAGTTCAACTCGCCGGATTTAGCGCCATGGGATGGCATGGATCACGGGCTTGTAGTTGAATCATGCATTCGCAGCGTCGTGGGATGGCACGACCTGCGTGTATGACCGTTTCTTTCCCTTGCATTTCGGCGGCACGACCAGGTGCTTCGCCTGACAATAAAAACAGAAACGAGAAAAGCTGCAAGGCAGTTCGAAGCGAAAAACTCTGTCTAATCCAGTTCTCCTCTTTCGCTAATTCACCACTGTGAGATCCTTGCAACTACAAGTGGCATCAGAGCGATCAGGTGCGGTGATGATCAATGGTAGGAACTACACCACTGATACGTCCAAAATGTATCTACTTTCTCGAACACTTTGTTATTATTTTTCCTTTAAACTTATATGATTTGGATACAACTAACACGGACTGGCGCTGTTTTCAGCAGAATTACCTTGGTGTCTAGTTTTTGTGAAGAAAATGAACTATCAGGAAAAATTCCGGAAAATATGCCAAAAATTATATTTCACTAGAAGATCCACAGAGCCAGAAGACGAGACGGAGGAGGGGCCTAGGGGGCCCACACCCATGCCAGGCGCGGGCCCACCACTGGTCACGCCTGGGGAGGGGGGGTGCAGGCACCCCGTGCACCCCCTCGGCCTCCCTCTGCGCCTATAAGTTGCCTTTCGACCTAAAAACCGAGGAGGGGTCGATAGTTTTCCAGAAAGAGTTCCGCTCCGCCGCCGCCACCAGAAACCAAGATTCAGATCCAGAAACTCCGTTCTGGCACCCTGCCGGGACGGGGAATTTGGAGAGGATCATCGCCATCGTCATCACCAACGCATCTCCATCAACCACCGATGTTTCCCTCATCCATGAGTGAGTAATCCCCTGCTGTAGGCTTGGAGATGGTAGGAATTGGATGAGTTCTATCATGTAATCGAATATGATTATTAGGGCATAGTTCCTAGTATCTCTATTAGTGCTATTTGACTTTGTTGCAACTTGTTGTGCTTAATGCTTGTCACTAGGGCCCGAGTGCCATGATCTCAAATCTGAACTTATTATTAAATCATTATGATAGTATTGTTTGTGATCTTATCTGTAAGTTGTGTACATATATCATTGTCCGGATCCAAAGGACCCAAAGTGAAAATAATTGGGACAACCGGAGGGGATGGCTGTGGTGTGAGCATCACATGTGTTCATGGAGTGTTAATGCTTTGCTCCGGTGCTCTATTAAAAGGAGTACC
This sequence comes from Avena sativa, assembly GCA_916181665.1. Lineage (NCBI taxonomy): Eukaryota > Viridiplantae > Streptophyta > Magnoliopsida > Poales > Poaceae > Avena > Avena sativa. The sequence goes on from OV702280.1 coordinate 428,093,643, forward strand.
TTAATTGCCAGTAGTTCCCTAGAGGCCCTGCTGCCACGGGCTGGCTGGATATAATATGTTGTGCAAGTTCTCATTGCGAGCACGTATGACTATATTTGGAGCACATGCCTATGATTGTTTAGTACTTGGATGCTTGTTATTATTTATCTGCAATGCCCTAGATCTTGAAGTTACATGTTTAGACTCGTCCATGCAACACCCGTCCATCCATCCCTATGCCTACCGCACTCGAATCCCACTGTTTACTATTATTGTTACTATTGCTCTTGTTCCACTGTTGATGTTGCTTTGTTGTTGCTACTGATAAACTTATTTGAGCAAAAAATATTTTCAGGTGCAGCTGAATTGACAATTCAGTTGTTAAGGCTTGCAAGTATTCTTTGGCTCCCCTTTTGTCGAATCAATAAATTGGGTAATACTACCCACGAAGACTATTGCGATCCCCTACACTTGTGGGTCATCAAGACTATTTTCTAGCGCCGTTGCTGGGGAGCATAGATTTATTTGTAAGTTCACTTGGATCTACTATTGTTTCACTGCTACTCCTTTCATCATGGGGAAGTCTCGTGATGGAATGTTCCCTATTTTACCATCCACTATAAGAAGAGGTACAGTCATAAACACCTCTGCTGCTCTTGATTCACCGTCTATTATGAGTAAGCTTGTTACACCACCACCACATACACATGCTACACACACTGCTACTACTGCTGAGTCTAAAACTGTTTTTGATACTCATGATATTACTTCTACTGTGCTTGATGTAAGTGGTTCATTAGGTCCTTTTCTAGATGCTACTATGGCTAGTCTAGGTGATACCAAAACTCCTAGTGAAGACACTGTTACACCTGTTAGCTCACCTGAGTCTAGAGAGAGTTATGATATTAATGATGGTTACATTGAGTTCACTAATGAATTTGTTGAAGAGTGTCGAAACACACATGGTACTAGTGCTATTAAGAGTCTCCTTGTTAGACGCACCATTATTCCTAAGTTGTCCTTTGATCCTAAGTTTGCCACCTCTCCCATAGATATTAAAGATAAAGATTATGATTTCTCTCTTGATTTATCTTATTTAGATATTATTGAGAAAGAACCTTTCTGTGGGACTGAAAATGAGAGTGTTGTGGCTCATATGAATGAGATTTCTACTATGAGTGCTTTGTTCTCTGATGATTTTAAGATGCGCAAGTACTTTGTTACTAAGATCTTCCCTTTTTCACTAAAAGGAGAATCTAGGTCTTGGTTTAATAGATTACCTCCTGGTTCCATTGATAGCCCTGATTGTTTGATTGCTTCTTTCTTTTAGAAATATTTTCCTCCTAGTGCTAGACATGCTGCTTTGCAGAGACTTTTTGATTTTAAACATGGAGAAGAAGAGAAATTGCCTGAGTCATGGACAAGGTTCTGTGCCTTGATTCATGCACATCCTGGATGTCCATTACCTAACAATGAGTTTCTTGATATTTATTATAATGGACTAACTAATGATTCTAGGACATACCTAGATAGCTTTGCTGATTGTGTTTTCAGGAAAAGAAATCCTTCAGATGCTGAAGAATTAATGGCTAAAATAAGCAAGAATTATGATGATTGGACTTGAACTGAACTAAATACACCTGAGCCTATTACTCCTGAACCAGATATGCCTGAACCAGTTCCAATACCAACACCAAAGAAGAGGGGAGTAATTGCATTAAATGATGAAGTGATGAAGGAAGATAAAAAAATGTCTAAAGGAGAAGGGTATTAGAGCTGAAGATGTGAATAATCTACCTCCTATAGAAGAATTATGTAAGCCAATTCCCCACTCATCTACTATTGAGGTACACTCTCTCCAACACTTTGATGAAGGTGATATTCCTTATGGTAAGCCTCCTGATCAATGTTTAGAGGAACTTGACATTTTTATTGTTAAGCAAGGTAATTTTAATAAACAAGTTCAGAATCATTTATTGGAAAACTCTAGAGCTATTAATGAGTTGAAAGATATTGTGGAAAGAACTTCTAATGATATTAAAATGCTTTGTAAACACTTTCAAATGGTCCAAACTCAACTTGATCAACTTGCTAAGGTACAAAAGGATATGCTAGTTAATGCTTCAGGAGATAAACATGTTTATGGAATTAGAACTAGGAGTGGTATAGCTACTCAAGATCCTTTATATCCTGAAGGACACCCTAAAAGAATTGAGCAGGATTCTCAACAAGGTGAAGATAGTGGTAGTCCTCGTAAGAGAAAGAAAAAGAAACATAGAATAGTTGAGGAACCACTTGAACCTGCTATAGATCCTAATAGTATATATGTCTCTGATGCTGAAACTGAGAGTAGTAATGACAAAAATGATACTCCTGAGGGAGAAGTTGAGGAAGAACCTGAGAAGCACACTAAGAACACTAGGTACACTAAGGAAGATTTTATTGCTAATAAACATGGTAAAGAGAGAGAACCTTGGGTGTAGAAAGCTATGCCTTTTCTAGGTAAGAAACACAAGTCAAAGGAGGAAGAACACTACAACAAGTTTTGTGAGTGGATGAAGCCTGTATTCTTGCAAATTCTTTTGACTGATGCTATTAAGTTGCCTCCTTATTAAAAGTATATGAAGGATATTGTCTCTAATAAAAGGAAGATTCCTAATGAGGAGATTTCTACTTTGCTTGTTAATTACTCCTTCAATGGTAAGGTTCCAAAGAAACTTGGTGATCCAGGTATACCAACTATTCCTTGCTCCATTACGAATAATTATGTTAGAACTGCTTTATGTGATTTGGGAGCTGGAGTTAGTGTTATGCCTTTTTCTCTCTATAAGAGACTCCAGCTAGAAAAGTTGATACCAACTGATATATCTTTGAAAATGGCTGATAAGTCAACTACTATTCCTGTCGGTATATGTGAGGATGTTCCTGTTCAAGTGGCTCAGAATTGCATGGTTTTAACTGATTTTTTTGTGCTTGAAATGCCTGAAGATGACAATATGTCTATTATTCTTGGGAGACCTTTTCTTAATACTGCAGGTGCTGTCATCGATTGTAATTGTCGTGGGAATGACCACGGCAGACGCTGCGATCGACAGCGAGTAGTAGAACATGGGGCAAGGGCGGCCAGCCATCTGCGGTGCGAGATGAGGGCAGAGACACAAGGATTTACCCAGGTTCGGCCCCCCGGAGGGTAAAGACCTACTCCTGTTAGATTGTATTATGGTGAGAGTACAATGGGGCGAGCTCGACGACTAGGCGGCGAGTCGCTTGGGTGTATGATGGAACGTATCCCCTATGCGTCCCCTAGGGAGGTTTATATAGGCTCACCTCGCTAGGGTTTACAGATTACAACCGAATTGGTTAAGGATTCGGAGGTTCTATGACCTAGTCCGACTGGGCCTAGCTATGCTTCTGGGCCTTCAGCTTCCAGTCGCCTGAGTCCACGCCAAGTCTTGATCCAGTCGCCGCCCTGCAGGCCCACTCGCTGACGGCTTGGGCCAGAGGGAAACGTTCTGCTGGGTATACCCTGGTAGGCATATCCCCATCAGTAGTCCCCGAGGCCATCGTTGATTTGTCGTAGGTGTTTGCTGGCAGTCGGAGTATGCGGGTCCAATGCGGACGCCTAGTCGAATCGGCGGCGGACTCCTGAACAAAGGAAAGAACTAGTAATTTTGGTCGCAATAACGGCGACCAATCACGTCGCAGCTCGGCGAATAGGTCGGTGAGTACTTAGTCGCTGTTATAGCGATCAGGTCGGCGGATTGTTGAGTCGCCGGGAGTAACGAATCGAGTATATGAAGTTGGACCGTCAATTTTGGTCAAACTAGCCGTTGGGTAATCCCAACGGTAACTTCGGCGTAATCACCGCGTAATAATGGCTCCCAGAAATGGCGGGTAACAACCGCTATATAAAAGGAGTGAGGGGCGACCTGGAAAACGCTTCTTCCACTTCCTCCGATCTCGCATATCTCCGTTTCCCCATTCCTCGCAGCGATCGAAACACTCCCAAGAGCCCCGACCTCCATGAAGTCCCATCCGATGGCCCCCTCCACCGAGCCATGGGGCAGATCCAAATGTACTAAGGCGCTGCTAGCATCTTTCGAGGAGGCAGGGATCCTCCTCGCCGGTAGATGGCGCATCCCCGTGGCCGGAGAAGTGATTCCGGATCCGCGCAAGGGGGAATTCATCTGCTTCACCAGCCACCTGGAGAGGGGGCTGGGCTTCCCAACTTCCCTCTTCTTCCGGCGTTTCTGTGCCTACTACGGAATCATACCATGGGATCTGGGTCCGCATAGTATCGAGCAGCTTGCCATTTTCGTGGCGTTCTGCGAGTGCTATCTGGGCCGCAGGCCCTATTTTCCCCTATGGCAAGACCTATTCCACGGGAGAATCAGCCACGAGGATACATGCGGCCCGATGCTAGCCGCGGGCGGCCTGATGTTCTAGCTGAAGTCGAAGGCATCGTTCTTCGATCTGATGCTGACCGCCAAGGCGGCGAATGAATGGAAGAAGTTTTGGTTCTACGTCACTGAGTCGACTCCAAGCGATGAAGTGGCACTTCCAAGATACTCCGCCGATCAGCCCGAGCCGCGCCGGCTCCAGGTCGCCAAACTCCCGCTGGATCAGCGGATGGTTGTTGACGAAATGTTGCAAACCATCCGCGGCCTAAAGAAGAAAGGCGGCTCGGGCGGCGGCTCGTGCCCCTGGCCAGCCGCGACCACTATATGTATGAGTATACGGGTAAGGATGACCCGACGAAGTCCTGCCTCGTTGAGTGGAGACTCAACAATTATACGCAGGCCCTGAAGAAGATTACCGAGGCCGTGTACCTCGACGCAAAGGCCGGGGTCGCCCCTGATACTGCAAGGCGCCCAGATCCTACGGTAAGCTATCATTCCGTTAACACTCGCAGTCGCAGCTTGCGCATCCACGGCCGTGCTAAATTTGTTTGTTCTTGTTGCAGTTGTTCCAAGTGGTGGAAGGGTGGCTTCCACCCGCAGATGATGAGAACTTGAGCTCGTCCGTCCAGGACGGAAGCGAGTCATCGCCCGCCAAAGATAACGCCGAGAGCGACGGAGGCGACGATGACGACGACGGAGAAGACGAGCCTGTGGAGGTTGCTGCCCCCACGGTTCGCAAAACTCGCGGGTAACACCAGCGCGAGCTTGAAGCGATCAAGAGCCTCAAGCCCCACGACAACGACAACGACGAGCTTCCCGAGCACACCTCACATCGCGAGGCCACGCCGTCGAAGAAGAAGAAAGCTCCGCCGAAGAATAAGACGAAGCCAGCGAAGCATATATCTCCGTCCCGATCTGCGAGCAGCTCCGACGCCACCAGCTCGGTTGAGGACGCAGCAGCACACGCGACCGTGGCAACAGGCGCTGCCGCCCCTAGGGACGAGGCGCCGCTGGCGTCATTACCACCGCCATTCGCCCCAATCGTTAACTTGGGGGCTGCTCCAGCCGCAGGGGCCTCACCACCAAGGGGGGATCCCGCAGCTATTACCACGGAGGCTCCTGCCGTGGATTCATCTTAGAAGAAGCCATCAGTGTCTTGGGCACATGACGTGTTCGAGGCGGGCCTCACTCGGAGGTTGGGGCCCGAACTGGAGAAGCCGGCCAACATCCGCACCAGTCTACGGTTCCTGCCAGTCGCCAAGTGAGTGCTGCTCTGTCCTTTACTCATCTGCTTATTTTGCGTTTTAATCAGACAGTCTTATTCTACAGGACTGGTGTTAAAAAGATCGGCCATCCTTCTGTGGCCAAGGTTCCTCTAGTCGTCTCCGAGGTGTCGGCAGATTCCTCGCGGAAAAGGAAAGCCGGCGAGGTCGCTGCTCCCGCCGAAGGCGTCAAAAGGACGAAGGAGGACGAAGTCGTCGCGGTCTCTGATGATCAGGCGGTTGCTCCGAGCGATCCTCCGACTGCAGCGGAAGTGGCCTCGAAGACCAAGGAGGGTGCTGGGTCGCAGCATATGGTGATTGTAGACTCACCCGACGTGGTCGAGCCGACTCCGAGTGGCGCAGCGGCATCTGCAGCGACCTTCCCTTGCTTCATGGCGAAGGCGGCCGTAGCGAGTGCCTCGGTGCTAGCGAGCCGGATGCCTGGGGTTGCCGAGGCGGAAGTTGAGCAACGTTGCAGCCATACTCCGGTCGTGCTTGCATCGGTGGATGTGCTGGAACTCCACGACATGCTAGGCGCTGCCATCCAGGTATGTCCAGTCCCCGAGGATCGGGCCACTGAAATTCAGTGATCGGATTCTTAGTGTTTTTATATCATCTAGTCCCCGAGTGCTTAGTCGCTGAATCTCAGCGAGTGAGCACTAAGGAATTTCATTGTCCAGTCCCCGAGTGCCTAGTCGCTGAATTTCAGCGGGTGGGCACTTAGGAATTCCATTGTCCAGTCCCCGAGTGCCTAGTCGCTGAATTTCAGCGGTTGGGTACTTAGGAATTTCATTGTTGTTGACGCTGCAGTTTGTGCGCAGGGCCTGCAGCGCGAGTCGGACGAACGGCTTGCTGCGAAGTGTCACTTGGAGAAGGAGCTCGTTGTCGTCCAGGAGACGAACAAGGAGCTTCAAGCAGTTGCGGACGAGGTGAAGGAGGCCCACCGAGGCCTTGTCCCGGTGGGTGACTTGACGGCGGCTCAGTCCGCTTTGAGCACGGCCGAAAGACGAGTCGCTGACCTGGAGCGTGAGCTCAAGGAGGCGATGGCGAAAGCGAGCTCAGCAGAAGGGCGAGCGAAAGCTGCTGTTACTTCTGCCGCTGAAGAGCGGAAAGTGTCTGACGCGCTTTTATATACGTTGCTGGGCTGCAGAACGACTTTTCTTCTCTTCAAAGCTTCATCACGGACCTCTGCCGACCGCTAATTGGTAAACCTTCCTTCTTCTTCCCTCCACCTGCAATAACTGTATTGTGATGTCGTTGGTTTGCTCACTGCTTGCTTCTGTGCCGCAGGTCGGATCACTGATAACGCGGAGGAAGCGCAGTCATACGACGCGCGGCAATGTGTGACCACCCTGGTCGACTCAGCCGCGTTGTCTGCGACTTGCCTTCGAGCATATCTTCAGAAGATATTGCCCACGGAGGTGATCCCCAGCGACCTTGTCGAGGTATGGCGCTACCTGGAAAAGGCTCCGTCGGTTGTCGAGTTCATGACATGGTCGGCCTTCCGGCGCGGGGCGGCGACGGCGCTCAGCCTTGGGCTTGCCCACTTCCCGGAGGATTTCGACCTCGACGATGTCACGAGCGTATACCCCTCGTCAACGGGCTCGGTGGAGATTGCCGAGGTGCTGAAGCTGACGGACCGGGCCGCGGTGTACTCCGATCGCGTTTGGGCGATGGGCGACCTCATCCCCTATCAGGAGACGATTGTCGCTCCCAATGACCCTGAACCGAAGCATCGGGACTTCAAGGTCGAGCAGCCGTTCCGTGCGGCGATGGCGGGTGAGCTGACGACGTACCCGTCGAACCCGTGCGTGCCCTTCATCCGCAGCCACAGGGACGGTGGCGCATCTGCGTCAAAACCTGCGGAGTAGAAGTGTTGTGCCCTTGGGCATTAGTACAGAATAACTATGTAACTTTCCTTGTATGTGTAACAACTTTGTGCTGCTATAAAGGAAACTCGTGTTATTTTGTCATTCGTTTTGCGATTTTGGATTTTGATTGAGCGAGTCCCCGAACGCGTCCGCCCTTTTTATGGGGTTTACCTCGTTTTTATATGTTTGTTAACTTTTAATGAGTTGAGGTCGACTCTCCATGGCTCGGAGAGCCAGTCGCATGGCGACTCCCAAGGGTGCTCTTTACTTGACCGTTTTCCCGGGCGCGAACGAGGTCGGGTTTCCGAGTCCCCGAGTGTGGTACTTGGTGGTTCTAGTCGCAGCCCCAAGGTAGGTGAGGACTAAGCGCGTCATTGTAAGTGCATCGCTCCTGCCTGAACCGGAGGATCAGTCGTGTGGCGAGTCCTGGGCGCGCTCTCATACTTGGCGTTTTTCCCTAGTCGCTCGTATTTGGCTGGGTGTCAGTCCCCAAGCGTGGTACTTGGCCGTTCGAGTCGTTGCGCCAAGTATGCGGAGGACTTGGTCCCTGTGAGGAGCGAATGCAGTTGTCTAGGCTCGGTGAGCCAGTCGAGCTAGGTGACTCCAATGGGGCTCCGGGTTAGCGTTTTTCGTGGACGTTACGAGGCCTGGAGTTTCCCAGTGCCCTCGTACCGCACTACTTGGCCGTGTCGGTCGCTTTACCAGAGGTTGACTTTTGCGAATAGCGTAATGCTGTTATTACGAGTGCGAGTGGCACAAGACACGGAGAGTAGACACAATTTTTGGTAACCGGTCTGTTTTATTTCATAGTGGGTGGAGAGTACATGTATGGAGTTCTAGGAGTAGAAATTCCGTAGGAGGTTTACATTCCATGGCCGCTTGACGTCGAGTTTTCCGTCTCCTCGGACGTCGGTGAGGTAGTAGGCGTCGTTTCCCAGGACTCGCCCGATGGCGAATGGTCCCTCCCAAGGGGGGAGAGCTTGTGCATGCCCTTCTTGTCCTGGATTAGGCGCAGTACCAGGTCGCCTTCCTGGAAAGTGTGAGTCCTTACTCGCCGACTATGGTAGCGGCGGAGCCCTTGCTGGTAGATGGCGGTGCGGGAGCGATCTAGGTCGCGTGCCTCGTCAAGCTGGTCGACTCCGTCTTGTCGTGCGAGTTTGTTTGCGGCCTCCGTATAGTTGACCACCCTTGGTGAATCGTGCTCGAGGTCGGTGGGCATGACTGCCTCGGCGCCGTACACCATGAAGAAGGGGGTGAATCCTGTCGACCTGTTGACGGAGGTGCGGATGCCCAGATGACGGAGGGTAGCTCCTCGACCCAGCACCCGACGGTGCGCTCAAGTGGGACTTGGAGCCGTGGCTTCAGGCCATGGAGGATGCTCTGATTGGCGTGTTCCGCCTGGCCATTGGACTCCGGGTGGGCGACTGAGGCGAGGTCGAGTCGAATGTGGTGTTCCTCGCAGAACTCGGCCATGGCTCCTTTGGCAAAGTTGGTGTTGTTGTCCGTGATGATGCTTTTTGGGAACCCGTAGCGATAGATGAGCTCACGTAGGAACTTGGTGGCGGTCTTCCCGTCGCATTTGCGGACTGGCTTGGCCTCCACCCATTTTGTGAATTTGTCGACTGCGACTAGGAGGTGGGTGAAGCCGGAGGGGGCCTTCTTGAAGGGGCCTACCATGTCCATGCACCATACGGCGAACGGCCAGGTGATGGGGATTGTCTTGAGCGCCGAGCTCGGCATGTGGGTCTGGTTGGCGTATTTCTGGCATCCGACGCACTGCTGAACAATGTTGACAGCGTCAGCGTGTGCGGTGAGCCAGTAGAAGCCGTGTCGCATAGCCTTTGCGACCAGAGAGCGGGCGCCGGCGTGGTGGCCGCAGTCGCCGGAGTGGATGTCTTGGAGGATTTTGCGTCCTTCAGCGGGTTGAACGCAACGTTGAAACAGGCCGGTCACGCTGCTCTTGTGGAGCTCGCCGTTGATGATGACGAAGGATTTGCAGCGACGCGTTATCATCCGGGCCTCCGTTTCATCCGCGAGAATGGTGCCTCCCTCCAGGTAGGCGACATGTGGCGCGGTCCAGTCGCTTGGCTCGGCGATTAATGCTACCAGGGCTGCCTCTGGTTGCATCGGGATTCCGATGTCGATCTCCCTTGGGGGAGAGACGGAAGGTTTGGTGATGGTGTCAAGGAAGATGCCGGCGGGTGGTGCGAGTCGAGCCGAGCCGACGCGAGAGAGTGCGTCGGCCTCCTCGTTCTTCCGCCTGTCAATCCACTCGACAGAGTAGCCTGCGAAGTGTCCACCCAGCTGGTCCACTGCTTGGCGGTATGCCGCCATGGTGGGGGAGACGGCGTCGCAGGTGCCGCCGACTTGCCCGGCGACGACGTCAGAATCTCCGTAGCAACGCAGGCGATTGGCATTCATATCTTTGGCGGATCGCATGCCGTGGAGTAGCGCCTCGTACTCGGCCATGTTGGTGGTGCATGGGGTGAAATCGAGGTAGAGGACGTAGAGGATCTTGTCGCCCTTCAGAGATGTTAGCACGATCCCCGCCCCTGCGCCGTCCGCGTTCTTGGAGCCGTCGAAATGTAGGTTCTAGTAGTGGAGGTATGGCAGCTTCTCTGGCTGCTGGGCCTCCTCCCAATCGGCGAGGAAGTCTGCGAGAGCCTGCGATTTGATCGCTTTGCGTGGCTCGTACTTGATGTTGTGGACGCCGATCTCGACGGCCCACTTGGCGACTCGCCCGGTCGCCTCACGTTTGCGGATGATGTCCTGCAACGGTGCTGAGGAGACGACCATTATCGGGTGCTCCTGGAAGTAGTGCGGCAGTCGCCGCTGTGCTTTGAAGACCGCGTATGCCAATTTTTGGTATTGCGGGTAGCGCTGGCGCGAATCGGTGAGGACCTCGCTGATGTAGTACACTGGTTGCTGCACCGGACGCTCCTTTCCTTCCTCTGGCCATTCGACGACCATGACGGCGCTGACGACGCGTTCAGAAGCCACGACATAGACCAGCATTTGTTCCTTGTCGACGGGGGCGACGAGTAGCGGTATTGCGAGTAGCATCTCCTTGAGGGCGTGGAGCGCGTCGTCTGCCTCCTTGTCCCACTGGAAGGTGGTGTTCTTGCGCATTAGGCGGTAGAGGGTCATCGCCTTTTCGCCTAACCGGGGGATAAAGCGACTGAGAGCCGCGACTCGCCCAACCAGCTTCTGGACGTCGCGCAGGCACTCGGGTCTGCCGAGTCGAGCGATCGTGTTGATCTTGGCGGGGTTTGCCTCGATCCCGCGCTTGGAGACGACGTATCCCAGTAGCTGTCCAGTTGGCACACCGAAGGTGCACTTTCCTGGGTTTAGCTTTATCTTGTACTTCCGTAGGTTGGCGAATGTTTCCGCCAGGTCGGCGAGTAGATCGCCCTAGCGAGCGGATTTCACCACCACGTCGTCGATATAGACATGGATATTGCGGCCAATCTGGCTCGCAAGGCACTCCTGCATGCACCTCTGGTAGGTCGCCCCGACGTTTTTGAGGCCGAAGGTCATGGCAATGTAGCAGAAGGCTCCGAATGGCGTGATGAATGCCGTCTTCTCTTCGTCCTCGATGGCCATTTTGATCTGGTTGTACCCAGAGTAAGCGTCGAGGAAGCATAGCGCCTCCGAGCCCGCGGTGGAATTGATGATTTGGTCGATCCGCGGGAGGACGAATTGCTCCTTCGGGCACGTGCTGTTTAAGTTTGTGTAGTCGATACACATTCTCCAGGTCCCGTTTTTCTTCTCGACCAGGACTGGGTTTGCCAGCCACTTGAAGTACTTGATTGGCCGGATGAAGCTTGCAGCGAGTAGACGCTGCACCTTCTCGGCGATGGCTCGGCGGCGCTCTTCATTGAAGGGCCGCAGCGACTGCTTGACAGGTCGCAGTTTAGGGTCGGCGTTCAGTTTGTGCTCAGCGAGTTCCCTCGGGACACCAGGCATGTCGGATGGCTTCCTTGCGAAGATGTACCTGTTCTCACGGAGGAACTTGATGAGCGCGCCTTCCTATGCTAGGCTCATGCCCGTCCCGATCGTCACCGTCTGGCTGGAGTCGCCTAGGACCAACTCGACGGTACGGGTATGCGTCGTTGCCTCGAAGGCGGTGGAGTTGCCGCCCTCCGAATTGGGCTTCTTGAGTATGGTGGGGTCGTCGCTGTTGACCCCGCTCGCGTACTTGTCGAGCTCCTCGGCGTGGTTGGCCTATGCCGTGATGACAGCGTCGGTGAGTTCGGCCCCTTTGGCCTCACATTCTGCGGCCATGTCGGGGTCGCCATGGATGGTGATGATGCCGCACAGCCCGGGTAGCTTCATCGCGTTGTACGCGTAGTGGGGTGCTGCCATGAACTTGGCGAACGCCTGGCGCCCCAAGACGCAGTGGTAGGGGGTGTCGAAGGGTACCGGCTTGAAGACGATCCGATCGGTGCGGAAATTTGCTGGTGTGCCGAAGGTGACTGGCAGCGTCACCTTGCCGATCGAGTATGCCTTCCGACCGGGGACGATGCCGTGGAAGGTGGTGTAGGTCGTCTCGATCATCGACTGTGGGAGCCGCAGTCGCCTGAAGGTGTCCAGGTCCAGGATGTTGATGGAGCTGCCGCCGTCCATCAGTGTTTTGGGGAGCCAGTAGTCTCCCACCTTGGGCTTGACCACTAGGGCGACTCGGCCCGGATACTCGATTCGTGGCGAGTGGTCCTCGCGGCTCCAGATGATTGGTTGCTCAGACCAGTTGAGGAACTGGGGGATGTCTATTTGGGCCACCGCGTTGACAGCGACGACCGGGCGATGACCTTCTTCTCGTGCTTCGTGTTGAAGCCTGTGAAGGTGTGGAGCGAGCCGGCGACGCTGCCGAACTTTCCGCCGTTTGGCGGGTTGTTGTCGGGGTCTTCCCGCGCGCGCTGTGCCTTCTCGATCTCCTTGAGAGAGTGGCAGTCGGCGGTCGTGTGCGTGGTGGGCTTTCCTTCCCTGCTATGAAACACACAGGGTTGGTTGAGGACGGCCGTGGGGTCGAACCTCGGCTTTGCCTTGTAGTTGCCGCCGTCGCGGCGGAAGCTCTTGGGCTCGCGCTGCGCGTACCCGGTGTTGGCGACGAAGTCGACTCGCCCGTCATCGCGGCGCTTGCCGGTGAGGCGAGTGTTGTTGTAGCGTAGCTCGGATCGCCTCCCGTTGTCATGCCATTCGTGCGGCGATGTCCTCCCGACTCGTCGTCTGTTTCCTGGTTTGGGTCCTCCTCCGCGTACTTCTTTGCGATCTCTAGGAGGTCCGGTATGTTGTCGAGTGTGAGGTACACTCGTTTGAGCTTGGCGGCCAGGGGCTCGTAGCGGCACGAGGTCTTGAAGCAGTGGATCGCGGTGTCCAAGTGGATTCCGGCCGCGTTATACCACATATCTTGCCATCGTTGGACCCAGCTGCGGGTCGACTCGTGGGGTCCCTGGACACACCGCTCTAGGTCCTCGATGGTGGTGGCGAAGGTGTATGAACCCTCGAAATGCCTGATGAAGGCATCGCGCATCTCCTCCCAGGAGTCAATGCTATCCGCGGGGAGGGTGTTAATCCACTGCCTGCACGCCCCCTCCATCATCAGGGGGAGGTAGCGGGTGGCGAGTAGGTCGGTGTGTCCGGCAATCCCCATCGCCATTAGGTAGGTATCCAGCCACACTGAGGGATCGTACGATGGGTCGTACTTCTCTATTTCCTTTGGCGCTTTGAAGTTCGCCGGGTATCTTTCGCCTTGGATCATCGGTCCAAAGCACTAGGGTCCGACTTGGCGCAGTGATCCCCTTGGTTCGCCGTTGCCTCGGTTGGTGAGGGTGTGCCGCAGATCGTCGGGCTGGCGTGCGCACCAACTCTGGTTGTTGATGATGTGGGTGTGTGCGTCGACGGGCTGCCCGTTGGCGGCAACAAAGTTGTTCGCCAGCCGCGGGTCGTTGATGGAGAGTGCCGCGTTCGCGTGTCGATGTTGGAGCTGCAGGGGCTCGGGTGAAGGGCAGCTGTGGGTATTTGCCACCATGGGGCGGCCGCTCGAGGCCACCCTACTGCCCGATGAGCGCGAGTACATCCGACCCTGTGAATCGGCGCCCGCATATTGTTGCTCAACTGCTCTGGCGAGTAGAGCCTTGGCGTACTGGATCTGCAGGGCACCTTCGCTGGTTACTTGGATGTTGTCGACCATAGCTCGGCTTGCGACGACGTTGTCCATTGGGGTGGAGAACAGCGGGAGGCCGTTCGCGCCTCGCTCTCGCGAGGAGACCACGATCCTTGGTTGGTCCCTGGGGGCGTGCGGTTGGGTGGTGGTGGGGCGCCATTGGCCGTCGCCCCTGGTGGGGGTCGAGCGCTTCCTCCTGGCGGCGTGTTCTCACAGATCGCGCGCTCGGCTATGCGAGCCGGGTAGTTCAGGGCACGCCCCTGGATGGCGGGGTTTAGGCGTGACCTGATTCGAAGTTGGTGGTATCACGACAGCTCTTGCGCTGTCGCCTGCTCGAGGCGAAATTTTTTGCGCTCGGCTTGCTCCTTGCAGACTGCCTCCGCCAGCTTCAGGCGGAGTTCCTCGACCTCCGTTGTGGTCGCGTTTGGTGGGATCGGCGTGGAGAAGGGGTCTTCGGGTGGGTCAGCGCCGGTCGCCATGTAGGTCGCGACGTGGCGACCGGTTCTGTCGTGGAGGTCGGCGGAGTTCTTCGAACCGGAGTCGTAGTCAAAGATCCCAAGGATGGAGGGGTCCTCGAAGTCTCCGATGTTGGAGACCTGGGTGATCAAGCCCGCGGGCGATGCGGCGATGATGGATCCGGCGAGTGACGCTGGGGTCGCCAAATCGGCGTCGTCGTTGAGGGCCGCGTCGCCCGCGGCCGCGGTGGTTTCGTCCATGTTGCTGTGGGCCGAGTCGTACTCGGAGGCGAGGCGGTGAATCGTGCGGACCTGGCTCTCAGAGAGCCGGTCGCGTGGCAGCAACTCGCGGATGCGAGCCGAGTCCTCCGAAGTGATGACGTCAGTGAAACCGACGAAGAGGTTGATCGTGCCGACCGGCAGGATCACGCTGTGCGTGACGGGTTGCGCCGCCGGGATGTAGCTGCTCGGCAAGATCTGGAGCATCTCGCCGATCACGATCATGCCGCCGGTGGCGATCGACTCGTTGATGGGCAGATTGGATCTCGCCGCAGAACACCGGCCTGACCGGCCAGCCCCCACGGTGGGCGCGACTGTCGTGGGAATGACCACGGCAGACGCTGCGATCGGCAGCGAGTAGTAGAACATGGGGCAAGGGCGGCCAGCCATCTGCGGTGCGAGATGAGGGCAGAGACACAAGGATTTACCCAAGTTCGGACCCCGGAGGGTAAAGACCTACTACTGCTAGATTGTGTTATGGTGAGAGTACAATGCGGCGAGCTCGACGACTAGGCGGCGAGTCGCTTGGGTGTATGATGGAACGTATCCCCGATGCGTCCCCTAGGGAGGTTTATATAGGCTCACCTCGCTAGGGTTTACAGATTACAACCGAATTGGTTAAGGATTCGGAGGTTCTACGACCTAGTCCGACTGGGCCTAGCTACGCTTCTGGGCCTTTAGCTTCAAGTTGCCTGAGTCCACGCCAAGTCTGATCCAGTCACCGCCCTGCAGGCCCACTCGCTGACGGCTTGGGCCAGTGGGAAACATCCTGCTGGGTATACCCCGGTAGGCATATCCCCATCAGTAATCAAGGAAAAGTAACATTCAATATTAATGACAAAGCGCATACTATCTATTTCCCCAAGAAGGTTGCTAAGAGCTATTTCTTGAATTCCATTGAAAATGTTGAGAGCATCAAGGTTGGAGAAATATATTGTCCCATTCCACAAGAAAATTTTGAAACTATTATGATTGGGACCATTGCTATCAAGTATGAGGTAACATAATCACCTTGTGGAATGCAAAGTTTTGTTTCATATAAGATTGTTTTGGTAACAAGACTTGATCAACCTTGTTAACAAAAGGATTTCAATGAACAAAATAATGTTTCCACTATGGTTATACTTGCTTTCTTTTACTTTTCTCCTTCCTAGTCTTTGCTTTAGCTTTAGTTTTGCTAGTTGTTTGTTTGTTTTAGTTTCTTAGAGCTCCTATAGTTTGGCTTTTTGTTTGCTTTTGCTTCTTCTGAAAAAACTGTTTCTGCGAGAAAATCAATTTCCGTACCCTGAAAATTGGCCAAAAATAAAGTTTCCCGAAAAATCCTAGAAAATTAAAAATAATTTTTTCCTCGAAAAAATAGGAAGAGAGACACCTAAAGTGACCCAGGGGCCACCTCAGTCCACCACAACCATGGTAGGCGCGACCTACCTGGGGGTGGTGCCTAGGGGGCTTTGGCCCACCTGGGCCCCTCCAGGCTGCCTCCACAAAGCCACCTTCTTTCTCTCCCGAAAACACCGGAAAACTTGCTCAAGCTCGAGTTTTGATGTTCTTGTAGGGGTTCGTAGCATGGAAAACAAAAATTTTCTATCGCATGCAAACAAACAAGCCAATATCTATCTACTAGATTGTAGCAACGAGTTGATGGAATAACTTACCCTCGAAGATTCCAAAGTGTTTAACGAGAGCGGATTCTCGTGGGTGATGTAGTCGTACTCTTCCCGATCTCAAGATCGCGTAGACGATCCTTCCGGCGCTGCGTTCCGGCAGCGCTCCCGCAGTCGGTCACACGTTCGGTACTCGACGAAGACCTTCCTCTCCCTTGTTCCAGCAGGCAGCGGAGGTTGTAGCACTCTCCTCGTGATTCCGGCAGCACAACGGCGTGGTACCGGAAGTAGAGGGGAGATCCCGCAGGGCTTCGCCTTAAGCCGGAGCGAGTATGGTGGAGTATGAGAGAGGGCTATTAATGGTCTAGGGATTAGACACACCAATTAGAAGGCTCTAAACCGAAGGCTAGGGCAATTAGAAGCTCTAAACCAAAACGGCTCTAAACCGGAGATTAGAGGATAGGAACTTGTGTGTTCAGAGGAGGAGGCCCTGCCCCTCCTTTTATGGGTGGAGGGTGCGGCCAAGGGGAGGGGAGTCCCTCCCCAAGTCGGCCTTGGTTGGCGCGCCGGCTTGGGGAGGAGACTCCTCCCCAAAGTCGGTTCCCAACTCCTCTTGCTTGTTTCCCACAGTTTCTTGTTTTAGCCGTTTGACTTTCAAACTGGACATTTGACTTTTCTGTTTTAGGATTCAATTTAATCCTTTATTTGGAACAGCAAGAACACTTAGTACATGATGCAATCATTCCAATATGTAATGACACATTCATGTACCCCTCCCCCCTCCCGGAGTGCCGGACATTCCGGAACCTTCTAGAACATTCACCGGAATCATTTCCGAACTCCGAAACAGGACTTTCCTTATATGAATCTTATTCTCCGGACCATTCCGGATCACCTCGTGATATCCCGGATCCCATCCGAGACTCCGAACAACATTCGGTCTCTTTCTCATAATACCATAACTACTCAAAACAACGTCGAATCCTTAAGTGTGTCTCCCTACGGTTCGTGAATTATGCGGACATGATCGAGACACTTCTCCGAACAATAACCAATAGAGGAATCTGGAAATTCATATGGCTCCCACATACTTCTACGATTACTTTGCGATCGAATGAACCACTTACATACGATACCAATTTCCCTTTGTCTCACGATATGTTACTTATCCGAGGTTATGATCGTCGGTATCTCTGCATACCTAGTTCAACCTCGTTACTGATAAGTACTCTTTTCTCGTTCCTGTGATATGTGATCCCTTGTGAGCCAGTCACATGCTTGCAAGCTAATTGGATGACATTCCACCGAGAGGGCCCAGAGTATATCTATCCGTCATATGGATGGACAAATCCCACTCTTGATCCATGTGTCTCAACCAATACTTTCCGAACACTCAATGCCACATTTATAGCCACCCAGTTACGGTGTGGTGTTTGATGTCATCAAAGAATCCATCCGGTAAAGGTGATATGCATTATCTCATGGTCGAAGGAATTAGGTAACTATGTATCAGAAAGCATATAGCAATTGAACTATTGAAATGACTTGATATTTATGCTATGCTTATCTATAGGAGTATGTCCACCATATCATTCTCCTAATGATATGATCTTGTTGTTGATAACATCTCAATGTTCATGATAGGGAAACCACAATCATTAATCAACCAACAAGCTAGTGAAGTATAGAGGCTATACTAGGGACTTCAAATTAAGTTTACAAATCACACAAGTATCAATGTTTCCTTGTTAATAGTATTATAGCATGAATGCAAACATTTATCATAAACACAAAGATATAATAATAACTACATTTATTATTGCCTCTAGGGCATATCTCCAACAGTCTCCCACTTGCACTAGAGTCATCTAATCTAGATTACATGGTAATATACCGAACACCCATGGCAGTTTGGTGTTGGTCATGTTTTGCCCTCGGGAGAGGTTTAGTCAACGGATCCGCCACATTCAGATCTGTGTGTACTTTGCAAATCTTTATATCCCCATCCTGGATATGTTCTCGAATAGCGTGAAAACGTAGCTTGATATGCTTCAGCTTCTTGTATGACCTTGGTTCTTGCGCATTGGCTATGGCGCCCATGTTATCACAGTAGATACACATTGGGTCCAGCGCACTAGGAACCACACCCAGCTCTGTAATGAACTCTTTCATCCATATCGCTTCTTGTGAAGCCTCCGAAGCAGCCATGTATTCCGATTCAGTTGAAGATCTCGCCACAACGCTTTGCTTTGCACTCCTCCAGCTAACTGCTGCACCATTCAAAATAAATACGTATCCAGATTGTGATTTAGAATCATCCGGATCGGTGTTCCAACTAGCATCGGTGTAACCATTAACAACGAGCTGTTCATCACCTCCATAAGAAAGAACCATATCCTTAGTTCTTCTCAAGTACTTAAGGATGTTTTTGACCGCTGTCCAATGATCCACTCCTGGATCACTTTGATATCTGCTAGTTAAACTAACAGCATATGCGATGTCGGGTCTAGTACATAGCATGGCATACATTAGAGATCCTATGGCTGATGCATAGGGAGTCTTACTCATCCTTTCTCTATCTTCTGCCGATGTCGGACTTTGAGTTTTACTCAAGGTCGTATTGGGCAACATGGGCAAGAACCCTTTCTTGCTTTCTTCCATTCCAAACCTCTTTAGAACTTTGTCCAAATATGTACTCTGTGACAATGATATTTGGCGTTTCGATCTATCTCTATAAATCTTTATGCCTATGTAAGCTGCTTCGCCAAGATCCTTCATTGAAAAACTATTATTCAAATATTCTTTGACACTATTAAGAAGGTCTACATCATTCCCAATCAACAATATGTCATCCACATATAGTATTAAGAATGCTACAGAGCTCCCACTCACTTTCTTGTAAATACAAGCTTCTCCATAAGTTTGTATAAAACCAAAACTTTTGATTACCTTATCAAAATGTTGATTCCAACTTCGGGATGCTTGCTTCAATCCATAGATGGACCGTTGAAGTTTGCATACCTTTTTAGCATCTTTAGGATCGACAAAACCTTTGGGTTGCATCATATACAACTCTTCATCAATATCTCCATTGAGGAATGCTGTTTTGACATCCATCTGCCATATCTCATAATCATAATATGCAGCGATTGCTAACATAATCCTCACAGACTTTAGCTTCGCTACCGGTGAGAAAGTCTCATCGTAGTCAACTCCTTGAATTTGTCGAAACCCTTTTGCGACAAGTCGAGCTTTATAGACAGTAACATTACCATCAGCATCTGTTTTCTTCTTGAAAATCCATTTGTTCTCGATAGCCTTTCGGCCATCCGGTAAGTCCACCAAAGTCCATACTTGGTTTTCGTACATGGATCCAATCTCGGATTTCATGGCTTCTTGCCATTTATTGGAATCTGGGCTCATCATCGCTTCCTCATATGTCTCGGGGTCATCGGTGTTGTCCACTAACATGACACTCATAACGGGATCATACCAATCTGGAGTGGTACGAGTTCTCGTTGACCTCCGAGGCTCTGTAGCAACTTCAACCGAAGTTTCATGATCACCATCATTAGCTCCCTCTCTTATTGGTGCAGGCACCACAAGAACTTCTTCCGGTGCTGCGCTACTCGCAATTTCGAGAGAAGGTTCGACAACCTCGTCGAGTTCTACTTTCCTTCCAGTCACTTCTTTCGAGAGAAATTCCTTCTCTAGAAAGGATCCATTCTTGGCAACGAAGACTTTGCCTTCGGATCTATGATAGAAGGTATACCCAATAGTTTCCTTCGGGTATCCTATGAAGACGCATTTTTCCGCTTTGGGTTCAAGCTTGTCCGGCTGTAACTTCTTTACATAGGCTTCGCATCCCCAAACTTTAAGGAACGACAATTTAGGTTTCTTCCCAAACCATAATTCATACGGTGTCGTTTCAACGGATTTAGACGGTGCCCTATTTAAAGTGAATGCGGCTGTTTCTAATGCATAACCCCAAAATGATAGCGGTAAATCTGTAAGTGACATCATAGAACGAACCATATCTAAGAGAGTTCGATTACGACGTTCGGACACACCATTACGCTGTGGTGTTCCCGGCGGTGTCAATTGTGAAAGTATTCCGCATTTCTTCAAATGCTCGCCAAACTCGTAACTTAGATATTCACCTCCACGATCAGAACGTAGAAATTTAATCTTCTTGTTACATTGATTCTCTACCTCACTTTGAAACTCCTTAAACTTCTCGAAAGTTTCGGACTTATGTTTCATGAAATAGATATACCCATATCTACTCAAGTCATCCATGAAGGTAAGAACATAACGATAACCACCGCGCGATGCTACACTCATTGGACCACACACATCGGTATGTATGATTTCCAATAAGTCCGTAGCTCGCTCCATCATACCAGAAAATGGAGTCTTAGTCATTTTTCCCATCAGACATGCTTCGCATCTTTCAAGTGATTCAAAATCAAGTGATTCAAGATGTCCATCGGAATGGAGTTTCTTCATACGCTTCACTCCAATGTGACCAAGACGACAGTGCCACATATAGGTCGAATTATCGCTTGATTTCAAACGTTTAGCCTCAATGTTGTTGATATGTGTATTTCCACTATCGAGATTCAATAAGAATAGACCATCTATCAAAGGTGCATGTGCGTAAAACATATTACTCATATAAATCGAACAACCATTATTCTCTGACTTAAACAAGTAACCGTCTCGCAATAAACAAGATCCTGATATAATGTTCATGCTCAACGCAGGCACTAAATAACAATTATTTAAGTATAAAACTAATCCCGATGGTAGATGAAGAGGTAGCGTGCCGACCGCGATCACATCAACCTTTGATCCGTTTCCCACGCGCATCGTCACCTCGTTCTTCGCTAGCTTCCGTTTATTCTGCAGCACCTGTTTCGAGTTACAAATATGAGCAACCGAACCAGTATCAAATACCCAGGCACTACTACGAATACTAGTGAGATACACATCAATAACATGTATATCAGATATACCTTTCTTCTTGATGTTGCCGTTCTTCAAATCCGCCAAGTACTTTGGGCAATTCCGCTTCCAGTGACCTACTCCCTTGCAGTAAAAGCACTCAGTTTCAGGCTTTGGTCCAGCCTTGGTTTTCTTCGTCGGCGTGGTAACTTTCTTACCACCCTTCTTGAAGTGTCCCTTTTGCTTAGACTTGCCCTTCTTGAATTTGGTGGTCTTATTGACCATCAACACTTGGTGCTCTTTCTTGATCTCCACTTCTGCAGATTTTAACATAGCAAATAGTTCTGGCAACTCTTTGTTCATGTTCTGCATGTTGTAGTTCATCAAAAAGTTCCTGTAACTTGGTGGCAATCACTGGAGGACGCGGTAAACCCCCAAAGCATTAGGAATCACTATACCCAAGCTTTGAAGTTTGTTTGCGTGCCCAGACATCTTAAGCACATGCTCACTGACGGAGCTGCCCTCTTCCATCTTGCAGTTAAAGAACTTTTCAGAAGCCTCATAGCTTTCAATTGCCGCATGAGTCTCAAAAATCAATTTGAGATCCTCGACAATATCATATGGGTCTGAATCCTCAAACCTTTTCTGAAGCTCCGATTCCAAACCATACAAGATAGCACACTGAACTATGGAGTACTGATTCTTCCGAGCGAGGTAAACATTCTTTACTTCATCGGGAGCATCATCTGCAGGTGGGTCACCCAGCGGTGCATCCAGCACATAGTTCAAATTACCAGCTGTGAGGACAATCCTCAAATTGCGGAACCAATCCGCGAAGTTGCTTCCATTGTTTTTCAACTTTTCTTTCTCTAGGAACGCATTAAAATTGATGGTAGGGGCTGCCATTGATCTACAACATATTTGCAATAGTTTAGACTAAGTTTATGACAAATTGAGTTCAAATTAATAATGAAATTAAACTAGGTGAACTCCCACTCAAAACAATATCCCTCACATTGTTTTAGTGATCACACGAACCAAATCCACCATATCAACACCGATCATCACGAGAGTCAACATAGTTTCAATGGCGAACAATCGACATGTTCATCATATCTACTATATGATTCATGCTTTACCTTTCGGTGATCCGTGTTCCGAGACCATGTCTGTACATGCTAGGCTCGTCAAGATCAAACCTTAGTTTCCGCATGAGCAAATCTGGCTTGCTCACGTTGTATACACTTGCAGAATCTAACACACCCGATCATCACGTGGTGCTTCGAAACAACAAGCTTTAGCAACGGTGCTAACTAAGGGTGAACACTTTATGACTTGAAATTGATGTGCATGAGGGATCATCTTATAATGCTACCGTCGTCTACTAAGCAATACAAGATGCATAAAGGATTAACATCACATGCAATTCAATAATATGTGATATGATATGGCCTTTCTTCTTTGTGCTTCCGATCTCCATCTTCAAGCACGAACATGATCTCCATCATCACCGGCATTGCATCAAGGTCAATGACGCTTCTCCATGGTTGTCGTCCACCGGCTTCAACTATTACAACTACTTTGAATAGACACGCGGGTCTTAACATAAATTAAAGACAACCATATGGCTCCTGCCGGTTGCCAACTTACAATAAGGAACATTGCATACATCAAATATAATCACAATCATGGCCATATCACATCACTGCACACCCCTGCAAAACAAAGTTAGACGCCTCTACTTTCTTTGCATATTTTACGTGGTTTGGGGCTTTCAATAAGTGTCGTTCTAACTTACGAACAAGAACCACAACATTGATACTAGCATTGTTGATCACCCGTTGTAAATTGGATCTTAACTATGCTAGGAGAAACAGGCACCCGCAAAGCCACTTATGCAATACAAGTTGCATGTCAATCGTGGAGCAAGTCTCATGAACGATGTCATGTAAGGTTAGCCCGGGCCGCTTCATCCCAACATACCGCAAGATGCAAAGTACACAAGAAGTAATCGACAATAAAAGCATCAACGCCCACAATGACCATTGTGTTCTACTCGTGCAACAGATCTACATATAGACACGGCTCTGATACCACTGTAGGGGTTCGTAGCATGGAAAACAAAAATTTTCTATCGCATGCAAACAAACAAGCCAAGATCTATCTACTAGATTGTAGCAACGAGTTGATGGAATAACTTACCCTCGAAGATTCCAAAGTGTTTAACGAGAGCGGATTCTCGTGGGTGATGTAGTCGTACTCTTCCCGATCTCAAGATCGCGTAGACGATCCTTCCGGCGCTGCGTTCCGGCAGCGCTCCCGCAGTCGGTCACACGTTCGGTACTCGACGAAGACCTTCCTCTCCCTTGTTCCAGCAGGCAGCGGAGGTTGTAGCACTCTCCTCGTGATTCCGGCAGCACAACGGCGTGGTACCGGAAGTAGAGGGGAGATCCCGCAGGGCTTCGCCTTAAGCCGGAGCGAGTATGGTGGAGTATGAGAGAGGGCTATTAGTGGTCTAGGGATTAGACACACCAATTAGAAGGCTCTAAACCGAAGGCTAGGGCAATTAGAAGCTCTAAACCAAAACGGCTCTAAACCGGAGATTAGAGGATAGGAACTTGTGTGTTCAGAGGAGGAGGCCCTGCCCCTCCTTTTATGGGTGGAGGGTGCGGCCAAGGGGAGGGGAGTACCTCCCCAAGTCGGCCTTGGTTGGCGCGCCGGCTTGGGGAGGAGACTCCTCCCCAAAGTCGGTTCCCAACTCCTCTTGCTTGTTTCCCACAGTTTCTTGTTTTAGCCGTTTGACTTTCAAACTGGACATTTGACTTTTCTGTTTTAGGATTCAATTTAATCCTTTATTTGGAACAGAAAGAACACTTAGTACATGATGCAATCATTCCAATATGTAATGACACATTCATGTACCCCTCCCCCCTCCCGGAGTGCCGGACATTCCGGAACCTTCTAGAACATTCACCGGAATCATTTCCGAACTCCGAAACGGGACTTTCCTTATATGAATCTTATTCTCCGGACCATTCCGGATCACCTCGTGATATCCCGGATCCCATCCGAGACTCCGAACAACATTCGGTCTCTTTCTCATAATACCATAACTACTCAAAACAACGTCGAATCCTTAAGTGTGTCTCCCTACGGTTCGTGAATTATGCGGACATGATCGAGACACTTCTCCGAACAATAACCAATAGAGGAATCTGGAAATTCATATGGCTCCCACATACTTCTACGATTACTTTGCGATCAAATGAACCACTTACATACGATACCAATTTCCCTTTGTCTCACGATATGTTACTTATCCGAGGTTATGATCGTCGGTATCTCTGTATACCTAGTTCAACCTCGTTACTGATAAGTACTCTTTTCTCGTTCCCGTGATATGTGATCCCTTGTGAGCCAGTCACATGCTTGCAAGCTAATTGGATGACATTCCACCGAGAGGGCCCAGAGTATATCTATCCGTCATATGGATGGACAAATCCCACTCTTGATCCATGTGTCTCAACCAATACTTTCCGAACACTCAATGCCACCTTTATAGCCACCCAGTTACGGTGTGGTGTTTGATGTCATCAAAGCATCCATCCGGTAAAGGTGATATGCATGATCTCATGGTCGAAGGAATTAGGTTACTATGTATCAGAAAGCATATAGCAATTGAACTATTGAAATGACTTGATCTTTATGCTATGCTTATCTATAGGAGTATGTCCACCATATCATTCTCCTAACGATATGATCTTGTTGTTGATAACATCTCAATGTTCATGATAGGGAAACCACAATCATTAATCAACCAACAAGCTAGTGAAGTATAGAGGCTATACTAGGGACTTCAAATTAAGTTTACAAATCACACAAGTATCAATGTTTCCTTGTTAATACTATTATAGCATGAATGCAAACATTTATCATAAACACAAAAATATAATAATAACTACATTTATTATTGCCTCTAGGGCATATCTCCAACAGTTCTTGCTCGTGATTTTGATCTCCTTGTTCAGACCATCTCAAGTGCTAATTTTTGGAGGGTTTGCTCCTTGATATGTGCCTCCTCCACTTGTCCAATTAGATTTGTGATTGGTAGATTGTGTCTTGAGTATTTTGCTTCTATAGGTGTCAGGTTGTTTGATCTTTCATGCTTGTTCTATGCTTAGAAAATTTATTTTGATGCATGTGTAGTCCTCTAGCAAGTTCCTATAGTAGGTGCTCATCATTTATCAACTTAGAAATCACTTGGTTTGATGCTTGTCTAAAATTTCAGAATTAAAGCAAGTTCATGGACAACCATATTGTTGGTGAAATATTTGAGAGTGATGCACCTAGAAGGGCAAGGTTTCCAAGGTCATCTACCAGTACTAGACCCTCATACAATGAGGATCTCATTACTCTGCGATTTGGTGACGAGGGAGATGAAGGGGATGCGCACCCCTCCACCTTTCCTTGCCAAACTTTCTTGCGGGCTGCTGGGATTCTTAATGATTTTATGACTTTGGTTCGGAAGGCTGGATTGACAAGTTACATGCAGGATGAGAGCGCTCAATATGCTTTTCTCACTAAAACATTTGTGGAGAGCTTTTCTTTTACTAACGGCTTGTTCAAGTCAGATGTGTCTTTCAAAATTTATGGCAGGGCACATTCTATGACTTTGAAGCAATTTTGCAAAGCCCTGGGGCTTGGTACAACTGGGTCATCAAAGAAGATTCCAGCTCTACCCACTGATTTGTTATAGCTTTACTGAGGAATAACCAATGATGATGACCATAGAGCTCAGCGAGGGAAGATAAAGAACATTCAACTTCCATCCATCAGGTATTTTGCCTACTATATTGCCACCAGAGTTCTTGGTAGGGAGAACACTAGTAATATTTCCAACTATCAATTGGCCTTCTTAGCTGCTGCGCTCAACAATGAGGATAAGTATAATCTTGGTTCTCTCATTGCTCATCGTTTAGCTGCTAAGGGACCCATTTATGGGGGGAATTATTGCTACTCTTATTGCTGCTGCCTTGAACATTGGTGTTGATCCACATGATATAGTTTTGGCTCCTCAGAGGCTTGATCTTGCTGCCATGAAGGCACACCACTTTGTCACCACAGTCTCTACCCTTGAGAACTTGGTTTATAGAATGTTGTTTACTGACGGGGAAGAGAGAGAGATCCCTCTACCCAAAACCACTTTGCTCAGTATTTTTCAGGGACCTTTGTCACGCTCGAAGGCGGAGATGGATGACAAGCTGCGCTCTCTTAACTTCCACGGGCACTATCAGGAGGAAGCACCATCATACGACCCCTTTGTGTATTACACGGGGGAGGCCTCGAGCTCATACAAGGACGAGGGAGCTTCCTCGACATACTACGGAGGTGCATCCCCTTGAACACCGCGCTATTGAGCCCCACTTAGGCCAAAAGCCTAAGCTTGGGGGGAGGTATACCGACATCACACTCATATATATATATATATATATATATATATATATATATCATGTTCGGTCGGTTCTTTGTATATCCATTGTTTCGCTTGCTTTTTGGTTCTTGTTGTTTCTTTCTCAAAAACACAAAAATACCAAAAATATTTTCATTTTTTCTCTTAGTTTGTTTCTTTGCCTTTTGGTTTTGGTTTGCCTTAAAATAAAAATCCAAAAAGATTTTGCTTTGTTTTCTTCTTGTTTGGTTTGCCTTTTCTTTGTTTGGTTTTGCCTTGTTTGCTTTCTTTAAAAAAATCGAAAACACCAAAAATATTTGTTGTTCTTCTTTGGTTTTGTGAGTTCTTTGCAAGGTTCAGCCGTCCTCTGTGGATTTTGGTTTCATGTTATCATTCAAGTCACACAAGTGAAGAGCAATAATGAAGATTAAGACAACTCGAGGAGTGGTAAGAAGCTGGTAACGAACTCTATTTGTTTCATTTTTGTACATATACTCATCATTGTGAGCATGCTTAGCCTGTTTTTGTAAGGTGTATGTCATTATGGATGCTTAGTAGTTCTTGCTTGTCTATGATTAGCTCCAGCTTGCTAATAGTTTGTAGCATGCCATATGAATGTTTGCTTGCATTGTTTTATTCATACTTTGGTATGATATTGTGGTATCCTCCTCTGACTGTTCATGTGAATCGACTTGGCACATGCTCACGCATGCATATGACTAATCAATAGTCAGTAAGCCTCGATGATTTATTTTGCCTCAGAGTTCTTGTATCACTTTCATGACATAATTAGTCCTGTTTTGTTGCAAGCATGATTATGATAGCTATTGCTCTCTCGTTTGTCGCTCCCTCTCTACTGCTAGCCTTCACTTGCACTGAGTATGAGCTCTACCTGTGCTTCCAACTTCCCAAAACCAATTTTCCAGTTGTGTCCACCATACCTACCTATTAGCATCATTTACTACTTCAGTGCATATTCTATATGCCTTGTTTTCTTCCAAAATAAAATGTTTGTCTGTTTTGAGAAAGTTAGTTAGTAAAGCTCTCACGAACTTGATGGCACACTTTATTCCTTGCGCTTAATAATCTTGAACCACTGTGAACTGTCCATGAAAGTTATATGCTTGCAAATTATATGCTGGGAGTCAGCAGAACCGTGTTGTCACGGGGAACGCTTTCAACACTTTTTGGATATCTCATCTAGTTGATTCCTTGCTCTTTTGTTTGCGGATGTCGACGATGTGAAATGAAAGGGGACTTGTGAGTCCATAGAGTTTGTATTCTGTGTTAGAGAAATGCCTGGGCCGCTAGCCTAAGCCATGCCTAATCATGGTGGAAACTTGCAGCATCACCATAATGAGCTATGTATGAAGCATCCTCAATAAAAAAAACTATGCATATAGTAAATAAAAAGATTGCTGAGATACTCATTGTCTGCTTGCCTTGTCATTTTGGTTATGGGAAAGCTCCTGTACCATGTGCAAGGGGTACCCTGTTAGCGGCTCCCAATGATATGCAAATACTTACAATGATAAGAAATTGCCTGGACCCAAAGTTGAGTAGCATGCGGAGCGACCCTCGTACTCAAGGGACTCGGGATTTCCAGTTTATGATCTACCAAGCATATGATTCAGAGTGGAACTCACTTTCACCTTAACCACATAAAGATGCCTATGATAGGGGCAATGAGAGCTCAAAGCTAATGAGTACCTTCCTTTCAGCATTTGGAAGCCTTTCAAACCTTTCAAAACCGTTTTCACAGCCTTGTTGAGTCACCACTTATTCTATGAGCACCTTCTTGAGAGAATAGTTGTCATTCTTGTGTTTGTTCAAAAACTTGGTTAATTATGTCATGACTTTGATGCTTATATCTCTGATATCTTTATCTCTAGTCTTCATGTGAACTTCAGAGGTAGCTTGACATTTATATTGTGCTCTTCAAACAAAGGCAAGCGAGATACCACTCTATCATACCTTATTATGAGCATTGCAATGTTGCTTGTGTTTATGTTTCATGCTACTTATTATTCTTGAGTTGGTTTCTCTTCATAGCTTACAATGAATATTGAGTAGACTTATTTGCATGCTTCTTACTATGAATTGACTAAGCATCTACTCCTATGCTGAGAATATATACATCATATGAAGCAAAGTGTTCGTGAAAGTTCTTTTATCGCACTCAGTTTTCAACTGAATTGCTTGAGGACAAGCAATAAGCTAAGCTTGGGGGGAGTTGATACGTTCAAAACGTATCTACTTTATCGAACACTTTGCTATTGTTTCTCCTTTAAACTTATGTGATTTGGATATAACTAACACGGACTAATGCTGTTTTTAGCAGAATTACCTTGGTGTCTAGTTTTTGTGCAGAAAATAAACTATCAGGAAAAATCCCGGAAAATATGCCAAAAATTATATTTCACCAGAAGTTCCACGGAACCAGAAGATGAGACGAAGAAGGGGCCTAGGGGGCCCACACCCATGCCAGACGCGACCAGGGGGTGCAGGCAGCCCCTCGGCCTCCCTCTGCGCATATAAGTTGCCTTTCGACCTAAAAACTGAGGGGGGTTCGATAGTTTGCCAGAAAGAGTTCCGCTCCGCTGCCGCCACCAGAAACCAAGATTCAGATCCAGAAACTCGGTTCTGGCACCCTACCGGGACGGGGAATCCGGAGAGGATCATCGCCATCGTCATCACCAACGCATCTCTATCAACCACCGATGTTTCCCTCATCCATAAATGAGTAATCCCCCACTGTAGGCTTGGAGATGGTAGGGATTGGATGAGTTCTATCATGTAATCGAATATGATTGTTAGGGCATAATGCCTAGTATATCTATTAGTGCTATTTGACTTTGTTGCAACTTGTTGTGCTTAATACTTGTCACTAGGGCCCGAGTGCCATGATCTCAGATCTGAACTTATTATTGAATCATTATTATAGTATTGTTTGTGATCTTATCTGCAAGTTGTATACACATATCATTGTCCGGATCCAAAGGCCCCAAAGTGACAATAATTGGGACAACCGGAGGGGGTGGCTGTGGTGTGAGGATCACATGTGTTCATGGAGTGTTAATGCTTTGCTCCGGTGCCCTAATAAAAGGAGTACCTTAATTGCCAGTAGTTCCCTAGAGGCCCCTCTGCCATAGGCTGGCTGGAAGAAGCTGTTGTGCAATTTCTCATTGTGAGCACGTATGACTATATTTGGAGCACATGCCTAGGATTGTTTAGTACTTGGATGCTTGTTATTATTTATCTGCAATGCCCTAGATCTTGAAGTTACATGTTTAGACTCATCCATGCAACGCCCGTCCAACCATCCCTATGCCTACCGCACTCGAATTCCACTGTTTACTGTTACTGTTACTATTGCTCTTGTTCCACTGTTGTTGTTGCTTTGTTGTTGCTACTGATAAACTTCTGTGAGAAAGAACTATTTCCAGGTGCGGCTGAATTGACAACTCAGTTGTTAAGGCTTGCAAGTATTATTTGGCTCCCCTTGTGTCGAATCAATAAATTGGGTAAGACTACCCGTGAAGACTTTTGCGATCGCCTACACTTGTGGGTCATCAACCACCGGCGACGGACGCCGGGAAGGCGGCGGCAGGGGGATCGAGGGTTGTGCCAGTTCAGACCTCCAGCAGGTCGGTGACACCGGACAACAAGCACTCCAATAGCCATGGGCGGAGCAGAGGGAGACGTGGTGGTGGTGAGATTGTGGTCCGCGAGGTGGTGTGGGAGAGCGGTGGCGGCGGCGGCGCCGTCAGCTATCCCACCCTCACGAAGACAAACTACTGCGAGTGGGAAATTATCATGCTGTGCAGCTGTAGGGCGCAGGGGTGTGGGAACCCGTCGAGAATGACGACACCACTGAGCGGTAGGAGCAGTTGGCGCTAGGCGCTATACTACTCTTCGTACCCCCGGAGATGGTGCCCGTCCTCGCTGTGAAGGACAACGCCGAGGCATCCTGGGACGCCATCAAGGTCATGCGCGTCGGCGTGGATCGTGTCCGTGAGGCGCGTCGCCAGAAGCTGCGGAAGAATTTTGAGAATCTCGCCTTCAAGGCAGAAGAGTCGATCGAGGACTTCTCCCTGCGCATCTCAAGCATCATCAACGAGCTGCAGTCACTCGGGGATGACACCCATAGTGAGCTCGTGGCCGTGCAGAAGTTCCTGCACGTGGTGCCGTCCAAGTACGCGCAGATGCCGTGCTCGATTGAGACTCTTCTTGATCTCAAGGACATGACGCTCGAGGAGCTGAACGGCCGTCTCTCTACATCAGAGGGGCGTGGCGAGCCAGAGGCGGATGCGGGCGGCCGACTACTTCTCATGGAGGAGGAATGGCGCGCCCATCTGTCCCGTGAGCAAGGAGGTGGGTTGTTCGGCAGCGACAAGGCTCGTGTAAAGGGCAAGACCAAGAACTTCCAGGGTGGCACGAAGCGTGGCACTAGGAGTGGAGACCGCGACGGCAACAACAGCCGTGGCGGTGGCGATGCACCGACACCAAGGTGAAAAGGGCAGTGTCGCTACTGTGGCATTCCTGGCCACTAGGCCAAGGAGTGCAGGAAGAAGGCTCGAGATCGCGCACAATAGGAGAAGCAGGCTCCACAGGAAAACTTGGCACAAGCCGAGGTGGAATAGCCTGTGCTACTGCTGGAAGCTTGCCATGTCGAACCCGCTGTCCATGGCGAACCTTTTGAGGAGCATGTGTTTCTTCATGAGGAGCGTGTGGTATCGTTGGCGACAAACGATGATCGCTGGTACTTGGACACTGGCGCTAGTAACCATATGATTGGGTGCCGTGACATGCTCTCCCACATCAACGAGACGGTGCGTGGCGCTGTAAAGTTTGGTGACAGCTCCGTTGTCTAGATCTGTGGGTGCGGCTCTGTGGTGTTCTCGTGCAAGACTGGCGAGCATCGCGTTCTCTCTTATGTGTACTACATCCCGCAGCTGCGGACAAGCATCGTCAGCTTGGGCCAACTCAATGAAAATGGGTGCAAGTCTGTGATCAAGAACGGCGAGCTCTGCCTCTATGACAGGCAGCGGCTTCTACTCGCACGAGTCTGGCGGACGAGTAACCGGCTCTATGTTGTGACTCTGAACTTGGCCGCACCTGTGTGTCTCCTGGATGGGAACGTCGACGAGAAGTGGCGGTGGCACACCAGGTACGTACACCTGCACTTCCGTGCTTTGCACGATCTGGGCGCGAATGGGATGGTACACGAGATTCCTGTCATTCAGCATACAGATCAATTCAGTCAAGGGTGCACCATCGGCAAGATGCATCGCACCCTGTTCCCGCGCGCGTCGGCGTACCACGCGGATCACGTCCTCGACCTCGTACATGGCGACCTCTGCGGTCCCATCACGCCAGCGACCATGTCCGGTAACAAATACTTTCTATTGATTATCGATGACAGCAGTAGATATATGTGGATCAAGGTGCTCAGGTCAAAGGACAAGGCATACTGTTTCTTCCGCAAGATCAAGGCGCACAAAAAATTGCAGAGTGGTGCCAAGCTTAGGGCATTCCGCTCTGACAGGGATGGCGAATTCAACTCAAACGAGTTCGCATCCTACTGCGAGGAGATGGGGATCCAGAGGTGCACGACGGCATCATACTCACCCCAACAGAATGGGGTGGTCGAGAGGCGGAACCAATCCTTCATCGAGATGGCACGTAGCCTGCTGAAGGGCATGCGCGTGCCGAACACGTACTGGGGCGAGGCGGTGCGCAT
The DNA here is from genome assembly GCA_916181665.1 of Avena sativa. Classification (NCBI taxonomy): domain Eukaryota; kingdom Viridiplantae; phylum Streptophyta; class Magnoliopsida; order Poales; family Poaceae; genus Avena; species Avena sativa. The sequence continues at coordinate 428,125,795 of OV702280.1, forward strand.
GGCGGTGCACATCCTGAATTATTCGCCGACGAGGATCCTGCAAGGAATCAGGCCTTACGAGGCATGGAGGAAGAAGAAACTGACGGTGGACTACCTTCGCACCTTCGGGTGCGTTGCTCATGTTAAGATCATCGGGCCAGGCGTGACCAAGCTTTCCGATAGGTCGTGCGTTGGCGTGTTTCTGGGCTACAAGCTAGGGAAAAAAGGCTATCGGGTATATGACCCGATCGGCAAACGCCTCTACATCACCTGCGACGTACGGTTCGAGGAGGACCACCGCTGGGACTGGATCTTGGGGGTGACGGGGTGTGCAAGACACATCCAACGAGTTCACGATGGTGTACTCTGACATCGGCATGACAGAGATAGTCGCACCTACCCCAGTTCCGACGGTGTCTCCTACAGCACCAGCAGCTCCCGCAAGCCCAGCACTGCCAGGTTTTGTCACTCTAACACCATGGACACCAGGGTCGTCCTCGACCACGCCAGCGACACCTGACGAGCCTGCTGATGGATGGGCATCACCACCTGCTGGCAGAGCAGAGAATCATAAGGGGTGCCGCTCAGGTTCAAGACTATGGAGCACCTGATGGAGCATGCACCAGTGCGCATGCTGGAGTACAGCGGTTATGCCTATCTGCAGCAGAGGAGCCTGCATCGGTGGAGGAAGCACTCACTGAGCCGGCATGGCGCAATGCCATGGAGACAGAGATGGAGTCTATCCGATTGAACAACACCCGGGAACATTTCTGCCCAAGAGACACCGTGCAATTGGACTAAAATGGGTGTTCAAGGTCAAGAGGGACCTAGCTGGCAACATTGTCAAACACAAGGCGAGGCTCGTCGTTAAGGGTTATGCAGAATGGCAGGGTGTCGATTTTGATGAGGTATTTGCCCCTGTTGCTCGTATGGAAACAATGCGGACAATGTTGGCGGTGGAAGCACATCGGAGATGTAGGGTGCATCACATGGATGTGCGCTCAGCTTTTCTGAACGGTGATCTGTTGGAGGAAGTCTACGTGCACTAGTCAACTGGTTTCATTGACAGTGAAAATTCAGACAAGGTACTGAGGTTTCGAAAGGCGTTGTATGGTCTACGCCAGGCTCCACGCGCTTGGAACTCCAAGTTAGATGCATCACTTGCATCACTCGGGTTCGAGCGCTGTCAGCTCGATCATGCTCTGCACCGGCGTGGCAGTGGCGAGGATTTCCTGCTTGTGGGGGTGTATGTGGACGACCTGATAATCACAGGAGACACTTGCAACACGATCGATCAGTTTAAGAGCCAAATGCAGGAACTCTTTCAGATGAGCGACCTTGGTCTGCTAAGTTACTATCTCGGTATTGAGGTGCAGCAGACAAACGGAGAGATCAAGATCAGTCAGGCCAGCTATGCCGCCAAGATTCTGGAGAATGCAGGCATGGGTTCAGTGTAACCCTTGCTGCACACCCATGGAGAACCGTCTGAAACTGACGAAGAACTGTGGGGAAGTGGTTGATGCAACTGAGTACCGAAGTCTGATCGGAAGCTTGCGATACTTGGTTAACACTCAACCTGATCTGGCTATGCAGTGGGAGTACTGAGCAGATTCATGGAAGGGCCTGGAAAATAGCATTGGGAAGCAATCAAGTAAGTACCGAGGTATGTGAAAGGCACACAAGGCTATGGCTGCACATACACAGAAGGAGGAAAGGATGTGGTGCTCACTGGGTACAGTGATAGTGATCACGCAGGTGACCCTAGTGATCGGAAAAGCACCACCCGTTTGGTTTTCTTCCTCGGGCCAAGCATGGTCACTTGGTCATCACAGAAGCAAAAGATCGTGGCGATGTCTTCGTGTGAAGCTGAGTATATAGCAGCAGCAACGACAGCCAGTCAGGTTGTCTGGTTGAGCAGGTTGCTGTCAGAAATAATAGGAGGTGAGACACAGCAGGTGAAACTGAAGGTTGATAACAAATCAGAAATTGAGCTCAGCAGGAACCCTGTGCATCACGAAAGGAGCAAACACATTGATCTCAGGTATCACTACATTCGAGAATGTGTTGAGCAAGGAAAAGTGGATATCGAGCATGTTAGAACCGGCAACCAAGTTGCCGATATTCTCACAAAGACGCTTGGGAGGGCTCAGTTTACTGAGTTGCGTCACAAGCTTGGAGTTGGTCTTGTGCAGCAGATTAAGGGGTGATTTGTTAGCTAATCTACTGCATGTTGGACAGGTTTTAGTGTTTGTTTTCTGAATAATGCAGCCAGGCAGCGTGCACCTGTCCACGTACTGGTTGCCTTAGTCGTTTTCAGTTAGTTGTCTAGAAGTAGTTCAGCTCGCCGGATTTAGCGCCATGGCATGGCATGGATCACGTGATCATGGCGGGCTTGTAGTTGGATCATACACTCGCAACATCGTGGGATGACACGACCGGTAGGCTCGTGTGTATGACCGTTTCTTTCCCTTGCATTTCGGCGGCACGACCAGGTGCTCTTCCTGACAATAAAAACAGAAACAAGAAACGCTGCAAGGCAGTTCGAAGCGCAAATAACTGTCTAATCCAGTTCTTCTCTTTCGCTAATTCACCAATGTGAGATCCTTGCAACAACATAAATATCCTTGAGTATAAATACAAACTATATTTATTTTAATTTTAGTACAAATATAAGACCGGCAAGAGCACATGCCAAGATTCATGAATAGCAGGTGTCTCAGCCTTTCTGGTCCCTATTGGACAATGTGGTACTCTTATTGATATCTATCGGGTGCTCACCAACCCAGCATTAAGTGATGCCTTGTTGAGGAGAGCCCTTTTACGTCCAGTCATACTTCTCTGCGAGGCAACCAGAAACAGATTGGTTGAAATACATTGAGGCTAGGATGACTCTGGTTAGAGCATGAAGAAGCATTGGAAGATTTGTTGTGGTTATGCATTAGAATATGGAAGAAGATGAGCAATTACTGTATTTATCGAATGAATAAGTTCTAGTTAAAGAAGAAGATGGTGTGAAAGAGTTTGTGCCGCCGCTGGTACATCAGGATGAGGGAGGAAGCTGTTATGGAAGCTAAGCTTGCATGTCAGATATACTACCTTGACCAGGCCATCGGGCCACTAGGCTAGCTCGAACTAATTCTGCTCAACAATAAGTACTATAAGCACTATGGTCAGCATTAGTTGCCGGATAACTAGAAAGATGAATTCTATGTAGGACTAGTTCAAGTAGAGCAAACTTGAAACAATGGTCTCCCTTTTTTGGTGTGTGGAACGCACTCTTTGAGGCGTACAATGTATGTATTCAGAGCAATTGGTGAGGCACGCAGCTTGGCTGAGAAAATAAGCGTATTAGAACTTACTCTATTAGTTTTTGACTCGTTTTGTTGTTCCTAGTTGAGTTTTAACTTAGATCTATTACATGTGCGCGTGATTTTAGAATGCCTTCCCCGTTGGTCTAAGCGTCTCTACTTCGATGTTTGTCTGGGCTGATGATCGAGCCATCGCAATCCAAAAGTCCAAAGGTCCGCCATTGCAGTCCAAAGGTCCGCCTAGCACATCATCCACCACAGCATCCATCTGGAACTAGGCCACTAAGAGGAACTAGGCCACTAAGAGGATGACGACCGTCTCCTCCACTGTCTTGCATCGGCGACGCTTGGGTAACTCGTGTCTCTTATAGCATTTAGTGATCTGAGTGCTCTCGCGATAAAAGAAACATGTGCTAATATGGTACGCTTGCAAGGTCGTAGGATCTCTAGGATTATATCCCTCGGCAGCACTGATTCCTAATCAGGTCTGAATGCACTTACTGTTTCTTTTTTTTTTTTGCGGGTGACACTTACCGTTTCTTAATAACATGTGACACAAGAATCAGGCCCTGACAAGAATGTGATCTTGAGAGGACGATAATTAAAAAAAGGAGCACGCTGAGCGTCCCCGGACGACGGAAACACCCCATCGTCCTGGTCGAGAGGGCAAGACGTGTTCCCGGGACCAGTCACGGACAAGCACAAATCCCTCTGCCACTCTAGAAAAAAAAACATCACCTCCCTCCCCTGGTAGGCATCACCTCCCTCCCCCGACAGGCATCATCTCCCATGGCAGCACCGTCGCCGTCTCCGGAGAACATACCAGCAGCAGCCTCGCAACAAACGCCGGTAGCCGGTTGTAGCAGCGCCACTCGCCCCCGGTAGCAGCGCTGGTGGCCGGTTGTAGCACCGCCGGTGGCCCCTGGTAGCAACATCGCTGCCCCATCCTAGCAACGCCGGCAGTCGATTGTAGCACCACCGCTAGCCCCTTGTAGCAGCGCCAGTGGCCGGCTGTAGCAACATCGGTGGCTTGTTGTAGCACCGGCAAGGGTCGCCGTCGAGCTCGGACGAGGGCCAGTGGAAGTCCGCCGTCCAGCTCCGACGAGGGCCAGTCGAAGCACCACCATCCGCTAGTGGTAGCAAAAGGCCTACACCATTGTAGCAGCCCCGCCCTCCCATGGAAGCAGCCTCGCCGCCCAGCTCCGGCGAGGGCCAGCTGCGGCAACGCCACCCCACCATGGTAGCAAATCCAGGGACGGAGACAAGGGGGGACGAGCAGGGGCTACGCCCCCCTATGCTTGTGATTTTCAATGAAAATTTAGAAATGGAAGCTCCTTGTTTAACCTAATTTAGCTAGCTTTGCCCCCCTCATTGAGATCACACATATGCCTTGCCCCCCTTGATCTTAGCTTCTGGCTCCGTCCCTGAGCAAATCCGACACCCATGGTAGCAACGCGGACCGCCGTATGTAGCAGCCCTGCTCGCCACCGGTAGCAGCAATGAAAGCCGTGTGTAGCAGCGCTGCTCGCCGCCGGTAGCAGCACCGAACACCGTATGTAGCAGGGTCGCTCGTCACAGGTAGCAAGACGTGGAGCAATGACGGCCTCCATAGGGAGCAACAACAGCCCAGGGCCACTGTCGGGAGCAGCACCGCCAGCGCGAGCAGCACCACATCACATACCTCATGGGCAGCCCGAGCTCCCCAGTCCCCATGGCCATGGAACTGAGGGGGCGAGGAGAAGGAGAGAGCGGGGGAGGAGGATAATGGCGGAGGCGGAGGAGCGAGGTTGGGGCAGCGTGTGGGGAGAGGCATCGCCTTCATAGAAGAGGCAGTGGAGGAGACATGGTTTGTGCGGTCAATGCGCGTGAGGGAGGCCGAGCGAGAGGAAGAAGAGATAAGAAAACAAATCGTGGTGGAAGGAAGTAGTGGTAGGACCCACGCGCTGTTGCGCTGGACCAGGACGATGGAACGTGAGCGATCCTCCGAGGGATGGGGATCATTTTCCTTAAAAAAATATTATTACACTTCTATTTGTTTTATCTTCTGCATGCCCATTTCCCCCTTTTTCAGAAAATTTTAGATCCTCTCTACCGTTCCATAGACATGAAAGATCCATTATTGAAGTTGGAGTAGGTAGAGAGTTCACTTCTCTTTCTCCAATATTACTCGCATGTGGTATCATAATCTTGCAGAAGTCATAAATAAGCAAAGTCACCCCTACCACATGTCGGACTAACCACCTCCGAAGAGACATACACTGGTAGAAAAGGGCCCATGCGTCCCAGTTGGTAAGGGCCATTAGTCCCGGTTGCCCAACCGGGACGGGGCAATCGGGACTAAAGCTCTAACCATTAGTCCCGGTTGCTCCACCAACCGGGACAAATGGGGCACACGTGGCGGCATCAGAGCGCGAGGGGGGGTGGAGCATTAGTCCCGGTTCGTAACACGAACCGGGACTAATAACCTGCTGCCGCGGCAGAGATTTGGCCCATTTCTCTGCCGCGGCAGAGAATTCATTTTGGCACATTTTGTTGCCGCGGCAGCATTTTCGCCACTTTTTGTGCCGCGGCAGAGAATTCATTTAGGTTGTTTTATTGTTTATTTAGTGTTTTGCACTTATCAACGAAGGAACCTTATATTACACAAGATCATCATGACAACATTACATTCAATACACGGATCGAGTTCATGCACTACATACAAAAGTTGATATTCGATGCTACCGGCCAATTTCTTGAAAGTTGCTATTTTTACAATTCCTATTGTCTATACACAGCCGAGTAGTATTCCCCTTGTGTGTTTAGGACTTCTGCATCCAAGAATCCCGCCAATTCCTCCTGAATTGCTCGTATGCGATCCTTTGGCAGAAGACCGTCCCGTAGACGTTCGATCTGATTTAAAAAAGGAGTCAGCCTATATGAATATGAAACTAAACACAATTTGATTGTAATAAAAAACTATAGAAATTGTTTACGTACATGGAGTTGCTCTAAATTTCTGCCCTTCTCATCGCACGTCTGCCGGATGAACTCCATACATAGTATCCACATAGATTGTTACCTGGTCCCTGCGTCAGGCACTTTACGAGAACAGAGTTCAATCAAAATAATAATCAAGCATGATAATAACTGTATCAAAACTAGAATCAAAGAGATGCGCGGATATAGCTAGTGGTGCTTACATCTAGTGGTTGAAATGTAAGCTCCTCTTTCCAAACACCCCTAGCCTTCTTGGTGAACCGTTTCCAAGCGTTGCCCGACGTAGAAAACGAATAAAATAAGTTATTAAGTACTTGATATCATAAAATTCACGAACGTTGCCGATATAGTGTCGTAATGATTAGAATTACCGCTGGAGAAGTATCTGCATGTCCTTCCACGTCTCAAGGGGTTTATGTTTCGAGTCCATGACTAGTACACGCCCTTTGTCAAGTTGAATGATTAACAGAATATAGTGGTACCTGCGAATGCAGAACTAATCAATTATATACTTAACATCGAGTAAGCGAAATAGAAAGTGTATACAAGACAATAACACTCACTGGAAGTTGTAAGGAAATAGTATTTCCCTTTTGGTTTCTTGAAACCTTAACGCGTGTACTATATTATCCTCCGTATCCTGGGGGCTTATTTTGAGATTAGCTTCTTGAACCCAATATGGGTCAATGAAGCCAATGTCATAGATTTGTCCTCTGCTGCATTCGAGAATCTTCATTCTGCATATTACAGTATGATTATATACATGCAATAAACAAATAATATAGCTGGAGACTAAATTAATTACAGAATTAGTACTTACAGACAATAGGCACTCATGATCGATTTGTCTTGATTGAATAATTGAAATAGTTCATCAAATTCAATGGATATCATGTCATCCTTATCTTTCCCATGATGCTTTTTTGTAACCCTCAGCACTATCCAGTTAGCCCCGACCCTTGTGGCATGCATGTACCAGTTATGCAATCTTCACATTTTTGTTGGAAGATTGTTTACCTCCTCAGGTTTGACGAGAGGTTCTCCGTACTGGTATTGGTATGCTACTTCACTCACGGGGAAGAACTCTAACTGGGATAAGTACTGGGCAATACTCATACCTTGAGCAGCGGCAGCTTCTCCGTATTGTGCAACTACCTCTGGATCATACTGCTCTTCGGCCCCATATTTGCTCGACCCCACATTGGTTTGAGAAATCACCTTGAGAGGGGCGCAAGTCTGTTTTGCTTGTTCCCCGAGCTGGGCAACAGATTTCCCGCTTGCATCAGTACTGCTCTTCGAGGCATTTTGTGCCGCATGTGACTTGAGAATAGAACGATCATAGTCTGATGACAGCTTTGGCTCGGGTTGATGAAGATTCTTTAGCATTTTCAACACTTTGGCTTTTTCTTATTTGGTGCTGGGGAACTCTGGCTCTTTCGGCCGCCTCAACTTAGCGAAAAACGCTGTCGTTTCCGCATCAACGATCGCCGCAGTCTCCTCTTCAGTACAGTCATAAGCTTGTAGGGGTTCGTAGCATGGAAAACAAAAATTTTCTATCGCATACAAACAAACAAGCCAAGATCTATCTACTAGATTGTAGCAACGAGTCGATGGAATAACTTACCCTCGAAGATTCCAAAGCGGTTAACGAGAGCAGATTCTCGTGGGTGATGTAGTCGTACTCTTTCCGATCTCAAGATCGCGTAGACGATCCTTCCGGCGCTGCGTTCCGGCAGCGCTCCCGCAGTCGGTCACACGTTCGGTACTCGACGAAGACCTTCCTCTCCCTTGTTCCAGCAGGCAGCGGAGGTTGTAGCACTCTCCTCATGATTCCGGCAGCACAACGGCGTGGTACCGGAAGTAGAGGGGAGATCCCGCAGGGCTTCGCCTTAAGCCGGAGCGAGTATGGTGGAGTATGAGAGAGAGTTATTAGTGGTCTAGAGATTAGACACACCAATTAGAAGGCTCTAAACCGCAGGCTAAAGCAATTAGAAGCTCTAAACCAAAACGGCTCTAAACCGGAGATTAGAGGATAGGAACTTGTGTGTCTCAAGGATGAGGCCCTGCCCCTCCTTTTATAGGTGGAGGGGCTAGGCGCGCCAGGGAGGGAGGGGAGTCCCTCCCCAACTCGGCCTAGGGCTGGGCGCCGGCTTGGAGGAGAGGAACTCCTCCTCCAAGTTGGTTTCAAACTCCTCTTGCTTGTTTCCCACAGTTTCCTGTTTCCCACAGTTTCCTGTTTTCCACAGTTTCCTGTTTTAGCCGTTTGACTTTCAAACTGGCAGTTTGACTTTCAAGTTTTGGAACAGCAAGAACACTTAGTATATGATGCAATCATTCAATGACACATTCATGTACCCTCCCCCCCCCCGGAGTGCCGGACAATCCGGACCCTTCTAGAACATTCCCGATGAAAACACCGGAATCATTCCCGAACTCCGAAACGGGACTTTCCTTATATGAATCTTATTCTCCGGACCATTCCGGATCACCTCGTGATATCCCGGATCCCATCCGAGACTCCGAACAACATTCGGTCTCTTTCTCATAATACCATAACTACTCAAACAACGTCGAATCCTTAAGTGTGTCTCCCTACGGTTCGTGAATTATGCGGACATGATCGAGACACTTCTCCGAACAATAACCAATAGAGGAATCTGGAAATTCATATGGCTCCCACATATTTCTACGATTACTTTGCGATCGAATGAACCACTTACATACGATACCAATTTCCCTTTGTCTCACGATAGTTTACTTATCCGAGGTTATGATCGTCGGTATCTCTGCATACCTAGTTCAACCTCGTTACCGATAAGTACTCTTTTCTCGTTCCCGTGATATGTGATCCCTTGTGAGCCAGTCACATGCTTGCAAGCCAATTGGATGACATTCCACCGAGAGGGCCCAGAGTATATCTATCCGTCATATGGATGGACAAATCCCACTCTTGATCCATGTGTTTCAACCAATACTTTCCGAACACTCAATGACACCTTTATAGCCACCCAGTTACGGTGTGGTGTTTGATGTCATCAAAGCATCCATCCGGTAAAGGTGATATGCATGATCTCATGGTCGAAGGAATTAGGTTACTATGTATCAGAAAGCATATAGCAATTGAACTAATGAAATGACTTGATCTTTATGCTACGCTTATCTATAGGAGTATGTCCATCACATCATTCTCCTAATGATATGATCCTGTTGTTAATAACATCTCTATGTTCATGATCAGGAAACCATGATCATATATTAACCAACAAGCTAGTTTAACAAGAGGCTTTACTAGGGACTCTTATTTTAGTTTACAATCACACAAGTAATAATGTTTCCGGTTAATAAAATTATAGCATGGTATGTAAACATTTATCATAAGTGTGAAGATATGATAATAACCACTTTATTATTGCCTCTTGGGCATATCTCCAACAGTCTCCCACTTGCACTAGAGTCAATAATCTAGTTTCAAACCTTTGTGTATTCAACACCTATGGCTTTCCGGTGTTGTATGTACACGATTGCTAGTGGTCAACTGATCTCCGGATCTGACACTTCTAGGTCCGTGTGTAATTGCATGTCTCTGCGTCTCTACGCATCACTCATTCTCTAATGAGATGGCTTTGTATAAATTTGGTCTTTCGGTGTGACCTTTAGCTCTTTGGGGTTAAAACATGTTGATAATATTGTCGCACAATATATCTTCATAGTATTATCCCTCTGTGAACTACACCTAGTTTGATAACAAACTAGTTGACACAAATGCCCTCTTTTGCTGCTATAATAGCAGTCATATACTTAGCCTTTTGTTGTAGTATCTGTCACAATGTCTTAACTTTGGAACTCATCCAAATCCATTATGGAACTTACTTTCCATTATATTGTGCCACCCTTAGTTTAGATTGAGATAAACTTAATTTGTACTTTGTGACAAAACTAGTATCAATGTAGTACTTTTACAATGAACTAACCATCTATTTGTCACTTCTACAAATAATATACTCTTAGTTCTTCCAAAAAATCATAAGAATATCCTTACTATTGTCCAATGATCATCTTACGAATCATTCTGGTATATGCTCACAACATTTAGAGCATAGGACATATCTGGATTTGTACATATCACAGTATGATTGATATAAATACTCTTTATGATTTCATACATCAAGTATCAATCTATACTTGATTATTTGTTTCACTTTACCAAATGTCAATACACTTGAATATATCATCAACATTGAACTCTTTCAATCCTTTCTGTGCGACAAGTACCTTTCTTGTAGTTTCTATATTGAACTCATTCAATATCTCGTCTATGTACTTCTGGCACAACCATATTAGCGTCTATTGATGCCAAATATTTAGGTTTTGCCTAAGTCTTTCATCGGGATGAAATTCTTAATATGTGTTAATAAAAGATACATTATTTCCAATCAACAATATGTCTTCCACATAACGTATTAGAAACATGTCTTAGCGCTCCCACTTAATTTCTTGCAAATGCAAGCATCTCCATCGTCTCTGATGAACTTTTAAACTCCTTTAACAGTTTCATCACAGTGAAGATTCCAACTCCGCGATGCTCACTTTAACCATTGAAGTTTGCATATACTTTTAACATCCTTTTGAATTAACAAAACCCTATGGACCGTGTTATGCACATGTCCTAGGTAACGATTCTATTAGAAGAACTTGTTTTGTTTATTCAACTACCATATAACAAATTATATGTAGTGGTTGCTACATTAATCCGTCTAGACTAAATATCACTATGAAAGATCAAATCTTGTCATAGTCAACCTTTGAACATTTTGTGAACTCTTTCCCAACATGTCGACTATTTCATAGATGTAAAACATCCATGTCTATTTCTTTATAGATCTAGACACAACTGTAAGGTCTTACACCTTTCTCGAGGGTCCTTCAAGTTCAAAACTTGATTTCTCGTGTATGGAACTATCACGGATTTTATGGCTTCAAGCCATTTGACGGAGTCAGGGCTCATCATTGCTTCTTTGCATGTAGTCGGATCATTATTGTCAAATAATGATTTAACTCTCAAATCTTGGTATTTGATTGTTTACCCGACCTTCTTGTTTCAATAGGAACTTGGATCCCCGTGACCACAACCTTTGAGGTACGTGAGCCATGAGCTTTGTTGCTGCCTCCGGAACACTTTTCGGCGCTGCGCAACTCTGCACATATAGCTAAGGTTCTTTTAACCTTATCAAAGTTCTATTGTCCTCCCACTTAACTTTTCACGAAAAATTCCTTCTAAAAGAAACTTGACGTTCTAAGTGACAAACACTTTTGTCTCCGGTGTTTATGGAGGAATACTTAACAGTTTATACAAAGACAGGTTCATCCGACTTTGGTTGCACACATCTTTCTTATGCATAGCATACCAATGTTTAAGAAAGGACAACTTGGGTTTTATCCCAAACCATAACCTTATATGGTGTCATTTCAACGGATTATGATGAAGCTCTTTTCAGTGGAAAAACGGTAATCTCTAAAGCTTTTAATCTTTAAAATATAATGGCAGTTTTATGAATTACACCTTCGATCTTACCATGTCAAACAAGGTTTAATTACATATCTCGAACGCCCCATACTCTTATGGTGTTTCGGGAAAATGCAAATCCACGGAACGATTCCTTTAAATCTTAGGTATTATGCTAAACTTGTAACTCAAATATCTTCCTTTATGATCTTATCATAAACTATTTATATTCTTGTTACAATGATTTTGCACTTCATCTTGAAAGTCCTTGAACTTTTCAAATGTTTCACACTTCATCCTTATTAAGTAAATATTCATATATTCACTCAAATTTTCGGAGAAAGCACATGAAGTTGAAATCCATCGCTCTTGACTATACATAATGGACTTCATACAACAATATGTACAAGTTCCAATAAGTTAGTCTATCGTTCCCTTTTGGCCTATGAACGAAGTTTTAATTATCTCTAGGAAAGTTTCACAAGCGTCATTTGATCAAAATCAAATAGACTCCAAAATTCCATCCATATGGATTTTCTTCATGTTTTCTTTCCAATATAATTTAAACGGCGATGTCACTTCCTAAGTGATCTTTCAATCAATTTGTCTTTCGACATCTTTAGCACTAGTTTTATGGATGTGATATCTCCAACGAGATTTGCAAATCATCCATCTTTTATAGATCACGGCAATTATTTGAACAACCCTTTTGTTCTCATAATACCTGATAAAACAAATCTTGAAGGCAAGCTTTGATGTTTAACGAGCAACACAATAACCCTTTATTTTGTTCTCGATGAACATCATCACATATTCTTTTGCTAGTTACTTAGGCCATTGTAGTTCATGAATTGTGTTGTTTCGTATGACGATTCACACCAACAAATTCAGTATCAAATACTTAAGAAGCACATTGTTTAATAAGCAAAGAATATAGCCATAACATGTATATCATCTATATTCTAGTCTTTTCTTTTCTGCCATATACTTATGAGATTCTCTTTCAGTATTTCCTTTTCTGTTTGAAAGAATCTATCAACATCAATTAGTGGAGTCATTCATATGACACATAGTCCAAAGCGTGTATAGTTAAATACCAATGTCTTTGGACTTGCACTTTGAAGTAGATCACCATCATCAAATGTTTGGTGTTCTTTCAAATTCCTTTCTTTAGTAATCTCTTGGTGTAGTAAATATTTTACCTACATCAAATATTCACCCTTATCATGAAATTATCCATGATCAAGCTACTATTAGCTTGTAACGGTGAATCGTGAGTATAATGTTGCTCTCCCAAAAACTTTTGGAGGTTTAGGACAACTAGTGTCTCCAACCTTTTGCAAATTCTCATCAAATATGAGAACATGACTTTAGCCATATTATACTCTATCATGTTGCAACCAAAACTTGGTTTCAGATATCACAATATCTTCCACAAATCATGGTTTCTGAAACAACTCTTTCAGATCCTTAGATAACCTTGATATTAGGAGAATCCTTTGAATATCAAGAATCATGGAGACAAACATGACACTTATATACTAACACTTGGAATTGTTACTCTTGATTTAATACTAATTATTAAACTTCATGGAGTAATCGGAACTTACTGAAAGTTTGCAATAGGACTTTTAAACTTTAGATTAACACTCCAAAACAATACGATACCAGTTCGTAAAGTAACTAACCAGAATTCTATAGTTCTTTCATCTCAATTATAACTAAGCGCAAGGTGGTAAACGGATGCCAATGACTACAACAACTATGCAAATTCACTTTGATTTAGTTTATGATAAATTGAGTTCTAATTAATAATTAAATTAATCTAGGTGAACTCCCACTCAAAACAATATCCCTCACATTGTTTTAGTGATCACACGAACCAAATCCACCACATCAAAACCGATCATCACGAGAGTTGATATAGCTTCAATGGCAAACAATCAACATGTTCATCATATCTACTATATGACTCATGCTCTACCTTTCGGTAATCCGTGTTCCTGAGGCCATGTCTGTACATGCTAGGCTCGTCAAGATCAAACCTTAGTTTCCGCATGAGCAAATCTGGCTTGCTCACGTTGTATACACTTGCAGAATCTAACACACCCGATCATCACGTGGTGCTTCCAAACAACAAGCTTTAGCAACGGTGCTAACTAAGGGTGAACACTTTATGACTTGAAATTCATGTGCATGAGGGATCATCTTATAATGCTACCGTCGTCTACTAAGAAATACAAGATGCATAAAGGATTAACATCACATGCAATTCATAATATGTGATATGATATGGCCTTTCTTCTTTGTGCTTCCGATCTCCATCTTCTAGCACGAACATGATCTCCATCATCACTGACATTGCATCAAGGTCAATGATGCTTCTCCATGGTTGTCGTCCACCGGCTTCAACTATTACAACTACTTTGAATAGACATGCGGGTCTTAACAGAATTTAAAGACAACCATATGGCTCCTGCCGGTTGCCAACTTACAATAAGGAACATTGCATACATCATATATAATCACAATCATGGCCATATCACATCACAGCACACCCCTGCAAAACAAAGTTAGACGCCTCTAATTTTCTTTGCATGTTTTACGTGGTTTGGGGCTTTCAATAAGTGTCGTTCTAACTTACGAACAAGAACCACAACATTGATACTAGTATTGTCAATCACCCATTGTAAATTGAATCTTAACTATGCTAGGAGAAACAGGCACCCGCAAAGCCACTTATGCAATACAAGTTGCATGTCAAGCGTGGAGCAAGTCTCATGAACGATGTCATGTAAGGTTAGCCCGGGCCTCTTCATCCCAACATACCGCAAGATGCAAAGTACACAAAAAGCAATCGACAATAAAAGCATCAACGCCCACAATGACCATTGTGTTCTACTCGTGCAACAGATCTACATATAGACACGGCTCTGATACCACTGTAGGGGTTCGTAGCATGGAAAACAAAAAATTTCTATCGCATACAAACAAACAAGCCAAGATCTATCTACTAGATTGTAGCAACGAGTCGATGGAATAACTTACCCTCGAAGATTCCAAAGCGGTTAACGAGAGCAGATTCTCGTGGGTGATGTAGTCGTACTCTTTCCGATCTCAAGATCGCGTAGACGATCCTTCCGGCGCTGCGTTCCGGCAGCGCTCCCGCAGTCGGTCACACGTTCGGTACTCGACGAAGACCTTCCTCTCCCTTGTTCCAGCAGGCAGCGGAGGTTGTAGCACTCTCCTCATGATTCAGGCAGCACAACGGCGTGGTACCGGAAGTAGAGGGGAGATCCCGCAGGGCTTCGCCTTAAGCCGGAGCGAGTATGGTGGAGTATGAGAGAGAGTTATTAGTGGTCTAGAGATTAGACACACAAATTAGAAGGCTCTAAACCGCAGGCTAAAGCAATTAGAAGCTCTAAACCAAAACGGCTCTAAACCGGAGATTAGAGGATAGGAACTTGTGTGTCTCAAGGAGGAGGCCCTGCCCCTCCTTTTATAGGTGGAGGGGCTAGGCGCGCCAGGGAGGGAGGGGAGTCCCTCCCCAACTCGGCCTAGGGCTGGGCTCCGGCTTGGAGGAGAGGAACTCCTCCTCCAAGTTGGTTTCAAACTCCTCTTGCTTGTTTCCCACAGTTTCCTGTTTCCCACAGTTTCCTGTTTTAGCCGTTTGACTTTCAAACTGGCAGTTTGACTTTCAAGTTTTGGAACAGCAAGAACACTTAGTATATGATGCAATCATTCAATGACACATTCATGTACCCTCCCCCCCCCCGGAGTGCCGGACAATCCGGACCCTTCTAGAACATTCCCGATGAAAACACCGGAATCATTCCCGAACTCCGAAACGGGACTTTCCTTATATGAATCTTATTCTCCGGACCATTCCGGATCACCTCGTGATATCCCGGATCCCATCCGAGACTCCGAACAATATTCGGTCTCATTCTCATAATACTATAACTACTCAAACAACGTCGAATCCTTAAGTGTGTCTCCCTACGGTTCGTGAATTATGCGGACATGATCGAGACACTTCTCCGAACAATAACCAATAGAGGAATCTGGAAATTCATATGGCTCCCACATATTTCTACGATTACTTTGCGATCGAATGAACCACTTACATACGATACCAATTTCCCTTTGTCTCACGATAGTTTACTTATCCGAGGTTATGATCGTCGGTATCTCTGCATACCTAGTTCAACCTCGTTACCGATAAGTACTCTTTTCTCGTTCCCGTGATATGTGATCCCTTGTGAGCCATTCACATGCTTGCAAGCCAATTGGATGACATTCCACCGAGAGGGCCCAGAGTATATCTATCCGTCATATGGATGGACAAATCCCACTCTTGATCCATGTGTTTCAACCAATACTTTCTGAACACTCAATGCCACCTTTATAGCCACCCAGTTACGGTGTGGTGTTTGATGTCATCAAAGCATCCATCCGGTAAAGGTGATATGCATGATCTCATGGTCGAAGGAATTAGGTTACTATGTATCAGAAAGCATATAGCAATTGAACTAATGAAATGACTTGATCTTTATGCTACGCTTATCTATAGGAGTATGTCCATCACATCATTCTCCTAATGATATGATCCTGTTGTTAATAACATCTCTATGTTCATGATCAGGAAACCATGATCATATATTAACCAACAAGCTAGTTTAACAAGAGGCTTTATTAGGGACTCTTATTTTAGTTTACAAATCACACAAGTATTAATGTTTCCGGTTAATACAATTATAGCATGGTATGTAAACATTTATCATAAGTGTGAAGATATGATAATAACCACTTTATTATTGCCTCTTGGGCATATCTCCAACAAAGCTCTCTTGGGAGGAACCGTTGGTACTTTTGGAAGAGGCTCTTGTTTACGTTTTGACGATCGCTTACGACGCACAGTAGCGGTACGCTTACGCTTTTTATCCTGAGGCGCCGGCGATGGCTCCCGCGGCGATGGCTGCACCGGAGATTGGTGAGGCGACGGAGCCGGGTGAGGCGACGAAGACGGCTGCCGCGGCGGCGACGACCTCGCTGGAGACGGGTGAGGCGGCGGCGAAGATGGCCTTGGCGTGTGATTTCGAAGCACGATACAATCCTTCGGCCATAGAATGGTGACGTTTTTTGCGTCACCCAGCACAGTCACATCCCCTTCACCAGCAGGGTAGTGAAGATCCAAAACCTCAAAGGTGGGCATGATTTCATCCACGCCGACAACAGCGTAGCCCTCTGGAACCGGACGACAGTGGTAAGTTGGTGTGGTTCCAATTGGTAAGGCATAGCCGACCGCCACCTTCATTGATATGTTCACAACTTTGACATGTAGCTCGCAGTGTGTCATCTCTGTGATATCATCCACTGGGTAGCCAACAGGAGCCATCGTCGGTGCATCATCGGCATCGCCATTGTCATCACCCGGGACCTCGGTGGAAGCCACACTGCTTTTTCGATTATTCGATAGGCCGGTAGCATCGAATGCAGTGTGCTGCTGAGATGGGGCGCCGGTAGTACTTTGCTCTTTAAGTGTGTTAATTTCATCTTGTTGTTGCTTTAATCGTTCTTCAATTAAACGCATTCGCTCTTTCTGACTTTCTGCTTCAACTGCCGCCCTGTCCTTTCTCCTCTAACGGCTTCTATCAGGATATTTCTTCCTCTCTTCGGGAAACCCAGTCCTCCATGATTGGGAGCCTCTTGTGCCTCGTGTTCGTCCATCATGTTCCTTATTTCCAAGGGCGAGTGTGAGCTCATCATTCTCTCTATCGGGAATGAAGTCCCCATCTTTAACAACCTTTACTGCTTTTCTGATCCTCTCGATTGGCAAGGGGTCTTATTTATGTCGTATGTTATATATACACCTTCCTTCCGAGTCCAACGTGCCCCCATGCCCGTAAAACCAATTCCTTGCACGTTCTACCCAATCGTTTGTCTCTGGGGTGATATTTTTATCACGCAGTTCCTGCTCAAGTTTCTCCCACTTAGGAATGCCAACCCTGTAGCCACCTTGCCCCATAGTATGGTGATACTTCTTCTTAGCAGCATTCAGCTTAATCATTTCAGACATTTTCTTAGCTTTTTCTGATTTCTTGTATTCCACAAACTCATCCCAGAATGGTTTTATCTTCTCAAACTGAATATTCTTGAAATCGGGAGTCTTCTTTTTCACGACATAGTCAAGGTGCAATCTTTTCTTCCAGTTGGTGAAACACTGGGCCATCTTCTTCAAAGCCCACTCCCTGACCTTAGCCTCCATGGCTCTCCCATGTTGTAAGGCGTCCTCAACTGGATCCTCCGCATTTGGATCCAGCTCTATCTTCGGTAGTTTGAAATTAACCATGAGCCTCTTCCACAGTAAATCTTTGGCGTGGTTAGGGACAAATAAACATGTTCCCTCTTCATCCGCATTAGCAGGCCTATTCCAATTTCTAATGGTGATCGGGATTAAGTCCCTAACGATTACTCTGCATTGTGCCACAAATTTGGTTGCGACAACTTCGGGAGCTGTCGGTCTGCCGTCTTCAGCGACATCTTCGATCCTGAACCTCTCATGGTCTTGCAACTTTTTGGTTGGGCCTCGTCTGCTCTTTTCAGTAGATTCCTTCGATCCGGAGGGCTAAAAGAAGAAAGATTGTCGTTACTATTTCTATATAGATAGCAGATGATTAATTAATGAATTGATTTATATTACATGCACCTCGCCGGAGCGGTCGTCTTCTCGATTACACAAGGCATCGCCTTCTCCCTCGCGGAAGGCAACACCTTCAACCTCAAACAAGTTGTCTACTCCGGTAAAAAGAGGATCACCCTCACCGGAGTTGTTCAGAAACGTTGATACGTCTAAATTATCTTCCCCACGGACCACACCTTGGATCAACTCTTCCTTTTCTTCGTCTCTGACGTGTGGGTCCATATTTTCTGCATAGGTGGAAAAACGAATAAGTCAAAGCGGCTAAAGGAGAAAGTTAAGTACGGTGTTGAGAGATATAAACCCTAATTCAGAGAAACCCTAATATATACATACACAATAATAAAAATGAAGAGAAAGGGAAACCGTGTAGTAGATAGGCACATCGTCGAACCCACATGCACCTAAGTTGCTTGAAAATGTGAATCGGGTCTGGGGCTACCCACAGTGACTGACCAGTGGGGCCGAAGACCAATAATACCAAACTAATTAATAAACCTAATAATACCTAACTAATAATAAACCTAATAATCCAAACACCAAAAAGAAAGGGAAACAATCAACACATGGCATCGATGCAATGCTCAAGCAAGTATGATGATATGACAAGTTAATTTGCATTGAATGTAACCCTAAGAAATGCTCGACGATTTAATCGGGGTTCCGAGGGGTGAAAACCCTAACTCGGAGAAACTCCGGAACACATGAGAGGGGTGGATTTGTTCTTCTAATTAAACTTGTAATTTAAGTTGTTGAACAATGCATGATTATAGCTTAGATAGCTAGGTTTCATTTTTCTGAACATTTTGATATATTATTCATATTTTTATGACTTATAGATTAAAAGTTATTGAATTTATAAGATTATAATTATTTCTGAAATTATTAAAAGATGGTTAAACTTTTTACACTGCAGGCATACCTACCCACAGTGACTGACAGAGGGGCCCCATGGCCACCTCAGCAGACTCGCAAGCAAGAGGGACCGGGGGTTAATTTCTCACCGACGCAGCATCTAGCCAGAGAGGCTGACGAGTGGGCCTGGGCCACGCAGGCAACACGTGGATGCCACACGAACGCCACATCGGCTCGCCGGCCAACGGGCCAGACGGCGGCGTGGGTTGGCGCTAGGAGGCGAGCGGGGTTGCATGGGCTAGCGTGCTGGACTCACGCGGTTGTGTTGAGCCAAAAGGCAGCGGCGCTGCTTCGGATTGGTCACCGGAGCATGGCACATGGCGAGCAGCGGCGGCGGCGCTTGCAGTTCGTCGGCGAGCGGTGACCACAGAGCGAGGGAGAGAGGGAAAAAAAGGTCCGCGAGATCCGCGTGCTCACCTGGTGCTCAAGGTAGTGACGGGGAAGTGCGGGGAGGTCCTGAACGACGTGAATGGCGACGGCGGCCGGCGTCGGTGACGGAGAGGACGTGCTCGATTCCGGCGGGAGACGTCGGAACTGATTGACCGCCGGGACCCTTTCCAAAGATTACTTCTATGTCCTTGACCATACCAAATACATCATCACCAGCAGGGAGTTCAGGCTTCTTCCGGTGATCTGCCTCACCTTTGAAATGCTTGCCTTTCTTTCTTATGGGATGATTGGTCGGAAGAAATCGTCGATTCGCCAGGTACACAACCTTCTTGCATTTATGAAAATATGTACCTTCGGTCTTATCTAAACAGTGGGTGCATGCCTTATATCCTTTGTTTGTCTGTCCTGAAAGGTTACTAAGAGCAGGCCAATCATTGATGGTTACGAATAACAACCCTCGTAGATTAAATGGCTCCTGTTTGTTCTCATCCCACGCACGTACACCTGGTTTGCCCCACAACTGTAAGAGTTCTTCAACTAATGGCCTAAGGAACACATCAATGTCGTTGCCCGGTTGCTTCGGGCCTTGGATGAGCACTGGCATCATAATGAACTTACGCTTCATGCACAACCAAGGAGGCAGGTTGTAGATACATAGAGTCACGGGCCAGGTGCTGTGACTGCAGCTCTGCTCCCCAAAAGGATTCATGCCATCCGTACTTAGACCAAACCATAAGTTCCTTGCGTCACCTGCAAAGTCTGGGAAGTCTCTCTCGATTTTTCTCCACTGTGACCCATCAGCAGGGTGTCTCAACTTCCCGTCTTTCTTACGGTCTTCTTTGTGCCATCGCAACAACCTGGCATGCTCTTTGTTTCTGAACATGCGTTTCAACCTTGGTATTATAGGAGCATACCACATAACCTTAGTAGGAACCCTCTTCCGGAGGGGCTCTCCCTCAACATCACCAGGGTCATCTCGTCTGATCTTATACCGCAACGCGTTGCATACCGGGCATTTATCTAAATTCTCATACTCCTTACCGCGGTAGAGGATGCAGTCATTAATGCATGCATGTATCTTTTGCACATCTAATCCCAGAGGACAGAGAGTCTTCTTTGCTTCGTAGGTACTCTCGGGAAGTTCGTTATGTTTTGGAAACTTCGGCTTCATTATTTTCAGCATCTTTTCAAATGAGGAGTCAGTTAGACCACACTCTGCCTTCCATCGCAACAATTCCAGTGTGGTACCGAGCTTTGTGCTGCCATCTTCACAATTTGGGTACAACAATTTCTTGTGATCTTCTAACATGCCCTCTAACTTCAACTTCTCATTTTTTGTTTCACAGTCTCGCTTTGCATCAGAAATGACCCTACCAAGTTCATCAGCCGGCTCATCTGATGCCCGTTCTTCACCTTTTTCCTCTCCATTGTCTTCCATTGCAGTATCACTGTATTCAGGAAACATATGATGATAGTTGTTATCATCATCTTCTTCTTCACCATCTTCCATCATAACCCCTCTTTCCCCGTGCTTGGTCCAGCAATTATAGTTGGGCATGAAACCTTTCATAATCAGGTGGCCGCGAATGATTTTCTAGGAAGAGTACTCCTTGTTGTTCCAACATTGAACACATGGACAACGTATAAATCCATTCTCTTTGTTTGCCGTAGCCACATCGATAAATTTATCCACGCCTTTGATATACCCGGCTACCCGCCGGTCACCGTACATCCATTCCCGACCGTTCATCTGCATCATATAAGTAAGTTTATCAAAAAACAGTACATCATAAATAGTGAAATAACCAATTCACACCGACACATGAAGAAACCTAGAAAAGATAAGATTGCTAACCTCGATCGAGGGAAATAAAGAGGAGAAAGCTCAAGTGCGTCTCGGACACCTTCTATATTTTTGTTCTATGAGAAATTCAACGGGATTTTTCACTCAAACATTTCAACAAACACCTTCAATGCATGCATGAGAAAAAACTAGCACACCCCCTCACACCTTACACCATTCGAAAAAACAGAGTGGAGGCAGAGGGGGCTGGGGCGTTGCATTTATAGAGGGCAGGGGTCTTTAGTCCCGGTTGGAGCCAGCAACCGGGACTAAAGGTGCGTGCCACGCCACGTGGCTGTGGCCAAACCTCTAGTCCCGGTTGGTGGCTCCAACCGGGACGTATTCCCCCTTACCAACCGGGACGCATGCCCCTGGCCCCGTGCCCGCTCCAACCGGGACGCGTGCCAGCATTAGTCCCGGTTGGTGGCGCAACCGGGACTAATGCTCCGAGGGGTCGCGAACGGATGGCCCTTTTTCCTCTAGTGATAAATAAGAAAATGAACTTTTATACTCACCCTGGGACCTAACACACAGAAATAAATGCATTACTGCTTTCGCATGAGACCAAGACTCTTATAAAAGGCCTAAACAAACATATACACAAGTTTGGCTCCAGCTCAAACACTATAGGAATAGGATGCTACGCCGACGGCCGGTCGCTACGGGCCATCGGCGTAGCCATCGTTCAGGCCAGCCTCGCCAAGCAGTCGTCGGCATAGAATTGCCCTCGGCATATCCTATGTATGCTGACGGCTGTCCTCGCCGTAGCTATTTTATTTTACCTCATTAAAATTTTAAAAAATCATAACTAAATCATTCTAATTCATAAAAATACAAATAATATATCAAAGTTTGCAGAAAAATAAGATCTATCTATCTACATTCAAATATTCCACATTTGTAAATAAAAATTAAGTGAAACATAAAATATTATGTAGTTTAAAACGGGCATAAAAAATTCAAAAACGATCGAAACAATACGAAACCTTCGCGTGGTGTTATATTATGTGACATAGTTAGAAGGAAAAATATCAAACTTGGTATATTGATTATTTTTCAAAAAAAACTTCACAAAATGACCTATCTCATTCGAGGTTTCTTGGCTTTCGGGTCAAATGACCAATGTTATAGCTAGAATCAAGACATAGTTTGTGATAATGTCTCCATATTGTGCATACATGTGCATCATGGAATGGCGAACAATATTGCAGGAGGAAGTTTTCCTTTTTGTCGCACCAAAAAGCCATTTTCTATTTTCCGAGCATAAAAAACAGACGGTTTTGTGAAACAACCACCAAATGGATAATTTAAAATACTACCACCACATTTTACAAAAATACTAGACCACCTTATATGGATAATGTCCCAACAGGGGGATCTGAAACCTTTCCGTCCACCTCTGGTGAAAAGGACAAATTCCTGCCGAATCGGTAGGAAATGGGTCAGATATGAACTACAGGTACCTGATCCGATGCCCATGTTTTTTTATAAAAATCATTTTTAGGTTCATAATATGATATTTTATCAAAGATACAATGCAATTTTAGCGAGGCTCGGCCCCGAGCTAAGAATCTTCATGTCCGTCGTTCGACAAAGTTTGACGATAGTTTAAAACAAGCATAAAAAATTCAAAAATGATCAAAACAATGTGAAACCTTCGCGTGGTGTTATATTTGTTGGAGATATGACCTAGAGGAAATAATAAAAGTGGTTATTATTATATCTTTGTGTTTATGATAAATGTTTACATTCATGCTATAATAGTATTAAACTGGACACATTAATACTTGTGTGATTTGTAAACTAAATTAGAGTCCCTGGTAAAGACTCTATATAATACTAGCTTGTTGGTTAATAGATGATTGTGGTTTCTCGATCATGAACATTGAGATGTTGTTAACAACAGGATCATATCATTAGGAGAATGGTATGATGGACATACTCCTATAGATAAGCGTAGCATTAAGATCAAGTCATTTCCATAGTTCGTTTGCTATAAGCTTTCTGATACATAGTAACCTAATTCCTTCGACCATGAGATCATGCTAATCACCATTACTAGAAGGATACTTTGATGACATCAAACACCACACCGTAACTGGGTGGCTATAAAGGTGGCATTGAGTGTTCGGAAAGTATGTGTTGAGGCACATGGATCAAGAGTGGGATTTGTCCATCCATATAACGAATAGATATACTCTGGGCCCTCTCGGTGGAATATCATCCAATTAGCTTGCAAGCATGTGACTAGCTCACAAGGGATCACATATCACGGGAACGAGAAAAGAGTACTTATCGGTAACGAGGTTGAACTAGGTATGTAGAGATACCGACGATCAAAACCTCGGATAAGTAAACTATCGTGAGACAAAGGGAAATTGGTATTGTATGTAAGTGGTTCATTCGATCGCAAAGTAATCGTAGAAATATGTGGGAGCCATATGAATTTCCAGATTCCTCTATTGGTTATTGATCGGAGAAGTGTCTCGGTCATGTCTGCATAGTTCACGAACCGTAGGGAGACATACTTAAGGATTCGATGTTGTTTAGTAGATATGGAATGTTAATAGGGATATCGAATGTTGTTCGAGTCTCGGATAGGATCCGGGATATCACGAGGAGATCCAGAATGGTCCGGAGAATAAGATTCATATAAGGAAAGTCCGATTCCGGAGTTCGGGAAAGTTTCCGACGTTTTCATCGGAGAGGTTCTAGAAGGGTCTAGAAGGTTCACCGGACCGGAAGGGGAATGGTCCATGAATGTGTCATGGATAAGTGGAATTATTGGATCATATCCTAGGTCACTTGGTGTGGGCATTTGCAAGAGAGAATGAAAGCTCTAAATTGAAAGTCAAACGGAAAGTTTGAAAAGTCAAACTCGAGCAATGGTTTCCTAGTGGAATAAGAAACAAGTCCTCTCAATCCAACTTGGGTTTGGGTTTGGATTCAAACCCACCCCTCCCAAGGCTTCCCCTCCCTCTCATAAATAGAGGGGGAGGGCTGCCCCAACACCACAAGAGCCAAGTCCTCCCCACACTTGCGCCGCCGCCGCGCCCAAGCCGCCGCCGGCCGCCGCCGACACCTCCTCCTCCTCCCGGTCTTCTAAACCCTAGATCTCCGGGAAACCCTAATCCACCATAACTCGCACCAGCTTAGGCGAAGCCCTGCGGGATCTTCCCTCTACTTCCGACACCATGTCGTCGTGCTGCCGAAATCGCGAGGGGAGAACTGCAACCTCCGCTGCCTGCTGGAATAAGGGAGAGGAAGGTCTTCATCGAGTACTGAACGTGTGAACGACTGCGGAAGCGCTGCCGGAACGCAGCGCCGGAAGGATCGTCTACGCGATCTTGAGATCGGCAAGTGTACGACTACATCACCCACGAGAATCTGCTCTCGTTAACCGCTTTGGAATCTTCGAGGGTGAGTGCTTCTATCGACTCGTTGCTACAATCTAGTAGATAGATCTTGGCTTGTTTTTGTGCATGCGGTAGAATTTTTTTGTTTTCCATGCTACGAACCCCTACAATATTATGTGACATAGTTAGAAGGAAAAATATCAAACTTGGTATATTTATTATGTCTCAAAAAAAACCTTCACAAAATGACCTATCTCATTCAAGGTTTCTTGGATTTCGGGTCAAATGACCAATGTTATAGCTAGAATCAAGGCATAGTTTGTGATAATGTCGCCATATTGTGCATACATGTGCATAATGGGATGGCGAACAATGTTGCAGGAGGAAGTTTTCCTTTTTGTCGCACCAAAAAGCCATTTTCCATTTTCCGAGCACAAAAAACGAACGGTTTTGTGAAGCAACCACCAAATAGCTAATTCAAAATACTACCACCACATTTTACAAAAATACTGAAAGGGCATGTATGCCCCCATGTATGGTTTTGGTAATTAATGACAATCTCTATGGACTAATGTGTAAATTGAGTTTCACTTGTAGGCTTGTCCATTGGCATCACTTGGGCCATGTGTTGGTCTCAAGGTTGGAAGATGAAGAAATGTCCAAGGGCTTTGTGCCCATTGGAATCATGAAGAAAGAAGGATCTTGAAGGTTGATCAAGACATGTGCAAAGAGTTGCATCAAGATGGATCAACCTCAAGTAGGGATGAAGAAGGGCGAGCTCAAGATGCGCCATCTCTAGAAGATCTCATGCTTGAAGCTTGCCATCCTCGTGCTCATGTAATGATGAAGACAAGTTCAAAGAAGAGGTTTCCCCATGGAGTATGGGGAGCAATTTGCAAGTCTTCATCTTCATAAAGCAAGAGCATCCAAGAAAGGTGTTCCCACTATAAAAGAACAAGACGGTCTACATCAAGTTCAAGTGGGATTCTCAAGGCAAAGGTATGTTCTTGATAGGGCTTCTCTTTTGCCGGTCTCGTATTGTTAGTTGGGAGACCGGGTTTAGGATAGATAGCCGTTCTATTAAGAGGGGCTCTCAAGCGGGTGTCTCGTTTGCATTGTTCGGAGAGAGCTCAAACATTTGCATTCATAGCATCATCTTTCTTGGTTGTTATTTGGTTCTTGTCCATGAGAGGATCTAGAGATTGTGGTCATCATCATAAAAAGCTCTAGTTCATCATCTAAGGATTTCACTTGCATATCTTATTACGGTTTTTGATCTTGCGAGTTTTCCGGCTCCACACCTTGGGGGATACTTCACATATATATTCATAGTATTTTCTCCCAAGGTGATACCCAATATTTCTACTTTTTGTTGGATTCTATTCGTCATTATATTTCCAACAAAATTGGTTTCATCCCAATCGGAGTTTCCAAGCTCAACTTCTTGTGTTTTGGGTTTTGGAGGTTTTACCGGTTCATCGCTTCTAGAGAGGTCATATCTTTCTCAATATGGTTTTATACTTACATTCTGGACTATTATGTTTCTTTGCATAATCTTGTAAAACTTTTCGTTCTCTTCAAAACGAGCCCAAGATCATAAAACACGGAATCCGAGATCAAAAGTTATTGAAGTTTTCGTGCAATGTTGTCCTGTGTTTTTGCTTGAGCGGAAGTTCCGGCCAAGTTCCGACCCAAGTTCCGGCCCAAGTTCCGACCCAAGTTCCGGTCAGGTTCAGTAACTTGTGTTTCTATTTGCCGGAAGTTCCGGTGGGAGGCCGGAAGTTCCGGTGGGGGCGCGAATCTGGCCCAAACGGTCAGTTTTTCCTTGTCCTATTTAAGGGGGGCTTCTTTCCCAATGGTTCCCCATCTTTTGAGCTCGTTTTTGCCCACCATTGTTGACCTATTTGGGCTCTCTTACTCCCTCTCCCTCCCATGATTCTTACATCTTTTTGAGGGAAAAGTGAGAGCAGATCTAGATCTACAATCCCACCAAGTCAAATCCCTTCTTTGTGAAGGAATAATTGGGATCTAGATCTTGGAGAGTTTTGTGTTCTCCTCTTGTGTTCTTCCTCCCTTATTCCCCCAATAGATTTTGTAGCTTTGTTGGAATTTGGGAGAGAAGGACTTGCCCTTGCATTTGGTGCATAGGTTTGAGTTCTCCTCTTGTGTTCTTCCTCCCTTATTCCTCCAATAGCTTTTGTAGCTTTGTTGGAATTTGGGAGAGAAGGACTTGCCCTTGCATTTGATGCATAGGTTTGAGTTCTCCTCGAAGATTCGGCGAGTACAAGCTTGTGGGCTTGTTACTCTTGGGTTCTTGGAACCCTAGACGGTTGTGTGGTTGGGTTGTTGACCTTTTGTGGTCTTGTTGACCTTTTGTGCTCTTGTAGCCTTTTGTGGCATTGTAGCCTTTTGTGGCTTTGTTGTTGGGAGCCTCCAATTGAGTTGTGGAGTTAGCCCCAATCTTGTACGGGTTCGGTGACCGCCCTCAAGCGTCCCATAGTGGAGCAAGTGCCTGCCTTTTGTGGTGCGCACTTGGGAGAATAGGGTGAGCCTTTTGTGGCATCGGTGAGTTGCGTGCTTCCGCATCCGGGGTGAGGCCTTGTGTGGCGTTGGGTGAGAATCGAGCCACCACACCTCGAGGTGAGCCATTTGTGGCGTTCGGAGAGCATTGCGCCATCACACCTCTCCAACAGAGACGTAGCTTCTTTGGAAGTGAACTTCGGGAAACAAATCTTCGTCTCCGCGTCCATCGGTTATCTCTCAACCGAGCCCTTTACTTATGCACTTTACATTGTGATAGCCATCGTGCTTGAAGTATTTATTTCTTGCTATCACCTTGTTGCTTGTATTGCTTAGCATAGGTTGTTGGTGCACTTAGGTAAACTTACTGGCTAGGTTTTGTGCTCAATAAATTAAACGTTATTTTTATTCCGCATTTACTTGAGCCTAAACCGTAATATTTTTAAAAGCCTATTCACCCCCCCTCTAGGCGACTTCCTTTGTACTTTCAATTGGTACCAGAGCAAGGTCTCTCGCTTTTAGGCTTCACCGCCTCGAGAGTAAAGATGTCTCCTAGGGGTTTAGTGCACTCTCACACATTTACTTTTGATGGCACACATTATGATGTTTGGTGTACTCGCATGCTTAGTCATTTCCGGGCCATTGACCCAAACATTGAGCGCATTATAGATATGGGCTTGTCTCCTCCTAAGGATCCCCAAAATCTATCTTTGGAGGAGAAGACAAACTCTTATCTCGAAGCTCAAGCATATAATGTGCTTGTTAATGTTGTGAGCTTTGTAGTTCTTTCATCAATCATGCCTTCCCGGAATGCTCATGATATATGGACCAAGCTTCAAGCAAAATATGATGTGTCCAAGCTTAATGAGGATGATTGTGTTCCATCCACCTCCGGTCGCGATGAGTTCTGATCTTCTTCCACTAGACCAACATGTGAGTTGTCACAAGGTAATGATATGGTGAGTGGTGATAGAACTTGCAATGTAGATAGTGAGATTTCCATTCATGATTCTTTGTCTCTATCTCATTGCCATGTTGTATCTTTGGGCATGAACACTTGTAGGACCATATGTGATTTACATCCTAGTGTTGATTGCCCTTGCATATCTTGTAGAAATGAATTGGATATATCTCATGATGATATGCTTGCTTTGCCTTGTTGCCATGATAAATGTGCTTCCATTTCCTCTAGTTCTTATGTTGCTAACCATGTAGAGGAAAGTGAAGAATGTGTGGGCCAAGGCAAAGTTGTCATTAGAGCTTCATGTGTTCCCTCATCATCATCTTCTTCCAATGTTCACTTGTGCCTCATGGCTAAGGGTTCAAAGGTAACCTCTCCTTTGGACTCCAATATATCTCATGATGATGTGAATGTTGATCATGTAGAAGTAGATAATGATGTTGCTTCTATAAAAGAGAAGGGGGGGCTAGTCCTTCGTGCTCTTCATCCTAATAAAAATGCTTGCTCTACTTTCATTGAAATCTTGACTTGTGCTATTGAAAGTAGGCAACTAATATATGAGCATGAGGAAAAAATAGATAAAATAAGTAGTCTTGAGCGTGAGTATGCTAATGAAATTGCCAACCTAAATGAATCTCTTGAAGAGGAACAAGCCACTAAGGAATCTCTTGAGGAGACCTTTGCTCTAGAGCTATCTAGAGTGAAGAAATCTCATGATAGAGATTTTGAGGTGGCATGTGCCCTTCAAATTAAAAATGATGAACTTGAAGTTGCTTATGCCAAACTCCTTGAGGATTTTGAGCACCATAACAATGGCTCTAGGGTCATCAAGGGGGAGCTCATCAAACTCACCGAGTCACATGAGCAACTTAAAGCTTCTTATTCTAAAGAGCTTTCCAAGTTAACCTCGCCTCTTGCTTTAAATGATGATGCTTGTGCTACTAACTCTATTTCTTGTGAAGCATCTATATTGAAGGAGAATGTTGAGCTAAAGGCTCAACTTGCTTTGCTAACGAGCAACTATGGGAAATTAGAAGAAAGTCATGCCAAGCTCTCAAGCTCGCATGAGGATCTTCTAGTCTCCCATGGTAGGCTAAGGTTAGCTCATGAGGCCATTATGTCAAAGGTAACATCTAGTGGGCCTCATGTGGACATTAGCACTATATCTACTCCAAATGTTATATTGCCATGTGCTAGTCCTTGTAATTCATCCTCTAACAACCATGCTAAATCTTGTGATGAATTGCATCCTTTGCCTTGTTGCTCTAATAATGAAGCTTCTACTTCCTCTAGTATTGTTGTTGATATTAACCATGTAGAGGAAGTCAAAGAGCTCAAGGCTCAAGTCACTTCTTTGAAGAATGACTTGAAAAGGTGTCATGAAGGGAAGACCATGCTCAAGAATATGTTGAGTGTGCGACGCCCCCCAAGTGACAAGAGTGGGCTTGGATTCAACTCCAACACCAAGAGCAAGTCCACTATCTCGTTGAAGCACAAGGGCAACAAGAAGAAGGGACAAGGACACGTGAAGAATCCGGCCAACATTGTGTGCTTCAAGTGCAAGGAAGAAGGGCATCATGTGAGGGATTGCCCATTGAAGAAGAAGCCTCTTAGTGAGAAGCAACGTGGGAAGCGGCCTCAAGCTCCTCCACAAGCTCAAGATGGGCCACTTCCCAAGAAGCCTCAAGCTCTTCTTCATGGTGCAGCTCCTCCCAAGAAGAAAGACGGCAAGAGAGGAACTTGCTACATATGTCGTGAGAAGGGGCACCTTTCTTCCTCATGCACCATGGGTATCTCCTCATCCCATCCTATCTTGTTTGATGATGCTTATTCACTTCGTAAGGATGAGGGTGGCAATGTGTTTGCCAAATTTGTTGGTGCCCAAAGTGGTGTCAAGAAAAGAACCATTTGGGTGGCCAAGCCTATTGTGACTAACTTCTTAGGACCCAACTTGGTTGGGGACCAACAAGCTAAAACTTGATCAATATGTGTTTTTGGAGGGCATTGGAGACTTGTCTATCTTATGAAGAGTTGAGAGATCTTCATTATATTCTTGTTGTCAAAGTCAAGTAATTGGTTATCATGCTTCTATTCCTTATCCAATGTTCCTCCTTCCGGTAACTTGTTCTAAACTCCTTTACATTTATAGTTACTTGCTCCCTTGTGCATGTGTTGGTTTTGTACCTTGCATGTGCTTGTACATGTTGTGCTTCCCACTTACTTATATTGACCTATGAATTATCTTTGTGTGTGTTGGTTGGCACACCATGTATTTGTGTTTCTTGGTTTTGAGCCTTTATTGTTTCTAGTAGGTATCTTATTTGGCTCTTGTGAGGGATTAATGGACTATTCCGTTTTGGGGGAGTGTCATGCTTGGGCATTCCACAATCCTAAAATGTGTGTACATGAGAAAAACCACTTAGTAGTCATTTTGTTGTCTCTATGTGGTTTGTCTCTCTCATGAGAAACTCAAGTTTCCATAATATCCATTAATACCTCTAGTTTAATCTTTTTGACTCCCGTTGAGATTTCTTGGTTTATCACATTATGGGGGAGTCATATGCTTTGTGCATATTACAAACCTAGAAAATGTGGACATTTGAGGTAGTGCCACTTAGATTTGATATTGAGAATTATCTAGTTCCTATGTGGCACATTTGCTCATACAAGTTCCAATTTGCTTAAATGTTTTTATTGCTCATCTTTTGGATCTTGTTCGTGAGAGTGATTCTTGGTATGTGCTTCCTCATATTTGGATCTATATATCCTCATGGGAACCACTTGCTTCTATTTAATCCAATCACTAGTGATTGTGTGACTACTTGAAGCAATCAAGAATCTCTTTCGAAGCATCAAGTTTAATTCCTATCTTTTTATATGCTTTTTTGTGTGAATATGATCTTGGATATCCTTGCAAACTACCTCGGGAAAATTATACCTATTACTTCTTGTACTTGGACAATTAGTAATTAATATATGGTAGAATTCATTGATCATATTCATTTTGGACTTTTCCTTTTTGTCTTATCTTTGGCCAATAAAATGTTTGTCTAGTTGCTCCCAAGCTTTCCTTGCCTCTTGTGGATCTTCTTATTTTATTTATTTTCCCTTGTGTTTTACTTAGTGTAGGTAGTAGTGATGATCTCATTCGTGGGCATTTTGCATTCAAAGGCAAAATTATATATAATGCTCTACTTATGGGGGAGCTCTCCTATATTATCTAGAACATTGTTTTATGCTTCTTGATTTGATCCGTTTTTTTTGCTTGGAAGCTCGATCCTTTTTGTGTTGGTACTTTGTGTGCCATAATGAAAAGTGTGAAGAGTTTGTTTTGGTTATTATTTCCTTGCTCTCGTTGGGAGTTGGCTTTATCTCATTCCGTTTCACTTGTTTTGTTCTTTTAGGATGAGATAATCCTTGAGCCTTGGTATTTTTCTTATCCTTTTTCTTTGGCTCTTTCGAGTTCATTTGTTGAACTTCTGTTCTTTCATGTGTTGATTTGGCTCTTCGATACAATTTGGACACCTTTTGTCGAGTCACAAATTTGTGTGTGTCTTATTGGTTTACATGGTGTTTTTGTTCAAATTGTATCTCCTTTTGGTTCTTGAAAGCCTATGCATGCATATTTACTTCGTGTATATATTATGGCATGCTTGCTTCCTTTGATCCAATATATAGGGGAAACTCCACAAAATCCTAATAGGCTAAGATGTGCATGAAATTCAATTTCATATCAATATGCACATATTTGTGTGGGGGCTCTCCTATGTATTGTAGTTTCACTAACTACTTTGGACCCAATGTGTTTGGGGACCATAGTGTACTTAATTGTGTTTTAGGTACATTGGAGATATATATTGGGTGCTTGTATCTTGAATAAGGAAGAAGTGGCGTCTACATGTCAGTTGGATGCAAGCTAGGATGATCAATGAATTCATATCTTCTTCATCCTACCAATTATATCTCGGTAACAAGTATCTCTCTCTCATGCATACATATCTTGTTCCCAACCTTGTGTAGGTTGCTTGTTGGCATGAATTTGTGTTCTTCCATATGTAGGATTTCTTGCTTTGGCTTTGAAGAGTTCTCTCTATTGCAAATGTGTGTTTGTTGAGATGAGTGCATATAATGGGGACTATACTAAATCATGCTCATGTTTCACTAATCCCAAATATGTCAATCTACAAATTTTGTTGCATATTGTTTCCTCACTATCTCTCATGTGCAATAGTGAGTATTTTTGCCAAGTTGATTTCTATCTTGTGATACTTGTTGCCTTTCTCCATATATTCCTTCTATCCTCTTCTTCCCTTGAGAATAGTTGTGTTGTATGGGGTATGTTGTTGTTTTAAGCTCATTGATGTACAATAAGATATATTTGAGCCCTTGGGCATGCTTTCAAGCAAAACATCTTATTGGTATATTCTATGACTTTTTTTTTGGGTCTTCATGTGCTTTCTTGAGTATCTATCTTGTGTGTGCATGTTTCTTTGTGGTTATATGTCTTTGTGATATTTTCCACCTAAAAATTTATACACACAAGAGAAGATCAATATTTGGTTGTTTTTGCTTTTCTTGGAAATCATCTCTTACTTCATTTTGATTCTTCGGTGGTTTCCAAATTATTGTATTTTATGTGCATTGTTAAATGGTTTTGGAGGAGTTAGGATTCCATGGTTGTGCACATTGTTTCCAAATATAATTACTATAATTGGTGCACAATTTTTGGGGAGCTTCTATAATTCATTTAATGATGCACATGTTCCTTCTTTCTCGTTTCTTGTGGTTTAAATGCTTATGGGGGAGCAAGGATTCCATATTTGTGCATATTGTATTCAATACAGGTATTCTAATCTTTGCACAAAGTTTGGGGAGCTTCTCTATTTTTATTTAAACACTCTTTTGGTTGTTGTTCCCTTTTGACATCATTTGATGGTGTTTCAATTGTTTCTTTTGGATCTTTTGATTGCTCGCTTCATTTGTTGAAGCCCTTTTCTTTTCTTTTCTTTCTTTTCTTTTTGCTTTCTTTGGGTCCTCAATATAGTTTTACTTCCTCCCTAGTTCTCATCATTTGACTTGTGCATATGCACACCTTTGGAGGAATTCTCACTATGTTGATCGTCTACAACTTTTCACCCATTTTGGCAATCGATGCCAATGGGGGAGAAGTTTTGGAGGGTTTAAGGGAAGTTGGGCTTTGCTTTGAGTGTGTTCTTAAGCATTTGCCTCTCATGCTCTTGCATCTTTGTGTTTGCTTTGCATGTTGAATATATAGAGGAAACTCAACCAACGGTAACGGTTGTCAATCTATGCAATGAAATTCAAGTTCATCACACATGCATAGATTGTGGGGGAGTTTGCTCTATATATTGTGGTTGTACCAACATCACATACTTGTGTAGTATTTGATGTTGGGGCAACCGCTCTGGTCGTTAATTGTCATATTTAAACCCTCGCTAAGGGATTGTCATCAATTACCAAAATGGGGGAGATTGAAAGGGCCTGTATGCCCCCATGTGTGGTTTTGGTAATTAATGACAATCTCTATGGACTAATGTGTAAATTGAATTTCACTTGTAGGCTTGTCCATTGGCATCACTTGGGCCATGTGTTGGTCTCAAGGTTGGAAGATGAAGAAATGTCCAAGGGCTTTGTGCCCATTGGAATCATTAAGAAAGAAGGAGCTTGAAGGTTGATCAAGACATGTGCAAAGAGTTGCATCAAGATGGATCAACCTCAAGTAGGGATGTAGAAGGGCGAGCTCAAGATGCGCCATCTCTAGAAGATCTCATGCTTGAAGCTTTCCATCCTCGTGCTCATGGAATGATGAATACAAGTTCAAAGAAGAGGTTTCCCCATGGAGTATGGGGGAGCAATTTGCAAGTCTTCATCTTCATAAAGCAAGAGCATCCAAGAAAGGTGTTCCCACTATAGAAGAACAAGACGGTCTACATCATGTTCAAGTGGGATTCTCAAGGCAAAGGTATGTTCTTGATAGGGCTTCTCTTTTGCCGGTCTCGTATTGTTAGTTGGGAGACCGGGTTTAGGATAGATAGCCGTTCTATTAAGAGGGGCTCTCAAGCGGATGTCTCGTTTGCATTGTTCGGAGAGAGCTCAAACATTTGCATTCATAGCATCATCTTTCTTGGTTGTTATTTGGTTCTTGTCCATGAGAGGATCTAGAGATTGTGGTCATCATCATAAAAAGCTCTAGTTCATCATCTAAGGATTTCACTTGCATATCTTATTGCGGTTTTTGATCTTGCGAGTTTTCCGGCTCAACACCTTCGGGGATACTTCACATATATATTCATAGTATTTTCTCCCAAGGTGATACCCAATATTTCTACTTTTTGTTGGATTCTATTCGTCATTATCTTTCCAACAAAATTGGTTTCATCCCAATCGGAGTTTCCAAGCTCAACTTCTTGTGTTTTGGGTTTTGGAGGTTTTACCGGTTCATCGCTTCTAGAGAGGTCACATCTTTCTCAATATGGTTTTATACTTCCATTCTGGACTATTATGTTTCTTTGCATAATCTTGTAAAACTTTTCGTTCTCTTCAAAACGAGCCCAAGATCATAAAACACGGAGTCCGAGATCAAAAGTTATTGAAGTTTTCGTGCAATGTTGTCCTGTGTTTTTGCTTGAGCGGAAGTTCCGGCCAAGTTCCGACCCAAGTTCCGGCCCAAGTTCCGACCCAAGTTCCGGTCAGGTTCAGTAACTTGTGTTTCTATTTGCCGGAAGTTCCGGTGGGAGGCCGGAAGTTCCGGTGGGGGCGCGAATCTGGCCCAAACGGTCAGTTTTTCCTTGTCCTATTTAAGGGGGGCTTCTTCCCCAATGGTTCCCCATCTTTTGAGCTCGTTTTTGCCCACCATTGTTGACCTATTTGGGCTCTCTTACTCCCTATCCCTCCCATGATTCTTACATCTTTTTGAGGGAAAAGTGAGAGCAGATCTAGATCTACAATCCCACCAAGTCAAATCCCTTCTTTGTGAAGGAATAATTGGGATCTAGATCTTGGAGAGTTTTGTGTTCTCCTCTTGTGTTCTTCCTCCCTTATTCCCCCAATAGATTTTGTAGCTTTGTTGGAATTTGGGAGAGAAGGACTTGCCCTTGCATTTGGTGCATAGGTTTGAGTTCTCCTCTTGTGTTCTTCCTCCCTTATTCCTCCAATAGCTTTTGTAGCTTTGTTGGAATTTGGGAGAGAAGGACTTGCCCTTGCATTTGGTGCATAGGTTTGATTTATCCTCGGAGATTCGGCGAGTACAAGCTTGTGGGCTTGTTACTCTTGGGTTCTTGGAACCCTAGACGGTTGTGTGGTTGGGTTGTTGACCTTTTGTGGTCTTGTTGACCTTTTGTGCTCTTGTAGCCTTTTGTGGCATTGTAGCCTTTTGTGGCTTTGTTGTTGGGAGCCTCCAATTGAGTTGTGGAGTTAGCCCCAATCTTGTACGGGTTCGGTGACCGCCCTCAAGCGTCCCATAGTGGAGCAAGTGCCTGCCTTTTGTGGTGCGCACTTGGGAGAATAGGGTGAGCCTTTTGTGGCATCGGTGAGTTGCGTGCTTCCGCATCCGGGGTGAGGCCTTGTGTGGCATTGGGTGAGCATCGAGACACCACACCTCGAGGTGAGCCATTTGTGACGTTCGGAGAGCATTGCGCCATCACACCTCTCCAACGGAGACGTAGCTTCTTTGGAAGTGAACTTCGGGAAACAAATCTTCGTCTCTGTGTCCATCGGTTATCTCTCAACCGAGCCCTTTACTTATGCACTTTACATTGTGATAGCCATCGTGCTTGAAGTATTTATTTCTTGCTATCACCTTGTTGCTTGTATTGCTTAGCATAGGTTGTTGGTGCACTTAGGTAAACTTACTGGCTAGGTTTTGTGCTCAATAAATTAAACGTTAGTTTTATTCCGCATTTACTTGAGCCTAAACCGTAATATTTTTAAAAGCCTATTCACCCTCCCTCTAGGCGACTTCCTTTGTACTTTCAAATACTATACCACCTTATATGGAAAATGTCCCAACAGGGGGATCTGCAACCTTTCCGTCCACCTCTAGTGAAAAAGACAAATTCCTGCCGAATCGGTAGGAAGTGGGTCAGATATGAACTACAGGTACATGATCCGATGCCCATGTTTTTTTACAAACATCTTTTCTAGGTTCACAATATGCTATTTTATAAAAGATCCAATGCAAGTTTAGCGAGGCTCGGCCTCGAGCTAAGAACCTTCATGCCCGTCGCTCGACAAAGTTTGACGATAGTTTAAAACGGGCATAAAAAGTTCAAAAACGATCGAAATAATGTGAAACCTTCGTGTGGTGTCATATTATGTGACATAGTTAGAAGAAAAAATATCAAACTTGGTATATTGATTATGTCTCAAAAAAACCTTCACAAAATGACCTATCTCATTCGAGGTTTCTTGGCTTTTGGGTCAAATGACCAATGTTATGGCTAGAATCAAGGCATAGTTTGTGATGATGTTCCCATATTATGCGTACATATGCATCATGGGATGGCGAACAATGTTGCAGGAGGAAGTTTTCCTTTTCGTCGCACCAAAAAGCTATTTTTCATTTTCTGGGCACAAAAACGGACGGTTTTGTGAAGCAACCACCAAATGGCTAATTCAAAATGCTACCACCATATTTTACAAAAATACTAGACCACCTTATATGGACAATGTCCCAACAGGGGGATCCGAAACCTTTCTGTCCACCTCTGGTAAAAAAAGATAAATTCCTGCCGAATCGGTAGGAAGTGGCTTAGATATGAACTACAGGTACATGATCCGATGCTCATGTTTTTTTATAAAAATCATTTTTAGTTTCAAAATATTCTATTATATCAAAGATCCAATGCAAGTTTCCTTTTCATCGCACACAAAAGACATTTTCATTTTGCGAGCACAAAAAGGGGGATTTTCTGAAGCAACCACCAAATCGCTAATTCAAAAACAGATGGTTTGTGATTAGTTGATATGGATATTATATTTGGATCCCTTTTATTTTTCTGATCAATTTAGACATATTATTTGTCGAATTCCTATTTACGGATTTAAAGATATTAATTATTCCATATTAAATATAAAAATACAAAAAATTAAAATTATTACATTTTTATTTGAATTCAATAATATTTTTTACTTATTCATTAATGTTTACTTAAATAATTGTTTGTAATTTCAAAAAATACAAACATGTGACATGATGATATAAGAGTTAATAGGATTGATAGCATCGTATTGACAACAATGTATGAATTATTTTATGAAAACAGATTCTGAAGAAACGAGAAAGTTAAGCGTGCTAGAGCTGGAGTAGTATTAGGATGGGTGACCGGCCGAGAATTTTGACCAAGACTGCAATTTAATTAAATATTAAGTGTAATTAGTGTTAAAAATGTTCAAAGTGAGAGATTAACGAGTCAAACAATTCAAAGATTCAAATATTGAGAAAAAATTAAAAAAATGTTTTTGCAACCTGTCGACAAGCTATGTCGACGGCCGCTATTGCCCTCGGCGTAGCATATGCCGACGGTATTTTGATACGCCGACGGCCTCTATGTGCTCCCTCGAGGGAGACCTTTGCCAAGGAGGCTACGCCGAGGACAGTCATCGGCATATCATACGCCGAGGGCATTTGGCCTACGCCGACGGCTTTTTGCCCTCGGCAAACACTAGTGCAGATGGGGGCCTTTAACACCGGTTCCTAAGGCCCTCTAACAGCGGTTGTAGAACCGCTGTTGAGGGTTCGGTGTTAGAGCCCCCCCTTTAACACCGGTTCTTATACGAACCGGTGTTAAAGGGTGGCGCACGTGGGGCTGCCGCAGCACTCAGCCCCCCCCCCTTTAACACCGGTTCGTAACACGAATCAGTGTTAAAGGTTCTGTGCCGCGGCAGGAAAAGGAGATAAATCTCTGCCGCGGCAGGAAAACATCCTAAATCTCTGTCGCGGCAGAGTTCTGCCGCCGCCCCGTTCTGGGCGTATTTCTGCGGCGCGGCGGGGACGGGGAGGGGGGAGGGGGAATCGATCAGGAGCGGTATATACACATACATCATCGTCGGTACATACGAGGACATGAATAATTAAGCAACTATTATTATACACAAACATCGCCATTGTGTGGTATTCTCCATAAACGTTGAAGCATCAAGTACAAGACAAACACGTTCAAGCATCTAAAGAGTTTTTGGATATCTAAAGAGTTCTCCGCCAGGCGTGACGACCTCATCAAGTATGAACCCCGCAAATTCCTCTTGAATGGCTCGTATGTGGTCAAATGGTAGGAGTTGGTCCCGCATCCGTTCGATCTAAATATATATGAAGAATGGGGTCAATATATATATAAGAATAAAACTCAACACAATTGATGGTAATAAAATAATGTTGTGTACTTTGTTTACTTACTCTAAGTTGTTCTAGTGCGGCTTGGCCCATCGCAGATATCGTGTTGCGAATGAACTCACAAACATAGTATCCACATAAGTTATTGTCGGGTCCCTGATACGCGCACTTTACGAGAATAGAGAGTTCAATCAAAATAATAATCAATAAAGCATGATATAATGGAATTGGAAGCAGAATCAAAGAGATACGCAGACCTAGCTAGCTAGTATTACTTACATTTTGATCTACAAATTTTAGTTCTTCTGACCATTCACCCACGGTCCTGCCCGTGAACCTTTTCCAAACCCTGTCCGGCAAAGAAAATGGATAAAGGAGTAATTAATTACTTGTTGTCACGAAAGACGCTGATCTAGTGAGATAATATGATTGAAATTACCTCTGGAGCATCTCTCTAAAGTTTGCCCATAGCTCTTTTTGTTTTCGTAACGAGTCCATGACAAGGACTTTTCCTGAGTCAGGTTGAATGACTAGCAGAATAAAGTGGAACCTACGCACGCATAACTCATCATCAGTTACACTTAACATCGAGTAAGCCGAAACAGAATGTGTACAAGAGAGGGTAACAGTACTCACGAGAAGTTGTAAGGCAATAGTATTTCCCTTTTGGTTTGTTGTCTCAGTAAAGACCTTAGCAAGTAATCTTCTGTTTGCCCGGGTTTGGTTCTTACCACTTCTTCATGAGCTCTATTTGGGTCAACGATCCCAATGTCAAAAGGGCCTCCTTTCATGCATTCCATAACCTTTTTCCTGCATAATAGTATATACATATATGGTGAGCATATATATACATGCAATTAATGAAGTGAATGAGATGAGATAGAAATTACAGAAATAGTACTTACACACAATAAAGGCTGATGGAAGCTTTGTCGAGTTCCTTCTGATTGAATAGAAAATGCAAGTCTTGAATGTTGAAGTCGATCTCGTCGTCTCCGCACAAGAAAATCTGATCTCTTATATGCATCGTGATCCATTCTTCCTTTCTCATCTTGCAGAAATCAAGGTACCACTTGTGCAATCTTCGCATCTTTGTTGGTAGATTCTTGAGCTCCTCTTTCTTGATGAGATTCTTCCCATACTTCCATGGCTATATGGGGTTGACATCGCTTGTGGGAATGTTGTCTCCCATGAGGTTCAAGTATGCAATGTAAGTCATCCCCATCTTATTTGCCTTTCTTTGTAGCTCTGCCTCGTAATCATTTACAGGAGGAGCGTTCCGTGTGTCGAACACTTGGAGCGGGGC
The DNA here is from genome assembly GCA_916181665.1 of Avena sativa. Classification (NCBI taxonomy): domain Eukaryota; kingdom Viridiplantae; phylum Streptophyta; class Magnoliopsida; order Poales; family Poaceae; genus Avena; species Avena sativa. Next base: position 428,165,906 of record OV702280.1, read on the forward strand.
GCATGATTGCTTTTCCTGCTCTCCGAGCATGGGAACTGTTTTCTGGGGTGCCGCATGACTGCTACTTTCAGTCTCCCTCCGCCTTGCATCCCCCTTCAAAATCTGGCTCTCGTAGTCCGGCACAAGTGGGGTTTCAGGTTTCAAAAGATTATTGTAAAACTTCTCCACCACCGCCGGATCTATTTTCTCCTCTGGCTCGGCCCGTCTAGGTGCAAAGAATTTCTTGACCTCTTCTTCCGAGATCCTATTGGTCTCCTCGTCGCTGCGATTCCACGGTAAAACCGGCAATGGCTTGGCGAAAGGCTGCGGGACGTAGTTTCTTGAACTCTTTGGCGTACGGTTTCCTGCGGATTTCTTCTTGGCAGTGCTAGTGATGCTCTTTGTGGCAGTGCTCTTCCGCTTACGCTGAGGAGATGGCTGGCGCGCCGGAGATGGCTGCCGCGCAGGAGATGGCTGAAGCGCCGGAGATGGATGCCGCGCAGGAGATGGCTGAAGCGCCGGAGATGGCTGCCGCGCAGGAGATGGGTGAAGCGCCGGAGACGACAGGGGAGTATTCTGATGACTTGGAGACGGCTGAGGCGGCTCAGACTGCTGACGCTGCGAAGATAGCGGGGGTGCCAGTGGCCTCCAATTTGGAAGCACGATGTGTTCCTTCTTCCAAAGAATGGTTGTTTTCACTGCAAATTTGAGTTGAGTTTCCCCTTCACCTGTAGCATGGTCAAGCTGTGCTTCCTCATATTCCTTCACAACCTCATCCCCCCTGACAATAGCATCGCCATCTGGAATCGGTCGGCAGTGGTAAGTTCCACCAGCTACAGGAGGTAAGGCATAGCCGACAGCCACCTTAATGGATAAGCCCATTAATCTCACATGCAGCTCAGCGTGTTCGCTCTCTGTGATCTCATCCACGGGGTATCGAGGACCCGCCATTTCAAGCGTGGGTTGCACGTTCTTCGCGGAAGCCACACTGCTTTTCCGCACAGAGTCTGGGCCGCCGGCAGCTTCCAATGCAGGCTCTTCGTGCCGCTGAGATTGGCCGGTAGCTTGCTGGCTCTGTTGTGCATTCACTTGCGCCTGCAGCACCACAAGTGCATGTTCTATCTGTGTCATCCGCTTTGTACGCTCTTTTTCTTTTCTGCCGCTGAAAGAACATTTCTTAATCCCTAGTGTTTTGTGTGTTAGATAACAATACCAAGGATCATTTAATGTGTGTTGAAGTGTTGCAGCTCTATCTGAGAATAAAGGGAAAAGATCTCTGCCTTTGGGGGCGGATAATCCGGCCCCACCAGGGGCGGATAATCCGCCCCTCCCTTTGCCCAAGCAGGCGCAAGCCCCAGAAGGGGGGCAGATTTTTGGCCGGATTTTCCGGCCCCGCCGGATAATCCGCCCCTCAGGGGGGCCGGATAATCCGCCCCCCTTGCTCATCGCCAAGGCGCAAGCCCCAGAGAGGGGGCGGAATTTTGGCCGGATTTTCAGGGGGGGCCGGATAATCCGCCCCTCAGGGGAGCCGGATAATCCGCCCCCAAGATCTTCACCAAGCTTCACCATGGCGCAAGCCCCAGAGAGGGGGCGGAGTTTCCCCCGGAGAATCCGCCCTTGGGTCGGAGTTTTCCCAGGGGGCGGATAATCCGCCCCAAGTGGGGGGGCGGATAATCCACCCCCAAAGTTGTGCAACAGCCAGATCTGGGGAGGGGGTGTTTAAGCCAGCCTTCCCCCTCCTGCCAGAACTCTTGATTCATCTCGAAAAAGACCAGATCAGATCTGAAAGCTTCATCCAAGAGTGCTCCACCTAGATCCACCCAAAGGCCCCATCCCTTGGGGAATCGAAGGAGGAGAACTCGATCTTCATCATCAGCAATCAAGCGCTTCATATCCTCTCCGTTCATTTGGAGAACCTCCGATCTAGTATTTCTAGCAAATATCTAGATCCTCGTTTTTGTTTATATTGATAAACCTTGTTCTTGTGGCAGCTTGTTGTCATCTCGGGAGCCCCCAATTCAGTTGTGGGTGTGTGCCCCGATAGTGTTGTAAAAGGCACCGGTTCCCTCCTCGAAGGGATCCAATAGTGGAGAAGGTGGATCAGGCCTCTCGTGGCGAGATCCATCGGAGAATAGGGTGAGGCCTATTGTGGCGTGGTGGTCTTAGAACCGCCCACCCCTCCAACGCAGATGTACTTCCCTTAACAAGGAAGGAACTGCGGTAAAACAAATCCCTGTGTCTCCGCGTGCTCCACTATGGTTTCCTCGCTCCTCTTTTACGTGCTTAGTAGTTAGGGTTTCATATAGGGAAATTCTCGTAGTTGCATATCTAGAGAATTTACTTTGTGTCAAGCCTAAAATTGAAAAAGTATTAAAAATTGGTTAGCACCTATTCAACCCCCCTCTAGGTGCCCATACGATCCATTTCAATTGGTATCAGAGCGTCGGCTCTTATTTCGGGCTTAACCGCCTAAGAGAAGTATGGGTTCCAAGGGAGATGGGAGTGATGCTCCGGAGGTAGTCACCATGAACGATCTCAAGACGTTGGAAACAACCTTGGTGAGTTCAATGGAGGCTAAGATGGAAGAGATGCGTCAATTGATAATGCGTCTCTCCACATCCGCAGCATCACCTCCATCTAACTCTGAGGATACCACTCCGCAATCCAAGGAAACGGGTAAAACTGTTTCCAAAGATAACGAAGTGGTAGGTGATGATACTAGCAAGAGATCCTCCTCGAAAAAGGATAGCGGTAAGGATGGATACAATGAGGTTTCTCATGTGTATTCCCCTGATCCGCTTATCCCTCATCCACATATACATAATAGGGGTGATCCACCCAAACTTTCAGCATCTACTTTCTCTCAATGGCAATTTTTGATGAAATCTCATGTGTGTAGTTCCTCCATAGAGTTGTCGAAGATCATCGAAAATGGTCTTCATGTTGGAAACCCCAACAATCTCACAAGAAGAGAAGTGGTCGATAGCCAACTCAACGCTACAGCTCTACACATGATACAGCTTGGTGTGGGTGATAAAGACATGCCACACATTCAGCATCTTAGCACAGCTAAAGAAGCTTGGGATGCCCTCACCGAGCTCTTCATCGGAAATGAAAGTATGAGAAGGAATAGATATGATGCCTTGAGCAATGAAGCTGAAGGATTTTATATGCTGGATGGAGAAGACCACGAGGACATGTCTAGGAGGCTCAAGGCAATTGCCACAACCTTCAGAAACCACGGTGCAGCTCATGTTGATGATGCTTGGATCAAGCGCAAGTATGTCAGTGCTCTTATGCCATTTGAGCCCACAGATTTGAAAAGTCTCCAAGGTAGGCATAACTATCACCTCATGTCATCCAATGAGGTAATGCAAGAAATGGCCGCTTTCAAAGTGGCTGCCAAGAATGCCGAAGATGCTCGTGCTCGAGCTATGGGGATGCAAAAGGGGGTCAACATGTCCTTGAAGACTAGTGTGATTGATCATGATGAATATGTGGTAGAAGGTCTGGACTGTCCCGAAGATATAAAAAGGATCCACGGACAATACAAGGATCTTTATGCAAGAAACTTTTGGAAAGATCCAGCCAAGGCTAAAGCTGAACTAGATCGCAAGAGTGGAGCCTATGGTAGAAAAGAAAATGGTCCCAAGCTGCGAACATGCTTTAATTGTGGTGACCGGCTGCACTTCGTAGATGAGTGTCCATATCAAAGTAGAGAGGATAATGGAGGAAGACTCATTTTCAAGGACAAATCAAAAGCTCCACGTAAGAAACAGTTTGTAAAGAAGAATGCTCCTTTCAAGAAGCAACCAAAGACTGTTCTAGTGGCTGAAGAACAATATTCATCGGGGAGTGAAGATGAGGACAAGGACGATAGCTCTCAAGAGGTGGCTGCTATAGCCACTACATCTACATCAACATCTCTCTTTGACTCTCCGAACGAAAACATCATCAACAATAATGCTACTTGTCTCATGGCAAGAAGCTCCGAGGTAACTTCTTCTAACTCTTCTTTTCCCAAGGCTATGATAGACATGGATGATCCTGCTAGTCTTAAGGTTAAAGAAGAGATTATTGCTTTGGATTATTTCTATACTAACTTGCAAGGTGAGCACAAAGTTCGTTTTGAGGCTCTTATGGATCAGCTGGCCCAAAACGAAGCACTCCTCGAAGAAAAGGGCAGAATTGAAAGGGAGGATGCAATGGAAATTGCATCCTTAAAAAATGCTCTTGAAGAAGAAGAAGAAGCTCGGGTCTCTCTTGAAGAGAGGCTCGAGTCTATGGAAGAGTCACATGAAGAAATTGTGACTAAATTTCTTAAGGAACGTGACAATGCTGTCACCAAAGCAAAGAAGTTAAAGAAGGAAAGGATTGACTTTGGGGCTGCTCATGATAAACTATCCGAGGAATTGGAGATACTTGACAATGCTCACAAGGCGTTGAAAAATGAGTTTTCTATTCTCAATGAGTCACATGATCAGCTTCAAAGTCAATTGGCCAAATATGATACTCCTAGCTCGTCCAACTCAACATATAGTAACAAGAAAAATGCTAGTGTGGAAAAATAAGTGATCAAGGACATCACTACAAAGGACAAAGGTGTGCTTGATGAAGTCCTTGGCAAGCAAAGGTCAAATCATGGTAAAGAGGGACTTGGGTATGTCACCAAGTCCAAGAAGAAGAAAACCAAGAAGAACAAGACCAAGAATGTACAATTAAAGACAAGCATTGCTGAGAAGGTTGTCACAAAAGACAAGACTAATAATATTGGTATTGCAGGGTCTCACAATCCGAATTATGAACTCTTTTGTGATGACTATGGAGATGTTTATGCTTATTATGTTGGTCCTCTTGATGAATATATTTCTTGGTCTATTTGGGTCCCAAAGACCCTTGTTACTAACATGAAAGGACCCATTGAAAAATGGGTACCTAAAACCAAGAAGTAATTTTCTTGCAGGGCTATGCTTCCGGTGGGTCGAAATGGGTGCTGGATAGTGGCTGCACTAGTCATATGACCGGAAGCAAGGAGATCATCACGGAGATGCGTCCAAATCATGATAATATCACAGTCTCCTATGGTGATAAGTCTAAATCTCAGGTATTGGGTCTTGGCAAGGTTGTGGTTGCCCACGATATCTCTCTCGTGGACGTCATGCTTGTTGAGACCCTTGGCTACAACCTTCTTTCTGTTCGTGCCCTTGGCAAGATGGGTTTTGCTGTTTTTATCGATGATGATTTGGTGGTACTCTTATGGAGCAAGTCTCTAAAGGTCGCTTTCGTTGGATACGTCGAAAATGACCTGTATGTGGTGGACTTCTCGGGGAAAACCACTTCGGGTCCGATGTGTCTATTCGGAAAGGCCGACGTGGGCTGGCTATGTCATCGCCGTTTAGCCCATGTCAACATGAGAACTTTGCAAAGTCTCCAAAAGGGTGGCCACATCCTTGGACTAAAAGACAATGTATCTTTTGCCAAAGATCGTGTTTGCAGGGCTTGTGTTGAAGGAAAAATGCATGACTCTCCCCACAAGAGGAAGACTGTTGTGTCATCAAAGAGGATCTTGGAATTACTTCATGTGGATTTATTTGGTCCTCCTTCTCATGCAAGTCTTGGTGGGAAGAAATATTGCTTGGTCATTGTCGATGACTACTCAAGATATACATGGGTATATTTCTTCAAGCTGAAAAGTGAGACTCAACAAACTGTCATCGACTTTGCCAATGAAGTTCAACGTCAACACAATGTTCTCATCTTGGCAATTAGAAGTGACAACGGCTCAGAATTCAAGAACTACACTTTAAACGAGTTAGACACCAATATTCCGCTGCGTACACCCCTCAACAAAATGGTGTAGCCGAGAGGAAGAACCGGACTTTGATGGATATGGCAAGATTTATGCTAGGTGAATTCAAGTCTCCTTATAATTTTTGGGCTGAAGCCATTTCCACTGCTTGTCACTCATCAAACCGGCTCTACCTTCGGAAGATCTTGGACAAGACCCATATGAAATACTTACCGGTAACAAACCCAACATCTCATACTTCAGGGTATTCGGGTGTAAGTGTTTCTTTCTTATTAAAGGTGTCCGTTTGTCAAAATTTGATTCCAAGGCTTTAGAAGGTATTTTTGTTGGTTACGGTGCCGAATCCCACACTTATAGAGTCTACAACAAGCTCACTGGGATTGTTGTAGAATCTTGTAGTGTGGAGTTCGATGAAAATAACGGCTCCTTTGTAGGGCAAGTTGATGTTTGTGATGCAGATGTTGAAATACCCCAAGATGTCATAAGAAGAATGGGCGTGGGATTTTTCCGCCCCATTGAGGAACCCCTTGTGGCGGATCGGGAAGGACAATGCTCCACACATGTGGAGCCCTCATCTACACAAGATCAACAAGCTCCTACCGTTGGAGTCAATCCTGCACCAACACCACAATCTGCTGAAGACCATCTGTCCCCTGGACAAGTTGGTAGTCCCAGGCCGGACTATCCGCCCCCTCCAAGGGGCGGACAATCCGCCCCTGGCACTCCAACTCGTTCCAGAGGATCCGAAGGAGAAGTCAACAACTCTGAAGCTCCCAGGCCGGACTCTCCGGCCCCCAGGGGCGGATTATCCGGGCCTGAAGAAAGTGTTCAGCAACAATCTTCTGCCAGTAACGGTGATCAAGATCAAGGGCAAGGTAGTAATCAAGACAAGGATACAGCAATTGATTCCACTCCTCCTAGAAACAATAAGGACATTGAGGCTCGTCGCAAGGCTCGTGCTGATCGGAACCTTGAACTAAGAGGTCACACTCTTGACAAGGTTGTTGGTGATCTACGACGAAGGGTATCCACTAGAAGAGAGCTTGCAAGCTTCTGTGATCATCAAGATCACATTTCCATGGTTGAACCGAAGAAGGTTTTTGATGCTCTTGAAGACCCCGATTGGGTTGTTGCAATGCATGAAGAATTAAATAACTTCGAACGCAACAAAGTTTGGAAACTCGTAGAAAAACCAAAGGATTGCCGCAATGTTATCGGCACCAAGTGGATCTTCAAGAACAAACAGGATGAAAATGGCATTGTTGTGAGGAATAAAGCACGACTCGTGGCTCAAGGATTCTCTCAAGTGGAAGGAATTTATTTTGGCGAGACCTATGCTCCTGTGGCTCGCCTTGAGTCCATCCGTATCCTTCTTGCATATGCAGCCCATCATAATTTTAAATTACAACAAATGGATGTTAAGAGCGCTTTCCTTAATGGTCCTCTACATGAGTTAGTATACGTCAAGCAGCCCCCGGGGTTTGAGGACCCCAAATTTTCGAACCATGTCTACAAACTCGATAAGGCGCTCTATGGCCTTAAACAAGCCCCACGTGCGTGGTATGAGCACCTTAAAGAGCTTTTGCTAGACCGTGGATGCGAAGTTGGGCAAATCGATCCCACTCTTTTTACTAAGAAGGTTAATGGGGAGCTTTTTGTATGCCAACTTTATGTAGATGACATTATTTTTGGCTCTACTAACCAAGCTTTTAACGATGAATTTTCGAAGCTTATGACTGACAGGTTTGAGATGTCCATGATGGGTGAGCTCAGGTTCTTTCTTGGATTTGAGATCAAACAACTTAGAGAAGGAACCTTTATTAATCAAGCTAAGTACATCCAAGACATGCTCAAAAGGTTCAAGATGACGGATCTCAATGGCGTTGCTACCCCAATGCAAACAAAGTGTCATCTTGAGCTCAATCCCAAGGGTAAAGACGTGGATCAAAAGGTATACCGATCCATGATCGGCTCTCTCCTTTACCTTTGCGCATCTAGGCCCGATATCGTGTTAAGTGTAGGAGTGTGTGCAAGGTACCAAGCCGCTCCTAAAGAAAGCCACTTAGTGGCAGTCAAGCGAATCTTCCGATATTTGGTTCATTCCCCAAATTTTGGGCTATGGTATCCCAAGGGTTCAAGTTTCTCTCTATGTGGTTACACTGATTCAGATTGGGCTAGTGACAAAGATGATAGGAAATCAACCTCTGGTGCATGCCAATTCTTGGGCAGGTCTCTAGTGTGTTGGTCATCAAAGAAATAGAATTGTATTTCACTCTCAACCGCCGAAGCTGAATATTTTGCTGCTGCAAGTGCTTGTACTCAATTTTTATGGATGAGGCAACCTTTAAAGGAATATGGTGTCAATTGTGACAAAGTGCCTCTTTTATGCGACAATGAAAGTGCTATCAAAATTGCTTACAATCCCGTGCAGCATACAAGAACAAAACATATAGAGATTCGCAACCACTTTATTCGGGATCATGTTGCTCATGGAGATATTGCTCTATCCTTTGTGAGCACGAAGAAGCAACTTGCTGATATTTTCACGAAGCCTCTTGATGAAGCAAGATTATGTTATTTGAGGAATGAGCTAAATATCATAGATTCAAGGAGCTTGGCTTGACTACCCTTGCACACTCACTTGCGCTTATTCATATATTTGGTTTAGATGCGGGCATAGACATAGGGGGAGTGTAGTCCTAATTGATTGGGCCAACCCTCCCCCCATAATGCCGAAAGCAAGTAAAATCATTTCCCTTAATATCATTTTGTGATATGTGGGTCATCGATGAGCATTGGTTTTGAACTCAAGATACATCTTCGCGGTGTCATGCCATGTGCTCCAACATGGTGGCTTTGGCCACCGCCCTCTTCCATGAGAAGAGTTGGTTTTTCATGGGTCTCGCTGGATTTTCTTGCATATCTTTTGTTCTTATGGAAAACACACTCAAATTTGGCTTTTGATTGATTTGATTCTTGCAAATTTGGGTGTGTAGTACCATCTCAGTTTGATGCTCTCAACCCAAGCCTTTCTCTCCCTCCTTGAACCATCTATTCTTGCACACAAGTCCTCTAAAACACCATCGAGAGATTTGCTAGGTTGCTCTGGGCTGATTCTGTTTTCCAGAATTTCTGGGGGGGGGCGGATTATCCGCCCTAAGTGGGGGGCAGATTATCCGCCCCGGGCGAAATCAGCCCCTTATAGGATGGGTCGGGGAGGGCAGGCTCAAACAGAGCAGCCAGTCCTCCCCCAACCCTACCTCTTCCCCCCAGCCGCCGCCGGAGCATCCGCCTCTCCCGGAGTCGATTCGACCACCGGATTCTCTGGGCTCTCCCCGGATCTTCTTCACCTCGCCTCCGGGTATCTTCTCCTCCACGATTTTCCTCCAATGAGTGAGGGTAACTCCCTCATCTCTCTCCTTTTGTATGGGATGTATTCTATTTGGTGGAAATCTCGTTGTAGAAGGTTCTTGGTGTTGTTTCTTACATGCTAGAATCAGTAGCCTTGCAACCCTAGTACCCGATCTGTTTTGCCATGGTAGATCTGAGCCAATCCAGAAATTTTTGCGGGGGGGCGGATTATCCGCCCCTGCCAGGGCCGGATAATCCGGACTGGAGAGTTACACTCTGGTCTGTTTTGGTTCTGGTTCTGCTCATGCACATCATTGGTTATGGGGTTGCACTGCTACTCTTTCTTGGTGTTTTCTTTCTCCTGGACTTGTGTGTATGCTCATCTCCATGCTACCTCTCTCAATGATATTCACAGGTGGTTCCAAGCCGACCAAGACCTTCGCCCGTCGTCCCCCTCCCCGTTATCTCAAACCCACTGCAGAAGGGAAGTTTATTGACGAAATAGAGGTCAGCAGGGCAGCAAAAGAGGCTGCAAGGATGGCAGAGGCAAGTAAGAAATCTAAGCGGACCGCTTCTCGCAAGGGAAAACAGTCTCGGCCCAATTACAAGTCTATGGACAGCATTCAGTATGCCACCATCCGCCAGACAGACTACTATGATAATGTTGACAGTGATGACCAACCCGAGGACACTGTGTTTTGGAATGCTCACTTTCGGGCTATCCATGATGATGTCTATGCTACTCTCAAGATTCGCCCGATGCGTCCCATTAACTTGACTGAGGCTCAATCCAAGGCTCGGCTCCTTGAGGCATTGGATGTGACCAACAAGATGGGGCTTCACCACCTCATGACCATTCAATGCAATTATGACTCTTCTGTGGTGCGCCAGTTTTTCTCCACACTTGTGATCTGCGGTGATGAGCGCCGCACTATGAAGTGGATGACCGGGACTACAATGCTTCAGTCAGACTTTCGCACTTTTGGGCAGGTTCTTGGGTATTCTTTCCATGGTTGTGACACTCCCGCTAGTCACTGCATCATTACTCCATTGAAGCCATCCAAGGACACTACACTGGCTCCCTGCCTTTCTCCTGATGGTGTTGCTGGTACTTTCGCTGGTATCTCTCCCTTGTATGCCTCTCTTGTTGGCATGTTTAGGGACTGCATCGCTCCTAGTGGTGGCAACAATGACAAGATCCGTGGCCACCTTGTTCCTCTCCTTGCGTTTGCTCACGAGTGTGCCACCAACACTGGATCAGCCACCGGTTACAAACTGGATGTCATGGACTATATTTTTCATGAGATGACGGATGCTATGATCAACAGGCTCTCTATCCCTTATGCTCCGTTCATTATGATGCTTGTCAAGCATATGTTACCCCATGAAGAGTCTGGCACTGCTTTGGATGGTGTTCATAAGCCCAAGAAAATCTACAACAAGGCTCAGAAGACTCATCACCCCTCCACTGCCCCGGAGTCCTTCATGCGTGATGCTCGGGCTAGTGGTCGTCGTTCCACGGTGTCCCCAATGGCACGTGAGGTCAAGCAGCTTAATTGGTTCCAGCGAAACATTCTTTGCATGGGTATTGACATTCACAAGGGCCAATATGAGGCGTACCGCAGGGATCATGAGAGGGATCACACGCAGCAGCTTATCCTCCACCATGTCTCAGGTGCCACTGGCAATCCACCTCCTCCCATTGCTACGGATCCGTATGCTCAGTGGAACACCTCAGGGATCAACTATGGCGAGCTCGAGAGTTGTCTCTTTCCTCCTCCACCGAGGGCACCCACTCCTCCAGCTGATGACGATGATGATGAGTATGATGAGGAGGAAGGGGACGAGAATGACTACGACGAGGATGAGGAGGAGTGATCTCCAGGGGCGTTAGCATCGCTCTTCTTCCTTTTTGGCGTTTCGATGCCAAAGGGGGAGAAGTAGTTCTATTAGGTGTCGTGGATTTGCAAGGGTTAGGCACAAGCTTTTCGATTTTAGTCGTTTTTATTTGCTTGCTTGTGCCTTTTTCTAGGGTGAACTCAGTTGCTATTTGTGTTTGTTTTTGTAAGACTATGTCATACTTCACTGTTTGGTACTATGTTTGGTATTCACGGAATTCTGGATTTATCTATTATGGACCTCATGGAATTCTGGAATTGTGGAGCATACTTGATGGCATATGGATTCATGGGATTATCTATGTATGATTTGGCTGTTTTCTCATCCCGGTGGTATGACCTTGTTTCCCAAACCACCTCGTTTCAATTATCTTGGTTATGGAAGTAGTGTTCTCCCTAGTGTGTGTACTTGTATTCAAATGCAAATCTTAAATATGCACACATCTAGGGGAGCGTGTTTCATTATTTAAGGTGGCGTTTGCCAGTTTTATTGCAAATCCTAGTATTGTCATCTAACACCAAAAAGGGGGAGATTGAAAGAACATTTCTTAATCCCTAGTGTTTTGTGTGTTAGATAACAATACCAAGGATCATTTAATGTGTGTTGAAGTGTTGCAGCTCTATCTAAGAATAAAGGGAAAAGATCTCTGCCTTTGGGGGCGGATAATCCGCCCCTCCCTTTGCCCAAGCAGGCGCAAGCCCCAGAAGGGGGGCGGATTTTTGGCCGGATTTTCTGGCCCCGCCGGATAATCCGCCCCCCAAGATCTTCACCAAGCTTCACCATGGCGCAAGTCCCAGATAGGGGGCGGAGTTTCCCCCGGAGAATCCGCCCTTCGGGCGGAGTTTTCCCAGGGGGCGGATAATCCGCCCCCAAAGTTGTGCAACGGCCAGATCTGGGGAGGGGGTATTTAAGCCAGCCTTCCCCCTCCTGCCAGAACTCTTGATTCATCTCGAAAAAGACCAGATCAGATCTGAAAGCTTCATCCAAGAGTGCTCCACCTAGATCCACCCAAAGGCCCCATCCCTTGGGGAATCGAAGGAGGAGAACTCGATCTTCATCATCAGCAATCAAGCGCTTCATCTCCTCTCCATTCATTTGGAGAACCTCCGATCTAGTATTTCTAGCAAATATATAGATCCTCGTTTTTGTTTATATTGATAAACCTTGTTCTTGTGGCAGCTTGTTGTCATCTCGGGAGCCCCCAATTCAGTTGTGGGTGTGTGCCCCGATAGTGTTGTAAAAGGCACCGGTTCCCTCCTCGAAGGGATCCAATAGTGGAGAAGGTGGATCAGGCCTCTCGTGGCGAGATCCATCGGAGAATAGGGTGAGGCCTATTGTGGCGTGGTGATCTTAGAACCACCCACCCCTCCAACGCAGATGTACTTCCCTTAACAAGGAAGGAACTGCGGTAAAACAAATCCATGTGTCTCCGCGTGCTCCACTACGGTTTCCTCGCTCCTATTTTACGTGCTTAGTAGTTAGGGTTTCATATAGGTAAATTCTCGTAGTTGCATATCTAGAGAATTTACTTTGTGTCAAGCCTAAAATTGAAAAAGTATTAAAAATTGGTTAGCACCTATTCACCCCCCCTCTAGGTGCCCATACGATCCATTTCAGCCGCGCCATCTGTAAGAGTCGCCCCACTCGGCAAACCCATCCTTCCACGTCATACCCCCTGTGCCTCGTGGATGTCCAGGGTGTTCTTTTTTACCGATGGCGCGTGTGAGCTGGTCATTCTCTCTGTCGGGATGGAAGGTCTTGGCGGCTGTTTCCTCATATGCTGTGATGAGTTCAGTGACAGGTTTGGCAAGGAGGGTTGGGAAGATACACAATCCTGTTTCTGGGTCCAACCTTGCCCCAATTCCGTAGAACCAAGTCTTTGCACGTAGGTCCCACCCATGTGTCTGGGGTGTGATCCCTCTAGCGCGTAGGGCCTTCTCATCTTCCTCCCACTTAGGCCTCTGAGATATGTAGCCACCTGACCCCGTCCTCTGGTGATATTACTTCTTCTGGGCATTTAGCGTATTGGTTTCTGACCTCTTCGTAGCTATAGCACCTTCCTTGTATGCCACAAATTCGGGCCAGTGAGGTCTTATCTTCGCATAATATGCGTCTTCGAAATCTAGAGTCTCGCGAGCTTTGACAAATTTATTCAATTTTGTCTTCCAGATGCGGAAAGCATCAGCCATCTTCTTTAGAGTCCACTCTTTGACCTTTTCCTTTATAACCGGTTTGTTTTCATCCTCCTCTAGCGGAAGGGTGAAATTTACCAACAGCGAATTCCAAAGCGTTTCTTTGGATCTTTCATCGACAAAGGTACCCTCGCCCTTCTTTGGCTTATTCCAATTTTCAATTATGATTGGGATTTGGTCCCTAACAAGAACTCCAGCCTGACGTACAAATTTGTCTGCGGCCTTCTTAGGCTCCATCGTCCTGCCATCAACACGGACTGCTTCGATCGTGAACTTTGCACGATCTTTCAACCGATGGCTCGTGCCTCGCTTGCTCTTTTTCGTAGAAGAAGATTTTTGTTGGTTGGTCGATCTAGAGGTCTAAAAGAAGAAAGAAGCGTTAATTAATACATTTACATATATACAAATCAATCGGTGCAAGTCAGCAAAGGCTTAATCCATGCATATACCTCGACAGACTTTGTAATCACTAAAGTGCGTTCACTGGAGTCGTCATCTTCTCCATAACTACTTGAGCTGTCATCATGTCCCTCCAAGTTCAGATTTTGTGATGTGTCCTCGTGGATCATGTTCTCCATTATTTCTTCATCTTCAAGGTTTCTACTGAGTGGATCCATAGTTTCTAAAACAAAATATGATCACACAAATATCAGTAATACATCTATTGAAATGCTCAAGCAAAGATGATGGTATGATAGATTAAAAGTATTGAAATGTAACCCTAATACATGCTTGGTCATTCCAAACCCTAATTCGGAGAAACCCCGGATTCATATGAGAGGGTACATTTACTTCTTCTTATTAACTTATCATGAAAGTTGATTAACATAGCATGGTTATTATAATGCTATATTGACAACGAGAGGTGGCGGCGCTAGGGCGAGAGCGGGGCCGGGATGCGTGGGGGTGTGCGTTCGAACCAGCACGACGTGGGCTCAGCGAGGACATAGGAGGTCAGGGTCGACGGCATAATGGTGGCGGTGGTCGTCGGCGTGGCACAAAATATACACATGCATATACAATACACATACAGTACAATATACATATATACATACACATACAAATATACATACACATATGCCACTTGTTCTACTGAATTCAATGGTATTTTATTTGCAAATTTTGGCCCAGTGGTATTTTATTTGCGATTCGCCGGTACGCCTTCGGTTTGGAAACATATGACCCCGCGATGGAGCGCCTCTCTGCCGTCCGCCCCTCTCGCGTTCGCCATGGCTGCGGCCGTCGGCACGCCGTGCGCGGCGCAGAACGCTCCGTCGGACTTCGTGAGCCCCCACGACACGTGCGTAAAGCCGACTGCAAGCTCCAGCACTCCGGCGGGCCGTACGGGGAGAACATCTTCTGGGGCTCCGCCGGCATAGCCTGGAACGCGTCGGACGCCATGGCCTCGTGGACCTCCGAGAAGAAGTACTACAACTACGTGCGTGCTTGGACAGTTTCGCCGGTGGAGAGGCGGCGTCACGGGCTTGGACGGGGTTGCCGGTGGTGGCATCACAGGCTTGGACGGCGTCTCAGGAGGCGGAGTCACGACCCTTGGCCACCGTGGGCGGTGGGGGTGGCAGGGCGCCGGTGAGGAACCGGGGCAGGGTGCGCGCCACCGGTGCATGCACCAACACCCTGCTCGGCGCGAGTTCGAGGGGGTAGGGGCGGATAGGGCGTGGACGACATACGTACGGTGAGGGCGACGGCGACGGCGACGTACGGCTGGACTGCGAGGGCGCGACGGCGAGGGAGTACGTGGACACGGCGGCGGACGTACGACGACGGCTCGCGCGCGGCGAGGGGGGCGACGGCGCTCCCGCGGGATGGCGACGGCGAGGGCGGCGACGGCAAGGGATGGACGGCGAAGGCGCGGCTCTCCTCTGCGCACGCGATTTTCAATCTGGCTGGGGGAAGAAGGAAGAGACGAAGGCGTGCGTTATAACGCCCACCCTTTAACACTGGTTCATGGCACGAACCGGTGTTAAAGGGGGGAATTCGTTTCGAGCCCGCACCCGCCACGAACCGGTGTTAAAGGGGGGGTGCGGGCGCGAAACGAAATAAATGCGCCCCCCCCCTTTAACACCGGTTCGTGGCTGGAACCGGTGTTAAAGGGGGGCATTTATTTCATGCATTAAAGGGGTGGGGGTATTTTTAATTCAAAAAATAGGATATGAATTTAGAAAATTCATATCTTTTTCATTTCAACTCAGAAAAATATGAATAATATATCATAATTTCAGAAAAATAATATCTATCCATTCATGTAAAAACATTTTATATTTACTTTAGATGAAAATTTTCAAAATGATTAAAACACTTACATATAAATTTTGATTATTCAATTCAAACAAAAATAAAATAGACAAACCCTAAAACTTTGAACATAAGAAATATTAAGCATCTAAAAAGGAATCTAATCTGATCTTTTTTAAATTTTTTATCCCTGTTTTAAACTATCGTCAAACTTTGTCGAACAACGGGCATGAAGATTCTTAGCTCGGGGCCAAGCCTCGCTCAACTTGCATTGGATTTTTGATAAAATAGCATATTGTGAACCTAAAAATTATTTTTGTAAAAAATCATGAGCATTGTATCATGTACCTGTAGTTCATATCTGACCCACTTCCTACCGATTCGACAGGAATTTGTCTTTTTCACCAGAGGTGGACGGAAAGGTTTCAGATCCCCCTGTTGGTACATTGTCCATATAAGGTGGTCTAGTATTTTTGTAAAATGTGGTGGTGGTTTTTTGAATTAGCCATTTGGTGGTTGCTTCACAAAACCATCCGTTTTTTATTCTCGGAAAATGCAAAATGCCTTTTTGGTGCGACAAAAAGGAAAACTTCCTCTTGCAACTTTGTTTGTCATGCCATGATGCACATGTATGCACAACATTGCCACATTATCACAAACTATGCCTTGATTCTAGCCATAACATTGGTCATTTGACCCGAAAGCCAAGAAACCTCGAATGAGATAGGTCATTTTGTGAAGGTTTTTTGAGACATAATCAATATACCAAGTTTGATATTTTTCCTTCTAACTATGTCACATAATATAACACCACGCGAAGGTTTCGCACTATTTTGATCTTCTTTTACTTTTTTATCCCCGTTTACACTATCGTCAAACTTTGTCGAATAACGGGCATGAAGATTCTTAGCTCGGGGCCAAGCCTCGCTCAACTTGCATTGTATTTTTGATAAAATAGCATATTGTGAACCTAAAAATGATTTTTGTAAAAAATCATGATCATCGTATCATGTACCTGTAGTTCTTATCTGACCCACTTCCTGCCGATTCGGCAGGAATTTGTCTTTTTCACCAGAGGTGGACGGAAAGGTTTCAGATCCCCCTGTTGGTACATTGTCCATATAAGGTGGTCTAGTACTTTTGTAAAATGCAAAATGCCTTTTTGGTGCGACAAAAAGGAAAACTTCCTCTTGCAACATTGTTTGCCATGCCATGATGCACATGTATGCACAATATGGCCACATTATCACAAACTATACCTTGATTCTAGCCATAACATTGGTCATTTGACCCGAAAGCCAAGAAACCTCGAATGAGATAGGTCATTTTGTGAATGAGATAGAACTGGAACTAAAATACAGAATGCAACTAATAGTAAGTTACATAAAGCACGACTGAAAATTAAGATACATAAAAGAACTGAAAATTAAGATACATGGCCAGATTAAGTCACAATCGGCCGAACTTGTTTCGGAATGTTGGAGTGATTCAGTCATTCTCCTGCCTACACCTGTAATACTTCGTCACTATAGCCGTCGTACTCGCCGTCGCCGTCGTCACTGTCATCGTCGGGGTCGCCGTAATTGAACCTTGAAGGCTGAGTATGCGTGGGTTGGACTTGAGGGTAGCGCAGACGAGGGTTAGAGTCGGCGGCAGTGTCGTAGGCCATGACGCTCTGGAGTGTCCGACCGAGCCACCATAGCCGACGGCCGGTCTCGTTGAAGTTCGGAGGAGGTGGGCCGTCCTCCTCGTGCCTGGCGAGCGCCCTCTCACGCCGATCCCCAAAGAAGGCTTCCCAAGTAGGGAAATAGTCGAGATGCCATCTGGGATTCCTCCGCTGCTCCGGCGTGAGATCGAAGTAGTAGTGGTTCGTGATGGCCATTCGGCGCGCCACACCTAGAGGGACAGGAGGAACCGACATGCCTCCGGCGCTCAGCATCCAGCCGACGGGGACACGGTAGCCCGGCGGGCAGAGGTAGTTCGAGGCGCAAAGCGCCTCCGCCTCCCTGGGGGTTAGTGCTAAGGTGGAAGCCATGGGAAAGAGTGATGAGGTTGCAGATATGAGTCTAGAGATGTGTAATGACAATGGAGGCCAACCCTACATATATATAGTGAGAAATGACTGGAGGGAAGAACTGGCGGGAAAAAATGGCGGGAAGAAAAATGGCGGGAAAAATGGCGGGAAGAAATAGCAGGAAGAAAAATGGCTCATTTAATAAATATACTGTTAACAGAAGAAATATGACATTGATTTCCATGTTGAGATACATATGTGTGCCAAAAATGGCTCAATTAATACATATAGTCAATCTTATGATCGCGTCGGCCGTAACCATGGAGTATCAGCACCGTTTAACAGGATGGTTGGGTCAGTCTTCACTCTGAAGGGCGGAATTTTATCAAACTTATTATAATCTTCTGACATGTCTGTCTTGTCCTCCACTCCCACGATGTTTCTTTTCCCTGAAAGAACTATGTGACGCTTTGGCTCATTTGTGTGATGTATCTGCTTGCTTATTTTTTTTCTTTTTTCGGTTTGGTAGACATGTCCTTCACATAGAAAACCTGAGCCACATCATTGGCTAAGACGAATGATTCGTCTAAGTTCTTGTCTACCTTCGTAAGATTGTTGAGATCCACTGTTGCTATTCCGTACTTCTTGTCTACCTCAACACCTCCTCCTGTTAGCTTGACCCATTTGCATCGAAACAAGGGGACCTTAAAATTAGGTCCATAGTCAAGTTCCCATATCTCCTCTATGACCCATAATACGTGGTCTTTTGCCCATTGTCTTCTGCTGCATCAAAGCGGACACCACTATTTTGGTTGGTGCTCTTTTTATCTTGGCCTATCGTGTAAAATGTATTCCCATTTATCTCGTACCCTTGGAAAGTACATACAGTCAAAGATGGTGTCCTGGCCAACAAGTATAGCTGATCCCCAACAGTGGTGTTATTCGTGAGAAGTCTTTGCAGCCAGCCGCCAAAACTCGCCATGTGTTCACTTATAATCCATTCATCAGACTGTCCCGGGTGTTTGAGGCGTATTAAATTTTTGTGTTCATTAATATACGGGGCAACGAAGATATATCTTTGTAAAACCGTGTAGTGTGCTTGATTGAGAGAATGCCCATCCTTACATATCATTGCTTTACATCCTAGGGTGCCTTTTCCACGCAGTCTCCCCTCATGTCGTGATTCTAGAACACCAATCGCCTTAAGGTCAGGAATAAAATCAACACAGAACTTAGTGACCTCCTCTGTTACATAGCCCTTGGAGATGCTTCCTTCTAGCCTAGCACGGTTATGAACATATTTCTTTAAGACTCCCATGTACCTCTCAAAGGGGAGCATATTGTGTAGAAATACAGGACCGAGAATGGCAATCTCTTCTACTAGGTGAACCAGGAGATGCGTCATAATATTGAAGAAGGATGGTGGGAACACTAACTCAAAGCTGACAAGACATTGGGCCACATCTGTCTGTAACCCTGGTAGGCTTTCTGGATCGATTACCTTCTGAGATATTGCATTGAGGAATGCACATAGCTTCACAATGGGTACTCGAACATTTTCAGGTAGAAGCCCCCTCAATGCAATCGGAAGCAATTGTGTCATAATCACGTGGCAGTCATGAGACTTCAGGTTTTGGAATTTTTCTCTGCCATATTTATTATTCCCTTTATATTCGACGAGAAGACAGACGGGACCTTGATACTGCCCAGGCATTCAAAAAAGATCTCCTTCTCTGCTTTGGTAAGAGCGTAGCTGGCAGGAGTTAAGTGGCATCGTTTACCCTTCTCGTTCTCAGAATGCATAGGCTCTTCAGGGTCTTTCAGACGTTGCTGGTCCTGTCGTGCTTCCGGTGTATCTTTTGTCTTTCCATACACTCCTAGGAAGCCTAGCAGGTTCACGCAAACATTCTTCGTCACGTGCATCACGTCGATTGAAGAGCGGACCTCTAAGACTTTCAATAGGGTAGGTCCCAAAATATAGATTGCTTCTTCCACATGGGCGCGTGTCCGGCATCGTCATTCGGAACAGATAGACTGCCAGGACCTTTTCCAAAGATTACTTCTAGGTCCTTGACCATACCAAATACCTCCTCACCGGTACGGAGGACAGGCTTCCTCCGGGGTTCTGCCAAACGTTTTAAATGCTTGCCTTTCTTTCTTACTGGATGCATATTCGGAAGAAATCGACGATACCCTAGGTACACAACCTTCTTACATCCAAATATACACTTTCAGTCTCATCTAAACAGTGTGTGCATGCATTATATCCCTTGTTTGTCTGCCCTGAAATGTTACTAAGAGCAGGCCAATCATTGATAGTTACGAAAAGCAATGCTCGTTGGTCAAATGGCTCCCCTTTGTGCTCATCCCATATACGTACACCTGGTTTGGCCCACAGCTGTAAAAGTTCTCAACTAATGGCCTTAGGTACACATCAATGTCGTTGCCGGGTTGCCTCGGGCCTTGGATGAGCACTGGCATCATAATGAACTTCCTCTTCATGCACAACCAAGGAGGAAGGTTATAGATACATAGAGTCACAGGCCAGGTGTTGTGACTGCAGGGTCTTTCAGACGTTGCTGGTCCTGTCGTGCTTCCGGTGTATCTTTTGTCTTTCCATACACTCCTAGGAAGCCTAGCAGGTTCACGCAAACATTCTTCGTCACGTGCATCACGTCGATTGAAGAGCGGACCTCTAAGACTTTCAATAGGGTAGGTCCCAAAATATAGATTGCTTCTTCCACATGGGCGCGTGTCCGGCATCGTCATTCGGAACAGATAGACTGCCAGGACCTTTTCCAAAGATTACTTCTAGGTCCTTGACCATACCAAATACCTCCTCACCGGTACGGAGGACAGGCTTCCTCCGGGGTTCTGCCAAACGTTTTAAATGCTTGCCTTTCTTTCTTACTGGATGCATATTCGGAAGAAATCGACGATACCCTAGGTACACAACCTTCTTACATCCAAATATACACTTTCAGTCTCATCTAAACAGTGTGTGCATGCATTATATCCCTTGTTTGTCTGCCCTGAAATGTTACTAAGAGCAGGCCAATCATTGATAGTTACGAAAAGCAATGCTCGTTGGTCAAATGGCTCCCCTTTGTGCTCATCCCATATACGTACACCTGGTTTGGCCCACAGCTATAAAAGTTCTTCAACTAATGGCCTTAGGTACACATCAATGTCGTTGCCGGGTTGCCTCGGGCCTTGGATGAGCACTGGCATCATAATGAACTTCCTCTTCATGCACAACCAAGGAGGAAGGTTATAGATACATAGAGTCACAGGCCAGGTGTTGTGACTGCAGCTCTGCTCACCAAAAGGATTCATGCCATCTGTACTTAGACCAAACCTTAAGTTCCTTGCGTCACGTGCGAAGTCCGGGTACTCTCGCTCGAATTTTCTCCACTGTGACCCATCAGCGGGGTGTTTCAATATTGCGTCTTTCTTACGGTCTTCCATGTGCCATCGCAACAATTTAGCATGCTCTTTATTTCTGAAGAGACTTTTAACCGTAGTATTATAGGAGCATACCACATAACCTTGGCAGGAACCTTCTTCCTAGGGGCCTCGCCCTCAACATCGCCAGGATCGTCTCGTCTGATCTTATACCGCAGTGCAGTGCATACCGGGCATGCATCCAAATTCTCGTACTTCTCACCACGGTAGAGGATGCAGTCATTAATAAAGGCATGTATCTTCTGCACGTCTAATCCTAGAGGGCAGACAACCTTCTTTTATTGGTATGTACTGTCGGGCAACTCATTATTTCTTGGAAGAAGATTCTTCATTTTTACTAACAACTTTGAAAATGCGCCGTCAGTCACACCGTTCTCTGCCTTCCATTGTAGCAAATCCAGTGTGGTACCTAGCTTTTTGTGGCCATCTTCGCAAGTTGGGTACAACAATGTTTTGTGATCCTTTAACATCTGATCCAGCTTCTCCTTCTCCTTTTCAATTTCACATTCTTCCTTTGCATCAGTAATGGCCCGACCAAGATCGTCATCAGCGGGCCCATCTGCTGCCTCTTGATCTTCATTATCTACCCCCGTTGCAGTATCATCATATTCAGGATACATATTATGATAGTTGTCATCATCCTCTTCTTCTTCGTTGTCTTCCATCACAACCCCTTTTTCTCCGTGCTTGGTCCAACAATGATAGCTGGGCATGAAACCGGATCGAAGCAGGTGGGCGTGAATGGTTCTGGTATTTGAGTAGTCTTTCTTGTTCTGACAGTGAACACACGGACAGCACATAAAACCATTGTGACCACGGTTTGCATTAGCCACAACGATGAAATTTTGGAGGCCCGTAATGTACTCAGAAGTGCGTCGGTCACCGTACATCCATTGCCGGTTCATCTGCATTAATATATAGTATATATCAAAAATTAATAGGGAGATGACCATTTATATATAGTACATCAATGACACATGAAAGGATAGTTGCCGACCTCGATCGAGAAGGAAACAGCAACGAGAAAACTTATTTTGAGTTCTCGGACATTTCACCGAACACCTCTTGTGCATAGGAAAAAAACACAAACTAGCTCACCTCACACCCTCTTGCTAGGCTCCAAAATGAGAGAGTGAAAAAATGGAAGAGAGGGGTGTGGGCTGCGGTGTGTTATATAGCCCCCCCCCCTCCCGCCCCCCGCCCCCCTTAACACTGGCACATGCCACGAACCGGTGTTAAAGGGGGGGCTGCACGGGCCACTGGTGCAGGGGCCTTTAACACCGGTTCGTGCCACGAACCGGTGTTAAAGGGGGGCTCTTTTTTGCTGCACGGGCCACGCTGGTACGCCCTCCCCCCTAACACCGGTTCGTAGAAGAACTGGTGTTAAAGCCCATTTCCAGGCTCAACCAAAGGCCTCGTTTCCACTAGTGAAATAACATTTGTTTAGTTTATCGGGCCAACCAACTCTCAAGTATCTATAGCATAGAAGTACGATAATACAAGGAAATACCTCATACCCATTATCCAGGACCTCGTTTAGTTTCAATGAATCAAGATAATGTGATTTAGTCAATTCGGTTGTATTTCAGACAGTCGGGTCCACATGGCATAGAAGATGGTTCTCTTAGGATTTTTCTCTACAGACCGGAAAAGGACTTGTATCAAATCGTTTGGAGGATTTCACATATTTTAACTTTCAGTAAAAATACATTTAAATTTAATTTAAAATTCTGAAAATGTTCACTGTTTGAAACTACTAGTGAGTAAGCTGGAATTTTCTCGCTCATTTGGCCTAGGAGTTATGAAGTTTTGGTATGTCATTTTTGGCCAAACATTGTTCAAATTTCAATCCTTTTGATAATATGTCCATTAGTTAAAGCTACATGTAGTGAGTAAACTAAAAAAAATTCATCCAATTTTGCCCAGCCAATTTGAAGTTTTGGTAGTTTTTGTAACTTTCTGCTAATGTTCAATCATAATACGAAAGTTTTTTAAAAAATAAAGCAGCTTAATTAATCCAAGATAACTGGCAGGAACAAACTACTTGAATCATTTAATGGTTTAAAATTTTGAAAACTTCACAAAAAGTTAAAAAAATAGAAGTTCCAAACGATCCGGTGCAAGTTGGTCTGGCAGGTCTTGGAGAAGCCGGCAATGAACATATTCTACAGCTATATTACTGTCAATATTTAAGGTCCTCACCACAAAATAAACCATTAAAGAAAAAAACAATTTTTTTCAAAATGGGGAGCGAAGCCCCGGCCTCTACATCAAGTCGATGCATATAGTCTTTATTTATTATTAGAACAACAAAGTATGGCAAAAGCCATTACAAAGATCATACAACGAAGACTGCCAAAACAAAACACCGAGAACCGTATCTCCATCTACCCGACGAGACCTAGCAATCACCCAACTGCCCCATGCAAGCTAGGAGCCCATATCCGCCCAGCATATCCACGAAACGGCGCCCATGCACTCACTTCGAATGTCGCTGCCTCCACTATCTTCCGCAAAATCATCTTCAGCATGTAGATCTATACGATCGACTCTCGCCACACCAGCCACCGACACCACCGTGGTGCCAAGTAGCACCACATCACGGTGCACTATCTCCAAAGCACGCCGCGGTCGCCACCGGTACCCCGTAACACCATGCTGTCAAGTACCACCAGCCAACATAGCTTGAAGTTTCCAGAGGATCTGTCGTGCGTAGCACCTGCCGAACAGGCATGCCTCAGCGTAGCACCTATCGGTCAGGCATGACTTGACTTCTCCGCCGAAGCTTCGTGCAAGACAAAGCCGCTCCACCATGGTCCCCGTTCGAGAAGCGGAGACCGACGCCCAACTACCAAGCCGCCCACATGCCCATCCAGCCGCCGAATGTCTCCAGAGATGAAGCCCCCACGGGGGAACGATGGAGACGCCGCCATCATCTGATCCAGGAGGTCCCCACATCGCCTCCAATGAGGACTACGAAGCCCACAGGCGCCACTGTCAATGGTTGCCTCCCCCAAATCTGAGGTTTCCCCCGGAAACAATGGAGCGAGGGACGTCCCCACCTTCGCCTCCAAAGAGGAAAATGACACCCTCAGGCGGCGCCGTCGATGTTGGCATCCTCACCCGCTTCAGCAGACCGCCCACCATCTCCTCCTCAACTGTGAGATCCAAGCACGTGACTTAATAGGATTGATAGGATACTCATACCAACAAGTTGCAACTTCTTTTCCGGAAGCTCATTCGAAAAGAACTCTAAGGTTAAGCGTGCTTGGCCTAGAGCAATTCTAGGATGGGTGACCGACCGGGAAGTGGGTACCGGGTGCGCACGAGTGAGGACAAAGTGCGCAGAAAACACTAGTGTTGGTCTGTGGGGTTAGTCTTGTTGGGAATATGCCCTAGAAGAAATCATATAAGATGAGATTTCCCATTGTATTCATAAAGTTATTAAGTTGTCCTTGTATAAACATATGATGTGTATCATTGAATATGTGATTCGGTTGTGGAACTATACGTTCATGTTGTTTGTACTAAATATCCTTGGTCATTGAGGTTGTGCTGGACACACAACTTAGACCAATGTAAAAGTTGGCTTGATGACTCGGTTCCACTTGTCATGGGCATGGATATGCTATTCCAACTTACACAGATTCGTCTAAAGAGTTTAGCGAGTCGGATTGACCCATATTGAGGTACAACGAACAAGTTGTCATTTGTATATCTCAATCAATGTAATCCTTAGACCTGAGGTTATAGCATAGTACGAGTTGAGGATCACCGACTTAGGTTCTGTCAAACGCTGATCCGTAACTGGGCAGTCATAAAGAGAGAGTTCGGGTCGACTGAGAATCAAGCTGCGTGATGTGAATAACCAAGATGGGATTTTGCCCCTCCACTCGGAGAGATATTCTCTGGGCCCTCTCGGATGATATGATTCGGAAATCATGGCCATGCACGACTCGGTTAAGTGTTAACCGACGCGATCGACTAAGAGTTAGTCGGGTGAATCACTTATCTCGGATCGAGAAGAGAGTCGGACTATGTAAGGGATGAAAAATATTCGCCTATAGTCTGACAAGGCATATCGTGAGGCAAAAGGGACTCGGACGTAAGTCACATTGGAAAGGCAAGTCGTCATGACTCTTGGGTACTTGGGAGTCAGCACGTTCTGCTAGGAGCCGCTACCGACTGATCGATTGTGAGTCGGACTCTAATCGTGTCCAAGTAGTCATGACCCTGTGGGGTCACACACTTAAGAGCGGGAGCAAGTTCGGATTGGATCTGAACCGGAAATTTGGTTGGGTTGGACCCAAGCCGGATTAGGACTGAGTCTGTGAGTCGGACTCACGGTGACTACTGTTATATGGGCTTTAGTGAATGGGCCACGAGAGTGAAGCCCACGTTCACTCCCTATATATAGTGGAGCACAGTAACCCAGAAGGGTTAATCGTTGATCGGTTAGGTCATTCCATGTGTTGGAAACCCTAGCTCCACAGTAGTCCTGCCGTCGTAACGAACCTAGCAGTTCGCCGCCGGTGCTCCTCCTTGTACGTGTGGATACCAGCAGAGGTGATGTACGATCAACACCAGGACGATCGGATCGCAAAGGACTGCACTGCATCAACTGACGTGCTTCATTAGTAATCCGCAACTGCGCTTCTAGTGGTAAACCTCGTGGCCTTCTACCTCAGCTAGATCTTGGGATCACCACGTTAGAGGGAAAAGTTTTGTTTTATCTCTACGTGGCCTAACAGTGGTATCAGAGCGATAGCTTCTGGTTTTAGGCTCGAGATCTCACATATGTGATATGCGGTTGGCTGTAGATGAGATCTATGTGCTATTTTGGTGGTCGATCTATGAGATAGATCGGTTTTGTACGAGGTTGATTGGATCAGCTGTACTCGGGGAATGGTAGGTCTGATTTCCGTGATCATACTGCTGAGGTCGTGGAACGACATACCCCTACCGGTCGGCTTCTGCCATCGGGGTAGACTGTGACACGTAAATCCAGAGGCGATGATCAAAGATCAAAAAGTTTGATCGAATTGGAACAATGGTCGGAATCCATGTCCGGATCGTAGATGAGATCTATGTTTTCGGAAAAATCGCCGGGCGCTGCCCGCACCCGCGAGGGACGCTGCCCCTTCGATCCCCGCCCGCTATCTGGCTAGCGGGACTTCCGTCTTCGCCCTGTCGTAGCGCCTTAGATATCATTGCGAGTTTCACAACGCCGGTAGATAGCGTATCTATGCATAACTTGTTTTTGCAGGAAGTTGTGAATGGTATGGTTCATGTGCATGTGATGTATGTGTGTAATCCATACGTGATATGCGAATCACGGTTTTGTCAGCCGGATGGAACCTAGGTGCTGTCATATTATTGTATAACAACCTGCGTGTCGGATTCTCCTTGTAATTTACTTTACTAAGCTAGTGTAGCTGTTTGGAGAACCCGGATGGCATGCAAGGCGTTGTACATGTCGGCGACATGGAGTAAGACGGCAAGTGACAAGAGTTGGCACGAGTCGGATTACAGGCTTTGTGGAGATGGAGATCGCCATGAAGGGAGCCATACCATTTCACATTATAATTGCTTTATTTTGTGTCATTGTTATGTCTCTGTTTTATCTCTATTAGATAGTCGGTAAAATTTTAATCCCTCAAAGAAGGTCTAGTCGATTTTCCCGCCAGTGTTTGCACCATCACAAGTCGGACATTTTTGGTAGTGGGCTCATAAAATTGAGGTGCTGCCAATTCTTTCCGACTAGGTGGGTTCGAGTCGGACTCTTACTGCGGAAACACTCGGTAAGCTAGACGGGTCTATCACAACGGTTGTGGGGCTCAGGGAAAAGTCGGAATGGAGTCGGGGCATGTGATGCCATCCGTCCAACAGGAGTCGTATGAGATACGATTGACAAGGAGTTGTCTACCTAGATCACTTGGCGACTAGCGGTGATGCTAAATCTCACTAGCCAACTTGCTTATTTAGGATCCTGAATCACTAAGTAACCATCGGAGGGGTGTTGGTTCTAGTGGGGGCATAAAATATTAAAATGTTTAATATGCTTGCTCTTTTATGAATACATGTCTTAAGTGTTTTGCATATTTTCTGTTGTAGATCATGGCACCAAGTAGCAGTCACTCTCAGATATCCGGTTTTGCATTGAGAACCATTCTTGAGAAAGATAAACTGAATGACACTAATTTTACCAACTGGTATCGAAATCTGAGAATTGTTCTCAAACAAGAAAAGAAGGACCATGTCCTAGACAACCCACTTCCATATGAGCTGAATGAGAATGCGACTGTCGCTGCTACCAATGCCTACCGTCGGGCTAAGGATGAGTCCACGGATATTAATTGTCTTATGCTTGCTCACATGGAACCGGACTTGCAAAAGCAGTTCGAGCATGTTGAGGCTTACGATATGATCGAAAGCCTCAAAAGTATGTTCCAGGATCAGGCGAAGACTGAGAGGTATCAAGTCTCTCAGGCTTTGCTGAGTTGCAAGCTTAAGGATGGTGATCCACTGAGCCCGCATGTGATCAAAATGGTTGGTTACATGCAGTCTCTAGAGAGGCTTGGCTACCCCATTAGCGAAGAGTTCACTACGGATATAATTCTGAACTCTCTTCCTAGTGTATATGGGCAGTTCATTTCGAACTACCACATGCATGGTATGGATAAGAAGCTCACTGAATTACATGGGATGATCAAGCAGGCAGAGGCGGATCTCAAGAAGGGAACCAGTCAAGTGTTGATGGTGCAGAATAAGGCTAAGTTCAAGAAGAGTTCTTGGACTAAGAAGAAGGCTAAGTCGGGAGGAAAGAAGGCTCAGGACCCAGTCCCAAGCGCTTCCTCAGGGACTAAGCCATCTCCTTCAGCCGGATCCACTTGCTTCTACTGCAAGGCGGATGGCCACTGGAAGAGGAACTGTAGCAAGTATTTGAATGATAAATCCAAGAGTGGAGGTATGACTTCCGACTCACGTACACTTGTTTGCAATGTTATAGACATATATCTTGTTGATGCACCTAATAGTTCTTGGGTATATGACACCGGATCAGTTATTCACATCTGCAACTCGTTGCAGGGACTGGTAAGAACTAGGAGCGTAGAAAGAGGCTAGGTTGATATTCGAGTCGACAACAAAGCAAGAGTTGCTGCGTTGGAAGTCGACACGATGCAACTTCATTTACCTTCCGGATTCATTATGGAACTAAATAATTGTTATTATGTTCTAGTGCTCACTCAAAACATTATTTCTGCTTCATGTTTGATGAGGCAAGGCTATGAGTCGAATATCAAGAATAATGGTTGTTCTTTGTATTTGAATGATATGTTTCACGGCTTTGCACCCGTCCAGGATGGGTTATTTATTTTGAATCTTGATGGTGAGTCGGTTTATAACATAAATGTTAAAAGGTTGAAACCAAATGATCTGAATATGACTTACTTTTGGCACTGTCGGCTTGGTCATATAAGTTGGAAACGCATGAAGAAGCTCCATGATGATGGACTCCTAACTTTGTTCGACTTGGAGTCGTTCGAGACATGCGAATCTTGCCTACTCGGCAAAATGACCAAGACACCTTTTGCAAAGAGTTGCGAAAGGGCGTCTGACTTATTGGTACTAGTACATAGTGATGTATGTGGACCAATGAGCACGACAGTTAGGGGTGGTTATGAGTACTTCGTTACCTTCACTGATGATTTGAGTAGGTATGGATATATCTACTTGATAAAACATAAGTCAGAAGCCTTTGAAAAGTTCAAAGAATTCCAGAATGAAGCACAGAATCAACTCGGCAAGAAAATAAAGTTTCTTCGGTCGGACCGAGGAGGCGAGTACATGAGCCATGAGTTTGATGACCATCTGAAAATTTGTAGAATAGTTCCTCAACTTACTCCGCCGGGAACGCCGCAAAGGAACGGTGTTTCGGAAAGGCGGAATCGGAACTTGTTGGACATGGTACGATCAATGATGAGTCAGACAGATCTGCCTTTATCATTTTGGGGTTATTGTCTAGAAACAGCAGCGTTCACACTAAATAGAGTACCATCAAAATTGGTAGAGAAGACACCGCATGAGATGTGACAGGCAAAAAGCCGAGTTTGTCTTTTCTTAAGATTTGGGGTTGTGAAGCATTTGTCAAACGACTTCAGTCGGACAAGCTTACGGCCAAATCGGATAAGTGTATTTTCGTGGGGTATCCGAGGGAAACCTTGGGTTACTACTTCTACAACCGAGAAGAGGGCAAAGTGTTTGTCGCTCGGAACGGTGTCTTCCTTGAGAAAGAGTTTCTCAGTCGGGGAGTAAGTGGGAGCACGGTGAAGCTCGAATAAATTCGAGAGGAACCGGCCAGTAGAGAGTCGGCAAAAACCTTGGAGGTTGAGCCAGTCGTGGTAGCTGAGCCGGCAGCCGCACCTGTACTACAAAGATCGGCAAGATTATGAAGTGTTCGTGATGTATTACTGTTAGACAGTGATGAGCCGGCAAATTATTTGGAAACGATGGTGGGATCGGATTCCGAGTCATGGCTTGGAGCCGTGACATCCGAGTTAAAGTCCATGGATAAAAATCAAGTTTGGAACTTGGTTGATCTGCCAGACGGTGCAAGACCCGTCGAGTGCAAATTGGTCTTTAAGAATAAAACTGATATGGATGGAAATGTTTCCGTCTATAAAGCACGTCTTGTCGCGAAGGGGTTCCGACAAGTTCAAGGAGTTGATTACGACGAGACTTTCTCGCCCGTAGGGATGCTTAAATCAGTTCGGATCATGTTAGCTATAGCGGCCTATTTCGACTATGAGATATGACAGATGGATGTCAAAACGGCTTTCCTTAATGGAAACTTAACCGAGGACGTGTATATGATATAGCCCGAGGGTTTTGTCAATCCGGCTAATGCTGACAAGGTGTGCAAACTTCAGAAATCCATTTATGGGTTGAAGCAAGCATCTCGGAGTTGGAATATTCGCTTTGATGAGGTAGTCAAATCGTTTGGCTTCATTAAGAGTGATCATGATTCTTGTTTATACAAGAAGTTTAGTGGGAGCAAAGTAAACTTTCTGATCTTATATGTGGATGACATATTACTGATTGGAAATGATGTCCAGATGTTGCAAGAAACCAAGGAATTATTGGAAAGGAGTTTCTCAATGAAAGACTTGGGTGAGGCAACATACATCCTTAGAATCCGGATCTATAGAGATAGATCAAGAAGGCTCATTGGATTGAGTCAAAGTACTTATTTGGACAAAGTGTTGAAGAAGTTCAACATGGAATCATCTAATAAGGGGTTCTTACCGATGTCCCATGGTGTAAAAGTTAGAAGACTCAGTGTCCTTCGACAACTGATGAGCGAAGTCGGATGAGTGCGATTCTGTATGCTTCTGCAGTCGAATCCATCATGTACGCCATGATTTGTACTAGGCCAGATGTTTCCTATGCTCTAAGTGTTGTGAGCAGATACCAGGCTGATCCTGGAGAAATCCACTGGACAGCGGCTAAAAATATCCTAAAGTATTTGAGAAGGACTAAGGATATGTTTTTGGTTTATGGTGGTGAAGATGAACTCAGTGTAAAGGGTTACACGGATGCGAGTTATCTTACCGACTCTGATGATTCTCGTTCGCAATTCGGATACATTTTTTATTATAAACGGAGGTGTTGTGAGCTGGAAGAGTTCCAAGCAAGAGACTGTGTCTGCATCTACAACAGAGGCGGAGTATATTGCCGCCTCGGAGGCAGCAAAGGAAGCTGTTTGGATGAGGAATTTCCTCATGGACTTGGTGTGGTTCAGGGCTCGTCCAATCCGTTAGACGTGTATTGTGACAACAATGGTGCTATTGCAGAAGCCAAGGAACCTAGACAACACCAGAAGAACAAGCACATACTCATGCGGTACCACCTGATTCGCCAGTTCATGGATCAGGGTGATATCAAGTTATGAAAGGTACACACGGATGCAAACATTGTGGATCCGTTGACAAAACCGTTACCATAGCCAAAGCATGAGGCGCACCTGAGAGCCATGGGCATTAGATGCTTAGACATGTGATGTCGGAAGATTGACTCTAGTGCAAGTGGGAGACTGTTGGGAATATGCCCTAGAGGAAATCTTATAAGATGAGATTTCCCATTGTATTCATAAAGTTATTAAGTTGTCCTTGCATAAACATCTGATGTGTATCATTGAATATGTGATTCGGTTGTGGAACTATACATTCATGTTGTTTGTACTAAATATCCTTGGTCATTGAGGTTGTGCTGGACACACAACTTAGACCAATGTGAAAGTTGGATTGATGACTCGGTTTCACTTGTCATGGGCATGGAGATGCTATTCCAACTTACACAGATTCGTCTAAAGAGTTTACCGAGTTGGATTGACCCATATTGAGGTATAACGAACAAGTTGTCATTTGTATATATCAATCAATGTAATCCTTAGACCTGAGGTTATTGCATAGTCCGAGTTGAGGATCACCGACTTAGGTTCTGTCAAACACTGATCCGTAACTGGGAAGTCATAAAGGCAGAGTTCGGGTCAACTGAGAATCAAGCTGCGTGATGTGAATAACCAAGATGGGATTTTGCCCCTCTACTCGGAGAGATATTCTCTGGGACCTCTCGGATGATATGATTCGAAAAGCATGGCCATGCACGACTCGGTTAAGTGTTAACCGAGGCGATCGACTAAGAGTTAATCGGGTGAATCACTTATCTCGGATTGAGAAGAAAGTAGGACTATTTAAGGGATGACAAATATTCGCCTATAGTCTGACAAGGCATATCGTGAGGCAAAAGGGACTCGGACGTAAGTCACATTGGAAAGGCAAGTCGTCATGACTCTTGGGTACTTGGGAGTCGACACGTTCTGCTAGGAGCCGCTACCGACTGATCGATTGTGAGTCAGACTCTAATCGTGTCCAAGTAGCCATGAGCCTGCGGGGTCACACACTTAAGAGCGGGAGCAAGTTCGGATTGGATCTGAACCGTAAATCTGGTTGGGTTGGACCCAAGCCGGATTAGGACTGAGTCAGTGAGTCAGACTCACGGTGACTAGTGTTATATGGGTTTTAGTGAATGGGCCACGAGAGTGGAGCCCACGTTCAGTCCCTATATATAGTGGAGCACAGTAACCCAGAAGGGTTAATGTTGATCGGTTAGGTCATTCCATGTGTTGGAAACCCTAGCTCTACAGCAGTCATGCCGTCGTAACGAACCTAGCAGTTCGCCGCCGGTGCTCCTCCTTGTACGTGTGGATACCAGCAGAGGTGATGTACGATCAACACCAGGACGATCGGATCGCAAAGGACTGCACTGCATCAACTGACGCGCTTCATCAGTAATCCGCAACTGCGCGTCTAGTGGTAAACCTCGTGTCCTTCTACTTCAGCTAGATCTTGGGATCACCACGTTAGAGGGAAAAGTTTTGTTTTATCTCTACGTGGCCCAACAAGTCTAGAGATCCTATTGAGCTGCCAGAAGTGACAACCGTCGGTCCGGAGTGACCGGGGGTGTTACAAGTGGTATCAGAGCCGACCCTCGCGGTTACATGGGTGTGTGCGGGTCAGTGGCGGACATGTGTAGCATGGAGCGTGTGGCCCGGAGTGGACATGGCATGGCAATGTGTCAGCACTGGACGCACATACGTGTGCCAAGAGGGGACGTTCCTGGCTTGTGGTTGATCGACGAGGACGACGATCTTCTAAGGGTGAGTGTATGTGAGATCCAAGCACATGACTTAATAGGATTGATAGGATACTCATACCAACAAGTTGCAACTTCTTTTTCGGAAGCTCATTTGAAAAGAACTCTAAGGTTAAGCGTGCTTGGCCTAGAGCAATTTTAGGATGGGTGACCGACCGGGAAGTGGGTACCGGGTGCGCACGAGTGAGGACAAAGTGTGCAGAAAAGACTAGTGTTGGTCTATGGGGTTAGTCTAGAGATCCTATTGAGCTGCCAGAAGTGACAGGCGTCGGTCCGAAGTGATCGGGGGTGTTACATCAACTTAAGGCAGTACCCACCGCCCAGATGAATAGATGAGCAGCCAAAGTTAGAGGAGGTTGCATCGCTGTGTGGCCGGCGCCATGGCCACACACACGTCTCCCTGAGGATCGGTGTGGGATCCCAAGATCCCCCACACCAGCCCCAGCTCGGCCGCAACACCGGCAAGGAGGCCGCCGCCATGCCCGGAACCGCTGTCCCGACTCCCATGTGGTACGTGGAGAGAAGGCCGTCGTCCACATGGAGGATCGGCCCAGGCGCAAGCGTCAAGGTCTAGATCCTGCGGGCCTAGAACCACCGCACTGATGCTAGAACATCCCCGCCGCATGGCCGCATCGGACGACGCCATCACGAGCCACCATGACCCGAGAAAAAGATCGGAGCACCGCTGTCCTTCACTCGAGATCACGCCCAGATGAGGCCCCGCCGCCGCTAGGCTGCACGGGTCTTTGCCCGGCGACCACTCCGGCAGCGGCGGAGAGGAGGAGAGGTGGGTGGGGAGGCCGAGAGAGGGGCGGCGGTGGAATCCCCCGGGCGGCGCGGCGCCGCCGCCAAGAGGAGGGTTGAACAATATGAGAATATAACGTATTTTTCTGACAAAAATTATATGTTAAACATAGTCGTGTTAACTTCTCTCCATTTCTTGCATAATGGTATCCGATAGGGCAGAAACATTTTCCACCATGTCAATGTGCTCATGTTATGGCTACCAATGTGCCACAATACGTCATTAACCAAGTTGTCAATAGTCACACCTCGATGTTTTTGCTCATGACATCTCCAAGCCGTTGCAAATTGGAAACTTGGTTCTAAGTTCTGACCACCCACGATATGATGTTTAGTTTTTGCCCAGTAGTTTTCTACTTTTGAATTTGTCGGTATCATTTGAAATGAAATTGCATAAAAATCCACTTGAATTGGCCTACCATTTTTCGCCCATGTTCTTCTCTGCGATAAGAAAACCATTAGGCAAGAATTATCTTCAATCTACACATTTCCAAGAACCTGTGATGCAAACTTTCCCGGCAACATGTTGGATCCTACTTAGAGGGATGGCATGAAATTGTCTCTGATCTCTCATCCTTTCTTTTCGTTAACGCCAAAGATTCCCCCTCCAGCCATCATCAACTTGAGGGGTATCTAATCCTCCCTGGGAAGATGTACCTTTTGGTAGATAAGAACGAGCCGATGATTTGTGACAATGCCTTGGACCTTTATGGAGAAAATACAAAGGAGAAAGGAGAAAATACTAAGTAGAGAGGCTTTCGGGTTAAATGACCAATTTTATGGCTAGAATTAAGGCATAGTTTGTGATAATATGCCCATATAGTGCATGCATGTGTATCCTGGGACGACGAACAATATTTCAGGAGAAAGTTTTCCTTTTCTTTGCACGTAAAAGCCATTTTCCGAGCACAAAAAAAGGGATTTTGTGAAGCAACCACCAAATAGATAATTCCAAATGCTACTATCCCATTTTTTAAAAATACTAGACCACCTTACATGGATAATGTCCCAATCGGCAGATCTCAAACCTTTTCGTCCACCCCTGGTGAAAAAGACAAATGTCCGCCGAATCGATAGGAAGTGGGTCCGGTTTGAACTACAGGTACATGATCTAATAATCATGATTTTTTGCAAAAGTCATTTTAAACTCACAATATAATGTTTTTTCGGAGATCCAATGCAATTTTAGCAAGGCTCAGCCCCGAGCTAAGAATCTTCATGCCCGTCGTTCGAGAAAGTTTGA
Organism: Avena sativa; assembly: GCA_916181665.1. Taxonomy (NCBI): domain Eukaryota; kingdom Viridiplantae; phylum Streptophyta; class Magnoliopsida; order Poales; family Poaceae; genus Avena; species Avena sativa. Next base: position 428,200,630 of record OV702280.1, read on the forward strand.
CGATGGTTTGAAACGGGCATAAACAAATTCAAAAACGATCCAAACAATGTGAAACCTTCGCGTGGTGTCGTATTATGTGACATAGTTGGAAGGAAAAATGTCAAACTTGGTATATTGATTCTGTCTCAAAAAACCTTCACAAAATGACCTATCCCGTTTGAGGTTTCCTGGTTTTTGGGTCAAATGACCAATTTTATGGCTACAATTAAGGCATAGATTGTGATAATATGCTCATATAGTGCATGCATGTGTATCATGAGATGGCGAACAATATTTAAGGAGAAAGTTTTCCTTTTTTGCACGGGAAAGCCAATTTCCATTTTCCGAGCGCAAAAAAGGGGGGATTTTGTGAAGCAACCATCAAATAGCTAATTCCAAATGATACCACCCCATTTTTTAAAAATACTAGACCACCTTACATGGACAATGTCCCAATCGAGAGATCTCAAACCTTTCTGCCCACCCCTGGTGAAAAAGACAAATGTCCGCCGAATCAGCAGGAAGTGGGTCTGGTTGGAACTATAGGTACATGATCTAATGCTCATGATTTTTTGCAAAAATCATTTTTTAACTCACAATATAATGTTTCTTCAGAGATTCAATGCAAGTTTAGCGAAGCTCGGCCCCGGGCTAAGAATCTCCATGCCCGCCATTTGAGAAAGTTTGACGATGGTTTGAAACGGGCATAAAAAATTTAAAAACGATCCAAACAATGAGAAACCTTCGCGTGGTGTTGTATTATGTGACATAGTTGGAAGGAAAAATTTTAAACTTGGTATATTAATTATGTCTCAAAAAAACCTTCACAAAATGACCTATCTCGTTTGAGGTTTCCTGACTTTTGGGTCAAATGACCAATTTTATGGCTAATTCCTAATTCCAAATTAATGGCTTTCGGGTCAAATGACTTTCGGGTCAAATTTTATGGCTTTTGGGTCAAATGACCTATCTCATAGCGATTTTGTGAAGCAACCACCAAATAGCTAATTCCAAATGCTACCACCCTATTTTTTTAAAATACTATACCACCTTACATAGACAATGTCCCAATCGGGAGATCGCAAACCTTTCCGTCCATCCTTGGTGAAAAAGACAAATGTTCGCCGAATCGATAGGAAGTAAGTCTGGTTTGAACTACAGGTACATGATATAATGCTCATGATTTTTTGCAAAAATCATTTTAAACTCACAATATAATATTTCTTTAGAGATCCAATGCAAGTTTAGCGAGGCTCGGCCCCGAGCTAAGAATCTTCATGCCCGCCGTTCGAGAAAGTTTGACGATGGTTTTAAACGGGCATAAAAATTTAAAAATGATTCAAACAATGCGAAACCTTGCACGCAAACCTAGCAAACTTGCATATGTACATAGGATACATGTGAAAGTGTTGTGGAAGTCCCATATATATAATACATAGCTCCCCGGTATGACCTTCTTCACATTCAGGCGATAATACTTAGCAGATTTCTGGAACTCTAGGTGAAAATGTCCCACTGCGGTTATACCGCTGGCTAGCATGTGCCACAAATTCCCAATCTTGATTTTTCTTGTATCTATGGCCTAAACATACCTTAACAAACAAAAAAGTATATTGGTGGAACCTCGTGCAGAGAAAGCTATGGGATAGATCCTCGGATGCCCCGCAGACTAGGGTTTCGATGGGAGACAGACGCTGGAGCGCCGGAATCTTAAAAAACCACATAATTAAAGTGGGCTGGCCAAACCACATAATTAAAGTGTCCATAGATGTAATATGGGTGATATTTGAGATAAAATTTGTCCTAAAATAAAATGGAGGGAAAAAAGGGAAAAATAGGAAAAAACATGGTTTTACCGTGCACTGCACACAACAAAGGAGTCTTTGTCGTGTAGCGTGCACGTCAAAGAATGTTCCTAGTTGAATAAACCGAACGAAAATATTTTACGCGTTGAATAAAATAAATAACGGGAATATGTCGTGCGGAAAAAACAATTTAAAATTCAAAACTTTGTCGTGTGTGACTGTGAGGCACACGGCAAAGCCCTGCCGTTAGCACGACCCGTGAACTGCGCCAAAACAGTGGGCCCCATGAGATGGTGTGACGTGTGATATCTTTGCCGTGGGTGTTTTTTTGCCTTTGTTGTGAACAGTTTCTTTGCCGTGTGTTATTTTTGGGCTTTGCCGTGAGGAGTTCTCTGCCGTTCTACCGTGCGACACTTTTTTGCCATGCGTCATGCTGTTTGATTACACGACAAAGAGATCTTTGCCGTGCATTGGCACACGGCAAAGGCCCAGTGCACGGCAGCGCCTAATTTTCCTGTAGTGATTATCTTCACTAACCTAAAACATTTCTTATTTTTAAACAGAAGGAGTATATAAATATATTTAAATTGAGACAAAATTTTGACATCTATTTTAAAACGAAGAGAGTAGATTCGGTTTCCACTTCCAGTGCAGAAATGACAATGCCACAGTGGAAGGTTTTGTCTGTCTCAATTGTGTATGCGGATGACCTCCTAGTTTGGTAGCTTTATATATTGTTTTTCAAAAACCTCTTTGTCCCAAAATAAGCGACCCATGTTTATCTAAATCGTGCTAAGATACGTGCATATTTAGACAAAAGTTGTGTCACTTATTTTGGAACTGAGAGAGTATTTAATTTAAAAATTGATTTTCCTCATACTTCTACAAAACGTTACAAAATAATAACTTCCATGAGTAATACGGTATCAGTTAGTTACCCCTGAGAAATCCCGAGCCTGGTGGTGACGAGGGTACGCTGCTGCTGGCGGATCGGCGTGCCGGCGGCGAAGCGTCCACGGAGCCTCCCACTCCTAACTGGCCCACTGTGCTTCTGCTTGCGGCCTCGCTTGGCAACCGGCCTGCTAAGAACGAAGTTTATTGGTATTTTGCATGACCCTCGGAAAGTAGCCGAGTCCTGAGCTCCTACAGGTGTCGGAGTGGGAACCACGGCCTTGGGCCCAAACTGCTGATCAGAGCCACCATCCACAGGCGAGAGGTGAACCGAAACACCTCGAGCATGTCCAGAACTGATCTCGGGGATTCCATTTGCTCGGATGCCGCCACCCAGCAAGTGTCGCCGGAGGTGTCCGACAGCGACGGCAGCAGCCCAGGTGAGCCCAGCTGGCACGAGTCGCCTTGGCGAGCGCAGGGGGTCTCCCGATCGCGCGCACAGGGTCCAAGCTTCACCCGATCTGCCAGGTCCACGTTGGGTTGGGTCAAAAGCGACAGGGGTGGGGCCACCGTGCCTTCCGCCACTCCCACGTCCGTGCTGCCAGGGCCCTCCACAGGTGACAAGAGAATCTATGTCGAGGCCAACTGCCTGTCCGCAGAGAACAGAGGGGCACGCCTCGTGTTGTTGCCCGCCGATTCGTCCCGCCCATGCAGAAAAAAGGTGGATCCTGGTTCCGTACCAGCAGCGAAGCCTTCCCGCCCAGCACAAACCATAGTGGGTCCCGCCATGTACTGCTCGCCGGTCAGACAAACAGCCATGGGTCGTTGATCTCCTGATTCCACCACACCAAGCATGCCATGTGACCCATGGTCAAAAAGGTTGTCCCCTAGACGTGCTTCCTGGTAAAAAGATTGCACCACGACGGGGGCATGCAACTGACTCACTCCGCCTTTCCTAGACAAGCGCTCCTCCACGTGGGTCCCCCCATCCACCTCGCCATCGTCTTCCTCGTCCTCTCCCTCAACCTCTGGCCAAGGCGTGACCTCCAGCGGTGAGTTAATGGCGACACGACGGCTGCCACTCCAGCTGTCGCCGGAAGTTCGCCGCCATTGGACGATGCTCTGGACGCCTACTTGGACCTTTTCGCGAGACCTCTTCGTCAGCAGCACATTGACGTGGTCCTCCGTCTGTTCGTCTGGACGCCCGAGGCCCTACCCCTGCTTGATGATGCACCGGTGGAGTGCCTTATCTGATTCGTGGTCCTTATTTAGTTTTGCATGTGGCTAGCCTAGCCTAAGATCCGTGTAATAATGGACGACCCTGACTTCTGTATCGGTAGTTGGAATGCGCGTGGTTTGAATTCCCCGGCTTGTCGTCTTGCGCTCTCGAGAGTTCTGTCCCCTTGTAGGGCGGCGGTGGTATGTTTGCAGGAGACCAAGATGGCGGTCATCTCTGATCGCGTGGTGAGGGAGACCCTCGGGCCCTCCTTCGATAAATTTTTCTACCTGCCAGCGGATGGAACTCGTGGGGGGATTCTGCTTGCCTGGCAATCTTGCCTGGTCTCCGTCACTCATCCCCACTACTCCAACAACGCAATCACAGCACGTATCTCGACAGGCGCGGATCATAGCTGGTGGTTCACAGGAGTCTATGGGCCCCAAAGCGATGACGAAAAGAGGGCCTTCCTCCAGGAACTCCGAGATATTAGGGACCTTCATGCTGGTCCGTGGATCATGGCTGGTGACTTCAATCTCATCACCAATCCGGAGGACAAGAGCCAGGGCCCTCTTCACCGCCCCATGATGGCTAGATTCAGACGCACCCTCGCCCTCCTAGAACTCAAAGAGCTATACCTCAATGGGCGTAGATTCACCTGGACGAACGAGCGCGTGCAACCGACCTTAGAGAGGCTTGACAGGGTTTTTGTGACGGTGGATTGGGAGGCCCGTTACCCAGACTCCTTCCTATCGGCGTTGTCCTCAGGCCCATCTGATCATTGCCCCTTGTTGCTCTGCCTTGCGCCGGACCTGCAGCGCGGGCGTAGATTTCAGTTTCAGTCCTTCTGGCCCAAGGTGGACGGCTTCATGGAAGTCGTTCAAGAGGCGTGGAACTCGCTGCCCAGGGACCCCAATCCCTTCAAGAGGCTTGATGCCAAACTGAGAGCCGTGTCCAAGAAGCTGTCTTGCTAGAGCACCAGATTCATTGGGAACGTCAAGTCTCAGATCCTCTTGGCTACTGAGTTGATCCTTCGTTTCGATGTGGCTATGGAAAGTAGGCAACTCTCGCCAGCGGAACGCGGACTTCGCAGGTTTCTGAAGAAAAAACTCCTGGGACTCGCCTCCCTAGAAAGGACGTTGGCACGGCAGAGGTCGCGGATCCTTTGGCTCCGCGAGGGCGATGCATGCACACGGTTTTTCCACACGCATGCGAGTCATCGACGGCGGAAGAACTTCATTAGTCACCTTCTCGTGGATAATGTCCGGGTTTCAGACCATGTTGATAAGGCTGAAGCCGTGGATAGCTTCTTCACACGCCTGTTGGGAGAGTCCGAGGACCGCCCTTTCTCGCTTGACCTAGATTTCCTGGGGTTGCAGTCAAGGGACCTTCATCACATTGACGGTGAATTCACGGAGCAGGAGGTACTGGCAGCCATCAGGGGCATGCCATTGGACAAGTGCCCGGGACCGGATGGGTTCTCCGCCCATTTCTTCGTGACATGCTGGAGCATCATCAAGGATGACATTATGGACGCTTTCACCTCACTCTCTAGGCGCGACTGTCGTGGTTTTGGAGCGGTGAACGGTGCCCTTGTCACGCTCTTGCCCAAGAAGCCGGGTGCGAAGGAGGTTCGGGACTTTAGGCCGATTAGCCTTATCCACGGGATCGCCAAATGGGTGGCCAAAGTAATAGCGAACAGAGTGGCGCCCGTCCTCCCTCAAATGGTGGGAGTTCACCAGAGTGCATTCGTGCGTGGAAGATGCCTTCATGACAATTTCATGATGGTACAAGGGACGGCTCGCAAGCTTCACACCAGCAAGACCCCAGTAGTGCTCCTAAAGCTTGATATCACTAAGGCGTTTGACACGGTGGATTGGGATTTCCTTTTGGAGGTCCTGAGAAAGTTGGGTTTCGGGGAGCGGTTGCTCGCTTGTATCTGCGCCCTTCTGTGTACGGCCACCACGCGCATCCTGATGAATGGCTGCCCTGGCTCTAAAGTGGAGAATAGGCGAGGCCTCCGGCAAGGGGACCCTCTCTCCCCTCAGTTGTTCATCCTGATCATGGAGGTGTTTCATCTCATGGTCGTCAAAGCGGAGAGTTTGGGCCTCCTCACTAGGCTCGCGGCGACGGGACTCCAACATCGCACTTCTATCTACGCAGATGATGTGGTCACTTTCATGAGGCCATCCGTGGTGGATATCCAGGTGATCTCTGGGATCATCGAAGACTTTGGGATTGCATCGGGACTACGGACCAACTTCGACAAGTGCTCAGCAAATCTGTCCGATGTTCGACCGTGGATAGGGACTTGGTCTCTCGGGAGCTGGGCTGCCCTATCACACAGTTCCCTCTACGCTACCTGGGGTTGCCACTGTCCTTGCAGAAACCATCCGCAACGCAACTCCAATCGCTCATGGATCAGGTGGCCGCCAGATTGCCATCGTGGAAGGCCTATATGCTTAATAGAGGAGGGCGGCTGGAGCTCGTGAAGACCACGCTCTCTGCTATTCCTGTTTTCGCCATGATGTCCCTGGATATTCCGATTGAGACCATCATGGCGATGGAGAAGATCATTCTGGATTCCTCTGGAAGGGAAGAAAGGACTTCCATGGGGGCCATTGTCTGGTTGCATGGGACAGGGTGTGCATGCCCAGAGAGCTGGGGGGACTGGGCATCCCCAACCTGCGCCTCCTAAATGTTGCACTCAGGGCAAGATGGTTGTGGTTGCGGCTGGTGGAGTTGGATAGGCCCTGGCATGATCTTAGCTTCCGAGTACCAGCTCTTGCTGAGCAGATTTTCGACGCGGCTACGACCTCGGTGCTCGGAGACGGGGCCGACACCCTCTTCTGGACAGATAGATGGCTACCGTGTGGAAGACTCCGGGACGTTGCGCCGCATCTTTTAGCGATGCTTCCGGTGGCCACAATCGCAACTCGCAGGGTTCGCGAGGGCCTCGCCGGAGCCTGGCTGCATGATGTCCCCCCTGACTTGACTTCTGTGGCTATCCGAGAGCTGCTTGAAGTCGCGGATCGTCTTGAGGGAGTCATCCTGGTAGAGGGGACGCGAGATGTCCTCAAGTGTACCTGGGATCCGTCTGGCTGCTACACAGCTAAGTCTTGCTACCAGGCCCTGTTTGCTGGTCGGACTTCGATGGCAGGTGCACTGCAGATCTGGTGCTCTCGAGCCCCTGCCAGTTGCAAGGTTTCTCTTTGGCTGGCGGTGAGGAATAGATGCTGGACCGCTGATAGGTTGAGCCGACGCGGGCTGCAGCACCCGGCGGCATGTCCATTCTGCGACCAGTGCGGAGAATCCATTGATCACCTCCTCATGGGTTGTGTCCTTGCTCGTGAGGTGTGGAACACCTGCCTTGGTTGGTGGGGCAGGAGCCAGTGGTTGCCCGATCAAGACACGAAGTTGGTCGCTTGGCTGCAAGGGAGACGCGGTGGAAAAGGCCAAGAGCGTGATCTCTGGACAGGAATCTCCTTGGTGTGTTGGAAACTTTGGCACCACCGGAATGACGTCGTCTTCGAAGGTGCCTCCCCCTCAGCGGCAGTAGTCGTCCAAAAGATCTCGGAGGAAGCAAACCTGTGGAGAGCTGCACGTCTCTTCCGAGACTGCTTGAGCCGGGTAGATAGATGGAGATGTCGCGAGTAGTCGGTTAGGAGTTGTGGGCTGCCCTAGGGGCAGCGTGGTTTTTGCGCTCGGGGCGTCTGTGCCACGACGTGTTGTAAATCTTGGCCGCTTGGCCCTCCTTCTATGAAAAAGATACGTCTTCCAGGACGTATCCTTGAAAAAAGCTAGTTACCCCTCAATTTTATTCCAGAGGCTACAGACTGACCGCTAAATCTAGGTTTGCTCTAAATCTAGGTTTGCCCCATCAGGAGTAGAGCGGCGACGGCGGCAGGACGATCAGCTGCAGCGGCTCACCGAGATGGAGGTGGATTCCGAGATGACGGAGGAGTTGGGGAGAAAGAGGGAAATACACGACGGGTCCGAGATGGACGGGGAGAGGAGAACGTCGAGGAAGATCACACAGACCGAGGATCGATCAGGGCTGGAGTGGATGGATGATCTGGCGAAGCGCATAGATGAGAAGAATATGAAGCGACTGGTGGCGAAGTGGAACGCCGAGAACCCCGATGCGACGCCGCTCGTGCAGGAAGCGCTCACGGAGCAGCAGAAGGCGTGGCTGTTGAAAGAGGATTTCGACAGGGAGCTTGTGCTTGCGGAGGCGTACGCAGACAGGATGGAGGAGGAAGCCATGGCCAGAGTTGAGGAGGAAAGGGATCCGAACCAAGACGACGACGACAGGGATTACCAAGACTACCGAGAGCACTGGGTCTGGAAAACGGCCAAAGAGTACGGCTCCTTCGAGGACAGGAGTATGTTCATATCTCTAGTGTACTGTACACCCTGGTTACTTCGGTTTTATTGTTCTGTTGTCACTATATATGATACGGAGTACTACTATATATATGCTCATCGATTGATTGTTCCATTGCTTGCCCTTCTCTAGTGTACTGTACACCCTGGTTACTTCGGTTTTATTGTTCTGTTGTCACTATATATGATACGGAGTACTACTATATATATGCTCATCGATTGATTGTTCCATTGCTTGCCCTTACTGTATGTACGTATTGTTTGTTGATGTTCCTACTATGCTTAGTTTCGAGCTCTATATGGATAGATAAAGCTAGGATGTAAATAAATCAAGATTTCCTGGCACTACATACATAACTTGATTATCTCTTTACCAAATTAAAATCTTCCGTCACCATATGCAGCTCGGATCCCCGCGATGTGCTTCACGGATAAGCCGATGCTTCGTAAGACCGAAACCATGCATACTATGCAGATATTTTCAGTTAAAGTTGAGGATGTAGATGAGGCTCTACACTGGCCGCTGGATGTGTTTGGTTTCATTGCTGTGCGGGACGATCTGGATTACAATAGAAATATCATCTTTGAGCGAACAAGGGACAACTGTCAAACCCTCAATGAGCAGGTTCATATCCCTTATCATTTGTTCTTGCTGTGCAACACAATCTTTTGTTTATTGTTCTCTACCAGGCTATCCTCCTGTTTACTTCATAGCTCTTAGCTAGCCTATTTAATTCAATAGACAAACCTCATTAATGAGCTTATACAAGATAATGTCCTATACATGATAACTAGACCTTGTTGCTGTTACAAGTACCACTATTCTTGGTTATAAACTTATTTTACTTAAAATTTGAGCAATATGCATGGCTCTGTTTATGTAGAAACAAGCAAAGTTGATGAAATTGTCTGAGAAATCAGTCGCATGACATGTGTTTGATTACAAAATACAAAAAAAATAACCATTGTATCTCAATCTGTTGATAATAGTTTTATTTCAATGTACTTGATAGGTTCTGCTGTTTCTTGTGAGATTTGGCCACAAGATGTATTAGGAATCTTGCAAGTTATCGGAATACAACAACAACATTTGCCCCTTTTCTTGTTAGGAATCTTGCAACAAGATGTATTAGGAATCTTGCAAGTTATTGGAATCTTGTATTAGGAATCTTGATAGGTTCTGCTGTTTCTTGTGTGTTAGACATGGTTTGCGTTAAAGAGGGACAACAACAACAACATTTGCCCCTTTTCTTGTTACTAATGCATTTAGGCTAATACTTTCTGCTATCATTTTGATACCCACACATTACTCTATTATCATGCACTTACTCCTGCAGTTTCAGAATGTAAGATGCTCAATCTTCTTCAATGTTGGAACAGGGGCAGTAGCTTTTAGACATGTCATGCGTTAATGTGCTTTCAGCTTCATCTGCACACCTCAACCACAACTGTTTTTTTCATTTATTTATGTTACTGTTGCATTTATTCTATTATTTTCTGGTATAGTTTGTTTTCATTTATTCTAGTATGCACATCACATCCCTTATGCTATGAACTTAAAATTAATTATTTACTCAATCAGTTGTGTTGGTGTGTTGCATGCAGGATCCATATTTAGTACTAACAGGTCCTGCTCGTGCTCCCGTGATGATGTTTGGGCCTATATATTTTGAAGTCATCCTGAAGGTGAAGCGCACTAACGAATCTGAGGACAAAGATCTAAGCCTGATAGCCTCACGCTACAGATGCTGTGAATCAATCGGTTATCACGCGCGATCGTGTGTGAGCAGTAAGAAATATAAAAGCAAGCTCAGCACACTGGAGCTGACATGTGGCATCGTGCTTTCATCCATTGAGGCCACAATCAGTGTGCGTATTGTTGAAGGGTTATGGCCTGATGGATTCAGCGGGCAATTTACTGCCTTTACTGCTAGTGTCAGTCACACCAAGGTGTCCTTACTAAAATTTAGAGATGGGAATGTGCCTGTTTCTACCGCTGATGGCACCATTGAGCTCTCACGACGTGTGCTTTCTGTTGAAAGCTCTGGGGAGCTGCAAATTTGTGCAACAGCATGTCAAGGCAGAAACAAGGTTGAGCGTGAGGTGTCCTTTCAACCTTTAAAATCTGGTAGAAGCTCTCTTCTTTTGAAAGTTGGCTCCTGTGAAATGGAAGTCACCATTGGCTGGTCTCTTTTTCCGTTAAGCTATCCCACTGGCCGTATTTCATCAACCAATGGTGGGTGACGTTAAGCTATCCCACAGGCTGTATTTCTTCAAGCAATGGTGGGTGAGGCAATACAAGGTGGTATCTAATGATATGATAATAACTAGTTTATTCAGGCGACTAGATCTTTAGAACGTGGAACTTGCTCCCTCTGTTCCAAAATAATTGAATTCCTAGTTTTGTCCTAAGTCAAACTAATTTAAGTTTGACCTAGTTTATAGAAAGATATATCAACAATTAGAAAATCAATTTAGTTTTACTAGATTAATCATACAATATATCATCATATTATATAGATTGGACGTTGTAATATTGACAAAATTTTCTTTGATACTGGTCAAACTTAGAAAAGTTAGACTTAAAACAAAACTAGAACTTCGGTTATGTTGGAACGAGGTTAGTAGAATTCAAATGACCTGTATTTAGAAGTCTTTGTAAATACAAACTTTCTTAGAGTCCATGCCAATCATATACTAGTATTGTACTGGATAAATGTGCATTTATGCACATGATCATCCTTTTTGCAGGACTTGATGTGACAATGTTGTGAGTCAATTAAACCCCACTTTATATAAAAAATTGAGCTTACCTGGACAGCTAGCTTATGCACAAGCTGAAACCAGGCCACTCCCTCTTATTACCCTTCTATTTTTACCTTTGCCTCATTTTTTCCTTTTCCACATAGACATAGATTTAATATTACCATGTATACTCCCATACAGAAGATCATAGACAGTAAACAAGACAAAAAAATAAGGGAAGACATCTCCTTAATAAAAAATAATATTTGCACAAGTAAAGAAATGTCTCTCTTCTTCACATGAGTTTCTCAAGAATCTAGCAGAAAATGATATGGAACAGTTTGTTTTGAGAAAAGATTTTTATCCAAAGAAGTGATAGACCACAATAAATTGGAGTCAAAAATTAAGTGCACGGGCCTAACTATGTGGGCCTAAAAATGTATTTTAAATGTGGTACCTATCCTAGAGGATTCTGTAGTGTTCGCTTTAACCAAAGTACAAACAGAAATTCTTTTTTGTCAAAAAAACATTTATTGCATGTTATTAACAGGGAACGAGATACAAGTGCAGTGCAAAACCTTACATATGTCCAATATCATTTATTAGATACATCACACTATTTTATTTTTATTAATACAAGGAGATTGTACCCAACGTAAATGGAGTATCATTTGTTTTTGCAGTATGATCCCTTGGGCAATGAACATATTCTATAGATGCATACCACTCACAATTTAAGGTCCTAACCTTACAATAAAATACTCCCTCCGTTTCAAAATATAAGATGTTTTAGGTTTGTAAAGAAAGTGTATTTAGACTTCTTTTAGTGTATAGATTCACTCCAAACACGAGTGAACCTACGTACTAAAAGTAGTCTAGATACATTTGTTTCACAAAGCTAAAACATCTTATATTTTAAAACAGAGGGAGTATATTAAAAAATCAATATGAGAGGTATGCTGATTTTTTCCGAGAAAAGTTCTATCTCATAGGGCAGAACCGTGTTCCACCCTATCAATGTGATCATGTTCTGCCTACCAATGTGCCACATTACATCATTGACCAAGTTGCCAATAGTCACTTTGATGTTTTCTCTCATGAGTCATGACATTTCATCCATGCCATCGCAAATTGAAACATTGGTTATAAGTTCTGACCACATGCGGTGTGATGTGTTGCCCTCTACTTTCGTATTGTTTGGCATCGTTTGAATTGAAATTGCAGAAAAGTCTACTTTAATTGGCCTGCCATATTTTGTGTGTGTATGTTCTTCTCAGCACTAAGAAACACATTAAACAGAGATCATCTTCAATCTAGGCTCCCAAGAACCTGGGGTGCAAACTTTCATGGCAAAATGTTCGGTCCTACTTAGAGGGATGCATTAAACTGTCCCTGAGCTACCATCCTTTCTTTCAGATGCCAAAATTCTGCCTCTAGCCATCATCAACTCGAGGGCTATGAAATCCTCCCTTGAAAGATATACCTTTTTGTACTAGATACTCAAAAAGCGATCAGAAAAGGTTGTTGGTTTACACCGGTAAGAACGAGCCAATGATTTGTGTCAATGCCTTGGACTTTGTGTTGCAAAGCGATCAGAAAAGGTTGTTGGTTTACACCTGTGGTGCCCAATAATCCGCATTGGGACGGATCCATTTGTACCGCTTACATTCCACAGTGAGATGCAATTATAACAGTTAAATGTCTTTTTGACTGTCAATTTACATTTTTTTTTGGAAAAGAGTATATATTAATATCACAGGGATACCAATCATACCCGGCCTATGCAACAACGCATGCTCTATCGGCTCTATGGATACACACAGCCTAGAAAAAAGAAAAAAGAATTATAAAAAAGAAAAGTCCAGCTACAGAGAACTAATCCTCAAAGAAACAACACCGGCACCATCAGAACAACACAAGTAGTCCTAAGTCCTCGCTCACAAAACAATGTCTTCAACAAGGTCATTGCCAGACACAACCAGTTAAGACCAGACCTTGGATTTTCACCCTGCAAGATAAGACTGGGAACTCTCCTGTGTTGTCTTCCCGCACAACAGTCACTGCAACGAGTCCTAGATCACGCAGCCAGATCTCCGTCGCCACAAGAGCAAAAATCACCATCGCTACCCTCATATTTCCGCTTTTCTGGCATTCTCCGTATCTGACTTCACCATGGCTCTAAGATGGCACTTGGTAGGAACAAACAACAGAGCTTCGCAATGCTCCCGCTGAAACCAAACGGCCAGAAAAACAAGGTGCGCACGACCGAATACCTTCCGATCCAGCAAACTCCAGGCATGATACACCCATGTGAGTTCGCCGACGAAGCCTTCCGAAACCCGTCTCCCAGACCAGATCCACGAGGGCAGACATCAAGCAGATCTTCGTCTTCGTGCGAAAGAAACCAAAGGGCCAAGCCAGGCCAACCATCGACGCCACCTCGACGTCAGACAGCTCCACCAACCTGCGCGAATCCATCAGGCCACATCCATCACCGAGACTCTGCGACACCTTGCCGCCGAGACTCGCCGTCTTCAACGCCACCGATGAAATACCGCTCCACCTTATTCCTTCCGCATCCAGCACTTGCTCCAAGAACGATGCCCTCAAGAGGGAGACGACGCTGAACGCGCCGCCATCGACTGATCCGGGAAGGCCCAGATCTGGGTTTTCCCCCGGAGCAGCTCGAGCGATGAAGAGACGAAGGTTGCAAGGTCGATGCCTCCAACAAGGTAATGGCGCTGTTGCGCCGCCATCGCCCGCTGTCATCGAGTGAGAGCCCGGTTTTCACCGGATCCCCCGCCTCTCGACACCCACAGCCGGCTAGATCTCCGCCGATTCGTGCAGATCGGCTCCGCACTAGCCTCCCAACCGCGCCGCAACTGGCCGAGGCCTGAAGCACCGGATCTAGATGGGAATCGAGATCCATGACCAGCCTCCTCCGCCCGAGAGGACGAGCCAAGGACGGCAATGGCCGCCGCCTGGTCCAGATCGCCGTCCGACCACCACGCCCGAGCACATCCGCTGGAGCCGCCCCAGCAGCCCGTCGAAGTCCTCGTCACCCCCCTCCCATAGCGCCTTCGGCACCAGGCGATCTACATGACCGGTGAACCCAAATATTCTCAAGAGATGGCGGAGAGACTGTTCAGAGAAAGGAAGAAATTCCGTGGGCATATAGTAGAAACTTTCACTTTCAGCCCTGCCATAGTATGAGACATCTGTAAGACAGCAACTGTTGTAGGATTTTTTGGGGTCGTGATCAGATCATCAGGGAACTTTGTGCCAAAAAATTACTAGTATCATTTAGTGCCACCCTGTTTATGGAGTACCTGAAAAGCTAGATGATCACATGAAGATGGCAAGGGCCAAGGGACACTTCTTTTTATATTGTCAAGCTTCCTCCAAATAGCTTCTGCGACGTTCTTTTCTGTTTTCTTTTGTTGGACGGATAAAAGAGGGAGAACCATGTCATTAGTTCGAACAAACATTGGACGGAGGAGAGCCATCATTGCACTGTGTTGTTACAGCTAGCTGATGTGTGAAGACTGAACAAGGCATCGGAGGAGGCCTTTCTGTACTTGCTAGTACGAGTTCCTCTCAGAAAAGTACACCAGGTTCCTGGAAAAATTTACCGTTGGAGTAAAAAAACTGATCTTTAGTTACCTCGTTGATGGTACTAAGTTCAGTCAACAGATTTGCTTTCGGTTTTGAGTGGAATGCTGATCTCCCCCTGTATGATATGCTCCTGGAAGGTAACGTATGAAGATACCCTGTTTTAAGGAAAGCTCGTGCTGGTCTATCTGGAATCAGAAAAATAACTTTATATTTGAGGGTACTCAGTTCAGTCAACAGATTTGCTTTCGTTTTTTTAAGGAAAAAATTGAGTAAGTCATAGAGCTAAACCAGGGCTGGAGGAAGCCATGTCTTAGTGGATTGATACTTTATGAACCTCTATGTCCTCATTCACTTCACCTTTATTTGTATCATCCACCCCTTTTTTTGTAAATATAAAATAACATAGTAGGGGTTTTTGTGTGAAAATAAGGTTACCTCGTTGATAATATAAGAATGATGGAAAAAATCTAAACGCAGTGTGCTGGGCCGGCACGCGTTCTCCAGTCCACGGCCTAGGCACAGCCCCGGCCGAGCCACGAACCGACACAGGCCCACTTGCCACGTGTCATGCCAGGCTGTGGGCTGGGCCTGCGTGCCACGGGCTGGCACGGCCTGATAGCCAGGTTTGCTTGAAGCTATGCTTCTGTCTCCTCGCTGGAGCAGCCGTATTGTGCAGTAGAAAAAGAAGCTGTCCAATTTCAAGTCCAATGGTTCCTTTTGAGAAAAACAAGAAGCCTTATGTTGTCATGAAGACCGTCCCACATGTATAGTGCATGTCCGCATTTCTAGGTTCATGCGGATGTTGCTGGAGTCCTCAACTAGTTCGGTGTGCGGCCTCATGTTCGCCGTGTGTGTTGTTGAGGTTGTAGCAGGAGTAGCAGCTCCAAAGATCGTGTGTTTTGGGGTGTTTTCTTTGGTCGTTTGGGCGATAGAGTCGTGGTTGTCGAAGTGCGACTTTGCTGTGATAGCGTGTGATAGGGTGTCCGGGAGTATGGTTTTTTAGGGGTCTAGAGAAATCCTTGTCGTCTAGACACCGACGTGGTGACGTCTACGGGTGTCGCCGTCCTTCCTGAAGGACGTCGGGTGTATCTCTTCCCCACCTCCCATAGCGTATCGGGGAAAACCCTAGGACATGTCCGGGCAGCAGCATTGTTGTCATTGTTTTCCTCCTTGGAGGTGTTGCTTGGTACGCGACTCTTTAGAGTGCTAGGAGCAAGGTGGTACTTCTCTGGAGGGCACAACGGTGGCGGCTCATCTTCGTTTTCGTCGAGCCACCGTCGTTCGCTTTGTTTTCTCTTATTTTTCTTTTTTGGTTTCTTTGCTTTTTTTGGACGTTATGCTGTCTGGCCCAGCAGCTGGAATCGTGATTGCTATATTAATATAGCTGGACGCAAGCCTGTTTCGAGGAGGTGTGATAGGGTGTTGTCTCGGGTCACTTAGGCAGCTATGCCAGTGGCTCGGTCAGGGCTCGATCTCAGGACGGATGTGTGTATTGTGTTGTATCGTTTTTGGGGCAAACCCTCTTCTTCTTGATGGAACAGGCAAAGCTTTTGTCCCCCCTAGTCATTAATAGAAGAGTAAATTCCGGCTTTTACTCCCTAGTTTTAAAATTTTGATACTAATTACCCCATTTAGCAAATATTTATCCTAATTATCCCATTTAACAAAAGTTGTGCCAATTTTTACCCTATGTAAAATTTTGTGAGTGTTTTGGCAGGGCTGTCTAGTACATGTTGCATGCCACTTTGTCATTTTTTTTATTTCTCACGAGAAACGGTGTGATCATGAGTTGAACCATATGGTTTTTCGGATGCGTCCCTCGAACCGTGTCTCCCCTCAACAACAACAAAAATGTGTCTTTCTTAAGACAATAAAATCCTAGTGCAACATCAAACTAACTGAATATGACTCCTAATCGGTTGATCTGCTGAGCAAGAGCCTATTACTCTCAAAAGTTAAGAAGCCCTTCTAGCTCGTATTTAAACCGCAGCTAGCAACACTACGTTGCACCAGCACCAGGTGTCCAGGCCCATCTTAGCTAGTTTTTCATGTGCCTCAGATTGAAGAAACACAACAGTGAGATGGAAGATTGAAAAGAAAAAACCTGCCAGGAGGAAACAACCGTAACAAAATAAGTCTACGTGGCATGACACTTGTATTTACAACATGGACCCTCTTGACAAAATGCTCACAAAAAAATTTAAAGGGGGTAAAAATTGGGACATCTTTTAATAAATGGGGTAATGAGAATGAATATTTGCTAAATGGGATAATTAGTGTCAAAATTCTGAAACTACAGGGTAAAAACTGGAATTTGCTCTTAATAGAAAGTCCAGTGATTAGTGAACCAAACATGAGAACCTCAATCTCATTTAATTTGGATATGGCACAATCTTTACTGAAATGTCCACCTAAGTACTACCTATCACTACTGGAAAAACCCTCTTCGGTTCGACGTGAACAACGCAGCAGTCCTGGCCTGTCACAGCCCGCGACTAGTGGGAGCACTAGTGCCGGGCCGTGAGGCCTCTAACGGCTAGAAACGACCGTAGTCATTAGTCCTGGGTCGGACCAGATCTACGGACCGGGACTAATGACCTGGAGCAGGCCAGCTGGTCTTTTCGTGGACTATTAGTTCCGGGTCGTATCACGGCCTGGGACTAGTTGTCCACCACTATATATTCTGCTTCATGTCCTGCTGCCCTAAAGCATATGGTGGCCATTTTTCTCAAAAAAAGCAAGAGAGTTCATGCCATTTTCTTTCTCAAGATTTGTCAAGATTTAGTTTGCAACCCCTAAATCCAAAGCTTTAAAAGGTTAGAACTTCATTCTTTCATCTCTTATTGCTACTTTAGCTCTATAATGCTCTAGAAGTATAGAGATATGGATCAATGCATGCATGCTCTAGAAGTAGAAGGATTATGATATATATGTGTAACAAATTTTGATTAGGCACATAGTTACTGAAAATTGAAATGTGAAATTTTAGAGTTTTAGAGCTTAGAATGGAATGAGGTTTTCACTGATAGAACAATAATAAAAAATCCACATTTATCATGTTGATTGTTTTCTCCAATTCACAAATTGGTGCATGTAAATTTTTCAAAATTCAAAATTAATGCTCTAGAAGCTCTCAATATAACTTGTAATAATTTTATCATGTTGTGTAATGGTTTTTGATATACTTTTACTATAACACAGATGGTCCAGGAATGGATGTACGGTACTGACCGACGCTCTTGCGAGTTCATTAATGGCGTGCATGAATTCATCTGTGTTGCTGATGCAAACAAGCGCAATGGTTTTGTATTCTGTCCATGTAGTGGATGTAGGAATCAGAAGGATTACTCTGACTCAAAAACCCTTCACGGCCACCTTTTGAAGTCCGGCTTTATGCCCAGTTATAATTGTTGGACCAAGCACGGAGAGAGAGGGGTTATAATGGAAGACAATGAAGAAGAGGAGGAAGATGACAACTATCATGGTTTCCCTAAGTACGGAGATACTTCCATGGGGAATGCTGAAGGGGAGGATGAAGAAGAGACACATGATGAACCCGCTGATGATCTTGGTCGGACCATTGTCGATGCACGAAGAGATTGTGAAACTGAAAAGGATAGGGAGAAGTTCAATCACATGTTAGAGGATCACAAAAAGTTGTTATACCCAAATTGCAAAAATGGTCAGAAAAAGCTGGGCAGCACACTAGAATTGCTGCGATGGAAGGCTGAGTGTACTATACCTGACTCCTCATTTGAAAAGTTGCTGAAAATGATGAAGAATATGCTTCCAAAAGATAAGGTATTGCCCGCCAGTTCGTACGAAGCAAAGAAGGTTGTCTGCCCTCTAGGTTTAGAGGTTCAGAAGATACATGCATACCCTAATGACTGCATCCTCTACCGCGGTGAGGAGTACGAGAATTTGGATGCATGCCAGGTATGCACTTCACTTCGGTATAAGATTAGACGAGATGACCCTGGTGACGTTGAGGGCGAGCCCCCCCGGAAGAGGGTTCCTGCCAAGGTGATGTGGTATGCTCCTATAATACCACGGTTGAAACTCTTATTCAGAAACAAAGAGCACGCCAAGTTGTTGTGATGGCATAAAGAGGAACGTAAGTCAGACGTAATGTTCAGACACCCCGCTGATGGGTCGCAATGGAGAAAAATCGATAGAAAGTACCCGGACTTTGCAGATGACGCAATGAGTTTGAGGTTTGGTCTAAGTACAGATGGCATGAATCCCTTTGGGGAGCAGAGCTCCAGTCACAGCACCTGGCCCGTGACTCTATGCATCTATAACCTTCCTCCTTGGTTGTGCATGAAGCGGAAGTTCATTTTGATGCCAGTGTTGATCCAAGGTCTGAAGCAACCTGGCAACGATATTGATGTGTACCTAAGGCCATTAGTGGAAGAACTTTTACAGTTGTGGCACGAACCCAGCATACGCGTGTGGGATGAGCACAAGCAGGAAGAATTTAACCTTGGAGCATTGCTTTTCGTAACAATCAATGATTGGCCTGCTCTTAGTAACCTTTCAGGACAGTCCAACAAGGGATACAATGCATGCACACACTGTTTAGATGAGACTGAAAGTATATATTTGGAACATTGTAAGAAGAATGTGTACAATGAGCATCGTCGATTTCTTTTGGCCAAGCATCCCTTAAGAAAGAAAGGCAAGCATTTCAACGGTCTGGCATGTCACCAGACGAAGCCTAAGGAGCATACTGGTACTGATATATTTTATATGGTCAAAGATTTGGATCAAATGGTAACCTTTGGAAAGGGTCCTGGCGGAAAATCTGTTCCGAAGGACGCTAAAGGACACGCACCCATTTTGAAGAAGAAATCTATATTTTGGGAGCTACCATATTGGAAATTCTTAGAGGTCCGCTCTGCAATCGATGTGATGCATGTGACGAAGAATCTTTGCGTGAACCTGCTAGGCTTCTTGGGCGTGTATGGGAAGACAAAATATACATTGGAAGCACGAAAGGACCATCAACGTATGAAAGACCCAGATGGCCTGCATCCAGAATGGTTTCAAGGTCATGCCAGCTACGCTCTTACCAAACAAGAGAAGGAAATATTTTTTGAATGCCTAAGCAGTATTAAGGTCCCGTCTGGCTTCTCGTCGAATATAAAGGGAATAATAAATATGGCAGAAAAAAGTTCCAAAACCTAAAGTCTCATGACTGCCACTTGATTATGACGCAAATGCTTCCGATTGCATTGAGGGGGATTCTACCAGATAATGTTCGAGTACCCATTGTGAAGCTATGTGCATTTCTCAATGCAATGTCTCAGAAGATAATCAATCTTGAAGATCTACCACGGTTACAGAATGATGTGGTCCAATGTCTTGTCAGTTTTGAGTTGGTGTTCCCACCATCCTTCTTCAATATTATGATGCACCTGCTGGTTCACCTAGTCGAAGAGATTTCCATTCTCAGTCATGTATTTCTACACAATATGTTTCCCTTTGAGTGGTTCATGGGTATCTTAAAGAAATATGTTCGTAACCGTTATAGGCCAGAAGGAAGCATCTCCAAGGTCTAGGAACAGAGGAGGTCATTGAATTTTGTGTTGACTTCATTCCTGGCCTTAGGCCGATTGGTCTTCCTCAATCGCGGTATGAGGGGAGACTGAGTGGAAATGGTACTCTAGGAAGGAAATCAATAATATGTAGGGACGGACATTCTTACACCGAAGCACATTACACCGTTCTACAGAATTCTATCTTGGCAGTCCCATATATCGAGGAACGTAAGAAAATCTTACGCTCCAACAACCCTGGAAAGCATGACTCTTGGATTAGAGATGAACACATGAAGAGTTTTGGCGGTTGGTTGCAACATCTCATCAAAAACAACACTCTTGGAGATCAGCTATACTTGTTGTCTATGTCACCATCTTCGACTATATCGACTTTCCAAGGGTACGAGATAAATGGGTATACATTTTACACGATGGCCCAAGATAAAAAGAGCACCAACCAAAACATTGGTGTCTGCTTTGATGCAACAGACAACAATGGGTCAAAGACCACATATTATGGTTACATAGAGGAGATATGGGAACTTGACTATGGACCTACTTTTAAGGTCCCCTTGTTTCGGCGCAAATGGGTCAAGCTGACAGGAGGATGGGTTGAGGTAGACAAGGAATACGGAATGACATCATTGGATCTCAACAATCTTGGGTACTTAGACGAACCATTCGTCCTAGCCAATGATGTGGCTCAGGTTTTCTATGTGAAGGACATGTCTACCAAACCTAGAAAAATAAAAATAAGAAAAATAATACATCAGACGATGAGCCAAAGCGCCACATAGTTCTTTCAGGAAAAAGAAACATCCTGGGAGTGGAGGACAAGACAAACATGTCAGAAGATTGTGATAAGTTTCATGAAATTCCGCCCTTCGCGGCGAAGGATGACCCAAGCATCATGTTAATGAATGAATATTCTCCATGGATACGGCGGGATCAGAAAGGAACACACGTGAAGAAATGATGTGTAATAATTGTAATATTTTATGAGCGAAGATGCTCCATGTGTCCATTTTTATAGTGTTGTCTGTAAACAATCTTGAGTGTGTTAGTCCTGTTTTGTTGGCTGGACTAGGACTAAAGGGGGGCCTTTAGTCCCGATTCATACTTACCATTAAGATCTGATCTCCAAACGCGTGAGGTCACATATTAGGGAGTGCCTCTATGACTAGTTTCTTGGAGATGCCGGAGGACTAGGCTCCGGCGGCATCTCCCTAAAACTGGCCGTAGTGATGTCCCTGCTCTCTAAAACCATCTTGCAGCTTGTAACTTCTCTAACTAGATCAATACGCCTAGGAGCTAACTAATTTCACATATTAGGGAGTGCCTCTATGACCAGTTTCTTGGAGATGCCGGAGGACTGGGCTCCGGCGCATCTCCTTGAAACTGGCCGTAGTGGTGTCCCCTGCTCTCGAAAACCATCTTGTAGATGCCTCAAACTGGTTGGAGGACTGGACTCACAAGGATGCCTATTTATAGTACAAGCATCTCGGCATAATGTCGACACTCACGACATAATGTCGACACTCACCTCCTATTATTAGTGCTGACTCATGTTTTGTCCCGGTTGGTGTCTCCAACCGGGACTAAAGGTTCATCTTTAGTCCCGGATGGTGACACCATCCGAGACAAGATACAAGCCGCACGACATAATGTCGACACTCACCCCTATTATTAGTGTTGCCTGGCCCAGTCTGCCGCAATCCCTTCAGTCGCGGTTGGTTTCTCCAACCGGGACTAAAGATGAACCCTATCTTTATAGGCATTTCCCTCTATTTATAGGCTGCTCGAACCAGCCTGCCCGCCCTTTCCTCTATTTATAGCTTGCTCTATTTATAGGCCTTTTCCTCTAAACACAACATCTTCATATTTAGGTAACACTCAAAACATTTATTAATATTAAAAACCGGGATAAACCGGGACTAGCTAACACTCAGGACTAAAGCTGCCCCCTTTAGTCATAATCATGCCTAGTCCTATAGTATGCAGCTTCAGGGTCTTCTTCGTTATCGTCATCATCATCATCATCACCGTCACCTGCCACTCCGGGGATTCTCAGCCCAGCCATGGCATATACCAGGGGCCACTCCGGCCTCGGATTCACGGCGGACGGGGAGGGGTCTCCTGGAAGACGATGCCGCTACCGCCGGGCGGGGGAGGGGCCTTCTTGTGGCTCTATGGCGGGTGGACTTGTGGGCACCGTAGGCGAGGATGGTCTTCCCCGGCGATGTAGTGCATCACTCCGATGATAGTAAGGTTCGCCCACCACAGACGACGGCCGGCTTCGTTGTGGTTCACCGGGGGCGGGCCATCACCCTCGTACCTGGCGAGCTCCCTTTACCTCCTATTAGTGAAGAAGGCATTCCAGGTGTCGTAGTTGTCAGGATCCCACTAGGGATCAATCCGCTGCTCCGGCGTGAGCTCGTGGTAGAAGTGGTTTGTGATGGCCGCCTGGCGTGTGGAACCTTGAGGGACAGCAGGGATAGGAACCCCTCCAGCGCTCAGCATCCAGCCGGCGGGCGGCCGGTAGCCCGGCGGACAAGGGTAGCTGGAGGCGCATAGCGCCTCAGTCTCCTCGAGGGTCAGAATGGCCCAGTAGGCGTTGTCCATTGTTCTAAGAGAGGAAGGTGTGGATGTGTGGATAGCCATGGCGCGATCTCCCTATATATAGAGGGAAAGGGCGGGAAAACTTGGCGGGAAGATTTGGGAAATGGCGGGAAATATCTTTAGTCCCGGTTAGTGACTACAACCGGAACTAAAAGCTCTCGTAAAAAGGAAAGGGCGGGAAAACTTGGCAGGAAGCGGTGGGAAATGGCGGAAAATATCTTTAGTCCCGGTTAGTGACTACAACCGGGACTAATTGGATATTATATTAAGATTCTTTATATTTTTCTGATAATAATAGACATATTATTTGTTGTATTTGGATTTTTACAATAAAAGATATGATTTTCCAAAGTTTTATATTTGATTTGAATTAAAAAAGAAAATTTACAAATGAAATAATTTATAAATGATGCAAACAGATATATGGATATTATATTAAGATTCTTTATATTTTTTGATAATAATATACATATTATTTGTTTTATTTAGATTTTTATAATAAAAGATATGATTTTCCAAAGTTTTATATTTGATTTGAATTAAAAAAATAAAATTTACAAAAAATAAACTTGTCGCGGGTCGTGGCTGGACCCAGGACTAGAGGGTGCGTGCGTGCGCGAAAACAAAGCGGCCAAAAAGACACATTAGTCCCGGGCCTTGGCTTAACCCGCGACTAAAGGGAGGGTCTTTAGTCGCGGGTTAAGCCACGGCCTGGGACTAGAGACCCTCTAGTCACGGGCGGTGGCTTAGCCCGGGACTAAAAGGTGCGTCCCTATATATTCTGCGCGCCAGGGCAGGTGCTGCCCAGCACTTGCCATTCCTCGACGCAGCGAAGACGAAGCACACAGACGCATCGAAGACGAAGCATGGGAGGTGTTGTCCGCCGCCGCCGTGCCGCTCCGTCGTGCCGTGACGTGCCGCCGCTCCGCCGACGCATTTTTTTGTAGGGTTCGCAGCATAGAAAACAAAAATTTTCCTACGATGTGAACTATATACCAAGATCTATATATACTAGATACAAACAACGGACGGATGTATATCCGTAGAGAACATACCCTTGAAGACCGACAAAGCTTAACGAGTTCAACTCGTGGTTGATGTAGACGATCTCTTGCCGATCTCAAGATCGAGAGGAAGTCCTAGCGCCGCAAATCAGCAGTGCATCCGTGCTCGCACACACGTTCGAGGCACCGAGCAACCTCTGCCTCCTCGCTCCAGCGATGCAGCGGAAGCATAACTCTTTCTTGCCGAATAGCCACCGGGAACATGTATCTCGCTAGTCCGAGACCATGGGGGATAAATTCTAGAGGGGGAGAGAGATCCTTCACGAGGAGGTGTGTGAGACAAGTGAGGAGGAGGGGTTCCTTTTATAGGAGGAGGGGGGAACCCCAAGGGGGTGGCCGGCGCATGGGGGCTGCCCCCTTGCCCTCCCCTCTTCATGTGGGTGGACACTCCACTCACAAAACTCCTCTAAATTCCCTCCACTCAAAAGTCCACTCAAAAATCCCATTAAATTTCCACCAAATTTAATGCAAACTCTCATTAAATAAAACTCTTTTATTTTATTCAGAATTTTGTCAATTACTTTAATGACAAACATTCACAAATAACCCCTTGCTAGAATTCTATTTCACATGCATAACCACTTTATGCAATTTCACCCGAAAACCTGTTTCGGTATCTAGTGAAATAAATTCCTGCGCTTGTTCATTCTTTCGGCATGAAACATTTGCTCCAATTGGATGTCGGTGTCTCTTAAGTGTGTCACCCTACGGTTCGTGAATAATGCGGACATGATCGAGACCCCTCTCAGATCAATAATCAGAAGCGGGATCTGGAGACCCATACTGACTCCCACACATTCAACGATGACTTTCTTGTGATCGTCGGAACCTTTTACGCTAGTATCTTAATCCCTTTGTTTCACGATATATTACATGTCCGAGATTCGATCATTGGTATCTCCATACCTAGTTTGATCTCGTTACCGACATGCACTCTTTTCTCGTTCCTGTGATATAACATTCTAGTGATCAAATCACTTGCTTGCAAGCTAATCAATGTGATATCACCGAGAGGGCCCAGAGTATATCTATCCGTCATCGGGATGAACAAATTCCACTCTTGATCCATGAGCCTCAACATAACACTTTATTAGTTCTGAATCCATCTTTATAATCACCCTGTTACGGTGTGACGTTTGATGTTATCAAGAAACTCTTCCGGTGTTAGTGATTGACATGATCTCATGGTCTAAGGATTAGGATCACTTCGTAAGTTGTTATAGCAATATAAACTCAATGACTTTGATCGTAATGCTATACTTCGGATGAGTGTTCATCACATCATTACACTAATGTTGTGATCCCGTTATTAACAACATCCAATGTCCATGATCAGGAAACCTTGATCATCTTGTTAATCAACGAGCTAGTTTATGAGAGAGGCATAACTAGGAACTTTCTGTTTGTTTATTAAACACACATGTATTAACGTTTCCGTATTAATACAATTATAGCATGCAAAATAAACATCTATCATATACTTGGAATACACATAATAAACACTTTATTATTGCCTCTCAGGGCATATTCCCTTCAGTCTCCCACTTGCACTAGAGACAATAATCTAGTTACATAGTGATAAATCTAACACCCATTGAGTTCTGGTGTTGATCATGTTTTGCTCTAGGGAGAGTTTTAGTCAACGGATCTGCTACATTGAGATCCGTATGTACTTTACAAATCTTTATATCTCCATCCTTGACATGCTCGCGGATGGAGTGAAACCGGCGCTTAATATGCTTGGAATGCTTGTGAGACCTTGGCTCTTTGGCATTGGCAATGGCACCATTGTTGTCACAATAGATCACCATTGGGTCCAACGCGTTTGCCACAACTCCTAGTTCGGATATGAACTCCTTCATCCAAACTGCTTCCTGAGCTGCTTCTGAAGCAGCAACATATTCGGCCTCCGTTGTTGATCCCGCTACCACAGGTTGTTTGGAACTCCTCCAACTAACCGCTCCGCCATTCATGAGAAATACGTATCCGGATTGAGACTTAGAGTCATCCGAATCGGTGTCAAAGCTAGCATCGACATAACACTTAGCGACGAGCTCTTCTTCACCTCCGTATACAAGAAACATATCCTTAGTTCTTCGTAAGTACTTAAGGATATTCTTGACCGCTATCCAGTGTTCCGAACCTGGATTCGATTGGTACCTACTAGTCAAACTAATAGCGTGTGCCACATCCGGTCTTGTACATAGCATGGCGTACATTATAGAGCCTATGGCTAAAGCATAGGGGACTTTGTCCATTATCTCTCTTTCTTCCGCCGAAGCCGGACTTTGAGTCTTACTCAATGTCTTGCCTTGCAACATAGGTAAGAACCCCTTCTTACTTCCGTCCATTTTAAACTTCTTTAAAATCTTATCAAGGTATGTACTTTGCGATAGCCCTATTAGGCGCCTAGATCTATCTCTATAGATCTTTATGCCTAATATGTATGACGCTTCACCTAGGTCCTTCATTGAAAATTTGCTGTTTAGATAACTTTTAACACTGTTTAAAAGTTCTATATCATTTCCGATCAATAATATGTCATCCACATATAATATCAGAAATGCCACATTGCTCCCACTCACTTTCTTGTAAATACAAGCTTCTCCATAAGTTTGGACAAATCCAAACTCTTTGATCACCTCATCAAAGCGGAGATTCCAACTTCGCGATGCTTGCTTCAATCCATAGATGGATCGCTGAAGCTTGCACACCTTGTTAGCATCCTTAGGATCGACAAAACCCTTTGGTTGTATCATATACAACTCTTCTTCAATATTACCATTGAGAAACGCGGTTTTGACATCCATCTGCCATATTTCATAATCGAAATATGCAGCAATTGCTAACATAATCCTAACTGACTTTAGCATCGCTACGGGAGAGAAAGTCTCATCGTAGTCAACTCCTTGAATTTGTCGGAACCCCTTTGCGACAAGTCGAGCTTTATAGATGGTCACATTACCATCAGCATCAGTTTTCCTTTTGAAAATCCATTTGTTCTCCACGGCCTTTCGGTCGTGAGGTAATTCCACCAAGTTCCAAACTTGATTTTCATACATGGATTCCATCTCGGATTTCATGGCTTCTAACCATTTGTTGGAATCCGGGCTCATCATCGCTTCTTCATACGTCGCAGGGTCATTATTTTCATCAACCATCAAATTTATGACAGGATTTCCGTACAGCTCGGGAGCTGCACGCGTCCTGTTTGACCTGCGAGGTTCGGTAGTACTCTCTTTCGGAGTTTCATGATCATTATCATTAGTTCCCTCTTCAACAGGTGGAGCCAACTCCGGAACAACTTCCGGCGCTGCGCTACTCGCCATACTTTGAAGAGAAGGTTCCACAACCTCTTCGAGTTCTACCTTCCGACTATTCACACCTTTCGCGAGAAACTCTTTCTCTAGAAAGGATCCATTCTTGGCAACAAAAACCTTGCCCTCGGATCTGTGATAGAAGGAATACCCAATAGTTTCTTTAGGGTATCCTATGAAGACGCATTTTTCCGCTTTGGGTTCGAGTTTATCCGGTTGAAGTTTCTTCACGTAAACATCGCAACCCCAAACTTTAAGAAATGACAGCTTAGGTTTGTTTCCAAACCACAATTCATACGGTGTCTTTTCAACGGATTTAGATGGTGCCCGATTTAAAGTGAATGCAGCAGTTTCTAGTGCATAACCCCAAAATGACAACGGCAAGTCTGTCAGAGACATCATAGATCGAACCATATCTAATAAAGTACGATTACGACGTTCCGACACACCATTTCGCTGTGGTGTTCCGGCAGGTGTGAGTTGTGAAACAATTCCACACTCTTTCATGTGAGTGCTAAACTCGTAACTTAGATACTCACCTCCACGGTCGGACCGTAGAAATTTGATCTTTCTATTACGATGATTTTCCACTTCATTCTGAAATTCCTTGAACTTTTCAAAGGTTTCAGACTTGTGTTTCATCAAGTAGATATAACCGTATCTACTCAAATCATCCGTGAAAGTAACAAAATAACGATATCCACCTCGCGCCGACACACTCATTGGACCACATACATCAGAATGTATGATTTCCAATAAATCTGTCGCCCGTTCCATTGAACCGGAAAACGGCATTCTAGTCATCTTGCCCATAAGGCATGGCTCACATGTATCAAATGATTCATAATCAAGTGATTCCAAAAGTCCATCCGAATGGAGCTTCTTCATGCGTTTAATGCCAATATGACCTAGACGGCAGTGCCACATATATGCGGATATATCATCATTAAGTTTCATCCTTTTAGCATCAACATTATGAATATGTGTAACATTATCATTGAGATCTAACAGAAATAAACCATTCATCATTGGTGCATGACCATAAAAGATTTCATTCATATAAATGGAACAACCATTGTTCTCAGATTTAAATGAATAACCACTTTGCATCAAACATGATCCAGATACAATGTTCATGCTCAGTGCAGGCACCAGATAACATTTATTCAAGTTTATGACTAATCCCGACAGTAAGTGGAGAGGCAGCGTTCCGACGGTGATTACATCAACGTTTGATCCATTGCCGACACGCATCTTGACCTCACCCCTTGCTAGCGGCCGCTTGTTCCGCAGCCCCTGATTCGAGTTACAAATATTAGCAACTGAACCGGTATCAAATACCCAGGTGCTACTGCGAGCACTAGTCAAGTACACATCAATAACATGTATATCATATATACCTTTGTTTGCCTTGCCGGCCTTCTTGTCTGCCAGATACTTGGGGCAGTTGCGCTTCCAGTGGCCAGTCCCCTTACAATAGTAGCACTCGGTATCAGACTTAGGTCCAACTCGGGGTTTCTTTTCAGGCGCGGCAACAGGCTTTACGCCCTTACTTCCCTTCCGTTTTCCCTTCTTGTCTTTCTTGAAACCAGTGTTCCTATTGATCATCAACACTTGATGTTCCTTTTTGATCTCCACTTCTGCAGTTTTAAGCATTGACAGAAGCTCGGGGAGAGACTTCTTCATGCCTTGCATATTATAGTTCATCACGAAGCTCTTATAGCTAGGTGGCAGAGACTGCAGAACACGATGGATGCCTAAGTCAATGGGAATCGATATTCCCAAGGACACAAGCTTATCGGCGTAACCCGACATCTTGAGTACATGCTCACTAACGGAGCTGTGCTCTTCCATCATGCAGCTAAAGAACTTTTCTGAAGCATTGTAGCTCTCTACAGCAGCATGTGTGTCGAAAATCATTTTCAACTCACCCATTGTATCAAATGCATTGCCGTTTTCGAAACGCTTTCGAAGTTCCGGCTCTAGCCCATACAATATGCCGCAATGAACTAAGTTGTGGTCCTCCTGACGAGTCTGATAGACATTCTTCTCCTCGTCAGGGGCATCATCAAAAGGTGGGGGGCCTAACGGCGCTTCTAGCACATATTGCTTTTGTGCAGCAGAGAGGAGAATCCTTAAATTCATGGCCCATTCAGTAAAGTTGCTACCGTTCGTTGCTAGTTTCTCTTTCTCCATGAACGCATTGAAATTAAAAGCAGGTGGTGCCATCTACAACAGAATTTGTAAAGTTTAGACTAAGTGTATGATAGATCGAGTTCAACTAATCTATATTACGAATGAACTCCCACTCAAAAGCGACATCCCTCGTGTCCTTTTGGTGATTACATGAACCAAATCCACTACACCAAGTCCGATCATCACGTGAGTCGGTATAGCTTCAAAGACGAGCATCAAATGGGCATCATATCAACTATATGACTCATGCTTAACCTTTCGGTCTGTGTTCCGAGGCCATGTCTGTACATGCTAGGCTCGCCAAGTTAGAACCTTAGTATTTGCGTGTGTAACTGTTTTACACCCGAAATATGGTCGTGGATCCAAGAACACCCGATCATCACGTGATGTCTTGGAGCGACGAAAACATAATCGGTGCATACTAAAGGAAGAACACATTCTTATCTTGATATTTAAATGAGGGATCATCTTATTATGCTTAACAAAGCGCTAAACAAGCAATATAAGATGTAATCAAACATCATATGTTTATTAGTGAAATTATATGGTTCCCGCAGATGATCTCTATCATGTGCATCGTGGTATGATCACTATCATACCTATATGTGTAAATCCAAGGTCTATGGATTTTACACGCTATGTGTGTTGTAAGAGTATCATCTCATACTTCTACTTACAACACTACCATATCATAACACTAGCCCAGCAACAATCTAAACTAGACGCCTCTAATTTATCCATTGCAAGTTTTACGTGGCTTAGGGCTTTCGAGATAGAACCGTTCTTACCTACGAACATGAACCACAACGAGGATAATCAAATTGTTGACAACTCGCTTGCAAAATAGATATTGACTATAGTAGGAGAGACAGACACCCGCTAGCCACTTATGCAAACTAGTTGCATGTCAAGCGTGGAACAGGTCTCATGTGCGAGGACATGTAAAGTTTGTCCGGGCCGCTTCATCCCACTATGCCACCAATATCCAAAATCACAACAAAGGAGCAACAACATGATCATCATCACCCACATACTCATATGTGTACTACCCGTGTAAAGTATCTACGCATAGATCCGGCTCTGATACCACTGTAGGGTTCGCAGCATAGAAAACAAAAATTTTCCTACGATGTGAACTATATACCAAGATCTATATATACTAGATACAAACAACGGGAGGATGTATATCCGTAGAGAACATACCCTTGAAGACCGACAAAGCTTAACGAGTTCAACTCGTGGTTGATGTAGACGATCTCTTGCCGATCTCAAGATCGAGAGGAAGTCCTAGCGCCGCAAATCAGCAGCGCATCCGTGCTCGCACACACGTTCGAGGCACCGAGCAACCTCCGCCTCCTCGCTCCAGCGATGCAGCGGAAGCACAACTCTTTCTTGCCGAATAGCCACCGGGAACATGTATCTCGCTAGTCCGAGACCATGGGGGATAAATTCTAGAGGGGGAGAGAGATCCTTCACGAGGAGGTGTGTGAGACAAGTGAGGAGGAGGGGTTCCTTTTATAGGAGGAGGGGGGAACCCCAAGGGGGTGGCCGGCGCATGGGGGCTGCCCCCTTGCCCTCCCCTCTTCATGTGGGTGGACACTCCACTCACAAAACTCCTCTAAATTCCCTCCACTCAAAAGTCCACTCAAAAATCCCATTAAATTTCCACCAAATTTAATGCAAACTCTCATTAAATAAAACTCTTTTATTTTATTCAGAATTTTGTCAATTACTTTAATGACAAACATTCACAAATAACTCCTTGCTAGAATTCTATTTCACATGCATAACCACTTTATGCAATTTCACCCGAAAACCTGTTTCGGTATCTAGTGAAATAAATTCCTGCGCTTGTTCATTCTTTCGGCATGAAACATTTGCTCCAATTGGATGTCGGTGTCTCTTAAGTGTGTCACCCTACGATTCGTGAATAATGCGGACATGATCGAGACCCCTCTCAGATCAATAATCAGAAGCGGGATCTGGAGACCCATACTGACTCCCACACATTCAACGATGACTTTCTTGTGATCGTCGGAACCTTTTACGCTAGTATCTTAATCCCTTTGTTTCACGATATATTACATGTCCGAGATTCGATCATTGGTATCTCCATACCTAGTTTGATCTCGTTACCGACATGCACTCTTTTCTCGTTCCTGTGATATAACATTCTAGTGATCAAATCACTTGCTTGCAAGCTAATCAATGTGATATCACCGAGAGGGCCCAGAGTATATCTATCCGTCATCGGGATGAACAAATTCCACTCTTGATCCATGAGCCTCAACATAACACTTTATTAGTTCTGAATCCATCTTTATAATCACCCTGTTACGGTGTGACGTTTGATGTTATCAAGAAACTCTTCCGGTGTTAGTGATTGACATGATCTCATGGTCTAAGGATTAGGATCACTTCATAAGTTGTTATAGCAATATAAACTCAATGACTTTGATCGTAATGCTATACTTCGGATGAGTGTTCATCACATCATTACACTAATGTTGTGATCCCGTTATTAACAACATCCAATGTCCATGATCAGGAAACCTTGATCATCTTGTTAATCAACGAGCTAGTTTATGAGAGAGGCATAACTAGGAACTTTCTGTTTGTTTATTAAACACACATGTATTAACGTTTCCGTATTAATACAATTATAGCATGCAAAATAAACATCTATCATATACTTGGAATACACATAATAAACACTTTATTATTGCCTCTCAGGGCATATTCCCTTCATTTTCCACCTCGCCGCCACGCGCCGCCGCCTCGTCTGTGAGCTCGATCGAGAGGCCGCGCTGGTGGTCTTTTTATAGTTTTTTGTTATAGTTTTTTTCTATAGTTTTTTTATAGTTAGGATTATTATTATTAGGATTATTATAATTAGGATTATTATAATTAGCATTATTAGAGTTTTTTGTTATAGTTTTTCTAGTTTTTTTATAGTTAGGATTATTATAATTAGGATTATAATTAGGATTATTATGGTTTTTTGTTATAATTTTTTCTATAGTTTTTTATATTAGGTTTTTTTGTTTTAGTTATTAGGATTGTTGTTTTACCACAAATAATATTAGGGTTTTTTTGTTTTAGTTATTAGGATTATTGTTTTACCATAAGTAATATTAGGGTTATTAATTAGGGTTTTTTGTTTTAGTTATTAAGATTATTGTTTTACCACAAATAATATTAGGGTTATTGTTTTTTTGTTTTAGTTATTAGGGTTATTGTTTTTCTAACCTGTTTAACTCTCTTTTTGTTGTAGATAATTAAGTCATGGATCCATCCGAAGATCCTGGTTGCATCGGTGAAGGTTATCTTCAGGGCATGATAAGAGGTGAAATTCCTCCTAATATTACTACCGGCGAAGATATTTTGCTCGAGGAAGAGATATCCTCATATATGAATCCATCCGGTGATGGACTAGAGGAAAACCTAATGTATCAAGGGGAAGACCGGATGGACAAAGGGCACACAAATAACAACAATAATGATGGCCCCTCGACAGGATCTGGCAAGGTACATATATATATATAAAGCCTCGTGTTACCTCTATTCATTAACTGATCTATATATATATTAATCACTCTTTCTTCTTCTTTTAGCCCACCGGATCGAATCAATCGACGGCTCGAACGAAACGAGGGCCGAACAAAAAGTTGGATGGTAATCAGAGGTTCACCATCGAAGAAATAGATGATGATGGTGAACCGATTGCTCCAGAGAAGCATCGGAGGATGTTTATAAATCAATGTGGGGTGCCTTTTAGGGACAACCTGCCGATCACCATCCAAGAATGGAATCAGTCAAAGAAACCCGATGAAGAATCCAACAGCTATGTCACCGATGATGCCAAAGATGACCTTTGGCAGAAGCTCATAGAGCATTTCATACTACCTCCAAAGTATGAAGAATTTGAGGTAGATGGTATTACCCCAAGGCCGGGTGGGCTTGAAAATAGAGCGAAAGTCAAGGAGTGGGATCTGAGCAAGATGGTTGAACTATACCGGAACCACAAGAAAAGTTTATACACGAAATATGTCGCGAAAAAGAAAACTCCAGACTTCAAAGGAGTAAACGAGAAGTTGAGAGAATAGTGGCCCGATTTTGTACAGTACAAGCAATCTGATAAAGCAAAGGCAAAGTCGGCAAAGAACGCGTTAAATGCTTCCCAAAAGAAATACCATCATAAAATGAGGACAGGTGGCTACAAGAGTGTCGTCCCTAAGTGGGAAACTATGGAGAAGAAAATGAGGGCTAGAGGCATCACTCCTGGTACAGATGGATGGCCCGAGAGGTTAAAGCACTGGTGGTATGGGCACGGGGGATCGTTGGATCCAGAAACAGGGAAGACATTATTTCATGAAAAAATTCTAAAACCCTCCCAAGACCTTATTCAAGCAATGAACGATGCTCAATTGGGATTGTTCCATTCCGAGAGAGAGAACGACTAGCTGACACACGCCCTAGGGAATCCTGAAAAGGAAGGACGAACATGAGGCAAAGGCGTCGGTGTCTCGTGGAAGAAAGGGTTCCTCAGTACGATGCCAGTTACAGAAGTCGTCAAAGAAAGAAGGACCGGGAGGCAGACCGGATCTCCAGGGTAGAGTAGGACCTAGCTGATCTGAAGAACCTCATGCATGAAATTGTCCAAAGGCCACCGTCGTCAACTCACCCGCGGGTTGATGATCCTGCATTGGATCTTAGCCAGCGGAGAAGCAGCGTGGCTTCCACGGAGGTCCGGGCTGATGATCAAGCACTACTGAATGATGCACCGGCTCCTCACTACCCCATGGATAATTCAAAGAGATGGCACAATGTGAGCTACATCAGCCAATGAACAACCTGTCCTTCAAGGTGGTGATCAGCACTGCTTTACCTTGTCTACCTGGAGCACTCCACCATTCATTTCCGATTCCACCAGGCTATGCTCGTGCCACGGTGGATGACATAGTGGAGGATTTTGCGGACCTAGAGATTGAAATCGCTACGCCTGAAGGCCTTACGAAACTAGGAGATGCCAAGCGCAACATCATTCTATGGAATAAGAAGTACATCAAGTTTCCAGGCTCGACGCCAAGGCCACCGACTCCGATGAATCCAAGTCCACCCCGCATCGAATTTCGTCAACCTCCAAGTCCACCCCAACCCGATTATCGCCAACCTCCAAGTCCACCCTGCCCCGCTAATGATCGCCGCAGCAGGAGTACATCAACTCGATCTCCGCCTCCGCGCA
Organism: Avena sativa; assembly: GCA_916181665.1. Lineage (NCBI taxonomy): Eukaryota > Viridiplantae > Streptophyta > Magnoliopsida > Poales > Poaceae > Avena > Avena sativa. The sequence continues at coordinate 428,235,248 of OV702280.1, forward strand.
ATACTCGATCTCCGCCTCCGCCTCAGTGCAATACTACTACCTCGTCGAAGAAACGGAAGTTCAACGCTCCCACGCGCCCCACATCGACTAAAGGTCAAACAGCGAAGATAGTCGACATCTCGCAGGCTCTTCCAAGGAGACCTTATGACAAGACCGATGAGGAAACTAACACGGATGTGGCTGCCCAAGTTAAGGCGCGTTTTGCACCCAAAAAGCCTGAGCCAAAGCCGGTATATGATAAAAACCAAAAAGTAGGCTAAGTCCTTTCTTGAGCAATCATCCCAGATATCGATGAATCTGGAATCAGACTATGACCGGGAGATTATTAAGCAAGCACAGAAGAAAAAAAATCACAAGTGCAAAAAGCGGAAAGCAAGTTGCCCAGCTCGGAGCACAGAAGAATCAATCGGTCGCCCCGCTCAAAGTCATTTCAGACCTCGACAGGGCCTTCAGAGCTGAAATGGATATGGACATGCAAATAATGGACCCCAAAGCCCATAATAAGGCTGCACTAATGGGAATCACTGTATCGCAGGCCAAAGCACTTGCTACCGAAGCAAAAATGTCTCTTGGTCAATATTTAGGCTATGAAGATACGCCAGTGGGTCAGATAGTACGGAAGTATGTCCAAGGAGAGCCTCTAGTCAGTAATGAGGAGCTCGCGCGTCTATCCATACATATGCGAAATCTGCACGAATGGTACATGTCGCAAGCAGAAAAAAAAAGTATTAGAAAGATTGGTTTCCGGTGGACGTTAGAAAGGAGCATCACTTTAAACCATACTCGATACAGCTTCAAATGACCGAACTGTTTCAGTTATACAACCAGCGCGTCCTCGACAAATATATCATTGGTTGCTATTGTCTGTAAGTGATTTATTTCTATAATTAAGTTTGTAGCTCAGCTTGTTCATTGCATTTAATATATTATCCTAACTATATATCCTTTTGTATGATATTATATTCTGCAGAATGAAGATGCTTGAATGCAAAAGAGCTAGAAGATACGACGTTGGGTTCATTGACCCATATATTGTTAATGAATATACGTTAAAGAATCACCCCAAGGACGTGGAGAAAGACCTATGCAGGTTCTTAACCGAGAATAATTTTGTGAAGGAAATACTATTTCCTTACAACTTCAAGTGAGTGTTTATATCTTGTACATATTTTATTTTTGCTTACTCGATGAGCTATGCATGTACGCTTATGTAAACGTCCGCAGATTCCACTGTATCTTGCTAAACATTCAAGTTGACAAGTCCCTAGTTGAAGTCCATGACTCATTAAGTTGGGACCAAGAGCAATGGAGCAACATGAAAGCAATGCTCCATAAGTAATTTCAATCATTATCGTATTATATCGGCCTCTTTCATTTATTTCTTGATATCAAGTAACTAATAACTCCTTTGTTCATTTTCTTTGCCGAGCAGGTGTTGGACACGGTTCAGACAAAAAATACCAGGTTCATTCAAAGAGGAGCTAACTTATAAAATGGTGAAGAGTTTACAGCAGCCACCAGGAACTCATTTATGTGGATACTACGTCTGCGAGTACATCCGCGAGTTGACCAGTGAGCGGAAAGTTGACTCACATTATATTTATGATTTGCGGGAGAAACTAGAGCCAGACCAGCGCATAAGAGCAATTCAAGAGGAGCTGGCGGGATTTATGATGAAGGAAGTCCTTGATGTACATGGAGAGCATTATGCGGATGACGTGGAACTCGATTTGCCTCAGTGATCTCCATGTAGCTGATATGATATATATATTCATCAATGACCATGTAATTTCAAAACATTTCTTCCTTTTGATATATATATCATCAATGTATGTTTGCAAGGGATCAATTAATTATATAGATGCATCAACCGTGTACTGTGTATGTACTAGCGTAGAATATGTGTACTTAAATATATGTTTGAAATTATACTGAAACACAAAACGAAAAAGGAACGAAATGGTGTTACGGCTCGAGACTAGAGGGTTTCCGCCCCGAGTGGTGTTACGGCTCGAGACTAGAGGGTTTCCGCCCCCCGCGGCGCTGAAACAACCACGTGGCTGTTATCAGTCGCGGGCCGTAGCGAGCCGGGACTAGAGGGGGGGCCTCTAGTGCCGTTTTCGCAGTCCCGAGCCCAAAACCGGGACTAGAGCCCGTTGCGGCCCGGGACAACAGCCATGTTTTCCACCTGTGTGTATTTCAAAATATAAGATGTTTTGATAGATTAGTTTAGTCTACCAAAATATATTACTCCACTTTTTCTGTCTAGACAAAACTACGAAGTCTTATCAACAAGATCTTTGCTTTTAATCGCCCAAGATGTGACCAAATATGTCAGAGTTGCGTGTGATCATGCTAATCTGAAAAGGCTTCTTATTCCATTCTCTAATGACAAATTTAGAACACAGAGTTCCACTCCGAAGTCACACCTGGATCTTTGCTTTTAATCGGCTGAAAAAACTTCGCTGATAATCCGTTCTGTGCTACCCAACAAGATCGTCTTGTGTGGCATCCAGTTGAAAAAGACGATGGCCTCCTCGTCGCCCCCAGGTAAGGCGGCCTCGTCGCCTCCCGCGCCGCCATCCCCGCCGGCGACGCCCACCACTGCCCACACCCCCCTCCCACCCTTCCCTGCGCCTAGAACAGTCCGCCTAGCCCCCCACGCCCCTTGGTTCCTTCCGGAGGCGCAGCTCCGCGCCCTGAGATCCTCCCCCTGTTTTCAGACCCGGATCTGGATCGGGTGTTGACGCCGCTGGCCATCACCCCACCTCGTTCAACAACGGCGACTTCCTCGGGCTCGGAGCCAGTTCCTGACTCCTTCGCTGGCTCCCCCTACTCCACCATCGGTGGGTCCCGCCATGCCGCGTCGTCGCCCCCCAGGACGAGCAGAACGGCTTCAAAGCGAGCTCGTCTTCAATGCGGGATGGAGTTATTGACCCTGTCGTTGGCCTCCACTCACTCCTCGTGGTGCCGCCCAGCTACCAGCGACCGGCTTGCCTTCAAGAAGCGTCCCATCCGCTCGCGGCTGCCCATTCCAACGCTGATGAAGGGTGGGTTACAGCCGGGCCGCGCCGTCCGCGACGAGACGGGTCTTCATTGCGCAAGGACGGCAAATCTGCACCCTCGACGCACTCTTCCCAAGCTGAGGAAGCTGCTCTTCGCTTCAAAAGGCGCACTGCGGGCCTGTGCGCACATTGTCTTGCCCCTGCTCATCACCACAGTGCTGCTGCTTTCCGCGACCCCATTAGGTGTCTTGCCTGCAACCTCTCCGGCCACAAGGAGCGAGCGCGCCCTCTCCGTCTTGCTGCTAGGGCTTCGAAGAAGCGAGGAGTTCGTCCTCCCCCGTGCCTGCGCCGGCCGGCTCCTGCTTCTCCCTCCGCTCCGGGTGCTCTCTCCTGGGCGGCCATCGTCGCTCGCAGCCAACCTCGCCAAGCACCGTCCACGCCCACTCCGTCGTCTGCGGAGACTCCTTTGCCTCCGCCTCCAGCCATGGCCAACTTGAACGGCATCGGCTCCGCCGCGACACGCCCCGAGGAGGACACCGTCATCATCGCGACCTTCTTCGAGATCGACCAAGACATCAAGAGTTGGGAGGCGACGGTTGCCATCGCCTGGGTCATCAACGGCAACCGCAAGGTGCAGGTGCTCACCATCGACCGCGCCGTCAGGAAGGAATTCAGGCTGAGCCACCACGACATCAACGTGTGCCCGCACCAACCGGGTCAGTTTTTTCTCAAGTTCGAGCATAAGGCGCATTGTGCCGACGTGCTAGGCCGTGCTCGTGTCGCGGCTGATGGCGCTCTGCTGCAACTGTGACCATGGCGTCCCCTTGAGAATGCCTTCGGCGCCGCCATGTCGTTCCGCGTTAGGCTCTTCTTGGAAGGGGTGTCGGCCTATGGCCACACTCCCTTCGTTGCCAAGAGGATCATTGCGAGGAGGTGCTCCTTCGACCGCCTTGACGACGCCTCTGTGCTGCTCACCTCCGCGCACTCGCTGTTGTTGGGCTTGGACGGCCAACCCCAGCTCGATCCCTAAGGTGGTGTGGCTAACTTTCACCAGCCGTGGGAACGGCCTCGCTGGCAACGCCTTCAAGCCCATGCCGATCTCTTTCGCCTGGCACTTCCTGACGGTGGATGGAATGCCCCCGGAGCCAGTGATTGCGGAAGATGGCGGCGAGGAAACTGCCCGTGCTGCGGCGCTGGCGTGAAGGGACAGGCGTGGACCTCATTTCGAGCACCCGTGCCTTCAGCTTCGTCGCTGTGAAGACCGCGAAGACGACTACGACAGGGATGGCGTGCGTGGAGGGCGCCGCGGCAACGCTGCTAGATGGGACGCCCAGGGGCCCATCCGTCATGAGCGGTCGCGCTCGCCGCGGAGGCGCGAGCATTCTGGCAGCAGCCATGGGCGGAGCCGTGAAGCCGGGCCTGAAGCGATGGACATCAACGTCATGCAGCACGCCTTGGATGCCCAGGAGCGAGGCAAGATGATCCCTTCGGCAGATGAGCTCCGCTCTATGCTAGCGGAGCAGGCTGCGCTTCTCAAGAAGGAGTTGCTGGAGTGCGTCAGCGGCATTGTCAAGCCGATCCTGGCGGAGACCACCGAGCTACGGACCTGGCTTGAGCGGGACGCTGTTGTCCTCCATGCCGTGACAGGGCCTGAGCCGTGCCCCTCCCCTACTTCTCTGCCATCGGCACAGCAGCTGCTGAGGGCTACTGGCTCCCTGGCAGACATCGACCGCACCAAGATTGTTGCTGGGCAGGCGTCCCAGCTGCCCTGTCTGGGACTGGAGGAGCTTCCCAAGACGGGCTTGCCTGACGATGGCACCTACGGCTGTGAGGATGTGCTGTCCCAGGTGGGGACAGATGAGGCGGCTAGGCTTCTGTCCCAGATGATTCTGGAGCCGAGGGATGAAGCCTGGCACGAGACCGCTGCTATCCCCTCGCCGCAGGTGGCGTCGCCGCCCCTGTCCTTGCTCTCGTCGCGCGCTCGTGCTCCATCTGGATCGCCACTGCGCCAGGCTCCTGCGGTGAGCGACACCGCCCCAGCTCCATCGCCTTCTGATGCTGATGTTTTGGTGAGCCGTGATGCTCTTGCTATCTTCCTGGATGACATCGCTCACCCTGTGCAGCCCGCCTTGCTGACCACGCCGGCGACCAAGAAGAAAAAGAAGGCGCCGATGCCAGCGGTTTCCCCCAGGCGCAGTGGTAGGATCGCCATCAAGAAGAAGACGCGACAGCTCTCGGAGGGCACGGAGGCCATCCAGGAGATCGTCGCCCGCGCCTGCGGCATTCTCGCTCCATCGGCCTCCTTCGACGACGCCTCAAGGATGGCTTTTCGCCAGCTGTTCCTCAGCGGGCCATTGGCTTCCTTGGAAATCCAGGCCCTCGATGCTTTGGTCAAGCAAGCCAAGAAAATCAAGAAAAAAACTACAAGCAAGATGGTTGCTGCAGCCCCGACCGTGCTGCAAGCTCCTATAGATGTGTAGTCGCTGCAGTACGTGCCGATGCCCTGGGCCTGGGCCCCATCCTCTGTTGGAATTTGGTGAGTTTTGGGTTGTTGGACCATTAGACAAATTCTGAAATTCTCTTTGGCCCACTTGTATATGGCAGCATATGGCTTTGTAGTGGTGCTAAAGTTTAGTCCCACATTGCTAGTTGAAGGGGAGTTGGACCACCTTATATAGTAGAGTGTTGCACCACTCACTAAGGTGTGACAAGAAGAGTAGCCCTCGCGCACTCCTCCGACGCCGTCGGTGTAGGGGTTCGTAGCATGGAAAACAAAAATTTTCTATCGCATACAAACAAACAAGCCAAGATCTATCTACTAGATTGTAGCAACGAGTCGATGGAATAACTCACCCTCGAAGATTCCAAAGTGTTTAACGAGAGCAGATTCTCGTGGGTGATGTAGTCGTACTCTTTCCGATCTCAAGATCGCGTAGACGATCCTTCCGGCGCCGCGTTCCCGCAGCGCTCCCGCAGTCGGTCACACGTTCGGTACTCGACGAAGACCTTCCTCTCCCTTGTTCCAGCAGGCAGCGGAGGTTGTAGCACTCTCCTCGCGATTCCGGCAGCACAACGGCGTGGTACCGGAGGTAGAGGGGAGATCCCGCAGGGCTTCGCCTTAAGCCGGTGCGAGTATGGTGGAGCTTATGAGAGAGGCTATTAGTGGTCTAGTAATTAGACACACCAATTAGAGGGCTCTAAACCAATTAGAAGGCTCTAAACCGAATAGCTCTAAACCGGGGTCTAGATCTAGGGTTTAGTTTAGAGGATAGGAAACTTGTGTGTCTAGGAGGGGAGCCCTGCCCCTCCTTATATAGGTGGGAGGGCTGGCCGGCCAAGGGAAGGAGTTCCTCCCCAACTCGGCCTAGGGAGGTGCGCCGGCCAAGGGGAGGAATTCCCCTCCAACTCGGCCTCCACCTCTCCTCCTCTTTTCCCACTTCCCAAAACTGCCGTTTGACTTTCAAACTAGCCGTTTGACTTTTCAATTTAGGATTTAAATAAATCCTTTATTTGGGACAGCAAGAATACTTAGTACATGATGCAATCATTCCAATATGCAATGACACACTCATGTACCCTTCCCCCTCCGGAGTGCCGGACAATCCGGAACCTTCTAGAATATCCCCGATGAAAACACCGGAATCATTCCCGAACTCCGAAACGTGACTTTCCTTATATGAATCTTATTCTCCGGACCATTCCGGATCACCTCGTGATATCCCGGATCCCATCCGAGACTCCGAACAACATTCGGTCTCTTTCTCATAATACCATAACTACTCAAACAACGTCGAATCCTTAAGTGTGTCTCCCTACGGTTCGTGAATTATGCAGACATGATCGAGACACTTCTCCGAACAATAACCAATAGAGGAATCTGGAAATTCATATGGCTCCCACATATTTCTACGATTACTTTGCGATCGAATGAACCACTTACATACGATACCAATTTCCCTTTGTCTCACGATATGTTACTTATCCGAGGTTATGATCGTCGGTATCTCTGCATACCTAGTTCATCCTCGTTACTGATAAGTACTCTTTTCTCGTTCCCGTGATATGTGATCCCTTGTGACCAAGTCACATGCTTGCAAGCTAATTGGATGACATTTCACCGAGAGGGCCCAGAGAATATCTATCCGTCATGTGGATGGACAAATCCCACTCTTGATCCATGTGTTTCAACCAATACTTTCCGAACACTCAATGCCACCTTTATAGCCACCCTGTTACGGTGTGGTGTTTGATGACATCAAAGCATCCATCCAGTAAAGGTGATATGCATGATCTCATGGTCGAAGGAATTAGGTTACTATGTATCAGAAAGCATATAGCAATTGAACTATTGAAATGACTTGATCTTTATGCTACGCTTGTCTATAGGAGTATGTCCACCATATCATTCTCCTAACGATATGATCTTGTTGTTGATAACATCTCAATGTTCATGACAAAGAAACCACATCATCAATCAACCAACAAGCTAGTGAAGTATAGAGGCTATACTAGGGACTTCAAATTAAGTTTACAAATCACACAAGTATTAATGGTTTCCTTGTTAATACTATTATAGCATGAATGCAAACATTTATCATAAACACAAAGATATATAATAATAACTATATTTATTATTACCTCTAGGGCATATCTCCAACAGTCTCCCACTTGCACTAGAGTCATCTAATCTAGATTACATGGTAATATACCGAACACCCATGGCAGTTTGGTGTTGGTCATGTTTTGCCCTCGGGAGAGGTTTAGTCAACGGATCCGCCACATTCAGATCTGTGTGTACTTTGCAAATCTTTATATCCCCATCCTGGATATGTTCTCGAATAGCGTGGAAACGCAGCTTGATATGCTTCAGCTTCTTGTGTGACCTTGGTTCTTGCGCATTGGCTATGGCGCCCATGTTATCACAGTAGATAGACATTGGGTCCAGCGCACTAGGAACCACACCCAGCTCTGTAATGAACTCTTTCATCCATATCGCTTCTTGTGAAGCCTCCGAAGCAGCCATGTATTCCGATTCAGTTGAAGATCTCGCCACAACGCTTTGCTTTGCACTCCTCCAGCTAACTGCTGCACCATTCAAAATAAATACGTATCCAGATTGTGATTTAGAATCATCTGGATCGGTGTTCCAACTAGCATCGGTGTAACCATTAACAACGAGCTGTTCATCACCTCCATAAGAAAGAACCATATCCTTAGTTCTTTCTCAAGTACTTTAAGGATGTTTTTGACCGCTGTCCAATGATCCACTCCTGGATCACTTTGATATCTGCTAGTTAAACTAACAGCATATGCGATGTCGGGTCTAGTACATAGCATGGCATACATTAGAGATCCTATGGCTGAGGCATAGGGAGTCTTACTCATCCTTTCTCTATCTTCTGCCGATGTCGGACTTTGAGTTTTACTCAAGGTCGTATTGGGCAACATGGGCAAGAACCCTTTCTTGCTATCTTCCATTCCAAACCTCTTTAGAACTTTGTCCAAATATGTACTTTGTGACAATGATATTTGGCGTTTCGATCTATCTCTATAAATCTTTATGCCTAATATGTAAGCTGCTTCGCCAAGATCCTTCATTGAAAAACTATTATTCAAATACTCTTTGACACTATTAAGAAGGTCTACATCATTCCCAATCAACAATATGTCATCCACATACAGTATTAAGAATGCTACAGAGCTCCCACTCACTTTCTTGTAAATACAAGCTTCTCCATAAGTTTGTATAAAACCAAAACTTTTGATTACCTTATCAAAACGTTGATTCCAACTTCGGGATGCTTGCTTCAATCCATAGATGGACCGTTGAAGCTTGCATACCTTGTTAGCATCTTTAGGATCGACAAAACCTTTGGGTTGTATCATATACAACTCTTCATCAATGTCTCCATTGAGGAATGCTGTTTTGACATCCATCTGCCATATCTCATAATCATAATATGCAGCGATTGCTAACATTATCCTCACAGACTTTAGCTTCGCTACCGGTGAGAAAGTCTCATCGTAGTCAACTCCTTGAATTTGTCGAAACCCTTTTGCGACAAGTCGAGCTTTATAGACAGTAACATTACCATCAGCATCTGTTTTCTTCTTGAAAATCCATTTGTTCTCGACAGCCTTCCGGCCATCCGGTAAGTCCACCAAAGTCCATACTTGGTTTTCGTACATGGATCCAATCTCGGATTTCATGGCTTCTTGCCATTTATTGGAATCTGGGCTCATCATCGCTTCCTCATATGTCTCGGGGTCATCGGTGTTGTCCACCAACATGACATTCATAACGGAATCATACCAATCTGGAGTGGTACGAGTTCTCGTTGACCTCCGAGGCTCTGTAGCAACCTCAACCGAAGTTTCATGATCACTATCATTAGCTTCCTCTCTTATTGGTGCAGGCACCACAGGAACTTCTTCCGGTGCTGCGCTACTCGCAATTTCGAGAGAAGGTTCGACAACCTCGTCGAGTTCTACTTTCCTTCCAGTCACTTCTTTCGAGAGAAATTCCTTCTCTAGAAAGGATCCATTCTTGGCAACAAAGATTTTGCCTTCGGATCTATGATAGAAGGTATACCCAATAGTTTCCTTCGGGTATCCTATGAAGACGCATTTTTCCGCTTTGGGTTCAAGCTTGTCCGGCTGCAACTTCTTTACATAGGCTTCGCATCCCCAAACTTTAAGGAACGACAATTTAGGTTTCTTCCCAAACCATAATTCATACGGTGTCGTTTCAACGGATTTAGATGGTGCCCTATTTAAAGTGAATGCGGCTGTTTCTAATGCATAACCCCAAAATGATAGCGGTAAATCTGTAAGTGACATCATAGAACGAACCATATCTAAGAGAGTTCGATTACGACGTTCAGACACACCATTACGCTGTGGTGTTCCCGGCGGTGTCAATTGTGAAAGTATTCCGCACTTCTTTAAATGCTCGCCAAACTCGTAACTTAGATATTCACCTCCACGATCAGAACGTAGAAATTTAATCTTCTTGTTACGTTGATTCTCTACCTCACTTTGAAACTCCTTAAACTTCTCGAAAGTTTCGGACTTATGTTTCATGAAATAGATATACCCATATCTACTCAAGTCATCCGTGAAGGTAAGAACATAACGATAACCACTGCGCGATGCTACACTCATTGGACCACACACATCGGTATGTATGATTTCCAATAAGTCTGTAGCTCGCTCCATCATACCAGAAAATGGAGTCTTAGTCATTTTACCCATCAGACATGCTTCGCATCTTTCAAGTGATTCAAAATCAAGTGATTCAAGAAGTCCATCGGAATGGAGTTTCTTCATACGCTTCACTCCAATGTGACCAAGACGACAGTGCCACATATAGGTCAAATTATCGCTTGATTTCAAACGTTTAGCCTCAATGTTATTAATATGTGTATTTCTACTATCGAGATTCAATATGAATAGACCATCTATCAAAGGTGCATGTGCATAAAACATATTACTCATATAAATCGAACAACCATTATTCTCGGATTTAAACAAGTAACCGTCTCGCAATAAACAAGATCCCGATATAATGTTCATGCTCAACGCAGGCACCAAATAACAATTATTTAAGTATAAAACTAATCCCGATGGTAGATGAAGAGGTAGTGTGCCGACCGCGATCACATCAACCTTTGATCCGTTTCCCACGCGCATCGTCACCTCGTTCTTCACTAGCTTCCGTTTATTCTGCAGCTCCTGTTTCGAGTTACAAATATGAGCAACCGAACCAGTATCAAATACCCAGGCACTACTACGAGTACTAGTGAGATACACATCAATAACATGTATATCAGATATACCTTTCTTCTTGATGTTGCCGTTCTTCAAATCCGCCAAGTACCTTGGGCAATTCCGCTTCCAGTGACCTTCTCCCTTGCAGTAAAAGCACTCAGTTTCAGGTTTAGGTCCAGCCTTGGTCTTCTTCGTCGGCGTGGTAACTTTCTTACCACCCTTCTTGAAGTGTCCCTTTTGCTTAGACTTGCCTTTCTTGAATTTGGTGGTCTTATTGACCATCAACACTTGGTGCTCTTTCTTGATCTCCACTTCTGCAGATTTTAACATAGCAAATAGTTCTGGCAACTCTTTGTTCATGTTCTGCATGTTGTAGTTCATCACAAAGTTCTTGTAACTTGGTGGTAGTGATTGGAGGATGCGGTAAACTCCCAAAGTATTAGGAATCACTATACCCAAACTTTGAAGTTTATTTGCGTGCCCAGACATTTTAAGCACATGCTCACTGACGGAGCTACCCTCTTCCATCTTGCAGTTAAAGAACTTTTCAGAAGCTTCATAACTTTCAATTGCCGCATGAGTCTCAAAAATTAATTTGAGATCCTCGACAATATCATATGGATCTGACTCTTCAAACCTTTTCTGAAGCTCCGATTCTAAACCATACAAGATAGCACACTGAACTATGGAGTACTGATTCTTCCGAGCGAGGTAAACATTCTTTACTTCATCGGTAGCATCAGCTGCAGGTGGGTCACCTAGCGGTGCATCCAGCACATAGGTCAAATTACCAGCTGTGAGGACAATCCTCAAATTGCGGAACCAATCCGCGAAGTTGCTTCCATTGTTTTTCAACTTTTCTTTCTCTAGGAACGCATTAAAATTGATGGTAGGGGCTGCCATTGATCTACAACATATTTGCAATAGTTTAGACTAAGTTTATGACAAATTGAGTTCAAATTAATTAATGAAATTAAACTAGGTGAACTCCCACTCAAAACAACATCCCTCACATTGTTTTAGTGATCACACGAACCAAATCCACTACATCAACACCGATCATCACGAGAGCTGATATAGTTTTAATGGCGAACAATCATCATGTTCATCATATCTACTATATGATTCATGCTTTGCCTTTCGGCGATCCGTGTTCCTGAGGCCATGTCTGTACATGCTAGGCTCGTCAAGATCAAACCTTAGCTTCCGCATAAGCAAATCTGGCTTGCTTACGTTGTATTCACCCGCGGAATCAAAGACACCCGATCATCACGTGGTGCTTCGAAGCAGCAAGCTTTGGCAACGGTGCATACTAAGGGTGAACACTTTTAGAACTTGAAATTTATGTGCATGAGGGATCATCTTATAATGCTACCGTCGTCTACTAAGCAATACAAGATGCATAAAGGATTAACATCACATGCAATTCATAATATGTGATATGATATGGCCTTTCTTCTTTGTGCTTCCGATCTCCATCTTCAAGCACGAATATGATCTCCATCATCACCGGCATAGCATCAAGGTCAATGACGCTTCTCCATGGTTGTCGTCCACCAGCTTCAACTATTACAACTATTTTGAATAGACACGCAGGTCTTAACAGAAATTAAAGACAACCATATGGCTCCTGCCGGTTGCCAACTTACAATAAGGATCATTGCATACATCAAATATAATCACAATCATGGCCATATCACATCACTGCACACCCCTGCAAAACAAAGTTAGACGCTTCTACTTTCTTTGCATATTTTACGTGGTTTGGGGCTTTCCATAAGTGTCGTTCTAACTTACGAACAAAAACCACAACATTGATACTAGCATTGTTGATTACCCGTTGTAAATTGGATCTTAACTATGCTAGGAGAAACAGGCACCCGCAAAGCCACTTATGCAATACAAGTTGCATGTCAAACGTGGAGCAAGTCTCATGAACGATGTCATGTAAGGTTAGCCCGGGCCGCTTCATCCCAACATACCGCAAGATGCAAAGTACACAAAAAGCAATCTACAATAAAAGCATCAACGCCCACAATGACCATTGTGTTCTACTCGTGCAACAGATCTACATATAGACACGGCTCTGATACCACTGTAGGGGTTCGTAGCATGGAAAACAAAAATTTTCTATCGCATACAAACAAACAAGCCAAGATCTATCTACTAGATTGTAGCAACGAGTCGATGGAATAACTCACCCTCGAAGATTCCAAAGTGTTTAACGAGAGCAGATTCTCGTGGGTGATGTAGTCGTACTCTTTCCGATCTCAAGATCGCGTAGACGATCCTTCCGGCGCCGCGTTCCCGCAGCGCTCCCGCAGTCGGTCACACGTTCGGTACTCGACGAAGACCTTCCTCTCCCTTGTTCCAGCAGGCAGCGGAGGTTGTAGCACTCTCCTCGCGATTCCGGCAGCACAACGGCGTGGTACCGGAGGTAGAGGGGAGATCCCGCAGGGCTTCGCCTTAAGCCGGTGCGAGTATGGTGGAGCTTATGAGAGAGGCTATTAGTGGTCTAGTAATTAGACACACCAATTAGAGGGCTCTAAACCAATTAGAAGGCTCTAAACCGAATAGCTCTAAACCGGGGTCTAGATCTAGGGTTTAGTTTAGAGGATAGGAAACTTGTGTGTCTAGGAGGGGAGCCCTGCCCCTCCTTATATAGGTGGGAGGGCTGGCCGGCCAAGGGAAGGAGTTCCTCCCCAACTCGGCCTAGGGAGGTGCGCCGGCCAAGGGGAGGAATTCCCCTCCAACTCGGCCTCCACCTCTCCTCCTCTTTTCCCACTTCCCAAAACTGCCGTTTGACTTTCAAACTAGCCGTTTGACTTTTCAATTTAGGATTTAAATAAATCCTTTATTTGGGACAGCAAGAATACTTAGTACATGATGCAATCATTCCAATATGCAATGACACACTCATGTACCCTTCCCCCTCCGGAGTGCCGGACAATCCGGAACCTTCTAGAATATCCCCGATGAAAACACCGGAATCATTCCCGAACTCCGAAACGGGACTTTCCTTATATGAATCTTATTCTCCGGACCATTCCGGATCACCTCGTGATATCCCGGATCCCATCCGAGACTCCGAACAACATTCGGTCTCTTTCTCATAATACCATAACTACTCAAACAACGTCGAATCCTTAAGTGTGTCTCCCTACGGTTCGTGAATTATGCAGACATGATCGAGACACTTCTCCGAACAATAACCAATAGAGGAATCTGGAAATTCATATGGCTCCCACATATTTCTACGATTACTTTGCGATCGAATGAACCACTTACATACGATACCAATTTCCCTTTGTCTCACGATATGTTACTTATCCGAGGTTATGATCGTCGGTATCTCTGCATACCTAGTTCATCCTCGTTACTGATAAGTACTCTTTTCTCGTTCCCGTGATATGTGATCCCTTGTGACCAAGTCACATGCTTGCAAGCTAATTGGATGACATTTCACCGAGAGGGCCCAGAGAATATCTATCCGTCATGTGGATGGACAAATCCCACTCTTGATCCATGTGTTTCAACCAATACTTTCCGAACACTCAATGCCACCTTTATAGCCACCCTGTTACGGTGTGGTGTTTGATGACATCAAAGCATCCATCCAGTAAAGGTGATATGCATGATCTCATGGTCGAAGGAATTAGGTTACTATGTATCAGAAAGCATATAGCAATTGAACTATTGAAATGACTTGATCTTTATGCTACGCTTGTCTATAGGAGTATGTCCACCATATCATTCTCCTAACGATATGATCTTGTTGTTGATAACATCTCAATGTTCATGACAAAGAAACCACATCATCAATCAACCAACAAGCTAGTGAAGTATAGAGGCTATACTAGGGACTTCAAATTAAGTTTACAAATCACACAAGTATTAATGGTTTCCTTGTTAATACTATTATAGCATGAATGCAAACATTTATCATAAACACAAAGATATATAATAATAACTATATTTATTATTACCTCTAGGGCATATCTCCAACAGTCGGCTCGCCTCGCCACGCCTCGTCACGACGCGCGCACGCCGCGGGTTGCGGGAATCTTGCCGAGCCGAGCTTTATTTTGCTGGTTGGGAAAACTGATTATGAGTCATTAACGGACGCGTTAATTACAGCCGTTTCCAGTTTTTATGGATGTGGCTGTTACCGACTCGGACGTGGGCTGAGCCCACAATCCTCCTAACCTTCACTATAAAAGCGTCCGGGCTAAACCTAATCGGCATCGTATCAATCCACACACGCGCCTACCTCCAGAACCTTGCGCCGCCGCTTTCGTCTTCCTCATCCCGGCTTCCGGCGTGCACCGCAGATCGGGACAGTAGGTCTCCGGAACCCCGCCTCTCATGAACCTGTACGGGTGAGGGGCGATCAGGTTTTTGGGAAGCGCTCAAGCGCGACTACTGGCAACCACGACGTCGTCCGACGGCGAGTTACCGAACGACGACTTATTCCCGGACGTCAGCGACCTCTTTGACAACCACAACATGGGCGACGCTGCTGCGACCGCTGCGGCTGCTATTCAGCCTACACTGTACGTGATAGTCAACTGTCTTTTTCAGATTATGATAGAGTTCTTTATTCTAGCGTTTGGTGTAGATGTGATAGGTTTATCTCCTATAGATGTAATATGTTCATCTACTTTATTGATCTGTATGATTGGTTTTACTACTGTCTGTATGATCATGATTTATCAGTTTATTATTCAGATTAAATCATATGGATTATTGCTTATATTTCCAACAATCCAAAAACCTAATTATAGACAACTGAATTCCACTGGTGTAGCCGCGGCTACTAGGCCGCCTCCTTTTGATGGCATGCACTATAAGAGATGGCGCAAGAGAGCACTTCTCTGGTTTAAAAACTTAAACTGTTATAGCGTCACTCTTGGCAAGTCTGAAGGAGATCTTTCTGCTGAGCAGGAAGCGAGCTTTAAGAAAGATGATACCATGTTTATGGCGGCTTTGTTCAGTGTTCTTGGGGACAACATTGTTGACCCTTATATGTCATTTGATAATGGCAAGGACGCGTGGGAAGCGCTCGAGGCCAAGTTTGGGGTCTCGGACGCTGGCACTGAGCTGTATGTCACGGAGCAATTCTATGACTATAGGATGGTTGATGAGCGCTCCGTCGTTGAGCAAGCTCATGAGATACAATCACTTGCCAAAGAACTTGAGCAGTTCAAGTGTTCCTTACCGGACAAATTTGTGGTTGGTGGCATTATTGCCAAGCTTCCTCCTTCGTGGAGGAACTTTGCTACTTCTCTGAAACATAAGACACAAGAGTTTTCCGCTACGGATCTCATTGGGTCTCTTCATGTGGAAGAGAAGGCGAGAGCAAAGGACAAAACTGCTCGAGGACTTGAGGGAGGTTCTACTGCCAATTTAGTGCAGAGGAAAAACTTCCAATCCCACAAGTTCAAGAATAAGAACAAAACTGAAGGAAAGGGAAAGTTCGATGGCAAGAACAAGGCCACGCACTCAACCAACTTCAAGAAGAAAAATGATAAGAGGAAAGGCTCTTGCCACGTCTGTGGTGATCCTGATCATTGGGCTCCTAGCTGACCTAATCGCTTTGACAAGCGTCAACATGGGAACAACGGCAAGACCGCGAATGTTGTTATTAGCGATACTGAGATGAAGGATGCTGGGTACGGTATTTTACCTACTATCCTTTCAGTATGTCATTCTCCTGATTGGTGGATAGACACGGGTGCTAATACACATGTATGTTCTGATATTTCCATGTTTTCCTCTTATCAGGTCTCAAGGACCTCTTCCGTGCTGATGGGAAACGGCTCACGTGCTTCTGTTCATGGTGTTGGTACGGTAAATCTGAAGTTTACTTCGGGGAAGACCGTACAGCTGAAGAATGTGCAATAAAGTTGTATTTTCTAAGTATGTACAATTTGTTGGAAAGGGTTATGAGTGCGGAGGTCGGTTCCGCTTGTCTTTGTCAGACTCATGTACTAAAGTTATTAATAATGTGTGCAATGATAAGGAGTCCAATGTTTGGCATTCACGACTATGTCATATTAACTTTGGTTGCATGACGCGGCTAGCCAATATGAGTTTAATTCCGAAATTTACCACCGTCAAAGGTTCTAAGTGCCAAGTTTGTGTGCAAGCAAAGCAACCCCGCAAGTCTCATATGACTATGGAACCGAGAAACTT
This sequence comes from Avena sativa, assembly GCA_916181665.1. NCBI lineage: Eukaryota > Viridiplantae > Streptophyta > Magnoliopsida > Poales > Poaceae > Avena > Avena sativa. The sequence goes on from OV702280.1 coordinate 428,252,218, forward strand.
AGCACCGCGCTGGAACTTATACATTCAGATATTTGTGAGATGAATGGTGTATTGACAAAAGGTGGAAAAAGATACTTTATGACGTTGATTGATGACTCCACTAGATACTGCTATGTTTATCTTCTGAAATCTAAAGATGAAGCTTTGAACTACTTCAAAATCTATAAAGCTGAGGCAGAAAACCAACTTGATCTTAAAATCAAGCGGCTAAGGTCGGATCGTGGTGGAGAGTACTTTTCAAACGAATTTGATTTATTCTGTATGGAACACGGTATTGTACATGAGAGGACGCCTCCCTACTCACCTCAGTCAAATGGGGTGGACGAAAGAAAGAACCGCACTCTAACTGATTTGGTTAACTCCATGTTAGATACATCGGGTCTTTCCAAGGAATGGTGGGGGGAGGCGCTAATGACTGCGTGTCATGTCCTAAACCGTGTTCCTGTAAAGGATAAAACCATGACTCCATTTGAGGAATGGGAAAAGAAAAGTCTTAAACTCTCTTACTTACGAACTTGGGGTTGTTTGGCGAAAGTCAATATTCCAATACCCAAGAAGCGAAAGCTTGGACCAAGTTGATTGTGTTTTTCTGGAATATGCTTTTCATAGCATTGGCTATAGATTTTTGATAGTAAAATCTGAGGTATCCGACATGCATGTTGGTACAATTATGGAGTCGAATGATGCGACTTTCTTTGAGGACATCTTTCCTATGAAAGGTATGTCCAGTTCATCAAATCAGGAGATGACTAGTTCATCTAGTCAGGAATTTTCTATAATTCCTGAACCCACTATGCCGATAGAACACTCTGATGATCCCGTGGAGGATGACAATGAAGCTCCCAAAAGGAGCAAGAGACAAAGGACTGCAAAGTCATTTGGTGATGATTTCATTGTGTACCTTGTGGATGATACTCCCACTTCTATTTCAGAAGCCTATGCATCTCAAGATGCTGACTACTGGAAGGAAGCTGTCCGAAGCGAGATGGACTCCATCTTAGCTAATGGTACTTGGGAAATCACTGATCGTCCTTATGGGTGCAAACCTGTAGGATGTAAGTGGGTGTTCAAGAAAAAGCTTAGACCTGATGGTACTATTGGAAAGTACAAGGCACGTCTTGTGGCTAAGGGTTATACCCAAAAGGAAGGTGAAGAATTCTTCGATACCTACTCACCTGTAGCCAGATTGACCACTATTCGAGTACTACTTTCCTTGGCTGCCTCACATGGTCTTCTCGTTCATTAAATGGACGTTAAGACAGCTTTTCTAAATGGAGAGTTAGATGAGGAAATTTATATGGAGCAGCCTAACGGATTTGTAGTAGATGGTCAATAAGGAAAGGTGTGTAAGTTAGTAAAGTCGTTGTATGGTCTTAAGAAAGCTCCTAAACAGTGGCACGAGAAGTTTGAAAGAACTTTAACTGCTAAAGGCTTTGTTGTAAACGAAGCTAACAAATGTGTGTACTATCGCCATGGTGGGGGCGAGGGAGTTATTATGTGTCTCTATGTTGATGACATATTGATATTTGGGACCAAACTCGCTGTTATCGAGGAGGTCAAAGAGTTCCTATCTCGCTGCTTTGAGATGAAGGACTTGGGAGTGGCTGATGTAATCTTAAACATCAAGCTACTAAAGGATGATAATGGTGGGATTTCATTACTTCACTCTCACTATGTGGAAAAGATATTGAGTCGCTTCGGGTATAGCGACTGCAATTCTTCTCCAACGCCTTATGATCCGAGCGTGCTACTTTGAAAGAATCGAAGGACTGCTAAAGATCAATTGAGATATTCTCAAATTATTGGCTCGCTCATGTATTTAGCCAGCGCTAATAGACCTGACATCTCCTTTGCTGTAAGCAAACTGAGTCGATTTGTATCAAATCTTGGAGATGATCATTGGCATGCTCTTGAAAGAGTTTTGCGCTATTTGAAAGGCACTGCGAGTTATGGTATTCACTATACTGGGTATCCTCGGGTACTTGAGGGTTATAGTGATTCAAACTGGATATCTGATGCTGATGAGATTAAGGCCACAAGTGGTTATTTGTTTACACTTGGTGGTGGCGCTGTTTTCTGGAAGTCTTGCAAGCAGACCATCTTAACGAGGTCAACAATGGAAGCAGAACTCACAACATTAGACACCGCCACTGTTGAAGCAGAGTGGCTTCGTGATCTCTTGATGGACTTACCTGTGGTTGAAAAACCAGTACCCGCCATCCTGATGAACTGTGATAATCAAACTGTGATCGTCAAAGTAAACAGTTCTAAGGATAATATGAAGTCATCAAGGCATGTGAAGAGGAGATTGAAATCTGTCAGGAAACTGAGAAACTCCGGAGTTATTGCGTTGGATTATATCCAATCACCTAAAAACCTGGCAGATCCCTTCACAAGGGTTTATCACGCAATGTGATAGATAATGCATCGAGGGAGATGGGTTTGAGACCCACGCTATGAGTTGATCCCAGTGGCAACCCACTCTATGTGATCGGAGATGCCGTGAATTAGAGCTGGGAGACAAGCTGTTGGTCAGCTGAGAGGAGAGTATCCCCATATTATATTTACATCTCCATTAAGATGCAATACTCTCTTAATCTGCATGGCAGGTTGATATTTATCTTAATGTGTTCCAAGTGGCTTTTTATAAGCGGAGATGTTGTCCTGCAGAACATCTCTTGAGGAACACACCTATATGAGTCTGACTGTCAAACGTCGCAGTCTGTGAGAGTTGGGTGCTCTCTAATAAACTCATGAAAGGCCCTGGAGTATGACGCATAAGCTCCAAACCGCGGGGAAGCCGACGGTAGCCCTGTACCGGTCTAGATTTTGTGTGAAAATAGCGCGCAGAAAACTTGTAGTTCAAGGCATAGTCCACTATTCAAGTTGCTAGCTAGTGTAGCATGAAGTTTAACGTGGAAGTTCAACTTAACAGTCTCCACTACACACCGGTATATAAAACAATGTTCTGGAAGAAAAGTGTTGTGATGTGCCAATGAGACTTTGTGGGGGATTGTTGGAATATGGTGAGTTTTGGGCTGTTGGCCCATTAGACAAATTCTGAAATTCTCTTTGGCCCACTTGTATATGGCAGCATATGGCTGTGTAGTGGTGCTAAAGTTTAGTCCCACATTGCTATGAAGGGGAGTTGGAACACCTTATATAGTAGAGTGTTGCACCACTCACTAAGGTGTGACAAGAAGAGTAGCCCTCGTGCACTCCTCCTCTGACGCCGCCCGCCTCGTCTCGCCACGCCTCGCCTCGTCACGACGCGCGCGCGCCGCGGGTTGCGGGAATCTCGCCGAGCCGAGCTTTATTTTGCTGGTTGGGAAAACTGATTATGAGTCATTAACGGACGCGTTAATTACAGTCGTTTCCAGTTTTTATGGACGTGGCTGTTACCGACTCGGACGTGGGCTGAGCCCACGATCCTCCTAACCTGCACTATATAAGCGTCCGGGCTAAACCTAATCGGCATCGTATCAATCCACACACGCGCCTACCTCCAGAACCTTTCGCCGCCGCTTTCGTCTTCCTCATCCCGGCTTGCGGCGTGCACCGCAGATCGGGACAGTAGGCCTCCGGAACCCCGCCTCTCGTGAACCTGTACGGGTGAGGGGCGATCAGGTTTTTGGGAAGCGCTCAAGCGCGACTACTGGCAACCACGACGTCGTCCGACGGCGAGTTCCCGAACGACGACTTCTTCCCGGACGTCAGCGACCTCTTCGACAACCACAACATGGGCGACGCTGCTGCGACTGCTGTGGCTGCTATTCAGCCTACACTGTACGTGATAGTCAACTGTCTTTTTCAGATTATGCTAGAGTTCTTTATTCTAGCGTTTGGTGTAGATGTGATAGGTTTATCTCCTATAGATGTAATCTGTTCATCTAATTTGTTGATCTGCATGATTGGTTTTACTACTGTCTGTATGATCATGATTTATCAGTTTATTATTCGGATTAAATCATATGGATTATTGCTTATATTTTCAACATCCTCTATGCCCCTTCTACCTTTACTTCATGTTTCCGTCCGCTTGCTGCTTGGGGCTTAGTCTGATGAAAACTCGCCCTTGCTTGCTGCCTGCTACTGCTACTGTATCCATTTGCTTTCTGCCTTTGCTGCTAGCTGATGCCCGGCCCTACGTAATGCAACTGTTATGCCTGAAGCCTTTTCTCCCCAAGCACTGTGTGTCTGCAAGTTTAATTTAATGGCGCAAAGAAATGTGAATCTGCTCAACTGGAACCCCAGCGGTCTAAATAGCAAGGTCCGGCGTGACGCGGTCCGTGATATCGTCAGTGATTCTCATGCAACGATTGTCTGCCTCCAGGAAACCAAACTTGAAGATGTAAACAACGCCGTGATTTCTGCCATGCTAGGCCATTCTTTTGTCGACGGCTACGCATTTCTTTCCGCGATCGGAACAAGTGGAGGAATGATCCTCGCGGCCTCCTCGGCCTTCTTCTCGATTTCAGATGTCCACCTCACCGCCCACACGCTATCGGCTACCATTACTATGCTAGACGAAAGATCTACATGGACAATAACCTGTGTCTATGGGCCCCAGCCTGAAGCCGAGAAGATTGTTTTCATCGACGAGCTTCGGGCCTTGAAGCCTCTCGTCCGAGCTCCGTGGCTCCTTCTCGGAGATTTCAACCTTATCACTAAGGCATCTGATAAAAACAACCTCAATATTAATAGGCGTCTCATCGGGAAGTTCCGCGTGGCACGTGATTTCCTCGAGCTGAAAGACATGCGGATGGACGGTCGCCGATTCACTTGGTCGAATGCGCAAGACGACCCAGTCCTCACCAAGATTGAACATGTCTTCTACGCCGCTGATTGGGACGAGCTCTTCCCCGACGCCCATCTTCAAGCGATAACCTCAGCCTGCTCTGACCATGCACCTCTTTTCCTTCAAGGATCCGTCGCAAGGACACGGTGCTGGAAGCCTGGTGCAAACCCATCTAGTCCTCTGACCCCATTCGTCGTATACACATCAAGCTTTCTCGCACGGCTAAGGCTCTCGGGAAATGGCAGCGACAAAGCATCAGAAATCTCAAGATCCAGATTGCCACAGCTAAGGAGCTCATCTGGCGTTTTGACACTGCTGAAGAATCACGACCGCTTTTGGATGACGAGAGAGACCTTAGACGGCAACTAAAAGCGTCCTACCTCGGCCTCCTTGCAATTCAGAAGAGCAAGCTCCGACAAAGATCCCGGCTGACCTAGATACGGTTAGGGGATGCTAATACAAAGTTATTCTAGGCCAGAGCAAATGGGTGGCATAGAAAGGTCCACATCCAGACCCTATCCTCCGACAATGGCACGGCCATCACAAATGAAGACAAGGAGGAGGTGATCCTCCAGCATTTCAAGAGCGCTCTAGGATCGAAATCCCGCAGGCTGCTCAGCCTTGATTGGGAGGCCCTCCAGTATGATCATCGCGACCTCTCCGACCTCGAGGCCCCTTTCGAGGAGAGCGAATTCAAGGAGGCCGTCTTCTCGCTTCCTTCTATCAAAGCGCCGGGACATGACGGATTCATCGGTTCTTTCTTCAAGAGTTGTTGGGAAATCATAAAATGTGACTTGGTGGCTGCTATCTCCCATATGGCTGGGTTGAAGGGGGGCTGCACAAACTTGATCAACTCAGCCAACATCATCTTAATCCCAAAGAAGCAAGATGCGACAACGGTTGGTGACTATAGGCCTATCAGCCTCATCCATAGTATGTCAAAGATTTTCTCCAAGCTCCTTGCTAACCGGCTAGCTCCAATCCTTCCGGACCTTGTTTCCAAATGCCAGAGCGCTTTTGTTAAGAAAAGGAGCATCCACGACAATTTACTTCACGTGCAAAACCTCATCAAAGAGCTTCATTCTTCGAGGACGGCTAGCCTCTTCCTCAAGCTGGACATCTCCAAAGCTTTCGACTCCGTGGGATGGGCCTACCTTCTCGAGGTTTTATCGGACCTCGGTTTTGGCCAATTGTGGAGAGACTGGGTGTGCCTCTCACTTTCTTCGGCATCCTCGAGAGTTCTTCTAAATGGAAGCCCGGGAAGGCCTTTTCGGCATGCTAAGGGTCTGAGCCAAGGCGATCCTCTCTCTCCCATGTTGTTCATCCTTGCCATCGACCCGCTACAGCGCATCCTCTCGATTGCAAGCCATCGAGGTATTCTCAGTCCGATTAGATCACGCAAGCCACGTTGCAGAATCTCCATTTATGCTGATGATGCTAGAATTTTTGGCAACCCCATCAAAGAGGAGCTTAAGGCTATCTCTGACATTCTCGACTGCTTTGGAAAGGCCAGCGGCCTCATCACCAACCTAATTAAGACGGAGGTCTTCCCGATTAGATGTGACAATATTGACCTTGCGGCCATCCTTTCGGTTTTCCCTGCAAAGATCGCCACTTTCCCTGGAAAATACTTAGGCCTACCCTTGCACTTCAGGCGTCTCCGTAAAGTTGACTTGCAGCCCCTCCTTGACAAGATTGCTAGAAAGCTGCCTAGGTGGAAGGGGAAGTTCCTTGCTCGACCTGGAAGGATTACCCTCGCCAAGTCCGTCCTCATGGCCATTGTCGTCTACCACGCAACAGTCATTCCGCTGCCCAAATGGGCTAGAGATAATATTACTCGCATTGCTAGAAACTTCGTCTGGGCCGGTGATGAAGGAGAGCATACGGCTAGAGGGAAAGCTTTGGTAAGCTGGACGACACTGTGCAGGCCAAAAGATCTTGGTGGGATTGGGATGCCTCACCTCCAGCGGATAGGACGGGCCCTCAGACTACGACGGCCATGGCTCCAGTGGACTGACCCACAGCGCACTTGGGCAGGGTCCAAACTTCCCTGTGACAAAGCTGACATGGAGCTATTCAGGGCTTCCACGAAGATATCTCTTGGAGATGGCGAGAAGGCTTCATTCTGGCTTGACAATTGGTCCGATCTTGGTCCCATTCACCTTTGGGCGCCTGACCTCTTTAATATTGCTACAAGGAAAAGAAGAAGTGTGGCCAAAGAGCTAACCGATGGAAATTGGATTCGTGCCATATCTGCCCTGTCCACGCAGGTGCAGCTGACCCAGTACCTCAAAGTTTGGGGCATGGTTCAGGGCACGCAGCTGATTCCAGGACAACAAGACGAGATTGTTTGGACTTTGACGGCGGACGGAAACTACAGTTCCAGCTCTGCCTACCTTGCTCAATTCCTTGGAAGCCACCCCAAGTTCATCGCCCAAAAATTATGGGCCGCCCACGCCGAGCCTAAGTGCAAGATTTTCAGCTGGCTTGCCATGCATGGAAAGCTACTTACAGCTGACAACTTAGCCACCAGAGGGTGGAATCATGACCCCATCTGCGCCTTATGCCTCAGCGCGCCTGAAACAGTCGTCCACCTCTGCAAAGACTGCCCTTTCACTACGGCCGTCTGGAACCTCACTCAAGATTGGGACAATGCCGCGAGAGGAACAAATGGCCAAGGCTTTCTTTCCCTCACGGACTAGTGGGACAATCTGATTGCCCAAATACCTACGAGCGAGAAAAGAAGATTAAGTGGACGGCTGCTTTATGTTATGTGGAACGCCTGGAAAGAGCGTAATACACGCATTTTCACTAACCGGCGACTGACTTACGTCGAGGTGGCGGAGATCGCTAGAGAGGATATCCTCCAGCGAACTCGCGCGTTTGCGGCCTTTGGGCCGGCCATTCCAGCGAAACCTGATTAGGTGTTTTTTCGCTTTTTCCTGTTTTTTGTGATTTCAGCATGTTTCCACCTTAACCAAAACATGCCCCTCTGTACTGTTCGGCTTTTCCCTCTATCTATTTGAAAAGGCAGAGATCCTGCCGGTTGCTCCAAAAAAAAGATCGTCTTGTGTAGCATGTGGGTAGCTCTCTTCTTTTCTTTACCTAAAAAAGCTCTCTTCTCTTCTGAATCCTGGAGCCTCCGGTTCTTCTTAATTAGTCTGATTTCTGAACATATTTTTATCTTATTTTTTTTGAAAGTAGGAAAAAGACTTTTCCATTTATGAACATATTTTTATCATCCACACTGCCACACCCACCGATACTTTTGCAGTATAACATTCCCGGAAGCAGAAAGTTTGAGGTTGGACAGGAATAAACCTACAACAACCGAACCGATATAAGATAAGGAGGAGACCATCTTATACAGCAGATCAAAGATAGACAAAAAAAAAGTACAAGAAGAACCTAAACTTGCGTAACGAGGGCAAGGAGAATCGAGGCTCCATTGCGACGCCCCCAAGAGGATAACGACACACCACGCGCTCCTGTTGTTGAGACTATGTCGGTCAAGAGTTTTCACCCGGAGCCTTAGCGCGGAGAGTGTACCCACAACGACGCCCCAAGAGAGTTGCAACACCCGCATGCATCACCGATGTTGGCGCCAAAGCTTTGAGCTTTCGCCTGAAGAAACCTTCGCACGGCTCCCAAAATCTAGGACACCCAGCTGTCCTAGAGTCAGGCCACCATAACGTGAAGCTGTCATGATATGGGAGCTATCATCACCGAAGAGCCGCCAACAACAGGATCCCACATCGTCCACTCCTCGCCATCCACACAGCCAAGGAGCAAGACTATCACCACTGACACGTCGCTCGTCGTAGAGACGCCGATGCGGTACACTTTCTAGGGCCGTAGGTCCGGCCGCCACGTGCTTGGGGCCATGGAGCGAAGGTTAGCTCGACGCGATGCCAAGGGGTCAGGTTACGACCGCAACATAGAACTTCGCATGAGCAGAAAAAGAGAAGTAGGGAGGCTGAGCTGTCGCCACCCGTCAGTTGCATTCCGCAGCAGTTGACAGCCAGATCTAGGCTCGTAAGCCCGGATCCGGCCTTCGACCATGCTGTAACCACTAGGAGGAGATCACCATCCTCCACCGCCAGAGGCGATCATAGACCGGATGCAGCCGACAAGGCCTATCAGGCCCGACTAGCCCTGCTATCACACTGCATCGTCATGTCTACCGCCGTTGTTCACCTGCAAGACCAAGTCACGCCCTACCCACACCATCCCTGACCGACCCAACTCTGATGTACTGCTCCACCAGGGATCACGAAGAAGCTCCATGTTGTGCCAGTGCGGCACCCAATCCACGCCACTGCCAGGGAACCCGGTTGCGTAGTGCCCCTGCCTCCCGCCACCAACTCATCACCAAGCGTTGTCGCCTGCCGCTGACAACCACATCCACTGTTGCCAAGGCTGTAGGCCTCCATCACCACCATCGGGACGAACTCCATCGCCATGCACCATGCCACCACTAGATCCACCACACATAGCCTGACGAGTTGCTGGATAAGGACATGTCGCCTCTACCAGCACCGCACGGCCTTTGCCTGGCGGCTCCCGCCAGAGGTGACAGATGAGTGAGTGAGAGAGGAAGGGAGGTGTGGTGGGAAACTATTGAAATTTGGAGCATTTTGGTGTTGGGCCTTTGGCCCATAACTAATGCCACTTCTGAAATTCTCTTTGGCCCATTATATGTGGTAACGAGTGGAAATAAAGTTTAGTCCCACATTGCTAGTTGAGAGGAGGTTGCACCACCTTATATAGAAGGTTGTTATAGCACCACTAAGTGAGTAAGAAGAGAAGCAGCACTCGCGCTCTCCTCCTCCTCCGATGCCACGATACGCCGCGGAAATGAGCCGAGCTCATGTTTAAATTTTTCTGGGATTTTTATGGGTCATAGGCTGTTCTTGAACAATCTAGCAGACAAATATTTTTTGGATCGCTTCCAGATTTCCTCTGCCCTCCTAGATTTCCTATCTTCTCCTTATCCTCGAGATCTTGTCCCAGGAAGCTTACTGGAGAAGGAAAAGGATCTTATCCCTTATAAACTGAGACGCGTTGGGTATCACATCGATCATACACAAATCTCTTTCCCGTTCATTGCGTCGTCTCCTTCGTCTTCCTTATTCGGGCTTGCAGCATGCACTACAAATTAGGATAGTAGGCATCTGAAACCCCATTTCTCGTGAACATGTACGACTGAGGCGCGATCAGATTTTTAGGGAGCACTCAGCGCGAATACTAGCAACCACGACATCGTCCGGCGACGAGTTCCCCGACAACAACTTATTCTCGTACATTGACGACCTCTTCGGCAACATGATTGACTATACGAACGCTGCTGCTCAAGATGCACCGTACATGCTCCTAATCTTCCTTTTCAGATTCCGAAAATTCCTTGTTCTAACATTCGGAGTAGATGTGATAGGTTATCATGTTTAGGTGCCTTTGGTTCATCTAATCTGTTAGTATGCATTATCAGTTTAATTACTATAATTATGCTTTATTGCTTATTAATTCGGATTAAATAATATGAATTGTTTCTCATATTTTCAACGGAAGCATCTCCATCGGTGCCCCAAAGCAAGGTCGACAAGATTGCCAGCGGTGAATTTGGGGGCCGCCGCCCAAACCGTCGGTAGTTTGTGGAAGCCGCCCCACACTAGAAACCCTCAATGATCAATTCCCCAACACATTTTTTATATTAAAATATTTTTTGAGCATACATAATTCCTAGCCTAGATACATTAGGGAAATCTACAGGTCGGCGTAGAAGTCGGCTTGATTCCTCACCTGCATGTCCCTCCCGTGGTCATGGTAGGCACGCCGCTTCCTCTCCACCTTGGCATGGCGCCGTTGGTGCCTCGCCTCGACCATGCACTCTCTATCCTTGCATGATAGCATGTTGCGGCGGTTCGTCTCCCTCCTCGCCGCTAGATTTGCCGCTGCCGAGGAGCGCTCGGGGCGGTGCCTGCCCATCGTGCCTAGTGGGGTGCCGCAAAGATCTTGGCGGGCTTGGCCCCGCTATTCGACGATGGCACGCTGCACACTTGAGAGGGCGACCGCGTAACTCAGATCATCTTCGGTGCATCGTGCCGCCTGGATTGACTGTTCAAGCACCCTGTGACAACGGGCGCCTTGACATGCATGTAGTAGACGAAGTCGTAGTTGTCGTCATCGCTGGCCTGCTGCGCCTCCCTCCATTGGAGCGACATATGGATGTCGGCGAGGATATCCCGCTGATCGATGGTCTCCTCCATGGGCCATCACGCCAGTCGAGGTTGTCGTCATCCTCATTTTTCTCCACTTCCGTCGACTATGGTTGCGCAGCCGCCGGTTGTGTTAGCTGCTCTAGTGCCAGGTAGCAATCCCGAGCAACCGTCGTGAGCATCGCCCACGTGTTTGGATCATGACCAGATATGATGGGTTTCCGAAGGGTGTGGTGCGCCGCTCCTCCGCGGCCTCAATCCTTTTTTATAGCACGGGCAGTCACTTCAGCAGGAAAGCTCGCCCGAAGTGGCGGGAAACCGCTGCGAATGACGGGAAACGGCCAGAACAGGCGCGTAACTATGGCGGAACTGGCGGGAAATGGTGGCGGCGGAACCCTTTCCCACCGTTAGGAGATGAGCCATCATGGGCGGGTGTTTTGGGTCGATGGCAAGAGTGTCCGGCACTGGGTTTTCAGCGTGACGTGTTGCCGGCACGCCCAGGATAGCCCTTGGTTGCCACGGACGCCAATAAGGTGCCGAACAATTTGGACGGGAGCTGACATGGTTATACCCTACGGGTACACTACCTTAGCATACCTGGTATAGCACAAGGAAGGCCCACGAGAATATGCGCCAGCCCATGAATACTTTCGGGTGTCCAGGGCCCATGACGCCTTCGGATCCTTTGAGAACAAGACTAGAGTAGATAGAAAATTCAAAGGGGTAAACCCTAAAACCTATAACCAACTCGATCTGTGCCTGAGACCTGCCTATCTCTATATAAAGGCCAGGAGGGCACGACAAGGAGGATATCTTACAATCTCTCGCACACCACCACATACACACCTCCGCACCTGCGCACCCTGTAACCTTCGGTTCCACCATAATCAGTGCAGACAAGCAGGAGTAGGTTTTTCCCTCCGGGGGCCTGAACCTGGGTAAACCTCGTGTCCCCTTGTTGCTTGTTTGCTAACCGTTTCGCGATCTCCAGCATCCCCATCTTCTCCAAAACCCAAGTCCATAACAATGGGCATTGACGAGATTAAACCTCGTCAATTGGCGCCATCCGTGGAAACTGGGGGCGCTGATTGTGCGATCGTGACGGTCCCAACAAAAGCGATCTACAACTCCACAGCGACGGACAGTCATCTCCTCTTTGGCACTTTCGACTTCACCACCCACTCACCTGCCACCATGAAAGACTTCGAGCCCGTTGGCGACGGACTCGAAATCCTGTTCGGGGGCTTCTGCTTCCAGGTGGGGCAAACCGGCACCCTCCGCCTCCCAGAGCGAGTGCCCCTGCCATCGACCAGTCCTGCTTCATGGGCCTCACACCCTGTGCTATGCACATCGCCATCAACAGATGAGTCCTATGATAGCAGCTGCTGCAACTCAGATCTGTGCGAGCCACCATCAGAGGAAGGGACCTACGGTTCCGGATCCGAAAGTTGCGGCAGCAGCGATCCAATCTACGGGCGCTACCAATGCGCCATAGTCATCCAGAGTGACGCAGAACATCACGCGCCCAACCCGCCGCCTAACCCACAGGGTAGAAACGGCGGGAACAGAAGAAGCCAATCCCCCCACCCAACGGGGACGACACCGATCGGGTCATCCACCTCAGCGAGGAGGGATGGGCTCAAGCACATGAAGCCGTGGCAGGCAACAAGATCCTGCCCGTGGGTGCCTCACGGGATCTGCTGATGGCATACCACATGCTCCTAATTGAGGAGCACAAGAAGCAGGTGAAGATGCAGGAGGTGCTTGACAAGCGCAAGAAAGCAGTCTCGGAGTCCAGTGCGCGGTGAGCTGCGCTCTCCGCCATGGGTATTGGCTCTAGCTCACACGGCAACCATGGAAACAAGAACCGTTCTCGGATGGAGAACATGGACCCCAAGGAGCGTCGCGAGGTGACCTGGTCCCTCAACGCGTCCTTCATGGAGATGGATGCCGATGGTAACGTCATCCCGAAAACGCCGCAAGCTGCGATCATGGCAGCCACCGCGTACCTCGCGTCCCATCCACCTCCGGAGGGGGACCCAAAAAGGGCCATGCACAAGTCTGCGCTTACCGGACTCTGACTCGTTGGAGCTGCGCTCCACGGAGAAGCTCCTGCGGAGCCAAAGAATAAGGCTGCGTTCAGGTTCAACCGCAGCCCCACGCCCTCATCCGAAGATGAAGAGCACGACCTTCCTCGAAGGCACAAGAGCTCGCATCGCTGCAGCCGCGATTACCACGCTCGAAGCGAGCTAACCCAGCGCAAGATCGACAAGGCACGCGCCAAGCGTGTATGCTCGTCTGAATCCGAGGAGGATGATGACGAAGGAGAACTCTGCAGAGCCCGATGCTTCAGCATATCTGTTCGGCAGACACGGATGCCGCGGAACTTCAAGCTTCCTTCGGACACCCCTAAGTTCGACGGCACATAGGACCCCAAGGCGTGGCTCAGTGACCACTTGTCGTTCGTCAAGCTACACGGCGGAAACAAGGAAACCGCCATGCAATGCCTTCAGCTGCAGCTGACAGGTGCAGCTCGGATCTGGCTCAGCAGCCTATCCTTGGGATCCATACGAAGCTGGGAGGAGCTGGCGTACAGTTTCGTCTGAAACTTCAAGGGCACCAGCAAGAGGCCTGCCTCGATCGAGGAGCTGCGGGCCTGCACCCAACGAACGGGCGAATCCATTCGCTCGTACATACTGCGCTGGTCCAACACCAAGAACTCCGCGGCACACATCTTTGAGGAGAGAGCTATCAACGCCTTCAAGGACGGCATCAAACGCCAGGACTTCAAAGAAGAACTTGGGCGCGTCAAACAGGTGGGCCGACAGCGAGGACTCCGTCCACCGAGCGCACTCGGAGGAGGAAGACGACTACGGCCGGTGACGTGAGCGCCGTAGAAAGAGAAGATTGCGCGTTCTACGACGATCGCGATGGACCCGACATGGTCGCGGCTGGCTACGCCGACCGCCGCAGCGACGGCAACCGCAGCAACGGCGGATACCGTCGAAGCAACTTCCGCGATGGAGGACGCCCAACGCAGTCATGGCAATGCTATGGCCATGACGACGGACCCTCGGCATACGACAAACTGTCGGGTCCATGCACCATCCACTTCTACATCGACAAGCAGGATGGTAAGAAGAAAGCAAGCCACATGCTCAAGGACTACCGCGAGTTCCAGAAACTCAGCGAGAGCATGGCCCAGATGAGGCAGCAAGCCCCGAACCCTGGATACGGTAATGCACCTGCACCAGGTGAGATCGCACATGGAGCTCCTCCACCACCACCTGCGGGACCTTCGAACCATCTAATCGCACCCGCGCAGAATAACGGTGGGCACGGGTACCCCACGCCGAAAGGATCGCTGATGATCCAAAAAGGGCGCCCAACAAACAGGGTGCAGAAGAAAATCACCCGCCAAATTAACCTGCCGTGACCGCTCCGCCCGCCATCCCTAAGTACCTCAGTGGATCGGAGTCCTGCATCACGTTCAGCCGTTCGGATCACCCTTGCCAGGTCCCTCGCCCAGGACATGCTGCCCTGGTGCTCGAGGCGCAGATCGGGGGGTTCGACATGAGCCGCGTCTTCATGGATGGTGGCAGCGACATCAATCTGATCTTCGCCAGTACCTTGGCAGCAATGAGGATCCCGCTGTGCAGCCTGGAACAATCTGATACAATGTTCCATGGCATCGTCCCAGGGAAGGGTGTATTCCCCCTGGGAAAGATATGGCTCGACATCATCTTCGGCAATCCGGATAACTTCCAATGCGAGCGACTCGAGTTCGAAGTGGTGGACTGTCCATCACAATACCATGCCATCCTCGGGCACGTGGCATTCGCACGATTCCTAGCGGTACCGCACTATGCGTACCTGCTACTCAAGATGCCAGGACCCAGGGGCGTCATCACGGTTCACGGGAGCTTCACCTGATCGGACCACTATGACAAGGACTTCAACAGAATCTCCCAGTCATTCGGCATGCAGGAGAGCTCGTAAGGCTCCGTGAGGTGACGGACAATGGGGCACCCCCAGTCGCGAAACAGAACGCACCAGAGATGTCCTTCGACTCCACCGTCAACACAAAAAAAGGTAAAGGTACATCCGACGGATGCCTCTAAGACGGCGCTGATCGCCAACGACCTTAGTTCCGCATAGGAAAGCACGCTCGCCGAATTCCTCTGTGAGCGCTGGGAAATCTTCGCCTGGTGTCCTGCGAACATGCCAGGAGTTCCCATGGAATTCGCCGATCACGCACTCAATGTCTTTCCAGACGCCAAGCCCGTCAAACAGTCCATCCGACGACTGTCCGAACCACGGGCCGAAGCAATCGGAGTCGAAGTCAACGGACTACTCGATGCAAACTTCATCAGGGAGATCAAGGAGAGCGAGTGGCTCGCCAACACCGTGATGGTCCCCAAAAAGGACACGGACATCCTGCGGATGTGCGTGGACTTCACATTGCTGAACACGCACTACCCGAAGGATCACTTCCCTCTCCCTCGGATTGATCAGATCATCGATTTGACTGCAGGATGCGAAAAACTCTCCTTCCACGACGCCTACTCAGGCTACAACTAGATTCGACTGAAGGTCGAAGATCAGGAGAAAACGGCGTTCATCACGCCGTTCGAAGTGTTTTGCTACAACACAATGCCCTTCGGGCTGAAGAACGCAGGCGCCACGTACCAACGGTGCATGCAGGCATGCCTGAAGGACCAGATCGGCCGCAACATCCAAGTCTATGTCGACGACATAGTCATCAAAACAAGGGAGGCCAAGACGCTCATCGATGATCTCCGCGAGACGTTCGATAACCTCGATCGATACAAGATCAAGTTAAACCCAGAAAAATACGCCTTCGGCGTCCCATCTGGTCAACTGCTAGGCTACTTCATCTCCGAGCGAGGGATCAAGGCGAACCCGAAGAAAATCCGGGCCATAATGGCCATGGAGAAGCCGAAGAACCTCAAGGGCGTCCAGCAGCTTGCCGGGCGAATCGCGGCATTGAGCAGGTTCATCAGCCGCATGGGAGAAAAAGCTCTGCCGTTCTACCAGCTGCTACACGAGGCAGACAAATTCGAGTGGACGCCCGAGGCGGACGACGCATTCGAAGATCTAAAGCGGCTGCTCTCTACCTCGCCCGTTTTTGTCATGCCAAAGGAGCGCGAGCCTTTACTGGTGTACATAGCAGCCACACACCAGGTGGTAAGCACCGTACTGGTGGTCGAGCGACCCGAAGAAGGCAAGACCCATGGGGTCCAATGCCCAATCTACTACCTCAGCGAGGTATTGACGCCGACAAAGCAGAGGTACCCTAACTACCAGAAACTCACCTACGGCGTGTTCATGACGGCTCGTCGGCTGAGCCACTACTTCCAGGAACATCAGGTGATGGTCGTCAATGAGGCACCCCTGAACAGCATCCTGAACAACCCGGAGGCCACAGGACGTGTGGCCCTATGGGGCATCGAGCTGTCACCTCTAGACATCGTCTACGAGAAGCGCCATGCGATCAAGTCTCAGGTCCTTCTAGACTTCCTCGTCCACTGGATGGAACTACAGCTGCCAGACACGCCGGACATGACACAGTCATGGACGATGCACTTCGATGGCTCCAAGCGCGAAGCCGGAGTAGAAGCCGGGGTCATACTGACCTCCCCGCAGGGCAACAAGATGAAGTACGTCCTCCGGATGAAATTCCGAGCTTCCAACAACGAAGCCGAATACGAGGCCCTCATCCACGGCATGAGGATGGCCAAGATCTGCGGCGTGACGCGCCTGGTCATCTACGGTGACCCCAACCTTGTCGTTCAGCAGACGATGAACGAGTGCAATGCACACGCCGCCAACATAATTGCGTACCGCGCACTCTACAACGCACTCGAAGGAGACTTCGACGGCTGCGAGCTTCGGCACGTTGGAAGAGAAAGCAACGAAGAGGCCGACAGACTCGCCAACATCGGCTCTACCTGCGCACGGGTGCCACCAGGTGTGTTCCTCGAACAGATCTGCGTGCCATCCATCAAACGGAAATTCCCAAAGGGATCACCCGAAGAAGCATAGCACTCGGGGGCTGCGCTACCTGACGGTCAGGAAGGACCCGAAAAACTCGACACAGAGGTTGCAGTGGTCAACCTAATGCAGGTCATGGCAGTCGAGGAAACTTGGACACGGCCATACCTAAGGTACCTGATAGACGGAGAACTGGCTGATAGCCCGACAGATGCCCGGCGCATATCTCGCAGGTCCAAGGCCTTCACCATCATCAATGGCGAGTTGTACAAGCGCAGCATTTCGGGTGTACTCCAAAGGTGCGTCACCATCGATGATGGCAAAACCATCCTCCAATACATCCACGAGGGCATCTGCGGCCATCATGCAGGCAGCCGCTCCCTCGTCGCCAAAGCTCTACGAGCTGGATTCTACTGGCCAACGGCCATGAACGACGCCAAGGACATCGTCCGCAGATGCAATGGGTGCCAAAGGTTCGCAGATAAACCGCACGCACCCGGATCAGAACTCAGGCCCATACCTTTGGCCTGGCCCTTCGCCTAGTGGGGCCTCTACATGATCGGCAAACTGCCAAGGTCCTCGAAAGGAGGTCACGTCTACCTCCTGGTCGCAGTTGACAAATTCACCAAGTGGATTGAGGCCATTCCCGTCACTAACCAAAAAGGCAAAACGACAGTCAAGTTCTTCGAATCCATTGTCTACAGGTTTGGCGTGCCGCACAGCATCATCACTGACAATGGGTCGAACTTCATCCCCAAAGAATTCCAGGACTTCTGCGAAGACCTCAGAATCAACATCACATACGCCTCCGTGGCGCACCCGCAAACGAACGGGCAGGTCGAAAAGGCCAACGGCCTCGTCGGCGCTGGCATCAAGAAGCGCCTAATGAGCCCACTCGAGCGACTCGCAGGAGCCTGGACACAAGAGCTACCCTCGGTCCTGTGGAGCTTGCGCACAATGCCAAACAGCTCAACTGGCTACACGCCTTTCTTCATGGTGCACGGAGCCGAAGCCATGCTGCCAGCAGAGGTACGCCACAAGGCCCCACGGGTCGTCGCTTACAGCGAAGCCGAATCGACGACCGCACTTGAAGACTCCGTCGACACACTCGATGAGGCGCGTGATATAGCAGCAGCTCGATTAGCGGTGTACCAACAGAGCCTCCGCAACTACCACAGCCGACGGCTGCGCCCAAGGTCCTTCATCGAAGGAGACCTAGTCTTGTGACTCAAGCAAGAGTGACCGAAGAAATTCGAGTCACCATGGGAAGGACCCTACATCTTCACTGAAGTCATCCCAGGTGGCGCCTATCGCCTCAAGCACGTGGAGTCTGGAGTCGCATACTCCAACCCATGGAATGTTGCACAACTGCGACGCTCCTACCCCTAGCTACCTCCCTCTTTTACTTTCAATAAGGCTATTCAGCCAAGGCTACTCAGCCGAACAATGTACCTCCTCCTTACAATATGAATAAAGCTAAGTGTCTCGCCCCAAAATTTTCACCTATTATCTGCATTTTACTCCATGTTACAACACACTCGGGGGCTCCCCCCACCTCACGACTTCGTCGACTGAGGATAACGCGTGTACACCTGAGTAGCTGACCACGTCAGGCTAACAAAAAGGACACGTATACAAACAAATCACCACGTGCTAAACAACAATAAACCTTTACAATAAAGGGCACAACACGCCCAGTCGAATATATACAAATTTTACATCTATCTTTTTTACAGGTCCTACCTATTCTGAAGAATAACCTGCACACGCTGCTCAAACAGATCTACAATTTGTTCGGCATGCTTCCTTACAGCCGCATAATGTGGACGCATATCCCACTCGCCGCCATCCGGCCGAAGAGGCGGCCCATTTGCTACAGCAAACAGATCTACATCGGGACGATGTAACCGCACAAGGGAAAGCGCGGCCTTCACCCCCGCGACAAGCTGATGCCGCACCAGTTCCCTGCCATGATGCACATTTCTAAACTTCGCCAGCAGACCCCAGAGGGTCGACGGCGCCTCATCCAGCGGAAACATCACGTGCAGAACCGACGCCAATGAATCCTTTGCCTGACGTAGCACCCGCGATAGCTGGTGAACACGATCCTGCACAGTTGCAAGGACCACGGCACGATCACGGTCCATCCAGAAGAACCCGCCGGCCTCCATGTCTTGCTGGGTCAGGTAGTTGATCCGAACAGCAACACGCTCCTTTTCCTCCTTTGGAGCAAGGTTAGCACCTGCAATACTTGCAAAAAGTAAGATGAAAGGCCAATAGGCGCATCCGAAACAATGAGCAGCAGCTCGAGAAGCTCACACTGAAGTTGTTCGGACAAACGACGCAACTCCCCCATCAAATACTCCTCTCTGGCAGCGCCTCGCTCTGCCTTCGATTTCCAAACATCGGTGTGGCCACGCACTCCAAGCAATTCTTTTTCAAGACTACGGATGCGGTCTCGAAGAAACACAAGATGCGACGCACCATCCAGGGATGGCCGCAGCTGTGGTGCAGACGAAGTGTCAATGGGATCATCACCCGAAGGCCCCTAGAGTAAAAGAAGACAAGGATATGAACAAGCAGACGAATGAACGCAGAACTAGGAAATTCATTATGTACAGCAAAAATCCACTACGTGGTGCATGGACTGTTCATAGATATAATTACAAGAGCTGGAAACAAAAGCTATCCTACAACTACAAGGCCTAAGAAGCTACATCCTGAGTAGCCTCAGAGCCGGACTGCCTGCTCTTGGCCTCTCCCTGCTGCCTCAATGCGTACTCAGCCAGCAAGTCAATCAACTTTGGCCCATAACGTTTACAGCGGGCAGCGTAGAGGGCGAAGGATACCTCGGATCCGTCAGCAGTCGTTGGCATCCGGGAGGTGACCTGATGAAGATCCAGCTCCGCTCTAGAGGCCAGGGCCATCGCCAGCCCAACGGATGCACCAATGCCTTTCTGCTTGCGCTTGTACCCACAGGTGCTTCGGCTGACAGCGCACCCGCCAAAGCATCGACATCCTCGAGGGCGACGCCCTTGGGGACGAGCTCCTTATAGAAGCGCCCAAGAACCTCCTTGGCCTTGGCAAGCGAGCTGACCACGGTACTGCCGCGGTCTTCGACCGCCGCAGTGGCATCATCCAGAGCACTTCCGTGCTCCAGGGCACCACGGTCAAACTCGCTGCCCGCGGCATCTAAAGAGAAAAAAGGGGAAATGTGAATACAAAGCACAGCAAGAAAAGACAAGGAAGCCAAAAAAGGGAAAGACGAAACCACTCACCCGAAATAGCCTTGGCAGCCGCCATCAGCTTGCCGGCTACCTCCTTCTCACGTGAGGCCGTAGCGGTGGCGAGTTTCTTCTCGCTGTCCGTCGCCTCCTGCTGCAGGCGCTCCTTGCCCTCAGCTGTGTTAGCTAACTCCTGCTCGAGGCGCTCCTTCGCACCAACGGCGTCCTCGGCTTTCTTCTCCGCTCGCCCAAGGCTCTTTTTGAGAGCATCAAGCTCACGGAGGGTGGTATTGTTGTCCTCTGCAATCAGTAGAACACTTATCAGATCACAGAAAAAGAAATATAAGAGGTAGAGAAAAGATCAACTCGTGAACATACCTTGAAGCTGTTTGAAGTTGGCCTCCAACGCCAAGTGCTGCTGCACCAGCTGGTTGGCGCCTTGCACAAAAGGCTGCAAAAGTCACTACTCGTCAAAACAAAGGCTCGGGGGCTACGCCCAAAGAACGAGGAAAACAAGTTACACATACGAAAAACGCTCGGGGGCTCCCCCCGAGACTCAAAGAAAAACGATCAGCAGATCATCCTATAGTTGCTCGGGGGATTGCCCCGAGACAAGAAGCAAAAAAAAGTGATCAGCAGATCACCCGAAAACGCCCGGGGGCTCCCCCCGTGGCAAGAGCAAAGAAACTCACGTGATCAGACGGCGACTCCGAAGGTCCAGCCGAAGTCTTCTGGGGGACAACCACCTGAGCCTCCTCCGGAGAAAGGTTCAGAGCAGTGCCCTCAGAGGTGGCCACCGTCTGAGGAGGAGGAGGAACAACCTTCAACTTCGCCACCATCTCCCGAGCACCATCGCTGAAGGAGCCGTCGGAAGAGTGGCTAGAAAGGAAAACATCAGACAAGAGCAATCAAGCAAAATCAAAAGAAAACAAAAGGCAACTGGAAAAACTTACGAGTCGAAATCGCTCAAGTTAAAGAAAGGCGGGGTCCTCCTGCCCTTCTTCTCTTCCTTCTTCCGCTTCGCCGGCGGGTGCGGCGCTACAGCCCGCACGGGAACGGCAGGAATAGGAGAGGAAGATCCCACATAACCATCACTGTGACGCTCAAGGCACAGCGGGTCCCTAGGCGTCGGCGGAGTCGAACCATCTGACGTTTCACTCGAGCTCCGTGTCCGCTTTCGAGTGCGCTCCTCGCTCGAATCGATGGCTTCTTCGGCCGGCGACCATGCCGATGGAAGCTCAGACATGGAGTCCACTACCTCATTGTCCGGTGCATCCGGGAACAATTCGGGCAGCGGAGGTGACATGCCTGGCACCTTGAATTCCTGCGTAAGAAGGAAACAAATTTTCAGCACAAAAATTACAAGGAAAACGCATTCAAATATAGCGCTACCCGCACGTCACAGATCTACACCTGCGAAACCGGACGAGAAGTGGAGAACGGAGAAGTCAACGACTTCCTCGGGATATCCTCTCCAGCCTTGTATTTCAGCAGCGGGCGAAGAATCCCGTCAAAATCCCCCTTGGAGAACTCCTCAGCCGAAACCCTAGTCGGATCGCGGCGACCAGAATAAAGAAACATCGGATGCGCCCTAGCCTGGAGCGGCTGCACCCGACGTTTGAGAAAGGTACGGATGATATCCACACCGTTCACCTCCTTATCCGGAATCAGCTGAAGATCTTCCACTCGACGATAGAGCCCATCTATCTCCGCCACCTCGCCATCCAAGATCTGGTTCTTCCAGGACCTCTTCGGCTCGATTTTCTGGGAGGGGTCGAAAGGAGCAAGGCCAAATTCATGTCCGGCCACTGTGGAGTCGCGGATGTAAAACCATCGCCTCCGCCAGTACTGGACAGATTCGGACATAGAAAAGGAGAAGTAAAGAAGGTTGGATTTGAGGGAAATGATGTAGCCCCCACTGGGGTAAACACCATCAGATCCAGATTGCCTCTTCACGGAATAGAGTTTCCGGAAGAGACCAAAGTGTGGCTCGATACCGAGCCAGCACTCGCAAAATGTGATGAAGCAGGCGACATGAAGAAGAGAGTTTGGCGAAAGATGATGAAGCTGGACACCATAAAGAAAGAGCAATCCATGGAGAAAATCGTGGATTGGAAAGGAAAGGCCCCGAAGGACAAAGGCGACGAACATAACCCGAAACCCAGTGGGAGGACGGGGAATTACCTCGTCGCCGGGAAGTTTGACGGCCTCCCTATCCTGCGGGATCAGGCCCCGCTCACGGAGCTTGCGGAGGTCACCCTCATGCGTCTCCGATCGCCGCCAGCCACCGTCGGTGACGTGGGTGGCGGCGGAACCCTTTTTGCCGTCGGCGGCCGCACTGGTGCCAACTGCAGTGGAGGACTTCTTGGGCTTCCCCATTGCAGTGCGGCAGCGACAACGACGAGCACGCAGAAACAAGGAAGGAAAGGCTCGAGGAAATTCCAGCACGCAGTGAGAAAAGCTCAAAGAAGATGGGAGCAGTGAAACAGGAATGGCTGCGGTGAAACCAAATTCACCTTTCCCCAATGATTATAAGGACGAGGACGATGCACGACGACTGTCCATCGGGAAGACCTAGAGCCAACATCAAGATCTAGCCGTCCACATGTCAGCACAGCAGCGAATCGTCGCTCACACGCCGTCCACTATGCACGGAAATCGAGGCGACGCCATAATTATCTCCACGCCGCGCGTGATCAGTCAACTCAAAGTCAGAAGGTGGGACTCATGTTCGCCCAGTCAAGTCATCTCTAGCGCCGCAGACGCTTGAGGTCACCGATCGTCAACACTGACGTCATCAAAAGCTATACTAGCAACGGTTACAATTCTTCGGCTATACAGCTAAGAGTACTCACTCGAATCTACGATTCGATTAACTACTCGGGGGCTACTCCTACCAGGAGTGCTGGCTGCGCACCTGAAATGTAATCAAAATACTATACCATGAAAATATTCTTCGAGTCCTACGTCGAGTCTGCGACTCCACTACGGACTCGGGGGCTACTCCCATAGGGAGGATGGATTCAAGCATCCGAAAAATTTGTGTCCTACGGACCTGAAGCCAAACAACGGCTGAATTAAAGTCTCTGCTCGAGTCTGCGACTCGAATAGACACTCGGGGGCTACTCCCATAGGGAGCGCTGGTCGCGCACCCTATGAATCGTCGACTGCGATCCTGCGGATCAGTATGCAAAAACTTTTTTTCGGCAACTCTGCCCCAATTAACGCTAAGTGATCAACGTTCTCCTTGGCCACCCGAAACACCTCCGCGGTGATAAACATTCGGATGATGTGTCTACGACGCAAAGATAAGACCTACAGATAGCATCTGATGGCCTGGTAACGCACACGACTGCGCTCTGCTAGTAAGAATCCGTGCCAGCAGGCGCGATGAAAAATCCCGACGGACGCGTTGGGTACATCATTTAAAATTCACTGGAATTCCACTCTTGTAAGTCCTCCGCGGCCTGAGTCGAATTACGCCAGCATATGTTTCGGGTTTGAGTCGAGGGACTGAATCTGAAGAAGATCGTGTTGTTTTGTCCTAAGACAGTTAACTGACCCTGATCCGTCGGAAGAGTCAGGCACATGTATCAACAATCCCTACACACTCGAATTAGCTGCACCCGAAGGATTGAAGAGTCCTCAGCCGAATCTACGATTCGACTGAACACTCGGGGGCTACTGACATGGTTATACCCTACGGGTACACTACCTTAGCATACGTGGTCCAGCCCAAGGAAGGCCCACAAGAATATGCGCCAGCCCATGAAGACTTTCGGGTGGCCAGGGCCCATGACGCCTTCAGATCCTTGGAGAACAAGACTAGAGTAGATAGAAAATTCAAAGGGGTAAACCCTAAAACCTGTAACCGACTCGATCTGTGCCTGGGACCTGCCTATCTCTATATAAAGGCCAGGAGGGCACGACGAGGAGGCTATCTTACAATCTCTCGCACACCACCGCATACACACCTCCATGTCAGATTGCATCTGCGCACCCTGTAACCTTCGGTTCCACCATAATCAGAGCAGACAAGCAGGAGTAGGGTTTTCCCTCTGGGGGCCTGAACCTGGATAAACCTCGTGTCCCCTTGTTGCTTGTTTGCAAACCGTTCCGCGATCTCCAGCATCCCCATCTTCTCCAAAACCAAAGTTCATAACAATGGGCATTGACGAGATTAAACCTCGTCAGGCGCCCAAAGTACTGGCACCGGTTGGAGGCCTCTGGTGTGGGTAATTTTTTGTCGTACACTCCTCAACTCGGTTGGGGGCCGGGTTGGGGATGCCGATGGAGATGCTCTCAAACCCTGGTCGCCCGTGGGGAGTCTTTTATGTGCACGAGAACGAATCATGTCCCTCAATAGGGAATATTATCTTCTTTGTTCTAAAAATATAAGATGTTTCGTCACCTACAGATTGTTCATGGTTGCGATGTCCCATGTCTGTCTACCCAAAGAGGATTCTTCATGAAATATTTTGCTTTAACAATGATGTCAATGATCTAGCTAGGATCCAGTTTCCACTTCTAGTGTAGAAATGGCAATGCCACATTGGGAGGTTTTGTCGATCACAATTGTTCGTGTGGATGACCTATGGTAGTTTGTTAACTTTACATTTCTTTTTGTAATAGTATTAAATTTAACACTTTATGATGTTCAAAAAATGATTTTTGCTCATATTTCGATAAAAACAGTACTAGTACAAAATAACTTAATATTGTATCAGTTGGTCACCCCTCAATTTCATTCCAGGGCCTAGAGACTAAAAGAATTGGGCCTAGAGCCCTAAATCTAGGTTTTCCCCGGCGACAGCGTCGGCTCGCCGAGATGGAGGTGGATTCCGAGATGACCCACAACGGGTCCGAGATGGCTGGGGGGAGCACAACGTCGAGGAAGGTCACACAGACCGAGGATCGATCAGGGCTAGAGTGGATGGATGATTTGGCGAAGCGCATAGATGAGAAGAATATGAAGCGATTGGTGGCGAAGTGGAACGCCGAGAATCCCGACGCTACGCCGCTCGTGCTGGAAGAGCTCACGGAGCAGCAGAAGGCGTGGCTGTTGAAAGAGAATCGGGCCAGAGAGATCGAGATTGGGAGGGCGTACGCAGCCAGGATGAGGGAGGAAGACATGGCGAGAGTGGAGGAGGAAAGGGATCCGAACGAAGACAACGACGACCGGATTTACCAACAGTACCAAGATCACTGGGAGTGGAAGACGGCCGATGAGTTCGGCTCCTTCGAGGACAGGAGTAAGTTCATCTCTAGCATACGCCCTGACTACTTCGAGGACAGGAGTATTTTCATGGATTGATGGCCGTTGTTTCTCTTCTTACTGTATGTACATATATCTGCTATGATGTAACTTGCTGCATAGCGTAGGTTCATTATCTCTTAACCAAATTGAAATTTTCTGTCACTATATGCAGCTCAGATCCCCGCTATGTGCTTCACGGATGAGCCGATGCCTGGTATCACCATGACCATGTCTACTATGCAAATATTTTCAGTCAAAGTCGAGGAAGTAGGCAGGGATTTACACTGGCCGCTGGATGTGTTTGGAATCATTGCTGTGAGAGATGACCTGGATTACAATCGAAATGTCATCTTTGAGCGCAAGAGGGACAACTGTCAAACCCTATATGAGCAGGTTCATATCCTTTATCATTTATAAACTTATTATATGTTACTTAAATTACAGCAATGTGTATATAGCTTTGTTCACGTAGAAGCACAGAAAGTTAGGAATTTTTTGAGAAATCAGTTGCATGCCCTGTGTTTGATTGCAAAATACAAAGGGAATAACCATTGTGTTGTCCCTCGTTCTGTTTGATGATAGTGCTTTATTTTCATTTTACTTGGTAGTTTCGTGTAAGGTTGGCCGCAAGATGTATTAGAAATGTTGCAACTTATGGGAAGACAAATGTTTTAGACATGGCTTGTGTTAATGTTCTTTGTTGGGCTATGCATCAGATGACAAAAACAGTTTACCTTTCTTTTATGCTAGTAATACATTTAGGCTAATACTTTCTGCTACCATTTGTGGTATGCCCCTCACATTGTTATACATTATGCCCTTACACCTGCAGTTTCAGAATGTAAGATGCTCTAGTTTTTTCCCAAGTCAAATATTCTCCAATGTTGAAACATGGGAATAATTAGTAGACATGGCATGTGTTAAATGTGCTTTGAGCTTCATCGGCACACCTCAACCACAACAGATTTTCATTTATTTATAAGTGCATTTATTCTACGGAGTTAATATTTTCTGCTATAGTTTGTTTTATGCACATCACTTGCTATGCACTTAAAATTATATATATATATATATATATACTCAATCAATGGTGTTGGTGTGTTGCATGCAGAATCCTTATTTAGTACTAACAGGTCCTGCTCGTGCTCCTTTGAGGCCTATACGTTTTGATATCATCCTGAAGGTGAGGTGCACTAACGAATCCGAGGACAAATATCTAAGCTTGATAACCACACGCTACGAATGCTGTAAATCAATCAATTATCAGGCGACTAATGGAGAGTGTGCCCTCAGATCATGCGTGAGCAGTAAGAAATATAAAAGCAAGCTCAGTACTCTGGCGCTGACATGTGGTATCGTGGTTTCATCCATTGAGGCCACAATCAGTATGCGCATTGTTGAAGGGTCCTGGCCAGATGGATTTAGCGGCCAATTTACTGCTTGTACTGCTAGTGTCAGTCACAAGAAGGTGTCGCTATTAAAATTTGGAGATGGGAATGTGCCTGTCTCTGCTGCTGATGGTACCCTGGAGCTCTCACGGCGCGTGGTTTCTGTTGAAAACTTTGGGGAGCTGCGAATTTGTGCAGCAGCGTGGCAAGGCAGCAACAAGGTTGAGTGTGAGGTGCTCTTTCAACCTTTAAAATCTGGTAGAAGCTCTTGTTTGTTCAAAGTTGGGTCGTGCGAAATGGAAGTTACCGTCGCCTGGTCTCTTTTCCCGTTACGCTATCCCACTGGCCGTGTTTCTTCAAGCAAGGATGGGTGAGGCAAGCAAAATGTTGGGTGAGGCGATAGTAATTAGTAAGTGGTATCTAATGATAATAACTACTTTGGGGCGACTAGATCTTTGCAACTTAGAACTTAGAATTCAATATAGCCTGCATTTTAAATTCTTAACAAATTCAAGATGTCCCTTATTTTAGAGCCCATGTTAATCATACTGGATTTGTGTGCATATATGCACATGATACTTCTTTTTGCAGGCCTTGATGAGACAATGTTGAATCGATAAAACCTCATTTTATCAAAAAACCTTGAGCTTATCTGGACTGCTAGCAAGCCTAAGCCAGGCCAATTCCTCTTATTACCCTTGTGTGTTTACCCTTGCCTCTTTTTTTCTCCTTTACCGTGTGTAGATGCTATTTTACCGTAGATGCTATTTTACCGTGTGTACTCCGATACATATAAGGAACATAAGAGACACTAAACAAGAAAACAAAAGAATAGGAAGAGATGCCCTTAATTAAAAACGATAGTTGTACAAGTAAAGATCTTTGCATATGGATGGTATCCTTGGCTAGTGAATCTCTTTTAGTTGTTAATCTTACAAAAGGAAGGCCTCTTTTGTTCACATGAATTTCTTAAGATTGTTACAGAAAATAGCTTATTTCGAGAAAAGATTTTACCTAAGTATGTGACAGACCCACAGTAAACTGGAAGCAAAACTTAAGTTTACATGCTTAATGATGTATTTTTCCCCAATGACTCTAATAATGCACTTATTGTGGATCGGATGGAGTATTTGAAATGCGGTAACTATTGCTAAAGAATTATGGAGTGTTCACATAATTTGAGAGAAGTGCATACATAATTCCTTTTGGCAGTAAAGTGAACCCCTATTATTTTCTGTCAAAAAAAAGAACATTTGTTACAGGTTATCAGCAGGGGAACGAAACATAAGTGCAAAACCTCGCATATGCCCACAATCATTTATTATATGCATCGCCCTCTATGTATTTTAATGAGTACAAGATAATTGTGTCCAACATAATGGGGTATCACTTGTTTTTGCAGTATGGTCCATTGGGCAATTACCATATTCTACAGCTGCATACCACTCACAATTGATGGTCCTAGCCTGAAAACAGAACATTAAAATACAAACAGTATGAGAGTAGGGTGTCAAGTGGGATCCCATCAAAATCCCACCTTTAGTTCATTTGCCAAAATTTAGTTCAAATTTTGAGGAAAATTTTACACTAGATTTTGACAAATGAACTAGAAGTGGGATTTTGGCGGGATCCCACTTGACACCCTATATGAGAGGTAGGTCAATTTTCTCCGACAAAAGTTCTATCTTTTGAGAATATTTGTCGTGTTAACTTGCCCCCATTTCATGTACATTGGTATCTTATAGGACAGAACCATGTTCCACCCTATCAATGTGATCACGATCTGGCTACCAATGTGCCACATTAAATCATTAACCAAGTTGCCAATGGTCACTTAGATGTTTTCGCTCATGACATCTCCTCCATGTTGTCGCAAATTGAAAATTTGATGCTAGACCACCAATGGTGTGATGTGTGGTCCAGGAGTTTTGTTCTTTTGAATTGATCGATATTGTCTGAATTGAAATTGCGTAAAAGTCCATTTGAATTGGCCCTCCATTTTTTTCCCGCCCATTATTCTCTGCGGTAAGAAACACATTTGACAAGGATCAAAGTCAATCTAGGCTCCCAAGGACCCGTGATGTAAGCTTTCCCGGCAAGATGTTCGATCCTAGTTAGAGGGATCACAAGAAATTGTCTCTGAGCTCTCATCCTTTCTTTCCGTTAACGCCAAAAAGTCCCTCTCCAGTCTTTATCAACTTGAGGGGTATCAAATCTTCCCAGTGCAGATGCACCTTTTGCTAGATAAGAACGACCCAATGATTTGTGACAATTCATTGGACCTTGTGTTGCAAAACGATCAGAAAAGGTTGTTGCTATACACCAGTGGTGCGGAATCATCGCCGCTGGGCTGGATCCCTTTGTACCGTTTACATTCCCATTCCCCGGTGACATGCAATCAGCAGTTACTCTGTCCCTTTGACTGTCAATCTACATGACTTGTGAATCTGAATATTCTCAAGAAATGGTTGAGAGATCGCTCTGAGAAAGCAAGAAATTCCATGGGCATATACTAGAAACTTTCAGTTTCAACCCTGGCATAGTATGGCATCCGCCCGATTTTCGCGTGCAAATATGTCTGTCTGCAAATAACAACCTGTGTATGTGCCTGGAACTGTTGCAGGATTCTGTGCTCATGATCAGACCATCAGAAAAAACTTTGTGCAAAAAAATTATCATTTAGTGGCACCCTGTTTATGGAGTTCTGAAGATCTAGATGATCACATCGAAATGGCAATGGACACTTCTTTTTCTATTGTGAAGCTTCCTCCAAACAGCCTCTGCAACGTTCATTTCTGTTTTCTTTTGTTGGAGGAACAAAAGGAGGAGAACTATGTCATCACTTTGAACAAACATTGGACGGTGGAGGATTATCTTTGCACTGTGTTGTAGAGGTGTGATGTGTGAAGACATCAGACAAGGCCTTTCTGAACTCTGCAAGCACGAGTTCGTCTGGAAAAGAGGTTCCTAGATAAATAAACCATTGTTTTTTTTTTCCAAAATGGGGATAAATAAACCATTGTAAATGTTATCCTTCTTAGAACTGAAAAAAATATTCAGTTTCTTAGTTTCCTCTTTGTTCTGATAGTGCAAGATCGAATGGATTCTTCACCTAATAAAGGTTTCCGGTTCACCATCATCTAAATTTTTTTTGAAAAAAAGGCTCGTCTGCTCCCGCGTCGCCTTCCCACGCGAGGCGACCGGGCGGCGACCTCCCTCCTCCCACCGAGCCCTCCCCGCCCACCGATCCCCTCCTGCCGCTGCCGCCGGCGGGCGCCGCCGGGCATTGCCCGCGGGTGCCGCTAGAGCTGGTGGTGGCGACCCCCCTTCTCTACCCGAGCCATGGCGGCCTGCTTGGGAGGTCAACAAGGCGGCGGAGCTTCTAGGCCGGCGGCGCTCCGGCACCTGCGCGGATGGCGGCAGGGTGGTTGGCGCGACCCCTTGGTGGCGTGGGTGGCGTGCGGCGGGGCTGGCCGGCGGATCTGCTAGCTCAGATCCGGGCCCTTTTGGGCCTGATCTGGGTCAGTGCAGGCCGGGTCGAGCTCCACCTGGCTGCCTCCGGTAGGAACAAAGAGATGTTCGTGATGGGGGTGGTTGGACGATGCCACGTTCTACTGCAGCATGGTGACGGAAGATTTACGGGCCTGTTCTAGACCCGGCCATGCCTATGGCGCCGAACAAGCGGTAGCAGCGAAGGTAGCCTACGTGCAGCAGCGTAGCGGCTGGGACTTTACGGACCACTTCATGGTCCGGCCGGGCCTATTTGGCCTGGTATGTCCCTGCTGCCGCGTCCGGTCGGTACCCACCATTGGCGGTGGAGGATGTCCTCCAGCTGGCTGCGTCGCTGTCGCTCTTTGGCCCCAATGGCCTGGTGTTCTCTTGTTGTTGTGTCTGGTCGGTTACTGCTTATGGTGGTGGAGGCTATTCCCTCCCGTGTGGCCATGGTACTACCGTCTCGTATCTACGACTGTTTCTTCTTGGTCTGACCGGCTTCACAATGTTTGCCATGGTGAGGCGGCGATGGTGCCAACAAGACCGTGTTGGCGCATGTTGGTGGGCGGCAAGCTTGGTGGAGTGTTTCGGATTGGCCGGGCAGTGGTTTTTTGGGGTCGGGAGAAATCCTTGTCGGCTCGCCTGGCACCGACGTGGTGTCACCTGTGGGCGTCCCCATTCCTTCTGAAGGGCGTCGGGTGTACCACTTTCCCACCCCATCATGTACCGTGAGAAATCCTAGGATCTGTCCGGGCAGTAGCGTCGTCGTCGTCGCAGTCCTTCTTGAAGGTGTTGCTTGGTACATGACGATTCGGACATAGGAGCATGGTGGGACTTCTCTGGAGGGTGCAGCGGTTGCGGGACATCATCGATTTTGCCGATCTGGCGTTGTCGGCATTACTTCCTTTTGTTATTTCTCTTGTTTTTCTCTTGGGCTTGATTGTGCTGTTTGTCCCAGCAAGGTTCTCGTTATTGTATCGTGTGGTTGCTATATTAATATAGCGGGACGAAAGGCTATTTCGAGTAATAAAGGTTTCCCATTTTTCTGTTATTGAATGATCCTGCTGGCATCTTGAAGCTAATAAATTGTGTTTGTTGATTTTTTTCATCCTAGGCAATATGTAAAGATCACTGAACAAAACATGAGAACCTAATTCTCGTCTAATTTTGATAGCTCCTAAGTGGCACAGCCTTTACTGGACTGTTCACATAAAAAAAGTTATTTGAAAACTGACAAGAATTTGGTTACAAGCAAAATTTAAAGCAGAGTTCCATTCTGAAGTCACACCTGAGATTTTGCTTTTAAAGCTGCCCCGGGAATTGGTTCTATGCTACTACCTCTATTCCATAATATAAGCTTTCCTAGCAGTTAAAATTGAACTGCTAAAAAGGCCTACATTTTGGAATTTGAACTGCTAAAAAGGTTTACATTTTGCAACGGAGGTAGTACCCAACAAACTCGTAGCATGTGCGTAGCTCTCTTTTTTCTCTTCTGAAGCCTGAAGCCTCAGGTTCTTATAATCCATTCTGATTTCTGAACATACTTTTAGCAACCACAGACTGATACTTCCTCAGTCGAACAGTTGCACAAACAGAAGGTTTGGTGCTCGACAGGGAAATAGATCAGTATACATGTACCAAACTAATCTAGCAGCATTCATCAAATACATAGCTTATAATCTACTAACATTCAACGATGTTTCAGTAACCAAAACATGGATTAACTTGCCCATCCGACTGCCATATAGCATAAATACATATACTAATCTATTAACATTCAACAAACACTGATGTCACAGTGACCCTAGCATAGATTAACCTGTCTACTGGACTACCCAAATACCAAGTTTTCACATGGCAAATCACTGACCAAGAACTGCCATTTGCATTGGTAGGCAAAATACCAGGACTATAGTGTTTTTGCTCATACTAGCCGGGCATGATCAGACATCACTTGATCAAAACAAGCCAGACCGTTTTCTCAACGACCTTGAAAGTGCAGCGGTTACCTTCTTCTACCTCGTTGTCTCGGCAAAACCTTTGCCAACCTTTTCCCCTTATGTAGCCGTAGGTCTTGGTGATGTTAAAAGCAACAGGCCAAGATCTTGTGCTGTTCATCGATGTTTTAAGTTCGATTTTACATGCTCCAAGAAGACCAATTGATGAGCAAAATGTCCCTTTCACAGCCTGCATTGTTGCCAGAATTTGAAAGAAGCGCTTGTGAGAGTCTGACAGATATGTACGACTACTTACGAAACTCAGAGGTAGTACATAATAAATGAGGGTTCTATATAAGAAATATCATTCCATTGAAGTTTCTGTTGTGCACTGCAAAGTGCAAACTAAGCTTAAAAAATTGTCTAGGTTGAAACAAGTGGAAAGTGGCAGTAGATGTTTTTCCTTCACACATACTGCCTCAAATCCAAAATGCAAGTCATTTTAGCATTACCATCTATGAAGTTAGTAACCTCTAAATTTTCAAATTGATATTAATAGATTTACTAACACTTAATTTTGATTTTCAGAGCAGATAAGGACCTGCCTTGGAACGTTCCAAATAGTTGGTTTTTAAGACTCCTTACAAAAAAGACTTCACATCAGGTCATTGCCACGATTTGATTGAAGGAATTATACAATAATTCAGACAGTACAGATTTATTGAAGTTGATACCATTGTTTGTACTAGTTTATAATATAAAAAGAATAAATGCAGTGCTCACAAAGAAGCTTTTAAGAGCAAAGCTGTTGATCTCCTTGGTGAACGAGTGCCTCGGCGAAACGGCAGCAGGTTCGCTCTGCGGCTGGAACGGCGCAGAAATCGCATAAACCACGTTCTTCCTTTTCCTGCTGACAGCTGAAACTGCAGGCCGCTTGCCACCTGCACAATCACGTTTCATGTCGTAAAATTAAGAACATATAAGGAAATTCCTATGAAAGTAAGCAGGAATTTAACATAGTAAAACAGTTCACTCCGAAACAAATGAACGTACTCCTTGAGACACCCATTCTGCAGGAACACCTCGACCGAGAGCACCGTGTTACCTTCGTACCTGAACAGGAGGATGTTCCCTTCCGATAGATCGTGCGCCGTCACGAACCGCGGCCGGCCATTCTTCTCCGTGCAGCAGCACGTCCGACTGACCATGATCTAGCTTGACTCGCCAGAACTCGCCGAGAGGGCAGAAGATCATGGCGTTCCGGCTGCTCAGGCAGCTTCCAGCTTCTGTCAAGTGCTGCTGCACAAACTTACTAGGGATCCTCTGGAAGAACATTTGAGAACGAACAAACACGGAGCAGCAGAGGGGACACATGAGTTTTCAGTCCAGAGCAGAAATTGCAGAACGGGGAAGCAGATAAAGCTAGCTTGCTTGCGCAATGCTCACCATCTTCTCTAGGTCCTCTGGTTGAAGCGACCTGATGAACCGAGGCCTGTTCTTGAACGTCAAGCCTACACGACCAATTAATCGACCATACACGTATTGCTGAACTGAGGATCTGCTCGTTGTACAGATTAATGTTCGCCGTCCGTCCCAGGACCGCGCCGCTCGCGCCGCAGCACGACGGACCACCCCGCGCCGATGCCGGCGGCGGCGGCGAGCTCCGGCCAGCCGCTGCCGAGCCAGCAGGCGCCGTCCTGCCGGCGCAGCTCCACGCGCCGGACCTTGCCGGCCGGGCCCACCACGGTCACCTCCCGCTCCTCCTCCTCCTCCTCCCCGGGCGCGGGCTCGAGGCGCGCCGCGAACTCCGCCGGAACGCGCCGCGAACTCCGCCGCGAACTCCGCCGGAACGCGCTGCAATCACAGTCCACAGGGGCACGTGGGAACGGAACATAGTCGGTCAGGAATGTGGAAAGGGGAGCAGAGGAATGGCAGGGGTGTGCTAGGTTTGCCGCGTTACCGACCAGCTTGTGGAGGCAGCTCGGCGAGAGCGACACCGCCGCGTACTTGTGCCGTGGGCGGCGGGCGGAGTGCGCCATGCGTGCTCTCCACAATGCAGTGCCGTGGTGGACCGGAGTACTACTGCAGGCTGTTGCAGAAAAGGAGAAGGGCGGACGGTGCATGCGCCGGTTGGAGTCTCCGAGGAGAGGGGACGGTGGTCTGACTGACTGACTGACTGACTGACAAGTGGCAAGGCTCTCCTCCAGCTTGCTCTGTTTCTGTCTGGTTACTTGTTCAGTTCAGTCCACGTTAGCCATGTTTTGGCAACGTGTCCTGTAAAATGGTTGAATTTATTTAGGAGAAGCAAATGATTAGTACGTTGGAGATCGAGAGTGGACGCCCAAAATATACAATGCTCTGTTGCCCAAAATTTCAGCACAGCAAGTACATCGGCGGGTGATTCATCCGCGCATTCAGTGCAACATCATCTCTCATCTTGCAGCAAATCAAAGTAGCATGACCACCCAAATTTCAAATAAGTAAAACATCTATATTTACTGGCTCAACAAAAATACAGTAGTAGATCATTATCTTCCTCGAAACATTTCGATTTCCCACGTCTGTGTTTGTTTCAGTCAAGTCAAAAGAAATACCAAAGCAAATAGACCACCATGTCTCGTAGTAAAATATGGCTCAATGTACGAGTGCACAAGAAATAAGAACCTAGTTCAGGCATAATAACAGGTCAAAAACACAAGCAGTTGCCCTGAACATCAAAATAAATTGAATCTATGATTTCTTGCCATGCTAGAAATGATAAGCCGGCAGCCACACAGCAGGGATTTTACAGCAAATAGACTGGACTCCAGAGTATAGAAGAATTTCCAAAGCTTCTCTAATGGTGGTGTCCATCACAATGTTTAATTTAGGAGCTGAATGCGGTTAGCCTAAGCACAGCATGACAAACTTACCAAGCAATTTGAGCTACACTCAACACCTACCACATATATTACAGGTTTCTCAAAGAAAGAGACAGCGCAATTGCTTACAGGGAAAACATCAAGAGCAACTATCCACCTTAATTAATTGTGTACATCTGAGAGGGCGGGCTCAGGTGAAGGTAAGGCCTCAGTGAGGGCGATCTCAGGTGATGGTAAGGCCTCGGTGAGGGCGGGCTCAGGTGATGGTGAGGCCTCGGTGAGGGCGAGCTCCGCTGATGGCAAGGCCTCGGGGAGGGCGAGCTCAGCTGATGGTAAGGCTAATTCGCCGCTGATAGGGATCTTGCAAGTTGCTTTGTTGTGACCATACCCTTTACATCTGCTGCAGCGCACTCCCCTTTTAACTGTGATGCGCGGATCGGCTGGTTTCTCTTTCGGCCTGCCAACCCGCCGACGAGTTCGCAACGGGAATGCGTATGTCGCTGGACCCTGCGACGGATCAGTTAATGCAGTAGGGGGCAGAACAGCATCGGGTATCGGGTTTATGGACATGGCGTACGTTAACCGGTAGGATTCCGTCGTGAAATACTTCACACAGTAGTCGTATGCATACTGCCCTGTGCGCTCAAATACTGCCATTGCATGCATGCATGGCAGCCCGGAGACATGCCACTTTCGGCAGGTGCAGTCATATGTGTCCATGTTGACAACATTAACCGAGTCACCGGACACCTTAAACGAATTACCTTCTCCATCACTTTCTGTGGGCATAACATCGAGTGACTGAGCTTTGCTCAGCTCTTCCTGCAGTTTCTGGTTAGCTGCAGGCGTTACTACCCCAGCCCATTCATTAGAGGACTCCCTACGTGTGTACATTGTCTCCATGAGCTTGCATCTTATTGTGTCAACCAACTGCACAACTGAAAGCTCATATCTTGAGGGCATCCAGTCGACAATAGTGTTAGAAATACTGCACGAGTACTGACCATAACGTGACCCCTTGAAATGGGCATCTGACCACCGCTCAGGTTTGGTCTCCAAAAGCCATTCAGCAAGCTTCTCAGATTCACCTTTAATTTGTTCCATATACTGATTGAACTCATCAACTGTGCATGAATAAATGGCCTTCTTAAGAAGATCAACCATAGAATCTCGTACTTCTTCAGTCCATGCATCCTCCAATTGCATCTTAAACTCTTCAATAAGAAAGTCCACGCAGTATCCATGATGACTGTCAGGGAAAACCAAAGGTACTTCATCCCATAGTCCATCTTCTCCATTAGATATGAATGTTATAGCACGAGATGTCGACAGTGAAGATTTTAGTTGCTCAAGAAACCAATGCCAATTTTCATGGTTCTCAGCATCCACCACAGTGAATGCAACTGGGAACACGTCACCTTCCCCGTCAACTGAAGAAGCAGTCAGTAACTTCCACTGCTTATTTGGTTTTGGAGATACTACATCAAGGAAAAGGAGTGGCCTGCACCCATGCTCAAAACCATGAAGCGATGCACTGAAGGCAACAAAGAAACAGAATTTTGAATCTTCCATAGTCACTACTGTTGCCACGCTTCCAGGGTTTGTATCTTTAATCCTTTCACAGAACAAAGGTAGCTGGATGCATGCCTCCTCATGTGAGCTATAAAGTTCTCTCTGAGCAATTGTTCTTCCACGCCAAGCCTGTGAGTAATTTAGGCACAGTCCATACTCCTGTTGGAGATCGTTTGCAATATCTCTTGGCCTGTAGTTTGGGCTATCACGTAGTTTTTCTTTTATAACACTAGCAACCCATCGCTGTGACGCCAAACGATGACTCTTGACTGTTTCAGATTCACAGGTGTGGCTTTCAGATATTTTCTTGACCATGAAATCTTTCTTGGCAGTAGACTTGGAAGCATGTATCCGCCATGGGCAATCTTCACCAGTACATTCGGCAGTAACACGAGATGCATCATTCTTGATAAATCTGTAATGAAACTTATGTGCAATGGCATACTTATGCAAGGCATCACGGAAATCCTTAGGACCTTCAAATACTTGGCCAACTCCAGTGATCACATCCTTCCAAGCTGCACACACTTTTTGCCTCTTAGACCCATCAGGAGTTGTTGGAACATCGGCAGTTGCATCTATAGGAGTGCCCGAGTCAGCAACAACGTTCAACGGCCTGTAAATATTTCTTTTGTCATGTTGGCAATGCAATGGACAAAAAACAATTGATGTTCAGAGAGGTACCTGCTGTCGACCTTCTTGATGACATAAATGTATGTCGTCTCCGACTCTGCATGGAATTCAACCATGCGATGCAGGTCCTTGTCATTGGAAATAGAAATCAAGGTTCTATTATTCCTTGGAAGGAAATACTTGAACGAGAACTGGTCAACTTTGAGATTGTTAAGCGTTGAAGATATTTCCTGCTTAAATGCACTAAAAGTCCAGTCACTTTTGACAAGCATTGCATGTGCCTCTCCGCCAGAATGGGACATATTCCCATCAGCATCTGTGGTGAATTCCCCACCTAGCTGAAGAACAGCCACAATTTGTCCCTTCCCCATGAGTGCCTGCTTCCTAACAAGATTAAATAAAAACAGAAATTAGGTAACCGTGATAAGTTGAACAGAATTTCAGTAATTAAATGGATTTATTCAACCAGAGAGGATGACTTCGCGTAGTAGTTGCCTAGTTGGTTGCTTCAGCAATTTCTAGAATACAGGATTTCTCCAGCGGAACAACCTACTTCAAGGTTTTCAAAATACAGGCCACTGCATTTTCTGTGCGAAAATTCATATAAGGACCATATGAGAAAACATTACAGGGATGTAAATGATGTACTACCTGTGATTCTGGAACTCACCCCAATTAGGTAATAATATTCAGTTTGCGAAGAGATAAAAGGTGACTTAACTGATCTGATGTGTTCAAGTATGATCTAATCGATGGGGTGGTGTGGAAGTAAGGGCCATACACATAGTAACATTCAAGCACACTAACTAGTTGAGATGTCATTACTAGCTTCCTAAAACAGGAGCTTGCGCAACTCAAGAGATATAACAGATTATCTGAATTCAGGACAGATCAAATCACAAAGCTGTTTGCCAGAACCACACTCCTAGACAAGTACCAACTCAAAACAGGGGTGACATTCGAGCAAGGCGAAGCACGGAAATCGCCGTGCCGAAACACCAAGCGAACCCAAAAGGCCACTCCAGGACATGAACGCAATGAGCTACAGAGCAGAAAGTAGCGAATTGTAGGAACTAGGAAGCGAAATCATTTGAATTAGCACTACTCGTCACAATTGCAAGCAGGCAGTGTCAATACTAACAAAATCTGAAGACGAATCCATCCATTAAAGCGGGGCGGGCATGGCTACCACTTACCAGGAAACGGTTCACGGCCGGCGTGGCGGGGTCCCGGCCGCGGCGGCCGCAAGGCTCGCACGGCGGTCAAGGCGAGGGGAGGAGGATTGGTCGGCGGCGGGACTGGCTGACCGGCGGCCGCGGGCGCAACTCCCCTGGAGGAGTCGAGAGATGAGGCGCTGCGGTGTGTCCGTGTGTGTCTTTGGCCGCGGCTCTGGATCTAGGGTTTGCGCGACTGGCCCTACCTGTCATGCGCCTGGCCTGACACGCCGTGGGTATGTCTATGGCTTCACGCAGCGTGCTCGCGCGCGTGCTCCTGCGGCTGCGACGGACGCTTCGTCGGGACAAATAAAACACAGATCCGGTGCTTGAGACAAGGCCCACAAGAAATGCTGTTCAGCCCTCCTGGAAGGTGGATCTGGCCCAATCCGAGCGTGACGCACTACAGCAGGGAATTGCGTCGGCCTGGCGTCGGTACGAGGGCCCTTTGGAGTGGAAGGATGAATCCGGGCCCGGATTGGCGTGGCCGTAGGTGGATTGCGCTTGGCGCCGTCGAATAAACTCTGCTCTCTAGTAGAAAAAAGAAAAGGTCACGTGTCACTTTTTTAACACATATATATATTAATATTATGAAAAATATAATTACATCGTGTAACAACGCATGTATCTGGTGGTCTTATGAATATGGATGTACACAACTTAGAAAAAAATTAAAAAATAAAAAGTCTTGCTCGAAGCAACAACACTAACATTATCAAAACAACACCAGTAGTTCAACCACTCCAATAGTGATGCTTTTAAGAAGGAAACAGTGCACAAACGTCGTCTCGCCTGATCAAAGATCATAGGTTTTCATCCTAAAAAAAGTCTTCACTCATAAAACAATGTTTTCGATAAGGTCATTGTCAGGCACAACCAATTAAGATCGGACCTTAGATTTTCATTCTGCAAGATAAAACTGGGAACTCCTCATGTGATGTCGCCCCCACAAACAGTCGCTCCTGCGAGTCACAAATCATACAGTCAGTTCCTCGTCGACACAAAAACTCAAATCACCATCGCTTTCCTGATGCTCCAGATTTTCTAACATTCTTCGCATTTGACTTTATCGTGGATCATCAAAGAATGACACATGATGGTAACAGATATCATAGCTTCGCAACGCTCCGAATTCAATCCGATCTAGCAATCTTTAGGCATAATTGCCCATAAAAGTTTGTCGGCGGATCCTTCCGAAACTTGCCGCTCCAGACCAGATTATCGAGGACAGGCGGCCAACAGATAATCGTCTTCGCACTGAAGGAACCCTAGGACCGCCACCATCATTCAGCCCGATCCAACAGTCACTATCGGCCGGCTTTCGGCGAACGGAACGAGCGGGTTATTCTTCAGTCCTTTCGAAGCCATGGCCGAACCCACGGACCGGTTAGAGAGAGACCGAGATAGAGCACCGCCGCCTAAAGCAACCACTACGTCGCTTCCAAGTCCGCACCATTGCCCCCATCTTTTCCTCCACGCCTCCCTTCCAAGCCGCTGGGAAACACCGCTCGGGCGAGTGTCGCCACCCGCCGCTTGGAACCACCGGCACCGCCCCTTGGTGTCCAGCCCCTGACGCGAAGAGGATTCGACGGGGCCGCGCAGATAGCCTTCCAAGTCGCGTGCGAACTACCAACGTGTGTCGGTCGTGGCGGTGGAGTAACCGACAGATAAAGTGGAGAACGTGTTTACGGGCATCTGCGCGACAAGATGCATACGCGAGCGCATGGGTCCGCAATCGAATCGGCCAGGTGATCACATTACATAGCACACAATGTAGACGCAGCTAGCCAGATCAGACAAAGGAAAGCTAGAGTTGGGGGGGTCATCAGAGAACCAACCCGTGGTTGGATGGTTAGGAGGACACTGGTACCTCCATCCCACCAGAGTTCAAACCCCGGGTTTGACCGCTTTGGTGTCTCATAAAAACGTGATATTCTTTCAGTGGAAGGCGACGTTTCCGTCGATAGCGAGGCGTCTACGGTGACTTCGTCAATCTCAACACGCCGGCTCAGTCTCTCGGAGATGCTCATAGGGGTAGGATGTGCGTGCGTGTGTTCATAGGGGTAAGTGTGTGTGCGCATTATGAGCGTCTGTGTTTGTACCGTGTTTCTCCAGAAAAAAAAAAGAGTTGGGGGTCTTGAATCTGTTCTTACTACACATTCAGGTCCAACCCCATATACTATATGAGCCTCGTTGTATTTTGGCCGGCCGGCCGTGCGTACGTGCTTACAAAGCGTGCAACACGCGATCAAACTAACAACGCTGCTGCCGTGATTACCAGCTAAGCAAAAGGGGGGATCGACTAGAAATGTCTTTTCAGCGAAGACATCCATCCACACGGACACGACCTGCAAGAACAAATTCCAGTGCTCTCTCTCTCTCAGCCAGACATTGCTCTTTCACGGCCAACCAACGCCACCACCACCGACCCATCGCCGTGTAATAACCAAAAGCGATGGACGATGGCTGGGTGGCTGGCTGCTCAGGATAGAGCTTCAGCTGACTTCTCGATTCATCATCTCATCTGCTCAGGATGGACGATGTACGCCTTGATCAGGCACATGTCTGTTCTATCACGTCAAAACTGTGCGCGGCGAATCGATAGAGCTTCGGCTGACCTATCGATTCACCATCCATGTTCAGGCACATCCTGAGATGGAGCGTAGAATTGAGCGTGGATTTGTCAAACAAACATCGGGCACCAAGAGATGCCGGCCGCAGGCTCCTTTGTCCTTTCGACGGACCCTGCAGGGGAACGCAGCATCATGTTGCGAATCGAATTATCTAGAACCTGGCATCTTCTACAGATTAGCATCCAGATGATGTAGTACGTACCTGCAGAAAAGACAGGGATTGTGTTGTATTCGGCCGGTAAAGTAATGCAAGAATCTAACAAACCACGACCTCGATCCTCAACTCAGTGTCCTGCGGCTAACTAGATCTCGGCGACCTCTCCCCTCCTTCTCTTTTAATTTCATTTCTTAAAGGATGATAGCACTAGTCGATCTTCAGCTACTGCTTTGTTATGGGGTTCGTGTTAGGGCGTCATCTCGTTCCCAGGTAAAGTAATGCAAGAATCTCACAAACCATGTCTAGTTAACTTCTCGATAATCTCAAGAGCCGGACAAATCCAACGGATAATCTACCGAGGTGTGCTTCGGTCCCCCACCCCTAAACTTAAACTATATGGGCCGTCTTATTTTTTTGACCGGTCGAAACCCATATCGAGATC
Organism: Avena sativa; assembly: GCA_916181665.1. NCBI lineage: Eukaryota > Viridiplantae > Streptophyta > Magnoliopsida > Poales > Poaceae > Avena > Avena sativa. Next base: position 428,294,056 of record OV702280.1, read on the forward strand.
ACGTCTATCTCTGTATATATGTACTCAGTCGAACTGGGTATAATCCACGTTCCGCTCGGCTGATCCCACCTCCTATTATTGCGATCTACGTCTTTATATGTCATATTTTAAAATTTTGTTGTTGTTGTTGTTATATAACTTCTGATTTTCGCCTTCCACAGACACATGAGCATACGTATACGGTGAGTATATGTCTAAGAGGACCATACGGAGTTCGGGTGGGTTCGTACGGTCCTCTAAACAATCGGAATCAAGTTTTTTTTGTCAAAATTTGAAAAAGGGGGAGGGGAGGGGGTAGGGGACCGAAGCAAAAGTGTAATCTACTAGTGGTGCTACGAATCTGAGTTAATTAATTATTCATTCTTAGAAAATGATCAAGCTTGTCTTTTGAGGTAATCGATGCTCCCACTTTACTTTGCCCGATTGATAAATAGCTGACATACTCACCAAACCATTACATGCCGTAATAGCTGACATACTCACCAAACCATTACCTACCGTTGTTTCAGGCTTGTAAGCACAATCTTGAACTTCGTGGATCTTTTTTGAAGGGATCTTGAACTTCATGGATCGATTGAGATTGAGCGAGGGTGAAAAACTATCTAATACGTTAGGATACTAATGAGGGGCGGATCTGGGGCTCAAGTCACCCCGATGAACCATTTAAATATAGCATAACATTCTAGCGATAAAAAAAATGCTAGCTACCAGGGCTCTATGTCTAAAGTCTGGCTGCACACACAAAACGAGGGCAACATGTCACCGGTGTGAGAGCTTTTGGCTAGCTCTTATTCCTCTCTATCAATTATTTGTCTCGTTTAACTTCATGCATTTAATGCTATATAGCTAATATAATATTACTAAGAGCAAGTATAATAAGTTCTAGTCAGCTGACTATAAGAATTAAACTAGTATTGTTTTGCTTAGTTGGATGAGAGAGAAGAGGTGAGAAAAGAGAGGTGGACTCTGATGCAATAGCCAGCTCTTACGCGTGCTTCTAGACACCTTGTAAGTACTATATGAGTGGGTTATTCACTTATAAAGTAGTACGCTTTAAAAGTAACTATTATACTACTTGACTATAAGCTGACTATAGATGATCTTATAGTCAGTAAGCCCACTGTATTATTGGAATTGCTCTAACAATAACCAATCTATTGTATGAGCAGGTTTTTAGGTGACATGGTATTGCCTTATAGTTGACAGCGAGCTCTTCGTTCTATTAGCCATGCTCTAAGCAAACGGGAGGATCGACAAGAAACGCCTTTTCAGCGAATGCATCCACACGACGGTTCGCACACCTGACGCCACTCCGTCCAGTGTAGAGATCGCAACGTGCAACATCTAGGAACAAATTCCGGTGCTCTGTCGCTCTCTCTCCCGCCCAGACATTGCTCTCTTTCACGGCCACATTTTTCCATTTCCCTTTCGCGGCTACACACCCCCGTTCGATCATATCGGTTATGCGGCGATCTGGCACGCAGCGTACGTCGTGCACATCACACCACCAGCCAACCAAGGCCACCACCACCGATCGCCGCATAACCAAAAGCAATGGCTAGCAGCTAGCTGGCTGCTCACGATAGAGATTCATCTGACTTATTATCTATTCATCATCTGTATGTCTTCAGGCACATCTACCCATCACGTCGACACTGCGCGCGGCGAATCGAGCGGACCGATCGAGCAGGTAGCTAGCAGACGATCGAAGCCGCCGTGATCCTGCTGCTAGCGTTTGACCTGACACTGACAGAGGAATGAATAGTAATGTGTTTGGTGGTGATCATTGATTCTCCCTCCGTCTAGTAGTAGCGCCCGTCGAGCCGCCGCGCGCGCATCGCCGAATCTTCGTGACAATGACGCTTATATTGATTGGATTTGTCAAACATACATCATCGGGCACCAAGAGCGGCCGGCCGGCATCATGATGATGTACGTACCTGAAAAGACAGCAATTGTTGTATTCGTCCGGTAAAGTAATGCAAGAATCTAACAAACCACGTCTAGTTAACTTCTCGGTAATCTCAAGAGCCAGCCCAACCCCCAGGGATAATCTAGTAGTAGTGGTGCTACGAATCTAGGTTAACTACTCTTCTCTTTAAAAACTATCAGGCTTATCTTTCGACGTAATCGATGCTTGCACTTTACTTTGCCCGATTGATAAATAGCCGACATATTCACCAAGCCATTACCATTGTCATTGTTTCAGACTTGTAAGCGCAATCTTTACCTTCATGGACGGTTGGATCTATTATATACTAAAAGCAATATAAGGGTGATTTTCGAGGTACCACGTTAAGCCACATCACCTAAATTATATTAACCGTCGGATCTATAACTTAAGGCCCTCATTAATTAGGATTAGTAACGCAACACATGAAGAGGAGTTGGCTCCAACACATCACAAATCCCTCTCACGTACGTAGGAATACCGAATATGATTTACGGCTCCAACACATCACGAATCTCAACCTTTGGTCAGGTATCAGGAAGAGAACAAACATACACGCAGATGCCTATCTCCTGGCCTCTTACCTTCCTCTATTCAATCTACATCTGGCTCTCATGGTCGCCGTGCTGCCGGTCCGGGCCATGGCGGGGCAGTCGTAGGCCAGTACAATTATCGTCTCATGAGAAGTTGTACCAGCTCCATCGTGGTATGTAAGGAACGCTGCTCAGGGCCTGACGCTGCTTCTAGGACTCCAAGATCTGCCATGGGCGCTGCACCACGATCGACAGGGCGTGCCACGCCCGTCTTCGACATGTTTGGTGTCGTCAACATCTTTGCTGCCGCTAATCTTCATCGCAGCCGCAAGGCTCCCGCCTCGAGATGAACCAGTTTGGTGCAGCGTTTCAAGGTTTCAAGGTACTCCGAGATGCGACGATGATTCTGAATCTTGCAAGCTGCAGGTTCGTTCTTGTGACACACACCATTAGATGGCAACTCCAAATATAGCATTAGGTGGTTACTAAATTGCAGCACGATTGGCCGTAGAAGAAGAGCCATTGAATTTTAAATCTGCACATGTCAAGAATTGCTTGGTGTAGAATGTAAGATAGGCTTATATATCTAGGTATTTAAAAATATATGATATGTTCAAGAGGGTTTCGTTTGATGAGTTGACAAACTGAAAGTTGAATTGTAAAAGCTCATTGCCATACAGTTTTAGGCTTGCCATGGTCAAAACCCCAACTATATTGTTCCGGTAGCAGCATTTACGTTTGTGAAGTCTTGGATTTGTTAGCTACTTTTAAACGCTTAAAATAGTGACAATTAGACATGTGTATTAATATACTTTTTCGAGAATGTAGGTCCGAATCCTCCATGCATGCAATGCATATCTAATACGGACTCAGGCCGATGATGGTGATCAGTGTGATTTATGCAATGCTTCCTCCTAGCTAGGTTAAATACCTAATTTTGTTTGCTTATATAAAATAAAGAGCCAGAGTGCCTATGTATTTATTGAATAAGGTCCTACCATAGAAAAAAGGTAAATGCAGCGATGCATGCTTAAGTCTTTAGTCGATTATAATTTTTCCTCAACAAATTTTATTTAAAAAAAAGCATCTTCGATCCGAACTGTACTTGCTCATTGACACCTTCCTGGGCCAAGTTCAATCAAATCTCGGGTAACCTGCATGCATGAATAAATCTCCATACAACTAATACTCATTTTGGTGTATTAGTAATTGAATTCCATTACTCGGTCTGATTCTGAAAAGTATGTTCCAAAACTAGCAAACAGTGTCTAAACACTAGAATGATATAGTGAGATTTATAAATAACTTTTAACAATAGTCTCCCATATAGTTCATAAAATTCTCTTTCTTTAAGTTTTCTCACTCGGCCTCAGCAACTGTTGGAAAAACGTTCAATCATGTACTAAAGCTAAACCCAATAATTAGGCAGATGTTTAGATAATTATAGAAGGAGAACCATCTTACTTTGATATTGTAGTAGACAACTTAAAAAGCAAGATTACCCCGAGATAGATGCTTGCATGCATGCACTTTCATCAAAAGGTAATTTCTTAGCAGCATGCAAATGTCGTCTCTCTTCCCAATTTGATCGCATAGGACAATATTTCTAATGGTTAATAGATCAACATCCACGAGTCAACTGTGAGGCTCCAAGGAAAAAAAAATACAAACCAAATTTCCAATGTACTATCGTGTTGTGGAATCTAATATCGAGTGGACATCGTGTAGAAGGAAAGTATATTAGACCATTTCTATAGATTCATGTATATTGGCACAGAAATAAGAAACATATATGTATGTTAAAAATTACTATTTTTCTGTTCTCATTATGGAGTTTCTTACATCTTAGTTTACACTCAAAACTGCCAATGCCATGTTGAGATCCCCGTGGGATTCCACCATTTTTCAACCGTGCAAACAATTTATATATTCTATTTGAACAAGACGAACAAATTATTACATGAATGTGAACATATTTCAGATGTACAACAAATATTACAGGACAATGTCGTATTTATATATGTATAATTTTATTGTGAAGTTGATTTAGAACTAAAGTTTTCTCAATAGATAACCATAGATAGATCATTTATATCTTTTTACGGTACATGAAAAAATTATTGCAGCCACGCTAAATATTATACTCCTACATCATATCAATACAATTTTAAAATCAAGTGAAAATAATAAGGGTTTCTCAATCAACTAAGCGTTTGGTAGACCCTTATATTATAATCATTCATTTCTATGAAAATATAATCACTATACATTTAAGGGAGTTTCACACAGAGAAAACAGTTTTCCCAACTGGCATTCAGTCACATTAACGTTTGTAAAAGAAGCAAATGCTTGTGGGGTGACAAGCTAAAAAAAGGATCATGCATTTCTGTAGAAGATGTTTAAATTCGCATCTAAAACATTGTGTATTTTACAATGAACAAGGTAATTGGAGAAAAGAATTCATCAGTAAAAGTATAACATCTTTGACATATTAACAAATATGCCCTCGCATTTGCGAGGACCACCATGCTAGTTGAGGAAAGAGTGATACACTATCTAATACGTTAGGATATTAATGTAAATATGGTTATGCATAAACCTATCATATACTACATGTATTGTGTATCTATTCTATACTAAAAACAATATAAGTGTGTGATTCGAGGCACCACGTTGATCCACGTCATCTAAATTATTCTGATAGTTAGATCTAAAATGTGTGGCTAAGATTTAATATAAGATTAGTACTTACGTACCAGTAATATGTGCCAAATGTGTGGGATGACACGTTCAACTTTGAGGAGAGTCCCGTACATAAAGAAAAAGAACTAGCAGGACTATTATTTGAATAGATAGATGGTCACATTAAGAACCTATGTTTTTATAGGAGCGGTTTTGCAAGAGAAAACATGCCAGGACTCCCGGTTACCTTTTTTACTAAACCAGGCTCATCGCTCAACTCATAGTAGCGTGTCAACACATAATCCTTTCTAAAATTCATCCTGACCAATATCTAAAGGAATATGTCCGCTCAAGTAAAAGAACTAATCTGCCTACCCGAACCAAAACGTGGTGATATAATTGTGTATACTCATATACTCCATCCGTTTATAAATATATATAAGTTTATTTCTACACTTTGTTTGTAGTCAATTTTTATAAAATTTCAAGTAAAATAATCTGTGTAGCCGAACCAAAACCATCGTGATATAGTTCTGTATATTCATATACTTCCTCCGTTCACAAATAAATGTATACAGACTTTGTCCTAAATTAGACTTCATAAAATTGACCAATGTTAGAGAAAATATAGAAAATTTTCTGACACTAATTTAGTATCACTATATCAATTTTGAAACATAGTTCTGTATACCCATATACTAGGTTCGTTCACAAATAAAGTGTATTTCTAGACTTTTTCCTAAGTCAAAATTCATAAAATTTCAAGTAAAAAAACAATCTGCACTCTGGAACCAAAACCATTATGATATAGTCGTGTATACTCATATACTGCCTTCGTTCACAAACAAGTGAATTTCTAGACTCTGTCCTAAATTAAACTTTATAGAATTGACGAACGCTACAGAAAATAAAGAAAAAATTATGACACTAATTTAGTATCACTAGATCCATTTTGAAATGTAATTTGATAATATAGCATTTTGTATGTAGTGTATACTCATATACTCGGGCCAAGAGATGTAATCTCATAAAATATAGCATTTTGTATGTAGTGTATACTGATATACTCCTGTCCAAGAGATGTACGCTAGCAACACATGTGCACGAGAAAAAAAACCATCAACCGATTAATACATGGCGTTTAGTTTAATTGCTTCGTACCGATGTCATGTTTCTAAATTATTCTTATATTCCATTCTAAATATATGTAACTTTAAATAAAGTTTGTGGTAGAAATTCTATAATATTGACTAATACATATTAAATTGTTTATATTACAAAAGGTAAAATTGTTCCATTAATTTTTGTACAAACATGTAAATATCATTTACTTATGAACAAAGGGAGGGTGAGTTTCAAAATTGTCTTCGAAATTGGCATTTTTTATGACTTCCGTAAAAGCAAATGTGATGTAGTACAAATTAAGTGAACAAATAGGAAAACTAAAATTTAAATCCTTTTAAAATTAGGAAATTATTTTGACACATCTCCATGCATGGCTAAATTTACAAAAAAAAAACAAATGTGAAATAGGTATTTGATTTCAACATAAAACTAAAGTTTTAATATGAAACAACGGTAATAATATTTTCTCTATCATTAATCGCACAATGATGATTGCAGTAGCAACTAAATATATTGGTAACGCTTTTCCTAATGCATGCTTAGTTGCCTTTTCAAATCTCAGTCACTTACTATGATCTCTTAATATGTTATTTTTCTTTTACTTTTTTGTCTTCTACTTGTGATTTAACCAATCTCTCTTCCTTAAAGAATGAGAACTTGAGACCCTATGTATCCCATCTATGTATTGATGGAATATCAAAGATAATGAATGAATCTATGTCTTGATGGAAGATCAAATATCAAAGATGTATAATGAGATTATAATGAAGAATATAATTTGTTTTTGCTCGGTTCATGCTAGAGGTTGGTTATATTTGTTTTGTTTATGTCCTGATCATGATAAATATTTTTTTAATATTTTTAGCCAACCTTATAGGTAGGATTGTTATGATCTACTAAACCTTGATATCCCAATATTCGATTTGATTATGAATCCTGATCAATAAGGTTAAGATGTTTCACATAGAATAATAATTTTTACCATAATTTTTTTTAAAAAAATTATTTTTCAGTTCTTAGAAATACAATCATGTACAAAATTTTCAAAGTTATGCCTTTGGGAATATATTCATATCTAAACATTCATGTATTTTCAATGATGAAGGAGTTAAATGGGATGAAAAAACTTTATAGAAGAGAAAAAATAAAAGATAAATACTTAAACATTTAAAATACTAAAAGTGATTCCCTCGCAATTGCGAGGGTCCCTATGCTAGTTGCTGTAAATCTAATATAGTGTATAAATACAAGACCTCGATAACCAGTTATGATGGGAATTGTGGATTTGACTTTTCGATCAAAACATTCTTACACGTATGCTTAATTATGATCATCACGAGATTTGATCTGGCGGCCGTGACAGAACGGGCCTGCTGCACGCCCGCGGCTAACCTGAGCAAAGAAAAGTTTTCGCATGTCGTACCTGCCACCGTGCCTGTGTGTTACTCCCTTTGTTTTAAAATATAAGATGTTTTAGGTTTGTGAGGAAGATGTATCTAGACTTATTTTATTGTGTAGATTCACTTCAAGTTTAAATAAACCTATATACTAAAAATAGTCTAAATATATTTGCTTTACAAAACTAAAACATCTTATATTTTAAAATGGTGAAAGTACATCGCACTGCGTTGGTCGCCGCGGTAGGGACCGACAGATAAACGGGACAGTGTGTGCCTCCTGAGGTTCGTACGACCTAAAGATGCGGTCTCGCGACTATATGCGTTGACGATCGACGTGATGCATATGCATTTAGGTGCGCTAGCTCCAGGGCCGAGCCGGTAAAATCCGAGGCCCTGTGCGAAACTTTAAAATGAGCCCCGTGACACAATTGATTTTAACTATTCAACAATTATAATAAGCCAGAGTATCTTACATAGCCTTGGATACGTGAATAAACATACCTAGAAAACTCCTGGTTCCATAATGTTTATTTGAACAACATCATTCACTTAGTGTTCATAGAAATATAGAAATATGAAATCTTCAATAGTATCCTCATAATCAATCTTTTTCCTTTTTTTTCTCTCTTGTGCTTTTAAAAACCAGATTCTTGGTTTCCTACAAAAGAGATGAACAACAGAGTTAGATGAATTGGGCATTGAAGTACACCTAGGGCACAAAGACCAGAGAGGAAAAGATCAGATACAGCCTGTGGGGATGAGGGATGTATGCACCTGCTGATTGATGGGCTCGATCCATAAATTCAGTTTTTGTCGATCGGCTGGTTAGGAGTAGAAGATTAGAGGAAGAACGGCAGAAAGCCAAAACGGAAACAGCCTCGCGTCTCGGCGTCGAGAAGATGAACTGACGTTCCAGCCACTTCCTCTAGGGCACCAGGCTGGACTCGATCCGGAATCCTGATCGATCGACGGGATCGATCAATATTGGTACCCTCAACTCTCTCCGATCGATTGTAAGGCCCAGTAATGCTGTCCTTTTTATTTCCCAAGCGGCCCGGTCTAGAAACCAAGTGAAGACAAGATAGGGATTTTTTCCGATGCATACCTATACCTACATAAGCCTGTGTCAGAATTCTGGGCCCCCAAATTTTTTTTGGGCCAGTCCGCACTCCCGCTGGCTCGGGCCTGGCTAGCTCGCGGTTCCGCATGGTGCTGAATTGTCGAGAGTAAGCAACGCGCAACCCTCTGAAAAAATCAATGGGTAGATAAGATGACATGGCCGGCCGACGATAGGAACGAGGGAGGGAAACTCTGGACGCATGTTTTTGTTCATAATTAAAGCGTGCCTTAAGCGACATCAGTTTCTCGTGTGCCAGCCTTGGCAATATCTCGACACTGCGTGGACAACATGCTCATACGTACTGAACCATCAAAATATCAAGCAGCACTCAGTATACAGACTAATATAATGAGCAAACAGAAAGAGAAGAAGAGTACCTTTTAGCAAAAGCCATGTATCTGCACGATCGATGTCACGCCTTGGAGGCCACTCCAGCATGGCATAGATCGCAACGTGCAACATGAAGAGAACGTTCTCGGCCGATGCCTTTCGCAGGAAGCAGAGACCTGGTACGGTCCATGCCTGGCACGTTACGTGCGTGCACATCACATCACATCACATCAGCAACCCAACAAACCAACCAAAACCACTACCGATCTCGGCATCACCAAAAGCGATCGTCCCATCAGCTGGCTTCTACTGGAGCGAGATGGTAGGTAATTCTACTGGAGCCGATTGAAGCCGTGATCCTCCTGCATGCTGTTAGTATTTGACCTCGCGTACGTAGGGGCCAGGGGCAATCGATCGAACGTGACATACGGGGGAATGAAGAATGTGTTAGGCGTGATCATTATTCTCGATCGCTGTGTGCTCGTCGAGCCGCCGCGCGCATCATCGCCAGGTCGTCGTGAGAGATCGGGCACCAAGGGTCTGTTTGGTTGGACTTAAATCTAACATTTAGAGTTTGGCTTATAAGCCAAAAAACACCAAAATATGTGTTTTCGGCTTTGGCTTTTGGCTTTTAACTGAACATAGTAGTACGATGGTATAAGCTCTTATAAGCCAAAAGAAAAAGGCCATAAATAAGTACAACCAAACAGTCTCTAAGAGCGGCCGGCTAACTCCTTTCGCGACTCGACGAACGCGACAATAATCCATCCGTGAACGATTTCTTAAGTATGATGGCAGTAGCTGCCATGAGGAGTACTGCATGCAGCATCATCCATGTTGAGAATCGAATTATTTAGCACTCATCTTTTTTTTTCGTGCGCCATGGATTCTACTCCCTTCGTTTGAAATATAAAATGTTTTAGTTTTATGAAAAAATGTATCTAAATTTTTTTAGTGTATAAATTTACTTCGAATCCGAGTGAACCTATATGCTAAAAATAGTCTAGATATATTTGTTTTATAAAGCTAAAACATCTTATATCTTGAAACGAAAGGAGTAGTTATTACGTAGTATATTGTACCGTTGCTGAAAAGACAAGGTGTTGTATATGGCTGTTTTTTTCCTGAGAGGAAAAGGTTGAGATATCATTAGATACCCGCAAATGAAAATCATGAACGACATGAATATATGCTTAACTTTCTGCTAATTAGGGAACAACACCCTCTTCATTTTGCTTTCTTACTCCTTGAACGTCAACTCTATGTACGTCCTGCTTAATTAGGTCGAAGACCTGTGCATGCCCCTATTATTCTTATTGGATAGACATACTCAATCTTCGACTAGTACATGTTCTTGTTCGAAGACATTAGGGCAGCTGCAACGGGCTACCAAAAATGGGACACATAAAGTTACTTGCGGGGTGTTTGAACAAAATGGACTGTTTGTTCAAAATTTGACTAGAATTTGGCAAATGAATTTGAAGTGAGATTTGGCGTGATCCCACTTGACACCTTACCCAACCACCCAAGCAGCCACCATGGCCAAGAAGGCCACGAAGTCTAAGGCCCTGTTCAAACCGAAGAAGGAACTGATGAGCGCGGAGCGGGCGGAGGAGAGCAGGATGTGCACCGCCAGGAGAGGCATGGCCAAGGCACGAATTTTGGAGGCGAAAGCCACCATGGGAGAAGCCAAACAGACCGACCTCGTTGCCACCCTAGAGGCCAAGGCCATTAAGGCCATAACCACCAAAGGGCTTGCCTCCGAGGCCATTCTCGTCATTAAACAAGAGAAGCTCAACAAAGTCTTGGTGTTGGCTGGCACCAGCAACGTTGCCCACTCAAGGAAGCTTTGCCCTCTTTCAAAAAGTGTTGACGACTCAAAGAAGCGTGAGAGTGATGGATCAGTCATCGATGTTGATGATGATGGATCAACCATGAGTAGCCCACACAATGGCTATGCCATTTGGCCAAGGGAGGCCACCATGCAAGATCTCAACCGCCAAGCCACGTCACTTGAATTGCAAGATACATTGAAAGGGATGATTGCGGAGAAGAAGGAGGCAAATGCCAAGGGAGGAGAGGCGCCGCAAGGAGAAAGAGGCCAATGCCCGATCAAGAGACATTGAGGGCGAGGCCAAGCTCTTTTTTTTTTTTTTTGATAAATGGAATATATAATATCAAGAAGATACAACATAGACCCATCCTCTTCAACAACGATATGTCAAGAACTACTCAAAACATCAAGGATGCACAAAGCCTAAAGGAAAAAAAAAAGAAAAAACATGGCACCTGCCACAACAATTAGCGACTCGTGGTAGAAAACCACAATACGTGCCAATCTTCGGGATCACAACACTACACACACAGTTTTGTGATGGATAACACCACACGAAACCGTATTGTAGCCTTGTAGCCGTGCCGTGAAGTATCATCTTCTCCTCATTTATTCTTTCACCCTAGAGATAGTCACTCGCATGCACGGTCCTGACATGGACATTCCCACACGGTCAAAAACTCATGCCTAGCAAAGCGCATTATCAGGCTACCATCGTCAATCTTCGCTTTCAGCTTCACTTTCCGGTCTTGAACTCGAGATGTGTCATTGAGGTATTTCTCTGGCTTTCCAAGCATAACCGTTGTGACCAGCTTCGTCTTTGCTAGCACCAAAATAATCGAGACAATGTTGTCGTACTCGACACACCAATGGTGCAAATGAAAATTGAGTATTCGTGCTTCAGCATGTAGCAATCTTCGGTGGTGGTGCCACACCCTAGACCAATTTGGACGCCACTCGATCGGGAGGCACCAAACCACCATAGAGAGGCTCAGCAATGGAGCACCCAATGCCCAATGTTAGATGACAGTGACACCCACATAGCCTTGTCAACAAACAGAAATGGAGGCCAAGCTCATGGCTGAGGAGATCAAGCTCATGACGATGGACTTGATCATCTTGAATCTGGTTCAAAGGACTTGGTTTGAGAAGTGGCAAAACGACATCCACGACCACCAAGCGTGATCACATCGATGACCCATCTCTTTTGTGCATTTTCTATGAAACTTATGTTTATTTGCATTATGATTCGGTATCATGGCATGTGAACTTGCCTATTTTCTTAATTAGTGGTAATTTATTAGCCACTTTTCCTATACTTATGGTCACATCCATCCATATTGTTGCCAATTTGGTTAAAATGGGAAAAAAACTGGTCAGACTGGGCGCGTCTAGTCGGAGTGGGTCGAGCCGCTTGGACACCCCACTGGAAGCTGGTCGAGGCCCGACACCGGCCATCTCAATGCCAATGGGTCAATCTAAATAGACCGTTTCAGATATTTTTTTCTGTCCAAATTAGATTGGCCCATTCGAGGTGCCCTTGCTATCTATCTTTTGTTTTGTTCCTGTGAGGTTGACATTCCATTCCCATTCTCCAGTAAATCAGCCATGCGGGAATCAAACAAACCATGTTTATTGAACTTTTGGATAGTATCAAGAGCAGGAGGGAACCCAGGGATAATCTACCGGGGAGTATATATGTAGTGCTACGAATCCGGGTTAATTACTCCTTTCTGCTTCAAGAATGGTGGGCTCGATTAACTTTCTTTCTCCTAAATGTCAAACTATTTAATCATTAAAGCGATGTGAATCCGGTTGGAAAAACAAGTAAAGTGATGGTAATAATTCCTCCATCATCTCGCTTTACCTTTCCGTGTGCCGTATAATAAAACCATTAGCGCGCCATTACCAACTACTGATCTAGTTAAGCTAGGTAGGTAGTGCGCCGGCCCGCCGGCCGGGCACCATGACACAACTCTACTCCACAAATTGACGACGACGTCTTATGTCTGGAAGGAATGGATTGTTTCTGACTTGACCACCACCTGTCAACAATGGCGACAAATTTTCGCACGATCGTCAACTTGACGACGACGCCCGGTCGCGCATGATCGACGGTCGATTCGTGCAGAAACTTTTCCCATTTGTCTTGCATCAGCCTCGTGAAGATATGCATACATGCATGTAGAGCTAGCACGACACGCATCATCGTAGTGTATGGTTTGTGATAGATTTTCCGTGAAAATCCAGCTAGCAGCGGTCTAGGCAGGTAGCCGGTGACTACGTACCTAGCAGGACCAGGACGGGGTCCAACAAGGCCAGGTAGCAATGCGTTTTAGTATTGATCAGCAGAAGGCAGGCAGGCAGCACGCGGCGTGGATCGATGCAGATGGAAATTCCAGCTTTGGATGGCCAAATCTAGCGGCTCACATGTACGCGCGGTTGCTTCCTTAGAGCATCTCCACTCGCCGACGCTGAATTTCGGTCGCCGAAAATTGGTCCTGTCGCGTATCTAAGGATATGTTGTCGGTCGGATTTAGACCAATTTTGGTGCGCACTACCCAGGCCGAACCCAGGTTTTCGGGTACGCCCAGGTCTAAATTCCAGCTTTGGATGGCCAAATCTAGCGGCTCACATGTACGCGCGGTTGCTTCCTTAGAGCATCTCCACTCGCCGACGCTGAATTTCGGTCGCCGAAAATTGGTCCTGTCGCGTATCTAAGGATATGTTGTCGGTCGGATTTAGACCAATTTTGGTGCGCACTACCCAGGCCGAACCCAGGTTTTCGGGTACGCCCAGGTCTAAATTCCAGCTTTGGATGGCCAAATCTAGCGGCTCACATGTACGCGCGGTTGCTTCCTTAGAGCATCTCCACTCGCCGACGCTGAATTTCGGTCGCCGAAAATTGGTCCTGTCGCGTATCTAAGGATATGTTGTCGGTCGGATTTAGACCAATTTTGGTGCGCACTACCCAGGCCGAACCCAGGTTTTCAGGTACGCCCTGGGAACGCCGGACTCAGTGAGTTCGGCGAAGAAAAATGAAGCGGCGCGTGAACCCGCCAAATCAGCGACAGAAGCCGAGTAGTCATCATCCTCAGAACCACGCGGCGACCGCTGGACATTAACTGCCCGTCGCGTCGGCCACGCGTCGCCAATTTACGGTGCCACCGTCGCCGCCTCGGCTCCCGCGACGGACCGGCGGGCACTAACTTCCCGTCGTTTCCTCTTTTCCCGCCCTCGCCGCTACACCCCTCCCGCCCTTGCCGCCCACCTCGGCCTTTATAAGCCGTACCCCTCGCCGGAGATCTTCACACTCTCTCACAGCTCCCCCACCCACAAGCCAAACTTCGGCGAACCCTATCTCACAGTTTCCCCTTCCCAACCATGGCCGAACGATACCCCGGCGATGGCGCTACGGCGAACGGCTTCGGCCGGCGCACCCTCCAGGCCTGGGAGGCGCGCATGCTGTACGACGCCGGCTATATGGCGCCGCCGGACACGCGGATGCCTCCAGGGTGGAAGCTGAGCACCGGCGGCATCCCTATCCCGCCTGCTCCGATGCCGGAGGAGCTGCCGTATGATGTCCAAGAGTACATCGGCGGCATGGATGACCCCTCCGAAGCCGAGAGCGCCGACAACCTCCTGTACTGGGAGCAGTTCTTCGCAGGCCGGCGCGAATAGGAGCTCGCCCGCCATGAGGGGCCGCCGAACGAGTCGACGCCGAAGCGCAACAATTCGGCTGGCCGCCGGCGTTGGTGGAGCGCGCCAGGCCGGACGCTCGCGGTGGTGATGGAGCACATCAACCGCGGGAACATGTCGCGGCTCGGCTTTCCGCGCACACCGACGCCGGCGGCCAGGTCGGGCCGGCGCCCTCCGCCGAACTGGATGCCGAGAAGGATGGCGAGCATGAGCTCGTCCTCTTCCGCGTCGGCATCCCACTCTTCCGGCTCGGCGCCGCTGCGCACGCCGACGACAGTCAAGCGGCGAGCCGCGGACGACGGCGTCGCCAACTGGCCGCATGCGTCTCCGCCACCCCAAGACAGAAGACTCGTCGGCGCCCAAAGACGGCGCCTTGAGGATGGCGCTGGAGCAGTCGCTCCGCGACACGGCGCCGCAGCCGCCGCCGGTGGAGCCTTCCTCGCCGGAATCCTGGAATGGCCTAGAAAGGACTGGGAGAAGGCGGAGCGGCAGCGCAGGCCGAGGAGCAGGCCGCCCGGCGGCGGGCGTTGGCCGGGCGTGATCTCGCCTACCAGGGCGCCCCACTCTACGTCCTCGACGACGACGAGGACGAAGGCCCGTCCTATCAGCCCTGAAGGTTCGGCGACCCAGGTCAGGGGAGCTCCCGCCAGAACCAGCCGCCGAGCGACGACGACGATGACGGCGGCGAGGATGACGGCCACGCCGACCCCGGCTACACGGCGTTCTACAGAAACTTTGGCCCGTAGAACGGCAAAGTCACCGGTGGAGGCCACGGCGGGCCTTTTATTTTAAGTTTATTATATAGTAGTTTAGTTAAAATTTGATGTAATCCGTCTATTTTCACCCAACTAAATGAAATTTGTCAATCTTTAATTAATTTTAGTCGAACTTGGGGACTCGGCCTAGGTACCCGAGTGGAAAAATGTACGTACTTAAACCGAAACTAGTTCCGTCCGTCAGAAAAATAGTCGGATTTTCGGCCTGAGTTCGGCCAACGAGTGGAGATGCTCTTACTCCTTTCGAGACGCGCATGGCCACGTCACACGTGCCACGCAAGCATTGCGCACGCCACGGCAGCGCAGCTGGCTGGCCATGGCCTACTAGTACGTGCGACAACTTTCTGCTGCTCGATCTGCCCATGAAACCCAAGTACTCCTGCGTACTGCCCGGATGATTTGGATGCGGGCGGCGGCTCGACCCAGCCCAGTACGCAAGTCCCATGCTGTGTGACCCCTGTCGGTTATAGTGTTCGAAGAGGGAGTTTGATTTTGGATCGTATACTGTCGTCGTACATGTACAGCAGCTAGCAGCTAGCAGCCGCCGCTATGATATGGTCTGGAAAGCATGGAGTGCGACGGCACGGCTCGTGTGCGTGCACGACACGGAGCGGCCGAGATGAAATCAAGCACAAATATGCGCGCATGTGTTCCATGTGGTTCAGCTATTAGTGATGTTACGCAGGCCGGAGGTAGGTAGGTTAACTTTGAGGTGAGTAGCGCTCCAATCGTGTATGGTTTTGTGCTGACTGACTGGCTCGCGAGGAAGCTCTCTCCTTAGACAGATCTTCTATCCGGAAAATGATTTCCCACGATTTGTCGTAGTTTTCATGTATCTAGCAAATATGGTGTAGATATGTTCAAATTTAGACAAATCTTTGAATTACTTTTTACGCCAAAGGGAGTATCAAATGATAGTTCACCTTTTCAGATTTGGCAAAATAAAAAAAAGTAAGACATTTGAGGCCCTTCTTTTGAGGATGGACAAAATATTTATGTGAAAATTATAAAAAAGAAAGAAAAGAAACGATTACTAACTATTATTGATTTGTTGGATGTCAGAGCTGAAAGCCTTTAACGAAACAATTACTAAGTGAAGCGAAATGAAAGCATTTCTAAATTTCCACATGATGAGGAGACCAAATGATCTCAACACGCTAAGGTAAAACACATCCAGGAAGGAGGGAACAATAATATATATTTTCATCTCATCACTAATGATAAACATAGAAAAAGATTTTTCAACTTGATCAAGACGAAGGAACGATTGAAGGTGAAGACAATCATAAAGTGTACATTGCGTAATATTAAAAAAAAAACTTTTTGGGAGCCGCATCATACCTCTTTCTCTATGATGGAGGAACGGGTGGATGATATACCACAACTATCACATAAGAGAATGTTATTCTTATGACTGTTTTCACTGAGGAAGAGGTCTTTGTGGCTATTTCTCAGATGGAACACAATAATGCTCCTGGACTTGGTGGATTCCCCGGTGTGTTTTATCAAAAAAATTAAAACATCGAATTTAGAAATAAACTGAACCCAGATGTGTGCAGTACATTCATGCATAGAAAATCCGAATAAATTTCGCGCTTTTAAACAAAACTTGTCAAGGTGATTGAAGCTTCTCTTAACTTGATGGAATAAGAAGTAGATTATCAAGTTGACTGCGATAAGTTTCAATAGGACTTTGCTAAAACCTTACTTTGGGTAAGGGAGATTTAACCTAAGGGTAGATCAAATGAAATAAAAGATAAAACTTAATACATTATGTTTTATATCTGATCTTTAGGTGATCATATCATAGTATCCATTATAATCACTCATGAGTACCAATTTAAGGATATAACACAAATAACAAGAATGTAACAACTATATCTCAACCTCATCTGCATGTACCCTGAGTATCATGGTAATATCTAACCTTACTTCTGAAATAAGATTGGGTAGGAGAGAAACTGAGTTTAGATCATTCACCCTATATCTTTCTTTCCATATCAATTCTTATCATCTCTGTTGAGTTATATTTCCATGTCTGTTATTCATCAATGTTGAGAAATCAACTATTGATTCATCCATGCTTAACCTATCAAGTATTTGATCTTAACACAGCCTACAACTAAGTGTCTACAAAGAAACAACTAAGAAGCGGTGAATAGTGATGCTAGTTTCAGATGTCATTTATTTGATAAGAATGATTGAAAATAATCCAATCAATAAGATATTTGATGGAGCTAAATCCTTCCTTGATAGAAAATAAGATTACAAGGATGAATTCTGGAGATAGTTACTAGGAGTAGTCCTATTGGATCAAGTAGGTATAGTTAATGAAATATATCTCTTAATCCAATAGAGCTAAACAGAAGATAATTTCAATACAACTACAAGGTTGTATTGATAATGGTCTTGATTATCCAACTGGAAACCTAAGCCATAATGATCAAAGGATTCTAATGATCATAGAGTAGTCATTGCAAACCACATAAATATAATTTAGGGATGGAAGTGTGAATTATTAGAGTAAAGTGAATATAAGAGGATATTATTCAACTAAAGCTAGTATAGCATAGATTCATAGAAGTGGTGTTATTCATCTTTAAGGATAGTCAACTTTAGAGAAAGATTAGTGATGGAGGATTAAGGAAGATTGTAAGAAGAGTTTGAAGGAACTACTGGTTGGATGGAAGATTATCAACAATAGAATAGTAAATACAACCAAGCAAGGATATGGACAAATTATAAAATGCCTTTGTATAAAACTCATTGGATTTATCCATGAGTTTAGAAGAATGATATATGAATAAGAAGATTTTAATAAGTAAGCTCATCATACTAAACATGATGATGGATATGAAGAAGTAGTATATCTAGGAAAGGAATTCCTTAATAAGAAGTCTAGAGTTAGGAATTATGGAAGATAATAATTCTTGGTAAACAATCAACGCTAAATCTTAAAAACAAGTATAATATCCATTTAATATTAAGAATTTTCCATCTTATAACTATATCACTTAATAGGCACATTCCATAAAACAAATCCCATAAGCACATCTCTGTTTATTCCAATTATCATAATTATCTGTGCTTAGGAGTATCTTTATCAATTATTTTCCATAAAACATTCTAGATATAACTTTCTGGTACTAAAGGTGATGCTATCAAATTTTCCAAACAGAAAACAATATGTTTAGCTATTGAATCTTTAACCACATCCATAAAGGAGTCTAAAGGTATTAAGGACCCTAAACCTTAGGGTAGGTATGCATAATACAAAACCTTAAACCTCTTTTTTCATTACAATAGAATATATACATTATTATTTTCCAAATCAATGGGAGTAGTAATAACTATATCAAGGTCTTTTATATTTCATGCATCAAATAATGGTATAGGACCATTACACATATAAAAGTTTCTATTCAAACTATGATCCAACTAGAGTTAAGTTTATAAACAAATAATAATAGATCATTCAAGAAATCCCTAACCTAAATAGGAGAGTAAAATAATAAGAAAAGTTCCTACAAACTATTAAAAAATGGATTCATATTGAGTAAATAAAAGAAATACAAAAAGATGAAATGATAAAAGTTCACAAAGGATACCAAATATGTTTTAGTATTGTTGCAAATATACAGAAAATAAAGAAAAGTTCAAAATATTTATCAAATTCAAATCTGAATAAGAAAACAGAAAATAGAAAAAGGATAAAACAAATAAAAACAATGCCTGCCATGGCCCAACACCCCTACACCTATTTGACGCCCCAGTGCAGCCCACAACAGCCCAGTAACCAGCCAGTTCTTTTCTATCTGTGACTGACAAGTGGGGTCAGGAGAGGACCGCGGGTTGAGCCGAAAGAATATCCAGGGGTTTATCCGCAAAACAGCCATCGTCGTCATCGTCACGCACACAGACAGCTCGCTGGCGGAGCTCGCCGCCGCCCAATGCCGTCATCGTCGTCGTTGCGCCAAGATCAACACCGTCATTGCCAGGAGAGGAAAAGAAGGCCACCGCGACAACCCTGCTCGTCCTCATCCACAATCTTGCTCCCCAGATTCACTTCCTTCCTGCACCTGAAAACCTAGCTCATCGGAGTTCATCATCCTGGCCAACTCCGACCACCCCTTGCCACGTGAAAGCCACCATTATACGTGCCGTCGTGGACTGAACCATCTAGGACCAAGCATGGAGGCCCGCTCGCCGGGAATCATGTGAAATCAAGCGTTCCCTTTCCTCGGCCGCCGTGGCCATTACCGTCGATTCGTCGTCGACATGCCTCCCCAAGCCTCCTCGACCGCTCTATCAGCATCAGGGTGAGTTCCTGAACCTTCCAGCAAGATTCCATCGCCGGATCTTGTTGTAAATCATCGATTCACCTTGTACCACCGTCGGTCACCGTCGGAGCTCATCGGAGCTGAAGCTCCGATGACTATTTCCGAGCGGCGCTGCCACTCTTAGGTTCAGTAGGTTGCGCTTATTCGAACTAGGCTTATCTTGCTTGCTAGGGTGCAGTAGATCGTCGCCGGCGACCAACCTCTGGCGGCGGTGGTGGTGCTGAGGCCATCGTTACATCATGATCGAACCATGTCGTTTGACCGGTCTTTGCCCGCGTGGTTGATGACATGGCCTTGGGTCCATATGTCATTTACTGGGGGTTAAGGCAGGGTCAGTAATAAATGGATTTTCTTTACAGAGCGTGTGGAGGTAGTCACTGGCCCACTAATCAGTGACTAGGGCTAGCTCTAGATGTGGTGTAAAAAGTATTTTCTGCTAAGAAATAAATAAAATGTTATAATTCAATTAATAATATTCCAGAAATCAAATAAATGATTAAATCTTGTTTAATTAATAACTTTTGGTTTTCAATTCAGAAAAATATGTATAATATATGAAAATTTGTAGAAAAATAAAATCTACAACTTAAACTTATTATCAAATATTATTATGATGATTATTTAAATAAATATTATTTAATACAAGTTTTATAAGTAATAAAGCTTTGATAATTCATATTTTAATAATGGTAAATATTAAAAATATAAATAAAATACCAAAAATCTTGGAAAATAAGAATTATAATTTAAAACTATAATTATGTATTATTATATTAACCATTTACTAAGTAATTATAAAGTAATAAGAATGGTAAAAAAATCATATCTTATTATTTATAAATCACAAAAATAAATGTAATATACCAAAATGGTCACAAAAATAATATTTACATATTAAAAATCTAATATTTTACTTTTGAGTTAAATAAAAATTCAAATATTTTAACCACTCAAATTTAAACTTATTTACTTCATTAATAATTCATCTAAGGATAAATAAAATTTATTAATATTCCTAAAATGAGTAAATTAAGTTTAATAAATAGTATTAATCTTAAATATTAATAAAATGAAGCTTTAATGGTTTAAAACATTATAAATATTTTTTTATTAAATTATCTTCAACATTAAATGAATATTTTATTCTAAAAAGATTTTCATTTATAATAAAAACCTTAAAGAACAACTTATGAATACACCAAACCTTTTCTCTCTATATTAACCACCAAATTACCAAAAACTACCACAACATTATATAAATCCATAAGTAGTTAAGTAATAGTATATCTTGGTTTATAAATTATACTCACTCATCTATAAAAGATAAATGATATTACTCCATTATAGAATCAAGAAACCATTACCCCAAGTAAAAAGAATGACCATTCTTAAGTAACTTAAAGAACACATTTCAGATATACAAGATTCCAATGTATAAGTACTATACTTTCAAAACTATCTATATTTTAAAGTTAACTTTAGTCTCCAAGAATCTAAATATAATACAATACACATTACTATATGTTTTATAGTTAACTTTGGTCTGAAGTAGTTAAGCTATAAAGCAACTCAAGCCAAACCATTTGAGCAAACCAATAACATCAACCACCACTAACTAACCACAAAGCTTGTTTAGACCTTAGAAGAGAAACCTTTTCTTCGAAGGTTATTCTTTTTGACACTTCAAACAAAAACTATTATATAAGCAATCTTGACTAGTATTTCATAAGTATATGTTTTGTTGCTACATATGTGTTGCTCACAACCACTCATAAGCTATAATAAAAGCACAAATGTGAAACCTATCCAAAAGAACCACACATTCCAAAGTAACCATTTCCGGAATATAAACCCTAGTACAACGTTATCCCCGGGATTTGCGCTTAGAACGTGCATCACATTACTTATGCATAAAAGCATATTGCTTCTTTAAACATTAGTCCTTACCAGACCAATGATGCTGATTTCAAATTTTGGATCTTATACTGACTCGAAGACCGTGAGTGCATAATATTGCAATCACAAAAGGCAAGTTCACACTGCTCATGTCCTTTTTTTATTTTCTGTAAAGTATTTTACAAATCCAGTGTTGTTATCACCTGCATTTGAAAAAGGTCTAAAAACACTATTTTCGATAATAATGTGAACTATTGGTTACTTATCCAGGGTGATCAGCTAATCTATTAATCTGACGGTTGGAATACCACTATTCATAACTATATCACCTAGGACTTAACAACCAATGTCGCCAGTGATTCTTGCGCCGTATATTACGCGTTGACCATGAGATTTGGAATGGGACGGAGAAGTCAGCTGTATCTTCTTCCTCTCGCATGAAGCCGGATGTGCAGGTCGTGGCTGTTATCCTCAAAGCGTGCATATTAATTGGTAATTCGTAGAGGATATGCAGCATATGGATGGGAACCCTCAACGTCCCACGATAGTTCTAACATCTAACGGTTTGTACAAACCATTGCCGTAATTCTTTATGTGGGCATGGTGTACACCAAGGAGGCATGTGAGGTCGCGAAGGGGGCAGTGATTGTCTTGGATCATCTTATGGGCCCCACATCATGGAATTGTGGACGGGAATAAGCTGCCCGGTTGTGTAACAAAGAGTTGATCTCTCATGGGTAAAGTAACGCACCTCTGCAGAGTGTAAGAACTGTAACTTGTTACTCCCTGTTTCGGGAAGGATCTGCGAACGCGGCGGGAAAGGAACTGCATGAAAGTTCTGGTAAACCCGTGAAGGCTGACGTACATAGCTTTTCAGAATAAAAGCAACCTTTGAAGAAATGTTTATGAAAACTTGCATTGCCTACGACCTACGGTATGTGGTTGTAGTTATAGTGCATCAAACACTCCTTCTCTAGTGAACTTGCTGAGTACGCTCGTACTCAAAGTATCTTCTTAACCCTTGCTAGATTCTGAAGCCATTAAAATGATGTCTACATCAAGTTATGCTCCAGGACTTATCATGCTCAGCTAAAGCTTTTCAATAAAGACAAGGAAGATAGCATATACCTCAACTCAAGTGAAGACGAAGTTACTGATTAGATAGGAATATAATCTCTAGCCAAAGAACCTATTTCTGTAGTGCGTTGCGATAGCAGAAATGCCAACCTCTTAGCCAAAACACCAGACTTAATAATATAATTGTTCTTGCGTTATTTATCTTTGATTCTTCTCCGTAAGACGTTCTTTCTCTCTCTTTAACCTAGAGTGTTCTCTGGATCTTATGTAAAGAGTGAGTTGTAACCTTTAGCCATGTATTGGACCCGCTGTGTTTCTGTTGTGCCATTCTGAGGGATGTAATACTAGTGAACGGTGTTTCATTGGTGTTATGTCAACGACTATAGTATACTACATCATGTAGTGGTATGTTGGGTCACCGCATTTGGTATCAGAGCATATGCTTTGACCTTAGGTTGGAAACCTAGTAAATGGGTAGAACCTGTAGGACACATCCTAGCAATAATAAAGAGTTCTCTAGTGATATGAGGGATATTCACTTGAGGATAATCCTGTTATGTTACTAGTGCGATAACTCTTTTATATGATTGCAATTCCAATAATTACCCACGATTTTTAACTCTAAGTGACTGATGATAATTTCTTATCTACAGTTCCACATGGCACCTCGATATCCACCCCGGAATGTTCAAGTGATGAACAGGACGTTGGATGACTACGGAGGGGATTGGACAGACAATCTCCGACAACTTCTATGGAGTTTGGAATGTGAATCAAGACTTCTGGTCAAGATTTACACTTACTATGATGGGCAGGTATTAGCTAAATATTGTGTCATGATCATGTTACCCAAGAAGTTAGGACTTAAGGGACAAATGCCAGCAGGAGAGGCAAGGTGCATGGCATTTGCATATCAGATTGCCGTAGCAGCAGCCATAACCATGATCCGAGAACAAAATTCCCAAGCTCTAGAAGGTAGTACTCACACCATTATACCACATGAAACCTCAAACTCGGAGCATGAGTTAGATCACTCTACCTTAGTCCAAGCGGAACCTACTCTAGCTGTAGAGTATATGGATCGTTATCGGTCTTTGCTAAACACTTATCATAACATTCACGAAGTCTTAGTTTAGGAGCTGGATACCGTCATTGAGGATTTTACTGATCCTGATAAAGTAATGGCTCGTAGGAAGAAGTTAGATAAAGAAGCTAGGCATCCCAAATACATACCTCCAGGAGAGGTGTTTGAGGAAGCTGAGTTTGATGATCCAAACTCAGAAAATTATGCCTATTACCAAAATGACTTCAAGCCACCTGAAGATTTATGGACCAAGTACAACTCCGAACAACAGGAATGGAATAAAGTTATCCCAAATAACCCTGAGCCCAACAAGTATGGATGAGAAATAGAATCTAAAGGTAAAACCATAGGGAATCCTATACCTTGTGATACAGGTACTGAAGAAGAGACCAATTATAACCATAGAGAGCCTTATGGACCATATGGGGATAATACCAATCCAATCAACTTAGAAGAGTATTCCAATAGCTACTATACCAATATATATGACTGGATCCAAGAAAAAGATAAGGAACCAACTTATTATGAGGAAGCGTTGCCAGAAAACCCGGACTATTCGGTGGAAGATTACGCCAACTCTAGTCATTTTTCAATGACTAATCTCACTCTCAGTACTTCTAATCAAGAATACGCACCTCCTGGATGCTCTTATGCTCCAGAAGGCAGTCGTAGGACTTCACGTCATTATGGACGGAAATCCAGGAAGCACTAGAGGAAGATGAAAGTAAGAAAGGAACAACATCCCAAGAGATGAGGGCTTGAATAATGTATATAGAGGGTAATGCGTATTGTAGTTTGAAGAGTTTGCCAAAATAAGTGAGGATATTGTCGTGGTATTGCCGACGAGTACGCCATGGAGGGGTCCTCACAGTGCGTGTTTAGAGACGTGGGGTAAGGCGGACGGTTGACGGGTACGAGGTAACATAGCTTACCCAGGTTCAGATCCCACAACGGTGGCACAATCCTACTCCTGCTATAAATCACTATAAGGGCAATACGCTGAGTTACACAGATAGGTTCGCTGTGCGAGGTTGTGTGTGTCGATCTATGATCGTATGAGATTGTGTCCTAAAGGCTCCCATAGGCCCGACTTATATAGTCGCCAGGTCCTAGGGTTACAGGGAAAATTCCTAGCCGGACAGGTTACAGAGTCCTACACCGTCTATCACTAGTCTTGTGTATCTTGCACTCCAAGGCTCCGGGTACGCTGGTAACTCCACCGTAGCCTTCCTTTATCCGGCATGGGCCTCCCTTCGGGATCCACCTAACTGGGCCGCCCAGTAGGCCATAGGCCATGCTACCGACTATGGGACACCCGGGTTAGCCGGATAAGAGACATGCTATAAGGATACCCATATAGCATATCCCCAACAGTAGCCCCCGGAGAACTCCGAGATCTTGCGCTGTCTTGCCTCTTCACGTGGAATGCTCCGTCTAGATGGATGTTGGCAGATCGTCAAACAACATCTTGTAGTCCTCCCAAATAACCTTGCAAGGCTTTCTCCGTCTTCGATTTGTATGCCGGAGAAATGTTGAATCTTCCATCGTACTCTTTCGTATTCGGATTAAATCCTTCCATGCCGGAATCTTTGATGTGACGGCTCATCTACCCGTGTCAGCTAGGACGACGTAGGCTTAGATCAGCAACGCCTCGTAACTCACACATGCAGAGAACGCAATCATATTCGATTTTCCCGCGCGGGCGATACGAACCGTTGGCGGCGGCGGTTGGAGACCTGGCGAAATTTCTGCGCACGTTCGCGAACACGTCGTCTACGCGGCAACCGTCCGATTAGCTGCACGAATCTTGACGCCGAGGATGATAAATAGTAATCGTGGGGAATTTTCCACTTTTTACCCCATTCTTCTCGCGTCGTCTTCTTCCTCTAGCCGCACGTCTCCTCGATCTCTCCGCGAGAAACCTCAAAAACCCTAGCTTCCATCTGCGTCAGTCACATCCGTCCATCACTCCATGGCCAGCAGCAGCTCTTCCCCATCTATGGCGACGTCGAGCGAAGCCGCGGCGAAGCCGACGAGCTCCGTCGTCGTTCCCCCAGAGGGCTTGGTCATCCCTGCATCGGCGGTGATCGAGTCCACCGGCAATCTGGCGGCGCTAGAGCCACTGGAAGAATAGCCAGACTCGCATAAGGGTGACTGGCGCGGCTCGGACATCACCGACCGCGACATCCAGGAGATGGTCGCCTAAGGTTACCTCCCTGCGACGGAGGGGCTTGCCTGGCGGGCGGCGCCGGCCGGCGAGGTGACACCTTCTCCCCAAGCCGAAGAAAAGGTGTACCTCAAGGCTCAGCTGGTACGCGGCGTTTCCCTGCCCATCTCCCACTTCTTCCTCTCCGTCTTGAACCACTACAAGGTCCAACCCCATAACCTCTCCCCCAATAGCATCTTAGTGCTTAGCAACTTCGCGACACTTTGCGAGGGTTACCTAGGGATAAGGCCTAGGTTAGACTTGTTCGTGTACTTCTTCACCGTCAAACGTGAAGCCGGGCATAGTAAGGAGGAGCTGAGGAATTGCGGCACCATAAGCTTCAAGATTCGACCTGGCCGGCGGTTCCCCGACATCGTCGGCCACGAGTCCTGCAAGAACTGGCAGTGGACGTACTTTTACGGCCCCGACATTCCTTTGGCGGGCCGATAAGTGACGTACCCGGACTTCGTGGATGGAGCCGCCGTTGAAGTTTCTACATGGAGATCACATGCCTCCCTTCCCTCCGACCTCGACGCTTCTCGTGCAATAAGGTGGATCGAATGGTTCGTAGAGACGGGTTTGACCGGCTTGGACCTAGCCATGTGCTGGTTCATCAGGCGAATCCAACCTCTGCAGCACCGCGCGAAGTTCATGCATGAGTATACCAGTGATCAAAGGGATACCCTCCGGATCTCCGTGGATAACTTCTCGAGCGACTCCGTCAAGCTCCGCCTAAAGGACATCGTCAAGGTGAAGGATAAGAAGCGTGGCTTCACCATCACCTACGACATGTTCGTAGAAGGCAAGTGCCCAAAGGTAGGTATTTATTTTCCGTGTACGTCATATGCTCTAGTTTTTCCGTCTTGCCAATACCATCTTATCTAACACGGTGATTTCTCACTTAACAGCTTACCGATCTAGACGAGGGCAACCTGGCTGCCCAAATCTACGATCCAAAGATGAAGGAAGTCACGGTCGTGTCCGACGATGATGTCCTGTTGGCGCGAAAGCGGAAGAGCTCCACCTCTGACGCTGCCGACGGAGGCAAGAAGAAGAAGACGGAGGGTGGAGCCTCCAAAAAGACTACCGCCGCCCTGGAGGCGGAAAAGAGAAAAGCCACCGGGATTTTTGCCAAAGCTCCCCCCTAGTGTAAGCTTCTCATTCTCTGACATTGTCTATTTATCTGTCTTGTTCCTGTACTTATGCATTTTGCATGTCTCAGGAAGAAAGCCACGACCAGCCTCAAGAAGACCTCCAAAACTTTGGGGGCTTCTAGAAATATCAAAGACATGCTGCATCGCGACGCCTCTCCCGCCATCGCCCCTGCTAACCCTGTCGTCAAGCCCTCGTCTGCCCCGACAAGCTCACAAGCTAAGGAGGCACCATGCCCTTCCGCCATGGAAGTGGACTTTGGCCCCTCTACTGAACTCGCTGTTGTCGGCGAGCAGGCAACGCAGGAGAGCACCGCTCAACAAATGGCTGAAGCTCCAGCTAAGGATGCCATCGGTGGCGGCAAGGCGGTGGTGGAAGCTGGTACTTCTGCCGAAGGCGGTGCCCCTGCTCCCCAGAAACCCTTTGAGTTTCCGAAGATAGTTTACCCGGTGCTCACGCCGAGTAACACAACTCTGGTTCCTGGAGGAGTACCGTCATCTCCGTCGTGTGGTCTTGAGGAGCTCCTCCGACAAGCGGACATCTTGCAAGGAAATAGCATCTCCTTTGGCAAGCTGCTAGCCGAGAGCTCTACAAACCTCAAGATCATTGCACTTGTAAGTTTTACTTTGCCTTTTGCATTTCATATGAGTATCCCACTGTAGCCCCCGAGGATGTAGACGGAAAACCATAGGTTTTGCATCTATATGCTCTAAGAGTGACTAAGTTAGAAAAAACTCTCACTGTAGCCCCCAAGCATTTAGATGGAACAAACTATTCCGACTAGATGCTTTAAGAGTAGCATACACAGTGTTTATAATTTTCAATACTGTGGCCCCCAAGCCTCTACTTGCAACTGAATTAGTTCCGACTAGATGCTTACAGAAAAGCTAAGCATTTTCCGAGTTAAAAACTTCATACTGTAGCCCCCAAGATTCTCATCGAGAACTGAATTAGCTCCGACTAGATGCTTAAAGAAAAGCTAAGTATATTGCTAAGTAAAAAACTCTCGCTGTAGCCCCCGAGCGCCTAGGTGGAAAATTTCCGACTAGGTGCTCCAAGCAGACTAAACAACGGTTTAACTTTTTCCTTTTTTTCCACAGAACGAGAATGCTCGGAGGGGCATGGCCAACGACAAGTACCAGAAGATGCGCGCAGATGTTGAAGCCAAAAAGGGTAAAACTGCCATCTGGAAGGAACAGATCATCAAAAACAAGAGTCTGTTTTCTTTTTGCGCATTCCGTCTTGTTTTTGTGCCCACATTCTCCGAGTACTCACTGTGTACTTTGTTTTCTCCGACTTGCAGAACATGTCGCCAAGGCCAAGGACATTATCGAGCAGTCCAAGCACATCCAGCAGCTGGACAGCGAGAACAAGATCCTTAAGGAGGAGAGGAAGGAAATGCTGAAAATGCATGAAGATTCCATGAAGGCCCTGCAGGACTCCGCCTCCGCGGAAATCAATCGCTTGAAGGAGGAGCTTGCGATCTTAAAAGATCAGAAGCAAGCTGCTGATGAGCAAAACCAATGCCACAGCGAGGCGTTTAAGCTCCTCCAACAAGAGAAAGAATCCTTGGTGGACACCCTCTGGCAGGCTAAAGCCAGCATCTTCAGTAAGTTTCCTCCGCCTTGTATTTCGGTAGTCTGGATACTTTGAATTTATTGAACTCATGCGCTCCTTGTCGGAATTTGCAGCTCCTATGGGTTTAACCCGCTCGCCTCCTTCGGACAAGGAATGCATGGTTCTTGCCGGCAATGTTATCAACACCGCCATCACCCAAGCCAAAGAGATTGCCAAGTCCCTCCAGATATACATCAAGGCCTCGAACTCCGTGACGAATTACTTGGAGATTCTGCGCCGAGCCCCCGAGCGTGTCATGAGCTGGAAAGCTTCATGTGCACGGGCTGGCGCAAGGATGGTGCTGTCAATGGTGAAGGCACACTACGAAGGTGCCGACATCGACACGATGACCTCTGGTATCCCCGACGTTGACGATGACGGCAAAGAGATTGATCACAAAGCCATCTTGTCATCACTCGCGGGTTATGACACCAGATTTGCCGAGTTGGTGGACATCGACGTCTTCGTGCCCATGAACACTATCGACAACGTCAACCAAGATTCCTCCGAGTCTCATCATAGCGCCGACGTTGAGGGTGATTCTCCGGCTGGTGACGATGCTGCTTCCAAGTCTCCTGCGCCCAAATAATGAAAAACACTATGTAATATTTGTTTCATCTTTGGTGTATGCGCGAAAAAACTTGGTGATGTAACTTAAGGCGGAAAACAATGGTTGTGATGTCCTGCTACTTAAGAACTAATTTCCAGCATGTATATATTTTTTAAGCAAGTGTTGGCTTATCCATTACTTTGGTTCTTATGCTTGAATTTTCGTGAGTCGGAAGACTCGTTATCGGAACCATGCGCTTAGGTGATGATGCCCATGGCACCGTCCATAACCTGAATGCAAAATCGCTGACAATAAGTGCTGAAAGTCACTACTCCAGAATCCACATAAAAACGACAAAGAACGTGTAGACCAGAAAACTTAAGCTAACGCCCGTAGGCGGAATTTTCAGAAGTGCAAACGCAAAGCTTGTGCATAAAGGTTTTACATGATCCAAAAATGAACACTAAAGGAGGTAAAAGACTCAGAAATATGAGTGAACCAAAGAGCTTTATTTCATTGATCATATAAGAGGTACACAATTAGATAAAAAATGCTAAGTGTAAAAAGGACGTAGTTGTGCTATGTTCCATGGCCGATCAAGCTCCGGGTAGTCATCATCCGGGTCACGTCGCTTACGCTTATGATCCTCGTTGGGTCTATCCTTTAGTTCATGATTGTCAACAAGGTAGTAAGACCCATTGAGCAGCGCCTTGCTTATGATGAACGGTCCTTCCCATGGCGGGGATAATTTGTGTGACTTCTTCTGCTTAAGTCGGAGCACCAAATCCCCCTCTTTAAACGAGCGATGCCAAACGCGGCGACTATGGTAGCTGCGTAGCTTCTGCTGGTAGATGGCGGATCTTTGGCATGCCAAAACGCGCTCCTCCTTGAGAAGGTCCACATCTAGGTGTCTGGATTCTTCAGCGTCATCCTTGTCGTAGGCGGCAACTCTTGGTGCATCGTGGAGGATGTCGAAAGGCAATATGGTTTCTGCTCCATATACCATGAAGTAAGGGGTGTAGCCAGTGGATCTGTTGGGTGTAGTTCGTAAACTCCACAGCACAGATGGCAATTCTTCCGCCCAGGCTCCAGCTGCTCTATGTAGTGGTGCCTCAAGACGTGGCTTGATTCCCTCCAGGATTAATCCATTGGCTCGCTCAACCTGACCATTGGATTGTGGGTGTTCCACAGATGCAAGGTCAAGTCGGATGCCTTTCTCCCAGCAATAAGCCTCCACTTCTCTGAGTGACAAGTTGCTTCCGTTGACGGTGATAATGCTATGTGGGAGACCAAATCTCACCACTAGATCCCGAACAAACCTGAGGGCAGTTGCCCCATCAAGCTTTCTAATGGGTTTAGCTTCTATCCATTTGGTGAATTTATCAACTGCTACAAGCAGATGCGTAAACCCACAAGGTGCCGTCTATAACGGTCCCACCATGTCTAGCCCCCAGACTGCAAACGGCCAAGTTATTGGTATTGTTCGCAATTCAGCAGGAACATGTGGTTGTCGGGCATAATACTGGCATCCCATGCATGTCTCAACCAGCTTGTCGGCGTCCGCCTTCGCGGTCAGCCAGTAGAATCCTTGCCGGAAGGCTTTCGCGACCAACGATCGAGGAGCGGCGTGATGCCCGCAATCTCCGAGATGGATTTCGCGCAGGATTTCCATACCTTCTAGCTGGGAAACACACTTTAGGTATACACCAGTAGTGCTCCTTTTGTAGAGTTGCCCATTGATTATGGTATAACCCTTTGCCCGCCTTACTATTTGCCGTCTTTCGACTTCGTCGTCGGGCAAAGTTCCATGTTTGAGGTATTCCATGAACGGTTTTGTCCAAGCCGGAGGGACCTTGATCACCATCTTGACGAAAGAGTCAACTCTATCTGGGTTGTCGATGTCGGCCCCTTCATGGATGGTGTGCGTAGGTGCTCTAGGAAAACTCCTGGCGGAATTCGCTTGCGCCCTGGTCCAATCTTAGACAGCAGATCAGCCGCCTCGTTTTTCTCCCTAGGCACATACTTGACTTCGTAACCCAAGAAGCTCTTGGCTATCTCGTCCACTTCGTCTCGATATGCCGCCATCATAGGGTTCCGCGCGTTCCAGGTGCCAGCCACCTGCTGGGCAACCAAGTCGGAATCTCCACAGCAAACTATGCGCTTGATGCCAATATCCTTGGCTACACGTAGTCCATGAATGAGTGCTTCATACTCCGCCATGTTGTTTGTGGCCTCGAAGTGATCTGCAGAACGTAGTGTAGCTTGTCTCCTGTTGGTGACTATAGCAATACACCAGCCCCGAGCCGTTGAGCAGCTTTGATCCGTCAAAGTGCATCACCCAGTACTCTGGTTCTGGCAACGGAGTAGCGTCTGGCATCTCCGTCCAATCTGCAACAAAATCCGCCAAGGCTTGTGACTTGATAGCGTCGCGTCTCTTGTAGGTGATCTCGAAGGCGGCAAGTTCAAAGCCCCACTTCGTGACCCTTCCTGTAGCGTCACTGTTATTGATAATGTCGGACAGTGGAGTCTTGCTCACCACTGTGATTGGGTGCTCCTGAAAGTAATACCTCAGCTTCTGAGAAGCGAGGAATACTCCATAAGCTATTTTTTGGTAGTGCGGGTAACGCTGCTTGGACTCCGTCAAGACCTCGCTCACGTAGTAAACTGGTTGTTGAACTCCGTGCTCATAGCCTGGTTCCTTCCGCTCTACCACGACGACGATGCTGATTACCCGGTTGGTTGCCGCCATGTAAATTAACAGGGGCTCTCCAGGCTCGGGTGCTGCAAGGATGGGCGCTGAGGAAAGAATCTCCTTGAGCTGCTTCAATGCTGCATCTGCTTCGTCCGTCCACGTAAATTTGTCCGTCTTCTTCAGCAACTTGTAAAGTGGCAGGGCCTTCTCTCCAAGTCGGCTGATGAACCGACTAACTGCTGCAACACAACCTGTTAGTCGTTGAATGTCCTTTAGGCATGTCGGACGATTTATGTTTAAGATGGCCTTGATTTTCTCCGGGTTGACCTTGATTCCACGTTGGGAAACGATGAAGCCCAACATTTTGCCGGCTGGAACCCCAAAGACACACTTCTTAGGGTTGAGTATCATGTTGTATTTCCGGAGATTATCAAAGGTTTATTTTAAGTCGTAGATTAAGTCGTTTGACTTTTTAGACATCACCGCTATATCGTCCACATAGGCGTGAACGTTCCGACCAATTTGGTTGTGAAGGCAACGTTGCATTGTCCGCTGGTAGGTAGCACCTGCATTTTTCAGCCCAAAGGGCATCGTGACATATCAAAACGTGCCGTATGGGGTAGTGAATGAAGTGGCCAATTGGTCCGACTTCCTCATCTTGATCTGGTGGTATCCTGAGTATGCATCTAGAAAACACAAAAGCTCCGAGCCAGCCGTCGAGTCAATGACTTGGTCAATGCGAGGCAAAGCAAACGGATATTTGGGACATGCTTTGTTCAAGCCGGTGTAATCAACGCACATTCTTAATTCAGTGGTTCCCTTTTTGGGGAAAAGTACAGGATTGGCCACCCATTGGGTGTGAAGGACTTCTCGGATAAATCTGGCCTTAAGTAACCTAGCTATCTCTTTGCCAATGGCGTGTCTCTTCTCATCTCCAAAGCGTCATAGAGGTTGTTTCACTGGTTTGCATTTTGGATCAATGTTTAAGCTGTGCTCGGCAAGTTCCCTAGGTACACCTTTCATGTCGGCAGGTTGCCACGCAAAGATGTCCCTATTCTCACGGAGGAACTCGACGAGCGCGCTTTCCTATTTGGGATCCAGGTTCGTACCAATGGCAACGGTCTTGGAGGCATCGCCTACCACAAGTTCCACCTGCTTGGTCTCGATGGCGGCCTTGAACGTAGGAGCGGAGTCGGAGATCTGCTTCTTCGACGCGGGCATCTCTGAGTCATTGACCTTTCTCTGGATCTCTTTGAATTCTTCGCTGTAGAGGATAGCTTCTGCAACGGCTGCTTCATTGATCTCGCAGTCCCTTGCTTTGGTAACGCTTCCGGATACGGTGATAATACCGTTTGGTCCGGGTATCTTGAGTTTGTTGTAGACGAAGCATGGCTTGGCCATGAACGTGTGGAATATGTCGCGGCCAAATATGACGTGGTACACGCTCTTGAACGGGACCACCTCGAAGGTCATGCGCTCTTGGCGGTAATTATTAACATCGCCGAAGGCTACCTGAAGTGTAATGCACCCAAGGACCGAGCTTCCCGACCAGGAACTACGCCGTGGAAAACGGTGTTGGTCCGCCTTAGGTTTGCCTCCGTCAAGTTCATCTTCTGCAGTTTATCCAGGTACATGATGTTGATGCTGCTTCCACTATCCACGATGCACTTGGTGAACTCCACGCCGTCAATCAATGGGTTGATGACCATGGCGTACTGGTTCTCCGTGGGCACAAGGTCTGGGTGGTCCGTCCTGTCCCAAGTTATAGGAACTTCCGACCAGCGCAGGTACTGGGGGACTGGAGGGAGAGTGGCCATTAGGATCCTCAGAGAGGTCTTCTGTTGTCGGACGGTGGGGGTGCTAAGGAAAGAGTGGTAGACTGGAGCCTTCTTTGCGAAGGGGTTCTTGCCCTTGTCGTCGCTCTTGGCGGCGTGCTTGGGGTCAACGTCTTCGTCCATGTCACTTGAATCCTTGGAATCCTCCTCCTTCTTATTCCCTTTTCCCTTGCCTTGCGGTCTGTTCTTCCAACTTCGCTTATAGCCGGACTCCGGGTCTTCCTTGAGGTCGTTGACGAACTTGCAGTGTCGATTGGTATGGGTGGCCTTGCCGTTGGCGTTGAGGTGTACGAGGCACGGCATATCGCGGTACTCCTCGTAGGTTTGGGGAACACGGAGCGGCGCCGAGGTGGTTTCACTTCCTCGTTGCTGCCCACGGCCAGCTCCCCTTCCTCGGCCATGTTGTCCGCCTTCTCCTCGTCCTGCAAAAGTCATAGAGACCATGTCGGTAGATTGCTTTTCTTCTGAAGCGGTTTTCCACTCTGTACTGCCGTTCCTCCGAGCTTGAGTTGGAACGGCCGTTGCCGGCAAGGAGCCACTATGACGGCATCGTCGTCAGCAGCTGCGAACTCACTAGACAACTGAATCATCTCGTTCAAGTCAAGTTGGTGATTGTCCTGCAAGCGCTTCAGCTTATGTCAGAGCAGCGTGCCCCTTTCCAACCCATCGATGAAGGCGGCCATGGAGGTTTGAGCGTGCACTCCTGCGCAGGAATTCTTCATATCCAGCCAGCGGGAGAGGTAGGCGCGAGATGTCTCGTCTTTCTCTTGCACGCATCGTTGTAGATCGCCCATAGTGCAGGGACGCTTGTATGTACCCTCAAAGTTCTTGGTGAACGCTTCCTGCATGTCCAACCAGTTGTAGATAGATTTCTCCGGCAGGTCGTCGATCCATTGACGGGCCGTGCCCGCCAACATTAACGGGAGGTACTTGACAGCGACATTGGGGTTGCCTCCGGCAATCTCCACCGCGTTGCCGTAGTCCTGTAACCATGTGGCTGGCTTGGCGGTGCCGTCATAGGGCTTAATGTTCTTGTCAATCCGGAAACCTTTGGGGTAAGTTGCGGACCGTATTGCAGGTCCAAAGAAACGTGGTCCCAGGTATGGTCCTTCCCGGGCCTCGTGGATCTTATCGATCTGCGAACGTGCACTGTATGGCTCTGGGTTCTTCTTCTTTTTGTCAACAGGGGATGGGCTGCATGAACGACGCGGGCCTCTTCCGCCATGGTGACTGCTTGGTAGCGACGGAGGCAGAGGTGGCGGTGGGTTAGCCTTCTTGCTGTTACCCTCCTGCGACGCCTCACGCCTGTCACGGTTGCTTGTCGGACGTGGAGGGTCATGGTGTGACCTGCTCTTGTGTCCTTGGTGTAGGGATGCAGAAGTGGGATAATTGGGACAAGTGGGATATCACTTTTAGACTACTAGACTAACTCAAAACTAAGTGGGACAAGAGGGATAAGCTAGATTTAACATATCCCGCTTATCCCACTTATCCCACCTAAATTAGAGTTAGTCTTGTAGTGTAAAAGTGGTATCCCACTTGTCCCACCTCTGCATCCCTACCTTGGTGGCGCTCTTCATCATGATGGGTCTGCGCCGCGTTGTCGCGGATGACGATGCCGTACTGCTTTGTTGGAGGCATATCCGTACGATGGTGAGCTTTGTAATCTTCCTGATGTCGGCGGGATCGGTGCGGTGGTGATGGGCGACGAGGTCGGGCTTTTTCTCCATGGTCGGAGGATATGGGGACAACATCCTTCCTGTTGCGCGCATCCCTCCGTCTTCGTTCTGATGAACCCGTCCGGGACCCGACATCCTGAGGAGATCTGTCCCTTGGTGGTTTGTACTGGCTAGATCGGCAGAGCGCTGGGTCAGACTCAAGCCTCTGAGAGGTGGCCTTTTCCTGCTGCTTCACCGCCTTGGCCACTAGGTCATAGACCTGTTCCACTGCCTCAGGTGATCTATCCTGCTCCAGAAGGGTCTTGGCGACGACAAGGTTAAGGAGTGGGGTGGGCATCACCTGCTTGCCTTCGCTATCAATGTATGGCTTGGCCTGTGTCGGCTTCGAGGGAGCCCATCCTAGGTTGCGCTGTACACCAGGATCGTTGATGACGCGGGACGGAGCTTTCTTAGCCTTCTGCTGCAGTAGCAAAGTCTTGTACTCGGCCTCCATTGCTCTAGCTTTCTCTATGGATTTCTGCGTGTTGACCAGATCTCGATCTAGTTTAGCGCCTTGATCCGCGATGGCTTGCACCTCCTCTAGCAGCTGCTGGCGCTTCTCGTCAAGCTGGGTCACGTTCCGGATATGAGCAACGGTTAGTGGCTCGACAAGGATATTGTCGTACATCACTCTATCAGCTGGAGTAACATGGGCTGCTGCTGACGTAGATGCTGGAGGTGGAAAGTTTGTGGTGTTATTGTTGCTCGGGCCGGTGCCGAGTTCCTACGGCTGCTGCACTGGGTTAGGCGGGGGAGGCATGACTTTTGCGCGATCATCGTCAGCAGCAATAAGTGGCCCCTTCCCCTTTTCCAGCGCCGTAGGTGGAGCTCGTCCGGGTTGATCTTCATACATCGCCGTCCCAATGGTGACGAACACCCCTCGAGACGTGACAGTGTTGTGGTCTTGCTCGTCGCGCGAGTACTCCTCCTCCATTTCCTGCATGGCGGAGTCTAGCTCTTCGGGACTGAAGTCTATCTCCTCTGAATCTGCACTGAAATCAGCATAAAGCGCGTCAATGACAGAGTCGGAGGGTGCCAGGACTTCCTAGATGACGGGCGGTGGAGGTGCAACGGCCTCGACGATGACTGGAGGTGGTGGTGCTGCTGCGACGATGACGGCGGGAGGCGGTGGCGGCGGCTACTGAATCGGAGGTTCTCCGTCTCTGAGCACGAGCTCCACCTGGGCTGCTGCGTCAGCTTCCGCGTAGCTGTTGACGGTGCTCACCATCTCTTCAAGGGTGAGACGTCATGTTGCCTGCTGCCGTCTTAGAGAATGTCGGAGAAGCGTGCCACGGTCCAGTCCTTCCACGAAGTGATACAAAGCGTTGTCATCGGGGTAGTGGGCCAGATTGGCTCGTATACGGAGCCACCTGGCCAGGTAATCGCGGGGGTTTTTGCCCTCTCTCTGAACGCAGCGCCCTAGATCGAAGATGGTAACCACGCCGACGA
This sequence comes from Avena sativa, assembly GCA_916181665.1. Taxonomy (NCBI): domain Eukaryota; kingdom Viridiplantae; phylum Streptophyta; class Magnoliopsida; order Poales; family Poaceae; genus Avena; species Avena sativa. The sequence continues at coordinate 428,331,122 of OV702280.1, forward strand.
ACTTGGATCTCTGCTGTCCAGATGCACGGACGGAGCCGACGGATTTGCAGTGATCTTCCACCTTTATATCCTGCACAGGGGCGTTTGGGTGGGCCTTGAATTTTTCCGATCTTTGCCGGCGAACTCCGAGGAGAGATTCGACATCGATCCTTCCGCGAGCGTATCCTGCCCGTAGGCGGTCCGTGCGGGTCTTGATGCTTTCCGATCTTTGCCGGCAAACTCCGAAGAGAGATCCGACATCGATCCTTCCGCAAACGTATCCTGCCCGTAGGCGGTCCGTGCGGGTCTTGATGCTCCTCCGACTCCTAGGGAACTAGTTCCTGAGTCGGTATCGCCGATGAAGAGGTGGATGTCTCCGATAGGAACGATCGAACACCGCGTAGGGTTCGTCTTCGCCGGGATCCAGAACTCGTCAGGAGGGACGATCGGAACATTGCCGGAGAAGAGAATGCGTCTGATGGCTACGGTTTCGCTAATTCCTGTGAAGATCTTGGTCCTCGCCCGCTGAAGAGCCTGAAGCGCCTCTTGCCCCACGGTGGGCGCCAACTGTCGTGGTATTGCCGACGAGTACGCCATGGAAGGGTCCTCATAGTGCGTGTTTAGAGACGTGGGGTAAGGCGGACGGTTGACGGGTACGAGGTAACACAGCTTACCCAGGTTCAGATCCCACAACGGTGGCGGAATCCTACTCCTGCTATAAATCACTATAAGGGCAATACGCCGAGTTATAGAGTTAGGTTCGCTGTGCGAGGTTGTGTGTGTAGATCTATGATCGTATGAGATTGTGTCCTAAAGGCTCCCATAGGCCCGACTTATATAGTCGCCAGGTCCTAGGGTTACAGGGAAAAGTCCTAGCCGGACAGGTTTCAGAGTCCTACACCGTCTATCACTAGTCTTGTGTATCTTGCACTCCAAGGCTCCGGGTACGCTGGTAACTGCACCGTAGCCTTCCTTTATCCGGCATGGGCGTCCCTTCTGGATCCACCTAACTGGGCCGCCCAGCAGGCCATAGGCCATGCTACCGACTATGGGCCACCCGGGTTAGCCGGATAAGAGACATGCTATAAGGATACCCATATAGCATATCCCCAACAGATATATCCACAAGAGCAAGAAGTTCTTGTAAGATAGTTGTGTAAATAGGTTGGAGCAAACCGTTGGAACATCTAGTACATTTGTAAATTATTTAAACCTATGTGTAATACATGGTTTATGTTTGGTTGTTTATTGACTTTTGGATCTTATTGGATCGTCTTGATTGACTAGATCTGTACATGAAGTTTAATTAGGTGTGCAAATGCATGATGTAACACCCAGTTATTACTTGATGTTATAGACCTAGATAGAAATGGGAAATTCGTGTAAGGGAGTGACGAGTTTTGAAGATCATAAAGAAGACTGACTTGAAGGGTGAAGCATGATATAAGAGGTAGTAACACCATTCGGAGGATGGATCAAGCCTAGATCATCATTAGTCCGCAACAAGAAGTGATGAACTTAAAGTCCAATCTAAATAGATAATTTTACTAAGAAGTCAATGAAGTAATTATACAAGTTCATGGAAGTATCATGAATAGGTGCAAAGAAGTTTTGGAACCAGAATGGTATTCAAATTCTGACAATTCAGAGAGAATTCCATAAGTATGATAGAAATCATAGGGTAATACATATACCCTAGGATGATTCGCAGCTGGTAAATTTCTACAGCTAGTACTTAATCCATAATCGGTGTTCTGATCCACAGTTAGTGTTTTGTCCGCAGCTGGTATCTGGTTAACATAGTTACCTAGATCTTCTTAGAAGTTGCATAAAGAGCATTAAATTTGGCCTAAGCTAAGTAAGACCTAAAGAAGTATAAAATTTAAAGGCGATCGTCTATCGAGATGCTCCGCAAAGTCAAACTTATCCAAGCGAGCATGCCCAAACGTAAAGGGACATATAACGCTGAAAGATTTGCTTCGGAGATCCACAATTGTGTGGATACACCGTACAATCTTTCATCAGACCTTAATTAGGTAAAGTATAAACTGAACAGAGACCAACATTTTAGTTATTAAGCCAATAAATGCTATACAACCAATTTAAAAGACTATTAGTAAACACTAAGTGGGAGAGAAAACATTATAAATGAAAGTTAAAGAAGTACTATAAGTAATACTGGGAGATTATCTAAAATTTAATAAGGTAAAGGTTTGAAGGTGATAAAGGATACATTTAACCGATCAATTCTAAAAAAACAACTCTTAAGTAAACCTTAAGAAGTAATACAGAATATCCACTTGAATATAGGAAGAGAATAAGAAATTCCAATGGGTATGGACGAAATGAGTTCAAATCCAACCTTCGAAGGAATACCAGTATCAACTATACCATGACAGAAATAGAAATATAGTCTTTGACCATAAAAACGGGCGTATCAAAACTTAAAACTTGTTTTAAGGAGAACCTCTAAACTATACTTAAAATAATAATAAAGTTTGATGATTGAATAAAAAAATTGGATTAGGATATCTAATCAGGTTATGGAATACTACAATTAATTCCATTTAAGGTCATTATGAAGTAGAGAAGTAGCAACCACTACAAAAAAATTCCTTACTCCGAAACGTGAGAGTTTGCGAACTTCGGGGACGAAGTTTATTTTAAGGGGGAGAGTCTGTAACATCCCAGCATTAGAGCTTAGAAATAAGTTGAACCTAGATGTGTGCATTACATTCATGCATAGAAAATCCGAATAAATTTCGCGCTTTTAAACAAAACTTGTCAAGGTGATTGAAGCTTCTCTTAACTTGATGGAATAAGAAGTAGATCATCAAGTTGACTACGATAAGTTTCAATAGGACTTTGCTAAAACCTTACTTTGGTTAAGGGAATTTAACCTAAGGGTAGATCAAATGAAATAAAAGATAAAAAATAATACATTATGTTTTATATCTGATCTTTAGGTGATCATATCATAGTATCCATTATAATCACTCATGAGTACCAATTTAAGGATATAACACAAATAACAAGAATGTAACAACTATATCTCAACCTCATCTGCATGTACCCTGAGTATCATGGTAATATCTAACCTTACTTCTGAAATAAGATTGGGTAGGAGAGAAACTGAGTTTAGATCATTCACCCTATATTTTTCTTTCCATATCAATTCTTATCATCTCCGTTGAGTTATATTTCCATGTCTGTTATTCATCAATGTTGAGAAATCAACTATTGATTCACCCATGCTTAACCTATCAAGTATTTGATCTTAACACAGCCTACAACTAAGTGTCTACAAAGAAACAACTGAGAAGAGGTGAATAGTGATGCTAGTTTCAGATGCCATTTATTTGATAAGAATGATTGAAAATAATCCAATCAATAAGATATTTGATGGAGCTAAATCCTTCCTTGATAGAAAAGAAGATTACAAGGATGAATTCTGGAGATAGTTACTAGGAGTAGTCCTATTGGATCAAGTAGGTATAGTTAAGGAATTATATCTCTTAATCCAATAGAGCTAAACAGAAGATAATTTCAATACAACTACAAGGTTGTATTGATAATGGTCTTGATTAGCCAACTCGAAACATAAGCCATAATGATCAAAGGATTCTAATGATCATAGAGTAGTCATTGCAAACCACATAAATATAATTTAGGGATTGAAGTGTGAATTATTAGAGTAAAGTGAATATAAGAGGATTCAACTAAAGCTAGTACAGCATAGAGTCATAGAAGTGGTGTTATTCATCTTTAAGGATAGTCAACTTTAGGGAAAGATTAGTGATGGAGGATTAAGGAAGATTGTAAGAAGAGTTTGAAGGAACTACTGGTTGGATGGAAGATTATCAACAATAGAATAGTAAATACAACCAAGCAAGGATATGGACAAATTATAAAATGCCTTTGTATCAAACTCATTGGATTTATCCATGAGTTTAGAAGAATAATATATGAATAAGAAGATTTTAATAAGTAAGCTCATCATACTAAACATGATGATGGATATGAAGAAGTAGTATATCTAGGAAAGGAATTCCTTAATAAGAAGTCTAGAGTTAGGAATTATGGAAGATAATAATTCTTGGTAAACAATCAACGCTAAATCTTAAAAACAAGTATAATATCCATTTAATATTAAGAATTTTCCATCTTATAACTATATCACTTAATAGGCACATTCCATAAAACAAATCCCATAAGCACATCTCTGTTTATTCCAATTATCATAATTATCTGTGCTTAGGAGTATCTTTATCAATTATTTTCCATAAAACATTCTAGATATAACTTTCTGGTACTAAAGGTGATGCTATCAAATTTCCCAAACAGAAAACAATATGTTTAGCTATTGAATCTTTAACCACATCCATAAAGGAGTCTAAAGGTATTAAAGACCCTAAACCTTAGGGTAGATATGCATAATACAAAACCTTAAACCTCTTTTTTCATTACAATAGAATATATACATTATCATTTTCCAAATCAATGGGAGTAGTAATAACTATATCAAGGTCTTTTATATTTCATGCATCAAATAATGGTATAGGACCATTACACATATAAAAGTTTCTATTCAAACTATGAGCCAACTAGAGTTAAGTTTATAAACAAATAATAATATATCATTCAAGAAATCCCTAACCTAAATAGGAGAAAAAATAATAAGAAAAGTTCCTACAAACTATTAAAAAAGGGATTCATGTTGAGTAAATAAAAGAAATACAAAAAGATGAAATGATAAAAGTTCACAAAGGCTACCAAATATGTTTTAGTATTGTTGAAAATATCCAGAAAATGAATCATACAAAGAAAAGTTCAAAATATAAATCAAATTCAAATCTGAATAAGAAAATAGAAAATAGAAAAAGGATAAAACAAATAAAAACACTGCTTGGTCGTGGCCCAACACCCCTACACCTATTTGACGCCCCAGTGCAGCCCACAACAGCCTAGTAACCAGCCTAGTTCTTTTCTATCTATGACTGACAAGTGGGGTCAGGAGAGGACCGTGGGTTGAGCCAAAAGAATAGCCAGGGGGTTATCCGCAAATCAGCCATCGTCGTCATCGTCACGCACAAAGACAGCTCGCTGGCGGAGCTCGCCGCCGCACGATGCCATCATCGTCGTGGCGCCAAGATCAACGTCGCCATTGCCAGGAGAGGATAAGAAGGCCACCTGCTCGTCCTCATCCACGATCTCGCTCCCCAGACTCACTTCCTTCCTGCCCCCAAAAACCTAGCTCGTCGGAGTTCATCATCCCGGCCAACTCCGACCACCCCTTGCCTCGTGATAGCCACCATTAGACATGCCATCGTGGACTGAACCATCTAGGACCAAGCACGGAGGCCCGCTCGCCAGGATTCATGGGAAATCAAGCGTTCCCTTTCCTCGGCCGCCGTGGCCATTACCGCTGATTCGCCGTCGTCACGCCTCCCCAAGCCTCCTCGACCGCTCTATCAGCATCAGGGTGAGTTCCTGAACCTTCCAGCAACATTCAATCGCCGGATCTTGTTGTAAATCGCCGATTCACCTTGTACCACCTTCGGTCACCGTCGGAGCTCGTCGGAGCTGAAGTTCCGATGACTATTTCTGAGCGGCGCTGCCACTCTTAGGTTCAGTAGGTTGCGCTTATTCGAACTAGGCTTATGTCGCTTGCTAGGGCGCAGTAGATCGTCGCCGGCGTCCAACCTCTGGCGGCGGTGGTGGTGCTGACGCCATCGTTACGTCATGATCGAACCACGTCAGCTTGTTTGACCGGTATTTGCCCGCGTGGTTGATGACATGGCCTTGGGCCCATATGTCATTGACTGGGGGTTAAGGCAGGGTCAGTAATAAATGGATTTTCTTTACACAGCGTGTGGAGATAGTCACTGGCCCACTAGTCAGTGACTGGGGCTAGCTCTAGATGTGGTGTAAAAAGTATTTTCTGCGAAGAAATAAATAAAATGTTATAATTCAATTAATAATATTCCAGAAATTAAATAAATGATTAAATCTTGTTTAATTAATAACTTTTGATTTTCAATTCAGAAAAATATGTATAATATATGAAAATTTGTAGAAAAATAAAATCTACAACTTAAACTTATTATCAAATATTATTATGATGATTGTTTAAATCAATATTATTTAATACAAGTTTTATAAGTAATAAAGCTTTGATAATTCATATTTTAATAATGGTAAATATTAAAAATATAAATAAAATACCAAAAATCTTGGAAATATAAGAATTATAATTTAAAACTATAATTATGTATTATTATAATTATCATTTACTCAGTAATTATAAAGTAATAAGAATTGTAAAAAAATCATATCTTATTATTTATAAATCACAAAAATAAATGTAATATACCAAAATGGTCACAAAAATAATATTTACATATTAAAAATCTAATATTTTACTTTTGAGTTAAATAAAAATTCAAATATTTTAACAACTCAAATTTAAACTTATTTACTTCATTAATAATTGATAGAAGGATAAATAAAATTTATTAATATTCCTAAAATGAGTACATTAAGTTTAGTAAATAGTATTAATCTTAAATATTAATAAAATGAAGCTTTAATGGTTTAAAAATTATAAATATCTTTTTATTAAATTATAACTATGTTTTTATTAAATTATAAATTTATTAATATTCCTAAAATGAGTACATTAAGATTTTATTCTAAAAATATTTCCATTTATAATTATAAATTTATTAATCTGACGGTTGGAATACCACTATTCATAACTATATCACCTAGGACTTAACAACCAATGTCGCCAGTGATTCTTGCGCCGTATATTACGCGTTGACCATGAGATTTGGAATGGGACGGAGAAGTCAGCTGTATCTTCTTCCTCTCGCATGAAGCCGGATGTGCAGGTCGTGGCTGTTATCCTCAAAGCGTGCATATTAATTGGTAATTCGTAGAGGATATGCAGCATATGGGCGGAAACCCTCAATGTCCCACGATAGTTCTGACACCTAACGGTTTGTACAAACCATTGGCGTAATTCTTTATGTGGGCATGGTGTACACCAAGGAGGCATGCGAGGTCGCGAAGGGGGCAGTGATTGGCTTGGATCATTTTCTGGGCCCCACATCATGGAATTGTGGACGGGAATAAGCTGCCCGGTTGTGCAACAAAGATTTGATCTCTCATGGGTAAAGTAACGCACCTCTGCAGAGTGTAAGAACTGTAACTTGTTACTCCCTGTTCCGGAAAGGAGCAGCGAACGCGGCGGGAAAGGAACTCCATAAAAGTTCTGGTAAACCCGAAGGCTGACGTACATAGCTTTTCAGAATAAAAGCAACCTTTGAAAAAATGTTTATGAAAACTTGCATTGCCTACGACCTACGGTCTGTGGCTGTAGTTATGGTGCATCAAACACTCCTTTTCTAGTGAACTTCCTAAGTACGCTCGTACTCAAAGTATCTTCTTAACCCTTGCTAGATTCTAAAGCCATTAAAACAATGTCTACATCAAGTTATGCTCCAGGACTTATCATGCTAAGCTAAAGCTTTTCAATAAAGACAAGGAAGACAGCATATACCTCAACTCAAGTGAAGACAAAGTTACTGATTAGATAGGAATATAATCTCTATCCAAAGAACCTATTTCTGTAGTGCGTTGCGATAGCAGCAATGCCAACCTCTTAGCCAGAATACTAGACTTAATAATATAATTGTTCTTACGTTATTTATCTTTGATTCTTCTCCGTAAGACGTTCTTTCTCTCTCTTTAACCTAGAGTGTTCTCTGGATCTTATGTAAAGAGTGAGTTGTAACCTTTAGCCATGTATTGGACCCGCTGTGTTTCTGTTGTGCCATTCTGAGGGATGTAATACTAGTGAACGGTGTTTTATTGGTGTTATGTCAACGACTATAGTATACTACATCATGCAGTGGTATGCTGGGTCACCGCAAAAATGTAATAAAGTGTGACTTAATGGCTACATTCGACCAGCTTCAAATTAGAGAGTTTCTTTTATTCAAACTCAATTTTTGGAGTAATTACTGTTCTTGCCATAAAAGAAAATGCAGTACAAATCCAACAATATAGACCTATGGGTTTGCTAAATATTAGCTTTAAAATATTCATAAAAGTCGCCACGAATTGTATTATGAACATGGCCGAAAAGGTGATCCGACTTACTCAATTTGCATTTATGCCGGGTTGCTGTATCTTGGAAGGTGTAGTAGTGTTACATGAAACTATACATAAACTACACATGAAGAAGCTTAATGGAGTTCTCTTCAAAATTAATTTTGAAAAGGCTTATGACAAGGTAAAGTAGCCCCTTTTTGCAACAGCCAACAAGCGATTTTGACCCTGTTTGGTCTTGGTGGATCAAAAACTATGTACAAGGTGGAGTGTGGGGACTGTGGGTGAGGGTTAATGATGACATTGGCCACTATTTACAGACATAAAAAGGTTTGAGGCAAGGTTATCCTTTGTCTACAATGAATTTTAATATTGTTGTTGATATGCTTGCGATCATTATTTCAAGAGCAAAGGAAGATGGCTAGGTTGGAGGCCTTGTACCTCCCTTGGTTGAAGGTGGGGTCTCTATTCTACAATATGAAGATGATATGATCTAATTTATGGAAAATGACCTTGAAAAGGCGATAAACATGAAGCTCATTCTTTACATGTTTGAGCAGCTATCTGGGTTGAAAATAAGTTCATAAAGCGAAGTTTTTTTTGGAAAATCAAAGGATATGGAACAACAATATAAGCAGATTTTTGGCTGTGAGTCTAGTCTTTACCTTTTCGGTATTTCGGTACCTATATACCATAGAAAACTACATAATTATTCTTAATGCAATCTAGTAGAAAGTAGGTTCATGTCTATGCTAGGTTCACTACAACATGATAGAGCTTTGGTAATACAAATTTGTGTTACTTCAGGCCTATGGGCAATAACCGTCTCTAAGTAACGCGTTTGTACTAGTGGATGTCACACATAGTAGATGTTCCTATAGGTTAGAAAGTGTGTTACAATTATGCTATAGTAACATTTGTTAGTAATAGCTACAGGAACACAAGTAGTAACATATCTTTATAAGTTGAGTAACACAAGCAGTAACACATATTTTTACCTACGGTAACAAAGTTTGTTGCACATTTTATCAACTACTGTAACACAATAATTGATGACCATCAATCATCTAATAACACATTTGTGTACATAAAGTAACACTATTATTAACATCACACTATAGTTCATATCATTATGAAATAATGACTGAACACATGATTGGCATTTCTCGTAATATAAATTTCATTATTGGGTCCCCCGGATGTAGCATTACATGAGAAAAAATTCATGAATCTCCAAAAAAAAAATTAACACATGTTCCCCATATGTAGCATTACAGGTTACACCATTTTCCACATCCCATCTGAATAATGAATTTCCAAGTAAAAAGTAAGTTTGCTTTGCTAAGGCCATCATAGAAAAAATGGGTTACCAAAGCACATATATTACATTGTTTCAATTTATACATGAGAAGGAGACTATACTTCTAGTTACATGTCAATATTCTAACGAGAAACTTTTCCAACACTTTCTTGGCAATGAAAGCTACTCTCTTATGGAGGCCGTTTGGTACTAAAAAATTCAGTGTTGACAAGTTTACCTGTGTTCATGCTTTTGTTTCTAGAAGTACCAATTGGGGCAAGGAAATGCCTAGACTTTTTCTGGTCTAGATTTTTTTGGAAAAGCGATGATACAAGAGCTTGGTTGTTACACTGACGTACGATAAGTCAAGCATCACTTCAAGCGAGATACAAATTGCGATGTTATCTTATGATCAACGAGAAAATAAAACTTTCAATGAAGGTGCTTCTACTGGTGCTAGTGATGGACATGGGCTGATGGTCAGACATAATCATGGTTGAAAATCTGGCAAGAAGAAGGGAAAGCCCTAGATTTTTCATTGTAAGAAGTGGGGTTACATCAGGAAGCATTGTCCAATATACAACAAGATTGCTAGGGCTGCAAATATTGTTGTTAAGTCTTCAGCAGATTCTGATAGTGAAGTTCTAGCCTTAGTAAGCGAATTCTTTGATGAAGTGTGGATTCTGGATCCATGGAGCTCTTATCACGTGACATTTGACAACAAGTGGTTTTGTATAAGTCAGATGATTTTGGAGTATTTAATGTGCTCATCGGATCTACGCAGCTGGTGACACAGCTCGCCGCTGGTGGATCGTTTCGTTCCGAATAGGTAGCTGTTGTAATAGTGTCGAATATGTGTAGGCTACAGTTGGACTTGGACTATGCGGTAGGGTTAAGTGTTTGAGTCGAACACTTGTAACCTAGCCTATTATATAAAGGCAACGGAAGTAGCCAAAATAGACTAGACGCAAGACAGGTTAGACACAAGATCGAGTTTCGGGGACGTTCTGGTGCTCGTGGTAGGGCGCCGGACCGGTGTGGCGTTTTGTAGATCTGATGTGTCTGTACACCGTGACGGGCTTGTCGCCGATGGTACTCTGATTATAGTACCAGGGAAGGAGCGCCCGTAAAGCATGCCCCACAGATGTAGGTTTTGCCGAACTGCGTTACCAAACGTCGTCTTCTCCGTCTACTTTCTGCATTGATCTAATCGTGTATATTGCTAACAAGTGGTATCAGAGCCATCAGGTTACAAGATCGGATTCATGGTGCGGATGATCATAGAGGAAGGCGAGGCGATGGAGGTTCTGGTGGGTGGCGGGCTTCTGTCGAGCGGAGGACGGTACGCATTGTTGATGACGACGGAACACCAACAAAGGACATCATTGATCGCGGGCGTGTCGACACGAAGCGGACATGTCGTCGAAGCAGATCCGATTGGCAGGAACCGTTGGTTGGATAGCTTGGCGCGCAAGTTGGAGGAGATCGTACCGACTGAGGCTGCGCATCATGGTTCGAGTGGTCAGACCGGCCGTTTCAACCGGAGAGGCCGGCTCGACGAAAGGAGACCAGGTGCAATACAGCAAGGACCCGACGTGTTCTGATGTCGTGACGGTTATGGTCTCTGAGACGCGCGTAAACAGACGTGCGAGTGTGGACTCTAAGGTTAGGAATATCTGGTGGAGTCCAACACGGTTTCGATTCGACACGGCGTGGACCGACTCTATTATGGTGCGCACATGGAACAAGGAAGGCCGAGTTGGATGACGCAAGGCGTGGCTTGGAGCTTAGGAAAGAGAGTCACGTACGGTTCGGATTGAAGGTGGAGATAGATCTGAACTATCTCGAGGTCAATAAAAGGAGGGCGAGGAGGCAACAGAGAGTTCACGAGTTGCTTTGCCCTAAGTTTGAGCACGGAATTTTGGAGGCAAGGCGGCGCGCGCGATAAGGCTTTGCTGAACCGATGGAGAGGCTCTAGTCGGTTGGATTGTATTGACCTAAAAGATCTAATCGGTGGCTGTTCATGGGAGAGCAGCGGGAGGGCGTGTTGTCTTCCACCAGGTTCGAGGTGACGAAGTTCGATGGTACGGGCAACTTCCCGCTTTGGCAGACGAGGGTAAAGGATTTGCTGGGGCAGCAGGGACTCCTGAGGACAATCAAGACTGATGCGGTGAAGCCTGCAAAGTTGGACGCTGATGACTGGGCTGAGATGCAAATCAGGGCGGCCAGTACTATAAGGCTAAGCCTAGCTAATCAGGTCCTGTACCATGTGATAAACGAGGAGTCGCCGAGTGCAATCTAGGAGACGTTGGAGGAACATTTCTTGAACAAGACTGCGTCCAATAAGTTGTATCTGAAACAGGAACTGTACGGGATGAGGATGCAAGAGGGGGCGAACCTTACTGAACACATCAATACCTTCAACCGTGCGGTCTTGGATCTGGAGAGGATTGGGTCAAAGGTGGAGGACAAGGACAAGGCTTTGCTCATGCTTGTTTCATTGCCAAAATCCTACAAGAGTTTGATGGTTACCCTGACATGCGGCAAGTCAAGCATCACTTCAAGCGAGGTACAAACTGCGTTGTTATCATATGATCAACGTGAAAAAAAGACTTCCGAAGAAAGTGCTTCCGCTGGTTCTAGTGATGGACAAGGGCTGGTGGTCAAGGGCAATCATGGTGGGAAGGTCAAGAAAAATAAGGGAAAGCCACAATGTCATCATTGTAAGAAGTGGGGTCATATCAGGAGGTTTTGTCCAATGTATAAGGCTGATGGAGCTGCAAATATTGTTGTTAAACCTGCAGCTGATTCTGATAGTGAAGTTCTGGCTTTGGTAAGCGAATTGTTCGATGAGGTGTGGATGTTGGATTAAGGGAGCTCTTATCATGTGACATCTAATAAGGAGTGGTTCTCTACCTACAAGTTTGGTGATTTTGGAGCTGTCTATCAAGTCGATGGTGTGCCTCAGCACATCATGGACATGGGAGATATCAAGATCAAGTCTAAAGATGGTGGTGAAATGGTGCTCCAGGATGTTAGATATGTGACGAGGGCTCGCAAGAATCTAATCTCACTGGGAGAACTCCATGACAACGATTATTCCTATCGTATTGACAGGGACAGGTTGTCTATGCGGGTCAAGAAGAACAAGAAGTTGGTGCTGAAGGGCAGAAGGACTAGGAATAACCTGTACAAGGTGTGTGTGAGCATCGTTCCAGGTGGAGCTGAAGAGGAGCACGATGAGGCGACAGGATCAGCTGGGGCGACCGAGTCCGATGAGGGCTCGGACGAAGGCTCATGCAAGTGAGCAACAAGAAAACCAAGTTCAAGATACACTGAGGTGTTCGCGCGAAGACGGCGGTTCTATTGGCGACATATTCGCCAAGGTAGAGATTGTTGTAATAGTATCGAATATGTGTATAGACTACAGTTGGACTTGGACTATGCGGTAGGGTTAAGTGTTTGAGTCGGACACTTGTAACCTGGCTTATTATATAGAGGCATGGGGAGTAGCCAAAATAGACTAGACGCAAGACAGGTTAGACACAAGATCGAGTTTCGGGGACGGTCCGGTGCTCGTGGCAGGGCACCGGACGGCGTGGCGTTTTGTAGATCTGATGTGTCTGTACACCGTAACGGGCTTGTCGTCGACGATACTCTGATTATAGTACCAGGAGAGGAGCGTCCGTAAAGCATGCCCCACAGACGTAGGCTTTGGCAAACTGCGTTACCAAGTTTTCTTCGTCTACTTTCTATAGTAATCTAATCGCATATATTGCTATCAGTAGTACCAAGAGGTGCATATACGGCTATCCCCGAGCCCGGTGACTCCAAGTTTTTCAACGGCAAGATTCACTCAACTCCCGTCGACCAGTCTAGGCGTATGAGTACTTCATTGATTAACTCGAGTACTACTACAGCTAACGGCACAGTACAATTAAAGTTGGAGATCATGTAATGTACTGTCGCCACATTCCGATCGTATTTCCTAAAATGTGTCTAGTATGAAAATGTGTCCACTGTCTAGGTACAAACTATGTGTATATATGTGAGTACTATGTATATTCCCGAGCTCCCGGCCAGGTTCGTCGACTCAATATTTTTCACCCCAAGTTCATTGAACCAGCCAGCGTCCTAGCATCTAGGAAGATCGCGTCATTAATTGGTTTCTCCTTCAGGGCATGGGCTTAACTCGCCAGTGCGCGCAGGTGCTGGAATAGCGCAGTGCAGTGTCACCACGCCGGCTGTTGTTCCAAATGTGTATAGCATGAACAAGCACAGGTGTACGTGGACCAGGTTCAGCGAGGGACATGGTTTAACCAGACGGCTAGGTTCACTGAATCTCCTCCCCTGCTCGGGACTCTGCCAGTGCTTTCTCGAGTCGCCGCTTCTCACTTTCACCACATGCAAGCATGCATGGTCCATACTACTAGTATCTCGCAGAAACTTCCATAAATCTTCATAAATTCGAGTACATTGCAATGTTTTTTTTTTTTGCGGTCGATGTCGTCGTAGTCTACTATCTCCGGAGTAGTCGCTAGCAGCTGTCTCGAAAGGCAAAACCAGATCGACCCCAGTCTCCAGCTAGACGTAGCTGTCGTCCTCTCTTTGGGTGCATTCATCCTCTGCATCTGCAGTATTTTTTGTTAAATCTGCCCAAGTCCTAAAAGTTTAACCAAGTCTAACCCTTTCTCAAAACTAATTCGAAATCTGATCCCTAGGGTCGGCGTCGTTTAAAATGGCGCCGAAGTTGTACAGGTCGGCGCACACAAAAAAGAAAACCGAGCTGAAGAAGGTCGGCTCCGTTTAAAACGGCGCCGACTTCCCTAGTTTGCCTTCCAGCAGCTTTATCTTGACGCCGACCTGTACAACTTCGGCGCCATTTTAAATGGCGCAGATCCCAGGGGTCAGATACCAAATTAGTTTTGAGAAAGGGTCAGACTTAGTTAAACTTTGCAGATTTAGACAGATTTGATAAAAAAAAATACGCATCTGCATGCCGCGGCGCCGCGTCAGCACAAAGAAACCACCCAAACCAAACCCCGCCCGCTCGCCGGCCGCCTATAAAAAGCGCCCCCCTCTCAACCCTCCCCTCGGTCGCAGTCTCCCACTCACAGCCACAGCACAGCAGCAGCCCACAGAGAAGAAGAGAAAAAAAAAATCCAAAACCACTCCGTAGTACAGTACGTAGTGCACTCGATCGCGCAGAGAGAAAACCAGAGGAAAGAAAGAGCGAGCAGTCGATCGATCGATCCGTGAGTTTCTTCATTTATCATGAGGCCGGTGAGAGAAGGTGCGGCGGCGCTGGTGGGTGTCGGCGGCGGTGACCAGGCACAGGCAGCAACGTCGGCGGCGGCGGCGGGACATGTCGGGCACGCGCACACAGGGCTGTGGAGGACGCCGACGCCGTACCTCTTCCTGGGCTTCGCGCTCATGATGGGCCTCATCGCGGTGGCGCTGCTCATCCTCGTCTGCACGCGCCGCAAGCCCACCGGCTCCTTGCGGCGTGGAAGCGGGACCGCGGCCGCGGAGTCGGCGTCGGCTCGGGGAGCTATGGCGCCGCTCGACAGGGAGCCCAAGGTCGTCGTCATCATGGCGGGGGACGACATGCCTTCCTTCATCGCCAGCGCCAGGCCGTTCGCGTTCGCCATCGCTGTAGGCGCCGGCGAGCCGCGCAGGGCGGAGGCGGCGTAGGAGCGTACGTCGCGGCGCACCGCGCACCCGTGCAGCATTAGCGGGACCTATTTTGTTCGTGAGATTTAGGATTTTGTCTGTAGTACTGGTAGCAAGCATGGAAGACGTAGAGAGTACACCGCGCGCGGTTTCTTGGTGAGGTGCCGCGAGGCCGAGGGTTCATGCCCTCCGCCCGCTCCGTCGGTGGAGGCGGCAGAGTGAGTGACGGCCGGCGGAGTACAGTCGAGGACACACAGACGAAGCCGGAAGCCCTGAATGCACGGTGAAACTGATGATGGAGGCGGAGCTAGCTGTACAATTCTTTCTTTCTTTCTTTCTTTCTTGCGAAATTTCCCATCTCCTTTCGTGGCAAGAGACCCGATCAATCGACGTGTGGCACGCACAGTACGTACGTGCACATCACATCACCAACCAACCAACCAACCAACCAACCAAGGCCGCCACAAGCAGCCATCGCCGCATGACCAGCGCGCGTAGTAGTAGTAGTAGTGCCCGTCGAGCCGCCGCGCGCGCATCGCCGAATCGTCGTGACAGTGACGCTTCCTGATTGGATTTGTCAAACATACAGTACATCGGGCACCAAGAGCGGCCGGACCCTGGGAACGCCAGCACCATGTTGGGAATCGAATCATCTAGCACCTGGCATCTTCTACAGATTAGCATCCAGATGATGTTGTACGTACTACGTACCTGAAAACCTGAAAAGACAGGGATTGTTGTATTCGGCCGATCGGCTACTTTCTACTCACTCCGTTTGGAAATATAAGATGTTTTAGGTTTGTGAATGAGATGTATCTAGACATCTTTTAGTGTATAGATACATTCACAAACCCTAAACATCTTATATTTCCAAATAAAGGGAGTACTACTTATATTTATGAATTACTAAAGCACAGCTAGCTGTGACGTCACAGCTAGCTTGTGTACCGTTGATTTGGTCCGGTCATCAAAATTAGTGCACTTGTTCCGCTGGCCCGCGTCTGCATGCTACGTTAATTGTTGAGCTGGCCCGCATCGCTGCTTGTGTTATCCGTGGTTGTTGTTTTGCATGTTGTCCTTATTGGGCTAATAAATGGGCTTTCTTCTTTTATTTGGTTGTTAGACCTTTTCTCATTTTTTTTGTTTGCTGGATTGACCAAGCTAGAGCGGCCGGGTAGCCACGAAGTAATGGTGGGAGGCGAATACGTTGCTGGAATTTTTTATTTTATTTGTTATTTTGTGTTTTTTCTTTTTCTTGTAAAATGATTTATTTTTAGTGGGGTACTAAATATGTATGACTAACAAGAATTAGATTTGGATTTTCTGGCTTTAATCTTTTTCATTCTCCATACTTGCCTTTTTTCTAGGTTTATTTTTGTGTGTCGCTACTACTAAGACGTATTGTCATCTTTTTAATAGATATTACTTGGCTGCAATTTATACAGAGAGGGGGCAAATATTTTCGTGTATATATATTAGGTGCAACTAATATATTTTATTAGTTGCGACTAATATATTCAACAAGAAGTGATCGAGAATTTTTGAAATCATGATCTGCCTTTTTGTCCGTGATATTTTATTATAGAAGTTGCAACTAGACTTGCAACTGAGGATGAATGACATTAATTGACTTTTTTTAAACCATAATCAACTCTTTTGTCCGATGAGTTGTTGCAACTGAGATTCGTTTATACAAATTTCAAATAGACTTGCAGCTGAGATTGAAATGACATCAGTTTGACCAAGAAATTTTGAAATCACGCCCGCTTCTTTTTCCCGTAGGATTCTTTTTATAGAAGTTATAACTTGACTTGCAACTGAGATTGAAACTACATTATTTGATATAAATTTTTGAACCGGGTGATCTTGCAATTGATATTTTTTAGTTATACATGTATTTTTAATTGCAAATGGCGTTGCAACTGAGTTGCTTTTATAGTTGCAAGTGGAGTCGCAACTGACTGTCTTGTGTTTTCCAGTTGCGAATGGGGTTGCAACTGAGTTATTTTTACAGTTGCAAGTAGAGTCGCAACTAAGTGAATTATCTTTATCAGTTGTAAATGGAGTGCAACTGGGTTGTTTTTTCAGTCACAACTGAATCTGTGACTGGCCTTATTACCTCCGTTTTTAAGATATGATGTGTTTGGTAAGCTATTTTAGTCTAAAAACATACTTTCTCTAATCCATATTACTTGTTACTTGATTGAATATATCTAGAACTAAAATATGTCTATATACATCCTTTTTTACGATAAATAAATAATATGGATCGAAAGGAGTATTAATATCAAAGTAGATTTTCTCAAGTGAGGTTAAGATTTTATACTAGCTAAAACTGACATAGACATGCAATACGGGTTGAAAGAAGAATTCCGAAAGAGACAATCACACCAGTGCATAAATGCAAACGAGAGCACCATCTACAGCGGGGCATGAGCACACCACACATGCATGCAACAGGCTACAACGGAAAAGCAGCAGGGCATAAGTAGACCATACATGCAACAACGGAAAATCAGCAGGGCACAGGGATAAACGCGGCATGCAAACAGCGCACGACGTGGTGCTAACGTCAGCTGACTGCGATTTAACTTACGTCGCAGTCGACTGTGACATAGAGAGACCCATATTTATTTCCCTTTGAGAGGATATATAGGCTGCCGCGATGATTATTTTTTACGAACAGGGCATAAATCCACATATTATCTAAAATCATCCCTCATAAGAACATCCTTAACAAAGAAATAAAACCTAAATTTTTGAAAAGTTTAGCACGATCATCGTTCTACATCCCTCGACGGTGTGCCATGAGAAAGGCTCGATGCCTTATTTGGGCCTCCTGCGTAGCAAAGCTCATATTGGAAAAATCTTGAAAAAAATCCAGACGGTGACCGGGAAGTCGTCGACATAGAGAAAATATTGGCGACCAGCAGACCACGACCTCGAGAGATCGTCATCCCAAAGAAGCTAGTACTGAGAAGAGCCCGGAGATAATCCTAGCTCCGACCGGATGAAGGAGGGGGATACCAAACTCACAAGAGAGACTCAGAGCATCGCTGACCCAAGGACCATAGTGTCTAGAGCAGTGGCGTCGGTGGAGGAATGGAAATCTGTCCAGAACTCACCACGTTTGAAGATCCCGACTCTGAAAGAGCGCGGGAGGAGAACTGGTTAAAGGTCAGCACTGATGGCGCCTTTCATTTGGTATCGAGGACGGGAGGGGCGGTGTCGTGCTACGACACCACCATGGTGCCTTCATGCATCGAGCGTGTCGTTTTTTCCCCTACCTCGTTGATGCTGAATCTGCTGAACTGCAAGCCTGCAGACTGGGTCTCCCGGTGGCGATGGACAAGGATGTCAGGAGAGTGGTACTGGAGATATTTAGTTCAGGAGAGGTTGCAAAGCTAAATAGGGACGAGCAGGATCGATCTATTCACGGTCCGTTGGTCGAAGAGATCAAGCCCCTTCTTTCGAACTTTGATGGCTTCTTGGTTCGGTCGGTGCGATGATCGGGGAATGGCTCGGCGCATGTGCTGGCTAAATTTGGCTGCGAATAAAGCTTGTAATGTGTGGTGTGGTGTTGTATACCAGATTATATTAGGAACCGGCTAGACTTGGACCTTTGTGTTGGGTAATATAAATCGCAACAAGTTTATCTCAAAAAAAAAAAGTTATCTCACGATGTCATACCTGGCTGAGCTTCATCAGGTGGAGGTAGAATTTGAGGACACCAATATGTTGTGGCATCATCCTGAACTCTAAATCCCGGTCCGTTGGCACCATAGACTTGCCAATCCCGGTAAAGTGGTGATGTGGAATCAAACAAACCACATTTAGTTAACTTTTGGATAATCTCAAGAGCCAGATGGAACCTAGGGTTAATCTACCAGAGATCACATGCATAGTGCTACGAATCCAGGTTAATTCTTCTTTCTTCTATAAGGGTGGGCTCAGTTAGCTTTCTTTCTCCTGCCATGCATGGATGCATGACGGTGGACGACATGAATATATGGTTAAACATAGATCAGAGATCTCCTCCCCTCGCATTCTTTTCATTTCTTGTTATTCCTTGATCGTCAACTCTATGTACGTCCTGCATTAGCTCGGAGGCATCTCCCCGCGTCCCCTCTTATTCTGTTCATTTCTTATTGGATGACACTAGTCGATTTTCAACTAAATTACTGCTCAGAGACTTGTCGCCGCATCCACTTTATTCCATTCATTTCTGATTGGATGGCACTAGTCGATTTTCAACTAAATGTCCTAGTACTTGGAAGATGCATCATTTAATTACCTTTGTTCTGTTCCTGTTAGCGTGTCATCACATTCCTTGATATATAATTCTTGGATAATCTCAAGAGCCGGAGGAACCCGCAGATAAATCTTCTTCCAAATGGTGCTGCGAATCCGGTTAATTATTCTTTCTCCGAGAATGGTAGGCATGAGTAATAACTTGCTTTTAGCTAAAAGTCAAACTAATTTAATCTCATTAACTGTCGATAAAGTTATGCTAACTAGCAAGGTGATCCTCGCAAATGCGAGGGAATCATTTTTAGCATGTTGAAAACAATAAATATCTATGTTTTATTTTAGTGTTTCCTTCTCATATTTGCGCCTTTTAGTGCAAGATGCATGTCGTTTTAGACATCATTACCTTCCTGGAGGTGTGTTTTGACCTTTACTATATAACACCTTTGAAGAGAGCTTTTTTTGGATGATCTATTTATTAGTTAAGGTTGAGATACAATGACGCAGATAAACCAACCTGCATCCGCACGCCCGCCCAATCATTTTTCATATTCACGCTAGTGTAGATTTGCATCTCTATAGTGATTAATCATTTTTTGAAGCGTTATATAGGATAATACGGATAATACGCTCTGCTTGTAGCTATATCATACCAAAAAATAGGCTTGGACTGACATTTTTTGTAGAAACACAGTACAAACGCAGACGTTCACAATGCGTACATACACTCACCCCTATGTACACACGCACGCACACCCTACCTCTATGAGCACCTCCGAGTGACTAAGCCGGCGGGTCTTGAGATTGACGAAGTCACCGCAGGCACCTCGCTATCGATGGGAACGTCGCCTCTCACTGAAAGAATATTTCGCCTTTATGAGACACCAAAGCGTCAAACTTGAGGTTTGAACTCTGATGGATGGGATACCACTGTCCTCCTAACCATCCAACCACGGGTTGATTCTCTGGACTGACATTTTTTGCTTAAATAGGGACCAACATATTTATAGAGAAACAAAAAAAGTTGACAAACCAATCAACGGCACGCCATAAATGTTTTCTTCTAGTAACCAACGCTCATTCATATACTTCACATTCATGCTAATGGTGGTGCCTAATCACTCATCAGCTACTCTTTTAATGTGGCGCTTCTTAGAAATTTTGTACATTATCGGCCGAACCAAGTTTCTACAAAACATTAGATGGTAAGACTAAATTTTCCATTGGCTATGATATTTCAAGAGTCTCGAAAATATTCATATATGTTGAGATAGATCAGTATTGGAATGTATGTGGTGGGAACTAACATGCTTGAATCGGGCATAACTTATGCTTATAATTTATAGTCCACCTATTGATTTGACAAGCTGAATTCAACAACTTTGATGCACTGTTTTTGTTGTGGAATAATAACGGCTTAGCCCTAGGTGTTTTCTCGTCACATTATGCAATGCGAATATAGCATTGTTATCCATGTATAGTGTACTCTACTTATAAGATATTTTGCCTCGTCGCCTTCCTTATTGTGTATCCATGGATAGATAGGTCGAGAGGTCTGCCTTTCATTTTTTTTAAGCTGCCCCTAGATATACTCGGTATATTTTTTAAGCTGCCCCTAGAAGGACCATTATATTTAAGCTGCCCCTAGATATTTTTTTGCGTGTCCTTGCCATCTATCTAGACGTGAAACATGCCACCGTGTATGCATCTATTTTTCTCGTGACATATTTGCATGTGTAACAATCTAGAACTAACTTATTCATATCAGGTTTAATTTTGGATTTTATTTGAACATCTGTGCCCCACGTGGACTCTATGGGTTCAGATCCATTAATAACCAATTACAATAAAATATCGTGGGTGATTTTCAAATACATCATGATGATGAGTTGTGCACCGGTAGAAAACGTGAGGGACTAAATCTATGCACAGGATATGTACGTGAGAAGGCGAATGTGTAAACGTAGATGGTCGGTACGGTCTCATTAAATCGTAGCCTTAAATTAAAGATCTAAGGGCTAATATAATTTAGGTGACGTGGATCAACCAGATGCCTCGAATAACACTCTTATATTGCTTTTAGTATATAATAGATAATTCCTCCGTCCAGCTTCGATCGATCTTTGCAACTTCTGCGCGCGCATGCGGATGTGTAGAAGGAACGGATCGTCTCTGACTTGACCACCTGTCAACAACGGCGACGAATTTACCCACGATCTTCAACTGGACGACGACGCCCGGCCGGTCGCGCAATACCGACGCGGTCGATTCGCGCAGCCGCTTTTCTACCTTTTCCCATTTGTCCCTCTGTCCTGCATCAGTTGAAGTCCGCCTACATGCAGAGCACGACACGCATACAACGGTTTGAAAGATTTCTCGTGAAAATCCAGCTAGCTAGCAACAATTGATCGATCTAGGTAGGCGGTGACCAGCTAACGGGAAGACGGGAGTCCAAAGCAATGCGGCTATTGCTCAGCAGCACGCGCGCGACCGTGGATCAATGCAGCTGAGGCTCCTCCTCGCAGAGTTAAATTCATCGTTAGTCACTAGACTTGCTTAGCAAAGTCAATATAGTCATTGTATAACGGGAATACAAATTTATGGTCATTGAAGACGTTTTGGATTGTTGCTTGCGGTCACCGCTCGCGCCGTATAGATGGATTTGATGATGTGGCGAGTTAGGACCCACTAGCAGTCTCTAGGTGTGTAGCCTCCAAAATTTACTTTTTATCTCAGACAATTGCTTAACTGTTTTGCCTGTCGTAGTTGTCGTTGCCTTCGAAATCCCCCGAGCGCGTCGCACGTCATGACCGCAATCCCCCGAGCGCGTCGTCATTGCAAAACGCTCACGCACGGCGAGACTACAATCCCCCGAGCGCGTCGTCATTGCCTTCGAAATCCGCTGCCATTCCCCTACGAATTCTGCCGCCATTTCCATATAAATCAGAATTGATTGGGTGGACCGGATTGAATTTGAATCAGCGGCGTCAGCACCTGCCGCATCACTAGCTCCTTCCCCTCCCTGCTCTGCTTGTAGACGCTGCTGAGCCTCCGTGCTCTCCTCCATGTCCCACATGAGGAAGACCAAATGGCGGCGGCTCGCCCTCGTCTAGGCCCGGGCCACGCCGCCAAGGACGCATGCGGCCTCCATCCGTCGCCGGAGGCTACTGTCACAAGCCGCTACAGCTGCCTTAGAGAATCACCGTGCATCGTCGAGGCTCTAGGACCACGCGCGCATCCTGTAAGACCACCGAGACGAAGTCCTCGATGAGACCGAGCGGAGCTCCACCTTTCGTCGACCATTTCAGCAAAGACGGAACACGCTGACCTGTGGTGTATGCATCCTAGACTTAGCCTCGACACAACAGACCTCGGCGACACCACTGCTTCGACATCAGCGACCATCGGAGCGGCCGTGGACACCCAGTGTGGAGGCCGTGTCGTGTGCGGCCGGCACGCCCAGAGCTGGCCTTGGACACCCAGTGCATGGAGGCCGGCATCTTGGGGAACGAGGTGCTGCTGATCTGCTTGGGGATGTCGTGGGAAGGGACGAGCTTCCAGCGGCAAGCTCGCCATGGCCATGGTGTTCTGGACGCGCATCCTCTGCTCGTGCGTGTTGTTGTCTATCCGCATCGACGACGAACGTGTAGGAGCAGGAGGGGGGGCGGGGGCAGAAGCAGGGGAGACATGCGTAGGAGCAGGGGAGGCAGACAACCTCCTTCCCCCGGATGGAAGCTTGCTAGAGAAGGAGGCATTCCATGATGCCGGTGCCAGACGGATGGAAGCTTTCTAGAAAAAGAGGCATTCGTAGGAGCCGGGGAGGCAGACGGATGGAAGATTGCTAGAGAAGGAGGCGTTCACCCGGTGTCTTTTGTATTTTTTTTAGGGGCCTTCCTAAAAAACAACATAGCCTGCCGGTGGGTCCGTCACGTCATCAAATACATCGCTACGTCGTCGGCGGTGATCATGAGCGACATTCCGACGCGTCTTTTATGACCGTAAACTTGTATTCCCGTTATACAATACTCCCTCTGTCTCACAGCTTAGGGCGTTAATTTTTTTTTGAAATTTACTCAGAGCTTAAGGCGTGGAGGCGTGACACTTGCTAGCCTTCCTGTTTTACCCTTTGATTTATACCCTCATTAGCATCCCAGTAATCAAAGAGTGACGCCTCCATGCTTCGTCTTCCATGCGGTATTAAATTTTCCGGAGAGAGCGCTGCGTACATGAGAGAGAAACGAGGAGCTGGGACAACCTACGAGAGAATTAAGGAGATTTTCACGCATGCATGCAGGGGCATATTAGGAAGTTTTATGGTCGTTTTCTTCTTGCCGATTGCTTCTTAATAAGCGTGCTAAAAAATACACGTCCTAAGCCATGGAATGGAGGGAGTAACTGTATTAACTTTTTTTTTTTTGACAGGACTGTATTAACTTTGCTAAGAAAGTTCAATGACTAACGATTGATTTAAGTCCTCCTCACAGCTGGAAATTCCAGCCGTGGGTGGCCAAATCTAGTGGCTCACACGCGCGGTTGCTTGCTTCCATCCAGATGGCTAGCTAGCTATATAGGCTGCATGGCGTAATACGTGCGAAAACTTTCCCTCCACACTGCCCATAAAATCCATTTACTCCTGCAGCCTGCTCCCCGGATGATTTGAATGCGCGCGGAGGCTCGACCCGGATCCAGGGCCAGGGGAAACATAAAGGACAGCCCTACGCGTCCCCTGGGGGATATGTGCTTTTTATCCCCCGGGTCCCCAGCCAACCACGTGTCCTTTATTTGATTCAAAATCCGGCGTTTGCAAAAAATGGTTCGGTCTAAAAAATAGAAAATTAGACTGTACCTCGCCGGAGATCTCGCCGGTGACCGTGTAGCAAAAAAGTTATGTTAATGTAGCAAATCCGACCTCACCGGAGACTCGCCGGAGACCTCACCGGAGAATTTCGCCGGAGATCTCGCCGGAGACCTTGTAGCAAAAATTTTGCGCTATTGTAGCAAAACCACAAAACGGTTGTAGCAAAAAAAATGTACTAATGTAGCAAAAAGAACGACCTCGCCGGAGACATCACCGGTGCCTGCCGTAGCAAAGTCGTTGAAAATGTCGTAGCAAATATTTTGTGTTATTATAGCAAAAACATAGAAGAGAAATAGCAAAAACTTGCTACTATTGTAGCATCACCTTGTAGCAAAACCAAAGACACACTTATAGCACCACCGCCAGCCACACATAGCAAGAACTATATACTATTATAGCAAAACGATAAAACTAATGTAGCAAAAATTGTACAAGAAACCGTATAGCATATAGAGAACACGAATGTAGCAGCGTGTAGCAAAAACATTGGACTATATTATAGAAAAACATGGCGCTCCAACAGCAGCGTGTAGCAGCTACCATAGCAGCGTGTAGCCGGCTCCGCTCCCACATGTAGAAGCTTCTGCCTCCACCGCCGCCATGTGTAGCAGCCGATGCCCCGTCGTATAGCAGCAGTCGCCGCCGTGTGTAGCAATCTTCGTGGCCACCATCTTCAAATCGAGAGCCGCTGACCCAACAAATGGAGGGAGTGAGGAAAAGAAGAAAGAAGGAAGGAGGTGGCTGCCGCCACCAGAGTTGAGGGAGGAGGAATTTGGTGGCCGCCGGAGCTGGGGGGCTCACGGCGCGGGAGGAGAACGGGAGGTGGGGAACTCTCAGTTTCCATCGATCTATTTGGGTGCGGGTGGATAAGGCAGAGACGTTTTGAAGGTGGAGTCCACGCGGGACACGCGTCGCCACGAGGAGGCGGAGGATACGAATCGCGTGATCCCCCGGGGGAGTTGTATCATTTTCCAAACATAAAGCGGTCAGCTGCCAGTTCAGTCCGTGACGCCGCGTATCGCTCGACGTATCGGCTTATCGCGGTGCACGCAAGCCCCATGGCCTGTGAGTCACAGGCGGCTGTGACCCCTGTCGGTTAGTGTTCGGAGAGTTTGATTCTAGCTCGTATACTGTCGTCGTACAGCAGCCATCGCCTCCGCCGCCGCCGCTAGAATCTTCTAGCCTGGCATGTCATGGCATGCAAAGCATGGTGTGTGAGGCACGGTTCGTGTACGTACGTGTTGAATGTATGCACGATACGGAGCGGCTGGCCAAAATGAAATCAAGCATATGCACATGTGTTCCATGTGGTTCAGGTATAAGAGATGTGATGATAAGGCCGGATGAGGTATAAGTGTTAACTTTTGGGCAAGTTGCTCCAATCGTCCATGGTTTTCTGCCGACTCGAAATTATTCTTCACTCGCTATATTAATATAAAAATCATACCATACAAGCAACGACATGTTTGAAACGAAGAAAATGCGGGACAGCAGCAAAACCATGTCCAAAAGAGAAGAATAAGCAAATACTAGAAGACTATGACCGATCGACTAAACCGCCGCATCCAAAATAAGATGTTCCACCACACTCCTAGCATCGAAACAATCGGTGCCAAGCAGCACTTTCAAGAATGAAATGGCGATGGTTGCTGCCCGAACCAACTTATCCTAGGATTTCTCCCAGCACATAGAGGAAGTGGACCTAGGGTAGCCACGAAGCCCTCAAAAAATGGAATAGTGCCACCCGAAGGCGGCAACGCGCCAGTGTTGGTCGAGGCGAATGGGATTTCTATCGAACCCCGTGTACGATCCGAAGCACGGAATCCTCGCAAGCTCGAAGCCTCGGCACCACCAAACTCGCCGCCCACGATCATGCACCACTACGGTCATGAAGCCACCATCGTCGTTTCTCCAAAGCAACAGACATGAGACCTGCCCGAAGGGGGAAAATAGTAGCTCAATTCGGGGCCAACAGTACCATGACCACACGTGAGGGAGCTTCCTCCACCGCCAAAGGAGGTAGACAACCAGACGTGGTCGCAGTTATTTCTAGTTAGGTCCATAAAGCCCCTGCAGGGGCTAACCTATCCCAGAGGGTCCAATTCGGCCAAGATCGGGCCCGTAATGCTAGCCGCCACGATGCAACAGACTGCCACCAGCCACCTTCCCCATCCTCTAGCTCACAGTCGTCGCCATCACAGGACACAACGCTCTCATCACGAGCGGACGTGGGAATCCCTACCACGTTCTTGCACCGCGTCGCTGCTCTGTAGCAACCACACATCACCAGCGCCGCTGCCGGCAGTGACGGGGGAGGAAAGGTGGAGGGCGGCAACTCTATCACCCGTGCGGGGGCGACGCGAGTGGCGAGAGCATTTTTTTCATTTCGCTTGCCCTTGCTATCTGAAGTAGCCCCAAACAGCGACCGATGAGGAAGATATCTCGTTAGGCATGTCATACCTGATCCCAAAACGAGACCTAAACGAAGGTAGCAAGTCCGCTGGTACACATCGGGACGTGTCGCAAGCACGGTGGTCATTAGAGCGCGGTCGTCAAACTCCGTTGCCAGGGCAACCATGCCTGGGGTGCGAGACAGAACACATCCTCTCGAGGTCGTTTGCCATTGCGGATCTCGCTCCTAACGGGCCCCGTTCCTTTGTTGGAGAGGAATCGGCCAGGGAAGATATGCTGAGTTTCGATCTGGTGATTGGGACGGCGGAGGCGACAACGAGGCCCGATTATGGGCGTGCGACGTTGATTGACCATGGTGGAGAGACAAGTCGAGCCACGGCAAGCTCCGATTTGGTGAGGAGGAGCCGGAGGTGAGATAGGGATTTGGACGACAATGGAAGAGGAGAGAAGAAGACCTGGTCCAGACGAAAGTCAATTAGTCCATGCCGGCAAAGAATAACAAAAATTACTGACAGTCCATCCCAAAGAAAAGTTAATGGAGGTTACTCGCAGTGATATTTGAGTTTGAACGTTTTTCTTCAAACCCAAATGACCGTATTTGTGTTTAATTTATATTTACCCCGTTTTATCCATTCTAGATGGTTTTCACAACTATTTAATCCCTGCTGTCTAATTGCACGCAATTCCTACCCTTTAGGACTAGGGCTCGTGAAGCCCCGAACCAGTAAATGAAATCCCCCTCTTGTACTGGAGTACATCGCACCGCGTTGGTAGCTGTGGTAGAGAGTGGAGTGATTGACCGACAGATAAACAGGACGCGGTGTGCCTCCTGAGGTTGGCATGACCGATATGTGCAGTCTCGTGGGTATGCATTGACGAACAAGGGAGGAAACCCTGTACACGTCTCGAGTGATAAAGGGTGCCTAGCTTAAGCAACTTGTGCCTTCGCAATATCTCGACGGTGTGTAGAACGTGCCCATACCGACGAACCATCAAAATATCAAGCAGTACTCAGTATACAGCCTATCGAGCACAAAAACACTTTTTAATTACTTCCCCGGGTCTAAATTAGTAGTGTTCTTATATTTGTATAGATTTAGATGTATCTAATACT
Source organism: Avena sativa (assembly GCA_916181665.1). Lineage (NCBI taxonomy): Eukaryota > Viridiplantae > Streptophyta > Magnoliopsida > Poales > Poaceae > Avena > Avena sativa. The sequence goes on from OV702280.1 coordinate 428,358,821, forward strand.
AAAATATATCCAAATTTACATGAATCTCGAAACAATAATTTGGATCGAAATGAGCAGCAAAGCTATATATCTGCACGATCCACGCCTTGGAGGCCACTCCAGCTGGGTCGCAACGTGCAACATGAGAGATTTGTTTAGGGCCGATCGATGCAACAGACAAGTTCCGGTGATCCGTCACTCCCTTCCTGCTCAAGCCATGCGTTTCCCATCCCCTTTCGCACATCACATCACATGAGCAACCAACCAACTAATACCACCACCGATAGCCGCATCACCAAAAGTGATGTAGCTAAGCATATAGAGCTGACTGGTCGACCCATCAGCCACATCTATCACGTCAAAAGTGTGCGCGGCAAATCAAGCGGAACGATCGAGCGAGGTGGTAAGTACTTGAGCCGATTGAAGCCGTGATCCTCTTGTTGTTAGAGATGATGTATAATAGGCCACCGAAAACAGGTGATGTAAAAGTTTTACATCAACAAAATGGGTGTTTTATATCACTTGTCAACTTTCTTATTTTCGAATGATGTATTTTAAATCACCTGTGTCACAACAAGTGATTTAAACAACTTTTGTAACATTTCGTTGACCACGTGCGTTGAGACTGGCGGCGGCGTCGGGATAACCTTCTCTTCCCACGCGGAAGGCGATGGCGGCGGCGTGGGAAGATCCTCCTCGACGGCGGCGCCGGCGGAGATGGCCCTCGGCCCTGGGCCCTAGATGGCCATGCACTTCTGCTTCTTGTCCTTCTCCTCAGAAGCCGTGAGCGCCGGCGCCCGGCTTCCGCCCACTAGCCGGCTTCTTGACCACTGCGGGGATGGCCTGGGCTGGACCCGCGGTCGCGGTGACCGGACGGGGTGAGGAGAGCGCGGTGCGACACTGGCCTCATAGGGTTTCGGGCGCGGCGACTGTTGGGGCCGGCGGAGGGGCGAAATAGGTCGAAGGATGGGTTTGAGAGGGGTCGGTGGTCAGGCTGGAGCCGTCCATGGCCGGCGCGATGGCCGATGGCAGCCGAATCGCGGCGTCGGGCAGGAAGGTGCGCGGGCGCCAGGAAGTATCACAACGGATGTTGGGGACTCGTGCGTGTGCCTCTGTGTTTTACATCACCAGAGTAGGTGATCTATATTTGCATCACCTGTGGCCAATTTTACATCGCGATATAAAAATTATACATAAGTTGTTGGAGAGGCATTTTTGCCTCCGGTGATATAAAATCTAATGCCTCCGGTGATATAAAAGTTAGATTTTACATCACCAAACTTATTATACATCGTCTGTTAAAGATGCTTTTAGTATTTGACCTCGCCGTACGCAGGGACAGGAGCTGCAGGTTGAACATGATAGGGGAACGAAGAATGTGTTTGGTGTGATCATTATTCTCTCCATGTGTCTGTGTGCGCCTAGTGGTGCCCGTCGAGCCGCCGCGAGCGCGCATCGCCGGATCGTCGTGAGAGGGACGCTTCTTCTCGATTGGATTTGTCAAAGTCTCAAAGATCAGACACTAAGAGCTGCCGGCCGGCTTCTTTGGACGGACGCACTTATGGATTTCTCAAGTATCTCTGCCGGCAGCTACCCTGAGCAGTACAACATCATATGTTGCGAATCGAATTATTTTGCACTCGTCTGTTTTTCCTGCCATGAATGCTTCTACTCCTTCCGTTCATAATATAAAATATTTTAGCTTTGTGAAAACAGTGTATCTAGATATTTTTAATGTATCTTTATTTAAAGTGAATCTACACACTAAAAGAGATCTAGATACACTCATTTTACAAAGCTAAAACATCTTATATTATAAAACGGAAGGAGTAGTTAGCATTCATATAGTGTAGTCCTCTCCTAATTGTAGCTGAAAAGGCAGGAGTTGTATACGGCTGTTTTTTTGGTCTCGGAGGATAGGTTGAGCTTTGTTTTTAAACAAGGCAAAAGACATGCCGTTTTCATTAATAGAGAAAAAAGTTTTTAAATAGGTCTTACAGAACCGCCAAGAGCAAGAAACGGATACACAAAACGTCTACTTTCTTGGCATAGTGTTACAAAGCGCTTTAGCACCCGTGAGGCTCCACAAATTCGCCTCCTTCTTGATTTTTGAAATGATCATTTTGACAATAGAATATTGGTTTCTAAAGACACGCCATTACGCTCATTCTTAATCTTCCAGGACCCCAACATAGCTAGCGAAGCCAATGCTCTTCGAGAGACCCTCTTCTTGGCGATGGCAAAAGTCCTCCAATCTTTGAGAGTTTGAAAATATTGCCAATCTCTAGGCTCAAGATCAAAGAGCCCAAGCCAAGCCTTTAAGCTTGTCTAAATTCTAATGATGAAGGGGCACTTGAAGAGAATATGCACGGCCGATTCTTGAACATGATTGCATGATTTGCAAAGGCCACAATTTAGCCATCCTCTACGTTGTAGTCTATTTGCCGTCCAAACTCTCTTCTGAAGGATCAACCAAGCGAAGATCTTACACTTAGAAGTTGCCCACGACTTTCAAACTGAAGACTTCGAAATGAAAGATGTATGGCCGAGGAATTGCATCATGTATGCCGACTTAGTCGAGTAGACCTCATTGTTGGAGAGCTTCCGACCAATAGAATCTAAAGTATTAGGATCCAAGGTGACGTCTTGAAGCATCTCCCAAAGGGTGTAGAATTGTTCAATGTGGAGGAGAGAAAGACCATCTTGCATACTCCTCCGTCTCAAAATAGATGCCTTGGGTTTACCAAAATTTAGATGAATCTATATACTAAATAGTGTTTAGATTTATCCAAAATTTGACAAATCTGCGACATCTATTTTGAGACGGACGGAGTATTAATTTTGGGCAACCCAAAAATCATTTGCCAAGGCATTGTCCACCATGGCGCTTTTCTTCTTCGAGAGATCAAAAATAAGTGGAGTCACATCTTTAGGCCTTAAACCCGTTTATCCAAGAAGCTTCCTAAAAGAGAGCCTTTTTGCCATTTCCTAAGGTAACTCTTATAGCCGCCGTAAAAAGATCCGTATCAAGGGGTGTGCAAGGATTGCCCAAGCCGACCCAAGGTTTGTCTTTCTCTCTCTCCACTCACGCCATAGTCATCTCATTCTAAGAGCTGAAGCCAATTCTTTTAGGTTGATAAACCCAAGCCTGCCAAGAACTTTTGGTTTGCAAACTTTTTCCCAAGCTACCTTGTACTTTTCACTGGTGACCTTGTCGCATGCCTTCCAAAGGCACGTCTAATGCCCACCACCCATAGGTTGAGATATGAACCACATTAATATATGCTTAGCTATTGATTAGAAACCTCGCCTCTCTTTGTTTTCCTTTTTTATTACTACATCTTCGATCGTCAACTCTATGTATGTCCTGCTTAATTAGCTCGGAGACTTGTCGCCGCATCCCCTTTATTCCGTTCATTTCTTATTGGATATCACTAGTCGACCTTCAACTACATGCCCTACTTTGAAGATGCATCATTTACCTTTGTTCTGTTCCTGTTAGGGTGTCATCAGATTCCCCGATAATTAAGGTGATGCGGGAATCTAACAAACCACACTTTTAGTTAATTTTTGGATAATCTCAAGAGCCGGAGGAACCCGAGGATAATCTCCTAGTAGTGCTGCATGCGAATCCGGTTAATTATCCTTTATTCCAGAATGGTAGGCCCAGTTAACTTTCTTTGTGCTAAAGGTCAAACTAATTTAATCATTAACTGTCGATAAAGTTGTGCTAATAATTCCTCCGTCCTGCTTTACCTTTGTCTGAGCCATAACCATTGGCGCGCCATTACCAAACTGATCTAGTTAAGCTAGGTAGTGCGCTCGCCGCGCACCGCGCCGATCCAGTGGATTCGTGTATGCGTGATGTCAAAAAGGCTGGACAGTGGACACCATTATCACACAACTACTCCACAAATTGACGACGATCGACGTCTTCCATGGATCTCTAGCCTGGCAACTTCTGTGTATGTGTCATGTGTGGAAGGAAGGAATGGATCGTTCCTGACTTTCTTGACCACCTGTCAACAATGGCGACAAATTTTCGCACCATCGTCGACTCGACGACGACGCCTCGACGGTCGATTCGTGCAACCGCTTTTGTACTTTCCACCCCATTTGTCCCTCTGTCCTGCATCAGCTGAAGTCTGACTACATACAGAGCACGACACGACACGCATAGTACTATGGTTTGATAGATTTCTCGTGAAAATACAGCGATCGAGCTAGCAACGATCGATCGATCTAGGTAGGCGGCGACCAGCAGCTAGCGGGACGGGGGTGCAAGGCTGCATACATAGCTACTAGCAAAGCAATGCGTTTTATTGCTCAGCACCAGCAGGCAGGCAGGCAGGCAGCACGCGACTGTGTGGATCGATGCAGCTGGAAATTCCAGCTTTGGATGGCCAAATCTAGCGGCTCACACGCGCGGTTGCTTTGCTTCCTTCGAGACGCCGGACACGCCACGGCAGCGCAGCGCAGCTAGCTGGCCATGGCGTAGTACGTGCGAGAACTTTCTGCCGCTCTGCCCATGGAACCTACTCCGATCCAGCCTGCCTATGATGATTTGAATGCGCGCGGCGGCTCGACCCCGATCCAGGGGAGACGTACCTAAAGCGGTCAGCTGCCAGCTTGGTCCGTGCACGAAGGCGCCGCATATCGATCGATTGATGTCGCGGCGTGCCTGTCGATTAGTGTTTGGAAGAATTTGATTTTAGCTGGTACTACTACTTATGGGGGCTTATAGCTCCTATGCGACGTTTTTACACGAAATTGGAAGGAACATGATATCGTTGAAAAGAACTAGCATGGTGGCCCTCGCAAATGCGAGGGTGTCATCTTTATTTAGTTGAAAGTGTTCACGGAATTAAGTTTCGATTTCATGGATATCAAATTTTGTGATACAAAATAATATGGTTCTAATACTACCAAAATATTGTGGGAAATAGTGTACATATCACATATTACAGTAAAAACTTTAACCAAGCTAAATTTGTGGGCTCATGATTATTGAGTTATCTGTTAAAACACCCACAAATGGTGTTTTTAAGTAATGTTAGCTCAATAATAGAACTATGGTGATGTAAGATCAGTAGGCAAGCTTAATTTACATTGATAAGTTTACTTGATGAACTTAAAGGGAAATAATTCATCATCGTTGATAGCTTGACCAAATTTGAACTGTTAAAATTGTTATCTCGGTATGTATTTCTTCCACAATTACTTATGCAGTTTGAAAATGTGAACCATTTTAGACTTGAATTGTCTCCATGCAGAAAATTTGACCATTATTTTGTATACTAATACGATACCTGAGTTAAGATAAATAAATAACAACACTATCTAAGTAATACTATTTTATTTTTTTCAGAAAATCAATTAAGATGTTTATGTTGGTAGTCAAAGCTAGAAAAGTACAATTGCAAAATTTGTATAATATCATTTATGTTGATATAGTATTTTTCTATCTATGTTTTAAAAACTTTGCATGTTATATCGAATACAATTCATGGTTTATACACACTGTTTGATTTTATTGAGTGATTGTGATGATTTCTTGCTCTTATGTTGACTTCACTACATCATAGAAAATACACAAAAGAAAATAATCCGAATTGTATAATCATTCTAGGATTTGTAATGTTTTTAGGTATAATTGTGATGGCATGTTGCTTATGATACTTAGAAATATATATTATATGAGAAATGAGGATTCATCATATTAGCAACTGGTGTGATTTGATGTTTCGTACAAATTTATATTATATCTCTTGTTTCTGGTCTTATAACGATTATATTATAGGATAGATCATGTGGATAATTTCTTGGGAGAGAAGCGTACATTGATGTGGTAATGTCTAGTCCTTTTTAAAGAAAACGGATGTGCCAAATGGATCAGATGTCTAAAGTAAACAATTAAAACCGATGGCGATTAGGTGTATGTAGTTTTTCTATTTATTATTGAAAGAGTATAATATTTCATTATTGCACGGAACCATGTAAACACGGACTAATTGTTCAGCCCAACCATGCATGCGTGTAGCACCAAAACTCTTTTTTGTGCAGGTATGTATGCACCATGAAACAAAAAGGTATGTATTATATGGTTATAATTCAGTTAATTTACACAGACCATATTAATAGGGACACATATTCTTGCCGTGTCATACTCCATGTCCGAATTAGAGAGTCCAAGGACACAGTTTTCTCCATATAGGTCCGAATTAGAGCGTCCAAATCTTGTTTAAACGGAAAAGGACGGACACACATCTCTAAATATGAAGCGTGTCAAACGGAAATGCACGACTACGTAATTAATAGTCTTTCATTAAATCATAGCCATTAATTTTAAATCAAATGGTTAAAATAATTGAGATGATGTGGATTAACCTGATGCCTCGAAAAACACCCTTATATTGCTTTTAATATATAATAGATAACTCGCACGCGACGGTTGTGAGGCAGCTAATATCCCAGGGCCATAAAACGGTCGTTATTAAAGACATATTTAACTTTGTTCCAAGATTAGGGTTAAGCCAAACCGGTCGGTTGGGACAGCCAGTCAAGCCAGTCAAACCAACCGCTTCCGACCGAGAGCGCGCGTCACACTGACTGTAGCTTTTCCGACGACGGCGGCGGACCTCACCCATCGTTCTCGGCGCCGGCGGCGGCGGCACGGCAATTAATTTAGGCGGCGGCGCTTTCGTTCGACGGCGAAGGTGGTGAGTGCTATTTGAAAGCTAATTCCTCTCCCATTCTTCTCAATTCGAGATCTGAGCGTGCCCATTGATGCTAGATTGTGGAGGCGAGGGTGTGCTGAACGGGGCGGAGGGGAACGAGATGGAGCATGGGGAGGGGACTTCTAATCGGTATATCCCGTATCTCTGCACTTAATTTCTCTAGGGTTGAGCTCTTTGTTCGCTTCTGCTAGCTCACAGTGCCCGCCAAAAACAGGGGAGACGATGTTGCGCGCCAAACCTTCGAATTTCGCATCAATTTCTTTCCCTCTAGGGCTGTTTTAGTTGATGGAAGCATGCAGCTCATTGAGAGAGAGAGACAGTTGTTAAATGAGAGGTGGAATTAGAACATGTTGATCCCAAGAGCTAATAAACATGGGAGAGGAGGCGGTGAGGAAAATGGTGGAAAAAATTGGGGATAGTGTGGTTTGGGGGGCAGAGCAAGAAGTTTCTTTGTTACGATTTGATGATTGCAAATGTGACTATGTTAGGATTGAGACAGGAGAACATATAGTTGATGAAATCGATGAGCGAAACGGTTGGACAAGCAAAACTGTTCTGTTTTTAGCAGAGCTCATTGTTCTGGAACGTGATTCGAGGGTTGGATATGTGGCCTCGAAGCTGGCTGTTCAGATGGTCGAGGATGATTGGGCTGCACAAAGGCAATTAATGCCTATACTTATTGAGTTGGAAGTGTTAACAGTGGAGGATGATGCTAATGCACAAAGAGAGGCTGCAGATGCTAATGCACAAGGGGCTACACAAAGGATTGTAATTGTTGATTAAAATTCAGTTGAGATACATGGCCGGACTGATTTGGTCATTGCACCAATAGATGAAATTGAAATGGCAAAGCTTTTTGGAATTCCTATAGATGACAGGGACAAGGAGAAGAAGAGGGATGGAGCTGCAAATGATGGTGACAACCATTTAAGAGATGAAGAGGCAGATATAGATCCGGAGTGGTTGGAAAATGCTGCAGTTCATGTAGATGATGCACATGATGATGAGCTAGTAACAGTTTATGACAAAGAGGACCTAGTTATTCAAGTTGTGAGATTGTTTCCAAGCATGGATGAATTCAGGATGTGTTTTAGGACATATGCATTCAAACGTGAGTTTCCTACCAAGACTATGTGGACTGATAAAAAGAAGTTCTATGCAAAATGCATAGGTTATGATGGTGATGTCAGTCCTTGCAAGTGGTATATATATCTGCTAGACGCCAACCTGATGGAAGGACAATAAGAGTGAATCAAATTCCAAAACCTCATACTTGCATTACAAGTTTTCAAACAGTTACAAAGATTACATCATAATTATGGGTTGTAGAAAAAATCAAGCCTACTTTAGCCACAACACCAAACAGTACTGCAAAGAGACTGAAAATAGACTTGGAAAAGCAGTACCCCATTAAGCTGAATTATACTATAGTGTGGAAGGCAAAGCAAAGGACAATGAAAGAGGTCACCTGGCAGTGTTGTGGAGATAGATACTGAGGTAACAGCTGATGGAAAAGTCTTCTTCTCTAAATTCTTTATGGCTTTAAAGCCTTGCATCGATGGCTTCAAAGCAGGATGCCGTCCATATTTGAGTATAGACTCATCTTCCTTGACTGGAAAGTGGAATGGTCAACTAGCAGCATGCAATGCTTTAGATGGACACAATTGGATGTTCCCTGTAGCTATTGGCATGTATCAGTCTGAGACAGAGGCATCATGGACATGGTTCATGATGCAGTTGAAAAGATGCATAGGGCCAGTCTCTCCATTGGCAGTGCACACAGATGCATGTAAAGGTTTAGAAAATGCAGTGAAGATTGTTTTCCCTCATGTTGAGCAGAGGGGGTGCTTCGGCCATATGTGGATGAATTTGATAAAAAAAATCAGAGGAGATGATTTTAGACGCATGTGGCCAGCAGCAAGATCTTACACCAGACAGACACATTCATATCACCTTGACAAGATTAAGGCGGCATGCTCTGAGGAGGATAGGGTCAAGTTTTGTACAAAGTTGGAAACCTACCATTATATTTAATGGTACAGGTCAGGTTTTAACACTGCCATCAAATGTGATCATATCAACAATAATTTGGCAGAAAGTTTCAACAACAAAGTGAAGGAGTTAAAAGACTTGCCTGTCCATGACATGGTTGACCAGATCAGGATCATGATCATGAGGTTGTGGGAATTGAGAAGAAGGCTTGGTGATGTTCTTCAAGGAGATAAGCTTCCTGATGTTGTGCAGCAGTTGGTCAACAGGAGCAGAAATCTTGCACATTTGCGTGTTGAGTAATCCTCATTATGGGGTGCTGAAGTCAGAGATACAAAGACTGACAGGAGGCATGTTGTTGACACTCAATTGCATGAATGCACATGCCTTGAGTGGCAACACACTGGGAATCCTTGTGAGCATGCCATACTTTTCTTGGCCTCCAAACACAAGCTAAATATGCACCCATATTTGCATGAGTATTATTCTGTAGCAAAATTCAAGGCTGCATATGGAACACCAATTCCAGCACTTACAGATCAGTCTTAGTAGCCTGAAGTGGACATTCAGTTCTCCTTGTGTCCTCCTTTGATGAAAAGAAAGACTGGCAGGCCCAAGCAGAGTAGATTCAAGGCTTGGTTTGAGAAAGGTGGGAGCAGCAAGAAGGGAAAGAAAGATTAAAAGAAAGATGCCAAGCCAAAAAGGGCCCAAAAAGGTAACAAGAATAGATGCAAACTCTGTGAAGAACTTGGACACCGAGCTGACTCTACCAAGTGCAGATACACTGCTGAAAAGCCAAAGTATGTTCATCCAAAATCTATGTATTTCTTGTTGATGATTTTTCTCCCCCAGCTAACTTGCTTGTTTTTAGGAGGAAGCGTGGAGAAAAAGGCCCACCTCTTGTTGTTGAAGAATTCTGGCCAGTGAAAAGGGCAAGAATCAATGGCCAAAGAAAGAAGAGAACTAACCAGATCATGTTTGGTGCTGCTGAGGTGCAATCTAAACTTGTTTTGGAGGATGATGTGCAAACTGTTGAGGCTTTAGGGCACACCGTTTCTTATTTGGAAGCTCTGGTGCAAAATGAGGGAAAAAACGAGCATGTTGTTGAGTCTCTAGTGCAAAATGAGCATGTTGTTGAGGCTCTGGTGCAAAATGAGCATGTTGATGAGGTTGTGGTGCAAACTGACCATGTTGGTGAGACTATGGTGCAAAGTGACCATGTTGATGAGGATCTGGTGCCAGATTGTGTTGTTGAGGAGGTGTAGGAGGTGAAGGAGACTCTTGGACGTGCTCTGGGGAGGCCAGACGGTTATGGTAAGTAAAATAAGAGCATAAACCTGTTCTGTGGTGTGAAACTTGTGAAGGAGAAGAAAACAAGGGGTAAGAAGAGCCAAAAGAAATAGACTTTGAATTTGGCACTTGTTGTTGTTGTAAACATTTGTTATTGCAATAATTTGGTACTTTTTTGCTGTACTAATTTGGTACTTGTTGTTGTAAATATTTGTTATTGTAATAATTTGGCACTTGTTGTTGATAATTTGGCCGAAATTCAAATATGATGGTAAATTTGAATTTCAACCAATGTAGCTATGTGTACTTTTCTATGTTTGTATGAGCTTCCAACATTTTTCTTATATGTAGAGTACAACTCATCCTCACCCTGATTCCTTTTGTGAAGTACAACTCACCCTCACCCAAAATGTGGTAGAAATGGGCTCCAAAGCTAGGGTAAACCACCCCATTTCTAAGCAAGTTTTTTTTCCGACCATTTCTAAAACCAAGTTTGATATTTTTCCTCACAACTATGTCACATAACATGACACCATGCAAAAGTTTTGTATTTTTTTGATTTTTTTTGAATTAGTTATGCACATTTGAATGTCTGGTCAAACTTTTTGAAGGGTTTTCATAAATATTCTTAGCTAGGGGCTGAGGCTCACAAAACTAGAATTGGATCTCTGATGAAATAGCATGTTGTGAACCTAAAAATGATTTTTACAAAAAAATCATCAGCATGAAATCATGTACCTATAGTTCATATCTTACCCACTTCCAGCCGATTTGGCAGGATTTGTCTTTTTCAACAGGGATGGAATAAAAGGTTTGAGATACTCAAGTTGGGACATTGTACATGCTAGGTGGTCTAGTATTTTTGAAAAATAGGATGTTACCATTTTGAAACTTCAATTTGGTGGTTGCTTCACAAATCCCCCCTCGTCCGACACTCAGAAAATAGAAAATGGATTTTATGTGCGTTGAAAAGGAAAACTTTGTACTACAACATTGTTAGTCATCCCATTATACACATGCATGCCCAATATGGGCACATTATCATAAACTATGTCTTGATTCTAGCCATATCATTGGTCATTTGACCCGAAAGCCAGAAAACCTCGAAGGAGATAGGTCATTTTGTGAAGGGTTTTTTGAAATATGATCAATATACCAAGTTTGATATTTTTCCTCACAACTATGTCACATAACATGTCACCATGCGAAGGTTTTGTATTTTTTTTATTTTTTTTATTTTTTTTGAATTAGTTATGCACATTTGAATGTCTGATTAAACTTTTTGAAGGGTTTTCATAAATATTTTTAGCTAGGGGCTGAGGATCACAAAACTTGCATTGGATTTCTGATTAAATAGCATGTTGTGAACCTAAAAATGATTTTTACAAAAAATCATCAGCATGAAATCATGTACCTCTAGTTCATATCTTACCCACTTCCAGCCGATTCGGCAGGATTTGTCTTTTTCACCAGGGATGGAATAAAAGGTTTGAGGTACTCAAGTTGGGACATTGTACATGCTAGGTGGTCTAGTATTTTTTAAAAATAGGATGTTACCATTTTGAAACTTCAATTTGGTGGTTGCTTCACAAATCCCCCCTCTTTCGGCACTCAAAAAATAGAAAATAGATTTTCTGTGCGTCGAAAAGGAAAACTTTGTACTACAACATTGTTATTCATCCCATTATATACAGGCATGCTAAATATGGGCACATTATCACAAACTATGCCTTGATTCTAGCCATATCATTGGTCATTTGACTCGAAAGCCAGAAAACCTCGGAGGAGATAGGTCATTTTGTGAAGGGTTTTTTGAAATATGATCAATATACCAAGTTTGATATTTTTCCTCACAACTATGTCACATAACATGACAACATGCGAAGGTTTTGTATTTTTTTATTTTGTTTGAATTAGTTATGCACGTTTGAAAGTCTGGTCAAACTTATGAAAACCTCGTTGACTGCATCATAAACCCAGCTAATCCTAAGGTCGAATGAGGAACGTAGATCTAATCCTAGCGCGACACTGTGGCCGTCCGATCGCGTCTTTTTGAAGGATTCCGCGGGTGACTCTGGGCGATCCGTGGGAGGGCTTGTTCTGCAACCTGATTGGTTGATGTCTCTTAGAAGGATTTCGCGGCTAGCTCTTGGCGATCCGTGGGATGGATGATTCTGGAATTTGATTGGCTCGCATCGTTTTTCTATGAACAGATAAGGTACAACATGGCACACTCCATTGGTCGTTGGACCAAGCGTGGCATGCGATGGCGCTGGGCGAGGCGGGCTGCACCGTGCATGCATGTCAGGCAGCTGCCTCTCGCGTCGCTGTCTATTTTACGTGCAGACAACTAACGCAGCAGCGCTGCAGCGTATTTACTCCCTTCGTCGCATTAAATAAGTGTACGTCTAACTTTTTTTTTCAGTCAAACTTACTTCCTCCGGTTCATGCGCCATAGAAAAATATACAATTTCAAAAAATTACTCCCTAATTTATGCATTAATTGCATCCATTATACCCTGTCTGTCCCAAATTACTCTGCGTTTTGGGTTTAGTAAAAGTCAATATTTATAAACTTTGACTACGTATATAAGAAAAAATATTAAAATCTAAAATATGTAATAAATTTAATTAGATTCACCATAACACATAATTTTATATTATATAAAATTGATATTATAAATGCTAGTATTTTGTTAATGCATGCATGCGGTGTAAAAATAGTGTGAACCCACTTGTAATTACATGTGACTAATAAAGACTAAGTGTTTCTTCTTCCCTTGTGCTACTCTGCATGCAGTGTGAACAAGGTTGTATGCGGTGACAACTCTTAGTTTGTTTTTAAACTTTGTTTCATAATATGACTTGGGACCGTCAGGCTGTGAATGCTCTGCGGGCTCCGACGCGCGTGAGACTTTGGACTCTGCGTGACTTGGGCGTCCGCCTGACTTTGGACGTTTCTCTCTCTTTCCCATTAATCCATGCATGCATGCAGGGGGCGACGGTGTAGGGCAGGGTCATGTCGCATTCTAGCAATTTTTTTGCACTGATCGCATTGATCACGCACGCGGCTACGCCCGTTGCCTACACGCAACGCAGCGCACGTGGCCCTTCACGCCGCCCTTCACGCTGAGCCCTCAATAAATAGTGGCAAAATGCCTTTGTCTCCTCATCTACAACCTCGAGTCCCTTTGCCTCCTCCCAGCCCCAAAAAACACCTTTCCGGCGAGTGACAATGGCGACCTCCCCCATCCACTTGCCTTTCGAATCCGAGGTTAGCGACGAGGACAACCACCTGGACCACAGGCAGGTCTAGGATATTGAGGCGCCCACGCGCCCGAGGCGTGGCAACAAGGAGGGGCGACGCAAAGCCCCGGCCTACCCCTAGGCCCAAGGCCCCTTCGTCCACAACCCCCGCCCCCGCCACGACGGCAACCTACCCGACTCCGGCCCCTCCGACGAGTCCCTCAAGGCGGAGGAGGAGGAGGCGAGCTGGCTGCTGCCGAGAAGTGGGAGGAGAAGGAGGATGCGCGCGCCTAGAAGAAAAGGCGCCAACGGGAGGAGGAGGACCGATGGGCGGCAGCTTGCTGGGCCTTCGAGGAGGAGCAGAGATGGCGGGAGACACGGGAGAGGGCGGCGGCTTGGAAGGCGGTGGCACCGCCCCCACCACCGATGGAGTAGGGCAGCCTCCCGGCGGCGAGGTTGGCCAACAACCCTAAACCCACGTAGTAGCTAGGGTTAGGGTTTAGGCGCCCTTAGGATTAGTTTCCCTTAGGATTTATGTAATGTGGGGCCCCTTTCTATATTGTACCCCTCTCTATATTGTACCCCTTATATTATCTAATATATTATCTATGTGATCGACTTGTGTTTTATTGTATTATCATTTGTCGAAACACCCAAAACAACAAGTGCATAAAACAAAAGGACACAAAAAAAGTTCTTATATAATACTCGTGCAATATTTATAAAATAAGTGAAATTAGAAAAGCTCAAAAGGAAGAATAAGTTAACGTTATGATGGTTGATTATTTTCAAACAATACATGCAACACATGGTTCATTTTCAAACAACACATTTATATATTTACATAAGTTAAAGAGGCGCCCAAGTTAAAGTGCTCGGCTTGTTAGTTAAATGGATGCCCTTGGCCTTCATTTATATATTTACTTTCACAAAAAATAAAAGATTGCGACCTGAACACGAGTATCTGCAGATCCATACGTCCCTAGTTAGATTGTAACATGAGTACTATTTTTTTGCCCAATCCACAAGTAGTTACTATTGGGCCTGGATACGACCATTTTGGCCTAGCTAAGTTCTATTTAGGCCTGACCTTTTTCAATCACTCCTCGTCGATTGTTTTTTTAACTTTTCAACCCCTGCCCCTCCCCTGCACACTGACGAAACTGAAGGAACAAAACAGAGCAGCTCAAAAATTGCCCGAATTTGTGTTGCATTTTATTCAAACCAAAGACATAGACCATTATATCCATTTCCGCAGGTTCTACGATAACAAAGCATCACTTGAACACTGATTGCATTGTCTAATGACTAATTATCAGGAGATAAACAAATCCGAGAGAAATTACACAAAAATAAAAAAAACGGCCATCAGATTGTCCTGCTTCTTCAATTCGATGATTTGCCTTAGCTGCTTGTTCATCTTCTTTAGCTCGGCCTTCACTTCCGCATCCATCGTAGTACCAGCAGAAATGGGGTTGCCAGATCCCAATTGCTCCATCACGGACGGGTTTTCGAGCTCTCGGGATGCTACCTCCACCCCAGTTCGCTCGATGTACTCATCAAGCCACTCAAAATGCCCACGTTTTGTCAGTTCCTGAAATCGCAGAGATGAACCCTAAATACCAAATTCAATGATATGAATTAAATTTCGAAAGAAAAACGAGAAATTGGCGCTCGGAACACTCAGATCTCACCTTCCCCGGCTCGGGCTTGCTCTCACACTTCACAAATTTCCGGCCAATGTTGTCGTTCTTATCGGTGGATGTGACAAGCCGCTTTAGGGGCGTGGTACGGGCGCAATGGGGGCACCTCGTCATCGGCACCGTACCATACCGAGGCCATGAGCGGAGGGAGGCTGAAGCGGAGCTCGACATCCCTCGCCGGCATTGCCGCACTTGCTCGCCGGAGAAGAAAACGGAAGGGGACGAGATGCTGGAACGGTGGCGGGAGGGCTCGGGTGCGGGGACGGATCGGGCCAATGGCTCTCTTCTACCACAACGTGGGTCCCACGATATGAGGTGGACATCAGGTGGGTCTCGCCGTGACATGGACATGCTTTGGGTCCTGCTCTCCTCAGCTAATTCGAATTTGTTGACGGTCTTGTGCGGTTAAGTGGAAGTGTCGCACGGGAGCTATTTGCCGCTTCGGAAGTATCGCATGTGAGCTATTCTTTGTAACGATGTAATGTTCCTTCCAATTTCACGTAAAGACGTCGCATGGAAGCTATAAGCCCTCAATTATTAGTGATGTGATGATCATGCCGGATGAGGTAGCTAGGTTAAACTTTGAGGTGAGTAGCTACGTCAAATCGTGCATGGTTTTGTGCTGACTTTGTGTAACACCCCCGGTCACTCCGGACCGACGGCTGTCATTCCTGGCAGCTCAATAGGATCTCTAGACTAGCCCCACAGACCAACACTAGTCTTTTCTGTGCACTTTGTCCTCACTCATGCGCACCCGGTTACCCACTTCCTGGTCGGTCACCCATCCTAGAATTGCTCTAGGCCAAGCACGCTTAACCTTAGAGTTCTTTTCGAATGAGCTTCCGGAAAAGAAGTTGCAACTTGTTGGTATGGGTTTCCTATCAATCCTATTGAGCCATGCGCCAGGGTCTCACATACACCCACCCTTAGAAGATCGACGTCCTCGTCGATCAACCACAAGCCAGGAACGTCCCCTCTTGGCACACGTCTGTGCGTCCAGTGCCGGCGCATGTGCCATGCCGTGTCCACTCCGGGCCACACGCGCCATGCGCCACATGTCCGTCACTGACCCGCACACGCCCGTTTAACCGCGAGGGTCGGCTCTGATACCAATTTGTAACACCCCCGGTCACTCCGGACCGACGGCTGTCACTCCTGGCAGCTCAATAGGATCTCTAGACTAGCCCCACAGACCAACACTAGTCTTTTCTGCGCACTTTGTCCTCACTCATACGCACCCGGTTACCCACTTCCCGGTCGGTCACCCATCCTAGAATTGCTCTAGGCCAAGCACGCTTAACCTTAGAGTTCTTTTCGAATGAGCTTCCGGAAAAGAAGTTGCAACTTGTTGGTATGAGTTTCCTATCAATCCTATTGAGCCATGCGCCAGGGTCTCACACTTTGTGACTGACTAGGGACAAAGCTCTCTCGTTGGGAAGGTCGTACCGGACTTATAAGATGAAAAAAGATCAACTATTTCCTCCGGTCCATACTAGAAAAAGTTGATACTATTAATATTGACCGAAGGGAGTAACAATAAGACAAGAACGAGAGAGGGGGGGGGGGAGGGGGGGTAGCCAAGAGGTCATCACACATACAGTTTTACTCGATCCGTCGCGACGAATATACGGAAGGTGTACTTTCTTTTTGAACAGGAAGAGGCCCAAAAAGTTGTATTAAGCGTTGGGACCAGTTACAAAAAGGACCCTAAACAAAGAATAATAACATGGTCCTAGACCTTTACAAGAATGACCTCAACAAAGAAAAAATAGACGTGGTTCGGTCCTTCTTCTCCACCACAGCTCAGACATGAACTCGAGGGACGGCTGCCGTCAACGACACCAGGGACTTTGCCACTTGGGTTGCCGTCAGCATGGGATGCCTCGCTGAGTCCGAAGATCCTGCGCTTTGGCTCGCCGGCCTGGAGGAAGCAGGAGTTGTGGCACCAGCCGAACGCCACAACACCGAGTGGCTTCTACTGGACATAGATCACGTCGGTGAAGTTGGCCTCCATGGATGAACTCCACGTTTGAGCTTCTTGACCCATTCTCGAGCTTGCATCCAATCCGTTTCGCCTCCAACACCACCATGGCATCAAGAAGGGGAAGACACGGGAGGAAAGGGAGCTCAAATCTTGACCTGCAGAAGTAGATGAGATGCCACAATTAGATCCCTCACCGCCCTCAGCTCCGATCACCGGAGCACCACAACGAGGATCAACACCACCATCTGCCACAAGACACCGCTCGGGGGGTGTCGGTGCCCATGATCTCCTCGACATAACGCTATACGCCACCAAGGGACAATTACTCCTGGCACTACATGTACATACAGAGGGAGGCCGGCCTCCCCTCCCCTTTTTGCTTCGGCCGACGAGGCCACCGGAGAGAGCGGGGAGGGTTGTCGGGAGCACATGGGAGACTCTAAGACGGAGAAGAGAGAAGTGAGAGGGAAGAGGGTGTACTTAATGCGCTCATCGGAGGCAGCTGGTCACACAACTTGTTGCCCGTGAATGGTTCCGAACAAGTCTACTACATCCATTCCATTGGATAAATCTTATAAATTTAGGGAGACGTTTGACCAAAAATATAAAAACTACTCCCTCTATTTGGAATTATAGGTCCTACGCGTATACCTAGGTCGCTAATTTGATTAATAAAATATAAGTTATATAGCATAAAAATTATACCATTAGAAAATATAGCATCTAAAGTTTCTAATGGTATAATTTTTATATTATTTTACTTATATTTTAGTGATCAAATTGGCAACCTAGTTAACCGTGCGTGACCTATAATCCCAAATGGAGGGAATATTGACATCTATGGTATAAAAACGAATACTCCCATATATATTACTATAATGAATATAAAATATATTTTATGATAAATCTATTGATATAGATTTCGTATTGTAATTGTTGATATTTTTATCAAAAACTTTGGTCAAACTTAAAAAAGTTGACTCCCATTTATGGATATTCCCGGGCCCTTGGACCACTGCCACCCCATTTTTTTCTACGGCAAGATTCACAGAACTGCCGTCGACCAGTCTAGGCGTATGAGTACTTCATTGATTAACTCGAGCAGTACAGCTGACGGCGCAGTACAATTAACTCGAGTACCAGCTACACGAAGCTATGTTTGTACGCAAGTACGTATGTATTTTCCCGGTTGCCTGGCCAGGTTCGTCGACTCGATCTTTTTCACCGCAAGGTTCAGTGAACCAGCTACCGTCGTCCTACGGAGTACTATCTAGGAAGATCGCGTCATTAATTGGTTTCTCCTTCAGGGCATGGGCTTAACTTGCCAGCTCGCGCAGGTGCTGGAGGTAGTACAGTACAAAGTTGGCAATCACGTAGTAGTGCGGTGCAGTGTCAACCACGCCCGTTGTTGTTCCAAATGTGTCAACAAGCTGTACGTACGTGGACCAGGTTCAGGGGCACATGCTTCTACCAGACGGCTAGGTTCACTGAATCTCTACCCGTTCGCTCGGCCAGTACACACACGGCCGGCTCGGTTTAACTCTTGCCAGTACTCTCTCACGGGCCCGCGTTCTCGAGTCGCCGCTTCCCACTTTAACCACTTGCTACTAGCATGGTTCATGGCTACAGTAGCACTCCACCAGCTGTCTCGAAAGGCAAAACCAGATCGACCATGCGGCCAGAACACAGCCGCGCGCAGCTGTCGTCCTCCGTGCATTCCATTCCACCTCTGCATGCAGCCTGCCTCGTCGGCAAAAACCAGACCAGCCAAAGCAAACCCAGGTGCCAGCAACAGCAGCAGGAGCTCTCTCGCGCGCTCGCGGTTTCTTTTCCCCGCTCCCAACCCCAACCCCACCCGCCCGCCCGCCGACTATAAGAAGCGCCCGCCCCTCCCCTCACCTTGGACACAGCACAGCAGCAGCCACAGAAGGGAAGAAATTAAAACCACTGTAGTGCACTTTCACGCAGAGGGAGACAGTCAGAGAGAAAGAAAAGGAGAGAAATAGAGAGAGAAAAGGATCAATCCGTGTGTTTGATTCATTATGAGGCCAGTGAGAGAAGGCGCGGCGGCGTTGGTGGGTGTCGGCGGCGGTGACCAGGCAGCAGCGGCTGCGGCGGGACACGTCGAGCAAGCGCACACGGGGCTCTGGAGGACGCCGACGCCGTACCTCTTCCTGGGCTTCGCGCTCATGATGGGCCTCATCGCGGTGGCGCTCCTCATCCTCGTCTGCACGCGCCGGAAACCCACCGGCTCGTCGCGGCGTGGAAGCGGGACCGCGGCCGCGGAGTCGGCGTCGGCGCGGGGGACGATGGCGCCGCTCGACAGGGAGCCCAAGGTCGTCGTCATCATGGCGGGGGACGACATGCCGTCCTTCATCGCCAGCGCCAGGCCCTTCGCGTTCCCCGCCGCCGTACACGCGGACGAAGGCGAGCCGGGCAGGGCAGAGGAGGCCGCGTAGGAGCGTCGCGGCGCACCGCGCTCCCGTGCAGGAGCGGGACCAATTTTGTTCGTCAGATTTCTAGGATTTTCCCTGTGTAATTTTGTCTGTACTGCGTAGTCCTAGCAGCAAGCAGCGAGCGACGATGTAGAGTACTCGGTGTTTTCTTGGTCTTTTTTTTACATTTATATTTACAAAAAGGCCCTATAAGAAAAGGAAAATTACGATGAGGCCCTAACCCTTAACATCCTAACCCGGATCGCGAAAAACGCGATCGAGTTCATGAAAAACGCCGGCGACGAGCGACCATCGGACGCAGCCACCGCTGCCTAGATCAGGGACGAGACAACTTGGCTGAGCAGCGGCATGAGAGGGCGCGGTGGGGTTGGGGTTGAAGACTAAGAACTAGCTAGCAGACGACACTGTTGGGCATGGCGTGGTAGGAGTCTAGCCAGAGATAGCGGTGGCGACGAACAGCCATCGCTTGGGAACCGCCATGGGGAGTAGAAACTCCAGAAGCTCCTCAAAACATCGCCAAGGGACATGCAGCTTTGAGATGCTCCCATCCTCTATTAGACTTCATGCGCTATGACTTGTACCGTGTAATGATAAGTTGGAGTAGTACTCCAACTATTCTAGATAGATAAGAGGTTAGTTTGTTTTAGTTCTGTTTAAGTTAGAAAGAGGAGATTGCCTCTTATCTTATCTCTTGTAACGATCGGTTGATCAACCTCCTGTACAAGCCACAGCGAGGGCTCTTCTCGCTAAAATAAACACGTACACGGGATCACCAACGTGATCACCGTTTCTGCCAAAACAACTACGATTAATATGGCATCAGAGCTGCCTTTTCCGTGACCCTGCTGCCGCAAACCAATCTACACCTACGACCTACACCCGCGCCGCCGCATCTCCCTGCTGCTGCCGCTACAACACCCAAGATCGCCGCTGCTGCATCCCTTGCTGCTGCTGCACACGACCAAGCTCGCCGCTGCTGCACCTCTTGCCGCCGCTACACACACACAAGCCCGCCACTGCTGCATCGCTTTGCCGTCGCTGCCTCCCACAACCCAAACGACACCAAAACCAATTAAGCCCAAGAAATCCAAGATACAATCCCTCTGGTGGCCATGACGACCTCTGGATCATCATCGTCGTCCGTGCTCTCCGCCGCGCTGGGATCACCACCCTCCCAAAAACTGACTCGGGCTAACTTCCTCTTTTGGAAGACCCTTGTCCTACCCCCGCTTCGTGGTGCTCAGGTCCTCGACTTGCTCGATGGTACCGACGCCGCGCCGGTGAAGACTCTGGAGGTTGAAGACGCCAACAAGAAGAAGACCATCATCCCCAATCCTGCCTACACGGCATGGTTGTCTCGGGACCAAACGGTGATCGGATTCCTCGTGAATTCCCTGTCCGCAGAGATGATCCCTCATGTCGTTGGGATCGACACCGCTGCTGAGGTATGGTCTACTCTCACCGGGATGTTCTCATCCCACTCCCGCACCAAGATCAATCACCTGCGGGGGTCATTGAACAACACCAAGAAGCTCGACATGTCCGCGGCACAGTTCTTTGCCAAGATGAAAAGCTTCGGTTCTGAACTCGCTGCCGCGGGCAAACCCGTGGAAGAAGATGAGATGGTGGGGTACATCCTCAACGGCCTCGACGCCAGCTACAACGACCTCGTCTCCTCCGTCAACGGCAATCCTGGTACTACTCTTGATGATCTTTATAGTCAACTTTGTGCTCACGACCTTCGGCAAGATATGCTAGCATATTCTGGACAGGGTGCTGGCTTCACCTCCTCTGCCAACCTTGCTGCACGGCCTACACATGATAGCAACCGCGACTTCCGCTCTCGCGGAGACCGTGGAAGATCACCAGATCATGGTGGTTACCGCGGCGAGCGTCGTGATGGTGGAGGACGCCGTGATGGCACCCGTGACGGAGGCCGCCGTGATGGGCGGCGTGATGATGATGGAGGCCGTCGAGACCGACGGCGTGATGATGGACGTGATGGTCGCGACGGTCGTCGCGATGACGGTGGTGGCCGTCGTCATGATGACGGAGGTCGACGCCGAGATGATGGAGGGCGTCGTCGTGGACGTGCTCCTACCCCCTTCGTCGACGTCACGTGTCAAATCTGCAAGATCCACGGCCACCCCGCAAACGAGTGCTGGTGGCGCTATCAAGATCGTCATGACTCTAATGATGAAGGCGAGGAGAAGGGTGCCCATGTTGCATCCTATGGCGTCGACACCAATTGGTACCCTGACTCAGGTGCTACCCACCACGTCACCTCAGAGTTGAGCAAGCTCACCACTCATGAAAAGTACAACGGTCGTGATCATGTCCACACGGCTAATGGCAACGGTATACAAATAAGTCATATTGGTCATTCAACTCTATGCACCCCATGTAATACCTTACAACTCAAAAATATTTTGCATGTTCCTAGTGCATCTAAGAATCTTCTATCTGTTCATAAGCTCACACTAGATAATGATGTGTTTCTTGAATTTCACCCATACTTATTTTTGATCAAGGATCAAGCCACAAGGAGAACTCTGTTTAAAGGACCATGTCAAGATGGTCTCTACCCGCTAGTTCCTTCTACAACGGGTTCTTCCAAGCAAGTCTTCACCACAATAAAGCCGTCGTCTTCTACGTGGCATCGCCGTTTAGGACACCCTTCTTCCTTTGTGGTTCAACAAGTACTTAGGAAAAACAGTATTTCTTACACTCCTGAAATAAACCCATATATTTGTGATTCTTGTCAACTAGCTAAGAGTCATCAATTGCCATATCCTGTTTCTACCAGTGTTTCCACTGTTCCTCTAGAACAAGTATTCTCTGATGTATGGGGTCCAGCCCCTATTTCTGCTAGTAAACATTCATATTATGTGAGCTTTATTGATGATTTCAGTAAATTTACTTGGATCTATTTGCTCAAGAAACGCTCTGATGTTTACCAAGTTTTCCTTAATTTCCAGCAATTTGTTGAAAGAAAATTTGCTAGGAAAATAATCACCATGCAAACTGATTGGGGAGGTGAATATGAAAAGCTCAATAGTTTCTTCCAAAAGATTGGCATCACTCATCATGTATCTTGCCCTCATGCTCATCAACAAAATGGTTCCGCTGAAAGAAAACATCGTCATATTGTAGAAGTTGGTCTTGCCTTACTTGCTAATTCATCTATGCCTCTTAAATTTTGGGATGATGCTTTCCTCACTGCCACCTTTCTCATCAATCCCCTCCCAAGCAAAGTTATAAATCATGACACTCCACGTCTTCTTCACACAAAACCCAACTATGAATCTCTTAGAATTTTTGGCTGTGCATGTTGGCCAAATCTTCGCCCCTACAATAAAAGAAAACTCTCTTTCCGTTCTACGCGGTGTGTGTTCTTGGGCTATAGTCCTCGCCACAAAGGAGTCAAGTGTTTAGATATTTCCACTGGTCGAGTTTATATCTCCAGAGATGTTGTTTTTGATGAAAACGTCTTTCCTTTTGCTGAGTTGCATCCTAATGCTGGCTCACGTCTCCGGAATGAAATACTTCTTTTACCACAAGACACATCATATCATGGGGTTGCAAGTGTTGATGATTATATGCCTTTGCCCGTTGTACCTGTTGTTACTAATGAGTATCAAGATGTTGCAGATTTCAATACTCCAGCACATACTAGTGATGATCAGCAAGAAACTGCAGAAAATTTCGCTCAAAACTCTGAAGAAACAGTGGAGAAATATGCCTCAGAAGATTCGGGCCGCACCGGCGCCAATCCCGCGGAAGATTCTCCCGTACGTCAGGTGGACTTCCCGCGCGCCTCCTCACCGCGGTCCCCTGTACGGTCGGAGGATTTCCCGCGCGTGTCCCCACCGTGGGCGTCGCCATCCCGTTCTGCCTCGCCCGTACGCCAACAACCCTTCGACACGTCTCAATCAAGGTCGGCTTCGCCCACGCGCCAACGCTCTGCATCGCGCCAGGGCCTGCGGTCGCTGTCCCCTGGGTGGACTGCGTCACGTCCACGCTCGCGTCGCCACGTGCGATCTCCCGCTCGCCAACGACATGTCTCCACGTCGCGGAGTCCCAGCCCCGCTCGCCAACAAACCGTCTCCACGTCGCGGGGTCGGTCTTCTGTCCCGCCTGCTCGCGCCAGGGACAGGTCGCGTTCGCGGGGCCCCAGGCTGCAGTCCCCCGTCGCCAGGGACAGGTCGCGTTCGCGGGGCCCCAGGCTGCAGTCCCCCGTCTCACCGCACGACGCCAGGGAAGAATCTTCCCCTTCATCTTCTGTGCCCATCTCTGGTACTGTTCCAGCTGAAGGATCCTCTGTGGCTGGCCCTGCTACGTCTCTGCCTGCACCACTAAATTCTCCTCCACCTCTGGAACCTCGCACCAGACTTCAAAAAGGTATACGAAATCCAAAACAGTATACTGATGGCACTATTCGCTATGGCTTGTTCACATCTACAGGTGAACCACAAACTGTTTCGGAGGCTTTTGGAGATGATCGTTGGCGCAAGGCGATGGAAGAAGAATATAATGCACTTATACAAAACAAAACATGGCATCTTGTTCCTCCACACTCCACAAAGAATCTCATTGATTGTAAGTGGGTATACCGTATTAAGAAACATGCAGATGGTACAATTGACAGGTATAAGGCACGCTTGGTAGCAAAAGGATTCAAGAAAAGGTATGGCATAGATTATGAAGACACCTTCAGTCCTGTTGTTAAGGCAGCAACTATTAGACTAGTGCTGGCAGTGGCTGTCTCTAGAGGCTGGAGTCTACGGCAGCTAGATGTCAAGAACGCGTTTTTACATGGCGTTCTGGAAGAGGAGGTCTATATAAAACAACCCCCAGGTTTTGAGTCCACCACTACTCCAAACTATATCTGCAAACTTGATAAAGCTCTTTATGGTCTTAAGCAAGCTCCCAGAGCATGGTACTCCAGGCTTAGTACCAAGTTGCAACAACTTGGTTTTACTCCCTCTAAAGCAGATACTTCACTTTTTCTCTATAACAAAGCAAAAGTTATGATATTTGTTCTAATATATGTTGATGATATCATAGTCACTAGTTCATCTGATCAGGCTATTCCTGCTCTTCTTCATGACCTGAACACTGATTTTGCACTTAAGGACTTGGGAGAATTGCACTTCTTCTTGGGAATTGAGGTAAAGAAGACATCACATGGCTTGCTTCTCACTCAAGAAAAATATGCTGCTGACCTGCTGGCAAAAGTTGGTATGACAAAGTGCACAATTTCTCCTACACCCTTATCATCTACTGAAAAATTATCCCTAACTGAAGGAACAACTCTTGGTCCTGATGATAGTACACAATATAGAAGCATTGTAGGAGCCTTACAATATTTAACACTCACCAGACCTGACATCTCTTTCTCAGTCAATAAAGTATGTCAATATTTACATGCTCCAACTACTGCTCATTGGACAGCTGCAAAGAGAATCCTAAGATATGTTCAAGGGACTATACATGTTGGGCTAACTTTTCAGCAGTCATCATCTAGTTTGCTTAGTGCTTTCTCAGATGCAGATTGGGCAGGTTGCCTAGATGATAGAAGATCTACTGGAGGATTTGCTGTTTTTCTTGGACCAAACTTAATTTCATGGAGTGCAAGAAAACAACAAACAGTTTCAAGATCTAGCACTGAAGCTGAATATAAAGCATTAGCTAATGCTACTGCTGAATTGATATGGGTTGAAGCTTTACTTGGTGAGCTTGGTGTTGAACTAAAGGTAAAGCCATGTCTATGGTGTGATAATTTAGGAGCTACATATTTGTCTGCAAATCCTGTGTTTCATGCCAGAACAAAACACATTGAGATAGATTATCATTTTGTTCGAGAAAGAGTTGCAAACAAAATGCTTGACATCAGGTTCATATCTAGCAAAGATCAAGTTGCAGATGGTTTTACAAAAGCTCTAGCAGTTAAAGATTTAAATGAATTCAAGCGTAATCTCAACCTTTCAGAAGGTTGTGATTAAGGGAGGCTATTAGACTTCATGCGCTATGACTTGTACCGTGTAATGATAAGTTGGAGTAGTACTCCAACTATTCTAGATAGATAAGAGGTTAGTTTGTTTTAGTTCTGTTTAAGTTAGAAAGAGGAGATTGCCTCTTATCTTATCTCTTGTAACGATCGGTTGATCAACCTCCTATACAAGCCACAGCGAGGGCTCTTCTCGCTAATATAAACACGTACACGGGATCACCGTTTCTGCCAAAACAACTACGATTAATATCCTCCCCTTTAGTGTCATGGCGAACCAAGAGGAAGAAGAGCAGGGCTTCTTGAAATACAACTCTCTCATGGTTGCTCCTTCCATTGGATATAATTAACTTGTTGTCGGGGCGTTTAGCCCAAACGCCGATCTCATTGGATTTGCTACATCTAACCCCTTAACAAACTCAAGAAATTGCCACTAAACATACCAACACCCAACTGGTAATGATTCTTGCCATCGTAGATGCTGGCCAATGATAGGCGATTGCATTCCTTGCTTTTTGCACAATAGATCTTTTAGAATAACACACCCTGACCAATCCACTAACAAAGATTGAGCGATCACCTCTTTTAACCCCAACCCATACCAAACTTCTCTTGCTTTGGCACATGTTAAAAACTTGAGAGTTGAGAGGGAGCCCGAATATGACGATCATCCAGAATCGGCCTCCCGATAGGATACCATGTAGTGCTTTCCATAGATTATTTTTTGTTTTGGTCCAAATTGACATACTCCAAAGTTTTTTCTCGAACAAGGTTTATCCTTGTCACCCATTTTCCATCAGGCTTTAAGAACTCTAGCACCAAACTGGTGATTCCAGAACACATGATGTGCCGAACGGACAAAGAAGGCAAGGGTTTTTAGCATGATACCATGCCACGAAATCTTTGGTTAACTAACAACTTAAAGGGATCTTGAGAATATGCTCAACCTCGAATGGTACAAAATTTTCATGGATAAATTATTCCTCCCACAACCCGATGTATGGGTCGACATGTCCCTCCACACACTACGAGATGCATTGTCCATTGCGTGGCATTACCTTCCTCGTCGGACTACTTGGGATCCAATGATATTCCCAATGTTAACTTTCTCCCCTGAACCAGTTCTCCATATATGGCCTCATGTGAAGTTTGAAGACCCTCTACCATATTTTGTGATGCAAAATATGACCCACTCTTTGGCTCCGCCTTCAATAGATTACCATACGAAAAATATTTAGCTTGGATTATGACTCGGGATTTAAAAGCAACCTCCAACTTTGTTTTACGAGCATTGCAGGATTAAAAGCATGAAGGTCCCTAAAATCATTCCACTTGGCTTCATAGGAATACACATTCATCACAACACCAACCAACACATCCTTTTTTGCTTATCATTGTATTCCCAGCAAAACTCACCCATTGCATCATTGATTTCTTTGCACAATTGTGTTGGCACCTTAAATACGCCCATTGCCCAAACTAGAATAGACTGAATAATTGTTTTCAACAAAACTTCCTTCCCTCCCTTAAAAAACCTTCCATCCATCCTTTAGGCGCTCAATTACTATCTCCAACATATACAAGAAGTTGTCAGCACAATCAAGCTAGAGCCACCATTGTTATTTTTTTCACATTGCTTTGGTCATTATATTCAGCTCCACAAAAATCTTAGCTTTAACCCCCACATCCATATTTACGTTAAATAAAATGCTATATTTAGTCTCGCTCACCATTTGCCCTGGACTTGCACAATATTGGTCCAATATGTGTCTCAATGAGGTTGCATTAATCATACTTGCAATTGCATTCATAAATATTAGAAAACCATAAGAAAAAATAAATGAGAAACTAATGGTGCATTTCGGCACACCCGAACACCTTTAGTTCCACCCACCTCCTCTTTATGAGCCTAAGCACTAGATAAACCTTATGAAAAAATTAAAAACAAAAAAGATGATAAGGGATCACCTTGACGAAGACCCCTAGTGGGAGTAAACAACTTTTTTATTGATCATTAAATCGAACCTTACATTTCACAGAACAAACAATAGTCATCAAGATCTCGACAAACTCCCTTGGAAACCAAGTCGTGGTAACATCCTTTCCAAAAAATATCCACTCCACTCGATCATAAGCTTTATGCATATCTAATTTCGTAGCACAATATCCTTCTTCCCCTTCTTTTATTCTTGATTGTATGCATACACTCACATGCCAAAAGTATATTGTGAATAATTAATATACATGAATAAAAGCACCCAAATTCTTACCTCATCAAAGATATATTTTAGTCTAGCAACAATCATTTTTAGATTACTTTATAAAGCACATTACACAAACTTATGGTTTTAAATTGCATAATCTACCGTGGGGGTGTCCACCTTAGGAATACTAACTATTAGCCTATCATTCGATCCAACAGAGATTTCTTTATTATTAATCGCCGATAGAACTTCTGCAATCAATTTCTGCCAATGTTATTCCAACATTTTAAAAAAATAAAGCACGACAAACATTAGTTCAAGGGGCTTTCATATTCCCAGTTGAAAAATAGCCATGTTAACATTTTCAGATGTATAGGGCTACAACAATCTTTGTCCATATCTCCGGTAACACGTGGTGTAACTTTGTCCAGAAGATCAGGATCTGGCTCAACTTTTATAAAAAGATATCGCAAAGTAATCGACACCATCAGATTCAACACAACAATATCATCCTACACATTACCTTCATCGTCCTTAAACCGGTTAATCTCATTACATTGTTGACAACCAGAGGCAAATCTATGAAAAATCCCGTATTCATATCCCCAAACTGCGGCCAATTGATACAACTTCGTTGGAACTAATGCATTTCCTCTTGATTGAGGATCTTTTCAATTTAAATAGCAAATTCATTATGTTTTGCAATATTCTGTGACTAATCAATTCAAAATCTCCACGAACAACGCTGATCTTATGTTGGGGCCCTTTTAGGGTGTATGATAACACCGATGCAACCTACTATATATGCACCATCTCCAATCTTCACGCCAAATACTTAATTGCTTCCTAGGCCCTTCTACAATCACACTGAAATTTGCTTCATCAACAAGCGGGCCTCAAACCAAGGAATAATTGGGCAGTCCCTTATCGAAACTCATCATAATGGGCCAATGACCTGACCTATTAAGTCTAGGTTCTGAAGCACAACATCTACAATATTTCCCTTCCAAGCAGTGTTCACCAGTCGTCGATCAAGCCTTTCTCGAATCCATGCTCTTAGCTAGGTAAATTTCCGTCAGCAAAACCAAAATCAGAGAGCACACAATCACTCAAAACATTTTGAAAAGCTTGTATATAATGTAATGGACGAGTACTGCCCCTCCTTTTGCAAAAGGGCGCATTATCTTGTTTAGGTCTCCCATTATAAACCATGGCATATTGCATACTTCGTGGAGCTCACGGATACGATCCCACGAGAGATGTTTATCTGCCCCCCTTGGGCTAGCATAAAAACCAGTAAACCGCCTTTTTTCCTTGGCCACTACCAATAAAGACATCAATATAATTCTCACTTTTGTTACCTTAACTAATAGAACCACCTCCTTCTTCCATAATAAGATAAGTCCATATTTTCTCCCATCACTCCTAACCACTAACTTTGTAATCCATCCCCAACAATCTTCGGAGACATTTTGATGGCCATTGATCCAGATGAATCTCCACCACAAAGAAGACATCCAGGTCATACTGTTTATGGACCTCCATAAGTTCCCAGACCATAGTCTTTTGAAGGCAACGACTATTTAAGCTTAAAATTTCATTGCATCCGAACGACGTCCTAGCGGTTGCATGGAAGAGTGGTCGGATGATTTTCTTCCTTTTTTGCCGAAAGGCCCACTAGCAGAGAGAGAGCCAAAAAAAAATTGCGATGGGGGAGGAAAACACAAAGCCGCAACCGCTCAGCCAAATCCGGAGTTCCTTGCAACTACACCAAACCATTAGTTCTATCACCAATAGTATGCGTTTGACCTTGTTTTAAAGTTTAAATTCAAATTTTCTAGATTTTTTGACCGGTAGTAATATTTCTCAGAGAGGAACGAGGATTCCGGTTTTGGGCTGATAGGCAAAAAACTACAGTTTAGTTCCTCGGAGTAAAATTGTGTACAAGAAGCAAACAAAACATTACCAACCTTAGAAAAAATTACACGTACAAGGGGAGCAGAAATGTAGCGTATAAGGACCATGGAACAACATTTTAACACGTGGAGAACAAAAAAGCAGAAACATGAGGAACAATGTTTTTGACTAAATGGTGCAAAGTCACAACTAATTCTAGGAAAAGAACCATAGCATCTGAGGAACGAACACTGTACACGAGAAATAAAACTTGAACCGTCGAAGAACAAAAACCAAATATGCTATTTACTAAGTGGAACAAAATTGCAACTACAATTAACACAATAATTTCAGCGCTCGAGGAACGAAACATACCTACACGAGGAACTAAATTGTAGCATGTGAGAAACAACAATAACATCCACGACTAGCAACAATTTTGACTAATTGTAAGAAAATCATATTGTAGTTGGAACAAAAACTTTATCATACGAGAAACAACACTTTAGGCCTTGTTTTGCAAGGGTGGGTCATAGAGTTTTTGAGAATATTTTTCCAAGGGGTTTGGATGAAAACAACCTTGCCACCCAAAGCACCACAATCCCCCAGACATACTGTACATATATATTTCCGTTTGGAGGACAACAATCGATTCCACAGGGCCACAGTGTGAGTTGCATATTTTCTTCTGTTTTTGGTTTCAGAAAGCTAAAAAATGAATATTCTTGGAATTGACGGGACAAAAGTCAAAGTTCGTATTTTTCCTGGAGCTATATGGAAAATCGAAGACGAGACGGAGGAGGACACTAGGGTGGCCACACCCTAGGTGGGCGCGGGTCCCACCCTGGCCGTGCCCACAGGGGGTGTGGGCCCCTGGCCCTCCACCGACCTTGCCTCATTCGCCTATAAGAAGCCCCCGACTCAGAAACCCTAAATCATCGACCAGAAAGCCACGAAAAGTTTCGCATTGCCGCCGCCACCGAAGGGGAGATTCGGGGAACAGAAAGTCTCTGTTCCGGCACCCTACCGGGACGGGGAAGTTCCCCCGGAGCCATCTCCATCGATCTCCACCACCATCTTTATCACCGTTGCTGATTCCCATGATGAGGAGGGAGTAGTTCTTCCTCGAGGCTAAGGGCTCTACCGGTATCTATGTGTTCATCTCTCTCTCTATGCATGATCTTGTTGTGGTTATGAGCTTTGTAATCTAGTAGAACCTTGCTACTCAAGTGCTTCAATAGATCTCTACTCTCCCCATGTGTGTGAAAGTGACAGTGTGCACGCCATGGTGGCACTTAGGCTAGAGTCTACATAAATACTCATTGTGCTTTAATAGATCTATGTTTTCACCACGTGTGTGAAAGTGACAGCGTGCATTCCGTGTTTGGCACTTAAGCTAGGTTATATATATATATTTGTTATGAGTATATTTTGAGTTGGTTGTCTATATGAAATTGTGGTGTTTGTCTCAACCATCTAGTGCTCAAGGTGATAGTGTGGGGTTATCTAGATTGGGGAAGGCCCTATAGTGGATTAGAGTATCCAACCGGAGAGTAGTTAAAAATAGTATCATAAAGAAAGGATATTTATATGAGAGAGTGTTTACTAGTGAAAGTATGATCACTAGGCCTTGTTTCTAAACATTGAAACACCGTTTCCATCTAGATCTGTTGCATGTTTGCTCGCTTCCATCCTTTTGCCTTTAGTCTTTACCTCACCGTCAAGCTATTTTCTGGCACCGTTACCACTTGTATTTTACTATCTCTTCACCGAACTAGTGAACCTATATGCCTGACAAATGTATTGGGTGTGTTGGGGACACTGTAGGGGTTCGTAGCATGGAAAACAAAAAAATTCTACCGCATGCACACAAACAAGCCAAAATCTATCTACTAGATTGTTGCAACGAGTTAATTAGAGTACTCACTCTTGAAGATTCCAAAGCGGTTAACGAGAGAAGATTCTCGTGGGTGATGTAGTCATACACTTGCCGACTCAAGATCGCGTAGACGATCCTTCCGGCGCTGCGTTTCGGCAACGCTTCCGCAGTCGGTCACACGTTCGGTACTTGATGAAGACCTTCCTCTCCCTTGTTCCAGCAGGCAGGGGAGGTTGTAGTTCTCCCCTCGTGATTCCGGCAGCATGACGGCGTGGTGTCGGAAGTAGAGGGAAGATCCCGTAGGGCTTCGCCTAAGCCGATGCGAGTTATGGTGGATCTAGGGTTTCCGGGGATCTAGGATTATAAGGCCGGAGAGGAGGAGGAGGTGTCGGCGGAGGCTAGGGCGACGACGACGGGTCGACGGTAGCACGAGGCGGCAGCGTGGGCGGCGGCGCACAGGTAGGGAGGGCTAGTGTTGTGATCTTTGGGGCAACCCTCCCCCTCTATTTATGAGAGGGAGGGCAGCCTTGGGAGAGGGGAGTTTGAATCCATACCCAAACCCAAGTTGGATAGAAGGAAGGACTCTTTCCTTCTTCCACTAGGAAACTATTGTTCCAGTTTGACTTTTCAAACCTCCCTTTTGACTTTCAATTTAGAGCTTTAATTCTCTCTCGCAAATGCCCAACCAAGTGACCTAGGACATGATCCAATCATTCCACTTACCCATGACACATTCATGGACCATTCCCCTTCCGGTCTGGTGAACCTTCTAGACCCTTCAAGAACCTATCCGATGAAAACATCGAAATCATTCTCGAACTCCCGAATCAGACTTTCCTTATATGAATCTTATTCTCCAAACCATTCCAGATCTCCTCGTGATATCCCATATCCCATCCGAGACTCCGAACAACATTAGGTATCCCTACTAACATTCCATATCTAGTAAACAACATCGAATCCTTAAGTGTGTCTCCCTACGGTTCGTGAATTATGCAGACATGACCGAGACACTTCTCCGATCAATAACCAATAGAGGAATCTGGAAATTCATATGGCTCCCACATATTTCTATGATTACTTTGCAATCGAATGAACCACTTACATACGATACCAATTTCCCTTTGTCTGGCGATAGTTTACTTATCCAAGGTTTGATTGTCGGTATCTCTACATACCTAGTTCAACCTCGTTACTGATAAGTACTCTTTTCTCGTTCCCGTGTTATGTGATCCCTTGTGAGCCAGTCACATGCTTGCAAGCTAATTGGATGACATTCCACCGAGAGGGCCCAGAGTATATCTATCTGTCATATGGATGGACAAATCCCACTCTTGATCCATGTGCCTCAACACATACTTTCCGAACACTCAATGCCACCTTTATAGCCTCCCAGTTACGGTGTGGTGTTTGATGTCATCAAAGCATCCTTCCAGTGATGGTGATTAGCATGATCTCATGGTCGAAGGAATTAGGTTACTATGTATCAGAAAGCTTATAGCAAACGAACTATTGAATGACTTGATCTTAATGCTACGCTTATCTATAGGAGTATGTCCATCATACCATTCTCCTAATGATATGATCTTGTTGTCAATAACATCTCAATGTTCATGATCAGGAAACCATGATCATCTATCAACCAACAAGCTAGTATTACAAAGAGGCTTTACTAGGGACTCTAATTTAGTTTACAAATCACACAAGTATTAATGTTTCCGGTTAATACTATTATAGCATGAATGTAAACATTTATCATATACACAAAGATATAATAATAATCACTTTTATTATTGCCTCTAGGGCATATATCCAACAGAAACAAGATACTTCTTGTATCTTGATTGCAGGATTGCTTGAGAGGGAATACCTTTGACCACTTCCTCCCTGAATTCGATAGACCTTGGGTAATCCACTTAAGGGAAACTTGCTGCTGTTCTACAAACCTCTACACTTGGAGTCCCAACAACTGTCTACAAGAATAGAAGTGCATAGACATTAAGCTATTTTCTGGCGCCGTTGTAGGGGAGGAAAGGTAAAAGGCACTCACACACGTTACCCCATGGCAACATCAAGCCAGAAAGCTATTTTCTGGTGCCGTTGCCGGGGAGGTAAGGTAAAAGGTACTCACATCCTCCGGTGTGAGTGCTCGAAGTTATTTCCTTTAGATTCTGCAATCTTTTCTTTTTGTTTCTTGTTTTCACTAGTTAGGCTTAATGGAAAACAACAACAAAAATTCAGAGAGCTTTATAGTATTTATCTTGAGTTAGGACATGAAGTGTTTGAAGGGAAAATTAAAAAACCTATGGAGCTTTATTTGCATGCTAATAGCAATGTTATTAGTATGAATTATTTGGACACCATTATTGCTAATGCTATGGAAACATCTAAGCTTGGGGAAGATAGTTTTGATGAAAATGATCTTTTTAGTTCCCCGGCTTTGGAAGATAGCTATTCTATTGCTTATGATGATACCAAACCTCCAATTTATGATGATTACAATGATGAATTTGATATTTTAAGTCCACCTACTATTGAGGAGAAAGTTAATTGTGATTACTATCTGCCTCCTATATTTGATGATTATGGTGATGAGAATAATAATGATAGCTATTTTGTTGAATTTGCTCCTACTCCGATTAATAAGAATGACTATGCTTATGTGGAGAGTAATAATTATTTTATGCATGTGGCTCATGATAAGAATGTTTTATGTGATAGTAATTTTGTTAATTTTATTCATGATGCTACTGAAAGTTATTATGAGAGGGAAACATGGTTTTATGCATCTCAATAATATTAAGTTTCCCCTCTTTATGTTGAAAATTTTGAAGTTGCACTTGTTTTTCTTTTCTATGCTTGTTGCTTTGTGCTTTCATGACTTGTTTATTTGCAATATTCCTATGCATAGGAAGTGGGTTATACTTAAATTTGTTTTATATTTGCTTCTTGATGCTTTCTTTTACTTCAATTGATATTTCTTATGTGAGCATCTTCTCAAACTATCAAGCCTAACTTAAAGGCGTTAAATAAAAGTACTTATTGGGAGATAACCCAAAAGTTTTCTTGAGTCTTGGAAGTTGTTACTTCTGTAATAACCTCACCTTATTATTTTTATCTACTTTTTGTGCCAAGAATAACCTCTAATGAGAGGGAAGTAAGATTTCGGGAGTTGCTGTCCTGAAACAGATTTTTGTGCTCCACCATAAATATTTGTGTAAAATCTCTATAAGTAGGATTGAGCTGAAATTTTCTGAATAAATCTCCCAGTATGTTAGCTTACTTTCATTAGTTCCATACTTTTTTATTTGATCAACAGAAGGTCTTCTAAAAAATCGGTTTCTACCTGCTGGTTTGTTTTGACAGATTTCTGCCATTATTTGCTTTTGCTTCTTATTGATTCCTTTTTGGATTCTTTTTGGAAAATTGATATTTTTGAGGGAATTGCTGCAGTATCTTGTGTTTTTAGTGAAAGTTTTTCTGTTCTAAAGCTAAACCCAAGGCTCTATTATATTTTAAATACACTAATGTTGCTAATGAAGATTGTGTGAAGTTTTGTATGAAGGAAAATTTGCAGGTGTAGAGAGAGAATGACGTAATGAGATGAAGAATGGAAAAAAGCTCAAGCTTGGGTATGCCACCCCGTATCACCCCAATGAATACTCAAGAGGTATAAGCATCAAAGCTTGGGGATGCCCAAGGCATCCCCTTCTTCATCAATAAAAATCTCAGGTCTTTCTAGACACTTCGTTTTTATTGTTTCATGCATTGTTGTGTTGTTCTTGGAGAGTCTTAGTTTTTGTTTAGTTTACTTAGTTTTTTTGAATCCCTGCACACTTCTTTTGGAAAGAGACACACTCTGTTTTCATTGCCAAAACACTCTAGTTTTCATTGTTATTGTTCTGTGAGTGTTCACTTTTGCTAGCACTGTGTTAGCCTTAGTTTTCTTATGCTGGTTGCTTAGAACTTTTTATTTCTTCTTTCTGGATTTGTGAGGCAATACCACTGATCTTTATTGATTATTATCTTTGTGAGTTGTTTCAAATAAGTCGATTGGTGTTGGAAAGGAGTAGGAAGTTCTTGCCGTAGTAGTACAAGAGGGGCTTGCTTTGACTGTGACTTAGACTTTATCATGTCATGCTAGATGTTGTTTTGACCTTATACTTAGTGATTATTGTTGTATCATGACTTGTTCCAAACAATTAGGATTGCTTAATATGCCTTGAAGGAATCATGCGTTGTTTTAGCATACAAAAGCATAGTATTGTGGTATTCTCCTTTGTTGCTTTGTTTGGGTTGACTTGGCACATGCTCAGACCATGTTATGACTCTAACAAGTCACAATTAGCCTCTATGATCATTTAGTCCATGACTTGTGGTACCACTTTATGCTTTGATTAGTAATGTTTTGTCGCTCTGCATGATTATGACCATTATTGCTCTCTTAGTTGGTCGCTCCCGGTCTTTTGCTAGCCTTCACTTTTGCTGAGTAAGCTCTGCTCATGCATCCAACTCCCAAGAAACCAAGTTATTCCAAAGTGTCCACTATAAATTCCTATGCATGGTGTGTTACATTGTAAAGGGAGAGTATCCAACCTTTAAACAATATAAGGTAGAGTCCCCTGTGTTTACAATGCTAGTCCCTGGATCAATAGCTAGCATCCATAGTTTAGATGTAATATCAAGAAACAAAGGTCATAATATAACTTTATAACCAGGAAGAACATAATTTTATTACATCATACATAGCTCATTTGGCTATTACATTACATTGCAGCGGAATAACTATAAGCATGGGTCCTTCATCTTCAAAGTGCCACAGGCAGATGTTGGTTGTAGACTTTGTAATCCTAATCAATCAATCTTCACTAAAAACAATCAAACCTGCAACATTACAAGTTACAGCCACAAGGGTCAATACATTTGAATTGTATTGGCAAGTTTCACTATTAAGTTTAATATGAGTGGATCCTATCATTACATGCATATTTGGCTAAGTAGAGTTTTAGGCTCATTTGCATAAAGCAAAATTTATCCTATCTTTTCAAAATGGTTTTGGTCCTTTGTCAAATCTCCTTTTCCAAGTCCCTTGAACTCCTTGGTAGAAACTCAAGTGTTCAAGTCCTTGTCAAAATCCCTTGAGCTACTTGGTAACCCCAAGTGCATCAAGTTTTATCAAAATCTCATGAGTTCCTTGGTAACCCCAAGTGTTCATGTTTTCAACAAAATATCTTGAGTTCCTTGGTAACCCCAAGTACATCAAGTTTTATCGAAGTCTCTTGTGCTCCTTGGTAACCCCAAGTGCATCAAGTCTTTAAAAGTTTTCTTTTAGAAATTAGAATGTCGAGATCTCCCATAGCTTCAAACTTTAGTTGCTCAGTATTGTCCATAACCGGGGACACGGCTAAGTACTTAGATTTTATTATCTTCTGCAGAAGTTGCACACTTTACCCACATGTCACAATCCCATCTTGTTGCCACCAGTGGCCGCTGGATTAGTGCTCGCCAAGATGGAGTACTAGCAGATTGAGAATGTGACGAAGTCTTTCTAGAGGGTCCTCCCATACATCATTGCTAGCTTTGTCAACAGCACCCATGTAGGATTCCAGGTCCCCATGTACAGTAAACTGAAGACAATGTATGGGTCTCCCCAATGTAGTTGACTAAGCCAGAGCCATAATAGCATGTGGTTGCACACGAAAGCCACAATTGGAGAAACATGTTCAATCTCTAAGTTTCCTGGGTGGTTTCCTTTGGAGCACAACACAAAGAGATTGCCATAGACATGGTTCCTTTTGTTGCTACCTTCTCCAAAACTCAAAGTATCCTTGGCCACCCAGGTGGTTCATTGAGTCCTTGTTTTATTATATAAAAACACAAGTCCTTTTCTCAAACTTCATAAAATCTCAACATGTATCTCTTTTCAAAATATAGCATGGCTAAGCATGTATCAACTACAATGTTTTCACTAAGGAATGTATAGGGAATCCTATTTAGGATTTTGCATAGCATAAGTATAGAAATTCTTTTCATGCATGTTTCAAAATCCACTAAGTATAATGAAAATAGTAGGAATTTAGATGATAGTGTCACTTGCCTTTTTGGTAGGGAATGTTGGTTCACTTCCTTGATCTTGCTAGTCTCACAC
Organism: Avena sativa; assembly: GCA_916181665.1. Classification (NCBI taxonomy): domain Eukaryota; kingdom Viridiplantae; phylum Streptophyta; class Magnoliopsida; order Poales; family Poaceae; genus Avena; species Avena sativa. The sequence continues at coordinate 428,396,342 of OV702280.1, forward strand.
TTTGCTAACTTCACTACAATCAATCAAGCAAGCACCAAATCAACTATCATTCCAACCAAATAATCTATCAAACAATTTCACACACACAAAACAATGGGATCTAAGTTTATGCATATAAGCATGCAAGAGGTGGTTCTATTTGCAAAGATGGTATCCACTAGGCTTCTAATCTTTCTAAGGTTCAAAGTGGTCATTTTCCAAAGTGGCAAAGTCATTTGCAAAAGGGTTTTGTCCATAAACCATTTTTAAATCCCTTCATCATTTTATGTGGTGGAAAATATTTTTATCAAAGCAACAACTCTAGGTTGTTCACCAAATAAGTTGTTGTTTCTCAAAACTTGGTGTTTAGGGTCAGTAGGTTTGGTCCAAATCATTTTCCCAAAGTTTTCTTTACAAAAACATTTTCACAACCAAAATCTTTATTTTCATTTGGCTAGAAATGGGCTAAACCAAGTTTTTATTCCTAAACTTTACCAAATTAATTTTTAAAACCATGGGTTGGTTTCTAGGGTCAGTAAGTTCATCACAAACTAATTTGCAAAGGTTTCATCCTCAAAAACATTTTTGAATCATTTTTCTAACCTAAACAAGCATTCAAAAGTTTTTGCAAAAATCAAGCAATATAACAGATACTATTTGCTAAACAAATTCCATAGTTGGCTAGGGTTTGTTCCACTGATTCCAACGATATAAAGTTTGCAATTTTTGGACGTGTGGATCAAAAGTTATAGTGTTTTCAAAACTGCAAACAATTCTGTTTTCAAATTTCTGTTTTTAACAATACTGGCCACGCGTCATGATTTGATTGGACGGTACCGGTTCGTTCGGATTGACAGACGCATACCGCAGGATCCAACTTGATCGCACGGCACAGATTCACTCTTACCCTTTCGCTCTGGTTCTATTCCTAACCGCTGGATCGAGATCGAACGGTTGCTGCAAGCTCGACCTAAAACTAGCGGCGCTGCAGCGGTGGCTGGCGGCGGAGCGGCCAGACGGTGGCGCTACGGTGGCTACAGGAAGCAAAGTAGACAGGGGGGTGCTCACCGTTTCGCGAGGTCGAGGTGGTGCTCGTCGTGTGGTCAACGTGGCAAGGGGCGCTCTGGTATAGCAGCGATTGCTCGCCGGAGTAGAGAACTGCGTCGGGTGGTCCTGGTTGCGGTCGGAGGCGACTCTGTAGATCACGTGGAGGCAAACAGAGGGCGTAGTTAGGTACGCAAGACCAAGGCAAAGATGCTCGCATGATTGAGAAGCAGAGGGGCGGTCGGATTCTACCTGGGGAACTTACCGGAGTAGAAGACAGACGCGGCGGAGCTCAGTCGAGTTGGTTGCCGATGTTCTGGAGCACCCACGGTTGAATGGGAGGTACAGGGAGATGCGTCTAGGTCTGGGGAGTGTGTGTGCGTGGTCGATGAGGCAAGGGGCGGCAGAGGTTAGCCGGAGTTGACCGGAGACGATGGTCGGAGCAGAGGGTGTGCAAGCTCGATTCAGGCAGCCTGGGGGCGCATTTGGGGGAGGAGACAGAGGGGAAAGGAGGAGAAGGGCGAGGCGATTAAGACAGCGTGCTCGCGACGAGAGATTAATGCTGCATTAACGTGTATTCAACCGGAGAATCAATGGCAGCAACGGTGGCGAGTTAAACGCGAGGAGGAAGAAGATGAGCTGGAGGGGTGGGGTCTTGCTGTCAGCGAGAAACGAGAGGGAGAAGAGGTCCACCAGTCATTGGCTTAGTGGGTGTGAGTTCGAGTGAGAAAACGTTTCGCTGAGGTAAAGAAAGGCGGGCTGGAGTTGGGCCTAAACTGGGCTGCTGGGTTGGGTCGACCAGTTCCTTTTTTTTTCTTCCTGAACCTTTTCTTTTTCTAAATCTAATTTCTGTTTTGAAATTCAATCAAACAAACAATGTTCAAATCAATTCAAACAATCACCAAACTTTGCAACTATGAATTTGGTTCTGTTCAGTAACATAAACCAAAATTCCAAACCAAAATAATAATTTTATTTTAGGGTCCATTATTAATTAAATAAATAGACCATTGTTATTAAATCAAAATAGAATTTGATGTTTATTTTAAAACTCCATTTTGAAATCTAATTATTTTCAAAACCAAATCAGTAGGTTTTATTTGGGAATATAAAATACTTGGAAAACTTATTTTTAAATAAATAAATAAGTTTTGATATTTTGGAAATAGTAAAACCTTTGTTAATAAAACTTGGATATTAAATCCTTATTAATTTATTTTAAATAAACCTTTACTATTTTTATCAAATCAAAATGTTTTATTTCAAAAGCTTGGCCAAGGTTTAATTTGGCTCTATAAAATAATCCTTATTTGTAAAACTTCTATTTCATTTGAAACCCAAATATTTTATTTAAAAGATCTAAAATAGTAATTCCAAATATTTTTATTTTCCTTTATTAAATGTTTATCTTTTTAAATCCCTTTAGGATTTATTTAATCCAAATTGGTTTGAAGGTTTCCAATTGGATTCAAAAAGTTTCTTCTCACTCTGAAAATCAAACAAAGTTTTATTTTATTCAAATATTTTTCACATTACAAGATTTGGAAAATCTTGGGATGTGACATACATCATTCCAAGTATGTTCTTGTTGTCATCTATCTTCCAATTAAAAAGTATTTTGTTATGTGAAAACTTAGTGATTGAAGCTCTCATGAACTTGATGGCACACTTTATTTTTCTTGCCCCTAATAAACTTGAACCATTGTGTCATCTATGTTGTATATACTTGCACTTATACGTTGGGATTAGCAGAACCATGTTTTGGCACTCTTCAATAAATTCATCAGTAAACTAAATGTAGCCATCATTAATATCATATCTCTCTCTAGACTCAGGTGATCTAACATGTGTAACAGTGTCTTCACTAGGAGTTTAAGTATTTCCTAGAGTAACCATAGTAGCATCTAGGAAAGGACCTAATGAAGCACTCGCATCAAGCACAGTAGAAGTAACATCATGAGTATCAAAAGCAGTTTCAGATTCAGCAGTAGTAGCAGTGTGTGTAGCATGAGTATGTGGTGGTGGTGTAACAAGCTTACTTACAACAGACGGTGAATCAAGAGTAGTAGAGGTGTGTACGACTGTACCTCTTCTTGTAGTGGACGGTAAAATAGGAAACTTTCCATCACGAGACTTCCTCATGATGAAAGGAGTAGCAGTGAGCAACAATAGATCCAAGTGAACTTACAAACGAAGCTATGCTCCCTGGCAACGGCGCCAGAAAATAGTCTTGATGACCCACAAGTATAGGGGATATCAATAGTCTTCGCGGGTAGTATTAGTCAATTTATTGATTCGACACAAGGGGGGCCAAAGAATACTTGCAAGCCTTAACAACTGAGTTGTCAATTCAGCTACACCTGGAAATATTTCTTGCTCACAGAAGTTTATCAGTAGCAACAGTTTGGTAGTAGCAACAGCAATAGTAGAACAAGAGCAATAGTAACAGTAATAGTAAACAGTGGCATTCGAGTGCGGTAGGCATAAGGATGGATGGACGGGCGTTGCATGGACGAGTCTAAACATGTAACTTCAAGATCTAGGGCATTGCAGATAAATAATAATAAGCATCCAAGTACTAAACAATCCTAGGCATGTGCTCCATATATAGTCATGCGTGCTCGCAATGAGAACTTGCACAACATCTTCTGTCCAGATAGCCTGTTGCAGCGGGTCCTCTAGGGAACTACTGGCAATTAAGGTGCTCCTTTTTATAGAGCACCGGAGCAAAGCATTAACACTCTGTAAACACATGTGATCCTCACACCACAGCCATCCCCTGAGGATGTACTGGCAGATTGAGAATGTGACGAAGTCTTTCCAGAGGGTCCTCCCATACATCATTGCTAGCTTTGTCAACAGCACCCATGTAGGATTCCAGGTCCCCATGTCCAGTAAACTGAAGACAATGTATGGGTCTCCCCAATGTAGTTGACTAAGCCAGAGCCATAATAGCATGTGGTTGCACACGAAAGCCACAATTGGAGAAACATGTTCAATCTCTAAGTTTCCTGGGTGGTTTCCTTTGGAGCACAACACAAAGAGATTGCCATAGACATGGTTCCTTTTGTTGCCACCTTCTCCAAAACTCAAAGTATCCTTGGCCACCCAGGTGGTTCATTGAGTCCTTGTTTTATTATATAAAAACACAAGTCCTTTTCTCAAACTTCATAAAATCTCAACATGTATCTCTTTTCAAAATATAGCATGGCTAAGCATGTATCAACTACAATGTTTTCACTAAGGAATGTATAGGGAATCCTATTTAGGATTTTGCATAGCATAAGTATAGAAATTCTTTTCATGCATGTTTCAAAATCCACTAAGTATAATGAAAATAGTAGGACTTTAGATGATAGTGTCACTTGCCTTTTTGGTAGGGAATGTTGGTTCACTTCCTTGATCTTGCTAGTCTCACACTTTGCTAACTTCACTACAATCAATCAAGCAAGCACCAAATCAACTATCATTCCAACCAAATAATCTATCAAACAATTTCACACACACAAAACAATGGGATCTAAGTTTATGCATATAAGCATGCAAGAGGTGGTTCTATTTGCAAAGATGGTATCCACTAGGCTTCTAATCTTTCTAAGGTTCAAAGTGGTCATTTTCCAAAGTGGCAAAGTCATTTGCAAAAGGGTTTTGTCCATAAACCATTTTTAAATCCCTTCATCATTTTATGTGGTGGAAAATATTTTTATCAAAGCAACAACTCTAGGTTGTTCACCAAATAAGTTGTTGTTTCTCAAAACTTGGTGTTTAGGGTCAGTAGGTTTGGTCCAAATCATTTTCCCAAAGTTTTCTTTACAAAAACATTTTCACAACCAAAATCTTTATTTTCATTTGGCTAGAAATGGGCTAAACCAAGTTTTTATTCCTAAACTTTAACAAATTAATTTTTAAAACCATGGGTTGGTTTCTAGGGTTAGTAAGTTCATCACAAACTAATTTGAAAAGGTTTCATCATCAAAAACATTTTTGAATCATTTTTCTAACCTAAACAAGCATTCAAAAGTTTCTGCAAAAATCAAGCAATCTAACAGATACTATTTGCTAAACAAATTCCATAGTTGGCTAGGGTTTGTTCCACTGATTCCAACGATATAAAATTTGCAATTTTTGGACGTGTGGATCAAAAGTTATAGTGTTTTCAAAACTGCAAACAATTCTGTTTTCAAATTTCTGTTTTTAACAATACTGGCCACGCATCATGATTTGATTGGACGGTACCGGTTCGTTCGGATTGACAGACGCAGACCGCAGGATCCAACTTGATCGCACGGCACAGATTCACTCATACACTTTCGCTCTGGTTCTATTCCTAACCGCTGGATCAAGATCGAACGGCTGCTGCAAGCTCGACCTAAAACTAGCGGCGCTGCGGCGGTGGCTGGCGGCGGAACGGCCAGACGGTGGCGCTACGGCGGCTACAGGAAGCAAAGTAGACAGGGGGGGTGCTCACCGTGTTCGCGAGGTCGAGGTGGTGCTCGTCGTGTGGTCAACGTGGCAAGGGGCACTCTGGTATAGAAGCGATTGCTCGCCGGAGTAGAGAACTGCGTCGGGTGGTCCTGGTTGCGGTCGGAGGCGACTCTATAGATCACGTGGAGGCAAACAGAGGGCGTAGTTAGGTACGCAAGACCAAGTCAAAGATGCTCGCATGATTGAGAAGCAGAGGGGCGGTCGGATTCTACCTGGGGAACTTGCCGGAGTAGAAGACAGACGCGGCGGAGCTCAGTCGAGTTGGTTGCCGATGTTCTGAAGCACCCGCGGTTGAATGGGAGGTACAGGGAGATGCGTCTAGGTCTGGGGAGTGTGTGTGCATGGTCGATGAGGCAAGGGGCGGCAGAGGTTAGCCGGAGTTGACCGGAGACGGTGGTCGGAGCAGAGGGTGTGCAAGCTCGATTCAGGCAGCCTGGGGGCGCATTTGGGGGAGGAGATAGAGGGGAAAGGAGGAGAAGAGCGAGGCGATTAAGACAGCGTGCTCGCGGTGAGAGATTAATGCTGCATTAACGTGTATTCAACCGGAGAATCAATGGCAGAAACAGTGGCGAGTTAAACGCGAGGAGGAAGAAGATGAGCTGGAGGGGTGGGGTCTTGCTGTCAGCGAGAAACGAGAGGGAGAAGAGGTCCACCAGTCATTGGCTTAGTGGGTGTGAGTTCGAGTGAGAAAACGTTTCGCTGAGGTAAAGAAAGGCGGGCTGGAGTTGGGCCTAAACTGGGCTGCTGGGTTGGGTCGACCAGTTCCTTTTTTTTTCTTCCTGAACCTTTTCTTTTTCTAAATCTAATTTCTGTTTTGAAATTCAATCAAACAAACAATGTTCAAATCAATTCAAACAATCACCAAACTTTGCAACTATGAATTTGGTTCTGTTCAGTAACATAAACCAAAATTCCAAACCAAAATAATAATTTTATTTTAGGGTCCATTATTAATTAAATAAATAGACCATTGTTATTAAATCAAAATAGAATTTGATGTTTATTTTAAAACTCCATTTTGAAATCTAATTATTTTCAAAACCAAATCAGTAGGTTTTATTTGGGAATATAAAATACTTGGAAAACTTATTTTTAAATAAATAAATAAGTTTTGATATTTTGGAAATAGTAAAACCTTTGTTAATAAAACTTGGATATTAAATCCTTATTAATTTATTTTAAATAAACCTTTACTATTTTTATCAAATCAAAATGTTTTATTTCAAAAGCTTGGCCAAGGTTTAATTTGGCTCTATAAAATAATCCTTATTTGTAAAACTTCTATTTCATTTGAAACCCAAATATTTTATTTAAAAGATCTAAAATAGTAATTCCAAATATTTTTATTTTCCTTTATTAAATGTTTATCTTTTTAAATCCCTTTAGGATTTATTTAATCCAAATTGGTTTGAAGGTTTCCAATTGGATTCAAAAAGTTTCTTCTCACTCTGAAAATCAAACAAAGTTTTATTTTATTCAAATATTTTTCACATTACAAGATTTGGAAAATCTTGGGATGTGACATACATCATTCCAAGTATGTTCTTGTTGTCATCTATCTTCCAATTAAAAAGTATTTTGTTATGTGAAAACTTAGTGATTGAAGCTCTCATGAACTTGATGGCACACTTTATTTTTCTTGCCCCTAATAAACTTGAACCATTGTGTCATCTATGTTGTATATACTTGCACTTATACGTTGGGATTAGCAGAACCATGTTTTGGCACTCTTCAATAAATTCATCAGTAAACTAAATGTAGCCATCATTAATATCATATCTCTCTCTAGACTCAGGTGATCTAACATGTGTAACAGTGTCTTCACTAGGAGTTTAAGTATTTCCTAGAGTAACCATAGTAGCATCTAGGAAAGGACCTAATGAAGCACTCGCATCAAGCACAGTAGAAGTAACATCATGAGTATCAAAAGCAGTTTCAGATTCAGCAGTAGTAGCAGTGTGTGTAGCATGAGTATGTGGTGGTGGTGTAACAAGCTTACTTACAACAGACGGTGAATCAAGAGTAGTAGAGGTGTGTACGACTGTACCTCTTCTTGTAGTGGACGGTAAAATAGGAAACTTTCCATCACGAGACTTCCTCATGATGAAAGGAGTAGCAGTGAGCAACAATAGATCCAAGTGAACTTACAAATGAAGCTATGCTCCCCGTCAACGGCGCCAGAAAATAGTCTTGATGACCCACAAGTATAGGGGATCGCAATAGTCTTTGCGGGTAGTATTAGTCAATTTATTGATTCGACACAAGGGGGGCCAAAGAATACTTGCAAGCCTTAACAACTGAGTTGTCAATTCAGCTACACCTGGAAATATTTCTTGCTCATAGAAGTTTATCAGTAGCAACAGTTTGGTAGTAGCAACAACAATAGTAGAACAAGAGCAATAGTAACAGTAATAGTAAACAGTGGCATTCGAGTGCGGTAGGCATAAGGATGGATGGACGGGCATTGCATGGACGAGTCTAAACATGTAACTTCAAGATCTAGGGCATTGCAGATAAATAATAATAAGCATCCAAGTACTAAACAATCCTAGGCATGTGCTCCATATATAGTCATGCGTGCTCGCAATGAGAACTTGCACAACATCTTCTGTCCAGATAGCCTGTTGCAGCGGGTCCTCTAGGGAACTACTGGCAATTAAGGTGCTCCTTTTTATAGAGCACCGGAGCAAAGCATTAACACTCTGTAAACACATGTGATCCGGACAGTGATATGTGTACACAACTTGCAGATAAGATCACAAACAATACTATCATAATTATTCAATAATAAGCTCAGATCTGAGATCATGGCATTCGGGCCCTAGTGACAAGCATTAAGCACAACAAGTTGCAACAAAGTCAAATAGCACTAATAGGGATACTAGGCACTATGCCCTAACAATCTTATTCGATTACATGATAGACCTCATCCAATCCCTACCATCCCCATAACCTATTGCGGGGGATTACTCACTCATGGATGAGGGAAACATGGATGGTTGATGGAGAGGCGTTGGTGATGACGATGGCAATGATCCTCTCCAAATTCCCCGTCCTGGCAGGGTGCTAGAATGGAGTTTCTGGGTCCGAATCGCGGCATCTGGTGGTGGCGGTGCAGCGGAACTCTTTTTGGAAAAACGTCGACCCCCTGATTTTTTAGGTCACAAGGCATCTTATAGGCGAAGAGGGAGGCCGAGGGGGTGCCTGAGTTGGCCGCACCCCCCAGGCGTGGCCAGGCCTGGCTCGCGCCTGGCAGGGGTGTGGGGCCCTCAGGCCTCCACTCCGTCTCGTACTCTGGCTCCGTGTATCTTCTGGTGAAATAGGATTTTTTTGGCAGATTTTCCGGGATTTTTCCTGATAGTTGATTTTCTGCACAAAAACTAGACACCAAGGTAATTCTGCTGAAAATAGCGTCAGTCCGTGTTAGTTGTATCGAAATCACACAGGTTTAGAGGAGAAACAATAGCAAAAGTGTTCAGGAAAGTAGATACGTTTTGGACGTATCAACTCCCCCCAAGCTTAGCTTATTGCTTGTCCTCAAGCAATTAAGTTGAAAGCTGAGTGCAATAAAAGAACTTTCACGAACACATTTGCTTCATATGATGTATATATTCTCGGCACAGGAGTAGATGCTTAAACCATTCATAATAAAGAGTATGCAACTAAGTCTACTCAATAGTCATGACATAATTAACCAAGTTTGGGTACAAACACAAGAATGACAACTATGCTCTCAAGAAGGTGCTCATAGAATAAGGTGGTGACTCAACAACAAAGTGAAAAGGTTTTGAAAAGTTTGAAACGCTTCCAAATGCTGAAAGTGAAGTACTCATTAGCTTTGAGCTCTCATTGCCCCTATCATAGGCATCTTTATATGGTTAAGGTAAAAGTGAGGTCCAATGTGAGTTATATGCTTGACAGATCATAAACTGTAAATCCCATGTCCCTTGAGTACGAGGGCCACTCCGCATGCTACTCAACTTTAGTTGCATGTAAGTTCTTGTCATCGTAAATACATGCATATCATAAAGAACCGCCAACGGGGTACCCCTTGCACATGGTACATGAGCTATCCCATAAGCAAAATGACAAGGCAAGCAGACAATGAGCATCTCAGCGATCTTTTTATTTACTATTTGCATAGATTTTTATTGAGGATGCTTCACAGATAGCTCATTATGGTGATGCTGCAAGTTTACACCATGATTAGGCATGGCTTAGGCTAGCGGCCCAGACGTTCCTCTAACAATATGTATATAACTCCATGGACTTACAAGCTCCCCCTTTATTTCACACCGACGGCATCCGCAAACAAAATAGCATGATATCAACTGAATATGTATCGATAAGGTGTTGAAAGCGTTCCCCGTGGCAACACGGTTCTGCTAACTCCCAGCATATAACTTTCATAGATAGGTCATAATTGTTCAGGATTATTAAGTGCAAGAAATAAAGTGTGCCATCAAGTTCGTGAGAGCTTTACTAACTAACTTTCTCAAAACAGTCAAACATTTTATTTGGAAGAAAACGAGGCACAATGAATATGCACTGAAATAGCAAATGATGCTAATAGGTAGGTATGGTGGACACTGTTGGCAATATTAGTTTTGGGGACTTGGAAACACGAGTAGAGCTCATACTAAGTGCAAGTGAAGGCTATAAATAGAGAGGGAGCGACAAACGAAAGAGCAATAACTGTGATAATCATGCTTGCAACAAAACATGACTAATTATGGCATGAAAGTGATACAAGAATTCCGAGGCAAAATAAATCATCGAGGCTTATTGACTATTGTTTAGTCATATGCATGCGTGAGCATGTGCCAAGTCGATTCACATGAAACATTCAGAGGAGGATACCACAATATCATACCAACTTATGAATAGAACAATGCAAGCAAACATTCATAAGATATGCTACAAACTATTAGCAAGCTAGAGCTAATCACAAGCAAGCAAGAACTACTAAGCATCCATAATAACATACACCTTACACGAACATACTAAGCATGCTCACAATGATAAGTATATGTACAAAAATGAAAACAAATAGAGTTTGTTACTGATGACCCACAAGTGTAGGGGATCGCAACAGTCTTCGCGGGTAGTATTACCCAATTTATTGATTCGACACAAGGGGAGCCAAAGAATACTTGCAAGCCTTAACAACTGAGTTCTCAGTTCAGCTGCACCTGAAAATAGTTCTTGCTCACAGAAGTTTATCAGTAGCAACAGTTTGTAGTAGCAACAGCAAAGCAACAACAACAGTGGAACAAAAGCAATAGTAACAGTAAAAATAAACGGTGGGATTCGAGTGCGGTAGGCATAGGGATGGATGGACGGGCGTTGCATGGACGAGTCTAAACATGTAACTTCAAGATCTAGGGCATTGCAGATAAATAATAACAAGCATCCAAGTACTAAACAATCCTAGGCATGTTCTCCAAATATAGTCATACGTGCTCGCAATGAGAACTTGCACAACATCTTCTCTCCAGCTAGCCCGTGGCAGCGGGTCCTCTAGGGAACTACTGGCAATTAAGGTGCTCCTTTTAATAAAGCACCAGAGCAAAGCATTAACACTCCATGAACACATGTGATCCTCACACCACAGCCATCCCCTCCGGTTGTCCCAATTATTGTCACTTTGGGGCCTTTGGATCCGGACAATGATATGTGTACACAACTTGCAGATAAGATCACAAACAATACTATCATAATGTTTCAATAATAAGTTCAGATCTGAGATCATGGCACTCGGGCCCTACTAACAAGCATTAAACACAACAAGTTGCAACAAAGTCAAATAGCACTAATAGAGATACTAGGCACTATACCCTAACAATCATATTCGATTACATGATAGAACTCATCCAATCCCTACCATCCCCAAGCGTACAGCGGGGAATTACTCACTCATGGACGCGGGAAACATCGGTGGTTGATGGAGATGCGTTGGTGATGACGATGGCGATGATCCTCTCCAAATTCCCCGTCCCGGCAGGGTGCCAGAACGGAGTTTCTGGCTCCGAATCTTGGTTTCTGGTGGCGGCAGCGTGGCGGAACTCTTTCTAGAAAACTATCGACCCCCCCCTCAGTTTTTAGGTCAAAAGGCAACTTATAGGCGTAGAGGGAGGCCGAGGGGGTGCCTGCACCCCCTAGACGTGGCCAGTGGTGGGCCCGCGCCTGGCATGGGTGTGGGTCCCCCAGGCCCCTCCTCCGTCTCGTCTTCTGGCTCTATGGATCTTCTGGTGAAATATTATTGTTGGCATATTTTTCGGGATTTTTCCTGATAGTTGATTTTCTGCACAAAAACTAGACACCAAGGTAATTCTGCGGAAAATAGTGTCAGTCCGTGTTAGTTGTATCCAAATCACATAAGTTTAGAGGAGAAACAATAGCAAAGTGTTCAAGAAAGTAGATACATTTTGGACGTATCAACTCCCCCCAAGCTTAGCTTATTGCTTGTCCTCAAGCAATTCAGTTGAAAACTGAGAGCGATAAAAGAACTTTCACGAACACATTTGCTCCATATGATGTATATATTCTCATCACAGGAGTAGATGCTTAGACAATTCATAATAAAGAGTATGCAACTAAGTCTACTCAATAGTCATTGCAGGCTATGAAGAGAAACCAACTCAAGAATAATAAGTAGCAGGGAACATAAACATAAGCAACATTGCAATGCTCATAATAAGGTATGATAGAGTGGTATCTCACTTGCCTTTGTTTGAAGAGCATAATATAAATGCCAAGGCACCTCTAAAGTTCACATGAAGACTAGAGATAAAGATATTAGAGATACAAGCATCAAAGTCATGACATAATTAACCAAGTTTTGGAACAATCACAAGAATGACAACTATGCTCTCAAGAAGGTGCTCATAGAATAGGTGGTGACTCAACAAGGTGGTGAAAACGGTTTTGTAAAGTTTGAAAGGCTTCCAAATGCTGAAAGGAAGGTACTCATTAGCTTTGAGCTCTCATTGCCCCTATCATAGGCATCTTTATGTGGTTAAGGTGAAAGTGAGGACCACTCTGAATCATATGATTGACAGACCATAAACTGGAAATTCTGAGTCCCTTGAGTACGAGGGCCGCTCCGCATGCTACTCAACTTTGGGTCCAGGCAAGTCCTTGTCATTGTAAGTATTTGCATATCATTGAGAACCGCCAACGGGGTACCCCTTGCACATGGTACATGAGCTTTCCCATAACCAAAATGACAAGGCAAGCAGACAATGAACATCTCAGCAATCTTTTTATTTACTATATGCATAGTTTTTTTATTGAGGATGCTTCATAGATAGCTCATTATGGTGATGCTGAAAGTTTCCACCATGATTAGGCATGGCTTAGGCTAGCGGCCCAGGCGTTCTCTAACACAGAATACAAACTCCATGGACTCACAAGTCCCCCTTTCATTTCACATCGTCGACATCCATAAACAAAAGAGCAAGATATCAACTAGATGAGATATCAAAAAAGTGTTGAAAGTGTTCCCCGTGATAGCACGGTTCTGCTGACTACCAGCATATAACTTTCATGGACAGGTCATAATGGTTCAGGATTATTAAATGCATGGAATAAAGTGTGCCATCAAGTTCGTGAGAGCTTTACTAACTAACTTTCTCAAAACAGACAAACATTTTATTTTCGAAGAAAACACGGCATATAGAATATGCGCTGAAGTAGAAAATGATGCTAATAGGTAGGTATAGTGGACACAGCTGGCAATATTGGTTTTGGGGAGTTGGAAGCACAGGTAGAGCTCATACTCAGTGCAAGTGAAGGCTAGCAATAGAGAGGGAGCGACAAACGAGAGAGCAATAGCTGTCATAATTGTGCTTGCAACAAAACAGGACTAATTATGGCATGAAAGTGATACAAGAACTCTGAGGCAAAACGAGGCTTACTGACTATTGATTAGTCATATGCATGTGTGAGCATGTGCCAATTCGATTCACATGAATAGTCAGAGGAGGATACCACAATATCATACCAAAGTATGAATAAAACAATGCAAGCAAACATCCATATGACATGCTACAAACTATTAGAAAGCTGGGGCTAATCATAGACAAGCAAGAACTACTGAGCATCCATAATGACATACACCTTACACAAACAGGATAAGCATGCTCACAATGATGAGTATATGTACAAAAATGAAACAAATAGAGTTCGTTACTAGCCTCTTACCACTCCTCGAGTTTTTCTTAATCTTCATTATTGCTCTTCACTTGTGTGACCTGAATGATAACATGAAACCAAAATCCACTGAGAACGGCTGAACCCTGCAAAGAACTCACAAAACCAAAGAATAACAACAAATATTTTTGGTATTTTCGATTTTTTAGAAACAAGCAAACAAAGGAAAACCAAACAAGAGGCAAACAAAGCAAAAGAAACAAACAAAGCAAAATCTTTTTGGATTTTCTTTTAAAGCAAACCAAAAAGCAAAGAAACAAACCAAGAGAAACAACGAAAATATATTTGGTATTTTTGTGTTTTTGAGAAAGCAGCAACAAGAACCAAAAAGAAAGCGAAGCAATGGATATACAAAGAACCGACCAAACATGATATATAGATGAGTGTGATGTCGGTATACCTCCCCCCAAGCTTAGGCTTTTGGCCTAGCTGGGGATCAATCCCATGGTGTCCAAGAGGATGCACCTCCGTAGTATGTCGAGGAATCTCCCGCATCCTGGTATGAGCTCGAGGCCTCCCCCGTGTAATACACAAAGGGGTCGTATGATGGTGCTTCCTCCTGATAGTGCCCGTGGAAGTTAAGAGAGCGAAGCTTGTCATCCATCTCCGCCTTTGAGCGTGAGAAAGGTCCCTGAGAAATACTGAGCAAAGTGGTTTGGGGTAGAGGTATCTCTCTCTCTTCCCCGTCAGTAAACAGCATTCTATAAACCAAGTTCTTTAGGGTAGAGCCTGTCGTGACAAAGTGGTGCGCCTTCATGGCAGCAAGATCAAGCCTCTGAGGAGCCAAAACTGTATCATGTGGATCAACAACAATGTTCAAGGCAGCAGCAATACGAGTAGCAATAATTCCCCCATAAATGGGTCCCTTAGCGGCTAAACAACGAGCAATGAGAGAACCAAGATTATACTTATCCTCATTGTTGAGCGCAGTAGCTAAGAATGCCAATTGATAGTTGGAAATATTACTAGTGTTTTCCCTACCAAGAACACTGGTGGCAAGATAGTAGGCAAAATACCTGATGGCTGGAAGTTGAATGTTCTTTATCTTCCCTCGCTGAGCTCTACGGTCATCATCATTGGTTATTCCTCGGTAAAGCTCTAACAAATCTGCGGGTAGAGATGGAATCTTCTTTGATGACCCAGTTGTACCAAGCCCCGGGACTTTGCAAAATTGCTTCAAAGTCATAGAATGAGCCCTGCCATAAATTTTGAAAGACACATCTGACTTGAACAAGCCGTTAGTAAAAGAAAAGCTCTCCACAAATGTTTTAGTAAGTAAAGCATATTGTGCGCTCTCATCCTGCATGTAACTTGTTAGTCCATCCCTCTGAACCAAAGTCAAAAAATCATTAAGAATCCCAGCAGCTCGCAAGAAAGTTTGGCAAGGAAAGGTGGAGGGGTGCGCATCCCCTTCATCTCCCTCGTCACCAAATCGTGGAGTGATGAGATCCTCATTGTATGAGGTTCTAGCACTGGTAGATGACCTTGGAATCCTTTCCCTTCTAGGTGCATCACTCTCAAATATATCACCAAATGTGTGGTGATCCATGACTTCCCTTTTCTGAAATTTTAAACAACCATCAAACTAAGTGATTTCTAAGTTGATAAATGATGAGAATCTACTATTGGAACTTGCTAGAGGACTACACATGCATCAAAATAAATATTCTAAGTATATATCAAGCATGCAAGCTCAAACAACATGACACCTATAGCAGCAAAATACTCAAGAAACAATCTACCAATCACAAATCTAATTGGACAAGTGGAGGAGGCACATACCAAGAAGCAATCCCTCCAAAAATCAGCACTTAAGATGGGCTGAACAAGGAGATGAAAAATCGCGAGCAAGAACATCAAGAACTCGAGCTTGAGCAAGTTTTCCGGTGTTTTTCGGGAGAGAAAAAGAAGGTGGCTTTGAGGAGGCAACCTAGAGGGGCCCAGGTAGGCCAAACCCCCCTAGGCGCCACCCCCTGGTAGGCCGCGCCTACCATGGGTGTGGTGGCCTGGGGTGGCCCACTAGGTCACTTCAGGTGCCTCTCTACCCCTTTTTTCGAGAAAAAATTTATTTTGAATTTTCTGGGTTTTTTCGGAAAACTTTATTTTTGGCCAATTTTCAGGGTATGAAAATTGATTTTCTCGAAGAAACAGTTTTTTCAGAAGAAGCAAAAGCAAACAAAAAGCCAAACTACAAGAGCTCTAAGAAACTCAAACAAACAAATAACTAGCAAAACTAAAGCTAAAGCAAAGACTAGGAAGGAGAAAAGTAAAAGAAAGCAAGAATAACCAAAGTGAAAACATTATTTTGCTCATTAAAATCCTTTTGTTAACAAGGTTGATCAAGTCTTGTTACCAAAATAATCTTAGATGAGACAAAAATTTGTATTCCACCAAGTGATTATGTTACCTCAAACTTGATAGCAATGGTCCCAATCATAATAGTTTCAAAATTTTCTTGTGGAATGGGACAATATATTTCTCCAACCTTGATGCTCTCAACATTTTCAATGGAATTCAGGCAATAGCTCTTAGCAACCTTCTTGGGGAAATAGACCGTGTGCTCTTTGTCATTAATACTGAATGTTACTTTTCCTTGATTACAATTGATGACGGCACCTGCAGTATTAAGAAAAGGTCTCCCAAGAATAATAGACATATTATCATCTTCAGGCATTTCAAGCACAACAAAATCAGTTAAAACCATGCAATTATGAGAAACTTGAACAGGAACATCCTCACATATACCAACAGGAACAGTAGTTGACTTATCAGCCATTTGCAAAGATATATCAGTTGGTATCAACTTTTCTAGTTGGAGTCTCTTCTAGAGAGAAAAATGCATAACACTAACTCCAGCTCCCAAATCACATAAAACAATTCTAACGTAATTATTCTTAATAGAGCAAGGAATAGTTGGTATACCTGGATCACCAAGTTTCTTTGGAACCTTACCATTGAAGGAGTAATTAGCAAGCAGAGTAGAAGTCTCCTCATTACGAACCTTCCTTTTATTAGAGACAATATGTTTCATATACTTTGAATCAATGTTAAGGAAATCGGTAATCGTTAGCTGCTCGGTTGGCTTGGGAGTAGGGATTAATCGGAATTCGGACGATTAACTGATTTAATCGGTCGGCTATTAATCGGTGCGGCCTACAAAAATTAGCACCTAAAACACGTATGAATCCTCAGTCTTAAGATCCCGGATGATATCCTCAAGGCGCTCGAGCTCTTGTATCTAAGGTCTGGTCGGCAACTACGAGGAACTGGTCAACAACGACAAGGAACTAGTTTGTGATGGCTGAAATCAAGCTCCTGGAGGCACAGATTGAGCGGGAGCTTCGCAAAACCTACTTCATTGGGGTGGGCTAGCGGATGGATGGGCGATATGTGTTGATAATTTTGCAACTTTTTTGACCAAGTGTAGTGGTTAATCAAGAACATACCTAGTAATCAGAGTTCAGACCTATTAATCGGGCTAAATGATTAACACAAAGGATTAGTGGTAATCGACACGGTCAGGTCCCTAGTAGCGATTAATCGGCCTATTAATCGTTGATTCGGCCTATTTTTTGAACAGTTCTTTGAATAAGGAGGCAACTTAATAGCATCGGTCAAAGGAATTTGCAAAAATAAAGGCTTCATCCAGTCACAAAACTTGTTGTAGTGTTCTTCCTCCTTTGACTTGTGTTTCTTTCCTGGAAAAGGCATAGGTTTCTGCACCCAAGGTTCTCTCTCTTTACCATCTTTATTAGCAATAAAATCTTCCTTAGTGTACCTAGTGTTCTTAGTGTGCTTCTCAGGATCTTCCTCAACTTCCTCCTTATCAGGAGCATCATTTTTATCATTACCACTCTCAGTTTCAGCATCAGAGATAGATATATTGTTAGGATCTATAGAAGGTTCAAGGGGTTCCTCAACTATTTTATGTTTCTTTCTCTTACGAGGACTACCACTGTCTTCACCTCATTGAGAATCCTGATCAAATATTTTAGCGTGTCCTTCAGGATATAAAGGATCTTGAGTAGCTATACCACTCCTAGTTCTAATTCCATAATCATGTTTATCTCCTGATGCATTAACTAGCATATCCTTTTGTACCTTAGCAAGTTGATCAAGTTGGGTTTGAATCATTTGAAAGTGTTTACAAAGCATTTTAATATCATTAGAAGTTCTTTCCACAATATCTTTCAACTCATTGATAGCTCTAGAGTTTTCCAATAAATGATTCTGAACTTGTTTATTAAATTTACCTTTCTTAACAATAAAAATGTCAAGTTCCTCTAAGCATTGATCAGGAGGCTTACCATAAGGAATATCACCTTCATCAAAGTGTTGGAGAGAGTGTACCTCAATAGTAGATGAGTGGGGAATTGGCTTACATAATTCTTCTATAGGAGATAGATTCTTCACATCTTCAACTCTAATACCTTTCTCCTTTAGACATTTCTTAGCTTGTTTCATCACTTCATCATTTAATGCAATAATTCCTCTCTTCTTTGGTGTTGGTGTTGGAATTGGTTCAAGCATATCTGGATCAGGAGTAATAGGCTCAGGTGTATTTAGCTTTTTGAAGTCCAATCATCATAATTCTTGCTTATTTTAGCCATTAATTCTTTAGCATCTGTAGGAGTTCTTTTCCTGAAAACACAATCAGCAAAGCTATCTAGGTATGTCCTAGAATCATCAGTTAGTCCATTATATTAAATATCAAGAAGCTCATTCTTAGGTAATGGACATCCAAGATGTGCATGAATCAAGGCACAGAACCTTGTCCATGACTCAGGCAATTTCTCTTCTTCTCCCTATTTAAAATCAAAAAGTCTCTGCAAAGCAGCATGTCTTGCACTAGGAGGAAAATATTTCTGGAAGAAAGAAGCAATCAAACAATCAAGACTATCAATGGAACCAGGAGGTAATCTATTAAACCAAGCCCTAGCTTCTCCTTTTAGTGAAAAATGGAAGATCTTAGTAATAAAGTACTTGCGCATCTTAAAATCATCAGAGAATAAAGCACTCATAGTATAAATCTCATTCATATGAGCCACATCACTCTCATTTTCAGTCCCACGGAAAGGTTCTTTCTCAACAATATCTAAATAAGATAAATCAAGAAAGAAATCATAATCTTTATCTTTAATATCAATGGGAGAAGTGGCAAACTTAGGATCAGAGGACAACTTAGGAATAATAGTACGTCTAGCAAGGAGACTCTTAATAGCACTAGTACCATGTGTGTTTCGGCACTCTTCAACAAATTCATCGGTGAACTCAATGTAACCATCATTAATATCATAACTCTCACTAGACTCAGGTGAGCTAACAGGTGTAACAGTGTCTACACTAGGAGTTTCGGTATTCCCTAGACTAGCCATAGTAGCATCTAGAAAAGGACCCCTAATGAACCACTCACATCAAGCACAGTAGAAGTAACATCATGAGTATCAAAAGCAGTTTCAGACTCAGCAGTAGTAGCGGTGTGTGTAGCATGTGTATGTGGTGGTGGTGTAACAAGCTTACTTATAACACACGGTGAATCAAGGGCAGCGGAGGTGTTTAGGATTGTACCTCTTATTGTAGTGGATGGTAAAATAGGGAACTTTCCATCACGAGTCTTACCCATGATGAAAGGAGTAGCAGTGAACAATAATAGATCCAAGTGAACTTACAAATAAAGCTATGCTCCCCGGCAACGACGCTAGAAAATAGTCTTGATGACCCACAAGTGTAGGGGATCTCAATAGTTTTCGCGGGTAGTATTACCCAATTTATTGATTCGACACAAGGGGGGCCAAAGAATACTTGCAAATCTTAACAACTGAGTTGTCAGTTCAGCTGCACCTGGAAATAGTTCTTACTCACAGAAGTTTATCAGTAGCAACAGTTTGTATTAGCAACAGCAAAGCAACAGCAACAGTGGAACAAGAGCAATAGTAATAGTAACAGTAAAAAGTGGGATTCGAGTGCGGTAGACATAGGGATGGACGAACGGGCGTTGCATGGACGAGTCTAAACATGTAACTTCAAGATCTAGGGCATTGCAGATAAATAATAACAAGCATCCAAGTACTAAACAATCCTAGGCATGTGCTCCAAATATAGTCATACGTGCTCACAATGAGAACTTGCACAACATCTTCTGTCTAGCCAGCCCGTTGCAGGGGGATCTCTAGGGAACTACTGGCAATTAAGGTGATCCTTTTAATAGAGCACTGGATCAAAGCATTAACACTCCGTAACACATGTGATCCTCACACCACAGCCATCCCCTCCGCTTGTCCCAATTTCTGTCACTTCGGGGCCTTTGGATCTGGACAGTGATATGTGTACACAACTTGCAGATAAGATCACAAACAATACTATCATAATGAGTCGATAATAAGCTCAGATCTGAGATCATGGCACTCGGGCCCTAGTGACAAGCATTAAGCACAACAAGTTGCAACAAAGTCAAATAACACTAATAGAGATACTAGGCACTATGCCCTAACAATCTTATTCGATTGCATGATAGAACTCATCCAATCCCTAACATACCCATAGCCTACTGCAGGGGATTACTCACTCATGGATGAGGGAAACATGGATGGTTGATGGAGAGGCGTTGGTGATGACGATGACGATGATCCTCTCCAAATTCCCCATCCCAGCAGGGTGCCATAATGGAGTTTCTGGGTCCGAATCATGGCTTCTGGTGGTCGCGGCGCAGCGGAACTCTTTCTAGAAAACTATCGAACCCCACTCGGTTTTTAGGTCGAAAGGCAACTTATAGGCGTAGAGGGAGGCCGAGGGGGTGCCTGCACCCCCCCAGGCGCGGCTAGTGGTGGGCCCGCGCCTGCCATGGGTGTGGGCCCCTCAGGCCTCCACTCCTTCTCGTCTTCTGGCTCCGTGGATCTTCTGGTGAAATATAATTTTTGGCATATTTTCCGCGATTTTTCCTGATAGTTGATTTTCTGCACAAAAACTAGACACCAAGGTAATTCTGCTGAAAACATCGTCAGTCCGTGTTAGTTGTATCCAAATCACATAGGTTTAGGGGAGAAACAATAGCAAAAGTGTTCAGGAAAGTAGATACGTTTTGGACGTATCAACTCCCCTCCAAGCTTAGCTTATTGCTTGTCCTCAAGCAATTCAGTTGAAAACTGAGTGCGATAAAAGAACTTTCACGAACACATTTGCTTCATATGATGTATATATTCTCAGCACAGGAGTAGATGCTTAAATCATTCATAATAAAGAGTATGCAACTAAGTCTACTCAATAGTCAATGCAAGCTATGAAGAGATTCCCAACTCAATAATAATAAGTAGCATGAAACATAAACATAAACAACATTGCAATGCTCATAAGAAGGTATGATAGAGTGGTATCTCGCTTGCCCTTGTTTGTAGAGCACAATATAAATGCCAAGGCACCTCTGAAGTTCAAGTGAAGATATCAGAGATACAAGCATCAAAGTCATCACATAATTAACCAAGTTTGGGTACAAACACAAGAATGACAACTGTGCTCTCAAGAAGGTGCTCATAGAATAAGGTGGTGACTCAACAAGGAAGTGAAAAGGTTTTAAAAGTTTTGAAAGGCTTCCAGATGCTGAAAGTGAAGTACTCATTAGCTTTGAGCTCTCATTGCCCTTATCATAGGCATCTTTATATGGTTAAGGTGAAAGTGAGGTCCAATATGAGTTATATGCTTGACAAACCATAAACTAGAAATCCCATGTCCCTTAAGTACGAGGGCCACTCCGCATGCTACTCAACTTTAGTTGCATGTAAGTTCTTGCCATCGTAAATACATGCATATAATAAAGAACCACCAACGGGGTGTTGGAGATATGCCCTAGAGGCAGTAATAAATGTAGTTATTATTATATCTTTGTGTTTATGATAAATGTTTACATTCATGCTATAATAGTATTAACAAGGAAACATTGATACTTGTGTGATTTGTAAACTAAAATAGAGTCCCTAGCAAAGCCTCTTTATAATACTAGCTTGTTGGTTAATAAATGATTGTGGTTTCCCTATCATGAACATTGAGATGTTATTAACAATAAGATCATATCGTTAGGAGAATGATATGGTGGACATACTCCTATAGATAAGCGTAGCATAAAGATCAAGTCATTTTAATAGTTCAATTGCTATATGCTTTCTGATACATGGTAACCTAATTCCTTCGACCATGAGATCATGCATATCACCTTCACCGGAAGGATGCTTTGATGACATCAAACACCACACCGTAACTGGGTGGCTATAAAGGTGGCATTGAGTGTTCGGAAAGTGTTGGTTGAGACACATGGATCAAGAGTGGGATTTGTCCATCCATATGATGGATAGATATACTCTGGGCCCTCTCGGTGAAATGTCATCCAATTATCTTGCAAGCATGTGACTGGCTCACAAGGGATCACATATCACGGGAACGAGAAAAGAGTACTTATCAGTAACGAGGTTGAACTAGGTATGCAGAGATACCGACGATCATAACCTCGGATAAGTAAACTATCGTGAGACAAAGGGAAATTGGGATCGTATGTAAGTGGTTTATTCGATCGCAAAGTAATCGTAGAAATATGTGGGAGCCATATGAATTTCCAGATTCCTCTATTGGTTATTGTTCGGAGAAGTGTCTCGATCATGTCCGCATAATTCACGAACCGTAGGGAGACACACTTAAGGATTCGACGTTGTTTGAGTAGTTATGGAATGATGAGTAAGAGACCGAATGTTGTTTGGAGTCTCGGATGGGATCCGGGATATCACGAGGAGATCCGGAATGGTCCGAAGAATAAGATTCATATAAGGAAAGTCCTGTTTCGGGGTTGGAGAATGGTTCCGGTGTTTTCATCGGGAATGTTCTAGAAGGTTCCGGAATGTCCGGCACTCCGTAGGGGAAGGGTAAATGAATGTGTCATAACAAGTTGGAATGATTGCATCATGTACTAGGTGTCATCACTGAACAAAATAAAGGGTTAAATCAAATCCTAGTTTGAAAAGTCAAACGCCAATTTGAAAAGTCAAACGGCTATTTTGTGAGGTGGAGGGGAAGTAGGAAACCTACTTGGGGAGGAGTTCCCTCCCTCCACCGCCGGCCCACTTGGAGACCGAGTTGGGGAGGGACTCCCCTTCCCTTGGCGCGCCCCCTCCACCTATATAAGGAGGGGTAGGGCTGCCCCTCCAAGGACACAACACCACGCCCTCTAAACCCTAACCCTAGCCGCCGCCGCCCACCATAGCCGCCGCCTAGGGCAACTCGCCTCCGCCGCCTAGGGAAAACCCTAGCCGCCGGCCTTGCCCCCTCCTTGGTGCGTCTAAACCCTAGATCGCCGAGGCTCTCTCTCATAGTCCACCATACTCGCTCCGGCTTAAGGCGAAGCCCTGCGAGATCTCCCCTCTACTTCCGGTACCACGCCGTTGTGCTGCCAGAATCACGAGGAGAGTGCTACAACCTCCGCTGCCTGCTAGAACAAGGGAGAGGAAGGTCTTCGTCGAGGACCGAACGTGTGACCGACTACGGAAGCGCTGCCGGAACGCAGCGCCGGAAGGATCGTCTACACGATCTTGAGATCGGCAAGAGTACGACTACATCACCCACGAGAATATGCTCTCGTTAAACACTTTGGAATCTTCGAGGGTGAGTTATTCCATCAACTCGTTGCTACAATCTAGTAGATAGATCTTGGCTTGTTTGTTTGTATGCGGTAGAACATTTTGTTTTCCATGCTACGAAACCCTAAAGTGGTATCAGAGCCGTGTCTATATGTAGATCTGTTGCACGAGTAGAACACAATGGTCATTGTGGGCGTTGATGCTTTTGTTGTCGATTGCTTCTTGTGTACTTTGAATCTTGCGGGATGGTGGGATGAAGCGGCCCGGGCCAACCTTACATGACATCGTTCATGAGACTTGCTCCACGCTTGACATGCAACTTGTATTGCATAAGTGGCTTTGCGGGTGCCTGTTTCTCCCAACATAGTTAAGATTCAATTTACAACGGGTGATTGACAATACTAGTATCAATGTTGGGGTTCTTGTTCGTAAGTTAGATCGACACTTTTTGAAAGCCCCAAACCACGTAAAACATGCAAAGAAAGTAGATGCGTCTAACTTTGTTTTGCAGGGGTGTGTTGTGATGTGATATGGCCATGATTGTGATTATATTTGATGTATGCAATGTTCCTTATTGTAAGTTGGCAACCGGCAGGAGCCATATGGTTGTCTTTAAATTCTGTTAAGACCCACGTGTCTATTAAAAGTAGTTGTAATAGTTGAAGCCGGTGGACGACAACCATGGAGCAGCGTCATTGACCTTGATGCGATGCCGGTGATGATGGAGATCATGTTCGTGTTTGAAGATGGAGATCGGAAGCACAAAGAAGAAATATTATGAATTGCATGTGATGTTAATCCTTTATGCATCTTGTATTGCTTAGTTAACGACGGTAGCATTATAAGATGATCCCTCATGCACATGAATTTCAAGTTCTAAAGTGTTCATCCTTAGTAAGCACCGTTTCTAAAGCTTGTTGTTTCGAAGCACCACGTGATGATCGGGTGTGTTAGATTCCGCAAGTGTATACAACGTGAGCAAGCCAGATTTTCTCATGCGGAAGCTAAGGTTTGGTCTTGACGAGCCTAGCATGTACAGACATGGTCTTGGAACACGGATCAGCGAAAGGTAAAGCATGAATCATATAGTAGATATGATGAACATGTCGATTGTTCGCCATTGAAGCTACATCAACTCTCGTGATGATCGGTGTTGATGTGGTGGATTTGGTTCGTGTGATCACTAAAACAATGTGAATGATATTGTTTTGAGTGGGAGTTCACCTAGATTAATTTAACTATTAATTAGAACTCAATCTGTCATAAACTTAGTCTAAACTATTGCAAATATGTTGTAGATCAATGGCGGCCCCTACCATCAATTTTAATGCGTTCCTAGAGAAAGAAAAGTTGAAAAACAATGGAAGCAACTTCGCGGATTGGTTCCGTAATTTGAGGATTGTCCTCACAGCTGGTAATTTGACCTATGTGTTGGATGCACCGCTGGGTGACCCACCTGCAGCTACTGCTACCGATGAAGTAAAGAATGTTTACCTCGCTCGGAAGACTCAGTACTCCACAGTTCAGTGTGCTATCTTGTATGGTTTAGAATCGGAGCTTCAGAAAAGGTTTGAGAATTCAGACCCACATGATATTGTCCGTGATCTCAAATTGATCTTTGAGACTCACGCGGCAATTGAGATCTATGAGGCTTCTGAAAAGTTCTTTAACTGCAAGATGGAAGAGGGCAGCTCCGTCAGCGAGCATGTGCTTAAGATGTCTGGGCACGCAAACAAACTTCAAAGCTTGGGTATAGTGACTCCTAATGCTTTGGGGATTTATCGTGTCCTCCAATCACTACCACCAAGTTACAAGAACTTTGTGATGAACTACAATATGCAAACATGAACAAGCAGTTGCCAGAACTCTTCGCCATGTTGAAATCTGTAGAAGTGGAGATCAAGAAAGATCACCAAGTGTTGATGGTCAATAAGACCACCAAATTCAAGAAAGGCAAGTCTAAGCAAAAGGGACACTTCAAGAAGGGTGGTAAGAAAGTTACCGCGCCAACGAAGAAGACCAAGGCTGGACCTAAGCCTGATACTGAGTGCTTTTACTGCAAGGGAGAAGGTCACTGGAAGCGGAATTGCCCAAAGTACTTGGCGGATTTGAAGAATGGCAACATCAAGAAGAAAGGTATATCCGATATACATGTTATTGATGTGTATCTCACTAGTACTCATAGTAGTGCCTGGGTATTTGATACTGGTTTGGTTGCTCATATTTGTAACTCGAAACAGGTGCTGCAGAATAAACGGAAGCTAGCGAAGAATGAGGTGACGATGCGCGTGGGAAACGGATCAAAGGTTGATGTGATCGCGGTCGGCACGCTACCTCTTCATCTACCATCGGGATTATTTTTATACTTAAATAATTGTTATTTGGTGCCTGCGTTAAGCATGAACATTATATCAGGATCTTGTTTATTGCGAGACGGTTACTTGTTTAAGTCCGAGAATAATGGTTGTTCGATTTATATGAGTAATATGTTTTATGCACATGCACCTTTGATAGATGATCTATTCTTATTGAATCTCGATAGTGGAAATACACACATTAACAACATTGAAGCTAAACGTTTGAAATCGAGCGATAACTCGACCTATATGTGGCACTGTCGTCTTGGTCACATTGGAGTGGAGCGTATGAAGAAACTCCATTCCGATGGACTTCTTGAATCACTTGATTTCGAATCACTTGAAAGATACGAAGCATGTCTGATGGGTAAAATGACTAAGACTCCATTTTCTGGTATGATGGAGCGAGCTACGGATTTATTGGAAATCATACATACCGATGTGTGTGGACCAATGAGTGTAGCATCGCGCGGTGGTTAGCGTTATGTTCTTACCTTCATGGATGACTTGAGTAGATATGGGTATATCTATTTCATGAAACATAAGTCCGAAACTTTCGATAAGTTTAAGGAATTTCAAAGTGAGGTGGAGAATCAACGTAACAAGAAGATTAAATTTCTACGTTCTGATCGTGGAGGTGAATATCTAAGTTACGAGTTTGGCGACCATTTGAAGAAATGCGGAATACTTTCACAACTGACACCGCCGGGAACACCACAGCGTAATGGTGTATCCGAACGTCGTAATCAAACTCTCTTAGATATGGTTCGTTCTATGATGTCACTTACAGATTTACCGCTATCATTTTGGGGTTATGCATTAGAAACGGCCGCATTCACTTTAAATAGGGCACCATCTAAATCCGTTAAAACGACACCGTATGAATTATGGTTTGGGAAGAAACCTAAATTGTCGTTCCTTAAAGTTTAGGGTTGCGAAGCCTATGTAAAGAAGTTACAGCCGGACAAGCTTGAACCGAAAGCGGAAAAATGTGTCTTCATAGGATACCGGAAGGAAACTATTGGGTATACCTTCTATCATAGATCCGAAGGCAATATCTTCGTTGCCAAGAATGGATCCTTTCTAGAGAAGGAATTTCTCTCGAAAGAAGTGACTGGAAGGAAAGTAGAACTCGACGAGGTTGTCGAACCTTCTCTCGAACTTGCGAGTAGCGCAGCACCGGAAGTAGTTCCTGTGACGCCTACACCAATAAGAGAGGAAGCTAATGATGATGATCATGAAACTTCGGTTGTAGTTGCTACAGAGCCTCGCAGGTCAACGGGAACTCGTACCACTCCTGATTGGTATGATCCCATTATGAATGTCATGTTGGTGGACAACACCGATGATCCTGCGACATATGAGGAAGCGATGATGAGCCCAGATTCCAATAAATGGCAAGAAGCCATGAAATCCGAGATTGGATCCATGTACGAAAACCAAGTATGGACTTTGGTGGACTTACCGGATGGCCGGAAGGCTGTCGAGAACAAATGGATTTTCAAGAAGAAAACAGATGCTGATGGTAATGTTACTGTCTATAAAGCTCGACTTATCGCAAAAGGGTTTCGACAAATTCAAGGAGTTGACTACGATTAGACTTTCTCACCAGTAGCGAAGCTAAAGTCTGTGAGGATTATGTTAGCAATCGCTGCATATTATGATTATGAGATATGGCAGATGGATGTCAAAACATCATTCCTCAATGGAGACATTGATGAAGAGTTGTATATGATGCAACCCAAAGGTTTTGTCGATCCTAAAGATGCTAACAAGGTATGCAAACTTCAACGGTCCATCTATGGATTGAAGCAAGCATCCCGAAGTTGGAATCAACATTTTGATAAGGTAATCAAAAGTTTTGGTTTTATACAAACTTATGGAGAAGCTTGTATTTACAAGAAAGTGAGTGGGAGCTCTGTAGCATTCTTAATACTATATGTAGATGACATATTGTTGATTGGGAATGATGTATACCTTCTTAATAGTGTCAAGGAATATTTTAATAATAGTTTTTCAATGAAGGATCTTGGCGAAGCAGCTTACATATTAGGCATAAATATTTATAGAGATAGATCGAGACGCCTAATATCATTGTCACAAAGTACATATTTGGACAAAGTTCTAAAGAGGTTTGGAATGGAAGATAGCAAGAAAGGGTTCTTTCCCATGTTGCCCAATACGACCTTGAGTAAAACTCAAAGTTCGACAACGGCAGAAGATAGAGAAAGGATGAGTAAGACTCCCTATGCCTCAGCCATAGGATCTCTGATGTATGCCATGCTATGTACTAGACCCGACATTGCATATGCTGTTAGTTTGACTAGCAGATATCAAAGTGATCCAGGAGTGGATCATTGGATAGCGGTCAAAAACATCCTTAAGTACTTGAGAAGAACTAAGGATATGGTTCTTTCTTATGGAGGTAATGAACAACTCGTTGTTAATGGTTACACCGATGCTGGTTGGAACACCGATCCGGATGATTCTAAATCACAATCTGGATACGTATTTACTTTGAATGGTGCAGCAGTTAGCTGGAGGAGTGCAAAGCAAAGCGTTATGGCGAGATCTTCAACTGAATCGGAATACATGGCTGCTTCGGAGGCTTCACAAGAAGCGATATGGATGAAATAGTTCATTACAGAGCTGGGTGTGGTTCCAACTGCGCTAGACCCAATGTCTATCTACTATGATAACATGGGCGCCATAGCCAATGCGCAAGAACCAAGGTCACACAAGAAGCTGAAGCACATCAAGCTACGTTTTCACGCTATTCGAGAACATGTCCAAGATAGGGACATAAAGATTTGCAAAGTACACACAGATCTGAATGTGGCGGATCCGTTGACTAAACCTCTCTCGAGGGCAAAACATGACCAACACCAAACTGCCATGGGTGTTCGGTATATTACCATGTAATCTAGATTAGATGACTCTAGTGCAAGTGGGAGACTATTGGAGATATGCCCTAGAGGCAATAATAAATGTAGTTATTATTATATCTTTGTGTTTATGATAAATGTTTACATTCATGCTATAATAGTATTAACAAGGAGACATTGATACTTGTGTGATTTGTAAACTAAAATAGAGTCCCTAGTAAAGCCTCTTTATAATACTAGCTTGTTGGTTAATAAATGATTGTGGTTTCCCTATCATGAACATTGAGATGTTATTAACAACAAGATCATATCGTTAGGAGAATGATATGGTGGACATACTCCTATAGATAAGCGTAGCATAAAGATCAAGTCATTTTAATAGTTCAATTGCTATATGCTTTTTGATACATGGTAACCTAATTCCTTCGACCATGATATCATGCATATCACCTTCACCGGAAGGATGCTTTGATGACATCAAACACCACACCGTAACTGGGTGGCTATAAAGGTGGCATTGAGTGTTCGGAAAGTGTTGGTTGAGACACATGGATCAAGAGTGGGATTTGTCCATCCATATGATGGATAGATATACTCTGGGCCCTCTCGGTGAAATGTCATCCAATTAGCTTGCAAGCATGTGACTGGCTCACAAGGGATCACATATCACGGGAACGAGAAAAGAGTACTTATCAGTAACGAGGTTGAACTAGGTATGCAGAGATACCGACGATCATAACCTCGGATAAGTAAACTATCGTGAGACAAAGGGAAATTGGTATCGTATGTAAGTGGTTCATTCGATCGCAAAGTAATCGTAGAAATATGTGGGAGCCATATGAATTTCCAGATTCCTCTATTGGTTATTGTTCGGAGAAGTGTCTCGAGCATGTCCGCATTATTCACGAACCGTAGGGAGACACACTTAAGGATTCGATGTTGTTTGAGTAGTTATGGAATGATGAGTAAGAGACCGAATGTTGTTCGGAGTCTCGGATGGGATCCGGGATATCACGAGGAGATCCGGAATGGTCCGAAGAATAAGATTCATATAAGGAAAGTCCTGTTTCGGGGTTGGAGAATGGTTCCGGTGTTTTCATCGGGAATGTTCTAGAAGGTTCCGGAATGTCCGGTACTCCGGAGGGGAAGGGTAAATGAATGTGTCATAACAAGTTGGAATGATTGCATCATGTACTAGGTGTCATCGCTGAACAAAATAAAGGGTTAAATCAAATCCTAGTTCGAAAAGTCAAACGCCAATTTGAAAAGTCAAACGGCTATTTTGTGAGGTGGAGGGGAAGTAGGAAACCTACTTGGGGAGGAGTTCCCTCCCTCCACCGCCAGCCCACTTGGAGACCGAGTTGGGGAGGGACTCCCCTTCCCTTGGCGCGCCCCCTCCACCTATATAAGGAGGGGTAGGGCTGCCCCTCCAAGGACACAACACCACGCCCTCTAAACCCTAACCCTAGCCGTCGCCGCCCACCATAGCCGCCGCCTAGGGCAACTCGCCTCCGCCGCCTAGGGAAAACCCTAGACGCCGGCCTTGCCCCCTCCTTGGTGCGTCTAAACCCTAGATCGCCAAGGCTCTCTCTCATAGTCCACCATACTCGCTCCGGCTTAAGGCGAAGCCCTGCGAGATCTCCCCTCTACTTCCGGTACCACGCCGTTGTGCTACCGGAATCGCGAGGAGAGTGCTACAACCTCCGCTGCCTGCTGGAACAAGGGAGAGGAAGGTCTTCGTCGAGTACCGAACGTGTGACCGACTACGGAAGCGCTGCCGGAACGCAGCGCCGGAAGGATCGTCTACACGATCTTGAGATAGGCAAGAGTACGACTACATCACCCACGAGAATATGCTCTCGTTAAACACTTTGGAATCTTCGAGGGTGAGTTATTCCATCAACTCGTTGCTACAATCTAGTAGATAGATCTTGGCTTGTTTGTTTGTATGCGGTAGAACATTTTGTTTTCCATGCTACGAGACCCTACACAGGGTACCCCTTGCACATGGTACAGGAGCTGTCCCATAACCAAAATGACAAGGCAAGCAGACAATGAGCATCTCAGCGATCTTTTTATTTACTATTTGCATAGATTTTTATTGAGGATGCTTCACAGATGGCTCATTATGGTGATGTTGCAAGTTTCCACCATGATTAGGCATGGCTTAGGCTAGCGGCCCAGGTGTTTCTCTAACACAATGTATATAACTCCATGGACTTACAAGCTCCCCTTTTATTTCACATCGACGACATCCGCAAACAAAAGAGCATGATATCAACTGGATATGTATCCATAAGGTGTTGAAAGCGTTCCTCGTGGCAGCACGGTTCTGCTAACTCCCAGCATATAATTTGCATGCATATAACTTTCATGGACAGGTCACAATGATTCAGGATTATTAAGTGCAAGAAATAAAGTGTGCCATCAAGTTCGTGATAGCTTTACTAACTAACTTTCTCAAAACAATGAAACATTTTATTTGGAAGAAAACGAGGCACAATGAATATGCACTGAAATAGAAAATGGTGATAATAGGTAGGTATGGTGGACACTGTTGGCAATATTGTTTTTGGGGAGTTGGAAACACGAGTAGAGCTCATACTTAGTGCAAGTGAAGGCTACAAATAGAGAGGGAGCGACAAACGAGAGAGAAATAACTGTCATAATCATGCTTGCAACAAAACATGACTAATTATGGCATGAAAGTGATACAACAACTCTGAGGCAAAATAAATCATCGAGTCTTATGGACTATTGTTTAGTAATATGCATGCGTGAGCATGTGCCAAGTCGATTCACAAGAAACATTCAGAGGAGCATACCATAATATCATACCAAGTTATGAATAGAACAATGCAAGCAAACATTCATAAGACCTGCTACAAACTATTAGCAAGCTGGAGCTAATCAAAAGCAAGCAAAAACTACTAAGCATCCATAATAACATACACCTTACACGAACAGACTAAACATGTACAAATGATAAGTATATGTACAAAAATGAAAACAAATAGAGTTCGTAACTAGCCTCTTACCACACCTCAAGTTGTCTTAATCTTCATTATTTCCCTTCACTAGTGTGACTTGAATAATAACATGAAACCAAAATCCACTGAGGATGGCTGAACCTTGCAAAGAACTCACAAAACCAAAGAAGAACAACAAAGATTTTTGGTGTTTTCGATTTTTTTAAAGCAAGCAAACAAAGTAAAACCAAACAAAGAAAAAGCAAACTAAACAAAAGCAAAGAAAGCAAAATATTTTTGGATTTTTTTAAGGCAAACCAAAGCTAAAAAGCAAAGAAACAAAAAAAGAGAAACAACAAAAATATTTTTGGTATTTTTGTGTTTTGAGAAAGCAGAAAACCAAAAAGAAAGCGAAACAATGGATATACAAAGAACCGACGAAACATGATATATATATATGAGTGTGATGTCGGTGTACCTGCCCCCAAGCTTAGGCTTTTGGCCTAAGTGGGGATCAACTCCATGGTGCCCAAGAAGGTGCACCTCCGTAGTATGATGAGGAGTCCCCTTCGTCCTGGTAAGAGCTCGAGGACTCCCCTGTGTAGTGAACAAAGGGGTCGTATGAGGGCGTGTCCCCCTGATAGTGTCCATGGAAGACAAGAATGCGCATCTTCTCATCCATCTCCTCCTTGGAGCGTGACAAAGGTCCCTAGGAAATACTCAACAAAGTGGTCTGATAGCTGGGAGTTGAATATTTCTTAGCTTTCCCCTTTGAGCTCTACGGTCATCATCATTAGTTATCCCGCAGTAGAGCTCCAACGAATCAGCGGGTTGAGCTAGAATGTTTTTTGCCGACCCAGCTGTACCAAGTCCCAGGGCCTCACAAAATTTCTTCAATGTCATAGTGTAAGACTTGCCATACATTTTGAAAGACGCATCTGGTTTGAACATGTTGCTAGAAAAAGAGAAGCTCTCCACAAATGTTTTAGTGAGCGTAGCATATTGCACCCTCTCATCCTACATATAACTTGTTAGACCAACCCTCTGAACCAAGGTTAAGAAATCATTGAGAATTCCAGCAGCCCACAAAAAGGCAGGACAAGGAAATGTAGAAGGGTGTGCATCCCCCTCATCTCCCTTGTCGCCAAATCGCGAAGTAATGAGATCCTCATTGTATGAAGGCTTGGCTGGGGAGGATGATCTTGAAGGCCTTGTCCTTCTAGGTGCATCACTCTCAAATATTTCACCAAAGGTGTGGTTGTCCATGACCATTATTTTTTTGAAATTTTTAGACAAACATCAAACCAAGTGATTTCCAAGTTGATAAATGATGAGAAACTACTATAGGAACTTGCTAGAGGGCTACACATGCATCAAAATGAAATCTCTAAGCATATAACAAGCATGCAAGCTCACACAACCTGACACCTATAGCAGCAAAATACTCAAGATACAATCTACCAATCACAAATCTAATTGGACAAGTGGAGGAGCCACATACCAAGGAGCAAACCCTCCAAAAATCAGCAGCAAAGATGGGCTGAGCCAGGAGATCAAAAATTGCGAGCAAGAACAACAAGAAGTGGAGCTTGAGAAAGTTTTCCGGTGCTTTTCGAGAGAGAGAAAGAAGATGGCTGGGAGGAGGCACCTTGAAGGGGCCCAGGTGGACCACACCCCACCCAGGCGCCACCTGTGGTGTGACCGCGCCCACTATGGGTGTGGTGGCCTGGTGTGGCCCCTGGGTCACTCCAGGTGTCCCTCTGTCTCTTTTTCGAAGAAAAAATTATTTTGAATTTTCTGGAATTTTACGGGAAACTTTATTTTTGGCCAATTTTTAGGGTATGAAAATTGATTTTCTCGTAGAAGATTTTTTCAGAAGAAGCAAAAGAAAACAAAACAGGAGCAAGTATAACCACAGTGAAAACATTGTTTTGTTCATTAAAATCCTTTTGTTAACAAGGTTGATCAAGTCTTGTTACAAAAAAAATCTTATATGAAACAAAAATTTGTATTCCACAAGGTGATTATGTTACCTGAAGCTTGATAGCAATGGTCTCAATCATAATAGTTTCAAAATTTTCTTGTGGAATGGGACAATATATTTCTCCAACCTTGATGCTCTCAACATTTTCAATGGAATTCAGGCAATATCTCTTAGCAACCTTCTTGGGGAAATAGACAGTGTGCTCTTTGTCATTAATATTAAATGTTACTTTTCCTTGATTACAATTCAAGAAAAGGTATCCCAAGAATAATGGACATATTATCATCTTCAGGCATTTCAAGCACAACAAAATCAGTTAAAACCAAGCAATTATGAGCCACTTGAATAGAAACATCCTCACATATACCAACAGGAATAGTAGTTGACTTATCAGCCATTTGCAAAGATATATCAATTGGTATCAACTTTTCTAGCTAGAGTTTCTTGTAGAGAGAAAAAGGCATAACACTAACTCCAGCTCCCAAATCACATAAAGCAGTTCTAACATAATTGTTCTTAATAGAGCAAGGAATAGTTGGTATACCTGGATCACCAAGTTTCTTTGGAACCTTACCATTGAAGGAATAATTATCAAGCAAAGTAAAAATCTCCTCATTAGGAATCTTCATTTTATTAGAGACAATATCCTTCATATACTTTGAATAAGGAGGCAACTTAATGGCATCAGTCAAAGGAATTTACAAAAATAAAGGTTTCATCCACTCACAAAACTTGTCGTAGTGTTCTTCCTCCTTTGACTTGTGTTTCTTACCTGGAAAAGGCATAGGTTTCTGCACCCAAGGTTCTCTCTGTTTACCATGTTTATTAGCAATAAAATATTCCTTAGTGTACCTAGTGTTCTTAGTGTGCTTCTCAGGTTCTTCCTCAACTTCCTCCTTATCAGGAGCGTCATTTTTATCATTACCACTCTAAGTTTCAGCATTAGAGACAGATATACTATTAGGATCTGTAGAAGGTTCAAGGGGTTCCTCAACTATTTTATGTTTCTTTTTCTTACGAGGACTACCACTATCAACTTGTTGAGAATCCTGCTCAATTATTTTAGGGTGTCCTTCAGGATATAAATGATCTTGAGTAGCTATACCACTCCTAGTTCTAATTCCATAAGCATGTTTATCTCCCGAGGCATTAACTAAAATATCCTTTTGTACCTTAGCAAGCTGATCAATTTGAGTTTGAACCATTTGAAAGTGTTTACAAAGCATTTTAATATCATTAGAAGTTCATTCCACAATATTTTTCAACTCTTTAATGGCTCTAGAGTTTTCCTATAAATGATTCTGAACTTGTTTATTAAAATTACCTTGTTTCACAATAAAAATGTCAAGTTCCTCTAAACATTGATCAGGAGGCTTACCATAAGGAATATCACCTTCATCAAAATGTTGGATAGAGTATACCTCAATAGTAGATGAGTGGGGAATTGGCTTACATAATTCTTCTATAGGAGGTAGATTTTTCACATCTTCCACTCTAATACCTTTCTCCTTTAGACATTTCTTAGCTTCCTTCATCATTTCATCATTTAATGCAATAACTCCTCTCTTCTTGGGTGTTGGTATTAGAACTGGTTCACGAACATCTGGTTCAGAAGTAATAGGCTCAGGTGTATTTAGCTCAGTTGAAGTCCAATCATCATAATTCTTGCTTATTTTAGCCATTACTTCTTCAGCATCTGTAGAAGTTCTTTTCCTGAAAACACAATCAGCAAAGCTATCTAGATATGTCCTAGAATCATCAGTTAGTCCATTATAATAAATATCAAGAAGCTCATTTTTAGGGAATGGACATCCAGGATGTGCATGAATCAAGGCACAAAACCTTGTCCATGACTCAGGCAATTTCTCTTTTTCTTCCTGTTTAAAATAAAAAAGTCTCTACAAAGCAGCATGTCTAGCGTAGGAGGAAAATATTCTGGAAGAAAGAAGCAATCAAACAATCAGGACTATCAATGGAACCAGGAGGTAATTTATTAAACCAAGCCCTAGCTTCTCCTTTTAGTGAAAAAGGGAAGATCTTAGTAACAAAGTACTTGCGCATCTTAAAATCATCAGAGAATAAATCACGCATAGTGGAAAGCTCATTCATATGAGCCACAACACTCTCATTTCTGTAGGGGTTCGTAGCATGGAAAACAAAAATTTTCTATCGCATACAAACAAACAAGCCAAGATCTATCTACTAGATTGTAGCAACGAGTCGATGGAATAACTCACCCTCGAAGATTCCAAAGTGGTTAACGAGAGCAGATTCTCGTGGGTGATGTAGTCGTACTCTTTCCGATCTCAAGATCGCGTAGACGATCCTTCCAGCGCCACGTTTCAGCAGCGCTCCCGCAGTCGGTCACACGTTCGGTACTCGACGAAGACCTTCCTCTCCCTTGTTCCAGCAGGCAGCGGAGGTTGTAGCACTCTCCTCGCGATTCCGGCAGCACAACGGCGTGGTACCGGAGGTAGAGGGGAAATCCCGCAGGGCTTCGCCTTAAGCCGGTGCGAGTATGGTGGAGCTTATGAGAGAGGCTATTAGTGGTCTAGTAATTAGACACACCAATTAGAGGGCTCTAAACCAATTAGAAGGCTCTAAACCGAATAGCTCTAAACCGGGGTCTAGATCTAGGGTTTAGTTTAGAGGATAGGAAACTTGTGTTGTTGTGTCTAGAGGAGGAGGCCCTGCCCCTCCTTTTATAGGTGGGAGGGCCGGCGCCATGGGGAGGAGTTCCTCCCCAACTCGGCCTAGGGAGGTGCGCCGGCCTAGGGGAGGAACCCTCCTCCAACTCGGCCTCCACCTCTCCTCCTCTTTCTCCACTTTCCGAAACTGGCAGTTTGACCGAAAACTGGCAGTTTGACTTTTCAAATTAGGATTTGAATTAACCCTTTATTTCGGACAGCGAGAACACTTAGTACATGATGCAATCATTCCAACATGTAATGACACATTCATGTACCCCTTCCCCCCCGGAGTGCCGGACAATCCGGGACCTTCTAGAATGTTCCCGATGGAAACACCGGAATCATTCCCGAACTCCGAAACGGGACTTTCCTTATATGAATCTTATTCTCCGGACCATTCCGGATCACCTCGTGATATCCCGGATCCCATCCGAGACTCCGAACAACATTCGGTCTCTTTCTCATAATACCATAACTACTCAAACAACGTCGAATCCTTAAGTGTGTCTCCCTACGGTTCGTGAATTATGCGGACATGATCGAGACACTTCTCCGAACAATAACCAATAGAGGAATCTGGAAATTCATATGGCTCCCACATATTTCTACGATTACTTTGCGATCGAATGAACCACTTACATACGATACCAATTTCCCTTTGTCTCACGATATGTTACTTATCCGAGGTTATGATCGTCGGTATCTCTGCATACCTAGTTCAACCTCGTTACTGATAAGTACTCTTTTCTCGTTCCCGTGATATGTGATCCCTTGTGACCAAGTCACATGCTTGCAAGCTAATTGGATGACATTTCACCGAGAGGGCCCAGAGTATATCTATCCGTCATGTGGATGGACAAATCCCACTCTTGATCCATGTGTTTCAACCAATACTTTCCGAACACTCAATGCCACTTTTATAGCCACCCTGTTACGGTGTGGTGTTTGATGACATCAAAGCATCCATCCAGTAAAGGTGATATGCATGATCTCATGGTCGAAGGAATTAGGTTACTATGTATCAGAAAGCATATAGCAATTGAACTATTGAAATGACTTGATCTTTATGCTACGCTTATCTATAGGAGTATGTCCATCACATCATTCTCCTAATGATATGATCCTGTTGTTAATAACATCTCTATGTTCATGATCAGGAAACAATGATCATATATTAACCAACAAGCTAGTTTAACAAGAGGCTTTACTAGGGACTCTTATTTTAGTTTACAAATCACACAAGTATTAATGTTTCCGGTTAATACAATTATAGCATGGTATGTAAACATTTATCATAAGTGTGAAGACATGATAATAACCACTTTATTATTGCCTCTTGGGCATATCTCCAACAGTCTCCCACTTGCACTAGAGTCAATAATCTAGTTTCGAACCTTTGTGTATATAACACCTATGGCTTTCCGGTGTTGTATGTACACGATTGCTAGTGGTCAACTGATCTCCGGATCTGACACTTCCAGGTCCGTGTGTAATTGCATGTCTTTGCGTCTCTACGCATCACTCATTCTCTAATGAGATGGCTTTGTATAAATTTGGTCTTTCGGTGTGACCTTTAGCTCTTTGGGGTTAAAAACATGTTGATAATATTGTCGCACAATATATCTTCATAGTATTATCCCACTGTGAACTACACATAGTTTGATAACAAACTACTTGACTCAAATGCCCTCTTATGCTGCTAAAATAGCAGTCATATACTTAGCCTTTTGTTGTAGTATCTGTCACAATGTCTTAACTTTGGAAATCATCCAAATCCATTATGGAACTCACTTTCCATTATATTGTGCCACCCTTAGTTTAGATTGAGATAAACTTAATTTGTACTTTGTGACAAAGCTAGTATCAATGTAGTACTTTTACAATGAACTAACCATCTATTTGTCACTTCTACAAATATTATACTCTTAGTTCTTCCAAAAGATCATAAGAATATCCTTACTATTGTCCAATGATCATCTTACAAATCATTCTGGTATATGCTCACAACATTTAGAGCATAGGACATATCTGGATTTGTACATATCACAGTATGATTGATATAAATACTCTTTGTGATTTCATACATCAAGTATCAATCTATACTTTGAATCTTTGTTTCACTTACCAAGTGCCAATACACTTGAATATATCATCAACATTGAACTCTTTCAATCCTTTCTGTGCAACAAGAACCTCTCTTGTAGTTTCTATATTGAACTCATTCAATATCTTGTCTATGTACTTCTGGCACAACCATATTAGCGTCTATTGATGCCAAATATTTGGGTTTTGCCTAAGTCTTTCATCAGGATGAAATTTTTAATATGTGTTAATAAAAGATACATCTTTTCTAATCAACAATATGTCCTCCACATAATGTATTAGAAATATGTCTTAGCGCTCCCACTTAATTTCTTGCAAATGCAAGCATCTTCATTGTCTCCGATGAAATTAAACTCTTTTAACAGTTTCATCATAGTGAAGATTCCAACTCCGCTATGCTTACTTTAACCATTGAAGTTTGCATATGTTTTTAGCATCCTTTGAATTAACAAAACCCTTTGGACCGTGTCATGCACACGTCCTAGGTAACCATTCTATTAGAAGAACTTGTTTTGTTTATTCTACTACCACATAACAAATTATATGTATTGGTTGCTACATTAATCCGTCTAGACTAAAAATCGCTATGAAAGATCAAATCTTGTCATATACAACTTGTTGTGAACTCTTTCCCAACATGTCGACTATTTCATAGATGTAAAACATCCATGTCTATTTCTTTATAGATCCAGACACAACTGTAAGGTCTTACACCTTTCTCGAGGGTCCTTCAAGTTCAAAACTTGATTTCTCGTGTATGGAACTATCACGGATTTTATGGCTTCAAGCCATTTTACGGAGTCAGGGCCCATCATCGCTTCTCTGCATGTAGTCGGTTTATTATTCTCAAATAATGATTCAACCCTCAAATCTTGGTATTTGATTGTTCATCCGACCTACTTGTTTCAATAGGAACTTGGATCTCCGTGACCACAACCTTTTGAGGTACGTGAACCATGAGCATTGTTGCTGCCTCCGAAACACTTTTCGGCGCTGCGCAACTTTGCACATACAGCTAAGGTTCTTTTAACCTTATCAAAGTTCTATTGTCCTCCCACTTAACTTTTCACGAAAAATTCCTTCCAAAAGAAACTTGACGTTCTAAGCAACAAACACTTTTGTCTCCGGTGTTTATGGAGGAATACTTAATAGTCATACAAAGACAGGTTCATCCGACTTTGGTTGCAAACATCTCTCTTATGCATAGCATACCAATGTTTAAGAAAGGACAACTTGGGTTTTATCCCAAACCATAACCTTATATGGTGTCATTTCAACGGATTATGATGGAGCTCTTTTCAGTGGAAAAACGGTAATCTCTAAAGCTTTTAATCTTTAAAATATAATGGCAGTTTTATAAATTATACCTTTGATCTTACCATGTCAAACAAGGTTTAATTACATATCTCGAACGCTCCATACACTTATGGTGTTTCGGGAAAATGCAAATCCACGGAACGATTCCTTAAATCTTAGGTATTACGCTAAACTTGTAATTCAAATATCTTCCTTTATGATCTTTATCATAAACTATTCATATTCTTGTTACAATGATTTTGCACTTCATCGTGAAAGTCTTTGAACTTTTCAAATGTTTCATACTTCATCCTTACTAAGTAAATATTCATATATTCACTCAAATTTTCGGAGAAAGCATATGAAGTTGAAATCCATCGCTCTTGACTACACATAACGGACTTCGTACAACAATATGTACAAGTTCCAATAAGCTAGTCATTCGTTCCCTTTTGGCCTATGAACGAAGTTTTAATTATCTCTAGGAAAGTTTCACAAGCGTCATTTGATCAAAAATCAGAAGACTCCAAAATTCCATCCACATGGAGTTTCTTCATGTTATCTTTCCAATATAATTTAAACGGCGATGCCACTTCCTAAGTGATCTTTCAATCAATTTGTCTTTCGACAATTTTAGCACTAGTTTTATGGATGTGATGTCTCCAACGAGATTTGCGAATCATCCATCTTTTATGGATTACGGCAATTATTTGAACAATCCTTTTGTTCTCATAATACCTGATAAAACAAATCTTTGAAGGCAAGCTTTGATGTTTAACAAGCAACACAATAACCCTTTATTTTGTTCTCGATGAACATCATCACATATTCTTTTGCTAGTTACTTAGGCCATTGTAGTTCATGAATTGTGTTGTTTCGTATGACGATTCACACCAACAAATTCAGTATCAAATACTTAAGAACCACATTGTTTAACAAGCAAAGAATATAGCCATAACATGTATATCATCTATATACTTAAACTGAACGATTCTAGTCTTTTCTTTTCTGCCATATATTTATGAGATTCTCTTTCAATATTTCCTTTTCTATTTGAAAGAATCTATCAATAGTGGAGTCATACATATGACATATAGTCCAAAGCGTGTATAATTAAATACCAATGTCTTTGGACTTGCACTTTGAAGTAGATCACCATCATTAAATATTTGGTGTTCTTTCAAATTCCTTACTTTAGTAATCTCTTGGTGTAGTAAACATTTTACCTACATCAAATATTCACCCTTATCATGGAATCGTCCATGATCAAGCTACTTTTAGCTTATAACGATGAATTATGAGTATAATGTTGCTATCCAAAACCTTTTGGAGGATTAGGACAACAAGTGTCTCCAACCCTTTTGCAAATTCTTATCAAAATATGAGAACATGAACTTTGCCATATTATACTCTATCATGTTGTAACCAAAACTTCGTTTCAGATATCACAATATCTTCCACACATCATGGTTTCTGAAACAACTCTTTCAGATCCTAGATAACCTTGATATTAAGGGAATCCTTTGAATATCAAGAATCATGGATACAAACATGATACTTATATACTAACACTTGGAATTGTTACTCTTGATTTAATACTAATTATTAAACTTCATGGAGTAACCGGAACTTACTGAAAGTTTGCAATAGGACTTTTAAACTTTAGATTAACACTTAAAACAATACGATACCAGTTCGTAAAGTATCTAACCAGAATTCTATAGTTCTATCATCTCAATTATAACTAAGCGCAAGGTGGTAAACGGATGCCAATGACTACAACAACTATGCAAATTCACTTTGATTTAGTTTATGATAAATTGAGTTCTAATTAATAATTAAATTAATCTAGGTGAACTCCCACTCAAAACAATATCCCTCACATTGTTTTAGTGATCACACGAACCAAATCCACCACATCAAAACCGATCATCACGAGAGTTGATATAGCTTCAATGGCGAACAATCAACATGTTCATCATATCTACTATATGACTCATGCTCTACCTTTCGGTAATCCGTGTTCCTGAGGCCATGTCTGTACATGCTAGGCTCGTCAAGATCAAACCTTAGCTACCGCATAAGCAAATCTGGCTTGCTTACGTTGTATTTACCCGTGGAATCAAAGACACCCGATCATCACGTGGTGCTTCGAAGCAACAAGTTTTAGCAACGGTGCTAACTAAGGGCGAACACTTTAGAACTTGAAATTTATGTGCATGAGGGATCATCTTATAATGCTACCGTCGTCTACTAAGCAATACAAGATGCATAAAGGATTAACATCACATGCAATTCATAATATGTGATATGATATGGCCTTTCTTCTTTGTGCTTCCGATCTCCATCTTCAAGCACGAACATGATCTCCATCATCACCGGCGTAGCATCAAGGTCAATGACGCTTCTTCATGGTTGTCGTCCACCAGCTTCAACTATTACAACTATTTTGAATAGACACGCAGGTCTTAACAGAAATTAAAGACAACCATATGGCTCCTGCCGGTTGCCAACTTACAATAAGGAACATTGCATACATCAAATATAATCACAATCATGGCCATATCACATCACTGCACACCCCTGCAAAACA
The DNA here is from genome assembly GCA_916181665.1 of Avena sativa. Lineage (NCBI taxonomy): Eukaryota > Viridiplantae > Streptophyta > Magnoliopsida > Poales > Poaceae > Avena > Avena sativa. The sequence goes on from OV702280.1 coordinate 428,438,555, forward strand.
AAGTTAGACGCTTCTACTTTCTTTGCATATTTTACGTGGTTTGGGGCTTTCCATAAGTGTCGTTCTAACCTACGAACAAGAACCACAACATTGATACTAGCATTGTTGATTACCCGTTGTAAATTGGATCTTTACTATGCTAGGAGAAACTGGCACCCGCAAAGCCACTTATGCAATACAAGTTGCATGTTAAGCGTGGAGCAAGTCTCATGAACGATGTCATGTAAGGTTAGCCCGGGCCGCTTCATCCCAACATACCGCAAGATGCAAAGTACACTCAAAGCAATCTACAATAAAAGCATCAACGCCCACAATGACCATTGTGTTCTACTCGTGCAACAGATCTACATATAGACACGGCTCTGATACCACTGTAGGGGTTCGTAGCATGGAAAACAAAAATTTTCTATCGCATACAAACAAACAAGCCAAGATCTATCTACTAGATTGTAGCAACGAGTCGATGGAATAACTCACCCTCGAAGATTCCAAAGTGGTTAACGAGAGCAGATTCTCGTGGGTGATGTAGTCGTACTCTTTCCGATCTCAAGATCGCGTAGACGATCCTTCCAGCGCCACGTTTCAGCAGCGCTCCCGCAGTCGGTCACACGTTCGGTACTCGACGAAGACCTTCCTCTCCCTTGTTCCAGCAGGCAGCGGAGGTTGTAGCACTCTCCTCGCGATTCCGGCAGCACAACGGCGTGGTACCGGAGGTAGAGGGGAAATCCCGCAGGGCTTCGCCTTAAGCCGGTGCGAGTATGGTGGAGCTTATGAGAGAGGCTATTAGTGGTCTAGTAATTAGACACACCAATTAGAGGGCTCTAAACCAATTAGAAGGCTCTAAACCGAATAGCTCTAAACCGGGGTCTAGATCTAGGGTTTAGTTTAGAGGATAGGAAACTTGTGTTGTTGTGTCTAGAGGAGGAGGCCCTGCCCCTCCTTTTATAGGTGGGAGGGCCGGCGCCATGGGGAGGAGTTCCTCCCCAACTCGGCCTAGGGAGGTGCGCCGGCCTAGGGGAGGAACCCTCCTCCAACTCGGCCTCCACCTCTCCTCCTCTTTCTCCACTTTCCGAAACTGGCAGTTTGACCGAAAACTGGCAGTTTGACTTTTCAAATTAGGATTTGAATTAACCCTTTATTTCGGACAGCGAGAACACTTAGTACATGATGCAATCATTCCAACATGTAATGACACATTCATGTACCCCTTCCCCCCCGGAGTGCCGGACAATCCGGGACCTTCTAGAATGTTCCCGATGGAAACACCGGAATCATTCCCGAACTCCGAAACGGGACTTTCCTTATATGAATCTTATTCTCCGGACCATTCCGGATCACCTCGTGATATCCCGGATCCCATCCGAGACTCCGAACAACATTCGGTCTCTTTCTCATAATACCATAACTACTCAAACAACGTCGAATCCTTAAGTGTGTCTCCCTACGGTTCGTGAATTATGCGGACATGATCGAGACACTTCTCCGAACAATAACCAATAGAGGAATCTGGAAATTCATATGGCTCCCACATATTTCTACGATTACTTTGCGATCGAATGAACCACTTACATACGATACCAATTTCCCTTTGTCTCACGATATGTTACTTATCCGAGGTTATGATCGTCGGTATCTCTGCATACCTAGTTCAACCTCGTTACTGATAAGTACTCTTTTCTCGTTCCCGTGATATGTGATCCCTTGTGACCAAGTCACATGCTTGCAAGCTAATTGGATGACATTTCACCGAGAGGGCCCAGAGTATATCTATCCGTCATGTGGATGGACAAATCCCACTCTTGATCCATGTGTTTCAACCAATACTTTCCGAACACTCAATGCCACTTTTATAGCCACCCTGTTACGGTGTGGTGTTTGATGACATCAAAGCATCCATCCAGTAAAGGTGATATGCATGATCTCATGGTCGAAGGAATTAGGTTACTATGTATCAGAAAGCATATAGCAATTGAACTATTGAAATGACTTGATCTTTATGCTACGCTTATCTATAGGAGTATGTCCATCACATCATTCTCCTAATGATATGATCCTGTTGTTAATAACATCTCTATGTTCATGATCAGGAAACAATGATCATATATTAACCAACAAGCTAGTTTAACAAGAGGCTTTACTAGGGACTCTTATTTTAGTTTACAAATCACACAAGTATTAATGTTTCCGGTTAATACAATTATAGCATGGTATGTAAACATTTATCATAAGTGTGAAGACATGATAATAACCACTTTATTATTGCCTCTTGGGCATATCTCCAACAATTTCCAGTCCCTCAAAAAGGTTCTTTCTCAACAATGTCTAAATAGGATAAATCAAGAGCTAAAAGCTAACAAGTACCATAATTTTTGGAAGCTCTTTATGAAACTTGAAATCCCTGCTTCCCTTTGAAGGGCCTTTCTTCCACTTTTATATTGAGTCTTCACCTTCTATCCTTAGGCACCAATTAAGAGATCATAGTTGCCATTCTTAGTTCTCTGTGCATTGTCCCAAAACTTATTTATTGATTCATATTGTTGATATTGCTTATCCTTGAACTATTTGTATCTAGTCACTCTTATGAAGTTTGAAGGTGTCATATGCATCTATCATCTACTCCATGAGGGACAAGCTGAATGCCACTATGTCATGTTTTCTATATATGAAACAAACAAACGTCTTTCAATGCATTGTTATTCATGATCTTTGTTTGTAACCTTTAATGTTGCATGCATAGTTACTTTGTCTTATTGTTAGAACTTCTTCTTTCATGCTCATGTTTAGAGGGTTTTTTATCCCAGCTTTAATGCTTGCAAATGGTTTGATCATGATTGTGATGGTGCATGTCACCTCAAAAATTATTGTTTTTATCACTTAAATATTCGAGGACGAGCAGGAGTTAAGCTTGGGATGCATGATACGTCGTAAACGAATCTATAATTTTGTATGCTCCATGCTTGTTTTATATCATTTGTCTTATGTTTTGTCTACACTTTGAGGTATTTTTATACACTTTCTGGTACTAACCTATTAACAAGATGCCACAATGCCAGTTGCCTGTTTTATTCTATTTTTGGTTTCAGAAAGCTAAAAAATGAATATTCTCGGAATTGGACGGGACAAAAGCCAAAGTTCATATTTTTCCTGGAGCGATATGGAAAATCGAAGACGAGACGGAGGAGAACACCAGGGTGGCCACACCCTAGGTGGGCGCGGGTCCCACCCTGGCCGCGCCCATAGGGGGTGTGGGCCCCTAGCCCTCCATCGACCTTACCTCATTCGCCTATAAGAAGCCCCCGACTCAGAAACCCTAAATCATCGACCAGAAAGCCACGAAAAGTTCCGTAGCACCGCCGCCACCGAAGAGGAAATTCGGGGGACAGAAAGTCTCTATTCCGGCACCCTGCCGGGACGGGGAAGTGCTCCCGGAGCCATCTCCATCGATCTCCACCACCATCTTTATCACCGTTGCTGATTCTCATGATGAGGAGGGAGTAGTTCTTCCTCGAGGCTAAGGGCTCTACCGGTAGCTATGTGTTCATATCTCTCTCTATGCATTATCTTGTTGTGGTCATGAGCTTTATAATCTAGTAGATCTACCTTCTACTCAAGTGCTTCAATAGATCTCTGTTCTTTCCATGTGTGTGAAAGTGACAGCGTGCACGCCATGGTGGCACTTAGGCTAGAGTCTACATAAATACTCATTGTGCTTTAATAGATCTATGTTTTCCCCACGTGTGTGAAAGTGACAGCGTGCATGTCGTGTGTGGCACTTAAGCTATGTTACATATATATTTGTTATGAGTATATTTTGAGTTGGTTGTCTCTATGAAACTGTGGTGTTTGTTTGAACCATCTAGCGCTCAAGGTGATAGTATGGGGTTATTTAGATTGGGAAAGGCCCTACCATGGATTAGAATATCCAACCGGAGAGTAGTTAAGAGTAGTATCATGAAAAAAGGATATTTATATGAGAGAGTGTTCACTAGTGAAAGTATGATCCCTAGACCTTGTTTCTAAACATTGAAACATCGTTTGCATCTAGATCTGTTGCATGTTTGCTCGCTTCCTTCCTTTTGCATTTAGTCTTTATCTCACCGTAAAGCTATTTTCTGGCACCATTACCACTTGTATTTTACTATCTCTTTGCTGAACTAGTGCACCTATACACCTGACAAGTGTATTGGGTGTGTTGGGAACACAAGAGACTTCTTATATCTTGATTGCAGGATTGCTTGTGAGAGAATACCTTTGACCACTTTCTCACTGAGTTTGATAAACCTTGGGTAATCCACTTAAGGAAAACTTGCTGCTGTTCTACAAACCTCTGCACTTGGAGGCCCAACAACTGTCTACAAAAATAGAAATGCGTAGACATTATTGATTGCTTTGGTTATGAAGAGGTCTAGTGGCCCTCTGTCCTAGCCTCTCGCCCTCTTGGCTGGGTTTAGGCAATGCGATTACTTGTTGTTTGCTTTTGTGGTTTGTGTGTTGTAAGCCGAAAGTCATCCTCTATATGGATTTTATATGAATTTTTGTCGGATTTTTCTCATAAACTGGATTTAATCTTCTATCCATTTAATAAATTCAGCTCTCGTGCTGAATTTAGCACTGTTTTAAAAAAAGAATTTAGCTCTCGTGCTGACATTAAAAAAAAGGCCATCTACGGCGTGCTGCATGCTGCGTCCGTGGACGCACTGTTGGATCGTTTCCAGCAGAACAGATTAGAGAAGCAGGCTCCAACTGAGATGGAATATTCGCGAGGATAATGCTTGTGCCAAGTTCCAACCTCGCATGGCTTTATGTGACATCCCGCAGAGGCCACACGTACAACCGCCCTTTATGCAAAGCCGGCTTTTAAACTGCGGTTTTGCTATTTCTCATGCGTCTGATTTCTCAGTCATCTTGTTTACCGTTGGATTTTGGTTCTAAGATTCGATTGAGCCATCTGGTTGTAGTTTTTGTTTGTAAACCATGCATGTTTCTATTCGATTGAGCCAGCTACGTCAGCCGACTGAGAAATAGTTATTCCTCGGTCGCCTGAGAGGCGTTCCCTTTAAACTGCTCAAAAACTCAACACATCCATGCACGCGTTTCTCAGGTAGTAAGTAATCAGGACTAGCATGAACCTAAACTATGTATTGATGCCGCCATTTTCCACTTACCGTGCTTGCAGACGAAGGCTACCTCAGCCAAATTAACGCTGCGATGATCCAACGCAAATTAACTCTGAACTGGAAAGCACGCATCATATATTAAGCAAAGGGGGCGAAAAGAGCAGCTACGAACAAAAGTGCAGCGGCATATCTCTGACCCTGAACTAATCAGTGATCAACATTTTTCTTCCTAGGAATGATGGGTGTGGGTGGGCCGGGTACGGCAACATAGAAGGACGGCGGAGGCGCACAGGAGGAGGGAGGAGTCATATGCTCCATGGATATTCTGCACGGCAAAGGGCACACAGGCACAGGAAACTATAGCTCGTCGGTGGACGGAGCGGAGGCAATGATGATGACGGCCGGGTAGCAGTACTGTACTGTAGTATACTCCACTCCAAGCTGTTGTTGTCTGCTTCAGTGCTTCTGGTCTCGATCTGACTAGGCCCCCACTCCATGAAAAAGTTCAGATATATCCTAGACTTTCTACTGTGAACTTCCAAAAAATTTAAGTAGTATACGATTGATGCGCCTCTTCCACTAGCAACAGGGTAAACCACCATGTATTGTACGGTAACCTTATCCCTATGGAACAAAAATAATAAAGCTTCTCTTTATTATTTTGTCTCACAGAACTGAACGATGCAGCCGAGCAGACATAAGGACGATCCGAATATATAGAACAGAATTTGTAGTACAGTACTAGTATATATTCTTATCTGCTCCATGAAATGGAACGGAGTAGGGGTACTTCCAGAATGCAGACGGGTTGATTAGACCGGGGAACTTGTATGCTGGCTAGCTAGTATATCTAGCTTGAGATTGAGAATATGGTGACGAGGATCAGATCATCAAAGGAAGGAAAGGCACAAACTTTGCGGTCACCCACCACCTACGGTCTCGAGGCGCCGCTTCCAGCCTGCTAGCCGCAACAAAACACAAAGCGCGCGCGCTCGATCATCTCTTCTGGAAAGTAGTGCGGGCTGCTAGCTGAAAGGGCCCGCGTGAGTGCGTGACTTGACTTGTTATTGGCATTTGCCCTTGGATTTAGACCTCACTAGTTGGTTCTTTTTCTTGATTTAATACTTTTGGGCTTTCCATTTCATGGTAGTAATAAAAAAGCAAGATTTCTTCAACTCTTCAGGATTCAGTTGAAACTTGTGGAGACGATAGTGTACATAGAGTGAACGAATCAGCTTGCCAGCCATTTTCTTTTACTGCTTTATACAAACGAATAGGATCGGAGCACCTTTGCTAAAGGGGCTAATACTAATTATAGTCCATTGCTACTTAGTTGGATTTGTTTTAGATAATGGGTATCTGATTAGCTAAGCAAACCATATATGATTGGTCTTGATTAGAGAGTCGCAACAGATACGGCATGTTCCGTGGGCGTGCAATGCTCAAGTTGAACACAATTTTTAGTTAAATACAATTTTGGTGAACAATCGACCACGTTTCGTGAGCAAACTTGCACTTAGAGAAGGGATGTTTGAATGGCTCATCGCCATCAGAAAACTATTTTTTACTTTCTGCCAATTACGCTTAGCAAGGTGATCTTCGGCCAAGATCACGCATCTACGGAGATTTCATAGGAATATCTCAACTTCTAAGGAATGTTTAACTTCCATAACCTCTAATTGTTCATCGATCTAGACCATTGGGTCATCTTCCAACACCTCGGATTTTACCTTTGAATATGTAATACTGCACACAACGCTAGTTCTTCTCTCCGCTTTGCCGCCACTACCTTGCTTCATTCATTGTTGTGTCAATCTGTATGGGGCGCTCGCAAAGTGAGCGATATTGGTGGTGATATTTGTAAGGTTAAGTCATCCCTTTTAGGGTTTTGGTTACATGGCGGAATTGTAATCCAACAAGTAGAAGATAATACATGGCGTAAAGGGATGTGACCAACATTTTGAGTTAAATACTCCACGTTTCATGAGCAAACTTGCACTTAGAGAAGGGATGTTTCAATGAAACATTGTTGCCATGAGAAAATTATTTTTACTTTCCCGCAAATTACGCTTAGCAAGATAATCTCTGGCAAAGATCACGCATCTACAAAGATTTTATAGGAATATCTTTATTTTTATGGAATCTTTAACTTATCCATAGATCATATAATTGGTTACTGCCGCACTACAGGACGCGCGCGCTATGCCGAGGGCAAAAAGCCGTCGGCGTAGGCTAAAATGCCCTCGGCGTATGGTACGCCGACGGCTGCCCACGGCGTAGCCTCCTCGGCAAAGGGCTCCCTCGGCGGAGCACATAGAGGCCCTCGGCGTATCAAAATACCGTCGGCGTATAGCGGCCGTCGGCATAGCTCGTCGATAGGTTGCAAAAACATTTTTAAAAAAATTAAAAAAATATTTTTTTTCTCAATTTTTGAATCTTTGAATTGTTTGACTCGTTAATCTCTCAATTTGAACATTTTTAACACTAATTAAACTTAATATTTAATTAAATTGCAGTCTTGGTCGCATTTCCCGGCCGGTCACCCCATCCTAATACTACTCCAACTCCAGCACGCTTAACTTCCTGGTTCCTTCAGAATCTATTTCCGCAAAGTAATTCATACATTGTTGTCAATACTATGATATCAATACTATTAACTCTTATATCAATATGTCACATGTTTGTATTTTTAGAATTACAAACAATTATTTAAGTAAACATTAATGAATAAGTAAAAATATTATTGAATTCAAATAAAAATATAATAATTTTATTTTTTTGTATTTTTCTATTTAATGTGGAATAATTAATATCTTTAAATCTGTAAATCGGAATTTAACAAATAATATGTCTAAATTGATCAGAAAAATGAGAGGAATCCAAATATGATATCCATATCAACTAATCACAAACCTTTCATTTTTGAATTATCTATTTGGTGGTTGCTTTAGAAAATTCCCTTTTTGCGCTCGGATAATGAAAAATGGTTTTTTGGTGCGATGAAAAGGAAAACTTGCATTAAATATTTGATAAAATGGCATATTGTGAACCTAAAAATGATTTTTGTACAAAAAACATGAGCATCGGATCATGTACATGTAGTTTATATCTGACCCACTTCCTGCCGATTCGGCAGGAATTTGTCTTTTTACCAGAGGTGGACGGAAAGGTTTTGGATCCCCCTGTTGGGATATTGTCCATATAAGGTGGTATAGTATTTTTATAAAATGTGGTGATAGCATTTTGAATTAGCCATTTGGTGGTTGCTTCACAAAATCGTCCGTTTTTTGTGCTCGGGAAATAGGAAATGGCTTTTTGGTACGACAAAAAGGAAAACTTCCTCCTGCAACATTGTTCGCCATCCCATGATGCATGTGTATGCACAATATGGGCACATTATCACAAACTATGCCTTGATTCTAGCCATAACATTGTTCATTTGACCCGAAAGCCAAGAAACCTCGAATGAGATAGGTCATTTTGTGAAGGGTTTTTTGAGACATAATCAATATATCAAGTTTAATATTTTTACTTATAACTATGTCATATAATATGACACCATGCGAAGGTTTCGCATTGTTTCGATCGTTTTTGCATTTTTTTATGCCCGTTTTAAACTATCGTCAAATTTTATCAAACGGCAGGCATGAAGATTCTTAGCTCGGGGCCGAGCCTCGCTAAACTTGCATTGGATCTTTGATAAAATAGCATATTGTGAACCTAAAAATGATTTTTGTAAAAAAACATGAGCATCAGATCATGTACATGTAGTTCATATCTGACCCACTTTCTAGCGATTCGGCAGGAATTTGTCTTTTTCACCAAAGGTGGACGAAAAGGTTTTGGGTACCCCTGTTGGGACATTGTCCATATAAGGTGGTATAGTAATTTTTTAAAATGTGGTGGTAGCATTTTGAATTAGCCATTTGGTGGTTGCTTTACAAAATCGTCTGTTTTTCGTTCTCGGAAAATGGGAAATGGCTTTTGGTGCGACAAAAAGGAAAACTTCCTCCTGCAACATTGTGCGTCATCCCATGATGCATGTGTATGCATAATATGGGCATATTATCACAAACTATGCCTTGATTCTAGCCATAACATTTGTCATTTGACCCGAAAGCCAAGAAACCTCGAATGAGATAGGTCATTTTGTCAAGGTTTGTTTGAGACATAATCAATATATCAAGTTTAATATTTTTACTGATAACTATGTCACATAATATGACACCACGTGAAGGTTTCGCATTGTTTCGATCGTTTTTGAATTTTTTTATGCCCGTTTTAAACTATCGTCAAACTTTGTCGAACGGCGGGCATGAAGATTCTTAGCTTAGGGCCGAGCCTCGCTAAACTTGCATTGGATCTTTGATAAAATAGCATATTGTGAACCTAAAAATTATTTTTGTAAAAAAATATGAGCATCGGATCATGTACCTGTAGTTCATATCTGACCCACTTCCTGCCGATTCGGCAGGAATTTTTCTTTTTACCAAAGGTGGACGGAAAGGTTTCGGATCCCCCTGTTGGGACATTGTCCATATAAGGTGCTCTATTTTTTTTTGTAAAATAAGGTGGTAGTATTTTGAATTAGCCATTTGGTGGTTTCTTCATAAAACCGTCCGTTTTTTATGCTCGAAAAATGGAAAATATCTTTTTGGTGCGACAAAAAGGAAAGCTTTCTCCTGCAACATTATTCGCCATCCTATGATGCACATGTATGCATAATATGGGCATATTATCACAAACTATGCCTTGATTCTAGCCATAACATTGGTCATTTGACCCGAAAGCCAAGAAACCTCGAATGAGATAGGTCATTTTGTGAAGGTTTATTTGAGACATAATCAATATACCAAGTTTGATATTTTTCCTTCTAACTATGTCACATAATATAACACCACGCGAAGGTTTCGCATTGTTTTGATCATTTTTGAATTTTTTATGCCCGTTTTAAACTATATATGTTGTTTTATGTTTTACTTAATTTTTATTTACAAATGTGTAATATTTGAGGGTAGATAGATATGTCTTATTTTTCTGCAAATTTTGATATATTATTTGTATTTTTACGAATTAGAATGATTTAGTTATGATTTTTCAAAGTTTAATGAGATAAAATAAAAAATAGCTACGCCGAGGGCAGCCGTCGGCGTAGCATAGGATATGCCGAGGGCAATTCTACGCCGACGGCTGCTTGGCGGAGCTGGCCTAGACGATGGCTACGTCGACGGCCCCGACGTTTGGCCGTCGGCGTAGCGACCGGCCGTCGGTGTAGCTTCCCATTCCTGTAGTGTTGTATCATCTTCCAACACCTGAGATTTTACCTCCGTATATGTATCACAGCGCACAACGCTAGTTCTTCTCGGCTTTGCCGCCACCACCCTGCTTCGTTCATTGCTGTGTCAATGTATGGGGTGCTCACCAAGTCAAAAAGCGATAGTGGTGTTACATCCATCGTGTTAAGTCATCCCTACCAGGGTTTGGTTACAAAGACGGAAGTTCGTGGTTATCGCTCGGAAAATGAGTTAACGGATGAAACTTTTTTTTTTGAAAATGAGTTAACGGATGTTTGGTATAGATGTAATAAGTTTATCTCCTATAGATGTAATCTGTTCATCTACTTTGTTGATCTGCGTAATTGGTTTTAATACCATTTGTATGATCATACTTTATCAGTTTATTATTCAGATTAAATCATATGGAATATTGCTTATATTTCCAACACCTGTATGCTGGCCTTGCTAGCTACTCCAACGGACTACTAGTATCTAGCTTGAAATTGAGAATATGGTGACGAGGATCAGATCATCAGAGGAAGGAACAGCACAAACTTTCAGGTCACCCCCACACACACCTCCAATCCAAAATCCTAAGGCTCGAGGCGCCGCTTCCAGGCTACATAGCCGCAACAAAACACAGAGCGAGGCGCGCTCGATGTCTTTTGGAAAGTAGTGTTGGCTGCTGACAGGGGCCCGGCCGCGTGAGTGCGTGACTTGACTTGTTATTGGCAGTTGCCCATGGATTTGGACCTCCCTAGTTGGTTCTATTTTTCTTGATTTAATACACTTCTGTTTACTTTTCTTCTTGCTTTTCATTTCATGGTAGTAATAGAAAAGGCAAGATTTCTTCAACTCTTCAGGATTTAGTTGAAACTTGTAGATACGATAATGGAACTAGAGAGAACGAATCAACTTGCCAGCCATTTTCTTTTACTGCTTTATACAAACGAATAGGATCGGAGCACCTTTTGCTAAAGGGGCTACTACTAATTATAGTCCATTGCTACTTGGTTGGATTTGGTTTAGACAATGGGCATCTGATTAGCTAAGCAAACCATATATGATTGATCTTGATTACAGAGTCGCAACAGATACGGCATGTTTCGTGGGCGTGCAATGCTCAAGTTGACATAAGGCGGGCTAACCGAAAATAAAAGATAATACATGACGTAAAGGGGTGTGACCAACATTTTTAGTTAAATACAATTATGGTGAACAATCGAAAACGTTTCATGAGCAAACTTGCACTTAGAGAAGGGATATTTGAATGACTTGTCGCCATCAGAAAACTATTTTTTTTACTTTTCGCCAATTACACTTAGCAAGGTAATCGCTGGCCAAGATCACGCATCTACAGAGATTTCACATAAATATCTTAATTTCTAAGGAATCTTTAACTTCCATAACCTCTAATTGTTGATCGATCATATACTTGATTGTAGACCATTGGGACATCTTCCAACACCTCGGATTTTACCTCTGAATATGTAATACTACACACAACGCTAGTTCTTCTCTCCGCTTTGGCGCCACTACCCTGCTTCATTCATTGTTGTATCAATCTGTATGGGGCGCTCGCAAAGTCAGAAAGCGATATTGGTGGTGATATTTGTAAGGTTAAGTCATCCCTTTTAGGGGTTTGGTTACATGGCGGAATTTTAATCCAAAAAGTAGAAGATAATACATGACGTAAAGGGATGTGACCAACATTTTGAGTTAAATACTCCACATTTCATGAGCAAACTTGCACTTAGAGAAGGGATGTTTCAATGAAACATTGTTGCCATGACAAAATTATTTTTACTTTCCCGCAAATTACGCTTGACAAGGTAATCTCCGGCAAATATCACTCATCTACAAAGATTTTATAGGAATATCTTTATTTTTATGGAATCTTTAACTTATCCATCGATAATATAATTGTTTACTACCATATCATCTTCCACCACCCTACTTCATTCATTGTTGTGTCAATGTATGGGGTGCTCACCAAGTCAAAAAAGCGATAGTAGTGTTACATCCATCTGTTAAGCCATCCCTACCAGGGTTCGGTTACAAAGGCGGAAGTTCGTGGTTATCGCTCGGAAAATGAGTTAACGGGTGAAACTTATGGATCGGTTCAAATGAAGAAATGATGCCTGGTCCTAAGCTCATGCAGTGTGCAAAATTACTTACCAAGTAGCAACCCGAGGGCTAAAACCATGAAGCTAGCACATCAATTGAAATGTTTCCGCATGTTCTTAGTACTACCACAAATAAATTAAAATTGAACTGCTGTTTAGAATTTTTGTCGGATGAGCACGAAATTCCGTGCTCTCTGGTAAAATTGTAAATGCGGTAGCCAAAGCCCTGATTCCTACAAACAGCGGCCGAAATGTAAAGAAAGGAAAAAAGATTTGCATTTTCTTGTGAGAAATTCGAACATCCGCGGATTGGAGAAGTGTAAACTGATTGTTAATCAGGAGATTCGGCTATGTGCTGCTGCATCACTTAGCTTTCTTTGCGCCTCGTCTATATAATTTAAGCAGCTTTATTTGCGCCTTGTGTCTATATAATGTAAGAAGCTTTATTTGGACCTCTCGCCTAATAAGAAGCTTTATTTGTGCCTCCGAAAGTAACCTCTGTTGCTAAATACAGGTGATGGGACCTTGGTTTGCTAAAGCACGGCTAGGGCGCATACTATCCGTTGCATAAATTCTACGCGACGTGTCGACGTCGCGCAATATATACTCCGTTTTGTCTTGTTCGCGTTTGAAGACAAGGGCCATGATTATTTGCGTTGAGTAGTTCTCTCTTTCTGGTCATACAGCGCATACCGTTGTTAGCGATCAGATCAGAGGTTGTTTCTGCTGGTCTGGCCAGCAGGGCCTAGGTCTGTATAGTACTCCCTCTGACGGAGGGAGCAGTACGTTTTAACATGGCAATGGTAGTACAAAGTTCGCCTGAAGATGGGCAGGGCCCAGAACGCTTTGTCACTTCGCACAGTCTGGAGCAAGTGCGTGGTTAATGCTTAGTCACGAATCAATCAACCCACCCAGGGTGATTAGAAAGGTGAGGAAATTTGAAGCAAAAGTTGGTCGGAACGGATTTGGGGCCAGGCAGCTACGTACTAGCCAAGCACGCATCATTCATCATGCATTTATTGAAGAGGATGCAAGCAAAAACTTCATTCGCTTTCACAATCGAAGTTCTCGACGCCGCCCAGCCGAGCCCAGCAGAGCCGAGCGCTGGCTAGTGGCTAGCTCACCAAGAAAGCCGCCGGGGAAGTACTCTACATCTTGCCTGCTCGCTGCTACTACTACTACGGACAAAATCATGCAGCCAAGATCCTAGAAATCTCACGAACAAAATTGGTCCCGAGTCCTGCAGGGGCACACGGGTTCGCGCCTAGACGGCGTCCACCTTGCTCGGCTCACCGGCGCCGGAGTTTACGGTGGCGAGGAACGCGAACGGCCTGGCGCTGGCGATGAAGGACGGGAAGTCGTCCCCCGCCATGATGACGATGACCTTGGGCTCCCTGTCCAGCGGCGCCATCGCCCCCCGCGCCGACGCCGACTCCGCGGCCCCCCGCCGCGACGAGCCGGTGGGCTTGCGGCGCGTGCAGACGAGGATGAGCAGCGCCACGGCGATGAGCCCCATCATGAGCGCGAAGCCCAGGAAGAGGTACGGCGTCGGCGTCCTCCACAGCCCCGGGTGCGCGTGCCCGACGTGTGCCGCGGCCGACGCCTGACCACCGCCGCCTACCCCCAGCAGCGCCGCCGCGCCTTCTCTCACCGGCCTCATGGTAATACTAGAATCACGGGGGATGGATTCCTCTCTTTTTCTTCCCTCTCTCTCTCTCTGCGGCGCACGCACACTACAGAGTGGTTTTAGTTTCTTCTCTTGTTCTCTGTGGGCTATGGCTGCTGCTGTGAGCTGTGAGTGGGAGACTGCGACGGAGGGGGAGGGAGAGGAGACTGGCGTCTTTTATAGGCGGCGAGCGGGCGTAGGGTTTGGGAGCGGGGAAAAGAAACTTGTTTTAATCTTTGAATTGTTTGTTACGTTAATCTCTTACTTGAAATATTTTTAACAGTAACTACACTTAATCTTTGATCAAGAAGCAGTCTTGGTCAAACTTACCGATTGGTCACTCATCCTCATTACTCCACCTTCTCGCACGCTTAACTTTCCCGTTCTTTCAGAACATGTTTCGCAAAGCAATTTATAACTTATTGTCAATATTATAATATTAATCCTATTAACTCTGATATCATCATGTTAAATATTTGTATTTTTTAAATTACAAACAAACATTTAAGTAAACAATAAAGAATAAGTAAAAATATTATTGAATTCTAACAATTTTATTTTTTTTTGTATTTTTCTATTTAATATAGAATAATTAATATCTTTAAATCCGTAAATCAAAATTCGACAAATAATATGTCTAAATTGATCAGAAAAATGAGAGGAATATAAATATGATTTTTATGTCAATTTATCACAAACTATGCCATGCTTCTAGCCATAATTTCATTAACTTATTGTCACATAAGCAAAAGTGTTGAGTTGAACTCTTAGTTACTACTCCCTCCGACCCATATTATTTGACTTGGATTTATCAAATTTAGATGAACCTATATATACTAAATGGTGAATAATTCATCTAAATTTAAACAAATTTGAGTCAACTAATATGGGTCGGAGGAGTAGTAAAATTACACCACTACGACCGGCCTAAAATCGAACTCTCCAAACGCTAACCGACAGAGGTTACGATGCATGGAGCTTGCGTACGCTGGGCGATATAAACCGATCGAGACGCGGCGTCGCAGACCGAGCTGTCGAGTTGGCAGCCGGCCGCTTCACGTGTTTCCCCCCACCGGCCGGCTCGGTCGAGTCGCCGCACGCATTCAATCATCCAGGCAGGCTTCAGGAGTAATTCATTGGGGCTCACGGGCAGAGCAGCAGAAAGTTGGCGCTTCTAGTAGGCCATGGCCAGCTAGCTGCGCTGCCGTGGCCTGGCGTGGCACGCGTGACGTGTGCATGCAAGGGAGGAAGCAACCGCGCGTTGATAGCTAGCTAGCCTTTGGACCCCCGTTACGTCCCGCCAGCAAGCTGCTCACCGCCTACCTACACCGTACCGTTGCACGAAACCATATGATGAGTATGGTGCGTGACGTGTCGTCCTCTGCATGTACGCATATCCCTCAGGGCACGCTTCTGCTGATGCAAGGGAGATGAACAAACTTATTACGGGGAAAGTGATTGCACGAATCGACCGTCGGTATTGCGCGACCGAACCCGACGGGGTGTCGTCGTCGAGTTGACGATGGTGCGAAAATCTGTCGCCCATTGTTGACAACAGGTGGTCAAGCAAGAAATAAACCATCCGTACGTTCCTTTCACACATACGCATGCTAGAGAAGTTTGTGTTCTGTCCAGCCTTTGGAATCACTCGCGCATACAAATCCAGTCGGCGCACTAGCTTAACTAGATCAGTCGATGATGGCGCGCTAATGGTTTACTGTATGGCCCATAGAAAAGTAAAGCGGGAATGAGGAGGAATTATTACCATCACTTTACTAGTATTTTTCCAACTGGGTTGGCGTCACTTTATCGACATTTATTAATGATTCAATAGCAGAAAGAAAGGTAATTAGGCCTACCAAATTCTAGAACAAAGGATAATTAATCCCGATTCATAGCACTACTCTCTGATAGATTTATCACTGGATTCGTCCGGGTCTTGAGATTATCCAGAAGTTAAGTAAACGTGGTTTGTTTGATTCCCATGTCTCTACTTTACTGGAGAATGGGAACAGGATGAAACCCTTGCAGAACAGAACAAAGATAAACAATGTCAAAGCATGACATGTAGCTTACTGTACCTAGTGCTAGGAATAAAAAAAATACCCCTCCTCCGCATCCCACGAGGGCGACGGGCTCACCCACACCTCCAGCTGCCGCCCCACACCTACACCTACACCTCCTCCCTCCGCCGTCGCCTTTGATAGGGGTCGCCAACAGCAGCCACGGGACCACCGGCGAGCCTTTCACGTGGGAAGTGGCGGAACGTGCCATGCTTCCAGAGTACCGACAGTGGGGCGCTCTCGCGATGGTGCGTGGCGACCTCCGGGAAGCGCTGCAGGCCAACCCTGACGACGCTTCCCTGCGTGTCCGTCTCGCCCAAGCTGAAGAGGAGGTGCAGACGCAGGAGGGATCATCCGGTCTCTCGAAGGAGAATGGTGTCTTGTCAACCCGTAGGCGGCGCTGGGGGCGGTGGTGGGGTGCGCTTGTAAAAAATGTTTTAAGACTTGGATAATAGAGACTCTCATTGCAAATGGCTGATGCCCAACATTGCTACATCGTACTCCCTCTGTTTGGATTATAAGTCCCGCGCGGATAACTAGGTTGCCAATTTGAACAACAAAATATAAATAATATAGCAAAAAAATTATACTATTAGAAACTTTAGAGGTTATATTTTCTAATGATATAATTTTTGTAATATATAAGTTATGTTTTGTTAGTCAAATTAACAACCTAGGTATGCGCGTAGGACCTATAATCCCGAACAGAGGGAGTACATGGCGAGTGTGTAGCCTAGCCTGCTCGTCAGAGTCGGAGTCAGATTCAGAGTGGTAGCAGCGACAACACATGTTGTCGTCGAAGACATTGACAGCGACCCTTCCTTCACCGTCGTACTTAAAGACAATGATGTTGCCCGCTTCGATCTGGTGCGCGCGGGCGAACTCCTCCCAGCAGTTTGCGACGAACATCTATTCGCGGCGGTCGAACACCAGCTCCACCGGGTACATAGTGGTATTGATACCGGATGCCCGCAGAATGAGCTGCTGGGGCTCCGTGTCGTCGACCAGCAGCGCGAATTTGCAGGAAAGGGGCAACCTATCCCGCACCATGACCGGGTGGATGGTCATGGCGAACTCGATGCCGATGTCGACAAAGTCGGGCGACGACGACGGTGAGGAAGAGCGTGGCAGCGTACTGCTTTGGTCACGTCCTCCGTGCCCTCCGTTCCTCCCTTGACGTCCACGACCGGGACCCGGTGGTCGTCCTAGATGCCCTACCCTCGATCCAACGCCACCGGCCATGGCTAGCTACTGGTAGTGGAGGATTGGAAGGAGAAGGAGGAGAGTGTGGTGTGGTGAGGTGTGGGAGAAGATGGCCGCGGGCGGCCAATTAAAAAGGGACACCATCGGATGTCGGTGCGGCGGCCGAAGCGACGACATTGAAGTGTCACAGCAAGAGGCCAGGTGGCGCCAGCATCGGTGCGGCCAGCCTTTCGAGCAACGTTCCATTGATGGCTAGTGGAAGAAAGTCGTTGGTGGGTCGCTGGCAAGCGGGCCTCGGCCCCTCGCAGGAGGACACTGGAGGACGCACGTGTTGTCCGGGCCGACACAACCTTTGCCCAAATTTGGTGCACGGATGGGTCGAGTTGGATGCATTCGTCCAGATGGGTCGTGCCGCTGGGGTGCCGCACACGTCCCGCACTGACGCATTCAGACTCGCTCGGACGGGTGGGTCAGACAGATGCATCCGGCTCGACCCATCCGTGCACCAAATTTGGGAAACGGTTGCATCGGCCGGGATGCAGGTGAACTGAGGGTGTGTCCTCCCCACGCGTGCCACTGCCCACCCGTCAGCCACCGCTTAGTGCGACAGTGATTTAGACACACACAGCGACACCGATGCAGAGGCGTAGTTGGAAGGCTAACCGGCGACAACCTACGCCATCAATGGAGACGGGACGACACCCTGACTGGCGGGACACCGCCTGCGTTCCCGCGACCGGCATTGATGGCGAAAGAGCGGGAACCTGCGCGTATTCGCGGGCGAAGGGGCTATTTAACCGTGCCCTCGTCAGAGCTGCACTCCCTACCCCTCACCATCGCAACCCTATCAGCCGCCGCCACCAACAATGAAGACGCCGGGATGGTTCAAGAAGAGAAAGAAGAAACACGAGGCGATCGGCTCCGGCTCTAGCAGCCAGCATTCCCGCCTGACTGCCTTCCTCTGCGGCGCATCCTTGCCGCCTCCGCCGCAGTCAGAGGACTACGCCCACCACCCTGTGGGGGACTACCTGCCACTGCGGTACCATCGTCACCGCTACTTTCACGAGGCGGAGTGCGATTGTCGATGGAGGGAGGGCATGGGCATCAACCACCACGATGTCTCCCTCCGCATCGGCTGGCATCGCAATCGGGACCGGGTCTCGGTGCCGCCCGTGCCCAAGGAGGGCAAAGGGCTGGAGGAGGAGATCTGTCGCCGCATCAGCAACCTCCCGCTAGCAAATCAGTGGAAGAGGGCTACCAGAGCGAGGACTTTTGGAAAAAGTTCCTCGACTGAGAGCACACGACGCGGCGCGGGAGCACCTTCCGCGATGACCTGCAATCGTGGCAGGTCCACGACGTCCCCACCATCGACTTCGATGACAAGGACACTTGCAACCACTTCGAGGACGAGCTCATCAGTGACGAGTACTAATCTCGCCATTTTCCACTTACAGACGAAGGCGGCCAAGTGTTGTCCGACGCAAATTAACTCTGAACTGGACAGCATGCATGCATCAAGCAAAGGGCGAAAAGAGCAGCTACGAGCAAAAGTGCAGCGGCATATCTCTGACTCTGAACTAATCATCCACTAAACATTTTTCTTCCTAGGAATGGTGGGTCTGAGTGGGCCGGGTAGGGCAACATGGAAGGACGGCGGAGACGGGAGTCGGGAGCCTGGAGTCATATGCTCCGGGAGGGATATTCTGCACGGCGAGAAAAGGGCGCACAGGAAACTCTAGCTCGTCGGTGGACGGAGCGGAGGCAATGATGATGGCCGGGTAGTAAAACTGTATTCCACTCCAAGCTGTTCTTGCTGCTTCATCAGTGCTTCTGGTCTCGATCTGACTAGGCCCCCACTCCATGAAAAAGCTCAGATATATCGTAGACTTTCAAAGCTTATCCCAGCGGAAACTGGAACGCTCTCAAAGCTTCTTTAATTGCATTCTTTTGTCTCACAGAACTGAAGGATGCACCGATCAAGGAGATATAAGGACGGAATATGTACAACGGAATTATTAGTACTCTTTATTCTCAATCTGCTCCATGAAACAGAGTACATATCACTGAATTGGTAGGGGTAACTCTAGAATGAAGACGGATTGATGATAAGACCAGGGAACTTGTATGCAGCAGGCTAGCTAGTACTGTATCTAGGCTGAGAATATGGTGACAAGGATGAAAGGAAGGAAGAGCACAAACTTTCAGGTCGCCCACCACCTACGGGCTCGAGGCGCCGCTTCCAGGCTAGCTGCAACAAAACACAAAGCGAGGCGCTCGCTCTCTTGAAACAGTGTGGGCAGCTACTGCTAGCTGACAAGACCCGCGTGAGTGCATGACTTTACTTGTTATTGGCACTTGCCCTTGGATTTGGACCTCCCTAATAGCTTCTATTTTTCTTGATTTATAGTACTACTTTTGTTTACTTGGCTTCTTACTTTTGATGCCATGGTACTAATAAAAAACAAAGATTTCTTCAACTCTTCAAGATCGAGTTGAAACTTGTGGAGACGACAACGGAACTAGAGAGAACGAATCAGCTTGCCAGCCATTTTCTTTTACTGCTTTATGCTAACGAATAGGATCGGAGCACCTTTGCTAAAGGGGCTACTGATTATAGTCCATTGCTAATTGGTTAGTTTTGTTTTAGACAACGGGTATCCGATTAGCTAAGCAAACCATATATGATTGATCTTGATTACAGACACGATATGTTCCGTGGGCGTGCAATGCTCAAGTTGACATAAGGCGGGCTAACAGAATACCCATCATGTGAATGAACAGTTGAAAATATGAGCAAATTAACATACGGTCCAATCCAAGAAACAGAAGATAGTACATGACGTAAAGGGATGTGACCAACATTTTTAGTTGAATACAATTTTGGTGAACAATCGACCGCGTTTCATGAGCAAACTTGCACCTAGAGAAGGGATGTTTGAATGACTCTTCACCATCAGAAAACTATTTTTTTACTCTCCGCCAATTACGCTTAGCAAGGTAATCTCTGGCCAAGATCATGCATCTATAGAGATTTCACATGAATATCTTAATTTATAAGGAATCTTTAAGTTCTGGTACCTCTAATTGTTCATCCATCATATACATGTAGACCATCGGGTCATCTTCCAACACCTCGGATTTTACCTCCAAATATGTAATACTACTCACAGTTCTTCTCTCCGCTTTGATGCCACTACCCTGCTTTATTCATTGTTGTGTCAATCTGTATGGGGCACTCGCAAAGTCAGAAAGCGATATTGGTGGTGATATTTGTCAGGTTAAGTCATCCCTTTCAGGGTTTTGGTTACATGGCAGAATTTCAAGGTTATCGCTTGGAAAATGAGTTAGGTGAAACATCTGGTTCAAATCAAGAAATGATAATGCCTGGTCCTACACTCATGTTGTGTGCAAAATTACTCAACAAGTAGCGCAACTCAAGTGCTAAAAGCATGAAGCTAGCACATCAACTAAATGTTTCCGCATGTCATTAATACTTCCACAAGTAAATACAAATTCAACAATTCTTTAGAATTTCCGTCGGATGACCATGCATGAAATTTGGTTCTCTCCAGTAAAATTGCCAATGCGAAAGAACACCGTGTCACCTCCGGTTCGCGCCATCACGGGAATAATGTAAAAGAAGGGGGAAAAGAGTTGCATTTTTTTGTGAGAAATTCGAACGCCCCTAGATTGGAGAACTGTAAACTGGTTGTTAGTCAGGAGATTCGGCTATGTGGTGGTGTACCACTTACTAGCTTTCTTTGCGCCTCGTCTAATAATTAAGAAGCTTTTGGTTTGTTCCTCGATCGACTAATAAGAAGCTTTATTTGTGCCTCCAAAATTAAGCTCTGTTGCCAAATAGTACAGGTGACGACACCTTGGTTTGCTAAAGCACAGGTAGAGCATAGTATCCGTTGCATAAATTCTACGCGACGTGTCGACGACGCGCTATATAGAAGTATTACTACTCCGTTTTGTCTTATAGTAGCATGTTGGCGTTTGAAGACAAGGGCCATGATTATTTATTTGCATTGGGGTAAAATTGCAGTTCTCTTTTCTGGTCATACAGCGCATACTACTGTCAGCGATCCAGATCAGGAGCACCGAGCACACATCACACAGGTTGTTTCTGCTGGTCTCTCTGTATACGTTTCAACAAGACAGTGGCAGTGGCAGCCTGGGGCGCTTTGTCGTCACTTCGCACAATCTGAATCGGAGCAGGTGGTTAATGCTTAGTCGTCACGAATCAATCAATCAACCTACCACCCAGATGAAAGGTGCGGAAATTTGATCGATCACAAAGCGAATTGGGGAGGAAGCACGCATCGTCTATCATGCATTTATTGAAGAAAGATGCAAGCAAAAACTTCATTTGATTTCACAATCGCAGATCTCGCGCTTGCTACCAAGAAAGCGGCCGGAGTACTCTCTCTACGTCTTCCCTGCTCGCTACTGCTACTACGGACAAAATTACGCAGGGAAAATCCTAGAAATCTCACGAGCAAAATTGGTCCCGCGTCCTGCAGGGGCACACGAGCAAAATTAGCCGCCTACACGGCGTCCGCCTTGCTCGGCTCGCCAGCGCCCGCGCCTACAGCGGCGGGAAAGGGGAACGCGAACGGCCTGGCGCTGGCGAGGAAGGACGGCATGTCGTCCCCCGCCATGATGACGACGACCTTGGGCTCCCGGTCGAGCGGCGCCATCGCGCCCCGCGCAGACGCCGACTCGCTCCCATGCCGCGACGAGCCGGCCGGCTTGCGGCGCGTGCAGACGAGGATGAGCAGGGCCACGGCGATAAGGGCCATCATGAGCGCGAAGCCCAGGAAGAGGTACGGCGTCGGCGTCCTCCACAGCCCCGGGTTCGCCTGCGCGACATGTCCGGCCGCCGCCGCCTGGTCACCGCCGCCTACCCCCACCAGCGCCGCCGCCGCTTCTCTCACCGGTCTCATAGTAAATGAAGACGAAGCACGCGGATCGATCGATTACTCTCTCTTTCTTTCTTTCCTCTGGTTTTCTTCCTCTCTCCGCGTGAGCGCACTACGGACTACGGAGTGGTTTTTGTCGATCTTGTTCTCTGTAGCCGGTAGGCTGTGAGTGGGAGGCTGCGAGCGAGGGGAGGGGAGAGACGGGGGGCCCTTTTTATAGGCAGCGAGCGGGCAGGGGAAGGGAGCGAGGAAAAGAAACCGCGAGCGGGAGAGAGAGCTTTGCTTGCCCTGGCCCCTGCCTTCTTCCCCCCAGCCCCAGGTGCTCCTGCCGTTGCTGGCAGCTGGGGTTGGTTTGGGTGATCTCTTTCTGCTAGCGCGGCGGCATGCAGATGCAGCGGTGCGTGGAATGCACGACAGCTGCGCGCGGCTGGGTTTTGGCCGCTTGGAGACTGGGGTCCATCTGGATTTCTCAACGGCTCTGGAGGTTGCTGCTGCGATATGGACCATGCATGCATGCTTGCGGCGCAAATGAGACGCGGCGACTCGACAATGCATGCCGACGCGTGAGAATAATTGGCAAACAGCTAATTCAACCCCGTGTGTATGTGTACTGGCAGAGATCGGTGTACCGTGTACGTACATGCAAGACCCGTGCCTCGCACTCCATGCTCTACATGCCATGACATGCATGCCACGCCACTCGATCATTCATAGCGGCGGCGGCGGCGGCGGCGGCTTCTGTGCTGTTCGACGGTATACGAGCTAAAATCAAACTCTCCAAACGCATGGAGCTTGCGTACGCCGATCGAGACGCGGCGTCGCAGACCGAGCTGTCGAGCTGGCAGGCGGCCGCTTCACGTTTCCGCCCACCGGTCGGCCCGCCCGGTCGAGTCGCCGCGCGCATTCAATCATCCAGGCAGGATTCAGGAGTAGCACGTAGTACGCCATGCTTGCGTGGCACGCGTGGCGTGGGCATGCGCGTCTCCATGGGAGGATAGGAAAAAGCTCCCTACGTGACGGAGCACTATTCATCATACACGTACCTATTATATACTTTAATATTTTTTCTTAATCTAAACCGCGAGAGAGGTTTAGATTATGCTTAAACTCATCTAATTGTTTTACAGCAAGTTCTTTGGTGAAACCATCTGCAATCTGATCCTTAGTGGAGATAAACCTGATATCAAGGTTGTTGTTGGCAACACGCTCCCGACCAAAATGATAATCAATCTTAATTATGCTTAGTGCGAGCATAAAACACTGGGTTTGCAGATAGAAAAGTGGCATCCAAATTATCACACCAAAGACAAGCTCATGGAGCTTCACACCAAGTTCACGAAGAACAACTTTAACCCATATTAACTCTGTAGTTGCATTGGCCAAGGCTTTATATTCAGCCTCAGTGCTAGAACAAGACACAGCGGCTTGTTTTCTGGAACTCGAAGATACCAGATTCGGACCTAGGAATATGGCAAATCCACCAATGGAACAGCGATCCTCAAGGCAGCCGGCCCAATCAGCATCGGAAAAAGCACTAAGAAGTGTAAATGAAGACTTTTTGAACGTGATACCAAGATGAGATGTATCCTTAACATAACGAATAAAGCGTTTAGTGGTTGTCCAATGAGCAGTAGTAGGAGCATGAAGGTATTGACGGACCTTATTAACAGAAAACGACATATTTGGACATGTGAGGGTTAGGTACTGAAGACCACCAACGATACTGCGATACTGAGAGCTATCATCAGGACCAAGAGGAGTACCTTCATGCAAGGACAGGGGCTTGACAACGGTGTGGAACCGATTTGCACTCAAGCATGCCAACTCGAGTTAGAATATCATGAGCATATTTCTGTTGTGTAAGGAGCAAACCATCTTATGTTCTTTTGACCTCCATACCAGGAAAATAATGAAGATCGCCCAAATATTTAATAGCAAAGTACACACTAAGATTCTTGAGAAGGACTGAGATAGCATCATCAGAGGAGCACGTTACAATAATATCATCAACATATATGAGAACAAAGATGGTAATTGAAGGGTTCGCAGCATAGAAGACAAAAAATTTCCTAAGATGGGAACATCTAAGTACCAAGATCTATCTACTAGATACAAGCAACGGGTGGATATACATCCATAGAATACATACCCTCGAAGACCGAATAGCATTAACGAGGTTGTACTCGTGGATGATGTAGACGAACGCTTGCCGATCTCAAGATCGTGATGAAGTCCATCTGGTCCAGCCGGTCCAGCACCATCAAGTCCAGCACCGCAAAGAAGTGGTGCATCCGTGATCGCACACACGTCCGGGTACCCCGACAACCTCCGCGCCCTCGCTCCAGCGAAGCAGCGGAAGCAACAAATCCTTCCAGAAAAATCCACCGGGAACATGTATCTCGCCGATCCGAGACCAAGGGGGGATTCTAAAGGGGGAAGAGAGATCCTTCGCGAGGAGGTGTGTGTGACAAGTGAGAGGAGGGGGTCCTTTTATAGGGGAGGGAGGGCAGCCCAAGGGGGCATGGCCGCCGGCCATGGTGGGTGCCCCCACATCTCCCTCATTCATGTGGTGGATGCTCCACTCACATAAAAACACCTCCACTCACAATTCCACTCACATGCATTAATTTTCCACCAGAATTAATGCAAGCTCTCATTTAAATAAAACTCTTTTATTTATTTATTCAGAATTTTGTTAATTACTTTAATTAACAAACATTCACATAAAACCTCTTGCTAGTATTCTATTTCACATGCAGAACCAGTTTCAGCAATTTCAACCGAAACAATTCCGGTGTCTAGTGAAATAAATTCCTACGCTTTCCTTTTTCTTTCTCTGGCATATCATTTGCTCCGAATGATGTCGGTATCCCTTAAGTGTGTCACCCTACGGTTCGCGAATAATGTAGACATGATCGAGACCCCTCTCCGATCAATAATCAGCAGCGGGACCTAGAGATCCGTACTGACTCTCACATATTCAACGATGACTTCTGTGATCGTGTGAACCTAATACGCATGTAACCCAATCCCTTTTTCTCGCGATATATTACATGTCCGAGATTCGATCATCGGTATCCCCATACCTAGTTTGATCTCGTTACCGACATGTACTCTTTTCTCGTTCCCGTGATATAACATTCTAGTGATCAAATCACTTGCTTGCAAGCTAATTAATGTGATATCACCGTGAGGGCCCAGAGTATATCTCTCCTTCATCGGGATGGACAAATTCCACTCTTGATCCATGAGCCTCAACATAACACCTTCGTAGCACTGAACTGAAAGAACATTTCTTAATCCCTAGTGTTTTGTGTGTTAGATAACAATACCAAGGATCATTTAATGTGTGTTGAAGTGTTGCATCTCTAATTGAGAATAAAGGGAAAAGAACTCTACCTTTGGGGGCGGATAATCCTGCCCCACCAGGGGCGGATAATCCGCCCCTCCCTTTGCCCAAGCAGGCGCAAGCCCCAGAAGGGGAGCGGAGTTTTGGCCAGATTTTCTGGCCCGCCGGATAATCCGCCCCTCAGGGGGCCGGATAATCTGCCTCCCCTGCTCATCGCCAAGGCGCAAGCCCCAGAGAGGGGGCGGAGTTTCTGCCGGACTTTCCGGCGTGGCCGGATAATCCTCCCCAGGAGGGGGCCGGATTATACGCCCCCCCCCCCCAAGATTTCCTCTAAGTTCCTCAAGTGCAAGCGCCAGAGAGGGGGCGAACTTTCCCCCGGAGAATCCGCCCTTGGGGCGGAGTTTTCCCAGGGGGGGGCGGATTATCCGCCCCCAAAGTTGTGCAACGGCCAGATCTGGGGAGGGGGTATATAAGCCAGCCTTCCCCCTCCTGCCAGAACTCTTGATTCATCACGAAAAAGACCAGATCAGATCTGAAAGCTTCATCCAAGAGTGCTCCACCTAGATCCACTCAAAGGCCCCATCCCTTTGGGAATCGAAGGAGGAGAACTCGATCTTCATCATCAGCAATCAAGCGCTTCATCTCCTCTCCATTCATTTGGAGAACCTCTGATCTATTATTTCTTGCAAATATCTAGATCCTTGTTTTTGTTTATATTGATAAACCTTGTTCTTGTGGCAGCTTGTTGTCATCTCGGGAGCCCCCAATTCGGTTGTGGGTGTGTGCCCCGATAGTGTTGTAAAAGGCACCGGTTCCCGCCTCGAAGGGATCCAATAGTGGAGAAGGTGGATCAGGCCTCTCGTGGCGAGATCCATCGGAGAATAGGGTGAGGCCTATTGTGGTGTGGTGGTCTTAGAACCGCCCACCCCTCCAACACAGATGTACTTCCCTTAACAAGGAAGGAACTGCGGTAAAACAAATCCCTGTGTCTCCCCGTGCTCCACTATGGTTTCCTCGCTCCTCTTTTACGTGCTTAGTAGTTAGGGTTACATATAGGGAAATTCTCGTAGTTGCATATCTAGAGAATTTACTTTGTGTCAAGCCTAAAATTGAAAAAGTATTAAAAATTGGTTAGCACCTATTCACCCCCCCTCTAGGTGCCCATACGATCCATTTCAATTGGTATCAGAGCCTCGGCTCTTATTTCGGGCTTAACCGCCTAAGAGAAGTATGGGTTCCAAGGTAGATGGGAGTGATGCTCCGGAGGTAGTCACCATGAACGATCTCAAGACGTTGGAAACAACCTTGGTGAGTTCAATGGAGTCTAAGATGGAAGAGATGCATCAATTGATAATGCGTCTCTCCACATCCGCAGCATCACCTCCATCTAACTCGGAGGATACCACTCCGCAATCCAAGGAAACGGGTAAAACTATTTCCAAAGATAACGAAGTGGTTGGTGATGATACTAGCAAGAGCTCCTCCTCGAAAAAGGATAGCGGTAAGGATGGATACAATGAGGTTTCTCACGTGTATTCCCCTAATCCGCCTATCCCTCACCCACATATACATAATAGGGGTGATCCACCCAAACTTTCAGCATCTACTTTTTCTCAATGGCAATTTTTGATGAAATCTCATGTGTGCAGTTCCTCCATAGAGTTTTGGAAGATCATCGAAAATGGTCTTCATGTTGGAAACCCCAACAATCTCATAAGAAGAGAAGTGGTCGATAGCCAACTCAACGCTACAGGTCTACACATGATACATCTTGGTGTAGGTGACAAAGACATGCCACACATTCAGCATCTTAGCACAGCTAAAGAAGCTTGGGATGCCCTCACCGAGCTCTTCATCGGAAATGAAAGTATGAGAAGGAATAGATATGATGCCTTGAGCAATGAAGCTGAAGGATTTTATATGCTAGATGGAGAAGACCACGAGGACATGTATAGGAGGCTCAAGGCAATAGCCACAACCTTCAGAAAACCACGGTGCAGCTCATGTTGATGATGCTTGGATCAAGCACAAGTATGTCAGTGCTCTTATGCCATTTGAGCCCACAGATTTGAAAAGTCTCCAAGGTAGGCATAACTATCACCTCATGTCATCCAATGAGGTAATGCAAGAAATGGCCGCCTTCAAAGTGGCTGCCAAGAATGCCGAAGATGCTCGTGCTCGAGTTATGGGGATGCAAAAGGGGGTCAACATGGCCTTGAAGACCAGTGTGATTGATCATGATGAATATGCGGTAGAAGGTCTGGACTGTCCCGAGGATATAAAAAGGATCCACGAACAATACTTGGCTCTTTATGCAAGAAACTTTTGGAAAGATCCAGCCAAGCCTAAAGCTGAACTAGATCGCAAGAGTGGAGCCTATGGAAGAAAAGAAAATGGTCCCAAGCTGAGAACATGCTTCAATTGTGGTGACCGGCTGCACTTCGTAGCTGAGTGTCCATATCAAAGTAGGGAGGATAATGGAGGAAGACTCATTTTCAATGACAAATCAAAAGCTCCACGTAAGAAACAGTTTGTAAAGAAGAATGCTCCTTTCAAGAAGCAACCAAAGATTGTTCTAGTGGCTGAAGAAGAATATTCATCGGGGAGTGAAGATGAGGACGAGGACGATAGCTCTCAAGAGGTGGCTGCTATAGCCACTACATCTACATCAACATCGCTCTTCGACTCTCCGAACAAAAACATCATCAACAAGAATGCTACTTGCCTCATGGCAAGAAGCTCCGAGGTAACTTCTTCTAACTCTTCTTTTCCTAAGGCTATGATTGACTTGGATGATCCTACTAGTCTTAAGGTTAAAGAAGAGATCATTGCTTTGGATTATTTCTACACTAACTTGCAAGGTGAGCACAAAGTTCGTTTTGAAGCTCTTATGGATCAGCTGGTCCAAAACGAAGCTCTCCTTGAGGAAAAGGGCAGAATTGAAAGGGAGGATGCAATGGAAATTGCATCCTTAAAAAATGCTCTTGAAGAGGAGGAAGAGGCTCGAGTCTCTCTTGAAGAGAGGCTTGAGTCTATTGAAGAGTCACATGATGAAATTGTGACTAAACTTGTTAAGGAACGTGACAATGCTGTCACCAAAGCAAAGAAGTTAAAGAAGGAAAGGATTGACTTTGGGGCTGCTCATGATAGACTCACCGAGGAATTGGAGAAACTTGACAATGCTCACAAGGCGTTGAAAAATGAGTTCTCTATTCTCAATGAGTCACATGATCAGCTTCAAAGTCGATTGGCCAAATATGATACTCCTAGCTCGTCCAACTCAACATATAGTAACAAAGAAAATACTAGTGTGGAAAAGGAAGTGATCAAGGACATCACTACCAAGGACAAAGGTGTGCTTGATGAAGTCCTTGGAAAGCAAAGGTTAAATCATGGTAAAGAGGGACTTGGGTATGTCACCAAGTCCAAGAAGAAGAAAACCAAGAAGAACAAGACCAAGAATGTGAAATCAAAGATAAGCACTGCTGAGAAGATTATCACAAAAGACAAGACTAATGATATTGGTTTTGCAGGGTCTCACAATCCGAATTATGAACTCTTTTGCGATGACTATGGCGATGTTTATGCTTATTATGTTGGTCCTTTTGATGAATATATTGCTTGGTCTATTTGGGTCCCAAAGACCCTTGTTACTAACATGAAAGGACCCATTGAAAAATGGGTACCTAAAACCAAGAAGTAATTCTCTTGCAGGGCTATGCTTCCGGTGGGTCAAAATGGGTGTTGGATAGTGGCTGCACTAGTCATATGACCGGAAGCAAGGAGATCATCACGGAGATGCGTCCAAATCATGATAATATCACAGTCTCCTATGGTGATAAGTCTAAATCTCAGGTATTGGGTCTTGGCAAGGTTGTGGTTGCCCACGATATCTCTCTCGTGGATGTCATGCTTGTTGAGACCCTTGGTTACAACCTTATTTCTGTTCGTGCCCTTGGCAAGATGGGTTTTGCTGTTTTTATCGATGATGACTTGGTGGTACTCTTGTGGAGCAAGTCTCTAAAGGTCGCTTTCGTTGGATACGTCGAAAATGACCTGTATGTGGTGGACTTCTCGGGGAAAACCACTTCGGGTCCGATGTGTATATTCGGAAAGGCCGACGTGGGCTGGCTATGGCATCGCCGTTTAGCCCATGTCAACATGAGAACTTTGCAAAGTCTCCAAAAGGGTGGCCACATCCTTGGACTAAAAGACAATGTCTCTTTTTCCAAAGATCGTGTTTTCAGGGCTTGTGTTGAAGGAAAAATGCATGACTCTCCCCACAAGAGGAAGACTATTGTGTCATCAAAGAGGATCTTGGAATTACTTCATGTGGATTTATTGGTCCTCCTTCTCATGCAAGTCTTGGTGGGAAGAAATATTGCTTGGTCATTGTCGATGACTACTCAAGATATACATGGGTATATTTCTTCAAGATGAAAAGTGAGACTCAACAAACTGTCATCGACTTTGCCAATGAAGTTGAACGTCAACACAATGTTCCCATCTTGGCAATTAGAAGTGACAACGGCTCAGAATTCAAGAACTACACTTTAAACGAGTTTCTTAGCGAAGAGGGGATTAGACACCAATATTCCGCTGCGTACACCCCTCAACAAAATGGTGTAGCCGAGAGGAAGAACCGGACTTTGATGGATATGGCAAGATCTATGCTAGCTGAATTCAAGTCTCCTTATAATTTTTGGGCTAAAGCCATATCCACTGCTTGTCACTCATCAAACCGGCTCTACCTTCGGAAGATCTTGGACAAGACCCCATATGAAATACTTACCGGTAACAAGCCCAACATCTCATACTTCAGGGTATTCGGGTGTAAGTGTTTCTTTCTTATTAAAGGTGTCCGTTTGTCAAAATCTGAGTCCAAAGCTTTAGAAGGTATTTTTGTTGGTTACGGTGCCGAATCCCACACTTATAGAGTCTACAACAAGCTCACTGGGATTGTTGTAGAATCTTGTAGTGTGGAGTTCGATGAAAATAACGGCTCCTTTGTAGGGCAAGTTGATGTTTGTGATGCAGATGTTGAAATACCCCAAGATGCCATAAGAAGAATGGGCGTGGGATTTTTCCGCCCCATTGAGGATACCCTTGTGGCGGATCGGGAAGGACAATGCTCCACACATGTGGAGCCCTCATCTACACAAGATCAACGAGCTCCTACTGTTGGAGAAAATCCTGCATCAACACCGCAATCTGCTAAAGATCAACTGTCCCCTGGACAAGTTAGTAGTCCTAGGCCGGACAATCCGCCCCCTCCAAGGGGCGGACAATCCGCCCCTGGTACTCCAACTCTTTCCAGAGGATCCTAAGGAGAAGTCAGCAACTCTGAAGCTCCCAGGCCGGATTCTCCGGCCCGCGAGGGCAGATTATCCGGCCCTGGGTCTCCAACTCTCATCAGGCATTCTCAAGAAGCTGGCTCGGGTTCTTCACCTCCCAGGCCGGATAGTCCGGGCCTGAAGAAAATGTTCAGCAACAATCTTCTGACAGTAACGGTGACCAAGATTAAGGGCAAGGCAGTAATCAAGACAAGGATACAAATATTGAATCAACTCCTTCTAGAAACAATAAGGACATTGAGTCTTGTCGCAAGGCTCGTGCTGATCGGAACCTTGAACTAAGAGGTCACACCCTTGACAAGGTTGTTGGTGATCTACGACGAAGGGTATCCACTAGAAGTGAACTTGCAAGCTTCTGTGATCATCAAGCTCACATTTCCATGGTTGAACCGAAGAAGGTTTTTGATGCTCTTGAAGATCCCGATTGGGTTGTTGCAATGCATGAAGAATTAAATAACTTTGAACGCAACAACGTTTGGAAGCTCGTAGAAAAGCCAAAGGATTGCCGCAATGTTATCGGCACCAAGTGGATCTTCAAGAACAAACAGGATGAAAATGGCATTGTTGTGAGGAATAAAGCACGACTCGTGGCTCAAGGATTCTCTCAAGTGGAAGGAATTGATTTTGGCGAGACTTACGCTCCTGTGGCTCGTCTTGAGTCCATCCGTATCCTTCTTGCATATGCAGCCCATCATAATTTTAAATTACAACAAATGGATGTTAAGAGCGCTTTCCTTAATGGTCCTCTACATGAGTTAGTATACGTCAAGCAACCCCCGGGGTTTGAGGACCCCAAATTTCCGAACCATGTCTACAAACTCGATAAGGCGCTCTATGGCCTTAAACAAGCCCCCACGTGCGTGGTATGAGCACCTTAAAGAGCTTTTACTAGTCCGTGGCTTCGAAGTTGGGCAAATCGATCCCACTCTTTTTACTAAGAAGGTTCATGGGGAGCTTTTTGTGTGCCAACTTTATGTAGATGACATTATTTTTGGCTCTACTAACCAAGCTTTTAACGATGAATTTTCGAAGCTTATGACTGACAGGTTTGAGATGTCCATGATGGGTGAGCTCAGGTTCTTTCTTGGATTTGAGATCAAACAACGTAGAGAGGGAACCTTTATTAATCAAGCTAAGTACATCCAAGACATGCTCAAAAGGTTCAAGATGACGGATATCAATGGCGTTGCTACCCCAATGCAAACCAAGTGTCATCTTGAGCTCAATCCCAAGGGTAAAGACGTGGATCAAAAGGTATACCGATCCATGATCGGGTCTCTCCTTTACCTTTGCGCATCTAGGCCCGATATCGTGTTAAGTGTAGGAGTGTGTGCAAGGTACCAAGCCGCTCCTAAAGAAAGCCACTTAGTGGCGGTCAAGCGAATCTTCCAATATTTGGTTCATTCCCCCAACTTTGGGTTATGGTATCCCAAGGGTTCAAGTTTCTCTCTATGTGGCTACACTGATTCAGATTGGGCTGGTGACAAAGATGATAGGAAATCAACCTCTGGTGCATGTCAATTCTTGGGCAGGTCTCTAGTGTGTTGGTCATCAAAGAAACAGAATTGTATTTCACTCTCAACCGCCGAAGCTGAATATGTTGTTGCTACAAGTGCTTGTACACAATTGTTATGGATGAGGCAAACTTTAAAGGAATATGGTGTCAATTGTGACAATGTTCTGGATTTATCTATTATGGACCCCATGGAATTCTGGAATTATGGAACATATTTGATGGCATATGGATTCATGGGATTATCTATGTATGCTTTGGCTATTCTCATCCCGGTGGTATGACCTTGTCCCTCAATCCACTTTTGTTCCAATTATCTTTGCCATGGAAGTAGTGCTCTCTCTAGTGTGTGTATTTGTATTCAAATGCAAATTTTAAATATGCACACATCTAGGGGGAGCGCCTTTCATCTTAAGGTGGCGATAGCCGGTTTCATTGTAAATCCTAGTATTGTCATCTAACACCAAAAAGGGGGAGATTGAAAGAACATTTCTTAATCCCTAGTGTTTTGTGTGTTAGATAACAACACCAAGGATCATTTAATGTGTGTTGAAGTGTTGCAGCTCTAATTGAGAATAAAGGGAAAAGAACTCTGCCTTTGGGGGCGGATAATCCAGCCCCACCAGGGGCGGATAATCTGCCCCTTCCTTTGCCCAAGCAGGCGCAAGCCCCAGAAGGGGGGCAGAGTTTTGGCCGGATTTTCCGGCCCCGCCGGATAATCCGCCCCCCTGCTCATCGCCAAGGCGCAAGCCCCAGAGAGGGGGCGGAGTTTCTGCCGGACTTTCCAGCGTGGCCGGATAATCCGCCCCCCCCCCCCCAAGATTTCCTCTAAGTTCCTCAAGCGCAAGCGCCAGAGAGGGGGCAGAGTTTTCCCAGGGGGCGGATAATCCGCCCCAAGTGGGGGGCGAATAATCCGCCCCCAAAGTTGTGCAACGGCCAGATCTGGGGAGGGGGTATATAAGCCAGCCTTCCCCCTCCTGCCAGAACTCTTGATTCATCACGAAAAAGACCAGATCAGATCTGAAAGCTTCATCCAAGAGTGCTCCACCTAGATCCACTCAAAGGCCCCATCCCTTTGGGAATCGAAGGAGGAGAACTCGATCTTCATCATCAACAATCAAGCGCTTCATCTCCTCTCCATTCATTTGGAGAACCTCTGATCTAGTATTTCTTGCAAATATCTAGATCCTCGTTTTTGTTTATATTGATAAACCTTGTTCTTGTGGCAGCTTGTTGTCATCTCGGGAGCCCCCAATTCGGTTGTGGGTGTGTGCCCCGATAGTGTTGTAAAAGGCACCGGTTCCCGCCTCGAAGGGATCCAATAGTGGAGAAGGTGGATCAGGCCTCTCGTGGCGAGATCCATCGGAGAATAGGGTGAGGCCTATTGTGGCGTGGTGGTCTTAGAACCGCCCACCCCTCCAACGCAGATGTACTTCCCTTAACAAGGAAGGAACTGCGGTAAAACAAATCCCTGTGTCTCCGCGTGCTCCACTACGGTTTCCTCGCTCCTCTTTTACGTGCTTAGTAGTTAGGGTTACATATAGGGAAATTCTCGTAGTTGCATATCTAGAGAATTTACTTTGTGTCAAGCCTAAAATTGAAAAAGTATTAAAAATTGGTTAGCACCTATTCACCCCCCCCCCCTCTAGGTGCCCATATGATCCATTTCATGAACCCATCTTTATAATCACCCTGTTATGGTGTGACGTTTGATGTTATCAAGATACTCTTCCGGTGTTAGTGATTGACATGATCTCATGGTCTAAGGACTAAGATTATTTAGTATGATGTTATAGAAATATAAACACAATGAATTTGATCATAATGCTATACTTCGGATGAATGTTCATCACATCATTCCAACAATGTTGTGACCTCGTTATTAACAACATCCAATGTCCATGATCAGGAAACCTTGATCATCTTGTTAATCAACGAGCTAGTTTATAAGAGAGGCATAACTAGGAACTTCCTTTTGTTTATTAAACACACATGTATTAATGTTTCCGTATTAATACAATTATAGCATGTAAAATAAACATTTATCATAAACAAGGAATACGATAATAACCACTTTATTATTGCCTCTCGGGCATATTCCCTTCAATCTCCCACTTGCACTAGAGACAATAATCTAGTTTGAAAACTTTGCGTATTGAACACCTATGGCTTTCTGGTGTTCCATATACGCAACTGCAAGTGGTTAACATAATATACGGATCTGATACTTTCAGGTCCATGTGTATTTGCATGTCTTTGCGTCTCCACGCATCACTCATTCTCCAATGAGATGACATTGTATAAATTTGGTCTTTTGGTGAGACCTTTAGTTCCTTGGGGTTAAATCATGTCGATACTATTGCCATACAATATATCTTTTGTGTTAGCTGACGAGGTTTAATCTCGTCAATGCCCATTGTTATGGACTTGGGTTTTGGAGAAGATGGGGATGCTGGAGATCGTGGAACGGTTAGCAAACAAGCAATACGAGACACGAGGTTTACCCAGGTTCAGGCCCTCGGAGCGAAAACCCTACTCCTGCTTGTCTGCTCTTGATTACGGCGGAACCAAAGGTTACAGGGGTGCGCAGATGCAATCTGGCGTGGAGGTGTGTATGCGAAAGTATGAGAGAGAGAGATCTAGGTCGTGCCCTCCTGGCCTTTATATATACTTAGGCAGGTCCCGGACGTAGACCTAGTCGGTTACAGGTTCTAGGGTTTTACCCCTTTAAATTTCCTATCTACTCTAGTCTTGCTCTCCAAGGATCCGAAGGCGTCATGGGCTTTGGCCACCCGAAAGTCTTCATGGGCCGGCGTATATTTGCCATGGGCCTTCCTTGGGCTGGACCAGGTATGCTGAGATCATGTACCCGCGGGGTATAACCATGTTAGTAGCCCCCGAGTGATCAGTCGAATCGTAGATTCGGCTGAGGACTCTTCAATCCTTCGGGTGCGACTATGTATTTCAATAGTTCATGTGTAGGGATTGTTGATGCGTGTGCCTGACTCACCCGACGGATCAGGGTCAGTTAACTATCTTAGGACGAAACAACACGATCTTCTTCAGGCTCGAGTCCCTCAACTCGAACCTAAAACATATGCTGGCGTAATTCGACTCAGGCCGCGGAGGACTTACAGGAGTGGAATTCCAGTGAATTTAATTGATGTACCCAATGCGTCCGTCGGGATTTTTCATCGCGCCTGTTGGCACGGATTTTTACTAGCAGAGCGCAGTCATGTGCGTTGCCAGGACATCAGATGATATCTGTAGGTCTTATTTTTGTGTCGTAGACACAGCATCCGAATGTTTATCACCGCGGAGGTGTTTCGGGTGGCCAAGCAGGACATTGCTCACTTAGCGTTAATTAGGGCAGAGTTGCTGAAAAGTTTTTTGCATACTGATCCGAAGGATCGTAGTCGAAGGATTCGTAGGGTGCGCGACCAGCGCTCCCTATGGGAGTAGCCCCCGAGTGTCTGTTCAAGTCGTAGACTCGAGCGGAGACTTTGAGTTCAGCCGTTGTTCAGTATCGGGTCCGTAGGACACAAATTTTTTCGGATGCTTAAATCCATCCTCCCTATGGGAGTAGCCCCCAAGTCCGTAGTGGAGTCGTAGTCTCGACGTAGAACTCGAAGAAATAGTTCAATGCTGGAACATGTTGTTCGTTCTTCGAGTGCGTTATAGAGTGTGCGGTACGCGATCATGTTTTCGGCGTGTGCGTCGCACTCGTTCATCGTCTGCTGGACGACGAGGTTGGAGTCACCGTAGATGACCAGGCGCGTTGCGCTGCAGATCTTCGCCATCCTCATGCCGTGAATGAGGGCTTCGTATTCGGCCTCGTTGTTAGAAGCTCAGAATTTCATCCGAAGGATGTACTTCATCTTGTCGCCCTGCGGGGAGGTCAGTATGACCCCGGCTCCTGCTCCAGCTTCACGCTTGGAGCCGTCGAAGTGCATCGTCCATGACTGCGACATGTCTGGGGTGTCTGGCAGCTGCAGCTCCATCCAGTGTACAAGGAAGTCCGGGAGGACTTGAGACTTGATTGCGAGTCGCTTCTCGTAGACGATGTCTAGGGGTGACAGCTCGATGCCCCATAGGGCCACGCGTCCTGTGGCCTCTGGGTTATTCAGGATGCTGTTCAGGGGTGCCTCATTGACGACCATCACCTGGTGCTCCTGGAAGTAATGACTCAACCGACGAGCCGTCATGAACACGCCGTAGGCGAGTTTTTGGTAGTGAGGGTACCTTTGTTTTGTTGGCGTCAATACTTCGTTGAGGTAGTAAATTGGGCGTTGGACCCCATGGGTCTTGCCTTCTTTGGGTCGTTAGACCACTAGCACGGTGCTGACCACCTGGTGTGTGGCTGCTATGTACAGCAGTAGAGGCTCATGCTCCTTTGGCGTGACAAAAACGGGCGAGGTGGAGAGTAGTCGTTTGAGACTTTCGAATGCGTCATCGACTTCGGGCGTCCACTCGAATTTATCTGCCTTGCGTAGCAGCTGGTAGAATGGCAGGGCCTTCTCGCCCATGCGGCTGATGAATCTGATCAATGCCGCTATTCGTCCTACGAGCTGCTGGACGCCCTTGAGATTCTTCGGCTTCTCCATCGCCATGATGGCCCGGATTTTCTTCGGGTTCGCCTCGATCCCTCGCTGGGAGATGAAGTAGCCAAGGAGCTGTCCTGATGGGACGCCGAAGGCGCACTTTTCGGGATTTAGCTTGATCCCGCAGCGGTCGAGATTATCGAACGTCTCGCGGAGATCGTCGATGCGCGTTTTCGCTTTCCTGGTTTTGATGACTATGTCGTCGACATAGACTTGGACGTTGCGACCGATCTGGTCCTTCAGGCATGCC
This sequence comes from Avena sativa, assembly GCA_916181665.1. Taxonomy (NCBI): domain Eukaryota; kingdom Viridiplantae; phylum Streptophyta; class Magnoliopsida; order Poales; family Poaceae; genus Avena; species Avena sativa. The sequence continues at coordinate 428,475,998 of OV702280.1, forward strand.
TACATGCATCGCTGATACGTGGCACCTGCATTCTTTAGCCCAAAGGGCATTGTGTTGTAGCAGAACACTCCGAACGGTGTGATAAACGCCGTTTTCTCTTGATCTTCGACCTTGAGTCGAATTTGGTTATAGCCTGAGTAGGCATCGAGGAAGGAAAGTTTCTCGCATCCTGCAGTCGAATCGATGATCTAGTCGATCCGAGGAAGAGGGAAGTGATCCTTTGGGCAGTGCTTGTTCAGCGACGTGAAGTCCACACACATCCGCAGGATATCCGTGTCCTTCTTGGGAACCATCACTGTATTTGCGAGCCACTCGCTTTCTTTGATCTCCCTGATGAATTCTGCAGCGAGTAGCCTGTTTATTTCCATCCCGATGGCTTCGGACCGTGGCTCGGATAGTCTCCGGATGTACTGCTTGACGGGCTTGGTGTTTGGAAAGACGTTGAGTGCGTGCTCGGCGAATTCCCTGGGAACTCCTGGCATGTCCGCAGGACACCAGGCGAAGATTTCCCAGCGCTCACGGAGGAATTCGACGAGCGCGCTTTCCTATGCGGGGCTGAGGTCGTTGGCGATCAGCGCCGTCTTGGAGGCATCCGTCGGATGGACCTGCACCTTCTTTGTGTTGACGGTGGAGTCGAAGGACATGTCAGGTGCGTTTTGTCGTGCGACTGGGGGTGCCCCATTGTCCGTCACCTCGCGGAGCCTTACGAGCTCCTCCTGCATGCCGAATGATTGGGAGATTCTGTTGAAGTCCCTGTCGCATTGGTTTGATCAGGTGAAGCTCCCGTGGACTGTGATGACGCCATTTGGTCCTGGCATCTTGAGTAGCAGGTATGCGTAATGTGGGACATCCAAGAACCTTGCGAATGCTACACGCCCGAGGATGGCGTGGTATTGTGATGGCCAGCCCACCACTTCGAATTCAAGCCGCTCGAGTCGGAAGTTGTCCGGCTTGCCGAAGATGACGTCGAGCCATATTTTTCCCAGGGGGAATATGCCCTTTCCTGGGACATTGTGTCTGACTGGTCCTGGCTGCACTGCGGGATCCGCATTGCTGCTAGAGTACTTGTGAACATCAGGTTGATGCCGCTGCCACCGTCCATGAAGACGCGGCCCATCTCGAAACCTCCGATCTGCGCCTCCAGCACTAGGGCAGCATGACCTGGGCGAGGGTCTAGCAAGGGTGATCCAAACGACTGAACATGATGCAGGACTCCGATCCGCTGAGGTACTCAGGGATGGCGGGTGGAGTTGCCACGGCCAGGTTGATCTGACGGGTGATTTTATTCTGCACCCTATTTGTGGGGCGCCCCTTCTGGATCATTAGTTCTCCTTTCGGCGGGGGATACCCGTTCCCAGTGTTGTTTTGTGCTGGTGCGACTGGTTGGTTTGGGCCTCCTACAGGTGGCGGTGGAGGAGCTCCATGCGCTATCTCACCTGGCGCGGGTGCGTTCCCGAATCCAGGAAGTGGAGCTTGCTGCCTCATCTGGACCATGCTTTCACTGAGCTTCTGGAACTCGCGGCAGTCCTTGAGCAAGTGGCTTGCCTTCTTCTAGCCATCCTGCTTGTCGATGTAGAAGTGGATGGTGCATGGACCCGAAAGTTTTTCGTATGCTGAGGGTCCGTTGTCGCGATCGCGGCGCTGCCACGACTGTGCTGGGCGCCCTCCATCGCGGAAGTTTCCTCCACGGTATCCTCCACTGTTGCGATTGGCGTCGTTGTGGCGGTCGGCGTAGCCGGCCGCGACCATGTCGGGTCCATCGCGATCATCGTAGATGCGCGATCTTCTCTTGCTACGGCACTCTCGTCGTCGGCCGTAGTCGTCCTCTTCTTCCGATTGCGCTCGGTGGACGAAATCTTCACCGTCAGCCCACCTGTTGGCGATGTCCATGAGGTGGTCGAGTGTCTTGGGCTTGATGCGCCCGAGTTCCTCCTTGAAGTCTTGGCGCTTGACGCCGTCCTTGAAGGCGTCGATGGCTCTCTCTTCGGAGATGTGCGCTGTGGAGTTCTTGGTGTTGGACCAGCATAGTATGTACGAGTGAATGGATTCGCCCGTTCGTTGAGTGTAGGCCCGCAACTCCTCGATTGAGGCGGGCCTCTTGCTGGTGCCTTTGAAGTTTCGGATAAAGCTGTAAGCTAGCTCCTCCCAGCTTCGGATGGACCCTGAAGATAGGCTGCTAAGCCAGATCTGGGTTGCACCTGTCAGCTGCAGCTGAAGGCATTGCATGGCGGTTTCCTTGTTTCCGCCGTGCAATTTGACGGATGACAGGTGGTCGCTGAGCCATGCCTTTGGGTCTTGTGTGCCGTCGAACTTCGGAGTATCCGAAGGATGCTTGAAATTTCGTGGCATCCGTGTCCGTCGGACAGATCTGATGAAGCACCGGGCTCCGCAGAGTTCTCCTTCGTCTTCATCCATCTCGGATTCAGACGAGCATGCACGCTTAGCTCACGCTTTGTCGATTTTGCGCTGTGTTAGTGCGTCTCTGGCGTCGTAATCGCGGCTGCGATGACGCGAGCTCTTGTGCCTTTGAGGAAGGTCATGGTCCTCTTCTTCAGATGAAGGAGTGGGGCTGCGGTTGAACCTGACCGTAGCTTTCTTTTTCGGCTCCGTAGGAGTTTCTTGATGGAGCGCAGCTCCGACGAGTCCGAATCCGGTGAGTGCGGATTTGTGCATGGCTCTCTTCGGGTCCCCCTCCGGAGGTGGGTGGACCGCGAGGTACGCAGTGGCTGCTATGATCGCAGCTTGCGGTGTCTTCGGGATGATGTTGCCGTCGGCATCCATCTCCATGAAGGATGCGTTGAGGGTTCGGGTCACCTCACGACGCTCCTTGGGGTCCATGTTCTCCGTTCGGGAGCGGTGCTTGTTGCCATGGCTGCCGTTCGAGCTGGAGCCGATGACCATGGCAGAGAGCGCAGCTCGTCGCGCGCTGGACTCTGAGGCTGCTTGCTTGCGTTTGTCGAGAACTTCTTGCATCTTGACCTACTTCTTGTGCTCCTCGATCAGGAGCAGATGGTAGGCCATCAGCAGATCCTGTGAGGAGTCTGCAGGCAGGACTGTGCTGCCCGCCACGGTGGCGCGTGCCTGGGCCCATCCTTCTTTGCTAAGGCGGATGACATGGCCGTTGTTGTCCCCTTCGGGTGGGGGGGACTGGCTTCTTATGTTCCCGCCGTTTCGATCTAGCGGGTTAGGTGTCGGTTTGGGCGGCGGGTTGGGTGTTTGCTTATCCACGTCGCCCTGGATGACTACGGCGCATTGGTAACGCTCGTAGATTGGTCCACTGATGCCGCAGCTTTCGGATCCAGAACCGTAGGTCCCTTCGTCCGATGGCGGATCGCACAGATCGGAGTTGCAGCTGCTGCTATCGTAGGACTCATCTGTTGATGATGTTGTGCGTAGCACAGGGTGTGGGGCCCATGAAGCAGGCCTGATTGATGGTAGGGGCACCCGCTCAGGGAGGCGGAGGGTGCCGGTCTTCCCCACCTGGAACCAGAAACTCCCGAACAGGATCTCGAGTCCGTCGCCTACGGGCTCGAAGTCCTTCATGGTGGCCGATGAGTGGGCGGTGAAGTCAAAAGCGCCGAAGAGGAGGTGACTCTCCGTCGCCACAGAGTTGTAGATCGGTCGGGTTGGGACCGTCACGATCGCACAATCAGCGTCCCCAGTTCCCACAGACGGCGCCAATTGACGAGGTTTAATATCGTCAATGCCTATTGTTATGGACTTGGGTTTTAGAGAAGATGGGGATGCTGGAGATCGCGGAACGGTTAGCAAACAAGCAATACGGGACACGAGGTTTACCCAGGTTCAGGCCCCCGGAGGGAAAACCCTACTCTTGCTTGTCTGCTCTTGATTACGGCGGAACCAAAGGTTACATGGGTGCGCAGATACAATCTGCCGTGGAGGTGTGTATGCGAAAGTATGAGAGAGAGAGATCTAGGTCGTGCCCTCCTGGCCTTTATATAGACTTAGGCAGGTCCCGGACGTAGACCTATTCGGTTACAGGTTCTAGGGTTTTACCCCTTTGAATTTCCTATCTACTCTAGTCTTGCTCTCCAAGGATCCGAAGGCGTCATGGGCTTTGGCCACCCGAAAGTCTTCATGGGCTGGCGTATATTTGCAGTGGGCCTTCCTTGGGCTGGACCAGGTATGCTGAGATCATGTATCCGCAGGGTATAACCATGTCATTAGCCCGTTGCGAACCACACCTTAGTTTGATAACAAACTATTTGACACAAATTCCCTCCTTTGCTGCTACTATAGCAGTCCTATACTTAGCCTTTTATTATAGTATCCGTCACAATGTCTTAACTTTGGAATTCATCCAAATCCGTCAGGGAAACTCCCTTTCCATTTCATTGTGCCACCCACAGTTTAAATTGAGATAAAGTTAATTTGTATCTTGTGACAAAACTAGTATCAATGTAACACTTTACAATGAACTATTTGTAATTGTTTGTCACCTCTACACAAATATATTCTTAGTTCTTCCAAAAGATCATAAGAATATCCTCACTATCGTCCAATGATCATTTTATGATTTATTCTGGTATATGCTCATAACACTTATAGCATAGGACATATTTGGATGTGTACATATCATGGTATGATTGATCAAAACATCCTTGTGATTTCAATCATCAAGTGTCAAATCACTTGAATCTTGTTTCACTTATCAAGTGTTGATACACTTGAATCTTGATTCAATTCCTTTCCATGCGACAAGAACCGTTTTTTGTCGTTTCTATATTGAACTCCTTCAATATCTCATATATGTACGTTTGGCACAACCATATTAGCGTCACAGTCTATCCACTATAGACATTCATGCTAACTATTCGAGTTTTGCCTAAGTCTTTCATCAAAATGAAATTCTTAACCTTTGTCAATAAAAGATACATCATTTCTAATCAGCAAGATGTCCTCCACATAATGTATTAGAAATATGTCTCAGTGCTCCCACTTAATTTCTTGCAAATGCAAGCATCTTCATCGACTCCTGATGAAAACTCCTTTTCATCACGGTGAAGATTCCAACTCCGCGATGCTTATTTCAACCATTGAAGTTTGCATGCCGTTTTAGCATCCTTTGTATTAACAAAACCCTTTGGACCGTGTCATGTACACGTCCTAGGTAACCATTCTATTAGAAGAACTTTGTATTAACAAAACCCTTTGGACTGTGTCATGTACACGTCCTAGGTAACCATTCTATTAGAAGAACTTTGTTTTGTTTACTCATCTACCATATACCAAATTATATGTAGTGTTTGCTACTTCAATCCGTATAGACTAAATATCGCTATGAAAGATCAAATCTTGTCATAGTCAACTCCTTGAACATTGTCATAAAATAATTTACGACATGTCGACTATTTCATAGATGTGAAACATCTATGTCTGTTTCTTTATAGATCCAAATATGACCGATAGGTTTTTACACCTTTCCAAATGGTCTCCCAAGTTCAAAACTTGATTTCCCGTGTATGGAACTATCACGGATTTTATGGATTCAAGCCATTTGACGTATCCAGGGCCCATCATTGCTTCTTTGTATGTAGTCGGTTCATCATTGTCAAACAATAATGATTTACTCTCAAATCTCAGCATTTGATTGTTTATCCGACCGACTTGGTTCAATAAGAAATTAGATCTCCGTGACCACAACTTTTGAGGCACATAAGCTATGAGCATTATGGCTGCCTCCGAAACGATTTCCGGCGCTGCGCAACTCAGCACATTTAGCTAAGGTTCGTTAACCTTATCAAAGTTCTATTGTCCTCCCACTTAACTTTTGCAAAAAATTCCTTTTTCAAGAAACTTCACATTTCAAGCGACAAACCCTTTTGTCCTTGGTGTTATGTAGGAATATCCAATGGTTATTCGAAATAACCTACAAAGACATGATCATCCGACTTTGGTTGTAAACATCTTACTTATGCTTAGCATACCAAAATTTAAGAAATGACAACTTGGGTATTACCCCAAACCATAACTTCCATGGTGTCATTTCAACGGATCAAGATGGAGCTCTTTTTAGCGTAGAAGCGGTAGTCTCTAAAGCTTTTAATCTTTTAAAACATAATGGCAGTTTTATAAATAACACCTTTGATCCAACCATGTCAAACAAAGTTTCATTAGAAATCTCAAACACTCCATACTCCTATGGTGTTTCGGGAGATGTAAATCTAGGTGTTTTGCTAAACTTGCAACTCAAATAAATCCCTTTATGATAAAATCATAATTCATTTATTTTCTTGTTACACTTGTAACTCAAATAAATCCTTTTATGATAAAATCATAAATCATTTATTTTCTTGTTACAATGATTTTCCACTTCATCTTGGAAGTCTTTTAACGTTGTCAAATATTTCATACTTCTTTCTCATTAAGTGAACATTCACTCAAATTTCCGGAGAAAGCATATGAAGTTCAAATCCATCGCTTACGACTATACATAATGGACTACACACATCGATATGTATAAATTCCAATATTTAGTCGTTCGTTCTTCTTTGTCCTTTGGACGGAGTTTCAATTATCCTGAGGAAAGTCTCACAAGCGTCACTTGATCAAATCAATGACTCCAAAAATCCATGAAAATGGAGATTCTTCATGTTTTCTTTCCAATATAATTTAAATGGCGATGTCACTTCGTAAGTGATCTTTCAATCATTTGTCTTGTGACATTTTAGCATTAGGTTTTATGGATGTGATTTCTCCAACTAGATTTGTAAATCATCCATCTTATATGAAATAAGGTAATTATTTGAACAACCTTTGTTCTCATAATACCTGATTTAAATAAATTAAAACAAATCTTGAAGTCAAGATTTGATGTCAACGAGAAATAGAAACAACGGTTTGTTTATTTTCGATGAACATCATCATATATTCTCTTGCTAATTACCTGGGCCATTGTGGTTCATGAATTGCGTTGTTCTATATGAAATTTCATACCAACCAATTCGGTATCCAATACCCAAGAACCACATTATTTAACAAGCAAAGAATACAACCATAACATGTATATCATCTATATACCTAAACTGGATACTTTCAGTCTTTTCTTTTCTGCCAAATACTCCCTCTGTTCGGGATTATAGGTCCTACGCGCATACCTAGGTTGTTAATTTGACCAATAAAATATAACTTATATATCACAAAAATTATACCATTAGAAAATATAACCTCTAAAGTTTCTAATGGTATTTTTTTGTTATAATATTTATATTTTGTTGTTTAAATTAGCAACCTAGTTATCCACGCAGGACTTATAATCCCAAAGGGAGGAAGTATATTTTATAAATTCTCTTTCAGCATTTCCTTTTTTCTTTTAAAAGAATCTATCAACGTCAAAAGTGGCGCCATATACATGACACATAGTCCAAAGCGTGTATATTCAAATAATAATACCTTTGGACTTGCACTTTGAAGTAGATCACCATCATCAAATGATTGGCATTCTTTCAAAATCCATTCTTTAGTAATCTTTTAGTGTAGTAAACACTTTATATACATCTTCTATTCATCCTTATCATGACGACTTTCAGGATCTAGCTAACGTAGCTTATAAAGACAAATCGTGAGTATAACGTTACTTTGCAAAACCCTTTTGGATGATTAGGATGTCTAGCATCTCCCACCTTTGCAAATTCTCATCCAATATGAGAACATACATTATACTCTATCATACTGCAATCAAAACATTGTTTCAGAGATCGTTATATCTGTCACACATGATGGTTTCTGAAACAATTCTTTCAGCTCCTAGATAAACTTGATATTAAAACAATCAAGAATCATGGAGGCAAAACATGATACTTAAGATACTAACACTGGAATTGTTACTCTCGATTTAATACCGATTATTAAATTTTACAGAGTAAACAGAGTTTGCTGAAAGTTTGCAATAGGAATTTAAACTTTAGATTGACACTCAACACAATACGGTACCAGTTCGTAAAGTAAATATCCAGAATTCTATAGTTCTATTATCTCAATTACAACTATGCATAAGGTGGTTAACGAATGCCAATGACTACAACAAATTATGCAAATTCACTTTGGTTTAATTTATGATAAATTGAGTTCTACTAATCCAAATTAGAAATGAACTCCCACTCAAAAACGACATCCCTCGTGTCTTTTTGGTGATTACATGAACCAAATCCACTACACCAAGTCCGATCATCACGTGAGTCGGTGTAGCTTCAAATGCGAGCATCCATATGGTCATCATATCAAAACATATGACTCATGCTTAACCTTTCGGTCCGTGTTCCGAGGCCATGTCTGTACATGCTAGGCTCGCCAAGTAAGAACCTTAGTATTCGCGTGTGTAACTGTCTTACACCCGAGATATGCTCGTGGATTCAAGTACACCCAATCATCACGTGATGTCTTGAAGCGACGAAACATTGTTGGTGCATACTTAAGGACGAACACATTCTTATCTTGATATCTAAATGAGGGATCATCTTATTATGCTAATAAAACGCCAAACAAGCAATATAAGATGCAATAAACATCACATGTTAATAAGTGAAATGATATGGTTCCTACACTTGATCTCTATCATATGCATCGTGGTATGATCTCTATCATACCTCTATGTGTAAGACCAAGGTCTATGGAACCTACACGTTATGTGTGTTGTAAGAGTATCATCTTATACTTCTACTTACAACATCACCATATCATAACACTAGCCTAGAAACAATCTAAACTAGACGCCTCTAATTTATCCATTGCAAGTTTTACGTGGCTTAGGGCTTTCGAAGATAGAACCGTTCTTACCTACGAACATGAACCACAACGAGGATAACCAAATTATTGACAAATCGTTGCAAATTAGATATTGACTATAGTAGGAGAGACAGACACCCGCTAGCCACTTATGCAAAACTAGTTGCATGTTAATCGTGGAACAGGTCTCATGTGTGAGGACATGTAAAGTTTGTCCGGGCCGCTTCATCCCACTATGCCACCAATATCCAAAGTACAACTAAGAAGCAATAAAATGATCATCATCGCCCACATATACTCATTTGTGTACTACCCGTGCAAAGTATCTACGTATAGATCCGGCTCTGATACCACTGTAGGGTTCGCAGCATAGAAAACAGAAAATTTCCTATGATGGGAACAACTATGTACCAAGATCTATCTACTAGATACAAACAACGGGCGGATGTGTTGGGGATATGCTATATGGGTATCCTTATAGCATGTCTCTTATCCGACTAACCCGGGTGGCCCATAGTCGGTAGCATGGCCTATGGCCTGCTGGGTGGCCCAGTTAGGTGGATCCAGAAGGGAGGCCCATGCCGGATAAAGAAAGGCTACGGTGGAGGCATTAGCGTACCCGGAGCCTTGGAGTGCAAGATACACAAGACTAGTAATAGACGGTGTAGAACTCTGTAACCTGTCCGGCTAGGACTTTTCCCTGTAACCCTAGGACCTGGCGACTATATAAGTCGGGCCTATGGGAGCCTTTAGGGCACGATAACTTAGACTCTCTAGTCACCTCGCACAGCGAACCTATCTCTGTAACTCGGCGTATTGCCATTATAGTGATTTATAGCAGGAGTAGGATTCCGCCACCGTTGTGGGATCTGAACCTGGGTAAGCTGTGTTACCTCGTACCCGTCAATCGTCCGCCTTACCCCACGTCTCTAAACACGCACTATGAGGACCCCTCCATGGTGTACTCGTCGGCAATACCACGACAGTTGGCGCCCACCATGGGGCAAGAGGCGCTTCAGGCTCTTCAGTGGGCGAGGACCAAGATCTTCGCGGGAATCGGCGAAACCGTGGCCATCGGCCGCGTTCTCTTCTCCGGCAACATTCCGATCGTCCCCCCCCCCCCCCCGACGAGTTCTGGATCCCGGCGAAAACGAACCCTACGCGGTGTTCGATTGTTCCTATCGGAGACATCCACCTCTTCATCAGCGAAACCGACTCAGGCACTAGTTCCCTGGGAGTCAGAGGAGCGTCAAGACCCGCACGGACCGCCTACGGGCAGGATACGTTCGCGGAAGGATCGATGTCGAACCTCTCCTTGGAGTTTGCCGGCAAAGATCGGAAAAATTCAAGACCCACCCAAACCGCCCCTGTGCAGGATATAAAGGTGGAAGATCACTGCAAATCCGCCGGCTTTGTCCGTGCGTCTGGACAGCAGAGATCCAAGTTCGTCGGCATGGTTACCATCTTCGATCTGGCGCGCTGCGTTCAGAGAGAGGGCGAAAACCCCCGCGACTACCTGGCCAGGTGGCTCCGTATACGAGCCGATCTGGCCCACTACCCCAATGATGATGCTATCTATCACTTTGTGGAAGGACTGGACCATGGCACGCTCCTCCGACATTCTTTAAGACGGCAACAGGCGTCAGGACGCCTTACCTTCGAAGGCATGGTGAACACCGTCAACAACTACGCGGAGGCTGAAGCAGCAGCTCAAACAGCGCTTGCGCTCATTGACGGAGCCCCTCCAATTCAGCCAACGCCACCGCCTCCGGCCGCCATCGTCGTAGCAGCACCACCACCTCCAGTCATCGTCGAGGCCGTTGCACCTCCACCCCCCGTCATCAAGGAAGTCCTGGCACCCTCTGACTCTGTCATTGATGCGCTTTATGCTGATTTCAGTGCAGATTCAGAGGAAATAGACTTCAGTCCAGAAGAGCTAGACTCCGCTATGCAGGAGATGGAGGAGGAGTACTCGCTCGACGAGCAAGCTAATAATACCGTCATGTCCCGAGGGGTGTTCGTCACCATTGGGACAGCGATGGACGAAGATCAACCCGGGCAACTTCCGCCTACGGCGCTGGAAAAGGGGAAGGGGCCACTTATTGCTGCCGACAATGATCGCGCAAAGGTCATGCCTCCTCCGCCTAATCCAGTGCAGCATCCATAGGAAGTCGGCACCGGTCCGAGCAACAACAACACCGCGAACTTTCCGCCTCCAGCATCCACGTCGGCAGCGGCCCATGTTACTCCAGCTGATAGAGTGATGTACGGCAATCTCCTCGTTGAGCCACTAACTGTTGATCATATCCGGAACGTGACTCAGCTTGACAAGAAGTGCCAACAGCTGCTAGAGGAGGCGCAAGCCATCGCGGAGCAAGGCGCTAAACTAGATTGAGATCTGGTCAACGCGCAGAAGTCCATAGAGAAAGCTAGAGCAATGGAGGCCGAGTACAAGACTCTGCTGCAGCAGCAGCAGAAGGCTAAGAAAGCTCCAGCTCACGTCATCAACGATCCTGGTGTACGGCGCAACCTAGGATGGGATCCCTCGAAGCTGGCACAGGCCAAGCCATACATTGATAGTGAAGGCAAGCAGGTGATGCCCACCCCACTCCTTAACCTCGCCGTCGCCAAGACCCTTCTGGAGCAGGATAGATCGCCTGAGGCAGTAGAAAAGGTCTATGACCTAGTGGCCAAGGCGGTAAAGCAGCAGGAAAAGGCCACCTCTCAAAGGCTTGAGTCTGACCCAACGCTCTGCCGATCTAGCCAGTACAAACCGCCAAGGGACAGATCTCCTCAGGATGTCGGATCACAAACGGGTTCGTCAGAACAAAGACGGAGGGACGCGCGCAACAGGAAGGATGCTATCCCCATATCCTCCGACCATGGAGAAAGAGCCCAACCTCGCCGCCCATCGCCACCGCCTCGATCCCCCCGACACCAGGAAGACTACAAGGCTCACCATCGCACGGATATGCCCCCACCAAAGCAGTGCGGCATCGTCATCCGCGACAATGCGGCATAGACCCGTCATGATGAAGAGCGCCACCAAGGACATAAGAGTAGGTCACACCATGACCCTCCGCGTCCGACAAACAACCGTGACAGGCATGGGGCGTCACAGGAAGGTAACAGCAAGAAGGCTAACCCACCGCCACCTCCGCCTCCGTCGCCGCCAAGCAGTCACCATGGCGGAAGGGGCCCGTGTCGTTCATGCAAACCATCCCCTGTTGACAACAAGAAGAAGAACCCGGATCCATACGATGCACGTTCGCGGATTTATAAGATCCACGAGGCCTGGGAAGGACCATACCTGGGACCACGTTGCTTTGGACCTGCAATACGGTCCGCAACTTACCCCAAAGGTTTCCGGATAGACAAGACCATCAAGCCCTATGACGGCACCGCCAAGCCCGCCACATGGTTGCAGGACTACGGCAACGCGGTGGAGATTGCCGGAGGAAACCCCAACGTCGCCGTCAAGTACCTCCCGTTAATGTTGGCGGGCACGGCCCGTCAATGGATCGACGACTTGCCGGAAAATCTATCTACAACTGGCTGGACATGCAAGAAGCGTTCACCAAGAACTTTGAGGGTACATACAAGCGTCCCTGCACTATGGGCGATCTACAGCGGTGCGTGCAAGAGAAAGACGAGACATCTCGCGCCTACCTCTCCCGCTGGCTGGACATGAAGAATTCCTGCGCAGGAGTGCACGCTCAGACCGCTATGGCCTCCTTCATTGATGGATTGGAAAGGGGAACGTTACTCCGACATAAGCTAAAGCGCTTGCAGGACAATCATCAGCTTGACTTGAATCAGATGATTCAGTTAGCTAGTGAGTTCGCAGCTGCCGATGATGATGCTCGTGGCTCATTTTCGGCAACAGCTGTTCCAACTCAAGCTCGGAGGAACATCAGCACAAAACGGAAAACAGCTCCAGAAGAAAAGCAATCTACCGACATGGTCGCCATGACTTTTGCAGGACGAGGAAAAGGCGGACAACGTGGCCGAGGAAGGGGAGCAGGCCACGGGCGGCAACAAGGAAGTGAAACCAACTCGGCGTCGCTCCGTGTTCCCCAAACGTACGAGGAGTACCGAGATATGCCATGCCTCGTACACCTCGATGTCAACGGCAAGGCCACCCATACCAATCGACACTGCAAGTTCGTCAACGACCTCAAGGAAGACCCGGAGTCCGGCTACAAGCGAAGTCAGAAGAACAGACCGCGAGGCAAGGGCAAGGGGAAGAAGAAGGAGGAGGAGTCCAAGGATTCAAGTGACATGGACGAGGACGTTGACCCCAAGCACGCCGCCAAGAGCGACGACAAGGGCAAGAACCCCTTCGCAAAGAAGGCCCCAGTCTACCACACTTTCCTTGGCACCCCCACCGTCTGACGATAGAATACCTCTCTAAGGATCCTGATGGCCACTCTCCCCCCAGTTCCCCAATACCTGCGATGGTCGGAGGTTCCAATCACTTGGGACAGTACGGACCACCCAGACCTTGTGCCCACGGAGAACCAGTACGCCATGGTCATCAACCCATTGATTGACGGCGTGGAGTTCACCAAGTGCATGGTGGATAGTGGAAGCAGCATCATGTAACTGGATACACTGCAGAAGATGAACTTGATGGAGGCAAACCTAAGGCGGACCAACACCGTGTTCCATGGCGTAGTTCCTGGCCGGGAAGCTTGGTCCCTTGGGTGCATCACACTTCAGGTAGCCTTTGGCGATGTCAATAATTACCGCCAAGAGCGCATGACCTTTGAGGTGGTCCCCTTCAAGAGCGTGTACCACGCCATATTCCGCCACGACATATTCCACACGTTCATGGCCAAGCCATGCTTCGTCTACAACAAACTCAAGATACCCGGACCAAACGGTGTCATCACCGTATCCGGAAGCTTTACCCAGGCAAGGGACTGCGAGATCAATGAGGCACTCGTTGCAGAAGCTGTCCTCTATAGCGAAGAATTCAAGGAGATCCAGAGCAAGGTCAATGACTCAGAGATGCCCGCGTCGAAGAAGCAGATCTCTGACTCCGCTCCTGCGTTCAAGGCCGCCATCGAGACCAAGCCGGTGGAACTTGTGGTAGGCGATGCCTCCAAGACCGTCGCCATTGGGACTAACCTGGATCCCAAATAGGAAAGCACGCTCGTCGAGTTCCTCCGTGAGAATAGGGACATCTTTGCCTGGCAACCTGCCGACATGAAAGGTGTACCTAGGGAACTTGCCGAGCATAGCTTAAACATAGATCCAAAATTTAAACCAGTGAAACAACCTCTACGACGCTTCGGAGATGAGAAGAGACGCGCCATTGGCAAAGAGATAGCTAGGTTACTTAAGGCTGAGTTTATCCGAGAAGTCCTTCACACCCGATGGGTGGCCAATCCTGTACTTGTCCCCAAAAAGGGAACCAATGAATTAAGAATGTGCGTTGATTACACCGGCTTGAACAAAGCATGTCCCAAAGATCCGTTTGCTTTGCCTCACATTGACCAAGTCATTGACTCGACGGCTGGCTCGAAACTTTTGTGTTTTCTCGATGCATACTCAGGATACCACCAGATCAAGATGAGGAAGTCGGACCAATTGGCCACTTCGTTCACTACCCCATACGACACGTTTTGCTATGTCATGATGCCCTTTGGGCTGAAAAACGCAGGTGCTACCTACCAGCGGACAATGCAACGTTGCCTTCACGACCAAATTGGTCAGAACGTTCACGCCTATGTGGACGATATCGCGGTGATGTCTAAAAAGTCAAACGACTTAATCTCCGACTTAAAAGAAACCTTTGATAATCTCCGGAAATACAACATGATGCTCAATCCTAAGAAGTGCGTCTTCGGGGTTCCAGCCGGCAAACTATTGGGCTTCATCGTTTCCTAGCGCGGAATCGAGGTCAACCCGGAGAAAATCAAGGCCATCCTAAACATAAACTGTCCGACATGCCTAAAGGACATCCAACGACTAACAGGTTGCGTTGCAGCAGTTAGTCGGTTCGTCAGCCCACTTGGAGAGAAGGCTCTGCCGCTGTACAAGTTGCTGAAGAAGGCGGACAAATTCACATGGATAGAAGAAACAGACGCAGCATTGAAGCAGCTCAAGGAGATTCTTTCCTCGGCGCCTATCCTTGCAGCACCCGAGCCTGGGGATCCCCTGTTAATTTACATGGCGGCAACCAACCGGGTTATTAGCATCGTCGTCGTGGTAGAGCGGAAGGAACCAGGCTACGAGCACGGAGTTCAACGACCAGTTTACTATGTAAGCGAGGTCTTGACGGAGCCCAAGTAGCGTTACCCGCACTACCAAAAGATAGCTTATGGAGTATTCCTTGCTTCTCGGAAGCTGAGGCATTACTTTCAGGAGCACCCAATCACAGTAGTGAGCAAGACTCCACTGTCCGACATTATCAACAACAGCGACGCTATAGGAAGGGTCGCGAAGTGGGGCATTGAACTCGTCGCCTTCGAGATCACCTACAAGAGACGCGACGCTATCAAGTCACAAGCTTTGGCGGATTTTATTGCAGATTGGACGGAGATGCCGGATGCTACTCCACTGCTAGCACCAGAGTATCGGGTGATGCACTTTGACGGATCAAAGTTTCTCAACGGCTCGGGGGCTGGTGTACTACTACAGTCACCAAAAGGAGACAAGCTGCACTACGTTCTGTAGATCCACTTCGAGGCTACAAACAACATGGCGGAGTATGAAGCACTCATTCACGGACTGCGTGTAGCCAAGGATATTGGCATCAAGCGCATAGTTTGCTGTGGAGATTCCGACTTGGTTGCCCAGCAGGTGGCTGGCACCTGGAATGCGCGGAACCCTATGATGGCGGCATATCACGACGAAGTGGACGAGATAGTCAAGAGCTTTTTGGGCTACGAAGTCAAGTATGTGCCTAGGGAGCAAAACGAGGCGGCTGATCTACTGTCTAAACTTTGATCAGGGCGCAAGCAAATTCCGCCAGGAGTTTTCCTAGAGCATCTATGCACACCATCCGTGAAGGGCGCCGACATCGAAAACCCGGATAGAGCTGACTCTTTCGTCAACATGGTGACAAAGATACCTCCGGCTTGGACAAAACCGTTCATGGAATATCTCGAACACGAAACTTTGCCCGACGACGAAGTCGAAAGACGGCAAATAGTACGATGAGCAAAGGGTTATACCATAATCAATGGGCAACTCTATAAAAGGAGTACTACTGGTGTATACCTAAAGTGTGTTTCCCAGCTAGAAGGTATGGAAATCCTACGCGAAATCCATCTCGGAGATTGCGGGCATCACGCCGCTCCCCGATCATTGGTCGCGAAAGCCTTTCGGCAAGGATTCTACTGGCTGACCGCGAAGGCGGACGCCGACAAGCTGGTCGAGACATGCACGGGATGCCAGTATTATGCCCGACAACCACATGTTCCCGCTGAAGAATTGCGAACAATACCAATAACTTGGCCGTTTGCAGTCTGGGGGCTAGACATGGTGGGGTCGTTACAAACGGCACCATGTGGATGTACGCATCTGCTTGTAGCAGTTGACAAATTCACCAAATGGATAGAAGCTAAACCCATTAGAAAGCTTGATGGGGCAACTGCCCTCAGGTTTGTTCGGGATCTAGTGGTGAGATTTGGTCTCCCACATAGCATCATCACCGACAATGGAAAGAACTTATCACTCGGAGAAGTGGAGGCCTATTGCTGGGACAAAGGCATCCGAATTGACCTTGCATCTATGGCACACCCACAATCCAATGGTCAAGTTGAGCGAGCCAATGGATTAATTCTACAGGGAATCAAGTCACGTCTTGAGGCACCACTACATAGAGCAGCTGGAGCCTGGGCGGAAGAATTGCCATCTATGTTGTGGAGTTTACAAACTACACCCAACAGATCCACCGGCTACACCCCTTACTTCATGGTATATGGAGCAAAAGCCATCCTACCTTCCGACATCCTCCACGATGCACCAAGAGTTGCCGCCTACAACAAAGATGACGCTAAAGAATCCAGACGCCTAGATGTGGACCTTCTCGAGGAGAAGCGCGTTTTGGCATGCCAAAGATCCGCCATCTACCAGCAGAAGCTACGCAGATACCATAGTCGCCGCGTTCGGCATCGCTCGTTTAAAGAGGGAGATTTAGTACTCCGACTTAAGCAGAAGAAGTCACACAAATTATCCCCGCCATGGGAAGGACCGTTCATCATAAGCAAGGCGCTGCTCAATGGGTCTTACTACCTTGTCGACAATCGTGAACTCAAGGATAGACCCAACAAGGATCATAAGCGTAAGCGACGTGACCCGAATGATGACTACCCGGAGCTTGATCGGCCATGGAACATAGCACAGCTACGTCCTTTCTACACTTAGCATTTTTTATCTAATCGTGTACCTCTTATATGATCGATGAAATAAAGCTCTTTGGTTCACTCATATTGCTGAGTCTTTTACCTCCTTTAGTGTTCATTTTTGGATCATATAAAACCTTTATGCACAAGTCTTGCGATTGCACTTGTGAAAATTCCGCCTAAGGGCGTTAGCTTAAGTTTTCCGGTCTACACATTCTTTGTCGTTTTTATGTGGATTCTGTAGTAGTGACTTTTGGCACTTATTGTCGGCGATTTTGTGCTCAGGTTATTGACGGTGCCATTGGGCATCATCACCTAAGCGCATAGTTCCGACAACGAGTCTTCCGACTCACGAAAAGTCAAGCATAAGAACCAAAGTAATGGATAAGCCAGCACTTGCTTAAAAAATATATACATACTGGGAATTAATTCTTAAGTAGCAGGATACCACAACCACTGTTTTCCGCCTTAAGATTACATCACCAAGTTTTTTCAATGCACACGTCAAGGGTGAAACAAGAATTACAAAGTGTTTTTCACTCTTTGGGTGCAGGGGACTTGGAAGCCGCATCATCACCAGCCGGAGAATCACCCTCAGCGTCAGCACTGTGGTGAGACTTGGAGGAATCCGGGTTGGTGTTGTCAAGAAAATTCCTGGGCACGAAGACGTCAACGTCCACCAACTCGGCAACTCTAGGGTCATAACCCGCGAGTGATGACAGGATGGCTTCGTGATCGATCGCCTTGCCGTCATCATCCACGTCGGGGATACCAGATGTCACCGTGTCGATGTCGGCATCTTCATAATGTGCCTTCACCATAGACAGCGCCATCCTTGCGCCAGCCCGTGCGCATGAAGCTTTCCAGCTTGCGACGCGCTCGGGGGCTCGGCGCAAAATCTCCGAGTACTTCACCATGGAGTCCGAGGCCTTGATATAAATCTGAAGGGGCTTGGCAATCTCCTTGTCTTGGGCGATGGCGGTGTTGATGAAGTTGCCAGCAAGAATCATGCATTCCTTATCCTAAGGAGGCGAGCAGGTTAAACCCATAGGCTCTGAAAATTCCGACAAGGATTGCATGAGTTCAATAAACTCTAAAGTTTCCAGACTACATCAAATGCAAGGCGGAGGAAACTTACTGAAGATGCTGGCCTTAGCCTGCCAGACGACGTCCACCAAGGATTCCTTCTCTTGTTGGAGGAGCTTAAACGCCTCGCTATGGCGAAGGTTTTGCTCATCGGCATCTTGCTTCTGATCCTTTAGGATCGCAAGCTCCTCCTTCAAGCGATTGATCTCCGCGGAGGAGCAGTCTTGCAGGGCTTTCATGGAATCCTCGCATCTTCAGCATTTCTTCTCTCTCCTTCTTAAGGATTTTGTTCTCGCTGTCCAGCCGCTGGATGTGCTTGGACTGCTCGACAATATCCTTGGCCTTGGCGACATGCTCTGCAAGTCAGAGAAAACACAGTGCACAGTGAGTACTCGGAGATTATGGGCACAAAAGTAAGACGGAAATGCGCAAAAAGAAAACAGACTCTTGTTTTTGATGATCTGTTCCTTCAAGATGGCAGTTTTACCCTTTTCGGCTTCAAGATCTGCGCGCATCTTCTGGTACTTATCGTTGGCCATGCCCCTCCGAGCATTCTCATTCTGTGGAAACAAATACAAAGTTAAGTTGTTGTTTGGTCTGGTTTGAGCACCTAGTCGGAAATTTTCCATCTAGGTGCTCGGGGGCTACAGCGAGAGTTTTTAACTTATCAATATACTTAGCTTTTCTTAAAGCATCTAGTCGGAGCTAATTCAGTTCTCGATTAGAATCTTGGGGGCTACGGTATAAAGTTTTTAGCTCGGAAAATTCTTAGCTTTTCTTTAAGCATCTAGTCAGAACTAATTCAGTTACAACTAGAAGCTTGGGGGCTACAACACTGAAAAATATAAACACTGTGTATGCTACTCTTAAAGAATCTAGTCGGAATAATTTCTTCCATCTAAATGCTTGGGGGCTACAGTGAGAGTTCTTTCTAACTTAGTCACTCTTAGAGCATATAGATGCAAAACCTATGGTTTTCCGTCTACATCCTCGGGGGCTACTGTGGGATACTCATACGAAATGCAAAAGGTAAAGTAGAACTTACAAGTGCGATGATCTTGAGGCTTGTAGCGCTCTCGGCTAGCAGCTTGCCAAAGGCAGTGCTGTTTCCTTGCAAGATGTCTGCTTGTCGGAGTAGCTCCTCAAGACCGCACGTCGGAGATGACGGCACTCCTCCAGGAACCATAGTTGTGTTATTCGGCATGAGCGTCGGGTAAACAATCTTCGAGAACTCGAAGGGTTTCTAGGGAGCGGAGGTGCCGCCTTCGGCAGAAGTACCAGCACCCACCACCGCCTTGCCGCTACCGACGGCATCCTTAGCCGGAGCTTCAGCCATTTGAAGAGCAGCGCTCTCCTGCGTCGCCTGCTCGCCGACAACTGCGAGTTCGGTAGAGGCGCCAGAATCCACTTCCATGGCGGAAGGGCCTGGTGCCTCCTGGACTTGAGAGCTTGTCGGAGCGGAGGAGGGCTTGACGGCAGGAGTAGCAGGGGCGATGGCAGGGGAGGAGTCGCGATGCAGCATATCTTTGATATTTCTAGAAGCCCCAAGAGTATTGGAGGACTTCTTGAGGCTGGTTGTGGCTTTCTTCCTGAAACGTGCAAAATGCATAAGTACAGGAATAAGACAGATAAATGAGACAATGTCGGAGAATAAGAAGCTTACACTAGGGGGGCGCTTTGGCAAACATCCCGGTGGCTTTCTTCTTTTCCGCCTCCAGGGCGGCAGTACTCTTTTTGGAGGCTCCACCCTCCGTCTTCTTCTTCTTACCTCCATCGACAGCGTCAGAGGTAGAGCTCTTCCGCTTTCGCACCAACGGGGCATCGTCGTCGGACACGACCGTGACTTCCTTCATCTTTGGATCGTAGATTTGGGCAGCCAGGTTGCCCTCCTCTAGATCGCTAAGCTGTTAAGTGAGAAATCATCGTGTTAGACAAGATGGTATTGGCAAGACGGAAAAACTTGAGCAATGTCATACACGGAAAATAAATATCTACCTTTGGGCACTTTCCGTCTACAAACATGTCGTAGGTGAGGGTGAAGCCACGCTTCTTATCCTTGACCTTGACGATGTCCTTAAGGCGGAACTTGACGGAGTCGCTCGAGAAGTTGTCCTCGGAGATCCGGAGGGTATCCCTTCGGTCGCCGGTGTACTCGTGCATAACCTTCGTGCGGTGCTGCAGAGGTTGGATCCGCCTGATGAACCAGCACATGGCTAGGTCCAAGCCGGTTAGACCTGTCTCTACGAACCACTCGATCCGCCTTATTGCGCGAGAAGCGTTGAGGTCGGAGGGAAGGGAGACATGGGACCGCCATGTGGGAACTTCAACGGCAGCTCCATCCACGAAGTCCGGATACGTTACTTCTCGGCCCGCCAAAGGAATGCCAGGGCCGTAGAAGTACGTCCGCTGCCAGTTTTTGCACGACTCGTGGCCGACAATGTCGGGGAACCGCCGGCCAGGACGGATCTTGAAGCTTATGGTGCCACAGTTCCTAAGCTCCTCTCTACTGTGTCCGGCTTCACGTTTGACGGTGAAGAAGTAGACAAACAAGTCTAACCTAGGCCTAATCCCTAGGTAACCCTCACAAAGTGCCGCGAAGTTGCTAAGCACTAAGATACTGTTGGGGGAGAGGTTATGGGGTTGGACCTTGAAGTGATTCAAGACGGACAGAAAGAAGTGAGAGATGGGCAGAGAAACGCCGCGTACCAATTGCGCCTTCAGGTACACTTTCTCTCCGGCTTGGGGAGAAGGGGTCACCTCGCCGGCTGGCGCCGCCCACCAGTCGAGCCCCTCCGTCACGGGGAGGTAACCCTCAGCAACCATCTCTTGGATGTCACGACCGGTGATGTCCGAGCCGCGCTAGTCGCCTTTGTGCGAGTCTGGCTCCTCTTCCAGGGGCTCCAGCGCCGCCAGATTGTGGTCGCCGCCAATGGTTTGAATCACCGCCGATGCGGGGATGACCAGGCTCTGGGGGCACGACGACGGAGCTCGTCGGCTTCGCCGTGGCTTCATTCGGCGCCGCCATCGACGGGGAGGAGCTGCTGCTAGCCATGGAAGGAGTGGAAGGAAGCGACTGGTGCAGAGAGAGGCTAGGGTTTCTCGAGGTTTTCCGCGGAGAGCTTGAGGAGGCGTGCGGCTAGAAGAAGAAGACGATGACGCGAGAGAATGGGGTGAAAAGTGGCAAGTGTCCCACGGTTACTATTTATCTTGCTCTGCATCAAGATTCGTGCAGCTAATCGGACGGTTGCCGCGTAGACGACGTGTTCGTGAACGTGCGCGGTAATTTCGCCACGTCTCCAACCACCGCCGCCAACGGTTCGTATCGCTCGCGCGGGAAAATCGGATATGATTGTGTTCTCTGCATGTGTGAGTTACGAGGCGTCGCTGACCTACAGCCTACATTGCCATAACTGACATGGTAGATGAGCCGTCCCATCGAAGATTCTGGCATGGACGGATTTAATCCGACAACGGGAGCATACGATGGAAGATTCCGCATTTCTCCGACTTACTTATATAAGACGGAGAAACCTTTGCAGGATTCTTTGGGAGGACTACAAGATGTTGCTTGACGATTTGCCGACATCCATCTAGACGGAGCATTCCATAAGAAGAGGCAAGACGGCGCAAGATCTCGGAGTTCTCCGGGGGCTACTGTTGGGGATATGCTATATGGGTATCCTTATAGCATGTCTCTTATCCGACTAACCCGGGTGGCCCATAGTCGGTAGCATGGCCTATGACCTGCTGGGCGGCCCAGTTAGGTGGATCCAGAAGGGAGGCCCATGCCGGATAAAGGAAGGCTACGGTGGAGTCATCAGCGTACCCGGAGCCTTGGAGTGCAAGATACACAAGACTAGTAATAGACGGTGTAGAACTCTATAAACTGTACGGCTAGGACTTTTCCCTGTAACCCTAGGACCTGGTGACTATATAAGTCGGGCCTATGGGAGCCTTTAGGGAACGATAACTTAGACTCTCTAGTCACCTCGCACAGCGAACCTATCTCTGTAACTCGGTGTATTGCCATTATAGTGATTTATAGCAGGAGTAGGATTCCGCCACCGTTGTGGGATCTGAACCTGGGTAAGATGTGTTACCTCGTACCCGTCAACCGTCCACCTTACCCCACGTCTCTAAACACGCACTGTGAGGACCCCTCCATGGCGTACTCGTCGGCAATACCACGACAGGATGTACATCCGTAGAGAACATACCCTTGAATACCGACAAAGCTTAACGAGTCCGAACTCGTGGTAGATGTAGACGATCTCTTGCCGATCTCAAGATCGAGAGGAAGTCCTAGCGCCACAAAAACAGCAGCGCATCCGTGCTCGCACACACGTTCGAGGCACCGAGCAACCTCCGCCTCCTCGCTCCAGCGATGCAGCGGAAGCACAACTCTTTCTTGCCGAATAGCCACCGGGAACATGTATCTCACTAGTCCGAGACCATGGGGGATAAATTCTAGAGGGGGAGAGAGATCCTTCACGAGGAGGTGTGAGTGAGAGAGAGGGATGGGGGCTCCTTTTATAGGGAGAGGGGGGCACCCAAGGGGCCATGCGCCCAGCCATGGGGCTGCCCCCACCTCTTCCACATTCATGTGGGTGGACACTCCACTCACTCAAATGCCTTTCAATTCCCTCCACTCAAAAACCCACTCAAATTCCCATTAAATTTCCACCAAATTTAATGCAAACTCTCATTAAATAAAACTCCTTTTATTTATTCAGAATTTTGTCAATTACTTTAATGACAAACATTCACATATAACCCCTTGCTAGTATTTCATTTCACATGTCGAAACACTTTCTGCAATTTCACCCGAAAACTCGTTTCGGTATCTAGTGAAATAAATTCCTGCGCTTGTTATTCTTTTCGGCATGAAACTTTTGCTCCAAATGGATGTCGGTGTCTCTTAAGTGTGTCACCCTACGGTTCGCAAATAATGTGGACATGATCGAGACCCCTCTCAGATCAATAATCAGAAGCGGGATCTGGAGACCCATACTGACTCCCACACATTCAACGATGACTTTCTTGTGATCGTCGGAACCTTTTATGCTAGTATCTTAATCCTTTTGTTTCGCGATATATTACATGTCCGAGATTCGGTCATCGGTATCTCCATACCTAGTTTGATCTCATTACTGACATGCACTCTTTTCTCGTTCCTGTGATATAACATTCTAGTGATCAAATCACTTGCTTGCAAGCTAACCAATGTGATATCACCGAGAGGGCCCAGAGTATATCTATCCGTCATTAGGCTGAACAAATTCCACTCTCGATCCATGGGCCTCAACATAACACTTTATTAGTTCTGAATCCATCTTTATAATCACCCTGTTACGGTGTGACGTTTGATGTTATCAAGAAACTCTTCCGGTGTTAGTGATTGACATGATCTCATGGTCTAAGGATTAGGATCACTTCGTAAGTTGTTATAGCAATATAAACTCAATGACTTTGATCGTAATGTTATACTTCGGATGAATGTTCATCACATCATTACACTAATGTTGTGATCCCATTATTAACAACATCCAATGTCCATGATCAGGAAACCTTGATCATCTTGTTAATCAACGAGCTAGTTTATGAGAGAGGCATAACTAGGAACTTCCTTTTTGTTTACTAAACACACATGTATTAACGTTTCCGTACTAATACAATTATAGAATGTAAAATAAACATTTATCATAAATAAGGAATACGATAATAACCACTTTATTATTGCCTCTCGGGCATATTCCCTTCATGTACATGCTAGGCTCGCCAGGTAAGAACCTTAGTATTCACGTGTGTAACTGTCTTACACCCGAGATATGCTCGTGGATTCAAGTACACCCGATCATCACGTGATGTCTTGAAGCGACGAAACATTGTCGGTGCATACTTAAGGAAGAACACATTTTTATCTTGATATCTAAATGAGGGATCATCTTATTATGCTAATAAAACGCCAAATAAGCAATATAAGATGCAATCAAACATCACATGTTTGTAAGTGAAATGATATGGTTCCCGCATATGATCTCCATCATGTGCACCATGGTATGATCACTATCATACCTCTATGTGTAAGTCCAAGGTGTATGGAACCTACACGTTATGTGTGTTATAAGAGTATCGACTTATACTTGTACTTACAACATCACCATATCATGACACTAGCCCAGCAATAATCTAAACTAGACGCCTCTAATTTATCCATTGCAAGTTTTACGTGGCTTAGGGATTTCGAAGATAGAACCGTTCTTACCTACGAGCATGAACCACAACGAGGATAACCAATTTGTTGACAACTCGTTGCAAATTAGATATTGACTATAGTAGGAGAGACAGACACCCGCTAGCCACTTATGCAAAACTAGTTGCATGTCAAGCGTGGAACAGGTCTCATGTGCGAGGACATGTAAAGTTTGTCCGGGCCGCTTCATCCCATTATGCCACCAATATCCAAAATACAACCAAGAAGTAATAAAATGATAATCATCGCCCACATACTCATATGTGTACTATCCGTGCAAAGCATCTACGCATAGATCCGGCTCTGATACCACTGAAGGGTTCGCAACATAGAAAACAAAAAAATTCCTACGATGGGAACATCTAAGTACCAAGATCTATCTACTAGATACAAGCAGCGGGTGGATATACATCCATAGAATACATACCCTCGAAGACCGAATAGCGTTAACGAGGTTGTACTCGTGGATGATGTAGACGAACGCTTGCCGATCTTAAGATCGTGATAAAGTCCATCTGGTCCAGCCGGTCTAGCACCATCAAGTCCAGCACCGCAAAGCAGTGGTGCATTCGTGATCGCACACACGTCCGGGTACCCCGACAACCTCCGCGCCCTCGCTCCAGCAAAGCAGCGGAAGCAACAAATCCTTTCAGAAAAAGCCACCGGGAACATGTATCTCGCTGATCCGAGACCATGGGGGAATTCTAAAGGGCGGAGAGAGATCCTTCGCGAGGAGGTGTGTGTGACAAGTGAGACGAGGGGGTCCTTTTGTAGGGGAGGGGGAAGCCCAAGGGGGCATGGCATCCGGCCATGGAGGGTGCCCCCACCTCTCCCTCATTCATGTGGTGGATGCTCCACTCACATAAAAACACCTCCACTCACAATTCCACTCACATGCATTAATTTTCCACCAGAATTAATGCAAGCTCTCATTTAAATAAAACTCTTTTATTTATTTATTCAAAAAATTTAATTACTTTAATTAACAAACATTCACATAAAACCCCTTGCTAGTATTCTATTTCACATGCAGAACCAGTTTCAACAATTTCAACCGAAACAATTCCGGTGTCTAGTGAAATAAATTCCTGCGCTTTCCTTTTTCTTTCTCTGGCATATCATTTTCTCCGAATGGTGTCGGTATCCCTTAAGTGTGTCACCCTACGTTTCGCGAATAATGTAGACATGATCTAGACCCCTCTCCGATCAATAATCAGCAGCTGGACCTAGAGATCCGTACTGACTCTCACATATTCAACGATGACTTCTGTGATCGTGTGAACCTAATACGCATGTAACTCAATCCCTTTGTCTCCATACCTAGTTTGATCTCGTTACCGACATGTACTCTTTTCTCGTTACCGTGATATAACATTCTAGTGATCAAATCACTTGCTTGCAAGCTAATTAATGTGATATCACCGAGAGGTCCCGGAGTATATCTCTCCGTCATCGGGATGGACAAATTCCACTCTTGATCCATGAGCCTCAACATAACACTTTCGTAGCACTGAACCCATCTTTATAATCATCCTGTTATGGTGTGACGTTTGATGTTATCAAGATACTCTTCCGGTGTTAGTGATTGACATGATCTCATGATCTAAGGACTAATATTACTTCGTATGATGTTATAGCAATATAAACACAATGACCTTGATCGTAATGCTATACTTCGGATGAATGTTCATCACATCATTCCAACAATGTTGTGACCTTGTTATTAACAACATCCAATGTCCATGATCAGGAAACCTTGATCATCTTGTTAATCAACGAGCTAGTTTATAAGAGAGGCATAACTAGGAACTTCCTTTTGTTTATTAAACACACATGTATTAACGTTTCCGTATTAATACAATTATAGCATGTAAAATAAACATTTATCATAAACAAGGAATACGATAATAATCACTTTATTATTGTCTGTCGGTCATATTCCCTTCAGTAATGCCAGACTTATCATAGAGAAACATGGAGGTGACAACCTTGGATGGAAGAAAACCAAGCTGATGCAGCTCAGCACTCAGTCGAGCGTACCAGGCTCGGGTAGCTTGTTTTAAACCATATAAAGCTTTATCAAGCCTGCAAACATAATGTGGAGTATCAGGATTTTCAAAACCATGTGGTTGCTTCTTATAGACTTCCTCTTCCAGAACACCATACCGGAACGCGTTCTTGACATCTAGCTGCCGAAGACTCCAACCACGAGAAACAGAAATAGACAAAACAATTCTGATAGTGGCTATCTTGACAATAGGACTAAAGATATCTTTACCTTTGTTTAAATTCTTTTGCAACTAACCGAGCTTTGTAACGATCAATAGTACCATCAACATATCTTTTAATACGATCGACCCATTTGCAATCAATAATATTCCTGTTGGAGCCGGAGGGAACAAGAGTCCAAGTCTTGTTCATTATAAGAACATCACATTCTTCTTGCATAGTTGAACGCTATTGTGTATCACTAAGAGCAGCGGGCAAATTACCCGGTTCGCATATAGAAGAGAACATCCCATAGCATACAGTACCATCAGTGTAGCGTTTGGGATGACTGATACCTTTTTGGGAGCAAGTCGAGCTTGGCGTAGCACGGATGCAGGCTGCTCGGGCGTAGAAGATCTAGAGGCCTCATAATGGCCCAGGCTGCGGTCGGAGGGAGCAGCCGAGGGCGTCGTGGCGCGTGGCGACGGACGGTTTGTGCGGGGCGTCGCAGGAGACGCAGCGACTCGAGCGCGAAGGGGTGCGGAAGGCGGGCGACGTAGACGCGGACCGGCGCGGACTCCTAGAGGCGGGAGAATCCCCACCAGGAGCGGCGCTGTCAGCACTGACAGGGGAATGTTCCCCCGAATCAACCTCGATTTCTGGCCCAATTTCATCACTTTGCACGCTGAGTTCAACAGAAGATTGTGGAGGCTCAGGAGTCAGGAGCACCGTTTTGAATGAAATTTTCACCTACAAGTCGCAGATCTCGACACCGCCCAGCCGAGCCGAGCGCGAGCGCTGGCTAGCTCTACCTCACCAAGAAACCGGCGAGCACTCTACATCTTTCATCTTTCCTGCTCGCTACTAGTACTAATACGGACAAAATCACGCAGGGAAGATCCTAGAAATCTCACGAACAAAATTGGTCCCGCGTCCTGCAGGGGCACACGGGTGCGCGCCTAGCCGCCTACACGGCGTCCGCCTTGCCCAGCTCGCCGGCGTCCGAGTTCACGGCGGGAATGGGGAACGCGAACGGCCTGGCGCTGGCGATGAAGGACGGCATGTCGTCCCCCGCCATGATGACGACGACCTTGGGCTCCCGGTCGAGCGGCGCCATCGCGCCCCGCACGGAAGCCGACTCGGCGGCGCCGCTCCCCCGCCGCGACGAGCCGGCCGGCTTGCGGCGCGTGCAGACGAGGATGAGCAGGGCCACGGCGATGAGCCCCATCATGAGCGCGAATCCTAGCAAGAGGTACGGCGTCGGCGTCCTCCACAGCCCCGGGTTCGCCTGCGCGACATGTCCGGCCGCCGCCGCCTGGTCACCGCCGCCTACCCCCACCAGCGCCGCCGCGGCTTCTCTCACCGGTCTCATAGTAAATGAAGACGAAGCACGCGGAACGGTCGATTACTCTCTCTTTCTTTCTTTCTTTCCTCTGGTTTTCTTCCTCTCTCTCTGTGTGAGCGCACTACGGAGTGGTTTTTCTCTGTCTTGTTCCCTGTGACTGGTAGGCTGTGAATGGGAGGCTGCGACCGAGGGGAGGGGAGAGACGGGAGCCCCTTTTATACGCGGCGAGCGGTTGGGGAAGGGAACGGGGAAAAGAAACCGCGAGCGCGAGATAGATCTCTCGCGGCTGTTGCTGGGTTTGGTTCGGGTAGCCGGTCTCTTTCTGCTCAAGCGGCAGCTGCATGCAGACGCAGAGGAGGAATGCAGCAAGGACGACATCTACGTCTCTGCGGCTGGGTTTTGCCTTTCGAGATAGCATGAAGCTACTCATAGTGCTAGTATCATATATAGTACCGTATCATGTACTCTCTCCCTTTTAAAATATAATATGTTTTAGGTTCACTCATGTAAATGAATCTACAGACGAAAACAAGTCTATATACATTTTCTTCACAAACCTAAAACATCTTATATTTTAAAACGGAGAGAGTATATTAATTTGGCAAAAAGCTATATGACATCATAATTAATAAGTAGAGAGATGTTAGTAGTACTCTATATCATAGTACGTAGAATTAGATAATTTAATAACAACTACATCTTATACATAGAATTGTATTAAGATTATAGGAAAAATTTAAATATGATGATAATACTCTCCTCGAAACAGGCTTTCGTTTCGCTTTATAAATAAATCACACGTGTAAAACTGCTGCTGGGTCAGACAGCACAACGCCCAAAGATAGACACATAACATACACGATGCTTGGACAACATGCACACGCCCAAACTAAAACTAGGAAAAACAAAAAGAAATGAAGACGGATCGACTAGACGAGGAAGACCGCAACCGCTACGCACTCCGAAGAATGCCCACCGCGCTCCTAGCCCCGACTCTTCAAGCACCGAGCAACACCCTCAAAAGGGAAAGCGCCCGATGCTGCCCGGACCAGAGACTGGCCCTAGGGTTTCCCCCGGCACACAAGGGGGAATGGATGAAGGGAAGCCATGACACCCTCCAGGAAGGAAGATGCCACCCGCGGGTGGCACTGCGTCGGTGTCGATCGAGCCGACAAGGAATTCTGCCGAGGACCCTATCCACAACCCCCGGACGAGCGGTTGCACAGGAGACCCGCGAGGGCGAGGCCTCGCCACCACCAAAACGTGCGCCTACGAGCGTGCGCCACTTCGGTTCCGACTTCATCAACATCGTCTCACCGAGCAAGCCGTCGTGAGGTCTACAACATCGCGGCACATGTAGAAATGAAACAGGGCCCACGGTACCGTGGCCACATGGGAGGGAACTTCCTCCACCACCGAAGGAGTCACTCGACCGGACACGGCCGTAGAAAAACCAGTCCTCCATAGGTCTGGTCGGGCCCAGCAGGCCCGTAAAGCCTCCACGGAGGCAAACCAATCCCATGACGATCCGACCGGGCCCCGACGGGCCCGTCAAGTCCGCCCCCATGCTGCAACAGGCCGGCAGAGGACGCTGTGGATCCCATCCACCCTAACCGACCAAGATCTGCAGCGCATCAAAGCAAAGCCGGCCGGCCCGCCTAACCTAGATCCGGGCCTAAATGGGTCCGATCTAGGCCGCCATGGCCCCGCCGCCCCGAGCTCTGCCAGCCGCGCTACTCCCGCCGTCCAGAGCCGCACTGCTGCGCTATCTCTTCCCTGCTGGCGCAAGACCTCCACCGCCCCCAAGAGGACCGCCGCCGGAGCCACCTTGCTACCGCCCGAGGACGCGTCGTCCACCACGCCCGCAGCGGCGCAGCAGCCACCGTCGTCGAGAGAACGCCCCACCACCACCGCGAGGCCGACCTGCCGCCGCCGGATAGGCGCACCTCCATGCCCATCACGCAGCTTGGAGCCCTCACCGACTGACTCGGCCCACGCCAAATCAACCTCTAGGGGGTATAAAAGGCCCCGCCACCGTCCAGCAGCGACGGGGAGGGGGAGGAGAGTGGCGGCGACCGGAGATGCTAGGGTTCGTCTGCCGCTCGTGGGAGCGGGCAGGACGAACCGGGACGTTTTCTGTCCAGATAATAATACTGTCTCCGATCCATATTAATTATCACAGGATTGGATATATGTAGCACTAAAACGTATCTAGATACATTCATTTATGCGATAAGTAATATGAATAGGAGTGAGTATGATACTACTATATGATAAATGTTAATATTTTTCTCTACAAATTTGGTCAAATTTTAGTATGTTTGACTTTAAAAAATAGCTATAGGCCTTAAGGCTTGGGACAGAGGTAGTACTAAGCACTGCTAGTGTATGCTATTTTGCACTATAAAGCTAGTCCTAGTGGGAGTATCATAACTAGTATCATGCATATCATGTTGTAAAAATATGACAATTAATGAGGAAAGAGATGGTGATGGTATCATATCAAATAAAAATAGATATTTTAATACCAAATAAATTATATACACATATTTTTATTGGGATTACAAATCATTAAATACTATCTATTATATACTAAAAGCAATATAAGAGTGTTATTCGAGGCATCTGGTTGATCCACGTCACCTAAATTATATTAGCCCTTAGATCTTTAATTTAAGGCTACGATTTAATGAGACCGTACCGACCATCTACGTTTACACATTCGCCTTCTCACGTACATATCCTGTGCATAGATTTAGTCCCTCACGTTTTCTACCGGTGCACAACTCATCATCATGATGTATTTGAAAATCACCCACGATATTTTATTGTAATTGGTTATTAATGGATCTGAACCCATAGAGTCCACGTGGGGCACAGATGTTCAAATAAAATCCAAAATTAAACCTGATATGAATAAGTTAGTTCTAGATTGTTACACATGCAAATATGTCACGAGAAAAATAGATGCATACACGGTGGCATGTTTCACGTCTAGATAGATGGCAAGGACACGCAAAAAAATATCTAGGGGCAGCTTAAATATAATGGTCCTTCTAGGGGCAGCTTAAAAAATATACCGAGTATATCTAGGGGCAGCTTAAAAAAAATGAAAGGCAGACCTCTCGACCTATCTATCCATGGATGCACAATAAGGAAGGCGACGAGGCAAAATATCTTATAAGTAGAGTACACTATACATGGATAACAATGCTATATTCGCATTGCATAATGTGACGAGAAAACACCTAGGGCTAAGCCGTTATTATTCCACAACAAAAACAGTGCATCAAAGTTGTTGAATTCAGCTTGTCAAATCAATAGGTGGACTATAAATTATAAGCATAAGTTATGCCCGATTCAAGCATGTTAGTTCCCACCACATACATTCCAATACTGATCTATCTCAACATATATGAATATTTTCGAGACTCTTGAAATATCATAGCCAATGGAAAATTTAGTCTTACCATCTAATGTTTTGTAGAAACTTGGTTCGGCCGATAATGTACAAAATTTCTAAGAAGCGCCACATTAAAAGAGTAGCTGATGAGTGATTAGGCACCACCATTAGCATGAATGTGAAGTATATGAATGAGCGTTGGTTACTAGAAGAAAACATTTATGGCGTGCCGTTGATTGGTTTGTCAACTTTTTTTGTTTCTCTATAAATATGTTGGTCCCTATTTAAGCAAAAAATGTCAGTCCAGAGAATCAACCCGTGGTTGGATGGTTAGGAGGACAGTGGTATCCCATCCATCAGAGTTCAAACCTCAAGTTTGACGCTTTGGTGTCTCATAAAGGCGAAATATTCTTTCAGTGAGAGGCGACGTTCCCATCGATAGCGAGGTGCCTGCGGTGACTTCGTCAATCTCAAGACCCGCCGGCTTAGTCACTCGGAGGTGCTCATAGGGGTAGGGTGTGCGTGCGTGTGTACATAGGGGTGAGTGTATGTACGCATTGTGAACGTCTGCGTTTGTACTGTGTTTCTACAAAAAATGTCAGTCCAAGCCTATTTTTTGGTATGATATAGCTACAAGCAGAGCGTATTATCCGTATTATCCTATATAACGCTTCAAAAAATGATTAATCACTATAGAGATGCAAATCTACACTAGCGTGAATATGAAAAATGATTGGGCGGGCGTGCGGATGCAGGTTGGTTTATCTGCGTCATTGTATCTCAACCTTAACTAATAAATAGATCATCCAAAAAAATCTCTCTTCAAAGGTGTTATATAGTAAAGGTCAAAACACACCTCCAGGAAGGTAATGATGTCTAAAACGACATGCATCTTGCACTAAAAGGCGCAAATATGAGAAGGAAACACTAAAATAAAACATAGATATTTATTGTTTTCAACATGCTAAAAATGATTCCCTCGCATTTGCGAGGGTCACCTTGCTAGTACAACTATAATAGTACTATATAATACGATGCATTAGACAAAAAGTATCGTATAGAAGTACAAAATATCATACCTATGATATACCAATATATGATACTTCCACTAGGACCAGTCCAGCCAGTCTAGCGACATCGCAAAAAGTTATATGAAGGAGTATGACTCGAATTGATGGTGATTTATCTACACGACTCGATATGCATGCATGCGGCACAAATGAGACGCGGCGAGTCGAGAACGCATGCCGACGCGTGAGAGTAATTGGCAACAGCTAAATCATGCACGAGCCGTGTCCCGCACTCCATGCTTTCCATGCATGCCACGCCACAAGATCATTCATTGCGGCGGCGGCGGCGGCGGCTGCTGCCGCTGTTCGACAAACACGAGCCAAAATCAAACTCTTCAAACGCTAACCGACAGAGGTCACACGGCATGGCCAGAGTACGCCGCGAAATTAATCGATCTCAATACGCGGCGTCACAGGCGGAGCTGTCGAGCTGGCAGCCGGCCGCTTCACGTTTCCCCTCACATTCAGTAATTCATTAATTGGGGGTTCATTCAGTAATTCATTGGGGGTTCATGGGCGGTGCAGCAGTAAGTTCCATGGCCAGCTAGCTAGCAGCCCTGCCGTGGCGTGCCGTGCGCAATGCGTGCGTGGCACGCGTGACCTGTGCATGCGCGTCTCGAAGGGAGGAAGCAGCCGCGCGTGTGAGGGCATCTCCACCGGCAGACCCAAATGGTTCGTGCGCGTCTGAAATTGTCGTTCGCCCGGACGCGTCACAACGGGATGACCCACCCGGCGAAACGCGTTCAGTCCGATCCATCTGTACATTTAATTTAGGGCTCGCTGCACCGGCACGGACGCGCGCGAACAGCGCGGACGTCACGCCCGTGCGTGCCACTAGCCCACCCGCCACCCACACGCCGCATTGATTTCAGACGCGGTCAGCAGCACTGGTTCAGACGCAACCGCGACAGCGATTCAAAGCGGCGGAATGCTGACCCACTGGACGCCGTCTGCGTTCGCACGTCGGCATTGATGGCGAAGGAGCTGGAAGCTACGCGTGTTCGCGGGCGAAGGGGCTATTTAACCCTGCGCCCGTCGCTGCCGCACTCCTCACCTCTCGCCATCGCAAACCCTAGCCGCCGCCACCACCGTGAACGATGAAAACACAGTCGTGGCTGAAGAAGGGGAGAGGCAAGAACGACCACGAGGCGTCTGGCTCTAGCAGCCAGCGCCCCCGGATGCCGGCCTTCCTCCACGGCACGTCCCTGCCGCCTCAGCCGCGGCCGGAGGATTTCGGGGCCGTCGCGTGGAGGCTCACCCACCACCGCGGCCGGAGGAAGCACGCCGCGACCGCCAGAACTTCCGCATCGCGGAGTGCAAGCGCCGCTGGAGGGACGGACGGGGCATCCAGCACAACGATGTGTCGCTCCCCACCGACTGGCACCTCAACCGGGATCGTGCCTCGGTGCCGCCCGTGCCCAAGGAGAGCAAAGGGCTGGAGGAGGAGATCCGCCGCCGGATTAGGAGCCTCCCGCCGGTCCACCGCTACGACCCTGCCTACCAGAGCGTGGCCTACTGGAAGCAGTGGCTCGCCTAGGAGCACAAGGTG
Source organism: Avena sativa (assembly GCA_916181665.1). Taxonomy (NCBI): domain Eukaryota; kingdom Viridiplantae; phylum Streptophyta; class Magnoliopsida; order Poales; family Poaceae; genus Avena; species Avena sativa. The sequence goes on from OV702280.1 coordinate 428,510,014, forward strand.
CGTCGCGCCACCACCATCCGCCTTGACTTGCAGCGGGGGAGGTCTATGACGTCCCCGACATCGACTCGGACGAGGAGGGAGCCGTCAACCACTCCGACGCCGAGCTCGGAAGTGAGGACGGCAACGACTACGACATCATCATCAAGCAGGAGGCGGTGGATAACGTCGCCGCCAACCTGCCCCCAGAGTACCGCGAGGTACTGGCGCGAGGCTACGACGAGGACGCCTTTACCGAGCAGGCCATTGCGGCCATCACGTAGGAGGATGAGGCCCAGTGGCGCGGCTACGAGAGTCCCTCGCGCTCACCCGCATGGTGGCTGAGACGAACGCCCAGCTGCCACCACCACCACCGCTGCCGGTTTGGGCGCCTCCGATCGCGCCGGAGGCGGGGATGGAGCTGGCGCACCTCTAGCAGTGGGAGCCGTGGCCTGTGCGGGCGATCAACCCGCCTGCGCCCGCTCCCGCTCCGGCCCTGCCGCCAGGGGCAGACCCAGAGAAACTTACGAGTGGGGGCAAATGGAGTGAGTGGGGGCATTCCTTGCATTAACTTTCTAGAATTTGAATTTTTCTAATGTCAAATATAAAGAAATAATATAGAAATTGAAATTTTGAGTGGGGGCCTTGGCCCCCACTTAGCTGTACTTGGGTCCGCCCCTGCCTGCCGCCGCCCAATCTCTGGACGCCGCCGGAGTACATCGACCTCGACCCGTAGATGGACGAGGCGGCGTCGGCGCGAAGATCGGTAGCTAAGGCTAGTTGTTTAGATTATGTTTTTTATATTTGAATGTAAATTAAGTATGAACTTTGTCAGTTTTTCGCGCGAGTTGTTTGTGTATGAATCTAAAAAAAATTGCGTCGCGCAGCGCAAACAAATGGGTCGCCCCGCTGGGCTCGGCTGGCCGGACAAACCGGACCCTCTGCCTATACTGACCGCAGCCTGACCCAAATAGACATAAATGGACCGTTTGGAATGACCGTTTGGGTCAGCCAGATGAAAATGGCATGAGCCGCTAGATTTGGACACCACCACCACCCCCGCTCCCGTGATACAGCTGGAATTTGCAGCTGCATCTGCATCGATCCACAGTCGCGCGTGTTGCCTGCTGCTGCGCTGAGCAATAGCCTTTGGACCCCCCGTACGTCCCGCCAGCTAGCTAGCTGGTCACCACCTACCAGCTAGACCGTTGCTAGCTAGCTGGATTTTCACGATGAATCCATGAAACCATATGTGATGGGTACGGTACGATGCGTGCCGTGTCGTGCGCTGCATGTTTGCATGCATATCCCTCATCAGTCATGGCAGGCTTCGGCTGATGCAAGACAGATGGACAAACTAACGTGGAAAGTGGTTGCACGAAATCGACCGCGTCGGTATCGCGCGACCGGGCGGGCGTCGTCGTCCAGTGGACGATCGTGCGAAAATCTGTCAGCCATTGTTGGCACAGCTGGTCAAGCAAGAAACGGTCCCTTCCTTTCACACATATGCATGCACGCGCGCGCAGAAGCTCGCTAGGATTTTGTGCACTAGCCTAAATATAGATCAGTTGGTGATGGCGCGCTAATGGCCCATGGAGAAGTATATAAAGCGGGGAGAGGAGGAATTATTACCATCGATTTAGTATTTTTTTCCCAACCGGATTAGCATCACTTTCTCGACAGTTAGCAGAAAGAAAGGTAATTAGGCCTACCAAATTCTGAAAGAAAGGATAACTAATCCGGATTCGTAGCACTACTCACCGGTAGATTTATCGCTGGGTTCGTCCAGCTCTTGAGATTATCCAGAAGTACCTAAAGCGGGGAGAGGAGGAATTATTACCATCGCTTTAGTATTTTTACAACCGGATTAGCATCACTTTCTCGACAGTTATAATGATAAAATAGCAGAAAGAAAGGTAATTAGGCCTACCAAATTCTGGAAGAAAGAATAGTTAACCCGGATTCGTAGCACTACTCTATGGTAGATTAATCCATAGATTCCTCCGGCTCTTGAGATTAACGAGAAGTTAACTAAAGGCGGGTTATTTGATTCCCATATCTCTACTTTACCAGAGAATGGGAACGGGATGGCACCCTCATAGAAACATAACGAAGATAAACAATGTCTAAGCATGACATCTGGATGAGTAGCATTGCTATCTACTCCCTCCGTTTGGAAATATAAGACGTTTTAGGTTTGTGAAGGAGATGTATCTAGACACCTTTTAGTGTCTAGATTCATTTGAACCTATACACTAAAAGGTGTCTAGATACATCTCCTTCACAAACCTAAAACGTCTTATATTTCTAAACGGAGGGAGTAATTAGAAACGAAAAAGAGAAATGATGGGGGAGGTCTCCTAGCTAAATTGAGCAGGACGTACTGACGGAATGACAATCAAGGGAGTATAACAAACGAAAAGAGGAGAGGGATATCTCTGACCTCTATATGCTTAATTATAAGGATATAATCATGTGGTTTATACTTCTCAACCTAACAACTCAAAAGGGAAAAAAATAAAAGAAATTAAACGGCATACAGCAACTCCTGTCTTGTGATCTGCTTGTACAACAAATGAATGCTAACCAGTACTGTCCCTGTTAGGAAAAAAGAAGACGAGTGCTTATATAATTCGATTCGCAACATGATGCTGCTGCACTCCTCTGGAGGCTGAAGGGTTGCTACATAAAAAATGCTATAGAAATCATACTTATTAGTGCCCGAAGTTTTTTCCTCTCCCGCATCGTCCCCGCGCGGCGACCGGGAGGCCCTGGGATCCCGCCGCCGAGCGCCCCCCCTCCCTCCCCCCGTCCTCGCTGCTGCCACGAGGTGCGGGGGGGGCGAAGCCCGGTTCGTGCCGACGGCGGCGAGGCTCCCTGGTCCTCTCGCGCGGTGGGGTGGCCGCGGGAACGCCCCTGGGCCGGAGCGGGCTTCTCTCGCCAGGAAGCTTGGCGGAGGCGTGCGGTGCTGGCAGGGCAGCAGCGTGACGGGTGGCGGAGGTGCGGTGTGCGCCTGGGTTGGGAGCGACGACGCTTGGCCCATTGCTGACATGGTTATACCCCACGGGTACACTATATTACCATACCTGGTCCAGCCCAAGGAAGGCCCACAAGAACATACGCGGCCTGTGAAGATTTTCGGGTGGCCTAAGACCATGACATCTTCGGATCCTTGGAGAGCAAGACTAGAACAGATAGAATATTCAAAGGGCAAACCCTAAACTTGTAACCGACTCGATCTGTGCTCGAGACCTGCCTAACTCTATATAAAGGCTAGGAGGACATGGCGAGGAGGGCATCATCTTTTTCCACCGCATACACACCTCCACGCCAGATTGCATCTGAGCACCCTGTAACTTTCGGTTCCGCCGTAATCAAGAGCAGACAAGCATGACTAGGGTTTTCCCTCCGGGGGCCTGAACCTGGTTAAATCTCGTGTCTCCTGATTGCTTGTCTGTTAACCGTTTCGCGATCTTCAGCACCCCCATCTTCTCCAAAACCCAAGCTCATAACAATGGGCATTGACGAGTCGAAACCTCGTCAATTGGCGCCGTCTGTGGAAAACGGGGGCGTTGATTGTACGATCGTGACGGTCCCGACCAAAGCGATCTACAACTCTTCAGCGACGGAGAGCCATCTCCTTTTTGGCGCTTTCGACTTCACCGCCCACTCGCCAGCTACCATGAAGGACTTCGAGACCGTAGGCGACGGGCTCAAGATTCTGTTCGGGAGCTTCTGCTTCCAGGTGGGACAGACAGACACTCTCCGCCTCCCAGAGCCGGTGCCACTGCCATCAATCAGGCCCGTCTCGTGGGCCCCGTATCCCAGCGTGCTACGCACGTCAACGCTGACAGATGAGTCATACGACAGCAGCAGCTGCAACTCAGATATTTACGGCCCCTCGTCGGATGAAGGAATCTACAGTTCCGGATCCGAAAGCTACGGCAACAGCGATCCAATCCAGAAACGCTACCAGTGATCTGCTTGTACAATACATGAATGCTAACCAGTAGTGTCCCTGATAGGAAAAAAGAAGACGATTGCTTAGATAATTCGATTCGCAACATGATGATGCTGCACTCCTCTGGAGGCTGAAGGGTTGCCCGATCTTTGACAAATATCCAATCTTGGAAGCTTCACTGTCGCAACAATTCGGCGATGCGCGCGCGGTTGCTCGACTAGTATTTAGCATCACATAGAGAGAATAATAATCGCACCAAACACATTAATTCCTACTACGTCACGTTCGTTCGAATCGATCGACTGCCCCGGCCCCTACGTACTGCGAGGCCAAAAGTAACAGCAGAAGGATCACGGCTTCAATCGGCTCAAGTACTTATTATTACCTACTCGATCCTTCTGCTCGATTCGCCGCGCACACTTTTGACGTGATAGATGACGGGTCGATCAGTTGGCTATCTGTTACTCTCTCCGTTTTAAAATATAAAGTGTTTTAGGTATATGAAAAAAATAAATTTAGTAGACTTCTTTTAATGTGTAGATTTATCCTAAAGTTGAGTAAACCTATATACTAAAACAAATCTAGATACAATTACTTCACAAATCTAAAACATCTTATATTTTAAAACAAAGAGAGTACCTAACTATACATCGCTTTTGGTAATGCGGCGATCAATCCACCAGGTCCCTTCCTACGAAAGCGGGATGGGAAAACGCATGGCACGGAGTCGGAGCACGCCTTGTCCGTTGCATATTCTGCTATGTTGCACGTTGCGATCTCTGCCCAGGCCAGAAGCTTCCCGAGGTGAACGATCGTGTAGATACGTATATGGCTTTGCTAAAAGGTGTTTCTTGTCTTCCATGCGGTATGGTAAGTGTTGCTTGATTTTTCGGAGTGTTTAGATCTCAGGCGTCTGAGAATTAGTTATGGCTAGTCGCTGATGTCATCCTAATATTTATGCTAATTCTTAGTTGCAACTCATAAGATTTGTACTAGTTCTCAGTTACAACCTAATTGCAACTCATTAAATTTTCAGTTACACCCGAGTTGCAATTTATGTGTAGCACGAATCACGAGGTAAATCAAACGGTGAAAGAGGCGACTAAGACTTAAGAAGTTCTCAGACGCAAATCCGTTGATTTTTTGTTGGTTTAGTGTGAACATAATCTACTAAACACCGTGTGAGAAACATGTAGCACTGCCGTCGGGTCATCGAAAGAATCGCCAACTACGGCGTGCTGCATGCTGCGTTCGTGCATGCACTGTTGGATCGGTTCCAGCAGATCAGATTAGAGAGGCAGCTGCTTCCAACTGAACTGAGCCACACTAGTGGAAAAAGGGCCTCCAGTCCCGGGCCACAACTGACTCTAGTCCCGGTTGATCCCTTGCAAGCATACATATAATCAATCATATCAAAAGAAAGAAATGTTTTAAAATTACATGGTCATTGATGAATATATATCATATCAGCTACATGAAGATGACTAAGACAAATTGAGTTCCACGTCATCCGCATAATGCTCTCCATGTACATCAAGGACTTCCTTCATCATAAATCCCGCCAGCTCCTTTTGAATTACTCTTATGCGCTGGTCTGGATCTAGTTTCTCCCGCAAATCATAAATATAATGTGAGTCAACTTTCCGCTCACTGGTCAACTCGCGGATGTACTCGCAGACGTAGTATCCATATAAATGAGTTCCCGGTGGCTGCTGTAAACTCTTCACCATTTTTTAAGTTAACTCCTCTTTGAATGGACCTGGTATTTTCTGTCTGAACCGTGTCCAACACCAGCTCGGCAAAAAAAAAATGAATAAAAGAGTTATTAGTTACTTGATATCAGGAAATGAATGAAAGAGGACGATATAATGCGATAATGATTGAAATTACTTATGGAGCATTGCTTTCATGTCGCTCCACTGCTCTTGGTCCCAATTTAATGAGTCGTGGACTTCAACTAGAGAGTTGTCAACTTGAATGTTTAGCAAGATCCAGTGGAATCTGCGGACGTTTACATAAGCATACATGCATAGCTCATCCAGTAAGAAAAAATAAAAATGTGTACAAGATATAAACACTCACTTGAAGTTGTAAGGAAATAGTATTTCCTTAACAAAATTATTCTCGGTTAAGAACCTGCACAGGTCTTCCTTCACGTCCTTGGGGTGATTCTTTAACGTATATTCATTAACGATATATGGGTCAATGAACCCAACGTCGTATCTTATAGCTCTTTTGCATTCAAGCATCTTCATTCTGCAGAATATAATATCATCATACAAAAGGATATATAGTTAGGATAATATATTAAATGCAATGAACGAGCTGAGCTACAAACTTAATTATAGAAATAAATCACTTACAGACAGTAGCAACCAATGATAGATTAGTCGAGGGCGCGCTGGTTGTATAACTGAAACAGTTCGGTCATTTGAACCTGTATCGAGTATGGTTTGAAGTGATGCTCCTTTCTAACGTCCACCGGAAACCAATCTTTCTTATGCTTTTTTTTCTGCTTGCGACATCTACCATTCGTGCATATTTCGCATATGTGTGGATAGACGCGCGAGCTCCTCATTACTGACTAGAGGCTCCCCTTGGATATACTGCCGTACTATCTGACCCACTAGCGTATCTTCATAGCCTAAATATTGACCAAGAGACATATTTGCTTTGTTAGCAAGTGCTTTGGCCTGCGATACAGTGATTCCCATATGTGCAGCATTATTACGGGCTCTGGGATCCATTATTTGCATGTCCATATCCACTTCAGCTCTGAAGGCCTTGTCGAGGTCTGAAATGACTTTGAGCGGGACGACCGATTGATTCTTCTATGCTCCGAGCTGGGCAACTTGCTTCCCGCCTTTTGCACTTGTAATTTTTTTTCTTCTGTGCTTGCAAAATAATCTCCCGGTCATAGTCTGATTCCAGATTCATCGATATCTGGGATGGTTGCTCAAGAAAGGACTTAGCCACTTTTTGGTTTTTTCATTATATACCGGCTTTGGCTCAGGCTTTTTGGGTGCAAAATGTGCCTTAACTTGGGCAGCCATATCCGCGTTAGTTTCCTCATCGGTCTTGTCATAAGGTCTCTTTGGAAGAGCCGGCGGGATGTCGACTATCTTCGCCGTTTGACCTTTCTTCGATGTGGGGCGCGGGGGACCGTCGAACTTTCGTTTCTTCGACGAGGTAGTAGTATTGCACGGAGGCGGAGGCGGAGATCGAGTACTGCGCGGAGGCAGAGATCAAGTTGATGTACTCCTGCTGCGGCGATCGTCAGCGGGGCGGGGTGGACTTGGAGGTTGGCCATAATCGGGTTGGGGTGGACTTGGAGGTTGACGATATTCGATGCGGGGTGGACTTGGATTCCTCGGAGTCGGTGGCCTTGGCGCCGAGCCTGGAAACTTGATGTACTTCTTATTCCATAGAATGATGTTGCGCTTGACATCTCCTAGTTTCGTAAGGCCTTCAGGCGTAGCGATTTCAATCTCTAGGTCCGCAAAATCCTCCACTATGTCATCCACCGTGACACAAGCATAGCCTGGTGGAATCGTAAGTGAATGGTGGAGTGCTCCAGGTAGACAAGGTAAAGCAGTGCCGATCGCCACCTTGAAGGACAGGTTGTTCATTGGCTGATGTAGCTCACATTGTGCCATCTCTCTGACATCATCCACGGGGTAGTGAGGAGCCGGTGCATCATCTAGCAGTGCTTGATCATCAGCCCAGACTTCCGTGGAAGCCACGCTGCTTCTCCGCTGGCTAAGATCCAATGCAGGATCATCAGACCGCGGGTGAGTTAACGACGGCGGCCTTTGGCTAATTTCATGCATATGGTTCTTCAGATCAGCTAGGTTCTGCTCTACCCTGGAGATCCGGTCTGCCTACCGGTCCTTCTTTCTCTGACGGCTTCTGTAACTAGCATCGTACTGCGGAAACCCTTTCCTCCACGAGACACCGGCGCCTTTGCCTCGTGTTCGTCCTCCCTTTTCAGGATTCCCTAGGGCGTGTGTCAGCTCGTCGTTCTCTCTCTCGGGACGGAACAATCCCAATTGAGCATCGTTCATTGCTTGAATAAGGTCTTGGGAGGGTTTTAGAATTTTATCATGAAATAATGTCTTTCCTGTTTCTGGGTCCAAGGATCCCCCGTGCCCGTACCACCAGTGCTTTGACCTCTCGGACCATCCATCTGTACCAGGAGTGACGCCTCTAGCCCTCATGTTCTTCTCCATAGTTTCCCACTTAGGGACGGCACTCTTGTAGCCACCTGTCACCATTTTATGATGGTATTTCTTGTTGGCAGCATTTAACACGTTCTTTGCCGACTTTGCCTTTGCTTTATCAGATTGCTTGTACTGTACAAAATCGGGCCACTATTCTCTCAACTTCTCGTTTACTCCTGTGAAGTTTGGAGTTTTCTTTTTCGCTACATATTTCACGTATAAACTTTTCTTATGGTTCCGGTACAGTTCAACCATCTTGCTCAGAGCCCACTCCTTTACTTGCGCTCTATTTTCAAGCCCACCCGGCCTTGGGGTAATACCATATACCTCAAATTCTTCTTACTCTGGAGGTAGTATGAAATACGCTATGAGCTTCTGCCAAAGGTCATCTTTGGCATCATCGGTGACATAGCTAGATTCTTCACCGGGTTTCTTTGACTGATTCCATTCTTGGATGGTGATCGGCAGGTTGTCCCTAACAAGCACCCCGCATTGATTTATAAACATCCTTCGGTGCTTCTCTGGAGCAATCGGTTCACCATCATCATCTATTTCTTCGATGGTGAACCTCTGATTACCATCCAAGTTTTTGTTCGGCCCTCGTTTCATTCGAGTTGTCGATTGCTTCGATCCGGTGTGCTAAAAGAAGAAGAGAGTGATTAATATATATCTAGATCAGTTAATGAATATAGGTAACACGAGACTTTATATATATATATATGTACCTCGCCGGATCCTGTCGAGGGGCTATCATTATTGTTGTTATTTGTTTGCCCTTCGTCCATCCGGTCTTCCCCTTGGTACATTAGATTTTCCTCTAGTCCATCACTGGATGGATTTAGATATGAGGATATCTCTTCCTCGAGCAAAATATCTTCACCGGTATTAATATTAAGAGGAATTTCATCTCTTATCATGCCCTGAAGAAAACCTTCACCAATGCGACCAGGATCTTCGGATGGATCCATGACTTAATTAACTATAACAAAAAGAGAGTTAAACAGGTTAGAAAAAAAACCATAATAATTAAAACAAAAAAAACAATAACCCGAATAACACAAATTAATAACCCTAATAATTATATAATTAATAACCCTATTAACACTAATTAATAATCCTAAAAAAACAACTAAAAAAATTATATAAACAATTATATATTCCTAAAAACAACTAAAAACAATTAATATTCCTAATAAAACTAATAAACAATTATATATCCTAAAAACAATTATATAAACAATTATATATTCCTGAAAAAACAACTAAAAACAATTATACAAACAATTATATATTCATAAAAAATTATATAAACAATTATATATTCCTAAAAACAACTAAAAATAATTATATAAACAATTATATATTCCTAAAAAAAGAAACTAAAAACAATTATATGTTCCTAAAAACAACTATAAACAATTATATATTCCTAAAAACAACTAAAAAAAATTATATAAACAATTATATATTCCTAAAAAAAGAAACTAAAAACAATTATGTAAACAATTATATATTCCTAAAAAAAGAAACTAAAAACAAATATATAAACAATTATATATTCCTAAAAACAACTAAAAACAATTATATAAACAAATATATATTCTAAAAAAAGAAACTAAAAACAATTATATATTCCTAAAAAAAGAAACTAAATGCTAAGATACTAAACATGCTAAGATACTAAAAAAAAGAAACTAAAAATTCCTAAAAACGCACGTCGAGGCGGTGGGACGGCGCGCGGCGGCACGTAATGTAGGGGTTCGTAGCATGGAAAACAAAAAATTTCTACCACATACAAACAAACAAGCCAAGATCTATCTACTAGATTGTAGCAAGGAGTCGATGAAATAACTCACCCTCGAAGATTCCAAAGTGTTTAACGAGCGCGGATTCTCGTGGGTGATGTAGTCGTACTCTTCCCGATCTCAAGATCACGTAGACGATCCTTCCGGCGCTGCGTTCCGGCAGCGCTTCCGCAGTCGGTCACACGTTCGGTACTCGACGAAGACCTTCCTCTCCCTTGTTCCAGCAGGCAGCGGAGGTTGTAGCACTCTCCTCGCGATTCCGGCAGCACGACGGCGTGGTACCGGAAGTAGAGGGGAGATCTCGCAGGGCTTCGCCTTAATCCGGAGCGAGTATGGTGGACTATGAGAGAGCGTCGGTGATCTAGGGTTTAGGCGGACCAAGGAGGAGAGGCTAGGACGGCGGCTAGGGCAAGAGGATGCCTGAACTCGGCGGCTAGGGTTTAGCCCTAGGCGGCGGCAGCAGCAGGAGGTGGCGGCGCGGGCGGCTTGGGGCTAGGGTTTGCAGGGTGCAAGTTGTGTGCTTGGAGGGGCAGCCCTGCCCCTCCTTATATAGGTGGATGGCGGCGGCCAAGGGGAGGGGAGTCCCTCCCCAACTCGGCTTCCAAGGACGGCGGTGGAGGGAGAGGGACTTCCTCCCCAAGTAGGTTTCCTACTCTCCCTCCACCAAGCAAAATAGCCGTTTGACTTTTCAAATTGGCGTTTGACTTTTCAAACTAGGATTTGATTTATCCCTTTATTTTGCTCAGCCATGACACCTAGTACATGATGCAACCATTCCAACTTGTTATGACACATTCATGTACCCTTCCCCTCCGGAGTGCCGGACATTCCGGAACTTTCTAGAACATTCCCGATGAAAACACCGGAACCATTCTCCAACCCCGAAACAGGACTTTTCTTATATGAATCTTATTCTCCGGACCATTCCGGATCTCCTCGTGATATCCCGGATCCCATCCGAGACTCCGAACAACATTCGTTCTCTTACTCATCATTCCATAACTACTCAACAACGTCGAATCCTTAAGTGTGTCTCCCTACGGTTCGTGAATTATGCGGACATGATCGAGACACTTCTCCGAACAATAACCAATAGAGGAATCTGGAAATTTCATATGGCTCCCACATATTTCTACGATTACTTTGCGATCGAATGAACCACTTACGTACGATACCAATTTCCCTTTGTCTCACGATAGTTTACTTATCCGAGGTTTTGATCGTCGGTATCTCTGCATACCTAGTTCAACCTCGTTACTGATAAGTAATCTTTTCTCGTTCCCGTGATATGTGATCTCTTGTGAGCCAGTCACATGCTTGCAAGCTAATTGGATGACATTCCACCGAGAGGGCCCAGAGTATATCTATCCGTCATATGGATGGACAAATCCCACTCTTGATCCATGTGTCTCAACCAATACTTTCCAAACACTCAATGCCACCTTTATAGCCACCCAGTTACGGTGTGGTGTTTGATGTCATCAAAGCATCCTTCCGGTGATGGTGATAAGCATGATCACATGGTCGAAGGAATTAGGTTACTATGTATCAGAAAGCATATAGAAATTGAACTATTAAAATGACTTGATCTTTATGCTACGCTTATCTATAGGAGTATGTCCATCATACCATTCTCCTAGCGATATGATCTTGTTGTTAATAACATCTCAATGTTCATGATAGGGAAACCACAATCATTTATTAACCAACAAGCTCGTATTATAAAGAGGCTTTACTAGGGACTCTAATTTAGTTTACAAATCACACAAGTATTAATGTTTCCTTGTTAATACTGTTATAGCATGAATGTAAACATTTATCATAAACACAAAGATATAATAATAACTATATTTATTATTGCCTCTAGGGCATATCTCCAACAGTCTCCCACTTGCACTAGAGTCATCTAATCTAGATTACATGGTAATATACCGAACACCCATGGCAGTTTGGTGTTGGTCATGTTTTGCCCTCGGGAGAGGTTTAGTCAACGGATCCACCATATTAAGATCTGTGTGTACTTTGAAAATCTTTATGTCACCATCTTGGACATGTTCTCGAATACCGTGGAAACGTAGCTTGATGTGCTTCAGCTTCTTGTGTGACCTTGGTTCTTGCGCATTGGCTATGGAGCCCATGTTATCACAGTAGATAGACATTGGGTCCAACGCACTTGGAACCACACCGAGCTCTGTAATGAACTCTTTCATCCATATCGCTTCTTGTGAAGCCTCCGAAGCAGCCATGTATTCCGATTCAGTTGAAGATCTCGCTACAACGCTTTGCTTTGCACTCCTCCAGCTAACTGCTGCACCATTCAAAGTAACTACGTATCCAGATTGTGATTTAGAATCATCCGGATCGGTGTTCCAACTAGCATCGGTGTAACCATTAACAACGAGCTGTTCATCACCTCCATAAGAAAGAACCATATCCTTAGTTCTTCTCAAGTACTTAAGGATGTTTTTGACCGCTGTCCAATGATCCACTCCTGGATCACTTTGATATTTGCTAGTCAAACTAATAGCATATGCAATGTCGGGTCTAGTACATAGCATGTCATACATTAGAGATCCTATGGCTGAGGCATAGGGAGTCTTACTCATCCTTTCTCTATCTTCTGCCGTTGTTGGACTTTGAGTTTTACTCAATGTCGTATTGGGCAACATGGGCAAGAACCCTTTCTTGCTATCTTCCATTCCAAACCTCTTTAGAACTTTGTCTAAATATGTACTTTGTGACAATGATATTAGACGTCTCGATCTATCTCTATAAATCTTTATGCCCAATATGTAAGCTGCTTTGCCAAGATCTTTCATTGAAAAACTATTATTCAAATATTCCTTGACACTATTAATAAGGTCTACATCATTCCCAATCAACAATATGTCATCTACATATAGTATTAAGAATGCTATAGAGCTCCCACTCACTTTCTTGTAAATACAAGCTTCTCCATAAGTTTGTATAAAACCAAAACTTTTGATCACCTTATCAAAATGTTGATTCCAACTTTGGGATGCTTGCTTCAATCCATATATGGACCGTTGAAGTTTGCATACCTTGTTAGCATCTTTAGGATCGACAAAACCTTTGGGTTGCATCATATACAACTCTTCATCAATGTCTCCATTGAGGAACGCTGTTTTGACATCCATCTGCCATATCTTATAATCATAATATGCAACGATTGCTAACATAATCCTCACAGACTTTAGCTTCGCTACAGGTGAGAAAGTCTCATCGTAGTCAACTCCTTGAATTTGTCGAAACCCTTTTGCGACAAGTCGAGCTTTATAGACAGTAACATTACCATCAGCATCTGTTTTCTTCTTGAAAATCCATTTGTTCTCGACAGCCTTCCGGCCATCCGGTAAGTCCACCAAAGTCCATACTTGGTTTTCGTACATGGATCCAATCTCGGATTTCATGGCTTCTTGCCATTTATTGGAATCTGGGCTCATCATCGCCTCCTCATAAGTCGCAGGGTCATCGGTGTTATCCACCAACATGACACTCATAACGGGATTATACCAATCAAGAGTGGTACGAGTTCTCGTTGACCTGCGAGGCTCTGTAGTAACTACAACCGAAGTTTCATGATCATCATCATTAGCTACCTCTCTTACTGGTGCAGGCACCACAGGAACTTCTTCCGGTGCTGCGCTACTCGCAAGTTCGAGAGAAGGTTCGACAACCTCGTCGAGTTCTACTTTCCTTCCAGTCACTTCTTTCGAGAGAAATTCCTTCTCTAGAATGGATCCATTCTTGGCAACGAAGATTTTGCCTTCGGATCTATGATAGAAGGTATACCCAATAGTTTCCTTTGGGTATCCTATGAAGACGCATTTTTCCGCTTTGTGTTCAAGCTTGTCTGGTTGTAACTTCTTTACATAGGCTTCGCAACCCCAAACTTTAAGGAACGACAATTTAGGTTTCTTCCCAAACCATAATTCAACGGTGTAGTTTCAACGGATTTAGATGGTGCCCTATTTAAAGTGAATGCGGCTGTTTCTAATGCATAACCCCAAAATGATAGCGGTAAATTTGTAAGTGACATCATAGAACGAACCTTATCTAAGAGAGTTCGATTATGACGTTCGGACACACCATTACGCCGTGGTGTTTCCGGCGGTGTCAATTGTGAAAGTATTCCGCATTTCTTCAAATGCTCGCCAAACTCGTAACTTAGATATTCACCTCCACGATCAGAACGTAGAAATTTAATCTTCTTGTTACGTTGATTCTCCACCTCACTTTGAAATTCCTTAAACTTATCGAAAGTTTCGGACTTATGTTTCATGAATTAGATATACCCATATCTACTCAAGTCATCCGTGAAGGTAAGAACATAACGATAACCATCGCGCGATGCTACACTCATTGGTCCACACACATCGGTATGTATGATTTCCAATAAGTCCGTAGCTCGCTCCATTATACCAGAAAATGGAGTCTTAGTCATTTTTCCCATCAGACATGCTTCGCATCTTTCAAGTGATTCAAGATGTCCATCGGAATGGAGTTTCTTCATACGCTTCACTCCAATGTGACCAAGACGATAGTGCCACATATAGGTCGAGTTATCGCTCGATTTCAAACGTTTAGCTTCAATGTTATTAATATGTGTATTTCCACCATCGAGATTCAATAAGAATAGACCATCTATCAAAGGTGCATGTGCATAAAACATATTACTCATATAAATCTAACAACCATTATTCTCAGACTTAAACAAGTAACCGTCTCGCAATAAACAAGATCCCGATATAATGTTCATGCTTAACGCAGGCACCAAATAACAATTATTTAAGTATAAAACTAATCCCGATGGTAGATGAAGAGGTAGCGTGCCGACCGCGATCACATCAACCTTTGATCCATTTCCCACGCGCATCGTCACCTCGTTCTTCGCTAGCTTCCGTTTATTCTGCAGCACCTGTTTCGAGTTACAAATGTGAGCAACCGAACCAGTACCAAATACCCAGGCACTACTACGAGTACTAGTGAGATACACATCAATAACATGTATATCGGATATACCTTTCTTCTTGATGTTGCCGTTCTTCAAATCCGCCAAGTACTTTGGGCAATTCCACTTCCAGTGACCTTCTCCCTTGTAGTAAAAGCACTCTGTATCAGGCTTAGGTCCAGCCTTGGTCTTCTTCGTCGGTGCGGTAACTTTCTTACCACCCTTATTGAAGTGTCCCTTTTGCTTAGGCTTGCCTTTCTTGTATTTGGTGGTCCTATTGACCATCAACACTTGGTGCTCTTTCTTGATATCCACTTCTGCAGATTTTAACATGGAGAAGAGTTCTGGCAACTGCTTGTTCATGCTTTGCATATTGTAGTTCATCACAAAGTTCTTGTAACTTGGTGGTAGTGATTGGAGGACACGGTAAATCCCCAAAGCATTAGGAATCACTATACCCAAGCTTTGAAGTTTGTTTGCGTGCCCAGACATCTTAAGCACATGCTCACTGATGGAGCTGCCCTCTTCCATCTTGCAGTTAAAGAACTTTTCAGAAGCCTCATAGCTCTCAACTGCCGTGTGAGTCTTAAAAATCAATTTGAGTTCACGGACAATATCATGTGGGTCTGAATTCTCAAACCTTTTCTGAAGCTCCGTTTCTAAACCATACAAGATAGCACACTGAACTGTGGAGTACTGAGTCTTCCGAGCGAGGTAAACATTCTTTACTTCATCGGTAGCATCAGCTGCAGGCGGGTCACCCAGCGGTGCATCCAGCACATAGGTCAAATTACCAGCATTGAGGACAATCCTCAAATTGTGGAACCAATCCGCAAAGTTGCTTCCATTGTTTTTCAACTTTTCTTTCTCTAGGAACGCATTAAAATTGATGGTAGGGGCCGCCATTGATCTACAACATATTTGCAATAGTTTAGACTAAGTTTATGACAAATTGAGTGCTAATTAATAGCTAAATTAATCTAGGTGAACTCCCACTCAAAACAATATCCCTCATATTGTTTTAGTGATCACACGAACCAAATCCACCACATCAAAACCGATCATCACGAGAGTTGATGTAGCTTTAATGGCGAACAATCAACATGTTCATCATATCTACTATATGATTCATGCTTTACCTTTCGGTGATCCGTGTTCCGAGACCATGTCTGTACATGCTAGGCTCGTCAAGATCAAACCTTAGCTTCCGCATGAGCAAATCTGGCTTGTTCACGTTGTATACACTTGCAGAATCTAACACACCCGATCATCACGTGGTGCTTCGAAACAACAAGCTTTAGCAACGGTGCTTACTAAGGATGAACACTTTAGAACTTGAAATTCATGTGCATGAGGGATCATCTTATAATGCTATCGTCGTTAACTAAGCAATACAAGATGCATAAAGGATTAACATCACATGCAATTCATAATATGTGATATGATATGGCCTTTATTCTTTGTGCTTCCGATCTCCATCTTCAAGCACGAACATGATCTCCATCATCACCGGCATTGCATCAAGGTCAATGACGCTGCTCCATGGTTGTCGTCCACCAGCTTCAACTATTACAACTACTTTGAATAGACACGCGGGTCTTAACAAAAATTAAAGACAACCATATGGCTCCTGCCGGTTGCCAACTTACAATAAGGAACATTGCATACATCAAATATAATCACAATCATGGCCATATCACATCACAACACACCCCTGCAAAACAAAGTTAGACGTCTCTAATCTCTTTGCATGTTTTACGTCGTTTGGGGCTTTCAATAAGTGTCGATCTAACTTACGAACAAGAACCACAATGTTGAAGTTTGAACTATCAAGTGCCTATTGTAAATTGGATCTATACTATAATGGGAGAGACAGACACCCGCAAAGACAGTTATGCAATACAAGTTGCATGTTGAGCGTGGAGCAAGTCTCATGAACGATGTCATGTAAGGTTAGCCCGGGCCGCTTCATCCCATCATACCGCAAGATGAAAAGTACACAAGAAGCAATTGATAATAAAAGCACCACCACCCACAATGACCATTGTGTTCTACTCGTGCAACATATCTACATATAAACCTGGCTCTGATACCACTGTAGGGGTTCGTAGCATGGAAAACAAAAAATTTCTACCGCATACAAACAAACAAGCCAAGATCTATCTACTAGATTGTAGCAACGAGTCGATGGAATAACTCACCCTCGAAGATTCCAAAGTGTTTAACGAGAGCGGATTCTCGTGGGTGATGTAGTCGTACTCTTCCCAATCTCAAGATCGCGTAGATGATCCTTCCGGCGCTGCGTTCCGGCAGCGCTTCCGCAGTCGGTCACACGTTCGGTACTGGACGAAGACCTTCGTCTCCCTTATTCCAGCAGGCAGCGAAGGTTTTAGCACTCTCCTCACGATTCCGGCAGCACGACGGCGTGGTACCGGAAGTAGAGGGGAGATCTCGCAGGGCTTCGCCTTAAGCCGGAGCGAGTATGGTGGACTATGAGAGAGCCTCGGTGATCTAGGGTTTAGACGCACCAAGGAGGAGAGGCTAGGCCGGCGGCTAGGGCAAGGGGATGCCCCAACTCGGCGGCTAGGGTTTATCCCTAGGCGGCGGCAGCAGGAGGTGGCGGCGCCGACGGCTTGGGGCTAGGGTTTGCAGGGTGCAAGTTGTGTGCTTGGAGTGGCAGCCCTTCCCCTCCTTGTATAGGTGGAGGGAGGCGGCCAAGGGGAGGGGAGTCCCTCCCCAACTCGGCTTCCAAGGCCGACGGTGGAGGGAGAGGGACTTCCTCCCCAAGTAGGTTTCCTACTCTCCCTCCACCAAGCAAAATAGCCGTTTGACTTTTCAAATTGGCGTTTGACTTTTCAAACTAAGATTTGAATTATCCCTTTATTTTGCTCAGCGATGACACCTAGTACATGATGCAACCATTCCAACTTGTTATGACACATTCATGTACCCTTCCCCTCCGGAGTGTCGGACATTCCGGAACTTTCTAGAACATTCCCGATGAAAACACCGGAACCATTCTCCAACCCCGAAACAAGACTTTCCTTATATGAATCTTATTCTCCGGACCATTCCGGATCTCCTCGTGATATCCTGGATCCCATCCGAGACACCGAACAACATTCGGTCTCTTACTCATCATTCCATAACTACTCAACAACGTTGAATCCTTAAGTGTGTCTCCCTATGGTTCGTGAATTATGCGGACATGATCGAGACACTTCTCCGAACAATAACCAATAGAGGAATATGGAAATTCATATGGCTCCCACATATTTCTACGATTACTTTGCGATCGAATGAAACACTTACATACGATACCAATTTCCCTTTGTCTCACGATAGTTTACTTATCCGAGGTTTTGATCGTCGGTATCTCTGCATACCTAGTTCAACCTCGTTACTGATAAGTACTCTTTTCTCGTTCCCGTGATACGTTGCATCCTTAAGTATATCTATCTGTCATATGGATGGACAAATCCCACTCTTGATCCATGTGTCTTAACCAATACTTTCTGAACACTCAATGCCACCTTTATAGCCACCCAGTTATGGTGTGGTGTTTGATGTCATCAAAGCATCCTTCCGGTGATGGTGATAAGCATGATCTCATGGTCGAAGGAATTAGGTTACTATGTATCAGCAAGCATATAGCAATTGAACTATTAAAATGACTTGATCTTTATGCTACGCTTATCTATAGGAGTATGTCCATCATACCATTCTCCTAACGATATGATCTTGTTGTTAATAACATCTCAATGTTCATGATAGGGAAACCACAATCATTTGTTAACCAACAAGCTAGTATTATAAAGAGGCTTTATTAGGGACTCTAATTTAGTTTACAAATCACACAAGTATTAATGTTTCCTTGTTAATACTATTATAGCATGAATGTAAACATTTATCATAAACACAAAGATATAATAATAACTATATTTATTATTGCCTCTAGGGCATATCTCCAACACGTACGGCGCGGCGGCACAACAAGGCGCGCGGCAGGACGGTGCGGGGCGGCGGCACGGCAGGGCGGCCGGAGACGAGGGCGGCGACGCAGTGGAATCCGGCAGCACCTCCCCTACGTCGATCGAGCTCTCGCCGTCGTCTGCGTCTCCTCGTCGATTTGGCCAATTGCTGGGTGGGGGAGGCCAGGGGCGGGCGCAGGTTACTTATACCCCCACCCCTTTAGTCCCCCACCACTTTAGTCCCGGGATAAGCCACCCCCCGCGACTAAAGGGTCATTAGTCCTGGGCCGTGGCTTAACCCGCGACTAAAGACCCCCCCTTTAGTCACGGGTTAAGCCACAGCCCGGGACTAATGAGTTTTTTCGGCCGCTTGGTTTTCGCGCGCGCACGCATCCTGTAGGCCCGGGTCCAGCCACGACCCGCGACTAGTTTACTTTTTGTAAATTTTCTTTTTTAATTCAAATCAAATATAAAACTTTGGAAAATCATATCTTTTATTGTAATAATCCAAATAAAACAAATAATATGTCTATTATTATCGGAAAAATATAAAGAATCTTAATATAATTTCCATTTATCTGTTTGCATCATTTATAAATTATTTTATTTGTAAATTTCTTTTTTAACTCAAATTAAATATAAAACTTTGGAAAATCATATCTTTTATTGTAAAAATCCAAATAAAACAAATAATATGTCTATTATTATCAAAAAAATGTAAAGAATCTTAATATAATATCCATTTATCTGTTTGCATCATTTATAAATTAGTTCATTTGTGAATTTCTTTTTTTAATTCAAATCAAAGATAAAACTTTCGAAAATCATTCTTTTATTGTAAAAATCCAAATAAAACAAATAATATGTCTATTATTATCAGAAAAATATAAATAATCTTAATATAATATCCATTTATCTGTTTGCATCATTTATAAATTATTTAATTTGTAATTTTTTTAATTCAAATCAAATATAAAACTATGGAAAATCATATCTTTTATTGTAAAAATGCAAATAAAACAAATAATATGTCCATTAATATAATATCCATTTAGTTCCGGTTGTAGTCACAAACCGGGACTAAAGATATTTTCCGCCATTTCCCATCGCTTCCCGCCAAGTTTTCCCGCCCTTTCCTTTCTACGAGAGCTTTTAGTCCTGGTTGTAGTTATTAACCGGAACTAAAGATATTTCCTGCCATTTCCCAAAGCTTCACGCCAAGTTTTCCCGCCCTTTCCATCTATATCTAGGGCGATCGTGCCACGGCTATCCACACATCCACACCTTCCTCTCTTAGAACAATGGACAACGCCTACTGGGCCATTCTGACCCTCGAGGAGACCGAGGCGCTGTGCGCCTCAAACTACCCTTGTCCGTCGGGCTACCGGCCGCTCGCCGGCTGGATGCTGAGCGCTGGAGGGGTTCCTGTCCCTCCTGTCCCTCAAATTTCCGCACGCCAGGCGGCCGTCACGAACCACTTCTACCACGAGCTCACGCCGGAGTAGCGGATGGATCCCTAGTGGGATCCCGACAACTACGACACCTGGAATGCCTTCTTCGCTAATAGGCGGGAAAGGGAGCTCGCCAGGTACGAGGGATGGCCCGCCCCCGGTGAACCACAACGAAGCCAGCCGTCGTCTGTGGTGGGCGAACCGTACTATCATCGGAGTGATGCACTACATCGTCGGGGAGACCATCCTCGCCTGCGGTGCCCACGAGTCCACCCGCCACAGAGCCACAAAAAGGCCCCACACCGGCCCCACGGTAGCAGCATCGTCTTCCAGGAGACCCCTCCCCCACCCGTCGTGAATCCGAGGCCGGAATGGCCCCTGGTATATGCCATGGCTGGGCTGAGGATCCCCGGAGTGGCAGGTGACGATGACGATGATGATGACGACGACGATGAAGACCCTGAAGCTGCGTACTATAGGACTAGGCATGATTATGACTAAAGGGGGCGGCTTTAGTCCTGAGTGTTAGCTAGTCCCGGTTTGTCCCGGTTTTTAATATTAATAAATGTCTTGAGTGTTACCTAATAAATAGAGGGAAATGCCTATATAAAGAGAGGGTTCATCTTTAGTCCCGGTTGGAGAAACCAACCGCGACTGAAGGGATTGCGGCAGAGTGAGCCAGGCAACACTAATAATAGGGGTGAGTGTCAACATTATGTCGTGCGGCTTGTACCTTGTCCCGGATGGTGTCACCAACCGGGACTAAAGATGAACCTTTAGTCCCGGTTGGAGACACCAACCGGGACAAAACATGAGTCAACACTAATAATAGGGGTGAGTGTCGACATTATGTCGTGAGTGTCGACATTATGCCGAGCTGCTTGTACTATAAATAGGCATCCTTGTGAGTCCAGTCCTCCAGCCAGTTCGAGGCATCTCCAAGATGGTTTTCGAGAGCAGGGACACCACTACGGCCAGTTTCAGGGAGATGCCGCCGGAGCCCAGTCCTCCGACATCTCCAAGAAACTGGTCATAGAGGCACTCCCTAATATGTGAAATTAGTTAGCTCCCAGGCGTATTGATCTAGTTAGAGAAGTTACAAGCTGCAAGATGGTTTTCGAGAGCAGGGACACCACTACGGCCAGTTTCAGGGAGATGCCGCCGGAGCCTAGTCCTCCGGCATCTCCAAGAAACTGGTCATAGAGGCACTCCCTAATATGTGACCTTACGCGTTTGGAGATCAGATCTTAATGGTAAGTATGAATCGGGACTAAAGGCCCTCCTTTAGTCCCGGTCCAGCCACAAAACGGGACTAACACACTTAAGATTGTTTGCAGACAACACTATAAAAATGGACACATGGAGCATCTTCACTCATAAAATGTTACAATTATTACATATCATTTATTCGCGTGTGTTCCTTTCTGATCCCGTCGTATCCATGGAGCATCTTCATTCATTAACATGATGCTTGGGTCATCCTTCACCGCGAAGGGAGGATTTTCATGAAACTTATCACAATCTTCTGACATGCCTGTCTTGTCCTCCACTCCCACGAGGTTTCTTTTTCCTGAAAGAACTATGTGGCGCTTTGGCTCATCGTCTGATGTATTATTTTTCTTATTTTTTCCTTCTCTAGTTTTGGTAGACATGTCCTTCACATAGAAAACCTGAGCCACATCATTGGCTAGGACGAATGGTTTGTCTAAGTACCCAAGATTATTGAGATCCAACGATGTCATTCTGTATTTCTTGTCTACATCAACCCCTCCTCCTGTCAGCTTGACCCATTTGCACCAAAACAAGGGGACCTTAAAAGTAGGTCCATAGTCAAGTTCCCATATCTCCTCTATGTAACCATAATATGTGGTCTTTGACCCATTGTTGTCTGTTGCATCAAAGCAGACACCACTGCTTTGGTTGGTGCTCTTTTTATCTTGGGCTATTGTGTAAAATGTATACCCATTTATCTCGTACCCTTGGAAAGTCGATATAGTCGAAGATGGTGACCTAGACAACAGGTATAGCTGATCTCCAAGAGTGTTGTTTTTGATGAGATGTTGCAACCAACCGCCGAAACTCTTCATGTGTTCATCTCTAATCCAAGAGTCATGCTTTCCAGGGTTGTTGGAGCGTAAGATTTTCTTGTGTTCCTCGATATATGGGGCTGCCAAGATAGAATTCTATAGAACGGTGTAATGTGCTTCGATGTAAGAATGTCCGTCCCTACATATTATTGATTTCCTTCCTAGAGTACCCTTTCCACTCAGTCTCCCCTCATACCGCGATTGAGGAAGACCAATCGGCCTAAGGTCAGGAACAAAGTCAACACAAAATTCAATGACCTCCTCTGTTCCATAGCCCTTGGAGATGCTTCCTTCTGGCCTAGCACGGTTACGAACATATTTCTTTAAGATTCCCATGAACCTCTCAAAGGGAAACATATTGTGTAGAAATACAGGACCGAGAATGGAAATCTCTTCGACTAGGTGAACCAGCAGGTGCGTCATAATATTGAAGAAGGATGGTGGGAACACCAACTCAAAACTGACAAGACATTGGACCACATCATTCTATAACCGTGGTAGATCTTCAAGATTGATTATCTTTTGAGAGATTGCATTGAGAAATGCACATAGCTTCACAATGGGTACTCGAACATTATCTGGTAGAAGCCCCCTCAATGCAATCGGAAGCATTTGCGTCATAATCACGTGGCAGTCATGAGAATTTAGGTTTTGGAACTTATTTTCTGCCATATTTATTATTCCCTTTATATTCGACGAGAAGCCAGACGGGACCTTAATACTGCTTAGGCATTCAAAAAATATTTCCTTCTCTTGTTTGGTAAGAGCATAGCTGGCATGACCTTGAAACCATTCTAGATGCAGGCCATCTGGGTCTTTCATACGTTGATGGTCTTTTCGTTCTTCCGATGTATCTTTTGTCTTCCCATACACGCCCAAGAAGCCTAGCAGGTTCACGCAAAGATTTTTCGTCACATGCATCACATCGATTGCAGAGCGGACCTCTAAGAATTTCCAATATGGTAGCTCCCAAAATATAGATTTCTTCTTCCACATGGGTGTGTGTCCTTCAGCATCCTTCGGAACAGATTTTCCTCCAGGACCCTTTCCAAAGGTTACCATTTGATCCAAATCTTTGACCATATCAAATATATCAGCACCAGTACGCTCCTTAGGCTTTGTCTGGTGACATGCCAGACCGTTGAAATGCTTGCCTTTTTTTCTTAAGGGATGCTTGGCCAAAAGAAATCGACGATGCTCATTGTATACATTCTTCTTACAATGTTCCAAATATATACTTTCAGTCTCATATAAACAGTGTGTGCATGCACTGTATCCCTTGTTTGACTGTCCTGAAAGGTTACTAAGAGCAGGCCAATCATTGATTGTTACGAAAAGCAATGCTCGGAGGTTAAATTATTCCTGCTTGTGCTCATCCCACACGCGTATCCTGGGTTTGTGCCACAACTGTAAAAGTTCTTCCACTAATGGCCTTAGGTACACATCAATGTTGTTGTCGGGTTGCTTCGGACCTTGGATCAACACTAGCATCATAATGAACTTCTGCTTCATTCACAACCAAGGAGGAAGGTTATAGATGCATAGAGTCACGGGCCAGGTGCTGTGACTGGAGCTCTGCTCCCCAAAGGGATTCATGCCATCTGTACTTAGACCAAACCTTAAACTCCTTGCGTCATCTGCAAAGTCCGGGTACTTTCTATCGATTTTTCGCCATTGTGACCCATCAGCGGGGTGTCTCAACATCCCGTCTGACTTACGTTCCTCTTTATGTCATCGCAACAACTTGGCGTGCTCTTTGTTTCTGAATAAGCGTTTCAACCATAGTATTATAGGAGCATACCACATCACCTTGGCAGGAACCCTCTTCCGGGGGGCTCGCCCTCAACGTCACCAGGGTCATCTCGTATAATCTTATACCGAAGTGAAGTGCATACCGGGCATGCATCCAAATTCTCATACTCCTCACCGCGGTAGAGGATGCAGTCATTAGGGCATGCATGTATCTTCTGAACCTATAAACCTAGAGGGCAGACAACCTTCTTTGCTTCGTACGTACTGGCGGGCAATACGTTATCTTTTGGAAGCATATTCTTCATCATTTTTAGCAACTTTTCAAATGAGGAGTCAGGTATAGCACACTCAGCCTTCCATTGCAGCAATTCCAGTGTGCTGCCCAGCTTTTTCAGACCATTTTTGCAATTTGGGTACAACAACTTTTTGTGATCCTCTAACATGTGATTGAATTTCTCCCTATCCTTTTCAGTTTCACAATCTCTTCGTGCATCAGCAATGGTCCGACCAAGATCATCAGCGGGTTCATCATGTGTCTCTTCTTCATCCTCCCCTTCAGCATCCCCCATGGAAGTATCTCCTTACTCAGGGAAACCATGATAGTTGTCATCCTCCTCCTCTTCTTCATTGTCTTCCATTATAACCCCTCTCTCTCTCTCCGTGCTTGGTCCAACAATTATAACTGGGCATGAAGCCGGACTTCAACAGGTGGCTGTGAAGGGTTTTTTAGTTAGAGTAATCCTTCTGATTCCTATATCCATTACATGGACAGAATACAAAACCATTGCGCTTGTTTGCATCAGCAACATAGATGAATTCATGCACGCCATTAATGAACTCGTCAGAGCGTCGGTCAGTACTGTACATCCATTCCCGGACCATCTGCATTATAGTAAAAGTATATCAAAAAACCATTACACAACATGATAAAATTATTACAAGTTATATTGAGAGCTTCTAGAGCATTAATTTTGAATTTTGAAAAATTTACATGCACCAATTTGTGAATTGGAGAAAACAATCTAGATGATAAATATGGAGTTTTTTTATTATTGTTCTGTCAGTGAAAACCTTATTCCATTCTAAGCTCTGAAACTCTAAAATTACACATTTCAATTTTCAGTAACTATGTGCCTAATTAAAATTTATTACACATATATATCAAAATCCTTCTAGCTACTTCTAGAGCATACATGCATTGATCCATATCTCTATACTTCTAGAGCATTATAGAGCTAAATTAGCAATAAGAGATGAAAGAATGAAGTTCTAACCTTTTAAAGCTTTGGATTTAGGTGATGCAAACTAAATCTTGACAAATCTTGAGAAAAAAATGACATGGACTCTCTTGCTTCTTTGAGAAAAATGGCCACCATATGCTTTAGGGCAGCAGGACAGAAAGCAGAATATATAGTGGTGGACAACTAGTCCTGGGCCGTGATACGACCCGGGACTAATAGTCCATGAAAGGACCAGTTGGCCTGCTCCAGGTTATTAGTCCCGGGCCGTATTACGGACCGGGACTAATGACCTGGTCCGGCCCGGGACTAGTGACTACGGCTATTTCTAGCCGTTAAAGGTCTCACGGCCCGGGACTAGTGCTCCCACTAGTCACGGGCTGTGTCAGGCCGGGACTGCTGGTCTTGTTCACGTCGAACCGAAGATGGTTTTTCCAATAGTGCATATGATGAGTTCAATGCGTGTCGTGTCGTGCTCTCACTAGTGGAAAAAGGGCTATCCGTTCGCGACCCCTCAGAGCATTTGTCCCGGTTGCGCCACCAACCGGGACTAATGCTGGCACGCGTCCCGGTTGGAGCGGGCACGAGGCCAGCAGGCATGCGTCCCGGTTGGTAAGGGGGAATACCTCCCGGTTGAGCCACCAACCGGGACTAAAGGTTTGGCCACAGCCACGTGGCGTGGCACGCACCTTTAGTCCCGGTTGCTGGCTCCAACCGGGACTAAAGACCCCCTGCCCTCTATAAATGCAACGCCCCAGCCCCCTCTGCCTCCACTCTGTTTTTTCGAATGGTGGAAGGTGTGAGGGGGTGTGCTAGTTTTTTCTCATGCATGCATTGAAGGTGTTTGATGAAATGTTTGAGTGAATAATCCCGTTGAATTTCTCATAGAACAAAAATATAGAAGGTGTCCGAGACGCACTTGAGCTTTCTCCTCTTTATTTCCCTCGATCGAGGTTAGCAATCTTATCTTTTCTAGGTCATTGATACAATTCATGTGCCGGTGTGAATTGGTTATTTCACTATTTATGATGTCCCGTTTTTTGATAAACTTACTTATATGATGCAGATGAACGGTCGGGAATGGATGTACGGTGACCGGCGCGTAGCCGGGTATATCAAAGGCGTGGATAAATTTATCGATGTGGCTACGGCAAACAAAGAGAATGGACTTATACGTTGTCCATGTGTTCAATGTCGGAACAACAAGGAGTACTCTTCCTCGAAAATCATTCGCGGCCACCTGATTATGAAAGGTTTCATGCCCAACTATAATTGCTGGACCAAGCACGGGGAAAGAGGGGTTATGATGGAAGATGGTGAAGAAGAAGATGATGATAACAACTATCATCATATGTTTCCTGAATACAGTGATACTGCAATGGAAGACAATGGAGAGGAAAGAGGTGAAGAACGGGCATCAGATGAGCCGGCTGATGAACTTGGTAGGGTCATTTCTGATGCAAAGCGAGACTGTGAAACAGAAAATGAGAAGTTGAAGTTAGAGGGCATGTTAGAAGATCACAAGAAATTGTTGTACCCAAATTGTGAAGATGGCAGCACAAAGCTCGGTACCACACTGGAGTGTGGTCTAACTGACTCCTCATTTGAAAAGATGCTGAAAATAATGAAGCCGAAGTTTCCAAAACATAACGAACTTCCCGAGAGTACCTACGAAGCAAAGAAGACTATCTGTCCTCTGGGATTAGATGTGCAAAAGATACATGCATGCATTAAGGACTGCATCCTCTACCGCGGTAAGGAGTATGAGAATTTAGATAAATGCCCGGTATGCAATGCGTTGCGGTATAATATCAGACGAGATGACCCTGGTGATGTTGAGGGAGAGCCCCTCCGGAAGAGGGTTCCTGCTAAGGTTATGTGGTATGCTCCTATAATACCAAGGTTGAAACGCATGTTCAGAAACAAAGATCATGCCAGGTTGTTGCGATGGCACAAAGAAGACCGTAAGAAAGACGGGAAGTTGAGACACCCTGCTGATGGGTCACAGTGGAGAAAAATCGAGAGAGACTTCCCAGACTTTGCAGGTGACGCAAGGAACTTATGGTTTGGTCTAAGTACGGATGGCATGAATCCTTTTGGGGAGCAGAGCTGGAGTCACAGCACCTGGCCCGTGACTCTATGTATCTACAACCTGCCTCCTTGGTTGTGCATGAAGCGTAAGTTTATTATGATGCCAGTGCTCATCCAAGGCCCGAAGCAACCGGGCAACGACATCGATGTGTACCTTAGGACATTAGTTGAAGAACTCTTACAGTTGTGGGGCAAACCAGGTGTACGTGTGTGGGATGAGAACAAACAGGAGCCATTTGATCTACGAGGGTTGTTATTCGTAACCATCAATGATTGGCCTGCTCTTAGTAACCTTTCAGGACAGACAAACAAGGGATATAAGGCATGCACCCACTGTTTAGATAAGACCGAAGGTACATATTTGCATAAATGCAAGAAGGTTGTGTACCTGGCGAATCGACAATTTCTTCCGACCAATCATCTCGTAAGAAAGAAAGGCAAGCATTTCAAAGGTGAGGCAGATCACCGGAAGAAGCCTGAACCCCCTACTGGTGATGATGTATTTGGTATGGTCAAGGACATAGAAGTAATCTTTGGAAAGGGTCCCAGCAGTCAATTAGTTCCGAACGACGTCGCTACAGGACACGCACACATGTGGAAGAAGAAATCTATATTTTGGGAGCTGCCATATTGGAAAGTCCTGCGTGTCCGCTCTTCAATCGACGTGATGCACGTGATGAAGAATCTCTGCGTGAACCTGCTAGGATTCCTAGGCGTGTATGGGAAGACAAAAGATACACCTGAAGCACGAGAGGACCAACAAATTATGAAAGACCCAAAGAACATGCATACACATAACAAGACATATAAAGGGCGTCACTTAAGTCGTGCCAGCTATGCTCTTACCAAAGCAGAGAAGGAAATCTTTTTTGAAGTCCTTTACAGTATCAAGGTGCCGTCGGGCTTCTCATCTAATATAAAGGGGATAATAAATATGGCAGAGAAAAAGTTCCAAAACCTGAAGTCTCATGACTGTCACGTGATTATGACGCAATTGCTTCCGATTGCATTGAGGGGGCTTCTACCGGAAAATGTTCGAGTACCCATTGTGAAGCTGTGTTCATTCCTCAATGCAATATCTCAGAAGGTAATCAATCCAGATATTCTGCCAAGGTTACAGAAGGATGTGGTACAATGTCTTGTTAGTTTTGAATTGGTGTTCTCACCATCCTTCTTCAATATTATGATGCATCTCCTGGTTCATCTAGTGGAAGAGATTGCCATTCTCGGTCCGGTATTTCTGCACAATATGTTCCCCTTTGAGAGGTTCATGGGAGTCTTAAAGAAATATGTTCATAACCGTGCTAGACCAGAAGGAAGCATCTCCAAGGGATATGGAACATAGGAGGTCATTGAGTTTTGTGTTGACTTTATTCCTGACCTTAAGCCGATTGGTGTTTCTGACTCGCGGCATGAGGGAAGACTAAGTGGAAAAGGCACGCTGGGAAAGAAAGCAATGATATGTAGGGACGGGGATTCTTTCACTAAAGCACACTACACAGTTCTACATAATTCCACCTTGGCAGCTCCGTATATCGAGGAACACAAGAATATTGTACGCTCCAAAAACCCGGGGAAGCCTGAATCATGGATTACAGATGAACACATGAAGTCTTTCGGTGGTTGGATGCGGACACATCTCTTGAATGACACCACTATTGGAGATCAGCTATACTTGTTGGCCGCGTCACCATCTTCTACTGTATTGAATTTCCAAGGGTACGAAATAAATGGGAATACATTCTACACGATCGCCCAAGATAAAAAGAGCACCAACCAAAATAGTGGTGTCCGCTTTGATGCAATAGACGATAATGTACAAAAGGACACATATTATGGTTACATAGAGGAGATATGGGAACTAGACTATGGAGTCTCTTTTAAGGTCCCTTTGTTTCGCTGTAAATGGGTCAACCTGAATGGGGAAGGGGTAAAGATAGACCAGTTGTACGGAATGACAACAGTGGATCTCAACAATCTTGGTTATAGAGATGAACCATTCGTCCTAGCCAATGATGTGTCTCAGGTTTTGTATGTGAAGGACATGTCCTCCAGACCGAAAAAAAGAAAAAATATGCAAACGAATACATCATATGATGAGCCAAAGCGTCACATAGTTCTTTCAGGGAAAAGAAACATCGTGGGAATCGAGGACAAGACAGACATGTCAGAAGATTATAATAAGTTTGATGAAATTCCGCCCTTCACAGTGAAAACTGACCCAAGCATTCCGTTAAGTAAAGAAGATGCTCCATGGTTACGTCTGAAGCGGTCATAAGGAATGACATATGCCAAGAAGTTCATGCTCATATTATGTAACTCTAGTTCATGTCTTTCGCGGTTTGTGGCTTGTCCGAAGGATATCTTTCGCGGTTTGTGGCCTTTAGTCCCGGTTTTGTAGTCTCAGTTTTTAATATTAATAAATGTCTTGAGTGTTAGTCCCGTTTTGTGGCTGGACCGGGAGTGCCTCTATGACCAGTTTCTTGGATATGCCGGAGGACTGGGATCCGGCGGCATCTCCCTGAAACTGGTCGTAGTGGTGTCCCTGCTCTCGAAAACCATCTTGCAGCTTGTAACTTCTCTAACTAGATCAATACGCCTCGGAGCTAACTAATTTCACATATTAGGGAGTGCCTCTATGACCAGTTTCTCGGAGATGCCGGAGGACTGGGCTCCGTCGGCATCTCCCTGAAACTGGACGCAGTGGTGTCCCTGCTCTCGAAAACCATCTTGCATCTTGTAACTTCACTAACTAGATCAATACGCCTCGGAGCTAACTAATTTCACATATTAGGGAGTGCCTCTATGACCAGTTTCTCGGAGATGCCGGAGGACTGGGCTCCGTCGGCATCTCCCTGAAACTGGCCGTAGTGGTGTCCCTGCTCTCTAAAACCATCTTGGAGATGCCTCAAACTGGATGGAGGACTGGACTCACAAGGATACCTATTTATAGTACAAGCAGCTCGGCATAATGTCGACACTCACGACATAATGTCGACACTCACGACATAATATCGACACTCACCCCTATTATTAGTGCTGACTCATCTTTAGTCCCGGTTGGTGTCTCCAACCGGGACTAAAGGTTCATCTTTAGTCCCGGTTGGTGACACCATCTGGGACAAGGTACAAGCCGCACGACATCATGTCGACACTCACCCCTATTATTAGTGTTGCCTGGCCCACTCTGCCGCAATCCCTTCAGTCGCGGTTGGTTTCTCCAACCGGGACTAAAGATGAACCCTCTCTTTATATAGGCATTTCCCTCTATTTATTAGGTAACACTCAAGACATTTATTAATATTAAAAACCGGGACAAACCGGGACTAGCTAACACTCAGGACTAAAGCCGCCCCCTTTAGTCATAATCATGCCTAGTCCTATAGTACGCAGCTTCAGGGTCTTCATCGTCGTCGTCATCATCATCATCATCGTCACCTGCCACTCCGGAGATCCTTAGCCTATGCATGGCATATACCAGGGGCCATTCCAGCCTCGGATTCATGGCGGGCGGGAGAGGGGTCTCCTGGAAGACGATGCCGCTACCGCCGGGACAGTGTGGGGCCTGTGGCGGGTGGACTCGTGGGCACCGTAGGCGAGGATGGTGTCCCTCGGCGATGTAGCGCATCACTCTGATGATAGTACGGTTCGCCCACCACAGACGACGGCCGGCTTCGTTGTGGTTCACCGGTGGCGGGCCATCACCCTCGTACCTGGCGAGCTCCCTTTCCCTCCTATTAGCGAAGAAGGCATTCCAGGTGTCGTGGTTGTCGGGATCCCACTGGGGATCCATCCGCTGCTCCGGCGTGAGCTCGTGGTAGAAGTGGTTTGTGATGGACGCCTGGCGTGCGGAACCTTGAGGGACAGGAGGGACAGGAACCCCTCCAGCGCTCAGCATCCAGCCGGTGGGCGGCCGGTAGCCCGGCGGACAAGGGTAGTTTGAGGCGCACAGCGCCTCGGTCTCCTCGAGGGTCAGAATGGCCCAGTAGGCGTTGTCCATTGTTCTAAGAGAGGAAGGTGTGGATGTGTGGATAGCCATGGCACGATCACCCTAAATATAGAGGGAAAGGGCGGGAAAACTTGGCGTGAAGCTTTGGGAAATGGCGGGAAATATCTTTAGTCCCGGTTAGTGACTACATCCGGGACTAAAAGCTCTAGTAGAAAGGAAAGGGCGGGAAAACTTGGCGGGAAGAGGTGGGAAATGTTGTGCTGAATCATTTTTAGACTCGCAATATGTGGTTTCTTCAGAGATCCAATGCTAGTTCTAACGATGCTCGTCCCCTATCTTCATGCACACCGGTTCGACCATAGTTAGAAATTCGGATAATTTAAAACGGGCATAATAAATTCAAAAAAATCCGAACAATGAAAATCCTTCGCGTGGTGTCATATTTTGTTACATAGTTGAAAGGAAAAATACCAGACTTGGTATATTGATCATGTTTCGAAAAAACCTTCACAAAATGACCTATCATGTTCGAGGTTTCATGGCTTTCGGTCCAAATAACCGATGTTATGTGCTGAATCACGGCATAGTTTGTGATGTTGTGCCCATATTATGCATGTGTGTGGACATTGGTATGGAGAACAATGTTGCAGGAGGAAGTTTTCCTTTTTGTCGCACGGAAAAGCCCTTTTCCATTTTCCGAGCGCAAAAAACGGGTCGTTTTGTGAAGTAACCACCAAAATGCCGTTTCAGAATGCTACCGTCCCATTTTCCTAAAATACTAGACCACCTTACATGGACTATCTCCCAACCGGTACATCTCAAACCTTTTCGTCCATCCCGGGTAAAAAGGACAAATGTCTGCCGAATCGGCAGGAAGTGGGTCCGGTTTGTACTACAGGTACATGATCTATCGCCCGTGATTTTTTGAAAAAATCATTTTTAGACTCGCAATATGTGGTTTCTTCAGAGGTCCAATGCAAGTTCTAACGATGCTCGTCCCCTATCTTCATGCACACCGGTTCGACCATAGTTAGAAATTCAGATAATCCAAAACGGGCAAAATAAATTCAAAAAAAATCCGAACAATGAAAATCCTTCGCGTGGTGTCATATTTTGTTACATAGTTGAAAGGAAAAATACCAGACTTGGTATATTGATCATGTTTCGAAAAAACCTTCACAAAATGACATATCATGTTCGAGGTTTCATGGCTTTCGGTCCAAATGACCGATGTTAAAAAAATATAAGTTAATTCATTTTTAATTGTAAATGGTTCATATTTTAAATGGTTACATTAATTATTTTTTAAAACAGAAAATGGTTTTGAATTATTTATTCAAATCCAAACACTTTTTATGTTTAAAGTTTTTCTAAATTCCAAATTAATATTCAAAAATATAAGTTAATTCATTTTAAAAGGTTACATTAATTATTTTTTAAAAATAGAAAATGGTTTTGGATTATTTAATCAAATCCATACACTTCTTATGTTTAAAGTTTTTCTAAATTCCAAATTGATATTAAAAAATATAAGTTAATTTATTTTTAATTGTAAATGGTTCATATTTTAAATGGTTACATTAATTATTTTTTAAAACAGAAAATGGTTTTGAATTATTTATTCAAATCCAAACACTTTTTATGTTTAAAGTTTTTCTAAATTCCAAATCAATATTCAAAAATATAAGTTAATTCATTTTAAAAGGTTACATTAATTATTTTTTAAAATTAGAAAATGGTTTTGGATTATTTATTCAAATCCATACACTTCTTATGTTTAAAGTTTTTCTAAATTCCAAATTGATATTAAAAAAATATAAGTTAATTCATTTTTAATTATAAATGGTTCATATTTTAAATGGTTACATTAATTATTTTTTAAAACAGAAAATGGTTTTGAATTATTTATTCAAATCCAAACACTTTTTATGTTTAAAGTTTTTCTAAATTACAAATTAATTATCATTTAAAAAACAATACAAATTTAAACTCCAAAATAAAAAATAAGGCGGGAACAGAGAGAAAATACCTGAATTTTTTTGAAAACAGGGGAATATGTCCCGGTTGGAGCCACCAACCGGGACTAAAGACCCGTGCGCGCCAACCGTTGGTCTGCTGAAAATATTGGAGTATACGTCCCGGTTGGTGGCTCCAACCGGGACGTATGCCCCTTTAGTCCCGGTTGGAGCCACCAACCGGGACTAAAGGCCCTTTGGTTATAACAGCGCGGGCCTCCTCTTCTTCTTCCCTTCCCCACTCACTTCTCTGCTTCACCGACGCGCGCACAACCGCCCCCGACGCCGGCAGGCTGCCCAAGCTCGCCGCCCCCGACGCCATCAGGCTGCCCGAGCCCGCGCGTTCCATCCGCCAGCACCGCCGCCTCCGTCCGTGCACGCACCAGTCGTCGCCCACGACCCCGTCTTCCTCGACCCCGACCGTGCTCGCCGGCGTCGATTCGCTCAACCTCGACCTCCCGCGCTCTCTCCGACCAACCTCACGCGCTCAGGGTGAGCAAGCGAACCTTCTGGATGCCTCCTTCCTTCCCCTCTCGCTGTAGTTCATGCCTGCGCCGTTAGATCCCGTTCGCCGCCGTCGGCCGTCATTGTACCACCTGCTCCGGCAACCAACAGAGGGCGGCGCCGCCAATTTTGAGTCCGCCTGGATGCGCTGATTCCAGCACGCCAAGTCCCGCAGCCCCGCTTGCTCTCCTCCGCTGCCTACCATCGCCGTCTGACGTGTCTCCGGCGAGCCCAACGTGGCGTCTAGGTGGCATCCGCGTGGCCCTGGTCCCACACAGTCAGCCTCTAGGGCTAGCTCCTTCTCTGGTGACAGATGACCCTGTTTCCCCTTTCCTTGCGTGATAGGTGGCCCTGGTCCCACCAGTCAGCCACTATGGCTAGTTGTTACTATGGTGCAAAAGGTTTAAACATTTGATTTAATAATTTCAGAATTTGAATAAAACTTGTAAATTCAATAACTTTTAATCTGTAATTTAGAAAAATACAAATAATATACCAAAATGTTCAGAAAAATGAGAACTATCTATCTATGCTATAATCATGCATTGTTCAACAACTTAAATGAAAAGTTAAATTAGAACACCCTAGTAACCCTAACAGGTGATTCCGGAGTTCCTTGAGTTAGGGTTTGCGCCCCTCGGAACCCCGATTAACTTGTCGAGCATGCTTTAGGGTTACATTCCAATGCACATTAACTTGTCATATCATCATCATTGCTTGAGCATTGCATCGATGCCATGTGTTGATTGTTTCCCTTTCTTTCCGGTGATTTGGTTCTTCTCGGTAGAATACGATATCGAGATCGAGATCGAAGACCGAGATCAAGACCATAGAAGATCGACGAACAATACTTGACCAACTATAATAAAGTCAAGTATTTTGTTAGTATCTAGTGTTACCTATCTGCTGGATAGTTTCCCTTTTGTAGCCTTATACTCATGTTCCCCGAGGTCCCGGGTGATGACAATGGCGATGACGATGATGCACCGACGATGGCTCCTGTTGGCTACCCAGTGGATGATATCACAGAGATGACACACTGCGAGCTACATGTCAAAGTTGTGAACATATCAATGAAGGTGGCGGTCGGCTATGCCTTACCAATTGGACCCACACCAACTTACCATTGTCGTCCGGTTCCAGAGGGCTACGCTGTTGTCGGCGTGGATGAAATCATGCCCACCTTTGAAGTTTTGGATCTTCACTACCCTGCAGGTGAAGGGGATGTGACTGTGTTGGGAGACGCAAAAAACGTCACCATTCTATAGCCAAAGGAATGTATCGTGCTTCGAAATCACACGCCAAGGCCATCTTCGCCGCCGCCTCACCCGTCTCCAGCGAGGTCATCTCCGCCGCGGCAGCCGTCTTCGTCGCCTCACCCGGCTCCGTTGCCTCACCAATCTCCAGCGCAGCCATCGCCGCGGGAGCCATCGCCAGCGCCTAAGGGTCAAAAGCGTAAGCGTACCGCTACTGTGCCTCGTGGTAAGCGATCGCCAAAACGTAAACAAGAGCCTCTTCCAAAAGTACCAAAGGTTCCTCCCAAGAGAGCTTATGACTGTACTGAAGAGGAGACTGCGTCGATCGTTGATGCGGAAACGACAGCGTTTTTCGCTAAGCTGAGGCAGCCGAAGGAGCCAGTGTTCCCCAGCACCAAAGAAGAAAAAGCCAAAGTGTTGAAAATGCTAAAGACTCTTCATCAACCCGAGCCAAAGCTGTCATCAGACTATGAGCGTTCTATTCTCAAGTCACATGCGGCACAAAAAGCCTCAAACAGCAGTACTGATGCAAGCGAGAAATATGTTGCCCAGCTCGGAGAACAAGCAAAACAGACTTGCGCCCCTCTCAAGGTGATTTCCCAAACCAATGTGGGGTCGAGCAAATATGGGGCCGAAGAGCAGTATGATCCAGAGGTAGTTGCACAATACGGAGAAGCTGTCGCTGCTCAAGGTATGAGTATTGCCCAGTACTTATCCCAGTTAGAGTTCTTCCCCGTGAGTGAAGTAGCATACAAATACCAGTACGGCAAACCTCTCGTCAAACCTGAGGAGGTAAACAATCTTCCAACAAAAATGCGAAGATTGCATAACTGGTACATGCATGCCACAAGGGTCGGGGCTAACTGGATAGTGCTGAAGGTTACAAAAAAGCATCATGGGAAAGATAAGGATGGCATGATATCCATTGAATTTGATGAACTATTTCAATTATTCAATCAAGACGCCTCGGACAAATCGATCATCAGTGCCTATTGTCTGTAAGTACTAATTCTGTAATTAATTTAGTCTCCAGCTATATTATTTTGTTTATTGCATGTATATAATCATACTGTAATATGCAGAATGAAGATTCTCGAATGCAGCAGAGGACAAATCTATGACATTGGCTTCATTGACCCATATTGGGTTCATGAAGCTAATCTCAAAATAAGCCCCCAGGATACGGAGGATAATATAGTACACGCGTTAAGGTTTTAAGAAACCAAAAGGGAAATACTATTTCCTTACAACTTCGAGTGAGTGTTATTGTCTTGTATACACTTTCTATTTCGCTTACTCGATGTTAAGTATATAATTGATTAGTTATGCATTTGCAGCTTCCACTATATTCTGTTAATCATTCAACTTGACAAAGGGCGTGTCCTAGTCATGGACTCGAAACATAAACCCCTTGAGACGTGGAAGGACATGCAGATACTTCTCCAGCGGTAATTCTAATCATTACGACACTATATCGGCAACCGTTCGTGAATTTTATGATATCAAGTACTTAATAACCTATTTTATTCGTTTTTTACGCCGGGCAGCGCTTGGAAACGGTTCACCAACAAGGCTAGGGATGTTTGGAAAGAGGATCTTACATTTTAACCACTAAATGTAAGCATCACTAGCTATATACGCGCATCTCTTTGATTCTAGTTTTGATACAGTTATTATCATGCTTGATTATTAATTTGATTGAACTCTGTTCTCGTAAAGTGCCTGACACAGGGACCAGGTAACAATCTATGTGGATACTATGTTTGCGAGTTCATCCGGCAGACGTGCGATGAGAAGGACAGAAATTTAGAGCAACTCCACGTACGTAAACAATTTCTATAGTTTTTAATTACAATTAAATTGTGTTTAGTTTCATTCATATAGGCTGACTCCTTTTTTAAATCCGATCGAACGTCTACGGGACGGTCTTCTGCCAAAGGATCGCGTACGAGCAATTCAGGAGGAATTGGCGGGATTCTTGGATGCAGAAGTCCTAGACCCAAAAGGGAAATACTACTCGGCTGTGTATAGACAATAGGAATTGTAAAAATAGCAACTTTGAAGAAATTGGCCGGTAGCATCGAATAGCAACTTTTGTATGTAGTGCATGAACTCGATCCTTGTATTCAATGTAATATTGTCATCATGATGTAATATTAGGTTCCTTCATTCATAAGTGCAAATCATTAAATAAACAATAAAACAACCTAAATGAATTCTCTGCCGCGGCACAAAAAGTGGCAAAAATGCTGTCGCGGCAACAAAATTTGCCAAAATAAATTCTCTGCCGCGGCAGAGAAATGGACCAAATCTCTGCCGCGGCAGAAATTTATTAGTCCCGGTTCCTGTCACGAACCGGGACTAATGCTCCACCCCCCTCGCCCTCTGCCGCTGCCACGTGTGTACCATTTAGTCCCGGTTGTAGTCCCGATTGCCCCGTCCCGGTTGGGCAATCGGGACTAAAGCCCCGTACCAACCGGGACCTATAGCCCCGTTTCCACCAGTGTCTGCATGTATGATGTATCCCTCATGGTCATGGCAGGCTTCCGCTGATGCCGGGTCATCGTCAATTTGTGCAGCAGTTTGTGTTCTGTCTAGCTTTAATTTTGACATCATGCGGGGCGAGGCGCGCACTAGATCAGCTGTTAATGGCGCGCTAATGGTTTATTATACGGCCCATGAAAAAGTAAGCGGGGAGGAGGAATTATTACCATCACTTTAGTTTTTTTTCTGCCAACCGGATTAGTATCGCTTTATCGACAGTTAATGATTACTAGTACTACCCCGTAGAAAGAATGGTAATTAGTCCTACCAGATTCTAGAAGAAATAATAATTAACACAGATTCGTAACACTACTCTATGGTAGATTCCTCCGGCTCTTGAGATTATCCCGAAGTTAACCGAACGTGGTTTATTTGATTCCCAAATCTCTACTTTACTGGAGAATGGGAACGGGGTGACACTCTCATAGGAACATAACAAAGATAAACAATGTCTAAGCATGACATTTTTTTGTTGAAAAGGAGCATATATAAATATTAGAAGATACTAATTACATATAGTCTCTACAACAACGCAAGCGGCTATACGGATGCACACAAAAATATTATAAAAAGAAAAATCCCGCTACAGTGACTTATTCATTGAAACAACAGAACTACCACCACCAAGACAACACATAAGTCCAGCTTCTCAAAAGACGACATCT
Source organism: Avena sativa (assembly GCA_916181665.1). Lineage (NCBI taxonomy): Eukaryota > Viridiplantae > Streptophyta > Magnoliopsida > Poales > Poaceae > Avena > Avena sativa. Next base: position 428,548,471 of record OV702280.1, read on the forward strand.
CCAGAAAGGAAACAGTGCACAAACACCGTCATCGCCAATCAAAGATTTATGTTTTCACCCTGAAGAAATTCTACACTCTCAAAACAATGTCTTCAACAAGACCATTGCCAGACACAACCAATTAAGGCCAGACCCTGGGGTTTCACCCTGGAAGGTAGAACCGTGAACCTCTTCTGTACAGTCGCCCCCACTTGCATGCTCCTGCTCCAAGTCACGAATCACCAAGCCAATTCGTTATCGGGCTTATGAAAAAGTAAGCGGGGAGGAGGAATTATTACCATCACTTTAGTTTTTTTTCTGCCAACCGGATTAGTATCGCTTTATCGACAGTTAATGATTACTAGTACTACCCCGTAGAAAGAATGGTAATTAGTCCTACCAGATTCTAGAAGAAATAATAATTAACACAGATTCGTAACACTACTCTATGGTAGATTCCTCCGGCTCTTGAGATTATCCCGAAGTTAACCGAACGTGGTTTATTTGATTCCCAAATCTCTACTTTACTGGAGAATGGGAACGGGGTGACACTCTCATAGGAACATAACAAAGATAAACAATGTCTAAGCATGACATTTTTTTGTTGAAAAGGAGCATATATAAATATTAGAAGATACTAATTACATATAGCCTCTACAACAACGCAAGCGGCTATACGGATGCACACAAAAATATTATAAAAAGAAAAATCCCGCTACAGTGACTTATTCATTGAAACAACAGAACTACCACCACCAAGACAACACATAAGTCCAGCTTCTCAAAAGACGACATCTCCAGGAAGGAAACAGTGCACAAACACCGTCATCGCCAATCAAAGATTTATGTTTTCACCCTGAAGAAATTCTACACTCTCAAAACAATGTCTTCAACAAGACCATTGCCAGACACAACCAATTAAGGCCAGACCCTGGGGTTTCACCCTGGAAGGTAGAACCGTGAACCTCTTCTGTACAGTCGCCCCCACTTGCATGCTCCTGCTCCAAGTCACGAATCACCAAGCCAATTCGTTATCGGGCTTATAGCTCCCATGCGATGTCTTTAATCGGAATTGGAAAGAACACGACATCGTTGCAAAGAATAGCTCGCATACGACGCTTGTGAGGCAGCTAATAGCCCAGGGCCACATGGGCCATAAAACGGTCGTTAAGGACACATTTAACTTTGTTCCAAGATTAGGGTTAAGCCAAACCGGTTGGTTGGGACAGCCAGTCAAGCCAGTTATACCAACCTCTTCCAACCGAGAGAGCGCGTCACACTGACTGTAGCTTCCTCGACGGCGGCGGCGGACCTCACCCATCGTTCTCGGCACCGGCGGCGGCAGGGCAATTTTTTTAGGCGGCAACGCTTTCCGTTCGACGGTGAAGGTGGTGAGTGCCATTTGAAAGCTAATTCCTATCCTGTTCTTCTCAATTCGAGATCTGAGCGTGCCCATTGATGCTAGATTGTGGAGGTCGGGGTGTGCTGAACGGGGCGAGGGGGAACGAGATGGAGCATGGAGAGGGGACTTCTAATCGGTATATCCCGCATCTCTGCACTTAATTTCTCTAAAGTTGAGCTCTTTGTTCGCTTCCGCTAGCTCAAAGTGCCTGCCAAAAACAGGGGAGACGATGTTGCGCGCCAAACCTTCAAATTTTGCTTCAATTTCTTTCCCTCTAGGGTTGTTTCAGTTGATGGCAACACGCAGATCATTGAGAGAGACACGGTTGTTAAATGGGAGGTGTAATTAGAACATGTTGATCCCCAAGAGCTAATAAACATGGGAGAGGAGGCGGTGAGGAAAATGGTGGAAAAAATTGGGGATAGTGTGGTTTGGGGGCCAGAGCAAGAAGTGTCTTTGTTACGATTTGATGATTGCAAATGTGACTATGTTAGGGTTGAGACAGGGGAACATATAGTTGATAAAATTGATGAGCGAAACGGTTGGACAAGCAAAACTATTCTGTTTTTAGCAGAGCTCATTGATCTGGAACCTGATTCGAGGGTTGGATATGTGGCCTCGAAGTTGGCTGCTCAGATGGTCGAGGATGATTTGGCTGCACAAAGGCAAGTAATGCCTATAATTACTGAGTTGGAAGTGTTAACAGTGGAGGATGATGCTAATGCACAAGGGGAGGCTGCAGATGCTAATGCACAAGGGGTTGCACAAAGGATTGTAATTGTTGATTAGAATTCAGTTGAGATACATGACTGGACTGATTTGGTCATTGCACCAATAGATGACATTGAAATGGTAAAGCTTTTTGGCATTCCTATAGATGATAGGGACAAGGAGAAGAAGAGGGATGAAGCTGCAAATGATGGTGACAACCATTTAAGAGATGAAGAGGCAGATATAGATCCAGAGTGGTTGGAAAATGCTGCAGTTCATGTAGATGATGCACATGATGATGAGCTAGTAACAGTTTATGACAAAGAGGACCCAGTTATTGAAGTTGGGAGATTGTTTCCAAGCATGGATGAATTCAGGATGTGTTTCAGGACATATGCAGTCAAACGTGAGTTTGCTACCAAGACTATGTGGACTGATAAAAAGAAGTTCTATGCAAAATGCATAGGTTATGATGGTGGTTCCAGGCCTTGCAAGTGGTATATTTCTGCTAGACGTCAACCTGATGGAAGGACAATAAGAGTGAATCAAATTCCAAAAGCTCATACTTGCATTACAAGTTCTCAAACAGTTACAAAGATGACATCACAATTATGGGTTGCAAAAAAAATAAAGCCTATTTTAGCCACAACACCAAACATCACTGCAAAGAGAATGAAAATAGACTTGGAAAAGCAGTATCCCATTAAGCTGAATTATACTATAGTGTGGAAGGCAAAGCAAAGGGCAATGAAGGAGCTATATGGTGATTGGGCAAATACCTTTCGAATGCTTTATAACTTCAAAGCAGAAGTAGAGAAGAGGTCACCAGGCAGTGTTGTGGAGATAGATACTGAGGTAACAACTGATGGGAAAGTCTTCTTCTCTAAATTCTTCATGACTTTAAAGCCTTGCATCGATGGCTTTAAAGAAGTGTGCCGTCCATATTTGAGTATAGACTCATCTTTCTTGACTGGAAAGTGGAATGGTCAACTTGTCGTGGTGGTATCACGACATATTCCATGGGTAGGCTAAAGTTGGGGCCGATCGACGTGGAGGAATCCGGGGAGGGATGATGCAGTGAAGACCGCACTCGTATGAACAAAGAGAAGTACAATGTATCTAGGATTGAGGCTCTCATGTGGAGATAACACCTCTATCTCTACATCTAATCTCTTATAATCTTGCCATACTTGTGGCTACAATCATGCTCCTTGAGCTGTATCTCCTATGCCTCTATCTAAATCTCTCTGTGAGAGTGGAGGAGGAAGAAGAAGGAGAACTCCTATTGAGCAGAGAGGGGAGGAGCCCTTCGGGGCCTCTCTCGTAACGATCCCCCTGGTGCTCCTTATAAAGGGGAGCCCAGGGGACAAGACTTGTTCTACACGCTTGGCATCTAGATGGCATATTCTGGGTATCTTCTAGAGATGCTCAGCATATGCCTTGGCATCTTTGGAGATGCCAGGCATATTCCCTAGCATCTTATTTGATGCCAAGAGCATATCCCTAGCATCTTGTTAGATGCCAAGGGCATATTCCATACACCATGTGCCAGTCTGAGCTGGTGGGCTCCCAAGACTGACACGATACTGGTGGAGATTGTCTTGGTTCGATGGCGTGCTCCTGCGGAGGTTGGGGATGCTTTTGGAGATAAATGACAGGGCGTTCGAGATGAAATACCTCGGCCCAGACATCCCAGACAAAGTGCTGATTCGGCCTATCTACCAGCTAATTCGGCCTGGTTCCGATAATTGAAGGACAAGGCCCAGCCGGGTTATCTGCCTGCCCAGCCGGGTCACACTGAAATCGTCCTGGAGGAGGAGTTAGCCTGAGTCTGCGTATGGCCCATCCGGGGTGATGGCGGCCCAGCCGGGCTCTCCTTCTCTCGGCCCACGCGGGCTAGTAAGGAGAGAGGCCCAGCCGGGTGGTTCCTGGTGATCTGGGTGAGTGGTGGTGACGTAGGCCCGTGGTGGGTCGGCTGTGTTGGGATGTCGCCGACCCATCCAGGTGACAGCGATGGTTCTTGGTGGCGTGTTGGCGTCGAGGTAGTGCTAGCGCAGGAAGGTGGCGACGTTGGCGGGGGCAATGTGGTCCGGTTGACGTTGGTGGGAGTTCCCCCAACATGGAGAGGTTGGCGGGCCGGCTGGGTAATCCGGCCGGCTGTGGCCTGATTCGGCCCAAGAACTGATGATTCGGTCCCTGTAGGCCTAATTCGGCTTTGGAAGTGCATATTTGGTCTAGTATGACTTATATTAGGCCGAATTAACTATAATTCGGCCCAGTCTATCTTTTATCTTTTTTTCCTTTTAGTTTTCTTCCTTGGTTCCATATTTCTCCACTTAAGTATGCATATGTTTCTCATTAAATCTCCCATTTCTTTACAGAGCTCCTTTTATACATCAACTCTGGGGTATCTGGGGGTACACCCCCGACACAACTAGCAGCATGCAATGCTTTAGATGGACACAATTGGATGTTCCCTGTAGATATTGGCATGTTTCAGTCTGAGACAGAGGCATCATGGACATGGTTCATGATGCAGTTGGAAAGATGCATAGGGCCAGTCTCTCCATTGGTAGTGCACACAGTTGCATGTAAAGGTTTAGAAAATGCAGTGAAGATTTTTTTCCCTCATGCCGAGTAGAGGGAGTGGTTTGGCCATATGTGGATGAATTTGATCAAAAAATTCAGAGGAGATGATTTTGGACGCATGTGGCCAGCAGCAAGATCTTACACCAGACAGACACATTCATATCACCTTGACAAGATTAAGGCGGCATGCTCTGAGGTGGATAGGGTCAAGTTTTGTACATGGTTGGAAACCTACCATTCTCTTTTATGGTACAGGTCAGGTTTTAACACTGCCATCAAATGTGATCATATCAACAATAATTTGGCAGAAAGTTTCAACAACAAAGTGAAGAATTTAAAAGACTTGCCTGTCCATGACATGGTTGACCAGATCAGGATCATGATCATGAGGTTGTGGGAATTGAGAAGAAGGCTTGGTAATGTTCTTCAAGGAGATAATCTTCCCGATGTTGTGCAGCAGGTGGTCAATAGGATCAGAAATCTTGCACATTTGCGTGTTGAGAAATCCTCATTGTGGCGTGCTGAAGTCAGAGATACAAAGACTGGCAGGAGGCATGTTGTTGACACTCAATTGCATGAATGCACATTCCTTGAGTGGCAACACACTGGGAAGCCTTGTGAGCATGCCATACTTTTCTTGGCCTCCAAACACAAGCTAAATATGCACCCATATTTGCATGAGTATTATTCTGTAGCAAAATTCAAGGCTGTATATGGAACACCAATTCCAGCACTTACAGATCAGTCTTAGTGGCCTGAAGTGGACATTCAGTTCTCCTTGTGTCCTCCTTTGATGAAAAGAAAGGCCAGCAGGCCCAAGCAGAGTAGATTCAAGGCTTGGTTTGAGAAAGGTGGGAGCATCAAGAAGGGAAAGAAAGATGAAAAGAAAGATGCCAAGCCAAAAAGTGCCCAAAAAGGTAACAAGAATAGATGCAAACTCTGTGAAGAACTTGGACACCGAGTTGGCTCTACCAAGTGCAGATACACTGCTGAAAAGCCAAAGTATGTTCATCCAAAATCTATGTATTTCTTGTTGATGATTTTTCTCCCCCAGCTAACTTGCTTGTTTTCAGGAGGAAGCGTGGAGAGAAAGGCCCACCTCTTGTTGTTGAAGAATGCTGGCCAGTGAAAAGGGCAAGAATCAATGGACAAAGAAAGAAGAGAACTAACCAGATCATGTTTGGTGCTGCTGAGGTGCAATCTAAACTTATTTTGGAGGATGATGTGCAAACTTTTGAGGCTTTAGGGCACACCGTTTCTGATTTGGAAGCTCTAGTGCAAAATGAGGGGCAAAATGAGCATGTTGTTGAGGCTCTAGTGCAAAATGAGCATGTTGTTGAGGCTCTGGTGCAAAATGAGCATGTTGTTGAGGCTCTGGTGCAAAATGAGCATGTTGTGGAGGCTCTGGTGCAAAATGAGCATGTTGATGAGGCTGTGGTGCAAACTGACCATGTTGATGAGGCTCTGGTGCCAGATTGTGTTGTTGAGGAGGTGCAGGAGGTGAAGGAGACTCTTGGACGTGCTGTGGGGAGGACAGATGGTTATGGTAAGAAAAAGAAGAGCATAAACCTGTTGTGTGGTGTGAAACTTGTGAAGGAGAAAAAAACGAGGGGTAAGAAGAGCCAAAAGAAATAGACTTTGAATTTGGCACTTGTTGTTGTTGTAAACATTTTTTATTGTAATAATTTGGCACTTGTTGTTGTAATAATTTGGCACCTTTTGTTGTTGTAAACATTTTTTATTGTAATAATTTGGCACTTGTTATTGTAATAATTTGGCTGAAATTCAAATATGATGGTAAATTTGAATTTCAACCAATGTAGCTATGTGTACTTTTCTATGTTTGTATGAGCTTCCAACGTTTTTCTCATATGTAGAGTACAACTCATCCGCCCCATCCTCACCCTGATCCCTTTTGTGAAGTACAACTCACCCTCACCCAAATGTGGTAGAAATGGGTTTCCAAAGCTAGGGTAAACCACCCCATTTCTAAGGAAGTTTTTTTTTCGACCATTTCTAAAACCAAGTTTGATATTTTTCCTCACAACTATGTCGCATAACATGACACCATGCGAAAGTTTTGTATTTTTTTTGAATTAGTTATGCACATTTGAATGTCTGGTCAAACTTTTTGAAGGGTTTTTAAATATTCTTAGCTAGGGGCTGAGACTCACAAAACTAGCATTGGATCTCTAATGAAATAGCATGTTGTGTACCTAAAAAGTATTTTTTACAAAAAATCACCAGCATGAAATCATGTACATGTAGTTGTAGGGATTCGTAGCATGGAAAACAAAAAAATTCTATCGCATAGAAACAAACAAGCCAAGATCTATCTACTAGATTGTAGCAACGAGTCGATGGAATAACTCACCCTCGAAGATTCCAAAGTGTTTAACGAGAGCGGATTCTCGTGGGTGATGTAGTCGTACTCTTCCCGATCTCAAGATCGCGTAGACGATCCTTCCGGCGCTGCGTTCCGGTAGCGCTCCCGCAGTCGGTCACACGTTCGGTACTCGACGAAGACCTTCCTCTCCCTTGTTCCAGCAGGCAGCGGAGGTTGTAGCACTCTCCTCGCGATTCCGGCAGCACAACGGCGTGGTACCGAAAGTAGAGGGGAGATCTCGCAGGGCTTCGCCTTAAGCCGGAGCGAGTATGGTGGACTATGAGAGAGTACCTCGACGATCTAGGGTTTAGACATGCCGAGGAGGGGGCTAGGCCGGCAGCTAGGGTTTGACCTAGGCGGCGGCGAGTGCCCTAGGGCCAGCGGCGGCTATGGAGGCGGCGGCGGCTTGGGGCTAGGGTTTAGAGGTAGGAACTTGTGTGTCTAGGAGGGGAGCCCTGCCCCTCCACTTATAGGTGGAGGGAGGCGCGCCAGGGGAGGGGAGTCCCTCCCCAACTCGGACCCAAGGTGGGCCGGCGGTGGAGGTGGAGGGACTCCTCCCCAACTCGGATTCCACCTCCCCTCCACTTCCCAAAATTAGCCGTTTGACTTTCAAATTGGCGTTTGACTTTTCAAACAAGGATTTGATTAAATCCTCTATTTTGTTCAGCGATGACACTTAGTACATGATGCAATCATACCAACTTGATATAACACATTCATGTACCCTTCCCCTCCAGAGTGCCGGACATTCCGGAACCTTCTAGAACATTCCCTGATGAAAACACCAGAACCATTCTCCAACTCCGAAACAAGACTTTCCTTATATGAATCTTATTCTCCGGACCATTCCGGATCTCCTCGTGATACCCCGAATCCCATTCGAGACGCCGAACAACATTCGGTCTCTTTCTCATCATTCCATAACTACTCAAACAACGTCGAATCCTTAAGTGTGTCTCCCTACGGTTCGTGAATTATGCGGACATGATCGAGACACTTCTCCGAACAATAACCAATAGAGGAATCTGGAAATTCATATGGCTCCCACATATTTCAACGATTACTTTGCGATCGAATGAACCACTTACATACGATACCAATTTCCCTTTGTCTCACGATAGTTTACTTATCCGAGGTTATGATCGTCGGTATCTCTGCATACCTAGTTCAACCTCGTTATCGATAAATACTCTTTTTTCGTTCCCGTGATATGTGATCCCTTGTGAGCCAGTCACATGCTTGCAAGCTAATTGGATGACATTTCACCGAGAGGGCCCAGAGTATATCTATCCGTCATATGGATGGACAAATCCCACTCTTGATCCATGTGTTTCAACCAATACTTTCCGAACACTCAATGCCACCTTTAAAGCCACCCAGTTACGGTGTGGTGTTTGATGTCATCAAAGCATCCATCCGGTAAAGGTGATATGCATGATCTCATGGTTGAAGGAATTAGGTTACTATGTATCAGAAAGCATATAGCAATTGAACTATTAAAATGACTTGATCTTTATGCTACGCTTATCTATAGGAGTATGTCCATCATACCATTCTCCTAGCGATATGATCTTGTTGTTAATAACATCTCAATGTTCATGATAGGGAAACCACAATCATTTATTAACCAACAAGCTAGTATTATAAAGAGGCTTTACTAGGGACTCTAATTTAGTTTACAAATCACACAAGTATTAATGTTTCCTTGTTAATACTGTTATAGCATGAATGTAAACATTTATCATAAACACAAATATATAATAATAACTATATTTATTATTGCCTCTAGGGCATATCTCCAACAGTAACCCACTTGCACTAGAGTCATCTAATCTAGATTACATGGTAATATACCGAACACCCATGGCAGTTTTGTGCTGGTCATGTTTTGCCCTCGGGAGAGGTTTAGTCAACGGATCCGCCACATTCAGATCTGTGTGTACTTTGCAAATCTTTATGTCCCCATCTTGGACATGTTCTCGAATAGCGTGAAAACGTAGCTTGATATGCTTCAGCTTCTTGTGTGACCTTGGTTCTTGCGCATTGGCTATGGCACCCATGTTATCACAGTAGATAGACATTGGGTCCAGCGCACTAGGAACCACACCCAGCTCTGTAATGAACTCTTTCATCCATATCGCTTCTTGTGAAGCCTCCGAAGCAGCCATGTATTCCGATTCAGTTGAAGATCTCGCCACAACGCTTTGCTTTGCACTCCTCCAGCTAACTGCTGCACCATTCAAAATAAATACGTATCCAGATTGTGATTTAGAATCATCCGGATCGGTGTTCCAACTAGCATCGGTGTAACCATTAACAACGAGTTGTTCATCACCTCCATAAGAAAGAACCATATCCTTAGTTCTTCTCAAGTACTTAAGGATGTTTTTGACCGCTGTCCAATGATCCACTCCTGGATCACTTTGATATCTGCTAGTTAAACTAACTGCATATGCAATGTCGGGTCTAGTACATAGCATGTCATACATTAGAGATCCTATGGCTGAGGCATAGGGAGTCTTACTCATCCTTTCTCTATCTTCTGCCGATGTCGGAATTTGAGTTTTACTCAAGGTCGTATTGGGAAACATGGGCAAGAACCCTTTCTTGCTATCTTCCATTCCAAACCTCTTTAGAACTTTGTCCAAATATGTACTTTGTGACAATGATATTTGGCGTCTTGATATATCTCTATAAATCTTTATGCCTAATATGTAAGCTGCTTCGCCAAGATCCTTCATTGAAAAACTATTATTCAAATAATCCTTGACACTATTAAGAAGGTCTACATCATTCCCAATCAACAATATGTCATCTACATATAGTATTAAGAATGCTACAGAGCTCCCACTCACTTTATTGTAAATACAAGCTTCTCCATAAGTTTGTATAAAACCAAAACTTTTGATTACCTTATCAAAACGTTGATTCCAACTTCGGGATGCTTGCTTCAATCCATAGATGGACCGTTGAAGTTTGCATACCTTGTTAGCATCTTTAGGATCGACAAAACCTTTGGGTTGCATCATATACAACTCTTCATCAATGTCTCCATTGAGGAATGTTGTTTTGACATCCATCTGCCATATCTCATAATCATAATATGCAGCGATTGCTAACATAATCCTCACAGACTTTAGCTTCGCTACTGGTGAGAAAGTCTCATCGTAGTCAACTCCTTGAATTTGTCGAAACCCCTTTGCGACAAGTCGATCTTTATAGACAGTAATATTACCATCAGCATCTGTTTTCTTCTTGAAAATCCATTTGTTCTCGACAGCCTTCCGGCCATCCGGTAAGTCCACCAAAGTCCATACTTGGTTTTCGTACATGGATCCAATCTCGGATTTCATGGCTTCTTGCCATTTGTTGGAATCTGGGCTCATCATTGCTTCCTCATATGTCTCTGGGTCATCGGTGTTGTCCACCAACATGACACTCATAACGGGATCATACCAATCTGGAGTGGTACGAGTTCTCATTGACCTGCGAGGCTCTGTAGCAACTACAACCGAAGTTTCATGATCATCATCATTAGCTTCCTCTCTTATTGGTGCAGGCACCACAGGAACTTCTTCCAGTGTTGCGCTACTCGCAATTTCGAGAGAAGGTTCGACAACCTCGTCGAGTTCTACTTTCCTTCCAGTCACTTCTTTCGAGAGAAATTCCTTCTCTAGAAAGGATCCATTCTTGGCAACGAAGATTTTGCCTTCGGATCTATGATAGAAGGTATACCCAATAGTTTCCTTCGGGTATCCTATAAAGACGCATTTTTCCGCTTTGGGTTCAAGCTTGTCCGGTTGTAACCTTTTTACATAGGCTTCGCAACCCCAAACTTTAAGGAACGACAATCTAGGTTTCTTCCCAAACCATAATTCATACGGTGTCGTTTCAACGGATTTAGATGGTGCCCTATTTAAAGTGAATGCGGCTGTTTCTAATGCATAACCCCAAAATGATAGCGGTAAATCTGTAAGTGACATCATAGAACGAACCATATCTAAGAGAGTTCGATTACGACGTTCGGACACACCATTACGCTGTGGTGTTCCCGGCGGTGTCAATTGTGAAAGTATTCCGCATTTCTTCAAATGCTCGCCAAACTCGTAACTTAGATATTCACCTCCACGATCAGAACGTAGAAATTTAATCTTCTTGTTACGTTGATTCTCTACCTCACTTTGAAATTCCTTGAACTTCTCAAAAGTTTCGGACTTATGTTTCATAAAATAGATATACCCATATCTACTCAAGTCATCCGTGAAGGTAAGAACATAACGATAACCACCGCGCGATGCTACACTCATTGGACCACACACATCGGTATGTATGATTTCCAATAAGTCCGTAGCTCGCTCCATCATACCAGAAAATGGAGTCTTAGTCATTTTACCCATCAGACATGCTTCGCATCTTTCAAGTGATTCGAAATCAAGTGATTCAAGAAGTCCATCTGAATGGAGTTTCTTCATACGCTTCACTCCAATGTGACCAAGACGACAGTGCCACATATAGGTCGAGTTATCGCTCGATTTCAAACGTTTAGCCTCAATGTTATTAATATGTGTATTTCCACTATCGAGATTCAATAAGAATAGACCATCTATCAAAGGTGCATGTGCATAAAACATATTACTCATATAAATCGAACAACCATTATTCTCGGACTTAAACAAGTAACCGTCTCGCAATAAACAAGATCCCGATATAATGTTCATGCTTAACGCAGGCACCAAATAACAATTATTTAAGTATAAAACTAATCCCCGATGGTAGATGAAGGGGTAGCGTGCCGACCGCGATCACATCAACCTTTGATCCGTTTCCCACGCGCATCGTCACCTCGTTCTTCGCTAGCTTCCGTTTATTCTGCAGCACCTGTTTCGAGTTACAAATATGAGCAACCGAACCAGTATCAAATACCCAGGCACTACTACGAGTACTAGTGAGATACACATCAATAACATGTATATCAGATATACCTTTCTTCTTGATGTTGCCGTTCTTCAAATCCGCCAAGTACTTTGGGCAATTCCGCTTCCAGTGACCTTCTCCCTTGCAGTAAAAGCACTCAGTATCAGGCTTAGGTCCATCCTTGGTCTTCTTCATTGGCGTGGTAACTTTCTTACCACCCTTTTTGAAGTGTCCCTTCTGCTTAAACTTGACTTTCTTGAATTTGGTGGTCTTTATTGACCAACAACACTTGGTGCTCTTTCTTGATCTCCACTTCTGCAGATTTCAACATGGCAAAGAGTTCTGGCAACGTCTTGTTCATGTTCTGCATGTTGTAGTTCATCACAAAGTTCTTGTAACTTGGTGGTAGTGATTGGAGGACGCGGTAAATCCCCAAAGCATTAGGAATCACTATACCCAAGCTTTGAAGTTTGTTTGCGTGCCCAGACATCTTAAGCACATGCTCACTGACGGGGCTGCCCTCTTCCATCTTGCAGTTAAAGAACTTTTCAGAAGCCTCATAGCTTTCAATTGCCGCATGAGTCTCAAAAATCAATTTGAGATCCTCGACAATATCATATGGGTCTGAATTCTCAAACCTTTTCTGAAGCTCCGATTCTAAACCATACAAGATAGCACACTGAACTGTGGAGTACTGAGTCTTCCGAGTGAGGTAAACATTCTTTACTTCGTCGGCAGCATCAGCTGCAGGTGGGTCACCCAGCGGTGCATCCAGCACATAGGTCAAATTACCAGCTGTGAGGACAATCCTCAAATTGCGGAACCAATCCGCGAAGTTGCTTCCATTGTTTTTCAACTTTTATTTCTCTAGGAACGCATTAAAATTGATGGTAGGGGCTGCCATTGATCTACAACATATTTGCAATAGTTTAGACTAAGTTTATGACAAATTGAGTTCAATTAATAATAAAATTAATCTAGGTGAATAACCACTCAAAACAATATCCCTCACATTGTTTTAGTGATCACACGAACCAAATCCACCACATCAACACCGATCATCACGAGAGTTGATATAGTTTTAATGGCGAACAATCGACATGTTCATCATATCTACTATATGATTCATGCTTTACCTTTCGGTGATCCGTGTTCCGAGACCATGTCTGTACATGCTAGGCTCGTCAAGATCAAACCTTAGTTTCCGCATGAGCAAATCTGGCTTGCTCACGTTGTATACACTTGCGGAATCTAACACACCCGATCATCATGTGGTGCTTCGAAACAACAAGCTTTAGCAACGGTGCTAACTAAGGGTGAACACTTTATGACTTGAAATTCATGTGCATGAGGGATCATCTTATAATGCTACCGTCGTCTACTAAGCAATACAAGATGCATAAAGGATTAACATCACATGCAATTCATAATATGTGATATGATATGGCCTTTTCTTCTTTGTGCTTCCGATCTCCATCTTCAAACACGAACATGATCTCCATCATCACCGGCATTGCATCAAGGTCAATGACGCTTCTTCATGGTTGTCGTCCACCGGCTTCAACTATTACAACTACTTTGAATAGACACGCGGGTCTTAACATAAATTAAAGACAACCATATGGCTCCTGCCGGTTGCCAACTTACAATAAGGAACATTGCATACATCAAATATAATCACAATCATGGGCATATCACATCACTGCACACCCCTGGAAAACAAAGTTAGACGCCTCTACTTTCTTTGCATGTTTTACGTGGTTTGGGGCTTTCAATAAGTGTCGTTCTAACTTACGAACATGAACCACAACATTGATACTAGTATTGTGAATCACCCGTTGTAAATTGAATCTTAACTATGTTAGGAGAAATAGGCACCCGCAAAGCCACTTATGCAATACAAGTTGCATGTCAAGCGTGGAGCAAGTCTCATGAACGATGTCATGTAAGGTTAGCCCGGGCCGCTTCATCCCAACATCCCGCAAGATGCAAAGTACACAAGAAGCAATCAAAAATAAAAGCATCAACGCCCACAATGACCATTGTGTTCTAATCGTGCAACAGATCTACATATAGACACGGCTCTGATACCACTGTAGGGATTCATAGCATGGAAAACAAAAAATTTCTATCGCATACAAACAAACAAGCCAAGATCTATCTACTAGATTGTAGCAACGAGTCGATGGAATAACTCACCCTCGAAGATTCCAAAGTGTTTAACGGGAGCGGATTCTCGTGGGTGATGTAGTCGTACTCTTCCCGATCTCAAGATCGCGTAGACGATCCTTCCGACGCTGCGTTCCGGCAGCGCTCCCGCAGTCGGTCACACGTTCGGTACTCGACGAAGACCTTCCTCTCCCTTGTTCCAGCAGGCAGCGGAGGTTGTAGCACTCTCCTCGCGATTCCGGCAGGACAACGGCGTGGTACCGGAAGTAGAGGGAGATCTCGCAGGGCTTCGCCTTAAGCCGGAGCGAGTATGGTGGACTATGAGAGAGTTTAGACACGCCGAGGAGGGGGGGGGTAGGACGGCGGCTATGGTTTGACCTAGGCGGCGGCGGCGAGTGCCCTAGGGCCGGCGGCGGCTATGGAGGGGCGGCGGCTTGGGGCTAGGGTTTAGAGGTAGGAACTTGTGTGTCTAGGAGGGGAGCCCTGCCCCTCCTCTTATAAGTGGAGGGAGGCGCGCTAGGGGAGGGGAGTCCCTCCCCAACTCGGACCCAAGGTGGGACGGCGGTGGAGGTGGAGGGACTCCTCCCCAACTCTGATTCCACCTCCCCTCCACTTCCCAAAATTAGCCGTTTGACTTTCAAATTGGCGTTTGACTTTTCAAACAAGGATTTGATTAAATCCTCTATTTTGATCAGCGATGACACTTAGTACATGATGCAATCATACCAACTTGATATAACACATTCATGTACCCTTCCCCTCCGGAGTGCCGGACATTCCGGAACCTTCTAGAACATTCCCTGATGAAAACACCAGAACCATTCTCCAACTCCGAAACAAGACTTTCCTTATATGAATCTTATTCTCCGGACCATTCCGGATCTCCTCGTGATATCCCGAATCCCATTCGAGACTCCGAACAACATTCGGTCTCTTTCTCATCATTCCATAACTACTCAAACAACGTCGAATCCTTAAGTGTGTCTCCCTACGGTTCGTGAATTATGCGGACATGATCGAGACACTTCTCCGAACAATAACCAATAGAGGAATCTGGAAATTCATATGGCTCCCACATATTTCAACGATTACTTTGCGATCGAATGAACCACTTACATACGATACCAATTTCCCTTTGTCTCACGATAGTTTACTTATCCGAGGTTATGATCGTCGGTATCTCTGCATACCTAGTTCAACCTCGTTACCGATAAATACTCTTTTCTCGTTCCCGTGATATGTGATCCCTTGTGAGCCAGTCACATGCTTGCAAGCTAATTGGATGACATTTCACCGAGAGGGCCCAGATATATCTATCCGTCATATGGATGGACAAATCCCACTCTTGATCCATGTGTTTCAACCAATACTTTCCGAACACTCAATGCCACCTTTATAGCCACCCAGTTACGGTGTGGTGTTTGATGTCATCAAAGCATCCATCCGGTAAAGGTGATATGCATGATCTCATGGTCGAAGGAATTAGGTTACTATGTATCAGAAAGCATATAGCAATTGAACTATTAAAATGACTTGATCTTTATGCTATGCTTATCTATAGGAGTATGTCCATCATATCATTCTCCTAACGATATGATCTTGTTTTTAATAAAATCTGAATGTTCATGATAGGGAAACCACAATCATTTATTAACCAACAAGCTAGTGATGTATAGAGGCTTTACTAGGGACTTCAATTTAAGTTTACAAATCACACAAGTATTAATGTTTCCTTGTTAATACTATTATAGCATGAACGTAAACATTTATCATAAACACAAAGATATAATAATAACTACATTTATTATTGCCTCTAGGGCATATCTCCAACAGTAGTTCATATCTTACCCACTTCCAGCCGATTCAGCAAGATTTGTCTTTTTCACCAGGGATGGAATAAAAGGTTTGAGATGCTCAAGTTGGGACATTGTACATGCTAGGTGGTCTAGTATTTTTCAAAAATAGGATGTTACCATTTTGAAACTTCAATTTGGTGGTTGCTTCACAAATCCCCCCCTCTTTCGGCACTCGGATAATAGAAAATGGATTTTCTGTGCGGCGAAAAGGAAAACTTTTTACTACAACATTTTTAGTCATCCCATTACACACATGCATGCCCAATATGGGCACATTATAACAAACTATGCCTTGATTCTAGCCATATCATTGGTCATTTGACCCGAAAGCCAGAAAACCTCGGAGGAGATAGGTCATTTTGTGAAGGTTTTTTTTTTGAAATATGATCAATATACCAAGTTTCATATTTTTTCTCACAGCTATGTCACATAACATGACACCATGCGAAGGTTTTGTATTTTTTGATTTTTTTGAATTAGTTATGCACATTTGAATGTCTGGTCAAACTTTTTGAAGGGTTTTCATAAATATTCTTATCTAGGGGCTGAGGCTCACAAAACTAGCATTGGATCTCTGATGAAATAGCATGTTGTGAACCTAAAAATGATTTTTACAAAAAAATCATTAGCATGAAATCATGTACATGTAGTTCATATCTTACCCACTTCCAGCCGATTCGACAGGATTTGTCTTTTTCACCAGGGATGGAATAAAAGGTTTGAGATGCTCAAGTTGGGACATTGTACATGCTAGGTCGCCTAGTATTTTTGAAAAATAGGATGTTACCATTTTGAAACTTCAATTTGGTGGTTGCTTCACAAATCCCCCCTCTTTCGACACTCGGAAAATAGAAAATGGATTTTCTGTGCGTCGCAAAGGAAAACTTTGTACTACAACATTGCTAGTCATCCCATTATACACATGAATGCCCAATATGGGCACATTATCACAAACTATGCCTTGATTCTAGCCATATCATTGGTCATTTGACCCGAAAGCCAGAAAACCTCGGAGGAGATAAGTCATTTTGTGAAGGGTTTTTTGAAATATGATCAATATACCAAGTTTCATATTTTTCCTCATAGCTATGTCACATAACATGACACCATGCGAAGGTTTTTTATTATTTTTTATTTTTTTTGAATTAGTTATGCACGTTTGAATGTCTAGTCAAACTTGTGAAAACCCCGTTGACTGCATCCTAAACCCAGCTAACCCTAAGGCCGAATGAGAAACGTAGATCTAACCCTAGCACGACACTATGGCCGTTCGATCGCGTCTTCTAGAAGAATTCCGCGGGTGGATCTGGACGATCCGTGGGAGGGCTTGTTCTGCAACCTGATTGGTTGACGTCTCTTAGAAGGATTTCGCGGCTAGCTCTTGGCGATCCGTGGGATGGATGATTCTGGAATCTGATCGGCTCGCAACGTTTTTCCATAAACATATAAGATACAGCGTGGCACACTCCATTGACCGTTGGACCGAGCGTGGCATGCGAGGGCGCTGGGCGGGGCAGGTTGCATCATGCATGCATGCCATGCAGCTGCCTCTCGCGTTGCAGTCTAGCTATTTTGCGTGCAGCCAACCGACGTAGCAGCGCTGCAGCGTATTTACTCCCTCCGTCTGATTAAATAAGTGTACGTCTAACTTTTTTCTTCAATCAAACTTACTCCCCTCCTGTTCATGCGCCATAGAAAAACATGCAATTCGAAAAAATTGCCTCCATTCTACTCCGCCTGTCCTAAATTACTCTGCATTTTGGGTTTAGTAAAAGTCAATATTTATAAACTTTTACTACGTATATAAGGGCATGTACAATGCAAGAGAGGGCATGTCTTCTCTTAGTCATCCCTATTATCTAGAGAAGTCACTAGACATATGGTACAACCAAGAAATTAGCCTTCCCTTATTTGTAAGAGATCATCCCTTAGCTAAGGGAAGACAAACTCATCTTTCTTATTTCTCTCTCCTTTAACTAAGCAAATATCCAACGTGGTAGTCATAAGGGAAGGCTGACGTCATTGCATTGTACGTGCCCTAAGAAAAAAATATCAAAATCTAAATATCTAATAAATATTATTAGATTCACCATAACACATACTTTTATATTATAAATGCTAGTATTTTGCTCATGCACGCATGCGGTGTAAAAATAATTTGAACCCTCTATTTATTGAGGGCTCAACGTGAAGGGCGGCGTGGGACTTTGGACTCAGCGTGACTTGGGCGCCCGCCTGACTTTGGACTTTTTTCTCTCTTTCCCATTAATACATGCATGCATGCAGGGGGGGCGACGGTGCAGGGCAGGGTCACGTCGCATCCTAGAATTTTTTTTGCACTGACCACGCCCCCGCATTGATCACGCACGGCTACGCCTACTGCCTACGTGCAACGACGCAGCGCACGCGGCTGCACAACGCAGGATTCCCACGCCGCCCTTCACGCTGAGCCCTCAATAAATAGTTGCAAAATGCCTTTGCCTCCTCATCTTCAACCTCGAGTCCCTTTGCCTCCTTTGCTCCTCCCAGCCCCAAAAAACCCATCTCCAGCGACCATGGAGACCTTCCCCCTCCGCTTTCCTTTGGACACCGACGTCAGCGACAAGGACAACCACCTGGACCACAGGCATGTCTAGGAGAAGGAGGCGCCCACGCGCCCGAGGCGTGGCAAGAAGGGGGAGACGCAAAGCCCTGACCTACCCCTGGGCCCAAGGCCACTTCGTCCACAACCCCCTCCCCAGCTGTGGTGGCAACCTCCCCGACTCTGGCCCCTCCGACGAGGCCCTCAAGGCGGCGGAGAAGCAAGATGCGAAGGAGCTAGCTGCTGCCGAGAAGTGGGAGGAGAAGGAGGAGGCGCGCACCCATAAGAAAAGGCGGCAACGGGAGGAGGAGGACCAACGGGAGGCAGCTCGCTTGTACTTCGAGGAGGAGCACAGACGGCAGGAGACACGGGAGAGGGCGGCGGCACCGCCCCCATCGCTGATGGAGTAGGGCAGCCTCCCGGCCGGCGAGGTTGGCCGGCAGCCACCCTAAACCCACGTAGTAGCTAGGGTTAGGGTTTAGGCGCCGAGCCCTTAGGATTAGTTTCCCTTAGGGTTTATGTAATGTGGGGCCCCTCTCTAAATTGTACCCCTCTCTATATTATACCCCTTATATTATCTAATATATTATCTATGTGATCGACTTGTGTTTTATTGTATTGTCATTTGTCAAAACACCCAAAACAACAAGTGCATAAAACAAAAGACACAAAAAAACGTTCTCATATAATACTCGTGCAATATTTATAAAATGAGTGAAATTAGAAAATCTCAAAGAATAAGTTAACGTCATGATGGTTGATTATTTTCAAACAACACATGCAACACATGGTTCATTTTCAAAGAACACATTTACATATTTACATAAGTTAAAGGGGTGTCCAAGTTAAAGTGTTCGGCTTGTTAGTTAAATGGATGCTCTTGGCCTTCATTTATATATTTACTTTCGCAAAAAATAAAAGATTACGACATGAGTACGAGTATCTGCAGATCCACACGTCCCTAGTTAGATTGTAACGTGAGTACTATTTTTTTTGCCCAATCTACAAGTAGTTACTATTGGGACTCGATACGACCATTTTGGCCTGGCTAAGTTCTATTTGGGCCTGGCCTTTTTCAATAACTCCTCGTCAGTTTTTTTTAACTTTTCAACCCCTCCCCCTCCTTTGCACACCGACGAAACTGAAGGAACACTAACGAAACTAACGAAACTGAAGGAACACTGATTTCAAAAACAAAGCAACTCAAAATTTGCCCGAATCTGTGTTGCATTTTATTCAAGCCAAATACATAGACCATTACATCCATCTCCGCAGGTTCTACGATAACAAAGCATCATGCGGTGACCCAGCATACCACTGCATGATGTAGTACATTGTAGTCGTTGACATAATACCAATGAAACACCGTTCACTAGTATTATATCCCTTAGAGTGGTACAACAGAAACACAGCAGGTCCAAGACATGACTATAGGTTACAACTCAACTCTTTACATAAGATCCAGAGAACACTCTAGGTTAAAGAGAGAGAAAGAAACTTCTTACAAATAAGAATCAGGAATAAATAACTCATAGCTACCATACTTATAAAACTAGTAGCTGAACTACTAGGCTTGCATTGCTGCTATTGCAATACTCTACAGAAGTAGGTTCTATGGTTAGAAATTCTATTCTTATCTAATCAGCAACTTCATCTTCACTTGAGTTGATGTATATGTTGTGTTTCTTGACTTCGTTGAAGAACTTTAGATTATGGTGATGATTCCTGGAGCATAACTTGATGTAGACATCGTCTATATTGGCTTCAGAACCTAGCAAGGGTTAAGAAGATACGTTGAGTACGAGCGTACTCAGGAAGTTCACTAGAAAAGGAGTGTTTGATGCACTATATCTACAACCACAGACCGTAGGTCGTAGGCAATGCAGGTTTTCATAAACATTTCTTCAAATGTTGCTTTTATTCTGAAAAGCTATGTCCGTCAGCCTTCACGGGTTTACCAGAACTTTCATGAAGTTCCTTTCCCGCCGCATTCGCAGCTCCTTCCCGGAACAGGGAGTAACAAGTTACAGTTCTTTCACTCTGCAGAGGTGCGTCACTTTACCCATGAGAGACCTTAGGTTTTGTTGCACGTCCGGGAGTATGTCCCCGTTCAAACTTCCTTGGTTTGAGGCCCAACCTAAGATCCAAGCCAATCACTACCTTCTCCGCAACCCCGCATGTCTCCTTGGTGTACACCATGCCCACCTATTGAATTACGGCAATGGTTTGTACAGACCGTTCAGATGCCGGAACTACCGTGGGACGTTGAGGGCTCCCACCCATATGTTGCATATCCTCTACGAGTGATAACAACCACGACCCGCACATCCGGCTCCATGCGAGAGGGAAAAGATACAGCTGACTTCTCCGTCCCATTCCAAATCTCACGGTCAACGCGTAATATACGACGCAAGAATCACTGGTGACGTTGGTTGTTAAGTCCTAGATAATATGTTCCTTTACCACCGGAACTTTCATAGTAGGTTATTACCTCATGGTAAATAACCTATATTCACATTATTATGAAAATAGTGTTTTCTGACCTTTTTCAAATGCAGGTGATGACAATACTGGATTTGCAAAATACTTTACAGAAAATAATCAAAGGACATGAGCAAGTGTAAACTTGCCTTTTGTGATTGCAAGATTATGCACTCACAGTCTTCAAGACAATATAAGATCCAATATCTGAAAGCAGCATCATTGGTCCGGTAAGAACTAGTGTTTAAAGAAGCAAGGTAATATTATGCATAAATAATGTAATGCAATTTCGTAAACTCGAATCCCGGGGATAACGTTATTCTAGGGTTTGGATACTGGAAATGGTTACTTTAGAATGTGTTGTGCTTTTAGATAAGTTTCTTACTTGTGCTTCTTATTAAGGCTTGTGAGTACGTATGAAACAACATGTAAACATAATGGCATACAATAATAAGATATACTAATGAGATGTGCTACTCAAGGACTGCTTATATGTGAATTATCTTATCTTCAAGTTTTACCTTACAAGTGATGACATTTATAAGGAACTAAAGTGTTAACAATCCTAGGTATATAAGTAAAGCTTAATGTAATGTGATTATTATTAATTGTCATTTGATGTTTAAAGTGGCAAAAAGAATAATATTTTAAGAAAATCTTACTTAACTAAGCAGAAGCATTTAAGCTTTTAAGTTAACCTTATGAGGTGTTCTTTCTAGTTATAGTCTTTAAGTAAGAAAGAATTGCTTTTATTTGAATAATAATATTAGTAGTATTTGAGACTTATCTATCTTGGTTTTTAGCTTGGTTAGTTTGGTATTAAGATGCTTTATAACTTAATTATAACAGACCAAAGTTAACTATAAAGTATATAATAAAGTTAACTTTAAAACATAGATGGACTTTAGGTGCAATGCTTGTTATACTTATACCTTATTCACTTTATAATGTTTCTTTAAATTTACTTAATAATGGTGTTATTTTTAGTTGCTAATGGTTTTATTTCCCTATAAGGGTGTGGTTAAGGTTTATGGATAAGTAAACAATATTATTCACTACTTATGAACCCACTATAGTGTTTTGATTTGTTTATAAACTTGTGATTAAATTAAAGTAAAGGAATGGGTTTTATCTAATTACAATTATTCTTGGAGATTTGAGATTGGATAAGGATCCTTTTATATAATAATCTATATTAATGGTTGAGAGATAATTTAATAAAATTGTAGTTAAGGTGTGTTAAACCATTTTGACTTCACACTATCAATATTTAAGACTAATACTAGACTAAATTGGCTAATTTTAGAATTATTAGCAAACTTTATTTACCTTTATACCAATTATTAATTAAGAAATAGGTTTAAATTTAAGTTATTAAAATGTTTAACCTTTTTATTTATCTCAAAATGGAATATTATATTTTTAACATGTAGGTATTATTTTTGTGATCATTTTGATATATTACATTTATTTTTTGTGATTTATAAATAATAAGATATGATTTTTATAAGATTTACTACTTTATAAATACTTAATAAACAATAAATATTTAATTAAGTGAAATAATAATGTATGATTATAGTTTTAAAGTATTGTTTTTATTTTTCCAACATTTTTGGTATTTTATTTATATTTTTAACATTTACCATTATTAAAATATGAATTATTAAAGTTTTATTACTTATAAAACCTTTATTAAATAATATTTATTTAAATAATTAGCATAATAATATTTGATAATAGTTTTAAGTTGTAGATTTTATTTTTCTGATAATTTTCATATATTATACACATTTTTTTGAATTACAAAACAAAAGTTATTAATTAAACAAGATTTAACCATTTTATTTCATTTCTGGAATTTAATAAACAAAATAGGTTATGATGTAATGTTGATGTCAGCATGGGGTAAAAGGTTTTTCTCACTTGGTCGATTCTTACCCCCACTCACTGACTAGTGGGGTCTACGCCACGTCATTTACAGATTAAATAAACAAATCAATAGGAGGGGTTATGACCTCAGCATGATGTCATGCTGACATCATCTGAGATTGATCCTCTCAGATCGATTGTCGATCGATTGATTCTGTTCGCGCGCGCGGCTATGGTTGTGTGTTTCATAAAGAGGGTGTCGCAAGAAACTCTATAGTGGCGGTGCCACTCCGTTTTGGTCATCGGAGGTTGGCCGGTGACGAGCTCGCACGGCGGTGCGGCACTGCCTCACGCGGGTAGGTAACTACGACGAGCGAATGATGAATTGAAAGATGCTAGTATACTCAGATTATCACCAGGAATGCGAAGAAGGGCTCGGCGAAGCGAATCATGACCGGAATTAATATGAATCGCGACGGCCGGACTTCGGGCAGGAGATGTCAATTGGGGGTTTTAGGGCCTCTTCGGCTTGCATTCTTTGTCAGAGAGCTCGAGGAAGACACAACGGAGCTCGCAGCCTGCCCAGAGAGCAAAGGGGAACCCCGAATGGCGTTGCCCGAGTTCTCTGGCCGATCTAGGGTTTCGTCCAGAGAAGGTTTTCTAGGAAAAGAGGAAGCTAGGGTTCGCCGGTGCGGCGGAGGGCTTCTTATATGCATCACACAGCGGCGGCGTGGATCTTGGCACGGTGCAACGGCGGTGTGAATGCCAGCGAGCTGCTTGCTCGATCGGGTGGCCGACGATGGCGTGAGGAAGACGACGAAGAATAGAGGCCGAAGGGGTACGGGCTCCTGGCGGGTTGATGCTGGGCCAGGTGGGCTGCAGTGTGGCGCGTGTGAGCGACGGATAGGGCGAAGGAAGATGGGCCTCGGGCCAGTTTCTGTTCTAAGTCCATTTTTTATTCTTTTCTGTTTTCTGTTTTATTTTCAGGTTTGAATATTACACATTTGATTGAAATTTCTGTATAGAATTTATTTTCTGGATAATTGCAGTAATATTGGAATGTGTTTAGTATTTGTAGGGTCTTTTGATATGAATTTAATTTATCTAGTATTCACAAACTTATTAAAGATTGCATTATTATTAATCCATGAGTTTTGATTCTTATTGATTTATAATATTAAAGAATCTTTTATATATAGTGATCCTTCATTAATATTTAATACATAAACTTTTGAGTAATTAATATGGTTAATGGCAATATATATATTTTATTACAACTAACATATGAGTTAAGGTTTGAATTGAAAATGCTCTACCATAAGTTCTTAGAAGATTTAATATTCTCATATTTATTTTATTGATGTGAATAAGGGTTAACGACTAAACATATTGTCTTTATGTTTGTGATCTTTAATGATATCACCGTTTAAAGTAAAATAGTGGGATTGTCTTTCTAGGCTAATTTATGAGAAAGAATTGATAAAGATAGTTCTTAAGCACCCATGATAATGATGGTTGAAAATGACAAAGATGTGATTAAGTGAGTTGATATAGGAAAATATTCCTATTAACCATTGTGGAGATAAGATGATAAATCAATCATTTGTTATGGATATTAGGTTTGGTTATAGAATTAGGTTTTAGTGTTTACCAAGAATTTCTATATTCCATAATTCACAATCCTGGACTTCTAACTAAGAAATTCCTTTCCTAGATATACTACTTCTTCCTATCCATCATCATGTGTTAACTTGATGAGCTTTGCTTTACAAAAATTTTCTTATCCACCTTGTATTCTTCTAAATCCATTTGTAAATCTAATGAGATTGACACTAAAGCTTTCATAATCTTCTCATATCCATACTTGGTTATACCAAACTATTCTACTATTAATAATCTCCAATCCAACAAGTAGTTACTTATAACTCCATTCATATTCTTCCTTAATTATCCACTAGTAATATTTCTCCAGTAAATGTCTATATCAAATCCTACTTCACCTCAAGTGCTTAGTATTTCCAAAGAGGAAAATACTACTTCTCTAAACCAATGTTGCTCTAACATCATCTTAATCATACTATCTTATCTCTACTTGACTCCAATAACTTATACTCAAACTTCACATCATATTAATGTGACTTGTAATGGTTAACCTAGAATAACATATCTATATTAGGGTTCAATCATGTTCTATCCACTAATGTCACTTATACATGATATAGGCATTCAAACTTGGTGACTTAAACATGATCATTATAATTGTCGTGGTGGTGGCACGGCTGATGCCATGGGTAGGCTAAAGTATGGGGCCAATGGATGCTAGAGGGATCCGGGGAGGGAAGATGTAGTGATTTCTACACTCAAGTGTCCAGTAAATAGATCTCTATTCTTCTTCTCAAGAACTACAAGTGCTCCTAGACATGTTTCATGGATAAGAAGAAAACAACAACACGAGCCTTACAGCGTAGAATGAATCGATCCCTTCTCTGGAACCCGCGTCCCCCCTTATAAAGAGGTTCCTTGGTTCCTTCTAGGGCTGATGTGGCAAGCATATCCTTGGAATATGCTTGTCCCAATATGGTAACTCGACGGCCTCCTTTCCGTGTCCCCCTTCTATCGGCGGCAATGTTCCAGAAACCTTCACATGCGCGCCTCGGGCTTCCTCACTGTCACCTCCGTGACTGTTGTCTACCCTTCTGCTGCTCTGCTCCTTGTCCTTTGTGCTTGGCTCTGTCTAGATTCCTCTTAGCCAGTGACTAGGGTTTGACTATAGGCGCCTCCTTCTCCTGCAAGCTTCATGTTATTCGGCCTTATCTCGCATAACTCGGCTCGGCCTTCACCTGCATTCAAGTTAGTCAGACTCATTCGGCCGACTTAACCATTTGTCGGTCGTATAAGATGTTACTCATTCTACATTTGTCATGGCCCTACTTATCTCGGCCAAATATTACATGATTCGGCCGACACAACCAGTAATTCGGCTTAAGATGAGGGAGACCCCTTTCGTCTTTACCCTGTCTTGACCCTATCCAGGGTCCCCCCCCAACATTAGTCCCCGAAGCTGGTGCTGTCCTGCCGGAAACCTCGGCTGGGCCACATCAGTTTTCTGACATTCTTCTCTCTTTCTTTCCGAGGTATTTCTTAGCCGACGTTCTTTATTCGCCACCCTCTTGCTCTTTTCATCTTTCTCCTTCCATGGATTACTTTCCGAGTTATCTCCCCTTTTTCGAGGTATTCGTGTGGCTTCCTGGGTAAGCATCGTCCTACGTGTGTCAATCATCATTGTTTTCTAGTTTTTTGTTCCTCTACAGTGGCTACTGATAAGCTACAGTAATTGCTGCGCCTGTCGCGTCGGCGCAGTGACGCCTCGAGTCCCGCATCGGTCAGAAATCCCGATCCTCTCCTGCACCGTGTGGTCTTCGGTGTGGCTCCACTACTTGCGAACGGTTTCGCCACACGCGCGATTATGCGCTCATCGTGGCATAGCCACGATCCCACTACCACTAACATTACGCGGTTATAAAGAGGGGAGCGGGGCTAGGCGATTCACTTTCCCCCTCGTTTTCCCTTCATCTTCTTCCTCGCGCCGCCGCCTCCGTTCGTGTTCTAGCGGCCGCGCCATCGTCATCCCCCTCGACGGTCACGCTGCTGTCGTTCGGTTCCTGCGACCTCGCCGCAGTTCCCTTGCTCCGGTGCTTCCGCCGGTGAGTTTTCCTACAACGCTGCCACTAGGCCTACGCGCTAGGCATCTCTTTGATTTTCTTAGATCCCCCCCGGCGGTTCTTTATTGTTCCACCGCCGCGCTTGTTAGAATCACGACGGGGCTCTGTATCTCTAGGCCACTCCCCGCCGCTAGTCTCTCCTCCGTTGATTCCTCCGACGAGCCTATGTCTAGTTCCGCTAGCGGAGCTCTCGTTGAGGACGATGACTTTGCGTCCGGTCCAGAACGGGGTTCTTGGCAGGGTTCCACCGTTACTCGTCGAGAGGTAGAGTGGTTAATTAAAACACGCCGGATTCCCGCCGAGGTAAGCTATCGCCTGCCCGGCAAGGAACCCTCACCCGTACTCAACGAAGGCGAGTATGTAGTCTTCATGTCTCACTCTGCTCGTGGGTTCGGCCTCCCCCTTAGCGATTTTGCTAGGGAGTTCCTTGATTACTTCGGCCTCCAGCCGCATCACCTTCCGGCCAATGCTATTGCCTCTCTGTCGGCTTTTATCTCGGCTTCAAAGGGGTATTTCGGCCTTTGGCCCTCTGTACATGTTTGGTCCAAATTCTTTCAAATCCGATCTAATGTTGTGCCAGACAAATCTCTTCATCCTTCAGAGAAATCTCTTACGCAATGCGGGGCTGCGTCCATTACACCTCGGAGAAATTCTAAGTTCCCCCATGTCGCCGGCCTTGAGTCTTGTA
Organism: Avena sativa; assembly: GCA_916181665.1. NCBI lineage: Eukaryota > Viridiplantae > Streptophyta > Magnoliopsida > Poales > Poaceae > Avena > Avena sativa. The sequence continues at coordinate 428,575,821 of OV702280.1, forward strand.
AGAAGTGGCATAGATCGTTTTTCTATGTCAAAAATACAGGGAAGGAAAATAAGATTCGGCTCCCCGCATTCTCTATAGGTCCCCCCTCCAATAAGAATTGGAACTACAATCCTAGGAAAAGCCATGCTCTTGCCGAGGCATTTGAGATTCGGCTCAAAGAACTGATTCGCGCCGGGCTCCATGGTGAAGATTTAATGACTGCCTTTGTCAGCAGCCGAATCTGCCCTTTTCAGCTTCGCACTCATAAGCTCTGTTATATGAGTGGTTCTTTGGATCCCAACCGAGTATCTATGATTGAGCTCGACGATTATCAAATCTATAAGCGCGTCCGTGCTATCTTTAAGACCGATATGCCAGAAGAATGGCAATGGGGATTGAAGTCATTTTATCGCGGGAATCCCCCTCCTCAGGTAAGTTTAAACATTAGTGTTTTCTTCCAAATCGCGTTTGTGATTGTTCTTTCACTAATTCTAATTTATTTCTCTCGCAGAGGTTTACGAAGAAGAAGACGGAAGATGCCGAGGTTTTGGCTGCGGATGTTGCTCCTGTTCGTGCCCCTGGCAAAACCTCGGCCCATGCGGATGAAGGTGACTCGGACGACGTCCAAATTCTAGAGGTAGTTACCGCGGTGCCTATCTCTTACGATTTCCGGCTCCTTCTTTCCCAGATAATCGAGATGGTCAGGTGCACGACGCCGAACCTCTTGCTTCTCAAGCTCCTGCTGCTTCGAAGAAGCGCACCGCTTCGACAGATCCCTCTGGTGCTGCCCCCAAGAAGCGAGTCAAGAAGTCTTCGCAGCATATCCCGAGGCGTAAGACCATGCCTGGGGTTACTGGGTGAGTTTATTTTCATTTGTATTTCTTGTTTCTCTCTTTCTGTCTCTTGATTTGACTTTTTGTCTCTTGCAGAGCTCCTCTCTCCGTGAAGCCAAGCGGTCCGAGTATGACAAGCCAGGCTACTCGGCAGCCTTCTCCTCCTCCTCCAGAAGATACTCGGGTTCCCAGTCCCTCTCGTGTTGATTCTCCTCCTGCGCCGACCAACGTATCTCCTCAACAAGGTGTGCCTATTGCTCCCACCATTATTGTCGACGTAACCCCCACACCGGATCATCCGGTTGAGCCTGCTGTCCCTCTCAAGGCCACCGAGGTTTCCCCCAATGATCCTTTGATTAGCACAGTCCCAGCTGCTTCTCCAATTCCAACCGAGGGTATCACCACCTCGGCCCCCTTGGAAACTATAGTTCCTCCTGCCCCCAAGGGCGTGGTTCCTAGTGCTGAAGTTGTTGCCCTTGCCGAAGTCTCTACTAAGAGTAAGAAAGTTGTTGTTACTAAACCCTCGACATCTCAGAAGGGGCCAACTAGCTCTTCCCAGCCCAGCATAGCTGATGTATTTCGCAAGGGAGCTTCCTCTGCTAAGCCTGGCGTCGCTGCTGCTGTCGACACTCAACTTACTCTTCACAAGAGTCCGGCAACGGCGGTAGTTACACAACAGGCCCGAGGTAAAGTGTTGACCCGTACTGAGAGCGGGAACAACCTCGGCTCTTTGGTGGAGTATGCCAATAACTGGAACGCCGCCGATCAACTTAAAGGCAATCCGAGTAGGCAACCATTTCAGCTTTCCGACATCAGCAGTCGCTTGCACATGGCTGCTAAGATTGTCCTTGATAGTGACAAGATGAATGAGCTAAGCGCTTTCGTTGATACTTTGTCTATTATTCAGATGGTATTATATATACACTAGTCCCCGAAGCTTGCAATCGGATAACTTATTGTTCGTTTGGAGCTTTGTCAGGCTTCAAATGCATTTCTTGCTAAGTCAATTCCCTTCGTGACTCGGATTAGCCGTGGTCCATACATATCCGAGTCAAGTTTTGCTTGATTCAGATTTTCTTTAGTTTTGAATACTCAGCCACCTAGATCCGAGTCAAGCTTTACTTGATTTGGATCTGCTTTAACTTTGAATATCCAGTCACCTAGATCCGAGTCAAGTTTTACTAGACTTGGATCTGCTTTAACTTTGAATATCCAGTCACCTAGATCCGAGTCAAGTTTTACTTGATTTGGATCTGCTTTAACTTTGAATATCCAGTCACCTAGATCCGAGTCAAGTATTACTAGACTTGGATCTGCTTTAACTTTGAATATCCAGTCACCTAGATCCGAGTCAAGTTTTACTAGACTTGGATCTGCTTTAACTTTGAATATCCAGTCACCTAGATCCGAGTCAAGTTTTACTTGATTCGGATCTATTTTAACTTTGAATATCCAGTCACCTAGATCCGAGTCAAGTTTTACTTGATTCGGATCTTTTTTAACTTTGAATATCCAGTCACCTAGATCGGAGTCAAGTTTTACTAGACTTGGATCTGCTTTAACTTTGAATATCCAGTCACCAAGATCCGAGTCAAGTTTTACTTGATTTGGATCTGCTTTAGTTTTGAATATCAAGTCACCTAGATCCGAGTCAAGTTTTACTAGACTTGGATCTGCTTTAACTTTGAATATCTAGTCACCTAGATCCGAGTCAAGTTTTACTAGACTTGGATCTGCTTTAACTTTGAATATCCAGTCACCTAGATCCGAGTCAAGTTTTACTTGATTCGGATCTATTTTAACTTTGAATATCCAGTCACCAACTTGATTCGGATCTGTTTTAACTTTGAATATCCAGTCACCTAGATCCGAGTCAAGTTTTACTTAATTCGGATCAATTTTAACTTTGAATATCCAGTCACCTAGATCCGAGTCAAGTTTTACTTGATTTGGATCTTTCTATTCTTTGTGTAACTTGTTTCCATTTTTCAGGTTGCCCATGATCGCCGGACAGCTGAATTCCAAAGGTTGCTTTTTGCGCACAAAAAACTTCAAGATAAATATGAGAGGATTGTCCCTATTGTGAAGAAAACTGGTAAGTTAACCAGTTCGTGTAACGTTCCTTAACTTCGTAATAATTTTAGTTGTTCATGCCAATTAGCTTTTTTTGCTAGTGCGCAGCTAATATCAACAACTTGAATACTCGCCTTACCAAGAAAGTTGGTTCTCTTGAAGGTTAGTTACTCTTTTTGTTTACTAATTTGTCGACTTTCATCCGAGGTAAATATTGGGTTTCTTACAACCTTCTGGCTTTGGTATAGCCGAGTTACAAACACTTGCAGCGTCACATCAAGAATGCATACCTATGCCTGATATGATGCTGCATTTTTTAGAACAAGCTGCCGCTCATTCGGCGCAACTCAAATAAAAGGATGATGAGAGAACTCGGTTACGTGCCGAGGTTGAATCTCTCAAGCTTTCCCAGAAGTCTGAGTTGGAAAAAGTTGATCAGGATTTTTCGGAGGAAAAGAACCGACTGAGCCTGCAACTTCAGAAGGGCAAAGAACTTCTTGACGCTGCCGAATTAAAGAATCGAGCGATGAGCGAGGAAATCACCCGTTTTGAGAAAAATAGGGCCGATTGGTCCCTGGATCTCCAGAAAATATGGAGTTACATCCATCGTAAGGTTCCGTCTATGGCCGAGTTATTTTCTTCCCTTTCTTATTTTTAACTAATATGACTTCCTTTCGTGTAGATCATTTTCCAGAAGCGAAACCAGTGAGCTCCAAGGCTGTGATTGCTGCTCGTGAGCGCCGAGGTGTACCCGTTGCTCTGAGTCAAGAATATTCGATGGAAGACTTCCTAATTCCCGTCGGTGCTGCTATTGGACCAATGAAGATTATGGGAAAAGATCTGGTGCAAGCAGCTATCCGAGCCTACCATGTTCTCTGGCCGAATTCGCCGGATATCGATGAAGTTGAAGTGCTTGTGGCGAGGCTGATGGCATCTCAAACCCAACTTAACCTCTGGAGGGAATCTGCTGGGAGGGCTGGTGCTGATATGGCCCTTACATCCATTTTGTCTTGGTATGAGGATATCTCTCTCGATACTCTGATGATTCTGTGCACTGGCTCTCCTTGGGTTGAGAATCCGGAGTTCGTTGCTCGCCGCCAAGATCGTGCCTTCCAGCTTATCGAGTATGCTGACGTGCATAATTGGATTGAAGGGCCGAGTTTTCTTCCCAACCCGGCTGATGATGTCGAAGCTGAAGATGCATCAGGTGGTGACTCGGCCGATCAGGATGAACCAGAGGATGATTCGGATAATGCCCATGATTCAAATGACAGCTCAGATGAGGATGACAACGCGCGATCGTCCTCTAAAGGAACTAAAACCTCTCGAGCTCAAGTTGACGTTTCTCATCAGCCGGGGCTTGCCCCCGAGGTTACTATGGCTTCTGTTGAAACCGAGGTAACCTCTGTTGAGGCGCCAGCAACCTCGGAGCGCCCAGTTCCTGGAGATACCCTTCTGAAAGAGACCGAGTTCACTCCGCCTACGTCCGAGATACCCATGCGCGATGCTCCTGACAATTCTACTGCCCCTTAAGGGTGATTTGGCCTCTTTCGGTGTCTAGGCTTCAAAAAACTCTAAGTTGTTTTAAGTCCCCGGTATGCCGGGCGTATGATGTCTGTGAAACTTGGTTCGGCGTCTATCTTGTTCGGCGTCTAGCTCATAAAGCCGGATCGTATTCTCTCATATGACTGACCTTCATTCGGCGTCTATCTTGTTTGCCTTATGTAAACTTGGTTGTATAGTTGTTGTTTTCGCAATTTCTACTTGAAGTGCAATGCTCTAAGCTCATAGACTGGCTTGTTACCCTCCCCGAGGTTTCCAATGGTAAAGTGATATAAATAGGGTGCATCCCTTATTATACTTCGACTCGCTAAGGTTGTTATCCTTAGAAATCGTTATTTGTTTTCTGCTTATTATTTCTCTGATGATCGAGGCAAGCTTACATTGCATATTACGAGTTATGATCAAAAAATTGGGGTAGTCCCCGAGTTTCTGCTGGAGTTATCGAGCTCTTATGTGTATGAAAAAATTAGCGGGTAATGTAAGTCAGTCCCGAGTTATCACTTGAGTTACTGAAGGTTCACATCTGTAAAAACATCGAACGACATGAAGCAGTCCCCAAGTTATTAATTGGGTCGCCGAACTATAGTTCATAATCCAATGCATAGAACACCACGGGGCAGTCCCCGAGTCACTGCTCAAGGTGCCGAGGTTTAACACATAATTCAAAACGAGAAACAATCATGGGGCAGTCCCTGAGCCACTGCTCGAGGTGCCGAGGTTTAATACATAATCCGAAATAATAAATAACATGGTGCAGTCTCCGAGTCACTGCTCGAGGTGCCGAGGTTTAATACATAATTTTAAAATAAGAAATAACACGGTGCATAGGGGTGGAATCGAGCCGAGCCGGCTCGCGGCTCGGCTCGTCGAAGCTTGCAAAAATCGAGTCGAGTCTAGGCTCGGCTTGGTGCTGAAAAAACATTACAAAAAGGGCTCACGGCTCGGCTCGGGAGGCTCGCGGCTCGCTCGAACGGCTCGACGAGCCGCCCACGTACCCCAAAAAAATCCCACCCCCAGTCCCCGCCCCAGAGACGAGACGCCTCGCTCGGAGCCTTTCTCCTCACGACCTTGCCCCCATCTTCCTCCTTCCCGTCGCCCGCCGCCACCGATGCCGGTTGCCTCCTCCAGCTCCAGTCCTCCTCCTTCTCTTATTCCATGGAACATCAGCTGCTCCCAGACTGATTCCTCGCGCCCTCGTCCATCTAGGGTTAGGGTTAGCCCACCGGCTGGTCCGCCCGCCCGCCAGCCCTCTGGCCGCCCTCCGCCGGCAGCGATGCCGCCCAGGTACGACGCCGCCTCAACCCCCCGCACCATGTGGCTTCCCTGTCTCTACTCTGCTCGTGGCGGAGCTTCTGCTTGCCAAGATAAATGACCATGTCAAGCGTAGGTGCGGGATGAGGGGACGTGCCTAGTTTGACCTCAAGCTTCAGCGACGCAGGCCTATTCTTTTATTTCCCAGATTGCTCCTCCTATGATCCTTCAGCGACGCATGAGAACAAGTTCAGGATGAACAACCTGTTGATGCGCTCGTTCTTTTCTCTACAGAACAAGTTCAGGATTTGTACTATTCTATTTTTATGCAAACACATTCTATCTGGATATGGCCTGTAAGTTTCTAGATTTTGCACCATGATGTGGTACTATTTCTTTAGTTGATATTGTGGTTATTTGTTCTTCCCGAAGTGCTGCTTGACTGAATTGTTCTGTGTTGTTTATGTTGCAAAGTAATGTACTTCCTAAACATGTTTGGTACTATCCGAATTTACCCATGTCAGAGAATGAGTGCAACTGTGCAATATTTCTTTTTATGAATTTGGTAGAAGTGGATACATGTGTTTTCCATATATGACACTTTATTGGACTAAGTTTGCGTAACTTATGATTCCTGCTACTGTCATGGTTATTGTGCTTTGTGAGATTTATTAGCCTATCTTATGGATACACCCATGCTCAATCATTGAATATAATTGTGAATTGTTGCATTCTTAGACAATATCATATTGATTTTAAAATTGCACCGAGCCTTCGAGCCGGCTTGCGAGCTTCAACGAGCGGGCTTGTCGAGCCTCGAACCTGATTTCTAGGGTTGAGGCTTGGCTTGTCCAACCTCCAAGCCAAGCCGAGCCCGAGCCGAGCCCTGTCAAGCCCGAACCGAGCCTTCGAGCCCGAGCTTTGAGTCCACCCCTAACGGTGCAGTCCCCGAGTCGCTGCTCGAGGTGCCGAGGTTTTAATACATGCTTGATACTCCGACTTGGTGCATCACATCGCGACGTGCAATATATGGCTTCTAAGTGTATGTAACATCCCAAAAATATTAAACTAGAATCATCAAACTCTAATCACCAAATTTAGGGTTAACAAAAACTTTTCCAATTAAAACTTGAAAGCATTCATATGAGTGTGCATTAAAATTTGGATTCTTTTGAATTGCCATGATTATGTGTTTCTTTGCTTGTAAAATGATTCTTAGGTGAAATAAACATCATCTAAACAATCCCCAAACTTTTCCCAAAGACAAATAAATCAAAACAAACAAATTAAGTGAATGGTCACTTTGGTCAATTTAACTCCCATGCCTACTTTGGCTATTTCTAACTTTCAGAACTTAACAGAAACTTGTTTGCATCTTTGCACCCCTTGATAGTACTCATAACAAAGTATCAAGGCCCACTTTGTGATCATCTAGAAACATTCAAATGCTTAGTTTAAATGACAGTTTAAAATTGAATCTATTTCATATGGGAAGATCCCACTTTTTCAAAAACCACTCAAACCAACTCAATTTTAAAAACCCAAGCATCCACAGACTCTCCAGTACATGCCTAGCACACCCACCAAAAATCTTTTCAAAATTCAAAACTTGAGTTCATGCGGCCATTTCATCAAACAGGTTGCAGATTCAAATCAAAAAAATCACAAACATTATTTGGAGCAGTGTTTTGAGCCAAACTTGTTCCCTCTCTGGTTACACTAGCCTCAGTAGATCATCTAGCAAACTTAACTAAGCTCTAGCACCACTGTAAACTCGCCAATGTCATCAATGATGAACAGGCCGAGAGCACCCATGTCACCCTAGTGTAGACAACAAGCTAGGAGAAGAACTAGACGTGCCAACCTTGTCTGGGAGGTAGCCCATGCCTCACCGCCCCTCTCGACCAGCCCTAGCTCGCAGGAGACAACCAAAACCACCAGTAACGCCGCGCCCGTGCCGCTGTCGACCATGCCGACGTGCACCCAGAGCACGCACCGTTCCCACGCAACCCGACCACCTCGAGCCCTCGCCGCCCGCCAGCATGCACCCCACCGTCCCAGGAGACCGCCAGACATGCCCATTTCATCGCCCGTACCCCGTAGCCACTGCTCGCCGCAGAGTTCGCCGCCTCTGCCTCACAGAGCACCGCGCGTTCCCAACTGTTTGACACCGCCCCTACACACGCATTAAATCCCTAGAGCATCGCCAGGAGACCACCGATCGATCGCCAACCTTGGCCATGCCTCTAGCTCCCCGTAGCCGTGTCACCACCGTCGCCTGCCCATCCCGTTCGGTCTCACCGTCGAGCCTATAAAAGGAGGCCACCCCCAGTCGATTTCTTCACACCATCTCACTCCCCTCACCTCACTGATCGTTCCACCCTGAAGCCGGAGCAAGGCGAGCAGCGCATCGCCGAAATTGCGCCGGAGCAGGCCGCCTCTGGAGAAGAAGGGCGCCATCGATTTCGTCCACCCCAGGAGTTGCCGCGACCACCCCTGAGTTCGCTGTCGTCGACTTCGTCGTTCGCCCGCATCGCCAACCTTCGCCTGAGCCCCGGTGAGCCCCCGACGACCCCCACTGAGCCGCTAGGGTTCGAACTCTCCGGTGACTAGTTCATCGTCGACGACGACCCTCAGCCGTTGATCTTACTTCTAATCCAACGCACCGCATCGCCCCGTACCGCTTTGCGTTTAAAGAGTCACTGACCAGTAGACCCGCCCTGTCAGTTGCGCCCCGCGCCGCGGAGTGACACTGGGCCGGCCCATTAGCAGTTCCCGCGCAGCCCAGTCGTTTGAATTTAACTTTTTCCATTTTAATTCAAACATAGTTCTGTACCTAGTTTCAAAAATCAACCTAGCTCGATTCAGTGAACCAAATTGAATGAAACCAATTTTGTTAGAAAGGTATTGAAATGCTTAATCCAAGAACGTTAGATTCAAATCATTTGAATCTATAGATCAACCTTGGTAAAAATAACAAGGCAGGACCTTTTCTGCATTCAAACATTTTTCAAATTTAAACCATAATAGATTTTGAGTTGATTCCAACTCTCAAAAATCAAATTTGGTCATACCTTTCAGAATATATAAAAACATATGGGTTTACTTCTAGAAATAATGCTCAAGTAATAAAAGAAGAACACATAGGCATTTCTAGTCATTTATTTTTATTTAAAATAAAAGATTAAATCTTATTAAATCGTGACACCACTTTAAATCACATTCCCATGTACTGAAATATGTGGTGATGACATGTGTCAACATGATCCCATGTTTGGTTTGGAGAATATTAAATCTTAAGTAGTTTTTCAATGAGTAGAAATTACTTTTCTAAAAATAAAAGAAATAATCTTGTAATATTAGTGATGATGCTAGATCATCTATAGAGTCCTTGTGTGTGGTGATTTAAAGTAGTTAAGTATTGTTTGGTGATCGTGTACCTCGTATTTATTCATAGATGCTAGTACCGACCAAGGATACGAGGAGGAAGGAGGATACTACAAAGAAGAAGCCGCTGAGAACTTCAACCACTGCTCTGCACAAGGCAGGCCTAATACTACTAGTTGATTGTGCAAGTTAACACTTGCAAGATACTATACCTATGCAAGCAAATACTTGCTTGTTACCATGCCAACTATATGCCTTAAGCATATGTGATCATACCCACTTGATAACCCTAATCCTAGTTTTACTTACAAGCTTTATACTTTATTTCTTTATCAAAGCTATTACTTAGAGTTTACTTGAGTAAATTGTAGATACTAGAAAGATAATTGAAGGTTGCATAAAGAGCATAAAACTTGGCCTAAGCTAGATAATATTTATGTCATCCTAAGGCATGAGATTGAACTTAGTAAAACTCCACTAGTTTACCACCCCTCATTAGTACTTACCCCCACTTGTAGATGCTAGTGCTAAGCATAAAACTTGATCAACTTTAGATGGGAATACTTGGTGGAAAAATGGTGATGAAAACATTGGAATGATAGATCATTCTATTGAGATGTTTTGACATGTGTTTCCGAACACCGGATGATTTTGGTGATGAAAATGTTGAGGCATGAGCCTTAACCCTTTATAAAACTGATGGTTGTCAGGATGCGATAGCATTCCAATTTTACCGTACAACCACAATACCCGAGAATTGGGTAGGGCTTGACTGGAAACTTATATACTTTAGTATTGGTTCCCTCACGGCCAAGGTCTGAGCTGAGGCTACCTTGTGAAGATTGTCCACTTGTGCAGTACCCAAGATGATAGTTGGTCATGGTTGGGAGGCCAAACTCACAGGAGAGGTGCTTATACTAGGGCATGTAATTGAAAGGTTAGGATTGATTATCCGCATACTGAGTATGGTGAATTCAGGATTTGTTCCTGACGGATGTATCGAATGTTGTTGTGAAAGTGTACAATCTCTGCAGAGTGTCAAACTATTCGAATAGCCGCGTCCGCGGTTATGGACAGTTGGAGTGGCCATACTGTTCCCCCGTCAGATGTTTTCAAAATGACTTGTGAAATGAATTGAGACTTTGACTTGACCACAACAGAGTTGTGATATGAAATTCAAGTTCCCACTTAGGTGCTATAAAACTTTAACTAGCTTTCTTCGTTTCTAAACTTAGTAGAGGTAAATCTGGCTTTTTGCAAAACAACCCTAGAGCTTAGTGTCCTACTACAAAAACCCCTTCACTTGTTAGTATTAGTTTGCGAGTACTTAAAGAGTACTCATGGCTTTGTCCCTGGCTATTCCCATGGCCAGACTATGAAGAGGAGTACCAGGAGGATGGACCCCAGGAAGGTTACGACAACTAGGATCATCTCCCATCGTCAGCATTTCCTGTGACCCCGAAGATGGAGCTTCGCCTACGCTACCATTATTATTACGTATTTCCGCTGCTTGAGTTTTATTAAGAACTGGATCATGAGATCCTTATTTGTGTAAGACCTTATGTATGGTTTGTAATGGATGATGTACTGTGATATCCAAATCTGTTATGTCTCGCAAAAATGGTAATCCTGGGATTGCGATGTATGGCATAACAGGCATCTGGGATTAAAAATCCGGGTGTTGACAGTGTAGAATGGGCGAAGTAAGGCTATGTTCCATGGTCTTTTTGATTCGTCTCCGGCTTTGTTTGCCTTGTTCTTTTCTAGTGACTGAGCGTCAATCATGTAAGATGAATCATTGTGCAATGCTTTACTCACGATGAATGGTCCTTCCCATGGGGGTGAGAGTTTGTGCATGCCGGCTGTGCGTTGCACTAACCGAAGAACCAAGTCTCCTTCTTTAAAAACAATCGGATTGACTTTTTTGCTGTGATATCTTCTGAGATCTTGCTGATAAATAGTTGATCTTGATAATGCCAATTCCCTTGCTTCTTCTAGCAGATCCACATCGTCTTGCCGGGATACTTCGTCTACCTCGGTAGTTGTGTACTGGATTACTCTTGGCGAGTCATGCATTATGTCGGTTGGAAGCACAGCTTCTGCCCCATATACTAGAAATAATGGGGTATACCCTGTCGACCTGTTTGGGGTGGTCCTGAGGCTCCACAGTACTGCTGGGAGCTCCTCAATCCAGCATCCTGCCGACCTTTGCAGTGGTTCGATAAGCCGGGGTTTTATTCCTGACAATACCAGTCCATTTGATCTTTCTACTTGCCCATTTGATGCCGGGTGAGCCACCGAGGCAACATCTAGGCTTATGTGTTTCTCTTGGCAGAACCTAGCAAAGGCTCCTTCAGCGAAGTTCGTTCCATTATCCGTGATAACACTGTGTGGATATCCATATCTCAATATAATATCTTTAAGGAATTTTATCGCTGTGGGTCCATCACATTTTCTTATTGGTTTCACTTTGATCCACTTTGTGAATTTGTCCACCATGACTAGAATGTGAGTCATTCCGCCTCGGGCCGGCTTGAACGGACCTACCATATCCAAGCACCACACAGAAAATGGCCAAGTGATTGGTATTGTTTTTAACTCGGACGAAGGCTGATGTATCTTGCTGGCGTACCTCTGGCAACCATTACATTTTTCTACTAATTCCTTTGCCTCCTTCAACGCAGTCGGCCAATAAAATCCATGCCTAAATTCTTTGGCCACTAGGGCTCTGGATGAGGCGTGATGCCCACATTCTCCCTGATGTATATCCAGGAGTATTTCCCTCCCTTTTGCCGAGTCAACACATCGTTGCAGTACGCTCGTGACACTTCTCTTATACAGCTCATTGTTTATGATTGTGTAGGCTTTTGCTCTTCTCACTATCTGTCTAGCCAGGACCTCATCACTCGGCAAGATTCCCTCTTTAAGGAATGAGAGTATGGGTTGCGCCCATATCGGCGTGATTTTCTCTGGGATAGTTACGTTGTTGATTTCCATATTTTCCACCGACATAATGGATTTGGGCTTTTCCGTGTTTACTCGTGTATCGGTCGGGTTCACCCTTATAGAGTTCGAGTCATATTCTTTGCCAATTTCCATTGGCATAGTTCCTTCTATCAGCTCTACCGAGATACGAATTGACTCGGATTCTGGCGAAGGTGTAATTGATGGTTTTCTCAGGTGGTCTAGGGCAATGCCCGGGGGAATTGATTGCCTAGTTGATCCGAGTTTTGGAAGTGCGTCTGCAGCGTCATTTTCCGCCCGAGGTATGTGGTGAAACTCGCACCCATCAAAATAACCACTGATTTTTTGCACATGAAACCTATATAGGGCCATATTCGCATCTAGTGCATCCCAATTGCCTGATACTTGCTGTACTACCAGGTCTGAATCCCCGTAGCATAGGATCCGACGTATACCAATCTCTTTTGCCATTTTTTAACCCATGGACGAGCGCTTCATACTCGGCCACATTGTTTGATGCAGCGAAATGTATCTGCAGCACGTATTTCAGTTGATCTTTTTTTCGGCGAAGTTAATACTATTCCTGCCCCTAACCCATTTCTCAGCTTGGATTCATCAAAATGCATTGTCCAATAGTTCGGATCTAGCAGCGGGGGCTCATATTGTACCTCGGCCCAATCCACAAAGAAGTCGGCCACTGCCTGAGATTTGATTGCATCTCGCCTATCAAATTGCGGAGCATAAGGTGATAACTCGATTGCCCATTTTGCTATTCGGCCACATGCATCTTTGTTGCTCAATATCTCGGCTATGGGCGCTTCACAAATCACTTTTATCGGATGCTCTTCGAAGTAGTGTTTGAGTTTTTTCGCCGACATGTATACTCCATAAGCCATCTTCCGGTAGTGCGGGTAGTTCTGCTTCGAGGCCGATAATACCTCACTTAGGTAATATACCGGCCCTTGTATTGACTTATCCCCTTCATTCCGCTCCACGACAACCACCGCACTTACCACTCTGTTAGTGGCGGCTACATAAAGTAACATAGGTTCTTTTGATAATGGAGAAGCCAAGATCGGTGTTGTGACCAACATCTTTTTTAACTCTTGAAATGCATTATCAGCCTGTGGTGTCCAGATGAATTTATCAGATTTTTTATCAGTTGATATAGAGGTAATGCCTTTTCCCCTAGCCGACATACGAATCGACTCAGATAAGCCAGGCATCCCGTGAATTTTTGTACATCGTTCAGGCACCTCGGCAGTTCCATTTTTTCAACTGCTCGGATTTTAATTGGATTTGCCTCTATACCTCGGCCGGACATGAGGAAACCGAGTAATTTTCCAGCCGACACAACGAAGGTACATTTTTCCGGGTTAAGCTTCATTCAGAATCTTCTCAAGTTTGCGAATGTCTGCCAAATATCATCAAGGAGCGTTTTTCTCTCTTTGGTTTTTATAACCACATTGTCTACATACACTTGTACATTTTTTCCTATCTGGTCATGTAGACACTTTTGCATGCATCTTTGGTATGTTGCTCCTACATTACGCAGGCCGAATGGCATTGTGCGATAGCAATAAGCCCCGTACGGGGTAATAAACGCAGTCTTTATTTGATCGGCCAGATTTAACGGTATGTGGTGAAAACCAGAATACGCGTCTACAAATGACAACAGCTCACAACCAGCGGTCGAATCAATGACTTGGTGTATCCTAGGTAAAGTAAAAGGATCTTTGGGACACGCCTTGTTGAGGTTCGTGTAATCGATACACATTCGCCATACAACGGCTACATTCGGGTCATCCTTTGTTTTTCTACTAACACTGGATTTGATAGCCAATCCGGATGAAGCACTTCCATGATGAACCCGGCGGCAAGGAGTCGTGCTATCTCATCCCCTATTATTTTTCTCCTGTCTTCGGCGAAGCGGTGGAGAGGTTGCTTCACCGGCCTTGCTCCTGGCCTTACATGCAAAGAGTGCTCAGCCAACTCCCTCGGCACACCTTGCAGGTCCTGAGTTGACCATGCAAAGATATCCCGATTCTCATAGAGGAAGTTGGTGAGCTCGCTTTCCTATTTGGCATCTAGGCCAGCACCAATCGTGATGGTGCGCTCTGGGAACTTCTCATCTATCTGAATCTTATTCGTCTCTTTAGTCGGCTGGAAAGAAACACTCCCATGCGGGTTGGCTAATGCCGGCATATTCAGCTGTGCCGACTGAGCCAGAGCTGCTACCTCCTGAATCCTTCTTTTTTTCCCTTGCAATCACCAATGACTCGGCCAGGTTTGATCCGGCTAAAGCATATTCCATTGATTTTCTATAAACTCCGGCTACTGTTATTACCCCCTGTGGCCCGGGTAACTTCATTTTCAAATAGGTAATGTGCCAGCTGCTCATGAATTTAGCTAGTGCTGGCCGTCCGAGTAAAGCATGATAGCAACTTTCTAGGTCCACCACTTCAAACTCCAAATTCTACGCTCTACAATTCTCCCTTGTGCCGAATAATACATCTACTCGGACTTTCCCAATGGGTTCGCACGAGAGACCCGACACTATTCCATGGAACGTGGTTCTTGTGGATTGTAGCATATTCTGTGTTATTCCGAGTTTGTGCATTGTGTCTTTGTACATAATGTTGATACTACTCCCATTATCAATGAGTACTTTTGAGAATTTCACATTAATGCTGGGCCCAACAAATGTCGGATATAGTACCAGTGCATACGACCCTGGGTTCGGCATTATCTTCGGGTGATCCTTTATGCTCCAGGTTATTTCTTGATTAGACCAGGGCACGTATCTTGGTACTGCCGGCATAACTGCGTTCACTTCCATATGTCGGCGTTGTACACTCTGTCTATCTTGCTGTTCTATTGTGAACACACAATATGATTGATGATGCTCCCTGTAATCATTACGCCCATTGTACCCAGGGTTTGCCCTTCCATCTTGATTTTGATTTACCACTTGATGTACTGCATCCCTCCGGTCCGAGTTATCATACCTCGGAGGAGGCGGTGGTAACATTAACTGCTGCGCATTTGCTCCGGTTAACTATGGCTGCTACTGCTGATGTGCTTGATGAGGAGGCGCTTGCATGCCCGCCGGGTTTCCCATGGCATTTTTCATCCAAGCACATTGACAAGTTGTATGATTAGCCGGCTTGGCCGGATTTGGAGTGTGGAACTTACAAGGTTGATCCAGCATGGATTCAAACATTTACTTCAGCCTTTCCTGCCACTGCTTCTTCTATTCTGGTGTCCACTATCTTTTCCCTTCATTCCTCGACGTCCACTGCTGATGACCATTTTCTGTCGCTGATTGTTCCCATGACTCGGCTGATCCTGCACTACCGCTACCACCTGATTGGAAGCATATCTGTAATCCGGCCTCTCTTCCCTTCCTCTACCTCGGTATTCATTGCGCCGCGATGATCCGGCTGCATCTCTGGCATACTGATCTTGATGATCCCGATGCTCTGCCGACATTAATTCCGGTTGTGTCGGATCCCCTAGAGCATAAGAATCTGCTATCCTGATGGTTTCTGCCAACGTGGTTGGCATATCTCTTTTCAACCTTTGCCATAACACACTTCCATATTGATAGCCCTGAGCAAACCAAGCTATCGCTTGAGATTCTATGACCCCTTCACATGATTTTCTTAGGTTACACCACCGAGTCAAGAATTCCCTATCTGTTTCATTCGGCTTCTGCTTGCACATTGCGAGATGTTGAGGCCTGTTTGGTCTCTTATACGTACTAGTGAAATTGCTAATAAACATTTCTTCAAAATCTAACCAATAGTTGATACTACCTATTGGCAGATTGTTTAGCCATACTCTGGCTGGTCCTTCCAGCATCTGTGGAACGTATCTCACCGCCCATCGTAAGTTTCCGCCAGCTATTTTTACTGTTGTGGCATAGTCAATTAACCAATCTTGTGGTTTTGTGCTCCCATTGTATGTTTTCGTTCCCCTTGCCAATTGAAAGTTCGGCACTGGTGGTTCGCCCATGATCCAAGGTCCGAAGCACGCCGGACCAGGCGGACCCTGTTCCTCCAATAGTTCGGACCGATATAATCTGTCCAGTTTCAGTCTTGCATCAGTTGACGACAAGTTTCTATAAACGACCCTCTCTTGTATTTCATAGTGGTTATTCCCACCATGTTCTGCATGCTCCATATCCGACTAACCATCATTGTACCTATCATTTTCCTGATTATGGTGAGCTGGTCTCGCTTCTCGCTCTTGCCGAGGCTCATACCTCGGCTGAGGATCTGGTGGAGGGTTTCTCCTCCCCTCAGTCGGGTTATTATTCTCATGATTTCCCCTTCCGAGGTCCCCGTGCCCTTTGTTAGCACGGTCGGGGTTTCTATCTCCACTATTACCTCGAATGCCATTGCCTCTGTTCTCATTGAATTTCCCGGCTAATGCCGGATCATATGGAACAATCTGCTTATTTCTTTTTCTCGAGGTCACCGCTCTATCTTTTTGCGCATTGTTTCCGGGTGAGGATGCTGCTGCCGTAGATAGTGCGGGGGCTGCTCCTGCGGAATGAACCATACGCGAAGCTCCTGGCCTTGCCGGGTCAGCCCTAAGCATTTCCTCATTCTGCTGGTTCGCGATGCGCACCAGCTCATTTACTCTTTCTTGCTGTTTTTGCCGGGTTTCCCCGCTTAATCCTTCCAGCTCCAAAGCTGCGGCATTTGCCGCCCTGAGGTTCTTTGCCGGGGTACTATACCTCGACAATCCTAGATCGACTGAATCATCTGCACGAGCCTCATGCTCTTTGTTGATATCATTCATGAGGTTCTTTCCTCTTAATCTCAATTCATCTACCCGCTCAGGGGCCACATCTAGTTTGTGTGACCTTGCGTACTCTCGCAGGGTCCTGTTTAAGGATTCCCGCAAGGCCGACACCTTTTTTGCCTCTACTAGTACTTTTTGTCTAGTTTCTTCTAACTCCGCCTGTGCGTTAGCCGGATCAAGTATCGGTGCCACAGGTGTGGTTAGATTATCTATAGTTGCATGAAGAATATTCTCTGGTCTCTCCAGAGGTGGCCATCTTACCCTTGCCGCCTTTGGGGTCGTCTCCTGCACCTCGGTTGACTTGGTTACTGGTGGATCTACCTCGGTGGGCTGTGGAGCTGTCTGCTTCGTGGCCATCTGTGCTCCTATCACCGGGTCTCTGCTTGGTCCGGGGCCCGCTCCCACTGTTGGTGCCGTGGCCGTCACCATCACCTCGACGCTATCAATGGGGCGTGCTCCACGCGGACCGTTATCAGAAAAGAGGGGAGGCTCTCCTGCTTCAATGACTCGGTGAGGATAGACGCAGGACGTGTCAACGCCGACGTAGACCTTGTGCGTGCCTAGGTTGATGAAGACGTTGTTGCACGGAGGTGCTTTCCTCCTGAAGCTACCCGCGTTATCGCTGACATAGTCCCAGAGATCAAATCTCTGGGCTAAGCCAGAGACAACCCGCTCGCCGGTGTGGATGAAGTTTCCCGTTCGGATCTTGACTCCATCTAGCACAATATGAGCCCCATGGTGGGCGCCAACTATCGTGGTGGTGGCACGGCAGATGCCATGGGTAGGCTAAAGTATGGGGCCAATGGATGCTAGAGGGATCCGGGGAGGGAAGATGTAGTGATTTCTACACTCAAGTGTCCAGTAAATAGATCTCTATTCTTCTTCTCAAGAACTACAAGTGCTCCTAGAGCTGTTTCATGGAGAAGAAGTAAACAACACGAGCCTTACGGCGTAGAATGAATCGATCCCTTCTCTGGAGCCCGCGTCCCCCCTTATAAAGAGGTTCCTTGGTTCCTTCTAGGGATGATGTGGTAAGCATATCCTTCGAATATGCTTGTCCCAATATGGTAACTCGGTGGCCTCCTTTCTGGGTCCCCCTTCTATCGGCGGCAATGTTCCAGAAACCTTCAAATGCGCTCCTCGGGCTTCCTCACTGTCACCTCTGTGACGTTTGTCTGCCCTTCTTCTGCTCTGCTCCTTGTCCTTTGTGCTTGGCTCTGTCTAGATTCCTCTTAGCCAGTGACTAGGGTTTGACTATAGGCGTCTCCTTCTCCTGCAAGCTTCATGTTATTCGGCCTTATCTCGCATAACTCGGCTCGTCCTTCACCTGCATTCAAGTTAGTCAGACTCATTCGGCCGACTTAACCATATGTCGGCCGTATAAGGTGTTACTCATTCTACATTTGTCATGGCCCTGCTTATCTTGGCTGAATCTTACATGATTCGGCCGAAACAACCAGTAATTCGGCTTAAGATGAGGGAGACTCATTTCGTCTTTCCCCTGTCTTGACCCTATCCGGGGTCACACCCCCAACAATAGTACTTTGATCATTTATGGCTTAGGTTTCCAGTTGGCTAATCAAGGCCTCATCAATACAACATTACAAATGTATTATAGTTATCTTCTTAGTATCTCTATCTAACTATGAGATATTACTCATTGACTATACCTACTTGATCCAATAGGATTACTCCTTGGTAACTATTTTCAGAATTCATCCTTATAATTATATCTTCGAGATAACTCTTCTATCCATTTAGGAGTGAGTTAACTCCATCAATTATCATAATGATTTCATTCTCTCCAAACTCTTCCATCCTATAGATGATATTCAATTCTAGCATTACTATTTACCCCTTCTTACTTATTTGTTTATAGGCCTTAAGTGAATGCTATGATATGGTCAAGAGTTGATAGATCAAGAATTGATAGATTAAGAATTGGTGAATCAATAGTTGATTGCTCAACATTGATGGACAACAGATATTAAGATAGGGTTCATTAGAGATGATAAAGATTGATATGGAAAGAAAGATATATGGTGAATGATCTGGACTTGGTTTCTTTCCTACTCAATCTCACTACAGAGTTAAGGATAGGTATTTCCATAATACTCATGGTATAAATAGATGGGATTAAGATAGATCAAAAATTAGTTGTTATATTCCTATTACTTAAGTTATATTTATAACTTGGTATTCATGAATGTGTAATAATTACAAGGATATGATTACTTAAGGATTAAATATGAACCATTAAGTAATATAGTAGGGTTAACTTTTATTACATTTGATCTACCCTTAGATCAAATCTCCCTTACCCAAAATAAGATTTTAGCAAAGGTCATATTGAAACTTATCGCAGTCAACTTGATGATCTACTTCAATTCCATCAAGTTAAGAGAAGCTTCATTCACTTTGACAAGTTTTTATTTAAAAGCACGGAAATTATTCGGATTTTCTATGCATGAATGCAATGCACACATCTGTGTTCATATTATTTCTAAACTCTAATGCTGGGATGTTACATATCACTCGAACACTGATTGCGCTGTCTAATGACTAATGATCAGGAGATAAACAAATCCGAGAGAAATTACACAAAAATAAAAAACCGGCCATCAGATTGTCCTGCTTCTTGAATTCGATGATTTTCCTTAGATGCTTGTTCATCTTCTTTAGCTCGGCCTTCACTTCCGCATCCACCGTAGTATCAGCGGAAATGGGGTTGCCAGACGTGAGTTGCTCCACCACGGACGGGTTTTCGAGCTCCCGGGATGCTACCTCCACCCCAATTCGCTCGATGTACTCATCAAGCCAATTCGCTCGATGTACTCATCAAGCCACCCCAGTTCCTGAAATCGCAGGCATGAACCCTAAATCCCAAATTCGATGAAAATGCATAAAATTTCTAAAGAAAAGCGAGAAATTGGCGCTCGGAACACTCAGATCTCACCTTCCCCAGCTCGGGCTTGCTCTCACACTTCACAAATTCCTGGCCAATGTTGATGTTCTTATCGGTGGATGTGACAAGCCGCTTTAGGGGCGTGGTACGGGGGCAATCGGGGCACCTCGTCATCGGCACCGCACCATACCGAGGACATGAGCGGAGGGAGGCCGAAGCAGAGCTCGACATCCCTCGCCGGCGTTGCCGCACTTGCTCGCTAGAGAAGAAAACGGAAGGGGATGAGATGCTGGAACGGTGGCGGGAGGGCTCGGGTGCAGGGATGGATCAGGCCAACGGCTCTCTTCTACCACAGTGTGGGTCCCACGATATGATGCGGACATTAGGTGGGTCTCGCCGTGACGTGGAAAGGCTGTGGGTCCTTCTCTGCTCAGCTGATTCGAATTCGTTAACGGTCTCGTGAGGTTAAGTGGAAGTGTCGCACGGGAGCTATTTTCTGCTTCAGAAGTGTCGCATGCGAGCTATTCTTTGCAACGATGTCGTGTTCCTTCCAATTCCACGTAAAGACGTCACATGGGAGCTATAAGCCCATTCGTTATCACCACCCATACTTGAACCACCATTGTTAGTCCATAGATCTTGGTCTCCATAACATTTTTCGTCAGCACCATGAAACGAGAATATGCTCCATGATATTAACAGTCAACAAAGCTTCTAAGCGCATCCTATGAAACCAAGCGGTCAGAGTAAAACATGGGTGCACGACCGAATCCCATCTGATCCAGCAATCTCTCGGCATGATCGTACTTATGGAGTACGCCAGTGGAGCCTTCCGGAACACGACACACAAACCAGATCAATATAAACAAACATCAGGCAGATCTTCGTCTTGACATGAGAGGGATCAAGGACTGCCACATTTATTGAAACTGAGTCAGTGGCCCCCACGCCACCCACCGACAACTAGCAGGATCCGCCGCCCGACGGCGAGACCACCCGACCGACCACTTTGACGGAGAAGGAGGTCACCACCACCATGCCGGGTGCAGATGCCCCAAGCTTTCTCATGTCGCAAACATGGCCCGGGAACCTGAGATCCGATGTATGGCGATGAGCGGACAGTAGATCGCGGCCCGCCTATACCCATCTGGGCCAAGATCGAATCCCGACTCCCGCTGCTGCATGCACCCGTCTACCAGAGGTTGTTCGGCCGCCGCACGCCGCGACACCGCCGTCTCCCGGCCAGGAACGGAGGTCGCCGCCACGCCACTAGGGCTTTGCCCAGCGACGATCCGGGCGGCTGCAGAGGCGGGCGGGAGTGTTGCAGGAGGAGGGACGAGAGCGGGAGGGGAGGGGCCATCCGGCGGCGCGGGTGCGGGAGCAGATACGTACGGAAGGGTCTAAAAACCTGTCTTACATGGCCTATAAGAGAAATGACGGGGAGTAAGAAACGAACAGAGGAGAGGAGATCTCTAACCATGATTAAGGATATATTCATGTGGTTCATACATCTCAACCTATCAACTCAAACGAAAAAATTTAAAGAAGCGGGATACCGCAACTCACGTCTTGTCAGCAAGTACTGTTCCTGTTAGTAAAAAAATGATGAGTGCTAAACAATTCGATTTGCAACATGATGTTGCACTCGCTGCAGGCTGAAGATTTCTACTTCCTAGCATTAAAGCATGTTTAGATATTTTGATTCAGCTAATAATTAATATAGATCAAACTGAGTACTGTAAAATTACTTAGGCCAATCCAAAATGCCTTTGAATTTCGGACAGGCTTTTTGACCGTTTTGGTCCGTTGGGACGGGAGGACAGGCCCCGTGCCGATGTCCGGTCAGGCCTGGCCAGTGCACCCAATGGTGCCCCCCCACCCCCCACCCACCCATTTGTCTGGCCTTTTTTTTTCTAAAGAGGAAAAAGCAAATTCAATCAAATTCAACAAAACAGAGGACCTGAAGAGTACGAAAACAGAACATTCGCACGAAATTCAACCAGTACTGTGTCTTTTGTCCCGCGTGTACCCATGGTTAATGCATGCACGCAAACTTAAATAGAGAGAGAGAGAGAGAGAGAGAGCAATCTATGCATCTCGCTCGTAGATCATCTTCCTATTCTTCTTGAACCAACCCTACTGAATTGGGTCCATGTCGGTGAGATCCGTAGCCATGATCCGGTTTTCTTCGGCGGGTCGCTGGAACTCTACCTTCTTCTTCCTTGTACGGGCGTTGATCTCTTCTATCTCAAGACGCTTTGGTGGGATTTAATAGTAGTTCTTCGCCGCATCTTCCCTCTCCTTGCGTTTCCTCTCTTCCCTCTTATCGATGGACAACTCCTTGTCGGCGATCAACCCTTTCAATGTCGCCTCCGGGATTGCAACTGACGAAGCTTCACACTTGAGCTCTAGCTTGGAGTTGGTCCTTCCTCTCGGCCTTTTGGTGGCCGGCCCTTCCTCATCGATGATGATTCTGGCACCTGCTCCCTTTTCACTCCCCGCATAGAGCTCTTTCCACTTCTCGCAATCTTTGAGCTTCGTCCCCAAAGAAAGGCTCATGGTCAATAGAGATACCATATTTTTGGTTAGCATCACCGTTGGGATAATCCTGCAAGGAACGACACTGAATCATGTACACTTAGCAAAGAGCAGGGACTAGGTAGAAGGCACGACACTATGCTCATACCTGGGTCAGAGTCGGCATCGAAGTTGGGGCCGGCGTTTCATCAAACGACTTGCAGGGAGCGCACATGCTGCCGGCGGGGATGGTCCTCCCAGTCTAGCTCCTGAATGAAGAGACGTCGCTGACAGGTGCCCAGTTGAGGTCGGTGGCAAGCAAAGCCAGCGACGAGTCGCCAATGATCTTCGGCACCCCCGTGAATCTGGCCGCTTCGATAGAATGCGGTTTGTTCGCGGACGCGGTCAAGCTCTCCATGGCCACGGCAAAGGCAAATAGCAGCTGCTCCTTTATCATGAGCAAGGTGGCACCCTGCGCAACGAGTGCCTCGGCATTGGCCTAAAAGGGCGCTGCATGCTCAAGGGCAGCGGCCATTTCCTAGGCGGCTTGGGGTTCGGCAAGGCGCTTCCGGGCCTTCTCTCTACGTTCTGCCCTCTCCCTCATCTCCTCCTTCCGCTGGTTGTCCGCCAATTCTTTCTTCACCGGACGACCAATAGCAACAGCTTTGGCGTTGGCTTTTGAGGGACGAGCGGCGGCAGGTGGCTATAGATCTGAGGCTGGAGCAGAGGTCAGAGCAGCTCTGGGAGGCACGAACGGTCCACGGCCATGGAGGGCCGCCGTTGGGGAGGTCGGCGGCGACGGTGCTTCCATGACAGTGTGCTAGTGAGAGTAGTGGTGGTGATGGGTCTTTGCCCAGCGGGACCAGGAAGGACACCACTCGGACGCATGGGCTGTCCATGCTCCGCAATTCCGGCTTGATTATCGCACCAAACATGTCCATTCCTCTGTCACGTTCGATCGACTTCCCAGGCCCCTACTTACGGCGAGATCAAAACTAACAGCAGGATCACGGCTTCGATCGGCTCCAGTACTTATTACCTACTTGATCCTTTGTGCTCGATTCGCCGCGCACGAATTTGACGCTATAGATGTGGCTCAAGCCAGCTGACGGGTCGATCAGTTAGCGATCTGGAGAGCAGCTGGCTAGCTAATCATGTCATGAGTACATATTGTTGGAACACCCCCTGCCGACTGGCCGGTCCCGAGGCTGTTCCATACCCGAGAAGAAGACTAGGAGAAAGCACACACAGTACACAAGTAGATGACACAGGGAACAAAAGAGAACTTTATTGAAAACTCTCTCGGTAAACTCCCGTACACAGATTGTTCCTCTATTTATAGGCTAAAGGGGGATACGATGCCCACATGGGCCAACCCTAGCCTGGTAGAGGCCACACCGAGTGGGCCTCTACCGGCCCAGTTTCCCAACACTCCCCCTGGGTATCTTATCTGTATAACCATGGCTTAAAACTCCGAAAAACCCAGTGGGAAAAATATGGAGAAATGCACACGATATACTTCTTGCTATGTTGCACGAATTGCCTCATTAAAAACCTCATGTGAGAAACTTCATAAAAACTCACTAAGGAAAAAAGAGTACAATTCACTTAACTATAAAGTTGAGTACTCAATCATCGGGATCAAGATTTCAGCGATGAGTTTGTGAAGATTCTCCCCCTGAACCTTGCATCTCCCTAAGTCTCATCATGCCGATCCCTCGGACACATCTCTCGAAAGAAGACGCTGGCAATGATTTAGTGAACAAATCAGCGAGATTTTCATACGACTTAGTATGCAAGACTTTCACTTCGTTCATCTTTTGCAACTCATGTGCATAGAAGAACTTGGGGTTTATATGCTTTGTGAGATTGCTCTTCACGTAACCCGTCTGGACTTGTGCAACACAAGCGGCATTATCTTCATAGATAATTGTTGGGGTTTGTACGGTGTTCAGTCCACATGACATCTGGATGTGAATGACTACTCGTCGAAGCCATACACATTCTCGTGATGCTTCATATAATGCTATGATTTCCGAGTGGTTCGTCGAAGTTGACACAAGAGTTTGCTTAGACGATTTCCAGGAAATTGCCGTTCCACCACAAAGGAAAACATATCCAGTCTGCGACTTGGATGTATGCGGGTCCGAAAGGTACCCAGCATCTGCATAGCCTACAACAGATAGGTCTTGGTTCTTTTGGTAAAAAAAGCCAAGGTCCTTTGTCCCTTGTATGTACCTAAAGATGTCCTTAACGCCTTTCCAATGCCTCTTGGTAGGCTCAGAACTGTACCTTGCAAGCAAATTGACGGCGAATGCAATATCCGGTCGTGTACAATTTGCGAGGTACATAAGTGCGCCAACTGCACTTAAGTAGGGGAATTTCCTCCCCCTCTTCTTTAGGCCTGAACGGGTCCTTGTCTTGCTGCAAAGATCTTCCGACCATCGGGGTCTTAGAAGGATATGCCTTTTCAAACCCAAATCGTTCCAACACCTTCTGGGTGTAGGCCGACTGGTGAACTAGAATCTCAGCAGGGGAATGCTCAAGTTGCAGACCGAGGCAGAACTTAGTTTTGCCTAAGTCTTTCATCTCGAATTCCGACATCAGGTAGGAACTCGCTTCCTCAATATCGTCAGGTGTACCGATTATATTCAAATCGTCCACGTACACCGAGATAATACAGAAACCATCCTAGGATCTCCGTATAAAAACACATGGGCAATCTTCATTGCTCGCGTAGCCCTTCTGATGAAGGAAATCGCTTAAATGATTATACCACATCCTACCTGACTGTTTTAGTCCATACAATGACTTCTTAAGCTGAACACTGTATAAGCTCCTGTTTGCTCTATCCTGGTTCGGGACAGGGATACCTTCTGGTACTTTCATGTATATGTCCGAATCCAAGTTATCATATATATAAGCGGTGACAACATCCATTAGTTTCATTTTTAAGTCCATGTTTACTGCCATTGAGATCAAGTATCTAAAGGTAATTCCATCCATGACTGGGGAGTAAGTTTCCTCAAAGTCGACACCTGGTCGCTGAGTGAAACCTTGAGCAACGAGCCTTGCTTTGTACCTTACTACTTCATTATTCTCGTTTTTCTTTTGAACAAAAACCCACTTATGGCCAACAGGGCGAATGTGGGGAGGAGTTAGACAAACAGGTCCAAATACCTCTCTCTTGTTTAACGATAATAATTCAGTGGTAATTGCCTTCTGCCAATCTTTCCAATCCGACCTTTTCTTGCAATCAGCGAGCGTGTTAGGCTCAGGGTCAAGATCTATGATTGAGGCAATTTTCTTGGCAAAATTAACGTCGACATTTTCCATGGCTCGGTTGTATGACTCGCCCGAATTAACATAGTTAATGGCCATTTCGTCATGGAGTGCATCAGGCACATCCTCTTGCTCCACCGGATTTCCCAATCCAGGAGCTAGGTCCTTTAGCTTTCCCGCTCCGATGTGTGCGCACACAACTTCAATGGGTATTTCCGATATAGGAAAGTTCAAGTCCGGAATTTCGTGCACTGAAATATCCGTACTCGTGCCAGGTCTCAACTGGCTCCCCTCAACAGGGGCAGACTCTAATAAATCTCTCTTATCCTTTTTCTTCGGGCGTCCCCGGGTACTTGGGATTTGAGAAACCGAAATCCGCGTTCTCTTAGGCCTTGGAGCAAGAGCGGGTATACCATCATTTTTCTTTGGTATTTCAACCCTTTCTAGTGCATTGCGTGCATGCACATGCGACTTTGTCACAGTCTTTAAATCACTAAAATGATCGGGCAGTTGATTCGCTAGGGAGTGCAAATCTAGTATCTTTTGGACTTCTCTATTAGTCTTAACAGTGCGCGGGTCATGAGCGTGGATCCCCGTGGCTTTCCACGTGATTTCTCGACTTTTGTCATCCAGGGGTTGATTACCTCCCCCCAAAGTCGGGAAAAGATCCTCGTCAAAAATGCAGTCAGCAAAACGGGCCGTGTGACAGTCACCTGTCAAGGGGTCCAAGAACCTGATTATGGACACAGTCTCATAACCAACGTATATCCCCGACTTACGGAGCGGTCCCATTGCTGATCGCTGGGGTGGTGGTATAGGTACATATACCTGGCAGCTGAACCTACGTAGGTGGGAAATTTTCGGTGCCGACCCTTGCGCAAGTTGGATGGGAGAGTGGATGTTGTAGGCCGATGGTCGAAAGTTGATGAGATTAGTGGCGTGTAACACCGCGTGTCCCCAACATGTAGTTGGTAAATTACAACCCTGAAGGAGTGGTCTGGCAATGAATTTAATTCTTTTAATCAATGCCTCCGCAAGTCCATTTTGAGTGTGGACATGCGGTACGGAGTGCTCAAGTTTGATTCCAGTTGCCATGCAATAATCATCGAATGCCTTTGAAGTAAATTCTCCGGCATTGTCCATTCGAATAGACTTTAAACGATAATCAGGAAATTTATTCCTTATTT
Organism: Avena sativa; assembly: GCA_916181665.1. Taxonomy (NCBI): domain Eukaryota; kingdom Viridiplantae; phylum Streptophyta; class Magnoliopsida; order Poales; family Poaceae; genus Avena; species Avena sativa. The sequence continues at coordinate 428,602,574 of OV702280.1, forward strand.
GTATGATCTGGGAGATCAACTTTGCAAAAGCATGGTTCCTTGTTGACAGCAGGCAAACATTGGACCATTTAGAGGAAGCATCGATGAGCACCATGAAGTACCGAAACGGCCCTGAGAGGGGCTGAATTGGACCACATATATCCCCTTGAGTGCGTTCCAAGAACGCGGGGAGTTTATCCTTCACCTTTAGGGGGGACGGTCTAATGATCAATTTCCCCGTAGCGCATGCGGAGCACACAAAATCATTGGGATTCGGGAAATTTTTCACATTAACATTATGACCGTTCGAGTTGTTAATTATATTTCTCATCATCCTAAGACCGGGGTGGCCTAACCTATCATGCCAAAGGCAGAATAGTTCGGAGCTTCTAAAGACAGTCTTAAGGGTAGTGTAATAGGTGGTGCTACTATCTTGGTGTAGTACAGCCCAGGAGCTAATGAAGGGAGTCTTTCGACAACATGTTTACCATTTTCGTCGTGCTTGGTAATGAGTAGGAACTCCTTTCCATTCTCATCATCATCGGTTTCGACATGGAAACCATTTGCGCGGATGTCTCTAAAACTTAAGAGAGTACGAGTCGACTCCGGATACAACAATGCCTCTTCAATGATCAGAGTTGTTCCATTTGGGAGTATGATAGTTGTTCTTCTGGAGCCAACTACATTCGGACCGCAGCCGGTGATAGCCATTATGTTACCAGGGTTTTTGGTAATGGACTCAAAATACTTTGTTTCTCTCAAGATGGTATTGGTGGTGCCGCTATCATCAAGGCACGTTTTCTCCATTTGGGCGCCACACGCGTTCTAAAATATAGTGCCTAATTAATATAATGGAGCGAGGAAGTTGCTACATCAATTAAGTAAAACACATAGACATTTCAGAACATCACATAATCAAATAATGGAATAAACGAATGAAATAAATGTCATCGAGTTCTACTTTCCTTCCAGTCACTTCTTTTGAGAGAAACTCCTTATCAAGAAAGGATCCATTTTTGGCAATAAAAACTTTGCGTTCGGATCTAAGATATAAGGTATACCCAATTGTTTATTTAGGGTATCCTATGAAGACGCATTTTTCCTTTTTGGGTTCAACCTTGTCGGGTTGTAACTTCTTTACATAAACTTCACAACCCTAAACTTTAAGCAACGATAACTTAGGTTTTTTACCAAACCACAATTCATATGGTGTCGTTTTAACGGATTTAAATGGTGCTCTATTTAAAGTGAATGCGGTTTTCTTTAATGCATAACCCCAAAACGATAACGGTAAATTTGTAAGAGGTATTATAGAATGAACCATATCTAAGAGAGTTCAATTACGATGTTCGGGCAAACCATTACGCTGTGGTGTTTCCGGCGGTGTCAACTGCAAAAGTATTCTGCAGTTCTTCAAATGCATGCCAAACTCGTAACTCAGATATTCACATCCACGGTCAGAACACAGAGACTTAATCTTTTTGTTACGTTGATTTTCTACTTTACTTTGGAATTCCTTAATCTTCTCGAAAGTTCTGGATTTATGTTTCATAAAGTAGATATACCCATATCTAATCAAGTTATTCATGAAAGTAAGAACATAATGATATCCACCACGCGATGCTACACTCATTGGACCGTACATATCGGTAATATATTATTTTCAATAAGTCTGTAGCTCGCTCCATTATTCCAGAGAATGGAGTCTTAGTTATTTTCATACGCACATGAGGAGCCACATACTCCCTTCGTCCGTAAATAAGTATACTTCTAGATTTATCGTAAGTCAAAGTCGGTAAAGTTTGATTATCTTTATGGGAAAACGTAGCAATATCTATAACACTAAATTGGTATAAATAGATATGTTTTTAAATTTAGTTTCATAATACTGTATCAATTTGATGTAATATATGTTGCTATATTTATTTATAAAGTTGATCAAATTTTATAAAATTTAACTTAGACATAAGCTAAAAGTACACTTATTTGTGAACGGAGTGAGTATGCTCGGGATATTCTGCACGGAAAAGCGCAGGAAACTCTTAGCTCGTCGGTGGACGGAGGGAATGATGATGATGGCAGGGTACTCGATCCGATACACAACATACAACAAGCTGTTCATATCTGCTTCAGTGCTTCTGGTTTCTACCTAGGCCCCACGCACTCCCTGAAAAAGCTCAGGTAGCTCCAAGACTTTGTAATGTGAGCTCTCAAGTTTTCTTACGACGCGCCGCTTCCACTTGCGACAGGGTAACCATGTATGTACGCTGACCTTATCCTTTAGAGGTCGTTTGGCGTCTAGTTATTTATTTTATTTATATTAGGATTCTAAAAACATCCATATGTTTGGTTGTCATCGGAATTTGAAAATGACAGATCTAATATAGAAATTAGGTTCACACATAAACATATTTCAATAGATTTACCAAATAAACTAATAGCCCAATTCCGTGTCAACCAAACAACATGAAGATATAATTGCAAAATAAATTTTAGAATTTCAGGCCCAAATAAAGGATACAAAACGACCTCGGAACTCAAACACTGCTTTCATTCAAAACTCAAATCTTGCATTCCTTGCTTTGCGTCACTGAAGGAGATCCAGCGAAATGTAGGAAGGGATTCAAAGTATGTTCCGTAATTCTTAGAATGCACACAGATTTATATAGAACTGATCAACACTTCTGTGTTGGCTAGCTATAACATGTACTCAAGGCTACGGTGACAAGGAGCACAAACTTTCCTCTCACCCACCTCCTGATCGAATATATGAAAATATATTTTGATGCAAATTTGGTTATACATGCTAGACATGTATATATTCTTGTATGCTATCTTTCAGAATTTTTGGAGACCTAAAAATGAACTCATAGATCGTACAAGTAGATCTTTCTCATGTCTAACCACTACGGAAATAACAAGATAGGCCGACGGCTTTTTTATACGGCGACGGCAAAATGTTGGACCGTCGGCATAGCTTGACGGGCCGTCGGCCCAGTTTTACCATCAGCATAGGATAAATAGGCCAACGGCAGCCATCGGCGTAAACGGGAACGTCGGCGTAGTACACTAGACTAACGGCAGAGCGACGACGTCAAGTCTACGCCGACGACAAAGCCGTTGGCGTAGCCATTTTCTTTTTTGCCCCATTAATCTTAGAAAAATCATATCTAAATCATTTAAATTTAGAAAAATACATATAATATATCAAGATTTGCAACCACCAAATGGAAGTTTCAAAATGATACTACCCCATTTTTCAAAAATAGTATACCATCTTGAATGGACAATTTTCCAACATGGATATGTCAAACCTTTTCGTCCACCCCTCGTAAAAAAGACAAAACCCGCCGAATCGGCAGGAAATGAGTTAGATTAGGTACATGATATGATGCTCATGATTTTTTGAAAAAAATCATTTTTAGGTTCACAATATGCTATTTCATCAGAGATCTAATACAAGTTTAGTGACGCTTAGCCCCGAGCTAAGAATATTCATGCCCCTCGATTTAAAAAGTTTGACGATAGTTTGAAACGGGATAAAAAAATTCAAAAACAATCGAAATAATGCAAAACCTTCGCGTGATGTCATATTATGTGACATAGTTGCATGGAAAAATACCAAACTTGGTATATTGATTGTGTCTCAAAAAAACCTTCACAAAATGACTTATCTCAATCGAGGTTTTCTGGATTTCAGGTCAAATGACCAATGTTATTGCTAGAATCGCGGTATAGTTTGCGATAATATGTCCATATTGTTCGCGCATGTGTATCATGGGATGGCGAACAATTTTGCAGGAGAAAAGTTTTCTTTTTCGTCGCACCAAAAAGCCATTTTTTATTATCCGAGTGCAAAAAGGGGTGTTTTGTGAAGCAACCACCAAATGAAAGTTTCAAAATGATAATACCACATTTTTCAAAAATACTAGACCATTTTGAATGGACAATTTCCCAACCGGGATATCTCGAACCTTTTCTTCTACCCCTCGTGAAAAAGACAAATTCCTGCCGAATCGGTAGGAAATGAGTTAGATTTGCACTATAGGTATATGATATGATGCTCATGATTTTTTGTAAAAATCATTTTTAGGTTCATAATATGCCATTTCATCAGAGATCTAATGCAAGTTTAGTGAGGCTCGGTCCCGAGCTAAGAATCTTCATCCCCTCGATTTAGAAAGTTTGATAATAGTTTGAAACGGGCATAAAAAATTCAAAACGATCAAAACAATGCAAAACCTTCGCGTGGTGTCATATTATGTGACATAGTTGCATGGAAAAATACCAAACTTGGTATATTGATTGTGTCTCAAAAAACCTTCACAAAATGACCTATCTCAATCCAGGTTTTCTGGAGTTCAGGTCAAATGACCAATGTTATTGCTAGAATCGCGATATAGTTTGCGAAAATGTGCCCATATTGTTGATACGTCCAATTTGCATCACCATTCTATATCATAATTTGCCTCTATTCATTGATATATGTCTTATTATGAGGTAATACTTATGTCTTTTCATCTATTTATGCATGTTGGATGATTCTTGGAGGATGAACTTCCAGAATCTGGATTCTGATAGAAATGGAGGCGTTTTGATGTAATTTTGCGAAGATCAGAAAAATACCAGAAAAATATGGGAAAATTATATTTTCCCAGAAGACAGAGGAAGCTAGAAGGGGAGGCGAAGAAGGGCCATAGGGGGCCCACACCCCCCTATGCGCGGGTCCCCCTAGGCCGCGCCTAGGGCAGGTGTGGCCCACCTGCTCGGCTCCTGACTCCGCCCTCTCGCCTATATCTTCCCTATGAAACCCTAACACCAGGGGAGCAACCACATATAGATTTCCGCCGCTTCTGCTGGGCGGAAAACACTGAGAGAGAAAAATCTCTCAGGCAGATAGATTTCTAACAGAGAAATTCCTTCCCAGAGAGGGGAGATCGTCGCCATCAACACCGTCATCAAGCTATGCTTCATCGGGATCGTCATCATCATCCACACCATCATATCCACCAGCACCATCATCATTACTCCATCCCGTTGTAACAATTGTGTTGGATATTACTTAGTTCATTAGGGGAAAATTTCCCGGAGTTAATTACTATTGTAGTTGATGCTTGTGAGTGGAACCATTGGATTATTGTTTATGTTCAGATTATTATCACATTACCATATCATCTTTGATTTTGATCCATATGATGTCTTGTGAGTAGTTCGTTTAGTTCTTGAGGACATGGGAGATGTCATGTTGTTAGTAGTGGATTTGTGTTGAGTTATTATTCAATGGTTTAGTATTTAAGTTGTGGTGTTATTCTTCTAGTGGTGTCATGTAAACGTTACTACATGATACTTAACCATTTATGGGCCTAGGGGAATGCATTGTGTATTTTGCTACTAATTGTGGGGTTGCCGGAGTGACAGAAACCTGAACCTCCATTAGGACACCTTTGCACAAGGGAGCGTAGAATCTCAGAGTTTAAGGCTGTTGTCTGATTTATATCTTAATTACTTTCCTATAGTTACGGATGCTTGCAGGGGGTTTAACCACAAGTATGTATTAGTCCAAGTAAGGTCGGTATGTTAGCACAGGTTCATCCACATAACACTTACAACACCAAACAAGAGTACTCAGCTATTTGAAGCAAAAGCACTTGACAGAATTCCCATGAGTCCTCGAGAACGTTTGATTGATGATCCACAAGTATAGGGGATCGCAACAGTGTTCGCGGGTAGTATTACCCAATTTATTGATTCGACACAAGGGAGAGCCAAAGAATACTTGCAAGTCTTAACAACTGCATTGTCAATTCAGCTGAACCTGGAAATAGTTTTTGCTCATAGAAGTTTATCAGTAGCAACAGTAAAGCAACAACAGCAGTGGAACAAGAGCAATAGTAACAGTAACGGTAACAGTGGGATTCGAGTGCGGTAGGCATAGGGATGGATGGACGGGCGTTGCATGGACGAGTCTAAACATGTAACTTCAAGATCTAGGGCATTGCAGATAAATAATAACAAGCATCCAAGTACTAAACAATCTTAGGCATGTGCTCCAGATATAGTCATACGTGCTCGCAATGAGAAGTTGCACAACATCTTCTGTCCAGCCAGCCCGTGGTAGCGGGGCCTCTTGGGAACTACTAGCAATTAAGGTGCTCCTTTTAATAGAGCACCGGAGCAAAGCATTAATACTCCAGGAACACATGTGATCCTCACACCACAGCCATCCCCTCCGGTTGTCCCAATTATTGTCACTTTGGGGCCTTTGAATCCGGACAATGATATGTGTACACAACTTGCAGATAAGATCACAAACAATACTATCATAATGATTCAATAATAAGTTCAGATCTGAGATCGTGGCACTCGGGCCCTAGTGACAAGCATTAAGCACAACAAGTTGCAACAAAGTCAAATAGCACTAATAGAGATACTTGTCACTATGCCCTAACAATCTTATTCAATTACATGATAGAACTCATCCAGTCCCTACCATCCCCAAGCCTATAGCAGGGGATTACTCACTCATGGATGAGGGAACATCGGTGGTTGATGGAGATGCGTTGGTGATAATGATGGCGATGATCCTCTCCAAATTCCCCGTCCCGGTAGGGTGCTAGAACGGAGTTTCTGGATCCGAATCTTGGTTTCTGGTGGCGGCGGCGGAGCGGAACTCTTTCTGGAAAACTATCGAACCCGCCTCGGTTTTTAGGTCGAAAGGCAACTTATAGGCGCAGAGGAAGGCCGAGGGGGTGCCTAGGGTGGCTGCACCCCCCTAGGCACGACCAGTGTGGGACCGCGCGTCGCAGAGGGGTGTGGGCCACCCAGGCCCCTTCTCCGTCTTGTCTTCTGGCTCCATGGATCTTCTGGTGAAATATAACTTTTGGCATATTTTCCGGGATTTTTTCTGATAGTTGATTTTCTGCACAAAAAGAAGACACCAAGGTAATTCTGCTGAAAACGGCGTCAGTCCGTGTTAGTTGTATCCAAATCACATAAGTTTAGAGGAGAAACAATAGCAAAGTGTTCGAGAAAGTAGATACATTTTGGACGTATCATTGGTCCTTATAAGTATTTCCACCGGCTTGTCCTTTGCTAAGAAAGGATTGGGCCACTTGCTGCGTTTGCTTGCTGTCTTTATTACTTACACCTTGTTTTGTTGGTTTATCAGAAAACCACTAAAAATCCGTTTGCTAAGTATTTGCAGAGAGTTCGTGCTCCATACCACTAGTCAACACCTTCTGCTCCTCGTTGGGATCGGCACTCCTATTTATCGAAAGTAATGCGATACACCCCCTATACTCGTGGGTCATCAATTGTGCACTCATGTATATCATGGGATGGCGAACAATGTTGCAGGAGGAAGTTTTCCTTTTCGTCGCACCAAAAAGCCATTTCTCATTTTCCGGGTGCAACTAATGGGGTGTTTTGTGAATAAAACACCAAATGGAAGTTTCAAAATGATACTACCCAATTTTTCAAAAATACTAGACCACTTTGAATGAACAATTTCCCAACCGGGGTATCTCAAACTGACGAGGTTCGATCTCGTCAATGCCCATTGTTATGGACTTGGGTTTTGGAGAGGATGGGGATGCTGGAGGTCGTGGAACGGTTAGCAAACAAGGAACACGGGGACACAAAGTTTACCCAGGTTCAGGCCCCCGGAAGGAAAACCCTACTCCTGCTTGTCTGCTCTTGATTACGGAGGAACTGGAAGTTACAGGGGTGCGCAGATGCAATCTGGCGTGGAGGTGTGTATGCGGTGAGTTGAGGTGCCCTCCTCGTCGTGTCCTCCTAGCCTTTATATAGACAGGCAGGTCTAGGGTATCAGCTCGAGTCAGTTACAAATTAGGGTTTGCCCCTTTGAAATTCTATCTACTCTAGTCTTGTTCTCCAAGGATCCGAAGGCGTCATGGGCTTGGGCCACCCGAAAGTCTCCGCAGGCCGCGTATGTTCTTGTGGGCCTTCCTTGGGCTGGACCAGGTATACTAATATTGTGTACCCGTAGGGTATAACCATGTCAGTATCCCCCGAGTGTTAAGTCGAATCGTAGATTCAGCTGAGGCCTCTTCAATCTTTCGGGTGCAGTTGGTCCTGTTTATAAGAGAAAAAATGATTTTAGTTTGTAGGGATTGTTGATGCGTGTGCCTGACTCTCCTGACGGATCAGGGTCAGTTAACTGTCTTAGGACAAAACAACACGATCTTATTTAGACTCGAATCTGGAACGAATGCTGGCATAATTCGACTCAGGCCGCTGAGGTCTTACAAGAACCAAATCCCAGTAGTTTTCGAGTGATGTACCCAACACGTCCGTCAGGATTTTTCATCGTCTCTGATTGACAAGATATTTTACTGCCAGAGCACAGTCAGGTGTGTTACCAGGCCATCAGATGATATATGTAGGTCTTATCTTTGTGTTGCAGACACAACATCCGAAATGTTATCACCGCGGAGGTGTTTCGGGTGGCTAAGGAAAATGTTTCACACTTAGCATTTGTTTGGGCAAAGTTGACAGAAAGTTTTTTGCATCTTGATCCGAAGGATCGCAGTCAAAGAATTCATAGGGTGCGCGACCAGCGCTCCCTATGGGAGTAGCCCCCGAGTGTCTGTTCGAGTCGTAGACGCGAGCAGAGACTTTTATTTCAGTTGTTTTTAGCTTCGGGTCCGTGGGACACAATTTTTCGGATGCTTGATCAATCCTCCCTATGGGAGTAGCCCCCGAGTCCGTAGTGGAGTCGTAGACTCGACGTGGGACTCGAAGATAGTCGGGAGTTATAGTTCTTCAATCATTTCTCACGTGCGCGGCCAGTGCTCCTGATAGGAGTAGCCCCGGAGTAGTTGTTCGAATCGTAGATTCGAGGAAGTACTTGTTTTATCAGTCAAGAAATTCCAGCCATTGCTAGACTGCTTGATGACATCAGTGCTGACGATCGATGACCTCAACCGTCTGCGGCGCCAGAGGTGACGTAATAGGAAGAACATGGGTCCCACTTTCTGACTTGAAGTTGACTAGTCATGCGCGACGTGGCGAGAATTATGGCGTCTCCTCGGTTTCCGTGTGTAGTGGACGGCGTGCGGGTGACGGTTCACTACTGTGTTGACACGTGTACGGTTGGATCTGTCTTTAGCGTTAGGGCTTCTGGATGAACGGTTCCTATTGGTCGTCCTCATCCTTATAACCATGGGGAAAACAGTGATTTGTTTTCACCCCTTGCCATTTTATTTCACCACTGCCTCCATTTTCATGAGCACTGCCTCGCGTGCACTGGACGTTCTCCGATCCTTTCCCTCTTCGTTCCTGCGCGCGCACCGCCGTTGTTGACGCTCCGCAATGGGCAAGTCGAAGAAGACCTCCACCGGAGAGGGTTCGAGCACCGCCGACGGTGGCAAGAAGGTTGTCGGTGCCACGCGCATCACGTACGGCAACTGGAAGCGCACGGAGGAGCGCGAAGGTGACCTGCGCAAACTGCGCGAGGCGGGGCTGATCCCGCAGGACAAGGAGGTTGTAAAGCTTCCAGGCGATGAGGTAATTCCCTGTCCACCCATAGGGTTTCGGGTGATGTTTGTCGCTTTTGTTCTTCATGGCTTGTCGCTTCCTATCCATGATTTTCTTCGTGGGCTCCTCTTTTTCTACGGCATCCAACTTCATCATCTTTCGCCCAATTATCTTCTCCACATCGCCTGTTTCATCACTTTTTGCGAGTGCTGACTCGGTATCGAGCCGCACTTTGGACTCTTCTGGAAGCTCTATTCCGTGAAGAGGCAGTCCGGCACCAGCTGAGTCTATCCGCTCGGTGGCTGCGTCATTCCATCCAATCTACTGTTTTCTTCTTTTCCTTTTCTATGTGCGAGTCCGTCCAATACCGGCGGAAGAAGTGGTTTTACATCCGCGACTCCTCAATGGACGGGCAAGAATTTGGCCTCGCTCCTTTCGACTCCTCCCAGGAAATTGTTCCGAAGAGGTCCTGGAAGAACCACGTCCTGGAGGGCGAGGAAGCGGAGGTGGAGGAGCTCTACCGTCGGGTGGAGGCACTCCAGATGGTTGCTGAGAAGGAGGTAAATGGTGTGGATATTATCCGCACCTTCCACAAACGTCGGGTGCAGCCGCTCCAAGCGAGGGCGCATCCGATGTTTCTTTACGCTGGCCGCCACGACCCGACGAGGGTTTCGGCTGAAGAGCTCTCCAGGGGCGACCTTGATAGAGTTCTTCGGCCTCTGCTGAAGTACAAGGGTGATGAAGATCTCCGAGGGAAGTCACTGACTGCCCCCTTCAGCGTTTCGAAGCCAGTCCCTCAGGTGTATAATTGCGTTATGCATGTTGCGCCTTATTATTGTTTGAATATTGTAATATTATTGCTAATCGCGAATTTTGTATTTGTGTGTAGGAGCTGAAGGTAGCTGGCATGATGCCGCCGCTGCCTGAGAACTTTCCGGTTGCACCGGACAACGAGGTTGTGTACTCTGAGTTCGAGCTTCCACCGGCGCAATCTCCAACCCATGAAGCCCCCAAGGCGAGCGAGGGGCAGACCCACAAGCGTGCACGGAGTCTGAGCGAGTCTTCAGATGCCTCGACCCCGCCGACGCCTAGGGTCCCATCCTTCCTCGAGCGCCACAGCGAGGATGATGGTGCTTCTTCTGCATTGTTCCCGACTGTGCCCGTTCGGGCGATGGCGTCGCAGCCGCCGGCCAAGAAGAAGAAGAAGGAGAAGGCGCCGCATGTCTTCAATTTGAGTGGCATTGACTCGTAAGTATCTTCTGATGCGTTTTGTTCTGTTTTTTGCGTGTGCAATGTTTCCTCTTGTCTTGATCAAAAAATTTCTTGCAGCCACTCCTCGGAGGGTTCTCTTGGTGAGGGCACTCAAGAGGATGTAGGGGAGTCGAAGCCGAGGGCTGCTCCCTCTCTGATGGTGGCCGACTCTGAAGATAATGCTCTGAATCCCTCTTCGCGAGAGGCTCGAGTGGTCTTTACTCAGAAGACCCCTTGTGGACCTTCAGAGTCTCCATCTAAGCACGTAAGTTGTTCTCTTTTATCGTCCTGGGGGATCCCCCAAGCCCTTTTCAGGTTGCTTTGTTTGAATGGTTTGCTCTTTTCGGGGCGCAGCCCCCGAGCCCATTTTCTGATGCTTTATTTGATCATTTTCTTCTGTTTCCTCGCGTAGCCCTTTGTGCACAGCGTGAACCTTATCATTCAGCAGCATCTAGCGCTGGAGGCCAGCATGCGGTAGTTTCGAGGTATGTGTTTTACCTAGTCTTGTCTGTTTCGTTTGTCACGTGAATAATGCTTGTGTTGCTCATGTGTGCTTTTGGTGATTTGCAGATGAGAATAATGTGGCCCTTCGCCAGCGGGATGCTCTCAAAAAGAGCCTCGGTCGAGCGGATAAGAAGGTTGCAGATGCTATGGAAGCGAAGTAGCGCCTAACAAAAGGAGGTGGCTGATGCTGCTGAGGCCAAGGAGCGCCTGCAGCGAGAGGCTTCTGATCGCGAGGAGCAGCTCGCGACTGTTGCGGCTACGCGCGAAAAGGAGGTGGCCGATAGGCTAATGGCAGCGGCCAAGGCTTTATCCGGTGAGTATCTCGTGCTTGATTTCATCGTGGAATTTTCGGTCGCTCCTTGTCGCATTCTTATTCAGATCGTTTGTTTATTCTTTTCCTTAGATGCTTCAGGCATTGCATTTGATCACGGTGCCCTGGAGCATGGGAGTGCTCTATATGATGCCACCGCAGCGGTCGAAGATCGCTGTGGTACTGCTGCTAGCTTTCTGGCGTAGGCCAAGGGGGTGCTCCGACGCTTCTACAAGGAGATCGTCTCCAAGGGCGCTGTCCTTGAGGATGTCGCTTCCCTAGCAGATGCCCTGTCTGAGGACACTCCCGCGGCCTACAAGCGCAAGTAGAAAGTTATCAGCGCCTCCATGGGGCTGGCCATGGCCATGGCGTCCGGAGCAGAGCTGGATCTTCCGCATGTCACTTCCTAGATGCCAACAGCACCAGACAGCTCAGAGGTAGCCTTTGCTCTCTTCGCCTCTCATTGTAAGCGTTATGGGACAAAGCTCATTGACCTGTTGACGGATTATGCGGCGAAGCAGCAGGGAGAGGCCAAGAGCAGGCAATCTGGCTCTGAGGCCACTCCAGATGCGGGTGCCTAAGTCCAAATGATGTAGCTTAGGATAGTTTATTTTCTTCCTTTTGTTGCAAGCTTTTGTTGATGAACAATTTCTCCTTGTGCCAGGCAGTGGCTTCTGAATGTATAAATTATATTTCAAGCTATCGTCAGGGACGTATGTGATGTTCATGTCCTTACTTGTTTGTCCTTAGGGTCCTTCGGCTGAGATTCCCGTGGATACTTCGACTGTCCCTCAGCCACGACTATCTTTGGATGATGCGTCACAACTTGTTTTCCTTCGTGACCGTGTCCGTAGATTGGAGAAGGAGATCCTTGGCGTTCGAGGCCATGCGGACGTGTGGAAGTCAAAGGCTGAGCGAGCGACCGCCAGGGAGGAGTTTCTGATGGGGGAGCTGCGGCAGTTGAGCGAGCAACTGCAATGTGAGTTTTCTTGAGTTGCTGCTCATTTTCGGATGCGCCTTTTTTGCGTGTCACCTTATTTTGAGTTTTCTGCAGGTGTCAACCTTGTTTCGAGGGAGGAGAAGGAGCGCGTTGCAGTTCAGATCAATTGTTTGACCCAACAGGACTTGGAAGCTGGTGGCTTCTTCTGGATGGATTGTGACTGGGCCACCATCCTTGTGACGGTGCGGGATCATGTGCATCAAGTTTCACGGGTGCTGAAGCAGACAAAAACTTCCCTGGCATCGATTCTGTATGTCATGTTCCCCCTAGATGAGGCACCTTCCACTCTTTGGAGTTTGCTGTCAAAGTTTTGGGATGTGGGTCACATGAGGGAGTTGGTGCGGCACCAGCTAGTTGCAGGGGTGAAAGCTTCCCTTTTGCTTGTTCGGCTGCATCACCCTGATGTCAATCTCGCAGCGGTGGCGACTGGGCCGCCTCTTCGACTAGACGGTAGCCTTTGGGACATGCGCCCGCATTATGCGGATGTTAGGCAGTATGCCGAAGAGATCGGGGATCTCTTTGAGCATCGGGCGCACGTCATTCTTCAGAATATATAGACCCTGTAAAAAAATAGATGTAAAACTTGTATATGGGCCTGAGGTGAGGCGTTATTCTTACTTGACGAAGTCATGAGGTGAGGCGTAGCCCCCGAGCGTGTTATTGCAAAAAAGTAATGCAAGATAAAAGAAATTTTCGGACTGGGGACTTAGATTTTATTCATATCATAACAAGGAGGTACATTATTCAGCTGAGTAGCCTTATTGAAAGTAAAGACATAGCTAGGGGTAGAAGCATCGCAGACGTGCGACATTCTAGGGGTTGGAGTATTTGACTCCTGATGCAATGTCCATGAGGCGGTAGGCGCCGCCTGGGATGACTTCTGTGACGATGTAGGGTCCTTCCCAGGGTGACTCGAGCTTTTTCGGCCGCTCTTGCTTGAGTCGTAGGACGAGGTCTCCTTCGACGAAGGACCTTGGGCACAGCCGACGGCTGTGATAGTTACGGAGGCTCTGCTGATAGACCGCTGAGCAGGCCGTGGCAATGTCGTGTTCTTCGTCGAGTGTGTCGACGACATCCTCGAGTGTGGCCGTTGATTCGCCTTCGCTGCAGGCAACGACCCGCGGGGCCTTGTGGCGTACCTCGGCAGGTAGTACGGCTTCGACTCTGTGCACCATGAAGAAAGGTGTGTAGCCAGTTGCGTTGTTCGGCGTTGTGCGTAGGCTCCAGAGGAAGGATGGTAGCTCCTCTGCCCAGGCTCCCGCGAGTCGTTCTAGTGGGCTGAGCAGGAGTTTCTTGATGCCGCTGCCTATGAGGCCGTTGGCCTTTTCGACCTGCCCATTGGTTTGCGGTTGTGCAATAGAGATTATGATATGTTGATGCCAAGGCCCTCGCAGAAGTCCTGGAATTCCTTCGAGCTGAAGTTCGAGCCGTTGTCCATGATGATGTTGTGCGGCACGTCAAACCTGTAGACTATGGACTCGAAGAATTTGATGGTCGTTTTGCCGCTTTAGTTGGTGACGGGCATGGCCTCGATCCACTTGGTGAACTTGTCGACTACGACTAGGAGGTAGACGTGGCCTCCTTTCGAAGATTTGGGCAGTTTGCCAATCATGTCGAGGCCCCATTGGGCAAAGGGCCAGGCCAGCGGTATGGGCCTAATCTCCGATCCTGGTGTGTGTGGCTTGTCCACAAACCTTTGGCAGCCGTTGCACCTTCGGACGATGTCCTTAGCATCATTCATGGTCGTTGGCCAGTAGAATCCAGCTCGTAAAGCTTTGGCGACGAGGGCGCGGCTGCCTGCATGATGACCGCAGATGCCCTTGTGGATGTCTTAGAGGATGGTTTTGCCGTAACCGATGGTGACGCACCTTTGGAGTACATCCGAAATACTACGCTTGTACAGCTCGCCATTGATTATGGTGAAGGCCTTGGATCGGCGAGATATGCGTCGGGCGTCCCTCGGGTCATCAGGCAGTTCTCTGTTTATCAGGTACCGAAGGTACAACTATGTCCATGTTTTTTCGATTGCCATGACCTGCATCAGGCTGACCAACTCGACCTCGGTGTCGATATTTTCGGGTCCTTCTTGTCCTTCGAGTAGCGCAACCCTCGAGTGCTCTGCTTCTTCGGGTGATCCCTTGGGGAATTTCCTTTTGATAGAGGGTACGCAGATTTGTTCGAGGAACACTCCTGGTGGTACCCGTGCACAGGTGGAGCCGATGTTGGCGAGTCTGTCAGCATCTTCGTTGCTTTCCCTTCCAACGTGCCGAAGCTTGTAGCCGTCGAAGTCTCCTTCGAGTGAGTTGTAGAGCGTGCGGTACGCGATCGTGTTGGCAGCGTGGGCATCGCACTCATTCATCATCTGCTGGACGACGATGTTCGAGTTGCCGTAGATGACTAGGAGCGTTGCGCCGCAGATCTTGGCCATCCTCATGCCGTCGATGAGGGCCTCGTATTCGGCCTCGTTGTTGGAGTCACGAAATTTCATCCAAAGGACGTATTTCATCTTATCGCCTTGCGGGGACGTCAGTATGGCGCCAGCTCCTGCTCCAGCCTCACGCTTGGAGCCGTCGAAGTGCATCGTCCATGAGTGCATCATGTCCAGGGTGTCTGGCAGCTGAAGATCCATCCAGTGGACGAGGAAGTCAGGGAGGACCTGAGATTTGATTGCCTTGCGCCGCTCGTAGACTATGTCTAGAGGGGATAGCTCGATGCCCCACAAGGATACGCGTCCCGTAGCTTCGGGGTTGTTCAGGATATTGGACAATGGCGCCTCGTTAACGACCATTATCTGGTGCTCCTGGAAGTAGTGGCTCAGCCGACGAGCCGTCATGAATACGGCGTAGGCGAGCTTCTGGTAGTGGGGATAAATCTGCTTTGTTGGTGTTAGGACCTCGCTGAGGTAGTATATTGGGCGTTGGACCCCATGGGTCTTGCCTTATTTGGGTCGTTCGACCACGAGTACGGTGCTTACCACCTGGTGTGTGGCTGCAATGTATAAGAGCAGAGGCTCGCGCTCCTTTGGCGTGACCAGAACAGGAGAGGTGGAGAGCAGCCGCTTCAGGTCTTCGAATGCGTCATTTTCTTCGGGTGTCCACTCGAATTTGCCGGCTTTGCGCAGTAGCTGGTAGAAAGGCAGGGCCTTCTCACCCATGCGACTGATGAATCTGCTCAGCGCCGCGATGCACCC
The DNA here is from genome assembly GCA_916181665.1 of Avena sativa. Classification (NCBI taxonomy): domain Eukaryota; kingdom Viridiplantae; phylum Streptophyta; class Magnoliopsida; order Poales; family Poaceae; genus Avena; species Avena sativa. Next base: position 428,618,306 of record OV702280.1, read on the forward strand.
AGCTAGCTGCTGGACACCTTTGAGGTCCTTCGGCTTCTCCATGGTCAGTATGGCCCGGTTTTCTTCGGATTCGCCTCGATCCTCGTTAGGAGATGAAGTAGCCGAGTAGTTGGCCAGATGGGACGCCAAAGGCGCACTTTTTCTGGATTCAACTTGATCTTGTAGTGATCAAGGTTATCGAACGTCTCGCGGAGACCGTCGATAAGTGTCTTGGCTTCCCTGGTCTTGATGACTATGTCATCGACATAGACTTGGATGTTGCGACCGGTCTGGTTTTTCATACATGCCTGCATGCACCTCTGGTATGTGGCACCTGCGTTCTTCAGCCCGAAAGGCATTGTGTTGTAGCAGAACACTCCGAACGGCGTGATGAACACCGTTTTCTCCTGATCTTCGACCTTCAGCCGAATCTGATTGTAGCCTAAGTAGGCGTCGAGGAAGGAGAGCTTCTCACATCTTACAGTCAAATCGATGATCTGATCGATCTGTGGTAGAGGAAAGTGGTCCTTGGGACGGTACTTGTTGAGCGATGTGAAGTCCACGCACATCCATAGGATGTCCGTGTCCTTCTTAGGGACTAGCACGGTGTTGGCCAGCCACTCGCTCTCCTTGATTTCTCGGATGAAGTTGGCGTCGAGCAATCTGTTGACTTTGATTCCAACGGCTTTAGCTCTTGGTTCGGACAGTCATCGGATCGACTACTTGACTGGTTTTGTGTCCGGAAACATATTGAGTGCATGCTCGGCGAATTCCCTTGGAACTCCTGGCATGTCCGCAGGACACCAGGCGAAGATTTCCCAGCGCTCACGGAGGAATTCGACGAGCGCGCTTTCCTATGCGGGGCTGAGGTCGTTGTAGATCAGCGCCATCTTGGCGGCATCCGGTGCGTGGACCTGCACCTTTTTCGTGTTGACTGTGGAGTCAAACGACATGTCCGGTGCATTTTTCCTAGAGACTGGGGGTGCCCTGTTGTTTGTCACCTCTCGGAGCCTTGTAAGCTCCTCCTGCATACCGAACGACTAGGAGATTCTGCTGAAGTCTCTGTCGCAATGGTCGGATCGGGTGAAGCTGCCCTGGACTGTGATGACGCCCCTAGGCCCTGGCATCTTGAGCAGCAGGTACGCATAGTGCGGTACTGCCAGGAATCTTGCGAATGCCACGTGCCCAAGGATGGCATGGTACTGGAATGGCCAGTCCACCACTTCGAATTCTAGCCGTTCGCATCGGAAGTTGTCGGGCTTGCCGAAGATAACATCGATCCATATCTTTCCTAGGGGGAATATGCCCTTCCCTGGGACTATGCCGTGGAACGTTGTGTCAGATTGTTCCAGGCTGCACAGTAGGATCCGCATTGCTGCTAGGGTACTGGCGAATATCAAGTTGATGCCGATGTCGCCGTCCATGAAGACGCGGCTCATCTCGAGCCTCTGATCTGCGCCTCGAGCACCAGGGCAGCATGACCTGGCCGAGGGATCTGGCGTGGGTGATCCGAACGATCAAACGTGATGTAGGACTCTGAGCCACTGAGGTACTCAGGGATGGCAGGCGGAGCAGTCACGGCCAGGCTAACTTGGCGGGTGATCTTCTTTTGCACCCTGTTTGTTAGGCACCCCTTCTAGATCATCAGGGCCCCCTTTGGTTGCAGGTATCCTCTTGTGCCATTGTTCGATGCGGGTGCTATTGCTGGAGTCGACGGTCCCACGGGTGGTGGAGGAGCTCCGTGGGCAATGTCACCTGGTGCGAGTGCGGGCCCAAACCCAGGGTTCACGATCTGGCGTCGCATTTGGGTGAGGCCCTCGCTAAGTTTATGGAACTCGTGGCAGTCCTTTAGCATGTGGCTGGCTTTCTTTTTGCCATCCTGCTTGTCGATGTAGAAGTGGATGCAGGGGCTAGACAACTTGTCGTATGCCGAGGGCTCGTCGTCACGGCTGCAGCGTTGCCATGTTTGCATGGGGTGTCCTCCGTCGCGGAAGTTGCGGCGGTTATTGTCGTTGCGGCGGTCGGCGTAGCCAGTCGCAACCATTTCGGGTCCGTCGCGATCATCATAGACATGCGATCTTCATTTGCTACGGCGTTCGCGTCTGCGGCTGTACTCATCCTCGTCATCCGAATGTGTTCGGTGGAGGGAATCCTCGCCATCTGCCCACCTTTTGGCGATGTCCATGAGGTGGTCGAGTGTCTTGGGCTTGATGCGCCCAAGTTCTTCCTTGAAGTCCAGGCGTTTGACACCGTCCTTGAAGGCATCGATCGTCCTCTCCTCAGAGATGTGTGCGGTGGAGTTCTTGATGTTGGACCAGCGAAGTATATATGAGCGAATGGATTCGCCTGTCCATTGGGTGCATGCCCGTAATTCCTCGATCGAGGCTAGCCTTTTGCTGGTGCCCTTGAAGTTTCGGACGAAACTATAGCTAGTTCCTCCCAGTTTCGGATGGAGACTAAGGAGAGGCTGCTTAGCCAGAATCAAGCTACGCCTATCAGCTGCAGCTGAAGGCATTGCAGGGTGGTGTTCCTGTTGCCACCGTGGAGTTTGACGGATGAAAGGTGGTCACTAAGCCAAGCTTTCGGGACCTGTGTTCCGTCGACCTTCGGGGTCTCCGAGGGGAGCTTGCAATTTTTTGGCATTCGCGTTCGCCGAACGGATCTACTAAAGCATCTGGCTCCGCATAGCTCTCCTTCGTCTTCTTCCTCAGATCGGTTGAGAAGTGCGCTTAGCACGCGCCTTGTCGACCTTGCGCTGGGCGAGATCGTTTCGAGCGTCGTAGTCGCTGCTGTGACGCCTTGGGATTTTGCGAAGTCGAGGTAGATCATGCTCGTCCACGTCGGATGAGGTTGTGGGGCTGCGGTTGAATCTGACTGCGGCTTTCTTTTTCGGCTTCGCAGGAGCCTCATCGTGGAGCGCTGCTCCGATGAGTCCAAGTCCGGCTAATGCAGACTTGTGCATGGCCAGCTTCGGGTCGTCCGCCGGAGGCGGATGGGACGCGAGATAGGTGCTGGCTGCCATGATCTCAGCCTATGGCGTTTTTGGCATAACGACGTCGTTGGCGTCCATCGCCATGAAGGACGTGTCGGGGGTTCTGGTGACGTCGCGACGTGCGGCGGGGTCCATGTGCTCTATGCAAGAGCGATGCTTGTTAGCATGGTTGCCGTGCGAGCTGGAGCCGAGGATTTGTAGATCGCTTCAGATGGGACCATCACGATCGTACAATCAGTGCCCCCAATTTCCATAGACGGCGCCAATTGACGAGGTTCGATCTTGTCAATGCCCATTGTTATGGACTTGGGTTTTGGAGAAGATGGGGATGCTGGAGATCGCGAAACAGTTAGCAAACAAGCAACACGGGGACACGAAGTTTACCCAGGTTCAGGCCCCCGGAGGGAAAACTCTACTCCTTCTTGTCTGCTCTTGATTACGGTGGAACCGAAAGTTACAGGGGTGCGCAGATGCAATCTGGCGTGGAGGTGTGTATGCGGTGAGTTGAGGTGCCCTCCTCGTCGTGACCTCCTAGCCTTTATATAGATAGGTAGGTCTAGGGTATCAGGTCGAGTCGGTTACAAATTAGGGTTTGCCCCTTTGAAATTCTATCTACTCTAGTCTTGTTCTCCAAGGATCCGAAGGCGTCATGGGCTCGGGCCACCCAAAAATCTCCGTAGGCCGCGTATGTTCTTGTGGACCTTCCTTGTACTGGACTAGGTATACTAATATTGTGTACCCGTAGGGTATAACCATGTCTCAAACCTTTCCGTCCACCCCTCGTGAAAAGACAAATTCCTGCCGAATCGATAGAAAGTGAGTTAATTTGAATTATAAGTACATGATATGATGCTCATGTTTTTTTGTAAAAATCATTTTTAGATTCATAATATGCCATTTCATCAGAGATCTAATGCAAGGTTTCCTTTTTTTCGCACCAAAAAGACATTTATATTTTCCGAGTGCCAAAACGGGGTGTTTCGTGAATCCCGGCATAGTTTCGGTTGGTCTAATATTAAAAAGTTATGATATATAATTAAATAGATGATAGGGATGTCATATTTGGATTTCTCTCATTTTTCTGGTCGATTTGAATATATTATTTGTCGGATTATGATTTACGCATTGTAGATATGAATTCAAATTTAAATGAAAAAAGGCAAAATAAATAAAATTTATTTTATTTTTATTTGAATCCAAGATTACTATTACTTATTCATTGTTGTTTATTCAAATAACTGTATGGAATATAAAAAAATAAAGACGTCTAACATTATAGTCTAATGGTTAATAGGAATTATATGATAATATTCAGAACCAGTTCTAGTTTGTTTGTCGGAAGTTTTTGTGGAAGGAACATAGAAGTTAAACGTGCTGGGCTGGAGTAGTATTAGGATACATGACCGATCAGGAAGTTTGACTAATTGTGCAATTTGACATGAGAATAATTATACTTAGAATTAAAAATGTCCATGTGAGATTAAAAAGTTAAACAATTAAAAATTGTTTAAAAAAATTGATTTTTTTTTGAAAAAAGTTTTGAAAAATTTAGGCCGACGGCAAAGCTGTCGGCGTAGCCAAACGGCCGTTAGTCATCTAGGTGGGACCCATACGGTCTACGCCGAAAGCTATCGGCATAGCTATATACGCCGACGGCTTTTCTATGCCCACGAGAAGAAGGGCTACGCCTACGGGGCTATACGCCGACGGCAGCCGTCGAGCCAGCCTACGCCCACAGGATTTAGGTTCTACGCCGACGGGACCCGGCCATCGGCGTATTCGGCTTTTCCTTTAGTGAATATGCACTCAGACAAATTCCGAGTTTGTCGCTCGTCATATTCTTCTAGACAAATTTCCAGTTTCCTGTAGTCTCCCTCTCGCCCCCGTGCGGCGACAGGGGGCAACCCTAGCCGCCGCCGCCGCCTCAGCCCCCCAACTCCCCTCCCTCCTCTCTCCACCGCCGATCTTGGCCGTGGCCAGGCAAAGCCTGGGCGCTGCCGGCGGCGGGGGGGGGGGGGGGGGGGGGGGATCTCTCGTCTTCCCCGGTGTAGATCGGCAGCGCGGGACGCCAATCCTCGTTGCGGATGGTGTGCGCGTCGGGCACCTCAGTGGCGTGGCATCTCTGGTGTGCGGCGGCAGCGACATGGCTGGAGGAACAGCGACGTGGCGGACGCCGATCTGATGCCCCTCGTCCCTCTAGCCAAGAAAACTCCGGGGGAAACCTCAGATCTCGTGGGATCAAGCGATGGCGGTGTCCTGTGCATTGTTCCCCTCTTGAGGGCATCGCTTTTGGAGTTTTCACCGGCTGTAGGGACCAGCGACGGTGGTGCCGAGATTGCGGTGGCCTCGTTTCTTCGCGTCGCTGGGCTTCGAGTGCGAGATCTGCAACAACTTGCGGTGGGGGGTGGTTGCAGGCAACAGACTGCAGTCGGTCTAGCGGCGGCGCGCTGGCCGCACTTTGCTCGCTGCAACGTCTCATGGCGTCGCAGGAGTTTGGACCTGGGGCGGCGGCCCAGCTTTTTCGAAGGGGGCAGCCTCTGTGGTCATGTGGATGACGCGAAGGCTGGATCTTCGCTAGTGGTTTCCACTTCGAGATCGGGTTCCTTTCGACTCAACAGGTGCTAGAGGTGTCAAGTCATGCCTGATCGGCGGTGGCGATAGGCCTGATCCCGGCGGGTGCTACGCACAACATCTCCTCTTGGGCGTCAAGTCATGCCTGTTTGGTCGATCGAAGGTGGTGCGACAGTGCTGGAGGCGTGGCGGTATGGGACGTCTCATCTCCAGTCTCTTCTCCAGCGGTATCTGGTCAGCGAGTTATCGTTGCCGGACAGGTGATGATGGTATAAGCTTCTTTATCGAGTCTACACACTTCGGTGGAAACATTGATGGCATTGTGGACGTATGTTCGCGTCGTGTCCTTGATGAAGGTGGTGTCCTGAAGCTCGTCTTCGCGGATGAAAATCCTGAGCTCGACCGTTGGTTGGACTCATCACTATCGGCGCGTGTGCGGCTTTTCCTTCTTAAAGGCTTTGTCTAGAAGTTGTGTATTTTTATCTTTGTTGTAGTCTTTGCCATAGGGTTAGTGGTAGTCTGATGAAGTTACTGTCGTGAGGCTTTGGCCTTGGATTTGTTTACTTTGTAATTCTCGCACTCTTGAAATAAACGGGCTGTGCGCATCGTTTCGATGCAGAGGCCGGGGCTTTATTCCCTTTTTCGAAAAAAAAATCTTCTAGACCATTGGATCCTCGTCCAATGCCTCAGATGTTATCCCTTCATGTGCAACCGAGGGCTAGCTCATGTCTCTTCTTGGCTTCGCTGACACCACGCTTGATCTCCTTCTTGGTTCTACTCGTGGTGCTCACAGTCATAGGGTGATTGTCCTACACAATGCCGGAGCTCGACGGACATTGTTGAGCGTGCCAAGAAAAACAACTCAACATAAAATCTAAATGGTCTTTGGACTTTTAGCGTAATAAAATTAGGGATACTTTTAAAGAATTTCTGTAGTAGGGGGATGTGGCCCCCTTTTGGCCCTAGAGAAGCTCCGCACTTCTCATATCAACTTCCTTTATGAAATACACACATGCGCATGTCTTCTAAAAACATACAAGTGCAAGTCCTATTTTTTTAGAGCAAAAGAAATCCTACCGCACTAAAACACCAAAGGGAATCTGCTACGAGAGAGGTGGGGGCGTAAGAGGCCTACACCGGCCAACCCCCAAAAAAATTAAGCACCACATCACTATCCATATGAGATCAATTAAGAACCTCAATGCGACAATAAGTTGGCTAGAATAAAGCTTGAATCTCTCGGCCTGGTGATGTCCTCTTCTTTTTTAGCGAGACATGCTATAAAATTGAAATATAGATAGGCGGTGAGCAGTGGCGGAGCCTGGAAAACATCATAGAAGGAGAAAAATATTGCAAGCTGAGAGGGCTATGTTGAAGTATTTTGTCAAATGAATCAAACAAAAAATGCAAATACATAGTTGTATTATAAAACATTCTTTCAGCTAGAAGGGGAGGAGGAGGGCCATGGCGCTTCCTTGACTACAAGTAAACTCGGCTACTGGTCCCGCGTTCACGGTATCAAGTCATCCATCTATGAAAAAAGTTAGAACCAAACCATGTGTTCGCAATAATAAAAATTGATTAAGCTAACAATTAATTTGCTACGGATTATATTGCAACAAAAATCTTCAAACATTTTAACGAAATAAAAAATGATTACAAAGAAAAGTACATGTTTCATGTATTTTACAAAAAACAATTAGACATAAAAATTTCATGTAATGCCCCCTACTACAGAAAACACCTTAAATATAAATATATATATATGTTTAATATTTATGCTAAAGAATTTTCCGTATACTCTAGAAAACACCTTAACGATATATATATTTAATAGTTATGCTAAATATTGCACCTACTCAAGAAAATACATTAAAGATATGTATCTTTAATATATATGCCAAAATTTAAAGTTTGATCAAATATTATGCGTGATTAGCGTTCTTGTGCATCTCAATAATGTGATTCAAACTCCATCACTTGTTAACACACGAAAGACATAAAAAGTATTAGTATTCTGAGAAATATTATTGCAATGCAATAGTAAATTAAATCATCTGTACATTTGATAGCTCAATTGTCGTTAAAACCGTGGTGAAGACATTGAAAACTACTTATTCCTGTTGATCAAGCAAATTATATTTCATGATACTTATTTCTATAAATTGCTCCTTGTGTACATATTACTATGCAAAAAATGAGTAGAAGAGTAGGTATATTAGACATTGATTTAATAAGAGGACGGAACAAACTCTCAAACATGTTGATGCAAATAGGTAAAAAAGTTAGGAATAAATGGAGAGATGCTTGCGGGATGGCACAGTTATATTATTACGTCGTTAGTCTCTAGTAATTAATATACTAGATGATACCCCGCGCGTCAAGTAGCAACCAAGAATTTACAAATGGGCATGTAAAAATAAGTTAATTTTACAAAAGAAGTGCATTGTAAGATGATAAGATGAATAGTCATGCAATGTCTGAATTATACAAAGAAAAAATAAAATTTAAACACATAAATAGTGCACATACAAATAAGAAGTTTGCATCAAGTATAACAAAAGTACCTTTACACAGGAAAGCTGTGAACTCTAGCCATATGCGAAGGTCCATCCAGCTCATTAATATAACGTATGTGATTAACCAAGATACAAACGATTGATAAAATATTTGTTAGTCTCGTGCAGGTAAGTAGAACAAAAGGGGGGAAAATGATACGTGAAATAAATATAGACTTAATACCTTACTGGTGGTTGAAGTAATCATGTCATTTGTATAAATTGTGGGCACGAAGAAGTAGTAGAAGAACTCCGAAAACTCTCTAGTTTCTAAAATCCAAACTTGACCTGCAAGAACAATTATAATGTATTGTTTGCGAACCGATTACATTATTAGAATTTTATGTACATGGCGAGCAAAATAGGAATTGTATGTTGCTCTGGTTTGGCCTAATATGTCGCAAACAAATAATGAACTAACCTTTCCTTGAATTCGCAAGACTTATGGACAATCTCCAAGGAAAAAACGCATACCTATACCAAAGAACCGAATAGAATGGAAAAAATGCCGAAGAGAAAAAAGAATAAACAAAGAAACTTCTGTCTTCTGATTCTGTCCAGACTAATCCTTGATCATCTCGTCCCGTGTGTCCTCGGCAGACAAATATATCATTTTTATGGACATGTTGTATCCAAATTAGAGCAAGCCAATAGATACTCAAAATTATCATTTTTTTTTGCCAAAGATTTGACCAGCATGCCGCCACCACTTTTGTAAAGTTTCCACCACTAAAATTTGACATGCAGCTGAAAATCAAACGCCCGAACCAAGAATTCAAATTCAGATAAGAATGTGAGTGCTAGATGTCTTCTTGCATTCCTTCCGTGGATACATGACGCTATATATGCTCGTTAGATGGGGCCTCCATATTGTCTTGCAGTTGCATGTTTCGTCAGCTAATAATGTCTAGCACTGCCAGATGAACCCCATCCCTCGAGCCAGCAGATTGATGTCATACATAATTTGTGTGATTTTTAATAGTACTAATAAGACCGAAGCTCGTCAAGATGATTGTAGCAGGGAGCACCAGACCTTTGATTCTGAGAAAGTTTTGGAAAAGGGGAGAGCGTGAATATGACAACCACTGAGAATCAGATTACATGTACATGTGGTAGAAAAAAGAACCTGAATCCAGAAAACGCCATGTGGGTGAGGGGTCGCCTCTGGTGTAGTACCGCTGCCAGGGATTGGCTTGGTCGCGAGCGCAACCGTGTCCTCGGAAAGATGCCATGGGATGAATTCCGGTGTGCAAAGTTTACGCCATCCTGCAAAACTAATTTGGATAGAACGAAAATGCATGCAGCATATTGAGGACTGGATTGAGCAAGCGAGAGCGCCCCAACTGCCGGCGTTAGCAGCGGTGACAACCCTGTATCCAGACTGCTATCCTTGGTGGCCGTGGCTACGATCCGTCTGCATATTAGAGGCGGCATCATGAAAGGCGGGGAGATGGGGAGTGCTAATAAACGGACCATCATGGCGGTGAGTGGAGGGTGCATTAATCACAGGACATTTGTGGGCATGAAGCCGCTGCGGCGGGAGAGCAATATGACAGGGAAGACGGACGGAGGCCAACACATTTCTTTTTTTACTTCACCGACGAACACATAACAGGTAGCCTCTTCCAGCCCACACCAAGCCCACATACCAATAACGGAAGCCAGCCCATGTAGAGAAAATGCTTGAGGGAGCGAGCAGAAATGAAGCATCGTGTCGTGTGCCTTGCAAAAAAAAACGACGCATCACGTCTGTTGTAGAGAAACAGAGCACGGGAAAATAAGGAGTGATGTGGACGCACGAAAGGCCGGGCAGGAAAATAAGATAGTGGGAGATTCTTATTTAGATATAGAAGATTCATAATCCTATATAATAGAGGCATATGATGTTGTTCTGCACAATCGGAGAGGCAAGAGAAATCATGACATCAAGAAAAAATATAAAGAAATGTTGGAGTACTTTTTTAAAATATGAGTCAAAATAGATATATGGTAGACTACAGCTTGGATTATCTGTATTTTTAAAATTATTCTACACTATTAAGGCTCAAAAGTAGACTAATAGATATAAAAAAGGCATGTGCCCTACATCATGTGTGTGGGGGGAGGGGGGGCGCCTAGACGAGCGCCCCTCTATCCCGCCCTATGGGCCGGCGCTGGTGGAACAGGTGACCCGACAGTTACAGGAGGGGCCAAGCTCCACCCTCAGACTTTTCTGCCAAATCTTCGGGCCGGCCAGTATGACGATCGAAGTGATTCATTTGGGCACGCGCACGAAACCGTATATGGTAGTGATCGGAGATGGGTCGAGAATGAGGTATAATGGACGATCGGATAGCACGATCGTGGGGGTCGATATGAACGAGGGAGGTTAATCAAGTGTTCAGTAATAGACAAACACTTACTATAGTGCGTGTTGATTAATAAGCAAACATGAAGACAAAAAACACGTTTTAGTAAAGCCATATATCTGCGCGATATGATCATACGCCTTTGGGAAGCCACTGGCCTGGGCAGAGACCGCAAAGTGCAACATGGCAGCATGCAACGGACAACGTGCTCCGCCGCTCTCTCTCTCTCTGTCTTCCAGTTCAAGCCATGCGCGTTTCCCATCCCGCTTTCGTAGGAAGAGACCCGGTCGATCGGCGCCTGACACGCACGCACCAACCAAATAGAAAGCACCGCCGATCGCCGCATCACCAAAAGCGATGGCTAGCTGCTATCCAGATAGCTAACTGATCGACACGTCAACTGGCTTCGGCCACATCGTCTATCACGTCAAATGTGCGCGCGGCGAATCGAGCGAGCGAGCGAGATGGTAATTCTACTGGAACCGATTGAAGCCGTGATCCTCCTCCTGCTACTACTCGTGTTTAACCTAGCCGTGAGCCCGTGATCCTCCTGCTGTCAGAGCATCTCCACTCGTTAAGTGAATTCAGACTGAAATCTGGATCTTTTTTGACCGGATGAAACTTGTTTTCGGTCTGGGAACGCCGAGTTTCCCGTTCGCGTTCTCAGGCCGAGTTCTCATGCGTATAGAAAAGACTACATATTCGAATTTTTATTATTCCCGCCGACGAGAGCTCGGCCAAAAGGTGTTCGACAGAATTAACGTCCACAAGTTCGGCGACAGATTATTACAGAACAGGGTAAAAAGGCTCGGCCATCTCTTAGTCGACGATGGGGATGGGCTCCTGCGGTGTGGTCGATGCGGCGGGGCCGGGCGTCTCGCCGGCGGACCCCGACTGGTCGGAGGAGGTAGAAGCGGAGCTCGGCGTAGCGGTGGCGTCGTTCGGCGCAGGGGCGTTCGGCACAGCGGCAGGCGTGATCTCGTCCTAGAGGATGGCCTGGCGTTGCGCCATGTACCAGTCTTGACCGGCGAACTCATCTCGACGTGTCCTCGCCGCCCATCAGGAACTTGAGATCCGTGTTCCTCTTCTTGGCGGCCTAGTTGGCCTTGAGGAAGGCCACCTTTTGCCCTTGAGTCTCGATTAGCTGCTTCCACCTCTCATCGCTCTTCTCGGCGTGCGCTCTCATGTCGGCGATGCATTTTTCGATCGAAGCCTGAAGACGCTTAGGGTTCCGCCCGTGCCGCCTCCCCCAGGGGCCGGATAGCTAGCTACCTAGCTGCTCTACGACAGATAGCTAACTGATCAGGCCCGGCTCTAGCCCATGGCAGAGTTGTGCAATGGCCAAGGGCCCGGACCAAGGAGGGCCTATATTTTTTATGCACATGCGCTGAACACAGGCCCTGTCTTGGCTGAACTGAACAAATGACGCTGAACGTGCCCAGACCGGGGGAGAGCAGCCGAGCAGGCCTGGAGGCTAGAGATCGATCCCAATTCCCAAACTCTCAATCGATCGACGATCGTGAACTGAAAGGTCGCGACGCTCTCGGTCTCTCATGTCTCTTGCGACTCGTGAGTCACGACGCTCGCCCACGCCCAGGCCCAGGCCCTGTCGCGGTACCGCCCTGCGCTCGCCAAGTCGCCAGTCGGCAGACGCCAGGTCGCCGTCTCAGCTGCTCCTGCTTCAGGCCTGCTGCTCTCTCTTGGACACGGCGACACGCCCAATCGCCCAGCGCCCTTGCGGCTGCGGCCCTGCCCTCTGTAAGTTAATCCCTTCTTATTAATTCCTCCTCTAATCCTTTTAATTAATCCTTGAATTAGATTTATAATTTTCAAGATTACAATTTGGTGTAAATTCCATCACATTAATCTTTGATAGGTTTTACGATGGGGAAGTAATCGTCGTGTGTTGCGAAAAAGAAGAAAAAAAAGAGAGAATCAGTTTATTCATTCACAAAGAGGTGCTTTAAAAAAGTTTTTTCTAACAAAAAGCAGTGATGATGTCAAAAATAATAATCAAAGGCAAGAATCTGATCTCGGAGAAGATAATGAGAATAATTCAAATGTAGATATTGAGGCTAATGAACAATCCCCGGAAAACGGCAAATAACTAACTAGCGTCAATTTTGCCAAGTGTAAATAAGTAATTAATTACAATCTTTTGTTTGCCATGCAGATATTGATGTTAATATTAATGAGGACAATATGAGGAAAGAACAAGATGCGTGAACAATCTCCAAGCACTGAAGCTTAATTGTCTATGATCTCATTAGAGGCTGGTTTTTTTAGGTATTGGCTAGCATCTACCATTTTTATTTTTTCTATCTAAATATTACAATGCTTTAGCGTTTGATAATTATTTAGACATCTCGATTATGAAGGTGTGGTTATATGCTTTCAAATATTTTAAAATAAAATTGATACATATATCGTCTATATATCTAGTTATACCTACATATATATATTGTTATTAGGGCCCTTTTGTCGACTTCGTCCAAGGGTCCCGAAAAGGCCCTGTAACTGATCGACCCGTCATCTGGCTCCAGCCACATCATCTATCATGTCAAGTGTGTGCGCGGCGAATCGAGGGAGATGGCGCATAGTACTGGAGCCGATTGAAGCCGTGATCCTGCTGCTGTGATTATTTGACACCGCCGTACCCGTACGTAGGGGCCGGGGAAGTCGATCGAACCTGACAGAGGAATGGATCCGATTGAAGCCGTGATCCTCCTGCTGCTGTTAATATTTGACCTCGCGTACGTAGGGGCCAGGGGCAATCGATCGAACGTGACATACGGGGGAATGAAGAATGTGTTTGTTGTGATTATGATTCTCTCTCTGCGGTGCAAAGAAGTGCTCGTCGAGCCGCCGCGCGCGCATCGCCGAACTGTCGTGACAGTGGCGCTCCCAGGATTGGATATGTCAAAGATCGGGCACTAAGTACAGTACTAATAATTTCTTAGATATTTTCTCAGTAGCGACCCTTCAGCCCGCGCGCAGGGGAGTTGCAGCAACATGCATGTTGCGAATCGAATTGTTTAGCACTCATCTTTTCTTCTTTTATTTTTTTCCATTTGAGAGGATAGGTTGAGATATAAACCACGTGAATATATCATTAAACAGAAGTCCAGAGATCTCCTCTCCTCTTTTCGTTTCTTACTCCTTGATCGGCATTCGTCAACTCTATTACTACGTCGTCCTACTCAATTAGTAGCACTAGTATTCGATCTTCACCTATATGTCATGCTAGACATTGTTTATCTCTTTATCTTTGTTATTAATTATGTTCATGTCAAGATGTCATCCCGGCGTTCCCGTTTTCCGGTAATTAAAGTAGAGATATGGGAATCAAACAAACCATGTTTAGTTAACTTGTGGTTAATCTCAAGAGCCGGACAAACCCAGCGTGGTAAATCTACCAGACAGTAGTGCTACGAATCCGGGTTAATTATTCTATCTTCCAGCAGTATGGTAGGCCCAATTACCTTTCTTTCTGCTAAATATCAAGCTATTTAATCATTAACTATGGACAAAGTGATGCTAATCCGGTTGGAAAAAACTAAAGTGATACTAGTAGTAGTAATAATTCCTCCTCGCTCCCCTGCTTTACTTTTCATGGGCCATTTAATAAGCCAGCAGCGCGCCATCACCAACTAATCTACTAGTTAAGCTAGTGCGCCCTTGTCAACTCGACGGCACGCCATTACCAACAATCTAGTTAATTCTTTCTTCTGTTCGTGTCAGGGTGTCATCCCGTTCCCATTCTCCGGTAAAGTAAAGATATGGGAATCGAACGAATCATGCGCAGTTAACTTCTGGATAATCTCAAGAGCCGGCCGGGCGAACAACACAACGATAAATCTACCGGAGAGTAGTGCTACGAATCACCTGGGTTAATTATTCTCTGTTCCAGAATGGTAGGCCTAATTATCTTTCTTTCTGCTAAATAAATGTGATGCTAATCCGGTTGGAAAAAATACTAAAGTGAAGGTAATATTTCCACCTCTCCCCGCTCTTTACTTTTCCATGGTCCGTATAATAAACCATTAGCGCGCCATCACTACCAACTGATAATCTATAGTTAAGCTAGCTAGTGCGCGCCCCGCGCCGGGTGGATTAGTGTGCGCGCGTGATGTCAAAAGCAGGACGAACACAAACGACTACTCCAAAAATTGACGACGACGCGTCGACGCCTTGGATCGATCTATAGCCTACCCAGCTTCTGCGCGCGCGTGCATGGTTTCTTGCTTGACCAACCTGTCAACAATGGCTGACAGATTTTAGCACGATCGTCGACTCGACGACGACGCCCGGTCGGGTCGGTCCCTTGCATCAGCCGAAACCTGCCCCTGAGGGATATTCATACACTGATGCATGCAGCGCACGACACGGCACGCATCGTACCCATCACATATGGTCTCATGGATTCATCGTGAAAATCCAGCTAGCTAGCAGCAACGCGGTCTAGGTAGGCGGTCACCAGCTAGCGCTGGCGGTGGCGAGACGGGGGTCCAAGGCACCGCAAAGCAACGTGGTTATTGCTCAGCAGCAGCAGGCAGAGCACGCGACCGGCCGTGGATCGGTGCAGCTAGCTGCAGGTTCCAGCTGTGGATGGCGAAATCTAGCGGCTCACAGGCGCGGTTGCTTGCTTCCTTCGAGACGCGTATGCGCATGTCACGCTTGCCACGCACGCATTGCGCACGCCACGGCAGCGCGGGCAACTTTCTGCTGCTCTGCCCATGAACGCCAATGAATTACTCCTGTAGCCTGCCTGGATGATTGAATGCGCGCGGCGACTCGATTCCGAGCCGGCCGGTGAGCGGAAACGAGAAGCGGCCGCCTGCCAGCTAGACAGCGTACGCAAGCTCCATGCATGCCCTGTGACCTCTCTTGTCGGTAGCGTTTGGAGAGTTTGATTTTAGCTCGTATACCGTCGAACAGCACAGAAGCCGCCGCCGCCGCCGCTATGAATGATCTATGTACGTGACTCTACGTGTGTACGCATGCACGACACGGAGCGTGCAGATCATGCCTTCTTGCTGGATGCGGCGAAGATGAAAAGAAGCATATGCGCATGCAGTGCATGTGTTCCATGTTGTGGATTCAGTGCTGTGACCAGGTCGGGGTAGATTAATAACTTTACCAAAATTGATTGGATTGTTTGGAGTACTAGTGAATTCTCGTCAAACGGCAATGCACACTGTCGCCACCTACCACACTACCATCATACTATTTCCAAAAGAAAACGTGTATAGTGTCTTGAGCGGGCGGGCCGCATAGGTATGCTTTTGCCACACGGCCGGCCAGGTTCAGTGGATATCTTCCGGTGCGGAGCTGGTCTCTGCCAGAGTGCCAGTAATCTCACGCGTCGGCACGCAATCTCGAGTCGCCGCGTCCCATTTGCGCCGCATGCATGCGTGTCCATGTCGCAGCAGAAATCACTGAAAATTCGACTCATTCGAGTCATCATACTATCTCGAAAGGCCAAACCAGATCTCCATGCAGCCAAAACCCAGCCGCGCGCAGGCCGGCAGCTGTCCTGTCGTCCTTGGTGCATCCCTGCTCTGCATCTGCATGCGGCCACGTCAGCAGAAAGAGACCAGCCAAGCCAAACCCAGCTGCAGGAGGCACCTGGCGGCGGAAGCCCTCGCGCGCTCGCGGTTTCTTTTCCCCGCTCCCCAACCCTACACCCGCTCGCCGCCTATAAAAGACGCCAGTCTCCTCTCCCTCCCCTCCGTCGCAGTCTCCCACTCACAGCTCACAGCAGCAGCCATAGCCCACAGAGAACAAAGAGAAGAAGAAACTAAAACCACTCTGTAGTGCGCGCAGCAGAGAGAGGGAAGAAAAAGAGAGAGAGGAATCCATCCCCCGTGATTCTAGTATTACCATGAGGCCGGTGAGAGAAGGCGCGGCGGCGCTGGTGGGGGTCGGCGGCGGCGGTGGTCAGGCGGTCGCGGCACACGTCGGGCACGCGCACCCGGGGCTGTGGAGGACGCCCACGCCGTACCTCTTCCTGGGCTTCGCGCTCATGATGGGCCTCATCGCTGTGGCGCTGCTCGTCCTCGTCTGCACGCGCCGCAAGCCCACCGGCTCGTCGCGGCGGGGGAGCGAGTCGGCGTCGGCGCGCGGGGCGATGGCGCCGCCGGACAGGGAGCCCAAGGTCATCGTCATCATGGCGGGGGACAACTTCCCGTCCTTCATCGCCAGCGCCAGGCCGTTCGCGTTCCCCGCCGCCGTAAACTCCGGCGCCGATGAGCCGAGCAAGGTGGACGGCGTCTAGGCGCGAACCCGTGTGCCCCTGCAGGACGCGGGACCAATTTTGTTCGTGAGATTTCTAGGATTTTCCCTGCGTAATTTTGTCCGTAGTAGCAGTAGCGTCCAGGGAAGATGTAGAGAGAGTACTCCGGCGGCTTTCTTGGTGAGGTAGCCACGGCGGCGTCGAGATCTGCGATTGTGAAAGCGAATGAAGTTTTTTGCTTGCATCTTCTTCAATAAATGCGTGATGATGCACTCCCAGTCCCCTTTGCGATCGATCTACTTTCACTTCAAATTTCCGAAACTTTCATCTGGGTGGGTGGGTTGATTGATTGATTCGTGACGACAAAGCGCCCTGGGCCCTCCGGCAGCTAATTCAGGCGAACTTTGTTGAAACGTATACACACCAGCTGGGCCTGGGCCCTGGAAAGGTAACAGCAGAAACAATCTGTGATGTGCGATCCTGATCTAGATCGCTGATAGGCATATGGCTCTTGTCTTCAGACGCGAACATACTACAGGACAAAACGGAGTATGTATATATAGCGCGTCGTCGACACGTTGCGTAGAATTTATGCAACGGATACTATGCGATAGATGTGCTTTAGCAAACCAAAGGTATGCCGCCACCTGTATTTAGCAACAAAGCTTACTTTCGGGGGCACAACTAAAGCTTCTTAATTATTAAACTAGGCGCAAATAAAAGCTAAGTGGCACTACAGCAGCTACCCGAATCTCCTGGCTTCAGTTTACAATTCTCCAAACCAGGGACGTTCAAATTTCTCACAAAAAACTGCAAGACATTTCTCCCTTCTTTGCATTCCGGCGGTGGGACGGCGTGCTACTAGAGGTGACAAAATGTTCGTAGGAATCAGGGTTTTGGCTACCACATTGACAATTTTATCGGGGAGCGTCAAAGTTCGTGTGGTCAACCGACGGAAATTCTAAAACAACTGTTGAATCTGAATTTATTTGCAGTATTACGGACATGGGGAAACATTCAGTTGATTTTCTAGCTTTATGGTTTTAGCCCTTGGGTTGTACTACATGTTAACTAATTTTGCACACTACATGAGCTTAGGACCGGGCATACCAATCCGGAAGATTCACCGTTAACTCATTTTCCGAGCAATGACCACGGAATTCCGCCTTGTAACCAAAACTCTGATATGGATGACTTAACCCAAGGGACGTCCCACAAATATCGCTTTCTGACGAGCACCCCATACAGATTGACACAGCAATGAATGAAGCGGGGTGCTGGTGGCAAAGCCGAGATAAGAACTAGCATACGGTGCTACATATTCGGAGGTAAAATGTGAGGTCTTGGAAGATGATACGGTGATCTACAAGTATGTGATTGATTAATAATAAGACATTATGGAAGTCAAATATTCCTTAAAAAAATAAGAAATTCCTGTGAATTCTTCGTAGACGCGTGATCTTGGCCAGAGATTACCTAGCTAAGCGTAATTGGCGGGAAAGTAAAAATAGTTTTCCCATGGCAATGTGTCATTCAAACATCCCTTCTCTAAGTGCAAGTTTGCTCATGAAACGTGGTCGATTGTTCACCAAAATTGTGTTCAAGTCAAAATGTTGGTCACATCTCTTTACTTCATGTGTTATCTACTTTTTTTGGATTAAATTATATGCTAATTTATTTATGTTTTAAACTGTTCTTTCACATGGTCGGTTTTCTGTTAGCCCGCCCTAACGTTAAGTTCAGCATTGCACGCCCACGGAAGATATCGTATCTGTTGCTGCGACTTTGTAATTAATCAAGATCAATCATATACGGTTTGCTTAGCTAATCGGATACCCATTGTCTAAAGCAAATCTAACCAAGTAGCGATGGACTATAATTAGTAGGCCCTTTAGCAAAGGTTCTCCGATCCTATTCGTTATCATAAAGTAGTAAGAAATTGGCTGTCAAAGTTGATTCGTTCTCTCTAGTTCCATTATCGTCTCCACATGTTTCAACTCAATCCTGAAGTGTTGAAGAAATCTTACTGTCATGAAATGAAAAGCAAGAAGAAAAGAAATCTTACTGTGATGAAATGAAAAGGAAGAAGAAAAGTAAACAAAAGTAATAAATCAAGAAAAGGAGAAGCAAACAGGGAGGTTCAAATCCAAGGGCAAATGCTAATACTAGTATGAAGTCAAGTCACGCACTCACACGCGAGAGGGCCCTGCCAGCAGCCCACACTAGTTTCCAAAAGAGAGAGCGCGCGCCTCGCTTCGTATTTTGTTGGGATACTAGGCTGGAAGCGGCGCCTCGAGCCCGTAGGTGGTAGGTGACGGGAAAGTTTGTGCCCTTCCTTCCTTGGATCCTCGTCACCATATTCTCAGCCTAGATAGCTAGCCATCATACAAGTTCCCTGGTCTTAGGGCATCAACTATGTATAAGGTTCACTTTAGCCATAAGCTGGGACCCACATAGTTTATGGAAATAGCTACAATGTATGAGGTCAACTTTGCCATAAGCTGGACCTACTTATGTGTTAAAAGTACATACATGCAAGAGAGAGAGGAGAGAGAGAACAATTTTTTATTGCTTATGGACAACCCACAAGCTTGTAGGTCATCTATAAGAAATTTTGCTTATGGACAAGCTCCACTATGTATATAGACATCTTTATGGACTACTTTTTGCTTGTGGAACCTCTTGTGGACAACATAGTGGATGCCCTTATCAATCCGTCTGCATTCTCGAGTTACCGCTACCAATTCCATTCTATGTACTCCGATTTGAGACAAAAGGATGCAGAGAAGTCGTGAGAGCTAGCGTTCCAGTTATCTGTAGGGGTAAGGTTGGCGTACTACATGGTGGCTTACCCTGTTGCTAGTGGAAAGCGGCGCACCGATCGTACTTAAGAAATTTGGAAGCTCATAGTACAAAGTCTACGATATATCTGAACTTTTTCATAGCAGAGGTGGGGGCCTAGTCAGAGACCAGAAGCACTGAAGCAGACGACAACAGCTTGGGTTGGAGGACAGTTCTACTACCCGGCCATCATCATCATTGCCTCCGTCCACCGACGAGCTAGAGTTTCCTGTGCGCCCTTTCTCCCTTTAGCCTTGCAGAATATCCAGGAGCATATGTGACTCCTCCCGTGCGCCTCCGCCCGTCCTTCCATGTTGCCGTACCCGGCCCACCCAGACCCATCATTCCTAGGAGGAAAAATGTTGATCACTGATTAGTTCAGGGTCAGAGACGCCGCTGCACTTTTGTTCGTAGCTCTGCTCTTTTTTCTCCCTTTGCTTGATGCATGCTTTCCACTGCTTCAGAGTTAATTTGCTTTTGATCATTGCAGGTGTTAACACTTGGCTCGAGCTAGCTTTCGTCTGCGATCACGGTAAGTGGGAAAATGGCGACATTAATACAGGTAGTAGTGCTGATTAGCTTCAGAGTACTGTTTAAGCAGTCTAAACGCTGCCTCTCTTGCGTAAAGGGCGATTCCAAACAGGTTGCCCATGTATGTACCGATGTTCCTGCGGCCTCTGCAGGATGTCACATAAAGGGCAGGCGAGGTTGGAACTTGGCACAAGCATTATCCTCACGAATATTCCGGCTCAGTTGGAGCCTTGTACTGGAGTACCTCTCTAATCTGATCTGCAGGAGACGATCGAACAGTGCGTCCATGGACGCAGCAGCAGGCCGTAGCTGGCGATCCTGTCTATCCATGTAACCGAAGGATGAGAAGGGATGACTCGGACATATCATTGCCTGACCGTGTCATGGTAGACGCAGAGTACTATTCCTCTTTTTCATCCATCAAACTGCACCGACGTTTCACCTAGAGTTGAGCGGGCAGCGCACGAGAAAAGTGTCGCCATGAGTGACGACACCCAGAAGCACACTCAGTCTCGCGGACCGTACGCTCCCCGGCCGAGCTAGCCACGTGCCGCACCTGCATATGCATGGGCCGCAAGAGTGAGGCTTTTGGTCCTTTTTTTTACAAGGGAATGGCGCCTAAACAGGGCATGTATTATTACTCACGTCGTCGGTGGGGGGTGTATACATAGTACATTATAAAAAGAACACCATGACAAAAATAAAATTACAAAGCAGTCCTCCACTTTTGCAGAAAGAACCCTAAAAACCTTGCGAAACATGATTGGGTCCCTTTCCTCCACTATCAGAACAAGGAATCCACTGCCAGCTGCCCTTGCCACCATCGAGGATGAGGCCACTTGGAAGCAACAAACACGATCAATGCCAGCGAGAATCCATCGAAGGGCCTTCGAGCTGGAGGTTGAACGCGTGCCAATAGTGGAGTCTGGAGAGGCCACCTCTTTGGCCAAAGATCACAATGGCTAACCATGGCAACCGTGTGGAGCTCTTCCCAGCAACCACCAGGAATCCCCGACCGCAACTACTCTCTCCTCCTCCCAATTCGCACGCCGCGCTGATGTAGAGGAAGGATACATATGTCGCCACCGTGCCAACCCAGGATGTCGCCACGAACCAGGACCTTATTGTTGACGGAGGGCACGGATGTCCTCGACGATCTCCTTCATCGGGCCAATCGATGGCGGACCGGCGGGGGAGGACATCTCCGTGGAGGTTGAGCTCCAGGGCGTACTGGAATAGGAGGACAGAGGGCGTAGAAAGCCGGGAACCTAGAAGAGGAGGACAGAGAGCACGGAGGCCCATGACGACCTCTTTCGTCTCCGTTGATGGTGGATGGCAGGGAGGAAGGAGCTGGAGATCGATGTTTGAATTTCCAAATTTATTCTAATTTGAAGCGTTTGGATGTATTCGGGATTTTTTTGAATGGTTATTCAGGATTTTTTCCAAAAACGGATTTGAACTTACCCCTCCGACATCCTTTGTTGGACGGGAGGGAGTAGTAATGTTAACCCACTTGTATCTCTAGTTGCGCTATGTTTCTGCTAAAATGGAAAGCACGTTGACAGGCCGATCAATCGGATCAAGCAGTGCTTTGAACCACAAGTGTGCCATTGATCACGTGCTACTGCTTTCTGTTTGTCCTTATGTGTCAACTTGAGCCATGTGTTAGAGCTAGGCCACTCTCGGTAGATGCACTATAGGATTAGATCTAGGAGATCTGAGAGAGAGAGAGAGAGAGAGAGAGAGAGAGGAGAGAGAGAGAGAGAGAGAGAGGAGAGAGAGAGAGGAGAGAGAGAGAGAGAGAGAGAGAGAGAGAGAGGAGAGAGAGAGAGAGAGAGAGAGAGAGAGAGAGAGAGAGAGAGGAGAGAGAGAGAGAGAGAGAGAGAGAGAGGAGAGAGAGAGTAGTACTACCTGCGCCTGTGCTCGACGAGCATGAACCCGGAGGGGATGCCAGAGCTAGCTCCGGTGTCAGTAGCCATGGGAAAAGGGAGTGGGGCGAGCATGCGGTTAGGGGTGGCGGGCGGTGGAGCTTCCCCGTCGGCGCAGCGCTAGCCTAGATCGGATTGGCTTGTAGGTGGGGCGGCTAGGGCACGGCTAACCTCGTGAGGCGTGCTGCCGGCCCCCACCTCCTTTATATAGCGCTGGCGACAGGGGCCCACCAACCAGATTGGGTTGGGCGCCCCCGATCAGGGCGCGGATAGGGGCGTGACGGGCCGTTGGGCCCAGGTCACGTTTGAGATCTATCTAACATTCTCCCCCTAGATATCGACTTTACTTTTAACTTTGTACTTTACTTATTTCATCACAGATCGGTACATAGAGCATGTTTCATCGTCTCAGCTCAATTGCCGATAGAATCAGACAAACACTATATACCTTTATGTTTTGAAACAAATCCTGTTACTTTTGGGCCTCTGTAGTCCAGGTATCATAGGCTTTCCATTAAACCCATGCCGGCTATGTGTTCCTTGAACACATTGGGTGGTAAGCCTTTCGTTAGCGGATCCGCAAGCATATCCTTTGTCCTTATACGCTCGAGTCTTATAGTTTGATCCTGGACTTTGTCTTTCACAACATAATACTTTATATCTATAGACTTTGTAGCATTACTTGACTTGTTGTTGTGAGCATAGAATACTGCGGGCTCGTTGTCACAGTACATCTTTAGTGGCCTGCTGATGCAGTCAAACCACTTTCAAGTCGGGGGTAAAATTTCTTTAACCATAACGCCTGTCCCATGGCCTCGTAACATGCTATAAAATTCTGCATACATCGTAGATGATGCAACTATTGACTGTTTGGCGCTTCTCCACGAAATAGCACCTCCTGCGAGAGTAAAGACATATCCTGTCGTGGAACTTCTGTCGTCTTTATCTCCCGCAAATCTTTATCTCCCGCAAAATCTGCATCTGAATACCCTTTTATATCTAGGGAATCAGATCTTTTATATGTTAGCATGAGGACTTTTGTGCCTTGCACATAACGCAAAGCTTTCTTTACCATCTTCCTGTGCTCTATGCCTGGATTCTCTTGATATCTACCGAGTACCCCGGTGATAAAAGCTAAGTCAGGGCGAGTGCACACTTGTGCATACTGTAAGCTTCCAACAGCCGAAGCATATGGTACTGACTTCATTTGATCGATCTCATATTGATTCTTTGGACATTGGGATTTCCCAAAACTATCGCCCTTGACTATGGGAGCAGGTGTTGCATTACTCGCATGCATATTGTATTTCTTTGGAATCTTTTCACAATATGCTTTCTGTGATAGTCCTAACACTCCATTCTTTCTATCTTGGTGAATTTCTATGCCCAAAACATAAGAAGCTTCACCAAGGTATTTCATGTCAAAATTTGATGACAAGAACTTCTTTGTCTCTAGTAGTATTAAAATTTAAATACCACTGCCTAGAGGCTTGCTTTAACCCATAAATGGATTTCTTTAGGCGGCATCCCATATGTTCCTTCCCCTCCATGAAAAAACCCTTGGGTTGTTTCATGTAAACATTTTCTTCTAAATCTCCATTTAGAAATGTCGTCTTAACATCCATTTGATGCAGCTCTAAATCAAAATGTGCAACTAGTGCCATGATGATTCTGAAGGAGTCCTTACATGAGACCGGAGAAAAGGTCTCATTGTAATCTATGCCTTCTCTTTGCCTAAAGCCTTTTGCCACAAGTCAAGCTTTCTATTTTTCTACGTTCCCATTGGAGTCATACTTTGTTTTGTAGACCCATTTGCATCCTACTGTTTTGGCTCCTTTAGGAATTTCCTCTAAGTCCCAAACATTGTTGGAACTCATTGATTTCATTTCATCTTCCATTGCCTCCACCCACTTGGCTGAGTGAGGGCTACTCATGGCTTCTTCATATGAGGTATATGAACTACTGAAAGGATCGTATGGGCACCTAGAGGGGGGGGGTGAATAGGTGCTACTTCAAATTTTCTTCTTTTTCAAATTAAGGTTTGATAATAAGGTAAATTCTCTAGATAATGCAGCTACGGTGAATTTACCTATATGACAATTATGCAAGGGCTACCACAACACAAAGTAGTAACAAGTAAGTAAGGTGCGGTAAAGGATAGAAGTAACGAAAAAGTGGACGCAGAGACACAACGCTTTGTTTCCCATAGTTCCTTCCTTTTGAGGGGAAGTACGTCTACGTTTGGAGAGGGGGTGGTTTCAAACCACCAATGCAACGAGAGGCCTCCCTTGTTCTCTGATGAATCTCACCCCAATGGGATCGATTCACCTTACACTATATCGGCAACCTTCAAGGTGGAAGCCGGCACCGTTACAAGTTTGGGGCACACATCCACAACTTAATCGGAGGCTCCCAAATACAAGCAAGCTGTCAAAGCAATCAAAGACAAGCTTGTAAGAACCAAAACAAGAACTAGGGTTTCCAAGAAAACACTAGAGCAAAGGGGCCCTCAATGAAATGAGGGGGAAATGAAGATCTCTTTTGGTGAAGTAGTAGATCGGGGCCTCCTCCTTCGATTCCCCAAAGATCAAGGACTTTGGGTGGTTGAATGAGGAGATCTTGGGAATTGGGTGGCTACAATGGACTCCAATGGTGGTCTTTGACTTTAATGAGCTGAGCAATTTGTCCCAAGGTAGGTGGAGGGGTATTTATACCCCTCCACGAAATATGGCCGTTGGAGTCATTAATGCACCGGTAGTACCGGTCCTCAAGCGGTAGTACCGCTTGCAAGCGGTACTACCGGTCAAGTACCGGACCAGGTACCTGAGATGCTTCAGTTCGTCTAGCCTTCTTCAGATTTGGGCGGTATCGCCCTTGCGGTACTACCCCCAAGCGGTAGTACCGGTTGTATGACGCGGTACTACCGGTCTGGGCGGTAGTACCGGTCCCAAGTACCGCTTGGTACTGACCAAAATAGAGAGGAGTGGATGTTCTTCAGAACAGCCCGGTACTGCCGAGCGGTACGACCGTGTCAAGCGGTAGTACCGCTTGTCTCAAGCGGTACTACCGGTTGGCCCGATAGTGCCGCTCCGTGGTACCGGATGGTACTGACTAGCACACACCCTTATCAGTTTTGAACGGTGCCAACCGGTACTGGAACCGGTAGTACCGGTGTCAAGCGGTAGTACCGGTCGTAGTTCCGGTACTACCGGTTGGCACAATGGTTTTTTCGCAAAGGGAATTGATATGCCAATATTTGTGCCACCCCTTATCAAACCTGTAATACACTTAGCACACAGTTAAACCGATAAGTGTGTTGTTATCAAACATCAAAATCAGAGGGATAGGAAAATGCTCTTTCAATCTCCCCTTTTTGGTGTTTGATGACAATACACTTTTGCAAGATAATTTTAATAGAAAACATATGGAATTTGTAAAATAGAGACAGGGCTCCCCATAGAGGCGTAGAGACAAACCCCCCCCTCTATTTTACAAACCCAATATGGGTGCACAAATATCTATACTAGCATGTGAAATCATACCTTTGCATAATAACATGTGATGAGAAATATATAGACAATGGATAACGCATATCATCACAAGATGGATCCAATGAAATAAACCACTTAGTCTCATAAGATGGATCCAAGACATAACCACATAGTCTCACACATAAAAACATAGTCTCATACATAACTAGAGGAAATTCGAAATCGAAGTTCACAAGCAATAAAAGGATCAAAGTAAGAACGAGCTTGTGACTTCCCATGCAACACCCGTGCCTAAAGTGTAGGGTTTCGTAGCATGGAAAACAAAAAATTTCTATCGCATACAAACAAACAAGCCAAGATCTATCTACTAGATTGTAGCAACGAGTCGATGGAATAACTTACCCTCGAAGATTCCAAAGTGTTTAACGAGAGCGGATTCTCGTGGGTGATGTAGTCGTACTCTTCCCGATCTCAAGATCGCGTAGACGATCCTTCCGGCGCTGCGTTCTGGCAGCGCTCCCGCAGTCGGTCACACGTTCGGTACTCGACGAAGACCTTCCTCTCCCTTGTTCCAGCAGGCAGCGGAGGTTGTAGCACTCTCCTCGCGATTCCGGCAGCACAACGACGTGGTACCGGAGGTAGAGGAGAGATCTCGCAGGGCTTCGCCTTAAGCCGGAGCGAGTATGGTGGAGTATGAGAGAGCTCCTCGGCGATCTAGGGTTTAGACACACCAAGGAGGAGGTGCTAGAGCCGGCGGCTAGGGTTTCGGGGACCCCAAATCGGCGGCTAGGGCAAAACCCTAGGGGGCGGCGGCGGCTATGGTGGGCTGCAGCTTCTAGGGTTTGAGGTGAGGGACTTGTGTGTGCTAGGAGGGAGCCCTGCCCCTCCTTATATAGGTGGAGGGGCCGGAGGCCAAGGGGGAGGGAGGGGAGTCCCTCCCCAACTCGGCTTGGAGAGAGCGCCGCCAGTTGGAGGAGGGATTCCCTCCCCAACTCGGTTTCCCACTTCCTCCTCTTTTCCTCTTTCCAAATTTAGCCGTTTGACTTTTCAATTTAGCTATTTGACTTTTCAAACTAGGATTTCAATTAATCCCTTATTTGGAATAGAGATGACACTTAGTACATGATGCAATCATTCCAACTTACAATGACACATTCATGTACCCCTTCCCCTCCGGAGTGCCGGACATTCCGAAACCTTCTAGAACATTCCCGATGAAAACACCGGAATCATTCCCCAACTCCGAAACGGGACTTTCCTTTTATGAATCTTATTCTCCGGACCATTCCGGATCTCCTCGTGATATCCCGGATCCCATCCGAGACTCCGAACAACATTCGGTCTCTTTCTCATTCATTCCATAACTACTCAAACAACGTCGAATCCTTGAGTGTGTCTCCCTACGGTTCATGAATTATGCGGACATGATCGAGACACTTCTCCGAACAATAACCAATAGAGGAATCTGGAAATTCATATGGCTCCCACATATTTCTACGATTACTTTGCGATCGAATGAACCACTTACATACGATACCAATTTCCCTTTGTCTCACGATAGTTTACTTATCCGAGGTTATGATCGTCGGTATCTCTGCATACCTAGTTCAACCTCGTTACCGATAAGTACTCTTTTCTCGTTCCCGTGATATGTGATCCCTTGTGAGCCAGTCACATGCTTGCAAGCTAATTGCATGACATTCCATCGAGAGGGCCCAGAGTATATCTATCCGTCATATGGATGGACAAATCCCACTCTTGATCCATGTGTTTCAACCAATACTTTCCGAACACTCAATGCCACCTTTATAGCCACCCAGTTACGGTGTGGTGTTTGATGTCATCAAAGCATCCATCCGGTAAAGGTGATATGCATGATCTCATGGTCGAAGGAATTAGGTTACTATGTATCAGAAAGCATATAGCAATTGAACTATTAAAATGACTTGATCTTTATGCTACGCTTATCTATAGGAGTATGTCCACCATATCATTCTCCTAATGATATGATCTTGTTGTTGATAACATCTCAATGTTCATGATAGGGAAACCACAATCATTTATCAACCAACAAGCTAGTAATGTATAGAGGCTATACTAGGGACTTCAATTTAAGTTTACAAATCACACAAGTATCAATGTTTCCTTGTTAATACTATTATAGCATGAATGTAAACATTTATCATAAACACAAAGATATAATAATAACTACATTTATTATTGCCTCTAGGGCATATCTCCAACAGTCTCCCACTTGCACTAGAGTCATCTAATCTAGATTACATGGTAATATACCGAACACCCATGGCAGTTTGGTGCTGGTCATGTTTTGCCCTCGGGAGAGGTTTAGTCAACGGATCTGCCACATTCAGATCTGTGTGTACTTTGCAAATCTTTATATCCCCATCCTGGATATGTTCTCGAATAGCGTGAAAACGTAGCTTGATGTGCTTCAGCTTCTTGTGTGACCTTGGTTCTTGCGCATTGGCTATGGCGCCCATGTTATCACAGTAGATAGACATTGGTTCCAGCGCACTAGGAACCACACCCAGCTCTGTAATGAACTCTTTCATCCATATCGCTTCTTGTGAAGCCTCCGAAGCAGCCATGTATTCCGATTCAGTTGAAGATCTCGCCACAACGCTTTGCTTTGCACTCCTCCAGCTAACTGCTGCACCATTCAAAATAAATACGTATCCAGATTGTGATTTAGACTCATCCGGATCGGTGTTCCAACTAGCATCGGTGTAACCATTAACAACGAGTTGTTCATCACCTCCATAAGAAAGAACCATATCCTTAGTTCTTCTCAAGTACTTAAGGATGTTTTTGACCGCTGTCCAATGATCCACTCCTGGATCACTTTGATATCTGCTAGTTAAACTAACAGCATATGCAATGTCGGGCCTAGTACATAGCATGGCATACATTAGAGATCCTATGGCTGAGGCATAGGGAGTCTTACTCATCCTTTCTCTATCTTCTGCCGATGTCGGACTTTGAGTTTTACTCAAGGTCGTATTGGGCAACATGGGCAAGAACCCTTTCTTGCTATCTTCCATTCCAAACCTCTTTAGAACTTTGTCCAAATATGTACTCTGTGACAATGATATTTGGCGTTTCGATCTATCTCTGTAAATCTTTATGCCTAATATGTAAGCTGCTTCGCCAAGATCCTTCATTGAAAAACTATTATTCAAATATTCCTTGACACTATTAAGAAGGTCTACATCATTCCCAATCAACAATATGTCATCCACATATAGTATTAAGAATGCTACAGAGCTCCCACTCACTTTCTTGTAAATACAAGCTTCTCCATAAGTTTGTATAAAACCAAAACTTTTGATCACCTTATCAAAACGTTGATTCCAACTTCGGGATGCTTGCTTCAATCCATAGATGGACCGTTGAAGTTTGCATACCTTGTTAGCATCTTTAGGATCGACAAAACCTTTGGGTTGCATCATATACAACTCTTCATCAATATCTCCATTGAGGAATGCTGTTTTGACATCCATCTGCCATATCTCATAATCATAATATGCAGCGATTGCTAACATAATCCTCACAGACTTTAGCTTCGCTACTGGTCAGAAAGTCTCATCGTAGTCAACTCCTTGAATTTGTCGAAACCCTTTTGCGAAAAGTCGAGCTTTATAGACAGTAACATTACCATCAGCATTTGTTTTCTTCTTGAAGATCCATTTGTTCTCGACAGCCTTCCGGCCATCCAGTAAGTCCACCAAAGTCCATACTTGGTTTTCGTACATGGATCCAATCTCGGATTTCATGGCTTCTTGCCATTTATTGGAATCTGGGCTCATCATCGCTTCCTCATATGTCTCAGGGTCATCGGTATTGTCCACCAACATGACACTCATAACGGGATCATACCAATCTGGAGTGGTACGAGTTCTCATTGACCTTTGAGGCTCTGTAGCAACTTCAACCAAAGTTTCATGATCATCATCATTAGCTTCCTCTCTAATTGGTGCAGGCACCACAGGAACTTCTTCCGGTGCTGCGCTACTCGCAATTTCGAGAGAAGGTTCGACAACCTCGTCGAGTTCTACTTTCCTTCCAGTCACTTCTTTCGAGAGAAATTCCTTCTCTAGAAAGGATCCATTCTTAGCAACGAAGATTTTGCCTTCGGATCTGTGATAGAAGGTATACCCAATAGTTTCCTTCGGGTATCCTATGAAGACGCATTTTTCCGCTTTGGGTTCAAGCTTGTCCGGCTATAACTTCTTTACATAGGCTTCGCATCCCCAAACTTTAAGGAACGACAATTTAGGTTTCTTCCCAAACCATAATTCATACGGTGTCATTTCAACGGATTTAGACGGTGCCCTATTTAAAGTGAATGCGGCTGTTTCTAATGCATAACCCCAAAATGATAGCGGTAAATCTGTAAGTGACATCATAGAACTATCCATATCTAAGAGAGTTCGATTACGACATTCGGACACACCATTACGCTGTGGTGTTCCCGACGGTGTCAATTGTGAAAGTATTCCGCATTTCTTCAAATGCTCGCCAAACTCGTAACTTAGATATTCACCTCCACGATCAGAACGTAGAAATTTAATCTTCTTGTTACGTTGATTCTCTACCTCACTTTGAAACTCCTTAAACTTTTCGAAAGTCTCGGACTTATGTTTCATGAAATAGATATACCCATATCTACTCAAGTCATCCGTGAAGGTAAGAACATAACGATAACCACCGCGCGATGCTACACTCATTGGACCACACACATCGGTATGTATGATTTCCAATAAGTCCGTAGCTCGCTCCATCATACCAGAAAATAAAGTCTTAGTCATTTTACCCATCAGACATGCTTCGCATCTTTCAAGTGATTCAAGAAGTCCATCGGAATGGAGTTTCTTCATACGTTTCACTCCAATGTGACCAAGACGACAGTGCCACATATAGGTCGAATTATCGCTTGATTTCAAACGTTTAGCCTCAATGTTGTTGATATGTGTATTTCCACTATCGAGATTCAATAAGAATAGACCATCTATCAAAGGTGCATGTGCATAAAACATATTACTCATATAAATCGAACAACCATTATTCTCGGACTTAAACAAGTAACCGTCTCGCAATAAACAAGATCCCGATATAATGTTCATGCTCAACGCAGGCACCAAATAACAATTATTTAAGTATAAAACTAATCCCGATGGTAGATGAAGGGGTAGCGTGCCGACCGCGATCACATCAACCTTTGATCCGTTTCCCACGCGCATCGTCACCTTGTTCTTCGCTAGCTTCCGTTTATTCTGCAGCACCTGTTTCGAGTTACAAATATGAGCAACCGAACCAGTATCAAATACCCAGGCACTACTACGAGTACTAGTGAGATACACATCAATAACATGTATATCAGATATACCTTTCTTCTTGATGTTGCCGTTCTTCAGATCCGCCAAGTACTTTGGGCAATTCCGCTTCCAGTGACCTTCTCCCTTGCAGTAAAAGCACTCAGTATCAGGCTTGGGTCCAGCCTTGGTCTTCTTCGTCGGCGTGGTAACTTTCTTACCACCCTTCTTGAAGTGTCCCTTCTGCTTAGACTTGCCTTTCTTGAATTTGGTGGTCTTATTGACCAACAACACTTGGTGCTCTTTCTTGATCTCCACTTCTGCAGACTTTAACATAGCAAACAGTTCTGGCAACTGCTTGTTCATGTTCTGCATGTTGTAGTTCATCACAAAGTTCTTGTAACTTGGTGGTAGTGATTGGAGGACACGGTAAATCCCCAAAGCATTAGGAATCACTATACCCAAGCTTTGAAGTTTGTTTGCGTGCCCAGACATCTTAAGCACATGCTCACTGACGGAGCTGCCCTCTTCCATCTTGCAGTTAAAGAACTTTTCAGAAGCCTCATAACTTTCAATTGCCGCATGAGTCTCAAAGATCAATTTGAGATCCTCGACAATATCATATGGGTCTGAATTCTCAAACCTTTTCTGAAGCTCCGATTCTAAACCATACAAGATAGCACACTGAACTATGGAGTACTGATTCTTCCGAGCGAGGTAAACATTCTTTACTTTATCGGAAGCATCAGCTGTAGGTGGGTCACCCAGCGATGCATCCAGCACATAGGTCAAATTACCAGCTGTGAGGACAATCCTCAAATTGCGGAACCAATCCGCAAAGTTGCTTCCATTGTTTTTCAACTTTTCTTTCTCTAGGAACGCATTAAAATTGATGGTAGGGGCTGCCATTGATCTACAACATATTTGCAATAGTTTAGACTAAGTTTATGACAAATTGAGTTCAAATTAATAATGAAATTAAACTAGGTGAACTCCCACTCAAAACAATATCCCTCACATTGTTTTAGTGATCACACGAACCAAATCCACCACATCAACACCGATCATCACGAGAGTTGATATAGTTTCAATGGCGAACAATCGTCATGTTCATCATATCTACTATATGATTCATGCTTTACCTTTCGGTGATCCGTGTTCCGAGACCATGTCTGTACATGCTAGGCTCGTCAAGATCAAACCTTAGTTTCTGCATGAGCAAATCTGGCTTGCTCACGTTGTATACACTTGCAGAATCTAACACACCTGATCATCACGTGGTGCTTCGAAACAACAAGCTTTAGCAACGGTGCTAACTAAGGGTGAACACTTTATGACTTGAAATTCATGTGCATGAGGGATCATCTTATAATGCTACCGTCGTCTACTAAGCAATACAAGATGCATAAAGGATTAACATCACATGCAATTCATAATATGTGATATGATATGGCCTTTCTTCTTTGTGCTTCCGATCTCCATCTTCTAGCACGAACTGAAGGGAATATGCCCCGAGAGGCAATAATAAAGTGTTTATTATGTGTATTCCAAGTATATGATAGATGTTTATTTTGCATGCTATAATTGTATTAATACGGAAACGATAATACATGTGTGTTTAATAAACAAACAGAAAGTTCCTAGTTATGCCTCTCTCATAAACTAGCTCGTTGATTAACAAGATGATCAAGGTTTCCTGATCATGGACATTGGATGTTGTTAATAACGGGATCACAACATTAGTGTAATGGTGTGATGAACATTCATCCGAAGTATAGCATTACGATCAAAGTCATGGAGTTTATATTGCTATAACAACTTACGAAGTGATCCTAATCCTTAGACCATGAGATCATGTCAATCACTAACACCGGAAGAGTTTCTTGATAACATCAAACGTCACACCGTAACAGGGTGATTATAAAGATGGATTCAGAACTAATAAAGTGTTATGTTGAGGCTCATGGATCGAGAGTGGAATTTGTTCATCCCGATGACGGATAGATATACTCTGGGCCCTCTCGGTGATATCACATTGATTAGCTTGCAAGCAAGTGATTTGATCACTAGAATGTTATATCACAGGAACGAGAAAAGAGTGCATGTCGGTAACGAGATCAAACTAGGTATGGAGATACCGATGATCGAATCTCGGACATGTAATATATCGTGAAACAAAGGGATTAAGATATACTAGCGTAAAAGGTTCCGACGATCACAAGAAAGTCATCGTTGAATGTGTGGGAGTCAATATGGGTCTCCAGATCCCGCTTCTGATTATTGATCCGAGAGGGGTCTCGATCATGTCCGCATTATTCACGAACCGTAGGGTGACACACTTAAGATACACCGACATCCAATTGGAGCAAATGTTTCATGCCGAAAGAATGAACAAGCGCAGGAATTTATTTCACTAGATACCGAAACAGGTTTTCGGGTGAAATTGCATAAAGTGGTTATGCATGTGAAATAGAATTCTAGCAAGGGGTTATTTGTGAATGTTTTTCATTAAAGTAATTGACAAAATTCTGAATAAAATAAAAGAGTTTTATTTAATGAGAGTTTGCATTAAATTTGGTGGAAATTTAATGGGATTTTGAGTGGACTTTTGAGTGGAGGGAATTTAAAGGAGATTTGTGAGTGGAGTGTCCACCCACATGAAGAGGGGAGGGCAAGGGGGCAGCCCCATGCGCCGGCCACCCCCTTGGGGTTCCCCCCCTCCTCCTATAAAAGGAGCCCCCCTCCTCACTTGTCTCTCACACCTCCTCGTGAAGGATCTCTCTCCCCCTCTAGAATTTATCCCCCATGGTCTCGGACTAGCGAGATACATGTTCCCGGTGGCTATTCGGCAAGAAAGATTTGTGCTTCCGCTGCATCGCTGGAGCGAGGAGGCGGAGGTTGCTCGGTGCCTCGAACGTGTGTGCGAGCACGGATGCGCTGCTGATTTGCGGCGCTAGGACTTCCTCTCGATCTTGAGATCGGCAAGAGATCGTCTACATCAACCACGAGTTGAACTCGTTAAGCTTTGTCGGTCTTCAAGGGTATGTTCTCTACGGATATACATCCGCCCGTTGTTTGTATCTAGTAGATAGATCTTGGTATATAGTTCACATCGTAGGAAAATTTTTGTTTTCTATGCTGCGAACCCTACAGTGGTATCAGAGCCGGATCTATGCGTAGATACTTTACACGGGTAGTACACATATGAGTATGTGGGCGATGATGATCATGTTGTTGCTCCTTTGTTGTAATTTTGGATATTGGTGGCATAGTGGGATGAAGCGGCCCGGACAAACTTTACATGTCCTCGCACATGAGACCTGTTCCACGCTTGACATGCAACTAGTTTGCATAAGTGGCTAGCGGGTGTCTGTCTCTCCTACTATAGTCAATATCTATTTTGCAAGCGAGTTGTCAACAATTTGATTATCCTCGTTGTGGTTCATGTTCGTAGGTAAGAACGGTTCTATCTCGAAAGCCCTAAGCCACGTAAAACTTGCAATGGATAAATTAGAGGCGTCTAGTTTAGATTGTTGTTGGGCTAGTGTTATGATATGGTAGTGTTGTAAGTAGAAGTATGAGATGATACTCTTACAACACACATAGCGTGTAAAATCCATAGACCTTGGATTTACACATATAGGTATGATAATGATCATACCACGATGCACATGATAGAGATCATCTGCGGGAACCATATAATTTCACTAATAAACATATGATGTTTGATAACATCTTATATTGCTTGTTTAGCGCTTTGTTAGCATAATAAGATGATCCCTCATTTAAATATCAAGATAAGAATGTGTTCTTCCTTTAGTATGCACCGATTATGTTTTCGTCGCTCCAAGACATCACGTGATGATCGGGTGTTCTTGGATCCACGACCATATTTCGGGTGTAAAACAGTTACACATGCAAATACTAAGGTTCTAACTTGGCGAGCCTAGCATGTACAGACATGGCCTCGGAACACGGACCGAAAGGTTAAGCATGAGTCATATAGTTGATATGATGCCCATTTGATGCTCGCCTTTGAAGCTATACCGACTCACGTGATGATCGGACTTGGTGTAGTGGATTTGGTTCATGTAATCACCAAAAAGGCACGAGGGATGTCGTTTTCGAGTGGGAGTTCATTCATAATAAAGATTAGTTGAACTCAATCTATCATACACTTAGTCTAAACTTTACAAATTCTGTTGTAGATGGCACCACCTGCCTTTAATTTCAATGTGTTCATGGAGAAAGAGAAACTAGCAACGAACGGTAGCAACTTTACCGAATGGGGCATGAATTTGAGGATTCTCCTCTCTGCTGCACAAAAGCAATATGTGCTAGAAGCGCCGTTAGGCCCCCCACCTTTTGATGATGCCCCTGACGAGGAGAAGAATGTCTATCAGACTCGTCAGGAGGACCACAACTTAGTTCATTGCGGCATATTGTATGGGCTAGAGCCGGAACTTCGAAAGCGTTTCGAAAACGGCAATGCATTTGATACAATGGGTGAGTTGAAAATGATTTTCGACACACATGCTGCTGTAGAGAGCTATAACGCTTCAGAAAAGTTCTTTAGCTGCATGATGGAAGAGCACAGCTCCGTTAGTGAGCATGTACTCAAGATGTCGGGTTACGCCGATAAGCTTGTGTCCTTGGGAATATCGATTCCCATTGACTTAAGCATCCATCGTGTTCTGCAGTCTCTGCCACCTAGCTATAAGAGCTTCGTGATGAACTATAATATGCAAGGCATGAAGAAGTCTCTCCCCGAGCTTCTGTCAATGCTTAAAACTACAGAAGTGGAGATCAAAAAGGAACATCAAGTGTTGATGATCAATAGGAACACTGGTTTCAAGAAAGACAAGAAGGGAAAACGGAAGGGAAGTAAGGGCGGCAAGCCGGTTGCCGCGCCTGAAAAGAAACCCCGAGTTGGACCTAAGTCTGATTCCGAGTGCTACTATTGTAAAGGGACTGGCCACTGGAAGCGCAACTGCCCCAAGTATCTGGCAGACAAGAAGGCCGGCAAGGCAAACAAAGGTATATATGATATACATGTTATTGATGTGTACTTGACTAGTGCTCGCAGTAGCACCTGGGTATTTGATACCGGTTCAGTTGCTAATATTTGTAACTCGAATCAGGGGCTGCGGAACAAGCGACCGCTAGCAAGGGGTGAGGTCAAGATGCGTGTCGGCAATGGATCAAGTGTTTATGTGATCGCCGTCGGAACGCTGCCTCTCCACTTGCCGTCGGGATTAGTTATAAACTTAAATAAATGTTATCTGGTGCCTGCACTGAGCATGAACATTGTATCTGGATCGTGTTTGATGCGAAGTGGTTATTCATTTAAAACCGAGAACAATGGTTGTTCCATTTATATGAATGAAATCTTTTATGGTCATGCACCGATGATGAATGGTTTATTTCTATTAGATCTCGATGATAATGTTACACATATTCATAATGTTGATGCTAAAAGGATTAAACTTAATGATGATATATCCGCATATATGTGGCACTGTCGTCTAGGTCATATTGGCGTTAAACGCATGAAGAAGTTCCATTCGGATGGACTTTTGGAATCACTTGATTATGAATCATTTGATACATGTGAGCCATGCCTTATGGGCAAGATGACTAGAACGCCGTTTTCCGGTTCAATGGAACGGGCGACAGATTTATTGGAAATCATACATTCTGATGTATGTGGTCCAATGAGTGTGTCGGCGCGAGGTGGATATCGTTATTTTGTTACTTTCACGGATGATTTGAGTAGATACGGTTATATCTACTTGATGAAACACAAGTCTGAAACCTTTGAAAAGTTCAAGGAATTTCAGAATGAAGTGGAAAATCATCGTAATAGAAAGATCAAATTTCTACGGTCCGACCGTGGAGGTGAGTATCTAAGTTACGAGTTTAGCACTCACATGAAAGAGTGTGGAATTGTTTCACAACTCACACCTGCCAGAACACCACAGCGAAATGGTGTGTCGGAACGTCGTAATCGTACTTTATTAGATATGGTTCGATCTATGATGTCTCTGACGGACTTGCCGTTGTCATTTTGGGGTTATGCACTAGAAACTGCTGCATTCACTTTAAATCGGGCACCATCTAAATCCGTTGAGAAGACACCGTGTGAATTGTGGTTTGGAAACAAACCTAAGCTGTCATTTCTTAAAGTTTGGGGATGCGATGTTTATGTGAAGAAACTTCAACCGGATAAACTCGAACCCAAAGCGGAAAAATGCGTCTTCATAGGATACCCTAAAGAAACTATTGGGTATTCCTTCTATCACAGATCCGAGGGCAAGGTTTTTGTTGCCAAGAATGGATCCTTTCTAGAGAAAGAGTTTCTCGCGAAAGGTGTGAGTAGTCGGAAGGTAGAACTCGAAGAGGTTGTGGAACCTTCTCTTCAAAGTATGGCGAGTAGCGCAGCGCCGGAAGTTGTTCCGGAGTTGGCTCCACCTGTTGAAGAGGGAACTAATGATAATGATCATGAAACTCCAAAAGAGAGTACTACCGAACCTCGCAGGTCAAACAGGACGCGTGCAGCTCCCGAGCTGTACGGAAATCCTGTCATGAATTTCATGGTTGATGAAAATGATGACCCTGTGACGTATGAAGAAGCGATGATGAGCCCGGATTCCAACAAATGGTTAGAAGCCATGAAATCCGAGATGGAATCCATGTATGCAAATCAAGTTTGGAACTTGGTGGAACTACCTCACGACCGAAAGGCCGTGGAGAACAAATGGATTTTCAAAAGGAAAACTGATGCTGATGGTAATGTGACCGTCTATAAAGCTCGACTTGTCGCAAAGGGGTTTCGACAAATTCAAGGAGTTGACTACGATGAGACTTTCTCTCCCGTAGCGATGCTAAAGTCAGTTAGGATTATGTTAGCAATTGCTGCATATTTCGATTATGAGATATGGCAGATGGATGTCAAAACCGCGTTTCTCAATGGGAATATTGAAGAAGAGTTGTATATGATACAACCAAAGGGTTTTGTCGATCCTCAGGATGCTAACAAGGTGTGCAAGCTTCAGCGATCCATCTATGGATTGAAGCAAGCATCACGAAGTTGGAATCTCCGCTTTGATGAGGTGATCAAAGAGTTTGGATTTGTCCAAACTTATGGAGAAGCTTGTATTTACAAGAAAGTGAGTGGGAGCAATGTGGCATTTCTGATATTATATGTGGATGACATATTATTGATCGGAAATGATATAGATCTTTTAAACAGTGTTAAAAGTTATCTAAACAGCAAATTTTCAATGAAGGACCTAGGTGAAGCGTCATACATATTAGGCATAAAGATCTATAGAGATAGATCTAGGCGCCTAATAGGGCTATCGCAAAGTACATACCTTGATAAGATTTTAAAGAAATTTAAAATGGACGGAAGTAAGAAGGGGTTCTTACCTATGTTGCAAGGCAAGACATTGAGTAAGACTCAAAGTCCGGCTTCGGCGGAAGAAAGAGAGATAATGGACAAAGTCCCCTATGCTTCAGCCATAGGCTCTATAATGTACGCCATGCTATGTACAAGACCGGATGTGGCACATGCTATTAGTTTGACTAGTAGGTACCAATCGGATCCAGGTTCGGAACACTGGATAGCGGTCAAGAATATCCTTAAGTACTTACGAAGAACTAAGGATATGTTTCTTGTATACGGAGGTGAAGAAGAGCTCGTCGCTAAGTGTTATGTCGACGCTAGCTTTGACACCGATTCGGATGACTCTAAGTCTCAATCCGGATACGTATTTCTCATGAATGGCAGAGCGGTTAGTTGGAGGAGCTCAAAACAACCTGTGGTAGCGGGATCAACAACGGAGGCCGAATATGTTGCTGCTTCAGAAGCGGCTCAGGAAGCAGTTTGGATGAAGGAGTTCATATCCGAACTAGGAGTGGTGGCAAACGCGTTGGACCCAATGGTGATCTATTGTGACAACAATGGTGCCATTGCCAATGCCAAAGAGCCAAGGTCTCACAAGCATTCCAAACATATTAAGCGCCGGTTTCACTCCATCCGCGAGCATGTCAAGGATGGAGATATAAAGATTTGTAAAGTACATACGGATCTCAATGTAGCAGATCCGTTGACTAAAACTCTCCCTAGAGCAAAACATGATCAACACCAGAACTCAATGGGTGTTAGATTTATCACTATGTAACTAGATTATTGTCTCTAGTGCAAGTGGGAGACTGAAGGGAATATGCCCTGAGAGGCAATAATAAAGTGTTTATTATGTGTATTCCAAGTATATGATAGATGTTTATTTTGCATGCTATAATTGTATTAATACGGAAACGATAATACATGTGTGTTTAATAAACAAACAGAAAGTTCCTAGTTATGCCTCTCTCATAAACTAGCTCGTTGATTAACAAGATGATCAAGGTTTCCTGATCATGGACATTGGATGTTGTTAATAACGGGATCACAACATTAGTGTAATGGTGTGATGAACATTCATCCGAAGTATAGCATTACGATCAAAGTCATTGAGTTTATATTGCTATAACAACTTACGAAGTGATCCTAATCCTTAGACCATGAGATCATGTCAATCACTAACACCGGAAGAGTTTCTTGATAACATCAAACGTCACACCGTAACAGGGTGATTATAAAGATGGATTCAGAACTAATAAAGTGTTATGTTGAGGCTCATGGATCGAGAGTGGAATTTGTTCATCCCGATGACGGATAGATATACTCTGGGCCCTCTCGGTGATATCACATTGATTAGCTTGCAAGCAAGTGATTTGATCACTAGAATGTTATATCACAGGAACGAGAAAAGAGTGCATGTCGGTAACGAGATCAAACTAGGTATGGAGATACCGATGATCGAATCTCGGACATGTAATATATCGTGAAACAAAGGGATTAAGATATACTAGCGTAAAAGGTTCCGACGATCACAAGAAAGTCATCGTTGAATGTGTGGGAGTCAGTATGGGTCTCCAGATCCCGCTTCTGATTATTGATCCGAGAGGGGTCTCGATCATGTCCGCATTATTCACGAACCGTAGGGTGACACACTTAAGAGACACCGACATCCAATTGGAGCAAATGTTTCATGCCGAAAGAATGAACAAGCGCAGGAATTTATTTCACTAGATACCGAAACAGGTTTTCGGGTGAAATTGCATAAAGTGGTTATGCATGTGAAATAGAATTCTAGCAAGGGGTTATTTGTGAATGTTTGTCATTAAAGTAATTGACAAAATTCTGAATAAAATAAAAGAGTTTTATGTAATGAGAGTTTGCATTAAATTTGTTGGAAATTTAATGGGATTTTGAGTGGACTTTTGAGTGGAGGGAATTTAAAGGAGATTTGTGAGTGGAGTGTCCACCCACATGAAGAGGGGAGGGCAAGGGGGCAGCCCCATGCGCCGGCCACCCCCTTGGGGTTCCCCCCTCCTCCTATAAAAGGAGCCCCCCTCCTCACTTGTCTCTCACACCTCCTCGTGAAGGATCTCTCTCCCCCTCTAGAATTTATCCCCCATGGTCTCGGACTAGCGAGATACATGTTCCCGGTGGCTATTCGGCAAGAAAGAGTTGTGCTTCCGCTGCATCGCTGGAGCGAGGAGGCGGAGGTTGCTCGGTGCCTCGAACGTGTGTGCGAGCACGGATGCGCTGCTGATTTGCGGCGCTAGGACTTCCTCTCGATCTTGAGATCGGCAAGAGATCGTCTACATCAACCACGAGTTGAACTCGTTAAGCTTTGTCGGTCTTCAAGGGTATGTTCTCTACGGATATACATCCGCCCGTTGTTTGTATCTAGTAGATAGATCTTGGTATATAGTTCACATCGTAGGAAAATTTTTGTTTTCTATGCTGCGAACCCTACACGAACATGATCTCCATCATCACCGGCATTGCATCAAGGTCAATGACGCCTCTCCATGGTTGTCGTCCACCGGTCTTCAACTATTACAACTACTTTGAATAGACACGCGGGTCTTAACATAAATTAAAGACAACCATATGGCTCCTGCCGGTTGCCAACTTACAATAAGGAACATTGCATACATCAAATATAATCACAATCATGGCCATATCACATCACTGCACACCCCTGCAAAACAAAGTTAGACGCCTCTACTTTCTTTGCATGTTTTACGTGGTTTGGGGCTTTCAATAAGTGTCGTTCTAACTTACGAACAAGAACCACAACATTGATACTAGTATTGTTGATCACCCGTTGTAAATTGGATCTTAACTATGCTAGGAGAAACAGGCACCCGCAAAGCCACTTATGCAATACAAGTTGCATGTCAAGCGTGGAGTAAGTCTCATGAACGATGTCATGTAAGGTTAGCCCGGGCCGCTTCATCCCAACATACCGCAAGATGCAAAGTACACAAGAAGCAATCGACAATAAAAGCATCAACGCCCACAATGACCATTGTGTTCTACTCGTGCAACAGATCTACATATAGACACGGCTCTGATACCACTGTAGGGTTTCGTAGCATGGAAAACAAAAAATTTCTATCGCATACAAACAAACAAGCCAAGATCTATCTACTAGATTGTAGCAACAAGTCGATGGAATAACTTACCCTCGAAGATTCCAAAGTGTTTAACGAGAGCGGATTCTCGTGGGTGATGTAGTCGTACTCTTCCCGATCTCAAGATCGCGTAGACGATCCTTCCGGCGCTGCGTTCTGGCAGCGCTCCCGCAGTCGGTCACACGTTCGGTACTCGACGAAGACCATCCTCTCCCTTGTTCCCGCAGGCAGCAGAGGTTGTAGCACTCTCCTCGCGATTCCGCAGCACAACGGCGTGGTACCGGAGGTAGAGGAGAGATCTCGCAGGGCTTCGCCTTAAGCCGGAGCGAGTATGGTGGAGTATGAGAGAGCTCCTCGGTGATCTAGGGTTTAGACACACCAAGGAGGAGGTGCTAGAGCCAGCGGATAGGGTTCCGGGGACCCCAAATCGGCGGCTAGGGCAAAACCCTAGGGGGGCGACAGCGGCTATGGTGGGCTGCAGCTTCTAGGGTTTGAGGTGAGGGACTTGTGTGTGCTAGGAGGGAGCCCTGCCCCTCCTTATATAGGTGGAGGGGCCGGCGGCCAAGGGAGAGGGAGGGGAGTCCCTCCCCAACTCGGCTTGGAGAGAGCGCCACCGGTTGGAGGAGGGATTCCCTCCCCAACTCGGTTTCCCACTTCCTCCTCTTTTCCTCTTTCCAAATTTAGCCGTTTGACTTTTCAATTTAGCTATTTGACTTTTCAAACTAGGATTTGAATTAATCCCTTATTTGGAACAGCGACGACACTTAGTACATGATGCAATCATTCCAACTTACAATGACACATTCATGTACCCCTTCCCCTCCGGAGTGCCAGACATTCCGGAACCTTCTAGAATATTCCCGATGAAAACACCGGAATCATTCCCCAACTCCGAAACGGGACTTTCCTTATATGAATCTTATTCTCCGGACCATTCTGGATCTCCTCGTGATATCCCGGATCCCATCCGAGACTCCGAACAACATTCGGTCTCTTTCTCATTCATTCCATAACTACTCAAACAACGTCGAATCCTTAAGTGTGTCTCCCTACGGTTCGTGAATTATGCGGACATGATCGAGACACTTCTCCGAACAATAACCAATAGAGGAATCTGGAAATTCATATGGCTCCCACATA
Source organism: Avena sativa (assembly GCA_916181665.1). Classification (NCBI taxonomy): domain Eukaryota; kingdom Viridiplantae; phylum Streptophyta; class Magnoliopsida; order Poales; family Poaceae; genus Avena; species Avena sativa. Next base: position 428,660,789 of record OV702280.1, read on the forward strand.
TTTCTATGATTACTTTGCGATCGAATGAACCACTTACATACGATAGCAATTTCCCTTTGTCTCACGATAGTTTACTTATCTGAGGTTATGATCGTCGGTATCTCTGCGTACCTAGTTCAACCTCGTTACCGATAAGTACTCTTTTCTCGTTCCCGTGATATGTGATCCCTTGTGAGCCAGTCACATGCTTGCAAGCTAATTGCATGACATTCCACCGAGAGGGCCCAGAGTATATCTATCCGTCATATGGATGGACAAATCCCACTCTTGATCCATGTGTTTCAACCAATACTTTCCGAACACTCAATGCCACCTTTATAGCCACCCAGTTACGGTGTGGTGTTTGATGTCATCAAAGCACCCATCCAGTAAAGGTGATATGCATGATCTCATGGTCGAAGGAATTAGGTTACTATGTATCAGAAAGCATATAGCAATCGAACTATTAAAATGACTTGATCTTTATGCTACGCTTATCTATAGGAGTATGTCCACCATATCATTCTCCTAACGATATGATCTTGTTGTTGATAACATCTCAATGTTCATGATAGGGAAACCACAATCATTTATCAACCAACAAGCTAGTAATGTATAGAGGCTATACTAGGGACTTCAATTTAAGTTTACAAATCACACAAGTATCAATGTTTCCTTGTTAATACTATTATAGCATGAATGTAAACATTTATCATAAACACAAAGATATAATAATAACTACATTTATTATTGCCTCTAGGGCATATCTCCAACATAAAGCTTGTGACTTCCCATGCAACACCGTGCCTAAAGTGCAACTTCTCCCCCTTTGGCATCAAGACGCCAAAAAGGAACAAGTGCATGACTACCGTCCCAACGGTCAATCATCCTCCTCCTCCTCCTCCTCCTCCTCAAGGTCCTCGTCATCCTCGTAAGTGGGTGGGGCACGGTGCGAGGAAGAGACATCATCGTCCCAACGACTGTGATGAGAGATCCACTGATCTTCTGGAGTGATATTGTTCTCGGACCCCTCGGAGACGGTCAAACCCTGAGCAGCCATCATTTCCTTCTGCCGAGCACTGGCTTTCTTGGCATACACATGCACCTCATACATGCACTTCTGGTTGTCAACCTGGAAGCAGAAGATCTTCTTGAGCTTGACCTCCATCCTTTTGGCCCAAGAGGGCTTAGAATTCTTGCAACGAGAGACAACATAGTCAGTGTCATGTCCATTGTCAGCATCCTCAGAGTCATACTCATCCTCCTCACCCGCTGCAACGCGAGGTTTAGCATGTGACAGCGAAAACCACAAGGAACGTCCCGGCCGCGATCTTCATACCCCAAGATGGCAGCAAACTCCGCAAGTGTAGCTTCCTTGACAACACCTTGAGTCATCCAGGTAATCTTGCGAGTACGGACAGTGTGGAAATGTGCAATGGCATAAAACTGGCAAATAAGGAGGGGATCATAGTCATACTGGAACTCCATAATGGGGAACAAGCCAAGGTGAGAGCAGGATTCCTTAGCTTCAACAAAGTAGTCAAGATTCTTGTCAATGTGTCCCATGTCAATCCACTGCTGAGGCACCACCATCTGGATATTGGTCAAAAGAACCTCATGATAAACACGCTCTTGGAAATCATCATAGAAGAGACTGTCTTCCCTGGCCTCGCTCCGGTTGCGGGAGTATGCATTTTCAATCCGGAGAGCCCTAAACTCTGACTCAGAGATGTCTGACAGTTTCCTTGGCCCAGATGGCCCAGAGCTGAGAATTTTGGTACGCCCAGTGGAAGGGGGGGCGAGAGGGAGGGGCGCTGCCACGCCCAGCAGAGCGCTTGGTAACCCCTTCACGACCCCCACGACCACCTCGAGTGGCAGGCAACTTGGAACGGTGTCTTGGCTGTGGCATAACTTCTTCCTCAGTCTCCGTCTCTTCCTCAACAATCTCACGGCTAGTCTTGGAACGCTTGCGTGCACCCCGAGAACCACCTGCATCTGTGAAAGCACGAGGGAGGATAGCAAGGGGGTAAGGGCACAAGAATAAAGGAGCAAACGAGAGAATCAAATATGAAGCAGAAAAAGGAGGTCAGTTTGGGCCAGTACTACCGGACCCGACGACCGGTAGTACCGCTTGCAAGCGGTAGTACCGGAAAAAGTTCCGGTACTGCCGGTTGAGCGGCACAAGTTCGTTAGATCTGATGGAAACGGACCAAGTTGACGGCATTAAACTATAAATAGATGATTCTACTCGGTAACAAGGGAAGCATATGGCAGTACAACCTTTCAATATGTCAATTTCTCCACAAATCTAAGCCAAAACCTAGATCTAAGGAGAAAATCAAACGGAGAGAGAAAGGGCGGTTGTACCGGGATCCATGGCGGTGGAAAGAGGTGGGAGCCCGCCAAGAGGCCGAATCCAAGGGGAATCCGGGGAGAGGAGGGCGCGGCAGGGCTCCGACGGCTTCAAGGTCTCCGGCGGCGGCGCGGGTATGAGTGGGGGGCGTGGGGATGAATGAGGCACTCAGGGGTGCCTCCCCACGCGTGTCCAATATATACCAGGAAAACGCCGAACGGTAGTACCGGTTGCTGAAGCGGTAGTACCGCTCGTGAGCGGTAGTACCGGATCCCCAACCGGTAGTACCGGTGACCGGTAGTACCGGACATGTGGGCGGTAGTACCGTTCCTGGAGCACTTCTTCCAGGAGATGACCTGGGAACTACCCAGGTCCGGTAGTACCACTCCCACATCCGGTAGTACCGGTCCCATCTGATTCCAAATGCCAGGAAACACAGGTGATTCTTGTGTAGATAGAGAGAGGGTTTTCGTGAGGGAGTAAGGAGGCTTGGGTTAAGATAAGTGAGATGGGAAGCACATGCACTCTATAAATGGAGAAAAATGAGGTTCAAAACAAACTAGAGTGCATGAGACTAAGAACGATGAAAGCAATTCACAAGATGACAATCATGAGTAAAAATCAAATCAAAGATGACAAACACGAGTACGCACATCAACCTCTCGATTGAGAGGGGGCGGTGGCCTAGGTCACCCATATTTGAGTATACTCGGCTTGGCACCACGAAGATATATCTTGGGTCCATTACCGAAACTCATCATTAAGCTCACATATCACAAAATGATATTAAGAGGAATGATTTTGTTTACTTTGCGCATAATGGGGGGAGGGATGGTCCAATCAATTAGGACCGCACTCCCCCTATGTCCATGCCTACACCTAAACCAAATATGGGTCGAGTATTAGGTGAGAGTGCAAGATAATCAAGTCAAGCTCCTTGAATCTACGATATTTAGTTCATTCCTCAAGTAGCAAAACCTTGCTTCATCAAGTGGCTTCGTGAAGATATCGGCAAGTTGATCTTTGGTTGAAACATAGGATAGATCAATATCACCTCGAGCAAGATGATCTCTAATGAAGTGATGACGAATCTCAATATGCTTTGTCCTTGTGTGATCCACCGGGTTGTATGCAATTTTGATGGCACTTTCATTGTCACACAGAAGAGGCACTTTGTCACAATGGACACGTATTCCTTTAAAGTTTGCCTCATCCATAGCAATTGAGTGCAAGCACTAGCGGCAGCAACATACTCGGCTTCGGCGGTGGAGAGAGATATACAATTTTGCTTCTTAGAAGACCAACATACCAAGGACCTACCAAGGAATTGGCAAGCCCCGGATGTTGATTTTCTATCATCCTTGTCCCCCGCCCAATCCAAATCCGTGTATCCACAAAGAGCAAATGTTGAACCTCGAGGATACCAAAGACCATAAAATGGGGTATGAACTAAATATCGAAAGATTCTCTTGACCGCCATTAAATGGCTTTCCTTAGGAGCCGCTTGATATCTTGCACACACACCTACACTCAACACAATATCAGGTCTAGATGCACAAAGGTAAAGCAAAGAACCAATCATGGACCGGTATACCTTTTGATCCACATCTTTACCATTTGGATTTTGTTCAAGATGAGTCTTTGTAGCCATGGGAGTAGGAGCTCCATTTAAATCTTGCATTTTGAATCTCTTGAGCATGTCTTGAGTATACTTGGCTTGATTGAAGAATGTCCCTCCTCTAACTTGCTTGATCTCAAAACCAAGAAATACTCTCAACTCTCCCATCAAAGACATCCGGAACCTACTAGTCATAAGCTTTGAGAATTCATCATTAAAAGCTTTGTTAGATGAGCCAAAGATAATATCGTCAACATATATTTGGCATTCAAAAAGCTCCCCATTGACCCTCTTAGTAAAAAGAGTGGGATCGATTTTCCCAACCTCAAAGCCACGGTCAAACAATAACTCTCTAAGGTGCTCATACCACGTGCGTGGGGCTTGCTTGAGCCCATAGAGCGCCTTATCGAGTTTGTAGACATGGTTTGGGAAGTTGGGGTCCTCAAATCCCTGGGGTTGCTTAACATATACCAACTCATTTAATGGACCATAAAGAAATGCACTTTCTACATCCATTTGTTGCAACTTAAAGTTATGATGTGCCGCATAAGCAAGAAGGATACGGATGGACTCAAGGCGAGCCACGGGCGCATAAGTCTCTCCATAATCAATGCCTTCGATTTGAGAATACCCTTGTGCAAACAATCTAGCCTTGTTCCTTACTATAAGTCCATGCTCATCTTGCTTGTTCTTCAATATCCACTTTGTTCCAATAACATTGCGGCAATCCTTTGGCTTCTCAACTAATTTCCATACTTTGTTTCTCTCAAAGTTGTTGAGCTCTTTATGCATAGCCTCTAACCAATCCGAATCTTCAAGAGCTTCCCACACTTTCTTTGGTTCAATCATGGAGATGTGAGCTTGGTGTTCACTGAACCTCTTCAATTGTGCTCTTGTGGAGATACCTTTCCTTAGATCACCAACTACATTTTGTAGAGTGTGATCTCTTAGTTCCAACATTCTTTCCTTTCTAGCTTCGCGACGAGCGTGGATATCCGTGTTGTTTCTTGGAGGACCCTCTTCATCATTTTGATCCTCGTCTTGACCATCAACTTGACCTTGACCATCATTGGAGTCATCCGCTACATTGGGAGGCAAAGATTGACCTTGGTCTTGATCGAGTGCTCTTCTAGCATCAATTTGAGATTGTCTCAAAACAGTTTGGATGGATCTTCCTTAACAAATTGACTTGGCACCACTTGACAACCCATCGAATGGACCAAGCTCCCTTTGACTAGAGTTCACACATTGATCACTATGTTGAGGGTCCATATCTTGTCTTTGGCTTGAGTCAATATCCTCTTCGATAGATGGATCATGTTGATGTCGTGAAGATGAGGGCTCCACTCGAGTGGAGCATAGTTCTTCTCGATCCGCCATAAGGGGTTCCTCAACGGGGCAGATATATCCCACACCCATTCTTCCTATGGCATCCTGAGGCATTTCATCATCTGCATCACAAGCATCAACACGCCCCCCTTGGGGACCATCATATTCTTCGAAGGTCATACTACAAGATTCTATGACGGCTCCGGAGAGCTTTTCATAGATTCTGTAAGTGTGAGATTCGAGACCATAGCCAACAAAAATACCCTCTAATGCTTTAGACTCGAATTTAGACAAACGAACACCTTTGATGAGATAGAAACACTTACAACCGAACACCCGGAAATAAGATATGTTGGGCTTGTTACCGGTAAGTATCTCATATGGAGCCTTGTTGATTTTCTTGCGGAGGTAGAGTCGGTTTGAAGCATGGCAAGCGGTGGAGATGGCTTCGGCCCAAAAGTTGTATGGAGATTTAAACTCTGCCAACATGGTCCTAGCCATCTCAATAAGAGTCCGGTTCTTCCTTTCGGCCACACCATTTTGTTGAGGGGTGTATGCAGCGGAGTATTGATGTTTAATCCCCTCATCACTAAGAAAATCATTCAAGGTGTAGTTGTTGAACTCGGTGCCATTGTCACTTCTTATAATCAACACGGGAACATTGTATTGTCGTTGAACCAAGTTGATGAAGTCGATAAAATTCTTTTGAGTTTCACTCTTCAACTTGAAGAAATAAACCCAAGAGTATCTTGAAAAGTCGTCAACAATCACCAAACAATATTTCTTCCCTCCAAGACTTGCATGAGATGGAGAACCAAATAGGTCCACATGGAGGAGTTCCAAGATCTTGTTAGACTTGATTTGGTTCGTGGGCTTATGAGGAGCGTCATGCATCTTCCCTAGAACACATGCCCTGCAAACACGATCTTTGGCAAAGGAAACATTTTCTTTTAGTCCAACTATATGGCCCTCTTTATGGAGACTTTGCAAAGTTCTCATATTGACATGAGCTAGTCAGCGATGCCATAACCAACCCACATCGGCCTTTCCGAATAAGCACATCGGACCTGTAGTGGTTTGCTCCGAGAAGTCCACCACATACAAGTCATGTTCGACGTGCCCAACGAAAGCGACCTTGAGAGACTTGCTCCACAAGAGGACCACAATATCTACATCAATGAAGACGGCAAAGCCCATCTTACCAAGAGCAAGGACAGAAAGTAAATTGTATCCAAGGGTCTCAACAAGCATGACGTTCACGAGTGTAATGTCGTAAGCAACCACAACCTTGCCGAAACCCATTACCTTAGACTTTGATTTGTCGACATATGTCATGGTAATTTGATCATCATTAGGCTTTAACTCCTTGACAATAGACGAGCTTCCGGTCATATGACTTGTGCAACCACTATCAAGCACCCACTTTGACCCTCCGGAAGCATAAGTCTACAAAAGATCAAGCTAATTTTTAGGTACCCATTTTTCAAAGGGTCCTCTTTTGTTAGCAACAAGGGTCTTGGGAACCCAATTAGACCAAGCAATATAGCCATCATAAGGACCAACATATAGTGCATACACATCACCATAGTAATCACGCATTAGAACATAGTGAGGGTTAGCACTTCCCGCAAAGTCATCATGTGACATAGTTTTACCACTTGTGGTCTTACTCTCCACAATGGTCTTGTTGGTCTCTTGTGCGGGCTTGTCCTTCTTCTTCTTATTGTTCTTCTTCTTGGTTTTGGAAACAAAACCAATGCCCCCTTTATCACCACTACGCCTTTGCTTGCTCAAAAGATCATCAATGAACTTGTTGCCTTGTGGAAATGTGGCCTTAGCAAGCTCCCCCTTCAACCTAGCATTCTCTTCAAGAATAGTTGTGCTACTAGATGGAATGAAGTTACTAGGTGAAGAAATATTGTCCAATTGAGTTTGAAGCGTTTCATGGGACTTTGTGAGTGACAAGAGTTCACTCTCCAAGGCCTTGTGGGCCTTGTTAAGCAAACTAAAGTCCTCGGCAAGTTTTTCATGAACCACACCAAACTCAACCTTGTCCTTTTTAGCTCTTTTGTATTTAGCAATAGCATGATCACGCTCTTTGATGAGTTTGTTAACAATAATGTCATTTACCTCATCAAGCCCTTCAAGTTTTAATTCAAGTGACAACCTAGTTTCTTGTTCTTCTTCTAGAGCATTGTTTAAAGCCTCTAGCTCAATCATATGTTCATGCCCAAGTTTACATCTTACATCTAGAAGCTCTTGAGTATGTGATAGTTGATCTAAGATGTTTCCAAAATGTAGCTTAGCATCACCTTCTAGGTTAGTCATAAACTCATCAAAGGCAATTAATTCCTTTTTAACATCAAGAGACATCTCATCATCAATTTCATCATTATCTAAGTGAGTAGAGCGGGATGATGAAGATACCTCTGTTCCTCTTGCCATAAGGCAAGTGGCGTTCTTGGTGGAAGAGTTCTCATTTGGAGAATCGAAGAGTGAGAATGTCGGGGTAGAGGTGGTGGCAAGAGCAGCCACACCATGAGAAGTTTCCTCTTCGTCATCTTCATCATCTTCATTGTCGGAGGAGTACTCTTCATGAGTGATCAAGACAATTTCTCCCGGCTTCTTGTTGATGGGATTCTTTTTTATGAAAGGTTTCTTGTACGGTCCCTTGAGGGTCTTTTTCAACACAAGCTTACCACCATGATCGTCTCTCTTCTCATAGGGGCAACTAGCCACAAAGTGGTAGCGGTCACCACAATTGAAGCAAGTTATCAACCTTGTGGTATTCTCTCTTTTCCCATTTGGATTCCTTCTCCGTTCCATTTCCATCTTGGCCTTGGCGGGGTTCTTCCAAAAGTTCTTTGCATAGAAAGACATATATTGACCATGATCAATCTTGACTTCATCGGGATGGTCCATGGAAAGCCCTTCATCACTATCATCTTCATCCCCATGGTCCACAACTTTGGCCTTCAAAGCAACATTGAAAACATTGCTCATACCAAGGGCACGAGCACGGGCATCTTTGGCATTCTTGGCGGCAACCTTGAAAGCAGCCATCTCTTGCATAACTTCATTTGAGGTCATGAGATGGTAGTTGTGTCTTCCTTGTAGGCTCTTCAAGTCGGTGGGCTCAAAAGGCATGAGTGCACTCACATATTTCCTTTTTATCCATGCATCATCCACATGTGAGGCACCCACATTCCTAAAAGTAGTGGCGGTGGTCTTGAGCCTTCGGTACATGTCTTCGTGATCTTCACCTTCTTTCATGTAGAAGCCTTCGGCTTCATTGCTTAGAGCATCATATCGGTTCCTCCTCATACTCCCATTTCCAATAAACAACACAGTGAGAGCATCCCAAGCTTCCTTGGCAATGCTAAAGTGCTCAATGTGTGGGTAATCCTTTGTTCCCAATCCTTGTTGAATCATATGCAAAGCAGTGGCATTGAGTTGACTGTTGACAACCTCTCTTCTTGTCAAGTTTTTTGGATCCCCAATAAAGAGTCCATGCTCGATGATGTTCCATAGTTTAATGCAAGAGCTGCGCACATGAGTTCTCATTAGTGATTGCCATTGAGCAAAAGTAGCAGACTCTTCTAGCTTAGGTGAGTCACCTCTATTGTACACATGAGGGTGACGGACGGGAGGATCGGGAGAGTACCAAGAATCACGGTGCTCACCCTTCCCCCCATCAAGTTGCGTGGAGGAATTAGCGTTTTCTAGTTTGCCCCCTACCACCGTACCCTCGGGGGATACCGAAGTATTCCCTTTAGGTACAACGGATGGTAGATCCTCTTGAGGAGATGGGGGTGATGGGCCATCTTTGTCTTTAAGAAGTTGCTCAAGCATCTTCTTGACTTCGTTGACCAAGGAAGATCTCAATCTTGTTTCCAAGTTTCTGAGATCTTCCATGGTCACCGGGGTCGGCTCACTACCACCATCCCCTTCTTGGCTACCTATATTCTCTTAGGCGGTAAAGCCCAAATAAAGAGCCGAGGCTCTGATACCAATTGAAAGGATCGTATGGGCACCTAGAGGAGGGTGAATAGGTGCTACTTCAAATTTTCTTCTTTTTCAAATTAAGGTTTGACAATAAGGTAAATTCTCTAGATAATGCAACTACGGTGAATTTACCTATATGACAATTATGCAAGGGCTACCACAACACAAAGTAGTAACAAGTAAGTAAGGTGCGGTAAAGGATAGAAGTAACCGAAAAGTGGACGCGGAGACACAAGGATTTGTTTCCCGTAGTTCCTTCCTTTTGAGGGGAAGTACGTCTACGTTTGGAGAGGGGGTGGTTTCAAACCACCAATGCCACGAGAGGCCTCCCTTGTTCTCCGATGAATCTCACCCCAACGGGATCGATTCACCTTCCACTATATCGGCAACCTTCAAGGTGGAAGCCGGCACCGTTACAAGTTTGGGGCACACATCCACAACTTAATCGGAGGCTCCCAAATACAGGCAAGTTGTCAAAGCAATCAAAGACAAGCTTGTAAGACCCAAAATAAGAACTAGGGTTTCCAAGAAAACACTAGAGCAAAGGGGCCCTCAATGAAATGAGGGAGAAATGAAGATCTCTTTTGGTGAAGTAGTAGATCGGGTCCTTCTCCTTCGATTCCCCAAAGATCAAGGACTTTGGGTGGTTGAATGAGGAGATCTTGGGAATTGGGTGGCTACAATGGACTCCAATGGTGGTCTTTGACTTTAATGAGCTGAGCAATTTGTCCCAAGGTAGGTGGAGGGGTATTTATACCCCTCCATGAAATATGGCCGTTGGAGTCATTAATGCACCGGTAGTACCGGTCCTCAAGCGGTACTACCGGTCAAGTACCGGACCAGGTACCGGAGATGCTTCAGTTCGTCTAGCCTTCTTCAGATTTGGGCGGTATCGCCCTTGCGGTACTACCCCCAAGCGGTAGTACCGGTCGTATGACACGGTACTACCGGTCTGGGCGGTAGTACCGGTCCCAAGTACCGCTTGGTACTGACCAAAACAGATAGGAGTGGATGTTCTTCAGAACAGCCCGGTACTGCCGAGCGGTACGACCGTGTCAAGCGGTAGTACCGCTTGTCTCAAGCGGTACTACCGGTTGGCCCGATAGTGCCGCTCCGTGGTACCGGGTGGTACTGACTAGAGCACACCCTTATCAGTTTTGAACGGTGCCAACCGGTACTGGAACGGGTAGTACCGGTGTCAAGCGGTAGTACCGGTCGTAGTTCCGGTACTACCGGTTGGCACAATGGTTTTTCCGCAAAGCGAATTGATATGCCAATATTTGTGCCACCCCTTATCAAACCTATGATACACTTAGCACACAGTTAAACCGATAAGTGTGTTGTTATCAAACATCAAAATCAGAGGGATAGGAAAATGCTCTTTCAACTACGTTATAGACTTTGTAAATTTCTTTGGAAATGGCTGGTCTTCGTTCTCTTTTAGACCTTCTGAGTTCATCAGACTCTTGCTCATTTCTTGCCTCGGGTTCAGGCACATTTACAGTATGAGGCTGTTCTGGCTCCCTTTCGTGCTCAACAGTGGGTTCAGGTGGCTCCTGATGGACAGGTTCCAAACTTTCACCCATTGTTGTCACGTGTGGAGTTACAACAGGTGCCGGCACCACAACCTCAGGGGTTGTAGATGGTGGCACAACAGGTAGCGAGAAAAATGGCTCCTGAGTCATCGGATTAGGTGCATGCACCCTCTTCTCCTCAAGGTCAATTTCCCGAGCTACCGTGCTCCCCCTCATCAATTCGTCCTCCAAGAAGACTACATGTCTCGTTTCTACAAACTTTGTGTATCTGTCAGGACAGTATAAACGATAGCCTTTTGACTTATCTAGATAGACAATGAAGTGGCAAGATACTATTTTTGGGTCTAACTTTGCAATGTTTGGATTGAAAACTTTTGCCTCAGCTGGGCTCCCCCAGACCCTCAAGTGGTGCAGAAAGGGGACTCTGCCTGTCCACAATTCATACAGTGTTTTGGGCACCGACTTACTTGGTACTCTGTTGAGAATGTGAATGGCGGTTTTAAGCGCCTCCATCCACAATCCCAATGGGAGGGTGGAGTAGCTCATCATACTGCGCACCATATCCATAAGGGTACGGTTACGCCTTTCAGCTACTCCGTTTTGCTGAGGTTCGCCCGACATAGAATACTGGGCGACTATTCCATTTTCCTGCAGGTACCTTGCAAAAGGTCCTGGTACTTGACCATATGGAGTATGCCGACCGTAGTACTCTCCCCACGATCGGACCGAACTATCTTAATTCTTTTATCATGCTGATTTTCTACTTCAGCTTTGAAAATTTTAAATTTATCCAATACTTCAGATCTTTCTTTAATTGGATAAATATAACCATATCGGGAGTGATCATCCGTGAATGTTATGAATGAATCATAGCCATCCACACTTTTCACCGAAAACGGTCCACAAGTATCCATGTGGATTATTTCTAGTGTAGCTATACTTCGGTTTGCACCCTTTTTAATTTGTTTTACATACTTTCCTTTAATGCAATCTATGCATTGTTCTATGTCTGAGAACTCTAACGGAGGAAGAATGTCATTTTTAACAAGGCTTTCTATTCTTCCCCTCGAAATATGGCCTAATCTACAGTGCAATAACTTCGATGAGTCAAGAGTTCGCTTTATTTTCTTTTGATCTTTGTTTGACAAGGGAACTTGTTCATTCACATCACACACAGGAAATACTTTCTCATGCAAAGATAATAAATATAGCTTGTCATGTAGGGTAGCAACACCCACACAAGTATCTTTTAACCAAATGGCACATTTGCCATGTCCAAAATAGCACTCATACAAATCTTTGTCCAAGCACGACACACTTATTAAATTTCTATGAATGGAAGGAACAAAAAGTACATACTTAAGCAAAAGAGAAGAGCCATCAGCCAGCTCCAGAGGAATGTCGCCAACAGCCTCCACTTCTGCTTCAATCCCATTCGCCACTTCAATGAGTCTTTCTCTTTTTGGAAAAATCCTTGTCGAATGGAACCCCTGTAAAGAGTTGGCAACATGAACAGTTGCACCAGAGTCAATCCACCAAGTAGATCTAGAAAAGTTTTCATATAGAGATTCATTAACAAAAGAGACTATATCTTTACCATTTTTGTCCATTATGGACTTCAGCCATACTGGACAATCCTTCTTGTAGTGTCCAACCTTTTTGCAATGGTGGCACTGGTCTTTTTCCCTAGGGGTGGACTGCTGGTACTGATGCTGGTGCTGTTGTGGGCCCTTGCCATGTGGCTTGGAAGGTGATCCACCATGGTTACTGTTGCTGAAGTTCCCCTTCCTATTGTCCTTCACGTAGTTCAAGGAACCACCGTGAAGAGACTTCAGCCTTTCTTCCTCTTGGGAACACATCCCTATGGTCTTTTCAATGTCCCACTTTTCAGGGGACATGTTATAGTTGATTACGAAGTTCTCGAAAGGTTGGGGAAGAGAAGCCATGACAAGGTGCACCAAAAGAGCGGGCTTGAGCTCGAGGTCCTCATCCATGGTCTTCAACTTGGCCGCCATGTTGGACATCCTCAAGATGTGCTCTCTAATGCCATGCGGCCCTCCCGTGTACTTTTCTGTCACCAGCTGTTTTAGCAGCTGGGTTGCATACATCTTTGAAGAGCCAGTAAACTGGCTCTTTATCTTTGCAAGGTATTCGCCCACAGAGGCACACTCTCCAATTGAGCCCACTATAGTGTTCTCAATTGTGTTCTTGACAAAAGCCAAACATTTCTTATTGGCATTCACCCACTTTTGATTGTCTATCGAGTAGGCCAGCTCCAAAGGAGCATGGTCCCTCTTTCTCTTTTTAAATGCAGCACTTTCCTCAGCATCACCCCTCACAGGGTCAGCAGGCTTGACTGGTTGCTTGGTGTCAACCACCCAGTCCACCTCGGCGCATACAAACGCCAGATCAACCTTTTTCCTCCATTCGAAATAGTTATTCCCCCTTAGCAGTGGGATGTCCTTCAAGCAGCTCACGAGGTTGAGACCTCCTGAAAATCACAAAAGATGTGAGATAACCAAAAACAGCTGTATGCATTAATCCAACGTTGGTATAAATTAAGCATGCAATTATTTGTGCCATTTAAAATTACATCACCGTTGGGTAAAAATAAAATTAAATGCACCTTTAATACTCAATGAAAAAGATCATGATCATGCTTATTAATAACGTTGGTCAATTAATAACATGGGACACAATCATCTTTAATTACTTTGTTACATCTTTTAAAACAGAATTTAAACAAACTTTATTGCATTATAGCAATTTAAATCAACTATTTGCAGTGGAAACAATTAATACATTATTCATAAGACTTTAAACTTTATAGAAAAAATATGCCTTTATTTCATTTTCTAGTCAAATATTTACTTGAAATAAATAGACTAGAAAAACTATACAAAAAACTGTCCAAAACTTGATGAAAAACATCAAAACATAGTTTCTGTAAATAAAAAAACTAAAAACAGAAAAAACTGCACTGTTATGAACTTTAGGCCTTCACTAAGGGTGGCCTACAATTATCTGCCGCGCGTGGGCTGTCAGAACCTTCCTATATGCTCGACCAGCAGCGGCCCAACAGCCCGCCAGGCGCTCGGCGCCCGCTCCCGCTTAGCTGCCGCCCGCGCGCGCGCTTTCGCCGCTAGCAGCCCGCGGCCTGGCCCGTCTGCGCGGCCCATCTGCGCGATGCCCTAGCTGCTGCCCGCGCGCTCGCCCGCTCACGCCCGCTGGCTCGCTTGCGGCCCACAGCGGCCCGCACGCAGCCCAGCTACGCTTGCCCCAGCCGGCGCCGCTCAATCTGAGCCGTTCAGATCGGGTACCCTAGATCCTACGGTCCCCCGCCGCTCTCGCTGGATCAAAACCCCCTTCGCACCGCTGCCCCCCCCTAACCCTAGTCACAATAGGATTAGATCTAGGAGATCTGAGAGAGAGAGAGAGAGAGAGAGAGAGGGAGAGAGAGTAGTACTACCTGCGCATGTGCTCGACGAGCATGAACCGGAGGGGATGCTGGAGCTAGCTCCGGTGTCAGTAGCCATGGGAAAAGGGAGTGGGGTGAGCGTGCGGTTAGGGTGGCGGCGGTGGAGCTTCCCGTCGGCGCAGCGCTAGCCTAGATCGGATTGGCTTGTAGGTGGGACGGCTAGGGCACGGCTAACCTCGTGAGGCGTGATGCCGGCCCCCCACCTCCTTTATATAGCGCTGGCGACAGGGGCCCACCAACCAGATAGGGTTGGCGCCCACGATCAGGGCGCGGATAGGGGCGTGACGGGCCGTTGGGCCCAGTCACGTTTGAGATCTATCTAACACCATGCTCACGGAACACATCGTATCTGTTGTGACCTTGCAATATATATCATTATATAGTGCATTCTGCTTAGCTAATCATATATCCATTATCTAAGACAAATATAACCACGTACCAATGGAGTAAGACTAGTAGTCCCTTTGGCATCCTTTAGCATAAAGCAGTACGGAAAAAACAACTGTATGTGTAGCATTGCTCCGTAAAAGATGGCAGGTTAGCTGATTCGATGTCTAAAGTTGGATTGTCTCTAAGTTTCAACTCAATTCTTCTTTTTTTGGGAAAAGCTTCAACTCAATCCTAAAGACTTGAGCAAATTTTGTTTTCTATTACTATCATGAAATGAAAAGTAAGAAGAAGAAAAACAAAAGGAGAAAAGAGAACCAAATAGAGAGGTCCATATGCAACAGCGAATGCCAATGCGAATACGTTGCTGAAGTCATGTCGTGTGGGCCCTGGCGGCAGCCCACTACTTTCCAAAAGCGTGCGCGCGCTTTGTGACGTTTTATTGCAGCTAGATAGCCTGGAAGCGGCGCCTCGAGCCCGTAGGATCGGAGGTGGGTGACCGAAAGTCTGTGCGTTTTCTTCCTTCGTCCTTGTCAGCATATCCTGAACCTATAGGCCTTTTTTTAAGGACCCCGAACCTACATGCTACTACTACTGTCTGCGTACATGTTCCTCGGTCAGTATCAATCTGTCTGCATTCTGGAATTGTTTCTTTTTTATGAAATTTATCAACGGTAGAACTAAGAGACCCATTTCACGAGAAGACGAGAGTGAAAAATATCGCTCTCTCCGACCTATATTAGTTGACTTACATTCATTTAGATAGGAATGTTGTAGCCAAGTTTTGAGTCAACTACTCTCTCTGATCCGGTTTATTAGACACACATGTAGTTTAAAAACAACTTTAACCATTAATTTTGGTCAACAAATTTTACATAATATGTCATAAAAATATATCATTGAATTTTCTTTAAAAGTAGTTTTCAATGGTATATTTTTCGAAACATATATTGCATATTTTATTGGTCAAAATTGATGCTTAATTTTTTTTAAAGTATATGCGTGGCTAATAAATTTTGTTGACGTTGTGGTTGGCATTGGAGTTGTCGCTGACCATGTCTTCGAAGAGGTGGACGACGGAAAGAAGTCGTCGTCCGGAAGTAGTCGTCCGTGTTCGTGATGAAACCAGTAGTCGCGGAGCGCTACCCAAAAACCTTATTACCCTTCTCTCGTACAAGACTTGAAGCAGCGGGGGTTTCGAAGGCATACTGTCCCAACTCGCGATGCACGCCGCAAGTCAGGATGGGGAAAACTTGGTGGTCCTTTAGAGCTCCAAAACTGGAGGCAGTAGGCGAGTTTTAGTGTGTCTGTGAGGATCCGTGACCTTTTTCTCTTATAGACACGGGTTGAGGAGGTGAACAGGCAACACATGGATATAAAAACAGAGACGGAAGGCGAACCGAAAAGGCTGCGGCTAGAGCCGAGCAGGCTCCACTGAATTTGAATTAATATGTCACTTATCATCCATTAAATTTGTACTGAAAAATCACTAGTGCAGATTGTACATCTTCCATTTATGTGTGGCAAAAAATAGCTCAGCTCGGCGAGATTCCCGCAACACGCAACCCGCGTATAACTTGATGTTGCGAGGTGAGCGACGAGGAGGAGCGCGCGTGTATGTGTCTTTTCTTGTCAAGCTTTTACAAGTGGTGGAAGAACTCACCTTATAAGTTGGTCCAACTTCCACTCAACTAGCAATATGGGACTAAAATTTTGTCCCACCTCTAACCTTGCATAAATAGGCCAAGTGAGAGTATAAGATTTGAAGCATTATTGGTATAAAATAAATGCGCTAGGCCTATTTTTAAGCAAAATTCCAACAAATTCAGAGCACAAAGATATCTAAACTTTTTTAGGACCTAATCAGAGACCAGAAACACTAAAGCAGACAACAACAGCTTGAGCCATCAAAAAATAATTGACTTAAATTTTTCTATGTTTAGATATATTCGAATCTAAATAAAATTAAATCAGTTATTGCTGAAAGAGCGAGTACTTTACTACTATCCGACATTCATCATTGCCTCCGTCGACGACTCTTTCCTGCGCCCTTTTCTCGCCGTGCAGAATATCCCGGAGCATACGACCCCTTCCGTGCGTCTCCGCCATCCTTCTATGTTGCCGTACCAGGCCCACCCAGACCCGTCAGTCCTAGGAAAAAAATGTTTAGAACCTGATCACTGATTAGTTCAGGTTTAGAGATGCCGCTGCACTTTTTTTTCGTACCTGCTCTTTTCCCCCTTTGCTTAATATAGTATGATGCATGCTTTTCTAGTTCAGAGCAAGCCTTCGTCGGCAAGCACGGTAACCGGTGAGCCCATCTGTGGTTGGAGGTGCCCAAACCTAGGACGGGACGACATCCGGTGACCACCATACCCGTAGCCTCGACATGACACGACATCACCTCTAGCAACACCCGACCGAACCGGACAAAGGCCTCCCGAGGTGCACTGCCGCCAAGGAGGAAAGGGCCCCAACGCGCCCTCTAGGACGAGGGAAGAGAAAGGCTACCGTTGGCGACCCCTATCAAAGGCGGCGATGGAGGGAGGAGGTGTAGGTGTGGGGCGGTGGCTAGCGGTGTGGGTGAGCCCGTCGCTCTCGTGGGGTGCGCGGGAAGAGGGGGGGGGGAAGGGGGGTATTATTTTTTCTTCCCAGCATCAGGTACAGTAAGCTACATGTCATGCTTAGACATTGTTTATCTTTGTTCTGTTCTTGCGAGGGTTTCATCCTGTTCCCTCTCTCCGGTAAAGTAGAGATATGGGAATCAAACGAACCACGTTTAGTTAACTTCTGGATAATCTCAAGAGCCGGACTAATCCAGCCATAAATCATAAATCTACGAGAGTATTGCTATGAATCCGGATTAATTATCCTTTCTTTCAGAATTGTCGATAAAGTGATGCTAACCCTGTTGGAAAAATACTAGTAAAATGATGGTAATAATTCCTCCTCATTCCCGCTTTACTTTTCTATGGGCCATATAGTAAACCATTAGCGCGCCTAGTTAAGCTAGTGCGCGGCGCGCCGACTGGATTTGTATGCGCGCGTGATTCCAAAGGCTGGACAGAACACAAACTTCTATAGCATGCGTATGTGTGAAAGGAACGTACGGATGGTTTCTTGCTTGACCACCTGTTGTCAACAATGGCGACAGATTTTCGCACCATCGTCAACTCGATGACGACGCCCGATCGAGTCGGTCGCGCAATACGGACGGTCGATTCTTACAGCCACTTTCCCCGTAATAAGTTTGTTCATCTCCCTTACATAAGCAGAAGCGTGCCCTGAGGGATATGCGTACATGCAACGGTCTAGGTAGGCGGTGACCAGATACCTGCTCCCTCCGTTTTATATAATATAAGAAGTTTTAGATTTGTGAAAAAATATAGTATCTAGATTACTTTTAATGAGTAGGTTCGTAAAGGTTCACTCTAAACCTACACATTAAAATAAGTTTAGATATATTTCCTTCACAAAGCTAAAACATCCTATATTTTAAAACGGAGGGAGTATTTTGCAATGCAAAGCGATGCGGTTAGAGCCGGCCGGTCTGAAAACAACGTTCTTGGTGTGCTGAAACCATGCTCTCGGTTCAAAATCTATCGCGGTGGAATAGAAACTGAAGTAGAAACTGTTTGCACAAGATTTGAGCTAGATGACAAAGCAGTTCATCGATGATCACATGGTTAATTCACATATAAATTTAAACCAGAAGGTTGAGCGACGATCGCTGCCGCTGCCCTACCCTACTTTGTCCAAAATGGTCTCCGAGAGACTTCACCGGAGGCTAGGGCGCAGCGGCAAGCTCACTTGGAGTCGGAGAGCTCGATGACCTCCTGGTCTCGCTTGACGCGGGCGCGCTGCCTCTTCATGGCCTCCCTCTGCACAGTGACTTAATCCTGGTGCTGGTCGCGGCGTCGCCAGACAGCCTCCTCCGCACACGGTCCTCCTTCTGCCACTCCGCATCCATGTCGACCTCCACCACGAGTAACTCCCAATGGAGGTCTTCCACCTCGCGCTTCTCCGCCACCCGCTCAACTCGCACATAGCGGTGCTCCATCGTCTCCAGCGTGTGGTGCTCCGCGTCGTCCTCGCCGACGTAATCCCCCACCATGACGTGATTGCCATCTGACTCATCGCTCGACGGTATGAACGTGTTCAGCGAGGACAGGGGCACGTTGGAGTTGGAGAGCTCGAGGAAGGAAGATGGCGACGATGATCGTTGAGCAGTGCACGAGATCCTTGCCTCCGTGTCGTTGCGCACCCGCCGGAGGAAGCGACTGGGAGGCGACGAGGCACGAGGCCTGCGGGGCGGAGCGGCGTGCCATGCTCCCGTGCTTTGCATCCTTAGCCTCACGCACGCGCGGGCGCTCTGGCACCGGCTGCCGGTGGAAGATGTACCATAGCAAGTCGTGCTTGCGCGCACCGTTGATGGCGATGCGATGCTTGCGCTCCTGCTCGTCGATGACATCGCCACAGGAGGCTCCGCTGCGGCCAATCTGGCCTCCCCGACTCCGATTGAGCGGTGGCGGGGCGCCATCTAGCGTTGGAGGTGGTGGATTTGTATGCGCGCGTGATTCCAAAGGCTGGACAGAACACAAACTTCTCTAGCATGCGTATGTGCGAAAGGAAACGGATGGTTTCTTGCTTGACCACCTGTTGTCAACAATGGCGACAGATTTTCGCACCATCGTCAACTCGACGACGACACCCGGTCTGGTCGGTCACGCCCAATACCGACGGTCGATTCGTGCAATCACTTTCCTCGTAAGTTTGTCCATCTCCCTTACATCAGCAGAAGCGTGCCCAGAGGGATATTCGTACATGCAACGGTCGGTCTAGGTAGGCGGTGACCAGATAGCTATAGCTACTTTGCACCGCAAAGCAATGCGGTTAGAGCCGGCCGGTCTGAAAAACAACGTTCTCGGTGTGCTGAAACCATGTTCTCGCTTCAAAATCTATCGCGGTGGAATAGAAACTGAAGTAGAAACCGTTTGCGCGAGATTTGAGCTAGATCACAAAGCAGTTGATCGATGATTACATGGTTAATTCACATATAAATTTAAACCAGAAGGTTGAGCGACGATCGTTGCCGCTGTCCTACCCTACTTTGTCCAAAATGGGCTCCGAGAGACCTCACCGGAGGCTAGGGCGCAGCGTCAAGCTCACTTGGAGTCGGAGAGCTCGATGACCTCCTGGTGCCGCTTGACACGAGCGCGCTGCCTCTTCATGGCCTCCCTCTGCATAGTGACGTAATGCTGGTGTTGGTCGCGGCGCCTCCAGGCAGCCTCCTTCGCACACTGTCCTTCTTCTGCCACTCCGCATCCATGTCGACCTTCACAGCGAGTAACTCCCAATGGAGGTCTTCCACCTCGCGCTTCTCCGCCGCCCGCTCAACTCGCGCGTAGCGGTGCTCCATCGTCTCCGGCGCGTGGCACTCCACATCGTCCTTGCTGACGTAATCCCCCAGCATGACGTGATGGCCATCCGACTCATCGCTCGACGGTATGAAGTGTTCAGCGAGGACGGGGGCACGTTGGAGTTGGAGAGCTCGGGGAAAGAAGATGGCGACGACGATCGTTGAGCACTGCACGAGCTCCTTGCCTCCGCGTCGTTGCACACCCGCCGGAGGAAGCGACTGGGAGGCGGCGAGGCACGAGGCCTGCGTGCGGAGCGGCGTGCCATGCTCCCGTGCTTCGCGTCCTTAGCCTCACGCACGCACAAGCGCTCTGGCTGTCTGGCACCGGCTGCCGGTGGAAGATGTACCATAGCAAGTCGTGCTTGCGCGCACCGTTGACGGCGATGCGGCGCTTGCGCTCATGCTCGTCAATGATATCGCCGCAAGAGGCTTCGCTGCGGCCAATCTGGCCTCCCCGACTCCGATTGAGCGGTGGCTGTCGTGGTGGTGACACGGCAGATGCCATGGGTAGGCTAAAGTAAGGGGCCAATGGATGCTAGTGGGATCTGGAGTGGGATGATGCAGTTCATTCTACACTCAGAAGACTAAGGCAAAGATCTTTATTTCTCCTTCCTTGGACTACAAGTGCTCCTCGAGCTATATGTAAGGAGAAAGGAAGAACTTTACCAGCCTAACGGTACTAAAATGAGCCGATCCCTTCCTCTGGGTCCAAGCCTCCCCTTATAAAGGAGATCCTTGGGTGCCTTTAGGGCTGACGGGGCAAGCATATTCGAGGAATATGCTTGTCCCAAAATAGTAGTTCGGCGCCCTCCTTTCCCTGTCGCCCTTCTAACGACGGCAAGGCACCAGAGGGCCCCTCCTGCGCGCCTCGGGCTTCAGGACTGTCACCTCCGTGACCTCCTTCTGCCCCTCTGATGATCTGCACCTTTGTCCCTTGTGCTTGGCTTCGCTCAGATTCCTCCTAGCCTACAGCTAGAGTTTGATTTTAGGTTTCTCCTTCTCCTGCAAGCTTCGTATCATTCGGCCTTACCTCGCGTAACTCGGCTTGTCCTTCACCTGCATTAAGATCACTCGGGTTAACCCGGCCGACTTACGTAGTATCCCGGCCGGGTAATGCCTTGCCTTTATCATAAGGGTCCTGCCCTTCCCTGTCTTGGCCGACCTCAACAGGATTCGGCCGACTCTGACCGTAACTCGGAAACTAGACGGGCAACTTCCTTTCGTCTTTTCCCGTCTTTACCCTACCCGAGGTCATCTCCCCAACATTAGTCCCTGAAGCTGGTATGGCCCTGCCAATAACTTCGGCCGGGCCGTATCAGTTTCATGAGATTTCTTTTGCCTTGTTTCCGAGTTATATTGCTCGAGATATCATCGTATATTCTCGCGTACGCCTCTTCCTACGTGTCTTATTCATCATTGTTTCTCTAGTTTTTTGTTCCTCTATAGTATTTATTGTCAGTCTACAGTTACTGCTGCGCCTGTCCCGTCGGCGCTGCGACTCCTCGTGCGCCGTTTCCATCGGGGATCGTGGCTTTCTTTCCCATCGTGTGGTCGCTGGTGTGGTTCCACTCATCATCGTGCATTGGCGCCACGTACACGATCTACACGGTCAACCATCCCACCCACGATCCCACTACCTTGCAGGTAGCGCAGTTATAAAGAGGGGCACGGCTCTGAGGGATTTACTTTCCCCCTTTCGCTCGCTCGCGCCCTTCTTCTTCCTCTCGCCTCTGTGCCCGCTCGCGCTTCCGCCGCCGTGCGCTCGTCTGAGTTCTTGACGGCAAGAATCCCGCCGTTCCGCTCTGTCGCCCTCGTCGCTGCTCGCTTGCTCTGGCACCGTCGCGGATGAGTTCTTTCGGTCCTACCGCCTGGCTTTTCCTCTGGAGATCTCAGTTTCTCCTTTGTCATCGCACGCCGGTTTTCTCTCTGCTCCGCCGCCGTTTTTTGGTAGAACCAAGACGGGGCCTTGTAGTTCCAGATTTTCCTCCGCCGCTAGTCCTTCCTCCGTAGATTTGTCCGGCGACCCGATGTCTAGCTCCGTCAGCGGTGCCCTGATAGAGGATGATGATGCTGGCTCTGGGCCCGAGCGAGGCTTGTGGCAGGGCTCCTCCGTCACTCGCCGCGAGATCGAGTGGCTAATCCGACCTCGAAGGATTCCCGCCGAGGTAGCTTGTCGTTTACCCGGCAGCGAGTCCTCTCCAGACCTTAGGGAAGGCGAGTATGTAGTTTTCATGTTGCATTTCGCACGCGGCTTTGGTCTCCCTCTCAGCGACTTTTCTAGGGAGTTTCTTGATTACTTCGGCCTTCAGCCGCATCATCTTCCCGCCAACGCCATTGCTTCTCTTTCTGCTTTCATCTCTGCCTCGGAGGGATATTTCGGCCTATGGCCGTCCGTGCATGTTTGGTCGAAGTTTTTCCAGATCCATTCTAACGTTGTCCCAGACAAGTCTCTGCACCCCTCCGAGAAGTTGCTTACCCAATGTGGAGCAGCGTCCATTACTCCTCGGAGGAAATCCGAATTTCCTCGTGTCGCGGGGCTAGAATCGTGCAAGAAGTGGCACAAGTCCTTCTTCTATGTCAAGAACACGGGGAAGGAGGATAAGATTCGGCTCCCTGCCTTCTCCATTGGCACTCCTTCCAAGAAGAACTAGACCTATAATCCGAGGAAGAGCCATGCTTTGGCCGAGGCTTTCGAGATTCGGCTTAAGGAATTGATTCGCTCCGGGCTACGCGGCGAGGATCTGATGACTACCTTCATCACCAGCCGAATCTGCCCATTCCAGAAGCGCACACACAAACTTTGCTATATGAGCGGTCCTCTTGACCCCAACCGAGTCTCGACCGTGGAGCTGGACAACTACCTCATCTTCAAGCATGTCCGAGCTATCTTTAAGACGGAGATGCCTGAGGATTGGGCTTGGGGATTGAAGCCGTTCACCCGCGAGCATCCCCCACCCGAAGTAAGCTTAATCATTAGTGCTTTGCTTTCCAATTGCTTTCATAAGTATCTGTGCTAATCTTCCTCTTTCTTGTCTTACAGAGGTTTGCGGAGCAGAAAATCAAGGACGCCGAGGTTTTATCACTCCCGTGGTCTGCGGATCGGAATACTATAGACAGTGGGGAGCCGGACTCGGAAGAGTTCGTCCCCAAGTCAGATCTTGCTCCGGCCCGCGCTCGTGGCAAGACCCCGGCCCACGAAGAGGAAGGTGATTCGGACGAGGTCCAAGTTCTAGAGGTAGTTGCCGCAATGCCAATTTCTTATGCATTTCCGGCTTCTACTTTCTCAGCTAATCCGGTCGGTCAGGTTCACGACGCCGAGCCTCTTGCCTCCCGGCCTCCTGTTACCTCGGGGAAACATGGGGCTCCCACTGGTGCCTCAGAGACGGCTCCCAAGAAGCGAATGAAGAAGTCCGCTCCGAATCCTCCCAGGCGCAAGACCATGCACGGAGTCACTGGGTGAGTTTCTTTTGCTCGTATTTCTTGTTTTTCTCTTTCTGCTTTTTAACTTGACCTTTTTTGTTTTCGCAATGCTCCACTTTCTGCTAAGCCCGGTGGTCCCAGCATGACGAGTCGTATGACTCGGCAGCCGTCCCCTCCGCCTACTAACGATACCAGGATTCCCAGTCCTGTTCGCGCTGCATCTCCTCCAGCTCCGAATCAGACGTCGCCTCGCCACGATGCGCCTGAGATTCCTCCTGTTGATGTTAATTCCACTCGGCCAACAGATACTTCTACCGAGCCTGCTGCCTCCTCTGTGAACCCTAGTCTCTACTGTGCCTCCTTCTACCCCCGTGGTTTCTATAGTGACTCCAACTCCGGCCGAGGACGTCAATATCTCGGTGCCCTCTGCGGCCGTGACTCCTCCGGCTCCTAGAGACGTCGTTCCCATTGCCGAGGTATCAGCTCCTACTGATGCCTCCTCGAAAACAAGAAACGCTGTCGTCATCAAGGCTTCCTCCTCCCAGAAAGGTCTTGCCGTCTCTTCACAGCCTAGTATTGCCGATGCACTGCGTAAGGGAGTTGCTTCCGCAAAAGCCTCCGTTACTCCGGCCGCCAGTACCCAGCTCACTCTTCATACAAGCCCTGCGGCAGCGGTGGCTACACAGCATGTCCGAGGCAAAGTCTTAACTCGCACGGCGAGTGGGAACAGTCTCGGCTCGCTGGTTGAATACGCCAATAATTGGAATGCCGCCGATCAGTTCGAGGGTAATCCAGGTAGCCAGCCGTTTCAGCTCTCCGACATCAGCAGCCGCCTGCATCAAGATGCCAAGATCGTTCTTGAAAGTGACAAGATGAATGGGGTAATTGCTTCTTATGGAGTTTTGACTAGTTCTCCAGACGCTATTATATATACTCTAGTCCCCGAAGCTTGCAAACGAATAACTTGTTATTCGTTTGGAAGTTTTATGATGCTCTACTCAGTTCAATTTTATCTTAGAGTTCTGACCTTTACCCAACAAGATTCTCCTTAAATTTTGCTAGAATTTGGGTCTATCTGAACTTCGAATATCCCGCCACCTAGGTCCGAGTTAAGTTTTGCTTGACTTGGGACTGTTTTTGAAGGGAATATGCCCTAAGAGGCAATAATAAAGTGTTTATTATGTGTATTACAAGTATATGATAGATGTTTATTTTGCATGCTATAATTGTATTAATACGGAAACGTTAATACATGTGTGTTTAATAAACAAATAGAAAGTTCCTAGTTATGCCTCTCTCATAAACTAGCTCGTTGATTAACAAGATGATCAAGGTTTCCTGATCATGGACATTGGATGTTGTTAATAACGGGATCACAACATTAGTGTAATGGTGTGATGAACATTCATCCGAAGTATAGCATTACGATCAAAGTCATTGAGTTTATATTGCTATAACAACTTACGAAGTGATCCTAATCCTTAGACCATGAGATCATGTCAATCACTAACACCGGAAGAGTTTCTTGATAACATCAAACGTCACACCGTAACAGGGTGATTATAAAGATGGATTCAGAACTAATAAAGTGTTATGTTGAGGCTCATGGATCGAGAGTGGAATTTTTTCATCCTGATGACGGATAGATATACTCTGGGCCCTCTCGGTGATATCACATTGATTAGCTTGCAAGCAAGTGATTTGATCACTAGAATGTTATATCACAGGAACGAGAAAAGAGTGCATGTCGGTAACGAGATAAAACTAGGTATGGAGATACCGATGATCGAATCTCGGACATGTAATATATCGTGAAACAAAGGGATTAATATACTAGCATAAAAGGTTCCGACGATCACAAGAAAGTCATCGTTGAATGTGTGGGAGTCAGTATGGGTCTCCAGATCCCGCTTCTGATTATTGATCCGAGAGGGGTCTCGATCATGTCCGCATTATTCACGAACCGTAGGGTGACACATTTAAGAGACACCGACATCCAATTGGAGCAAATGTTTCATGCCGAAAGAATGAACAAGCGCAGGAATTTATTTCACTAGATACCGAAACAGGTTTTCGGGTGAAATTGCATAAAGTGGTTATGCATGTGAAATAGAATTCTAGCAAGGGGTTATTTGTGAATTTTTGTCATTAAAGTAATTGACAAAATTCTGAATAAAATAAAAGAGTTTTATTTAATGAGAGTTTGCATTAAATTTGGTGGAAATTTAATGGGAATTTGAGTGGACTTTTGAGTGGAGGGATTTTAAAGGGCATTTTGTGAGTGGAGTGTCCACCCACATGAATGAAGGAGGGAAGGGGGCAGCCCCCATGGCCGGCGGCCACCCCCTTGGGTGCCCCCCCTCCTCCTATAAAAGGAGCCCCCCTCCTCACTTGTCTCTCACACCTCCTCGTGAAGGATCTCTCTCCCCCTCTAGAATTTATCCCCCATGGTCTCGGACTAGCGAGATACATGTTCCCGGTGGCTATTCGGCAAGAAAGAGTTGTGCTTCCGCTGCATCGCTGGAGCGAGGAGGCGGAGGTTGCTCGGTGCCTCGAACGTGTGTGCGAGCACGGATGCGCTGCTGATTTGCGGCGCTAGGACTTCCTCTCGATCTTGAGATCGGCAAGAGATCGTCTACATCAACCACGAGTTGAACTCGTTAAGCTTTGTCGGTCTTCAAGGATATGTTCTCTACGGATATACATCTGCTCGTTGTTTATATCTAGTAGATAGATCTTGGTATATAGTTCACATCGTAGGAAATTTTTTGTTTTCTATGCTGCAAACCCTACAGTGGTATCAGAGCCGGATCTATGCGTAGATACTTTACACGGGTAGTACACATATGAGTATGTGGGCGATGATGATCATGTTGTTGCTCCTTTGTTGTAATTTTGGATATTGGTGGCATAGTGGGATGAAGCGGCCCGGACAAACTTTACATGTCCTCGCACATGAGACCTGTTCCACGCTTGACATGCAACTAGTTTGCATAAGTTGTAGGGGTTCGTAGCATGGAAAACAAAAATTTTCTATCGCATACAAACAAACAAGCCAAGATCTATCTACTAGATTGTAGCAACGAGTCGATGGAATAACTTACCCTCGAAGATTCCAAAGTGTTTAACGAGAGCGGATTCTCGTGGGTGATGTAGTCGTACTCTTCCCGATCTCAAGATCGTGTAGACGATCCTTCCGGCGCTGCGTTCCGGCAGCGCTCCCGCAGTCGGTCACACGTTCGGTACTCGACGAAGACCTTCCTCTCCCTTGTTCCAGCAGGCAGCGGAGGTTGTAGCACTCTCCTCGTGATTCCGGCAGCACAACGGCGTGGTACCGGAAGTAGAGGGGAGATCCCGCAGGGCTTCGCCTTAAGCCGGAGCGAGTATGGTGGAGTATGAGAGAGGGCTATTAGTGGTCTAGGGATTAGACACACCAATTAGAAGGATCTAAACCGAAGGCTAGGGCAATTAGAAGCTCTAAACCAAAACGGCTCTAAACCGGAGATTAGAGGATAGGAACTTGTGTGTCTAGAGGAGGAGGCCCTGCCCCTCCTCTTATAGGTGGGAGGCGCGGCCAAGGGGAGGGGAGTCCCTCCCCAAGTCGGCCTTGGTTGGCGCGCCGGCTTGGGGAGGAGACTCCTCCCCCAAGTCGGTTCCAACCTCCTCTTGCTTGTTTCCCACAGTTTCTTGTTTTAGCCGTTTGACTTTCAAACTGGACATTTGACTTTTCTGTTTTAGGATTCAATTTAATCCTTTATTTGGAACAGCAAGAACACTTAGTACATGATGCAATCATTCCCATATGTAATGACACATTCATGTACCCCTCCCCCCTCCCGGAGTGCCGGACATTCCGGAACCTTCTAGAACATTCACCGGAATCATTTCCGAACTCCGAAACGGGACTTTCCTTATATGAATCTTATTCTCCGGACCATTCCGGATCACCTCGTGATATCCCGGATCCCATCCGAGACTCCGAACAACATTCGGTCTCTTTCTCATAATACCATAACTACTCAAACAACGTCGAATCCTTAAGTGTGTCTCCCTACAGTTCGTGAATTATGCGGACATGATCGAGACACTTCTCCGAACAATAACCAATAGAGGAATCTGGAAATTCATATGGCTCCCACATATTTCTACGATTACTTTGCGATCGAATGAACCACTTACATACGATACCAATTTCCCTTTGTCTCACGATATGTTACTTATCCGAGGTTATGATCGTCGGTATCTCTGCATACCTAGTTCAACCTCGTTACTGATAAGTACTCTTTTCTCGTTCCCGTGATATGTGATCCCTTGTGAGCCAGTCACATGCTTGCAAGCTAATTGGATGACATTCCACCGAGAGGGCCCAGAGTATATCTATCCGTCATATGGATGGACAAATCCCACTCTTGATCCATGTGTCTCAACCAATACTTTCCGAACACTCAATGCCACCTTTATAGCCACCCAGTTACGGTGTGGTGTTTGATGTCATCAAAGCATCCATCTGGTAAAGGTGATATGCATGATCTCATGGTCGAAGGAATTAGGTTACTATGTATCATAAAGCATATAGCAATTGAACTATTGAAATGACTTGATCTTTATGCTACGCTTATCTATAGGAGTATGTCCACCATATCATTCTCCTAATGATATGATCTTGTTGTTGATAACATCTCAATGTTCATGATAGGGAAACCACAATCATTTATCAACCAACAAGCTAGTGAAGTATAGAGGCTATACTAGGGACTTCAAATTAAGTTTACAAATCACACAAGTATCAATGTTTCCTTGTTAATACTATTACAGCATGAATGTAAACATTTATCATAAACACAAAGATATAATAATAACTACATTTATTATTGCCTCTAGGGCATATCTCCAACAGTCTCCCACTTGCACTAGAGTCATCTAATCTAGATTACATGGTAATATACCGAACACCCATGGCAGTTTGGTGTTCGTCATGTTTTGCCCTCGGGAGAGGTTTAGTCAACGGATCCGCCACATTCAGATCTGTGTGTACTTTGCAAATCTTTATATCCCCATCCTGGATATGTTCTCGAATAGCGTGAAAACGTAGCTTGATATGCTTCAGCTTCTTGTGTGACCTTGGTTCTTGCGCATTGGCTATGGCACCCATGTTATCACAATAGATAGACATTGGGTCCAGCGCACTAGGAACCACACCCAGCTCTGTAATGAACTCTTTCATCCATATCGCTTCTTGTGAAGCCTCCGAAGCAGCCATGTATTCCGATTCAGTTGAAGATCTCGCCACAACGCTTTGCTTTGCACTCCTCCAGCTAACTGCTGCACCATTCAAAATAAATACGTATCCAGATTGTGATTTAGAATCATCCGGATCGGTGTTCCAACTAGCATCGGTGTAACCATTAACAACGAGCTGTTCATCACCTCCATAAGAAAGAACCATATCCTTAGTTCTTCTCAAGTACTTAAGGATGTTTTTGACCGCTGTCCAATGATCCACTCCTGGATCACTTTGATATCTGCTAGTTAAACTAACAACATATGCAATGTCGGGTCTAGTACATAGCATGGCATACATTAGAGATCCTATGGCTGAGGCATAGGGAGTCTTACTCATCCTTTCTCCATCTTCTGCCGATGTCGGACTTTGAGTTTTACTCAAGGTCGTATTGGGCAACATGGGCAAGAACCCTTTCTTGCTATCTTCCATTCCAAACCTCTTTAGAACTTTGTCCAAATATGTACACTGTGATAATGATATTTGGCGTTTCGATCTATCTCTATAAATCTTTATGCCTAATATGTAAGCTGCTTCGCCAAGATCCTTCATTGAAAAACTATTATTCAAATATTCCTTGACACTATTAAGAAGGTCTACATCATTCCCAATCAACAATATGTCATCCACATATAGTATTAAGAATGCTACAGAGCTCCCACTCACTTTCTTGTAAATACAAGCTTCTCCATAAGTTTGTATAAAACCAAAACTTTTGATTACCTTATCAAAACGTTGATTCCAACTTCGGGATGCTTGCTTCAATCTATAGATGGACCGTTGAAGTTTGCATACCTTGTTAGCATCTTTAGGATCGACAAAACCTTTGGGTTGCATCATATACAACTCTTCATCAATATCTCCATTGAGGTATGCTGTTTTGACATCCATCTGCCATATCTCATAATCATAATATGCAGCGATTGCTAACATAATCCTCACAGACTTTAGCTTCGCTACCGGTGAGAAAGTCTCATCGTAGTCAACTCCTTGAATTTGTCGAAGCCCTTTTGCGACAGGTCGAGCTTTATAGACAGTAACATTACCATCAGCATCTGTTTTCTTCTTGAAAATCCATTTGTTCTCGACAGCCTTTCGGCCATCCGGTAAGTCCACCAAAGTCCATACTTTGGTTTTCGTACATGGATCCAATTTCGGATTTCATGGCTTCTTTCCATTTATTGGAATCTGGGCTCATCATCGCTTCCTCATATGTCTCGGGGTCATCGGTGTTGTCCACCAACATGACACTCATAACGGGATCATACCAATCTGGAGTGGGACGAGTTCTCGTTGACCTCCGAGGCTCTGTAGCAACTTCAACCGAATTTTCATGATCACCATCATTAGCTCCCTCTCTTATTGGTGCAGGCACCACAGGAACTTCTTCCGGTGCTGCGCTAATCGCAATTTCGAGATAAGGTTCGACAACCTCGTCGAGTTCTACTTTCCTTCCAGTCACTTCTTTCGAGAGAAATTCCTTCTCTAGAAAGGATCCATTCTTGGCAACGAAGACTTTGCCTTCGGATCTATGATAGAACGTATACCCAATAGTTTCCTTCGGGTATCCTATGAAGATGCATTTTTCCGCTTTGGGTTCAAGCTTGTCCGGCTGTAACTTCTTTACATAGGCTTCGCATCCCCAAACTTTAAGGAACGACAATTTAGGTTTCTTCCCAAACCATAATTCATACGGTGTCGTTTCAACGGATTTAGACGGTGCCCTATTTAAAGTGAATGCGGCTGTTTCTAATGCATAACCCCAAAATTATAGCGGTAAATATGTAAGTGACATCATAGAACGAACCATATCTAAGAGAGTTCGATTACGACGTTCGGACACACCATTACGCTGTGGTGTTCCCGGCGGTGTCAATTGTGAAAGTATTCCGCATTTCTTCAAATGCTCGCCAAACTCGTAACTTAGATATTCACCTCCACGATCAGAACGTAGAAATTTAATCTTCTTGTTACGTTGATTCTCTACCTCACTTTGAAACTCCTTAAACTTCTCGAAAGTTTCGTACTTATGTTTCATGAAATAGATATACCCATATCTACTCAAGTCATCCGTGAAGGTAAGAACATAACGATAACCACCGCGCGATGCTACACTCATTGGACCACACACATCGGTATGTATGATTTCCAATAAGTCCGTAGCTCGCTCCATCATACCAGAAAATGGAGTCTTAGTCATTTTTCCCATCAGACATGCTTCGCATCTTTCAAGTGATTCAAAATCAAGTGATTCAAGAAGTCCATCGGAATGGAGTTTCTTCATACGCTTCACTCCAATGTGACCAAGACGACAGTGCCACATATAGGTCGAATTATCGCTTGATTTCAAACGTTTAGCCTCAATGTTGTTGATATGTGTATTTCCACTATCGAGATTCAATAAGAATAGACCATCTATCAAAGGTGCATGTGCGTAAAACATATTACTCATATAAATCGAACAACCATTATTCTCGGACTTAAATAAGTAACCGTCTCGCAATAAACAAGATCCCGATATAATGTTCATGCTCAATGCAGGCACCAAATAACAATTATTTAAGTATAAAACTAATCCCGATGGTAGATGAAGGGGTAGCGTGCCGACCGTGATCACATCAACCTTTGATCCGTTTCCCACGCGCATCGTCACCTTGTTCTTCGCTAGCTTCCGTTTATTCTGCAGCACCTGTTTCGAGTTACAAATATGAGCAACCGAACCAGTATCAAATACCCAGGCACTACTACGAGTACTAGTGAGATACACATCAATAACATGTATATCAGATATACCTTTCTTCTTGATGTTGTCGTTCTTCAAATCCGCCAAGTACTTTGGGCATTTCCGCTTCCAGTGACCTTCTCCCTTGCAGTAAAAGCACTCAGTATCAGACTTAGGTCCATCCTTGGTCTTCTTCGCCGGCGTGGTAACTTTCTTACCACCCTTCTTGAAGTGTCCCTTTTGCTTAGACTTGCCTTTCTTGAATTTGGTGGTCTTATTGACCAACAACACTTGGTGCTCTTTCTTGATCTCCACTTCTGCAGATTTCAACATGGCAAAGAGTTCTGGCAACGTCTTGTTCATGTTCTGCATGTTGTAGTTCATCACAAAGTTCTTGTAACTTGGTGGTAGTGATTGGAGGACACGGTAAATCCCCAAAGCATTAGGAATCACTATACCCAAGCTTTGAAGTTTGTTTGCGTGCCCAGACATCTTAAGCACATGCTCACTGACGGAGCTGCCCTCTTCCATCTTGCAGTTAAAGAACTTTTCAGAAGCCTCATAGCTTTCAATTGCCGCATGAGTCTCAAAAATCAATTTGAGATCCTCGACAATATCATATGGGTCTGAATCCTCAAACCTTTTCTGAAGCTCCGATTCCAAACCATACAAGATAGCACACTGAACTATGGAGTACTGATTCTTCCGAGCGAGGTAAACATTCTTTTCTTCATCGGGAGCATCATCTGCAGGTGGGTCACCCAGCGGTGCATCCAGCACATAGGTCAAATTACCAGCTGTGAGGACAATCCTCAAATTGCGGAACCAATCCGCAAAGTTGCTTCCATTGTTTTTCAACTTTTCTTTCTCTAGGAACGCATTAAAATTGATGGTAGGGGCTGCCATTGATCTACAACATATTTGCAATAGTTTAGACTAAGTTTATGACAAATTGAGTTCAAATTAATTAATGTAATTAAACTAGGTGAACTCCCACTCAAAACAACATCCCTCACATTGTTTTAGTGATCACACGAACCAAATCCACCATATCAACACCGATCATCACGAGAGTTGACATAGTTTCAATGGCGAACAATCGACATGTTCATCATATCTACTATATGATTCATGCTTTACCTTTCGGTGATCCGTGTTCCGAGACCATGTCTGTACATGCTAGGCTCGTCAAGATCAAACCTTAGTTTCCGCATGAGCAAATCTGGCTTGCTCACGTTGTATACACTTGCAGAATCTAACACACCCGATCATCACGTGGTGCTTCGAAACAACAAGCTTTAGCAACGGTGCTAACTAAGGGTGAACACTTTATGACTTGAAATTCATGTGCATGAGGGATCATCTTATAATGCTACCGTCGTCTACTAAGCAATACAAGATGCATAAAGGATTAACATCACATGCAATTCATAATATGTGATATGATATGGCCTTTCTTCTTTGTGCTTCCGATCTCCATCTTCAAGCACGAACATGATCTCCATCATCACCGGCATCGTATCAAGGTCAATGATGCTTCACCATGGTTGTCGTCCACCGGCTTCAACTATTACAACTACTTTGAATAGACACGCGGGTCTTAACATAAATTAAAGACAACCATATGGCTCCTGCCGGTTGCCAACTTACAATAAGGAACATTGCATACATCAAATATAATCACAATCATGGCCATATCACATCACTGCACACCCCTGCAAAACAAAGTTAGACGCCTCTACTTTCTTTGCATATTTTACGTGGTTTGGGGCTTTCAATAAGTGTCGTTCTAACTTACGAACAAGAACCACAACATTGATACTAGCATTGTTGATCACCCGTTGTAAATTGGATCTTAACTATGCTAGGAGAAACAGGCACCCGCAAAGCCACTTATGCAATACAAGTTGCATGTCAATCGTGGAGCAAGTCTCATGAACGATGTCATGTAAGGTTAGCCCGGGCCGCTTCATCCCAACATACCGCAAGATGCAAAGTACACAAGAAGCAATCGACAATAAAAGCATCAACGCCCACAATGACCATTGTGTTCTACTCGTGCAACAGATCTACATATAGACACGGCTCTGATACCACTGTAGGGGTTCGTAGCATGGAAAACAAAAATTTTCTATCGCATACAAACAAACAAGCCAAGATCTATCTACTAGATTGTAGCAACGAGTCGATGGAATAACTTACCCTCGAAGATTCCAAAGTGTTTAACGAGAGCGGATTCTCGTGGGTGATGTAGTCGTACTCTTCCCGATCTCAAGATCGTGTAGACGATCCTTCCGGCGCTGCGTTCCGGCAGCGCTCCCGCAGTCGGTCACACGTTCGGTACTCGACGAAGACCTTCCTCTCCCTTGTTCCAGCAGGCAGCGGAGGTTGTAGCACTCTCCTCGTGATTCCGGCAGCACAACGGCGTGGTACCGGAAGTAGAGGGGAGATCCCGCAGGGCTTCGCCTTAAGCCGGAGCGAGTATGGTGGAGTATGAGAGAGGGCTATTAGTGGTCTAAGGATTAGACACACCAATTAGAAGGCTCTAAACCGAAGGCTAGGGCAATTAGAAGCTCTAAACCAAAACGGCTGTAAACCGGAGATTAGAGGATAGGAACTTGTGTGTCTAGAGGAGGAGGCCCTGCCCCTCCTCTTATAGGTGGGAGGCACGGCCAAGGGGAGGGGAGTCCCTCCCCAAGTCGTCCTTGGTTGGCGCGCCGGCTTGGGGAGGAGACTCCTCCCCCAAGTCGGTTCCAACCTCCTCTTGCTTGTTTCCCACAGTTTCTTGTTTTAGCCGTTTGACTTTCAAACTGGACATTTGACTTTTCTGTTTTAGGATTCAATTTAATCCTTTATTTGGAACAGCAAGAACACTTAGTACATGATGCAATCATTCCAATATGTAATGACACATTCATGTACCCCTCCCCCTCCCGGAGTGCCGGACATTCCGGAACCTTCTAGAACATTCACCGGAATCATTTCTGAACTCCGAAACGGGACTTTCCTTATATGAATCTTATTCTCCGGACCATTCCGGATCACCTCGTGATATCCCGGATCCCATCCGAGACTCCGAACAACATTCGGTCTCTTTCTCATAATACCATAACTACTCAAACAACGTCGAATCCTTAAGTGTGTCTCCCTACGGTTCGTGAATTATGCGGACATGATCGAGACACTTCTCCGAACAATAACCAATAGAGGAATCTGGAAATTCATATGGCTCCCACATATTTCTACGATTACTTTGTGATCGAATGAACCACTTACATACGATACCAATTTCCCTTTGTCTCACGATATGTTACTTATCCGAGGTTATGATCGTCGGTATCTCTGCATACCTAGTTCAACCTCGTTACTGATAAGTACTCTTTTCTCGTTCCCGTGATATGTGATCCCTTGTGAGCCAGTCACATGCTTGCAAGCTAATTGGATGACATTACACCGAGAGGGCCCAGAGTATATCTTGTAGGGGTTCGTAGCATGGAAAACAAAAATTTTCTATCGCATACAAACAAACAAGCCAAGATCTATCTATTAGATTGTAGCAACGAGTCGATGGAATAACTCACCCTCGAAGATTCCAAAGTGTTTAACGAGAGCAGATTCTCGTGGGTGATGTAGTCGTACTCTTTCCGATCTCAAGATCGCGTAGACGATCCTTCCGGCGCCGCGTTCCCGCAGCGCTCCCGCAGTCGGTCACACGTTCGGTACTCGACGAAGACCTTCCTCTCCCTTGTTCCAGCAGGCAGCGGAGGTTGTAGCACTCTCCTCGCGATTCCGGCAGCACAACGGCGTGGTACCGGAGGTAGAGGGGAAATCCCGCAGGGCTTCGCCTTAAGCCGGTGCGAGTATGGTGGAGCTTATGAGAGAGGCTATTAGTGGTCTAGTAATTAGACACACCAATTAGAGGGCTCTAAACCAATTAGAAGGCTCTAAACCGAATAGCTCTAAACCGGGGTCTAGATCTAGGGTTTAGTTTAGAGGATAGGAAACTTGTGTGTAGGAGGGGAGCCCTGCCCCTCCTTATATAGGTGGGAGGGGGTGGCGCGCCAGGGGAGGGAGGGAGTCCCTCCCCAACTCGGCCTTGGGCTGGGCGCCGGCCTGGAGGAGTCCAACTCCTCCTCCAGGTTGGTTCCAACTCCTCTTGCTTGTTTCCCACAGTTTCTTGTTTTTGGCAGTTTGACTTTCAAACTGGACATTTGACTTTTCTGTTTTAGGATTCAATTTAATCCTATATTTGGGACAGCAAGAACACTTAGTACATGATGCAATCATTCCAATATGTAATGACACATTCATGTACCCCTTCCCCCCCGGAGTGCCGGACAATCCGGAACCTTCTAGAATATCCCCGATGAAAACACCGGGATCATTCCCGAACTCCGAAACGGGACTTTCCTTATATGAATCTTATTCTCCGGACCATTCCGGATCACCTCGTGATATCCCGGATCCCATCCGAGACTCCGAACAACATTCGGTCTCTTTCTCATAATACCATAACTACTCAAACAACGTCGAATCCTTAAGTGTGTCTCCCTACGGTTCGTGAATTATGCGGACATGATCGAGACACTTCTCCGAACAATAACCAATAGAGGAATCTGGAAATTCATATGGCTCCCACATATTTCTACAATTACTTTGCGATCGAATGAACCACTTACATACGATACCAATTTCCCTTTGTCTCACGATATGTTACTTATCCGAGGTTATGATCGTCGGTATCTCTGCATACCTAGTTCATCCTCGTTACTGATAAGTACTCTTTTCTCGTTCCCGTGATATGTGATCCCTTGTGACCAAGTCACATGCTTGCAAGCTAATTGGATGACATTTCACCGAGAGGGCCCAGAGTATATCTATCCGTCATGTGGATGGACAAATCCCACTCTTGATCCATGTGTTTCAACCAATACTTTCCGAACACTCAATGCCACCTTTATAGCCACCCTGTTACGGTGTGGTGTTTGATGACATCAAAGCATCCATCCAGTAAAGGTGATATGCATGATCTCATGGTCGAAGGAATTAGGTTACTATGTATCAGAAAGCATATAGCAATTGAACTATTGAAATGACTTGATCTTTATGCTACGCTTGTCTATAGGAGTATGTCCACCATATCATTCTCCTAACGATATGATCTTGTTGTTGATAACATCTCAATGTTCATGACAAAGAAACCACATCATCAATCAACCAACAAGCTAGTGAAGTATAGAGGCTATACTAGGGACTTTAAAATTAAGTTTACAAATCACACAAGTATTAATGGTTTCCTTGTTAATACTATTATAGCATGAATGCAAACATTTATCATAAACACAAAGATATATAATAATAACTATATTTATTATTGCCTCTAGGGCATATCTCCAACAGTCTCCCACTTGCACTAGAGTCATCTAATCTAGATTACATGGTAATATACCGAACACCCATGGCAGTTTGGTGTTGGTCATGTTTTGCCCTCGGGAGAGGTTTAGTCAACGGATCCGCCACATTCAGATCTGTGTGTACTTTGCAAATCTTTATATCCCCATCCTGGATATGTTCTCGAATAGCGTGAAAACGTAGCTTGATATGCTTCAGCTTCTTGTGTGACCTTGGTTCTTGCGCATTGGCTATGGCGCCCATGTTATCACAGTAGATAGACATTGGGTCCAGCGCACTAGGAACCACACCCAGCTCTGTAATGAACTCTTTCATCCATATCGCTTCTTGTGAAGCCTCCGAAGCAGCCATGTATTCCGATTCAGTTGAAGATCTCGCCACAACGCTTTGCTTTGCACTCCTCCAGCTAACTGCTGCACCATTCAAAATAAATACGTATCCAGATTGTGATTTAGAATCATCTCGATCGGTGTTCCAACTAGCATCGGTGTAACCATTAACAACGAGCTGTTCATCACCTCCATAAGAAAGAACCATATCCTTAGTTCTTCTCAAGTACTTAAGGATGTTTTTGACCGCTGTCCAATGATCCACTCCTGGATCACTTTGATATCTGCTAGTTAAACTAACAGCATATGCGATGTCGGGTCTAGTACATAGCATGGCATACATTAGAGATCCTATGGCTGAGGCATAGGGAGTCTTACTCATCCTTTCTCTATCTTCTGCCGATGTCGGACTTTGAGTTTTACTCAAGGTCGTATTGGGCAACATGGGCAAGAACCCTTTCTTGCTATCTTCCATTCCAAACCTCTTTAGAACTTTGTCCAAATATGTACTTTGTGACAATGATATTTGGCGTTTCGATCTATCTCTATAAATCTTTAT
The DNA here is from genome assembly GCA_916181665.1 of Avena sativa. Classification (NCBI taxonomy): domain Eukaryota; kingdom Viridiplantae; phylum Streptophyta; class Magnoliopsida; order Poales; family Poaceae; genus Avena; species Avena sativa. The sequence continues at coordinate 428,698,615 of OV702280.1, forward strand.
GCCTAATATGTAAGCTGCTTCGCCAAGATCCTTCATTGAAAAACTATTATTCAAATATTCCTTGACACTATTAAGGTCTACATCATTCCCAATCAACAATATGTCATCCACATACAGTATTAAGAATGCTACAGAGCTCCCACTCACTTTCTTGTAAATACAAGCTTCTCCATAAGTTTGTATAAAACCAAAACTTTTGATTACCTTATCAAAACGTTGATTCCAACTTCGGGATGCTTGCTTCAATCCATAGATGGACCGTTGAAGCTTGCATACCTTGTTAGCATCTTTAGGATCGACAAAACCTTTGGGTTGTATCATATACAACTCTTCATCAATGTCTCCATTGAGGAATGCTGTTTTGACATCCATCTGCCATATCTCACAATCATAATATGCAGCGATTGCTAACACAATCCTCACAGACTTTAGCTTCGCTACCGGTGAGAAAGTCTCATCGTAGTCAACTCCTTGAATTTGTCGAAACCCTTTTGCGACAAGTCGAGCTTTATAGACAGTAACATTACCATCAGCATCTGTTTTCTTCTTGAAAATCCATTTGTTCTCGACAGCCTTCCGGCCATCCGGTAAGTCCACCAAAGTCCATACTTGGTTTTCGTACATGGATCCAATCTCGGATTTCATGGCTTCTTGCCATTTATTGGAATCTGGGCTCATCATCGCTTCCTCATATGTCTCGGGGTCATTGGTGTTGTCCACCAACATGACATTCATAACAGAATCATACCAATCTGGAGTGGTACGAGTTCTCGTTGACCTCCGAGGCTCTGTAGCAACTTCAACCGAAGTTTCATGATCACTATCATTAGCTTCCTCTCTTATTGGTGCAGGCACCACAGGAACTTCTTCCGGTGCTGCGCTACTCGCAATTTCGAGAGAAGGTTCGACAACCTCGTCGAGTTCTACTTTCCTTCCAGTCACTTCTTTCGAGAGAAATTCCTTCTCTAGAAAGGATCCATTCTTGGCAACAAAGATTTTGCCTTCGGATCTATGATAGAAGGTATACCCAATAGTTTCCTTCGGGTATCCTATGAAGACGCATTTTTCCGCTTTGGGTTCAAGCTTGTCCGGCTGTAACTTCTTTACATAGGCTTCGCATCCCCAAACTTTAAGGAACGACAATTTAGGTTTCTTCCCAAACCATAATTCATACGGTGTCGTTTCAACGGATTTAGATGGTGCCCTATTTAAAGTGAATGCGGCTGTTTCTAATGCATAACCCCAAAATGATAGCGGTAAATCTGTAAGTGACATCATAGAACGAACCATATCTAAGAGAGTTCGATTACGACGTTCAGACACACCATTACGCTGTGGTGTTCCCGGCGGTGTCAATTGTGAAAGTATTCCGCACTTCTTTAAATGCTCGCCAAACTCGTAACTTAGATATTCACCTCCACGATCAGAACGTAGAAATTTAATCTTCTTGTTACGTTGATTCTCTACCTCACTTTGAAACTCCTTAAACTTCTCGAAAGTTTCGGACTTATGTTTCATAAAATAGATATACCCATATCTACTCAAGTCATCCGTGAAGGTAAGAACATAACGATAACCACTGCGCGATGCTACACTCATTGGACCACACACATCGGTATGTATGATTTCCAGTAAGTCCGTAGCTCGCTCCATTATACCAGAAAATGGAGTCTTAGTCATTTTACCCATCAGACATGCTTCGCATCTTTCAAGTGATTCAAAATCAAGTGATTCAAGAAGTCCATCGGAATGGAGTTTCTTCATACGTTTCACTCCAATGTGACCAAGACGACAGTGCCACATATAGGTCAAATTATCGCTTGATTTCAAACGTTTAGCCTCAATGTTATTAATATGTGTATTTCTACTATCGAGATTCAATATGAATAGACCATCTATCAAAGGTGCATGTGCATAAAACACATTACTCATATAAATCGAACAACCATTATTCTCGGATTTAAACAAGTAACTGTCTCGCAATAAACAAGATCCTGATATAATGTTCATGCTTAATGCAGGCACCAAATAACAATTATTTAAGTATAAAACTAATCCCGATGGTAGATGAAGAGGTAGCGTGCCGACCGCGATCACATCAACCTTTGATCCGTTTCCTACGCGCATCGTCACCTCGTTCTTCACTAGCTTCCGTTTATTCTGCAGCTCCTGTTTCGAGTTACAAATATGAGCAACCGAACCAGTATCAAATACCCAGGCACTACTACGAGTACTAGTGAGATACACATCAATAACATGTATATCAGATATACCTTTCTTCTTGATGTTGCCGTTCTTCAAATCCGCCAAGTACCTTGGGCAATTCCGCTTCCAGTGACCTTCTCCCTTGCAGTAAAAGCACTCAGTTTCAGGTTTAGGTCCAGCCTTGGTCTTCTTCGTCGGCGTGGTAACTTTCTTACCACCCTTCTTGAAGTGTCCCTTTTGCTTAGACTTGCCTTTCTTGAATTTGGTGGTCTTATTGACCATCAACACTTGGTGCTCTTTCTTGATCTCCACTTCTGCAGATTTTAACATAGCAAATAGTTCTGGCAACTCTTTGTTCATGTTCTGCATGTTGTAGTTCATCACAAAGTTCTTGTAACTTGGTGGTAGTGTGGAGGATGCGGTAAACTCCCAAAGTATTAGGAATTACTATACCCAAACTTTGAAGTTTATTTGCGTGCCCAGACATCTTAAGCACATGCTCACTGACGGAGCTACCCTCTTCCATCTTGCAGTTAAAGAACTTTTCAGAAGCTTCATAACTTTCAATTGCCGCATGAGTCTCAAAGATTAATTTGAGATCCTCGACAATATCATATGGATCTGACTCTTCAAACCTTTTCTGAAGCTCCGATTCTAAACCATACAAGATAGCACACTGAACTATGGAGTACTGATTCTTCCGAGCAAGGTAAACATTCTTTACTTCATCGGTAGCATCAGCTGCAGGTGGGTCACCTAGCGGTGCATCTAGCACATAGGTCAAATTACCAGCTGTGAGGACAATCCTCAAATTGCGGAACCAATCCGCGAAGTTGCTTCCATTGTTTTTCAACTTTTCTTTCTCTAGGAACGCATTAAAATTGATGGTAGGGGCTGCCATTGATCTTACAACATATTTGAAATAGTTTAGACTAAGTTTATGACAAATTGAGTTCAAATTAATTAATGAAATTAAACTAGGTGAACTCCCACTCAAAACAACATCCCTCACATTGTTTTAGTGATCACACGAACCAAATCCACTACATCAACACCGATCATCACGAGAGCTGATATAGTTTTAATGGCGAACAATCATCATGTTCATCATATCTACTATATGATTCATGCTTTGCCTTTCGGCGATCCGTGTTCCTGAGGCCATGTCTGTACATGCTAGGCTCGTCAAGATCAAACCTTAGCTTCCGCATAAGCAAATCTGGCTTGCTTACGTTGTATTCACCCGCGGAATCAAAGACACCCGATCATCACGTGGTGCTTCGAAGCAGCAAGCTTTGGCAACGGTGCATACTAAGGGTGAACACTTTAGAACTTGAAATTTATGTGCATGAGGGATCATCTTATAATGCTACCGTCGTCTACTAAGCAATACAAGATGCATAAAGGATTAACATCACATGCAATTCATAATATGTGATATGATATGGCCTTTCTTCTTTGTGCTTCCGATCTCCATCTTCAAGCACGAATATGATCTCCATCATCACCGGCATAGCATCAAGGTCAATGACGCTTCTCCATGGTTGTCGTCCACCAGCTTCAACTATTACAACTATTTTGAATAGACACGCAGGTCTTAACAGAAATTAAAGACAACCATATGGCTCCTGCCGGTTGCCAACTTACAATAAGGAACATTGCATACATCAAATATAATCACAATCATGGCCATATCACATCACTGCACACCCCTGCAAAACAAAGTTAGACGCTTCTACTTTCTTTGCATATTTTACGTGGTTTGGGGCTTTCCATAAGTGTCGTTCTAACTTACGAACAAGAACCACAACATTGATACTAGCATTGTTGATCACCCGTTGTAAATTGGATCTTTACTATGCTAGGAGAAACAGGCACCCGCAAAGCCACTTATGCAAAACGAGTTGCATGTCAAGCGTGGAGCAAGTCTCATGAACGATGTCATGTAAGGTTAGCCCGGGCCGCTTCATCCCAACATACCGCAAGATGCAAAGTACACAAAAAGCAATCTACAATAAAAGCATCAACGCCCACAATGACCATTGTGTTCTACTCGTGCAACAGATCTACATATAGACACGGCTCTGATACCACTGTAGGGGTTCGTAGCATGGAAAACAAAAATTTTCTATCGCATACAAACAAACAAGCCAAGATCTATCTATTAGATTGTAGCAACGAGTCGATGGAATAACTCACCCTCGAAGATTCCAAAGTGTTTAACGAGAGCAGATTCTCGTGGGTGATGTAGTCGTACTCTTTCCGATCTCAAGATCGCGTAGACGATCCTTCCGGCGCCGCGTTCCCGCAGCGCTCCCGCAGTCGGTCACACGTTCGGTACTCGACGAAGACCTTCCTCTCCCTTGTTCCAGCAGGCAGCGGAGGTTGTAGCACTCTCCTCGCGATTCCGGCAGCACAACGGCGTGGTACCGGAGGTAGAGGGGAAATCCCGCAGGGCTTCGCCTTAAGCCGGTGCGAGTATGGTGGAGCTTATGAGAGAGGCTATTAGTGGTCTAGTAATTAGACACACCAATTAGAGGGCTCTAAACCAATTAGAAGGCTCTAAACCGAATAGCTCTAAACCGGGGTCTAGATCTAGGGTTTAGTTTAGAGGATAGGAAACTTGTGTGTAGGAGGGGAGCCCTGCCCCTCCTTATATAGGTGGGAGGGGGTGGCGCGCCAGGGGAGGGAGGGAGTCCCTCCCCAACTCGGCCTTGGGCTGGGCGCCGGCCTGGAGGAGTCCAACTCCTCCTCCAGGTTGGTTCCAACTCCTCTTGCTTGTTTCCCACAGTTTCTTGTTTTTGGCAGTTTGACTTTCAAACTGGACATTTGACTTTTCTGTTTTAGGATTCAATTTAATCCTATATTTGGGACAGCAAGAACACTTAGTACATGATGCAATCATTCCAATATGTAATGACACATTCATGTACCCCTTCCCCCCCGGAGTGCCGGACAATCCGGAACCTTCTAGAATATCCCCGATGAAAACACCGGGATCATTCCCGAACTCCGAAACGGGACTTTCCTTATATGAATCTTATTCTCCGGACCATTCCGGATCACCTCGTGATATCCCGGATCCCATCCGAGACTCCGAACAACATTCGGTCTCTTTCTCATAATACCATAACTACTCAAACAACGTCGAATCCTTAAGTGTGTCTCCCTACGGTTCGTGAATTATGCGGACATGATCGAGACACTTCTCCGAACAATAACCAATAGAGGAATCTGGAAATTCATATGGCTCCCACATATTTCTACAATTACTTTGCGATCGAATGAACCACTTACATACGATACCAATTTCCCTTTGTCTCACGATATGTTACTTATCCGAGGTTATGATCGTCGGTATCTCTGCATACCTAGTTCATCCTCGTTACTGATAAGTACTCTTTTCTCGTTCCCGTGATATGTGATCCCTTGTGACCAAGTCACATGCTTGCAAGCTAATTGGATGACATTTCACCGAGAGGGCCCAGAGTATATCTATCCGTCATGTGGATGGACAAATCCCACTCTTGATCCATGTGTTTCAACCAATACTTTCCGAACACTCAATGCCACCTTTATAGCCACCCTGTTACGGTGTGGTGTTTGATGACATCAAAGCATCCATCCAGTAAAGGTGATATGCATGATCTCATGGTCGAAGGAATTAGGTTACTATGTATCAGAAAGCATATAGCAATTGAACTATTGAAATGACTTGATCTTTATGCTACGCTTGTCTATAGGAGTATGTCCACCATATCATTCTCCTAACGATATGATCTTGTTGTTGATAACATCTCAATGTTCATGACAAAGAAACCACATCATCAATCAACCAACAAGCTAGTGAAGTATAGAGGCTATACTAGGGACTTTAAAATTAAGTTTACAAATCACACAAGTATTAATGGTTTCCTTGTTAATACTATTATAGCATGAATGCAAACATTTATCATAAACACAAAGATATATAATAATAACTATATTTATTATTGCCTCTAGGGCATATCTCCAACATATCTATCCGTCATATGGATGGACAAATCCCACTCTTGATCCATGTGTCTCAACCAATACTTTCCGAACACTCAATGCCACCTTTATAGCCACCCAGTTACGGTGTGGTGTTTGATGTCATCAAAGCATCCATCCGGTAAAGGTGATATGCATGATCTCATGGTCGAAGGAATTAGGTTACTATGTATCATAAAGCATATAGCAATTGAACTATTGAAATGACTTGATCTTTATGCTACGCTTATCTATAGGAGTATGTCCACCATATCATTCTCCTAATTATATGATCTTGTTGTTGATAACATCTCAATGTTCATGATAGGGAAACCACAATCATTTATCAACCAACAAGCTAGTGAAGTATAGAGGCTATACTAGGGACTTCAAATTAAGTTTACAAATCACACAAGTATCAATGTTTCCTTGTTAATACTATTACAGCATGAATGTAAACATTTATCATAAACACAAAGATATAATAATAACTACATTTATTATTGCCTCTAGGGCATATCTCCAACATAAGTGGCTAGCGGGTGTCTGTCTCTCCTACTATAGTCAATATCTATTTTGCAAACGAGTTGTCAACAATTTGATTATCCTCGTTGTGGTTCATGTTCGAAGGTAAGAACGGTTCTATCTCGAAAGCCCTAAGCCACGTAAAACTTGCAATGGATAAATTAGAGGCGTCTAGTTTAGATTGTTGCTGGGCTAGTGTTATGATATGGTAGTGTTGTAAGTAGAAGTATGAGATGATACTCTTACAACACACATAGCGTGTAAAATCCATAGACCTTGGATTTACACATATAGGTATGATAGTGATCATACCACGATGCACATGATAGAGATCATCTGCGGGAACCATATAATTTCACTAATAAACATATGATGTTTGATTGCATCTTATATTGCTTGTTTAAGCGCTTTGTTAGCATAATAAGATGATCCCTCATTTAAATATCAAGATAAGAATGTGTTCTTTCTTTAGTATGCACCGATTATGTTTTCGTCGCTCCAAGACATCACGTGATGATCGGGTGTTCTTGGATCCACGACCATATTTCGGGTGTAAAACAGTTACACACGCGAATACTAAGGTTCTAACTTGGCGAGCCTAGCATGTATAGACATGGCCTCGGAACACGGACCGAAAGGTTAAGCATGAGTCATATAGTTGATATGATGCCCATTTGATGCTCGCCTTTGAAGCTATACCGACTCACGTGATGATCGGACTTGGTGTAGTGGATTTGGTTCATGTAATCACCAAAAAGGCACGAGGGATGTCGTTTTTGAGTGGGAGTTCATTCGTAATATAGATTAGTTGAACTCAATCTATCATACACTTAGTCTAAACTTTACAAATTCTGTTGTAGATGGCACCACCTGCTTTTAATTTCAATGTGTTCATGGAGAAAGAGAAACTAGCAACGAACGGTAGCAACTTTACCGAATGGGCCATGAATTTGAGGATTCTCCTCTCTGCTGCACAAAAGCAATATGTGCTAGAAGCACCGTTAGGCCCCCCACCTTTAGATGATGCCCCTGACGAGGAGAAGAATGTCTATCAGACTCGTCAGGAGGACCACAACTTAGTTCATTGCGGCATATTGTATGGGCTAGAGCCGGAACTTCGAAAGCGTTTCGAAAACGACAATGCATTTGATACAATGGGTGAGTTGAAAATGATTTTCGACACACATGCTGCTGTAGAGAGCTACAACGCTTCAGAAAAGTTCTTTAGCTGCATGATGGAAGAGCACAGCTCCGTTAGTGAGCATGTACTCAAGATGTCGGGTTACGCCGATAAGCTTGTGTCCTTGGGAATATCGATTCCCATTGACTTAGGCATCCATCGTGTTCTGCAGTCTCTGCCACCTAGCTATAAGAGCTTCGTGATGAACTATAATATGCAAGGCATGAAGAAGTCTCTCCCCGAGCTTCTGTCAATGCTTAAAACTGCAGAAGTGGAGATCAAAAAGGAACATCAAGTGTTGATGATCAATAGGAAAACTGGTTTCAAGAAAGACAAGAAGAGAAAACGCAAGGGAAGTAAGGGCGGCAAGCCTATTGTCGCGCCTGAAAAGAAACCCCGAGTTGGACCTAAGTGTGATTCCGAGTGATACTATTGTAAGGGGACTGGCCACTGGAAGCGCAACTGCCCCAAGTATCTGGCAGACAAGAAGGCCGGCAAGGCAAACAAAGGTATATATGATATACATGTTATTGATGTGTACTTGACTAGTGCTCGCAGTAGCACCTGGGTATTTGATACCGGTTCAGTTGCTAATATTTGTAACTCGAATCAGGGGCTGCGGAACAAGCGACCGCTATCAAGGGGTGAGGTCAAGATGCGTGTCGGCAATGGATCAAGCGTTGATGTGATCGCCGTCGGAACGCTGCCTCTCCACTTACCGTCGGGATTAGTTATAAACTTGAATAAATGTTATCTGGTGCCTGCACTGAGCATGAACATTGTATCTGGATCGTGTTTGATGCGAAGTGGTTATTCATTTAAATCCGAGAACAATGGTTGTTCCATTTATATGAATGAAATCTTTTATGGTCATGCACCGATGATGAATGGTTTATTTCTATTAGATCTCGATGATAATGTTACACATATTCATAATGTTGATGCTAAAAGGATTAAACTTAATGATGATATATGTGGCACTGCCGTCTAGGTCATATTGGCGTTAAACGCATGAAGAAGCTCCATTCGGATGCACTTTTGGAATCACTTGATTATGAATCATTTGATACATGTGAGCCATGCCTTATGGGCAAGATGACTAGAACGCCGTTTTCCGGTTCAATGGAACGGGCGACAGATTTATTGGAAATCATACATTCTGATGTATGTGGTCCAATGAGTGTGTCGGCGCGAGGTGGATATCGTTATTTTGTTACTTTCACGGATGATTTGAGTAGATACGGTTATATCTACTTGATGAAACACAAGTCTGAAACCTTTGAAAAGTTCAAGGAATTTCAGAATGAAGTGGAAAATCATCGTAATAGAAAGATCAAATTTCTACGGTCCGACCGTGGAGGTGAGTATCTAAGTTACGAGTTTAGCACTCACATGAAAGAGTGTGGAATTGTTTCACAACTCACACCTGCCGGAACACCACAGCGAAATGGTGTGTCGGAACGTCGTAATCGTACTTTATTAGATATGGTTCGATCTATGATGTCTCTGACGGACTTGCCGTTGTCATTTTGGGGTTATGCACTAGAAACTGCTGCATTCACTTTAAATCGGGCACCATCTAAATCCGTTGAAAAGACACCGTATGAATTGTGGTTTGGAAACAAACCTAAGCTGTCATTTCTTACAGTTTGGGGATGCGATGTTTATGTGAAGAAACTTCAACCGGATAAACTCGAACCCAAAGCGGAAAAATGCGTCTTCATAGGATACCCTAAAGAAACTATTGGGTATTCCTTCTATCACAGATCCGAGGGCAAGGTTTTTGTTGCCAAGAATGGATCCTTTCTAGAGAAAGAGTTTCTCGCGAAAGGTGTGAGTATTCGGAAGGTAGAACTCGAAGAGGTTGTGGAACCTTCTCTTCAAAGTATGGCGAGTAGCGCAGCGCCGGAAGTTGTTCCGGAGTTGGCTCCACCTGTTGAAGAGGGAACTAATGATAATGATCATGAAACTCCGAAAGAGAGTACTACCGAACCTCGCAGGTCAAACAGGACGCGTGCAGCTCCCGAGCTGTACGGAAATCCTGTCATGAATTTCATGGTTGATGAAAATGATGACCCTGCGACGTATGAAGAAGCGATGATGAGCCCGGATTCCAACAAATGGTTAGAAGCCAGGAAATCCGAGATGGAATCCATGTATGAAAATCAAGTTTGGAACTTGGTGGAATTACCTCACGACCGAAAGGCCGTGGAGAACAAATGGATTTTCAAAAGGAAAACTGATGCTGATAGTAATGTGACCGTCTATAAAGCTCGACTTGTCGCAAAGGGGTTTCGAAAAATTCAAGGAGTTGACTACGATGAGACATTCTCTCCCGTAGCGATGCTAAAGTCAGTTAGGATTATGTTAGCAATTGCTGCATATTTCGATTACGAGATATGGCAGATGGATGTCAAAACCGCGTTTCTCAATGGTAATATTGAAGAAGAGTTGTATATGATACAACCAAAGGGTTTTGTCGATCCTAAGGATGCTAACAAGGTGTGCAAGCTTCAGCGATCCATCTATGGATTGAAGCAAGCATCACGAAGTTGGAATCTCCGCTTTGATGAGGTGATCAAAGAGTTTGGATTTGTCCAAACTTATGGAGAAGCTTGTATTTACAAGAAAGTGAGTGGGAGCAATGTGGCATTTCTGATATTATATGTGGATGACATATTATTGATCGGAAATGATATAGATCTTTTAAACAGTGTTAAAAGTTATCTAAACAGCAAATTTTCAATGAAGGACCTAGGTGAAGCGTCATACATATTAGGCATAAAGATCTATAGAGATAGATCTAGGCGCCTAATAGGGCTATCACAAAGTACATACCTTGATAAGATTTTAAAGAAGTTTAAAATGGACGAAAGTAAGAAGGGGTTCTTACCTATGTTGCAAGGCAAAACATTGAGTAAGACTCAAAGTCCGGCTTCGGCGGAAGAAAGAGAGATAATGGACAAAGTCCCCTATGCTTCAGCCATAGGCTCTATAATGTACGCCATGCTATGTACAAGACCGGATGTGGCACATGCTATTAGTTTGACTAGTAGGTACCAATCGGATCCAGGTTCGGAACACTGGATAGCGGTCAAGAATATCCTTAAGTACTTACGAAGAACTAAGGATATGTTTCTTGTATACGGAGGTGAAGAAGAGCTCGTCGCTAAGTGTTATGTCGACGCTAGCTTTGACACCGATCCGGATGACTCTAAGTCTCAATCCGGATACGTATTTCTCATTAATGGCGGAGCGGTTAGTTGGAGGAGCTCCAAACAACCTGTGGTAGCGGGATCAACAACGGAGGCCGAATATGTTGCTGCTTCGGAAGCGGCTCAGGAAGCAGTTTGGATGAAGGAGTTCATATCCGAACTAGGAGTGGTGGCAAACGCGTTGGACCCAATGGTGATCTATTGTGACAACAATGGTGCCATTGCCAATGCCAAAGAGCCAAGGTCTCACAAGCATTCCAAGCATATTAAGCGCCGGTTTCACTCCATCCGCGAGCATGTCAAGGATGGAGATATAAAGATTTGTAAAGTACATATGGATCTCAATGTAGCAGATCCGTTGACTAAAACTCTCCCTAGAGCAAAACATGATCAACACCAGAACTCAATGGGTGTTAGATTTATCACTATGTAACTAGATTATTGTCTCTAGTGCAAGTGGGAGACTGAAGGGAATATGCCCTGAGAGGCAATAATAAAGTGTTTATTATGTGTATTCCAAGTATATGATAGATGTTTATTTTGCATGCTATAATTGTATTAATACGGAAACGTTAATACATGTGTGTTTAATAAACAAACAGAAAGTTCCTAGTTATGCCTCTCTCATAAACTAGCTCGTTGATTAACAAGATGATCAAGGTTTCCTGATCATGGACATTGGATGTTGTTAATAACGGGATCACAACATTAGTGTAATGGTGTGATGAACATTCATCCGAAGTATAGCATTACGATCAAAGTCATTGAGTTTATATTGCTATAACAACTTACGAAGTGATCCTAATCCTTAGACCATGAGATCATGTCAATCACTAACACCGGAAGAGTTTCTTGATAACATCAAACGTCACACCGTAACAGGGTGATTATAAAGATGGATTCAAAACTAATAAAATGTTATGTTGAGGCTCATGGATCGAGAGTGGAATTTGTTCATCCCGATGACGGATAGATATACTCTGGGCCCTCTCGGTGATATCACATTGATTAGCTTGCAAGCAAGTGATTTGATCACTAGAATGTTATATCACAGGAACGAGAAAAGAGTGCATGTCGGTAACGAGATCAAACTAGGTATGGAGATACCGATGATCGAATCTCGGACATGTAATATATCGTGAAACAAAGGGATTAAGATACTAGCGTAAAAGGTTCCGACGATCACAAGAAAGTCATCGTTGAATGTGTGGGAGTCAGTATGGGTCTCCAGATCCCGCTTCTGATTATTGATCCGAGAGGGGTCTCGATCATGTCCGCATTATTCACGAACCGTAGGGTGACACACTTAAGAGACACCGACATCCAATTGGAGCAAATGTTTCATGCCGAAAGAATGAACAAGCGCAGGAATTTATTTCACTAGATATCGAAACAGGTTTTCGGGTGAAATTGCATAAAGTGGTTATGCATGTGAAATAGAATTCTAGCAAGGGGTTATTTGTGAATGTTTGTCATTAAAGTAATTGACAAAATTCTGAATAAAATAAAAGAGTTTTATTTAATGAGAGTTTGCATTAAATTTGGTGGAAATTTAATGGGAATTTGAGTGGACTTTTGAGTGGAGGTATTTTAAAGGGCATTTTGTGAGTGGAGTGTCCACCCACATGAATGAAGGAGGGGAGGGGGCATCCCCCATGGCCGGCGGCCACCCCCTTGGGTGCCCCCCTCCTCCTATAAAAGGAGCCCCCCTCCTCACTTGTCTCTCACACCTCCTCGTGAAGGATCTCTCTCCCCCTCTAGAATTTATCCCCCATGGTCTCGGACTAGCGAGATACATGTTCCCGGTGGCTATTCAGCAAGAAAGAGTTGTGCTTCCGCTGCATCGCTGGAGCGTGGAGGCGGAGGTTGCTCGGTGCCTCGAACGTGTGTGCGAGCACGGATGCGCTGCTGATTTGCGGCGCTAGGACTTCCTCTCGATCTTGAGATCGGCAAGAGATCGTCTACATCAACCATGAGTTGAACTCGTTAAGCTTTGTCGGTCTTCAAGGGTATGTTCTCTAAGGATATACATCCGCCCGTTGTTTGTATCTAGTAGATAGATCTTGGTATATAGTTCACATCGTAGGAAATTTTTTGTTTTCTATGCTGCGAACCCTACAGTTTTAGCTTCGAATATCCAGCCGCCTAGATCCGGGTTAAGTTTTGCTTTACTCGGATCTGTTTTAGCTTCGAATATCTAGCCACCTAGATCCGGGTTAAGTTTTGCTTGACTCGGATCTGTTTTAGCTTCGAATATCCAGCCACCTAGATCCGGGTTAAGTTTTGCTTGACTCGGATATGTTTTAGCTTCGAATATCCAGCCACCTAGATCCGGGTTAAGTTTTGCTTGACTCGGATCTGTTTTGGCTTCGAATATCCAGCCACCTAGATCCGGGTTAAGTTTTGCTTGACTCGGATCTGTTTTAGCTTGGAATATCCAGCCACCTAGATCCGGGTTAAGTTTTGCTTGACTCGGATCTGTTTTAGCTTCGAATATCCAGCCACCTAGATCCGGGTTAAGTTTTGCTTGACTCGGATCTATTTTAGCTTTGAATATCCATTCACTATTTGCTCTACTGCTTAGGTTGCGCATGACCGGCGAACCGCCGAATTTCAAAGGCTGCTTTTTGCGCATAGAAAACTGGAAGAAAAGTATGAGAAAGTTCTTCCTGTGGTGAAAAAAGCTGGTAAGTCGACAAACCTTTCCATCATCTCCGTCACTCTTACTGTTTTGTACACGAGATGTCGGCTCACTTTGTTGGTAAACAGGTAACATCAACAATCATAACATCCGTCTTGAGAAGAAAGTCAAGACCCTGGAAGGTTAGTTGTCCTTTTACTTTATATATTCCCCTTTAAAATGTGCGCTAAGTTTCTTTTATCTTTTTTGGCTTTGGTAAAGCCGAGTTACAAACCTTTGCAGCATCTCACCAAGATTGCACGTCCATGCCTGATGTGATGCTGGATTTTTTAGAACAAAGTGCTAATCACTCGGCGCAGCTGAAGGATAAAGATGACGAGATAGCTCGCTTGCGTGCCGAGGTGGAGGCTCTTAAGCTCTCCCAGAAGTCTGAATTAGAAAAGGTCGACCAGGAGTTCTCCGAGCAGAAAAATCGGCTAGCTCTACAGTTGCAGAAAAATAAAGAGCTCCTCGAGGCTGCCGAACTGAAGACACGTGGGATGAGCGAGGAGATCACTCGCTTCGAGAAAAGCAAGATTGATTGGGCTAAAGATCTTCAGATAATGCTGAGTTATATTCATCGTAAGCTTCTGACCGCGGCCGGGTTATCTTTTCCCCCTTTTTTTATTGCTGACTAATGCAGTCGTGCTTTGCACATACCATTTTCCATAAGCTAAGCCCATGAGCTCTAAAGCGGTCATTAGTGCTCGAGTGCGCCGAGGTGTTCCTGTTGAGACGGACTCGGAGTATTCGCTGGAAGATTTCCTGGTTGCTGTTGGCGCTGTGGTTGGTCCGATGAAGATTATGGGCAGAGATTTGGTGCAGGCGGCTATTCGAGCCTACCATGTTCTCTGGCCGAATACTTCTGGGACTCCTAACATTGACGAGGTCCAATTGTTGGTGGACAGGTTAATGGCATCTGAAAGGCAGCTAAGTCTTTGGAGGGAATCGGCCGGACGGGCCGGTGCCGATATGGCTCTTACTGTCATCATGTCATGGTATGAAGACATTTCTCTTGACATTTTGAGAAATTTGCGCACTGGTTCCCGTTGGGTGGAGGATCCAAACTTTGTCGCTCTTCGGCAAGCTCGTGCCTTCCAGCTTGTTGAGTATGCCGACGTGCATACTTGGAACGAAGGTCCGAGTTTCCTTCCTAACCCCGAGGACGAGGTCATAGTTGAGGATGCCTCGGATAACAACTCGGCTGAACCAGGAGAAGATGAGGGTGACTCGGCTACTTCTGGTGATTCCAGTTCGAGCTCAGATGGTAATGGCGACGCGCGATCTTCCTCCAAAGGTACTGGGCATTCTACTGCGCAAACTGATGCTCCTCAGCAGCCTCGGGCTTCCTCTGAAGCCGTTCCTGGGACTGTGGAGGGCGAGGCAACCTCGGCCGAAGTTCCCCCTACCTTGGAGTGCCCAGCCCCAGACCAAGTTATTGTCTCTCCAACAAAAAACCTCTAAGTTATTTCCTACCCCTGGTATGTCGGGCGTATGATGTATGTGGAATATTTGTCCGTCTTTTGCACGGTATGAATTTCTTTTGCCGAGTGCCGCTGAGACATATATGGTTGTAACCGTTATTACTTTGTTTTTAACTGGTGTTGTTTATCCGCCTCCTTGCTTTGGCGGGCTTTCAACTTCTTGAGTCTGGTGCATATTTTGCCTTTAGACCACTGTGGTTTAGATTGTTAATCTGGGTGTGGACCTCGAATATCATACGAGATTGAGCTGTTCTTATTCTGGGTGTAACAGTGTAACCCCTACTTCGAAACAATATAGGATAGTCCCCGAGTCACTTCCTATGGCGCCGAAGTTTAGTATATAAACCAAACTTCAGAAATAATTTAAGACTGCCACCGAGTCGCTGCTCTAGATGCCGAGGTTTAATATATAACCCAAATTTAGAAATAATATAAGAAAGTCACCGAGTCACTTCTCAAGGTGCCGAGGTTTAATATACCACTTAAATCTAGAGTAAATATAAAACAGTCGCCGAGTCACTGCTCGAGGTGTTCGGTTTTAACATGTAATACAAACTCAGAAACGATATATGCCAGTCTTCGAGCCACTGCTCAAATGCCGAGGTTTAATACATGAATTAAGCTCAGAAATAATTATGGGGCGGTCCTTGAGTCACTGCTCAGGGTGCCGAGTCTTAATACATAATCCCATCTTAAAAACAATCTAGTGCAATCCCCGAGCCACTGCTCGAGGTGCCGAGGTTTAATAGGTAACATGAAATTTAAACAACATATGGCAATCCCCGAGTCACTGCTCGAGGTACCGAGGTTTAATACATAATATGAAATTTAAACAACATATGGCAGTCCCCGAGTCACTGCTCGAGGTGCCGAGGTTTAATACATATCATGAAATTTAAACAACATACGGCAGTCCCCGAGTCACTGCTCGAGGTGCCGATGTTTAATACATAACATGAAATTTAAACAACATATGGTAGTCCCCGAGTCAGTGCTCTGGACGCCGAGGTTCAAAACATAGTTGGTGCTCCATCCTGAGACATTACTTTACAATGCGTCATAGATGACTGCTATGAGTAAAATGGACGAAGTAAAGCTACGTTCCATGGTCTTTTCGTTTCTTCGCCGGCTTTGTCTGCCTTGTTCTTTCCTGATAATTGAGCATCGATTAGGTAATAGGCATCATTGTGCAACGCTTTGCTCACGATGAATGGTCCTTCCCATGGAGGTGACAGCTTGTGCATGCCGGTCGTGCGTTGCACCAGTCGGAGAACCAAATCTCCTTCTTTGAACACTCTTGGATTAACCTTCTTGCTGTGATATCGTCGCAAGTTCTGCTGATAAATAGCTGATCTTGATAGCGCCAGCTCTCTCACTTCTTCTAGCAGATCGATAGTATCTTGCCGAGCTACTTCATTTACTTCTGAGGTTGTATATTGGGTAACTCTTGGCGAATCATGTATTATGTCGGCTGGAAGCACGGCTTCTGCCCCATATACCAGAAAGAATGGTGTATAACCTGTTGATCTGTTTGGAGTAGTCCTGAGGCTCCATAGTACTGCTGGTAGTTCCTCAATCCAACATCCTGCCGACCTTTGCAGCGGTTCGACGAGTCGTGGTTTTATTCTGGACAATACTAGTCCATTAGACCTTTCCACTTGACCATTGGATGCTGGGTGAGCCACAGAGGCAACATCTAATCTTATGTGCTTTTCTTGGCAAAATCTAGCGAAAGCTCCTTCTGCAAAGTTTGTGCTGTTGTCTGTAATAACACTGTGTTGGTATCCATATCGTAAGATAATATCTTTGAGGAATTTCACTGCTGTGGGCCCATCACATTTTTTTATTGGTTTCACTTCAATCCATTTTGTGAATTTGTCCACCATGACCAATATGTGGGTCATCCCACCTCGGGCCGGCTTAAATGGTCCCACCATATCCAAGCACCACACACAAAATGGCCAAGTAATGGGTATTGTTTTTAACTCGGATGATGGCATGTGTATCTTGGTTGCATATCTCTGACAACCATTACATTTTTCAACCAGTTCTTTGGCTTCTTTCAACGCTGTTGGCCAATAAAACCCATGCCTGAATGCTTTGGCCACTAAGGCTCGGGATGAGGCATGATGTCCACATTCCCCTTGATGTATATCTAGGAGGATCTCCTGGCCTTCTGCCGAGCTCACACATCTTTGAAATACACTTGTGACACTCCTTTTGTACAGCTCATTGTTTATGATTGTATAAGTTTTAGCTCTTCTCACTGTCTGTCTTGCAAATACCTCATTATTCGGCAAAATCGCATCTCTAAGGAAAGAGAATATGTGTTGCGCCCATACAGGTGTGATTTTCTCTGGTGTAGTATCACTATCTATTTCCATGTTTTCTGCCGACATAACGGCCTCGGATTCCTCCATAGTCATGCTTGCATCAGCTGTCTGTCTCTTTGGGAATTCCGGGTTATATTGCTTGTCAATTTCCATCGGCACATTATCTTCTCCTGATTTTGCCGGAATAAAGATAGATTCGGACTCTGGTGACGGTGTTATTGATGGTTTCCTTAGGTGCTCTAGGGCGATACCTGGGGTAATTGACTGCCTAGTTGATCCTAGTTTTGACAACATGTCTGCGGCGTCGTTTTCTGCCCGAGGTATATGGTGAAATTCACATCCTTCGAAGTATCCACTGATTTTTTGCACATGAAATCTATATAGAGCCATATTATCATCCAATGCATCCCAATTGCCTGAGACTTGCTGTACTACTAGATCTGAATCTCCATAGCATAAGATTCGGTGTATGCCAATCTCTTTTGCCACCTTCAATCCATGGACAAGTGCTTCATATTCGGCTACATTGTTTGACGCGGCAAAATGTATCTGCAGCACATATTTCAGCTGATCTCTTTTTGGCGAGGTTAACACTATTCCTGCCCCCAAACCATTTCTTAGTTTGGAACCGTCAAAGTGAACTTTTGTACGTCATTTAGACACCTTGGCAACTCCATCCTTTCTACTGCCTTTATCTTGGTTGGGTTGGCCTCTATACCTCGGCTAGATACGAGAAAACCGAGTAATTTTTCCGCTGGCACGCCAAATGTGCATTTTTCCGGGTTAAGCTTCATTCGAAACCTTCTCAGGTTCGCGAAAGTCTGCCGTATATCATCCAGTAGTGTTTTGCTTTCTTTAGTTTTGATAACCACATCATCCACATATACTTGTACATTTTTTCCTATCTGGTCATGTAAACATTTTTGCATGTATCTCTGATACGTCGCTCCTGCGTTGCGCAGGCCGAATGGCATTGTGCGATAGCAATAAGCCCCGTATGGGGTAATAAACGCAATCTTTATTTGATTGGCCGGATTTAACGGTATCTGGTGAAAACCAGAATACGCGTCTACAAATGACAATAGTTCATAACCAGCGATCGAATCAATGACTTGGTCTATTCTAGGTAAGCGAAAAGGATCTTTTGGACATGCCTTGTTCAGGTTCGTGTAATCGATACACATTCGCCATACAATGGCTACATTTGGATCATCCTTCTTCTTTTCTATTAGCACCGGGTTTGACAGCCAATCCGGATACAACACCTCCATGATGAACCCGGCCGCAAGGAGCCGAGCTATTTCATCCCCTATTATTTTTCTCCTGTCTTCGGCGAAGCGGCGGAGAGGTTGCTTCATCGGACTTGCTCCTGGACTTACATTCAGAGAGTGCTCAGCCAACTCCCTCGGGACACCTTGCAGATCCTGAGTTGACCATGCAAAGATATCCCGATTCTCACGGAGGAAGTTAGTGAGCTCGCTTTCCTATTTAGCATCTAGGCCGGCACCAATAGTGACGATGCGCTCCGAGAATTGTTCATCTATCTGGAACTTTTTTGTTTCCTTAGTCGGCTGAAAGGAGACGCTTCCATGTGGGTTGGCTAATGCCGGCATATTCAGTTGTGCCGACTGAGCGAGAGCTGCTACCTCCTGAATCCTTTTTTTTCCTTGCTATTACCAATGATTCGGCCAAATTTGACCCGGCTGAAGCACATTCCATTGACTTCCTGTAATCCCCTGCTACTGTTATCACTCCTTGTGGTCCAGGTAGCTTCATTTTCAGATAACTTACATGGCAGCTGGCCATGAATTTGGCCAATGCTGGCCGCCCGAGTAGTGCATGATAACAACTTTCTAGATCCACCACTTCAAACTCTAAATTTTCTGCTCTGCAGTTATCTCTGGTGCCGAACAATACGTCCACTCGGACCTTACCAATGGGTTCGCATGAAAGCCCTGGTACTATCCCATGGAAAGTGGTCCTTGTGGATTGCAGCATGTTCTGTGTTATTCCGAGTTTGTGCATTGTATCTTTGTACATGATATTGATACTGCTCCCGTTGTCAATGAGTACCTTTGAAAATTTCACATTAATGCTCGGTCCGACAAATGTCGGATCTAGCACGAGTGCATATGACCCCGGACTTGGCATTATCTTGGGGTGATCCTTTATGCTCCAGGTTACTTCTTGGTCCTACCAAGGCACATATCTTGGTACTGCCGGCATTACTGCATTTACTTCCATATGCCGGCGTTGCACACTCTGCTTGTCTTGCTGTTCTGTTGTGAACACGCAATACGACTGATGATGTTCCCTGTAGTCATTGCGTCCATTATTTCCTGGATTCGTCCTTAAATCCGGACCTTGGTTCATCACTTGATGTACCGCATCCCTCCGGTCCGAGTTATCGTACCTTGGGGGAGGAGGCGGTAACATCAGTTGTTGTGCATTTGCTCCAGTCAACTGCGGCTGATGTTGCGGATGTGCTTGGAGAGGCGTTGCCTGCATGCCTGCTGGGTTTCCCATTGCATTTTTCATCCATGCGCATTGGCGGGTCGTATGGTTAGCCGGCCTGGCTGGGTTTGACGTGTGAAATTTACACGGCTGATCTAACATAGATTCGAACGTGTACTTCGGTCTCTCCTGCCATTGCTTCTTTTGTTCTGGTGTCCACTGTCTTTTTCCTTCGTTCCTTGGTGTCCACTATTGAGGACCATTTTTTTGCCGTTGAGTCGTTCCATGACTCGGCTGATCTTGCGCTACCGCTGCCACCTGGGCTGAATTATATCTATAATCCGGCCTTTCTTCTCTTCTTCTTCCTCTGAAGTCATTGCGCCTGGATGACCCGGCCATATCTCTTGCATATTGATCTTGATGCTCCCGGTGATCTGCCGACATTAACTCGGGTTGGGTTGGGTCTCCCAACGCATAAGAATCCGCTATTCTGATGGTTTCTGCCAATGTGGTTGGCATATCTCTTTGCAATCGCTGCCATAATTCACTGCCATAGCGGCATCCCTGAGCGAACCAAGCTATTGCTTGTGATTCTATAACTCCTTCACACGAGTTTCTTAGGTTGCACCATCGAGTTAAAAACTCTCTGTCCGTCTCATTCGGCCTTTGCTTGCACATGGCTAATTGTTGCGGCCTGTTCGGTCTCTTGTAAGTACTGGTAAAGTTGCTAACGAACATTTCTTCAAAGTCCAACCAACAGTTAATGCTGCCTGCTGGCAAATTATTCAACCATACTCTAGCTGATCCTTCCAACATCTGTGGGACATATCGCACGGCCCATCGTAAATTCCCACCTGCTATTTTCACTGCAGTGGCATAATCGATCAACCAATCTTGTGGTTTGGTGCTCCCATTATATGTTTTTGTACCTCTTGCCAGCTGAAAGTTCGGCACAGGAGGTTCACCCATGATCCGTGGTCCGAAGCATGCCGGACCCGGTGGACCCTGTTCTTCCAATAACTCGGATCGGTACAGCCGGTCTAACTTTACTCTGGCATCATTTGACGACAAATCTCTGTACAGAACTCGGTCCTGTACTCCATAGTGATTGTTTCCTCCATGGATTACATATTCCATCTCGGAATAACCATCATTGTACCTTTCATTTATCTGGTTGCGGCGATCTGGTCTCGCTTCCCTTTCTTGCCGAGGTTCATGTCTCGGTTGTGGGTTGTGTGGCGGTTCTCTCCTTCCTTCGACCGGGGCATTGTTCTCGTGATTTCCTTTTCCGAGTTCTGCCCTGCCGAGGTCTCCATTGCCTTGGCTTCCACCGCCCTTCTCAGCACGGCCGGGGTTTCTCTCGCCACTGTTACCTCGGCTTCCATTGCCTCTGTTCTCGTTTGCTTTCCCGGCTATCGCCGGATCATATGGGACAATTTGCTTGTTTCTCTTTCCTGAAGTTACTGATCTTTCCTTTCGCGCATTGTTTCCGGGTGAAGAGGCGCAGCCACAGACAAGGCAGGTGCTGCTCCTGCCGAGTGAACCATCCGCGAAGCCCCTGGCCTCGCCGGATCCGCCCTGAGCATTTCTTCGTTTTGCTGGTTCGCGATGCGTACCAGCTCATTCACTCTTTCTTGCCGTTTCTGCCGGGCTTCGCCGGTTAATCCCTCTAACTCTAATGTTGCGGCATTTGCCGCTCTCAAGTTCTTTGCCGGGGTACTGTACCTCGGCAAGCCCAAATCAACTGACTCTACCTTATGAGCATCATGCTCCTTGTTGATATCATCTATGAGGTTCTTCCCTCTTAATCTCAACTCGTCAACCCGTTCGGGAGCGACGTCAAGCTTTTGTTAGCTTTGGCATACTCTCGCAGAGTCCTGTTTAAGGACTCCCGCAAGGCCGACACATTTTTTTGCCTCTACCAGCACCTTTTGCCTGGTTTCTTCTAATTCTGCCTGAGCATTTGCCGGATCAAGTATCGGCGCTACAGGTGTAGTCAGATTATCTATGGTTGCCTGAAGAATGTTTTCTGGTCTTTCCAGAGGTGGCCCTCTTATTCTTGGTGCCTTTGGGGTAGTGTCCTGCACTTCGGCCTGGTTGGTCACTGGAGGGATTACCTCGGTGGGTGGCGGTGCCGTCTGCCTGGGCGCGACCTGCACGCCTGCGGCAGGGTCTCTGGTTGATCCGGCACCCGCTACTCCTGCCTGCACCCCGGCTGCGACCATCACCTCGACGCTGCTGACCGGGCGCGCTCCACGCGGACGGCTCGCGGCGCTAAGGGGTGGCTCTCCTGCAACGTCAACTTGGTGAGGATAAACGCCGGAGATATCGACGCCGACGTAGACCTGGTGCTGGCCCAAGCTGATGAAGACGCCGTTGCGCGGGGGAGTTTTTCCTCTAAAGCTGCCCGCGTTGTCGCTGACGTAGTCACAGAGATCAAATCTCCGGACCAAGCCAGAGACAATGCGCTCGCCAGTGTTGATGAAGTTTCCCGTCCGGATCATGACTCCAGCTAGCACCGCTGCTGGCCCCACGGTGGGCGCCAACTGTCGTGGTGGTGACACGGCAGATGCCATGGGTAGGCTAAGGGGCCAATGGATGCTAGTGGGATCTGGAGTGGGATGATGCAGTTAATTCTACACTCAGAAGACTAAGTCAAAGATCTTTATTTCTCCTTCCTTGGGCTACAAGTGCTCCTCGAGCTGTATGTAAGGAGAAAGGAAGAACTTTACCAGCCTAACGGTACTAAAATGAGCCGATCCCTTCCTCTGGGTCCAAGCCTCCCCTTATAAAGGAGAGCCTTGGGTGCCTTTAGGGCTGACGGGGCAAGCATATTCGAGGAATATGCTTGTCCCAAAATAGTAGTTCGGCGCCCTCCTTTTCCTGTCGCCCTTCTAACGACGGCAAGGCACCAGAGGGCCCCTCCTGTGCGCCTCGGGCTTCAGGACTATCACCTCCGTGACCTCCTTCTGCCCCTCTGACGATCTGCACCTTTGTCCCTTGTGCTTGGCTCCGCTCAGATTTCTCCTAGCCTACAGCTAGAGTTTGACTTTAGGTTTCTCCTTCTCCTGCAAGCTTCGTATCATTCGTCCTTACCTCGCGTAACTCGGCTTGTCCTTCACCTGCATTAAGATCACTCGGGTTAACCCGGCCGACTTACGTAGTATCCCGGCCGGGTAATGCCTTGCCTTTATCATAAGGGTCCTGCCTTTCCCTATCCTGGCCGACCTCAACAGGATTCGTCCGACTCTGACCGTAACTCGGAAACTAGACGGGCAACTTCCTTTCGTCTTTTCCCGTCTTTACCCTACCCGAGGTCATCTCCCCAACAGTGGCGTGGCGCCATCTAGCGTTGGAGGTGGTGGATCTGCTGTGAGGCGACGTATTGCGCGACGGCGGAGCGGTGGAGAAGGGGGAAAGCACTCGGGTCATGACCTAGAGATGACCACACGAACCCTACATAGGGGTGTGCGTGAGGCGAATAATCTGTCCACCGAAAAATGTTTATGGGCAGGGCCTTGTTTACTAGGTCTGTTCGAATTAGAAATTGGATGAAAAAACGGAAAGCTGCCCCTGCAAGAAAAAACCAAAAAGGCACTGGTTTTCTATGCCTGTTAGAGCATCCACAATGGGGCGCTAATTCACGGACGCTAGGGATTAAATCCCGGTTGTTTTGGCTAATTCGCGGTGGTTATTCTGGCAGTTACGCAAGAATTAGGGTCTGCCGCATAACAAAATTTGGTAACACAGGCTGCTGGCGCTTGCTGCAACCAATTACTGAATCAATAGGCGTCTACGTAAGCTTTTCAGCGGTGTGGGTGCTCTTAAAAGGGTTCTCTTGCTCAGCAGCAGCAGGCAGCACGCGACCGTCGATCGATGCAGATGGAAATTCCAGCTGTGGATGGCCAAATCTAGCGGCTCACACCCGCGGTTGCTTTGCTTCCTTCGACACGCCGGTCGCATGCACACGTCACGCGCGCCACGCACGCCACAGCAGCGCACCCAGCTGGCCAGGGCGTACTAGAAGCGCGAACTTTCTGCTGCTCTGCCGGTGCGAGCGGAGCTGATCTCGATTTCTGCCAGTACACACGGGGTTGATTTAATAAGTCTTATTGTAGTGGGAGTATAGTAGCTACTTGCATACACATGTGTAAATAAATATAAACGTTTTGATAACTCTTTTTATTCTTACCTATGTTTTTCTTTACAAAGACCAATTAGAGAATACCTAGAGAATTACAAATTGTGTCCTTTAAACCGGGACGGAGGAAGTAGTATTATGTATGCCATATTTGCAAAAATTTGATGTGACATAACAATTAATTAAGAAAGAGATGGTTAGAGTATCATATGTAGATACCATATCATAGCATGTAAAACTAGAAAATACTCATACGAATAAATCTTGTACACAATTTTGTATTGAGATTTTTAAATTATTCAATACTACAGCACCAATATGATACTACCATATAATACCATATACTATAAAAATAATATCATACATTAATATCATACGGTATGTAGATACTAGTATATGACCAGCCTAACTCTCTCAGGCGTCGGCGTGCATTGTCGAGTCGCCCCGTCTCATACGCGCCGCATCCATGGTCCATATCGCAGCAGAATCCTCTAGAACCGTAGAGAAATCATCATAAATTCGAGTCATATAGTAGGAGTACTACTATCTCGATTGGCAAAACAAGATCGGCCCCAGTCTCTGTGCGGCCAAAACCCAGCCGCGCGCAGGCAGCAGCCAGAGGTTGCTGTCATCCTCTGCATCTGCATCTGCATGCGGCCGCGTCAGCAGAAAGAGACCAGCCAAGCCAAACCCAGCCAGCCAGCCAGCAACAGCAGCAGGAGCTCTCTCTCTGGCGCTCGCGGTTTCTTTTCCCCGCTCCCCTCCCCCGCCCGCTCTCGCCGCCTATAAAAACCGCCCGTCTCTCCCCTCCCCTCGGCCGCAGCCTCCCACTCACAGGTCACAGCAGCAGCCACAGAGACCAAGAGAAGAAACTAAAAGAACCACTCTGTAGTGTGCGGGCGCAGCAGAGAGAGGGATAGAAAGTGGAAGAAAAAGAGAGAGAGAAAGAAGGATCACCATGCGGCCTGTGAGAGAAGGCGCGGCGGCGCTGGTGGGGGTCGGCGGCGGCGGTGCTCAGGCGGCCGCCGCGGCACACGTCGGGCACGCGCACCCAGGGCTCTGGAGGACGCCGACGCCGTACCTCTTCCTCGGCTTCACGCTCATGATGGGGCTCATCGCCGTGGCGCTGCTCATCCTCGTCTGCACGCGCCGCAAGCCCACCGCCGGCTCGTCGCGGCGGGGGACCGCGGAGTCGGCGTCGGCGCGGGGGGCGATGGCGCCGCTGGACAGGGAGCCCAAGGTCATCGTCATCATGGCGGGGGACGAATTCCCGTCCTTCATCGCCAGCGCCAGGCCGTTCGCGGACGCGGACGCCGGCGAGCCGAGCAAGGCGGACGCCGTGTAGGCGCGCGCACCGGCACCTGTACACCCTCGCAGTAAGCGGGGGGCCAATTTTGACAGTGAGATTTCTAGGATTTTCCCTGCATGATTTTGCCCGTAGCACTAGTAGCACAGCAGGGAAGATGTAGAGTGCTCGCCGGTTTCTTAGGGTGTGTTCGGTTCTGGAATTCGGTGGAACGGGACCGGTCCGTTTCGCGTCAAGCGTCCGTTCGTGCGTTCGGTTGGAAGAAAGGAACGGAACCAGATAGTTCCTCGGAATGGAATATTCCTCTAATATGCGGAACGAGGTCGTCCGACCGAATCGGCCGGACTGCGCGGAACGGCTCGCTAATTCGCGAACTAATCCAGCTAAGATGATTAGTTATTGAATCAACGGGGATTTTTGGCTGTGATGATGATCAGCTGAGATGATTAGCGACAAAATTTTGCAAAAACACGCTGTCTTCTAATTTGTGTATATTTTGCAAAGATTTTGAAAAAAAGATTTCTATGATTTGGTACTTTTAGCAAAGATTTTAAAACAAAAATAAATATTTGCTACCGTTAATTACAATTGTTAAATTTAAGCTTAAATTATTAGAATTTTAAGCATCATTATAGCTATTCCGTTCCGGTCCCAATTCTTCCAACCGAATACAATATGGGATCATTCCGTTCCTCGTTCTTTTCCAAACCGAACACAGGGTCGGAACCGTCCCATACTCTCGAAACGGACTCACTCCGTTCCGTTCCTTCTCGTTCTAAAACCGAACACACCCTTAGTGAGGTTGCCTCCACTAGCCAGCGCTCTGCTGGGCTGATCGGCTGGGCGGCGTCGGGATCTCTGCGACCTGTGAAAGCGAATGAAGTTTTTGCTTGCATCTTCTTCAATAAATGCATGGTGGATGATGCGTGCTTGGCTGCCCTCCCCTTCCCCTTTCCCTTTTGTGATCGATCAACTTTCTCTTTAGATTTCCGCAACTTTCATCATCTGGGCGGGTTGATTAATTGAGTCGTGACTAAGCATTAAGCACCTGCTCAGATTGTGCGAAGTGACGATAAAGCGCCCCGGGCCCTCGCCGGCTTCATGGCTGGTGGATATCCATAGTGCCACTGCCTCTGCCTGTCAAGACCAGCAGAAACAATCTGTGTGATGTGTGCTCCTCATCTGGATCGCTCACAGTATACTATGCGCTGTGTACTGTATGACCAAAAAAGAGAACTGCAATTCCACCCAATGCAAATAATCATGGCCCTTGTCTTCAAACGCCAACATGCTACTCCTACTTATATAGCGCGTCGTCGACACGTCGCGTAGTAGAATTTATGCAACGGATATATAGTATGCGCCACCTGTGCTTTAGCAAACCAAGGTGTCGTCACCTGCATTTAGCAACAGAGCTTACTTTCTGAGGCAAAAATAAAGCTTCTTACTTCATTAGACGAGGCGCAAAGAAATCTAAAGTGGTACAGCAGCACATAGCCGAATCTCCCGACTAACAACCAGTTTACAGTTCTCCAATATGCAGGGACGTTGGAATTTCTCACAAAAATTGCAAGACTTTTCTCCCTCCTACATTTCAGGCGGTGGCGCGGCGGGCTAGAGGTGACACGGTGTTGAATCAGGCTTTGGCTACCGCATTGACATTTTTTTTCGAAGAGCACCGAATTTCATGGTCAACCGACAGAAATTCGAAATAATTGTTAAGAATTTATTTGCGGTAGTACTAAGGACATGCGGATACATTTGGTTGATGTGCTAGCTTCATGGTTTTTAGCCCTTCGGTTACGCTACTTGTTAAGTAATTTTGCACATACAAGACCTTAGGACCAGGCATCATTTCTTGATTTGAACCGATCCAGAAGTTTCACCCGTTAACTCATTTTCCGAGCGATAACCAGGAAATTCAAACTTGTAGCAAAAACGCTGGTAGGGATGATTTTACCAGACAGACTTACCACCAATATCGCTTTATGACTTTGTGAGCATCCCGTACAGATTGACACAACAATGAGTGAAGCAGAGCAGGGTGGTGGCGGCGAAGCCGAGAAAAGAACTGGCATTGTCTATGGTGTTACATATTCGGAGGTAAAACTGAGGTGTTGGAAGATGATTCGATGGTCTACAAGTATATGATCGATGAATAATTAGAGGTTACGGAAGTTAAGGATTCCTTAAAACTTAAGATATTCCTATGAAATATTCGTAGATGCGTGATCTTGGGCAGAGATTACCTTGATAAGCATAATTGGTGGGAAAGTAAAATAGT
The DNA here is from genome assembly GCA_916181665.1 of Avena sativa. Classification (NCBI taxonomy): domain Eukaryota; kingdom Viridiplantae; phylum Streptophyta; class Magnoliopsida; order Poales; family Poaceae; genus Avena; species Avena sativa. The sequence goes on from OV702280.1 coordinate 428,726,433, forward strand.
TTTCTCATGGCTTGCGTCATTGAAGCATCCCTTCTCTAGGTGCGAGTTTGCTCATGAAACATTGGTCGATTGTTCACCAATATTTATTTAACTCAAAATGTTGGTCACATCCCTATACGTCATGTATTATACTATTTTCTTGGATTAAATCATATGTATTTTAAACGGTTTGTTCGCATGGTCGGTTTTCTGTTATCCTTCTTATGTCAACTTGAACATTGCAAGCCCGCGGAACATATCGTATCTGTTGCGACTTTGTAATCAAGATCAATCATGGATGGTTTGCTTAGCTAATCAGATACCCATTGTCTAAAACAAATCTAACCAAGTAGCAATGGACTATAATTAGTAGCCCCTTTAGCAAAGGTGCTCCGATCCTATTCGTTAGCATAAAGCAGTAAAAAAAACGGCTGGCAAGCTGATTCGTTCTCTCTAGTTCCATTGTCGTCTCCACAAGTTTCAACTTGATCCTGAAGAGTTGAAGAAATCTTAGATTTTTATTAGCACCATGAAATTAAAAGCGAGAAGAAAAATAAACAAATGTAGAAAATCAAGAAAACGTGAAGCAAATAGGGGAGGTCCAAATCCAGGGGCAAATGCTAACAAGTCAAGTCATGCTGCCAGCAGCCCACGCTAGCTTCCAATTTCCAAAACACATCGAGCGCGCGCGCTTCGTGTTTTGTTGGGATACTAGGCTGGAAGCGGCGCCTCGAGCCCGTAGGTGGTGGGTGACGGGAAAGTTTGTGCTCTTCCTTCCTTTGATCCTCGTCACCATATTCTCAGCCTAGATAGTAGTAGTACTAGCTAGCCATCATACAAGTTCCCTGGTCTTATCAATCCGTCTGCATTCTGGAATTACCCCTACTAATTCCGTGCTATGTACTACTCCGTTTCATGAGAATGTGGAGTACGACTGTACTACTGCTAGTACTAATTCCGTTCTACGTATTCCGTCCTTATGTCTGCTCGATCTGTTCTTGATGTGCATTCCCTGAGACAAAAGGATGCAAAGAAGCGTGAGAGCTAGCGTTCCAATTATCTGTAGGGATAAGGTTGGCGTACTAGTACATGGTGGTTTACCCTGTTGCTAGTGGAAGCGGCGCATCGATCGTACTCCCTCCATTTTAAAATATAAGATGTTTTAGATTTGTAAAGAAAATAAATCTAGACTTGTTTTAGTATGTAAGTTCACTCAACTTTAGAGTAAATCTAACATTAAAAGAAGTCTCGATTTATTTTTTTCACAAACCTAAAACATTTTATATTTTAAAACGGAGGAAGTACTTAAAAGTTTGGAAGTTCACAGTACAAAGTCTACGATATATATCTGAACTTTTTCATGGCAGAGTGGGGGCCTAGTCAGATCGAAACCAGAAGCACTAGAGCAGGCAACAACAATTGGGAGACCTTGTTGTGTTGCATACCCGCTATAATACAGTAATACTCCCTTCGTTTTAAAATATAAGATGTTTTAGATTTGTGAAGCAAATATATTTAGACTTTTTTAATATTAGATTCACTTAGTTGTGGAGTGAATCTAGACACTAAAACAAGTCTAGATACATTTTCTTTATTAACCTAAAACATCTTATATTTTAAAATGGAGAGAGTAATACCCAGCCATCATTATCATTGCCTCCGTCCACCACCGAGTGTTTCCTGCGCCCTTTGCCGTGCAGAATATCCATGGAGCATATGACTCCTCCCGTGAGCGCCTGCGCCGTCCTTCCATGTTGACGTACCCGGCCCACCCAGACCCAGACCATCATTACCAGCGAGAAAATGTTTAGCGGACGATTAGTTCAGAGTCAGAGATATGGCGCTGCACTTTTGTTCGTAGCTGCTCTTTTCGCCCCTTTGCTTAATATATGATGCGTGCTTTCCAGTTCAGAGTTAATTTGCGTTGGATTGGATCCATTGCAGCGTTAACACTTGGCGGAGCTAGCCTTCGTCTGCAATAATCACGGTAAGTGGAAAATGCGGAGATTAATACAAGTGTACAACCATAGTTTAGGTTCATGCTAGGCCGATTACTACTACTACTTGAGAAATGCATGCATGGGTGTGTTTCAGCAGTTTAAATGCTGGCTTTGCAAAAAGGGCGATTCCAAACAGGTTGCTCAGGTACGTGCGGCCTCTGCGGGATGTCACATAAAGGCAGGCGAGCGAGGTTGGAACTTGGCACAAGCATTATCCTCACGAATATTCTGTCTCTGTTGGAGCCTTCTCTAATCTGATCTGCTGGAAACGATGGAACAGTGCGTCCACGGACGCAGCACCACGCCGTAGCTCTGGCGATCCTTTCGATGAGCCAACGGCAATCCTAGATCGATCCTACTAAACGTCCGGTCCATCCAGATAACCAAAGGAAGAGATTGATGACTCGGACATAACATGGCCGCCGCGACCTTGTCGTGGTAACTCCCTTTTTTTGTCCTTCCACTGGGCGCCGACGTTTCCGGCAGCACACGCACATGAAAGTTGCTTGTATATTATATTTTTTTCATTTGTTAGAATTTTTTTTTTGTATATTTTCATTTGTACATTTAGTATATATTGTGGCCTTTGGCTCCTGAGAAATAAAAATTGCATATTGCTAACATGGTATCAGAGCTTAGGTTTAGCCCCTTCTCCTCCTGCACGTAGCAACTTCATGTGTTTTATTTTTCTCGAATTGTTTCTGCCTGAATCGGCCGCCGCCGGTCACCTGGGATCTGCCTGCCCGAGCGTCGCCAGTCGATATCCTCCCGTCTTCGGCTCGTCGTCGATCGATTCGGCGCCCACCCGCCTGACCTCGCTCCGATTCGGCCATGTCACCTCCCGGCTCTCTCGGGCCTCTCGGCCCTTCCCGATCTCCGCCGGCGGAACGCACAGACAAACCAGGCCGCCTCCAACTCCTCGCCCGCCTGCCCGTCCTCGATCGATTCGGTGCCCGCCCGCTCGCTTCTGTCCCGCCGCCCCGCCACCAGCTTCTGTCCCGAGCTGCTGATCGCCGGCGGGCCCTTCTAGGCCGCCTTCCGTCCCGACCTTGATTTCCCCCGGAATAGGTTCGCGCTGCCCCGATCTAGCTTGTCCCAGTGCTCGGATCACCGGCGGTGCCCTGTTCTAGGTGAAATTGGCCGGAGTTTGCTGGCTCGCGAGCGTTGACTTTCAGCAGCCAGATCTAGATAAAAAAAAGAGATGTCTTCTGCATCGGGCTATGTGGCGATTCCTCGCTGCCCGGTGATTTTCGATGGCGCGAATTATCCTGATTTCGCTGCCTTTATGCGTGTTCACATGCGCGGTGACGAGGTTTAATCTCATCAATGCCCATTGTTATGGACTTGGGTTTTGGAAAAGATGGGGATGCTGGAGATCGCGGAACGGTTAACAGACAAGCAACCAGGGGACACGAGATTTACCCAGGTTCAGGCCCCCGGAGGGAAAACCCTACTCCTGCTTGTCTGCTCTTGATTACGGCGGAACCGAAGGTTACAGGGTGCGCAGATTCGATCTGGCATGGAGGTGTGTGTGCGAAAGTATGAGTCAAGAGATCTAGGTCGTGCCCTCCTGGCCTTTATATAGATTTAGGCAGGTTCCGGGCATAGTCCTAGTCGGTTACAGGTTCTAGGGTTTTACCCCTTTGAATTTCCTATCTACTCTAGTCTTACTCTCCAAGGATCCGAAGGCACCATGGGCCTGGGCCACCCGAATGTCTTCATGGGCCAACGTACTTTTGCCGTGGGCCTTCCTTGGGCTGGACTAGGTATGCTGAGATCACGTACCCGTAGGGTATAACCATGTCAGTAGCCCCCGAGTGATCAGTCGAATCGTAGATTTGGCTGAGGACTCTTCAATCCTTCGGGTGCAACTATGTATTAACAGTATGTGTGTAGGGATTGTTGATGCGTGTGCCTGACTCACCCGACGGATCAGGGTCAGTTAACTGTCTTAGGACGAAACAACACGATCTTCCTCAGGTTCGAGTCCCTCAACTCGAAACTGAAACATATGCTGGCGTAATTCGACTCAGGCCGCGGAGGACTTACAGGAGTGGAATTCCAGTGAATTTAATTGATGTACCCAACGCGCCCGTCGGGATTTTTCATCGCACCTGTTAGCACGGGTTTTACTAGCAGAGCGCAGTCGTGTGCGTTGCTAGGCCATCAGATGATATCTGTAGGTCTTATCTTTGTGTCGCAGACACAGCATCCGAATGTTTGTCACCGCGGAGGTGTTTCGGGTGGCCAAGGAGATCGTTGCTCACCCAGCGTTTTGTTGGGGCAGAGTTGCCGAAAAGTTTTTGCATGCTGATCCGAAAGATCGCAGTCAAAGATTTCATAGGGTGCGCGACGAGCGCTCCCTATGAGAGTAGCCCCCGAGTGTCTGTTCGAGTCGTAGACTCGAGCGGAGACTTTAGTTCAAGTACTTTTTTAAAAAATTTAAGTCCGTAGGACACAAAAAATTTCGGATGCTTAAATCCATCCTCCCTATGGGAGTAGCCCCCGAGTCCATAGTGGAGTCGTAGACTCGACGTAGGACTCGAAGAAATATTTTGTCTTTATCCGTCTTTCGGGTGCGCGGCCATCGCTCCTGATAGGAGTAGCCCCCGAGTATTTAGTCGAATCGAAGATTCGAGTGAGTACTCTTAGCTGTGGAGCCGGGGAATTGTAGTTGGTGCTAGTATAGCTTTTGATGACATCAGTGCTGACGATCAATGACCTCAAGCGTCTGCTACGCCAGAGATGACTTGACTGGACGAACGTGGGTCCCACTTGCTGACTTTGAATTGACCGGTCACGCGCGGCGTGGAGATAATTACGGCGTCTCCTTGATTTCCGCGCGTAGTGGACGGCGTGGTAACGACGATTCGTTGTGATGTTGACACGTGTACGGTCAGATCTTCCGTTGGCGTTAGGTCTTCTGGATGGACGGCTGTCGTGCGTCGTCTTCGCTGTTATAATCATTGGGGAAAGCCGCAGTTTGTTTTCACCGCATTAGTTCTTGTTTTCACTGCCTCCTTGTGCTCTAGCGATTCTTGCTGCGCGCTGGGATTTCCTTCCACATTTCCGTCGTCGTTTCTGCGTTTTCACCGCCGGCGCCGCCGTAGCGCAATGGGGAAACCAAAGAAATCGTCATCTGCGGTTGGGACCAGCGCCGCCGGAGGAAATAAAAGCACCACCGCTACCCGTGTCACCGATGGTGGCTGGCGGCGATCGGAGACGCGGGAGAGCGATCTCCGCAAGCTTCGCGAGCGGGGCCTGATCCCGCAGGACAGGGAGGCCGTCAAACTCCCCGGCAATGAGGTAATCCCCCGTCCCCCATCTGGGTATCGGGTTATGTTTCTCGCCTTCGTTATGCGTGGGTTTTCTTTTCCAATCCACAACTTCCTCCGTGGACTGCTCTTCTTCTATGGGATTTAGCTTCATCATCTGTCTCCCAATTCTCTTCTCCACATTGCCTGTTTTATCACTTTTTGCGAGTGCTGGCTTGGCATTGAGCCGCACTTTGGCCTCTTCCGGAAGATCTATTCCGTGAAGAGGCAATCTGGTTCAGATGGTGTGTATCCCATTGGGGGTTGCATCATCTCCCTTAGTCCCAATCTTCTCTTCTTTTCTTTTTCCATGTCTGAATCTGTCCAGTACTGGCGGAGGCGATGGTTTTATATCCGCAACTCTGTAGTGCCCGGGCAAGATTTTGGTGTTGTTCCCTTTGACCCCTCCCAAATGATTGAGAAGAAAAGGTCTTGGAAAAACCAAATCTTGGACGGTGAGGTGGCGGAGATAGAGGCCCTTTACCGTCGGGTGGAGGATCTCCAGCTGATTCCGGAGAAGGAGGTGAACGGTGTGGACATCATCCGGACGTTTCTTGAGCGTCGGGTGCAGCCTCTCCAAGCGAGGGCGCACCCGATGTTTCTTTATTCTGGGCGCCGTGATCCGACGAGGGTTTCGACTGAGAAAATCTCCGAGGGGGATCTTGACAGGGCCCTTCGCGCGCTGCTGAAGTTCAAGGCCGGAGAAGAAATCCCGGGGAAGTCGCTAACCCCTCCATTTTCTTCGACGTTGGTCGTACCGCAGGTGTAGATTTGTGCACGTAGTGCTTTTTGGTCGGCTGTGTATTTATTTCCTTTGTTTGCTAACAAAGTTCCTTCTGATTTTGCAGATCTTCAAAGTGCCGAGCATGGTACCGCCATTGCCCGAAAAGTATCCGAATGCCCCGGATAATGAAGTGGTTGAGTCTGTGTCCGAGCTGCCGTCGGCGCGATCTCCGGCGGAGGATGCCGACGAGTCGAGTGAGGACCATACGCTCAAGCGATCACGGAGCTCCAGCGAGTCTTCGGATGCCTCGACTCCTCCGACTCCCAGAAACCCTCTGGTCCTTGAGCGTCATAGTGACGATCATGGAGGTTTTTCCTCTCCCATTCCTGCCATTCCTGTGTGGGATGTAGCGCCGCACCCGCCAGCAGCGAAGCGGAAGAAGGAAGAAAAGAAGGAGGAGAAGAAGGAAGAGAAGAAGGAGGAGAAGAAGGAAGAGAAGAAGGAGGAGAAGAGAGCCCGAAGGACTCCTCCTGTCTTCGACCTGAGCTCACTGGGCTCGTAAGTTTGTTGTTGTACTATTGTCCTTTTTCCTTCATGATTTTTGTACTTGTGCTGATTTGTCCGTATGCAGGCATTCCTCCCACGATTCCTCCAGTGATGGTGCGCAGGAGATGATGGGGGAGTCGAAAATTGCGTCTCCTCCGCCTCAGATGGTGGCGACTTCGGGTGGCGCGGCTCCGGATCCTCCGTTGCAGGAGGTGCAGGTGGTTGCGCCTCAGAATTTCGCAGACGGTCCTTCGGAGTCGCCATTAGAGCATGTAAGTTTTTCTTCTTCATGTCACGGGGGGAGCCCCTGTGTGTCTTCGTGTGCGAATTTTGTTTTTACTCCTTTGTGTTGGGCGTAGCCCCCACGTCCTTTTCTTACTGCTATTTCTTTTTCTTCAGCCTTTTGTGCAGGAGGCCAAGCGGCTGGTGCAGGAGCGCTTGGCGCTGGAAGCGAACCTTCGGCAACTTCAAGGTAACTATCTGCCTTTTAGTGCCTCTCTTATTTATCCTGGTCCTGTTCTTTAACACTTGCTTGTCTTGAATGCAGAGGAGCATAACACTTCTCTCCGTGAGGTCGACGCTCTCAAGAAGAGCCTTGGTCAATCGGAGCAGAAGGCCGAGGCCGCCGTTGGTGCGAAGGAACGCCTTGAACTAGAGCTGACTAAGGCAGCCGAAGCGAAAGAGCGTCTGCAGCAGGAGGCCGCGGACCGTGAGGAGCAGCTGGCCACTGTTGCGGCTGCGCGCGAGAGAGAGGTGGCGGCGAAGCTCATGGCTGCTACCAAGGCTATTTCGGGTTAGTGCTAGATTTGTGCTTGTTTCTTCATGCCTCGTGTCTTCTTCTGTGCTTCTTTTCTTCATGTCTTCCTTCTTATTTTTTTTGTCTCAGATGCCGCAGGCATCGAGTTTGACCGCGGTGCTCTAGAGCACGGGAGTGCTCTAGATGATGCTACTGTGGCGGTCGAAGACCGCTGCAGTACCGTCGTCAGCTCCCTTGCCAAGGCGAAAGAGGTCCTTGGTCGCTTCTACAAGGAGCTTGAGGGCGCAGCCCTCGATGATGTGGATGCTCTGGAGGAGGATCTGTCAGCCGAAGCGCCTGCGGCGTACAAGCTCAAGCAGAAGGGCATCGGCGCGTCCGTCGGGCTGGCGATGGCCTTGGCGGCTGGAGCGGAGCTGGATCTGCCCCAGATCACCTCTCGGATGCCGACGACTGCGGATGGATCCGAGGTAGCCTTTGCTGCCTACTCTGCTCGCTGCAAGCGATATGGGCCCAAGCTCATTGATTTGTTGTCTGAGTATGCCCTGCGGCAGCAGGGCGGGGCCAAAGCTAGGCAGTCCGGCTCCGAGGCGACTCAGGGTGCCGCATCTTAGGTGTTGTAAACGTAGGGTAGTTTGTAGTCTGCTTTTGTTGTAAATATCTTGAAGAACACCATCCTTGTGCCACGTAGTGGCCTTATATGTTTAATGAATTCTTCTGAGTTGTGCTCTATCATTATCTGAATGTCTGTGTTCCTTTCTTTTTCTGCTGCTATAGGTTCCTTCGGGTGCTGACCCTGTTGACACCCCGTCCGCAATGCCGCTGCGACCATCTTTGGATGATTCCTCGCAACTCACTTTTCTTCGGGATCGTGTGCGTAGTCTGGAGAGGGAGTTGCTCGGGTTACGCGGTCATGCCGACGTTTGGAAGTCCAAGGCGGATCGTGGTGCAGCCAGAGAGGAGTACTTGATGGCGGAACTGGTTCGGTTGTCCGAGCAGCTGCAATGTAAGTTGTTCTTTGGTTCGAGCTGTAGCTCAGTTCTTCGGATGGTCCTGCTGGCCTTATTCTTATTTTGTGCGATTATCGCAGGTGCGAACCTTGCTCCGAGGGAAGAAAAGGAGCGTGTCGCTGTTTGGGTCAATTGCTTGACTCAACAGGACATGGAGGCTGGCGGCTTCTTCTGGATGGATCGTGATCGCGCCATGGCTCTGGCGACAGTGCAGGATCGTGTTCATCAAGTTTCGCGGGTGCTCCGCCAAGTGCAGACATCGCTTTCCTCGGTGCTGCATGTCATGTTTCCTTTGGATGCCGTACCGACGAGCCTTGCGGGCCTTCTGTCGAAGTTTCGAAGCATGAGCAATGTCAAGGAGTTGGTGCGGCAACAGCTCGTCGCTGGAGTCAAGGCTGTGTTGTCTCTTGTGAGGCTGCACCGGCCTGATGTAGATTTGGCTGTTGTGGCAGCTAGGCCGCCTCTTCGGCCGGATGGTGGTGAGTGGGACATGCGGCCACATTACGCGGCTGTAAGGCAGTATGCCGAACAGGTCGTAGATTTGTTTGAGCGGCGTGCTCAGGTTATTCTTCAACATAGGTAGTACCTGTAAAAAGAGATAGATGTAAAATTTGTATATTTCGGCTGGACGTGTTGTGCCCTTTGTTGTAAAGGTTTGTTTGTTGTGAGCACGCAGTGCTTTGATTGAGTACGTGTCCTTTTCGTTTGCCTGACGTTGTCAGCTACTCAGGTGTACACGTTTGATCCTCAGTCGATGAAATCGTGAGGTGGGGGAGCCCCCGAGTGCGTTTGTAGCATGTAGTAAAGTTGCAAAAGAGCGAACTGAAGTTTTGGGGCGAGACACTTAGCTTTATCGTAATGGAGGAGGTACATTGTTCGGTTGAGTAGCCTTGGCTGAAAGCCTTATTGAAAGTAAAGGGGTAGGTAGCTAGGGATAGAATCGTCGCAGGTGCGCGATGTTCCATGGGTTGGAGTATGCGACTCCAGACTCCACGTGCTTGAGGCGATAGGCGCCACCTGGGATGACTTCGGTGATGACGTAGGGTCCTTCCCATGGTTACTCGAATTTATTCGGTCGCTTTTGCTTGAGTCGCAAGACGAGGTCTCCTTCGACGAAGGACCTTGGGCGCAGCCGGCGGCTGTGGTAGTTGCGGAGATTCTGCTGGTACACCGCTGATCGAGTTGCTGCTATGTCTCGTGCTTCGTCGAGTGTGTCGACAGCATCTTCGAGTGCAATCGTGGATTCGGCTTCGCTGTAAGCGACGACCCGTGGGGCCTGGTGGCGTACTTCTGCTGGTAGCACGGCCTCGGCTCCGTGTACCATGAAGAACGGTGTGTAGCCGGTGGAGCTGTTTGGCGTAGTTCGTAAGCTCCACAGGATGGATGGTAGCTCTTTCGTCCAGGCTCCAGCTTTTTGTTCGAGTGAACTCATGAGGCGCTTCTTGATGCCAGCGCCGATTAGGCCGTTGGACTTTTCCACTTGCCCGTTCGTTTGCGGGTGTGCCACTGAGGCGTACGTGATGTTGATCCCAAGGCCTTCGCAGAAGTCCTGGAATTCCTCGGAGATGAAGTTCGATCCGTTATCGGTGATGATGCTGTGCGGTACGCCGAACCTGTAGACAATGGACTCGAAGAACTTGATGGCAGTTTTGCCTTTCTGGTTGGTGACCGGCATGGCCTCGATCCACTTGGTGAATTTGTAGACTGCAACCAGGAGGAAGACGTGTCCCCCTTTCGAGGATTTTGGCAGTTTGTCGATCATGTCGAGGCCCCATTGAGCAAAAGGCCAGGCTATGGGTATGGGTCTGAGCTCGGACCCAGGTGCGTGCGGTTTGTTGGCGAACCGTTGGCATCCGTTGCATCTTCGGACGATGTCCTTTGCGTCGCTCATGGTCGTTGGCCAGTAGAATCCTGCTCGTAGAGCTTTGGCGACAAGGGAGCGGCTGCTTGCGTGGTGGCCGCAGATGCCCTCATGGATGTCTTGGAGTATGGCTTTGCCGTCGTCGATGGTCATGCACCGTTGTAGTACACCCGTGATGCTGCGCTTGTACAGCTCGCCGTTGATGATGGTGAAGGCTTTTGACCGACGAGATATGCATCGGGTATCTGTCGGGCTGTCAGGTAGTTCTCCGTTTATCAAGAACTGGAGGTATGGTCGCGTCCAAGTTTCTTCGACTGCCCTGACCTGCATTAGGTTGACCATGGCTACCTCTGTGTTCAGTTTTTCGGGTCCTTCGTGTCCTTCGGGTAGCGTAGCTCCCGAGTGTTCTGCTTCTTCGGGTGATCCCTTGGGGAATTTCTGCTTGATGGATGGCACGCAGATCTGTTCGAGGAACACACCTGGTGGCACCTTTGCGCAAGTGGAGTCGATGTTGGCGAGTCTATAGGCTTCCTCGTTGCTTTCTCTTCCAACGTGTCGGAGCTCGCAGCTGTCGAATTCTCCTTCGAGTGCGTTGTAGAGTGCGCGGTACGCGATCATGTTTTCGGCGTGTGCGTCGCACTCATTCATCGTCTGCTGGACGACGAGGTTGGAGTCACCGTAGATGACCAGGCGCGTTGCGCCGCATATCTTTGCCATCCTCATGCCATGGATGAGGGCTTCGTATTCGGCCTCGTTGTTGGAGGCTCGGAATTTCATCCGAAGGACGTACTTCATCTTGTCGCCTTGCGGGGAGGTCAGTATGACCCCTGCCCCTGCTCCGGCTTCACGCTTGGAGCCGTCAAAGTGCATCGTCCATGACTGCGACATGTCTGGGGTGTCTGGCAGCTGCAGCTCCATCCAATGTACCAGGAAATCCGGAAGGACTTGAGATTTGATTGCGAGTCGCTTCTCGTAGACGATGTCCAGGGGTGACAGTTCGATGCCCCATAGGGCTACGCGTCCTGTGGCCTCTGGATTATTCAGGATTCTGTTCAGGGGTGCCTCGTTGACGACCATCACCTGGTGCTCCTGGAAATAGTGGCTCAGCCGACGAGCCGTCATGAACACGCCGTAGGCGAGCTTCTGGTAGTGCGGGTACCTCTGTTTTGTTGGCGTGAGTACCTCGCTGAGGTAGTAGATTGGGCGCTGGACCCCGTGGGTCTTGCCTTCTTCGGGTCGTTCGACCACTAGTACAGTGCTGACCACCTGGTGTGTGGCTTCTATGTACAGCAGCAGAGGCTCGCGCTCCTTTGGCGTGACCAGGACAGGCGAGGTGGAGAGAAGCCGCTTGAGGCTTTCGAATGCGTCATTGGCTTCCGGCGTCCACTCGAATTTGTCTGCTTTGCGTAGCAGCTGGTAGAATGGTAGGGCCTTCTCGCCCATGCGGCTGATGAACCTGCTTAGCGCCGCTACTCGTCCTGCGAGCTGCTGGACGCCTTTGAGGTTTTTCAGCTTCTCCATCGTCATGATGGCTCTGATTTTCTTCGGGTTCGCCTCGATCCCTCGTTGAGAGATGAAGTACCCGAGCAGCTGACCCGATGGGACGCCGAAGGCGCACTTTTCGGGATTGAGCTTGATCCTTTAGTGATCAAGGTTGTCGAACGTCTCGCGGAGATCGTCGATAAGTGTCCTTGCCTCCTTGGTTTTTATTACTATGTCGTCGACATAGACTTGGACGTTGCGACCGATCTGGTCCTTAAGGCAGGCCTGCATGCATCGCTGGTACGTGGCACCCGCATTCTTTAGCCCGAAGGGCATTGTGTTGTAACAGAATACTCCGAACGGTGTGATAAACGCCGTTTTCTCCTGATCTTCGACCTTGAGTCGAATCTGGTTATAGCCTGAGTAGGCGTCGAGGAAGGAGAGTTTCTCGCAACCTGCAGTCGAATCGATGATCTGGTCGATCCGAGGAAGAGGGAGGTGGTCTTTTGGGCAGTGCTTGTTTAGTGACGTGAAGTCCACGCACATCCGCAGGATGTCCGTGTCCTTTTTTGGGACCATCACTGTGTTTGCCAACCATTCACTTTCCTTTATTTCCCTGATAAAGTCTGCAGCGAGCAGTCTATTGATTTCCTTGCCGATAGCTTCGGCTCGTGGCTCCGACAGGGTCCGGATGGACTGCTTGACTGGCTTGGTGTCTGGAAAGACATTGAGTGCGTGCTCGGCGAATTCCCTGGGAACTCCTGGCATGTCCGCAGGACACCAGGCGAAGATTTCCCAGCGCTCACGGAGGAATTCGATGAGCGCGCCTTCCTATGCGGAGCTGAGGTCGTTGGAGATCAAGGCCGTCTTGGAGGCATCCGTCGGATGGACCTGTACTTTCTTGGTGTTGACGGTGGAGTGAAGGACATGTCAGGTGCGTTCTGCTTTGTGACTGGGGGTGCCCCGTTGTCCGTCACCTCACGGAGCCTTACAAGCTCGTCTTGCATGCCGAAATACTGGGAGATTTTGTTTAAATCCCCGTCGCATTGGTCCGATCGGGTGAAGCTCCAGTGGATTGTGATGACGCCCCTTGGTCCTGGCATCTTGAGTAGTAGGTATGCGTAGTTGTGGGACGGCCAGGAACCTTGCGAATGCTACACGCCCCAGGATGGCGTGGTATTGCGACGGCCAGTCCACCACTTCGAATTCGAGTCGCTCCTGCCGAAAGTTGTTCGGCTTCCCGAAGATGACGTCGAGCCCTATTTTGCCCAGGGGGAATATGCCCTTCCCTGGGACAATGCCGTGGAACGTTGTGTCTGATTGTTCCAGGCTGCATTGCGGGATCCGCATTGCTGCTAGAGTGCTTGCGAACATTAGGTTGATGCCGCTGCCGCCGTCCATGAAGACGCGACTCATCTCGAAGCCTCCGATCTGCGCCTCCAGCACCAGGGCAGCATGACCTGGGCGAGGGATCTGGCAAGGGTGATCCGCGCGAGTGAATGTGATGCAGGACTCCGATCCGCTGAGGTACTCAGGGATTACATGCGGAGTTGCCACGGCCAAGTTGATTTGTCGGGTGATTTTCTTCTGCACCCTATTTGTGGGGCGTCCCTTCTGGATCATATTTAGTGCTCCTTTTGGTGGTGGGGGGGGGGGTACCCGATCCCAGCGTTGTTTTGCGCTGGTGCGACTGGTTGGTTTGGGCCTCCAATAGGCGGCGGTGGAGGAGCTCCGTGTGCTATTTCACCTGGCGCAGGTGCGTTTCCGAACGCAGGGATTGGGGCTTGTTGCCTCATCTGCACCATGCTTTCGCTGAGTTTCTGGAACTCGCGGCAGTCCTTGAGCATGTGGCTGGCTTTCTTTTTGCCATCCTGTTTGTCGATGTAGAAGTGGATGGTGCATGGACCCGAAAGTTTGTCGAATGCTGAGGGTCCGTTGTCGCGGTCGCGGCGTTACCACGACTGTGCTGGTCGTCCGCTGTCGCGGAAGTTTCCTCCGCGGTATCCTCCGCTGTTGCGGCTGTTGTCGTTGCGGCGGTCGGCGTAGCCGGCCGCGACCATGTCGGGTCCGTCGTGGTCCTCATAGACGCGCGATCTCCTCTTGCTGCGGCGTTCCCGTCTGCAGCCGTAGTCATCCTCTTCATCCGATTGTGCTCGGTGAATGCAATCTTCGCCGTCAGCCCACCTGTTGGCGATGTCCATGAGGTGGTCGAGTGTTTTGGGCTTGACGCGCCCAAGTTCCTCCTTGAAATCTTGGCATTTAACGCCGTCCCTGAAGGCGTCGATGGCTCTCTCTTCGGAGATGTGTGTTGCGGAGTTTTTGGTGGTAGACCAGCGTAGTATGTACAAGCGAATAGATTCACCCGTTCTCTGAGTGCAGGCTCGCAACTCTTCGATTGAGGCGGGCCTCTTGCTGGTGCCCTTGAAATTTCGGATGAAGTTGTAAGCTAGCTCCTCCCAACTTCGGATGGACACTGATGATAAGCTGCTGAGCCAAACCCGCGCTGCGCCTGTCAGCTGCAGCTGAAGGCATTGCATGGCGGTTTCTTTGTTACCGCCGTGCAGCTTGACGGATGACAGATGGTCGCTGAGCCAAGATTTTGGATCTTGCGTGCCGTTGAACTTCGGAGTATCCGAAGGAAGCTTGAAATTGCGTGGCATCTGTGTTCGCCGAACAGATCTGCTGAAGCATCGAGCTCCGCAGAGTTCTCCTTCATCTTCATCCATCTCGGACTCGGACGAGCATGCACGTTTGGCTCGTGCTTTGTCGATTTTGCGCTGTGTAAGCGCGTCTCTGGCGTCGTAGTCGCGTTTATGGCGATGCGAGCTCTTCTTTCTTCGAGGAAGGTCGTGTTCCTCTTCTTCTTCGGATGAAGGGGTGGGGCTCCGGTCGCGCCTGGCCGGAGCTTTCTTCTTAGGCTCCGCAGGAGCGTCTTCGTGGAGCGCAGCTCCGACGAGTCCGAGTCCGGTGAGTGCGGACTTATGCAGGGCTCTTTTTGGGTCCCCCTCCGGTGGTGGGTGGGCCGCGAGATACGCAGTGGCTGCCATGATCGCAGCTTGCGGTGTCTTCGGGATGATGTTGCCGTCGGCATCCATATCCATGAACGATGTGTGGAGAGTTCGGGTCACATCACGGCGTTCCCTGGGATCCATGTTCTCCACCCGAGAGCGGTGTTTGTTTCCTTGGTTTCCGTTTGTGCTAGAGCCGGGTGCCATGGCGGAGAGCGCAGCTCGTCGCGCGCTGGACTCAGAGGCTGCTTGCTTGCGTTTGTCGAGCGTCTCCTGCATCTTGACTTGCTTCTTGTGCTCCTCGATGAGGAGGTAGTGGTATGCCATCAGTAGATCACGTGGGGAGTCCACAGGCAGGACTATGTCGCCTGCGACGGCACGGCGTGCCTGGACCCATCCTTCTTTGCTAAGTTGGATGAGGTGGCCGTTTTTTTCCCCGTTGGGTGGGGGGGACTGGCTTCTTCTGTTCCCGCCGTTTTCACCGTTTCTGTCATGCGGGTTGGGGCTCCTGTTGGGCGGCGGGTTAGGCGTTTGCTGCTCCTGGATGACTGCGGCGCATTGGTAGCGCTCGTAGATCAGTCTGCTGCTGCCGCAGCTTTCGGATCTGGAACCGTAGGTCCCTTCATCCGAAGGTGGATCGCACAGATCGGAGTTGCAGCTGTTGCTGTCATAGAACTCATCTGTCGATGGTGATGTGCACAGCACGGGGTGTGGAGCCCATGAGGCGGGCCTGATTGATGGCACGGACACCCGCTCAGGAAGGCGGAGGGTGCCAGTTTGTCCCACCTGGAAGCAGAAGCTCCCGAACAAAATTTTGAGTCCGTCGCCTACGGGCTCGAAATCCTTCATGGTGGTCGGCGAGTGGGCGGTGAAGTCGAAAGCGCCGAAGAGGAGGTGATTCTCCGTCGCCGCGGAGTTGTAGATCGATCGGGCCGGGACCGTCACGGTCGCACAATCTGCAGCCCCGATTCCCACAGACGGCGCCAATTGACGAGGTTTAATCTCATAAATGCCCATTGTTATGGACTTGGGTTTTGGAGAAGATGGGGATGCTGGAGATCGCGGAACGGTTAACAGACAAGCAACCAGGGGACACGAGATTTACCCAGGTTCAGGCCCCCGGAGGGAAAACCCTACTCCTGCTTGTCTGCTCTTGATTACGGCGGAACCAAAGGTTACAGGGTGCGCAGATTCGATCTGGCGTGGAGGTGTGTGTGCGAAAGTATGAGTCGAGAGATCTAGGTCGTGCCCTCCTGGCCTTTATATAGATTTAGGCAGGTCCCGGGCATAGTCCTAGTCGGTTACAGGTTCTAGGGTTTTACCCCTTTGAATTTCCTAACTACTCTAGTCTTGCTCTCCAAGGATCCGAAGGCACCATGGGCCTGGGCCACCCGAAAGTCTTCATGGGCCAACGTACTTTTGCCGTGGGCCTTCCTTGGGCTGGATTAGGTATGCTGAGATCACGTACCCGTAGGGTATAACCATGTCACGCGGTCTCCGTTTATGGGGTGTGCCCTCCGGCGAGGTCTCCTGTCCGCCGTGCCCCACTGCTCCTCTGGCTCCTCTTCTGCCACCGCCGCTTGTTCTCGGCGATGATGCTTCTCAGGAGGCCAAGGATGCTGCTCAGAGTACCAATGATAGTGCTGTTGCTGCATATGAGCTGAAGCTAAAACAATACTTTGCTGATCTCAAGACCTATCGCCTCGATCTGACCGCCTACACTCAGTGGGTAGATGATGATGCTCGTGCTGCTGCTGTTCTCACCTCTAGTGTTCTGCCCCAGTTTGCCGCTGAGTTCATGCGTCTTCCTACTGTTGCTGCTCAGTGGGCACATCTTCGTCAGCGCTATCAGCCGTCTGGGGATGCTCTTTACCTATCTGTGGTTCGCCGGGAGCATGCTCTTCAGCAGGGTGATTCCACTATTGATGAGTTCTATACTCAGAGTGCTGCTATATGGCGTCAGCTTGATTCTCTCCGTACTGCTGTTTGTGGCACATGCCCGTGCTGCCAGATAGTGCGCTCGGATTTGGAGTTCCACCACATCTATGAGTTTCTGTCTTGGCTCCGCAATGAGTTCGAGCCCCGCCTTGCTCAGTTGACTGCCCGTGGTCATATTCTGCTCCATGAGGTGTTGTCTGAGCTTCGGGCTAAGGAGACTTGTCTCCGTGGTGCTGGTCTTCTTGAGGTTCTGTCTGTGCTTGCTACTCGTGGTCCTCCTCTGCCGTCTGCCCCCTCGACTCAGCCACGGTCCTCTGTGCCGCCGCCGATCCTACCCACTCCTCCGGGTCAGGGCCAGAGTCAGCACCAGCAGTCTCGTGGTCAGGGTCGCCGCGGTTCTTTTCGTCATTACACTTACTGTAATAGGGATGGCCACACTTGGGCCACCTGTTATACGCGGGATCCCAGTTTACGTCAGCAGCACCAGGCTCATGTGCAGACTGGTCCTTCCAGATCTTCTGCAGTTGCCCTCTCTGATCAGGATATTATCAGGAGTCTTTGTGGTCTGCTTGCTGCTATAGACTCTTCTTCGACGGGCACTGCTGGTTCTGTGACTGATTCTTCGGGCACTACGCGACCACCACCTTTTACACACTCAGGTATGTCCCCGTGGTATCTGGATTCTGGAGCTTCTTTTTATATGACCTCTGATTCTTCTCTTATGTCCGCTATTCGTTCTCTCACTTCTCATGTCCGTGTTCTCACAGCCGATGGTACCTCTCTTCCCGTTTCTAATCGGGGCACCCTTTCTACTTCTTCTTTTTCTGTTCCTGATATTTCTCATGTTCCTTGTCTTAAGATGAACCTGTTCTATGCTAGTCAGCTTACTGACTCTAGTTGTCGTGTCATTCTTGATGCTAATTCTTGTGTTGTCCACGATCATCGCACATAGGCCCTGGTTGGAGCTAGTCCTCGCAGCCGTGACTCTTCAGGACTTTGGGAGTTAGACTGGCTTCGTGTTCCTTCTGCTGCCAATTCACCTGCCAGTTCTTCTCCGGTCGTCGCCTCTGTTACCAGCTCTTTTCAGCAATGGCATCATCGTCTTGGTCACCTTTGTGGCTCTCGCCTGTCGTCATTAGTTCATCATGGTCTTCTGGGGTCTGTCTCAGGAGATGTGTCTTTATATTGTCAGGTCTGTAGGTTGGGCAAACAGATTCAGCTACCCTATCCTACTAGCGTGTTTGTATCTATGTGACCTTTTGATTTAGTTCATTCCGATGTTTGGGGTCCGGCTCCTTTCGCTTCGAAAGGGGGGCCATCGATACTATATTTTATTCATAGATGATTTTTCTCGGTACACTTGGTTGTATTTTATGCGCTCTCGCAGTGAGGTGCTCTCGATATATCAGCCTTTTGCGGCCATGGTTTGTACTCAATATTCTATACTCATTCGTGCGTTTCGTGCTGACTCTGCTGGTGAGTATATCTCCCAGATGTTGCGCGGTGTTCTTGTTGAGCAGGGTACCTTCGCTCAGTTCTCCTGTCCCGGCGCACATGACCAGAATGGCGTTGCTAAGCACAAGTATCGCCATCTTCTTGAGACCACTCGTGTCATGATTATTGCTTCTTCCCTTCCGCCGCATTTTTGGGCTGAGGCTGTCGCTACGTCGGCTTACCTCATTAATATTCAGCCTTCTTTCGCTCTGCAGGGTGGTATCCCTCTCGAGCGCCTATCTGGTCATTCTCCAGACTAATCCATGCTTCGCTTGTTTGGTTTTGTTTGCTATGTTCTACTTGCCCCTCGCGAACGCACCAAACTGACTGCTCAGTCTGTTGAATGTGTCTTCCTTGGATACAGTGATGAGCAAAGGGCTATCGTTGTTGGGACCCCGTTGGTCGTCGGATGCGTATCTCTCGCGACGTCACATTTGATGAGACGCGTCCCTTCTATCCTCGTCCCACCGCTGGTACCTACCCGGTGGAGGATATATCTTTTCTTCTTTTTCCTGACACACCTCCTTCTACTCCTATTGCGTCTTCTTCAGGACCCACTCTCCCTGATGTCTCTTCTTCGACACCATCCTCCTCTGCTTCGTCTAGTTCCCCTAGTTCTCCTCATTCTCCGGAGCCTTCCTCTGCTATTCCTTATTCCTCATCATCGTCTCATGAGTCGTCTTCCTCTGATGAGCTTCCCTCCACTCTTTTTGTTTGTCAGCGTCGTGCCCCCAACCGTTACTCTCCTAGTCAGTACGGTCTTTCTGTTGCCTCTATGCCGACTTCTTATCGGGATGCTGAGCATCGTCCTGAATGGCAGCTTGCCATGGCTGAGGATATTGTTGCGCTTGAGCGCACTGGTACCTGGGATCTTGTTTCTCCCCCTCCCGGTGTTCGTCCTATCATGTGTAAGTGGGTCTATAAAATTAAGACCCGCTCTGATGGATCTCTTGAGCGCTATAAAGCGCGTCTTGTGGCTCGTGGTTTTCAGTAGGAGCACGGTCATGACTATGATGAGACCTTTCCTCCTGTGGCTCATATGACCACTGTGCGCACTCTTCTTGTTGTCGCTTCTGTTCGTCACTGGTCTGTGTCCCAGCTTGATGTTTAGAATGAATTCCTCAATGGTGAGTTGAGTGAGGAGGTTTATATGCAGCCTCCTCATGGGCATTTTGTTCCCGCTGGGATGGTTTGTCGTCTTCGGTGTTCTCTTTATGGCCTGAAACAGGCCCCTCGTGCCTGGTTTGAGCGATTTGCCTCTATAGTGACTGCTGCTGGTTTCTCTCCTAGTGCTCATGATCCAATGTTGTTTGTTCACACTTCTCCTCGTGGGTGCACTCTTCTTCTCTATGTTGATGATATGATCATTACTGGTGATGATCCTGAGTATATCGCCTTTGTTAAGGCTCGTCTTCGTGATCAGTTTCTTATGACTG
Source organism: Avena sativa (assembly GCA_916181665.1). Classification (NCBI taxonomy): domain Eukaryota; kingdom Viridiplantae; phylum Streptophyta; class Magnoliopsida; order Poales; family Poaceae; genus Avena; species Avena sativa. The sequence goes on from OV702280.1 coordinate 428,745,979, forward strand.
ATCTTGGTCCTCTTCGATATTTTCTTGGGATTGAGGTTTCCTCCACTTCTGATGGCTTTTCCATCTCCCAGGAAAAGTATATTCAGGATCTTCTTGCTCGTGCTGCTCTTGGGTATGAGCGCACTGTTGAGATCCCTATGGACCTTAATGTTAAGCTTCGTCCTACTGATGTGATCCTTTACCTGATCCGACGCGTTATCGCCATCTTGTTGGGAGTCTTGTTTATCTTGCTGTCACTCGTCCTGACATATCTTATCCTGTTCATATTCTGAGTCAGTTTGTTTCCGCTCCTACCATTGTTCACTATAGTCATCTTCTCCGTGTTCTTCATTATCTTCGTGGCACGATCACTCGTCGCCTTTTCTTTCCTCGTTCCAGCTTCAGCTCTAGTGCTATTCATATGCTACGTGGGCGAGTGATCCTATGGATCGCCGTTCACTTTCTGCTTACTGTGTGTTTCTTGGTGGTTCGCTCATTGCTTGGAAGACGAAGAAACAGACATCGGTTTCCCGTTCAAGTGTTGAGGCTGACTTGCGTGCTATGGCCTTGTTGATTGTTGATGTGACCTGGTTACGGTGGTTGCTTGCGGATTTTAGGGTCTGTATTACCACACCCACTCTGATTTTATCTGACAGTACATGTGCTATTAGTATTGCACATGATCTGGTCAAGCATGAGCTTACCAAGCATATTGGTGTTGATGTTTTCTATACACGTGCTCAGGTGCAGGCTCAGGTTGTTGTGCTTCAGTATATGCTTTCAGAGTTGGCGGATTTCCCTTACGAAGGCACAGACCATTGCGCAACATACTTTCTTTCTCTCCAAACTCAATGTTGTGGAGTCACCATGAGTTTGAGGGGGGGGGTGTTAGATGTATATTTGTATATTATATTTCCCCACTTGTTAGGGGGTTTTCCTGCATATTTCCATATGTACATGTACTATATATTGTGACGTTTGGCCTCTGAGGAATAAAGGTTGCCTATTCCTAACAAAAGTGTTGCCATGATGTGCACACCAAGGAGCATATTGATCCTCGGGGCATCATCAAGCAGAGATATATAATCCCGTTTTTGGAAGAATGATTACAGATAGTGCATTGTTGGCTCTTGAGTCGATATATCAAACATGAAAAAGACATAACAATAAGATTTTGCGTCTATAAGCTGGATTTATCTAAGGCATATGACATGGTTCATTGGTCTTTCTTGAGACAAGTGATGCACAAGCTAGGTTTATCTCATTGTCTTATGGACTAGATCATGTACATGTGTGCCATCGGCAAGATATGCAATAAATTTTAATGAAATCCTGGTGGATTCATTTGCACCGTTGCGTGGGCTACGGCAAGGTGATTCATTATCTCCGCTTTTATTCCTTTTTGTCGCTCACGGACTTTCTGCTCTTCTGAACAAAGAAATTGTCCCAAATGAAATTTCTCCTTTAAAGATTTGTCAGCGAGCTCCTGGGGTATCACACCTCTTATTAGCTGATGATACATTGCTTCTTTTCAAAGACACCCATGAAGAGGCTATTAGAATGAAGCAAATTCTAGATATTTTTGCTTTAGCTACGGGTCAACTTATAGACCCAGAAAAATGCTCAATCCTAATTGGTGGAGCTTGTCCCATTCTTGTACAAGATGAGGTACGGTCGGGACTACAAGTGTCTTCCATGGTGTTTGAAGAGAAGTATGTGGGTCTGTCTTCCTATCCTGGATCAGGGGCGGAGCCAGGATTTGACATTGAGGGGGGCGAAGATACTGATGATCATATATATAAGATTTTTTTTTCATGAAGACAACAACGACCTATCATTTTGTGTTGACAGAACTGTTTGGATAAAAAAAAACATAACAGTATATCAAAGTATCATAGTACTGATATTAATATGTAGCACTAAATCTTAGACAATACAAAACAAAAGATCATTTTATATTGGATTAAATTTATCTCTACGAGTATAAAGCCTGATAATTCCATTGCAGGTGACCTTTCTATTATTATTTCCCAATCATTATGCAATAAGTTGTTGTCATCACCGAGCAAACATCAAACAAAAGACACATATTTTTTTGTAAATTAATCAATTAGACTATAGGTTATACAATCTATCGACAAAATACTAATGATTTGGTATCTTCAATGAAAGTGAGGAAGATTGATTCCTATATTCGATGGCACAACATGCTTGTTGCTAGCGTTGCGACATGATTAACAAAGATAGAAACTGGCAAACAACATGGATGGCAAGCATGGCGCTGCGGTTGCGGCATCGCGTGGTGTCTGGCTACTGAGTAGAAGAGAGCGATGGTGGCAGACATCCAGTTAGTTGATCTGAACGATTGCATATGGTGCTAGCTATTAGGTCTAGTTACACAAACGAAGAATGTTGGGACATGTTACTAAAGTTTACTAATAAAACGAATTCATGGGATACATTTGACTTTTGGTATAGAGAAGCACGACAAATCAATTAAATTTGGGCTTAGTATTAATTAAGACTATGAAGCCATTAGTTTAGTACTAAAATTTGCACCTATGTATTAAGGGGGGCCAATGGTTAGGGGGGGTCTAGCCCCTGCTAGCCCCCCCTTGGCTCCGCCCCTGTCTTGGATGGACACATGTCTAAAGGGAAGTTTTCTAATCTATACATGCCCAATTAGCCAAAAGACTCTTAGTACGGGGTGATGTCAATCTTGCACAAGCTGGTCATGAGGTTTTCATTAAAGTAGTTGTGATATAGGTATGCCCTACGGGACTATTGGCCTATCTGATCCGCCCCGGTGGGAAGCCCACATCACGATCCGCTGCTGAAGGTAAAGCCCGCCCATCACGATTCTGGTGAGACCAAGCCTATGAAGGACTCGACTCCTCGGCGGATACGGCAACAAGACTAGATAGGAAACTTTAAGGCCCCTCCCCCCCCCCCCCCCCCTCAAACTTGTAACCGACTCGGACGTCTCCCAAGACCTAGCCTCCTCATATAAAGGCTAGGAGGGAGCGACGAGGAGGGTAGTCAATCTCTGACACATACACTCAGCCAGATTTAATCAGGGCCTACACAGATGAATATGCTCCAGTGGGGCCACATCAAACATTCTTAAACATGCACGACGCACAAATAAATTTCTTTATTTCTCTAGCGTAATTATTATGTGCAATTTACCGTGACAACTGGATGTGATGGCATCATGCCTACAGCGACGGATATATGATCGCCAGCCTAAATAGATACCGAGAATGCTCATCCGTCGGATAAAAAACCTTTACAGGTACTTTGGGTTTGTGCAGTTTAAGAAAAGTACCACACATGGGGATATTTTTGTTGTGTTGAGCCATGCTCATAAAACATATCGTATCTGCTGCGACTTTGCAATCTAGATGAGTAGATCTATCTTATAGTGCGTTTTGCTTAGCTAATCAGGTATCCATTTTCTAAAACAAATACTAATTAGCAATGGGACTATACCTAGTAGCCCCTTTGGCAAAAGTGCGATCCAATTCTTTAGCATATAAAGCGGTTAAAAATGGCAGGTTAGCTGATTGGATATCTAGAGTTCGATCGTCTAAGTTTCAGCTCAATCCTAAAGAGTTGAATTTTTTTTGTTTTCTATTACTATCATGAAATGAAAAGTTAGAAGAAAAAGAAAAAGAAAAGGGAAAAGAGAACCAAATAGAGAGGTCCATATGCAACAGCGAATGCCAATGCCAATACGTTGCTGGAGTCATGTCACGTGGGCCCTGGCGGCAGCCCACTGCTTTCCAAAAGAGAGCGCGCGCTTTGTGACGTTTAATTGCGGCTATCTAGCCTGGAAGCGGCGCCTCGAGCCTGTAGGATTTTGGATTATTGGAGGTGGGTGACCTGAAAGTTTGTGCTCTTCCTTCCTCCGTCCTCGTCAGCATATTCTCAACCTGTCTGCATACTAGAGTTATCTACCGTTTAATGTAGGAGTACCATAAGCCTAATGGAGTACATGATAGTACTACTGTCTGCTTACATGTTTCTGAGTCAATATCAACCTGTCTACATACTAGAGTTACCTAGTACCATTTTATGGAGAAGACTTCACTTGATTGAAAAGTGTTACTTACTACAGTTGAATTCCTTCCTTGAGTCTGCTGGACCTTGTACTCCATGTGCATTTGTGGGACGCAAAAAAAAGTTTCGGTGGTAGTGGAAGCGGGCGTCGTAAGAAATCTTGAGAACTCACAGTACAAAGATATCTGAACTTTTTCATGGCCTAGTCAGAAACCAGCAACAACAGCTTGTTGTATGTTGTGTACCCGACTACTCGATCGGCTGTCATCATCATCATCATCTCCTCCTCCCACCGACGAGTGTTTCCTGCGCCCTTTTCTCGCCGTGCAGAATATCCATGGAGAATATGACTCCTCCCGTGCGTCTCCGGCGTCCTTCCATGTTGCCGTACCCGGCCCACCCAGACCCAGACCATCATTACCAGCGAGAAAATGTTTAGTGGATGATTAGTTCAGGGCCAGATATGCTGCTGCACTGCACCGCACCGTGTGCTTGGGAGAAAAGAATGGTATTATTGGTACCTGCCTGGCCTACCGCTATACTCCTATGTCCGCAAGCTTTTGTAGCTGCTCTTTTCGCTCTTTGCTTGACGCTTTCGATCGGGTCCGTCATAGTTTATGTTGGATCATTCATCATTTGCCGTCAACTTGGCCGAGTCTTCGTGACTTCGTGTACGTACGTTCACGGCAAGTTGAAATGGTGACAACTTATACAGACATTGTATAACCATATATAGTTTAGTCTCATCCATGCTAGTCATGATTATGTGAGAACTGGACGTACGTGTTAAATATTGGAAAAGAGCAATAATCTGTGTACTCGTTTCAATACTGGCTTTCTTGCACAAAGGGCGATTCCAACAGGTTGCCCCCATGCACCGATGTACGTGCGGCCTCTGCGGGATGTCACATAAAGGCATGCGAGAGCGAGGTTGGAACTTGGCACAAGCATTATCCTCACGAATATTCGGGCTCAGTTGGAGCCTCGTAGGTACTAGTACAAAAGTGTAACCCCTCAATAACCTGACGTGCTGGAAACGATGGAACAGTGCGTCCACGGACGCAGCAGCGCGCCGTATGTAGCTGTGGCGATCCTTTCGATGAGCCAACGGCAAACGTGTCCAGGTGAGAAGTAACTCAAGGATGGGAGCGATGACTCGGACTGCTTATCGTGACCGGGGACCGTGTCGTGGTAGCTGCTAGATCGACCAGACTGTTCCCCTTTTCCGTCTCATTGCGCCGGCGTTTCCCCGTAGAGTCCAGCGGGCAGCGCACGGCCGGGGTAGTGTCGCCATGCATGACGATCGACACGATCGAGCACGTTCAGTTGAGCCTCGCGCGCGGCATCACGTCGACCGTACGTACGCTCCCCGGCCGAGCTGCCCGCCGCACCTCACCTCACGCCACAGGATAACTAGAGCTAGAGGTAGGTAATGTCGTCACTTGTGAGTATGGATGACTGGATTATGCATCGGTAACACATCAGTCGATCGGCTGATCTGACAGGACGTTCGTGTGCTACTCCTGGGCCAATAATGCAACGACCCCGGCCCCAGCTACTAGCAGGCGTCCCGCTCCGGCTCGCTCGACTACTCGTGCGAACGCGCCGACCCATCGTGTGTACCGTGGGCTGTCCTGGTCGAGCCGTCGATGTGAAAGCTTGTCCTGGTCGAGTAGTACCATCTACCATGCATGCATGAAGGTTGACAGGTCGAATCGTGGTGGCGATTGACAAACGATGATGGCCCTCTTCCTTCTCGATCGGCCCCTGTTGGGTTTAGGTTCCGCTGGATGGAGCGGATTGATGATGACCACGTCGGTCTGTCTTGATAAGTCTGTCCTACACATGTTCCTTTGAGCTGAGTCTTGTCCTACACAGACGAGCCATGTTAAAACTCGATTTGCCAGGACTTTTAATGGGCTGAAGATGTTCGTGGGCCTTAAACCTTGGGGCCGACTACACTTGTCTTGTGTGTTTTCCTGCGCTAAAGGACGTCTAAATTGAAGGACAGCTATATGCCGCCCGCTGGGCCTGGGCCACACACGGCGCATCCACTGTTGGGCCAGACCAGTAGGCTATTTCTTCTATTTTTTCTTATTATCTGATTTTTTTTCTTTTTTGTGATTCTTTCTTATTTTATTTCGTTTATAAAAAAACATTATTTTTTCATAAATGTTCATTTTTTTACTTTTTTTTTTGGTAATATCGGTTCATGATTTTTCAAATTTTGTTTATGATTTTTGAATTTTGGTTCATGAGTTTTTGAACTTTTGTTCATGATTTTTTGAAAATTGTTCATGGTTTTTTATTGTTGATCATATTTTTGAAAATTGTGTTCATGATTTTTTGAGAATTTATTTTTAATAATTAAAAAAACAATTTCTTAAGAATTATTGAGAGTTTAAAATAAAATGAGAAAAATATAAAAAGTAAAAGAGAAGACGCCTCACTAGGCCAGGCCCAACAGGGGGTGCGCCATGTACGACACTAGCTGTCAGCGGGCGGCATATAGAACCTTCCACTAACTTGTGTTTTCAGAATTCGTGAGATGGTGCATTATTGCTCGGCAAAACAGGTCCGTAGGGAGATCTTTACCAAGACTGCTGCTATGGTGGATGATTATAGATTCATATGGAGCTTTCAAGTCCCCCTAAAGAGTAGAATTCTCTTCTGGTTATTCGTATTGTACTATATAGATATTGTTGACCAACTATACTCTCATTAAGAGAGGTTGGTGAGGGAATGGACTGTGTAATTTATCCCGAGCATTATGTTTGGTGATTTACCAAGATTAACAATCATGGTACTCATGCTTAATAGCTGTGTGTATCCTGGATAGTACCCTCCGCAATTTAAAGACGAAACGTGTAGCAAATATCTCTAAGAGTGTTCTGCAACCACCACAAAAAAGTTCCATACCAGGGAGACACATTCTGGAGGGAGTGGTCATTCTCCATGAAACCATTCATAAACTTCAGAGGAGGAAAATGGGTGGTGTTCTTTTTAAAATCAACTTTTAAAAAAGCATATGCCAAAGTAAATTGGTCTTTCTTGTAGAAAACTTTACGAGTGAAAGGTTTTGATCCAAAATGATGTGATTGGGTACACTAATCAATAAAAAAAAGGTGTGCAGGGATTAGAGTTAATGGTTTCTAAACTAAAGAGGTCTTCGTCAAGCACATTTATCTTCCATTTTATTTAATTTTGCCAGGGATATGCTGGCAATCCTAATTGCACGAGATAAAGAGAATGGTGAAGTGAGTGGACTCATACCACATTTAGTTGATGGGAGAGTTTTGATTTTGCAATTTCCCGATGATACTATTCTTTTCATTTAGCATGATCTAGATAAGACCCTTAATATGAAGCTCGTCCTATGCATTTTCGAACAGTTGTCGGGCCTTAAAATTAATTTTCACAAGAGCGAGATTTTTCCTTTGGCAAGGAAAAATAATTTGAGAACGAATACAAGATACTTTTTGGGTGTGACATAGGGTCTCTTCTATTTAGATATCTGGGGATCCAAATTCATTTTTGTAATTTAAAAAATAACAAGTGGAAATCGTTGTAGAAGATCATTTTATGATAAATATCAGTAGTTGGATTGGCAAGATGCTTTCATACGGAGATAGACTAGTCCTTGTTAATTCAATCCTCACAAGTCTATCGAAATTCATGCTCACTTTTCTAGAAATACCCAGAGGGGGAAACCATTTTTTAGATCACATTCTTTTTGGCAAAGCGATGGTCATAAAAAGAAATACAAATTAATTAAACGAAACATAATTTGAAGAGGAAAGGATCGCTGTTTAGGAGTAGAGGCTTTAGAGTTAAAAACCAAAAGTTTTCTTACAAAGTGGTTAGGGGACAATTCTCTAAGTGATCAATACCCAACCCTTTGGGTCCTTTAAACATAGGTTTTAGAAAACGTTGTACTTAGTGATGTGATTAATGCTTGTTCAATTATTGGACAATGGGGACATTTTAAATGGAATTTAACCTCCTTGGGTTGCTTCACTGTTAAATCGATGCATAATGATTTACTTAATGGTCATACGGTTTTCTTGGTCAGATACATTTGAAAAAAAAGTACCTTTGAAAATAAGAAATTTTTATGTGGTTCCCTCATAAGAAGGACATTCTCGCAAAAGGTAACTTAACTAAACGGAATTGGTAAGGGTTTACTAAATATTATTTTTGTGATCAAGAGGAAACAATACAATATCTGTTTATTTCATGCCCTTTTGCAAAATGCTATGGATGATTATATTTATGACTTTGAATATTCCACCTCTTGCTAATATCACAAACCTTTTGGTGAATTGGTTAAATGGTGTCCACAAAAAATATAAGGGACACATTAGAGTTGGTGTGTGCACCTTATTATGGGTTATATAGAATGTCTGCAATGATTTAATGTTTAACAAAATAAGTTTTTATTATTTCTATAGGTTATCCCTTTGGCTACGCATTGGATCCATATGTGGTCATTTTTCCAGTCGACGAAGAGGGCCAGGCTATGGATATTGTGGGTAACAGTTTGGCAGTATCTGTTGGAGATATTCCCTAGAGGCAATAATAAATGTAGTTATTATTATATCTTTGTGTTTATGATAAATGTTTACATTCATGCTATAATAGTATTAACAAGGAAACATTAATACTTGTGTGATTTGTAAACTTAATTTGAAGTCCCTGGTAAAGCCTCTATATAATACTAGCTTGTTGGTTAATAAATGATTGTGGTTTCCCTATCATGAACATTGAGATGTTATTAACAACAAGATCATATCGTTAGGAGAATGATATGGTGGACATACTCCTATAGATAAGCGTAGCATAAAGATCAAGTCATTTTAATAGTTCAATTGCTATATGCTTTCTGATACATAGTAATCTAATTCCTTCGACCATGAGATCATGCATATCACCTTTACCGGATGGATGCTTTGATGACATCAAACACCACACCGTAACTGGGTGGCTATAAAGGTGGCGTTGAGTGTTCGGAAAGTATTGGTTGAAACACATGGATCAAGAGTGGGATTTGTCCATCCATATGACGGATAGATATACTATGGGCCCTCTCGGTGAAATGTCATCCAATTAGCTTGCAAGCATGTGACTGGCTCACAAGGGATCACATATCACGGGAACGAGAAAAGAGTACTTATCGGTAACGAGGTTGAACTAGGTATGCAGAGATACCGACGATCATAACCTCGGATAAGTAAACTATCGTGAGACAAAGGGAAATTGATATCGTATGTAAGTGGTTCATTCGATTGCAAAGTAATCGTAGAAATATGTGGGAGCCATATGAATTTCCAGATTCCTCTATTGGTTATTGATCGGAGAAGTGTCTCGATCATGTCCGCATAATTCATGAACCGTAGGGAGACACACTTAAGGATTCGATGTTGTTTGAGTAGTTATGGAATGATGAGAAAGAGACCGAATGTTGTTCGGAGTCTCGAATGGGATTCGGGATATCACGAGGAGATCCGGAATAGTCCGGAGAATAAGATTCATATAAGGAAAGTCCCGTTTCGGAGTTGGGGAATGGTTCCGGTGTTTTCATCGGGAATGTTCTAGAAGGTTCCGGAATGTCCGGCACTCCGGGGGGGAAGAGTACATGAATGTGTTATATCAAGTTGGTATGATTGCATCATGTACTCGGTGTCATCGCTGTTCAAAATAGAGGGTTTATTCAAATCCTAGTTTGAAAAGTCAAACGGCTAGTTTGAAAGTCAAACGGCAGTTTTTGGAAAGAGGAGGAGGAGTGGGAAACCGAGTTGGGGAGGAGTTCCCTCCTCCAACCGGCGGCGCACCACCCAAGCCGAGTTGGGGAGGGACTCCTCTCCCTCCCCTTGGCCGGCCGGCCCCTCCACCTATAAAAGGAGGGGCAGGGCTCCCTCCTAGACACATAAGATCCTCTCCTCCAAACCCTAGCCGCCAGCGCCGCCACCTCCACTGCCGCCGCCGTCGACCTAGGCCAAGCCGCCGCCGCCGCCTAGCAACCCTAGCCGCCGGCCAAGCTTCCTCCTCGGCGTGTCTAAACCCTAGATCGTCGAGGGACTCTCTCATACTCGACCATACTCGCTCCGGCTTAAGGCGAAGCCCTGCGAGATCTCCCCTCTACTTCCGGTACCACGCCGTTGTGCTGCCGAAATCGCGAGGAGAGTGCTACAACCTTCGCTGCCTGCTGGAACAAGGGAGAGGAAGGTCTTCGTCGAGTACCAAACGTGTGACCGACTGCGGCAGCGCTGCCGGAACGCAGCGCCGGAAGGATCGTCTACGCGATCTTGAGATCGGGAAGAGTACGACTACATCACCCACGAGAATCCGCTCTCGTTGAACACTTTGGAATCTTCGAGGGTGAGTTATTCTATCGACTCGTTGCTACAATCTAGTAGATAGATCTTGGCTTGTTTGTTTGTATGCGGTAGAAAATTTTGTTTTCCATGCTACGAAACCCTACTGTGGTATCAGAGCCGTGTCTATATGTAGATCTGTTGCACGAGTAGAACACAATGGTCATTGTGGGCGTTGATGCTTTTATTGTCGATTGCTTCTTGTGTACTTTGCATCTTGCGGTATGTTGGGATGAAGCGGCCCGGGCTAACCTTATATGACATCGTTCATGAGACTTGCTCCACGCTTGACATGCAACTTGTATTGCATAAGTGGCTTTGCGGGTGCCTGTTTCTCCTAGCATAGTTAAGATCCAATTTACAATGGGTGATTAACAATACTAGTATCAATGTTGTGGTTCTTGTTCGTAAGTTAGAACGACACTTATTGAAAGCCCCAAACCACGTAAAATATGCAAAGAAAGTAGAGGCGTCTAACTTTGTTTTGCAGGGGTGTGCTGTGATGTGATATGGCCATGATTGTGATTATATTCGATGTCTGCAATGTTCCTTATTGTAAGTTGGCAACCGGCAGGAGCCATATGGTTGTCTTTAATTTATGTTAAGACCCGCGTGTCTATTCAAAGTAGTTGTAATAGTTGAAGCCGGTGGACGACAACCATGAAGAAGCGTCATTGACCTTGATGCAATGCCGGTGATGATGGAGATCATGTTCGTGCTTGAAGATGGAGATCGGAAGCACAAAGAAGAAAGGCCATATCATATCACATATTATGAATTGCATGTGATGTTAATCCTTTATGCATCTTGTATTGCTTAGTAGACGACGGTAGCATTATAAGATGATCCCTCATGCACATGAATTTCAAATCATAAAGTGTTCACCCTAAGTTAGCACCGTTGCTAAAGCTTGTTGTTTCGAAGCACCACGTGATGATCGGGTGTGTTAGATTCCGCAAGTGTATACAACGTGAGCAAGCCAGATTTTCTCATGCGGAAACTAAGGTTTGATCTTGACGAGCCTAGCATGTACAGACATGGTCTCGGAACACGGATCACCGAAAGGTAAAGCATGAAGCATATAGTAGATATGATGAACATGTCGATTGTTCGCCATTGAAACTATATCAACTCTCGTGATGATCGGTGTTGATGTGGTGGATTTGGTTCGTGTGATCACTAAAACAATGTGAGGGATATTGTTTTGAGTGGGAGTTCACCTAGTTTAATTTTATTATTAATTTGAACTCAATTTGTCATAAACTTAGTCTAAACTATTGCAAATATGTTGTAGATCAATGGCAGCCCCTACCATCAATTTTAATGCGTTCCTAGAGAAAGAAAAGTTGAAAAACAATGGAAGCAACTTCGCGGATTGGTTCCGCAATTTGAGGATTGTCCTCACAGCTGGTAATTTGACCTATGTGCTGGATGCACCGCTGGGTGACCCACCTGCAGCTGATGCTACCGATGAAGTAAAGAATGTTTACCTCGCTCGAAAGAATCAGTACTCCATAGTTCAGTGTGCTATCTTGTATGGTTTAGAATCGGAGCTTCAGAAAAGGTTTGAGAATTCAGACCCATATGATATTGTCGAGGATCTCAAATTGATCTTTGAGACCCATGCGGCAATTGAAAGCTATGAGGCTTCTGAAAAGTTCTTTAACTGCAAGATGGAAGAGGGCAGCTCCGTCAGTGAGCATGTGCTTAAGATGTCTGGGCACGCAAACAAACTTCAAAGCTTGGGTATAGTGATTCCTAATGCTTTGGGAATTTACCGTGTCCTCCAATCACTACCACCAAGTTACAAGAACTTTGTGATGAACTATAACATGCAGAACATGAACAAGCAGTTGCCAGAACTGTTTTCTATGTTGAAGTCTGCAGAAGTGGAGATCAAGAAAGAGCACCAAGTGTTGTTGGTCAATAAGACCACCAAATTCAAGAAAGGCAAGTCTAAGCAGAAGGGACACTTCAAGAAGGGTGGTAAGAAAGTTACCACGCCGACGAAGAAGACCAAGGCTGGACCTAAGCCTGATACTGAGTGCTTTTACTGCAAGGGAGAAGGTCACTGGAAGCGGAATTGCCCAAAGTACTTGGCGGATTTGAAGAACGGCAACATCAAGAAGAAAGGTATATCTGATATACATGTTATTGATGTGTATCTCACTAGTACTCGTAGTAGTGCCTGGGTATTTGATACTGGTTCGGTTGCTCATATTTGTAACTCGAAACAGGTGCTGCAGAGTAAACGGAAGCTAGCGAAGAACGAGGTGACGATGCGCGTGGGAAACGGATCAAAGGTTGATGTGATCGCGGTCGACACGCTACCCCTTCATCTACCATCGGGATTAGTTTTATACTTAAATAATTGTTATTTGGTGCCTGCGTTGAGCATGAACATTATATCAGGATCTTGTTTATTGCGAGACGGTTACTTGTTTAAGTCCGAGAATAATGGTTGTTCGATTTATATGAGTAATATGTTTTATGCACATGCACCTTTGATAGATGGTCTATTCTTGTTGAATCTCGATAGTGGAAATACACATATTAATAACATTGAGGCTAAACGTTTGAAATCGAGCGATAACTCGACCTATATGTGGCACTGTCGTCTTGGTCACATTGGAGTGAAGCGTATGAAGAAACTCCATTCCGATGGACATCTTGAATCACTTGATTTCGAATCACTTGAAAGATGCGAAGCATGTCTGATGGGTAAAATGACTAAGACTTTATTTTCTGGTATGATGGAGCGAGCTACGGACTTATTGGAAATCATACATACCGATGTGTGTGGTCCAATGAGTGTAGCATCACGCGGTGGTTATCGTTATGTTCTTACCTTCACGGATGACTTGAGTAGATATGGGTATATCTATTTCATGAAACATAAGTCCGAAACTTTCAAAAAGTTTAAGGAATTTCAAAGTGAGGTAGAGAATCAATGTAACAAGAAGATTAAATTTCTACGTTCTGATCGTGGAGGTGAATATCTAAGTTACGAGTTTGGCGAGCATTTGAAGAAATGTGGAATACTTTCACAATTGACACCGCCGGGAACACCACAGCGTAATGGTGTGTCCAAACATCGCAATTGAACTCTCTTAGATATGGTTCGTTCTATGATGTCACTTACAGATTTACCGCTATCATTTTGGGGTTATGCATTAGAAACAGCCGCATTCACTTTAAATAGGGCACCATCTAAATCCGTTGAAACGACACCGTATGAATTATGGTTTGGGAAGAAACCTAGATTGTCGTTCCTTAAAGTTTGGGGTTGCGAAGCCTATGTAAAAAGGTTACAGCCGGACAAGCTTGAACCCAAAGCGGAAATATGCGTCTTCATAGGATACCCGAAGGAAACTATTGGGTATACCTTCTATCATAGATCCGAAGGCAAAATCTTCGTTGCCAAGAATGGATCCTTTCTAGAGAAGGAATTTCTCTCGAAAGAAGTGACTGGAAGGAAAGTAGAACTCGACGAGGTTGTCGAACCTTCTCTCGAAATTGCGAGTAGCGCAGCACCGGAAGAAGTTCCTGTGGTGCCTGCACCAATAAGAGAGGAAGCTAATGATGATGATCATGAAACTTCGGTTGTAGTTGCTACAGAGCCTCGCAGGTCAATGAGAACTCGTACCACTCTAGATTGGTATGATCCCGTTATGAGTGTCATGTTGGTGGACAACACCGATGACCCTGAGACATATGAGGAAGCAATGATGAGCCCAGATTCCAACAAATGGCAAGAAGCCATGAAATCCGAGATTGGATCCATGTACGAAAACCAAGTATGGACTTTGGTGGACTTACCGGATGGCCAGAAGGCTGTCGAGAACAAATGGATTTTCAAGAAGAAAACAGATGCTGATGGTAATATTACTGTCTATAAAGCTCGACTTGTCGCAAAGGGGTTTCGACAAATTCAAGGAGTTGACTACGATGAGACTTTCTCACCAGTAGCGAAGCTAAAGTCTGTGAGGATTATGTTAGCAATCGCTGCATATTATGATTATGAGATATGGCAGATGGATGTCAAAACGGCATTCCTCAATGGAGACATTGATGAAGAGTTGTATATGATGCAACCCAAAGGTTTTGTTGATCCTAAAGATGCTAACAAGGTATGCAAACTTCAACGGTCCATCTATGGATTGAAGCAAGCATCCCGAAGTTGGAATCAACGTTTTGATAAGGTGATCAAAAGTTTTGGTTTTATACAAACTTATGGAGAAGCTTGTATTTACAAGAAAGTGAGTGGGAGCTCTGTAGCATTCTTAATACTATATGTGGATGACATATTGTTGATTGGGAATGATGTAGACCTTCTTAATAGTGTCAAGGAATATTTGAATAATAGTTTTTCAATGAAGGATCTTGGCGAAGCAGCTTACATATTAGGCATAAAGATTTATAGAGATAGATCAAAACGCCAAATATCATTGTCACAAAGTACATATTTGGACAAAGTTCTAAAGAGGTTTGGAATGGAAGATAGCAAGAAAGGGTTCTTGCCCATGTTGCCCAATACGACCTTGAGTAAAACTCAAAGTCCGACATCGGCAGAAGATAGAGAAAGGATGAGTAAGACTCCCTATGCCTCAGCCATAGGATCTCTAATGTATGCCATGCTATGTACTAGACCCGACATTGCATATGCTGTTAGTTTAACTAGCAGATATCAAAGTGATCCAGGAGTGGATCATTGGACAGCGGTCAAAAACATCCTTAAGTACTTGAGAAGAACTAAGGATATGGTTCTTTCTTATGGAGGTGATGAACAACTCGTTGTTAATGGTTACACCAATGCTAGTTGGAACACCGATCCGGATGATTCTAAATCACAATCTGGATACGTATTTATTTTGAATGGTGCAGCAGTTAGCTGGAGGAGTGCAAAGCAGCGTTGTGGCGAGATCTTCAACTGAATCGGAATACATGGCTGCTTCGGAGGCTTCACAAGAAGCGATATGGATGAAAGAGTTCATTACAGAGCTGTGTGTGGTTCCTAGTGCGCTGGACCCAATGTCTATCTACTGTGATAACATGGGCGCCATAGCCAATGCGCAAGAACCAAGGTCACACAAGAAGCTGAAGCACATCAAGCTACGTTTTCACGCTATTCGAGAACATATCCAAGATGGGGATATAAAGATTTGCAAAGTACACACAGATCTGAATGTGGCGGATCCGTTGACTAAACCTCTCCCGAGGGCAAAACATGACCAGCACCAAACTGCCATGGGTGTTCGGTATATTACCATGTAATCTAGATTAGATGACTCTAGTGCAAGTGGGAGACTGTTGGAGATATTCCCTAGAGGCAATAATAAATGTAGTTATTATTATATCTTTGTGTTTATGATAAATGTTTACATTCATGCTATAATAGTATTAACAAGGAAACATTAATACTTGTGTGATTTGTAAACTTAATTTGAAGTCCCTGGTAAAGCCTCTATATAATACTAGCTTGTTGGTTAATAAATGATTGTGGTTTCCCTATCATGAACATTGAGATGTTATTAACAACAAGATCATATCGTTAGGAGAATGATATGGTGGACATACTCCTATAGATAAGCGTAGCATAAAGATCAAGTCATTTTAATAGTTCAATTGCTATATGCTTTCTGATACATAGTAATCTAATTCCTTCGACCATGAGATCATGCATATCACCTTTACCGGATGGATGCTTTGATGACATCAAACACCACACCGTGACTGGGTGGCTATAAAGGTGGCGTTGAGTGTTTGGAAAGTATTGGTTGAAACACATGGATCAAGAGTGGGATTTGTCCATCCATATGACGGATAGATATACTCTGGGCCCTCTCGGTGAAATGTCATCCAATTAGCTTGCAAGCATGTGACTGGCTCACAAGGGATCACATATCACGGGAACGAGAAAAGAGTACTTATCGGTAACGAGGTTGAACTAGGTATGCAGAGATACCGACGATCATAACCTCGGATAAGTAAACTATCGTGAGACAAAGGGAAATTGATATCGTATGTAAGTGGTTCATTCGATCGCAAAGTAATCGTAGAAATATGTGGGAGCCATATGAATTTCCAGATTCCTCTATTGGTTATTGATCGGAGAAGTGTCTCGATCATGTCCGCATAATTCACGAACCGTAGGAAGACACACTTAAGGATTCGACGTTGTTTGAGTAGTTATGGAATGATGAGAAAGAGACCGAATGTTGTTCGGAGTCTCGAATGGGATTCGGGATATCACGAGGAGATCCGGAATAGTCCGGAGAATAAGATTCATATAAGGAAAGTCCCGTTTCGGAGTTGGGGAATGGTTCCGGTGTTTTTATCGGGAATGTTCTAGAAGGTTCCGGAATGTCCGGCACTCCGGGGGGGAAGAGTACATGAATGTGTTATATCAAGTTGGTATGATTGCATCATGTACTCGGTGTCATCGCTGTTCAAAATAGAGGGTTTATTCAAATCCTAGTTTGAAAAGTCAAACGGCTAGTTTGAAAGTCAAACGGCAGTTTTTGGAAAGAGGAGGAGGAGTGGGAAACCGAGTTGGGGAGGAGTTCCCTCCTCCAACCGGTGGCGCACCACCCAAGCCGAGTTGGGGAGGGACTCCTCTCCCTCCCCTTGGCCGGCCGGCCCCTCCACCTATAAAAGGAGGGGCAGGGCTCCCTCCTAGACACACAAGATCCTCTCCTCCAAACCCTAGCCGCCGGCGCCGCCACCTCCACTGCCGCCGCCGCCGACCTAGGCCAAGCCGCCGCCGCCGCCTAGCAACCCTAGCCGCCGGCCAAGCTTCCTCCTAGGCGTGTCTAAACCCTAGATCGTCGAGGGACTCTCTCATACTCCACCATACTCGCTCCGGCTTAAGGCGAAGCCCTGCGAGATCTCCCCTCTACTTCCGGTACCACGCCGTTGTGCTGCCAGAATCGCGAGGAGAGTGCTACAACCTCCGCTGCCTGCTGGAACAAGGGAGAGGAAGGTCTTCGTCGAGTACCGAACGTGTGACCGACTGCGGGAGCGCTACCGGAACGCAGCGTCGGAAGGATCGTCTACGCGATCTTGAGATCGGGAAGAGTACGACTACATCACCTACGAGAATCCGCTCTCGTTAAACACTTTGGAATCTTCGAGGGTGAGTTATTCTATCGACTCATTGCTACAATCTAGTAGATAAATCTTGGCTTGTTTGTTTGTATGCGATAGAAAATTTTGTTTTCCATGGTACGAAACCCTACAGTATCAACACGGGATTTCTACAACTGGTGTGGCCGGCAGTCTGGCATTTGACATAAAGATGTCTTTGTGTCATTTTGTTTTAGTTATTTTTACATGGCTAATTCACATTGAAACTTTGAATGATTCGTGATTTGTAATACTTTCCATTTCAAAAAAAGAGAATGGACTGCATCATTTCTATTTAGAGAGGGAGATTACGTAATGATGACAATTTTACCAATGGATATGGATATCTACCTTACCTACATGAGCAAAGTATGAGCATACTTTTATATGCATAGGTAATATCCATATCCTACTTATTAAGACACGGTATAATCTTGTACCCACTCATGCCCTACCTATTTAAACTGATATGTGCACCTTACCCGTATAGTTCCAACCTATGTAGCCCAGCAGTCCAACAATGCAAGGGCATGTGAGTTGTGATTTCTTTTTTTTGAAAAGAGGATATCCCCAAGAATCAATAATATTTTGATTTCTAAACTTTGAGTGAACTAATGGCTAGGAGGTGTTGATACCTACCTAGACGTGAGATCCCGAGTTCGAGTGTCAGTGGCTGATCTCTCACTATACACACCAAAAAATATTCTATTGAACTGCTTGGAGGGTTTTCTAACCCCAAGTCCCATATCTAAACTTTGATAATTGTCATAAACTCGTCTACCCATTGTTGAGTTGAGATGATTTTCTGGTCAAATGTTTTATCAATGAATATAAAACCTATGAATAAATTGTGTACTATTTGATCTACATGGTGGTACCCAATGGGTACGGATACCCATCGATATGGGTGTGGATAAAGTTTTATACATGTGGATACATGTATGAGTATATTTTTTGTATCATTGACTATATTGTATGGATATGGTATATCTACCATGTCTATACCCTACCCATTGACATCTTTAAGATCACCCAACATTTCTGTTTCGTTGTTGAGAAAGTTGGGGTTCAGTACAAGTGCACCTACAGACCCACAACTTTTAGATATTTTACTGGTAGCAAACTAAAACACAAAAATATAAGATCAATCTTGAGTGTAATCAGTTTTTCTTCTCGGTAGAAGAAAATATGGTGGGCGACTATATTCTGTTTTCAATTCAGCTTATAATTTCATCCAAAATTTATCCAAAATATTTAAATTTTATAAAATTATGTAAATATTGGTAAATTTCATCAAGTAATATATTTTCTCGGGGTAACTGGGACCGGTTTCCTGGGAGATACCAGTCTAGAATAAAAACCTTGAGTGTAGCACAACAATATACTATGTTAAAAAATAAAATTTGGGAGAAAACTTATAGTATGTGACCTATTAAAAGTAAAAAGTGGTACGTAAATATGAATATTTCATTCATTAAATTTATCTTTATGTTTCTCTCAAATGGCACAACATTTTAGGCTAACCATAGTGGGGAGTATCATGCAGCAGTATCATGCATATTTCCTCCGTCTGCAAATAAGTGTACTTCTAGCTTTTGTTTTAAGTCAAAATTAATAAATTTTACAGAAAAACATGACACCATTTATGACATTTAATTAGTACCATTAGATCCGCTTTGAAATATAGTTTTATAATATACTATTTTGATTGTACTATGTTGTTATATTTATCTACAAAATCGGTCAAAATATTCAAAAATTTGACTCAAAGCAAAAGCTAGAAGTACACTTATTTGCGAACGAATGGAGTATGATACTAATATATGATTTTATTATCATAGTACTAGTATCATGCATATGATACTAGCGTGTGATATTATCTCTATAGTGCATGATATCATATGATAGTATCGTAGTATCACTATATTTAATAATTTGTAGAATCTTAATGTAAAATTATGTACTCCCTTCGGTCTAGTTTATTAGACACACACGTAGTTTAAGAAAAACTTTAACTTCTTTTAAAGATGAATCCGATGGTATATTTTTTATGACATATTATGTAAAATTTGTTGACCAAAATTAAAGGTCAATGTTGTTTCCAAACTATGTGCATGCCTAATAACTGGACCGAAGGTAGTACAAAATTTACATGCATTAGGATTTCTAGTTTTACGTGCTATAATAAGGTATCTACCTATGATACTTTAACCATCTCTGTCTTTGTTAATTATTATACCACATCAGATTTTTGTCAATGTAAAATGCATGATACTAGTTATGATACTCCCACTAGGACTAGCCTAATACATTGTACTATCATGTAGTTGTATTATAATAGTAGTAGATTTAAAAAATTGTAGAATTCCAATGTAAAATTCAGTACAAGATTTACTTAACATTAAAATAAAATTAATTTTACGTGCTATGATACAATATCTACTTATGATATTTTAACCATCTTTTTATTCATTAATTGATGTGCTGTATCAGATTTTTGGCAACATAACATGTATGGTACTAATACTACCACTATGGCTTATCTCAAGTGGGGTGGCGGTTTATCTCAACTTGATGGTATTGGTTTTACAGAAATGGTCCTAACTGCTGGATGGTATATTTGGTGGGAAAGAAGACAAAAAATTCATGGTGAAGTTGTGCAAACTGCGGCTAGATTTGCTCTTTCTATCATTGTTATCTCCAGAAACTATATGGTTGCATCAAGGAAACCACGGGCTAAACAAAGAGATGGATGGAAGAAACCATAAGAAGGTAAATTGAAAATTAATGTTGATGTTGCTTTTGACGTGGACTCGGGTAAAGGATCTACATGAGTTATTATACGAGATTGCAATGGCTAGTTTATAGCGGCGTCCAAAAGATTTCTTGCTCATGTTATTGATGTCCCTATGGATGAAGCTTATGCTTTCAGAGATGGGTTGATCCTGGCACAACATATAGGATGCAATAATTTTATTGTGCAAATGGATTGTATGCAAGTGGTTCAAATTACGAGGGACAGAGATTTTTCGACGACATCTTCTGTTGCTATCTATGATGATTGCATGATTCTCTGGAGTGGTTTCAACTCGGTGACTATCGAACAATATAATAGGGAAGCCAACCAGGTAGCTCATGAGCTCGCTAAGGATGCTTTTATCTCTAGTAATTCTTGTATTTGGGTTGATGACCCCCCCTAGGTTTATCCTTAGCAAGATTGCGAATGATGTAATAGTGTTATCGGATTTGTGAGCAGCAGGTTTTCTATGCACTCTTTTACTTACCAGGATATCTAAGGGGACTGAAAGGTTTTTAATAAGGCGGCATGCTTGCTAATATATTATGTTTCAAAAAAAATTACTACCACTATGGCTAGCCTTAAACTCGAACTTTACGGGTCATAATTAATCTATAGTGTGTAAATACTTTCTTGAAATTGTTGCTAGACCAAATATCTCTATAAGAAGTGGGTGTGTAGATGTACCCCTACTTAGAAAACCATTGTTTGTGAGTCAAGATTTTTGGCTCCCGAGCACCAGTGCTCCTGCTATTTCAAAAAAAAAAAAAATCAAAATCCTAATTGTGAGTTTCAATAAAAATTGAAGAACATATTTGGGTGTATCCAATGATTTTTCTACAAATGTACAAAATATTAATTTCAAATACTTTATATTTGGGCTACACAAAACAGACAAAAATATAGATCTCTACATGTATTTTTCAAATCCCCTAACTTTATCAGATTTTTCATTAATATGTAGCCCAAAATACAGTGATTTTCGTGTTTGTGGATTTGCATGCTTGTGGGATATAACATTGAGTACATCTAGAATTATTTTTTATTTTTTTTAACTTGTAAATATGACTTTTTGTTTTTTTAAGGGGGCATTGGAGCTCGGGAGCCAAGAACACTTTCATATTGTTCCGTGGCTAAGTTTATGGGTCTTTCCAAGACATCCTGAGAGTGAGTAAGATCTGTTAGTTCTCGAACCTGCTAAAAAGATCAACCAATGGTAGCCAGCTCAAAGTATAATGCCATCTCGAATATTACACAAATCAAAGGATGTATGGTTGTACACAATAAAAAACTATAGAAGTATGAGATAGTGTGAATTAACCTAAAGAAAAAATCGTACGATTTGCAGCCCACACGAATGAAACAACTTTTTTGTTTGCGGGCCATGAAGGTAAATTACTACGAATCAAACAACCGACAGATAATCCTCCAAACATAAACTCTGAATGGACATGAAAAAGAAACCCTCAGTTGACGGTAAATCGAGCCATGAAGGCACCTTCCAAATTTACCAGGATAGTACAGGTAATTATACAGCATGATAATCAGCTAACTAAACTGAAGTAATTATACACTACACCGCTGACCACATACTTCAAATTAAACAAAACATAGAAGGAGAAGGATTAGTTTGTGATTTGGCTCAAAACTAACTAAGAAATCCCAGACTAATCCTTCCTCTATGAACATGAGTGCACGTGGACCGCTATTTCACGGGTATTTGACATCTTGGGTGTAGATGTAGTCCGTGTGGATCTCCTCCCATTTCGTCGGTTCACTCTGCGGCTGTCCCCTCTTGGCACCTCCGCTGCTCCCTTCCTCGCTGCGCGGTTCCTGCTCGATTAACATTACATTTAGGTCGGCGCATCAGTTGACAGATTGCAAAACCAACACAACCTGCATAAGTGCATATGTATGCATGCGTCGATACTTAAGGAGCATGAGCATATGCATGCACGTGGTTTGTCATCGTATCAAGAGTGGTGCTGCTGCTCAGGGTAACACAGCACAGGCGTAGCTGTTCGATCTAAATGCATAGCATATGCGTGCTTGTAAAGCAACGGCCAAGATTCAGATATGAAATTTAAGTGTAAACTGACCGGGGAGGCTGTGGCGTGGCCATGGCGCTGCTCCTGATCCTGCGCTAGTGCCCCTGAGAACTTCCTGGAGTGGACATCTTGAGCCAGCAGCAGGAGAGCAAGGCATACAAGGCAGAGCCTCGCCATGGCTATTCTTCTTGCACGCGTCATCGATCCTTTCTGCAGAATACTCTTTTCTTCCCCCTCTCGGTCAGCTACAATTGTCAACATGAGGAGGAAGAAATAGCATATTTATAGACGGTGGGAGATTGACATGGAGTTTCTTGTGCAAACAGCTGCATGCGCGATGCGCACGCGCTGGCTCGGTTCTGATGATGATGTTGCAGACCGGAGTACAGTAGAGTTTGATGCTCGTGCCGCCTTACCTTGGGGCGCTGAAATGGGCCGACAGCCCGTTTACCCGGCCAAGTATGACCAAGGCCTACCACACGTCCAAGAAGGCCAGAAAATTAACTAATGCCGTTGACCAGGTGGAGATACGGGCGACGGGAGACACGAGCGAGGAAGACGAGAAACCAGGAGGCAGTAGTAAATGGCGATCGGACGCCGCGCCCAGTTTTGCGTCGGGAGCGTCGCGCGGGGCGGCTATTCAATGGATCGCCCGTACGTGCATGCAAAAGTCAAACCTCAAATGTCGCGCAGGTACTCCGCGGCACTGTGCACTATGGAGCTACCGCTTCCATTCCCTTCTACTCCTTGGAGCTACTGGGGTGGGGCCGTGGGGGTCGGCGCCGTCGTCGGGAACCGGCCGCCGTGCCCCGCCAAGTTAGACCGGACCAAGGATTACAGCATTGTTGGATGGTTGTAAGATGTAATTTGGGGAATATGTTTTCCGAGAATCGATCGAAGGATCTGGCATTTAGGTACACACAAACTGTGTTTTCTTTTTTTTGTGTGTGTGCACTACTAACGTTTCAAACGCGTCCAACGCCAGCCCGTAGTTTCGTATGGGTTGATAGTTTTTAACGAGCAAAAAGGAGATTCCATTGCCACGTTTAAGATCCTCCTCTTCTGTAAGTTTTTATGTCTCAACGACATTGGTCCAATGGTAATGACAGACCTCCTCCTCGGCTCCTCCCGCCGCCGGGGAGGAACCCTAGCTAGCCCCCACCACTTGACTCCCCACATCCTCTCCCTCCTCCCTCGCCGTCACTAGAGGGCGTGGCCAGGCAAAGCCTGGTCGTAGCCGGTGACGGCGGGGATCTCTTCGTGGACCACGGTGAGGCGATGGAGATGACTGCAAGATCATGGTGACACGTGCCCATGGGTGGTTAGTTGGGCAGAGCGATTCGGAGTGTCCGGGTGTCTGGTTTGAGGGGTCGGGAGAAATCCTTGCCATTTCGGCACCGACGCGGCGACGCTTGCGGGTGTCGTCGTCCTTCCTGAAGGGCGTCGGGGGTACCTCTCCACCATCCCCTGTAGTGTACCAGGGGAAACCCTAAAACACGTCCCGGGGGTCTCGGTGGACATAGCGGTGGCGAGCCATCTCCTCTTTCGTTGAACCAGCAATGTTGGCATTGTTTCTCTTTTATTTTCTTTCTTGTTTCTTTTGGGCTGCTTTTGTGTTGTTGGCCCTAGCATTGGTGTCGAGTTGTATTGGTCGTTTGCTATATTAATATACCAGGGCGCAAACCTATTTCGAGGGTGCGTGGGTGTAGCAACCGCGCAGTGGCGGCAAATCCGGCCGTTCACGGCAGGAGATCAGATCCCATGGCGACGGCTCTGGTTTTGGCGATGGTGGCGCGACTCCCTTGTGATGGCGGGTCGTTTCCCTTAGCTTCGCCGTTAGCACCCTCGCTATGTGGTGGCGGAGGCCATTGTCGGCGTCGAGCCTGTGGTGTAGTTCAAATCAGACTGTGGCAAGAGTCTCCAGGGAAAACCCTAGATCATTCAGATTAGTCGATGGTGGCACACTCGTGTCATATCCCCCCTCCCCGTGGAGGCATCGTCTTAGAGATGTTGCTCCATCTGATGCATCTCGTCTTCTAGCCCGGACTACTCCGGGGAAAACCCTAGATCTGGGTCTCCCAAATCAGACGATGGCGGCGTGTGCAACGTCGTTATCTCTCCTAGGGGCATCATCATTGGAGCATTAGCTGGATGGATTGTGAGGTGAAGTTGCGTTTTTCCTCCTTGTCAAAAACAGCGACTCCTGGTGGCGTGGTCCAGCAGGGTCTCCGTGTCATTCATGTCATGTTGGACAAGCGGAGGGTGGTGGAGTTGTCTAGAGTCCTGGTGGCGTTGACGGCGGGCCTCACAAGGTCATTGCATTGATTATAGATGTTAGCAAGGTTTATCCGTCCGGTTAGGCCTGCCAGGGTTATAGATGCCTAGTTATCTTAAGCCTATTTATATACTTATCTGTATTTGAATGCTATTTTTCTTCTATTATGATTTGTGTCTTTTGTATTTATTTGTATTCTTGACTCGTTGGAGTTGTTATATGTATATGTGTTTCCTGTGAGTTCCGTTGTGAACAATTGTGATGTAACAACTTGTGAAAATTGCACCCGCATATTATGATTGGTGGCCCTCTTCAGCTGGTTTCTGCATGGATTTTGAGGGAACGCTAAAACTTACTCCCTCTGTTTCACAATGTAAGAATTTTTACCAAGCTAAAATAGTTTGCTAAAAAGTCTTATATTATGCAATGGAAGGAGTATATAATTAATATCGTCCTGGGAGCGTTACACCTTTCTTTTGCAAATGATCTGTTTTTTTTTTTTTGAGAACTGCAAATGATCTGCTTTAACCACCATACTTATCATGTTATGCTATAACCGGATTGCCTATCACAATCCTTGATAGGTCATTACACTTTTAAATTCCCCTAATTAGTAACCTTGAGGAGCTAAACATTTCTTAATCTTTCCATTGCTTTGCTTTGGAAAGATGACGTTTCCCACATTGGTGTGCTGATCTTGCCAACGTAACAAGAAACCATGGGTGGACTGAAAGTTGAAGCCACTAGCAGTTGTGGATGATAAAAGGTATTATACCCACAAATCACGATCATATCTCCTCCATTTTAATAACTGAAAGGCTACTCAACTAGATAGTAGAAAAATATTAGCCTGACCGATTGTCTCTTGATATAATAAGTACTCCATCCGTTCATTAGAATAAGGTCTATAAATTTAGTCAAAAGTCAAATATTGCAAAGTTTGACCAAACTTTTAGAAAAGACCTCTATAGAGTCAAATCAATCTTATTAGATACATTATGAAATATATTTGAGGTATATACACTTTTAGTCCCACATCTTGCATCGTAAGAGTGTTTTGGTCCCACATCTTGCAAAGTTAGCAAAACTAGTCCCATAACTTGCATTCTTAAAACAATTTAGTCCGATTTGATTGAATTTCAGCAAGTTTGACTAAATTCGTTCATAATTTTTTCAAAATAATCCTTACATATTTTTCTCTGGCATTTGTGTCCCTAGCACGAAGCAGACAGATTGGTCCATCTGTTAGTACAGGTACAAATAAAATAGTTAAAACTCCAGAATATAAGAGGGACTCGAACTCAAAACCTATGTATAGTTATACACCAACAGAAGCCACTACAGCAACATATACTATTGATTAAAAAGAAGGATGTAATTTTTTTATATAACACAAGAGCACACACGTACGGTAAAAATGCAACTGAAAGTATCGAAAACACCTTCAAAAAATATATATACATGTGAGTAATTATGTAAGGATTTTTATTGTGCAAAATTTCAACCCAACTGTTTTGTATTGGGCCACACACAAAAATATACAATTCTAACATGATCTGAAGGCGCATAGTTTGCAAACCTACATCTCTAATTTTGTTTTTTTCTATTTAGCCCAGAATACAAATTATTTTGGATTGAAAATTTGCATCGTTTTTAGAATTTTTCACAACTTTAGAACAATATTTTTAATATCCAAAATAAAGAATTTCATGTAGCCCAGGCGTATACACTCACTCAATCAAGATTCACTTCACTCGTGTGCGCGCTTTTAGTATACATAAGTTTCTTGTTTTATGTCTGTTGAGCTAGCTAGCGTGTTGCCTGATGACAGAGGGATTCCCTCCTCGCATCTTGTGTCGCCCCTCGCGAGGGCGATGGAGACGCTAACCCTACCTCCCGCCGCCCCGTCCCTGCTCCTCCCCTCCTATCCCGCAGCCGTCTGGCAAAGTCCTAGCGGTTCGAAGGCGGCGTAACTTTCGCTACCCGGTGCTGGAGAGCCATCGCAGGGTGGCGCTGCTGGCGGCGGTGCGGCATAGAGTTGACGATGGACTAGGGCGGTGTGGCGGAGGGACTGCTTCTGGCGGGGACACTCAGGCCTTGGCCGGCGACCTGCTAGGAAGAGTGCGGCTGCGGTGGCGCAGCCGAGGTCCTTCGACGGCATGGCAAAATGGAAATTCTCAAAAGTACTATTCTAAAGTCGTGAAAAATTCTAAAAAAAGGAGATGCAAATTTTCAATCTGAAATGATTTGTATTCTCGATTACATAGAAAACACAAAATTAGAGCTAGGTTTGCAAAATGTGCACCTTCAAATCAAGTTAGAATTGTCTTTTTTTTGTGTGTAGCCCAATACAAATCAGTTGGGTTGAAATTTTGCATAATAAAAATCCGTACATCATTGTGTACAAATCAGTTGGGTTGAAATTTTGCATATATAATATTAAAGTTGTTTTTGATACTTTCAGTAGCATTTTTTTATCGTCCGATAGGTGCTTTCGTGTTATATAAGAAATTACGTCCTACTATTTAAGCAATAGCATATGTTGTTGTAATGGATGTGTTGGTGTTTAGCTACCCAAAGGTTTTGAGTTCAAGTTCCTCTGACGCCTGTTTTAACTATTTTATTTATATAATCTGTACTGACAGGTGGGGGTTTGTTTGTCCGCACCAAGGACATAAATGCCAGTGGAAAATATATAGGGATCATTTAAAAAAATTATGGACAATTGCTAAAATTTAATCAAATTGAACTAAAATGTTCTAAGGATGCAAGTTGTGGGACTAAAATGCTCCTACGATACAAGATGTGGGACTAAAAGTGTATATAGCTCAATATATTTTCATATGGTATCTATCTATTATCATAGTCATTGATAATAGTTTTTTTATAAACTTGGTCAAATTTTGCACTGTTTGACTTTTGACTAAATTTATAGGCCTTATCCTAAGGAATAGAGGTAGTATATATCTTTAGATGACTGATGTCATAACATTTAAAGTGCGAAATTTCGAGAAAAAGTTAGAGAAAAAACCCGTATTTCTTCATGCTAGATGCAAAATGTCCAGTTGCGATCTCTTACCAAACCAACGAAAGAAACCTAAATCAGAAACACATGAAGTCAGGTTAATTTGTCTCATTGCGAAGTGCAAGTTTGTGTGTCCGCCATGTACTCTTCCCGGAAATTGCGCATTCTGGTAATCAAGAAAATGACAGGATCCAAAGCTAAATTACTTGAAAGTGCAAAAATTAGGAGGCGTTTGTTGCTTATGGCAAGCGAAGCAAAGTGTGGCCGAGACCGTGACATGTCGTGTTTACCTTTCTCTTGAGTAGATTAATTAGGAGGAAGACAGGTTGGTGTTCCAAAAAGTTGATAGTCAACAAGCGTCGCCACAAACAATTATTGCCGTCTGAGTAGCAAACTCTGCTTTAGATTAGCAAACTCTGCTTTAGACATATCCTGACCACCCTAAACTTTTTGTTTCTCCATGAGTTTCTGCTTTAGGCATGCTTAATTGTCTTAGCTCCTAGAATGTGACACGCGAACTGGAGCAATTAATTATTGCCGCTAATGGCATTAGTAGGTAAGAAAATTGAAGCTCAAGAAGCATGAAGTAACACTAGCTAGGGGACCTAAACCTAATGACAATATGATATATGCAAAGATGTTACTCCGTATCTTTTAACAAGTTAAATATCATGTTAACTCTAACTATAGCATCATTCGCAAAAAAAAAACTCTAACTATAGCATGACCTCAAATTATTTAACATCATGACCTTGAAAGGCAAGAGAAATATCATTAGCTTAATTAGCACATACACAACATACCTATTTGTTTAGGCAAGAGAAAGACTGCACTAGTAGAAAACAAGCCTTTAGTTTGGAGCATTAGTCCGATTTTATTATGAATCAAGACTAATGCTCCAGTTCCAACAGCGAGAAACAGTCGCAGGGTACGACGATCTTTAGTCCCGGTTCGTGTCTAAAGATAGACCTATAGTTTCGGGTTGAGACACCAATCGGGACTAATCTCCCTCCTATATCATCTTCCTCCATGTCCGAGCCATACTCCATTTCAAGCTGCTTCTCCTCTCTGTTTGCTCCCTAAGCTCGAGTTCATCCTCAATTTTTTACAAGATTTGGCGGCGCTCCATCTATCCAAGGGTTTCTAAAAGGTTAGTAACTTAATCCTTTCATCTTTCACTGCTGCGACAAAAGGCCCTTCCGAACTGGGACAAGAGGCCTGTTTTCTACCGGTGCTGGGAAACTACCATAGATATTCTGAAAATAAAATATAGTGTACTCATATATCACTGGCAGAACGGATGGTAGTGTATTAATTTTTTGTCGAACTTCATGTACTCCCTCCGACTCAAAATACACTAGTAGAAAACAGGCTATCCGTTCGTGCCCCCTAACAGCATTAGTCCCGGTTGCACCACGAACCGGGACTAATGCTGGCACGCGTCCCGGTTCGAGCGGGCACGGTGGCCGGAGGCATGCGTCCCGATTGGTAAGGGGTCATACGTCCCGGTTTGTAACACAAACCGGAACTAAAGGTTGGGCATCAGCCACGTGGCGTGGCACACACCTTTAGTCCCGGTTTGTGTCGTATGATCCCGCCCTCTATAAATACGACGCCCCAGCCCTCTGCCTCCCCTCTGTTTTTTCTTGGTGGAAGGTGTGAGAGGTGTGCTAGTTTATTATTTTTCCTATGCATGCATTCAAGGTGTTTGATGAAATGTTTGAGTGAATGATCCTGTTTAATTTCTCACAGAACAAAAATATAGAAGGTGTCCGAGACGCACTTGAGCTTTCTCCTCTTTATTTCCCTCGATCGAGGTTAGCAATCTTATCTTTTTTCTGTCAATGATACAATTCATGTGTCGATGTGAATTGTTCATTTCACTATTTATGATGTCCTATTTTTGATAAACTTACTTATATGATGCAGATAAACGGTCGGGAATGGATGTACGGTGACCGGCGTGTACCTAGGTACATTAAAGGCGTGGATAAATTTATCGATGTGGCTACGACAAACAAAGACGATGGTTTTATACGTTGTCCATGTGTTCAATGTCGGAACAACAAGGAGTACTCTTCCTCGAAAATCATTCGTGGCCACCTGGTTATGAAAGGTTTCATGCCTAACTATAATTGCCGGACCAAGCATGGTGAAAGAGGGGTTATGATGGAAGACGGTGAAGAAGAAGATGATGATAACAACTATCATCATATGTTTTCTGAATACAGTGATACTGCAATGGAAGACAATGAAGAGAAAGAAGGTGAAGAACGGGCATCAGATGATCCCGCTGATGAACTTGGTAGGGTCATTTCTGATGCAAAGCGAGACCGTGAAATAGAAAATGAGAAGTTGAAGTTAGAGGGCATGTTAGAAGATCACAAGAAATTGTTGTACCCAAATTGTGAAGATGGCAGCACAAAGCTCGGTACCACACTTGAATTGCTGCGATGGAAGCAGAGTGTGGTCTAACTGACTCCTCATTTGAAAAGATGCTAAAAATAATGAAGCCGAAGTTTCCAAAATATAACGAACTTCGCGAGAGTACCTACGAAGCAAAGAAGACTCTCTGTCCTCTAGGATTAGATGTGCAAAAGATACATGCATCCATTAATGACTGCATCCTCTACCGCGGTAAGGAGTATGAGAATTTAGATAAATGCCCGATATGCAATGCGTTGCGGAATAAGATCAGACGAGATGACCCTGGTGATGTTGAGGGAGAGCACCTCCGGAAGAGGGTTCCTGCTAAGGTTATGTGGTTGCTCCTATAATACCAAGGTTGAAACACATGTTCAGAAACAAAGATCATGCCGGGTTGTTGCGATGGCACAAAGAAGACCGTAAGAAAGACGGGAAGTTGAGACACCCTGCTGATGGGTCACAGTGGAGAAAAATCGAGAGAGACTTCCCAGACTTTGCACGTGACGCAAGGAACTTATGGTTTGGTCTAAGTACGGATGACATGAATCCATTTGGGGAGCAGAGCTGCAGTCACAGCACCTGGCCCGTGACTATGTATCTACAACCTTCCTCCTTGGTTGTGCATGAAGCGTAAGTTCATTATGATGCCAGTGCTCATCCAAGGCCCGACGCAACCGGGCAACGACATTGATGTGTACCTTAGGCCATTAGTTGAAGAACTCTTACAGCTGTGGGGCAAACCAGGTGTACATGCGTTGGATGAGAACAAACAGGAGCCATTTGATCTAAGAGGGTTGCTTTTCGTAACCATCAATGATTGGTCTGCTCTTAGTAACCTTTCAGGACAGACAAACAAGGGATATAAGACATGCACGCACTGTTTAGATAAGACTGAAGGTACATATTTGCATAAATGCAAGAAGGTTGTGTACCTGGCGAATCGACGATTTCTTCCGACCAATCATCCCGTAAGAAATAAAGGCAAGCATTTCAAAGGTGAGGCAGATCACCGGAAGAAGCCTGAACTCCCTGCTGGTGATGATGTATTTGGTATGGTCAAGGACATAGAAGTAATCTTTGGAAAGGGTCCCGGCGGTCAATCAGTTCCGAACGACGTCGCTACAGGACACGCACCCATGTGGAAGAAGAAATCTATATTTTGGGAGCTGCCATATTGGAAAGTCCTACGTGTCCGCTCTTCAATCGACGTGATGCAGGTGACAAAGAATCTTTGCGTGAACCTGCTAGGATTCCTAGGCGTGTATGGGAAGACAAAAGATACACCAGAAGCACGGGAGGACCAACAAATTATGAAAGACCCAAAGAACATGCATACACAAAATAAGATGGATAAAGGGCGTCACTTAAGTCGTGCCAGCTATGCTCTTACCAAAGCAGAGAAGGAAATATTTTTTGAAGTCCTTTACAGTATCAAGGTGCCGTCTGGCTTCTCATCTAATATAAAGGGGATAATAAATATGGCAGAGAAAAAGTTCCAAAACCTGAAGTCTCATGACTGTCACGTGATTATGACGCAGTTGCTTCCGATTGCATTGAGGGGGCTTCTACCGGAAAATGTTCGAGTACCCATTGTGAATCTGTGTGCATTCCTCAATGCAATATCTCAGAAGGTAATCAATCCAGATATTCTGCCAAGGTTACAGAAGGATGTGGTACAATGTCTTGTTACTTTTGAGTTGGTGTTTCCACCATACTTCTTCAATATTATGACGCATCTCCTGGTTGACCTAGTGGAAGAGATTGCCATTCTCGGTCCTGTATTTCTGCACAATATGTTCCCCTTTGAGAGTTTCATGGGATTCTTAAAGAAATATGTTCATAACCGTGCTAGACCAGAAGGAAGCATCTCCAAGGGACATGGAACAGAGGACGTCATTGAGTTTTGTGTTGACTTTATTCCTGACCTTAAGCCGATTGGTGTTTTTGACTCGCGGCATGAGGGAAGACTAAGTGGAAAAGGCACGCTGGGAAAGAAAGCAATGATATGTAGGTACGGGGATTCTTTCACTAAAGCACGCTACACAGTTCTACATAATTCCACCTTGGCAGCTCCTTATATCGAGGAACACAAGAATATTGTACGCTCCAAAAACCCGGGGAAGCCTGAATCATGGATTACAGATGAACACATAAAGTCTTTCGGTGGTTGGATGCGGACACATATCTTGAATGACACCACTGTTGGAGATCATCTATACTTGTTGGCCGCGTCACCATCTTCTACTGTATTGAATTTTCAAGGGTACGAAATAAATGGGAATACATTCTACACGATCGCCCAAGATAAAAAGAGCACCAACCAAAATAGTGGTGTCCACTTTGATGCAATAGACAAGAATGGACAAAAGGACACATACTATGGTTACATAGAGGAGATATGGGAACTAGACTATGGAGTCTCTTTTAAGGTCCCTTTATTTCACTGCAAATGGGTCAACCTGAATGGGGAAGGGGTAAAGATAGACCAGTTGTACGGAACGACAACAGTGGATCTCAACAATCTTGGTTATAAAGATGAACCATTCGTCCTAGCCAATGATGTGTCTCAGGTTTTCTATGTGAAGGACATGTCCTCCAGACCGAAAAAAGAAAAAATATGCAAATGAATACATCATATGATGAGCCAAAGCGTCACATAGTTCTTTCAGGGAAAAGAAACATCGTGGGAATCGAGGACAAGATAGACATGTCAGAAGATTATAATAAGTTTGATGAAATTTCGCCCTTCACAGTGAAAACTGACCCAAGCATTCCGTTAAGTAAAGAAGATGCTCCATTGTTACGTATGAAGCGAACATAAGGAAGGAAATATGCCAAGAAGTTCATGCTCATATTGTGTAACTCTAGTTCATGTCTGGCCGGGATATCTTATGATGTTTGCAATTTTCCAAGTTTAATAAATCTATTGAGTGTTAGTCCCGGTTTGTGGCTTTACCGGGACTATATATAGGGGGCCTTTAGTCCCGGTTTTATAGTCTCGGTTTTTAATATTAATAAATGTCTTGAGTGTTAGTCCCGTTTTGTGGCTAGACCGGGACTAAAGGGGGCCTTTAGTCCCGATTCGTAGAACGACTTTCCCGAACTATGAAGAAGTTGTCCCGATTCATACTTACCATTAAGATCTGATCTCTGGTCACATATTAGGGAGTGCCTCTATGACCAGTTTCTTAGAGATCCTGGAGGACTGGGATCCGGCGGCATCTCCCTGAAACTGGTCGTAGTGGTGTCCCTGCTCTCGCACACCATCTTGCAGCTTGTAACTTCTCTAACTAGATCAATACACTTGGGAGCTAACTAATTTCACATATTAGGGAGTGCCTCTATGACCAGTTTCTTGGAGATGCCGGAGGACTGGGATCCGGCGGCATCTCCCTGAAACTGGTCGTAGTGGTGTCCCTGCTCTCGCACACCATCTTGCAGCTTGTAACTTCTCTAACTAGATCAATACACCTGGGAGATAACTAATTTCACATATTAGGGAGTGCCTCTATGACCAGTTTCTTGGAGATGCCGGAGGACTGGGATCCGGCGGCATCTCCCTGAAACTGGTCGTAGTGGTGTCCTTGCTCTCGAAAACCATATTGGAGATGCCTCAATCTGGCTGGAGGACTGGACTCACAAGGATGCTTATTTATAGTATAAGCAGCTCGGCTAGTGTCGACACTTACGACATAATGTCGACATTCACCCCTATTATTAGTGCTGACTCGTGTTTTGTAAAGGTTGGTGTCTCCAACTGGTACTAAAGATTCATCTTTAGTCTTGGTTGGTGACACCATCCGGGACAAGGTACACGCCGCATGACATAATGTCGACACTCACCCCTATCATAAGTGCTGCCTTGCCCAGCCTGCCGAAATCCCTCCAACCAGGACTAAAGATGAACCTATCAATGTTGTTGTGCCCATATTATGCATGCATGTGGACATTGGTATGGAGAACAATGTTGCAGGAGGAAGTATTCCTTTTCGTCGCACGGAAAAACCATTTTCCATTTTCCGAGCGCAAAAAACGGGTCGTTTTGTGAAGTAACCACCAAAATGCTGTTCCAGAATGCTACCGTCACATTTTTCTAAAATACTAGACCACCTTACATAGACTATCTCCCAACCAGGACATCTTAAACCTTTTCGTCCATCCCGGGTACAAAGGACAAATGTCTGCCGAATCGGTAGGAAGTCCGGTTTGTACTACAGGTACATGATCTAACGCCCGTGATTTTTTGAAAAAATCATTTTTAGACTCGCAGTATGTGGTTTCTTCAGAGATCCAATGCAAGTTCTAACGATGCTCGTACCCTATCTTCATGCACGCCGGGTCGACCATAGTTAGAAATTCAAAAAATTCAAAACGGGCATAAAAAATTCAAAAAAAATCTGAACAATGAAAATCCTTTGCGTGGTATCATATTATGTGACATAGTTGCAAGGAAAAATACCAGACTTGGTATATTGATCATGTCTCGAAAAAACCTTCACAAAATTACCTATCATGTTCGAGGTTTCATGGCTTTCGGTTCAAATGACCGATGTTATGTGCTGAATCACGGCATAGTTTGTGATGTTGTGCCCATATTATGCATGCATGTGGACATTGGTATGGAGAGCAATGTTGTAGGAGGAAGTTTTCCTTTTCGTCGCACGGAAAAGCCGTTTTCCATTTTCCGAGCGCAAAAAACGGGTCGTTTTGCGAAGTAACCACCAAAATGTTGTTTCAGAATGCTACCGTCCCATTTTTCAAAAATTCTAGACCACCTTACATGGACTATCTCCCAACCGGGACATCTCAAACCTTTTCTTCCATCCCGGGTAAAAATGAAAAATGTCTGCCGAATCGGTAAGAAGTGGGTCTGGTTTGTACTACAGGTACATGATCTAACGCCCGTGATTTTTTGAAAAAAATTATTTTTAGAATCGCAATATGTGGTTTCTTCAGAGATCCAATGCAAGTTCTAACGATGCTCGTACCCTATCTTCATGCACGCCGGGTCGACCGTAGTTAGAAATTCAAAAAATTCAAAACGGGCATAAGAAATTCAAAAAAAAATCCGAACAATGAAAATCCTTCACGTGGTGTCATATTATGTGACATAGTTGCAAGGAAAAATAAATTGGTATGGAGAGCAATGTTGTAGGAGGAAGTTTTCCTTTTCGTCGCATGGAAAAACCGTTTTCCATTTTCCGAGCGCAAAAAACAGGTCGTTTTGTGAAGTAACCACCAAAATATTGTTTCAAAATGCTACCGTCCCATTTTTCTAAAATACTAGACCACCTTACATGGACTTTCTCCCAACTGGGACATCTCAAACCTTTTCGTCCATCCCGGGTAAAAAGGACAAATGTCTGCCGAATCGGTAGGAAGTGGGTCCGGTTTGTACTACAGGTACATGATCTAACGCCCGTGATTTTTTGAAAAAAAATCATTTTTAGACTCGCAATATGTGGTTTCTTCAGAGATCCAATGCAAGTTCTAACGATGCTCGTACCCTATCTTCATGCACGCCGGGTCGACCATAGTTAGAAATTCAAAAAAATTCAAAACGGGCATAAGAAATTAAAAAAAATCCAAACAATGAAAATCCTGCACATGGTGTTATATTATGTGACATAGTTGCAAGAAAAATACCAGACTTAGTATATTGATCATGTCTCGAAAAAACCTTCACAAAATGACCTATCATGTTCGAGGTTTTATGGCTTTCGGTCCAAATGACCGATGTTATGTGCTGAATCACGACATAGTTTGTGATGCTGTGCCCATATTATGCATGCATGTGGACATTGGTATGGAGAGCAATGTTGTATGAGGAAGTTTTCCTTTTCGTCGCACGGAAAAGCCGTTTTCCATTTTCCGAGCGCAAAAAACGGGTCATTTTGCGAAGTAACCACCAAAATGTTGTTTCAGAATGCTACCGTCCCATTTTTCTAAAATACTAGACCACCTTACATGGACTATCTCCCAACCGGGACATCTCAAACCTTTTCGTCCATCCCGGGTAAAAAGGACAAATGTCTGCCGAATCGGTAAGAAGTGGGTCCGGTTTGTACTACAGGTACATGATCTAACGCCCGTGATTTTTTGAAAAAAAATCATTTTTAGACTTGCAATATGTGGTTTCTTCAGAGATCCAATGCAAGTTCTAACGATGCTCGTACCCTATCTTCATGCACGCCGGGTCGACCATAGTTAGAAATTCAAAAAAATCAAAACGGGCATAAGAAATTCAAAAAAAAATCCGAACAATGAAAATCCTTCACGTGGTGTCATATTATGTGACATAGTTGCAAGAAAAAATGCCAGACTTGGTATATTGATCATGTCTCGAAAAAACCTTCACAAAATGACCTATCATGTTCGAGGTTTCATGGCTTTCGGTCCAAATGACTGATGTTATGTGCCGAATCACGGCATAGTTTGTGATGCTGTGCCCATATTATGCATGCATGTGGACATTGGTATGGAGAGCAATGTTGTAGGAGGAAGTTTTCCTTTTCGTCGCACGGAAAAGCCGTTTTCCATTTTCCGAGCGCAAAAAACAGGTCGTTTTGTCAAGTAACCACGAAAATGTTGTTTCAGAATGCTACCGTCCCATTTTTCTAAAATACTAGACCACCTTACATGGACTATCTCCCAACCGGGACATCTCAAACCTTTTCGTCCATCCCGGGTAAAAAGGACAAATGTTTGCCAAATCGATAGGAAGTGGGTCCGGTTTGTACTACAGGTACATGATCTAACGCGTACCCTATCTTCACGCACGCCGGGTCGACCATAGTTAGAAATTCAAAAAATTCAAAACGGGCATAAGAAATTAAAAAAAATCCAAACAATGAAAATCCTTCACGTGGTGTCATCTTATGTGACATAATTGGAAGGAAAAATACCAGACTTGGTATATTGATCATGTCTCGAAAAAACCTTCACAAAATGACCTATCATGTTCGAGGTTTTATGGCTTT
Organism: Avena sativa; assembly: GCA_916181665.1. Taxonomy (NCBI): domain Eukaryota; kingdom Viridiplantae; phylum Streptophyta; class Magnoliopsida; order Poales; family Poaceae; genus Avena; species Avena sativa. The sequence goes on from OV702280.1 coordinate 428,783,071, forward strand.
CGGTCCAAATGACCTATGTTATGTGCTGAATCACGACATAGTTTGTGATGCTGTGCCCATATTATGCATGCATGTGGACATTGGTATGGAGAGCAATGTTGTAGGAGGAAGTTTTCCTTTTCGTCGCACGGAAAAGCCGTTTTCCATTTTCCGAGCGCAAAAAACGGGTCATTTTGCGAAGTAACCACCAAAACGTTGTTTCAGAATGCTACCGTCCCATTTTTCTAAAATACTAGACCACCTTACATGGACTATCTCCCAACCGGGACATCTCAAACCTTTTCGTCCATCCCGGGTAAAAAGGACAAATGTCTGCCGAATCGGTAAGAAGTGGGTCCGGTTTGTACTACAGGTACATGATCTAACGCCCGTGATTTTTTGAAAAAAAATCATTTTTAGACTTGCAATATGTGGTTTCTTCAGAGATCCAATGCAAGTTCTAACGATGCTCGTACCCTATCTTCATGCACGCCGGGTCGACCATAGTTAGAAATTCAAAAAAATCAAAACGGGCATAAGAAATTCAAAAAAAAATCCGAACAATGAAAATCCTTCACGTGGTGTCATATTATGTGACATAGTTGCAAGAAAAAATGCCAGACTTGGTATATTGATCATGTCTCGAAAAAACCTTCACAAAATGACCTACCATGTTCGAGGTTTCATGGCTTTCGGTCCAAATGACTGATGTTATGTGCCGAATCACGGCATAGTTTGTGATGCTGTGCCCATATTATGCATGCATGTGGACATTGGTATGGAGAGCAATGTTGTAGGAGGAAGTTTTCCTTTTCGTCGCACGGAAAAGCCGTTTTCCATTTTCCGAGCGCAAAAAACAGGTCGTTTTGTCAAGTAACCACGAAAATGTTGTTTCAGAATGCTACCGTCCCATTTTTCTAAAATACTAGACCACCTTACATGGACTATCTCCCAACCGGGACATCTCAAACCTTTTCGTCCATCCCGGGTAAAAAGGACAAATGTTTGCCAAATCGGTAGGAAGTGGGTCCGGTTTGTACTACAGGTACATGATCTAACACGTACCCTATCTTCACGCACGCCGGGTCAACCATAGTTAGAAATTCAAAAAATTTAAAACGGGCATAAGAAATTAAAAAAAATCCAAACAATGAAAATCCTTCACGTGGTGTCATCTTATGTGACATAATTGCAAGGAAAAATACCAGACTTGGTATATTGATCATGTCTCGAAAAAACCTTCACAAAATGACCTATCATGTTCGAGGTTTTATGGCTTTCGGTCCAAATGACCTATGTTATGTGCTGAATCACGACATAGTTTGTGATGCTGTGCCCATATTATGCATGCATGTGGACATTGGTATGGAGAGCAATGTTGTAGGAGGAAGTTTTCCTTTTCGTCGCACGGAAAAGCCGTTTTCCATTTTCCGAGCGCAAAAAACGGGTCATTTTGCGAAGTAACCACCAAAACGTTGTTTCAGAATGCTACCGTCCCATTTTTCTAAAATACTAGACCACCTTACATGGACTATCTCCCAACCGGGACATCTCAAACCTTTTCGTCCATCCCGGGTAAAAAGGACAAATGTCTGCCGAATCGGTAAGAAGTGGGTCCGGTTTGTACTACAGGTACATGATATAACGCCGGTGATTTTTTGAAAAAAAATCATTTTTAGACTCGCAATATGTGGTTTCTTCAGAGATCCAATGCAAGTTCTAACGATGCTCGTACCCTATCTTCATGCACGCCGGGTCGACCATAGTTAGAAATTCAAAAAATTCAAAACGGGCATAAGAAATTCAAAAAAAAATCCGAACAATGAAAATCCTTCACGTGGTGTCATATTATGTGACATAGTTGCAAGAAAAAATGCCAGACTTGGTATATTGATCATGTCTCGAAAAAACCTTCACAAAATGACCTACCATGTTCGAGGTTTCATGGCTTTCGGTCCAAATGACTGATGTTATGTGCCGAATCACGGCATAGTTTGTGATGCTGTGCCCATATTATGCATGCATGTGGACATTGGTATGGAGAGCAATGTTGTAGGAGGAAGTTTTCCTTTTCGTCGCACGGAAAAGCCGTTTTCCATTTTCCGAGCGCAAAAAACGGGTCGTTTTGCGAAGTAACCACCAAAATGTTGTTTCAGAATGCTACCGTCCCATTTTTCAAAAATTCTAGACCACCTTACATGGACTATCTCCCAACCGGGACATCTCAAACCTTTTCTTCCATCCCGGGTAAAAATGAAAAATGTCTGCCGAATCGGTAAGAAGTGGGTCTGGTTTGTACTACAGGTACATGATCTAACGCCCGTGATTTTTTGAAAAAAATTATTTTTAGAATCGCAATATGTGGTTTCTTCAGAGATCCAATGCAAGTTCTAACGATGCTCGTACCCTATCTTCATGCACGCCGGGTCGACCGTAGTTAGAAATTCAAAAAAATCAAAACGGGCATAAGAAATTCAAAAAAAAATCCGAACAATGAAAATCCTTCACGTGGTGTCATATTATGTGACATAGTTGCAAGAAAAAATGCCAGACTTGGTATATTGATCATGTCTCGAAAAAACCTTCACAAAATGACCTATCATGTTCGAGGTTTCATGGCTTTCGGTCCAAATGACTGATGTTATGTGCCGAATCACGGCATAGTTTGTGATGCTGTGCCCATATTATGCATGCATGTGGACATTGGTATGGAGAGCAATGTTGTAGGAGGAAGTTTTCCTTTTCGTCGCACGGAAAAGCCGTTTTCCATTTTCCGAGCGCAAAAAACAGGTCGTTTTGTCAAGTAACCACGAAAATGTTGTTTCAGAATGCTACCGTCCCATTTTTCTAAAATACTAGACCACCTTACATGGACTATCTCCCAACCGGGACATCTCAAACCTTTTCGTCCATCCCGGGTAAAAAGGACAAATGTTTGCCAAATCGGTAGGAAGTGGGTCCGGTTTGTACTACAGGTACATGATCTAACGTGTACCCTATCTTCACGCACGCCGGGTCGACCATAGTTAGAAATTCAAAAAATTCAAAACGGGCATAAGAAATTAAAAAAAATCCAAACAATGAAAATCCTTCACGTGGTGTCATCTTATGTGACATAATTGGAAGGAAAAATACCAGACTTGGTATATTGATCATGTCTCGAAAAAACCTTCACAAAATGACCTATCATGTTCGAGGTTTTATGGCTTTCGGTCCAAATGACCTATGTTATGTGCTGAATCACGACATAGTTTGTGATGCTGTGCCCATATTATGCATGCATGTGGACATTGGTATGGAGAGCAATGTTGTAGGAGGAAGTTTTCCTTTTCGTCGCACGGAAAAGCCGTTTTCCATTTTCCGAGCGCAAAAAACGGGTCATTTTGCGAAGTAACCACCAAAACGTTGTTTCAGAATGCTACCGTCCCATTTTTTTAAAATACTAGACCACCTTACATGGACTATCTCCCAACCGGGACATCTCAAACCTTTTCGTCCATCCCGGGTAAAAAGGACAAATGTCTGCCGAATCGGTAAGAAGTGGGTCCGGTTTGTACTACAGGTACATGATCTAACGCCCGTGATTTTTTGAAAAAAAATCATTTTTAGACTTGCAATATGTGGTTTCTTCAGAGATCCAATGCAAGTTCTAACGATGCTCGTACCCTATCTTCATGCACGCCGGGTCGACCATAGTTAGAAATTCAAAAAAATCAAAACGGGCATAAGAAATTCAAAAAAAAATCCGAACAACGAAAATCCTTCACGTGGTGTCATATTATGTGACATAGTTGCAAGAAAAAATGCCAGACTTGGTATATTGATCATGTCTCGAAAAAACCTTCACAAAATGACCTATCATGTTCGAGGTTTCATGGCTTTCGGTCCAAATGACTGATATTATGTGCCGAATCACGGCATAGTTTGTGATGCTGTGCCCATATTATGCATGCATGTGGACATTGGTATGGAGAGCAATGTTGTAGGAGGAAGTTTTCCTTTTCGTCGCACGGAAAAGCCGTTTTCCATTTTCCGAGCGCAAAAAACAGGTCGTTTTGTCAAGTAACCACGAAAATGTTGTTTCAGAATGCTACCGTCCCATTTTTCTAAAATACTAGACCACCTTACATGGACTATCTCCCAACCGGGACATCTCAAACCTTTTCGTCCATCCCGGGTAAAAGGACAAATGTTTGCCAAATCGGTAGGAAGTGGGTCCGGTTTGTACTACAGGTACATGATCTAACGCGTACCCTATCTTCACGCACGCCGGGTCGACCATAGTTAGAAATTCAAAAAATTCAAAACGGGCATAAGAAATTAAAAAAATCCAAACAATGAAAATCCTTCACGTGGTGTCATCTTATGTGACATAATTGCAAGGAAAAATACCAGACTTGGTATATTGATCATGTCTCGAAAAAACCTTCACAAAATGACCTATCATGTTCGAGGTTTCATGGCTTTCGGTCCAAATGACCGATGTTATGTGCTAAATCACGGCATAGTTTGTGATGCTGTGACCATATTATGCATGCATGTGGACATTGGTATGGAGAGCAATGTTGTAGTAGGAAGTTTTCCTTTTCGTCGCACGAAAAAGCCGTTTTCCATTTTCCGAGCGCAAAAAACGGGTCGTTTTATGAAGTAACCATCAAAATGTTGTTTCAGAATGCTACCGTCCCATTTTTCTAAAATACTAGACCACCTTAAATGGACTATCTCCCAACCGGGACATCTCAAACCTTTTCGTCCATCCCGGGTAAAAAGGACAAATGTCTGCCGAATCGGTAGGAAGTGGGTCCGGTTTGTACTACAGGTACATGATATAACGCCGGTGATTTTTTGATTTTTTGAAAAAAAATCATTTTTAGACTCGCAATATGTGGTTTCTTCAGAGATCCAATGCAAGTTCTAACGATGCTCGAAAAAACCTTCACAAAACCCTAAACCCTAAACCCAAGTTTCTTCCCACCATTTCTTCCCGCCATTTTTATTCCCGCCATTTCTTTCCGTGATTTCTTCCCGTAGTTTTTTTCCCTCCATTTCTTCCCATAGTTTTCTTCCCGCCATTTCTCAGTACATATATGTAGGATGGGCCTACATGGTCATTGCATATCTCTAGACTCATATATGCAACCTCATCACTCTTTCCCATGGCTTCCACATACGACTAACCCCCAGGGAGGCGGAGGCGCTTTACGCCTCGAACTAGTCCCCGCCGGCTGGATGCTGAGCGCTGGAGGCGTGCCGGTTTCTCCTGTCCTCTAGGTGTATCGCGCCGGATGGCCATCACGAACCACTACTACTTTGATCTCACGCCGGAGCAGCGGAGGAATCCCAACTGGCATCCCGACTATTTCCCGACTTGGGAAGCCTTCATTGGCGATCGGCGTGAGAAGGCGCTCGCCAGGCACGAGGAGTACGACCCACCTCCTCCAAACTTCAGCGAGGCCAGCCGTCGGCTGTGGTGGCACGGCCGGACTCTCCAGAGCGTCATGGCCTACGACACGTCCGCCGACTCTAACCCCTGCCTGCGCTACCCTCAAGTCCAGCCCACTCGTACTCAGCCTTCAAGGTTCAACTACGGCGACCCCGACAACGACAACGACGACGGCCGCGGGGAGTACGACGACTACAGTGGCGAGTATTACAGGTGTAGGCAGGAGCATGACTGAATCACTCCAACATTGCAAAACAAGTTCGGCCGATTGTGGCTTAATCTGGCCATCTATCTTAATTTTCAGTTCTTCTATGTATCTTAATCTTCAGTCGTGCTTTATGTAACTTAGTGTTAGTTGCATTATGTACTTTAATTCCAGTTCTATCCTAATAAAAGTTTCTTCCTGCCCATTATTTCCCGTCCTTTTTTTCCTGTCCATTAATATATAAAAAATATAAGTTAATTCAAATCCAAATTAAAAACAGAAAATGGTTTTCAAATCCAAACACTTTTTATGTTTAAAGTTTTTCTAAATTGCAAATTAATATTCAAAAAATATAAGTTAATTCATTTTTAATTTTAAATGGTTATATTAATTATTTTTAAAAACAGAAAATGGTTTTGAATTAGTTATTCAAATCCAAACACTTTTTATGTTTAAAGTTTTTTAAATTCCAAAATAATATTCAAAAAATATAAGTTAATTCATTTTTAATTTTAAATGGTTACATTAATTATTTTTAAAAACATAAAATGGTTTTGAATTAGTTATTCAAATCCAAACACTTTTTATGTTTAAAGTTTTTCTAAATTCCAAATTAATATTCAAAAAATATAAGTTAATTCATTTTTAATTTTAAATGGTTCATAGTTTAAATGGTTACATTAATTATTTTTAAAAACAGAAAATGGTTTTGAATTATTTATTCAAATTCAAACACTTTTTATGTTTAAAGTTTTTCTAAATTCCAAATTAATATTCAAAAAATATAAGTTAATTCATTTTTAATTTTAAATGGTTACATTAATTATTTTTAAAAACAGAAAATGGTTTTGAATTAGTTATTCAAATCCAAACACTTTTTATGTTTAAAGTTTTTATAAATTCCAAATTAATATTCAAAAAATATAAGTTAATTCATTTTTAATTTTAAATGGTTCATAGTTTAAATGTTTACATTAATTATTTTTAAAAACAGAAAATGGTTTTGAATTATTTATTCAAATTCAAACAATTTTTATGTTTAAAGTTTTTCTAAATTCCAAAGTAATTATTATTTAAAAAACATTACAAATTTAAACCCTAAAATAAAAAATAAGGCGGGAACAGAGAGAAAATTCCTGATTTTTTTTGAAAACAGGGTCATACGTCCCGGTTGGAGCCACCAACCGGGACTAAAGACCCCTGCGCGCACACCTTGGGCTGATGAAAAAAAGGTGGAGTATACGTCCCGGTTGGTGGCTCCAACCGGGACGTATGACCCTTTAGTCCCGGTTGGAGCCACTAACCGGGACAAAAGGCCCGTCGTTTATAACTGACGGCCCTCCTCTTCTTCTCCCATCTCACTTCTCTGCTTCTCACCGATGCGCGCACAGGAAACCCCAACGACGCCGAAAGGCTGTCCGAGCTCGCCGCCGCCACACCATCGCCTCCGTCCGCGCAAGCAGAGGGCTCGAGCACGCCCCGACCCCCTCGACGGTTTCTTCCCCAACCCCGGCGAGGTTCGCCGCCGTCCATCAGCCCGATTCCAACCTCGTCGTGCTTTCCCGACCCCACCACCGCGCTCAGGGTGAGCCACCGGTCCTCTAGGACCCTTCTCTTCCTTTCCTACCTCGTTTGCTCTAGCCTCGAGCGCCGCTGTCGGCCACCGCCAGTTCTCGCCGTAGACGTAGCTCCGGCTACCAAATAGGAGCGGCGCCGCCTCTATATCGTTTGCCATGCTACGCTGGTTCGAACGCGCAAAGCCTCGCATTCCCGCCGGCTCCCTAGGGTCGTCGTCGACCACCGTCCGCCGCGCCGCCCGTCGTGGTGACGTGGTGCTCGCGTGGCTACCGCGTGGCTACGGTCCCACCTGCCAGCCTCAGAGGCTAGGTGCCTCCCCGGTGCAGGTTAGAAGTGGCCTGGTCCAGGTCCACCCGTCAAGCCCTCGTCCAGGTTCCACCTGCCTGCGTGGAGGCTGAGGTGGCCACGGGCCCCTCTGTCAGCCACTGTGGCTAGCAGTGGCCTCGGTGTAAAAATGTTTTCTGTTTTATTTAAATTCATAAATGGTTTATTAAATCCAGAAATTGATATAATATTGTAAATTCAATAATTAATTATTTATAACTCTGAAAAATACAAATAATATATCAAAATGTTCAGAAAAATGAGATCTAACTATTTAACCTATAATCATGCATTGTTCAACAACTTTCAAGACAAGTTTAATTACATAAAAAAATCAACCCCTCTCATATACTCCGGAGTTTCACCGAGTTAGGATTTTCACCCCTCGGAACCCCGTTTAAATTGCCGAGCATGTCTTAGGGTTACTTTTCAATACAAATTAACTTGTCATATCATCATCCTTGTTTGATCATTGCATTGATGCCATGTGTTGATTGTTCCCCTCTCTTTCCGGTGTTTGGTTCTTCGCGGTAGAATACGAGATCGAGATCAAAGGCCGAGGTCAACACCATCGAAGATCGAAGATTTCTTGATAGCCATCGTATTGTAGATGCTTAGCCATGATATTAGTTGTCATAGACCCCAGTTGAATCGATGTTGCACCTAGGGTTAGTTGGTGTGTCCTCTCCAGGGCATCCCGAACCCGAGGGTTGATTGATTGTCGCCTTTCTTTCTGGTATTGGTTCTTCACGATAGGATCCGAGCCCGATGGTTTCTCCGAATTAGGGTTTCTGATATTGTAAATTCATTTTTATTATTGTGTATGTATATATTAGGGTTTCTCCGAATTAAGGTTTATATTTCTCAACAACGTACCTAACATTCTCCCTTAGCCGCTTTGACTTATCCGTTTTTCCACCTATGCAGAAAATATGGACCCACACGACAGAGACGAAGAAAATAAAGAGTTGATCCAAGGTGTGATCCGCGGGGAAGAAAATTTAGATGTATCGACATTTCTGAATAACTCCGGTGAGGCTGATCCTCTTTTTGCCGGAAGAGACGACTTGTTTGAGGTTGAAGGTGACGCCTTCCACGAGGGAGAAGGCGATGCCTTGTGTGATCGAGAAGACGACCGCTCCAGCGAGGTGCATGTAATATAATAAATTCATTAATTAATCATCTGCTATTTATATAGAAATAGTAACGATGATCTTTCTTCTTTTAGCCCTCCGGATCGAAGAAATCTACTGAAAAGAGCAAACGAGGCCCAACCAAAAAGTAGGAAGACCATGAGAGGTTTAGGATCGAAGTTATCGGTGAAGATGACAAACCGATTTCTTCCGAAGTTGTCGCAAACAAATTTGTGGCACAATGCGGAGTAATCGTTAGGGACTTCATCCCGATCACCATTCGAAATTGGAACAGGCATGCTGATGCGGAAGAAGAGGGAACATCTTTATTTCTACCTAACATGGCCAAAGATTTACTGTGGAAGAGGCTCATGCTTAATTTCAAACTACCGAAGATAGAGCTGGATCCAAATGTGGAGGATCCAGTTGAGGACGCCTTAGAACATGCGAAAGCCATGGAGATGAAGGTCAGGGAGTGGGCTATGAAGAAGATGGCCCAGTGTTTCACCAACTGGAAGAAAAGATCGCACCTTGACTATGTCATGAAAGAGAAGACTCCGGATTTCGAGAAGATTCAGTTTCAGAAGATAAAACCATTCTGGGCTGAGTTTGTGAATTACAAGACATCAGAAAAACCTAAGAAAATGTCTGCAACGAATAAGCTGAATGCTGCTAACAAGAAGTATCACCATACTATGGGGCAAGGTGGCTACAGGGCTGGCATTCCTAAGTGGAAGAAACTTGAGGATGAAGTGCGTGCTAAAAATATCATCCCAGAGGCAGACGATTGGATCGAACGTGCAAAGAATTGGTTTTACGGACATGCGGGCACATTGGACTCGGATGGGAAGTGTATATATAACATACGACATAAAGAAGACCCCTTGCCAATCGAGAAGATGAGAAACACGGTAAAGGTTGTTAAAGATGGAGACTTCATTCCCGATAGAGAGAATGATGAGCTCACACTCGCCCTTGGAAATAAGGAACATGATGGACGAACACGAGGCACAATAGGCTCCCAACCATGGAGGACTGGGTTTCCCGAAGAGAGGAAGAAATATCCCGATAGAAGCCGTAAGAGAAGAAAGGACACGGCAAAAGTTGAAACAGATATTCAGAAAGAGCGAATGCGTATAATTGAAGAACGAATAAAGCAACAACAAGATCAAATTAACGCACTTAGCCAGCAAGTTACTACCAGCCCATCTCAGCAGCACATGGTGGTAGAACCTGCATCCGATGCTACCGGCCTATCGAATAATCGAAAAAGCAGTGTGGCTTCCACCAAGGTCCCGGGTGATGACAATAACGATGACGATGGTGCACCGACGATGGCTCATGTTGGCTACCCAGTGGATGATATCACACAGATGACACACTGCGAGCTACATGTCAAAGTTGTGAACATATCAATGAAGGTGGCGGTCGGCTATGCCTTACCAATTGGACCCACACCAACTTACCATTGTCGCCCGGTTCCACAGGGCAACGCTGTTGTCGGGGTGGATGAAATCATGCCCACCTTTCAAGGTTTGAAGCTTGACTACCCTACAGGTGAAGGGGATGTGACTGAACTGGGAGAAGCAACAAACGTTCCCATTCTATGGCCAAAGGAATGTATCGTGCTTCAAAATCACAGGCCGAGGCCATCTTCGCCGCCGTCTCACCCGTCTCCAGCGCGGTCGTCACCGCCGCGGCAGCCGTCTTCGTCGCCTCACCCGGCTCCGTCGCCTCACCCGGCTTCGTCGACTCACCAATCTCCGGCGCAGCCATCGCCGCGGCAGCCATCGCCGGCGCCTCAGGATAAAAAGCGTAAGCATACCACCGCTACTCTACGTCGTGGTAAGCGATCGCCAAAACGTAAACAATATCCTCTTCCAAAAGTACCAACGGTTCCTCCCAAGAGAGCTTATGACTGTACTGAAGAGGATACTACGGCTATCGTTGATGCGGAAACGACAACGTTTTTCGCTAAGCTAAGGCGGCCGAAAGAGCCAGAGTTCCCCAGCACCAAATAAAAAAAAGCCCGAGTGTTCAATATGCTAAAGACTCTTCATCCACCCGAGCCAAAGCTGTCATTAGACTATGAGCGTTCTATTCTCAAGTCACATGCGTCACAACAAGCCTCGAAGAGCAGTACTAATGCAAGCGAGAAATCTGTTGCCCAGCTCGGAGCACAAGCAAAATAGTCTTGCGCCCCTCTCAAGGTGATTTCCCATACCAATGTGGGGTCGAGCAAATATGCGGCCGAAGAGCAGTATGATCCAAAGGTAGTTGCAAAATACGGAGAAGCTGCCGCTGCTCAAGGTATGAGTATTGCCTAGTACTTATCCCAGTTAGAGTACTTCCCCGTGTGTGAAGTAGCATACAAATACCAGTATGGCAAACCTCTCGTCAAACCTGAGGAGGTAAATAATCTTCCAACAAAAATGCGAAGATTGCATAACTAGTACATGCATGCCATAAAGGCCGGGGCTAACTGGATAATGCCGAGGGTTACAAAAAAGCATTATGGGAAAGAAAAGATGACATGATATCCATTGAATTTGATGAACTATTTCAATTATTCAATCAAGACGCCTTGGACAAATCGATCATCAGTGCCTATTGTCTGTAAGTACTAATTCTGTAATTAATTTAGTCTCTAGCTATCTCACCTCGTTTATTGGATGTATATAATCATACTATAATATGCAGAATGAAGATTCTCGAATGCAGCAGAGGACAAATCTATGACATTGGGTTTATTGACCCATATTGGGTTCATCAAGCTAATCTCAAAACAAACCCCCAGGATACAGAGGATAATATCGTACACGCGTTAAGATTTCAAGAAACCAGAAGGGAAATACTATTTTCTTACAACTTCGAGTGAGTGTTATTGTCTTGTATACACTTTCTATTTCTCTTACTCGATGTTAAGTATATAATTGATTAGTTATGCATGTGTAGCTTCCATTATATTCTGTTAAAATCATTCAACTTGACAAAGGCGTGTACTAGTCATGGACTCGAAATATAAATCCCTTGAGTCGTGGAACGACATGCAGATGCTTCTCCAACGGTAATTCTAATCATTACGACACTATATCGGCAACGTTCGTGAATTTTATGATATCAAGTAATTAATAACTTCTTTTATTTGTTTTCTTCACCGGGCAGCGCTTGGAAACGGTTCACCAACAAGGCTAGGGGTGTTTGGAAAGAGGAGATTATATTTCAACCACTAGATGTAAGCAACACTAGCTATATCCGCGCATCTCTTTGATTCTACTTTGATACCGTTATTATCATGCTTGATTATTTTTTTGATTGAACTCTGTTCTCGTAAAGTGCCTGACGCAGGGACGAGGGAACAATTTATGTGGATACTATGTTTGCGAGTTCATCCGTCAGACGTGTTGTGAGAAGGGCAGAAATTTAGAGCAACTCCACGTATGAAAACAATTTCTATAGTTTTTAATTACCATCAAATTGTGTTTAGTTTCATTCATATAGGTTGACTCCTTTTTTAAATCAGATCGAACGTCTACGGGACGGTCTTCTGCCAAAGGATCGCGTACGAGCAATTCAGGAGGAATTGGCGGGATTCTTGGATGTAGAAATCCTAAACCCAAAAGGAGAATACTATTCGGATGTGTATAAACAATAAGGATTGTATAAAGAGCTTATTTTGTATGTAGTGCATGAACTCGATCCGTGTATCGGATGTAATATGTTCGACACTTGGATCTATGCTGTCATGATGATCTTGTGTAATATAATGGTTCCTCCATTGATGAGTGCAAAACACTAAATAAAAAATAAAACTACATAAATGAATTCTCTGCTGCGGCACAAAAAGTGGCCAAAATGCTGCCGCGGTAACAAAAGTTGCCAAAATGAATTCTCTGCCGCGGCAGAGAAATGTGTCAAATCTCTGCCGCGGCAGAGGGTTATTTGTTCCGGTTCGTGTTACGAACTGGGACGGTTGCTCCTCCCCCCTCGCCCTCTGCTGCGGCCACGTGTACGCCCTTTTGTCCCAGTTGGTGGGGCAACCGGGACTAAAGGTTAGGGCTTTAGTCCCGATTGCCCCGTCCCGGTTGGGTAACCGGGACTAAATACCCTTACCAACCAGGACACATGGGGCTGTTTTCACTAGTGATATATGTCGGAGATTTATCTAAATTCACATGTATCTAGATTTGATGTATATGTCCATACAAATTTAGAAAAATCTTCAACATGTATTTTGAGACAAAGGGAGTACTACCAAGTACCAACCAACTCGCTCAAATGGCTTATTAGCTGATGGGAAGTTGGAAAAGGTGGCAACGATATATATTGTAACAGCAGAACTCCTGCTCCGATACCAGCTCCATTTACATGTACTACTGATCGAAAATTCAGCTGATGGGAACAAGTGTAGTAACAAAATATTTCAACATTTCATCGAAACAGTCTTTATGCCTAGCTTTATAAATAAAGCAACGATCATCCAAAGTAATACAAAGTCAACAACACCTAGGCGTCAAACGAAAGGAGTCCGCTGGGGCAACAGCACAACAAGCCCAACAAAGAAGAAAAAACGACCAGCCGTAGGGGCAAGAAGCTCCCCTACGGGGCTGCAGCCACACTAGCAAGAGCTGCGAAGCGTTGCGCCGACGCCCGGATCGTCTGCATGATGTCGTCCACGCGTTCACGGTCATGCTGCCTGGAGAAGGGGTACCACTGCTGGAGATGCACAAGCAAAAAAAACACAGAGTCAGAAGCCCGGCAAGAAAAAATCCGCTCAATCACCATCTTATTCCTAATCTTTCAAAAGCGTCCACGTGGTGGCCGCAAACACCAATCAGAAGAGGTGGCGCCCTCTTTCGATGCGGTTTGCCTCAGTTTTCAGGAACTCACCGAGATCCTAGGTCTACCACTTCGGGCCTAGGGCTTCCGGATAAAGTTTCATAGAAACTGAGAGATAGTGCAAGTAAACATTATGTGGATGTAAGATTCTAGGGTCCCACTTTATGAACACAACCCATTGCCTCGATGATACTGGACAGCACAGTACCTTGAGAAAAACAATCATGCTGCTGCGTGGATCATCTACAGCCATTATTTATCGACCTGAATATGTGTGTCAAGAGGTTGTATAGTTAAAAGCTAGCTCTCTCTCTCTGTGTGTGAACCTAACCAGAAGACATCGTGTCGAGCACAAAAAAGGTCTCTACGTGAGGAGATTGACCAAACAGTGCCACAAACCTCAGTGTTGTTATACTACTCTGAGCCGCTTGGGTACTGGCACCTGGCCCTGTTTATACTACTCTTCGGTGTTACTATACAGTGTTCTTATTCTGCCATATCCTGTACAAAGCAAAAGATCTCAAGGCTTTGGCAGTCGCCACGAATAGTTCGGGTCTAATGATATTTGAAGACACATGCTTTATTGCTTTAACCTCTATACAACCAACAAAAAGATTTTGTTTTGTTCATGGTGGTCGAAGAATTCATCAATTCCCACGAAAGGAGGAAGCCCCGCGACTTTGTTTAAAAAAAAAAAAAGCCCCGCGACTTCTCGGTCGACAGGTTTAACTCCCCACACAACCTCACCTCTCAAAGGAGAAGGATAAAACCTATCTTGACGATCGAAGGTAACAAACTACCACAACCGAGCCATGGACAACGACGGATCCCAGAAAAATCAACGAGATACATTAACAATCTCAGACGCAAGACGCAATGGCCGCAAAAGGCAGCCAGTTTGCTGACCGCATCGGCCGTGCCAGTGGCCGGAACTTTATCAGGGGCCTTTTATATAGTACCGCTGATCTACTGGGCAGTGAGCAGTCTTCTCCTACCCCGCACTGCGAGTTCCCAGCGATCGATCATGCAGCAGGGCATGGCGTACCAGTCGGCTGGCATGGTAGGTCTCGGGGCCTACTGCTTCTCGCCGCCGCAGCAGCACACGTCTAGCTCGCAGGGCGTCGTCAGCGTAGACATCTTCCACGGGCTGCTGGGCGGTGGCGGCGGCGACGGTCAGCATCGTCCGCCCTGCAGCAGCTCGTCGTCGCCTTGCGGTGGCGCCACGATGAGCGAGACGAGGAAGGCGAGGCGGCTGGCGTCGAACCGGGAGTCGGCGCGGCGGTCGCGGATGCGGCGGCGGAGGCAGCTGGACGAGCTATCGGTGTGCGCCGCGGAGCTCCGCGCCACCAACCAGCGGCTCGTCGTGGAGCTCAACCGCGCCGAGGCCAGGTGCGCGCAGGTGGCGCGGGAGAACGCGCGGCTCAGGGAGGAGGCGCGCCGCCTGCGGGAGAAGATCGCAGACGACGCCAAGGAGGAGACCTGTGAAGAAGCGGGAGGCGACGTGGGCGACCAAGCTGCTGCTGCGACGACACCATAGGATCGATCCGTGAACATGTGCTAGGAAGATGACACCGACGAGGAGATCAATCATGGGACTGGGGCGCGTGTATATACTCGCGCGTGGTAGTAAGCATGGGCCGGCCCTGGTGGCTTTGTCGGTTATGTTAGTTAGGTCTTTTTCTTTTTCTTTTTCTTTTTCTTTTCTTTTTCCAATTTCTGGTTTGTTTTCTATCTTTTTAAAACAACCCCAAATTGATTCAAATCAATTTATGCAATACAATTTTATAAAAATCAAAATATCATTTTAGTACATCTAGGGAACATAATCATGTGCACCAAAATACAAAAACAAAAAATCTTATGCAAGAACCTTGATAGGTAAAATAGCAAAATTTTAAATAGTTTTTATAAAGAATTTTGAAATGGGACTTCTGCATGATGAACATGATGGAATGCAAGAGATTTTTTTTTGGAATCCTAGTTTCTGAAAACTTGGGATGTTATAGACTACCGTCGGCCGCACGGGCTTTGCTTGGCGGCATGCTCCGGCGGCGGGAGCTTGGGTTTCGAATGCCGCCCGTATCATCCTCTCAAGAGTAGGACCGGGGGACGAAACATTCGGAGCTGATCGATTCCTCGATATCCTCCTACTTGATACCATGACAACAAAAATGTATCGATATCGACATTAACATGACACCAAAGTAGAGTTTCCTCTTAAGCATATGACAATATTGTGTATCGAAGTGAAGAATATATTACACCGTGCTACAATTCATGTCCATTGAGAACCACAACCTACATTTACAAATTTAGATATGCTAAACAACAATCTTGTAAAATGAATAGAAGCAAACTCATGCACGAGGACCCTTTAACATAAACCTAGTAGGTTGAAAATTCTGACCTCTTAGAAAGGAATTGAGTCGGGCATATATAAGGATCCAAATACTCCCTGTGATGTAATAGTTTATTCGACAAAATATTAATCCAAGTTTGGAAAAAAAAGTGGCCTTGTATATGAAAACAGAGGAAGTACAAAAGAATTGAGAGGATGGATTTTTTTCTCCAAAGTATCTGTAGAAAACAAAACTTAGGATTTATATGCCCCGAAAATCTTATGAAATTCCTTTGAATCGAATTAGGCATATTTATTAGAATATAAACCACTACGATAACGATGCAATGTATTTTTCTTTCGCCTTCATGTATGCAAGATATGACATTTCTTATGAAAATGATCTGCTTTAACCACCATACTTATCATGTTATGCTATAACCAGATTGCCTATCACAATCCTTGATAGTTCACTATGCTTTTAAAATTCCCCAATTAGTAATCTTGAGGAGATAAACATTTCTTAATCTTTCCATCGCTTTGCTTTGGCAAGATGACGTTTCCACATTGGTGTGCTGATCTTGCCAACGTAACTAGGAACCATGGGTGGACTGAAAGTTGAACCCACTAACATTTGTGGATGATAAAAGGTATAATACTTATCAAAAAAGACAAAAGGTATAATACCCACAAATCTCGATCATATCTCCTCCATGTTTATAACTGAAAGGCTACTCAACAAGATAGTAGAAAAATATAGCCTGACTGATTGTCTCGCTTGATATAATAAGTACACGTGTTTTCAGATGATTGATGTCATAACATTCAAAATGTAAAAGATTGAGAAAAAGTCAGAGAAAGTCCCATATATTTTGTCACGCAAGATGCAAAATGTTCTGTTGCGATCTTTTACCAAACCAACGAATTAAATCTAAATCGTAAACACAAGAAGTCAGGTTAATTTGTCTCATTGTGAAGTGCAAGTTTGTGTGTTCGTCGTGTACTCTTCCCGGAAATTGCGCATTCTCGTAACCAAGAAAATGACATGTATTCAGAGCTAAATTTCTTGCAAGCGCAAAAATTAGGAGGCATTCATTGCTTATGGCAAACAAAGCAAAGCGTGGCTGAGACCATGACATGTCGTGGAGGAAGACAGGTTGGTGTTCCAAAAGTTGATAGTCAACAAGCGTCGCCACAAACAATTATTGCCGTCTGATTAGCAAACTCTGCTTTAGACATATCCTGACCACCCTAAACTTTTTGTTCCTCCACGAGTTTCTGCTTTTAGGCATGCCCAATTGTCTTAGCTCGTAGAATGTGACACACCAAACTGGAACAATTAATTATTGCCGCTGATGGCAAGAGTTGGTAAACAAATTAAAGCT
The DNA here is from genome assembly GCA_916181665.1 of Avena sativa. Lineage (NCBI taxonomy): Eukaryota > Viridiplantae > Streptophyta > Magnoliopsida > Poales > Poaceae > Avena > Avena sativa. The sequence goes on from OV702280.1 coordinate 428,800,295, forward strand.
TGGTAAGCATGAAGTAACACTAGCTAGGGGACCTAAAACCTAATGACAATATGATTTTTTTTTGGAAAGGAGCATATATATTAATGACAATATGATATATGCAAAAATGCTATTCTGTATTTTTTTTAACCTGGGTATCAATTATATAGAAACATCAACCATTTTCATACAATCTTGTCTGATCGTCTCCACCACACACGATGGAGCCAGACCCAGCAAGACAAACTCACTCAACACACTATGTCCTAGGCTAGCTAAACCATCGGTAACTCTGTTTGCTGTTCTGCTAACCTTCGAGAAAAGAATATCCTGGAACAAATTCAGGGCACATATTATGTCCTGAGTAATACCTGCGATACTTGATTTACTAGGTATAGTCTGCTTCAGCTCATTTATAAAAAAAGTATTGTCACTTTCAACTTAAAGAGGCCTAGCGTACACCTTCAGGATGACTTTAACATCATTTAGCATGCCCAGAGCTTCCGATGTCACTGCATTTTGACACCGAGGGATCGGGCCCCAAGCCGTCAGAAGTACCTCTCCCATGTCATTCCTCAGAATAGCTCCCCAAGAACCTGTATCATTATTTTCATAAAAGGAAGCGTCAGTGTTTAATTTAGCCCAACCTGGTAGAGGTTTCTTCCAGCTTTCAGCTAGAGCATTTATCTTGATCTCTTTCAAACAGGTTAGATCGTTGTTGGCAGGACATTTCCCTTCTATATCTGGTGGTTCCTTTTCTCCCTTTATATTCTGGAAAGCATTATGGTACGATCTTGGCTATTCTGTATATTTTAACAAGTTAATTATCATGTTAACTCTAACTACAGTATTTCATGACCTCAAATTATTGAACAACACGACCTTGAAAAGCAAGAGAAATTTGATTAGCTTAATTAGCACATAGACATCATACTACCAATTTGTTTAGGCAAGAAAAAGTACCATAGATAATCTGATGATAAAATGTAGTGTACTCACGGCCACATGTCAGTGACAGGATGGATGTTACTATTAATCTTTTGTCGAACTATATGTACCAACCACTCACTCAAAAGGCTGTGCTGATGGGAATTGAGAAGTTGTGTCAGCAATATATTGCAGCAGATCCCCTTTTCTGATACCAACTGAATTTACATGTACCAAACTACTCATCAAAAAGTATAAGCTGATGGGAAGAGGTGTAGTAACAAAATATTTAACATTTCTAACCTGGTGGAACTCATGATAATATTGGAGTACAGTCTCTCTCTCGTAATAAGCTTTCGTCCCGCTATATTAATATAGCAACCACACGATACAAGGTATGAGTTCATTGTTGGGGCCAACAACACAAAATAAGGCTAAAATATACAAAAGAATGAGAGAGAAAAAATCCACAACGACGTCAGATTGACAAATGATGATGACTCGCAACGTCCTCCAGAGTAGTCTCGCCACGCTCCAATGCATTTGAATTATCGTGTACCAAACAATACCTTTAAGAAGAAGTGCAGTATCTTAAAAAACATTCATGCTGCTGCATGGATCATCTACATCCATTATTTATATATCAATCCGAAGATGTGTGTCAAGAGGTTGTATAGTTAAAGCTAGCTCTCTGTGTGTACCTAACCAAAAGACATCGTGTCAAGATCGGGAAAAAGCTCTCTACCTGAGGAGGGATTGACCAAACAGTGCCACAAACCTCACAGTGTTGTTATACTACTCTGGGCCGCTGGGTACGTGCACTTGGCCCTGTTTATACTACTTTGCGGCGTCACCATACAGTGTTTCTTATTCTTCCATATCCTGTATAAAGCAAAAGGCCTCAAGGCTTTGGCTGTCGCCATGACAGCGAAATAGTTCAGCTCTACACCGTGAAACGGCAGGATATTTGAAGACACATGCTTTGTTGCTTTTGAACTTTTAATTTGTATATAAAGGATGCAATTCGTCCTATTAGGTTTTGTGCTGCTGATCTGCTCCTCCGCCACTTCCCCGCCTCTCCTCCGCCGCTTCCCCGCCGCTCCTCCTCTGTTCCTCCGCCCTGGCGACTCTCTCGGCTTCTGCTTGGGCCTGGTCCTCTACCGGAGATGAGTTCCAGGAGGGAGGAATCTCGGCGGCACGCATGGATTGCTCGGATACGGGGTATGCTTGACTAGAACAGATCGACAGAAAATCTGATGATTCGCCAGGTTCTATGGGAGGTACATTTTCGTGATCATCGAGCTTGTGTTTTCCTCAATCCATCTCGGATTTGTTTCCTCTAAATCGTGAAATTCCTGTGGCACCGCGTGCTGGCTCCCTGGATCGTGATCCGAATTCCTGCAAATGCAGTCCTTTCACAAATCCACTGGAGAATTTCATTTTCCTGGTTCTAATCGATGGATATTGTATGCTCTGAAAAATCCTCTTGCTGATGGAGTTATAGGAGCGCGTCCTATGGCTAAGGATACGGATCCGTTTGGTTCCATTACTATGGTGGACCGTCAAATTAAGAACACGTGTCATGATCTTGGGGAAGGGGATCCGAGATATGCGGTGGATTCTCAAGAGGGTCGGGAAACCCTAGATCGGGTGATATTAAAGACACTGATACATCCGCCTCCTGGTCCGATCTAGATTCACTCTTCGGGCACTTCTGGTCGTCTTCTTCCTGTGACTCAAATTTTGCTAGGGGTGAATCCTTTGGTTGGTGGAAGGGGAAGATTGCGGGTGATCCGTGATCCTTTGCTCAAGTCGCTACTTCTCCTTCGATGGGTGACGGGGGTGGCAGATACAGTGGCAAATACATAGAAAATAATAATATATATGAAAGATATAATAAAGAGAAAATGTGACTTTATTGGCATTTTCATTCGATCATTATCGACCTTTTTGAGATATTTTTTATTTGTTAATAATTTTAGAATTCCTATTTCACTAAGAGGGACATAAGCTAATTCTTATTAGAAAAAAGAAGAATGAGGGAACTATGCCGCCAATCGAGGTTGGGGGCGCCATGTGTGGAATCAGGAAGATGCTCAAGCCTCCTCAAGTGCTGGGCCTCGCGGATCGGGATCTCGGAAATCTGGAGACTGCTGGAGATCGCTGCTCGCGAATCTGAGCAGAGGCGCCAGAGGCTGCCTCCCTGGTTGATACCTCTGGGAAGAACAACTCATCTGGATCCCCTGCGATTGTAAGTGACTCTATCTGCTCCAACTGTAAAGTGAAAGGTCACCTTGTTGCTTTGTGTCCTACTGCTAGATGTGAGTGTTGCAAGAAACTTGGGCATGTGAGTCATATATGCCAAGATGTGCTTCCTTGGGAGTGTATTCCACATATGTGTGCATTCTGGTCTCCTAGCATGGGCTTGTTTTTCATTCCAGATTCCAGTACTTCCAAGCAAAGCAAAGAATGGACTAGCAGTGTGGTGATTTCGGTGATTGAGGGGAATGCTACGGCTAGAGAACTTGAGATGGAGTTTAATATTGTGTTTGGAGACAGCTGGAGGTGCACTGCAAGGCCGATTGGGCCTAACCAATACATCATGTGTTTCCCTAATCCTCGTGAAGTGGAAAGGGCAGTGTATTATGGTGCTTCGATGAGACTCAAAATGGTTGATGCTACTGTTAGATTATCTACCTGGGCTGCTTCTGTGGGAGCTAAGGCTATTTTACAAAAAAACTTGGGTGAGAGTTAGTAACATTCCTCTGGATAAACGAACTGAAGCTAATGTGTTCTTTATTGGTTCACTGGTGGGGGTTTCTCTGGACCTGGATGCATCTACTCTGCATAAGCCTGAGTATGTAAGGCTGCTCATTGGTTGTAGAGATGTGGAACTTATACCTGCAAAAGCTGAGGGATGCCCGGGGGACAATTTTTATGACTTCTTTTTTGAGATTGACAAAGTGGTTGTGGCTGGGGCCCCTAGGCAGACCAGCAAAATCCCCGTTGGTGGCAACAGCTGTAACATCCCAAAAATACTAAGCTTGGATCATCAAACTCTAATCATCAAAATAAGGGTTAACAAAAACTTCTCTAAAATAAAATTATGAATGCATGCATATGTGTATGCATGGATTTTGAATTCTTTTAAAACCACCTTGTTTGTTTGTTTCTTTGCTTGTAAAATGTTTCTTAGGTGAAATAAGCATCATCTAAAATATTTCCCACACTTTTCCTAAAGGCAAGTAAATCAAAACACATATATTAAATGAATGGTCACTTTGACCAATTTAACTCTCATGCCTACTTTGGTTGTCTCAAACTTTCAGAACCTAACAGAAACTTTTCTGGATCTTTGCACCCCTTGAATGTACTCATAACAAAGTATCAAGGCCCACTTTGGGATCATCCAGAAACTTTCAAATGCATAGTTTAAATGACAATTCAAAATTGAATCTTTATCATATGGGAAGATCCCACTTTTTCAAAAACCACTCAAACAAGCTCAACTTTCAAAACCCAAGCATCTGCAGACTCACCAGCACCAATCTAGCAAACCCACCAAAAATATTTTCAAAATTCAAAACTTGATTTCATGCGGCCATTTCATCAAACAGGTTGCAGACACAAATCAAACAAACATCAAACACTATTGTGAGCAGTGATTCTTGCCTAACTTGTTCCCTAGTTAGCTCACAACCAGCTCAGTAGATCATCTAGGAAGATTAGCCAAGCACTAGCACCACTGTGAGCTTGCCATTGCCATCAATGGTGAACAGCCGAGCACACCCTTGCCACCCCATAGTCGACAGCAAGCTAGGAGCAGCAGCAAGCCTAGCCAGCATGTCTGGGAGGCAGCCCACCGTCCACCGCCACTCACTGTCCTAGCCGCGAGCGTTGCCAAGCCCTGGACCACGCACACGACCCGCGCCCAGACCGCCCAAGACCATGCCGAGCGTGCGCCAGATCACCACCCTCGACCAGCGCCGCCCTCACCGCGTGCACACACGATCGCCACCGACCCAGGAGACCGCCAGACATCCCCGTTTGCCGCCCCGTGCCGCACAACCACCACCCGCCGTCGAAGACGCCGCCTCTGCCGCGCAGGGCATCACCCGTTCCATACCAAGCCGCACCGCCCCATGCCTCGAAACCATGTCGTTGAGCATCTCCAGGAGACACCGCACCGTCCCCTACCCTTGCCCATGCCATTAGTCGCCTGTAACATCGCCCCCGACGAGCTCACCGTGCGCCCCGACGGTCCCCTCGCTCGACTATAAATAGAGGCCACCCCCACTCGATTTCTTCACACCATCTCACTCCCCTCTCCTCACTGATCGTGCCACACCGTTCTCAGAGCAAGGCGAGCACCACCCCGCCGGAATTTCACCAGAGCCCGCCGCCTCTGGAGAAGATCGGAGCCATCGATTTCGTCCACCCCAGGAGCTGCCGCGACCACCCCTGAGTTCGCCGTCGTCAACTTTGTCGTTCGCCCGCCTCGCCGACCCTCGACCGTACCCCGGTGAGCCCCCAGCACCCCTCACTGGCCGCGCTAGGTTTCGTTCTCGCCGACATTGTCTCGCGTCGACGATGACTCCCAGCCGTTGGATTAGAACTAGATCGAACGATCCACGTTGCCCCATACCGCTTCGCCCAGCCCCGTGTCACTGACGAGTGGGGACACCCACTTAAGCAGCCCACGGGAGCACTGCGCTTAGCAGGCCGGCCCGTTAGAATTTCCCGCGCAGCCCAACAATTCAAATTAAATCTTTTCTTTTTAATTTCAAACACACTTCTGTACCCAACTTCAAAAATCAACCCAGATCGATTTAGTGCACCAAATTAGATGAAACCAATTTTGTTGGAAAGGTCTGTGAATGCTTAATCCAAGCCCGTTGGATTCAAGTCATTTGGATCTATAGATCATCCATGGTAAAAATAACAAGGCAGAAGCTTTTCTGCATTCAAACATTTTCAAATTTAAAACATAATAGCTTTTGAGTTGATTACAACTCTCAAAAATCACGTTTAACCATACCTTTCAGAATATATAAAAATATATAGGTTGACTTGCAGAAATAATGTTCAAGTAATAAAAGAATGCTCCATAGGCATTACTAGCCACTCTAATTAATTAAAATAAAAGGGTAAAACCTTATTAAATTGTGACACCACTTTAAATCACATTCCCATGGACTACAATATGTGGTGATGACATGTGTCAACATGATCCCATGTTTGGTTTGGAGAATATTAAATCTTAAGTAGTTTTTCAATGAGTAGAAATTACTTTTCTAAAAATAAAAGGAATTAAATCAAGCCTTAACCTTGTAATGTTAGAGATGATGCTAGATCATCTATAGGACCCTTGTGTGTGATGATTGCAAGTAGTTAAGTATTGTTTGGTGATTGTGTACCTCGTATTTATACATAGACGCTAGTACCGACCAAGGATACGAGGAGGAAGGAGGATTCTACGAAGAAGAAGCCGAGGAGAACTTCAACCACTGCTCTGGACAAGGCAAGCTGATACTATACCAATGCAAGCTAAAACTTGCAAGACACTCTACTTTATCAAGCTTTACTAACTAAGTGGACCAATGCAAGCTAAAACTTGCAAGACACTCTACTTGAGCAAGCCTAATACTACTAGTGACTGTGCAAGCTAACCCTTGCAAGATACCCTACTGATGCAACAAACCCCTACTTGTTACCCTACCTATTATATGCCTTAAGCATATGTGATCATACCCACTTGATAAACCAATCCTAGTTTTACTTGCAAGCTTCTTACTTTATTTCTTTATCAAAGCTTACTTAGAGTTTACTTAAGAGATTGGTAGATACTAGAAAGATATGTGAAGGTTGCATAAAGAGCATAAAATTTGGCCTAAGTTAGAAACCTTGATATTAGCCTGAGACATAAGGTTGTACTTAGTTGAAACTCCACTAGTTTACCACCCCTCATTATTGCTTACCCCCACCGGTAGATGCTAGTGCTAAGCATAAAACTTGATCAGCTTTAGATGGGAATACTTGGTGGAAAAATGGCTATGAAAACCTTGGAATGATGGATCATTCTATTGAAATGTTTTGGACATGTGTTTCCGAACACCTGATGATCTTGGTGATGAAAATGTTGAGGCATGAGCCTTAGCCCTTTATAAAAATTGATGGTTGTCTGGATGCGATACCATTCCAATTTTATCGTACAGCCACAATACCCGAATATTGGGTAGGGCTTGACTGGAAACTTATATCCCTTAGTATTAGTTACCTCACGGCCAAGGTCTGAGCTGAGGCTACCTTGTGAAGATTGTCCACCTGTGCAGTACCCAAGATGACAGTTGGTCATGGTTGGGAGGCCAAACTCAAAGGAGAGGTGCTTATACTAGGGCATGTAATTGAAAGGTTAGGATTGATTATCCGCATACTGAGTATGGTGAATTCAGGATTTGTTCCTGACGGATGTATCGAATGTTGTGGTGAAAGTGTACAATCTCTGCAGAGTATCAAACTATTCGAATAGCCGCGTCCGCGGTTATGGACAGTTGGAGTGGCCATACTGTTCCCCCGTCAGACTTTTCAAAATGACTTGTGAAATGAATTGAGACTTTGACTTGACCACAACAGAGTTGTGATATGAAATACAAGTTCCCACTTAGGAGTTATAAAATTGTGACTAGCTTTGGAACCTGGTAGAGATAAATCTGGCTTTTGCAAAACAACCCTAGAGCCGAGTGTCCTATTATCCAAAAACCCCTTTACCTGTTAGTATTAGTTTGCGAGTACTTAAAGATTACTCATGGCTTTGTCCCTGGCTATTCCCATGGCCAGACTATGAAGAGGAGTACCTGGAGGATGGACACCAGGAAGGTTACGACAACTAGGATCATCTCCCATCGTTAGCATTGCCTGTGACCCCGAAGATGGAGCTTCGCCTATGCTACCGTTATCATTACGTATTCCGCTGCTTGAAGTCGTATTAAGACTGGATCATGAGATCCCTATTTGTGTAAGAACTTATGTATCGTTTGTAATGGATGATGTACTATGGTATCCAATTTTGTTATGTCTCGCAAAAATGGTAATCCTGGGATTGCGATGTATGGCATAACATGCATCTAGGATTGAAAAATCCGGGTGTTGACAAGTTGGTATCAGATCCATCCTGACCATAGGAGACCCTAGTTAGACTGGACGTTTGAACCCAAAAACTTAGTTTCAAAACCAAAGAAAACAAATATTTACAAAAACTTATTCTCATTCTTATCTCTTTAATTCTTTCCTAAAAATTCATGTTCCTCAAAAACTCTTGCAAAATACATAAAATTTTGACACACTTGATCACCCTGCTAATCTACTCATCCTCTATTTTTATAGATGGACGTGAAGTACATCAAGTTTTACCAACTTGGGAATGGAGGAGACCTTATCTTTGAGAGGGATCTGGACCAGCTTTCGGAACTTCTGGAGCGTCCGCACCCCGAGTTCTTCGGAGCTTAGCTCAATGATCAAGGAGGAGAAGATCTGCAGTGGATAATTGTTGCAAGTCTCTGAGGAAAGATTGAACCTCCCACTGCGGAGGGAATTCATTTTACCTTGAGGGAAAACAACTAGCTCGATGGACTTGCCAGAGCAATGCAGGAAGCTCTTTCCCGTCTATGTGGGCAGAGCATCAATCAGATCAAGGGTACTCGCTTTGAGTTTTGCCCAAGGCGTGATGCAAATGGACAACCACTGGAAGCCCCATACCACCCCGAGCTGAAGACTCAATTGGACCACCTTAGCTTCATGATGTATGATCGTCAGCTGGAGTTGGACAACTGCCGTGACTACTGCAACCACAAGTCTGCCATCATCAAGACAAAGGACCAGACCATCGCCATGCTAGCAAGGGATCGCAAGTCTCGCCGCCGTCAGCTCGACAAGAAGGAGCGCATTATTGCCCGTCTTCGCCACCGCATCTCATCTTTGGAGGAGACCATCCACGAGAGAGACATGCAGTTGGAGGAAAGGGAGAATGCCGAAGAGGATCTTCGTGGAGACCCTTACTCCTATCTCAGCGATGACGACGATTTTCTGGAGGATCAGGCCATGTACTTCTTCACCGATGAGGATGATTTCGCCTTCATCGATGATGATGAAGATGATGAAGCCACAGACTCCGAGGAGTAGTAGCACTTGAGCACTAGCGTAGTGAGTAGTATTCGGTCCCACTGTATCGTAGTTTCCAGAATGGTTCTTAAAACCATCTGTTTTCTTTGTTGTGGTGTGTGTTGTACTGTGTGCTATGAATGAATGAATGAAAAAGCAAGTTGCTAGAAAAACCCGAGTCAAAATTTAAAAACTTTTCGAAGACCCAAAACCTTAGAAATTTCCCTCTTTTCTCATTATCGATCTAAATCTTCAGATGCCACGTGGAGGAAGTGGTTCAGCCCCGGACCCAATGTTGCAGATTCTGCAAATGTTGACTTCTGACTGCGAAGCTGAAAGAGCGGAACGTCAAGCCAACCTAGCCACTCTGCAACAGATAGCCCAGCTAGCCCACAACAACCAAGGCCATGGAAATCAGGACCACCATGGATCTAAGCTCAAGAATTTCCAGAACACCAACCCACCTGTTTTCACTAAGTCAGAAGAGCCCCTAGACGCCGATGATTGGCTACAAACCATGGAAAATAACCTAGAATTCGCCGGAGTGTAAGCCAACGAGAAAGTCCTGTTCACCACCCATTATCTAGCCGGAGATGCCAGGGCATGGTGGAACAGTGTTCGCGCAATGACTGGAGGCCAGATGATGACCTGGGAGGAATTCAAGGTCAAGTTTAGCAGAACCCATGTGCCACCAGGTTTGATCAAGAGAATGAGAGACGAGTTCAGAGAGCTGAAGCAAGGAAGAATGACTGTAGTGGAATACCGTGACAAATTTTTGTCATTAGCTAGGTATGCCCCGGACGAGATAGACACCGAAGCCAAGAAGAAAGAAAGATTCCTGAATGGTCTGCATGACGAGATGCAGACGGTGTTAGTCAATATCCCCTTTGCAGATATTGAAACCCTTGTGGACTCTGCCATCCAGATGGAAGGAAAGATCAACCAAGCCAATGAGAACCGCAAGCGTCGTATGATGCATCAGCCAGGAACCCATCAGACCCCAAAGTACCACCCTAACCCATCTCCAGGATTTGCCCCAAGGACCAACAGACCCCCGATGAACTGTTCGACCTATCCCAACCGTGGAAACCCTAGACCCAGAGGAAATCACAACAACCCCGGCAACTCTAGCAATTTCACCCGTGCCCCACCCAAGTTCAACACCAACAATGCTACCGCCAACACCAACACTGCCCCTAGGACTGGAAGCAATGCTGTGCCTGTAGCAGCCAAGGACAAGTCGCAAGTGACTTGTTATGACTGTGGAAATAAAGGCCACTATTCTAACGAGTGCCCCAACAAGAAGAATGCTACAGCCCCCAATTCCAATGCCCCAGCTCAACAGCAGTGTCGTGTTCAGCCCGGAAGAAGATTTTCCCTAGGGAATTCACTCAACCGCAATGGCCGTCTTTTTCTCATGCATGCTGAAGAAGCTCAGGAAGCGCCAGACGTCGTGCTGGGTATGTTTTCTGTTACTTCAGTACTTGCAAGAGTGTTGTTTGATTCTAGTGCATCGCATTCATTTGTCACCGAAGAATTTGCATGCACTAGTAAAATTCAACCAACCAAATTGAAGCATGTGATGATTGTGCAAATTCCCGGATCAACCACCAAGACTAGGCAAATTTGCAAAGCCGCCCCTATCCGAATCCATGGCATAGATTTTTATGCTAATCTGATAGTACTCGGAACTAAAGGTTTGGAAGTAGTACTAGGAATGGATTGGATGTCCAAACATAAAGGATTGATTGACTGTGCCAAGAAAGCCATCACCATGACCAGTACAGCCGGAATATCAGTCGAGCATATATCTGAAACCTTACCTCGTTAATTTAAATGCAACAAGAGTATAGCCCAACCTACCATTGACCAAGTCCGGATAGTCTGTGAATACCCCGATGTATTTCCAGATGTTTTGCCCGGTATGCCCCCAGATTGGGATATCGAGTTTATCATTGAACTAATCCCCGGAACCGGACCCATAGCCCAGAGACCCTATAGTATGAACCCGTCAGAGCTCGCAGAACTGAAGAAGCAACTGGATTCCATGTTGGAAATCGGATTGATTCAACCAAGTGCGTCCCCATGGAGATCACCTGTCTTGTTTGTGGACAGGAAGGATGGAGGTAACCGTTTGTGTACGGATTATCGGAAGTTGAATGATGTCACCATCAAGAACAAGTACCCCTTGCCCAAGATAGAAGATTTGTTTGATCAGTTGACCGGTGCCAAAGTGTTTTCTAAGATTGATCTTAGAACTGGCTATCATCAACTCAAAATTCGTGTAGAGGATATTCCAAAGACCGCCTTTACCACCAGATATGGATTGTATGAGTATACAGTCATGTCTTTCGGATTAACCAATGCCCCTGCTTATTTCATGAACCTCATGAATAAGATTTTTATGGACTTCCTGGATAAGTTTGTCGTTGTTTTCATCGATGACATTCTGATTTATTCCAAATCAGAAGAAGAACATGAGCTACACCTAAGGACCATTCTTGGAACCCTTAGAGAGCATCAGTTGTATGCCAAGTTTAGAAAATGTGAATTCTGGTTATAGGAGGTAGGATTCCTCGGTCACATTGTATCCGCCGGAGGAATTGCCGTTGACCCTGCCAAAGTGAAAGATGTAGAAGATTGGCAAGCCCCAGCCACTCAAACCCAAGTTCGTGCTTTTCTCGGATTGGCGGGATATTACCGCAAATTCGTAGAAGGATTCTCGAGTATCGCCAGACCCATGACCCAATTGCTGAAGAAGGACAAGAAGTTTGAATGGACAGAAAAGTGTGAAGCAAGTTTTCAAGAACTCAAAAGGAGATTGATTTCAGCCCCAATCTTGATCATGCCGGATATCACGAAGCCCTTCGATGTGTATTGTGACGCATCCAAGATTGGTCTCGGATGTGTGCTAATGCAAGAAGGCAAAGTTATATCTTATCTATCTCGACAATTGAAGCAACATGAGCAAAACTACCCAACCCATGACCTCGAACTCGCAGCCATAGTTCTAGCCCTGAAGACATGGAGACATTACCTGATGGGAAATCGTTGTGAGATTTATTCGGATCACAAGATCCTAAAGTATATATTCACTCAGAAGGAGCTGAATATGAGGCAGAGAAGATGGATTGAGCTAATCAAGGATTATGACCTGGACATTCACTATCACCCTGGTAAAGCCAACGTGGTAGCCGATGCCCTTAGCAGATTGCCGTGCCGCTTGAACTCCATGATTTTGAAGGAGCAACCAAGTTTGCAGAAGGAGATGGAAGATTTTCGAATGGAATTAGTAAGTGAAGGATTTTTGGCTAGCATAGAACTCCAGCCCACTTTGATCAGTCAGATTAAGGAGGCGCAGAAGGAAAATGCTAGTATCGACGGAATCAAGCGTCGTATTGGTACAGGCAAAGTACCCGGATTCACCGAGGACGAAGAAGGAGTGTTGTGGTACAAAGGACGCCTTTGTGTACCAGCAGATTCTGAGTTGAAAGAAGTTATTTTGAAGGAGGCTCATGATACTCTTTATTCTATCCATCCCGGAGGAACTAAGATGTATCAAGATTTGAAAGAGCAATTTTGGTGGCATAAGATGAAGAGAGAAATAGGAAGCTATATCGCCAAGTGTGATATATGTCAACGAGTCAAGGCAGGACATCAAAGACCTGCTGGATTGTTGCAACCTTTGTAGATTCCGGAATGGAAATGGGATTCTGTAGGAATGGACTTTATCACTGGACTACCTACTTCTAGTAGGGGAAATGACTCTATCTGGGTCGTAGTGGACAGATTTTCCAAAGTCGCCCATTTCTTGCCCGTCAGGACCACATATCAGAGTTCGAAGCTAGCAGAGTTGTACATCGCTAGAATCGTCAGTTTGCATGGAGTCCCCAAGAACATAGTATCGGATCGAGGAACTCAGTTTACCTCGAGATTCTGGAAGAAAGTTCAGGAAGGTTTAGGAACCCGCCTAGATTTCAGTACCGCGTATCACCCTCAGACCGATGGACAAACGAAGCAAGTAAATCAAATACTCGAAGATATGCTGAGAGCATGCGTGTTAGAATATGGATCCAAGTGGGAAGACTGTCTGCCGTTCGCAGAATTTTCTTACAACAATAGTTATCAAGCCAGTCTGCAAATGGCCCCATTTGAATTCATGTACGAAAGAAAGTGTCGCACCCTGTTGAACTGGTCGGAAGTAGGAGAGAGTCAGATTTTTGGACCCGACATCCTACGAGAAGCAGAGGAGAAGGTTCACAAGATTCGTGAGCACCTCAAGACCGCCCAATCCCGACAGAAGAGTTACGCCGACAAGAGACGTAGAGACCTCGCCTTCAATATAGGAGATTTTGTTTATCTGAAAGTGTCGCCATTGAAGGGAATGCAGCGTTTCCAACTCAAAGGAAAGTTAGCCCCCAGATATATCGGACCTTTCAAAATTCTGAACCGTCGAGGAGAAGTATCATATCAATTGGAGCTACCCGAAGAGATGTCAGCAGTACACAATGTGTTCCATATCTTGTTACTTCGCAAGTGTCTCGAAGTCCCCGAGAAGACCGAAGTGTTCAAAAATATCGACCATCGGACCATAGAGATAAACGATGACCTGACCTATCCCGAAGTACCCATCCGCATTTTGGAAGAAGCTTTTCGAACTACCCGAACCCGAAGCATCAAGTTTCTCAAGATTTAGTGGAGCAACCACACAGAAGAGGAAGCTACCTGGGAGCGCTAAGATCACATCAGGACGGAGTTTCCCGATCTCTTCAAATCCTAGGTAATCTTTTCGTACTTTTTCAAATCTCGGGACGAGATTTTGTTTAAGGGGGGAAGGTTTGTAACATCCCAAAAATACTAAGCTTGGATCATCAAACTCTAATTATCAAAATAAGGGTTAACAAAAACTTCTCTAAAATAAAATTATGAATGCATGCATATGTGTATGCATGGATTTTGAATTCTTTTAAAACCACCTTGTTTGTTTGTTTCTTTGCTTGTAAAATGTTTCTTAGGTGAAATAAGCATCATCTAAAACATTTCCCACACTTTTCCTAAAGACAAGTAAATCAAAACACATATATTAAATGAATGGTCACTTTGACCAATTTAACTCTCATGCCTACTTTGGTTGTCTCAAACTTTCAAAACCTAACAGAAACTTTTCTGGATCTTTGCACCCCTTGAATGTACTCATAACAAAGTATCAAGGCCCACTTTGGGATCATCCAGAAACTTTCAAATGCATAGTTTAAATGACAATTCAAAATTGAATCTTTATCATATGGAAGATCCCACTTTTTCAAAAACCACTCAAACAAGCTCAACTTTCAAAACCCAAGCATCTGCAGACTCACCAGCACCAATCTAGAAAACCCACCAAAAATCTTTTCAAAATTCAAAACTTGATTTCATGCGGCCATTTCATCAAACAGGTTGCAGACACAAATCAAACAAACATCAAACACTATTGTGAGCAGTGATTCTTGCCTAACTTGTTCCCTAGTTAGCTCACAACCAGCTCAGTAGATCATCTAGGAAGATTAGCCAAGCACTAGCACCACTGTGAGCTTGCCATTGCCATCAATGGTGAACAGCCGAGCACACCCTTGCCACCCCATAGTCGAAAGCAAGCTAGGAGCAGCAGCAAGCCTAGCCAGCATGTCTGGGAGGCAGCCCACCGTCCACCGCCACTCACTGTCCTAGCCGCGAGCGTTGCCAAGCCCTGGACCACGCACACGACCCGCGCCCAGACCCCCCAAGACCATGCCGAGGGTGCGCCAGATCACCACCCTCGACCAGCGCCCACAGACCGCGCGCCGCCCTCACCGCGTGCACACACGATCGCCACCGACCCAGGAGACCGCCAGACATCCCCGTTTGCCGCCCCGTGCCGCACAACCACCACCCGCCGTCGAAGACGCCACCTCTGCCGCGCAGAGCATCACCCGTTCCATACCAAGCCGCACCGCCCCATGCCTCGAAACCATGTCGTTGAGCATCTCCAGGAGACACCGCACCGTCCCCTACCCTTGCCCATGCCATTAGTCGCCTGTAACATCGCCCCCGACGAGCTCACCGTGCGCCCCGACGGTCCCATCGCTCGACTATAAATAGAGGCCACCCCCGCTCGATTTCTTCACACCATCTCACTCCCCTCTCCTCACTGATCGTGCCACACCGTTCTCAGAGCAAGGCGAGTACCACCCCGCCGGAATTTCACCAGAGCCCGCCGCCTCTGGAGAAGATCAGAGCCATCGATTTCGTCCACCCTAGGAGCTGCCGCGACCACCCCTGAGTTCGCCGTCGTCGACTTTGTCGTTCGCCCGCCTCGCCGACCCTCGCCTTTACCCCGGTGATCCCCCAGCACCCCTCACTGGCCGCGCTAGGTTTCGTTCTCGCCGGCGTTGTCTCGCGTTGACGATGACTCCCAGCCGTTGGATTAGAACTAGATCGAACGATCCACGTTGCCCCATACCGCTTCGCCCAGCCCCGTGTCACTGACGAGTGGGGACACCCACTTAAGCAGCCCGTGGAAGCACTGCGCTTAGCAGGCCGGCCCGTTAACTTTTCCCGCGCAGCCCAGTTATTCAAATTAAACTTTTTCCATTTCAATTCAAACACACTTCTATACCCAACTTCAAAAATCAACCCAGATCGATTCAGTGCACCAAATTGAATGAAACCAAATCTGTTGGAAAGGTCTGTGAATGCTGAATCCAAGCCCGTTGGATTCAAGTCATTTGGATCTATAGATCATCCATGGTAAAAATAACAAGGCAGAAGCTTTTCTGCATTCAAACATTTTTCAAATTTAAACCATAATAGCTTTTGAGTTGATTCCAACTCTCAAAAATCACATTTAACCATACCTTTCAGAATATATAAAAATATATAGGTTTACTTGCAGAAATAATGTTCAAGTAATAAAAGAATGCCCCATAGGCATTACTAGCCACTCTAATTAATTAAAATAAAAGGGTAAAACCTTATTAAATTGTGACACCACTTTAAATCACATTCCCATGGACTACAATATGTGGTGATGACATGTGTCAACATGATCCCCATGTTTGGTTTGGAGAATATTAAATCTTAAGTAGTTTTTCAATGAGTAGAAATTACTTTTCTAAAAATAAAAGGAATTAAATCAAGCCTTAACCTTGTAATGTTAGAGATGATGCTAGATAATCTATAGGACCCTTGTGTGTGATGATTGCAAGTAGTTAAGTACCGTTTGGTGATTGTGTACCTCGTATTTATTCATAGACGCTAGTACCGACCAAGGATACGAGGAGGAAGGAGGATTCTACGAAGAAGAAGAAGCCGAGGAGAACTTCAACCACTGCTCTGCACAAGGCAAGCTAATACTATACCAATGCAAGCTAAAACTTGCAAGACACTCTACTTTAGCAAGCTTTACTAACTAAGTGGACCAATGCAAGCTAAAACTTGCAAGACACTCTACTTTAGCAAGCCTAATACTACTAGTGACTGTGCAAGCTAACCCTTGCAAGATACCCTACTGATGCAACAAACCCCTACTTGTTACCCTGCCTATTATATGCCTTAAGCATATGTGATCATACCCACTTGATAAACCAATCCTAGTTTTACTTGCAAGCTTCTTACTTTATTTCTTTATCAAAGCTTACTTAGAGTTTACTTAAGAGATTGGTAGATACTAGAAAGATATGTGAAGGTTGCATAAAGAGCATAAAATTTGGCCTAAGTTAGAAACCTTGATATTAGCCTGAGACATAAGGTTGTACTTAGTTGAAACTCCACTAGTTTACCACCCCTCATTATTGCTTACCCCCACCGGTAGATGCTAGTGCTAAGCATAAAACTTGATCAGCTTTAGATGGGAATACTTGGTGGAAAAATGGCTATGAAAACCTTGGAATGATGGATCATTCTATTGAAATGTTTTGGACATGTGTTTACGAACACCTGATGATCTTGGTGATGAAAATGTTGAGGCATGAGCCTTAGCCCTTTATAAAAACTGATGGTTGTCTGGATGCGATACCATTCCAATTTTATCGTACAACCACAATACCCGAATATTGGGTAGGGCTTGACTGGAAACTTATATCCCTTAGTATTAGTTACCTCACGGCCAAGGTCTGAGCTGAGGCTACCTTGTGAAGATTGTCCACCTGTGCAGTACCCAAGATGACAGTTGGTCATGGTTGGGAGGCCAAACTCACAGGAGAGGTGCTTATACTAGGGCGTGTAATTGAAAGGTTAGGATTGATTATCCGCATACTGAGTATGGTGAATTCAGGATTTGTTCCTGATGGATGTATCGAATGTTGTGGTGAAAGTGTACAATCTCTGCAGAGTGTCAAACTATTCGAATAGCCGCGTCCGCGGTTATGGACAGTTGGAGTGGCCATACTGTTCCCCCGTCAGACTTTTCAACATGACTTGTGAAATGAGTTGAGACTTTGACTTGACCACAACAGAGTTGTGATATGAAATACAAGTTCCCACTTAGGAGTTATAAAATTGTGACTAGCTTTGGAACCTGGTAGAGATAAATCTGGCTTTTGCAAAACAACCCTAGAGCCTAGTGTCCTATTATCCAAAAACCCCTTTACATGTTAGTATTAGTTTGCGAGTACTTAAAGAGTACTCATGGCTTTGTCCCTGGCTATTCCCATGGCCAGACTATGAAGAGGAGTACCTGGAGGATGGACCCCAGGAAGGTTACGACAACTAGGATCATCTCCCATCGTCAGCATTGCCTGTGACCCCGAAGATGGAGCTTCGCCTACGCTACCGTTATCATTACGTATTCCGCTGCTCGAAGTTGAATTAAGACTGGATCATGAGATCCCTATTTGTGTAAGAACTTATGTATCGTTTGTAATGGATGATGTACTATGGTATCCAATTCTGTTATGTCTCGCAAAAATGGTAATCCTGGGATTGCGATGTATGGCATACAGGCATCTAGGATTGAAAAATCCGGGTGTTGACAAGTTGGTATCAGAGCCATCCTGACCATAGGAGACCCTAATTAGACTGGACGTTTGAACCCAAAAACTTAGTTTCAAAACCAAAGAAAATAAATATTTACTAAAACTTATTCTCATTCTTATCTCTTTAATTCTTTCCTAAAAATTCATGTTCCTCAAAAACTCTTGCAAAATACATAAAATTTTGACACACTTGATCACCCTGCTAATCTACTCATCCTCTATTTTTATAGATGGACGTGAAGTACAGCAAGTTTTACCAACTTGGGAATGGAGGAGACCTTATCTTTGAGAGGGATCTGGACCAGCTTTCGGAACTTCTGGAGCGTCCGCACCCCGAGTTCTTCGGAGCTCAGCTCAATGATCAAGGAGGAGAAGATCTGCAGTGGCTAATTGTTGCAAGTCTCCGAGGAAAGATTGAACCTCCCACTGTGGAGGGAATTCAATTTACCTTGAGGGAAAACAACTGGCTCGATGGACTTGCCAGAGCAATGCAGGAAGCTCTTTCCCGTCTGTGTGGGCAGAGCATCAATCAGATCAAGGGTACTCGCTTTGAGTTTTGCCCAAGGCGTGACGCAAATGGACAACCACTGGAAGCCCCATACCACCCCGAGCTGAAGACTCAATTGGACCACCTTAGCTTCATGATGTATGATCGTCAGCTGGAGTTGGACAACTGCCGTGACTACTGCAACCACAAGTCTGCCATCATCAAGACAAAGGACCAGACCATCGCCATGCTAGCAAGGGATCGCAAGTCTCACCGCCGTCAGCTCGACAAGAACGAGCACATTATTGCCCATCTTCGCCACCGCATCTCATCTTTGGAGGAGACCATCCACGAGAGAGACATGCAGTTGGAGGAAAGGGAGAATGTCGGAGAGGATCTTCGTGGAGACCCTTACTCCTATCTCAGCGATGACGACGATTCTCTGGAGGATCAGGCCATGGACTTCTTCACCGATGAGGATGATTTCGCCTTCATCGATGATGATGAAGATGATGAAGCCACAGACTCCGAGGAGTAGTAGCACTTGAGCACTAGCGTAGTGAGTAGTATTTGGTCCCACTGTATCGTAGTTTCTAGAATGGTTCTTAAAACCATCTGTTTTCTTTGTTGTGGTATGTGTTGTACTGTGTGCTATGAATGAATGAATGAAAAAGCAAGTTGCTAGAAAAACCCGAGTCAAACTTTAAAAACTTTTCAAAGACCCAAAACCTTAGAAATTTCCCTCTTTTCTCATTATCGATCTAAATCTTCAGATGCCACGTGGAGGAAGTGGTTCAGCCCCGGACCCGATGTTGCAGATTCTGCAAATGTTGACTTCTGACCGCGAAGCTGAAAGAGTGGAACATCAAGCCAACCTAGCCACTCTGCAACAGATAGCCCAGCTAGCCCACAACAACCAAGGCCACGAAAATCAGGACCACCAAGGATCTAAGCTCAAGAATTTCCAGAACACCAACCCACCTGTTTTCACTAAGTCAGAAGAGCCCCTAGACGCCGATGATTGGCTCCAAACCATGGAAAATAACCTAGAAGTCGCCGGAGTGGAAGCCAACGAGAAAGTCCTGTTCTCCACCCATTATCTAGCCGGAGATTCCAGGGCATGGTGGAACAGTGTTCGCGCAATGACCGGAGGCCATATGATGACCTGGGAGGAATTCAAGGTCAAGTTTAGCAGAACCCATGTGCCACCAGGTTTGATCAAGAGAATGAGAGACGAGTACAGAGAGCTGAAGCAAGGAAGAATGACTGTAGTGGAATACCGTGACAAATTTTTGTCATTAGCTAGGTATGCCCCGGACGAGATAGACACCGAATCAAAGAAGAAAGAAAGATTCCTGAATGGTCTGCATGACGAGATGCAGACGGTGTTAGTCAATATCCCCTTGCAGATATTGAAGCCCTTGTTGACTCTGCCATCCATATGGAAGGAAAGATCAACCAAGCCAATGAGAACCGCAAGCGTCGTATGATGCATCAGCCAGGAACCCATCAGACCCCAAAGTACCGCCCTAACCCATCTCCAGGATTTGCCCCAAGGACCAACAGACCCCCGATGAACCGTCCGACCTATCCTAACCGTGGAAACCCTAGACCCGGAGGAAATCACAACAACCCCGGCAAATCTAGCAATTTCACCCGTGCCCCACCCAAGTTCAACACCAACAATGCTATCGCCAACACCAACACTGCCCCTAGGACCGGAAGCAATGATGTGCCTGTAGCAGCCAAGGACAAGTCGCAAGTGACTTGTTATGACTATGGAAATAAAGGCCACTATTCTAACGAGTGCCCCAACAAGAAGAATGCTACAGCCCCCAATGCCAATGCCCCAGCTCAACAGCAGCGTCGTGTTCAGCCCGGAAGAAGATTTGCCCCAGGGAATTCACTCAACCGCAATGGCCGTCTTTTTCTCATGCATGCTGAAGAAGCTCAGGAAGCCAGACGTCGTGCTGGGTATGTTTTCTGTTACTTCAGTACTTGCAAGAGTGTTGTTTGATTCTGGTGCATCGCATTCATTTGTCACCGAAGAATTTGCATGCACTAGTAAAATTCAACCAACCAAATTGAAGCATGTGATGATTTTGCAAATTCCCGGATCAACCACCAAGGCTAGGCAAATTTGCAAAGCCGCCCCTATCCGAATCCATGGCATAGATTTTTATGCTAATCTGATAGTACTCGGAACTAAAGGTTTGGAAGTAGTACTAGGAATGGATTGGATGTCCAAACATAAAGGATTGATTGACTGTGCCAAGAAAGCCATCACCATGACCAGTACAGCCGGAATATCAGTCGAGCATATATCTGAAACCTTACCTCGTCAATTTAAATGCAACAAGAGTATAGCCCAACCTACCATTGACCAAGTCCGGATAGTCTGTGAATACCCCGATGTATTTCCAGATGTTTGGCCCGGTATGCCCCCAGATCGGGATATCGAGTTTATCATTGAACTAATCCCAGGAACCGGACCCATAGCCCAGAGACCCTATAGTATGAACCCGTCAGAGCTCGCAGAACTGAAGAAGCAACTGGATTCCATGTTGGAAATCGGATTGATTCAACCAAGTGTGTCCCCATGGAGATCACCTGTCTTGTTTGTGGACAGGAAGGATGGAGGTAACTGTTTGTGTACGGATTATCGAAAGTTGAATGATGTCACCATCAAGAACAAGTACCCCTTGCCCAAGATAGAAGATTTGTTTGATCAGTTGACCGGTGCCAAAGTGTTTTCTAAGATTGATCTTAGAACTGGCTATCATCAACTCAAAATTCGTGTAGAGGATATTCCAAAGACCGCCTTTACCACCAGATATGGATTGTATGAGTATACAGTCATGTCTTTCGGATTAACCAATGCCCCCGCTTATTTCATGAACCTCATGAATAAGATTTTTATGGACTTCCTGGATAATCCTGGATAAGTTTGCAGGCATTGAAAGATGGGATCAAAGAACTCTAAACATGTGCATGAAATATGGAGTTCTAACAATATGACATAGTAACTATGCATGCAACATGACAAGCTACAAACAAAGATCATGAATAACATGCATTGAAAAACGTTTGTTTGTTTCACATGCAGAAAACATAGCATAGTGGCAATCAACTTGTCCCTCATAGAGTAGCAATTAAATGCATAGAACACCTGCAAAGTTCACAAGGGTGACTAGAAACAAGTAGCACAAGAACAAGTAATAACACAATATGCATCAATTAATAAGCTTTGGAACACTGCACACAGAATGACAACTATGCTCTCTTAATGGTGCCTAAAGGTAGAAGGTGGAGACTCAATAGTGGTGGAATAAAGGCCTTTTGTAAAGGAAGCAGAGATTACAAGTTTCAAAAAGAGCTTCCAAAAATTATGGTACTTGTTAGCTTTCAGCCCTCATTGCCCCTATCATAAGCATCTTGAAGTGGTTAAGGTTAAAGTGGCAAAGCTGGAGTATATGCTTGACGAAGTATAAGTTGGCAATCTCAAGTCCCTTGAATACGAGGGCCACACCTCATGCATACTCAACTTTGGGTCCAGGTAAGTTCTTGTCATTGTAAGTATTTGCATATCATTTAGAACTGCCAACGGGGTACCCCTTGCACATGGTACAGGAGCTTTCCCATAAACAAAATGACAAGGCAAGCAGACAATGAGCATCTCAGCAATCTTTTTATTTACCATATGCATAGATTTTTATTGAGGATGATTCATAGATAGCTCATTATGGTGATGCTGCAAGTTTCCGCCATGATTAGGCATGCCTTAGGCTAGCGGCCCAGACGTTTCTCTAACACAAGATACAAACTCCATGGACTTACAAGTTCACTCTTTATTTCACACGGTGACATCCATAGACAAAAGAACATGATATCAACTGAGTACAAAGTACAAGTGCAATGTTGAAAACGTTCCCCGTGACAACACGGTTCTGCTAATTCCAACTTATAAGTGCAAGCATATACAACAAAGTTGTCACAATGGTTCAAGTTTATTAGGGGCAAAGAATAAAGTGTGCCATCAAGTTCGTGAGGGCTTTAATCACTAAGTTTTCACATAACAAAATAGTTTTAAATTGGAAGATAGTTGAAAACAAGAATATACTTGGAATGATGTAACACACCATGCATAGGAGTTTATAGTGGACACTTTGGAATAACTTGGTTTCTTGGGAGTTGGAGGCATGAGTAGAACTTACTCATATAAGTGGAGGCTAGCAAAAGACTGGGAGCAACCAACTAAGAGAGCAATAATGGCCATAATCATGCAGTGCAACAAAGCATACTAATGAAAGCAAAGAGTGGTACTACAAGTCAAGGACTAAATGATCATAGAGGCTAATGGTGACTTTTCATAGTCATAACATGGTGTAAGCATGTGCCAAGTCAACCCAAGCAAAGCATCAAAGGAGAATATCATAATACTATGCTTTTGCATGCTAAAACAACGCATAATTTCTTCAAGGCACACTAAGCAATCCCAAATTTGTAACAAGACATGCTACAACAATAATC
Source organism: Avena sativa (assembly GCA_916181665.1). Lineage (NCBI taxonomy): Eukaryota > Viridiplantae > Streptophyta > Magnoliopsida > Poales > Poaceae > Avena > Avena sativa. Next base: position 428,823,365 of record OV702280.1, read on the forward strand.
ACTAAGCATAAGGTCAAAATAACACCTAGCATGTCATGCTAAAGTCTAAGTCACAGTCAATGGAAGCTCCTCTTGCACTTCAAGCAAGAACTTACTACTCCTTTCCAACACCAAGCAAACTTATTTGCAAAACAACACATCGAGAATGGGGGTCCAAACTACTCAAGAAAAATAAACAAACTAAGCAAAGCAAACGAAAACTAAGACGCTCCAACAACAACACAACTGTGCATGAAACAATAAAAACGAAGTGTCTAGACAGACCTGAGATTTTTATTGATGCAGAAGGGGATGCTTTGGGCATCCCCAAGCTTTGACGCTTGTACCTCTTGGATATTTCTTGGGGTGACATCCCCAAGCTTGAGCTTTTGTCCATTCTTCATCTCATTGCATCATTCTCTCTCTACACCTAAAATTTTTCCTTCATACAAAACTTCACACAATCTTCATTAGCAACATTAGTGTATTCAAAAGATATTAGACCACTGACAAAGCTTTGGAACAACAAGGATTTTCACTAAAAACACAATCTACTGTAGTAACTTCTTCAAAATCTCAATTCACCTAAAGAGAATTCAAAAAGGAATCAATAAGAAGCAAATGCAATAATGGCAGAAATCTGTCAAAACAGACCAGTAGGTAGAAACCTATTTTTTCAAACATCTTATGTTGCTCAAATAAAAAAGTGTTGAACTAACGAAAATTATATAACATACTGAGGGATTTATTCGTAAATATTTAGCTTAATCTGAGTTACAGAGCCTCCTCACGAATTTTTTGGTGGAGGACAGAAATCTATTTGGGGACAGCAACTCCCCAAATCTTACTTCCCTCTCATTAGAGGTCATTCTTGGCACAAAAAACAAACAAAAAGGATAATGAGAGGTCATTACTGAAGTAATAACTTCCAAGACTCAAGGAAACTCTTGGGTTATCTCCCAACAAGTACTTTTTTTAACGCCTTTAAGTTAGGCACAAGAAGCAAGAAGAATCAAGTATTTTCAAATGAAGAAGCATTAACATCAAATCTTGCTTTCAAAGGAGGAGCAAAAGGAAACCTCTCTCTCATAGGGAAGTGTTAAATACCTTTATTGAATGGAAAATGATATTTAATGATGCCCTCTTTCATATCAATGATGGCACCAACTGTTTTAAGAAAATGTCTTCCCAAAGTAATAGGACAAGAAGCATTGTATTCAACATCCAAAACATAGAAATCAACAGGGACATAAGCATTGTTAACCATAATGAGAACATCATTAATACTCCCCATGAGTTTCTTCTTAGCATTATCATTGAGTGGGACATCCAAATAACAATCTTCCAAAGGTGGCAAATCAAGCATTTCATAAATCTTCCTAGGCATAATAGAGACACTAGAACCAAGATCACATGAAGCTTTGAGATCAAAGTCATTCACTTGCATATTAATAATGGGTTCCCAACTATCTTCTACTTTCCTAGGAATAGAAGCTTTGTGTTTTAGCTTCTCTTCCTTAATTTTCACAAGAGCATCTGTAATATGTTTAGTGAAAGCAACATGCATATCACTAGCATCAGGACTTCTAGCAAGCTTTTGCAAGAACACAATCACTTCAGAAATATTGCAACCATCAATTTCAAAGTCAAACTTAGCATCACTAGTAGTTGGCTCAATAGTCTTAGGCATAGTAGGAGGAGGAATAGGGACTACTTGTGGTTTAATGGTGATAGTGCACACACTATTTTTTCTATCAATTTCAGCTTCCCTTTCCCACCTATCATGAAGTTGAGCTAACAGCATAACATTTTCATCAATAGTAACTTGTATGGCATGAGCACTGGCAAAGGTGTTTTCCATAGTCTCAGGTTTAGCAGCCATTTTATTAATCAAAGAGGTCCGAACTTTAGACAAAGAGGATATATTTTTCTCAATAGTTAAAAGCTTCTCCTCTATAGTCTTATTGAAAGTGGTTTGTTTACTAATAAAGTCTTTGAGCATGACTTCAAGTTCAGAGGGGGCACTTTTAGCATTATTGTAAGAGCTTCCATAGGAATTGCCATTATTAGGAGGATAAGGCCTATAATTGTTGTTGCTACCAAAATTGTTCCTATAGGCATTGTTGTTGAAATTGTTGTTTCTAATGAAGTTCACATCAACTTGCTCTTCTTGAGCAACCAAAGAGGCTAAGGGAACACTATTAGGATCTAGAGGAGCTTTCCCATTAACAAGCATAGCCATAATAACATCAATCTTTTCACTCAAAGAGGAAGTTTCCTCAACAGAATTTACCTTCTTACCATGTGGAGCTCTCTCAACATGCCATTCAGAGTAGTTAACCATCATATTATCAAGGAGCCTTATTGTAGCACCCAAAGTGAGGCCCATAAAAGTACCTCTAGCAGCTGAATCCAACAGGTTTCTTGAGGAGAAGTTCAAACCTGCATAAAAAGTCTGGATAATCATCCAAGCAGTGAGTCCATGAGTAGGGCAATTCTTAACCAAAGATTTAATTCTTTCCCAAGCTGGAGCAACATGTTCACTATCAAGCTGTTTAAATTTCATAATGTCACTTCTCATAGATATAATCTTAGTAGGAGGATAGTACTTTCCAATAAAAGCATCTTTGCACTTAGTCCAAGAATCAATACTATTTTTAGGCAAAGAAAGCAACCATTCTTTAGCTTTTCCCCTCAAGGAGAAAGGAAAAAAGCTTGAGCTTAATAATGTCCATCTATATCCTTATACGTTTGCATCTCACAAAGTTCAACAAAGCTATTAAGATGGGCAGCAGGATCATCAGAACCAGCACCAGAAAATTGCTCTCTCATCACAAGATTCAACAAAGCAGGCTTAATTTCATAAAAGGTAGCATCAGGAGCAGGTGGAGCAATAGGAGTGCTAAGGAAATCATTGTTGTTGGTGCTAGTGAAGTCACACAACTTGGTGTTCTCAGCAGAGTTCATTTTGGCAAAGGTGGGCAAGCCAAAAACAGCAGCAGCTAGAGCAGGAACTAATTTTTTTGTGTTTTTGAATAAAGCAAGCAAACCAAACTAGACTAATTTTTTTTGGGTTTTTTGGAAAGAGGCAAACAAAACCAAGCAAAAGAAACAAAGCAAACTAAAAACAAAGTAAAGAGAATGGAAGTGAAGGACTCCCCTTGTGAAGACGTCCTTGGCCTCCCCGGCAACGGCACCAGAAAACTTGTTGATGGTGCTAACGTAGAGCACTTCGTTGGAAACCCGAAGAGCAAGGTGTGATCAGCACATCAGCAAGTCTTCCCTCAGTAGAGACCGAGGTTATCGAACCAGAAGGAGGAAGGAAACGTCACACAGGTGTTGAAAGCAACACGGAGACCTGCACAACACAAACTCAAGACTTTGGCCCAACGAATCAGTGAGGTTGTCGGTTTGCTGTAACAAAGGATTAAATGTATGGTGTGGAAGGTAATGGTGGTTTGCAGCAAGTAAACAAGTAACAATTGAAGATGTATCAATGGTAAAGATTGGACCGGGGTCCATAGTTCACTAGAGGTGCTCTCCTTAGATAAACAGCATGGCATGAAGGGTAAAAAAATTACAGCAGGGCAATTGATAGGAATTAAGCAAGGCATAATAATGCAATTACTAGTCAGAAAGATCCTATGAGATTCGATTGGGCAATACAACAAGATACATAGAACGCCATCCAAATGCATCTATGACTAGAAGTCCATCTTCAGGTTATGATCTGAACCCCCTCCAGTATTAAGTTGCAAGCAACAGACAACTGCTTTAAGCAAAGTGTGTAAGGTAAACAGTCCACATGTTCCATGAACAAGAGACCGTTGTTTTCTCCCTAGTGGCAACAGCACATCTACAACCGAAGATATTTCTGTCACTTCCCTTGGAAACTAGAGGCATGAACCCACTATCGAGCATAAATACCCCCTCTTAGAGTCACTAGCAACTACTTGGCCAAGATAGCGACTAACAACGGAGATCATGCAAGATCACAAACAACACAGACATGATAGAATCATAAAGCCAAAACCATTAATCAAACCAATATAATAATCTCAATATCCATCAGATCCCCGCAAACACAACATGCATGATTACAAATAGATTAGATCTTGATCATGAACGGAGCTCACAAGATCTATACATGAAAGCACAAAGAAGGAGATACAACCATCTAGCTACTACATGGACCCATAGTCCAAGGTGAAACTACTCACGCATCATCCCGGAGAGAAGGCCTCCAGGATGATCTCCCCTCCGGCAGGGTGCCGGGAAGAACTTCAGATCCCCCCGATCTAGGGACGATGGTGGCGGAGGTTACAGACATTTTCATGGATATTTGATCGGGTACTCAGGTTTTCTGCATCGGGGGCTTCTTATAGGCGAAGGGGGAGGCCGAGGAGGCGGCCAGGGTGCCCAAACCCTAGCCAGGCGCAGGGCTGAGCCCACCCGTGCCTGGGGTGGGTCTGGCCCCTCTGGCTGGTCCCTCTGGATCCCCTTTGGACTTCTTGTTCCCCACAGAAAGTAATTGACTTTGCCGTTTGTCCCATCCAATTCCGATAATATTTCTTTACTAACTTTTTTGAAACCAAAAACAGCAGAAAACAAGCATCTGGCACTGTTGCAACTTGTTAATAGGTTAGTACCAGAAAACATGTAAAAAGCACCTCAAAGTGTGGACAAGTAAAGCAAAGTAGATACTAAACAAGCATGGAGAATAAAAAATTATAGATACGTTTCCAACATATCACAGCGTCAGTCCGTGTTAGTTGTATCCAAATCACACAAGTTTAGAGGAGAAACAATAGCAAAAGTGTTCGGGAAAGTAGATACGTTTTGGATGTATCAGGGGTTAGAATCCCTGGTAATGATTTCTCTTCTATTCATGTGCTTAGATAATAATAACATGCTAGAAAAGGTTTGAATGATAAAAATGAACCAAAAACTTGTCCAAAAATGTTGTATATTGAGAATAATTCTGGTGTTAATACTTCTTTATCTATGACTGGGTTGATTCCCCTGGTGTTGATGATTCATCCTTTACTCTACTTGAGAGTAAAAAAAAGTTGCTAAAAGGAAGCCTAGTGTTGTGATTTCTAACCTTACATCGTGGTAGAAATGTCAGAAATAGAGCTAAACCTCAAAGATTTAGATGAAAGGAGCTTTTTTCAATGTTAGGGGAGTGGGTAAAAAAGGTGTTTCTTCCTGTTTAAATGATATGATGGTTGGTTATTCCCTGGATTTTATTGGTATCCGGGGAACCATGAATAAATATTACAAGATGAGTTTCTTTAGGCAACTTGATCCTGGGAATAAGTATTTTTGGAAATGGTATCCTTCTGTTGGGAAATCTGGGGGAATTCTTTATGGTATTAATTCAGACACTCTTGATGTTAATTCTTTTAAAGTTGGCAGATATATGCTCCATTTTGTCCTTTGGGATAAAATCAAGAAGTGTAATTGGGGCCTCATAGTTGTTTATGGGGCTGCTCAGGAGGAGCACAAGGATGAATTCCTGACTGAATTGGCATCCTTCTATTAGGGGAATATTATGCCTTATATAGTGAGGGGATATTTCATGTGCTGCGACATAGTGGTGAGAAGAATACTCTTTTTGTTAATTCTCATTCCACTGATCTTTTTAATTCTATTATTCACACCCATGGTCTGAGAGAGATTTTCATGCATGGAGGTAAATATACTTGGTCCAATAAACATGCTTCTCCTACTCTTGAAAAACTTGATAGAGTTCTGATGTCTCCTGATTGGGAAGACCTTTTTCCCCTGTTTCTATGAGAAAATTGGTGAGAGATATCTATGATCATAATGCTTTACTTCTAGATACTGGTGCTAGTCCAAATTTGGTTAATAATAAAAGTAAGTTTAGATTTGATGTCTCCTGGTTACAAAATAAGGATTTCCTTTCCTTTGTTGATAAGATCTGGAATAGAACTGTTAATTGTTCTGATCCCATTGATATCCTGAATATTAAGTTGAAAATATTTAAAAAATATTTTAAAGGTTGGGGATCTAATCTGTTTGGGCATAATAAGAAAAGAAAAATGGAACTTAAATAGGAATTAAATTCCATTGAAAACCTTGAGGAGGAATGTGAGCTTCCTTATGATATAGGTTTGAGGAAGATTGTTATTTTAGTGGAGTTGATGGAACTTTTTGCTGAGGAGGAATCTCAATGGTATCAAAAATCGGATGCAAAGTGTCTCCTGGAGGGTGATAAACACTAGTTATTTCCATAGAGTGGCTAATTGGAGGAAAAGGAAGAACTTTATTTTTCTATCTCTAAAGATGATGTGAATATTGAGGGGACTGAGAACATTTTGAAACATGCAACTGAATATTATAAAGATCTTTTTGTTCCTGCTCCTGGGAACTTGTTTCCTATAAATGTTGATATGTGGGAGCCTCATGAAAAGCTTACTGATGAGGATAATGCCAATGGGTGAACCTTTCTCTGAGGAAGAGATCAAGCATGCCTTATTTTCCATGGCTAAGAATAAAGCTCCTAGCCCTGACAATATCCCAATTGAGTTTTATCAACATTGTTGGGCTATTGTTAAGTATGATATTATGAGACTTTTTGCTGCTTTTCATGTTGGCAACCTTGATGTCAGAGATTGAATTATGGTACTATCACCTTAATGCCTAAAATTTCTGAGGCAAACAAGATCAGTCAATATAGACCTATTTGCCTTCTTAGATGCATTTATAAACTCCTTACCAAAGCTCTAACGATTAGGGTGGAACCTTTGTTAGACAAGTTGATTAATGTTAACCAAAATGCTTTTATGAAGCAAATGAGTATTATTGATGGGATAATGTCCCTTCATGAGATCATGCATCATACTCATTCCAAAAAGCATGTGGGAATCATTCTTAAGTTGGATTTTGAGAAAGCCTTTGATAAGGTGAATTGGAACTTTTTGGTGAGTTGTCATGAGGCTATGGGTTTTGGTTCCTTTTGGAGAGACATGATAAAGAAAATTCTTTATAATGGTACTATTTCTGTCAAGATTAATAACACTAATGTTCCCTATTTCTAGAGTGCCAAAGGGGTAAGGCAAGGTAATCCTTTGTCTCCCTTTTTGTTCAATTCTATTGTTCAGCGCCTGACCAAAATGGTGCTTGAGGCACAGAAAAATGGGTTATTGCTAGGTTTGGCTCCTGATCTCAATTAACAAAGGGGTGGCAATTATGCAGTATGCTGATGATACTGTTTTATGTTTAACTCGTGATCCTGATAAATCTTTGAATTTGAAATTACTGTTATATGTGTTCGAACTCATGTCTGGGTTGAAAATTAATTATCAAAAAAGTGAGGTTTTTATGATAGGAGGGGACAATGGTATTGTTGAGTTTTATTCTGATATGTTTGGTTGTAAAGTTGGGTTGTTACCTATGAAATATCTGGGGTTCCTATCACTTTTAGGGCACTCAAGAATTCTGATTTGGACTTTGTTGATGCTAAATTTGTAGTTAGATAGATGCTTGGGTAGGAGGGGCTGCCTCTTTAGGTGGAATATTGACTTTGTCAATGCTTGCCTATCTAGTTTGCCTTCTTATATCATGAGTCTTTTCCTACTAAATGATGACCCACAAGTATAGGGGGTGTATCGTAGTACTTTCGATAAGTAGGAGTGTCGATCCCAACGAGGAGCAGAAGGTGTTGACTAGTGGTATGGAGCAGGAAATCTCTGTAAATACTTAGCAAACGATTTTAGGGGTTTTCTGAATAAGTAAGGAAATAAAGTGCAAGTAATAAAGACAACAAACAATTGCAGCAAGTGGCCCAATCCTTTCTTATCAAAGGACAAGTCGGTGGAAATACTTATAAGGACCAAATGTTCTCGAGGACACATGGGAATTCTGTCAAGTGCTTTCACTTCAAATAGTTGAGTAGTCTTCTTTGGTTTTGTAAGTGTTGTGTGGGTGAACCTGTGCTAATGTACCGACCTTACTTGGACTAATACATACTTGTGATTAAACCCCTTGCAAGCATCCGCAACTACAAGAAAGCAATTAAGGTATAAACCTAACCAAAGCCTTAAACTCTGAGATCCGACACTCCCTTCTGCAATGGTGTCCTAACGGGGGTTCAGGTTTCTGTCACTCCGGCAACCCCACAATTAGTAGCGAAATACACAATGCATTCCCCTAGGCCCATAAATGGTGAAGTATCATGTAGTCGATGTTCACATGACACCACTAGAATAATAGCACCACAACTTAAATACTAAACCATTGAATAATATCTCAACACAAATCCACTACTAACAACATGACTTCCCCCATGTCCTCAAGAACTAAACGAACTACTCACGAGACATCATATGGATAAAGATCAAAGATGATATGATGATGAATAACAATCTGAACATAAACAATAATTCAATGGTTCCACTCACAAGCATCAACTACAATAGTAATCAACACCGGGAAAGTTTCCCCTAAGAACTATGCAAGTATTCAACACAATTGTTACAGCGGGATGGAGTGGTGATGATGGTGCTAGTGGAGATGATGGTGTGGATGATGATGATGATCCTGATGAAGTCTAGCATGATGATGGTGTTGATGACGACGATCTCCCCTCTTCGGGAAGGAATTTCCCCGGCAGAAATCTGTCTGCCGGAGAGCTCTTTCTCTCTTGGTGTTTTCCACCCCATAGAGGCGGCGAAATCTTTCTGTGGTCGCTCCTCGTGTATTAGGGTTTCGAGGAGAATATATAGGCGAGAGGGAGGATCCAGAGGTGGGCCAGGTGGGCCACACCCCCTGTAGGTGCGGCCTGGGGGTGGCCCGCACCTGGGGGTGTGGGGCCCCTATGGCCCATCTCCGCCTCCCCTTTCGGCATTCTTCATCTTCCGAGAAAATATGATTTTCAATAGTTTTTCTGGTATTTTTCTGATCTTCACGAAATTGCATTAAAACACCTCTTTTTCCATCAGAAACCTGACTCCGGCAGTTCATCCTCCAAGATTCATCCAACATGCAAAAACAGATGAAAAGACATAAGTAGCACCTCTTAATATGAAATATATCAATGAATAGAGGCAAATTATGATATATAATGGTGATGCAAATTGGACGTATCAACTCCCCCCAAGCTTATACCTTCACTTGTCCCAAAGCGAAAACTGAGCTCAGTAAACATGTCCATAGGTTTATGGAGTGAAGTGTCGATAAAAGAATACGGACAAGAAGCATCACAGTTACCATTACACAACTCATAGAAGAAAGCAACTCACCATTATATAACTTAGCTTGCAACAAGTAGAGGAGTCACAATAGAGATGCATAAAGATAAATCATAATTGGAATTGGCAAACTTTGTTCTTGGTCAGAGAACAGCTGGCAAACAGTTTCACAAATAAAGCTTTTGTAGAAGTTTCACAACGAGAGTACTCTTTGCTCAAACAAAGGTTTTTCACAATGAAGGCTTTCAAAGTAATACTCAATAGATAAGAGTCTTGTGCAAACAAGGAAGATAAAGAACATTATTGAATAAATAATAATATGAATGCTTGAAACACAACAACTCAAATGGTTGTTGGAGATAGAGAGGAATAGGTTTACTGACTCAACTTGGAAGTAGAAGAAAGGACTTTCATAGAGGGAAGCAGGGATTTCAAGTTCATAAAGAACTTCCAAAAGATTATGGTACTTACTAGCTTTGATCTATCATTGCCCCTATCATAAGCATCTTGAGGTGATTAAGGTTAAAGTGAACAAATATGGAGTATATGTTTGATGAAATATAAGTTGGCAATCTCATGTCCCTTGAGTATGGGGGCCGCTCCTCATGCTAATCAACTTTAGTTACCGGTAAGTTCTTGTCATTGTAAGTACATGTGTATCATAAAGAATCGCCAACGGGGTACCCCTTGCACATGATACAGGAGCTATCCCATAATCAAAATGACAAGGCAAGCAGACAGTGAGCATCTTAGCGATCTTTTTATTTGCTATTTGCATAGGTTTTTATTGAGGATGCTTCACAGATTGCTCACTATGGTTATGCTGCAAGTTTCCACCATGATTAAGCATGGCTTAGGCTAGCGGCACAGGCGTTTCTCTAACACACATACATAACTCCATGGACTTACAAGCTCCCCTTTTATTTCACACCGACGACATCCGCAAACAAAAGAGCATGATATCAACTGAATAAGTATCCATAAGTGTTGAAAGCGTTCCCCGTGACAGCACGGTTCTCCTAATCCCAACGTATAGATGCAAGCATATACAACTTCGATGACACAATGGTTCAAGTTTATTAGGCGCAAGAAAATAAGGTGTGCCATCAAGTTCGTGAGAGCTTTACTAACTAGTTTTCACATAACAAAATAATTTTTAATTCGAAAGATAGATGAATCTTGAGCATTTGCTTGGAATAGCAATAACGCTAATAGGTAGGTATGGTGGACACAAATGGCACGGTTTTGGTTCAAAGGGATTGGATGCATGAGAAGTATTCCTTATCAAAACAAGTTTTTGGCTAGCAAAGCTGGGTAGCAAGCAAAAGAGTTGAAGGAAACAAGCAAACCTACAAGTGATAAATCCAAACATGCAATCTTCCTTGAAGACACAAAAGATCTTAAATAAAGAATACTAAGCTTATGAGCCAATCAAGAAAGAAAATAGATGATACAAAATACATGTAAGCTTTTTCTCTTTTCCTTTCAAACCTCAAAAAGTGTTGCTACTGACCAGAGCTCGGTTTTCCAAAACCAATTTAGATCTACTTGATGCTCCCAAAGTGATACCAATACTGATCAACAATATCGATCATATAATAGAGATTGCAAACTAAAATAAGAAGTGCAAAAAGTAAAAGATGAAGCTTCTCATTAATATTCCATAAAGGCACTCACACCAAGGGATACATAGATAACCAACTAAAGGAGAGATACTTCCACAATGCAAACTTAAAAAGGTAAAAGATAAAAGATAATGATGTGATACCGTGGCACTCCCCCAAGCTTGGAACAAGCCAAGGGGATGCCAAACCTGATGACGAATTACTCCTTCAGTGGTGGTGGTATTCCCTTATCATCATCAGACTTCCAAGGTAAAGGTTCCTCATCCAAAAAGGATGTCTTGGTTTCCACAATCCTGAAACTAGCAGCAGAGCTTATGTGATTAAATCTAGCCTCATACTCACAGTTTTGATTTTGTATGTCATAGAGTTGTGCTTGTAATTGGTTGGTGGTCTGATGGAGCGAGAAGATTTCGTCTCGGAGCTCAGAAACCTCTTCCTCGTGCTTGGCGATGAGTTCTGAACTTATCTTATGGATGACATCCACTTCGCGTTCCGCCATCTTTTTATACCTAAAAACTTCCTGCTCTAATGCTTCCATCCTGTCTTCCAGACTGCCTTCTCCCTTGGGGCCTTGAACTTCTTTGATCTGCACCTTCGCATACTTGATAATCAACTCCTTAGGATGAATCTTCAACTCATACATATATGGGTTGATGACATCCGCGGAGGAATCCTCTATGGGTGATCCAGAGAAAGACATTATAGCTCCAAAACTAAGAACCTGCCTGACAGAAACAGATCGAAACAGAAACACGACGAGAACATGATACACGAACCTCGGGGGATCCAGGGGGTTATATATTACCAAGTTTCAATGCATAAGGAAGGTACTGTGCGAAAACGAGGCAGAAACGGAGTTCAGGGGGCTCACACCCCCTCCAGGCGCGGCCGGCTGGGGGCCCGCGCCTAGGGTGGGTGTGGCCACACCGGCCTTCGTTTCCTCCTCTGTTTCGTCTCGTAACCTTTCGTATGTAATAAAAACATCTAAAATATAAAAAGATAGGGTATTCACGAACCTTCTGTTTTCACCACCTTTTTTACCTATTCAAAGACGGACTCTGCAGATTCCTTTTCTCCTTCTCCTGGAAATTTCTTTCATACAAGGCCTTACACAAACCTCAATGGCAACATTAGTGTATGCAAAACAATAAACCTTTAGGTTCAAACTTTAACTGAAATCCTATCAAAACAAAAGCTACTGTAGAAACTCCTTTCCAAAAGCCCAAAAAGAATCTGAAAGGGAATCAATATAAGAGGCAAATGCTAATGATGACAGAAATCTGTCAAAATAGACCAGTAGGTAAAGATTGATTTTTTTGAAAACCTTCTGTTGCTCAAATCAAAAAGTGCAAAACTAATGAAAGTTGGATAACAACTTGGAGAACAAGCACAGAAAAATACAGCTCCATCCGATGTACTGAGTTCCTTCACGAATTTTTACAATGTAGCACAAAAACTGTCCCAGGACAGCCAATTTTCACAACTCCTCCACTTCTCAAAAGTAGTTGATCTTGACACAAAAAACAAAAACAAAAAAGGATAAGGAGCGGTCATTACCGAGGTAATAACTTCCAAGACTCAACAAAATTGTTGGGTTATCTCCCAAGAAGTACTTTTCTTTATTGCCTTTAAGTTAGGCTTGATAATTTCAAAGATGCTCACATAGGAGAGATATATTCGAAGTGAAAGAGAGCATCAAGAAGCAAATATCCAACACACTTGAGTCTAACCCACTTCCTATGCAAGGGGGTCTCATGAGAAGACAAATTATTGGAATAAAAAGGCACTAGCATAGGAAGACAAAACAAATGCAACTTCAAAGCTTTCAACATAAAACGGGGAAACTTAATATTATTGACATGCATAAAACCATGTTTCCCTCTCTCATAATAACTTTCAGTAGCACTTTGAATAAAGTTGACAATATAACTGTCATAGGAAACAACTTTATCATCAGAATGAGCATACTTACAATCATCAAAAAGAGGTCCAAGCTCATAAACCAGATCAATAAAAGCAAGTTGTTCCATCCTGAAATCTTCATTAGGCAAGATATTTTCACAAGGAGCTTTAGCAAATTTGGAAAAGTTAAACTCATAAGAATCTCCATCAAACTTAGTTAAAACTTTCTCCTTCTTATAGTCTATAATAGCTCCACAAGTGTTCAAGAAAGGTCTACCAAAATAATAGGACAAGTTCTACTAGCTGTTGAATTAAGCACTAAAAAATCAGCAGGATACTTCATCTTACCGTAAAGGACTTCCACATCTCTTACAATACCAATAGGGCGAATGGTTTCCTTATTAGCAAGGTGAATAACCACATCAATGTCCTCAAGCTCATAAGGACCAATTTCATGCATATTTTCCCTATAAAGCTCATAAGGAATAGCACTAGAACTAGCACCAATATCACATAAACCATAATAGCAACGATCACCAATTCTAACAGAAAGCACAAGGACACTAGCTTTTCTATCTTTCCTAGGATGAGAGATAATATTAGAAGCGTCTTCACAAAAGACAATGTGCTCATCCTCTATCTTTTCAGTGACAAAATCTTTCACAATAGCTACCACAGGTTCAATGTTTATTTGCTCATCAGGTTCCACAGCTTTATTTTCACCTTTGTTATTCGCACTAATTATCATATAATACTCCTTTACCTTAGTTGGGAAAGGTGTTTTCTCAACATAAGGTTCAGGCACAATATGATTAGTAGTACAAACTTCGGTATTTCTAACAGGAACATGATTAACAACATCTTTATAAGGTGCATGGTACTTATTCCACTTCTTTTTAGGAAATTCTATGTAAGAGGCAAAGGCCTTAAAAATGGCAATACTTTGAGAATCAAGACCATACTTAGTACTAATATCACGGAAGTCATGAGTTCCCATAAAGGATTTAATGCATTCGTAATCATAGTTTATACCTGACTTTCTTCCTTTGTCATTCTCCCATGCTTCAGTGTTCTCTTGAATATGGTCTAGGAGATCCCATTTAGCTTCTTCCTTCATATGTGTGAATGATCTAACACAATAAGAATCTAGTAAATCTTTATCATAAAGAGAAAGCCTAGCATAAAAGTTATTGATAATAATATTGTTAGGGAGTTCATGAATAGGACATTTAAGCATTGGTAACTTCAATCTCCCCCAAGCTTGAGCTTTACTCTCTCCATCACGAGGCCAAAAGTTATATATCAGATTCCTATCCTTATGAATCTCACTAGAAGGATAGAATTTAGAATAAAAGAGATGTACTATTTCCTCCCATTCCATGGATTTTCCATTTTTCAGCAGTTTATACCATTCTTTAGCTCTTCCTTTCAATGATATAGAGATTAACTTCTTCTTCACATGTTCAGTTGTGATACCTGCACACTTAAACAACCCGCATAATTCTTGGATAAAAAGCAAGTGATCACCAGGGTGGACAGTTCCATCCCCTAAATAATAATTATCCATAACACGATCAACAATACTTATAGGTATCTTAAAAGGATCTATCTCAATAGGTGGTGGTTCATCTACTACCCTAACAGTGGTAGTAGTTTTCCCAAACAGAAAACCAAGTGGGTTATCCATATTGGAAATAAAGTAACAAATAGAAATAAAAAGCAATACTCATAGTAGAAGTTTCCTTTACCAGTTCCATTTTTCAATAGCGCTTCACTCCCCGGCAACGGCGCCAGAAAATAGTCTTGATGACCCACAAGTATATGGGGTGTATCGTAGTACTTTCAATAAATAGGAGTGTCGATCCCAACGAGGAGCATAAGGTGTTGACTAGTGGTATGGAGCAGGAAATCTCTGTCAATACTTAGCAAACGATTTTTAGGGGTTTTCTAAATAAGCAAGGAAATAAAGTGCAAGTAATAAAGACAACAAACAATTGCAGCAAGTAGCCCAATGTTTTCTTAGCAAAGGACAAGCCGGTGGAAATACTTATAAGGACCAAACCATCTCGAGGATACATGGGAATTCTATCAAGTGCTTTCGCTTCAAATAGCTGAGTTGTCTTCTTTGGTTTTGTAAGTGTTGTGTGGGTGAACCTGTGCTAATGTACCGACTTATTTGGACTAATACATACTTGTGATTAAACCCCTTGCAAGCATCCGCAACTAATAGAAAACAATTAAGGTATAAACCTAACCACGGCCTTAAACTCTGAGATCCTACACTCCCTTGTGCAATGGGGTCCTAACGAGGGTTCAGGTTTCTGTCACTCAGGCAACCTCACAATTAGTAGCCAAATACACAATGCATTCCCCTAGGCCCATAAATGGTGAAGTATCATGTAGTTGACGTTCACATGACACCACTAGAAGAATAGCACCAGAACTTAAATACTAAACCATTGAATAATATCTCAACACACATCCACTACTAACAACATGACTTCTCCCATGTCCTCAAGAACTAAACGAACTACTCACGAGGCATCATATGGATCAAGATCAAAGATGATATGATGATGAATAACAATCTGAACATAAACAATAATCCAATGGTTCCACTCACGAGCATCAACTACAATAGTAAACAACACCGGGAAAGTTTCCCCTAAGAACTATGCAAGTATTCAACACAATTGTTACAGAGGGATGGAGTGATGATGATGGTGCTGGTGGAGATGATGGTGTGGATGATGATGATCCCGATGAAGTCTAGCATGATGATGGTGTTGATGGCGACGATCTCCCCTCTCCAGGAAGGAATTTCTATGGCGGAAATCTGTCTGCCGGAGAGCTCTTTCTCTCTCGGTGTTTTTCGCCCCGCAGAGGCGTCATAATCTTTCTGTGGTCGCTTCCCGTGTATTAGGGTTT
Source organism: Avena sativa (assembly GCA_916181665.1). Lineage (NCBI taxonomy): Eukaryota > Viridiplantae > Streptophyta > Magnoliopsida > Poales > Poaceae > Avena > Avena sativa. Next base: position 428,839,014 of record OV702280.1, read on the forward strand.
AGAGGAGAAGATATAGGCGAGAGGGCGGAGCCAGAGGTGGTCTAGGTGGGCCACACCCCTGTAGGCGCGACCTGGGGGTGGCCCGCGCCTGGGGGGTGTGGGGCCCCTATGGCCCATCTCCGCCTCCCCTTCTGGCATTCTTCATCTTCCGGGAAAATATGATTTTTCGTAGTTTTTCTGGTATTTTTCTGATCTTCGCGAAATTGCATCAAAACACCTCTTTTTCCATCAGAAACCTGACTCTGGCAGTTCATCCTCCAAGAATCATCCAACATGCAAAAACAGATGAAAAGACATAAGTAACACCTCTTAATATGAAATATATCAATGAATAGAGGCAAATTATGATATAGAATGGTGATGCAAATTGGACGTATCACTAAATAAAACCTTCATTGCCAAGTTGGACAAGCATATATATAGATTCTTTTGGCATGAAAAAACATTAAAAGGATATTATATGGTTGCTTGGAAGAGAGTTTGTAGATCCAAAAAGAAGGGTGGCCTAGGGGTTAAAGATTTGAGAAAGAAAAATATCAGTCTCCTTTGCAAATGGTGGTGGAAACTTGACAAAGGAGATGGCCTTTGGCAACAGATTGTTAGGGCTAAATACCTCAGGAAACATGATGTTGTCACTGTTATGGAGAGGGTTTCTGATTCTCCTTACTATAAATCTCTCCTCAGAATTAGAAAGAATTATTTGGTTGGGAGGAAGATTTCCCTGGGTAATGGAAATTTAACTAGTCTGTGGAATGATTCTATTGGGGGGAACTTACCTTTTTCTGAGTGTTTTCCTATGTTGTTTGATATTTTCCTAGATCAAAATGTTACCATTAAAAATGTGTTGAGATGGATTTTATGGTACCTTTTAAGAGAACCCTTAGAGGTGACATGCTTTCTCAATGGACTCACATATGTGGCATTGTGAGATCTTTACCTCTTTCCTTGGAAAATGATAATGTTTAGTGGTCCTTGAATAAAAATGGAATATTCACAACTAAATCTATGTACATGTGGCTTGAAAGGAACCTTGCTGGCTCTAATAATAAATGGATTTGGAAAGCTAACCTTCCCCTTAAAATCAAAATTTTCATGTGGCAATTGTGTCGAGATGCTCTCCTCACTAGACATAATATGCAGCAAAGGAAGTTCTCTGGCTCTCCTTTGTGTTCTTTCTGTGATCAAGTTGAAACTAATGATCACCTCTTCTTCACTTGCTCTGTCTCTAAAGTTGTTTGGGGGGTTCTAGGTGTGGCCATGGGGACTAGTTTTGTCCCTAACACCTTTTGGCAAGCTATGGCTTGGTTTCATTCTTTTCTTCCTCATCAGGAGAAGTTCTATGTTGTTTTAATTGCTTCCTTTTATTGGACAATTTGGCTTACTCGTAACAAAGTTACTTTTGAGAACCATAGGCTCCACTCACCCAGTGAAATTTCCTTTTTTGTTGTTTCTTTACTTTTGTATTGGACAGGTTTACAGAAGGAGAATGACAGATAAATGATGTCTCAAGAAGCGTCTCAGTTGATGCAATTTGCCGCGAGGGTTTATTCAAGATCTAGTTCCAGGACACGACCTCTCTTGATGATCACCGGCCCATGATGCAAAGTTCTGAAGTGGTGTTGATGCTTCTTGGTGACTTCTTCCTGGACTTCCTCAGTTTTATTCTCTTCCTTTTGATGGACTGTCATACCTTGCGGTTTTGCTCTAGTAGTGGTATCAGGTTTTTTTCCTACGGTGGCGTTTCGATGGCGAGCGTCGACAGTTAGTTTTCGATACTGCACCAACTCGCTTTCATATTCCTTACCCCCTTTCTTTTGGATTGTAATAACTTCAGACTCCATAAGACCTTGTTATTTCCGTTTAATATAAATGGAAAGAGATAAAAGTCCGGCCGGAGAAAAAAATGCTTTATTGCTTTAACCTCTACAACCAAGAAAAGGATTTTCTTTTTTTTTGTTCATGGTGGTTGATGAATTCACCAATTCCCACGAAAGGAGGAATCCCCGCGACTTCCCGATCGACAGGTTTTAACTCCCCACACTACACCACACGGGGAGAACACTTCTGAAAGGAGAAGGATAGAACCTATCATGACGATCCATGGTAACAAACTACCACAACCGAGCCATGGACAACGACGGATCCCAGAAAAATCAACGAGATGCATTAATAATCTCAGACGCAGACGCAGTGGCCGCAGTTTGCTGACCGCATCAGCCGTGCCAGTGGCCGGAACTTTACTAGGGCCCTTTTATATACCGCTGATCTTACTGAGAAGTCTTCTCCAGTCCTACTCCCCGATCGAGCATGCAGCAGGACATGGCGTACCGCTCGGCCGGCATGGCAGGTCTCGGGGCCTACTGCTACGCGCCGCCGCAGCAGCAGCACGCGTCTAGCTCGCAAGGCGTCGGCGTAGACCTCTTCCACGGGTTGCTGGGCAGCGGCGGCGCGGCTGGTGGCGACGGCAACGGTCAGCATCGTCCACCCTGCAGCAGCTCTTCGTCGCCTGGCGGTGGCGCCATGATGAGCGAGACGAGGAAGGCGAGGCGGCTGGCGTCGAACCGGGAGTCGGCGCGGCGGTCGCGGATGCGGCGGCGGAGGCAGCTGGACGAGCTGTCGGCGTGCACCGCGGAGCTCCGCACCGCCAACCAGCGGCTCGTCGTGGAGCTCAACCGCGCCGAGGCCAGGTGCGCCCAGGTGGCGCGGGAGAACGCGCGGCTCAGGGATGAGGCGCGACGCCTGCGGGAGAAAATCGCGACCGGCGCCGAGGAGACCCGTGAAGAAGCGGGAGGCGACCAAGCTGCTGCTACGACAACACCGTAGGATCGATCCATTGGGAACATCACCAACATGTGCTAGGACGACGACGAGGAGGAGATTAAACTTTTTTTAGGGGAACGATGAGATTAATCATGGAACCTGTGCTTGGTCCATTGGGTTAGTTAGGTCTTTTTTTCAATTTCTGGTTTGTATTGTATCTTTTCAAAAAAAACACCAAATTGATTCAAATCAAATTATACAATTTTATAAATTCAGAAAATCATTTTAGTACACCTAGGGAACATAATCATGTGCACCAGAATATAAAAACAAAAAAAACTTATGCAAGAACCTTTATAGGTAAATTAAAATAACAAAAATTTAAATACTTTTTAATAGAGAATTTTGAAATGGGGACTTTTGCATGCTAAACATGATGCAATGCACACGAGTTTTTTTTTGGAATCCCAATTTCTGAAAACTTGGGATGTTACATACTATAGGACGCGAGGGGAAGGAGGGAGAAGAGGGCAGCATGAGTTTGAGTTTCAAACGCCGCCGGTGTCACCCTCACAAGAGGAGCGTGGGCCAAAGGATCCACTTAAGCGTATGACAATATCATGTATCGAAGTGAAGAATATATTACACCGTGGTACAATTCATGTCCATTGAGAACCACAGTCTACATAAGGATTCAAATACTCCATGTGATATATTAGTTTATTCAACAAAATATTACTCAAATTTTGGCAAAAAAAACGAAGTGTCCTTGTAAAACAGAGGAACAAAAGCATCGTGAGAGGATGAATTTTTTCTCCAAAGTCCTCCGTAGAAAAAAACCTGAGGATTTATATGCTCCGAAATTTTTATGAAATTCCTTTGAATCAAAGGAGCCATATTTTTATTACAATATAAACCACTACTATAATGTACGCAATGGATTTTTCTTTCGTCTTCATATGTGCAAGATATGAACTTTCTTTTGAAAATGATCTGCTTTAACCACCATACTTATCATGTTATGCTATAACCGGATTGCCTATCACAATCCTTGATAGGTCATTACGCTTTTAAATTTCCCCAATTAGTAATCTTGAGGAGCTAAACGTTTTTTAATCATTCCATCGCTTTGCTTTGGCAAGATGACGTTTCCCACATTGGTGTGCTGATCTTGCCAATGTAACAAGGAACCATGGGTGGACTGAAAGTTGAAGCCACTTAAAATTGTGGATGATAAAAGGTATAATACCCACAAATCGCGATCATATCTCTTCCATTTTTATAACTGAAAGGCTACTCAACTACATAGTAGAAAAATATTAGCCTGACTGATTGCGCTTGATACAATAAGTACGTATGTTTTCAGATGATTAATGTCATAACATTTAAAATGTAAAAAGTCAAGAAAATGTAAGAAAATGTCCCATATTTTGTCACGCAAAATGCACAAAATGTTCAGTTGCGATCTCTTACTAAACCGACGAAGAAACCTAAATTAGAAACACAGGAAGTCAGGTTAACTTGTCTTATTGCAAAGTGCAAGTTAGTGTGTCCGCCATGTACTCTTTCCGGAAATTGCACAATCTCATAACAAAGAAAATGACAGGTATTTAGAGCTAAATTTCTTGGAAGCGCAAAAATCAGGAGGCATTTGTTGCTTATGACAAGCTAAGTAAAGTGTGGCTGAGACCATGACATGTCGTGTTTACCTTTCACTTAAATAGATTAATTAGGAGGTTGATAGTCAACAAGCGTCGCCACAAACAGTTATTGCAGTCTGATTAGCAAACTCTGCTTTAGACATATCCTGACCACCCTAAACTTTTTGTGTCTCCATGAGTTTCTGCTTTTAGGCATGCCCAATTGTCTTAGCTCCTAGAATGTGATAGACCAAACTGGAACAATTAATTATAGCCACTAATGCATTAGTAGGTAAGCAAATTAAAGCTCGAGAAGCATGAAGTAAGTAACCCTAGCTAGGGGACCTAAAACCTAATGACAATATGATATATGCAAAGATGTTATTCCGTATCTTTTAACAAGTTAAATATCGTGTTAACTCTAACTATAGCAAGACCTCAAATTATTGAACAGCACGATTTTGAAAAGCAAGAGAATTTTGATTAGCTTAATTAGCGCAGAGACATCATACTAGGACCTGTCAAAAAATGTTTAGGCAAGGGAAAGATTGGAAAGTAGCGTAGATAATCTGATAATAAAATATAGTGTACTCATACCAACAACTCTCGGATGGCTTACCTGATGGGAATTGAGAAGTTGTGTCAACAATATTTTGCAGCAACGGAACTCCTGTCCTCATGCTAACTAAATTTACATGTACCAAACTATTTATCCAAAAGTCTAAGCTGATGCGATGATACTGGACAGTACCTTGAGAAAAAACATCCATGCTGCTGCGTGGATCATCTACAGCCATAATTTATCAATCTGATCAAGATTGAAGATGTGTGTCAAGAGGTTGCATAGTTAAAGCTAGCTCTCTCTGTGAACCTAACCAAAAGACATCGTGTCGAGAGCACGAAAAAGCTACATGAGGACTGAGGAGGGATTGACCAAACCTCATAGTGTTCTTATACTACTCTGGGTCGCTGGGGTACTGGCACTTGGCCCTGTTTATACTACTCTTCGGTTTCACTCTACAGTGTTCTTATTCTATCATATCCTGTACAAAGCAAAAGGTCTCAAGGTTTTGGCAGTCACAACAATATATTGCAGCAACAGAACTCCTGTCTTCATGCCAACTCAATTTACATGTACCAAACTACTCATCCAAAAGTCTAAGCCGATGGGAAGAGGTGTGGTAACAAAATATTTCAACATTTCTAACCTGGTGGAACTCATGATGATACTGGAGCACAATGCATTGAGAAAAATATCCTTGCTGCTGCGTGGATCATGTACAGCCACTATTTATCGATCTCATGATGTGTGTCAAGAGGTTGTATGGTTAAAGCTAGATCTATCTGTGTGAACCTAAGTACCTAACAAAAGACATCGTGTCGAGGCACAAAAAAGGTCTCTAATTGAGGAGGGATTGACCAAACAGTGCCACAAACCTCACGGTGTGGGGTCCTAAGGTCAACTCCGACGGCCCTCGCAAACGGACCGGACGGGTCGAACAAGTTCGAATGGACCGATGGCACAGCCCAACGACCACCCGCAAATAGAGCCGCAGAGCGTTCAATTTTGGCGCATCCGCGGCCCAAACTTGGGCCGTGTTGTGGAAGAGGGCAGCTCACGTCCTCCCAAGCTTCCGCCGGGTCCACGTGTCATGCACACAAATCTTTACAAGGATTTGTTTTTATTGGAAATACAAATACTTCTGTTAGAGATCTCTAATTTAATCTACTTTCTAAAGTAGATCGGCATGTCCTAGCCGGAGGCCGCCCTCACCCGTCGGGCCGCCTCCTTCGGCTTTGCTGCCCGCCTCCTGTAGTGGTGCGCGAGGGTCTCCACCTCCCTCGTCCTTGAGGCTGTTGCATCGGTGCGATTGCGTGCCGCCCTCGCCTCTCGTTTGGTCACGGCCGCCACCGCCTCCCGTTGTGCCGCGGCTACCACCTACGCACGGAAGGCCACGACCTCGACCTTCCTTTCAGCAAGCGAAGGAAGGGCGCCCCCCTCCCCAAACCCACGCCTCGGTATCGGCAGCCCACAAGAGGTGGTCCAAGGCAGCGTCCTCCTCCTTCCTCTGCGCACCCAGCCGTTGGTGCCCCTCCTCCATGGAGGTCTCAGCGGCAACCCGGGCGGCCTGCTCGGCTACCATCGTCGCATGCGTGTCCTGGTCGGTGCCTCCTCCGTGGACGGTGTCCTCTCACTCTCCAATGTCCTCATCGTTGTCCTCCTCCTCGGCCTCCCACTCCTCCACCACTGCCTCCTCCTCCTCCTCGTCGGCCTCCTAGTCATCCCCCCAAAAGGGGCTTTGCTCATCGGTGCCCAGAGAGGAAGGGGGTAGGCCGCGAGGGCGTACTTGCTCAGGTCAACCCAGGTCACAGGGAGGCGGCTGTTCGGCATGGCGAAGGGGTTGGTGCTCCCCTTCCTGGCAGCCAACCCTTTTATAACCTTGGGAGGTCCTAGGCAGGAACAGCGAGCGGGAAGGGAGAGGCGGGCAGGAACGAAAGCTCTGGCGGGAGAATCGCTCAGGGACGGCGGCCACCATTAGCGTTGATTGGCAATCAACTTAAAGATTGATGACGTCGGCGGACAAAGGGGGCCCGCAAATTGGGTGGGCCGTTGGGGACACAAACGGGCTCACCTGGACGGCCTGTCATCCACCCTGTAACGGACCGATTTGGTGTCAGAAATGCGGTGAGCCGTTGGAGCTGCCCCCTAATGGCTGTTGAAATTTTCCCACAGATCGACTACATCAAACTAGACAAATAAACACGCTCAAAAAAATTTATGATCAAGGGCACGTGTCGTGTTCGTTCTTTTCTTATTTTCTTCTCGACTCACACGGTTACAAGCTTACACGTCCTGATTGTATATAAATACACAGCCAAGACCACGCGAGCCAATTCATACACAGACTCAACTATGACCTAAATTGACTCGAACCGGTCTTAACTAGTAGTGGTACGTATACAACTGCTAGCTTAGGAAACTCAACTAGTAAACCTACTCGGATACCACAAGTACTAAACCTCGTATCTAAACCGACATGCACTGACCTAATTAACTCTGCCATATGACTCTAATCAAGATTAACCTAACAATCTCTCCCTAATCTTAAACTTGTCATCCTTGTGCTCCTCTCAATCTTTGACTCCCGCAGCTTCACGTCACCCTTTTTTCGTCTTTATTGTCATGTCCGTACAGTCAGTATGACCATGCAGATAACATGCACTGCACCTCTTTTGCATGCCATGTTGTGCCACCGCCATTGCTTGGCCCCTGCTGCACTCGGTTCGCACCTATGTGCCACCGCCATTGCTAGCATTCTCGCACTCGGTTCGCACCATACTCCTCATGTACTTGCTTCGAGTAGCCTTCTACTTATCGCACACCTCCTCGCTTTACGGTGCCTTCTCTTAGCACCGTTCGCCTTTGGCATCCCACCGAACCTACGCTGACCGCAGCCAGGACTCTCCACGAGGAGATGGACACAACTCACGGAACACTGTGCACACCTCTCAACTGGGATGTGCTCTAGCTGCAACGGATCCTTACGGGGATGAGCACTTGGACACGACGACTCACACCGACACGACGCTAACCACACATGCAAATGTGTGCACACTTGACTCCTTGAGTCACACTCTCCTAGATGACGATCTTGACGAGCCTTCCGGCACCTCTCCTCGGCACCACCGCTCCCAACAACGACCATCCACCACCTTGCCGATGGCACCTCCTTGTCGCTCCGCCAAGCGACGATCGCCCGCCGCCTCACCGATGACGGCATGCTAGCCGCCTCCACCCGGTCGCCCGCCCCGAGGCGCTAGTCGGGTCGCCTCCCCGAGGCAAGCGTGGCTTCAAATCTTCGACCTCGCTTTATACCAATTGTTGAAATTTGCAGACAGATCGACTACATCAAACTAGACAAACAAACCCGCTCGAAAAATCTTATGACCAAGGGCACGTGTCGTGCCCATTCTTTTCTTATTTTCTTCTCAACTCACACGGTTATAAGCTTACATGTTCTGGTCGCCACACGAGCCAATTCATGGACGGACTCAACTATGACCTAAATCGACTCCAATTGGTCCTAACTAGTAGTAGTACGTATACAACCGCTAGCTTAGGAAACTCAACTAGTAAACCTACTCGGACACCACAAGTACTAAACCTCATATCTAAACCGACATGCACTTACCTAATTAACTCTGCCATATGACTCTAATCAAGATTAACCTAACAACGGCTGGGCCGCTGGATACTGGCACTTGGCCCTGTTTATACTACTCTGCGGTGTCACTATACAGTGTTTTTATTCTGCTATATCCTGTACAAAGCAAAAGGTGTGAAGGCTTTGGCAGTCGCCACGACTGCAGAATAGTTCGGCTCTACTCCATGAAACGGCAGGATATTTGAAGAACACATGCTTTACTGCTTTAACCTCTCTATTTTGTTTTCTTCAATCATCAATGTATAATTCATCACAAAGTTGTCCCAGGAAAGGAGGGAGCGCCACGACTTCTCGATCGACAGGTTTAACTCCCCACACCACCACATCTCTGAAAGAAGGAGGATAAAACCTATCTTGATGATCGATGGTAACAGAATACCACAACCGATCGAGCCATGGACAACGACGGATCCCAGAAAAAAATCAGCGGGGTACATTAATAATCTCAGACGCAAGACGGACGCAATGGCCGCAAAAGGCAGCCAGTTTGCTGACCGCATCGGCCGTGCCCGTGGCCGGAACTTTATCCTTTTTATACGCTGCTGATCTACTGAGCAGTGAGCAGTCTTCTCCTACCCCGCATTGCGAGTTCCCAGCGATCGATCATGCAGCAGGACATGGCGTCCAGCTCGGCCGGCATGGCGTCATCGACGTAGACATCTTCGCCCTGCAGCGGCTCTTCGTCTCCTGGCGGTGGCGCCATGATGAGCGAGTCGAGGAAGGCGAGGCCAGGGGCGGAGACGGGGGGGAGCGAGCAGGGGCACATTTTACAGTAGCCTATGATACTCATATATTAGTACGTGCATGCTAATTGTCGGAGATACGTGGATGATTAATTAGTCCAGTGTCTAATTAAATCAAATCTTGTCCAGCGAACTAAAGTCTAGTAGCCCATCTTCCACATGGCCTTGTTTTCTGTCAGTAATATGCAACATGTATTCCTCTGGGGAACAAAGGCCACAATATATAATACAGGTACAGATATAAATATGCAGGAAACCCCCAAACATATGGGGAAACTACAATATACAAATATATATATCTAACACCCCCCTCAAACTCATGGTGGATCCACAACACTGAGTTTGGAGAGTAAGAAATCATGTTGCGCTCTGGTCTGTGCCTTCGTAAAGAAATCCGCTAACTGTAAATCTGAATGCACATACTGAAGTGCAACAACCTGAGCCTGCACCTGAGCACGTGTATAGAAAGCATCAACACCAATATGCTTGGTAAGCTCATGCTTGACCAGATCACGTGCAACACTGATAGCACCTGTACTGTCAGACAAAACCAGAGTGTGTGTGGTAATAGAGACCCCAAAATCCGCAAGTAACCACCGTAACCAGGTCACCTCAGCAGTCAACAAGGCCATAGCACGCAACTCAGCCTCAACACTCGAACGGGAAACCGCTGTCTGTTTCTTCGTCTTCCAATCAATGAGCGAACCACCAAGAAATACATAGTAAGCAGAAAGTGAACGGAGATCCGAAAGATCACTCGCTCACGTAGCGTCTGAATAGCACTGGAGCTGGAGGGAGCTGGAACGAGGAAAGAAAAGACGACGAGTGATCGTACCACGAAGATAACGAAGAACACGGAGAAGATGACTATAGTAAACAGTGGTAGGAGCAGAAACAAACTGACTCAGAATATGAACAGGATAAGAGATGTCAGGACGAGTGACAGCAAGATAAACAAGACTCCCAACAACATGACGATAACGCGTCGGATCAGGAAGAGGATCACCATCAGTAGGTTGAAGCTTAACATTAAGCTCCATAGGAGTCTCGACAGTGCGCTCATCCCCAAGAGCAGCACAAGCAAGAAGATCCTGAATATACTTTTCCTGGGAGATGTAAAAACCATCAGAAGTGGAGGAAACCTCAATCCCAAGAAAGTATCAAAGATGACCAAGATCAGTCATAAGAAACTGATCACGAAGACGAGCCTTAACAAAGGCGATATACTCAGAATCATCACCAGTAATGATCATATCATCAACATAGAGAAGAAAAAGAGTGCGTCCACGAGGAGAAGTTGAACAAACAACGCTGGATCATGAGCACTAGGGGAGAAACCAGCAGCAGTCACTACAGAAGCAAAGCACTCAAACCAGGCACGAGGGGCCTGTTTGAGGCCATAAAGAGAACGTCGAAGACGACAAACCATCCCCTCGGAAACAGAATACCCAAGAGGAGGCTGCATATAGACCTCCTCACTCAACTCACCATTGAGGAAGGCGTTCTGAACATCAAGCTGGGACACAGACCAGTGACGAACAGAAGCAACATCAATAAGAGTACGCACAGTGGTCATATGAGCCACAGGAGCAAAGGTCTCATCATAGTCACGACCATGCTCCTGCTGAAAACCACGAGCCACAAGACGCGCTTTATAGCGCTCAAGAGATCCATCAAAGTGGGTCTTAATCTTATAGACCCACTTACACGTGATAGGACGAACACCGGGAGGGGGAGAAACAAGATCCCAGGTGCCAGTGCGCTCAAGCGCAGCAATCTCCTCAGCCATGGCTAGCTGCCATTCAGGATGATGCTCATCATCCCGATAAGAAGTCGGCTCGGAGGCAACAGAAAGACCATACTGACTAGGAGAGTAACGGTTGGGGGCACGACGCTGACAAATAGGACGAGTAGAGGGAAGCTCATCAGAGGAAGACGACTCAGGAATCGGCGATGAAGAAGAAGGAATAGCAGAGGAAGACTCCAGAGAACGAGGAGACTAGGAGAACTAGACGGAGCAGAGGAGGACGGTGTCGAAGAAGAGACATCAGGGGGAGGAGATCCTGAAGAAGACACAATAGGAGTAGAAGAAGGTGTATCAGAAAAGAGAAGAAAAGAGATATCTTCCACCGGATAGGTACTAGCGGTGGGACGAGGATAGAAAGGACGCGTCTCATCAAAAGTAACATCGCGAGAGATACGCATCCGACGACCAACGGGGTCCCAACAACGATAGCCCTTATGCTCATCACTGTATCCAAGGAAGACACACTCAACAGACTGAGCGGTCAGTTTGGTGCGTTCGCGAGGAGCAAGGAGAACATAGCAAACACAACCAAACAAGCGAAGCATGGAGTAGTCTGGAGACTGTCCAGATAGGCGCTCAAGAGGGATACCACCCTGCAGAGCGGCAGAAGGCTGAATATTGATGAGATAAGCCGACGTAGCGACAGCCTCAGCCCAGAAATGCGGCGGAAGAGAAGAAGCAATCATCATGGCACGAGTGGTATCAAGAAGATGGCGATGCTTACGCTCAGCAACGCCATTCTGGGCATGTGCGCCAGGACAGGAGGACTGAACAAGGGTGCCCTGCTCAGCAAGAACACCTCGCAACATCTGGGAGATATACTCACAAGCAGAATCTGTAGGGGTTCGTAGCATGGAAAACAAAAATTTTCTATCGCATACAAACAAACAAGCCAAGATCTATCTACTAGATTGTAGCAACGAGTCAATGGAATAACTTACCCTTGAAGATTCCAAAGCGTTTAACGAGAGCAGATTCTCGTGGGTGATGTAGTCGTACTCTTCCCGATCTCAAGATCATGTAGACGATCCTTCCGGCGCTGCGTTCCGGCAGCGCTCCCGCAGTCGGTCACACGTTCGGTACTCGACGAAGACCTTCCTCTCCCTTGTTCCAGCAGGCAGCGGAGGTTGTAGCACTCTCCTCGCGATTCCGGTAGCACAACGGCGTGGTACCGGAAGTAGAGGGGAGATCCCGCAGGGCTTCGCCTTAAGCCGGAGCGAGTATGGTGGATTATGAGAGAGGGCTATTAGTGGTCTAGAGATTAGACACACCAATTAGAAGGCTCTAAACCGCAGGCTAAAGCAATTAGAAGCTCTAAACCAAAACGGCTCTAAACCGGAGATTAGAGGTAGAAACTTGTGTGTCTAGAGGAGGGGGCCCTGCCCCTCCTTTTATAGGTGGGGAGGCGCGGCCAGGGGAGGGGAGTCCCTCCCCAAGTCGGCCTTGGGTGGCGCGCCGGCTTGGGGAGGAGACTCCTCCCTCAAGTCGGTTCCCAACTCCTCTTGCTTGTTTCCCACAGTTTCTTGTTTTAGCCGTTTGACTTTCAAACTGGACATTTGACTTTTCTGTTTTAGGATTCAATTTAATCCTTTATTTGGGACAGCAAGAACACTTAGTACATGATGCAATCATTCCAATATGTAATGACACATTCATGTACCCCTCCCCCTTCCCGGAGTGCCGGACATTCCGGAACCTTCTAGAACATTCACCGGAATCATTTCCGAACTCCGAAACGGGACTTTCTTTATATGAATCTTATTCTCCGGACCATTCCGGATCACCTCGTGATATCCCGGATCCCATCCCGGACTCCGAACAACATTCGGTCTCTTTCTCATAATACCATAACTACTCAAAACAACGTCGAATCCTTAAGTGTGTCTCCCTACGGTTCGTGAATTATGCGGACATGATCGAGACACTTCTCCGAACAATAACCAATAGAGGAATCTGGAAATTCATATGGCTCCCACATATTTCTACGATTACTTTGCGATCGAATGAACCACTTACATACGATACCAATTTCCCTTTGTCTCACGATATGTTACTTATCCGAGGTTATGATCGTCGGTATCTCTGCATACCTAGTTCAACCTCGTTACTGATAAGTACTCTTTTCTCGTTCCCGTGATATGTGATCCCTTGTGAGCTAGTCACATGCTTGCAAGCTAATTGGATGACATTTCACCGAGAGGGCCCAGAGAATATCTATCCGTCATATGGATGGACAAATCCCACTCTTGATCCATGTGTCTCAACCAATACTTTCCGAACACTCAATGCCACCTTTATAGCCACCCAGTTACGGTGTGGTGTTTGATGTCATCAAAGCATCCATCCGGTAAAGGTGATATGCATGATCTCATGGTCGAAGGAATTAGGTTACTATGTATCAGAAAGCATATAGCAATTGAACTATTGAAATGACTTGATCTTTATGCTACGCTTATCTATAGGAGTATGTCCACCATATCATTCTCCTAACGATATGATCTTGTTGTTGATAACATCTCAATGTTCATGATAGGGAAACCACAATCATTTATCAACCAACAAGCTAGTGAAGTATAGAGGCTATACTAGGGACTTCAAATTAAGTTTACAAATCACACAAGTATTAATGTTTCCCTGTTAATACTATTATAGCATGAATGTAAACATTTATCATAAACACAAAGATATAATAATAACTACATTTATTATTGCCTTTAGGGCATATCTCCAACAGTCTCCCACTTGCACTAGAGTCATCTAATCTAGATTACATGGTAATATACCAAACACCCATGGCAGTTTGGTGTTGGTCATGTTTTGCCCTCGGGAGAGGTTTAGTCAACGGATCCGCCACATTCAGATCTATGTGTACTTTGCAAATCTTTATATCCCCATCCTGGATATATTCTCGAATAGCGTGAAAACGTAGCTTGATATGCTTCAGCTTCTTGTGTGACCTTGTTTCTTGCGCATTGGCTATGGCGCCCATGTTATCACAGTAGATAGACATTGGGTCCAGCGCACTAGGAACCACACCCAGCTCTGTAATGAACTCTTTCATCCATATCGCTTCTTGTGAAGCCTCCGAAGCAGCCATGTATTCCGATTCAGTTGAAGATCTCGCCACAACGCTTTGCTTTGCACTCCTCCAGCTAACTGCTGCACCATTCAAAATAACCAACTAGCATCGGTGTAACCATTAACAACGAGCTGTTCATCACCTCCATAAGAAAGAACCATATCCTTAGTTCTTCTCAAGTACTTAAGGATGTTTTTGACCGCTGTCCAATGATCCACTCCTGGATCACTTTGATATCTGCTAGTTAGACTAACAGCATATGCGATGTCGGGTCTAGTACATAGCATGGCATACATTAGAGATCCTATGGCTGATGCATAGGGAGTCTTACTCATCCTTTCTCTATCTTCTGCCGATGTCGGACTTTGAGTTTTACTCAAGGTCGTATTGGGCAACATGGGCAAGAACCCTTTCTTGCTTTCTTCCATTCCAAACCTCTTTAGAACTTTGTCCAAATATGTACTCTGTGACAATGATATTTGGCGTTTCGATCTATCTCTATAAATCTTTATGCCTAATATGTAAGCTGCTTTGCCAAGATCCTTCATTGAAAAACTATTATTCAAATATTCTTTGACACTATTAAGAAGGTCTACATCATTCCCAATCAACAATATGTCATCCACATATAGTATTAAGAATGCTACAGAGCTCCCACTCACTTTCTTGTAAATACAAGCTTCTCCATAAGTTTGTATAAAACCAAAACTTTTGATTACCTTATCAAAACGTTGATTCCAACTACGGGATGCTTGCTTCAATCCATAGATGGACCGTTGAAGTTTGCATACCTTGTTAGCATCTTTAGGATCGACAAAACCTTTGGGTTGCATCATATACAAATCTTCATCAATATCTCCATTGAGGAATGCTGTTTTGACATCCATCTGCCATATCTCATAATCATAATATGCAGCGATTGCTAACATAATCCTCACAGACTTTAGCTTTGCTACCGGTGAGAAAGTCTCATCGTAGTCAACTCCTTGAATTTGTCGAAACCCTTTTGCGACAAGTCGAGCTTTATAGACAGTAACATTACCATCAGCATCTGTTTTCTTCTTGAAAATCCATTTGTTCTCGACAGCCTTTCGGCCATCCGGTAAGTCCACCAAAGTCCATACTTGGTTTTGTACATGGATCCAATCTCGGATTTCATGGCTTCTTGCCATTTATTGGAATCTGGTCTCATCATCGCTTCCTCATATGTCTCGGGGTCATCGGTGTTGTCCACCAACATGACACTCATAACGGGATCATACCAATCTAGAGTGGTACGAGTTCTCGTTGACCTCCGAGGCTCTGTAGCAACTTCAACCGAAGTTTCATGATCACCATCATTAGCTCCCTCTCTAATTGGTGCAGGCACCACAGGAACTTCTTCTGGTGCTGCGCTACTCGCAATTTCGAGAGAAGGTTCGACAACCTCGTCGAGTTCTACTTTCCTTCCAGTCACTTCTTTCGAGAGAAATTCCTTCTCTAGAAAGGATCCATTCTTGGCAACGAAGATTTTGCCTTCGGATCTATGATAGAAGGTATACCCAATAGTTTCCTTCGGGTATCCTATGAAGACGCATTTTTCCGCTTTGGGTTCAAGCTTGTCCGGCTGTAACTTCTTTACATAGGCTTCGCATCCCCAAACTTTAAGGAACGACAATTTAGGTTTCTTCCCAAACCATAATTCATACGGTGTCGTTTCAACGGATTTAGATGGTGCCCTATTTAAAGTGAATGCGGCTGTTTCTAATGCATAACCCCAAAATGATAGCGGTAAATCTGTAAGTGACATCATAGAACGAACCATATCTAAGAGAGTTCGATTACGACGTTCGGACACACCATTACGCTGTGGTGTTCCCGACGGTGTCAACTGTGAAAGTATTCCGCATTTCTTCAAATGCTCGCCAAACTCGTAACTTAGATATTCACCTCCATGATCAGAACGTAGAAATTTAATCTTCTTGTTACGTTGATTCTCTACCTCACTTTGAAACTCCTTAAACTTCTCGAAAGTTTCGGACTTATGTTTCATGAAATAGATATACCCATATCTACTCAAATCATCCGTGAAGGTAAGAACATAACGATAACCACCGCGCGATGCTACACTCATTGGACCACACACATCGGTATGTATAATTTCCAATAAGTCCGTAGCTCGCTCCATCATACCAGAAAATGGAGTCTTAGTCATTTTTCCCATCAGACATGCTTCGCATCTTTCAAGTGATTCAAAATCAAGTGATTCAAGAAGTCCATCGGAATGGAGTTTCTTCATACGCTTCACTCCAATGTGACCAAGACGACAGTGCCACATATAGGTCGAATTATCGCTTGATTTCAAACGTTTAGCCTCAATGTTGTTGATATGTGTATTTCCACTATCGAGATTCAATAAGAATAGACCATCTATCAAAGGTGCATGTGCATAAAACATATTACTCATATAAATCGAACAACCATTATTCTCTGATTTAAACAAGTAACCGTCTCGCAATAAACAAGATCCCGATATAATGTTCATGCTTAACACAGGCACTAAATAACAATTATTTAAGTATAAAACTAATCCCGATGGTAGATGAAGGGGTAGCGTGCCGACCGCGATCACATCAACCTTTGATCCGTTTCCCACGCGCATCGTCACCTCATTCTTCGCTAGCTTCCGTTTATTCTGCAGCACCTGTTTCGAGTTACAAATATGAGCTACCGAACCAGTATCAAATACCCAGGCACTACTACGAGTACTAGTGAGATACACATCAATAACATGTATATCAGATATACCTTTCTTCTTGATGTTGCCGTTTTTCAAATCCGCCAAGTACTTTGGGCAATTCCGCTTTCAGTGACCTTCTCCCTTGCAGTAAAAGCACTCTGTATCAGGCTTAGGTCCAGCCTTGGTCTTCTTCGCCGGCGTGGTAACTTTCTTACCACCCTTCTTGAAGTGTCCCTTTTGCTTAGACTTGCCTTTCTTGAATTTGGTGGTCTTATTGACCAACAACACTTGGTGCTCTTTCTTAATCTCCACTTCTGCAGATTTCAACATGGCAAAGAGTTCTGGCAACGTCTTGTTCATGTTCTGCATGTTGTAGTTCATCACAAAGTTCTTGTAACTTGGTGGTAGTGATTGGAGGACACGGTAAATCCCCAAAGCATTAGGAATCACAATACCCAAGCTTTGAAGTTTGTTTGCGTGCCCAGACATCTTAAGCACATGCTCACTGACGGAGCTGCCCTCTTCCATCTTGCAGTTAAAGAACTTTTCAGAAGCTTCATAACTTTCAATTGCCGCATGAGTCTCAAAAATCAATTTGAGATCCTCGACAATATCATATGGGTCTGAATCCTCAAACCTTTTCTGAAGCTCTGATTCCAAACCATACAAGATAGCACACTGAACTATGGAGTACTGATTCTTCCGAGCGAGGTAAAGATTCTTTACTTCATCGGGAGCATCATCTGCAGGTGGGTCACCCAGCGGTGCATCCAGCACATAGGTCAAATTACCAGCTGTGAGGACAATCCTCAAATTGCGGAACCAATCCGCGAAGTTGCTTCCATTGTTTTTCAACTTTTCTTTCTCTAGGAACGCATTAAAATTGATGGTAGGGGCTGCCATTGATCTACAACATATTTGCAATAGTTTAGACTAAGTTTATGACAAATTCAGTTCAAATTAATGAAATTAAACTAGGTGAACTCCCACTCAAAACAATATCCCTCACATTGTTTTAGTGATCACACGAACCAAATCCACCATACCAACACCGATCATCACGAGAGTTGATATAGCTTCAATGGCGAACAATCGACATGTTCATCATATCTACTATATGATTCATGCTTTACCTTTTGGTGATCCGTGTTCCGAGACCATGTCTGTACATGCTAGGCTCGTCAAGATCAAACCTTAGTTTCTGCATGAGCAAATCTGGCTTGCTCACGTTGTATACACTTGCAGAATCTAGCACACCCGATCATCACGTGGTGCTTCGAAACAACAAGCTTTAGCAACGGTGCTAACTAAGGGTGAACACTTTATGATTTGAAATTGATGTGCATGAGGGATCATCTTATAATGCTATCGTCGTCTAATAAGCAATACAAGATGCATAAAGGATTAACATCACATGCAATTCAATATATATGTGATATGATCTGGCCTTTCTTCTTTGTGCTTCCGATCTCCATCTTCAAGCACGAACATGATCTCCATCATCACCGGCATTGCATCAAGGTCAATGACGCTTCTCCATGGTTGTCGTCCACCGGCTTCAACTATTACAACTACTTTGAATAGACACGCGGGTCTTAACATAAATTAAAGACAACCATATGGCTCCTGCCGGTTGCCAACTTACAATAAGGAACATTGCATACATCAAATATAATCACAATCATGGCCATATCACATCACTGCACACCCCTGCAAAACAAAGTTAGACGCCTCTACTTTCTTTGCATATTTTACGTGGTTTGGGGCTTTCAATAAGTGTCGTTCTAACTTACGAACAAGAACCACAACATTGATACTAGCATTGTTGATCACCCGTTGTAAATTGGATCTTAACTATGCTAGGAGAAACAGGCACCCGCAAAGCCACTTATGCAATACAAGTTGCATGTCAAGCGTGGAGCAAGTCTCATGAACGATGTCATGTAAGGTTAGCCCGGGCCGCTTCATCCCAACATACCGCAAGATGCAAAGTACACAAGAAGTAATCGACAATAAAAGCATCAATGCCCACAATGACCATTGTGTTCTACTCGTGCAACAAATCTACATATAGACACGGCTCTGATACCACTGTAGGGGTTCGTAGCATGGAAAACAAAAAAATTCTATCGCATACAAACAAACAAGCCAAGATCTATCTACTAGATTGTAGCAACGAGTCGATGGAATAACTTACCCTTGAAGATTCCAAAGCGTTTAACGAGAGCAGATTCTCGTGGGTGATGTAGTCGTACTCTTCCCGATCTCAAGATCGTGTAGACGATCCTTCCGGCGCTGCGTTCCGGCAGCGCTCCCGCAGTCGGTCACACGTTCGGTACTCGACGAAGACCTTCCTCTCCCTTGTTCCAGCAGGCAGCGGAGGTTGTAGCACTCTCCTCGCGATTCCGGCAGCACAACGGCGTGGTACCGGAAGTAGAGGGGAGATCCCGCAGGGCTTCGCCTTAAGCCGGAGCGAGTATGGTGGATTATGAGAGAGGGCTATTAGTGGTCTAGAGATTAGACACACCAATTAGAAGGCTCTAAACCGCAGGCTAAAGCAATTATAAGCTCTAAACCAAAACGGCTCTAAACCGGAGATTAGAGGTAGAAACTTGTGTGTCTAGAGGAGGGGGCCCTGCCCCTCCTTTTATAGGTGGGGAGGCGCGGCCAGGGGAGGGGAGTCCCTCCCCAAGTCGGCCTTGGGTGGCGCGCCGGCTTGGGGAGGAGACTCCTCCCTCAAGTCGGTTCCCAACTCCTCTTGCTTGTTTCCCACAGTTTCTTGTTTTAGCCGTTTGACTTTCAAACTGGACATTTGACTTTTCTGTTTTAGGATTCAATTTAATCCTTTATTTGGGACAACAAGAACACTTAGTACATGATGCAATAATTCCAATATGTAATGACACATTCATGTACCCCTCCCCCTTCCCGGAGTGCCGGACATTCCGGAACCTTCTAGAACATTCACCGGAATCATTTCCGAACTCCGAAACGGGACTTTCTTTATATGAATCTTATTCTCCGGACCATTCCGGATCACCTCGTGATATCCCGGATCCCATCCGGGACTCCGAACAACATTCGGTCTCTTTCTCATAATACCATAACTACTCAAAACAACGTCGAATCCTTAAGTGTGCCTCCCTACGGTTCGTGAATTATGCGGACATGATCGAGACACTTCTCCGAACAATAACCAATAGAGGAATCTGGAAATTCATATGGCTCCCACATATTTCTACGATTACTTTGCGATCGAATGAACCACTTACATACGATACCAATTTCCCTTTGTCTCACGATATGTTACTTATCCGAGGTTATGATCGTCGGTATCTCTGCATACCTAGTTCAACCTCGTTACTGATAAGTACTCTTTTATCGTTCCCGTGATATGTGATCCCTTGTGAGCCAGTCACATGCTTGCAAGCTAATTGGATGACATTTCACCGAGAGGGCCCAGAGAATATCTATCCGTCATATGGATGGACAAATCCCACTCTTGATCCATGTGTCTCAACCAATACTTTCCGAACACTCAATGCCACCTTTATAGCCACCCAGTTACGGTGTGGTGTTTGATGTCATCAAAGCATCCATCCGGTAAAGGTGATATGCATGATCTCATGGTCGAAGGAATTAGGTTACTATGTATCAGAAAGCATATAGCAATTGAACTATTGAAATGACTTGATCTTTATGCTACGCTTATCTATAGGAGTATGTCCACCATATCATTCTCCTAACGATATGATCTTGTTGTTGATAGCATCTCAATGTTCATGATAGGGAAACCACAATCATTTATCAACCAACAAGCTAGTGAAGTATAGAGGCTATACTAGGGACTTCAAATTAAGTTTACAAATCACACAAGTATTAATGTTTCCCTGTTAATACTATTATAGCATGAATGTAAACATTTATCATAAACACAAAGATATAATAATAACTACATTTATTATTGCCTCTAGGGCATATCTCCAACAGAATCAGCACGAAACATACGAATGGGGGTAGAATATTAAGTACGGACCATGGCCGCAAAACGTTGATATATGGAGAGCACTTCACTGCGAGAGCGCATAAAATACAACCAAGTGTACCGAGAAAAATCATGGATGAATAAAATATAGTAGCGATGGCCCCCTTTCGAAGCGGAAGGAGCCGGACCCCAAACATCAGAATGAACTAAATCAAAAGGTCGCTGAGATACAGACGTGCTAGTAGGATAGGGAAGCTGGATCTGTTTACCCAACCTACAACCCTGACAATGTAAAGACACATCTCCTGAGACAGACCCCAGAAGACCACGATGAACTAATGACGACAGGCGAGAGTCACAAAGGTGACCAAGACGATGATGCCACTGCTGAAAGGAGCTGGTAGCAGAGGTGACGACCAGAGAAGAACTGGCAGATGAAATGGCAGCGGAAGGAACACGAAGCCAGTCTAACTCCCAAAGTCCGGAAGAGTCACGGCTGCGAGGGCCAGCTCCAACCAGGGCCTGGGTGTGACGGTCCTGGACAACACAAGAATCAGCATCAAGAATGACGCGACAACCAGAGTCAGTAAGCTGGCTAGCAGAGAACAAATTCATCTTAAGAAGAGGGACATGAAAAATATCAGGAACAGAAAAAGAAGAAGTAGAAAGGGTGCCCCGACTAGAAACAGGAAGAGAGGTACCATCTGAAGGGTTTTGCGGCATAGTAAATCAAAAAAGATCTACGGATGCGAACGGGAAAGCCAAGATCTAATCTAGGAGATGCAAATAACGAGAGAGATTAGATGAGATCTTCATACCCTTGAAGATTCACACAGCGGAACGTTCATCGGAACATGGGTGATGTAGTCGTACTCGCTTCTCCTCCTCGTGATCCGCTCCGATCTAACACCGCAAGTGGTGATGCCTCCGAGAGATGCACACGTGCGGCACCTCGACGTCTCCTCCTTCCTCGGTCCAGCAAGTATGGTGGAGAGACGGATTGGATCTACAACGCGACGGCGCGGTGCAAGTGGTGGAGAGTTTCTGCAGCAGGGCTTCGCCTACACGCAGTCGGGAGGGAGAGAGAGAGGAGGGCAGCAGGGCGGCTAGGCTTGAGGGGAAGGTGTGTGGGGGTGGTGCGCCCCCAGCCCTCTTTATATATAGGGGTGGGCGGCAACCCTAGCCCCTCCCCCAAGCCTAGGCCGGCGGCCAAGGAGGGAAGAGTGGGGGGCAAGTTTCCCCCCCTCCTTCTAGAAGCTCCAATTAGGGTTTCCCCTTGTTTGGCCGGCTGGGCCCTATGGGGCCTTGTGCCCCTGGCCCAATGCGGCCAGGGCACTCCCTCATAGGCCCATGCCCCCTCCCGGCAGGTGGGGCCATGTTGGTCCCCCTCCGGAAGGTTCTAGAAGCTTCCGGTACAATACCGATTAACCCGAAACAATTCCGAACTCCAAAAACTGCATTGCCTTATATGAATCTTATTCTCCGGACCATTCTGGAACCTCTCGTGATGTCCCGGATCCCATTCGAGACTCCGAACAAAAACTCATAAACCAATTATCCAATCTATCCTAGCGTCGAGACACGTTAAGTGTGTGACCCTTCGGGTTCGAGAATATGCAGACATGATCTTCTATCAATAATCAACAGCGGGGTCTGGAAACCCATATTGACTCCCACACATTCATCGATGATCATATCAGATGAACCACAATGCCAGGATTCAACCAATCCCATATATATATTCCATTCGTCTCGCGATATTTTACTTGCCCGAGATTTGATCGTTGGTACCGTCATACCTAGTTCAATCTCGTTCACAGCAAGTACTTTACCTGTTCCGTAATCCGATATCACTTTGTGATTAACTCCTTAACCACATGCTTGCAAGCGGTGTTGATATCGATTACCGAGTGGGCCCGAAGTATATCTCTCCGACTTGGGAGGGACAAATCCCATCTCGATACATACAAACCAACAGGTACTTTCCGATCACCTGAGAGACACCTTTATGATCACCCTCTCATAGGATGACGTTTGATGACCTCAAAGCTTTCTTCCGATACCAGGGAGTTGTATTATCTCATGGTCTAAGTAATACAATATTTGACATAAGAAAAGCTCCGCAAAGATGAACACGATGACACGATCTAATTGCTTCGCTTAGTTTGGGTCTGTCCATCATATCATTCTCCCAATGATATGATCTCATTATTAATCGACAACTCATGTCTATGGTTAGGAAACCTTAAACATCATTAATCAATGAGCTAGTCCTTAGAGGCATACTAGGGACACAGTGTTGTTCACAAACCACACAAGTATTAAAATTTCCGCTTAATACAATTCTAGCATGGAATATAAACTTTATCATGAACAAGAATTATAATAATAACATCTTTATTATTGCCTCTAGGGCATAATTCCAACAGACTCCCACTTGCACTAGAGTCAATAATCTAGTTTACATTTGGCAACAATCTCACACCCATGGCACTAAGGTGCTGATCATGTTTTACACGTGGAAGAGGTTTAGTCAATGGATCTGCGACATTCAGATCTGTATGTACTTTGCTAATCTTCAGATCTCCATCTGCTATATAATCTCGGATTATATGAAACTTGCGGTTGATATGCTTGGTCTTTGGATGATATCTTGGTTCCTAAGCGAGTGCTATGGCACCAGTGTTGTCACACAATATCTCCAGTGGGTCCAATGCACTTGGAACCACGCCAAGCTCAGTGATGAAGTTCCTGATCCAAACTCCTTCACTTGAGGCTTCTGCAGCAGCCATGTATTCCGCTTCTACTGTAGATCCCGCGATCACGCTTTGCTTGCAGCTTCTCCAGCTCACAGCTCCTCCATTCAAAATATAAACGTATCCTGTCTGAGATTTAGAATCATCCTTGTCGGTGTCGAAACTAGCATCGACGTAACCCTTTACGACGAGCTGTTCATCACCTCCATAGACTAAGAACATTTCTTTAGTCCTATTTAGGTACTTTAGGATGTTCTTCACGGCCGTCCAGTGTTCCACTCCTGGATCACTTTGGTATCTGCTCGTCAAACTAAGAGCATTGGACACATCCGGTCTAGTACACAGCATTGCATACATGATAGAACCTATGGCCGAGGCATAAGGCACTTTGCTCATAGCTTCTCTTCGGGTTGCATCATATACAACTCTTCATCAATGTTGCGATTGAGGAATGCAGTCTTGACATCCATCTGCCATATTTCATAATCATGAAACGCAGCAATTGCTAATAAAATCCGAATGGACTTAAACATCGCTACGGGAGAGAAAGTCTCATCGTAGTCAACACCTTGAACTTGTCGAAAACCTTTCGCAACAAGTCGTGCTTTATAGACGGTAACATTACCATCCGCGTCCGTTTTCTTCTTGAAAATCCATTTGCACTCAACGGCCTTTCGGTCGCTAGTAGGGTCCACCAAAGTCCATACTTGGTTTTCGCTCATG
Organism: Avena sativa; assembly: GCA_916181665.1. Classification (NCBI taxonomy): domain Eukaryota; kingdom Viridiplantae; phylum Streptophyta; class Magnoliopsida; order Poales; family Poaceae; genus Avena; species Avena sativa. The sequence goes on from OV702280.1 coordinate 428,863,452, forward strand.
GATCCCAATTCGGATTTCATGGCTTCTAGCCATTTCTCAGAGTCTGGGCTCATCATCGCTTCCTCATAGTTCGTAGGTTCACTGTCTTCTACCAACAAGACAGTCAAGACAGGGTTGCCGTACCACTCAGGAGGGGCACGCGACCTTGTCGACCTGCGACGTTCAGTAGGAGCATCGTCCGAAGCTTCATGATCCTTGTCATTAGCTTCCTCTATTATTGGTGCAGGCGGCACTGGAACAATTTCAGGTGCTGCGCTACTCTCCAATTCAAGAGAAGGTTCAACAACCTCGTCTAGCTCTACTTTCCTCCCACTCACTTCTTTCGAGAGAAACTCCTTCTCAAGAAAGGAACTGTTCTTTGCGACAAACACTTTGCCTTCGGTTCTGTGATAGAAGGTATACCCAATAGTTTCCTTAGGGTATCCTATGAAGACGCATTTCTCCGCTTTGGGTTCGAGCTTGTCCGGCATCAACTTCTTGATGTAGGCTTCGCATCCCCAAAATTTAAGAAACGACAACTTAGGTTTAGCACCAAACCACAGTTCATACGGTGTCATCTCAACAGATTTAGATGGTGCCCTATTTGAAGTGAATGCAGCGATTTCTAATGCATAACCCCAAAATGATAACGGAAAATCAGTAAGAGACATCATCGATCGGACCATATCTAATAGGGTTCGATTCCGGCGTTCAGACACACCATTGTGCTGTGAAGTTCCGGGTGGCGTGAGTTGCGAAACGATTCCGCTTGCTTTAAGATGCGTGAGAAAATCATAACTCAAATATTCACCTCCACGATCAGATCGTAGAAACTTAATTTTTCTGTTACGATGGTTCTCCACTTCATTCTGAAATTCCTTGAACTTTTCAAATATTTCAGATTTATGTTTCATTAAATAGATATACCCATATCTACTTAAGTCATCGGTAAAAGTGAGAAAATAGCGATATCCACCGCGCGTCGAAACACTCATCGGTCCGCATACATCGGTATGTATGATTTCCAACAAGTCCGTTGCTCGCTCCATCATTCCGGAGAACGGGGTTTTGATCATCTTGCCCATGAGGCATGGTTCGCATGTGTCAAATGATTCAAAATCAAGAGACTCCAAAAGTCCATCAGAATGGAGTTTCTTCATGCGCTTTACACCAATATGACCTAGACGACAGTGCCACAAATAAGTAGTATTATCACTATCTACTTTGCATCTCTTAGCCTCAATGTTATGGATGTGCGTTTCATCCCTTTCGATATTTAGAAGAAATAAACCATTCACAATAGGTGCATGACCATAAAAGATGTTACTCATATAAATAGAACAACCATTATTCTCGGATTTAAATGAATAACCGTCTTGCAATAAACAAGATCAAGAAATAATGTTCACGCTCAACGCAGGCACATAATAACACTTATTAAGGTTTAAAACTAATCCCGAAGGTAAAACTAAGGAGAGCGTGCCGACGGCCATCACATCAACTCTTGATCCGTTGCCAACGCGCAACGTCACCTCATCCCTCGCAAGCCGCCGTCTATTCCGTAGCTCCTGTTTCGAGTTACAAATATTAGCAACTAAACCAGTATCAAATACCCAGGCACTACAACGAGGGCTAGTAAGGAAAACATCAATAACATGTATATCAAATATACCTTTGATGGTGCCAGCCTTCTTGTCCGCTAAGTACTTCGGACAGTTGTGCTTCTAGTGACCCTTGTCCTTGTAATAGAAGCACTCAGTGTTCGGCTTGGGTCGAGACTTGAGCTTCTTCTCAGCAGGGGCAACGCGCTTGCCGCCGCCTTTCTTGAAGGGCTTCTTTGCACCATTACCTTTCTTGAAGGTGGGGGGCTTGTTGACCATCAACACATGATTATCCTTTTTGATGTCCACCTCCGCAGCCTTCAGCTTTGCGAAGAGCTCGGTGATCGTATCAGTGGAACCAATCTGATTTTGAGTCACTACAAAACTTTTGTAGCTGGGAGGGAGTGATTGCAGAACCCTGTCAATCTTGAGATCCTCTGGAATCTTGCAGTCCAGTTGCTCAAGGCGTTGAGTGTAGCCCGACATCTTTATGGCGTGCTCACTAACGGAACTCCCTTCCTCCATCTTGCAGTTAAAGAACTTCTCAGAGATCTCATATCTCTCAGAACGGGCCTGAGTCTGAAACATGGTTTTCAGCTCCTCGAGAATCTCAAAGGGCCCGGGATAGTCTTCAAAACGATTTTGAAGGTCCGATTCCATAGCAAACAACATGGTGCTCTTAATCACACCATAATCATCTTTGCGCGACTGATAGACAGCTTTCTCATCAGCCGTCGCATCTACAGCAGGGGCGTCACCTAACGCATTCTCAAGGACATAGTCCTTTTGACCGCCAGAGAGAATGATTCTCAGATTGCGGAACCAGTTGGTGAAGTTAGACCCATTGTTTCTAAGCTTTTCCTTCTCAGCAAAAACGTTGAAGTTGAAGTTGGACTTAGCCATTTGATCTACAATGTTTGCAAGTACAAATTAGACTATGTTCATGATAAATAGTTCAAATTTTAATCAAATTACTAGATGAACTCCCACTAAATTCAACATCCCTCAAGTTGTTTAGTGAACACGATCCAAATTCACCACACCTAATCCGATCTTCACGAGAAGAGATGTGGCTTCAATGGTGGACAACGAAGTGTCGATCATATCATTCATATGACTCATGCTTAACTTTTCGGTTCATGTGTTCCGAAGCCATGTCTGTACATGCTAGGCTCGTCAAGTTAGACCCAAGTATTTCCGCGTGTGCAAAACTACCTTGCACCCGTTGTATGTGAACGTAGAGTCTATAGCACCCGATCATCACGTGATGCTTGGACACGACGAACTTTCGCAACGGTGCATACTTGGGGAGAACACAGTTTTATCTTGATCTTTAAGTGAGGAATCATCTTATAATGCTACCGTCGCGATCTAAGCATAATAAGATACATAAAAGGATAAACATCACATGCATATAACTTGATGTGACATGGTATAGCCAATCTTCGCGCAATGATCTCCATCTTGTGCGTGCCGGCATGATCTCCATCACTCCACCATGATTGCCTCCACCACGAATAGCAACTACAACTATTGCTAACTACTTAGCGATAAAGTGAAACTATTACATGGCGTATAAGAAGTTGACACACAGGTCATACACAATTATAAATACAACCATATGGCTCCTGCCGGTTGTGTACTCATCGACATGCAAGTCGTGAAACATTACAAAACATGATCATCACATACAATATACACATCACATCTTGGGCCATACCATATCACAGAAAACACTCCCTGCAAAAACAAGTTAGACGCCTCTACTTTGTTGTTGCATGTTTTACGTGGCTTATGGGAGTAGCAAGCTAAGAACGATTCTTACCTACGGAAAGCCACAACGGTGATATTATGGTTGCCAAACTCTGGTGTAAATCCCATGACAACTATAGTGAGAGAAACTGGCATCCACCAGCCGCATGTGTGGAACAAGCCACACGTCAAGTGCAGAGCCGGTCTCGCGAACGACGTCGCGTAAGGTTGGCCTGGACCGCTTCAATCTCATTATCCCACGTCATAAGAAGAACACAAACAAGAGGCTTGCAACAGAAAACATCAATGCCCGCAACAACCATGTTGCGTTCTACTCGTCAAACACATCTACATATAGATCTAGCTCTGATACCACTGAAGGGTTTCGCAGCATAGTAAATCAAATTTTTTCTACGGATGCGAACGGGAAAGCCAAGATCTAATCTAGGAGATGCAAACAACGAGAGAGATTAGATGAGATCTTCATACCCTTGAAGATTCGCACAGCGGAACATTCGTCGGAACGTGGGTGATGTAGTCGTACTCGCTTCTCCTCCTCGCGATCCGCTCCGATCTAACACCGCAAGTGGCGATGCCTCCGAGAGATGCACACATGCGGCACCTTGACGTCTCCTCCTTCCTCGGTCCAGCAAGTATGGTGGAGAGATGGATTGGATCTACAACGCGACGGCGCGGTGCAAGTGGTGGAGAGTTTCTGCAGCAGGGCTTCGCCTACACGCAGTCGGGAGGGAGAGAGAGAGGAGGGCAGCAGGGCGGCTAGGCTTGAGGGGAAGGTGTGTGGGGGTGGTGCGCCCCCAGCCCTCTTTATATAGAGGGGTGGGCGGCAACCCTAGCCCCTCCCCCAAGCCTAGGCCGGCGGCCAAGGAGGGAAGAGTGGGGGGCAAGTTTCCCCCCTCCTTCTAGAAGCTCCAATTAGGGTTTCCCCTTGTTTGGCCGGCTGGGCCCTATGGGGCCTTGTGCCCCTGGCCCAATGCGGCCAGGGCACTCCCTCATAGGCCCATGCCCCCTCCCGGCAGGTGGGGCCACGTTGGTCCCCCTCCGGAAGGTTCTAGAATCTTCCGGTACAATACTGATTAACCCGAAACAATTCCGAACTCCACGATCCTGGTAATGTCCTGATCGGAGAGAGCAACTGCTGAAGATCCGGAAGGAGCCGACTGCCCACGAGCCTGGTGCTGCTGACGTAAGCTGGGATCCCGTGTATAACAGGTGGCCCAAGTGTGGCCATCCTTGTTACAATAAGAGCAGTGACGAAGAGAACCACGACGACCCTGACCACGAGCCTGCTGGAGATGACTCTGACCCTGAGACTGCTGGTGCTGACTCAGACCCTGACCTGGAGGAGTGTGTAGTATCAGCGGCGGTATAGAGGACCGCGGCTGAGTCGAAGGAGCAGACGACATAGGAGGACCACGAGTAGCAAGCACAGATGGAACCGCAAGAAGACCAGCACCACGGAGACGGGTCTCCTCAGCCCGAAGCTCAGACAATACCTCAGAGAGCGGTACACGACCACGAGCATTCAGCTGAGCACGCCGGGGCTCAAACTCCTGGCGGAGCCGAGACAGAAACTCATATATGAGGTGAAACTCCAAATCCGAGCGCACAATCTGGCAGCACGAGCATGTGCCACAAACAGAAGTACGGAGAGAATCAAGCTGACGCCAGATAGCAGCACTCTGAGTATAGAACTCATCAATAGTAGAATCACCCTGCTGAAGAGCATGCTCCTGGAGAACCACAGACAGGTAAAGAGCATCCCCAGACGGCTAATAGCGCTGACGAAGGTGTGCCTGTAGGGATTCGTAGCATGGAAAACAAAAAAATTCTATCGCATACAAACAAACAAGCCAAGATCTAGCTACTAGATTGCAGCAACGAGTCGATGGAATAACTCACCCTCAAAGATTCCAAAGTGTTTAACGAGAGCAGGTTCTCGTGGGTGATGTAGTCGTACTCTTCCCGATCTCAAGATCGCGTAGACGATCCTTCCGGCGCTGCGTTCCGGCAGCGCTCCCGCAGTCGGTCACACGTTCGGTACTCGACGAAGACCTTCCTCTCCCTTGTTCCAGCAGGCAGCAGAGGTTGTAGTACTCTCCTCGCGATTCCGGCAGCACAACGGCGTGGTACCAAAAGTAGAGGGGAGATCTCGCAGGGCTTCGCCTCAAGCTGGAGCGAGTATGGTGGAGTATGAGAGAGTCCTCGGTGTTCTAGGGTTTAGACACACCAAGGAGGGGACAAGCCGGCGGCTAGGGTTTAGCTAGGCGGCGGCGAGTTGGTGCCCTAGGGGCCGGCGGCGGCTTGGAGGCGGCGGCGGCTTGGGGCTAGGGTTTGGAGGAGTAGGAGTTGTGTGTCGAGGAGGGGAGCCCTGCCCCTCCTTATATAGGTGGAGGGGGCCGGCCGGCCAAGGGGAGGGAGAGGAGTCCCTCCCCAACTCGGCTTGGAGGTGGGCCGCCGGTTGGAGGAGGGAACTCCTCCCCAACTCTGTTTCCACCTCTCCCCCTCTTTCCAAAAACTGCCGTTTGACTTTTCAAACTAGCCGTTTGACTTTTCAAACTAGGATTTGAATAAACCCTTTATTTTGGACAGCGAAGACACCTAGTACATGATGCAATCATTCCAACTTGTAATGACACATTCATGTACCCCTTCCCCCCCGGAGTGCCGGACATTCCGGAACCTTCTAGAACACTCCCGATGAAAACACCGGAACCATTCTCCAACTCCGAAACGGGACTTTCCTTATATGAATCTTATTCTCCGGACCATTCCGGATCTCCTCGTGATATCCCGGATCCCATCCAAGACTCCGAACAACATTCGGTCTCTTTCTCATCATACCATAACTACTCAAACAACGTCGAATCCTTAAGTGTGTCTCCCTACGGTTCGTGAATTATGTGGACATGATCGAGACACTTCTCCGAACAATAACCAATAGAGGAATCTGGAAATTCATATGGCTCCCACATATTTCTACGATTACTTTGCGATCGAATGAACCACTTACATACGATACCAATTTCCCTTTGTCTCACGATAGTTTACTTATCCAAGGTTATGATCGTCGGTATCTCTGCATACCTAGTTCAACCTCGTTACCGATAAGTACTCTTTTCTCGTTCCCGTGATATGTGATCCCTTGTGAGCCAGTCACATGCTTGCAAGCTAATTGGATGACATTCCACCGAGAGGGCCCAGAGTATATCTATCCGTCATATGGATGGACAAATCCCACTCTTGATCCATGTGTTTCAACCAATACTTTCCGAACACTCAATGCCACCTTTATAGCCACCCAGTTACGGTGTGGTGTTTGATGTCATCAAAGCATCCATCCAGCAAAGGTGATATGCATGATCTCATGGTCGAAGGAATTAGGTTACTATGTATCAGAAAGCATATAGCAATTGAACTATTGAAATGACTTGATCTTTATGCTACGCTTATCTATAGGAGTATGTCCACCATATCATTCTCCTAACGATATGATCTTGTTGTTGATAACATCTCAATATTCATGATAGGGAAACCACAATCATTTATCAACCAACAAGCTAGTGATGTATAGAGGCTATACTAGGGACTTCAAATTAAGTTTACAAATCACACAAGTATCAATGTTTTCTCGTTAATACTATTATAGCATGAATGTAAACATTTATCATAAACACAAAGATATAATAATAACTACATTTATTATTGCCTCTAGGGCATATCTCCAACAGTGCCCACTGAGCGGCAACGGTAGGGAGACTCATGAACTCAGCAGCATACTGGGGCAGAACACTGGAGGTGAGAACAGCAGCAGCACGAGCATCCTCATCGACCCACTGAGTGTAGGCAGTCAGATCGTGGCGATAGGTCTCGAGATCGGCAGAATACTGCTTGAACTTCAGGTCATAAGCAGCAACAGCACTATCATCGGCACTCTGAGCAGCATCCTTGGCCTCCTGAGAAGCATCAACGCCGAGAACAATCGGCATCGGCGGAAGAGGAGCCACAGGAGCACGGGGCACGGCGGACAGGAGACCTCGCCGGAGAGCACACCCCATAGACGGAGACCGCGCATGTGAACGTGCATAAAGGCAGCAAAATCAGGATAATTCGCACCATCAAATATCACCGGGCAGCGAGGAATCGCAACATAGCCCGATGCAGAAGACATCTCTCTCGCAATTTTTTTTGAACAAATCTAGTCAACTAGTCAACCCGCACCTGCAGGCAGATGCCGGCCAAATTCCGGCCAACCGGAAGGAAGGGCGGCGCCTAAGCGCCGAGAAAGATCAATTCCGGCTGCCAGGGACCAATTCCTGGCAGTGGTGGCGAAAATCTGGTGACCTGAGAGGTGGTGACGGCGAACCTGACGTGCGGCTGGGTGCCCGCGCGTGCTGGAGTCGAGGCAGGGGAGGCCCGCGCGAGCGCTGCAGTCGAGGCAGGGCGGTGGGCGGGCGGTGGAGAGACCCGCGCGTGGTACTGACTGGCGTGGGGACCTGCGCGTGGTGCTGGTCGCGTGGGCAGAGGAGGATCTGAGAAGGTCTCCCGCGCGTGGTGCTGGTCGCTGGCGGGCAGCAGCTCGCGAGGCTCAGGAGACTAGTCGCTGGCGGGCAGCAGCTCGCGAGGCCCAGGAGATCGATCCTTGCGCGTCTGACGGGCTGCGGGAGATCCTCGCGAGGCGCAGGAGAGCCAGAGCTGAGCACGCCGGGGATCAGGAGACGAGGCCAGGCAGATCGCCCAGATCCAATCGGGACAAGTAGGTGAAGACGGCCCAGATCTGATCAGCAGAGGATCAGGTAGATGACGGCGGCCGGTCAGATGACGGGGAGGAGGTGGCCGGAGACAGCGGCAACCGGCGGCGGCGACGTCGGAAAAACGACGACGACAGGGACGGTGGCGGCTCTGACGATGTTGCAGAAAAACGGTCTAACCTAGCTCTGATACCATGTCACTAATATGCAACATGTATTCCTCTGGAGGCCAAAGGCCACAATATATAATACATGTACAGGTGCAAATATGCAGGAAACCCCCGAACATATGGAGAAACTACAATATACAAATATATACATCTAACATTTTCATGGATCAAAAGCTGTTGCGTACCTAGCCATAGAGATTCAATCGACTGGAATTAGCAGATCCATGGATCCATTGTTGATTGATCAAACCGTACATTATCGTGTGACTACGTCTAGCGTCTAGCTGCTACCTGCTAGGGCGCTCCGGCTGCCGCCTGCCGCTAGATGGCCACCACGACAGGGGATGCGATCAATATAGGGGATGAGATCAATACGGCCTAGCTGCCTAGGTGCTATCTGGTTAGGCTCTTCATGCAACGCATCTGCGACTATGACGGTGTGCAATCTATGATTACTGCCTCGCCTTAACAGTATTGTTTTTATGTCTAAGGTATGTGGTGTATTACCAATTCAATTTTTCTATTAGATCAAACATGAATTATATATGGATTTGTGTACTTTAATATAGTTGAAAGAAAAAAAAGCAAGAGAAGAACTAGAAGTACAATTTATTTTCAGAAGAGATATCTTCAAAACTAAAGAAAAAGATAAAGGATTTGTTAAATTATCATATTTGGTTCGAGTCGCAGGAAGCACTCAAACTTAACAGGATGTTATCCCGTGCTAAAAAAACACGTTGGGGATGTTTTATCTATCTAACAACATATAGCCAAGGGACAGATCCTTTCCCCGCTAGTCAATGTTTCAAATAGTCATATTTGGACGATAAAACTATATGTGAGATATCATATATCATGTTCTACTATTTTATACGCCCGTCTGGTCCTATAAAAGAATCTTTTGTACCATTCGGTGGCCATTTTCTTTCTCGCCCCCCTTATGGTCAAATTCTGGCTCCGCCCCTGGGCGAGGCGGCTGGCATCGAACCGGGAGTCGGCGCGGCGGTCTCGGATGCGGTGGCGGAGGCAGCTGGACGAGTTGTCGGCGTGCGCTGCGGAGCTCCGCGCCACCAACCAGCGGCTCGTCGTGGAGCTCAACTGCGCCGAGGCCAGGTGCGCGCAGGTGGCGCGGGAGAACGCGCGGCTCAGGCACGAGGCATGTCGCCTTCGGGAGAAGATCGCGGCCAGCGCCGAGGAGACCGGTGGAGAAGAGGGAGGCGATGTGGGCGGCCAAGCTGCTGCTGCGACATCGACAACTCCGTAGGATCGAGCCGTGAACATCATGTGCTAGGGCGACGACGACGGGGAGATTAATTATGGGACTGGGGCGTGCTGTGTACATATATTGTTGGATTATTAATTACTAGACAATGACCGCGCGTTTGCTGTAAAAAAACAGTGTTAACATGGAAAAACCTGGAATATAGAACCACTCATGAATGAAAAAATCAACATAATTTGGCGCATGTGTTGCGACCGAATAGTAAACGATGGAGGATTTGTTAAACTTTTCAAATGTTGCTAAATTGTTCTTGTTTGAATTGGAAGTTGTAAAAAAGAAAGAAACAACTACAAATATTGTTCAAGTTACCTAATATATGTTTTCTAATTATATTTGAACCCTTAAAACATTGAAATCTTAGCCAGTTTTTAGATTTTAGACAAAAAAAATCAGAAAATGAAAAGGTTGAATGGAAAAAAAGAGTCAATCTCCCTGGATCGCACGCGGGCACGCGAAGAAGCCGCCAGCCACGCGCACGCGAGACCACCATTTCTCTCGGGCTGGACATACCTACGGGTATGGTAAATTAAATAAAAATAATCTAAAATCGTAAGAAATTTAAAAATTAACCCTATTCGAAAACAAATTCAAACGGAATAACCCTTTTCTGTCACTCCTGCCCGCGTGGCGCCGCAGCCTCCTGTGCAGCGCCAGATAGGACGGCGCCGCAGGCCTGCCACGCTGGCCGGCTGGGGCCAGGCGCCGCACAGCTGCCACGCTGGCTCGCGTATGCAGCGCCACCTAGCCTGGCGCCGCACGCAAGCCTGCTGCGCCGCTCGGGCTGGCGCGGCACACCCTGCCACGCTGGCTCCACGGGCCCCAGCACCTTAAGTGCGGCGCCAGTCGGGGAGACGCCGCACCCACCCCTGCCGCACCATGGTGGCTGGCGCCGCACACCTGGAGCCCTTAAGCTGGCGTCGGGTCGGCCCAGCCCGACCCTCTTCTCTCTTTCCTTCCTTTCCTCTCCCCTCACCACTTAGAACGGCGGCGGCGGCTAGGGCTCACTCTTCCCCAATCTCCACTCAAAACCCCAAGATTTGAAGAAAAACTTAGGGGATTTCTTCCCCAATAGCCTCACTAAGGTATTTTCCTCTTCTCCCCTCAATTTCATCCGCAAATTTTAAGTTATTTGTCCATAGATTGAGAAATTCCTCCAAATGCTAGGCCACCAATTGGATATGTAAATTTGTATGGACCAATGAGGTCTTTGGTTGATATATAGAGTTAGAATTGGTATATTAAACCTTCATGTATATAGATAAGATTGTTAGGGTTAGGGTTAGGGTTAGAGTTAGGGTTAGGGTATGGTTGTATGATCTTGTTGTTAGTGTAAATTTCGGCATAGATACTTATTTAATTTATGTACCGTTATGTTCTTATATTTATTTTAGGGATGGCTAGAATTGTCCATGTTCATCATATGGACAAGGAAGCTTTCTTGAGAGGCAATATTGAGCCAGACCCGGATGAGATTGACTTGGTGTTTGATCGTAGTCCAAACTATGCGGAGGTGTTGCAACAAGTTCAGGTAGATTTGAATTGGATGGATCCTAGTGATGTTGTTGAGTTGGAGGGTAGGCACAATGTGGGATTTGGGATGCACAACCGTTGGAAGACAATGCGTATCAGCTCGGAGCAACGTTGGTTTGCATACAAGGAAGTGGTGGCCGAATCACAAGACAAAGCTCTTGAGTTATTTGCCACGAAAAAGGTTGATGATAATATGCAAAGGAGTATCATACCGGTTGCCTCCCCATATGAAGCTCGAAGTCCTCCACCCATGAACCAAGAGGAATTGACTGAGCCTCCTTTGACACAACAAGATGAATTGAGGACATCTCTGAGCCCCATTTCAAAGAATCAAGATGAAGCATTGGAAGAGGAGAATGATGAGTATGAGGATAGTGAGAGGGAGGTTGAGCTCTGTGACAATACTATTGGAAATTTAGACTTATATCATACACAAGAGAACATGGATCATGACATCCCGTTTTCTCGAATGTATGTATCCGACTCGGATGAGGATGGTCCCGATGAAGAAGTTGATGAGGAGGGGTTCACTAAGGATGAGGCCGAAGTGCATGAGAAGGTATTGGGCAGGGATCATCGGGTACCCTTGTTTCGTGATCTTAGTCTAGCGGACGAAGCCACGGTTGATGGCGGCAAGGGTGTAGTGCTTGGACCAAGGCCAACTTCCTATCGGGATGTTAGTCACGAGAAGAATGGGATTTCAAAAGGACGGAGGTTTGCCACATTGTTGGAACTTAAGCAATGGATCAAGGACTTCTCTATTAGGTATCATCGCCCTTTCACGGTGGTTCACTCGGACGTGAAGAAGCGTTACACGGTTAAATGCGAAGATGATGGTTGTCGTTGGATAGTGCGGGCAAGACCATACAAAGGGGGGGGGCGGATTGGCGCATTTCAAGTTGTGTGTCAACGCACATGTGCCATGGAAAAAGGGTGGATGGAAAATATGTGAAGCACGAGCACCGACCACTGACCTCTGAGTTTCTCGCCTTTAGGCTTTCAAACCAAATTTCTTCACTTTCGACAATGACCATCAAGATGGTCATGGAGTTCGTGGAAGCAATCTTTCACTATGAGGTGAAGTATGGGAAGGCATGGAAGATGAAGCAAGCCGCATTCAGGATGTTGTATGGTGGTTGGGAAGAATCATACAACCGAATCCCTAGGTTCTTGCTAGCAATGGCCGATTATAACCCGGGCATGGTTCATGTGGTTGAGCCATATGGCACCGAAACGATGGTTCGTAATGAAAGAAATGTTCGAATATTTGGGCGTGCTTTTTGGTCATTCGAGCAATGTGTGAGGGGCTTCGAACATTGTAGGCCGGTAATCTCCATGGATGGCACCTTCTTGACCGGGCAGTTCCATGGCACTCTGTTGATTGCAATAGCAAATGATGCAAACAACGGGTTTCTTCCCTTGTCTTTTGCTTTGGTAGAGGCGGAGAACAATGTTAATTGGGAGTGGTTCTTCCGTCTTTTGAGAACGAAGGTTTTACCTCTTGATAGGGAAATATGTGTCATCTCGGATCGCCATCAAGGAATTCTCAATGCGGTGACGATAGACATTCCCGGGCATCCTCCTTTACACCACCGATGGTGCATGAGACATTTTTGTTCCAACTTCTATAGGGCATGTAAGAGCAAGGAGTTGGCTGATGATTGGAGGACATTTCAGTCAAGGAAAGCGGACTCCCAAGTTGCCACTGTTTTTGATAACGACGAGCTCATTTACCAGGTGGTTGAGCCTGGAGGAACCACTTCGGATGGTGTCCAAGATGGAGGCCGATCCTTTAAGGTATCACTAAGGGATTGTGATTGCACATGCGGAAGGCCGTTGTTGCTCCATATAGCTTGTTCTCACTTGCTATGTGCGTCTCGAAAACGCCATGTGGATTATAATCACGAGCGCACCGTTAGAGAGTCTGAGTTCTCTATCATGAAGACAAAAGATACATGGGCTCCTAGATTTCATCCATACCTTGACCAATCACAATGGCCAGAGTACCATGGACTCCAACTATGGCCCCATCCGGAATGGAAGGTTGTTAAACGTGGTAGACGCAAGACAAAGCGTTTTAGAAGTGACATGGACGGATGGGGACGTGTCGGTGCGCGGGAATCGGGAAACGACCAATTTCAAGAACCTCGTGAGAGATCTCGTTGTGGGAAGTGTAGCGGTGAAGGACACAATGCACGGAGTTGTGCAACACAAGGGAAGAGGGCAAAGGGAAATGAAGCAAGCACAAGTGGTCCAAGCCAACAAATTCTAAGCCAATCAAGAACTAGCCAACAAGTCCCAAGCCAACCAAGAAGTATCCAACAAGTCCCAAGCCAACCAAGAAGTATCCAACAAGTCCCAAGCCAACCAAGAACTAGCCAACAAGTACCAAGCCAACCAATAACTAGCCAACAAGTACCAAGCCAGCCAAAAACTAGCCAACAAGTCCCTAGACAACAAGCTCCTAGACAACAACCTCCTAGACAACAAAGAGGCCGATCATTAGGGCTTAGACGAGGAAGAGGGCGTGGCGGTTTTAACCTGGCTAGTATGTTAGGTTACTTGGAAGGACCAAATCCTTATGTTAATAGGTACGGATGAAATATTCATACTTGCATGCTTATGTTAATCCTTATGTTAATTCTCCATTGAATCAATTATTGTTCACATTCATGCATCCTTTACTAACTTGTAGCTTTTATTCTTATAATAGGTATGGCGACTCAACCCAATAAGGGCAATGATGGGGACGGTGTGAACTACTCGGCGATCTGGGCGAATGATATGGAGGTGGTGGAGAAGAGGAAGGAAGCCGAGGAAGAGAGGAAGAGGAAGGAAGCTGAGGAAGAGGAAGGAGGCTAAGGAAGAGAAGAAGAGGAAGGCATTTGAAGAGGTAGTTCAACTTGCTCGAGACGTGGCGAAGAAGAAGGACGAAGAGGAATAAGAAAAAGTAAGAGGAAGATAGGAAGAAGAAAAGGGAAGAGGAAGAGAGGAAGAAGAAAAAGGAAGAGGAAGAGAGGAAGAAGAAAAGGGAGAAGGAAGAGGAAGAGAGGAAGAGGCAAAAGGAGAAGGAAGAGGAAGAGAGAAAGATGAGGGCCAACGCTAGGCCACCTTGTGCCGACCAAGAGGAAAGGCCACAGAAGGCGTATCGTACTTCTGATGCTCATGGGAAGGAGGTTCCTATTTGTTGGTGTGGAACCGATTGCACTATCAAGAAATCTGAAGACTACTTTTCCGATAGTTGGGGAAAGAAGTTCTTCATGTGTGCCAACTACAATCGCTCTCCCGAGCGTAGCCGGAACCCATACGACACTCCACGGGTATGCTCAAAGCTTTTTAGTTCTTCATGTGTCCCAAACTATTCCATATCATATCCTCTAACATGCACTATTTTCTTGTAGTCTCCCCCTCCGGTATGTAGGTACTACACTTGGATAGATCTTGAGCAACCTCAATCCAACAAGGCTATCCAAGAGATCGATTTTTCCATAAGAAGGCGGCGCTACCACGAAGCTGTGCGTGACGAGGAGATGGCGAAGAAGCGCAAGGAACGTAATGACGAGATCCGCAGGAAAGAGGAGGAAAAGGAGCGCCTCGCTAAGGAGGCTCGTGTTGCGGAGAGGGAAAGGCTTCGTCAAGCGGCGTGGCGTTCCATAGAGGATGAGGAAGAGAAGAAGAGGAAGGGCAAAGGACCTATGCTTTAGATTATGTAACCGGGAGCTCGCGTATGAACTATGGATGATGTGTATGAACTTAGTGTGATGTCGAAATACGGATGATGATGTGTGAACTATGTATGATTTGTGATGTTTGAACTTAGTGTGATGTTTGAACTTAGTGTGATGTTTGAACTATGTATGATTTGTGATGTGTGAACTATGTATGATTTGTCATTGAACTATATATGATGTGTGATCAGAAGCTTACTCATGAATATTTGTGTATGAGCAATGTGACTAGAGCGTGCGACGCCAACTCCCACGGCGCTGCACTTCCATATGCGGCGCCAGGCGCGCCTCTTGGCGCGGCAGGCAAACCTCCTGTCAATTCGACAGGAGGAGGCCTGGGAGGGTGCGCCAGGCCCTTACCTTGATCCCCTCGGCAAGAATGCGGCCACGGTGAACCTTGTCATACGACGGCTCAAGAAGCGACATGCCTTCTACGAACCCGGGTTGTACATGGGGTGGTGTACGGGTTTCTTCCGATTCCGATTCCGACATCCTAGTTAATTAAAAAAAGTAGAACTATATATGTGAACATCTATGAGAGCAAAATATATAAACAATTCTTTCTATATGAGCATCTCTATGTGACAAAGGTTCCAATAGTTATGAAAATTGTTTACAACTAACAAGTACATGGAGAATTCATAGTATGGAAGTTTCCTAGTATGAAACTAACAAGTATATGAAGGATTACTATATCAACAAACTCTAGTATTAACGTTTATTACAACAACAAATTATAACTAAAATATACATAAGAAATTCTTACCAATTACTACTAACAATAATTTTCAATCTATAACAAAAACATACTATCCCACATTATTATCCACAACAATTACTACTAACAATTCCTACTACTTACTACTAACAATTACCAATTACTAATAAGCAAGAATATTGCCAAACTAGGGTTTCCCTAAACCATCAACATTAGGGCAAAATGAGAGATTTCTTGGACAAATACCTGGGGGGTGTGGTGAAGAACAAGATCCATGGAGAGATTCTTCAAGATCTGAGCAATTGAGGGAGGGATTAGAGGAGGGGAGCATCAACCCTAGCCGCCGCCATGTCTATGTTCACTGAGGGGAGAGGAAAGGAAGGAAAGAGAGAACAAGGTCGGGCTGGGCGACCCGGCGCCAGCTTAAGGGCTCCAGGTGTGCGGCGCCAGCCACCATGGCGCGGCAGGGGTGGGTGCGGCGCCTCGCCGACTGGCGCCGCACTTAAGGTGCTGGGGCCCGTGGAGCCAGCGTGGCAGGGTGTGCCGCGCCAGCCCGAGCGGCGCAGCAGGCTTGCGTGCGGTGCCAGGCTAGGTGGCGCTGCATACACGAGCCAGCGTGGCAGCTGTGCGGCGCCTGGCCCCAGCCGGCCAGCATGGCAGGTCTACGGCGCTGTCCTATCTGGCGCTGCATAGGAGGCTGCGGCGCCGCGCGGGTGGGAGTGGCAGAAAAGGGTTATTCCGTTTGAATTTGTTTTCGAATAGGGTTAATCTTTGAATTTCTTACGACTTTAGGTTATTTTTATTTAATTTACCTACGGGTATGGGTCAAGCGAGGAAAAAATAGTGAAAAATGGAATAACAGCTCTCTTGGGCTGGACGTACAAGCTAGAAAAAAAACAGAAGTGAAATGGTACAATGGTATTAGTGAGTATTATGTAGTTTTGTGGAAGAGTAAAAGGGTCTAAAAAAATGTTGGACCGGGAGAAACACTTCATGTTTTATTATTAGGTATAGATGGGCTTGGTCCGTTAGGTTAGTTATTACTGTTTTTTTCGTTTTCCAATTTCTGGTATGTTTTATATCTTTTTTCAAAGCAATTTATAAAATTTTATGAAATTCAGAATATCATTTTAGGACATCTAGGGAACATAATCTTGTGCATACAAGATACAAAACAAAAATTTATGCAAGACCTTGATAGGTAAAATAGCAAAAATTTAAATGGTTTTGATAAAAAATTTTGAAATGGGGACTTTAGCATGATGAACATGATGCAATGCAAAAGAATTTTCTGCTAATCCCAATTTCTGAAAACTCAGGATGTTATAGACTATTGTCGGCCACATGGGCTTCGTTTGGCGGTGTCCTCCGGCGGGGCGAGGGGGAGGAGAGAGGCGGCGAGAGCTTGGGTTTCGAACGCCGCCCGTGTCACCCTCGCAAGAGCAGCGTGGAAGCCGAAACATTCGAAGCCGATTGATTCCTCGATATGCTCATACTTGATACTATGACAACAAATATGTGTCGATGTCGACATAAAAATGACACAAAAGAGAGTTTCCACTTAAGCATATGACAATATCGTGTATTGAAGTGAAGAATATATTACACTGTTCTACAATTCATGTCCATTGAGAACCACAACCTATGTTTACAAATTCAGATATGCTAAAAGCAGCAATCTTGTAAAATGAATAGAAGCAAACTCATGCACAAGGACCCTTTAACATAAACCTAGTAGGTTGAAAACTGTGATCTTGAGAGGATGATTTTTTTCTCCAAAGTCCTCTATAGAAAAAAACTTACGATTTATATACTCCGAAAATCCTATGAAATTCCTTTGAATCGAATTAAGCATGTTTATTTGAATATAAACCACTATGATAACAATGCAATGTATTTTTGTTTCGTCTTCATGTATGCAAGATATGACATTTCTTATGAAAATGATCTACTTTAACCACCATACTTATCATGTTATGCTATAACCCGATTGCCTATCACAATCCTTGATAGGTCACTACGCTTTTAAATTTCCCCAATTAGTAATCTTGAGGAGCTAAACATTTCTTAATCTTCCCATCGCTTTGCTTTGGCAAGATGACGTTTCCCACATTGGTGTGCTGACCTTGCCAACGTAACAAGGAACCATGGGTGGACTGAAAGTTGAAGCCACTAACAGTTGTGGATGATAAAAAGGTGTTCTCCTTATCAAAAAAGATAAAAGGTATAATACCCACAAATCGCGATCATATCTCCTCCATTTTTATAATTGAAAGGCTACTCAACTACATAGTAGAAAAATATTAACCTGACTGATTGTCGCTTGATACAATAAGTATTTATGTTTTCAGATGATTGATGTCATAACATTTGAAATGTAAAAAGTCAAGAAAAAGTAAGAGAATGTCCCATATTTTTTCACGCAAAATGCAAAAATGTTCAGTTGCGATGTCTTACCAAACCGAGGAAGAAACCTAAATTAGAAACACACGAAGAAGTCAGGTTAATTTGTCTTATTGCAAAGTGCAAGTTAGTGTGTCCGCCATGTACTCTTCCCGGAAATTGCACAATCTGGTAACAAAGAAAATGACAGGTTTTTAGAGCTAAATTTCTTGGAAGCGCAAAAATCAGAAGGCATTTGTTGCTTATGGCAAGCTAAGTAAAGTGTGGCTGAGACCATGACATGTCGTGTTTACCTTTCACTTGAATAGATTAATTAGGAGGTTGATAGTCAACAAGGGTCGCCACAAACAATTATTGCCGTCTGATTAGCAAACTCTGCTTTCGACATATCCTGACCACCCTAAACTTTTTGTGTCTCCATGAGTTTCTGCTTTTAGGCATGCCCAATTGTCTTAGCTCCTAGAATGTGATAGACCAAACTGGAACAATTAATTATAGCCACTAATGCATTAGTAGGTAAGCAAATTAAAGCTCGAGAAGCATGAAGTAAGTAACCCTAGCTAGGGGACCTAAAACCTAATGACAATATGATATATGCAAAGATGTTATTCCGTATCTTTTAACAAGTTAAATATCGTGTTAACTCTAACTATAGCAAGACCTCAAATTATTGAACAGCACGATTTTGAAAAGCAAGAGAATTTTGATTAGCTTAATTAGCGCAGAGACATCATACTAGGACCTGTCAAAAAATGTTTAGGCAAGGGAAAGATTGGAAAGTAGCGTAGATAATCTGATAATAAAATATAGTGTACTCATACCAACAACTCTCGGATGGCTTACCTGATGGGAATTGAGAAGTTGTGTCAACAATATTTTGCAGCAACGGAACTCCTGTCCTCATGCTAACTAAATTTACATGTACCAAACTATTTATCCAAAAGTCTAAGCTGATGCGATGATACTGGACAGTACCTTGAGAAAAAACATCCATGCTGCTGCGTGGATCATCTACAGCCATAATTTATCAATCTGATCAAGATTGAAGATGTGTGTCAAGAGGTTGCATAGTTAAAGCTAGCTCTCTCTGTGAACCTAACCAAAAGACATCGTGTCGAGAGCATGAAAAAGCTACATGAGGACTGAGGAGGGATTGACCAAACCTCATAGTGTTCTTATACTACTCTGGGTCGCTGGGGTACTGGCACTTGGCCCTGTTTATACTACTCTTCGGTTTCACTCTACAGTGTTATTATTCTACCATATACTGTACAAAGCAAAAGGTCTCAAGGTTTTGGCAGTCACAACAATATATTGCAGCAACAGAACTCCTGTCTTCATGCCAACTCAATTTACATGTACCAAACTACTCATCCAAAAGTCTAAGCCGATGGGAAGAGGTGTGGTAACAAAATATTTCAACATTTCTAACCTGGTGGAACTCATGATGATACTGGAGCACAATGCATTGAGAAAAACATCCTTGCTGCTGCGTGGATCATGTACAGCCACTATTTATCGATCTCATGATGTGTGTCAAGAGGTTGTATGGTTAAAGCTAGATCTATCTGTGTGAACCTAAGTACCTAACAAAAGACATCGTGTCGAGGGCACAAAAAAGGTCTCTAATTGAGGAGGGATTGACCAAACAGTGCCACAAACCTCACGGTGTGGGGTCCTAAGGTCAACTCCGATGGCCCTCGCAAACGGACCGGACGGGTCGAACAAGTTCGAATGGACCGATGGCACAGCCCAACGACCACCCGCAAATAGAGTCGCAGAGCGTTCAATTTTGGCGCATCCGCGGCCCAAACTTGGGCCGTGTTGTGGAAGAGGGCAGCTCACGTCCTCCCAAGCTTCCGCCGGGTCCACGTGTCATGCACACAAATCTTTACAAGGATTTGTTTTTATTGGAAATACAAATACTTCGGTTAGAGATCCCTAATTTAATCTACTTTCTAAAGTAGATCGGCATGTCCTAGCCGGAGGCCGCCCTCACCCGTCGGGCCGCCTCCTTCGGCTTTGCTGCCCGCCTCCTGTAGTGGTGCGCGAGGGTCTCCACCTCCCTCGTCCTTGAGGCTGTTGCATCGGTGCGATTGCGTGCCGCCCTCGCCTCTCGTTTGGTCGCGGCCGCCACCGCCTCCCGTTGTGCCGCGGCTACCACCTACGCACGGAAGGCCACGACCTCGACCTTCCTTTCAGCAAGCGAAGGGAGGGCGCCCCCCTCCCCAAACCCACGCCCCGGTATCGACAGCCCACAAGAGGTGGTCCAAGGCAGCGTCCTCCTCCTTCCTCTGCGCACCCAGCCGTTGGTGCCCCTCCTCCATGGAGGTCTCAGCGGCAACCCGGGCGGCCTGCTCGGCTACCATCGTCGCATGCGTGTCCTGGTCGGTGCCTCCTCCGTGGACGGTGTCCTCTCACTCTCCAATGTCCTCATCGTTGTCCTCCTCCTCGGCCTCCCACTCCTCCACCACTGCCTCCTCCTCCTCCTCGTCGGCCTCCTAGTCATCCCCCCAAAAGGGGCTTTGCTCATCGGTGCCCAGAGAGGAAGGGGGTAGGCCGCGAGGGCGTACTTGCTCAGGTCAACCCAGGTCACAGGGAGGCGGCTGTTCGGCATGGCGAAGGGGTTGGTGCTCCCCTTCCTGGCAGCCAACCCTTTTATAACCTTGGGAGGTCCTAGGCAGGAACAGAGAGCGGGAAGGGAGAGGCGGGCAGGAACGAAAGCTCTGGCGGGAGAATCGCTCAGGGACGGCGGCCACCATTAGCGTTGATTTGCAATCAACTTAAAGATTGATGACGTCGGCGGACAAAGGGGGCCCGCAAATTGGGTGGGCCGTTGGGGACACAAACGGGCTCACCTGGACGGCCTGTCATCCACCCTGCAACGGACCGATTTGGTGTCAGAAATGCGGTGGGCCTTGGAGCTGCCCCCTAATGGCTGTTGAAATTTTCCCACAGATCGACTACATCAAACTAGACAAACAAACACGCTCAAAAAAATTTATGATCAAGGGCACGTGTCGTGTTCGTTTTTTTTTTTATTTTCTTCTCAACTCACACGGTTACAAGCTTACACGTCCTG
Organism: Avena sativa; assembly: GCA_916181665.1. Taxonomy (NCBI): domain Eukaryota; kingdom Viridiplantae; phylum Streptophyta; class Magnoliopsida; order Poales; family Poaceae; genus Avena; species Avena sativa. The sequence goes on from OV702280.1 coordinate 428,884,466, forward strand.
ATCGTATATAAATACACAGCCAAGACCACGCGAGCCAATTCATACACAGACTCAACTATGACCTAAATTGACTCGAACCGGTCTTAACTAGTAGTGGTACGTATACAACTGCTAGCTTAGGAAACTCAACTAGTAAACCTACTCGGATACCACAAGTACTAAACCTCGTATCTAAACCGACATGCACTGACCTAATTAACTCTGCCATATGACTCTAATCAAGATTAACCTAACAATCTCTCCCTAATCTTAAACTTGTCATCCTTGTGCTCCTCTCAATCTTTGACTCCCGCAGCTTCACGTCACCCTTTTTTCGTCTTTATTGTCATGTCCGTACAGTCAGTATGACCACGCAGACAACATGCACTGCACCTCTTCCTCTTTTGCATGCCATGTTGTGCCACCGCCATTGCTTGCCCCCTCCTGCACTCGGTTCGCACCTATGTGCCACCGCCATTGCTAGCATTCTCACACTCGGTTCGCACCATACTCCTCATGTACTTGCTTCGGGTAGCCTTCTACTTATTGCACACCTCCTCGCTTTACGGTGCCTTCTCCTAGCACCGTTCGCCTTTGGCATCCCACCGAACCTACGCTGACCGCAGCCAGGACTCTCCACGAGGAGATGGACACAACTCACGGAACACTGTGCACACCTCTCAACTGGGATGTGCTCTAGCTGCAACGGATCCTTACGGGGATGAGCACTTGGACACGACGACTCACACCGACACGACGCTAACCACACATGCAAATGTGCGCACACTTGACTCCTTGAGTCACACTCTCCCAGATGACGATCTTGACGAGCCTTCCGGCACCTCTCCTCGGCACCACCGCTCCCAACAACGACCATCCACCACCTTGCCGATGGCACCTCCTTGTCGCTCCGCCAAGCGACGATCACCCGCCGCCTCACCGATGACGGCATGCTAGCCGCCTCCACCCGGTCGCCCGCCCCGAGGCGCTAGTCGGGTCGCCTCCCCGGGGCAAGCGTGGCTTCAAATCTTCGACCTCGCTTTATACCAATTGTTGAAATTTGCAGACAGATCGACTACATCAAACTAGACAAACAAACCCGCTCGAAAAATCTTATGACCAAGGGCACGTGTCGTGCCCATTCTTTTCTTATTTTCTTCTCAACTCACACGGTTATAAGCTTACATGTTCTGGTCGCCACACGAGCCAATTCATGGACGGACTCAACTATGACCTAAATCGACTCCAATTGGTCCTAACTAGTAGTAGTACGTATACAACCGCTAGCTTAGGAAACTCAACTAGTAAACCTACTCGGACACCACAAGTACTAAACCTCATATCTAAACCGACATGCACTTACCTAATTAACTCTGCCATATGACTCTAATCAAGATTAACCTAACAACGGCTGGGCCGCTGGATACTGGCACTTGGCCCTGTTTATACTACTCTGCGGTGTCACTATACAGTGTTTTTATTCTGCTATATCCTGTACAAAGCAAAAGGTGTGAAGGCTTTGGCAGTCGCCACGACTGCAGAATAGTTCGGCTCTACTCCATGAAACGGCAGGATATTTGAAGAACACATGCTTTACTGCTTTAACCTCTCTATTTTGTTTTCTTCAATCATCAATGTATAATTCATCACAAAGTTGTCCCAGGAAAGGAGGGAGCGCCACGACTTCTCGATCGACAGGTTTAACTCCCCACACCACCACATCTCTGAAAGAAGGAGGATAAAACCTATCTTGATGATCGATGGTAACAGAATACCACAACCGATCGAGCCATGGACAACGACGGATCCCAGAAAAAAATCAGCGGGGTACATTAATAATCTCAGACGCAAGACGGACGCAATGGCCGCAAAAGGCAGCCAGTTTGCTGACCGCATCGGCCGTGCCCGTGGCCGGAACTTTATCAGGGGCCTTTTTATACGCTGCTGATCTACTGAGCAGTGGGCAGTCTTCTCCTACCCCGCATTGCGAGTTCCCAGCGATCGATCATGCAGCAGGACATGGCGTCCAGCTCGGCCGGCATGGCGTCATCGACGTAGACATCTTCCACGGGCTGCTGGGCGGTGGAGGCGCTGCCAGTGTCCGCCCTGCAGCGGCTCTTCGTCTCCTGGCGGTGGCGCCATGATGAGCGAGTCGAGGAAGGCGAGGCCAGGGGCGGAGACAGGGGGGAGCGAGCAGGGGAACATTTTACAGTAGCCTATGATACTCATATATTAGTACGTGCATGCTAATTGTCGGAGATACGTGGATGATTAATTAGTCCAGTGTCTAATTAAATCAAATCTTGTCCAGCAAACTAAAGTCTAGTAGCCCATCTTCCACATGGCCTTGTTTTCTGTCAGTAATATGCAACATGTATTCCTCTGGGAAACAAAGGCCACAATATATAATACAGGTACAAGTGCAAATATGCAGGAAACCCGCAAACATATGGAGAAACTACAACAAATATATACATCTAACACCCCCTCAAACTCATGGTGGATCCACAACACTGAGTTTGGAGAGTAAGAAATCATGTTGCGCTCTGGTTTGTGCCTTCGTAAAGAAATCCGCCAACTGTAAATCTGAAGGCACATACTGAAGTGCAACAACCTGAGCCTGCACCTGAGCACGTGTATAGAAAGCATCAACACCAATATGCTTGGTAAGCTCATGCTTGACCAGATCACGTGCAACACTGATAGCACCTGTACTGTCAGACAAAACGAGAGTGTGTGTGGTAATAGAGACCCCAAAATCCGCAAGTAACCACCGTAACCAGGTCACCTCAGCAGTCACACGCAACTCAGCCTCAACACTCGAACGGGAAACCGCTGTCTGTTTCTTCGTCTTCCAATCAATGAGCGAACCACCAAGAAATACATAGTAAGCAGAAAGTGAACGGAGATCCGAAGGATCACTCGCTCACGTAGCGTCCGAATAGCACTGGAGCTGGAGGGAGCTGGAATGAGGAAAGAAAAGACGACGAGTGATCGTACCACGAAGATAACGAAGAACACGGAGAAGATGACTATAGTGAACAGTGGTAGGAGCAGAAACAAACTGACTCAGAATATGAACAGGATAAGAGATGTCAGGACGAGTGACAGCAAGATAAACAAGACTCCCAACAACATGACGATAACGCGTCGGATCAGGAAGAGGATCACCATCAGTAGGTTGAAGCTTAACATTAAGCTCCATAGGAGTCTCGACAGTGCGTTCATCCCCAAGAGCAGCACAAGCAAGAAGATCCTGAATATACTTTTCCTGGGAGATGTAAAAACCATCAGAAGTGGAGGAAACCTCAATCCCAAGAAAGTATCGAAGATGACCAAGATCAGTCATAAGAAACTGATCACGAAGACGAGCCTTAACAAAGGCGATATACTCAGAATCATCACCAGTAATGATCATATCATCAACATAGAGAAGAAGAAGAGTGCGTCCACGAGGAGAAGTTGAACAAACAGCGCTGGATCATGAGCACTAGGGGAGAAACCAGCAGCAGTCACTATAGAAGCAAAGCGCTCAAACCAGGCACGAGGGGCCTGTTTGAGGCCATAAAGAGAACGTCGAAGACGACAAACCATCCCCTCGGAAACAGAATACCCAGGAGGAGGCTGCATATAGACCTCCTCACTCAACTCACCATTGAGTAAGGCGTTCTGAACATCAAGCTGGGACACAGACCAGTGACGAACAGAAGCAACAGCAATAAGAGTACGCACAGTGGTCATATGAGCCACAGGAGCAAAGGTCTCATCATAGTCACGATCATGCTCCTGCTGAAAACCACGAGCCACAAGACGCGCTTTATAGCGCTCAAGAGATCCATCAGAGTGGGTCTTAATCTTATAGACCCACTTACACGTGATAGGACGAACACCGGGAGGGGGAGAAACAAGATCCCAGGTGCCAGTACGCTCAAGCGCAGCAATCTCCTCAGCCATGGCCAGCTGCCATTCAGGATGATGCTCAGCATCCCGATAAGAAGTTGGCTCGGAGGCAACAGAAAGACCATACTGACTAGGAGAGTAACGGTTGGGGGCACGACGCTGACAAATAGGACGAGTAGAGGGAAGCTCATCAGAGGAAGACGACTCAGGAGACGGCGATGAAGAAGAAGGAATAGCAGAGGAAGACTCCAGAGAACAAGGAGAACTAGGAGAACTAGACGGAGCAGAGGAGGACGGTGTCGAAGAAGAGACATCAGGGGGAGGAGATCCTGAAGAAGACACAATAGGAGTAGAAGAAGGTGTATCAGAAAAGAGAAGAAAAGAGATATCTTCCACCGGATAGGTACCAGCGGTGGGACGAGGATAGAAAGAACGCGTCTCATCAAAAGTAACATCGCGAGAGATACGCATCCGACGACCAACGGGGTCCCAACAGCGATAGCCCTTATGCTCATCACTGTATCCAAGGAAGACACACTCAACAGACTGAGCGGTCAGTTTGGTGCGTTCGCGAGGAGCAAGGAGAACATAGCAAACACAACCAAACAAGCGAAGCATGGAGTAGTCTGGAGACTGTCCAGATAGGCTCTCAAGAGGGATACCACCCTGCAGAGCGGCAGAAGGCTGAATATTGATGAGATAAGCCAACGTAGCGCCAGCCTCAGCCCAGAAATGCGGCGGAAGAGAAGAAGCAATCATCATGGCACGAGTGGTATCAAGAAGATGGCGATGCTTACGCTCAGCAACGCCATTCTGGGCATGTGCGCCAGGACAGGAGGACTGAACAAGGGTGCCCTGCTCAGCAAGAACACCTCGCAACATCTAGGAGATATACTCACAAGCAGAATCAGCACGAAACATACGAATGGGGGTAGAATATTGAGTACGGACCATGGCCGCAAAACGTTGATATATGGAGAGCACTTCACTGCGAGAGCGCATAAAATACAACCAAGTGTACCGAGAAAAATCATCGATGAATAAAATATAGTAGCGACGGCCCCCTTTCGAAGCGAAAGGAGCCAGACCCCAAACATCGGAATGAACTAAATCAAAAGGTCGCTGAGATACAGACGTGCTAGTAGGATAGGAAAGCTGAATCTGTTTACCCAACCTACAGCCCTGACAATGTAAAGACACATCTCCTGAGACAGACCCCAGAAGACCACGATGAACTAATGACGACAGGCGAGAGTCACAAAGGTGACCAAGACGATGATGCCACTGCTGAAAGGAGCTGGTAGCAGAGGTGACGACCAGAGAAGAACTGGCAGATGAAATGGCAGCGGAAGGAACATGAAGCCAGTCTAACTCCCAAAGTCCGGAAGAGTCACGGCTGCGAGGGCCAGCTCCAACCAGGGCCTGGGTGCGACGGTCCTGGACAACACAAGAATCAGCATCAAAAATGACGCGACAACCAGAGTCAGTAAGCTGGCTAGCAGAGAACAAATTCATCTTAAGAAGAGGGACATGAAAAATATCAGGAACAGAAAAAGAAGAAGTAGAAAGGGTGCCCCGACTAGAAACAGGAAGAGAGGTACCATCTGAAGGGTTTCGCGGCATAGTAAATCAAAAAAAATCTACGGATGCGAACGGGAAAGCCAAGATCTAATCTAGGAGATGCAAACAATGAGAGAGATTAGATGAGATCTTCATACCCTTGAAGATTCACACAGCGGAACGTTCATCGGAACATGGGTGATGTAGTCGTACTCGCTTCTCCTCCTCGCGATCCGCTCCGATCTAACACCGCAAGTGGCGATGCCTCCGAGAGATGCACACGTGCGGCACCTCGACGTCTCCTATTTCCTCGGTCCAGCAAGTGTGGTGGAGAGACGGATTGGATCTACAACGTGACGGCGCGGTGCAAGTGGTGGAGAGTTTCTGCAGCAGGGCTTCGCCTACACGCAGTCGGGAGGGAGAGAGAGAGGAGGGCAGCAGGGCGGCTAGGCTTGAGGGGAAGGTGTGTGGGGGTGGTGCGCCCCCAGCCCTCTTTATATATAGGGGTGGGAGGCAACCCTAGCCCCTCCCCCAAGCCTAGGCCGGCGGCCAAGGAGGGAAGAGTGGGGTACAAGTTTCCCCCCCTCCTTCTAGAAGCTCCAATTAGGGTTTCCCCTTGTTTGGCCGGCTGGGCCCTATGGGGCCTTGTGCCCCTGGCCCAATGCGGCCAGGGCACTCCCTCATAGGCCCATGCCCCCTCCCGGCAGGTGGGACCACGTTGGTCCCCCTCCGGAAGGTTCTAGAAGCTTCCGGTACAATACCGATTAACCCGAAACAATTCCGAACTCTAAAAACTGCATTGCCTTATATAAATCTTATTCTCCGGACCATTCCGGAACCTCTCGTGATTTCCCGGATCCCATCCGAGACTCCGAACAAAAACTCATAAACCAATTATCCAATCTATCCTAGCGTCGAGACACGTTAAGTGTGTCACCCTTCGGGTTCGAGAATATGCAGACATGATCTTCTATCAATAATCAACAGCGGGGTCTGGAAACCCATATTGACTCCCACACATTCATCGATGATCATATCAGATGCACCACAATGCCAGATTCAACCAATCCCATATATATATTCCATTCGTCTCGCGATATTTTACTTGCCCGAGATTTGATCGTTGGTACCGTCATACCTAGTTCAATCTCGTTCACAGCAAGTACTTTACTCGTTCCGTAATCCGATATCACTTTGTGATTAACTCCTTAACCACATGCTTGCAAGCGGTGTTGATATCGATTACCGAGTAGGCCCGAAGTATATCTCTCCGACTTGGGAGGGACAAATCCCATCTCGATACATACAACCCAAGAGGTACTTTCCGATCACCTGAGAGACACCTTTATGATCACCCTCTCATAGGATGACGTTTGATGACCTCAAAGCTTTCTTCCGATACCAGGGAGTTGTATTATCTCATGGTCTAAGGAATACAATATTTGACATAAGAAAAGCTCCGCAAAGATGAACACGATGACACGATCTAATTGCTTCGCTTAGTTTGGGTCTGTCCATCATATCATTCTCCCAATGATATGATCTCATTATTAATCGACAACTCATGTTTATGGTTAGGAAAACTTAAACATCATTAATCAATGAGCTAGTCCTTAGAGGCATACTAGGGACACGGTGTTGTTCACAAACCACACAAGTATTAAAGTTTCCGCTTAATACAATTCTAGCATGGAATATAAACTTTATCATGAACAAGAATTATAATAATAACATCTTTATTGTTGCCTCTAGGGCAGAATTCCAACAGTCTCCCACTTGCACTAGAGTCAATAATATAGTTTACATTTGGCAACAATCTCACACCCATGGCACTAAGGTGCTGATCATGTTTTACACGTGGAAGAGGTTTAGTCAATGGATCTGCGACATTCAGATCTGTATGTACTTTGCTAATCTTCAGGTCTCCATCTGCAATATAATCTCGGATTATATGAAACTTGCGGTTGATATGCTTGATCTTTGGATGTTATCTTGGTTCCTTAGCGAGTGCTATGGCGCCAGTGTTGTCACACAATATCTCCAGTGGGTCCAATGCACTTGGAACCACGCCAAGCTCAGTGATGAAGTTCCTGATCCAAACTCCTTCACTTGAGGCTTCTGCAGCAGCCATGTATTCCGCTTCTACTGTAGATCCCGCGATCACGCTTTGCTTGTAGCTTCTCCAGCTCACAGCTCCTCCATTCAAAATATAAACGTATCCTGTCTGAGATTTAGAATCATCCTTGTCGGTGTCGAAACTAGCGTCGACGTAACCCTTTACGACGAGCTGTTCATCACCTCCATAGACTAAGAACATTTCTTTAGTCCTATTTAGGTACTTTAGGATGTTCTTCACGGCCGTCCAGTGTTCCACTCCTGGATCACTTTGGTATCTGCTCGTCAAACTAAGAGCATTGGACACATCCGGTCTAGTACACAGCATTGCATACATGATAGAACCTATGGCCAAGGCATAAGGCACTTTGCTCATAGCTTCTCTATCATTTACCGTAGCTGGACACTGAGCCTTGCTCAATATCTTACCTGACAACATAGGCACTGAACCTTTCTTTGCCTTATCCATTCTGAACCTTTTCAGAACTTTGTCTAGGTATGTACTCTGGCTTAAAGCTATCAGGCGTCTTTGTCTATCTCTATAGATTTTGATGCCCAATATATAAGCAGCTTCACCTAGGTCTTTCATTGAAAAACACTTGTTCAAATAACTCTTCACATCGTTAAGCATGTTAATGTCATTTCCAATAATCAATATGTCATCCACATATAGTACCAGAAATGTCACCGAGCTCCCACTCACTTTCTTGTAGATACAAGCTTCGTAGCAATTTGCAACAAATCCAAAGCTCTTGATCACTTGATCAAAACGAAGGTTCCAACTCCGAGATGCTTGCTTCAGTCCATAAATGGAACGCTGAAGTTTGCATACTTTATCAGCATCCTTAGGATCGACAAAACCTTCGGGTTGCATCATATACAACTCTTCATCAATGTTGCGATTGAGGAATGCAGTCTTGACATCCATCTGCCATATTTCATAATCATGAAACGCAGCAATTGCTAATAAAATCCGAATGGACTTAAACATCGCTACGGGAGAGAAAGTCTCATCGTAGTCAACACCTTGAACTTGTCGAAAACCTTTCGCAACAAGCCGTGCTTTATAGACGGTAACATTACCATCCGCGTCCGTTTTCTTCTTGAAAATCCATTTGCACTCAACGGCCTTTCGGTCGCTAGTAGGGTCCACCAAAGTCCATACTTGGTTTTCGCTCATGGATCCCAATTCGGATTTCATGGCTTCTAGCCATTTCTCAGAGTCTGGGCTCATCATCGCTTCCTCATAGTTCGTAGGTTCACTGTCTTCTACCAACAAGACAGTCAAGACAGGGTTGCCGTACCACTCAGGAGGGGCACGCGACCTTGTCGACCTGCGACGTTCAGTAGGAGCATCGTCCGAAGCTTCATGATCCTTGTCATTAGCTTCCTCTATTGTTGGTGCAGGCGGCACTGGAACAATTTCAGGTGCTACGCTACTCTCCAATTCAAGAGAAGGTTCAACAACCTCGTCTAGCTCTACTTTCCTCCCACTCACTTCTTTCGAGAGAAACTCCTTCTCAAGAAAGGAACCGTTCTTTGCGACAAACACTTTGCCTTCGGTTCTGTGATAGAAGGTATACCCAATAGTTTCCTTAGGGTATCCTATGAAGACGCATTTCTCCGCTTTGGGTTCGAGCTTATCCGGCATCAACTTCTTGATGTAGGCTTCGCATCCCCAAAATTTAAGAAACGACAACTTAGGTTTAGCACCAAACCACAGTTCATACGATGTCGTCTCAACGGATTTAGATGGTGCCCTATTTAAAGTGAATGCAGCGGTTTCTAATGCATAACCCCAAAATGATAACGGCAAATCAGTAAGAGACATCATCGATCGGACCATATCTAATAGGGTTCAATTCCGGCGTTCAGACACACCATTGTGCTGTGAAGTTCCGGGTGGCGTGAGTTGCGAAACGATTCCGCTTGCTTTAAGATGCGTGAGAAAATCATAACTCAAATATTCACCTCCACGATCAGATCGTAGAAACTTAATTTTTCTGTTACGATGGTTCTCCACTTCATTCTGAAATTCCTTGAACTTTTCAAATATTTCAGATTTATGTTTCATTAAATAGATATACCCATATCTACTTAAGTCATCGGTAAAAGTGAGAAAATAGCGATATCCACCGCGCGTCGAAACACTCATCGGTCCGCATACATCGGTATGTAGGATTTCCAACAAGTCCGTTGCTCGCTCCATCATTCCGGAGAACGGGGTTTTGATCATCTTGCCCATGAGGCATGGTTCGCATGTGTCAAATGATTCAAAATCAAGAGACTCCAAAAGTCCATCAGAATGGAGTTTCTTCATGCGCTTTACACCAATATGACCTAGACGACAGTGCCACAAATAAGTAGTATTATCACTATCTACTTTGCATCTCTTAGCCTCAATGTTATGGATGTGCGTTTCATCCCTTTCGAGATTTAGAAGAAATAAACCATTCACAATAGGTGTATGACCATAAAAGATGTTACTCATATAAATAGAACAACCATTATTCTCCGATTTAAATGAATAACCGTCTTGCAATAAACAAGATCAAGAAATAATGTTCATGCTCAACGCAGGCACATAATAACACTTATTAAGGTTTAAAACTAATCCCGAAGGTAAAACTAAGGAGAGCGTGCCGACGGCCATCACATCAACTCTTGATCCGTTGCCAACGCGCAACGTCACCTCATCCCTCGCAAGCCGCCGTCTATTCCGTAGCTCCTGTTTCGAGTTACAAATATTAGCAACTAAACCAGTATCAAATACCCAGGCACTACAACGAGGGCTAGTAAGGAAAACATCAATAACATGTATATCAAATATACCTTTGATGGTGCCAGCCTTCTTGTCCGCTAAGTACTTCGGACAGTTGCGCTTCCAGTGACCCTTGTCCTTGTAATAGAAGCACTCAGTATTCGGCTTGGGTCCAGACTTGAGCTTCTTCTCAGCAGGGGCAACACGCTTGCCGCCGCCTTTCTTGAAGGGCTTCTTTGCACCATTACCTTTCTTGAAGGTGGGGGGCTTTTTGACCATCAACACATGATTATCCTTTTTGATGTCCACCTCCGCAGCCTTCAGCTTTGCGAAGAGCTCGGTGATCGTATCAGTGGAACCAATCTGATTGTGAGTCACTACAAAACTTTTGTAGCTGGGAGGGAGTGATTGCAGAACCCTGTCAATCTTGAGCTCCTCTGGAATCTTGCAGTCCAGTTGCTCAAGGCGTTGAGTGTAGCCCGACATCTTTATGGCGTGCTCACTAACGGAACTCCCTTCCTCCATCTTGCAGTTAAAGAACTTCTCAGAGATCTCATATCTCTCAGAACGGGCCTGAGTCTGAAACATGGTTTTCAGCTCCTCGAGAATCTCAAAGGGCCCGGGATAGTCTTCAAAACGATTTTGAAGGTCCGATTCCATAGCAAACAACATGGTGCTCTTAATCACACCATAATCATCTTTGCGCGACTGATAGACAGCTTTCTCATCAGCCGGCGCATCTACAGCAGGGGCGTTACCTAACGCATTCTCAAGGACATAGTCCTTTTGACCGCCAGAGAGAATGATTCTCAGATTGCCACTACTAGGAAAACGGCCTTTAGTGGCGCACCTGAAACCATCATCTATGGCGCACCTGTAGTGCGCCACGGGCCTTGCGCTACGGCTATCTCTCAGCCGTGGCGCACTGCCTAGTGCGCCACGGTTGTGTAGAGATAGGCGTAGCGCACCACCTAGTGCGCCACAGAAGTTTGGCGTGGTGCGCTACCCCTTGGATCTTCTGTGGCGCACTACCTAGTGCGCCACTAAACATCCATGGTGCGCTTTAGGTGTAGTGCGCCACAGAAGGTAGACCATGTGCGCCACAGATGTATTTTTTGTTTTTTTTTAAATTTCCAAGCCAGATTATATGCAATACAGATTATATACAATATTACAGCAGATATACACACACAGATACAAGATATACAATTATATATATAAATACTCAATATGAAAAACAAGATTGAAACAAATACATATAGATAAGTCTCATACATGAATACATAGTCCAAGTTACATTGTTTTGATCATGTTACAAAGTAGTAGTTGGTGACATGCGAATACATGTGTCGATCGAACAAGTTAGAGCTCGGAAGCTCGCCTAGACATCTAAACTAGCTAGCTAGACACAAACGCGGGATAAATAACCAAAGAAGATAAGCATGATCACCGCCGCGACGAAGGTGTAGGTCTTCATCCGGTTCCTTGTCCTAACTACCGCTAGATAGCGCGTGTATCTAGCTTCCGCCTCCGCCATAGTGTTGTACCCTTTGTAGCTATTGCCGCTGAAACGGTGCACCTGTCTCCGGCAGTCTTTCCAATCATCGTAGACTCCGGGAACCCGTCCCTTGTACACGACGTACCACGTCATCTACAAGTTGACAATAATAACTAACCGGTGATTGAAAAAACATGTATAATTAAAGTCGCATATGAAGATACACTTATAGAAAGTACTCTTAAATCAAAAAGAGCAAACTCAGAAAGCATGCCTCATATATAACTAGGTTGTTGGACACAGGAATATGCTTATGACGGGACTGTTAGCCAAGTAGGATGCACAATTCCTGGACTTGTGCATATCACAAGGCTAACAATCCCGTCATAGCACATTCACATATATATTGTGCCACGACATTTCAATCATCGGCATATTCTCGAAAAAGACAAAAATAACTCGAAAAGCATGCCTCATATATAACTAGGTTGTTGTACACAGGAATATGCTTATGACGGGACTGTTAGCCAAGTAGGATGCACAATTCCTGGACTTGTGCATATCACAAGGCTAACAATCCTGTCATAGCACATTCACATATATATTGTGCCACGACATTTCAATCATCGGCATATTCTCGAAAAAGACAAAAATAACTCGAAAAGCATGCCTCATATATAACTAGCTAGGTCGTTGGACACAGGAATATGCTTATGACGGGACTGTTAGCCAAGTAGGATGCACAATTCATGGACTTGTGCATATCACAAGGCTAACAATCCCGTCATAGCACATTCACATATATATTGTGCCACGACATTTCAATCATCGGCATATTCTCGAAAAAGACAAAAATAACTCGAAAAGCATGCCTCATATATAACTAGCTAGGTCGTTGGACACAGGAATATGCTTATGACGGGACTGTTAGCCAAGTAGGATGCACAATTCCTGGACTTGTGCATATCACAAGGCTAACAATCCCGTCATAGCACATTCACATATATATTGTGCCACGACATTTCAATCATCGGCATATTCTCGAAAAACACAAAAAAAACTCACACTTGTCGTCCGAGAACCAAAGAGTAAGCAAAAAAACCAAAGAGTAAGCAAAAAAACCAAGCATTGATTGATATATAATAATAAGCAAAATAAGTAAGCGGTGATTCATAAACCTAATAAGATAAGTACACTTGTCGTCCACACACACACAAAGGTCATCTATAGTTTGCAACTACAACTAGGCCAACATCAAGCCTTCTGGCTCGGCTTAGGGAACGGGAGGACGCCCTGCCTCGTCATGAACTTCCTATAGTCACCCTGCATCTCTAGGCGATCTTCTATGTCACGGTTATTCGGGATATTTCCTCCGTAGAAGATCCCCCCCGAAGTCATGACATCACGAAAGATGATTGCCCCAAACTGCTGTTGGATGCGATACATCTCTTGTCTAATATCCGAATCATTGATCTTGGCCTTTGCTTCGGCCCACTGTTTGAGATGATCTGGCAGCGTAGAATTCTGCTGGTCAAGTAGGAACGCCCTCATGTGATGGAGTGCGTAGTAGGCTTCCTTCTTACTGTTTTCCGGCTGCTTCACGCAGGGGAACTCTGTTACGTGGTTGAAGACGTGCCTGCCGAACTTGACCTTCTTACGCACGAAGCTGGTGCCTTCCGTCGAGGCAAAGCCAGTGAGAGCATCATCCAGAACTTCCTTGATCTTGTCGTAGTTTTTCTTCTTTTCTAGACTCCCCGAGTCGAAATACGTGGCGTGGGAATGCTTCGGCGATAAGGAGATGAGCGTGCAGTGTTCATCTCTGCGCAAAAAATTCAAATGGAATGTGTTGAAAAAAGAATGATGATGATCTAATAAAGCCAATCGACGGTGGCGACTGAATAACGACTTACTCGGGAAAGTAAGGCACGAGAATGTATTCCTTTGTCTTGTTCGCCACGAGGATTCTTTTTAGGTACGAGGCCACGATACGTCGTTCGGCGGGGGAACCCAAGCAGCCGTCACGCATGTAGTAGGGGTCCACTATAGCGATGCCCGGTGTGTTCTCTCTAATGATCTGCGTGGCCAGGCTGAGAGAAAAGAGACGGACCATGGTATAGTGCAGCGGGTATAGGTGGAACATATTGAAGATGTCCTCGAACCGCAGGAAGAACAGATCCGCGGGGGCAGTGTCGACGAAGCCCAAGCCTGGTGGCACCTTAACCACGAATACCGGGTGCGAGGGATCTTTCTCCGATAGAAGGCGTCTCTCTATCGTCAGCACGCCGTCATGCACACTCTGCAGTTCCGAACTGGCGAGCTTCCGCAAATTCTTAGGTAGCATGGGCTCACCCGCCACATGAATCCTCCACATAATACCCTCGGGTCTTGGTGGCCCGTCCCGAAACCTGATCGGATTCGCAGTTGTTGACGCCACCGGCTGGCTCGAGCTGCTAGATTTTCTTTTCCTGCCCTTTTTTCCTTTTGGAGAGCGGGCAGGCACCGCAATCTGAGCACCGGCCGCCCTATGTAGTGTGTCAGGGCTTAGAATAAAGGGCCGGTTGGTTGTATCAGCTGGCTCTGTAAAGGCGCAAGCTGGAGGCATCTCTTGAGAACCAAACAGACGCTTGGTGCTAGTGGCTTTCTCTGTGGGACGACCAGCTAGGTCTTCTTCGTTGCCAAACTGAGTGCTGAAGAAGTGATCATTCCAGTCTTCGAAGTCCTCGGCCGGATCCTGCGCCATGTGCATATCATCAACATGATCATCCGACCCACCGCGTGGAGGTGACGGCGAGGGCGGTAAGGGGGCCTTGACACCGCTTGTCGCTGGCACGACAGGCGGTGCTATTGTCTGTGGCGTGATGGCCCCCGCCGTCCCCAAACGGATCATGCTCTTTGGCCATAGCAAGAACAAGCCGAAGCAACTTCTGAGGACAGACGACTCTTCTTCATCCGCTCCTGGGGGTTGAATGGGAGGTTCCAGGTCGTCGCAACCCCTTAGCACCCGACTAATTTTAACCCTGTGCACGCTATCTGGCATCGGTTTTGAGTGGAACGTGCGCTGCAAGGGTTGAACGATGGTACCCTTGGCAACATCCCTCAGCTCGTTGTTCACGTAGCATAAGAGAGTGCAAGGAACATCCGTCTGCAGAAAACATGTACGGCGTCGTCAGAGCGAGATGCCACAAGAGTAATATATAGATGGCATGAAAGGCGGTAATTAAAGCAATTGATCGGCTAATGTCGACGCACCGCATACGGCGACGGGCGTGCAAGAGACGGAAGGGCTGCTTGATGGCGCGGTGCTGGCCGCCGGTGTATTCTCCCTACCGACGGGTGCTTGGAGCTCCGGTGCCGCCGCGACGATGGCAGGGGGGCACCAACATGTACTCCGGCGCCACGGTGATGGCAGGGGGAGTCACCAACACTTGCGGCGCCGCGGTGCTAGCGGGCGGAGTCACGAACACGTAGTTCGCCTGATTCGTCGGCGCCGCGTTGTTCGAGTGGCTGCTGACCATGCTTGGAATCGGGCACGGCCCTACTCGACCACCCGCACTCCAGTTCACTATTGACTCCACCAAGGTAGGCAGGAAGGACGTAAGGGTGATTGCCAGGTTGTCTTGGACGATCTGCGGGATCCGTGCCACTTGTGCCTTAAGTTCTTGAACCTCTCTGTTTTCCTCCTCGCTCCTTCCCGACGGCGCCACATGCTTCCTCGGCGGTGGACCAAAATGATCCACCCAATTCTTACCCCCGAGGCCGTCCAGACGGCCAGCCGACGACGGCTTCTTCGTAACCGGCTCTATTTTCTTGGCCCGGTTCATCGCCCTGTTAAAAGGGTTATCCCACCGGGTGGCCGCCGTCGACCCCTGGGATGAGGAACCCTGGGATCCATGACTAGCAACAATTTCCTCCTCCTGCAGAAGAAGTAACAGTGAATCATTTAGATCATCGATTAGATTGCAATCGTGTTGATCCGCGGTAATTAGATTATACTTACCACAATTTCCTCGAATTCCTTCACCGCAGGATCCGCGGTGAGTTGTTTGGTTTTTGGGTCCACATGGTAACGGGCCCTGATGAAGTTTCGAACCTGCCCGGGTTCGAATTTAGCAAAGGGGTTTTCTATCCCCTTGGATCTATACTCTTCGTCCTCCTTATTCCATTTGGCCTCCGCGGTTCTGTATCCACCAGATCCGAGATGGTGATGACCTATATTCATCGCCTGCAGCACCTTTCCCCGATTACTATTGGTCAGGGCTCTTTCGGATTCACACCTCTCCTTGAACTCCCGGAACTGATCTTCGGTGATCTGCGGGTCAATCTTCTGGATCTCCTCGAGATTTTTGCCTTCTTTATAGATCTTCTTCTTTATCCGGGTTCTCCAGCTGGCCAGGGTGGTGCTCATCTTTGTGAGGGCGGATTTGTTTACTTCGTTCCCATGATAATTTGTGTTCTGATACTTAGCGGGGAACTTGTATCTTGCGTGCAGCTTCTCGAAGAGGAGTGTGCGCAAATGGCCATTATCTTTATGCCAGAGATTCTCGGTGTTGATCGAGATGGTTGTCCGGGTGATCGCCGCCACTTGCCCATCGTACCCTTTGACGACAAGGGCGAGCTCCAAAGGAACCCCTGATGGGCTCACTTCGGTAATTTCCTCCCTGACCGTGCCGACCGTGTTCGGGCGCCGGTCCTTCGGCTTCTTCTTCTTCTTAGGAGGGTTGCTACCACTCCCTGTGCCCTCGCCGCCATCAGTGGTTTCATCGTCCGCCGTTCCTTCGGCTTCTTCCTCCGTGTATTCCATCTCATCATCCTCGCTCTCCGAAGGATGGTATTCTTCATCGTCTTCTAGACGCTGGGCCGCCTCCCAGAATGTCAATTGTTTATTCGGAGGTCTGAGTTCTCCTTCAGCGTTGATGCGCTTAGAACATCCAGCCTCGTCGTTGTCACACATCTTTGCACTAATAAAAAACAAATAATTGGTTAAATGCACGGAAAAATCCGGCATGACCTTTGCTAATTTTCTTAAACTAGGAGTGCCCGATTTCTGCCGAAACGGAAGTTAATCAACATTTCGGCAAAAATCAGGACTCGTTTCATACAAGAACCTGCATACACAACATAATAAAGTGCTTCATATACAAGCACAAGCATAATTTCAAGTGCTACAATTATATCAAGCACAAGCACCTGTCATTATACCAAGCACAAGCACCTGTCATTATAGCAAATACAATTGCAAGCACAAGCACCTGTCATTATAGCAAGCAAGCAAATACAACATGCAGATTATATGACAGCAAGCAATTACAACAAGCAAATACATATATAGAAGCACACAAGTTTTTGTACAACAGTATACATTAAATTGGCCTACTTCTAACCTACTACTTACCTACAACATATAAATTGACAGCAACTTACCTACAGCAACCTAGAACAGGGCACTCAGGGCACTCAAACTAACTTGACCCACTGCCACCTAGAACAGAAGCTAGCTAGAGCCTAAACTGGAACAACACTAAACTGGAACAACACTAAAACCACTGTATACAGTGGCTAACTTGACTAAAACAACACTAAAACCACTAAAATAGCATTAAAACCACTAAAACACTAAAACCACTGACTAACCTGACTAGCACTAAAACAGAACTGAAACCTGACTAACTTGACTAACCTGACTAAAACAGCACTAAAACCACACTAAAACCTGACTAAAACAACACAGTGAGCATCCTAAAAGCTAACAGTAAACAGTTAACAGCGAGCATCCTATTTAGATTGATTCATCAATTACAGTCACCTTTTGGTCAGGTGTATCTACTTCTAATGAGTATCCTTGCTATATATATTTTACAATGAACTGATTATTAAAGTCTTGAAAGGTCAGAGGTGCTTGAAACAGTTTGATAAGGTACTAACATAATGCTTGGACAGTGACTGAAACATAAACAATATAGTGTTAAGCTTTTCTTTATTGGCTGGGAAATATTTTTTTATTTGATCACCAAAATATGAATATAGTGATATCATGCTGGATTTCTGCCATCCTCTTTATTTCTGGGTTGGAAATGCTTGTTAAACAGATTATTTTCATCTGACAGCTATTTTTTGTTACCATGCATGACATCATATCAACCTTGATACTCTGAACCCTAAGCTACTCTGAACCCTAAGCTTACCCTGAACCCTTGCTACTCTATCAAGCTTACTCTGAACCTTGCTACTCTGAACCCTAAGCTTACCCTGAACCCTTGCTACTCTGAACCCTAAGCTATCTACCAAGCTTACTCCGAATATCAACCAAGTTTACTCTGAACCTTGCTATCAACCAAGCTACACTAAATTTGCTGCTAACAATCTGTCACTACTCTGAATCTGCTGCTAAAACAGAGTTAAATCTCACTGCTAAATTTTTCTACACTAACCCTAGCAATCTGTCACTACTCTGAATCTATCACTTCTAAATTTTTCTACACTAATCTGTCACTACTCTGAATCTGCTGCTAACAATCTGTCACTACTCTGAATCTGTCACTAATTTTTTCTACACTAACCCTAGCTAACCTCACTGCTAACCCGAGAGGGAGAGAGGGAGAGAGGGGAGGGGCTAACCTCTAAGACGAGGACGACGTTGGTGGGCGCAACACGACGAGCGAACGACGGCCTCCTCCTCCTCGGACACGCGCGGCCTCCTCCTCCTCCTCGGACACGCGCGCGGGGCTCCTCCTCCATGGCCTCCTCCTCGAGCGGCGGCTGCTGGAGGGGTCGAGCGCGGAGGCGGCGAGGGGGATCGATCGGGCTCGGTGGCTGCTAGGGGGATCTAGTGAGGCGGTGGCTAGGGGGACCTCCTCCTCCACGAGAGCTTCCTCCTCCTCGAGAGAGCTTCCTCCTCCTCGAGAGCTTCCTCCTCCTCCACGACGACGGGCAGCGCGGCGGTGGTGGGCTTCCTCCTCCTCGAGAGCTGTCTGTGAGATGCAGAGCGGCGCGGTGTCGTCTGTGAGAGATGGAACCGGCGCGGTTGACTAGCGTCCAACAGACATAGGCATAGCGCACCCTGGCCAAGTGCGCTACGGATAACCGTAGCGCACTTGGCCAGGGTGCGCTACGCCTATGTCTGTTGAACGACCAGATAAGAGGGCGGCCACCCCTTCTGTTAACACTACTACTGTCATAGCCCACTGGTTCTAGCCCCTTAGCTCTATTCCAAACTCTGAGCACCCAGGTTCAAATCCTGGTGCTCCACTTTTTTATTTTTATTTTAAAAATACTTTTAAATGTTCACAAAAATGTCCAAAAGTGGTGATATATGCCATACAAGTTTTGTTTTGTTTTTAAAATACTTTTAAATATTCCAAACATGCCCAAAAGTAGTGATATATGTCATAAAAGTGTTACAAATATGATTCGAAGTATAACTAAAATTCATAATACTTTGTTCAGGAATATTACAATCTTTTTTGACCACGCGTTTACAATATTTTTTGAGCTAGCGTTTTACAATCTTTTTTCCCTTCTTTGTCGCGGTTGAATAATTTAGCCCCGGCACTTTAATGTTTCTTCTTTCGAACGGGCTACCTTTTTTGGGTAGGGTTGTACTTTTTCTTCTTGTGATGTATGTTGCTGCATCGTAGTCGTCGTCATCTTCAATCTTTGGATCGCCGTACTGGTCGAAGTCTTGCTCATTGGCGACTCCATCCATTCCGATGATGTTTCTTTTTCCTCTCCTCACGACAACACGGCTAGGCTTTGTCGGGTCGGTAATGAAAAAACATTGGTCCACTTTGGTAGCCAGTACCCACGGTTCATTTTTCGCGGCAACATTTGCACCGGCGGCCTTGGATTTGGCTGCTTCGGGTATAACCATGGTTGTGAAATACCGGTCTTCTCTTTCGACGCTCTTTGCCCATCTGACACGGAACATCGGCACCTTTTCTCCACAGTAGTCGAGCTCCCAGATCTCCTCGATTCTTCCGTAGAATCTTTCCTTCACGTTGTCATCGGTGTAGAATTCCGACGTTACGCCTGAGTTCTGATAATCACACTTGTTGTCCTTTTCCTCCGTGTAGAATGTGTAGCCGTTGATATCATACGCCTGATAGGTCACCAGGTTTTGCATCGGTCCCTGCGACAATGTGAATATGATCTTTTCCGTGTCAGAATAATGCGAGCGCGGGGGATTATCAAGGAGCGTCTGCCTAAACCAACGCGTGAAATCTGAGTTGTGCTCTTTGATTATTTCTCCCTGCGTCCTCTATATGCCCCGGTCACTGTACTTCTTCTCGATTAACCTTTTGTGCTTCTGTACCCAAGGATCGACCAGTTCTAAATGCTGTAGCGCGATGAGGTTTGCTCGATCAAAGTCTGCGCGTCGAAAATCAAAGTCTGCATGCAGTATGCGACGACCCTCTCGGTGACCAGATCCGTCGAGCTTGCCAAGGTGTCTGTTGACGGGAAGACCGACAGGGTTCTCGATGTCTAGATAATTCGTGCAGAAAGAGATGCACTCTTCGGCCAGAAAGCCCTTGGCTATGCTTCCATCTGGACGGGACCTGTTGCGAACGTATCCTTTGATGTGTCCGTTCATCCTTTCGAACGCCATCATGCTGCGGAGAAACATCGGCCCGAGTTGTACGATGTCCTCCACGACATGGACCAGCAGATGCACCATAATGTCGAAGAATGCGGGTGGGAAGTAGACCTCAAGCTCACATAGTATCACCACGATCTCCTCCTGTAGCCTTCCGAGCTGATTCAAGCCAATCGACTTCCTAGAGATGACGTCGAAAAACTTGCATAGGCCAAATAACGTTTCACGGACGTGCTCGTCCATTATCCCTCTTAGTGCGACCGGAAGTACCTGCGTCATTAGCACGGCACAGTCGTGAGACTTCATGCCACTGAACCTCTGCTTCGCCTCGTCTAGGTATCTGCTTATCTTGCCCGCGTAGCCGTAAGGAAATTTGACTCCTAGAAGGCACTTGAAAAACTGTTTGATCTCATCCTGGCTTAGAGTGAAGCAAGAAGGAGGGCAGTAATATTCGTTCTTCTTGAACTTTTTACCCTTCCGACGACCTTGTGTCGTCTCCGACTCATGATCATCGTCATCTTCCTGATCATCAGGAGTAGTGCGTCCTCCGTGAAGCTCCTTCCGGATACCCAAGCATATCAGGTCGTGCCTTGCTTTCAGACCATCTTTCGTCCTATCTGGCATGTTGATTATGGTGGCGACCAGACTCTCGCACACGTTTTTCGTGATATGCATGATGTCGAGGCTATGAGGCGTGCGGAGAAACTTCCAGTATGGCAACTCCCAGAAAACAGACCTTGTTTTCCATACCTTCATCAGCGGCTTGTCTTGTTGCTGCCTCTTTCGCCTCTTTCCAGGCTTAGGACAATCTTTCCAGTTTTTCAGCAACTCTTCCACTTCTTCGCTGCTCCTACGCTCTGGGATTCCTCGGGTCTCTGATTTGCCATCGAACAGGTCTCCACGTTTTCTCCATGGATCATTCTTGCCGAGCCACCTCCGGTGCGCCATGAACACGGTTTTTGATGACCCTGGATCTTTCTCTAGTTGGAGATAGCTTGTGTTATCCATGCACCTAACGCATGCGCAGAATCCTTGGATAACCTGCCCCGAGATATACCCGCAACCTGGATAGTCTTGCACCGTAGTGACCAACGCGGCTCTCATAGTGAAATAATCTTGTGCGACAGCGTCGTAAGTATTGGCTCCAGATTCCCATAACGTTGCTAGCTCCTCTTTCAACAGCCCGAGATACAGATTGATGTCGGTACCAGGTTGTTTCGGCCCTTGAATTAGCATACTCATTTGTATGTACTTCTTCATGCACAACCATGGAGGGAGGTTGTACATCCATACAAACACGGGCCAAGTGCTGTGTGTGCTGCTCTGGCTACCGAATGGATTGAGTCCATCGGTGCTCGCACCAAGCCTGATGTTCCTCGAATCTCCACCAAATTCTGGGAATTCGAGGTCCAATGCTTTCCACTGGCTAGCATCTGAAGGGTGCATCAGCAGCTCATCCTTTTCGGGGTCATCATCATCTCCTGGCTTCTTTCTTTCCGCATGCCATCGCATGAGCTTCGCTTCCTTAGGGTCCGCGAAATAGCGCTGCAGACGAGGGGTGATAGGAAAGTACCATACCACTTTTCGAGGTGCTTTCTTCCCTTTCTTGTATCGACTCACGCCGCACACCGGACATGTGGTTTTCTCCGCGTCCTCGCCCCGATAAATGATGCAATCATTGATGCATACGTGATATCTAACGTGCGGTAGATCGAGAGGACAGACGATTTTCTTGGCATCCTCGATACTAGTTGGACATGTGTTCCCCTCCGGGAGACGATCGTGCCAGAATGCCATCATATCGTCGAAGCTTGCGTCGCTCAATTTGTGCTTTGCCTTCATCTCCATAGCCTTGAGCGTTACATTCAACCGGGTATCATCGGGCCTGCATCCTTCAGACAATGGAGTAACCGCGTCTTTCTCAAGTTGCGCAAGCTTGGCTTTCTCTCTAGCGGCAGCCCTGGCGTTACTCGTCTGCTTGAGAAGCAGCTCTTGCACATAAGGGTCCCGCACCTAGCCTGACGTTGTTCCATCGTCGTCTGCTCCTCCGGCATCTAGATCATCATCATCCCGGTCTGCTTCCGCACCTTCACCATCTCCAGGAGCCTCTTCATCATCTCGCCCGTTCTCGCCGTGATGATGATCATCGTCATGTTGGCCACCTTCTTCACCGTCTCCATCATCTACGCCATCGCTTATCCAACGAGTGTATCCATCCATGAAACCATGGCGGAGCAGGTGCGCCTGCAGATTCCCGGAATCTGGGTCGATCACCCAGTTGAGTTTGCATCTTCTGCACGGACATCTTATATCTGTCTTGTTATTTCGTATCATGTCGGCCGTCGCACATTTCAAAAATCTAGCCACAATGCCTTCGCTCATTATGCGGACCATTTTTGCCTGCACGATGTACACGGTACAATTTTGAAGTCTATTAGAACCACATAATGAATGCATGCATGCAATGGTCGATAGAAAATTTCGGCATGACCTATCCTAAAATTAGGACCTTTGCGAAATGCCAAAGTCTTGCCAAAATGGAAATGAATCAACATTTTGGCAAAACAAATGGCAACTTGTTCACATACAAACACAAGAGAGAGAGAGACCGATCCATACACACATGAACATATCATTATCCTCTCCATACACACATGCATGAGCATCATCGATACTCTCCATATACACACACATATGACCATCGATCCTCTCCACACACATACACACATCATGAGCATCGATCATCTACATACATATGAGCACATGCATCATCCATATACACATGAACACATCCTTACATGGACAACTTACCGAGATGAGAGACCGATCGCGAGAAAGATGGAAAGGAGAGGTGCGCGCGTCGACCGGAGACGGATAGATGAGAGACCGGAGACCTCCTCTATTACTTATGTAACATCCAAAGCAAGTTTTACATGCTAAAAATGGTGAATGTATGGAGAAATTGAGGTGGGAAGGAGAAGATCCCGACTAGATCTAAGGAGGAAGAAGAAGGGGAAAGTGAAGTGTGGGTGGTGGATGTGTGGGCACACATGTGCACATAAAGTGCTGTCCTAAAAGAATCGACACATCCGTGGCGCACACGGCCCCAGTGCGCCACAGGGAGTACAAACTTCTGTGGCGCACTAGGCCGAGTGCGCCACAGATGCTCCTAGTTCCTGTGGCGCACTAGGCGGAGTGCGCCACAGAAGTTTGTGGCCGTTTCAGAGCAGAGGGGGGCATGCGCTTAGGCGTAGCGCACCAGGCACACGTGCGCCACAGATGACCCTAACAACCGTGGCGCACATGACTATAGTGCGCTACAGATGTTTGGCGTGTGGCCAACAGGGCCCTGGCCCACACACATCTGTGGCGCACTATAGTCATGTGCGCCACGGTTGTTCTAGTTATTAGTAGGGCACTGCCCACAGGTGAGCCACGCCTGTTTTAGCCGTGGGGCACTTCAACCATGTGAGCCACGGATGTGCTGATTACCTATAGCCGTTTTCCTAGTAGTGTGCGAAACCAGTTGGTGAAGTTAGACCCATTGTTTCTAAGCTTTTCCTTCTCAGCAAAAACGTTGAAGTTGAAGTTGGACTTAGCCATTTGATCTACAATGTTTGCAAGTACAAATTAGACTATGTTCATGATAAATAGTTCAACTTTTAATCAAATTACTAGATGAACTCCCACTAAATTCAACATCCCTCAAGTTGTTTAGTGAACACGATCCAAATTCACCACACCTAATCCGATCTTCACGAGAAGAGATGTGGCTTCAATGGTGGACAACAAAGTGTCGATCATATCATTCATATGACTCATGCTTAACCTTTCGGTTCATGTGTTCCGAAGCCATGTCTGTACATGCTAGGCTCGTCAAGTTAGACCCAAGTATTTCCGCGTGTGCAAAACTAGCTTGCACCCGTTGTATGTGAACGTAGAGTCTATAGCACCCGATCATCACGTGATGCTTGGACACGACAAACTTTCGCAACGGTGCATACTTGGGGAGAACACAGTTTTATCTTGATCTTTAAGTGAGGAATCATCTTATAATGCTACCGTCGCGATCTAAGCATAATAAGATACATAAAAGGATAAACATCACATGCATATAACTTGATGTGACATGGTATAGCCAATCTTCGCGCGATGATCTCCATCTTGTGCGTGCCGGCATGATCTCCATCACTCCACCATGATTGCCTCCACCACGAATAGCAACTACAACTATTTCTAACTACTTAGCGATAAAGTGAAACTATTATATGGCGTATAAGAAGTTGACACACAGGTCATACACAATTATAAATACAACCATATGGCTCCTGTCGGTTGTGTACTCATCGACATGCAAGTCGTGAAACATTACAAAACATGATCATCGCATACAATATACACATCACATCTTGGGCCATACCATATCACAGAAAACACTCCCTGCAAAAACAAGTTAGACGCCTCTACTTTGTTGTTGCATGTTTTACGTGGCTTATGGGAGTAGCAAGCTAAGAACGATTCTTACCTACGGAAAGCCACAACGGTGATATTATGGTTTCCAAACTCCGGTGTAAATCCCATGACAACTATAGTGAGAGAAACTGGCATCCACCAGCCGCATGTGTGGAACAAGCCACACGTCAAGTGCGGAGCCGGTCTCGCAAACGACGTCGCGTAAGGTTGGCCTGGACCGCTTCAATCTCACTATCCCACGTCATAAGAAGAACACAAACAAGAGGCTTGCAACAGAAAACATCAATGCCCGCAACAACCATGTTGCGTTCTACTCGTGAAACACATCTACGTATAGATCTAGCTCTGATACCACTGAAGGGTTTCGCAGCATAGTAAATCAAAAAATTTCTACGGATGCGAACGGGAAAGCCAAGATCTAATCTAGGAGATGCCAACAATGAGAGAGATTAGATGAGATCTTCATACCCTTGAAAATTCACACAGCGGAACGTTCGTCGGAACGTGGGTGATGTAGTCGTACTCGCTTCTCCTCCTCGCGATCCGCTCCGATCTAACACCGAGAGTGGCGATGCCTCCGAGAGATGCACACATGCGGCACCTTGACGTCTCATCCTTCCTCGGTCCAGCAAGTATGGTGGAGAGATGGATTGGATCTACAACGCGACGGCGCGGTGCAAGTGGTGGAGAGTTTCTGCAGCAGGGCTTCGCCTACACGCAGTCGGGAGGGAGAGAGAGAGGAGGGCAGCAGGGCGGCTAGGCTTGAGGGGAAGGTGTGTGGGGGTGGTGCGCCCCCAGCCCTCTTTATATAGAGGGGTGGGCGGCAACCCTAGCCCCTCCCCCAAGCCTAGGCCGGCGGCCAAGGAGGGAAGAGTGGGGGGCAAGTTCCCCCCCCCCTCCTTCTAGAAGCTCCAATTAGGGTTTCCCCTTGTTTGGCCGGCTGGGCCCTATGGGGCCTTGTGCCCCTGGCCCAATGCGGCCAGGGCACTCCCTCATAGGCCCATGCCCCCTCCCGGCAGGTGGGGCCACGTTGGTCTCCCTCTGGAAGGTTCTAGAAGCTTCCGGTACAATACCGATTAACCCGAAACAATTCCGAACTCCACGATCCTGGTAATGTCCTGATCGGAGAGAGCAACTGCTGAAGATCCGGAAGGAGCCGACTGCCCACGAGCCTGGTGCTGCTGACGTAAGCTGGGATCCCGTGTATAACAGGTGGCCCAAGTGTGGCCATCCTTGTTACAATAAGAGCAGTGACGAAGAGAACCACGACGACCCTGACCACGAGCCTGCTGGAGCTGACTCTGACCCTAAGACTGCTGGTGCTGACTCAGACCCTGACCTGGAGGAGTGGGTAGTATCAGCGGCGGTACAGAGGACCGCGGCTGAGTCGAAGGAGCAGACGACATAGGAGGACCACGAGTAGCAAGCACAGATGGAACCGCAAGAAGACCAGCACCACGGAGACGGGTCTCCTCAGCCCGAAGCTCAGACAATACCTCAGAGAGCGGTACACGACCACGAGCATTCAGCTGAGCACGCCGGGGCTCAAACTCCTGGCGGAGCCGAGACAGAAACTCATATATGCGCTGAAACTCCAAATCCGAGCGCACAATCTGGCAGCACGAGCATGTGCCACAAACAGCAGTACGGAGAGAATCAAGCTGACGCCAGATAGCATCACTCTGAGTATAGAACTCATCAATAGTAGAATCACCCTGCTGAAGAGCATGCTCCTAGCGAACCACAGACAGGTAAAGAGCATCCCCAGACGGCTAATAGCGCTGACGAAGGTGTGCCCACTGAGCGGCAACAGTAGGGAGACTCATGAACTCAGCAGCATACTGGGGCACAACACTGGAGGTGAGAACAGCAGCAGCACGAGCATCCTCATCGACCCACTGAGTGTAGGCAGTCAGATCGTGGCGATAGGTCTCGAGATCGGCAGAATACTGCTTGAACTTCAGGTCATAAGCAGCAACAGCACTATCATCGGCACTCTGAGCAGCATCCTTGGCCTCCTGAGAAGCATCAGCGCCGAGAACAATCGGCATCGGCGGAAGAGGAGCCACAGGAGCAGGGGGCACGGCGGACAGGAGACCTCGCCGGAGAGCACACCCCATAGACGGAGACCGCGCATGTGAACGTGCATAAAGGCAGCAAAATCAGGATAATTCGCGCCATCAAATATCACCGGGCAGCGAGGAATCGCAACATAGCCCGATGCAGAAGACATCTCTCTCGCAATTTTTTTTGAACAAATCTGGTCAACTAGTCAACCCGCACCTGCAGGCAGATGCCGGCCAAATTCCGTCCAACCGGAAGGAAGGGCGGCGCCTAAGCGCCGAGAAAGATCAATTCCGGCTGCCAGGGACCAATTCCCGGCAGTGGTGGCGAAAATCCGGTGACCTGAGAGGTGGTGACGGCGAACCTGACGTGCGGCTGGGTGCCCGCGCGTGCTGGAGTCGAGGCAGGGGAGGCCCGCGCGAGCGCTGCAGTCGAGGCAGGGCG
Organism: Avena sativa; assembly: GCA_916181665.1. Taxonomy (NCBI): domain Eukaryota; kingdom Viridiplantae; phylum Streptophyta; class Magnoliopsida; order Poales; family Poaceae; genus Avena; species Avena sativa. Next base: position 428,911,850 of record OV702280.1, read on the forward strand.
GTGGGCGGGCGGTGGAGAGACCCGCGCGTGGTGCTGACTGGCGTGGGGACCTGCGCGTGGTGCTGGTCGCGTGGGCAGAGGAGGATCTGAGAAGGTCTCCCGCGCGTGGTGCTGGTCGCTGGCGGGCAGCAGCTCGCGAGGCTCAGGAGACTAGTCGCTGGCGGGCAGCAGCTCGCGAGGCTCAGGAGATCGATCCTTGCGCGTCTGACGGGCTGCGGGAGATCCTCGCGAGGCGCAGGAGAGCCAGAGTTGAGCACGCCGGGGATCAGGAGACGAGGCCAGGCAGATCGCCCAGATCCAATCGGGACAAGTAGGTGAAGACGGCCCAGATCTGATCGGCAGACGATCAGGTAGATGACGGCGGCCGGTCAGATGACGGGGAGGAGGTGGCCGGAGACAGCGGCAACCGGCGGCGGCGACGTCGGAAAAACGACGACGACAGGGACGGTGGCGGCTGTGACGATGTTGCAGAAAAACGGTCTAACCTAGCTCTGATACCATGTCACTAATATGCAACATGTATTCCTCTGGAGGCCAAAGGCCACAATATATAATACATGTACAGGTGCAAATATGCAGGAAACCCCCGAACATATGGGGAAACTACAATATACAAATATATACATCTAACATTTTCATGGATCAAAAGTTGTTGTGTACCTAGCCATAGAGATTCAATCGACTGGAATTAGCAGATCCATGGATCCATTGTTGATTGATCAAACCGTACATTATCGTGTGACTACGTCTAGCGTCTAGCTGCTACCTGCTAGGGCGCTCCGGCTGCCGCCTGCCGCTAGATGGCCACCACGACAGGGGATGCGATCAATATAGGGGATGAGATCAATACGGCCTAGCTGCCTAGGTGCTATCTGGTCAGGCTCTTCATGCAACGCATCTGCGACTATGACGGTGTGCAATCTATGATTACTGCCTCGCCTTAACAGTATTGTTTCTATGTCTAAGGTATGTGGTGTATTACCAATTCAATTTTTCTATTAGATCAAACATGAATTATATATGGATTTGTGTACTTTAATATAGTTGAAAGAAAAAAAAGCAAGAGAAGAACTAGAAGTACAATTTATTTTCAGAAGAGATATCTTCAAAACTAAAGAAAAAGATAAAGGATTTGTTAAATTATCATATTTGGTTCGAGTCGCAGGAAGCACTCAAACTTAACAGGATGTTATCCCGTGCTAAAAAAACACGTTGGAGATGTTTTATCTATCTAACAACATATAGCCAAGGGACAGATCCTTTCCCCGCTAGTCAATGTTTCAAATAGTCATATTTGGACGATAAAACTATATGTGAGATATCATATATCATGTTCTACTATTTTATACGCCCGTCTGGTCCTATAAAAAAAATCTTTTGTACCATTCGGTGGCCATTTTCTTTCTCCCCCCCCCTTATGGTCAAATTCTGGCTCCGCCCCTGGGCGAGGCGGCTGGCATCGAACCGGGAGTCGGCGCGGCGGTCTCGGATGCGGTGGCGGAGGCAGCTGGACGAGTTGTCGGCGTGCGCTGCGGAGCTCCGCGCCACCAACCAGCGGCTCGTCGTGGAGCTCAACTGCGCCGAGGCCAGGTGCGCGCAGGTGGCGCGGGAGAACGCGCGGCTCAGGCACGAGGCATGTCGCCTTCGGGAGAAGATCGCGGCCAGCGCCGAGGAGACCGGTGGAGAAGAGGGAGGCGATGTGGGCGGCCAAGCTGCTGCTGCGACATCGACAACTCCGTAGGATCGAGCCGTGAACATCATGTGCTAGGGCGACGAGGACGGGGAGATTAATTATGGGACTGGGGCGTGCTGTGTACATATATTGTTGGATTATTAATTACTAGACAATGACCGCGCGTTTGCTGTAAAAAACAGCGTTAACATGGAAAAACCTGGAATATAGAACCACTCATGAATGAAAAAATCAACATAATTTGGCGCATGTGTTGCGACGGAATAGTAAACGATGGAGGATTTGTTAAACTTTTCAAATGTTGCTAAATTGTTCTTGTTTGAATTGGAAGTTGTAAAAAAGAAAGCAACAACTACAAATATTGTTCAAGTTTCCTAATATATGTTTTCTAATTATATTTGAACCCTTAAAACATTGAAATCTTACCCAGTTTTTAGATTTTAGACAAAAAATCAGAAAATGAAAAGGTTGAATGGAAAAAAAAGGAGTCAATCTCCCTGGATCGCACGCGGGCACGCGAAGAAGCCGCCAGCCACGCGCACGCGAGACCACCATTTCTCTCGGGCTGGACATACCTACGGGTACGGTAAATTAAATAAAAATAATCTAAAATCGTAAGAAATTTAAAGATTAACCCTATTCGAAAACAAATTCAAACGGAATAACCCTTTTCTGTCACTCATGCCCGCGCGGCGCCGTAGCCTCCTGTGCAGCGCCAGATAGGACGGCGCCGCAGGCCTGCCACGCTGGCCGGCTGGGGCCAGGCGCCGCACAGCTGCCACGCTGGCTCGCGTATGCAGCGCCACCTAGCCTGGCGCCGCACGCAAGCCTGCTGCGCCGCTCGGGCTAGCGCGGCACACCCTGCCACGCTGGCTCCACGGGCCCCAGCACCTTAAGTGCGGCTCCAGTCGGGGAGACGCCGCACCCACCCCTGCCGCACCATGGTGGCTGGCGCCGCACACCTGGAGCCCTTAAGCTGGCGCCGGGTCGGCCCAGCCCGACCCTCTTCTCTCTTTCCTTCCTTTCCTCTCCCCTCACCACTTAGAACGGCGGCGGCGGCGGCTAGGGCTCACTCTTCCCCAATCTCCACTCAAAACCCCAAGATTTGAAGAAAAACTTAGGGGATTTCTTCCCCAATAGCCTCACTAAGGTATTTTCCTCTTCTCCCCTCAATTTCATCCGCAAATTTTAAGTTATTTGTCCATAGATTGAGAAATTCCTCCAAATGCTAGGCCACCAATTTGATATGTAAATTTGTATGGACCAATGAGGTCTTTGGTTGATATATAGAGTTAGAATTGGTATATTAAACCTTCATGTATATAGATAAGATTGTTAGGGTTAGGGTTAGGGTTAGAGTTAGGGTTAGGGTATGGTTGTATGAGCTTGTTGTTAGTGTAAATTTCGGCATAGATACTTATTTAATTTATGTACCGTTATGTTCTTATATTTATTTTAGGGATGGCTAGAATTGTCCATGTTCATCATATGGACAAGGAAGCTTTCTTGAGAGGCAATATTGAGCCAGACCCGGATGAGATTGACTTGGTGTTTGATCGTAGTCCAAACTATGCGGAGGTGTTGCAACAAGTTCAGGTAGATTTGAATTGGATGGATCCTAGTGATGTTGTTGAGTTGGAGGGTAGGCACAATGTGGGATTTGGGATGCACAACCGTTGGAAGACAATGCGTATCAGCTCGGAGCAACGTTGGTTTGCATACAAGGAAGTGGTGGCCGAATCACAATACAAAGCTCTTGAGTTATTTGCCACGAAAAAGGTTGATGATAATATGCAAAGGAGTATCATACCGGTTGCCTCCCCATATGAAGCTCGGAGTCCTCCACCCATGAACCAAGAGGAATTGACTGAGCCTCCTTTGACACAACAAGATGAATTGAGGACATCTCTGAGACCCATTTCAAAGAATCAAGATGAAGCATTGGAAGAGGAGAATGATGAGTATGAGGATAGTGAGAGGGAGGTTGAGCTCTGTGACAATACTATTGGAAATTTAGACTTATATCATACACAAGAGAACATGGATCATGACATCCCGTTTTCTCGAATGTATGTATACGACTCGGATGAGGATGGTCCCGATGAAGAAGTTGATGAGGAGGGGTTCACTAAGGATGAGGCCGAAGTGCATGAGAAGGTATTGGGCAGGGATCATCGGGTACCCTTGTTTCGTGATCTTAGTCTAGCGGATGAAGCCACGGTTGATGGCGGCAAGGGTGTAGTGCTTGGACCAAGGCCAACTTCCTATCGGGATGTTAGTCACGAGAAGAATGGGATTTCAAAAGGACAGAGGTTTGCCACATTGTTGGAACTTAAGCAATGGATCAAGGACTTCTCTATTAGGTATCATCGCCCTTTCACGGTGGTTCACTCGGACGTGAAGAAGCGTTACACAGTTAAATGCGAAGATGATGGTTGTCGTTGGATAGTGCGGGCAAGACCATACAAAGGGGGGGCGGATTGGCGCATTTCAAGTTGTGTGTCAACGCACATGTGCCATGGAAAAAGGGTGGATGGCAAATATGTGAAGCACGAGCACCGACCACTGACCTCTGAGTTTCTCGCCTTTAGGCTTTCAAACCAAATTTCTTCACTTCTGACAATGACCATCAAGATGGTCATGGAGTCCGTGGAAGCAATATTTCACTATGAGGTGAAGTATGGGAAGGCATGGAAGACGAAGCAAGCCGCATTCAGGATGTTGTATGGTGGTTGGGAAGAATCATACAACCGAATCCCTAGGTTCTTGCTAGCAATGGCCGATGCTAACCCGGACATGGTTCATGTGGTTGAGCCATATGGCACCGAAACGATGGTTCGTAATGAAAGAAATGTTCGAATATTTGGGCGTGCTTTTTGGTCATTCGAGCAATGTGTGAGGGGCTTCGAACATTGTAGGCCGGTAATCTCCATGGATGGCACCTTCTTGACCGGGCAGTTCCATGGCACTCTGTTGATTGCAATAGCAAATGATGCAAACAACGGGTTTCTTCCCTTGTCTTTTGCTTTGGTAGAGGCGGAGAACAATGTTAATTGGGAGTGGTTCTTCCGTCTTTTCAGAACGAAGGTTTTACCTCTTGATAGGGAAATATGTGTCATCTCGGATCGCCATCAAGGAATTCTCAATGCGGTGACGATTGACATTCCCGGGCATCCTCCTTTACACCACCGATGGTGCATGAGACATTTTTGTTCCAACTTCTATAGGGCATGTAAGAGCAAGGAGTTGGCTGATGATTGGAGGACATTTCAGTCAAGGAAAGCGGACTCCCAAGTTGCCACTGTTTTTGATAACGACGAGCTCATCTACCAGGTGGTTGAGCCTGGAGGAACCACTTCGGATGGTGTCCAACACGGAGGCCGATCCTTTAAGGTATCACTAAGGGATTGTGATTGCACATGCGGAAGGCCGTTGTTGCTCCATATAGCTTGTTCTCACTTGCTATGTGCGTCTCGAAAACACCATGTGGATTATAATCACGAGCGCACCGTTAGAGAGTCCGAGTTCTCTATCATGAAGACAAAAGATACATGGGCTCCTAGATTTCATCCATAACTTGACCAATCACAATGGCCGGAGTACCATGGACTCCAACTATGGCCCCATCCGGAATGGAAGGTTGTTAAACGTGGTAGACGCAAGACAAAGCGTTTTAGAAGTGACATGGACGGATGGGGACGTGTCGGTGCGCGGGAATCGGGAAACGACCAATTTCAGGAACCTCGTGAGAGATCTCGTTGTGGGAAGTGTAGTGGTGAAGGACACAATGCACGGAGTTGTGCAACACAAGGGAAGAGGGCAAAGGGAAATGAAGCAAGAACAAGTGGTCCAAGCCAACAAATTCCAAGCCAACCAAGAACTATCCAACAAGTCCCAAGCCAACCAAGAAGTATCCAACAAGTCCCAAGCCAACCAAGAAGTATCCAACAAGTACCAAGCCAACCAAGAACTAGCCAACAAGTACCAAGCCAACCAAGAACTAGCCAACAAGTCCCTAGACAACAAGCTCCTAGACAACAACCTCCTAGACAACAAAGAGGCCGATCATTAGGGCTTAGACGAGGAAGAGGGCATGGCGGTTTTAACCTGGCTAGTATGTTAGGTTACTTGGCAGGACCAAATCCTTATGTTAATAGGTACGGATGAAATATTCATACTTGCATGCTTATGTTAATCCTTATGTTAATTCTCCATTGAATCAATTATTGTGCACATTCATGCATCCTTTACTAACTTGTAGCTTTTATTCTTATAATAGGTATGGCGACTCAACCCAACAAGGGCAATGATGGGGACGGTGTGAACTACTCGGCGATCTGGGCGAATGCTATGGAGGTGGTGGAGAAGAGGAAGGAAGCCGAGGAAGAGAGGAAGAGGAAGGAAGCTGAGGAAGAGAGGAAGAGGAAGGAGGCTAAGGAAGAGAAGAAGAGGAAGGAATTTGAAGAGGTAGTTCAACTTGCTCGAGACGTGGCGAAGAAGAAGGACGAAGAGGAATAAGAAAAAGGAAGAGGAAGATAGGAAGAAGAAAAGGGAAGAGGAAGAGAGGAAGAAGAAAAAGGAAGAGGAAGAGAGGAAGAAGAAAAGGGAGAAGGAAGAGGAAGAGAGGAAGAGGCAAAAGGAGAAGGAAGAGGAAGAGAGAAAGATGAGGGCCAACGCTAGGCCACCTTGTGCCGACCAAGAGGAAAGGCCACAGAAGGCGTATCGTACTTCTGATGCTCATGGGAAGGAGGTTCCTATTTGTTGGTGTGGAACCGATTGCACTATCAAGAAATCTGAAGACTACGTTTCCGATAGTTGGGGAAAGAAGTTCTTCATGTGTGCCAACTACAATCGCTCTCCCGAGCGTAGCCGCAACCCATACGACACTCCACGGGTATGCTCAAAGCTTTTTAGTTCTTCATGTGTCCCAAACTATTCCATATCATATCCTCTAACATGCACTATTTTCTTGTAGTCTCCCCCTCCGGTATGCAGGTACTACACTTGGATAGATCTTGAGCAACCTCAATCCAACAAGGCTATCCAAGAGATCGATTTTGCCATAAGAAGGCGGCGCTACCACGAAGTTGTGCGTGACGAGGAGATGGCGAAGAAGCGCAAGGAACGTAATGACGAGATCCGCAGGAAAGAGGAGGAAGAGGAGCGCCTCGCTAAGGAGGCTCGTGTTGCGGAGAGGGAAAGGCTTCGTCAAGCGGCGTGGCGTTCCATAGAGGAAGAGGAAGAGAAGAAGAGGAAGGGCAAAGGACCTATGCTTTAGATTATGTATCCGGGAGCTCGCGTATGAACTATGGATGATGTGTGTGAACTTAGTGTGATGTCGAAATACGGATGATGATGTGTGAACTATGTATGATTTGTGATGTTTGAACTTAGTGTGATGTTTGAACTATGTATGATTTGTGATGTATGAACTATGTATGATTTGTCATTGAACTATATATGATGTGTGATCAGAAGCTTACTCATGAATATTTGTGCACTTCCATATGCGGCGCCAGGCGCGCCTCTTGGCGCGGCAGGAAAACCTCCTGTCAATTCGACAGGAGGAGGCCTGGGAGGGTGCGCCAGGCCCTTACCTTGATCCCCTCGGCAAGAATGCGGCCACGGTGAACCTTGTCATACGACGGCTCAAGAAGCGACATGCCTTCTACGAACCCGGGTTGTACATGGGGTGGTGTACGGGTTTCTTCCGATTCCGATTCCGACATCCTAGTTAATTAAAAAAAGTAGAACTATATATGTGAACATCTATGAGAGCAAAATATATAAACAATTCTTTCTATATGAGCATCTCTATGTGACAAAGGTTCCAATAGTTATGAAAATTGTTTACAACTAACAAGTACATGGAGAATTCATAGTATGGAAGTTTCCTAGTATGAAACTAACAAGTATATGAAGGATTACTATATCAACAAACTCTAGTATTAACGTTTATTACAACAACAAATTATAACTAAAATATACATAAGAAATTCTTACCAATTACTACTAACAATAATTTTCAATCTATAACAAAAACATACTATCCCACATTATTATCCACAACAATTACTACTAACAATTCCTACTACTTACTACTAACAATTACCAATTACTAATAAGCAAGAATATTGCCAAACTAGGGTTTCCCTAAACCATCAACATTAGGGCAAAATGAGAGATTTCTTGGACAAATACCTGGGGGATGTGGTGAAGAACAAGATCCATGGAGAGATTCTTCAAGATCTGAGCAATTGGGGGAGGGATTAGAGGAGGGGAGCATCAACCCTAGCTGCCGCCGCCATGTCTATGTTCACTGAGGGGAGAGGAAAGGAAGGAAAAAGAGAACAGGGTCGGGCTGGGCCGACCCGGCGCCAGCTTAAGGGTTCCAGGTGTGCGGCGCCAGCCACCATGGCGCGGCAGGGGTGGGTGCGGCGCCTCCCCGACTGGCGCCGCACTTAAGGTGCTAGGGCCCGTGGAGCCAGCGTGGCAGGGTGTTCCGCGCCAGCCCGAGCGGCGCAGCAGGCTTGCGTGCGGTGCCAGGCTAGGTGGCGCTGCATACGCGAGCCAGCGTGGCAGCTGTGCGGCGCCTGGCCCCAGCCGGCCAGCATGGCAGGTCTACGGCGCTGTCCTATCTGGCGCTGCACAGGAGGCTGCGGCGCCGCGCGGGTGGGAGTGGCAGAAAAGGGTTATTCCGTTTGAATTTGTTTTTGAATAGGGTTAATCTTTGAATTTCTTACGACTTTAGGTTATTTTTATTTAATTTACCTACGGGTATGGGTCAAGCGAGGAAAAAATAGTGAAAAATGGAATAACAGCTCTCTTGGGCTGGACGTACAAGCTAGAAAAAAAAACAGAAGTGAAATGGTACAATGGTATTAGTGAGTATTATGTAGTTTTGTAGAAGAGTAAAAGGGTCTAAAAAAATGTTGGACCGGGAGAAACACTTCATGTTTTATTATTAGGTATAGATGGGCTTGATCCGTTAGGTTAGTTATTACTGTTTTTTTCGTTTTCCAATTTCTGGTATGTTTTATATCTTTTTTCAAAGCAATTTATAAAATTTTATGAAATTCAGAATATCATTTTAGGACATCTAGGGAACATAATCTTGTGCATACAAGATACAAAACAAAAATTTATGCAAGACCTTGATAGGTAAAATAGCAAAAATTTAAATGGTTTTGATAATTTTTTTTGAAATGGGGACTTTAGCATGATGAACATGATGCAATGCAAAAGAATTTTCTGCTAATCCCAATTTCTGAAAACTCAGGATGTTATAGACTATTGTCGGCCACATGGGCTTCGTTTGGCGGTGTCCTCCGGCGGGGCGAGGGGGAGGAGAGAGGCGGCGAGAGCTTGGGTTTCGAACGCCGCCCGTGTCACCCTCGCAAGAGCAGCGTGGAAGCCGAAACATTCGAAGCCGATTGATTCCTCGATATGCTCCTACTTGATACTATGACAACAAATATGTGTCGATGTCGACATAAAAATGACACAAAAGAGAGTTTCCACTTAAGCATATGACAATATCGTGTATTGAAGTGAAGAATATATTACACTGTTCTACAATTCATGTCCATTGAGAACCACAACCTATGTTTACAAATTCAGATATGCTAAAAGCAGCAATCTTGTAAAATGAATAGAAGCAAACTCATGCACAAGGACCCTTTAACATAAACCTAGTAGGTTGAAAACTGTGATCTTGAGAGGATGATTTTTTTCTCCAAAGTCCTCTATAGAAAAAAACTTACGATTTATATACTCCGAAAATCCTATGAAATTCCTTTGAATCGAATTAAGCATGTTTATTTGAATATAAACCACTATGATAACAATGCAATGTATTTTTGTTTCGTCTTCATGTATGCAAGATATGACATTTCTTATGAAAATGATCTACTTTAACCACCATACTTATCATGTTATGCTATAACCCGATTGCCTATCACAATCTTTGATAGGTCACTACGCTTTTAAATTTCCCCAATTAGTAATCTTGAGGAGCTAAACATTTCTTAATCTTCCCATCGCTTTGCTTTGGCAAGATGACGTTTCCCACATTGGTGTGCTGACCTTGCCAACGTAACAAGGAACCATGGGTGGACTGAAAGTTGAAGCCACTAACAGTTGTGGATGATAAAAAGGTGTTCTCCTTATCAAAAAAGATAAAAGGTATAATACCCACAAATCGCGATCATATCTCCTCCATTTTTATAATTGAAAGGCTACTCAACTACATAGTAGAAAAATATTAACCTGACTGATTGTCGCTTGATACAATAAGTATTTATGTTTTCAGATGATTGATGTCATAACATTTGAAATGTAAAAAATCAAGAAAAAGTAAGAGAATGTCCCATATTTTTTCACGCAAAATGCAAAAATGTTCAGTTGTGATGTCTTACCAAACCGAGGAAGAAACCTAAATTAGAAACACACGAAGAAGTCAGGTTAATTTGTCTTATTGCAAAGTGCAAGTTAGTGTGTCCGCCATGTACTCTTCCCGGAAATTGCACAATCTGGTAACAAAGAAAATGACAGGTTTTTAGAGCTAAATTTCTTGGAAGCGCAAAAATCAGAAGGCATTTGTTGCTTATGGCAAGCTAAGTAAAGTGTGGCTGAGACCATGACATGTCGTGTTTACCTTTCACTTGAATAGATTAATTAGGAGGTTGATAGTCAACAAGGGTCGCCACAAACAATTATTGCCGTCTGATTAGCAAACTCTGCTTTCGACATATCCTGACCACCCTAAACTTTTTGTTTCTCCATGAGTTTCTGATTTTAGGCATGCCCAGTTGTCTTAGCTCCTAGAATGTGATACACCAAACTGGAACAATTAATTATAGCCAATAATGGCATTAGTAGGTAAGCAAATTAAAGCTCGAGAAGCATGAAGTAAGTAACCCTAGCTAGGGGACCTAAAACCTAATGACAATATGATATATGCAAAGATGTTATTCCGTATCTTTTAACAAGTTAAATATCATGTTAACTCTAACTATAGCATGACCTCAAATTATTGAACAGCACGATCTTGAAAAGCAAGAGAATTTTGATTAGCTTAATTAGCGCAGAGACATCATACTAGGACCTGTCAAAAAATGTTTAGGCAAGGGAAAGATTGGAAAGTTCCGTAGATAATCTGATAATAAAATATAGTGTACTCATACCAACAACTCTCAGATGGCTTACCTGATGGGAATTGAGAAGTTGTGTCAACAATATATTGCAGCAACAGAACTCCTGTCCTGATGCCAACTAAATTTACATGTATCAAACTACTCATCCAAAAGTCTAAGCTGATGCGATGAGGTGTGGTAAGAAAATATTTCAACATTTCTAACCTGGTGGAACTCATGATGATACTGGACAGTACCTTGAGAAAAAACATCCATGCTGCTGCGTGGATCATCTACAGCCATTATTTATCAATCTGATCAAGATTGAAGATGTGTGTCAAGAGGATGCATACTTAAAGCTAGCTCTCTCTGTGAACCTAACCAAAAGACATCGTGTCGAGAGCACGAAAAAGCTATGTGAGGACTGAGGAGGGATTGACCAAACTGCCGCAAACCTCACAGTGTCCTTATACTACTCTGGGCCGCTGGGTATTGACATTTGACCCTGTTTATACTCCCTCCGTTTTAAAATATAAGATGTTTTAGCTGTGTGAAGCAAATGTATTTAGACATTTTTTTTAGTATGTAGATTCACTCAGTTTTGAAATAAATCTACACACTAAAAAAATCTAGATATATTTTCTTCACAAACCTAAAACATCTTATATTTTAAAACAGAGGGAGTACTACTCTTCGGTTTCACTGTACAGTGTTCTTATTCTTCCATATCCTGTACAAAGCAAAAGGTGTCAAGGCTTTGGCAGTCACAACAATATATTGCAGCAACAGAACTCCTGTCTTCATGCCAACTCAATTTACATGTACCAAACTACTCATCCAAAAGTCTTAGCCGATGGGAAGAGGTGTGGTAACAAAATATTTCAACATTTCTAACCTGGTGGAACTCATGATGATACTGGAGCACAATGCATTGAGAAAAACATCCTTGCTGCTGCGTGGATCATGTACAGTCATTATTTATCAATTGATGATGTGTGTCAAGAGGTTGTATGGTTAAAGCTAGATCTATCTGTGTGAACCTAAGTACCTAACAAAAGACATCGTGTCGAGAGCACGAAAAAGGTCTCTAATTGAGGAGGGATTGACCAAACAGTGCCACAAACCTCACAGTGTGGGGTCCTAAGGTTAACTCCGACGGTCCTCGCAAACGGACCGGACGGGTCTGAACAAGTCCGAATGGACCGATGGCACAGCCCAACGACCACCCGCAAATAGAGCTGGACCCGCAGAGCGTTCAGTTTTGGCGCATCTGTGGCCCAAACTTGGGCCGTGTTGTGGGAGAGGGCAGTTCACGTGTCCTCCCAAGCTTCCGCCGGGTCCACGTGTCATGCACACAAATCTTTATAAGGATTTGTTTTTATTGGAAATACAAATACTTCGGTTAGAGATCCCTAATTTAATCTACTTTCTAAAGTAGATCGGCATGTCCTAGCCAGAGGCCGCCCTCACCCGTCGGGCCGCCTCCTTCGGCTTTGCTGCCTGCCTCCTGTAGTGGCGCGCGAGGGTCTCCACCTCCCTCGTCCTTGAGGCCGTTGCATCGGTGCGGTTGCGCGCCGCCCTCGCCTCTCGTTTGGTCGCGGCCGCCACCGCCTCTCATTGTGCCGCGGCTACCACCTGCGCACGGAAGGCCACAACCTCGACCTTCCTTTCGGCGAGTGAAGGGAGGGCGCCCCCTCCCCAAACCCCGCCCCGGTACCGGCAGCCCACAAGAGGTGGTCCAAGGCAGTGTCCTCCTCCTTCCTCTGCGCACCCAGCCGTTGGTGCCCCTCCTCCATGGAGGTCTCAGCGGCGACCTGGGCGGCCTGCTCGGCTACCATCGTCGCATGCGTGTCCTAGTCGGTGCCTCCTCCGTGGACGGTGTCCTCCCACTCTCCAATGTCCTCGTCGTTGTCCTCCTCCTCGGCCTCCCACTCCTCCACCACTGCCTCCTTCTCCTCTTCGGCCTCCTAGTCATCCCCCCAAAAGGGGCTTTGCTCACCGGTGCTCGGAGGGGAAGGGGGTAGGCCGCGAGGGCGTACTTGCTCAGGTCAACCCAGGTCACAGGGAGGCGGCTGTTCGGCATGGCGAAGGGGTTGGTGCTCCCCTTCCTAGCAGCCAACCCTTTTATAACCTTGGGAGGTCCTAGGCAGGAACAGAGAGCGGGAAGGGAGAGGCAGGCAGGAACGAAAGCTCTGGCGGGAGAATCGCTCAGGGACGGCGGCCGCCATTAGCGTTGATTGGCAATCAACTTAAAAAATGATGTCGCCGGCGGACAAAGGGGCCCGCAAATTGGGTGGGCCGTTGGGGACACAAACGGGCTCACCCTGGATGGCCTGTCCTCCACCCCGCAACAGACCGATTTGGTGTCGGAAATGCGGTGGGCCATTGGAGATGCCCCCTAATGGTTGTTGGAATTTGCCCACGGATCGACTACATCAAACTAGACAAATAAACACGCTCAAAAAATTTATGATCAAGGGCACGTGTCGTGCCCGTTCTTTTCTTATTTTCTTCTCAACTCACACGGTTACAAGCTTACACGTTCTTACACGTTCTGGTCGTGTATAAATACACGGCCAAGGCCACGCGAGCCAATTCATACACGAACTCAACTATGACCTAAATCGACTCGAACCGGTCCTAACTAGTAGTAGTATACAACTGCTAGCTTAGGAAACTCAACTAGTAAACCTATTCGGACACCACAAGTACTAAACCTCATATCTAAATCCACATGCACTTACCTAATTAACTCTGCCATATGACTCTAATCAAGATTAACCTAACAACGGCTGGGCCGCTGGATACTGGCACTTGGCCCTGTTTATACTACTCTGCGGTGTCACTATACAGTGTTTTTATTCTGCTATATCCTGTACAAAGCAAAAGGTGTGAAGGCTTTGGCAGTCGCCACGACTGCAGAATAGTTCGGCTCTACTCCATGAAACGGCAGGATATTTGAAGAACACATGTTTTACTGCTTTAACCTCTATATTTTGTTTCCTTCAATCATCAATGTATACTTCATCACAAAGTTGTCCCAGGAAAGGAGGAAGCGCCACGACTTCTCGATCGACAGGTTTAACTCCCCACACCAAAAGGAGAAGGATAAAACCTATCTTGATGATCGATGGTAACAGAATACCACAACCGAGCCCTGGACAACGACGGATCCCAGAAAAATCAACGAGATACATTAATATAAGCTCAGAGGCAAGACGCAATGGCCGCAAAAGGCAGCCAGTTTGCTGACCGCATCGGCCGTGCCAGTGGCCGGAACTTTATCAGGGGCCTTTTTATACGCCGCTGATCTACTGAGCAGTGAGCAGTCTTCTCCTACCCCGCATTGCGAGTTACCAGCGGCGGCCGATCGGTCGATCATGCAGCAGGACATGGCGTACCACTCGGCCGGCATGGCAGGCCTCGGGGCGTACTGCCTCTCGCCGCCGCAGCAGCACGTGTCTAGCTCGCAAGGCGTCGTCGGCGTAGACCTCTTCCATAGTTTGCTGGGTAGTGGAGGGCCTGCCGGCGCGGCCGGTGTTGGCGGCAACGGTCAGCATCGTCCGCCCTGCAGCAGCTCTTCGTCGCCTGGCGGTGGCGCCGCGATGAGCGAGACGAGGAAGGCGAGGCGGCTGGCGTCGAACCGGGAGTCGGCGAGGCGGTCGCGGATGCGGCGGCGGAGGCAGCTGGACGAGCTGTCGGCGTGCGCCGCGGAGCTCCGCGCCGCCAACCAGCGGCTCGTCGTGGAGCTCAACCGCGCCGAGGCCAGGTGCGCGCAGGTGGCGCGGGAGAACGCGCGGCTCAAGGAGGAGGCGCGCCGCCTGCGGGAGAAGATCGCGGCCGACGCCAAGGAGGTGGAGACCTGTGAAGAAGCAGGAGGCGACGAAGCTGCTTCTGCTGCTGCTGCGACAACACCGTAGGATGATCGAGCCGTGAACATGTGCTAGGACGACGACAGGACGAGGAGGAGATTAATCATGGGACTGGGGCGTGTACATATATTGCTGGATTATTATTAGGTTGTAATCGGGATCTTGACATGGGATTTTTTTTACTACTATACTATGGTACTACTGATGATACTGTGAACTCTCTACCACGCTAATCTGGTGTGCTGCAAGATCGTTCCAAAACAGAGTACTGATGATACTATGGTAGTACTGATGACCTTGGTGATCAGCTCTGTGGTTTCATCCCTGGGGCAGAGTCCGGTGACAGGCGACAACTACATATGCTTGTTCACCTCCGGCGACCGCTGCGGCTGGATACCGGCAGCCAACCTAGATAGTACTACAGGTTAGCAACTCGCTCCATCTGGAAGCAACAAGCCCCGGTCGACAGGCATGGTCGACAGTGTCCACCAGAGATTCAGAAGGTACATGCTTCTGATATCCATGAAACGGAGATGGCGGCGAGCCAAGTGCCAAGCTTCAATTTTCAGGACCAGCAGCACTAGCCAACAACCGTGCGCGCTAAAACAGGCGTCGTACTTGTTGATATACAGCCATACAGGCTTCAATTCGTTATCAGTGCCACTTGCAGCTGCTAACAGCCGTGGTACATTCTGTTGCCTGAACCATAAGAACAGGGTGTCGCGCTCCTGGGTCTCCTGCCATTCTGAATGAGGCAAAGGGTAACTGGTACTTCTTCGCAGCAGGGCAGTACATCTGATCAGGCTCGACTAGAGGCATGGAACATTCGTCCACGCTCAGCAGGCAGCAGCAGACTCACCACCCACTTCTACTGAGATCACAGATAATCCTGCGCTATATATCATCAGTAACCCACTTCTACTGAGATCACAGATAATCCTGCGCTATATCATCAGTAAAATATAGATGAGCTTCAGAATAACCTTGAGAGTAGCTTATGAACAAGGACATGTGCAGCATTACATTGAAACAGTCGATAGTCAGGTAAAACCATGGAAAGCATTGAATACCATCTACAAATGATAATTCCCACATCTTGCAAAATAAATTCCGGTAATACTGTGATTTACCTGGCCAATTTTCCTCCCAGTTCAACACTGAGAGGGAGCACAGCATGAACATCACACTAGCCATGAGGAAGATATGCCAGACAAATAAATGAACATGCATAGCATTAGTTGGTATAAATAGGTAACAACTAACAAACAATGAAGAAAACACCTTTTCTTCACTGAAATGCCATGCATTACGATTTCACATTTTCAGCAAGTAATTCTGATAAGCTTCATCTCATATTTCAGTAAAAGATGTGTCATTCCATGATGTTTCTTGCAAATGGATCTAGCCAAATTTTGCCTGCCAGATGCAACATACATTTCATGGCTTATTTCGTACTGAACATGTAGGCCCCATTTGGAACACATGATAGGAAAAATACAGGGATATATTAAAATCACAGGAATAGAGTTGTCATGCTCCACCAATCCTATGGGATTCCAAAACACAGGAATGGAAAATAGAAGCCATTTGGATTGCAAGACAGGAAAAACATAGGATTTGCTTTGAGTTTAAAACAACTAGCCAGTGCCTTTCTTCTTGCTTGACAACTAGTAGTTGTTTTTCTGTCTTCAGACTAGCCGCTGATGAAACCTACTACATTGACAGCCATCCGAAAGAACATGCAAAGCCAAGCTGGCCTCTTGAGGAATCATCTACTTATTGTACTATATGCAAGAAATTGTGCTAACCACAGGGACCAGAATCAGAAAATTTTGGGGAAACAGTGGTACAAATCTAACTAGAAAACAGAGTCATAAAATCATACTAGTAACTGGATCGAACTAGCTAACCATACACAGACATAACTTTGGAACTGGCAAATAAATAAACATACAAGTAATTTGTTGGTGTCAATGGATACCAAACGATCAGATGTTTTTTTTTACACAAATCCGATGTCATTTTGTTTTCATATTCTCTGTAAACAATTACTAGTACTCCCTCAGATCCATAATAAGTGTACAAGAGGGAGTACTAAATCAGCAATACTTATTATGGATCAGAGGGAGTACTAAACTTCAACCATATTAAAAAAAATAGATGTTTATCCATCATGTTTCCTGCAGAGGAATCTAAGTGTATTCTCCCTAAAGTGTAAAAAAAGTGATTTTTCCTCCCAGATGTACTGTACATTTGATGGTTTACTTTGTGCTGTACATGTATGAGTAAATAAGAATCAATAATCATGTCTTAAATTTGTAGGGGCCATGTTGACTTTCAGCACAATGATTACTGCTTAGCAGTTGTGCTAATCAGTACCTACAGTAGTTATAGTGCACCGGAGAAGCTAAATAAGCAGTCTCACCACATAGAAATTATTACATCCAGTACAGAAGAGTAACAATGAGGTACAATTTAAGAAGACTAGATTGAGATTTCTAACACACAAGTGTAACATCTATAATGATCTTTCTGATATTATGATGCCAGTAACTCATGCAACAAAAAACAGCAACAAATCCCATGCAATTTACTTTCCACAATTTTCAGTAAGCAATTACAGTAAGCTTCAACCCATGTTTTAGAAAAAGATGTTTACCCATCATGTTTCCTGCAGGGTGATCTAGCTGTATTCCCAGATGTACCATACATTTGATGGTTTATTTGGTGCTGCAGATGTAGTAAATAAGAATAAACAACCATGTCTTAAATTTTGAAGGGCCATGTTGACATTCAACATAAAGATTACTGATTAGCAGCAACTGGTATTGTGTGCTAATTAGAATTCACAGTACTAATAGTGCAGCAGAGAAGCTCACATAAGTAGACCCACCACATAGAAATTACATCCAGTACAGAGGAGTAACAATGAGGTTTAAATAAAGCAAACTAGATTTGAGATCTCTAGCACAAAAGAGTAACATTTATATAATGATGTTTCTGATATTATGATGCCAGTAACTCATACAAATAAGCAAAGCAGCAGTCCAGTAAAAAAAAGAATGAATCTGTCACAAACAATACATATAAAACAAGCATTGCGTGAGTAAAGTGGTTTTCAGTATTACTGAAGCAGCAGGACATATATGTACATAAGCTCCAACCATCCAATTCCCAATCAAGAACAGCTACATCAACACATGAAAACCAAAGAAATAGACCTCCAAGAATCCTAAATGGGCAGTCAGAGAGTGAGGTTTCTCACTTAACTTCCATGGAATTGCAACCAAGACATACCACCAAGCAACCCAAGATCACATCTGCATAGGTGAACCCAGCTGTGCCGCAGAACACCGCCTTGCCCGGCGCTGCTCATACTCGGGGTCATCAGTGGGCAGCTCGTAACGGCACACCGGGCAGGAATTACGGATGGCGAGCCACGGGCCAATGCAAGCCCCATGGTAGAAGTGCGCGCATGGCAGCCGCGTGGCAACCTCCCCTCGCACGATCCCGTCCTTGCACACAGCACACCCCTGCGCGGCGTCCTCCCCACTGATGGTCACCACCTGGAGCCGATCCACGGCCGCACGCGCAGCAGGCGGCGCGCCCCCCACCGTGGCGTCCACCATGTGCCCCGGCAGCACCTCGAACTCGTCCTCATCGAGAGTCCCCGGGACCACCTCCTCCCACCCCACGCTCCGGAACATGTCGTCGATCTCCTGGCCCTCGTCGTCGAGGTCGCCGAAATCGAACGGCGGCTCGTCGGAGAAGATGGACTCGTCGCCGCTGTCGATGCCCTCCATGATGCCCAGAATGTCCCGCTCGCTGAAGAAGCCGAACACGTCGGCATCGGCCTCTCCCCCTGGTGCTTCTCCCGTCCCGCTCCCGCCGCCGCCGCCGCCGGCGGCCCTAGGGACGGAGGCGTCGTCGGTGTCGTTGGTGGAGTCGAGGATCTCCTCCCACTCCAGACCGTCGGCGAGGTCGTCGGCCAGGTCTTCCTCGAGGCAGTCCCAGAAGGCCGGGGAGCGGGGCGGGGAGAGGTCGTGCATCTGGAAGCGGGGCGGGGAGAGGTCGCGCATCTGGAAGCGGGGCGGGGAGAGGCCGGCGAGGTCGTGGTCGGACTCGAAGGAGAAGGGGGAGCCGGGGTCGGGGGTTAGGGTTTCGATGTCGAAGTTGGGGGAGATGTCGGAGTGCGTGAAGTGGCGCTCCTCCTCGAAGGTCTCGGAGAAGGAGAGGTAGGAGGCCTCGCCGAGCGCCCCCGGCCCGTCCTCGTCGATATCGAGGAAGAACGCGTCGGCGGCGAGCCCCGCCATCGGGGTCGCGGCGGAGGAAGAGGAGGGGAACGGGAAGGGAGGGGTGGGGGGTTGGTGGCGTGGTGCGGCTCGCGCGACGGGACGGGACGGGATGGGTCGCGTCGTGTGAGGCGCGGCGTCTCCGTCTCGAGTTGCTGGGCAACTCGCTCGACTCACCCACTCCTCACGACCCACGAGACCCACGACCACGAGTCACGCCGTTAGCGAATTGCACTATGCGTCTTCACCTTCATAATACGTATTCCATTTTGCGCTCGCTTAATTCCGCTTTACAGTGACGATGGCGTACTCATGCTATTAGAGAGTTATAGTTAAACTGGCACTGTCACGCTGGGCGGTGGGCGCCACCACCGGTAACACGAGATTCCGGCGCCCGCCGCCGTCCGTCCGTCCGTCCGCGTGAGCCACGCTTTCACGGTGCTCCACACTCCATTCCCACCGGCGAACAAAACACGAGCGAAGCCGGCAAGCAACGCGACCAGGGGCAGTACGGAACTCCCTCCAAATCCAATCAGCTGACACCACCTCGCCGGCTCGCCCGCCCGCAATATTCCAAGGACTTCGCAGCACGAGACAGCGACGCGATCCCGGATCGGATTCTCCCTTCTTTTTTTTTCTCTCTCTCCCCGTCGTCGAAGCGATCCACAGTGGGGCAAGCAAGCGAGCAGTAGGGGAGGCGAGCGAGGAAATTATAACGCGTGACAGCGACGGGCTTGGATCGATCCATTAATCGATTGCCTGGAGGCTTCTCCGCGTCTCTTCGCTATAAAACGCGGCGGGCTGGAGCCGGGCTGAGAGACAGAGAGAGAGGTCCCTCCCCCGCCACAAGTTCTTCTCGGCCCTCTGATTGGTCCTGGTCTCAGATCTGTGGTGGTGTTGGAAAGGTAACGCCCTTTTCCCCCCTTTTCTTCTGCCGCGAGTTCTTGCTTGGTGAGGATAATCTTGTTTTGCTTGTGAGCTGAGAAATCGGATGATTCTTGCTTGGAAGGGAGAAATGGCATGTGCTTCTGCTGTGGTTTCGTGATGATACTGGCATACCGGGTTCACTGTCAGGGAGTCCGAGTGAGTTATGGTGGAAAGATTGCTGCTTTTAGGACCGCTGCTGGATGTGTGTGCTAGTTGGCATCGACTGCCTTTCTTTGGTTATGCAGGAACATTTTGCCATAGGAACATTTTTTAGTAGACTTTGCTGTGCTTGAATCCTATTGATTGGAGTTCATTTCTCCATTTGATTTGGCCTCATCTTCATGATTTTCATTAGATTAACCTTGGTGTTAGTCCCAGTGAATCCTAATCCTTAAATTCGTCATCTAGCCCTTTTGGTGATTGCTTCTGCTGTGTGGCGTGCATACCTCTAAACTATGAATTTGGCCTTTGAAATGCTAGTTATCAAAATTGACTTGTTCTGTTGTAGATCAGCACACGCGCTTCATTTGTTTGAACAGAACATTTATAAATACACAAGAAATGGGATTCAAAATAAACACGTGCCTAAGTCAAAGCAAGCTGCATCTTATCATTAGTATTCAGTAGGAAACGTGAAGCCATTGGTTTAGTCATATAAAAATAACCTGATATACTATTATCGTTGACTGAAAATATTTTCTTTCCAGGACAGCGAAATAGAAAATGGGGGTCGGGAATGCATCGCCAGATGTGAACCAGCGAACTGCGCACAAGGAAATACGAGATGAGACCACGCCACTTCTTCCGGTCAAGGCGGAGGAGGAGGGGTTCCATGAATTCAATGGAGCTTCATTCTCCGGAGCAGTTTTCAATCTCTCGACCACCATCGTTGGTGCTGGAATCATGGCCTTGCCAGCCAGCATCAAGATGCTGGGCCTCATCCCTGGCCTTCTGATGATCATCTTTGTGGCATTGCTCACGGAGGCATCCATTGACATGCTTGTCAGGTGCAGCCACCAAGGAAAGATCACATCGTATGGCTGGCTGATGGGTGAGGCGTACGGGCAATGGGGGAGGATTGCGCTGCAGGCCTCTGTGGTTATAAACAACATTGGTGTGATGATTGTTTACATGATCATCATCGGTATTCACTCATTCATTCTAAGCTCAATACTTGTACTCTCGTTTTATCTTTATATTTTCAAAATTTTATTTAAAGCATATTTTAAAGTTCATTGCTTAGTTGCTAGACTTGGGTTTCTCTAAATCATCCATGAGCTCTTGATAAGTACTTTTTCAAGTTGTTTACTACCAGCTATCTCTCCAAAGAAATAATGCATCATTTGAACGACTTTGTAAGAAACAAAAGACAGTTAGAAGTCAGTTTGTCATCCTCGAGTAACATCTTGTACCTTAATAGTCAAATTCAACAGTTATATCTTCATGAACTAGTTGCCAAAAAAATGCATGAACTGCGAGTAACACTGGTTATTAAACTTTGATAGGTGATGTATTATCGGGAACAACGTCAGACGGTGTTCATCATCGTGGCCTATTGGAGGGCTGGTTTGGAGCTCACCTGTGGAATTCTCGTGCGGTTGTTCTTCTTGTGACAACTCTTCTTGTATTTGCTCCATTGGTGAGCTTTAAGCGTCTGGGTATGCGTTCATGTTTGCAAATCATGAAATAACTAGTCTTCACCATGTTTGCTATCTATTATTAGCTGCATGATATTAATTTTTAATCTTGTTACTTTCTATAGATTCATTGAGCTACACATCTGCCCTATCAGTTGCTCTAGCTGTGATATTTGTTGTCATTACTGCTGGGATCGCCATAATCAAGCTCATCGATGGAACTGTAGCGATGCCCAAGCTTTTCCCAGAATTAGATGATCTGAGTTCTATTTGGAAGCTTTTTACGGCTGTTCCTGTTCTTGTCACTGCATACATCTGCCACTATAACGGTATGCTGTTTGAGTATGCAAATATTATTGCCATTGTTCAATCATGTTGATTCTGAATTCATGTTTTCATGATCCTACAGTTCACAGCATTGACAATGAGCTTGAAGATAGAACGCAAACTCAACCAATCGTGCGAACATCACTGGCTCTCTGCTCCAGTGTTTACATTGCCACAAGTTTCTTTGCCTATCTTCTCTTTGGAGATGGCACACTGGATGATGTGCTGGCCAACTTTGATTCAGATCTTGGCATTCCATTCAGCTCTGTCTTTAATGATGTAGTCAGAGTGAGCTATGCTGCTCACGTCATGCTTGTCTTTCCCATCGTCTTCTTTGCCCTTAGGCTCAACTTGGATGGACTACTTTTTCCCACGTCGAGGCACATTTCTCATGACAACAAGAGATTTGCAACCATCACCATCTCACTCCTGGTGGTTATTTATACTGCTGCCATCTTCATACCAAGCATTTGGGACGCATTCCAGTTTACTGGTGCCACAGCTGCCGTCTTGATTGGTTTCATATTTCCTGCCATGGTCATACTAAGGTACCTAGATAATGCTTCTGATAGGTATATATTCCCTATTTGCCAAACATTCTCATATTCACACATTTGTAACCTGGCTTTGTTTTTCCAGGGATCCTTATGGAATCGCAACCAAGCGTGACAAGATCTTGGCTGTAACCATGATCGTGCTTGCTGTTCTCTCAAACTCTGTCGCCCTATACAGTGACGCAATGAACATCTTCCGTAAGAAGGAGATAGCCTGAACTTCAGAATTCAAAGCTCAAAGCAATGGGGGCACTGATGCAGCAAACAAAGTTTCATATTACAAAATTCACCTGCTTTGAAGGAAGATGGTTTGCTGCGATGCTGTGAAGGAAGATGATTTCTTCATCAGCAACTCAGCGCTGAGACTGGTTACATGAAAAAATTGGACCATTGAAATTGTCGGGTTTTTTGTACATAAACTGGCTCAATGTTGAATTGAGCCACTCCAAATATATGTATCTTATGTGTTCTTCTATTACGACAGAAAAGAAACCATGGTTTCAGAAGCTTGGTGTACAATAATGTATAGTGTTGTCTGTGTCTGAGTTGAGTTAAATATGTTCCATTTGGACCTGAACTTAAGTATCCAATTTAAAAAATAAAGTTATCCTTCACTTCTGTGGAAGCTGTAGCTTTGTGGTATCAGATGTTACAACAATGCAATTGTTGATTGAACTCTTGCAATTTTCTTTGCATAATGGAGGCAGCGAATGTTGAAGTTGTGTCCAAAAATATTTGCACAGGTGTCCGGCGAGCATGTCCCTGTATGCAAATTGGATTCTAATTGTATCACTGCATATTTTCACTGGATGATAGATGTATAGAACTATACACAGAGTTCAGATAAGAACAATGATTCATCACACAAATGGTTTTTGCCTTTTGCTGTGACCAAGGGGCACCTAGCCATGAGCTGAATCTTTCTGCATCTTGAGAGGTCAGGTGCCCAGCAATCTAGAAAGCCAATTGGGCATCCCAGGACACAGGTATGCTGCAAACAAACTTCTCAGGTGAGGTCCCCATGAAAGAAACATTGTTCTTTTCTTTTTGAAAAAACATTTTCTGGTTGGGATTCCTAGTGTACAAGCCAGCCAATGAGTACAGTGACAAAATCCTGGGATGCCTACTTGTGATAGACTTATCTTTCAGTGGTTAACAAGTTGTACCCAAGTACCAAATTAGTAGTAGAACTCTTATAGAAACCTAATGTATGGTTGGTGAGTTCCTAGTTTATGACTAAATACAGTCAGCTATGAGGAGGAGAGTTTGGTTACGAGGAAATCCTTTGCATGCTGATGATTCAATCAAAGTACGTACTACTACGTATATGATTAATTAATCACAGATGGCGGGTTTAGAGCCACAAGTTTGGGCAAGTAAGACAGGGGTTATCCAAAGATCAAGTCATAGAGGGTCTCTAATGATGTTTACGTTAATAATACTGTAAAGTAATTTGTTCTGCACTTGACAAGCTAACTGTGATGTGTTTAAGGCGTGTGGTCCACATCAATCTGCAGCATTTAATAGTTGCTGTAAGCTGCAACGATGATCCGGGTTTCCTGTGTCTCTTGGACAAATAATTATTCTCCCACTTGTCAAACGATGTCCAGAAACGAAAACGGCGTTATGGAGTTTGACTGTATGAACATTCAGAATGAGACATTTGCAAGTTAAATTGAGACAGGTCTGGTAATTCTTCCTCTTTCTGCTTCTAATTCATATCAAACACAATCTAGATTAAGCAACAATCCAAGTTAGATAGTCCTGAGTCCTGACCAACTTTTCTTGGTCTTGTAGAGTTCGTGTTTGATGACTTATGCCATATAAACTATAAAAGGGAGAGTTTGAGTTGGAGGAAATTCCTCGCGTGACGACGACTCAATGAAAAGTGTGGATAAGACGAAGTTTACACAGATGGCGGGATTAGAACCACGAGTTCATGCCAAATGATGCTCGTGGAGTAATAATTTATTCTGCATTTGGCCAGCTAGCTTTTGGTTTTAGCTAGCTGTGAATTGTTAAGGCCTCCTCTCCACATCAGTGTACAGCGCTTAGCTGGCGAAACAACTATTTTGTCACATGCCAATGGTGCAGTCCTTGTCCTAAGGAAATGACACCATGGATTTTCAGCGACGGCGATGTTTTTTTACCGGTAAAGCGACGCTGCAACGGCTACGTAACTGTAAAAGCTTTTTGCATGCTAAACCTATAGTCAGGATCTGGTAACTCTGCCTCTTCTGCTTCTGATTCCTATGAAACACAATCTCATATCTGAATTTCTTATGTTAACTAACCGAGAAAACAGAAGAGCACATGTAGCTAACTTATGTTATTTGCAAAAGGTTGTACTACCATAGGTACCATAGTTTATTTTGCAAAATGTTGTGCCATGGGCTATTTTCTGTAGCTAGTAAGACTTGTGAACCAGAATTTTTTCTGTGAAAGAACTTCACTGTAAAACCACACCATGGAAGCACTGACAGTGAAAATAGGGATCTGGGTATGCATGGGATGGACTTGAGCCTGTCACATGTGCATTCAGTAGGATCAGAATAAATTCTCTGATCTTCGTTTGACTGCCATGCAGGTACTTGAATTTGACATGACCACACAGCTGACCCTGAGCCTCTGTCACTGTATTTCTTAGTTGTAAATGTGATTGAAGTTTGCAACTGCACGGTGCTTGGCTGTCATGATTCTTCTCTCGAAATAGGCTTTCGTCCCGCTTTATAAATAAAGCCACATCGGCCGAACTGATACAAGGTGATGGGGAGACCCCTTACACAGCAGATCAAGATAAACAAGAGAAAAACACGGAAGCCCACGACCTGCCACCGAAGACAATGCCCTGGGATCAAGAAGAGCCGGGGGCTCCACGACGACGCCCCCAAGAGGGTAACGACGCATCACGCCGCCGCCATCGAGACCGATAGTCAAAGGTTTTCACCCGGAGCCTTATCACGGAGAAGGTAGCCGCATCGGCGCCCCCAAGAGGGTAACGATACCCGCAGGCACCGCCGCCGATGGTGCCAAAGCACTGAGCTTTCGCCCGGAAAAACCTCCAAGCCGCTCCCGTCACCCGCCCATGCCCACCGTCCCCGAGTCTGGCTTCCGACACGCGATCCGGGAGCTGCCGAAGCCAAAACGACATCAGCACCAAAGTCTCCCAATGTCCGCTCCTCGCCATCCACATGGCCGAAGAAGGGAACCATCACCACTACCACGGGGTTCGCCGAAGAACCGACCGCAGTCCACCTTCCGGAGCCGCCACCCCGGCGTCCACGAACTCGAGCCCGGTCTCCGAACAACGCCACAACGCACCGACGAGGAGGAAGAAGAAGGTCAAGCGCCGACCTGCCGGAAGGAAGCCACCTGACAGCTTAGGGGAGGGGGACATCCCTCCATCACACATGGTGATTGCCGTCCGGGCGCAGCAGCCGTACCGACTAGGCCTAAATCAGGCCCGGCCAGGCCTAGATTAGGCCCGGCCAGGCCCAGATCGGGCCCTGTCAGTACCGCCGCCGCGTTGCTGCAGCTAGGCCATCGGAGCCGCCGTCCTTCGCCGCAGGGTCGCACCTACCCGCTCTGCCTCGCTCGTCATGGCGCCATGGCTCGCCCCCGGAGGCCTAGCTGCGCCGCTGCAGCAACTCCCGTCCCCGGCCGGGCGACGGCCAGCGAGGGCCGCCAGCCAGAAGCACCGACGCCGGGGGAGAGTGCCTCCACCGCGCCGCACCGAGGGCCGCCAGCCAGAAGCTCCGCCGCCGGTCGAATTCCACGCCACCCGATCTGCACCGCCGCCAAGAGCCGCCGCCCGCGAGGGAGCCCCAAGCGCCGGGTGAAGGAGATCCCGCCGCCGCCGGCACCGGGCGGACTTTGCCACGCGGCGCTCGCCGGCGGCGGCGGGGGAGGGAGGGGAGGAGGTGGGGAGAGGAGGCGGCGGGCTAGGGTTGCGCCTCGGCCGCCCTCGCGGGGGCGACGCGAGACGCGAGACAATGGGACCCGTAACGCTGTCATGATTCTTCTTGATCTGGGTATGCATAGGATGGGCCTACAAGACTGATCCACTTGAGTTTGTGACATGTGCACTAAGTAGGATGAGAATCAAAATCATTTGATATATTGTCATGACTTCTATTTGACATGACCACCCTGACTGAATCCCTGACTCTGCAACAATATACTCTCTCGGTCTAGATACATCCGAATTTAGACAAATCCAAGTCAGTTATTTCTAGATGAAAGGAGTACATTTCAAAACATCCATCATTGATATACCTAATTTATCATCTACAGACCCTTCAAAGACACTGGCAAACATTCAAGTGCAACCTTCCCGTTATCTGAACTGGCCACTGACACGTGAAGTTGAAGGCTCTGCCGCTGAACATCTTCAGTATTCTGGACCACTTGAAGCGATACTTGACCTGCATTTTCTTTTTCATTTGGCTTAGCTGGATGAACATTCAGAATGAGATTTGTATAGAGAAATTTGCAAGTTAAATTTATAAAAGGTCTGGTAAATTCTCCCTCTTTCTGCTTCTAATTCATACCAAACACAATCTAACATTTGGAGGCAGATTGAGCAACAATCCAAGTGGATATGGAGCAATTTAGCAGAACTCTTAATTAGACATTCCTAACGAACTTTTCTAGGTCTTGTAAAGTTCTTATTTTATGACTAATGCCATAAAATATAAAAAGAAGAGTTTTAATTGGAGAAAATTGCTCGCATGACGACAACTCAATCAAAGTGTGGATACGACGAAGTTATCACAGATGGCGGGATTAGAACCACGAGTTCAGGCCAAATGATGCTCCTGGACTAATAATTTATTGTGCATTTGGCAAAGCTACCTAGCTGTGAATTTGTTAAGGCCTCCTCTCCACATCAATCTACAGCTCTTTGCCGGTGGAACAATTATTTTGCCACATGCCAATGGTGCAGTCCTTGTCCTAAGGAAATAACACCGTGGAGTTTCAGCAACAGGGATTTTTTTATCGATATAGCAACGCTGCAACGGCTACGTGATTGTAAAATCTTCTTGCATGCTAAACCTAGTCAGGATCTGGTAACCGTGCCTCTTCTGCTTCTGATTTCTATGAAACACGATCTCATATCTGAACTTTAGGAGGAGGACTGCATAAACAAAAGAGCGTCAGTAAAAGACTTAGTACTCCCTCTGTCTAGAAATAAGTGACTTGCATTTGTCTAGATTTGTATGTATCTATATACTAAAATGCGTCCAGATACATATGAATCTAGACAACTCAAAGTCACTTATTTCTAGACAGGGAGTATCTTATTTGCAAAAGCTTGTACTACCTTAGGTTACTTTGCAAAATGTTGTACCATGGGCTATTTTCTGTAGCGAGTGAGACTTGTTCACCAGAGATTTTTCTCTGAAAGAACCTAACTACACTCTTCAGTAAACCAGAGCAGAGCATGGACGTACCGAGACTGAGAGTGAAAATAGTCATGGCTCTTCTTGATCTGGGTACGCATGGGATGGACTCACAAGACCGATCCACTTGAGTCTGTCACATGTGCATTCAGTCGGATTAGAATCAATTATCTGATCTTTGTTTAACTACCATGCATGACTTGGATTTGACATGACCACACAGCTGATCTTTACTGGATATCTGAATCCCTGAATATGCAACTAGTATATATGTTCTCAAAACATTCATCATTGCTGTTCAGCAATTCTACACCTAATTTTTCAAGTCTCATTGGACTCTGCAGATCCTTCAAGTGCCCGAGCAAACATTCAAGTGCAACCACCCCTCATCCAACTTATCACTGACACATGAAGTTGCAGCCTCTGTCACTGAATTTCTTCAGTGTAAATGTGATTGAAGTTTCAACTGCACGGTGCTTGGCTGAGCTGGCTGTCATGATTCTACTTCATCTGGGTGTGCACGGGATGGACTCAGAAGACTGATCCACTTGAGTTCGTGACATGTGCACTCAGTAGGGTCAGAATCAACATCATCTGATACACTGTCATGACTTCTTGACATGACCACCTTGTCTGAATGAAATCAGACGTAACCTGCCCCTGACTGAATCCCTGAGTCTGCAACTATATATATGTTCAAAATATCCATCATTGATGTACCTGATTTCTCAACTGGTGTTGGACTCTGCAGACCATTCAAAGACTCTAGCCAACATTCAAGTGCAACCTCCCCTTATCTGAACTGGCGACTGACACGTGAAGTGGAAGGCTCTGCTGCTGAACTTCGGTATTCTGGACCACTTGAAGCGATACTTGACCTGCATTTTCTTTTCATCTGGCTTAGCTGGATCCATGTTGAGATGTGGAGCGGACGACATTATAAACTGAAGCTTTGCATTTCCGATGAGATTTGCAGTGGTAACATGCACCCTTGTCTTAGACTGGTCATAGTGGGGGAGTAACTTAGAGTAGTAACATGAGTATGTTACTAGTCTAAGTTACTACCTCTATAGTGAAAAATAACATATGTATGGTGTCATGCAAAAGCTTATTTGTTGCAATATAGACCTACTTTGTCTTGAAATGTGTGATGTTATGGTAACATAGCTAGTTACCACAAGCCTTTCTCTCATCATTTAATTGTATGTCATGTCATCTAGATGCTTAGTTGACAATACATGTAGGACTATGTTACTACTCAAGTTACTCCCACTATGACTATGTGGCATCCCGCAAAACCATTACTAGAAAATCGCGTTGATTTTTGTGCATTGCATCATCATGATCGCATACTCATGTCATCATGCCACATTGCATTTGAGCATCGTCATCATCTTGCATCTGTTCGCATAAAACTATTTTTGAAAAGCCTGGTTTTGTTTTCTAAACGCCCCGTCTCTGTTCAAACGCAAAACCCGGGTCGCCGGAATATTTTGTTTTGTCTACTATCGGTTTGCAGAAGCTTTGTTTTAAACAAATAAAATATTAAATTATTTTAGGGGGCAGTCGAACGGGCCGACCCGACCCAGTCGACCACCCCCGGTATAAAATCGGTCCACCAAAATCCCTAGTCTACCCAACCTAATCTACCCACCCTTGCCTCCACCTCACCCTGGCCAATCACCATATGCCACATCACCTTTTTCCTCACTCCACCCAATCCCACCCAGCCACCTCAACAGCCCACCTCCCCACCTGGCCACACACCACACCCGCGCCCCTGCCCACCACACACACACACCGAACCATCCCTGGAACTGCTCCCTGGCCCCGCTCCTGTCCCCACCGACCCTGGCCCACCCGCAGACACGCGCCTCCCCCGGTCCCTCTTCCTCCCCCGCGTCGCTCCCCCACGCCTCTTTCCTGCCCGCAACTTCCCTCTCCTCCACCCTCTCGCCCGAGCCCGACGCCTCCCTCACCCGGCCGTCCCTGCCTCCACCCCACCTCGCCGCTCGCCGTCCTCCTCCCCTCTGCAGAGCCCGCCGGTCGCTCCTCTCGCACCCCGCCACCGCCTCCCCTTCCCTCTCCGACGACCCCCCCCCTCACCAACGGCCTCCTCGCCCGCCTCTGTCAACACCGCCACCGCGGCCATCCCCTCCATCGGCCCCCTCTGTCTCTCGCCGTCGCCCCGCCATCGTCGCCGTGTGCCGTCCTCTGCTCGGCCCCGGTGCGCGTCTGCCTCGCCCCGGCCCGCGTCGGCCTCGCCTCGGCCCCACCCAGCAAGTGCCACTCGAGGGCGCGTCTTCCTCTGTCCCTCCTGGTCACTCATGTTTCGGTCCCTGTGAGCTCTGTGGAATTTTTGTGAAGACAGGAATGTTTTGGTTGTGTTGGCTTGTGTTCGAGGTGAGGTGTTGACACTGTGACAACCACAGAAGGTCGGTGTGATGGGGATAGTGATGTGGCGCCACCCGAAGCACAAGCCCGTCTCACCACATGAGCCCCGATGCCCTTGTGTCGCCAAGATCTGCATCGTTACGTGTTTCGTCGGCCAATGAGCGAGGAGGAACCCGATGACGCCGGTACCCCCAAGATCTACCACACGGACGTCGAGACCCCCGAACCCGAAGGCCGAACCCGCAGGGACTTCATCATAGAAGGCGAAGACCGTACCGAACCGGTGACACTCGACGAACCCCCGGCAAGATCTTCGACACGGAACCGGATACCGCCGAACCCCAAGGTCGTCGACATGGAACCGACAAGGTCTACTACATGGATGCGAAGACCGAACCCCAGATCCGGACCCCGAGACCCGATCCCGAACCCCGTCGAACCCTAACCAAGATCGCCGAACCCTAATGTGTGAACCTTTTTCCCGAGCCCCTATTTTATAAATGCTAAATATAAAACCTGTTGCATATTAATCATTCATCTCGCATGCATCTTTGTGTGGTTTGGGGGCCTTATGCCGATTCACCTAATAATTAAATATGGGGCCCATATGCGGGCAAATCTAGTCTCATATTGGCCTCATTTAAATTGGTATATCGAACCGGTACTATATTTTGCCTTATTCAAACAACATTTAATTTGTGGGGGTTCTAAACAACTTGAACCATCTAATTAATTGTCGGGACCCCGGTTCCGCTTAATATTGACCTACTTGCATCGCATCTTTGCCATGTCATACATCATACATGCATCATGCCCGATCTTATGCCGTAGTATTAAATAGTGCATCCGGTGTTTATTCTAGTGTTTTGCTTCTTCGCGGAAAAGGCCGTTGAGTTGATGTGAGCTTCGCCCCGATCTTCGGTTGAACCTTCGGCAATGTTTTCAGGCGAGCACCTCCCCTTTTCTACCTATCTTACTTTTATAGTATTTATTCCCTCCTGTTGATCTATTGCTATCTGTGTTGCGATGCTCTAGTTTCCGTACCCGTGAAATCCCTTGCAGCCGCATATTGCCTTGGACACATCCTATTACCTGTTGTTTGGTAGATAGTTGGACCAGCGCGTCGTAGTCGCTTGCTCAAGTGTTGTTGCGTGTCGTCTAGTACCCCAGTTGTTGGAGGATTGCCGCATGTTCAATGTTGAAGATGATCATGGCTTTAATTATCATTCACTTTAATTATTGTTTAATAACTAAAATTGAAGTAGGTAAGCAGAGGCACCGGCGGGTGATAGATAATATTTGGTTTCCGACCGCCCACTTGTGTCCCGTAGGACCCCGAGTTCTTGCCACCTGTTCCGAGATCGAGAGCGCTAACCACATGTGGGGAGATATGGGCCCCCCATCGATTTAGTACCTGATTTCAAAGTATTGTACTGGGGGCCACAAGTAGTTTGGGGCTTTATTTACTATCCTGTACTTATGCCATGCTTTACTGCTTTATTTACGATTGTGTGAGGAGCACGCTGTACTGTTTTGGAAGCGGAGTGCTTTCGCGGTATCGACAGTCCCAGTTTTGGGATTTGCTGTCGTTTACAGCCACTGTCGCAAACCCTGAGTCCATCTTGGAGACCGGCCGACTTCGTTGCGGGTGTACTTAGTGGGGTGGCCCCCCGTGCTTGCTTTGGGTCTGGGAAACGTCATGACTTAGGCCCCGCCGATATACCGATGGGTGTATGTTAACTGATCTGGCAAAAAGGGTCGAAGTGCGTGTGGATACTTTGGTGCACCCCTACAGGGTTAAATCTTTTCGAGAAGCCGTGTCCGCGGTTATGGACGACTTGGAGCACAGTGCTTGATCCTAGACAACTATAACTAAAGTTTACTGTTATAATTTGACTTGTATTCGATATGACTAGTAATCAGCTTCACCACAACGGAATGGCTAAATAAAAGTACCAACAACTGCTGGGTTTTGGGATATCTCATGCTATCGTACATTTGACTAGTAAGTGTCGCAACTACAACGGAATGGTTAAATAAAACTGCCCACTGTTTAATTTATCAGGACGATTATCTATACCTGACTAGTAATTGCCGCAACGATAACCGAATAAATAAAACTGCCAACTGTGTGAGTTCCTCGGTTGACTTCCTCGTTTGGTCTCGAGGGGGAAACACCAGGATGGGTTTTGTTTGGTGTTAGTATCAGGTTGGTTCCGGATAGGTCTTTCTTACCCCTCTCTGATAGCCGCCCGTTTTATCGAGTCTCTATAGGGTGTTTAGTGCATGTCGCGCTGCCGCTGCAGTCCACCATACCTATGTAGGCGAGGACCGCCGAATTCTTGTCTCGCCGTGTACTGGCCTCAGTACTGACGCTCCTTCTTTTTCCTTTGCCCTTTGTCGGCACCCCTTTTGTTTAAGCAGGTTTTGGGATCGACGTCGTTAGCAGGGTTACCCTTCCGGCTTGGCCTGGGCAGGGTTATGGACGCCATTGGTTATTCTTCAGGGCTCTTAGCCCCATTTGCATCTTGTCCGTAGCTGGACGCTGTATCGTTTTCAAGGTGATTTGGATCTTTGTTCTGTATATCTGTATTCTTGACTCATGGAGTCGTGTTGTATATATATATCTGTTCTGTGGGTCCCATCGAGGACTGTTGTGTAATGTTATTACTTCGTTTTCCACCCGCACGAAAGTGCCTGGTGGACACCTTCGAATCGTTTCTATGCGGGTTTTGCGGGTTTCGCTAAAACTTGCATAGGGCCGATTCTGAGGGTGTTACAGACTAGCCTTATACTTTACACTATATACTAACAGAGCTGACTGCATTAGTAGCTTCCAAGGCATGTTAATTTTTCTTCTCATTCGAGACGCTGTAACATGCAACCTCCTTGGTGAGTTCACAAGTGGCTCATGGGGGAGTTCACAAGTGGCGAATGATATATGGCACCTTTAAACTCCCCAACGAGGTTGCATATTACGCGTATACAAGTATATGTGAATTTAGACAAATCTTCGACATTCTTTTTTAGACGGAGAGTAGCATATCAAATAATTTGTGGAGTCATTTTGCACTTAAAAGCTCTAAGCATGTGATATTTTTGCTTAGGTGCATGCATGTTAACATCTATGTTACTCTTACTAGAATTATTCTTAGGCACGAGTTGAGCCATGTCAGTGACAGCTGATTATTTTAGCTGAGTCAGTGACAACCGTTAGCTCTTTGACAAAGCTAATTAAGCGAGGCCAGCATGTCCTCCGAAAGCAATAGCGTGACATCTCTACGCTGCATTAAGTTGCTTCACATGCATCATAGCTTTGATTACCTTTATTAAGATTTGTTGCTAAAGCAGACGTCTTAGCGTTCTCTTTTTTTTGTTCTTTAAAAAAGAGCTAATAATATTATATGTACTAAAATGCGTCTAGATATATTTGATTTACGGAGCTAAACCGTCTTATATTTTTAAACAAAAAGAGTATATGCAAACATATACAACAACTTGCAATGAGTGATGTAATGTCATAGGCGGAGTTATGTACATGTCAGGGGGCCACGGCCGCCCCCTCCCCCCCCCCCCACCCCCACCACCACCCCCCACCCCCAGCTTTCAAGCAAGCTGTGAATAAAATTTTTTTTCGGTACAAGCTTAGATGGACAAGTTTTAGCATTTGGCCTCCCCAAACATCTAATAATGGTACAATAACTTGTTATGCATGTGCAGAGTATAGTCTAAAATCACTTCTGATATTGACACGTGGTATTTTTACTTACCAAACACCAGCATGTGTCCTCCCATAGGCCACCTTATAATTTTTTATTCATCATGGGATAATATTTTTACAACTAAAAAAGTCAAATAAATCAAAGCTAACAAAATCAGTCATTGCGTCCATCTGCGTAGCTAGCTTGGCCCTCACCGGTTGTGTCAGCTTTCTTGGCCCTCACCGGCCAAGCCCCAGAGCTCCCTTAGCCCTCGTGGACCACCTTGTCGTCGTGCCACCTGGTGTGTCATGCCACCATGGCTTCCTTGGCTCGATGGTGCCTCTTGGCGGTTAGGTTGTGCTTATTGAGTCGGGTACTGGCCACCTACACTTTCGTCGTGGCTGGGGTCGCCTCCGCTTGGGCCCTCATTGCGGCGGCTTCGTCGAATCGCCACAATCTTAGTCGCGTTCGCCTGTAGCCGATCGCTTGCCATATGTGGGACCAAGAACAATCTGCCGGCAATGCGCCTCTTCCACCTCCAGCGCGGCAAGAAGGGCCACCTACTGGTAGCATGTCTCTTCTGCATGCCGGGCGCCCTTGGCATGTCCAGCGCCGCCACTCATCTTCTATGAAAATGCGGTTGCGCTCTTCTAGGGCGGTAGTCGTGCGCGACATCTCGACGACGAAGGCCTCGATCGGCACATCGAAGGCCTCTAAATCCCGATGCCGCGCTGTCTAGAAGGACTGGAAGAGGGCAGTCTGTTCCTCGGGCATCGGCTCCTGCATGGGATGCTCTTCTACTTCTTCCTCCTAGTCCACCTCGCCCTCCTCTTATGCGCTCGCTGTAGGGACAAGTGAGTAGCGGCTAAGCTGCACGTAGGGTGGAAATACGACGAACCATGTCTGCTACAGCTGTGGTGTCATCCAGCTCTCGAGGCCTCGGTCTTTATAGGAGCAGCGACTCATGGGCGGGAAACAACGCGGCGGGGTGGGAAACGGATCGCGTGCAGGAAACGGTGGCGCGCGCATCGGAAAACTATAGCGCACACGGCGGGAGACGCCTCGACCGCCATTAATGGAGCTAGAGCGCCTAGGGGCGGCTACTTGGACAACGGGGCCAACAAATGAGATCGCTCGCTCAGTGTAGTGGCACCTAGCCTGCTGACCAGACAGCTGTCTCAGGAAATCTACGGGCCACCACAAACGGATCGATTCGGATCAAATCAATGTCCAAAATATGCGAGCCCGATGAGGTTGCGCTTATGAAGATGTAACACCTCTTACAATGAAATAAGGTGACTTGTCTTAGATACGAAAATGTCAGCTCTTAGCTGGAGTAACTTTTTTTCCTTTTTATTACTCCACGTAAGCAATAGTCAGACGTGTCATTGAGAAGATATCACAATTGTACGTGCACTACTAGGCACATTCATAACTCGACTTGTGATTTTTGCAAGCCATGGATTCGTTTTTTTTTTTTAATTCGGGGAGGTGCCCTTAGCATTTTCAAATTTGATCACCTACACACACACGTGATCCAAGTCCAACACTGATGAGCTTAATGATGACTCTTCCTCTGGTACCAGATCATTAGCCACTAATCAGTAGACCGGGGAGGGCCCCACCCGAACGTTAACAAACAACCTTCGCCGCTCTCTCCGTTCCCCTTTTCCCCTCCGATCGCAGCAGCTTCCGGGAAGACGGAGCCGCCCCCATTAAAAATACCGAACTCGCCGCATACGCATCTCCCCTCCCTCCTCCGCCGCCTCCTCGGGCTTCCGCCACCTCCCGCCTCCCCGAACCCTAACCCTAGCGCGCGTGCGTCCGCCCGGCGGCCGGTGATGGGCGCCGTCGCCTCGACGGTGGCGGCGCGCTTCGCCTTCTTCCCGCCCTCCCCGCCGTCCTACGGCGTCGAGCCGCCTCCTTCCCCCGCGGTCGCGGCCGCCGACGGCGCGGTGGTGGAGCTGAGCGGGGTGCCCCGGCGGGGCGGCGTGGAGGCGCGGCGGCTGCCGACGAAGCGCGGCACGGAGGTGGTGGCCATGTACGTGCGCCAGCCCGGGGCGCGCCTCACGCTGCTCTACTCCCACGGCAACGCGGCCGACCTGGGCCAGATGTACGAGCTCTTCGTCGAGCTCAGCTCACACCTCAACGTCAACCTCATGGGGTACGGACGTCCCCCCTCGCCGGGAGAGAGAGATCCTCCTTATCGATAGTCACATTTTATTATGGAATACGACGCCGTCATTTTGCTCGATTCTCTCTTAAGCTCGCACTTGTAGGACTTGGATTTAGTGTAGAACTCGACTGTCTGGATTTGCTCGTTTAGGATCTTGGACTTGATCAGTAGGAACATCTGAGCCGCCCCTATTTCGTAGTACTTTGCACCGGGGTTTAAATTTTGTACCTGGGACCAGTGGCACCCCTCCTTATTTTGTATTAGTACAGGTCCTAGGTAAATTGATGGAGGTTTAATTGTGTAGGTGCGTGCTGGCTGTTGGTTTTGCATTCAAAGCCTTCATGGAAAGTACTAGCACTAGTTGTTAGTAGATACTGTTGTGATTTGACTGAAGTTGTTGAACCAGTGAGAATATCTGTGGATGCTCGTTAGTTGGTCCGAAGGCTAGGCTATTTTGGTAATTAATAGGCATATTGATTGAAGTTGATATTATTATTTTAAAATATTAGAGGATTTAGGGCTGGTTGGAAAGTTTGGACTTTAGTGTGCTGAACTAGTTGGTGGCCAGAATGTCTGCTTTATGTCGTTGTCATTGCTAGAGCCGTTTGAAAATTCTAGGCTCTGTCCAAGGAAAAAGAAACGTTTGGATTCGAGTGTTTTGTTGGAATCTTCTGATTGTACGCTGAATAGTTCAGTTGGTAAGGACTGAAGATTAGTTGTATCGGAATGTGTTGTGGTCACCATTATTTGCCAAATCTTTCACACATTCACACATATCATTCATCTGAGGCTCCCCTATTTTGTAATTTGGATCGGCATTTAAATTTGTTATACTTGGGACCATTTCCATTGGCTCCTCATTTTTCATTACTGAAAGTCCTAGGTATGAATTAATGGAAGTGTAATCTTCAAGCTCGTGTTGGCAGTTGGCTTTGTATTCAAAGCCTTCATGGAAAGTAGCATTGGTCGTTAGATACTTTTGTGACTTGACTGAAGTTGTTGAACCTGTGGGAATATCTGTGGAGACATTTAATCTCGTTACATGGTCCGAAGGCTAGGCTAATAGGTGGGTTTGATTGAAGTTAATTACTATATTATTTTTCTAACAAATATTTCTGAGGATTTATGGAAATTTTGGAGGTTAGTGTATTGTTCCAGTTAGCGCTGGGAATACCTTCTTTATGTCACTGTCATCACTTGAGTCATTTGAAAATTTAGCATCTGTGCAAGGAAAATGAAACGTTTGGATTCTAGTGTTTCATTGGGAATCTTCTGGTTGTACCTTGCACAGTTCAGTTTCTATGAGATGAAGATTAATTGTACCTGAATGTGTTTTGGTCCCCATTTTTGGTCAACATTTTGGATACCTCTTTGAAGGGGCGGGCCTGGTGCAGTGGGTAGGGTATGTCACTTGTGTCCTGGAGGTACTGGGTTCAAATCAGCCTCTTTGCATAAAAAAGCAAGGGAATTGCTGCCTAGAAATTCCCTTCCCCAGACCCCAGAATGTGTGGAAGCTTTCAGCTTTGGGCACACCATATATATTTTGAATACCTCTTTGCCACATTCATATTATTTTTACCGATACTAAAATTCTCGCCCTGCGGAAAATGAAGAAAAAGGATTTGTATTCTAGTTTTTGGCTCATCTTGTAGATTCAGTTTCCCATAATCTAGGGATCTTAAACTGCTAACATTTTATGGTGATGTGCAATGCTGAACATGTTATATACTCCCTCCGTCTGAAAATAAATGTCTTGGATTTGTCTAGATTCGGTTTTAGTGTGTAGATACATGTGAATCTAGACAAGTCCAAGTAACTTATTTCCGGACGCAGGAAGTATATTTTTTCACTTCACTTTTTGGCTAGATTCTTGCACGATTGTTATAATATATTTATTCCAAAAATATTACTCCCTCCAGTCCTAAAAAAGTGTTCGCAGACAACTCTATAACTGGAAGTTTTATCAAACCCAACCAAGTTTGGAACTCACATTCTGCGGGTACAATAGGAATGAAACAATATACTCCCTCCGATCCTAAATAAGTGTTTGCGTTTAGACACTGAATTCACATTTTATTCTTTGTTCTTCTATTTTACTCATTTTAATGGATAATTCGGTTTTTGCAAAGAGATCTCAGTTGGGCATACTTTGGTTAGAACTGTTGTCTGTTTGCTTCCTAGTTCCAAGTTCAGATTTTGTCGTCTTTTTTGGTGTACGTAGTTAATAAATGAAGGACCTTTTGTTTATAATTTATGTTCCATATACCCATTCAAGCGGGAAAGGTTTTTGTTGCTGGAAGTGGACATTCCTGATTCAGTCACTATTGTTTATAATTGATAGTCTGGCAGATGAGCTGTTTCACCATGCTGCAGTGTATTGAACTGATTCTTGCTAGCCATGGAATGACTTCTTCATGAGTATAGATTAGAGATGGCAGTTTGGAACCTTTAGGGTACCCTCAATTTTAGTCTAGTTCAAATAAATGGACTAGTTTTATCAAAAAGTGATGATTTGTCAAAACTTAGTTCACTTTTTTATACTAAAGAGGGTAGAGGGTACCCTTTAGGATGCCCACTGCCATCCTTAGTATAGATGGTCTTAATGGTTAGAAACATTGAGTAGCCTAGTCTATATTTTCACATCCAATTTCAAATCTTGTGGTGTGGAGCAATACATTGTTCTACTGTGTATCATATTTACCTTGTTTGAGTAATCATTTTCTTTTCAGTTGAGTATTAAACATCATTCATCTCTTTCTTATAGCTCTAATTCCAGTTTGTCTTTTTTTTTGGTTGAACCTAGCAGTAGTTTGATATGTACTTTGCCTTTCCATAAGGTCCATCTGTCGGCTGTTTGCTTGACCTTATATTTACAACAGACAAGCTGTTGCTTTTACACATGGCAGCTGCAATATGCTTGATATACATAGCTATGCAAAATTCGAGGAGATCTCTTATACATACGGGCAACTTGTTTTTATGCTCTGTGGATATACTTCCATTTGATACTAGTTGATATATCACCAGTCATGATCCTCTCAATGCCACATAATTTTTATTGATCCTAGTATCCATTCTGGTTTAACATAGACTTATGTAGTATCTTCTTTTCCTTTTCTGCAGTTATGATTATTCTGGGTATGGGCAATCATCTGGGAAGGTATAGCCTCAATCTTTTCTAGGAAAGTACTTTTCCTCCCCCCTCCCCTCCGCTTTCTGTTTTATGAGGTTCAACTATCATTGGTTTGTTTAGCTGATTTGATTTATTACTATTTGATTCTGCAGCCAAGTGAGCAGAACACATATTCAGACATAGAGGCTGCTTATAGGTGCCTCATAGAAACTTATGGGGCTTCTGAGGAAAACATTATTCTGTATGGTCAATCAGTCG
This sequence comes from Avena sativa, assembly GCA_916181665.1. Lineage (NCBI taxonomy): Eukaryota > Viridiplantae > Streptophyta > Magnoliopsida > Poales > Poaceae > Avena > Avena sativa. The sequence continues at coordinate 428,951,350 of OV702280.1, forward strand.
GCAGTGGTCCTACTTTGGATTTGGCATCTCGTTTGCCTAATTTGAGAGCAGTTGTTCTACATAGCCCAATTTCGTCTGGCTTGAGAGTAATGTATCCTGTGAAACATACATACTGGTTTGACATATATAAGGTGATTGCATTGCTTCTTTTCTTTCAATTTTCATATTTTCCTTTATCTGATCTCTATATTTGTTTGCAGAACATTGATAAAGTTCCATTGGTCAAATGTGCCGTGTTAGTAATCCATGTGAGTATCCTACTGGCAGCAAGATTTCCTAAAGGTGTTAAACTCCATGTGGTCACATGCATGTGTATTTGTATTTTAATTTTGTTTAGTGTTCTCTCCTCTATAAAAAGGACATTAATAACAGTTGTCCTTGGCCTAGTTTGTCATGTGGATGGAATGGAGCCTTTAAATTTGACTATTACCAAGTACATGACATTTTTCTCTGTTCTCTTTAAGTATATTCAAGTATGCTGTTTTTACCACAGTTTTAAAAACTAGACCGCCTAGTTTGTCATGTGGATGGAATGGAGCCTTTAAATTTGACTATTACCAAGTACATGACATTTTTCTCTGTTCTCTTTAAGTATATTCAAGTATGCTGTTTTTACCACAGTTTTAAAAACTAGACCTATGACTAAAATGGCTAGGCTACCGGTTCACTGGTCCAACAGCCAGTTCACTGATTCACTTGCTTAAAGTTCGAAAGATATTCTTTTGGCATGATATAATACAATAAACAAATTCCCATGTAAAGCGATTGCGACATTGAGTTAAGTTCAACCCAGTTATATGTCCTTTTTCGAAGGCTGCAACCTTTTCCTTAGACAGAAATTTTTAATAATTCTGATTATGGTGTTTTTGGAAGAATGACTGCTGTGTAGCTATATAAGTATTCTTAACCTATTTATGTCACTAAAACTGTTTCATCTGCAGGGTACAGCTGATGACGTCGTCGACTGTTCTCATGGGAGAGCACTGTGGGAACTCTCCAAAGTAAAGTATGAGCCGCTGTGGGTTAAAGGGGGAAATCATTGTAATTTGGAACTCTATCCCGAATACATTAAGCACCTAAAGAAGTTCATCACAGCCATAGAGAAGTCACCGCCACCGAAAGATGGATCTCCAGGAAGCTCGGGACCTTCAGATCTCGAAACAGGATCTGAAAGTATGGAGAGTTCAAGGAGCAGCACGGATGTGAGGGAAAAATCAAGGTCAAGTACTGATCACAGGCGGAGCACGGACCGTCGGGAGAAACCAAGGGGCAGCGTAGATAGGAGGGATAAAAGCAGAAAGAGTGTAGATCATCCTGACAAACCGCGGGCTAGTGTGGATCAACCTGACAAGCCACGGAAAAGCATTGACCGGTCTGTATACTCTTAACATATGTTCTGTTTGTTTTGCTGTTTAATGTGGATTTATGCTAGTACAAGATATATCCTTGTCGTGCTTGTGTCTTATGTACTTACGCATTTCATTATGTGACAGGTTTGGAGGGATGATGAGGTCGGTCAAATTGTGCAATATTGACTGCTTCAAAGTAACTTCCACTTCTGGGAGCTGAAAATAGTGGAAGGTTAGTTTTGTGTTAGTTACGTGTATTTATTCCATCTGTATAATCTATTCAATTGGGTGTAGTTTTGCCGTGGAAGGTGTATTTGTTTGGGGGGAGGGTTGTGCACACTGAGTGGTTTCTTGAGAAGAAATGATCATTCATTCCCGACCCCTACGAGTTTTCAGAGCCAATCATTTGTTTCCTGAAGAATGCTACTCCCAGAGAGTATCATGGGACATAGTTGTTACGCTGTACATATGGTGTTGTATGATTACACTGTCGGTGTTCTTTTTTTTTTATTAGAAACATTTCGTTGATGTGAACCAAGTAAACTGGAAATTTTGTCCTCCCTCTGGGCAGTATGTTACTTCATCGCCTTGTCATGGTGCTTGACAGCTTGAGCTTGAAATGTTTCACTGAATCATTCAATGTAATCATCATCTTTGTCTAGTTCAACTCTCATGTTTTAACTATTCGACTTTTGCCAGTTGCTCTGTTAATAGAACATGCAAGGACATACCAGCTGCTCTGTTTATATAGAATACATAATAATGATGACAACTATTTTCAAGCCTGGTTTCCTTTGTTGTGTCTAGCTTGCCGTCCAACATATGGCGATCTATGTGTACAAAGCCCTGCAATTTTCCTCTTGCCTAGTTGAGAGGAAAACTTACGGGCTTTAGGCACATCGATGACCATGCCTCTGACAACAATAGGCTGGACGAAGCGTCAACAACATTCGGAGAAAGGAAATAGTGAGGAAGTTTATCTTGGGAGGTATGGCTGGTAAGATTAATGCAACATTGGGACAGAGGAAATCGTGAGGAAGATTTATGGGGGAGGTGCGGCTGGTAAGATTAATGGAAGGACGGGTACGGCCGCCGGTGCTAGCCGCTGCAGGTAGTGATGGATTTGAATGAGGTGATTCGTAGAGAAGAAATAATGGGAATTTGGAGTGCGGACAAATAGAGGATGAGCTCTAGAGCTCGCTATTTTCAGAAATTCAAAATCTTTAATTAATATTTTCAAAAATAACTGTGTGTCTTTACACATACGTGAGGATGATTTTTATGAAGCACAACCATAGTGGCCTGGTGGGAGCTTCAAACGGGAGGTGTGGCAGACCTAGAAGATAGGGGACTAGTGGGAACGGGCCTTGGATTGGTGGATCTATCGCCTCCGCTGAGCCGTATTCGTTGCCGGCTGTGCTGAATCGGTACTGATTTGTGATATTGCACAAATTCACCCAATATGTTGTGAACGTAGACGTGGTATGTTGAGAAAGCACAAACCATATGTTGCAGGGTTCTCTGGGAGTTAGCTACAAGTTTGTGTTTTGCCAGGTTGATCATATTGCTTGTGTGCTTTCCAATTATAACAAAGTATATGCCTTTTGTTGCGAACTTACACGACATATGTTGCAAGTCTTCCTAGGCGTTTGCTACAAGTTGTGTGTTTTTGTCGGATTTTACAATGTTGTTTTGTTCTCAAAATGCTGCAAACGCATGCTGTTTTTGTTGTAATCGTTTGAATTGTTTCTTGAAATAATTGGTTATTTTTGTTGCAAATCAATCTGTAGGAAAAAATGATGTTCATTGCTGCAAACATATGGTTTTTTGTTGTAGGGAAATAGACACGAGTTTTGTTGAAGTTGGTGATTTTTGTTGGTTTTGTTGAAGTTGGTGATTTTTGTTGAAAATCAATCAGTAGCAAAAAAAATGTTGTTTCGCCAATTCTTTTTGTAACATTACTCTTTTTTTGAAATGTTGTGATGATATGTTGCAATTGTATATTTTTTGTACGTGTGGTGAGGAATTTTTGTTGCAGGATTCTCCGCCATAGGTGCAAATCACCATGCTGGCATATTTTTTGTAAATATCCGAAAGCTCAGGGCCAAAGCAATGCACTCATTCTTTTTAAGTGAAAAAGCCAGAACTATGGGTTGATTTCGCAAAATTTAGAGACAAAGATGCAAAAGTTTGCTCCGGCTAGTTTTGAACATTGTATGTCGATTGGATGGCAGGACAACGACCCATTTTGGCCCTCTCATATAGGGTGACCGTCCACCTTGAAAGATAATTTTGGTCTTCTCATTTGTCATTTTTATTGTCAAGCATAAAAAGGTAATTGAAGAAACATATTTTCAATATGTTTTTTAAGTAAAAAAAGTGATTTTCAATTTCTTTAAAGTAGTTTCCGGCAAATTTGGAGTTGACTTTTTTCTTTTTCGACTTGAATTTGGAGTTGAGTTGAGACCGCGTACGGCGCCTGATCGCAGACGAAGGGATTGGCCCGGGAAATCCGGGAGTGTCATGCGGGTGTGCGTTGCTCTATGTGCGGTCGTGAAACTCACTTTGGCCATCACCGTGCCATCTCTCCATTAACTATGAAATAATTGACACCAAGTACTCAACGGACGCAAGGTTGACTATTAACATTTTGCTCTGATTAACTGTGTAATTATTGTTTCCGAAAAAAATTTATGTAATTATTGTCAACCTTTTCAAAATCACTGGTTAGGCTAGTTATAGTGGGAGTAACATGAGTAGTAACATACAACCACATGCAATGCCACATAAGCATTTAGGTGACGTGTCATGTCATTAATTGAAGAAAGAGAGTGAGACAGTAACATATTATGTTACCATAACATCACACAAACCAAAGTAAAATGAGTCTATCAGCTAATAAATGGGCTTTTGCATGACACTATCCTTATGTTATTTACCACTATAGAAGTAGTAACTTAAACTAGTAACATATGCATGTTACTAGTCTAAGTTACTATGCACTATGACAAGAGTAAAGATCTTTTAGGTAAACATTGTATTGAGAGCTCTTATTATGAACTTAAATTAATTTCACTTACCAACTTAAATAGTAAGAGGCAAGATGAATTGGGAGATGGTTTGCAAGCAAAAATCCATGGGGGTCTTGGAATACTCAACCTTGCGAAGTTTGCCGCGACCCTTTGTTTGTGTTGGCTTTGACATGAGTGGAGTGAAGACCCAACGCCTTGGATCGGTCTTGGGAGCCCTAGCAACGACAATGATAGAGAGCTCTTTGTGGCAGCCACAAAAGTTACAATTGGAAATGGGGAAAATGCTATCTTTTGGGAGGCAACTTGGCTCAATGGGATGAGGCCGAAAGATATAGCACCTCTCATTTTTGACCGCTCAAAAAAGAGAAAATGTTTGGTGAGGAAAGCCACAGAGAACAAGTTTTGGGTCTCGCAAATCAATATTGAAGATGATCTCTCTTTGGAGCACATTACTCAATTCACCAAGCTTTGGGAGATGCTTCAAAATGTGCATTTGGATAACTACACCACCGATGCGATCTCATGGAAGGTAACCAATGATGGGAGTTACTCAGCCAAATCAGCATACGAGATGCAATTTGAGGGGCTCACCATCTCCGCTTTGTCCTCTTTGGTGTGGAAACCGTGGGTGACACCAAAGTGTAAAGTCTTTTCTTGGTTGATTCTTATAAACCGGATGTGCACAGCAGATAGACTTCAAAAAAGAGGTTGTCTAAATTGTCAACTATGCAAGCTATGTAACTAAGTTCAAGAGTCAGACGATCATCTCCTCTTCAAATGCCAGTTTACCATTAGAGTGTGGTCTACAATAAAATATTGGCTTGGCCTAGAAGATATTGAGCCAAGTGAATGGCAAGCAATGTGTTTGGTGAAGGAATGATGGATAGAATGTATTCATAGGAGGGGCAATCAAGAAAAGGGTTGGCTTCCCTAGCCATGTCGATATCATGGGAAGTTTGCAATGAAAGGAATGCCCGCATCTTCCGTAACAATTTAACATATTTTATGTTTGTTGTAAAATTTAAGATGAAATGGCAATGTGGAGCCTTTCTGGGGCAAGGCTTTGTGTAACATCATACTGCGAGAGTCGGCTTCTCTTTTTGGCCTTGGCCTTCTAACCAAGATTGGTTTGTAAGATATCTTAAAAACTTATCCTTAATCAATAAAAATAGCAAATCTTTTGTCTTGTTTAGTAGAAAACGATTACACTACTATTATGCATAGTTAGGGAAGTTAGTTAAAAATAACCTAATTACTGATTATGAGGTAAATCCACTAAGTTTGGGCCACAAACAACGGTCCACTTATATATCTAAACTTTGCACAATTAAACCAAAATGAGATGTTTTCTTGTTGTTCCAATCATGATAAATACTTTTTTTTATTTTTCCCAACTATCATGAGTATGAAAGACCGTGGTTAGCCATTATGTGCCGGCAATTTTCCGTCGCGGGATCTGGTAAACCCTCAAAGATTTCAATGCAAGAAATTTTATTCCTGGTAATATTATATGAGATATTCTGATCATTTTGGAACACAAATTTCCGCAGACTTTAAATTTATTCTAAATCTTACAGAATAACAAGTGGTGTGCGCCGTGTGAGCCTTGCTAGCGAGTACATTTATGTCATCGTCCTCTCATGCGTGTTGACCCTGCTTATTTTTTTTTCCGGAACACGTAGAACCTCCATGAACATGCACCAGCATAAAAACTACGTGATCCCCTCGCCCTAATCCACCTCTGCCAGCCTGCCGGATCAGCGCCATTTCCTCCCACCACCTGGCTAGGGTGGGATCGGATATCTGTTGTCAATTCTGTTCGAGCCATCATCATTGGCAGCCTAGCCTACGAACATGGGCAACACTACACGCTCGAGCTGATTTCGTTGACAACATGCATATAAAACATCTCTTGGTGGAAATATCATTAGGCCTTATGATGATTATTCTTTTTAGTACGAAAGAACACGTGTCGCGTCCCGGGTGAGCCTTGCTGGTTGCTTGTGATTATATTTATATAGGTGATTGGAATCCTGTTTGATGGGAAGATCGAGTTAGTCTCTTATATATGCATGTTTGTGCTGCTTTTCAATCTCTAATTATAGGTAAATATCGACAGAGTGGTAGACGAATTGAACATGGGCAGCACGTAGTCTCCAATACTGGTTAACATGCCTATAAAACATCTCAGCAGCAGACCTTCTCCCTCACACTTTACCAGTTCCCACAAACAGCAGCCAGCAGGCTATATCATTCGATCAGGATCGATCATGGGGCACCACGTTCGTTCATTGCTCCTGGTGGTGGCCGTGTTCGGTGCCGCGGCAATGGCAATGGCGGCGGGCGGAGAAGAAGCAGCAATGCCGCCGATCCCGGACTTCAACATGGATTTCCCGCCGCTTCCGGCGCCGTCGGACATCCCGCCACCGCCGCCGTGCCTGAACAGTATATCCATGTGCGCGTCCGTCTACCAGGACAACTCCACGCTGGCGCCGTGCTGCGCCGCGGTCAAGGACCTCTACAAGAGCGACCCCAAGTGCATCTGCGACGCCGTCGCTCAGACCCAGAAGATCCTCAAGGAGTTCAACGACAAGCTCAACACCACGCTCGACGGCCTCGAGATGTTCCGCCAGTGCGAGATGCCTACCACCAGCTGCGACCCAGGGAAACCAGGTGAGAACGATCGATGCATTCTTTTGGTAGTAATTCAGAAATGTATATGTGGTTTTTGGTATCTGCATGTGGTCTGGATCCTACCGTGTACATACGGCATATCACTTCGGAAGCACGTTGATGGAAAAGTACATTGTTGTCTGACATGACTAAACGAAATCTATAAAATTGCAGTGATAGATAAACCCAAAAAATCTAGGAAAATATGATATGCGTGAATAGAGATCTGCATGGTGTGCCTTGCATATATACAAAGAAAATGTGAATCTGATCCTAGGGACGTCTCGACTGAAGATCTAGACCACAGGCCCTATCTCCTTTTGTGATTCATACCCAAAAAGAATAAAAATAGCTTTTAGTGCAAACACTTTCTAGATTTTAGCAGAAAACATATTTGTAAGAACTGTAAAATCTTTATAAAAAAATCATCCACATATAGATGCTCATGAGTTGAAACTTACTCATGTAAATTTTCGTCAAATAACATGACAGAAAAACCATACGCATCGATGTTGGGTCAAAACTTGCACATGTATATTTTTGTCAAAATAATACGACCATTTCTTATGTTCTTAAAAATGTGAAAATTATAAGGTAAGCTTTTAGATTCCAATACTTAGGCTGATTTTTACAAGTTGTAATGTAAGTTTTAAAACTGGATCCTGGTGATACATTAGTTTGGTGTAAGTTTGGCCAGACTCTCCAAATTGTAAAATTGTCCACGATCGAGATCTAGCTAAAAGATGATTTTCATATTTGTATAGAAATTTAAAAATAATTAAAGACAATTAGTACAACATAAAAAAGCCTTGCAAATCCTAAGTACTTGAACTAAGCATATATATGGAATTCAACACAATTTTTCAATTAAAATATGAATATTGAAAAAAAGGAAAAAATGTCTAAACAAGACACAAAAAAACTCATTTGAATAATGCAGATTACGGATTAGTCCAACACATGAAAAAAAATTAGAGAAGAAATAAAACTTCCTCTAGACAACTCAAAATCATTGTTAGAACAAGTAAATGTGATAAGTAAAATAATTCAAGTACATTAAGGAAACAAATAATAAGTCCGCCATACCGGAAATGAAATAGTCGTACATCCATACTGGTATAATACTTTCAAGCTTCGCCATAATATTCTCGCGATCCTACTGAAGAAATTGATGACAATGTATTGACCTTTCTTTCATCGTAATATAAATACTTGAACACAATATATATATGTGGAATTTCCCCTGTTTGTTTAACTATTGTAATAAAATATTCCACTGATTGTTACCTGTTTGCACATACTATGAATTACTACATGAATTAATCATATTTGTTCTGAAACCGTACTGTTTTTATGACATCTCAGGTTCACAAAACACAGGAAATGCGGCACCATTTGGGACGTCCCTTGGTTCCTTTCAAATCATGCTTCTCCTCCCATTGTTCTTCATGCTGCTGCTGTAAGCATGGCGCACTGGAGGACGTCCCCTGCTTATTTTTTGCACTCTATTCCCCTCGTTTCCAGGATTTGTAATCTCTATAATTTTGTATAATCACGGCACGAAATTGAAAGTAGTACCATCATGTTATTGTTTATTACGTTATCTGGTTTACACAACTCGAAGAAAGTGCAATCAATGAAAACCAGTGAGTGAATTTGCATTTCAATCGTTTCTTTTGCTGAGATTGTGTATCAGTGCAAAACTGCAGATGGTTGCTCATATCTTGTTACGAAATTGCTGTGCGTATGACCACACATGGCCTGATTTCATCGTCTACAAATATCAGATACAAAAGCGCCATACGTGTAGCAGTGTTCATGCAGTTACGAAACAACAAAAGAAACTGAGTTGCACCCCTATTAGTATTCATCTTACTTGGTAGAAAATCACGCAAGAAAGGTCCCGTATTAATCATGCAGAACAGACCTATATGGTTAGCTAGATTGATCACATGCATGCTTATTCCACAAAAAACATGGATGAGCTTGTAGGCTAACTCTTATCTCTTTCTCAGGAATTTTTATCCCTCTTTTCTGTTTGTTGGCTCTACAAATTCTAAAAAACTAATAGGTGATGCAGAAGGACAAATAAGCTGATGCCAACCTGTTGTTTGCTTCTTCTTTATCAATAGTATAAGGCAAAGATATTTTGCCCTGTTTCAAAAAAAAATTGCACAGAAATCTTGCGGTGGTTTTTTATTTGATTGAGAACCTATATTTGGTCAGTGTTGGTGACTGAGGAGGTATTGTGTGATCCTAATTGCTAGTTACATTATATGGTTTATAGTGTTCTATTTGTTGGAATTTGTTTTTTTTAGAAAAGAGCATATATTAATATCACAGGAATACCAATTACACTCAGCCTCTGCAACAATGCATGCCCTAGCGGCCTTGCGGATGCACACAGTTCAGAAAAAAGAAATAAGAATTAAAAAAAGAAAAGTCCCGCTATAGAGAACTAATCCTCAAAGTAACGACACTGACACCATCAGAACAACACCAGTAGTCCTCCACTCCAATAACAACGCCTTCAAGAAGGAAATAGTGCCTAAGCGCCGTCGTTGCCTAATCAAAGATCATAGGTTTTCACCCTGAAGAAAGCACTTGCTCACAAAACAAAGCCTTCAACAAGATCATTGCCAGACACAACCAGTTAAGGCCAGACCTTGGATTTTCACCCTGCAAGATAAGACTAGTAACTCCCCCTGTGTTGTCTTCCTGCACCAATAGTCGCTGCAACGAGTCCCAGATCACGTAGCCAGTTCTCCGTCGTCACAAGAACAAAAATCACCATCGCCACCCTCATATTTCTATTTTTCTGACATTCTCCGCGTCTGACTTCACCATGGCTCTAAGAATGGCACTTGGTGGGAACAAACAACAGAGCTTCGCAACGCTCCCGCTGAAACCAAACGGCCAAAAAACAAGGTGCGCTCGACCGAATACCTTCCGATCCAGCAATCTTCAGGCATGATACGCCTATGGGAGTTCGCCGGCGGAGCCTTCTGGAACCCGCCTCTCCAAACCAGATCAACAAGGACAGACATCAAGCAGATCTTCGTCTTCGTGCGAAAGAAACCAAAGGAGATATTAGCTAACAAACTGAGAGAGAAAATAGGGGTGGTGATTCTACAAACCGAACCGGTACGTGAGAGAGGAGAGGCACTCGTGACGCAGTGGCTAAAACCCATCTAGGGTTCTTCCCTCTGCTGGTGAGACCTGATGACCCACAAGTATAGGGGGTGTATCGCAGTACTTTCGATAAATAGGAGTGTCGATCCCAACGAGGAGCAGAAGGTGTTGAACAGTGGTACGGAGCAGGAACTCTCTGTAAATACTTAGCAAACGGATTTTTAGGGGTTTTCTGATAAAGCAACAAAACAAAGTGCAAGTAGTAAAGACAACGAGCAAGTGGCCCAATCCTTTCTTAGCAAAGGACAAGCCGGTGAAAATACTTATAAGGACCAAGCGTTCTCGAGGACACTGGGAATTCTGTCAAGTGCTTTCGCTTAAATTAGCTGAGTACTCTTCTTTGGTGTTGTAAGTGTTGTGTGGGTGTACCTGTGCTAACATACCAATCTTACTTGGACCAATACATACTTGTGATTAAACCCCTTGCAAGCATCCACAACTACAGGAAAGTAATTAAGATATAAATCTAACCACAACCTTAAACTCTGAGATCCTACACTCCCTTGTGCAAAGGTGTCCTAATAGGGGTTCGGGTTTTTGTCACTCCGGCAACCCCACAATTAGTAGCCAAATACACAATGCATTCCCCTAGGCCCATAAATGGTGAAGTATCATGTAGCCGACGTTCACATGACACCACTAGAAGAATAGCACCACAACTTAAATACTAAACCATTGAATAATAACTCAACACACATCTACTACTAACAACATGACTTCTCCCATGTCCTCAAGAACTAGACGACTACTCACAAGACATCATATGGATCAAGATCAAATATGATATGATAATGGATAACAATCTGAACATAAACAATAATCCAATGGTTCCACTCACAAGCATCAACTACAATAGTAATCAACACCGGGAAGGTTTCCCCTAATGAACTAAAGCAATATCCAACACAATTGTTATAGAGGGATGGAGTAATGATGATGGTGGTGGTGGAGATGATGGTGTGGATGATGATGATCCCGATGAATCCTAGCTTGACGATGGTGTTGATGGCGGCGATCTCCCCTCTCCAGGAAGGAATTTCCCTGGCAGAAATCTGTCTGCCGGAGAGATCTTTCTCTCTCGGTGTTTTCCGCCCCGCAGAGGCGGCGGAAATCTATCTGTGGTCGCTCCGATGGTGTTAGGGTTTTGTAGGAAAGATATAGGCGAGAGGGCGGAGTCGGGAGCCGGGCAGGTGGGCCACACCTTCCCTAGGCGCGACCCAAGGGGGGCCCACGCCTAGGGGGTGTGGGCCCCCTGTGGCCCTTCTTCACCTCCCCTTCTGGCTTCCTATGTCTTCTGGAAAAATATAATTTTCCCATATTTTTCTGGTATTTTTCTGATCTTCGCGAAATTGCATCAAAACACCTCTTTTTCCATCAGAATCCAGACTCCGGCAGTTCATCCTCCAAGAATCATCCAACATGCATAACCAGATGACAAGACATAAGTAATACCTCATAATAAGACATATATCAATGAATAGAGGCAAATTATGATATAGAATGGTGATGCAAATTAGGCGTATCAACTCCCCCAAGCTTAGACGTTCGCTTGTCCCCAAGCGAAAACTGAGCTCAGTAAACATGTCCACAGGTTTATGGAGTGAAGTGTCGATAAAATAATACGAACAAGAAGCATCACACTTACCATTGCACAACTCATAGAAGAAAGCAACTCACCATTATATAACTTAGCTTGCAACAAGTACAGGAGTCACAATAGAGATGCATAAAGATAAATAATAATTGGAATTGGCAAACTTTGTTCTTGGTCAAAGAACACCTGGCAAAAAGTTAAACAAAAAGCTTTTTGTAGAAGTTTTCAGAACAGGAGCACTCTTTGCTCAAAAAGGTTTTTCACAATGAAGGCTTTCAAAGTAATACTCAATAGATAAGGGTTTTGTGCAAACAAGGAAGATAAAGAACATCATTGAATAAATCACCATATGAATGATTGAAACACAACAACTCAAATGCTTGCTGGAGATAAAGAGGAAGTAGATTTACTGACTCAACTTGAAAATAGGAGAAAGGTCCCTTTATAGAGGGAATCAGGGATTACAAGTCATAAAGAGCTTCCAAAATATTATGATACTTACTAGCTTTGATCCCTCATTGCCCCTATCATAGGCATCTTGAGATGATTAAGGTTAAATTGCACAAATATGGAGTATATGCTTGACGAAATATAAGTTGGCAATCTCATGTCCCTTGAATATGAGGGCCACTCCTCATGCTACTCAACTTTAGTTACCGGTAAGTTCTTGTCATTATAAGTACATGCGTATCATGAGAACCGCTAACGGGGTACCCCTTGCACATGGTATATGAGCTTTCCCATAACCAAAATAACAAGGCAAGCAAACAGTGAGCATCTCAGCGATCTTTTTATTTACTATGTGCATAGCTTTTTATTGAGGATGCTTCATATATAGCTCACTATGGTAATGCTGCAAGTTTCCACCATGATTAGGCATGACTTAGGCTAGCGGCCTAGGCATTTCTCTAACACAAAATACAAACTCCATGGACTTACAAGTTCCCTCTTTATTTCAGATCGGTGACATCCACAAACAAAAGAGCATGATATCAACTGTGTATAGAGTACAAGTGCAATGTTGAAAACGTTCCCCGTGACAGCATGGTTTTGCTAATTCCAACATATAGGTGCAAGCATATACAACTTCGATGACACAATGGTTCAAGTCTATTAGGGGCAAGAAAATAAGGTGTGCCATCAAGTTCATGAGAGCTTTACTAACTAGTTTTCACATAACAAAATACTTTTTAATTCGAAAGATAGATGAAGCTTGAGAATTTGCTTGGAATAGCAATAATGCTAATAGGTAGATATGGTGGACACAAATGGCACATGTTTTGGTTCAAAGAGATTGGAAACATGAGAAGTATGCCTTCTCAAAACAGGTTTTTGGCTAGCAAGGATGGGTAGCAAGCAAGAGAGTTGAAAGAAACAAGCAAACATACAAGTAATAAAGCCAAACATGCAATCTTTCTTGAAGACATAAAAGATCTTAAATAAAGAATACTAAGCTTATGAGCCAACAAGAAAGAAAATAAATGATACAAAATACTTGTAAGCTTTTTCTTTTCCTTTCAAACCTCAAAAAGTATTGCTACTAACTAGAGCTTGGTTTGCCAAAACCAATTTATATCTACTTGATGCTCCCAAAGTGATGCCAATACTGATCAACAAGATCCATCATATAATAGAGATTGCAAACTAAAATAAGAAGTGCAAAAAGTAAAAGATGAGACTTCTCATTAATATTCAGTAAAGGCACTCACACCAAGGGATACATAGATAACCAACTAAAGGAGAGATACTTCCACATGCAAACCAATCTATAAACCTCTCTACCAAAGATATGAATCCACTAAAAAGGTAAAAGATAAAAGATAATGATGGTGATACCGCGGCACTCCCCCAAGCTTGGAACACGCCAAGGGGATGCCAAACCTGATAATGAATTACTCCTTCGGTGGTGATGGTGTTCTCTTGATAAGATCTTCAATAAGTTTCTTCAAATCCTCCATATCGAAGGTCAGAGTACGCATCAACTCCGAATTATGCTCAATGCAGTTCATGATCAATTCGGACCGAGGATCCCAGTCCTTGTTATTCTTTCTCCACTCTTCCTTCTTAGAGTGTTCCTTCCCTGCATGGTTAGAATGAGTGGTACGAGGAGGAAGTGTCCGTGGAGCAACGATATGACGCGGAGTTCTCGCTCCTGTAGACATCCGTGCTGTCCTCCTAAGCTTGGTAGGTTTTGCCGCCACTCCAATGCTTGCGACGGTAGCGCAGGTGTCCGGATGCTTGTCCTCCTCCATGTCTCCTTCATACCCTACCAAAATCTCCTCCTCCCTTGGGGTTTTGAGGATCTTCTTCCTCAGGCTTCTTGCCTTTGTCGTTTGCGGAGACCATGACGCTCTAAACTTGAGAAGATTTCCTGACAGAAACAGATCGAAACGAAAATACGACGAGAACACGATACAAGAACCTCAGGGGATCCGGGGGGGGTTATATATTATGAAGTTTCAATGTATAAGGAAGGTACTGGTACAAAAATGAGGCGGAGACGAAGCTCGGGGGTGGCACACCCCCTCCAGGCACGACCAAGCAGGGGCCCGCACCTGGGGTGGGTTTGGCCACCCCAGACTCCGTTTCCTCCTCTGTTCCGTCTCGTAACTTTCCTTATGTATTAAAAACATCAAAAATATAAAAATATTGGGGTTTCACGAATCTTCTGTTTTCACCACTTTTACCTATTCAAAGATGAACTCTGCAGATTTCTTTTCTCCTTCTCCTGGAAATTCCTTTCTTCACAAGGCAATACACAAACCTCAATGGCAACATTAGTGTAGGCAAAAACAATAAACCTTTGGGTACACATTTCAACTGAAAACCTTCAAAACAAAAGCTTCTGTAAGAGGCAAATGCAAATGGTAGCAGAAATCTGTCAAAACAGACCAGCAGGTAAAGATTGATTTTTTCTAAAACCTTCTGTTGCTCAAATAAAAAAGTGCAGAACTAATGAAAGTTGGGTAACAACTTGGAGAACAAGCACATAAAAATGCAGCTCCATCCGAAGTACTGAGCTTCCTCATGAATTTTTACAATGCAGCACAAAAAACTGTCCAAGGACAACCACTTTACACAACTCCTCTACTTCACAAAAGTAGTTGAACTTGACTCAAAAACCAAAACAAAAAGGATAAGGAGCGGTTATTACTGAGGTAATAAATTACAAGACTCGACAAAACTCTTGGGTTATCTCCCAACAAGTACTTTTCTTTAATGCCTTTAAGTTAGGCTAGAAACTTTCAAAGATGCTCACATAGGAGATAAATATTTGAAGTGAAAGAGAGCATCAAGAAGCAAATAACCAACACATTTGAGTCTAACCCACTTCCTATGCATGGGAGTATCATGAGAAAACGAATTGTTAAAACAAAAAGCCACTAGCATAGGAAGACAAAACAAATGCAACTTCAAAGCTTTCAACATAAAACAGGGAAACTTAAAATTATTGAGATGCATAAAACCATGTTTCCTTCTCTCATAATAACTTTCAGTAGCACTTTGAATAAAGTTGACAATATAACTATCACTGGCAACAACTTTATCATTAAAATGAGCATACTTACAGTCACCAAAAAGAGTTCCAAGGTCATAGACTGGATCAATAGAAGCAAGTTGTTCCATTCTGGAATCTTTATTAGGCAAGCTATTTTCACAAGGAGCTTTAGCAAATTTGGAAAAGTTAAACTCATAAGAATCTCCATCAAACTAAGTTAAATTTTTTTCCTTCTTACAATCTATAATAGCTCCACAAGTGTTCAAAAAAGGTCTATAAAAAATGATAGGAAAAGTTTTGCTAGTTGCCGTGTTAAGCACTAGAAAATCAGCATGATACTTAATCTTACCGCAGAGAACCTGCACATCTCTTCCAATGCCAATGGGGCACATGGTTTCTTTATTATTAAGGTGAATAACCACATCAATGTCTTCAAGCTCACAAGGACCAATCTCATGCATAATTTCCCTGTAAAGCTCATAAGGAATAGCACTAGAACTAGCACCAATATCACATAAACCATAGTAGAAATGATCACCAATTTTAACAAAAAGCACAGAAACACTAGCTTTTCTAGATTTACTAGGATGAGAGATAATATTAGAAGCGTCTTCACAGAAAACAATATGCTCATCCTCTATATTTCTAGTGACAAGATCTTTCACAATAGCTACCACAGGTTCATTATCCATTTGCTCATCAAGCTCCACAGTTTTCTTTGTACCTTTGTTATTTGCACTAATAATCATAGAATACTCCTTTACCTTAGCTGGGAAAGGAACTTTCTCAACATGAGGTTCAGGCACAATATGATTAGTAGTACAAACTTCAGTACTTCTAACAAGAACATGACTAACAACATCTTTATACGGAGCATAGTACTTATTCCACTTCTTCTTGGGAATTTCTATGTAATAGACAAAGGTCTTAAAACAGTTTGCAATACTTTGAGAGTCAAGACCAAACTCATTGCTAATATCACGGAAGTTGTTAGTTCCCATAAAAGATTTAATGCATTCATAATCATAGTTTATACCTGACTTTCTTCCTTTATCATTCTCCCAAGCTTCAGTGTTTTCTTGAATACGGTCTAGTAGATCCCATTTAGCTTCTTCCTTCATACGTGTGAATGATCCAGCACAAGAAGCATCTAGTAAATCTTTATCATGAAGAGAAAGCCTAGCATAAAAGTTATTGATAATAATATTGTTAGAGAGTTCATGAATAGGACATTTAAGCATTAGTAACTTCAATCTCCCCCAAGCTTGAGATGTACTCTCTTCATCACGAGGCCAAAAGTTATATATAAGATTTCTACCCTTATGAATCTCACTGGGAGGATAAAATTTAGAGTAAAATAGAGATGCCATCTCCTCCCATTCCATGGATTGTCCATTCTTCAGTAGCTTATACCATTCTTCAGCTCTCCCTTTCAAGGATATGGAGAGTAACTTCTTCTTCACCTGTTCAGTTGTGATACCTGCACACTTAAACAACCCGCATAATTCATGAATAAAAATAAAATGATCACCAGGATGGACAGTTCTGTCCCCAAAATAATAATTATCCATAACACGATCAACAATACTTGTAGGTATCTTTAAAGGATCTATATCAACAGGTGGTGGTTCATCTACTACCCTAACAGTGGTAGTAGTTTTCCCAAACAGAAAACCAAGTGGGTTATCCATATTGGAAACAAAGCAACAAACAACAACAAAAGCAATACTCACAGTAAAAGTTTCCCTTACCAGTTCCAATCTTCAATAGCGCTTCACTCCCCGGCAACGGCGCCATAAAATAGTCTTGATGACCCACAAGTATAGGGGGTGTATCGCAGTACTTTCGATAAATAGGAGTATCGATCCCAACGAGGAGCAGAAGGTGCTGAACAGTGGTATGGAGCAGGAACTCTCTGTAAATACTCCCTCCTTTTCAAAGTATAAGATGTTTTAGGTTTGTAAAGAAAATGTATCTAGACTTCTTTTAGTGTCTAGATTCACTCCAAATTCAAGTGAACCTACATAATAAAAGTAGTCTAGATACATTTTCTTCACAAAGCTAAAACATCTTATATTTTAGAATGGAGGGAGTACTTAGAAAACGTATTTTTAGGGGTTTTCTGATAAATCAACAAAACAAAGTGCAAGTAATAAAGACAACGAGCAAGTGGCCCAATCCTTTCTTAGCAAAGGATAAGCTGGTGGAAATACTTATAAGGACCAAACGTTCTCGAGGACACATGAGAATTATATCAAGTGATTTCGCTTCAAATAGCTGAGTACTCTTCTTTGGTGTTGTAGGTGTTGTGTGGGTGAACATGTGCTAACATACCGACCTTACTTGGACTAATACATACTTGTGATTAAACCCGCTGCAAGCATCCACAACTACAGGAAAGTAATTAAGATATAAATCTAACCCTAGCCTTAAACTCTGAGATCCTACACTCCCTTGTGCAAAGGTGTCCTAACGGGGGTTCAGGTTTCTGTCACTCCGGGAACCCCACAATTAGTATCCAAATACACAATGCATTCCCCTAGGCCCATAAATGGTGAAGTTTCATGTAGTCGACATTCACATGACACCACTAGAAGAATAGCACCACAATTTAAATACTAAACCATTGAATAATAACTCAACACAAATCCACTACTAACAACATGACTTCTCCCATGTCCTCAAGAACTAGACGAACTACTCACAAGACATCATATGGATCAAGATCAAAGATGATATGGTAATGGATAACAATCTGAACATAAACAATAATCCAATGGTTCCACTCACAAGGATCAACTACAATAGTAATCAACACCGGGAAGGTTCCCCCTAATGAACTAAAGCAATATCCAACATAATTGTTACAGCGGGATGGAGTAATGATGATGGTGCTGGTGGAGATGATGGTCTGGATGATGATGATGATGATGATCCCGATGAAGCCTAGCTTGACGATGGTGTTGATGGCGATGATATCCCCTCTCCGGGAAGGAATTTCCCCGGCAGAAATCTGTCTGCCGGAGAGATCTTTCTCTCTCGGTGTTTTCCGCCCCGCAGAGGCGGAGGAAATCTATCTATGGTCGCTCTCCTGGTGTTAGGGTTCCGTAGGGAAGATATAGGCGAGAGGGCGGAGTCGGGAGCCGGATAGGTGGGCCACACCTGCCCTAGGCGCGGCCTAGGAGGGCCCGCGCCTAGGAGGGTGTGGGCCCTTTGCGGCCCTTCTTCGCCTCCCCTTCTGGCTTCCTCTGTCTTCTGGAAAAATATAATTTTCCCATATTTTTCTAGTATTTTTCTGATCTTCGCAAAATTGCATCAAAACACCTCTTTTTCCATCAGAATCCAGACTCCGGTAGTTCATCCTCATCCAACATGCATAAACATATGAAAATGCATAAGTAATAC
Source organism: Avena sativa (assembly GCA_916181665.1). Lineage (NCBI taxonomy): Eukaryota > Viridiplantae > Streptophyta > Magnoliopsida > Poales > Poaceae > Avena > Avena sativa. The sequence goes on from OV702280.1 coordinate 428,970,094, forward strand.
CTCATAATAAGACATATATCAATGAATAGAGGCAAATTATGATATAGAACGGTGATGCAAATTGGGCGTATCAACGCCACTAGTCCCTCCCGCCTTCGGGATCTTAGGGCTTGGAGGCGTGGTGGACGATGATCCCTCGTGGGTGGGAGGTCTCGTGTTTTGTTTAGACTATTTTTAATGTCTTTTCTAGGATGTTGAGGCGGTGGCTATGTTCTGGAGTCATAATATGGTCCTCCTCATCCTATTCTCGCTCTGGTGGTGCGTCTACAATGGGCGTGGAGTCATGTGTCCGGCGAATCTCTCGCGGTCCGGTCGTTTTTCAGATTCGTTGTTATGGTTTGAGGCCAGTCTCTTGCAATCTATGTTTGTCATCTTCAGTAATGGTTGTTGCTCTCCTGCACTGGTCCTTTGGGGCCTTATCATGACGATTTTCCATCCGTCTACTACAACAAGCTCTAATACGACAAGGTCTGTCCATCTCCGGTAATGGAAGGATGAGGACCGCTACGACACGACGTGCTAGTGTACCTAGTCGTTGCTAGGTGGTCCAGTGACCCATTTGTAATTTTTATTACTTTTAGAACTATTTGTACTACTTATAGATAATTATTAATAGATAGCTGAAATTTAGCCAAAAAAAGGAATATTGGTTGTTATCTGGCTAAGACTTTGAACCGTTTTTGCTGCTCTCGCAAGTCGCCTTTCCTAGACCTAGCCGCCGCCAACACCTCCTCCTCTTCTATAGATCGGTTCCCCCTCCTTTGGCCGGCTTCGCCGGGTCATGAGGGGTGGGGAACCCGATCTATGCGTGGAGTTCTCAGTAAAATTAGTTTTTTTTCAGAAGATTGGATTAGAGTTTTGGTAGACATCTTCGTCATAGAGATTTCATTGTTCGCAATAAGTGATCTTCGGCCTTTCGTTCAACGATGAGATCTTCCTGACGTCAATGGTGGTGTTGTAAGATTGAAGTTTTATAGGTACGGTCTTTCAGATCTTGATTCGCTAGATCGATCTTGAATTTTTTCTCATGGTTGCCGCGAGGAGTATTATCCTCACAACATTCATCCCGTCTGCTACGTCCTCGACAATGGAGATTCGTACTCTTGACTGTCCTGCGACGTCGATCAGGCTGTTTGGTTTCTTTTTCCTGAAATACTGGTAGTGGTACTCTTGCGCGTGTGCACATAACCTTGATATTGCGGGCCAAATTAAAGTTATGAGAGAATCCTCATTGGTATTTACAGGTCTATCGTTTGACATCTATGCTGCCTTCAGATGAGCGCAAGATTTGTGTTAGGGAAGAAGAAGATTTTGAAGACCTTTAAATTTTGTTTCTTTTCTTTTAGATTTTATTTTGTAATCGTCGGAAACAGTCTATGTATCTCTACCATGTATTATTCGCTACTATAAAAAATATATTGTAATATTAATTGTCAAAGAAAATTAAATGTCGCTGCTGCGGTCTGGTGTGGTGTGTGCAACATGCCTCCTGCCCGGACCAGGAACGCATCGAGAGAAGCGACGGCAAGAAAAAGGACTCGGTCGGAGGTCACGCTCTCGTGCTGCGCCCCCGAAACCGACTTCGAACGCCGTCGCCCAGAGACCGATGCAGCGTTGCACGTGGTAGCACGAACCAATACGAGATCTGTATCAGCCCTGCTTTCTAGATATAAGCATCCAGCATCAAGCCAAGCGGTAAATCTGTCTCGTCTTCTATGATTGAAAAGATTGCATTTGATTTCTCTTCTTTAAAAAAAATCAACCTATCTATTAATATTCATAAAATGTCTCTAAAAGACTTTTAGTAAAAGTAATGAAAATAAATATATTCATGAACCACCAAGCAACGAATAGAGACACTACTTCGAGCCGCGAATCATGTGCTCCGATCCATAATAAATAGCATACCCCCGATCCATAATACTCTCTGTTTAGAAATATAAGACGTATGTTTTAGTCTTTTGAATCGAATATATCTAGATGTCTTTTAGTGTATATGTTTATAGAAGTTTGGAATACACCTATACACTAAAAAAGCGTCTAGATACATTCATTTTACAAAGTTAAATTGTCTTATATTTCTGAACGGAGGGAGTAAATGTCAATGATTTAGTATAACTATAAACTAAATCAGCGATCCTTATTATGTTGGAGGGAGTACTATATTTTGAGTAGCTCGGTAAATGGACAAATGGAAAACAGTTCGGCTGTATAAATCTTTTTCATGCCATGTGAATTGCCAGGACATGGACGGCTGAGTTGACTGTCTCTGAGTTGAGTCTGAGAATACATGCACACACACCAGGACCATATGGGCCTGTCCCCCCAAATCAGCGGTATAAAATCTCAGGCTGGCATCCTTGCCTGTTGTTCATGGGTCACAACAGCCATGATCAGCACCTGAAAAGAGGAACCCCGTCGAGCTAGTCGATGACTCGATGCTTGCAAACCAAATCATGTGTTCATAACTCTCGAAACCGACCAAATTCAACCAACTGCAGCTAGCAGTTGACGCTCCAAAGTCGAACCATGTGCTCCGATCCTAACTCCAAAACAGACCAAATTCAACCGACCACAAACGGATTCCGAACGTTCGTCGTCCGACAACAACGGTGTGATCTTGCGTGCGAGGCCGTCCGATTCACGCCAACCACCAGTTGTTTTGGGGGCATCATCTGGCTGTTGATGCACAGATATGGTTTGAAGGTACATGTGGGCGCACCTGGAGCATTACTTTAGATTAGAGAAAGGTGAAGCCCTAGGTTCTGTTCTTGGTAACCGATGAAAACCTTTCTAGTTGGCCACTAGACTTTGCCTCTTCCACCTTTGTTGTGCATGCATGGGCATTGGGCAGAGACACGGGACGGAATGCCCCAATGCACCCACAATCTTCTATTCCAAGCAATGGCAGATCCTTGGAGCACTTTTTCAACTCATGAAATCCTTGGGAAGTACTAGTACTGCTTAGAGACAAACTTTGTGTACTTCCAAGTACATGAATATACTCAAGCCAGTAAAGAAACAAAACCAGGGCCACACAGATAATGTACAGATTAAAAGTACAGGTGCGGCATTCCATGCGCAGGAGATATTGCAACTCGAACCCTGGCCAATGGAGCGTCGACATCTCTATGTATATGGCCCTATAAGTGCACCCCCAAGCTTGTGTGTTCTAGTTTCTCCTTCCCTTTTCTGTTAGTTACACGACAGACATTCCAAAGAACTGCCGGCGCTGCAGTTAGCTATGCAGTCGTTGAACTGTGTAAGCTTCTTGCTTGGGGTGGCCATCCTTTTGACCACCATTGGGCCCTTCATCACCGTTGCCCAGAAAGGTATATACACTTCTCCTTTTTCATGTGCATTCTACTGTACTGAAATTTTTCCTTGAAGTTTCGTTTTCTTCTTCAGTTTAGTTTCTGATGGAAAAACACTACGTAATTGTTTGTTTCTCAGAGTTACTGATGGCGAATAACAGTGAGAAAGGACCAGAAACTAAGCGGGCAAGAACTGTGAGAGGCTGCCCAAACTTCAAACTATTTTGATGAAATGCACGGCCGGTCTGGGACTCATGTCTTATGAAGTTTATATGCAGGAGCTCATTGTTGACAAAACCAGCATCGATGAGGGTATCGGAGGCACTGTAGCGACAAGACGAGAGATGGTTTTGGGAGATGCAGTCATGGACAAGGCGGAAGCAAAGGATAAAAGCTTAGGTGCAAAACATCCAGTCAGGAAATGTGGGCATGGAGGAAGAAAGGGTTCGAGTGTGAATTGTTACTTTAGAAGTAGAAAACTTTCTTCAGGGGTTTACTTCGATGGTCACGTACCTTTTACTGCTGATTACCCGAGACCACAGCACCACCCGCCCAGGAAACTAGAAGTATAGGATATAGCCAAAGTAACCATAGCTAGCTTGTTTCCCTTTCTTTTATTTCTTTTCTTTTGGCTGGCAATTCTATTTGCGAGCTGCTTTCCTTCCTGTTAGATATAGGTGTTTAGTCACGATATTAACAGTCCTGTTTTTTTCCAAAATGTACGGAGGCAAAAGGTTTGGCTCATCTCAGTCCTGTTTTTTTTCCCCAAAATGTACGGAGGCAAAAGGTTTGGCTCATCTCAGTCCTGTTTTTTTTTCCCAAAATGTACGGAGGCAAAAGGTTTGGCTCATCTCATAAATTAAGGTTTTATATCCATAGAAACGGCTAGTTTTTACGTTGGCTCGTCAAGCCTATCACAACACTCCTTCTTTACCCGTGTTTGGGACAGGCTATGCCTAGGGTGACACTAGCAGAGTTTCATCTCATAAATTAAGAATAAGAAAATTGTTCAGTTAATAATTTGAAAACTGAAAACCAGACGAAAACCGACACAAACGTCCTAGCTAGCCCCCCATGGAACAAGATAACCCATGAGGCACACCTGACCAAGCGGGCTCACAACAAGGACATCACGCACTGTTCAAGAAGAGGACCTCATCAACCTTCCCAGCCGGTTCTCCCCTCCTTGTAATGCTCCCCTCCTTGCCGCCGCCGACAATGTCGCAAGTCAAAGCCCCCGCGGCGCGGCGGCGGCGGCCTTTGTCCTGGCGTCCTGATCTGATCCAGATCTTGGTGGCGGTGGCCTCGGCCTCGAGCGGCGGCGGCGGCCAAGGAACACGGGCGGCGGGGCTAACGGCGGCTGGGCTGTTGGAGGCGACGATCTAGGGTTTCTTGGATTGTCCTGCTACTCTGCCCTCCATCATTCTTGGTCGAACGTCGTACGGTCTTCTCTGGGCTCTACTACGCATCATGAGGGCGCTCGGGGCAGAGGCCCTGGGTTTGGTGGCGGTGGGCATTCTTCTCCGTCGAAGGTGGTCGGCCTGAGGCTGGTTTGACGGATCTTGGGATCCGTCATCTAGTCCGGGCAGCAAGACGGGGAGGCCTAGGTGCCGGTGAAAACCGAGCCATTGGCGGACGATGGCGGCGTTAACACATCGTTACCTTGGTAAAGGCATCGTCGTGCACCTAGTGTCGACCTCAATCGTGCTACTCCGAGGGAAACCCTAAGATCTTTGGATCGGGCGATGTCGGCTCCGTGGTGTCGTGTTCTCTCTTGGGATCATCTCATGTGGAGCAGCGCTGAATGGAAGAGGCAGGTCGGGTGGAGAGGCTTTGTCTTGCACGGAGCTTCGGCGGAGATGTCAAGTCATGCTTGACTGATAGGTGCTACGCTAAGTCATGCTTGTTCGGCAGGTGCTACGCACGACAGATCCTATGGAGACTTCAAGTTGTGTTTGCTAGTGGTACTTGGCGACATGGTGCTGCGGGATACCGATGGCAACCGCGGCGTGCTTTGGAGATAGTGTGCAGGGAGGTCGTTCTACTTGACACCGCGGTGGTGTCGGTGGCTGGTGTGGAGAGAGTCTACACATCGATATACATGCTGATGATGGTTTAGCGGAAGATAGTGGAGGCGGCGACATCCGGAGCGTGTGCGTGGGCACCGTTTCGTGGATAGGCTGGGCAGATCTGGTCTCCTAAAGTGCATGAGGAAGCTAGGTGTTTTCTAGATCTCGTCGGGGAGCTGGCAATATGTTTATCATTTTGCTCGGTGTTTTAGTTTGGCGGTTCCAGTTTGTATGATCTTTGTAATGGCTTTTGGCACACTTTGTTGCTCGAATAATAAATAAAGGCTATGTGCATCGCTTGACGCAGAGGCCGGGGCTTCACTCCCCATTTTGAAAAAAAGAAGAGGACCTCACCCACACAACGCCATCGTCATCACTCCTCGAGCAAGAAACTCCGACTTCATCGCAGGCGACACCGACAATGCATTCCTGCAATGGAAGTAAGAAGCCACGCTAAGCGCTGCCAAACAACTGGCTACATGTGCTGGAGATAGGGCAGCTCCGACTCCAAAGAAAACCTACGAAGGAGCAATAGTGGATTTCCCCAGCGTAAGTTGGGCCCCCGGCACCATCATAGCCGTATGTTAGTTCAAGATTCGTGCAAAATTCTACTAGTCAAAGGGTCTAACCTTTTTGCATTTTAATCCTTGCATATGTATGAAATCAAAATGGTCCCCACCCAGACACCACCCCAAAAAGGGGCTAACCCTAACCTGGGCACCCACGTCCCTGCCTCCTCCCAGCGACTCCCTCTCTAGCGCCACCTCCTCCCCCGATGCCCCCGCCTCCTCCCAGCACCTCCCCTCCCCAGCGCCTCCCCTCTCTAGCGCCGCCTCTCTCCCCTCGTCACCTCCTCGCCTCCCTTCCTTCTGGAAGTGAAGATAACAGCCTCAAGCGCCCTCCCATGCCTCTCCCAAGGCAGGGCCACCCCTTGGTGGCCTTGCGTCAACGTGGAGCGCTTCGTCGGGAAACCCCAAGAGCAGTAGAGAGCAGCCGCTTTAGATCTTCGAATGCGTCGTCCGCTTCGGGCGTCCACTCGAATTTGTCTGCCTTGCGTAGAAGCTGATAGAAAGGCAGGGCTTTTTTGCCCATGCGGCTGATGAACCTGCTCAACACCGCGATTCGCCCAGCAAGCTGTTGGACGCCCTTGAGGTTCTTCGGCTTCTTCATGGCCATTATGGCCCGTATTTTCTTCGGGTTTGCTTCGATCCCTCGTTGGGAGATGAAGTAGCCTAGCAGCTGACCAGATGGGACGCCGAAGGCGCACTTTTCTGGGTTTAGCTTGATCTTGTATCGATCAAGGTTGTCGAACGTCTCGCGGAGATCGTCGATCAGTGTCTTGGCCTTCCTTGTTTTGATTACTATGTCGTCGACATAGACTTGGATGTTGCGGCCGATCTGGTCCTTCAGGCATGCCTGCATGCACCGTTGGTACGTGGCGCCTGCGTTCTTCAGCCCGAAGGGCATTGTGTTGTAGCAGAACACCCCGAACGGCGTGATGAATGCCGTTTTCTCCTGATCTTTGACCTTTAGTCGAATCTGATTGTAGCCTGAGTAGGCGTCGAGGAAGGAGAGCTTCTCGCATCCTACAGTCGAATCGATAATCTGATCGATCCGAGGGAGAGAGAAGTGATCCTTTGGGCAGTGCTTGTTCAGCGATGTGAAGTCCCCGCACATCCGCAGGATGTCCGTGTCCTTTTTGGGGACCATCACGGTGTTGGCGAGCCACTCGCTTTCCTTGGCATCTGGAAAGACGTTGAGTGCATGCTCGGCGAATTCCCTAGGGACTCCTGGCATGTCCGTAGGACACCAGGCGAAGATTTCCTAGCGCTCACGGAGGAATTCGATGAGTGCGCTTTCCTATGCGGGGCTGAGGTCGTTGGCGATCAGTGCCGTCTTGGAGGCGTCCGTCGGGTGGACCTGCACCTTCTTTGTATTGACGGTGGAGTCGAAAGACATGTCGGGTGCGTTCTGTCTTGCAACTGGGGGTGCCCTGTTGTCTGTCACCTCTCGGAGCCTTGTGAGCTCCTCCTGCATGCCGAATGACTGGGAGATTCTATTGAAGTCCCTGTTGCAGTGGTCCTATCGGGTGAAGCTCTCGTGGACCGTGATGACGCCCTTCGGTCCTGGCATCTTGAGTAGCAGGTACGCGTAGTGCGGCACTGCCAGGAACCATGCGAATGCCACTCGCCCGAAGATGGCGTGGTATTGTGATGGTCAGTCCACCATTTCAAACTCGAGGCGCTCGCACCGAAAGTTGTCGGGCTTGCCGAAGATGACGTCGAGCCATATCTTTCCCAGGGGGAATATACCCTTCCCTGGGATGATGTCGTGGAAAGTTGTATCGGATTGTTCCAGGCTGCACAATGGGATCCTCATTGCTACTAAGGTGCTGACAAACATCAGATTGATGCCGCTGCCGCCGTCCATGAAGACGCGGCTCATATCGAATCCTCCGATCTGCGCCTCAAGCACCAGGGCAACATGACCTGGGCGAGGGACCTGGCAAGGGTGATCCAAACGGCTAAACGTGATGCAGGACTCCGATCCGCTGAGGTACTCAGGGATGGCGAGTGGAGCGGTCACAGCTAGATTGATCTGACGGGTAATTTTCTTCTGAACCCTGTTCGTTGGACGCCCCTTTTGGATCATCAGTGATCCTTTTGGCACGGGGTACCCGTTTTTGCCGTTGTTCTGCACGGGTGGTGGTGGAGGAGCCCCGCGGGCGATGTTGCCTGGTGCGGGCGCGTTCTCGTACCCGGGGTTCAGGGCTTGTTGCCTCATCCGGGACATGCTCTTGCTGAGTTTCTGGAACTCGCGGCAATCCTTGAGCATGTGGCTTGCCTTGTTTTTACCATCCCGCTTGTCGATGTAGAAGTGGATGGTGCATGGACCCGACAGTTTATCGTATGCTGAGGGTCCGTCGTCGCGACCGCGACGTTGCCATGACTGTGCTGGGCGTCCTCCGTCGCGAAAGTTGTTTCCGCGATATCCGCCACTGCTGCGGTTGCCATCGCTGCGGCGGTCGGCGTAGCCAGCTGCGACCATGTCGGGACCGTCGTGATCGTCATAGACGCGCGATCTTATCTTGCTACGGCATTCATGTCGACGGCCGTAGTCATCTTCCTCCTCCGAGTGCGCTCGGTGGACGGAGTCCTCGCCATCTGCCCACCTGTTGGCGATGTCCATGAGGTGGTCGAGTGTCTTGGGCTTGACGCTCCCAAGTTCTTCCTTGAAGTCCTGGCGCTTGACGCCATCCTTGAAGGCGTCAATCGCTCTCTCCTCAGAGATGTGCGCCGTGGAGTTCTTGGTGTTGGACCAGCGTAATATGTACGAGCGAATGGATTCGCCCTTTTGTTGGGTGCAGGCCCGTAGCTCCTCGATCGAGGCTGGCCTCTTGCTGGTGTCTTTGAAGTTTCGGATGAAACTGTATGCCAGTTCCTCCCAGCTTCGGATGGATCCCGAGGATAGGTTGCTGAGCCAGATCCGGGCTGCGCCTGTCAGCTGCAGCTGGAGGCATTGCAGGGCAGTGTCTTTGTTTCTACCGTGTAGCTTGACGGACGACAGGTGGTCGCTGAGCCACGCCTTGGGGTCCTATGTACTGTCAAACTTCGGAGTGTCCGAAGGAAGCTTGAAGTTTCGCGGCATCCGTGTCCACCAGACGGATCTGCTGAAGCATCGGGCTCCGTAGAGTTCTCCTTCGTCGTCGTCCTCCTTGGATTCGGACGAGCATACGCGCTTGGCACGCGCCTTATCGATCTTGCGTTGGGTGAGCTCGCTTCAAGCGTCGTAATCATGGCTGCGATGGCACGAGCTCTTGTGCCTTCGAGGTAGGTCATGCTCTTCCTCATCAGATGAAGGCGTGGGGCTGCGGTCGAACCTGACCGCAGCCTTCTTCTTTGGCTCCGCAGGAGCTTCTCCGTGGAGCGCAGCTCCAATGAGTCTGAGTCCGGTAAGTGCGGACTTGTGCATGGCCCTTTTCAGGTCCCCCACCGGAGGTGGATGGGACGCGAGGTATGTGGTGGCTTCCATGATCGCAGCTTGTGATGTCTTCGGGATGACGTTGTCGTTGGCATCCATCTCCATGAAGGACGTGTTGAGGGTCTGAGTCACCTCGCGACGTGACTTGGGGTCCATGTTATCCGTGCGAGAACGGTGCTTGTTGCCATGGTTGTCGTGCGAGCTGGATCTGCCCATGGCGGAGAGCGCAACTCGCCGCGCACTGGACTCCGAGGACGCTTGCTTGCGCTTGTCAAGCACTTCTTGCATCCTCACCTGCTTCTTGTGCTCTTCGAATAGGAGCAGGTGGTACGCCATCAGTAGGTCCCGTGAGGCACCCACGAGCAGGATCTTGTTGCTTGCCACAGCTTCGCGTGCTTGAGCCCATCCTTCATCGCTGAGGTGGATGATACGATTGGGATCGGTGTCCTCCTCGTTGGGCGGGGGGGGGGGGACTGGTTTCTCCTGTTCTTGCCGTTTCGACCATGTGGGTTGGGTGGCGGGTTATGCTCCTGATCCACGTCGCTCTGGATGAATGCGGCACATTGGTAGCGCTCGTAGATTGGATTGCTGCTGCCACAGCTTTCGGATCTGGAACCGTAGGTCCCTTCCTCCGATGGTGGATCGCACAGATCTGAGTTGCAGCTGCTGCTGTCATAGGACTCATCTGTTGATGGCGATGTGCATAACACGGGGTGTGGAGCCCACGAAGCAGGCCTAATAGATGGCAAGGGCACCCGCTCTGGGAGACGGAGAGTGCCGGTCTGCCCCACCTGGAAGCAGAAGCTCCCGAACAGGATCTCGAGCCCGTCGCCAACGGGCTCGAAGTCCTTCAGGGTGGCTGGCGAGTGGGCGGTGAAGTCGAAAGCGCCAAAGAGGAGATGGCTCTCCGTCACCGCGGAGTTGTAGATCGCTTTGGTTGGGACCGTCACGATCGCATAATCAGCGTCCCAAGTTCCCACAGACGGCGCCAATTGACGAGGATCGATCTCGTCAATGCCTATTGTTATGATCTTGGGTTTTGAAGAAGATGGGGATGCTGGAGATCGCGGAACGGTTAGCAAACAAGCAACATGGGGACACGAGGTTTACCCAGGTTCAGGCCCCCGGAGGGAAAACCCTACTCCTGCTTGTCTGCTCTTGATTAGGCGGAACCGAAAAGTACAGGGGTGCGCAGATGCAATCTGGCGTGGAGGTGTGTATGCGGTGGTATGAAGGTGCCCTCCTCGTTGTGCCCTCCTAGGCTTTATGAGGTAGGCAGGTCCCAGGCATAGACCGAGTCGGTTACAGATTTTAGGGTTTACCCCTTTGAATATTCTATCTATTCTAGTCTTGTTCTCCAAGGATTCGAAGGCGTCATGGGCCCTGGCCACCCGAAAGTCTTCATGGGCTAGCGCATATTCTCGTGGGCCTTCCTTGGGCTGGACCAGGTTTGCTAAGGTCGTGTACCCGTAGGGTATAACCATGTCACTTCCCTTAGTAATAAACCGAGGTTATCGAACCAGTAGGAGGAAAGAAACGTCTCAAAGGTGTTGCAAGCAACATGGAAACCTGCACAACACAAACTCAAGACTTTCCCCCAACTAACAGTGAGGTTGTCAATCTCACCGGTTGCTGTAACAAAGGATTAACTGTATGGTGTGGAAGGTGATGATGGTTTGCAGCAAGTAAACAGTAACGGTGGAAGATGTATCAATGGTAAATATTGGACCGGGGTCCATAGTTCACTAGAGGTGTTCTCCTTAGATAAACAAACATGGCATGCTGGGTAAACAAATTATAGCAGGGCAATTGACAGGACTGAGCAAGGCATAATAATGCAATACTGGCCAAAAATATCCTATGAGATACGATTGGGCAACACAATAAGATACATAGACTGCCATCCAACTTTATCTATGACTAGAAGTCCACCTTTGGGTTATCATCCGAACCCCCTCCAATATTAAGTTGTAACCAACAGACAACTACTTTAAGCAAAGTGTGTAAGGTAAAAAATCCACTTGTTCCATGAACAAGAGACCGTTGTTTTCTCCCTAGTGGCAACAACACATCTACAACCTTAGAGATTTCTATCACTTCCCTTGATTAAATAGAGGCATGAACCCACTATCGAGCATAAATACCCCCTCTTGGAGTCACTAGCAACTACTTGGCCAAGATAGCTACTAACAACAGAGAGCATGCAAGATCATAAACAACACAGAAATGATAGAATCAATAAGACAAAACCATTAATCAATCTGACATAGTAATCTCAATATCCATCGGATCCCCGCAAACACAACATGCATGATTACAAATAGATGAGATCTTGATCATGAATGGAGCTCAAAAGATCTAGACATGAAAGCACAAGGACGAGATAAAACCATCTAGCTACTACATGGACTCGTAGTCCAAGGTGGAACTACTCACGCTTCATACCGGAGGCTGGCATGATGAAGAAGAAGGCCTCCGGGATGATCTCAAGAGCTTCAGATCCCCCAATCTAGGGACGATGGTGGCAGCGGCTACAGACGGTTTCGTGGAATATTGATCAGGTACTTAGGGTTTAGGCATCGAGGGCTTCTTGTAGGCGAAGAGGCGAGGCTGGGAGGCAGCCAAGGGGCCCACACCCTGCCCAGGCGCATCCCAGGGTGGGCCCGCGCCTGGGGAGGGGTGCGGCCACCCTGTGACGCCCCTCCGTCTCTCCTCTAGACTCCGTGTTCTCCTCGGTGAAATATTGACTTTGGCTTTTGTCCCGTCCAATTCCGAGAATATTTCCTTACTAGCTTTTCTGGAACCAAAAACAGTAGAAAAAATAGGCAACTGGCACTATGGCAACTTGTTGATAGGTTAGTACCAAAAAACATATAAAAATCACCTCAAAGTGTGGAAAAAGCAAAGCAAAGTAGATACTAAACAAGCATGGAACATAAAAAATTATAGATATGTTTCCGACGTATCAAGCATCCCCAAGCTTAACTCCTGCTCGTCCTCGAGTAGGTAAGTGATAAAAAGATTAATTTTTGAGGTGACATGCACCATCAAAACCAAGATCAAACCATTTGCAAGCAATGAAAGATAGGATCAAAGAACTCTAAACATGTGCATGAAAGATTGATACGTTGGAAATGTATCTATAATTTTTGATGTTCCATGCTTGTTTAGTATCTACTTTTCTTTACTTGTCCACACTTTGAGGTGATTTTTACATGTTTTCTGGTACTAACCTATTAACAAGTTGCAACAGTGCCAGATGCCTGTTTTATGCTATTTTTGGTTTTAGAAAAGTTAGTAAAGAAATATTCTCAGAATTGGACGGGACAAACGTCAAAGTCAATTACTTTCCGTGGGGACCGAGAAGTCCAGAGGAGAGCCGGAGTGGACAGCCAGGAGGGTCATACCCACCCTAGGCGCGAGGGCAGGTGGGCCCGCGCCTGGCTAGGGTTTGGTGGCCCTGGCCACCTCCCGGTCTCGCCCCTTCGCCTATAAGAAGCCCCCGATGCAGAAACCCTCAGTACCCGATCAGAAATCCACGAAACTGTCTGTAGCCGCCGCCACCATCGTCCCTAGATCGGGGGGATCTGAAGTTCTTCCTGGCACCCTGCCAGAGGGGAGATCATCCCAGAGGCCTTCTCTTTGGTATGATTCATGAGTAGTTCCACCTTGGACTATGGGCCCATGTAGTAGCTAGATGGTTGTATCTCCTCCTTTGTGCTTTCATGTATAGATATTGTGAGCTCCGTTCATGATCACGATCTAATCTATTTGTAATCATGCATGTTGTGTTTGCGGGGATTCGATGGATATTGAGATTATTATGTTGGTTTGATTTATGGTTTTATCTTTATGATTCTATCATGTCTGGTGTTGTTTGTGATCTTGCATGCTCTCCGTTGCTAGTGGTTATCTTGTCCAAGTAGTTGCTAGTGACTCCAAGAGGGGGTATTTATGCTCGATAGTGGGTTCATGCCTCTAGTTTCCAAGGGAAGTGACATAAATCTCTTCGTTTGTAGATGTGTTGTTGCTACTAGGGAGAAAACAACGGTCTCTTGTTCATGGAACATGTGGACTGTTTACCTTACACACTTTGCTTAAAGAAGTTGTCTGTTTCTTGCAACTTAATACTGGAGGGGGTTCGGATGATAACCTGAAGGTGGACTTCTAGTCATAGATGCAGTTGGATGACGGTCTATGTATATTGTTGTATTGCCCAATCAACTTCATAGGATCTTTCTGGCTAGTAATTGCATTGTTATGCCTTGCTCAGTTCCTGTCAATTTCCTCGCTCTAATTTGTTTACCCTTCATGCGATGTTGTTTATCTAAGGAGAGCACCTCCAGTGAACTATGGACCCCGGTCCAATCTTTACCATTGATACATCTTCCACTGTTACCTGTTTACTTGCTGCAAACCATTACCTTCCACACCATACGTTTAATCCTTTGTTATGGCAAACCGGTGAGCTTGACAACCTCACCGATTCGTTGGGGCAAAGTCTTGAATTTGTATTGTGCAGGTCTCCGCGTTGCTCGCAACACCTGTGTGACGTTTCCTTCCTCCTTCTGGTTCGATAACCTCGGTCTCAACTAAGGGAAGACTTGCTGCTTGCTGCTTCACACGTTACTCTTGGGGTTTCCAATGAAGTGTTGCACGTCAGCACTAGCCATCAAGTTTTCTGCCGCCGTTGCCGAGGAACGAAGAAGAAGAAACTCCCACGCCAACCACGCGCCAGCCAACACAAGTTTCTGGCGCCGTTGCCGGGGAGGCTAAGACGTCTTCACTAGGGAGTCCTTCACTTCCTTTCTCTTTACTTTGCTTTGTTTCTTTTGCTTGGTTTTGTTTGCCTCTTTTCTAAAAACCCAAAAAAATTAGTCTAGTTTGGTTTGTTTTCCTTATTCAAAAACACAAAAAAATAGTTCTTGCTCTAGTTCCTGCCATTTCACGGTCTGCCTTTATTTCCCCTATGGTATAAATCTCCACCTTTAAGCAAAAAGGTGAAGAAATTTTTAAGGAAGCTTGGTCTAGAATCTCAGCTTTCCAGAGGGAAACTGAGCCCGAGGTAAGCCTCAGCTTGGTTATTGATAGTTTCTACCGCGGTATTGCTCTTCGTTATAGATATGCTTTGGATGATGTGGATGAGAAAGATTTTTTGCTTTGTACTGAGGATGAAGCTTATGATGCCATAAGGAAATTAATCATGATCTATGGTACACCTTGCAAGTCTGATTCCTCTTTCACAAGTATTTTTACTAGGTTGAACCATCTTGAGACCAGTATTGCTGCCATGAATAGTTGCTATCACACTCTTAGGGCTTACCATGATTATGTTCCTATAAATTCTGAGCCTTCAAAATGGTTTCCCACAATCAAAGTATCAATAAACACTACAGTTTTTGATGCTCGCTGTGATATCATGTCTGAATTTTGTCTCATGCCTAAAGATATTTTTTATTCCTTGAGTCTTTGGGGGCTTATTGAAGGAGGAGAGGAAATCTCTCTTACCAACAATACAACTATATCACCCATTGGAATAGTTGAAGGCGTGTTTACAAAAATCTCAGGAAAAATGGTAACTACTGATTATCTTGTTTTGAATGTGTAGGCAAGGGACAGATCACACTTGGAAGGTCTCTACTTAAACACCTTGGGGCAGTGATAGATGTTGGGAAAGGTATCATGCACTTTGCTCCTCCGGTAAGCAATCATATCTTCCCTAAAGAGAAAAAGAAAGGTAAGAAAGGAAGGAACAAGAGGGGAAATTCTTCATTTGAAAATACTTGATTCTTCTTGCTTCTTGTGCCTAACTTAAAGGCGTTAAAGAAAAGTACTTGTTGGAAGATAACCCAAGAGTTTTCTTGAGTCTTGGAAGTTATTACTTGTGTAATAACCTCTCCTTATCCTTTTTTTTGTTTGCTTTTTGTGCCAAGAATGACCTCTAATGAGAGGGAAGTAAGATTTGGGGAGTTGCTGTCCCGAAACAGATTTCTGTCCTCCACCAAAAAAATTAGTGAGGAGGCTCTATAACTCGGATTGAGCTCAAAATGTACAAATAAATCCCCCGGTATGTTAGCTAACTTTCTTTAGTTCAACACTTTTTGATTTGAGCAACAGAAGATGTTCGAAAAAAATTGTTTCTACCTGCTGGTGTGTTTTGATAGCTTTCTGCTATTATTTGCATTTGCTACTTATTGATTCCTTTTTGAGCTCTCTTTAGGTAAATTGAGTTTCTTTGAAGGAGTTACTACAGTAGCTTGTGTTTTTAGTAAAAAGCCTTGCTGTTCCAAAGCTTTGCCAGCGGCCTAATATCTTTTGAATAAGCTAATGTTGCTAATGTAGATCGTGTGAAGTTTTGTATGAAGGAAAATTTTCAGGTGTAGAGAGAGAATGATGCAATGAGATGAAGAATGGACAAAAGCTCAAGCTTGGGGATGCCACCATGGTGTCACCCCAAGAAATATCCAAGAGGTACAAGCATCAAAGCTTGGGGATGCCTTGGGCATCCCCTTCTTCATCAATAAAAAGCTCAGGTCTGTCTAGACACTTCATTTTTATTGTTTCATGCACAGTTGTGTTGTTCTTGGAGCATCTTAGTTTTCGTTTGCTTTGCTTAGTTTTTTAGTTTTCTTTAGTAGTTTGGACCCCTGTTCTCACTGTGTTGTTTTGCAAATAAGGTTGCTTGGTGTTTGGAAAGGAGTAGTAAGTTCTTGCTTGAAGTGTAAGAGGAGCTTGCATTGACTGTGATTTAGACTTTAGCATGACATGCTAGGTGTTGTTTTAACATTATGTTTAGTGATTATTGCTATAGAATGTCTTGTTCCAAACAATTGGGATTGCTTAGTGTGCCTTGAAGAAATTATGCGTTGTTTTAGCATGCAAAAGCATAGTATTGTGGTATTCTCCTTTGATGTTTTGCTTGGGTTGACTTGGAACATGCTCACACCATGTTATGACTATGACAAGTCACCATTAGCCTCTATGATCATTTAGTCCTTGACTTGTAGTACCACTCTTTGCTTTGATTAGTTTGGTTTGTTGCATTGCATAATTATGGCCATTATTGCTCTCTTAGTTGGTTGCTCCCAGTCTTTTGCTAGCCTCCACTTGTATGAGTAAATTATACTCATGCCTCCAACTCCCAAGAAACCAAGTTATTCCAAAGTGTTCCTATGCATGGTGTGCTACACCATTCCAAGTATATTCTTGTTTTCATCTATCTTCCAATTAAAAACTATTTTGTTATGTGAAAACTTAGTGATTAAAGCCCTCACGAACTTGATGGCACACTTTATTCTTTGCCCCTAATAAACTTGAACCATTGTGACAACTTTGCTGTATATGCTTGCACTTATAAGTTGGAATTAGCAGAACCGTGCTGTCACGGGGAACGTTTTCAACATTGCATTTGTACCTTGTTGTACTCAGTTGATATCATGTTCTTTTGTCTATGGATGTCACCGGTGTGAAATAAAGAGGGAACTTGTAAGTCCATGGAGTTTGTATCTTGTGTTAGAGAAACGCCTGGGCCGCTAGCCTAAGCCATGCCTAATCATGGTGGAAACTTGCAGCATCACCATAGTGACATCTATGAAGCATTCTTCTTATAAAAAAGAGACACATTGAAAAAAGAGGAAAAAGAGAAAAAAAACACCATATTCCCATGGTACATAAGAAGAATTGCAGAGATGCTCATTGTCTGCTTGCCTTGTCATTTTGGTTATGGGAAAGCTCCTGTACCATGTGCAAGGGGTCCCCGTTGGCGGTTCTCAATGATATGCAAATACTTACAGTGACAAGAACTTACCTGGACCCAAAGTTGAGTATGCATGAGGTGTGGCCCTCATATTCAAGGGGCATGAGATTGCCAACTTATACTTCGTCAAGCATATACTCCAGCTTTGCCACTTTAACCTTAACCACTTCAAGATGCTTATGATAGGGGCAATGAGGGATGAAAGCTAACAAGTACCATAATTTTTGGAAGCTCTTTTTGAAACTTGTAATCCCTGCTTCCTTTACAAAAAGGCCTTTCTTCCACCATTATTGAGTCTCCACCTTCTACCTTTAGGCACCATTAAGAGAGCATAGTTGTCATTCTGTGTGCAGTGTTCCAAAGTTTATTAATTGATGCATATTGTGTTATTACTTGCTCTTGTGCTATTTGTTTCTAGTCACCCTTGTGAACTTTGCAGGTGTCCTATGCATTATATTGCTACTCTATGAGGGACAAGCTGATTGCCACTATGCTATGTTTTCTGCATGTGAAACAAACAAACGTTTTTAAATGCATATTATTCATGATCTTTGTTTGTAGCTTGCCATGTTGCATGCATAGTTACTATGTCCTATTGTTAGAACTCCATCTTTCATGCACATGTTTAGAGTTCTTTGATCCCAGCTTTCAATGCTTGCAAATGGTTGGATCTTCTTTGTGAAGGTGCATGTCACCTCAAAAATTATTCTGTTTATCACTTACCTACTCGAGGACGAGCAGGAGTTAAGCTTGGGGATGCTGATGCGTTGGAAACATATATATATTTTTTTATGTTCCATGCTTGTTTAGTATCTACTTTGCTTTACTTGTCCACACTTTGAGGTGCTTTTTACATGTTTTATGGTACTAACCTATTAACAAGTTGCAACAGTGTCAGATGCCTGTTTTCTGCTGCTTTTGGTTTCAGAAAAGTTAGTAAAGAAATATTCTCGGAATTGGACGGGACAACGTCAAAGTAAATTACTTTTCGTGGGGAACAAGAAGTATAGAGGAGAGCCGGAGTGGATGGCCAGGGGGGCAGACCCACCCCAGGCGCGGGGGCAGGTGGGCCCGCGCCTGGCTAGGGTTTGGTGGCCCTGGCCGCCTCCCGGTCTCGCCCCTTCGCCTATAAGAAGCCCCCGATGCAGAAACCCTGAGTACCCGATCAGAAATCCACGAAACCGTCTGTAGCCGCCGCCACCATCGTCCCTAGATCGGGGAGATTTGAAGTTCTTCCCGGCACCCTACTGGAGGGGAGATCATCCCGGAGGCCTTCTCTCCGGTATGATTCATGAGTAGTTCCACCTTGGACTATGGGCCCATGTAGTAGCTAGATGGTTGTATCTCCTCCTTTGTGCTTTCATGTATAGATCGTGTGAGCTCCGTTCATGATCAAGATCTAATCTATTTGTAATCATGCATGTTGTGTTTGCGGGGATCCGATGGATATTGAGATTATTATGTTGGTTTGATTAATGGTTTTATCTTTATGATTCTATCATGTCTTTGTTGTTTGTGATCTTGCATGCTCTCCGTTGCTAGTGGTTATATTGACCAAGTAGTTGCTAGTGACTCCAAGAGGGGGTATTTATGCTCGATAGTGGGTTCATGCCTCTAGTTTCCAAGGGAAGTGACAGAAATCTCTTCGGTTGTAGATGTGTTGTTGCTACTAGGGAGAAAACAACGGTCTCTTGTTCATAGAACATGTGGACTATTTACCTTACACACTTTGCTTAAAGCATTTGTCTGTTGCTTGCAACTTAATACTGGAGGGGGTTCGGATGATAACCTGAAGGTGGACTTCTAGTCATAGATGCAGTTGGATGATGGTCTATGTATATTGTTGTATTGCCCAATCAACTTCATAGGATCTTTCTGGCTAGTAATTGCATTGTTATGCCTTGCTCAGTTCCTGTCAATTGTCTCGCTGTAATTTGTTTACCCTTCATGCCATGTTGTTTATCTAAGGAGAGCACCTCTAGTGAACTATGGACCCCGGTCCAATCTTTACCATTGATACATCTTCCACTGTTACCTATTTACTTGCTACAAACCATTACCTTCCAAACCATACGTTCAATCCTTTGTTACAACAAACCGGTGAGCTTGACAACTTCACTGATTTGTTGGGGCAAAGTCTTGAGTTTGTGTTGTGAAGGTCTCCGCGTTGCTCGCAACACCTGTGTGATGTTTCCTTCCTCCTTCTGGTTCGATAACCTTGGTCTCAACTGAGGGAAGACTTGTTGCTTGCTGTTTGACACCTTGCTCTTGGGGTTTCCAACTAAGTGCTCCACGTCAGCACTAGCCATCAACGATGGAGTTCTAACAATAAGACAAAGTAACTATGCATGCAACATGAAAGGCTACAAACAAAGATCAAGAATAACATGCATTGAAAAAACGTTTGTTTGTTTCACATACAGAAAATTTGGCATAGTGGCATTCAGCTTGTCCCTCATAGAGTAGCAAATAGATGCATAGGACACCTTCAAAGTTCATAAGAGTGACTAGATACAAATAGCACAAGAACAAGTAATATCAACAATATGCATCAATCAATAAGTTTTGGGACAATGCACACAGAACTAAGAATGGCAACTATGATCTCTTAACTGGTGTCTAAAGGTAGAAGGTGGAGACTCAATATAAAACTGGAAGAAAGGCCCTTCATGAAGGGAAGCAGGGATTTCAAGTTTCAAAACGAGCTTCCAAAGATTATGGTACTTGTTAGCTTTCAGCCCTCATTGCCCCTATCATAAGCATCTTGAATTGATTAAGGTTAAAGTGAACAAACTATGGAGTATATGATTGACAAAGTATAAGTTGGCAATCTCATGTCCCTTGAATATGAGGGCCACACCTCATGCTACTCAACTTTAGTCACCTGTAAGTTCTTGTCATAGTAAGTGCATGTGTATCATAGAGAATCGCCAACGAGGTACCCCTTGCACATGGTACATGAGCTATCCCATAACCAAAATGACAAGGCAAGCAGATAATGAGCATCTCAACGATCTTTTTATTTGCTATTTGCATAGGTTTTTATTGAGGATGCTTCACAGATTGCTCATTATGGTGATGCTGCAAGTTTCCACCATGATTAGGCATGGCTTAGGCTAGCAGCCCAGGCGTTTCTCTAACACAAAATACATAACTCCATGGACTTACAAGCTCCTTTTTTATTTCACACCAGCGACATCCATAGACAAAAGATCATGATATCAATTGTGTACAAAGTACAAGTGCAATGTTGAAAACGTTCCCCATGACAACATGGTTCTTTAATTCCAATGTATAAGTGCAAGCATATACAACATAGATGACATAATGGTTCAAGTTTATTAGGGGCAATAAATATAAAGTGTGCCATCAAGTTCGTGATAGCTTTAATCACTAAGTTTTCACATAACAAAATACTTTTTAATTGGAAGATAGATGAAAACAAGAATATACTTGGAATGGTGTAACACACCATGCATAGGAATTTATAGTGGACACTTTGGAATAAATTGGTTTCTTGGGAGTTGGAAGCATGAGTAGAGCTTACTGATACAAGTGGAGGCTAGCAAAAGACTGGGAGCAACCAACTAAGAGAGCAATAATGACCATGATCATGCAGAGCGACAAAACATTACTAATCAAAGCACAGAGTGGTACTACAAGTCAAGTACGAAATGATCATAGAGGCTATGGTGACTTGTTCATAGTCATAACATGGTGTGAGCATGTGCCAAGTTAACCCAAACAAAGCATCAAAGGAGAATACCACAATACTATGCTTTTGTATGCTAAAACAACGCATAATTCTTTCAAGGAACACTAAGCAATCACAATTGTTTGGAACAAGTCATGCTAGATCAATAATCACTAAGCATAATGTCAAAACAACACCTAGCATGACATGCTAAAGTCTAAGTCACAGTCAAAGCAAGCTCCTCTTGCACTATCAAGCAAGAACTTTCTACTCCTTTCCAACACCAATAAACTTATTTGAAACAACACAGCGAGAACGGGGGTCCAAACTACTTTATTCAAGCAAACTAAACAAACTAAGCAAAGAAAATGAAAACTAAGACGCTCCAAGAATAACACAACAGTGCATGAAACAATAAAAACGAAGTGTCTAGAAAGACCTGAGCTTTTTATTGATGAAGAAGGGGATGCCTTGGGCATCCCCAAGCTTTGACGCTTGTACCTCTTGGATATTTCTTGGGGTGACACCGAGGTGGCATCCCCAAGCTTGATCTTTTGTCCATTCTTCATCTCATTACATCATTCTCTCTCTACACCTGAAATTTTTCCTTCATACAAAACTTCACACAATCTTCATTAGCAATTAGTGTATTCAAAAGATAATAGCCCCTTGGGTTTAGCTTTAGAACAGCAAAAATTTCACTAAAAACACAAGCTACTATAGCAACTCCTTCAAAAAGCTCAATTTCCCAAAAAAGAACCCAAAAAGGAATCAATAAGAAGCAAATGCAAATAATGACAGAAATCTATCAAAACCGACCAGCAGGTAGAAACCAATTTTTTCGAAGACCTTCTGTTGCTCAAATCAAAAAGTGTTGAACTAACTAAAGTTAGCTAACATTATGGGGGATTTATTCGTAAATGTTTAGCTTAATCCGTGACATGGTTATACCCTACGGGTACACGACTTCAGCATACCTGGTCCAGCCCAAGGAAGGCCCACAGCAGATATACGCTGGCCCATGAAGATTTTCGGGTGGCCAAGGCCCATGACGCCTTTGGATCCTTGGAGAGCAAGACTAGCATAGATAGGAAATTTAAAGGGGTAAAACCCTAGAACCTGTAACCGACTAGGACTATGCCCGGGACCTACCTAAGTCTATATAAAGGCCAGGAGGGCACGTCCTAGAGCTCTCGACTCATACTTTCGCACACACCTCCACGCCAGATCGAATCTGCGCACCTTGTAATCTTCGGTTCCGCCGTAATCAAGAGCAGACAAGCAGGAGTAGGGTTTTCCCTCCGGGGGCCTGAACCTGGGTAAATCTCGTGTCCCCTGGTTGCTTGTCTGTTAACCGTGCCACGATCTCCAGCATCCCCATCTTCTCCAAAACCCAAGTCCATAACAATGGGCATTGACGAGATTAAACCTCGTCAATTGGCGCCGTCTGTGGGAATCGGGGCTACTGATTGTGCGATTGTGACGGTCCCGGCCCGATCGATCTACAACTACGCGGCGACGGAGAATCACCTCCTCTTCGGCACTTTCGACTTCACCGCCCACTCGCCAGCCACCATGAAGGATTTCGAGCCCGTAGGCGACAGACTCGAAATTTTGTTCGGAAGTTTCTGCTTCCAGGTGGGACAAACTGGCACACTCCGCCTTCCTGAGCGGGTGCCCGTGCCATCGATCAGGCCCGCCTCGTGGGCTCCACACCCCGTGCTACGCACATCACCATCGACATATGATTTCTACAACAGCAGCAGCTGCAACTCTGATCTGTGTGATCCGCCTTCGGATGAAGGGACCTACGGTTCCGGATCTGAAAGCTGCGGCAGCAGCGAACCGATCTACGAGCGCTACCAATGCGCCGCAGTCATCCAGGAGCAACAAACGCCTAACCCGCCGCCCAACACGAACCCGAACCCGCAGGATAGAAACGGCGGAAACGGCGGGAACAGAAGAAGCCAGTCCCCCCCACCCGAAGGGGAAAACAACTGTCATGCCGTTCCAGGCGACATAGTCCTACCCGTGGACTCCCCACGTGACCTACTGATGGCGTACCACTACCTCCTCATCGAGGAGCACAAGAAGCAAGTCAAGATGCAGGAGACGCTCGACAAACGCAAGCAAGCAACCTCCGAGTCCAGCGCGCGACGAGTTGCGCTCTCCGCCATGGCACCCGGCTCTAGCACGAACGGAAACCAGGGAAACAAGCACCGCTCGCGGGTGGAAAACATGGATCCCAAGGAACTCCGTGATGTGACCCGAACTCTCCACACATCGTTCATGGATATGGATGCCGACGACAACATCATCCCGAAGACACCGCAAGCTGCGATCATGGCAGACACTGCGTATCTCGCGGCCCACCAACCTCCAGAAGGGGACCCGAAAAGAGCCATGCATAAGTCCGCACTCACCGGACTCGGACTCGTCGGAGCTGCGCTCCACGAAGACGCTCCTGCGGAGCCGAAGAAGAAAGCTCCGGTCAGGCGCGACCGGAGCCCTACCCCTTCATCCGAACAGGAGGAGGAGCACGACCTTCCTCGAAGGAAGAAAAGCTCGCATCGCCATAAACGCGACTACGACGCCAGAGACGCGCTTACACAGCGCAAAATCGACAAAGCACGAGCCAAACGCGCATGCCCGTCCGAGTTCGAGATGGATGAAGATGAAGGAGAACTCTGTGGAGCTCGATGCTTCAGCAGATCTGTTCGGCGAACACAGATGCCACGCAATTTCAAGCTTCCTTCGGATACTCCGAAGTTCAACGGCACGCAAGATCCAAAATCTTGGCTCAGCGATCATCTGTCATCCGTCAAGCTGCATGGCGGTAACAAAGAAACCGCAATGCAATGCCTCCAGCTGCAGCTGACAGGCGCGGCGCGGGTCTGGCTCAGCAGCCTATCATCAGGATCCATCCGAAGTTGGGAGGAGCTAGCTTACAACTTCATCCAAAATTTCAAGGGCACCAGCAAGAGGACCGCCTCAATCAAAGAGTTGCGAGCCTGCACTCAGAGAACGGGGGAATCTATTCGCTCGTACATATTACGCTGGTCTACCACCAAGAACTCCGCAGCACATATCTCCGAGGAGAGGGCCATCGACGCCTTCAGAGATGGCGTCAAACGCCAAGATTTCAAGGAGGAACTTGGGCGTGTCAAGCCCAAGACATTCGACCACCTCATGGAAATTGCCAACAGTTGGGCAGACGGCGAAGATTGCATCCAGCGAGCGCAATCAGATGAAGAGGACGACTACGGCCGAAGGCGAGAACGCCGCAGCAAGAGAAGATCGCGTGTCTACGAAGACCGCGACGGACCCGACATGGTCGCGGCTGGCTACGCCGACCGCCGCAACGACAACAGCCGCAATAGCGGAGGATACCGCAGAGGAAATTTCCGCGACAGCGGACGACCAGCACAGTCGTGGCAACGCCGCGACCGCGACAACGGACCCTCAGCATTCGACAAACTTTCGGGTCCATGCACCATCCACTTCTACATCGACAAACAAGATGGCAAAAAGAAAGCCAGTCACATGCTCAAGGACTGCCGCGAGTTCCAGAAACTCAGTGAAAGCATGGTGCAGATGAGGCAACAAGCCCCAACCCCTGCGTTCGGAAACGCACCCGCGCCAGGAGAAATAGCACACGGAGCTCCTCCACCGCCACCTATTGGAGGCCCAAACCAACTAGTCGCACCAGCGCAAAACAACGCCGGGGTCGGATACCCCCCACCAAAGGGAGCACTAAATATGATCCAGAAGGGACGCCCCACAAACAGGGTGCAGAAGAAAATCACCCGACAAATCAACTTGGCCGTGGCAACTCCACCTGCAATCCCTGAGTACCTCAGCGGATCGGAGTCCTGTATCACATTCACTCGCGCGGATCACCCTTGCCAGATCCCTCGCCCAGGTCATGCTGCCCTGGTGCTGGAGGCGCAGATCGAAGGCTTCGAGATGAGTCGCGTCTTCATGGACGGCAGCAGCGGCATAAATCTAATGTTCGCAAGCACTCTAGTAGCTATGCGGATCCCGCAATGCAGCCTGGAACAATCAGACACAACGTTCCACGACATTGTCCCAGGAAAGGGCATATTCCCCCTGGGCAAAATAGGGCTCGACATTATCTTCGGGAAGCCGGACAACTTCCGGCAGGAGCGCCTCGAATTCGAAGTGGTGGACTGGCCGTCGCAATACCACGCCATCCTGGGGCGTGTAGCATTCGCAAGGTTACTGGCCGTCCCGCACTACGCATACCTACTACTCAAGATGCCAGGACCAAGGGGCGTCATCACAGTCCACGGGAGCTTCACGCGATCGGACCAATGTGACAGGGATTTCAACAAAATCTCCCAGTCTTTCGGCATGCAAGACGAGCTTGTAAGGCTCCGTGAAGTAACGAACAATGGGGTACCCCCAGTCACAAGGCAGAATGCACCTGACATGTCCTTCGACTCCACCATCAACACCAAGAAAGTACAGGTCCATCCGACAGATGCCTCCAAGACGGCCTTGATCGCCAATGACCTCAGCACCACATAGGAAGGCACGCTCGTCGAATTCCTCCGTGAGCACTGGGAAATCTTCGCCTGGTGTCCTGCGGACATGCCAGGAGTTCCCAGGGAATTCGCCGAGCACGCACTCAATGTCTTTCCAGACACCAAGCCAGTCAAGCAGTCCATCCGAAGACTGTGGGAGCCACGAGCCGAAGCTATCGACAAGGAAATCAATAGACTACTCGCTGCAGACTTCATCAGGGAAATCAAAGAAAGCGAGTGGCTTGCAAACACGGTGATGGTCCCGAAGAAGGACACGGACATCCTGCGGATGTGCGTGGACTTCACGTCACTAAATAAGCATTGCCCAAAGGACCACTTCCCTCTTCCACGGATCGACCAGATCATCGATTCGACTGCAGGTTGCGAGAAACTCTCCTTCCTCGACGCCTACTCAGGCTATAACCAGATTCGGCTCAAGGTCGAAGATCAGGAGAAAACGGCGTTTATCACACTGTTCGGAGTATTCTGTTACAACACAATGCCCTTCGGGCTAAAGAACGCGGGTGCCACGTACCAGCGATGCATGCAGGCCTGCCTCAAGGACCAGATCGGTCGCAATGTCCAAGTCTATGTCGACGACATAGTAATAAAAACTAAGGAGGCAAGGACACTTATCGACGATCTCCGCGAGACGTTCGAAAACCTTGACGGCTACAGGATCAAGCTCAATCTCGAAAAGTGCGCTTTCAGCCTCCCCATCAGGTCAGCTGCTCGGGTACTTCACCTCTCAACGAGGGATAGAGGCGAACCCGAAGAAAATCAGAGCCATCATGACGATGGAAAAGCCGAAAAACCTCAAGGGCGTCCAGCAGCTCGCAGGATGAGTAGCGGCGCTAAGCAGGTTCATCAGCCGCATGGGCGAGAAGGCCCTACCATTCTACCAGCTGTTGCGCAAGGCAGACAAGTTCGAGTGGACACCAGAAGCCAACGACGCATTCGAAAGCCTCAAGCGGCTCCTCTCCACCTCGCCCATTTTGGTCACGCCAAAGGAGCGCGAGCCCCTGTTGCTGTACATAGCAGCCACACACCAGGTGGTCAGCACCGTATTCGTGGTCGAACGACCCGAAGAAGGCAAGACCCACGGGGTCCAGCGCCCAATTTACTAGCTCAGCGAGGTACTAACACCAACAAAGCAGAGGTACCCTCACTACCAAAAGCTAGCCTACGGCATGTTCATGACGGCTCGACGGCTGAGCCATTACTTCCAGGAACACCAAGTGATGGTGGTCAACGAGGCACCCCTGAACAGCATCCTGAATAATCCAGAGGCCACGGGATGGGTGGCCCTGTGGGGCATCGAACTGTCACCCTTGGACATCGTCTACGAGAAGAGACACGCAATTAAATCTCAAGTCCTTCCGGACTTCCTGGTACATTGGATGGAGCTGCAGCTGCCAGACACCCCAGACATGTCGCAGTCATGGACAATGCACTTCGACGGCTCCAAGCACGAAGCCGGAGCAGGGGCAGGGGTCATAGTGACCTCCCCGCAAGGCGACAAGATGAAGTACGTTCTTCGGATGCAATTCAGAGCCTCCAACAACGAGGCCGAATACGAAGCCCTCATCCATGGCATGAGGATGGCAAAGATATGCGGCGCAACGCGCCTGGTCATCTACAGTGACTACAATCTCGTCGTCCAGCAGACGATGAATGAGTGCGACGCACACGCTGAAAACATGATCGCGTACCGCGCGCTCTACAACGCACTCGAAGGAGAATTCGACGGCTGCGAACTTCGGCACGTTGGAAGAGAGAGCAACGAGGAAGCCGATAGACTCGCCAACATCGGCTCCACTTGCGCAAAGGTGCCACCAGGTGTGTTCCTCGAACAAATCTGCGTGCCATCCATCAAGCGGAAATTCCCCAAGGGATCACCCGAAGAAGCAGAACACTCGGGAGCTACGCTACCCGAAGGACACGAAGGACCCGAAAAGCTAGACACAGAAGTAGCCATGGTCAACCTAATGCAGGTCATGGCAGTCGAAGAAGCTTGGACGCGACCATACCTCTAGTTCTTGATAACCGGAGAATTGCCTGACAGCCCAACAGACGCCCGACGCATATCTCGCCGGTCAAAAGCCTTCACCATCATCAACGGCGAGATGTACAAGCGCAGCATCATGGGTGTACTTCAACGGTGCGTCACCATCGACGACGGTAAGGCCATACTCCAAGACATCCATGAAGGCATCTGCGGCCACCACGCAGGCAGCCGCTCCCTTGTCGCTAAAGCTCTACGAGCAGGATTCTACTGGCCAACAGCCATAAGTGACGCAAAGGACATCGTCCGAAAATGCAACGGATGCCAACGGTTCGCCGACAAACCGCACGCACCTGGGTCCGAGCTCAGACCCATACCTATAGCTTGGCCTTTCGCTCAATGGGGCCTCGACATGATCGGCAAACTGCCAAAATCCTCGAAAGGGGGACACATCTTCCTCCTGGTTGCAGTCGACAAATTCACCAAGTGGATCGAGGCCATGCCGGTCACCAACCAGAAAGGCAAAACTGCCGTCAAGTTCTTCGAGTCCATTGTCTACAGGTTCGGCGTACCGCACAACATCATCACCGACAACGGATCGAACTTCATCTCTGAAGAATTCCAGGACTTCTGCGAAGGCCTTGGGATAAACATCACGTACGCCTCAGTGGCACACCCGCAAACGAATGGGCAAGTGGAAAAGGCCAACGACCTAATCGGCGCCGGCATCAAGAAGCGCCTCATGAGCTCACTCGAACAAAAAGATGGAAACTGGACGAAAGAGCTACCATCCGTCCTGTGGAGCTTACGGACTACGCCAAACAGCTCCACCGGCTACACACCGTTCTTCATGGTACACGGAGCCGAAGCCGTGCTACCAGCCGAAGTACGCCACCAGGCCCCACGGGTCGTCGCTTACAGCGAAGCCGAATACACGGTTGCACTTGAAGACGCTGTGGACACACTCGATGAAGCACAGGATATAGCAGAAGCTCGATCAGCGGTGTACCAGCAGAGTCTCCGCAACTACCACAGCCGCCGGCTGCGCCCAAGGTCCTTCGTCGAAGGAGACCTCGTCTTGCGACTCAAGCAAAAGCGACCGAATAAATTCGAGTCACCATGGGAAGGACCCTACGTCATCACCGAAGTCATCCCAGGTGGCGCCTATCGCCTCAAGCACGTGGAGTCTGGAGTCGCATACTCCAACCCATGGAATATCTCGCACCTGCGACGATTCTATCCGTAGCAACCTACTCCCTTTTACTTTCAATAAGGCTTCCAGCCAAGGCTCTTCAGCCAAACAATGTACCTCATCCATTACGATATAAATAAAGCTAAGTGTCTCGCCCCAAAACTTCGGTTCACTATTTTCTACAACTATACTACATGCTACAAACGCACTCGGGGGCTCCCCCCACCTCACAATTTCATCGATTGAGGACCAAACGTGTACACCTGAGTACCTGACAACGTCAGGCAAACGAAAAGGACACGTACTCAATCAAAGCACGGCGTGCTCACAAAAAAACAAACCTTTACAACAAAGGGCACAACACGCCCAGCCGAAATATACAAATTTTACATCTCTCTCTTTTTACAGGTACTACCTATGTTGAAGAATAATCTGGGCACGCTGCTCAAACAAATCTACAATCTGTTCGGCATACTGCCTTACAGCCACGTAATGCGGACGCATGTCCCACTCGCCACCATCAGGGCGAAGAGGTGGCCCAGCAGCCACAGCAGCCAAATCCACGTTTGGCCGGTGTAGCCTCACAAGAGACAAAGCAGCCTTCACTCCCGCGACGAGCTGTTGTCGCACCAACTCCTTGACATTGCTCACGTTCCGAAACTTCGACAGAAGACCCGCAAGGATCGTCGGTACGGCATCCAAAGGAAACATGACGTGCAGCACCAAGGAAAGCGATGTCTGCACTTGGCGGAGCACCCGCGAAACTTGATGAACACGATCCTGCACCGTTGCCAGAGCCATGGCGCGATCGCGATCCATCCAGAAAAAGCCGTCGGCCTCCATGTCCTGTTGAGTCAAGCAATTGACCCGAACAGTGACACGCTCCTTTTCTTCCCTCGGAGCAAGATTCGCACCTGTGACAATCGCACAAAACAAGAGTAAGGCCAGAAGGCTCATCCGAAGAGCCGAGCTACAGCTCGAACCAAAGAACAACTTACATTGCAGCTGCTCGGACAACCAAACCAGCTCCGCCATCAAGTACTCCTCTCTGGCTGCACCACGATCCGCCTTGGACTTCCAAACGTCGGCATGACCGCGTAACCCGAGCAACTCCCTCTCCAGACTACGCACACGATCCCGAAGGAAAGTGAGCTGCGAGGAATCATCCAAGGATGGACGCAACGGCATTGCGGATGAGGCGTCAACAGGGTTAGCACCCGAAGGAACCTAGAGCAGCAACAAAAGAAAGGAACACAGACATTCAGCCAAGGATAGAGCACAACTCAGAGGAATTCATTAAATATATGAGGCCACTACGTGGCACAAGGATGGTGTTCTTCAAGATATTTACAACAAAAGCAGACTACAAACTACCCTACGTCTACTACGCCTAAGATGCGGGACCCTGAGTCGCCTCGGAGCCAGACTGCCTAGCTTTGGCCCCGCCCTGCTGCCGCAGTGCATACTCAGACAGCAAATCAATGAGCTTGGGCCCATATCGCTTGCAGCGAGCAGAATAGGCAGCAAAGGCTACCTCGGATCCATCCGCAGTCGTCGGCACCCGAGAGGTGATCTGGGGCAGATCCAGATCTGCTCCAGCCGCCAAGGCCATCGCCAGCCCGACGGACGCGCCGATGCCCTTCTGCTTGCGCTTGTACGCCACAGGCGCTTCGGCTGACAGGGCCTCCGCCAGAGCATCCACATCATCAAGGGCTGCGCCCTTCGGGACAAGCTCCTTGTAGAAGCGACCAAGGACCTCTTCCGCCTTGGCAAGGGAGCTGACGACAGTGCTGCAGCGGTCTTCGACCGCCACAGTGGCATCATCTAGAGCACTCCCGTGCTCCAGAGCACCGCTGTCGAACTCGATGCCTGCGGCATCTGAGACAAAAAAATAAGAAGAAAAACATAAAGAAAAGCAGCATAGAAGAAGACCCGAAGAAAAAGAAACAAGTACAAAACTAGCACTCACCCGAAATAGCCTTGGCAGCAGCCATGAGCTTCGTCGCCACCTCCTTTTCACGAGAAGCCGCAACGGTGGCTAGCTTCTCCTCACGATCTGCGGCCTCCTGCTGCAGACGCTCCTTCGCTCCGGCTGCCTTAGTCAGCTCTAGCTCGAGGCGTTCTTTCGCGCCAACGGCGGCTTCGGCCTTCTGCTCCGATTGACCAAGGCTCTTTTTGAGAGCGTCAACCTCACGGAGGGAATTGTTATGCTCCTCTGCATTCAAGACAAGCTAGTGTCAAAGAACAGGACCAAGATAAATAAGAGAGGCATTAAAAGGTAGATAGATACCTTGAAGCTGCCGAAGGTTCGCCTCCAGCGCCAGGCGCTCCTGCCCCAGCCGCTTGGCCTCCTGCACAAAAGGCTGCAGAAAAATAAATAGAAGTAAGAAAAAGGCTTGGGGGCTACGCCCAACACGAAGAAGCAAAAACAAAATTCGCACACGAAGACACTCGGGGGCTCCCCCCGTGACATGAAGCAGAAAAACTTACATGCTCTGATGGCGACTCCGAAGAACCGCCTGCGAAATTCTGAGGCGCAACCACCTGCACCTCCTGCAACGGAGGATCCGGAGCCGCGCCACCCGAAGTCTCCACCGTCTGAGGCGGAGGAGACGCAATTTTCGACTCCCCCATCATCTCTCGCCCACCATCACTGGAGGAATCATGGGGGGAGTGCCTGCATACGAACCAATCAGCACAAGTGCAAAAATCATGAAGAAACAAGGATAATAGTGCAACAAGAAACTTACGAGCCCAATGAGCTCAGGTCGAAGACAGGAGGAGTCCTTCGGGCTCTCTTCTCCTCTTTCTTCTCTTCCTTCTTCTCCTTCTTCTTTTCTTCCTTCTTCCGCTTCGCTGGCGGGTGCGGCGCTACAGCCCGCACAGGAATAGCAGGAAGGGGAGAGGAAGAACCTCCATGACCGTCACTATGACGCTCAAGGCCCAGAGGGTTTCTGGGAGTCGGAGGAGTCGAGGCATCCGAAGACTCGCTGGAGCTCCGTGACCGTTTTCGCGTATGGTCCTCACTCGACTCGTCGGCATCCTCCGCCGGAGATTGCGCCGACGGTAGCTCAGACACGGAATCAACCACTTCATTATCCGGGGCATTCGGATACCTTTCAGGCAACGGCGGTACCATGCCCGGCACTTTGAAGCTCTGCAAAATCAGAAGGAACTTTGTTAGCAAACAAAGGAAATAAAAACACAGCCGACAAAAGCACTACGTGCACAAATCTACACCTGCGGTACGGCCAACGTCGAAGAAAATGGAGGAGTTAGCGACTTCCCCGGGATTTCTTCTCCGGCTTTGAACTTCAGCAGCGCGCGAAGGGCCATGTCGAGATCCCCCTCGAACATTTTCTCAGCCGAAACCCTCGTCGAATCACGGCGCCCAGAATAAAGAAACATCGGATGCGCCCTCGCCTGGAGAGGCTGCACCCGACGCTCAAGAAATGTTCGGATGATGTCCACGCCGTTCACCTCCTTCTCCGGAATCAGCTGGAGATCCTCCACCCGACGGTAAAGGGCCTCTATCTCCGCCACCTCACCGTCCAAGATTTGGTTTTTCCAAGATCTTTTCTTCTCAATCATTTGGGAGGGGTCAAAGGGAATAAGACCAAAATCTTGCCCGGGCACTACGGAGTCGCGGATATAAAACCATCGCCTCCGCCAGTACTGGACAGATTCGGACATGGAAAAAGAAAAGAAGAGAAGATTGGGACTAAGGGAGATGATGCAACCCCCAATGGGATATACACCATCCGAACCAGATTGCCTCTTCATGGAATAGAGCTTCCGGAAGAGGCCAAAGTGCGGCTCAATGCCAAGCCAGCACTCGCAAAAAGTGATAAAACACGCAATGTGGAGAAGAGAATTGGGAGACAGATGATGAAGCTGAATCCCATAGAAGAAGAGCAGTCCATGAAGGAAGTCGTGGACCAGAAAAGAAAACCCACGCAAAACGAAGGCGAGAAACATAACCCGATACCCAGATGGGGGACGGGGGATTACCTCATTGCCGTGGAGTTTGACGGCCTCCCTATCTTGCGGGATCAGGCCCCGCTCGCGAAGCTTGCGGAGATCGCTCTCCCGCGTCTCTGATCGCCGCCAGCCACCATCGGTGACGCGAGTAGCGGCGGTGCCCTTCTTTCCTCCGGCGGCGCTGGTCCCAACCGCAGATGAAGACTTCTTTGGTTTCCCCATTGCGCTACGGCGGCGCCGGCGGTGAAAACGTAGAAAGAACGACGGAAATGTGTAAGGAAATCCCAGCGCGAAGCAATAATCGCTCGAGCACAAGGAGGCAGTGAACACAAGAACTGGTGCGGTGAAAACAAACCACGGTTTCCCCCAATGATTATAACAGCAAAGACGACGAACGGCAGCCGTCCATCCAGAAGACCTAACGCCAATAGCAGATCTGACCGTACACGTGTCAACATCACAACGAACCGTCGTTACCACGTCGTCCACTACGCGCGGAAATCGAGGAGACACCGTAATTATCTCCACGCCGCGCGTGACCGGTCAATTCAAAGTCAGCAAGTGGGACCCACGTTCGTCCAGTCAAGTCATCTCTGGCGTAGCAGACGCTTGAGGTCATCGGTCGTCAGCACTGATGTCATCAAAAGCTATACTAGCACAAACTACAATTCTTCGGCTCCATAGCTAAGAGTACTCACTCGAATCTTCGATTCGACTAAATACTCAGGGGCTACTCCTATCAGGAGCGCTGGCCGCACACCCGGAGGATGAATAACGACAAAGTATTTTCTTCGAGTCCTACGTCGAGTCTACGACTCCACTACGGACTCGGGGGCTACTCCCATAGGGAGGGTGGATTTAAGCATCCGAAATTTTTTGAGTCTTACGGACTTAACAACTGAACAATGATTGAACTAAAGTCTCTGCTCGAGTCTACGACTCGAACAGACACTCGGGGGCTACTCCCATAGGGAGCGCTGGTCGCGCACCCTATGAATTCTTCGACTGCGATCTTTCGGATCAGCACGCAAAAAACTTTTTGGCATCTCTGCCCCAACAAGCGCTGAGTGAGTGACAATCTCCTTGGCCACCCGAAACACCTCTGTGGTGACAAATGTTCGGATGTTGCGTCAGCGACGCAAAGATAAGACCTGCAGATATCATCTGACGGCCTGGCAACGTACATGACTGCGCTCTGCTAGTACAAATCCATGTCAACAGGCGTGATGAAAAATCCCGACGGACGCATTGGGTACATTAATTAAAATCACTGGAATTCCACTCCTGTAAGTCCTCCGCGGCCTGAGTCGAATTACGCCAGCATATGTTCCAGGTCCGAGTTGAGGGACTCGAACTTGAAGAAGATCGTGTTGTTTCGTCCTAAGACAGTTAACTGATTCGTCGGGTGAGTAAGGCACACGCGTCAACAATCCCTACACACACACACATACTATTAATACATAGTTGCACCCGAAAGATGGAAGAGTCCTCAGTCGAATCTACGATTCGACTGATCACTCGGGGGCTACTGACATGGTTAGACCCTACGGGTACACGACTTCAGCATACCTGGTCCAGCCCAAGGAAGGCCCACAGCAGATATACGCTGGCCCATGAAGATTTTCGGGTGGCCAAGGCCCATGACGCCTTCGGATCCTTGGAGAGCAAGACTAGCATAGATAGGAAATTCAAAGGGGTAAAACCCTAGAACCTGTAACCGACTAGGACTATGCCCGGGACCTGCCTAAGTCTATATAAAGGCCAGGAGGGCACGTCCTAGAGCTCTCGACTCATACTTTTGCACACACCTCCACGCCAGATCGAATCTGCACACCTTGTAATCTTCGGTTCCGCCGTAATCAAGAGCAGACAAGCAGGAGTAGGGTTTCCCTCCGGGGGCCTGAACCTGGGTAAATCTCGTGTCCCCTGGTTGCTTGTATGTTAACCGTGCCACGATCTCCAGCATCCCCATCTTCTCCAAAACCCAAGTCCATAACAATGGGCATTGACGATATTAAACCTCGTCAATCCGACTTACAGAGACTCCTCACGAATTTTTATGGTGGAGCACAGAAATCTGTTTCGGGACAGCAACTCCCCAAATCATACTTCCCTCTCATAAGAGGTCATTCTTGGCGCAAAAAAGCAAACAAAAAGGATAAGGAGAGGTCATAACTGAATTAATAACTTCGAAGACTCAAGAAAACTCTTAGGTTATCTCCCAACAAGTACTTTTCTTTAACGCCTTTAATTTAGGCACAAGAAGCAAGAAATCAAGTATTTTGAAATGAATAAGCATTAACATAAACTCTCTTGGTCCTACCTTTCTTACATTTCTTCTTATCTTTAGGGAAAATATGATTGCTTACTAGAGGAGCAAAATGCATAATGACTTTCCCACATCTATTATTGGTCCAAGGTGTTTCAGTAGGGATCTTCCAAGTGTAATATGTCCTTTGCCTACACATTCAATAACAAGAAAATCAGTAGACACCATTTTCCCTGAGATTTTTGTAAACACACCTTCAGCTATTACAATGGGTAATAAAGTTGCATTATTGGTAAGAGATATTTCTTCTCCTCCTTTAGAAAGTCCCCAAAGACTCAAAGACTCATAAATATCTTTAGGCATAAGGCAAAATTAAGACATGATATCACAGCGAGCATCAAAATTTGCACTATTTATAGAGACTTTGATTGTGGGAAACCACTTTGAAGGGTCAGAATTTGTTGGAACATAACCATGGTGCTCTCTAAGTGTGTGATAGCAACTGTTCAAAGCAGCAGTACTGAACTCAAGAGTGTTCAACCTAGCATAAATGTCTATAAAAGAAGAATCATACTTGCCAGGCATATTATAGATTATAATCAAACTATTTATAGCATCTAAATATTCATTCTCAGTACAACGAAAAACATCTTTATCAGCCACAGCATCCAAAGCATATATATAATAAAGAGCAATACCGTGGTAGAAACTATTAATAATCAAGCTAAGACTTATCTTAGGCTCAGTTTCCCTTTGTAAAGCAGAGATTCTAGACCAAGCTTCTTTGAAACTCTCTCCACTTCCTTGCTTGAAAGTAAAGATCCTTTCCATAGGTGACACAGGGATTGGACCAAAACCAGACATAATGGCAACTAGACCAGGAACTATTTTTTGTGTTTTTGATAAGAGAAAACAAACCAAACTAAACTAATTTTTTTTGGAGTTTTTGATAAAAAGAGGCAAACAAAACCAAGCAAAAGAAACTAAGCAAACTAAAAACAAAGTAAAGAGAAAGGTTGTGGAGGACTCCCCTTGTGAAGATGTCCTTAGCCTCCCCGGCAACGACGCCAGAAAATCTTGGTGGCGCTGCGTCAACGTGGAGCGCTTCGTCGGGAAACCCCAAGAGCAAGGTATGATGCAGCACAGTAGCAAGTCTTCCCTTAGTAAGAAACCGAGGTTATCGGACCAGTAGGAGGAAGAAAACGTCTCAAAGGTGTTGCAAGCAACATGGAAACCTGCAGAACACAAACTCAAGACTTTGCCCCAACTAATAATGAGGTTGTCAATCTCACCGGTTGCTGTAACAAAGGATTAACTGTATGGTGTGGAAGGTGATGATAGTTTTCAGCAAGTAAACAGTAACAGTGGAAGATGTATCAATGGTAAAGAATGGACCAGGGTGCATAGTTCACTAGAGGTGTTCTTAGATAAAAACTTGGCATGCTGGGTAAACAAATTACAGCAGGGCAATTGACAGGACTGAACAAGGCATAACAATGCAATACTAGCCAAAAAGATCCTATGATATTCGATTGGGCAATACAATAAGATACATAGACCGCCATCCAACTGCATCTATGACTAGAAGTCCAGCTTTGGGTTATCATCCTAACCCCCTCTAGTATTAAGTTGCAAGCAACAGACAACTGCTTTAAGCAAAGTGTGTAAGGTAAACAATCCACTTGCTCCATGAACAAGAGACCGTTGTTTTATCCCTAGTGGCAACAGCACATCTACAACCTTAGAGATTTCTGTCACTTCCCTTGATTAAATAGAGGCATGAATCCACTATCGAGCATAAATACCCCTCTTGGAGTCACTAGCAACTACTTGGCCAAGATAGCTACTAACAACGGAGAGAATGCAAGATCACAAACAACATAGACATGATAGAATCAATTAGACAAAACCATTAATCAATCTGACATAGTAATCTCAATATCCATCGAAACCCCGCACACACAACATGCATGATTAAAAATAGATGAGATCTTGATCATGAACGGAGCTCACAAGATCTAGACATGAAAGCACAAGGAGGATATACAACCATCTAGCTACTACATGGACCCGTAGTCCAAGGTGGAACTGCTCACGCTTCATACCGAAGGCTGACATGATGAAGAAGATGGCCTCTGGGATGATCTCCCCTCCGGCAGGGTACCGGAAAGAGCTTCAGATTTCCCCGATCTAGGGACGATGGTGACGACGACTACATACGGTTTCGTGGAATATTGATCGGATACTTAGGGTTTAGGCATCGGGGGCTTCTTATAGGCGAAGAGGCGAGGCTGAGAGGCGGCCAGGGGCCCACACCCTGCCCAGGCATGGCCCAGGGTGGGCCTGCGCCGGGGGGTGAGTGCGGCCGCCCTTTGGCGCCCCTCCGTCTCTCCTCTGGACTCCATGTTCTCCTCGGTGAAATATTGACATTGGCTTTTGTCCCGTCTAATTCCGAGAATATTTCCTTACTAGCTTTTCTGGAACCAAAAATAGCAGAAAACAGGCAACTGACACTATGGCAACTTGTTAATAGGTTAGTACCAGAAAACATATAAAAATCACCTCAAAGTGTGAACAAAGCAAAGTAAAGTAGATACTAAACAAGCATAGAACATAAAAAAATTATAGATACGTTTCTGACGTATCACCCCTCATCAGGAGCTCCACTACTAGGTCGCCAGGGAGGTGCCAAATCGAGGCATGTAGGGCATGGATATGACCTCTCCTATTTTTCCTTTTTCTTGACTTTTTCCGATGTATCTTCTGATACGATATGTATATTTTTTTTGTGATTTTTTTGGATCTTTTGGATCTTGTCTGAATCATATTGCAGGTCGAAAGTATCTTTTGGTTTTAATTTTTATTCGGACGGGTTCTTTTGTTCTGTATCAAACGGGGTGTATACTACCATGTATCTTGTGATTCCATGAAAATTTCTATGGATTTTGAATGAATCTCTAGGTCCCGTCTCCCCGATCCTCCTCCTCGGCCGTTGGTTTGAGATGCGGTTTCCTTATTGAATCTAGATGGTCCCAGTTGAATCTATGTTGAATCCAGTGAATTGTTTTATATTCTTTCAAGTTCCAGTGAAGTTTATTAGATGTCTTGTGAATTGTGTATGAAACACATATGTTTTTGTTAACTATGTATGAATATTTCTTGATACCGTTATAAATCCTCTAAGTTTCTTTCATATTTATCTCATGTTTCTTGGAACTTTGTTTTCCTAGATCCGGAAATATTGGATATTCTTTTTCTTGATATTTATTTAGAATTTTTGTGAGTTTGGTTATGAATTTGAGAGGGATATAGTCATATATTCATGAATTCTCCAATGATTTGGCCCTAGAGAAACTGGATCTAGGCATCATCTTTTCTTGGGGTTTTATCCATTCAGTTCGTGATGTATCTTGCTGAATCTGTTTTTTCTATTAATACCGATTTAAAACTTTGTATTTTCACGTAAATAAAACTTTGTTGTAACTTTGATACATGTATGTGTTGGAATTATGCCCTAGAGGCAATAATAAAGATGTTATTATTATAATTCTTGTTCATGATAATGTTTATATTCCATGCTAGAATTTTATTAAGCAGAAACTTTAATACTTGTGTGGTTTGTGAACAACACCGTGTCCCTAGTACGCCTCTAAGGACTAGCTCATTGATTAATGATGGTTAAGGTTTCCTGACCATGGACATGAGTTGTCAATTAATAATGAGATCATATCATTGGGAGAATGATATGGTGGACAGACCCAAACTAAGCGAAGCAATTAGATCGTGTCATCGTGTTCGTCTTTGCGAAGCTTTTCTTATGTCAAATATTGTATTCCTTAGACCATGAGATAATACAACTCCCTGGTATCGGAAGAAAGCTTTGAGGTCATAAAACGTCATCCTATGAGAGGGTGATCATAAAGTTGTCTCTCAGGTGATCAGAAAGTATCTGTTGGGTTGTATGTATCGAGATGGGATTTGTCCCTCCCAAGTCGGAGAGATATACTTCGGGCCCACTCGGTAATCGATATCAACACCGCTTGCAAGTATGTGGTTAAGGAGTTAATCACAAAGTGATATCGGATTACGGAACGAGTAAAGTACTTGCTGTGAACGAGATTGAACTAGGTATGACGGTACCGACGATCGAATCTCGGGCAAGTAAAATATCGCGAGACGAAGGGAATATATATATATGGGATTGATTGAATCCTGGCATCGTGGTTCATCCGATATGATCATCGATGAATGTGTGGGAGTCAATATGGGTTTCCAGACCCCGCTGTTGATTATTGATAGAAGATCATGTCTGCATATTCTCGAACCCGCAGGGTCACACACTTAACGTGTCTCGACGCTAGGATAGGTTGGATAATTGGTTTATGAGTTTTTGTTCGAAGTCTCGTATGGGATCCGGGACATCACGAGAGGTTCCGGAGTGGTCCGGAGAATAAGATTCATATAAGGCAGTGCAGTTTTTGGAGTTCGGAATTGTTCCGGTTAATCGGTATTGTACCGGAAGCTTCTAGAACCTTCCGAAAGGGGACCAACGTGGCCCCACCTTCCGGCAGGGGGCATGGGCCTATGAGGGAGTGCCCTGGCCGCATTGGGCCAGGGGCACAAGGCCCCATAGGGCCCATCTGGCCAAAGAGGGTTTAAACCCTAGATAGAGCTTCTAGAAGGGGGGGTTTCCTTGCCCCCCACTCCTCCTCCTTTGGGGCCGCCGGTTTGGGCTTGGGGGAGGGGCTAAGGCTGCGCCCCACCCCTCTATATAAAGAGGGCTGGGGGCGCACCAACCCCACACCTTCCCCTCCAACCCTAGCCGCCCTGCTGCCCTCCTCTCTCCCTCCCGACTGTTTGTAGGCGGAGCCCTGCTGCAGAAATTCTCCACCATATACACCACGCCGTCGTGTTGTAGATCCAATCTGTCTCTCCACCATACTTGCTGGACCGAGGAAGTAGGAGACGTCGAGGTGCTGCACGTGTGCATCTCACGGAGGCACCGCCACTTGTGGTGCTAGATCGGATCGGATCGCGAGGAGGAGAAGCGAGTACGACTACATCACCCACGTTCCGACGAACGTTCCGCTGTGCGAATCTTCAAGGGTATGAAGATCTAATCCAATCTCTCTCGTTGTTTGCATCTCCTAGATTAGATCTTGGCTTTCCCTCTGTTCGCATCCGTAGAAAATTTTGATTTACTATGCCGCGAAACCCTTCAGTATGAATCTTTATTAATCTTCATCAGCAGGCCAGATCTGATCCTTTTTTATGTGTGTCGTGGAAGCTACTGCCTAGGCGTGTCTATCGTTGACACGCTGTTGTACGCCATGGCACAGCTGCTGCGCGACCTCCACAGGCTCTGCTCTAGCCGGGACCACGTCGCCGGGATTTTGTTCATATGATTTTGTTTCGAATCGTGTATGAGGCATGAATGAAACATGATATTTCTTCTTTATATATTGTCATGTATATGCTTTCCAGATCATCGTGTATATGGAACTTGAATCGTGTATCCATCGTAGAAAATTTTTATGAATCTTGTATGAAAACTTATGAATCGTGTATGAAGCATGAATGAAACTTTTGATACAGATTTCATTTATATTGAAAAATGTACTATTAAAATAAATGTTATAAAAATCTATATTATTGTAAAATAAATAGTATGATAATAAATTCTTTTAATTTTTTATGAAAATTGCTTCAATCCTGAATTAAACGTCCATGAATTTAACAGTTGCAAAATGCTTAATGAAACTTCCCTTGACATAATTAATATGATTTTTTGAAATATTATTTTTAGATGTATTTTTGAAATTAGATTGTACATAAAACTGGCTAATTAAATCAACAAAGTAATACTTTCTCTATGTGATAATTGGGGAAGCAAACAATGACGAAATATGTATAAAACTTGAAAAACACAAGGGCTGAGAAGCAAAACTGTAATGGACTCAGGAAGTAAGGTGAGAGGGTTGTTTTGTAAAATGCGTAGCACGAATCTCCAACAAATAGAGGACAAAGATGGTGCCGGAGGCCCAACTTACAGGGGGTTGCATTCCCCAAGATTGACACCATAGAGACACCAAGGCGGACTGTAACACCCCCGGTCACTCCGGACCGACAGCTGTCACTTCTGACAGCTCAATAGGATCTCTAGACTAATCCCACAGACCAACACTAGTCTTTTCTGCGCACTTTGTCCTCACTCGTGCGCACCTGGTTACCCACTTCCCAGTCGGTCACTCATCCTAGAATTGCTCTAGGCCAAGCACACTTAACCTTAGAGTTCTTTTCGAATGAGCTTCCGGAAAAGAAGTTGCAACTTGTTGGTATGGGTTTCCTATCAATCCTATTGAGCCATGCGCCAGGGTCTCACATACACCCACCCTTAGAAGATCGACGTCCTCGTCGATCAACCACAAGCCAGGAACGTCCCCTCTTGGCACACGTCTGTGCGTCCAGTGCCAGCACATGTGCCATGCCGTGTCCACTCCGGGCCACACGCGCCATGCGCCACATGTCTACCACTGACCGCACACGCCCGTTTCACCGCGAGGGTCGGCTATGATACCAATTTGTAACACCCCCGGTCACTCCGGACCGACGGTTGTCACTTCTGGCAGCTCAATAGGATCTCTAGACTAACCCCATAGACCAACACTAGTCTTTTCTGCGCACTTTGTCCTCACTCGTGCGCACCTGGTTACTCACTTCCCGGTCGATCACCCATCCTAGAATTGCTCTAGGCCAAGCACGCTTAACCTTAGAGTTCTTTTCGAATGAGCTTCCGGAAAAGAAGTTGCAACTTGTTGGTATGGGTTTCCTATCAATCCTATTGAGCCATGCGCCAGAGTCTCACACGGACCACCTTCCACTCACCATCGTCATCGCATGGAAACTGGCACCGCAACTCAGTAACAAGCAGGCCACTATGTTGCACACGCTAAAGAGACGACCATTGTAACCTTGTTGTGATACCGACATTGCTCAACACCATCGTTGTAGACACACAAGCCCCAACACCAACCACCGACGACATCAATTAGTCCCTACAGATGACCCACAACTCCAAAGGCAGTGCCCCAAGGGGAACATGACGATGGACACCAACACCATCTGATCCACGGATCTAGGGTTTTCCCTAGACTAAGCTTGGAAGGGAGTAGGACATAATCCCCATTCACAGTGCCTTAACAAAGGAAAATGACGCACATAATATCGTCATCACAGGCTCCAGCCATAGTCGGAAACAAGGTTCTCACCTAGGTCTACCTCCCGAGACCTCTATCCTATGAACATGGTTGACACGTGCCAGCCCCATGTGCCCGATCCAGCCGAATCTGGCCCCAAAAGTTCCTTTCCCACCATACATGGGCCTTGCCTAGGCCAAAACTGGATCAAGCCACCCCCTCTCCATGCAAAGGCAGCCACCATCTCCATGGAGGGAAGAGTAGCGTCATCCCGCGCCAACCAAAGACACCATTGCGACAACACGACGCAGCTGAACAGACCTCAACCGCATGGAGCCCGGCCATGTCGCTCATCAACACGTGTGGCATGTCGTAACCATCATAGTACGCACCGAGATTTGGCCCAACCCACACTTAATATATAGAAACTAAGAAAAAAATCCCAACCCAAGTTAGGTTTGCCCACCCTTGCAAAATGGGCTGGATTCGCGGTTCCATCAGGCTGCCTTCATGATGGCAAAGTTCATTGATCTATGGCGTCTACATCCACCTTTGTCATCGTACACTCATCATGACCAAACCATATTATATAGTTGTAGAGAGTGCAACATGCAAGAACGACTTTGCTGGGGTACAGGTGAAATGACTTCTGATACATGATCTTTAATATATTGTTCCATGTCTAGTCCTTCATGTCGCAAATGCCCTCTTAACTATGAAACTTAGTCTTGATTGTCTAAGATTTGAACAATATTATTTGGTGCTTCTGGGATGGTGGTAAAACCCATGCTCAAATGCATATTCGGCATCACCCTAGAATAACTTTCCTACAAATTAAGCATGGGCAACCATATTATAGACAATAGTGATGATTCACTACAGAAGGTACCAAGATCAACAATATTTCCTTGAGCAATATTTATCACATAAGGTACAATGTGTCAGCAGTATAGTAAGAATATTTGCATCATGGGTCGATCCCTCATAGACAACAAATACATATGTCAACTTAAGATCAAAGTCAATAGAAGCAAGCACATTCTAGCGAGTGTAATGCTTTCTACCCCTGAATGATGCAGCTTGCATTACACCAACCCCAATGCAACATCGGCATGATTTTATGTGCAGGTAGGGTCACTGAAGCATTAATTTATCTCAGAGAAAGGTAAAGCACTATATTGTGACTCGGAGGGGGAGAGGTTGTAGATGGCTGTAGATGGGTATTGTGATCTAACATATCACTTTATGTTGTAGTGTACAAGTCGTTGGCATAACACTCACGAAGGTCCTCGTTCGCAAATATTACACCCCTTAGAGTGGTACCAATAGAAACATTGTGGGTCCAACTTATTATATATTCATTCCAAGAGAAAAAAGTATACAAAAGCTTTGAAATCCTTCTCGGTCCAATGAGGATTCACATTGCGTTTTACAATTGATATGAAATACCTTCCTAATCAATAGTACTACTGAGCTCGCTACCATCGGCGCTTGCAACTAAGGAGTAAGCTAATATATTAGGAGCTCGTCTACTTATGTGTGCTTTCTTGGTTCCTATATCTATATATTTTATTTCTGCTAGATATACACCTTTACTGTATTCTTGAGATCAAATACTCTGTCGTAGAATTTCTTCTCTTTGAGTGGTCTTCTCGTCCACTTACAACCTAAGAAAGGGTTTTAAAAGGTGCGGTTGAGTACGAGCGTACTCATCAAGTTCTATGGTGGCTGTTTGATGCTTTAGCTATAGTCGTGGATCATACAATCCTAGCCGTATGCAATTTTTCAAAATCGATTTTTAGGAAATTGTAAGATTTATTTAGAAAAACTGTGTCCATCAGTCTACACGGGCTGTTAGAACTTCATGGAATTTCTTTCCATGTTGTGTTTGTAGTTATTTTTTATAACATGGAGTAACATGTAAAGTTTTATACACTATCGAGAGGTGTACTACTTTTTCCACAAAATTCCTTGGTCTTTTTTCTCATATCAACACTTCCTTATGTATGGGTCCATACCAAGTTTATCCAAGTCATGTCGAGTCCCGCTCCGCGACTCCGTTCTCCACCCTTTGTAACAAGTTTTGATCGAGAGACATACACTCAATTTACCATCCCTACTAATATACTTATATCACCACCTTCTAGCACAGGATGGGGACGTTATGGGATTGTCGTGGTGGTATCACGGCAGATGCCATGGGTAGGCTAAAGTATGGGGCCAATGGATGCTAGAGGGATCTGGGGAGGGAAGATGTAGTTGATTCTACACACAGAAGACTAAGGAAAAGATCTTTATTTCTGCTTCCTTGGGCTACAAGTGCTCCTTGAGTTGTATACAGGAAGGAGGGAAGAACTTTACCAGCCTAACGGCTCTAACTTCAGTCGATCCCCTTCTCTGAGTCCAAGCCCCTCCTTATAAAGGAGAGCCCTGGGTTCCTTTAGGGCTGACGTGGCCAGCATATTCGAGGAATATGCCTGTCCCAATATAGTAGTTCGGCGCCCCCCTTTTCCTGTCGCCCCTCTAACGACGGCAAGGTTCCAGAGGGCCCCTCCTGTGCGCCTCGGTCTTCTGGACTGTCACCTCCGTGACCTCCTGCTGCCTCTCTGTCGCTCTGCTCCTTTGTCCGTAGCGCTTGGCACTGCTTAGATTCTCCCTAGCTTGCAGCTAGGGTTTGACTTCAGGCTTCTCCTTCTCCTGCAAGCCTCATATCATTCGGCCCTCCCCTGCATAGCTCGGATTGTCCTTTACCTGCATCAAGATCACTCAGGCTAACCCGCCCGACTCACGCAGTATCTCGGCCGGGTAATGTCTTAATGTACATATACGGGCCT
Organism: Avena sativa; assembly: GCA_916181665.1. Lineage (NCBI taxonomy): Eukaryota > Viridiplantae > Streptophyta > Magnoliopsida > Poales > Poaceae > Avena > Avena sativa. The sequence continues at coordinate 429,014,932 of OV702280.1, forward strand.
CTCGCCTCCGTATGTCGGCCGACTTCTTCATGATTCGGCCGACTTAGACTGTAACTTGGAAACCAGACGGGGATCGTACCTCTGTCTTTCCCCGTCTTTGACCTGCCCGGGGTCACCCCCCAAACATTAGTCCCCGAAGCTGGTGTGGCCCTGTCGATAACTTCGGCTGGGTCGTATCAGCTTCATCACATTTTTCAGTATTGTTTCCGAGTTATCTTTTTCTCGTCCGGGGTACCCTTGTTCCTTCTCTCGTACGCCTTGTCCTACGTGTCACTCCCATCATTGTTCTTCTAGTTTTTTGGTTCCTCTACAGTATTTACTGACAGGCTACAGTTAACTCTGTACCTGCTGCGCCGCCGCTGCGACGCCTCGCGTGCCGTTTCCCTGGGGGATCGCAACCTTCTTCGTTCCTGTGTGGCCGTTGGTGCGGCTCCACTTATCGTCGTGCGTTCGTGCCGCACCCACGATCTACATGGTCAACTACTACACCCACGATCCCACTACCTTGTTCGTCGCTCGACTATAAAGAGGGGCACGGCGTCTGGGAATTTACTTTTCCCCTTCTCGTTTGTCTCTGCCCTCCTCCTTCCTCTCGCTTGCGCGCCTTCTCACAGCTCTGCCGCCGCACGCTCATCAGAGCTTCCGACGGCGAGGACTCCGCCGCGCCGTTCTGCCCGCCTTGCCTGTGCTCACCAGCTTCGGCACCGTCGCCGGTGAGTCCTTTCCGGCCGCATTGCCTAGGTTTTACCCTAGATTTCTCCGTTTCGATCTCGTGTTCGTGCGGCGGTTCCTCTGCTCCTTTGCCACCGTTCCCGTGCAAAATCACGACGGGGCCTTGCAGCTCTAAATTTTCCTCCGCCGCCAGCTCTTCTTTCGGCGATCTTTCCGGCGAACCCATGTCTAGTTCGTTTAGCGGCGCTCTGGTAGAGGATGATGACGCTGGCTCTGGGCCCGAGCGAGGCTCGTGGCAGGGCTCTTCTGTTACACGCCGTGAGATTGAGTGGCTTATCCGAACTCGAAGGATTCCCGCCGAGGTCTCCTGTCGCTTACCCGGCAGCGAGTCCTCTCCGGATGTTAGGGAGGGCGAGTATGTGGTTTTTATGTCGCACTTCGCGCGTGGCTTCGGTCTCCCTCTTAGCGATTTTGCCAGAGAGTTTCTCGACTACTTCGGCCTTCAGCCGCATCATCTTCCTGCGAACGCCATCGCTTCTCTTTCTGCTTTTATCTCCGCTTCGGAGCGATACTTCGGCCTGTGGCCGTCAGTGCACGTCTGGTCGAAGTTCTTCCAGATTCGTTCCAATGTAGTCCCTGACAAATCTCTGCACCCTTCCGAGAAATCGCTTACTCAATGTGGGGCAGCGTCCATTACACCTCGGAGGAAATCCGTATTTCCTCGTGTCACCGGGTTAGAGTCGTGCAAGAAGTGGCACAAATCCTTCTTTTACGTCAAGAACAGAGGGACGGAGGACAAGATTCGGCTTCCTGCCTTCTCAATTGGTCCGCCTTCCAAGGTGAATTGGACCTACAATCCGAGGAAAAGCCATGCCTTGGCCGAGGCTTTCGAGATTCGGCTCAAAGAGTTGATCCGTGCCGGGTTACGCGGCGAGGACCTGATGGCTACCTTTATCAGTAGCCGAATTTGCCCATTCCAGAAGCGGACGCACAAACTGTGCTACATGAGCGGTCCTCTTGACCCTAACCGAGTCTCGACCGTGGAGCTGGATAATTACCTTATCCATAAGCATGTCCGAGCTATCTTTAAGACGGAGATGCCTGAGGATTGGACTTGGGGATTGAAACCGTTCACCCGCGATCGTCCGCCTCCCGAAGTAAGCTTAATCAATAACGCTCTGATATTCCATTGTTTTCGTAACGAATTCCGCTAACTTTCTTTTTCCTCGTCTTGCAGAGGTTTGCAGAGCAGAAGAATGAGGATGCCAAAGTTTTGTTGCTTCCGCGGCCCGCGGATCGGAGCACCCCGGATACTGGTGAGCCGGACTCGGAAGAATTCGTCCCTAAGTCAGATCCTGCCCCGGCTCGAGCTCGTGGCAAGACCTCGGCGCACGAGGAAGAAGGTGATTCGGACGAGGTCCAAGTTCTTGAGGTAGTTGCCGCAATACCCATTGCTTATGCATTTCCGGCTTCTACTTTCCCAGCTAATCCGGCCGGTCAGGTTCACGACGCCGAGCCTATTGCTTCTCGACCCCCTGTTACCTTGGGGAAACGCGGGGCTCCTGCTAGTGCCTCGGAGACCGTCCCCAAGAAACGAACGAAGAAATCCGCTCCGAATCCTCCCAGGCGCAAGACTATGCCTGTGGTCGCCAGGTAAGTTCCTTTTGCTTATATTTCTTGTTTCTCTCTTTCTGTTTTTCATACTGACACTTTTTTCTTTCTTATTTTTGCAGTGCTCTGCTTTCTGTTAAGCCCGGCGGTCCTAGCATGACTAGCCACCCGATTCGGCAGCCGTCTCCTCCGCCCGTCGATGATACCAGGATTCCTAGTCCTACTCGTGTTGCCTCTCCTCCAGCTCCGAATCCGTCGCCTCTTCGTCGCGACGTGCCTGAAACCCCTTCTGTTGACATTGATTCCAATCGGCCCTCCGAGGTTTCCGTCGAACCCGTTGCCCCTTCTATGGGTCCCAGCGCCGCTACTGAGCCTTTATCTACCCCGGCAGTTTCTACAGCCACTCCAGCTTCGGCCGAAGAGGTCGTTATCTCGGCGCCTTCTGCGACCGTAACTCCTGCTGCTCCTGAAGACGTCGTCCCCACTACCGAGGTGTCACTTCCTTCTGATGCCTCTTCTAAGGCGAGAAAAGTTGTTGCCACCAAGGCTTCCTCTTCCCAGAAGGGTCTTGTCGGCTCCTCTCAGCCTAGTATCGCCGACATGCCGCGCAAGGGAACTGCGCCTACCAAAGCCTCCGTTGCCTCGGCTGCCAGCACCCAGCTTGCTCTTCATAAGAGACCTGCGGCCGCAGTGGTTACAGAACATGTCCGGGGTAAGGTCTTAACTCGGACAGCTAGTGGGAACAGCCTCGGCGCGCTGGTGGAGTACGCCAATAATTGGAATGTTGCTGATCAGTTTGAGGGTAATCCCATCAACCAGCCCTTTCAGCTTTCCGACATCAGCGGTCGTTTCGACCACGCTGCCAAGTTCATCCTTGACACTAACAAGATGAATGAGGTAATTGCTGTTTCTCTGAGTTTTAGATTAGTCCCCAGATGTTACTATATGCTCTAGTCCCCGAAACTTGCAAGGAAATAACTTGTTATATGCTTGGAAGTTTAATGATCTTCGACTTAATTTAAGTTTATTTCTAGGGTTCGAATATCCGGCCATCTAGATCCGAATTAAGTTTTGCTTGATTCGGATCTGATTTAGCTTTGCATATCCCGCCACTTAGATCCGAGTTTAGTTTTGCTTGACTCGGATCTGATTTAGCTTTGAATATCCAGCCACCTAGATCCGAGTTTAGTTTTGCTTGACTCGGATCCGTTTTTAGCTTTGAATATCGGTTTATCGTTTTGCCCCATTGCTCAGGTTGCACATGACCGGCGGACTGCCAAATTCCAGAGGTTGCTTTTTTCGCACCGCAAGCTGGAAGAAAAGTACGAGAAAATCCTTCCAGTGGTAAAGAAGGCCGGTACGTCGATAGTTCCTTTTTGTTATTTTCAACGTTCTTATTTATTCGTCCGCGAGATGCTGGCTTACTTTCTTGATGAACAGGTAACATTAATAACCTCAACATTCGCCTTGAGAAGAAGGTCAAGAGCTTGGAAGGTTAGTTTCCCTTTTATCTTACACCTTTTCCCGTTTAACATGTGTGCTAAGCTTCCTTATTGCGTTTGGCTCTGGTAAAGCCGAGTTGCAAACCTTTGCAGCGTCGCACCAAGATTGCATGCCCATGCCTGACGTGATGCTGCATTTTTTAGAGCAAAACGCTATTCATTCGGCGCAATTACAAGAAAAATATGATGAAATAGCTCGCCTGCGAGCCGAGGTGGATACCCTTAATCTCTCTCAGAAATCCGAACTAGAAAAGGTCGACCAAGAATTTTCCGAGGAGAAGAATCGGCTGGCTTTGGAGCTGCAGAAGAAAAAAGAACTCCTCGCGGCTGCCGAACTGAAAACCCAGGGGTTGAGCGAGGAAATTGCTCGTTTTGAGAAGAGCAAGGTCGATTGGGCCAAAGACCTTCAGATAATGATGAGTTACATTCATCGTAAGCTACTTAGCACAGCCGAATTATATTTTTCTTTTTTGTTCCCGCTGCCACCTGACACGTTCATGCTTTGCGCAGATCATTTTCCCGAAGCCAAGCCTGTGAGTTCTAAAGCGGTTCTTGCAGCTCGTGTGCGCCGAGGTGTTTCTGTTGCCGCTGACTCGGAGTATTCAATGGAGGATTTCCTGGTTGCTGTTGGTGCTGCAGTTGGCCCAATGAAAATTATGGGTCGGGACTTGGTGCAAGCAGCCATCCGATCTTACCACGTTCTTTGGCCGAACACTTCTGGGACTCCTGATATTAACGAGGTCGAATTACTAGTAAAAAGACTCATGGCATCTGAGAAGCAATTGAGTCTCTGGAGGGACTCAGCCGGGCGCGCTGGCGCTGATATGGCCCTTACTGTCATCATGTCATGGTACGAAGACATCTCTAGACATCCTGAGAAATCTGCGCACTGGTTCTCGCTGGGTTGAAGACCCCACCTTCGTCGCTCTTCGGCAAGCTCGCGCCTTCCAACTCGTCGAGTATGCCGACGTACATACCTGGAATGAAGGGCCGAGTTTTCTTCCAAACCCGGATGAGGAGGTCATAGTTGAAGATGCCTCGGATGACAATTCGGCTGAGCAAGGAGAGGGTGAGGATAATTCGGCCACATCTGAAAGCTCTAGTTCAAGCTCGGATAGCGGCGGCGATGCGCGGTCCTCCTCCAAAGGTACTGGGCACTCAACTGCACAGACATATGCTCCTGAGCAGCCTCGAGCTTCCGCTGAAGTTGCACCTGGGTCTATGGAGGGTGAGGCAACCTCGGTCGAAGTTCCTCCGACGTCGGAGTGCCCAGCGCCTGACCAAGTCGCTGCCTCCCCTGCGAACAACGCTTGAGTTATTTCTTATCCCTGGCATGCCGGGCGTATGATGTACGCGAAACATTTGTCCGCTCTCTGTATGACTTGAATTTCTTTTGCCGTGTACCGCTGTGACATATACGCTTGTAGCTGTTACCATTTGGTTGAGTGGGTGTTTGTCCGAATTCTTGCTTTGGTGGCCTGCAATTTCCTGATTTTAGGATTTATCCTTACCTTCGTTTTTTTCATGAGTGGTGTTCTGAATGGCGGTTGACTACTACCTTGGGAGAATATATGGCAATCCCTGAATTACTGTTTATCGCGCCGAACTTCAATATGTACGCCAAATTTCAGAAATAATATAAGACCAATACGGAGGCGCTCCTCAGGGTAGTGCCCAACATAAAACTTAGGTAGCACATGGCAGTCCCCGAGTCGATGTTTTGGATGCCGAGGTTCAAATATTTAATATGAGATGAAAATAATATATGGCATTCCCCGAGTCGCTGCTCTGGGTGCCGAGGTTTAAATAGACAACATGAAATTGAGATGATATATGGCAGTCCCCGAGTCACTGCTCTGGGTACCGAGGTTCAAATACATAATATGATATTGAGATAACATATGGCAGTCCCCGAGTCACTGCTCTGGGCGCCGAGGCTCAAATACATAACATGAAATTGAGATAACATATGGCAGTCGCCGAGTCACTGCTCTAGGCGCCGAGGCTCAAATGCATAACATGAAATTAAGATAACATATGGCAGTCCCCGAGTCACTGCTCTGGGCGCCGAGGTTTAAATACATAACATGCAATTAAGATAACATATGGCAGTCCCCGAGTCACCGCTCTGGGTGCCGAGGTTTAATACATCATTGGTTCTTGACCTTGAGATACAATGCTACGAGTAAAATGGTCGAAGTAAAGCTACATTCCATGGACGCTTCGTTTCTTCGCCAGCTTTGTCTGCCTTGTTCCCTCCGGGGGGCTGAGCGTCGATTAGATAATAGGCATCATTATGCAATGCTTTGCTCACAATGAATGGTCCCTCCCATGGAGGTGACAACTTGTGCATGCCGGCCGTACGTTGCACCAGTCGGAGGACTAAATCTCCTTCTTTGAACACTCTTGGATTCACCTTTTTGCTGTGATATCGTCGCAGGTTCTGCTGATAAATAGCTGATCGTGATAATGTCAGTTCTCTGGCTTCTTCCAGCAGGTCTACAGCATCTTGCCGAGCTATCTCGTTTATCTCCGAGGTTGTATACTGAGTAACTCTTGGCGAGTCATAAAGTATGTCGGCTGGAAGTACGGCCTCTGCCCCGTATACCAGAAAGAATGGTGTATAACCTGTTGATCTATTCGGAGTAGTCCTGAGGCTCCATAGTACGGCTGGGAGTTCCTCAATCCAACATCCTGCCGACCTTTTCAATGGTTCGACAAGTTGTGGTTTTATTCCTGATAGCACCAGTCCATTCGACCTTTCCACTTGTCCATTGGACGCTGGGTGAGCCACAAAGGCAATATCTAGTCTTATGTGTTTCTCTCGGCAAAATCTGGCGAAAGCTCCTTCTGCAAAGTTTGTGCCATTATCTGTGATAATACTGTGTGGATACCCATATCTCAAGATAATATCCTTGAGAAATTTCACTGTTGTGGGCCCATCGCACTTTTTTATTGGTTTCACTTCAATCCATTTTGTGAACTTGTCCACCATAACCAATATGTGGGTCATTCCCCCTCGTGCCGGCTTAAATGGTCCTACCATATCCAAACCCCATACAGAAAATGGCCAAGTGATGGGTATTGTTTTTAACTCGGCCGACGGCATGTGTATTTTGGTTGCGTATCTCTGACACCCGTTGCATTTCTTAACTAATTCTTTTGCTTCTTTCAATGCCGTCGGCCAATAAAATCCATGCATGAATGCTTTGGCTACCAAGGCACGAGATGAGGCATGGTGCCCACATTCTCCTTGGTGTATACCTAGGAAGATCTCTTGACCTTCTACCGAACTCACACATTTCTGCAACACGTTTGTGACGCTCCTTTTATATAGCTTACTATTTATGATTGTATAAGCTTTTGCTCTCCTTATAGTTTGTCTAGCTAATACATCATTACTCGGCAATGTCGAGTCTTTTAAGTAGGAAAATATGGGTTGTGCCCATAGCGGTGTGATTTTTTCTGGTGTGAACTCACTGTTGATTTCCATGTTTTCTACCGACATAGCTATCTCGGCTCTCCCCATGATTGTGCTTACTTCGGCTGTTCTCCTCTTGGGGGGTTCCGAGTTATATTCCTGATCTATTTCCATTGGCGCGTTACCTTCTGCTGAATTTGCCGGGATAAAGATGGATTCGGACTCTGGTGATGGGATTATTGATGGTTTCCTGAGGTGTTCCAGGGCAATACCCGGAGGAATTGATTGCCGGGTTCATCCTAGTTTTGACAATGTGTCTGCGGCATTGTTTTCTGCCCGAGGTATGTGGTGAAATTCACATCCTTCAAAGTATCCACTGATCTTTTGCACGTGAAATCTGTATAAAGCCATATTAGCATCTAATGCGTCCCAATTGCCTGAGACTTGTTGTACTACCAGATCCGAGTCGCCATAGCACAAGATTCGGCGTATGCCAATTTCTTTTGCTACTTTCAACCCATGGACCAGTGCTTCATATTCGGCTACGTTGTTGGATGCAGCAAAATGTATTTGTAGCACATACTTCAGTTGGTCTCTTTTAGGCGAGGTTAACACTATTCCTGCCCCCAAACCATTCCTTAGCTTGGAACCATCAAAATGCATAGTCCACTAATTTGGGTCTGGTAATGGTGGCTCATACTGCACCTCGGCCCAGTCTACGAAAAAGTCGGCTACCGCCTGAGATTTGATTGCATCTCTCCTATCAAATTGTGGAGCGTATGGTGACAATTCGATTGCCCATTTTGCTATTCGGCCACTTGCGTCTTTGTTGCTCAATATGTCGGCTATGGGTGCCTCACAGATCACTTTGATGGGATGCTCTTCGAAGTAATGTTTAAGCTTTTTCGCCGACATATATACCCCATAAGCCATCTTCTGATAATGTGGGTAATTCTGCTTTGAAGTGGATAATACCTCACTTAAATAGTACACCGGCCTCTGAACCGACTTACCATCTTCAAGTCGTTCCACTACGACTACAGTACTCACTACTCTGTTGGTAGCTGCTACATAGAGTAACATAGGCTCTTTTGACAATGGAGAAGCCAAAATGGGTGCTGTAACCAACATCTTTTTCAATTCATGAAATGCGATGTCCGCCTGTGGAGTCCAAATGAATTTATCTGATTTCTTCATCAGCTGATATAGTGGTAGCGCCTTCTCTCCTAGCCGACATACGAACCGGCTAAGCGAGGCCAGACAACCCGTGAATTTTTGTACATCATTTAAACATTTTGGCAATTCCATTCTTTCCACTGCCTTTATCTTTGTTGGGTTGGCCTCTATACCTCGGCTAGACACAAGAAAACCGAGTAATTTTCCTGCCGGCACGCCAAATGTGCATTTTTCTGGATTAAGTTTCATTCGAAACCTTCTCAGGTTCGCAAAAGTCTGCCGTATATCTTCCAGTAATGTTTTGCTTTCCTTGGTTTTGATGACCACGTCATCTACATATACTTGTACATTTTATCCGATTTGATCGTGTAGGCATTTTTGCATGCATCTCTGGTATGTCGCTCCTGCATTTCGCGGGCCGAATGGCATTGTGCGATAACAATAAGCCCCGTACGGGGTAATAAACGCGGTCTTTATTTGATCGGCCGGATTTAACGGTATCTGGTGGAAACCAGAATACGCGTCTACAAATGATAATAACTCACAACCAGCGGTCGAGTCAATGACTTGGTCTATTCTAGGCAATGGAAAAGGATCTTTTGGACACGCTTTGTTCAGGTTGGTGTAATCGATACACATTCGCCATACAATGGCTACATTGGGATCATCTTTCTTCTTTTCTACTAGCACCGGATTCGACAACCAATCCGGGTATAGCACTTCCATGATGAACCCGGCCGCGAGGAGCCGAGCTATTTCATCTCCTATTATTTTTCTCCTGTCTTCGGCGAAGCGGCAGAGAGGTTGCTACACCGGCCTTGCTCCTGGCCTCACGTTCAAAGAGTGCTCAGCCAACTCCCTCGGAACACCTTGCAGATCCTGAGTTGACCATGCAAATATGTCCCGATTCTCACGGAGGAAGTTGGTGAGCTCGCTTTCCTATTTAGCGTCCAGGCCTGCACCAATGGTAACAGTACGCTCTGGGAAATTGCTCATCGATCTGAAATTTCTTCGTTTCTTTAGTCGGCTGAAAAGAGACACTGCCATGTGGGTTGGCTAGCGCCGGCATGTTCAGCTGTGCCGACTGAGCGAGGGTTGCTACCTCTTGAATCCTTCTCTTTTCTCTTGCTATAACCAATGATTCGGCCAAATTTGACCCGGCTGAAGCACACTCCATTGACTTCTTGTAATCTCCTGCAACTGTTATTACTCCTTGTGGTCCAGGTAGTTTCATCTTCAGATAACTTACATGACAGCTGCTCATGAATTTGGCCAGTGCAGGCCGTCCGAGTAGAGCATGATAACAACTTTCTAGATCTACCACTTCAAATTCTAAGTTTTCTGCTCTGCTGTTTTCTCTCGTGTCGAATAACACATCCACTCGGACTTTACCGATGGGCTCGCATGAAAGTCCCGGCACTATCCCATGGAAAGTGGTCCTCGTGGACTGCAGCATGTTCTGCGATATTCCGAGTTTATGCATGGTATCTTTGTACATGATGTTGATACTGCTTCCATTGTCAATGAGTACTTTTGAAAATTTCACATTGATGCTTGGTCCAACGAATGTCGGATCCAACACGAGTGCATACGATCCTGGATTCGGCATTATTTTGGGGTGATCCTTTATGCTCCAAGTTACCTCCTGATCTGACCATGGCACATATCTTGGTACTGCCGGCATAACTGCATTTACTTCCATATGCCGGCGCTGCACACTCTGCTTGTCTTGCTGTTCCGTTGTGAACACGCAATAAGACTGATGATGTTCTCTGTAATCATTACGTCCAGTATTTGCTGGATTTGTCCTTCCATCCTGGACTTGGTTCATTACTTGATGTACTGCATCCCTCCGATCCGAGTTATCGTACCTCGGGGGAGGAGGCGGTAACATCAGTTGCTGTGCATTTGCTCCAGTCAATTGTGGTTGATGCTGTTGATGTATTTGATGGGGCGTTGCCTGAATGCCTACGAGGTTTCCCATTGCATTTTTCATCCATGCACATTGGCGGGTCGTATGATTGGCTGGCCTGGATGGGTTTGACGTGTGAAATTTGCACGGCTGATCTAACATGGATTCGAATGTGTATTTCGGCCTCTCCTGCCACTGCTTCTTTTGTTCTGGGGTCCACTGCCTTTTTCCTTCATTCTTTGGTGTCCACTGCTGAGGCCCATTCTTCTGCCATTGAGTTGCTCCGTGACTCGGCTGATCTTGCGCTACTGCCGCCACTTGGGCTGAATTATATCTATAATCCGGCCTTTCCTCTCTTCTTCTTCCTCTGAAATCACTACGCCTGGATGACCCGGCCAAATCTCTTGCATAATGGTCCTGTTGCTCGCGATGATCCGCCGACATTAATTCTGGTTGCGTTGGGTCCCCTAATGCATAGGAGTCTGCTATTCTGATAGTTTCTGGCAGTGTGGTCGGCATATCTCTTTGCAGACGTTGCCACAACACGCTGCCATAACGACAGCCTTGCGCGAACCAAGCTATTGCTTGCGATTCTATAACCCCTTCACATGAGTTTCTCAGGTTTCACCATCGAGTTAAAAACTCTCTGTCTGTTTCATTCGGCCTCTGCTTGCACATGGCTAACTGTTGCGGCCTGTTTGGCCTCTTGTATGTGCTGGTAAAGTTGCTGACGAACATTTCTTCAAAATCTAACCAACAGTTGATACTGCCCGCTGGTAGATTATTCAGCCATACCCTAGCTGGTCCTTCCAACATTTGTGGGACGTACCGTACTGCCCATCTTAAGTTCCCACCCGCTATCTTCACGGCAGTGGCATAGTCAATCAACCAGTCTTGTGGCTTGGTACTCCCATTGTATGTTTTTGTGCCTCTCGCTAGATGAAAGTTCGGCACGGGTGGTTCGCCCATGATCCGTGGTCCAAAGCATGTCGGACCCGGTGGACCATGTTCTTCCAACAACTCGGACCGTTACAGCCGGTCCAGCTTCACTCTTGCATCATTTGATGGCAAATCTCTGTACAGAATTCTGTCCTGCATCCCATAGTGGTTATTTCCACCATGGATCGCATATTCCATCTCGGAATAACCATCATTGTACCTTTCATTCACTTGATTGTGGCGAGCTGGCCTCGCTTCTCTTTCCTGCCGAGGTTCATGCCTTGGTTGCGGGTTGAGCGGCAGCTCTCTCCTTACTTCGACCGGGGTCCCGTTTTCATGATTACCTCTCGCGGGTTCTTTTCTGCCGAGATCTCCATTGCCTCGGCTTCCGCCGTCTTTTTCCACACGGCCATGGTTCCTCTCCCCACTGTTACCTCGGCTTGCATTGCCTCTGTTCTCATTTGCCTTTCCAGCCATTGCCGGATCATATGGAACAATTTGCTTGTTCCTCTTTCCTGAGGTTACTGCTTTGTCCCTTCGTGCATTATTTCCGGGTGAAGATGCTGCTGCCGCGGATAAGGCAGGTGCTGCCCCTGCCGAGTGAACCATCCGCGAGGCCCCTGGCCTCGCCGGGTTTGTTCTGAGTATTTCTTCGTTTTGCTGGTTTGCGATGCGCACCAGCTCATTCACTCTTTCTTGCTGTTTCTGCCGGGCTTCCCCGGTCAACCCCTCTAATTCTAATGTTGCGGCGTTTGCCGCTCTCAGGTTCTTTGCCGGGGTACTGTACCTCGGCAAACCCAAGTCACCTGATTCCGCCCTATGAGCTTCATGCTCTTTGTTAATATCATCCATGAGGTTCTTCCCCCTTAATCTTAATTCGTCCACCCGCTCGGGTGCGATATCAAGCTTATTAGCTTTGTCATATTCTCTCAGGGTCCTGTTCAGGGACTCCCGCAAGGCCGATACTTTCTTGGCCTCTACCAGCACCTTTTGCCTGGTTTCTTCTAACTCTGCCTGAGCATTTGCCGGATCAAGTATCGGCGCTACAGGTGTAGTCAAGTTTTCTATGGTCGCCTGAAGAATGTTCTCTGGCCTTTCCAGAGGTGTCCCTCTTACTCTTGGTGCCTTTGGGGTGGTATCCTGCAGCTCGGTCGGGTTGGTCACTGGTGGGATTACCTCGGTGGGTTGTGGCGCGGTCTGCCTGGGTGCGCCTTGTACGCCTGTGGCGGGTTCTCTGCTTGACCCGGCTACTGCTGCTCTAGCTTGCGCTCCGGCAGCGACCATCACCTCGACGCTGCCTGCAGGACGTGCTCTGGATGGACGGCTTGCTGCGTTAAGAGGTGGCTCTCCTGCAACAACAACTTGGTGAGGATAAATGCCGGTGATATCGACGCCGACGTAAACCTTGTGCCCGCCCAGGCTGATGAAGACACCATTACGCGGGGGAGCTTTCCCCCTGAAGCTCCCTGCATTGTCGCTGACACAGTCGCAGAGACCAAATCTCTGGACCAAGCCAGAAACAACGCGCTCGCCCGTGTTGATGAAGTTTCCCGTCCGGATCATAACTCCAGCTAGCACCGCTGCTGGCCCCACGGTGGGCGCCAACTGTCGTGGTGGTATCACGCAGATGCCATGGGTAGGCTAAAGTATGGGGCCAATGGATGCTAGAGGGATCTGGGGAGGGAAGATGTAGTTGATTCTACACACAGAAGACTAAGGAAAAGATCTTTATTTCTGCTTCCTTGGGCTACAAGTTCTCCTTGAGCTGTATACAGGAAGGAGGGAAGAACTTTACCAGCCTAACGGCTCTAACTTCAGTCGATCCCCTTCTCTGAGTCCAAGCCCCTCCTTATAAAGGAGAGCCCTGGGTTCCTTTAGGGCTGACATGGCCAACATATTCGAGGAATATGCCTGTCCCAATATAGTAGTTCGGCGCCCCCTTTCCCTGTCGCCCCTCTAACGACGGCAAGGTTCCAGAGGGCCCCTCCTGTGCGCCTCGGTCTTCTGGACTGTCACCTCCGTGACCTCCTGCTGCCTCTCTGTCGCTCTGCTCCTTTGTCCGTAGCGCTTGGCACTGCTTAGATTCTCCCTAGCTTGCAGCTAGGGTTTGACTTCAGGCTTCTCCTTCTCCTGCAAGCCTCATATCATTCGGCCCTCCCCTGCATAGCTCGGATTGTCCTTTACCTGCATCAAGATCACTCAGGCTAACCCGGCCGACTCACGCAGTATCTCGGCCGGGTAATGTCTTAATGTACATATACGGGCCTCTCGCCTCCGTATGTCGGCCGACTTCTTCATGATTCGGCCGACTTAGACTGTAACTCGGAAACCAGACGGGGATCGTACCTCTGTCTTTCCCCGTCTTTGACCTACCCGGGGTCACCCCCCCCCCCAACAGGGATCCCACCCACTAAGTTACATTATGGTCCATAGCGCATTTTAGTATACCAAAACATATGAAAGAAAGAAGATACTTATGACTCGCTCGCCCCATAACAAGATTTGTAGATAGCATGGTTTATATGGTGCAAGAATGACTGAATATAGTTGATTGTTAGTCATAAGTGTGTTTTCCCGGGACAACTGAATCTCCAACCACATGATTTCCCATCATGTGATCCAACCATGATTACATGCATCCTTTTTTTAATGCATGTGATTAAATTTTTGAAAAGTGATTTTTGGAAAATATTTCAATGGACATGCAAGATTAAACTTGCCTAATAACTACAGATAGTGTAGTTCAAATGTTCTACTTGGCCCTAGACCTCGAGTTCTAAAAACCTGTCATTATCCGGTAAAAACAATGTTTAAAATCCAAATCCACATGATATTCATATATGAGATGCATTATTTAGATGTGTGTTTATGTGTTTATCCCCCCTAATTATAGATTTCTTCCAATTTTAGGTTAAAATTCCATTTTGCCCTTTTTAGGGTTTATTGGTATTTTATTTATATTATTTACTTGAGATATTTAATCTATTTGAATTTTACTTTTCAGTTTTCATAATTCAATAGTACTATTTTAATTATTCTTTTAGTATAAATTATGATTTTATCGATTAAAATCCTTTTTAGGATTATCTACCTATTTATTTAAAATGGTTTTAATAACTTGGAATTTTCATTCTAATAAAAATAATTTAAAAATCTAGCAAAAATACTATTTGTATTCTACACACAATTTCTTATTTGCGGGTATTTTATTTTATTTTCTCACTTATTATGTGAGAGAAACAAGTATTACTATTATTTCTTGTTCTTAATCATATTCTCTTTATATCTCACTTTTAGATGTCTCTCTAAAACGCACTTGTGTGTTTTTAGTCTGAACTCCCCAGGAGAGTTGTGAGGCATGGGGTCTTAGGAGCTATCTATTTATATTGCTCTAGGAGAACTATGATGCTGACATCACTATCATGCAGTTAGTGTACTAAGCAGCTTGGTCATGTGTGGAGTCGACTCTCTAGTTTGGTTTTATGTACATGTGCAGAATTTTTCGGTGGTCAACCACATATTGTCTTTATCTTATGTGGTTCGTCAAATAAGGCATGTCGGTTCATTCTTGTCCTTAGTCAATTTTGGAAGTTGACAAGTGGATTTATGATTAATTGAGTTTTTGGCGAGGCTAAAGAATTACTAATCTGTTGTGTTTGTTGCTTTGATCTTACTAGTTGTTGTAGTGCTAGTTAAGATTAATTGCTTATGTTTCCTTAAGTGATCTGATGAACTTATAAATGTTTATCTAGATCATAATTGTTGCCATTATTTCTGAATCCAATTATATGTTTGAGGGTATGTTTCCTAGTGTTATTTACCATCCACTCTTGTTGTTTATTATCAGAAGCAAACATTAACAGTAACAAATACTGTCCCTGATGCATGTTGTTTCCTATTTGTTCATGGTCACCAAAATGTTACATGTAGCCTCTTAATTGCAAGGATCACTGTTGTTGCCTATTCTGGATTTCTAAACCGTCAAACCATTCTTTAGCTCGAGGAGTTCTTCCTCGGACTTCCTACTTTGGATTCACATTTTAACAGTGACTAGTTGATGTCTTTGTATTTTGTGCAAGTTTGAAAATAATTCTTGGCAAGATGAAGATAAGAGGATAGATAGGTTTAGATAGGATCTTCTATGTTGTTAGTAATTTGTATTAGGATTTTGTTTTCTCTTTTGTATTCTATTTGTAAAAAACCTTGTACTCGGATTAAAATGAATAAAGACTCAATTCTAGGATTTGTTAATTGTTCTTTATGTTATTCTGAATTTTATTCATTTACTTAGTACTATTAATTTGAACTCAGGTTTGACTCAGGTCAAACTTCAATTGTGAGCTCATTTAGATTCATATGATCAAAAGTTATATTGTGGTTCCAATATATTTTCTTGCTTTTTATGTCATTTAAGTGTTTAAATCCCTAGTTTGAACTTCAAAGCTCAATTTTGAATTCAAACCAGTTACTAGTGACAATTTGGCTCGAAAAGCCTCACTAGAGTTCAAACTCATCACTTTGAACATTCAAATTCAAAATCTTCAAATTTACCCAACATTTTCATATGTATGCAATGCAAATGCACATATCATAATTCTACCCTTTTCCCTTTCCTATTTTTCTATGATGTTACAATTGAGCTGATTTTTGGACTAGCATCAAGTCGTGCAGCCATGCTCTATTTCCCTCCATCTACCGCTTCTCTCCCTGCGAGCCACCATGTTTTCACTTTTGGTCGAAATGGGCCTAGCTTGCTGGGAACGTATGAATCAGGCTTTTTCCGGAGACTAGCTTGTTGGGGTTCGTAGCATGGAAAACAAAAAATTTCTACCGCATGCACACAAACAAGCCAAGATCTATCTACTAGATTGTAGCAACGAGTCGATAGAGGAACTCACCCTTGAAGATTCCAAAGCGGTTAACGAGAGCAGATTCTCGTGGGTGATGTAGTCGTACACTTTGCCGATCTCAAGATCGCGTAGACGATCCTTCCGGCGCTGCGTTCCGGCTGCGCTTCCGCAGTCGGTCACACGTTCGGTACTCGATGAAGACCTTCCTCTCCCTTGTTCCAGCAGGCAGCGGAGGTTGTAGCACTCTCCTCGCGATTCCGGCAGCATGACGGCGTGGTGTCGGAAGTAGAGGGGAGATCTCGCAGGGCTTCGCCTTAAGCCGGAGCAAGTATGGTTGAGCAAGAGAGGTGCCTTGGCAATCTAGGGTTTAGAAGCACCAAGGGGAGAGGTGTAGCCGGCGGCTAGGGTTTGGGGAAACCCTAGTCGGCGACTTGGGAGGAGGCCCTAGGCGGCGGCAGCAGCAGGTGGTGGCGCCTGGGGCTAGGGTTTTAGTTGTAGGGAGAGGGGGCGCCCTACCCCTCCTTATATAGGAGGGGAGAGGCGGTTTGGGGAGGAGGGAGTCCTCATCCAACTCCTCCTCATGGCCGGCGGGTGGGAGGGAGTGGGACTTCCTCCCCAAGTAGGTTTCCTACTCTCCCTCCACCAAGCAAACTTGAGATTTGACTTTTTCATATTGGCGTTTGACTTTCAAACTTCGATTTGATTTCTTCTATTTATTTTTCCCAGCCAAGTGACCTAGCACATGATGCAACCATTCCACATTGTCATGACACATCCATGTACCCTTCCCCTCCGAAGTGCCGGACCTTCCAGACCCTTCTAGAACATTCCTGGTGAAAACACCGGAATCATTCCCGAACTCCGAACAGGACTTTCCTTATATGAATCTTATTCTCCAGACCATTCCGGATCTCCTCGTGATATCCCGGATCCCATCTGAGACTCCGAACAACATTCGGTCTCTTACTCATCATTCCATAACTACTCAACAACATCGAATCCTTAAGTGTGTCTCCCTACGGTTCGTGAATTATGCGTACATGATCGAGACACTTCTCCGATCAATAACCAATAGAGGAATCTGGAAATTCATATGGCTCCCACATATTTCTACGATTAATTTGCGATCGAATGAACCACTTACATACGATACCAATTTCCCTTTGTCTCACGATAGTTTACTTATCCGAGGTTTTGATCGTTGGTATCTCTACATACCTAGTTCAACCTCGTTACCGATAAGTACTCTTTTCTCGTTCCCGTGATATGTGATCCCTTGTGAGCCAGTAACATGCTTGCAAGCTAATTGGATGACATTCCACCGAGAGGGCCCAGAGTATATCTATCCTTCATATGGATGGAAAAATCCCACTCTTGATCCATGTGCCTCAACCCATACTTTCCGAACACTCAATGCCACCTTTATAGCCACCCAGTTACGGTGTGGTGTTTGATGTCATCAAAGCATCCTTCCGGTGATGGTGATTAACATGATCTCATGGTCGAAGGAATTAGGTTACTATGTATCAGAAAGCTTATAGAAAATGAACTATATTAAATGACTTGATCTTTATGCTACGCTTAACTATAGGAGTATGTCCATCACATCATTCTCCTAATGATATGAACCTATTGTTAATAACATCTCTATGTTCATGATCAGGAAACCATGATCATATATTAACCAACAAGCTAGTTTAACAAGAGGCTTTACTAGGGACTCTTTTATGTTTACAAATCACATAAGTACTAATGTTTCCGGTTAATACAATTATAGCATGGTATGTAAAAATTTATCATAAGTATAAAGATATGATAATAACCATTTTATTATTGCTTCTTGGGCATATCTCCAACATAGCTGAGAGGCGGAAATGCAATCCCCCGTAGGAGGGCCCCCTAGCACCATCTCTGTCCTCCATTTGTCGAAGATTCATGCTACGCGTTTTAAAAAAAAGCTCCCACCTCACTTTTATGTCTATTGTAGTTTTGTTGTTCATCCCCTAGTGTTTTTAGGTTTTATACATATTTCATCACTGATTTGTCAACTCGGATAAAATATTCAACAATATTTGTTTTTAGTGATTTTCTATAAATTACATTAAGCAAGATTAATACCAACAATGTTGAATATTCTTGGATTATTTCTACGAATGTATGGATATTTGCCAAATATTTGAAACCTTCCAACACAGATTCATTCAAGATTCATAGGTAATAATATTCATATAGGATACATACTAGAATCCCAACATACAAGATTTTTTCAATAATTGATTTTCTGTAATCTGCATTAACTAAGATTAATACCAAGAACGTTTCATACAAGATTCACATAAGCTTCACGAAGATTACTCACACTATCTAATCCAATTCATATATTTTTCTCATATATTTTTTTCATAGAAAACAACATTTCCCTCGGATTCTTTACCCAAATTATTTTTGTTTTCCCTCATTGTAAATAAACCTTTTTTTATGTTTCATACATAGATCCATAGAAGATTCATACCATGATCCATACAAAAAATTGAAGGATGTTTCATACAAAGATCAATCTAAATAAACTGACCTTGAATAGACAAAATCTAGAAAAAATGGATCCATAGGAAAAATGGATCCATCTAAATAAACATTTTTTTTGATGTTTCATACATAGATCCATAGAAGATTCATACCATGATCCATACAAAAAAATCAACCTAAATCACAGAAAGATCCATAGAAGATTCATACCATGCTACAAACATTTGTAGCATGATCCATAGAAGATTCAAACCATGCTACAAACATTTTTTTCTGTGAAGAATGTTTCATACAAAGATCAATAGAAGATTCATAACAAATTTGTAGCATAATCACATAAAAATCAACCTAAATCGTTGCTGGACTTGTAATCAACACAACATACAAGATGGACATAAGATTCATACCGAATTTGTAGCATAATCATAGAAAAAATCAACCTAAATCAAAGTTCACAAATCTAAAAACGAGAGAAAATTAAGGAAGAGCACTAGGCCCAGATTGTCGGGGCCGTGCTCGTCGCGAGGCAAAGCTCCTGGAGGGGGCGGCCGCCGCGCGTGGTCGTCGTCGGTGCCAACCTCTTCGTGGCCAGATCTCGTGAGGCAGGGGTGGGGGCGACGCTAGGAGTGGTGCCACGCGTGGTCGTCGCCGGTGCCAACCTCGTCGTGGCCAGATCTGCAACCTCTATGCCCGAATCCGGCAGGAGAGGGGCTGCTCTCCACGGGGAGCTCATCCCGCTGACCTGGCATTCCGATGCTAGGGGAGGAGGCGATGCAGAGGGACATCGATCTGGAGGAGGGGTCGGACTTTGTGGCGAGGTGGAGGAGGGGTGGGGCGACGCCGGACGCGCATGGCCGGATCTTGGGAGACAGGGGTGGAGGAGGGGTGGGGGCGACGCTGGGAGTGGGGTGGGCGCAGGGACAACGCGTCGCTGGGAGGGATGCGGGGAGAGAGAGAGATGGGTGTGGGGAGTAAATCAACTTTCCTCTAGGGCTAAAATGCAAAAAGGTTAGACCCTTTGACTAGTAAACTTTTGCACAAATCTTGAACTAGCCTATGGCTGTGATGGTGCCGGATACCCAACTTACGCAAGGGAATTAAGCAGTGTGCGGGACTCTTACCCAACCCCTCCTACGGAGAACCAAACGCGTGGAAACTGCATTTCGCGTGCCTGGTTAAATATAATGTAGGCTACCAAACGCGCTATAGGAGTCGCCAGCCATGATCAGTACCTGAACAGAGAAACCATCAAGTTTTTACCATCAAGTTTTTTTTTAGAAGAACGCACACACGCACATCCTACCTTTATGAGCACCTTCGAGAAACTGAGCCGGCGGATCAGGTCTTGAGATTGACGAAGTCACCACGGACGTCTCGCTGTCAAGCCATTTATGCAACACACAGTGTCAAACCTGGGGTTTGAACTCTGGTGGGCTGGAGGTACAACCACCCTCCTAACCATCCAACCAAAGGTTGGTTTGCGAGGAACCACCAAGTTAGTCATACTTGGAAGCCGAGTCATGTGTTCATATCTCTGGAAACTGACCAAATTCAACCAACTGCAGCAGTTGACGTTCCTAAGTTGAATCGTGTGCTCCTAGCTCTAAAACCAGACCAAATTCAGCAGGCGGCAAATGGAATAGTCGAGCTTTCAGTCACAAAAATCGATGTCACCGTCGACGCCAGTGCAACACAACACACACCGGCATGATCTTGTGTGCGGATGGGGGCACTGAAGCGTTACTTCAGATCAGGGCAAGGTGAAGCCCTATGCTATGGCCTTGGTCACCGATATCCTTTCTAGTTAACCTTGGTACATGCATATGGATTACGGGCAGAGACGCACGGAAGAACGCCCAATGCAACAAAAACTTCCATCCCAAGCGATGGCAGAATCCTTGGAGCACTTTTAGTACTAGTACAGCTCGTGAGATCCTTGGAAAGTACCGCTTGGCAAATGACCAGAGACAAACTTCGAGTCCTTCCAAGCACATGAATATACTCAAGCCAGTAAGAAAATGCTGGGTTCTGAGATTAATATATGGGCTGTAAGTACTACGGATGCGGCATTCTATGCACAGGAGATACCCCAGGTCGGCTCTTTGACCAGTTGGGGGGTCAATGTCGCCACAGCCCTATAAACCCCACCCTTTCTGTATTCAGATTTCTCCTCCCCTTTCATGTTAGTTACACGGCAGGCATACCGACGAACAGGGCAAAAGTTGGTTATGCAGCTGTTAAAATGTGTAAGCTTCTTGCTTGGGGCAGTCATCCTATTGGCAACCTTCGGGCCCTTCGTCGCCATTGCCCATAGAGGTAGACGCAGATACTGGAGCTGAGGCTTTTCATTCAAGTGTTCATGTTTTTCCTAGTTCTTGGTGTTAACTGCATTTTTGGCACACTGATATACTGTTATGAAAGAAACACTGACATACTTACTGTCTGTTCTCAGGGTTGCTGATGGAGCTCACTGTTGACAAGACCACTACAGATGGGGAAATCAGAAGCAATTTACTGACAGGACAAAAGATGGTTTCTGGAGATGCAGGCATGGAGAAGACGGAAGCAAAGGATGCTCGAAGCATACCGAGCTCAGGCGCAAACCATTCTGTAGGAAAATGTGGGCATGGAGGAAGGGAGGATCTGGGTGTGAACTGTTACTTTAGAAGTAGAAAACTTCATTCAGGGGTTCACTTCGATGGCCACACACCCTACACTGCTGACTACGGTAAACCCCGGCACCACCCGCCCAAGAACAACTAGAAGTTTATAGGTTAATTAGGTATAGCTGAGTAAGAGTAACTATAACTAGCTTGTTCTCCTTTTGGTTGGCCATTGTATTTGTCAGCTATGGCCTTCTTGTTAGATATAGGTGTGTAGTCATGGTATAATTTACAGTCATCTGCTGTATTTCTCCTGTGTGACTGTCGTCGTAGTAATTTCAGTGCTCCTACTTAAGAAAGGGTAAAGCTTATTTTGCAACTCTATTCATTGTATATGTGTATATTCATATCCTTCTATCTCCTGCAAGCTTGAATCTCTTGTCCTTCCAAGTAAAAGTAACTATAACTAGCTTCTATCTTCTGAGTAAGAGTAACTATAACTAGCTTGTTCTCCTTTTTCTTCTTCTTCTGGATGGCCATTCTATTTGTCAGCTGTGGCTTTCCTTGTTAGATATAGGTGTGTAGTCATGGTATAATTTACAGTCATCTACTGTATTTCTCCCGTGTCATTGTAGTAATTTCGGTGCTCCTACTTAAGAAAGGGTAAAGCTCTTTTTGCAACTCTATTCATCATAATTATGTGTATATTCATATCCTTCTACCTCCTGTAAGCTTGATTTCACAATAACATCTCAGGGACTAAAAGGAATGATTGCATTAGCACTTGTCTCAACGGTTTGAATATTATCATGTCCTCCCAAGCAAAGTCGAGCGGGCTCAATATCCACCCTAGCCGCCAAATTGGTGTCATTTGTGATCAGAATAAGTAGGGTGGACAATCACACAATAACCAAATACAGAAAATCCCTTGTCCAGCTCGTTGCCAAATTGGCATGAGCTGGGATAGCTGATGGTTATGCAATACTAGGTTTGATACAGGGAGGTTCCCACTGCGAAAGTAGGATCCACCGAGATGACACCACCCACACATTTGAGGGAAAAAAAAAAGGCATCTTGTGCATGAGAGAAATGTGAAACAAAGGGGTGCAGAGCGTTTATAAATTGAATACATCTTAGTGTTCAAAATTTTCTGAACATTTCTCCTAAGTACATAGGTGCTCACTTACCTGTAAATTTTCATTAAAAACGTATTTATTTAC
Organism: Avena sativa; assembly: GCA_916181665.1. NCBI lineage: Eukaryota > Viridiplantae > Streptophyta > Magnoliopsida > Poales > Poaceae > Avena > Avena sativa. The sequence goes on from OV702280.1 coordinate 429,037,364, forward strand.
TTTTTTGTGGGTTACACAAAGACAAACATGTAGACCAATAATAAATCCACACGTTTTTTACTTTTTTGTCTAGCGCACAAATGAAAATATGTATTGATAAGATCATACAAGCATGTAGAGTACATCTTGATGTAACAGGTTTCAAAAAGAAACTCAGAAACCGTCGAAATATAATTTTCTTTTGAAAAAAAGGCTCCAACGAGCCCGAGATACAAAAACACCACTCGAACAGAGCAACACTGTATTTCAGATATCCTGCCGGCAACAAGCAAATAAATAGTAGGTGTCGCTGGAGCACCTGATGAGAGGCTTCAAGCATTGGCAGCGTGAGGGAATTGTAAGCTAGGATTGCCAACTTCGGTCCGCCGAAAGTTTGGCTGGAGACATGGTCTTTTAGGGCCTCTTCATTTCTCAGGCTTTTCAAAACACAAGGAAGAACGATTTTTATGTCCATTGGAATCCTACAAGATTAGACGATTGCAGAAATTTGCATCAAAGATCGTTTGATATCACAGCAAAAGCAAAAGGAATTGTAACAAGATGTTTGAGTCATTCAGAACATACTGCAATACAATCCTTAGGAAAAAATTCATAAATAATCCAATACGATGTCCATTGGAAACAGTTAGGAAATTCTTAAGGATCAAGATCCTCCAAAATTCCGATGGAATTCCTTCGAATCAAAAGAGCCCTTACAGTTCAAGTTGGATGATGTAACTAATATATCTACTAAACAGAGGCCAGCGAGTAAATACACATCTTGGATTAAACAGAAAATGACAGGTTCCAGTCCGACCAACATTCCTGTTATTTGTAAGCTCATCGATACAATTGATAAGATATGTACAACAATTTTAGCTGTACTTCTGCTAAGCTATGTCTCTTAATCATAGAATGGTATAAGCAGGTGGCATACGGTCAAAATCAGGTGTACAAACTACCAGCCAGACCAATAAAGTAATCATGTATGAATGCTTCAACCCTTTCACAACCCAGGTGAAATTTTATTGCCGGACCCCGAGGCTTTGTCAAGGTCCCTCCTGTTCATGTAAAATAAGGACTGTTTGTCCGTGAATGCCGATTTTATGCGGATTGGCGAAAACCCAGCATATTCCACGTCGACCTTAGCCAGACCAACTTCAAGAATGTACTTCACGAGTTCATGTTTCTGTACAAATGGCTGTGCCGCAAATTCCTCCACCGGTATCCACTGCATTCAAGAAGTGGGGAGTCAACAGCGTATTTGTACGCAAGTAGTTAAGATATTGAACATAATATATTTGTAAATGTCCTCCTTTTCTGAGGCGCATTAAGCAAGTTGAAGCTGAAACGCAGGTCGAAGTACCTGAGCATCCTCGATTTCTGATTCTTGCTTAGTAATGTTGAAGGAAAGTGGCCGCAAGATGCACACAAAAAATAGATCTGATTTTTCAAAATAAGCTTTGTGGCTCTGCCTGCACATTGGTAGGTAGATACCCACATGAGAAAAACAACAATTAGTTCAGACTTAAAAAAGCGATAGTGATTGAGATACATTGCAACCAAAAAAAAGTTTTACTATTCAATTTCCATTTGAACAGTTACTCTGATATTTCATGTTTCATTTCATGATTATCTAGATTATTCACGCTAACAGGAGGTTATGGAGTTAATCAAGAATATCTCAGTAAACAAATTACAATCTTATGCCGATATATTGCACCGTTTACCAGAAAAATGCAAATTACAAACTCTAGAAATCCGCTTTACCATTTGAAACTCACATATGCACAGCGTACACTAGAGAAGGCTGGTGAAAATGAGAAAATGAGCCGACAGAGCTAGCTAGCTAGGTGTCACATAACATAAGTTGGTACCAGGCTGACATTTACAAGTTTCCTGATTGTACTATGGATCTTTCAGACATGGAGCCATAAAACACAAAGGCGTTGGTTACCTGAAGGCAAGTACTTCAATGAATTCTGTATCAATCTGATACATGACCATGGAAGGAAAATAGAAGGAGTATTAGTAGTTATAGCAGTTCTTTGTCAGCATCGGTTCATTGAACAAAAAGTAATTCTCGATCTGCTAATACATACCCCTGTCTCTTCTTTTACTTCTCTTACAGCTCCAAGGTTTATATCTTCACCCTGCATGTATCAAGATCTTGTAGATCATAATGAGAGAAAGTGGTAAAGAAAGATCTTTGAATAACATCTCTACATGTCCAGGGCAGAAATTTTACTGGTTCAACAACTCCAGTTGGAAATTTCCATACACCTAGTCCTCGAAGTACACCACTTTTTTCTTGGACAGCTAATACCTATAGAAGTAGATAGTATTTCAGTGATAACGCGAGACACATACTTTATATAAGCTCTTAGAGCTAATTCGAAGATGCTATGAAGGCAGAAGCATGATTATCCGAGTCCTTTATAGTGATTTCATTTGTTACCTCTCTTTTTTCATTCATTACAAAAGCTCCAACACCCACACGGTGTGTAGCATTTACAGGTAATGTATGAGTCGTATTCGGGAGCCAGTACGCGAGCATCAAGTAAGTTTCCTCTGCATGATGGTACCAGAATCCTTCCTATATCAAAACGAAGGGAATGTGATTCAGACATTAAGTACAAAGTTCAAACAGTTTCTTATAGTAAACCTGCCTCTTGTGCATATTAATATTAAGATAAGAGTACTCTCTTATTGCCGCTCTTCAAAACGAAAAACAGAAGACCATATTCACACACAGTTATGAAATAAAACCAACTAATATCAAAACCTAGAACATTTTGTCACTTTCAGCTACAAAATATATGCTTTATTGAATCCAAAAACATTAATTTCATGACAAGTTATATCAAGAATACAGACTCATGAAACTGGTATTTCACTACAAAAGAAACATGAAATATGCATGCTAAATTACCTCTACTGCTGATTGGATAAGGTTGGCAAGGCCGATAGGCAATTTTATCCAGACACCTCGTATTCCCTACAAAGAGGACAACACCAATTTACAATTGCAGAGAGAATAAATGGAAATCTCAAATGAAATATAATTAGTCGGGAGCCATGAATAGTTCAATTTGAATATGGACAAACAGTACCCTTCGTCTATCTGTCACATGACTGGGATACAATTGATGATCTTATGGAATTATGCATAGAGCTGAAAACAGCAAACATTGCAAATAACAAATATGGGTCTTTCCCTTCACATTTGTACATCCAACATAACACAGGATGCATTTTACGATTCATACAAAATATTAATCTCTATATAATGCTGAACCTATAGACATGCATTTCATGGCATTTTTAGCAAGTCACGGTTCTAAAGAAATACTGTGAACTGTTGGTAATATCCATAGTTGATGAAACCACCTGCTCCCTCCATTTTGACAATGCAGATTTCAAGGAAGCCGAGAAAACTTGCGGATCCATCGGGGTAGTCATCTCAATAATGATGCCTCCATGTTTGTCGTTCACAAATGGAAGAGGCTCGACATTTGCTTCCTTCTTAGCCACCGCTGTTGAATTCACTGAACTCGACATGGTTCTGATCCAGACTGCGCCTCTCTGCCTTGTACCTGCAGCCACTAAAATTGAGCAAGCAAACGTATGGATCCCCGCCGCCTAAATTGCACGTTACAGTGTTTAGCATAAGCAAAATAAATGCTTTATAGTAGTATATGTTGTGTGAACAATCCTACAAATTTCAGCTATGCACTTATTAGGTAGATGTAGAATGACCAATGAAATAGCAAGACGGGAGGCGGCAGCAGTAGTGGTGCTGGGGATGGACAGGGGAGGGCGAAAGGCTGCCCACCACTGGAACTGTACCCATCCACTTTCTTTCATTCTTTCTTTCTACCGCGGTCAACTTATCCATCATTCCATCATCCATCTTTGTGTCGCTCGCCTACGCTCACGATCTGGTCTCCCGGCATCTAGGAACGGGACGCTCCACGTCTATCTACCCCCCACCACGCCTATTTCCTTGGATGTGGTTTTGACGAAATCAGGAAAAAAAACATTCCGCGCGAGTGCAGATCGCATTTCAGGCGCAGCTGGACTGAAGGCAACATAATCCCCGTCGGCCAGATTTGGAGCTAAGAGCGTGCACACACACGCGCTAGGACACTACGCCGGTGCTGAATCGAGTGAAGCAGAGTAGACAGAGCACGCACCTCCGGCTCCGAGGAAGAGCGCGCCGCGGCGGGGAAGAGGTGGCGCGGCGGCGGAGGAGGAGGGGCAGCGGAGGCCTCGTGAGGGGGGGACTATGCCGCGGCGGAGGAGGAGGCGGCGGAGCAGAGGCGTGCGCGTGGGGAGGGAGAGGGAGAGGGAGTGGGCGGCCATCTGACTCAGCGCATACCGACTCCAGCTTTATCGATGCGGTGGGCGGGGACCGAGCGCCACCGATGATGGCAGCAAGCGCCGGCCGAGGTGGGAACGCGGCGGTCTATTATTGGCGTTGGCCAGCGAGCGAGGCGGCGGGGTGGCGTGAGTGACATCGGCACACGGTGCGTATCCGCGTGTGTGGGTGCCCGACGGGACGTGTTCTGATTTCGACCGAACGATCCTGGTTTTCTTTCGCGGGCTTCGTGCGGGTGGGAACGGCCGGCGCGGAGTTTGGCCGGATTCGCGCGGAGAGACAGCCGAGAGGTGGTGCGGCAGTGGATTGGACTGCCAGCGAGAGCATCCCAGCCACCGGGGATGTCGACCCAACTAGACTCAACTCAACTCAACTCCTAAATATGAATAAACATTTTTCTCATTTTTTAAAACATTTTGGCAAGTAAATACAAATAAACATTCAAATAGTTCAACATGTGAATTAAACAAACACTGTCAACGGTTTCAAATTCTCCACTAAAAAAACCTTTAGATCAACCTCTTCCGCAACATGTCCATCATTATATCCCTACATGTATCGAATTATGCAAAACATCATGCCATTGAGTGCCAAATGAATCCAAACAAACAAAGAACATTCAAGAGCCAAAAAGGCACCTCCATGGCCGACGACGACATTGTATCGAACACATGTCGGACATGTGTCAGTCTGGCCATGGGCGGCATAGGCACACCAAACAAGTTCATGTCCCTCCCTTCACGCATGCAGCGCGTGGAGGGCACCCTATGCTTATTCTTCCTCCGGGGTTTTGGTGCCTTCTCTGTCTTCTCGCCAGCAACGTCCATGGAGGTCGAGGACAGAGGGCCGACGGGATCCATGGAGGCTAGTGCAGCGGCGGTGGGCACTGAAAGGAAAGGTAGAGAGAGGAGGGGCTCTAAGTGGTCGACAAGTGATCTAAGCGCGGGCACGAGCAGGGACCGGTGTTGTCCACTTGCCCCCAAAGTTTGCGGTAGTTTGGGCCAAATGGGCTATCCACGGACATAAAACAGTATTCAGGGGTTGCTAATAGGCCATGTTTTTAGCTGATCGTGTCCCAACGGACAGAAACAAACTGATGGGCAGGTTTGAGGTGCCCTTGGAGATGTTCCGAATACTCGAGATTGCTTGATAAGCTTTATAGGCTCATTAAAATTCCGAAGGCCGTAATCATTTCATCATAGAGTAACAGTACACGATGAATGGTTCATCATATATGGCTTGCCATGTTTATTTTGGCGACTTTAGCCGGAGTGCTTATGTATTTTTGTCCTACTAGTCTTGGTTTTTTTAATGTTGGCTAATCGATGAGCTAGCATATGTAGGGGTTCGTATCATGGAAAACAAAAAAAATCTATCGCATAAACACACACAAGCCAAGATCTAATCTACTAGATCGGTGCAACGAGTTGATAGAGTACTAACCCTCGAAGATTCCAACGCGGTTAACGAGATCGTATTCTCGTGGGTGATGTAGTCGTTCACTTGCCGAACTCAAGATCGCGTAGACGATCCTTTCGGCGCCGCGTTCCGGCAGCGCTTCCGCAGTCGGTCACACGTTCGGTGAAGACCTTCATCTCCCTTGTTCCAGCAGACAGCAAAGAGCCGTTGTCGGGGAGGTAAGGTAAAAGGAACTCCCTGCAATCACACCGGAGGATATGAGTACCTTTTACCTTACCTCCCCGGCAACGGCGCCAGAAAATAGCTTGATGTCTACGCACTTCTATTCTTGTAGAAAGTTGTTGGGCCTCCAAGTATAGAGGTTTGTAGAACAGCAGCAAGTTTCCCTTAAGTGGATCACCCAAGGTTTATCGAACTCAGGGAGGAAGTGGTCAAAGGTATTCCCTCTCAAGAAACCCTGCAATCAAGATACCAGAAGTCTCTTGTGTCCCCAACACATCCAATATAGGTGCACTAGTTTGGCGAAGAGATAATGAAATACAAGTGGTAACGGTGCCAGAAAATAGCTAATGGCGTGGAGGACTAAAGCAAGCAAACATGCAACAGATCTAGTAGCAAACGGTGTTTCAATGCTTAGAAACAAGGCCTAGGGATCATACTTTCACTAGTAAACACTCTCTCATATAGATATCATCTCTTCATGATACTACTCTTAACTACTCTCCGGTTGGACACTCTAATCATCGGTAGGGCTATAACAACACTCTCAAAGTCCGCCTTCCCCAATCTAGATAACCCCGCACTGTCACCTTGAGCGCTAGATGGTTCCAAAAACACCACAATTTCATAGAGACAACCAACTCAAAATATAACTCATAACAAATATTCAATCTAGCCAAAGTGCCACACACGGTATGCACGATGTCACTTTCACACACGTGGGGAAAAGCATAGATCTATTAAAGCACAAAGAGTATTTATGTAGACTCAAACCTAAGTTCCACCATGGCGTGCACGCTGTCACTTTCACACACATGGGGAGAGTAGAGATCTAATGAAGCACTTGAGTAGCAAGGTAGATCTACTTGATTACAAAGCTCATGACCACAACAAGATCATGCATAGAGAGAGAGAGAGAGATGAACACATAGCTACTGGTAGAGCCCTTAGCCTCGAGGAAGAACTACTCCCTCCTCATCATGGGAATCGGCAACGGTAATGAAGATGGCGATGGTGATCGATGGAGATGGAGACGGAGATGGCTCCGGGGGCACTTCCCTGTCCCGGCAGGGTGCCGGAACAAAGACTTTCTGTCCCCCGAATCTCCCTTTCGATGGCGGCGGAGCTACAGAGGTTTTCGTGGATTTCTTCTGGATGCCCTAGGGTTTTTGGGTCGGAGTCTTCTTATAGGCCCAGGAATCAAGGTCGGTGGGGGTCCAGGGGGCCCACACCGCCTGTGGGCGCCTCCAGGGCTTGACCGCGCCTAGGGGGTGCGGCCACCCTATGGCCCCCCTCCGGCTCTGCTTCGTGGTTTTGTGTTGCTCCGAGAAAATAATAACTTTGGATTTTGTCCCGTCCAATTCCGAGAATATTGATTTTCTGCCTTTCTGGAACCAAAAACAGAAGAAAACATGCAACTGGCACTGTGGCAACTTGTTAATAGGTTAGTTCCAGAAAAGATATAAGAACACCTCAAAGTATAGACAAAGCAAAGCAAAGTAGATACAAAACAAACATGGAGCATCAAAAATTATAGATACGTTTCCGATGTATCAAGCATCCCCGATCTTAACTCCTGCTCGTCCTCGAGTAGGTAAGTGATAAAAAAAATAATTTTTGAGGTGACATGCACCCTCACAATAAAGATCAAACCATTTGCAAGCATTGAAAGATGGGATCAAAGAACTCTAAACATGTGCATGAAAGATGGAGTTCTAACAATAGGACATATTAACTATGCAAGCAACATGTCAAGCTATAAACAAAGATCATGAATAATATGCATTGAAAAATGTTTATTTGTTTCACATACAAAAAACATAGCATAGTGACAATCAGCTTGTCCCTCATAGAGTAGCAATATAGATGCATAGGACACCTTCAAAGTTCACAAGGGTGACTAGAAACAAATAGCACAAGAACAAGTAATATCACAATATGCATCAATTAATAAGCTTTGGAACACTGCACACAGAATGACAACTATGCTCTCTTAATGGTGCCTAAGGTAGAAGGTGGAGACTCAATAATGGTGGAATAAAGCCTTTTTTGTAAAGGAAGCAATGATTACACGTTTCAAAAAGAGCTTCAAAAAATTATGGTACTTGTTAGCTTTTAGCCCTCATTCCCCTATCATAAGCATCTTGAAGTGGTTAAGGTTAAAGTGGCAAAGATGGAGTATATGCTTGACGAAGTATAAGTTGGCAATATCAAGTCCCTTGAATACGAGGGCCATACCTCAAGCATACTCAACTTTGGGTCCAGGTAAGTTCTTGTCATTGTAAGTATTTGCATATCATTGAGAACCGCCAACGAGGTACCCCTTGCACATGGTACATGAGCTTTCCCATAATCAAAATGACAAGACAAGCAGACAATGAGCATCTCGGAAATCTTTTTATTTACCATATGAATAGATTTTTATTGAGGATGCTTCATAGATAGCTCATTATGGTGATGCTGCAAGTTTTCACCATGATTAGGCATGGCTTAGGCTAGCGGCCCAGACGTTTCTCTAACACAGGATACAAACTCCATGGACTTACAAGTTCCCTCTTTATTTCACACCGGTGACATCCATAGATAAAAGAGCATGATATCAACTGAGTACAAAGTACAAGTGCAATGTTGTAAACGGTCCTCGTGACAGCACGGTTTTGCTAATTCCAACTTATAAGTGCAAGCATATACAACAAAGTTGTCACAATGGTTCAAGTTTATTAGGGGCAAAGAATATAAAGTGTGCCATCAAGTTCGTGAGGGCTTTAATCACTAAGTTTTCACATAACAAAATAGTTTTAGATTGGAAGATAGCTGAAAACAAGAATATACTTTGGAATGGTATAACACACCATGCATAGGAGTTTATAGTGGACACTTTGGAATAACTTGGTTTCTTGGAAGTTGGATGCATGAGTAGAACTTACTCATACAAGTGGAGGCTAGCAAAAGACTGGGAGCAACCAAATAAGAGAGCAATAATGGCCATAATCATACAGTGCAACAAAGCATTACTAATCAAAGCAAAGAGTGGTACTACAAGTCAAGGACTAAATAATCATAGAGGCTATGGTGACTTTTCATAGTCATAACATGGTGTGAGAATGTGCCAAGTCAACCCGAGCAAAACATCAAAGGAGAATACCACAATACTAGGCTTTTGCATGCTAAAACAACGCATAATTTCTTCAAGGCACACTAAGCAATCCCAATTGTTTGGAACAAGACATGCTACAGCAATAATCACTAAGCATAAGGTCAAAACAACGCCTAGCATGTCATGCTAAAGTCTAAGTCATAGTCAATGCAAGCTCCTCTTGCACTTACTTAAGCATGAAGTTTTCTACTCTTCTCCAACACTAAACAACTTATTTGAAACAACTCACAAAGATAATAATCAATAAAGACCAGTGATCTTGTCTCACAAATCCACAACGAAGAACTAAAAGTTCTAAGCTGAAAGCACAAGAAAACTAAGGCTGAAGGCAGTGCTAGCAAAAGTGAACACTCACAAAACTATAAGAGTGAAAACTAGAGTATTCTAGGCAATGGAAACATAGTGTGTCTCTCTCCAAAAGAAGTATGGTGTAACCAACCAACTTACTCAAGCAAACTAAGCAAATGAAAACTAATACGCTCCAAGAACAAGACAACAATGCATGAAACAATAAAAATGAAGTGTCTAGAAAGACCTAAGATTTTTATTGATGAAGAAGGGGATGCCTTGGGCATCCCCAAGCTTTGACGCTTGTACCTCTTGAATATTTCTTGGGGTGACACGGGGTGGCATCCCCAAGATTGATATTTTGTCCATTATTCATCTCATTACATCATTCTTTCTCTACACCTGAAATTTTTCCTTCATACAAAACTTCACACAATCTTCATTAGCAACATTAGTGTATTCAAAAGATATTAGACTCCTGGAAAAGCTTTGGAACAACATGGATTTTCACTAAAAACACAAGCTACTATAGTAACTCCTTAAAAAAGCTCAATTAACCTAAAGAGAACTCAAAAAGGAATCAATAAGAAGCAAATGCAAATAATGGCAGAAATCTGTCAAAACAGACCAGTAGGTAGAAACCGATTTTTTCGAAGACCTTTTGTTGATCAAATAAAAAAGTGTTGAACTAATGAAAGTTAGATAACATACTTCTTGTTGGGGTTGGGACATTTCTTATTTTTGGGTCTCTCCAAAGCTAGGAGTTCTTGTAGTTCATGTTCTTCATACTTCACCTCAAAGGTGGGAAATATTTCTCTCTTCTTGGGACAGTCACTAGAGATGTGACCTTCTTCTCCACATGAGTAGAAACACTTTGTGGTCACTTTGGGTGTGGCATTATGAGGCACGGTTCTCATTTTGTCTTTATCCTTCTTGGTAGAAGTTGTTCCCTTATGGAGGTTTCCAAACATTTGATGCATTCCATCTTGTTTCATTTGTTGAACTATGGGATAGATGGGGCATTGGATAGGGACATGATCATTTCCTTCACATAGGAAACAAGAAACTTGAGATGTGGGGCATTGTTTAGTTGGATGTTTCTCTTCACAATTAGGGCATTGATCCACATGCTCTTTGTAAGTGTGTTCCATGTATCCACAAATATTGCAAGCTTGAGTTCCTTCTATAATATCATCCTTGATATCATTGTTGTCACAATCTCTTTGGGTAAGGTTGCTTCTCATGTTGATCATCTGGTTGGTCATCCTTTGCAACAATTGGGATTGGGTTTCTAAGAATTTTTGTATGGTTGGGTCTAACTCAATGTTATTGGCTAAAAACCGAGTTGTCACTTGATTCAACTGGGCTTGAGTTGCTAGAAGTTGTTCTCTCATGTGCATATCTTGGTTGTTGTTACCATCCTTGATGTTGGAGTCTCTTGGGGAAGTCATCTGTTTGGGTTGGATTGGGATTAGATTAGGCAAAAGATTCCTAGAGAAAGAATTCTACTCACACACAATAATTCACACAAGAAATGTGCAAGCAATCACAATCAAACATTCCACTCAAACAACAATATTCAAGCACATTTTTGGCAATAAAATATTTTTGCTACACCACATAAGTTGGTGTGATTGATCTAAACTAAACACTAGTATGGTGGTCCATATATAGGATTCACTTGGGGTCATTCCGTTCTTCTTGGTTGTTTCTTCATGAACAAGATCATGGTATCCTTGGAAAATTTCTTGCATCTTGGTCACAAGCTCAAAAGTGATGATGGTTCCTTCTAGGTTGTGTTTCCTTAGTCTCCAAGTCTTGAGTAATATTCTTGTCTCACTTGTATTCCTTAGTGATGTCCAAGTTGAAGTCCTTGGTGAAAATAAAGTTGAAGTCATTGGTGATGTTGAAGTCTTTGCTCATGATGAAGTTTTTGTCCATTAGGTTGAAAAGGAAGAGATGTAGAATCAAAACCAAAAAGGTTGAGGAAAGAGTTTACAAGATTGTTTGTAAATAAGTTTGGATCAAATACAACTCCTATTTTTCTAAGGGGTTTTGTCCAATCTTAGGGTTACAATCCTACAGGCAACACAGTGCTCTGATACCATATGTAGAGTCCCAACCTGATAAGGTAGAGATCCCTATGTTTACAATGCTAGTCCCTGGATCAATAGCTAGCATCCACAGTTTAAGATGTAATATCAAGAAACAAAGGTCATATTACAACTTATAACCAGGAATAAAATAATACATTACATCTTACATAGCTCATTTAGCTATCTCATTACAATGCAACAGAAATAACTATATAGCATGGACTCCTTCATCTTCAAAGTTCCACAGGCAATCATGTTGGTTGTAGACTTGTAATCCTATTCAACACACTTCACTAACATCAAACAAACCTGCAACATAATAAGTTACAGCCACAAGGGTCAATACATTTGAATTGTATTGGCAGGTGATACTATGGTAGTATAGTGGTATCTATCATCTATATGCATTTGGCTAAGTGGAGCTTAGGCTTGCTTTTCTCAAAATAAGGTTTTACTTATAAGTTGAAAACACTAAGTTTTTGTTTGTCAAAATACCTGTGAGACCCTGGCGCATGGCTCAATAGGATTGATAGGAAACCCATACCAACAAGTTGCAACTTCTTTTCCGGAAGCTCATTCGAAAAGAACTCTAAGGTTAAGCGTGCTTGGCTTAGAGCAATTCTAGGATGGGTGACCGGCCGGGAAGTGGGTACCGGGTGCACACGAGTGAGGACAAAGTGCGCAGAAAAGACTAGTGTTGGTCTGTGGGGTTAGTCTAGAGATCCTATTGAGCTGCCAGAAGTGACAGCCGTCGGTCCGGAGTGACCGGGGGTGTTACAAATTGGTATCAGAGCCAACCCTTGCGGTTACATGGGCGTGTGCGGGTTAGTGGCGGACATGTGGCGCATGGCGTGTGTGGCCCGGAGAGGACACGGCATGGCACATGTGCCGACACTGGACGCACAGACATGTGTTAAGAGGGGACGTTCCTGGCTTGTGGTTGATCGACGAGGACATCGATCTTCTAAGGGTGGGTGTATGTGAGACCCTGGCGCATGGCTCAATAGGATTGATAGGAAACCCATACCAACAAGTTGCAACTTCTTTTCCGGAAGCTCATTCGAAAAGAACTCTAAGGTTAAGCGTGCTTGGCTTAGAGCAATTCTAGGATGGGTGACCGACCGGGAAGTGGGTACCGGGTGCACACGAGTGAGGACAAAGTGCGCAGAAAAGACTAGTGTTGGTCTGTGGGGTTAGTCTAGAGATCCTATTGAGCTGCCAGAAGTGACAGCCGTCGGTCCGGAGTGACCGGGGGTGTTACAATACCCAAGGCATCTACCAATAAATATTGGTGACCCTTTAACCCTTGTTCAACCACAAGTTTTTAACTTAGAAATTGGGATGAGGAGATCCTTGATAGCTTCCATGTCTTGATGCTCAAATTATCCATTGTTGGGGACATGGCTAAGTACTTAGATTTTACTCTCTCGAGAGGTGGTGCACTTTCCCCATAAGACTCGACATGCATCGAGACAAGATCTTTCATAAGACTTCCCTTATACCAAATGGACGCGTTCCATCCTATCATCCCTACCACCTTCTGTCCATCTGGCTAAGTTATTGCAACCTATATGATCCTCGCAGAGCCCATATACCATGTGGTTGCACTAGAAGCTTCTCAACACTTTGACATCTCAAATCTCTTTGTTACTGGGTGGCTTTCCACAAGTGAGATACACTAGGGTAGGCCATGAATATGGGCCCTGTGTAACCACTCAACATAACCCATTCACACCATTCCACCCAGGTGATTCATTCACATAGTTGTTTTATTAAACAAAACACAAGTTATAGACTTAGAAATATTTCATAGCATGAATATAATCCACCCTTGACAAGAACTTACCTGGACCCAAAGTTGAGTATGCATGAGGTATGGCTCTCGTATTCAAGGGACTTGAGATTGCCAACTTATACTTCGTCATGCATATACTCCATCTTTGCCACTTTAACCTTAACCACTTCAAGATGCTTATGATAGGGGCAATGAGGGCTGAAAGCTAATAGGTACCATAATTTTTTGAAGCTCTTTTTGAAACTTGTAATCACTGCTTCCTTTACAAAAAAGGCTTTCTTCCACCATTATTGAGTCTCCACCTTCTACCTTTAGGAACCATTAAGAGAGCATAGTTATCATTATGTGTGCAGTGTTCCAAAGCTTATTAATTGATGCATATTGTGATATTACTTGTTCTTGTGCTATTTGTTTCTAGTCACCCTTGTGAACTTTGAAGGTGTCCTATGCATCTATATTGATAATATATGAGGGACAAGCTGATTGCCACTATGCTATGTTTTTTGTATGGAAACAAATAAACGTTTTTCAATGCATATTATTCATGATCTTTGTTTGCATCTTGACATGTTGCTTGCATAGTTACTATGTCCTATTGTTAGAACTCCATCTTTCATGCACATGTTTAGAGTTCTTTGATCCCAGCTTTCAATGCTTGCAAATGGTTTGGTCTTTATTGTGAGGGTGCATGTCACCTCAAAAATTATTCTTTTTCACTTACCTACTCGAGGACGAGCAGGAGTTAATCTTGGGGATGCTTGATACGTCGGAAATGTATCTATAATTTTTGATGCTCCATGTTTGTTTTATATCTACTTTGCTTTGCTTTGTCTATACTTTGAGGTGTTTTTATATCTTTTATGGAACTAACCTATTAACAAGTTGCCACAATGCCAGTTGTCTGTTTTCTTCTGTTTTTGGTTCCAGAAAGGCAGCAAATCAATATTCTCGGAATTGGATGGGACAAAAGCCAAAGTTATTATTATTCTCGCAGCAACACGGAACCACGAAGCATATCCGGAGGGGGCCACAGGGTGGCCGCACCCCCTAGGCACGGTCAAGCCCTGGAGGCGCCCATAGGGGGTGTGAGCCCCCTGGACCCCCACCGACCTTGATTCCTGCACCTATAAGAAGTCTCCGGCCCAAAAACCCTAGGGCATCCAGAAGAAATCCACGAAAACCTCTATAGCACCGCCGCCACCGAAAGGGAGATTCGGGGGGACAGAAAGTCTCTGTTCCGGCACCCTGCCGGGACAGGGAAGTGCCCCCGTATCCATCTCCATCGATCTCCATCGCCATCTTCATCACCGTTGCCGATTCCCATGATGAGGAGGGAGTAGTTCTTTATCGAGGCTAAGGGCTCTACCGGTAGCTACGTGTTCATCTCTCTCTATGCATGATCTTGTTGTGGTCATGAGCTTTGTAATCAAGTAGATCTACTTTGCTACTCAAGTGCTTCATTAGATCTCTGCTCTCCCCATGTGTGTGAAAGTGACAGCGTGCACGCCATGGTGGCACTTAGGTTTGAGTCTACATAAATACTCTTTGTGCTTTAATAGATCTATGCTTTTCCCCACGTGTGTGAAAATGACAGCGTGCATACCGTGTGTGGCACTTTGGCTAGATTGAATATTTGTTATGAGTTATATTTTGAGTTGGTTGTCTCTATGAAATTGTGGTTTTTGTTGGAACTATCTAGCGCTCAAGGTGATAGTGTGGGGTTATCTAGATTGGGGAAGGCGGACTTTGAGGAGTGCTGTTATAGCCCTACCGATGATTAGAGTGTCCAACCGGAGAGTAGTTAAGAGTAGTATCATGAAGAGAGGATATCTATATGAGAGAGTGTTCACTAGTGAAAGTATGATCCCTAGGCCTTGTTTCTAAGCATTGAAACACCATTTGCTACTAGATCTGTTGCATGTTTGCTTTCTTTAGTCCTCCACGCCATCAGCTATTTTTTGGCACCATTACCACTTGTATTTCACTATCTCTTCTCCGAACTAGTGCACCTATATTGGGTGTGTTGGGGACACAAGAGACTTCTTGTATCTTGATTGCAGGGTTGCTTGAGAGGGAATACCTTTGACCACTTCCTCCCTGAGTTCGATAAGCCTTGGGTGATCCACTTAAGGGAAACTTGCTGCTGTTCTACAAACCTCTACACTTGGAGGCCCAACAACTGTCTACAAGAATAGAAGTGCGTAGACATCAGTGATTTAGAATCATCCGGATCGGTGTTCCAACTAGCATCGGTGTAACCATTTACAACGAGTTGTTCATCACCTCCATAAGAAAGAACCATATCCTTAGTCCTTCTCAATTACTTTAGGATGTTTTTGACCGCTATCCAATGATCCACTCCTGGATCACTTTGATACCTGCTAGTCAAACTAACAGCATATGCAATATCCGGTCTAGTACATAGCATGGCATACATGATAGATGATATGGCTGAGGCATAGGGATTCTTACTCATCCTCTCTCTATCTTCTGCTGTAGCGGGGCATTGAGTTTTACTCAAGGTCGTATTGGGCAACATGGGCAAGAACCCTTTCTTGCTATCTTCCATTCCAAACCTCTTTAGAACCTTGTCCAAATATGTACTTTGTGAAAGCGCTATTAAGCGTCTCGATCTATCTCTATAAATCTTTATGCCTAATATGCAAGCAGCTTCGCCAAGATCCTTCATCGAAAAACTATTATTCAAATAATCTTTGACACTTTTAAGAAGGTCTATATCATTCCCAATCAACAATATGTCATCCACATATAGTACCATGAATGCTACAGAGCTCCCACTCATTTTCTTGTCAATCAACAATATGTCATTCCCAATCAACAAAATCCTCACAGACTTTAGCTTCGCTACCGGTGAGAAAGTCCTTTCGCGACAAGTCGAGATTTATAGATGGTTACATTACCATCAATATTTGTTTTCTTCTTGAAAATCCATTTGTTCTCGACAGCCTTTCGGCCATCCGGTAAGTCCACCAAAGTCCATACTTGGTTTTGTATATGGATGCAATCTCGGATTCCATGGCTTCTTGCCATTTGATGGAATCTAGGCTTATCATCGCTTCCTCATATGTCGCATGGTCATCGGTGTTGTCCACCAACATGACACTCATAACTGGATTGTACCAATCGAGAGTGGTACGAGTCCTCGTCGACCTGTGAGGTTCAGTAGTAACTTCGACCGAAGTTTCATGATCACCATCATTAGCTTCCTCTCTTATTGGTGCAGGCGCCACAGGAACTTCTTTCGGTGCTGCGCTACTCTCAAATCCGAGATAAGGTTCGACAACCTCATTGAGTTCTACTTTCCTTCCAGTCACTTCTTTTGAGAGAAACTCCTTCTCGAGAAAGGATACATTTTTAGCAACGAAGATTTTTCCTTCAGATCTATGATAGAAGGTATACCCAATAGTTTCCTTCGGGTATCCTATGAAGAATCATTTTTCCGATTTGGGTTCTAGCTTGTCGGGTTGTAACTTCTTTACATAATCTTCGCAACCCCAAACTTTAAGGAACGACAATTTAGTTTTCTTACCAAACCACGGTTCATATGGTGTCATTTCAACGGATTTAGATGGTGCCCTGTTTAAAGTGAATGCGGCTATTTCAAATGCATAACCCCAAAATGATAATGGTAAATATGTAAGTGACATCATAGAATGAACCATATCTAAGAGAGTTCGATTACGATGTTCGGACACACCATTACATTGTGTTGTTCCCGACGGTGTCAATTTTGAAATTATTTCACATTTTTTCAAATGCTCGCCAAACTCTTAACTTAGATATTGACCTCCATGATCAGATCGTAGAAATTTAATCTTCTTGTTACATTGATTCTCTACTTCACTTTGAAATTCCTTAAACTTCTCGAAAATTTTGGACTTATGTTTCATGAAATAGATATACCCATATCTACTCAAGTCATCCGTGAAAGTAAGAACATAACGATAACCACCGCGCGATGCCACGCTCATCGGGCCACACACATCGGTATGTATGATTTCCAATAAGTTCGTATCTTGCTCCATCATACTAGAAAATGGAGTCTTAGTCATTTTTCCCATCAGACATGCTTCGCATTTTTCAAGTGATTCGAAATCAAGTGATTCAAGAAGTCCATCAGAATGGAGTTTCTTCATATGCTTCACTCCAATGTGACCAAGACGACAGTGCCACATGTATGTAGAATTATCATTCAATTTCAAACGTTTAGAATCTATATTATGAACATGTGTATCACTACTATCGACATTCAATAAGAATAGACCATCTATCAAAGGTGCATGACCATAAAAGATATTACTCATGTAAATCGAATAACCATTATTCTCGGACTTAAACAAGTAACCGTCTCGCAATAAACAAGATCATGATATAATGTTCATGATCAACACAGACACTAAATAACAATTATTTAAGTATAAATTAATCCTGATGGTAGATGAAGAGGTAGCGTGCCGACCGCAATCACATCAACCTTTGAGCCATTTCCAACGCGCGTCGTCACGTCGTCTCTTGGTAGTCTCCATTTATTCTGTTGCACCTGTTTCGTGTTATAAATATGAGCAACCGAACCAGTATCAAATACCCATGCACTACTATGATTACTAGTAAGAGACACATCAATAACATGTATATCATATATACCTTTCTTCTTGATGTTGCCATTCTTCAGATCTGCCAGGTACTTTGGGCAATTCCGCTTCCAGTGACCACACTCTTTGCAATAAAAGCATTATGTATCATGGCTAGGGCCAGCTCGGGTCTTCTTCTCAAGTGCAACAACAGTATTGATGCTTATCTCGAAGTTACCCTTGGGCTCACCCTTTGCCTTCATGTCTACTTCAGCAGCCACCAAAGTGGTAGCAAGTTCAGTGAGCGATTCAATCGCCCCACTTATCTTGTAATTCAGCACAAACTCTTTGTAACTCGGAGGGAGCGACTGTAGAACTCTATCCGTTATAAGAACAACTGGGATGTCATATCCTAGTGTATTGAGACATTGTACATAGCGCATCATGATCATGACGTGATCATTTATAGAGTTGTGTTCCTTCATCTTAACACTAAAGAAGTCACTAGAGATCATATATCTCTCAGCACGTATTGGTCTCTCAAACATGGCTTTGAGTTCTTCACCATGACAGCAGCGCTGCTAAGTTCAAAGCATTCTTGGAGTTGAGGCTCCATCGACATGAGGATCGCATATTTCACAAGATTGTAGTGATCAAGCTTCATGTCATACACATTGCGCTCATATCAAGACGCAGTATTTGCAGGTGGGTCATTTAGCGGTGCATCCAGCACATAGGTCAAATTACCAGCATCGAGGACAATCCTCGCGTTACGGAACCATTCCGTGAAGTTTCTTCCATTGTGTTTCATCTTTTCTTTCTCTAGGGACGTATTAAAAATGATGGTAGGGACCGCCATGATCTACAACATATTTGCAATAGTTTAGACTAAGTTTATAACAAATTGAGTTCAGTTAATACTTAAATTAACTAGGTAAACTCCCACTCAAAAAATATCCCTCACATTGTTTTAGTGATCACACGAACCAAATCTACTACATCAAGTCTGATCATCACGTGATATGATGTAGTTTCAAAGGCGAACGATCAACATGTTCATCATATCTACTTTTCGGTATTCCGTGTTCCTAGACCATGTATGTACATGATAGGCTCGTCAAGATTAACCATAGTATCTGCATGAGCAAATCTGGCTTGCTCCCGTTGTATGCACATGTAGAATCTATCACACCCGATCATCATGTGGTGCTTCAAAACAAATAGTCGTAGCAACGGTGCTTACTAAGGATGAACACTTTATTACTTGATATTTTTGTGAGAGGGATCATCTTATAATGCTACTGTCGCGATCTAAGCAATACAAGATGCATAAAAGGATTAACATCACATGCAATTCATAATATGTGATATGATATCGCATTTCTTCTTGTGCTTCCGATCTCCATCTTCAAGCACGAACATGATATTCATCATCACCGGCGTGGCGTCAAGGTCAATGGCGTCGCTCGATGGTTGTCGTCCACCAGCATCAACCATTACAACTACTTTGAATAATAGACACACAAGTCTTAACGAAATTAGAAGAAAACCATAAGGCTCCTGCCGGTTGCCAACTTACAATAAGGATCATTGCATACATCATATATAATCACAATCATCGACATATCACATCACAGCACACCCCTGCAAACAAAGTTAGATGCCTCTAATTTTCTTTGCATGTTTTACGTGGTTTGGGGCTTTCGATTAAGAACCGTTCTAACTTACGAACAAGAACCACAACGTTGATACAAGTATTGTCAAGTGCCTGTTGTAAATTGAATCTTCACTATGGTGGGAGAGACAGACACCCGCAAAGCCACTTATGCAATACAAGTTGCATGTTGAGCATGGAGCAAGTCTCATGAACAATATCATGTAAGGTTAGCCCGGGTCGCTTTATCCCACCATCCCGCAAGATGCAAAGTACACAAGAAGCAATCGACAACAAAAGCATCAACGCCCATAATAACCATTATGTTCTACTCGTGCAACAGATCTACGCATAGACACGGCTCTGATACCACTATAGGGGTTCGTAGCATGAAAACCAAAAAAATTATATCGCATGAACACACACAAGCCAAGATCTAATCTACTAGATCGGTGCAACATGTTGATAGAGTACTAACCCTCGAAGATTCCAAAGCGGTTAACGAGATCGGATTCTCGTGGGTGATGTAATCATTCACTTGCCGATCTCAAGATCGCGTAGACGATCCTTCCGGCACCACATTCCTGCAGCGCTTCCATAGTCGGTCACACGTTCGGTACTCGATGAAGACCTTCCTCTCCCTTGTTCCAACAAGCATAGGAGGTTCTAGATCTCTCCTCGCGATTCCAGCAGCACGACGGCATGGTAGTGAAAGTAGAGAGGAAATCCCGTAGGGCTTCGCCTAAGCCGGAGCGGGTATGGTGGAGTAGAAGAGGGCCTCGACGATCTAGGGTTTAGAGGGCCGAGGTTTATAGGTGGTGGCTGGCGGCTACTTTAGAGGGCTCTAAATTGGCGGCAACTTGAGAGGGTTGCAGCCAATCAAGGATTTCTTGTGGGAGGGCAAGAGGGCGCCCCCTCCCCTCTATTTATGAGAGGGAGAGGCGGTTTAGGGGGAGGGGAGTCCTCCCCCAACTCCTCCTTGTGATCAGCGGCAAGGGGAGGGAGGAATCCTTCCCTAGGTGGGATTCCTTCCCTCCCTCCACTAGGCAACCATGTTGGGATTTGACTTTTTCAAATTGGCGTTTGACTTTCAAACTAGAGTTTGATTTCTCTCTTCCCATTGCCCAGCCAAGTGACCTAAGACATGATGCAACCATTCCACTTTGGTATGACACATACATGTACCCTTCCCACTCCGGAGTGATGGACCTTCTAGACCTTCTAGAATATTCTAGTGAAAACACCAAAACTATTTCCGAACTCCGGAATTGGACTTTCCTTATATGAAACTTATTCTCCGGACCATTTCGGATCTCCTCGTGATGTCCTAGATCCAATCCAAGACTCCGAACAACATTCGGTCTCTTACTCACTTTCCATATCTACTAAACAACATTGAATCCTTAAGTGTGTCTCCCTATGGTTTGTGAATTATGCAGACATGATCGAGACTCTTATCCGATCAATAACCAATAGAGGAATATGTAAATTCATATGTCTCCCACATATTTCTATGATTACTTTATGATCGAATGAACCATTTACATACGATACCAATTTCCCTTTGTCTCGCGATACTTTACTTATCCGAGGTTTGATCGTCGGTATCTCTACATACCTAGTCCAACCTCGTTACCAATAAGTACTCTTTACTCGTTCCTGTGATATGTGATCCCTTATGAGCCAGTCACATACTTGCAAGCCAATTGTATGACATTCCACTGAGAGGGCCCAGAGTATATTTATCCGTCATATGGATGGACAAATACCACTCTTGATCCATGTGCCTCAACACATACTTTCCGAATACTCAATGCCACCTTTATAACCACCCAGTTACGAAGTGGTGTTTGATGTCATCAAAGCATCCATCCGGTGATGATGATTAACATGATCTCATGGTTGAAGGATTTAGGTTACTATGTATTCGAAAGCTTATAGCAAACAAACTATTGAAATGACTTGATCTTATGCTACACTTAACTATAGGAGTATGTCTATCACATCATTCTCCTAATGATATGATCTTGTTATTAATAACATCCAATGTTCATGATTAGGAAACCATAATCATCTATTAATCAACAAGCCAGTATTACAAAGAGGCTTTACTAGGGACTCTTACATGTTTACAAATCACACAGGTATTAATATTTCCGATTAATACAATTATAGCATGAATGTACACATTTATGATAAACACAAAGATATAATAATAACTACTTTTATTATTGCCTCTTGGACATATCTCCAACAACATATCTAAGTAAGAATATTAATGAGTTAACCGGACTACTCGCAATTCGACTCATTAAACTCGTTTTCTAAACAAGCTACAAAAGGCAACTCAGCTCAACTCATTAGTGTCTGAGTTCGAGCTGAGTCAAGGAAAGTTATCGAGTACTTGTTAAACTCATGAGTTTCGAGTTCTATTTCCACATCTATAGCCGCATCACCTTAAAATAACTAAAAAATCAATTTTTGAGAGACCAGAGTAGAAACTGGGTAGAAAAAGTTACTCATTTCCAGCAGATACCCTAAAATGGCTGGTAAAGTTTTCTCCCCAAGCCTACCTCTCGCATACATCTTATTATTTGAAGTTCGGCATCCAGTTCCACACAACATATTTCATAGAACAACATAGTTCAAACACAACATAAAACATAGTCCTAAAACTTCATTTGAAGGATATGATTTAAGCTAACCAACATAGTTCTTCTTCCACCTCCTTAAGGTCTCGTGCGGGGAGGACGAGTCCCTCCCTCACGACCGAAGATCGGCTCATACCTAGGGACATCGGCATGGATCTCCTCGGGACCCTAGCGCCGTCCTCCGCCTCCAACTCCTTGTTAGATAACTCATAGTAAGGCCTTGCTTGAGAAGACGCCAGTGCTACTGGTAGAGATGTATGTTGTGGTTTGGACCGTGCATTGCTCCATAGTGAGCCACCTAGCGATCTTGATGTTGACAAATAGATTCTCCTTGGTGTCGCGCTCTACCTCCACCCGCATAGCCTCCCACTTTGCGTGCTACTTCTTCCTTCACTCACATACTCTATCCACGCCGTTTTGTTTCTATCCTGCTTCGTGTACACTGCAACATCACATGATTTACAATGAACTTTTAAACGCCGAGCCACACACCTAAAGGAATAACTACATCGTGGAAAGTGCACGCACCACCTTTCTGCTTGACTATTAGATAACCGTCAAGTGATCTATTCATAAGCATTTCGATCTTGAACCCTGGTAATTAAAAGCCGGTGTAAAACTAGTAACGCAAACAAATCAGGTGCGATGCAAATATTTTTGTTTTATGTACGCCCTACCGTGATATAAAACTTTATACATGATTACTAAAAAGAAATTCATTCCTTTCACATAAAATTTTCATTTTATCAAGATATAAAATTCCATTCCTTTAAGATATTATATTCTGCTAGATTACACTTTGGTCAATATTGCATTCTTCTAATGGTCTGATTTCAAAATTTAAAAATAATAGGGGTTTCTGTCCCTCTTGGTTCAACAAGCCTAAACTAACTACAATAGGGTCACTAAATGGTCCAGCTGAACCCCACTTCTTTAAACCGGTGAAAAGGTATCATCCTCCCACATGTGCCTTTGAGCATCTCCTCATATTGTGCACATCGCACCGGGGGTGCAGCATTTGGACGGCGTTCATAACCTCACCGCCGGCCTGACCACCATCTTGCAGGTGGCGGATCCACACGACGATGATGACCCCATGATGCGTATTTGAAAGAAACATGAGTGGTTGAAGAAGATAAAAGAAGAACAACATGAAGCGTGATCCATATAAGGGAGAAAGGCCAAACCTCCTGGTCCGGAACACCGGTGTAGGACTTCGGTGTGGCTTCAATGTTCAAGGCAGATCGACTGAAGTAGCGAATCTGGCCAAACCATGTACATCTTGTCCGTCTTCTTACTGACCATTTCATGGACAAGCATAATAAAAGGGAAGGGAAATGCTGCGGTCTAGTGTTTGGCGTAGAGCTTTAAAAGGGTGGTCTAGGGTTTGACGTGGAGCTTTAAGAGCGTGATCTAGGGTTTGGCATCGAGATATGGGATACCACATTGCGGTGGCAGTAGTAGTCCATAGTGGTGCGATATGGTTAATATAAATGTTGGATTATTGGGCATAATTTCCACGATTAATTCCAAAATATAAATCATGACAACAGCAGCTACAATCACGTGAACCTCTAACATACTAGATGTATTGATCAACATGAACAGTAGCAGATTATACACACTAACAACCATAGTAAAACAACAGATCTGATGACAGTGTATGTACTGATCGGTTGTCGATGTAGTCGCCGTTGGTGCAGTAGCATGTCGAAGAAGTCGACGTTGAAGACGACGCGCACGAGATCCGGCTTAACGACCAGGAAGACGCATCGTGATGACGAACTTGAGCAGTCACGCAGAGCGCTTCCCAAAAACCTTATTCGCCCTCTCCCATACAGGATCGCAAAGGGGAGTGGTTCCGGAGACCTGCTCTCTCGGCCACCGGTGCACGCCGACAAGCGGGATGGTGTAGACTACGGTGGCAGCGCAAGCAGAGAGGATGGGAAAACCCTAGATTGGTTTGGTGTCGTACGTTGTGGAAGTCGCACATGCGTTTATATAGATCGGCTCGGAAATCCCGTACATGACACAAAGTGTACCAAGCCCATGTCGCGCACGTTCGAGTCGGTTACAGATAGCCCATGATCCGGGAGCGACCCGAATCCCCTAACTGTTGACACGTCTGACAATTTCCTGAGCAGCAAAGTAAAGCTCGGCTCGGCGAGATTCCCGCAACCCGCAACCCGCGGCGCGCGCCCGTCGTGACAAGGCGAGGCGAGCATGCGAGCGGCAGCGTCGTCGGAGGAGGAGCGCGCCTGTAGCTCTCTTATTGCCACTCACTTACAAAGTGGTGCAACACTCCGCCTTATAAGGTGGTGCAACTCTCCTTCAACTTTTTATGTGGGACTAAACTTTAGCTTCCACAGATCTTGCCACACACATGTGATCTGCCACCAACTTGGGCCAAATCATATATGGGCTTCCACATACATGGGCTTTGAGATTTAGGGAAAATCTGAAATCACACATGGGTCTAATGATTTAGCCCATTATTTCTAACAATCTTCCACCAGATCTCAAATGCCCATTTGAAGATTTGCCAATCCTCGCTACTTGTTTATATACCATTGTTTTAGTAGAGACTGTTAAGTTGAACTTCCGCCTAGAATCTTGAACTACTTCTATCAACAACTTGAACAATGGACGAACCTTGAATTGCAAGTTTGGTGCCAATAGATTTCACTCAAAATCATAACTAGTACCTGGATGCCAGTAGCCTACCCCGCGGGTTGGAGCATATGCGTCATACTCCCTGTGAAGGGTTTCGCGGCATAGTAAATCAAAAATTTCTACGGATGCGAACAGAGGGAAAGCCAAGATCTAATCTAGGAGATGCAAACAACGAGAGAGATTGGATTGGATCTTCATACCCTTGAAGATTCGCACAGCGGAACGTTCGTCGGAACGTGGGTGATGTAGTCGTACTCGCTTCTCCTCCTCGCAATCCGATCCGATCTAGCACCACAAGTGGCGGTGCCTCCGTGAGATGCACACGTGCAGCACCTCGACGTCTCCTCCTTCCTCGGACCAGAAAGTATGGTGGAGAGACGGATTGGATCTACAACACGACGGCGTGGTGTATATGGTGGAGAATTTCTGTAGCAGGGCTTCGCCTACAAACAGTCGGGAGGGAGAGAGGAGGGCAGCAGGACGGCTAGCTCTTAGAGGGGAAGGTGTGAGGGGGTGGTGCGCCCCCAGCCCTCTTTATATAGAGGGGTGGGCAGCTTCAACCCTAGCCCCCTCCCCCAAGCCAAACCGGCGGCCCCAAAGAGAAGGAGTGGGGGGCAAGGAAACCCCCCCTTCTAGAAGGTCTATCTCGAGTTTAAAACCCCCTTGGCCGGCTGGGCCCTATGGGGCCTTGTTCCCCTGGCCCAATGCGGCCAGGGCACTCCCTCATAGGCCCATGCCCCCTCCCGGAAGGTGGGGCCACGTTGGTCCCCTTCCGGAAGGTTCTAGAAGCTTCCGGTACAATACCGATTAACCCGAAACAATTCCGAACTCCAAAAACTGCACTGCCTTATATGAATCTTATTCTCCGGACCACTCCGGTACCTCTCGTGATGTCCCGGATCCCATCCAAGACTCCGAACAAAAACTCATAAACCAATTATCCAATCTATCCTAGCGTCGAGACACGTTAAGTGTGTGACCCTGCGGGTTCGAGAATATGCAGACATGATCTTCTATCAATAATCAACAGCGGGGTATGGACACCCATATTGACTCCCACACATTCATCGATGATCATATCGGATGAACCACGATGCCAGGATTCAATCAATCCCATATATATATTCCCTTCGTCTCGTGATATTTTACTTGCCCGAGATTTGTGTAGGGTTTCGTAGCATGGAAAACAAAAATTTTCTATCGCATACAAACAAACAAGCCAAGATCTATCTACTAGATTGTAGCAACGAGTCGATGGAATAACTTACCCTCAAAGATTCCAAAGTGTTTAACGAGAGCGGATTCTCGTGGGTGATGTAGTCGTACTCTTCCCGATCTCAAGATCGCGTAGACGTTCCTTCCGGCGTTGCGTTCCGGCAACGCTCCCGCAGTCGGTCACATGTTCGGTACTCGTTGAAGACCTTCCTCTCCCTTGTTCCAGCAGGCAGCGGAGGTTGTATCACTCTCCTCGCGATTCCGGCAGCACAACGGCATGGTACCGGAAGTAGAGGGGAGATCTCGCAGGGCTTCGCCTTAAGCCAGAGCGAGTATGGTGGAGTATGAGAGAGCTCCTCGGCGATCTAGGTTTTAGACACACCAAGGAGGAGGTGCTAGAGCCGGCGGATAGGGTTCCGGGGACCCCCAAGTCGGCGGCTAGGGCAAAAACCCTAGGGGGCGGCGGCGGCTATGGTGGGCTGCAGCTTCTAGGGTTTGAGGTGAGGGACTTGTGTGTGCTAGGAGGGAGCCCTGCCCCTCCTTATATAGGTGGAGGGGCCGGCGGACAAGGGGAGGGAGGGGAGTCCCTCCCCAACTCGGCTTGGGTGGTGCGCCGGCTTGGGGAGGAGGACTCCCTCCCCAACTCGGTTTCACCTCTCCTCCTCTTTTCCACTTTCCAAATTTAGCCGTTTGACTTTTCAATTTAGCTATTTGACTTTTCAAACTAGGATTCAATTAATACTTTATTTGGAACAGCGATGACACTTAGTACATGATGCAATCATACCAACTTGATACAACACATTCATGTACCCTTCCCCTCCGGAGTGCCGGACATTCCGGAACCTTCTAGAACATTCCCGATGAAAACACCGGAAACATTCCCCAACTCCGAAACGGGACTTTCCTTATATGAATCTTATTCTCCGGACCATTCTGGATCTCCTCGTGATATCCCGGATCCCATCCGAGACTCCGAACAACATTCGGTCTCTTTCTCATAATACCATAACTACTTAAACAGCGTCGAATCCTTAAGTGTGTCTCCCTACGGTTCGTGAATTATGCGGACATGATCGAGACACTTCTCCGAACAATAACCAATAGAGGAATCTGGAAATTCATATGGCTCCCACATATTTCTACGATTACTTTGCGATCGAATGAACCACTTACATACGATACCAATTTCCCTTTGTCTCACGATAGTTTACTTATCCGAGGTTATGATCGTCGGTATCTCTGCATACCTAGTTCAACCTCGTTACCGATAAGTACTCTTTTCTCGTTCCCGTGATATGTGATCCCTTGTGAGCCAGTCACATGCTTGCGAGCTAATTGGATGACATTCCACCGAGAGGGCCCAGAGTATATCTATCCGTCATATGGATGGACAAATCCCACTCTTGATCCATGTGTCTCAACCAATACTTTCCGAACACTCAATGCCACCTTTATAGCCACCCAGTTACGGTGTGGTGTTTGATGTCATCAAAGCATCCATCCGGTAAAGGTGATATGCATGATCTCATGGTCGAAGGAATTAGGTTACTATGTATCAGAAAGCATATAGCAATTGAACTATTGAAATGACTTGATCTTTATGCTACGCTTATCTATAGGAGTATGTCCATCATATCATTCTCCTAACGATATGATCTTGTTGTTTGATAACATCTCAATGTTCATGATAGGGAAACCACAATCATTTATCAACCAACAAGCTAGTGATGTATAGAGGCTATACTAGGGACTTCAAATTAAGTTTACAAATCACACAGGTATCAATGTTTCCTTGTTAATACTATTATAGCATGAATGTAAACATTTGTCATAAACACAAAGATATAATAATAACTACATTTATTATTGCCTCTAGGGCATATCTCCAACAGTCTCCCACTTGCACTAGAGTCATCTAATCTAGATTACATGGTAATATACCGAACACCCATGGCAGTTTGGTGTTGGTCATGTTTTGCCCTCGGGAGAGGTTTAGTCAACGGATCCGCCACATTCAGATCTGTGTGTACTTTGCAAATCTTTATTGAAGGGAATATGCCCTGAGAGGCAATAATAAAGTGTTTATTATGTGTATTCCAAGTATATGATAGATGTTTATTTTGCATGCTATAATTGTATTAATACGGAAACGTTAATACATGTTTGTTTAATAAACAAACAGAAAGTTCCTAGTTATGCCTCTCTCATAAACTAGCTCGTTGATTAACAAGATGATCAAGGTTTCCTGATCATGGACATTGGATGTTGTTAATAACGGGATCACAACATTAGTGTAATGGTGTGATGAACATTCATCCGAAGTATAGCATTACGATCAAAGTCATTGAGTTTATATTGCTATAACAACTTACGAAGTGATCCTAATCCTTAGACCATGAGATCATGTCAATCACTAACACCGGAAGAGTTTCTTGATAACATCAAACGTCACACCGTAACAGGGTGATTATAAAGATGGATTCAGAACTAATAAAGTGTTATGTTGAGGCTCATGGATCGAGAGTGGAATTTGTTCATCCCGATGACGGATAGATATACTCTGGGCCCTCTCGGTGATATCACATTGATTAGCTTGCAAGCAAGTGATTTGATCACTAGAATGTTATATCACAGGAACGAGAAAAGAGTGCATGTCGGTAACGAGATCAAACTAGGTATGGATATACCGATGATCGAATCTCGGACATGTAATATATCGTGAAACAAAGGGATTAAGATACTAGCGTAAAAGGTTCCGACGATCACAAGAAAGTCTTCGTTGAATGTGTGGGAGTCAGTATGGGTCTCCATATCCCGCTTCTGATTATTGATCCGAGAGGGGTCTCGATCATGTCTGCATTATTCACGAACCGTAGGGTGACACACTTAAGAGACACCGACATCCAATTGGAGCAAATGTTTCATGCCGAAAGAATGAACAAGCGCAGGAATTTATTTCACTAGATACCGAAACAGGTTTTCGGGTGAAATTGCATAAATTGGTTATGCATGTGAAATAGAATTCTAGCAAGGGGTTATTTGTGAATGTTTTTCATTAAAGTAGTTGACAAAATTCTGAATAAAATAAAAGTGTTTTATTTAATGAGAGTTTGCATTAAATTTGGTGGAAATTTAATGGGAATTTGAGTGGACTTTTGAGTGGAGGGATTTTAAAGGGCATTTTGTGAGTGGAGTGTCCACCCACATGAATGAAGGAGGGGAGGGGGCAGTCCCCATGGCCGGCGGCCACCCCCTTGGGTGCCCTCCCCTCCTCCTATAAAAGGAGCCCCCCTCCTCACTTGTCTCTCACACCTCCTCGTGAAGGATCTCTCTCCCCCTCTAGAATTTATCCCCCATGGTATCGGACTAGCGAGATACATGTTCCCGGTGGCTATTCGGCAAGAAGGAGTTGTGCTTCCGCTGCATCGCTAGAGCGAGGAGGCGGAGGTTGCTCGGTGCCTCGAACGTGTGTGCGAGCACGGATGCGCTGCTGATTTGCGGCGCTAGGACTTCCTCTCGATCTTGAGATCGGCAAGAGATCGTCTACATCAACCACGAGTTGAACTCGTTAAGCTTTGTCGGTCTTCAAGGGTATGTTCTCTATGGATATACATCCGCCCGTTGTTTGTATCTAGTAGATAGATCTTGATATATAGTTCACATCGTAGGAAATTTTTTGTTTTCTATGCTGCGAACCCTACAGTGGTATCAGAGCCGGATCTATGCGTAGATACTTTACACGGGTAGTACAGATATGAGTATGTGGGCGATGATGATCATGTTGTTGCTCCTTTATTGTAATTTTGGATATTGGTGGCATAGTGGGATGAAGCGGCCCGGACAAACTTTACATGTCCTCGCACATGAGACCTGTTCCACGCTTGACATGCAACTAGTTTGCATAAGTGGCTAGCGGGTGTCTGTCTCTCCTACTATAGTCAATATCTATTTTGCAAGCGAGTTGTCAACAATTTGATTATCCTCGTTGTGGTTCATGTTCGTAGGTAAGAACGGTTCTATCTCGAAAGCCCTAAGCCACGTAAAACTTGCAATGGATAAATTAGAGGCGTCTAGTTTAGATTGTTGCTGGGCTAGTGTTATGATATGGTAGTGTTGTAAGTAGAAGTATGAGATGATACTCTTACAACACACATAGCGTGTAAAATCCATAGACCTTGGATTTACACATATAGGTATGATAGTGATCATACCATGATGCACATGATAGAGATCATCTGCGGGAACCATATCATTTCACTAATAAACATATGATGTTTGATAGCATCTTATATTGCTTGTTTAGCGATTTGTTAACATAATCAGATGATCCCTCATTTAAATATCAAGATAAGAATGTGTTCTTCCTTTAGTATGCACCGACTATGTTTTCGTCGCTCCAAGACATCACGTGATGATCGGGTGTTCTTGGATCCACGACCATATTTCGGGTGTAAAACAGTTACACACGCGAATACTAAGGTTCTAACTTGGCGAGCCTAGCATGTACAGACATGGCCTCGGAACACGGACCGAAAGGTTAAGCATGAGTCATATAGTTGATATGATGCCCATTTGATGCTCGCCTTTGAAGCTATACCGACTCACGTGATGATCGGACTTGGTGTAGTGGATTTGGTTCATGTAATCACCAAAAAGGCACGAGGGATGTCGTTTTTGAGTGGGATTTCATTCGTAATATAGATTATTTGAACTCAATCTATCATACACTTAGTCTAAACTTTACAAATTCTGTTGTAGATGGCACCACCTGCTTTTAATTTCATGTGTTCATGGAGAAAGAGAAACTAGCAACGAACGGTAGCAACTTTACCGAATGGGCCATGAATTTGAGGATTCTCCTCTCTGCTGCACAAAAGCAATATGTGCTAGAAGCGCCGTTAGGCCCCCCACCTTTTGATGATGCCCCTGACGAGGAGAAGAATGTCTATCAGACTCGTCAGGAGGACCACAACTTAGTTCATTGCGGCATATTGTATGGGATAGAGCCGGAACTTCGAAAGCGTTTCGAAAACGGCAATGCATTTGATACAATGGGTGAGTTGAAAATGATTTTCGACACACATGCTGCTGTAGAGAGCTACAACGCTTCAGAAAAGTTCTTTAGCTGCATGATGGAAGAGCACAGCTCCGTTAGTGAGCATGTACTCAAGATGTCGGGTTATGCCGATAAGCTTGTGTCCTTGGGAATATCGATTCCCATTGACTTAGGCATCCATCGTGTTCTGCAGTATCTGCCACCTAGCTATAAGAGCTTCGTGATGAACTATAATATGCAAGGCATGAAGAAGTCTCTCCCCGAGCTTCTGTCAATGCTTAAAACTGCAGAAGTGGAGATCAAAAAGGAACATCAAGTGTTGATGATCAATAGGAACACTGGTTTCAAGAAAGACAAGAAGGGAAAACGGAAGGGAACTAAGGGCGGCAAGCCTGTTGCTGCGCCTGAAAAGAAACCCCGAGTTGGACCTAAGTCTGATTTCGAGTGCTACTATTGTAAGGGGACTGGCCACTGGAAGCGCAACTGCCCCAAGTATCTGGCAGACAAGAAGGCCGGCAAGGCAAACAAAGGTATATATGATATACATGTTATTGATGTGTACTTGACTAGTGCTCGCAGTAGCACCTGGGTATTTGATACCGGTTCAGTTGCTAATATTTGTAACTCGAATCAGGGGCTGCGGAACAAGCGACCGCTAGCAAGGGGTGAGGTCAAGATGCGTGTCGGCAATGGATCAAGCATTGATGTGATCGCCGTCGGAACGCTGCCTCTCCACTTACCGTCGGGATTAGTTATAAACTTGAATAAATGTTATCTGGTGCATGCACTGAGCATGAACATTGTATCTGGATCGTGTTTGATGCGAAGTGGTTATTCATTTAAATCTGAGAACAATGGTTGTTCCATTTATATGAATGAAATCTTTTATGGTCATGCACCGATGATGAATGGTTTATTTCTATTAGATCTCGATGATAATGTTACACATATTCATAATGTTGATGCTAAAAGGATTAAACTTAATGATGATATATCCGCATATATGTGGCACTGCCGTCTAGGTCATATTGGCGTTAGACGCATGAAGAAGCTCCATTCATATGGACTTTTGGAATCACTTGATTATGAATCATTTGATACATGTGAGCCATGCCTTATGGGCAAGATGACTAGAACGCCGTTTTCCGGTTCAATGGAACGGGCGACGGATTTATTGGAAATCATACATTCTGATGTATGTGGTCCAATGAGTGTGTCGGCGCGAGGTGGATATCGTTATTTTGTTACTTTCACGGATGATTTGAGTAGATACGGTTATATCTACTTGATGAAACACAAGTCTGAAACCTTTGAAAAGTTCAAGGAATTTCAGAATGAAGTGGAAAATCATCGTAATAGAAAGATCAAATTTCTACGGTCCGACCGTGGAGGTGAGTATCTAAGTTACGAGTTTAGCACTCACATGAAAGAGTGTGGAATTGTTTCACAACTCACACCTGTCGGAACACCACAGCGAAATGGTGTGTCGGAACGTCGTAATCGTACTTTATTAGATATGGTTCGATCTATGATGTCTCTGACGGACTTGCCGTTGTCATTTTGGGGTTATGCACTAGAAACTGTTGCATTCACTTTAAATCGGGCACCATCTAAATCCGTTGAAAAGACACCGTATGAATTGTGGTTTGGAAACAAACCTAAGCTGTCATTTCTTAAAGTTTGGGGATGCGATGTTTATGTGAAGAAACTTCAACCGGATAAACTCGAACCCAAAGCGGAAAAATGCGTCTTCATAGGATACCCTAAAGAAACTATTGGGTATTCCTTCTATCACAGATCCGAGGGCAAGGTTTTTGTTGCCAAGAATGGATCCTTTCTAGAGAAAGAGTTTCTCGCGAAAGGTGTGAGTAGTCGGAAGGTAGAACTCGAAGAGGTTGTGGAACCTTCTCTTCAAAGTATGGCGAGTAGTGCAGCGCCGGAAGTTGTTCCGGAGTTGGCTCCACCTGTTGAAGAGGGAACTAATGATAATGATCATGAAACTCCGAAAGAGAGTACTACCGAACCTCGCAGGTCAAACAGGACGCGTGCAGCTCCCGAGATGTACTGAAATCCTGTCATGAATTTCATGGTTGATGAAAATGATGACCCTGCGACGTATGAAGAAGCGATGATGAGCCCGGATTCCAACAAATGGTTAGAAGCCATGAAATCCGAGATGGAATCCATGTATGAAAATCAAGTTTGGAACTTGGTGGAATTACCTCACGACCGAAAGGCCGTGGAGAACAAATGGATTTTCAAAAGCAAAACTGATGCTGATGGTAATGTGACCGTCTATAAAGCTCGACTTGTCGCAAAGGGGTTTCGACAAATTCAAGGAGTTGACTACGATGAGACTTTCTCTCCCGTAGCGATGCTAAAGTCAGTTAGGATTATGTTAGCAATTGCTGCATATTTCGATTATGAGATATGGCAGATGGATGTCAAAACCGCGTTTCTCAATGGTAATATTGAAGAAGAGTTGTATATGATACAACCAAAGGGTTTTGTCGATCCTAAGGATGCTAACAAGGTGTGCAAGCTTCAGCGATCCATCTATGGATTGAAGCAAGCATCACGAAGTTGGAATCTCCGCTTTGATGAGGTGATCAAAGAGTTTGGATTTGTCCAAACTTATGGAGAAGCTTGTATTTACAAGAAAGTGAGTGGGAGCAATGTGGCATTTCTGATATTATATGTGGATGACATATTATTGATCGGAAATGATATAGATCTTTTAAACAGTGTTAAAAGTTATCTAAACAGCAAATTTTCAATGAAGGACCTAGGTGAAGCGTCATACATATTAGGCATAAAGATCTATAGAGATATATCTAGGCGCCTAATAGGGCTATCGCAAAGTACATACCTTGATAATATTTTAAATAAGTTTAAAATGGACGGAAGTAAGAAGGGGTTCTTACCTATGTTGCAAGGCAAGACATTGAGTAAGACTCAAAGTCCGGCTTCGGCGGAAGAAAGAGAGATAATGGACAAAGTCCCCTATGCTTCAGCCATAGGCTCTATAATGTACGCCATGCTATGTACAAGACCGGATGTGGCACATGCTATTAGTTTTACTAGTAGGTACCAATCGGATCCAGGTTCGGAACACTGGATAGCGGTCAAGAATATCCTGAAGTACTTACGAAGAACTAAGGATATGTTTCATGTATACGGAGGTGAAGAAGAGCTCGTCGCTAAGTGTTATGTCGACGCTAGATTTGACACCGATCCGGATGACTCTAAGTCTCAATCCGGATACGTATTTCTCATGAATGGCTGAGCGGTTAGTTGGAGGAGCTCCAAACAACCTGTGGTAGCGGGATCAACAACGGAGGCCGAATATGTTGCTGCTTCAGAAGCGGCTCAGGAAGCAGTTTGGATGAAGGAGTTCATATCCGAACTAGGAGTGGTGGCAAACGTGTTGGACCCAATGGTGATCTATTGTGACAACAATGGTGCCATTGCCAATGCCAAAGAGCCAAGGTCTCACAAGCATTCCAAGCATATTAAGCGCCGGTTTCACTCCATCCGCGAGCATGTCAAGGATGGAGATATAAAGATTTGTAAAGTACATACGGATCTCAATGTAGCAGATCCGTTGACTAAAACTCTCCCTAGAGAAAAACATGATCAACACCAGAACTCAATGGGTGTTAGATTTATCACTATGTAACTAGATTATTGTCTCTAGTGCAAGTGGGAGACTGAAGGGAATATGCCCTGAGAGGCAATAATAAAGTGTTTATTATGTGTATTCCAAGTATATGATAGATGTTTATTTTGCATGCTATAATTGTATTAATACGGAAACTTTAATACATGTGTGTTTGATAAACAAACAAAAAGTTCCTAGTTATGCCTCTCTCATAAACTAGCTCGTTGATTAACAAGATGATCAAGGTTTCCTGATCATGGACATTGGATGTTGTTAATAACGGGATCACAACATTAGTGTAATGGTGTGATGAACATTCATCCGAAGTATAGCATTACGATCAAAGTCATTGAGTTTATATTGCTCTAACAACTTACGAAGTGATCCTAATCCTTAGACCATGAGATCATGTCAATCACTAACACCGGAAGAGTTTCTTGATAACATCAAATGTCACACCGTAACAGGGTGATTATAAAGATGGATTCAGAACTAATAAAGTGTTATGCTGAGGCTCATGGATCGAGAGTGGAATTTGTTCATCCCGATGACGGATAGATATACTCTGGGCCCTCTCGGTGATATCACATTGATTAGCTTGCAAGCAAGTGATTTGATCACTAGAATGTTATATCACAGGAACGAGAAAAGAGTGCATGTCGGTAACGAGATCAAACTAGGTATGGAGATACCGATGATCGAATCTCGGACATGTAATATATCGTGAAACAAAGGGATTAAGATACTAGCGTAAAAGGTTCCGACGATCACAAGAAAGTCATCGTTGAATGTGTGGGAGTCAGTATGGGTCTCCATATCCCGCTTCTGATTATTGATCCGAGAGGGGTCTCGATCATGTCCGCATTATTCACGAACCATAGGGTGACACACTTAAGAGACACCGACATCCAATTGGAGCAAATGTTTCATGCCGAAAGAATGAACAAGCGCATGAATTTATTTCACTAGATACCGAAACAGGTTTTCGGGTGAAATTGCATAAAGTGGTTATGCATGTGAAATAGAATTCTAGCAAGGGGTTATTTGTGAATGTTTGTCATTAAAGTAATTGACAAAATTCTGAATAAAATAAAAGAGTTTTATTTAATGAGAGTTTGCATTAAATTTGGTGGAAATTTAATGGGAATTTGAGTGGACTTTTGAGTGGAGGGATTTTAAAGGGCATTTTGTGAGTGGAGTGTCCACCCACATGAATGAAGGAGGGGAGGGGGCAGCCCCCATGGCCGGCGGCCACCCCCTTGGGTGCCCCCCCTCCTCCTATAAAAGGAGCCCCCCTCCTCACTTGTCTCTCACACCTCCTCGTGAAGGATCTCTCTCCCCCTCTAGAATTTATCCCCCATGGTATCGGACTAGCGAGATACATGTTCCCAGTGGCTATTCGGCAAGAAAGAGTTGTGCTTCCGCTGCATCGCTGGAGCGAGGAGGCGGAGGTTGCTCGGTGCCTCGAACGTGTGTGCGAGCACGGATGCGCTGCTGATTTGCGGCGCTAGGACTTCCTCTCGATCTTGAGATCGGCAAGAGATCGTCTACATCAACCACGAGTTGAACTCGTTAAGCTTTGTGGGTCTTCAAGGGTATGTTCTCTATGGATATACATCCGCCCGTTGTTTGTATCTAGTAGATAGATCTTCGTATATAGTTCACATCGTAGGAAATTTTTTGTTTTCTATGCTGCGAACCCTACATTTATATCCCCATCTTGTATATGTTCTCGAATAGCGTGAAAACGTAGCTTGATGTGCTTCAGCTTCTTGTGTGACCTTGGTTCTTGCGCATTGGCTATGGCGCCCATGTTATCACAGTAGATAGACATTGGGTCCAGCGCACTAGGAACCACACCCAGCTCTGTAATGAACTCTTTCATCCATATCGCTTCTTGTGAAGCCTCCGAAGCAGCCATGTATTCCGATTCAGTTGAAGATCTCGCCACAACACTTTGCTTTGCACTCCTCCAGCTAACTGCTGCACCATTCAAAATAAATACGTATCCAGATTGTGATTTAGAATCATCCGGATCGGTGTTCCAACTAGCATCGGTGTAACCATTAACAACGAGCTGTTCATCACCTCCATAAGAAAGAACCATATCCTTAGTTCTTCTCAAGTACTTAAGGATGTTTTTGACCGCTGTCCAATGATCCACTCCTGGATCACTTTGATATCTGCTAGTCAAACTAACAGCATATGCAATGTCGGGTCTAGTACATAGCATGGCATACATTAGAGATCCTATGGCTGAGGCATAGGGAGTCTTACTCATCCTTTCTCTATCTTCTGCCGATGTCGGACTTTGAGTTTTACTCAAGGTCGTACTGGGCAACATGGGCAAGAACCCTTTCTTGCTATCTTCCATTCCAAACCTCTTTAGAACTTTGTCCAAATATGTACTTTGTGAGAATGATATTTGGCGTTTTGATCTATCTCTATAAATCTTTATGCCTAATATGTAAGCTGCTTCGCCAAGATCCTTCATTGAAAAACTATTATTCAAATATTCCTTGACACTATTAAGAAGGTCTACATCATTCCCAATCAACAATATGTCATCTACATATAGTATTAAGAATGCTACAGATCTCCCACTCACTTTCTTGTAAATACAAGCTTCTCCATAAGTTTGTATAAAACCAAAACTTTTGATCACCTTATCAAAACGTTGATTCCAACTTCGGGATGCTTGCTTCAATCCATAGATGGACCGTTGAAGTTTACATACCTTGTTAGCTTCTTTAGGATCGACAAAACCTTTGGGTTGCATCATATCCAACTCTTCATCAATGTCTCCATTGAGGAATGTTGTTTTGACATCCATCTGCCATATCTCATAATCATAATATGCAGCAATTGCTAACATAATCCTCACAGACTTTAGCTTCGCTACTGATGAGAAAGTCTCATCGTAGTCAACTCCTTGAATTTGTCGAAACCCTTTTGCGACAAGTCGAGCTTTATAGACAGTAATATTACCATCAGTATTTGTTTTCTTCTTGAAGATCCATTTGTTCTCGACAGCCTTCCGGCCATCCAGTAAGTCCACCAAAGTCCATACTTGGTTTTCGTACATGGATCCAATCTCGGATTTCATGGCTTCTTGCCATTTATTGGAATCTGGGCTCATCGTCGCTTCCTCATATGTCTCAGGGTCATCGGTGTTGTCCACCAACATGACACTCATAACGGGATCATACCAATCTGGAGTGGTACGAGTTCTCGTTGACCTCCGAGGCTCTGTAGCAACTTCAACCGAAGTTTCATGATCATCATCATTAGCTTCCTCTCTAATTGGTGCAGGCACCACAGGAACTTCTTCCGGTGCTGCGCTACTCGCAATTTCGAGAGAAGGTTCGACAACCTCGTCGAGTTCTACTTTCCTTCTAGTCACTTCTTTCGAGAGAAATTCCTTCTCTAGAAAGGATCCATTCTTGGCAACGAAGATTTTGCCTTCGGATCTATGATAGAAGGTATACCCAATAGTTTCCTTCGGGTATCCTATGAAGACGCATTTTTCCGCTTTGGGTTCAAGCTTGTCCGGCTGTAACTTCTTTACATAGGCTTCGCATCCCCAAACTTTAAGGAACGACAATCTAGGTTTCTTCCCAAACCATAATACATATGGTGTCGTTTCATCGGATTTAGATGGTGCCCTATTTAAAGTGAATGCGGCTGTTTCTAATGCATAACCCCAAAATGATAGCGGTAAATCTGTAAGTGACATCATAGAACGAACCATATCTAAGAGAGTTCGATTACGACGTTCGGACACACCATTACGCTGTGGTGTTCCCGGCGGTGTCAATTGTGAAAGTATTCCGCATTTCTTCAAATGCTCGCCAAACTCGTAACTTAGATATTCACCTCCACGATCAGAACGCAGAAATTTAATCTTTTTGTTACGTTGATTCTCTACCTCACTTTGAAACTCCTTAAACTTCTCGAAAGTTTCGGACTTTATGTTTCATGAAATAGATATACCCATATCTACTCAAGTCATCTGTGAAGGTAAGAACATAACGATAACCACCGCGCGATGCTACACTCATTGGACCACACACATCGGTATGTATGATTTCCAATAAGTCCGTAGCTCGCTCCATCATACCAGAAAATGGAGTCTTAGTCATTTTTCCCATCAGACATGCTTCGCATCTTTCAAGTGATTCGAAATCAAGTGATTCAAGAAGTCCATCGGAATGGAGTTTCTTCATACGCTTCACTCCAATGTGACCAAGACGACAGTGCCACATATAGGTCGAGTTATCGCTCGATTTCAAACGTTTAGCCTCAATGTTGTTGATATGTGTATTTCCACTATCGAGATTCAATAAGAATAGACCATCTATCAAAGGTGCATGTGCATAAAACATATTACTCATATAAATCGAACAACCATTATTCTCGGACTTAAACAAGTAACCGTCTCGCAATAAACAAGATCCCGATATAATGTTCATGCTCAACGCAGGCACCAAATAACAATTATTTAAGTATAAAACTAATCCCGATGGTAGATGAAGGGGTAGCGTGCCGACCGCGATCACATCAACCTTTGATCCGTTTCCCACGCGCATCGTCACCTTGTTCTTCGCTAGCTTCCGTTTATTCTGCAGCACCTGTTTCGAGTTACAAATGTGAGCAACCGAACCAGTATCAAATACCCAGGCACTACTACGAGTACTAGTGAGATACACATCAATAACATGTATATCAGATATACCTTTCTTCTTGATGTTGCCGTTCTTCAAATCCGCCAAGTACTTTGGGCAATTCCGCTTCCAGTGACCTTCTCCCTTGCAGTAAAAGCACTCAGTATTAGGCTTAGGTCCAGCCTTGGTCTTCTTCGTCGGTGCGGTAACTTTCTTACCACCCTTCTTGAAGTGTCCCTTCTGCTTAGACTTGCCTTTCTTGAATTTGGTGGTCTTATTGACCAACAACACTTGGTGCTCTTTCTTGATCTCCACTTCTGCAGACTTTAACATAGCAAACAGTTCTGGCAACTGCTTGTTCATGTTCTGCATGTTGTAGTTCATCACAAAGTTCTTGTAACTTGGTGGTAGTGATTGGAGGACACGGTAAATCCCCAAAGCATTAGGAATCACTATACCCAAGCTTTGAAGTTTGTTTGCTTGCCCAGACATCTTAAGCACATGCTCACTGACGGAGCTGCCCTCTTCCATCTTGCAGTTAAAGAACTTTTCAGAAGCCTCATAACTTTCAATTGCCGCATGAGTCTCAAAGATCAATTTGAGATCCTCGACAATATCATATGGGTCTGAATTCTCAAACCTTTTCTGAAGCTCCGATTCCAAACCATACAAGATAGCACACTGAACTATGGAGTACTGATTCTTCCGAGCGAGGTAAACATTCTTTACTTCATCAGAAGCATCAGCTGTAGGTGGGTCACCCAGCGGTACATCCAACACATAGGTCAAATTACCAGCTGTGAGGACAATCCTCAAATTGCGGAACCAATCCGCGAAGTTGCTTCCATTGTTTTTCAACTTTTCTTTCTCTAGGAACGCATTAAAATTGATGGTAGGGGCTGCCATTGATCTACAACATATTTGCAATAGTTTAGACTAAGTTTATGACAAATTGAGTTCAAATTAATAATTAAAGTTAATCTAGGTGAACTCCCACTCAAAACAATATCCCTCACATTGTTTTAGTGATCACACGAACCAAATCCACATCATCAACACCGATCATCACGAGAGTTGATATAGTTTCAATGGCGAACAATCGACATGTTCATCATATCTACTATATGATTCATGCTTTACCTTTCGGTGATCCGTGTTCCGAGACCATGTCTGTACATGCTAGGCTCGTCAAGATCAAACCTTAGTTTCCGCATGAGCAAATCTGGCTTGCTCACGTTGTATAAACTTGCGGAATCTAACACACCCGATCATCACGTGGTGCTTCGAAACAACAAGCTTTAGCAACGGTGCTAACTAAGGGAGAACACTTTATGACTTGAAATTCATGTGCATGAGGGATCATCTTATAATGCTACCGTCGTCTACTAAGCAATACAAGATGCATAAAGGATTAACATCACATGCAATTCAAAATATGTGATATGATATGGCCTTTCTTCTTTGTGCTTCCGATCTCCATCTTCAAGCACGAACATGATCTCCATCATCACCGACATTGCATCAAGGTCAATGACGCTTCTCCATGGTTGTCGTCCACCGGCTTCAACTATTACAACTACTTTGAATAGACACGCGGGTCTTAACATAAATTAAAGACAACCATATGGCTCCTGCCGGTTGCCAACTTACAATAAGGAACATTGCATACATCAAATATAATCACAATCATGGCCATATCACATCACTGCACACCCCTGCAAAACAAAGTTAGACGCCTCTACTTCCTTTCCATGTTTTACATGGTTTGGGGCTTTCAATAAGTGTCGTTCTAACTTACGAACATGAACCACAACATTGATACTAGTATTGTTAATCACCCGTTGTAAATTGGATCTTAACTATGCTAGGAGAAACAGGCACCCGCAAAGCCACTTATGCAATACAAGTTGCATGTCAAGCGTGGAGCAAGTCTCATGAACAATGTCATGTAAGGTTAGCCCGGGCCGCTTCATCCCAACATACCGCAAGATGCAAAGTACACAAGAAGCAATCGACAATAAAAGCATCAACGCCCACAATGACCATTGTGTTCTACTCGTGCAACAGATCTACATATAGACACGGCTCTGATACCACTGTAGGGTTTCGTAGCATGGAAAACAAAAAATTTCTATCGCACACAAACAAACAAGCCAAGATCTATCTAC
This sequence comes from Avena sativa, assembly GCA_916181665.1. Taxonomy (NCBI): domain Eukaryota; kingdom Viridiplantae; phylum Streptophyta; class Magnoliopsida; order Poales; family Poaceae; genus Avena; species Avena sativa. Next base: position 429,079,035 of record OV702280.1, read on the forward strand.
TAGATTGTAGCAACGAGTCGATGGAATAACTTACCCTCAAAGATTCCAAAGTGTTTAACGAGAGCGGATTCTCGTGGGTGATGTAGTCGTACTCTTCCCGATCTCAAGATTGCGTAGACGATCCTTCCGGCGTTGCGTTCCGGCAGCGCTCCCGCAGTCGGTCACACGTTCGGTACTCGACGAAGACCTTCCTCTCCCTTGTTCCAGCAGGCAGCGGAGGTTGTATCACTCTCCTCGTGATTCCGGTAGCACAACAGCGTGGTACCGGAAGTAGAGGGGAGATCTCGCAGGGCTTCGCCTTAAGCCGGAGCGAGTATGGTGGAGTATGAGAGAGCTCCTCGGCAATCTAGGTTTTAGACACACCAAGGAGGAGGTGATAGAGCCGGCGGCTAGGGTTCCTGGGACCCCCAAGTCAGCGGCTAGGGCAAAAACCCTAGGGGGCGGCGACGGCTATGGTGGGCTGCAGCTTCTAGGGTTTGAGGTGAGGGACTTATGTGTGCTAGGAGGGAGCCCTGCCCCTCCTTATATAGGTGGAGGGGCCGACGGCCAAGGGGAGGGAGGGGAGTCCCTCCCCAACTCGGCTTGGGTGGTGCGCCGGCTTGGGGAGGAGGACTCCCTCCCCAACTCGGTTTCACCTCTCCTCCTCTTTTCCACTTTCCAAATTTAGCCGTTTGACTTTTCAATTTAGCTATTTGACTTTTCAAACTAGGATTCAATTAATCCTTTATTTGGAACAGCGATGACACTTAGTACATGATGTAATCATACCAACTTGATACAACACATTCATGTACCCTTCCCCTCCGGAGTGCCGGACATTCCGGAACCTTCTAGAACATTCCCGATGAAAACACCGGAAACATTCCCCAACTCCGAAACGGGACTTTCCTTATATGAATCTTATTCTCCGGACCATTCCGGATCTCCTCGTGATATCCCGGATCCCATCCGAGACTCCGAACAACATTCGGTCTCTTTCTCATAATACCATAACTACTTAAACAACGTCGAATCCTTAAGTGTGTCTCCCTACGGTTCGTGAATTATGCGGACATGATCGAGACACTTCTCCGAACAATAACCAATAGAGGAATCTGGAAATTCATATGGCTCCCACATATTTCTACGATTACTTTGCGATCGAATGAACCACTTACATACGATACCAATTTCCCTTTGTCTCACGATAGTTTACTTATCCGAGGTTATGATCGTCGGTATCTCTGCATACCTAGTTCAACCTCGTTACCGATAAGTACTCTTTTCTCGTTCCCGTGATATGTGATCCCTTGTGAGCCAGTCACATGCTTGCAAGCTAATTGGATGACATTCCACCGAGAGGGCCCAGAGTATATCTATCCGTCATATGGATGGACAAATCCCACTCTTGATCCATGTGTCTCAACCAATACTTTCCGAACACTCAATGCCACCTTTATAGCCACCCAGTTACGGTGTGGTGTTTGATGTCATCAAAGCATCCATCCGGTAAAGGTGATATGCATGATCTCATGGTCGAAGGAATTAGGTTACTATGTATCAGAAAGCATATAGCAATTGAACTATTGAAATGACTTGATCTTTATGCTACGCTTATCTATAGGAGTATGTCCATCATATCATTCTCCTAACGATATGATCTTGTTGTTTGATAACATCTCAATGTTCATGATAGGGAAACCACAATCATTTATCAACCAACAAGCTAGTGATGTATAAAGGCTATACTAGGGACTTCAAATTAAGTTTACAAATCACACAAGTATCAATGTTTCCTTGTTAATATTATTATAGCATGAATGTAAACATTTATCATAAACACAAAGATATAATAATAACTACATTTATTATTGCCTCTAGGGCATATCTCCAACAATTTGATCGTCGGTACCGTCATACCTAGTTCAATCTCGTTCACAGCAAGTACTTTACTCGTTCCGTAATCCGATATCACTTTGTGATTAACTCCTTAACCACATTCTTGCAAGCGGTGTTGATATCGATTACCGAGTGGGCCCGAAGTATATCTCTCCGACTTGGGAGGGACAAATCTCATCTCGATACATACAACCCAACAGATACTTTCCGATCACCTGAGAGACACCTTTATGATCACCCTCTCATAGGATGACGTTTGATGACCTCAAAGCTTTCTTCCGATACCAGGGAGTTGTATTATCTCATGGTCTAAGGAATACAATATTTGACATAAGAAAAGCTTCGCAAAGACGAACACGATGACACGATCTAATTGCTTCGCTTAGTTTGGGTATGTCCATCATATCATTCTCCCAATGATATGATCTCATTATTAATCGACAACTCATGTCCATGGTTAGGAAACCTTAACCATCATTAATCAATGAGCTAGTCCATAGAGGCGTACTAGGGACACGGTGTTGTTCACAAACCACACAAGTATTAAAGTTTCCGCTTAATACAATTATAGCATGGAATATAAACATTTATCATGAACAAGAATTATAATAATAACATCTTTATTATTGCCTCTAGGGCATAATTCCAACAGTCTCCCACTTGCACTAGAGTCAATAATCTAGTTTACATTTGGCAACAATCACACACCCATGGCACTGAGGTGCTGATCATGTTTTACACGTGGAAGAGGTTTAGTCAATGGATCTGCGACATTCAGATCTGTATGTACTTTGCTAATCTTCAGATCTCCATCTGCTATATAATCTCGGATTATATGAAACTTGCGGTTGATATGCTTGGTCTTTGGATGATATCTTGGTTCCTTAGCGAGTGCTATGGCGCCAGTGTTGTCACACAATATCTCCAGTGGGTCCAATGCACTTGGAACCACGCCAAGCTCAGTGATGAAGTTCCTGATCCAAACTCCTTCACTTGACGCTTCTGCAGCACCCATGTATTCCGCTTCTACTGTAGATCCCGCGATCACGCTTTGCTTGCAGCTTCTCCAGCTCACAGCTCCTCCATTCAAAATATACACGTATCCTGTCTGAGATTTAGAATCATCCTTGTCAGTGTCAAAACTAGCGTCGACGTAACCTTTTACGACGAGCTGTTCATCACCCCCATAGACCAAGAACATTTCTTTAGTCCTATTTAGGTACTTTAGGATGTTCTTCACGGCTGTCCAGTGTTCCACTCCTGGATCACTTTGATATCTGCTCGTCAAACTAAGAGCATTGGACACATCCGGTCTAGTACACAGCATGGCATACATGATAGAACCTATGGTCGAGGCATAAGGCACTTTGCTCATAGCTTCCCTATCATTTATCGTAGCTGGACACTGAGCCTTGCTCAATATCTTACCTGACAACATAGGCACTGAACCTTTCTTTGCCTTATCCATTCTGAACCTTTTCAGAACTTTGTCTAGGTATGTACTCTAGCTTAAAGCTATCAGGCGTCTTTGTCTATCTCTATAGATTTTGATGCCCAATATATAAGCAGCTTCACCTAGGTCTTTCATTGAAAAACACTTGTTCAAATAACTCTTCACATCGTTAAGCATGTTAATGTCATTTCCAATAATCAATATGTCATCCACATACAGTACCAGAAATGTCACCGAGCTCCCACTCACTTTCTTGTAGATACAAGCTTCGTAGCAATTTGGAACAAATCCAAAGCTCTTGATCACTTGATCAAAACAAAGGTTCCAACTCCGAGATGCTTGCTTCAGTCCATAAATGGAACGCCGAAGTTTGCATACTTTACTAGCATCCTTAGGATCGACAAAACCTTCGGGTTGCATCATATACAACTCTTCATCAATGTTGCCATTGAGGAAAGCAGTCTTGACATCCATCTGCCATATTTCATAATCATGAAACGCAGCAATTGCTAATAAAATCCAAATGGACTTAAACATCGCTACGGGAGAGAAAGTCTCATCGTAGTCAACACCTTGAACTTGTCGAAAACCTTTTGCGACAAGTCGTGCTTTATAGACGGTAACATTACCATCCGCGTCCATTTTCTTCTTGAAGATCCATTTGCACTCAACGGCCTTTCGGTCGCTAGGAGGGTCCACCAAAGTCCATACTTAGTTTTCGCTCATGGATCCCAATTCGGATTTCATGGCTTCTAGCCATTTCTCAGAGTCTGGGCTCATCATCGCTTCCTCATAGTTCGTAGGTTCACTGTCTTCTACTAGCAAGACAGTCAAGACAGGGTTGCCGTACCACTCAGGAGGGGCACGCGACCTTGTCGACCTGCGACGTTCAGTAGCAGCATCGTCCGAAGCTTCATGATCCTTGTCATTAGCTTCCTCTATTGTTGGTGCAGGCGGCACTGGAACAATTTCAGGTGCTGTGCTACTCTCCAATTCAAGAGAAGGTTCAATAACCTCGTCTAGCTCTACTTTCCTCCCACTCACTTCTTTCGAGAGAAACTCCTTCTCAAGAAAGGAACCGTTCTTAGCGACAAACACTTTGCCTTCGGTCCTGTGATAGAAGGTATACCCAATAGTTTCCTTAGGGTATCCTATGAAGAAGCATTTCTCCGCTTTGAGTTCGAGCTTGTCCGGCATCAACTTCTTGACGTAAGCTTCGCATCCCCCAACTTTAAGAAACGACAACTTAGGTTTAGCACCAAACCACAGTTCATACGGTGTCGTCTCAACGGATTTAGATGGTGCCCTGTTTAAAGTGAATGCAGCGGTTTCTAATGCATAACCCCAAAAAGATAACGGCAAATCAGTAAGAGACATCATCGATCGGACCATATCTAATAGGGTTCGGTTCCGGCGTTCAGACACACCATTGCGCTGTGGTGTTCCGGGTGGCGTGAGTTGGGAAACAATTCCGCTTGCTTTAAGATGAGTGAGAAAATCATAACTCAAATATTCGCCCCCACAATCGGATCATAGAAACTTAATCTTTCTGTTACGATGGTTCTCCACTTCATTCTGAAATTCCTTGAACTTTTCAAATGTTTCAGATTTATGTTTCATTAAATAGATATACCCATATCTACTTAAGTCATCGGTAAAAGTGAGAAAATAGCGATATCCACCGCGCGTAGAAACACTCATCGGTCCGCATACATCGGTATGTATGATTTCCAACAAGTCCGTTGCTCGCTCCATCATACCGGAGAACGGGGTTTTGATCATCTTGCCCATGAGGCATGGTTCGCATGTGTCAAATGATTCAAAATCAAGAGACTCCAAAAGTCCATCAGAATGGAGTTTCTTCATGCGCTTTACACCAATATGACCTAGACGACAGTGCCACAAATAAGTAGTATTATCACTATCTACTTTGCATCTCTTAGCCTCAATGTTATGGATGTGTGTTTCATCCCTTTCGAGATTTAGAAGAAATAAACCATTCACAAGAGGTGCATGACCATAAAAGATGTTACTCATATAAATAGAACAACCATTATTCTCCGATTTAAATGAATAACCGTCTTGCAATAAACACGATCCAGAAATAATGTTCATGCTCAACGCAGGCACATAATAACATTTATTAAGGTTTAAAACTAATCCCGAAGGTAAAACTAAGGAGAGCGTGCCGACGGCCATCACATCAACTCTTGATCCGTTGTCAACGCGCATCGTCACCTCATCCCTCGCAAGCCGCCGTCTATTCCGTAGCTCCTGTTTCGAGTTACAAATATTAGCAACTGAACCAGTATCAAATACCCATGCACTACAACGAGGGCTAGTAAGGAAAACATCAATAACATGTATATCAAATATACCTTTGATGGTGCCAGCCTTCTTGTCCTCTAAGTACTTCGGACAGTTGCGCTTCCAGTGACCCTTGTCCTTGCAATAGAAGCACTCAGTGTCCGGCTTAGGACCAGACTTGAGCTTCTTCTTAGCAGGGGCAGTGCGCTTGTCGCCGCCCTTCTTGAAGGTCTTCTTTGCTCCCTTACCTTTCTTAAAGGTGGGCTTGTTGACCATCAACACATGATTATCCTTTTTGATGTCCACTTCCGCGGCCTTCAGCTTTGCGAAGAGCTCGGTGATCATATCAGTGGAACCAATCTGATTATGAGTCACTACAAAACTTTTGTAGCTGGGAGGGAGTGATTGCAGAACCCTGTCAATCTTGAGCTCCTCTGGAATCGTGCATTCCAGTTGCTCAAGGCGTTGAGTGTAGCCCGTCATCTTAATGGCGTGCTCACAAACGGAACTCCCTTCCTCCATCTTGCAGTTAAAGAACTTCTCAGAGATCTCATATCTCTCAGAACGGGCCTGAGTCTGAAACATGGTTTTCAGCTCTTCGAGAATCTCAAAGGGCCCGGGATAGTCTTCAAAACGATTTTGAAGTTCCGGTTCCATAGCAAACAACATGGTGCTCTTAATCACACCATAATCATCTTTGCGCGACTGATAGACAGCTTTCTCATCAGCCGGCGCAGTTGCAGCAGGGGGGTCACCTAACGCTTTCCCAAGGACATAGTCCTTTTGACCGCCAGAGAGAATGATTCTTAGATTGCGGAACCAATTGGTGAAGTTAGACCCATTGTTTTTAAGCTTTTCCTTCTCAGCAAAAACGTTGAAGTTGAAGTTGGACTTAGCCATTTGATCTACAATATTAGCAAGTACAAATTAGACTATGTTCATGATAACTAGTTCAACTTTTAATCAAATTACTAGATGAACTCCCACTAAATTCAACATCCCTCAAGTTGTTTAGTGAACACGATCCAAATTCACCACACCTAATCCGATCTTCACGAGAAGAGATGTGGTTTCAATGGTGGACAACGAAGTGTCGATCATATCATTCATATGACTCATGCTTAACCTTTCGGTTCATGTGTTCCGAGGCCATGTCTGTACATGCTAGGCTCGTCAAGTTAGACCCAAGTATTTCCGTGTGTGCAAAACTGGCTTGCACCCGTTGTATGTGAGCGTAGAGTCTATAGCACCCGATCATCACGTGATGCTTGGACACGACGAACTTTCGCAACGGTGCATACTCGGGGAGAACACAGTTTTTATCTTGATCTTTAAGTGAGGAATCATCTTATAATGCTACCGTCGCGATCTAAGCATGATAAGATACATAAAAGGATAAACATCACATGCATATAACTTTAATGTGACATGGTATAGCCAATCTTTGCGCAATGATCTCCATCTTGTGCGTTCCGGCATGATCTCCATCACTCCACCATGATTGCCTCCACCACGAATAGCAACTACAACTATTGCTAACTACTTAGCGATAAAGTGAAACTATTACATGGCGTATAAGAAGTTAACACACAGGTCATACACAATTATAAAGACAACCATATGGCTCCTGCCGGTTGTGTACTCATCGACATGCAAGTCGTGAAACATTACAAAACATGATCATCGCATACATTATACACATCACATCTTGGGCCATACCATATCACAGAAAACACTCCCTGCAAAAACAAGTTAGACGCCTCTACTTTGTTGTTGCATGTTTTACGTGGCTTATGGGAGTAGATGCTAAGAACGATTCTTACCTACGGAAAGCCACAACGGTGATATTATGGTTGCCAAACTCCGGTGTTAATCCCATGACAACTATAGTGAGAGAATCTGGCATCCACCAGCCGCATGTGTGGAACAAGCCACACGTCAAGTGCGGAGCCGGTCTCGCGAACGACGTCGCGTAAGGTTGGCCTGGACCGCTTCAATCTCACTATCCCGCGTCATAAGAAGAACACAAATAAGAGGCTTGCAACAGAAAACATCAACGCCCGCAACAACCATGTTGCGTTCTACTCGTGAAACACATCTACACATAGATCTAGCTCTGATACCAGTGAAGGGTTTCGCGGCATAGTAAATCAAAATTTTCTACGGATGCGAACAGAGGGAAAGCCAAGATCTAATCTAGGAGATGCAAACAACGAGAGAGATTGGATTGGATCTTCATACCCTTGAAGATTCGCACAGCGGAACGTTCGTCGGAACGTGGGTGATGTAGTCGTACTCGCTTCTCCTCCTCGCGATCCGATCCGATCTAGCACCACAAGTGGCGGTGCCTCCGTGAGATGCACACGTGCAGCACCTCGACGTCTCCTCCTTCCTCGGACCAGCAAGTATGGTGGAGAGACGGATTGGATCTACAACACGACGGCGTGGTGTATATGGTGGAGAATTTCTGCAGCAGGGCTTCGCCTACAAACAGTCGGGAGGGAGAGAGGAGGGCAGCAGGACGGCTAGCTCTTAGAGGGGAAGGTGTGAGGGGGTGGTGCGCCCCCAGCCCTCTTTATATAGAGGGGTGGGTGGCTGCAACCCTAGCGCCCTCCCCCAAGCCAAACCGGCGGCCCCAAAGAGAAGGAGTGGGGGGCAAGGAAACCCCCCCTTCTAGAAGGTCTATCTCGAGTTTAAAACCCCCTTGGCCGGCTGGGCCCTATGGGGCCTTGTGCCCCTGGCCAAATGCGGCCAGGGCACCCCCTCATAGGCCCATGCCCCCTCCCGGAAGGTGGGGCCACGTTGGTCCCCTTCCGGAAGGTTCTAGAAGCTTCCGGTACAATACCGATTAACCCGGAACAATTCCGAACTCCAAAAACTGCACTGCCTTATATGAATCTTATTCTCCGGACCACTCCGGAACCTCTTGTGATGTCCCGGATCCCATCCGAGACTCCGAACAAAAACTCATAAACCAATTATCCAATCTATCCTAGCGTCAAGACACGTTAAGTGTGTGACCCTGCGGGTTCGAGAATATGCAGACATGATCTTCTATCAATAATCAACAGCGGGGTCTGGACACCCATATTGACTCCCACACATTCATCGATGATCATATCGGATGAACCACGATGCCAGGATTCAATCAATCCCATATATATATATATATTCCCTTCGTCTCGCGATATTTTACTTGCCCGAGATTTGATCGTCGGTACCGTCATACCTAGTTCAATCTCGTTCACAGCAAGTACTTTACTCGTTCCGTAATCCGATATCACTTTGTGATTAACTCCTTAACCACATTCTTGCAAGCGGTGTTGATATCGATTACCGAGTGGGCCCGAAGTATATCTCTCCGACTTGGGAGGGACAAATCCCATCTCGATACATACAACCCAACAGATACTTTCCGATCACCTGAGAGACACCTTTATGATCACCCTCTCATAGGATGACGTTTGATGACCTCAAAGCTTTCTTCCGATACCAGGGAGTTGTATTATCTCATGGTCTAAGGAATACAATATTTGACATAAGAAAAGCTTCGCAAAGACGAACACGATGACACGATCTAATTGCTTCACTTAGTTTGGGTCTGTCCATCATATCATTCTCCCAATGATATGATCTCATTATTAATCGACAACTCATGTCCATGGTTAGGAAACCTTAACCATCATTAATCAATGAGCTAGTCCATAGAGGCGTACTAGGGACACGGTGTTGTTCACAAACCACACAAGTATTAAAGTTTCCGCTTAATACAATTATAGCATGGAATATAAACATTTATCATGAACAAGAATTATAATAATAACATCTTTATTATTGCCTCTAGGGCATAATTCCAACACCCTGGTCTCTTCATGAGTTTACTAGAGATCACCCAAGTCTCATAGACCGCGACGTTTACAGTCGAACTCATATAGGTGTGTTCTTTCAAGAATGCCCTGTAGGACAGCATCTTTACTAGTTAAAGCCAACAGAAACACATTAAGGCATGTTGCCAACCTGCCTTACAGATTATGAGAGTTATGCATCTTCACATAGAGAGGATTACTAACTACTCTCCTCAGTCAAACCACTAGCTTGTTCTTCCCAGGTCCTAATTCACGGGATCTCCGATCACATAGGTTGGGTTACCACTAGGTGTGACATCCATGGGTCTCAACCCCATCTCCCTCGATGCATTTTCTATCACATTTCGTGATAGTCCTTTTGTAAAAGGATCTGCCAGATTTTTGTCTGTTTGAATATACGTAACAGTTATTACTCCGGAGTTTCTCAATTTCCTGACAGACTTCAAAAGTCTCTTCACGTGTCTTGGTGACTTCGCGTTATCCTTAGAATTGTTCACTTTGACAATAACAATTTGGTTGTCACAATTCAAAAGGATTACCGGCACAGGTTTCTCAACCACAGGAAATTCCATCAAGAGCTCACGCAGCCATTCCGACTCAACAGTGGCTATGTCTAAAGCAGTAAGTTCTGCTTCCATAGTTAATCTCGTCAATATGGTCTGTCTACGGGATCTCCATGACACAGCACCACCTCCAAGGGTAAACACATACCCGCTCGTGGCATAGAGTTCATCAATGTTAGAGATCTAGTTCGAATCACTATATCCTTCAAGCATAGCAAGGTGCCCTGAATAGTGAATTCCATAGCTCATTGTACCACATAGATAGCGCATGACCCTTTAAAGTGCATGCCAATGATCAATACCCGGGTTAGACATGAACCTACTCAACTTGCTCACAGCAAAAGAGATATCAGGTCTTGTAGAGCTTGCTAAGTACATGAGAGAACCAACAACTTGTGAATATTTCAGCTGATCTGTTGGTTCCTTCTTATTCTTTCGTAATGTCAAACTGGGATCGTAGGGTGTTGGAGAAGTCTTGCCATCAGTAAATCCAAATCGGCTCAAGACCTTCTCAACATAATGAGATTACGTTAAAGTAATCCCATTCTCGTTCTTAATAAGCTTGATGCTCAGAATCACATCAGCCTCTCCCAGATCTTTCATATCAAAACTCTTTGACAGGAAAGACTTGACTTCATTTATTACTTTCATGTTTGTACCAAAGATCAGAATATCATCCACGTACAAACATAATATAACGCTATCGCCCCCACCATGGCGATAGTAAACACACCTATCAGCCTCACTAATGACAAAGCTAGCAGAAAGTAGAGTTCTGTCAAACTTCTCATGCCATTGCTTAGGTGCTTGTTTCAGGCCATATAAAGATTTTAATAACTTGCACACCTTTGTCTCTTCACCTTTTACCACAAACCCATACGGCTGATCCATGTAGATCTCCTCTTCCAACTCTCCATTAAGGAAAGCTGTCTTCATGTCCATTTGATGAACGAGAAGACCATAAGAGGCAGCCACAGACAGTAGTACTCGAATGGTGGTCAGTCTAGCGACAGGTGAATATGTGTCAAAGTAATATTCACCTTCTTTCTGTGTGTAGCCCTTAGATACAAGCCGCGCCTTGTACTTCTCAATAGTACCATCAGGCCTTAGCTTCTTCTTGAACACCCATTTACAACCCACAGGTTTACAACCATAGGGTCGCTCTGATAATTCCCAAGTTCCATTAGAAAGAATTGAGTCCATCTCATTTTGGACAGCTTCTTTCCAATCATCTGCATCAAGAGATGCATATGCCTCTGCAATGGATCTGGGAGTATCGTCCACAAGGTACATGATGAAATCATTACCAAAGGATTTTTCAATCCTCTGACTCTTACTCCTCGTGAGAGGTTCATCGTCATCCTTCTCAAGGACTTCCTCATGTGGTTGTTCAGAATTCTCAATAGATGCACTAGATTCAGGAAGTATTTCAGAAGAAATTCTACCAATGCTATGCATATCTTTCATAGGAAAAATATTCTCAAAGAATGTTGCATCATGAGATTCCATTATAGTATCAACATGCATATCAGGTACCTCAGATTTAACCACTAGAAATCTATAGCCTACACTCCATGGAGCATATCCTAGAAAGATACAATCCACTGTCTTAGGTCCGAGCTTGCGTTTCTTGGGGATCGGTATGTTGACCTTCGCCAAACACCCCCAAGTGCGCAAATACGAAAATGATGGTTTTATCCCAACCCACTCCTCATAAGGGGTCTTTTCTTTATTCTTGTTAGGAACTCTATTCAGGACATGACATGAAGTCAACAAAGCCTCCCCCCACCATTCCTTTGATAAACCAGCAGTGGCTAACATGGAATTCAGCAAGTCAGTCAGCGTGCGATTTTTCCTCTCGGCAACCCCGTTTGATTGGGGCAAGTAGGGAGGCGTCTTCTCATGAATAATTCCATGTTCCTGACAGAATTCGTCAAATATTTTGGGAAAATACTCACCACCATGATCCGACCTAAGACGCTTGATCTTCCTCTCTAGTTGATTTTCAACTTTGGCCTTATAGATTTTAAAGTAGTCTAAAGCCTCATCTTTAGTTTGCAACAAGTAAACATAGCAGAATTTAGTAGCATCATCTATCAACGTCATAAAATATCTCTTTTCACCTTTTGTCAACACACCATTCATCTCGCATAGATCAGAATGTATGAGTTCTAGAGGTGCCAAGTTTCTCTCCTCGACAGCCTTGTGAGGCTTTCGAAGTTGCTTTGATTGCACATAACTATGGCACTTAGAACCTTTGGAAATAGTGAAATTCGGAATTAAACTCATACTGGACATCCGAGACATCAAACCAAAATTAATGTGACATAAACGAGAATGCCAAACACCGGTATCATCATTAACATCACCACAGATATGATTCACGGATTTATTAAAAAACTCTGAAAGTAAAAATCGGAACAAGCCTCCGAACTCATAACCTTTACCAATAAATTGTCCATGTTTCGAAACAATGACTTTATTGGACTCTAACACAATCTTAAACCCATCTCTACACAGAAGGGATCCACTAACGAGATTCTTGTTCATAGTGGGGACATGCTGCACGTTCCTTAGCTGCACGATCTTTTCAGAAGTAAACTTCAGATCCACCGTGCCAACACCACGAACAGAAGCATGTGATCCATTCCCCATTAGGACGGATGAATCCCGAGCGGCCTGATAAGAAGTGAACATAGAGATGTCAGCACACACATGAACATTAGCACCCGTATCAATCCACCAACATGGTGATTGAAATACTGAAAGAACAGTAAATAAATTACCGTATCCATCAGTGTTGCTAGCGGTCACGACGTTGACAGTATTCCCACTTTTCCCTATGATCTGCACGATCTGGGAAGTCCTTGGAAAAGTGGCCGAGCTCTCCACATGAATAACAATGTAGCTCGGCCTTGTTCGGCTTCTTCTTCTTGAAGGTTGTAGTCTTTTCAGGCTTGTTGAACGAGGGCTTATAGTTTCCTTTGTTCTTGCCGAAGGTCTTCTTCTGCGCCATGTAGGCGCTAGACTGACTCTCGCCTCCTCTCTCAGCACTGTCCTTAGCCCGAGCCTTCTCCTCAACATCAAGAGACACTATCAGGTTTTCAACCGATATCTCCTGTCTCTTGTGTTTGAGAGTTGTGGCGAAATTCCTCCACGAAGAAGGAAACTTTGCAATAATGCACCCAGCCACAAAATTGTCGGGTAAGATACACTTGAGGATTTCAAGCTCCTTGGTAAAGCACTGTATTTCATGAGCCTTCTCAACTACAAAATGGTTGTTAACCATTCTGTAATCATGAAAGTTCTCCATGATGTACAGCTCACTGCCAGTATATGCTACACGGAACTTAGCGTTCAATGCCTCCCAGAGCTTTTTTCCATCTTTGATGTGCATATACACATCAAACAGCTTGTTGTCAAGAACCCTCAGAACGCATCCCACGAAGGCTAGATTGGTTTCCTTGAACTTGTTATGAACCTCGTCAGATGTAGTTCCTTCAGGTAAACCCTCACTAGCCTCGAATACTTTCAGAGCTTGCAGCCACATAGTGGTCTTATACTGCCACCTCTTAAAATGAACACCGGTAAACTTTTTCGGCTTCATAGCATCGACCAAGTGTCCCATGTTTAATTCAGGAAATTGCCTATAATAAGGTTTTTGGATTGTTGGATTATTGGGCATAATTTCCACGATTAATTCTAGAATATAAATCATGACACCAGCAGCTACAATCATGTGAACCTCTAACTTACTAGATGTATTGATCAACATGAACAGTAGCAGATTATACGCACTAACAACCATAGTAAAACAACGGATCTGATGACAGTGTACGTACTGATCGGTTGTCGATGTAGTCGATGTTGGTGCAGTAGCCTGTCGAAGAAGTCGACGTTGATGACGACGCGCACGAGATCCGGCTTGACGATTGGAAAGACACGCCGTGATGACGAACTTGAGCAGTCGTGCGGAGCGCTTCCCAAAAACCTTATTCGCCCTCTCCCGTATAAGATTGCAAAGTCGAATGGTTCCGGAGACCTGCTCTCCTGACCACCGGTGCACGCCGGCAAGCGGGATGGAGTAGACTACGGTGGCGGCGCAAGCAGAGAGGATGGCAAAACCCTAGATTGGTTTGGTGGAGTACATTGTGGAAGCCGCACAGGTGTTTATATAGAGCGGCTCGGAAATTTCATACATGACACGAAGTGGACCAAGCCCACGTCGCGCACGTTCGGGTCGGCGGCTCGGCGAGATTCCCGCAACCCGCGGCGCGCGCGTCGTGACGAGCGAGCGTGCGAGCGGCATCGTCAGAGCGTGTAGCTCTCTTATTGCCACTCACTTACAAAAGAGTGCAACACTCCACCTTATAAGGTGGTGCAACTCTCCTTCAACTTTTCATGTGGGACTAAACTTTAGCTCCCACACATACACATATGAGCTGCCACCAACTTGGGTCAAATCACATATGGGCTTCCACATACATGAGATTTGAGATTTAGGAAAAATCTAAAATCACACATGCGTCTAATGATTTAGCCCATTATTTCTAACAATAAATTCACTTTGTACTCAAAGGTCAGCTTAATTAATCTCCAAGCAAAAGGATTTGGGGCTGTACTTTTTTGGATGAAGTTAGTAGGGGAGTTTCATTATCTAAAATAGGGTTCGGAATGCTGAGCAATCACACTAGCAAAGAAACAATAACCTTCAGCATCAACAATCACCATCGTTTGACATTAGCACCCAACCCGATTCAAAAGAAGACACTAGCTAGCACGCAATTGGACGATTAGCATGAGACAACCTACAGGACCGGTGATTCGCCGCGAATCAGTGATGCTTGCCACACTAGCAAGGCACATATGTTACGCTCTCTCGGTCACGCTGAATGTTGCACAAATCCAAAAAAAAAAATTGACAGGATCGCACAAATCCATTTTCTCCCTCTCTTTTTATTTTTTATTTTTTATATACATCGACGACCAGAACAGAATCCTATCTATACAATCCATCCACAAAATTCCCAAATAGACAACAAGATCTATAGTTAATCAATACAACCGCATAAAACAGAGTAAAGAAACTGAACAGTATGTTACTACCCAGCATCTGATCCAACTCCAGAGGCCGTGAAGGCTAAAACTGCATTTTTTTAAAGGAGGGTAACACCTGGCATCTGCACCAACCTGTACACATAGCCGCATATTATTGCCAAATATCATCGAGAGGTACCGCCATATTTGTTAAGTTTCATGCGCTAACCGATAGAACCAGAAGTTCGAACCGATGAAAATAATGTGAGCCATTCGCATATGCCATAACAATATTAACCTTTGTTGAGCAAGAAAAAGAAAAAAGAGAAACATTGCTAATCCTATCTTCAGGCTGGCAAAGAAATTATTTGAGACTGAATACATCACCTTTTTTTTCCTTGAAATGGGCAAAGAAATTATTTGAGACTGAATACATCACCTTTTTTTCCCTCGAAATGGGGTATACGACACCGGCCTTTGCATCAGTCAATGCACAAGCCCCGCATACATCACTTGGAGAGTGCTTTTATGTAAGCTGTGAGTTTGTCAATGTTTTTAGTTGCTCATGTTTATTTTAGGTATATGCCCTAAGCGTCTTCGCTTAATTAATAAAGTTACATCATCGGTCTAATCAACACAAGATTTCACATATAAAAAGGAATTCAGATAATGAACGACAACACCAAACGGAGAATGGAGACAGCTCATGCCAACACCACAAACACTAATAATCTACCTATACCTAGGGTAATGTAGGATGAGATTGTTTTTCTTTGATAATTGAGGCATTTTATTGATCCCTCTTGTGTGTAGGTAGTAGGCTAGCTTGATGACTTATACGCACGGCTGACAGCAGCGATAGCAGGATTTGATACCACGACCTGCCAATTCCATGAGTTCTAACCAACTACACCACCTCATCCTTTGTTCACGTTTCAACATGGACAGGATTTTATAAGAACTAATCCATAAATGATTGCTCTGTCAAAGTAATTGAAGCTGACCGCGGAGTATCAAGAACCTTCAGCGTCAAGGAAAGAGGAATCACCACCAGACGTTTGACATACTAACACGCACTATGTTTAAAGAAAGTTATCGTAACCTGGTGCTGCGGAGACCGAACTCATTTCCATTCGAGGAGATGAAAATCTCTGAATTTCTGCCTAGCACGCAACGGGGAGACAGCAGCACAGCACCAAGCAACAAGCATGAGAGGTTACAGCAGCACAGCACAGCACCCGTGTGGTTTGCCTCTCAAATAAGCGGGAGTCCGCCGCACTGAGAAGAGAAGGCCGCAGCATTTCACTAGGCACAGACCCATGAATCCATTTTCTCCCTCTCTTTTCCTTTTTATCTACACCATGATCACAAGAACAGAATTCTATATCTATACAGGCCATTCACAAAATTCCCAGTATATTTTGGTCTAAGATGATAACCGGATCTGTAGACACCAGACAGAAAAACGGAGTAAAAACTGAACAGTATATAATACTCAAAAGATGATATGTTCCGATCCAGCTCTGAAGACACTGAACTCTGAACTCTGAAGTGTTGTCCAGGTCATAGTCTCATAAGGCATCCCATGCGCTCCCTTCGCGCTCCGGAACCCGGTACGAAGACCCTAGACCGTCTCCCGATGGCCGTCTCAACATGCTAGCCCTCTGCAACAGCCGCACGAGTTGCTGGACAACCTCAGACATCGGTGGACGGAACTCCGGCTCCGGCTACAAGAATCCACAGCACAAGGAAAGTTAGGACCATTTTAGTCTACTTCTGAAGGGCGAGTTACTTCGTATCATTATATTCCCAGGCAAAATTTACTTTCAGACTGGCAGGGACGAATGAACTGATTGCGGTGCTTATAGTTAGCTGCAAGCTATGATGATGTCCGAATGAACGAGAGATGGCCCTAAGTGGCACGAGCAACGTGACTAGGAAGAAAAAATGATGTACCTGGACACACAGTGCGATTATGTCGGCGAAACGGGAGAGGGATTTTGCGGGGTACATCCCATCCATTGCTGGATCAACCATCTTGGCAAGCGCATCGATGTCGTGAAGCTGCGGGGTTGCCCACCCGACAAGGGATTGTTCCTGCCTCTCTCTGGATCTGTACAACAGGACAGTTTAAATCGCAACAAAAGGAGAACGAAAGGTGATACTGGATAAAATTTACAGTAGTGGCACATTTTAGCAGGTCAGAAGGGTGTACCTGTCTAGCGGCTTACGGCCTGTCAGTAGCTCTAACATCACTATCCCAAAACTATACACGTCACTCTTTGCATTATATGTTCCTGACATGGCAAACTCTGGGGCACTATATCCAAGTGAGCCAACCACCTCAGTTGACACCTGCCAAAACATATAACATAACAATGGCTGATTTACCTCAACTTACAACGAAAACAAAAGGTTAAATTATGAAATTTTAGAGGAGGAAAAGCCCTGCCATTGGCAGATGTGCTGCTATGTTACTTACCTCTCTCTCAGGATTTGGTGAGAAGGCGGCAAGCCCACTGTCAGATAGATGTGGGCTGTACTCTTCATCAAGCAGGATATTTGATGACTTGAGGTTTCTATGTACAACAGGAGGCAGGCACACCTCATGCAGGTACCTGAAGAAAGGTTGACACTACATTGTTACTGAGCTCATGAAGGTTCTTGCTTGCTCTGTCATAAAAAAGGTAAGATTCAGTGGATTGCTGGGACAGCATACTCTAAAGCTCGAGCAGTTCCTAGCACTATCCTCACGCGGGCGTTCCATGTGAGGGTCTTGCTCGCTTCATCAGAAAAGTGCAACATATCATGCAGTGTTCCGTTTGCGATGTGCTCATACACAAGAAGCCTTTGCCCATATTCAACACAATATCCCGTAAGTGACACAATGTTCGGGTGCCTAAGGCGAGAAATGCTCGACACAACCTCAAGAAAATGGTCTTCTTCATACAAGGAAAGTGCAGCACTGTCTATCTTCTTCACAGCAAGTACCTGTGATCACACGGACGGTTCAGTTCTACTGTAGGATAATGCAAAAGGTGAAGAAAGTCTAAGAACACAATAGACTATATATGTAACTAATAGTGCATTAAAAGGATTACATGGTCTAATAGTGCATTAAAAGGATTACATGGTCCAATCAGCAAAACAGAAACCAAACCTGATCAAGCCACTGTAAATCTTGATTGCACAAAAGTAGAAACAAAAAAAAATCACAAAGGACAAAAATTGCAAGTATAATTTCATTAAAAATTCTAAAATGTACATCTACCTTTCCATTGGGAAAATCAGCCTTGTAAACACGACCAAGTGAACCCTCGCCTAGGAGGGATTCTTGACAGAAGCTGTTTGTAGCAACTTGGAGAGAAGCAACAGTATAGGAAGTTGCCGCGCCAGGAACCTTTATTCTTTTTGCTGGAGAACCATTTATACCATATACCCTCTCAGGAGTCCCACCAGGCCGTGGAGTCACTGAAGCTACAGGAGTGGTTTGTTGGCTGTTGTTATTAGAATCTACAGAGAAAAACAAGGATGGGTGTAAAGATTTAAATCCTCATCGAGTCACACTATATTGATTTAAAGGTTGATCAACAATTTGGCCTTCTGCAACTATTTCTTTTTTTACCCTTTTTTACATCTCGAGAACAGGAAAATAACAAATTATTGATTCAATTTACCTCAAACAGGTCATTTTCATTTGCAAAATAAATAAACGGGTCCATTATTACTGGAAGTTAACCTACAAATCTCTATGTACATCACGCAGGGAGAAATAGGAGCATACCTCTGTCTATGTTTACTGCAAGAGCACCTATAAAGTCCTTTGGTTCAGCGGTACCACCATCCTTTCTTTTATGGGTACTGTGAAGGCAGAATACCAACGCGAAAAGCACACACGAAGCAGCAGCTACTGAGCCAACAACTAACCCTACAAGCACACCTGTTTGCCGACCTTGCTTCTTGTCACCTTCATCAATAGTGATATCTGGATCAGGGCGATCAGGAAAACTTGTTGGTCCTCGAGGATGGTCTGGCTGATCAAGTGGACTCCGAGTCGGTGGCATGACGATTGATGGTGGAGATGAAGGCATATTGATAAATGAGTTTCCTCCAACTCTATATGGTTGCAATTTCACTAACCCATCAGCATGTAGAAATGATAATTTCCATAGTACAATAGCAAAAGAACATGTTACTGTGCCTACATCAAATTTGGAATCGAGCTGAATTCCCCTGGTATCAAGCCGCTGAAGTTGTTATTTTCTATATTTCTGTTTAAAGGAGCAAGTATGTTATCAGACAAAAAATAATCAAGGAATATTAGCTGTCATGTTGGCAAATGGAAGGTCACTTACAATGTAGTAAGGCTTAGGTTGCCAAGGACACTGACTGTGCCTGACAGTTGATTATTTTGCATATAACTGCACAATGGGTTAAAAGTTAAGAACTATGGGAACCATGAACATGAAACACAAAAGCAGTAAGATTGAGTTGGTGACTATGGAATACTAACAGGCTAGAAAGATTTGACAAAGAGACAAAAGAAACTGGAAGATTCCCTGACATGTTGTTGAAAGACAAATCCCTGCAAGGATTTTTAAAAGAATTAGATGAAGCCATGTAACAAGGGGAAAGTGCATATTCTTTGCTAACATTTTTATGCACCGCCTAAGTGAATATGATCACCAGTTTCATGACACATTTCACAGGTAAACTAGATAAAAAATTTTAGAGGAAATGTAAACTAGATAATTAAATTCAGCTTCACCCAATTGGGAGTGTATTTTTGGAGCTCAAATTTTCTTCATGATGTCGGTGAACAGCCTGCCGTGCATGATCATCCCTGATTCACCTCTTACCTACTTAGAAAATCAAAAAGGTTTTCATACGCACAAATGCAATTTAATTATTTTGAGGGTCTACAAGCATCACTGCAAAAACAGAAGTTGATTATACAATACTAGGATCGTATCAGAACACCCAAAAGCCCAATGATCATGCTGAATGAAGACAGGACAACAGTTGGATTGAAAAAGAGGAACATAGAGTGCATAATTTTGCGCTATGTTCCGAACTATCTGCATTGAGGATCCCAAATAGAAGACCTTACAATTCAGATAGGGAATTGAGGTTCCCAAATAGTTCACCAATTTCCTGAAACAGCGAGTTGTGACTGACATTGCTGCATGTAGATGTTATTTGTAGTTAGGATACGTCAACAAAACAAATTGCCACAAACTTAATTTCATCTTTGTAGTAGTCGGCAACTTACAGGTAGCCAAGTGATAGCATGTTGGACAAAGAGTATGGCAGGTTGCCAGAGAAGTTATTTCTTGCCAAATTCCTGCATTATCACTATGAATGAAACAGCAATCACCAACTACTGGATTGAACACGTGCAGGTTGAGAGGAATTACAGATGGATAAGATTTGGTGGCAACTGATAAGGAATTACATCATGCAAGTTGTTGTTACTCAAGTCCCTGCAAGTAAAGAAATGAAAAATATAAAGTTTAAGCAAAACATAGGACAATGAACATTTGTACTCAGTGTTAGCTCATACATCGTTTTCAGTGCCACTAGACTGGACAGTTGGTAACCAAGAGTACCAGTCAATCCCATACCAGAAAGGTTGCTGCAAAATAAGAGAAGAAACTGGATATATCAGTGTTCAGTATCTTCGTTTAGGTTAATTTCATATAACTACAACGGTAAAACCATATGAGAACAAAATAAAGGGACAAGTAAAATTGGCACTAGTTGTTAGTTTTACTACACCACATCAACATTTGCTCACTCTTATTATGTCAAAAACATTTTTATATTTGACGGCAACTTTGATTAAGAACAAGTGCACAAAGGTTTCTCCAAATTTGGTACCAAAATTCCAAAAAGTTAGCCAAACAGCACTAATCAGTGTCAATTGTCAAAGCAGGGTTTCATCAACCTCTAATTTTCAGTTACACCATGCGTGCAGAAAAGAAAAAGGGAAACAATGAACTTTTTATCCCAGAAATCACTGGCTAGCAAGATGGTAACTGCTCTTATACTTTTGCAGTGTCCAAATGTTGACAGAAAAGAAAGCTCCCTGCAAGTCGCTACTGTGTCAACTTTTTCATTGTAACCAGAATGCAGCAAAGAAGAAATAATCACATGCAAAGCACCAATCCAGAATGTGGCAAATTGCTTTGCCCTTTTCGTCAGTAAACAGTCTGCTTTTAAGACTAGAAAAAACTACGGTACTATATTTACATCGAGGTGATGGCCGAGCCTGAGCAGGAGACGCCCATCCAGGCGGCGCCGCAGGGGTCGACGCCGCCGTCCGCCGACCAACCGGCGAGCTGAGCCGGGCTGTTCCAGGAAGTGTAGAGGTCTCCCAAAGCCGCAACTGCAAAGAACCAGAGCGCATCAAACATCGGACAGTGAAAAATCGAAGAGAACGCGTACCAAGAAGAGGAACCAAGCGGCGGCGCCGGCATTACCGCCGGCGGCGTCGGTATCAGCCCCCGCCACCGGCAAAAGGGCGAGGAGGAGGCCGGCGAAAGCGGCGGCCACTGCCGCCATTCTTGTGCTTGACCGGCCCCTCCTTTTCGTCCTTCTCTCTGCAAGGAAACCCCTCTTCGGGCTATCTTGGATTCTTGGCTGACATGACCGTGGTGTGGTGATCACCATTCCCAACGGCCCATGCTCCCCTCTCTCTCTCCTTATCTATCCGGGACAGCTAATATATGGGCAGGGCCTGAAGGAAGGAAGTGTTCGATGCCATGCTTGCTCGAGGCTGTGGGAGATGCAGTGTGGCGTCGGCAAGGATTTAGTCCCTCCCCTGTCTCTGGGTTCTCGGGTCCTTGTCTCGCTGCTGTTGTCCGCAGTGTGGGGTACCGCCGCGGCCTGCTTTTGGCTTCATAAATGCGAGGGACAACAAGCTGTTGGAGGAGAAGGCGAGATGGCAATTCCGTAGATTTCGGGCCGGAGAACTGCATGTAAAAGCACCTTTTTTCTTCTTCTTTTGATTAACTCTTTTTGCATTCTTTGTTCTAAAGTAATTTATAGCGGTTGGTAAATGCAATCTAATTTTCTAAATCGTTTACAATAGTGACATAAAGTCGTTTTTTGCTATGACACTTTCCCACAACAACCGAAGTTTCTTATGATAAGTGTCTTATCTAAGGTAGAATATAACCCTATCCATTTTAAAATATAATGTGTTATAGTCTTTTTATGAAATACATGAATTTAGATGACTTTTAGTGTGTCGTTTTACTCACTTTGTTTTGAATCTACACTATAAAAGATCGTCTAGGTGCAAATGTTTCATAAAAAACTAAAGCATCTTATATTTTAAAACGGAGGGGTACTAAGGATGAAACCCAACAAACATGTGGCAACTAGAGAGCAAGAAGAGATAAAAATAAAAGAACTTTTCTTCTTTTGATTTACATTTTTGCATTCTTTGTTTTGAAGTAAATTATAGCCATTGCTAAATGTAATCTAATTATTTAAATCATTTACAATCAGTGATATAAAGTTGATTGCTATCCACACTTCCCCACAACAACCGAGGTTCGCGAGGACCTCGTTGGGGGCTGGCTGCACAATGTTCCCCTGACCTAGGCGTTGCGGCCATCAGAGAACTCCTTGAAGTTGCAGATTGGTTTGAGGAGATCACCTTGACAGAGGGGACACATGATGTCTTCAAATGGAACTAGGACCCGAGAAACTGCTACACTGCTAAGTCCTGTTATCAGGCCTTGTTCAGAGGGCGGACCTCGATGGCGGGAGCTCTGCAATCTGGCGCTCCCGAGCTCCCGCTAGCTGCAAGGTCACTCTTTGGCTGGCTATGTGGAACAAGTGCTGGACCGCTGGCAGGTTGAGATGGTGCGGGCTACAACACCCGGCGGTATGTTCCTTCTGCGACCAGTGTGGAGAGACTATCGACCATCTCCTGATGGGATGTGTCCTGGCTCGGAAAGTGTGGATCACCTTCCTAGGATGGTGGAGCAAGAGTTAGTGGATGCCAGAGCACGATACAAAGATCGTCACATGGATTTAACATAGACGTGGCGGCAAGGGCTGTGAGCGTGACCTCTAGACGGGAGTTTTCTTAGTATGTTGGACGCTCTGGCGTCATCGGAATGATGCCATCTTCGAAGGGGCCACCCCATATCATGTAGTGGTTGTCTAGATGATTTTCGTCGAGGCAAGACTGTGGAGAACTGTGGGGCTCTTTCACGACTGTTTAGGATAGGTAGATAGGCGGGGATGCCGCGAGTGGTTGGTTAGGGTGTGTGCTTGTAGGATTCGTAGCATGGGAAAAAATCTATGGCATAAACACACAAAACCAAGATCTAATCTATGGCAAAGCCAAGATTTAATTTACTAGATCGGTGCAATGAGATTGTAGAGAACTAACCCTCATAGATCCAAAGCATTTAACGAGATCGGATTCTCGTGGTTGATGTAGTCGATCACTTGCCGTTCTCAAGATCGTATAGACGATCCTTCCGGCGCCGCGTTCTAGCAGCGCTTCCGTAGTCGGTCACACGTATGGTAGTCGATGAAGACCTTCCTCTCCCTTGTTCCAGTAGGGCAGCGGAGGTTGTAGATCTCCACGGAATCCCAACAGCACGACGGTGTGGTGGTGGTGGTGGAGAAGATATTGCTGCAGGGCTTCTCCTCAGCCGAAGCAGCTATATGGAGGAGAGAGGGGAGATGCATGGCGGCTAAGGTTTTGGGGTGAGGTGCAAGGGGACGCCCCCACCCCTCCTTATATGGGTGTAGGGGCGGCGGCCAGGGTTCCTAGCCTTGGACGAGTCCACCCCCAACTCCTCATGGCCGGCGGCAAGAGAGGGAGAAAGGAAACCTTGTCCTTGTCCCTCAAGGTTTCCTTTCCTTCCTCACTAGGACTTTGACTTTCAAACTAGGATTTGACTTTTCAAACTAGAGTTTTTTTCTCTCTGCCTTGTCCTTGGCCGACTTGACCTAGGGTACCATGCGCCCATCCCATTAGGGTATGGTGCATTCCAAGTACCCTCTCCCGAGGTGGTGGACCTTACAGAACATTCTAGAAGCTTCTGGCCAAACATCGAAAACATTTTCGAACCCTGGAAAACCACTTTCCTTATATGAATCTTATTCTCCCGACCATTCTGGATCTCCTTGTGATGTCCTGGATCCAATCTGAGACTCCGAACATCGGTCTCCAACTCATATTCCATATCTACTAAACAACATCGAATCCTTAAGTGTGTCTCCCTACGGTTCGTGAACTATGCAGACATGATCGATACACCTCTCCGATCAATAACCATTAGAGGAATCTGGAAATCCATTATGGTTCCCACATATTTCTACGATGACTTTTTGATCGAATGAACCATCTTACATATGATACCAATTCCCTTTGTCTCATGATACTTTTCTTCTCCGAGGTTTGATCGTCGGTATCTCTAATACCTAGTTCAACCTCGTTATCGATTAGTACTCTTTACTTGTTTTGTGATATGACATCCCTTGTGATCTAGTCACATGCTTGCAAGCCAATTGGATGACATTCCACCGAGAGGGCCCAGAGTATATCTATCCATTATATGGATGGACAAATTCCACTCTTGATCCATGTGCTAACACATACTTTCAGAATACCTAATGCCACTTTTATATGTTTGGCCACGTAGAGATAAAACAAAACTTTTCCCTCTAACGTGGTGATCCCAAGATCTAGCTGAGGTAGAAGGCCACGAGGTTTACCACTAGACGCGCAGTTGCGGATTACTGATGAAGCGCGTCAGTTGATGCAGTGCAGTCCTCACGATCTGATTGTCCTGGTGCTGATCGTGCAGCACCTCTGCTGGTATCCACACGTACAAGGAGGAGCACCGGCGGCAAACTGCTAGGTTCGATACGACTGCAGGACTGCTCTGGAGCTAGGGTTTCCAACTCATGGAATGACCTAACCAATCAACGATTAACTCTTCTAGGTTACTGTGCTCCACTATATATAGGGAGTGAACGTGGGCTCCACTCACATGGCCCATTCACTAGAGCCCATATAAGATTAGTCCCTGTGAGTCCGACTCACTGACTTAGTCCAAATCCGGCTCGGGTCCAACCCAACCAGATTTCTGGTTCATATCCAATCCGAACTTGCTCCCGCTCTTAAGTGTGTGACCCCGCAGGCTCATGGCTACTTAGACACGATTGGAGTCCGACTCTCAATCGATCAGTTGGTAGCGGCTCCAAGCAGAACTTGCCAACTCCCAAGTACCAATGAGTCATGATGACTTGCCTTTCCAATGCGACTTACGTCCGAGTCCCTTTTGCCTCACGATATACCTTGTCAGACTATAGGCGAATATTTGCCATTCCTTAAATAGTTTGACTCTCTTCTCGATCCAAGATAAGTGATTCACCCGACTAACTCTTAGTCGATCGCCTCGGTTAACACTTAACCGAGTCGTGCATGGCCTTGCTTTCCAAATCATATCATCTGAGAGGTCCCAGAGAATATATCTCCAACTGGAGGGGCAAAATCCCATCTTGGTTATTCACATCACACAACTTGATTCTCAGTCGACCCGAACCCTGCCTTTATAACTGCACAGTTATGGATCAGCGTTTGACAGAACCTAAGTCGGTGATCCTCAACTCGGACTATGCAATAACCTCAGGTCTAAGAATTACATTGATTGAGATATACAAATGACAACTTGTTCGTTGTACCTCAATATGGGTCTATCCGATTCGCTAAACTCTTTAGACGAATCTGTGTAAGTCGGAATAACATCTCCATGCCCATGACAAGTGGAACCGAGTCATCAAGCCGACTTTCATATTGGTCTAAGTTATGTGTCCAGCACAACCTCGATGACCAAGGATATTTAGTACAAACAACATGAATGTATAGTTCCACAGCCGAATCACATATTAATTGATATACATCAGATGTTTATACAAGGAACCTTGATAACTTTATAAATACAATGGGAAATATCATCATACATGATTTCCTCTAGGGCATATTCCCAACAGTCTCCCACTTGCACTAGAGTCAATCTTCCGACATCACATGTCTAAGCATCTAATGCCCATGGCTCTTTGGTGCGCCTCATTCTTTGGCTGTGGTAGCGGCTTTGTCAACGGATTCGCAATATTTGCATCTGTGTGTATCTTGCATAACTTGATATCACCCTGATCCACAAACTGGCGAATCAGGTGGTACCACATGAGTATGTGCTTGTTCTTTTGGTGTTGTCTAGGTTCCTTGGCTTGTGCAATAGCACCATTGTTGTCACAATACACGTCTAACGGATTGGACGAGCCCTGAACCACACCAAGATCCATGAGGAAATTCCTCATCCAAACAACTTCCTTTGCTGCCTCCGAGGCGGCAATATACTCAGCCTTTGTTGTAGATGCAGACACAGTCTCTTGCTTGGAATTCTTCCAGCTCACAGCACCTCCATTTATAATAAACACATATCCGGATTGCGAACGAGAATCATCAGAGTGGGTAAGATAACTCGCATCCGTGTAACCCTTTACACTGAGTTCATCTTCACCACCATAAACCAAAAACATATCCTTAGTCCTTCTCAAGTACTTTAGGATATTTTTAGCCATTTTCCAGTGGATTTCTCCAGGATCAGCCTGGTATCTGCTCACAACACTTAGAGCATAGGAAACATCCAGCCTAGAACAAATCATGGCATACATGATGGATCCGACTACAGAAGCATACGGAATCGCACTCATCCAACTTTGCTCATCAGTGTCGAAGGACACTGAGTCTTGCTAAGTTTTATACCATGGGACATCGGTAAGAACCCCTTCTTAGATGATTCCATGTTGAACTTCTTCAACACTTCTATAATTTTTGCTTGTCTACACTTTGAGGTGCTTTTTACATGTTTTCTGGTACTAACCTATTAACAAGTTGCAATAGTGTCAGATGCCTGTTTTCTGTTGTTTTTGGTTTCAGAAAAGTTAGTAAAGAAGTATTCTCAGAATTGGACGGGACGAAGGACAAAGTCAATACTTTCTATGGGGAATAAGAAGTCCAGAGGAGAGCCCGAGGGGCCAGACCCCTCCCCCTCCCCCTCCCCCAGGCGCGACCATAGGTGGGCCCGCGCTTGGCTAGGGTTTGGCCGCCCTGGTGGCCGCCTCGGTCTCCCCCTTCGCCTATAAGAAGCCCCTGATGCAGAAACTCTGAGTACCCGATCAGAAATCCACGAAATCATCTGTAGCCGCCGCCACCATCATCCCTAGATCGAGGGGGATCTGAAGCTCTTCTCGGCACCCTGCCAGAGGGGAGATCATCCCGGAGGCCTTCTCTCTGGTATGATTCGTGAGTAGTTCAACTTTGGACTACGGGTCCATGTAGTAGCTAGATGGTTGTATCTCCTCCTTTGTGCTTTCATGTATAGATCTTGTGAGCTCCGTTCATGATCAAGACCTAATCTATTTGTAATCATGCATGTTGTGTTTGCAGGGATCCGATGGATATTGAGATTATTATGTTGGTTTGATTAATGGTTTTGTCTCTTCGGTTGTAGATGTGTTGTTGCTACTAGGGAGAAAACAACGGTCTCTTGTTCATGGAACATGTGGACTGTTTACCTTACACACTTTGCTTAAAGCAGTTGTCTATTGTTTGCAACTTAATACTGGAGGGGGTTTGGATGATAACCTGAAGGTGGACTTCTAGGCATAGATGCAGTTGGATGACGGTCTATGTATATTGTTGTATTGCCCAATCAACCTCATAGGATCTTTCTGGCTAGTAATTGCATTGTTATGCCTTGCTCAGTTCCTATCAATTGCCCCGCTGTAATTTGTTTACCCTTCATGCTATGTTGTTTATCTAAGGAGAGCACCTCTAGTGAACTATGGACCCCGGTCCAATCTTTACCATTGATACATCTTCCACTATTACATGTTTACTTGCTGCAAACCATTGCCTTTCACACCATACGTTTAATCCTTTGTTACAGTAAACCGGTGAGCTTGACAACCTCATTGTTTCGTTGGGACAAAGTCTTGAGTTTGTGTTGTGCAGGTCTCCACGTTGTTTCCAACACCTGTGTGACCTTTCCTTCCTCCTTCTAGTTCGATAACCTCGGTCTCTACTGAGGGAAACTTGCTGTTGTGCTCCATCACACCTTGATCTTGGGGTTCCCAACGAAGCACTCCTCCCTGTTGAGTGTAGCATCAAAGATTTCTGGCGTCGTTTCCAGGGAGGTCAAGGACGTCTTCACAAGGGGAGTCCTTGACTTCCTTTCTCTTTACTTTGTTTTTAGTTTTCTTTGTTTCTTTTGTTTGGTTTTGTTTGCCTCTTTCCAAAAAAACCAAAAAATTAGTCTAGTTTGCTTTGCTTTCTTTATTCAAAAACACAAAAAAATAGTTCCTACTCTAGCTGCTGCTGTTTTTGGCTTGCCCACCTTTTCCAAAATGAACTCTGCTAAGAACACCAAGTTGTGTGACTTCACTAGCACCACAAACAATGATTTCCTAAGAACTCCTATTGCTCCACCTGCTCCTGATGCTACCTTTTATGAAATTAAGCCTGCTTTGTTGAATCTTGTGATGAGAGTGCAATTTTCTGGTGCTGGTTCTGATGATCCTGCTGCCCATCTTAATAGATTTGTTGAACTTTGTGAGATGCAAAAGTATAAGGATGTAGATGGAGATATTATTAAGCTCAGCCTTTTTCCTTTCTCCTTGAGGGGAAAAGCTAAAGAATGGTTGCTATCTTTGCCTAAAAATAGTATTGATTCTTGGACTAAATGCAAAGATGCTTTTATTGGAAAGTACTATCCTCCTGCTAAGATTATTGCTATGAGAAGTGACATTATGAAATTTAAACAACTTGATAGTGAACATGTTGCTCCTGCTTGGGAAAGAATTAAATCTTTGGTTAAAAATTGCCCTACTCATGGACTCACTGCTTGGATGATTATCCAAAGTTTTTATGCAGGTTTGAACTTCTCCTCAAGAAACCTGTTGGATTCTGCTGCTGGAGGCACCTTTATGGGACTCACCTTGGGGGCTGCAACAAGGCTCCTTGATAATATGATGGTTATCTACTCTGAATGGCATGTTGAGAGAGCTCCACATGGTAAGAAGGTAAATTCTGTTGAGGAAACTTCCTCTTTGAGTGAAAAGATTAATGTTATTATGGCTATGCTTGTTAATGGGAAAGCTCCTCTAGATCCTAATACTGTTCCCTTAGCCTCTTTGGTTGCTCAAGAAGAGCAAGTTGATGTGAACTTCATTAGAAACAATAATTTCAACAACAATGCCTATAGGAATAATTTTGGTAGCAACAACAATTATAGGCCTTATCCTCATAATAATGGCAAGTCTTATGAAAGCTCTTACAATAATTCTAGAAGTGCCCCCTCTGAACTTGAAGTCATGCTCAAGGACTTTATTAGTAAACAAACCACTTTCAATAAGACTATAGAGGAAAAGCTTTTAACTGTTGAGAAAAATATATCCTCTTTGTTTGAAGCTCAAACTTCCTTGGTTAATAAAATGGCTGCTAAACCTGAAACTATGGAAAACACCTTTGCTACTGCTCATGCCATACAAGTTACTATTGATGAAAATGTTAGGCTGTTAGCTCAACATCATGCTAAGTGGGAAAGGGAAGCTGAAATTGATAGAAACAATAGTGTGTGCACTATCACCACTAAAACACCAATAGTCCCTATTCCTACTCCTACTATGTCTAAGCCTACTGATCCTACTACTAGTGATGCTAAGTTTTATTTTGATATTGATGCTTTCAATATTTCTGAAGTGATTATGTTCTTGCAAAAACTTGCTAGAAGTCCTGATGCTAGTGATATGCATGTTGCCTTTACCAAACACATTACATATGCTCTTGTTAAGATTAAGGAAGAGAAACTAAAACACAAAGCTTCTATTCCTAGGAAAGTAGAAGATAGTTGGGAACCCATTAATAATATGCAAGTGAATGACTTTGATCTCAAAGCTTCATGTGATCTTGGTTCTAGTGTCTCTATTATGCCTAGGAAGATTTATGAAATGCTTGATTTGCCACCATTAGAAGATTGTTATTTGAATGTTCCACTCAATGATAATGCTAAGAAGAAACTCATGGGGAGTATTAATGATGTTCTCATTATGGTTAACAATGCTTATGTCCCTGTTGATTTCTATGTTTTGGATATTGAATACAATGCTTCTTGCCCTATTACTTTGGGAAGACCTTTTTTTAGAACAGTTGGTGCCATCATTGATATGAAAGAAGGCACCATCAATATCATTTTCCATTCAAAAAATCTATTGAACACTTCCCTATGAGGAGAGAGAAGTTGCTTTTTGATCCTCCTTTGAAAGCAAGATTTGATGTTAATGCTTCTTCATTTGAAAATACTTGATTCATCTTGCTTCTTGTGCCTAACTTAAAGACGTTAAAGAAAAGTACTTGTTGGGAGATAACCCAAGAGTTTACTTGAGTCTTGGAAGTTATTACTTCTGTAATAACCTCTTCTTATCCTTTTTGTTTGCTTTTTGTGCCAAGAGTGAACTCTAATGAGAGGGAAATAAGATTTGGGGAGTTGCTGTCCCGAAACAGATTTCTGTCCTACACCAAAAACAAATGTGAGGAGGCTATATAACTCGGATTGAGCTCAAAATTTACGAAAAAATACCGCAGTATGTTGGCTAACTTTCGTTAGTTCAACACTTTTTTATTTGAGCAACATAAGATGTTCGAAAATTTTTGTTTCTACTTGTTGGTCTGTTTTGACAGATTCTGCCATTATTTGCATTTGCTTCTTATTGATTCCTTTATTAGCTCTCTTCAGGTAAATTGAGTTTCTTTGAAGGAGTTACTATAGTATCTTGTGTTTTTAGTGAAAATCCTTGCTGTTCCAAAGCTTTGCCAGGGGTCTAATATCTTTTGAATAAGCTAATGTTGCTAATGAAGATTGTGTGAAGCTTTGTATGGAGGAAAAAATTTCAGGGGTAGAGAGAGAATGATGCAATGAGATGAAGAATGGACAAAAGCTCAAGCTTGGGGATGCCACCATGGTGTCACCCCAAGAAATATCCATGAGGTACAAGCGTCAAAACTTGGGGATGCCCAAGGCATCCCCTTCTTCATCAATAAAAAGCTCAGGTCTGTCTAGATACTTCACTTTTATTGTTTCATGCACAGTTGTGTTGTTCTTGGAGCGTCTTAGTTTTTGTTTGCTTTGCTTAGGTTGTTTAGTTTGATTAAATAAAGTAGTTTGGACCCCCCTTCTCGCTGTGTTGTTTTGCAAATAAGGTTGCTTGGTGTTTGGAAAGGAGTAGTAAGTTCTTGCTTGAAGTGCAAGAGGAGCTTGCATTGACTCCGATTTAGACTTTAGCATGACATGCTAGGTGTTGTTTTGGCATTATGCTTAGTGATTATTGCTGTAGCATGTCTTGTTCCAAACAATTGGGATTGCTTAGTGTGCCTTGAAGAAATTATGCGTTGTTTTAGCATGCAAAAGCATAGTATTGTGGTATTCTCCTTTGATGTTTTGCTTGGGTTGACTTGGCACATGCTCACACCATGTTATGACTATGACAAGTCACCATTAGCCTCTATGATCATTTAGTCCTTGACTTGTAGTACCACTCTTTGTTTTGATTAGTTTGCTTTGTTGCATTGCATAATTATGGCCATTATTGCTCTCTTAGTTGGTTGCTCCCAGTCTTTTGTTAGCCTCCACTTGTATGAGTAAGTTCTACTCATGCTTCCAACTCCCTAGAAACCAAGTTATTCCAAAGTGTCCACTATAAACTCCTATGCATGGTGTGTTACACCACTCCAAGTATATTCTTGTTTTCAACTATCTTCCAATTAAAAACTATTTTGTTATGTGAAAACTTAGTGATTAAATCCCTCACGAACTTGAGGGCACACTTTATTATTTGCCCCTAATGAACTTGAACCATTGAGACAACTTTGTTGTATATGCTTGCACTTATAAGTTGGGATTAGCAGAACCGTGCTGTCACGGGGAACATTTTCAACATTTCACTTGTACTTTTGTACTCCGTTGATATTATGCTCTTTTGAATATGGATGTTACCGGTGTGAAATGAAGTGTGAACTTGTAAGTCCATGGAGTTTGTATTCTGTGTTAGAGAAACGCCTGAGCCGCTAGCCTAAGCCATGCCTAATCATGGTGGAAACTTGCAGCATCACCATAGTGACATCTATGAAGCATTTTTCTTTAAAAAAAAGAGAGACACATTGAGAAAAGAGGAAAGAGAGAAAAAAGCACCATATTCCCATGGTACATAAGAAGAATTGTTGAGATGCTCATTGTCTGCTTGCCTTGTCATTTTGGTTATGGGAAAGCTCCTGTACCATGTGCAAGGGGTACCCCGTTGGCGGTTCTCAGTGATATGCAAATACTTACAATGACAAGAACTTGCCTGGGCGCTAAGTTGAGTATCCATGAGGTGTAGCCCTCATATTCAAGGGACATGAGATTGCCAATTTATACTTCGTCAAGCGGATACTCCAGCTTTGCCACTTTAACCTTAACCAGTTCAAGATGCTTATGATAGGAGCAATGAGGGCTGGAAGCTAACTAGTATCATAATTTTTGGAAGCTCTTTTTGAAACTTGTAATCCCTGCTTCCTTTACAAAAAGGCCTTTCTTCCACCATTATTTGATTCTCCACCTTCTACCTTTAGGCACCATTAAGAGAGCATAGTTGTCATTATGTGTGCAGTGTTCCAAAGCTTATTAATTTATGCATATTGTGTTATTACTTGCTCTTGTGCTATTTGTTTCTAGTTACCCTTGTGAACTTTGCAGGTGTCCTATGCATTATATTGCTACTCTTCGAGGGACAAGCTGATTGCCACTATGCCATGTTTTCTGCATGTGAAACAAACAAACGTTTTTCAATACATATTATTCATGGTCTTTGTTTGTAGCTTGCCATGTTGCATGCATAATTACTATGTCCTATTGTTATAACTCCATCTTTCATGTACATGTTTAGAGTTCTTTGATACCAGCTTTCAATGCTTGCAAATGGTTGGATCTTTATTGTGAGGGTGCATGTCACCTTAAAAATTATTTTTTTATCAGTTACCTACTCGAGGACGAGCAGGAGTTAAGCTTGGGGATGCTGATACGTTGGAAACGTATCTATAAATTTTTATGCTCCATGCTTGTTTAGTATCTACTTTGCTTTACTTTTCTACACTTTGAGGTGCTTTTTACATGTTTTCTGGTACTAACCTATTAACAAGTTGCAACAGTGCCAAATGCATGTATTCTGCTGTTTTTGGTTTTAGAAAAGTTAGTAAAGAAATATTCTTGGAATTGGACGGGACGAAGGACAAAGTCAATAACTTTTCGTGGGAAACAAGAAGTCCAGAGGAGAGCCCGAGGGGCCGGCCAGAGGGACTAGACACCCCCCCAGGCGCGGCTAGAGGTGGGCCCGCGCCTGGCTAGGGTTTGGCAGCCCTGGCGGCCGCCTCGTCTCCCCCTTCGCCTATAAGAAGCCCCCGATGCAGAAACTCTAAGTACCCGATCAGAAATCCATGAAACCGTATGTAGCCGCCGCCACCATCGTCCCTAGATCAGGGGAATCTGAAGCTCTTCTCGGCACCCTGCCGAAGGGGAGGCCTTCTCTCCGGCATGATTCGTGAGTAGTTCCACCTTGGACTATGGGTCCATGTAGTATCTAGATGGTTATATATCCTCCTTTGTGCTTTCATGTATAGGTCTTGTGAGCTCCATTCATGATCAAGATCTAATCTATTTGTAATCATGCATGTTGTGTTTGCAGGGATCCGATGGATATTGAGATTATTATGTTGGTTTGATTAATGGTTTTATCTTTATGATTCTATCATGTATGTGTTGTTTGTGATCTTGCATGCTCTCCGTTGCTAGTGGTTATCTTGGCCAAGTAGTTGCTAGTGACTCCAAGAGGGAGTATTTATGCTCGATAGTGGGTTTATGCCTCTAGTTTCCAAGGGAAGTGACAATAA
The DNA here is from genome assembly GCA_916181665.1 of Avena sativa. Classification (NCBI taxonomy): domain Eukaryota; kingdom Viridiplantae; phylum Streptophyta; class Magnoliopsida; order Poales; family Poaceae; genus Avena; species Avena sativa. The sequence goes on from OV702280.1 coordinate 429,113,157, forward strand.
TCTCTTCGGTTGTAGATGTGTTGTTGCTACTAGGGAGAAAACAACAGTCTCTTGTTCATGGAACATGTGGACTATTTACCTTACACACTTTTCTTAAAGCAGTTGTCTGTTGCTTGTAACTTAATACTGGAGGGGGTTCGTATGATAACCTGAAGGTGGACTTCTAGTCATAGATGCAGTTGCATGACGGTCTATGTATATTTTTGTATTGCCCAATCAACCTCATAGAATATTTCTGACTAGTAATTACATTGTTATGCCTTGCTCAGTTCCTATCAATTGCCCCGCTATAATTTTTTTACCCTTCATGCCATGTTGTTTATCTAAGGAGAGCACCTCTAGTTAACTATGGACCCTGGTCCAATCTTGTAACACCCCCGGTCACTCCGGACCGACAGTTGTCACTTCTGGCAGCTCAATAGGATCTCTAGACTAGCCCCACAGACCAACACTAGTCTTTTCTGCGCACTTTGTCCTCACTCATGCGCACCCGGTTACGCACTTCCCGGTTGGTCACCCATCCTAGAATTGATCTAGGCCAAGCACTCTTAACCTTAGAGTTCTTTTCGAATGAGCTTCCGGAAAAGAAGTTGCAACTTGTTGGTATGAGTTTCCTATCAATCCTATTGAGCCATGCGCCAGGGTCTCACATACACCCACCCATAGAAGATCGACGTCCTCGTCGATCAACCATAAGCCAGGAACGTCCCCTCTTGGCACATGTCTGTGCGTCCAGTGCCGGCACATGTGCCATGCCGTGTCCACTCCGGGCCACACGCGCCATGCGCCACATGTCTGCCACTGACCCGCAACACCCGTTTAACCGCGAGGGTCGGCTCTGATACCAATTTATAACACCCCCGGTCACTCCGGACCGACGGCTGTCACTTCTGGCAGCTCAATAGGATCTCTAGACTGGCCCCATAGACTAACACTAGTCTTTTCTACGCACTTTGTCCTCACTCATGCGCACCTGGTTACCCACTTCCCGGTCGGTCACCCATCCTAAAATTGCTCTAGGCCAAGCACGCTTCACCTTAGAGTTCTTTTCGAATGAGCTTCCGGAAAAGAAGTTGCAACTTGTTGGTATGGGTTTCCTATCAATCCTATTGAGTCATGCGCCAGGGTCTCACAAATCTTTACCATTGATACATCTTCCACGGTTACATGTTTACTTGCTTCAAACCATTTCCTTTCACACCATACGTTTAATCCTTTGTTACAGCAAACCGGTGAGCTTGACAACCTCACTGTTTCGTTGGGACAAAGTCTTGAGTTTGTGTTGTGCAGGTCTCCATGTTGTTTCCAACACCTGTGTGACGTTTCCTTCCTCCTTCTGGTTCGATAACCTTGGTCTCTACTGAGGGAAACTTGCTGCTGTGCTCCATCACACCTCGCTCTTGGGGTTCCCAACAAAGCACTCCTCCCTGTTGAGTGCAGCATCAGAGCCTTCTTGATCTATCTCTATAGATCCGGATCCCGAGAATATATGTTGCCTCACCCAAGTCTTTCATTGAGAAACTCTTTTCCAATGATTCCTTGGTTTCTTGCAACATCTGGACATCGTTTCCAATCAGTAATATGTCATCCACATATAAGATTAGAAAGTTTACTTTGCTCCCTCTAAACTTCTTGTATAAACAAGAATCATGATCACTCTTGATGAAGCCAAACGATTTTACTACCTCATCAAAGCGAATATTCCAACTCCGAGATGCTTGCTTCAACCCATAAATGGATTTCTGAAGTTTGCACACTTTGTCAGCATTAGCCGGATCGAAAAAAACCTCGGGCTGTATCATATACACGTCCTCGGTTAAATTTTCGTTAAGGAAATCCGTTTTGACATCCATCTGCCATATCTTAACTCAAAATATGCTGCTATAGCTAACATGATCCAAACTGATTTAAGCATCGCTACATTCGAGAAAGTCTCGTCGTAATCAACTCCTTGAACTTGTCGGAACCCCTTCGTGACAAGGCGTTCTTTATAGACGGAAACATTTCCATCCATATCAGTTTTCTTCTTAAAGACCCATTTGCACTCGACTGGTCTTGCACCGTCTGGCAGATCAACCAAGTTCCAAACTTGATTTTCATCCATGGACATTAACTCGGATCTCATGGCTCCAAGCCATAACTCGGAATTAGATCCCACCATCGCTTTCGAATAATTTGCTGGCTCATCACTGTCTAACAGTAATACATCACGAACACTTCGTAATCTTGCCGATCTTCGTAGTACAGGTGCTGCTTCCGGCTCAGCTACCACGACCGTCTCAATCTCCAAGGTTTTTGCCGACTCGCTACTAGCCGGTTCCTCTCGAATTTCTTCGAGTTGCATCGTGCTCCTACTGACTCCCCGACTAAGAAACTCTTTCTCAAGGAAGACACCGTTCTGAGCGACAAACACTTTGCCCCCTTCTCGGTTATAGAAGTAGTAACCCAAGGTTTCCCTCGGATACCCCACGAAAATACATTTATTCGACTTGGCTGTAAGCTTGTCCGACTGAAGTCGCTTGACAAATGCTTCACAACCCCAAATCTTAAGAAAAGACAAACTCGGCTTTTTGCCTGTCCACATCTCATGCGGTGTCTTCTCTACCGACTTTGATGGTACTCTGTTTAGTGTGAACGCTGCTGTTTCTAGACAATAACCCCAAAATGATAAAGGCAGATCTGTCTGACTCATCATTGATCGTACCATGTCCAACAAGGTCCGATTCCGCCTTTCCGAAACACCTTTCCTTTGCGGTGTTCCTGGCGGAGTAAGTTGAGGAACTATTCCACAACCTTTCAGATGGTCATCAAACACATGGCTCATGTACTCGCCTCCTCGGTCCGACCGAAGAAACTTTATTTTCTTCCTGAGTTGATTATGTACTTCATTCTGGAATTCTTTGAACTTTTCAAAGGCTTCCGACTTATGTTTCATCAAGTAGATATATCCATACCTACTCAAATCATCAGTGAAGGTAATGAAGTACTCATAACCACCCTGGCTGTCGTGCTCATTGGTCCACATACATCACTATGTACTAGTCCCAACAAGTCGGACTGAAGGGTTTCGCAGCATAGTAAATCAAAAAAATTATACGGATGCGAACGAGAAAGCCAAGATCTAATCTAGGAGATGCAATCAATGAGAGAGATAGATGAGATCTTCATACCCTTGAAGAAATCGCACAGCGGAAACGTTCAACAGAACGTGGTTGGTGTAGTCGTACTAGCCGTCTCCTCCTCGCGATCCGATCTGATCCTACGCCGCAAGTGGCGGCGCCTCCGAGAGATGCACACGTATGGTGCCGCGACGTCTCCTCCTTCCTTGGTCCAGCAAGTGGGGTGGAGAGATGGATTGGATCTGCAGCACGATGGCGTGGTGCTATGGTGGAGAGTTTCTGCAGCAGGGCTTCGCCTACATGCAGTTGGGAGAGAGAGAGAGAGAGAGAGATAGAGAGAGAGAGGGCAGCAGCTGGCGGCTAGGGTTTTGGGGTGAGGGGAGGGTGCGCCCCCTTCCCACCTTATATAGGGGGCTGGCCGGCCCCCTTGCCACCTCCTCCAAGCCCTAGGGCGGCGGCCCCAAGGGTGGAGTGGGGGGCAAGTCTTCCCCCCTTCTAGAAGGTTTCCTAGGGTTTCCCCTAGGGTTTTGGCCGGTTGGGCCTATGGGGCCTTGTGCCCTGGCCCAAAGCGGCCAGGGCACTCCCTCGTAGGCCCACGCACCCCTCCGACAAGTGGGGCCACGTTGGTCCCACTCCAGAAGCTTCTAGAACCTTCCGGTACAATACCGAATATTCCAAAACAATTCCAAAATCCAAAAACTGCTTTCCTTTATATGAATCTTGAAGGGAATATGCCCTGAGAGGCAATAATAAAATGTTTATTATGTGCATTCCAAGTATATGATAGATGTTTATTTTGCATGCTATAATTGTATTAATATGGAAACGTTAATACATGTGTGTTTAATAAACAAACAGAAAGTTCCTAGTTATGCCTCTCTCATAAACTAGTTCGTTGATTAACAAGATGATCACGGTTTCCTGATCATAGACATTGGATGTTGTTAATAACGAGATCACAACGTTAGTGTAATGGTGTGATGAACATTCATCCGAAGTATAGCATTACGATCAAAGTCATTGAGTTTATATTGCTATGAACAAACTACGAAGTAGTCCTAATCCTTAGACCATGAGATCATGCCAATCACTAACACCGAAAGAGTTTCTTGTTGACATCAAACGTCACTTCGTAACTGGGTGATTATAAAGATGGCTTCAAAGCTACTAAAGTGTTATGTTGAGAATCATGGATCAAGAGTGGAATTTGTTCACCCCGATGACGGATAGATATGCTCTGGGCCCTCTCGGTGATATCACATTGGTTAGCTTGCAAGCAAGTGATTTGATCACTAGAATGTTATATCACGGGAACGAGAAAAGAGTGCATGTCAGTAACGAGATCAAACTAGGTATGGAGATACCGATGATCGAATCTCGTACATGTAATATATCGTGAAACAAAGGGATTAAGATACAAGCGTAAAAGGTTCCGACGATCACAGGAAAAGTCATCGTTGAATGTGTGGGAGTCAGTATGGATCTCCAGGTCCCGCTACTGATTATTGATCGGAGAAGGGTCTCTATCATGTTCGCATTATTTGCGAAACGTAGGGTGACACACTTAAGGGACACTGGCATCCAGTTGGAGCAAATGTTTCATGTCGAAAGAATAAACAAGCGCAGGAATTTATTTCACTAGATACCGAAACAGGCTTTCGGGTGAAATTGCATAAAGTGGTTATGCATGTGAAATGGAATTCTAGCAAGGGGTTATTTGTGAATGTTTTTCATTAAATTAATTGACAAAATTCTGAATAAAATAAAAGAGTTTTATTTAATGAGAGTTTGCATTAAATTTGGTGGAAATTTAATGGGAATTTGAGTGGACTTTTGAGTGGAGGGAATTTAAAGGAATTTTGTGAGTGGAGTGTCCACCCACATGAAGAGGAGAGGACAAGGGGGCAGCCCCCATGCGCCGGCCACCCCCTTGGGGTTCCCCATCCTCCTATAAAAGGAGCCCCCCTCCTCACTTGTCTCTCACACCTCCTCGTGAAGGATCTCTCTCCCCCTCTAGAATTTATCCCCCATGGTCTCGGACTAGCGAGATACATGTTCCCGGTGGCTATTCGGCAAGAAAGGGTTGTGCTTCCGCTGCATCGCTGGAGCGAGGAGGCGGAGGTTGCCCGGTGTCTTGTACGTGTGTGCGAGCACGAATGCGCTGCTGCTTTGCGGCGCTAGGACTTCCTCTCGATCTTGAGATCGACAAGAGATCGTCTACATCAACCACGAGTTGAACTCGTTAAGCTTTGTCGGTCTTCAAGGGTATGTTCTCTACGGATATACATCCGCCCGTTGTTTGTATCTAGTAGATAGATCTTGGTACATACTTCCCATCGTAGGAAATTTTTTGTTTTCTATGCTGCGAACCCTACAAATCTTATTCTCCGGACCATTCCGAAACCTCTCGTGATGTCCTGGATCTCATCCGAGACTCCGAAGAAAAACTCATAAACCAATTATCCATTCTATCCTAGCGTCGAGACACGTTTAAGTGTGTGACCCTACGGGTTCGAGAATATGAAGACATGATCTTTTATCAATAATCAACAGCGGGATCTAGAAACCCATATTGACTCCCACATATTCATCGATGATCATATCGGATGAACCACGATGCCAGGATTCAATTAATCCCATACATATATTCCCTTCATCACGCGATATTTTACTTGCCCGAGATTCGATCGTTGGTATCGGCATACCTAGTTCAATCTCGTTCACGACAAGTACTTTACTCGTTCTGTAATCCGATATCACCTTGTGATGAACTCCTTAACCACGTGCTTGCAAGCGGTGTTGATATCTATTACCAAGTGGGCCCAAAGTATATCTCTCCGACTTGGGAGGGACAAATCCCATCTCGATACATACAACCCAACAAGTACTTTCCGATCACCTGAGAGACATCTTTATGATCACCCTCACATAGGATGACGTTTGATGACCTCAAAGCTTTCTTCCGATACCAGGGAGTTGCATTATATCATGGTCTAAGGAATACAATATATGACATAGGAAAAATCTTCGCAAAGATGAACACAATGCACAATCTAATTGCTCTGCTCAATTTAGGTATGTCCATCATATCATTCTCCTAATGACATGATCTCATTATTAATCGACAACTCATGTCTATGGTTAGGAAACCTTAACCATCATTAATCAATGAGCTAGTCCATAGAGGCGTACTAGGGACACAGTGTTGTTCATAAACCACACAAGTATCAAAGTTTCCGCTTAATACAATTCTAGCATGGAATATAAACTTTATCATGAACAAGAATTATAACAATAACATCTTTATTATTGCCTCTAGGGCATAATTCCAATAGTCTCCCACTTGCACTAGAGTCAATAATCTAGTTTACATATGGCAACAATATAACACCCATGGCATTAAGGTGTTGATCATGTTTTGCTCGTGGAAGAGGTTTAGTCAACGGATCTGCGACATTCAGATCTGTATGTACTTTGCTAATCTTCAGATCTCCATCTGTTATATAATCTCGAATTATATGAAATTGGTGGTTGATGTGCTTGGTCTTTGGATGATATCTTGGTTCCTTAGCCAATGCTATGGCTCTAGTGTTGTCGCACAATATCTCCAGCGGGTCCAAGGCACTTGGAACCACACCAAGCTCAGTGATGAAGTTCCTGATCCAAACTCCTTCACTTGACGCTTCTACAACAGCCATGTATTCCGATTCTACTGTAGATACCGCGATCACGCTTTGCTTGCAGCTTCTCCAGCTCACAGCTCCTCCATTCAAAATATAAACGTATCCTGTCTGAGATTTAGAATCATCCGGGTCGGTGTCGAAACTAGCGTCGACGTAACCTTTTACGACGAGCTGCTCATCACCTCCATAGACCAAGAACATTTCTTTAGTCCTATTTAAATACTTTAGGATGTTCTTTACGGCTGTCCAGTGTTCCACTCCTGGATCACTTTGGTATCTGCTCGTCAAACTAAGAGCATTGGACACATCCGGTCTAGTACACAACATGGCATACATGTTAGAACCTATGGCCGAGGCATAAGGCACTTTGCTCATAGTTTCTCTATCCTTTACCGTAGTTGTACACTAAGCCTTGCTCAATATCTTACCTGACAACATGGGCAATGAACCTTTCTTTGCTTTATCCATTCTGAACCTTTTCAGAACTTTGTCTAGGTATGTACTTTGGCTTAAAGCTATTAGGCGTCTTTGTCTATCTCTATAGATTTTGATGCCTAATATATAAGCAGCTTCTCCTAGGTCTTTCATTGAAAAACATTTATTCAAATAACTCTTCACATCGTTAAGCATACCGATGTCATTTCCAATAATCAATATGTCATCCACATATAGTACTAAAAATGTCACCGAGCTCCCACTCACTTTCTTGTAGATACAAGCTTCGTAGCAATTTGGAACAAATCCAAAGCTCTTGATCACTTGATCAAAACGAAGGTTCCAACTCCGAGATGCTTGCTTCAGTCCATAAATGGAACGCTGAAGTTTGAACACCTTATTAGCATCCTTAGGATTGACAAAAACTTTGGGCTGCATCATATACAACTCTTCATCAATGTTGCCATTGAGGAACGCAGTCTTGACATCCATCTGCCATATTTCATAATCATGAAATGCAGCAATTGCTAATAAAATCCGAATGGACTTAAACATCGCTACGGGAGAGAAAGTCTCATCGTAGTCAACACCTTGAACTTGTCGAAACCCTTTTGCGACAAGCCGAGCTTTATAGACAGTAACATTACCATCCGCGTCTGTTTTCTTCTTGAAAATCCATTTGCACTCAACGGCCTTACGGTCGCTAGGAGGGTCCACCAAAGTCCATACTTGGTTTTCGCTCATGGATCCCAATTCGGATTTCATGGCCTCTAGCCATTTCTCGGAGTCTGGGCTCATCATTGCTTCCTCATAGTTCGCAGGTTCACTGTTGTCTAACAACAAGACGGGTAAGACAGGGTTGCCGTACCATTCAGGAGTGGTACGTGACGTTGTCGACTTGCGAAGTTCAGTAGTAGCATCGTTCGAAGTTTCATGATCCTCGTCATTAGCTTCCTCTCTTGTTGGTGCAGACGACACTAGAAAAATTTCAGGTGATGTGCTACTCTCCAACTCGAGAGAAGGTTCAATAACCTCGTCTAGCTCTACCTTCCTCCCACTCACTTCTTTCGAGAGAAACTCCTTCTCAAGAAAGGATCCGTTCTTTGCAACAAACACTTTGCCCTCGGATCTGTGGTAGAAGGTATACCCAATCATTTCCTTAGGGTATCCTATGAAGACGCATTTCTCCGCTTTGGGTTCAAGCTTGTCCGGCATCAACTTCTTGACGTAAGCTTCGCATCCCCAAACTTTAAGAAATGACAACTTAGGTTTAGCACCAAACCACAGTTCATATGGTGTCGTCTCAACGAATTTAGATGGTGCCCTATTTAAAGTGAATGCAGCGGTTTCTAATGCATAACCCCAAAATGATAACGGCAAATCTGTAAGAGACATCATTGATCGCACCATATCTAATAGAGTTTGATTCTGGCGTTCAGACACACCATTGCTCTGTGGTGTTCCGGGTGGCGTGAGTTGCGAAACGATTCCGCTTGCTTTGAGATGCATGAGAAAATCATAACTCAAATATTCACCTCCATGATCGGATCGTAGAAATTTAATTTTCCTGTTACGATGGTTTTCCACTTCGTTCTGAAATTCTTTGAACTTTTCAAACATTTCAGACTTATGTTTCATTAAATAGATATACCCATACCCATATCTACTTAAGTCATCAGTAAATGTGAGAAAATAGCGATATCCACCGCGCGTCGAAACACTCATTGGTCCGCATACATCGGTATGTATGATTTCCAATAAGTCCATTGCTCGCTCCATTATTCCGGAGAACGGGGTTTTGATCATCTTTCCCATGAGGCACGGCTCGCACGTGTCAAATGATTCAAAATCGAGAGACTCCAAAAGTCCATCAGAATGGAGTTTCTTCATGCGTTTTACACCAATATGACCTAGACGGCAGTGCCACAAATAAGTTGGATTATCACTATCTACTTTGCATCTCTTAGCCTCAATGTTATGGATGTGCGTTTAATCGCTTTCGAGATTCAGAAGAAATAAACCATTCACAACAGGTGCATGACCATAAAAGATGTTATTCATATAAATAGAACAACCATTATTCTCCGATTTAAATGAATAACCGTCTTGCAATAAACATGATCCAGATATGATGTTCATGCTCAACGCAGGCACATCATAACATTTATTGAGGTTTAAAACTAATCCCGAAGGTAAAACTAAGGAGAGCGTGCCGACGGCCATCACATCAACTTCTGATCCATTGCCAACGCGCATCGTCACCTCATCCCTTGCTAGCCGTCGTCTATTACGTTGCTCCTTTAATGGTGCCAGCCTTCTTGTCCGATAAGTACTTGGGACAGTTGCGCTTCTAGTGACCCTTGTCCTTGCAATATAAGCACTCAGTGTCCGGCTTAGGTTCAGACTTGAGCTTCTTCTCAGCAGGGGCAACGCGCTTGCCGCTGCCTTTCTTGAAGGATTTCCTTGCACCCTTACCTTTCTTAAAGCTAGGGGCCTTGTTGACCATCAACACATGATTATCTTTCTTGATATCCACCTCCGCAGCTTTTAGCTTAGCGAAGAGCTCAGTGATCGTATCAGTGGAACCAATTTGATTGTGAGTGACTACAAAACCTTTGTAGCTGGGAGGGAGTGATTGCAGAACTTTGTCAATCTTGAGCTCTTCTGGAATCTTGCAGTCCAGTTGCTCAAGACGTTGAGTGTATCCCGACATCTTAATGGCGTGCTCACTAACGGAACTACCTTCCTCCATCTTGCAGTTAAAGAACTTCTCAGAGATCTCATATCTCTCAGAACGGGCCTGAGTCTGAAACATGGTTTTTAGTTCCTCAAGTATCTCAAAGGGCCCAGCGAACTCCTCAAAATGATTTTGAAGGTCCGATTCCATAGCAAACAACATGGTACTCTTAATCATTCCATAATCATATTTGCGCGACTGATAAACAGCTTTTTCATCAGCCGGCGCATCAATAGCAGGGGCGTCACCTAGCGCTTTCTCAAGGACATAGTCCTTTTGTTCGCCAGCGAGAATGATTCTCAGATTGCGGAACCAGTTGGTGAAGTTAGACCCATTGTTCTTAATATTTTCTTTCTCAGCAAAAACGTTGAAGGTGAAGTTCGACTTAGCCATTTGATCTACAAAATTTGCAAGTACAATTTATACTATGTTCATGATAACTAGTTCAACTTAATCAAATTACTAGATTAACTCCCACTAAATTCAACATCCCTCAAGTTGTTTAGTGAACATGATCCAAATTCACCACACCTAATCCGATCTTCACGAGAAGATATGTGGTTTCAATGGTGGACAACAAAGTGTCGATCATATCATTCATATGACTCATGTTTAACCTTTCGGTTCGTGTGTTCCGAGGCCATGTCTGTACATGCTAGGATCGTCAAGTCAAACCCAAGTATTTCTGCATGTGCAAAACTGGCTTGCACCCGTTGTATGTGAACTTAGAGTTTATAGCACCCGATCATCACGAGGTGCTTGAACACGACAAACTTTCGCAACGGTGCATACATGGGGAGAACACAATTTTATCTTGATCTTTAAGTGAGGAATCATCTTATAATGCTATCGTCGCGATCTAAGCATAATAAGATACATAAAAGGATAAACATCACATGCATATAATTTTATGTGACATGGTATAGCCAATCTCCGCGCAATGATCTCCATCTTGTGCGCGCCAGCATGATCTCCATCACTCCTCCATGATTGCCTCCACCACGAATAGCAACTACAACTATTGCTAACTACTTAGCGATAAAGCAAAGCTATTACATGGCATATAAGAAGTTGACACACAGGTCATACACAGTTATAAAGACAACCATATGGATCCTGCCGTTTGTGAACTCATCGACATGCAAGTCGTGAAATATTACAAAACATGATGATTGCATACATCATACACATCATGTCTTGGGCCATACCATATCACAAAACACTCCCTGCAAAAACAAGTTAGACGCCTCTACTTTGTTGTTGCATGTTTTACGTGGCTTATGGGAATAATAAGCTAAGAACGATTCTTACCTACGGAAAGCCACAACGGTGATATTATGGTTTCTAACATCCGGTGTAAATCCCATGACTACTATAGTGAGAGAAACTGGCATCCACCAGTCGCATGTGTGGAACAAGCCACACGTCAAGTGCGGAGCCGGTCTCGCGAACGAGGTCGCGTAAAGTTGGCCTGGACCGCTTCTATCTCACTATGCCGTGCCATAAGAGATACACAACAAGAGGCTTGCAACAGAAAACATCAACGCCCGCAACAAGCATGGTGTGTTCTACTCGTGAAACACATCTACGCATAGATCTAGCTCTGATACCACTGAAGGGTTTCGTAGCATAGTAAATCAAAAAAAATCTACGGATGCGAACGAGAAAGCCAAGATCTAATCTAGGAGATGCAATAAATGAGAGAGATAGATGAGATCTTCATACCCTTGAAGAAATCGCACAGCGGAAACGTTCAACAGAACGTGGTTGGTGTATTCGTACTAGCCGTCTCCTCCTCGCGATCCAATCCGATCCGATCCTACGCCGCAAGTGGCGGCGCCTCCGAGAGATGCACACGTACGGTGTCGCGACGTCTCCTCCTTCCTTGGTTCAGCAAGTGGGGTGGAGAGATGGATTGGATCTGCAGCACGACGGAGTGGTGCTATGGTGGAGAGTTTCTGCAGCAGGGCTTCGCCTACACGCAGTTGGGAGAGAGAGAGAGAGAGAGAGAGAGAGAGAGAGGGCAGCAGCTGGCGGCTAGGGTTTCGGGGTGAGGGGAGGGTGCGCCCCCTTCCCACCTTATATAGGGGGCTGGCCGGCCCCCTTGCCCCCTCCTCCAAGCCCTAGGGCGGCGGCCCCAAGGGTGGAGTGGGGGGCAAGTCTTCCCCCCTTCTAGAAGGTTTCCTAGGGTTTCCCCTAGGGTTTTGGCCGGTTGGGCCTATGGGGCCTTGTGCCCCTGGCCCAAAGCGGCCAGGGCACTCCCTCGTAGGCCCACGCACCCCTCTGACAAGTGGGGCCACGTTGGTCCCACTCCAGAAGCTTCTAGAACCTTCCGGTACAATACCGAATATTCCAAAACGATTCTGAAATCCAAAAAAATTCTTTCCTTTATATGAATCTTATTCTCCGGACCATTCCGAAACCTCTCGTGATGTCCTGGATCTCATCCGAGACTCCGAACAAAAACTCATAAACCAATTATCCATTCTATCCTAGCGTCAAGACACGTTTAAGTGTGTGACCCTACGGGTTCGAGAATATGCAGACATGATCTTTTATCAATAATCAACAGCGGGATCTGGAAACCCATATTGACTCCCACATATTCATCGATGATCATATCGGATGAATCATGATGCCAGGATTCAATTAATCCCATATATATATTCCCTTCATCACATGATATTTTACTTGCCCGAGATTCGATCGTTGGTATCGGCATACCTAGTTCAATCTCGTTCACGGCAAGTACTTTACTCGTTCTGCAATCCGATATCACCTTGTGATAAACTCCTTAACCACGTGCTTGAAAGCGGTGTTGATATCGATTACCGAGTGGGCCCGACGTATATCTCTCCGACTTGGGAGGGACAAATCCCATCTCGATACATACAACCCAACAAGTACTTTCCGATCACCTGAGAGACACCTTTTGTCAACACCCGGATTTTTCAATCCTAGATGCCTATTATGCCATACATCGCAATCCCAGGATTACCATTTTTGCGAGACATAACAGAATTGGATACCATAGTACTTCATCCATTACAACGATACATAAGTTCTTACACAAATAGGGATCTCATGATCCAGTCCTTAATACAACATCAAGCAGCGGAATACGGAATAGTAACGGTAGCGTAGGCGAGGCTCCATCTTCGGGGTCACAGGCAATGCTGACGATGGGAGATGATCCTAGTTGTCGTAACCGTCCTGGGGTCCATCCTCCAGGTACTCCTCTTCATAGTCTGGCCATGGGAATAGCCAGGGACAAAGCCATGAGTACTCTTTAAGTACTCGCAAGCTAATACTAACAAGAAAAAGGGGGTTTTGGATAATAGGACACTAGGCTCTAGGGTTGTTTTGCAAAAGCCAGATTTATACTACTAAGTTCCCAAGCTAGTCACAATTTTATAATTCCTAAGTGGGATCTTGTATTTCCAGTCACAACTCTGTTGTGGCCAAGCCAAAGTCTCAAGTCGTTCACAAGTCATTTTGAAAAGTCTGACGGGGGAACAGTATGGCCACTCCAACTGTCCATAACCGCGGACGCGGCTATTCGAATAGTTTGACACTCTGTAGAGATTGTACACTTTCACCACAACATTCGATACATCCGTCAGGAACAAATCCTGAATTCACCATACTCAGTATGCGGATAATCAATCCTAACCTTCCAATTACACTCCCTAGTATAAGCACCTCTCCTGTGAGTTTGGCCTCCCAACCATGACCACTGTCATCTTGGGTACTGCACAGGTGGACAATCTTCACAAGGTAGCCTCAGCTCAGACCTTGGCCGTGAGGGAACTAATACTAAGGTATATAAGTTTCCAGTCAAGCCCTACCCAATATTCGGGTATTGTGGTTGTACGATAAAATTGGAATGGTATCGCATCCAGACAACCATCAGTTTTATAAAGGGCTAAGGCTCATGCCTCAACATTTTCATCACCAAAATCATCAAGTGTTTGGAAACACATGTCCAAAACATTTCAATAGAATGATCCATCATTCCAAGGTTTTCATAACCATTTTTCCACCAAGTATTCCCATCTAAAGTTGATCAAGTTTTATGCTTAGCACTAGCATCTACAGGTGGGGTAGTACTAATAGAGGGGTGGTAACTAGTGGAGTTGCAACTAAGTCCAACCTTATATCATAAGCTGATATCAAGGTTTCTAGCTTAGTCCAAATTTTAATGCTCTTTATGCAACCTTCAGCACAACTGTCTAGTATCTACCAAAATTCTTGGGTAGCCTCTAAGTAAACTTTGATAAAGAATTAAAGTAAAAAGCTTGCCATAAAACTAGGATTGGTTTAGCAAGTGGGTATGGTTACATACGCTGAGGGCATATAGTAATCATATCACAAGCATGGGTTGTGGCAACAATAGGGTGTCTTATGCGCTTGCATAGGTATAGTATCTTGCAAGTGTTAGATTGCATCAGTATACTTGGTTGGTATAGCTTGCATCAATATCAGTATAAGCTTGCCTTGTGCAGAGCAGTGGTTGAAGTTCTCCTCGGCTTCCTCTTCGTAGTATCCTCCTTCTTCCTCGTAGCCTTGGTCGGTACTAGCGTCTATGAATAACTACGAGGTACACAATCACCAAACAATACTTAACTACTTGCAATCATCACACACAAGGGTCCTATAAATGATCTAGCATCATCTCTAACATTACAAGGTTAAGGATTGGTTTAAGTCTTCTTATTTTAGAAAAGTAATTTCTACTCATTGAAAAACTACTTAAGATTTAATATTCTCCAAACTAAACATGGGATCATGTTGACACATGTCATCACCACATGTTGTAGTCCATGGGAATGTGATTTAAAGTGGTGTCACAATTTAACAAGGTTTTACCCTTTTATTTTAATTAATTAAAGTGGCTAGAAATGCTTATGAAGCATTCTTTTATTCCTTGAACATTATTTCTGCAAGTAACCTATATATATTTTTATATATTCTGAAAGGTATGGTTGATAGTGATTTTTGAGAGTTGGAATCAACTCAAAAGCTATTGTGGTTTAAATTTGAAAAATGTTTGAATGCAGAAAAGCTTCTGCCTTGTCATTTTTGCTAAGGGTGATCTACAGATCCAAATGACTTGAATCCAACGGGCTTGGATTAAGCATTCACAGACCTTTCCAACAAAATTGGTTTCATCTAATTTGGTGCACTAAATCGATCTGGGTTGATTTTTGAAGTTGGGTACAGAAGTGTGTTTGAAATTAAAAAGAAAAGATTTAATTTGAATTGTTGGGCTGCGCGGGAAATTCTAACGGGCCGGCCTGCTAAGCGCAGTGCTCCCGCGGGCTGCTTAAGTGGGTGTCCCCACTCGTCAGTGACACGGGGCTGGGCGAAGCGGTATGGGACAACGTGGTTCGTTCGATCTGGTTCTAATCCAACGGCTGAGGGTTATCGTCGACGCGAGACAGCTCCGGCGAGAATGAAACCTAGCGCGGCCAGTGAGGGGTGCTGGGGGCTCACCGGAGTACGGGCGAGGGTCGGCGAGGCGGGCGAACGACGAAGTCGACGACGGCGAACCTCCTGGTACCGGTGGCTTCTCCTGGGGCGGCTCCAATCGCTGGCTCCTTTCTTCTCCGGCAGCGGCAGGCTCCAGTGAAATTCCGGCGGGGTGGTGCTCGCCTTGCTCTGAGAATGGTGTGGCACGATCAGTGAGGGGAGGGGAGTGAGATGGTGTGAAGAAATCGTGCGGGGGTGGCCTCTATTTATAGTCGAGCGAGCGGACCGTCGGGGCGCAAGGTGAGCTCGTCGGAGGCGATGTTACAGGCAGCTAATGGCATGGGCAAGGGTAGGGGACGGTGCTGTGTCTCCTGGCGATGCTCAACGACATGGTCGCGAGGGATGGGGCGGTGTGGTTTGGTCTGGAACGGGCGGTGCTCTGCGCGGCAGAGGCGGCGTTCTCGACGGCGGGCGGTGGCTGTATGGCGCGGGGTGTTAAACGGGGATGTCTGGCGGTCTCCTGGGTCGGTGGTGATCGTGTGTGCGCGCGGTGAGGGCGGCGCGCGGTCTGTGGGTGGTGGTCGAGGGTGGCGCTCTGGCGCACGCTCGGCATGGTCTGGGCGTGTCTTGTGCGCGTGGTCCAGGGCTTGGCAACGCTCGCGGCTGGGACAGGCAGTGGCGGTGGACGGTGGGCTGCCTCCCAGACAAGGTTGGCACGGCTAGTTCTTCCTCTAGCCTGTTGTCGACTATGGGGTGGCATTGAGGTGCTCGGCTGTTCACCATTAATGGCAATGGCAAGCTCACAGGGGTGCTAGTGCTGGTCTAACCTGTCTAGATGATCTACTGGATTGTGTGAGAGCTAACTAGGGAACAAGTTAGGCTCAAAACACTGCACACTATAGTGTTTGTGTTTTGGTTTGATTTGTGTCTGCAACCTGTTTGATGAAATGGCCGCATGAAATCAAGTTTTGAATTTTGAAATGATTTTTGGTGGGTTTGCTAGATTGGTTCTGGTGAGTCTGCAGATGCTTGGGTTTTGAAAATTGAGCTTGTTTAAGTGGGTTTTGAAAAAGTGGGATCTTCCCATATGAAGAAGATTCAATTTTGAGTTGTCATTTAAACTATGCATTTGAAAGTTTCTGGATGATCACAAGGTGGGCCTTGATACTTTGTTATGAGTACATTCAAGGGGTGCAAAGATCCAGAAAAGTTTCTGTTAGGTTTTGAAAGTTTGAGACAGCCAAAGTAGGCATGGGAGTTAAATTGGTCAAAATGACCATTCACTTAATATATTGGTTTTGACTTATTTTTCTTTAGGAAAAGTGTGGGGAATGTTTTAGATGATGTTCTTTTCACCTAAGAAACATTTTACAAGCAATGGATCACACAAACAAAGTGGTTTTTAAAGAATTTCAAAATTCATGCATACACATATACATGCTTTCATGAATTGATTTAGAAAAGTTTTTGTTAACCCTAAACTTTAGGATTAGTGTTTTGTTGATCTAAGTTTGATATTTTTGGGATGTTACACCTTTACGATCACCCCCACATAGGATGACGTTTGATGACCTCAAATCTTTCTTTCGATACCAGGGAGTTGCATTATCTCATGGTCTAAGGAATACAATATATGACATAGAAAAAAGCTTCGCAAAGATGAACACGATGACACGATCTAATTGCTCTGCTCAATTTGGGTCTGTCCATCATATCATTCTCCTAATGACATGATCTCATTATTAATCGACAACTCATGTCTATGGTTAGGAAACCTTAACCATCATTAATCAATGAGCTAGTCCATAGAGGCGTACTAGGGACACAGTGTTGTTCATAAACCACACAAGTATCAAAGTTTTCGCTTAATACAATTCGAGCATGGAATATAAACTTTATCATGAACAAGAATTATAACAATAGCATCTTTATTATTGCCTCTAGGGCATAATTCCAACACGGACGCCCTCTCGCAACTCTTTGCAAAAGGTGTCTTGGTCATTTTTTCCGAGTAGGTAAGGTTCGCATGTCTCGAACGAATTCAAGTCAAACAAAGTTAGGAGTCCATCATCATGGAGCTTCTTCATGCGTTTCCAACTTATATGACCAAGCCGACAGTGCCAAAAGTAAGTCATATTCAGATCATTTGGTTTCAACCTTTTAACATTTATGTTATAAACCGACTCACCATCAAGATTCAAAATAAATAACCCGTCCTGGACGGGTGCAAAGCTGTGAAACATATCATTCAAATACAAAGAACAACCATTATTCTTGGTATTTGACTCATAGCCTTGCCTCATAAAACATGAAGCAGAAATAATGTTTTGATTGAGCACTGGAACATAATAACAATTATTCAGTTCCATAATGAATTCGGAAGGTAAATGAAATTGCATCGTGCCGACTTCCAATGCAGCAACTCTTGCTTTGTTGCCGACTCGAATATCAACCTCGCCTCTTGCTACGCTCCTAGTTCTTACCAGTCCCTACAAAGAGTTGCAGATGTGAATAACTGATCCGGTATCATATACCCAAGAACTATTAGGTGCATCAGCAAGATATATGTCTATAACATTGCAAACAAGTGTACCTGAGTCAGAAGTCATACCTCCACTCTTGGCTTTATCAGCCAAATACTTGTTGCAGTTCCTCTTCCGGTGGCCATCCGCCTTGCAGTAAAAGCAAGTGGATCCGACTGAAGGAGATGTCTTAGTCCCCGAGGAAGCGCTTGGGACCGAGTCCTGAGCCTGCTTTCCTCCCGACTTAGCCTTATTCTTAGTCCAAGAACTCTTCTTGAACTTAGCCTTATTCTGCACCATCAACACTTGACTGGCGCCCTTATTGAGATCCGCCTCTGCCTAACTGAGCATCCCATGCAATTTAGTGAGCTTCTTATCCATAACATGCATGTGGTAGTTCGAAATGAACTGCCCATATACACTAGGAAGAGAGTTTAGAATTATATCTGTAGCGAACTCTTCGCTAATGGGGTAGCCAGGCCTCTCCAGACACTTCACGTAACCAACCATTTTGATCACATGCGGACTCAGTGGATCACCATCCTTAAGCTTGCAACTCAGCAAAGCCTGAGAGAATTGATACCTCTCAGTCTTCGCCTGAGCCTGGAACATACTTTTGAGGCTTTCGATCATATCGTAGGCCTCAACATTTTCGAACTGCTTTTGCAAGTCCGGTTCCATATGAGCAAGCATAAGACAACTAATATCCATGGACTCATCCTTAGACCGACGGTAGGCATTGGTGGCAGCGACAGTCGCATTCTCATTCGGCTCATCTGGAAGTGGGTTGTCTAGGACATGGTCCTTCTTTTCTTGTTTGAGAACAATTCTCAGATTTCGATACCAGTTGGTAAAATTAGTGTCGTTTAGTTTATCTTTCTCAAGAATGGTTCTCAACGCAGAAACGGATATCTGAGAGTGATTGCTACTTGGTGCCATGATCTACAATAGAAAATATGCAAAACACTTGAGACATGTATTCATAAAAGAGCAAGCATATTAAACACTTTAATATTTTATGCTCCCACTAAAACCAACACCCCTCCGATGGTTGCTTAGTGATTTTAGGATCCTAAATAAGCAAGTTGGCTAGTGAGCTTTAGCATCACCGCTAGTCGCCAAGTGATCTAGGTAGACAACTCCTTGTCAATCGCATCTCATACGACTCCTGTTGGACGGGTAGAATCACATGCCCCGGCTCCCGTCCGACTTTTCACCGATCCCCACAACTGTTGTGATAGACCTGTCTAGCTTACCGAGTGTTTCTGCAGTAAGAGTCCGACTCGAACCCACCTAGTCAGAAAGAATTGGCAGCACCTCAATTTTATGAGCCCGCTACCAAAAATGTCCGACTTGTGATGGTGCAAACACTGGCAGGAAAACCGACTAGACATTCTTTGAGGGATTAGATTTTACCGACTATCTAATAGAGGTAAAACAGAGACATAACAATAACACAAAATAAAGCAATTATAATGTGAAATGGTATGGCTCTCTTCATGGAGATCTCCGTCTCCACAAAGCCTGTAATCCGACTCATGCCAACTCTTGTCACTTGCCGTCTTACACCATGTCGCCGACATGTACAACGCCTTGCATGCCATACGGGTCTCCATACAGCTACACTAGCTTAGTAAAGTAAATTACATGGAGAATCCGACACGCAGGTCATTATACAATAATATGACAGCACCTAGGCTTCATCCGGCTGACAAAACCATGATTCGCGGATCACGTATGGATTACACTCATACATCACATGCACATGAACCATACCATTCACAACTTCCTGCAAAAACAAGTTATGCATAGATACGCTATCTACCGGCGTTTTGAAACTCGCAACGACGTCTAACGCGCTACGATAGGGCAAAGCCGGCGGTCCCGCTAGCCGGATAGCGGGCGGGGATCGAAGGGGCAGCGCCCCTCGTGGGTGCGGGCAGCACCCGGCGATTTTTCCGAAGACGTATGAAAGGACTACATTTTCCCATGCTATTTTGGTGATGATGATAATCCCACTTGTGGTTTAACCTTGTACTTGAGTTTCAGGAAAAAATGCTTTTGATGATTCCTATGGATTTTGTGGATGCTCTCTTTGGGATCTCGTGAAGATGGCGGCCTTTAGTTTTTCTAGTTTCTCTCTTTTTATTGCTTTAGGTCACCGTACTATCAAGAGGGGATCCATCTCGGAAGGCTGTGGGAAATCACTTGTTCTTGCACAAACCCCATATGCACCGCCACAACCATCCTACTCATCTGTGAGAGAGCGAGTTTCTGTTCAGCTGGAGCCATTTCTGTCTGATCGGAACTTCCCTCCAGGCGCCGGAAGTTCCGCTCAGGACTTTTTTGTGGGATGATCTGGGGCTTTATTCCGATCCAACTTCCGCTGGAACTTTCGGTGAGCTTCCAGAACCTTCTGTTTTGATATGCTCTATTTGCCGGAACTTCCACCGGAAGTTCCGGTGAGGAATTTCCGTTGATCCTACCAAAAAATTTCTGAGCGGAACTTCCGCCCAAGCACCGGAACTTCCGGTCAGACATGCTTCGCGACCCAGAAGTTCTGCCCCTAGTTCCGCTCCAAGTTCCGCTGAAGGGTCAGTACCCTTCTATTCGAAGTGGTCTATTTGCCGGAACTTGCATCGGAAGTTCCACCGGAACTTCCGGTCAGTTTGACCGGAACTTCCGGTCGAGCTTTTGGAGCGGGCGTCAATGGCCTGATGACCGTTGGAGCCTTGCTGGGCGGAACTTCCGGCCCCTCACCGGAAGTTCCGGTGAGGTCGCGGAGGCTGTAACGGTTCAGCGTGGAGGGAGCCTATTTAAGGCGCCCTCCTTCTTCCTCCCACCTAACTTGAATATTTTCTCTCTCCTCCATTAATTCTTGAGCTTCACCTTACTAGATCTCTCTCTTTATCCACTCAAATCACTTGATCTTTTGAGAGGTGAGGGAGGTGACCTAGATCTACACTTCCACCAAAGAAGATTTGATTTCCCCCACCTATTGAAAGTGTAAGATGGTTAACCTAGAGGGGGGTGAATAGGTTTCTACAAAATTCTTTATAATCCTTTGCAAGTTTTAGGCTTTGCGGAATATAAGTGAGCCTAAATGCAAACTAGGTGAGGCAACCTAGATGATGAACACGATACTTCAAGCTCGAAGGCTATCACAAGGTAAACAACACAAGTAAGAGATCGGTTAAGGAATAACCGAAGCACGTGGAGATGAAGATGTATTCCCGTGTTCACCACCTTTGGGAAGGGGGCTACGTCACGTTGGAGAGGTGTGAGGTTCCATGAAGGATTCCTCACGTGCCACAAAGGCTCACCTTCTTATCCGAGCCTATCCCACGAAGGAATAGCTCACTTACTCGTGGTAGACTTTAAGGTAGTCTCCAAACCCTCACAAACTTTCCACGGAGCAAATCACAAGCCGAATGCCTCCGGGCGACCCTAGCCACCTAGGGTTTCCCACAAACCCAAGAGTAACAAGCTAACTCGATGAACTCAAGGGGGAATGAACTTTGTCTTGGTGAAAACATAGATCGGGACCTCCTCTTCCTTTCTACCAAAGGGATTTGGATTTGGTTGGGTAGAATGGGAGATCCTCAAGATTTTGTGTTTCAGCAATGGGGGAGAGAGAGCTTCAAGAAATGGATGTTATACTGAAATGCCTAACCTCATAGTGGATAACAAAGGGGTATATATAGTATGGGTGGAAAAAGAGTCGTTTGGGGGTTCCTGCGACAGAACCGGCAATAAGTCCGGTCGGACCGAGTTGCTCGCTGGAATTTTCGGCGACAACTCCGGTGGACCGGACCACACGCCGGAATTTTCGGCGGCGACCGAAATTCTCGGTGAACAAACGAAAGGCTATTCTGTAAGCCATATCGGTGTGCATCGAGAATTTCCGGTGGCGACCGGAAATTCCGGCGACAGCACCGGCGCCGCCGGCGCTTTTGTCGATTTCGCAGAAGACCCCTTTTGACTCATTTTTCAGGACTATCTTTCTCTCTTTCTTCGAAAGGGTGTGTGGTGGTGGATAAAGATAAGTATATTTTATGTGGAACATCCCCAAAGAGCGCATCGAGATCACCCCTCTTAATAGTGCGGTGTTTCCTATTTGACTCAAGAGTAAATAAGAGAGAATAATAAATAACACCACCGGCTCTTCATAAAGAAACGAATGGGGGGTCACCCATCGCCTTTCACCAACAACCTGTGGACTCTCACCTATAGAGAAGCTAATAGAAACATTAGTCCGCTCGCTAGCCTCGATGTCATAGTTAACCAAAACACTAGATAAGGGCTATTTGCCCTTTCACCTATCCTTTGTGGATCTTGTTGCTCTTGGGTCTCTTGAAACCCTAGACGGTGTAGGGCATCCTTGGAGCTAAGGGCATGTGTTTTAAGGCTCCTTGGTGTCATTGAGGGTCTCCAATTGAGTTGTGGAGATTCCCCCTCAACCTCGTTGTAAAGGTTTCAGTTGGCGCCTTCAAGGTCACCAGTTAGTGGATTGTGAGGCCTCCTTTGTGGGGGAGCTCACCGGAGAAGAAGGTGAGGCCTTTGTGGCGCTCGGGTGACCTTGTGTGGCCCCGACACATCTCCAACATAGACGTAGCTCCTTTGGGAGTGAACTACGGGAATTACATCTCCGTGTCCCCGCTCCGGTTACTTCGTTCCCTTCCTTTACTTCTTGTCCTTTACTGTTCTTGTGGTTGTTGTAAGTTTTCTTGCATATAGGTTGTTCACCTAGTTGCACATCTAGATAACTTTCCTTCTTGTTAAGCCTAAAAGTGTGAAACAAATTAAAAAATTGGTAGTCTCCTATTCACCCCCCTCTAGTCGATTCAAAGTCGATACTTTCAACATAGATCTCATCTACATTACGAACATGGATTCCGACCATCGTTCTGACTCGATCAAACTCTTTGATCTTCGATCACCGCATTTGGATTTACGTGTCACAGTCTACCCCGATGGCGGAAGCTGACCGGTAGGGGTATGTCGTTCCAAGACCTCAGCAGTATGATCACGGAAATTAGATCTACCATTCCCCGAGTACATTTGATCCAATCAACCTCGTACAAAACCGATCTATCTCATAGATCGACCACCAAAACAGCATATAGATCTCATCTACAGCCAACCGCATATCACATATGCGAGCTCTCGAGCCCAAAACCAGAAGCTATCGCTCGGATACCACTGTTTGGCCATGTAGAGATAAAACAAAACTTTTCCCTCTAACGTGGTGATCCCAAGATCTAGCTGAGGTAGAAGGCCACGAGGTTTACCACTAGACGCACAGTTGCGGATTACTGATGAAGCGCGTCAGTTGATGCAGTGTAGTCCTCATGATCTGATTGTCCTGGTGCTGATCGTGCAACACCTCTGCTGGTATCCACACGTACAAGGAGGAGCACCGGCGGCGAACTGCTAGGTTCGATACGACGGCAGGACTGCGGTGGAGCTAGGGTTTCCAACTCATGGAATGACCTAACCAATCAACGATTAACTCTTCTAGGTTACTGTGCTCCACTATATATAGGGAGTGAAAGTGGGCTCCACTCATGTGGCCCATTCACTAAAGCCCATATAAGATTAGTCCCTATGAGTCCGACTCACTAACTCATTCCAAATCCGACTCGGGTCTAACCCAACCAGATTTACGGTTCAGATCCACTCCGAACTTGCTCCCTCTCTTTAGTGTGTGACCCCGTAGGCTCATGGCTACTTGGACACGATTGGAGTCCGACTCTCAATCGATCAGTTGGTAGCGGCTCCTAGCAGAACTTGCCAACTCCCAAGTACCAATGATTCATGACGACTTGCCTTTCCAATGCGACTTATGTCCGAGTCCCTTTTGCCCCACGATATACCTTGTCAGAAGATAGACGAATATTTGTCATCCCTTAAATAGTCCGACTCTCTTCTCGATCTGATATAAGTGATTCACCCGACTAACTCTTAGTCGACCGCCTCGGTTAACACTTAACCGAGTCATGCATGGCCATTGATGGTGCTGACGTGGAGCACTTCGTTGGAAACCCCAAGAGAAAGGTGTGATGAGCACAACATCAAGTCTTCCCTCAGTAGAGACCGAGGTTATCGAACCATAAGGAGGAAGGAAACGTCACACAGGTGTTGCAAGCAACGCGGAGACCTGCACAACACAAACTCAAGACTTTTCCCCAACGAATCAGTGAGGTTATCAAGCTCACCGGTTTGCTGTAACAAAGGATTAAACGTATGGTGTGGAAAGTAATGGTGGTTTGCAGCAAGTAAACAAGTAACAGTGGAAGATGTATCAATGGTAAAGATTGGACCAGTGTCCATAGTTCACTAGATGTGCTCTCCTTAGATAAACAACATGGCATGAAGGGTAAACAAATTACAACAGGGCAATTGACAGGAACTGAGTAAGGCATAACAATGCAATTACTAGTTAGAAAGATCCTATGAGATTCGATTGGGAAATACAACAAGATACATAGACCGCCATCCAACTGCATCTATGACTAAAAGTCCACCTTCAGGTTATCATTCGAACCCCCTCCAGTATTAAGTTGCAAGCAACAGACAACTGCTTTAAGCAAAATGTGTAAGGTAAATAGTCCGCATGTTCCATGAACAAGAGACCATTGTTTTCTCCCTAGTGGCAATAGCACATCTACAACCGAAGAGATTTCTGTCACTTCCCTTGGAAACTAGAGGCATGAACCCACTACAGAGCATAAATACCCCCTCTTGGAGTCACTAGCAACTACTTGGCCAAGATAGCTACTAACAACGGAGAGCATGCAAGATCACAAACAACACAGACATGATAGAATCATAAAGACAAAAACATTAATCAAACCAACATAATAATCTCAATATCCATCGGATCCCCGCAAACACAACATGCATGATTACAAATAGATTAGATCTTGATCATGAACGAAGATCACAAGATCTATACATGAAAGCACAAAGGAGGAGATACAACCATCTAGCTACTACATGGACCCATAGTCCAAGGTGGAACTACTCACGCATCATACCGGAGAGAAGGCCTCCGGGATGATCTCGCCTCTGGCAGGGTGTCGGGAAGAACTTCATACCCCCCCCCCCGATCTAGGGACAATGGTGGCGGCGGCTACATACGGTTTCGTGGATATTTGATCGGGTGCCCAGGGTTTCTGCATCGGGGGCTTCTTATAGGCGAAGGGGGAGGCCGAGGTGGCGGCCAAACCCTAGCCAGGCGCGGGACATGGCCCACCCGTGCCTGGGGTGGGTCCGGCCCTCCTGGCTGGCCCCTCCGGCTCCCCTCTGGACTTCTTGTTCCCCACGTAAAGTAATTGACTTTGACATTTGTCCCGTCCAATTCCGAGAATATTTCTTTACTAACTTTTCTGAAACCAAAAATAGCAGAAAACATGCATCTGGCACTGTTGCAACTTGTTAGTAGGTTAGTACCAGAAAACATGTAAAAAGCACCTCAAAGTGTGTACAAGTAAAGCAAAGTAGATACTAAACAAGCATGGAGCATCAAAAATTATAGATACGTTTCCAACGTATCAGCCATGCTTTCCGAATCATATCATCCGAGAGGGCCCATAGAATATCTCTCCAACTGGAGGGGCAAAATCCCATCTTGGTTATTCACATCACGCAGCTTGATTCTCAGTCGACCCAAACTTTGCCTTTATAACTGCCTAGTTACCGATCGGCGTTTGACAGAACCTAAGTCGGTGATCCTCAACTCGGACTATGCAATAACCTCAGGTCTAAGAATTACATTGATTGAGATATACAAATGACAACTTGTTCGTTGTACCTCAATATGGGTCTATCCGATTCGCTAAACTCTTTAGCCGAATCTATGTAAGTTGGAATAGCATCTCCATGCCCATAACAAGTGGAACCGGGCCATCAAGCCGACTTTCATATTGGTCTAAATTATGTGTCCAGCACAACCTCCATGACCAAGGATATTTAGTACAAACAACATGAATGTATAGTTCCACAGCCGAATCACATATTCAATGATATACATCAGATGTTTATACAAGGACAACTTAATAACTTTATGAATACAATGGGAAATATCATCATACATGATTGTCTCTAGGGCATATTCCCAACATTATAACCACCCAGTTACGGAAGTGGTGTTTGATGTCATCAAAGCATCCATCCGGTGATGGTGATTAACATGATCTCATGGTCGAAGGATTAGGTTAGTATGTATTTAAAAGCTTATAGCAAACAAACTTTAAATGACTTGATCTTATGCTATGCTTAACTATAGGAGTGTGTCCATCACATCATTCTTCTAATGACATGACCATGTTGTTAATAACATCCAATGTCATGATCATCTATTAATCAACAAACTAGTTTAACGGGAGGCTTACTAGGGACTCTTTTATTTTTAAAAACACACAAGTATTAATGTTTCCTGTTAATACAATTATAGCATGGGATGTAAACATTTATCATAAACATAAAGATATGATAATAACCATTTTATTATTGCCTCTTGGGCATATCACCAACAGTGCTGCCCCTAAGGCAGTGTGGAGTTCCGATCCGGGCATCTATGCCACCGCGCGTTGTAAAACTTGGCCTCTTAGCCCTCCTTCTATAAAAAATATACGTCTCCCAGGACATATTCTTGAAAAACTAACAACTGATGTTTTCTGTCAGAATTTATTTTGGATAGACTAGAGATGAAACCCAACAAGCCTCTGAAAATCAAAGAGTGAGATGAGAAAAAACAAAAATAATGTGAAAATAAGTAAGTTTTTTGTCAATAAGTTAGTTAAAGTTTCAACACATGGATTTCTGGTTTTCATGTAGTCTTATCAAGTGTCAATATACATGTACATTTCAATCCTTCAAGTTTTTATATCACCTCCTTCTATTATGTTGTCCCTCTTAGTATTTCACTACCTTTAGAATCACACTATTTACTATTCAATAGTCCTAGGGAGGTGTTCGTTCGATATGCCCAAGTATCAAAAGATGTCTGGCTCCGGTAATATTAGTCCTTGTAGAGTCCTCCCCTCCTTGGCCAAACACCATTAACGCCATACCTCGTATACTCAGTTTTGGTCCTCTTTGTGAGCAAGGCAGCAAGTCTGTGATCCACCATGGATCCCTTGGGAAAGGGAATTCTCTCTCTAATTGTGTTTTGATGATTAATAACAACATAAAGATTTTCTAACCGTGTGTTAAGTTGGTTTTAGTTAAATATGGTGAAAAGCACAAGACGGTGGTTGTTGGTGTTTGTTCCATCAAGAGAAGAAAAGCTCGTTGAAGCGTATTCTTAGGGCCCATTAGCTTTATTTGCTAGTTTATTAGGGTTTCCAGACTATAAAGGGGGGTTACTCGATGGAAGGTGTGTGGTTTTCTGTTCTTTCCACGGCCAAGATTATTTCTCCACAACCCTCCTATTGTTGCAGCAGTGGAACTCTCCCAATATTGTGCTCCTGGTGTCCTGAGGCCAGAGACTCCGGGATTCGACCCCAAAGACTCCGGGGTGCGTACCGCGGAGACTCTTGAAAATGTCTCCGAACCTGTCTTTGGCTTGTTTTTACACAGGCCATCCCAGGCAAGCCGGAGACTACCTCGGAGACTCCGGGGTACGCACCCTAGAGACTCTATGGCTCATCTCTGGCCTAGTTTACCAGAGGCTCTCCTGAGCAAACCGGAGACTGTCCCGGGGACTCTAGGGTGCGTCCCCCGGAGACTCCGGTCTAAGTGACCTCCAACGGCTATTTCTTGGGAGCCCCTATAAATACATGTCTTCTACCTCCTGCTAGGTTTACGACTTCCACTCTCTCTCCACCATTGTTGCTGAGCTCCAAATCACCTAGATCTCCTTACCTAGCCAACATAAATTGATGCCCTTTGGGGAATCAAGGGAGATGCCCTTTGGGGAATCAAGGGAGAAGGCCTAGATCTACACTTCCACCGAAGGGATTTGAAATCCCCCCACTTTACATTGAGTTACTTGTTACTCTTGGGTTGAGAAACCCTAGCCGGAAGAAGAAGTCGTCCCCAAGCTCATCCTTGTGTGTAAGAGCTTGTGGTCGAGTTGGGAGCCTCTAATTCAGTTGTGGAGAAGTGCCACAAGGTGTTGTAAAGGTTTTGGTCGCCGCCTTCAAGGCCACCGTATAGTGGATCGTGTGCTTGCCTTGCAGCGGGTGCGCGGGAGAATAGGGTGAGGCCTTTCGTGACGATGGTGGTCTTAGTACCACCCACCCCTCCAACGGAGACGTACTTCTCAAAAGGAAGGAACTTTGGAAAAATATCTCCGCGTCTACCTCTGATGATTTCTATCCTTTACTCACTATTATTGTTGCTTGCTTGCTTGTTTGTCATATAGTTTCTCTCGCCTAGTTGCATATCTAGAGAACTTACTTTGTACCAACCCCTAATTTGAAAAGAAGTTAAAAATTAAGTAGCGCCTATGCATCTCCCCCGCGCCCTTTGGTCGCTTATACCGATCTTTCACCTTGTTTCCATACTAACACCTCCCCGGTAATGCATTTGAGACACTGGGTTATAACCAATGTTAAGGGAACGTCTACTCCCTTATTACGGGGTAAACTTACACTTACTAGGAAAAACGCATCTGTTTAGTCTTAATGCAATGAAAACAACCGTTGTCCTTCATTAAAAAACTGAAGAATGCCATGCACGAAAAACATTGTTTACGCTAACGTTCATAATGCATGGGCAAAACCGGGTTACACCGACACGAGACTATCGTCGTCCACGGCAGTGCCAAAACACAGTTTAAGCGAATGGTCTCTTTCACACAGTGAATGCCCAAATAGTAGGTGTTCTGCTTGATTATCGTTAGTTCGGTGTAACATTCGGGAACCGATAGTCAACACACTGGATCATGTCCGGCACGACGTGTTACCAAACTGAATAACGCTCAGACCAACAGTGTTCCCTGCTAGAAAAGCAGAACAGTACTGTTGGATTAGATCGGTAACTGTGTGCATAACAGTCATCGACGACAGCCCTCTAACAAATCGCGCTAGTAATTAGAATGGAGCTACAAAATCAATTTGACGGGACAGGACACAGGAGAAGCTTCCAAACTGAAGTACTCCCTTTGTTTGAAAATATAAGATATTTTAGATTTGTGAAGGGGATGTATCTAGACATATTTTCGTATTTAGATTCATTTGAACCTATACATTAAAACGTGTCTAGATATATCTTTTTCACAAATCTAAAACATCTTATATTTCTAAACGGAGGGAGTAGTATGATAGTCCCACCCGTGAACATCAGAATTCAAAGCTCCAACATAGCCGAGGTGTTCGTAGGTAGGAGTGGCCATGGGTACAGCGATCTCGCATGAAGCAAAATCGCTCGCTCGAGCATCCAAAGGTAGCAAGCGATGCGCCCTAAAAAAAGGTAGCAAGCGATGCACCCTAAAAAAAGGTAGCGAGCGATCCCCACGGCATTTACAGCTAGACTCGCACCGTCTGAATTGTCGGCGAGCTCCGGCCTCCCATGCGCCGTGCCGTCGGGTCGGGCTGGGCTCGTCGCGGCCGACACCAATAATCATCACATGCATGCATGGGCGATTGGAGACCATATGAATCCATGATGCGACCTTGTGTACTGAGAGCCGAATCGTTGGGTTTTCTGGAGCTGGGGCGTACAGCACGGCCAGCAGACGAACCTACTTGCTGTTGCGACGGCAGGACCAGCCTAGCCCAGCCAGCTTTGATTAAGATCATTCCTGTGTTGCGGTTGATCACTCCCATTTACGAGGACAGGATGCCGAGCGATCGCACAACTAAGTTGTCCTTTGATTTCATCTTTTAATTCAGAAAGGAACAGGCCGCAGATACAAGAGGAACGGGATTATTGTCCTCCTACTCCTGGACACCAAGTCATTAACAACCAACCTTGACAGACAATGTTTAAAACTTTGGGGTTTTCAACGAAATTCAAACTGTATATGCAGTGAACTTGGGAGGTGAGAATACGCGGTTTGTTTGCCTATTGCAATCAGCGTCATGACATTGGTACGATGGCAGACACAAACATGCATGAATAATGAGCATCGGCGGTAGCTAACCTTGTCCCACACACTACCAAAGTGGTCGTTAGATACGACCAAAAGGACTACAGAGACAAACGAAACTGTGATGTGGACTGGACTGGAAGCACAAGTGCAAGCCAAGTATACTTCTTACCCTATAAGATTTTGAGTACCCAGATCTTCCTGATTTACAACCTTATAATATCGCACGCGTAGCTAGTGAAGGAAGCCATGGAAAGCTCAAAAGCTAAATTCACGAGAAATTTGCACTCTTCAGACGGATATAGTGTGTTCGGGTGAAGAGGGCCAACAAACTGTTGTCCTAGACTCTCTGAATGATCACCGAGTTGGCCACACCGGCTTCCTCGATGGTCTTGGTCATGTCATCGAGCGCCTTAGGGGGGAACCCGGCCTGCAGCGTGTAGTCGCTGGCTTCCCCTGGCCTCGTTGCGTCAACGAATGCCCGTACATCACTGATAGTGTGGCTTGTGTTAAAGCGTGCAACCACACGGCTGCCATCTATGAACCTGATCTGTAGAGAGGTTGATGGCAAAGAATCATCCACTGTGACTGTCTTGGTCGTCTTAGTGGTGGCAGTCGCTGTACTAGAAGCAGCAGCTGAAGGAGCAGAGTTTTCAGAAGGTGTTGCGAGAGCTCTGCCCCCTCCTTGAAATGGAGCAGGGCGCTTGACTGGCTCCTGTATCAACACATTTGATTGAGAGTGTCAAGACAAGCATTTAAGGAACACATGAAGCATTACAGAAAATTAGACTAAAGATACTTACAGGACATTTTTCTTCCTTGCGGACAAGATTTACGTTCACCTTAGACCTCCCATCAGCAGGCGCAAGCTCAGTTGGGCATTCAGAATTCTTGATGCTCTAGGGAAAGGGGAAAAAGCAATAGATAGATAAATTGGTTATTTACATTCGATTCAGCAAAGCAGATATAACAACAGCAATATATGATGGAAGAAAATAACAAATGAATATTGTAGCACACTTTATACTGTAGTTGAACAGAAAATCAACAGATTCAACGAGGGAACAAGCAGCATACAAAAGTAAATATAACACCAAACAAAGAAGTTTTCACAAAATATAGCATATTGAGCTATTTGTTTATTTATTTTCCCTTTCCATAGGACATCAAGAGTTCAGGATGCCCGAACATGTGGAGTTATTGTACTGAACAGGCTACTGTAATACAATGATAACTTCATGTACATGCTGCGGAACAAGTTCTAGGAAAGAAAATATATGTTCCCTAGTCGCAAAATAAAATTGGCCAACCACTAACACATTCACCATCCCTGCCTTATACTTATTCAATGGGAACCATCCCAAAAATAAGACTAAGTTGTGAGAAGTCATCATGGAAGCTAGCTGAGTTTTTTTTAAATACCAGTACCAGCTAAGAAACATTGACATCTACCAAAGTGAAAAGAGGTCACTTCACACCCAAATGATTTCTTCAGTTAGGAATTATTTCAATTAACCATTATGTTATACCCAGAGTCATCAGCATGTATGTACTGACAAAAAGCTGCAAAACAAAATGATCACTCCAGGTTGGAAACAAAAGGGTGAACATAAACATTCTAGAGGTCAACACAAACATATACCAGTTTACAAGTCAGATATAACAAGCAGGAATACATATACAGTCAGTTGCACACATCGGAATTGTTTACCTTTAAAAAGGATGCATGCTCTGGGTCATCAAAACTTCTGAGTGGACCATCATCTACTGTGAACCCGTTGCTCCAGAAGTAGATGTTGTGAACAATTTCTTCTGGTGGCTGT
The DNA here is from genome assembly GCA_916181665.1 of Avena sativa. Lineage (NCBI taxonomy): Eukaryota > Viridiplantae > Streptophyta > Magnoliopsida > Poales > Poaceae > Avena > Avena sativa. Next base: position 429,144,988 of record OV702280.1, read on the forward strand.
GGTGCATCAGGCTGCACAGCTTGACCTGTTAGAAGTCTGCTAGTCCCAGGAAAGCTCCTTGAACTAGAAGATTGACGGCGAGCTGGGCCTGGCTTAGCTCCCTTCCTCTTAGCTTGCTTAAAAACCTCATCCGTAACGTTTTTGCGCTTCGAACGGTCTCTAACAACCATTCCGCTGCAAATAGTAATACAGATTACACATTTAGAGGTAGAAATGGTGCACAGCCTTCACTGAAAAACGTCTGTACCTAGTGAAATGTCACCTTACAAACCATGCTATTACTGATATTATAATTTCTACATATATGTACGATGCAAATATGATTCCAAGGCCAGTTAGTCAAGATTAAATTCCTTGCCAGTTCAGGAATTAGGGAAGTGGCAAGCTTATCCAAACAGTTCCCAAGTTAGGCCAATGTAAATAACTAGATTATGTTCTCCATGTAATCACAACTTAACATAATATTCCTGCAGAAGATAAAAATCTTTGATTCTTTGTTTGGTCCTGGATGTTTTCCTGCTTAAGTTTTTCCGTAGGGTTGGGCCAGAGCCTAGAATACAACCCATAGTCCATACTAATCACCACCAATAAATTGAAGGTAGCTACTGAATATGATCAATGCCTGATGAGAAGCAGCATAAAAAAGTACAAACATAGTTTTTTGCAAACAGTTTATTTATGAACAGAAATAGGATTAGGTGAAATCAACAGTAATCTTCTTTATCATATGGGATAATTGTTTTTATTAATATGCAGTTATGCTCAACCGTGCAAGACATCGCCAGAATAAACCAACAGCAACAGGTATTGCCTTTCTTATGATCTCACATGGCCAGACAGGTTATGCTTCTTGACTACCTATGGTATTTTCTTCTTTCTGTTGGTTTTATCTGTGGGACTCTCTTTGGCCCATGATGATAAGAAACAAGGTGAGGGAACTTCATATACTATGTGCACACAACCAGTCATCTGGCTCTTCCTAGTAATGCACATTGCAACATATGGAAATGTTATTCTCCTAATAGTACACCAGTCAAAAAACCACAGAGTACACACTAAGTTTCCAGCCACTTAAGTGCATTTCAGTCCCACAACAACCAAGTTCCATTCCACTGGATCCTATAATTGCCTAATTGGATAATCAACACGGACCAGTCCAAGCACGGGCCATTTCTCTATGTTTTGCTAACATGTGAAGACGATGAAACGTGGCCTTAAATATCTTGTCTAACCAAATCAAGTTGAACATACTAACTAACCAGTAAGACAAACAAAATAGCAAGGTAAACAAACGAGTTACTGGAGCAGCTCAGGCATTGCCTTACATTCTTGTTGACATCAGCAACTAGCAGCCACCCTAACAAGATACAGAGATGTGTCTCTGACGATGAATCAGCAGGGCAAGCATCCCAAACTCTCCACACCATGATTTTTTTCTTAGTTACACATAGGCCTTACTATCTGAACATTATGAACATATCATATTATCATATAAGGGAGAGCTAGTTCTCAATTCCAGAGAACAGCCTAGCAAGTAGCGACTCATATCAGACACTTCAGCCATGCTACTGATCAGGAAGTCTACAGCACATGTATAATAATAAGAACATATTGGTATTTAGGACGACAGCTATGAACCACAAATTCAAACCAGCAATTGTGAAATTTAAGTTGCATACAACCAAAATCCCCAAATGTTGGGCATCTACCAAATAAAACCGGTCCTCACGATCTCCTAGCTATAGAGTTGAACTTATTGGTACACTGTGCAGATATGGGATTTTTCTTGCCAATGATTAAACTCCACAATCAAACCATGAGCCTTAAGAAATGCTACTGTGACAAACACAAGCCTGCAACGGCATATCAATAGACACAAACCTGCAAGCTATGCAAGGGCGTCACATCATTATTACAATGATTGCAACACAGATCAGCAATTTGTGGCTATGAATACTAAGAAACAGATCAGGCTGTCTAGAAGAGCAATGTTCAACTCGCATGCCATCTAACGTTTAACCCTTGTACAGAGACTCCAATATTGTGTCAAGACCTAGGGCTTTAGGTATTTGCCAAGATAATGTTAGCAGAACCGAATGCCATCCAGGAATTCATAAGAGTAGATACTAGTAGTAAGTAAACAAGAAAACACGCATCATTTTAATACGCTTGGGAACAGGACAGCTCCATCACACCAAACACCCCCAAATCTCGGCATGCAAGTGGATCACAAAATTGGGCCAACCTAAAACCCTAGAAACGGGTGCCTCTACGATCTAGCCAGAAATGAAGCAAGCATCTCAAACCCCGACAAACAAGTAGCACTGACCTCTTCTCGCCGCCGGTGTACAACTCGGGCGGCGGCGCCCACTCGTCGTCCTCCGAGTCCTCATCCTCGTCCCCGTCCGACCCCGCGCCCCTCTTGCCACCGCCCAGATCGGAGAGCGTCCTCACGGTCCCCCTCCCACTAGCACCCCCATTCCTGCCCCGCGCTCCGTGGCTGCTCTTCTGCCTCTTCGCTGGCCTCCTCCTCTCATCCACCGCCGCAGGCCCAGCGGCGAGGGCGGCTTCCTCGTCGTCGTCCTCATCGCCGCCCACGTAGTCCTCGTCGTCCTCATCCTTGTCGCCGCCGCCACCCACGTAGTCCTCGTCCTCGGATTCGGCGGCGTCGTTAGCGGCTGGGGCCGGGGGCGGGGGTACCGGATCGGGACCATCGGCGTCGGCCTCCGTGGAGTCGTAGAAGGAGCGGACGGCGGACTCGAGGGCCCAGTTGTGGCCCTCGAGGAAGAAGGAGGCCTCGGCGGGGGTCGCCGAGGTCACGGCGCAGAACGACTCTACCAGCGACTGCGCCTCCGCGGCCGGCGGCGCGTGGGTGGCGTCTCCGGCGGCCATCTCGGCTGCGGCGGCCGCGTCGTCTGGCTTGTGGGGGTTTGGGGTGAAGCCCTCTCTTCTCGTTGGCCTTTCTCTCTTGACCGTCTCGGCGTTTGGGCCGCTGACGTAGGGAATGGCTTCTGCCTCCTGGCGTGGACCGGAAGAAAAGACTTTGAGAGCCGATACACTTCAGCTTTGCAGCTTCGAGATTGCTATTAGGCTTTGAGGTTGGAGAAGAAATGGGCCCATGAGTAGATTGCAGGCTTGTTGTGTGGTACGATAAAGCCATTCACATGAATAGGATCAAAGTGGGCCCATAACCAGACTACACACTAAAAATGCAAAAGCCCTTGAACGATTTTGTCCATTATTTTTTAGAGAAATTTATAATATATTTTTTTGAGAAACACAGTAGACGCTCGTAACACTTACATGCACCCACCTCTACAAACACACATTCTACCCCTATGAGCACATTCGATCGACTAAGCCGGTGGATCGAGTCTTGAGATTGACGAAGTCACCACGGACACCTCGTTGTCGACGGGAACGTCGTTTTCCACTGAAAGAATATTCCATCTTTTATGCAACACACAGTGTCAAACGTGGGATTTGAACTTTGATAGGACAAGGATACAACCACCCTCATAGCCATCCAACCACATGTTGGTTTGCAATCTATAACATTTCTTATTATGACCACTCTCTTCTACGATTGGTTTCTTTTGTTATGAAAACATATCACTAATGTCAACCCATCCGCAGGCAAAAGGTGGAAACCATGGACCAGCTTTGGGGAATAGGGTATAGATTATGGGCATGTTTGATCTTGACCACACTTTGTCAAGCTTAAGTTTAATGGGATAAGTGTGGCTGAGATATCAGGGCGTCACAAAGGATGGCAACAAATTCACTCTACATATTTGCAAAAAAAAAATAACTCCACACACATGGGCCGTATGAGTGATGAAGTGTGACAATTCTAAAGTATGGCGATGAGCAAACACCTATCAACAATGGCAGAGCTATCAGCTATGTTACTGTCGGGGGCAGCCAAACTAATGTTTTCTTAGATGGAAATAAAGTTAACATTGCCCTCAGTGCATCTAGGCTGCAGCTAACGGGCCTTGGGGATTAGCCCCATTTGAAAAATCATGCACAACTCAACCTCATCACACACGCGGAGAACGCGACTCTGTCGTTGATTCTTGTCATTTATTCTCTCCACGGCTCCACCAGTCCAACCCTCCCTCCTTATTCTTGGTAAGTGGCAATCTAGTTAAAGATTTTCCCATACAAGCACATCATTCTCAATCTTAATGTCATTGCAGGATCCGGTGGAGACGGTTCGGTTTAGTCACACCTCACCTACGAAAAAAGGCTACGACTAGCTTATAAGAGAGAGATTTTTTTCACCCTTTAATCCATGGTATTAGGATTGAGTGGACTCTCTTACTGTAGTTGGGCCACATGCACATAAATATCCGAACATATGCTGAGTGATGGGCTAAACCTTAGTGGACGCTAACATTAGATATCAGAGCCAGCATAGGGCTTCTCGGAAAGATGGGTGTTAGAGATGTTGCAGGACCGAGATTTCTTCCTCCTTTCGGTCCAGGTTTTTAGGATGGAGTGGACTGTCTTCTTGTAGTTGGGTCATATGTGCATCTTATGTCGAGTGTTGCACTAGACCTGAGTGGACGCTAACACTCAAATTCCGATTAGAATTTTTATTCTTGTTTCCACTACTGATCTGCACATAAACTTTGCAAGCAACGTGGTTAATTATTTCTCCCTCCTCTCCCTCCCGCTAACCCAAACATTTTTTGAAGCTCTTTCGCTGCTTACCAAACCACCAAACTATGGGTTGGCAAATGCGGTAGTGGACCAACCACGCCAAGTTTTTTTTATAGGTGTGTCCTTGGCCGAAATTCATTTTACGATTTTAATTTCTCCCCACTTGAGGTGGGTCGCTCATGCAGTTTCACGAAATCTTTTTTTTTATGAAATAGCTGCAACAAGCTATCTATGCCCAAAGATGGTTGGCTGAATCCAACAATGAGAGTACAAATAAGGAACAAGAAAGGAAAAGGAGGCCATCGACAAAGATTAGAGAAAGCCCATTAAGGTTAGTTCGGAAGTTTTATCTCTTTGAGACATAGAGATATATTCGGATGTCAAAGGTGGAGTAGAGATGACCGCTTCGCAATATTTTGGTGCACCTTATGTTTTCACCGAGATGCTTGGTTTTTGGTGAAGATATCTTTGTCATGATTGCTAAAAAATTTATAATGATACATTTAAAAGAGAAACACTTGTTATTAAACATACAAATCCATCCATGTATCAAAAAGCATAACTCATACCGAAATACAGAACACAAAGATATTATTTCAAAGAAAAGGAAAAAACATTTCTGAGTTAAAATCTTTATCTACAACTATTGTTGGTTTACAACCCGAGATTATAAACCTCCAAAACCAAGCTGCACACACCCAAAAAAAGCCTTTTTTTTCTCTACAACACTCATCTATAATTTTACATACACATTTGTACCGCGGGGTGTCACCAACAATCAACCCATAATTTACACATCATCGCACACATCGCTAGCATAAATACAGTGCGATACAACTCACGTGCACAACAGCACAAACACAGAGCAAAATGCACACCCGGAAAAATGCAACCAAGCCAAACCTAACCACCTGGAGAGCAGCCACAAAATGTATACATGCATTCCCTCGTCTTCAGTCTTCACGAGAAACCGATTGTCTTCCCCAGCAGCCACAAGAAGAGCGTCCACTCGAGCATGAAAATCGTGTGGAGGTACGACCGGTCCAGCGTGAACCCGAACACGGTGATCCCGGCTTTGTTGTTCTCCAGGTAGGTCACTGAAAGCAAGAGCATTTTGATCAGACAAGAACAACTTAAACGAAAATTGGATGGATTCAGAATCGACGATAACTGTCGATGATCATACATACCTAGTGCCTGTCTCTTCTGGAAGGAGATCACGTGCGAGTGAGGCTGCATGAACCTGGTGTTCTCCAGCATGTCCTCGTCCCCGGTCTCCTCGCTGGACTCGCAGTCGCTCTCGGTCTCGGCGGCGTACTCTTCCGTCATGGAGTTCTGGTTGGATCCGGGGTCAAGCTCGTTATCCGGGACTGGCTCGATGGTGCAGCAGGCGTGCCACTTGGTGGTCTGGCCCGTGAGGGCCTGCGCCTGGTGGGTGATCTTGGCGGCGCTGCTCAGGATTATGGTCAGCCCGGACATGAGCACAACCGAACACAGCTGCAGAATTCAGCATGGAGAAAAAATTAGAAACATGATCTGGCAGTGTCGCTGAATCTGCACTGCACCGGCGACAAAATGTATGAACTGTCGAAAAATGTGCAGACCGGACTCTGAAATCGTTTGACCTCTTTTTGTTTAAAATGTCCTTAGTTTAGCGCATACATTAGTTTTGAGTCAGACTGTGATTCTCCTAATAGCAGCTTAACTTAGCCAAAAGACTTCTGAAGTATTAGTGCTGCAAAGTAGCTGAATTATAACACCGAAACTGAAACTTCTGAAGTAAACTGAAACTGAAACAGTATAAGTAGCTGTCTGCGATTATGACGAAATCTGAAACTACAGGAGCTCTGCAACTATCTACACTGTTCCCATCCCCGTCTGAAACACTATATATCTATATTTTGAAAATAATAATAAGTAGCTATCACTAATTCATGGTCCTACTTACACCTATGCAAAGATGGCGCCAATTAGCACTCAGAAACGAATGGAGTGCCCTTTTCAGATCCAGCGACAGATCGATCGATCCCCAGCAGAGTGAATCAGGGTCACACCTTACTAATATCTTAGCTGTTTCTCGCACGATACTACTACACCCGCTTAATTATAGACTCACCCGATGACTCGATCCCGTTATTATTATTGGATTTCTAGATGATTTCATCTAACTACTCTATTGGCCGATGGAGCCTGTCCAGAAACCACCGTGTAATGGCAACGCAAGCAATCCAGAAAAATTGAGCATTCAAACAAGCTGTTTTCACCATTTGGTTAGACCAAATTGTAGCGTGTTGAATTCTGCAGCTGTGTTCGGTTGTGCTCAATTCTGCAGCTGTGTTTGGCTGTGCTCAAGAGTATGGTCAGCCTGGACACGAGCACAACCGAACACAGCTGCAGAATTCAACAAGCAGAAACATTAGAAACATGATCAGGAAATGTTGCTGAATCTGCACCGGAGACAAATTGTAAGAACTGTCGAAGAATGTGCGGACCAGACTCTGAAATCGTTTGACCTTTTTTTTTGTTTCAAATTTCGTCAGTTTACCGCATATATTGGTTTTGAGTCAGACTGTGATTCTCCTAATAGCAGCTTAACTTAGCCAAAAGACTGTGCGCTGCACACTGAAACTGGAACTTCTGAAGTAAACCGAAACTGAAACGGTATAAAAGTAGCTGTCTGCGATTATGTCAAAGTCTGGAACTACAGGAGCTCTGCAGCTATCTAACACTGTTCCCATCCTTGTGATGTCAATAAGGTGCTAACACTATTTATTTATTTTGAAAATAATAATAATAATAAGGTCCTATCACTAATTCATGGTCCTACTTACACCTATGCAAAGATGGCGCGCCACATTCAGAAACGAATGGAGTGCCCTTTTGAGATCCAGCGACAGGTCGATCGCCAGCAGAGTGAATCAGGTCACACCATACTATCTTAGTTGTTTCTGGCACGATGCTACAACACCCGCTTAATTATAGACTTAGTCGATCGCATTATTGGATTTCTAGATGATTTCATCTACTACTCTATTGGCCGGTGGAGCCTGTCCAGAAACCACCGTGTAATGGAGGTGTAACTATGAAGGCAACGCAAGCCATCCAGAAAAAAATGAGCATTCAAACAAGTAGTTTTCGCCGTTTGTTTAGACCAAATTATTAATCTTCTGGTGCGGCTAAGATACTACCTTTCAGTTGATCGGTTCCACGCCGTCTCCACTAGTAGCTTAATTTAACATAGCACATGGTTTGTCTGTAAACTAAACCGAGATACTAGGACGGTGTGAAAAATTACTCTACTGCTTTGTTTAGGGATTGCGATCCCCAATTGTGCGTGCCTCGAACAGAACAGAACAGAACAGAACAGAACAGAACAGAACAGAGATCACGGTAAGAATTGGCCTAAGAGAGTGGAGAAATCAGGCAAAATCGAGATAGGGCTTAATTACCGCGAGCTCGCCGGTGTGGAGGACGTCGTCGATGGAGTCGCGTCGCGTGGTGAGGAGCACGGAGGCGAACTGGCTGGCGGTGGCGATGAGCAGCGCGGCGACGATGAACCTGCGGAAGCGGTGGCTGATGACCTTGAGCTGCTTGCGGATGTCGAGGTGCTCCTTGAGGACGCGCTCCACCCCCATCCTGCCCTCCTCCACCTCGACGAGCAGCGACCCGGCGAAGTCCTCGAGGCGGAGGCCCTGGAGGTGGCAGATGAGGCGGAAGAGGACGCAGGTGAGGAGGTAGATGGCGCTGCGGTACATCCAGGAGGCCATCTCGAGGGAGTATGCGAGGACGTCGCTGAGGACGTCGTTGGCGAAGAAGGGGACGCGGTCGGCGGAGGTGGCGTACCACCAGGCCTTGTAGGCGGCCTCGGCGGCGAAGCAGGGCGCCACGAGGGACGCGAGGAGGCGGAAGGAGAAGGCGAGGCGCGCCGTGTAGTTGACCCTCACGCGGTCGCTCTTGGTCTGGAGCTTGTCGAGGTAGAGCAGGCGGCGGAGGCCGATGCGGCGGAAGGAGGAGGAGAGGCAGAGGAAGCTGGCCCCCGACGCGGCGGAGAGCGAGAGCTGGACCACGGCGTCGAAGGGGCGGCGCGAGGGGCGGAAGGCCAGGAGGAAGTGCGCGATGGCCGGGACGACGACGGCGAGGAGGATGAAGAGGAGCCATGATAGCGCGGCGCCGCCCGGGGCCGAGTGGTCCATGCACACCCACCGGAGGCAGGAGCGGAACCACTGCAGCTCGTCGTCCGCCCGCGACATGGTTCGCTGCAGCATCGCGCCCCGGCCCCCGCCCTTCAGCAGCTCCGGCAGCAGCGGCTCCCCCGAGCCAGGCGGCGAGGCGCTAGACCGCCGCCCCATGCCGGATCAATCGCACGGGTTTGTCCTGCTTCACACGAGCGAACTCCTGCGCGTGGCGATATTCTGGTGGTGGCGGTGGAGTACAAGTGGAGGAGAGAGAGAGAGGGGATCTTTATATAAAGGATCGTCGAGATGGGATTTGCTTGTGATTTGGGTCTTGGTATCTCGATCGCGTGTCATGTAGGTGCGTGGCGGAGGAGGGACAGGGCGGCGACGGAAGTGGTGGAACACTTCGTCGCTTCCTTCCATTCCACGGGGTGTTGATATCTGACCCGTCAGAGACCAACAGAGGCGACGAGAGAGAACGGTCTGTAGTAGATTTTTTTTTCCTAAGACTTTCTTCATCTACGACTCTGGTTTAATCGGGTATACCGGCAACAAAACAATTTTTCTGAGGGTATATACCGTAAGAAATTAACTACTACCTTCATCTCAAAAAAGATATCGAAAATTGCTCTAAATTTGGATAAATCTTTATATCTAGATACATCTAAATTTAAAAAAAATCGCGGCATGTATTTTGAGACGGATGGAGTATTATTGAAATGATGAAGATAATTTGGGAAAGGCGGGCCCATAGATTAGTAAATTGCATCCAAAAACTAACAATTTTGTAGTCATTTTTGTTTTCAAAAAGGAGGTTACAACCCCCGGTATCTGCATCAAATCGATCTATCCTGGTCTTGGTGTGCTTGTAATTTTTTATACTCCTTCCGTCTTGAAATATATGTCAAAGGAAAGTAGAAGAAAATAATCCGGGGAAAAATAAATTTAGTGCAACTTCCTTTTCGCTAACATATTTGTGGGCATATATATATAATATGGTCTAATGCATTCACAACTCGGTATCTATGATGATGAACACCTCGAATGGCACCACCTCCGACAACGGACTGCCGCGGTGTAGGGTCCCACGCGCGTGTGCACTAAGACCTTCGGGCAATCCTTACTGTTACTCCCTCCGTTTACAATTAAGATTGTGTTTTAGATTTAGTCAAAGTCAATTTTTTTGAACTTTGAATAAATATTTAGCAAAATATAAAAATATCTAAAATATAAGACCTATAGGATTGAAATCGTTATAAAGTATATTTTCATAATATATACATTTGATATTATAAATATTGATATTTTTTCCTATGTATTTTATCAAAGTTGACAAAGTTTGACCTTTGTAAATCCTAGAACGCAATCTATTAAAAAACAGAGGGAGTACTTGTTGGAATTTAGGTGTGGGCCTTGGCCATAGCCTAATACAAATTCTGAAATTCTCATAGCCCATTCATGCCTAGCAAGGGGTGGCACCAAAGTTTAGTCCCACCTTGCTAGTTTAGAGGGAGTTGGACCAATATATATAGTGGAGTGTTTCACTACCTCCTAAAGAGAGTGAAGACGAGTGGCATACGCGCGCGCTCCTCCTTCGCTGCCCGCCTCGTCACGACGCGCGCGCGCCGCGGTTTGCGGAATTGTGCCTCGGTGTCGATCTTATCTTTTTGCTGCTCGAGAAAATTATGCGAGTTATTTTTCTGTCGGCCGTTTCCGGTCTTTCCGGAAATGTGGGCTGTTACTACTCGGACGTGGGCTACGCCCCACGTCTTACCCGACCGGCGCTATATATAAACGGCCTTAGGCGGAAAACCCTAATACGAGCAATACACATCTCTCTGCCTCCAGAACCTTGCGCCGCCGCTACACCTTCTCCATCCCCTCTTCCGGCGTGCACCGGACGACGGAACAGTAGGCCTCCGGAACCACCGCCTCTCGTGAACCTGTACGTGTGAGGGGCGATCGGGTTTTTGGGGACCCTAAACCTGACGGCATCACGTCGACCGACCACTCCTTCCCCGACGAGGACTTCTTCCCGGACATCAGCAGCCTCTACATCGACGCCATGGCTGACGACATTGGTGTCAAAGCGAACCTCAACCCCAAGCTGAACGCGAACCCGATTCCTCCTCCAGCATCGTATGTAATCTGTTCCTATCTAGTTCAGTTTCGGTTGTAGTTTCTTGTACTAGCTCTTGGAATAGATGTGATCTGCTTATTCTGGTTGAATATGATCTGTTCGTATATTCTGTTAGTATACATGATTAGATTAATTCCAGCACTTATAGTCATGATTTATTATTGCTTATTTCGGATTGAATATTATGGTAATTTGCTTATATTTTCAACAATCCAAAAACTTGATTATAGGCAACTGAATTCAACTGGTTTAGCCGCGGTTACAAGGCCGCCTCCTTTTGACGGTGTCAATTATAAGAGATGGCGCACGAGAGCAGTTCTATGGTTGAAAACCCTAGGCTGCTATAGCGCCACTCTTGGCAAACCTGAGGGAGACCTTTCTCCTGTTCAGGAGGAAGCGTTTCAGAAAGTCGACACCATGTTTATGGGGGCTTTGTTCAATATTCTTGGTGACAACATTGTTGACACCTATATGTCATTTATAATGGCAAGGATGCGTGAGATACACTGGACGCCAAGTTTGGTATTTCGGATGCTGGCACTGAACTGTATACCATGGAGCAATTCTATGACTACAAGATGACTGACGACCGTCCCATCGTGGATCAGGCTCATGAGATACAGTCCCTTGCCAAAGAACTCGAGCAGTTCAAGTGTACCTTATTGGACAAGTTCGTGGCCGGAGGCATTATTGCCAAGCTTCCTCCTTTTTGGAGGAACTTTGCTATCTCTCTGAAACATAAGAGACATGAGTTTTCTGTTTCGGATCTCATCGGATCTCTTCATATTGAAGAAAAGGCGAGAGCAAAAGATACACGTCCTCGAGGCTTTGACGGAAGTTCTAGCGCACATGTAGTGCAGAAAAACAACTTCTAGTCCCACAAGTTCAAGAATAAGAACAGGTCTGATGGCAAAGGAAAGTTTGATGGCAAAAACAAGGCCGCACAGACTACCAACTTCAAGAAGAAGACTGAGTACAAGAAGAAAGGATCCTGCCATGTCTATGGTGATCCTAATCATTGGGCTCCTAGCTGCCCCAATCGCTTTGACAAGCGTCCACATGGAAATAGTGGCAAGTCCGCTAATGTTGTTCTTGGTGATATTGAGATGAAGGATGTTGGGTACGGTATATTTCCTACTATTCTTTTAGTTTATAATTCACCTGATTGGTGGATAGACACTGGTGCAAATATACATGTATGTGCTGATATTTCCATGTTCCCTTCTTATCAGGTCGAACGGGATGGCTCCGTGCTGATGGGAACGGCTCACGTGCTTCTGTTCAAGGTGTTGGTATGGTGGATCTGAAGTTTACTTCGGGGAAGATTGTACAGCTGAAGAATGTGCAGCACGTTCCCTCAATCAATAAGAATCTCGTCAGCGGATCTCTTCTGTGTCGAGATGGTTTTAAGTTAGTCTTTGAGTCCAATAAAGTTGTAATTTCTAAGTGTGGACAATTTGTTGGAAAGGGTTATGAGTGCGGAGGCTTGTTCCGCTTATCTTTGTCAGACTTATGTACTCAAGTTATTAATCATGTTTGCAATGATAGTGAATCCAATATTTGGCATTCACGACTTTGTCATATTAATTTTGGGTGCATGACGCGGCTTGCCGATATGAATTTAATTCCGAAATTTACTACTGTCAAAAGTTCCAAGTGTCAAGTGTGTGTGCAAGCTAAGCAACCTCGCAAGTCTCACAAGACTGCCGAGGTACGAGATTTGGCACCACTGGAACTAATATATTCAGATGTTTGTGAGATGAATGGTGAGTTGACAAAAGGTGGAAAGCGATATTTCATGACTTTAATTGATGATTCCACTCGATACTGTTATGTGTATCTTCTGAAATATAAAGATGAAGCTTTTAATCACTTCAAAATCTATAAAGCTGAATCAGAAAACCAACTTGATCGAAAGATTAAACGACTTCGGTCTGATCGTGGTGGAGAGTATTTTTTTCAACGAATTTGATTCTTTTTGTGCGGAGCATGGTATTATCCATGAGAGGACGCCTCCCTACTCACCTCAGTCAAATGGGGTGGCCGAAAGAAAGAACCGTACTCTAACTGATTTGGTTAACGCCATGTTAGATACATCGGGTCTATCCAAGGAATGGTGGGGGGGGGCAATAAAGACTGCGTGTCATGTCCTAAACCGTGTTCCCAAAAAGAACAAAACCATTACTCCATTTGAGGAATGGGAAAGGAAAATGCTGAAACTCTCCTACTTACGAACTTGGGGTTGTTTGGCGAAAGTGAATGTGCCGATACCCAAGAAGTGCAAGCTTGGACCAAAAATCGTGGATTGTGTCTTTCTGGGATATGCATTTCATAGCATTGGCTATAGATTTTTTATAGTGAAATCTCAGGTATCCGACATGCATGTTGGTACAATCATGGAGTCGAATGATGCGACTTTCTTTGAAGACATCTTTCCCATGAAAGATTCGTCTAGGTCATCAAATCAGGAGATGCCTAGTTTATCTAGTCAAGAATTAATTACAATTCCTGAACCCACCATTTCGATAGAACACCCTGATAATCCTGTGGAGGATAACAGTGAAGCTCCTACCAGAAGTAAGAGACAAAGGACTGCGAAGTCCTTTGGTGATGATTTCATTGTATACCTCGTGGATGATACCCCCACTTCTATTTCAGAAGCTTATGCATCTCAAGATGCTGACTACTGGAAAGAAGCCATTCGCAGTGAGATGGATTCCATCATAGCAAACAAAACTTGGGAAATTACTGATCGTCCTTATGGGTGCAAACCTGTAGGATGTAAGTGGGTGTTTAAGAAGAAGCTTAGACCTGATGGTACTATTGAGAAGTATAAGGCACGCCTTGTTGCCAAGGGTTATACCCAGAAAGAAGGCGAAGACTTCTTTGATACTTATTCACCTGTGGCTAGATTGACCACCATTCGAGTACTGCTATCCTTGGCTGCCTCGCATGGTCTTCTCGTTCATCAAATGGACGTTAAGACGGCTTTCCTAAATGGAGAGTTAGATGAGGAAATTTATATGGATCAGCCGGATGGATTCGTGATAGATGGTGGACAAGGCAAGGTGTGCAAGTTAATGAAGTCTCTGTATGGTCTTAAGCAAGCACCTAAGCAGTGGAATGAGAAGTTTGAAAGGACTTTAACTGATGAAGGCTTTATTGTAAATGAAGCTGACAAGTGTGTGTACTATCGCCATGGTGGGGGCGAGGGAGTCATCTTATGTCTATATGTTGATGATATACTGATATTCGGGACCAATCTTAATGTTATCAATGAGGTCAAAGACTTTCTATCTCGTTGTTTTGAGATGAAAGATCTAGGAGTGGCTGATGTGATATTGAACATCAAGCTGCTGAAAGATGATGATGGTGGGATAACACTGCTTCAGTCTCACTATGTGGAAAAGATCTTGAGTCGTTTTGGGTATAGCGAATATAGATCCTCTCCTACACCATATGATCCTAGCGTGTTGGTTCGTAAGAATCAGGGAGATCCTAAGGATGCTAAAGATCAGCTGAGATATTCTCAGATTATTGGCTCGCTTATGTATTTAGCCAACGCTACGAGGCCTGACATATCCTTTGTTATAAGCAAGTTAAGTCGATTTGTCTCAAATCCTGGAGATGTTCATTGGCAGGCCCTTGAAAGGGTTTTGCGTTATTTGAAAGGCACTGCGAGCTATGGGATTCACTACTCCGGGTATCCAAGGGTACTTGAAGGGTATAGTGACTCAAACTGGATTTCTGATGCTGATGAGACTAAGGCCATGAGTGGTTATGTGTTTACACTTGGTGGTGGCGTTGTTTCTTGGAAGTCTTGCAAGCAGACCATCTTAACGAGGTCAACTATGGAAGCAGAACTCACAGCATTAGACACAGCCACTATTGAAGCAGAGTGGCTTCGTGAACTCTTGATGAACTTACCTGTGGTTGAAAAACCAATACCCGCAATCCTTATGAACTGTGATAATCAAACTGTGATCATCAAAATAAATAGTTCTAAGGACAATATGAAGTCATCAAGACATGTGAAGAGGAGATTGAAATCTGTCAGGAAAATGAGAAACTCCGGAGTTATTGCATTGGACTATATCCAAACATCTAAAAATCTGGCAGATCCCTTCACAAAGGGTCTATCACGTAATGTGATAGATAATGCATCGAGGGAGATGGGTTTGAGACCCACTTTTTGAGTTGCTCACAGTGGTAACCCGCTCTATGTGATCGGAGATCCCGTGAAGTAGAGTTGGGAGACAAGTTGTTGGTCAATTGGAAGGAGAGTATCTTTACAGCATACTACCACTCTGTATAGATGCAATACTCTCCTATTCTGCATGGCAAGTTGGTATTTACCTTAATGTGTTCTGAATGGCTTGTGTTAAAGCAAAGATGTTGTCTTGCAGAACATCCTTTGAAAAACACACCTATATGAGTCTGACTGTCAAACGTCGCAGTCCGTGGGAGTTGGGTGCTCTCTAATAAACTCATGAAAGGCCATGGAGTATGACGCATAAGCTCCAAACCGCGGGAAGCTTCGCGACAGCCCTGTATCGGTCTAGACCTTGTGTGAAACTAGTGCGCACCAAACTTGTAGTTCAAGGCATAGTCCACTATTCAAGTTGCAATCTAGTGTAGCATAAAGTTCTAAGTGGAAGTTCAACTTAACAGTCTCCATCTCGCACCGGTATATAAACAACGCTCTGGAACTGATTGATGTGATGTGATGATATGTGCCTATGAGAATTTGTGGGGGATTGTTGTAATTTGGGTGTGGGCCTTGGCCCATAGCCTAATACAAATTCTGAAATTCTCATGGCCCATTCATGCCTAGCAAGGGGTGGCACCAAAGTTTAGTCTCACCTTGCTAGTTTAGAGGGAGTTGGACCAATATATATAGTGGAGTGTTTCACTACCTCCTAAAGAGAGTGAAGAGGAGTGGCATACACGCGCGCTCCTCCTCCTCCTCCGCCGCCCGCCTCGCATCGCCTCGCGCGCGCCGCGGTTTGCGGAATTGTGCCTCGGTGCCGATCTTACCTTTTTGCTGCTCGGAAAAATTATTGTGCGAGTTATTTTTCTGTTAGCCGTTTCCGGTCTTTCCGGAAACGTGGGCTGTTACTACTCGGACGTGGGCTACGCCCCACGTCTTACCCGACCGACGCTATATATAAACGGCCTTAGGCGGAAAACCCTAATACGAGCAATACACATCTCTCTGCCTCCAGAACCTTGCGCCGCCGCTACACCTTCTCCATCCCCTCTTCCGGCGTGCACCGGACGACGGGACAGTAGGCCTCCGGAACCACCGCCTCTCATGAACCTGTACGGGTGAGGGGCGATCAGGTTTTTGGGGAGCGCGTCTGCGCGACTACTGACGGCATCACGTCGACCGACCACTCCTTCCCAGACGAGGACTTCTTTCCGGACATCAGCAACCTCTACATTGACGCCATGGCTGACGACATTGGTGTCAACGCGAACCTCAACCCCAACCTGAACGCGAACCCGATTCCTCCTCCAGCATCGTACATAATCTGTTCCTATCTAGTTCAGTTTCTGTTGCAGTTTCTTGTACTAGCTCTTGTAATAGATGTGATCTGCTTATTCTTGTTGAATATGATCTGTTCGTCTATTCTGCTAGTATACATGATTAGATTAATTCCAGCACTTATAGTCATGATTTATTATTGCTTATTTCGAATTAAATATTATGGTAATTTGCTTATATTTTCAACAGTACTAAGTCACATTTAATTCATTAGATTATTCATTTTGGGATTTACGCACATGTAGGGGTTTAGAATTTCAGATGACAAAACATTTCACCTTAATTTCATCGTATAGTCAGGTGAGAATTAGCCAACGTCTTGCTAATTGGGCAAGGACAGAGAACATAATTAGATTTTGGTTTAGGTCGGGTCCTGATGTTATCGTTCAGGAGCTCGTAGCTGAACTTCCTGTAATTCTTGCTGATTAATAAAAAGTCTGGTTTTACTCGCAAAAAAAAAAGGTCGTGATGATCAACCTGACGAAGTTGCTGAAATTTGTAGAGATTTTGAAAATAAAGGTGAAAGAGAATCAAGATTTAAATCGAATATTTTTATTTTTTTGGCGCACATATGTCTAGCGGTCAATTTTGATACGTAGAAGCTTGACCACTACTACAAAATTACAGATCGCTAGACTTGCGCACCGCGAGAGTCCATCGTAGGTAGCATGAGAATTCCTAGCGTGCACACACGTGTCCTTGAACTCACGGTGCTCAGCGACACAGCTAGCCAAATTTTATTCGTCCATATTTTTGTTACTAACTTATTATTATCGCCGCTCGATCGGAAAACGATAGATTACGACGTTTGCCGTGTTCGGCGGCAACCGGCTTATGTGTCGCGCAGCAGATCATATTCATAGACTAGTGTCAAGTCCCTCTTGACTCCGTCTTGATCGATCCGTTTCACGCCGGCGGTGGCTTTCGCGGCGTCCACAGAGATAATTCCCAGGCGCCGCTTTCGTATCCCGGCCTCCTGCGTCCCCGGGCATTGCATCCCGCCAGCAATTAACACCGAAAGCGCTACTCCTCCGGCTCAGAAGCATTTGGTTCGCAGGATTTCTCCCGGAATTATTGCGGCCAAGTTGCACGTCGACGGCACCCCGCGGAGAGCGGAAGCCGGGGGAAAGTGCTCGCGGACGTCACGCTCGCGCTCGGCTTTTCCCCCTCTACGACGCGTCGCTGTCGGGCGTCGCCGTGGCAATGGCAGCGTGGCGTGGCATTGCCCACTGCCCAGGCCTTCCCGTTCATCGGTCCTACCGTGATGGAATGCCCTTTGGCTGTCCCCAAAAAGGAACTAGCCTTCTCTGAGAAAAGGTGAAGCGGCCAGCTGATGGGAAAAATCCTTCCGTTGCTCTTCTTGGATGACGCGCGGCGCGTTGGCTCTTATCGAACTCGTCTCGATGGTTTTTCGGTGCATTTGAAGGCCTTCTCAATGAGGCGAGGCGGGGCGATAAGTGACCAGGGAGGCCGGCTGAGACTGATAACTTGGAGCGATTACAGACGTTCTTTCGTTGTCACGAGGTTTAATTCCGAATCTAATGAATGATTACTCAGATAATCTATTGAATGGGTCGATCGATTTGATGTTTGGTACGATTTGGTTGAAATGTGATTAGGACACATGGATTTGTGATACGTCGAAAAGAAAAGGAGCTTACTACGAAAGAAAATGATTGCATTGTTAATCATAAAGGACACAAATACATAAGTGTGGTCAACAAAGCAACAAAAAACTGAAAAATACAAAAGATTTTTTGCTCAGAATGGACGTGGAAGAAGATCCCGTTGCATCGTGTGTTACTCGCACCCTCCACGAGTAGGGCAAATTGGTAATTACCCTCCCAAGAGGCATAGGAAAGTTCTTACGAGATCCAGAACCGAAGGAGCACGTAAAACTAGCTTCAGCGTCTCCAACATTTTATATTTGCAGTTTTAGGAAACGAAATATAGGACAACCGTTTTAAATGGACACAAGCAAAATCTCACACGACCTAAAATAAAGGCAGCACAAACGTAGCAACATCTCACACTTTGCATGTGATTTTCATATTTGCAAAATATGAATTGAACACTTTGCAAAATCAACATACAAGCATATCATAGAAAATGAAATATTTGCAAACTTGGCAAGCATATTTTTAGATCTTCATTACACACAAAGTTCAAACATAGATAGTTCAATTTTCCTAAACATCGATACTTCAAACACATAGCTAAGATCATCGACACCAAACCTACACACTACTCCTCATAGCTACTAGTAAGAAAGTTGTCCACTATGCAGTCCTTCTTTCTACGGGGGTAAGTCCACCACCAAGGTTGGCTTGGACCACTCCCCCTCCTTTCTAGGGGGGTCCTCCAAAAAAGTTGAACCATTTCCACTTCAAAAACTTCTGTCTAGATCAACTACTTCTTGTGGCAACCATATGACTCAAGTGGGAAGCATCGGCTTCATCTACCTCCCCGTAACTTTAAAAATGAAGTGGACATTTGGCACCACTTTGCAAAGATATCACGACAGTTTATGCGAGGGTGGGGAGCGAAACTTGGAGTAGAATTAAACAAGAAAAAGGCCTACTCCTCGGTGAAATACAGAATCTGGACCAAGCGCCAGACTTTGTGGGCCCTGCCGGCCATCCACCCAAAAGGTGTGTGTGTGTGGGGGGGGGGGGGGTAAATACCTCCCCAAGGTGGGAGGGGTTGGATTCCCTCTCACCCCACTTCCCCGAAGAGAGAGAGTGGAGAGCTCCCCTACCCGGCCAGCTTCCCCCTAAGGCATCGCATCACGTGCCATCAGTCTTGATGACGCGAAAACTATAGATTCTAGACTCCCTGATGGCATTTTATGGGTATGGGTACCTACGGCATAAACCACAAGGGAACACCATCGTTGGAGGCACCCGCTGTTGTGGCCGACCACCACGCACGCTTGCCTACGACCGCATCCGTCTTACCGGACCATCGACTAGAAAGTTTGCTGGAGGTAGGGCCACCGGCCGTAAACCTCACCGGACTTGGGCGATGGACTCTAGAGAGGCCTTGTCTGTGGCTTCATACCTCCTTGTTTCCAACCGTTTTCCCATCCATGGTCTGGACGGACCCCTATGGAGCTTGTCGGAAACTATCGATCTACATCGACCCTTCCGACGGACCATTTAGGCGGTAACCCGAGCTTACGGCACGCCTTCGGTGCCACAACCGGGGAGGAACCGCTTACTGTGTCTTCATCAAGCTCACGATATCCCACACCTCCACTATAGCCCGTCAATCGCAAGCCATGTACCTCATCTTTTGGAACATCAAGGCCAACGCATCTGCCCGATTTCCCCTACGGCCTCGAACCGTCCGGGAAAGACATACAGAGGGAACCCCCGGTCCGGACACTTCGAAGGTAGGATAAGGAAGCAACGAGCCGGTCACACTCCACTTGGAGGTGGCTCGAGCCGGAGCCATACCTAGATGGAGGAAGGAGAAGGCAGAACGCCAGGACCGGAAGGGACACGTCATGATTCATATATCAAAGATGTCACTCGAAGGGAATGACAACCCAAATCGACATGATGCATCTGTTGTTTCCTCCTTGGATTCCACATTGCAGCGCACATGCATGAACCCTAGGTGCATGTTATGACCAGCTGATAACACGATTATAGTAATTTTTCCTGCTAACTGATTATGACGTTCATGTTGAAAATATAAGCAATAATCCATATAATTTAATCCGAATAATAAACTGATAAATCATGATCATACAAACGGTACTAAAACCAATTATGCAGATCAACAAAGTAGATGAATAGATTACATCTATAGGAGATAAATCTATCACATCTACACCAAACGCTAGAACAAAGAACTGTAGCATAATCCAAAAAAAACAGTTGAGAATCACATAATGTGTAGGCTAAATAGCAGCCGCAGCAGCGTCGCCCGTGTTAAGGTTGTCGAAGAGATTGGTGACGTCCGGAAAGAAGTCGTCGTTCGGAAACTCGTCGTCGGACAACGTCGTGGTTGACAGTACTCGCGCTTGAGCGCTCCCTAAAAACCTGATCG
Source organism: Avena sativa (assembly GCA_916181665.1). Classification (NCBI taxonomy): domain Eukaryota; kingdom Viridiplantae; phylum Streptophyta; class Magnoliopsida; order Poales; family Poaceae; genus Avena; species Avena sativa. The sequence continues at coordinate 429,165,575 of OV702280.1, forward strand.
TCCCTCACCCGTACAGGTTCACGAGAGGCGGGGTTCCGGAGGCCTACTGTCCCAATCTGCGGTGCACGCCGCAAGCCAGGATGGGGAAGACGAAAGCGGCGGCGCAAGGTTCTAGAGGTATGCGCGTGTGTGGATTTTTTTCACCGATTAGGTTTAGCGCAGACGCTTATATAGTACAGGTCAGGGAGATCGTGGGACACAACCCACGTCCGAGTCGGTAACAGTCCACATCCATAAAAATTGGAAACGGCTGTAATTAACACGTCCGTTAATGACTCATAAATAATTTTCCCAACCAGCAAAATAAAGCTCGGCTCGGCGAGATTCCTGCAACCCGCGGCGCGCACGAGGCGTGGCGTGGCGAGGCGTGGCGTGGCGAGACGAGGCGGGCGACGTCGGAGGAGGAGTGCGCGAGGGATTCTCTCCTTGTCACACCTTAGTGAGTTGTGCAACACTCTACTATATAAAGTGGTCCAACTTCCCTTCAACTAGCAATGTGGGACTAACCTTTAGCACCACTAGCACAGCCATATGCTGCCATGCACAAGTGGGCCAAAGAGAATTTCAGAATTTGTCTAATAGGTCAGCAGCCCAAAACTCACCAAATTCCAACAATCCTCCACAAAGTCTCATTATCACATCACATCACTTTTATTCCAGAACATTGTTTTATATACCGGTGTGTAGTGGAGACTGTTAAGTTGAACTTCCACATTAAACTTTATGCTACACTAGCTAGCAACTTGAATAGTGGACTATGCCTTGAACTACAAGTTTTCTGCGCGCTAGTTTCACACAAAATCTGGACCGGTACAGGGATGTCGTCGGCTTCCCCGTGGTTTGGAGCTTATGCGTCATACTCCAGGGCCTTTCATGAGTTTATTAGAGAGCGCCCAACTCTCACGGACTGCGACGTTTGACAGTCAAACTCATATAGGTGTGTTCCTCAAGAGATGTTCTGCAGGACAATATCTCCGCTTATAAAAAACCACTTGGAACACATTAAGATAAATATCAACCTGCCATACAGATTAAGAGAGTATTTCATATTTATGGAGATGTAAATATAATATGGGGATACTCTCCTCTCAGCTGATCAACAGCTTATCTTCCAGCTCTAATTCACGGGATCTCCGATCATATAGAGTGGGTTGCCACTGGGATCAACTCATAGCGTGGGTCTCAAACCCATCTCCCTCGATGCATTATCTATCACATTGCATGATAAACCCTCTGTGAAGGGATCTGTCAAGTTTTTAGATGTTTGGATATAATCCAACGCAATAATTCCGGAGATTTCAATCTCCTCTTCACATGCCTTGATGACTTCATATTATCCTTATAACTGTTTACTTTGATGATCACAGTTTGATTATCACAGTTCATCGGGATGGCATTGGTTTTTCAACCATAGGTAAGTCCATCAAAAGCTCACGAAGCCACTCTGCTTCAACAATGGTTGTGTCTAATGTTGTGAGTTCTGCTTCCATTGTTGAACTCGTTAAAATGGTCTTCTTGCAAGACTTCCAGGAAATAGCGCCACCACCAAGTGTAAACAAATAACCACTTTTGGCCTTAATCTCATCAGCATCAGATATCTAGTTTGAATCACTATAACCCTCAAGTACCCGTGGATACCTAGTATAGTGAATACCATAACTCGCAGTGCCTTTCAAATAGCGCAAAACTCTTTCAAGAGCATGCCAATGATCATCTCCAGGATTTGACACAAATCGACTTAGTTTGCTTACAACAAAGGAGATGTCAGGTCTAGTAGCGCTGGCTAAATACATGAGCGAGCAAATAATTTGCGAATATCTCAATTGACCTTTAGCAGTCCTTCGATTCTTTCAAAGTAGCACACTCGGATCATAAGGCGTTGAAGAAGAATTGCAGTCGCTATACCCTAAGCGACTCAATATCTTTTCCACATAGTGAGACTGAAGCAGTGTAATTCCACCATTGTCATCCTTTAGTAGCTTGATGTTTAATATTACATCGGCCACTCCCAAGTCCTTCATCTCAAAGCAGCGAGATAGAACTCTTTGACCTCCTCGATAACAGCGAGGTTGGTCCTGAATATCAATATGTCATCAACGTAGAGACACATAATAACTCCCTTGCCCCCACCATGGCGATAGTACACACATTTGTCAGCTTCATTTACAACAAAGCCTTCAGCAGTTAAAGTTCTTTCAAACTTCTCGTGCCACTGCTTAGGAGCTTGCTTAAGACCGTACAAAGACTTCACTAACTTACACACCTTTCCTTCTTGACCATCTACTACAAATCCGTCAGGCTGCTCCATATAAATTTCTTCATCTAGCTCTCCATTTAGAAAAGCTGTCTTAACGTCCATTTGATGAACGAGAAGACCGTGTGAGGGAGCCAAGGATAGTAGTACTCGAATAGTGGTCAATCTGGCTACAGGTGAGTAGGTATCGAAGAAGTCTTCACCTTCTTTTTGGGTATAACCCTTGGCCACCAGGCGTGCCTTGTACTTTTCAATAGTACCATCAGGTCTAAGCTTTTTCTTAAACACCCACTTACATCCTACAGGTTTGCACCCATAAGGACGATCATTGACTTCCCAAGTACCATTAGCTAATATGGAGTCCATTTTGCTTCGGACAGCTTCCTTCCAGTAGTCAGCATCTTGAGATGCATAGGCTGCTGAAATAGAAGTGGGAGTATCATCCACAAGGTACATAATGAAATTATCACCAAATGACTTTGCAGTCCTTTGTCTCTTGCTCCTTTTGGGAGCTTCATTGTCATCCTCCATAGGATCATCAGAGTGTTCTATCGGCATAGTGGGTTCAGGAATTATAGCAAATTCCTGACTAGTTGAACTAGTCATCTCCTGATTTGATGAGCTAGACATACCTTTCATAGGAAAGATCTCCTCAAAGAAAGTCGCATCATTCGACTCCATAATTGTATCAACATGCATGTCGGATACCTCAGATTTTACTATCAAAAATCTATAGCCAATTCTATGAAAAGCATATCCCAGAAAAACACAATCAACAGTTTTTGGTCCAAGCTTTCGCTTCTTGGGTATTGGAATATTGACTTTCGCCAAACAACCCCAAGTTTGTAAGTTAGAGAGTTTAATTCTTTTCTTTTCCTATTCTTCAAATTGAGTCATGGTTTTATCCTTTACAGGAACACGGTTTAGGACATGACACGCGGTCATTAGCGCCTCCCCCCACCATTCCTTGGAAAGACCCAATGTATCTAACATGGCATTAACCAAATCAGTTAGAGTGCGGTTCTTTCTTTCGGCCACCCCATTGGACTAGGGTGAGTAGGGAGGCGTCCTCTGATGTATAATACCATGTTCCATACAGAATAAATTAAATTCATTTGAAAAATACTCTCCACCACGATCCGACCTTAGCCGCTTGATTTTAAGATCAAGTTGGTTTTCTGTCTCATCTTTATAGATTTTGAAGTAGTTCAAAGCTTCATCTTTAGATTTCAGAAGATAAACATAGCAGTATCTAGTGGATTCATCAATCAACATCATAAAGTATCTTTTTCCATATTTTGTCAACACACCATTCATCTCACAAAGATCTGAATGTATAAGTTCCAGTGGTGCTAAGTTTCTTAGTTCCGCAGCCGTATGAGACTTACGGGGTTACTTTTCTTGCACACAAACTTGGCACCTAGAACCTTTGAATGTGGTAAATTTCGGAATTAAACTCATATTGGCTAGCCGCGTCATGCAACCAAAGTTAATATGACAGAGTCGTGAATGACAAACCTTGGACTCATTATCATTGCAAACATGATTAATAACTTTAGTACATGAGTCTGACAAAGACAAGCGGAACAGACCTCCGCACTCATAACCCTTTTCAATAAATTGTAAATTACAACTTTATTGGACTCAAAAACCAACTTAAAGCCATCTCGATATAAAAGCGATCCGCTGTCGAGATTCTTATTGATGGAGGGAACGTGTTGCACATTCTTTAGCTATACGGTCTTCCCCGAAGTAAACTTCAGATTTACCGTACTAACACCATGAACAGAAGCACGTGAGTCATTTCCCATCAGCACGAAAGAAGTCCTTGAGACCTGGTAAGAGGAAAACATGAAAATATCAGAACATACATGTGTATTAGCACCCGTGTCTATCCACCAATAAGGAGAATGACATACTGAAAGGATAGTAGGTAAAATACCGTATCCAGCATCCTTCATCTCAATATCGCTAATAACAACATTAGCGGCCTTGTCGCTGTTTCCATGTTGACGCTTGTCAAAACGATTAGGACAGCTAGGAGCCCAGGATCACCACAGACGTGGCAAGAGCCTTTCCTCTTATCATTTTTCTTCTTAAAGTTGGTTGAGTGCGTGGCCTTGTTCTTGCCATCAAACTTCCCCTTTCCTTCAGTTTTATTCTTATTCTTCAACTTGTGGGATTGAAAGTTTTTCCTCTGCACCAAATTGGCAGTAGAACCTCCCTCAAATCCCCGAGCAGTTTTGTCCTTTGATCTCGCCTTCTCTTCCACATGAAGAGACTTAATGATATTCGTAACGGAAAATCCTTGTCTCTTATGTTTCAGAGAAGTAGAAAAGTTCCTCCACGAGGGAGGAAGCTTGGCAATAATGCCACCGGCCACAAATTTGTCCGGTAAGAAACACTTGAACTTTTTAAGTTCTTTGGCAAGTGATTGTATCTCATGAGCTTGCTCAACGACGGAGCGCTCATCAACCACCTTGTAGTCATAGAATTACTCCATGACATACAACTCAGTGCTAGCGTCCGAGACCCCAAACTTGGCCTCGAGCGCTTCCCACGCGTCCTTGCCATTATCAAATGACATATAGGGGTCAACAATGTTGTCCCCAAAAACACTGAACACAGCCGCCATAAACATGGTATCGGCTTTCTTAAAGGTCGCTTCCTGCTCAGGAGAAAGATCTCCTTTAGGCTTGCCAAGAGTGGCGCTATAGCAGTTTAGATTTTCAAACCAGAGAACTTCTCTCTTGCGCCATCTCTGATAGTGCATGCCATTAAAAGGAGGCGGCCTAATATCCGTGGCTATACCGGTGGAATTCAGTTGCCTAAAATCAGGTTTTTGGATTGTTGAAAATATAAGCAAATAATCCATATAATTTAATCCGAATAATAAAATGATAAATCATGATTATACAAACAGTACTAAAACCAATTATACAGATCAACAAAGTAGATGAACAGATTACATCTATAGGAGATAAACCTATCACATCTACACCAAACGATAGAACAAAGAACTCTAGCATAATCCAAAAAGAACAGTTAAGAATCACATACTGTGTAGGCTGAATAGCAGCCGCAGCAGCGTCGCTCATGTTGAGGTTGTCGAAGAGATTGGTGACGTCCGGGAAGAAGTCGTCGTTCGGGAACTCGTCGTCGGACGACGTCGTGGTTGTCAGTAGTCGCGCTTGAGCGCTCCCAAAAAACCTGATCGCCTCTCACCCGTACAGGTTCACGAGAGGCAGGGTTCCGGAGGCCTACTGTTCCGATCTGCGGTGCATGCCGCAAGCCGAGATGGGGAAGACGAAAGCGGCGGCACAAGGTTCTAGAGATAGGCGGGTTTAGCGCAGACGCTTATATAGTGTAGGTCAGGGAGATCGTGGGACACAACCCACGTCCAAGTCAGTAACAACTCACGTCTATAAAAACTAAAAATGGCTGTAATTAACACGTCTATTAATGACTCATAAATATTTTTCCCAACCAGCAAAATAAAACTCGGCTCGGCGAGATTCCCGCAACCCGCGGCGCATGGGCGTCGTGGCGAGACGAGGCGCGGTGTGGTGAGGCGAGACGGGCGGCGTCGGAGAAGTGCGCGAGGGTTTTTCTCCTTGTCACACCTTAGAGAGTGGTGACCACTTTATTATATAAAGTGGTCAAACTCCCCTTCAACTAGCAGTGGGACTAAACTTTAGCGCCACTAGCACAGCCATATGTTGCTATGCATAAGTAGACCAAATAGAATTTTAAATTTTGTTAATAGGCCAGCAGCACAAAATTCATTAAATTTCAACAGTTCATGCAGCTGGTGATGAACCTGGCCGGATCCAGCACCAACGAACGATTCGCGGGCATGGTGATCGTGCGAAACCCTGACGGTGCGGCGAAGAACGCGTGCGGCGCGCCCCGTGATCGCCGATCACTGCCGCCAATCAGTCCAACCATTCGTCATGTGATGATCCTCCAGCTCCACCACCCACGTTCCCCTGCAACCACGCTCGACCAGATCCTGTAACTGACACGCGGATCTAGCTCGCGCTTCGGTGGCCGTTCAGTAATCGGGAGTCAGAAAGCGACCAGTTCGATTAAACCAGAAATAATACAAGTACGAAACCTTGTTTCGATCTGATTGATGCACGCGAGCCAAGGTTCTGGATCGATCGATCCATCCCAGGTAGACAGCGAGCGCACATTATTCTGGATCTTGGCCGCTGATTGGAGAGGAGGGCGTTTCTTTGATTCCGGAAGGGGCGGGAATCTGGGATGATGGCGATGAGTCACACGTTGCCCGCAAGTAAAGAATCGGCGAGCCTGGGCTCCTCTCTTGTCATGTGCTTCGTCAACAAGCGGCCGCCACCCGCCAGCCAAGTGACCTCATCTCAGGTGTTTGTTTATCTCCGTGTCAAAAAAAAGGGGGGTGTTAGTTTATCTCTCAAGACTCCTCCTATCAGGCTATCACACTTGACTAGGAGGAAGTCCGGGTCGACAGAGCTTACTGCGAGCTTGACACCACTTGCCTATTGTTTTCTCAGTGGGGGTTCACTTGTTTTTTGTTTACTCAGCAGGGGTGTCGCCGTGTCGGTTGCGCCACCAACCGGGACTAATGCTGGCACGCGTCCCGGTTCGAGCGGGCACGGGGCCAGGATGCCAGCATCCCGGTTTGAGCGGGCACGGGGCCAGGAGGCATGCGTCCCGGTTGGTAAGGGGGCATACGTCCCGGTTGGAGCCACCAACCGGGACTAAAGGTTTGGCCACAGCCACGTGGCGTGGCACACACCTTTAGTCCCGATTGCTGGCTCCAACCGGGACGTATTCTCCTGCACTCTATAAATGCAACGCCCCAGCCCCCTCTGCCCCCACTCTGTTTTTTCTCTTGGTGGAAGGTGTGAGGGGTGTGCTAGTTTTTTCTCTTCTATGCATGCATTGAAGGTGTTTGATGAAATGTTTGAGTGAATAATCCCGTTGAATTTCTCATAGAACAAAAATATAGAAGGTGTCCGAGACGCACTTGAGCTTTCTCCTCTTTATTTCCCTCGATCGAGGTTAGCAATCTTATCTTTTCTCTGTCATTGATACAATTCATGTGTCGATGTGAATTGGTTATTTCACTATTTATGATGTCCTGTTTTTTGATAAACTTACTTATATGATGCAGATGAACGGTCAGGAATGGATGTACGGTGACCGGCGCGTAGCCGGGTATATGAAAGGCGTGGATAAATTTATCGATGTGGCTACGGCAAAGAAAGAGAATGGTTTTATACGTTGTCCATGTGTTCAATGTCGGAACAACAAGGAGTACTCTTCCTCGAAAATCATTCGCTGCCACCTGATTATGAAAGGTTTCATGCCCAACTATAATTGCTGGACCAAGCACGGGGAAAGAGGGGTTATGATGGAAGATGGTGAAAAAGAAGATGATGATAACAACTATCATCATATGTTTCCTGAATACAGTGATACTGCAATGGAAGACAATGGAGAGGAAAGAGGTGAAGAACGGGCATCAGATGAGCCAGCTGATGAACTTGGTAGGGTCATTTCTGATGCAAAGCGAGACTGTGAAACAGAAAATGAGAAGTTGAAGTTAGAGGGCATGTTAGAAGATCACAAGAAATTGTTGTACCCAAATTGTGAAGATGGCAGCACAAAACTCGGTACCACACTGGAATTGTTGCGGTGGAAGGCAGAGTGTGGTCTAACTGACTCCTCATTTGAAAAGATGCTGAAAATAATGAAGCCGAAGTTTCCAAAACATAACGAACTTCCCGAGAGTACCTACGAAGCAAAGAAGACTCTCTGTCCTCTGGGATTAGATGTGCAAAAGATACATGCATGCATTAATGACTGCATCCTCTACCGCGGTAAGGAGTATGAGAATTTAGATAAATGCCCGGTATGCAATGCGTTGCGGTATAAGATCAGACGAGATGACCCTGGTGATGTTGAGGGAGAGCCCCTCCGGAAGAGGGTTCCTGCTAAGGTTATGTGGTATGCTCCTATAATACCAAGGTTGAAACGCATGTTCAGAAACAAAGAGCATGCCAGGTTGTTGCGATGGCACAAAGAAGACCGTAAGAAAGACGGGAAGTTGAGACACCCTGCTGATGGGTCACAGTGGAGAAAAATCGAGAGAGACTTCCCAGACTTTGCAGGTGACGCAAGAAACTTATGGTTTGGTCTAAGTACGGATGTCATGAATCCTTTTGGGGAGCAGAGCTGCAGTCACAGCACCTGGCCCGTGACTCTATGTATCTACAACCTGCCTCCTTGGTTGTGCATGAAGCGTAAGTTAATTATGATGCCAGTGCTCATCCAAGGCCCGAAGCAACCGGGCAACGACATTGATGTGTACCTTAGGCCATTAGTTGAAGAACTCTTACAGTTGTGGGGCAAACCAGGTGTACGTGCGTGGGATGAGAACAAACATGAGCTATTTGATCTACGAGGGTTGTTATTCGTAACCATCAATGATTGGCCTGCTCTTAGTAACCTTTCAGGACAGACAAACAAGGGATATAAGGCATGCACCCACTGTTTAGATAAGACTGAAGGTACATATTTGCGTAAATGCAAGAAGGTTGTGTACCTGGCGAATCGACGATTTCTTCCGGCCAATCATCCCGTAAGAAAGAAAGGCAAGCATTTCAAAGATGAGGCAGATCACCGGAAGAAGCCTGAACTCCCTGCTGGTGATGATGTATTTGGTATGGTCAAGGACATAGAAGTAATCTTTGGAAAGGGTCCCGGCGGTCAATCAGTTCCGAACGACGTCGCTACAGGACACGCACCCATGTGGAAGAAGAAATCTATATTTTGGGAGCTGCCATATTGGAAAGTCCTGCGTGTCCGCTCTTCAATCGACGTGATGCACGTGACAAAGAATCTTTGCGTGAACCTGCTAGGATTCCTAGGCGTGTATGGGAAGACAAAAGATACACCTGAAGCACGGGAGGACCAACAAATTATGAAAGACCCAAAGAACATTCATACACATAACAAGACGGATAAAGGGCGTCACTTAAGTCGTGCCAGCTATGCTCTTACCAAAGCAGAGAAGGAAATCTTTTTTGAAGTCCTTTATAGTATCAAGGTGCCATCGGGCTTCTCATCTAATATAAAGGGGATAATAAATATGGCAGAGAAAAAGTTCCAAAACCTGAAGTCTCATGACTGTCACGTGATTATGACGCAGTTGCTTCCGATTGCATTGAGGGGGCTTCTACCGAAAAATGTTCGAGTACCCATTGTGAAGCTGTGTGCATTCCTCAATGCAATATCTCAGAAGGTAATCAATCTAGATATTCTTCCAAGGTTACAGAAGGATGTGGTACAATGTCTTGTTAGTTTTGAATTGGTGTTCCCACCATCCTTCTTCAATATTATGACGCATCTCCTGGTTCATCTAGTGGAAGAGATTGCCATTCTCGGTCCGGTATTTCTGCACAATATGTTCCCCTTTGAGAGGTTCATGGGAGTCTTAAAGAAATATGTTCATAACCGTGCTAAACCAGAAGGAAGCATCTCCAAGGGATATGGAACAGAGGAGGTCATTGAGTTTTGTGTTGACTTTATTCCTGACCTTAAGCCGATTGGTGTTTCTGACTCGCGGCATGAGGGAAGACTAAGTGGAAAAGGCACGCTGGGAAAGAAAGCAATGATATGTAGGGACGGGGATTCTTTCACTAAAGCACACTACACAGTTCTACATAATTCCACCTTGGCAGCTCCGTATATCGAGGAACACAAGAATATTGTACGCTCCAAAAACCCGGGGAAGCCTGAATCATGGATTACAGATGAACACATGAAGTCTTTCGGTGGTTGGATGCGGACACATCTCTTGAATGACACCACTGTTGGAGATCAGCTATACTTGTTGGCCGCGTCATCATCTTCTACTGTATTGAATTTCCAAGGGTACGAAATAAATGGGAATACATTCTACACGATCACCCAAGATAAAAAGAGCACCAACCAAAATAGTGGTGTCCACTTTGATGCAATAGACGAGAATGGACAAAAGGACACATATTATGGTTACATAGAGGAGATATGGGAACTAGACTATGGAGTCTCTTTTAAGGTCCTTTTGTTTCGTTGCAAATGGGTCAACCTGAATGGGGAAGGGGTAAAGATAGACCAGTTGTACGGAATGACAACAGTGAATCTCAACAATCTTGGTTATAGAGATGAACCATTCGTCTTAGCCAATGATGTGTCTCAGGTTTTCTATGTGAAGGACATGTCCTCCAGACCGAAAAAAAGAAAAAAATATGCAAACGAATACATCATATGATGAGCCAAAGCGTCACATAGTTCTTTCAGGGAAAAGAAACATCGTGGGAATCGAGGACAAGACAGACATGTTAGAAGATTATAATAAGTTTGATAAAATTCCGCCCTTCACAGTGAAAACTGACCCAAGCATTCCGTTAAGTAAAGAAGATGCTCCATGGTTACGTCTGAAGCGATCATAAGGAAGGACATATGCCAAGAAGTTCATGCTCATATTATATAACTCTAGTTCATGTCTTTCGCGGTTTGTGGCTTGACCGAAGGATATCTTTCGCGGTTTGTGGCCTTTAGTCCCGGTTTTGTAGTCTCAATTTTTAATATTAATAAATGTCTTAAGTGTTAGTCCCGTTTTGTGTCTGGACCGGGACTATGAAGAAGTTGTCCCGATTCGTACTTACCATTAAGATCTGTTCTCCAAACACGCGCAGTCACATATTAGGGAGTGCCTCTATGACCAGTTTCGTGGAGATGCCGGAGGACTGGGATCCGGCGGCATCTCCCTGAAACTGGTCGTAGTGGTGTCCCTGCTCTCGAAAACCATCTTGCAGCTTGTAACTTCTCTAGCTAGATCAATACGTCTCGGAGCTAACTAATTTCACATATTAGGGAGTGCCTCTATGACCATTTTCCTAAAATACTAGACCACCTTACATGGACTATCTCCCAACAGGGACATCTCAAACCTTTTCGTCCATCCCGGGTAAAAAGGACAAATGTCTGCCGAATCGGTAGGAAGTGGGTCCGGTTTGTACTACAGGTACATGATCTATCGTCCGTGATTTTTAAAAAAAATCATTTTTAGACTCGCAATATGTGGTTTCTTTAGAGATCCAATGCAAGTTCTAACGATGCTCGTCCCCTATCTTCATGCACACCGGTTCGACCATAGTTAGAAATTCAGATAATTCAAAACGGGCATAATAAATTCAAAAAAAATCCGAACAATGAAAATCCTTCGCGTGGTGTCATATTATGCTACATAGTTGAAAGGAAAAATACCAGACTTGGTATATTGATCATGTTTCGAAAAAACCTTCACAAAATGACCTATCATGTTCGAGGTTTCATGGCTTTCGGTCCAAATGACCGATGTTATGTGCTGAATCACGGCATAGTTTGTGATGTTGTGCCCATATTATGCATGTGTGTGGACATTGGTATGGCGAACAATGTTGCAGGAGGAAGTTTTCCTTTTTGTCGCACGGAAAAGCCCTTTTCTATTTTCCTAGCGCAAAAAACGGGTCGTTTTGTGAAGTAACCACCAAAATGCCGTTTCAGAATGCTACCGTCCCATTTTCCTAAAATACTAGACCACCTTACATGGACTATCTCCCAACAGGGACATCTCAAACCTTTTTGTCCATCCCGGGTAAAAAGGACAAATGTCTGCCGAATCGGTAGGAAGTGGGTCCGGTTTGTACTACAGGTACATGATCTATCGCCCGTGATTTTTTGAAAAAATCATTTTTAGACTCGCATGTGGTTTCTTTAGAGATCCAATGCAAGTTCTAACGATGCTCGTCCCCTATCTTCATGCACACCGGTTCGACCATAGTTAGAAATTCAGATAATTCAAAACGGGCATAATAAATTCAAAAAAAATCCGAACAATGAAAATCCTTCGCGTGGTGTCATATTATGTTACATAGTTGAAAGGAAAAATACCAGACTTGGTATATTGATCATGTTTCAAAAAAACCTTCACAAAATGATCTATCATGTTCGAGGTTTCATGGCTTTCGGTCCAAATGACCGATGTTATGTGCTGAATCACGGTATAGTTTGTGATGTTGTGCCCATATTATGCATTTGTGTGGAAATTGGTATGGAGAACAATGTTGCAGGAGGAAGTTTTCCTTTTTGTCGCACGAAAAAGCCCTTTTCCATATTCCTAGCGCAAAAAACGGGTCGTTTTGTGAAGTAACCACCAAAATGCCATTTCAGATGCTACCGTCCCATTTTACTAAAATACTAGACCACCTTACATGGACTATCTCCCAACAGGGACATCTCAAACATTTTCGTCCATCCCGGGTAAAAAAGACAAATATCTGCCGAATCGGTAGGAAGTGGGTCCGGTTTGTACTACAGGTATGATCTATCGCCCGTGATTTTTTGAAAAAAATCATTTTTAGACTCGTAATATGTGGTTTCTTTAGAGATCCAATGCAAGTTCTAACGATGCTCGTCCCCTATCTTCATGCACACCGGTTCGATCATAGTTAGAAATTCAGATAATTCAAAACGGGCATAATAAATTCAAAAAAAAATCCGAACAATGAAAATCGTTCGCGTGGTGTCATATTATGTTACATAGTTGAAAGGAAAAATACCAGACTTGGTATATTGATCATGTTTCGAAAAAACCTTCACAAAATGACCTATCATGTTCGAGGTTTCATGGCTTTCGGTCCAAATGACCGATGTTATGTGCTGAATCACGGCATAGTTTGTGATGTTGTGCCCATATTATGCATGTGTGTGGACATTGGCATGGAGAACAATGTTGAAGGAGGAAGTTTTCCTTTTTGTCGCACGGAAAAGCCTTTTTACATTTTCCAACACTCACCCCTATTATTAGTGCTGACTCGTGTTTTGTCCTGGTTGGTGTCTCCAACCGGTTGGTGACACCATCCGGGACAAGGTACACGCCGCACGACATAATGTAGACACGCCATTTTTCCCGCCATTTTTCTTCCCGCCATTTTTCCCGCCAGTTCTTCCCTCCAGTTCTTCCCGCCAGTTCTTCACTATATATATATGTAGGGTTGGCCTCCATTGTCATTGCACATCTCTAGACTCATGTCTGCAACCTCATCACTCTTTCCCATGGATTCCACCGTAGCACTAACTCCCAGGGAGGCGGAGGCGCTTTGCGCCTCGAACTACCCCTGCCCGCCGGGCTACTGTGTCCCCGTCGGCTGGATGCTGAGCGCCGGAGGCGTGCCGGTTCCTCCTGTCCCTCTAGGTGTGGCGCGTCGGATGGCCATCACGAACCACTACTACTTCGAGCTCACGCCGGAGCAGCGGAGGAATCCCAGATGGCATCCCGACTATTTCCCGACTTGGGAAGCCTTCTTCGTGGATCGGCGTGAGAGGGCACTCGCCAGGCACGAGGAGGAGGGCCCACCTCCTCCGAACTTCAACGAGGCCGGCCGTCGGCTGTGGTGGCGCGGTCGGACTCTCCAGAGCGTCATGGCCTACGACACGACCGCCGATTCTAGCCCCCGCCTGCGCTACCCTCAAGTCCAGCCCACTCGTACTCAACCTTCAAGGTTCAACTACGGCGACCCCGACGACGATAGCGGCGACGGCCGCGGCGAGTACGACGACTACAGTGGCGAGTATTACAGGTGTAGGCAGGAGCATTACTGAATTATTCCAACATTGCAAAACAAGTTCGGCCGATTGTGGCTTAATCTGGCCATGTATATTAATTTTCAGTTCTTCTATGTAACTTTGTGTTAGTTGCGTTATGTACTTTAATTCCAGTTCTATCCTAATCAAATTTTCTTTCCGCCCATTATTTTCCGTCCTTTTTTTCCGCCCATTAAAAACAGAAAATGGTTTTGAATTAATTATTCAAATCCAAACATTTTTTATGTTTAAAGTTTTTCTAAATTCCAAATTGATATTAAAAAATATAAGTTAATTCATTTTAAATTGTAAATGGTTCATATTTTAAATGGTTACATTAATTATTTTTTAAAACAGAAAATGGTTTTGAATTATTTATTCAAATCCAAACACTTTTTATGTTTAAAGTTTTTCTAAATTCCAAATTAATATTAAAAAATATAAGTTAATTCATTTTAAATGGTTACATTAATTATTTTTTAAAAATAGAAAATGGTTTTGGATTATTTATTCAAATCCATACACTTTTTATGTTTAAAGTTTTTCTAAAATCCAAATTGATATTAAAAAAATATAAGTTAATTCATTTTTAATTGTAAATGGTTCATATTTTAAATGGTTACATTAATTATTTTTTAAAACAGAAAATGGTTTTGAATTATTTATTCAAATCCAAACACTTTTTATGTTTAAAGTTTTTCTAAATTCCAAATTAATATTCAAAAATATAAGTTAATTCATTTTAAATGGTTACATTAATTATTTTTTAAAAATAGAAAATGGTTTTGGATTATTTTTTCAAATCCATACACTTTTTATGTTTAAATTTTTTCTAAATTCCAAATTGATATTAAAAAAATATAAGTTAATTCATTTTTAATTGTAAATGGTTCATATTTTAAATGGTTACATTAATTATTTTTTAAAACAGAAAATGGTTTTGAATTATTTATTCAAATCCAAACACTTTTTATGTTTAAAGTTTTTATAAATTCCAAATTAATTATCATTTAAAAAACAATACAAATTTAAACCCCAAAATAAAAAATAAGGCGGGAACAGAGAGAAAATAGCTGAATTTTTTTGAAAAGAGGGGAATATGTCCCGGTTGGGGCCACCAACCGGGACTAAAGACCCCCTGCGCGCCAACCCTTGGTCTGCTGAAAATATTGGAGTATACGTCCCGGTTGGTGGCTCCAACCGGGACTTATAACCCTTTAGTCCCGGTTGGAGCCACCAACCGGGACTAAAGGTCCTTTGGTTATAACTGACGCCCCTCCTCCTCTTCTTCCCTTCCCCATCTCACTTCTCTGCTTCACCGACGCACGCACAACCGCCCCCGACGCCGGCAGGCTGCCCGAGCTCGCCGCCACCCGCGCGCTCCGTCCGCGAACACCGCTGCCTCCGTCCACGCGCACCCCGGCTACTTTTCCCCCTCGTGCGTGACCTCAATCGCCTGGATTGGAAGCTCCGTCCGCTGTCTGTCTCCGTCGATTCCGGCGTCTCCCGAGCTCGCCCGTCCTCGCCACCACCTCTGTCGTGTTCCTGGTGAGCTGCTGATCCTCACAGTGTTCTTCTTTCTCTCCCTCTCCTCCTGTACTATTCTCCCCGCGTGTGCCCGCCGCCGCCGCTCGAGCTCGACGGAGGCGACGCTCCGGTGACCAACAAGGAGCGGCGCCGCCACTATTTCTCCCTGCATCGCGCTCTCTCTAACGCGCCCATCCACGCGTCCAGGCGTGCCCGCTATCGCCGTCGCTGCCGCTGCCTGGGAGCTCACCGCCAGCGTGACGTCGTGCTGACATCACTCGTGCGTCACCTTGCTCGCGTGGCAGCTGATGTGGCCTGGGGCCCATCAGTCAGCCTCAGTGGGTAGGCTCCTATGTGGTATAAAAATGATCTGTATGCGTGGAGGCTGAGTTGGCACTGGGGCCCTTCTGTCAGTCTCACTGGCTAGGGGTCTCCCCGGTGTAAAAACTATTTGCCTTTTTTTAATTCCAGAAAATGATTTAATATTGTAAAATCAATAACTTATTGTTTATAAGTCAGAAAAATACAAATAATATATCAAATTGTTCAGAAAAATGAAACCTATCTATTTGACCTATAATAATGCATTGTTCAACAACTTAAATGACAAGTATAATTAGAAGAAGAAATGCACCCCTCTCATATGTTCCGGAGTTTCCCCGAGTTAGGGTTTTCACCCCTCGGAACCCCGATTAAATCGTCGAGCATGTATTAGGGTTACATTCCAATGCAAATTAACTTGTCATATCATCATACTTGTTTGAGTATTGCATCGATGCCATGTGTTGATTGTTTCCCTTTCTTTTCGGTGTTTGCATTACTAGGTTTATTATTAGTTAGGTACTATTAGGTTTATTAATTAGTTTGGTATTATTGGTCTTCGACCCCACTGGTCAGTCACTGTGGGTATCCCCAGACCCGATTCACATTGTCAAGCAACTTAAAAGCCCTATCTTAGATAAGGAATCATTAATACCCCTTAGGTGCATGTGGGTTCGACGATGTGCCTATCTACTACTGGTTTCCTTTTTGTAGCTAGGTTTAGGGTTTAGGGTTTCTCTTCATTTTTATTATTGTGTATGTATATATTAGGGTTTCTCTGAATTAGGGTTTATATCTCTCAACACTGTACCTAACTTTCTCCTTTAGCCGCTTTGACTTATTCGTTTTTCCACCTATGCAGAAAATATGGACCCACACGTCAGAGACGAAGAAAAGGAAGAGTTGATCCAAGGTGTGATCCGTGGGGAAGAAAATTTAGATGTATCAACGTTTCTGAACAACTCCGGTGAGGGTGATCCTCTTTTTACCGGAATAGACGACTTGTTTGAGGTTGAAGGTGTTGCCTTCCGCGAGGGAGAAGGCGATGCCTTGTGTAATCGAGAAGATGACCGCTCCGGCGAGGTGCATGTAATATAATCAATTCATTAATTAATCATCTGCTATCTATATAGAAATAGTAACGACGATCTTTCTTCTTTTAGCCCTCCAGATCGAAGGAATCTACTGAAAAGAGCAGACGAGGCCCAACCAAAAAGTTGCAAGACCATGAGAGGTTCAGGATCGAAGATGTCGCAAATATGGGCCGAAGAGCAGTATGATCCAGAGGTAGTTTCACAATACGGAGAAGCTGCCGCTGCTCAAGGTATGAGTATTGCCCAGTACTTATCCCAGTTAGAGTTCTTCCCCGTGAGTGAAGTAGCATACAAATACCAGTAAGGCAAACCTCTCGTCAAACCTGAGGAGGTAAACAATCTTCCAACAAAAATGCGAAGATTGCATAACTGGTACATGCATGCCACAAGGGCCGGGGCTAACTGGATAGTGCTGAGGGTTACCAAAAAGCATCATGGGAAAGAAAAGGATGACATGATATCCATTGAATTTGATAAACTATTTCAATTATTCAATCAAGACGCCTTGGACAAATCGATCATCAGTGCCTATTGTCTGTAAGTACTAATTCTGTAATTAATTTAGTCTCCAGCTATATTATTTTGTTTATTGCATGTATATAATCATACTGTAATATGCAGAATGAAGATTCTCGAATGCAGCAGAGGACAAATCTATGACATTGGCTTCATTGACCCATATTGGGTTCATGAAGCTAATGTCAAAATAAGCCCCCAGGATACGGAGGATAATATAGTACACGCGTTAAGGTTTCAAGAAACCAAAAGGGAAATACTATTTCCTTACAACTTCGAGTGAGTGTTATTGTCTTGTACACACTTTCTATTTCGCTTACTCGATGTTAAGTATATAATTGATTAGTTATGCATTTGCAGCTTCCACTATATTCTGTCAATCATTCAACTTGACAAAGGGCGTGTACTAGTCATGGACTCGAAACATAAACCCCTTGAGACGTGGAAGGACATGCAGATACTTCTCCAGCGGTAATTCTAATCATTACGACACTATATCGGCAACGTTCGTGAATTTTATGATATCAAGTACTTAATAACTTATTTTATTCGTTTTCTACGTCGGATAGCGCTTGGAAACGGTTCACCAACAAGGCTAGGGGTGTTTGGAAAGAGGAGCTTACATTTCAACCACTAAATGTAAGCACCACTATCTATATCCGCGCATCTCTTTGATTCTAGTTTTGATAAAGTTATTATCATGCTTGACTATTATTTTGATTGAACTCTGTTCTCGTAAAGTGCCTGACGCAGGGACCAGATAACAATCTATGTGGATACTATGTTTGCGAGTTCATCCGGCAGACGTGCGATGAGAAGGGCAGAAATTTAGAGCAACTCCACGTACGTAAACAATTTCTATAGTTTTTAATTACAATCAAATTGTGTTTAGTTTCATTCATATAGGCTGACTCCTTTTTTAAATCAGATCGAACGTCTACGGAACGGTCTTCTGCCAAAGGATCGCGTACGAGCAATTCAGGAGGAATTGACGGGATTCTTGGATGCAGAAGTCCTAGACCCAAAAGGGGAATACTATTCGGCTGTGTATAGACAATAGGAATTGGCCGGTAGCATCGAATAGCAACTTTTGTATGTAGTGCATGAACTCGATCCGTGTATTGAATGTAATATTGTCATGATGATCTTCTGTAATATAAGGTTCCTTCATTGATAAGTGCAAAACACTAAATAAATAATAAAACAACCTAAATGAATTCTCTGCCGCGGCACAAAAAGTGGCAAAAATGCTGCCGCGGCAACAAAATGTGCCAAAATGAATTCTCTGCCGCGGCAGAGAAATGGACCAAATCTCTGCCGCGGCAGAAGGTTATTAGTCCCGGTTTCTCGCCCTATGCCGCTGCCACGTGTGCACCCTTTTGTCCCGGTTGGTGGGGCAACCGGGACTAAAGGTTAGGGTTTTAGTCCCGATTGCCCCGTCCCGGTTGAACAACCGGGACTAAAGCCCCGTATCAACCGGGAACTATAGGCATGTTTCCACCACTGGTGCATTATTGGGAGAGAGAGGAAAAACCTAAGGTCGATGACAAAACACTAGCCAACGCCGTTTCCTGACCATTTTTGGAGTCACATACCACATATATAGTATCAGTATAGCTCTGGACGGCAAAGTGGCAAGCGAAGAAAGCAACAAATTTCCTATGAAAATAATCGTCACGTTTGCCACAAACATCCTGCTTTGTTTAGTACCCACATCTACGCCACAAGGAGATTAACTATGGAGATCAGACTATATATTGACACCTAGGTGCTTTGTTGCAAAATACTTACGCGGACGGGGTCAGCGTGTGATCAAGAATGCTCGTGGCCTACATCAATGATTCACATTTCACATGGTGAGAGCGTCTACCATCTCCCCAAATAGAAGAGTAGACGTCTCAATTTGTGGTAGAGGGGGTGCACGTTCGTGTGACCCTGCTAATTTGAAAATAAATAAATATATTATAATTTTAATTGCATTATATGAAGACCATTGCTGTCACCGTAGAAGTAGAAAAAAACAAAGTAAAAAGGCAACATGTATGAGCAATTCTCTTGCAAATCATCTCTGTCTCTAGCTCTGACCTCCCCCTTGTACCCCCATAGAAGCCGTCACCGGCATGGAACTTCCGAGCAATCTTCATGGTTAAAATCCGCATAAACTTTGTCGATCTTGCTGATGGCGTCACCATGACGCTAGACAGCGTCCCCCACCCTGCGCGAGGCCATCGTCACGCCCGCCGCAAAGACCCTGCTGCACCATGCCATCAAGACCTGCCGCCATCGACGCGGTAGATGGAACACCGCTCCATCAGCTGTTCCCCTCCAGTCATGTCGGGCTCCAAAATGATGCCCTCAAGAAGGTAAACGACACTGATGTGCCGCATTGTCCGATCCAAAAAAATCCGAGATCTAGGGTTTTCCCTAGAGCCTTAGGCATGAGGCGGGATTTCTAGCAATGACGTCTTCAACAAGGAAACGGCATCTAACGACACCACCATCATCGGCTCTGACTGATATCGGAGCCCGGCTCTCGCCGTCCAACCGTCTCGCCTCACCAGTACCGTAGCCAGGGGCCACCACATGAGAGGAGGCCATTTCCACGTCGTCCTGCTGCCGATCTGCCCGGAGAAGGACCTCCATGCCGAGGTGCCTAGCGCCATCACCATGCCCCAGCCAAGAAAAGACGGCCCTCGCTGATTTCCTCGCCCGTGGGGACGTGGAAACTAGCTAGTCTAGGCATGTCCGACCAAAATGGTCGAACCGCTGAGGCACCCCTCCAAAACCTTGCTCAAGCCAAACAAAGACCATTTCCCTGTCCGCGGACCGACCACAATGAACCATTTTAAACATCTTCGTTGTCGAAAATGGGTCTGTCAGCTGAAAATGCCCTACCCGTGAGTGCGCCACATATTTTCTACTCTGGCAAACAACTGTCCGGTAGTAGATTTTGTTAGAAGCTCTAGGGCATCTTCACCAAGCCAACGCATCCCGTCCGAGCATGTCCAAACTGGTCGCGCGAACGCGCGAGGCATGCGTGGCACCTTAGCGGGCCAACCCATCCGGACAAACGCGTCCGCTCGACTCATCCGTGCACATAATCTGGACCTCGGTTGCATCGGCCTGGACAACGCGCTTGTCCGAGCGCGTCCTTCCTTTATCTTTGGCGGTCCCTCCCGCCAGTGGTATAGAAACTACACCACTTCTCCCTCCAAAAAACCTCTTCCAAATTTCCACTGGCGGGAGCGGAAGGGAAGGCGATGGATCCCGCCGCCATGGTCGATCTTGCGTCGGCGTTCCCGCCGCCAAGAAGCGTGGTCGGCCAAAGAAGCCCGCAAAGGAGCAGACGCTGGAGGAGCGCAAGATCGAGTCGGAGAAGCGCAATGGCCGACAGATAGCAGCGAGAAATCAATGCGTCACTGCTAGGCTTGAGATGGAGCGCCGGGAGGAAAACGAGCGCCTCCTCGCCAACCGGAACAGGGTCGACGCCAAGGAGCTGGCAGTGAGTGTCGCCAGGTAAGCCGTCAACATGATTAAGCAGGAGGTGATGACCGCCGCTTTTGGCCGCGCGGTCTCTCTTGCCGGTCTGGCCATGGCCGGCATGTCCTCTACCAGATCCGTAACTTCCACGCCTATCGCCCGGCCACCAGCTCAGCCCAGGACGGGTGGACCGCACACGCCTTCGCTTGGAGGCCACCAGCTGTCCCGGTTCAACCATCCCCGCGCGGCATCGTCGGAGGCGGGAGAGCCAGCCATCGACCTGAACCGCTCTCTATCCAACGCGGACGCAACCCCGGAGGCGTCGACGAAGAGGCGGACCATATCTGTCGCGGACATGCCGACACCAGTCAACCTGTTCGGTAAAATGCGAGCCGAGCCGCCGAACGCCGACGACACAGTATGATTGCCACATTTCTTCGCCATTGCCAATGCACTGCTCACGCCGCTTTACGATGGCCAATTGGGGTGTAGGATTTCATGGAAAACGACAGCGAGGACGTCATGAACGACACGATCAACGAGGGTGGCCACGACTATGCCGACGACGGTGAGGCCGAGACGGAGACGCATCAAGAGACCCAGCAAGATGCATGCAATATTGTGGATGAGGCATTGTTTGGGAACGATGTCACTTCCATGGGCGAAGGCGTCACTGCCGCGTCGTTGGCCGCTTCACTTGTGGCTCAATTGTCGACGACAAGAAGATGAGCCAACGAACCAGGGGCTACACCCCTGCCAAGGACAAGCTCCTATGCAAGGAATGGATGTAGATTTCACAAGATCCACTATGCGGCACCGAGCAAAAGGGCTTTGCCTATTGGAAGAAGGTGGGCAAGTTCTTTCATGAGCATATGAAATTTGGGAAGGACGCCTTTTAGCGATCAAAACGATCTCTCCCTCTCCAAGCATTGGGGCACCATCCATGCCGAGTGTAGCAAGTTCCAAGGCTCCTACGAGATGGTGACGAAAAGGAAAATAAGTGGCTTGCAGCCGGTTGACATGGTAAAACCTCTTTCTCTCTTTGTCGATGTATTGCATTTGCATTGAGCCATTGTTGGCATCCATCTGTGTAGATCATGAAAGCAATGGAGCATTTAAAGACGGCGAACAATAACAAGGCCTTCTCGTTTGGGCCATTGTTGGACATTTCTCAAGGACACCAAAAAATGGGAGACTAGCTTTGCCATTTGGAGAGAAACAAACAGCAAGAAGAGGGGCAAGACAAGTGCTTTGACGGGCAGTGTCGTCGACCTAGACTCCGACAATGACGAAGGCTTCGTTGCCTCTGCAAGCGACGGGACTGCTGGCCATGCCCGCCGCCCTGGTGGCCACAAGGCCACGAAGGCCGACCTCACCCGCCAGGCTGGTTCCTTGGCATTCCAGGAGACCTTGAAGCAGATCCTAGAGAAGAAGGAAGAGGCCATCTCCGAGAGGAAGGAGAGGCGGCGCACAGAGAAAAGGTCACCGCCAAGGCCTTTGTCGAGCTGCAGACGAGGTACATTGAGGTGAAGGAGGCCAACGCCAAGGCCAGGCTAATGGAGATCGAGGCCAAGGCGAAGTCGATGGAGGATGAAGCCAATGCCAAGGAGGCCGAGGCCAGGTCTAGGGTGCTGGAGGCCAAAGCCAAGGCCAAGGAGGCCGAAGCCAAGATCATGACCGAGGAGAACGCCATCATGCTCACCGACCTGGATAGCATCACCGCCCCGATCGCAGGGCTTGGGTTGCGAAGAGGCAGCAAGCCATCTGACATGGTTATACCCTACGGGTACATGACCTTAGCATACCTAGTCCAGCCCAAGGAAGGACCACGAGAACATGCGACGGCCCATGAAGATTTTCGGGTGGCCAGGCCCCATGACGCCTTCGGATCCTTGGAAAGCAAGACTAGAGTAGATAGAAAATTCAAAGGGGTAAACCCTAAAACCTGTAACCGACTCGATCTGTGCCTGGGACCTGGCTATCTCTATATAAAGGCCAGGAGGGCACGACGAGGAGGTCTCCTACAATCTCTCGCACACCACCGCATACACACCTCCATGCCAGATTGCATATGCGCACCCCTGTACTTTTCGGTTCCGTCGTAATCAAGAGCAGACAAGCAGGAGTAGGGTTTTCCCTTCGGGGGCCTGAACCTGGGTAAACCTCGTGTCCTCGTGTTGCTTGTTTGCTAACTGTTCCGCGATCTCCAGCATCCCCATCTTCTCCAAAACCCAAGTCCATAACAATGGGCATTGACGAGATTAAACCTCGTCAATTGGCGCCGTCTGTGGGAACTGGGGGCGCTGATTGTGCGATCGTGACGGTCCGAACCAAAGCGATCTACAACTCCGCAGCGACGGAGAGTCATCTCCTCTTCGGCGCCTTCGAATTCACCGCCCACTCGCCAGCCACCCTGAAGGACTTCAAGCCCGTTGGCGACGGACTCGAGATCTTGTTCGGGAGCTTCTGCTTCCAGGTGGGGCAAACCGGAACTCTCCGCCTCCCAGAGCGGGTGCCCCTGCCATCGATCAGGCCTGCTTTGTGGGCTCCACACCCCGTGCTACGCACATCACCATCGACAGACGAGTCCTATGACAGCAGCAGCTGCAACTCAGATCTGTGCGATCCACCATCGGATGAAGGGACCTACGGTTCCGGATCCGAAAGCTGTGGCAGCAGCAATCCGATCTACGAGCTCTACCAGTGCGCCGCAGTCATCCAACCCGCAGGGTAGAAAGGGCAGGAACAGAAGAAGCCAGTCCCCCCACCCAACGGGAACGACACAGATTAGGTCATCCACCTCAGCGAGGAAGTATGTGCTCAAGCACGTGAAGCCGTAGCAGGCAACAAGATCCTGCCCGCAGATGCCTCACGGGACCTGCTGATGGCATACCACATGCTCCTCATCAAGGAGCACAAGAAGCAAGTGAAGATGCAAGAGGTGCTTGACAAGCGCAAGCAAGCAGCCTCGGAGTCCAGTGCGCGGCGAGCTGCGCTCTCCGCCATGGGCATCAACTCCAGCTCGCATGGAAACCATGGCAACAAGCACCATTCTCGCACGAAGAACATGGATCCCAAGGCACGTCGCGAGGTGACTCGGGCCCTCAACACGTCCTTCATGCAGATGGATGCCGACGGCAACATCATCCCGAAGACGCCACAAGCTGCGATCATGGCAGCCACCGCGTACCTCGCGTCCCATCCACCTCCGGAGGGGGACCCAAAAAGGGCCATGCATAAGTCCGCGCTTACCGGACTCGGACTCGTTGGAGCCGCGCTCCACGGAGAAGCTCCTGCGGAGCCAAAGAAGAAGGCTGTGGTCAGGTTCAATCGCAGCCCCACGCCCTTATCCGAGGACGAAGAGCACGACCTTCCTCGAAGGCACAAGATCTCGCGCCGTCGCAGCCGCGACTACGACGCTCGAAGCGAGCTAACCCAGCGCAAGATCGACAAAGCGCGCGCTAAGCGCGTATGCTCGTCCGAATCCGAAGAGGATGACGACGAAGGAGAACTCTGCGGATCCCGATGCTTCAGCAGATCCGTTCGGCGGACACGGATGCCACGGAACTTCAAGATTCCTTCGGACACTCCGAAGTTTGACGGCACACAGGACCCCAAGGCGTGGCTCAGCGACCACTTGTCGTCCGTCAAGCTACACGGCGGAAACAAGGAAACCGCCATGTAATACCTTCAGCTGCAGCTGACAGGCGCAGCTCGGATCTGGCTTAGCAGCCTATCCTTAGGATCCATCCGAAGCTGGGAGGAGCTGGCATACAGTTTCGTCCGAAATTTCAAGGGCACCAGCAAGAGGCCTGCCTCGACCGAGGAGCTGCGGGCCTGCACCCAACGAACGGGCGAATCCATTCGCTCGTACATACTGTGTTGGTCCAACACCAAGAACTCCGCAGTGCACATCTCTGAGGAGAGAGCTATCGACGCCTTCAAGGACGGCGTCAAACGCTAGGACTTCAAAGAAGAACTTGGGCGCGTCAAGCCCAAGACAGTCGACCACCTCATGGACATCGCCAACAGGTGGGCCGACAGCGAGGACTCTGTCCACCGAGCGCACTCAGAGGAGGAAGACGACTACGGACGGCGACGTGAACGCCGTAGCAAGAGAAGATCGCGCGTCTACGACGATCGCGATGGACCCGACATGGTCGCGGCTGGCTACGCCGACCGCCACAACGACGACAACCGTAGCAACAGCCGATACCGTGGAAGCAACTTCTGCGACGGAGGACGCCCAACGCAGTCATGGCAACTCCGTGGCCGTGACGACGGACCCTCAGCATACGAAAAACTATCGGGTCCATGAACCATGCACTTCTACATCGACAAGCAGGATGACAAGAAGAAGGCAAGCCACATGCTCAAGGACTGCTGCGAGTTCCAGAAACTCAGCGAGAGCATGGCCCAGATGAGGCAGCAAGCCCCGAACCCTGGATATGGGAACGCACCCGCACCAGGCGAGATTGCACATGGAGCTCCTCCACCACCACCCGTGGGACCTCCGAACCACCCAATCGCACCCGCGCAGAATAACGGTGGGCACGGGTACCCCGCACCGAAAGGATCACCGATGATCCAAAAAGGGCGCCCAACAAACAGGGTGCAGAAGAAAATCACCCGCCAAATTAACCTGGCCGTGACCGCTCCGCCCGCCATCCCTGAGTACCTCAGCAGATCAGATTCCTGCATCACGTTCAGCCGTTTGGATCACCCTTGCCAGGTCCCTCGCCCAGGTCATGCTGCCCTAGTGCTCGAGGCGCAGATCGGCGGGTTCGACATGAGCCACGTCTTCATGGACGGCGGCAACGACTTGATCTTCGACAGCACCTTGGCAGCAATGCGGATCCCGCTATGCAGCCTGGAACAATCTGTTACAGCGTTCCACGGCATCGTTGAAATGGATCGTATGGGCACCTAGAGGGGGGGGGGGATGAATAGGTGCTAACCAATTTTTAATACCATTTCAATTTTAGGCTTGACACAAAGTAAATTCTCTATATATGCAACAACGAGAATTTCCCTATATGTAACCCTAACTACTAAGCACGTAAAAGAGGAGCGAGGAAACCGTAGTGGAGCACGCGGAGACACAGGGATTTGTTTTACCGCAGTTCCTTCCTTGTTAAGGGAAGTACATCTGCGTTGGAGGGGTGGGCGGTTCTAAGAGCACCACGCCACAATAGGCCTCACCCTATTCTCCGATGGATCTCGCCACGAGAGGCCTGATCCACCTTCTCCACTATTGGATCCCTTCGAGGCGGGAACCGGTGCCTTTTACAACACTATCGGGGCACACACCCACAACCGAATTGGGGGCTCCCGAGATGACAACAAGCTGCCACAAGAACAAGGTTTATCAATATAAACAAAAACAAGGATCTAGGTATTTGCAAGAAATACAAGATCGGAGGTTCTCCAAATGAACGGAGAGGAGATGAAGCGCTTGATTGCTGATGATGAAGATTGAGTTCTCCTCCTTCGATTCCCCAAGGGATGGGGCCTTTGGGCGGATCTAGGTGGAGCTCTCTTGGATGAAGCTTTCAGATCTGATCTGGTTTTTTTCGAGATGAATCAAGAGTTCTGGCAGGAGGAGGAAGGCTGGCTTAAATACCCCTCCATAGATCTGGCCGTTTCACAACTTTGGGGGCGGATTATCCGCCCTTGGGAAAACTCCACCCCAGGGGCGGATTATCCGGGGAAAACTCCGCCCCCTCTTTGGGGCTTGCGCCTTGCGATGAGCAGGGGGGCGGACTATCCGTCCCCCCTTAGGGGTGGATTATCCGACGGGGCCAGAAAATCCGGCCAAAACTCCGCCCCCCTTCTGGGGCTTGCCCCTACTTGGGAAGAGGGAGGGGCGGATTATCCGCCCCCCAAAAGCAGAATCCTTTTCCCTTTTTCTCATAGAAGCTGCAACACTTCAACACACATTAAATAATCTTTGATATTGTTATCTAACACACAAAACACTAAGGATTATAAAATGTTCTTTCAATCTCCCCCTTTTTGGTGTTAGATGACAATATTAGGATTTGCAATGAAACCGGCTAATGCCACCTTAAAAAATGGAAGACACTCCCCCTAGATGTGTGCATATTTAAAATTTGTATTTGAATACAAATACACACACTAGAGAGAACACAACTTCCATAAAAAAGATAATTGAAACAATGTGGTTTGGGAAACAAGGTCATACCACCGGATGAGAATATAGCCAAAGAATATAGTTTGTTTGATAGCCTCCAAACACATCCCAATCATGCCAGCAATATTGAGGCATACATTAGATAGGCCCATGATTCCATATGCCATCAAATATGCCTCCATAGATAAATCCAGAATTCCATGAGATCCACAATAGATAAATAAATCCAGAAATCCATGAGATCCACAAGATAAATCCAGAAATCCATGAATACCACACAACATACCAAACTTAGTGAAAACATGACAAAGTCTTACATAATCAAACGCAAATAGCAAATGAGTTCACGCTAAAAAGGCACAAGCAAGCAAATAAAATGACTGAAAGAAGGATGCTTGCGCCCGACCCTTGCAAATCCACGAGACCTAATAGAACTACTTCTCCCCCTTTGGCATCGAAACGCCAAAAAGGAAGAAGAGCGATGCTAACGCCCCTGGAGATCACTCCTCCTCATCCTCATCGTAGTCATTCCCGTCCCCTTCCTCTTCATCATACTCATCATCATCGTCATCAGCTGGAGGAGTGGGTGCCCTCGGTGGGGGAGGAAAGAGGCAACTCTCGAGCTCGCCATAGTTGATCCCTGAGGTGTTCCACTGAGCATATGGATCCAGAGCAGTGGGAGGAGGTGGATGGCCAGTGGCACCTGAGACATGGTGGAGAATAAGATGCTGCGTGTGATCCCTCTCATGATCCCTGCGGTACGCCTCATATTGGCCCTTGTGAGTGTCAATGCCCATGCAAAGAATGTGCCGCTAGAACCAAGTGAGCTGGTTAACCTCGCGTGCCATTGGGGACACCGTGGAACGACGACCACTAGCCCGAGCATCACGCATGAAGGACTCCGGGGCAGTGGAAGGGTGATGGGTCTTCTGAGCCTTGTTGTAGATTTTCTTGGGCTTGTGAATTCCATCCAGAGCAGAGCCAAAATCCTCATGTGGCAACATATGATTGACGAGCATCATTATGAAAGGAGCATAAGGAATAGAGATCCTGTTGATCATAGAATCCGTCATCTCATGATAAATATAGTCCATGACATCCAGTTTGTAACCTGTGGCTGATCCAGAGTTAGTGGCACACTCGTGAGCAAAAGCAAGAAGTGGAACCAGGTGGCCACGGATCCTGTCATTGTTGCCACCACTAGGAGCGATGCAGTCCCTAAATATGCCAACAAGGGCTGCATACAAGGGAGAGAGACCAGCGAAAGTACCAGCAACACCATCAGAGGAAAGGCAAGGAGCAAGTGCAGTATCCTTGGATGGCTTCAGAGGAGAAATGATACGGTGGCCCGAAGGAGTGTCACGACCATGGAATGCATAACCAAGAACCTGCCCAAAGGTGCGAAAGTCCGACTGAATCATGGTGGTCCCTGTCATCCACTTCATAGTACGGCGCTCATCACCGCAAATCACCAGAGTTGAGAAGAACTGCCGCACCATAGAGGAATCATAGTTGCATTGGATAGTCATGAGGTGGTGCAGCCCCATCTTGTTGGTCACATCTAGTGCCTCAATGAGCCTTGTCTTGGATTGAGCCTCAGTCAAATTGATGGGACGCATGGGGCAAAGCTTGAGAGTAGCATAGACATCATCATGAATAGCCCGAAAGTGGGAATTCCAAAACATAGAGTCCTCGGGGGGACCATCACTGTCAGCCTCATCATAATAATCAGTCTGGCGAATGGTGGCATACTGAAGACTGTCCATAGCCTTGTAATTGGGCCGAGACTGTTTGCCCTTGTGAGATGCGGTCCTTTTAGTTTTCTTACTTGCCTCTGCCATCCGTTCAGCCTCTCTTGCTGCTCTGCTGACCTCGGTCTCGTCAATGAACTTCCCGTCTGCAGTAGGCTTGAGATAACGGGCACGGGAACGACGGACGAAGGTCTTGGTCGGCTTGGAACCACCTGTGAAAAGCATTAGAGGGATAGCATGGAGATAAGCATACACACAAGTCCAGGAGAAAAAACACGGAGAAAGAGTAGCAATGCAACCCATAACCAATGATGTGTATTTGCAGAAGCAGGACCAAAACAGACCAGATTTTACTCTCCAGGCCGGATTATCCAGCCCTGGCAGGGGCGGATAATCCGCCCCCCGCAGAAATTTTCTGGATTGGCTCTGATCTACCATGGCAAAACAGATCGGGTACTAGGGTTGCAATTCTACTGATTCTAGCATGTAAGGAACAACACCAAGGACCTTCTACAACGAGATTTCCACCAAATAAAATGCATCCCATACAAAAGGAGAGAGATGATGGAGTTACCCTCACTCACTGGAGGAAAATCGCGGAGGAGAAGATACCCGGAGGGCGAGGTGAAGAAGATCCGGGGAGAGCCCGGAGAATCCGGTGGTCGAATCGACTCCGGGAGAGGCGGATGCTCCGGCGGCGGCTGGGGGGCAGAGGTAGGGTTGGGGGAGGACAGACTGCTCTGTTTGAGCCTGCCCTCCCCGACCCAGCCTATAAGGGGCTGATTTCGCCCGGGGCGGATAATCCGCCCCCCACTTTAGGCGGATAATCCCCCCCCCTAGAAATTCTGTAAAATACAGAATCAGGCCAGAGCAACCTAGCAAACCTCTCGATGGTGTTTTAGAGGACTTGTGTGCAAGAATAGATGGTTCAAGGAGGGAGAGAAAGGCTTGGGTTGAGAGCATCAAACTGAGATGGTACTACACACCCAAATTTGAGTGTGTTTTCCATAAGAACATGAGATATGCAAGAAAATCCAACGAGACCCATGAGAAACCAACTCTTCTCGAGGAAGAGGGCGGTGAACGAAGCCACCATGTTGGAGCGCATGTCATGACACCGCGAAGATGTATCTTGAGTTCAAAACCAATGCTCATCGATGACCCACATATCACAAAATGATATTAAGGGAAATGATTTTACTTGCTTTTGGCATTATGGGGGGAGGGTTGGCCCAGTCAATTAGGACCACACTCCCCCTATGTCTATGCCCACATCTAAACCAAATACATGAATAAGAGCAAGTGAGTGTGCAAGGGTAGTCAAGCCAAGATCCTTGAATCTATGATATTTAGCTCATTCCTCAAATAACAAAATCTTGATTCATCAAGAGGCTTCGTGAAAATATCAGCAAGTTGGTTCTTCGTTCTCACAAAGGATAGGGCAATATCACCACGAGCAACATGATCCCGAATAAAGTGGTTGCGAATCTCTATATGTTTTATTCTTGTATGCTGCACGGGATTGTAAGCAATTTTGATAGCACTTTCATTGTCGCATAATAGAGGCACTTTGTCACAATTAACACCATATTCCTTTAAAGTTTGCCTCATCCATAACAATTGTGTACAAGCACTTGCATCAGCAACATATTCAGCTTCGGCGGTTGAGAGTGAAATACAATTCTGTTTCTTTGATGACCAACCCACTAGAGACCTGCCCAAGAATTGACATGCAGAAGAGGTTGATTTCCTATCATCTTTGTCACCAGCCCAATCTGAATCAGTGTAACCACATAGAGAGAAACTTGAACCCTTGGGATACCATAACCCAAAATTTGGGGAATGAACCAAATATCGGAAGATTCGCTTGACCGCCACTAAGTGGCTTTCTTTAGGAGCGGCTTGGTACCTTGCACACACTCCTACACTTAACACGATATCGGGCCTAGATGCACAGAGGTAAAGGAGAGAGCCGATCATGGATCAGTATACCTTTTGATCCACGTCTTTACCCTTGGGATTGAGCTCAAGATGACACTTTGTTTGCATTGGGGTAGCAAAGCCATTGAGATCCGTCATCTTGAACCTTTTGAGCATGTCTTGGATGTACTTAGCTTGATTAATAAAGGTTCGCCAAAATCAATTCCTTCCACTTGAGAGAATCCTTGAGCCACGAGTCGTGCTTTATTCCTCACAACAATGCCATTTTCATCTTGTTTGTTCTTGAAGATCCACTTGGTGCTGATAACATTGCGGCAATCATTTGTTTTCTCTATGAGCTTCCAAACTTTGTTGCGTTCAAAGTTATTTAATTCTTCATGCATTGCAACAACCCAATCGGGGTCTTCAAGAGCATCAAAAACCTTCTTCGGTTCAACCATGGAAATGTGAGCTTGATGATCACAGAAGCTTGCAAGTTCTCTTCTAGTGGATACCCTTCGTCGTAGATCACCAAAAACCTTGTCAAGAGTGTGACCTCTTAGTTCAAGGTTCCGATCAGCACGAGCCTTGCGACGAGCCTCAATGTCCTTATTGTTTCTAGAAGGTGTTGATTCAGTATTTGTATCCTTGTCTTGATTACTGCCCTGCCCTTGATCTTGGTCTGCGTTAACACCAGAAGATTTCTGCTGAGTTTGTTCTTCAGGGCCGGATAATCCGCCCCTTGGAGGGGCCGGACTATTCGGCCTGGGAAGTGAAGTACCAGAGTCTTCTTCCTGAGAGTGCCTAACAGGAGTTGGAGACCCAGGGCCGGATAATCCGCCCTAGGGGGCCGGAGAATCCGGCCTGGGAGCTTCAGAGTTGTTGGCTTCTCCTCCAGATCCTCTGGAACGAGTTGGAGTGCCAGGGGCGGATTGTCCGCCCCTTGTAGGGGGCGGATAGTCCAGCCACGGACTACCAACTTGTCCAGGGGACAGATGATCTTCAGCAGATTGCGGTGTTGGTGCAGGATTTTCTCCAACAGTAGGAGCTTGCTGATCTTGTGTAGATGAGGGCTCCACATGTGTGGAGCATTGTCCTTCCCGATCCGCCACAAGGGGTTCCTCAATGGGCGGAAAAATCCCACGCCCATTCTTCTTATGGCATCTTGGGGTATTTCAACATCTGCATCACAAACATCAACTTGCCCTACAAAGGAGCCGTTATTTTCATCGAACTCCACACTACAAGATTCTACAACAATCCTAGTGAGCTTGTTGTAGACTCTAAAGTGTGGGATTCAGCACCGTAACCAACAAAAATACCTTCTAAAGCCTTGGACTCAAATTTTGACAAACGGACACCTTTAATAAGAAAGAAACACTTACACCCGAATACCCTGAAGTATGAGATGTTGGGCTTGTTACCTTTAAGAATTTCATATGGAGTATTGTCCAAAATCTTTTGGAGTTATAGCCGGTTCGATGAGTGACAAGCAGTGGATATGGCTTCAGCCCAAAAATTATAAGGAGACTTGAATTCAGCCAACATTGATCTTGCCATGTCCATCAAAGTCCGGTTCTTCCTCTTGGCTACACCATTTTGTTGAGGGGTGTACGCAGAGGAATATTGATGTCTAATCCCCTCTTCGCTTAGAAACTCATTCAAAGTGTAGTTCTTGAATTCGGAGCCGTTGTCACTTCTAATTGCCAAGATAGGAACATTGTGTTGACGTTGAACTTCATTGGCAAAGTCAATGATGGTTTGTTGAGTCTCACTTTTCAGCTTGAAGAAATAGACCCATGTATATCTTGAGTAATCATCGAAAATGACCAAGCAATATTTCTTCCCACCAAGACTTGCATGAGAAGGAGGACCAAATAAATCCACATGAAGTAATTCCAAGATCCTCTTTGATGACACAATAGTCTTCCTCTTGTGGGGAGAGTCATGCATTTTTCCTTCTACACAAGCCCTGCAAACACGATCTTTGGCAAAAGAGGCATTGTCTTTTAGTCCATAGATGTGGCCACCCTTCTGGAGACTTTGCAAAGTTCTCATGTTGACATGGGCTAAACGGCGATGCCATAGCCAGCCCACGTCGTCCTTTCCGAATAGACACATCGGACCCGAAGTGGTTTTCCCCGAGAAGTCCACCACATACAGGTCATTTTCGACGTATCCAACGAAAGCGACCTTTAGGGACTTGCTCCACAAGAGTACCACCAAATCATCATTGATAAAAACAGCAAAACGCATCTTGCCAAGGGCACAAACAAAAAGAAGGTTGTAACCGAGGGTCTCAACAAGCATGACGTCCACGAGAGAGATATCGTGGGCAACCACAACCTTGCCAAGACCCAATACCTGAGATTTAGACTTATCTCCGTGATGATCTCCTTGCTTCCGGTCATATGACTAGTGCAGCCACTATCCAACACCCATTTCGACCCACCGGAAGCATAGCCCTGCAAGAAAATTACTTCTTGGTTTTAGGTACCCATTTTTCAATGGGTCCTTTCATGTTAGTAACAAGGGTCTTTGGGACCCAAATAGACCAAGCAATATATTCATCAAAGGGACCGACATAATAAGCATAAACATCGCCATAGTCATCACAAAAGAGTTCATAATTCGGATTGTGAGACCCTGCAAAACCAATATTATTAGTCTTGTCTTTTGTGACATTCTTCTCAGCGGTGCTTATCTTTGATTGCACATTCTTGGTCTTGTTCTTCTTGGACTTGGTGACATACCCAAGTCCCTCTTTACCATGATTTGACCTTTGCTTGCCAAGGACTTCATCAAGCACACCTTTGTCCTTGGTAGTGATGTCCTTGATCACTTCTTTTTCCACACTAGCATTTTCCTTGTTACTATATGTTGAGTTGGACGAGCTAGGAGTATCATATTTGGCCAATCGACTTTGAAGCTGATCATGTGACTCACTGAGAATAGAGAACTCGTTTTTCAACGCCTTGTGAGCATGTCAAGTTTCTCCAATTCCTCGGAGAGTCTATCATGAGCAGCCCCAAAGTCAATCCTTTCCTTCTTTAACTTCTTTGCTTTGCTGACAGCATTGTCACGTTCCTTAACAAGTTTAGTCACAATTTGACGGGTTTCACAGCATAGTAAATCAAAAAAATTCTACGGATGCGAACGGGAAAGCCAAGATCTAATCTAGGAGATGCAAACAACGAGGGGATTAGATGAGATCTTCATACCCTTGAAGATTCGCACAGCGGAACGTTCGTCGGAACGTGGGTGATGTAGTCGTTCTCGCTTCTCCTCCTCGCGATCCGATCCGATCTAACACCGCAAGTGGCGATGCCTCCGAGAGATGCACACGTGCGGAACCTCGACGTCTCCTCCTTCCTCGGTCCAACAAGTATGGTGGAGAGACGGATTGGATCTACAACGCGACGGCGCGGTGCAAGTGGCGGAGAGTTTCTGTAGCAGGGCTTCGCCTACACGCAGTCGGGAGGGAGAGAGAGAGGAGGGCAGCAGGGCGGCTAGGGCTTGAGGAGGAGGTGTGGGAGGGGTGCGCCCCTAGCCCTCTTTATATAGAGGGGTGGGCGGCCAGCCCTTGCCCCTCCCCCAAGCCCTAGGGCAGGCGGCCAAGGAGGGAGGAGTGGGGGGCAAGTTTCCCCCCTTCTAGAAGCTCCCCTAGGGTTTGCCCTAGGTTTGGCCGGCTGGGCCCTATGGGGCCTTGAAACCCTGGCCCAATGCGGCCAGGGCACTCCCTCATAGGCCCATGCCCCCTCCCGGCAGGTGGGGCCACGTTGCCCCCCCTCCGGAAGGTTCTAGAAGCTTCCGGTACAATACCGATTAACCCGAAACAATTCCGAACTCCAAAAACTGCATTGCCTTATATGAATCTTATTCTCCGGACCATTCCGGAACCTCTCGTGATGTCCCGGATCCCATCCGAGACTCCGAACAAAAACTCATAAACCAATTATCCAATCTATCCTAGCGTCGAGACACGTTAAGTGTGTGACCCTTCGGGTTCGAGAATATGCAGACATGATCTTCTATCAATAATCAACAGCGGGGTCTGGAAACCCATATTGACTCCCACACATTCACCGATGATCATATCGGATGAACCACGATGCCAGGATTCAATCAATCCCATATATATATATTCCCTTCGTCTCGCGATATTTTACTTGCCCGAGATTTGATCGTCGGTACCGTCATACCTAGTTCAATCTCGTTCACAGCAAGTACTTTACTCGTTCCGTAATCCGATATCACTTTGTGATTAACTCCTTAACCACATGCTTGCAAGCGGTGTTGATATCGATTACCGAGTGGGCCCGAAGTATATCTCTCCGACTTGGGAGGGACAAATCCCATCTCGATACATACAACCCAACAGGCACTTTCCGATCACCTGAGAGACACCTTTATGATCACCCTCTCATAGGATGACGTTTGATGACCTCAAAGCTTTCTTCCGATACCAGGGAGTTGTATTATCTCATGGTCTAAGGAATACAATATTTGACATAAGAAAAGCTTCGCAAAGATGAACACGATGACACGATCTAATTGCTCCGCTTAGTTTGGGTCTGTCCACCATATCATTCTCCCAATGATATGATCTCATTATTAATCAACAACTCATGTCTATGGTTAGGAAACCTTAACCATCATTAATAAATGAGCTAGTCCATAGAGGCATACTAGGGACACGGTGTTGTTCACAAACCACACAAGTATTAAAGTTTCCGCTTAATACAATTCTAGCATGGAATATAAACTTTATCATGAACAAGAATTATAATAATAACATCTTTATTATTGCCTCTAGGGCATAATTCCAACACAATTTCATCATGTGACTCTTCAATAGACTCAAGCCTCTCTTCAAGAGAGACCCGAGCCTCTTCCTCCTCTTCAAGAGCATTTTTTAAGGATGCAATTTCCATTGCATCCTCCCTTTCAATTCCGCCCTTTTCCTGAAGGAGAGCTTCGTTTTGGTCTAGCTGATCCATAAGAGCTTCAAAACGAACTTTGTGCTCACCTTGCAAGTTAGTGTAGAAATAGTCCAAAGCAATAATCTCTTCTTTAACCTTAGGACTAGTAGGATCATCCATGTCAATCATAGCCTTAGGAAAAGAAGAGTTAGAAGAAGTTACCTCGGAGCTTCTTACCATGAGGCAAGTAGCATTCTTGTTGATGATGTTTTCGTTCGGAGAGTCGAAGAGAGATGTTGATGTAGATGTGGTGGCTATAGCAGCCACCTCTTGAGAGTTATCGTCCTCGTCCTCATCTTCACTCCCCGATGAATATTCTTCTTGAGCCACTAGAACAATCTTTGGTTGCTTCTTGAAAGGAGCATTCTTCTTTACAAATTGTTTATTACGTGGAGCTTTTGATTTGTCCTTAAAAATTAGTCTTCCTCCATTATCCTCCCTAGTTTGATATGGACACTCAGCTACGAAGTGCAGCCGGTCACCACAATTGAAGCATGTTCTCAGCTTGGGACCATTTTCTTTTCTTCCATAAGCTCCACTCTTGCGATCTAGTTCAGCTTTAGCCTTGGCTGGATCTTTCCAAAAGTTTCTTGCATAAAGAGCCAAGTATTGTTCGTGGATCCTTTTTATATCCTCGGGACAGTCCAGACCTTCTACCGCATATTCATCATGATCAATCACACTAGTCTTCAAGGCCATGTTGACCCCCTTTTGCATCCCCATATCTCGAGCACGAGCATCTTCGACATTCTTGGCAGCCACTTTGAAAGCGGCCATTTCTTGCATTACCTCATTGGATGACATGAGGTGATAGTTATGCCTACCTTGGAGACTTTTCAAATCTGTGGGCTCAAATGGCATAAGAGCACTGACATACTTGCGCTTGATCCAAGCATCATCAACATAAGCTGCACCGTGGTTTCTGAAGGTTGTGGCTATTGCCTTGAGCCTCCTATACATGTCCTCGTGGTCTTCTCCATCCAGCATATAGAATCCTTCAGCTTCATTGCTCAAGGCATCATATCTATTCCTTCTCATACTTTCATTTCCGATGAAGAGCTCGGTGAGGGCATCCCAAGCTTCTTTAGCTGTGCTAAGATGCTGAATGTGTGGCATGTCTTTGTCACCCACACCAAGGTGTATCATGTGTAGAGCTGTAGCGTTGAGTTGGCTATCGACCACTTCTCTTCTTGTGATATTGTTGGGGTTTCCAACATGAAGACCATTTTCGATGATCTTCCACAACTCTATGGAGGAACTGCACACATGAGATTTCATCAAAAATTGCCATTGAGAGAAAGTAGATGAAGAAAGTTTGGGTGGATCACCCCTATTATGTGTATGTGGGTGAGGGATAGGTGGATCAGGGGAATACACATGAGAAACCTCATTGTATCCATCCTTACCGCTATCCTTTTTCGAGGAGGCGCTCTTGCTAGTATCATCACCAACCACTTCGTTATCTTTGGAAACAGTTTTACCCGTTTCCTTGGATTGCGGAGTGGTATCCTTAGAGTTAGATGGAGGTGATGTTGCGGATGTGGAGAGACGCATTATCAATTGACGCATCTCTTCCATCTTAGCCTCCATTGAACTCACCAAGGTTGTTTCCAACGTCTTGAGATCGTTCATGGTGACTACCTCCGGAGCATCACTCCCATCTACCTTGGAACCCATACTTCTCTTAGGCGGTTAAGCCCGAAATAAGAGCCGAGGCTCTGATACCAATTGAAATGGATCGTATGGGCACTTAGAGGGGGGGGGGGTGAATAGGTGCTAAGCAATTTTTAATACTTTTTCAATTTTAGGCTTGACACAAAGTAAATTCTCTAGATATGCAACAACGAGAATTTCCCTATATGTAACCCTAACTACTAAGCACGTAAAAGAGGAGCGAGGAAACCGTAGTGGAGCACGCGGAGACACAAGGATTTGTTTTACCGCAGTTCCTTCCTTGTTAAGGGAAGTACATCTGCGTTGGAGGGGTGGGCGGTTCTAAGACCACCACGCCACAATAGGCCTCACCCTATTCTCCGATGGATTTCGCCACGAGAGGCCTGATCCACCTTCTCCACTATTGGATCCCTTCGAGGCGGGAACCGGTGCCTTTTACAACACTATCGGGGCACACACCCACAACCGAATTGGGGGCTCCCGAGATGACAACAAGCTGCCACAAGAACAAGGTTTATCAATATAAACAAAAACAAGGATCTAGGTATTTGCAAGAAATACTAGATTGGAGGTTCTCCAAATGAATGGAGAGGAGATGAAGCGCTTGATTGCTGATGATGAAGATCGAGTTCTCCTCCTTCGATTCCCCAAGGGATGGGGCCTTTGGGTGTATCTAGGTGGAGCTCTCTTGGATGAAGCTTTCAGATCAGATCTAGTCTTTTTCGAGATGAATCAAGAGTTCTGGCAGGAGGGGAAGGCTGGCTTAAATACCCCCTCCCCAGATCTGGCTGTTGCACAACTTTGGGGGCGGATTATCCGCCCCCACTTGGGGCGAATTATCCGCCCCTGGGAAAACTCCGCCCCAAGGGCGGATTATCCGGGGAAAACTCCGCCCCTCTCTAGGGCTGGCGCCCGTGAAGCTTGGTGAAGATCTTGGGGGGGGGGGGCGGATTATCCAGCGAGACCGGAAAGTCCGGCCAACACACCGCCCCCTCTCTGGGGCTTGCGCCTTGGCGATGCGCAGGGGGGCGGACTATCCGGCCCCCCTTAGGGGAGGATTATCCGGTGGGGCCAGAAAATCCTGCCAAAACTCCGCCCCCCTTCTGGGGCTTGCGCCTACTTGGGAAGAGGGAGGGGCGGATTATCCGCCCCTGGTGGGGGCAGATTATCCGCCCCCCAAAAGCAGAATCCTTTTCCCTTTTTCTCATAGAA
This sequence comes from Avena sativa, assembly GCA_916181665.1. Taxonomy (NCBI): domain Eukaryota; kingdom Viridiplantae; phylum Streptophyta; class Magnoliopsida; order Poales; family Poaceae; genus Avena; species Avena sativa. Next base: position 429,204,118 of record OV702280.1, read on the forward strand.
GCTGCAACACTTCAACACAAATTAGATAATCCTTGATATTGTTATCTAACACACAAAACACTAGGGATTATAAAATGTTCTTTCAATCGTCCCAGGGAAGGGTGTATTCCCCCTGGGAAAGATATGGCTCGACGTCATCTTCGGCAAGCCGGATAACTTCCGATGCGAGCGACTAGAGTTCGAGGTGGTGGACGGGCCATCACAATACCATGCCATCCTCGGGCGCGTGGCATATGCACGATTCCTGGCGGTACCGCACTACGCGTACCTGCTAGTCAAGATGCCAGGACCCAGGGGCGTCATCACGGTCCACGGGAGCTTCACCCGATCGGACCACTGCGACAGGGACTTCAACAGAATCTCCTAGTCCTTCGGCATGCAGGAGGAGCTAGTAAGGCTCCGCGAGGTGACGGACAACGGGGCACCCCTAGTCGCAAGACAGAACGCACCAGATATGTCCTTCGACTCCACCGTCAACACAAAGAAGGTACAGGTCCATCCGACGGATGCCTCCAAGACGGCGCTGATTGCCAACGACCTCTCCGCATAGGAAAGCGCGCTCGTCGAATTCCTCCGTGAGCGCTGGGAAATCTTCGCCTAGTGTCATGCGGACATGCCAGAAGTTCCCAGGGAATTTGCCGAGCACGCAGTAAATGTCTTTCCAGACACCAAGCCCGTCAAACAGTCCATCCGACGACTGTCCGAACCACGGGCCGAAGCAATCGGAGTCGAAGTCAACAGACTACTCGAAGCAAACTTCATCAGGGAGATCAAGGAGAGCGAGTGGCTCGCCAACACCGTGATGGTCCCCAAAAAGGACACAGACATCCTGCGGATGTGCGTGGACTTCACATCGCTGAACAAGCACTGCCCGAAGGATCACTTCCCTCTCCCTCGGATCGATCAAATCACCGATTCGACTGCAGGATGCGAAAAACTCTCCTTCCTCGACGCCTATTCAGGCTACAACCAGATTCGACTGAAGGTCGAAGATCAGGAGAAAACGGCGTTTATCACGCCGTTCGGAGTGTTTTGCTACAACACAATGCTCTTCGGGCTGAAGAATGCAGGCGCCACGTACCAACGGTGCATGCAGGCATGCCTGAAGGACCAGATCGGCCGCAACATACAAGTCTATGTCGATGACATAGTCATCAAAACAAGGGAAGCCAAGACGCTAATCGACAATCTCAACGAGACGTTCGATAACCTCGATCGATACAAGATCAAGTTAAACCCAGAAGAGTGTGCCTTCGGCATCCCATCTGGTCAGCTGCTCGGCTACTTCATCTCCCAGCGAGGGATCGAGGCGAACCCGAAGAAAATCTGGGCCATAATGACCAATGAGAAGCCGAAGAACCTCAAGGGCGTCCAGCAGCTTGCCGGGCGAATCACGGCATTGAGAAGGTTCATTAGCCCCATTGGCAAAAAAGCCCTGCCGTTCTATCAGCTGCTGCGCAAGGCAGACAAATTCGAGTGGACGCCCGAGGCGGATGACGCATTCGAAGATCTAAAGCGGCTGCTCTCTACCTCGCCCGTCTTGGTCACGCCAAAGGAGCGCGAGCCTTTACTGTTGTACATAGCAGCCACACATCAGGTGGTAAGCACCGTACTGGTGGTCGAGCGACCCGAAGAAGGCAAGACCCATGGGGTCCAACGCCCAATCTACTACCTCAGCAAGGTATTGACTCCGACAAAGCAGAGGTACCCTCACTACCAGAAACTCGCCTACGGCATGTTCATGATGGCTCGTCGGCTGAGCCACTACTTCCACGAGCACCAGGTGATGGTCGTCAATGAGGCACCACTGAACAACATCCTGAACAACCCGGAGGCCACAGGACGCGTAGCCCTGTGGGGCATCGAGCTGTCACCTCTAAACATCGTCTACGAGAAGCGCCACGCGATCAAGTCCCAGGTCCTTCCAGACTTCCTCGTCCACTGGATGGAACTACAACTGCCAGACACGCCAGACATGACACAGTCATGGACGATGCACTTCGACAGCTCCAAGCGCGAAGCCGGAGCAGGAGTCGGGGTCATACTGACCTCCCCGAAGGGCGACAAGATGAAGTATGTCCTCCTGATGAAATTTCGGGCTTCCAACAACGAGGCCGAATATGAAGCCCTCATCCACGGTATGAGGATGGCCAAGATCAGCGGCGCAACGCGCCTGGTCATCTACGGAGACTCAAACCTTGTCATTCAGCAGACGATGAACGAGTGCGATGCACACGACGCCAACATGATCGCGTACTGCTCACTCTACAACGCACTCGAAGGAGACTTTGACGGCTGCGAGCTTCAGCATGTTGGGAGAGAAAGCAACAAAGAGGCCGACAGACTCGCCAACATCGGCTCCACCTGCGCACGGGTACCACCAGGTGTGTTCCTCGAACAGATGTGCGTGCCATCCATCAAGCGGAAATTCCCAAAGGGATCACCCGAAGAGGCAGAGCACTCGGGAGCTGCGCTACCCGAAGGAAAGGAAGGACCCGAAAAGCTCGACACAGAAATCGCAGCGGTCAACCTAATGCAGGTCATGGAAGTCGAAGAAACTTGGACACGGCCATACCTCAGGTACCTGATAGACGGCGAACTGCCTGATAGCCCGACAGATGACCGACGCATATCTCGCCGGTCCAAGGCCTTCACCATCATCAATGGCGAGCTGTACAAGCATAGCATTTCGGGTGTACTCCAAAGGTGCGTCACCATCGGTGATGGCAAAACCATCCTCCAAGACATCCACGAGGGCATCTGTGACCATCATGCGGGCAGTCACGCCCTTGTCGCCAAAGCTCTACGAGCTGGATTCTACTGTCCAGCGGCCATGAACGACGCCAAGGACATCGTCCGAAGATGCAACGGGTGCCAAAGGTTCGCAGATAAACCTCACACACCTGGATCGGAGCTTAGGCCCATACCTCTGGCCTGGCCTTTCGCCCAATGGGGGCTCGATATGATTGGCAAACTGCCAAGGTCCTCGAAAGGAGGTCATGTCTACCTCCTGGTCGCAGTCGACAAATTCACCAAGTGGATTGAGGCCATGTCTGTCACTAACCAAAAGGGCAAAACTGCCGTCAAGTTCTTTGAATCCATTGTCTACATGTTCGGCATGCCGCATAGCATCATCACCGACAATGGGTAGAACTTCATCTCCAAAGAATTCCAGGACTTCTGGGAAGACCTCGGAATCAACATCACATACGCCTCTATGGCGCACCCGCAAACGAACGGGTAGGTTGAAAAGGCCAACGACCTCGTCGGTGCTGGCATCAAGAAGCGCCTAATGAGCCCACTCGAGCGACTCGCAGGAGCCTGGACACAAGAGCTACCCTCGGTCCTTTGGAGCCTGCGCACAACGCCAAATAGCTCAACTGTCTACACGCCTTTCTTCATGGTGCACGGAGTCGAAGCCGTGCTACCAGCAGAGGTACGCCACAAGGCCCCACGGGTCGTCGCCTACAGCGAAGCCGAATCGACAGCCGCACTCGAAGACGCCGTCGACACACTCAATGAGGCGCGTGATATAGCAGCAGCTCGATCAGCGGTGTATCAACAGAGCCTCCGCAACTACCACAACCGACGGCTGCGCCCAAGGTCCTTCGTCGAAGGAGACCTAGTCTTGCGACTCAAGCAAGAGCGACCAAAGAAATTCGAGTCACCATGGGAAGTACCCTACATCGTCACTGAAGTCATCCCAGGTGGCGCCTATCGCCTCAAGCACGTGGAGTCTGGAGTCGCATACTCCAACCCATGGAACGTCACACAACTGCGACGCTTCTACCCCTAGCTACCTCCCTCTTTTACTTTCAATAAGGCTATTCAGCCAAGGCTACTCAGCCGAACAATGTACCTCCTCCTTACGATATGAATAAAGCTAAGTGTCTCGCCCCAAAAAAAATTCACCTATTGTCTGCATTTTACTCCATATTACAGCACACTCGGGGGCTCCCCCTACCCCACGACTTTGTCGACTGAGGATAACGCGTGTACACCTGAGTAGCTGACCACGTCAGGCTAACGAAAATGACACGTATACAAACAAAGCACCACGTGCTACACAACAATAAACCTTTACAATAAAGGGCACAACACGCTCAGTCGAATATATACAAATTTTACATCTATCTCTTTTACAGGTCCTAGCTATTCTGAAGAATAACCTGCGCACGCTGCTCAAACAGATCTACAATTTGTTTGGCATGCTCCCTTACAGCTGCATAATGTGGACGCATATCCCACTCACCACCATCCGAACAAAGAGGCGGCTCATCTGCTACAGTAGACAAATCTACATCGGGACGATGCAACCGCACAAGGGAAAGCGCAACCTTCACCCCCGCGACAAGCTGATGTCGCACCAGTTCCCTGACATGATGCACATTTCGAAACTTCGCCAGCAGGCCAGAGAGAGTCGACGGCGCCTCATCCAGCGGAAACATTACATGCAGAACTGACGCCAATGAATACTGCACCTAACGAAGCACCCGCGATACCTGGTGGACACGATCCTGCACCGTCGCAAGGACCATGGCATGATCACCGTCCATCCAGAAGAACCCGCCGGCCTCCATGTCCTGTTGGATCAAGCAGTTGATCCGAACAGCAACACACTCCTTTTCCTCCCTCGGAGCAAGGTTAGCACCTGGAACACTCTCAAAAAGTAAGATGAAAGGCCAATAGGCATACCCGAAACAATGAGAAGCAGCTCGAGAAACTCACATTGAAGCTGTTCGGACAAACGACGCAACTCCACCATCAAATACTCCTCTCTGGCAGCGCCTCGCTCTGCCTTCGATTTCCAAACGTCGGCGTGGCCACGCACTCCAAGCAATTCTTTCTCAAGGGCACGGACGCGGTCTCGAAGAAACACAAGTTGCGACGTACCATCCAGGGATGGCCGCAGCTGCGGTGTAGGCGTAGTATCAATGGGATCATCACCAGAAGGCCCCTAAAGTAAAAGAAGACAAGGATATGAACAAGCAGACGAAGGAGCACAGAACTCGGAAATTCATTATGTGCAGCAAAAAGCCACTGCGTGGCACAATGATCGTTCATAGACATAATTACAACAAAGGAAACAAAAGCTATCCTACAACTACAACGCCTAAGAAGCTGCATCCTGAGTAGCCTCGGAGCCGGACTGCCTCCCCTTGGCCTCTCCCTGCTACTTCAATGCGTACTCAGCCAGCAAGTCAATCAACTTCGGTCCATAACGCTTACAGCGAGCAGCATAGATGGCGAAGGCTACCTCGGATCCGTCAGCAGCCGTTGGCATCCGGGAGGTGACCTGATGAAGATCCAGCTCCGCTCCAGAGGCCAGGGCCATCGCCAGCCCGACGGACGCACCAATGCCTTTCTGCTTGCGCTTGTACGCCGCAGGTGCTTCGGCTGACAGTGCATCCGCCAAGGCATCAACATCTTCGAGGGCGACGCCCTTGGGGACGAGCTCCTTATAGAAGCGCCCAAGAACCTCCTTGGCCTTGGCAAGCGAGCCGACCATGGTACCACAGCGGTCTTCGACCGCCGTAGTGGCATCATCCAGAGCACTTCCGTGCTCCAGGACACCGCGGTCAAACTCGATGCCCGCGACATCTAAATAAAGAGAAGGGGGCACAACAAGGAAATACAAGGAAGCCGAAAAAGGGAAGATGAAGCAACTCACCCGAAATAGCCTTGGCAGCCGTCATCAGCTTGTCGGCTACCTCCTTCTCGCGCGAAGCCGTGACGGTGGCGAGTTGCTCCTCGCGGTCCGTAGCCTCCTGCTGCAGGTCCTCTTTGGTCGCGGCTGCGTTGGCTAGCTCTAGCTCGAGGCGCTCCTTCGCACCAACGGCGTCCTCGGCCTTCTTCCCCGCTCGCCCAAGGCTCTTTTTGAGAGCATAAAGCTCACGGAGGGTGGTATTGTTATCCTCTGCAGGCATCAGAACACCTATCAGATCGCAGGGCAAAGAAGTACAAAGAGCAGCAAAAAGGCCAACTCGTCAACGTACCTTGAAGCTGTTTGAAACTGGCCTCCAATGCCAGGTGCTGCTGCACCAACTGGTTGGCGCCTTGCACAAAATGCTGCAAAAGGAACCACTCGTCAAAAGAACGGCTCGGGGGCTACGCCCAAAGAACGAGCAAAGCAAGTTAAACATACGAAAAACGCTCGAGGGCTCCCCCCGAGACTCAAAGAAAAATGATCAGCAGATCATCCTACAAATGCTCGGGGGCTCCCCCCGAGAAAAGAAGCAAAGATAGAAGTGATCAGCAGACCACCCGAAAACGCCCGGGGGGCTCCCATCGCGGCAAGAGTAAAGAAACTTACGTGATTAGACGGCGGCTCCGAAGGTCCAATCGAAGTCTTCTGAGGGACAACCACCCGAGCCTCTTGCGGAGAAGGGTTCAGAGCAGCGCCCTCAGAGGTGGCCACCGTATGAGGAGGAGGAGGAGCAACCTTCGACTTCCCCACCATCTCCCAAGCGCCATTGCTGGAGGAGCCATCGGAGGAGTGGCTACAAAAGAAAAAAATCAGCCAAGCACAAAGCAAACAGACAAGAGAAAGCAAAAAAGGAACTGAGGAAACTTACGAGTCGAGATCGCTCAAGTCGAAGACAGGAGTGGTCTTCCTGCCCTTCTTCTCTTCCTTCTTTTCTTCCTTCTTCTCTTCCTTCTTCCGCTTCGCCGGTGGGTGCGGTGCCACAGCCCGCACGGGCACGACCGGAATAGGAGAGGAAGATCCCTCATTACCCCCGCTGTGACGCTCAAGGAATAGCGGATTCCTAGGGGTCGGCGGAGTCGAAGCATCCGACGATTCACTGGAGCTCCGTGTCCGCTTACGAGTGTGATCCTCGCTCGACTCGTTCGCCTCCTCAGCCGGCGATCGCGCCGACAGAAGTTCAGACATGGAGTCCACTACCTCGTTGTCCGGTGCATCCGGGAACACTTCGGGCAGTGGAGGCGACATGCCTGGCACCTTGAATCCCTGCGTAAGAAGAAAACAAAAATTTCAGCACAAAAAGGTGCAAGGAAAACGCAGTCGAAAATAGTGCTGCGTACATCCCAGATCTACACCCGCGGAACCGGACGAGAAGTGGAGAATGGAGGAGTCAGCGATTTCCCCGGGATATCCTCTCCAGCCTTGTATTTCAGCATCGGGCGAAGAACCCCGTCGAGATCCCCCTTGGAGAACTCCTCAGCCGAAACCCTAGTCGGATCGCGACGACCCAAATAAAGGAACATCGGATGCGCCCTAGCCTGGAGCGGCTGCACCCGACGTTTAAGGAAGGTGCGGATGATATCCACACCGTTCACCTCCTTATCCGGAATCAACTGGAGATCCTCCACCTGACAATAGAGTCCCTCTATCTCCACCACCTCGCCATCCAAGATCTGGTTCTTCCAGGACCTCTTCGGCTCGATTTTTTGGGAGGGGTCGAAAGGAGCAAGACCAAAATCCTGCCCAGCCACCCCTGGAGTCGCGGATGTAAAACCATCGCCTCCGCCAGTACTGGACAGATTCGGACATAGAAAAGGAGAAGAAAAGAAGATTGGATTTGAGGGAAATGATGCAACCCCAATGGGATAAACACCATCGGAGCCAAATTGCCTCTTCACGGAGTAGAGTTTCCGAAAGAGACCAAAGTGCGGCTCGATACCGAGCCAGCACTCGCAGAAAGTGACGAAACAGGCGACATGAAGAAGAGAGTTGGGCGAAAGATGATGCAGCTGAATACCATAAAGGAAAAGCAATCCACGGAGAAAATCGTGGACTGGGAAGGAAAAGCCCCGAAGGACAAAGGCGACGAACATAACCCGAAACCCAGCGGGAGGACGGGGAATTACCTCGTTGCCTGGAAGTTTGACGGCCTCCCTATCCTGCAGGATCAGACCCCGCTCACGGAGCTTGCGAAGATCACTCTCACGCGTCTTCGATCGCCGCCAGCCACCATCGGTGACATGGGTGGCGGCGGAACCTTTCTTGCCACCAGCGGTGGCACTGGTACCAACTGCAGAGGAGGACTTCTTGGGCTTCCCCATTGCAGTACGACGGCGACAATGACGAGCACGCAGGAAGAAGGAAGGAAAGGCGCGGGGAAATTCCAGCGAGCAGTGAGAAAAGCTCAAATAAGATGGGAGAAGTGAAACAGGAATGGCTGCGGTGAAAACAAATTCACCTTTCCCCAATGATTATAAGGACGAGGACGATGCACGACGATCGTCCATCGGGAAGACCTAGAGCCAACATCAAGATCTGGTCGTCCACGTGTCAGAACAGCAGCGAACCGTCGCTCACACGCCGCCCACTACGCACGGAAATCGAGGCGACACCATAATTATCTCCACGCCGTGCGTGACCAGTCAACTCAAAGTCAGAAAGTGGGACCCATGTTTAGTCCTGTCAAGTCATCTCTGGCGAAGCAGACGCTTGAGGTCATCGATCGTCAGCACTGACGTCATCAAAAGCTATACTAGCAACGGTTACAATTCTTCGGCTACACAGCTAAGAGTACTCACTCGAATCTACGATTCGACTAATTACTCGGGGGCTACTTCTATCAGGAGCGCTGGCCGCGCACCCGAAGAACGTTGAAATTACTACACCATTGAACTGTTTCTTCGAGTCCTACATCGAGTCTACGACTCCACTACAGACTCGGGGGCTACATTCAAGCATCCAAAAAATTTGTGTCCTACGGACCCAAAGCCAAACAACGGCTGAATTAAAGTCTATACTCGAGTCTGTGACTCGAACAGACACCCGGGTGCTACTCCCATAGGGAGCGCTAGTCGCGCACCCTATGAATCTTCGACTGCGATCCTGCAGATCAGTATGCAAAAACTTTTCGGCAACTCTACCCCAGCCAACACTAAGTGAAGTAAAACATCCTCCTTGTCCACCCGAAACACCTCCGCGGTGTTAAAATTTCGGATGCTGTGTCTGCGACACAAAGATAAGACCTACAGATATCATCTGATGGCCTGGCAACACACACGACAGCGCTCTGCTAGTGAGAACCCGTGCCAGCAGGCGCGATAAAAATCCCGACGGACGTGTTGGGTACATCATTTAAATTTACTGGAATTCCACTCCTGTAAGTCATCCGCGGCCTGAGTCGAATTACGCCAGCATACGTTCCGGATTCGAGTCGAGGGACTCGAATCTGAAGAAGATCGTGTTGTTTTGTCCTAAGACAGTTAACTGACCCTGATCCGTCGGGAGAGTCAGGCACACGCATCAACAATCCCTACACACTCAAATCATTCTCTAGCAATCAGAGATAGCCGCACCCGAAATAATGAGTAGTCCTCAGCCGAAGATTCGACTGAACAATCGGGGGCTACTGACAAGGTTATACCCTACGGGTACACGACCTTAGCATACCTAGTCCAGCCCAAGGAAGGCCCACGAGAACATGCGACGGCCCATGAAGACTTTCGGGTGGCCAGGCCCCATGACGCCTTCGGATCCTTGGAAAGCAAGACTAGAGTAGATAGAAAATTCAAAGGGATAAACCCTAAAACCTGTAACCGACTCGATCTGTGCCTGGGACCTGCCTACCTCTATATAAAGGCCAGGAGGGCACGACGAGGAGGTCTCCTACAATCTCTCGCACACCACCGCATACACACTTCCACGCCAGATTGCATCTGCGCACCCCTGTACTTTTCGGTTCCGCTGTAATCAAGAGCAGACAAGCAGCAGTAGGGTTTTCCCTCCGGGAGCCTGAATATGGGTAAACCTCGTGTCCCCATGGTGCTTGTTTGCTAACCGTTCCGCGATCTCCAGCATCCCCATCTTCTCCAAAACCCAATTCCATAACAATGGGCATTGACGAGATTAAACCTCGTCACCATCAGGGCTCACGATGCTTGAAGGGCAATAACGACGGCCAAGATAGCTATTAACAACGGAGAGCATGCAAGATCACAAACAACACACACATGATAGAATAAATAAGACAAAACCATTAATCAATCTGACATAGTAATCTCAATATCCATCGGATCCCCGCAAACACAACATGCATGATTACAAATAGATGAGATCTTGATCATGAACGGAGCTCACAAGATCTAGACATGCAAGCACAAAGGAGGAGATACAACCATCTAGCTACTACATGGACCCGTAGTCCAAGGTGGAACTACTCACGCTTCATACCGGAGAAGAAGGCCTCCGAGATGATCTCCCCTTCGGCAGGGTGCCGGGAAGAGGTTCAGATCCCCCCGATCTAGGGACGATGGTGACAGCGACTACATACGGTTTCGTGGAATATTGATCTGGTACTTAGGGTTTAGGCATCAGGGGATTCTTATAGGCGAAGAGGGAGGCTGAGGGGGTGCCCGAGGCGGCTGCACCCCCAGGCGCTGTCTAGGCCTGGCCGCGCGGCCAGGGGTGTGGCCCCCTCGAGGCCCTCCTCCATCTCGTCTTCTGGCTCCGTGTTCCCCACGGTAAAATATTGACTTTGGATTTTGTCCCGTCCAATTCCGAGAATATTGATTTTCTGCCTTTCTAGAACCAAAAACATAAGAAAACATGCAACTGGCACTGTGGCATCTTGTTAATAGGTTAGTACCAAAAAACATATAAAAACATCTCAAAGTATAGACAAAGCAAAGCAAAGTAGATACTAAACAAGCATGGAACATCAAAAATTATAGATACGTTTCCGATGTATCACCGCCTTCCCGGACCTCTTCGCTGCAGGTAGGGCCGGATCCGGTGTGGGTAGACCCTGCTCTGTTGCTATCTCTCTCGGTACTAGCCTAGCCACAAGGCTGCTGGTAGGGTTTCGTACGGCGGAACTTGCTGTAGGTGTTCGTAGCATGGAAAACAAAAAAATTCTACCGCATGCACACAAACAAGCCAAGATCTATCTACTGGATTCTAGCAATGAGTCGATAGAAGAACTCACCCTCGAAGATTCCAAAGCAGTTAACGAGAACAGATTCTCGTGGGTGATGTAGTCGTACTTTTGCCGATCTCAAGATCGCGTAGATGATCCTTTCGGCGCTGCGTTCCGGCAGCGCTTCCGCAGTCGGTCACATGTTCAGTACTCGATGAAGACCTTCCTCTCCCTTGTTCCAACAGGCAGCGGAGGTTGTAGCACTCTCCTCGTGATTCCGTCAGCATGACGGCGTGGTGTCGGAAGTAGAGGGAAGATCCCGCAGGACTTCGCCTAAGCCGGAGCGAGTATGGTGGAGTAAGAGAGGGCCTTGGCGATCTACAGTTTAGAGGCACCAAGGGAGGGTGGTGTGGCCGGCGGCTAGGGCTTGGGGAAGCCCCAAGTCGGCGACTTGGAGGAGGCCCTAGGCGGCGGCAGCACTTGGAGGTGGTGGCGCCAAGGAGCTAGGGTTTTGGGTGTGTGGGTAGGGGGCGCCCTATCCCTCCTTATATAGGTGGGAGGGAGGCGGTTGGGAGGAGGGAGTCCTCCTCCAACTCCCCCTCCTTGTCCGGCGGGTGGAGGGAGAGGGACTCCTACCCTAGGTAGGTTTCCTACTCTCCCTCCACCAAGCAAACTTCGGATTTGACTTTTCAAATTGGCGTTTGACTTTTAAACTTGGATTTGATTTCTCTCTTCATATTGCCCAGCCAAGTGACCTAGTACATGATGCAACCATTCCACATTGTCATGACACATCCATGTACCCTTCCCCTCCGGAGTGCCGGACCTTCCAAACCCTTCTAGAACATTCCTGGTGAACACACTGGAATCATTCCCCAACTCCGAAACAGGACTTTCCTTATATGAATCTTATTCTCCGAACCATTCCAGATCTCCTCGTGATATCCCGGATCCCATCCGAGACTCCGAACAACATTCGGTCTCTTACTCATCATTCCATAACTACACAACAACATCGAATCCTTAAGTGTGTCTCCCTACGGTTCGTGAATTATGCGGACATGACCGAGACACTTCTCCGATCAATAACCAATAGAGGAATCTGGAAATTCATATGGCTCCCACATATTTATACGATTACTTTGTGATTGAATGAACCACTTACATACGATACCAATTTCCCTTTGTTCTCACGATAGTTTACTTATCCGAGGTTTTGATCGTCGGTATCTCTGCATACCTAGTTCAACCTCGTTACTGATAAGTACTCTTTTCTCGTTCCCGTGATATGTGATCCCTTGTGAGCCAGTCACATGCTTGCAAGCTAATTGGATGACATTCCACCGAGAGGGCCCAGAGCATATCTATCCGTCATATGGATGGAAAAATCCCACTCTTGATCCATGTGCCTCAACCCATACTTTCCGAACACTCAATGCCACCTTGTCATCAAAGCATCTTTCCGGTGATGGTGATTAACATGATCTCATGGTCGAAGGGATTAGGTTACTATGTATCGGAAAGCTTATAACAAACGAACTATTAAAATGACTTGATCTTTATGCTACGCTTATCTATAGGAGTATGTCCATCACACCATTCTCCTAATGACATGACCTTGTTGTTAACAACATCTCAATGTTCATGATCGGGAAACTACGATCATCTATTAACCAACAAGCTAGTATTATAAAGAGGCTTTACTAGGGAATCTAATTTAGTTTACAAATCACACAAGTATTAATATTTCCGGTTAATACTATTATAGCATGAATGTAAACATTTATCATAAACACAAAGATATAATAATAAACAAGAGCAAACAAGAAGGGGTAGGGTTTTCCCTCCGGGAGCCTGAACCTGGGTAAACCTCATGTCCCCGTGTTGCTTGTTTGATAACCGTTCCGCGATCTCCAGCATCCCCATCTTCTTCAAAACCCAAGTCCATAACAATGGGCATTGACGAGATTAAACCTCGTCACCATCAGGGCTCACGATGCTTGAAGGGCAATAACGACGGCAGTTACAACTTTCTGGGCACAGAAGTTGCCATCTTTTAGACATTGTGTATGATATTGTCCTCTTTTGCACATTTTAGATCCACTGGCCACTTGTTGGCGATGCCCAAAGGGCAATGGCGCACGTATACCATGTTATTTGCCAGTAATTCGTGTCATTGGCCAGCGATGGAACCATTTTCAACTGATTTGCATTCCTGTCCAGCGATGACGTCAATGCCCGCATGCGCGGACAAATGGATCGCGTCGCTGGACGCGACTGACCAGACAGACTGGACCCCTTTTCTAAATCGACTGTGGCCCAACCTAAACAAATAAATATAGACCGTTTAGAACGACCGGATGGATCGGACCCCGATGAAGATGCCCTTGCTCCGACTTGACCACTACAAAATTACAGCTCGCTAGACTTGCACCTCGGAAGTCCATCATAGCATGAGAAGGCAGGAAACATGCACACACACACACGTGTTCCTGAACTCACGGTGCTCAGCGACACAGCTAGTCAAATTTTATTCGACCATCTTTTTGTTAACCTATTATCGCCACTCGAAAACGACAGATTTTGACGTTTGCCGGCGCCAACCGGCTTATGTGTCGATCACATCTTGATTCTGCAGGTTTGTAGACCAGTGTGAAGTCCTCTTGAGTCCGTCTTGGTCCGATAGGTTTCACGCCGGCGGTGGCTTTCGCGGCGCGTCCACAGACAGGACTCCCAGGCTCCACTTTCGTATCCCGGCCTCCTGCATCCGCCAGCATTAACGCCGAGAGCTACACTCTTCCGGCGCAGACGGATTCGGTTCGCTCGATTTCTCCCGGAATTATTGCGGCCAAGTTGCACGTCGCCTCGCTCTCTGCTCGCTAGCTCGAATGGGTCGACGGCATCCCGCGGAGAGCGGAAGCCGGGAAAGCGCTCGTGGACGTCGCGCTCGCGCTCGCGCTCGGCTTTTCCCCTCTGAAGCGCGTCGCTCTCAGCCTCTCAGGCGTCGCCGTGGCAATGGCAGCGTGGCGTGCCCTTCCCAATCATCGGTCCTACGGTGATCATGGAATGCCCTTTGGCTGTCCCCAAAAAGAAACTAGCCTCTCTGGAAAATGGTGAAGCGGCCGAATGGGGGAAAATAATCTTTCCTTGCTCTTCTGGATGACACGCGGCGCGTCAGTGGTACCTCTTTGATCGAGCTTGTCTCGATGGTTTTTGGGTGGATTTGAAGGACGTCTCTGCACTGAGTTGGGGCGGGGCGATAAGTGACAAAGGGAGGCCGGCTGAGACTGATAACCTGGAGCGATTATAGAGGTTCTTTCATTGTTAATAGGTTTAATTGAGAATCTACCGAATGATTATTTGATGTTTGGTACGATTTGGTTGAAATGTGATTAGGACACATGGATTTGTATTACTTCAGAAAAGAAAAAAAAAGGAGTTTTTCTTTTTCTAGCTTACCACCGAAGAAAATAATTGCACCGTTAATCATAGAGAACTACGCGAAAGCCAGACGTAAAGGGCACAAATATTTAAGTAGTCAACAAAGCGACAAAAACAACAAAAGGCTGAAAAATGCAAAAGATGTTTTACTCGGAATGTACCTGGAAGAAGATCATGTCGCATCGTGTATTACTCACACCCTCCACGAGTAGGACGAATCAGTAATTACCCTTCCTATAGGCATAGGAAAAGTTCTTACGAGCTCCAGAACCGAAAGAGCGCACAAAACCCGCTTCAGCGTCTGCAACAAATTTTTTTGTATTGTAGTTTTAGGAAACGAGCCGTTTCAGATGCGCACAAGCAACATCTCATATGACCTGAAATGGCACCACACACATAGCAACATCTCACACTTTGCATATCAATTTCATATTTGCAAAATATGAATTGAAAACTTTGCAAAATCAACATACAAGCATATCATAGGAAATGCAAAAAGAGATAGTTTGATACATTCAAACATAGAGGTTCTTTCGTTGTCAGGAGGTTTAATTAGGAATCTGTTGATTGATTTCCTCAAATAATCTATTGAATGTGTCGGTCGATTTGGTGTTTGGTACTGTATGATTTGGTTGAAATGTGATTAGGACATTTGTGATATCTCGAAGAGAAGCTATCGGATTTCCTTTTCCATACGACTCCTAGTTAATAAGGGGCCAGGTTCCACTATACCGTAAGATAACGGAACAGAGTTCCACACATTACAGCTCACTACCATGCACAGAACGAAAGAAAGGAAAGCATAAACTGGAGGTTGCACCGCTACTGCTAGTGTTCGCCGGTGAAGAAGACATCGGATGCCGTCGTTTTTTCCTCCTTGGACGTTTCACATCCATTTTCCTTGCAGCGCACATGCATGAACCCTAGGTGCATGTTATGACCAGCTGAGATAGCACGATTACAGTAATTTTTTTCTGCTAACTGATTTTGACGTTCATGCAGCTGGTGATGAACCTGGCCAAGCGATTCGCATCCAGCTGACGTTCCACACCACATCCAGCACCAAGGAGCGATTCGCGGGCAAGCGATCGAGCGAAACCGCGCCCTGACCGCCTGACGGTGCGGCGAAGAACGCGTGCGGCGCGCCCCGTGATCGCCGATCACTGCCGCCAATCAGTCCAACCATTCGTCATGTGATGATCCTCCAGCTCCACCACCCACGTTCCCCTGCAACCACGCTCGACCAGATCCTGTAACTGACACGCGCTTCGGTGGCCGTTCAGTAATCGGAGTCAGAAAGCGACCAGTTCGATTAAACAAGAAATAATACAACGATCTGATTGATGCACGCGAGCCAAGGTTGTGGATCGATCGATTGGAGAGGAGGACGCTTCATTCTTTGATTCCGGAAGGGGCGGGAATCCATGATGATGGCGATGAGTCACACTCACAGGTTGCCCGCAAGTAAAGAATCAGGTGAGGCTGGGCTCTTCTCTTGTCATGTGCTTCGTCAACAAGCGGCCGCCACCCGCCAGCCAAGTGACCTCATCTCAGGTGTTTGTTTATCTCTCCACTCTCCTCCTATCACACCTGACTAGGAACTCTGGGTCGACAGAGCTTATCAGATAATCACAGAGCTTGACACCACTTGCCTACTGTTTTCTCAGCAGGGGTGTCGGTTGTGAAGGAATGGCCAATTTGAAGGGGGACAGGGCCACAGGAGAGCCACAAGCGTCCCCCTGAAGGCTGAAACTTTCATCAACAATTGAAATAGTTTATCAGATTATGGCCTGAGAAAATTTCCAAGACACAAGCGTCCGGTGCATTATTGTTTGAGAAGAGGAAAAACCTAGGGTCAACGAAAAACACTAGTCAACGCCGTTTCCTGACTTTTGGGGAGTCAGACACCACATATAGTAATGATATAGCTCTGCCGGCAAAGTGGCAAGAGAAGAAAGACATAAATTTCTTTTGAAAATAATCGATGCCACCCTTTTCTGACAGTTTCTTGGTAATGCATGTATTGTATAATACTCGGTTTCTATTCGGCGTAGCCATTGAGAGCATGTTCGAGGGCTTCGGGTGTCATGGTATGGTCGACACGTACGGTATAGGGGTATTTCAACTGCGAGTTTAGAGATGTGAGGTAAGACGGAGAGCGTCCGGGTTGGCCTGACACAGTTTACCCAGATTTAGATCTCACGACGGTGGCGAGATCCTACTCGTACTATAAATCACTATAATAACAATACGCCGAGTTACATGACTGGGGGTTTGCTGTGTGCGAGTAGTGCTATGAACTTGTCTTGTCTAATCTTGTTGCGCCCTAAAGGCTCCTGTAGGCCATGGTTACAGAGTCCTAGACTAACTCTAACTAGTCTTCGTGTCCTCCAAGGCTCCGGCTTCCATCTATGGCGGTGGCACGTCGCCTTCCATCTCCTGGCTGGACCTCCGGCTTCCTATCAGCAACTGCCGCCCGGTTATGCCATAGGCCTAACCACCAACTGTGGGCCACCCGGGCTTGCCGGTATGAGACTATGTCGTAGGTATACCCATTTGGTATATCCACAACATCGGGCTCGAGAGGGAGGAAGGGAGGGAGGTGATTGATGATGTTTTAAGTTTCGGCTTGGTTTGGTTCCAAACTTTACGCTTTTGCTAAGCCCGCATGAGATTTTGTTGTCTCGAAATAGGCTTTCGTCCCGCTTTATAGAATAAAGCCACATCGGTCAAACATATACAAGATGGAGAAGAGGCCCTTTTTATAAAGCAGATCAAAATAAACAAGAAAATCGCACAAGACCTAAATTTTCCACCGAAGACAAAGAGCCGAAACCGGGATGAACCGGGGCTCCACGACGATTCCCCCAAGAGGGTAACGACAAACCACGCCGTCGCCGAGACCAACGGTCAAGGGTTTTCACCTGGAGCCATGTCGTGAGGGAAGTAGCCGCACCGGCGCCCCCAAGAGGGTAACAGTACCCGCAGGCATCGTCATCGATGGTGCTGAAGCACTGAGCTTTCGCCCCGAAAAACCTTTGTACCGCTCCCCGTCTTCCGCCACGCCCGTTGTTCCCAAGATAGGCCTTCGACACACGATCTGGGAGCTGTCGAAGTCGAAGCGCTGCCAACACCAAAGCCTCCCAACGCCCTCTCCTCACCATCCACATGACCGAGGATAGGAACCACTACCACCGCTACGTCGCTCGCTGAAGAGGAGTCCGCGCTGTTGGGGATATGCTATAAGGGTATCCTCATAGCATGTCTCTTATCCGACTAACCCGAGTGTCCCATAGTCGGTAGCATGGCCTATGGCCTGCTGGGCGGCCCAGTTAGGTGGATCCATAAGGGAGGCCCATGCCGGATAAAGGAAGGCTACGGTGGAGTCACCAGCGTACCCGGAGCCTTGGAGTGCAAGATACACAAGACTAGTAATAGATGGTGTAGAACTCTGTAACCTGTCCGGCTAGGACTTTTCCCTGTAACCCTAGGACCTGGCGACTATATAAGTCGGGCCTATGGGAGCCTTTAGGGCATAACCTAGTATCGTTTTACACACACCTCGCACAGCGAACCTATCTCTGTAACTCGGCGTATTGCCATTATAGTGATTTATAGCAGGAGTAGGATTCCGCCACCGTTATGGGATCTGAACCTAGGTAAGCTGTGTTACCTCGTACCCGTCAACCGTCCGCCTTACCCCACGTCTCTAAACACGCACTGTGAGGACCCCTCCATGGCGTACTCGTCGGCAATACCACGACAGTTGGCGCCCACCGTGGGGCAAGAGGCGCTTCAGGCTCTTCAGCGGGCGAGGACCAAGATCTTCGCGGGAATCAGCGAAACCATAGCCAACGGTCGCATTCTCTTCTCCGGCAACGTTCCGATCGTTCCCCCCGACGAGTTCTGGATCCCGGCGAAGACGAACCCTACGCGGTGTTTGATCGTTTCTATCGGAGACATACACCTCTTCATTGGAGAAACCGACTCGGGCACTAGTTCCCTGGGAGTCGGAGGAGCATCAAGACCCGCACGGACCGCCTATGGGCAGGATACGTTCGCGGAAGGATCGATGTCGGATCTCTCCTCGGAGTTTGCCCACAAAGATCGGAAAAATTCAAGACCCGCACGGACCTCCTACGGGTAGGATACGTTCGCGGAAGGATCGATGTCGGATCTCTCCTCGGAGTTTGCCGGCAAAGATCGGAAAAATTCAAGACCCACCCAAACCGCCCTTGTGCAGGATATAAAGGTGGAAGATCACTGCAAATCCGCCAGCTTTGTCCGTGCGTCTGGACAGCAAAGATCCAAGTTCGTCGGCGTGGTTACCATCTTCGATATGGAGCACTGTGTTCAGAGAGAGGGCGAAAACCCCCGCGATTACCTGGCCAGGTGGCTCTGTATACGAGTCGATCTGGCCCACTACCCCAATGATGATGCCATCTATCACTTTGTGGAAGGACTGGACCATGGCACGCTTCTCCGACATTCTCTAAGACGGCAACAGGCGTCAGGACGCCTCACCTTCGAAGGCATGGTGAACACCGTCAACAACTACGCGGAGGCTGAAGCGGCAGCTCAGACAGCGCTTGCGCTCATTGACGGAGCCCCTCCGATTCAGCCACCACCACCACCGCCTCTGGCCGCCATCGTCGCAGCAACACCACCACTTCCAGTCATCGCCGAGGCCGTTGCACCTCCACCACCCGTCATCGAGGAAGTCCTGGAACCCTCCGACTCTGTCATTGACGCGCTTTATGCTGATTTTAGTGCAGATTCAGAGGAAATAGACTTCAGTCCAGAAGAGCTAGACTCCGCCATGCAGGAGATGGAGGAGGAGTACTCGCGCGACGAACAAGCTAATAACACCGTCATGTCTCGAGGGGTGTTCGTCACCATTGGGACAGCGATGGACGAAGACCAGCCCGGGCAAGCTCCGCCTACGACACTGGATAAGGGGAAGGGGCCACTAATTGCTAACGACATTGATCGCGCAAAGGTCATGCCACCTCCGCCTAACCCAGTGCAACAGCCGCAGGAACTCGGCACCGGTCCGAGCAACAACAACACCGCGAACTTGCCGCCTCCAGCATCCACGTCGGCGGCAGCCCATGTTACTCCAGCTGATAGAGTGATGTACGACAATCTCCTTGTTGAGCCTCTAACTGTTGACCATATCCGGAATGTGACTCAGCTTGACGAGAAGCGCCAGCAGCTGCTGGAGGAGGCGCAAGCCATCGCGGAGCAAGGCGCTAAACTAGATCGAGATCTGGTCAACGCGCAGAAGTCCATAGAGAAAGCAAGAGCAATGGAGGCCGAGTACAAGACTCTGCTGCAACAGCAGAAGGCTAAGAAAGCTCCGGCTCGCGTCATCAACGATCCTGGTGTACGGTGCAACCAAGGATGGGCTCCCTCGAAGCCGGCACAGGCCAAGCCATACATTGATAGTGAAGGCAAGCAGGTGATGCCCACCCCACTCCTTAACCTCGCCGTCGCCAAGACCCTTTTGGAGCAGGATAGATCACCTGAGGCAGTAGAGCAGGTCTATGACCTAGTGGCCAAGGCGGTAAAGCAGCAGGAAAAGGCCACCTCTCAGAGGCTTGAGTCTGACCCAGCGCTCTGCCGATCTAGCCAGTACAAACCGCCAAGGTACAGATCTCCTCAGGATGTCGGATCGCGGACGGGTTCATCAGAACGAAGACAGAGGGATGCGCGCAACAGGAAGAATGCTATCCCCATATCCTCCGACCACGGAGAAAGAGCCCAACCTCGCCGCCCATCGCCACCGCCCCGATCCCCCCGATGTCAGGAAGATTACAAAACTCACCATCGTACGGATATGCCCCCTCCAAAGCAGTGCAGCATCGTCATCCACGACAACGCGGCACAGACCCGTCATGATGGAGAGCGCCACCAAGGACATAAGAGCAGGTCACACCATGACCCTCCGCGTCCGGCAAGCAACCGTGACAGGCGTGGCGCATCGCAGGAGGGTAACAACAAGAAGGATAACCCACCGCCACCTCCGCCTCCGTCACCGCCAAGCAGTCACCATGACGGAAGAGGCCCGCATCGTTCACGCAGCCCATCCCCTGTTGACAACAAGAAGAAGAACCCGGAGCCATACGATGCACGTTCACGGATCGATGAGATCCACAAGGCCCGGGAAGGACCATACCTGGGACCACGTTGCTTTGGACCTGCAATACGGTCCGCAACCTACCCCAAAGGTTTCCGGATAGACAAAACCATCAAGCCCTACGACGGCACCGCCAAGCCTGCCACATGGTTGCAGGACTACGACAACACGGTGGAGATTGCTAGAGGCAACCCCAACATCGCCGTTAAGTACCTCCCATTAATGTTGGCGGGCACGGCCTGTCAATGGATCGACGACTTGCCGGAAAAATCTATCTACAACTGGCTGGACATGCAAGAAGCGTTCACCAAGAACTTTGAGGGTACATACAAGCGTCCCTGCACTGTGGGCGATCTACAGCGGTGTGTGCAATAGAAAGACGAGACATCTCGCGCCTACCTCTCCCGCTGGCTGGATATGAAGAATTCTTGCGCAGAGTGCACACCCAGACCGCCATGGCCGCCTTCATCGATGGATTGGAAAGGGACACGTTACTCCGACATAAGCTAAAGCGCTTGCAGGACAATCATCAGCTTGACTTGAATCAGATGATTCAGTTAGCTAGTGATTTCGCAGCTGCCGACGATGATGCTCGTGGATCTTTGCCGGCAACGGCCGTTCCAACCCAAGCTCGGAGGAACAACAGTACAAAGCGGAAAACCGCTCCAGAAGAAAAGCAATCTACCGACATGGTCTCCATGACTTTTGCAGGACGAGGAGAAGGCGGACAACGTGGCCGAGGAAGGGGAGCAGGCCGTGGGCAGCAACGAGGAAGTGAAACCAACTCGGCGCCGCTCCGCATCCCCCAAACGTATGAAGAGTACCGCGATATGCCGTGCCTCGTACACCTCGATGTCAACGGCAAGGCCACCCATACCAATCGACACTGCAAGTTCGTCAACGACCTCAAGGAAGACCCAGAGTCCGGCTACAAGCGAAGTCGGAAGAACAGACCGCGAGGCAAGGGTGAAAGGGCATGTATGCCCCCATGTGTGGTTTTGGTAATTAATGACAATCTCTATGGACTAATGTGTAAATTGAGTTTCACTTGTAGGTTTGTCCATTGGCATCGCTTGGGCCATGTGTTGGTCTCAAGGTTGGAAGATGAAGAAATGTCCAAGGGCTTTGTGCCCATTGGAATCATGAAGAAAGAAGGAGCTTGAAGGTCGATCAAGGCTTGTGCAAAAAGTTGCATCAAGATGGATCAACCTCAAATAGGGATGAAGAAGGGCGAGCTCAAGATGCGCCATCTCGAGAAGATCTCATGCTTGAAGCTTGCCATCCTCGTGCTCATGGAATGTTGAAGACAAGTTCAAAGAAGAGGTTTCCCCATGGAGTATGGGGGAGAAATTTGCAAGTCTTCATCTTCATCAAGCAAGAGCATCCAAGAAAGGTGTTCCCACTATAGAAGAACAAGACGGTCTACATCAAGTTCAAGTGGGATGCTCAAGGCAAAGGTATGTTCTTGATAGGGCTTTTCTTTTGCCGGTCTCGTATTGTTAGTTGGGAGACCGGGTTTAGGATAGATAGCCGTGCTATCAAGAGGGGCTCTCAAGCGGGTGTCCCGTCTGCATCGTTCGGAGAGAGCTCAAACCTTTGCATTCATAGCATCATCTTTCTTGGTTGTTATTTGGTTCTTGTCCATGAGAGGATCTAGAGCTTGTGGTCACCATCATAACAAGCTCTAGCTCATCATCTAAGGATTTCACTTGCATATCTTATTGCGGTTTTTTTGATCTTGCGAGTTTTCCGGCTCCACACCTTGGGGGATAGATCACATATATATTCATGATATTTTCTCCCAAGGTGATACCCAATATTTCCAACAAAATTGGTTTGATCCTGTTTGGAGTTCGGATGTAAAAGTTATTGCGTTTCTGGTTTTCTGGTTTCTGGAATTTCCCTAACCGGAAGTTCCGGTTTCCCACCGGAAGTTCCGCTAGGGCATCTTTGCCGCCGAAAGTTCCGGTGGAAGTTCCGGGTCTTCTTCCGCTTACGTTCAGTAACCTTCTATTTTGAAGCATTCTATTTGCCGGAACTTTGTCGAAACTTGCATCGGAAGTTCACCGGAACTTCCGGTCTGTTTTGACCGGAACTTCCGGTTGCGCTTCTGGTGCGGGCGTCAACGGTCTGATGACCGTTGGAGCCAGGCTAGGCGGAACTTCCGCCAAGAGCTGGAAGTTCCGGCCATGATTCATTTTTTCAGTTTCTCGCTCCTCAGTTTTCGACCGTTGCCTGGGTGCCACCGGAAGCTCCGGCCTCCCACCGGAAGTTACGGCCAGGTGTCGCGAATGCCCATAATGGCAGATCTGGGAGCCCTTTAAAAGGGGCTCCTCTTCCCCTTCGTGGGTATAAGCTTTTCTTCTTAGTTCTTGTCTTTCTCTCTCTCCTCCATTGTCAACCTTGAAGAAGCTTTCCCTCTCCCTTTCCCCTCCTATGATTCTTGCATCTTTTTGAGGGATTTGAGAGAGGAGATCTAGATCTACAATTCCCCCAAGTCAAATCCCTTCTTTGTGAAGGAATCATTGGGATCTAGATCTTGGAGAGTTTTGTGTTCTCCTCTTGTGTTCTTCCTCCCTTATTCCCCCAATAGCTTTTGTAGCTTTGTTAGAATTTGGGAGAGAAGGACCTGCCCTTGCATTTGGTGCATAGGTTTGAGTTCTACTCTTGTGTTCTTCCTCCCTTATTCCCCCAATAGCTTTTGTAGCTTTGTTGGAATTTGGGGGAGAAGGACTTGCCCTTGCATTTGGTGCATAGGTTTGAGTTCTCCTCGGAGATTCGGCGAGTTCAAGCTTGTGAGCTTGTTTCTCTTGGGTTCCTTGGAACCCTAGACGGTTGTGTGGTTGGATTGTTGACCTTTTGTGGTCTTGTTGACCTTTTGTGGTCTTGTAGCCTTTTGTGGCGTTGTTGGCCTTTTGTGGCATTGTTGGCCTTTTGTGGCTATGTTGTTGGGAGCCTCCAATTGAGTTGTGGAGTTAGCCCCAATCTTGTACGGTTTCGGTGACCGCCCTCAAGCGTCCCATAGTGGAGCAAGTGCCCGCCTTTTGTGGTGCGCACTTGGGAGAATAGGGTGAGCCTTTTGTGGCGTCGGTGAGTTGCGTTCTTCCGCATCCAGGGTGAGGCCTTGTGTGGCGTTGGGTGAGCATCGAGCCACCACACCTCGAGGTGAGCCATTTGTGGCGTTCGGAGAGCATTGCGCCATCGCACCTCTCCAACAGAGACGTAGCTTCTTAGGAAGTGAACTTCGGGAAACAAATCTTCATCTCCGCGTCCATCGGTTATCTCTCAACCGAACCCTTTACTTATGCACTTTACATTGTGATAGCCATCGTGCTTGAATTATTTATACCTTGCTATCACCGTGTTGCTTGTATTGCTTAGCATAGGTTGTTGGTGCACCTAGGTGAACTTAGTGGCTAGGTTTTGTGCTCAATAAATTAAACGTTAGTTTTATTCCGCATTTACTTGAGCCTAAACCGTAATAATTTTAAAAGCCTATTCACCCCCCCTCTAGGCGACTTCCTTTGTACTTTCAAGGGGCAAGGGGGAGAAGAAGGAGGAGGAGTCCAAGGATTCAAGTGACATGAACGAGGACGTTGACCCCAAGCACGCCGCCAAGAGCGACGACAAGGGAAAGAACCCCTTCGCAAAGAAGGCCCCAGTCTACCACACTTTCCTTGGCACCCCCACCGTCCGACAACAGAAGACCTCTCTAAGGATCCTGATGGCCACTCTCCCCCCAGTCCCCCAATACCTGCGCTGGTCGGAGGTTCCAATCACTTGGGACAGGACGGACCACCTAGACCTTGTGCCCACGGAGAACCAATACGCCATGGTCATCAACCCACTGATTGACGGCGTGGAGTTCACCAAGTGCATGGTGGATAGTGGAAGCAGCATCAACATTATGTACCTGGATACACTGCAGAAGATGAACTTGACGGAGGCAAACCTAAGGCGGACCAACACCGTGTTCCATGGCATAGTTCCTGGACGGGAGGCTCGGTCCCTCGGGTGCATTACACTTCAGGTAGCATTTGGCGACGTTAATAATTACCGCCAAGAGCGCATGACCTTTGAGGTGGTCCCCTTCAAGAGCGTGTACCACGTCATATTCGGCCGCGACATATTCCACACGTTCATGGCCAAGCCATGCTTCGTCTACAACAAACTCAAGATACCCGGACCAAACGGTGTCATCACCGTATCCGGAAGCTTTACCAAGGCAAGGGACTGCGAGATCAATGAAGCAGCCGTTGAAGAAGCTGTCCTCTACAGCGAAGAATTCAAGGAGATCCAGAGCAAGGTCAATGACTCAGAGATGCCCGCGTCGAAGAAGCAGATCTCCGACTCCACTCCTGCGTTCAAGGCCGCCATCGAGACCAAGCCGGTGGAACTTGTGGTAGGCGATGCCTCCAAGACCGTCGCCATTGGGACGAACCTGGATCCCAAATAGGAAAGCGCGCTCGTCGAGTTCCTCTGTGAGAATAGGGACATCTTTGCCTGGCAACCTGCCGACATGAAAGGTGTACCTAGGGAACTTGCCGAGCACAGCTTAAACATAGATCCAAAATGTAAACCAGTGAAGCAACCTCTACGACGCTTCGGAGATGAGAAGAGACGTCCCATTGGCAAATAGATAGCTAGGTTACTTAAGGCTGAGTTTATCCGAGAATTCCATCACACCCGATGGGTGGCCAATCCTGTACTTGTCCCCAAAAAGGGAACCAATGAATTAAGAATGTGCGTTGATTACACCGGCTTGAACAAAGCATGCCCCAAAGATCCGTTTGCTTTGCCTCGCATTGACCAAGTCATTGACTCGACGGCTGGCTCGGAACTTTTGTGTTTTCTCGATGCATACTCAGGATACCACCAGATCAAGATGAGGAAGTCGGACCAATTGGCCACTTTGTTCACTACCCCGTACGGCACATTTTGCTATGTCATGATGCCCTTTGGGTTGAAAAATGCAGGTGCTACCTACCAGCGGACAATGCAACATTGCCTTCATGACCAAATTGGTCGGAACGTTCACGCCTATGTGGACGATATCGCGGTGATGTCTAAAAAGTCAAATGACTTAATCTCCGACTTAAAAGAAACCTTTGATAATCTCCGGAAATACAACATGATGCTCAACCCTAAGAAGTGCGTCTTCGGAGTTCCAGCCGGCAAACTGTTGGGCTTCATCGTTTCCCAGCGCGGAATCAAGGTCAACCCGGAGAAAATCAAGGCCATCTTAAACATAAACCGTCCGACATGCCTAAAGGACATCCAACGACTAACAGGTTGTGTTGCAGCAGTTAGTCGGTTCATCAGCCGACTTGGAGAGAAGGCTCTGCCGCTGTACAAGTTGCTAAAGAAGGCGGACACATTCACGTGGACGGACGAGGCGGATGCAGCATTGAAGCAGCTCAAGGAGATTCTTTCCTCAGCGCCTATCCTTGCAGCACCCGAGCCCGGCGAGCCCCTGTTATTTACATGGCGGCAACCAACCGGGTTATTAGCATCGTCGTCGTGGTAGAGCGGAAGGAACCAGGCTATGAGCATGGAGTGCAACGACCAGTTTACTATGTAAGCGAGGTTTTGACGGAGTCCAAGCAGCGTTACCCGCACTACCAAAAGATAGCTTATGGAGTATTCCTCGCTTCGCGGAAGCTGAGGCATTACTTTCAAGAGCACCCAATCACAGTAGTGAGTTGGACTCCACTGTCCGACATTATCAACAACAGCCGCCTTCGAGATCACCTACAAAAGACGCGACGCTATCAAGTCACAAGCCTTGGCGGATTTTATTGCAGATTGGACGGAGATGCCGGATGCCACTCCGTTACCAGAACCAGAGTACTCGGTGATGCACTTTGATGGATCAAAGCTTCTCAATGGCTCGGGGGCTGGTGTATTGCTACAGTCACCAAAAGGAGACAAGCTACACTACATTCTGCAGATCCACTTCGAGGCTATAAACAACATGGCGGAGTATGAAGCACTCATTCATGGATTGTGTGTAGCCAAGGAATTGGCATCAAGCGCATAGTTTGCTGTGGAGATTTCGACTTGGTTGCCCAGCAGGTGACTGGCACCTGGAATGCGCGGAACCCTATGATGGCGGCATATCGCGACGAAGTGGACGAGATAGCCAAGAGCTTCTTGGGCTACGAAGTCAAGTATGTGCCTAGGGAGCAAAACGAGGCGGCTGATCTATTGTCTAAACTTGGATCAGGGCGCAAGCAAATTCCGCCAGGAGTTTTCCTAGAGCATCTATGCACACCATACGTGAAGGGCGCCGACATCGACAACCCGGATAGAGCTGATTGTTTAGTCAACATGGTGACAAAGATCCCTTTGGCTTGGACAAAACCGTTCATGGAATATCTCGAACACGAAACTTTGCCTGACGACGAGGTCGAAAGACGGCAGATAGTATGACGAGCAAAGGGTTATACCATAATCAATGGGCAACTCTACAAAAGGAGCACTACTGGTGTATACCTAAAGTGTGTTTCCCAGCTAGAAGGTATGGAAATCCTACGCGAAATCCATCTCGGAGATTGCGGGCATCACGCCGCTCCTCGATCGTTGGTCGCGAAAGCCTTCCGGCAAGGATTATACTGGCTGGCCGTGAAGGCGGACGCCGACAAGCTAGTTGAAACATGCACAGGATGTCAGTAGTATGCCCGACAACCACATGTCCCTGCTGAAGAATTGCGAACAATACCTATAACTTGGCCGTTTGCAGTCTGGGGGCAAGGCATGGTGGGACCGTTATAAACGGCACCGTGTGGATTTACGCATCTGCTTGTAGCAGTTGACAAATTCACCAAATGGATAGAAGCTAAACCCATTAGAAAGCTTGATGGGGCAACTGCCCTCAGGTTTGTCCGGGATCTAGTGGTGAGATTTGGTCTCCCACATAGCATCATCACCGACAATGGAAGCAACTTGTCACTCGGAGAAGTGGAGGCCTATTCCTGGGACAAAGGCATCCGACTTGACCTTGCGTCTATGGCACACCCACAATCCAATGGTCAAGTTGAGCGAGCCAATGGATTAATTCTGCAGGGAGTCAAGCCACGTCTTGAGGCACCGCTACATAGAGGAGCTGGAGCCTAGGCGGAAGAATTGCCATCTGTGCTGTGGAGTTTACGAACTACACCCAACAGATCCACCGGCTACACCCCTTACTTCATGGTATATGGAGCAGAAGCCATCCTACCTTACGACATCCTCCACGATGCACCAAGAGTTGCCGCCTATGACGAAGATGACGCTGAACAATCCAGACGCCTAGATGTGGACCTTCTCGAGGAGGAGCGCGTTTTGGCATGCCAAAGATCTGCCATCTACCAGCAGAAGCTACGCAGATACCATAGTCGCTGCGTCCGACATCGCTCGTTTAAAGAGGGGGAATTAGTACTCCGACTTAAGCAGAAGAAGTCACACAAATTATCCCCGCCATGGGAAGGACCGTTCATCATAAGCAAGGCGCTGCTCAATGGGTCTTACTACCTTGTCGACAATCGTGAGCTCAAGGATAGACCCAACGAGGATCATAAGCGTAAGAGACGTGACCCGGATGACGACTACTCGGAGCTTGATCGGCCATGGAACATAGCATAGCTACGTCCCTTCTACACTTAGCATTTTTTTCTAATCGTGTACCTCTTATATGATCAATGAAATAAAGCTCTTTGGTTCACTCATATTGATGAGTCTTTTACCTCCTTTAGTGTTCATTTTTGGATCATATAAACCTTTATGCACAAGCTTTGTGATTGCACTTGTGAAAATTCCGCCTACGGGCGTTAGCTTAAGTTTTCTGGTCTACATGTTCTTTGTTGTTTTTATGTGGATTCTGGAGTAGTGACTTTCGGCACTTATTGTCGGCGATTTTGTGCTCAGGTTATTGACGGTGCCATTGGGCATCATCACCTAAGCGCATGGTTCCGACAGCGAGTCTTCCGACTCACGAAAAGTCACGCATAAAAACCAAAGTAATGGATAAGCCAGCACTTGCTTAAAAAAATATATACATACTGGGAATTAATTCTTAAGTAGCAGGATACGACAACCATTGTTTTCCGCCTTAAGATTACATCACCAAGTTTTTTCAATGCACACTCCAGAGGTGAAACAAGAATTACAAAGTGTTTTTCACTCCTTGGGTGCAGGGGACTTGGAGGCCGCATCATCACCAGCCGGAGATTCACCCTCAACGTCGCCACTGTGAGGAGACTCGGAGGATTCAGGGTTGGCGTTATCAAGAAAGTTCCTGGGCACGGAGACGTCGACATCCACCAACTCGGCAACCCTGGTGTCATAACCCGCGAGTGATGACATGATGGCTTCGTGATCGATCTCCTTGCCATCATCATCCACGTCGGGAATACCAGATGTCACCGTGTCGATGTCGGCACCTTCATAGTGTGCCTTCACCATGGACAACGCCATCCTTGCGCCAGCCCGTGCACATGAAGCTTTCCAGCTCGCGACACGCTCGGGGGCTCGACGCAGAATCTCCGAGTACTTCACCACGGAGTCGGAGGCCTTGATATAAATTTGGAGGGGCTTGGCAATCTCCTTGGCTTGGGTGATGGCGGTATTGATGAATTTGCCGGCAAGAATCATTCATTCCTTGTCCGAAGGAGGAGAGCGGGTTAAACCCATAGGCGCTAAAAATTCCGACAAGGAGCGCATGAGTTCAATAAAATTCTAAGTCTCCAGACTACAGAGCTACAAGGCGGAGGACACTTACTGAAGATGCTGGCCTTAGCCTGCCAGACGACGTCCGCCAAAGATTCCTTCTCTTGTTGGAGGAGCTTAAACGCCTCACTATGGCGAAGGTTTTGCTCATCGGCAGCTTGCTTTTGATCCTTTAGGATCGCAAGCTCCTCCTTCAAGCGATTGATCTCCGCAGAGGTGGAGTCCTGCAGGGCTTTCATGGAATCCTCGTGTATCTTCAGCATTTCTTCCCTCTCCTTCTTAAGGATCTTGTTCTCGCTGTCCAGCTGTTGGATGTTCTTGGACTGCTCGACAATATCCTTGGCCTTGGCGACATGCTCTGCAAGTCGGAGAAAACAAAGTACACAGTGAGTACTTGAAGAAGGAAGGCACAAAAGTAAGACGGAAATGCGCAAAAAAAGAAAACAGACTCTTGTTTTTGATGATCTGTTCCTTCAAGATGGCGGTTTTACCCTTTTCGGCTTCAAGATCTGCGCACATCTTCTGATACTTGTCATTGGTCATGCCCCTCCGAGCATTCTCGTTCTGTGGAAACAAACACAAAGTCTAGTCGTTGTTTAGTCCGCTTAGAGCCTCTAGTCGGAAATTTTCCACTTAGATGCTCGGGGGCTACAACGAGAGATTTTAACTTAGCAATATGCTTAGCTTTTCTTTAAGCATCTAGTCGGAGCTAATTCAGTTCTCAACTAGAAGCTTGGGGGCTACAGTATAAAGTTTTAACTCGGAAAATGCTTAGCTTTTCTTTAAGTATCTAGTCGGAACTAATTCAGTTACAACTAGAGGCTTGGGGGCTACAGCACTTAAAATTATGAACACTGTGTATGATACTCTTAGAGCATCTAGTCGGAATAATTCATTCCATCTAAATGCTTGGGGGCTACAGTGAGAGTTTTTTATAACTTAGTCACTCTTAGAGCATATAGATGTAAAACCAATGGTTTTCCGTCTACATCCTCGGGGGCTACAGTGGGATACTCATATGAAATGCAAAAGGTAAAGTAAAACTTACAAGTGCGATGATCTTGAGGTTTGTAGCACTCTCGACTAGCAGCTTGCCAAAGGAAACGCTTTTTCCTCGCAAGATGTCTGCTTGATGGAGTAGCTCCTCAAGACCGCACGTCGGAGATGACGGCACTCCTCCAGGAACCATAGTTGTGCTACCCGGCGTAAGCACCGGGTAAATAATCTTCGGCAACTCGAAGGGTTTCTGGGGAGTAGAGGCGCCGCCTTCGGCAGAGGTACCAGCTCCCATCACCGCCTTGCCGCTACCGATGGCATCCTTAGCCGGAGCTTCAGCCATTTGAAGAGCAACGCTCTCTTGCGTCGCCTACTCACCGACAACTGCGAGTTCGGTAGAGGCGCCAGAATCCACTTCCATGGCGGAAGGGCCTGGTGCCTCCTGGACTTGGGAGCTTGTCGGAGCGGAGGAGGGCTTGACGGCAGGAGTAGCAGGGGCGATGGCGGGGAAGAGTCGCGATGCAGCATATCTTTAATATTTCTAGAAGCCCCAAGAGTCTTGGAGGAATTCTTGAGGCTGGTTGTGGCTTTCTTCCTGAAACGTGCAAAATGCATAAGTACAGGAATAAGACAGATAAATAATACAATGTCGGAGAATAAGAAGCTTACACTAGGGGGGGAGGGGGCGCTTTGGCAAACGTCCCGGTGGCTTTCTTCTTTTCCGCCTCCAGGGCGACAATACTCTTTTTGGAGGCTCCACCCTCTGTCTTATTCTTCTTGCCTCCGTCGGCAGCGTCAGAGGTGGAGCTCTTCCGCTTTCGCGCCAACGGGGCATCATCGTCGGACACGACTGTGACTTCCTTCATCTTGGGATCGTAGATTTGGGCGGCCAGGTTGCCCTCCTCTAGATCGCTAAGATGTTAAGTGAGAAATCATCGTGTTAGACAAGATGATATTGGCAAGACGGAAAAACTGGAGCAATGTCATACATGGAAAATAAATACCTATCTTTGGGCACTTTCCATCTACGAACATGTCGTAGGTGAGGGTGAAGCCACGCTTCTTGTCCTTCACCTTGACGATGTCCTTAAGGCGGAATTTGACGGATTCGCTCGAGAAGTTGTCCTCGGAGATCCGGAGGGTATCCCTTCGGTCGCCGGTGTACTCGTGCATGACCTTCGTACGGTGCTGCAGAGGTTGGATCCGCCTGATGAACCAGCACATGGCTAGGTCCAAGCCGGTTAGACCCGTCTCTACAAACCACTCGATCCGCCTTATTGCGCGAGAAGCATTGAGGTCGGAGAGAAGGGAGGCATGGGACCGCCATGTGGGGACTTCAGCGGCGGCTCCATCCACGAAGTCCGGATACGTTACTTCTCGGCCCGCCAAAGGAATGTCGGGGCCATAGAAGTACGTCCGCTGCCAATTTTTGCATGACTCGTGGCCGACGATGTCGGGAACAGCCGGACAGGACGGATCTTGAAGCTTATGGTGCCGCAGTTTCTAAGCTCCTCCCTACTGTGTTCGGCTTCACGTTTAACGGTGAAGAAGTAGACAAACAAATCTAACCTAGGCCTAATCCCTAGGTAACCCTCACAAAGTGCCGCGAAGTTGCTAAGCACTAAGATACTATTGGGGGAGAGGTTGTGGGGTTGGACCTTGAAGTGATTCAAGACGGACAGGAAGAAGTGAGAGATGGGCAGAGAAACGCTGCGTAGCAATTGCGCCTTGAGGTACACCTTCTCTCCGGCTTGGGGAGAAGGGGTCACCTCGCCGGCCAGCGCCGCCCGCCAGGCGAGCCCCTCCGTCGCGGGGAGGTAACCCTCAGCAATCATCTCTTGGATGTCGCGGCCGGTGATGTCCGAGCCGCGCCAGTCGCCTTTGTGCGAGTCTGGCTCCTCTTCCAGGGGCTCTAGCGCCGCCAGATTATGGTCGCCGCCGGTGGTTTCAATCACCACCGATGCGGGGATGACCAGGCCCTCTGGGGGCATGACGATGGAGCTCGCCGGCTTCCCCGTGGCTTCGCTCGACGCCGCCATTGACGGGGATGAGCTGCTGCTAGCCACGGAGGAGGGAAAGAACGCGACTGGTGCAGGCAAGAGGCTAGGGTTTCTCGAGGTTTTTCGCGGAGAGCTCGAGGAGGTGTGCGGCTGGAGGAAGAAGACGATGATGCGAGAGAATGAGGTGAAAAAGTGGCAAGTGTCTCACGGTTACTATTTATCTTACTCTGCGTCAAGATTCGTGCAGCTAATCGGACGGTTGCCGCATAGACGACGTGTTCGTGAACGTGTGCGGTAATTTCGCCACGTCTCCAACCGCCGCCGCCAACGGTTCGTATCGCTCGCACGAGAAAAACGGATATGATTACGTTCTCTGCATGTGTGAGTTACGAGGCGTCGCTGACCTACAACCTACGTCGTCATAACTGACATGGTAGATGAGCCGTCCCATCGAAGATTCCGGCATGGACTGATTTAATCCGACAACGGGAGCGTACAATGGAAGATTCAGCATTTCTCCGACTTACTCATAAAAAACGGAGAAAACCTTTGCAGGGTTCTTTGGGAGGACTACAAGATGTTGCTTGATGATTTGCCGACATCCATCTAGACGGAGCATTCCACGGGAAGAGGCAAGACGGCGCAAGATCTCGGAGTTCTCCGGGGGCTACTGTTGGGGATATGCTATATGGGTATCCTCATAGCATGTCTCTTATCCGACTAACCCGGGTGGCCCATAGTCGGTAGCATGGCCTATGGCCTGCTGGGCGGCCGAGTTAGGTGGATCCATAAGGGAGGCCCATGCCGGATAAAGGAAGGCTACGGTGGAGTCACCAGCGTACCCGGAGCCTTGGAGTGCAAGATACACAAGACTAGTAATAGACGGTGTAGAACTCTGTAACCCGTCCGGCTAGGACTTTTCCCTGTAACCCTAGGACCTGGCGACTATATAAGTCGGGCCTATGGGAGCCTTTAGGGCATAACCTAGTATCGTTTTACACACACCTCGCACAGCGAACCTATCTCTGTAACTCGGCGTATTGCCATTATAGTGATTTATAGCAGGAGTAGGATTCCGCCACCGTTGTGGGATCTGAACCTGGGTAAGCTTTGTTACCTCGTACCCGTCAACCGTCCGCCTTACCCCACGTCTCTAAACACGCACTGTGAGGACCCCTCCATGGCGTACTCGTCGGCAATACCACGACACGCGCAGTCCACCTCTCGGGGTCGCCACCCCAGCATCCGAGATCCCGCACAACAAGTGTGGAAGACACCACCAGGACACCTTCCTAAGAGCGGGCGTGCGAGGGCAGTCCGGCCAAATAGGACATGGATAGATCGGAGTGACGACCCATGCAAGTCAACTTCGCAGCTCCTCTTCGGAGCTGTCGGGCGGTCACCAGATCTAGGCCTGCTGGCCCTGATCCAGCACCTTAGTCGCCTGGCCGAAGGGTGGGCTCCCAGGCCTACAGGGAGCCCCTGGAACCATCTGGAGAGCAGGGCCCACCCAGCCTGAATTAGGCTCGTACGGTCCCTAATCTGGGCCTAGGGCAAGGGCTCCACCGTCGGAGGTCAGCTCCACCAGGCACCATCCTGGCCTTGTTCCAGTCCGCCCCACCAATACCCGGTTGAAGAAGGTGCGTTGTTGTCGTGTCAACCGCCGCCGTCGCCGGAGATCCGCGAGCTTGGGCCCCTGCCGCCACCGGACCACATCATCCGAGCGCACCACCACCCGCCGCCTCCTCGAGATGTAGGAAGCTGCCCCCATCGCGGCGCGCTGGCCGCCGCCATGTTGGGCCCCGCCGGCTTTTGCCTAGTCGCACCATGTGCTAGGGTTTCCTCCACCTGGCATAGGACACCTCGTGATGGGTAAAGGAGTAGCCGTCACCGATACTGCCCGGGCTTTGCCCAGCGATTGGCGGCGGTGGGAGGGGGTGAGGGTGGGGTGGGACTAGGGTTTGGCTCTGCTTTGGCCGCCCACAATAAGGGCGACGCGAAGCATTCTCCTTCCTTCTCTGCTCTTCATGAGATTTTATTGTTTCTATGTCTACACTAAGTCCATTAGATTATTCATGTTGAGATTTACGTGAAATTAGGGGTTTTGAATTTCAGACGTGAACCCGTTTTGCCCTAGTTTCATCGAATTTAAATGAAGGGCGACATCGGGGGTGCCGCCGCACACCACCAAAGGTCCCCCGCCGCCGCTGCTCCTTGCACCCCCACTACCATCGACCTCGCCACAGTGGTGGTTGAAGGTGGTCCGGGGTGGACAGAGGCCGGAGTTATCCTTCATGGCTGCTAGGGCAGATGTGGTCGGATCGACAATGGCTGGCAACCAGGGCAGCGTCCCTGGTTGGGGTGGTGGCCGAGGTCCCTCCTGGTGGCACCATGACCGATGGTGGAAGTGATATGGGTTCCCTTGTGGGATTGACCCTAGGGTGGCCCGATCTTCACGGATTTGAGGCGGGGAGTGAGGAGCAACCCGATGAACACTATGAACACAACACAAACATAAGGTAAAGATACAAACGCACGCAAACACAACCCCATTCGATTTTCTCCTATTGGTTCGAACAACCAATCCAATATAATCCTCGGCGAGAGACCGTTAGGTAGAATCACCAAAGGAGAGATCGGCAAGCGGATGATAGAATCCAAATCAAAGGAGAGAGTAGCAACCAAGTAGAATCCCAAAGGGGAGAGACCTAGCACTACTAGAATCCTTGATGAGGAGAGACCAAACACTTGAGGAGGGTCTTGACGACTTGGAGACAAACACCGAACTCTAAGGCCTTGTACAACTCATAGATTAACTATAGAGAGGGGTTCCAATCTAGGGTTAGACACAAGCCTTCATTCATCATCAAATCCAACTAGATCTGAACCACAAGGGGGCTATTTATAGTACTAGGGGCGAAGGGGTAGGTGGGAGGGAATATTCTGGGCATCAAACCCTTTACAGCATGCAGACTGGCAGTTTCTGCGATAAGTCCGGCGCCGCCGGAGTTGGCGCCGGCATTTCCGGCGGTGACCGGTTTTCTCGGTCGTCTGCCAGAAGGGCTTACAGAGAGTGGTTTCGGCGGGAGGGTCGGTTCACCGGTTCGTGCGCCGGAAGTTCCGGTGGAGGTTCCGGTTCGCCGGGCTGGTTGTCGGAAGTTTCGGCATGGATTCTGATGGCATCGGGCCTGGCGCCGGAAGTCCTCTTCCTCCTTCTCTTCCATGCCTCTTGCTTGGGGGTCTTGGTTCCTGGGGTCTTCTTGTCGTCTCCCGTTGGCGTCATGGTCATGGGCCTGGGCATAGCATTGGCACTTGTCTCAAGTAGGATCCCATTCACATAATAACCAAAAGAGGGTGAGATATGGAATGAATTCACCTTTTTGGGCATGGTTGATGTAGCATGATGTGGACCAATGGTGAATGCCATGTATTGGGCTGCATCATCTCCCCCCGCTTCAAAACGAGTCGTCCTCGACGAAGTTCCATCATCATATAGGGAGATAGGTGTGCACATGGTCTTGAGCTTGTATGTTGTTGGATCTCCGGTGTCGTAGCCTTGTTGAAATTGGTTGAAGATCTTGAAGTTGATCTTGTCATCAAAGTGTGGTTGGAGATCTTGTAGCGTGTTCCTTGTAGGTGGTGGGTGAGGCTGTGTATCCTGCAAAACCGATAACAAGGAGAAAGAGTTGTATGATGTATTGTTAGTATGGGTCACACTCAAATCACTCTTCTCACGTTTGGTGGCATGCGCCGTGGCACTCATGATTTTTCCACTCATTTGAGGCTTGTGGCACTCACTCACGTGGTGGTTGATCACTCTCTCACCACTCATCTCACAAGGGTCCTTAGCTTGCTTAATCTTGGGCAACGATGTCATGTTGGAAGTGATAATTTGGCTTAGCGTCATAGGTTGGAGCACAAACGTCTTGTCATTCCACTTAAAGGAGTATTGGTTGGAGGTACCATCATGTAGGGCGCCCTTGTCGTATTGCCATGGTCTTCCAAGGAGCATGTGACACACGGTCATTGGCACGACATCACACTCGACGGTGTCTTGATATGGACCAATCTTGAAGGAGACGTTGAGCTTGTGTTTGATTTGAATGGTGCCATTGTCATTAATCTACTTGACATGATAGTGATGAGGGTGCTCCATGTATGGTAACTTGAGTTTCTCACAAAGATCGATGCTCGCAAGGTTGTGACAACTTCCTCCATCAATGATAACTTTTATGGACTTGCCATCAATTCTGGCTCGGGTTTGGAAGATGTTGAGGCGTTGGTCCTCTCTAGGGATGGAGTTGGTCGTCAAGACTTGGGCGATGAAAAGTGAGGGGCTTGGATCATGTTCACATATAAGCGTGTTCTCATCTTGCATTGCGGCATCCTTTATGATAGCGGCTTGAGTCAAAGCTTCAAATTCATCTTTGCTCATGGAGTATGTTGCGTCGTTCTCATCCGTTAGCATGACTCTTGTGTTGATGCACTCGTAAGACTTGTGGCCCTTTCCTCCACACTTATAGCAAACTACTTGATTATTCATTGTTGTGTTGGAGGAGGATGCCATAGGTGTCTTGGATTGCTTGGAGGAGATTGGTGCTTGGTTTGTTGGCTTGGAGGGGGTATTCGAGTTGATTGAAGCGAAGTACGCCCTTTGCTTATCATAAGCATGTTCCTTTTGCAAGTGGCGTTCGGCCTTGGTTGCTTGGTGAAGAAGGTTGACGAGAGTCTTGTAAGGTTGGAAATCGACTATTTTGCGTATTGGGCGGTTCAAACCATTGAGGAACCGTGCTATTGTTTGCTCTTCGAGCTCCTTCACATCGGCTCTCATCATAGTCATCTCCATCTCCTTATAGAACTCTTCAATTATCTTTGTGCCTTGCTTCAAGTTTTGTAGCTTGTCGAAGAGGTCTTGGCAATAGTGCTCGGGGACAAATCTTGCATACATCACATTCTTCATCTCGGTCCAAGTGGTGACCGGTGGTTCTTC
Organism: Avena sativa; assembly: GCA_916181665.1. Taxonomy (NCBI): domain Eukaryota; kingdom Viridiplantae; phylum Streptophyta; class Magnoliopsida; order Poales; family Poaceae; genus Avena; species Avena sativa. The sequence goes on from OV702280.1 coordinate 429,241,225, forward strand.
TTGCTTCTCACGATTGCTTTGGTAGTCTTCCCACCAAACATTGGCGTAGTCCTCAAACTCAAGAGATGCCATTGCCACTTTCTTCTCTTCAGAAAAGTTGTGGACTTGGAAGATCTTGTCGACTTTGAGCTCCCATTTAAGGTATGCATCGGCATTTTCTTCTCCTTTGAATTTGAGATTTCCAAACTTGCCATCATCACGCTCATGGTGGTTGTTGCGACGTTCTTGGTGCATACTTGCGTCACTTGGAGGGCATGGAGGAGGAGGCTCTTGAATGCCTTGAGGTTGTTGTGGTGGATGAGCTTGATGATGCTCGAAGTATGTTCTTTGCCGTTGGTTGGCATCATTGAAATTCATAGCTTGACGGTGTCGGTGGTGGTGGTGTGCATGTCGGGTGTTGCGTCGAGCTTGGCGTGCATCCTCATCATCATCGCTTGTATCCCATGCCGGTGCTTGATTGTGTTGAAGTTGCACATGGTGGTCATGAGGAGGATGACTATGCCTATCATTGTGGTTCGCTTCATCATGGTGTTCCCTAGGTTGGTGCACGTCGATGATTGCTTGGTGTGGTGGTGGACCAAGCTCTTGGCGTTGTTGTTGAGGTTGAGGAGCATTTGGGTCCACCGCTTGAGGGTGACGATGACGAGCTTGTTGGTCCCCATTATGGTGGTGGGGTTCTCCGCGGCGGGAGTGTGACCTTGAAGACTCGCCATGTCGACTTGAGGAGTGCGTGCGGGAAGAACTTGACTAGCTTGAACGATGACCGTGTCGGTTGCCAAGGTTGGCAATAGCTTGGTGAAGAGCTTGGAATTGAGCATGGTGCTCCTCTTGACGTTGCCTCTCACGGTACTCAAATTCTCGAAAAGTATCATCAAGACGGTGCTCAAGTCACTCAAATTGAGTGTTGAATTCTTGGCGTTGCGCCCATAAGTTGTGGCGCGTGGCAAAGCCATCTTGGTTGTTGAAATTGCTATGTCCACTAGCTCCACTTTCCCTAGACATGGTGCACAAACACACTTGATAGATAGGGTGAGATTGGTGGAATGGCAATTGCTACCTTGTCTCACCGGAGTCAAAGATTGGAAAGATTGTTCTTGCCGAGAGAAATGCGAATAGCGAGTACACAAGACACACACACACAAAGGCTTATGGTGGTAGGTTAGAAAAGGTGGATAGAAAATGGAACAACTTAACAAAAAGATTATTGTCAAAAGTGGTAACAGACCAAAGATCAAAAGCCAAAAGGATACGATCTACAAAAACACGGGAAAAACACACACATGGAGATAAATGGGGTTATCACGACTATGAAAAAGAGCACAAAATGTCCTAACGACGACTAAGCTCGGTGTCGTGCCAACACAAGGAGAGACCGTAGCTCGTTTGCAACAAGATTGAGAAGCAACAGATTTACACGCTTGCCTTGCTCTAACTCGCACTCTTGCTTAGAAGCTTTGGACTCTCTTTTGTATTGGTATCTTTCTTTTCTTTTCTTATATCTCTTTTCTTTATATGCTATGGAGTCACCTTTTGCTATTGCCTATGCACTATCACTTTGCAAGAGCAAGCGCACAATGCTTCGGCAAACAAAAAATGAGCTACTCTCGATATGTTAGGTATCACACAAAGGAAGAAAGGCTATACAAGGGTGGTGCAAGTTATACCTTTGGTATTGTTGATGACTTGCAACCGGTGTTGGGGAAGATGTTCCGGTGTCATGGTGTCTTAGAATGCGGTATGTACAGATGTTGCAGAAGCTTGAAGTTAGTTGTTGTGACACGCACATGAAACACGAACAGAACACAAAAGGAAAACGAACAAAATTTGGGGCCTGAAAGTTTTTCGGCAAAACAGCCGGCGGACCGGTGCTGGCGCCGGAAATTCCGGTCGTGACTTTGGCGTCGCCGGAATTTACGGTGACAGAACCGGTTCGCTGAGGTGCTCGCCGAAATTGGTTCGTGACGAACTTCCAAAAGTCAAATTGAGAATTTTGTCAAAAATTAGTGGAATTTGGCCTGGGGAATAGGGAAAGGAAGGTAGATCGACACCCAAAGCAACAGATCTGTAGACCAAAACCACGAAAAACTCACCAAATCGAGAGATCGATCCAAAAGCACGTTGGGCAAATTTTTTTTTGGTATTTTCGAATTTATGGTGGATATGAGGAAACAAAGTCAAATCCGTGGCAACCAAAAGCTGCTGATACCAGTTGATATGGGTTCCCTTGTGGGATTGACCCTAGGGTGTCCCGATCTTCACGGATTTGAGGCGGGGAGTGAGGAGCAACCCGATGAACACTATGAACGTAACACAAACTCAAGGTAAAGATACAAACGCACGCAAACACAACCCGATTCGATTTGCTCCCGTTGGTTTGAACAACCAATCTAATAGAATCCTCGGCGAGATACCGTTAGGTAGAATCACCAAAGGAGAGATCGGCAAGCGGATGATAGAATCCAAATCAAAGGAGAGAGTAGAAACCAAGTAGAATCCCAAAGGGGGGGAGACCTAGCACTACTAGAATCCTTGATGAGGAGAGACCAAACACTTGAGTAGGGTCTTGGCGACTTGGAGACGAACACCGAACTCCAAGGCCTTGTACAACTCATAGATTAACTATAGAGAGGGGTTCCCATCTAGGGTTAGGCACAAGCCTTCATTCATCATCAACTCCAACTAGATCTGAGCTACAAGGGGCTATTTATAGTACTAGGGGAAAAGGGGTAGGTGGGAGGGAATATTCTGGGCATCAAACCCTTTACAGCATGCAGACTGGCAGTTTCGGCGATAAGTCCGGCGCCGCCGGAGTTGGCGCCGGCATTTCCGGCGGTGACCGGTTTTCTCGGTCGTCTGCCGGAAGGGCATACAGAGAGTGGTTTCAGCGGGAGGGCCGGTTCGCCGGTTCGTGCGTCGGAAGTTCCGGTGGAGGTTCCGGTTCGCCGGGCTGGTTGTCGGAAATTCCGGCGTGGATTCCGGTGGCGTCGGGCCTGGCACCGGAAGTCCTCTTCCTCCTTCTTGTAGGGGTTCGTAGCATGGAAAACAAAAAATTTCTACCACATGCACACAAACAGCCAAGATCTATCTACTAGATTGTAGCAACGAGTCGATAGAGGAACTCACCCTCGAAGATTCCAAAACGGTTAACGAGAGCAGATTCTCGTGGGTGATGTAGTCGTACACTTGCTGATCTCAAGATCGCGTAGACGATCCTTCCGGCGATGCGTTCCGGCAGCGCTTCCGCAGTCGGTCACACGTTCGGTACTCGATGAAGACCTTTCTCTCCCTTGTTCCAGCAGGCAGCGGAGGTTGTAGCACTCTCCTCGCGATTCCGGCAGCACGACGGCGTGGTACCGGAAGTAGAGGAGAGATCTCGCAGGGCTTCGCCTTAAGCCGAAGCGAGTATGGTGGATTAGGGTTTCCTGGAAAACTAGGGTTTAGAGATCCGGGAGGAGGAGGAGGTGTTGGCGGCGGCTAAGGCGACGGCGACGGACCGGCAGCGCGCGGCGAGGCGCCGCGGCGGTGGGCGGCGGCGACGAGCGGCGGCGCTGGCGGCGGCGGCTCGTGGAGAGGGCTTGGAACTTGTGTTGTTTGGGGCAGCCCTCCCCCTCTATTTATGAGAGGGAGGGGCAGCCTTGGGAGGGGTGGGTTTGAATCCAAACCCAAACCCAAGTTGGATTGAGAGAAGGACTTGTTTCTTCTCCCACTAGGAAACCATTCTTCCAGTTTGACTTTTCAAACTTCCCATTTGACTTTCAATTTAGAGCTTTATTTCTCTCTTGCATATGCCAACACCAAGTGACCTTGGACATGATCCTAATCATTCCACTTACCCATGACACATTCATGGACCATTCTCCTTTCGGACCGGTGAACCTTCCAGACCCTTCTAGAACCTCTCCGATGAAATCATCGGAAACTTTCCCGAACTCCAAAATAGGACTTTCCTTATATGAATCTTATTCTCCGGACCATTCCGGATCTCCTCGTGATTCCCGGATCCCATCCGAGACTCCGAACAACATTCGCTCTCTTACTCATCATTCCATAACTACTCAACAACATCGAATCCTTAAGTGTGTCTCCCTACGGTTCGTGAATTATGCGGACATGACCGAGACATTTCTCCGATCAATAACCAATAGAGGAATCTGGAAATTCATATGGCTCCCACATATTTCTACGATTACTTTGCGATCGAATGAACCACTTACATACGATACCAATTTCCCTTTGTCTCACGATAGTTTACTTATCCGAGGTTTTGATCGTCGGTATCTCTGCATACCTAGTTCAACCTCGTTACTGATAAGTACTCTTTTCTCATTCCCGTGGTATGTGATCCCTTGTGAACCAGTCACATGCTTGCAAGCTAATTGGATGACATTCCACCAAAAGGGCCCAGAGTATATCTATCCGTCATATGGATGGACAAATCCCACTCTTGATCCATGTGCCTCAACCCATACTTTCCGAACACTCAATGCCACCTTTATAGCCACCCAGTTACGGTGTGTTGTTTGATGTCATCAAAGCATCCTTCCGGTGATGGTGATTAACATGATCTCATGGTCGAAGGAATTAGGTTACTATGTATCAGAAAGCTTATAGCAAATGAACTATATTAAATGACTTGATCTTTATGTTACGCTTAACTATAGGAGTATGTCCATCACATCATTCTCCTAATGATATGATCCTGTTGTTAATAACATCTCTATGTTCATGATCAGGAAACCATGATCATATATTAACCAACAAGCTAGTTCAACAAGAGTCTTTACTAGGGACTCTTTTATGTTTACAAATCACACAAGTATTAATGTTTCCGGTTAATACAATTATAGCATGCTATGTAAACATTTATCATAACTATGAAGATATGATAATAACCACTTTATTATTGCCTCTTGGGCATATCTCCAACAGTCTCCCACTTGCACTAGAGTCAATAATCTAGTTTCAAACATTTGTGTATTCAACACCTATGGCTTTCTGGTGTTGTATGTACATGATTTCTAGTGGTCAACTGATCTTCGGATCTGCACTTTCAGGTCCGTGTGTAATTGCATGTCTTTGCGTCTCTACGCATCACTCATTCTCTAATGAGATGGCTTTGTATAATTTTGGTCCTTTGGTGAGACCTTTAGTTCTTTGGGGTTAAAACATGTTTGATAATATTGTCGTACAATATATCTTCATAGTATTATCCTGCTGTGAACTACACCTAGTTTGATAACAAACTACTTGACACAAATGCCCTCTTTAGCTGCTATTATAGCAGTCATATAGTTAGCCTTTTGTTGTAGTATCTGTCACAATGTCTTAACTTTGGAACTCATCCAAATCCATTATGGAACTTTCTTTCCATTATATTGTGCCACCCTTAGTTTAGATTGAGATAAACTTAATTTGTACTTTGTGACAAAACTAGTATCAATGTAATACTTTTACAATGAACTAACCATCTATTTGCCACTTCTACAAAATAATATACTCTTAGTTCTTCCAAAAGATCATAAGAATATCCTTACTATCGTCCAATGATCATCTTATGAATCATTCTGGTATATGCTCATAACATTTATAGCATAGGACATATCTGGATTTCTACATATCACAATATGATTGATATAAATACTCTTTGTGATTTCATACATCAAGTATCAATCTATACTTGAATCTTTGTTTCACTTACCAAGTGTCAATTCACTTGAATATATCATCAATATTGAACTCATTCAATCCTTTCTGTGCGACAAGAACCTTTCTTGTAGGTTTTATATTAAACTCATTCAATATATCATCTATGTACTTTCGGCATAACCATATTAGCATCTATTGATGCCAAATATTTGGGTTTTGCCTAAGTCTTTCATCGAGATGAAATTCTTATCCCGTGTTAATAAAAGATACATCATTTCCAATCAACAATATGTCTTCCACATAATGTATTAGAAACATGTCTTAGCGCTCCCACTTAATTTCTTGCAAATGCAAGCATCTTCATCGTCTCCGATGAAATTAAACTCTTTTAACAGTTTCATCATAGTGAAGATTCCAACTCCGCGATGCTTACTTCAACCATTGAAGTTTGCATATGCTTTTAGCATCCTTTGAATTAACAAAACCCTTTGGACCGTGTCATGCACACGTCCTTGGTAACCATTCTATTAGAAGAACTTGTTTTGTTTATTCAACACATAACAAAATTACATGTCGTGGTTGCTACATTAATCCGTCTAGACTAAATATCGCTATGAAAGATCAGATCTTGTCATAGTCAACCTTTGAACATTGTTGTGAACTCTTTCCCAACATGTCGACTATTTCATAGATGTGAAACATCCATGTCTATTTCTTTATAGATCCAAATACGACTGTAAGGTCTTGTACCTTTCCAGAGGGTCTTTCAAGTTCAAAGCTTGATCTCTCGTATATAGAATTATCACGGATTTTATGGCTACAAGCCATTTGACGGAGTCAGGGCCCATCATCGCTTCTTTGCATGTAGTCGGATCATTATTGTCACATAATGATTTAACTCTCAAATCTTGGTATTTGATTGTTTTACCCGACCTACTTGTTTCAATAGGAACTTAGATCTCTGTGACCACAACCTTTGAGGCACATGAGCCATGAGCATTGTTGCTGCCTCCGGAACACTTTTCGGCGCTGCGCAACTTTGCACATATAGCTAAGGTTCTTTTAACCTTATCAAAGTTCTATTGTCCTCCCACTTAACTTTTCACGAAAAATTCCTTCTCTAAGAAACTTGACGTTTTAAGCGACAAACATTTTTGTCTCTGATGTTATGGAGGAACAGTTATTCGAAATAACATACAAAGACAGGTTCATCCGACTTTGGTTGCAAGCATCTTTCTTATGCATAGCATACCAATGTTTAAGAAAAGACAACTTGGGTTTTATCCCAAACCATAACTTTATATGGTTTCAATTCAACGGATTATGATGGAGCTCTTTTTAGTGGAAAAACGGTAGTCTCTAAAGCTTCTAATCTTTAAAATATAATGACAATTTTATGAATTACACCTTTCATCTTACCATGTCAAACAAGGTTTAATTACATATCTCGAACGCTCCATACTCTTATGGTGTTTCGGGAAATGCAAATCCACGGAACGATTCGTTAAATCTTAGGTATTATGCTAAACTTGTAACTCAAATATCTTCCTTTATGATCTTATCATAAACTATTTATATTATTGTTACAATGATTTTGCACTTCATCTTGAAAATCTTTGAACTTTTCAAATGTTTCATACTTCATCCTTATTAAGTAAATATCCATATATTCACTCAAATTTTTTGGAGGAAGCATATGAAGTTGAAATCCATCGCTCTTGACTACACATAATGGACTTCGTACAACAATATGTACAAGTTCCAATAAGCTAGTCATTCGTTCCCTTTTGGCCTATGAACGAAGTTTTAATTATCTCTAGGAAAGTTTCACAAGCGTCATTTGATCAAAAATCAAAAGACTCCAAAATTCCATACACATGGAGTTTCTTCATGTTTTCTTTCCAATATAATTTAAACGGCGACACTTCCTAAGTGATCTTTCAATCAATTTGTCTTTCGACATTTTTAGCACTAGTTTTATGGATGTGATTTCTGCAACGAGATTTGTGAATCATCCATCTTTTATGGATTACGGCAATTATTTGAACAACCCTTTTGTTCTCATGATACCTGATAAAACAAATCTTGAAGGCAAGCTTTGATGTTTAACGAGCAACACAATAACCCTTTATTTGTTCTCGATGAACATCATCACATATTCTTTTGCTAGTTACTTAGGCCATTGTAGTTCATGAATTTTGTTGTTTCATATGACGATTCATACCAACAAATTCAATATCAAATACTTAAGAACCTATTTGTTTAATAAGCAAAGAATATAGCCATAACACGTATATCCTTTATATACCTAAACTGAACAATTCTAGTCTTTTCTTTTCTGCCATATATTTATGAGATTCTCTTTCAGTATTTCTTTTCTGTTTGAAAGAATCTATCAATATCAATAGTGGAGCCATATACATGACACATAGTCCAAAGCATGTATAGTAAAATACCAATGTCTTTGGACTTGCACTTTTAAGTAGATCACCATCATCAAATGTTTGGTGTTCTTTCAAATTCCTTTCTTTAGTAATCTCTTGGTGTAGTAAACATTTTACCTACATCAAATATTCACCCTTATCATGGAATTATCCATGATCAAGCTAATTTTAGCTTATAACGGTGAATCGCGAGTATAATGTTGCTCTCCAAAACCTTTTGGAGGATTAGGACAACTAGTGTCTCCAACCTTTTGCAAATTCTCATCAAATATGAGAACATGACTTTTGTCATATTATACTCTATCATGCTGCAACCAAAACTTCGTTTCAGATATCACAATATCTTCCACACATCATGGTTTCTGAAACAACTCTTTCAGATCCTAGATAACCTTGATATTAAGACAATCCTTTGAATATCAAGAATCATGGAGACAAACATGTTACTCATACACTAACACTTGGAATTTTCACTCTTGATTTAATACCAATTATTAAACTTCATGGAGTAACCGGAACTTACTGAAAGTTTGCAATAGAACTTTTAAACTTTTAGATTAACACTTCAAAACAATACGATACCAGTTCGTAAAGTAACTAACTAGAATTCTATAATTCTATCATCTCAATTATAACTAAGCGCAAGGTGGTAAACGGATGCCAATGACTACAACAACTATGCAAATTCACTTTGATTTAATTTATGATAAATAGTGTTCAACTTTTAATCATATTGCTATTGAACTCCCACTCAAAACAATATCCCTCACATTGTTTTAGTGATCACACGAACCAAATCCACCACTTCAAAACCGATCATCACGAGAGTTGATGTAGCTTCAATGGCGAACAATCAACATGTTCATCATATCTACTATATGACTCATGCTTTACCTTTCGGTGATCCGTGTTCCGAGACCATGTCTGTACATGCTAGGCTCGTCAAGATCAAACCTTAGCTTCCGCATGAGCAAATCTGGCTTGCTCACGTTGTATACACTTGCGGAATCTAACACACCCGATCATCACATGGTGCTTCGAAACAACAAGCTTTAGCAACAGTGCTTACTAAGGGTGAACACTTTAGGACTTGAAATTCATGTGCATGAGGGATCATCTTATAATGCTATCATCGTTAACTAAGCAATACAAGATGCATAAAAGGATTAACATCACATGCAATTCATAATATGTGATATGATATGGCCTTTCTTCTTTGTTCTTCCGATCTCCATCTTCAAGCACGAACATGATCTCCATCATCACCGGCATTGCATCAAGGTCAATGATGCCGCTCCATGGTTGTCGTCCACTAGCTTCAACTATTACAACTACTTTGAATAGACATGCGGGTCTAAACAGAATTTAAAGACAACCATATGGCTCCTGCCGGTTGCCAACTTACAATAAGTAACATTGCATACATCATATATAATCACAATCATGGCCATATCACATCACAGCACACCCCTGCAAAACCAAGTTAGACGCCTCTAATTTTCTTTGCATATTTTACGTGGTTTGGGGCTTTCAATAAGTGTCGTTCTAACTTACGAACAAGAACCACAACATTGATACTAGTATTGCCAATCACCCGTTGTAAATTGAATCTTAACTATGTTGGGAGAAACAGGCACCCGCAAAGCCACTTATGCAATACAAGTTGCATGTCAAGCGTGGAGCAAGTCTCATGAACGATGTCATGTAAGGTTAGCCCGGGCCGCTTCATCCCACCATCCCGCAAGATGCAAAGTACACAAGAAGCAATCGACAACAAAAGTATCAACGCCCACAATGACCATTGTGTTCTACTCGTGCAACAGATCTACATATAGACCTGGCTCTGATACCACTGTAGGGGTTCGTAGCATGGAAAACAAAAAAATTCTACCGCATGCACACAAACAGCCAAGATCTATCTACTAGATTGTAGCAACGAGTCGATAGAGGAACTCACCCTCGAAGATTCCAAAACGGTTAACGAGAGCAGATTCTCGTGGGTGATGTAGTCGTACACTTGCCGATCTCAAGATCGCGTAGACGATCCTTCTGGCGCTGCGTTCCGGCAGCGCTTCCGCAGTCGGTCACACGTTCGGTACTCGATGAAGACCTTCCTCTCCCTTGTTCCAGCAGGCAGCGGAGGTTGTAGCACTCTCCTCGCGATTCCGGCAGCACGACGACGTGGTACCGGAAGTAGAGGGGAGATCTCGTAGGGCTTCGCCTTAAGCCGAAGCGAGTATGGTGGATTAGGGTTTCCTGGAAAACTAGGGTTTAGAGATCCGGGAGGAGGAGGAGTTGTCAGCGGCGAAGGCGGGCGGCGGCGCTGGCGGCGGCGGCTCGTGGAGAGGGCTTGGAACTTGTGTTGTTTGGGGCAGCCCTCCCCCTCTATTTATAAGAGGGAGGGGCAGCCTTGGGAGGGGTGGGTTTGAATCCAAACCCAAACCCAAGTTGGATTGAGAGAAGGACTTGTTTCTTCTCCCACTAGGAAACCATTGTTCCAGTTTGACTTTTCAAACTTCCCATTTGACTTTCAATTTAGAGCTTTATTTCTATCTTGCATATGCCAACACCAAGTGACCTTGGACATGATCCTAATCATTCCACTTACCCATGACACATTCATGGACCATTCTCCTTTTGGACCGGTGAACCTTCCAGACCCTTCTAGAACCTCTCCGATGAAATCATCGGAAACTTTCCCGAACTCCGAAATAGGACTTTCCTTATATGAATCTTATTCTCCGGACCATTCCGGATCTCCTCGTGATATCCCGGATCCCATCCGAGACTCCGAACAACATTCGGTCTCTTACTCATCATTCCATAACTACTTAACAACATCGAATCCTTAAGTGTGTCTCCCTATGGTTCGTGAATTATGCGGACATGACCGAGACATTTCTCCGATCAATAACCAATAGAGGAATCTGGAAATTCATATGGCTCCCACATATTTCTACGATTACTTTGCGATCGAATGAACCACTTACATACGATACCAATTTCCCTTTGTCTCACGATAGTTTACTTATCCGAGGTTTTGATCGTCGGTATCTCTGCATACCTAGTTCAACCTTGTTACTGATAAGTACTCTTTTCTCGTTCCCGTGGTATGTGATCCCTTGTGAACCAGTCACATGCTTGCAAGCTAATTGGATGACATTCCACCGAGAGGGCCCAGAGTATATATATCCGTCATATGGATGGACAAATCCCACTCTTGATCCATGTGCCTCAACCCATACTTTCCGAACACTCAATGCCACCTTTATAGCCACCCAGTTACGGTGTGGTGTTTGATGTCATCAAAGCATCCTTCTGGTGATGGTGATTAACATGATCTCATGGTCGAAGTAATTAGGTTACTATGTATCAGAAAGCTTATAGCAAATGAACTATATTAAATGACTTGATCTTTATGCTACGCTTAACTATAGGAGTATATCCATCACATCATTCTCCTAATGATATGATCCTGTTGTTAATAACATCTCTATGTTCATGATCAGGAAACCATGATCATATATTAACCAACTAGCTAGTTTAACAAGAGGCTTTACTAGGGACTCTTTTATGTTTACAAATCACACAAGTATTAATGTTTCCGGTTAATACAATTATAGCATGGTATGTAAACATTTATCATAAGTATGAAGATATGATAATAACCACTTTATTATTGCCTCTTGGGCATATCTCCAACACTTCTCTTCCATGCCTCTTGCTTGGGGGTCTTGGTTCCTGGGTTCTCCTTGTCGTCTCCCATTGGCGTCATGGTCATGGGCCTGGGCATATCATTGGCACTTGTCTCAAGTAGGATCCCATTCACATAATAACCAAAAGAGGGTGATATATGGAATGAATTCACCTTTGTGGGCATGGTTGATGTAGCATGATGTGGACCAATGGTGAATGCCATGTATTAGGCTGCATCAGGAAGTCCAGAGCCAAGCCGGCTGGTGCTGGAAACCCTAGATCTTGAGATCTGGTGCTCCAGCGCCACCTGATGGCTCGTTATAGAGATTCGTTGGGAGACCCCAACAGGAAGGTACGATGCGCACAGCAGCAAGTTTCCCTCAGTAAGAAACCGAGGTTACAGAACAAGTAGGAGGAAGGAAACGACTCAAAGATGTTGCTAGCAACGTGGAGACCTGCACAACACAAACTCAAGACTTTGCCCCAACAAACAGCGAGGTTGTCAATCTCACTGGTTTGCTGTAACAAAGGATTAATTGTATGGTGTGGAAGGTAATAGTGGTTTGCAGAAAGTAAACAATGGAAGATGTATCAATGGTAAAGATTGGACCGGGGTCCATAGTTCACTAGATGTGTTCTCCTTAGATAAACAAACATGAGATGTTGGGTAAACAAATTACACCAGGGGAATTGATAGGACAGAGCAAGGCATAACAATGCAATACTAGACATTCATGATCCTATGAGATTCGATTGGGCAATACAACAAGATACATAGACCGTCATCCAACTGCATCTATATATGACTAGAAGTCCACCTTCAGGTTATCATCCGAACCCCCTCCAGTATTAAGTTGCAAGCAGCAGACAACTTCTTTAAGCAAAGTGTGTAATGTAAACAATCCACTTGTTCCATGAACAAGAGACCGTTGTTTTCTCCCTAGTGGCAACAACACATCTACAACCTTAGGCCTCGTTTGACAAGCTGGTGTTCAAGTGGATTTTAGTGTTTTTTCCCAGCCTAATCCAATACCCCTAGAAACACTTTGTGAAACGTTTGGCGGCCGTGTTTTGGTTGGACTAAAATTCCGCAAACCCGGCAAAACACTTCGGATTGAAGTGGAAGAGAGACACGTGGGGTACCTCGCATTTTTACTCATTTTCCACACGTTTGACGGCTTCGCAGCTGAGCGATCCCATCCTATATGGCTGGTTAGTTATTTCTTGGAGACGTAGTGCTCCCGATTCCCCGGCTAGTTAGTTCAAACTCTCCTAAAAAGGAATTATTCATGTCTGTCAAACAGATAAATCGGCGGAGAGTATTGACTGATAAGAAGATTGTGGTGTAACAAAATGTTTTAGGTGACAAGAGTGTTTTCACCCAATCCACTTGGGAAAATACTCTCAAATTCTCACTCATACCCTCTTGCCAAACGAGTCCTTAGAGATTTCTGTCACTTCTCTTGGATTAAATAGAGGCATGAACCCACTATCGAGCATAAATACCCCCCTCTTAGAGTCACTAGCAACTACTCGGCCAAGATAGCTACTAACAACGGAGAGCATGCCCGATCACAAACAACACAGACATGATATAATCAATAAGACAAAACCATTAATCAATCTGACATAGTAATCTCAATATCCATCGGATCCCCGCAAACACAACATGCATGATTACAAATAGATGAGATCTTGATCATGAACGGAGCTCACAAGATCTAGACATAAAAGCACAAAGGAGGAGATACAACCATCTAGCTACTACATGGACCCGTAGTCCAAGGTGGAACTACTCATGCTTCATACCGGAGAAGAAGGCCTCCGAGATGATCTCCCCTCCGGCAGGGTGCCGGGAAGAGTTTCAGATCCCCCCGATCTAGGGACGATGGTGACGACGGCTACAGACGGTTTCATGGAATATTGATCGGGTACTTAGGGTTTAGGCATCAGGGGCTTCTTATAGGCAAAGAGGGAGGCCGAGGGGGTGCCCGAGGCGGCTGCACCCCCCTCCCAGGCGTGGTCCAGGCCTGGCCGCACGGCCAGGGGGTGTGGCCCCCTCGAGGCCCTCCTCTGTATCGTCTTCTGGCTCCGTGTTCCCCACGGTAAAATATTGACTTTGTCTTTTGTCTCGTCCAATTCCGAGAATATTGATTTTCTGCCTTTCTGAAACCAAAAACAGAAGAAAACATGCAACTGGCACTGTGGCATATTGTTAATAGGTTAGTACCAAAAAACATATAAAAATATCTCAAAGTATAGACAAAGCAAAACAAAGTAGATACTAAACAAGCATGGAACATCAAAAATTATAGATACGTTTCTGACGTATCACCGCCTTCCCGGACCTCTTCGCTGCAGGTAGGGCTGGATCCGGTGGGGTCGACCCTGCTCTGTTGCTATCTCTCTCGGTACTAGCCTAGCCACAGGGCTGCTGGTAGGGTTTCGTGCGGCGGAACTTTGCAGGTTGCCAGCGGGTGGCGAGGGGGCTGCCGGCTCGGTTTGAATAAAGGGGGTGGTCCTTGGATTCCTCTCGCACCAAGACGAAGATCTACTTGATGTGTGTCTCCATTGATTTGGCCTGAGTGGCCGGTTCCGGAAGGCTCCGCCGACGAACTCCCATGGGCGCATATGCCTGGAGCTTGCTGGATCGGAAGGAATTCGGTCATGCGCACCTTTTTTTTTGCTAGCTATTTGGTTTCAGTGGGAGCGTGGTGAAGCTATGCCACCTGTTACCATCATGTAACATGTGTTTGCCGATACATATGGTGAAGGCAGATGCGGAGAATTCCATGAAGCTAGAGACATGTGGGTGAGCTATGGTGGATTGAGTCTTCATGGCGACGGTTATCTGTGACTCGCAGTAGCGTCTGTTAGAGGGGGCGACATCACAGGAAGAGTTCACCGTCTTACCTTTGCAGGGTGAAAACCCGAGGTATGACCTTCATTGGTCGTTCCTGGCAATGGTCTTGCGGAAGGCATTGTTTTGCAGTGACGACTTTTTTCATGATGAAAACCTAAGATCTTTGATCGGACCATGATAGCGCTTGTGCACTATTTCCTTCTTGGAGGCGTCGCTTTTGGAGGGGTTGGATTTCTGGTATTGTTTTTGGTAGTGTTGCTGCTGCTAAGGATTAGATTATTGTGATATGATTTTTCTTTTTTTGTTTCTTTTCTTTTTCTTGGCTATGTGCATCCGTATTGCTAATGGGATATGCGTTGTTGCAAAGGCCGAATATAATTTGTATCCGGTATTAATATAGTATATTACTTTAAAAAAATTGTCCGGTGGTCGATTTTGTTAAAAGCCTGAGAAGGCAGGAAGCATGCACACACGCACGTGTCCTTGAACTCACGGTACTCAATCACACTCACAGTTAATCAAATTTTATTCGACCATCTTTTTGTTACTAACTTATCGCTGCTCGGAAACGACAGATTTTGACGTTGCCGTGTTCGGCGGCAACCGCGCGCGGCTTACGTCTTGATGCATCGCCTGAGGCTACCCACGTACGTATCGGGCAGTAGATCGTATTATCTGGGTTCTGCTGATTAAGAGTAGATTAGTGTCAGGTCCTCTTGACTCCGCCGTCTTGCCGGATCCATTTCACGCCGGTGGCTTTGGGCGCGCCCACTGCATCCACAGGAATCCCCGCTGACCCTTTCGGATCCGGCCTGCATCTCCGGGCAGCGTCATCTGCCAGCATTAATGCAGGAATTCGCTCGCTTTCGGCGGGAATTATTGCGGCCAAGTTGCAGGTTCCAGTACCTTCCCTCTGCAGCTGGCTCGCTTGAATCTCGTTCGACGGCATCCCGCGCAGGGCGGAGGCCCGGAAAGTGGTCGCGTACGTCGCCGTCAGCCCGTCAGGCGTCGTCGTGGCAATGCCGAACATGGCATCGGCCGGCCTTCCTTCCTACTCACCGGTCCTACCGTAGAGTGAGACGGCCGCCCTTTCCCATCTCGTCTCGACGTTCCGTTGCCCTTTGGCCGTCTCCAAACAGGAACTTGGCCTGTCTGAAAAAGGTTGGGGGAGAGATCTTTCGTTTGTTCTGCTTTGTTTGCTCTGGATGATGAGATGAGATGCGCGGCGCGTCGGATCTCTTGCCTTGAACTCGTCTCTGATTGGTTCTTGGGTGGTGTTGAAGGACGTTCTGCCTATGCAACGAGGCGGGGCGATAAGTGATTAGCTAGGAGTCCGGCTGAAGGATGATAACTTTGAGCGATTATGGAGGTTCTGTCGTTTTCAGGAGGTTTGGCGCATGCATACCCGCTGTCAAACCGATGGTTTATCTAATCGTAATCGTAACCATCATCATTCATCAGCCGCTAACACGATTACAGCTAGCCACAACTCTGCATGACACCTCCGCTCTCAGCCCTAGCTATGGGCAACATCTGCTGTGCGCGCGGTAGCGGCTAAGGATCCAACACGTTCACGCTCATCGGCGAATGATCACCATCGCATATATATGATCACCATCACCCGCTCGCCCTGACGGTGCGGCGAAGAACGCGTGCGGCGCGCCCCCTGATCACCGTTAGCGATCACAGCCAATCATTCCAATGATTCATTCATGTGCCCCCCTCACGTTCTCCTGCAACCGCACTCCCGTAATTTCAGTCCACCTGGGATCTATCTGCCAGCTAGCTCGCGCTGCGGTGGCCGGCGCTAACGTGTAAGTACAATCCGAAAGCGACCAGGCCAGCTGCAAAAAGAAATCGCATGTTACGAACGAAACCGGCCTTGTCGTTTCGATCTGACGCATGCAAGCCAAGGCTCTGGATAGATCCGGCGGGACGACGTGCGAAAACAAGATATGGACATCCCCTGAACTTTCGGCATAGTTAATCAGATTATGGCCTGAGAAAGTTTCTAAGACAGATAATAGTCTGGTGCATTATTGTTTGAAACAGGGAAAACCTTAGGTCATCGACCACACTAGTCAGCGCTGTTTCCGACACATCTTTTGGAGTCAGGTACCACATATAGTAGTATAGTATAGTTCTGGTCTCTGTTGACAGTTTCGTGGCAGTGTATGCCTATTTTATTTTATTGTAGAACAATAAAATGAGGAAACGGTGAGCATATATCTAAGTTCGTTTTCTTTCAGAAGAAGATAGTTTGCTAATCTGGCTAATGGGCCTTGGCGTTGAGAGCCTGTTCGGACTCATAAGCCCAACCAAAATCGACTCACATTGCCAGGCACCGCAGCACACCCTGTTTGTTTTGTTTAGTACCACATCGAAGCCATAGGAAGATTAGAGACGTGAGAGCTGGCTATATCAGGACAGCTAGGTGCTGCATTGCAAATTACTTACCTGGACGGGGTCTACGGACGATCAAGAAGATCCGTGGCCTAGATTAATGGCTCACATTGCACTTGGTGAGAGCGTTGGTCTACCATCTTCCCAAGTGGAAGAGTGGATGTCGTAATTTGTGGTAGAGGGGGTACGCGTCCGCGCGGCCCTTGCCAATTCTAACCCAAATGATTTTTTCTCTATTATATCTATTGAATTTCATTAGATGAATTGGTTGTCGTTTTGTTCATGGGTCAGATGGTAGAGGTTGGGCCATGTCAAGACTTGTTTTTTTTATCAATGTAAATTTCGAAACCACCTGATTAGCACTGTAGGCAAAAGAAAACATAACATGAAACATAACATGAAGTTGTATATAACATAAGTGTGAGCGCAACAACGCATATTTAAGCTCTACGCTGTACGAGATGTATCATGATTTATCGGTGTGCTCCATATCAATCAACAGAACTAAAATTATGCATATCTACGAACCTTTGTTCTTGTTGGTGAACTCTTTTAAGTTTGTTTCCATTATATCGATGAACTCAATTAACCAGAACAATAAAGATCACACCTAATGACAAACCTGAGCATAAAAATGCAGCCAACTTCGGAATTGTGCCGCTCGCTTCAAACCAAGGATGAGATGGATTTGTCGACTTTGGCGCCCTGTCACCTCAAACCACCACGTTACATGAGAACAACACCTTGTTTCTACATTTTATTTTGAAAAAGATTATATATTAATATCACAGGGATACCAATTACACCCAGCCTCTATAAAAGCGCATGCCCTAGCGGTCCTACGGATGCACACAGCTCAGAAAAAAATTACAAAAAAGAAAAGTCCCGCTACAGAAAACTAATCATCAAAGTAACACACTATCAGAATAACACCAGTAGTCCTCCACTCCAACAACAACGCCTTCAAGAAGGGAACAATGCCCAAGCGTCGTCGTTGCCCGATCAAAGATCATAGGTTTTCACCCTATCAAAAATCATAGCTTTTCACCCTGGAGAAAGTTCTTGCTCACAAAACAATGCCTTCAATAAGGCCATTGCCAGACACAACCAGTTAAGGCTAGACCTTGGATTTTCACCCTGCAAGATAAGACTAAGAACTCCCCTGTGTTGTCTGCTCGCACCAACAGTCGCTGCAACGAGTCCCAGATCACGCAGCCAGTTCTTCGTCGCCACAAGAACAAAAATCACCATCGCTACCCTCATATTTCCGCTTTCCTGACATTCTTCGCATCTGACTTTACTATGGCTTTAAGAATGACACTTGATGAGAACAAACAACAGAGCTTCGCAACACTTTCGCTGAAACCAAACGGCCAAAAAAACAAGGTGTTATCATGCCACAGATGTTTTCGATCAGAAGTAGCTAGTACGATGGAAAATCACATTGAGTACGGGTGTCTACTTCCATTATTCCTCACCGTCTCCTTACTTTCTATGTGTTCCTCACTCCTACTCCATATATCCTCTTAACAAATCGGTTTGGAAGGTTTGGGCCCCTCCCAAATGCAAGTTATTTGATTGGTTGGAGATGCAAAACAAGATATGGACATCAGATAGTCTTCAAAAGAGAGGTTGGACAAATTGTGGGAGTTTCCCTTTATGCAACAAAGAGCATGAATCCGCGGCGCATCTCCTCTACAAATGTAGGTTCACCACTAGAATTTGGAAGAAAGTTCTTGCTTTGTGTGGCATCCAAAACATTCGGATGGACTCTTGGGTAAATGAGCCTTCCGTCTATGAGTGGTGGACAAAAATGGCATTAGGAAAAGGGAGGGAAAGGCGAGCAATGGCCTTGCTAACCATGCTAATATTATGCGAAATATGAAAGGAACGCAACACGAGAATCTTCCAACACCATTCTTCACCAACGGCCGTCGTCCTTGCCAAGATTAAGGATAGCCGAGACAACTTTATTGAGAAATGTTATTCCGGGAGAGTAATTCCGTTTGTATGACCTAGACCTTGTGCTTGGAGACTTGTAAACTCTTAAAAACTTCTTTATTAATGAAAATGACAAGTATTTTGTCTTGTTTCAAAAAAAGATGTTGTCGCCAACGCTACAGACCAAGGACAAACCCGATCACCTTCGGCTGATCTGCTTCCCATGTTCGCCACCGGCCGGCCTACCAATCGTATCCTAGATCATGGTGACGATCTGGTTGCCGCTGGCCGGCGGGCTATAGACCAAACACAAAGTTCTTGATCACCTCCGGCTGATCTTTGGTTCCCACGTTCTCGAACGGCCGAACAGATGGTATCCTATATCATGGCGCCAGAACAAAGATGAAGCTCCTGATCACCTTCAGCTGATCTCCCACGTTCACGGAGGATCTTTTTCTTTGTTGGCTTTTTTCCAACGTTTCAAATAGCCGGCTATAGTCTGGATATAGCACGACTATGGCCTTTTGAGAGGCCTCCTGCGACCACCCGCTACTGATAGGCTCTTTGTAGGTTATCGAGGATAGCCTCTAATAGTTAGCTATAGTCCGATTTAGCTTAAATTATCCATTAAGATTCTGCTTTTGGAATTTCTCTTCTTTTCTATTTTTGTTTTTGTTCAATCTGATTTAATATAAAAGTCGTTAGTTAAATAGTTGAATACTTATTTACGTCGAATAGTTGTATGAGTTTTAGCTCTTGAGTCATAGTTTTTCCCATCTTTTGGCAAAATTTGACTGAAATTAGTTCTTTTTTTTTAAATTATGCTAAAATGGAGTAGCCCGCTATAGTTACGCCTTTCGTAGCTGCTGAAAATGCCGTCGTTAAATAGGATAGTCGACTATTTTAAACTTTGCTCTTGTATTTTCCTCGTCAAGCGGCCCGCCGAGTCACCTCGTCTCAGGTGTTTATCTCTCAGGCTCCTATCACACTTGACTTGGAAGTCTGGGTCGACAGATAATAAGAGAGCTTGACACCACTTGCCTATTGTTTTCTCAGTGAGTGTTCACTTGTTTTTTGTTTACTCGGCAGGTGTCAGTTGTGAAGGAATGACCAATTTGAAGGAGGACAGGGCCACAGGGAAGCCAAAAGCATCCCCTCAAGACTGAAACTTTAGGCAATAACTGGAATAGTAAATTAGATCATGGCCTAAGAAAGTTTCTAAAACAAATAGACTAGAGCATTATTGGGAAAAGGAAAATACCTAAGGTCAATGACAAAATACTGATCAACACCGTTTCCTGACACTTTTTTGGGAGTTAGATGCCACATATAGTAGTATAGCTCTGGGCGGCGAAGTGGCAAATGAGAGATCAAACTGAGTTTCCTTTGAAAATAATTTTTTGAGTTAAATCCATTGTTAGTTATTGAACTTGTTTAGCAAAGGCAATACGGTCATCGTACATCAAAAATACAAGTTTACGGTCACTGAAGACGCGTCGGAGCATCACTCGCGGTCACCGCTCGCGCCGTAGAGATGTATTTAACACGTGGCGAGCTAAGGACCCACTATCAGGTATCTTAATATATACATAAAAGATAACCACTTATAGGAGGGCTTTTTTGCAAAACGGTCGTCCCTTCCCTGTGTCCCGACATGTCCCCTGGCCCCCAGAAAAAAACCACCGCCGCCGCCGCCGATGGAACACACCGGCGTGTGCTCCTGCACTTCCCAGCGGTGCCCCACCTGCACCGCCGCCCCATCCTCCATGACGGCGGGCACCTGGTCCGAACTGGACGACCCTCCCGCCACTCTCCTCCCAATCTCACTCGGATCCATCCACACCTCGCCGGTCCTCACTATAGCCTTTCACAGTGTTGCTCTTAGATCGTTGTACATGGCACAGGCAGACGACCGGACGGCTAATTGCACGGCAAATTATTGCTCGTCAGTTTAGTTATGCTAAGTAGCATCGAAGGAAGAAGAAGACGGGGAAAATCAGATACGCAAGCAAAGGGGACGCGCACAAGGAGCAGCATCCAGTTCTTGTTTTTTGTCTGCGCTGTGTGCGCGCCGCCCATCCTCGCAGTGAGCTGCCCCCTGCGTGGGTGTTAGCCATAGGGTTATGTAGAGTTTTGTTTTTAGCTGATTGTTACAAAGCCAAGCATTCCTAAAGGACTAGGTGAACATTGATCTGCACGTCTCTGGTGTGGGCGTAGGCCCTCTGCACGATCTCCTCTCGAATCAGAACTGCCCCACCATGTCCGGTAGAAGATCCTCATGTTGCGCTCCGTCATGGATCCCACATGGCGCAGATGAAAGCACCGCTGACCTCTCTTCTACCGGACGTGCAATTGGTACCGATTGTAGAAGATGAGGCGGGGAGGGCTCGCCGGCATGCTCCAAAGCCGTCGCCGGCGACAGATCTTTTGGGGGGTCGGGGTTGGATGGAGCTAGAAAACCAGTGCAGGGGTTGATAGTTTTGCAAAAAGCCCCTCCTCTATGTGGGATTTTTTACTTATCTGTTAAGTGACCTGACAGTGGGTCATGCAACTTGCCACATCAGCAAATACAACACGCCAACAGCTCCAATGACTGTTCGTGAACCCCTACGTTATATTCAGTGACCATAAACTAGTATTTCCTATATACGATGACCGTATTAACTTTGCTAAACAAGTTCAATGACTAACGATGAATTTAACCCTAATTTTTTTGACAGTTTCTTGGCAATGTATCCTACTTGAACAAAATGAGGACACCGTGAGCATTTTTAGTTCGTTTTTTTCAAGAGAGTCCCCATTCAGGCTACTGGGCCTAACCTTTGAGAGCCTGTTCGGGCTCACAAGCCCACCCAAAACAGATTCACGTTGCCACAGCATCCTTATTTGTTTAGTACCACATCGACGCCATGAGGAGATTAGCGATGGAGGCTGACTATATCATGACAAGCAGGTGCTCCATTGAAAATTACTTACCTGCACGGGGTCTACGGGTGATCAAGCAGATCCGTGGTCTAGATCAATGGCTCACATTGCACTTGGTCAGAGTGTGGTTTACCATCTTCCCGAGTGGGAGAATGAATGTCGTAATTTGTGGTAAAGGGGGTATGCGTTCGCGTGGCCCCTGACAATTTGAACTCAAATGATTTTTTCTCTTTCAAGTATTCTAATTCTAATTGCACTACATATGAATTGGTTGTCATTTTATTCACGTCCGGACGAGTGACTACTGACGACTGTGTTGTAGGCTAGCTGACCGTGGTCATTAATCCAGTGAGGCACGCTATCAGATGGCGAGGTTGGGTCCAGTCAAAACTTGTTTTAATCAATGGAAGTGTGCAATTTTCTGAAGAGGAAGGGCCAAATAGACTGAGAAACCAGGGGAAATGTCCAGTCGACTTACCCCTGTTGTAATTCCAAAACCAACTGATTAACATTGTTGGCAAAGTAAAGTAGTACTAGAACATATCCAGTGCCAATTGCCGAACGCTAGTCAATTCTGTTTCATTACCTTTTGGCAGTCAGACAGAGCAAAAGTGGATCGATCAAACCATTAGATACAAAAACAGAACTAGACCTGAACATTCTATCTCATGTTTTTTACAATTCACAGAATACTTCCTCCGTTTCAGGGCTTAAGGCGTCCTCGTTTTGCGTGTTTTTTCTTTGACCAAGAATTACTCTAAATACGTAAAGAGTTTTGGTATAAAACTAGTACCACTGGAAAGTATTTTTCAATACGAATCCAACGGTACTAATTATGTATAATATAATCAGGATTTTGTTGTTCAATTCTTTCGGTCAAACTTCATTTTAAAAAACGTGTGCGCCTTAAGGCCCGAAACGGAGGTAATATAATTTAAGCTCAGCGAACGCAAAAATGTATTGGAGTGACAAGCATTAAGTAGATCCCATAACACTTGTGATTGCCAAATATCGCACGCCACGTGTCTTAAAGAGCTAGTGCCGCTCTCTACAGATTAAGGTGCAAAAATCGCTCACAACTCTACTGACGATTTGGACACCTGGTCGCTGCAGGGATCTCTCGCGGTTTTACGCCGAATTCGGATAGTACTTCTTCGTCTGAAACGTTGGGAACATGTCATTGTCAACGTCGATAATGTGGGTTTTCAATTTGTATTCAGCTATGGATCGCTTACGAAGAAAAGTGGATGTGTAAGCTGGGTGTTCTGTACTTTCGGACAGTACTCTCGCGATAAAGGCAAATTTTAGCTGGGATCAGGAATCCTGGCAGGTCACCACCAAATGCTGACGAGGTGTAGAAGAAAAGAGACAGCGGGAAAAAATAAAACAAGTGATGAATCGGCAAGCAGGCAGCAGTAAGTCGGCCCTTGTCTCCGTCATGGTCATGTGCTTGATGGAGCCAACTCACCTCATCAGGTCTTTTGCTATCTCTCTTGTTCTATCACACTTGACTAAGTCTGTGACTCGGCTTATCAAATTACCAGATAACTATACAACTTTTTTTTGCGGGTAAGATAACTGTACTTTCTCTGATTCAAATTAATTGACTTTTAAATTTGTCTAGATTCGAATGTATCTAATATTAAAACAAGTCTAGATACATCCGAATCTAGACGAACTCAAGTCAATTAATTTGAACCGGACGAAGTACAACTTTTACCCGCAAAAAAAAACTATACAACTTGACATGGCTTGTTTTTTGTTTCCCAGTGGGGGGTGTCAAATGGGGTCCACATTCTATGAAGGAGAAGAGGGGTCCAAAAGCAGCGCCGAGGACCGGCA
The DNA here is from genome assembly GCA_916181665.1 of Avena sativa. Classification (NCBI taxonomy): domain Eukaryota; kingdom Viridiplantae; phylum Streptophyta; class Magnoliopsida; order Poales; family Poaceae; genus Avena; species Avena sativa. The sequence continues at coordinate 429,264,985 of OV702280.1, forward strand.
TAGTGTAATCAGCTTATAGCCTGTGAAAGTTTCTAAATCAAATAGACTAAACATTATTAGTGCAAAGGGAAAACCTAAGGCCAATGACAAATACTACTCAACGCTCCTTCCTCGCCCTTTTTGGAGTCAGATGTCACATAGAGTATTATAGCTCTTGGGGGCCAACGTGACAAATAAATAGAACCACATACAAACATCTGACGGAGGGTGAACAATTATACCTGAAGAAGAGGAAGCATGGCTATACCGTTTTTCATACGGGAGTGCTTAGAAAAATTTCTAGCCTTTTTGCCGCCGGACATGACGTTGAAGGCCGCCTTGATTCTAAATATGTACTAGGACATTCGAGCTCTGAAGTGAATCCCATGGAAATATTCTCTAGGGATTTTTTCCTCCCAAGTTCTAATCATGATTGAAGGCTCGACCCTGGACATTGCAAACCTCAAATTCCTCCTCCTCTGCTTTCAGGAGATGTCTGGCCTCCGTATCAACTTCGATAAGAGCGAGATCATTGCACTAGGGTTCTCCCAGGACGAGCAACAGAGGATAGCTGACAATTTCAACTGTCGGCTCGCCTCCTTCCCCATCACCTACCTGGGGATGCCGATCCGCGACACCAGGATCCTTATCAGGGACCTGGACCCGCTCGCGGAGAGGGTGCGCTCGAGGTCCGAACCTTGGCGTGGTAGATTTACCTCTAAAGTAGCAAGACCGTCCTGATCGACTCATGTCTGTCTAGCCTGCCCATGTACATGATGGGCATGTACCTCCTTCCCGAGGGGGGTGCATGGGACATTTGACAAGGAGCTGTCGAGGTTCTTCTGGCAAGACTCCTTGGGTCGCCAGAAATACCACATGGTCAAGTGGGCAGACATTTGCGCCCCCAAGGATGTTGGGTGCATAGGTATCCTTGCTTCCCGTCAGTTCAACAAGGCCCTAATGCTCAGATGGGTTTGGCGTATCCTGCGTGATGATGGTGGCATGTGGCTCAAACTCATCAAGGCCAAGTACCTGCGAGGTCGGCCCCTTCTGGACTGTGATCGACGCGAGGGGTCCCAATTCTGGCACTCCATTCAGGAGATCAAGGGTGAGATCAGGCATGGTCTCGCCTTCTCCATTGGGAACGGGGAGGGGACCATGTTCTGGCTGGACCCCTGGCTCAGAGAGCGCCCGCTGCAGGAGGCCTTTCCGAGCCTATTCGCCATCTGTTCTGACCCAGCGCTCCGTGTATCCACCGCGGCACATGGAGGTACATGGAACATCTCGTTTCGTCGTACCTTCGGCCCGGAGGAAACGGAAGCATGGAGGGAACTCAGGGCGGAGCTCCCGGCCTCCTTGGCCAACGAACCCGATAGTGTACTTTGGACCCTCACCCCGTCCGGATCCTTCTCGGTTGGCTCGGCATATCGGGCCCTCTTTGGCCAGGCGATACTCCCCTGGACCAAGCACCTCTGAAAAGCACCTCTCCCGCTGAAGACAAAAAAATTTGTGTGGCAACTTTTACGCGATAGGCTCCCGTCAGGAGTTGAGGTGGCCAAGCGACATGGGCCGGGGGACGGATTATGTCCATTATGTGGGGTCCCTAAAACGGGCACCCACATATTGTTCACCTGTCCCGCGGCCCGGTTTCTGTGGAATTTCACCAGAGAGGCGTTGGGCCTGGACTGGCTGGCACATGATCTCGGTGAATTCCTAGAAACCCAAGCTAACCAAGCTGGGAAGGGTCGTCGCCTCTTCTGGCTTGTGTTCGCGGCCATGTCGTGGTCCCTCTGGAATATTCGGAATAAGATGGTTATTGAGAAGATTCTCCCTAGACGTGCGTCTGACTCGATTTTCCACTTTCTGGCTTCTCTGCAGCTTTGATACCCGTTGTGTAGACAGCGGGACAAGGCGAGGTTGGACGCGACTCTCCGCCGGCTCTTGGAGGCGGCTCAGCGGCTCCCCCATAGCCCGTCATAGTGTCTTCGGCGTTCACTCCCCTGGCGAGGCGTAGTTCCTCTTTTTCGTTGGATTTTGTCCTAGTTGGGTCGTCTTGTGCTGTGGCCCCAGCATGTGTTGTGTGTGTGACTCTGTACTGTGATATTTTTTATGGACGGTTGCTTTATTTATAAAGCGGGGCGAAAGCCTATTTCGAGAGTTCTAAACAATTTTTTTCATCTACTCGAATTAACCTATTAGAAATAATGGTTTGTTACCTGCAAGTGCAATAAAAAGAATTTGGATACAAATTCATAAGTGTTTATAAGATTACTACATGATAAGAAATTTTAACCAGAAGATTAACATATGATGTATTTCTATTTTTATTTTGAGGGAAAAGAGAGTAAAGCTCCTATTAGGCTACTGGGCCATCCATCGGGCGCCCATCTATACCTTACAGGCCGGCCTAAAATAGGCCCATCTCCTAACTTCCAATAGCTGCAGGTAACGTTGCATTACAGTCTTGTTTCATTTAGTACCACATCGACTCCATAAGGAGATTAGAGACGGAGAGCTGGCTATATCATGACACCTAGGTGCTTCATTGCAACATACTTACCTGGACGGGGTTAACGGGGGTGCTCAGGAAGGCTTGTGGCATAGATTAATGGCTCACGTTGCACTTAGTGAGAGCGTTGGTCTACCATCTCAGTGGACGTCGTAATTTGTGATAGAGGGGATACCTGTTCGCGCGGTAATTTGTCCGCACGGCCCTTGCCAAATCAAAATCAAATACTCCTTCTAACCCATTAACTTAAATTTGTCTAGATTTGACTGAATCTAGACATTATTACTAGTATATAGGTCCATCCAAATTTTGACTAATCTAAGTCAATTAATATGGGTCGGAGATAGTAAAATTTAATGGTTTATGTTTTTCTTTTTAAAATACATATATTATGTAATATGTATTTGATTGAAATTTTGATCACTTACTCATGAGTATTGTTCTCACCATGTCCTACAGTGGGCCAATTTTGAGTTTTGGTCACTTGTCTTGGGCAGAACGAGAAAGCGACCAGGACTATGTTATCCAAATCTGAAGATAAAGGTTATGTGTCCGATATGAATAACGATGTGTTGTCACTGACCACGGTTCAGAATTCAGATAGACAGCGCATTACCATTTTTATGTACTGATATTTGATAGGACACTTCTTTGATTCTGGAAGGGGCAGAGATAGACGATGAGTCACACACACATGGTCATCAAGCAAAGGTAGAGTCGGCTAATCTAAATCTACGCCTTCTGCTGTTTTTATTGACGAGGCATGACAGCTAGCTTTGTCGTACTTATCTGATGCAGAGGTCGGATCCTGACAACACAGTTTTTTTCACCGCAAATGTGGCTCTCCTTTTGAAGGGCGAAGGGCCAAATACAGTGGAAATAAGTAGGGGTTGAAAGTTTCTTTCCGTTCATCGAAATATTGTACTGTAATCGAATTAGGCTGCCAGAAGTTTCTAAAACAATTCATTAGAACATGTCCATTTCTAAAACAATTAGTGAAAACAGGTTAGCACCTCTTGGCTTTCACGGGATCTCCGATCAGATAGGTTGGGTTACCACTAGGTGTGATATCCATGGGTCTCAACCCCATCTTCCTCGATGCACCTTCTATCACATTTCGTGATAGTCCCTTTGTAAAGGGATCTGCCAGGTTTTTGTCTGTTTGAATATACGTAACAGTTATTACTCCGGAGTTTCTCAATTTCCTGACAGACTTCAAACGTCTCTTCATGTGTCTTGATGACTTCACGTTATCCTTAGAATTGTTCACTTTGACAATCACAGTTTGGTTGTCACAATTCAAAATGATTGCCGACACTGGTTTCTCAACCACAGGCAAGTCCATCAAAAGCTCACGCAACCATTCTGACTCAACAGTGGTTGTGTCTAAAGCAGTAAGCTCTGCTTCCATAGTTGACCTCGTTCTTAATAAGCTTGATGCTCAAAATCACATCAGCCTCTCCCAGATCTTTCATATCAAAACTCTTTGACAGGAAAGAATTGACTTTATTTATCACTATCATGTTTGTACCAAAGATCAGAATGTCATCCACGTACAAACATAATATAACGCTATTGCCCTCACCATGGCGATAGTAAACACACCTATCAGCCTCATTAATGACAAAGCCAGCAGAAAGTAGAGTTCTGTCAAACTTCTCATGCCATTGCTTAGGTGCTTGTTTCAGGCCATATAAAGATTTTAATAACTTGCACACCTTTGTCTCTTCACCTTTTACCACAAACCCATCTGGCTGATCCATGTAGAACTCCTCTTCCAACTCTCCATTAAGGAAAGCTATCTTCACGTCCATTTGATGAACTAGAAGACCATAAGAGGCAGCCAGGGACAGTAGTACTCGAATGGTGGTCAGTCTAGCGACAGGTGAATATGTGTCAAAGTAATCTTCGCCTTCTTTCTATGTGTAGCCCTTAGCTACAAGCCGCGCCTTGTACTTCTCAATAGTACCATCAGGCCTTAGCTTCTTCTTAAATACCCACTTACAACCCACAGGTTTGCAACCATAGGGTCGTTCTGTTAATTCCCAAGTTCCATTAAAAAGAATAGAGCCCATCTCATTTTGGACAGCTTCTTTCCAATCATCTGCATCAGGAGATGTGTATGCCTCTGCAATGGATCTGGGAGTGTCGTCCACAAGGTACACGATGAAATTATTGCCAAAGGATTTTGCAATCCTCTGTCTCTTACTCCTCGTGAGAGGTTCATCGTCATCCTTCTCAAGGACTTCCTCATGTGGTTGTTTAGAATTCTCAATAGATGCACTAGATTCAGGAAGTATTTTAGAAGAAATTCTACCAATGCTATGCATATCTTTCATAGGAAATATATTCTCAAAGAATGTTGCATCACGAGATTCCATTGTAGTATCAACACGCATATCAGGTACCTCAGATTTAACCACTAGAAATCTATAGCCTACACTCCGTGGAGCATATCCTAGAAAGATACAATCCACTGTCTTAGGTCCCAGCTTGCGTTTCTTGGGAATCGGTATGTTGACCTTTGCTAAACACCCATAAGTGCGCAAATACGAAATTGATGGTTTTCTCCCAGCCCACTCCTCATAAGGGGTATTTTCTTTATTCTTGTTAGGAACTCTATTCAGGACATGACATGAAGTCAACAAAGCCTCCCCCCACCATGCCTTTGATAAACCAGCAGTGGCTAACATGGAATTCACCAAGTTAGACAGTGTGCGGTTTTTCCTCTCGGCAACCCCGTTAGATTGGGGCGAGTAGGGAGGCGTCCTCTCATGAATAATTCTGTGTTCCTGACAGAATACGTCAAATATTTTGGGAAAATACTCACCACCACGATCCGACTTAAGACGCTTGATCTTTCTCTCTAGTTGATTTTCCACTTCGGCCTTATAGATTTTAAAGTAGTCTAAAGACTCATCTTTAGTTTGCAACAAGTAAACATAGAAGAATTTAGTAGCATCATCTATCAACGTCATGAAATATCTCTTTTCACCTTTTGTCGACACACCATTCATCTCGCATAGATCAGAATGTATGAGTTCTAGAGGTGCCAAGTTTCTCTCCTCGGCAGCCTTTTGAGGCTTTCGAGGTTGCTTTGATTGCACACAACTATGGCACTTAGAACCTTTGGCAATAGTGAAATTTGGAATTAAACTCATACTGGACATCCGAGACATCAAACCAAAATTAATGTGACATAAACGAGAATTCCAAACACTGGTATCATCATTAACATCACCACAAATATGATTCACAGATTTATTACAAAACTCTGAAAGTGAAAACCGGAGCAAGCCTCTGAACTCATAACCTTTACCAATAAATTGTCCATGTTTCAAAACAATGACTTTATTGGATTCTAACACAACCTTAAACCCATCTCTACATAGAAGGGAGCCACTAACGAGATTCTTGTTCATAGTAGGGACATGATGCACGTTCTTTAGTTGCACGATCTTTCCGGAAGTAAACTTCAGATCGACCGTGCCAACACCACGAACAGAAGCATGTGAACCATTTCCCATTAGGACGGCTAAATCCCGAGCGACCTGATAAGAAGTGAACATAGAGATGTCAGCACACACGTGAATATTAGCACATGTATCAATCCACCAACATGGTGATTGAAATACTGAAAGAACAGTAAATAAATTACCGTACCCATCAGTGTTGCTAGCGGTCACGATGTTGCCAGTCTTCCCACCTTTCCCTCTGCGATCTGCACGATCTGGGCAGTCCTTTGAAAAGTGGCCGAGCTCTCCATATGAATAACAATGTAGCTCGGCCTTGTTCAGCTTCTTCTTCTTCTTGAAGGTTGTAGTCTTTTTAGGCTTGTTGAACGAGGGCTTATAGTTCCCTTTGTTCTTGCCAAGGGTCTTCTTCTGCACCATATAGGCGCTAGACTGACCCTCGCCTCCTCTCTCAGTAGTGTCCTTAGCCCGAGCCTTCTCCTCAACATCAAGAGACGCTATCATGTTTTCAACCGATATCTCTTGTCTCTTGTGTTTGAGAGTTGTGGCGAAGTTCCTCCATGAAGAAGGCAACTTTGCAATAATGCACCCAGCCACAAACTTGTCGGGTAAGATACACTTGAGGATTTCAAGCTCCTTGGCAAAGCACTGTATCTCATGAGCTTGCTCAACTACAGAACGGTTGTTAACCATCCTGTAATCATGAAAGTTCTCCATGATGTACAGCTCACTGCCAGCATCTGCTACACCGAACTTAGCGTTCAGTGTCTCCCAGAGCTCTTTTCCATCTTTGATGTGCATATACACATCAAATAGCTTGTTGTCAAGAACACTCAGAACGCATCCCACAAAGGCAAGATTGGTTTCCTTAAACTTGTTCTGAATCTCGTCAGATGTAGTTCCTTCAGGTAAAACCTCACTAGCCTCGAATACTTTCAGATCTTGCAGCCACATAGTGATCTTATACTGCCATCTCTTAAAATAAACACCGGTAAACTTTTCCGGCTTCATAGCATTGGCCAAGTGTCCCATGTTTAATTCAGGAAATTGCCTATAATAAGGTTTTTGGATTGTTGGATTATTAGGCATAACTTCCACAATTAATTCTAGAATATAAATCATGACAACAGCAGCTACAATCACGTGAACCTCTAACATACTAGATGTATTGATCAACATGAACAGTAGCAGACTATATGCACTAACAGCCATAGTAAAACAACAGATCTGTTGACGTTGTACGTACTGATCGGTTGTCGATGTAGTCGCCGTTGGTGCAGTAGACTGACGTAGAAGTCGGCGTTGAAGACGACGAGCACGAGGTCCGGCTTGATGACCGAGAAGACGCGCCGTGATGACGAACTTGAGCAGTCGCGCGGAGCGCTTCCCAAAAACATTATTCGCCCTCTCCCGTACAGGATCGCAAAGGCGAGTGGTTCCGGAGACCTGATCTCCCGACCGCCGGTGCACGCCGGCAAGCGGGATGGAGTAGACTACGGTGGCGGCGCAAGCAGAGAGGATGGCAAAACCCTAGATTGGTTTTCGGTCGTACGTTGTGGAAGCCGCACAGGCGTTTATATAGAGCGGATCGGAAATCCCGTACAGGACACGAAGTGGACCAAGCCGACGTCGCGCACGTTCGGGTCGGTTACAGATACCCCACGATCCGGGAGCGACCCGAATCCGCTAACTGTTGACACGTCTGTCTAACCGCACACATTTTCCTGAGCAGCAAAATAAAGCTCGGCTCGGCGAGATTCCCGCAACCCGCGGCGCGCGCGTGACGTGACGTGACGTGACGTGACGAGGCGAGCATGCGTGCGAGCGGCGACGTCGTCGGAGGAGGAACGCACGTGTAGCTCTCTTATTGTCACTCACTTACAAAGTGGTGCAACACTCCACCTTATAAGATGGTGCAACTCTCCTTCAACTTTCCATGTGGGACTAAACTTTAGCTCCCACAGCTCTTGCCACACACACATGTGAGCTGCCACCAACTTGGGCCAAATCACATATGGGCTTCCACATACATGGGCTTTGAGATTTAGGGAAAATCTAAAATCACACATGGGTCTAATGGTTTAGCCCATTATTTCTAACAATCCCCCACCAGATCTCAAATGCCCATTTGAAGATTTGCCAATCCTCGCTATTTTTTTATATACCAGTGTTTTATCAGAGACTGTTAAGTTGAACTTCTGCCTAGAATCTTGAACTACGTCTATCAACAACTTGAACAATGGACGAACCTTGAATTGCAAGTTTGGTGCCAATAGATTTCACTCAAAATCATAACTAGTACCTGGCTGCCAGTAGCCTACCCCGCGGGTTGGAGCATATGCGTCATACTCCCTGGTCTCTTCATGAGTTTACTAGAGATCACCCAAGTCTCATAGACCGCGACGTTTACAGTCGAGCTCATATAGGTGTGTTCTTTCAAGAATGCCCTATAGGACGACATCTTTGCTAGTTAAAGCCAACAGAAACACATTAAGGCATGTTGCCAACCTGCCTTACAGATTATGAGAGTTATGCATCTTCACATAGAGAGGGTTACAAAATACTCTCCTTAGTCCACCCACTAGCTTGTTTTTCCCAGGTCCTAATTCACGGGATCTCCGATCACATAGGTTGGGTTACCACTAGGTGTGACATCCATGGGTCTCAACCCCATCTCCCTCGATGCACCTTCTATCACATTTCGTGATAGTCCCTTTGTAAAGGGATCTGCCATGTTTTTGTCTGTTTGAATATACGTAACAGTTATTACTCCGGAGTTTCTCAATTTCCTGACAGACTTCAAACGTCTCTTCGCGTGTCTTGATGACTTCGCGTTATCCTTAGAATTGTTCACTTTGACAATCACAGTTTGGTTGTCACAATTCAAAAGGATTGCCGGCACAGGTTTCTCAACCACATGCAAGTCCATCAAGAGCTCACGCAGCCATTCTGACTCAATAGTGGTTGTGTCTAAAGCAGTAAGCTCTGCTTCCATAGTTGACCTCGTCAATATGGTCTGTCTACGGGATCTCCATGACACTGCACCACCTCCAAGGGTAAACACATACCCGCTCGTGGCGTAGAGTTCATCAACGTCATAGATCCAGTTCGAATCACTATATCCTTCAAGCACAGCAGGGTGCCCTGAATAGTGAATCCCATAGCTCATTGTACCACATAAATAGCGCATGACCCTTTCAAGTGCATGCCAATGATCAATACCCGGGTTAGACATGAACCTACTCAACTTGCTCACAACAAAAGAGATATCAGGTCTTGTAGCACTTGCTAAGTACATGAGAGAACCAACAACTTGTGAATATTTCAGCTGAACTGTTGGTTCCTTCTTATTCTTCTGTAATGTCAAATTGGGATCATAAGGTGTTGGAGAAGTCTTGCCATCAGCAAAGCCAAATCGGCTCAAGACCTTCTCAGCATAATGAGACTGTGTTAAAGTAATCCCATTCTCGTTCTTAATAAGCTTGATGTTCAGAATCACATCAGCCTCTCCCAGATCTTTTATATCAAAACTCTTTGACAGGAAAGACTTGACTTCATTTATCACTATCATGTTTGTACCAAAGATCAGAATTTCATCCACGTACAAACATAATATAACGCTATCGCCCTCACCATGGCGATAGTAAACACACCTATCAGCCTCATTAATGACAAAGCCAGCAGAAAGTAGAGTTCTGTCAAACTTCTCATGCCATTGCTTAGGTGCTTGTTTCAGGCCATATAAAGATTTTAATAACTTGCACACCTTTGTCTCTTCACCTTTTACCACAAACCCATCTGGCTGATCCATGTAGAACTCCTCTTCCAACTCTCCATTAAGGAAAGCTGTCTTCACGTCCATTTGATGAACGAGAAGACCATAAGAGGCAGCCAGGGACAGTAGTACTCGAATGGTGGTCAGTCTAGCGACAGGTGAATATGTGTCAAAGTAATCTTCGCCTTCTTTCTGTGTGTAGCCCTTAGCTACAAGTCGCGCCTTGTACTTCTCAATAGTACCATCAGGCCTTAGCTTCTTCTTAAATACCCACTTACAGCCCACAGGTTTGCAACCATAGGGTCGTTCTGTTAATTCCCAAGTTCCATTAGAAAGAATAAAGTCCATCTCATTTTGGACAGCTTCTTTCCAATCATCTGCATCAGGAGATGTGTATGCCTCTGCAATGGATCTGGGAGTGTCGTCCACAAGGTACACGATGAAATCATTACCAAAGGATTTTGCAATCCTCTGTCTCTTACTCCTTATGAGAGGTTCATCGTCATCCTTCTCAAGGATTTCCTCATGTGGTTGTTTAGAATTCTCAATAGATGCACTAGATTCAGGAAGTATTTTAGAAGAAATTCTACCAATGCTATGCATATCTTTCATAGGAAAAATATTCTCAAAGAATGTTGCATCACGAGATTCCATTATAGTATCAACACGCATATCAGGTACCTCAGATTTAACCACTAGAAATCTATAGCCTACACTCCGTGGAGCATATCCTAGAAAGATACAATCCACTGTCTTAGGTCCCAGCTTGCGTTTCTTGGGAATCGGTATGTTGACCTTTGCCAAACACCCCCAAGTGCGCAAATACGAAAGTGATGGTTTTCTCCCAGCCCACTCCTCATAAGGGGTCTTTTCTTTATTCTTGTTAGGAACTCTATTCAGGACATGACATGAAGTCAACAAAGCCTCCCCCCACCATGCCTTTGATAAACCAGCAGTGGCTAACATGGAATTCACCAAGTCAGTTAGCGTGTGGTTTTTCCTCTCGGCAACCCCGTTAGATTGGGGCGAGTAGGGAGGCGTCCTCTCATGAATAATTTCGTGTTCCTGACAGAATACGTCAAATATTTTGGGAAAATACTCACCACCACGATCCAACTTAAGACGCTTGATCTTTCTCTCTAGTTGATTTTCCACTTCGGCCTTATAGATTTTAAAGTAGTCTAAAGACTCATCTTTAGTTTGCAACAAGTAAACATAGAAGAATTTAGTAGCATCATCTATCAACGTCATGAAATATCTCTTTTCACCTTTTGTCGACACACCATTCATCTCGCATAGATCAGAATGTATGAGTTCTAGAGGTGCCAAGTTTCTCTCCTCGGCAGCCTTTTGAGGCTTTCGAGGTTGCTTTGATTGCACACAACTATGGCACTTAAAACCTTTGGCAATAGTGAAATTTGGAATTAAACTCATACTGGACATCCGAGACATCAAACCAAAATTAATGTGACATAAACGAGAATGTCAAACACTGGTATCATCATTAACATCACCACAAATATGATTCATGGATTTATTACAAAACTCTGAAAGTGAAAACCGGAACAAGCCTCCGAACTCATAGCCTTTACCAATAAATTGTCCATGTTTCGAAACAATGACTTTATTGGATTCTAACACAACCTTAAACCCATCTCTACATAAAAGGGAGCCACTAACGAGATTCTTGTTCATAGTAGGGACATGCTGCACGTTCCTCAGTTGCACGATCTTTCCGGAAGTAAACTTCAGATCGACCGTGCCAACACCACGAACAGAAGCATGTGAACCATTCCCCATTAGGACGGCTGAATCCCGAGCGACCTGATAAGAAGTTAACATAGAGATGTCAGCACACACGTGAACATTAGCACATGTATCAATCCACCAACATGGTGATTGAAATACTGAAAGAACAGTAAATAAATTACCGTACCCATCAGTGTTGCTAGCGGTCACGACGTTGACAGTCTTCCCACCTTTCCCTCTGCGATCTGCATGATCTGGGCAGTCCTTGGAAAAGTGGCCGAGCTCTCCACATGAATAACAATGTAGCTCGGCCTTGTTCAGCTTCTTCTTCTTCTTGAAGGTTGTAGTCTTTTTAGGCTTGTTGAACGAGGGCTTATAGTTCCCTTTGTTCTTGCCAAAGGTCTTCTTCTGCACCATATAGGCGCTAGACTGACCCTCGCCTCATCTCTCAGCAGTGTCCTTAGCCCGAGCCTTCTCCTCAACATAAAGAGACGCTATCAGGTTTTCAACCTATATCTCTTGTCTCTTGTGTTTGAGAGTTGTGGCGAAGTTCCTCCACGAAGAAGGCAACTTTGCAATAATGCACCCAGCCACACTCTTGTCGGGTAAGATACACTTGAGGATTTCAAGCTCCTTGGCAAAGCACTGTATCTCATGAGCTTGCTCAACTACAGAACGGTTGTTAACCATCCTGTAATCATGAAAGTTCTCCATGATGTACAGCTCACTGCCAGCATCTGCTACACCGAACTTAGCGTTCAGTGTCTCCCAGAGCTCTTTTCCATCTTTGATGTGCATATACACATCAAATAGCTTGTTGTCAAGAACACTCAGAACACATCCTAAAAAGGCAAGATTGGTTTCCTTGAACTTGTTCTGAATCTCGTCAGATGTAGTTCCTTCAGGTAAACCCTCACTAGCCTCGAATACTTTCAGAGCTTGCAGCCACATAGTGATCTTATACTGCCATCTCTTAAAATGAACACCGGTAAACTTTTTCGACTTCATAGCATCGGCCAAGTGTCTCATGTTTAATTCAGGAAATTGCCTATAATAAGGTTTTTGGATTGTTGGATTATTAGGCATAATTTCCACAATTAATTTCAGAATATAAATCATGACAACAACAGCTAGAATCACGTGAACCTCTAACATACTAGATGTATTGATCAACATGAACAGTAGCAGACTATATGCACTAACAGCCATAGTAAAACAACAGATCTGTTGACGGTGTACGTACTGATCGGTTGTCGATGTAGTCGCCGTTGGTGCAGTAGACTGACGAAGAAGTCGGCGTTGAAGACGACGCGCACGAGGTCCAGCTTGATGACCGAGAAGACGCTCCGTGATGACGAACTTGAGCAGTCGCGCGGAGCGCTTCCCAAAAACATTATTCGCCCTCTCCCGTACAGGATCGCAAAGGCGAGTGGTTCTGGAGACCCGCTCTCCCGACCGCCGGTGCACGCCGACAAGCGGGATGGAGTAGACTACGGTGGCGGCACAAGCAGAGAGGATGGCAAAACCCTAGATTGGTTTTCTGTCGTATATTGTGGAAGCCGCACAGGCGTTTATATAGAGCGGCTCGGAAATCCCGTACAGGACACGAAGTGGACCAAGCCCACGTCGCGCACGTTCGGGTTGGTTACAGATAGCCCACGATCCGGGAGCGACCCGAATCCGCTAACTGTTGACACGTCTGTCTAACCGCACACATTTTCCTGAGCAGCAAAATAAAGCTCGGCTCGGTGATATTCCCGCAACCTGCGGCGCGCGCATGACGTGATGTGACGAGGAGAACGTGCGTGCGAGCGGCGGCGTCGTCGTCGGAGGAGCGCGCGTGTAGCTCTCTTATTGTCACTCACTTACAAAGTGGTGCAACACTCCACCTTATAAGGTGGTGCAACTCTCCTTCAACTTTCCATGTGGGACTAAACTTTAGCTCCCACAGCTCTTGCCACACACACATGTGAGCTGCCACCAACTTGGGCCAAATCACATATGGGCTTCCACATACATGGGCTTTGAGATTTAGGGAAAATCTGAAATCACACATGGGTCTAATGGTTTAGCCCATTATTTCTAACAATTAGTGTTGAAAATATAAGCAACAATCCATATGATTTAATCCGAATAATAAACTGATAAAACATGATTATACAAACGATACTAAAACCAATTATGCCGATCAACAAAGTAGATGAACAGATTACATCTATAGGAGATAAACCTATCACATGTACACCAAACGCTAGAACAAAGAACTCTAGCATAATCTGAAAAAGACAGTTAAATATCACGTACAGTGTAGGCTGAATAGCAGCCATAGCGGTCGCAGCAGCGTCGCCCATGTTGTGGTTGTCAAAGAGGTCGCTGACGTCCGGGAAGAAGTCGTCGTTCGGGAACTCGTCGTCGGACGACGACATGGTAGCCAGTAGTCACGCTGAGCGCTCCCCAAAAACCTGACCGCCCCTCACCCGTATAGGTTCACGAGAGGCGGGGTTCCGGAGGCCTACTGTCCCGATCTGCGGTGCACGCCGCAAGCCGGGATGGGGAAGACGAAAGCGGCGGCTCAAGGTTCTGGAGGCAGGCGCGTGTGTGGATTGATTCTGTGACGATTAGGTTTAGCCCCGGACGCTTATATAGTGCAGGTTAGGAGGATCGTGGGCTCAGCCCACGTCCGAGTCGGTAATAGCCACGTCCATAAAAACTGGAAACGGCTGTAATTAACGCGTCCGTTAATGACTCATAATCAGTTTTCCCAACAAGCAAAATAAAGCTCGGCTCGGCGAGATTCCCGCAACCCGCGGCGCGTGCGACGTGTCCAGGCGAGGAGGGCGGCGTCGGAGGAGGAGTGCGCGAGGGCTACTCTTCTTGTCACACCTTAGTGAGTGGTGCAACACTCCTTCAACTAGCAATGTGGGACTAAACTTTAGCACCACTAGCACAGCCATATGCTGCCATATACAAGTGGGTCAAAGAGAATTTCAGAATTTGACTAATCGGCCAACATCCCAAAACTCACCAAATTCCAACAATCCCTCACAAAGTCTCATTGGCACATCACATCACTTTTCTTTCAGAACATTGTTTTATATACCGGTGTGTAGTGGAGACTGTTAATTTGAACTTCCACGTTAAACTTCATGCTACACTAGCTAGCAACTTGAATAGTGGACTATGCCTTGAACTACAAGTTTTCTGCGTGCTAGTTTCACACAAAATCTAGACCGGTACAGGGCTACCGTCGGCTTTCCCGCGGTTTGGAGCTTATGCGTCATACTTCAGGGCCTTTCATGAGTTTATTAGAGATCACCCAACTCTAACGGACTGCGACGTTGGACAGTCAGATCATATAGGTGTCTTCCTCAAGAGATGTTCTGCAGGACAACATCTCCGCTTATAAAAAGCCACTTGGAACACATTAAGATAAATATCAACCTGCCATGCAGATGAAGGGAGTATTGCATATTTATGGATATGTAAATATAATATGGGAATACTCTCCTCTCAGCTGACCAACAGCTTGTCTCCCAGCTCTAATTCACGGGATCTCCGATCACATAGAGTGGGTTGCCACTAAGATCAACTCATAACATGGGTCTCAAACCCATCTCCCTCGATGCATTATCTATCACATTACGTGATAGTCCCTTTTTGAAAGGATCTGCCAGGTTCTTAGATGTTTGGATATAATCCAACGCAATAACTCCGGAGTTTCTTAGTTTCCTGACATATTTCAATCTCCTCTTCACATGCCTTGATGACTTCATATTATCCTTAGAACTGTTTACTTTGACGATCATAGTTTGATTATCACAGTTCATTGGGATGGCGGGTATTGGTTTTTCAACCACATGTAAGTCCATCAAGAGCTCATGAAGCCACTCTGCTTCAACAGTGGCCGTGTCTAATGCTGTGAGTTCTGCTTCCATAGTTGACCTCGTTAAGGTGGTCTGCTTGCAAGACTTCCAGGAAACAGCGCCACCACCAAGTGTAAACAAATAACCACTTGTGGCCTTAATCTCATCAGCATCAGATATCCAGTTTGAATCACTATAACCCTGAAGTACCCGAGGATACCCAGTATAGTGAATACCATAACTCGCAGTGCCTTTCAAATAGCGCAAAACTCTTTCAAGAGCATGCCAATGATCATCTCCAGGATTTGACACAAATCGACTCAGTTTGCTTACAACAAAGGAGATGTCAGGTCTAGTAGCGCTGGCTAAATACATGAGCGAGCCAATAATTTGAGAATATCTCAATTGATCTTTAGCAGTCCTTCGGTTCTTTCAAAGTAGCACGCTCGGGTCATAAGGCGTTGGAGAAGAATTGCAGCTGCTATACCCGAAGCGACTCAATATCTTTTCCACATAGTGAGACTGAAGCAATGTAATCCCACCATTGTCATCCTTTAGTAGCTTGATGTTTAAGATTACATCAGCCACTCCCAAGTCCTTCATCTCAAAGCAGCGAGATAGGAACTCTTTGACCTCCTCGATAACAGCGAGGTTGGTCCCGAATATCAATATGTCATCAACATAGAGACACATAATAACTCCCTCGCCCCCACCATGGCGATAGTACACACATTTGTCAGCTTCGTTTACAACAAAGCCTTCAGCAGTTAAAGTTCTTTCAAACTTCTCGTGCCACTGCTTAGGATCTTGCTTAAGACCATATAAAGACTTCACTAACTTACACACCTTTCCTTCTTGACCATCTACTACAAATCCGTCAGGCTGCTCCATATAAATTTCCTCATCTAGCTCTCCATTTAGAAAAGCTGTCTTAACGTCCATTTGATGAACGAGAAGACCATGTGAGGCAGCCAAGGAAAGTAGTACTCGAATACTGGTCAATCTGGCTACAGGTGAGTAGGTATCGAAGAAGTCTTCACCTTCCTTTTGGGTATAACCCTTAGCCACAAGACGTGCCTTGTACTTTTCAATAGTACCATCAGGTCTAAGATTTTTCTTGAACACCCATTTACATCCTACAGGTTTACACCCATAAGGACGATCAGTGATTTCCCAAGTACCATTAGCTAAGATGGAGTCCATCTCGCTCCGGACAGCTTCCTTCCAGTAGTCAGCATCTTGAGATGCATAGGCTTCTGAAATAGAAGTGGGAGTATCATCCACAAGGTACACAATGAAATCATCACCAAATGACTTTGAAGTCCTTTGTCTCTTGCTCCTTTTGGGAGCTTCATTGTCATCCTCCACAGGATCATCAGAGTGTTCTATCGGCAGAGTGGGTTCAGGAATTATAGAAAATTCCTGACTAGATGAACTAGTCATCTCCTGATTTGATGAGCTAGACATACCTTTCATAGGAAATATGTCCTCAAAGAAAGTCGCATCATTAGACTCCATAATTGTACCAACATGCATGTCGAATACCTTAGATTTTACTATCAAAAATCTATAGCCAATGCTATGAAAAGCATATCCCAGAAAAACACAATCAACGGTTTTTGGTCCAAGCTTTCGCTTCTTGGGTATTGGAATATTGACTTTCGCCAAACAACCCCAAGTTCGTAAGTAAGAGAGTTTAAGCCTTTTCTTTTCCCATTCCTCAAATGGAGTCATGGTTTTATCCTTTACAGGAACACGGTTTAGGACATGACACGCAGTCATTAGCGCCTCCCCCCACCATTCCTTGGAAAGACCCGATGTATCTAACATGGCGTTAACCAAATCAGTTAGAGTGCGGTTCTTCCTTTCGGCCACCCCATTTGACTGAGGTGAGTAGGGAGGCGTCCTCTCATGTATAATACCGTGTTCCATACAGAATAATTCAAATTCATTTGAAAAGTACTCTCCACCACGATCCGACCTTAGCCGCTTGATTTTAAGATCAAGTTGGTTTTCTGCCTCAGCTTTATAGATTTTGAAGTAGTTCAAAGCTTCATCTTTAGATTTCAGAAGATAAACATAGCACTATCTAGTGGAGTCATCAATCAACGTCATAAAGTATCTTTTTCCACCTTTTGTCAACACACCATTCATCTCACAAAGATCTAAATGTATAAGTTCTAGCGGTGCTAAGTTTCTCGGTTCCGCAGCCGTATGAGACTTGCGGGGTTGCTTTGCTTGCACACAAACTTGGCACTTAGAACCTTTGATAATGGTAAATTTCGGAATTAAACTCATATTGGCTAGCCGCGTCATGCAACCAAAGTTAATATGACAGAGTCATGAATGCCAAATATTGGACTCATTATCATTGCAAACATGATTAATAACTTTAGTACATGAGTCTGACAAAGACAAGTGGAACAGACCTCCGCACTCATAACCCTTCCCAAAAAATTGTACATACTTAGAAATTATAACTTTATTGGACTCAAAAACCAACTTAAAGCCATATCGACATAAAAGCGATCCGCTGATGAGATTCCTATTGATGGAGGGAACGTGCTGCACATTCTTCAGCTGTACGGTCTTCCCCGAAGTAAACTTCAGATTTACCGTACCAACACCATGAAGAGAAGCGCGTGAGCCGTTTCCCATTAGCACGGAAGAGGTCCTTGAGACCTGATAAGAGGAAAACATGGAAATATCAGAACATACATGTGTATTAGCACCCGTGTCTATCCACCAATCAGGAGAATGACATACTGAAAGGATAGTAGGTAAAATACCGTACCCAGCATCCTTCATCTCAGTATCTCTAATAACAACATTAGCGGACTTGCTGCTGTTCCCATGTTGACGCTTGTCAAAGCGATTAGGGCAACTAGGAGCCCAATGATCAGGATCACCACAGACGTGGCAAGAGCCTTTCCTCTTATCATTTTTCTTCTTGAAGTTGGTTGGGTGCGTGGCCTTGTTCTTGCCATCGAACTTCCCCTTTCCTTCAGTTTTGTTCTTATTCTTGAACTTGTGGGATTGGAAGTTTTTCCTCTGCACTAAATTGGCAGTAGAACTTCCCTCAAGTCCTCGAGCAGTTTTGTCCTTTGCTCTCGCCTTCTCTTCCACAAGAAGAGACCCAATGAGATCCGTAACGGAAAACTCTTGTATCTTATGTTTCAGAGAAGTATCAAAGTTCCTCCACGAAGGAGGAAGCTTGGCAATAATGTAGGGTTCGCAGCATAGAAAATAAAAATTTTCCTACGATGTGAACTATATACCAAGATCTATCTACTAGATACAAACAACGGGCGGATGTATATCCGTAGAGAACATACCCTTGAAGACCAACAAAGCTTAACGAGTTCAACTCGTGGTTGATGTAGACGATCTCTTGCCGATCTCAAGATCGAGAGGAAGTCCTAGCGCCGCAAATCAGCAGCGCATCCGTGCTCGCACACACGTTCGAGGCAGCGAGAAACCTCTGCCTCCTTGCTCCAGCGATGCAGCGGAAGCACAACTCTTTCTTGCCGAATAGCCACCGGGAACATGTATCTCGCTAGTCCGAGACCATGGGGGATAAATTCTAGAGGGGGAGAGAGATCCTTCACGAGGAGGTGTGAGAGACACGTGAGGAGGGGGCTCCTTTTATAGGAGGAGGGGGGCACCCAAGGGGGTGGCCGCCGGCCATGGGGGCTGCCCCCTCCCCTCCTTCATTCATGTGGGTGGACACTCCACTCACAAAATGCCCTTTAAAATCCCTCCACTCAAAAGTCCACTCAAATTCCCATTAAATTTCCACCAAATTTAATGCAAACTCTCATTAAATAAAACTCTTTTATTTTATTCAGAATTTTGTCAATTACTTTAATGACAAACATTCACAAATAACCCCTTGCTAGAATTCTATTTCACATGCATAACCACTTTATGCAATTTCACCCGAAAACCTGTTTCGGTATCTAGTGAAATAAATTCCTGCGCTTGTTCATTCTTTCGGCATGAAACATTTGCTCCAATTGGATGTCGGTGTCTCTTAAGTGTGTCACCCTACGGTTCGTGAATAATGCGGACATGATCGAGACCCCTCTCGGATCAATAATCAGAAGCGGGATCTGGAGACCCATACTGACTCCCACACATTCAACGATGACTTTCTTGTGATCGTCGGAACCTTTTACGCTAGTATCTTAATCCCTTTGTTTCACGATGTATTACATGTCCGAGATTCGATCATCGGTATATCCATACCTAGTTTGATCTCGTTACCGACAGGCACTCTTTTCTCGTTCCTGTGATATAACATTCTAGTGATCAAATCACTTGCTTGCAAGCTAATCAACATGATATCACTGAGAGGGCCCAGAGTATATCTATCCGTCATCGGGATGAACAAATTCCACTCTCGATCCATGAGCCTCAACATAACACTTTATTAGTTCTGGATCCATCTTTATAATCACCCTGTTACGGTGTGACGTTTGATGTTATCAAGAAACTCTTCCGGTGTTAGTGATTGACATGATCTCATGGTCTAAGGATTAGGATCACTTCGTAAGTTGTTATAGCAATATAAAATCAATGACTTTGATCGTAATGCTATACTTCGGATGAATGTTCATCACACCATTACACTAATGTTGTGATCCCGTTATTAACAACATCCAATGTCCATGATCAGGAAACCTTGATCATCTTGTTAATCAACGAGCTAGTTTATGAGAGAGGCATAACTAGGAACTTTCTGTTTGTTTATTAAACACACATGTATTAACGTTTCCGTATTAATACAATTATAGCATGAAAAATAAACATCTATCTGTTGGAGATATGCCCTAGAGGCAATAATAAATATAGTTATTATTATATCTTTGTGTTTATGATAAATGTTTATATTCATGCTATAATAGTATTAACAAGGAAACATTAATACTTGTGTGAATTGTAAACTTAAATTGAAGTCCCTAGTATAGCCTCTATACTTCACTAGCTTGTTGGTTGATTAAATGATTGTGGTTTCCATATCATGAACATTGAGATGTTATCAACAACAAGATCATATCGTTAGGAGAATGATATGGTGGACATACTCCTATTGATAAGCGTAGCATAAAGATCAAGTCATTTCAATAGTTCAATTGCTATATGCTTTCTGATACATAGTAACCTAATTCCTTCGACCATGAGATCATGCATATCACCTTTACCGGATGGATGCTTTGATGACATCAAACACCACACCGTAACTGGGTGGCTATAAAGGTGGCATTAAGTGTTCGGAAAGTATTGGTTGAAACACATGGATCAAGAGTGGGATTTGTCCATCCACATGACGGATAGATATACTCTGGGCCCTCTCGGTGGAATGTCATCCAATTGGCTTGCAAGCATGTGACTTGGTCACAAGGGATCACATATCACGGGAACGAGAAAAGAGTACTTATCGGTAACGAGGTTGAACTAGGTATGCAGAGATACCGACGATCATAACCTCGGATAAGTAAACTATCGTGAGACAAAGGGAAATTGGTATCGTATGTAAGTGGTTCATTCGATCGCAAAGTAATCGTAGAAATATGTGGGAGCCATATGAATTTCCAGATTCCTCTATTGGTTATTGTTCGGAGAAGTGTCTCGATCATGTCCGCATAATTCACGAACCGTAGGGAGACACACTTAAGGATTCGACGTTGTTTTGAGTAGTTATGGTATTATGAGAAAGAAACCGAATGTTGTTCGGAGTCTCGGATGGGATCCGGGATATCACGAGGTGATCCGGAATGGTCCGGAGAATAAGATTCATATAAGGAAAGTCCCGTTTCGGAGTTCGGGAATGATTCCGGTGTTTTCATCGGGAATGTTCTAGAAGGTTCCGGATTGTCCGGCACTCCGGGGGGGGGGGAGGGTACATGAGTGTGTCATTGAATGATTGCATCATGTACTAAGTGTTCTTGCTGTTCCAAAAACATGAAAGTCAAATTGCCAGTTTGAAAGTCAAACGGCTAAAACAGGAAACTGTGGGAAACAGGAAACTGTGGGAAACAAGCAAGAGGAGTTGGAACCAACTTGGAGGAGGAGTCCCACTCCTCCAAGCCGGCGCCCAGCCCAAGGCCGACTTGGGGAGGGACTCCCCTCCCCTGGCCGCGCCTCCCCACCCATAAAAGGAGGGGCAGGGCTCCCCTCCTAGGACACACAAGTTCCTATCTTCTACCTCCGGTTTAGAGCCGTTTTGGTTTAGAGCTTCTAATTGCTTTAGCCAGCGGTTTAGAGCCTTCTAATTGGTTTAGAGCCTTCTAATTGGTGTGTCTAATTACTAGACCACTAATAGCCTCTCTCATAAGCTCCACCATACTCGCACCGGCTTAAGGCGAAGCCCTGCGGGATTTCCCCTCTACTTCCGGTACCACGCCGTTGCGCTGCCGGAATCGCGAGGAGAGTGCTACAACCTCCGCTGCCTGCTGGAACAAGGGAGAGGAAGGTCTTCGTCGAGTACCGAACGTGTGACCGACTGCGGGAGCGCTGCCGGAACGTGGCGCTGGAAGGATCGTCTACACGATCTTGAGATCGGAAAGAGTACGACTACATCACCCACGAGAATCCGCTCTCGTTAAACGCTTTGGAATCTTCGAGGGTAAGTTATACCATCGACTCGTTGCTACAATCTAGTAGATAGATCTTGGCTTGTTTGTTTGTATGCGATAGAAAATTTTTGTTTTCCATGCTACGAACCCCTACAGTGGTATCAGAGCCGTGTCTATATGTAGATCTGTTGCACGAGTAGAACACAATGGTCATTGTGGGCGTTGATGCTTTTATTGTAGATTGCTTTTTGTGTACTTTGCATCTTGCGGTATGTTGGGATGAAGCGGCCCGGGCTAACCTTACATGACATCGTTCATGAGACTTGCTCCACGCTTGACATGCAACTTGTATTGCATAAGTGGCTTTGCGGGTGCCTGTTTCTCCTAGCATAGTTAAGATCCAATTTACAACGGGTAATCAACAATGCTAGTATCAATGTTGTGGTTCTTGTTCGTAAGTTAGAATAACACTTATTGAAAGCCCCAAACCACGTAAAATATGCAAAGAAAGTAGAAGCGTCTAACTTTGTTTTGCAGGGGTGTGCAGTGATGTGATATGGCCATGATTGTGATTATATTTAATGTATGCAATGTTCCTTATTGTAAGTTGGCAACCGGCAGGAGCCATATGGTTGTCTTTAATTTATGTTAAGACCCGCGTGTCTATTCAAAGTAGTTGTAATAGTTGAAGCCGGTGGACGACAACCATGGTGAAGCGTCATTGACCTTGATGCAATGCCGGTGATGATGGAGATCATGTTCGTGTTTGAAGATGGAGATCGGAAGCACAAAGAAGAAAGGCCATATCATATCACATATTATGAATTGCATGTGATGTTAATCCTTTATGCATCTTGTATTGCTTAGTAGACGACGGTAGCATTATAAGATGATCCCTCATGCACATGAATTTCAAATCATAAAGTGTTCGCCCTTAGTTAGCACCGTTGCTAAAGCTTGTTGTTTCGAAGCACCACGTGATGATCGGGTGTGTTAGATTCCGCAAGTGTATACAACGTAAGCAAGCCAGATTTGCTTATGCGGTGGCTAAGGTTTGATCTTGACGAGCCTAGCATGTACAGACATGGTCTCAGGAACACGGATT
The DNA here is from genome assembly GCA_916181665.1 of Avena sativa. Lineage (NCBI taxonomy): Eukaryota > Viridiplantae > Streptophyta > Magnoliopsida > Poales > Poaceae > Avena > Avena sativa. The sequence continues at coordinate 429,288,016 of OV702280.1, forward strand.
ACCGAAAGGTAAAGCATGAATCATATAGTAGATATGATGAACATGATGATTGTTCGCCATTGAAACTATATCAACTCTCGTGATGATCGGTGTTGATGTAGTGGATTTGGTTCGTGTGATCACTAAAACAATGTGAGGGATGTTGTTTTGAGTGGGAGTTCACCTAGTTTAATTTCATTAATTAATTTGAACTCAATTTGTCATAAACTTAGTCTAAACTATTGCAAATATGTTGTAGATCAATGGCAGCCCCTACCATCAATTTTAATGCGTTCCTAGAGAAAGAAAAGTTGAAAAACAATGGAAGCAACTTCGCGGATTGGTTCCGCAATTTGAGGATTGTCCTCACAACTGGTAATTTGACCTATGTGCTGGATGCACCGCTGGGTGACCCACTTGCAGCTGATGCTCCCGATGAAGTAAAGAATGTTTACCTCGCTCGGAAGAATCAGTACTCCATAGTTCAGTGTGCTATCTTGTATGGTTTAGAATCGGAGCTTCAGAAAAGGTTTGAAGAGTCAGACCCATATGATATTGTCGAGGATCTCAAATTGATTTTTGAGACTCATGCGGCAATTGAAAGTTATGAAGCTTCTGAAAAGTTCTTTAACTGCAAGATGGAAGAGGGCAGCTCCGTCAGTGAGCATGTGCTTAAGATGTCTGGGCACGCAAACAAACTTCAAAGCTTGGGTATAGTGATTCCTAATGCTTTGGGGGTTTACCGCATCCTCCAGTCATTGCCACCAAGTTACAGGAACTTTGTGATGAACTACAACATGCAGAACATGAACAAAGAGTTGCCAGAACTATTTGCTATGTTAAAATCTGCAGAAGTGGAGATCAAGAAAGAGCACCAAGTGTTGATGGTCAATAAGACCACCAAATTTAAGAAGGGCAAGTCTAAGCAAAAGGGACACTTCAAGAAGGGTGGTAAGAAAGTTACCACGCCGACGAAGAAAACCAAGGCTGGACCAAAGCCTGAAACTGAGTGCTTTTACTGCAAGGGAGTAGGTCACTGGAAGCGGAATTGCCCAAAGTACTTGGCGGATTTGAAGAACGGCAACATCAAGAAGAAAGGTATATCTTATATACATGTTATTGATGTGTATCTCACTAGTATTCGTAGTAGTGCCTGGGTATTTGATACTGGTTCGGTTGCTCATATTTGTAACTCGAAACAGGTGCTACAGAATAAACGGAAGCTAGCGAAGAACGAGGTGACGATGCGCGTGGGAAACGGATCAAAGGTTGATGTGATCGCGGTCGGCACGCTACCTCTTCATCTACCATCGGGATTAGTTTTATACTTAAATAATTGTTATTTGGTGCCTGCGTTGAGCATGAACATTATATCGGGATCTTGTTTATTGCGAGATGGTTACTTGTTTAAATCTGAGAATAATGGTTGTTCTATTTATATGAGTAATATGTTTTATGCACATGCACCTTTGATAGATGGTCTATTCTTATTGAATCTCGATAGTGGAAATACACATATCAACAACATTGAGGCTAAACGTTTGAAATCAAGCGATAATTCGACCTATATGTGGCACTGTCGTCTTGGTCACATCGGAGTGAAACGTATGAAGAAACTCCATTCCGATGGACTTCTTGAATCACTTGATTTTGAATCACTTGAAAGATGCGAAGCATGTCTGATGGGTAAAATGACTAAGACTCCATTTTCTGGTATGATGGAGCGAGCTACGGACTTATTGGAAATCATACATACCGATGTGTGTGGTCCAATGAGTGTAGCATCGCGCGGTGGTTATCGTTATGTTCTTACCTTCACGGATGACTTGAGTAGATATGGGTATATCTATTTCATGAAACATAAGTCCGAAACTTTCGAGAAGTTTAAGGAGTTTCAAAGTGAGGTAGAGAATCAACATAACAAGAAGATTAAATTTCTACGCTCTGATCGTGGAGGTGAATATCTAAGTTACGAGTTTGGCGAGCATTTGAAGAAATGCGGAATACTTTCACAATTGACACCGCCGGGAACACCACAGCGTAATGGTGTGTCCGAACGTCGTAATCGAACTCTCTTAGATATGGTTCGTTCTATGATGTCACTTACAGATTTACCGCTATCATTTTGGGGTTATGCATTAGAAACAGCCGCATTCACTTTAAATAGGGCACCGTCTAAATCCGTTGAAACGACACCGTATGAATTATGGTTTGGGAAGAAACCTAAATTGTCGTTCCTTAAAGTTTGGGGATGCGAAGCCTATGTAAAGAAGTTACAGCCGGACAAGCTTGAACCCAAAGCGGAAAAATGCGTCTTCATAGGATACCCGAAGGAAACTATTGGGTATACCTTCTATCATAGATCCGAAGGCAAAACATTCGTTGCCAAGAATGGATCCTTTCTAGAGAAGGAATTTCTCTCGAAAGAAGTGACTGGAAGGAAAGTAGAACTCGACGAGGTTGTCGAACCTTCTCTCGAAATTGCGAGTAGCGCAGCACCGGAAGAAGTTCCTGTGGTGCCTGCACCAATAAGAGAGGAAGCTAATGATGGTGATCATGAAACTTCGGTTGAAGTTACTACAGAGCCTCGGAGGTCAACGAGAACTCGTACCACTCCAGATTGGTATGATTCCGTTATGAATGTCATGGTGGTGGACAACACTGATGATCCCGAGACATATGAGGAAGCGATGATGAGCCCAGATTCCAATAAATGGCAAGAAGCCATGAAATCCGAGATTGGATCCATGTACGAAAACCAAGTATGGACTTTGGTGGACTTACCGGATGGCCGGAAGGCTGTCGAGAACAAATGGATTTGCAAGAAGAAAACAGATGCTGATGGTAATGTTACTGTCTATAAAGCTCGACTTGTCGCAAAAGGGTTTCGACAAATTCAAGGAGTTGACTACGATGAGACTTTCTCACCGGTAGCGAAGCTAAAGTCTGTGAGGATTATGTTAGCAATCGCTGCATATTATGATTATGAGATATGGCAGATGGATGTCAAAACAGCATTCCTCAATGGAGACATTGATGAAGAGTTGTATATGATGCAACCCAAAGGTTTTGTCGATCCTAAAGATGCTAACAAGGTATGGAAACTTCAACGGTCCATCTATGGATTGAAGCAGGCATCCCGAAGCTGGAATCAACGTTTTGATAAGGTAATCAAAAGTTTTGGTTTTATACAAACTTATGGAGAAGCTTGTATTTACAAGAAAGTGAGTGGGAGCTCTGTAGCATTCTTAATACTGTATGTGGATGACATATTGTTGATTGGGAATGATGTAGACCTTCTTAATAGTGTCAAGGAATATTTGAATAATAGTTTTTCAATGAAGGATCTTGGCGAAGCAGCTTACATATTAGGCATAAAGATTTATAGAGATAGATCGAAACGCCAAATATCATTGTCACAGAGTACATATTTGGACAAAGTTCTAAAGAAGTTTGGAATGGAAGAAAGCAAGAAAGGGTTCTTGCCCATGTTGCCCAATACGACCTTGAGTAAAACTCAAAGTCCAACATCGGCAGAAGATAGAGAAAGGATGAGTAAGACTCCCTATGCCTCAGCCATAGGATCTCTAATGTATGCCATGCTATGTACTAGACCCGACATTGCATATGCTGTTAGTTTAACTAGCAGATATCAAAGTGATCCAGGAGTGGATCATTGGACAGCGGTCAAAAACATCCTTAAGTACTTGAGAAGAACTAAGGATATGGTTCTTTCTTATGGAGGTGATGAACAGCTCGTTGTTAATGGTTACACCGATGCTAGTTGGAACACCGATCCAGATGATTCTAAATCACAATCTGGGTACGTATTTATTTTGAATGGTGCAGCAGTTAGCTGGAGGAGTGCAAAGCAAAGCGTTGTGGCGAGATCTTCAACTGAATCGGAATACATGGCTGCTTCAGAGGCTTCACAAGAAGCGATATGGATGAAAGAGTTCATTACAGAGCTGGGTGTGGTTCCAAGTGCGCTGGACCCAATGTCTATCTACTGTGATAACATGGGCGCCATAGCCAATGCGCAAGAACCAAGGTCACACAAGAAGCTGAAGCATATCAAGCTGCGTTTTCACGCTATTCGAGAACATATCCAGGATGGGGATATAAAGATTTGCAAAGTACACACAGATCTGAATGTGGCGGATCCGTTGACTAAACCTCTCCCGAGGGCAAAACATGATCAACACCAAACTGCCATGGGTGTTCGGTATATTATCATGTAATCTAGATTAGATGACTCTAGTGCAAGTGGGAGACTGTTGGAGATATGCCCTAGAGGCAATAATAAATATAGTTATTATTATATCTTTGTGTTTATGATAAATGTTTATATTCATGCTATAATAGTATTAACAAGGAAACATTAATACTTGTGTGAATTGTAAACTTAAATTAAAGTCCCTAGTATAGCCTCTATACTTCACTAGCTTGTTGGTTGATTAAATGATTGTGGTTTCCATATCATGAACATTGAGATGTTATCAACAACAAGATCATATCGTTAGGAGAATGATATGGTGGACATACTCCTATTGATAAGCGTAGCATAAAGATCAAGTCATTTCAATAGTTCAATTGCTATATGCTTTCTGATACATAGTAACCTAATTCCTTCGACCATGAGATCATGCATATCACCTTTACCGGATGGATGCTTTGATGACATCAAACACCACACCGTAACTGGGTGGCTATAAAGGTGGCATTAAGTGTTCGGAAAGTATTGGTTGAAACACATGGATCAAGAGTGGGATTTGTCCATCCACATGACGGATAGATATACTCTGGGCCCTCTCGGTGGAATGTCATCCAATTGGCTTGCAAGCATGTGACTTGGTCACAAGGGATCACATATCACGGGAACGAGAAAAGAGTACTTATCGGTAACGAGGTTGAACTAGGTATGCAGAGATACCGACGATCATAACCTCGGATAAGTAAACTATTGTGAGACAAAGGGAAATTGGTATCGTATGTAAGTGGTTCATTCGATCGCAAAGTAATCGTAGAAATATGTGGGAGCCATATGAATTTCCAGATTCCTCTATTGGTTATTGTTCGGAGAAGTGTCTCGATCATGTCCGCATAATTCACGAACCGTAGGGAGACACACTTAAGGATTCGACGTTGTTTTGAGTAGTTATGGTATTATGAGAAAGAAACCGAATGTTGTTCGGAGTCTCGGATGGGATCCGGGATATCACGAGGTGATCCGGAATGGTCCGGAGAATAAGATTCATATAAGGAAAGTCCCGTTTCGGAGTTCGGGAATGATTCCGGTGTTTTCATCGGGAATGTTCTAGAAGGTTCCGGATTGTCCGGCACTCCGGGGGGGGGGGGAGGGTACATGAGTGTGTCATTGAATGATTGCATCATGTACTAAGTGTTCTTGCTGTTCCAAAAACATGAAAGTCAAATTGCCAGTTTGAAAGTCAAACGGCTAAAACAGGAAACTGTGGGAAACAGGAAACTGTGGGAAACAAGCAAGAGGAGTTGGAACCAACTTGGAGGAGGAGTCCCACTCCTCCAAGCCGGCGCCCAGCCCAAGGCCGACTTGGGGAGGGACTCCCCTCCCCTGTCCGCGCCTCCCCACCCATAAAAGGAGGGGCAGGGCTCCCCTCCTAGGACACACAAGTTCCTATCTTCTACCTCCGGTTTAGAGCCGTTTTGGTTTAGAGCTTCTAATTGCTTTAGCCAGCGGTTTAGAGCCTTCTAATTGGTTTAGAGCCTTCTAATTGGTGTGTCTAATTACTAGACCACTAATAGCCTCTCTCATAAGCTCCACCATACTCACACCGGCTTAAGGCGAAGCCCTGCGGGATTTCCCCTCTACTTCCGGTACCACGCCGTTGCGCTGCCGGAATCGCGAGGAGAGTGCTACAACCTCCGCTGCCTGCTGGAACAAGGGAGAGGAAGGTCTTCGTCGAGTACCGAACGTGTGACCGACTGCGGGAGCGCTGCCGGAACGTGGCGCTGGAAGGATCGTCTACACGATCTTGAGATCGGAAAGAGTACGACTACATCACCCACGAGAATCCGCTCTCGTTAAACGCTTTGGAATCTTCGAGGGTAAGTTATACCATCGACTCGTTGCTACAATCTAGTAGATAGATCTTGGCTTGTTTGTTTGTATGCGATAGAAATTTTTTGTTTTCCATGCTACGAACCCCTACACTATCATATACTTGGAATACACATAATAAACACTTTATTATTGCCTCTCAGGGCATATTCCCTTCAGTCTCCCACTTGCACTAGAGATAATAATCTAGTTACATAGTGATAAATCTAACACCCATTGAGTTCTGGTGTTGATCATGTTTTGCTCTAGGGAGAGTTTTAGTCAACGGATCTGCTACATTGAGATCCGTATATACTTTAAAAATCTTTATATCTCCATCCTTGACATGCTCGCGGATGGAGTGAAACCGGCGCTTAATATGCTTGGAATGCTTGTGAGACCTTGGCTCTTTGGCATTGGCAATGGCACCATTGTTGTCACAATAGATCACCATTGGGTCCAACGCGTTTGCCACCACTCCTAGTTCGGATATGAAGTCCTTCATCCAAACTGCTTCCTGAGCCGCTTCCGAAGCAGCAACATATTCGGCCTCCGTTGTTGATCCCGCTACCACAGGTTGTTTGGAGCTCCTCCAACTAACCGCTCCGCCATTCATGAGAAATACGTATCCGGATTGAGACTTAGAGTCATCCGAATCGGTGTCAAAGCTAGCGTCGACATAACACTTAGCGACGAGCTCTTCTTCACCTCCGTATACAAGAAACATATCCTTAGTTCTTCGTAAGTACTTAAGGATATTCTTGACCGCTATCCAGTTCGGCTTGACCGCTATCCAGTGTTTCGAACCTGGATCCGATTGGTACCTACTAGTCAAACTAATACCATGTGCCACATCCGGTCTTGTACATAGCATGGCGTACATTATAGAGCCTATGGCTGAAGCATAGGGGACTTTGTCCATTATCTCTCTTTCTTCCGCCGAAGCCGGACTTTGAGTCTTACTCAATGTCTTGCCTTGCAACATAGGTAAGAACCCCTTCTTACTTCCGTCCATTTTAAACTTCTTTAAAATCTTATCAAGGTATGTACTTTGCGATAGCCCTATTAGGCGCCTAGATCTATCTCTATAGATCTTTATGCCTAATATGTATGACGCTTCACCTAGGTCCTTCATTGAAAATTTGCTGTTTAGATAACTTTTAACACTGTTTAAAAGATCTATATCATTTCCGATCAATAATATGTCATCCACATATAATATCAGAAATGCCACATTGCTCCCACTCACTTTCTTGTAAATACAAGCTTCTCCATAAGTTTGGACAAATCCAAACTCTTTGATCACCTCATCAAAGCGGAGATTCCAACTTCGTGATGCTTGCTTCAATCCATAGATGGATCGCTGAAGCTTGCACACCTTGTTAGCATCCTTAGGATCGACAAAACCCTTTGGTTGTATCATATACAACTCTTCTTCAATATTACCATTGAGAAACGCGGTTTTGACATCCATCTACCATATCTCATAATCGAAATATGCAGCAATTGCTAACATAATCCTAACTGACTTTAGCATCGCTACGGGAGAGAAAGTCTCATCGTAGTCAACTCCTTGAATTTGTCGAAACCCCTTTGCGACAAGTCGAGCTTTATAGACGGTCACATTACCATCAACATCAGTTTTCCTTTTGAAAATCCATTTGTTCTCCACAGCCTTTTCAGTCGTGAGGTATTTCCACCAAGTTCCAAACTTGATTTTCATACATGGATTCCATCTCGGATTTCATGGCTTCTAACCATTTGTTGGAATCCGGGCTCATCATCGCTTCTTCATACGTCGCAGGGTCATCATTTTCATCAACCATGAAATTCATGACAGGATTTCCGTACAGCTCGGGAGCTGCACGCGTCCTGTTTGACCTGCAAGGTTCGGTAGTACTCTCTTTCGGAGTTTCATGATCATTATCATTAGTTCCCTCTTCAACAGGTGGAGCCAACTCCGGAACAACTTCCGGCGCTGCGCTACTCGCCATACTTTGAAGAGAAGGTTCCACAACCTCTTCGAGTTCTACCTTCCGACTACTCACACCTTTCGCGAGAAACTCTTTCTCTAGAAAGGATCCATTCTTGGCAACAAAAACCTTGCCCTCGGATCTGTGATAGAAGGAATACCCAATAGTTTCTTTAGGGTATCCTATGAAGACGCATTTTTCCACTTTGGGTTCGAGTTTATCCGGTTGAAGTTTCTTCACATAAACATCGCATCCCCAAACTTTAAGAAATGACAGCTTAGGTTTGTTTCCAAACCACAATTCATACGGTGTCTTTTCAACGGATTTAGATGGTGCCCGATTTAAAGTGAATGCAGCAGTTTCTAGTGCATAACCCCAAAATGACAACGGCAAGTCCGTCAGAGACATCATAGATCGAACCATATCTAATAAAGTACGATTACGACGTTCCGACGTTCCGACAGGTGTGAGTTGTGAAACAATTCCACACTCTTTCATGTGAGTGCTAAACTCGTAACTTAGATACTCACCTCCACGGTTGGACCGTAGAAATTTGATCTTTCTATTACGATGATTTTCCACTTCATTCTGAAATTCCTTGAACTTTTCAAAGGTTTCAGACTTGTGTTTCATCAAGTAGATATAACCGTATCTACTCAAATCATCCGTGAAAGTAACAAAATAACGATATCCACCTCGCGCCGACACACTCATTGGACCACATACATCAGAATGTATGATTTCCAATAAATCTGTCGCCCGTTCCATTGAACCGGAAAACGGCGTTCTAGTCATCTTGCCCATAAGGCATGGCTCACATGTATCAAATGATTCATAATCAAGTGGTTCCAAAAGTCCATCCGAATGGAGCTTCTTCATGCGTTTAACGCCAATATGACCTAGACGGCAGTGCCACATATATGCGGATATATCATCATTAAGTTTAATCCTTTTAGCATCAACATTATGAATATGTGTAACATTATCATCGATATCTAACAGAAATAAACCATTCATCATCGGTGCATGACCATAAAAGATTTCATTCATATAAATGGAACAACCATTGTTCTCGGATTTAAATGAATAACCACTTCGCATCAAACACGATCCAGATACAATGTTCATGCTCAGTGCAGGCACCAGATAACATTTATTCAAGTTTATAACTAATCCCGACGGTAAGTGGAGAGGCAGCGTTCCGACGGCGATCACATCAACGCTTGATCCATTGCCGACACGCATCTTGACCTCACCCCTTGCTAGCGGTCGCTTGTTCCGCAGCCCCTGATTCGAGTTACAAATATTAGCAACTGAACCGGTATCAAATACCTAGGTGCTACTGCGAGCACTAGTCAAGTACACATCAATAACATGTATATCATATATACCTTTGTTTGCCTTGCCGGCCTTCTTGTCTGCCAGATACTTGGGGCAGTTGCGCTTCCAGTGGCCAGTCCCCTTACAATAGTAGCACTCGAAATCAGACTTAGGTCCAACTCGGGGTTTCTTTTCAGGCGCAGCAACAGGCTTGCCGCCCTTACTTCCCTTCCGTTTTCCCTTCTTGTCTTTCTTGAAACCAGTGTTCCTATTGATCATCAACACTTGATGTTCCTTTTTGATCTCCACTTCTGCAGTTTTAAGCATTGACAGAAGCTCGGGGAGAGACTTCTTCATGCCTTGCATATTATAGTTCATCACGAAGCTCTTATAGCTAGGTGGCAGAGACTGCAGAACACGATGGATGCCTAAGTCAATGGGAATCGATATTCCCAAGGACACAAGCTTATCGGCATAACCCGACATCTTGAGTACATGCTCACTAACAAAGCTGTGCTCTTCCATCATGCAGCTAAAGAACTTTTCTGAAGCGTTGTAGCTCTCTACAGCAGCATGTGTGTCGAAAATCATTTTCAACTCACCCATTGTATCAAATGCATTGCCGTTTTCGAAACGCTTTCGAAGTTCCGGCTCTATCCCATACAATATGCCGCAATGAACTAAGTTGTGGTCCTCCTGACGAGTCTGATAGACATTCTTCTCCTCGTCAGGGGCATCATCAAAAGGTGGGGGGCCTAACGGCGCTTCTAGCACATATTGCTTTTGTGCAGCAGAGAGGAGAATCCTCAAATTCATGGCCCATTCGGTAAAGTTGCTACCGTTCGTTGCTAGTTTCTCTTTCTCCATGAACACATGAAATTAAAAGCAGGTGGTGCCATCTACAACAGAATTTGTAAAGTTTAGACTAAGTGTATGATAGATTGAGTTCAAATAATCCATATTATGAATGAACTCCCACTCAAAAACGACATCCCTCGTGCCTTTTTGGTGATAACATGAACCAAATCCACTATACCAAGTCCGATCATCACGTGAGTCGGTATAGCTTCAAAGGCGAGCATCAAATGGGCATCATATCAACTATATGACTCATGATTAACCTTTCGGTCCGTGTTCCGAGGCCATGTCTGTACATGCTAGGCTCGCCAAGTTAGAACCTTAGTATTCGCGTGTGTAACTGTTTTACACCCGAAATATGGTCGTGGATCCAAGAACACCCGATCATCACGTGATGTCTTGGAGCGACGAAAATATAATCGGTGCATACTAAAGGAAGAACACATTCTTATCTTTATATTTAAATGAGGGATCATCTTATTATGCTAACAAAGCGCTAAACAAGCAATATAAGATGCTATCAAACATCATATGTTTATTAGTGAAATGATATGGTTCCCGCAGATGATCTCTATCATGTGCATCGTGGTATGATCACTATCATACCTATATGTGTAAATCCAAGGTCTATGGATTTTACACGCTATGTGTGTTGTAAGAGTATCATCTCATACTTCTACTTACAACACTACCATATCATAACACTAGCCCAGCAACAATCTAAACTAGAGGCCTCTAATTTATCCATTGCAAGTTTTACGTGGCTTAGGGCTTTCGAGATAGAACCGTTCTTACCTACGAACATGAACCATAACGAGGATAATCAAATTGTTGACAACTCGCTTGCAAAATAGATATTGACTATAGTAGGAGAGACAGACACCCGCTAGCCACTTATGCAAACTAGTTGCATGTCAAGCGTGGAACAGGTCTCATGTGCGAGGACATGTAAAGTTTGTCCGGGCCGCTTCATCCCACTATGCCACCAATATCCAAAATTACAACAAAGGAGCAACAACATGATCATCATCGCTCACATACTCATATGTGTACTACCCGTGTAAAGTATCTACGCATAGATCCGGCTCTGATACCACTGTAGGGTTCGCAGCATAGAAAACAAAAAATTTCCTACGATGTGAACTATATACCAAGATCTATCTACTAGATACAAACAACGGGCGGATGTATATCCATAGAGAACATACCCTTGAAGACCGACAAAGCTTAACGAGTTCAACTCGTGGTTGATGTAGACGATCTCTTGCCGATCTCAAGATCGAGAGGAAGTCCTAGCGCCGCAAATCAGCAGCGCATCCGTGCTCGCACACACGTTCGAGGCACCGAGCAACCTCCGCCTCCTCGCTCCAGCGATGCAGCGGAAGCACAACTCTTTCTTGCCGAATAGCCACCGGGAACATGTATCTCGCTAGTCCGAGACCATGGGGGATAAATTCTAGAGAGGGAGAGAGATCCTTCACGAGGAGGTGTGAGAGACAAGTGAGGAGGGGGGCTCCTTTTATAGGTGGAGGGGGGGGCACCCAAGGGGGTGGCCGCCGGCCATGGGGGCTGCCCCCTCCCCTCCTTCATTCATGTGGGTGGACACTCCACTCACAAAATGCCCTTTAAAATCCCTCCACTCAAAAGTCCACTCAAATTCCCATTAAATTTCCACCAAATTTAATGCAAACTCTCATTAAATAAAACTCTTTTATTTTATTCAGAATTTTGTCAATTACTTTAATGACAAACATTCACAAATAACCCCTTGCTAGAATTCTATTTCATACGCATAACCACTTTATGCAATTTCACCCGAAAACTTGTTTCGGTATCTAGTGAAATAAATTCCTGCGCTTGTTCATTCTTTCGGCATGAAACATTTGCTCCAATTGGATGTCGGTGTCTCTTAAGTGTGTCACCCTACGGTTCGTGAATAATGCAGACATGATCGAGACCCCTCTCGGATCAATAATCAGAAGCGGGATCTGGAGACCCATACTGACTCCGACACATTCAACGATGACTTTCTTGTGATCGTCGGAACCTTTTACGCTAGTATCTTAATCCCTTTGTTTCACGATATATTACATGTCCGAGATTCGATCATCGGTATATCCATACCTAGTTTGATCTCGTTACCGACACGCACTCTTTTCTCGTTCCTGTGATATAACATTCTAGTGATCAAATCACTTGCTTGCAAGCTAATCAATGTGATATCACCGAGAGGGCCCAGAGTATATCTATCCGTCATCGGGATGAACAAATTCCACTCTCGATCCATGAGCCTCAACATAACACTTTATTAGTTCTGAATCCATCTTTATAATCACCCTGTTACGGTGTGACGTTTGATGTTATTAAGAAACTCTTCCGGTGTTAGTGATTGACATGATCTCATGGTCTAAGGATTAGGATCACTTCGTAAGTTGTTATAGCAATATAAACTCAATGACTTTGATCATAATGCTATACTTCGGATGAATGTTCATCACACCATTACACTAATGTTGTGATCCCGTTATTAACAACATCCAATGTCCATGATTAGGAAACCTTGATCATCTTGTTAATCAACGAGCTAGTTTATGAGAGAGGCATAACTAGGAACTTTCTGTTTGTTTATTAAACACACATGTATTAACGTTTCCGTATTAATACAATTATATCATAAAAAATAAACATCTATCATATACTTGGAATACACATAATAAACACTTTATTATTGCCTCTCAGGGCATATTCCCTTCAAATAATGCCACCAGCCACAAATTTTTCCGGTAAGGAACACTTGAACTGCTCAAGTTCTTTTGCAAGTGATTGTATCTCATGAGCTTGCTCAACGACGGAGCGCTCATCAACCATCCTGTAGTCATAGAATTTCTCCATGACATACAACTTAGTGCCAGCGTCCGAGACCCCAAACTTGGTCTCGAGCGCTTCCCACGCGTCCTTGCCATTATCAAATGACATATAAGGGTCAACAATGTTTTCTCCAAGAACACTGAACAAAGACGCCATAAACATGGTATCGTCTTTCTTAAAGTTTGCTTCCTGCTCAGCAGAAAGATCTCCTTCGGGCTTGCCAAGAGTGGCGTTATAGCAGTTTAGGTTTTCAAACCAGAGAACTGCTCTCTTGTGCCATATCTTATAGTGCATGCCATCAAAAGGAGGCGGCCTAGTAGCCGCGGCTACACCAGTGGAATTCAGTTGCCTATAATCAGGTTTTTTGAGTGTTGGAAATATAAGCAAAATCCCATATGATTTAATCCGAATAATAAACTAATAAAACATGATCATACAAACGATACTAAAACCAATTATGCCGATCAACAAAGTAGATGAACAGATTACATCTATAGGAGATAAACCTATCATATCTACACCAAACGCTAGAACAAAGAACTCTATCATAATCTGAAAAAGACAGTTGAATATCACGTACAATGTAGGACGAATAGCAACCGCAGCGGTCGCAGCAGCGTCGTCCATGTTGTGGTTGTCAAAGGGGTCGCTGACGTCCAGGAAGAAGTCGTCGTTCCGGAACTCGTCGTCGGACGACGACGTGGTATCCAGTAGTCGCGCTGAGCGCTCCCCAAAAACCTGATCGCCCCTCACCTGTATAGGTTCACGAGAGGCGGGGTTCTGGAGGCCTACTGTCCCGATCTGCGGTGCACGCCGCAAGCCGGGATGGGGAAGACGAAAGCGGCGGCGCAAGGTTCTGGAGGTAGGCGCGTGTGTGGATTGATTCCGTGCCGATTAGGTTTAGCCCCGGACGCTTATATAGTGCAGGTTAGGAGGATCGTGGGCTCAGCCCACGTCCGAGTCGGTAACAGCCACGTCCATAAAAACTGGAAACGGCTGTAATTAACGCGTCCGTTAATGACTCATAATCATTTTTCCCGACAAGCAAAATAAAGCTCGGCTCGGCGAGATTCCCGTAACCCGCGGCGCGCGCGCGACGTGACGAGGCGAGGCGTGGCGAGGCGAGGCGGGCGGCGTCGGAGGAGGAGTGCGCGGGGGCTACTCTTCTTGTCACACCTTAGTGAGTGGTGCAACACTCCTTTAACTAGCAATGTGGGACTAAACTTTAGCACCACTAGCACAGCCATATGCTGCCATATACAAGTGGGCCAAAGAGAATTTCAGAATTTGTCTGATGGGCCAACAGCCCAAAACTCACCAAATTCCAACAATCCCTCACAAAGTCTCATTGGCACATCACATCACTTTTCTTTCAGAACATTGTTTTATATACCGGTGTGTAGTGGAGACTGTTAAGTTGAACTTCCACATTAAACTTCATGCTACGCTAGCTAGCAACTTGAATAGTGCACTATGCCTTGAACTACAAGTTTTCTGCGTGCTAGTTTCACACAAAATCTAGACCGGTACAGGGCTACCGTCGGCTTTCCCGCGGTTTGGAGCTTATGCGTCATACTTCAGGGCCTTTCATGAGTTTATTAGAGAGCACCCAACTCTAACGGACTGCGACGTTGGACAGTCAGATCATATAGGTGTGTTCCTCAAGAGATGTTCTACAGGACAACATCTCCGCTTATAAAAAGCCACTTGGAACACATTAAGATAAATATCAACCTGCCATGCAGATGAAGAGAGTATTGCATATTTATGGAGATGTAAATATAATATGGGAATACTCTCCTCTCACCTGACCAACAGCCTGTCTCCTAGCTCTAATTCACGGGATCTCCGATCACATAGAGTGGGTTGCCACTAAGATCAACTCATAACGTGGGTCTCAAACCCATCTCCCTCGATGCATTATCTATCACATTACGTGATAGTCCCTTTGTGAAAGGATCTGTCAGGTTCTTAGATGTATGGATATAATCCAACGCAATAACTCCGGAGTTTCTTAGTTTCCTGACAGATTTCAATCTCCTCTTCACATGCCTTGATGACTTCATATTATCCTTAGAACTGTTTACTTTGACGATCACAGTTTGATTATCACAGTTCATTGGGATGGCGGGTATTGGTTTTTCAACCACAGGTAAGTCCATCAAGAGCTCACGAAGCCACTCTGCTTCAACAGTGGCCGTGTCTAATGCTGTGAGTTCTGCTTCCATAGTTGACCTCATTAAGGTGGTCTGCTTGCAAGACTTCCAGGAAACAGCGCCACCACCAAGTGTAAACAAATAACCACTTGTGGCCTTAATCTCATCAGCATCAGATATCCAGTTTGAATCACTATAACCCTGAAGTACCCGAGGATACCCAGTATAGTGAATACCATAACTCGCAGTGCCTTTCAAATAGCGCAAAACTCTTTCAAGAGCATGCCAATGATCATCTCCAGGATTTGACACAAATCGACTCAGTTTGCTTACAGCAAAGGAGATGTCAGGTCTAGTAGCGCTGGCTAAATACATGAGCGAGCCAATAATTTGAGAATATCTCAATTGATCTTTAGCAGTCCTTCGGTTCTTTCAAAGTAGCACGCTCGGGTCATAAGGCATTGGAGAAGAATTGCAGTTGCTATACCCGAAGCGACTCAATATCTTTTCCACATAGTGAGACTGAAGCAATGTAATCCCACCATTGTCATCCTTTAGTAGCTTGATGTTTAAGATTACATCAGCCACTCCCAAGTCCTTCATCTCAAAGCAGCGAGATAGGAACTCTTTGACCTCCTCGATAACAGCGAGGTTGGTCCCGAATATCAATATGTCATCAACATAGAGACACATAATAACTCCCTCGCCCCCACCATGGCGATAGTACACACATTTGTCAGCTTCGTTTACAACAAAGCCTTCAACAGTTAAAGTTCTTTCAAACTTCTCGTGCCACTGCTTAGGATCTTGCTTAAGACCATATAAAGACTTCACTAACTTATACACCTTTCCTTCTTGACCATCTACTACAAATCCGTCAGGCTGCTCCATATAAATTTCCTCATCTAGCTCTCCATTTAGAAAAGTTGTCTTAACGTCCATTTGATGAACGAGAAGACCATGTGAGGCAGCCAAGGAAAGTAGTACTCGAATAGTGGTCAATCTGGCTACAGGTGAGTAGGTATCGAAGAAGTCTTCACCTTCCTTTTGGGTATAACCCTTAGCCACAAGACGTGCCT
Organism: Avena sativa; assembly: GCA_916181665.1. Lineage (NCBI taxonomy): Eukaryota > Viridiplantae > Streptophyta > Magnoliopsida > Poales > Poaceae > Avena > Avena sativa. Next base: position 429,304,328 of record OV702280.1, read on the forward strand.
TGTACTTTCAATAGTACCATCAAGTCTAAGCTTTTTCTTGAACACCCATTTACATCCTACAGGTTTACACCCATAAGGACGATCAGTGATTTCCCAAGTACCATTAGCTAAGATGGAGTCCATCTCGCTCCGGACAGCTTCCTTCTAGTAGTCAGCATCTTGAGATGCATAGGCTTCTAAAATAGAAGTGGGAGTATCATCCACAAGGTACACAATGAAATCATCACCAAATGACTTTGAAGTCCTTTGTCTCTTGCTCCTTTTGGGAGCTTCATTGTCATCCTCCACAGGATCATCAGAGTGTTCTATCGGCATAGTGGGTTCAGGAATTATAGAAAATTCCTGACTAGATGAACTAGTCATCTCCTGATTTGATGAGCTAGACATACCTTTCATAGGAAAGATGCCCTCAAAGAAAGTCGCATCATTCGACTCCATAATTGTACCAACATGCATGTCGGATACCTCAGATTTTACTATCAAAAATCTATAGCTAATGCTATGAAAAGCATATCCCAGAAAAACACAATCAACGGTTTTTGGTCCAAGCTTTCGCTTCTTGGGTATTGGAATATTGACTTCCGCCAAACAACCCCAAGTTCGTAAGTAAGAGAGTTTAAGCCTTTTCTTTTCCCATTCCTCAAATGGAGTCATGGTTTTATCCTTTACAGGAACATGGTTTAGGACATGACACGCAGTCATTAGCGCCTCCCCCCACCATTCCTTGGAAAGACCCGATGTATCTAACATGGCGTTAACCAAATCAGTTAGAGTGCGGTTCTTCCTTTCGGCCACCCCATTTGACTGAGGTGAGTAGGGAGGCGTCCTCTCATGTATAATACTGTGTTCCATACAGAATAATTCAAATTCGTTTGAAAAGTACTCTCCACCACGATCCGGCCTTAGCCGCTTGATTTTAAGATCAAGTTGGTTTTCTGCCTCAGCTTTATAGATTTTGAAGTAGTTCAAAGCTTCATCTTTAGATTTCAGAAGATACACATAGCAGTATCTAGTGGAGTCATCAATCAACGTCATAAAGTATCTTTTTCCACCTTTTGTCAACACACCATTCATCTCACAAAGATCTAAATGTATAAGTTCTAGCGGTGCTAAGTTTCTCGGTTCCGCAGCCGTATGAGACTTGCGGGGGTTGCTTTGCTTGCACACAAACTTGGCAGTTAGAACCTTTGATAGTGGTAAATTTCGGAATTAAACTCATATTGGCTAGCCGCGTCATGCAACCAAAGTTAATATGACAGAGTCGTGAATGCCAAATATTGGACTCATTATCATTGCAAACATGATTAATAACTTTAGTACATGAGTCTGACAAAGACAAGTGGAACAGACCTCCGCACTCATAACCCTTCCCAACAAATTGTACATACTTAGAAATTATAACTTTATTGGACTCAAAAACCAACTTAAAGCCATATCGACATAAAAGCGATCCGCTGACGAGATTCCTATTGATGGAGGGAACGTGCTGCACATTCTTTAGATGTACGGTCTTCCCCGAAGTAAACTTCAGATTTAACCAACACCATGAAGAGAAGCGCGTGAGCCATTTCCCAATAGCACGGAAGAGGTCCTTGAGACCTGATAAGAGGAAAACATGGAAATATCAGAACATACGTGTGTATTAACACCTGTGTCTATCCACCAATCAGGAGAATGACATAATGAAAGGATAGTAGGTAAAATACCTTACCCAGCATCCTTCATCTCAGTATCGCTAATAACAACATTAGCGGACTTGGCGCTGTTCCCATGTTGATGCTTGTCAAAGCGATTAGGGCAACTAGGAGCCCAATGATCAGGATCACCACAGACGTGAATGCAAGAGCCTTTCCTCTTATCATTTTTCTTCTTGAAGTTGGTTGGGTGTGTGGCCTTGTTCTTGCCATCGAACTTCCCCTTTCCTTCAGTTTTGTTCTTATTCTTGAACTTGTGGGATTGGAAGTTTTTCCTCTGCACTAAATTGGCAGTAGAACTTCCCTCAAGTCCTCGAGCAGTTTTGTCCTTTGCTCTCGCCTTCTCTTTCACATGAAGAGACCCAATGAGATACGTAACGGAAAACTCTTGTCTCTTATGTTTAAGAGAAGTAGCAAAGTTCCTCCACGAAGGAGGAAGCTTGGCAATAATGCCACCAGCCACAAATTTGTCCGGTAAGGAACACTTGAACTGCTCAAGTTCTTTGGCAAGTGATTGTATCTCATGAGCTTGCTCAACGACGGAGCGCTCATCAACCATCCTGTAGTCATAGAATTGCTCCATGACATACAGCTCAGTGCCAGCGTCCGAGACCCCAAACTTGGCCTCGAGCGCTTCCCACGCGTCCTTGCCATTATCAAATGACATATAAGGGTCAACAATGTTGTCCCCAAGAACACTGAACAAAGCCGCCATAAACATGGTATCGGCTTTCTTAAAGTTTGCTTCCTGCTCAGCAGAAAGATCTCCTTCAGGCTTGCCAAGAGTGGCGCTATAGCAGTTTAGGTTTTCAAACCAGAGAACTGCTCTCTTGCGCCATCTCTTATAGTGCATGCCATCAAAAGGAGGCGGCCTAGTAGCCGCGGCTACACCAGTGGAATTCAGTTGCCTATAATCAGGTTTTTTGAGTGTTGGAAATATAAGCAAAAATCCATATGATTTAATCCGAATAATAAACTGATAAAACATGATCATACAAACGATACTAAAACCAATTATGCATATCAACAAAGTAGATGAACAAATTACATCTATAGGAGATAAACCTATCACATCTACACCAAACGTTAGAACAAAGAACTCTAGCATAATCTGAAAAAGACAGTTGAATATCACGTACAGTGTAGGCTGAATAGCAGCCGCAGCGGTCGCAGCAGCGTCGCCCATGTTGTGGTTGTCAAAGAGGTCGCTGATGTCCGGGAAGAAGTCGTCGTTCGGGAACTCGTCGTCGGACGACGACGTGGTAGCCAGTAGTCGCGCCTCTCACCAAAAACCTGATCGCCCCTCACCCGTACAGGTTCACGAGAGGCGGGGTTTCGGAGGCCTACTGTCCCGATCTGTGGTGCACGCCGCAAGCCGGTATGGGGAAGACGAAAGCGGCGGCGCAAGGTTCTGGAGGTAGGCGAGTGTGTGGATTGATTCCGTGCCGATTAGGTTTAGCCCCGAACGCTTATATAGTGCAGGTTAGGAGGATCATGGGCTCAGCCCACGTCCGAGTCGGTAACAACTACGTCCATAAAAACTGGAAACGGCTGTAATTAACGCGTCCGTTAATGACTCATAATCAGTTTTCCCAACAAGCAAAATAAAGCTCGGCTCGGCGAGATTCCCGCAACCCGCGGCGCGCGCGCGACGTGACGAGGCGAGGCGTGGCGAGGCGAGGCGGGCGGCGTCGGAGGAGGAGTGCGCGAGGGCTACTCTTCTTGTCACACCTTAGTGAGTGGTGCAACACTCCTTCAACTAGCAATGTGGGACTAAACTTTATCACCACTAGCACAGCCATATGCTGCCATATAGAAGTGGGCCAAAGAAAATTTCAGAATTTATCTAATGGACCAACAGTCTAAAACTCACCAAATTCCAACACTTGACACGTCTTGCCTTTTGTTTTCTCGGCGGGGGCTCACTCTTTTTTCTTCTCGGCGAGAGGAATGGCTGAAGGGGAAGAGGTTTCGGCATAGTTAATTAGATTATGGCCTGAGAAAGTTTCTAAGACAGATAATAGTCTGGTGCACTATTGTTTGAAAAGAGGGAAAACCTTAGGTCATCGACCACACTAGTCAGCGCTGTTTCCTGGCACTTTTTTTTGGAGTCAGGTACCACATATAGTAGCTCTGGGCGGCAAACAAAGAAAGCCACATACAGATATCTGAATGAACTTCCATTGAAAATTATCCATGCCGCTCTTTTTTGACAGTTCCTGGCAATATTGTTTTTATTGTAGAACAACAAAATGAGGAAACGGTGGAGAGCATATCGTTTTTTTTTTGAGGTTCAGTGGAGAGCATATCTAGTTCGTTTTCTTTCAGAAGATGTTTTCTAATCTGCCTAATGGGCCTTGGCGTTGAGAGCCTGTTCGGACTCATAAGCCCAACCAAAATCGACTCACATTGCCAGGCACCGCAGCACACCCTGTTTGTTTTGTTTAGTACCACATCGAAGCCATAGGAAGATAAGAGACCTGAGAGCTGGCTATATCAGGACAGCTAGGTGCTGCATTTCAAAGTACTTACCTGGACGGGGTCTTCGGACGATCAAGCAGATCCGTGGCCTAGATTAATGCCTCACATTGCACTTGGTGAGAGCGTTGGTCTACCATCTTCCCAAGTGAAAGAGTGGACGTTGTAATTTGTGGTAGAGGGGGTACGCGCCCGCGTGGCCCCTGCCAATTCTAACGCACATATTTTTTTCTCTATTATCTATTGAATTTCATTAGATGAATTGATTGTCGTTTTGTTCATGGGTCAGATGGTAGAGGTTGGGCCATGTCAAGACTTGTTTTTTTTATCAATGTAAGTGTCCAATTGTCTGAAGGGGGAGAGCCAAATACAATGAAAAACCAGGAGAAGTGACACTTAACTATCCAATTTTCTGAAGGGGAAGGGCCAAATACACTGAAAAACTAGGGGACATGACCACTCGACTTAGCCAAGTTGAAATTTCGAAACCACCTGATTAGCACTGTAGGCAAAAGAAAACATAACATGAAGTTGTATATAACATAAGTGTGAGCGCAACAACGCATATTTAAGCTCTACGTTGTACGAGATGTATCATGATTTATCGGTGTGCTCCATATCAATCAACAGAACTAAAAATATACATATCTACGAACCTTTGTTCTTGTTGGTGAACTCTTTTAAGTTTGTTTCCATTATATCGATGAACTCAATTAACCAGAACAATAAAGATCACACCTAATGACAAACCTGAGCATAAAAATGCAGCCAACTTCGGAATTGTGCCGCTCGCTTCAAACCAAGGATGAGATGGATTTGTCGACTTTGGCGCCCTGTCACCTCAAACCACCACGTTACGTGAGAACAACACCTTGTTTCTACATTCTATTTTGGAAAAGACTATATATTAATATCACAGGGATACCAATTACACCCAGCCTCTATAACAGCGCATGCCCTAGAGGTCATACGGATGCACACAACTCAGAAAAAAGAAAAAGAATTACAAAAAAGAAATATCCCGTTACAGAAAACTAATCATCAAAGTAACGACACTTACACTATCAGAATAACACCAGCAGTCTTCCACTCCAATAACAACGCCTTCAAGAAGGGAACAGTGCCTAAGCGTCGTCGTTGTCCGATCAAAGATCATAGGTTTTCACCCTGGAGAAAGTTCTTGCTCACAAAACAATGCCTTCAACAAGGTCATTGTCAGGCACAACCAGTTAAGGCCAGACCTTGGATTTTCACCCTGCAAGATAATACTAAGAACTCCCCTGTGTTGTCTTCCCGCACCAACAGTCGCTGCAACGAGTCCCAGATCACGCAGCCAGTTCTCCGTCGCCACAAGAACAAAAATCACCATTGCTACCCTCACATTTCCGCTTTCCTGACATTCTCCGCATCTGACTTCACCATGGCTCTAAGAATGACACTTGATGAAAACAAACAACAAAGTTTCGCAGCGCTCCCGCTGAAACTAAACGGCCAAAAAAACAAGGTGTTATCATGCCACAGATGTTTTCGATCAGAAGTAGATAGTACGATGGAAAATCACATTGAGTACGGGTGTCTACTTCCATTATTCCTCACCGTCTCCTTACTTTCTATGTGTTCCTCAGTCCTACTCCATATATCCTCTTAACAAATCGGTTTGGAAGGTTTGGGCCCCTCCCAAATGCAAGTTATTTGATTGGTTGGAGATGCAAAACAAGATATGGACATCAGATAGTCTTCAAAAGAGAGGTTGGACAAATTGTGGAAGTTTCCCTTTATGCAACAAAGAGCATGAATCCGCGGCGTATCTCGCCTTCCGTCTATGAGTGGTGGACAAAAATGGCATTAGGAAAAGGGAGGGAAAGGCGAGCAATGGTCTTGCTAACCATGCTAGTATTATGCGAAATATGAAAGGAACGCAACACGAGAATCTTCCAACACTATTCTTCACCAACGGTCGTCGCCTTGCCAAGATTAAGGATAGCCGAGACAACTTTATTAAGAAATGTTATTCCGGGAGAGTAATTCCGTTTGTATGACCTAGACCTTGTGCTTGGAGACTTGTAAACTCTTAAAAACTCCATTATTAATGAAAATGACAAGTATTTTGCCTTGTTTCAAAAAAAGATGTTGTCGCCAACGCTACAGACCAAGGACAAACCCGATCACCTTCGGCTGATCTGCTTCCCACGTTCGCGACCGGCCGGCCTACCAATCGTATCCTAGATCATGGTGACGATTTGGTTGCCGCTGGCCGGCAGGCTATAGACCAAACACAAAGTTCTTGATCACCTACGGCTGATCTTTGGTTCCCACGTTCTCGGACGGCCGAACAGATAGTATCCTATATCATGGCGCCAGAACAAAGACGAAGCTCCTGGTCACCTTCGGCTGATCTCCCACGTTCACGGAGGATCTTTTTTTGTTGTTGGCTTTTTTCCAACGTTTCAAATAGCCGTTCCGGATATAGCACGACTATGGCCTTTTGAGAGGCCTCCTGCGTATTTTTGCCAAATCTGCCCAAATCCGTAAAGTTCAACCAAGTCTGACCCTTTCTCGAAACTAATTTGGAATCTGACTCCTAGGATCGGTGCCATTTAAAATGACGCCGAAGTTGTACAAGTCGGTGCCAAGATAAAGCTGCTCAGATGCAAACTAGGGAGGTCGACGCCGTTTTAAACGGAGCCGATGTCGGCGCCATTTTAAACGGAGCTGATCTCCTTCAGGTTGGTTTTCTATTTTGTTTGCGCCGACCTGTACAACTTCGACGCCATTTTAAACGGCGCCGACCCTAGGGATCAGATTGCAAATTAGTTTCAAGAAAGGGTTAGACTTGGTTGAACTTTTGAGACTTGGACAGATTTGGCAAAAAATACGCCTCTTGCGACCACCCGCTACTGATAGGCTCTTTGTAGGTTATCGAGAATAGCCTCTAATAGTTAGCTATAGCCCGATTTAGTCTTAAATTATCCATTAAGATTCTGCTTTTGGAACTTCTCTTCTTTTCTATTTTTCTTTTTGTTCAATCTGATTTATATAAAAGTCGTTTGAATACTTATTTACGTCGAATAGTTGTATGAGTTTTAGCTCTTGAGTCATAGTTTTTCCCTTCTTTTGGCAAAATTTGACTGAAATTAGTTCTTTTTTTGAAATTATGCTAAAATGGAGTAGCCCGCTATATTTACGCTATAACCTTTCGTAGCTGCTGAAAATGCCGTCGTTAAATAGGATAGACGACTATTTTAAACTTTGCTCTTGTATTTTCCTCGTCAAGCGGCCCGCCAAGTCACCTCGTCTCAGGTGTTTATCTCTCAGGCTCCTATCACACTTGACTTGGAAGTCTGGGTCGACAGATAATAAGAGAGCTTGACACCACTTGCTTATTGTTTTCTCAGTGAGTGTTCACTTGTTTTTTGTTTACTCAGCAGGTGTCAGTTGTGAAGGAATGACCAATTTTAAGGAGGACAGGGCCACAGGGGAGCCAAAAGCATCCCCTCAAGACTGAAACTTTAGGCAATAACTGGAATAGTAAATAAGATCATGGCCTGAGAAAGTTTCTAAAACAAATAGACTAGAGCATTATTGGGAAAAGGAAAATACCTAAGGTCAATGACAAAATACTGATCAACACCGTTTCCTGACACTTTTTTGGGAGTTAGATGCCACATATAGTAGTATAGCTCTGGGCGGCGAAGTGGCAAACGAGAGATCAAACTGAGTTTCCTTTGAAAAGAATTTTTTTGACAGTTTCTTGGCAATGTATCCTACTTGAACAAAATGAGGACACCGTGAGCATTTTTAGTTCGTTTTTTTCAAGAGAGTCTCCATTCAGGCTACTGGGCCTAACCTTTGAGAGCCTGTTCGGGCTCACAAGCCCACCCAAAACAGATTCACGTTGCCACAGCATCCTTATTTGTTTAGTACCACATCGACGCCATGAGGAGATTAGCGATGGAGGCTGACTATATCATGACAATTGACAAGCAGGTGCTCCATTGAAAATTACTTACCTGCACGGGGTCTACGGGTGATCAAGCAGATCCGTGGTCTAGATCAATGGCTCACATTGCATTTGGTCAGAGTGTGGTTTACCATCTTCCAGAGTGGGAGAATGGATGTCATAATTTGTGGTAGAGGGGGTAGGCGTTCGCGCGGTCCCTGCCAATTTGAACTCAAATGAATTTTTCTCTTTCAAGTATTCTAATTCTAATTGCACTACATATGAATTGGTTGTCATTTTATTCACGTGGACTTTCCTTTGTCAGAAGTATGTCCGGACGAGTGACTACTGACGACTGTGTTGTAGGCTAGCTGACCGTGGTCATTAATCCAGTGAGGCACGCTATCAGATGGCGAGGTTGGGTCCAGTCAAGACTTGTTTTAATCAATGGAAGTGTGCAATTTTCTGAAGAGGAAGGGCCAAATAGACTGAGAAACCAGGGGAAATGTCCAGTCGACTTACCCCTGTTGTAAATTCCAAAACCAACTGATTAACATTGTTGGCAAAGTAAAGTAGTACTAGAACATATCCAGTGCCAATTGCCGAACGCTAGTCAATTCTGTTTCATTACCTTTTGGCAGTCAGACAGAGCAAAAGTGGATCGATCAAACCATTAGATACAAAAACAGAACCTGAACATTCTATCTCATGTTTTTTACAATTCACAGAATATAATTTAACCTTAGCTGACGCAAAAATGTATTGGAGTCACAAGCACTAAGCAGATCCCCGTGAAACTTGTGGTTGCCAAATATCGCACGCCAACATGCCTTAAAGGTTATCTGAAACTAGTGCCGCTCGCTACAGATTAAGGTACAAAAATCGCTCACACCTCTACTGCTGCTATCATTGTTGCTTCCTGACAGAAAGTTCAGACGATTTGGACACTTGATCGCTGCAGGAAATTCTTGCGGTTTTAGCGCCCAATTCGGATAGTACTTCTTTGTCTGAAACGTTGGGAACATGTCATTGTCAATGTCGATGATGTGGATTTTCAATCCTGATTCAGCTATGGAGTTCGCTCACGAAAAAAAGCAGCTGGGTGGTCTGTACTGTACTCCAGCGATAAAGGCAGACGAGGTGTAGAAGAATAAATACAGCAGGGAAAAATAGAACAAGTGATGAATCGGCAAGCAGCAGCAAGTCGGCCCTTGTCTCCGTCATGGTCATGTGCTTAATGGAGCCAACTCACCTCATCAGGTTTTTTGCTATCTCTCTAGTTCTATCACACTTGACTAGGAAGTCTGTGGCTTGGATCATCAAATTACCAGATAACTACACAACTCACCTCATCAGGTTTGGAATTGACATGGTTTGTTTTTTGTTTCTCAGTGGAGGTGTCAAATGGGGAAGGGATGGCCACATTCTATGAAGGGGAAGAGGGGCCCAAAAGTACCGCCAAGGACCAGAGTAGTGTAATCAGATTACAGCCTCTGAAAGTACAGACTAAACCATTATTATGAGGAAAGAGAAAACCTAACGTCAATGACAAATATTAGTCAACCTTGTTTCCTGACCCTTTTTGGAGTCAGATATTATCACATAGGGTATTATAGCTCTTGGGGGCCAAGTGACAAATAAATAGAGCCACATACAAAATGCCAGGGGTCAGATGTTTGATAAGTGTTTATAAGATTATCTTTTTTTAGGGTAAGTTTATATGATTATCTGTGGTAAAAAAGATAGTCAGAAGATTAACAGATAATGTGTATTTTTATTTTTATTTTTATTTTTATTTCGAGGGCCGTTAGGCTACTGGGCCATCCATTGGGAGCCCATCTGTATGTTACAGGCCTGCCTAAAATAGGCCCATCTCTTAACATCCGATAGCTGCAGGTTACGTTGCATTACAGTCTTGTTTCGTTTAGTACCACATCGACTCCATAAGGAGATTAGAGATGGAGAGCTGGCTATATCATGACATCTAGGTGCATCATTGTAACTTACTTACCTGGACGGGGTCAACGGGTGCTCAAGAAGGCTCGTGGCCTAGATCAATGCCTTACATTGCACTTGGTGAAAGCGTTGGTCTACCATCTCCCCAAGTGGGAGAGTGGACGTCGTAATTTGTGGTAGAGGGGGTACGCGTTCGCGCGGCCCCTGCCAATTCCAAATCAATTAAATTTTGTTAGTTTATATTTTTCTTGCTTAAATAAATTCATATTTTGTATTTGTTTGAAATTTTGATAACTTATTACTCATGAGTATTGTTTTCACCATGTGCTACTGTACATAACACATGCATCTTGTTTAGTCAGTGGACGTAAGTTTGCCAATTTTGAGTTTTGGTCAATTTTGTCTTAGGCAGAACGAGAAATCGACCAAGACAGTTGGAAAAGGTAACTATGTTATCCGAATCTGAAGACATGCATCTTGTAGACAACGCTTACTACAGCATTTTTTATGTACTGATCATATTTGATAGGATGCTTCTTTGATTCTGGAAGGGGCAGAGATTGACCATGAGTCACACACATTGTCACCGAGCAAAGACCACGAATCTAATGCTACGCCTGTTGTTTTCATTAACGAGGCATGGCAGCTAGCTTGTCGTACTTATCTGATGGAGAGGTTTGGGTCCTCGCAACGCTCTTTTTATCACCACAAGTAGGCTCTCGTTTTGAAAGGGGAAGGGCCAGATACATTGGGAATAAGCAGGTCATTGTTGCTTTCTCACGCCAGATTCGTGGCCGAATATCGCACGCCAGATACCTTAAAGGTTAACTGAAACTAGTGCCGCTCGCTACCGATTAAGGTACTCCAAAAATGGCTCACAACTCTACTGCTATCATTGTTGCTTTCTCACAGAAAGTTCAGACGATTTGGACACTTGGTCGCTGCAGAGATCTCTTGGGGTTTAGCGCCCAATTCGGATAGTACTTCTTCGTATGAAACATTGGGAACATGTCATTGTCAACGTCGATGATGCGGGTTTTCAATCTGTATTCAGCTATGGAGTTTGCTTACGAAGAAAATTTGATGTGTAAGCTGGGTGGTCTGTACTGTACTCTCGCGATAAAGGCAAATTTTAGCTCGAATCAGGAATCCTGGCATGCCACCACCAAGTGCTGAAGAGGTGTAGAAGAAAAGAGATAGCGGGAAAAAATAAAACAAGTGAAGAATTGGCAAGCAGCAGCAAGTCGGCCCTTGTCTCCGCCATGGTCATGTGCTTGATGGAGCCAACTCACCTCATCAGGTTTTTTGCTATCACTCTAGTTCTATCACTCTTGACTAGGAAGTCTGTGACTCGGCTTATCAAATTATCAGATAATTATACAACTTTTTTTTGTGGGTACGATAACTGTAAAACTTTTACCCGCAAAACAAAAAACTATACAACTTGACATGGCTTGTTTTTTGTTTCCGGGGGGGGGGGGGGGGTCAAATGGGGAAGGGATGTCCACATTCTATGAAGGAGAAGAGGGGTCCAAAAGCGGCGCGGAGGACCGGCATAGTGTAATCAGATTACAGCCTGTGAAAGTTTCTAAATCAAATAGACTAAAACATTATTAGTGCAAGGGAAAACCTAAGGTCAATGGCAAATACTAGTCAACGCTCCTTCCTGGCCCTTTTTGGAGTCAGATATCACATAGAGTATTATAGCTCTTGGGGGGCAACGTGACAAATAAATAGAACCACATACAAACAACTGACGAAGAGTGAACAATTATACCTGAAGAAGGGGAAGGGCTATACCGTTTTTCATACGGGAGTGCTTAGAAAAATTTCTAGCCTTTTTGCCGCCGGACATGACGTTGAAGGCCGCCTCGATTCTAAATATGTACTAGGACATCCGAGCTCTGAAGTGAATCCCATGGAAATATTCTCTAGGGATTTTTTCCTCCCAAGTTCTAAACAATTTTTTTCATCTACTCGAATTAACCTATTAGAAATTATGGTTTGTTACCTGCAAGTGCAATAAAAAGAATTTGGGTACAAATTCATAAGTGTTTATAAGATTACTACGTGATAAGAAATTTTACCCAGAAGATTAACATATGATGTATTTTTATTTTTATTTTGAGGGAAAAGAGAGTAAAGTTCCTATTAGGCTACTGGGCCATCCATCGGGCGCCCATCTGTACCTTACAGGCCGACCTAAAATAGGCCCATCTCCTAACATCCAATAGCTGCAGGTAACGTTGCATTACAATCTTGTTTCATTTAGTACCACATCGACTCCATAAGGAGATTAGAGACGGAGAGCTGGCTATATCATGACACCTAGGTGCTCCATTGCAACATACTTACCTGGACGGGGTCAACGGGTGCTCATGAAGGCTCGTGGCCTAGATCAATGACTCACATTGCACTTAGTGAGAGCGTTGGTCTACCATCTCCCCAAGTGGGAGAGTGGACGTCGTAATTTGTGGTAGAGGGGGTACGCGTTCGCGCGGCCCCTGCCAATTCCAATTAAATTAAATTTTGTTGGTTTATATTTATATTATTCACCATGTCCTACTGTACATAAGGAGACATGCATTGTTTATTTAGTGTATGTATATGTAAGTCTGCCAATTTTGAGTTTTGGTCACCTTTGTCTTGGGCAGAAGGAGACCTGGACTATGTTATCCAAATCTGAAGATAAAGGTTTTGTGTCCAATATGAGTAACGATGTGTTGTCACTGACCACGGTTCAGATAGACAGAACATTACCATTTTTATGTACTGACATTTGATAGGACGCTTCTTTGGTTCTGGGAGGGGCAGAGATTGACGATGAGTCACACACATTGTCACCAAGCAAAGGGGGGAGTCGTCTAATCTAAATCTACGCCTTCTGTTGTTTTTATTGACGAGGCATGACAGCTAGCTTTGTCGTACTTATCTGATGCAGAGGTCGGATCCTGACAACACAGTTTTTTTCACCGCAAATGTGGCTCTCCTTTTGAAGGGCGAAGGGCCAAATACAGTGGAAATAAGTAGGGGTTGAAAGTTTCTTTCCGTTGATCGAAATACTGTACTGTAATCGAATTAGGCTGCCAGAAGTTTCTAAAACAATTCATTAGAACATGTCCATTTCTAAAACAATTAGTGAAAACAGGTTAGCACCTCTTGGACATAAGAAAAAGAGGAAATGGCGACTAATGGAATTCGAAAATCGGTTCAAGCAATAATTTCCCTGACAACATCTTATGAATTTCAATACAATCCACTCACGGCTAAGAAAAATTGCAATTGGTAAGGATTGGAGTGGTGAGCATTCAACCAAAGAACATCCCCAAGACCTGATATGATTGTCAAACATCTCACGCTGCATACATCAGTTCAAAGGTTAACTGAAACTACTGCCGTTAGCTAGAATGGGATAACATGAGCTTAAAAGTAATTACTGAGATGACATCCCAGATGATTCAACTGCAGTATTCTTCTTCATCTTATTCAGAAGTCCAAGACTTCTGATTGACGAGATAACATGGTACTATTGAACTTCTCAAGGATACATTAGGTGAAAGGGATACATGAAACTGAATATTTGACCAAATGGTCCAGTCTCAAGCAACAGCTGAAAATAGATCGTAGCAGCCGATTTCAGGGTCACCGCATATTAGAAGTAGAATTTCATGAGTAACTGGCCTGTCATGTAGCAGTCAATAGTTTAGGCTCGAGTCAGTAAAACAGAAGCCGAAACAGGTTATGAAGTGTACCATCAAACAAACAAAGCCACGTGGGGAGATCAGACAGAATTTTCATTGAAAACAACTTTGTTGACAGTTTCGTGGCAATGTATACTGTACTATGCAACCGTGAGCATCTTTAGTTCGGTTTCTTTCAGAGAGTTTTTTATTTGGGTTAGTGGGCCTAGCAATTGAGAGTCTGTTCGGGCTCACAAAGCCCACCAAAAATAGATTCACATTGCCACGACGTCCTGTTTTGTTTAGTACCACATCGACGCCACAAGAAGATTACCAATGGAGAGCTAACTATATCTTGACAACTAGTGCTTTGTTGCAAAATACTTACCTGGACGGGGTCAACGAGCGATCAAGAAAGCTTGTGGCCTAGATCAATGGCTCACATTGCACATGGTGGGAGCGTTGGTCTACCATCTCCCTAATTGGGAGAGTGGATGTCGTAATTTGTGGTAGAGGGGGTACGCGTCCGCGCGGCCCCTGCCAATCTAAAATCAAATATATTTTATTTTATGTATTCTAATTCTGATTGCAATATATGAATTGGTTATCATTTTGTTCATGGATATTTTCCTTAGTCAGAAGTAGCATTTGCTTCCGTCAGCTTGAAACTTGGCAACTTGTTTGCGCGAGTCATGACGTGCTGTAGCTGACCGTGGCCATTTATCCAGTGCGGCATGCTATCATATGGTGAGCTTGGGTTCAGTCAAGACTTGTTTTTATCAATGGAAGTGTCCAATTTTCTGAAGGGGGGAGGGCCAAATACACGGGATAACCAGGGCGTCCATCGACTTACCCCTGTTGAAATTTCAAAACCAACTGATTAACATTGTTGGCGACAGAAAATACTATTCATAGAACATATTCAATGCCGAACACTACTCATGTCTGTTTCATTACCTTCTGGCAGTTAGACAGAGCAAAACTGGATCAATCAAACCATTAGATAGAAGAACAGAACCAGACCTGAATATTCTATCCCATGTTTTTTACAATTCCACAGAAATATAATTTCCCCTCGGCGAACGCAAAAATGTATTACATCGTAGAATTGGAGTGACAAGAACTAAGCAGATCCCCATGACACTTAGGTTGCCAAATATCGCACGTCACGTACCTTGAAGCTTAACTGAAACTAGTGCCGCTCGCTACATATTAAGGTTCAGAAATTATGACAGAAAGTTCAGACGATTTGGACACTAGGTTGCTGCAGGGATTTCTTGCGGTTTTAGCGCCCAATCCGGATAGTACTTCTTCGTCTGAAACGTTAGGAACACGTCATTGTCAACGTCGATGATGTGGATTTTCAATCTGTATTCAGCTATGGAGTTCGCTTACGAAGAAAAGTTGATGTGTAAGCTGGGTGGGCTCTGTACACCTCATCATGTTGGCTCCGACAAATAGGTCCCACTTGTCAGAAACGCTGTTTATCAATTTTATTTTAGTGCACATTACAAAAAACTTGCAAAAAATGGTCACATTTTGTAGTAAAGCGTTAAAATGGTGGTTAATCAAATATTCGGCGAGAAAGTGATGGTTTTATGCTAACAACTCTCATGTGCTTGATGGAGCCAACTCACTTCATCAGGTTTTTTTCTTATCTCTCTAGTTCTCCTATCACACTTGACTAAGAAGTCTGTGACTTGGCTTATCAGATTATCAGATAACTATACAACTTGACATGGCTTGTTTTTTGTGTCTCGGTGGGGGTTGTCAAATGGTGGGAAAGGGATGGCCACATTCTATGAAGGAGAAGAGTGGCCTAAAAGCGCTGCGGAGGACCAGAATAGTGTAAACAGATTACAGCCTGTGAAAGTTTCTAATCAAATAGACTAAGACATTATTAGGGAAAGGGAAAACCAATGGCCAATGACAAATACTAGTCAACGCTAATTCCTGACCCTTTTTGGAGTCAGATGTCTCTTGGGGGCCAAGGTGACAAATAAATAGAGTCACATACACACATCTGACTAGTTATATGCGCTGATATGATTTCACAAAGAAAATACGCTGAAATGAAAAAGGGTTAACAATTATACCTGAAAACGTGGTAATGTGTATCGTTATTTTTTACTTTGAGGGAAAAGAGAGTAAAGTTCCCATTACGATACTGGGCCATGCATCGGGAGCCCAGCTGTACTTATGGACCCGCCTAAAATAGGCCCATCTCCTAACATCCAATAGCTGCAGGCTTACGATTGCATTACAGTCTTATTTAGTTTAGTACCACATCGACCCCATAAGGAGATTAGAGATCGAGAGCTGGCTATATCATGACACCTAGGTGCTCCATTGCAACATACTTACCTGGACGGGGTCAACGGGTGCTCAAGAAGGCTCGTGGCCTAGATCAATGGCTCACATTGCGCTTGTTGAGAGTGTTGGTCTACCGTCTCCCTAAGTGAGAGAGTGGATGTCATAATTTGTGGGAGAGGGGGTACGCCAATTCCAAATCGATTAAATTTTGGTTGTTTATATTTTTCTTTCTTAAATACATATTTTGTATTTGTTTAAAATTTTATCGCTTGCTCATGAGTATTTTTCTCACCATGTGCTACATAAGACATGCATCTTGTTAAAGTCAGTGGATGCAAGTGTGCCAATTTTGAGTTTGGCCACTTCTGTCGGCAGAACGAGAAATCGACCAGGACTATGGAGAACAACGATGTGTTGTCACTGACCACGGTTCAGATAGACAGCGCATTACCATTTTTATATACTGATGATATTTGATAGGACGCTTCTTTGATTCTGGAAGGGGCAGAGATTGACGAGTCACACACATTGTCATCAAGCAAAGGGGAGAGTCATGACTGCTAGCTTTGTCGTACTTATCTGATGGAGAGGTTGGGTCTTGTCCTGGCAACACTGTTTTTATCACCGCAAATGTGGCTCTCTTTTTGAAGGGTGAAGGGCCAAATACATTGGGAATAAGTAGGGGTTGAAAGTTTTTCCATTGATCAGAATATTGGTAATCAAATTAGGCTACCAAAATTTTCTAGTAAAACAATTGATTAGAACATGACCAATGCCAAAAAACTAGTGAAAACTGTTTAGCACCTTTGAAAACCTCTTGGCGATATGAGAAAGAGGAAATGGCGATTAATGAAATTCGAAAATCGGTTCAAACAATGATTTTCCTGACAACATCTTATGAATTTTAATACAATCCACCCATGGATAAAAAGAAGTGCAATTGGTAAGGATTGTAGTGGTAAAGCATTCAACCAAAGAACATGCCCAAGACCTGAGTGGTAAGCATTCGAAGGTTAACTGCAACTACTGTCGTTCGCTAGAATGGGATATAACACGAGCTTAAAAGGAATTACTGAGATGATACTCGAGAAGATTCAACTGCAGTATTCTTCTTCATCTTATTCAGAAGTCCAAGACTTCTGAATCACGAGATAACATGGTACTACTATTGAACGGGATACATGAAACTGAATATTCGACCAAATGGTCCAGTCTCTAGCACGACCAAACTGATAAATACTCGCGTCGATGGGCGTATACTACGGCCTGACAAGCCATATACTGTGGACAAGTAATATGTGGTTCAAGTTCTGATTGCATAGGAACTCTCAGTGGCGTTGAAAGAACTCGACCATTGGTTTGTACACCAACTGTGGAGCATTGAATCCTATCACAAAGTCGGCATGAGCATAGTCGGGCACGTACAGCACCTCCATGTTGTCGCTGTCATGGTTTCTGACCAGGGTCCTCAGGAGGTGCCTGGTGTCAGGGACATCGCCGAGGAAGTCTTGGCCGCCATGGGTGAGGAACATGGGGACATGGGTTGGAATGGATGAGAGGTTGTACAGCGGGGGCCGTGGCTGGTTGTAGTGCTTCATGTTTTCCATGACGCTGCCGTAGTCGTACCTTCTGACCCCATCGTTCCTGATCACTGATTGCGGCAAATCAGGAAAAGGAAAGTTAGTGCAGTTACCGAGCTTTGAACAATAGGAGGAGGAAGCTTCTGATTGTGATTCTTACTCTGCGACATGTGAATAAGATTTTTGATAGAGGTAGACTGTGTAGCATGCTGCCAGAAGGCGCATACAGTTGATGTGTTGAGGCAGCAGTCCGGTCCTTCAAACACCAGGAAATCGCAGTTAGTGATAGGAGGTCAATTTTAGCTCTACATAATACATTGTTTGGAATCTGGAATATTGTATGCGAGGAATGTACCTGCAACAGCTGAAAATAGATCGTAGCAGTCGATTTCAGGGTCACCGCATATTAGAAGAAGAATTTCATGAGTAACTGGCCTGTCATGTAGCAGTCAATAGTTGAGGCTCGAGTCAGTAAAACAGAAGCCGAGAGTGGTTACCCAGTGTACCAATATGCAAAACAACTTCAGATTTTCAACAAAGGAATGTCAAGTCTGAACGCAGGAGGCTCTTGGCAACATTGATATCAAATTGAGATCCATAGTTTCATACTACAGGAACCTCGTAGAAAATCTTAAGCACATGCAGTCTACTTATAATCAATAAGTTGCCGCGAGATGCAAAATACAAGCATGACCTTGGGTAAGCAGGCGCATGTACTGCATTTCTTAACATTATAATTTGTAGTAAAGATACATACCCAACAGGATTGAACTCACGATAACCTAGAAAGTGAAATGCCTGCACAAGACAGACCAAAGAGATAAATCATTCTCTATGTAAATTATAAATGTGATAATTGATAATAAGAACAAGTAGGAGGAACAGTATTTTACTTCTGCAAGGAGGATTTGAGTAGCAAGCCGGGCGAGTTTGGATTTCGTCCTACTCAGATAAGCAATCGGGCAGAGCAACACAGCTGATCTAACCAAGTGTAGTAACTTGTTCTCAGAGAAAGCCGCAAGGATAATCAAGGTTCCCTAGAGTTAATGTAATTTTTTGCTTCAGTATACCTCACAAGTCCCAAGTGTCAACTATTCGAAATATTCAAGAGGGACATCGGATCTCACCAGGGAGTGACCAATATAGTGCACTTTCTGACCTCCAGTGTGATCATAGACAAACTGAAGGAAAGCAGGAAGATCATAGGCAGCAAGTTCGTCCCACGTCCAATCCCAGTAGGCCTGAAAATATTAGTCAATACACAATTAGTAAAAATCCAAGTAAAATGCTTTCTTAACCAGGCTTGAGAGGAAAACCGGATCATTCGGGGTGAGGGAGGTATGGTTCCGGCTGGAATTAGTTCCACGGGTGTTGGCAAACCAAACATCAAACCCGCCATCTGCTAAAATAAATCCAAGTGATTGTTTCGGTGTGCCCAGTAGCCAAGAAACGCTGTCCTGTCCAGCACAAACATTTGATTCAGGTATGCATAGGACTCTGTAGCACACGGTTTTTCCAACAATATCCTTACCACCATAAGCCCGTGGAATAGCAGTACTGGTTGCCTTGTTTCGGTCGAGTTACCACCACCAGATATACCATAAGGAATCCTCTTTAAGCTAAGAATATAGCCATCTTCTGTTGTAACCTGCCATAGATTTAAGCTGTATACTTTAGAAAAGGGCACATATTCTTATGGAAACATAGGAATAGCATTGCAGTTCAAAAGTGTCTAGGCCTCTAGGGGTATATTCACAAGATCTCTCATACCGTGTGATCTTCACATGGATAGCCATAAGCTGCTGCTTCTGACTTGCATACACTAAAAGGATGGTTTGAGGGTGTACACCGTTGACCAATATTATCCAAAGAACTAATGTTCTGCCATGAGTGAGCTATGCAGGAGTTAAAGACAAATGAAAAAATCATAAAATTAATCAGAAATAAATTCCTGGCCATCAAATGATGTAGAATCATATGCTACTGTGATTCTGGTAGTTTCCAAGGGTGGTATAATTGTCTGTCGGAGGGCGATAATAGTGTTGACACAAGTTGCAGCCTCTCTTTTCAGAGAACATAGCTGCTTTTGTGTCGCTGATGTATTGGTATAAATACTGGAGGAATGGTCTTCAAATAAGAAACAGTGTCCCGTCTTCAACTCCAACGTAACAAAAATTACCGAAAGAGTATTCTAGATCTCACTCTTTGCTTGTGGGAAATAGTTCATGGCTTGACAGAGGAATAAGCAGGCCATGGAATTGCAGGAGAAAAACTGGACATTATTCTGTCAAAAATGTGTAGATTGCACGTGCATATACGAAGTAGTGAACTTAGTAAAACAGAAGGACAACCAAAGTAAAATGAATCATGCTATCTTGATGATCAGAGATGAAGACCCCTACGGTTCACTTCACACCACTTCTGTGATCCCAAAGTTTGTTTGACCTCTAAGAATGCTTGAGAAGAAAACACAAGCTTTGTCGTACTAGCAGCACGTATCCGGGAGAGCTGACTTACTTGTAAAGATGGATTCAAATACAACAGCATTCATCA
Organism: Avena sativa; assembly: GCA_916181665.1. Classification (NCBI taxonomy): domain Eukaryota; kingdom Viridiplantae; phylum Streptophyta; class Magnoliopsida; order Poales; family Poaceae; genus Avena; species Avena sativa. The sequence continues at coordinate 429,324,522 of OV702280.1, forward strand.
GTTCACCAAGATAACAAAAGATTGTCATGGGCTCATGGCCTTAAAACCGGACAGCTGATTTCAGCGTAACAAAGACGGCACGGCGTATATGATTCATCTGTTCAAAAGCTTCAGAGAATGACCACGATGACAGCAGTTAAGTTTTGTTTCCGGGAATACAGATGCTTACCAACACATAGGTGTGCATGCGCCTACAGAAGCATTTGCACGAACACAAGGCGCGCATCTGCGGTGGAGGCGAGGACGATGATACGCTGGTTCTTTCCAACTCCAATGCTGCTCCCGTGCGGCCATGCCTGCCGTGCACAGGGCGACGTTGGCGGCTGGCTGGCCTTGGCGCGGACGTCGAGGCAGGCGGCAAGCAGCAAGCCGATGAACGAGGCCGTACGCCGCAGCGGAAGGTCACACTGAGAATAAACCCGGTCCAAACGGGCCAAACTCTGGTATATACGAGGACAATTTAAAACTTGGCAATATATTTACTCCCTCGGATACATAATAAGTATAGCTCATTTTGTACTAAGTTAATATAAACTTCGTACTATATGATCGATACTTATTACGGTTCGGAGGAAGTAATAAATTTTAATACTTCCTCCGATTTATAATAAGTGTTGTTGATTTAGTATAATCGGGAAGAATATTAAAAATCTTGTATTAAGAGGATAGATAGAAACTTACCCTCATAAACCTCCTCTAGTTTATATTAATAGCCTCAACTTTATTTGGATATGAATGCATCTAGTCTAAATACTTAACTAGAGATGTATATAAATTTAGATAAAGTTGAGCCTAATAATATGGATAGTAAGGACTACAAAATACTGATCATCTGCAACCAATTAATTTTGTGATTTTCGCACGGGTGCCAGGCTAAGCTTGTAGTACATAATAGTAATGACAATATGCATGACTTTTTTTAAATTTACAAAGGTTAAGAATAGTTTTTTATAAGATTTGAAAAAACTTCATGTGTAGCCATGTTTAGAGTAGTGTTTGCCCAAACTATGTAAACTATTACTAGGCCTTGACGACATTACAAGGGCGATTCATTCTAGGAATAGGCAAGGTAATTTAACACAAATCAGTATCATGAGTTTTTTTTTGACAGAATAAGACACTTTATTGATTAAATCACATCAATACATAGAGTCTTCCGGATACAAACCGGAGCACAGTTGGAGATAAAACCTAAAGAAGGTAGATTACAAGCTCTAGCCGAAATATGAGCCGCTTCATTCAGAGAGCGATTGACGTGCCGAAAAGATGCAGAAAAGAAACCTGCTGTAACATCCCAAAAATATTAAACTTAAATCATCAAACTCTAAGCATCAAAATAAGGGTTAACAAAAACTTTTCTAATTACAAGGATGAAAGCATGCATATGTGTATGCATTTAATTTGAAATTTTTTTGAACCAACTTGTTTATGTGTTTCTTTGCTTGTAAAATGTTTTTAGGTGAATTAAGCATCATCTAAAACATTTCCCACACTTTTCCTAAAGACAAGTAAATCAAAACAAATAAAATAAAGGAATGGTCATTTTGACCAATTTAACTCCCATGCCTACTTTGGCTGCCTCAAACTTTCAGAACCTAATAGAAACTTTTCTGGATCTTTGCACCCCTTGAATGTACTCATAACAAAGTATCAAGGCCCACTTTGTGATCATCCAGAAACTTTCAAATACATAGTTTAAATGACAATTCAAAATTGAATCTTTATCATATGGGAAGATCCCACTTTTTCAAAAACCACTCAAACAAGCTCAACTTTCAAAACCCAAGCATCCGCAGACTCACCAGCACCAATCTAGCAAACCCACAAAAAATCTTTTCAAAATTCAAAACTTTAATTCATGCGGCCATTTCATCAAACAGGTTGCAGACACAAATCATAAAAATCCTAAACACTATAATGAGCAGTGATTGAAGCCTAACTTGTTCCCTCTTTAGCTCACAACCATCTCAGTAGATCATCTAGTAAGTTAAACCAAGCACTAGCCTCACTGTAAGCTTGGCATTGCCATCAATGGTGAACAGCCGAGCACACCCATGCCACCCCAGTGGAGACAGCAAGCTAGGAGGAGAAACAAGCCTAGCCAGCATGTCTGGGAGGCAGCCCACCGTCCACCGCCACTCCCTGTCCACCGCTCGAACCTTGCCAACCCCTGGACCACACGCACGAACCGCGCCCAGACCGCCAGCGACCATGTCGAGCGTGCGCCAGAGCGCCACCCTCGACCGAAGCCCACAGACCGCGCGCCACCCTCGCCGCGTGCATACACGATCGCCACCGACCCAGGAGACCGCCAGACATCCTCGTTCGCCGCCTCGTGACGCACATCCACCACTCGCCGTCGAAGACGCCGCCTCTGCCGCGCAGAGCGTCGCATGTTCCAGACCAAGCCGCACCGCCCCACGCCTCGAAACCATGTCGTTGAGCATCACCAGGGAACACCGAACCGTCCCCTACCTTCGCCCATGCCAATAGCCGCCTGTACCATCGCCCCCGACGAGCTCACCGTGCTCCCCGTCGGTCCCCTCGCTCGACTATAAATAGAGGCCACCCCCGCTCGAATTCTTCACACCATTCTACTCCCCTCTCCCCACTGATCGTGCCACACCGTTCCCGGAGCAAGGCGAGCAGCACATCGCCAGAATTTCACTAGAGCCCGCCGCCTCTGGAGAAGAAGGGCGCCATCGATTTCGTCCACCCCAGGAGCTGCCGCGACCACCCCTGAGTTCGCCGTCATCGACTTCGTCGTTCGCCCGCCTCGCCGACCCTCGCCAGCACCCCGGTGAGCCCCCAGCAACCCCCACTGGCCGCGCTAGGTTTCTTTCTCGCCGGCGTTTTTCAACATCGACGATGACTCTCAGCCGTTGGATTAGAATCAGATCGAACGCACCACGTTGCCCCGTACCGCTTCGCACCCCCTGTCTCACTGACGAGTGGGGACACCCACTTAAGCAGCCCGCGGGAGCACTGCGCTTAGCAGGCCGGCCCGTTAACTTTTCCCGCGCAGCCCAGTTATTTGAATTAAACCTTTTCCATTTTATTAGTTCAAACTCACTTCTGTACCCAACTTCAAAAATCAATCCAGATCGATTCAGTGCATCAAATTGAATGAAACTAATTTTGTTAGAAAGGTCTGGGAATGCTAAATCCAAGCCCGTTGGATGCAAGTCATTTGGATCTATAGATCACCCATGGTAAAAATAACAAGGCAGAAGCTTTTTTGTATTCAAACATTTTTCAAACTTAAACCATAATAGCTTTTGAGTTGATTCCAACTCTCAAAAATCACATTTAACCATACCTTTCAGAATATATAAAAATATATAGGTTTACTTGCAGAAATAATGTTCAAGTAATAAAAGAATGCTACATAGGCATTTCTAGCCACTTTAATTAATTAAAATAAAAGGGTAAAACCTTATTAAATTGTGACACCACTTTAAATCATATTCCCATGGACTAAAATATGTGGTGATGACATGTGTCAACATGATCCCATGTTTTGTTTGGAGAATATTAAATCTTAAGTAGTTTTTCAATGAGTAGAAATTACTTTTCTAAAAATAAAAGGAATTAAACCAAGCCTTAATCTTGTAATGTTAGAGATGATGTTAGATCATCTATAGGACCCTTGTGTGTGATGATTGCAAGTAGTTAAGTATTGTTTGGTGATTGTGTACCTCGTATTTATTCATAGACGATAGTACCGACCAAGGATACGAGGAGGAAGGAGGATACTACGAAGAAGAAGCCGAGAAGAACTTCAACCACTGCTCTGCTCAAGGCAAGCTATTAACCTTGCAAGATCACACTTGAAATTTGGCAAGCTTATATTGACACTAATGCAAGCCTGATACTACTAGTGAATGTGCAAGCTAACCTTGCAAGATACCCTATTGATGCCACAAACCACTACTTGTTACTATGACCACTATATGCCTTAAGTATATGTGATCATATCCACTTGATAAACCAATCCTAGTTTTTACTTAAAAGCTTTATACTTTATTTCTTTATCAAAGCTCTTACATAGAGTTTACTGGAATAAATGGTAGATACTAGAAGGATATGTGAAGGTTGCATAAAGAGCATAAAATTTGGCCTAAGCTAGATAATCTTGATGTCACCCTAAGGCATGAGATTGAACTTAGTTAGAACTCCACTAGTTTACCACCCTCATTTATTGCTTACCCCCACTTGTAGATGCTAGTTCTAAGCATAAAACTTGATCAACATTAGATGGAAATACTTGGTGAAAATGGTTATGAAAACCTTGGAATGATGGATCATTCTATTGAAATGTTTTGGACATGTGTTTCGAACACCTGATGATTTTGGTGATGAAAATGATGAGGCATGAGCCTTAGCCCTTTTTAAAACTGATGGTTGTCTGGATGCGATACCATTCCAATTTTATCGTACAACCACAATACCCGAAGATTGGGTAGGGCTTGACTGGAAACTTATATACCTTAGTATTAGTTCCCTCATGGCCAAGGTCTGAGCTGAGGCTACCTTGTGAAGATTGTCCACCTGTGCAGTACCCAAGATGACAGATGGTCATGGTTGGGAGGCCAAACTCACAGGAGAGGTGCTTATACTAGGGCGTGTAATTGAAAGGTTAGGATTGATTATCCGCATACTGAGTATGGTGAATTCAGGATTTGTTCCTGACGGATGTATCGAATGTTGTGGTGAAAGTGTACAATCTCTGCAGAGTGTCAAACTATTCGAATAGCCGCGTCCACGGTTATGGACAGTTGGAGTGGCCATACTGTTCCCTCGTCAGACTTTTCAAAATGACTTGTGAAATGAATTGAGACTTTTACTTGACCACAACAGGGTTGTGACATGAGTTACAAGATCCCACTTAGGAGTTATAAAATTGTGACTAGCTTTGGAACTTAGTAGAGATAAATCTGGCTTTTGCAAAACAACCCTAGAGCCTAGTGTCCTATTATCCAAAAACCCCTTTACTTGTTAGTACTAGTTTGCGAGTACTTAAAGATTACTCATGGCTTTGTCCCTGGCTATTCCCATGGCCAGACTATGAAGAGGAGTACCTGGAGGATGGACCCCAGGAAGGTTACGACAACTAGGATCATCTCCCATCGTCAGCATTGCCTGTGAACCCGAAAATGGAGCTTCGCCTATGCTACCTTTATTATTACGTATTCCGCTGCTTGAGGTTGTATTATAAACTGGATCATGAGATCCCTATTTGTGTAAGAACTTATGTACGGTTTGTAATGGATGATGTACTATGGTATCCAATTCTGTTATGTCTCGCAAAAATGGTAATCCTGGGATTGCGATGTATGGCATACCAGGCATCTGGGATTAAAAATCTGGGTGTTGTCACCTGTAGCCAACGATTTAATATCTTTCATCACCACCCCGACCTGGGATCGATCATGCACGGGGGAATTCAGCCGCTGGATCAAGGACAAGCAATCAGTGACGAAGATCGCCTTTGAAAAACCTCTATCCCGAGTGATTGACACAACTTCTCGGAGAGCTAGAGCTTCAGCCATCTCCGGAGATGTAAATCCCTGTAGAGGAAGACTCGCCGAGGCTAGACATTCTCCAGAATTATCGCGGATCACCATCCCCATGGCCATGCTGCGTCGATCATCGAACAAGGATGCATCAGAGTTGACAAGGACCTCACCTGGTGGCGGCGGAGACCATCTGAGATGTGTACTGGACTCACGCTGTAGGGGTCCCAACCTTTAATAAGATTGATCCCTCCTGTGTTTTACAATGCTAGTCCCTGGATCAATAGCTAGCATCCACAGTTTAGATGTAATATCAAGAAACAAAGGTCATAATATAATTTTATAACCAAGAATAACATAATTTTATTACATCACACATAGCTCATATGGCTAATACATTACATTGCAGCGGAATAACTATAAGCATGGGTCCTTCATCTTCAAAGTGCCACAGGCAGATGTTGGTTGTAGACTTTGTAATCCTAATCAATCAATCTTCACTAAAATCAATCAATCCTGCAACATACAAGTTACAGCCACAAAGGGTCAATACATTTGAATTGTATTGGCAAGTGATACTATGGTAGTATAGTGGAGTCTATCATCTATATGCATTTGGCTAAGTGGATTTGAGGCTTGCATTGCTCAAAATAGATTTTTCTTAACATTTTGAAAATACTAAGTTTTTGCTTGACAAAATCATTTTTCTCAATCAAAGATTTCAAGATCCTTGTACCAAGCCATCTCTCCATCAATGATTGAAGAATTCAAACAACCCTTGTTCAAACCACAAGATTTTAATTTAGAAATTTGAATGATGAGATTCTTGATCGCTTCCATGTCTTGATGCTCAAATTGTCCTTTACCAGGGACATGGCTAAGTACTTAGATTTTACACTCTGCAGAGGTGGTGCACTTTCCCCACAAGACTTGGTTTCCCAAGACAAGATCTTTCAGAAGCCTTCCCTTAGACCAAAATGGACGCGCTCCAACCTATCAAACACTACCACCCACTGTCCATTTGGCTAAGTTCTTGCAACCTATATGATCATGGCAGAGCCCATATTGCCAAGTGGTTGCACTTGAAGCTTCTCAACATTTGACATCTCAAATCCCTTTGTTTCCTGGGTGGCCATCCACAAGTGAGATACACAATCCAAGTCCATGGCCTTGTGAACCACTCAACATACCCCAATCCTTCCATTCCACCCAGGAGGTTCATTAACTTAGTTGTTTTATTAAACAAAACCTAAGTCCTCAGACTTAGAATATTTTTCCATAGTGTGAATATATATTCCACCCATGTTTTCTATTAGCTAGGCTAAGCTTGATAGTAGTAGGAATCTTTAACTTAGGAAAATCCTACTAAGGATTCATCTACTAGGTTTTCTTATAGCAAGGTCTATACATAGCAAAATCCATGCAAGTTTTACTTAGCAAAATCACTAATGCATAGTGAAAGTAATGGGATAGAAAGTATGAAGCATCACTTGCCTTTTTGGTAGGGAATGGTGGTTCACTCCTTGATCTTTCTAGTCTCACACTTCACTACAAATCAATCAAGCAAACACAATTTCAATTCACATTCCAAACCAAAGTCAAACAAACAATTCTTCACACACACAAAGTAATGGAATCTAAGTCATGCATGGGAGCATGCACAAGTTAGTTTTATTTTGAAAAGGGGTCTCTATGGGGTTTCTAAACTTTGTAAGATCCAAATTGGTCATTTACCAAAGTGGCAAAGTCATTAGCAAGAGGGTTTTGTCCAAAACTATTTTTAATTCCATTCATCATTTTATGTGGTGAAAAATGTTTTTATTAAGGCAAAACTCTTAAGTTGTTCACCAAATGAGTTGCTATTGCAAAACTTGGTGTGTTTGGGTCAGTAGGTTTGGTCCAAACCATTTTCTCAAAGTTTTCTTTCCATAAACATTTTTATAATAAAATCAACAATTTTATTTGGCTAGAAATGGACTAAACTAATTAATCCATTCCAAACTTTTCCAAATTTATTTTCCAAACCATGGGTTGGTTCCTAGGGTCAGTAAGGTCACAACAAACCATTTTGCAAAGGTTTTAGCTTTAAAAACATTTTAAAACAATTTTCTAATCTTAAACAAGCACACAAAAGGATCTAAAACAATAAGCAAGCTAACAGATACTATTTTCTAAACTAATTCCACAGTTGGCTAGGGCTTGCTATCCTGAAGCCAACGACATAAAATTTGTAATTTTTGGACGTGTGGATCCAAAGATACAAAGGTTTGAAGTTTGCAAATAATTCTGTTTCAAAAATCTGTTTTAAACGGAATAGGTGACACGCGGCGTTATTCTACTGGTTGATACCGGTTCGGCCGGATCGGCATCGCGAACTGCAGGATCTAACTGGAACGTGCGGCGCAGATCGATGCATACCCCTTCGCTCACTTTCTTTCCTAGCCGCTGGATCAAGATCGGACGGCTGCTGCTGCCTGGCCAAGGACTGGCGGCGCGATGACAACGGCGAACGGCGGAGCGACCAGTTAGCGGCGGCGCTGGCGAGGCAGGAAGCAAGAAAGGGTGGGAGTAAGCTCACTAGGCTCAGGAGAACACGGCGAAGCTCAAGGTACTCGCGGTTGGTCAAGGGGCGCACTAGGGTTGCAGTAATTCCTCGTCGGAGTTGCGAACGGCGTCAGGTGGTCCTGGTTGCGGTCGGAGGCGACGCTGTCGATCACGAGAAACCAACCGGAGGACTGGGTTAGCTGCGCAAGACCATGGCAAAGATGTGTGCGTGATCTAGAAGACACGGGGTGGTCGGAATTAACCTGTGGGCGTCGTCGGAGTAGAGGCAGACGGCGGCGGTACTGGAGGTTGTCGTTGGCGAGGCTCAGGGGTGTCTGCGGTCGAACGGGTGGTACGGGGAGGAGTGTCCGGGAGTGGGGAAGCTGCTAGGGTGCTCGAGAAGGAAGGGGGTGGCGTGTACTGGCCTGAATTGGCCGGAGACGGTGGTCGGAGCCGAGGCAGTCGAGGAGAGATTGTGGCGGCCTGGAGGCGTGCTCGGGGAAAGAGGCAGAGGGGAAACGGAGAGGAGAGGCTGGCGCTTTAAGGTGCGCGATCACTGCGAGTAAAGATTGTCGCGTTAAGGCGTAATCAAGCCGAGAATTTAAGTCTGCAATGGCGAGGAGAGGGGGAAGAAGGGGTCGTGCGGGGTGGAGAGGAAGAACAGGAGGAGTGGGGCCGTTGCGTCAGTGGGAAAAGGGAAGAGGGGGAGGTCCACTAGTCAGTGGCTTTGCGGGTTAGGGAGTTGGTTCGAATCGTTTTCTGCGGGGAGGAGAGAACTGGGCTAAGTGGGCTGTTGGGCTGGCTTAGTTGGGTCTGGTCCACTTCCATTTTTTTATTCTGTATCCTTTTCTTTTTCTATTTCTGAATTCTGTTTTGAATTTCCAAACAAACAAATCACACCCAAATCAATTCAAACAATCATTCAGCTTTGTAATTTTGAATTTGATTCTGTTTATCAACATACCCAAATTCCAGAATAAAATAATATTTTTATTCTTTTTAGGTTCCATTTATTAATTAAATAAAATGGACCATGGTTTATTAATAAAGTAGGGTTTGGTTTAATTAATACAATTTCCATTTGAATTCCAAATACTTTCAAATCCAAATCAGTAGGTTCTATTTGGAAATAATAGATATTTGGAAATCTGTTTAAAACAAAATAACTTTTTATTTTAGAGTCCATTATTAATTAAATATAATAGACTTTATTCATTTAATTCAAATAGGATTTGTTTTATTAGAAACTTTATTTTGAAATCTAATATAAAACCAAAACACTTCAGTAAGTTTTATTTGATAATCTAAAATATTTGAAAAATTTATTTAAAGTAATTTTAATAAGTTTTGATGTTTTAATTAAAATGGTAAAACCTTTTATTTAAATAAAAATTGGATATTAATTCCTTATTATTTTATTTTAATTAAACCTTTGTTATTTTTATTCAAAACTAAATGTTTTAATTCCAAAGTTTGGTCAAGGTTTAATTTGGCTTTATAAAATAATCTTTATTTATAAATCCACCTTTTCTTTTGAAAACCAAAACCTTTTATTAAAAGATCCAAAATAGTAATTTTTAATTATTTTTATTTTCCTTTTAATAAAAGTTTATCTTTTTTAAATCCCTTTAGGATTTATTTGATTCAAATTGTTTTGAGGTTCCAATTGAATTCAAAAAGTTTCTTCTGGCCTTGAAAATCAAATAAAGTTTTATTTTATTCATTTTATTTTCACATTACAAGATTTGGAAAATCTTGGGATGTGACAGGCTACCACCCTTAAAATAAATCTCGTCCCGAGATTTGGGAAGGCTGGGGTTACAAGCAAGTTCAAAACAGCTAGGGTACTACCACCCTTAAAATTTTCAAACAAAAATTACATAATGTCCTTCTTGGGATCCTGGGAAAACTTCTCTAAGCAAACAGTTGCATGGTGTCCTTGGTTTCCATTCTTGACTCATGAGCCAAGGTTGAGATCCTTCATAGACTTGTTTAACTTGGTCTCCATTCTTTCTGGAAAATTGTTTGCATAGTGGCCTAGTTCCTTGCATTTGAAACATGTGACAAGGCTGAGATCTCTCATAGGCCGCTTTATCTTATGCTTCATCTTTTCTGGACAGTAGTTTGCATAATGTCCTAACTCTTTGCAGTGTTTGCACATCACTTGGCTAAAATCCTTGCTTATCTTGGGTTTCACTAGCTTTTGTTTGTCTTCTTGTCTCTTCTTCTTTTCTGGGCATTCACTGGCATAGTGTCCCATCTCTTTGCAATTGTAACATTGCAACTGGCTTATGTCTTTCTTCTTCTTTTTGGGTCTCTCCAAAGCTAGGAGTTCTTCTAGTTCATGTTCTTCATAGGTGGGAGATCTTTCTCTCTTCTTGGGGCATTGATCTTCATGCTCCTTGAATGCATGATCCTTGTCTCCACAAGTATTGCTAGCTTGGGTTCCTTCTAGAATAGCATCTTGGTCATCCTTGTTGTCATTAGCTCTTTGGGAAAAGTTCTCTCTCATGTTGATTATTTGAGTAACCAATCCTTGCAACATTTGGGATTGAAGTTTCAAAATCCTTTGTATGGTTGGGTCTAGTCCATTGTTGTTGGCTAAAAGCTGAGTTGTCTCTTGGCTCAACTGGTTTTGGGTTGCTATAAGTTCTCTCATGTTGTCTTCTTGGTTGGTGTTGGTGTATCTTGGAGTAGTCATCTGTTTGGGTTGAATTGGGATTAGAATAGGCAAGATATTTCTAAGGGAATATTTCTAATCACACACATCACAATTCACACAAGCAATGTGCAAGCAATCACAACCAAAAATTTCACTCAAACAAGGTTCAAGCACATACTTAGGCAACAAAATATTTTTGTTACACCCCATAAGTTGATGGTTTTGTCTTAACTAAATATGGTGGTCCATCTATATGGTTCACTTGTGATCTTTCCATCCTTCATGATTCTTCTTGTATGAGATCTTGGTTTCCTTGAGATAAACTCTTGGTTGCAATACTTCAAAGTTGTTGATGGCTCCTTCTTATTTTGCATTCCCTCAGTCTCTAATTCTTGAGTAAGCTTTCCTTGTTTCACTTGTAGTCCTTGGTGATATCCAAGTTGGAGGTCCTTGGGGAATATGCTGAAGATGTTGAAGTCATTAGAGTTGAAGAAGTTGAAGTCATTAGAGTTGAAGATGTTGAAGTCATTAGAGTTGAAGTAGTCCTTTGCACATGGTGTAGTCTTTGGCCATGGGGTAGGTTTTCCATCAAGTTGAATTAGAAGAGATGTAGAGTTGAAACCAAAATGGTTGAGGAAAGAGTTTACAAGTGTTTTTGTAAATAGTTTTTGGAACAAAATACAACTCCTATTTTTCTAAGGGTTTTTGTCCAATCCTAGGGTTTACAAATCCTATAGGCAACACAATGCTCTGATACCATCTGTAGGGGTCCCAACCTTTAATAAGATTGATCCCTCCTGTGTTTTACAATGCTAGTCCCTGGATCAATAGCTAGCATCCATAGTTTAGATGTAATATCAAGAAACAAAGGTCATAATATAATTTTATAACCAGGAATAACATAATTTTATTACATCACACATAGCTCATATGGCTAATACATTACATTGCAGCGGAATAACTATAAGCATGGGTCCTTCATCTTCAAAGTGCCACAGGCAGATGTTGGTTGTAGACTTTGTAATCCTAATCAATCAATCTTCACTAAAATCAATCAATCCTGCAACATACAAGTTACAGCCACAAAGGGTCAATACATTTGAATTGTATTGGCAAGTGATACTATGTTAGTATAGTGGAGTCTATCATCTATATGCATTTGGCTAAGTGAAGTTGAGGCTTGCATTGCTCAAAATAGATTTTTCTTAACATTTTGAAAATACTAAGTTTTTGCTTGACAAAATCATTTTTCTCAATCAAAGATTTCAAGATCCTTGTACCAAGCCATCTCTCCATCAATGATTGAAGAATTCAAACAACCCTTGTTCAAACCACAAGATTTTAATTTAGAAATTTGAATGATGAGATTCTTGATCGCTTCCATGTCTTGATGCTCAAATTGTCCTTTACCAGGGACATGGCTAAGTACTTAGATTTTACACTCTGCAGAGGTGGTGCACTTTCCCCACAAGACTTGGTTTCCCAAGACAAGATCTTTCAGAAGCCTTCCCTTAGACCAAAATGGACGCGCTCCAACCTATCAAACACTACCACCCACTGTCCATTTGGCTAAGTTCTTGCAACCTATATGATCATGGCAGAGCCCATATTGCCAAGTGGTTGCACTTGAAGCTTCTCAACATTTGACATCTCAAATCCCTTTGTTTCCTGGGTGGCCATCCACAAGTGAGATACACAATCCAAGTCCATGGCCTTGTGAACCACTCAACATACCCCAATCCTTCCATTCCACCCAGGAGGTTCATTAACTTAGTTGTTTTATTAAACAAAACCTAAGTCCTCAGACTTAGAATATTTTTCCATAGTGTGAATATATATTCCACCCATGTTTTCTATTAGCTAGGCTAAGCTTGATAGTAGTAGGAATCTTTAACTTAGGAAAATCCTACTAAGGATTCATCTACTAGGTTTTCTTATAGCAAGGTCTATACATAGCAAAATCCATGCAAGTTTTACTTAGCAAAATCACTAATGCATAGTGAAAGTAATGGGATAGAAAGTATGAAGCATCACTTGCCTTTTTGGTAGGGAATGGTGGTTCACTCCTTGATCTTTCTAGTCTCACACTTCACTACAAATCAATCAAGCAAACACAATTTCAATTCACATTCCAAACCAAAGTCAAACAAACAATTCTTCACACACACAAAGTAATGGAATCTAAGTCATGCATGGGAGCATGCACAAGTTAGTTTTATTTTGAAAAGGGGTCTCTATGGGGTTTCTAAACTTTGTAAGATCCAAATTGGTCATTTACCAAAGTGGCAAAGTCATTAGCAAGAGGGTTTTGTCCAAAACTATTTTTAATTCCATTCATCATTTTATGTGGTGAAAAATGTTTTTATTAAGGCAAAACTCTTAAGTTGTTCACCAAATGAGTTGCTATTGCAAAACTTGGTGTGTTTGGGTCAGTAGGTTTGGTCCAAACCATTTTCTCAAAGTTTTCTTTCCATAAACATTTTTATAATAAAATCAACAATTTTATTTGGCTAGAAATGGACTAAACTAATTAATCCATTCCAAACTTTTCCAAACCATGGGTTGGTTCCTAGGGTCAGTAAGGTCACAACAAACCATTTTGCAAAGGTTTTAGCTTTAAAAACATTTTAAAACAATTTTCTAATCTTAAACAAGCACACAAAAGGATCTAAAAAAATAAGCAAGCTAACAGATACTATTTTCTAAACTAATTCCACAGTTGGCTAGGGCTTGCTCTCCTGAATCCAACGACATAAAATTTGTAATTTTTGGACGTGTGGATCCAAAGATACAAAGGTTTGAAGTTTGCAAATAATTCTGTTTCAAAAATCTGTTTTAAACGGAATAGGTGACACGCGGCGTTATTCTACTGGTTGATACCGGTTCGGCCGGATCGGCATCGCGAACCGCAGGATCTAACTGGAACGTGCGGCGCAGATCGACGCATACCCCTTCGCTCACTTTCTTTCCTAGCCGCTGGATCATGATCGGACGACTGCTGCTGCCTGGCCAAGGACTGGCGGCGCGATGACAACGGCGAACGGCGGAGCGACCAGTTGGCGGCGGCGCTGGCGAGGCAGGAAGCAAGAAAGGGTGGGAGTAAGCTCACCAGGCTCAGGAGAACACGGCGAAGCTCAAGGTACTCGCGGTTGGTCAAGGGGCGCACTAGGGTTGCAGTAATTCCTCGTCGGAGTTGCGAACGGCGTCAGGTGGTCCTGGTTGCGGTCGGAGGCGACGCTGTCGATCACGAGAAACCAACCGGAGGACTGGGTTAGCTGCGCAAGACCATGGCAAAGATGTGTGCGTGATCTAGAAGACACGGGGTGGTTGGAATTAACCTGTGGGCGTCGTCGGAGTAGAGGCAGACGGCGGCGGTACTGGAGGTTGTCGTTGGCGAGGCTCAGGGGTGTCTGCGGTCGAACGGGTGGTACGGGGAGGAGTGTCCGGGAGTGGGGAAGCTGCTAGGGTGCTCGAGAAGGAAGGGGGTGGCGTGTACTGGCCTGAATTGGCCGGAGACGGTGGTCGGAGCCGAGGCAGTCGAGGAGAGATTGTGGCGGCCTGGAGGCGTGCTCGGGGAAAGAGGCAGAGGGGAAACGGAGAGGACAGGCTGGCGCTTTAAGGTGCGCGATCACTGCGAGTAAAGATTGTCGCGTTAAGGCGTAATCAAGCCGAGAATTTAAGTCTGCAACGACGAGGAGAGGGGGAAGAAGGGGTCGTGCGGGGTGGAGAGGAAGAACATGAGGAGTGGGGCCGTTGCGTCAGTGGGAAAAGGGAAGAGGGGGAGGTCCACTAGTCAGTGGCTTTGCGGGTTAGGGAGTTGGTTCGAATCGTTTTCTGCGGGGAGGAGAGAACTGGGCTAAGTGGGCTGTTGGGCTGGCTTAGTTGGGTCTGGTCCACTTCCATTTTTTTTATTCTGTATCCTTTTCTTTTTCTATTTCTGAATTCTGTTTTGAATTTCCAAACAAACAAATCACACCCAAATCAATTCAAACAATCATTCAGCTTTGTAATTTTGAATTTGATTCTGTTTATCAACATACCCAAATTCCAGAATAAAATAATATTTTTATTCTTTTTAGGTTCCATTTATTAATTAAATAAAATGGACCATGGTTTATTAATAAAGTAGGGTTTGGTTTAATTAATACAATTTCCATTTGAATTCCAAATACTTTCAAATCCAAATCAGTAGGTTCTATTTGGAAATAATAGATATTTGGAAATCTGTTTAAAACAAAATAACTTTTTATTTTAGAGTCCATTATTAATTAAATATAATAGACTTTATTCATTTAATTCAAATAGGATTTGTTTTATTAGAAACTTTATTTTGAAATCTAATATAAAACCAAAACACTTCAGTAAGTTTTATTTGATAATCTAAAATATTTGAAAAATTTATTTAAAGTAATTTTAATAAGTTTTGATGTTTTAATTAAAATGGTAAAACCTTTTATTTAAATAAAAATTGGATATTAATTCCTTATTATTTTATTTTAATTAAACCTTTGTTATTTTTATTCAAAACTAAATGTTTTAATTCCAAAGTTTGGTCAAGGTTTAATTTGGCTTTATAAAATAATCTTTATTTATAAATCCACCTTTTCTTTTGAAAACCAAAACCTTTTATTAAAAGATCCAAAATAGTAATTTTTAATTATTTTTATTTTCCTTTTAATAAAAGTTTATCCTTTTAAATCCCTTTAGGATTTATTTGATTCAAATTGTTTTGAGGTTCCAATTGAATTCAAAAAGTTTCTTCTGGCCTTGAAAATCAAATAAAGTTTTATTTTATTCATTTTATTTTCACATTACAAGATTTGGAAAATCTTGGGATGTGACAGGCTACCACCCTTAAAATAAATCTCGTCCCGAGATTTGGGAAGGCTGGGGTTACAAGCAAGTTCAAAACAGCTAGGGTACTACCACCCTTAAAATTTTCAAACAAAAATTACATAATGTCCTTCTTGGGATCCTGGGAAAACTTCTCTAAGCAAACAGTTGCATGGTGTCCTTGGTTTCCATTCTTGACTCATGAGCCAAGGTTGAGATCCTTCATAGACTTGTTTAACTTGGTCTCCATTCTTTCTGGAAAATTGTTTGCATAGTGGCCTAGTTCCTTGCATTTGAAACATGTGACAAGGCTGAGATCTCTCATAGGCCGCTTTATCTTATGCTTCATCTTTTCTGGACAGTAGTTTGCATAATGTCCTAACTCTTTGCAGTGTTTGCACATCACTTGGCTAAAATCCTTGCTTATCTTGGGTTTCACTAGCTTTTGTTTGTCTTCTTGTCTCTTCTTCTTTTCTGGGCATTCACTGGCATAGTGTCCCATCTCTTTGCAATTGTAACATTGCAACTGGCTTATGTCTTTCTTCTTCTTTTTGGGTCTCTCCAAAGCTAGGAGTTCTTCTAGTTCATGTTCTTCATAGGTGGGAGATCTTTCTCTCTTCTTGGGGCATTGATCTTCATGCTCCTTGAATGCATGATCCTTGTCTCCACAAGTATTGCTAGCTTGGGTTCCTTCTAGAATAGCATCTTGGTCATCCTTGTTGTCATTAGCTCTTTGGGAAAAGTTCTCTCTCATGTTGATTATTTGAGTAACCAATCCTTGCAACATTTGGGATTGAAGTTTCAAAATCCTTTGTATGGTTGGGTCTAGTCCATTGTTGTTGGCTAAAAGCTGAGTTGTCTCTTGGCTCAACTGGTTTTGGGTTGCTATAAGTTCTCTCATGTTGTCTTCTTGGTTGGTGTTGGTGTATCTTGGAGTAGTCATCTGTTTGGGTTGAATTGGGATTAGAATAGGCAAGATATTTCTAAGGGAATATTTCTAATCACACACATCACAATTCACACAAGCAATGTGCAAGCAATCACAACCAAAAATTTCACTCAAACAAGGTTCAAGCACATACTTAGGCAACAAAATATTTTTGTTACACCCCATAAGTTGATGGTTTTGTCTTAACTAAATATGGTGGTCCATCTATATGGTTCACTTGTGATCTTTCCATCCTTCATGATTCTTCTTGTATGAGATCTTGGTTTCCTTGAGATAAACTCTTGGTTGCAATACTTCAAAGTTGTTGATGGCTCCTTCTTATTTTGCATTCCCTCAGTCTCTAATTCTTGAGTAAGCTTTCCTTGTTTCACTTGTAGTCCTTGGTGATATCCAAGTTGGAGGTCCTTGGGGAATATGCTGAAGATGTTGAAGTCATTAGAGTTGAAGAAGTTGAAGTCATTAGAGTTGAAGATGTTGAAGTCATTAGAGTTGAAGTAGTCCTTTGCACATGGTGTAGTCTTTGGCCATGGGGTAGGTTTTCCATCAAGTTGAATTAGAAGAGATGTAGAGTTGAAACCAAAATGGTTGAGGAAAGAGTTTACAAGTGTTTTTGTAAATAGTTTTTGGAACAAAATACAACTCCTATTTTTCTAAGGGTTTTTGTCCAATCCTAGGGTTTACAAATCCTACAGGCAACACAATGCTCTGATACCATCTGTAGGGGTCCCAACCTTTAATAAGATTGATCCCTCCTGTGTTTTACAATGCTAGTCCCTGGATCAATAGCTAGCATCCATAGTTTAGATGTAATATCAAGAAACAAAGGTCATAATATAATTTTATAACCAGGAATAACATAATTTTATTACATCACACATAGCTCATATGGCTAATACATTACATTGCAGCGGAATAACTATAAGCATGGGTCCTTCATCTTCAAAGTGCCACAGGCAGATGTTGGTTGTAGACTTTGTAATCCTAATCAATCAATCTTCACTAAAATCAATCAATCCTGCAACATACAAGTTACAGCCACAAAGGGTCAATACATTTGAATTGTATTGGCAAGTGATACTATGTTAGTATAGTGGAGTCTATCATCTATATGCATTTGGCTAAGTGAAGTTGAGGCTTGCATTGCTCAAAATAGATTTTTCTTAACATTTTGAAAATACTAAGTTTTTGCTTGACAAAATCATTTTTCTCAATCAAAGATTTCAAGATCCTTGTACCAAGCCATCTCTCCATCAATGATTGAAGAATTCAAACAACCCTTGTTCAAACCACAAGATTTTAATTTAGAAATTTGAATGATGAGATTCTTGATCGCTTCCATGTCTTGATGCTCAAATTGTCCTTTACCAGGGACATGGCTAAGTACTTAGATTTTACACTCTGCAGAGGTGGTGCACTTTCCCCACAAGACTTGGTTTCCCAAGACAAGATCTTTCAGAAGCCTTCCCTTAGACCAAAATGGACGCGCTCCAACCTATCAAACACTACCACCCACTGTCCATTTGGCTAAGTTCTTGCAACCTATATGATCATGGCAGAGCCCATATTGCCAAGTGGTTGCACTTGAAGCTTCTCAACATTTGACATCTCAAATCCCTTTGTTTCCTGGGTGGCCATCCACAAGTGAGATACACAATCCAAGTCCATGGCCTTGTGAACCACTCAACATACCCCAATCCTTCCATTCCACCCAGGAGGTTCATTAACTTAGTTGTTTTATTAAACAAAACCTAAGTCCTCAGACTTAGAATATTTTTCCATAGTGTGAATATATATTCCACCCATGTTTTCTATTAGCTAGGCTAAGCTTGATAGTAGTAGGAATCTTTAACTTAGGAAAATCCTACTAAGGATTCATCTACTAGGTTTTCTTATAGCAAGGTCTATACATAGCAAAATCCATGCAAGTTTTACTTAGCAAAATCACTAATGCATAGTGAAAGTAATGGGATAGAAAGTATGAAGCATCACTTGCCTTTTTGGTAGGGAATGGTGGTTCACTCCTTGATCTTTCTAGTCTCACACTTCACTACAAATCAATCAAGCAAACACAATTTCAATTCACATTCCAAACCAAAGTCAAACAAACAATTCTTCACACACACAAAGTAATGGAATCTAAGTCATGCATGGGAGCGTGCACAAGATAGTTTTATTTTGAAAAGGGGTCTCTATGGGGTTTCTAAACTTTGTAAGATCCAAATTGGTCATTTACCAAAGTGGCAAAGTCATTAGCAAGAGGGTTTTGTCCAAAACTATTTTTAATTCCATTCATCATTTTATGTGGTGAAAAATGTTTTTATTAAGGCAAAACTCTTAAGTTGTTCACCAAATGAGTTGCTATTGCAAAACTTGGTGTGTTTGGGTCAGTAGGTTTGGTCCAAACCATTTTCTCAAAGTTTTCTTTCCATAAACATTTTTATAATAAAATCAACAATTTTATTTGGCTAGAAATGGACTAAACTAATTAATCCATTCCAAACTTTTCCAAATTTAGTTTCCAAACCATGGGTTGGTTCCTAGGGTCAGTAAGGTCACAACAAACCATTTTGCAAAGGTTTTAGCTTTAAAAACATTTTAAAACAATTTTCTAATCTTAAACAAGCACACAAAAGGATCTAAAAAAATAAGCAAGCTAACAGATACTATTTTCTAAACTAATTCCACAGTTGGCTAGGGCTTGCTCTCCTGAATCCAACGACATAAAATTTGTAATTTTTGGATGTGTGGATCCAAAGATACAAAGGTTTGAAGTTTGCAAATAATTCTGTTTCAAAAATCTGTTTTAAACGGAATAGGAGACACGCGGCGTTATTCTACTGGTTGATACCGGTTCGGCCGGATCGGCATCGCGAACCGCAGGATCTAACTGGAACGTGCGGCGCAGAACGACGCATACCCCTTCGCTCACTTTCTTTCCTAGCCGCTGGATCAAGATCGGACGGCTGCTGCTGCCTGGCCAAGGACTGGCGGCGCGATGACAACGGCGAACGGCGGAGCGACTAGTTGGCGGCGGCGCTGGCGAGGCAGGAAGCAAGAAATGGTGGGAGTAAGCTCACCAGGCTCAGGAGAACACGACGAAGCTCAAGGTACTCGCGGTTGGTCAAGGGGCGCACTAGGGTTGCAGTAATTCCTCGTCGGAGTTGCGAACGGCGTCAGGTGGTCCTGGTTGCGGTCGGAGGCGACGCTGTCGATCACGAGAAACCAACCGGAGGACTGGGTTAGCTGCGCAAGACCATGGCAAAGATGTGTGCGTGATCTAGAAGACATGGGGTGGTCGGAATTAACCTGTGGGCGTCGTCGGAGTAGAGGCAGACGACGGCGGTACTGGAGGTTGTCGTTGGCGAGGCTCAGGGGTGTCTGCGGTCGAACGGGTGGTACGGGGAGGAGTGTCCGGGAGTGGGGAAGCTGCTAGGGTGCTCGAGAAGGAAGGGGGTGGCGTGTACTGGCCTGAATTGGCCGGAGACGGTGGTCGGAGCCGAGGCAGTCGAGGAGAGATTGTGGCGGCCTGGAGGCGTGCTCGGGGAAAGAGGCAGAGGGGAAACGGAGAGGAGAGGCTGGCGCTTTAAGGTGCGCGATCACTGCAAGTAAAGATTGTCGCGTTAAGGCGTAATCAAGCCGAGAATTTAAGTCTGCAACGGCGAGGAGAGGGGGAAGAAGGGGTCGTGCGGGGTGGAGAGGAAGAACAGGAGGAGTGGGGCCGTTGCGTCAGTGGGAAAAGGGAAGAGGGGGAGGTCCACTAGTCAGTGGCTTTGCGGGTTAGGGAGTTGGTTCGAATCGTTTTCTGCGGGGAGGAGAGAACTGGGCTAAGTGGGCTGTTGGGCTGGCTTAGTTGGGTCTGGTCCACTTCCATTTTTTTTATTCTGTATCCTTTTCTTTTTCTATTTCTGAATTCTGTTTTGAATTTCCAAACAAACAAATCACACCCAAATCAATTCAAACAATCATTCAGCTTTGTAATTTTGAATTTGATTCTGTTTATCAACATACCCAAATTCCAGAATAAAATAATATTTTTATTCTTTTTAGGTTCCATTTATTAATTAAATAAAATGGACCATGGTTTATTAATAAAGTAGGGTTTGGTTTAATTAATACAATTTCCATTTGAATTCCAAATACTTTCAAATCCAAATCAGTAGGTTCTATTTGGAAATAATAGATATTTGGAAATCTGTTTAAAACAAAATAACTTTTTATTTTAGAGTCCATTATTAATTAAATATAATAGACTTTATTCATTTAATTCAAATAGGATTTGTTTTATTAGAAACTTTATTTTGAAATCTAATATAAAACCAAAACACTTCAGTAAGTTTTATTTGATAATCTAAAATATTTGAAAAATTTATTTAAAGTAATTTTAATAAGTTTTGATGTTTTAATTAAAATGGTAAAACCTTTTATTTAAATAAAAATTGGATATTAATTCCTTATTATTTTATTTTAATTAAACCTTTGTTATTTTTATTCAAAACTAAATGTTTTAATTCCAAAGTTTGGTCAAGGTTTAATTTGGCTTTATAAAATAATCTTTATTTATAAATCCACCTTTTCTTTTTAAAACCAAAACCTTTTATTAAAAGATCCAAAATAGTAATTTTTAATTATTTTTATTTTCCTTTTAATAAAAGTTTATCTTTTTAAATCCCTTTAGGATTTATTTGATTCAAATTGTTTTGAGGTTCCAATTGAATTCAAAAAGTTTCTTCTGGCCTTGAAAATCAAATAAAGTTTTATTTTATTCATTTTATTTTCACATTACAAGATTTGGAAAATCTTGGGATGTGACACACGCCTATTACCCAGCTGTTGTTTAAAGCAATGTTGGATAATCATGTCAACATATGCAAGTGTCTTCGCACAAACTCGACTAGGATCAGGTTGCCTTATATTGTTCCTCACATCATTCCTGGCCTCCCAGATGTGCCAGAAGCCCACTGCAAGAACAAAAGCTTCCACATCGGTAGCGTTGGCAAGAAAATCAAATAGCCAGAGTTTCGGTAACGTAAGTTGGTAGATCTAGAGAAACATGTACCGACCATTTGCGACCTTGGTGTGGGCTTGATTTGCAGTTCTCCTAAAGATGAGATCTAGGTGTTTGGGGCATCCACTAATATGGTGGTGGGTGTGACGGTATGTTATCTGGTAGTTTAGACCAGTGTTGAGGGTAGACACATGGTGTAACATCCCAGCATTAGAGCTTAGAAATAAGATGAACACAGATGTGTGCATTGCATTCATGCATAGAAAATCTGAATAATTTTTGCACTTTTAAATAAAAACTTGTCAGAGTGATTGAAGCTTCTCTTAACTTGATGGAATTGAAGTAGATCATCAAGTTGACTGTGATAAGTTTCAATATGATCTTTGCTAAAACCTTATTTTGGGTAACATAATTTGATCTAAGGGTAGATCAAATGTAATAGATGTTAAAACCCTAATACATTACTTAATGATTTAC
Source organism: Avena sativa (assembly GCA_916181665.1). Taxonomy (NCBI): domain Eukaryota; kingdom Viridiplantae; phylum Streptophyta; class Magnoliopsida; order Poales; family Poaceae; genus Avena; species Avena sativa. Next base: position 429,346,508 of record OV702280.1, read on the forward strand.
ATTTGATCCTTAGGTGATCATATCATTGTATTCATTATAATCACCCAGGAACACCAAGTTAAGGATATAAACAAATAATAAGAATGTAACAACTATATCTTAATCTTATCTACTGATACCATGTGTATCATGGAAATACCTAACTTTTACTCTTTAGTGAGATTGAGTAGGAAAGAAACCAAAGTTAAGATCATTCACCATATATCTTTGTTTCCATATCAATCTTTATCATCTCTACTGAATCCTATCCTTATAATTGTTGTTCATCAATATTGAGTAATCAATTATTGATTCACCAATTCTTAACTTATCAATTCCTAAACCTATCAACTCTTGTCCTTATTATAGCATTCACTTAAGTCTTATAAAGAAAGAAGTCGGAAGAGGTAAATAGTGGTGTTAGTTTAGATGTTATCTATAGGATGGGAGTGATTTGAGGAAATCAAATCAATATAGTAACAAAGAAGATTACAAGAATGAAGTCTAAAGATAGTTATCAGGAGTAGTCCTATTGGATCAAGTAGGTATAGTCAATGAATTATATCTCTTAATCCAATAGAGCTAAATAGAAGATAATAATAATACAACTATAATGTTTTATTGATGAAGCCTTGTTTAGCCAATTGGAAACCTGAATCATAAAGGATCATAATGATCATGCCTTACTCACCAATATTGAATGCTTATACCACGTATAAGTGACATTGGTGGATAAAACATGATTGAACCATAGTATAGATATATTATCCTAGATTAGACATTACAAGTCACATTAATATAATGTGAGGTTGGAATGTTAGATATTGGAGTCAGGTAGAGACAATGTAATAAGATTAAAATGATGTTAGAGAAACATTGGATTAAAGAAGTAGTATTTTCCTCTTTGGAAATACTAAGCACTTGAGGTGAAGTAGGATTTGATGAATACATCTCTTGAGGTGATATTAGTGAAGGATTATTAAGGAAGAGTATGAGAAGACTATGAAAAGCTTTAGTGTTAAGGACATTGCATTTATAAATGGATTTAGAATAATAAAGGGTGGATAAGAAGTTTCTATAAAGCAAAGCTCATCATGTTAGTACATGATGATGGACATAGAGAAGTAATATATCTAGGAAAGGAATTCCTTAATCAGAAGACCATAATTATGAAGTATGGAATACATGAATCCTTGTTAAACACTAAACCCTAACTCTTAACCAAATAAGAGTATCCATCTCAAATAATTGATCTACCATCTTGCTTAATATTTTCCTATAACCAATAAATTAAGCATTTTCAACCATCATTATCATAGGTGCTTAGGAACCATCTTCATCAATTCTTTCTCATAAGTTATCCTAGAAAACAAGTCCACTATTTTACTTTGAATGGTGATATTATTAAATTCACCAACATAAAGACAATCTGTCTTAGCCATTAATTTGTATTCACATCAATAAAGGAAATATGAGAATATTAAATCTTCTAAGAATTGATGGTAAAGCATTTTCAATTCAAACTTTAACTCAAATGTTAGTTGTAATAAAATATAGAAATATTATTCCCTAAATCCATGAGATTAATATTAACCATATTAAGTTCTCAAAACTTTGTATATTAAATAACAATAAAGGATCAAGATATATAAAAGTTTCTTTAATATTATAAGTCAATAAGAATCAAGATATCAAAATTATAAGATCCTAAACAAATCCTAAAACCTAAGGCCCTAATTTATACATATTCTATTTGATATAATAACCTTCATATGATTATGAATATGAAGTATATAAAAGGGTAAATCAATAAAATATATTATTATCAAAAATAGTATTAATATCAGAATCTTAAGTATATTCCCATAAACTTACAAATTTCTAAATAAGAAATTCCTAGAAAGTTTAAACAAATGAATAAATACAAAGCTAACAAATGAAAACAGATAAAAAAATGTGTAGTTAAAAAGAAAAACGAAACCAGGCCTCAGCCCATTTTCTCTACCACTTATCTGCTGCCCAGCATCAACTTTTCTTTCTTCCACTCGCTTCACAGTAGCCCACAGAGGCCCAACAGCAGCCCATACCCCTTCATTGTCTTTTCCCCATCTTCCTCCTCCCCGATGGTCCAGCAAGCAGGTCGCTGTCGAGCTCCGCCGCGCCGGCGTGCGCCAGGATTCGAGCCGTCGCCTGCCGTCGCCTACAAGACCCCCTATATCGCCAAGGATGAACCCTAACATGCCATTTCTTCTCCTTCCTTATCGAGCGTGCAAACCCTAACTCGAAAGCTCTCAGACGCCGTCGAGCCCTGCTGTCTCCGGCCGCCCCGAGCCTCACCGTGGCTCCTGGAAGCTTCGCCTCGCTGCGGTGAGCATCCTCGCAGAAGGAATCGATGCGGGAAGCTCCCAATCGTCGACAAGGACATCACCTTCCCGAGCTCCGGTCACCGCTTCCTTCCTCGATTTCGGCATCTCCCGTGCTTGCCTCGCCTCGGCATCACCACCGTCATGCTCCTGGTGAGCCATTGGTGCTCAAGCACCCTTCTGTTTTCCCTCTCTTCCTCTGAATCGACCTCCCCGCGAGAGACCGACGCCGCCGCTGCTCGCCGTCGTTGCACCACCGTCATCAGTAGCCATTTCAAGGCGGCGCCGCCACTATAAGGTTCACCACAACGCCCTCTTTCCGATAAGCCAAAGCACAGCCCCGCGCACTCAGCCGATTCGCGAATCCAAGCTTGATCTGAGGATGAACTTGGAGTGATGTCAGCGTGACGTCACGCTGATGTCATATTCCGATTTTATTTATTTTAGAATTTTGAATAATGTTTCTGTATTAAATAAAAACATACAAATGACGTGGCCTAAGCCCCACCAGTCAGTGACTGAGGGTAGGATAGGCTCTGGTGAGAAAAACCTTTCATTGCATGCTGACATCAGCATTACCTAATAAACACATTTAGTTATTTAATTAAGAAATTTATAAAATGATTAAATCTTGTAAATTTGATATCTTTTGTTTTATAAATCAGAAAAATACATATAACATATGAAAATGTTTAGAAAAATAAAATCTTCAACTTAAAACTATTATTAAATAGTATTATGATGATTATTTAAATAAATATTATTTAATAAATACTTTACAAAGTTTTAATACTTTGATAATTAATATTTTAATAATGGTAAATATTAAAAAATATAAATAAAATACTAAAAATCTTAGAAAAATAAGAATTAGAGTTTAAAACTATAATCATGCATTATTATTACTCTTAATTAAATATTTATTATTTATTAAGTATTTATATAGTAATAAACCTTATTAAAATCACATCTTATTAATTATAAATCACAAAAATAAATGTAATATACCAAAATGATCACAAAAATAATACCTACATGTTAAAAATGTGATATTGTACTTTTGAGTTAAATAAAAAGTTAAACACTTTTATAACTTGAATTTAAACCTATTTCTTTAGTTAATAATTCATATTATGTCAAATAGAATTTGTTAATATTTCTTAAATTAATGAATTGAGTCTAATAAATAGTATTAATCTTAAATACTTATATTATGAAGTCAAAATGATTTAACACTATTTAAATACAATTTTATGAAATTATCTTTCAACCATAAGTATAAATTATTTTATAAAAGAATCCTTATCTAATATAAGATCTCCAAGAATAATTGTAATAAGATAAAACCCATTCTTTATAGTAACCACAGGTTTATAAACAAATCAAAACACTATAAGTGAGTTCATAAGTAGTAAATAATATTGTTTACTTATTCATAAACCTTAACCACACCTTATAAGGAAATAAACCTTTCATATATTTATAATGTAAAGAAACCACTACCAAATAAAAGTAATACCATTTTCAAGTAACTCTAAGGAAACAATATAAAGTAAACAAGATACAAATATCATAAGTAATACACCCTAAGTCTATCTACATTCTTGAAGTTACTTATAGTTACCAAACTTTAAGTATAATGCTAAAGACTTTATTATATGCTTTATAGTTAACTTTGGTCTGTTGTAATTAAGTTATAAAGTGTCTTATTACCAAACCAACCAAGTTAAAAACAAAGATAGATAAGTCTCAAATACTACTAATTTAATTATTCCAGTTAAGGCAATTCTTTCTGACTTAAAGACTATAACTAGAAAGAACACCTCATAAGATTAACTTAAAAGCTTAAATGCTTCTGCTAAATTGAGTAAGATTTCATTCAAAAGTTATTCGTTTTGCCACTTTAGAAAAACAAATAACAACTAATCACAATCACTTTACTTTATACTTTACTTGTATAATAAGATTGTTAATACTTAAATTCTTTATAAGTGACATTACATGTAAAGTAAAACTTGAAAATAAACAATTAAGATGTAAACAATCTTAAGTAGAATTCCATACTGTGTATTTTGTTGTTGTATAAATACATGTTGTTTTCCACACACTCACCAGCCTTAACAAAAAGCACATGTATGAAACTTAATCTAAAAGGGCAACACATCCCAAGGAAACCCTTTCCAGTATCCAAACCCTAGATCAATGTTACCATCGGGATTCACGTTTATCAACTTGCATCACATTACTTATGCATAAAAGCATCTTGCTTCTTTAAACATTAGTCCTTACCGGACCAATGATGCAGATTTCCACAATTGGATTTTATATTGTCTTGAAGATCGTGAGTGCATAATCTTGCAATCACAAAAGGCAAGTTCACACTTATCATGTCCTTTGATTATTTTCTGTAAAGTATTTTACAAATCCAGTGTTATCATCACCTGCATTTGAAAAAGGATAGAAAACACTATTTTCATAATAATGTGATTATAGGTTATTTACCATGAGGTAATAACCTACTATAAGAGTTCCGGTGGTAAAGGAACATATTATCTAGGACTTAACAACCAATGTCGCCAGTGATTCTTGCGCCGTATATTACGCGTTGACCATGAAATTTGGAATGTGACGAAGAAGTCAGCTGTATCTTTTCCCTCTCGCATGGAGCTGGATGTGCGGGTCGTGGCTGTTATCACTCGTAGCGTGCATATTATTTATGGTAATTCGTAGAGGATATGCAACATATGGGTGGGAGCCCTCAACGTCCCACGATAGTTCCGGCATCTGAACGGTATGTACTGCCATTGCCGTAATTCAATAGGTGGCTGGCGTACACCAAGGAGACATGTGGGGTCATGGAGAAGGCAGTGATTGGCTTGGGTCTTAGTCTGGGCCTCACACCAAGGAAGTGTGAACGGGTTCGCGGCCCGGATGTGCAACAAAGCTAAGATCTCTCATGGGTAAAGTGACGCACCTCTGCAGAGTGTAAGAACTGTAACTTGTTACTCCCTGTTCCGGGAAGGAGCTATGAACGCGGCGGGAAAGGAACCCCATGAAGGTTCTGGTAAACCCGTGAAGGCTGACGGACATAGTTTTTCAGAATAAAAGCAACCTTTGAAGAAATGTTTACGAAAACCTGCATTGCGTACGACCTATGGTCTGTGGCTGTAGCTATAGTGCATCAAACACTCCTTTTCTAGTGGACTTGCTGAGTACGATCATACTAAAAGTATCTTCTTAACCCTTCCTAGGTTCTAAAAGCTAGTACATACAACGTCTACATCAAGTTATGCTACATGAATCATCATTAAAAGCTAAAGCTCTTCAAGGAAGTCAAGAAAGTCAACATATACATCAACTCAAGTGAAGACGAAGTTGCTGATTAGATAAGAATATAATTTCTAACCAAAGAACCTACTTCTGTAGAGTATTGCAATAGCAGCAATGCAAGCCAGTAGTTCAGCTACTAGTTTTATAAGTATGGTAGCTATGAGTTATTTATTCTTGATTCTTGTTCATAAGAAGTTTCTTTCTCTCTCTTTAACCTAGAGTGTTCTCTGGATCTTGTGTAAAGAGTTGAGTTGTAACCTATAGTCATGTATTGGACCTGCTATGTTTCTGTTGTACTACTCTGAGGGATGTAATACTAGTGAACGATGTTTCATTGGTGTTATGTCAACGACTATAGTGTACTACATCATGCAGTGGTATGATGGGTCACCGTGGTTGCTATCAGAGCATAGGCTTTGACCTTAGGATTGAAAACCTTTTAGGAAGATCTGTAGGTTGGATAGTGACTATAGGATCCATCTGATCTAAACCAAATGATCTTATGACTTGTGACGACTATCCATTTGAGGATAACCGTGTCACATCTAAGTCATATGCTTAAGTTATTCTTTCTTAGGAATAATTATTTATCTTTTCTCAAGTATAGTGCTCTTTAGTGTCCTCCGAGGGAGACATCAACCACCAAGATATGGCAGGAAAGTGTAAGCCATCAATTGAAGTAGTCTTAATGGTGTAACCTAATCCTAGAATTTAAGTAAGAACAGTAAAATCTTAGTGTCAGTTGATAACCAAAGACAACCTGATGGATATCATTAGGATAAATGTTGATGTAATGAGTAGTAATCATGTGGGATTCACTTGAGAATTCTACGTGATGAAGTGAAATTATGTTATGGTTTAATAATAGTGTAGTGAGAAGTAAAGTTATCATGGTTAGATTAGCTCTTAAATCATGATGTACAGGTAAAACATAACTAGATCATGGTGAGATTAGCTCCGAAACCATGATATAAGCATAAATATGACAAAAACTTGGTAAATTATCTTGGAGTAAAAGTATGAAAATACCATGGTAGAACTATGATATAAGTCTTATGTGCTAAATATTTCTAATAATCTTTGGTTTAAGTTAATAAATAGAATCTGATTAGTCATTTGAAGAGATCATGTGAGGTTAGTTGGCTAATAAAGAAAGGTTGAATAAAGTTAATCATTTCCAAAGGTGAGACCAAAGGTTAGTCAAAACTAAATTTGAGACCACTTTGTCTAAAAAGTATCCTGTTGCACTTGAGCAATTTGGGTAAATAGTGAGAAAAAGAATAGTTTAACCCTATGTGCTAAGTATCACGATGAAAAACTATATGAGGAGGTGTCATATACCACACAACTAAGCCGAAATTCTAGAGATATTATACTCAACTACTATATTCTGGGCTTAGAATATTGTGTGTTATATGTACCACATTTGGATTTATTTGTTTTTCTTGGATCTTCTTGATTGACTAGATCTGTACATGAAGTTTGACTTGGTGTGCAAATGCATGTTGCAATATCTAGTCACTACTTGATGTTATAGACCTAGATAGAGTAAGGGAATTCGTGTAAGGGATCGACGAGTTCCGAAGACTAAGATGAAGACTTAGCTGAAGGATAAAGCAAAATATAAGTAGTATAAACGCAATTTGAAGGTTGAACCAAGTTTGATCATTGTTAAATAGCTATAAGAAGGAAGATTAGTATAGAAAATATATGGAGCAACAAGAAGTGATGAATTTAAATTCACCCCAAAGCAGGTAATATAGCTAAGAAGTTAATGGAGTAATTGTACCACGTTCATGGAAGTATCATGAATTAGTACAAAGAAGAAGTTTTGGAATCCAAAATGGTATTCAAGCTCTGGCAATTCAGAGAGAATGTTAGACGTATGTCGGAAACCGTAGGGTAATAATTACACCCTATGATTATTCGTAGCTGGTATTTGATCCATAGCTAGTAAATGATCCATAGTTGGTATCCTGACCGTAGCCGGTGTTGGTTGACATAGGTAACCAGATCATCTTAAAAGTTGCATAAAGAGCATAAAATTTGGCCTAAGATTAGTAAGACACAAAGGAGTATAAAAATTGAAAGCGACCGTCTTTCGAGACTCTTCGTGAAGTCAGGTGCATCAAAGCGAAAAGATCCGAATAAGTAAGTAAGACAAATAATGCTGAAAGATTCACTTCGGAGATCCACAATTGTGCGGATACACTGTACAATATTTCATCAAACTCTAACCAGGTAGAGTATAAGATGGATAGAGACCCGTATTCTACTTATAAAGCCAATAAATACTAAATAAGCAGTTTGAAGATTATTAGTAAACCCTAAGGGGGAGAGTAAACATTATAAATGGAAGTTGAATAAGTACTATTGGTGATAATGAAATATTATCTAAAGCTTGAAGGTGATAAAAGATTAAGCCTAACAGACTGATTCTTGAAGAAACAACTCTTATGTGGTCCTTCAGAGTGAATAATCATATCCGATTGGACAAGTATAGAGGAATAAGAAATTCCAATGGGTTTGGACTGAATGTGTTCAAAACCAATATTCGGAAGGATTACCAAAATAAAGCATACAATGACAAATCAAAGATTAGTCTTTTGACCACACTATTGATTAATAAACTATAAAACTTGTTTTAGTGAGACTTCCCAGACCTTATATAGTTTAGCAAGGAAGTTCGATGATCAAGTAAAGAAGTTGAATTAGAATACCTAATTAGGTTAAGGAACTAAAGAAGAGACCCAAGATTGAGGATTTAATAATAAGGACATATCCCTAAGGGAGTAAAGTAAAAGGAACTTTGGAGTGTTGGAGACAACAAGTTGAAAATTGCCAAGTATAATAAGGATTTAGGGAAAAGATCTGGATATGGGATATTACAATTATTCCCATTGAGGTTAATATTGAGTTTAGACATATCATCACCATTGCAAGACAATTCCCTACTCCGAAACTTAAGAGTGTGCGAACTTCGAGGACGCAGTTTATTTTAAGGGGGAGAGTCCGTAACATCCCAGCATTAGATCTTAGAAATAAGCTGAACACAGATGTGTGCATTGCATTCATGCATAAAAAATCTGAATAATTTTCACGCTTTTAAATAAAAACTTGTCAGAGTGATTGAAGCTTCTCTTAACTTGATGGAATTGAAGTAGATCATCAAGTTGACTGCGATAAGTTTCAATATGATCTTTGCTAAAACCTTATTTTGGGTAACATGATTTGATCTAAGGGTAGATCAAATGTAATAGATGTTAAAACCCTAATACATTACTTAATGATTTAAATTTGATCCTTGGGTGATCATATCATTGTATTCATTATAATCACCCAGGAACACCAAGTTAAGGATATAACACAAATAATAAGAATGTAACAACTATATCTTAATCTTATCTACTTATACCATGTGTATCATGGAAATACCTAACTTTTACTCTTTAGTGAGATTGAGTAGGAAAGAAACCAAAGTTAAGATCATTCACCATATATCTTTGTTTCCATATCAATCTTTATCATCTCTACTGAATCCTATCCTTATAATTGTTGTTCATCAATATTGAGTAATCAATTATTGATTCACCAATTCTTAACTTATCAATTCCTAAACCTATCAACTCTTGTCCTTATTATAGCATTAACTTAAGTCTTATAAAGAAAGAAGTCGGAAGAGGTAAATAGTGGTGTTAGTTTAGATGTTATCTATAGGATGGGAGTGATTTGAGGAAATCAAATCAATATAGTAACAAAGAAGATTACAAGAATGAAGTCTAAAGATAGTTATCAGGAGTAGTCCTATTGGATCAAGTAGGTATAGTCAATGAATTATATCTCTTAATCCAATAGAGCTAAATAGAAGATAATAATAATACAACTGTAATGTTGTATTGATGAAGCCTTGTTTAGCCAATTGGAAACCTGAATCATAAAGGATCAAAGGATCATAATGATCATGCCTTACTCACCAATATTGAATGCTTATACCATGTATAAGTGACATTGGTGGACAAAACATGATTGAACCATAGTATAGATATATTATCCTAGATTAGACATTACAAGTCACATTAATATAATGTGAGGTTGGAATGTTAGATATTGGAGTCAAGTAGAGACAAAGTAATAAGATTAAAATGATGTTAGAGAAACATTGGATTAAAGAAGTAGTATTTTCCTCTTTGGAAATACTAAGCACTTGAGGTGAAGTAGGATTTGATGAATACATCTATTGAGGTGATATTAGTTAAGGATTATTAAGGAAGAGTATGCGCAGACTATGAAAAGCTTTAGTATTAAGCACATTGCATTTATAAATGGATTTAGAATAATAAAGGGTGGATAAGAAGTTTCTATAAAGCAAAGCTCATCATGTTAGTACATGATGATGGACATAGAGAAGTAATATATCTAGGAAAGGAATTCCTTAATCAGAAGACCAGAATTATGAAGTATGGAATACATGAATCCTTGTTAAACACTAAACCCTAACTCATAACCAAATAAGAGTATCCATCTCAAATAATTGATCTACCATCTTGCTTCCTCAATGTTTCATAGGAATATTTTCCTATAACCAATCAATTAAGCATATCTTTATCATTTTCAACCATCATTATCATAGGTGCTTAGGAACCATCTTCATCAATTCTTTCTCATAAGTTATCCTAGAAAACAAGTCCACTATTTTACTTTGAATGGTGATATTATTAAATTCACCAACATAAAGACAATCTGTATTAGCCATTAATTTGTATTCACATCAATAAAGGAAATATGAGAATATTAAATCTTCTAAGAATTGATGGTAAAGCATTTTCAATTCAAACTTTAACTCATATGTTAGTTATAATAAAATATAGAAATATTATTCCCTAAATCCATGAGAATAATATTAACCATATTAAGTTCTCAAAACTTTGTATATTAAATAAAAATAAAGGATCAAGATATATAAAAGTTTCTTTAATATTATAAGTCAATAAGAATCAAGATATCAAAATTATAAGATCCAAAACAAATCCTAAAACCCAAGGCCCTAATTTATACTTATTCTATTTGATATAATAACCTTCTTATGATTATGAATAGGAAGTATATAAAAGGGTAAATCAATAAAATATATTATTATCAAAAATAGTATTAATATCAGAATCTTAAGTATATTCCCATAAACTTCCAATTTTCTAAATAAGAAATTCCTAGAAAGTTAAAACAAATGAATAAATACAAAGCTAACAAATGAAAACAGAAATAAAAATGTGTAGTTAAAAAGAAAAACGAAACCAGGCCTCAACCCATTTTCTCTACCACTTATCTGCTGCCCAGTAGCAACTTTTCTTTCTTCCACTCGCTTCGCAGCATCCCACGGAGGCCCAACAACATCCCATACCCCTTCGTTGTCTTTTCCCTATCTTCCTCCTCGCCGATGGATTGAGCAAGCAGCTCACTGTCGAGCTCCGCCGCGCCGGCGTGCGCCAGGATTCGAGCCGTCGCCTGCCGTCGCCTACAAGACCCCCTGTCTCGCCAAGGATGAACCCTAACACACCATTTCTTCTCCTCCCTTCTCCAGCGCACAAACCCTAACTCCAAAGCTCTCAGACACCGTCGAGCCCTGCTGTCTCCGCCCGCCCCGAGCCTCGCCGTGGCTCGTGGAAGCTTCGCTTCGCTGCGGTGAGCATCCTCGCAGAAGGAATCGATACGGGAAGCTCCCAATCATCGACAAGGAGATCACCTTCCCGAGCTTCGGTCACCGCTTCCTTCCTCGATTCCGGCATCCCCCGTGCTTGCCTCCCCTTGGCATCACCACCGTCATGCTCCTGGTGAGCCACCGGTGCTCAAGCACCCTTCTGTTTTCCCTCTCTTCCTATGAATCGACCTCCCCGCGAGAGACCGACGCCGCCGCCGCTCGCCGTCGTTGCACCATCGTCATAAGTAGCCATTTCAAGGCGGCGCCGCCACTATAAGGTTCACCGCAACGCCCTCTTTCCGATAAGCCAAAGCACAACCCCGTGCTTGCCTCGCCTTGGCATCACCACCGTCATGCTCCTGGTGAGCCATTGGTGCTCAAGCACCCTTCTGTTTTCCCTCTTTTCCTCTGAATCGACCTCCCCGCAAGAGACCGCCGCCGCCGCTGCTCGCCGTCGTTGCACCACCATCATAAGTAGCCATTTCAAGGCGGCGCCGCCACTATAAGGTTCACCGCAACGCCCTCTTTCCGATAAGCCAAAGCACAGCCCCGCGCACTCAGCCGATTCGCGAATCCAAGCTTGATCTGAGGATGAAATTGGAGTGATGTCAGCATGACGTCACGCTGATGTCATATTCCGATTTTATTTATTTTAGAATTTTGAATAATGTTTCTGTATTAAATAAAAACATACAAATGACGTGGCCTAAGCCTCACCAGTCAGTGACTGAGGGTAGGATAGGCTCTGGTGAGAAAAACCTTTCATTGCATGCTGACATCAGCATTACCTAATAAACACATTTAGTTATTTAATTAAGAAATTTATAAAATGATTAAATCTTGTAAATTTGATATCTTTTGTTTTATAAATCAGAAAAATACATATAATATATGAAAATGTTTAGAAAAATAAAATCTTCAACTTAAAACTATTATTAAATAGTATTATGATGATTATTTAAATAAATATTATTTAATAAATACTTTACAAAGTTTTAATACTTTGATAATTAATATTTTAATAATGGTAAATATTAAAAAATATAAATAAAATACTAAAAATCTTAGAAAAATAAGAATTAGAGTTTAAAACTATAATCATGCATTATTATTACTCTTAATTAAATATTTATTATTTATTAAGTATTTATATAGTAATAAACCTTATTAAAATCATATCTTATTAATTATAAATCACAAAATAAATATAATATACCAAAATGATCACAAAAATAATACCTACATGTTAAAAATGTGATATTCCACTTTTGAGTTAAATAAAAAGCTAAACACTTTTATAACTTGAATTTAAACCTATTTCTTTAGTTAATAATTCATATTATGTCAAATAGAATTTGTTAATATTTCTTAAATTAATGAATTGAGTCTAATAAATAGTATTAATCTTAAACACTTATATTATGAAGTCAAAATGATTTAACACTATTTAAATACAATTTTATGAAATTATCTTTCAACCATAAGTATAAATTATTTTATAAAAGAATCCTTATCTAATATAAGATCTCCAAGAATAATTGTAATAAGATAAAACCCATTCTTTATAGTAACCACAGGTTTATAAACAAATCAAAACACTATAAGTGAGTTCATAAGTAGTAAATAATATTGTTTACTTATTCATAAACCTTAACCACACCTTATAAGGAAATAAACCTTTCATATATTTATAATGTAAAGAAACCACTACCAAATAAAAGTAATACCATTTTCAAGTAACTCTAAGGAAACAATATAAAGTAAACAAGATACAAATATCATAAGTAATACACCCTAAGTCTATCCACATTCTTGAAGTTACTTATAGTTACCAAACTTTAAGTATATTGCTAAAGACTTTATTATATGCTTTATAGTTAACTTTGGTCTGTTGTAATTAAGTTATAAAGCGTCTTATTACCAAACGAACCAAGTGAAAAACAAAGATAGATAAGTCTCAAATACTACTAATTTCATTATTCCAGTTAAGGCAATTCTTTCTGACTTAAAGACTATAACTAGAAAGAACACCTCATAAGATTAACTTAAAAGCTTAAATGCTTCTGCTAAATTGAGTAAGATTTTATTCAAAAGTTATTCGTTTTGCCACTTTAGAAAAACAAATAACAACTAATCACAATCACTTTACTTTATACTTTACTTGTATAATAAGATTGTTAATTCTTAAATTCTTTATAAGTGACATTACTTGTAAAGTAAAACTTGAAAATAAACAATTAAGATGTAAACAATCTTAAGTAGAATTCCATACTGTGTATTTTGTTGTTGTATAAATACATGTTGTTTTCCACACACTCACCAGCCTTAACAAAAAGCACATGTATGAAACTTAATCTAAAAGGGCAACACATCCCAAGGAAACCCTTTCCAGTATCCAAACCCTAGATCAATGTTACCATCGGGATTCGCGTTTATCAACTTGCATCACATTACTTATGCATAAAAGCATCTTGCTTATTTAAACATTAGTCCTTACCGGACCAATGATGCAGATTTCCACAATTGGATTTTATATTGTCTTGAAGACCGTGAGTGCATAATCTTGCAATCACAAAAGGCAAGTTCACACTTATCATGTCCTTTGATTATTTTCTGTAAAGTATTTTACAAATCTAGTGTTATCATCACCTGCATTTGAAAAAGGACAGAAAACACTATTTTCATAATAATGTGATTATAGGTTATTTACCATGAGGTAATAACCTACTATAAGAGTTTCGGTGGTAAAGGAACATATTATCTAGGACTTAACAACCAATGTCGCCAGTGATTCTTGCGCCGTATATTACGTGTTGACCATGAGATTTGGAATGGGACGAAGAAGTCAGCTGTATGTTTTCCCTCTCGCATGGAGCTGGATGTGCGGGTCGTGGCTGTTATCGCTCGTAGCGTGCATATTATTTATGGTAATTCGTAGAGGATATGCAACATATGGGTGGGAGCCCTCAACGTCCCATGATAGTTTTGGCATCTGAACGGTATGTACTGCCATTGCCGTAATTAAATAGGTGGGCTGGCGTACACCAAGGAGACATGTGGGGTCGCGGAGAAGGCAGTGATTGGCTTGTGTCTTAGTCTAGGCCTCACACCAAGGAAGTGTGAACGGGTTCGCGGCCCGGATGTGCAACAAAGCTAAGATCTCTCATGGGTAAAGTGACACACCTCTGCAGAGTGTAAGAACTATAACTTGTTACTCCCTGTTCCGGAAAGGATCTGCGAACGCGGCGGGAAATGAACCCCATGAAGGTTCTGGTAAATCCGTGAAGGCCGACGGACATAGTTTTTTAGAATAAAAGCAACCTTTGAAGAAATGTTTACAAAAACCTGCATTGCCTACGGCCTATGGTCTGTGGCTGTAGCTATAGTGCATCAAACACTCCTTTTCTAGTGGACTTGCTGAGTACGTTCGTACTCAAAGTATCTTCTTAACCCTTGCTAGGTTCTAAAAGCCAGTACAGACAACGTCTACATCAAGTTACTCTTCAGGAATCATCATTAAAAGCTAAAGCTCTTCAAGGAAGTCAAGAAAGTCAACATATACATCAACTCAAGTGAAGACGAAATTGCTGATTAGATAAGAATATAATTTCTAACCAAAGAACCTACTTCTATAGAGTATTGCAATAACAGCAATGCAAGCCAGTAGTTCAGCTACTAGTTTTATAAGTAGTGTAGCTATGAGTTATTTATTCTTGATTCTTCTTCATAAGAAGTTTCTTTCTCTCTCTCTTTAACCTAGAGTGTTCTCTGGATCTTGTGTAAAGAGTTGAGTTGTAACCTATAGTCATGTCTTGGACCTGCTATGTTTCTGTTGTACTACTCTGAGGGATGTAATACTAGTGAACGGTGTTTCATTGGTGTTATGTCAACGACTATAGTGTACTACATCATGAAGTGGTATGCTGGGTCACCGCACATGGTAAGTGTATTGTATTTATACATGTGAAAATTTGGGGAGTTCAAAAACAGTTTGATCAAATATGACAAAGCGATCGAAGTTTCATCTAAGTCAATGGGTTAGGGTTAGTTCATCGATTTGAGTGTGATAAATTTTGACATGACATTTGCTAAAATTCTAAGTTGGAGCACAATTCAAATTAAAAGATATATGGAATGCAAAAGCTATATACATATCATACATCCATTTGCAAACAAGTTTGGAAATTCAAATTCCAAATTCGACAATATTGCATAAATGTTCAATAATTCAAATACATGATAAATAAATTGTATAAAAATAGATAAAAATAGGAATGAAATATTAAAACTCTTTATTAATGACATAAATATATTTTTACATCAATTAATGAAGTATTATAAGGTACAAAAAAACAAAAAGAATTACAAAGAAGAAAATGGAATCCTAGAAGATTACGTCTTCATCTTCATCTTATTCTCCTTCTTCTTTTTCCTCCAAAAGAGACAACAAAGACAAAAGAGATTGTGTTGATCATTAAAAATGTTTGCCATCATCATTGATGAGGCATTTTTGATGTTTTGAAACTTAACTATAACTAAAGAACATTAGGAACTTGTACTAACATGCAAATAGTGGCTAGAGGGATCAATATAAATCTGAAGGCAACGTGAGGGTCATGGATCATACTTGGGTCATTTGGGTCATGTTGGGCCAACCGAGGCATCATTGATCAAGCAAGCAAGGGACAAGATAACATGATTTGATCCAATTAAGGAAGGGACAAGGCAACATCTTCAATCCATATATCTTAGGCAACAAGGCAACTTCATTAATCACTTACCTAGATAAGTTCCTATTTTGAAAACCCATATTTGAAATTGAAATAGTTCTCTTTTGGTATTAATTACCAGAAAGAACTCAAGCCCACAACTTGATCTTATTTTTAACCAATTATTTAATTAATTAAGGAAATGTCTAATTAATTATTCAAGCCCACAAAATATTAAGACACGTGATTTAGTTAAGAAAACATATATTAAACGAAAGAGCACAAAGTAAAGCTCACAGAAGAGGAGCTCAAGAAGAGTTATTCCACTTGGAAACAACAAAAGAAATACCAAGCATGATAAGTATCACCTGAGACGAAGCTTGGACATGAGGGGGTATCTACACTTCTAACTTGAAGCTTGGGAGGGGTATACAACTAATTGTTGGTAAAGTAAGAGTCACCAAGGAGGTGTCAAGCATACAAACAACAAGAAAGTGAATAAAATGATAAGCTAGCCACAACACCAATTCTTCCACACCACTAGCATTGTTGTTCATCTAGCAAGAACAACTGGAAGGATCAAAGAGGTCGACTAGCTAGGGGGATATGGGACTACAAAATTTGATTTTTTTTTTAGAAAATTAGAGATTAACAAGAATATAAGTTCTCTAAATCATGATACTAGATGAGAAACTTATATGGGAAGACACAACTAGCTACACAAGATATACATATGTACATGATTTATCTGGAAGTTCACACACCATTGGGGTGCTAGTCTCTGTTGGAGCAGTGTGGTGACAATAGTGCCTACGAATAGCTAAAATGTCTAACTGTATTCTCCTCGAGCCCTCACACAATCTGAGGTACCTAGATGCACCATGTGGTGCCCTTTGGAGGCATGGAAACCGAGCCTTCATAAACAAGCTTGGGGCAATCTCCACAATTCAATTGGAGGCTCCCAAGGATACCACAAAGATTTACAACACAATGATTGAGCTAGTGAAGACCTCCTTCACTAGGATTCCCAAACACCCACACTTAACAAGATCCGCAAGGGACAACAAGGGAGATCATATTCCTTTGGTGAATCACTAGATCAAGATCTCATCTATCTTTCCCTAAAGTATCAAAAATATTGGAGCACCAAGGAGGGATATCTCATGGTTTAAAGCTCAAAGAACAATGGAGGAGAGAGGTTTAACTTGTGGTCATCCACTTGGAGAATATGAACCTATTTATATGATCTCCCCCAGATCTATCTGTTACAATAATTTCTACCCGAGGGACCGGAAGTCCCTATGTAGCCTGGAATATCCACGGGGCCGGATATCCCTCCATCCTCTAGGAAAAAAACTCTGGAACCTCTAGGTCAATGCATGTGCATCCGGGCACCTCTTTACAGGTTTAGAAGTTGCCACACAGGGCCGGATGTTCTAGGCCAACCTTCAGGCTGAAATCTCTAGGACTTCCAAGTGCATTGGTTTTGCAACCCTGCACAACATGTTGTAGATCCTAGAACTTTCTGGCCGGGCGATCCGAACCCCAGAGGTTCTAGGGTCCATCCCAGAAGTTCTGGACCTAGAACTTGGCAATGGCAACTAGATTAAGGGGGGTTGGATCTCTCGACCATGGGAAGGCTAGTAGGTAAATAGTTTTAGTGTACGTGATTTGATTCCACCCATGCCTTCTAAAACGGACCCTCTTGATAGTATGGTTTTTCTAACGACTCAAGTAAATGAAAAATGTTGGGGCAGGATCTCTTTTTCACCTTGAGAGATCTTGAAAAAATTTATGCTTTCATCAGATGTGTGTAGGCACTATCAACCAACTCGAGCATATTATTAGTCTTCTAATCATATTGCCATTAACACCAAAACCACTTAGAGTGGGAAACGTTCTTCCAACAACTTTTTTTTGCGACTTAACAACTTTCATTCATCAATCACTAGGTTTACAATCGTTCAACAAGCATTGATCTAAGAAGGAAGGAATATAATTAATCCATAAGCATCTACGACGACTAGCAGTAGCTATCATCAAGAACACCACCAGAGCTATCATTGAAGCATCTAGGAGCTGCAGGCATGCCACAAGACATATGAATTAACTAGTAAACCTGAAGAACAAGCTCCAAGATATACTGGTAGGCAACAATCTAGGATATGACCTAGAACAACATCCATTCTTTTCAAGTTCGTAGTGGAGAGGAAAAGGAGCATAAAAGGGATCTATGTCATCTCTAGATCAGCTCCAACTTGAGCTGAGGATCACTTTCAATATCCTCAAGCTAAATAACAATCAAAATAACATATAGGTCATGTATAACATCTGTACAGTGAAGCACATCACCAACACAAATAACACATCAATAAGCATCTAGAAGATCACATGATCACCAAAGGTCCATATACACGTGAATAACTGAATCAATGAACTAAATCAAGATACATCATTTGCTCTATTCAAGCTCCAGTTGTATCAAGTTGAGTGAAATCAAACCAAATGAAACCATATGGAACCTACATAGTAGAAAAGGCACTAACTGGAGTTTAACTGAATTTTAGACAACGACAATATAGTAAATATTCAGTTTCATCAGTAATAACAAAAGTAGGCATGTTAAGGTACTTGTTTCTTCTCTAAATCTAAAAAGGTTGCAAAAGATCATACCAATTGAGCCAACGTGTGGAACCAATTTTTTTTAGGATATGGATAGTTTTCCACCTCAGTAGCTCATAAAATTTATACATTATACTTGGCTAGATCAATATTTGATTTTTATGATGCAACTGTAAACCTTAAAAAATAGCCTATTTCTGTGATACATCCAGTCTTAAATGAATTTTTTAAAAGTTGATAGTACAATATCTAAGTTCCTAACATACAATTTATTTTATATCTTGCACCAGGAATCTATCATGCCAGCCCTGCACAAAGTGTACTTGTGGTGGCGATGCACGGTGCATGCACGAGGCTTACTATAATCAGTATCACGAATCAAACCAAAGTAAGACCCTAACAAAACACGGCCACAAAAGAGAGAGAAGAGTCACCATGGAACAAGGAGATTCAAGGAAGGATCTACTCGATCGCGTGACAACCAAATACTTGATCGAATAGTTTACAATCAAGTATTCGATTGTCACCCCACCCTCACTCCATGTGTCCCCTAGCAGACCGCACCATCATCCAACCTAGTAAATCTAAAACACAACTCCACAGCTACCCAAGAAGACAGTGACACACAAGTGCCACAATACGAGGGACTGTAAAGTATTCGTGGCCTCCTGCAATAAGACTCCTCGTTGGCCATTGTCAGCCTCACCACGCCATGGACATGAGAGATATCAGGAGGAATTGAGGGAAGCAGGATGGCCCACGAGGCACTAGGGTTCAAGAAACATACAAATCATACCTAGTATAACAGTAACATATCTAACTTTAATATGCCTTATCAAACAGATCAATGTACTTTCCACAAGAGCTTTAAAATATAAAGGCGGGATAGACAACCAGGAAATGATAAAATAATATATCTGAGAATATTCAATTGCATTTTCTATAGAAATTTGAGACATTCAAATAATGTTTTGATAGAGCATCACTGATACTTACTCCATATGGTATGTTTGGTAAATTGGTTACATGAAAACGAATACCCGATCGAATAGTTTATTCTCTAGCATGATCAACCTCACAAATATAGGCATATACTACGACTTGACAAGCCATGCATATACATGGACAACTTATATGCAAGTTGATGTTTTGATTGCATAGGCTGGTACCAAATTACTGGCCAAGCTGTTCATGAAGAAACGTGTAGTAACTCTCAGTGACGCTGAAAGAAGTTGACCATCGGTTTGTATACGAGCTGTGGGGCATTAAAGCCTGTCACAAAGTCAGCATGAGCATAGTCGGGCACGTATATCACCTCAATGTTGTCCTTCTCATGGTTTCTGACCAGCGTCTTCAGGAGGTGCCTGGTGTCAGGGACATCGCCAAGGAAGTCTTGCCCACCATGCATAAGGAGCATGGGGACATGGGTTGGAATGGACGAGAGGTTGTACAGCGGAGGGCGTGTTTGGTTGTAATGCTTCATGTTTGCCTTGACGTTGCCATAGTCGTACCTTCTGATTCCTTTGCGCCTGACCACTGATTGCAAGCAGATCCATATAAGAAAAATTAACGTTGTTCTGGTGTGAGCTTTAAAGAATTGAAAACTTAAGCTTCTGATTGCGATTCTTACTCTGCGACAAGTGAACAAGGTTTCTGACAGAGGTAGACTGTATAGCATGCTGCAGGAATGCACATGTAGTTGTGGTATTGAGGCAACAGTCCGGTCCTTCAAGGAGATCACAGTTATTAGGATAGGAGGCCAATTTTAGCTTAGCATAACATATTCTTTGAAACATGGAGAATTGTATGCAAGAACATACCTGCAAGAGCAGAAAATACATCACGGCAGTCGACTTGAGGGTTGCCGCATACTAGCAATAGAACTTCACGTGCAACTAGTCTGTCATGCAGCATAACATTTGTAGCTGTCAAATACTCCAGGCTTGAGTCAGCACAATAGAAGTCGAGACTGGTTACTCAAAGCATACCATTCCATCAGTATGCAAAATTAACTTTTACTTGCAAAAGATGAGCGGCAAGTCTCAAAGCAGGCAACTCTTACTTGGCAACATTGATCCCACATGCATTGACAACCTAGTAGAAAAGCTTAAGCGTGCACCTCTACTCATAATAATAAGTTGCCATGATATGAAACAACACACAAGAACTTGGTAATCAAGTGCACATAATGCATATCTACCTACATAAAAATATTAAAAGTTGTAATAAAGTACCTACCCAAAAGGATTGAACTCATGCCAACCTAGAAAGTGAGTTGTCTGCACAAGACAAAACACAAGAGATGAGCATTCACTATGTCAATTATACAGGTGGTGATTAACAACAAGAAAAAGTAGGCTCAACAGTATATTTTACTTCTGCCAGGAAGATTTGAGAAGCAACCCGGCTGAGTTTGGATCTCGTCTTGTCCAGATAAGCAATTGGGCAGAGCAACGCTGCTGATCGAACTAAGTGTAGTAACTTGTGCTCGGAGAAGGCAGCAAGAATAATCAAGGTTCCCTGGAAAATAAAACAAAAGTTGCTTCAGTCTATCTCCCAAGTCCCAAGTGTCAACCCACCGAAATCTTCAATGAGGACAGTTATGATCTCACCAAGGAGTGACCGATATAATGGACCTTTTGACCTCCTGTGTAGTCATAGACAAACTGAAGCACGGCAGGAAGATCATAAGCAGCTATTTCGTCCCACGACCAATCCCAGTAGGCCAGAAAATATAGTATTAGTGAAAATTCAAGGAGAAATGAGTTCGTGATCAGGCTTGAGATGAAACCGGATTTTTCGGGGAGAGAGATGTATGGTTGCGGCTGGAATTAGTTCCACGAGTATTCGCTATCCAAACATCAAACCCTCCATCTACCAAAATAAAGCCAAGCGATTGTTTTGGTGTACCCAGTAGCCAAGAAATGCCATCCTGTCCAATCCACACATTTGATTCAGGTATGCATGGAAGTGCAACTCAAGGGCACAAGGTTTCTCGAACAATGTCCTTACCACCATAAGCCCATGGAATAGCAGCACTGGTGGCCTCGTATTCTCGTCGTCGGTTGAGTTATCACCATCAGAAGGACCATGAGGAATCCTCTTTAAGCTAAGAATATATCCATCTTCTGTTGTGACCTGCCATAGATTTTGACTGTATACTTCACAAGAGGGCAGCATTTTCTGATGGAAGCAGAAACTTGAACATAAAAACGACGTTATGGAGTACATTTGAAGGAGCAATCATACCTTGTGATCTTCACATGGATAGCCAAAAGCTTCTGCCTCTGACTTGCACAAACTAAACGGATGGGGAGAAGGTCTGCACCCTTGAATGCCACCTTCCACCAAACTAGCATTCTTCCATGAGAGGGCTGTGCAGGGGTTAAAGCCAAGCGAAAGAATCAACAAGCTAATTAGACAGAAAATCCTAGCCATCAAATTATGTAGAGTCATATGTTTATGATTCTAACAGTTCCCATGAATTGTTTAATTTTCTGCCGGGGGTGCAAGAACAGTGTTAACTCAAAATTGCAGCCGCACTTTCAGGGAATATATAATGCTTCTTTGCGTAGCTGGTGTATTGGTATAAATACCGGAGGAATGGCCTCTTACTAAGAAACAGTTTCCCATCTTGAACAGTAACGTACTGTAACAAAAATTAAAGAAAAGAGTGTTCTGTACTTCTCTCTCCGTTTATGAAAAACAGTTCTTGCTCAACAGAATCATGATGAATAGGCAACAATGTTACACGAGAAAAACTTAAAACTGTAACCTGATGCTGAAAAAAATGTATGATTACGTGGGAATAAGCTAACCAAGTAAAATAGAAGAATGACTGACACAGAACAATCATGCCATCTTCATGATCAGGGACAAAGACCACTACAGTTAACTTCACACAAATTTTGTGACCCCAAAGTCCGCCTAAGCACTAGGAATGCTTGAGAAGAAAAGACAACCTTCATTAAGGTGCTAGCAGCATGTACTCAATATATGTACAAGCAGGCAAACCTGCCGTTCACATCAGCTGAGCACGTAATGCAGACATCATTCAGATACATCGGCATTGATAATTTTATCAAGAAAAATACAAGAATGCCGTGCTCCTTGTTACCATAAGTTTACTACCTTGCACCTTTCCATGGAAGGGTCAAATGACCTGGATGCGCTATCTGAAATTCCCAAATTGTCAGTTAAGCAATCATAAAGCCAAAACAAGTGAAAATTTGACATTCTGAAGGCAATGCGCTCAGTTTGTATCTGAATGTGAAAGTGTGAAAGGCATCTGAATACTACGAAGTAGGCTGACTGTTTATGAGAGCAGAAAGAACTTTAGTTTTATGCTTTTTAAAACTAAGAAGCAACGACTATAGAATTGTGAAAGGAGGAACTGTTTTAGGCAATTCCAGTGCGTTCCTGAACTAAGCAGAAACGACAACAAAAAATTCCTAGAGACAGAAGCGAGCATAACAGTCGAAGCTATCAGAGTCCCTCTCCGCACAAGAGAACATAATGAAGCACCAGGCCTCACACCGTCGCACAGGACAGCCAATTTCAGCATATTCATCATCTGCACGTCTGCAGAGAATGACCATAAATCGACAGGTACGCGCGTATGCGCTTGCAGAAGCATTTGGACGAACACATGGCGCGCGTCTGCGTTGGAGTCGAGGAGGATGCCCGGCCTCTTCCCTCCAACTCAAGTGCTGCTCCCGTGCGGCCACGCCCGCCGTGCGCGGGGGCGTTTGTCGGTGTGGTGGGCGCAGGTTGGCGGCTTCCTCGACGGCGCTGCGCGCGTGGTCGGCCTTGGTCGCGGACGCCGAGGGCCGGAGGCGCGGCAAAAGCCGAACTAAATTGCCACGAACGCAAACGGGCCAAACTTTATGTCCTACTATTTTTTTACAAACAATACCATAATATATTCATGGTAGCAAATAGTATATAATTTTTTGAAAGTAGCATATATTAGAAGATACCAATTACATTCGGCTTCTACAACAACGCATTGTTCTAGCAGCTTTGCACACAATAAAAAAAAGAACTACAAAAAAAAAGTCCCACTAGAGTGACCTATTCTTTGAAACAACGGTACTACCACCATCAAGACAATACGAGAAGTCCAGCTTCTTCAAAAGCGACGTCTCCAAGAAAGAGAAAAGTGCAGAAACACTGCTATCACCGATCATAGATCTTAGGTTTTCACCCTGAAGAAAGTTCATGCTCTCAAAACAATACCTTCAACAAAGTCATTGTCAGGCACAACCAATTAAGGCCAGATCCTGGATTTTCACCCTAAAAGGTAAGACTGTGAACCTCTTTTGTGCAGTCGCCTCCACTAGCATGCCATTGCACCAAGTCACGAGTCACCAAGCCAATTCCTCATCACCATCCAGAGTCGAATCACCATTGTTAGTCCTTAGATCTCGGTCTCCATGACATTCTCCCTCAGCACCATGGAACGAGAACATGCCCCATAGATCTTGATCTGACGACCCAGCTCACTGCCATGCTCGTCAAAGACGTGTTGAGGGCGTACCGCCACATCCTCACTCCCGCCCCGCCGGAGGACC
The DNA here is from genome assembly GCA_916181665.1 of Avena sativa. Taxonomy (NCBI): domain Eukaryota; kingdom Viridiplantae; phylum Streptophyta; class Magnoliopsida; order Poales; family Poaceae; genus Avena; species Avena sativa. The sequence continues at coordinate 429,370,779 of OV702280.1, forward strand.
TCTGGCCCCGGCCCGAACAGCCGCGCTGCCCTGCACGTCCGCCGTCGTTCCTCCAACTCCCGAGGAAAACCAGCAGTAGGACCTCGCCACCCCTGCCGCCGTCTTTGACGCGGAGGAGGCCACTACCGCCGTCGGGCAGGGCAGCGGGGACGGCCAGGGGGCAGGGGATGGGGGCGCCGCCTAGGTTTTAGGGTGTGGAGGGCACCGCCTGAGACGCTCGGGAGGAAACGCCTTGAGCGGAGCCGTATGTACGTCCTAAAAAAGGTGTCTCCATTGATTACAAAATAAAGCCTAAAAGAAACTAGCAAATCTTTGAGGTCTTCAAACTTTTTATTTTCCAAAACACCATCTTGTATTTTTCAAAAGGCAACCGAAAATTGATAGATATGAAACCAAAACCTATAATACCAATGAATTTTCTTCCATAATTTTAATTTGAGCCTCAATACGAAGGCTGTAGGGGTTCGTAGCATGGGAAACAAAAAAATTCTACCGCATGCACACAAACAAGCCAAGATCTATCTACTAGATTGTAGCAACGAGTAGATTAGAGTACTCACCCTCGAAGATTCCAAAGCGTTTAACGAGAGCAGATTCTCGTGGGTGATGTAGTCATGCACTTGTCGATCTTAAGATCGCGTAGACGATCCTTCCGGCGCTGCGTTCCGGCAGCGCTTCCGCAGTCGGTCACACATTCGGTACTCGATGAAGACCTTCCTCTCCCTTGTTCCAGCAAGCAGCGGAGGTTGTAGTTCTCCCCTCACGATTCCGGCAGCACGACAACATGGTGCAGGAAGTAGAGGGAAAATCTTGCAGGGCTTCGCCTAAGCCAGAGCAGGTTATGGTGGATCTAGGGTTTTCGGCGATCTAGGGTTTAGAGGGTCGGAGAGGAAGAGGCGTGGCCGGCGGCGGTTGGCGGCGGCGAGCGGCGACGGCGCTGGGGGGCGGCGGCGAGCGGCGACGGCGCTGGGGGGCAGCGGCGGCGCAACGGCTAGGTGGGGAGGGGCTGGTGTTGTGTTCTCTTGGGGGCAGCCCCTCCCCTCTATTTATGAGAGGGAGGGCAGCTTGGGAGAGGGGAGTTTGAATCCTTCCCCAACTCTCTCTTTTTGTTGGAGGGAAAGAAGGACTCTTTCCTTCTTCTACTAGGAAACCATTATTCCAGTTTGACTTTTCAAACCTGCCTTTTGACTTGCAATTTGGAGCTTAATTCCTCTCTTGCAAATGCCCAACCAAGTGACCTAGGACATGATCCAATCATTCCACTTAACCATGACACATTCATGAACCATTCCCCTTCCAGTCCGGTGAACCTTCTAGACCCTTCTAGAACCTCTCCGATAAAATCATCGGAATCATTCCCGAACTCCAGAATTGGACTTTCCTTATATGAATCTTATTCTCCGGACCATTACGGATCTTCTCGTGATATCCCGAATCTCATCCGAGACTCCGAACAACATTTGGTATCCCTACTTACATTCCATATCTACTAAACAACATTGAATCCTTAAGTGTGTCTCCCTACGGTTTGTGAATTATGTGAACATGACCGAGAAACTTCTCCATCAATAACCAATAGAGGAATCTGGAAATTCATATGGCTCCCACATATTTGTACAATTACTTTGCGATCGAATGAACCACTTACATATGATACGTGATGGGTTTCACAGCATAGTAAATCAAAAAAATTCTACGGATGCGAACGGGAAAGCCAAGATCTAATCTAGGAGATGCAATCAACGAGAGGGATAGATGAGATCTTCATACACTTGAAGAAATCGCACAGCGGAAATGTTCAACAGAACATGGTTGGTGTAGTCGTACTCGCCTTCTCCTCCTCGCGATCCGATCCGATCCTACGCCGCAAGTGGCGGCGCCTCCGAGAGATGCACACGTATGGTTACGCGACGTCTCCTCCTTCCTTGGTCCAGCAAGTGGGGTAGAGAGATAGATTGGATCTACAACACGACGGCGTGGTGCTATGGTGGAGAGTTTCTGCGGCAGGGCTTTGCCTACGCCCAGTCGGGAGAGAGAGAGAGGGAGGGCAGCAGTATGGCGGCTAGGGTTCAAGGAGTGGGGGGGGGGGGAGGAGGGTGCGCCCCTGCCCTCTTTATATAGAGGGCTGGCCGGCCCCCTTGGCCCCTCCTCCAAGCCCTAGTTCGGCGGCCCCAAGGGTTGGAGTGCGGGGCAAGTCTCCCCCTCCCTTCTAGAAGGGTTCCTAGGGTTTCCCCTAGGGTTTTGGACGGCTGGGCCTATGGGGCCTTGTGCCCCTGGCCCAATGCGGCCAGGGAACTCCCTCGTAGGCCCACACACCCCTCCGACAAGTGGGGACACGTTGGTCCCACTCTGGAAGCTTCTAGAACCTTCTGGTACAATACCAAACATTTCGAAACGATTCCGAAATCCAAAAACTGCTTTCCTTTATATGAATCTTATTCTCTGGACCATTCCGGAACCTCTCGTGATGTCCTGGATCTCATCCGAGACTCCGAACAAAAACTCACAAACCATTTATCCATTCTATCCTAGCGTCGAGACACGTTAAGTGTGTGACCCTACGGGTTCGAGAATATGCAGACATGATCTTCTATCAATAATCAACAGCGGGATCTGGAAACCCATATTGACTCCCACATATTCATCGATGATCATATCGGATGAACCACGATGCCAGGATTCAATTAATCCCATATATATATTCCCTTCGTCACGCGATATTTTACTTGCCCGAGATTCGATTGTTGGTATCGGCATACCTAGTTCAATCTCGTTCACAGCAAGTACTTTACTCGTTCCGTAATCCGATATCACTTTGTGATCAACTCCTTAACCACGTGCTTGCAAGCGGTGTTGATATCGATTACCTAGTGGGCCCGAAGTATATCTCTCCGACTTGGGAGGGACAAATCCCATCTCGATACATACAACCCAACAAGTACTTTCCGATCACCTGAGAGACACCTTTATGATCACCCTCACATAGGATGAGTTTGATGACCTCAAAGCTTTCTTCCGATACCAGGGAGTTGCATTATCTCATGGTCTAAGGAATACAATATTTGACATAAGAAAAAACTTCGCAAAGATGAACACGATGACATGATCTAATTGCTCTGCTTGATTTGGGTCTGCCCATCATATCATTCTCCCAATGACATGATCTCATTATTAATCGACAACTCATGTCTATGGTTAGGAAACCTTAACCATCATTAATCAATGAGCTAGTCCATAGAGGCGTACTAGGGACACGGTGTTGTTCATAAACCACACAAGTATCAAAGTTTCCGCTTAATACAATTCTAGCATGGAATATAAACTTTATCATGAACAAGAATTATAACAATAACATCTTTATTATTGCCTCTAGGGCATAATTCCAATAGTCTCCCACTTGCACTAGAGTCAATAATCTAGTTTACATCTGGCAACAATCTAACACCCATGGCATTAAGGTGTTGTTCATGTTTTGCTTGTGGAAGAGGTTTAGTCAATGGATCTGCGACATTCAGATCCGTATGTACTTTGCTAATCTTCAGATCTCCATCCGTTATATAATCTCGAATTATATGAAATCGGTGGTTGATGTGCTTGGTCTTTGGATGATATCTTGGTTCCTTAGCCAATGCTATGGCGCCAGTGTTGTCACACAATATCTCCAGTGGGTCCAAGGCACTTGGAACCACACCAAGCTCAGTGATGAAGTTCCTGATCCAAACTCCTTCACTTGACGCTTCTGCAGCAGCCATGTATTCCGATTCTATTGTAGATCCTGCGATCACGCTTTGCTTGCAGATTCTCCAGCTCACAGCTCCTCCATTCAAAATATAAACGTATCCTGTCTGAGATTTAGAATCATCCGGGTCGGTGTCGAAGCTAGCGTCGACGTAACCTTTTACGACGAGCTGCTCATCACCTCCATAGACCAAGAACATTTCTTTAGTCCTATTTAAATACTTTAGGATGTTCTTTACGGCTGTCCAGTGTTCCACTCCTGGATCACTTTGGTATCTGCTTTTCAAACTAAGAGCATTGGACACATCCGGTCTAGTACACAGCATGGCATACATGATAGAACCTATGGCCGAGGCATATGGCACTTTGCTCATAGTTTCTCTATCGTTTACCGTAGCTGGACACTGAGCCTTGCTCAATATCTTACCTGACAACATGGGCACTGAACCTTTCTTTACCTTATCCATTCTGAACCTTTTCAGAAGTTTGTCTAGATATGTACTTTGGCTTAAAGCTATTAGGCGTCTTTGTCCATCTCTATAGATTTTGATGCCTAATATATAATCAGCTTCCCCTAGGTCTTTCATTAAAAACATTTATTCAAATAACTCTTCACATCGTTAAGAATACCAATGTCATTTCCAATAATCAATATGTCATCCACATATAGTACTAGAAATGTCACTGAGCTCCCACTCACTTTCTTGTAGATACAAGCTTCGTAGCAATTTGGAACAAATCCAAAGCTCTTGATCACTTGATCAAAACGAAGGTTCCAACTCCGAGATGCTTGCTTCAGTCCATAAATGGAACGCTGAAGTTTGCATACTTTATTAGCATCCTTAGGATCGACAAAACCTTCGGGCTGCATTATATACAACTCTTCATCAATGTTGCCATTGAGGAACGCAGTCTTGACATCCATCTGCCATATTTCATAATCATGAAACGCAACAATTGCTAATAAAATCCGAATGGACTTAAACATCGCTACGGGAGAGAAAGTCTCATCGTAGTCAACACCTTGAACTTGTCGAAAACCTTTTGTGACAAGACGAGCTTTATAGACAGTAACATTACCATCCGCGCTCGTTTTCTTCTTGAAAATCCATTTGCACTCAACGGCCTTATGGTCGCTAGGAGGGTCCACCAAAGTCCATACTTGGTTTTCGCTCATGGATCCCAATTCGGATTTCATGGCCTCTAGCCATTTCTCAGAGTCTGGGCTCATCATTGCTTCCTCATAGTTCGCAGGTTCACTGTTGTCTACCAACAAGACAGTTAAGACAGGGTTGCCGTACCACTCAGGAGGGGCACACGACCTTGTCGACCTACAACATTCAGCAGTAGCATCGTTCGAAGTTTCATGATCCTCGTCATTAGCTTCCTCTCTTGTTGGTGCAGACGGCACTGGAACAATTTCAGGTGCTGCGCTACTCTCCAACTCGAGAGAAGGTTCAATAACCTCGTCTAGCTCTACCTTCCTCCCACTCACTTCTTTCGAGAGAAACTCCTTCTCAATAAAGGATCCGTTCTTTGCAACAAACACTTTGCCCTCGGATCTGTGGTAGAAGGTATACCCAATCGTTTCCTTAGGGTATCCTATGAAGACGCGTTTCTCTGCTTTGGGTTTGAGCTTGTCCGGCATCAACTTCTTGACGTAAGCTTCGCATCCCCAAACTTTAAGAAACGACAACTTAGGTTTAGCACCAAACCACAGTTCATATGGTGTCGTCTCAACGGATTTAGATGGTGCCCTATTTAAAGTGAATGCAGCGGTTTCTAATGCATAACCCCAAAATGATAACGGCAAATCTGTAAGAGACATCATCGATCGCACCATATCTAATAGAGTTTGATTCCGGCGTTCAGACACACCATTGCGTTGTGGTGTTCCGGGTGGCGTGAGTTGCGAAACGATTCCGCTTGCTTTAAGATGCGTGAGAAAATCATAACTCAAATATTCACCTCCACGATCGGATCATAGAAATTTAATTTTCTTGTTACGATGGTTTTCCACTTCATTCTGAAATTCTTTGAACTTTTCAAACGTTTCAGATTTATGTTTCATTAAATAGATATAACCATATCTACTTAAGTCATCAGTAAAAGTGAGAAAATAGCGATATCCACCACGCGTCGAAACACTCATTGGTTCGCATACATCGGTATGTATGATTTCCAACAAGTCCATTGCTCGCTCCATTATTCCGGAGAACGGGGTTTTGATCATTTTGCCCATGAGGCACGGCTCGCACGTCTCAAATGATTCAAAATCAAGAGACTCCAAAAGTCCATCAGAATGGAGTTTCTTCATGCGTTTTACACCAATATGACCTAGACGTCAGTGCCACAAATAAGTCGAATTATCACTATCTACTTTGCATCTCTTAGCCTCAATGTTATGGATGTGTGTTTCATTTCTTTCGAGATTCAGAAGAAATAAACCATTCATAGCAGGTGCATGACCATAAAAGATGTTACTCATATAAATAGAACAACCGTTATTCTCCGATTTAAATGAATAACCGTCTTGCAATAAACACGATCTAGATATAATGTTCATGCTCAACGCAGGCACATAATAACACTTATTAAGGTTTAAAACTAATCCCGAAGGTAAAACTAAGGAGAGCGTGCCGACGGCCATCACATCAACTCTTGATCCGTTGCCAACACGCATCGTCACCTCATCCCTTGCTAGCCGCTGTCTATTCCGTAGCTCCTGTTTCGAGTTACAAATATTAGCAACTGAACCAGTATCAAATACCCAGGCACTACAACGAGCGGTAGTAAGGTAAACATCAATAACATGTATATCAAATATACCTTTAATGGTGCCAGCCTTCTTGTCCGCTAAGTACTTCAGACAGTTGCGCTTCCAGTGACCCTTGTCTTTGCAATAGAAGCACTCAGTGTCCGGCTTAGGTCCAGACTTGAGCTTCTTCTCAGCAGGGGCAACACGCTTGCCGCTGCCTTTCTTGAAGGACTTCTTTGCACCGTTACCTTTCTTGAAGCTAGGGGTCTTATTGACCATCAATACATGATTATCTTTCTTGATATCCACCTCCGCAGCTTTCAGCTTAGCGAAGAGCTCAGTGATCGTATCAGTGGAACCAATCTGATTGTGAGTAACTACAAAACCTTTGTAGCTAGGAGGGATTGATTGTAGAACTCTGTCAATCTTGAGATCTTCTGGAATCTTGCAGTCCAGTTGCTCAAGACGTTGAGTGTAGCCCGACATCTTAATGGCGTGCTCACTAATGGAACTCCCTTCCTCCATCTTGCAGTTAAAGAACTTCTCAGAGATCTCATATCTCTCAGAACGGGCCTGAGTCTGAAACATGGTTTTCAGTTCTTCAAGTATCTCAAAGGGCCCAGCGAACTCCTCAAAACGATTTTGAAGGTCCGATTACATAGCAAACAATATGGTACTCTTAATCACTCCATAATCATCTTTGCGTGACTGAAAAACAACTTTTTCATCAGCCGGCGCATCTATAGCATGGGCGTCACCTAGCGCTTTCTCAAGGACATAGTCCTTTTGTCCGCCAGCGAGAATGATTCTCAGATTTCGGAACCAGTTGGTGAAGTTAGACCCATTGTTCTTAAGCTTTTCTTTCTCAGCAAAAACGTTGAAGTTGAAGTTGGACTTAGCCATTTGATCTACAAAATTTGCAAGTACAATTTAGACTATGTTCATGATAACTAGTTCAACTTAATCAAATTACTAGATGAACTCCCACTAAATTCAACATCCCTCAAGTTGTTTAGTGTAGAGGTCCCAACCCAATAAGGTATGGTCCTCCTGTGTTTTACAATGCTAGTCCCTGGATCAATAGCTAGCATCCACAGTTAAGATGTAATATCAAGATACAAAGGTCATAGTATAATTTTATAACCAGGAATAACATATGTTTATTACATCAAACATAGATCATAGGGCTATTACATTACATTTGCAGCGGATTATCTATAAGTATGGGTCCATCATCTTCAAAGTGCCACAGGAAGATGTTGGTTGTAGATTTTGTAGTCCTAGTCAATCAAACAATCTTCATTTTTAAAACAATCAACCTCCAACATTACAAGTTACAACCACAAGGGTCAATACTTTTTGAATTGTATTGGCAAGCTTCACTTTTATGTATAATAAGAGTGGATCCTATCATTACATGTATATTTGGCTAAGTAGAGTTTAAGGCTTATTTGCATAAAGCAATATTTTATCCTATCTTTTCAAAATGGTTTTAAAGTCTTTTGTCAAATTTCTTTTCCAAGTTCCTTGAACTCCTTGGTAGAAACTCAAGTGTTCAAATCCTTGTCAAAATCTCTTGAGCATCTTGGTAACCCCAAGTGCAACAAGTTTTATCAAAAACTCATGAATTCCTTGGTAAAGCCCCAAGTACTTCATGCTCTTGAGCACTTTGGTAACCCCATGTGCAACAAGCTTTACAAAATCTCTTTGAATTCCTTGGTAGACACACAAGGGCATCAAGTTTTTATATTAGAAGTTGGAATGTCGAGATCTCCCATAGTTCAAACTTTAGTTGCTCAGTATTGTCCATAACCGGGGACACGGCTAAGTACTTAGATTTTATTTACTTCTGCAGAAGGAGTACACTTTACCCACATGACACAATCCCATCTTGTTGCCACCAGTGGCCTACTGGATTAGTGCTCACCAAGATGGAGTACTGGCAGATTAAGAATGTGACGAAGTCTTTCCATAAGGTCCTCCCATACATCATTGCTAGATTTGTCTTCAGCCCCCATGAAGCATTCCAGATCCCCATGTCCAGTAACTAAAGACAATGCATGGGTCTTCCTAATGTAATTGACTAAGCCAGAGCCATAATAGCATGTGGTTGTACACGAAAGCCACAATTGGAGAAGCATGTTTGATCTCTAAGTTTCCTAGGTGGTTTTCTTTTGGAGCACAACACAAAGTGATTGCCATAGACATGGTATCCTTTTGTTGCCATCTTCTCCAAAATTCAAAGTATCCTCCACCTAGGTGGTTCATTGAGTCCTTGTTTTATTATGTAAAACACAAGTCCTTTTCTCAACCTTTGTAAAATCACAACATGTATCTCTTTTCAAAACATAGCATGGCTAAGCATGTACAACTTCAATATTTTCACTAAGGTGTGTATAGGGAATCCTATTAGGATTTAGCATAGCATAAGTATAAAAATATCTTGTCATGCATGATTTCAAAATCCACTAAGTATAATGAAAGTAGTAGGACTTTTGTATGATAGTGTCACTTGCCTTTTTTGTTTTAGGGAATGATAGTCACTTCTTGATCTTGCTAGTCTCACACTTTGCTAATTTCACTACAATCAAACAAGCATAGTATCAAGTAGCATTCCAACAATCAAACAATAATTTCACATACACAAAGCAATGGTTCCTAAGTCTTGTAAAAGAGGGTTCTGTTGTAAAGTTGGTCTCTACTAGGTTTATAAACTTTGTAAGGTCCACATTGGTCTTTTACCAAAATAGCAAAGTCATTTGCAATTGGGTTTTATCCTAAGACTGTTTTAAAATTCATTCATCATTTTATGTGGTGAAAATTTATTCTTATCCAAGCAAACTTTAGGTTTTGCACCAAGTAAGTTGCTCTTGGCAAGGCTTGGTGTTTTTGGGTCAGTAAGTTTGGTCCAAAACATTTTTCCCAAAGTTTTCCTTGCACAAACTTTTCCATAATAAAATCAATGAGTTTTATTTGGCTAGAAAATGACTAAGTTAACTAATTCAACTTAAATTTCTCAAAAATCATTTTTTTACACTATGGGTTGGTTCCTAGGGTAAGTATGGTCACATAATTCCATTTTGCAAAGGTTTCAATCCTAAAATCAATTTTAAACAATTTTTATACTCTAAATAAGTACTCAAATGTTTCTGCAATTTCAATCAAGCTAACAGATACTATTTTAAAAACTAAGGCCATGGTTGGCTAGGGCTTGTTCTCCTGATTTCATTGATATAAAATTTGTAATTTTTGGACGTGTGGTTTGAAAGTTATAGGGGTTTGAAGTTTGCAAATAATTCTGATTTCAAAACTGTTTTTAGATCTATTACAGGCCACGCGTCGCGTCGTGATTGGTCGATACCGATTCGTCTGGATCGCGTGCTGCGGCGCGTTGGATCAAGTCAGATCGTGCGGCACAGGATCATCACTTACCCCTTCGTTAACGTTCTATCGTATCCGTCAGATCCAGATCCTACGGTTACTAACACGCTTGCCAAAGTCTGGCGGCGCTCGTCGGCTGCGCGCGGCGGCGACGGTCGGTCAGTGGCGGCGCTGGTGAAATAGGAGGCGAGAGAGGAAGGGAGTAGGCTTACCGAGGTCGTAGTTGGTTGGGGAAGATCAACGTGTGGTCGACGAGGCAAGGGGCGCTCGGGGTCGGGCAGAATTCCTCGCCGGAGTTGGTTCTGGTGACGGACGCGCTTGGTCGAGGTCGAAGACGGCCCTGTGGTTCGCGAGAAGACAAACGGAGGGTTGGGTTAGCTGCGTAGGATCGTGGAAAAGATGTGTGCGTGATCCAGAGGGTACGGGGTGGTCGGAATTAACCTGTGGGCGTCGTCGGAGTTGAAGCAGACGACGGTGGCGGTAGGAGTCGTCGCTGCAGATCGTCCTAAGGTAAAACAGGAGCATATTCAGATGTGCAAGAGCAAGACGATGCTGGGTGCGTGAACAAGAGAGGTCGGGGTGGTCAGATGCTACTTGTGGGCTTTGCCGGAGATGAAGCAGACGGTGGCGACGGTGGTCGTTGTCGAAGGCGAAGTTACAGAGTACCCGCGGTTGAGCTGGATGCACTAACAGATGCGCCTGAGAGTGGGGATGCTGTGAGCTTGGTCAGGGGAAGGAGGGGCGGTGAGTCTTGGCCGGAATTGGTGAGGAGGGTCGTCGGAGTAGCAGCGACACAGAGGGAAATTGGGGCGGCCTGGAGGCAGAGGGGAGGCGGTGTCTGGGGAAAAAGAAGGAGGAGGAGCAGGCGGTTAAATGGACGGGGCCGCGACGAGGTTTAATGCACGGATTAACGCCGATTGATGGAGCTATCAACGGGCAGAAACTGCCGCGCGGTGAGGGGAGAAGGGGTCACGCGGGGAAGAAGAAGGAGGAGGCAGTGTGGGGTCCGCTGGTCAGTGGGAAAACGAAATGAGGGGAGGTCCACTAGTCAGTTGCTTCGCGGGTTGTTTCAGCAGTGAGAAAAACGGTTCGGGGAGAGAGTAGATGGGCTAGGTGGGCTGCTGCTGGGCTGTTGGGTTGGGTTGATTCCTTTCTTATTTTTTTTTATTCTGTGTTCTTTTCCTTTTCTATTTATTTTCTGTTTTGAATTTCCAATCAAACAAACATCAACCAAATCAATTCAAACAACACTCAAATTTTATAATATTGAAATTAATTCTGTTTAGTAATATGGTCAAAAGCCAATAAAATAATAACTTTATTAATCCATTCTTTAATTAAATAAAATGGAACTTTATTTATTTAACATGGTTTGATTTATTTAATAAAAATTCTCATTTGAAAATACTTTCAAATCTAAAACAGTAGGTTTATTTGAAAATAAAGAATATTTGAAAGATTTGTTTTAACAAAATAACCTTTTATTTTAGAGTCTATTACAAATTAAATAACATAGACTTTTATTATTAAATCCACTTGGGTTATATTTATTTTAAAATCTAAAATAAAGCCAAAACACTTTAATAGGTTTTATTTGTGAATATCAAACATTTGGAAAACTTATTTTAAATAATTTAATAAGTTTTGATGTTTCAACTAAATTGGTAAGACCTTTTATTTTAAAAGAGTTTGGATATTAAATTCCTTATTATTTTATTTATACAATCCTTTATTATTTTTAATTAAATCTTTGCTATTTTATTTAAAATCAAATGTTTCAATTCAAAAGCTTGGCCAAGGTTTAATTGGTTTTATAAAATAATATTTATTTATAAATCCATCTTTTCTTTTGAATACCAAATCTTTTATTAAGAGGTCCAAAATAGTATTTTAAATATTTTTATTTTCCTTTGATAAAAGTTTATCTTTTTAAATCTCTTTAGGATTTATTTGTTTAAAATTGGTTTGAGGTTCCATTTGAATTCAAAAAAAAAAAAAATTTCTTCTGGCTCTGAAAATCAAGCAAAGTTTTTTTATTTTTTTCATTTATTTTCACATTACAAGATTTGGAAAATCTTGGGATGTGACAGGCTACCACCCTTAAAATAAATCTCGTCCCGAGATTTGGGAAGGTTAGGGTTACAAGCAAGTTCAAACAACTAGGGTACTACCACCCTTAAAAATTTTCAAACAAAAATTACACATTGGCCTTCTGGGGTCCTGGAAAACTTCTCTAAGCAAACTTTTGCTTTATTTCTACACTTGACTCATGGGCCAAGGTTGAGTTTCTCCATAGGCTTGTTCAACTTGTTTTTCATCCTTTCTGGACAGTTGCTTGCATAATGTCCTGGATTCTTGCAGTTGAAACAATTAATGTCCTTGAGTTCTTTGCGTTGCTCTTGTGGGCAAGTTGCTACATAGTGGCCTGGTTCCTTGCAGTTGTTGCACCACACTTGGTCAATCTCTTTATTCTTCTTGTTCTCTGGGCATCCACTGGAGTAGTGTCCCATTTCTTTACATTTACGACATTGCACAAGGTTCATGTCTTGCTTGGGCTTCTTGATTTTCCTTGATCGTTTGAATTGGGTTGTCTTGTTTGGATGTAGAAGTGGTCCTTTTCCTTTGGTAGACTTGGATCCTTCTTGTTTCCTTTGTTCCACCATGGCATAAATAGGACATAGACCTGGAGTATGATCACTTCCTTCACACAAGTAGCAAGTAGCTTGAGAGGTAGGACATTGTCCAACAGGATGATCTTCTTCACAATTGGGGCATTGTCCATCATGCTCCTTGGAAGTATGATCCTTGTCTCCACAAATAATGCAAGCTGGGGCTCCATCTAGAACAATATTCTTTTCATCCTTGTTATCATAAACTCTCTTTGGATAGCTTTCTTCTATGCTAATCATTTGATTAGTCACCTTAAGCATCAGTTGAGACTGCTCTTCCAAAAACCTTTGGAGTGCTGGATCCCTATCACTAATGTTGACTAGGAACTGAGCTGTTAGTTGGTTCAACTGGTGTTGGGTTGCTATGAGCTCTTTCATGCTATCAGCTTGGTTGGTGTTGGTGTCATCAACCTTGGAGTCCTTTGGAGTAGTCATCTGTTTGGGTTTGAAGGGAGTTTTTAGAATAAGCAGGATAATTCTGAAGAATTATTTCTAATCACACAAATCACAATTCACACAAACAATGTGCATGCAATCATAAACAAACATTTCACTCAAACAAGGTTCAAGCACATACTTTAGGCAACAAAATATTTTTGTTACACCATATAAGTTGGTGGTTTTGACTTAACTATAAATGGTGGTCCATCAACATGGTTCACTTGTGATATTTCCTTCCTTCATGATTCTTCTTTCTTGAGACCATGGTTTCCTTGAGGAAAACTCTTGGTCACAATACTTCAAAGTTGTTGATGGCTTCTTCTTATTTTGCATTCCCTCAGTCTCTAAATCTTAAGCAAGATTTCCTTATTTCACTTGTGGTCCTTAGTAGTTTCCAAGTTGGAAGTCCTTGATGAATATGCTGAAGATGTTGAAGTCATTAGAGTTGAAGATGTTGAAGTCATTAGAGTTGAAGAGGTTGAAGAAGTCCTTTGCATATGATGAAGTCTTTGGTCTTGGGGTAGGTTTTTCCATCAAGTTGAAGTAGAAGAGGTGTAGAGTTAAAACCAAATGGTTGAGGGAAGAGTTTATAAGTATTTTGTAAATAAGTTTTGGAACAAAATACAACTCCTATATTTTCTAAGGGTTTTTGTCCAATCCTAGGGTTTACAAATCCTACAGGCAACACAATGCTCTGATACCATCTGTAGAGGTCCCAACCCAATAAGGTATGGTCCTCCTGTGTTTTACAATGCTAGTCCCTGGATCAATAGCTAGCATCCACAGTTAAGATGTAATATCAAGATACAAAGGTCATAGTATAATTTTATAACCAGGAATAACATATGTTTATTACATCAAACATAGCTCATAGGGCTATTACATTAAATTTGCAGCGGATTATCTATAAGTATGGGTCCATCATCTTCAAAGTGCCACAGGCAGATGTTGGTTGTAGATTTTGTAGTCCTAGTCAATCAAACAATCTTCATTTTTAAAACAATCAACCTGCAACATTACAAGTTACAGCCACAAGGGTCAATACTTTTTGAATTGTATTGGCAAGCTTCACTTTTATGTATAATAAGAGTGGATCCTATCATTACATGTATATTTGGCTAAGTAGAGTTTAAGGCTTATTTGCATAAAGCAATATTTTATCCTATCTTTTCAAAATGGTTTTAAAGTCTTTTGTCAAATTTCTTTTCCAAGTTCCTTGAACTCCTTGGTAGAAACTCAAGTGTTCAAATCCTTGTCAAAATCTCTTGAGCATCTTGGTAACCCCAAGTGCAACAAGTTTTATCAAAAACTCATGAATTCCTTGGTAAAGCCCCAAGTACTTCATGCTCTTGAGCACTTTGGTAACCCCATGTGCAACAAGCTTTACAAAATCTCTTTGAATTCCTTGGTAGACACACAAGGGCATCAAGTTTTTATATTAGAAGTTGGAATGTCGAGATCTCCCATAGTTCAAACTTTAGTTGCTCAGTATTGTCCATAACCGGGGACACGGCTAAGTACTTAGATTTTATTTACTTCTGCAGAAGGAGTACACTTTACCCACATGACACAATCCCATCTTGTTGCCACCAGTGGCCTACTGGATTAGTGCTCACCAAGATGGAGTACTGGCAGATTGAGAATGTGACGAAGTCTTTCCATAAGGTCCTCCCATACATCATTGCTAGATTTGTCTTCAGCCCCCATGAAGCATTCCAGATCCCCATGTCCAGTAACTAAAGACAATGCATGGGTCTTCCTAATGTAATTGACTAAGCCAGAGCCATAATAGCATGTGGTTGTACACGAAAGCCACAATTGGAGAAGCATGTTTGATCTCTAAGTTTCCTAGGTGGTTTTCTTTTGGAGCACAACACAAAGTGATTGCCATAGACATGGTCTCCTTTTGTTGCCATCTTCTCCAAAATTCAAAGTATCCTCCACCTAGGTGGTTCATTGAGTCCTTGTTTTATTATGTAAAACACAAGTCCTTTTCTCAACCTTTGTAAAATCACAACATGTATCTCTTTTCAAAACATAGCATGGCTAAGCATGTACAACTTCAATATTTTCACTAAGGTGTGTATAGGGAATCCTATTAGGATTTAGCATAGCATAAGTATAAAAATATCTTGTCATGCATGATTTCAAAATCCACTAAGTATAATGAAAGTAGTAGGACTTTTGTATGATAGTGTCACTTGCCTTTTTTGTTTTAGGGAATGATAGTCACTTCTTGATCTTGCTAGTCTCACACTTTGCTAATTTCACTACAATCAAACAAGCATAGTATCAAGTAGCATTCCAACAATCAAACAATAATTTCACATACACAAAGCAATGGTTCCTAAGTCTTGTAAAAGAGGGTTCTGTTGTAAAGTTGGTCTCTACTAGGTTTATAAACTTTGTAAGGTCCACATTGGTCTTTTACCAAAATGGCAAAGTCATTTGCAATTGGGTTTTATCCTAAGACTGTTTTAAAATTCATTCATCATTTTATGTGGTGAAAATTTATTCTTATCCAAGCAAACTTTAGGTTTTGCACCAAGTAAGTTGCTCTTGGCAAGGCTTGGTGTTTTTGGGTCAGTAAGTTTGGTCCAAAACATTTTTCCCAAAGTTTTCCTTGCACAAACTTTTCCATAATAAAATCAATGAGTTTTATTTGGCTAGAAAATGACTAAGTTAACTAATTCAACTTAAATTTCTCAAAAATCATTTTTTTTACACTATGGGTTGGTTCCTAGGGTAAGTATGGTCACATAATTCCATTTTGCAAAGGTTTCAATCCTAAAATCAATTTTAAACAATTTTTATACTCTAAATAAGTACTCAAATGTTTCTGCAATTTCAATCAAGCTAACAGATACTATTTTAAAAACTAAGGCCATGGTTGGCTAGGGCTTGTTCTCCTGATTTCATTGATATAAAATTTGTAACTTTTGGACGTGTGGTTTGAAAGTTATAGGGGTTTGAAGTTTGCAAATAATTCTGATTTCAAAACTGTTTTTAGATCTATTACAGGCCACGCGTCGCGTCGTGATTGGTCGATACCGATTCGTCTGGATCGCGTGCTGCGGCGCGTTGGATCAAGTCAGATCGTGCGGCGCAGGATCATCACTTACCCCTTCGTTAATGTTCTATCGTATCCGTCAGATCCAGATCCTACGGTTACTAACACGCTTGCCAAAGTCTGGCGGCGCTCGTCGGCTGCGCGCGGCGGCGACGGTCGGTCAGTGGCGGCGCTGGTGAAATAGGAGGCGAGAGAGGAAGGGAGTAGGCTTACCGAGGTCGTAGTTGGTTGGGGAAGATCAACGTGTGGTCGACGAGACAAGGGGCGCTCGGGGTCGGGCAGAATTCCTCGCCGGAGTTGGTTCTGGCGACGGACGCGCTTGGTCGAGGTCGAAGACGGCTCTGTGGTTCGCGAGAAGACAAACGGAGGGTTGGGTTAGCTGCGTAGGATCGTGGCAAAGATGTGTGCGTGATCCAGAGGGTACGGGGTGGTCGGAATTAACCTGTGGGCGTCGTCGGAGTTGAAGCAGACGACGGTGGCGGTAGGAGTCGTCGCTGCAGATCGTCCTAAGGTAAAACAGGAGCATATTCAGATGCGCAAGAGCAAGACGATGCTGGGTGCGTGAACAAGAGAGGTCGGGGTGGTCAGATGCTACCTGTGGGCTTCGCCGGAGATGAAGCAGACGGTGGCGACGGTGGTCGTTGTCGAAGGCGAAGTTACAGAGTACCCGCGGTTGAGCTGGATGCACTAACAGATGCGCCTGAGAGTGGGGATGCTGTGAGCTTGGTCAGGGGAAGGAGGGGCGGTGAGTCTTGGCCGGAATTGGTGAGGAGGGTCGTCGGAGTAGCAGCGACACAGAGGGAAATTGGGGCGGCCTGGAGGCAGAGGGGAGGCGGTGTCTGGGGAAAAAGAAGGAGGAGGAGCAGGCGGTTAAATGGACGGGGCCGCGACGAGGTTTAATGCGCGGATTAACGCCGATTGATGGAGCTATCAACGGGCAGAAACTGCCGCGCGGTGAGGGGAGAAGGGGTCACGCGGGGAAGAAGAAGGAGGAGGCAGTGTGGGGTCCGCTGGTCAGTGGGAAAACGAAATGAGGGGAGGTCCACTAGTCAGTTGCTTCGCGGGTTGTTTCAGCAGTGAGAAAAACGGTTCGGGGAGAGAGTAGATGGGCTAGGTGGGCTGCTGCTGGGCTGTTGGGTTGGGTTGATTCCTTTCTTATTTTTTTTATTCTGTGTTCTTTTCCTTTTCTATTTATTTTCTGTTTTGAATTTCCAATCAAACAAACATCAACCAAATCAATTCAAACAACACTCAAATTTTATAATATTGAAATTAATTCTGTTTAGTAATATGGTCAAAAGCCAATAAAATAATAACTTTATTAATCCATTCTTTAATTAAATAAAATGGAACTTTATTTATTTAACATGGTTTGATTTATTTAATAAAAATTCTCATTTGAAAATACTTTCAAATCTAAAACAGTAGGTTTATTTGAAAATAAAGAATATTTGAAAGATTTGTTTTAACAAAATAACCTTTTATTTTAGAGTCTATTACAAATTAAATAACATAGACTTTTATTATTAAATCCACTTGGGTTATATTTATTTTAAAATCTAAAATAAAGCCAAAACACTTTAATAGGTTTTATTTGTGAATATCAAACATTTGGAAAACTTATTTTAAATAATTTAATAAGTTTTGATGTTTCAACTAAATTGGTAAGACCTTTTATTTTAAAAGAGTTTGGATATTAAATTCCTTATTATTTTATTTATACAATCCTTTATTATTTTTAATTAAATCTTTGCTATTTTATTTAAAATCAAATGTTTCAATTCAAAAGCTTGGCCAAGGTTTAATTGGTTTTATAAAATAATCTTTATTTATAAATCCATCTTTTCTTTTGAATACCAAATCTTTTATTAAGAGGTCCAAAATAGTATTTTAAATATTTTTATTTTCCTTTGATAAAAGTTTATCTTTTTAAATCTCTTTAGGATTTATTTGTTTAAAATTGGTTTGAGGTTCCATTTGAATTCAAAAAAAATAAAAATTCTTCTGGCTCTGAAAATCAAGCAAAGTTTTTTTATTTTTTTCATTTATTTTCACATTACAAGATTTGGAAAATCTTGGGATGTGACATTTAGTGAACACGATCCAAATTCACCACACCTAATCCGATCTTCACGAGAAGAGATGTGGTTTCAATGGTGGACAACAAAGTGTCGATCATATCATTCATATGACTCATGCTTAACCTTTCGGTTCGTGTGTTCCGAGGCCATGTCTGTACATGCTAGGCTCGTCAAGTCAAACCCAAGTATTTCCGCATGTGCAAAACTGGCTTGCACCCGTTGTATGTGAACATAGAGTTTATAGCACCCGATCATCACGAGGTGCTTGAACACGACGAACTTTCGCAACGGTGCATACATGGGGAGAACACAGTTTTTATCTTGATCTTTAAGTGAGGAATCATCTTATAATGCTACCGTCGCGATCTAAGCATAATAAGATACATAAAAGGATAAACATCACATGCATATAATCTTATGTGACATGGTATAGCCAATCTCCGTGCAACGATCTCCATCTTGTGCGTGCCAGCATGATCTCCATCATTCCACCATGATTGCCTCCACCACGAACAACAACTACAACTATTGCTAACTACTTAGCGATAAAGTAAAGCTATTACATGGCGTATAAGAAGTTGACACACATGTCATACACAATTATAAAGACAACCATATGGCTCCTGCCGGTTGTGTACTCATCGACATGCAAGTCGTGAAATATTACAAAACATGATCATTGCATACAACATACACATCACATCTTGGGCCATATCATATCACAAAACACTCCATGCAAGTACAAGTTAGACGCCTCTACTTTGTTGTTGCATGTTTTACGTGGCTTATGGGAGTAACAAGCTAAGAATGATTCTTACCTACGGAAAGCCACAACAGTGATATTATGGTTGCCAACATCCGGTGTAAATCCCATGACAACTATAGTGAGAGAAATTGGCATCCACCAGCCGCATGTATGGAACAAGCCACACGTCAAGTGCGGAGCTGGTCTCGCGAACGAGGTCGCGTAAAGTTGGCCTGGACCGCTTCGATCTCACTATCCCGTGTCATAAGAAGTACACAACAAGAGGCTTGCAACAGAAAACATCAATGCCCACAACAAGCATGTTGCGTTCTACTCGTGAAACACATCTACGCATAGATCTAGCTCTGATACCACTGAATGGGTTTCGCAACATAGTAAATCAAAAAATTTCTACGGATGCGAACGAGAAAGCCAAGATCTAATCTAGGAGATGCAATCAACGAGAGGGATAGATGAGATCTTCATACCCTTGAAGAAATCGCATAGCGGAAACATTCAACAAAACATGGTTGGTGTAGTCGTACTCGCCTTCTCCTCCTCGCGATCCGATCTGATCCTACGCCGCAAGTGGTGGCGCCTCCGAGATATTGTTGGGATTCGTAGCATGGAAAACAAAATTTTCTATCGCATACAAACAAACAAGCCAAGATCTATCTACTAGATTGTAGCAACGAGTCGATGGAATACTAACCCTCGAAGATCCAAAGCGGTTAACGAGAGCGGATTCTCGTGGATGATGTAGTCATACACTCCCGATCTCAAGATCGCGCAGACGATCCTTCCGGTGCTGCGTTCCAGCAGCGCTTCCGCAGTCGGTCA
The DNA here is from genome assembly GCA_916181665.1 of Avena sativa. Classification (NCBI taxonomy): domain Eukaryota; kingdom Viridiplantae; phylum Streptophyta; class Magnoliopsida; order Poales; family Poaceae; genus Avena; species Avena sativa. The sequence continues at coordinate 429,390,502 of OV702280.1, forward strand.
CACGTTCGGTACTCGATGAAGACCTTCCTCTCCCTTGTTACAGCAGGCAGCGGAGGTTGTAGCACTCTCCTCGCGATTCCGACAGCACGACGGCGTGGTACCGGAAGTAGAGGGGAGATCTCGCAGGGCTTCGCCTTAAGCCGGAGCGAGTATGGTGGACTATGAGAGAGCCTTGGTGATCTACGGTTTAGACACACCAATTAGAAGGGGCTAAACCAGCGGCTAGGGAAATTAGAAGCTCTAACTCGGCGGCTTGGGAGAAATCCCTAGGCTGTGGCTAGGGTTTAGGTTTAGAGGGAGGCAACTTGTGTGTCTAGGAGGGGCGCCCTGCCCCTCCTCTTATAGGTGGAGGGAGGCGCCCCTGGGGAGGGGAGTCCCTCCCCAACTCGGACCCAAGGTGGGCCGGCGGTGGGAGGAAGAACTCCTCCCCCAAGTCTGTTTCAAACCTCCTTCTCCTCTTTCCCAAAACTAGCCGTTTGACTTTCAAACTAGCCGTTTGACTTTTTCAAACTAGGATTTGAATAAACCCTCTATTCTGGTACAGCGATGACACCAAGTACATGATGCAATCACATCAACTTGATATAACACATTCATGTACCCTTTCCCCTCCGGAGTGCCGGACATTCCGGAACCTTCTAGAACATTCTCGATGAAAACACCGGAACCATTCTCCAACTCCGAAACGGGACTTTCCTTATATGAATCTTATTCTCCGGACCATTCCGGATCTCCTCGTGATATCCCGGATCCCATCCGAGACTCCGAACAACATTCGGTCTCTTACTCATCATTCCATAACTACTCAACAACATCGAATCCTTAAGTGTGTCTCCCTACGGTTCGTGAATTATGCGGACATGATCGAGACTCTTCTCCGATCAATAACCAATAGAGGAATCTGGAAATTCATATGGCTCCCACATATTTCAACGATTACTTTGCGATCGAATGAACCACTTACATACGATACCAATTTCCCTTTGTCTCACGATAGTTTACTTATCCGAGGTTTTGATCGTTGGTATCTCTGCATACCTAGTTCAACCTCGTTACCGATAAGTACTCTTTTCTCGTTCCCGTGGTATGTGATCCCTTGTGAGCCAGTCACATGCTTGCAAGCTAATTGGATGACATTCCACCGAGAGGGCCCAGAGTATATCTATCCGTCATATGGATGGACAAATCCCACTCTTGATCCATGTGCCTCAACACATACTTTCCGAACACTCAATGCCACCTTTATAGCCACCCAGTTATGGTGTGGTGTTTGATGTCATCAAAGCATCCTTCCGGTGATGGTGATTAGCATGATCTCATGGTCGAAGGAATTAGGTTACTATGTATCAGAAAGCTTATAGCAAATGAACTATATTAAATGACTTGATCTTTATGCTACGCTTAACTATAGGAGTATGTCCATCACATCATTCTCCTAATGATATGACCCTGTTGTTAATAACATCTCTATGTTCATGATCAGGAAACCATGATCATATATTAACCAACAAGCTAGTTTAACAAGAGGCTTTACTAGGGACTCTTTTATGTTTACAAATCACACAAGTATTAATGTTTCCTGTTAATACAATTATAGCATGGTATGTAAACATTTATCATAAGTATGAAGATATGATAATAACCACTTTATTATTGCCTCTTGGGCATATCTCCAACTGTCTCCCACTTGCACTAGAGTCAATAATCTAGTTTCAAACCTTTGTGTATTCAACACCTATGGCTTTCCGGTGTTGTAAGTACACGATTGCTAGTGGTCAACTGATCTCCGGATCTGACACTTCCAGGTCCGTGTGTAATTGCATGTCTTTGCGTCTCCACGCATCACTCATTCTCTAATGAGATGGCTTTGTATAATTTTGGTCCTTTGGTGTGACCTTTAGTTCTTTGGGGTTAAAAACATGTTGATAATATTGTCGTACAATATATCTTCATTGTATTATCCCACTGTGAACTACACCTAGTTTGATAACAAACTACTTGACACAAATGCCCTCTTTTGCTGCTAAAATAGCAGTCATACACTTAGCCTTTTGTTGTAGTATCTGTCACAATCTTTACTATTAAAAAGAAGTTGGTGTTGGTAGGTTGTACTTTGACACTTTGAGGTCAAACATTGAAACAATCAGGACGGTAGGATCTACATCTAATGGTACATAGTACCTGGTTAGTTAATTACACTGCTTTGCCACCTATAAGTGAAATTGCCGGTTTCTGTGCTATCTAAAAAAAATCATCCTTGCGTTTCGCTTTCGTCGCTCTTTGTCCCGTCCCGCGGACAAGTCATCCCCGCCGCTACCCCCGAACCCCACGTTTTCATCTCGTCACGACCCCGCCTCCGTCCCCTGGACCTCCCCCGGCGGCACGCTCCCTTCCCGCCCATCCCCTGCACTCGCCGACCTCCCATCCCCAAATCGACGGCTTCCTACTCCTCTATGACAGGATCCCGCGAGCTCCGACGTCACCTACCACAACCAATTCTACGCGGCCGCGGCCTTCGCCGACTGGGCCAACTCCTCCTCCACCACTGCAATCTCTCTCCTCCAGAACGACTGCCAGAAGGTGTGAATCCAGATAAGTTTATCAACGTTCAAGCGCCCGATTACCATCTCCCATTGAATCCTCCTGATCCCCAACTACCGCCGCCTCAAACCCTGAATCTGAGTTGTGCTACCTTCCTGATCCTTAGGCTAGGCTTTTGAAACCGCATCAGAGCTCGAAGGGTTGCCATCGTCTAGGTCACGCCTCACAACCGGATATACGTGCAACGTATGCAACCTGAGGCTTTGCCTATGGGACAAACATATCAGGAGCTGCGTCAGTGAATGCACGCGCAGGGGCCTTCGTACATCCTCGAGCATGCCGTGTCCTTCCTTGACATCTAAGGGGGCTCTTGCTGCTCGTCAAGACTTCCATGTACAGAAGTAAAGATTAATCAGGATTCACATCTGATTATGGTGATAAAGATGTGGCCATGAATTTTTAATATATTCACTTATCAGGCTGACTCTGTGTTTACTTCTGTCATTTGGTCGGTTTATGGCCAAGGAGTTGACGAATTTTTATTTTTATATATACTTTGCAATCTCTAAATTCGCTATCTCTATCTGCACTATCGAGAAAAGATTAGTGTTCCGTCGTCGGCTAATACATCGTCTTCGTCTATCGCACATTTTGTAATTAAGCCGCTGTCCACATCCCCAAAATCAAGCCGACGACCACGTCCCGCAGCCTCAAGGAATCACACAGTCGTGTGCCTCGATGCCGATCCAATCGTGCCACCACCGCCTTTGCCACCCACCTCGCCGGCAACCTGACGCGTCTGGCGGCGGGCTTTTCTCGCTCTCGTGGGCTGCCGCGCTACGGCGAGCAGCCGAGGGCGAGGGATAGCGAGCCAAGGGTTGGGTAGGCGTGGCCCTGGCGGCGATGCGGACCAAGAGCAAGGAGAAGACGGCAACGGAGCGGCCACCGACGTGGGAGGGCATGTGGCTTATGCTGTTAGTGCTCGCGGCCTCGCTTGATCATACATGTATATATTTGGATCTTCCTACTCGTAAGGTATATCGTCTTACCTCTCTGACCTTTAGGTAATTACACCGGAAACAAAAGGTGTCCTTGTAAACACGAGAATGTTCTTAGTTTTGTCCATGCTTCTTTCACATATAATGAATTTATTTATGATACAGTATGTCTATACCTTAAAACATCATGGCAAAAGTTAAATAAATGGCATTTATTCTGCTACTAACCATCTTTGATATTTTGGAAATCCCTTATCCTGTGCCATTTCATCAAATGTTGTATCTGCTTGGCAAATGCCGAGCTCATTGACTTTATTTTAAAAACTGCCTTGTGTTGCTTGTTTCTTCAAATTATGCTGCTTATTTAATTCAGGAGCCTATGTGGTTACCAATGTCTACAAGTGAGATTTGTCTTTAGAGATTATAAACTCTTGATTTCTTGGGTTTCTTATAGAGCCACTTTAAATGGACACATTTGGTATAGACTGATATATGAAGACGTCACTATCCTCGCTATTAATTTGGTTTGATAATACGCATGTGATTGGTTGATCGAGAATAGTAGTAATCTAGGATTTTCTTCACAACCTCATCTTCACACAATTTATAATTTATAGCCTATGTTAGGATCTAGAGTTACGTAACTCTCTGCTCCAGGCATGTTAGATTGCACGTTCTTAAGAAATATAGTTTTTTATTACATTCATGTTAGAAGCTGTATAAGATGAGCAATCTTGCAAGACAATAGAGGCCATGGTTATGGAGAAGATGGACCTGCAGTAACATACCATTGGGAAATATCTAAGGCGACTGCTTGAACTTGGCATGGCTGGGGATGGCTTATATCTATCTGCACTGCTTGTATATTTCAACAAATGTATTTCTAGGAACCCTTCTATTGGTGAAATAGAATCGCACAGGTCTAGATTAAAGAAGGACACGTGCCAAGGGAGAGAATTGGCCAAGAAGTTATTTTTTCCAAAATGTTATTCAAGATATGTGAATTTATTTTTCTCTATCACTTTTTTCAATTTAATGGAATAAAATATTGACATCAGTCTTACATAAATGGTTGTTATGTTGTCATGCACATTAATTTCATGATAATTTTATTGTCGAGGAAGAATAGTAATCTTAATCCACTGTGTTATAATCAACTAACACACAAAATGATTCTTACTTTTGACCATTTCGCTTATTTTCACTTGTTTACTAATGGAAGTTTCAGACGGGAAAGAGAAGGCAGAGAAGGGGCCTACAGAGGCATGACCTCTGACATGAGCGATGACGATGGCCGGCCCTGTGGCTTTGGTGCTGCATCGATACTGACAATGGCGCGTAGGGCGGGAGAATGGTGCCGACAAGAGACACACCAGGGCAACCTGCCTCTACATGATGGTTTGATGTGCTTGTTGGTGTCACCCATCAAACAAATTATCTGAAATATGAGCGTGTACCTAAACTGGACACTTGGTGCGATGGCTCTGGACCTACGCACCTGGCGCTCGCTCGCTGATTATTGTCGACTAACAGGCAGAGCCAAAGAACATTGCGTGGAACCACATGGCATGCCGACTATAATGTTACCGAAAGACCGCGGGAATCTATCAAGTCAACTTTGTAAGTATAGAAGTGCCATATGATCTGACACCTTTTCCCCACTCTAATAGGTGTTCAATCCAATGCTAAATAAGGTTAACAGGCGCACAGGTCAAGAACAAAAGTGTTGATTATTTTAGTATGTATTGGTAAAAATAATTCATTGTGTTAGTTTTCTTCCAAAATTGCCAAGTCGTTATCAGATTCTCCACCCTTCAAAGAAGTATACATGACTCTTCTTTACTTTTCTGTTTATTTAATTTGTTAAAGTACACTCATTGTAAATATGGTATGTTTACTGTTTAGTACCGATAGATGAAGTGGGAGCTACATGTGCTTATGTTGTTGCAGACAAGGCTTGGTTCAACCAACTGAAGAACTTGATCCATAGATCTTGTAAATTGGTTACGTCACCTGATTAAAGCCTAAGGTATGTAAGCGAAACTATCTCCATAAGTCAATATACGTGTTCTCTGTTTTGATGAAACCGACGTATCTGCATTTAAGTTTCATATGCATATCTTCTAGAGCGGTCTAATGAAAATAGTGAGTGAGCTTCAGTCCACACTTCTTGACAACTTTGTATGGTTAAAGGATAAACTTCGACAAATTTTCCACTTCTGCGCTTGTGGTAAATTTCTCTTCTGTTTACTGTACCAATAAAATGAATTTTTCTGGCAACATCAATTCATGTAATTTATGCATAGCTATATATGCATGTTTAATTCATGAATGATGTAGGACCAATGTCGCAAACATATAATGTGCCTTAAATAAGGAATAATATTTCTTTTTGTTATTCATGTTGTATTGGGTTGAGCCAAGGCAAAGTACAAGGAACAAGGGAGCAGCACTTGGAAAAGGGAGCCAAAAATACAAACATGTACTGTGCCTGTGTGAGGGGGAGGACAAGCCGGTGAAGGAAGGGTGTGACACAAACAAGAAATAGTTGCTTAAATTGGTTTGGAAAAATGTTTTTTTTGGGTTGATGCAAGAAATGTCTCTCACATGTGTCTCTATAGCATCTATGGAAAACGATGCTTGGCAGTTTTTCGGTTAATAGATTTTTCTATGCCAAATGCTTTGTCATCGTTAGTCTAGAAATTGACATATTGATGGTCGGAATATCACGCTGATGGAAAAAAAAATTCGTGTTATATGTTGTATATTTGTTGCATTGTTGGACCCTTGGATGTAAGATGTCACATATAGACAATTATATGGCATTGGTATTTGGTAGAATCAACAACCCTTTTAAATTCTATGCAGATGAAAAAAATATATGTGCGTATGTTGTTACTCATCCGCATAGATTGATAGAAGTGTCATAGTTTCAGAGTGTAGATAGAGAGGCAGGGAGGAACGGAGATAGAGAGAAGGTGGAAAAGGAGGAAAGATGATAGAACCACGAGCATGACCATTCTACCAATCCAAACTCTATGATATTCTTTAGCTTTGCCACTGAATGTTCATATGTATGATGGTGAAATAAATTTAATGTCCCGTTGCAACGCACGGGCATTTAACTAGTGTCTTTAACTTTGGAACTCATCCAAATCCATTATGGAACTCACTTTCCATTATATTGTGCCACCCTTGGTTTAGATTGAGATAAACTTAATTTGTACTTTGTGACAAAACTAGTATCAATGTAGTACTTTTACAATGAACTAACCATCTATTTGTCACTTCTACAAATAATATACTCTTAGTTCTTCCAAAAGATCTTAAGAATATTCTTACTATTGTCCAATGATCATCTTATGAATCATTCTGGTATATGCTCACAACATTTAGAGCATAGGACATATCTGGATTTGTACATATCACACTATGATTGATATAAATACTCTTTGTGATCAAGTATTAATCTATACTTGAATCTTGTTTCACTTACCAAATGTCAATACATTTGAATATATCATCAATATTGAACTCATTCAACCCTTTCTGTGCGACAAGAAACTTTCTTGTAGTTTCTATATTGAACTCATTCAATATCTCGTCTATGTACTTCTGGCACAACCATATTAGCGTCTATTCATGCCAAATAATTGGGTTTTGCCTAAGTCTTTCATCGAGATGAAATTCTTATCCTGTGTTAATAAAAGATACATTATTTCCAATCAACAATATGTCTTCCACATAATGTATTAGAAACATGTCTTAGCGCTCCCACTTAATTTCTTGCAAATGCAAGCATCTTCATCATCTCTGATGAATTTAAACTCTTTTAACATTTTCATCATAGTGAATATTCCAACTCCGCGATGCTTACTTCAACCATTGAAGTTTGCATATGCTTTTAGCATCCTTTGAATTAACAAAACCCTTTGGACCGTGTCATGCACACGTCCTAGGTAACCCTTCTATTAGAAGAATTTGTTTTGTTTATCCAACTACCACATAACAAAATTATATGTAGTGGTTGCTATATTAATCCTAGACTAAATATCGCTATGAAAGATCAGATCTTGTCACAGTCAACCTTTGAACATTATTGTGAACTCTTTCCCAATCATGTCGACCATTTCATAGATGCAAAACATTCATGTCTATTTCTTTATAGATCCAAACACAACTGTAAGGTCTTACACCTTTCTCGAGGGTCCTTCAAGTTCAAAACTTGATTTCTCGTGTATGGAACTATCACGGATTTTATGGCTTCAAGCCATTTGACGGAGTCAGGGCTCATCATCGCTTATTTGCATGTAGTCGGATCATTATTGTCAAATAATGATTTAACTCTCAAATCTTGGTATTTGATTGTTCATCCGACCTACTTGTTTCAATAGGAACTTGGATCTCCGTGACGACAACCTTTGAGGTACGTGAGCCATGAGCATTGTTGCTACCTCCGGAACACTTTTCGGCGCTGCGCAACTTTGCACATATAGCTAAGGTTCTTTTAACCTTATCAAAGTTCTATTGTCCTCCCACTTAACTTTTCACGAAAAATTTCTTCTCAAAGAAACTTGACGTTCTAAGCAACAAACACTTTTGTCTCCGGTGTTTATGGAGGAATACTTAACAGTTATACAAAGACAGGTTCATTCGACTTTGGTTGCACACATCTTTCTTATGCATAGCATACCAATGTTTTAAGAAAGGACTACTTGGGTTTTATCCCAAACCATAACTTTATATGGTGTCATTTCAACGGATTATGATGAAGCTCTTTTCAGTGGAAAAAACGGTAGTCTCTAAAGCTTTTAATCTTTAAAATATAATGGCAGTTTTATGAATTATACCTTTGATCTTACCATGTCAAACAAGGTTTAATTACATATCTCGAATGCTCCATACTCTTATGGTGTTTCGGGAAATGCAAATCCACGGAATGATTCCATAAATCTTAGGTATTATGCTAAACTTTGTAACTCAAATATCTTCCTTTATGATCTTCATCATAAACTGTTTATATTCTTGTTACAATGATTTTGCACTTCATCTTGAAAGTCTTTGAACTTTTCAAATGTTTCATACTTCATCCTTATTAAGTAAATATTCATATATTCACTCAAATTTTCGGAGAAAGCATATGAAGTTGAAATCCATCGCTCTTGACTACACATAATGGACTTCGTACAACAATATGTACAAGTTCCAATAAGCTAGTCATTCGTTCCCTTTTGGCCTATGAACGAAGTTTTAATTATTTCTAGGAAAGTTTCACAAGCGTCATTTGATCAAAAATCAAAAGACTCTAAAATTCCATCCACATGGAGTTTCTTCATGTTTTCTTTCAATATAATTTAAACGGCGATGTCACTTCCTAAGTGATCTTTCAATCAATTTGTCTTTCGACATCTTTAGCACTAGTTTTATGGATGTGATTTCTCCAACGAGATTTGCGAATCCATCTTTTATGGATTACGGCAATTATTTGAACAACCCTTTTGTTCTCATAATACCTGATAAAACAAATCTTTGAAGGCAAGCTTTGATGTTTAACGAGCAACACAATAACCCTTTATTTGTTCTCGATGAACATCATCACATATTCTTTTGCTAGTTACTTAGGCCACTGTAGTTCATGAATTCTGTTGTTTCGTATGACGATTCACACCAACAAATTCAGTATCAAATACTTAAGAACCGCTTTGTTTAATAAGCAAAGAATATAGCCATAACATGTATATCATCTATATACTTAATCTGAACAATTCTAGTCTTTTCTTTTCTGCCATATACTTATGAGATTCTCTTTCAGTATTTCCTTTTCTATTTGAAAGAATCTATCAACATCAATAGTGGAGTCATACATATGACACATAGTCCAAAGCGTGTATAGTTAAATACCAATGTCTTTGGACTTGCACTTTGAAGTAGATCACCATCATCAAATGTTTGGTGTACTTTCAAATTCCATTCTTTAGTAATCTCTTGGTGTAGTAAACATTTTCTCTACATCAAATATTCACCCTTATCATGGAATGATCCATGATCAAGCTACTTTTAGCTTATAACGGTGAATCATGAGTATAATGTTGCTCTCCAAATCCTTTTGGAGGATTAGGACAACTAGTGTCTCCAACCTTTTGTAAATTCTCATCAAACATGAGAACATGACTTTTGCCATATTATACTCTATCATGTTGCAACCAAAACTTCGTTTCAGATATCACAATATCTTCCACACATCATGGTTTCTGAAATAACTCTTTCAGATCCTAGATAACCTTGATATTAAGACAATCCTTTGAATATCAAGAATCATGGAGAAAAACATGATACTCATACACTAACTCTTGGAGTTGTCACTCTTGTTTTAATACCAATTATTAAACTTCATGGAGTAACCGGAACTTACTGAAAGTTTGCAATAGGACTTTTAAACTTTAGATTAACACTTCAAAACAATACGATACCAGTTCGTAAAGTAACTAACCAGAATTCTATAGTTCTATCATCTCAATTATAACTAAGCGCAAGGTGGTAAACGGATGCCAATGACTACAACAACTATGCAAATTCACTTTGATTTAATTTATGATAAATAGTGTTCAACTTTTAATCATATTGCTGTTGAACTCCCACTCAAAACAATATCCCTCACATTGTTTTAGTGATCACACGAACCAAATCCACCACATCAAAACCGATCATCACGAGAGTTGATGCAGCTTCAATGGCGAACAATCAAATGTTCATCATATCTACTATATGACTCATGCTTTACCTTTCGGTGATCCGTGTTCCGAGACCATGTCTGTACATGCTAGGCTCGTCAAGATCAAACCTTAGCTTCTGCATGAGCAAATCTGGCTTGCTCACGTTGTATACACTCGCAGAATCTAACACACCCGATCATCACGTGGTGCTTCGAAACAACGAGCTTTAGCAACGGTGCTTACTAAGGATGAACACTTTAAAACTTGAAATTGTGTGCTTGAGGGATCATCTTATAATGCTACTGTCGTAAACTAAGCAATACAAGATGCATAAAAGGATTAACATCACATGCAATTCATAATATGTGATATGATATGGCCTTTCTTCTTTGTGCTTCCGATCTCCATCTTCAAGCACGAACATGATCTCCATCATCACCGGCATTGCATCAAGGTCAATGATGCTGCTCCATGGTTGTCTTCCACCAGCTTCAACTATTACAACTACTTTGAATATACACGCGGGTCTTAACAGAATTTAAAGACAACCATATGGCTCCTGCCGGTTGCCAACTTACAATAAGGAACATTGCATACATCAAATATAATCACAATCATGGCCATATCACATCACAGCACACCCCTGCAAAGCAAAGTTAGACGCCTCTAATTTTCTTTGCATATTTTACGTGGTTTGGGGCTTTCAATAAGTGTCGTTCTAACTTACGAACAAGAACCACAACATTGATACTAGTATTGTTAATCACCTGTTGTAAATTGGATCTTAACTATGCTAGGAGAAACAGGCACCCGCAAAGCCACTTATGCAATACAAGTTGCATGTCAAGCGTGGAGCAAGTCTCATGAACGATGTCATGTAAGGTTAGCCCGGGCCGCTTCATCCCACCATCCCGCAAGATGCAAAATACACAAGAAGCAATTGACAACAAAAGCATCAACGACCACAATGACCATTGTGTTCTACTCGTGCAACAGATCTACATATAGACACGGCTCTGATGCCACTGTTGGGATTCGTAGCATGGAAAACAAAATTTTCTATCGCATACAAACAAACAAGCCAAGATCTATCTACTAGATTGTAGCAACGAGTCGATGGAATACTAACCCTCGAAGATCCAAAGCGGTTAACGAGAGCGGATTCTCGTGGATGATGTAGTCGTACACTCCCGATCTCAAGATCGCGCAGACGATCCTTCCGGTGCTGCGTTCCGGCAGCGCTTCCGCAGTCGGTCACACGTTCGGTACTCGATGAAGACCTTCCTCTCCCTTGTTCCAGCAGGCAGCGGAGGTTGTAGCACTCTCCTCGCGATTCCGGCAGCACGACGGCGTGGTACCGGAAGTAGAGGGGAGATCTCGCAGGGCTTCGCCTTAAGCCGGAGCGAGTATGGTGGACTATGAGAGAGCCTTGGTGATCTAGGGTTTAGACACACCAATTAGAAGGGGCTAAACCAGCGGCTAGGGCAATTAGAAGCTCTAACTCTGCGGCTTGGGAGAAATCCCTAGGCTGTGGCTAGGGTTTAGGTTTAGAGGGAGGCAACTTGTGTGTCTAGGAGGGGAGCCCTGCCCCTCCTCTTATAGGTGGAGGGAGGTGTGCCTGGGGAGGGGAGTCCCTCCCCAACTCGGACCCAAGGTGGGCCGGCGGTGGGAGGAGGAACTCCTCCCCCAAGTCGGTTTCAAACCTCCTTCTCCTCTTTCCCAAAACTAGCCGTTTGACTTTTTCAAACTAGGATTTGAATAAACCCTCTATTTTGGTACAGCGATGACACCTAGTACATGATGCAATCACATCAACTTGATATAACACATTCATGTACTCTTTCCCCTCCGGAGTGCCGGACATTCCGGAACCTTCTAGAACATTCTCGATGAAAACACCGGAACCATTCTCCAACTCCGAAATGGGACTTTCCTTATATGAATCTTATTCTCCGGACCATTCCGGATCTCCTCGTGATATCCCGGATCCGATCCGAGACTCCGAACAACATTCGGTATCTTACTCATCATTCCATAACTACTCAACAACATCGAATCCTTAAGTGTGTCTCCCTACGGTTCGTGAATTATGCGGACATGATCGAGACTCTTCTCCGATCAATAACCAATAGAGGAATCTGGAAATTCATATGGCTCCCACATATTTCAACGATTACTTTGCGATCGAATGAACCAATTACATACGATACCAATTTCCCTTTGTCTCACGATAGTTTAGTTATCCGAGGTTTTGATCGTCGGTATCTCTGCATACCTAGTTCAACCTCGTTACCGATAAGTACTCTTTTCTTGTTCCCGTGGTATGTGATCCCTTCTGAGCTAGTCACATGCTTGCAAGCTAATTGGATGACATTCCACCGAGAGGGCCCAGAGTATATCTATCCGTCATATGGATGGACAAATTCCACTCTTGATCCATGTGCCTCAACACATACTTTCCGAACACTCAATGCCACCTTTATAGCCACCCAGTTACGGTGTGGTGTTTGATGTCATCAAAGCATCCTTCCGGTGATGGTGATTAGCATGATCTCATGGTCGAAGGAATTAGGTTACTATGTATCAGAAAGCTTATAGCAAATGAACTATATTAAATGACTTGATCTTTATGCTACGCTTAACTATAAGAGTATGTCCATCACATCATTCTCCTAATGATATGACCCTGTTGTTAATAACATCTCTATGTTCATGATCAGGAAACCATGATCATATATTAACCAACAAGCTAGTTTAACAAGAGGCTTTACTAGGGACTCTTTTATGTTTACAAATCACACAAGTATTAATGTTTCCTGTTAATACAATTATAGCATGGTATGTAAACATTTATCATAAGTATGAAGATATGATAATAACCACTTTATTATTGCCTCTTGGGCATATCTCCAACAGATATGCACACGTACGGTGTCGCGACGTCTCCTCCTTCCTTGGTCCAGCAAGTGGGGTGGAGAGATAGATTGGATCTACAACACGACGGCGTGGTGCTATGGTGGAGAGTTTCTGCGGAAGGGCTTCGCCTACGCACAGTCGGGAGAGAGAGAGGGAGGGCAGCAGTATTGCGGCTAGGGTTCAAGGAGTGGGGGGAGGAGGGTGCGCCCCTGCCCTCTTTATATAGAGGGCTGTCCGGCCCCTTTGGCCCCTCCTCCAAGCCCTAGGGCGGCGGCCCCAAGGGTTGGAGTGGGGGGCAAGTCTCCCCTCCCTTCTAGAAGGGTTCCTAGGGTTTTCCCTAGGGTTTTGGCCGGCTGGGCCTATGGGGCCTTGTGCCCCTAGCCCAATGCGGCCAGGGCACTCACTCGTAGGCCCACACACCCCTCCGACAAGTGGGGCCACGTTGGTTCCACTGCGGAAGCTTCTAGAACCTTCCGGTACAATACCGGACATTCTGAAATCCAAAAAATGCTTTCCTTTATATGAATCTTATTCTCCGGACCATTTCGGAACCTCTCGTGATGTCCTGGATCTCATCCGAGACTCCAAACAAAAACTCATAAACCATTTATCTATTCTATCCTAGCGTCGAGACACGTTAAGTGTGTGACCCTACGGGTTCGAGAATATGCAGACATGATCTTCTATCAATAATCAACAGCGGGATCTGGAAACCCATATTGACTCCCACATATTCATCGATGATCATATCTGATGAACCATGATGCTAGGATTCAATTAATCCCATATATATATTCCCTTCGTCACGCGATATTTTACTTGCCCGAGATTCGATCGTTGGTATCGGCATACCTAGTTCAATCTCGTTCACAGCAAGTACTTTACTCGTTCCGTAATTCGATATCACTTTGTGATCAACTCCTTAACCACGTGCTTGCAAGCGGTGTTGATATCGATTACCGAGTGGGCCCGAAGTATATCTCTCCGACTTTGGAGGGACAAATCCCATCTCGATACATACAACCCAACAAGTACTTTCCGATCACCTGTGAGACACCTTGATGATCACCCTCACATAGGATGACGTTTGATGACCTCAAAGCTTTCTTCCGATACCAGGGAGTTGCATTATCTCATGGTCTAAGGAATACAATATTTGACATAAGAAAAAACTTCGCAAAGATGAACACGATGACACGATCTAATTACTCTGCTTGATTTGGGTCTGCCCATCATATCATTCTCCCAATGACATGATCTCATTATTAATAGACAACTCATATCTATGGTTAGAAACCTTAACCATCATTAATCAATGAGCTAGTCCATAGAGGCGTACTAGGGACACGGTGTTGTTCATAAACCACACAAGTATCAAAGTTTCCGCTTAATACAATTCTAGCATGGAATATAAACTTTATCATGAACAAGAATTATAACAATAACATCTTTATTATTTCCTCTAGGGCATAATTCCAACAATACGAATTTCCCTTTGTCTCGCGATAGTTTACTTATCCGAGGTTTGATCGTCGGTATCTATGCATACCTAGTTCAACCTCGTTACCGATAAGTACTCTTTTCTAGTTCCCGTGATATGTGATCCCTTGTGAGCCAGTCACATGCTTGTAAGCTAATTGGATGACATTCCACCGAGAGGGCCCAGAGTATATCTATCCGTCATATGGATGGACAAATCCCACTCTTGATCCATGTGCCTCAACACATACTTTCCGAACACTCAATGACACCTATATAACCACCCAGTTACAAAGTGGTGTTTGATTTCATCAAAGCATCCATCCAGTGATGGTGATTAGCATGATCTCATGGTCGAAGGAATTAGGTTACTATGTATCAGAAAGCTTATAGCAAGTGAACTATATTAAATGACTTGATCTTTATGCTATGCTTAACTATAGGAGTATGTCCATCACATCATTCTCCTAATGATATGACCCTATTGTTAATAACATCTCAATGTTCATGATCAGGAAACCATGATCATATATTAACCAACAAGCTAGTTTAACGAGAGGATTTACTAGGGAATATTTTATGTTTACAAATCACACAAGTATTAATGTTTCCTGGTAATACAATTATAGCATGGTATGTAAACATTTATCATAAGTATGAAGATATGATAATAACCACTTTATTATTGCCTATTGGGCATATCTCCAACAGTCTCCCACATGCACTAGAGACAATAATCTAGTTTCAAAACTTTGTGTATTCAACACCTATGGCTTTCCGGTGTTGTATTTACACGGTTGCTAGTGTTCAATTGATCTTCTGATCCGACTCTTTTAGGTCTGTGTATAATTGTATGTCTTTGCGTCTCTATGCATCACTCATTCTCTAATAAGATGGCTTTGTATAAATTTGGTCCTTTGGTGAGACCTTTTGTTCTTTGGGGTTAAAACATGTTGATACTATTATCGTACAATAAATCTTCATAGTACTATCCCGCCGTGAACCGCACCTAGTTTGATAACAAACTACTTAACATAAATGCCCTCTTTTGATGCTATAATAGCAGCCATATACTTAGCCTTTTGTTGTAGTATCTGTCACAATGTCTAAACTTTGGAATTCATCCAAATCCTTTACGGAACTTACTTTCCATTATATTGTGCCACCCTTAGTTTAGATTGATATAAACTTAATTTTTACTTTGTGAAAAAAACAGTATCAATGTAGTACCATTTACAATGAACTAACCATATATTTGTCACTTCTACAAACAATATATTCTTAGTTCTTCCAAAAGATCATAAGAATATCCTTACTATTGTCCAATGATCATCTTATGAATCATTCTGGTATATGCTCATAACATTTAGAGCATAGTACATATCTGGATTTGTACATATCACAGTATGATTGAAAAATACTTTTTGTGATTTTATTCATCAAGTATCAATCAATACTTGAATCTTTGTTTCACTTACCAAGTGTCGATACACTTGAATTTCGATTTAATCCTTTTTGTGTGGAAGGAACCTTTCTTGTCATTTCCATATTGAACTTATTCAATATATCATATATATATATAGATATTGATGCAAAATATTCGGGTTTTGCCTAAGTCTTTCATCGAGATGAAATTCTTAACATGTGTTAATAAAAGATACATCATTTGCAATCAACAATATGTCTTCCACATAATGTATTAGAAATATGTCTTAGCGCTCTCACTTAATTTCTTGCAAATGCAAGCATCTTCATCGTCTCTGATGAATTTAAACTCTTTTAACAGTTTCATCATGGTGAAGATTCCAACTCCGCGATGCTCACTTCAACCATTGTAGTGTGCATACGCTTTTAACATCCTTTAAATTAACAAAACCCTTTGGACCATGTCATGCACACGTCCTAGGTAACAATTCTATTAGAAGAACTTGTTTTGTTTATTCAACTACCACATAACAAAATTATATGTAGTGGTTGCTACATTAATCCGTTTAGAATAAATATCGCTATGAAAGATCAAATCTTGCCATATTCAACCTTTGAACATTGTTGTGAACTCTTTCCCAACATGTCGATTATTTCATAGATGTGAAACATCCATGTCTATTTCTTTATAGATCCAAACACGACTGTAAGATTTTACACCTTTCTAGAGGGTCTTTCAAGTTCAAAGCTTGATTTCTCGTGTATAGAACTATCATGGATTTTATGGCTTCAAGCCATTTGACCGAGTCAGGGCCCATCATCGCTTCTTTGCATGTAGTCGGTCCATCATTGTCAAAAAACAAGATTTACTTTCAAATCCTAGTATTTTATTGTTTACCCGACCTACCAGGTTCAATAGGAACTTAGACCTCCGTGACCACAACCTTTAAGGCACGTGAGCCATGAGCATTGTTGCTGCCTCCGGAACACTTTTAGGTGCTACGCAACTTTGCACATATAGCTAAGGTTCTTTTAACCTTATCAAAGTTCTATTGTCCTCCCACTTAACTTTTCACGAAAAATTTCTTCTCAAGAAACTTGACGTTCTAAGCGACAAACACTTTTATATTTGGTGTTATGGAGGATTACCCAACAGTTATTCAAAATAACATACACAGATATGCTCATCCGACTTTGGTTGTAGACATCTTACTTATGCATACCAATGTTTAAGAAAGGACAACTTGGGTTTTATCCTAAACCATAACTTTATATGGTGTCATTTCAACGGATTATGTTGGAGCTCCTTTCAGTGGAAAACGGTAGTCTCTAAATCTTTAATCTTTTAAAATATAATGGCAATTTTATAAATTACACCTTTAATCTTACCATGTTAAACAAGGTTTCATTACATATCTCAAAGCTCCATACTCTTATGGTGTTTCGGGAAATGCAAATGCACGGAGCGATTCCTCAAATCTTAGGTGTTATGCTCAACTTGTAACTCAAATATCTTCCTTTATGACCGTATCATAAATTCTTTATTTTCTTGTTACATTTATTTTGTAGTTCATCTTGAAAGTCTTTGAATTTTTCAAATGTTTCACACTTCATCCTTATTAAGTAAATATTCATATATTCACTCATATTTTCGGAGAAAGCATATGAAGTTGAAATCCATCGCTCTTGACTACACATAATGGACTTCATACAACAATTTGTACAAATTCCAATAAGCTAGTCTTCCGTTCCCTTTGGCCTATGAATGGAGTTTTAATTATCTCTAGGAAAGTTTCACAAGCGTCATTTGATCAAATATCAAAAGACTCCAAAATTCCATCCACATGGAGTTTCTTCATGTTTTATTTCCAATATAATTTACACAGCGATGTCACTTCCTAAGTGATCTTTATTATCAATTGTCTTTTGACATTTTTAGCAATAGTTTTATGGATGTGATTTATCCAACGATATTTGTAAATCATCCATATTTTATGGATTACGACAATTATTTGAATAACCCTTTTGTTCTCATAATACCTGATAAAACAAATCTTGAAGGCAAGCTTTTATGTTAACGAGAAACACATCAACACTTTATTTGTTCTCGACAAACATCATCACATATTCTCTTGCTAGTTACTTAGGCCATTGTAGTTCATGAATTGTGTTGTTTCGTATGACGATTCACACCAACAAATTCAGTATCTAATACTTAAGAACCACATTATTTAACAAGCAAAGAATACAGCCATAACACGTATATCCTCTATATACCTAAGCTGAACAATTCTAGTCTTTTCTTTTCTGCCATATATTTATGAGATTCTCTTTTAGTATTTCCTTTTCTGTTTGAAAGAATCTATCAACATCAATAGTGGAGCCATACACATGATACATAGTCCAAAGCATGTATAGTTAAATACCATTGTCTTTGGACTTGCACTTTGAAATAAGTCACCATCATCAAATATTTGGTGTTCTCTCAAATTCCATTCTTTAGTAATCATTTAGTGTAATAAACATTTTACCTACATAAAATATTCATCCTTATCATGGAACTATTCATGATCAAGCTACTTTAGGTTATAAGGGTGAATTGCGAGTATAATGTTGCTCTCCAAAACCTTTTGGAGGATTAGGACGACCAACGTCTCCAACCTTTTGAAAATTCCCATCAAATATGAGAACATAAACTTTGCCATATTATACTCTATCATGTTATAATCAAAACATCATTTCAGATATCGCAATATCTTCCACATATGATGTTCCTAGATAACCTTGATATTAAAATAGTCTTTTGAATATCAAGAATCATGGAGATAAACATGATACTTATATACTAACACTAGAATTGTTACTCTTGATTTAATACCAATTATTAAACTTCATGGAGTAACCAGAACTTACTGAAAGTTTGCAATAGGACTTTTAAACTTTAGATTAACACTTCAAAAAAATACGATACTAGTTCGTAAAGTAACTAACCAGAATTCTGTAGCTCTATTATCTCAATTATAACTAAGCGCAAGGTGGTAAACGGATGCCAATGACTACAACAACTATGCCAATTCACTTTGATTTAATTTATTTTTAAACAGTGTTGAACTTTTAATCATATTGCTATTGAAATCCCACTCAAAACAATATCCCTCACATTTTTCTAGTGATCACACGAACCAAATTCACTACACCAAGTCTGATCATCACATGACATGATATAGTTTCAAAGGCGAACAATCATCATGTTCATCATATCATCTATAAGACTCATGCTTTACCGTTCAGTATTCCGTGTTCCGAGACCATGTATGTACATGCTAGGCTCGTCAAGATCAAACCTTATCTTCTGCATGAGCAAATATGGCTTGCTCCCGTTGTATACACTCGCAGAATCGAACACACCCAATCATCACGTGGTGCTTCAAAACAACGAGCTTTAGCAACGGTGCCTACTAAGGATGAACACTTTATAACCTGATATTTTGTGAGATGGATCATCTTATAATGCTACCGTCGCGATCTAAGCAATACAAGATGCATAAAAGGATTAACATCACATGCAATTCATAATATGATATATGATATGACCTTTTCTTCTTTTGCTTCCGATCTCCATCTTCAAGTACGAACATGATCTCCATCATCACCGGCGTGGCGTCAAGGTCAATGGCGCCGCTTCATGGTTGTCATCCACCCGCATCAACTATTACAACTACTTTGAATAATAGACACGCAGGTCTTAACGAAACTAAAAGACAACCATAAGGCTCCTGCCGGTTGCTGACTTACAATAAGGAACATTGCATACATCATATATAATCACAATCATGGCCATATCACATCACAGCACACCCCTGCAAAACAAAGTTAGACGCCTCTAATTTTCTTTGCATGTTTTACGTGGTTTGGGGCTTTCAATAAGTGTTGTTCTAACTTACGAACAAGAACCACAACGTTGATACTAGTATTGTCAATTACCCGTTGTAAATTGAATCTTCACTATGTTGGGAGAAACAGGCATCCGCAAAGCCACTTATGCAATACAAGTTGCATGTCAAGCGTGGAGCAAGTCTCATGAACGATGTCATGTAAGGTTAGCCCGGGCCGCTTCATCCCACCATCCCGCAAGATGCAAAGTACATAATAAGCAATCGACAACAAAAATATCAACGCCCACAATGACCATTGTGTTCTACTCGTGCAACAGATCTACATATAAACACGGCTCTGATACCACTGTAGGAGTTCGTAGCATGGAAAACAAAAAATTCTATCGCATGCACACAAACAAGCCAAGATCTATCTACTAGATTGTAGCAACGAGTCGATTAGAGTACTCACCCTTGAAGATTCCAAAGCGGTTAACGAGAGCAGATTCTTGTGGGTGATGTAGTCGTACACTTGCCGATCTCAAGATCACGTAGACAATCCTTCCGACGCTGTGTTCCAGCAGCGCTTCTGTAGTCAGTCACACGTTCGATACTCTATGAAGACCTTCCTCTCCCTTGTTCCAGCAGGCAACAGAGGTTTTAGTTCTCCCCTCGCGATTCCGGCAGCACGACGGCATGGTGCCAGAAGTAGAGGAAAATCCTGCAGGGCTTCGCCTAAGCCAGAGCAGGTTATGGTGGATATAGGGTTTCCGGCGATCTAGGGTTTAGAGGGCCGGAGAGGAGGAGGCGTGGCCGGCGGAGGCTAGGAAGGCGACGGCGGCGGCGAGCGGCGGCGCAACGGCTAGGTGGGGAGGGGTTGGTGTCGTGTTCTCTTGGAGCAGCCCCTCCCCTCTATTTATGAGAGGGAGGGCAGCTTGGGAGAGGGGAGTTTTAATCCTTCCCCAACTCCCTCTTTTTGTTGGAGGGAAAGAATGACTCTTTCCTTCTTCTACTAGGAAACCATTGTTCCAGTTTGACTTTTCAAACCTGCCTTTTGACTTGCAATTTGGAGCTTAATTCCTCTCTTTCAAATGCCCAACCAAGTGACCTAGGACATGATCCAATCATTCCACTTAACCATGACACATTCATGAACCATTCCCCTTCTAGTCCGGTGAACCTTCTAGACCCTTCTAGAACCTCTTCGATGAAATCATCGGAATCATTCCCGAACTCCGGAATTGGACTTTCCTTATATGAATCTTATTCTCCGGACCATTCTGGATCTCCTCATGATATCCCGGATCTCATCCGAGACTCCGAACAACATTCGGTCTCCCTACTTACATTCCATATCTACTAAACAACATCGAATCCTTAAGTGTGTCTCCCTACGGTTCGTGAATTATGCGGACATGACCGAAACACTTTTCTGATCAATAACCAATAGAGGAATCTGGAAATTCATATGGCTCCCACATATTTCTACAATTAATTTGCGATCGAATGAACCATTTATATACGATACAAATTTCCCTTTGTCTCGTGATAGTTTACTTATCCAAGGTTTGATCGTCGGTATCTCTGCATACCTAGTTCAACCTCGTTACCGATAAGTACTCTTTTCTTGTTCACGTGATATGTGATCCCTTGCGATCCAGTCACATGCTTGCAAGCTAATTGGATGACATTCCACCAAGAGGGCCCAGAGTATATCTATCCATCATATGGATGGACAAATCCCACTCTTGATCCATGTGCCTCAACACATACTTTCCGAACACACAATGCCACCTTTATAACCACCCAGTTACGAAGTGGTGTTTGATGTCATCAAAGCATCCATCCAGTGATGGTGATTAGCATGATCTCATGGTCGAAGGAATTATGTTACTATGTATCAGAAAGCTTATAACAAGTGAACTATATTAAATGACTTGATCTTTATGCTACGCTTAACTATAGGAGTATGTCTATCATATCATTCTCCTAATGATATGACCCTGTTGTTAATAACATATCAATGTTCATGATCAGGAAACCATGATCATATATTAACCAACCAGCTAGTTTAACAAGAGGCTTTACTAGGGACTCTTTTATGTTTACAAATCACACAAGTATTAATGTTTCCTGTTAATAAAATTATAGCATGATATGTAAAAATTTATCATAAGCATGAAGATATGATAATAACCTCTTTATTATTGCCTCTTGGGCATATCTCCAACAAAGGCTACGTGCACGCACGCATAAGTGTGGTTCTTACGGAGTGGAAGAAAGCACCTCGACCCCCCTCCCTCTCCCCCATGCCGCTGCCCCGCACGTGGTGCTAGGCCTCCCCCACCGCCGCCTCTCCTCGACCTCCCTCCTCCTACTTCTCTCCTGCTGCCGTCGGAGGGCGCCGTCCGGGCATTGATCATGCAGGTCCGGAGGCTCGGCTCTCCCCATGCACAGGTGGTGCCGGCCCGGATGGTAGCGGCATGTGGCGGTGCTGCTTGACTAGGCCGGTCGATCTTGTTTTTGGTGCTGTAGTGAGATGACAAAGATGATTGCAAGACCTTGGTGGCATGTCCTCGTGGGCGGCAAGTCTGGTGGAGCGCTTCAGAGTGGCAAGGGGTGTGTTGCTTTGGGGTCAGGAGAAATCCCTGTTGGCTCGTTCGACACCGACACAGTGACGCATGTGGGTGTCTGATACATCGAAAACGTATCTATAATTTTTGATGCTCCATGCTTGTTTAGTATCTACTTTTCTTTACTTGTCCACACTTTGAGGTGATTTTTACATGTTTTCCGGTACTAACCTACTAACAAGTTGCAACAGTGCCAGATGCCTGTTTTCTGCTATTTTTGATTTTAGAGAAGTTAGTAAAGAAATATTCTCGGAATTGGACGGGACAAATGTCAAAGTAAATTAATTTCCGTGGGGGACAAGAAGTCCAGAGGAGAGCCAGAGGGGATAGCCAGGGGGGCCAGACCCACCCCAGGCACGGGTGGGCCTAGCCCCGTTCCTGGCTAGGGTTTGCGGCCCCTGGCCGCCTCCTCGGCCTCCCCCTTCGCCTATAAGAAGCCCCCGATGCAGAAACCCTGAGTACCCGATTAAATATCCACGAAACCGTCTGTACCCGCCGCCACCATTGTCCCTAGATTGGGGGTGATCTGAAGTTCTTCCTGGCACCCTGCCGAAGGGGAGATCATCCCGGAGGCCTTCTCTCCGGTATGATGCGTGAGTAGTTCCACCTTGGATTATGGGTCCATGTAGTAGCTAGATGGTTGTATCTCCCCCTTTGTGCTTTCATGTATAGATCTTGTGAGCTCCGTTCATGATCAAGATCTAATCTATTTGTAATCATGCATGTTGTGTTTGCGGGGATCCGATAGATATTGAGATTATTATGTTGGTTTGATTAATGGTTTTGTTTTTATGATTTTATCATGTCTGTGTTGTTTGTGATCTTGCATGCTCTCCATTGTTAGTAGCTATCTTGGCCAAGTAGTTGTTAGTGACTCCAAGAGGGGGTATTTATGCTCGATAGTGGGTTCATGCCTCTAGTTTCCAAGGGAAGTGACAGAAATCTCTTCGGTTGTAGATGTGATGTTTCCACTAGGGAGAAAACAAGGGTCTCTTGTTCATGGAGAATGTGGACTGTTTACCTTACACACTATGCTTTTGCTTGCAAACTAGTGCTTGTTTTCTCCCTAGTGGCAACAACACATCTACAACCGAAGATATTTCTGTCACTTCCCTTGGAAACTAGAGGCATGAACCCACTATCGAGCATAAATACCCCCTCTTGGAGTCACTAACAACTACTTGGCCAAGATAGCTACTAACAACGGGGAGCATGCAAGATCACAAACAAAACAGACATGATAGAATCATAAAAACGAAACCATTAATCAAACCAACATAATAATCTCAATATCTATCGGATCCCCGCAAACACAGCATGCATGATTACAAATAGATTAGATCTTGATCATGAACGGAGCTCACAAGATCTATACATGAAAGCACAAAGGAGAAGATACAACCATCTAGCTACTACATGGACCCATAGTCCAAGGTGGAACTACTCACGCATCATACCGGAGAGAAGGCCTCCGGGATGATCTCCCCTCCGGCAGGGTGCCGGGAAGAACTTTAGATCGCCCCCAATCTAGGGACGATGGTGGCGGCGGCTACAGACGGTTTCGTGGATATTTGATCGGGTACTCAGGGTTTCTGCATCGGGGGCTTCTTATAGGCGAAGGGGGAGACCGAGGAGGCGGCCAGGGGCCACAAACCCTAGCCAGGCGCGGAGCTGGGCCCACCCGCGCCTAGGGTGGGTCTGCCCCCCTGGATGGCCCCTTCGGCTCTCCTCTAAACTTCTTGTCCCCCACGGAAAGTAATTGACCCTGGTCCAATCTTTACCATTGATACATCTTCCACTGTTACTTGTTTACTTGCTGCAAACCACCATTACCTTCCACACCATACGTTTAATCCTTTGTTATAGCCAACCGGTGAGCTTGACAACCTCACTGATTCGTTGGGGCAAAGTCTTGAGTTTGTGTTGTGCAGGTCTCCGTGTTGCTTGCAACACCTATGTGACGTTTCCTTCCTCCTTATGGTTCGATAACCTCGGTCTCTACTGAGGGAAGACTTGCTGCTTGCTGCTTCACACCCTGTGCTTCGGGTTACCAACGGAGTGCTCCACATCAGCACGCCATCAAGTTTTCTGGCACCGTTGCCGGGGAGGCCAAGGACGTCTTCACTAGGGGAGTCCTTCACTTCCTTTCTCTTTACTTTGTTTTTAGTTTGCTTTGTTTCTTTTTCTTGGTTTTGTTTGCCTCTTTCCAAAAAAAAACCGAAAAAATTAGTCTAGTTTGGTTTGCTTGTTTTATTCAAAAACACAAAAAAATAGTTCTTGCTCTAGTTGCTGCCATGTCTGTTTTTGGATCAACCTCTGTTTCCCCAATGGTAAAAATCTCCACTTTTACGCAAAAATGCGAAGAAAGTTTTAAGGAAGCTTGGTGTAGAATCTCTGCTTTCCAGAGGAAAACTAAGCCTGAGGTAAGCCTCAACTTGGTTATTGATAGTTTCTACCGCGGTATTGCTCTTCGTTATAGATATGCTTTGAATGTTGTGGATGAGAAAGATTTTTTTCTATGTACTGAGGATGAAGCTTTTGATGCCATAAGTAAATTAATCATGATCTATAGTACACCTGGCAAGTCTGCTTCCTCTTTCACAAATATTTTTGCTAGGTTGAACACTCTTGAGACCGGTATTGCTGTTATGAATAGTTGCTATCACACGCTTACGGCTTACCATGATTATGTTCCCATAAATTCTGAGCCTTCAAAGTGGTTTCCCACAATCAAAGTCTCAAAAAACACTACACTTTTTGATGCTCGCTGTGATATCATGTCTGAATTTTGTCTCATGCCTAAAGATATTTTTGATTCCTTGAGTCTTTGGGGGCTTATTGAATGAGGAGAGGAAATCTATCTTACCAACAATGCCACTATATTACCCATTGGAATAGCTGAAGGTATGTTTACAAAAATCTTAGAGAAAATGGTGACTACTGATTATATTGTTATTGAATGTGTAGGCAAGGGACAGATCATACTTGGAAGATCTCTACTGAAACACCTTGGGGCAGTAATAGATGTGGGAAAAGACATCATGCATTTTTATCCTCCGATAAGCAATCATATCTTTCGTAAGGAAAATAAGAAAGGTAAGAAAGGAAGGAACAAGAGGGGTAATTCTTCATTTGAAAAATACTTGATTCTTCTTGCTTCTTGTGCCTAACTTAAAGGCGTTAAAGAAAAGTACTTGTTGGGAGATAACCCAAGAGTTTCCTTGAGTCTTGGAAGTTATTACTTCAGTAATTACCTCTCCTTATCCTTTTTGTTTTCTTTTTGTGCCAAGAATGACCTCTAATGAGAGGGAAGTAAGATTTGGGGAGTTGTTGTCCTGGAACAGATTTCTGTCCTCCACCATAAAAATTCGTGAGGAGGCTCAGTAACTCGGATTGAGCTCACAATTTACTAATAAATCCCCCAGTATGTTAGATAACTTTCGTTAGTTCAACACTTTTTGATTCGAGCAACAGAAGATGTTCGAAAAAATCAGTTTCTACCTGCTGGTCTGTTTTGACAGATTTCTGCCATTATTTGCATTTGCTTCTTATTGATTCCTTTTTGAGTTCTCTTTAGGTGAATTGAGCTTTTTGAAGGAGTTACTACAGTAGCTTGTATTTATAGTGAAAAGCCTTGCTGTTCCAAAGCTTTCCAGGGGTCTAATATCTTTTGAATACACTAATGTTGCTAATGAAGATTGTGTGAAGTTTTGTATGAAGGAAAAATTTCAGGTGTAAAGAGAGAATGATGAAAAGATATGAAGAATGGACAAAAGCTGAAGCTTGGGGATGCAACCATGGTGTCACCCCAAGAAATATCCAAGAGGTACAAGCGTCAAAGCTTGGGGATGCCCAAGGCATTCCCTTCTTCATCAATAAAAAGCTCAGGTCTGTCTAGACACTTCGTTTTTATTGTTTCATGCACAGTTGTGTTGTTCTTAGTGTCTTAGTTTTTGTTTGCTTTGATTAGTTTGTTTAGTTTTCTTAAGTAGTTTGGACCACCGTTCTCATTGTGTCATTTTGCAAATAAGTTTGCTTGGTGTTGGAAAGGAGTAGTAAGTTCTTGCTTGAAGTGCAAGAGGAGCTTGCATTGACTGTGACTTAGAATTTAGCATGACATGCTAGGTGTTGTTTTGGCATTATGCTTAGTGATTATTGCTGTAGAATGTCTTGTTCCAAACAATTGGGATTGCTTAGTGTGCCTTGAAGAAATTATGTGTTGTTTTAGCATGCAAAAGCATAGTATTGTGGTATTCTCCTTCGATGCTTTGCTTGGGTTGACTTGGCACATGCTCACACCATGTTATGACTATGACAAGTCACCATTAGACTCTATGATCATTTAGTCCTTGACTTGTAGTGCCACTCTTTGCTTTTATTAGTGTGCTTTGTTGCATTGCATGATTATGGCCATTATTGCTCTCTTAGTTAGTTGCTCCCAGTATTTTGCTAGCCTCCTTCGATGCTTTGCTTGTAGTATCAACGTCAAGGTCAATTACTTTCCGTGGGGGACAAGAAGTTCAGAGGAGAGCCGGAGGGGCCATCCAGGGGGCCAGACCCACCCTAGGCGCGGGTGGACCCAGCCCCGCGCCTGGCTAGGGTTTGTGGCCCCTGGCCGCCTCCTCGGTCTCCCCCTTAGCCTATAAGAAGCCCCCGATGCATAAAACCTGAGTACCCGATCAAATATCCACGAAACCGTCTGTAGCCGCCGCCACCATCGTCCCTAGATTGGGGGTGATCTGAAGTTCTTCCCGGCACCCTGCCAGAGGGGAGATCATCCCGGAGGCCTTCTCTCCGGTATGATGCGTGAGTAGTTCCACCTTGGACTATAGGTCCATGTAGTAGCTAGATGGTTGTATCTCCTCCTTTGTGCTTTCATGTATAGATCTTGTGAGATCCGTTCATGATCAAGATCTAATCTATTTGTAATCATGCATGTTGTGTTTGCGGGGATCCGATAGATATTGAGATTATTACGTTGGTTTGATTAATGGTTTTGTTTTTATGATTCTATCATGTCTGTGTTGTTTGTGATCTTGCATGCTCTCCGTTGTTAGTAGCTATCTTGGCCAAGTAGTTGTTAGTGACTCCAAGAGGGGGTATTTATGCTCGATAGTGGGTTCATGCCTCTAGTTTCCAAGGGAAGTGACAGAAATCTCTTCGGTTGTAGATGTGCTGTTTCCACTAGGGAGAAAACAACATTCTCTTGTTCATGGAACATGTGGACTGTTTACCTTACACACTGTGCTTAAAGCAGTTGTCCGTTGCTTGCAACTTAATACTGGAGGGGGTTCGGATCATAACCTGAAGGTGGACTTCTAGTCATAGATGCAGCTGGATGGCGGTCTATATATTGTTGTATTGCCCAATCGAATCTCATAGGATCTTTCTGACTAGCAATTGCATTGTTATGCCTTGCTCAGTTCATGTCAGTTGCCCTACTGTAATTTGTTTACCCTTAATGCCATGTTGTTTATCTAAGGAGAGTACCTCTAGTGAACTATGGACCCCGGTCCAATCTTTACCATTGATACATCTTTCACTGTTATTTGTTTACTTGCTGCAAACCACCATTACCTTTCACACCATACGTTTAATCCTTTGTTACAGCAGATCGGTGAGCTTGACAACCTCACTGATTCGTTGGGGCAAAGTCTTGAGTTTGTGTTGTGCAGGTCTCCGCGTTGCTTGCAACACCTGTGTGACATTTTCTTCCTCCTTTTGGTTCGATAACGTTGGTCTCTACTAAGGGAAGACTTGCTGCTTCCTGCTTCACACCCTGTGCTTGGGGTTAATTACCAACGGAGTGCTCCACGTCAGCACGCCATCAGTGTCGATGTCCTTCCTGAAGGGCTTCGGGTGTATCCCCTCTCCATTCCCCTCCGTGTATCAGGGAAAACCCTAGGTCTTATACAGGCAGCAACGTTGTCGTCATCACAGTCCTTTTTGAAGGTGTTGCTTATTACGCGATCACTTTGGAGTGCTAGGTTCGTGGTGGAACTTTGCCGGAGGGTGCAACGCTTGCAGATCATCTTAGATTTCATCGATCTGCCAGTGTCGGTGTTTGTTTCTCTTTTGTTTCTATTTTTCTTTATTTTTGGGTTTGATTATGCTGTTTGTCCCAGTTTGGACTTGCTTGTATGGGTTGGTTGCTATCTATCTATCTATCTACTAATTTTGTCTGTGGTAGGTTCGTCCTACAAATTTTCCATCCTATTTTTTCCCAGACGATTTTGCCCCTTATGATTCGGCCATATTACGGCACTGCCACCGCCAAGTCAACCCTCCCCCCCCCCCAAAAAAATCCAACACGCTGACCGAACCGGTCATCCCCATCCAGGAACTTTTGCATCGCCACACCACCTCGCCGGCGGGAGCTGTCTCGCGATGCTCTGCGGCGCTTGTGGGCGAGCTCCGACGGGAGAGTTGCGTCTCCTCAAACCGCCGCTTGCAAGCGGATCTGGGCGTCCGCCGTCGTCATCACTGGTGCAGCGGGCACGTGTGGAGGTTGGTGGCGCGATGACATGCGTCATCCACGGGCGGGGCGCCCTTCCCCATTTCGATCCACGGGTGGAGCGGAGCAAGGGGCGCATCTCGACCACCTCCCAGCGCTGCAAGCCATGGTGTCCAGGAGTGGCGTGTTAAACTACATGTGATATAACGTGTTGGAGTAGTACTCCAAATCTTCTAGATAGATAGAGGTTGTTTTCTCTGTTTAAAATAGGAAGGAGGAGTTTGTTTCCTTATCTCTTGTAATGATCGATGAGATCGATCTCTATCTCTTGTAAGGCTACGGCGGGGGCTTTTCTCGCCACATATAACAGGCACCCGGGGTCTCCAACGAGACCACCATTTCTGCCCAAAACTGTATGACTAATATGGTATCAGAGCCACCTCTTCCGTGACTCGCTTCCCCAGATCGATCTCGATCAAATCCCAAGAAAACCCATGACAAAAGAAGCCTGCCGCCGCCTACACACAAGAAAAACAACCACGCCACAATCCCTTCCTGGTAGCCATGGCCACTCCTGGATCCTCGTCGTCTGCCATGCTCTGCACCACGCTGGGATCTCCCCTCCTCCCAAAAGCTGACTAGGGCCAATTTCCTCTTCTAGAAAACCCTGGTCTTGCCCCCACTTCGTGGAGCTCAGGTCGTCGATCTGCTCGATGGTACCGACGCCGCACCGGTGAAGACTCTAGAGGTTGAAGACGCAAACAAGAAGAAGACAATAATACCCAATCCTGCCTACACGGCATGGCTGGCTCGGAATCAAACGGTGCTTGGGTTCCTGGTGAACTCCCTGTCGCCGGAAATCATACCCCATTTCGTTGGGCTCGACACCGCCCACTCGGTATGGTCTCGCCTCACCGGCATGTTCTACACCCACTCCCGCACAAAGATCAATCACCCGCGGGGGTCCCTGAACAACACCAAGAAGCAAGATCTGTCTGCAGCAGAATTTTTCGGCAAGATGAAAATCTTCGGATCTGAGCTCGCCGCTGCGGGCAAACCCATTGAAGAAGATGAGATGGTTGGGTACATCCTCAACGGTCGCGACGCCAGCTACAACGACCTCGTGTCCTCCGTCAACGCCAATCCTGGTACTACCGTTGATGATCTCTATAGTCAACTTTATGCACCCCACAAAGTACTTTACAACTCAAAAATATTCTGCATGTTCCTAGTGCATCTAAGAACCTTCTATATGTTCATAAGCTTACACTTGATAATGATGTATTTCTAGAATTTCACCCACATTTCTTTTTTATCAAGGATCAAGCCACAAGGAGAACTCTGTTTAAGGGACCATGCCATGATGGTCTCTACCCGCTAGTTCCTTCCCCACTGGATCTTCCAAGCAAGCCTTCATCACCATAAAGCCGCCGTCCTCTACGTGGCATCGTCGTTTAGGACATCCCTCCTCTTTTGTAGTTCAACAAATACTTAGAAAAAATAGTATTGCTTATTCTCCTGAAATAAACCCATATATTTGTGATTCTTGTCAGTTAGCAAAGAGTCATCAGTTGCCATATCCTATCTCTACTAGTGTTTCCACTGTTCTATTAAAACAAGTTTTTTCTGATGTATGGGGTCCAGCTCCTGTCTCTGCTGGAAAACATTCATATTATGTGAGCTTTATTGATGATTTTAGTAAATTCACCTGGATCTATTTGCTCAAGAAGCGCTCTGAGGTTTATCAAGTTTTCCTTAATTTCCAGCAACTTGTTGAAAGAAAATTTGCTAGGAAAATAATTACTATGCAAACTGATTGGGGAGGTGAATATAAAAAACTTAACAGTTTCTTCCAAAAGATTGGCATCACTCATCATGTTTCTTATCCTCATGCTCATCAACAGAATGGGTCTGCTGAAAAAACACACCGTCACATTGTTGAAGTAGGTCTTGCATTACCTGCAAATTCATCCATGCCTCTCAAGTTTTGGGATGAGGCTTTCCTTACTGCCACTTTTCTCATAAATCTACTTCCCAGCAAAGTTATAAATCATGACACACCTGTAGAACGTCTTCTTCATACAAAACCCAACTATGAGTCTCTCAGAATTTTTGGTTGTGCTTGCTGGCCAAATCTTCGTCCATACAATAAACAAAAGCTCTCTTTTCGTTCCACTCGATGTGTGTTCCGGGGATATAGTCCTCGCCATAAAGGAGTCAAGTGTCTAGATATTTCTACTAGTCGTGTTTATATCTCAAGAGATGTTGTTTTTGATGAAAACATCTTTCCCTTTGTTGAGTTGCATCCTAATGCTGGATCACGTCTTCGACAAGATATACTTCTTTTACCTAATAATATGTCAAATAATGGGGTTGCAACTGTTGATGATTATATGCCTTTACCTGTTGTGCCTATTGTTACTAATGAGCAACAAGATGTTGCAGAATCTGATACTCCTGCAGATATCATTGACAACGATGAAGAAACTATGCAAAATTCCACACAAAATATTGAAGATTTGGTGCAGAACAATTTTCCCCTGGGCAGCAATCCGGAACAGGATTCTGCTGCCCCTGCCGTCTCGGATCGCGCAGAAGAAGATCCCGAGGCAGATGCTCCATCCCGCACACGCCAGCGCCAGTGGACCCTGCCTGGAGATGCGGCCTGGTCCCCTCCGTCGCCCACATGTGCGCGTGACACCGCGACATCGACCGCGTCACCCACACGGGTTCTGTCACGTCCGCGGGACCCGCCTGAAGATTTCCCTCCACCGCCCGTATGTGCGCGTAACACCGCGACATCGACCGCGTCGCCCACGCGGGTTCTGTCACGTCTGCGGGGCCCGCCTGAAGATTTGCCCCGATCGGCCCGCTGTGCTCCACAAGACGACGGCATGCACCTGCCTGCACATGAGCGGGAAACGTCAATAAGGCGGGCGCCCGTACACGCGCAGGAAACAACGCGGGGTCGATCGCTGTCGCCCAGCGGGACTACCTCGTCCTATCGCCTGCGTCAGCGTACGGATCGGTCGCTGTCGCCCAGCGGGACCATCTCGCGTCAGCGTCCGCTGTCTCCC
Organism: Avena sativa; assembly: GCA_916181665.1. Lineage (NCBI taxonomy): Eukaryota > Viridiplantae > Streptophyta > Magnoliopsida > Poales > Poaceae > Avena > Avena sativa. The sequence goes on from OV702280.1 coordinate 429,422,613, forward strand.
GTTTCTGGGTGGACGAGGACGCGTTCTCGATCACGTCGCCATCAAGCCGCACTGTCACGGTCCCCCTCTCCGTCAGCTGATGCCAGGGATGACAATGGGGGATCTTCTGTGGCAGACTCTACTACACCCTTTCTTGCACAAATAAATCCTCCTCCGCCTCTGGAACCCCATACGAGACTTCAAAAAGGTATACGTAATCCGAAGCAATATACTGATGGTACTGTTCGCTATGGTCTGTTCACATCCATAGGTGAACCTCAAACACTTCCGGAAGCTCTTAAGGATGATCGTTGGTGCAAGGCCATGGAGGAAGAATACAATGCATTGATCCAAAATAAAACTTGGCACCTTGTTCCTCCACACTTCACGAAGAATCTCATTGACTGTAAGTGGGTATATCATGTTAAGAAACATGCAGATGGTACAATTGACAGGTACAAGGCGCGCCTGGTAGCAAAAGGATTCAAACAAAGGTATGTCATAGATTATGAAGATACGTTCAGTCCTGTTGTCAAGGCAGCAACTATCAGACTTGTACTGGAAGTGGCTGTCTCCAGAGGCTGGAGTCTGCGGCAGCTAGATGTAAATAACGTGTTTTTGCATGGCGTTCTGGAAGAGGAAGTGTATATGAAACAACCTCTAGGTTTTGAGTCTTCCGCTACTCCATATTATGTTGCAAACTTGATAAAGCTCTTTATGGTCTCAAGCAGGCTCCCAGAGCATGGTACTCAAGACTGTAACTACCTCGGTGAATTACGCTCCTAGTTACAAGCCTGGATGAGCGGAAATGGTTGAAATAGTACGGTGGGGCCCAAATGCCACTCACAGGTAGACCTTTCGGCCGTCCCAACCATTTCCAAACATCGGGACAAGAACGGGCGGCGTAATCGGCAGGCGAAGGGATCAACTACATACACAAATGAGTATGTATGCAAGCCACCATACAACAGTACATGAGAGCCATTCCATCTAAAAGAAAGGAAATATAGCAACGCCATACGGCAGGATTCAAATCTCCTCATACATCAAACATCAGAGTATCAGGCGGAAGCGGCAAACAAGATCCGAGTACGGATAAGAAGCAAATTGGCATAAGATGCCCCATAAATAAACACATCCCGCCCACAGATCGCACGGATCCCCGTTCCCGGAATCTCTACACCGAATGTTCGTTGCCCACATCGTCCGTCTCCTCCACCCAGTATCCATCTCGTGAGTGTACCTGTTCATCTGAATCAAATAATTTATCGTGTGAGACCCTAGGGGTACTCAGCAAGTCTTTATGCCTCTAAAGGGGACACAACCTGGGGTGACGCAATTGCAGCAAAAGATAAACCCTAACAGTTCTATAGATACTCGCTAACCATCCGCCTAACCAAAGATAGACGGATGTCCGTGAATTAATGACAACAGTTATAACAGTAATATCAACAGATCCATCCTCCTCCTCGCTTACCAACGAGGAAGCGGACGAACAACCCCCCATCCGTTGGCAGTTTTATTATCCATTCCATGAGTGTTGCACTATTTACTAGTCGGTTATTTAGTCAAGTTAAAAGCGGTACTTTAGTTATGCTTGTCTATGATCGAGAAACTGTGCTCCAAGTCGTCCATAACCGCGGACACGGCTTTCAGAAAGTTTTACCCTGCAGGGGTGCACAAATAGCAACACACACTCGATCAACCTCGGAAAAACCAAATCAAAACCCAATGAGGCCTTCACGACAAAGCAATCACAGGATTCAGAAATATTTCAGGGGGCCACCCCATTGAGTACACCCGCAACGAAGTTAGCCGACTCCGAGACGGACTCAAGGTTTGCGCTAGTGGCTGTAAACGACTGGGAACCCGAAAATGTGACTGGGCTTGTCGATACCGTGAAAACACTCCGCTGACCTAAACAGTACAGGTGCAGTACCTCGCACAATTTTAAATAAAGCAGTAAAGCATGGCATAAGTACAGGATAGTAAATAAAACCTCAAACTAGTTTGTGGCCCCAAGAAATAAGAATGAATCAAGCTCTGGCTCAGGGGGGTCCCATAAGCCTCCCGGATGTGGATAGCGCGAATATTCAAGGAACAGGAATCAAGTACTCGGGGTCCTACGGGACACAAGTGAGCATGAAAAACCAAATAGCAGATATTGCTCACTGGTGCCACTTTCATTAGTTATCCCATTACTACTCAGGTTAAGTTGTTTAGGTACCTCGTTATCCATCAGACACGCACATACCCTACACATGCTGTTCTACGACTCGCATGGCTCAAACAACTCCTGTAGTAATGGCTCATGGGATGGAGGAACAAGCTTTGGTGGGGTTTAAAAGTAAAGGCTATGCAATACTTGGGATTCAGTTTAATGCAATTGCGACTCAATGATGCAAGAATAAGATAGAGGCAATAGGTACTATATGTATGCAAGCATGTGGTAGTGCTTGCCTGGCAGCTCAGTTGAAGCGAGAGAAGGATCTGGTTAGTGCTCCTGGTTTTCTTGATATATCCCATGCTCAGCGTCTATTCGAAGAAGAACCAAACAAACAAGGGCCAACATAAATAAAGTGCACCAGCATAGGAATAAAATGCGACAAGCAAACAATCATGCCATGATGAATGATGCACAATTTGCATGGCAATAAAGTAGCATGGCATGGGTGAGATGTGGAATACAAGAAATAAACATTTTTATTGAGTTTTGGTCACATTTTATACCCAAATAAGTTGCTGTACTCTTTATATTTATATGATGCATGCTGCAAAACAGAACATGGAATGCATAAACAGAAAGGTCTCGTCGAGCTGATCATTTTAGACATATCATTTGTTAAATTTGGAGTTATAAATCAAAAGTTATTAATTAATTAAGGTGGAAGGGCATTTTATTGTAATTTAGAACAACTTGAATTTTAAAGTGTCCAAAATATATTTTGAAGGCCATATTTGAAATCCTCACATTTTTCTGATTTGAAAACATATATTATTTGTATTATTTGGATTTATGAATTTAAATTTATTTTTAAGTCAAAATTAGTCAAATGGAGTCAAAGTCAAAGGTTGACTAGTTTGAATTAGATTTGAAAATATTTGACTAAAGATTTGAATTCACATTCAAAAACAAAACATATTTCATATAAGGTTTGAATTCAAATTCCAAATCATTTGAAAGTTATGAATTAGTTTATAAGATATATTTGAATTTGGATTTTCTGAAAACTTCTGGACTTTTGTTACCCAGGAGAAGTTACCCGAGGAGGATGACAGGTGGGCCGCATTGCTGACTGGGCATAGGACAGGTGGGTGGAGGACCACGGGTTGGGAAAGAGAATACCACAGGAGCCTTTTTACAAAAAGCCTTGAAGTGCTGGTCTGCGGGTTGAGTTTTAGAAAGGCCAAGGGTCTGCGTGCAAAACTGCCAGGAGCTGATCGATTTGGAGCCTGACGAACTGAATCCTGTTAGAGCGAAAGCTGCTAGCTTGCTCCAAATTGCGTCGAAGATGGCGAGCAATGCATTGGAAATTTTGGGACGCCGTAAAAACCAAAGTTGTAGAAGGGACATAGTCCTACGATTTTCGTGTTTAGGTTTTCTCCAGCGGAGGACTCTACGAGCCGGGAATCTACAAAGAACAGAGGACAGAAACAGGTGGCGGAAGCCGATTTTTCTGCACCCGAAAACTGCTAGATCAAACATTCTTTCGAGGATGATTCCCAGGTCTTTGGTGCACCAAAACGGCGTGTAGGTACTCGTTTTGAAGAGGGAAGAACCTAGTTTAACTACATGCAAAGGACGCATGCGGGGGTGAGCTATGGTAGTTGCAAGATCACGAAGAACAGAGGCCGGCGCGTACTGATGGTTGCGACAGGCTGCTACTCGACGATGCCCTGCTTCGACGATGATTGCGAGCGGCACGGTGGATCAAAACAATCGTGCAACGGCTCGTTTAAAAAAGGGATACAAGGGATACAAGAAGTTGCTCATGTCTTGGGCTGAGGTTGGATATGCGCGAAGCGAGATTGCAGCAAAGTTGGCGGTTTCTCGCAACTCAAACAGTGGTACAGCAGCGGTGCGTCTGCAGGGCATTCGACGAACGGCTGCGGCGGTCTACGGCAAGAGGAAGGTATGAACCATGTCATATGGGTCGAGGAACCTCAACAACGTACCGCTAGGTGAGCTGATCTTGCTGAAGAGGCGGACATCAGCGGGGAAGCTCGTGATCTGGTTCTTCCGGTCATGGCGACGGCGAGCTCCGTCCAGTGGGTTCCAGGCGCAGCTGCTAGTACTGGTCGTCGAGGAGGAGGCAAGGGAGGCGCATGGTGTCCTCATCACGGCTCGACGCGCTCCAGAACCTCGGCTAGCAGGGTAGGCCGATGCTAGGGTTCATGGTGGTCAGATGTGGAGCTCGGTTAGGATAGGAAGGAGAGGTGCGAGGGCGTTCAGATCTCGATCTGGGGCTGCCCTGGGGTGGCGGGTTAGGTGAGGAGAGGGAGGGAGGAAGCACATGGGGTGGTGGTGGCTTTTGCAAAAGGTGAGGAGGGAAGGCACGAGAGGCAGGAGGTGGGGGCGATCGAGCACGTGAGAGAGGGCGGGGAGGAGGAAAAACAGTGCACCAGCTTGAGGTCCACCTGGTCTGGTCGAGCCAGAGGGGAGGGAGGTGACCAGGTCGGGTAGGAGGGGGCTCGGCCTAGGGTTTCGGTAGCCTCGGGTGTGGGCCAGGGAGAGAGAGCCAGGTGGGGGACTCGGCATGGGGAAGAGGAGAGGTTGAGGAGGGTGTAACTAGGGTTAGACGAGGAATTAAGCTTAGGGTTAGAGAGAGGGGTGAGGTTTAGGGTAGGGTGATGATGTGCACAAGGTGATGGTTAGAAGAGAGCAAGAGATTAGCTAGAAGAGGCATATGATGGCCAAAAAGAGAGTGAGATAGAGAGGGTTGTGTAAGAGCAAAGGGAGAGAGTTAAAGAGAAAAGGAATACTCCACTTTAAAATCCGAGAAAATAAAACCCAAGGAAAAGAAGATGGTAGAGATCTTGCATGGCCCATGCATGAGTAGTAAATGCCATGTTTAAAATATTGTAAAAACAAAATAATAAGCATGGCATTATTCCTATGCATTACCCAAAATGTGGAGTAAGGCCAAGCAAAAGAATTTAAAGGAAAGTTCCAGATGGAGTAGATGGATATGATCACATGTGATTATAATTGGGACTTGCTAGTGTGTTTATTCCACTAGATGTTTAATAGTCCCAAAAATATCCCAACATGAGCATAACTCCATGATAATCCATATGAAAGCTAGGAAAAAAGGAGCACTACTCATAATGCATGCAAAGGTGGCTCCACGTATCAACAATGTGAAACCAACATGATGCTAATATAAGAGCCTGTGGAAATAGAATTTGGATCCATCCCAACCCACATGAGCTAGAGGTAAAACCCAATAAAGTGCAAAGCTCATATTTAGTTGGATGGTGGAATTATAAGGTGGTGACAGAGAAAGGTGATGGAGTCAATAAAAGATATGCCCCCAACTCAACTTGGACATTTACACAATATATCAAGAACCAAATACAATATACAATGCAGATGAGAGAAGAACCAAATCAAAAGGGTTTTATATGATGCTCAAATGCAAGGTGGCATGATGGCATGAGCATGATATAATGATGATGCAACAATTATATATATAAAGTAGCCATTATATTACTAGATCAAGTAGCATTACAATTGTTAGACAAATGGGATGCTACAAAGACTTAGTGCTAAGTTGCAACAACTTGGTTTTACTACGTCTAAAGCAGATACTTCACTTTTTCTTTATACTAATGCACAAGTTATGATATTCATTTTGATCTATGTTGATGATATCATAGTTACCAGTTCATGTGATCAGGCTATTTTTGCTCTTCTTCATGATCTCAATACTGATTTTGCACTCAAGGATTTGGGAGATTTGCACTACTTCTTGGGGATTGAGGTAAGGAGAACTCATAATGGTTTGCTCCTCACTCAAGAAAAATATGCTTTTGATTTGTTAGCTAAAGTTGGTATGACAAAGTGCACAATTTCTCCTACACCTCTATCGTCCACTGAAAAGTTGTCCTTAACCGAAGGAATACCTCTTGGTCCTGATGACAGTACACAATATAAGAGAATTGTGGGTGCTTTACAATATTTAACACTTACAAGACCTGACATTTCTTTCTCAGTAAATAAAGTTTGTGATTATCTTCATGCTCCAACAACTGCTCATTGGACAACTGCAAAAAGGATTTTAAGATATGTTTAGGGAACAATACATGTTGGGTTAACATTTCAACAGTCTTCATCTTGTTTGCTTAGTGCCTTCTCAGATGCAGATTAGACAGGTTGCTTAGATGATAGAAAATCAACAGGAGGTTTTGCTGTTTTTCTTGGACCAAATTTAATCTCTTGGAGTGCAAGAAAGGAGGCTACAGTTTCAAGATCAAGCACTGAAGCTGAATATAAAGCCCTAGCAAATGCCACAGCTGAACTAATATGGGTTGAAGCTTTGCTTGGTGAACTTGGTGTTCAACTAAAGGTGAAGCCATGTTTATGGTGTGACAATCTAGGAGCTACATACTTGTCTGCAAATCCTATATTCTATGCCAGAACCAAACACATTGAGATAGACTATCTAAAGGTTGTGATTAAGAGAGGCTGTTAAACTACATGTGATATAACATGTTGGAGTAGTACTCCAAATCTTCTAGATAGATAGAGGTTGTTTTGTCTGTTTAAAATAGGAAGGAGGAGTTTGTTTCCTTATCTCTTGTAACGATCGGTGAGATTGATCTCTATCTCTTGTAAGGCTACGGCGGGATCTCTATCTCTTGTAAGGCTACGGCGGGGGCTTTTTCGCCACATATAACACGCACCCGGGGTCTCCAACGAGACCACCGTTTCTGCCCAAAACTATACGACTAATATGGCGACCACTACAACCCCTTCGCCGGCGTGCTTCTATGTCGTCGTTGGACTGGTAAGGCCTTGCTCATCTTCGATTTGTGCTAGGTCATATTGACCTCCTGGACCCTGGCCGTAGGAGAGGGGGTGGGGGGCGTAGGAGGAGAAGGCCGGGGAGATCTTGTAGGCTTGGGTTCGGCCGGTGGGAGGATGCAATGCGTTAGGGAAGAAAGAAGACGTCGGTCAACATCAAAAATCACCATTGCACATGCCTTCGTTGATATGTTCCTGCACCTGGTCCAGCTGTTCCTGTAGGTGGACGACGTGCTCAAGCCATCGGCCATCATGGCTGATGCCATCCCTGGTCCTGAGTACGACAGTCTCCAGTTAGTCGACTTAGTTTGTGATCGATTTCCCAGCCATTATCATCGTCGATCTACTTGCTTTTTTCTTCAGGTAGTTTCCTAGCTAAGGTAGTCTGAATCAGTGAATCCAACGCTTGTATTCTAAACCCTGAACGCTTGTGATAGCTTGATTTTTGGAATTCCTAAGAGAAGAGCGAGGCAGTGCTCTTTCCCTTCAATGAAATCCACGAGCATAGTGTTATTTTACCACTTTCCAGTTTTTTATGAATGGAGCGAACATCCCAATTTTTTTGGATTTTGTCAGTTTGTTACTGGAGTGTGCCTTATATTCAGTATGGTATCGCTATTGTTGACCAAGTAATATAAGGTTTGCTTCGCAGAAAATAAAAAAACTATATTTATGCCGGTATAAATTCCCGTGAATTATGTTTATACATCGATAGAGTAGTTAGGACAAAGGAAAATGCGGTATGTTATTCTTTCTATTATCTGTTATTTTTATCTTGAAGTAGGAGTTTTCTTATGAGTTGAACTCTGGGATCTCATGTTTTGCATAAAATTTGCATTCAAAAGGAAATGGAAGGGAAATAGGGCGTCATTTCGGGACCAGCTACCTCATCTTTGATCGATGCCTGGTAGGTGCATGAGCAGCGGCCGCTTCCTCGCCACCAGGGTCACTGTTATGTACCCCGACGACGTGGCTCCCTCATCCTTCACCGTTACTTGGCAGGTGCTAGCTCGAAGGTCTGATTTCCTTCCTGCCTGGTTGATGTTTGTTGATTTCTGAATCCCTTCTTTGCCTTGAACGTATAAATGTCAATGCACCGCTTAGCTGAATCTTTAGGAACAACAATATGTTGGGTTGGTATCAGTGCACTGCATTTTATTTCCAATTTCAGGCCAGATGCTTATTTGTGATTGCGCAAAATATGTTATGATACTTGCTGGCCTGTTTGGATCAGTTTCATGGTGTGGTGTAGTTTATGAAATAGGTCGGATTCAGCAATGTATCAAAGGATAAATTGATTAGTTCCTAACTATGATCAGTTGGTTCACGTGCTCAGATTAAATCGCGTAGATGTTTAATTTGTGCCATGTGTTGCAGGAAGCCAAGAATTATGGTTTACAGTCCTGTGAGCTTACTAAATGTTTCTGCAAGCTTTAGGAAATTGGATAAATTTATTCTTGCAACAGTATTCATTGTTAAAGCATTTCATTAGGTTTTATCTCAACTCTAGCCACTCTTATTGTACGAGTAATATGTCCTCATCCAAATGAGATTAAATCCACGCAGAGTTGAATTGTGAAGATATATGTGCGTTTACATGATCCAAATATAGCACTTGATGGGATCGTAGTAGTGCTGGAACTGCAGATGTTTCGTTGAAAGGGGCGGCATCAGGACACTAGGAGCTCATGGAGGTGGGGACACGCGCAAGTGGGCACAGGGAGCATGGCCGGCGGTGATTGGAGGGCCAGAAGATCCAGTACGGGTCTCTCCGGAGCGCTGGATGGCTGGACTTTTGCAGTTGAATGTATTTGGGGATGGCTGGGGGTATTATTGGTACTGACAGCAGTTTGTGCCCTCTTTCCGCGAGGTGTGAAGCTGCTGCTATTTGGTAGCTTTGGCCTTTGGATGATACAACACATGGAGCCATGAAGTAAGAATAGAGAAGAAAAGAGAATGCTGGCTAGAGAAAAATAATAGGAGAGGATAAGAGCATATATGTGTTGTTCAAGAGAAATTGGTAATATTTGTTTAAATGCTCCAATGCACGGTGCTGATTCAAAATTTGTCCAATTTAGATTTCCTAAGGTTATAGGTTGTCCTGTCAAAAAAATCTCTTTACTTACTGTTTTAAATTCATCACATTGTCACTACTTTCAGTTCTGCAAGCATTTTTCTTCTCTGATTCACAACTTGCTTTGACCTCTCTCCAATCCAGCTTACTCCTTGCATTTTACCAGCTCATTATTGCTTTCACAAGCAAATCGTTTACACATTGCCGAGGGTAACAATCTGATGACAATGTCGGCCAGACCATACCGAGCAAGTAGCACAACTGAACAAATAATACAAATGTTTTTAGGATGCACTCTCTAATGTATGTCCATGGAAACATATTTTTCGTTCAGAGGAATAAATCCCAAAATATGTTGATGAAAACATATTTTCTGTTTGACTGGAGCACTTTTTATTGCTTTGGAAGCACAGTCCGAAATTGTTAGAATTCATGGCTGAATAAAGAATCTTGCAAAAGTCATTCAGCACGATGTTTCAGGATACTTGTTTGTGTCAAGCTTCATGCACTAGCCAACGCAACCAACAGTCCGAACTGATGGAAAGGGCTAGTGCAATTCACTTATACACTTCAACACCCCCTCTCACGTGTGACGGGGAGAAGTCAGCACGTGCAACCGGAAGAGAGAGACGGTGCGCGAAACTCACGTATGACTCAAGAGGCCTATACGTGGACACAGAGGGGTCTACAGCAATTTTAGGATAAATTGCGAAAGCCAGGACGTGAACTCGAGATCTTAGACTCTGATACCATGTTAAGCTTCATGCATTAGCCAACGCAACCAAAAGTCCGAACTGATGGAAAGGGCTAGTGCAATCCACTTATACACTTCAACAGTTTGAAGAACAGATTTTTTTTTTTGGAAATGGACGCTTTATTACTCAAAGTTTACACCCGGGCTCTGCATAGCTAGGATGCACACAGCCAAACAACCACAGTCTCGATCGAAAACAAGAAAATCTGGAATACAGAGGAATAAAAATGAAAGCATAGTTCTTCCAACTATCTAAGGAGGATCTATTCACAGCGGTTGCTGCCATCCATGTCGGGAGAAGACATCTCGCGCTGTATCTTCCAACCGCCTACAACCCTCCGCAAACAAGTCGCGGAACTCCATACGTTGTAGAGAAATCCATACTTGTTTGAAGAACAGATGCTTCTGGATATAATTTTGGAGGATATTTGTTGACATTTCAATACGTTGGTAGGCAAATAAAATAACATGCCATTTTTTGGAATCGCAGACATCCCTATTTTCAGGTTTGACATTTTGGTGGGAGCGTGCTTTTTTTTTTACCATTTTGTACTTTGTCCACAAAATATATTTCACATTATGGATTTCTTCGTCGGAGATAGGGAGTACAATTCTACCTTTGCAGAAGGGGCAATAAAATCCACTAGAGCAAATACTGAAAACTCTCTAGGTATTGTGGATTGTTTTAGTATACTAAAAACCGCCTAAAAAGGGGAGTTGAATCCACTATAGCAATCCAAGATAAGCAAATATTATGATGATTGGACTCCAACTGAGCTAAATACACCTGAGCCTATTATTCCTGAACCAGATGTTCCTGAACCAGTTTCAACACCAACACCAAAGAAAAGGGGAGTTATTGCATTCAATGATGAAGTGATGAAGGAAGCCAAGAAGTGTCTAAATGAGAAAGATATTAGAAGAATCTACCTCCTATAGAAGAATTATGTAAGCCAATTCCCCACTCATCCACTATTGAGGTACACTCTCTCCAATTTAATGAAGGTGATATTCCTTATGGTAAGCCTCCTGATCAATGTTTAGAGGAACTTGACACATTTATTGTTAAACAAGGTAATTTTAATAAACAAGTTCAGAATCATTTATTGGAAAACTCTAGAGCTATCCATGAGTTGAAAGATATTGTGGAAAGAACTTCTAATGATATTAAAATGCTTTGTAAACACTTTCAAATGGTTCAAACCCAACTTGACCAACTTTCTAAGGTATAAAAGGATATGCTAGTTAATGCCTCAGGAGATAAACATGCTTATGGAATTAGAACTAGGAGTGGTATAGCTACTCAAGATCCTTTATATCCTGAAGGACACCCTAAAAGAATTGAGCAGGATTCTCAGCAAGGTGAGAGTAGTGGTAGTTCTCGTAAGAGAAATAAAAAGAAACATAAGATAGTCGAAGAACGACTTGAACCTGTTGTAGGTCCTAATAGTATATCTGTCTCTGATGCTGAAACTGAGAGCGGTACTGATAAAAATGATGCTCCTGATAAGGAGGAAGGTGAGGAAGAACCTGAGAAGCACACTAAGAACACTAGGTACACAAAGGAAGATTTTATTGCTAATAAATATGGTAAAGAGAGAGAACCTTGGGTGCATAACCCTTAAGTGTGTCACCCTACGGTTCACGAATAATGTAGACATGATCGAGACCCCTCTCCGATCAATAATCATCAGCGGGACGTGGAGATCCGTACTGACTCCCACACATCAGGAAACCTTTGATCATCTTGTTAATCAACGTGCTAGTTTATAAGAGAGGCATAACTAGGAACTTCCTTTTTGTTTATTAAACACACATGTATTAACGTTTCCATATTAATACAATTATAGCATGCAAAATAAACATTTATTATAAATAAGGAATACGATAATAACCACTTTTATTATTGCCTCTCGGGCATATTCCCTTCATGTAGACATCGCTAGCATATAATATAGCTCATGGTAATCATTTTAGGACCCTAAGGATTGTTTTAAACATTATGTGTGGCAGAATCTATCCAGATTTTTAGCAGCACCAAAATGAATTTATTTCGCCCACTTAGACATGTAAGGAATTTTATTAAAAATTTGTGCATACAGAGGATGAAAACTTGTAAATGGTGTGTAAATATGAGCGCAAACGGAGTTACAGAAAAAATAGAAAATTCTTATACTGAATACTGTTCTGTAGAATATGTTTTAACAACTTTTAACATCCAAGATGGGTTCCACTTAGTACTTTATTAAAAACTTCAGAAAGCAAACTAAAATAAAACTGCCTTGCAACAGAAAGAGTTCAAAAAGAAAATCCAAATAAAACAAAAAGGTAATTCAAACATGGTTTCCACAAACATACAAACAAAAACATGAAGGTAAAACTAAAACATGAGTTTGGAATGATATTACTTGAAATACTTGAAAGAAGAGGGGGATGCGTGGGCATCCCCAAGCTTATGTTATTGCTATTTATTGTCATACAATTCTTCCTCATCATACTATATTACTCATCTCAAACAAAGACATATTTTCATCTTCATGTTACTTCAAGGGATTTTTTTCGTGCCCATGGTTCCTTAGTTGTACTCACTTTTCTCCAGCCGCTTAGCTTTTCCTCACTTTTGCACATCTCCTATTATGGAACTCTCACAAGCAAGGTCTGAAAATCTTTGTCTGTTAGCCTTGCCATTAGATGTTGACAAGTGGGGCCGCATTCAGTCGGGTCCCGTAGTGGACCCTCGTTGTTACGTGCTGACAAGTGAGGCTGCGGTCTGTCAGGTCCCGTATTGGACCCTTGCCGTTACATGCTGACAAGTGGGGCCGGGTTTAGTTGGTTCTTGTAGTGGACACCTCTCTCCACTTATCCATATCAGCATGGGACCCACAGCTTATCCACGTAAGCGTTGGACCCAAAAATTATCCACGTGAGCCAGCCCCGTGCCCGCACCCATGCCGTTGCCTCCCCTTTCTTCTTCTTCTTCGGCGACGGCGACCCTTTGTCGAGCTTCACTTCAGCCTCCCGTTCGTCCTGGCTATAACTACCTCGGTGAATTACGCTCCTAGATACAAGCCTGGATGAGCGGAAATGGCTGAAATAGTACGGTGGGGCCCAAAAGCCACTCACGGGTAGACCTTTCGGCCGTCCCAACCATTTCCAGTTATCGGGACAAGTACGGGCGGCGTAATCGACAGGCGAAGGGATCAACTACATACACAAATAAGTATGTATGCAAGCCACCATACAATAGTACATCAGAGCCATACACTACTGCAGAAAGGCTTATAGCCTCCAAGTGGTTAGTGACGGGCAAAATTGTGCCCGTCACTACTAAGTATTCCTAGTGACATGCAAGAATAAGCCTGTCACTAATACGAAACACTAGTGACAAGCGTATAAAATTGATTGTCACTAGTACCTTTTGTAGAGGCCGACCGAAAGGAAAAAATAGTTAGTGACGGGCTTCTATAAATGCCTGTCACTGAGGATGGTATGAGTAGTGACGGATCTAAGATATGCAGGTCACTAGTATTTTCAGCGGAGGCCGTATGAAATGGACAATCTGTCCGACAACTCTGAAGGCCTGTCACAGAAATTAGTTATTTTTCTATGTTCTATAAGCTTTACGGATTTATAGATGTAATATGAATTTTGAATTATTTTTTGTGATCTTGTCGATGTATTTTTAGTTGCACGTGTATAAAATTAAAAAAAATACTAGAACTACCCGTTCAAATATCTAGGATGACTTGCAAAAAAAAAAACTCATGGTACATAGGAAAAATCTGGCGAACATGCCAATTAATCCGGCCAACTGCTAAAAAGAAACATGAAAATCCAAATCTAGTATTTCCCCAGACCTCCACGCCACCGCCCTTCACACCGCCAACCTCCACGCCGCCCAGCAAACTGCATCCCTGCACATCGCCGCCCTCCACGCCTCGTACACCATCGGTCTCCAGGCCACCGCACTGAAATCCACGACGAGCCGAAGACTCCACAACCCTGCGCGTCACCGCCCTACAAACCGCGACTCCTCCCCTACCCAGGCGAACTCGCCGCCTGCGACGACTCCGCCATCCTCTGCGCCATAGCCCTGCAAGCCGCGGCGAATCCACCGCCCTGCAGTCCACTTCATAGGATTTCTGTCAGATTTGATTTGAATTCATCCACAACATTTTCATTTTGATGGCTCTTTTCTGAGTATTCAGAATACTATGGATATTACCTGAGCGTGCCCTTCAAATTTCATGTACATGTCATCTGTTTTATCCTAAAAAGTGATTTTGTTTCTTAGTTGTCATTGCTATTTAATTGATCCATTTGCCAGTGGCCAGTACTAGTATAATATTAGGAGTATAATTTCTATGTAGCGGTTAATTGATGCCATCGATGATGCATGGCTTGCAACGGGAGCAGGAGGGAAGCCATCTATTGATACATGCTAGTTAAGTTGGGATGATAGTAGCAACAATGCTCAGGCAGCAGGTACATATAGTGAGGTGAGCACTCAACTACTTGTTTTTCCTGCTAGTTTCAGGTGAATTTTCATTTCTTGCAAGACATATGTCCGATCACAGAAAGGTTATGATCTGGATTATGGTTGTTGTGGTGTTTTGCTAAGTTGTAGGTGAGCCTATTGGATTGTGTTTGGTAGTGATATTGTGGAAAAACATTGCTAATTTCTCATTCTTTTCACCATGTCAACTCATTCATTTTTGGAGAAGGGCTAAATCACATAATGTGGAAGAACATATCGTAGGGTCTACTGTTCTTATTGTAAGTCTATCATGGTAGATATTTCTGCTATGGCTGTTCGGTGTGTATGTACAATTAGAATAGAAGTTGTTGTTGCAAGTTGTTTTATTTGTGTTAATTTGTTCATCTAGACCAGTATATGGGGTCAGTGAAGTTCTTCATTTCTGGAAAAGGGGAAACCGTGTATTGATGCTGGTGAGTGCCTAATAGTCTCCAATGTTTTGATCTGCAAGGATTAAAAAGATGGTATCATCTCTTAGTTTTTAATTTTTCTTATGTTGTTGCAACAAATAAACCATGAACTCAGGCAATCTTGACTCTGGTCTTTACCAGGATATTACATTTCTTAGGCTCCCAAGTTGCTATAGATTGGTGAATGCTCAAAATTCTACTACATTATCCAGGCCTATCAACAGAAGTGCATGAGACTACCTTCTCACTGTACTTCAAGATACTACAGTCGTCAACTACATGTGTTATCCCGTATCAATGTTGCACCCTCTCTACAGCTTCCAGGATATAAGCTTGAAAGGTAAGAGTTCTGTGAAGCCTGCCAGAAGCGTACAACACAACCATAGGTTTGGCCTCCTTTCCCTTCTCATCATTACACCAGAAATCTATATTTCCTTATTATGCTCTAGAGCTAGATAAAATCCATGTTTATAACCAGCCTAGAACCAACGGTCTATATCCCTTTAGATTCTTTAGGCTTGAAATTCATGTTTAGTTGGAAGATTTGAATATATTTTGAGTTGGAATATCTGAATATTACTCCCCACAAACAAAATGATCGTTGGTGTTATTATAGCAGACAAGATTCATGACTACGTATGGTGATTCCTTTTGGACTTCATGGTTAGTGTTTTTTTCTTTTAGAATGAAGACACCAATGTGTATATCTTAGAGCCCACGGCTATACTAGATGGATTATCCTACCAGTAGTGCAAATTTACCGTGCCTAGATTGATTTATTAGGGATCATTACTTTGCAGGGCTTGAGTTTTTTGGACAATTTTTTAGATCTTTCATAGCTGGAAATTTGATTACAAAAATGTGTTCATCAAGTGTCAATGTTAAGAGAAACGAACCTTTAGTTTTTCCAATTAAATAGATGATATAAAGGTTTGTCCCGTAAGAGACTTTTTTTCCAATTAGAATGCACAATTCTACAGGAACAACAAAATAAATACTTGCAGACAAATTGTTTGCATGCAGAACCAATGGGTACATAGCTTAAAAGAAGTTGTAAATACACTTATAGGTTGAACAATACCATTTATTTGTTTAACCTGAAGTTTCCATATGCAGATGACAAAAAATTTAGAGCACAGTTTTGAATAAGTTTGACTGTATGTATACATACAGTAAAATTGTGAACAGTATATATCGGTTTTCCTATATCGGTTTTCCTCTTAATCTGCTTGGTTTTTATTTGCAGATGGTGATTTCCCAAGAGGCTTCATAATGCAATACTTCTTAGATGCCTATTTCAGTCTTTCTACATTATCAATTAGTAGTACAGTAGAGATCCAACCTCACTCCCCACCTGTTCCTCTCAATATCAAGGCTTATCTGACAATAACAAACAAGGAAATTATGTGGATTAGTGAGGATATGAGTTTTAGAATTGCTACTGATAGTACTTAATGCACCAATAATGAAGACTTTTTATTACCTGGAGTTATTGTTATCTATACTAAGATTGATGTCTTGCAGGTTGGTGGACAAATTCAAGTTATCGGCGATTAATATTGTCGTAACGCGGTATTGCGACACGGTGTATACTACTTTCAAAGAGGCATGCTAGGAGCAAGGATTAATTAGTTGGCGATGACACCTGAGTGGTACTTGATGTTTGGTGAAGGCATCCAATGGATTTCCCTTTTTTTAGGTTAGGCTTTCATTTATGACTATTTTGTTGTTCCGCAGTGTCACAAATGACAGAAGGTTGATTGGGTCTTCTTTGGGAAATTCACGCGAAGTAGTGGACATTCTTTGCCCTCCAATGGACATTATTCGGCTTCCAATATTGGTATCGAGTCTATTCCTCCTGAAAGGATGGTTGGTAGTAATAGATTAGAATTACAGAATGAAAAGAATGCTTAAAGGTATATGTCCCTTCTCAGTTTAACATCTATACCCGAAATATGATAGCAACAATGAATTCAGCTGGAGTTGTCCATTTTGTACCAGGCCCTGTTGGAAGACCCTTTTTTATGGACCGCCGTCATTACTGCCCACTCCGAGCTGACCATGAAAACGAAAGACGGCTGCAGCCACTGATGACTCGGAAGGCGCAAAATAGCGGGGATGGCACCTTAGCTTACAACACATCTTAGTATTTCCCTAAGCTTAGATCGTCAGTCATATGTACCATATTAGATTAAGTGAAATATATGCAATGTTATTATGTTCTCTTTATGTCCAACAACTCAGTGTTAAGTGCATCTAATTGTGCTATTTGAAATATTCATGGAAAATGCAATTTATATTCTTATAACATCTAATTGTGATATTTGGAATATTCATGGAAAATTCATTTTATTTTTTTATAACATCTAATTTTGCTATCTTCAATATGGATGGAAATAACATTTTTCTTATCATAATTCAAACCAGTGACATGCAAGATAATCGGTCCGTCACTAGAAAACCCCACGGGTTGCATCTTCGACCGCAACAAGTGGCATGCATCACTTTTGCATGTCACTAGTATACACATACTAGTGACTTGCACGCATAAATGCATGTCACTAGTACACATACTAGTGACGGGCACTTGCCTGTCACTAGTAGCCTCATACCAGTGACTAGTCATCAGTGACAGGCGCTTTGCCCGTCACTAATGGTAATTTTGAGCCTGTCACTGATAGCCTATTCTGCAGTAGTGATACCATCTAAAAAGAAAGGAAATATAGCAACGCCATACGTCAAGATTCAAATGACCTAGATAGATTTAATAGTTTAGGATATTTCCTCATACATCACACATCAGAGTATCAGGCGGAAGCGGCAAACAAGGTCCGAGTACGGATAAGAAGCAAATCGGCATAAGATGCCCAGAAATAAGCACATCCCGCCCACAGATCTCACGGATCCCCGTTCCCGGAATCTCTACACCGAACGATCGTTGCCCACATCATCAGCCTCCTCCACCCAGTATCCGTCTTGCGAGGGTACCTGTTCATCTGAACCAATAATTTATCGTGTGAGACCCTAAGGGTACTCAGCAAGTCTTTATGCCTCTAAAGGGGACACAACCTGGGGTGACGCAATTGCAGCAAAAGATAAACCCTAACAGTTCTATAGATACTCGCTAACCATCCGCCTAACCAAAGATAGACGGATGTCCGTGAATTAATGACAACAGTTATAACAGTAATATCCACAGATCCATCCTCCTCCTCGCTTACCAACGAGGAAGCGGACGAACATTCCCCCATCCGTTGGCAATTTTATTAACCATTCCATGAGTGTTGCACTATTTACTAGTCAATTACTTAGTCAAATTAAAAGCGGTACTTTAGTTATGCTTGTCTATGATCGAGAAACTGTACTCCAAGTCGTCCATAACCGCGGACACGACTTT
This sequence comes from Avena sativa, assembly GCA_916181665.1. Taxonomy (NCBI): domain Eukaryota; kingdom Viridiplantae; phylum Streptophyta; class Magnoliopsida; order Poales; family Poaceae; genus Avena; species Avena sativa. Next base: position 429,440,791 of record OV702280.1, read on the forward strand.
CAGAAAGTTTTACCCTGCAGGGGTGCACAAATAGCAACACACACTCGATCAACCTCGGAAAAACCAAATCAAAACCCAACGAGGCTTTCACGACAAAGCAATCACAGGATTCAGAATTATTTCAGGGGGCCACCCCTTGGAGTAAACCCGCAACGAAGTTAGCTGACTCCGAGACGGACCCGAGGTTTGGGTGGACGGCTGTGAACGACTAGGAACCCAAAATTGGGATTGTCGACACCGCGAAAACGTGTCCCGATCCTAAACAGTACAGGTGCTCCTCGCACAAACGTAATAAAGCAGTAAGGCATGGCATAAGTACAAGATAGTAAATAAAACCTCAAACTAGTTTGTGGCCCCACAAAATAAGACGAAATCAAGCTCTAGCTCAGGGGGGTCCCATAAGCCTCCCGGATGTGGATAGCGCGAATAATCAAGGAACAGGAATCAAGTACTCGGGGTCCTACGGGACACAAGTGAGCAGGAAAAACCAAATAGGAGATATTGCCCACCGGTGCCACTTTCATTAGTTATCCCATTACTACTCAGGTTAAGTTGTTTAGGTGCCTCGTTATCCATCAGACTCTCACATACCCTACACATGCTGTTCTACGACTCGCATGGCTCAAACAACTCCTGTAGTAATGGCTCGTGGGATGAGGAAACAAGCTTGGTGGGGTTTTAAAAATAAAGGCTATGCAATACTTGGGATTCAGTTTAATGCAATCGCGACCCAATGATGCAAGAATAGGATAGAGGCAATAGGTACTGTATGTATGCAAGCATGTGGTAGTGCTTGCCTGGCAACTCAGTTGAAGCGAGAGACGGATCTGGGTAGTGCTCTTGGTTCTCTTGATATATCCCCTGCTCAGTGTCTATTCGAAGAAGAACCAAACAAACAAGGGCCAACATAAATAAAGTGCACAAGCATAGGAATAAAATGCGTCAAGCAAACAATCATGCCATGATGAATGATGCACAAGTTGCATGGCAATAATGTAGCATGGCATGGGTGAGGTATAAGATACAAGAAATAACATTTTTATTGGGTTTTGGTCACATTTTATTGTCATATTAGTTGCTGTATACTATATATTTATATGATGCATGCTGCAATTGAAGTCATGGATAGCATAAACAGAAAGGTCTCGTCGAGCTAATCATTTTAGACATATCATTTGTTGAATTCGGAGTTATAAGACAATAGTTATTAAATAAATAAGGAAAAGGGCATTTTATGTAATTTTACTCAACTTGGAATTTTAAGTGTGCAAAAGGTAATTTGAATAGCATATTTTAAATCCTCACATTTTTCTGATTCAAAAACATATATTATATGCATTATTTGGATTTATAAATTAAAAGTTATTTAAATCAGATTTGAATTTGAATTTGAATTAGTTTGAATTAAATTTGAACTAAAACAGACAACACAGAAACTTTTTACACTCAGGCTGAGCCAGCCACAGCCGCCGACAGATGGGGCCGCTGCTGACTGGGCAACAGGCGCTCAGGAAACACTTTTGTCACCCTGGCTCTGGCTAGCCCACGCGGATGACAAGCGGGCCCAGGGAGCCGGGAGGCCCACTGCGCGCGCGAGCGACTCCGGCGAGGACACGTGGGCGATCCTGAGGACCACGGGTGGGAAACAGCAGAACCCGAAGACCCTTTTTGCAAAGTTCCCTCAGGCGCTGTCAGGTGGGGTCGGTGGGCTGCGGGTTTAGGCGGGAAAAAGGGGGAGGGTTTCTTTGCAAAACGCGCAGGGCTGTCGCTGTCTGCTGCTGGCCGTGGTGCCACGGCGGTGGATCTGGCCGGAACTTTGGTTAACGATGGCGACGCACCTAGCGAGATTCAGACGATGATGCCAAAACAAAAGATGGAGGGGGCAGTACGGTCTACAACTTTCGTTCGGAGTGCTAACGCGGAGAGAGGCTGCAGCGCGCGGGGCACGGCGGGATACATAGGGTAGACGGGCGCTGCAGCTGTCTGACGGTGCGCGGCGAGCGACCGAGCGTGCGCGCGAGGTGCTCGACGACGGCCGGCGACGCTACGGTGCGCGAGAGAGGGAAGGGCCATGTCTGGGAGGAAGAGGGGCTCACCCGGGGCTTGTCGGTGGGGTGGGTTTGGCAGGAGAGGCTGACGATCGGCGGCGAGGCAGACGGCGGCGACAGCTAGGGTTTGCGTCGGCTCGCGTCGTTTCCGCCGGTGCTGGGGCTTCCTCTTCGCGTCTTCGTGTACGGGCTGCTGCAGGGGGTCTGCGTGGGCTTCCTCGATGACCCGGATCGCCACGCCACCGGCTGGTAGAGGATGGGGAGGAGGAGGCCGACGGTGGGCGTCGTAGGGGGTGTAGACGGTGGCGAGGGTGAGGAAAGAGGGCAGGCGAGGCAGGGCCTCTGGGGAGATCTGGGAGAGGCCAGAGGGTGGGGAGGGAGGTAGATAAGGACGGGGTGAGGTGGGGATGGCGTGGGGGAGGGGAAGGTGGCTTCGGCCACCTTTTTCCTTTCCACCCTCACGTGCTCGGCATGGGCCAAGGGAGGGGTAGCTAGGCAGGTCTGGGGGGGAAGGGCTGCCAGGTGGGCCAGGGGAGAGGAAGCTCGGGGTGGGGCAGGCCAGGCAGAGAGAGAGAGCAAGAGAGAGGAGAGGGGTAGGCTCGGCTAGGGTTAGATGGGTTTGGGGTGGAGAGAGAGGAGAGAGGAGGTGTCGTGTGGGGCCAGGGAGAGGGTGCAAGGACGGTGGGGTCATGCATGGTGAGAGGGAGAGAGAGGCCGAGAGAGAGGGGGTTAGGGCTAAGCATGCCCACATGATCACACATGGATGGGGATGGTTTAGAGAGGGGGTAGGGTTTAGGGTTAGATGGGGGTATGGTATGGTGATAGCTAGAGAGATAGAAAGATGAGGGATAGATGGAGTGGCTCATGTGTCTAGATCAAGCATGATCACACAACTCAAACAAGAAAGCAAAAGGGAGAAAGAAGCAAAGGTGGTGATGGGGTAAAAATAGAGATGATACACCCAAGAATTCAAATAAACCAAAAGTTGACCAAAAATGGTGGTAGTGCATGGGACATGCATTGCATTTAATGCACTCCCTAAGAGATTGGTGCAAACTTGCATGGGCCATGCATAAGCATTATATGCCATGTTTCAATCTTGTGAAAACAAAATAATGATTCAGGGCGTTCATACATATGCATTCCAGAAATATGGAACAAGCCAAGCAAAGGATTTGGAATTGGATCCATCCAACCCACATGAGCTAGAAATAAAAGCCAAAGAAAAATGACAAGCTCATAGGTTATGGTATGGTGGAAGTGTAAGGTGGTGACAAAGAAAAGGTGGTGGACAAGAATAAGAGATATGCCCCCAACTCAACTTGGGCATTTCAACAATATATTAAGAACCAAATACAATATCAAGAGGCAAACACAATTAATAATGCATATGAGATAAGAACCAAAACACCAAAGGTTTTATATGATGCTCAAATGCAAGGTGGCATGATGACATGAACATTATATGATGATGATGCAACAATTATATGTAGGAAGTGGCCATTATATTACTAGATCAAGTAGCATTACAGTTGTTAGACAAATGGGATGCTACACTGGCCGCAGTATGGTGCCGTCCTGTTGACCTGTACGAAGGATGACAATGACAACCGTGCGCAGAGAAGGTTAGATCTCGAACCAAAATGCACCAAAATCTCGCACCAAAATGGCAACTGGGCACTTGTTGTGGAGAATGCGGCCGGCGAGCCGTTCCGATGATTTAATTGGTTTATCAAGTTAATCTCTCAGCTGCAATCAAGTGAAAGAGTGTTTATAATTAAAAATTAGGGACATGGATGTATAATAAATAAGAAAATGACACAACTCTTGAACACTTTCAAATTATAAAAATTATACAACTCTTAATATACAAGTGTTTAGAAATGACACAACTCTTGAACACTTTCCAATTAAAAAAGTATACAACTCTTAATGTAAAAGAGTGTTTATAATTGACACAACTCTTAAACACTTTCAAATTAAAAAAATATATACAACTCTTAATGTAAAAGAGTGTTTATAATTGACACAACGCTTGAACACTTTCATATTGAAAAAGATTATACAACTCTTAATGTAAAAGAGTGTTTATAATTGACACAACTCTTAAACACTTTCAAAAAAATTTATACAACTCTTAATGTAAAAGAGTGTTTATAATTGACACAACTCTTGAACACTTTCAAATTGAAAAAATTATACAACTCTTAATGTAAAAGAGTGTTTATAATTGACAAAACACTTGAACACTTTCAAATTGAAAAAAATTATACAACTCTTAATGTAAAAGAGTGTTTATAATTGACACAACTCTTGAACACTCTCAAATTAAAAAAATCATAGAACTCTTAATGTAAAAGAGTGTTTATAATTGACACAACTCTTGAACACTTTCAAATTGAAAAAATTATACAACTCTTAATGTAAAAGAGTGTTTATAATTGACACAACTCTTGAACACTTTCAAATTAAAAAAATTATACAACTCTTAATGTAAAAGAGTGTTTACCATTTTTAGAGTGTGAAAAGTGTAACACCCTCAGAATCGGCCCTATGCAAGTTTTAGCGAAACCCGCCAAACCCGCATAGAAACGATTCAAAGGTGCCCACCAGGCACTTTCGTGCGGGTGGAAAACGAAGTAATACCATTACACAATAGTCCACGATGGAACCCACAGAACATATATATACAACAGCGACTCAAAGAGTCAAGAATACAGATATACAATACAAAGATCCAAATCACCTCGAAAATGATACAGCGTCCGACTACGGACAAGATGCAAATGGGGCTAAGAGCCCTGAAGAATAACCAGTGGCGTCCATAACCCTGCCCAGGCCAAGCCGGAAGGGTAACCCTGCTAACGACGTCGAAACCTGCTAAAACAAAAGGGGTGCCGAAAAAGGGCAAAGGAAAAAGAGGAGCGTCAGTACTGAGGCCAGTACACAGCGGGGCTAGAATTCGGCGGTCCTCGCCTACATAGGTATGGTGGACCGAAGCGGCAGCGCAGCATGCACTATCCACCCTATAGAGACTCGATATAACTGTCGGCCATCAGAAAGGGATAAGAAAGACCTATTCGGAACCAACCTGATACGACCACCAAACAAACCCATCCTGGTGTTTCCCCCTCGAGCCCAAACGAGGAAGTCGACCGAGGAACTCACACCGTTGGCAGTTTTATTCGTTCCGTTATAGTTGCGGCAATTACTAGTCAGGTATAGATAGTCATCCTGATATAATAAGCAGTGGGCACTTTTAGTTAACCGTTCTGTTGTAGTTGCGACACTTACTAGTCAAATACAATTAGCATGAGATATCCCAAAAACCCAGCAGTTGTTGGTACTTTTAGTTAGCCATTCCGTTATAGTTGCAATACTTACTAGTCAGGTACAATGGTAGCAAGCGGCAACCCAAACAAGCAATTGTTGGCAATTTTATTTAGCCATTCCATTATAGTGAAGCTGATTACTAGTCATTATAAAGTCAAATTTATAGCACTACTTTAGTTATAGTTGTCTATGATCGAGATACTGTGCTCCAAGTCGTCCATAACCGCGGACACGGCTTTCAGAAAGTTTTACCCTGCAGGGGTGCACAAATAGCAACACACACTCGATCAACCTCGGAAAAACCAAATCAAAACCCAACGAGGCTTTCACGACAAAGCAATCACAGGATTCAGAAATATTTCAGGGGGCCACCCCATTAAGCTACCCGCAACGAAGTTAGCTGACTCCGAAACGGACTCAAGGTTTGGGTGGACGGCTGTAAACGACTGGGAAACCGAAAGTGTGACTGGGCTTGTCGATACCGCGAAATCGTGTCCCGATCCTAAACAGTACAGGTGCAGTACATCGCACAATTTAAATAAAGCAGTAAAGCATGGCATAAGTACAGGATAGTAAATAAAACCTCAAACTAGTTTGTGGCCCCAAGAAATAAGAATGAATCAAGCTCTAGCTCAGGGGGTCCCATAATCCTCCCGGATGTGGATAGCGCGAATATTCAAGGAACAGGTATCAAGTACTCGGGGTCCTACGGGACACAAGTGGACGGTTAAAAAACAAATAACATCTATTGCCCACCTGTGCCTCTGCATTTACCTACTTCAATTTTAGTTGTTAAACAGTAATTAAAGTCTTGATCAACTCCAACATTAAACATGCGGCAATACTCCAACAACTGTGGTACTGGACGACACGCAACAACACTTGAGCAAGCGACTACGACGCGCAAGACCAACTATCTACCAAACAACAGGTAATAGGATGTGTCCAAGGCAATATAAGGCTGCAAGGGATATCACGGGTACGAAAACTAGAGCAACGCAACACAGATAGCAATAGATCAACAGGAGGGAATAAATACTATAAAAGTAAGATAGGTAGAAAGGGGGAGGTGCTCGCCTGAAAACATTGTTGAAGGATCTCCCGAAGATCGGGTCGGTACTCGCATCAACTCATCGGCCTAATCCGTGAAGAAGCAAAGCACTAGAAGAATACAACGAATGCACTATTTAATACTACGGCAAAAGATCGAGCATGATGCATGTATGATGCATGGCTTGGCAAGGTGCGATGCAATTAGGCAATATTAAACGGAACCGGGGTCCCGACATTTAATTAAACGGTTCAAGTTATTTATCTACCCCGCAAATTAAATGTTGTCTTAACAGGGCGAAACATGGCATCGGTTTGCTACACAAATTTAAATGGGACCAATATAAGACTAGATTTGCCCGCATATGGACCCCATATTTAATTATATGGTGAATCGGCATAAGGCCCCCAAACCACATGATGAGATGCAAGCATGAATAATTAAATATGCAGCAGGATATATTATATTATAAAAAATAGAGGTCTCGGATAGGGGTCACACATCGAAAGGCGATCTTGGGGTTCCGAGGGTTCGGGGGGTTCGGTCTTAGGGTTCGACGGGAGAGCGGCTCGACGAGATCGGTCTCGGACAACGGAAGTCGATCTTGTCGCATCCGAGAAGAAGAACTTGGTTGGCGTCGGGGGCACATCGGATTCGCCCTGGTCAGGGTCGATCTGGTCGTCGCGAAGATCTTGTCGGGTCCGTGTCATCGAGTCGGTCTTGGCATTCGGGAAGAAGAACTTGGCGTGCGACGTCGTCGGCATCGACGCGGGAAGGAGGTCTTGTCGTTCCGCGTCGGTGACCTTGGCCTTTGGGTTCTCGGCGAACTTGGCGTCCGGGAAGGAGACCTTGGGTATTGTGGTTCCGTTGTCGCTGTTGGGCTTGGCGGGACGATCACGGATATCTCGGATCGAAGATCTTGGAGGCTCGGAGGGGTTCGGCTCCACGGGATCGATCTTTGAATCCGGGTCGGCGCACCCGGGGTTCCACGTATTCGGGTCCATGAAGAAGATCTTGTCGCATCCGTGAAGGTGACGTCGGTATCACGGTCGTTGGTGAACTTGGTTAACGATAGAACCTTCGGAGATCTTGGCATTGGTATAGCCCCTCGGTTTCTCATCCAATCATCGGTCACGCGGACGACAACATAGGTGAGGAACCCGGCGATGCACATGTTGTCGTTGATCTTGAGTAGGGGCATACAACAGCACCACACAGTACAGCTATCGCCGGGAACAGGAACAAGGACCTGCTGACGGTGTTGTTTGCAAGGCGAAGTGCTTGTGTGATCCATGAGCCCCACCTTGCACAACACGTGCAGCCTTTGGCTTGAAACGGAGGCACCAGGACCGTGTCGAGATGGATAAGCTCGCAGAGGCGACACGGGATGCCGGCTCGCAGGAGGGGGTACGTCGGGAAGCCGACGGTGGATCAGGGCGGCCTCAGCGGCGACGCGGGCCAGAGGCCAGAAGCAGGGAGGGGCCCGCATGGCGGTGGAGATGCGGCGAGAGGGTCGGGGTCCAAGGCGAGGAAGCTCAGCGGAGGGCTGGCACAGGGATGTGAGGCGCGGCCGCGCGGACGGGGTGGGGCACCAGGGGCCTGCGAGGGCAACGGCGAGGTCGAGCCCGCGAGGAGGTCGTACGGCAGAGGCCGGCGGGAACCGGTCGCGGCAGGGCGGCGCCATGGCGGCGGAGGACGAGGCCGGTTCAGGGACGGCGGCGGGGTCACTCGTGCACGGGGCTCGGCGAGGCGCTGGGCCGGCGGCCGGCGGAGGGCGGCCAGGGACGCGCGCAAGGGCTCGGCTTGATAGGACCTTGCAGGCAGCGAGAAAGGAGGGGAGAGGAAGAGCGGCGACGGACGGAGGCGCTCGTGCAGAAGAGGGAGAAGGTGAGCGCGTCGGGTGGGGAGGATAGGACAAGGGAGGGGGGCGGGGCAACACGCGCGCGGCGTGGACGTGTGGGCGACCGAGGACGGTGGGAGGGGCTCGCGCAGGGGCTCCTGGCGGCGGAGGGAAGAGAGGGAGCAGACGAGGGGAGGAGGGGTCGCGAGGCAGAGGGGATTAGCGAGGAGGTGGGACCAGGCTGGCAGGAAGCGGCCAGGGAGACGCTGGGTGGGTCGCGTGGGAGTGGGGGGTCAGCAGGTGGCGTGTGTGGTGTTGTGTGGTGGGTGAGGGAGTAGGTGGTGGCTGGGGGGTGATGTGGCAGGCTGGGAGTGGGTGGAGGAGAGATGAGAGATGAGGTGGCGAGTGGGGATTGGTCAGGGTGAGGTGGAGGGGGGCTCGGTAGAATAGGTTGGGGTAGGAAAAAGGGTTTAGGCAGCAAAAGGTCTGGGTAATTTTGGGGGTGGCCGACTGGGTCGGATCGGCCCGGCGCGGTTGCCCTAAAAATAAAATAAGTATTTTATTATTTAAAACAGGGCGTTTGAAATCCGCTGGTAGACGAAACATAATACTCCGGAGACCCGGGTTTTAATTTGAATTAAAGACGGGGCGTTTAGAAAACAAAACCAGGCTTTTCAAAATAGTTTTATGCAAAAAGATGCAAGATGACATGACGACGCTCAAATGCAATGTGGCATGATGAGCATGCGGTCATGATGACGCAATGCACCAAAAACAACGCGATTTTCTAGTAGTGGTTTTGCGGGATGCCACAATTCGACACCACTAACAATGGATCTCGCCCTCGAGATCCGCCTCATGGTACCGGGACGAAGGGCGGCGATCTGAATCTTCTCGCATCGTGTAGATCCTCGCGACACCACTAACAAGAGGTCGTTGTCCGTGATCGTAGGGAGAACACTCCGGGAACAAAAGGTCGAAGGTAGAGGTATCAACAAATAAAGCCACCTCTAACCCCGATAGAAAGAGAGAACCGATGCATTCTCATCCACTTCAATGTACACAAGCGAATAGAGTGAGTAGTCGGCATGGGGGCCAATCCATCACGCACCCAAACTATTACTCTGCACAATCAGTAGAAAAGGGTGCAACCATTCTCGGAATCAGACTGAAGATCTCGACAATCGAGGTTCAGAAACAAGGGAGTGATGCAGACTCTGCATCAGATCTGGCGTAGATGATGTCGTCGCGTCGGAAAACACCGGAAGGCACGAGAAGGAACAAAGAGAAGTCCACCAGACGAAGGATTCCTCGGATAGCATGAAGACCAGATGTAGCAACACCGTTACCAAAGGAGGAAGCGAAACCTTGGAGGTACGATGGAACCCAACCACGAGAAATCCTGGACTCGAAGAGAGAAAAGAGAGCGGATTCAAAACACGCAGAGGTGAGAGGAGAGCAGCAGAGGGGTAAGAAGTAAAATCAGACCTAATCAGAACTATCCAACCGATTTTGCAAAAATAGTTTTGACACTCTACTTCGGCCGTTAGCTAGGTTATCCTACAGGCTGGACTTGTGGGGTATCTCAACTACTGAGCTCTGATACCACTCTGTAACACCCTCAGAATCGGCCCTATGCAAGTTTTAGCGAAACCCGCCAAACCCGCATAGAAACGATTCAAAGGTGCCCACCAGGCACTTTCGTGCGGGTGGAAAACGAAGTAATACCATTACACAATAGTCCACGATGGAACCCACAGACCATATATATACAACAGCGACTCAAAGAGTCAAGAATACAGATATACAATACAAAGATCCGAATCACCTCGAAAATGATACAGCGTCCGACTACGGACAAGATGCAAATGGGGCTAAGAGCCCTGAAGAATAACCAGTGGCGTCCATAACCCTGACTAGGCCAAGAGGGAAGGGTAACCCTGCTAACGACGTCGAAACCTGCTAAAACAAAAGGGGTGCCGACAAAGGGCAAAGGAAAAAGAGGAGCGTCAGTACTGAGGCCAGTACACGGCGAGGCTAGAATTCGGCGGTCCTCGCCTACATAGGTATGGTGGACTGAAGCGGCAGCGCAGCATGCACTACCACCCTATAGAGACTCGATATAACTGTCGGCCATAAGAAAGGGATAAGAAAGACCTATTCGGAACCAACCTGATACGACCACCAAACAAACCCATCCTGGTGTTTCCCCCTCGAGACCAAACGAGGAAGTCGACCGAGGAACTCACACCATTGGCAGTTTTATTCGTTCCGTTATAGTTGCGGCAATTACTAGTCAGGTATAGATAGTCATCCTGATATAATAAGCAGTGGGCACTTTTAGTTAACCGTTCTGTTGTAGTTGCGACACTTACTAGTCAAATACAATTAGCATGAGATATCCCAAAAACCCAGCAGTTGTTGGTACTTTTAGTTAGCCATTCCGTTATAGTTGCAATACTTACTAGTCAGGTACAATGGTAGCAAGCGGCAACCCAAACAAGCAATTGTTGGCAATTTTATTTAGCCATTCCATTATAGTGAAGCTGATTACTAGTCATTATAAAGTCAAATTTATAGCACTACTTTAGTTATAGTTGTCTATGATCGAGATACTGTGCTCCAAGTCGTCCATAACTGCGGACACGGCTTTCAGAAAGTTTTACCCTGCAGGGGTGCACAAATAGCAACACACACTCGATCAACCTCGGAAAAACCAAATCAAAACCCAATGAGGCTTTCACGACAAAGCAATCACAGGATTCAGAAATATTTCAGGGGGCCACCCCATTAAGCTACCCGCAACGAAGTTAGCTGACTCCGAAACGGACTCAAGGTTTGGGTGGACGGCTGTAAACGACTGGGAACCCGAAAGTGTGACTGGGCTTGTCGATACCGCGAAATCGTGTCCCGATCCTAAACAGTACAGGTGCAGTACATCGCACAATTTAAATAAAGCAGTAAAGCATGGCATAAGTACAGGATAGTAAATAAAACCTCAAACTAGTTTGTGGCCCCAAGAAATAAGAATGAATCAAGCTCTGGCTCAGGGGGGTCCCATAATCCTCCCGGATGTGGATAGCGCGAATATTCAAGGAACAGGTATCAAGTACTCGGGGTCCTACGGGACACAAGTGGACGGTTAAAAACCAAATAACATCTATTGCCCACCTGTGCCTCTGCATTTACCTACTTCAATTTTAGTTGTTAAACAGTAATTAAAGTCTTGATCAACTCCAACATTAAACATGCGGCAATACTCCAACAACTGTGGTACTGGACGACACGCAACAGCACTTGAGCAAGCGACTACGACGCGCAAGACCAACTATCTACCAAACAACAGGTAATAGGATGTGTCCAAGGCAATATAAGGCTGCAAGGGATATCACGGGTACGAAAACTAGAGCAACGCAACACAGATAGCAATAGATCAACAGGAGGGAATAAATACTATAAAAGTAAGATAGGTAGAAAGGGGGAGGTGCTCGCCTGAAAACATTGTTGAAGGATCTCCCGAAGATCGGGTCGGTACTCGCATCAACTCATCGGCCTAATCCGTGAAGAAGCAAAGCACTAGAAGAATACAACGAATGCACTATTTAATACTACGGCAAAAGATCGAGCATGATGCATGTATGATGCATGGCTTGGCAAGGTGCGATGCAATTAGGCAATATTAAACGGAACCGGGGTCCCGACATTTAATTAAACGGTTCAAGTTATTTATCTACCCCGCAAATTAAATGTTGTCTTAACAGGGCGAAACATGGCATCGGTTTGCTACACAAATTTAAATGGGACCAATATAAGACTAGATTTGCCCGCATATGGATCCCATATTTAATTATATGGTGAATCGGCATAAGGCCCCCAAACCACATGATGAGATGCAAGCATGAATAATTAAATATGCAGCAGGATATATTATATTATAAAAATAGAGGTCTCGGATAGGGGTCACACATCGAAAGGCGATCTTGGGGTTCCGAGGGTTCGGGGGGTTCGGTCTCAGGGTTCGACGGGAGAGCGGCTCGACGAGATCGGTCTCGGACAACGGAAGTCGATCTTGTCGCATCCGAGAAGAAGAACTTGGTTGGCGTCGGGGGCACATCGGATTCGCCCTGGTCAGGGTCGATCTGGTCGTCGCGAAGATCTTGTCGGGTCCGTGTCATCGAGTCGGTCTTGGCATTCGGGAAGAAGAACTTGGCGTGCGACGTCGTCGGCATCGGCGCGGGAAGGAGGTCTTGTCGTTCCGCGTCGGTGACCTTGGCCTTCGGGTTCTCGGCGAACTTGGCGTCCGGGAAGGAGACCTTGGGTATTGTGGTTCCGTTGTCGGTGTTGGGCTTGGCGGGACGATCACGGATATCTCGGCTCGGAGGGGTTCGGCTCCGCGGGATAGATCTTTGAATCCGGGTCGGCGCACCCGGGGTTCCACGTATTCGGGTCCATGAAGAAGATCTTGTCGCATCCGTGAAGGGGACGTCGGTATCACGGTCGTTGGTGAACTTGGTTAACGATAGAACCTTCGGAGATCTTGGCATTGGTATAGCCCCTCGGTTTCTCATCCAAACATCGGTCACGCGGACGACAACATAGGTGAGGAACCCGGCGATGCACATGTTGTCGTTGATCTTGAGTAGGGGCATACAACAGCACCACACAGTCAAGCTACCGCCGGGAACAGGAACAAGGACCTGCTAACGGTGTTGTTTGCAAGGCGAAGTGCTTGTGTGATCCATGAGCCCCACCTTGCACAACACGTGCAGCCATTGGCTTGAAACGGAGGCACCAGGACCGTGTCGAGATGGATCAGCTCGCAGAGGCGACACGGGATGCCGGCTCGCAGGAGGGGGTACGTCGGGAAGCTGACGACGGCTCGGGGCGGCCTCAGCGGCGACGCGGGCCAGAGGCCAGAAGCAGGGAGGGGCCCGCATGGCGGTGGAGACGCGGCGAGAGGGTCGGGGTCCAAGGCGAGGAAGCTCAGCGGAGGGCCGGCACAGGGATGTGAGGCGCGGTCGCGCGGACGGGGTGGGGCACCAGGGGCCTGCGAGGGCAACGGCGAGGTCGAGCCCGCGAGGAGGTCGTACGGCAGAGGCCGGCGGGAACCGGTCGCGGCAGGGCGGCGCCATGGCGGCGGAGGACGAGGCCAGTTCGGGGACGGCGGCGGGGTCACTCGAGCACGGGGCTCGGCGAGGCGCTAGGCCGGCGGCCGGCGGAGGGTGGCCAGGGACACGCGCAAGGGCTCGGCTTGATAGGACCTTGCAGGCGGCGAGAAAGGAGGAGAGAGGAAGAGCGGCGACGGACGGAGGAGCTCGTGCAGAAGAGGGAGAAGGTGAGCGCGTCAGGTGGGGAGGATAGGACAAGGGAGGGGGGCGGGGCAACACGCGCGCGGCGTTGACGTGTGGGCGACCGAGGACGGTGGGAGGGGCTCGCGCAGGGGCTCCTGGCGACGGAGGGAAGAGAGGGAGAAGACGAGGGGAGGAGGGGTCGCGAGGCAGAGGGGATTAGCGAGGAGGTGGGACCGGGCTGGAAGGAAGCGGCCAGGGAGACGCTGGGTGGGTCGCGTGGGAGTGGGGGGTCAGCAGGTGGCGTGTGTGGTGTTGTGTGGTGGGTGAGGGAGTAGGTGGTGGCTGGGGGGTGATGTGGCAGGCTGGGAGTGGGTGGAGGAGAGATGAGAGATGAGGTGGCGAGAGGGGATTGGTCAGGGTGAGGTGGAGGGGGGCTGGGTAGAATAGGTTGGGGTAGGAAAAAGGGTTTAGGCGGGAAAAGGTCTGGGTAATTTTGGGGGTGGCCGACTGGGTCGGATCGGCTCGGTGCGGTTTCCCTAAAAATAAAATAAGTATTTTATTATTTAAAACGGGGCGTTTGAAATCCGCTGGTAGACGAAACATAATACTCCGGAGACCCGGGATTTAATTTGAATTAAAGACGGGGCGTTTAGAAAACAAAACCAGGCTTTTCAAAATAGTTTTATGCAAACAGATGCAAGATGACATGACGATGCTCAAATGCAATGTGGCATGATGAGCATGCGGTCATGATGACGCAATGCACCAAAAACAACGCGATTTTCTAGTAGTGGTTTTGCGGGATGCCACAAAAAGTGATCCCTAAACTTGCGTATATGAATATTATAAACCTTTGAAAACTATGAAATCGCACTTAATACATGATAATGATGTGCTAAGAAAATCTTGAGAGATTATCATTTTCATAGAATGTAATGCATAAACTTGCATATGGCAAAAATTATACACCTTTGAACTCTTTGAAATCGCACTTAGGACATGATAATGTTGTGCTAATAAAATCCTGATCATTTATCATTTTCATGGAGTGAAATATAATGCAAAAATTATACACCTTTGAACACTTTCCCTTCAAATTATATTCAAAATCATTTGTTTATGGAGTTAAAGCATCGGTGGAAAACTCGTTATTTTGCATTGATAGATGGTTCCCCCAACAAATACAGGGGTTATCATGTCCGCTAGATCACAAAGGATCAATTAGAGGATCAACGGTTGGTGGGTACAATCCACGTGATAACTGTCTCGACCAATCAGAGCGTAGCAGCTAAGATGAGCACAAGTGTGAGAGTTTGTAACTAAGAGAGAGGGGAAAACTGAGTAGAACTTAAAAACCAAGAGCAAAACTGAGTAGAACTTAAAAACCAAGGGAAAAACTGACAAGGGGGTTCAAATAGAAAACATAAAGATATTTAAAAAATGGAAAATAATTCATTTATACAATAAAATACATATTGGCATACATCAAAATATTTGTAATTCAAATATATATTAGTTTGACAATTATTGCCTCATTCAGGCAAATTATGTTTTAGGGAGGGATGTTTTGGGAAGAGGCTTGAGTTGAAAGCCATGAACCTTCATAGATAGTAGGTGATTTGAGAAGTGGTGATTTAGGTTAAAACTTGATATATATACATTTCTTATGGTGGCAGGTCACATAATAAGACTCCCTGGGTAGATGCCACTATGTTTTGATCTTTTTGAATTTGTTGTAAATAAAATGACTCAATTAGCTAGCTAAAACCCATCCGTTGACTCTCTGTTGACCAGCCACCGGAGGATAAAAGTGAGTATATTGCACACGTCAGTGTTAGTACTAGAGGACAAAACTATGTACAACCAAACTGCTAGTGCTACACACGAGGGTATATCTGAGCACAACTAAGTGGCCAAGGTTAGACACGAGGGGGGAAACGTGACGCACAGTACGTGTGTCACGGTGCACGGGGCGGTAGCGGACGCGTGTGTCCGTGCACGTTGCAGTAGCGTACGCGGTTACGCGGTGCACGATAGTGCAACAAAATGTCTCCTCCCTTCACCTTTATAGAGGCCTTCTCACTCTCACTCATCACTCGCTCTCTCACTCACGCAACCATCTCCACTGTCCCATCACCTTCTGCAAACCTCCAAGAAAACCCCAACCACGCTGACAATGGAGAAGAACAGCGCGGTGGCCATCGTCGCCTCTAAGGCGGCCGACGAGGAGGCCCCCGTCGAGGCATCGAAGGCAGCCGCCATCCCCGTCCAGACCCCCATCCCCACTTCCACCGTAGCCGCCGGCGAGGAGGCCCCCGTCCCCGTACAGGCCCCTCCCGTTCTTTGGCAGATCCCGCTGATGACCCACAAGTGTAGGGGATCACAACAGTCTTCGCGGGTAGTATTACCCAATTTATTGATTCGACACAAGGGGAGCCAAAGAATACTTGCAAGCCTTAACAACTGAGTTGTCAATTCAGCTGCACCTAGAAATAGTTCTTGCTCATAGAAGTTTATCAGTAGCAACAGTTTGGTAGTAGCAACAGCAAAGCAACAATAGCAGTAAAACATGAGTGATAGTAAAAGTAACAGTAAACAGTGGGATTCGTGTGCGGTAGGCATAGGGATGGATGAACGAGCGTTGCATGGACGAGTCTAAACATGTAACTTTAAGATCTAGGGCATTGCAGATGAATAAGAATAACCATCGAAGTACTAAACAATTCTAGGCAAGTGCTCCATATATAGTCATACGTGCTTGCAATGAGAACTTGCACAACATCTTCTATCTAGCCAGCCCGTGGCAGCGGGGCCTCTAGGAAACTACTGGCAATTAAGGTCCTCCTTTTAATAGACCACCAGAGAAAAGCATTAACACTCCATGAACACATGTGATCCTCACACCATAGCCATCCCATCCGGTTGTCCCAATTTCTGTCACTTCGGGGCCTTTGGATCCGGACAATGATATGTGTACACAACTTGCAGATAAGATCACAAAAAATACTATCATAATGATTCAATAATGGTATGATGGACATACTCCTATGGATAAGCGTAGCATTAAGATCAAGTCATTTCAATAGTTCTTTTGCTATAAGATTTCTGATACATAGTAACCTAATTCCTTCGACCATGAGATCATGCTAATCACCATCACCGGAAGGATGCTTTGATGACATCAAACACCACACCATAAATGGGTGGCTATAAAGGTGGCATTGAGTGTTCGGAAAGTATGGGTTGAGGCACATGGATCAAGAGTGGGATTTGTCCATCCATATGACAGATAGATATACTCTGGGCCCTCTCGGTGGAATGTCATCCAATTAGCTTGCAAGCATGTGACTGGCTCACAAGGGATCACATATCACGAGAACGAGAAAAGAGTACTTATCGGTAACGAGGTTGAACTAGGTATGCAGAGATACCGACGATCAAAACCTCAGATAAGTAAACTATCGTGAGACGAAGGGAAATTGGTATCGTATGTAAGTGGTTCATTCGATCGCAAAGTAATCGTAGAAATATGTGGGGGCCATATGAATTTCCAGATTCCTCTATTGGTTATTAATCGGAGAAGTGTCTCGGTCATGTCCGCATAATTCACGAACCGTAGTGAGACACACTTAAGGATTTGATGTTGTTTAGTAGATATGGAATGTTAATAGGGATACCGAATGTTGTTCGGAGTCTCGGATGGGATCCGGGATATCACGAGGAGATCCGGAATGGTCCGGAGAATAAGATTCATATAAGGAAAGTCCGATTTTGGAGTTCGGGAAAGTTTCCGATGTTTTCATCGGAGAGGTTCTAGAAGGGTCTAGAAGGTTCACCGGTCCGGAACGGGAATGGTCCATGAATGTGTCATGGATATGTGGAATGATTGGATCATATACTAGGTCACTTGGTGTTGACATTTGCAAGAGAGAAATAAATCTCTAAATTAAAAGTCAAACGGGAAGTTTGAAAAGTCAAACTGGAACAATGGTTTCCTAGTGGGAGAAGAAACAAGTCCTTCTCTCAATCCAACTTGGGTTTGGGTTTGGATTCAAACCCACCCCTCCCAAGGCTGCCCCTCCCTCTCATAAATAGAGGGGGAGGGCTGCCCCAACACCACAACAAGAGCCAAGCCCTCCCACACACCGCGCCGCCGCCGTCGCCGGTTCGTCGCCACCGCACTAGCCGCCACCGACACCTCCTCCTCCCGGTCATCTAAACCCTAGATCTCCGGGAAACCCTAATCCACCATAACTCGCATCCGGCTTAGGCGAAGCCCTGCGGGATCTTCCCTCTACTTCCGACACCACGCCGTCGTGCTGCCGGAATCACGAGGGGAGAACTACAACCTCCGCTGCCTGCTGGAACAAGGGAGAGGAAGGTCTTCATCGAGTACCGAACGTGTGACCGACTGCGGAAGCGCTGCCGGAACGCATCGTCGGAAGGATCTTCTACGCGATCTTGAGGTCGGCAAGTGTACGACTACATCACCCACAAGAATATGCTCTCGGTAACCGCTTTGGAATCTTCGAGGGTGAGTGCTTCTATCGACTCTTTGCTACAATCTAGTAGATAGATATTGGCTTGTTTGTGTGCATGCGGTAGAAACTTTTTGTTTTCCATGCTACGAACCCCTACACTATCTCAGTAGGTGGTGGTTCATATACTACCCTAGTAGTGGTAGTAGCTTTTCCAAATAGGAAACCAAGTGGGTTATCCATATTGGAAACAAAGTAACAAACAGAAATAAAAAAGCAATACTCATAGTAGAAATTTCCTTTACCAGTTCCACTCTTTAATAGCGCTTCACTCCTTGGCAACGTTGCCAGAAAATACTCTTGATGACCCACAAGTATAGGGGGTGTATCGTAGTACTTTTGATAAATAGGAGTGTTGATCCCAACGAGGAGCGGAAGGTGTTGACTAGTGGTTTGGAGAAGGAATTCTCTGTAAATACTTAGTAAATGGATTTTTAGGGTTTTTTGATAAAGCAAAGAAATAAAGTGCAAGTAAATAACGACAACAAATAATTTCAGCAAGTGGCCCAATCCTTTCTTAGAAAAGTACAAGCCGGTTGTAATACTTATGAGGACCAAATGTTCTCGAGGACACATGGGAATACTGTCAAGTGCTTTCGCTTCATATAGTTGATTAATATTCTTTGGTTTGATAAGCGTTGTGTGGTGAACCTATGCTAATGTACCGACCTTACTAGGACTAATACATACTTGTGATTAAACCCCTTGCAAGCATCCGCAACTACAAGAAAGTAATTAAGATAAAAACCTAACCACAGCATTAAACTCTGGGATCCTACACTCCCTTGTGCAAAGGTTTCCTAACGGGGGTTCAGGTTTCTGTCACTCGGGCAACCCCACAATTAGTAGCCAAATACACAATGTAGGGGTTCGTAGCATGGAAAACAAAAAAATTCTATCGCATGAACACACAATCAAGATCTAATCTATGATCAAGCCGAGATCTATCTACTAGATCGGTGCAACAAGTTGATAGAGTACTAACCCTCGAAGATCCAAAGCAGTTAATGAGAGCAGATTCTCGTGGCTGATGTAGTCGTTCACTTGCCGATCTCAAGATCGCGTAGGCGATCCTTCCGGTGCCTCATTCCAGCAGCGCTCCCACAGTCGATCACACATATGGTACTCGATGAAGACCTTCCTCTCCCGTGTTCCAGCGGGCGGGGGAGGTTGTAGCACTCTCCTCGCGATTCTGGCAGCACGACAGCATGGTGTCGGAAGTAGAGGGGAGATCCCGCACGGCTTCTCCTAAGCCGGAACGGGTATGGTGGAGTAGAGGGAGCCTCGAGGCTAGGGTTTATACACCGAGGGAAGAGGGCAGCCGATGGGTAGGGTTTAGTCTAGACGGCGGCGGTGATTTAGAGGGGATCTAGAGCGCCGACGGCTTGGAGGGGCAGCGTTGGCCTAGGGATTGGGTCTTGGGCGCCTAGGGCATGGGGGGTTCCTTGGGTTGCACCCCCACCCCTCCTTATATAGGTGGGGGCTTCCAAGGGTGTTCCTAGCCTAGGTGGAAACCCTCTCTAACTCAGAAACCATGTTGGGATTTGACTTTTTCAAACTGCCTTTATGACTTTCAAATTAGAGTTTGATTTCTCTCTTCCAAGTGTCCAGCCAAGTGACCTAGGACATGATGCAACCATTCCACTTTGTCATGGCACATCCATGTACCCTTCCCCTTCTAGTTCGGTGGACCTTCTAGACCCTTATAGAACATTTTAGTGAAACCACCGAAACCATCCCCAAACTCCAGAATTGGACTTTCCTTATATGAATCTTATTCTCCAGACCATTCTGGATCTCCTCGTGGTATCCAGGATCTCCTCGTGATATCCCGGATCTCATCCGAGACTCCGAACAACATTCGGTCTTCTTACTCACATTCCGTATCTACTAAACAAGATCGAATCCTTACGTGTGTCTTCCTACAGTTCGTGAATTATGTAGACATGACCGAGACTCTTCTCCAATCAATAACTAATAGAGGAATCTGGAAATTCATATGGCTCCCACATATTTTTACGATTACTTCATGATCGAATGAACCATTTACATACGATACCAATTTCCCTTTGTCTCGCGATACTTTACTTATCCAAGGTTTGATCATCGGTATCTCTGCATACCTAGTTCAACCATGTTACCGATAAGTACTCTTTACTCGTTCCTGTGATATGTGATCCCTTGTGAGTCAGTCACATGCTTGCAAGACAATTGGATGACATTCCACCGAGAAGGCCCATAGTATATCTATCCGTCATATGGATGGACAAATCCCACTATTGATCCATGTGCCTCAACACATACTTTCCGACCACTCAATGCCACCTTTATAACCACCTAATTACGAAGTGGTGTTTGATTTCATCAAATCATCCATCCGGTGATGGTGATTAACATGATCTCATGGTCGAAAGATTTATGTTACTATGTTTTTTGAAAGCTTATAGCAAGTGAACTATTTAAATGACTTGATCTTATGCTACGCTTAACTATAGGAGTATCTCCGTCACATCATTCTCCTAATGATATGACCTTGTTGTTAATAACATCTCAATGTTCATGATCAGGAAACTATGATCATATATTAACCAGGATCGGTCGTTGTCGCCCAGCGGGACCATCCCGCGTCAGCGTCCGCTGTCTCCCGTTCCTAGGTGGACGAGGACGCGTGCTCGATCACGTCGCCATCAAGCCGCACTGTCACGGTCCCCCTCTCCGTCAGTTGATGCCAGGGATGACAATGGGGGATCTTCTGTGGCAGACTCTACTACACCCTTTCCTGCACAAATAAATCCTCCTCCGCCTCTGGAACCCCATACGAGACTTCAAAAAGGTATACGTAATCCGAAGCAATATACTGATGGTACTGTTCGCTATGGTCTGTTCACATCCATAGGTGAACCTCAAACACTTTCGGAAGCTCTTAAGGATGATCGTTGGTGCAAGGCCATGGAGGAAGAATACAATGCATTGATCCAAAATAAAACTTGGCACCTTGTTCCTCCACACTTCACGAAGAATCTCATTGACTGTAAGTGGGTATATCATGTTAAGAAACATGCAGATGGTACAATTGACAGGTACAAGGCGCGCCTGGTAGCAAAAGGATTCAAACAAAGGTATGGCATAGATTATGAAGATACCTTCAGTCCTGTTGTCAAGGCAGCAACTATCAGACTTGTACTGGCAGTGGCTGTCTCCAGAGGCTGGAGTCTGCAGCAGCTATATGTAAATAACGCGTTTTTGCATGGCGTTCTGGAAGAGGAAGTGTATATGAAACAACCTCTAGGTTTTGAGTCTTCCGCTACTCCACATTATGTTGCAAACTTGATAAAGCTCTTTATGGTCTCAAGCAGGCTCCCAGAGCATGGTACTCAAGACTTAGTGCTAAGTTGCAACAACTTGGTTTTACTACGTCTAAAGCAGATACTTCACTTTTTCTTTATACTAATGCACAAGTTATGATATTCATTTTGATCTATGTTGATGATATCATAGTTACCAGTTCATGTGATCAGGCTATTTTTGCTCTTCTTCATGATCTCAATACTGATTTTGCACTCAAGGATTTGGGAGATTTGCACTACTTATTGGGGATTGAGGTAAAGAGAACTCATAATGGTTTGCTCCTCACTCAAGAAAAATATGCTTCTGATTTGTTAGCTAAAGTTGGTATGACAAAGTGCACAATTTCTCCTACACCCCTATCGTCCACTGAAAAGTTGTCCTTAACCGAAGGAATACCTCTTGGTCCTGATGACAGTACACAATATAAGAGAATTGTGGGTGCTTTACAATATTTAACACTTACAAGACCTGACATTTCTTTCTCAGTAAATAAAGTTTGTGATTATCTTCATGCTCCAACAACTGCTCATTGGACAGCTGCAAAAAGGATTTTAAGATATGTTTAGGGAACAATACATGTTGGGTTAACATTTCAACAGTCTTCATCTTGTTTGCTTAGTGCCTTCTCAAATGCAGATTAGACAGGTTGCTTAGATGATAGAAAATCAACAGGAGGTTTTGCTGTTTTTCTTGGACCAAATTTAATCTCTTGGAGTGCAAGAAAGGAGGCTACAGTTTCAAGATCAAGCACTGAAGCTGAATATAAAGCCCTAGCAAATGCCACAACTGAACTAATATGGGTTGAAGCTTTGCTTGGTGAACTTGGTGTTCAACTAAAGGTGAAGCCATGTTTATGGTGTGACAATCTAGGAGCTACATACTTGTCTGCAAATCCTATATTCCATGCCAGAACCAAACACATTGAGATAGACTATCTAAAGGTTGTGATTAAGAGAGGCTGTTAAACTACATGTGATATAACGTGTTGGAGTAGTACTCCAAATCTTCTAGATAGATAGAGGTTGTTTTGTCTGTTTAAAATAGGAAGGAGGAGTTTGTTTCCTTATCTCTTGTAACGATCGGTGAGATTGATCTCTATCTCTTGTAAGGCTACGGCGGGGATCTCTATCTCTTGTAAGGCTACGGCGGGGGCTTTTCTCGCCACATATAACACGCACCCGGGGTCTCCAACGAGACCACCGTTTCTGCCCAAAACTATACGACTAATATGGCGACCACTACAACCCCTTCGCCGGCGTGCTTCTCTGTCGTCGTTGGACTGGTAAGGCCTTGCTCATCTTCGATTTGTGCTAGGTCATATTGACCTCCTGGACCCTGGTCGTAGGAGAGGGGGTGGGGGCGTAGGAGGAGAAGGCCGGGGAGATCTTGTAGGCTTGGGTTTGGCCGGTGGGAGGATGCAATGCGTTAGGGAAGAAAGAAGACGTCGGTCAACATCAAAAATCACCATTGCACATGCCTTCGTTGATATGTTCCTGCACCTGGTCCAGCTGTTCCTGTAGGTGCACGGCGTGCTCAAGCCATCGGCCATCATGGCTGATGCCATCCCTGGTCCTGAGTACGACAGTCTCCAGTTAGTCGACTTAGTTTGTGATCGATTTCCCAGCCATTATCATCGTCGATCTACTTGCTTTTTTCTTCAGGTAGTTTCCTAGCTAAGGTAGTCTGAATCAGTGAATCCAACGCTTGTATTCTAAACCCTGAACGCTTGTGATAGCTTGATTTTTGGAATTCCTAAGAGAAGAGCGAGGCAGTGCTCTTTCCCTTCAATGAAATCCACGAGCATAGTGTTATTTTACCACTTTTCAGTTTTTTATGAATGGAGCGAACATCCCAATTTTTTTGGATTTTGTCAGGCATGATATAAATTACATAACTGCTAACAAGCTTCGAGTTTGTTACTGGAGTGTGCCTTATATTCAGTATGGTATCGCTGTTGTTGACCAAGTAATATAAGGTTTGCTTCGCAGAAAATAAAAAAACTATATTTATGCCGGTATAAATTCCCGTGAATTATGTTTATACATCGATAGAGTAGTTAGGACAAAGGAAAATGCGGTATGTTATTCTTTCTATTATCTGTTATTTTTATCTTGAAGTAGGAGTTTTCTTATGAGTTGAACTCTGGGATCTCATGTTTTGCATAAAATTTGCATTCAAAAGGAAATGGAAGGGAAATAGGGCCTCATTTCGGGACCAGCTACCTCATCTTTGATCGATGCCTGGTAGGTGCATGAGCAGCGGCCGCTTCCTCGCCACCAGGGTCACTGTTATGTACCCCGACGACGTGGCTCCCTCATCCTTCACCGTTACTTGGCAGGTGCTAGCTCGAAGGTCTGATTTCCTTCCTGCCTGGTTGATGTTTGTTGATTTCTGAATCCCTTCTTTGCCTTGACGTATAAATGTCAATGCACCGCTTAGCTGAATCTTCAGGAACAACAATATGTTGGGTTGGTATCAGTGCACTGCATTTTATTTCCAATTTCAGGCCAGATGCTTATTTGTGATTGCGCAAAATATGTTATGATACTTGCTGGCCTGTTTGGATCAGTTTCATGGTGTGGTGTAGTTTATGAAATAGGTCGGATTCAGCAATGTATCAAAGGATAAATTGATTAGTTCCTAACTATGATCAGTTGGTTCACGTGCTCAGATTAAATCGCGTAGATGTTTAATTTGTGCCATGTGTTGCAGGAAGCCAAGAATTATGGTTTACAGTCCCGTGAGCTTACTAAATGTTTCTGCAAGCTTTAGGAAATTGGATAAATTTATTCTTGCAACAATATTCATTGTTAAAGCATTTCATTAGGTTTTATCGCAACTCTAGCCACTCTTATTGTACGAGTAATATGTCTTCATCCAAATGAGATTAAATCCACGCAGAGTTGAATTGTGAAGATATATGTGCGTTTACATGATCCAAATATAGCACTTGATGGGATCGTAGTAGTGCTGGAACTGCAGATGTTTCGTTGAAAGGGGCGGCATCAGGACACTAGGAGCTCATGGAGGTGGGGACACGCGCAAGTGGGCACAGGGAGCATGGCCGGCGGTGATTGGAGGGCCAGAAGATCCGGTACGGGTCTCTCCGGAGCGCTGGATGGCTGGACTTTTGCAGTTGAATGTATTTGGGGATGGCTGGGGGTATTATTGGTACTGACAGCAGTTTGTGCCCTCTTTCCGCGAGGTGTGAAGCTGCTGCTATTTGGTAGCTTTGGCCTTTGGATGATACAACACATGGAGCAATGAAGTAAGAATAGAGAAGAAAAGAGAATGCTGGCTAGAGAAAATTAATAGGAGAGGATAAGAGCATATATGTGTTGTTCAAGAGAAATTGGTAATATTTGTTTAAATGCTCCAATGCACGGTGCTGATTCAAAATTTGTCCAATTTAGATTTCCTAAGGTTATAGGTTGTCCTGTCAAAAAAATCTCTTTACTTACTATTTTAAATTCATCACATTGTCACTACTTTCGGTTCTGCAAGCATTTTTCTTCTCTGATTCACAACTTGCTTTGACCTCTCTCCAATCCAGCTTACTCCTTGCATTTTACCAGCTCATTATTGCTTTCACAAGCAAATCGTTTACACATTGCCGAGGGTAACAATCTGATGACAATGTCGGCCAGACCATACCGAGCAAGTAGCACAACTGAACAAATAATACAAATGTTTTTAGGATGCACTCTCTAATGTATGTCCATGGAAACATATTTTTCGTTCAGAGGAATAAATCCCAAAATATGTTGATGAAAACATATTTTCTGTTTGACTGGAGCACTTTTTATTGCTTTGGAAGCACAGTCCGAAATTGTTAGAATTCATGGCTGAATAAAGAATCTTGCAAAAGTCATTCAGCACGATGTTTCAGGATACTTGTTTGTGTCAAGCTTCATGCACTAGCCAACGCAACCAACAGTCCGAACTGATGGAAAAGGCTAGTGCAATTCACTTATACACTTCAACACCCCCTCTCACGTGTGACGGGGAGAAGTCAGCACGTGCAACCGGAAGAGAGAGACGGTGCGCGAAACTCACGTATGACTCAAGAGGCCTATACGTGGACACAGAGGGGTCTACAGCAATTTTAGGATAAATTGCGAAAGCCAGGACTTGAACTCGAGATCTTAGACTCTGATACCATGTTAAGCTTCATGCATTAGCCAACGCAACCAAAAGTCCGAACTGATGGAAAGGGCTAGTGCAATCCACTTATACACTTCAACAGTTTGAAGAACAGATATTTTTTTTGGAAATGGACGCTTTATTACTCAAAGTTTACACCCGGCCTCTGCATAGCTAGGATGCACACAGCCAAACAACCACAGTCTCGGTCGAAAACAAGAAAATCTGGAATACAGAGGAATAAAAATGAAAGCATAGTTCTTCCAACTATCTAAGGAGGATCTATTCGCAGCGGTTGCTGCCATCCATGTCGGGAGAAGACATCTCGCGCTGTATTTTCCAACCGTCTACAACCCTCCGCAAACAAGTCGCGGAACTCCATACGTTGTAGAGAACTCCATACTTGTTTGAAGAACAGATGCTTCCGGATATAATTTTGGAGGATATCTGTTGACATTTCAATACGTTGGTAGGCAAATAAAATAACATGCCATTTTTTGGAATCGCAGACATCCCTATTTTCAGGTTTGACATTTTGGTGGGAGCGTGCTTTTTTTTTTTACCATTTTGTACTTTGTCCACAAAATATATTTCACATTATGGATTTCTTCGTCGGAGATAGGGAGTACAATTCTACCTTTGCAGAAGGGGCAATAAAATCCACTAGAGCAAATACTGAAAACTCTCTAGGTATTGTGGATTGTTTTAGTATACTAAAAACCGCCGTACTGCAGTACCGGTTGTTTTCAGTATATTGAGAAAACAGTTTATTATTGCGAGAAAATCACTGCCGTCGTTGTGTGGCCAGAGATTTTTCCTCGTCCGTTGTCGTCTTCGTCCTCTCCGATGTCCCACCGCTCCATTTTAATCAACGTCAGAGATCGACTTAGGGTTGGCGCTTGCCATTCTGCCACCTCGTTATACTCCTGAACACAGTGAGTCTCTGTTGTGGCCTAGAACATTTTGCAGTATGTGCTTGAACAATATATGATCGGTAAGGACACCCAATCACAATGAAAATATTGTTTTTATTATCCCAAGTTACTTTTATGTGGCAAACTTTTCTTGTTTGCATGAATTTCTCATGTATATTATCTTTAGATGGAGACAAGATTTTTTTTAGAAACAGTAGAAACGTACAGGCATTCAGTTAGTATTATATAGAAAGACGAAATCCTGATTGAAGAAAGAGTGGTTCTTACGAGGATATTTTATGAAAGGCCAGCGGTAACATGGGCCTGCACCTACGGAGCCTATCAACCGTAACGTTTTCTTGCCAGTTTTTTGGAAAGGTTACCAACTTTATTCATCAAAATAATAGCAGCGGTGTTAGCTGCTAACATCTGGGGAGCGCTTGGAATTGAAGCTACGAGGGATGACCGAATAGGGTCTGAGGCGTTTGAATATCTGCTAAAATTGGCCTCCCCTTGTCCACTCACAAACTCCGCCTCTCTGATTTTGCTCGTATCATCACCAAAAGTGACATGCGTCTCTCCGGCTGGCGTGGCCGCGCCCTCCCCATCGGGGGGGCGTCTTATTTTGGTCAACTCTGTTCTCTCTGCCATGCTCTCCCACGCTATGAGCGCTGGCCTTCTTCCTGTTGGTGTCATTGAGGCTATTGACAAACGTCGTCGTGCTTTCCTTTGGACAGAGGATGAATCCTGTTTGGGGGGGGGGGGGGGCAGTGCAAAGTTGTTTGGCCCACAGTATGTTCCCCAAAAAACGTTGGCGGCTTGGGCGTCCTCTCTCTCCACACTCAAAACTCTGCCCTCCTCTCCAAGTTCCTCTCGAAACTCCACTCGTCCACAAATGCGCCTTGGGCTTCATGGTTTCGTCGTCGGTACGGATGGGCTCGCGGTCAGGATATGGGAGACCACCACTATCTTGACACTCCGGTCTGGAAAGGCATCCTTGCGGGTCTTCCCACCTTTCGGTCTATCACCACTGTGCTGGACGGCAATGGGGAATCCACGGCCTTCTGGTGGGACTCCTGGGTTAATTCTTCCCCTCTCAAAGACCAATTCCCTGCTCTCTTCTCCCACACTTCCAGAACTAACGCTAGTGTGGCCTCTATCTTCTAGCTTGGGCTTGCTAGCCAACTAGCCCCCCGTCTCACAACTGCTGCTAACTTGGACCTCACCACTCTCAATGATGCTCTTGCCACCTTCACCCTACAGTCAGACACGCCGGATACTCGTCTTTGTCATACCACTAACAAAAGCCTTTCGAACAAAGATTTCTATGCCCATGCTTTTAAGCACCTGCAGGTTGATGCTCAGGCGGACAATATTTGGAGAAGCGCTGCCCCTCTCAAGTGCAAGATCTTTGTTTGGCTGGCCCATAAGCACCGCCTCAACACAAACAAGCGCCGCTTTCGCCACTGTTTGGCTGCTACGGCGACATGCCCTTCTTGCCCTCTGCATGAAGACACCGACCACCTCCTCACACGATGCCATCGTGCCCGCGAGGTCTGGAGATTCTTCGTCTCAGGTGGCAACCTGTCTCCTCCTGACAGTATCCACGACATGCTCTCCTCTCCCCGCACGCTGGAGGAACGAACCATCTATACCGCTATTGCTTGGAGCATTTGGAAGAGACGCAACGCGCAGGTCTTCAATGCCAAGGATGAGCCGCTTCAGGTGGTTGTCCGCAACTGTCTTGAGGATGTGCGGCTGTGGACCACTAGATGTTCCTCTACTACTTCCTCTTCTTGGCTTAATTATTGGTGTAACGGATATGATCGACCCTGAGCCTCATTTCTTCTATCCTCGCCACCTCCTTGTAATCTGTTGTAACCACCAGGTTTGAGATATAAAATGGTTCAGGCTGACGTAAGCCCGCCGTAGTCATGCTAAAGAAAAAAGAATATCTGCTAAAATTTCATCAGGTAACAGCACCCGGCTTAAGTTCTATTCATCTACTCTTTCTATCCCAAAATAGATGTCTTAAATTTGTCAAAATTTAGATGAATCTAAACCCTATATAGATTCATTTAAACTTTGAAAAACTTAAGACATCTATTTTAAAACGGAGAGAGTACGGGATATGATTATGGTGGCTGTTTGGTATGTTTCATGGTTGCACAGGCGGTGAACCCATGGAGAAACGGTATCACTAACACGGAATTGTGTTGCTTCTATCCGTGCCATTACAGCTAATGCCGCTGGAGCAAACTCACACAACTCAGCGCTAAGCAAAAAAGTTTGGTCGAAACCAAGAAGTGATATGCTGAAACTTAACGTAGATGCTGCTTTTTCTCTGGAAGAGCCAGCTGGTGCGGCTAGAGCTATCATCAGGAATAGTCAGGGAAGTCTCCAACTCAGACTCCCTTGATCTCTTACTTTTCCCCTCCCCTCCCCTCTTTCCCTCCACTCCCGATGAAAGTCGACCTTCGGCTTCCGGGCCAAACCCGAGCCAGATCCGGCGGTGTTGCCGCCCGGAGATTGCGGAGGGGCGGCTCAGGCGTATATACTACTAGTAGATGTAGGTTAGGTGTAGTTGTAGTCGGCGTCTTGCCGTGGTTTGGGGTGTCCCTGGCGCTCGTGAGCTGATTCTGGGGAGTGAAGCTCTGCTATTCCGGCGAGCTCCCAAGGTGGGAGACGGTAGAGGAGGTGGAGAAGAAAAGATCCCGTCTAAATAAGCTCGTTTCTCCGTTAGATCTGACGGATCTCGGTGGTGTCGGCGGCGGCTTGTCTACCCTGGGCCCGCTCGTCCCTGCTTGCCATGGAGGTGAGGAGGTGCGTGGATCTGGTGGTAGAAGACGCTCTAGGTCGACTCTGTTGCAGGGGAGAAGTTTTGCTTCTCGCGGGAGATCTCCAACGCCGTCGATTGATTCGTCGGTGTATTTGTTGGTCGTATTGCGGCCTCTCCCTCCGGTGCCGGCGACGTTCAATCCAGGCCGATGCCCGGTGATCTTGAACCTCCAGGCTCGTAAGCCGAATCGGAGGCCCTTTGACTACAGTTCGGCGAGCTCCCCTCTCACTGCCCCAAGTGGTGAAGTCCCCGACGACGGTGAGGGTGGCTGTGCTGCAGCCTGCGATGGTGGTGTAGAAGGAGCTGGCCTCGACGGGTTTCTCCAGATCTTTCTCGAGGCTCTATGTGCAATTTGTAGGGACTTTGTGGTTATTTTTAGTTTCTTTAAGTCTCTTTTTGTAAAATGTACTGCCACCGCTGTTTATGAATGAAGCATTCTCGGTCCTTCGGGGCTGACACCCTGTTCAAAAGAAATCAAGAATAGTCAGGGTGTTTTCATTGTTACCGTAGCACGTATTTTTCTCTGGAAGAGCCAGCTAGTGCGGCTAGAGCTATCATCAGGAATAGTCAGGGTGTTTTTATTGTTACCGTAGCACATATACGTTATGGAGTAGTACTCTAAAGGTACACGTACAAACCTTGTACACACCACATAGGTTTTTTTCTTATCTATATAACACTCAACCGATAGCCCGAGAGGGTACGCATCGTTCCACCAAACATTGACATGGTATTAGAGCCTCCCTCTTCCCTGCTCTAGCCGTCAAACACAACCCTAAAAAAAGTTCCCCCCACCGCCGCCTCTTGCCGCCGCCGCCATACACCCAAACAAGCCATGACCCAAGCCCAAACACGTCCCAAGCCAAGCCCTGCCACTGTGCTGATCTTCTGGTACCGCGGAAGCCACGATCTATGACCTCTAAAACAAGACACACAAAACACGACCCAAAAACCTACTCTGCCGTCGTTGCCCTGCTACCGCCGCATCGAGTCAAGCCGCCGCTGCTGCAGATCTTCAACAACATGTCGTCGTCACTGTCCATGTCTACTACTACCCTCGCTGCTGTGCTCGGATCCCGTTCGACGCAGTTGCTCATGAGCGAGAACGTGCTGATCTGGAAAGCCCTTGTCATCCCAGCTCTCTGTGGTGCCCGTGTCCTTGACCTTGTCGAGGGCTCCGAGGTGGCGCCGGAGAAGCTCCAGGAGATGGAAGATAACAACAAGAAGAAGGTGACCATTGAGAACCCCGAGTACAACTCCTGGATCGCTCATGATCAGCAAGTGCTCCGCTGGCTCCTCAACGCACTCTCCCCAGATGTGATCGTGCACGTCGTCGGATTGGAAACCTCTGCCGCGGCCTGGTATGCCATTAATTCCCATGTCTCCTCCACATCAAAGACCCGTGTCCAGCAGCTACGTTCCACCCTCAAGAACGATCTCTCCGCAGAAAAGTACTTCTCCAAGATGAAGTGTATTGCATCCGAGCTGACGGCTGCTGGTAAGCCACTTGATTCTGATGAGGTGTTGTGGTTTGTTCTCAAAGGACTTGGTAGTCAGTATAATGCCTTGCGTACCGCTGTGAATGCTAATCCCGACACGACTCTTGATGATCTGCTGAGCCAAGTACAGGACTATGATCGCATGAATAAACCCGAAGAGGGTACCTTCTCCTCTTTGGCCAACATGGCCCGTCATGGTGGTGCACTTGGAAACCCACCGCCATAGCGTGCCCATGATTGGCCTTGTTAGTAGTATGATGAGCACCCTCGTTATGATGATCGTGGCCGCGGAAATGACCGTGGCCGACCCCAGGACTACCGCCAGCAGGACTGCCGCCCTCGCTATGATGACTGTGATTGTCGTGATGATCAAGACCGTTGTGATGGAGGCGGGTATCAAGGTCGCAGATATGATGATGACCCGGGCCGCCGTGATGAGCGTCCCCGGCATCATGATGATGAAGATCGACGTGATGATGGTGGTCGACGTCGTGATCGCCAACCCACCAAGTATGTCAACACCACTTGCCAAATCTGTTTTATTCATGGCCATCCCGCTCGTGATTGTTGGTGGCACTATGAAGATGATCGTGGAAAAGGACAAGATCGTGCAAACAAGGGTGCCAACTTTACCGGAGTTGACACCAACTGGTACTATGACACTGGAGCTACTGATCATATCGCTGGTAAGCTGAACAAGCTCTCCACCTATGATACTTATCCTGGACAGGATCGTGTTCATACAGCTGAAGGCACATGTATGCATATTAGTCATATTGGTCATTCAATTTTGTGCACTCCTCATAGTTCTTTCAATCTCAATTCCATCCTACATGTTCCTAATGCATCTAAAAATCCGTTGTCTGTTCATCGTTTACTCTTGACAACCATGTCTATATTGAGTTTCATCATTTTTTCTTTTTGATTAAGGATCAAGCAACACGACGAATCCTATTTAAAGGCCCCTGCTATGGAGGCCTCTATCCTTTGATGCCCATCTTCACTGAGTCCTCCAAGGATGCCTTCTTCACAATAAATCCTTCATCATCCATGTGGCATCGTCGTCTAGAACATCCATCTTCGTTTATTGTTCAGCAGGTTCTTAGGAAAAATAAGACAGCTTACACTCCAGAGAGTACCCCATATGTGTGTGTGATTCTTTTCAGTTAGCTAAGAGTCACCAATTGCCATACCCCATCTCCACCAGTAGATCTACTGTTCCTTTTGATCTAATTTTCTCTGATGTATGGGGTCCTCATCCTCTCTCTGTTGGGAAACATGCCTATTATGTAAGATTTATTGATGACTATAGCAAGTTTGTTTGGATTTATTTTATTAAGAAGCGTTCTGATGTTTATCAAGCCTTTCTTAATTGGCAACAGTATGTTGAGCGCAAGTTTGATAGGAAAATTGTCACCATGCAAACTGATTGGGGGGGTGAG
The DNA here is from genome assembly GCA_916181665.1 of Avena sativa. Taxonomy (NCBI): domain Eukaryota; kingdom Viridiplantae; phylum Streptophyta; class Magnoliopsida; order Poales; family Poaceae; genus Avena; species Avena sativa. Next base: position 429,473,077 of record OV702280.1, read on the forward strand.
TATGAGAAACTCAATGCTTTCTTTCAAGAAGTTGGTATCACACATCATGTTTCATGCCCTCATCCACACCAGTGATACGTCCAAAACGTATCTATAATTTTTGATGTTTCATGCTTGTTAGTATTTACTTTGCTTTGCTTTGTCTACATTTTGAGGTGTTTTTACATGTTTTCTGGTACTAACCTATTAACAAATTGCCACAGTGCCAGTTGCCTATTTTCTGTTGTTTTTGGTTTCAGAAAAGTTAGTAAAGAAATATTCTTGGAATTGGACGGGACAAATGTCAAAGTAAATTACTATCCGTGGGGAACAAGAAGTCCAGAGGGGAGACGGAGAAGCAGGCCAGGGCAGCCAGAGTCCCCCTAGGCGTGGCTAGGGGTGGGCCCGCGCCTGGGAGGGGTGTGGCCCCTCTGGCCACCTCCTCGTCCTCCCCCTTCGCCTATAAGAAGCCCTCGATGCAGAACCCTAGGCACCCGATCAAATCTCCACGAAACCGTTTGTAGCCGCCGCCACCATTGTCCCTAGATCGGTGGGGGGGATCTGAAGTTCTTCCCGGCACCCTGCCGGAGGGGAGATCATCTCGGAGGCCTTCTCTCCGGTATGGTGCATGAGTAGTTCCACCTTAGACTATGGGTCCATGTAGTAGCTAGATGGTGGTATCTCCTCCTTTGTGCTTTCATGTATAGATCTTGTGAGCTCCGTTCATGATCAAGATCTAATCTATTTGTAATCATGCATGTTGTGTTTGCGGGGATCCGATGGATATTGAGATTATTATGTTGGTTTGATTAATGGTTTTGTCTTTATGATTCTATGATGTCTGTGTTGTTTGTGATCTTGCATGCTCTCTGTTGTTAGTAGCTATCTTGTCCAAGTAGTTGCTAGTGACTCCAAGAGGGAGTATTTATGATCGATAGTGGGTTCATGCCTCTAGTTTCCAAGGGAAGTGACAATAATCTCTTCGGTTGTAGATGTGCTGTTGCTACTAGGGAGAAAACAATGGTCTCTTGTTCATGGAACATGTGGACTGTTTACCTTACACACTTTGCTTAAAACAGTTGTCTGGTGCTTGCAACTTAATACTGGAGGGGGTTCGGATGATAACCTGAAGGTGGACTTCTAGTCATAGATGCAGTTGGATGGCGATCTATGTATATTGTTGTATTGACCAATCGAATCTCATAGGATCTTTTTGACTAGTAATTGCATTGGTATGCCTTGCTCAGTTCCTGTCAATTGCCCTGCTGTAATTTGTTTACCCTTCATGCCATGTTGTTTATCTAAGGAGATCACCTCTAGTGAACTATGGACCCCGGTCCAATCTTTACCATTGATACATCTTCCACTGTTACTTGTTTACTTGCTGCAAACCATTACCTTCCACACCATACGTTAAATCCTTTGTTATATCAAACCGGTGAGCTTGATAACCTCACTGATTCGTTGGGGCAAAGTCTTGAGTTTGTGTTGTGCAGGTCTCCGCGTTGCTTGCAACACCTGTGTGACGCTTCCTTCCTCCTACTGGTTCGATAACCTCAGTTTCTTACCGAGGGAAAACTTGCTGTTGTGCTGCTTCACACCTTGCTCTTGGGGTTTCCAACGAAGTCCTCTATATTAGGCGACAAGTTTTCTAGCGCCGTTGCCGGGGAATAAAGAAAGAAGCTCCCACGTCAACTAGGCGCCATCAACCAGCATAATGGTTCCGCGGAAAGAAAACATCGTCATATAGTTTAGGTTGGTATTGCACTTCTTGCCAACGCATCCATGCCTCTCAAATACTGGGATGAAGCCTTCCTCACAACCACGTTTCTCATTGGCTATAACTCGACAGGGTAGAAAAACCCTATTTTCAATATTTTTGATGTTTCAGGACCTATATGAAGTAAAATGGACTTGCACTTTTGGGAATGCCAATTTTATCTACGAGAAGCATCTGGAGCACAAGATTCCCACCAGGAGGGCCAGGAGGCCCAAGATAACCTAGGTGGCGCACAACCTATACTCTCTCCCTCCTCGGCCGTTTGATCGCCTTGATTCTTTCACCCACGGAGTTCTCTTGACCTAAAAGTCCCTATATAAGGATCCCCCGGGGAGTCCTCGAGAGGGAGCACACGAGAGAAGAAAACACCTCCAAATAGAGTCAGATCTAGAAAAGATTGGAGGGGGAATCTCCACCGGAGTCATCTCTAGGGGGATCTCCACCCTCTCCAACATCTCCGACATCATCACCATGATGAAGAGGGAGTAGTCTGTAGGGTTTCGTAGCATGGAAAACAAAATTTTTCTATCGCATACAAACAAACAAGCCAAGATCTATCTACTAGATTGTAGCAACGAGTCGATGGAATAACTTACCCTCGAAGATTCCAAAGTGTTTAACGAGAGCGGATTCTCGTGGGTGATGTAGTCGTACTCTTCCCGATCTCAAGATCGTGTAGACGATCCTTCCGGCGCTGCGTTCCGGCAGCACTCCCGCAGTCGGTCATACGTTCGGTACTCGACGAAGACCTTCCTATCCCGTGTTCCAGCAGGCAGCGGAGGTTGTAGCACTCTCCTCGCAATTCCGGCAGCACAACGGCGTGGTACCGGAAGTAGAGGGGAGATCTCGCAGGGCTTCGCCTTAAGCCGGAGCGAGTATGGTGGAGTATGAGAGAGCTCCTCGGCGATCTAGGGTTTAGACACACCAAGGAGGAGGTGCTAGAGCCGGCGGCTAGGGTTCCGGGACTCCCAAGTCGGCGGCTAGGGCAAAACCCTAGGGGGCGGCGGCGGCTATGGTGGTAGGCGCCAAGCTAGGGTTTGGAGGAGAGGTACTTGGGTGTTCTAGAAGGGAGCCCTGCCCCTCCTTATATAGGTGGAGGGGCCGGCGGCCAAGGGGAGGGAGGGGAGTCCCTCCCCAACTCGGCTTGGGTGGTGCGCCGGCTTGGTGAGGAGGACTCCCTCCCCAACTCTGTTTCACCTCCTCCTCTTTTCCACTTTCCAAATTTAGCCGTTTGACTTTTCAATTTAGCTATTTGACTTTTCAAACTAGGATTCGATTAATCCTTTATTTGGAACAGCGATGACACTTAGTACATGATGCAATCATACCAACTTTGATACAACACATTCATGTACCCTTCCCCTCCGGAGTGCCGGACATTCCGGAACCTTCTAGAACATTCCCGATGAAAACACCGGAAACATTCCACAACTCCGAAACGGGACTTTCCTTATATGAATCTTATTCTCCGGACCATTCCGGATCTCCTCGTGATATCCCGGATCCCATCCGAGACTCCGAACAACATTCGGTCTCTTTCTCATAATACCATAACTACTCAAACAACGTCGAATCCTTAAGTGTGTCTCCCTACGGTTCGTGAATTATGCGGACATGATCGAGACACTTCTCCGAACAATAACCAATAGAGGAATCTGGAAATTCATATGGCTCCCACATATTTCTACGATTACTTTGCGATCGAATGAACCACTTACATACTATACCAATTTCCCTTTGTCTCACGATAGTTTACTTATCCGAGGTTATGATCGTCGGTATCTTTGCATACCTAGTTCAACCTCGTTACCGATAAGTACTCTTTTCTCGTTCCCGTGATATGTGATCCCTTGTGAGCCAGTCACATGCTTGCAAGCTAATTGGATGACATTCCACCGAGAGGGCCCAGAGTATATCTATCGGTCATATGGATGGACAAATCCCACTCTTGATCCATGTGTCTCAACCAATACTTTCCGAACACTCAATGCCACCTTTATAGCCACCCAGTTACGGTGTGGTGTTTGATGTCATCAAAACATCAATCCGGTAAAGGTGATATGCATGATCTCATGGTCGAAGGAATTAGGTTACTATGTATCAGAAAGCATATAGCAATTGAACTATTGAAATGACTTGATCTTTATGCTACGCTTATCTATAGGAGTATGTCCATCATATCATTCTCCTAACGATATGATCTTGTTGTTGATAACATCTCAATGTTCATGATAGGGAAACCACAATCATTTATCAACCAACAAGCTAGTGATGTATAGAGGCTATACTAGGGACATCAAATTAAGTTTACAAATCACACAAGTATCAATGTTTCCTTGTTAATACTATTATAGCATGAATGTAAACATTTATCATAAACACAAAGATATAATAATAACTATATTTATTATTGCCTCTAGGGCATATCTCCAACAGTCTCCCACTTGCACTAGAGTCATCTAATCTAGATTACATGGTAATATACCGAACACCCATGGCAGTTTGGTGTTGGTCATGTTTTGCCCTCGGGAGAGGTTTAGTCAATGGATCCGCCACATTCAGATCTGTGTGTACTTTGAAAATCTTTATATCCCCATCTTGGATATGTTCTTGAATAGCGTGAAAATGTAGCTTGATGTGCTTCAGCTTCTTGTGTGACCTTGGTTCTTGCGCATTGGCTATGGCGCCCATGTTATCACAGTAGATAGACATTGGGTCCAGCGCACTAGGAACCACACCCAGCTCTGTAATGAACTCTTTCATCCATATCGCTTCTTGTGAAGCCTCCGAAGCAGCCATGTATTCCGATTCAGTTGAAGATCTCGCCACAACGCTTCAGCCTTTTATTGTTTTTCCACGTCCTCTCGTTTGTCTCACTAATCACCGGTTCCCTTTTTATCGATCAAACATTTTTTTTCTTGTTCAAAAGCCGATACTTTTGGGGGGTTGCACATGGAAGGGGATAATGGTGTTGGGGTGGCAATTAAAGGGTTTTGAACTCATGGTAGGCACGCGAAGCACACTCGTTGGATGTCAGGGATAAACAGTTTGAACGTTTTGAGAACTAGCTAGTTTGTACTCACATAGATACATGCATGTTCTAGCTAGGAATCCATCCGTGAGATAGATTGCAATAAATGTGGCTTCGGTAAAGCAAAGGTTATAATTCCTTAAAAGAAAGATGCACATATAGGTTAACCCTACGTACTTCGGTCGGTAGGGCATGAAACCAATATCTAAAAAATACGTGCACGAGAACTATCATTCTTTTGGCAGGTGTCCTTAAATGGACTGGGCTCGTTGTCCTGATTTTGGGCCTAGTCATCTCATGTTAAATGCATAATTTGGCTCCTTCTGCACCTAACCATGAAGTAGACTAGATAGTCCATCATGGCCCAAATTCATTGGTCAAGGCTAGGCAGCCCATTAGCACATAGCAAATGGGTTACCAAGTATGAATATCCTCTCCTTATTTCCTCAATAATGTATCTAAGAAGATACTCTAAGAGAAAAAACATCGATTTCGTCTTAAAAAAAAAGATACTCCTTTTGAATGTACATGTCAACACATAAAGGTAGCGTGGGAACAAATGGTCAGTGCCACTAATTAAACACACACCTGGCAACTTATTTTGGCAATATTGATCGTTGATTGCATCCTTAAACTAGCGATGGACGACTAAGTTTGAGAAATAAGCTTTACTTTTTTTTCAGCAACGGATAATTAGTTCTCTAGATTTTCGTTATTTTGCCACGTCCTCTCTTTTGTCTCACCCATCACCGCTTACTGGCCTTTTTGTGTCGATCGAACATTTATTTTCTTGTCCAAAAACTGAGACCTTTTGGTGTGGTGCAGGCCAAGACGATAACTATGCTGGTGTGGCAATTGAAGGTTTTTTGAACCCATACTATAGCCAGGCGTGTGTGTTGTTAGGTGCTAGGGATGCAGAGATTTGGAAGCTTTGAGAGCTAGCTGGCTGGTTTGTACTTGTATGGATATACATACTTATGTGTTGTAGCTAGATCGAGATCTATGGGATAGATAGATAGATAGATAGATAGATAGATAGATAGATAGATAGATAGATAGCAACAAATTAATGCTGGTTTGGTAAACAGGTGAAGCAAAGGTCGTCAGATGTCCTCGATCACATCGAACATATAGGTACACTGGTATGCACGGTCACACACGTATGCGTCACGCCTAAGTACTTTGGCTGGCCTTATGTGCGCAAACAGACATGTTAGCGCATAGTGTAATGCACCGCCGTCGATTGATCGGTCAGATGATGCAACACTCCACTCCACTTCCATGTGGGGCACAAAACAGACGCACATATGATCCGACGTAGGCATCACCTTGTCGATCTACGTTACACTACACGGCACCGAAAGCAAAAAAAAAAAAAAAAAAAAAGTGAAGGAACAGCTGCGGGCGCTACCGCCAAGGCATGCAGCTAGCTGGAAACGAACCACGCGCGCGCGCGGGCGCGGCCGAGGACGCGCGCCCGGCCGGCGCCTCGTTCGCTACGAGCCATATGCATGACATGCACTGGAAGGAACCGAATGCCGAAGAAGAACAGATGGAGCCATGGAGGGACGGGCCGGGCGACGCGCGCGGCCGGCGTGACGCTGGGCTGGGTCGGTTGCTTCCGGGATTTCTCTCTCGCCAAAAAAGCCTCTTTTGGTGTTAATTACCTTCCGGGATCGAACTCCACGGGAACCGTCCAAAGTAGCACACAGGTCATGCAGACCCTGAAGGGACGTGCTTTACATGAACCTGTGCTCCAGCGTGCACGTCATGCATCACCTTACCCATGCATATGCATGGTCGATCGATGATACGTCTCCGCCCGTTCATGGTCACTGGTAACGCGCGACGCCTACTTTTTTTTTTGCTGAGAATTCGCGCGACGTCTACTGCATTCACTATGCGCGAACGCTTCCATCCTCTACTGCATCGAGGCCCGATCGAGGCAGAAACGTGCGCCGGAAGGCCGGGTGGACGCTCTGTACCAGATGGGCCTGTAAACCACGTAGCCAGAAAACACGCGTGACATTTTTTTCCTATCCATGTTAAATTTGAGTTATATCCTGTTTGTCCGAGTCTATCTTTGGTCTCACTCTCTTTATCAGTACCTTCTGGCATGGAACTTCTGTTCTTTCCGCATGTTCAATTTTTTTATCCATGTTCAATTTTTTAATTTTTTTTGGCATGTGTCCTTAAAGGGATTGTCGTGGTACAGATTTTGAGGCGTAGTTGTTTGTAGGATCAAATGCGTAATTTGGCCTCTTCTCCACCGCCAAGCCACGAACTAGACTAGATAGTCCATCATGGCCCGAAGTCGTTGGTCGAGCCTAGGTGGCCCATTAGCACATATCAAATGGGCTACCAAGTACCAATATCCCCTCCTTATTTCCTTAATAATGTTTCTAAAAAGACACTCTACGAAATAACATTGATTTTGTCTTGGGAAAAAAGATAACACAAATTTTGTCGTTACTACTTCTTAGAAAAAGAAAAGGTATACACCTTTTCAATTTACAGCTCAACACATAAAGCTAGCATGGAAACAAATTGTAAGTACCACTAATTAAACACACACCTGGCAAATTATTTTGGAGTATTGTTGGTCGTTAATTACTAGGATATCCTTAAACTAGTGGTGGACGACTAAGTTTGATAAAAAACATTTCATGGAAACGTTTAATTCTCCAACATTTTAAATGTTTTGCCACGTCCTCTCTTTTGTCTCATACTGATCACCGGTTCCTTTTTGCGCCGATCGAACATTTTCTCTTGTTAAAAAGTCGAGACATTTTGGTGTTTTGAAGGGGAAGACGATAATGGTGCTAGTGTGGCACTTAAAGGATATTTGAACCCACGCTAGGCAAGCGACACGAAGTTGTTAGGTGGTAGAGATAGATAGTTTGGACGCTTTAATTTGAGCAAGATAACACAAATTATGTCGTTATTGCTTCTTAAAAAAGAAAAAGTATATACAAGTCGGCACATAAAGCTAGCGTGAAAACAAATTATAAATACCACTAATTAAACACACACCTGGCAACTTAACTTGGAGTATTGTTGGTCGTTAATTACTAGTATATCCTTAAACTAGTGGTGGACAACTAAGTTCGAGAAAAAAACATTTCACAGAAGCGTTCAATTCTCCAACCTTTAGTTGTTTTGCCACGTCCTCTCTTTTGTTTCACACTAATCACCGGTTCCCTTTTGCGCCGATCGGACATTTTCTCTTGTGCAAAAGTCGAGACCTTTTGGTGTTTTGCAGGAAAGACGATAATGGTGCTAGTGTGGCAATTAAAGGATATTTGAACCCACGCTAGGCAGACGACACACAGTTGTTAGGTGGTAGAGATAGATAGTTTGGACACTTTGCGTAAGTACGTCTTGTAGCTAGATCGAGATCCATGAGATAGATAGACGGCAACAAATGCTGGTTTGGTAAACAGGTGAAGCAAATGTCAGAACTCCTCGATCAGATCGCAACATGGGTACACTGATATACAGTCACATACGTATGTGTTACACCCTATGTACGTGCATGCTTTGGTCATTAGGCCGGCCTTTTCTGCGCAAACGGACATGTTAGCACACACGGCATAACGCACCACCGTCGATCATCGGTCAGATGCAACACTCCACTCCACTCCACTCCAATATGGGCACAGAACAGATATGCACATATGGTCCGACGTAGGCGTCACCTTGTCGATCTACGTAACTGGTGCGAGACATAACGTATACCAGTAGGACGACCGCCTCCATCGATCGACCACGGCACCGAAAGCAAAAAGTTGAACGAACAGCTTCGCTACCGCCAAGACATGCAGCTAGCTGGAAACGTATGCCCGGCCGGCGCCTCGTCAGGTACCACGCGCGCGCCCGCGCGCGCTGCCGAGGACGCGCGCCTGGCCAGCCCCTCGCTCGCTACGAGCCATGCATGCCATGCAGTACTGGAAGAAGCCGATGGAGGGATGCGCCGGGCGACGCGCGCGGCCGGCGTGACGCTGGGTTGCTTCCGAGATTTCTCTCTCGCCCAACAAAGCCTGTTTGGTTGCACAGCGTTTTGGCCGGCCGGGTTATTTACCTCCGGTTCACGTTTAGCCGCACGCTAGCTAGGACTATGCATGCAGCAGGCCATGAAGTAATTTAGCCCCTTTTTCATCTAGCCATGAAGCAGACTAGATAGTCCATCATGGCATGGCCCAAATTCGTTGGTCAGATCTAGGTAGCCCATTAACACATAGCCAAAGGGCCGGCTACCATGTATCAATATCTCTCCTTTCGCCGATATGTTTTTGAGAAGTATACTCTAAGTGAAAAAGAACATCTATTTCTTTCTTAAGAAAAAAGATAGCACATTTTTTCTCAGTGTCGTTCTTGGAAAAGAGAAAAAGTATAATCATTTTGAATCTACATATGTGACCACATATAGAGATAGCATCGGAACAAATGGTCAGTACCACTAATTAAACACACATCTGGCCACTTATTTTGGAGTAATGTTGGCCGTTAATTACATCCTGAAACTATCGGTGGACGACAAAGTTCGAGAAACAAGCCCTCTTTTGACACGCCCTCTCATTTTGTATCGGTGATCACCTATCCCTTTTAGCAGTGATCGGTCATTTCTTTTCTTCTTCAAAAGCCAAGCCTCTTTGGTGTTGTGCAGGGAAGGGAAGACGATAACGGTGATGGTGTGGCAATTAAAGGATTTTTGAACCTACGCTAGGCATGCGACACAAAGTTGTTAGGTGTTAGGGACGGAGAGGTTTGGAGGCTTTGAGAGCTGGCTCGTTTGTACTCACATAGACTTTAGCTAGAGCTAGATCGCGATACATGAGATATGGACGGCAACAAATTCTGCTTTGGTTTGGTGAACAGGTGAAGCAAAAGGTCAGAAGTAGTCCTCTAGCGGATCAGAACGTAGGTACACCACAGTCACACACGTATACCTTGGCTTGCCCCCAAGTCGATCTACGTTACTGGTGCGACACATATATAACTTGTTATACGAGTAGCGACGACCACCTCCGTTGATCTATCGACCGCACGGCACCGAAAGCAAAAAAGTGAACGAACCGCTGCGCTACCGCCAAGGCGCCAAGGCATGCAGCTAGCTGGAAACGTATGCCCCGCTACTATACCGCCGAGGACGCGCGCCCGGCGACGTACGGCCTCTGGCTCGCTACGAGCCATGCACTGGAAGAAACCGAAGAAGGCCGAACAAGAACCGAGGGAGGCCGGCGTGACCCTGGGCTGGGTTGCTTCCGGGATTTCTCGCCCAGCAAAGCCGCTTTGGCTGCACCGCTTTTTGGCCGGCCGTCCGGTGTACGTTTAGCCGCTAGCTAGGACAATGCATGCAGAAGGCCTGACCGTGAACCGACGAGGAACCGTCCAAGGTACGGTAGCACAGGTCATCCATACCCTGGAGCCGTTCTTGCATGCATATCTTTGGCATCATTTTAAATTTTTAATTAATTAGTGCATTAATAGAGCGCTTATCGGCTCTGGCTCGGCCTCGCGCTACAAGCCATGCATGATGCATGCAGCGGCAGGAAACCGAGGGCCGAGGCAGAAACGTACGCCGGCAGGCCGGGTGGACGGCGCGCGGCCTGCGTGACGATGGGTGGGTAGGTAGGTGGGTGGGGAGATGCCCAACTCTTTCCGAGGTTTCTCTCCCAAGTGGACGCTCTCTCTGCCAGATGGGCTTGTGACCCACGGAGCCAGAAAACATGCGTGACGTCTTAACATGACTTTATTTGTTTGGCTCCATGTTCTGTCTGTGTATATATCTTGTTTGTCCGAGTCTATATACTTTTGGTCTCACTCTCTTTATCGCCCCTTCTTCCCATAGAACCTTTCTTCTTCTGCTAAATAATCACTCTTTTCAGTGCCATTCAACTGTATGGAGGTAGAGAACGCTCCCTCAGAAATCAGAATTAATATTAGAGCGTTGCGGGAGCTTTTCGGTGGATGGATCTAGCGATACTGGAGATAGCAACAAATTCTGCTCGATTGTTTGCAAATCGGGAGGCCATTAAAGCACATAGATAGCTTCCTCGCCTTACCACACCACGTCATCAACCAACCACCTTCGTGTATATGCATCCAGATCCATGCAGGCTCAAATGGCTTATATGCGCATAAAACTTGCGTGTAAGCCAAACTAAAAAGTAACTTTGCCATGGTACTATAGAGAAGATCCCACTGAAGGCCTATTGGATTGCTAGAGGTTGTCTATGTGAAAGGCATACGTGGTTTTCATGATGTCTGTACCCTCAAGTGATCACGGAATATGGATCAAACATCCAACTACTCATAGGGATTTTTTTATCTTGCGTCCTTCATTTGGAATTTGCACACTAGACCAAGGAACACCTATATGCATTTTTTAACATCTCCCTGCATGCTTGTCCCGTTAGGTTAACATGCCAAATATATAATTTAAACTTGTGCGAACAAACAGAAATGAAGATTGAATTCATGGATTAGGTGCAGAGAAATTGGTGGCATGTGAACTTGAGGCAACTCAAACACAATTCAAAATTGTGTCAAATATCTACAAACCTTTTTATGATAGATCAAAAAATAATATTTGGAAAGTAGAAATTCAAATACTACTATATATACAAGCAAATGATCAGATTTGACAATGTTAATTGCCCAGACTAACACTAACCTGAAACGTAAAAACAATAGAGTGAAAATATTGCGAACATGGAGAAAAACTATATATTTTAAACTCTAGGTTGGTTGAAGCAAAAATTTCGTTACTGCCAAATATCCCTAACACAAAAGCTAACCTGCTATATTTTATTGTTTTGCAAAAAAATCAGAGGAATCTATCATCTCCACAAGACAATTTTTTACACAAATTTTTTGGTACCAATCTAGATGGGTATATTTAATTATATCGTTCAATATTTTTCATAGAGCTAGTATAAAAATTCTAAAAAAATTGTTGTCGTAATATTTCTAGATTGGTGGTAGTAATAATTAGAGATATATACAAAGGTGCTAGCCAATAGTCATCACATTGAATATATAATAATAAATCTCTAATTTAAGGAACTAAAGGGCATATCTAAATTTGTTTCTAGAGAAAAATTTGCATGTGTCTTTGAAACTTTTTATTTGGTGAGAAATATCAACCAATTAGATAAACTATACCCCTACAAAAAGAAACAGTTAAACTATACACACCTGAGAAATTATATATTAAAAGTGTAGTTGAAATTATTTCATTTTTACGGGACACTTAGTGGCTATTATGTACTTTCAACCATTTATGATGCTAGGGGGATCATCATTGTCAAATTCCTTGTAGTTTGTTTTATAGTTGTACTTCACAAATTTTTCCGCTGCCATGTGATATTGTTATGTGGAAAAGCACACTATGAATAACATTATTCGGATAATTATATTACAAACATGGATCATGCTATGATCTTGATATGAAGTATTGGGATATAAGGATGACATGGAATTAACTTTGGCCCTGAATTTTGAGGAAACCCAACAACAAAATTTATCACTTCCAATCAAGATAACTACAACATGTACATGAAAAAACCCTACCTTCATAAGATATATGGAATTTTATCAATACAAGTCATCAGGTTGCCATGTTGTTTAAATCTTATTGTGTGCCCAAGAAAGGAAATATAATTTGAAAAATTTACATTTCAAATATAATTTGAAAGTAAATACAAGTCATCCTACAAACAATGGCATCTCTAGCCAAAATACCTCCCCATTCCTTTTCTCCCAATGTTCTAGCAGGCTAGAATGACTACCTCCTTCAACGAAAGTTTTGTAAAATATCTTCTCGCTCAGGTGGTAACTGATTGCATGTCATCACCATGCAAGTAGTCAATTTGAACATACTTCCATGACCACTGACTAAAGTTACACAAATAAGATGCATTCTATCCTCATAAGCTCTAGCTGGGCAAAGAAACAATAATTGTCTTAGATAACTCCCCAGTTCCTTATATTTAGCATATCTCTTGTATTCAACCTATCACTTAGGAGGAGACAGAGAAAAAACCTTCATCTTCACAATAGATCAAGCTTTCCAAATACACGGGAATCACTCGAGACAACCAGATGTGCACGTATATGGGCATAAAAATTGGTCTCTATGCACCTGACCTACTAGTGACATGACATTATATGAGTATGATCAGAAAGCAGATCAACCAACATGTATCTTGGAGTTGAAATTACTCATCATATGCTTTTATAGAAAGAGGAAGATGGGGGAATGTAGTTCTATATTTTAAACTTAGACCCAATAGCTTTGCCATGTTTCAAGATTCCTCCTACACCGTGAAAATGGATTAAATATCCGTAATGTAGTCTTCCTCTCCAGAAGAGCTAATGTCAATGATGGGATTAGGATCGAAGGGGATGGCTTTATCAATCCACAATCGGAGTTGGCATTATGGATCCTGCTGGAGGATTCAATATCTAAGGAGATGCACCACTCGCCTATTTTATCCATGGAATTGCATCGTGGTGATGGGCCAAGCTTCTATCAGGGGCTAATGTGGAGCGGCCATCGCGGGTGATGGAATGGGAAGAGGTGCATGTGGGTGTAATGAGAGAGGAAGAGGAGGTTAGTGGGCGGTGTTGATGGAAGTGAGAGGAATATTTCCATTTGGGTGCCATGGACCAAGTGGCTATAATGGAGATTGGAAAGCGTTGGGGCGTCCAACAAGCCATTGATTTTGTTGGGTAGACTAGGCGCACCGTTGGGGAGACTAGGAAAACAACAGGAAAAACGAGGCAAGTTCGTCGACAAATCAGTGTGCCAATTTTTTGATCCAACAAGGGCATTGAAAGGTTCACGCTAATTTGGATTAGGTGTTTTGCATGGACCCAAAGCGAGAGCGGCAATAGTGAGTAATCAACGTAGAACTGAGACATTAGCATGGGGCTTGAAAGCTTATAATTGGTCCCACCTACTAGCTTTCTGTTGGTCCCACTCATGTTGGTATCTCAGTCCAATAATGGTCAAAAGGGGGTGGGCTAGCGAAAATGCTCCGTGTAGTTGTTCCCGAGGCTGGTTTATAAATGGGAGGAAAAAACTAAGTAGTGTGAAACTAAGTTATCCTAAGGAACTAAGTGGAGAAACCCTATAATAAATAGGCATACAGTTCAAACATGAACTAATAACTAGTAATCTTTCTCCGTGGGATTAGAAGTTAGAACTAGAGGCAACGTTCTTTCAAGAAAATTGCTCTAGTGGAATAAGATCCTAAACTTTTTTGTCTAATTGGACCAAGAGGAAGCCCAAGGTAGGATAATATACAGATCTCACCTGGAACCCAGCAGCTAATGCCAACTTCTCATCAAATAATATGGACCAAGAAGGAAGTACGGTAATTTATATTTGAACAAGTGGGCATAAAATATTTATGTAGAACATCCTTTAGACTAAACAATATGGTTCATCTTAGCTGGAAATATCAAAAGTGTAGAATCTACATACTCTATAATAGGGAAATATGGATGATGAGTTATTATAGGAAGATTATTACTCACCACTAAATAAGGTCATTAACCACTAACTAGAGAAGATCAACTTCTAGATCAAAGAGAAGGGCGGAGAATGAGTCCTTACCTCACCCCTCATTTGAAAATGAGGGGTATATCATATGAATGAGACAAGAGAATGGACTTAAGACAGCCAAGCCATTCATTAAAACCTTTATGATTGATAGTTGAGGGATAACTTCATATTATATAGTGTCAAAAGCTTTGGAAAAACTAAGCTTTATGATCACAATATGCCTCTTAGAAGAATGTCATTGAAAGATATACTCAAATGCATAATCCAAAAGTTCTTCGATGGATATAGCTTTACTAAATACATATTGATTCTTATGAATGCGTCAAAATAAGATCTCGAATACGGTTGGCAACCAACTTGGCGAGAAATTTCAAAGATACATTTGTGACATAAATGAGGCAAAGAAAAACATTTAATTTTCTAGAGATAACTTTGGAAACAAGGAAATGAATGAACATTTATATTTTCAAAGTTCAACTTCCCATCATGTCCAGGGATCCCCCCACCACCATTTCGAAAAAAAACTTCCCATCATGTAAACTTGCTTCTTGGCGATATAGATTATTTTCATTGATGGACAACATTTGTTTATAAAAAGCCTGTTGAAACCATCATTCATCAGCTTGAAAAAACCACTAAGTCCATTTTATCCTTCTAAAATTTGAACAATTAACACATCAATATCATCAACATGGGAAAGTAGCCTAAGCAAATCAAACTGGATATCGGTTCCCTTAGACTAGCCCATCCAACTTTGTACAAGACCATATTACTCCCACAATTTCAAGATAATCATAAGCCTTGCTTCAATCATTATCTCTAAGTGGTGAGACAAAAAAAGTTATGACATATAAGTAGTCGATTAAAAATGATACAGTCAGGAATATATGTGGTGAGTAATGTGTAGTGTGGTAGAAGGGGACATGAAATATATAAAATAGGTGAGATAAAATAGATTATGGAGAAGGTGAGAGATTAGTTTATATTAGTTCTCAAACAACTAAGTAAGAAGTAAGGGTTCGGGACATGTATATGTAGATTGCAAGATACAATGGATACAACAAGGATAAACAAGATGAATAGTAGAACATAACTGAGTAAGGCATGTGAGACACAAGAATTAGTGTATCCACTAGGGATATTGAGGTTATAAAAGGATTCAATGTTGCACGTAGAAACATGTTAGAATGCACATGGGCTGTAAAATGTTCCATGTACAACAGTGTGAATGTTAAGCAAGCCCAGACATGATCAGGTGCAGGCGGCGCGGCCGCACTAGGCCCCTATCGACAAGGGCCTCCACCCAGGTAGATGCAAGGAAGCCTTGGCCCACGACGCGATTCTATTGACCTAGCAATCCCAGCCCTGCCCAGCTTATAATGCTAAAAAGGAAACGAGATGCAAATTGCTTCTATCAGTCAAGCGTCAGTCGAGTCAATCTTTCTCCTCTTGCCTCCTCGTTTCCTCTAGAGACTCCTCGACCCTCTCTCCCCAATCACGGTGGACATGGAGGAAATTCCGATTTGTAGCCGTTTGGACGAGATTAATGGTGGAGACGTTGGAGGAAATATCGATTTTCTGATTTCCATCATATTCTTTCTCAATATCCAACGGTTAGTAGAACCCCCTTCTATATATTTCTCTAGTTTTGTTCATCTGATCTTCCTCATCCAGCCGGTTCTTATTCGTTCTCTAAGAATCAAACTTGCAGTGCAGGCCTGGGACTTGATAGAGGAAAAGAGGGAAATATGGGATTGGCGTCAGGGCCTTATTGGTGATGCACGTTGCCGACACCCGCACTGTACCTGAATCCCTGACTGCGAGCAGGTGTGGCGGCAAGCAGATAACGAAGGTCCTGATTGCAAGCGGAAGTGGAAAAGGCAATCAGTGAAGCTCAAGCTAGATTAAGGTGCATTTGTTCCAACTTTAGATCTCATGTCATAATTGTGTATTGTTGTGTTTATGTAATTGTGCTTTGAAATGTCATCTAGAAAGTGTAGGTATGGTCATGAAAAGAGATAGAAGAGGAAGGGAGACATTGAATTCATAGAATACCAAAAGGTAGCTCTCGACAAATTTGTTAGGACAAATAGGAGTTTGGCTAGTAATTCACAAGAACTAGCTCTAGTAATTTTTAAAAAACCGAATGAAAATGATAGCAACAATAGTGGTCATGAAAATTCAGGCGAGGGTGATACTGCTATGAGAGATCATGAAAATTTAGATGGTGATGATAATAAAATGAATGATCATGAACCAGAACAACAACCTTTTACCAAAAATATTTATGATCCAGCAAATTGAGGGTAATTTAGATGATAAAAAAAGAATGTTTTAGTGGAAAAGGGACCTATAAGAGAAGAAAATATTTTTTTCCTTTAGATGATTCTGATAGGCACTTTTCATATTCTTATTATTCTAATAAACTAAGAAATGGAGAATGGCATGATCGAGAATGGCTAGTATATTCGAAGTTTGTTGCCAAGGTGTTTTGCTTTTGTTGTAAGCTTTTCAAGTTTAATAATAACAAGAGTGCATTAGCAATAGAGGGAATCGGAGATTGGAGACACCTTAGTGCGAGGATAAAATACCACGAAAATATTCTAGCCATATTTCGCGTTAATAACATAGAGAAAAAGGCATATATAAATAATAATCAAACAAGAGAACATAAAAATGTTGTATGATTCATCAATATGACAACAGATCCACCAATGCAAGTACATAAATATGATCAGAGTCATGCAAGGAAACTTGTATCTTCCAATAATAATGGAGAACATAGAGAGATGGTTGCATAGCTACTACTACACAAACAGTCTAGAGGATGGACTACTCTCTACTCATCTTTGGAATAGAACAACAATGATGGTTGCGGTGAAATATGGTGTGATTCCTTTGGGAGGGTCTTCAGATATTAGTATGTGTTTTGTTTGCAGTTCTTTGTGGATGGTTGTCTTTGTGGTAGCATTGACCAATCATGCAACAGTAAGGCAGATGTTTTTAGGTCTAGCGGAAGGCCTATCCCCATGGGAGGATCTAGAATTTGAGTATGGGAGGGGGAGAAGACAATGGAATACACTATATATATCATACAAATTAATGTACCAACTCTTAAGTATATGATATAAAGTAGCAAAAATATATGTATAATTAAGCTATATTTCTATTCGTGTGAACCTAAATCTAACATCCACGAATCACAACATTGAATTTTCATGCAATTTCTTACTAACCTACACAATTGATTTTCATTTTAGGTGTAGAGTTGGAGGTTCCAACAAAAAAGGGAGTCGGCAAGGACAATGTTCAATGGACTAACGAGTGAGTCTTAATTTCTAGCAGTTGACGCTAATGTTTAAGAAAATAACCCCTTTACTAACCTTACTGATAATTGCTAGCTAAATGACCTATTGGTGCTCTCTCTGCTTAAGGTGGGCAGCAATGCATCCTTATTTGGACTTCCATTCAGCAATTGAACCATGATCTAGACATGACCGACTCGTTCTCATGGACAATGGATCCATCTAAGAGGTATTCGGCCAAATCCATGTATAATATTCAAACTCTAGGGACAGTTGGAGTGAATTTAAATGGAAATCCTAGGCTTGGGCTAAACGGTCAAACTTTGGTTGGTTACCTCACAAACAAAATTTGTACCTCGCATAGGAGAGTAAGGCATGGCCGGCAAGATGTTGTCGATATCTATCAGTTGTGTTTACAAGAACTTAAATTGAATGATCATTTGTAGGTGTAGTGTGTGTATGCACACCAAGTTTGGTATATGTGTTTTTAGTATCCGAGAGTAAATTTTCCTAGATCCTATTTTCCAGGAATCTATTGGAGGACTAGCAGAATACAGCTATGCGTGCATTCCGGAGAAAGGAGCTAAATTTTTTGACGCCCTCGTCATCGCTATATGTTGAAACTTATGGAAACAATGGAATGCCTGAGTTTTTGACAATATCAACTAACATTTTAACAAACATAATTTGTCTTCAAGGGTTCCGTAGGACATGAAGCTCCAGAGTTTATCTAGGAGAGGTGTTAGTGTGTGTGTCCCCCCTACAAGGAGAGCGATTTTTCTATGTTTCTTTTCGTGTGTGCTGTGATGTTGGCTTAACTTCTTTGTTCCTAGTTACCGTTAGTTTCTTGTAAACTATTGGTTTTCTTCCTTCTGTAAAACTATGTAAAGTAGTCGCATACTCTCAAAAACAAATTAGGCTTTGCCTTTCAGGTTGAGCGTGCCAGTCATTAGTATTAAGCCTATATGTGTTAAGTATTGAGACACCAAACCATTACTCATTACACTAGTCCATATTGCTTCCATTCAAGGATCAAACAATAGGTGGGTCGGGACCGTACGTGCCTCCCCTAGGATCTGCATTTTCCTTGGCAATGCCATGGCGATGGTCGTGGCCACACACATGCCTCTAGTCAACATATGTGGGCTCATGTTAATAGTCCATGCACCTGGGAGCTAGGGGTCCACTCCATATGGCTTTGGTGTTGCTTCCAGCAATAATGGAGAACATAGAGAAATGGTTGTATAACTTCTACTATCCAAACAATCTAGAGGATGGACTACTCTTTACTCATCTTTGGAATAGAACAACAACGATGGTAGAGGAGAAATATGGTGTGATTCCTTTGTGAGGGTCTTCAGATATTAGTATGTGTTTTATTTGCAGTTCTTCATGCATGGTTGCCTTTGTGGTAGAATTGACCAATCATGCAATATTATCATAAACAAAATTTGTACCTCTCATAGGAGAGTAAGGCATGGCCTGCAAGATGTTGTTGATGTCTGTCAGTTGTGTTTACAAGAACTTAAATTGAATGATCATTTGTAGGCATAGTGTGTGTATGCACACCAAATTTGTTATAAGTGTTTTAAGTAGCCGAGAGTAATTGTCCTAGATCTTCTTTCTAGGAATCCGTTGGAGGACTAGCAGAGTATAGTTATGTGCGCGTTCCGGAGAAAAGAGCTAAAATGTTTAGGCGCCGTCTTCATCGCTATATGTTGAAACTTATGAAAACAATGGAATGCCTGAGTTTTTGGCAATATAAACTAACATTTTAACGAAGATAATTTTTCTTCATGGGTTCCATAGGACATGAAGCTCTGAAATTTATCTAGGAGAGGTGTTACTGTGTGTCCCCCCTATAAGTTGAGCGATTTTTCTCTATTTCTTTTCATGTGTGGTGTGGTGTTGGCTTGAATTCATTGTCCATAGTGACCATTATTTTCTTGTAAACTATTGGTTTTCCGCCTTCTGTTAAACTATGTAACGTAGTCACATACTCTCAAAAAAATTGGGCTTTGCCTTTCAGGTTGAGCACGTCGGGAATTAGTATTAGGCCTATATATGTGTTAATGGCTAAATTATTGAGACAAAAACCCATTACTCGTTACACTAGTCCACATTGCGTCCATTCAAGGATCGAACAATAGGTGGGCCAGAGCCCTATGTGCCTCCTCTTGGATATGCATTTTCCTTGGCAATGCCATGATGATGATCTTGGGCCACACACATGCCTCTAGTCAATATACATGGGCCCATGTTAATAGTCCATGCACCTAGGGGCTAGGGGTCCCCTCCATGTGGCTTTGGTGTCGCTTCCAATAACAATGGAGAACATAAAGAGATGGTTGTATAGCTTCTACTACACAAACAGTTTAGAGGATGGACTAATCTCTACTCATCTTTGGAATAGAACAACAACTATGGTAGCGGAGAAATATGTGTGATTCCTTTGGAGGGTCTTCAGATATTATTATGTTTTTTGTTTGCAATTCTTCATGCATGGTTCCTTTGTGGTAGCATTGACCAATCATGCAACATTCTCACAAACAAAATTTGTACCTCTCATACGAGAGTAAGGCATGGCCTGCAAGATGTTGTCGATATCTATCAGTTGTGTTTATAAGAACTTAAATTGAATTATCATTTGTAGGCATAGTGTGTGTATGCACAGAAAATTTGGTAGCCGGGAGTAATTGTACTAGATCCTCTTTCCAGGAATCAGTTGGAGGACTAGCAGAGTACAGCTATGCGTGCATTCCGGAGAAAGGATGTAAAATGTTTTGACGCCCTTGTCATCGCTATATGTTGAAACTTATGGAAACATTGGAATGCCTGAGTTTTTGGCAATATCAGCTAACATTTTAATGAAGATCATTTTTGTTCAAGGGTATAGGATATGAATCTCTGGAGTTCTATCTTGGAGAGGTGTTAGTGTGTGTGCCCCCTACAAGGAGAGTGATTTTTCTGTGTTTATTTTCATGTGTGGTGTGGTGTTGGCTTAATTTCATTGTTCGTAGTGATCGTTAGTTTCTTGTAAACTATTGGTTTTATGCCTTCTATAAAACTATGTAAAGTAGTCGCATACTCTCGAAAAAAAATTGAGCTTTGCCTTTCAGGTTGTTCATGTCGGTCATTAGTATTAGGCCTATATGTATTAATGGCTAAAGCATTGACACACAAAACCATTATTCATTACACTAATCCACATTGCTTCCATTCAAGGATCAAAAAATAGGTGGGTCAGGACCCTACGTGCCTCTCCTTGGATCTGCATTGTCCTTGGCAATGCCATGGTGATGGCCGTGGGCCACACACATGCCTCTAGTCAACATACGTGGGCTCATGTTAATATTACATGCACCTGGGGGATAGGGGTCCACTCCATGTGGCTTTGGTGTCGCTTTCAGTAATAATGGAGAACATAAAGAGATGGTTGCTTAGCTTCTACTACACAAACAGTCTAGAGGATAGACTACTTTTTACTCATCTTTGGAATAGAACAACAACGATGATAGAGGAGAAATATGGTGTGATTCCTTTGTGAGGGTCTTCATATATTAGTATGTGTTTTATTTGTAGTTCTTCATGCATGGTTTCCTTTGTGGTAGCATTGACCAATCATGCAATATTCTCACAAACAAAATTTGTACCTCTCATAGGAGAGTAAGGCATGGCCTGCAAGATGTTGTCGATGTCTGTCTGTTGTATCTACAAAAACTTAAATTGAATGATCATTTGTAGGCGTAGTGTGTGTATACACACCAAATTTGGTATATGTGTTTTTAGTAGCTAGGAGTATTTGTCCTAGATCCTCTTTCCAGGAATCCGCTGGAGGACTAGCAGAGTACAGTTATGTGTGCATTCCGGAGAAAGGATCTAAAATGTTTATATGTCGTCGTCATTGCTATATGTTGAAACTTATGGAAACAATGGAATGCCTGAGTTTTTGGCAATATCAACTAATATTTTAACAAAGATAATTTTTCTTCAAGGGTTCCATAGGACATGAAGCTCTGAAGTTTATATAGGAGAGTTGTTTGTGTGTGTCCCCCTATAAGGAGAGTGTTTTTTTCTATTTCTTTTCGTGTGTGGTGTGGTGTTGGCTTAACTTCATTGTTCATAGTGACCGTTAGTTTCTTATAAACTGTTGGTTTTCGTCCTTCTGTAAAACTATGTAACAATGTAACGTAGTCGCATACTCTCGAAAAAATTGGGCTTTGCCTTTCAAGTTAAGCATGCCAGGCATTAGTATTAGGCCTCAGTGTTAATGACTAAAGTATTAAGACAGAAAACCATTACTCATTACACTAGTCCACATTGCTTCCATTGAAGGATCGAACAATAGGTGGGCCAGGCCCCTGCGTGCCTCCTCTTGGATATGCATTTTCCTTGGCAGTGCCATGATGATGATCTTGGGCCACACACATGCCTCTAGTCAACATACCAATGTTACCATGCACCTGGTGCCCTCCATGTGGCTTTGGTGTCGCTTCCAATAACAATGGAGAACATAGAGAGATGGTTGCATAGCTTCTACTACACAAACAGCCTAGAGGATGGACTAATATCTACTCATCTTTGGAATAGAACAACAACCATGGTAGTGGAGAAATATGGTGTGATTCCTTTGGAGGATCTTCAGATATTATTATGTTTTTTGTTTACAGTTCTTCATGCATGGTTGCCTTTGTGGTAGCATTGACCAATCATGCAACATTTTCACAAACAAAATGTGTACCTCTCATACGAGAGTAAGGCATGGCCTGCAAGATGTTGTCGATATCTGTCAATTGTGTTTATAAGAACTTAAATTGAATTATCATTTGTAGGCATAGTGTGTGTATGCACACCAAATTTGGTATAGGTGTTTTTAGTAGCCGGGATTAATTGTACTAGATCCTCTTTCTCGAAATCAGTTGGAGGACTAGGAGAGTACAATTGTGGATGCATTTCGGAGAAAGGAGGTAAAATGTTTCGATGCCCTCATCATCGCTATATGTTGAAACTTATGGAAACAATGGAATGCCTGAGTTTTTGGCAATATCAACTAACATTTTAATGAAGATAAATTTTCTTCAAGGGTTCCATAGTACATGAATCTCTGGAGTTCTATCTTGGAGAGGCGTTAGTGTGTGTACCCCCTACAAGGAGAGTGATTTTTCTGTGTTTATTTTCATGTGTGGTGTGGTGTTGGCTTAACTTCATTGTTCATAGTGACAGTTAGTTTCTTGTAAACTATTGGTTTTCTGCCTTCTGTAAAACTATGTAACGTAGTTGCAAACTCTCAAGAAAAAATTGGGCTTTGCCTTTTAGGTTGAGCACGTCGGGCATTAGTATTAGGCCTATATATGTTAATAGCTAAAGTATTGAGACACAAAACAATTACTCATTACACTAGTCCACATTGTTTCCATTCAAGAATCGAACAATAGGTGGGCCATGACCCTACATGCCTCCCCTTGGATGTGCATTTTCCTTGGCAATGACATGGCGATGGCGTAGGACACACACATGCCTCTAGTCAATATACATAGGCCCATGTTAATAGTCCATACACATGTGGGCTAGGGGTCCCCTCCATGTGGCTTTGGTGTGGCTTCACGGTTCTTCTGAAAACCGTTCTCAACATATTTTCCTTTATTTGTCCCCCTTAAGAAATATATCTGCAACTGACATAAACAATGGTGGAAAACTACCTTATGGTCTTTAGTAACAGCTGAATCCAAAAAAGTATAAAAATATTAAATAATATTAAAAATAAAAGTTATATTTCTAAAATGATAGTATAAGTATATCACACATTAGCATCTCCAGGCTAAATCCATATTATTCCTCAAGTAGGATGACTAATAAAATGATTTTTTTAGTTTATTTACATCATATTTCACAGAGTAACATATTTATCATCTTTAGTTGCACCAATAAGATTTTTAGGGAAGGACATAAGGCACAATGCGATTATTCAAAGAAAATTCTTGCACAAAAATTAATATAGTTTACTTCCTTATAAATAAGGTTCTATATGGTTCTTATTGCATCAAATGCATTAATAACCTCACTCCTAATTATTGAACTGATCATAGAAGTAAGAATATAATTAAGATCGAAAGAGGGTATATATTCTAGATCTATACATGAAATAGGCAACCCTTTGTCACCGTACTATGCCTTCTAAACCTAACATCTGTATGATGGATAACATATGCATATGTAAATTTAATGTAAACCAAATGAAAGTTACTCTATTGTGGTACGATAGAGAAACTCTCACATGTGTTCTCTGATGGATCACTTTCCCCCAAATTGGTTGAAATCTTGCTACGAAGTTGGGCGTGCATAGTTAGATTCTCATTTTATTGTTTTTGTTGGTGCTCCTAAAATTGGCATGTTATAAGTCACCATTTAGGAAAATGAAGTTGGATAATGGGATGCATTAGTATATAAAATAGTACTTTCCTATAATTTCAATTTTTAGCAGTTCAAAGTAGAAGGTGTACTAGATTACTAAAGATTATCTTTGTATCTTATATGAACATCAAAATTCCATGTCATATTTATTCTAAAAGTAGTAAGATAATTGTGGCCATAGAATATGGATAATCAAACACCCAAGTATTCATGCTGAATTATTTATTTAGATACTTGATTAGGAATGAACATGAACAGTGGAAAAAGGAAAAACTCTACGTATTTGTAATTTCCACATATAGATGCTACGATATGGCATATAATGTTTCCTCCATGATTTTATAGCCTACTAATCTAATTTGTATCAAATTCATATATCATACAAATAATTATGCCAAAATGCAAATAATTAGGTATTAATAATCAGTGGGACATGAACTTGAGCGCAACTTAAACATAATTAAAAGTTATGTCAAGTGTATGCAAACCATTATGATTGATCAAATTAGATTTTTTTGCAAAGCTGGAATCCAATTTATTGAATCCCAATTATAAGGGTTTGACGATGTTGATTGCACACATGGACGACATTCAGATGACACAAAAAATAAGGGATGTGAATGTTTATCCCAAAAAACTTCTGTTAAACTCAGGATTAGCTAGAGAAAGATTTTTTTAGTGGAAATATTTCTAAAACAAAAGATAAGCTTCAATATTTCCAGAGTTCCGAAGAAAGCTAGATCTCCGTAAGAATTAGTGAACAATTGGGTGAGAATCCTAGGATTTAAAACTATTGGAGAAGGGTAAATATTTTGAATTTCCTTACCCGCTCTTGATTCATGTTTCATTATATACCTAATGATTTTTATTTCAAATACATACAAATTTGATGAAGAAGAAATATGGCCAATACGTGTCATGTGTAGTTTCTTTGTTATGCCCCCACCCTACTAGCAACACAACTTTCTGGTGGCATATAGTTATGTGTCAAACCCGAACCATCAAGGTGATGGATTACACAAACATACTCTGATTTATAGAAACATACATTCCAGAGAATGAGAGTAATAACCTCCTAGACCAAAGAAATAATTATTGATGTGTCTAATAAAATCACGATCTAGAGTGTTTTGAAGAAACCGTACATACTAAAATATATAGTAAATAATTGTGTGTGGTTTATACCAATTCATCTAGACACAAGGTTTACATATTTTTGAAAAATAAGTAGTTAGCTATGTTTATAGTAGCATATACTCTTATTTACATACTATATATGTGTTGTAATGATATGGAAATCAATAGATATTTTTAATTAATTTTTATTTAGAGTAATAAATTTGCATAGTTATATACAAAACCATTTCCAACATATTTGTTTTTGCTGTGATTGAGATCTACACATTTAATATGGTCATTCAATGTTTTATCAAAAATACTACTAAATTCAACTACTTGTGTTTTAGCAGTATTTTTTAATTGGTGGGAGTAATAAGTTGTACCTAATAGTCATCAATATTTAAAACTATAGAAATAAATGTATGAAATAAATAATTAAAGGAAAATCTATTTTCTACTTTAGTGCATGATTTTCATTTCCCCTTTTTTCTTCTCATAGATGGAACAATGTTATATGCACAAAGTTAATAGTCCAATGTATTACCATGTTACCCACTAATGGTGCATATCCATCGTTCCTAGTGAGGAGTAGAATACTACATTCACTATGTACAATATATATGGGCACCAGAACAACAACAATCGAATGGAAGAGTTATCAACTGTAGTTTTATCATAGGCAAGACTACATATATATGGGCACCACAACAACAACAATCAAATGAAAGAGTTATCAATTGTACTTTTATCATAGGAAATACTACATATACCCATGAATCGATCTAGAAAATCGAGTGTTACTTCTGTATCATGTTAACACATTAATATAGCGACTATCTTGGAGCTAGCTAGCTGAGAACCCAGAGGGTACAAGTGACATGGATATAACCTACGGGTACACAACGTTGGCATACCCGATCCAGCCCAAGGAAGGCCCACACGAGGACATGCGGCGCATGAAGATTTCGGGTGGCCCAAGCCCATGGCGGTTTTGACTCCTTGGAGGAAAAGTCTAGATTAGATAGAATTTCAAAGAGTATCAACCCTAATCTGTAACCGACTCGACCTACCCCGAGACCTGGCTTATCTATATAAAGGCCAGGAGGGCATGACGAGAAGGACAATCACCACCCCATACACACACCTCACGCCAGATTGCATCTGCGCACCCCTGTAACTTTTGGTTCCGCCGTAATCAAGAGCAGACAAGCAGGAGTAGGGTTTTCCCTCTGGGCCTGAACCTGGGTAAATCTCGTTTTCCTGTGTTGCTTGTCTGTTAACCATTCCACGATTTCCAGCGTCCCCATCTTCTTCAAAACCCAAGTCCATAACAATGGGCATTGACGAGATTAAACCTCGTTAATAAGTAACACATGTGACATGTTAACGTGGTATTTCCTCTAAACTTGCATAATTACATATACAATTTTGTGCGATATCTCGTTTCTCTAAATCCATTTGTGTCTCCCTCTCTTGTCCTTCTTGCATTGAACCTCACTTGTTCAAACTTCACTATTTTTGACTTCTTTGTGGGTTTAGAGAATATTGTGTCAGAGTTCCTTCACAACTTGGAATTAGTTAAGAGTGTTATAAGCGATTTTTGGTGGATGGATCTATTGTTCTAAGAGATAATAAAGAATGATGCTTGATTTGTACAAATTTATAAGTCATTAAACATAAGTATGTTTGTTGCTAATTGCACACAGTATCTTGTATACTTTCTAAAACCTAAAATTTTGCAACATACACCCGACACTACATCAATAAAATAAGATCTGTCTTCATGCGTGCAATTGATTACTAAAGATTATGACTGTCTTGCAGGCACAGAGGATTTTCATGACATGTTTACCATAGAAGTAATCAGCGTACTACATCTACTGAATATGCACCTAACATCCAAGTAATCATAGAAAATGTTGTATCTTGTAATTTTGGCTAAGACCGAGCACATATGTATTTCCCTTTGTGTGTATGTTGGTGCAGAAATGTAATTGTTATTTGTGGCACTAAACTATTTTTGCCACGGTTTAATGTTCATGTGTGTGCGTCTATTAGGGAGGTGGCATCTTAGACAAGGGAGAAAAAATCTAGCAGCAAGGAATGGCCAACTATTGATTACATATTCATGTTAGTTCCCAAGATTCCATAACATTGACAACATGACATCGCACATTTTAGTTAAGCGCATGAAATTCCTACAGGGCTTCTCGATCTAGCTTTTACTATTTGTCATCTAGATTTTAACATTTTGAAGAATGGTGGGCCCATAATGTTATTATATATGTCTGCTACCTGAATTCTCTCCATACATTTTTGACCTACCATTTTTATTCTATGCAAATTCATCTACCATAGAAATATTTAGGCAAAATGCAAGTCTTTGGTTACAAATTTTTTCTTAAATTTATGAAATTTCATTGAAGCAATAATACTCGTAGTAGGTGGTGTCATTTTCATTACAATTTCACCGAGTTTATGAAAATCAAATAATTAGATACAAAAAAAAAATTAGTGGCACATAATTTAAACCTAATTCGAACATAGAAGTTATTTCAAACAACGACAAACCATTATGCGATAGATCGAACCATAATATTTGTAAAGTTAAAATCCAAATAAATTTTTAGATCTTAAAATCGTTTGTAGTATTTATTATACACACTCACAATAATTGGACACTAAAAATAGTGAAATGGAAACTAAATTGCTAACACAAATAAGAAATATTGCCAAACCCTAGTTGAAGAAAACATATTTATTAGTGTAAACATTCTCTTAAAATAAGCTTAAATCATTGAAGTTTTCGTAGAGCTTTCAAAGAGGTATTGCATGTCCCTTCCTCTTGATCACAACACAACAACCACCGGTGGCGGAGGACAGAAAGAAACCAAGGTACGACAAACTCTAAAAAGTTGATTTAAATACCAAAATAGTCCCAAGACATTACTTAATACATCATTCTCACATGATTCACTTAGTGTAAGATAAAAAAACCATATTATAATTTAAATATAAGTATGAGCTATAACATACGAATAACGAAGCTCTAATGACACATAGATGTCATAGGGAATATCAAAGCTCCACCCATTCTTTTGAAAATCTTTCATAATTTTATCAATCAAGAATTTTGAATACCCCTCACTCAATGTAGCACATTGTCAAGTCGTAAAGAAATGCAATGGAGATCTTGTAGCACAACTCGTTCTTTATGATCTTTAACACAAAGAAATCCCTATAAACTATTCTCGTCATCACTGATAAAATCAATGCCAACTCAATATACCTTCTCCCTTTCTTCATTTCCTCCATTGAGTTAAATTAATACATAGGATTATGATGTCATTTATGCGCATATTGACATCTTTCAAGAGGGGCACATAACTAGCATTTATCCAATGGAGAAAATATGGCCTCACATACTTAACCAAATTCACTGACCAAACTAACACATTAGAGTTTTATGTTAATAAATATACATAGCCATAGTAGAACCATAATAAATAATCCATGGTATACCCTAGAGTTTGTTTGGCCACACCATAAGCTAGCCAAAATACCCTCAATTTATCCTTAAATGTTCCACCTAGGATATTTTTTAGAGTAGAGTTTTGTCATATTGAGAATTATCTATTGCACAGAGAGAGTTGGTTTTCGACTAGACATTCGGAATCAGTTTTGTGTGGTGTTTACTAAAATAAGCATAAAATTTTCATACAGGTCTATTTTTAATCTATGACCATTTAAAATGTTAAAAAACACGTGCATATGAAATATGTCAACAAAAAATCAAGGTAGGGAACGACCGCCCTACCTTGCCCTATTGGGAGCTTCTGACAATAACACCTTTCCTCAGTATTTTGAAGGAATCAACGGACTAAAACTAAAAGGTAAATGACGATATGTTTATTTCACCTATCGTTTTTTGGGGGAGAGCACATTTAAATTCAATATGTATTCATTTTCCTTTTTGTTCTTCTTATACTGAAGGTAGATCACAATGTATCTATATACCTAATAAATAGTATTTAATTTACCAATATCACCCGAGAGAGAAAAGAACAAAAAATAAACTTTAATGTTACATGAAGTAAAATTCTACAATAACTTTGTGTGTGAATATGTTATATTTGACATTTAATTATGCGTCCATGGAAGGGTAAAGACTTATATTTTTCGAATCCTAAGTTGACTGCAATTTTGTTATATTGTATTCAACTCCTGAAAATTGTACCGCCATGTCAAGGGGAAACCGACCCACCGTCGGTGGAACAATGAAGAGGGGAGGCGATGAAAGGTGACCACTATGGCAATGTAAAATGGATGGTGAGAGAACGAGCAACAGTGAGAACCATAGTCGTTGCGAGTACGTAGGTGCCAACTACATACCCATGACGCTGCCGGCCCAACATATGTTGCCACCGCAATGATTTCGGAAGTGAGACAAGGATCATGGATCGACTAAACCAACACAAATGAGGAGGGAAGGCAGGGGTTGTGATTTAATTTGTGAAAGACAATCCAGTAGGAGTCGAGCAAAGAACAATTGACATCAGTGAGAGCAACACATAGCTTGAGGGACAAGCTCCACATTGTCGTGAATTGATTCGGTGGTACTCCTTTGAACGGGGAGGGTCCACGGTGCAAGAGAGCAAACATAGGGCATGTTTGCATGAAAGATAGGCCCCATGTACCGCGGCCATCCACCGACCGGAGAACC
Source organism: Avena sativa (assembly GCA_916181665.1). Classification (NCBI taxonomy): domain Eukaryota; kingdom Viridiplantae; phylum Streptophyta; class Magnoliopsida; order Poales; family Poaceae; genus Avena; species Avena sativa. The sequence goes on from OV702280.1 coordinate 429,502,999, forward strand.
GTCGTGGCAAGACGGTTCCTGTGGCTTGTGAGTAGGTTACTCATGTTAGTAGAGAGTTAGTAAATTTTACTTACCTGTAAAAAAATATTCATTTGGCAGCTTGGTACTTTTTTTGTGTGTTTTTGGAGAATACGTGGTTTTTAGAAAATCACACTTATTAATACTTTGATATGTTGGTTATCAACAAATAAGGCCGTCTTGCAAGTTAATAAAATAAAACAATAATAAACCGTATAGCATCTCCAATTAATACGGTAGTAATTTTGTAGTATTTGAAAAAAAAGTACTATTGACCTCTTTTCTCTAGACTGTAGATTTGCCAAAACAAAAAAAACCGACGGTTTTTGGAACTAATATAAATTGTTAGTTGGCCACACATTAGGATTGCAAAGTAAAACAAAACATGTACTAATCTGAAATAAAAACTGCACGATGTTAACTTTTAGAACATCTATATGCTCCTGCTTGCAACTCTTCCACACGCTGAAATTGAGGTTTTGTGATGCTGGTTTTGGAAAGAAAAAGCTGAGCTGACAAACAGAGCATATTACTTATTCGCAAAAAAAAAAAAAAACAGAGCATATTACTGTATTTTGCTAGTGATGGGGATGGAGTAAGGCCGGAATTACAAAACAACAAAAGCGAGTATCCGTTCTACTCTAGATGAAAAAAGAAAACCAGGAACACAGACGTGCTGCATGCCAATTGCCAAGACATGCAACCCATGCACGAAGTCCCGGAAACGCCGAGCTGTGGCTCGCTTGGCACTGCACGGCATGATGTGCTGCGGCGCCGGCGTGACGGGGGATGGCTGGCGAATGTAGCCTAGCGACAAGCCGCGCGCCTTTAAAACCCTCCTCCCCCCGTCGTCCTCCTCACACAGCAGTTCTCGCAATCGCACTCCCCATCTCTCGCATCACAGCATCGCGCTAGGCTAGCTTGATTCGATGGAGGCTCCGATGCGGAGGGACTTGGAGGCGCGGGATAGGGCTAAGCTTGCGGCGGTGATTGCGGAGATCAAGCACTGGGGGGGTGTTGCAATGGGGGCACTGGCCGGGAAGGAGAAGTACCGCGGCGTGAGGAAGGTGCCCTCGGGCAAGTACGCCGCGGAGATCCGGCACCCGGAGACAGGGAAGCAGGTGTGGCTGGGCACGTACAGCACCGCCGTGGTGGCCGCCTCCGCCTACGACATCGCCGCGAGGAGCCTGCAGGGAAACAAGGCCAGGCCCAACTTCGCCTATCCACCGCCTCGCGCCCTCGTCTCGGCCGTCGCTAACGCACCTCGCCGCCGCGGACACTCTTACCCCGTGCCGCTCGCACCACCTGCGCAGGCGCAGGCGCCGTCGCCGTTCGTTTCTCGCTTCTGCTTCCACGCGGCAGCCGCAAGCAAGCCCGCAGCGTTCCAGGCGCACCCGTCACCGCACGTGCCGCGCCCGGCGGGCGCGAGGCACGTCCTGCGCGCGCCGGTGGCGGCGCCGGAGACCGAAATCAGGGTGGTGCGCTCGATCAGGCCGGAGTCGTTGTCTTGCCATGCCGCAGCGTCATCCCGCCGCAGCATCAACAACACGGTGCGCAACCTCACGCGGCTGATGCACATGGTGGCACCCGCAAACTCAGCGAAGACCTGCTCCAGCTTCTACGTGGATCCCAAGCAGAGGAATTCTGCATCTTCCTCTGCCACTCGCCGCCGCCTGATGCGCAAGAAGCCAAAGGTCATCGCCGTCCCTACCACCACCACCACCACTCCCACTAATGCAGATTGCGAGTACACCGGCCATAACTTACCTCGAGCTCCCGTGCTCACACTGCCCCTTTCTGTTCGGATGCCGATTGACCTCAACATCGCGCCGTAGGCGTCGGGCACAGGGGGTGATGGTGCTGGATTGCTGGCCGGAGACTGTACCCATGCTTTGACGATGAGAAGACCGGCGCCGGCGACTCAGCCCCTCTCGCCTTCCGATCACATGGTTGTATGCAATGCATGCTCCATCGGTGACGTGGCTATGTATCTTCCTGCTTTCTTTACATCCTGCATTTCATATCCGTTTATGTGTTTCTTGATAACCAATTATGTAATCTGTTTACTCCATCAATGAATTATTATGTTACTTGTTGTGGATATCTGAGATTATTGTTGCTAGCTTGGAGGTAAAGTGAGAACATATTACTCTAACACAGAGTTTTTGGGCGATGAAATACAAAATATGCAAATTGATAATAATACACACTACAGGAATAACAGGAAACGCCGACGGCCTTATTTTATGCCGACGGCTAAAGGTCGGGCCTTATTTTACTTAAAATTCTACAAGCAGTTCAGATTATTACAGTTTTTGGTCCATCCCTTTGGCATGATATCCACAAGAACCATCCTAACATCTCGACGGGGAAAAAATACATTATAGCTCCTCACGACCCAAGCAAGTAATTTTCTCTCTAATCAAATCCTCTCGGACGATAGAGAGAGAGAGAAGTTGTGTCAAGTTGCTCTGGCGCGTGATAGATCACCAAAATCCATCTCGAATTATCATTTAAATGTCTCCTAAGAGCATCCACCGCTGTAATAGAGAATTAGATCCAGCAATCAAAGCCATCTAAAAATCATAAAAAAACCATTCTCATGCCTTCCAAGAACAACATTATTTCAGCAGATCATGAACAAGTATGAAATTAAACCCACTGCATGGATTACCCAGTTTCAATATTTAAGGCACATTATGATTTCTATCATGACTTTGGTAGACTGTGTCCATGCATATTCATATAAAACTCAGAACATCTTCACTATGAACAACATCAATGATATGAAAATGATCATAAAACCTAGTAATTCATGTGTGCTATACAAAGTAATGGACGGGTTTCAAGATATTAGTTTCACTAAACAAGAATGATCGCAAATCATTATAGCAATTTGCATGAACATATTAAAAAGTACAACATTGTTAACTATGAAACATGGAACATTTCTGAGAAACTTGAGGTATTTTTTATGGTACTCTCTTGCAAATGTATGTGATAGCATATACATGCTGCCGCTCATTTGTCTATGTTAATTATCAAATTATCCCAAATCGTTTGTAAGTATTTCCCATTTTTAAATTATCATCATGTAGTAATAAGTTCTTGTTCTCATATTATTCACATTTTTTAGGTCTTTCATTTGCCAAGAATGGTGAGATGTACGATGAGGTAAGTCTGGCGGACAGCGGATGACATTTTTGAAAGATAGGAACACATGGGTATGAGATACACCAAGAAGTTTGAATATGGTGCCAAGTTAGTGGATACCATGGTAATAAAGTGAACATATTAGCTAAACCTAAAATCTAAATGAAATGGCATAAGTCATATATGTTAGGCTTTATATGTGTTGTAAATCACATATGCCATTTTTGGCATACGATTTGGTCGCGGCGCCAAAACCTTTTCAACTGAAACCCTCTTAGCTTATAATTTATCTCATTGGTTGGAAGCTTCACATACGTGGAAAGCGTTACTCGACAAAGCCATTTAGATAGAAACCCTAGAAACTTGAAAGGTCATTGGTGCGTGGAAAGTCTTACTAGACTAATGTGCACACAACACCGAAAATTGTCGTTTGTTCTTTATATCTAATGACCATGTATCCATAGGATTCATGCCACGTGCGTCAAATTTTCAAACACACAATTACACACACACACACACACATCCATATAAACATTGGTTGTAAAAATAAATGACATGATCTGGTTGGTGTCAATTTGTAAAGTGAAGCATATAGTCTATTCTATTTTAGTTCTTCAATTTTAACAGCAAAAATATATCCAGGATTACCCACTAAAGTCATACCTTTTTAAGCGAAACATATTCCTATATTTACAAACATTCATCTATATATGTATACCACTTATCTTTTTGGAAATTCCAGTTATATATATATGGTGTAGTCAGGGTCATACATTTTTTGACAAATATCAACACCAAAATTAATTTACAACCATTCCAAATGCTTTGTTGTTTTGGTTTTAGTTGTACCAAAATGTCAAAAAATTCTTCTTCATTTTAATGCATTTTGATACATGTTCGTGCATATTTGATAAAAGTTTTGATTATTCTATATACAATTCAGATTCTTGTGTGAAAAAATATCCAGTACCTACTTAAATTAGTTAAATTCAAAAACTTTGATAAAATTCAATTGAAAATGAGAATGTCCTAATTATTTTATATGAATTCAGCTAGTAACAAATATTAGTAATCTAAGCTATTATAGTGGTACATGAGTTGCAGCAAAATTCAAGTTATAGGTTTAAAATGTATGTACACAATTACAGTTTCATAACGGATCTATCATGCGAGATAAGATTTGGATACATAACTAAATTATTATTGGAGAACAATTGTTGTTAAAGATTTTCAGATAATTATTTTAAAATTAGTTATTGAGGTTGAACATCACACGGGGTGTTAGCAAATCTGTGAAGCATAAGCTGACCTTCTTTCGTTCATTTCGAGATTTTTGGAAATAAATATGGCATGGGCCTAAGGAAAAGCATGTTTTTAAGTATCACAACATAGAGCATAGTGTTGTGTTATATTAAGATCCTACTAGGCTAAAAGTATACATACAACAATGTGTATTGCAATCCGATGGTATAGTGGACATGTGTGATACCATGCATGCATCGAATTGGTAAGTATTCTGATATTTTCTACAATCGGCCATACAATAGTAAGGAAAAGAATGCAAGAGAAGTTATACCCAGCTTAACATATTCACACAAGTAAGTGAAACTGATGATCTGAGGTGTCCTATTTTTTAGAGTTTCTTTACAGGTTTGGCGACAATAGTGATCATTGAATTTATCAGCATAGTTTGGTGGCGATAAGGTGTTCCAGTCCCCTAGATCCATTTCTCCCTCCCATCCTACCCTTCGTCTCACCACACATTGGCCCTGCTACTTAGGTTCCAGGTGTGTTCTGAGTGACCGGAAGGAACACCTACTTTGCTTCCAACTGCTTGTTGTCTAACATCTTCTGCTACAAGAAAAATAAGATCTTGCGACAAAACTCTCCTTATAGTGATTGAAAATTTCATTGAATAACTGAAATGTGGGACACTTTGTACCTAGGATCAGAGATTCCAATGAGTCGGTGATGGTCAAAAAACTCATATGACTCTGTGACATTCACAAAATAACCGTCACACATTAGTCAATAAGAAAATTAGTGAATCTCATTGATATACCTAATTCATGATGTTTTAACCTAGTATCATATATTCTTGCCACTCCATGATGATCAGAGAATTATCATCACATAGTAGTCAAAAGAACATTACTGAATCATGTTTACCACAAAAATAAACAGATACCTAAAGCTATATGGTGAGAATCATAGTCCCGGATACTTAGGGTGTCTCAGAAGTCTCCCAACTTTCCAAAATTCACAAATCCTGCTCCATGATCCCAATTTTAGGAGCAATTAAGCCAAGAAGAGCGTATTAACCTTTTATTTTATGTTTTTCTGCCCTGGTCATCTTACCCATTGGATGCTCATCTTTCCTAACTGATTCCTCCCCCTAGATTACACTAGTCCTGGCACCCTCCACTACCCTCTATCGACTAAGAACTTTGATGGGAGGATTCTGTGAACGTGGCCTCCTGGGAACGGCCTTTTCTAGCTAAGCATCACGACATCATAGAGAAGCATACATGGAGGATCCTCACATGGGATCGAGGCTATGAAGTCGGCGTTGAGATGCACACATTGTAGGCGGACTGAGCTTCTCGTGAATCCTAGGATGGGGGTGATGAAAATAAAGAAGACAAGGACGTACGAGGTTAGGGACATGGAGGCACAAGGAGGAGAAGGAGGACTCAAAGTTTGGAGGGCAGATCGATGAGCAGGAGGAAGCACAATGGCGTAGGAGGTAGTGGGGTGGCAGAAATGGCTTCCCTGGAAGTGCGGCTGTGGGGATCAAGATCATGGTGGTGCTATCTAGTGGGGGTTTATCGAGTGAGGAGAAATCACGTGGGTGTCGTGTGTGCTCTTTTATTTATCTTGACCCATTTTTCATTTGAGGAACAAAACAAGGTGGTATGTTTCATTTCACATTGGCAATCAACCATTGTCCACAGTTTGTTGATCCATGAATGTGCAAAAGTGTCACTCTGATTTTTCTACATCAAACTAGGCCAGCTTCTCATATACAGCTTCACAAAGTTGAACTATTATTCAACACTACTCCACACTAGATTTCGGAGAAGCTAGAAGCTGTACTATTTCTGAACATGCCCTTATTGCTTTCTCTAACCATTTTATGAAGTTTGTATTGATGTAGCATTGGTGACGCTGAGTATAGGAAGAACATTGAGGTGCATCATGTGTTTCGCTTCTAGAATTTGCACATAAAGCCTCTATCTTGAGATACACTTAAAGTAAAAATAAATTTATTATCTCGCTCATTTTTTGAGAAAAGGAATATATTAATATCATGAAGATACCAATTATATCTAGCCTCTATACCAACTATATATTCAAAGACATCAAGGATGCACACAACCAAGAAAAAATAAACAAGAGAGAAAAAGTAAACAAAGACCCTGTCGCAGTGATAAAACACTTGCAACAGCAGCACTGTAACCACGACCAATGACAACACTAGACTACAAGACATACTCTCCAAAAAGGAAACAATGCACCAGAGTTTTGATTGCCCGATTGAAGATCTTAGGTTCCCACCCTGGAGAAAGTGCGAGCTTCCAAACGAACGCCTTCAGCAAGATCATTGACATGTACAACCAATGAAGGTCGGACCTTCGATTTTCACCCTAGAAATCATGACTTGGTACTCAAGGAGCACCACCAAAATTGCATTCCACCTGTGCTGCCACCCCCTCTTGCCAAGGTTGCTGCTGCAAGTCTGCAAACACCCGATACATAGGAATAACTTGTGTTGCATGGTCTTCATCACAACCAATACTCCTCTTTAGCATTACCAAAAACCTCCAATCGTAGCCACCATGACTTTCTCCACATTTGTCAATGTCCTCGAAATCTATTCTTAGACATGTCCGAGATGGCACTAGTAGGAAAGCGAAGCTTCGCGTCACGCCCTCGTGAAGCAAAACTAGTTGAATATAAGGACGCACACGACCAGACCAATCCTGATCTAGATATCCAGTTCAAGTGACATGCAATGAAGGTTATATAAGTTACAGGTATAGCTTGAAATAATAACTAGTTTACCTTCTTGTTCCTATGGTTCAATGCGCCCACTTCCACATTTAATCGTGTTACAACTATGTCTTGCACTTTGGGGGTTTTTACGGCTCAATAGCCTTTTTAAAACAAGTTTTTGGTGCCCGCCATAGTCAATCTACTAGTCTCCTTTCTGCTCTCACGAATTTTGATTTAGGAAACTACTCCAATGACATTCATCTCAAGCTCTATAGATGGCGTCCACCAGTTTGTTAGGGTGACCAATGGGGCGTCATTGAGGCTACCCGCAACTGGAAGGCGGACTATGGCAGTGTAATTGTGCCAGTGGGAAACAAAGGAAACATGTTGCTTCATGAGATTATAGAAGATCAAGGTGACTTGGATATTCCAAAGGAAGCAGATGACCTGCATGACCGTCGCTCCAGGCTCCACCCACATTGGTGACATTGTTTACATAGAGGATAATGACTTCGTAGGAGAGCATTTTTTTGAACGGCACAATGGGGGGCGAACTGCCCACCTGCATAATTTTCATTGCAAAAGGACGGAAAAGCCCAAATTTTTTTACAAGGAGAGGGGGGAGGATGCATCAGCTTGATGAATTACAAGAGCGCGGCGCACCACTGCTCCACACATTCGAAGCTAACATGCGGAGGGACCCGACCCCTCCAAAGCCGCAGGTGCTCAACGACTTGCCCGAGGATCGCCGGGAGGGGGAGACGGACAGTGTCGAAGACCATCCGATTTCCGGTTTTCCAAATCACCCAGAGAAGGCACGAGGTGACGGTGCTCCAGAACGATACACCCTAGGAGGGGTTGCTTGCCTGGAGGGAGGCCCAGGCCACCTCGGCAGAGGTGGGTAGGGCGCATCAACGGGGCCCAAGCGCGCGTCGCCAGAACAAACGCAGGCGTGGGCAGGTGAAAAATAGATGGGTGAGGGTTTCCGACTGACGCGGGCAGAAGGGGCATACGTCTGTGTCCAAGCACCCAATATGTCGCAGGAACGCACGTGTGCGGGTATTGCCATGGCGACGGATCCAAACGAACACCTTGACCTTGAGCGGTGCGTACCCAGCCCAGTTCAAGTCGTGCAGGGGGGCGCAGCCAGAGTTCTTCAGCATCCTGTACGCAGCCCCGACGCTGAACTTCGGGGCATCACCCCATGCCAGAGACCGCTCGTCATCAGTGGCGGAAGAGAGCGAAAGAAGGTGGTCAAGAGCGTCGTGGAGCAACCGAAGCTCTGCCGCAGTGGGGTCGGTCACCCTGTCATGCGTACGGAGCACGAGAGCCCGATCGGCAAGCGCATCGGCAACGGTGCCGGCAGCACAGATCAGGTGGGAGTACGCCGCATGCAGGGCAGTTGAGAGTGCGCCAAGCGAGGTCCAGTTGTCTCCCCAGAGGCCCACGGAGTGGCCATGCCCTACACGCACGGAGGTGATTGCGTGGTATAGAGGCAAAAGCGACGAGAAGACTTGCCAGGAGGGTGTCGAGGGAGCAGGGCGTGCGCACATGTAGTTCGCGCGGACCCAGTCGTCCCATGGGGTGTGTTTCCCGGAGAGCACAACATGGAGCTTCTTGAGCAGGAGGCACGTGTTGTGAAGAGCGAGGTCGACAACACCCAGCCCACCCTCCGAGCGGAGCCGGCACACTACCTCCCACGACACCTGGCACGAACCACCGGAGCAGGATGTCATGGCACTCCACAGCATGCCACGCCGGGGGCGATCCATTTTGGCGATTGTCCCTTTAGAAAGTTGTATCACCGACATCGCATAGGCAGGGAGCACCGATAGGACAGATGTCAAGAGCGTCAGCCTAGCACCAAGCAAGGTGGGGCGGATTTTCCAAGGGAGGATGCAACGCTCGATCCTCCTGGCAAGGTAGTCTAGGGCAGAGGCAGGCAGCTTGCGATCCGACAGGGGAAGCCCTAGGTATGTCTGTGGGAACGAGGAGATGGGGCACCCCAAAATGCCAGACAGATGTGCGGCGTCCGCAGCAGGTACGCCAATAGGCACAAAAGCGCTCTTATGGAAGTTGATAGTGAGTCCCGTCGCGTCCGAGAATTCCTGGAGTATGTCACGCAAGCGATGAAGTTGACCCGGATCAGCGCGCACCAAGAGCATTGTGTCGTCAGCGTATTGCACCACGGGGCATGGGAGATCGTCCGAAAGGGGGTGGAGGAGCCGATGTTTGCCCGCATATTTCAGGATCATCTGACGTAGGAGGTCAGCAACTACCAGAAATAGGTACGGCGAAAGGGGGTCTCCCTGGTGCAGCCCATTTTTGCAGTTGATCCAACGCCCTGGGACCCCATTGAGAAGCATAGCAGATTTGCCGGTTTCAAGGAGGATGCGGATCCATGCACACCAGCGGTCACCAAACCCACGCACCCGGAGGATCGAATCGAGGGCATCCCAGTTCACCGAATCGAAGGCCTTTCTGAAGTCCAGTTTCAGGGCAATCGCAGGAACCCCCCGAAGGCGGCAACACTAGATCAGGTCGGCAGCATAGAGGAACCCATCGGTGATACAGTGGCCCCGTATGAAACCCGTCTGCTCGTACGCCACCAGCTCCTCAATGAACCGTTGGAGACGCGATGTTAGGATTTTCGTGAGCAGCTTCACCACACAGTTCTGGAGGGAGATGGGCCGGAAGCCGTCCGCGGTGATAACATCTTCGGTCTTGGGGAGCAGGGCGATGTACGCACGGTTCAGGCCGTCGAGCTCCGCACGACAGTGATAGAATTCCTCAAGGAAAGCCATGAGATCAGGCGAAACCATGGACCAGAAACAACGGTAGAAGGCGGGACCGAAGCCATCAGGCCCAGGGCTACTGTCCAGCCTCATCGCCCAGAGCGCCTTCCGAAGCTCCTCGAGGGCAAATGGGTCCTCGAGCGTGGCGAATCTAGGCACACGGTCGAACAACATGCTAGGCTCACGGCGCCAAACGGGTGGAGAGGATTCAGCAAGAAGACTTGTGTAGAATTCACTTAGGATCCGCTCCTTCCCAGCATGGCACGAGACAGGCACCCCGTCGGCATGGAGCACCTTGATCTGATTCCTACGCGGCCTTGCAGATGCCCCGGCATGGAAGAAGGCAGTGTTGTCGTCCCCGAGTTTGCATAACTTGAAGGCAAAACGCTGCTTCCGGTATACGTCTAACTGCTTGTATACCCTGGAAAGTTGGCGTTTGACCACGTCGCGGAGTAGCAACTCATGGGGGGCGAGGGCGCGGAGCTCCTCCGTAGGAGAGCATAAAGAAGAAAGAGAAGCGGAAACTCTTAAACACTTAGCAACCAACAAATAAAGGTTTGAACTTATGGGGCATGATGAAGAGGAATGGCAGAAGAACCTTGGGAGCTTAAAGTTGGCTTATGATTGTTACGTATATTTTGAACACATAGGGAATATCGCCTATTTCAGAACAAAACAAAACCATCTCTTATTTTAGAATGGAGGAAATTAAATGAAAGAGAAAATATCTGCACAAAGTAAAAAAAAACCAATATAGTTCAGTTGGGTTTTGGCGATAATTACTTCCTCCAATCCAAATTAATGGCATTAAATGTGTCGAGATTCAGATGTATCTAGCATTAAAACATGACTAGATACATCCAAATCTAGATAAATCTGATGCCATTAATTTGGATAAGGGCGGTATTAATTTTTGTTAAGTATTTTTTCTACCCATTATTTACTTCGTGTTTTCAGAAATGGAATAATGTAATCATTTGCCAGAATTGAAGATGATAAAATATTGTGCCAGCGAGTAAGAATTTTTTTCTAGCATATTATATATTTATTTACGCTGACACTGTAAAACTGTATTATCACGTCTAGCTGTACCCCACAAATTTACTTCTTAATCGCTTAATAACATATTAAACGGCAATGTCCTCATATTTCTGATAGCAACAATGGTCTAGCTAAAACGGCAGAGCAGTTTTGCATTCCAGAGTCGCCCAGAAAAAAAAATGCAGCGTGGACATGCAGCCCATGCACGCATGACGCAGCAAGCCACACCCGCCACCTGGTGCAGATGATGCCAGAGTGGCTGGCTTTGCACTCCTCCGTATGCACGGCGTGGTGCGGAGGAGACTGGGCTGCGCCGCGGCCGGCTCGACGGTGGGCTGCTGGGGTAGGTGGGTCCCACGCCTATAAAACGGCACGGCCGACACCCAGACTCGCACACTCCCCCACCTCTCTCTCTCTCTCTCTCTCTCTCTCTCGTAGAAGCACCACATCGCGACAATCCACCTCCGTGCCCGTCCTCGCGCTTCCGTTTCCGTGGAGACCATCTCGCGAGGAGGGCAATCGGCGCCGGCGATGGCTGAGGCGAGGGAGCTGGCTGTGGTGGCGGCGGCGGGGTCTCCGTCCGGGAGGATGAAGTACCGTGGCGTGGCGTACACGCCGTCGGGCAAGTGCTCGGCGTCCATCACTGAACCTGGGTCGAAGAAGAAGCTGTGGCTTGGGATGTACCCCAACGCCGAGGTGGCCGCGTGCGCCTACGACATGGCGGCCAAGAGCCTCCAGGGAGACAAGGCCAAGACGAACTTCACCTACCCCCCGCCGCACCATCTCATCGACGCCGTCGCGGCCGCCCCTGGCCGCCGCGGCCCCGTTTTCACCGTGCCGCCTTCACCGGCACCGGCACCCGCCACCGCTCCACCTCCACCGGTTGCCCCTGCAGCGGTGCCCTTCTACCACGAAGGCCACTTCTCCTACAAGGCGCCCCCGAGGGACCCCGATCATTTCCCGGCGTTCCCCTTCCTGCAGGACCCTTCAAGGCTCCTTCAGCGCGCGCCGGGGCCGGCGCCGGAGCCGAAGCCGGACGCCCGGATCACGCTCGTGCGTTCGATCCCGCCCAAGCCGTTCGACATGAAGGCCACGGTTGCCGCATCCCGCCACGCCTCCAACCCGATGGATCAGTACGGCCCGCGTATCCACATCGTGGCACCGGCGAGGGAGCCGTCGCCGGCGAGCTCGGTGGAGACGGGCGTCAGTTGCACGAAGGCTCCCCAGCCTAGTGGTTCTGCTTCTCCCCCGCGGATCATGGCGTCCAACAGCATTCCTCTCATGCTGAAGACGCCGAAGGTCTTCACCTTGAAGGAGCCCAAGATCATCGCCGTGCGTGCCACAGCCCCTACCCCTGCCGAGGGATTCAGCGGGGACAACTTCACCGGCATGAACGTGCCGTTCTATTACAATGTGCCCCCTTCTACTCTGATGCCGCTTGACGTCGGCGCGCTGCAGACGCCAGAAACGGCGGAGGGGATGGGGAATACCCAGCCGGGGATTGGAAGAATGACTTGATGAGGAGGAGGAATAGGAGAAGCTAAAGGACGGCGGCGGCTCTACCCTTCTCGTCCTCCGATCCCATGGTTGCGTGCAATGCATGCCCCATCGGTGATCTGACTATCTATCTACATGTTTCTTTACATCTTGCACCTTTGCATATGTTTTAGTGTTGTCTTCGTCTAATCTTTTTAACTTTCTCGTGTCGTTGTTTACCATGGATCATGTAATCTGCAGTTTAATTGTGTTGCCATCATGTAGTGTTACTCATGTGTTGTTTACCATTCATTCATGTATGTTGTTTACCATTCATGTAATCTCTTTACTCCATGAATGAATCATTATGTCGTTTGTTGTGGTATTTGAGATTGTGTAATTTATTGAGGCAAACAAAGAATACATTACCCCAAAACAGACTTGCGGAACAAAGAAACGCAAAATATGGCAAATGAAAATTCAGAAAACACCACCCCCAACTTTTCTAGGATATGGTACTAACCATGAGCAACTAAATAATTCTCTCTAAATCTTCTCACCTCAGACCTTGGAGAGAGGTTGTATCGAGTAGTTTTGGCGCATACTCGATCAACAAACTCCATCTCAGATTAACATTTAAAGGTTTATTGATAGAATTGATCACTGTAAATAAATCAGTTCTAAGGATCAAAGACATCTGAAAATCATCAAAATGCGTACTCATGTTTTGACAGAACTGAACTAATATAAAATTACCAATGACAATATAACCCACAGTGTACCTTCACGAGTTTCAATCTTGAAGAGGATGAGCGTTTATCAATCTCCATCAAGACTTTGGCAACCGCCTCTATGCTTATGCATATAAATCCTAGTACATCATCACTATAAACAACACCAAAAATAAAACAATAATGATCAAAAACCTTATAGTAATTCATCTGTGGAGATATCTAATGTAATGGATGGTATTATATATATCATTTTATTTCAACAAGAGTGCTCAAGTATAGCAAACGATCGGGCCATCAAGTGCATACAAATGTATAGGTTGTTACAAAACAAAACTTTTTTCATGAGAATACAAGAAGCATGTTGTTTTAGTACAATCTCTTTGACTTAAGTGTTTGCATATCCATTCTTATTGCATCTCAATTACATATCATACCTCATAAAATGATTATTAGTCATTGTAAGTACCTCTTATAGTTATTAAAGGGATTGATTATCATCATGAGCAAGTCATTGTTCTAGTATTATTCACAACAATAATTCTCCCATTTGCCACAAATGGTATTGTGTGTGTGCCTAACATTAGTCCGACGGACATTATTATATGATGTTTTGGAAAGGTGATGCCCATTTGGTATGATAAGCACTTACAAGTTTGAATTTGTTGCCATGCTGTATAGGATAACATGGTAACAAGGTCAAAAGATTTTATAAGCATACACAATGTAAAAGAACATCGGTCATGTATGTTGTGTTTTATGTATCCTAAATTACATATGCCGTTTTGGCATTAGATTTGGTCATTGGCGCCAAAATCATTTGAATATAAACCCTAAAAGCTCAAAATTAAGATCCTTGGTGGAAAACTTCTTACACGTGGAAAGCGTTACAAGACAAAATCCGTTAGATAACGAACCCTAAAAACTGAAAAGCTCACCGGTGCGTAGGTAAGATTCCATCACGTGAAAAGTCTCATAAGACATAATATGAGTGTGACATCCCGTATGTCGTTTGTTCTTTAATATCTATAGGTATCGACCACACGTCCAACTAATTCATGCCAGTTGTACTTTTTAATGCTTCAACTTCGCACACGCCGCAAACCATGCATATATACGTTGATTGTTAAATGAGTGACGTAATTGCATTGGAATCATTATTTTTCAGTGACACGTCTACTCTATTTTAGTTCTCCAAATATAGCAGAAAACATATCAGATTACACAATAAAGTAGTGGCTTATTAATGAGAATATTTTTAAAATAATTTTAAAAAAATCATGTAACATGTGTATGATTATAATGACAAAATGAAACTAGTGTTCTAGTCATGCTTGCGGATTTTGTTTTCACAAGTATCACCACCAGAATTACTAACAACATTTTAAATTTGGTAAAATGACCTATTTTTATTTTTCATTTACTTCAACTTGTAAAGTTTGCAGAAATTTTACATAACTTTTGAATTTTTCTTAGACTTTTCCACATTCTTGTTTGATGCCTAATTAAAGGGCCTAATTTTAAAAAACCAATTGGCAAAACATAATTGGAAATTGAAACCTCGTCATCATATTGTGGATGAAATTAAAAAATAGAAATTTTCGTGATAGAGAACATCCATATTTGATCTAAATATTTGTATGTTACCTTTTTTGAGAAAAATTCATATCATAGTATGAGAAAACAAAAAATGCTATATATAATGTATCTATCAATTGAGGCAATCTTTGTTATGTATGATATGATGTTGTTGCTTCTTTTGGAATGCATACTCACTCTTAAGGAAACACGTAAAATATGGATTAGGACAAAAATATATATGTAAAATTGTAAAAGGTAGGATAATAAAAGATTTTAGAGATGACCCAAATTTAAAAAATGGAATATAAGATACAAATTCCACCATGAGTATATTTTGGATCATCTTAATTACACCATTGATAGCTAGGGGAATTAATTTGCGCCCACTGGTTTATATGAACCCATTAATTCATGGCTTCCTTTAGACCATTAAATAATACGAATTAATTTTGTGGTTTCTTTTAAACAACAGATTAATATGAATTATTCATGGCTTGTTTTTAACCATTGATTAATAAAATTAATTTTTGTCTTCATTTAACAAAATAATTATTAGAAATTGACTCGAGGCTTATCTTTGACCACTAATAATAGGATTGATTTATCGCTTCCTTCAAACAAATGATTAATAGAAATTAATTCATGCATATTTAACCACTAATTAATAGAATTGATTGTGGTTTCTTTTAAACATCTTAATAACAAGAAGTAATGCGCGACTTGAGTCCAAACATTGACTAACAAAAAATAATTTTTTGTTTCTTTGAACCATGATTATTTTTTTGGTATCTATTAGTTTGTGGCTTGTTTGCATTTAGCATATGGGGTAGGGTACCTAAAACAACTTTATGGATATGTAGATCATAATTTATTCAAATGCGTTGAAGTCTCGTGTTGAAGAATTAGTTTCATGATAATTCATTGGTTAGCTAGAGTCTGGACCATTATGGCATGAGGTCACACTTCGTTCATCTATATTGTGGTGTTTTACTTGGTATTTTTTTAACTGCTACTCAGTTGCATTTTAATGGAATATGTTTTTCTATACATGGTAGTTATTAAATATCGATGATTCAAAGCAAGTACAACATGACATCAATTTTGGTCATTTCATTTGTTTTTATTTTTCTTCCTACTACTAATCATGTGTGGATAGATAAATCTGACTAGGGAAAATAGTGGTGTATTTTACAATAACTATTTCATGAGTGCAAAATACATTGATTTTTATCTTCATTTAAACTGGATATTAAAGACCCATAAGTATAGGGGATCGCAACAGTCTTCGCGGGTAGTATTACCCAATTTATTAATTCGACACAAGGGGAGCCAAAGAATACTTGCAAGTCTTAACAACTGAGTTGTCAGTTCAGCTACACCTGAAAATAGTTCTTGCTCACAGAAGTTTATCAGTAGCAACAGCAACAGTAATAGCAACAGAAACAGCAACAGCAGTAGTAGCAATAGTAACAGTAACGGTAAAAGTAGGATTCGAGTGCGGTAGGCATAGGGATGGATTGACGGGCGTTGCATGGACAAGTCTAAACATGTAACTTCAAGAACTAGGGTATTGCAGATAAATAATAACAAGCATCCAAGTACTAAACAATTCTAGGCATGTGCTCCAAATATAGTCATACGTGCTTGCAATGAGAATTTGCACAACATCTTCTGTCCAGCCAGCCCGTGGCAGCGGGGCCTCTAGGGAACTATTGCCAATTAAGGTGTTCCTTTTAATAGAGCACCGGAGCAAAGCATTAACACTCCGTGAACACATGTGATCCTCACACTACAGCCATCCCCTCCGGTTGTCCCAAGTATTGTCATTTTGGGGCCTTTGGATCCGGACAATGATATGAGTATACAAATTGCAGATAAGATCACAAACAATACTATCATAATGACTCAATAATAAGTTCAAATATAAGATCATGGCACTCGGGCCCTACTGACAAGAATTAAGCACAACAAGTTGCAACTAAGTCAAATAGCACTAATAGAGATACTAGGCACTATGCCCCTAACAGATCTTATTCGATTACATGATAGAACTCATCCAATCCCTACCATCCCCAAGCCTACAGTGGGGGATTACTCACTCATGGATGAGGGAAACATCGGTGGTTGATGGAGATGCGTTGGTGATGACGATGGTGATGATCCTCTCCAAATTCCCCGTCCCGACATGGTGCCAGAACGGAGTTTCTGGATCTGAATCTTGGTTTCTCGTGGCGGCGGTGGAGCGGAACTCTTTCTATAAAACTATCGACCACCCCTCTGTTTTTAGGTCAGAAGGCAACTTATAGGCGCGGAGGGAGGCCGAGGAGCTACCTGGGGTGGCCAAACCTCCCCCAGGCACGGGGTCAGTGGGACCATGCCTAGGGTGGATCTGGGCCCCCCAGGCCTCCCCTCTGTCTCTCCTTCTGGCTCCGTGGATCTTCTGGTGAGAAATATTTTTTGGCATATTTTCTAGGATTTTTCCTGATAGTTCATTTTCTGCACAAAAACAAGACACCAAGGTAATTCTGCTGAAAACAGCGTCAGTCCGTGTTAGTTGCATCCAAATCACAAGTTTAGAGAAGAAACAATAGCAAAGTGTTCGACAAAGTAGATACGTTTTGGACGTATCAACTCCCCCCAAGCTTAGCTTATTGCTTGTCCTCAAGCAATTCAGTTGAAAACTGAGTGCGATAAAAGAACTTTCACGAACACTTTGCTTCATATGATGTATATATTCTCAACACAGGAGTAGATGCTTAGAAAATTCATAATAAGAAGTATGCAACTAAGTCTACTCAATAGTCATTGCAAGCTATGAAGAGAAACCAACTCAATAATAATAAGTAGCATAGAACATAAACACAAGCAACATTGCAATGCTCATAATAAGGTATGATAGAGTGGTATCTCACTTGACTTTGTTTGAAGAGCACAACATGAATGCTGAGGCACCTCTGAAGTTCACATGAAGACTAGAGATAAAGATATCAGAGATACAAGCATCAAAGTCATGACATAATTAACCAAGTTTTGGAAAAAATACAAGAATGACAACTATGCTCTCAAGAAGGTACTCATAGAATAAGTGGTGACTCAACAAAGTTGTGAAAACGGTTTTGTGAAGGTTTTGAAAGGAAGGTACTCGTTAGCTTTGAGCTCTCATTGCCCCTATAATAGGCATCTTCATGTGGTTAAGGTGAAAGTGAGGTCCACTCTGAATCATATGCTTGACAGACCATAGACTGGAAATCCCAAGTCCCTTGAGTACGAGGGCCGCTCCGCATGCTACTCACCTTTGGTCACCTGAAAGTTCTTATCATTGTAAATACATGCATATCATCGAGAACCGCCAACGGGGTACCCCTTGCACATGGTACAGGAGCTTTCCCATAACCAAAATGACAAGGCAAGTAGACAATGAGCATCTCAGCAATATTTTTATTTACCATATGCATAGCTTTTTATTGAGGAACCTTCATAGATGCTCATTATAGTGTTGCTACAAGTTTCCACCATGATTAAGCATGGCTTAGGATAGCGGCCCAGGCGTTTATCTAACACAATGTATAAACTCCATGAACTACAACTTCCCCTTTTATTTCAGATCGTCGACATCCGTAAACAAAAGAGCAAAGTATCAACTGGATAGAATTATCCAAAAAGTGTTGAAAGTGTTCCCCATGACAGCACGGTTCTGATGACTCCCAATATATAATAAGCAAGCATATAACTTTCATGGACTAGTCACAATGGTTCAAGATTATTAAGCGCAAGGGAATAAAGTGTGCCATCAAGTTCGTGAGAGCTTTACTAACTAACTTTCTCAAAACAGACAAACATTTTATTTGGAAGAAAACAAGGCATATGGAATATGCACTGAAGTAGCAAACGATGCTAATATATAGGTATGGTGGACACAGCTGGCAATATTGGTTTTGGGGAGTTGGAAGCACAGGTAGAGCACGTACTCAGTGCAAGTGAAGGCTAGCAATAGAGAGAGAGCGACAAACGAGAGAGCAATAGCTGTCATAATCATGCTTGCAACAAAATAGGACTAATTATAGCATGAAAGTGATACAAGAACTCTGAGGCAAAATAAATCATCAAGGCTTACTGACTATTGATTAGTCATATGCATGCGTGAGAATCTGCCAAGTCGATTCACATGAACAGTCAGAGGAGGATACCACAATATCATACCAAAGTATGAATAAAACAATGCAAGCAAACATTCATATGACATGCTATAGACTATTAGCAAGCTGGAGCTAATCATAGACAAGAAAGAACTACTAAGCATCCATAATGACATACACCTTACACAAACAGGCTAAGCATGCTCACAATGATGAGTATATGTACAAAAATGAAACAAATAGAGTTCGTTACCAGCCTCTTACCACACCTCGAGTTGTCTTAATCTTCATTATTGCCCTTCACTTGTGTGACTTGAATAATTAACATGAAAACCAATATCCACTGAGGACGGCTGAACCCTGCAAAGAACTCAGAAAACCAAAGAAGAACAACAAATATTTTTGGTGTTTTCGATTTTTTAGAAACAAGCAAACAAAGAAAAACCAAACAAAAACAAAGCAAACCAAACAAAGCAAAATCTTTTTGGATTTTTCTTTTAAGGAAAACCAAAGCACAGAAACAAAGAAACAAACCAAGAGAAACAACGAAAATATTTTTGGTATTTTTGGGTTTTAAGAAAGAAGCAACAAAAATCAAAAAGAAAGCGAAACAAGTGGATATACAAAGAACCGACCGAACATGATATGTATATGAGTGTGATGTCGGTATACCTCCCCCCCAAGCTTAGGCTTTTGGCCTAAGCGAGGCTCAATAACGCGGATAGTAATCCCATGCTGGTGGGTCATCATAGGAATGATCATAGTCAGGCACCTATGATAAAGAAGAAGACGCACCCCAATCAAATGAGGGCTGCCGGTATGAAGACTCTCCCAAGTTGGAGGGCTGAATCGAATTGTCTTCGGCATCCTCTTCAACATTCTCCTCTTGCTGGGAGAGTTTCCCAACATATGCGTCAACCTCTTCCTCCGTAAGCGACCATCCTTGCCACTTTACTTTGAGAAGTCGAAACCTTGACAAATCTCAGCATACAAATCAACAAGTGACTTGGGCCTCTCCTTGATCTTCTCACAAGATCCCCACTGAGGTACTCTAATTGTTGCACAGAAATCAGCAAAAAGAAGGTTGACAGGTATATTATATATTTTGTAATGGACCATGGGATTAGAAGTATACCAAGTGAACCGGAAGTCCTGCACAAAAGTCATGGTTAGCTTAACATATTGGATTGGTTCACCTTCAATAAAGTGCTCCGACCCTGCATTTGTAACCAAAGTTTGGAAATCTTGGAGGATCCATGCAGCTCTCATAAATTCATGGCATGGATATATGGAAGGAAAAACTGCCTCCTCACGATGAACCTTCATTGGCTCATGCACCATCAAGTCATATTGATTCAATGGATAAGCACTCATCTTCCTTGCTAAAATTTTAAACAACCATCAAACCAAGTGATTTCTAAGTTGATAAATGATGAGCAACTACTATAGGAACTTGCTAGAGGACTACACATGCATCAAAACAAAGTTTCTAAGCATATAAAAAGCATGCAAGATCAAACAACCTGTCACCTACAGTGGCAAAATACTCAAGATACAATCTACCAATCACAAATCTAATTGGATAAGTGGAGGAGGCACATACCAAGGGACAAATCCTCCAAAAATCAGCACTTGAGATGGGCTGGACAAGGAGATCGAAAATCGCGAGCAACAATAACAAGAACTCACGCTTGAGCAAGTTTTCCGGTGTTTTTCGGGAGAGAGAAAGAAGGTGTCTTTGAGGAGGCAGCCTGGAGGGGCCCAGGTGGGCCAGACCCCACCCAGGAGCCACCCCTAGGTAGGCCGCGCCTAACATGAGTGTGGGGCCCTGGGGTGGCCCCCTGGGTCATCTCACGTGCCACTCTGCCCCTTTTTTCGAGGAAAAAATTATTTTGAATTTTCTGGAATTTTTCGGGAAACTTTATTTTTGACCAAATTCCAGGGTATGAAAATTGATTTTCTCGCAGAAACAGTTTTTCAGAAGAAGCAAAACCAAACCAAAAGCCAAACTACAAGAGCTCTAAGAAACTCAAACAAGCAAACAACTAGCAAAACTAGAGCTAAAGCAAAGACTAGGAAGGAGAAAGGAAAAAGAAAGCAAGTATAACCATAGTGGAAACATTATTTTGTTCATTAAAATCCTTTTGTTAACAAGGTTGATCAAGTCTTGTTACCAAAACAATCTTATATGAAGCAAAACTTTGCATTCCACAAGGTGATTATGTTATCTCATACTTGATAGCAATGGTCCCAATCATAATGGTTTCAAAATTTTCTTGTGGAATGGGACAATATATTTCTCCAACCTTGATGCCCTTAGAATTTTCAATGGAATTCAGGCAATATCTCTTAACAACCTTCTTGGGGAAATAGACAGTGTTCTCCTTGTCATTAATATTGAATGTTACTTTTCCTTGATTGCAATTGATGACAGCACCTGCAGTATTAAGAAAAGGTCTCCCAAGAATAATAGACATATTATCATCTTCAGGCATTTCAAGCACAACAAAATCAGTTAAGACCATGCAATTATGAGCAACTTGAACATGAACATCCTCACATATACCAACAGGGACAATAGTTGACTTACCAGCCATTTGCAAAGATATATCAGTTGGTATCAACTTTTCTAACTGGAGTCTCTTATAGAGAGAAAAAGGCATAACACTAACTCTAGCTCCCAAATCGCATAAAGCAGTTCTAACATAATTATTCTTAATGGAGCAAGGAATAGTTGGTATACCTAGATCACCAAGTTTCTTTGGAACCTTACCATTGAAGGAGTAATTAGCAAGCAAGGTAGAAATCTCCTCATTAGGAATCTTCCTTTTATTAGAGGCAATATCCTTCATATACTTTGAAAAAGGAGGCAATTTAATAGCATCAGTCAAAAGAATTTGCAGAAATAAAGGCCATCCACTCACAAAACTTGTTGTAGTGTTCTTCCTCCTTTGACTTGTGTTTCTTACCTGGAAAAGGCATAGGTTTCTGCACCCAAGGTTCTCTCTCTTTACCATGTTTATTAGCAATAAAGTCTTCCTTTGTGTACCTAGTATTCTTAGTGTGTTTCTCAGGTTCATCCTCAACTTCCTCCTTATCAGGAGACTCATCAATATTACCACTCTCAGTTTCAGCATCAGAGACAGATATACTATTAGGATCTACAGCAGGTTCAAGTGGTTCCTCAACTTTCTTATGTTTCTTTTTCTTCCTCTTACGAGGACTACCACTATCCTCACCTTGTTGGGAATCTTGCTCTATTCTTTTAGGGTGTCCTTCAGGATACAAAAGATCTTGATTAGGTGTACCACTCTTAGTTCTAATTCCATAAGCATGTTTATTTCCTGAAGCATTAACTAGCATATCATTTTGTACCTTAGCAAGTTGATCAAGTTGAGTTTGAACCATTTGAAAGTGTATACAAAGAATTTTAATATCATTTGAAGTTCTTTCCATAATATCTTTCAACTCATGGATAGCTCTAGAGTTTTCCAATAAATGATTCTGAACTTTTTTATTAAAATTTCCTTGTTTAACAATAAATATGTCAAGTTCCTCTAAGCATTGATCAGGAGGCTTACCATAAGGAATATCACCTTCATTAAATTGGAGAGAGTGTACCTCAATAGTAGATGAGTGGGGAATTGGATTACATAATTCTTCTATAGGAGGTAGATTCTTCACATCTTTAGCTCTAATACCTTTCTCCTTTATACACTTTTTAGATTCCTAATCATTTAATGCAATAACTCCCCTCTTCTTTGTTGTTGGTGTTGGAACTGGTTCAGGAACAACTGGTTCAAGAGTAATAGGCTCAGGTGTATTCAGCTCAGTTGAAGTCCAATCATCATAATTCTTGCTTATCTTGTTCATTAATTCTTCAGCATATGTAGGAGTCCTTTTCCTGAAAACACAATCAGTAAAGCTATCAAGGTAGGTCCTAGAATCATTAGTTAGTCCATTATAATAAATATCAAGAAGCTCATTCTGAGGTAATAGACATCAAGGATATGCATAAATCAAGGAACATAATCTTTTCCATGACTCAGGCAATTTCTCTTCTTCTCCCTGTTTAAAATAAAAAAAGTCTCTGCAAAGCAGCATGTCTAGCACTGGGAGGAAAATATTTATGGAAGAAAGAAGCAACCAAGCAATCAGGGCTATCAATGGAACCAGGAGGTAATCTATTAAACCAAGCCCTAGCTTCTCCTTTTAGTGAAAAGGGAAGATCTTAGCAACAAAGTACTTGCGCATTTTAAAATCATCAGAGAACAAAGCACTCATAGGAGAAAGCTCATTCATATGAGCCACAACACTCTCATTTTCAGTACCACAAAAAGGTTCTTTCTCAACAATATCTAAATAAGATAAACCAAGAGAGAAATCATAATCTTCATCTTTAATATATATGGGAGAAGTGGCAAACTTAGGATCATAGGACAACTTAGGCATAATAGTACGTGTAGCAAGGAGACTCTTCATAGCACTAGTACCATGTGTGTTTCGGCACTCTTCAACAAATTCATCAGTGAGCTCAATGTAACCATCATTAATATCATAACTCTCACTAGACTCAGGTGAGCTAACAGGTGTAACAGTGTATTCAATAGGAGTTTCGGTATTTCCTAGACTAGCCATAGTAGCATCTAGAAAAGGACCTAGTGAACCACTCGCATCAAGCACAGTAGAAGTAACATCATGAGCATCAAAAGAAGTTTTAGATTCAGCAGTAGTAGCAGTGTGTGTAGTATGAGTATTTGGTGGTGGTGTGACAAGCTTACTTATAACAGACGGTGAATCAATAGCAACAGAGGTGTTTAGAACTGTACCTCTTCTTGTAGCGGATGGTAAAATAGGGAACTTTCCATCACGAGACTTCCCCATGATGAAAGGAGTAGCAGTGAACAATAATAGATCCAAGTGAACTTACAAATAAAGCTATGCTCCCCGGCAATGGCGCCAGAAAATAGTCTTGATGACCCACAAGTATAGGGGATCGCAACAGTCTTCGCGGGTAGTATTACCCAATTTATTGATTCGACACAAGGGGAGCCAAAGAATACTTTCAAGCCTTAACAACCGAGTTGTCAGTTCAGCTGCACCTGGAAATAGTTCTTGCTCATAGAAGTTTATCAGTAGCAACAATTTTGTAGTAGCAACATCAGCAGTAACAGCAACAACAATAGTAGCAATAGTAACAGTAACGATAACAGTAGGATTCGAGTGCGGTAGTCATAGGGATGGATGGACGGGCGTTGCATGGACAAGTCTAAACATGTAACTTAAAGAACTAGGGCATTGCAGATAAATAATAACAAGAATTCAAGTACTAAACAATCCTAGGCATGTGCTCCAAATATAGTCATACGTGCTCGCAATGAGAACTTGCACAACATCTTCTGTCCAGCCAGCCCATGACAGCGGGGCCTCTAGGGAACTACTGGCAATTAAGTTGGTCCTTTTAATAGAGCACCGGAGCAAAGCATTAACACTCCATGAACACATGTGATCCTCACACCATAGCCATCCCCTCCGGTTGTCCCAATTATTGTCACTTTGGGGCCTTTGGATCCGGACAATGATATGTGTACACAACTTGTAGATAAGATCACAAACAATACTATCATAATGATTCAATAACAAGTTCAAATTTGAGATCATTGCACTCGGGCCCTAGTTACAAGCATTAAGCACAACAAGTTGCAACAAAGTCAAATAGTACTAATAGAGATACTAGGAACTATGCCCCTAACAGATCTTATTCGATTACATGATAGAACTCATCCAATCCCTACCATCCCCAAGCCTACATCGGGGGATTACTCACTCATGGATGAGGGAAACATCAGTGGTTGATGGAGATGCGTTGGTGATGACGATGGCGATGATCCACTCCAAATTCCCCGTCGCGGCAGTGTAACACCCTCAGAATCGGACCTATGCAAGTTTTTGCGATAACCCGCCAAACCCGCATAGAAACGATTCAAAGGTGCCCACCAGGCACTTTCGTGCGGGTGGAAAACGAAGTAATAACATTACACAACAGTCCTCGATGGGACCCACAGAACAGATATATATATAACAGCGACTCAATGAGTCAAGAATACAGATATAATATACAAAGATCCAAATCACCTTGAAAACGATATAGCGTCCAGCTACGGACAAGATGCAAATGGGGCTAAGAGCCCTGAAGAATAACCAATGGCGTCCATAACCCTGCCCAGGCCAAGCCGGAAGGGTAACCCTGCTAACGACGTCGATCTCAAAACCTGCTTAAACAGAAGGGGTGCCGACAAAGGGCAAAGGAAAAAGAGGAGCGTCAGTACTAAGGCCAGTACACGGCGAGACTAGAATTCGGCGGTCCTCGCCTACAAAGGTATGGTGGACTGAGCGGCAGCGGCAGCATGCACTAAACAACCTATAGAGACTCGATACGACTGGCGGTTATCAGAGAGGGATAAGAATGACCTATCCGGATCCAACCTGAAGCTAACACCAAACAAACCCATCCTGGTGTTTCCCCCTCGATACCAAACGAGGAAGTCAACCGAGGAACTCACACAGTTGGCAGTTTTATTTATTCAGTTATTGTTGCAGCAATTACTAGTCAGGTGTAGATAATCGTCCTGATAAAAATAAACAGTGGGCACTTTTAGTTATCCTTTCCGTTGTAGTTGCGATATTTACTAGTCAGATACAATTAACATGAGATAACCCAAAACCCAGCAGTTGTTGGTACTTTTATTTGGCTATTCCGTTATAGTTGCAATACTTACTAGTCAGGTACAATGGTCGCAAGCGACACTCCAAACAAGCAATGGTGGGCAGTATTAATTAGCCATTCCATTATAGTGAAGCTGATTACTAGTCATTATAAAGTCAAATTTATAGCAATAAACTTTAGTTATGCTTGTCTATGGTCGAGATACTGTGCTCCAAGTCGTCCATAACCGCGGACACGGCTTTCAGAAAGTTTTACCCGGCCGGGGTGCACCAATAGCAACACACACTCGATCAACCTCGGAAAAACCAAATCAAAACCCAACGAGGCTTTCACGACAAAGCTATCACAGGATTCAGAAATATTTCAGGGGGCCACCCCATTGAGTAGAACCGCAACGAAGTAAGCTAGCTCCGAGACGGACTCAAGGTTTGCGTCAATGGCTGTAAACGACTGGGAACCCGAAAACTCGGGGTGTCGATACCGCGAAAACATTCCGCTTACCTAAACAGTACAGTGTGCTCCTCGCACAATCGTAAATAAAGCAGTAAAGCATGGCATAAGTACAGGATCGTAAATAAAACCTCAAACTAGTTTGTGGCCCCAAGAAATAAGACTGAATCAAGCTCTGGCTAAGGGGGGTCCCATATACCTCCCGGATGTGGATAGCGCGATAAATCAAGGAACAGGTATCAAGTACTCGGGGTCCTACGGGACACAAGTGGGCGTTCGGAAACCAAATATTATCTATCACCCACCGATGCCTCTGCTTACTTCAATTTTAGTTGTTAAACAGGAATTAAAGTGAACGATAAGTAAAACTAGGATCATCTCCATCAACAACATGCGGCATTACATCAACAACTGTGGCACTGGACGACACGCAACAGCACTTGAGCAAGCGACTACGACGCGCAAGTCCAACTATCTACCAAACAACAGGTAATAGGATGTGTCCAAGGCAATATAAGGCTGCAAGTAATATCAAGGGTACGGAAACTAGAGCATCGCTACACAGATAGCAATAGATCAACAGGAAGGAATAAATACTATAAAAGTAAGATAGGTAGAAAGGGGGGAGATGCTCGCCTGAAAACATTGTCGAAGGTTCAACCGAAGATCGGGGCGAAGCTCACATCAACTCAACGGCCTTATCCGCGAAGAACCAAAACACTAGAAGAAACACCGGATGCACTATTTAATACTACGGCAAAAGATCGGGCATGATGCATGTATGATGCATGACATGGCAAAAGTGCGCTGCAATTAGGCAATATTAAGCGGAACCGGGGTCCCGACAATTAATTGATCGGTTCAAGTTATTTATCTACCCCGCAAATTAAATGTTGTATTAACATGGCAAGATATGGTACCGGTTCGATGCACAAATTTAAATGAGGCCAATATGAGACTAGATTTGCCCGCATATGGGCCCCATATTTAATTATTAGGTGAATCGGCGTAAGGCCCCCAAACCACATGATGTGCATGCGAGATGAATGATTTAATATGCAACAATTGTATTATGTTATAAAATAGGGTTTCGGGAAGGGGGTCACACATTAGGGTTCTCGACGATCTTGGGGGTTCCGGGGTTCGGGGTCCGGTCTCAGGGTTCGGCAGGGTTCGACGGAACGTTCTCGGGCTCTGGGATCGTTCTCGGATATCGGGGGTAGATCTTGTCGTTCCAGGACGAAGGACTTGGGTCGGTGTCGGTCGCATCGGATTCTTCCGGGCCAATGCCGTTCTTGGCGTCGTGAAGGTCTTGTCGGGTCCCACGGGGTCGATCTTGCCGTTGCGAGGGTCTTGACGGGGTTCGGCGCGCCGGGATCGGTCTTCGGGTCATCGAATCCCAGAAGGAGATCTTCGTGTCCTTGTAGTAGAACTTGGGGTCTTCGGATCCGTGAACAGTCTTGGAGATGACCCTGAATGTCCCCGGTCGATCTTGCAGGGCAAGAAGGTCTTGGCGATGGCCTTGTTGGCGAGAAGATCTTGGCAACGACACGGACAGGAAAACAGATGACACAACATCTCCACTTCATCTGGAAAGGAGCCTCTTCAGCGGATGGTCTCTAACCATGCACAGATGCACAGGACGTATGATCTGTAGAACACACGCACAGGCGAGCGACGGAACTCAGATAACCTTGGCACTGCGAGCATCTACACGAGATGGTTCCAGGGGCCCTCCCGGTTATGCCCCCAGTTGAGGAACCATGGCCGAAGCTGGAAGGGGCGGTCAGGAACGCGGTTGGTGGCGCGCCAAGCGAGGACAGGGGTGGCGTGACGTGGCGGCGGTCGACGGAGGAAGCAGGGACGGCTCGGCTCCGGCTTGACGCGTGGAAGAGGATGGTGGTGCGGGGTCGTCCCGGGCGGCAGAGCTTCGGGCGAAGCCAAGGTGGCCCATGGCGGCGGCCTGCAGAGAGCTGGGGAAGGAGGCCAAGGGGCCGCAGGGTGGTCGCGGACGAGGTTGGGGGAGGGGCAGGGGTCGCAGGCGGGGCGGGGCGACGGGGACGCGGGCCGACTCGGGCCCGGGAGGGGCGCCGGCAGAGGGGCGGCGAGGAGGAGAGGTCCGGCGAGGCGGGGGCCGCGGAGGCAGAGGAGGCCGGCGGGGAAGAGACCCAGGCGACGACGGCGGGGAGCAGAGGAGGAGGGCGGCGCCGGAGGAAGCTCGCGCCGAGGCGGACGCGGGCCGGACGGGGGGGAAAGGAGGGAGGCGCCGGAGAGAGGGAGGAAGAGGCGGTCGCGGTGCGGCGTCGGGGGTCGCCGGAGAGGAGGGTGGAGGGTGGGGACGCCGGACTGGGAGAGAGAGGGAGGAGGAAGACGCGGGGTGAGGGAGGCGTGGGCGTCGGGGCGCGTGTGGGGTGGGGCAGATGGCGGGCCCAGGGGCGTGGCCAGGACGGGTGCAGGACCGGGGTGGGGAGTGGTTGAGGCTGGGTGGGTCGGTGCGGTAGGTGGGGCCCAGGGGATGGGGCCCGGGGGTCAGAGGGGGGAGTTGAGAGGGGCTGGGAGGCTGGTCGGTGTGGGGGAAGTGGGGCTGCGGCCTGCAGGTGCATGCGTGTGCGTGGCGGTCAGGAGGGAGAGAGAGGGAGTGGGGTAGGCCAGGTGGCAGAGGATGGTTGGTGGGAATTTGGGGTGGGCTGATGTGGCGAGCTGCTATAGGGTGGGGTGAGGTGGCTGAAGGGGCTAGGTAGGATTGGGGTAGGTTATTTGGTAGCTTAGGGATTTCAGGCGAACCGATTAGTTTTGTACGGGGGTGGTCGTTCGGGTCGAATCGGCCCGTTCGACTGCCCCCACAAAATAATTTAATATTTTATTTGTGTTAAACGGACCGTTTGCAAAACATAGTTAGTCAAAACAAAATATTCCGGAGACCCGGTGTTTGCGTTTGAACAAAGACGGGGCGTTTAGAAAACAAATATAGGTTTTCCCGAAATAGTTTTAGGCAAACAATGTAGGATGATGACGATGCAATGCACAAATTCAACGCGATTTTCTAGTAGTGGTTTTGCGGGATGCCACAATTCGACACCACTAACAATGGATCTCGCCCTCGAGATCCGCCTCATGGTACCGGGAAGAAGGTCGGCGGTCTGAATCTTCTCGCTTCGTGTAGATCCTCGCGACACCACTAAGAAGAGGTCGTTGTCCGTGATCGTCGAGGGAACACTCCGGGAACAAAAGGTCAAAGGTAGAGGCATCAACAAATAAAGCCACCCCTAACTTCCGTGGACGGAGTAAAATTGCTGGACCCACTGATTCGACGTACAAGAGCGAATGATAAGGGTAGTGGTATGATAGCTACTCCATCCCGCACTCAAACCATTACTCTGCACACGAATAGGCGGATTATGCAACCAACTCTCGGAATTAGACTGAAGATCTCGACAAACGAGGTTCGGAAACAAAGGAGTGATGCAGACTCTGCATCGGATCTGGCGTAGGTGATGTCGTCGCGTCGGAAAACACCGGAAGGCACAAACAAGGAACAAAGAATGGTACCACCGTAGACGGATTCCTCGGATAGCATGGACACCGGATGGTAGAACACCGTTATCAGAGGAGGAAGCAAAACCCTGAAGGTACGACGGAACCCAACCACGAGAAATCCTGGACTCGAAGAGAGAGAAGAGAGAGGATTCAAAACACGTAGAGGTAAGAGAGGAATAACAAACGGGTAAGGAGTAAAATCAGACCTAATCAGAACTATCCAACCGATTTTGCAAAAATAGTTTTGACACTCTACTGCGGCCGTTAGCTAGGATATCCTACAGGCTGGACTTGTGGGGTATCGCAACTGCTGAGCTCTGATACCACTCTGTAACACCCTCAGAATCGGACCTATGCAAGTTTTTGCGATAACCCGCCAAACCCGCATAGAAACGATTCAAAGGTGCCCACCAGGCACTTTCGTGCGGGTGGAAAACGAAGTAATAACATTACACAACAGTCCTCGATGGGACCCACAGAACAGATATATATATAACAACGACTCAATGAGTCAAGAATACAGATATAATATACAAAGATCCAAATCACCTTGAAAACGATATAGCGTCCAGCTATGGACAAGATGCAAATGGGGCTAAGAGCCCTGAAGAATAACCAATGGCGTCCATAACCCTGCCCAGGACAAGCCGGAAGGGTAACCCTGCTAACGACGTCGATCTCAAAACCTGCTTAAACAAAAGGGGTGCCGACAAAGGGCAAAGGAAAAAGAGGAGCGTCAGTACTGAGGCCAGTACACGGCGAGACTAGAATTCGGCGGTCCTCGCCTACAAAGGTATGGTGGACTGAGCGGCAGCGGCAGCATGCACTAAACAACCTATAGAGACTCGATACGACTGGCGGTTATCAGAGAGGGATAAGAATGACCTATCCGGATCCAACCTGAAGCTAACACCAAACAAACCCATCCTGGTGTTTCCCCCTCGATACCAAACGAGGAAGTCAACCGAGGAACTCACACAGTTGGCAGTTTTATTTATTCAGTTATTGTTGCAGCAATTACTAGTCAGGTGTAGATAATCGTCCTGATAAAAATAAACAGTGGGCACTTTTAGTTATCCCTTCCGTTGTAGTTGCGATATTTACTAGTCAGATACAATTAACATGAGATAACCCAAAACCCAGCAGTTGTTGGTACTTTTATTTGGCCATTCCGTTATAGTTGCAATACTTACTAGTCAGGTACAATGGTCGCAAGCGACACTCCAAACAAGCAATGGTGGGCAGTATTAATTAGCCATTCCATTATAGTGAAGCTGATTACTAGTCATTATAAAGTCAAATTTATAGCAATAAACTTTAGTTATGCTTGTCTATGGTCGAGATACTGTGCTCCAAGTCGTCCATAACCGCAGACACGGCTTTCAGAAAGTTTTACCCGGCCGGGGTGCACCAATAGCAACACACACTCGATCAACCTCGGAAAAACCAAATCAAAACCCAACGAGGCTTTCACGACAAAGCAATCACAGGATTCAGAAATATTTCAGGGGGCCACCCCATTGAGTAGAACCGCAATGAAGTAAGCTAGCTCCGAGACAGACTCAAGGTTTGCGTCAATGGCTGTAAACGACTGGGAACCCGAAAACTCGGGGTGTCGATACCGCGAAAACACTCCGCTTACCTAAACAGTATAGTGTGCTCCTCGCACAATCGTAAATAAAGCAGTAAAGCATGGCATAAGTACAGGATCGTAAATAAAACCTCAAACTAGTTTGTGGCCCCAAGAAATAAGACTGAATCAAGCTCTGGCTAAGGGGGGTCCCATATACCTCCCGGATGTGGATAACGCGATAAATCAAGGAACAGGTATCAAGTACTCGGGATCCTACGGGACACAAGTGGGCGTTCGGAAACCAAATATTATCTATCACCCACCGATGCCTCTGCTTACTTCAATTTTAGTTGTTAAACAGGAATTAAAGTGAACGATAAGTAAAACTAGGATCATCTCCATCAACAACATGCGGCATTACATCAACAACTATGGCACTGGACGACACGCAACAGCACTTGAGCAAGCGACTACGACGCGCAAGTCCAACTATCTACCAAACAACAGGTAATAGGATGTGTCCAAGGCAATATAAGGCTGCAAGTAATATCAAGGGTACGGAAACTAGAGCATCCCTACACAAATAGCAATAGATCAACATGAAGGAATAAATACTATAAAAGTAAGATAGGTAGAAAGGGGGGAGATGCTCGCCTGAAAACATTGTCGAAGGTTCAACCGAAGATCGGGGCGAAGCTCACATCAACTCAACGGCCTTATCCGCGAAGAACCAAAACACTAGAAGAAACACCGGATGCACTATTTAATACTACGGCAAAAGATCGGGCATGATGCATGTATGATGCATGACATGGCAAAAGTGCGCTGCAATTAGGCAATATTAAGCGAAACCGGGGTCCCGACAATTAATTGATCGGTTCAAGTTATTTATCTACCCCGCAAATTAAATGTTGTATTAACATGGCAAGATATGGTACCGGTTCGATGCACAAATTTAAATGAGGCCAATATGAGACTAGATTTGCCCGCATATGGGCCCCATATTTAATTATTAGGTGAATCGGCGTAAGGCCCCCAAACCACATGATGTGCATGCGAGATGAATGATTTAATATGCAACAATTGTATTATGTTATAAAATAGGGTTTCGGGAAGGGGGTCACACATTAGGGTTCTCGACGATCTTGGGGGTTCCGGGGTTCGGGGTCCGGTCTCAGGGTTCGGCAGGGTTCGACGGAACGTTCTCGGGCTCTGGGATCGTTCTCGGATATCAGGGGTAGATCTTGTCGTTCCGGGACGAAGGACTTGGGTCGGTGTCGGTCACATCGGATTCTTCCGGGCCGATGCCGTTCTTGGCGTCGTGAAGGTCTTGTCGGGTCCCACGGGGTCGATCTTGCCGTTGCGAGGGTCTTGACGGGGTTCGGCGCGCCGGGATCGGTCTTCGGGTCATCGAATCCCAGAAGGAGATCTTCGTGTCCTTGTAGTAGAACTTGGGGTCTTCGGATCCGTGAACAGTCTTGGAGATGACCCTGAATGTCCCCGGTCGATCTTGCAGGGCAAGCAGGTCTTGGCGATGGCCTTGTTGGCAATAAGATCTTGGCAACGACACGGACAGGAAAACAGATGACACAACATCTCCACTTCATCTGGAAAGGAGCCTCTTCAGCGGATGGTCTCTAACCATGCACAGATGCACAGGACGTATGATCTGTAGAACACACGCACAGGCGAGCGACGGAACTCAGATAACCTTGGCACTGCGAGCATCTACACGAGATGGTTCCAGGGGCCCTCCCGGTTATGCCCCCAGTTGAGGAACCATGGCCGAAGCCGGAAGGGGCGGTCAGGGACGCGGTTGGTGGCGCGCCAAGCGAGGACAGGGGTGGCGTGACGTGGCGGCGGTCGACGGAGGAAGCAGGGACGGCTCGGCTCCGGCTTGACGCGTGGAAGAGGATGGTGGTGCGGGGTCGTCCCGGGCGGCAGAGCTTCGGGCGAAGCCAAGGTGGCCCATGGCGGCGGCCTGCAGAGAGCTGGGGAAGGAGGCCAAGGGGCCGCAGGGTGGTCGCGGACGAGGTTGGGGGAGGGGCGGGGGTCGCAGGCGGGGCGGGGCGACGGGGACGCGGGCCGGCTCGGGCCCGAGAGGGGCGCCGGCAGAGGGGCGGCGAGGAGGAGAGGTCCGGCGAGGCGGGGGCCGCGGAGGCAGACGAGGCCGGCGGGGAAGAGACCCAGGCGACGACGGCGGGGAGCAGAGGAGGAGGGCGGCGCCGGAGGAAGCTCGCGCCGAGGCGGACGCGGGCCGGACGGGGGGGGAAAGGAGGGAGGCGCCGGAGAGAGGGAGGAAGAGGCGGTCGCGGTGCGGCGTCGGGGGTCGCCGGAGAGGAGGGTGGAGGGTGGGGACGCCGGACTGGGAGAGAGAGGGAGGAGGAAGACGCGGGGTGAGGGAGGCGTGGGCGTCGGGGCGCGTGTGGGGTGGGGCAGATGGCGGGCCCAGGGGCGTGGCCAGGACGGGTGCAGGACCGGGGTGGGGAGTGGTTGAGGCTGGGTGGGTCGGTGCGGTAGGTGGGGCCCAGGGGATGGGGCCCGGGGGTCAGAGGGGGGAGTTGAGAGGGGCTGGGAGGCTGGTCGGTGTGGGGGAAGTGGGGCTGCGGCCTGCAGGTGCATGCGTGTGCGTGGCGGTCAGGAGGGAGAGAGAGGGAGTGGGGTAGGCCAGGTGGCAGAGGATGGTTGGTGGGAATTTGGGGTGGGCTGATGTGGCGAGCTGCTATAGGGTGGGGTGAGGTGGCTGAAGGGGCTAGGTAGGATTGGGGTAGGTTATTTGGTAGCTTAGGGATTTCGGGCGAACCGATTAGTTTTGTACGGGGGTGGTCGTTCGGGTCGAATCGGCCCGTTCGACTGCCCCCACAAAATAATTTAATATTTTATTTGTGTTAAACGGACCGTTTGCAAAACATAGTTAGTCAAAACAAAATATTCCGGAGACCCGGTGTTTGCGTTTGAACAAAGACGGGGCGTTTAGAAAACAAATATAGGTTTTCCCGAAATAGTTTTAGGCAAACAATGTAGGATGATGACGATGCAATGCACAAATTCAACGCGATTTTCTAGTAGTGGTTTTGCGGGATGCCACAGGCAGGGTGCCAGAACGGAGTTTCTGGATCTGAATCTTGGTTTCTCGTGGCGGCGGCGGAGCGGAACTCTTTCTGGAAAACTATCGACCCCCTCTGTTTTTAGGTCAGAAGGCAACTTATAGGCGCGGAGGGAGGCCGAGGAGCTGCCTGGGGTGGCCAAACCTCCCTAGGCGCGGGGTCAATGGGCTCACGCCTGGGGTGGGTCTGCCCCCCAGGCCTCCCCTCTGTCTTCCCTTCTGGCTCCGTGGATCTTTTGGTGAGAAATAGTTTTTGGCATATTTTTTGGGATTTTTCCTGATAGTTCATTTTCTGCACAAAAACAAGACACCAAGGTAATTCTGCTGAAAACAACGTTAGTCCGTGTTAGTTTCATCCAAATCACACAAGTTTAGAGAAGAAACAATAGCAAAGTGGTCGAGAAAGTAGATACGTTTTGGACGTATCAGATATTACTCACCATTATGATGAGATTATCTCTATAGACCTGCCACTAATAGTATTAATCACATATATGTGCAAATACCTTTGTTCATTTATTTCCTTGCAAAAATGGACAAATTAATGATGAAATCTAAGCGAATTAAGGAAGAATCACCCGCTAGATTTTCCCAAGCCAACAAGCTCTAAAAGCAACAATGAGGTACTTTAACAATCTATGGTATGACGGAGGCCCGATCGTACCCGCCGCTCTACCCTATGTCAGTGGCTCGTACTGTCAAGAAAAATATCATGAAGGCACTAGGTGCAAAATCACAACATATGGTCATTAAAACCTAATCTCCCCCACAAAAGCCGCCACAACCATTCCTCATCGTAGAATATATATATGTCTCACCACCACCATAAGCATCTACACTCCATTTCCCTCTATCTACATAGCCATCTACTTGTAATTATGATTCCTTCGGGAGTGGGGACATTGCTTGTAATACTATTTGCTATGTATCTCTTAAGGATTTTAATACAATTTTTTTGATTGTTGATATAATCATGTTTGAGTAGTTCTCACGTGTTGAAGGTTGAGGCCTAGCATAGTAGCGACATGTGCATCTTTGGATATATGTTTGTTTGTTTGTATAACTAAGTAATCTAAATCCATATTTTTTGTCTCTGGGACGTCTTACAAGCCAATCGTATCACGGGTATCTTGTATATCTATAGGATCAAGTTTCCCTCCTATCCATCCTCTCATGTTTACAGATAATTTATTCTTTGTGGCAAGGATAATGGGGAGAAAGTTCAAAGTACCTCCCAAATTATGGATCATTTTAGTGATGACTCGGGCCAAACTCCTAATTGGGAAAAATATTGAATTTGTTTCAACAAGAATGTTACTTTGCAGGCCAAAGAAGATTTCCAGGAAACATGTCCAATCCTAGACACATACAATTCCTTCGTCCATATTTTTAAAAATCTGTGCAACAAGATTAACTCTCATATAATCAGTATTCTCATAAATTCCTGCCTACTACATGTTCAATATGATCTTTTTAAAAACAATCCTCGCAAAACTCCAACAATTATAATGAACTTCTGGTGAACATGCGTTCACGTTTATCAAATGACTAGGAGCCTTTGCCTTCTGGCATGGGCAGATGTTTGTATTGGAAAAAATTGTTGACATTTTTGGTATTAGGAATTTGCAAGTGATCAATTAAGATCTCATCCTTTGAACGTCATGGAATTTGATGAAGGAATCACATAGCCAAATATCTCAAACACACAAGCCTAAATACCACCATGTTACTTACATTTTGAGAGCCAAGAAAAAGAAACCAAAAATTATCCTTCTGGTCTGCAATACTTAAGATAAACCTCTTCTCCTTTTAACGACTCTTTGTCAAATTGTTGATGGAACTAGTATTATATTGGATCTCTCCTTAGTTTTCTAGTTGGGGAACTATCTATGATAATCTTATATTGTGGCAAGAACCTTTCATGTACCCTACACAAGTTAAGGATCTTTGGATTCCTCACAAAAAATTTGGAACTTGTAACCTAATAAACTATTTTCTCAGCCCCACAACTGCAAACGTAATCCTTGAAACGCCAATTATCAATGCATATGGTCAGGATATTTTTATTGAAAACTAACCCCTACAAGTCTGTTCTCGCCCAAGAGTGCTTACAAAAACATAGTTTTAACAATCTTCAAGTTCTCCCAAGGCAAAAGATACAAGGTTGTCCCACTACCAATTATTTCTTTACTTAAGATGGTATTGAGTGAAAATAGTTGGTAGCAAGGAGATCAAACGTTTGCATGTAGATTACTTCAAAATGTGCTTCCAACATGTAAGAAGACAAGTAAGTACTCTAAGCACATTTACAAAATTGGTGTAGGTGTAGAAATCTTGAAGAGAAAGTGCATATGATGGTTTTGTGCCTTTTTTCCATGGTGGCTTCGTTCAACTATCCTTGGTTTATCAAAATTGAATTCATTGCAGAACATCATCATTCTATTCCATATTTGATCCAATCTTTGCACACCTCCCAACATCTGCAAATTACCTTAACCACTCTTTACAATTTTCTGTGGTGTCTTATGAAAGCTTAGAACGGCAATTTGTTTTAAAAGAAAGTGTTCAAAACTTCTGAAATGTGTGTGGCAATATATGCAATTAGTATAGGAACCACAATAGAAAGCAACGAAATCATCAAGCAACAAAAGGGTTAATCGGCAAGAACTACAATATTCTTCACAACTCTAGGTGCTAACACTTTTGCAGAGAAAGAAATCTCCTCTGATGCGGCATGGGATAAAACTACATGAATAGAAACGAGCAAATATGGCTTGGGCATAGTCATCATCATACAAGACAATAAGAACCGCAAGCATCTTCATGCATGTCTTTGCACTCACACCTCCAGCTTTCTTTCTGTCTTCAAGCTTAAAGATTTTGGGCTTCTCCTTCCAACAAAGCTAGCGCATACTCTTCAGATTTAAGATCCTCACTTTTACACCGAGTAATCAGTGTTGGCTTTGGCGGCAGGCACACCATTAGTGTTTGCAGCTCCAGTGCATTGGGAGAACAAGAACCTGCGAATAAAAAGAGACTCCACATGGTGTTTGGGTATATGTCTTATCTTGAACCGTCGAACTTTGCTTTTAGAGTTGTGCACTGACTACCCAACATTGCAAAAGCCCCCTTAATTACTATGATTTCTAATCTGCCAGTCCCTGTAATATGACGCAATTGATATATATTCAAGACCGCAATCTTTTGTTTTATATTCGAAGCCGCAATTTGTATTGATTAATACTCATTATTCAGTTGATTTTTTTCCAGGAAACATTCATCATTAGAAGGAACCGATCACGAACATGGCAGCTCTCCTCTCCTATAGGGAGTGGAAATGTACAAAGGCAAGGTTGTGGGTGTAAAATGTTGTACACGAATCTCAGAACACCAACCACCCTTGGATAAGCCTAGGACGCCCAACACCAAGTGGAATCGCTGCGTTGCATATGCACCTGCTTGCGGCAACACACGCTCATCCGTCCTTCCATACAATCATGACAACACACATCAGGAGATGCAACGTTGACAAAGCTGATCATCTAGCTCGTCTAGCTCTCATAGTGCAAAACAGATATTTACTGATCCGGCCAGGGACACATTCTATCTGCAACTAGTGTCACCGCCTTCAGGCTTCTACCCGTAAAGTGTATCTGAGATGAATAAAATCTGATGTGCTAAAAAATATTCTCCTGCACGCTCCCGGTACAATCAGCAATCATGCAGCTCTGCCGTTTACTCGTATGCTTTTTTTCAGACCACTATGTGCGTTCATGGTAGCTTTTTAGTCTGGCACTACAATCGTACACCATATGCAATGGCTTTTAACTGGATCTGCGTGTATTCGTTTTTTGGTTTTTTTTTTTTTGCCACCTTGAGCGATCTCTCCTCTGTTTTTTCATCCATCTGAATATACAATCCGTTCCGAATTATAAGAAGTTCAAGCATTTGTCTGAACCACATGTATATAGGCACGTCTTACTGTGTCTGGTCACTCAGTCCAGTCCATATGTAGTGTCCATATTAAAATATCCAAAACATGTTATAATTCGAAACATAGGTAATAGTAATTGAGAGGCTGGTACAAAAGTGCACGCTTACGCTTCAAAAGTTCAAAATATTTCAGTTCTATACATCTTACACCAAGTTGGCCACACAATGGATCATATTGGCAGACAAACGCTTCGTTGCTTCGTCGCGTCCCGCGGGCGAGGGGGTGATAACCTGAGTAGCACCAACTGGGCTTCCCTCCTCCTCCTCCCTTCGCCCTGTCCCGGCGGCTAAGGCGCTCCTCTACCCGGCCGCTCGAGGGTCTGCACGGGGAAGCCCCCTCGGCGACGGTGCGCTGCTGAAGAGGACGCCTTGGGCTTGGCGGTGTCCAGGAGGGGCGTCCGATGGTGGAAGACGATGTGGCATGGTTTCCCGGTGGCATGAGCCTGCTGGTCTAAATCTGGGCCCTCAGGGCCTGATCTAGGTAGAGGTGGGTCCTAGCGCCTACAGGTTGATCTACCCAGGACTTCGATCTAACCTGCGGATGCCCGGCAGTGGCATGGTTGTGGGTTTCTAGCGAAGATGACCAGGTAGGCTGCGGCATGGACTTGCAGGTGGATTGCAGCGGCGGACATGGCATTGCAACGCGGCGACGGGGCTAGTCTGGCCTGTGGGGCCTTATAGTCCCTACATCTGTTTCTGATCAGCGATCACACCCAATGGTGCGGTATGGATCTCCTCTAAGTGATCACAGCGTTGCCGAAGGCCGAATCCAGACCAGTGGGTCCAGATACAGCTGTTGATGGCCGCGGAGTGTGACTGGTGGGTGGTAGGTCGTTACCCTTCTGGGGGCGTAGGCAACCAAACAACATGCATTTGTTGTTGTCCTCGTGCCATGCGTCTATCATATAGTCGTTACCCTTCTGGGGGCGTCGTTGTGGAGCCCCGGTTTTCTTGGTCTCTCCCGGTGTTATCGGTGGCAAGCTCGACGCTTCTTGATTTCTTCTGTTTATCTTTAATCTGCTGCTATGTAAGAGGATCCCCTCAATACTTTGTATCGATTGGACCGTTGTGGTTTTATATTTATAAAATAGGACATTTTATATTTATAAAATAGGACAGAAGCCTATTTCTAGGATATATCTTACACCCCTTGTCCATCTGATTCTTCTCTGACTCTCTACATCAACGTCCAGCAAGAAAGTAAAAAAAAAATCTCCCGTATGTCGATCGTCACCTTGATGCATGCTAGCTGTGCACACGGTCGTGAGGCTGATTCACCGGGGCGGAGCGCCTCGATCGTTCGCTGGGAGCCTGGGGCCGCCTCATGTATATTTAACCAAAGAGACAATTACTAATTTTTATTGTCGTATATACCCTGGAGACAAGTAATATTGTACTGTAGGCATGCGTTGAGATCACGAAATATGGCACCAGGGCCAGAACCTGTGCTTTCTCAACCCAACAACACACATAAACTTTGCTTTCCAATATTGTGCACCTCTCATCTACTCAAGGCAGATCGCTGAAGAATGCGGGCCATACACACAACCTATACCCGGCGTATTCATCCCCCCAAATTAAAGGCTCTTTTCTGCAACCTATTTTGGCCCTGTTACCTCCGCCCGGTGTCAATTGAGGCGCTCACGGAATCAATGATGGCTTAGCCAAAGCAACGGTGCGTGATCACTGAGATGCATGGCAAGATCGATCTCCAGATGTCCATGCACGCACTTGGCCTGGCCGCCGTGAACCGGCCGGCGAGGTCCATAGGAACACTCCAAATTAGTACAACTCATCCTTACCCGGGAGATAGCCTAGGACATTATTACTTGAACAAAGTTAATTGTCCGGTGTGTCGTCGATCACCACACCCTGGGGATATAGAGTGTTGTGAGAGCCTTTCGGTGGATGGATCTAGTGATCCAGGAGATATATAGCAACAAATGTTACACGATTTAGAGGTCCTTACAAACATAGGCAACCCTTATCACCTTGATATGCCTTCTAGATGTAACATCTATATGGTGGAGGTCACATGCATGGACATATAACTTGCTTGTAAGCCAACCGAAAGTTACTCTCTGCCGTGCTCTTCTAGAGAAACTCCTATACGTGTGTTCTCCACCGGATCACTTGCCCACATGGATTTGAAAGCGCTTACACGGTTGGGTTGTCATTTTATTGTTTGTGTGTTGGTGCTCTATGCGCTAGCCATGTCGTGAGTCACTGTTCACTAAAGTGAGATTGGATAATGTGATGCATTGGTTTGGAAAACAGTACCCTACTATAATTCCAAATTTTAGACATGGACACCAGAAGATTACTAGAGAATGTGTTTGCACTTGCAGGCACAGTAAATTTTCATGTCATGTTTATCCTAGAGGTAACCAGAAAAGTGTGGCCATACAATTCATAAGAAAACACCCAAGTGAATATGTACACTGGGAAAAATAAAAATAGTATGTATTTTTAACATGTCTAGACATGTTAAATAACCCATATTCTTATAGTACATATGTTTTTCTTCCTGATGACATAGAATTTTTTTATGCCACTATGGCTGGCTATTTTAATTTGTCTCAACATGTAGAACAAAATAACTTAGCTGAGAACACAAATAATTAGGTATTAAAAATGCGTGGCACCTATTGGTTTGGATTGTGTGACAACTCTAACGGAGCATATCAATAAGCCTTATTTTATGGAATTGGTCTTGTTAGGTGCTTGGAAAGTTTGGAAGAATAGAAATGCATCCATATTCAGGCATATGAAGCCAAGTGTTTGTCATTGCAGAGCAATAATCTTCAAGGAAGATCTATTGTGGTTGAAATTCTGAGCAATAAGGATTCATAGGAACAGTCCAAATTAGTACAACTCATCCTTCCCAAGGAGCTAGCCATCCTAGGACGTTACTTGAACAAAGTTAATTGTCCAGTGCGTCGATTGTCACCTTACCCTGGGGATATAGAGCATTGTGAAAGCTTTTTAATGGAAGATGTACATAGAAACATATGTTGCACGATTCTTCAAAATTGAGATGTCCTTACAAACTCAGGAAACCCTTTGTCAGCTTACTATTCCTTCTAAACCGAACATATATATATCATGGATGACACGTGCATATAAAATTTTCTTGCAAGCCAAACCAAAGTTACTCTGCTTTGGTCTTGTAGAGAAACTCCTACCTATGTTCTCCACCGAGTCCCTTTCCCACATGGATTCGTAAGCTTGTGGGGAAGATAGGCGTGCACGGTTGGGTTGTCATTTTACTGTTTGTTAGTTGGCGCACAATGGGATTGCCATGTCGTGAGTCATTGTTCACTAAAGTGAGACTGGATAATGTGATGCATTGGTTTGGAAAATAGTACCTTGCTATAATTTCAAAATTTAGAGTGCACAACAGAAGATTACTAGAGATCGTCTTTGCACTTACAGGCACAAAAAATTTTCATGTCATGTTTATCCCAGAGGTAAGCATAAAAGTGTGGCCACATAATATTCATAATCACACCAAAGTACTCATAGTGAATTTTTTATTGTGGATGTTTTATTTATGAATATGCACACTAGAAAAAAGAAAAATTGTATGTATTTGTAAGATGTCTAGATATGTTAAAGCCATATTATTGTACATATATTTTTTTACTAACTGGTGGTATAGAAATTTTCCTCACACCCTTGTGGACTGCTGTTTTAATTTGTCTCAAATATATGGAGAACAAAATAACTTACTGAAAATGCAAATAGATAGGTATTAATTTTTTTTGGCACCTATTGGTTTGGATTGCGTATGACAACTCTAGAGGAGCATACAATAAGCCTTATCTTATGGAATTTATCTTGTTAGGTGCTTGGGAAATTTTTAAGAGGAGAAATGCATTCATATTCCAGCATATGGAGCCAAGTGTTTATCATTGCATAGAAATCTTCAATAAGGATATACCGTGGTTGAAATTTAGAGCAACAATGAAATCTTGTACAAACTTTTCTTTCTGAGTGTACAAATTTATTTGGATCCCGGGTTCTATTTGAGTTTTTCAAGATAGTTAGATTTTTTTCCAAGGGTCAAAGATCTTTTACACTCCTTATCCTCCTTGCAAAAAAACAAAATCTAAATGTATGGAGTATAATATACATTTACTTTACAAAAATAGGCAGCACATGAACATCAGCCCAATTTGAACATTATTCAAACTAATGCTACGTGTATGCAAACCATATTTTATCATGGATCCA
This sequence comes from Avena sativa, assembly GCA_916181665.1. Taxonomy (NCBI): domain Eukaryota; kingdom Viridiplantae; phylum Streptophyta; class Magnoliopsida; order Poales; family Poaceae; genus Avena; species Avena sativa. The sequence continues at coordinate 429,545,548 of OV702280.1, forward strand.
ATTATATTATTTGAAAAGGGGAAATCCAAAGAATATTTTGTATGCTATAAGGATCGGAGTTTTTAGGTTTTTATTGCACATATGCACACTAAGATGACACTGAAAAATAAGTGGAAACTAAATGTTTGAAAAGGATAATAACTACTACTAAACTTCACATGAGTTGAAGCAAATATTTTGTAAGTCAAAATATCACTAATACAAAAGCTAAGCTTCTATATTTTCCAAACTTCCAAACATGGCTAGATTTTCATAAGAATAAGAGCACAACTGGGCCATTGGATAACAAAAATGTAATTACCTCTTGCCAACCCAGTTTTTTCTCAATTAACTTTCCCCTCTTGATTCATGTATGATGTATGATTATGTATATACTAAGTTTTATTTTAGATATGTAAAAAATTTGAAGAAAAAAATGCCTTGGTTGTTTCTTTCGTAGTTTATTCATTGTGCCCCCAACACCCTAGCTCCATAAGTTTTTGATTGCATATAATTCTCTTTTAAAGTTGAACCATCATGGTAATGGTCTACCCTATCATAATCTAATATATAGCAAGATGTTCCAAAAAGGGAGTAATTCCACAATCTTATATTTTTGTGAAAAATGGTTAGGTGTGTGTATAGTAGCATATTCCCTTATGTTCAAGACTATATATGTGGTGTGATGACATGCACATCAGATAGATGTTTTTACTTACTTTTTATATGGAATAAAGAGTTCTCACATTGTTATATGCAAGAAAAAAATTCAGCATATGTTTTTGTAAGGATTTATCAAATTAATAAGATGTTTGTCGTTTTTCTTGAAATTAATATTGAATTAAACTAATTTTGTTTTAGGAATGATTTTGGATTGGTGAGACTAATAAATGGTACCTAATATTCATAAATATTGAAATTATAATAGTATATATTTGTACACTATAATATTTTGATTATGAATATAAACTCTAGAAAAGGGGAAAATATGGTTTTGTAACATGTATAGATGTGTTAAATCCATGTTCTTATGGTACATGTTTTGCTACTTGAGCACATACAAAATTTTCCCCATACCTTTTTATCCACTATTTTAATTTGGCTCAAATACATCTATCACAAAGTAACTTAGGAGAAAATACAAATATTAAGTGTTAAAGTTGGTAGCACCTATTGGTTTCGATTGTGTAAAAATTCTGAAGAAGCATATCAGTAAGACTTATTTTACGGAATTGATCTTGTTAGGTGGACAATTTGGAAGACCAAAAATGAATTCATATATCGGCACACTTTTTTGACCTACTATTTTAGTTTGGCTTGAATTCATTTAGCATAGAAAATACTTAGGCTAGAATGCAATGGTTCGTATCGACCAAAGTTTCATAATTTTATGATCCATTAAAGCAAGAATATTATTTGGTACCAAGAAAATAATCAACCTTACTTGTTAACAACACAAATTCTACAATATTTTATGTGTACATAAGTTAAATTAGGCACCCCGAAAGTTAAAACACTTATGTTTTGATAATACTACCTCAACTATAACTTTTTATACGAACTTGACATCTGAGAAGTGCACCACCATGTCATGGGGAAACCGACCCATCAACGTGTAGGTGCACGATGAAGAGGATATATGATGCAGGTGACCACCATGCAAAGCGGAAACCCATGGTGAGAGGAGACAACTGTGAGAATCACAATTTTCGCAAGTGTCAACGGTGATGAACTATAATTATCGTGAGTAGCTACAAGCTAGAAATCCCACGACATTTCCAGGCCCATCTATGTTGTGACTGCATTGACTCTGGAAATGAGATCTGTATTGCCAAAGCCAACACAAAACAAGGAGGGAATGGAAAGGACGACCGAGAAAGACAATCTAGTAGTCGCAATGTCTAGATAAATATCGACATTTGTGAGAGTGGCGTGTAGCCCAAGGGACAAGCTCCACCACGTTATGAATTGAAGTGGTGGTTCTCTACCAAAAGGGGAAGGTCGAGGAAGCAAGAGAGTAGCTCCACCGCCAATGTCGGTCAGTTGGAGGAGGACGGCGGGGATGGCGAGGATGGAGTGGATGGCTTCGCTAGGGTTGTGCGACGCTTTTATAGCCTAGCGAGTAGGTTACATTACTCACAATTGGTAGATAATTAATACAATTTACTTACTATATTAAGTGTGCATTTGGCAGATTCTGTGTTTATTTTTGGAGAATAGGGTGGTTTCTTAAAAAACACATTTTAAATAATTTGGAGTTTTTGGTACCAGCAAATAAGTCAGTTTTGTAAACCATGATGTCTCCAATATGTAGCAATTTTCTATTCTTTGAAAAGAGGCCTTGGCATCCTTTTTTTTGGTTTTTTCTAGACTGTAGGTTTTCCAAAACTAGGAAAATACGCGGGTTTTGGAATTGATGTTTTCGTTGTTCACACATTGATTTTTTTTGCGGGGGTTCATACACACATTGAAATTGACGTTTTGAGATACACTGGTTTTGGAAAAACCGAGCTGATAAACAGAGCATAAGGCTCTATAAATTTTTTTTTTTGCTATTGAACTCCGTAGATGATTAGCAAAAAAAAAAAAAGAGAGAGCTAGAGATGCCAATTGCCAAACATGCAGCCCATGCACGGAGGCCCGGAAACGCCCAGCGGTGGCTCGCTTGGCACAGCCGTCACCGGGCGTCGCACTCCTCCGCATGCTCGGCGTGATGTTCTGCGGCGCCGGCGTGACGGTGGGTGGCTGGTGAAGGCCAGCCCCGCCTTTAAAACCCCCTCGTCGATAGTGGTCCTCACACAGCAGTTCTCGCACTCGCTCTCGCTCTCCGCCTCTCTCGCAGCACATCGCGACACGGCCTTCCCTGCTCCCAAGGCCAGCTTCGATGGAGGCTCCGATGCGGCGGGACTTCGAGGCGCTGGACAGGAGCGAGGCGGCGGAGGCGGCGATGGCGGAGGCCAAGGAGTGGGACCGCGTTGTGGCGGAGGCGGTGGAGGGGAGGGAGAAGTACCGCGGCGTGAGGAAGGTGCCCTCGGGTAAGTACGCGGCCGAGATCCGGGACCCGGAGACCGGGAGGCAGGTGTGGCTGGGCACGTACGCCGCCGCCTTTCTGGCCGCCTGCGCCTACGACATCGCCGCCAGGAGCCTGCAGGGCCGCAGGGCCAAGCCCAACTTCGCCTACCCTCCGCCGCCGCTCCTCGTCTCCGCCGTCGCTGCCACGCCTCGCCGCCGCGGCCACGCTTACCCCGCGCCGCAGACACCGGCGCCGTTCGTTGGTCACTTCTCCTCGCAAGCGCCAGCCGTGAGCGAGCCCGCGGCGTACCAGTCCCCGCACGTGCCGGAGGACACGAAAATCGCGGCGATCCGCTTGATCCCGCTGAGGTCCTTCTCCTTCGAGGCGACAGCGGTCGACTCCGGCCGCTTCAACGATCCGGTGAACCTCATCGCGCCGCCGATGCACATGGAGGCACCGGCGAGCTTAGCGAAGACCTGCTTCAGCTCCACCGTGGATCACGAGCTCAAGGATTCTGCTGCTTCTTCCTCCTCCCGTCCTCGCAGCCTGATGCTCAAGAAGCCCAAGGTTTCCGTCCTCCCTACCACCACCACTCCCACTACCACTACTGCAGATGGCGAGTTAACCGGTGATAACTTCACTGGAGTCCCCGTGCCCCCTTCTGCTCCGATGCCGATTGACCTCAACGCCGCGCCGTAGGCGTCGGACGGAGGGGGTGACGGTGCTGGGCTAGCCGGAGAACTGTACCCATGCTTTGAAAATAAGGAGGGCGCCGGTGACTCAACCCGTCTCACCTTCCAGATCACATGGTTGTATGCAATGCATGCTCCATCGGTGATTTCACCATCTATCTTCCTGCTTTTTCTACATCCTGCATTTTCTTATCTGTTTTAGTATTGCCAACATTCTATCGTGTAATCTACTTTCTCGTGTGTTGTCTACTAGTAGTATTTACCATCTGTTTGTTTTACCAATCATGTAATCTGTCTACTCCATCAATGAACCATTATATGTTATTTGGTGTGGATATTTCAAATTATTACATTGAGGAAAAAAGAAAATATATTACTCCAACAGTTGTTAGGCAATGAATGCAAATGATGCAAATTCAGAAGGTGCAGAAAGAACGAAAGGCCTTCCGACTGTTTCTAACTCGTGAGCAACAAAATATTATTTGTTTCAGTAAGTGGAGCAAAAATTAAAGATCCCAATTTTCGTCAGGGAAATTGTACAAGCAGTTCAGATTATTACATCTTTTGGTCTATCCTTTGCCATGATATCCACAAGAACCAGTGAACCACCCGAGCATCTCAACTAGAAAAGACGTTAGCTCCTCATGACCCAGTTTATATGAGCAACTAAGTGATGTTCTCTCTAAATCTAATATAATCCCCTCAGTCCATACAGAAAAGTTGTGTCAAGTTGCTTTAATTTGGCGCACGATTGATCACCAAAATCCATCTCGAATTATCATTTAAAGGTATGTTCAGAGCGTTCACCATTGTAAGGGAATTAGATCCAAGGGTCAAAGACATCTGAAAATCATACAAGCCATTCCCATGCCTTCCAAGCATGCATGACAATGTTTCAGTGGATCATGACCAAGCATGAAATCAAACCCATGGCGTGGATTATCCCGTTTCAATCTTCAAGGCATATTAAAATCTATCATGAATTGATTGAACACGTCCATGCACATGCATATAAAACTTAGTACATCTTCACTCTGAACAACATCTGCAATATGAAATTATCATAAACTCTTCTAGTAATTGATCTGTGGAAATACATAAAGTAATGGATGGTACTCAAGATATTAGTTGGACTGGACAAGAATGATGTGAACATATTCAAAGTACTACATTGCTAACTACGAAAAAGGAAATATTTTTGAGAATATATTGAGACATTTGTTATTGTTGAAAGGACATGGATGTCGCCTAGAGAGGATGAATAGGTGAATTAAACCAATTAGGATTTTGGATCTAATAAATACAGAATAAAACTAGCGTTTAATTTATCAAGCATAAAAACTTAAATATGCTAGGTTCAACTAAATGCACCAACAACTTATGCTAAACAAGACAAGCAACAAGGAGATAGCAAGATATATTACTTCAAGCTCAAAGGCTATCACAATATAAACTACATTATTAAAGACCTTGGGTATAGAAATGACCGAGGCACGCGGAGACAGTGATTTTATTCCGAGGTTCACTTCCAAATAAGCTAATCTTTGTGAGAGAGGTGGCCAGCGGAATGCTCTCCGAACGCCACAAAAGGCTTACCCTTAGGTGTGATGACTCGATGCACACCAAGCCCCACACAAGGACTCACCTCAAGACGCAGAGGAACACCACTCACCGATGCCATAAAGTCTCATCTTATTCTCCCATCTGTGCACCACCAAGGCAGACACAAGATCCAATATGGAACACTTGATGGCGGTCACCAAACCCATACAAACTTAGGGCAACCTCCACAACTAAATTGGAGGCTCCCAAGAAAAATTATCAAGGCCAGAAAACCATCTAGGATTCTAAGAACCCGAGAGGAACAAGTTCCGTAAACGAGCTCTGGGAGTCACAAGCTCCAGGTTCCAAGAACCCAAGATTTACAAGCTCAAATGCTTTCACCAACCGATTCTCCGTAGAGAACTCAAACCAATGCGCCTATGCAACTAAAAGTCCTTCACTCCCGAATTCCACTAAAGCTATGAAAGCTATTGGGAATGAGAGAGGAAGAACTGTAACACTCCACATATCAACCCTATCTGACAGTGTTACCCAAACTTTAAACACCTCGTGACGAGGGTTCGAGTCATCAATTTCCATTGTTATGGACTTGGGTTTAGAGAAGATGGGGAGGCTGGAGATCGTGGAACGGTTAACATACTCGCAACAAGGGGACACGAGGTTTACCCAGGTTCAGGCCCCCAGAGGGAAAACCCTACTCATGCTTGTCTGTTCTTGATTGATGACGAATCTGATGTTTACAGGGGTGCGCAAATGCAATCTAGCGTGAGGTGTGTTCTAGGGTATGAGGTCAGATCCTCCTCACCGTGCCCTCCTGGCCTTTATATGGGGAGGCCAGGTCTCGGGATAGGTCAAGTCGGTTATAGATTAGGGTTAACCACTTTGAAATTCTATCTACACTTAGCCATGTCTTCCAAGAAGTCGAGTTCTTTCTGGGCTTGGGCCATCCGAAGTCTCCTTGGGAATCACGGTTACAACAGGTTTTGCTTGCGGGCCTTCGCTGGGCTGGACCAGGTAGGCCAATGCCAGGTACCCGTAGGGCATATCCATGTCACCTCACAAGGCCGGGACGAAACTATAAATTTCAGCAAAGTCTTCTTTGTTTGTGGGAACATCCACGACAACAATGGAAGCTTAAACCAACTCTTTCTATAGACACAACTATCAGGTCCAACAAGACAAGGTATATATCACAACCAAGCTGTCTCATAATGACCAAGTCGGTAGATACATAATATGAACCAATCCTCAAGGTAAATAAAAATAAAGAGCATTTCTTATCAAGGTTAAAGCTACTCTATGTACAAAAAAGGTTGTAATGAGTGATAGTGTGTTGAAACATATATATGTGCTACTCCCAGCCCCACACATGATGTCCTCAATGGTACCTAAAAACATAGCAGCCACAAGGGTGAGTACAAAGTACTCAGCAAGCACATAAAAAAATAAAAAGTTTTACATAAAACACGACACTAACAATTATCCTTTTAGCAATTGTCACAGCGCAACGATGCTCCTGTATGTCTACATGATCTTTGATTTCAATTTTCTTTGTGTATACCGGTATCTCTTGAGTGAACATCCATCGACTTCCACTCACTCCAACTCGTGGAGGTTGCCGATAATGTGGGACTCATCCCAACATCAATGGTCTAAATGTGCCTACCTTAGTAGGTCACAACACTGTGCTTTATCTCTAACATGCTATGCAAAAATGCAAGCACAAATGTAACCTTTAATTTATCTCTTTATCACCACACAAATAACCAATATATAGCAACTGAATAAAGAACAAGTGCTACAAAATAAAAGTTGAGTGAGGAGATCATGCAAAGTATTATCCCATTATGAACTTGACTCAACTGTTTGGCACAAATTGTGAATTGTAGGGTTCCGAACCGAAAGTACCAACACCTGTTATTGACACACATATCACACTTAATACACATCATCCTTCAAAAAACATATAAGCGAAATATCGGGTAGGTCATACGCACAAATACCCGAACCAAAACCTTTCTTTCATTCTCTTTTTTCTCTAGACTAGGAAATACCTGTAGCATGTGTTCTCATCTAGAATGTTAAACATAACTAAAAGTTGTGTGTGGTCAAGAAAAAAGCCGATGGATTTAATTAACCACAACTTACTATAGTAGCCGATGTACATCCCGCTTCCAAAACATAAAAACTGTTGTGTCCCAGGCTGGTCTAGCAATAATACAGTAAAAATTGGTCCAACACATGCATAAGACTCATGGTATATCTTAAATAAAGAGCTAGAAGATGCTAGCTATTCCCTAATAATTTGTAGCTCTCATTTCCTTCATGCATATATCTCAAAAATCTAGAGAACTAGCAAAACAAACAGCTACAAAGTGGAAATTGATGGATTCCAACAAGCCAAGTAGAGAGCTGTAGTTAATCGTCTATAGTACTCCCTCCGTCTCAAAATAGATGTCTTAAGTTTCTCAAAATTTGAATAAATCTACATGTTAAATAGTGTCTATATTTATCTAAATTTTAACAAATCTAAGACATCTATTTTGGGACGGAAGGAGTACTAGTTACAAGTTAACTAATTTGAGAAGTTACAACCTTCTAAAACCGGTTCAGTTCACCAAATAACAAAATTACTGGAATTAGCTAATTCTCTCACCTACTGCTCTGCCCCATCCTGATCCTTCTCTAACAAATCAAGAATAGGAAAATAAATTGTTGCTCTACTGTCCTAATCTACCGGATAGCTAACGAAAAAAAGCTTCTTGCTATCGGTGACGACCATGTACAACCACTACAGGAAACAGGCCAGGCGCCGACGGCCAGACCCCGTCGGCGTAGCCCCTGAATGCCGTCGGCGTACGACCCCATAGGCGTAGCCCGTTTGTCCGTGGGCGTAGAGTATATTGTCGGCGTAAAGGATGTGGGACCCACATCCACTAGTGCAGAGCCCCCCTTTAACTCCGGTTGGGAGGGCCCTCTAACAGCGGTTCCCCAACCGCTGTTGAGGGTTCGGTGTTAGAGGGGGGGCCCCTTTAACACCGGTTCTTATACGAACCGGTGTTAAAGGGTGGCGCACGTGGGGCTGCCGCAGGCCTCAGCCCCCCCCCCCCCTTTAACACCGGTTCGTATCTGGAACCGGTGTTAAAGGTTCTTCTGCCGCGGCAGAGATTTAGGCCGTTTTCCTGCCGCGGCAGAACTCTGCCGCGGCAGGAAAACGGCCTAAATCTCTGCCGCGGCAGACTTCTGCCTCTGCCCCGTTCTGGGCGTATTTCTGCGGGAGGGGGGGGAGCGAGGGGAAATCGATCGGGAGCGGTATACTTATAAATCGTCATCAGTACATACGAGTACATGAATAATTAAGCAACTATTATTATACACAAACATCGTCATCGGCACATACATCGTCATCGGCACATACATCGTCATCGTTCATTTTGGTGGATATCTAAAGAGTTCTCCGCCAGGCGTGACGACCTCATCAAGTATGAACCCCGCCAATTCCTCTTGAATGGCTCGTATGCGTTCAAATGGTAGGAGTTGGTCCCGCATCCGTTCGATCTGAATATATATGAAGAATGGGCCGTCAATATATATAAGAATAAAACTCAACACAATTGATGGTAATAAAATAATGTTGTGGACTTTGTTTACTTACTCTAAGTTGTTCTAGTGCGGCTTGGCCCGTCGCACATATCGTGTTGCGAATGAATTCGCAAACATAGTACCCACATAAGTTATTGCCGTGTCCCTGATGCGCGCACTTTACGAGAATAGAGAGTTCAATCAAAATAATAATCAATAAAGCATGATATGATGGAATTGGAAGCTAGCTAGTATTACTTACATTTTGGTCTACAAATTTTAGTTCTTCTGACCATTCACCCACGGCCCTGCCCGTGAACATTTTCCAAACCCTGTCCGACAAAGAAAATGGATAAAGGAGTAATTAATTACTTATTGTCACGAAAGTTGCCGATCTAGTGCGATAATATGATTGAAATTACCTCTGGAGCATCTCTCTAAAGTCTGCCCATAGCTCTTTTTCTTTTCGTAACGAGTCCATGACAAGGACTTTTCCTGAGTCGGGTTGAATGACTAGCAGAATAAAGTGGAACCTACGCACGCATAACTCATCATCAGTTACACTTAACATCGAGTAAGCCGAAACAGAATGTGTACAAGAGAGAGGGTAACAGTACTCACGAGAAGTTGTAAGGCAATAGTATTTCCCTTTTGGTTTGTTGTCTCAGTAAAGACTTTAGCAAGTAATCTTCTGTTTGCCCGGGTTTTTCTCTTACCACTTCTTCATGAACTCTATTTGGGTCAACGAACCCAATGTCAAAAGGGCCTCCTTTCATGCATTCCATAACCTTTTTCCTGCATAATAGTATATACATATATGGTGAGCATATATATATACATGCAATTAATAAAGTGAATGAGATGAGATAAAAAATACAGAAATAGTACTTACACACAATAAAGGCTGATGGCAGATTTGTCGAGTTCCTTCTGATTGAATAGAAAATGCAAGTCTTGAATGTTGAAGTCGATCGCGTCGTCTCCGCACAAGAAAATCTGATCTCTTATATGCGCCGTGATCCATTCTTCTTTTCTCGTCTTGCAGAAATGAAGGTACCACTTGTGCAATTTTCGCATCTTTGTTGGTAGATTCTTGAGCTCCTCTTTCTTGACTAGATTCTTCCCATACTTCCATGGCTGTATGGGGTTGACATCGCATTTGGGCAAGTTGTCTCCCATGACGTTCAAGTATGCAATGTAAGTCATCCCCATCTCATTGGCCTTTCTTTGTAGCTCTGCCTCGTAATCATCTACGGGAGGAGCGTCCCGTTTGTCAAACATTTGGAGCGGGGCGCATGATTGGTTTTCCTGCTCTCCGAGCATGGGAACTGTTTTCTGGGGTGCCTCACGACTGCTACTTTCAGTCTCCCTACGGCGCCTTGCATCCGCCTTCAAAATCTGGCGCTCGTAGTCCGGCACAAGTGGGGTTTCAGGTTTCAAAAGATTTTTGTAAAACTTCTCCACCACCGCCGGATCTATTTTCTCCTTTGGCTCGGCCCGTCTAGGTGCAAAGAATTTCTTGACCTGTTCTCCCGAGATCCTATTGGTCTCATCGTCGCTGCGATTCCACGGTAAAACCGGCAATGGCTTGGCGAAAGGCTGCGGGACGTAGTTTTTTGAACTCTTTGGCGTACGGTTTCCTGCGGATTTCTTTGTGGCAGTGCTACTGATGCTCCTCGTGGCAGTGCTCTTCCGCTTACGCTGAGGAGATGGCTGAAGCACCGGAGATGGCTGACGGGCCGGAGATGGCTGCCGCGCAGGAGATGGCTGACGGGCCGGAGATGGCTGCCGCGCAGGAGATGGCTGACGGGCCGGAGATGGCTGCCGCGCAGGAGATAGCTGAAGCGGCTCAGACTGCTGACGCTGCGGAGACGGCGGGGGTGCCAGTGACCTCCAATTTGGAAGCACAATGTGTTCCTTCTTCCAAAGAATGGTTGTTTTCACTGCAAATTTGAGTTGAGTCTCCCCTTCACCTGTAGCATGGTCAAGCTGTGCTTCCTCATATTCCTTCACAACCTCATCCACCCGACAATAGCATAGCCATCTGGAATCGGTCGGCAGTGGTAAGTTCCACCAGCTACAGGAGGTAAGGCATAGCCGACAGCCACCTTAATGGATAAGCCCATTAATCTCACATGCAGCTCAGCGTGTTCGCTCTCCGTGATCTCATCAACGGGGTATCGAGGACCCGTCATTTCAAACGTTGGCTGCACGTTCTCCGTGGAAGCCACACTGCTTTTCCGCGCAGAGTCTGGGCCGCGGGCAGCTTCCAATGCAGGCTCTTCATGCTGCTGAGATGGGCCGGTAGCTTGATGGCTCTGTTGTGCATTCACTTGCGTCTGCAGCGCCGCAAGTGCATGTTCTATCTGTGTCATCCGCTCTGTACGCTCTTTTTCTTTTCTGCCGCGCCATCTGTAAGAGTCGCTCCAGTCGGCAAACCCATCCTTCCACGTCATACCCCCTGTGCCTCGTGCATGTCCAGGGTGTTCTTTTTTACCGATGGCGCGTGTGAGCTGGTCATTCTCTCTATCGGGATGGAAGGTCCTGGCGGATGTTTCCTCGTATGCCGTGATGAGTTCAGTGACGGTTTTGGCAAGGATGGTTGGGAAGATACACAATCCTGTTTCTGGGTCCAACCTTGCCCCGATTCCGTAGAACCAAGTCTTTGCACGTAGGTCCCACCCATCTGTCTGGGGTGTGATCCCTCTCTCGCGCAGGGCCCTCTCAGCTTCCTCCCACTTAGGCCTCTGAGATATGTAGCCACCTGACCCCGTCCTCTGGTGATATTCCTTCTTCAGGGCATTAAGCGTATTGGTTTCTGACCTCTTTTTAGCTATAGCACTTTTTTTATATGTCTCAAATTCGGGCCAGTGAGGTCTTATCTTCGCATAATATGCGTCTTCGAAATTTGGAGTCTCGCCAGCTTTGACAAATTTGTTCAATTTTGTCTTCCAATTGCGGAAAGCCTCAGCCATCTTCTTTAGAGTCCACTCTTTGACCTTTTTCTTTGTAACCGGGTTGTTTTCATCCTCCTCTGGCGGAAGGGTGAAATTTACCAACAACGAATTCCAAAGCGTTTCTTTGGATCTGTCATCGACAAAGGTACCGTCGCCCTTCTTTGGCTTATTCCAATTTTCAATTATGATTGGGATTTGGTCCCTAACAAGAACACCAGCCTGACGTATAAATTTGTCTGCGGCCTTCTTGGGCTCCATCGGCCTGCCATCAACACGGACTGCTTCGATCGTGAACTTTGCACGATCTTTCAACCGCTGGCTCACGCCTCGCTTGCTCTTTTTCGTAGAAGAAGATGGTTGCTGGCTGGTCGATCCAGAGGGCTAAAAGAAGAAAGAAGCGTTAATTAATACATGTAGAAGAAGATTGTTGGTGGAAGTCAGCTGAGGCTTAATCAATGCATATACCTCGCCGGACTTTGTAACCATTAAATTGCGTTCACCGGAGTCTTCATCTTCTCCATGACTAGTACTTGAGCTGTCGTCGTCATGTCCCTCCAAGTTCAGATATTGTGAGGTGTCCTCATCAATAATGTTCTCCATTATTTCTTCTTCTTCAAGGTTTCTACTAAGTGGATCCATAGTTTCTAAAACAATAATATTATCTAGAGTAAGAGTGTAAACATTCAAGTGGACTTGGATTCATACACAAATATACATATTATTCATACCAAAATACACAAATGAAATTAAAACCCTAAGGATGCTTGATCATTTTAAACGAGTTCCGAGGGGTCCAAACCCTAATTCGGAGAAATCCCGGATGCATATGAGAGGGGCTAGCTACAGTGGCTGACCGGAGGCTGGCGGCGTTGGAGAGCGACCTAGGGAGCGCGAGGTAGCGTGATGCGGCCTACCTAAAACGGGCGTTGTTCGAAAGAGGAGGCCGAGGCAAACATTATAGCGACGGAAAACAACTTGTCAGAACAGATACAATGTGGAGGGGATGTCCCCAAGATAGGCCCCAGACCGAGGGGGGATGCCACATCGGAGCTCGCTCCGATATGGAGGACGACGAGGAGGGACAGGATGCGGGGGCGGACGAGGAATCGGGAAGAGCTGGAGATGAGGGGGAGAAAGAGGAGAAGGCTGCGGTCGTCCGCGCCCTGCAAGCGTCGGGGCGGTGCGACGCCCTCGCCCTTGGCGTCGTACGATTCCTCGTCTGCATCGTCCTCTCAGCTGTGGTCGAGTGAACGCTGGAATTTTAATTTTCTTCGACAAAATTGGCCCTACTTTTCTAATTGCATCGTCTTGGTCTGCCCCGGATGCCGACCTCCGGTGCCACGCTATCTGTAATTGCATCGTCTTGGTCTGCCCCGGATGCCGACCTCCGTCTTGCATCGTTTTGTTACTAGATGTACCAAGGAAATTCGTGTAATCGTGCTCATAGTTACCGAATAAATTTTCAAATAGTGATTAACATGGCTCCGTAACAAATTTGTGCTAGTTCTAAGTAACAAAGGTACTAGTACTATACAACACTGAAGCCACGGTTAGCCAATCTCACCGGACCGATGAATCACGAAGGGCGAGGGCGAGGGCGAGGGCGAGGACGCGGCGCGCGCTCGGTGGCGGTGGCGGTCTTGGGCGGCGGTGGCGCTGGCGGTGGCGGTGGCGGTCTTCGGCGGTGGCGGTCTGACGGCGAGCGCGACGGCGAGCGCGGTGGCTAGCTCCGACGCGGCGCGCGCTCGGTTGCGGTGGCGGTCTTGGGCGGCGGTGGCGCTGGCGGTGGCGGTGGCGGTGGCGGTCTTGGGCGGTGGCGGTCCGACGGCGAGCGCGACGGCGAGCGCGGCGGCTAGCTCCGACGTGGCGCGCGCTCGGTGGCGGTGGCGGTCTTGGGCGGTGGTGGCGGTGGCGGTCTTGGGCGGTGGCGGTGGCGGTCCGACGGCGAGGGCGGCGGCTAGCTCTGACGGCGAGCGCGGCGCGCGGCTGCTCTCTGCTCTCTGCGGCTGCTCTCCGGCGGTTTGATCTGGCACGGTGGAAGAAAGGAGCGAAGGGGCGCATTTAATACCCCCCCACCTTTAACACCGGTTCGTGGCTGGAACCGGTGTTAAAGGGGGGGAGGAATTCATTTGCGCGCGTATTTAATACCCCCCCCTTTAACACCGGTTCCAGCCACGAAACGGTGTTAAAGGGGGGGGTGTGTGCGCGCGGGAAACGAAATAAATGCCCCCACCTTTAACACCGGTTCCTGTCTGGAACCGGTGTTAAAGGGGGTGGGGCATTTATTTCATGCATTAAAGGGGCTTTTTTAATTCAAAAAATATGATATGAATTTAGAAAATTCATATCTTTTTCATTTCAACTCAGAAAAATATGAATAATATATCATAATTTTCAGAAAAATAATATCTATACATTCATGTAAATCATTTTATATTTACTTTGCATGAAATTTTTTAAAATAATTAAAACACTTATTTCATGCATTAAAGGGGCTTTTTTAATTCAAAAAATATGATATGAATTTAGAAAATTCATATCTTTTTCATTTCAACTCAGAAAAATATGAATAATATATCATAATTTTCATAAAAATAATATCTATCCATTCATGTAAATGATTTTTATTAGATCAAATCATATTTTAATGCCGCATCTTTTGTATTAACATTTTTGAATTGATTGGATATTTAAATGTCGCATCTTTTGTATACACTTGAATCTCACCAAGCCTCTCTCAACTTGCATTGTTTTTTGATCAATGTGTTGGTGGTTTTTTGAATTAGCCACACTCCGATCCTCTTGCAAACTATGCCTTGATTCTAGCCATAACATTGGTCATTTGACCCGAATGAGATAGGTCATTTTGAGACAGTTACATAAAGCCGAACTGGAACTGAAAATTAAGATACATAAAAGAACTGAAAATTAAGATACATAAAAGAACTGAAAATTAAGATACATGGCCAGATTAAGTAACAATCGGCCGAACTTGTTTCGGAATGTTGGAGTGATTCAGTCATGCTCCTGCCTACACCTGTAATACTCGCCACTGTAGTCGTCGTACGCGCCGCCGCCGTCATCGCTGTCATCGTTGGGGTCGCCGTAATTGAACCTCTGGAGAGTACGCGTGGGCTGGACTTGAGGGTAGCGCGTGGGCTGGACTTGAGGGTAGCGCAGACGGGGGTTAGAGTCGGCGGCAGTGTCATAGGACATGACGCTCTGGAGAGTCCGACCGCGCCACCATAGCCGACGGCCGGCCTCGTTGAAGTTAGGAGGAGGTGGGCCGTCCTCCTCGTGCCTGGCGAGCGCCCTCTCATGCCGATCCACGAAGAAGGATTCCCAAGTAGGGAAATAGTCGGGATGCCATCTGGGATTCCTCCGCTGCTCCGGCGTGAGCTCGAAGTAGTAGTGGTTCGTGATGGCCATCCGGCGCGCCACACCTAGAGGGACAGGAGGAACCGGCACGCCTCCGACGCTCAGCATCCAGCCGACGGGGACACAGTAGCCCGGCGGGCAGGGGTAGTTCGAGGCGCAAAGCGCCTCCGCCTCCCTGGGGGTTAGTGCTACGGTGGAAGCCATGGGAAAGAGTGATGAGGTTGCAGATATGAGTCTAGAGATGTGCAATGACAATGGAGGCCAACCCCCTACATATATATATAGTGAACTAGCGGGAAGAACTGGCGGGAAGAAAAATGGCGGGAAGAACTGGCGGGAAGAAAAATGGCGGGAAGAAAAATGGCGGGAAAAAATGGCGGGATGAACCTTTAGTCCCGGTTGGAGACACCAACCGGGACTAAAGATGAACCTTTAGTCCCGGTTGGAGACACCAACCGGGACAAAACACGAGTCAGCACTAATAATAGGGGTGAGTGCATGTCGACATTATGTCGTGCGGCGTGTACCTTGTCCCGGATGGTGTCACCAACCGGGACTAAAGATGAACCTTTAGTCCCGGTTGGAGACACCAACCGGGACTAATAATAGGGGTGAGTGTCGACATTATTTTGTAAGTGTCAACACTATGTCGAGCTGCTTGTACTATAAATAGGCATCCTTGTGAGTCCAGTCCTCCAGCCAGTTTGAGGCAGGGACACCACTACGGCCAGTTTCAGGGAGATGCCGACGGAGCCCAGTCCTCCGGCATCTCCGAGAAACTGCTCATAGAGGCACTCCCTAATATGTGAAATTAGTTAGCTCCCTGGTGTATTGATCTAGTTAGAGAAGTTACAAAGCTGCAAGATGGTTTTCGAGAGCAGGGACACCACTACGGCCAGTTTCAGGGAGATGCCGACGGAGCCTAGTCCTCCGGCATCTCCAAGAAACTGGTCATAGAGGCACTCCATAATATGTGACCGCGCGCGTTTGGAGATCAGATCTTAATGGTAAGTACGAATCGGGACAACTTCTTCTCATAGTCCCGGTCCATCCACAAAACATGACTAACACTCAAGACATGTATTAATATTAAAAACATGAACTAGAGTTACATAATATGAGCATGAACTTCTTGGCATATGCCCTTCCTTATGATCGCTTCAGACGTAACCATGGAGCATCTTCTTTACTTAACGGAATGCTTGGGTCAGTTTTCACTGTGAAGGGCGGAATTTCATCAAACTTATTATAATCTTCTGACATGTCTGTCTTGTCCTCGATTCCCACGATGTTTCTTTTCCCTGAAAGAACTATGTGACGCTTTGGCTCATCATATGATGTATTCGTTTGCATATTTTTTCTTTTTTTTTGGTCTGGAGGACATGTCCTTCACATAGAAAACCTGAGCCACATCATTGGCTAGGACGAATGGTTCGTCTAAGTTCTTCATAAGATTGTTGAGATCCACCGTTGTCATTCCGTACTTCTTGTCTACCTCAACCCCTCCTCCTGTTAGCTTGACCCATTTGCATCGAAACAAGGGGACCTTAAAATTAGGTCCATAGTCAAGTTCCCATATCTCCTCTATGAACCCATAATACGTGGTCTTTTACCCATTGTCTTCTGCTGCATCGAAGCGGACACCACTGTTTTGGTTGGTGCTCTTTTTATCTTGGCCTATCGTGTAAAATGTATTCCCATTTATCTCGTACCCTTGGAAAGTACATACAGTCCAAGACGGTGTCCTGGCCAACAAGTACAGCTGATCCCCAACAGTGGTGTTATTCGTGAGAAGTCTTTGCAGCCAGCCGCCAAAACTCGCCATGTGTTCACTTATAATCCATTCATCAGACTGCCCCGGGTGTTTGAGGCGTATTAAATTCTTGTGTTCATTGATATACGGGGCAACCAAGATAGATCTTTATAAAACCGTGTAGTGTGCTTGATTGAGAGAATGCCCGTCCCTACATATCATTGCTTTACATCCTAGGGTGCCTTTTCCACGCAGTCTCCCCTCATGTCGTGATTCTGGAACACCAATCGCCTTAAGGTCAGGAATAAAATCAACACAGAACTCAATGACCTCCTCTGTTACATAGCCCTTGGAGATGCTTCCTTCTGGCCTAGCACGGTTATGAACATATTTCTTTAAGACTCCCATGTACCTCTCAAAGGGGAACATATTGTGTAGAAATACAGGACCGAGAATGGCAATCTCTTCTACTAGGTGAACCAGGAGATGCGTCATAATATTGAAGAAGGATGGTGGGAACACCAACTCAAAGCTGACAAGACATTGGGCCACATCTGTTTGTAACCCTGGTAGGCTTTCTGGATCGATTACCTTCTGAGATATTGCATTGAGGAATGCACATAGCTTCACAATGGGTACTCGAACATTTTCAGGTAGAACCAATCGGAAGCAATTGTGTCATAATCACGTGGCAGTCATGAGACTTCAGGTTTTGGAATTTTTTCTCTGTCATATTTATTATTCCCTTTATATTCGACGAGAAGCCAGACGGGACCTTGATACTGCTCAGACATTCAAAAAAGATTTCCTTCTCTGCTTTGGTAAGAGCGTAGCTGGCAGGAGTTAAGTGGCATCGTTTACCCTTCTCGTTCTCAGGATGCATAGGCTCTTCAGGGGCCTTCAGACGTTGCTGGTCCTGTCGTGCTTCCGGTGTATCTTTTGTCTTCCCATACACTCCTAGAAAGCCTAGCAGGTTCACGCAAACATTCTTCGTCACGTGCATCACGTCGATTGAAGAGCGGACCTCTAAGACTTTCCAATAGGGTAGGTCCCAAAATATAGATTGCTTCTTCCACATGGGCGCGTGTCCGGCATCGTCATTCGGAACAGATAGACTGCCAGGACCTTTTCCAAAGATCACTTCTAGGTCCTTGACCATACCAAATACCTCCTCACCGGTACGGAGGACAGGCTTCCTCCAGGGTTCTGCCAGACGTTTGAAATGCTTGCCTTTCTTTCTTACTGGATGCAGGTTCGGAAGAAATCGGCGATACCCTAGGTACACAACCTTCTTACATTTATCCAAATATACACTTTCAGTATCATCTAAACAGTGTGTGCATGCATTGTATCCCTTGTTTGTCTTCCCTGAAATGTTACTAAGAGCAGGCCAATCATTGATGGTTACGAAAAGCAATGCTCGTAGGTCAAATGGCTCCCCTTTGTGCTCATCCCACATACGTACACCTGGTTTGGCCCACAGCTGTAAAAGTTCTTCAACTAATGGCCTTAGGTACACATCAATGTCGTTGCCGGGTTGCCTCGGGCCTTGGATGAGCACTGGCATCATAATGAACTTCCTCTTCATACACAACCAAGGAGGAAGCTTATAGATACATAGGGTCACAGGCCAGGTGCTGTGACTGCAGCTCTGCTCACCAAAAGGATTCATGCCGTCTGTACTTAGACCAAACCTTAAGTTCCTTGCGTCACGTGCAAAGTCCGAGTACTCTCGCTCGACTTTTCTCCACTGTGACCCATCAACGGGGTGTCTCAACATCGCGTCTTTCTTACGGTCTTCCATGTGCCATCGCAACAACTTGGCATGCTCTTTATTTCTGAAGAGACGTTTTAACCGTGGTATTATAGGAGCATACCACATAACCTTGGCGGGAACCTTCTTCCTAGGGGCCTCGCCCTCAACATCGCCAGGATCGTCTCGTCTGATCTTATACCGCAGTGCAGTGCATACCGGGCATGCATCCAAATTCTCGTACTTCTCACCGCGGTAGAGGATGCAGTCATTAATGCAGGCATGTATCTTCTGCACGTCTAATCCTAGAGGGCAGACAACCTTCTTTGCTTAGTATGTACTGTTAGGCAACTCATTATTTCTTGGAAGAAGATTCTTCATTTTTACCAACAACTTTGAAAATGCGCTGTCAGTCACACCATTCTCTGCCTTCCATTGCAGCAAATCCAGTGTGGCACCTAGCTTTTTGTGGCCATCTTCGCAAGTTGGATACAACAATGTTTTGTGATCCTTTAACATCTGCTCCAGCTTCTCCTTCTCCTTTTCAGTTTCACATTCTTCCTTTGCATCAGTAATGGCCCGACCAAGATCGTCATCAGCGGGCCCATCTGCTCCCTCTTGATCTTCATTATCTACCTCCGTTGCATTATCATCATATTCAGGATACATATTATGATAGTTTTCATCATCCTCTTCTTCTTCGTTGTCTTCCATCACAACCTCTTTTTCTCCGTGCTTGGTCCAACAATTATAGCTGGGCATGAAACCAGATCGAAGCAGGTGGGCGTGAATGGTTCTGGTATTTGAGTAGTCTTTCTTGTTCTCAAAGTGAACACACGGACAGCACATAAAACCATTGTGACCACGGTTTGCATTAGCCACAACGATGAAATTTTGGAGGCCCGTAATGTACTCGGAAGTGCGGCGGTCACCGTACATCCATTGCCGATTCATCTGCATTAATATGTAGTATATATCAAAAAATAATAGGGAGATGACCATTTATATATATAGTACATCAATGACACATGAAACTATAGTTGCCGACCTCGACCAAGACGGAAAGAGCAACAAGAAAGCTTATTTTGAGCTCTCGGGCATTTCACCGAACACCTCTAGTGCATATGAAAAAAACACAAACTAGCACTCTTCACACCCTCTTGCTAGGCTCCAAAATGTGAAAGAATGGAAGAGTGGGGTGTGTGTGGGCTGGGGTGGTGTCTTATATAGCCCCCCCCTTTAACACCGGTTCGTGCCACGAACCGGTGTTAAAGGGGGGGGGTGCGCGGGCCACTGGTGCAGGGACCTTTAACACCGGTTCGTGGCACGAACCGGTGTTAAAGGGGGGGCTCCTTTAATGCCGCAGAGGACACGCTGGTACGGCCCCCCCCTTTAACACCGGTTCGTAGAAGAACCGGTGTTAAAGCCCATTTTCGGGATCAACAAAAGCCCTCGTTTCCACTAGTGATCACAGGGTTGACGACCTTTTGCTCTGGCGGCAGTTGCGCCGACGGCATTACCGTCGGCCTAGAGGAGTTGGCTGGAGCTACGCCGACGGCAATGCCGTCGGCCTATCTTTTTTCTTCTTTTTTAAATTTTTTTTCCAATTTTTTTTGTTTTGAATTATTAATCTCACCAGCATTTTTTTAATTATTTGACTCATTAATCTCACAAGTATTTTTTTAACTCTAAGTATAATTAATTTCCAGTTAAATTATACTAATTGTCAAACTTCCTCATCGATCACGCATCCTAGCACTACTCCAGCCCCAGCACGCTTAACTTCTCTGTTCCTTCTAGATAAGCTTCCATTTAGGAAACTAGACCTTGCTGATAATATTACAATATCAATTCTATTAACCCTTGGAGGATAGTATCACACACCTTTATTTTTAAATTTTCAAACATTTATTTAAGAAAAGAATAATGAATAAGTAATAATAATCTTGAATTCAAATTAAAATAAAACAAATTTTATTTATATTGCCTTTTTCCATTTAATATTGAATAATTCACAACTACTAATCCATAAATCATAATTCAACAAATAATATATCCAAATCAATCAGAAAAATAAGAGGAATCCAAATATGAGATCCCTATCATATATTTAATTATGTATCGTATCTTTTTAACACTAGAACAACCGAAACTATGTTAGGATTCATGAAACATCCTTTTTTGCACTCGGAAAAAAAGGAAAATGGCTTATTGGTGCGACGAAAAAGAAAACTTGAAGTGGATCTCTAATGAAATATAATATTGTGAGTCTAAAAATAATTTTTGTAAAAAATCATGAGCATCAGATAATGTACATATAGTTCAAATCAGACCCACTCCCTGCCGATTTGGCAGGAATTTGTCTTTTTACCAGGGGTGGACGAAAAAGTTCGAGCTCCCCCGGTTGAAACATTGTGCATGTAAGGTGGTCTAGTATTTTTTAAAAATGGGGTGATAGCATTTTGAATTAGCCATTTGGTGGTTGCTTCACAAAACGCCCCATTTTTGGCGCTCGGAAAATAGAAAATGGCTTTTCGGTGCGACGAAAAGGAAAACTTCCGCCTGCAAAATTGTTCACCATCACATGGTATACATGCATGCACAATATAGAGATATTATCGCAAACTATACTGCGATTCTAGCAATAACATTGGTCATTTGACCTGAAATCCAGAAAACCTCGATTGAGATAGGTCATTTTGTGAAGGTTTTTTGAGACTCAATGAATATACCATGTTTGGTATTTTTCCATGTAACTATGTCATATAATATGACACCACGCGAAGGTTTTGCATTGTTTCGATCATTTTTGAATTTTTTATGCCCATTTCAAACTATCATCAAACTTCCTAAATCGAGGGGCATGATGATTCTTAGCTCGGAGCTGAGTCTCACTAAAATTTCATTAGATCTCTGATGAAATAGCATATTGTGAACCTAAAAATATTTTTTGCAAAAAATCATGAGCAATATATCATGTACCTGTTGTTCAAATCTAACTCATTTCCTCCCTATTCAGCAGGAATTTGTCTTTTTCACGAGAGGTGAATGGAAAGGTTTGAGATACCCAGGTTGGGTAATTATCCATTCCATATGGTCTAGTATTTTTAAAAAATGTGGTATTATCATTTCAAAACTTTCATTTGGTGGTTGCTTGACAAAAACACCCCGTTTTTTGCACTCGGAAAATGAAAAATGGCTTTTTGGTGCGAAAAAAGGAAAACTTCCTCCTGCAACATTGTTCACTATCCCATGATACACATGCGTGCACAATATAGACACATTATCGCAAACTATACCGCGATTCTAGCAATAACATTGGTCATTTGACCTGAAATCCAGAAAACCTCGATTGGGATAGGTCATTTTGTGAAGGTTTTTTTGAGACTCAATGAATATACCAAGTCTGGTATTTTTCCATGCAACTATGTCGTATATGTCATCGATATGGTCACGGCAGATGCTGCAATCGGCAGCGAGTAGTAGAACGAGGGGCAAGGGCGGCCAGCCATCTGCGGTGCGAGATGAGGGCAAAGACACATGGTTTTACCCAGGTTCGGCCCCCCGGAGGGTAAAGACCTACTCCTGCTAGATTGTATTATGGAGGTGTTACAATGGGCGAGATCGGTGGCTAGGCGGCGAGTCGCTGGGGTGTATGAGGGAACGTGTCTCTACTCACCCTATAGGGAGGTTTATATAGGCTCACCTCCCCTAGGGTTTACATATCTCAACCGATTCGGTTACAGCTTCAGTAGTCGTTTAACCTAGTCCGACTAGGCCTATCTACTCGCCTGGGCCTTCAGCTTCCAGTCGCTCGGTACCTTGCTGGGCTTCAATCCACTCGCCGTTCTGCAGGCCCACTCGCCAACTCACGGGCCAGTCGGAAACGCCCTGCTGGGTATACCCCAGTAGGCGTAAGTGGCTGCTGGCAGTCGGAGTATACGGCTTCTGAATAGGCATCCAGTCGAATCGTCGGCGGGCTCCTGTATAAAGGAGACAACCAATGATCCAGGTCGCAGCTTTGGCGAGTCGAGTCGGCGAAACACTGTCTTAGTGATTGGGTCGGCGAGCCGAGTGGCCGTAGTTGGACCGTCAGGCGTGGTCAAACTAGCCGTTGGGGTAATCCAACGGTAACCTTTGGCATAATCACCGCGTGGTAACGGCTCCCTCATTTGGCGGGTAACTCCCGCTATATAAGAGGAATGGCAGGCAATCGTAAAGCCAACTCCTCACCACTTCTTCCGAGTGCGCGCATTTTCCTTCCTTCGCTCCGCGATCCAGTCGACCCGAAATCCTCCGATCTCCAACCAACTTCTCGGCCATGTCCCTTTCCACCGAGCCGTGGGGCAGATCCAAGTGCACGAGGGCGCAGCTGGCCTCTTTCGAGGAGGCCGGGATCCTGCGAGCCGGCTATTGGCGTATCCCCGCAGCTGGAGAAACGACCCCAAACCCGCGAGAGAGGGAATTCGTCTGTTTCACCAGTCATCTCGAGCGAGGGCTAGGGTTTCCCACATCCCTATTCTTCCGGCGCTTCTGCGCTTACTACGGGATCCAGCCTTCAGATCTGGGTCCCCACAGCATCGAGCAGCTCGCCATCTTCGTGGCGTTCTGCGAATGCTACTTGGGCTGCCGGCCCTACTTCCCCTTGTGGCAAGATCTGTTCCATGGACGGATCAGCCGCGAGGAGGCAGGCGGCCCAATGCTAGCCGCGGGCGGCTTGACGTTTCAGCTCAAGTCCAAAGCTTCTTTCTTTGATCTGATGCTACCCGCCAAGGCAACGAGCGACTGGAAAAAGTCGTGGTTCTACGTGGCCGAGGCGACCCCGGAGGACGAGGTGGCGATCTCGCGGTACTCCGCCAATCGCTCCGAGCCACGCCGTCTCCAAGTCGGCAAGCTCCCCGACGACCAGCGGATGGTCGTTGACGAGATGCTCCAGACCATCCGTGGTCTAAAAAAGAAGGGCCTTCAGACGATAAATTTGTACAATTGCTGGCTTGGGCGACGGCTCGTTCCACTCGCCCAGCGCGAGCACTACATGTACCAGTACACGGGCCGGGGAGACTCGACGAAGGCCTGCCTCGACGAGTGGAAGCTGGAGGATTATCTCCCAACGTTGAAGAAGATTACCCAGGCGGTGTACCTAGACGCGCAGGCTGGGGTCGCCCCCTATACCGCGAAGCGTCTGGCTCCAACGGTAATTTCTTTACCTTGCTCGCAGTCGCAGTATATGCAGTCGCGGTAATTCTGATTCCGTTTTGTATTCATCGCAGATATTCCAAGTTGTGGAAGGGTGGCTCCCACCTTCGGATGATGAGAGCCCGGGCCCATCCGCCCAGGACATAGGCGAATCGCCACCTGCGAGGGGCAACGAGGACGACGAGGACGAGTCCGAAGAGGAGGTCGCCCCGCTGGTCCGAAAGACCCGCGGGCAACGACAGCGCGAGATCGAGGCGAGCAGAAGCCTCGAGCGTCATGATGACGACGACGAGCTCCTAGAGACCACCTCGCGCCGTCAAGCCACTCCGTCAAAGAAGAAGAAGAAGGAAAGGGAGGCGAAGGCCCCCCCGAAGAAGAAAACGAAGCCGTCGAGGACGGCCTCACCGCCGCACTCGGCGAGCAGCTCCGATGCTCCCAGCCCAGCCGGTGACGGCGCGCCACCAGCGACAACCACGCTGGACGCGGCGACCGTGGAAGTGCCGCTGGCCTCAATGCCTCCGCCATTCGCCCCAGTCTCTGGGCTGGGGGAGGCTCCGGCTACGGTGACTTCGCCTCGCAAGGAGGCTCCGACTGCGGCGGCTTCGCCTCGCAAGGAGGCTCCGGCTACAGCAGCCCCAACTCGCGAGGAAGCTCCCGCCGAGGATGTCCCAGAGGCGCCAGTTGCAGCCTCGACGACGAATAAGCCGTCCGTGTCTTGGGCACGCGACGTCCTGGAACTGGGGCTCAGTCGCCGACTTGTAGGGGTCCCAACCTTTAATAAGATTGATCCCTCCTGTGTTTACAATGCTAGTCCCTGGATCAATAGCTAGCATCCACAGTTAAGATGTAATATCAAGAAACAAAGGTCATAATATAACTTGATAACCAGGAATAACATAATTTTATTACATCTTACATAGCTCATTTGGCTATTACATTACATTGCAGCGAAATAAATATAGTCATGGGTCCTTCATCTTCAAAGTGCCACAGGCAGATGTTGGTTGTAGACTTTGTAATCCTAAACAATCAATCTTCACTAAAATCAATCAAACCTGCAACATACAAGTTACAGCCACAAAGGTTCAATACATTTTGAATTGTATTGGCAAGTGATACTATATTTGTATAGTGGAGTCTATCATCTATATGCATTTGGCTAAGTGGAGTTGAGGCTTGCATTGATCAAAATAGGTTTTTCTTATCATTTTGAAAATACTAAGTTTTTGTTTGACAAAATCATTTTCCTCAATCAAAGATTTCAAGATCCTTGTACCAAGCCATCTCTCCATCAATGATTGAAGAATTCAAACAACCCTTGTTCAAACCACAAGATTTTAATTTAGAAATTGGAATGATGAGATTCTTGATTGCTTCCATGTCTTGATGCTCAAATTGTCCTTTACCAGGGACATGGCTAAGTACTTAGGTTTTACACTCTGCAGAGGTGGTGCACTTTCCCCACAAGACTTGGTTTCCCAAGACAAGATCTTTCAGAAGCTTTCCCTTAGACCAATATGGACGCGTTCCAACCTATCAAACACTACCACCAACTGTCCATATGGCTAAGTTCTTGCAACCTATATGATCATGGCAGAGCCCATATTGCCAAGTGGTTGCACTTGAAGCTTCTCAACATTTGACATCTCAAATCCCTTTGTTTCCTGGGTGGCATTCCACAAGTGAGATACACAATCCAAGTCCATGGCATTGTGAACCACTCAACCATTCTCCACCAAGCAAGCCCATTCCACCCAGGTGATTCATTAACTTAGTTGTTTTATTAAACAAAACTTAAGTCCTCAGACTTAGAATATTTTTCCATAGTGTGAATATATATTCCACCCATGTTTTCTATTAGCTAGGCTAAGCTTGGTAGTAGTAGGAATCTCTAACTTTAGGAAAATCCTGCTAAGGATTCATCTACTAGGTTTCCCTATAGCAAGATCTATACTTAGCAAAATCCATGCAGGTTTACTTAGCAAAATCACTAATGCATAGTGAAAGTATTGGGATAGAAAGTATGAAGCATCACTTGCCTTTTTGGAAGGGAATGGTAGTTCACTCCTTGATCTTGTTAGTCTCACACTTCACTACAAGTCAAACAAGCAAACACTAATTCAATTTACATTCCAAACCAATAATCACTCAAACAATTTCACACACACAAGACAATGGAAACTAATTCATGCATGGGAGCATGCACAAGATAGTTTTATTTTGCAAAGGGGTCTCTATGGGGTTTCTAAACTTTGTAAGATCCAAATTGGTCATTTACCAAAGTGGCAAAGTCACTAGTTAGAGGGTTTTGCCCAAAATCTATTTTAAATCCATTTATCATTTCATGTGGTGAAAAATGTTTTTATTAAGGCAAAACTCTTAAGTTGTTCACCAAATGAGTTGCTATTGCAAAACTTGGTGTTTTTAGGTCAGTAGGTTTGGTACAAAACATTTCCTTAAAGTTTTCTTTCCATAAACATTTTTATAACAAAAACCATTCCTTTTTATTTGGCTAGAAAATGACTAAGTCAAGTAATCTAACCTAAATCTTACAAAAATCATTTCTAACACCAATGGTTGGTTCCTAGGGTCAGTAAGGTCACAACAAACCATTTTGCAAAAGTTTTATCCCTAAATTCAATTTTAAACAATTTTTATACTCTAAACAAGTACACAAATGTTTCTGCAAATTCAAACAAGCTAACAGATACTATTTGTCAAACTAAGGCCATGGTTAGCTAGGGCTTGTTCTCCTGAATCCATTGATATAAAATTTGCCAAATTTGGACGTGTGGATCAAAAGATATAAGGGTTTGAAGTTTGTAAATAATTCTGATTTCAAATTCTAATTTCAATCTTTCTGGTGACACGCGGCGGCTTCCTATTCGTCGGTACCGTTTCGGTTGGATCACGCGACGACAGCCGTTGGATTAAGTTAAATCGTGCGGTGCGCAGAGGTTACTTACTGCTTCAGTTAAATTCTATCGTGGCCTTACGATTATGATCCAACGGTGCTAGGCACACCAGCCACAGATGGGCGGCGCTGCAGTGGCTACCGGCGGCGGAGCTGTCGGTCGACGATGGTGCCGATGCTACAGGAGGTTAGGGAGAAAGGGGAGATGCTCACCAGGCTCAGGAGAACACGGCGAAGCTCAAGGTGCTCTAGAGATGGCAAGGGGCGCACTGGTCTTGGCAGGATTGCTCGCCGGAGTTGCTTCGGGCGGCGGTGCTCTCGGGTTGTTGTTGCCGGCTTCGTTTAGGACCGCGCTAGGACAAAATAGAGGCATGGTGAGGTGCGCACGAGGGTCACGAGTAAGGGAACATCATCGGGTTTGAGAGGGGAGGTCGGGTTCTACCTGGGGACGTCGTCGGAGAATGGCAGACGCGGCGGCGTTCGAAAGCTTGATGTAGCCGACGCTATGGGGCGCCCGCGGTTGAGAGGAGGATGCTGGGAGATGCGTCTGGTTGTGGGGGAGCTTTGAGCTTGGTCAATGAAGCAAGGGGAGGTCTGGTTTCGCCGGAATCGTCACCGGAGCATCATCGGAGACAGGGCAGTCGAGGAGAAATTGTGGCGGCCTGGAGGCGTGTCGAGGAGGGGCGTCTGGGGAAAACGGAAGAGGGGAGAGGGGCGCTTTAACTTGCTTGGTCAAGGGCCTGAGTAATGGTTTAGTTAACGCGTATTACGTCGCCCTTAATTTTGCCTGCAACGACCGGCGAGGGGGAAAGGTGTGGTTCGCGGGTGGGGAAGAAGGGGCCGTGGTGTGGGGTCCTCTGGCAGTGAGAGAAAGGGAGTGGAGGTGGGGCCAGTAGTCAGTCTCTCGGTGGGTAAGTTGCTGGGTGAAAGAAAACGATTCGGGCTGGAGAGGAGGTGGGCTGCGAGTTGGGCTGTTGGGCCAGATGGTGGGCTGGTCGTTTTCTCTTATTTTTTTCTGTTTACTTTGTTTTATTCTTTTCTATTTCTATTTTCTGATTTGTTATTTCAAACAATTCTCAAGCATTCAAATAATTCAAACAATTCAAACAATTTTAATGAGTTTTTGTTTCTGTTTATTAACATAAACCAAATCCCAAAAGTAAAATTATATTTTATTTATTTTAGGATCTATTCATTACTTAAATAAAATAGCCCTTTAGTTATAAAAATAGGGTTTGATTTATAAAATCTTCATTTGAAATTCAAATGCTTTCAAAACCCAATCAGTAGGTTTTATTTGGAAATAAAGAATATTTGGAAAACTTGTTAGAGTCTACTATTAATTAAATATAATAGACTTTCTTTAATAAATCCAATAGGATTTGTTTTATTGAGATATTTATTTTGAAATCTAAAATAAAGCCAAAACACTTTAGTAGGTTTTATTTGAGAATATAAATACTTGGAAAACTTATTTTAAAATAAATAAATAGGTTTTAGTGTTTTATTTAAAAGGGAATAAGTCTTTACTTTAATAAAACTTGGATATTAAATCCTTGTTATTTTATTCAATTAATCCTTTCCTATTTTTATCAAAACAAAACATTTATTTCAAAATATTGGCCAAGGTTTAATTTGGTTTTATAAATATTCTTTATTTATGAATCCACCTTTTTTTTTGAAAACCAAATCTTTTATTAAAAGATCCAAAATAGTAAATCAAAACATTTTAACTTCCTTTAATAGATGTTTATCTTTATGAATCCCTTTAGGATTTTTATTTAATCCAAATTAGTTTGAAGTTTCCAATTGAATTCAAAAAGTTTCTTCTGGCTCTGAAAATCAAACAAAGTTTTATTTTATTCATTTATTTTCACATTACAAGATTTGGAAAATCTTGGGATGTGACAGGCTACCACCCTTAAAATAAATCTCGTCCCGAGATTTGGGAAGGCTGGGGTTACAAGCAGGTTCACACAACTAGGGTACTACCACCCTTAAAAATTTTCAAACAAAAAATACATATTGGCCTTCTTGGGATTCTGGGAAAAATCTCTCTAAGCAAACAGTTGCATGGTGTCCTTGGTTTCCATACTTGACTCATGGGCCAAGGTTGAGATCCTTCATAGACTTGTTTAACTTTTTCTCCATCCTTTCTGGACAATTGTTTGCATAGTGGCCTAGTTCCTTGCATTTGAAACACATCACTTGGTTGATATCTTTCTTTTCCTTTGGTATCATTGCCTTTTGTTTGTTTCTTTGGTTCTTCTTCTTTTCTGGGCATTCATAGGCATAGTGTCCCATCTCTTTGCAATTGTAACATTGCTCTTGAGTAATATCCTTCTTGTTAGGGTTGGGGCATTTCTTCTTCTTCTTGGGTCTCTCTAAAGCTAGGAGTTCTTCTAGTTCATGTTCTTCATAGGTGGGAGATCTTTCTCTTTTCTTGGGGCATTGATCTTCATGCTCCTTGGATGCATGATCCTTGTATCTAAAAACATTGCTAGCTTGGGTTCCTTCTAGAATAACATCCTTGTCATCCTTGTTGTCATTAGCTCTTTGGGAAAAGTTTTCTCCCATGTTGATCATTTGAGTAACCAATCCTTGCAACAATTGGGATTGAAGTTTCAAAATCCTTTGTATAGCTGGGTCTAGTCCATTGTTGTTGGCTAAAAGCTGAGTTGTCTCTTGGCTCAACTGGTTTTGGGTTGCTATAAGTTCTCTCATGTTGTCTTCTTGGTTGGTGTTGGTGTCTCTTAGAGTAGTCATCTGTTTGGGTTGGATTGGGATTAGAATAGGCAAAATATTTCTAAGGAAATATTTCTAATCACACACATCACAATTTACACAAACAATGTGCATGCAATCACAACCAATCATTTCACTCAAACAACAAAGTTCAAGCACATTTTTAGGCAACAAAATATTTTTGTTACACCACATAAGTTGGTGTGTTTGACTTAACTATAAATGGTGGTCCATCTACATGGTTTACTTGTGATTTCTCCTTCCTTTATGATTCTTCTTGTATGAGATCATGATTCCTTGGGATAACTCTTGGTTACAATACTTCAAAGTTGTTGATGGTTCCTTCTTATTTTGCTTTCCCTCAGTCTCTAAATCTTGAGTAGGATTTCCTTGTTTCACTTGTAGTCCTTAGTGGTTTCCAAGTTGGAAGTCCTTGGTGAATATGCTGAAGATGTTGAAGTCATTAGAGCTGAAGATGTTGAAGTCATTAGAGTTGAAGAAATTGAAGAAGTCCTTTGCATATGGTGTAGTCTTTGGTCATGGGGTAGGTTTTTCCATCAAGTTGAAGTAGAAGAGATGTAGAGTTGAAACCAAAATGATTGAGGAAAGAGTTTACAAGTGTTTTTGTAAATAGTTTTTGGAACAAATACAACTCCTATTTTCTAAGGGTTTTTGTCCAATCCTAGGTTTACAAATCCTACAGGCAACACAATGCTCTGATACCATCTGTAGGGGTCCCAACCTTTAATAAGATTGATCCCTCCTGTGTTTACAATGCTAGTCCCTGGATCAATAGCTAGCATCCATAGTTAAGATGTAATATCAAGAAACAAAGGTCATAATATAACTTTATAACCAGGAATAACATAATTTTATTACATCTTACATAGCTCATTTGGCTATTACATTACATTGAAGCGGAATAAATATAGTCATGGGTCCTTCATCTTCAAAGTGCCACAGGCAGATGTTGGTTGTAGACTTTGTAATCCTAAACAATCAATCTTCACTAAAATCAATCAAACCTGCAACATACAAGTTACAGCCACAAAGGGTCAATACATTTTGAATTGTATTGGCAAGTGATACTATATTTGTATAGTGGAGTCTATCATCTATATGCATTTGGCTAAGTGGAGTTGAGGCTTGCATTGATCAAAATAGGTTTTTCTTATCATTTTGAAAATACTAAGTTTTTGTTTGACAAAATCATTTTCCTCAATCAAAGATTTCAAGATCCTTGTACCAAGCCATCTCTCCATCAATGATTGAAGAATTCAAACAACCCTTGTTCAAACCACAAGATTTTAATTTAGAAATTGGAATGATGAGATTCTTGATTGCTTCCATGTCTTGATGCTCAAATTGTCCTTTACCAGGGACATGGCTAAGTACTTAGGTTTTACACTCTGCAGAGGTGGTGCACTTTCCCCACAAGACTTGGTTTCCCAAGACAAGATCTTTCAGAAGCTTTCCCTTAGACCAATATGGACGCGTTCCAACCTATCAAACACTACCACCAACTGTCCATATGGCTAAGTTCTTGCAACCTATATGATCATGGCAGAGCCCATATTGCCAAGTGGTTGCACTTGAAGCTTCTCAACATTTGACATCTCAAATCCCTTTGTTTCCTGGGTGGCATTCCACAAGTGAGATACACAATCCAAGTCCATGGCATTGTGAACCACTCAACCATTCTCCACCAAGCAAGCCCATTCCACCCAGGTGATTCATTAACTTAGTTGTTTTATTAAACAAAACTTAAGTCCTCAGACTTAGAATATTTTTCCATAGTGTGAATATATATTCCACCCATGTTTTCTATTAGCTAGGCTAAGCTTGGTAGTAGTAGGAATCTCTAACTTTAGGAAAATCCTGCTAAGGATTCATCTACTAGGTTTCCCTATAGCAAGATCTATACTTAGCAAAATCCATGCAGGTTTACTTAGCAAAATCACTAATGCATAGTGAAATTATTGGGATAGAAAGTATGAAGCATCACTTGCCTTTTTGGAAGGGAATGGTAGTTCACTCCTTGATCTTGTTAGTCTCACACTTCACTACAAGTCAAACAAGCAAACACTAATTCAATTTACATTCCAAACCAATAATCACTCAAACAATTTCACACACACAAGACAATGGAAACTAATTCATGCATGGGAGCATGCACAAGATAGTTTTATTTTGCAAAGGGGTCTCTATGGGGTTTCTAAACTTTGTAAGATCCAAATTGGTCATTTACCAAAGTGGCAAAGTCACTAGTTAGAGGGTTTTGCCCAAAATCTATTTTAAATCCATTTATCATTTCATGTGGTGAAAAATGTTTTTATTAAGGCAAAACTCTTAAGTTGTTCACCAAATGAGTTGCTATTGCAAAACTTGGTGTTTTTAGGTCAGTAGGTTTGGTACAAAACATTTCCTTAAAGTTTTCTTTCCATAAACATTTTTATAACAAAAACCATTCCTTTTTATTTGGCTAGAAAATGACTAAGTCAAGTAATCTAACCTAAATCTTACAAAAATCATTTCTAACACCAATGGTTGGTTCCTAGGGTCAGTAAGGTCACAACAAACCATTTTGCAAAAGTTTTATCCCTAAATTCAATTTTAAACAATTTTTATACTCTAAACAAGTACACAAATGTTTCTGCAAATTCAAACAAGCTAACAGATACTATTTGTCAAACTAAGGCCATGGTTAGCTAGGGCTTGTTCTCCTGAATCCATTGATATAAAATTTGCCAAATTTGGACGTGTGGATCAAAAGATATAAGGGTTTGAAGTTTGTAAATAATTCTGATTTCAAATTCTAATTTCAATCTTTCTGGTGACACGCGGCGGCTTCCTATTCGTCGGTACCGTTTCGGTTGGATCACGCGACGACAGCCGTTGGATTAAGTTAAATCGTGCGGTGCGCAGAGGTTACTTACTACTTCAGTTAAATTCTATCGTGGCCTTACGATTATGATCCAACGGTGCTAGGCACACCAGCCACAGATGGGCGGCGCTGCAGTGGCTACCGGCGGCGGAGCTGTCGGTCGACGATGGTGCCGATGCTACAGGAGGTTAGGGAGAAAGGGGAGATGCTCACCAGGCTCAGGAGAACACGGCGAAGCTCAAGGTGCTCTAGAGATGGCAAGGGGCGCACTGGTCTTGGCAGGATTGCTCGCCGGAGTTGCTTCGGGCGGCGGTGCTCTCGGGTTGTTGTTGCCGGCTTCGTTTAGGACCGCGCTAGGACAAAATAGAGGCATGGTGAGGTGCGCACGAGGGTCACGAGTAAGGGAACATCATCGGGTTTGAGAGGGGAGGTCGGGTTCTACCTGGGGACGTCGTCGGAGAATGGCAGACGCGGCGGCGTTCGAAAGCTTGATGTAGCCGACGCTATGGGGCGCCCGCGGTTGAGAGGAGGATGCTGGGAGATGCGTCTGGTTGTGGGGGAGCTTTGAGCTTGGTCAATGAAGCAAGGGGAGGTCTGGTTTCGCCGGAATCGTCACCGGAGCATCATCGGAGACAGGGCAGTCGAGGAGAAATTGTGGCGGCCTGGAGGCGTGTCGAGGAGGGGCGTCTGGGGAAAACGGAAGAGGGGAGAGGGGCGCTTTAACTTGCTTGGTCAAGGGCCTGAGTAATGGTTTAGTTAACGCGTATTACGTCGCCCTTAATTTTGCCTGCAACGACCGGCGAGGGGGAAAGGTGTGGTTCGCGGGTGGGGAAGAAGGGGCCGTGGTGTGGGGTCCTCTGGCAGTGAGAGAAAGGGAGTGGAGGTGGGGCCAGTAGTCAGTCTCTCGGTGGGTAAGTTGCTGGGTGAAAGAAAACGATTCGGGCTGGAGAGGAGGTGGGCTGCGAGTTGGGCTGTTGGGCCAGATGGTGGGCTGGTCGTTTTCTCTTATTTTTTTCTGTTTACTTTGTTTTATTCTTTTCTATTTCTATTTTCTGATTTGTTATTTCAAACAATTCTCAAGCATTCAAATAATTCAAACAATTCAAACAATTTTAATGAGTTTTTGTTTCTGTTTATTAACATAAACCAAATCCCAAAAGTAAAATTATATTTTATTTATTTTAGGATCTATTCATTACTTAAATAAAATAGCCCTTTAGTTATAAAAATAGGGTTTGATTTATAAAATCTTCATTTGAAATTCAAATGCTTTCAAAACCCAATCAGTAGGTTTTATTTGGAAATAAAGAATATTTGGAAAACTTGTTAGAGTCTACTATTAATTAAATATAATAGACTTTCTTTAATAAATCCAATAGGATTTGTTTTATTGAGATATTTATTTTGAAATCTAAAATAAAGCCAAAACACTTTAGTAGGTTTTATTTGAGAATATAAATACTTGGAAAACTTATTTTAAAATAAATAAATAGGTTTTAGTGTTTTATTTAAAAGGGAATAAGTCTTTACTTTAATAAAACTTGGATATTAAATCCTTGTTATTTTATTCAATTAATCCTTTCCTATTTTTATCAAAACAAAACATTTATTTCAAAATATTGGCCAAGGTTTAATTTGGTTTTATAAATATTCTTTATTTATGAATCCACCTTTTTTTTTGAAAACCAAATCTTTTATTAAAAGATCCAAAATAGTAAATCAAAACATTTTAACTTCCTTTAATAGATGTTTATCTTTATGAATCCCTTTAGGATTTTTATTTAATCCAAATTAGTTTGAAGTTTCCAATTGAATTCAAAAAGTTTCTTCTGGCTCTGAAAATCAAACAAAGTTTTATTTTATTCATTTATTTTCACATTACAAGATTTGGAAAATCTTGGGATGTGACAGGCTACCACCCTTAAAATAAATCTCGTCCCGAGATTTGGGAAGGCTGGGGTTACAAGCAGGTTCACACAACTAGGGTACTACCACCCTTAAAAATTTTCAAACAAAAAATACATATTGGCCTTCTTGGGATTCTGGGAAAAATCTCTCTAAGCAAACAGTTGCATGGTGTCCTTGGTTTCCATACTTGACTCATGGGCCAAGGTTGAGATCCTTCATAGACTTGTTTAACTTTTTCTCCATCCTTTCTGGACAATTGTTTGCATAGTGGCCTAGTTCCTTGCATTTGAAACACATCACTTGGTTGATATCTTTCTTTTCCTTTGGTATCATTGCCTTTTGTTTGTTTCTTTGGTTCTTCTTCTTTTCTGGGCATTCATAGGCATAGTGTCCCATCTCTTTGCAATTGTAACATTGCTCTTGAGTAATATCCTTCTTGTTAGGGTTGGGGCATTTCTTCTTCTTCTTGGGTCTCTCTAAAGCTAGGAGTTCTTCTAGTTCATGTTCTTCATAGGTGGGAGATCTTTCTCTTTTCTTGGGGCATTGATCTTCATGCTCCTTGGATGCATGATCCTTGTATCTAAAAACATTGCTAGCTTGGGTTCCTTCTAGAATAACATCCTTGTCATCCTTGTTGTCATTAGCTCTTTGGGAAAAGTTTTCTCCCATGTTGATCATTTGAGTAACCAATCCTTGCAACAATTGGGATTGAAGTTTCAAAATCCTTTGTATAGCTGGGTCTAGTCCATTGTTGTTGGCTAAAAGCTGAGTTGTCTCTTGGCTCAACTGGTTTTGGGTTGCTATAAGTTCTCTCATGTTGTCTTCTTGGTTGGTGTTGGTGTCTCTTAGAGTAGTCATCTGTTTGGGTTGGATTGGGATTAGAATAGGCAAAATATTTCTAAGGAAATATTTCTAATCACACACATCACAATTTACACAAACAATGTGCATGCAATCACAACCAATCATTTCACTCAAACAACAAAGTTCAAGCACATTTTTAGGCAACAAAATATTTTTGTTACACCACATAAGTTGGTGTGTTTGACTTAACTATAAATGGTGGTCCATCTACATGGTTTACTTGTGATTTCTCCTTCCTTTATGATTCTTCTTGTATGAGATCATGATTCCTTGGGATAACTCTTGGTTACAATACTTCAAAGTTGTTGATGGTTCCTTCTTATTTTGCTTTCCCTCAGTCTCTAAATCTTGAGTAGGATTTCCTTGTTTCACTTGTAGTCCTTAGTGGTTTCCAAGTTGGAAGTCCTTGGTGAATATGCTGAAGATGTTGAAGTCATTAGAGCTGAAGATGTTGAAGTCATTAGAGTTGAAGAAATTGAAGAAGTCCTTTGCATATGGTGTAGTCTTTGGTCATGGGGTAGGTTTTTCCATCAAGTTGAAGTAGAAGAGATGTAGAGTTGAAACCAAAATGATTGAGGAAAGAGTTTACAAGTGTTTTTGTAAATAGTTTTTGGAACAAATACAACTCCTATTTTCTAAGGGTTTTTGTCCAATCCTAGGTTTACAAATCCTACAGGCAACACAATGCTCTGATACCATCTGTAGGGGTCCCAACCTTTAATAAGATTGATCCCTCCTGTGTTTACAATGCTAGTCCCTGGATCAATAGCTAGCATCCATAGTTAAGATGTAATATCAAGAAACAAAGGTCATAATATAACTTTATAACCAGGAATAACATAATTTTATTACATCTTACATAGCTCATTTGGCTATTACATTACATTGAAGCGGAATAAATATAGTCATGGGTCCTTCATCTTCAAAGTGCCACAGGCAGATGTTGGTTGTAGACTTTGTAATCCTAAACAATCAATCTTCACTAAAATCAATCAAACCTGCAACATACAAGTTACAGCCACAAAGGGTCAATACATTTTGAATTGTATTGGCAAGTGATACTATATTTGTATAGTGGAGTCTATCATCTATATGCATTTGGCTAAGTGGAGTTGAGGCTTGCATTGATCAAAATAGGTTTTTCTTATCATTTTGAAAATACTAAGTTTTTGTTTGACAAAATCATTTTCCTCAATCAAAGATTTCAAGATCCTTGTACCAAGCCATCTCTCCATCAATGATTGAAGAATTCAAACAACCCTTGTTCAAACCACAAGATTTTAATTTAGAAATTGGAATGATGAGATTCTTGATTGCTTCCATGTCTTGATGCTCAAATTGTCCTTTACCAGGGACATGGCTAAGTACTTAGGTTTTACACTCTGTAGAGGTGGTGCACTTTCCCCACAAGACTTGGTTTCCCAAGACAAGATCTTTCAGAAGCTTTCCCTTAGACCAATATGGACGCGTTCCAACCTATCAAACACTACCACCAACTGTCCATATGGCTAAGTTCTTGCAACCTATATGATCATGGCAGAGCCCATATTGCCAAGTGGTTGCACTTGAAGCTTCTCAACATTTGACATCTCAAATCCCTTTGTTTCCTGGGTGGCATTCCACAAGTGAGATACACAATCCAAGTCCATGGCATTGTGAACCACTCAACCATTCTCCACCAAGCAAGCCCATTCCACCCAGGTGATTCATTAACTTAGTTGTTTTATTAAACAAAACTTAAGTCCTCAGACTTAGAATATTTTTCCATAGTGTGAATATATATTCCACCCATGTTTTCTATTAGCTAGGCTAAGCTTGGTAGTAGTAGGAATCTCTAACTTTAGGAAAATCCTGCTAAGGATTCATCTACTAGGTTTCCCTATAGCAAGATCTATACTTAGCAAAATCCATGCAGGTTTACTTAGCAAAATCACTAATGCATAGTGAAATTATTGGGATAGAAAGTATGAAGCATCACTTGCCTTTTTGGAAGGGAATGGTAGTTCACTCCTTGATCTTGTTAGTCTCACACTTCACTACAAGTCAAACAAGCAAACACTAATTCAATTTACATTCCAAACCAATAATCACTCAAACAATTTCACACACACAAGACAATGGAAACTAATTCATGCATGGGAGCATGCACAAGATAGTTTTATTTTGCAAAGGGGTCTCTATGGGGTTTCTAAACTTTGTAAGATCCAAATTGGTCATTTACCAAAGTGGCAAAGTCACTAGTTAGAGGGTTTTGCCCAAAATCTATTTTAAATCCATTTATCATTTCATGTGGTGAAAAATGTTTTTATTAAGGCAAAACTCTTAAGTTGTTCACCAAATGAGTTGCTATTGCAAAACTTGGTGTTTTTAGGTCAGTAGGTTTGGTCCAAAACATTTCCTTAAAGTTTTCTTTCCATAAACATTTTTATAACAAAAACCATTCCTTTTTATTTGGCTAGAAAATGACTAAGTCAAGTAATCTAACCTAAATCTTACAAAAATCATTTCTAACACCAATGGTTGGTTCCTAGGGTCAGTAAGGTCACAACAAACCATTTTGCAAAAGTTTTATCCCTAAATTCAATTTTAAACAATTTTTATACTCTAAACAAGTACACAAATGTTTCTGCAAATTCAAACAAGCTAACAGATACTATTTGTCAAACTAAGGCCATGGTTAGCTAGGGCTTGTTCTCCTGAATCCATTGATATAAAATTTTCCAAATTTGGACGTGTGGATCAAAAGATATAAGGGTTTGAAGTTTGTAAATAATTCTGATTTCAAATTCTAATTTCAATCTTTCTGGTGACACGCGGCGGCTTCCTATTCGTCGGTACCGTTTCGGTTGGATCACGCGACGACAGCCGTTGGATTAAGTTAAATCGTGCGGTGCGCAGAGGTTACTTACTGCTTCAGTTAAATTCTATCGTGGCCTTACGATTACGATCCAACGGTGCTAGGCACACCAGCCACAGATGGGCGGCGCTGCAGTGGCTACCGGCGGCGGAGCTGTCGGTCGACGATGGTGCCGATGCTACAGGAGGTTAGGGAGAAAGGGGAGATGCTCACCAGGCTCAGGAGAACACGGCGAAGCTCAAGGTGCTCTAGAGATGGCAAGGGGCGCACTGGTCTTGGCAGGATTGCTCGCTGGAGTTGCTTCGGGCGGCGGTGCTCTCGGGTTGTTGTTGCCGGCTTCGTTTAGGACCGCGCTAGGACAAAATAGAGGCATGGTGAGGTGCGCACGAGGGTCACGAGTAAGGGAACATCATCGGGTTTGAGAGGGGAGGTCGGGTTCTACCTGGGGACGTCGTCGGAGAATGGCAGACGTGGCGGCGTTCGAAAGCTTGATGTAGCCGACGCTATGGGGCGCCCGCGGTTGAGAGGAGGATGCTGGGAGATGCGTCTGGTTGTGGGGGAGCTTTGAGCTTGGTCAATGAAGCAAGGGGAGGTCTGGTTTCGCCGGAATCGTCACCGGAGCATCATCGGAGACAGGGCAGTCGAGGAGAAATTGTGGCGGCCTGGAGGCGTGTCGAGGAGGGGCGTCTGGGGAAAACGGAAGAGGGGAGAGGGGCGCTTTAACTTGCTTGGTCAAGGGCCTGAGTAATGGTTTAGTTAACGCGTATTACGTCGCCCTTAATTTTGCCTGCAACGGCCGGCGAGGGGGAAAGGTGTGGTTCGCGGGTGGGGAAGAAGGGGCCGTGGTGTGGGGTCCTCTGGCAGTGAGAGAAAGGGAGTGGAGGTGGGGCCAGTAGTCAGTCTCTCGGTGGGTAAGTTGCTGGGTGAAAGAAAACGATTCGGGCTGGAGAGGAGGTGGGCTGCGAGTTGGGCTATTGGGCCAGATGGTGGGCTGGTCGTTTTCTCTTATTTTTTTCTGTTTACTTTGTTTTATTCTTTTCTATTTCTATTTTCTGATTTGTTATTTCAAACAATTCTCAAGCATTCAAATAATTCAAACAATTCAAACAATTTTAATGAGTTTTTGTTTCTGTTTATTAACATAAACCAAATCCCAAAAGTAAAATTATATTTTATTTATTTTAGGATCTATTCATTACTTAAATAAAATAGCCCTTTAGTTATAAAAATAGGGTTTGATTTATAAAATCTTCATTTGAAATTCAAATGCTTTCAAAACCCAATCAGTAGGTTTTATTTGGAAATAAAGAATATTTGGAAAACTTGTTAGAGTCTACTATTAATTAAATATAATAGACTTTCTTTAATAAATCCAATAGGATTTGTTTTATTGAGATATTTATTTTGAAATCTAAAATAAAGCCAAAACACTTTAGTAGGTTTTATTTGAGAATATAAATACTTGGAAAACTTATTTTAAAATAAATAAATAGGTTTTAGTGTTTTATTTAAAAGGGAATAAGTCTTTACTTTAATAAAACTTGGATATTAAATCCTTGTTATTTTATTCAATTAATCCTTTCCTATTTTTATCAAAACAAAACATTTATTTCAAAATATTGGCCAAGGTTTAATTTGGTTTTATAAATATTCTTTATTTATGAATCCACCTTTTTTTTTGAAAACCAAATCTTTTATTAAAAGATCCAAAATAGTAAATCAAAACATTTTAACTTCCTTTAATAGATGTTTATCTTTATGAATCCCTTTAGGATTTTTATTTAATCCAAATTAGTTTGAAGTTTCCAATTGAATTCAAAAAGTTTCTTCTGACTCTGAAAATCAAACAAAGTTTTATTTTATTCATTTATTTTCACATTATAAGATTTGGAAAATCTTGGGATGTGACACGACTGGGCCCTGAACTGGAAAAACCGGCCGGCCTTCGTACGGGGCTACGTTTCATCCCAGTCGCCAAGTGAGTGCGCTCACCCCTCCTTATTTTCCATAACTATTTCAATTGTCTTTGTTGATTCGATTAATGCGCAGGACCGGAGTGAAAAGTATGGGCCACCCGACCGTGGCCAAGGTACCCTCTGCCGCATGCGAGGAGGACCCTTCCCGCAAGAGGAAGGCGGACGAGGTCGTCGCCTCGGCGGACGGTAGCAAGAAGGCCAAGGGTGATGACGTCGTCACGATTTCTGACGACGCGGCGGTCGCGTCGGCCGGGCCCGCGGTGGAGGCAGCCGCGTCTACGAAGGAGGGCGCTTCCTTGCCTGGAACGGCGGAGGCGACCTCCCTTGGAGCGGGTGCCTCTATCGCTACCTTCCCCCGCTTCGTGACCAAGGCGGCCACGGCGAGTGAGGCTGCGCCCTCGATCCACGCTCCTGGGACCGCCGATGCTGAAGTCGACCAACGTCGTGGGCACACGCCGGCGTTACTCGCATCCGTGGACGCGATACAACTCCATGGCATGCTTGGCGCGGCCATCCAGGTACATCCAGTCCCCGAGGATCAGGTCGGTGCTTTGCAGCGGCTTGATTCTTATAATTTCTCGTTTTTTTATTTTCGCGTCCAGTCCCCGAGTGCGCACGCGCTAAATTTTAGCGGGTGGGCACTTAGGAATTTCTTGATCGCCAGTCCCCGAGTGCGCACTCGCTGAATTTCAGCGAGTGGGCACTTAGGAATTTCTTGATCGCCAGTCCCCGAGTGCGCACTCGCTGAATTTCAGCGAGTGGGCACTTAGGAATTTCTTGATCGCCAGTCCCTGAGTGCGCACTCGCTGAATTTCAGCGGGTGGGCATTTAGGAATTTCGTTTTGACTAACTTTTTTGGTGATGTGCAGGGTCTGCAGCTGGAGTCGGCGGACCGATTGGCCACGAAGCAGCACGCGGAGAAGGAGCTGGCCATCGTCCAGGAGGCGAACAAGGGGCTTCAGGCTGCTGCTGTGAAGGCAGAGGAAGCTCGCCAGGGGCTTGTCCCTGCTGGTGAGTTGGTGGCGACACGATCTGCTCTAGGTGCCGCTGAACAGCGGATCGCCGACCTTGAGCGTGAACTGCGGGAAGCAAGAGAAGAAGCGAGCTCGGCGGATGGGCGAGCTAAGGCCGCCATTGCGGCTGCTGAGGGGGATCGCAAGGTGTCGGAAGCCCTTATTGCTGGGCTTCAGGACGACCACACGTCGCTTCAGTGCTTCATCACGGGACTCGCCCGTCCGTTGCTTGGTGAGTACATCTTCCCTTCTAGTGGCTGTGGCTTTTGTAGTGTCCGTCGTACTCACCATTGTCTTCTACTCGCAGGTCGCATCATTGATAGCGAAGGAGAGGCGAACTCGCTCGACTTGAGGCAATGCGTAAGCATGCTCGTCGATTCGGCGACGTTGTCCGCAACGTGCATCCGTGCCTACCTCCAAGAAATATCGCCCACGGAGGTGATTCCCAGCGACCTCGTTGACGTGTGGAAGTATTTGGAGAAGGCACCCGCGGTCGTTGAGTTCATGACGCGATCGGCGTTTCGGCGTGGAGCATCGACGGCACTGAGTCTTGGACTCGCCCACTTCCCCGAAGATTTTGACGTGGACGATGTGACGAGTGGGTATCCATCGTCGACTGGCGCGGTGGAGCTGTCCGAGGTCCTCAAGTTGCAAGAACGTGCCGCCACGTACTCGGAACGTGTCTGGGCAATGGGCGATCTCCTGCCGTACCAGGAGACGGTTGTCGCGCCGAACGACCCCGAGCCTCCGCATCGCGACTTCAAGGTCGAGCAGCCTTTTCGCGCGGCGATGGCGGGTGAACTGACGACGTATCCATCAAACCCATACACGGCATTCATCCGCAATCGCCGGGATGCTGGCGAGTCGTCATCGAAGCCTGCAGAGTAGGGTAGTTTGCCTTGTGGCGTTAGCGGCAGTTCTGCCACGCAGGCATATTTTGTAACATGAAACAATGCAACATGCGATTGAATGAGACGTCGTGTCTATTTTGATATTTGTTTGTGTGCTTTGGATTGATTTTGGACGAGTCCCCGAGCGCGTCCGCCCTTTTGTGGGGTTTACCTCGTATATGATGTATGTGTTGTTGTTATGTGTTTTGATGTTTTAGTCGACTCGCCCGAGCTCGAAGAGCCAGTCGCTAGGCGACTCCCTTGAGTGCTCTGTACTTTACTGTTTTCCCGTGCGCGAACGAGGTCGGGTGGCCGAGTCCCCGAGCGTGGTACTTGGTAGTTCTAGGCGCGACTCGAGGGTGGTTGAGGACTTAGCGCGTTGGTGTGAGCGCGTCACTCCTGCCTGGCCCGTAGGGTCAGTCGCGTGGCGAGTCCTGGGCATGCTCTCTTACTTGGCGTTTTCCCTGACCGCTCGCGACGAACTGGTCTTCAGTCCCCGAGCGTGGTACTTAGCCGTTCGAGTCGCTATGCCGAGGATGCGGAGGACCAAAGTCGCTGTGAGAAGCGAGGGCAGTTGTCTTGGCTCGTAGAACCAGTCGAGCTAGGCGACTCCAGTGGGGCTCCGGGTTGGCGTTATTCGTGGACGATGCAAGACCTGAAGTGATTCAGTGCTCTTACACCGCACTACTTAGCCGTGCCGATCGCTGTACCAAAGGTTGACTTCTGCATTTAGCATAACGCTGTTTTTACGAGTGCGAGTGGCACAAGTCATGGAGAGTAGGCGCAATTTCCGGTAACCGTTTCTTTTTATTTCATAGCGACTGGAGAGTACATGTGTTGGGTTCTAGGAGTAGAACTTCCGGAGGAGGTTTACATTCCATGGTCGCTTGACGTCGAGTTCGCCGTCCCCGCGGACATCGATGAGGTAGTAGGCGTCGTTTCCGAGTACGCGCCCGATAGCGAATGGGCCTTCCCACGGAGGGGAAAGCTTGTGCATGCCCTTCTTGTCCTGGATGAGGCGTAACACCAGGTCGCCTTCCTGGAAGGTGCGAGCTTTCACCCGCCGGCTGTGGTAGCGGCGTAGTCCTTGCTGGTAGATGGCGGTGCGTGACCGAGCGAGGTCGCGTGCTTCGTCGAGCTGGTCGACCCCATCTTGGCGGGCCAGCTCGTTTGCAGCCTCCGTATAGTGGACGACTCGCGGCGAGTCGTGTTCGAGGTCGATGGGCATGACTGCTTCGGCACCGTAGACCATGAAGAAGGGAGTGAATCCCGTCGATCTGTTGACTGAGGTGCGGATCCCTCAGATGACAGAGGGCAACTCCTCGACCCAGCACCCGGCGGTGCGCTCGAGTGGTACTTGGAGTCGCGGCTTCAGGCCGTGGAG
The DNA here is from genome assembly GCA_916181665.1 of Avena sativa. Taxonomy (NCBI): domain Eukaryota; kingdom Viridiplantae; phylum Streptophyta; class Magnoliopsida; order Poales; family Poaceae; genus Avena; species Avena sativa. The sequence continues at coordinate 429,588,849 of OV702280.1, forward strand.
GATGCTTTGGTTGGCCCGTTCCGCCAGGCCGTTGGATTCCGGGTGGGCGACTGACGCGAGGTCGAGCCGGATATGGTGCTCTTCGCAGAATTCGGCCATGGCTCCCTTGGCGAAGTTGGTGCCGTTGTTCGTGATGATGCTGTTGGGGAACCCGTAGCGATATATGAGCTCGCGTAAGAATTTAGTGGCGGTCTTCCCGTCGCATTTCCGGACTGGCTTGGCCTCCACCCACTTCGTGAATTTGTCAACAGCGACTAGAAGGTGGGTGTAGCCAGAGGGGGCCTTCTTGAAGGGGCCTACCATGTCCATGCCCCACACAGCGAATGTCCAGGTGATGGGGATTGTTTTGAGCGCCGAGCTCGGTACGTGCGTCTGATTGGCGTACTTCTGGCACCCGGCGCATCGCTGGACGATGTCGACGGCGTCGGCGTGTGAGGTGGGCCAGTAGAAGCCGTGTCGCATAGCCTTGGCGACCAGGGAGCGAGCGGCGGCGTGGTGGCCGCAGTCGCCTGAATGAATGTCATGGAGGATTTTGCGTCCTTCAGCTGGTTGGACGCAGCGTTGGAACACGCCGGTGACGCTGCGCTTGTGGAGCTCGCCGTCGATGATGGTGTAGGACTTGCATCGACGAGCGATCATTCGAGCGTCTGTCTCGTCTGCTGGCAGGGTGCCGGCTTCCAGGTAGGCGATGTAGGGCTTGGTCCAGTCGTCTGGCTCGGTGACGAGTGCGACCAAGGCTGCCTCTGGTTGGAGTGGGACTCCGATGTCGATCTCCCTCGGGGGAGAGACTGATGGCTTGGAGATCGTGTCGAGGAAAACGCCGGCGGGTGGTGCGAGTCGAGCCGACCCGATGCGAGAGAGGGCCTCGGCCTCCTCGTTTTTCCGCGTGTCGATCCACTCGACAGAGTAGCCGGTGAAGTGGCCGCCCAACTTGTCCACCGCTTGGCGGTACGCCGGCATGGTAGGGGAGACGGCGTCGCAGGTGCCGACGACTTGCCCCGCGACAAGGTCGGAATCTCCGTAGCAGCGGAGGCGATTGACGTTCATCTCCTTGGCGGCTCACATGCCGTGGAGTAGGGCCTCGTATTCAGCCATGTTGTTGGTGCAGGGCGTGAAGTCGAGGCAGAGGATGTAGCGGAGCTTGTCGCCCTTCGGTGAAGTCAACACTATCCCTGCGCCTGCACCGTCCGCGTTCTTGGAGCCGTCGAAGTGCAGGCTCCAGTAGTGGAGGTACGTCAGCTTCTCCGGCTGCTGGGCCTCCTCCCAGTCAGCGATGAAGTCTGCCAGTGCCTGTGACTTGATCGCCTTTCGTGGCTCGTATTTGATGTTGTGGACGCCGATCTCGACGACCCACTTGGCGACCCGCCCGGTCGCCTCGCGATTGCGGATGATGTCTTGCAGTGGTGCTGAGGAGACGACCGTGATCGGGTGCTCCTGGAAGTAGTGCGGAAGGCGCCGCTGAGCCCTGAAGACCGTGGATACTAGTTTTTGGTATTGTGGGTACCGCTGGCGAGACTCGGTGAGGACCTCGCTGATGTAGTACACCGGCCGCTGAACCGGGCGCTCCTTTCCTTCCTCTGGTCGCTCGATGACCATCACGGCGCTGACAACGCGCTCGGACGCCGCGACGTAAACCAGCATGGGTTCTTTGTCGGCGGGGGCGGCGAGTAGTGGTGCGGCGAGTAGCACCTTTTTGAGGTCGCGGAGCGCGTCGTCCGCCTCCTTGTCCCACTGGAAGGTGGGGTTCTTGCGCATCAGGCGATATAGGGGCATCGCCTTTTCGCCCAGGCGGGGGATGAAGCGACTGAGAGCCACTACTCGTCCGGCCAGCTTCTGGACGTCGCGCAGGCACTCGGGTTTGCCGAGCCGGGCGATCGTGTCGATCTTTGTGGGGTTCGCCTCGATCCCTCGTTTGGAGACGACGTACCCCAGTAGTTGTCCGGCGGGTACACCGAAGGTGCACTTTCCTGGGTTGAGCTTTATCTTGTATCTTCGCAGGTTGGTGAAAGTTTCCGCCAGGTCGGCGAGTAGGTCGCCTTGGCGAGCGGACTTCACGACCACGTCGTCGATGTAGATGTGGATGTTGCGGCCAATTTGGCTCGCGAGGCATTCTTGCATGCACCGCTGGTAGGTCGCCCCGTCGTTCTTGAGGCCGAAGGTCATGGCGGTGTAGCAGAAGGCTCCGAATGGCGTGATGAACGCCGTCTTCTCCTCGTCTTCGACAGCCATTTTGATCTGGTTGTACCCAAAGTAGGCGTCAAGGAAACATAGCGACTCCGAGCCCGCGGTTGAATCGATTATCTGGTCGATCCGTGGGAGGACGAACTGCTCCTTTGGGCAGGCGCTGTTCAGGTTTGTGTAGTCGATACACATTCTCCAGGTCCCGTTTTTCTTCTCGACCAGGACTGGGTTTGCCAGCCACTTGGAGTACTTGATTGGCCGGATGAAGCCGGCAGCGAGTAGACGCTGCACTTCCTCGGCGATTGCTCGACGGCGTTCTTCATTGAAGGGCCGCAGCGACTGCTTGACAGGTCGCACTTTGGGGTCTGCGTTTAGCTTGTGCTCAGCGAGCTCCCTAGGGACACCGGGCATGTCAGAGGGTTTCCATGCGAAGATGTCCCTGTTCTCACGGAGGAACTCGATGAGCGCGCCTTCCTATGCTGGGCTCATGCCCGTCCCGATCGTCACCGTCTGGCTGGAGTCGCTTGGTACCAGCTCGATGGTGCGGGTGTGCGTCGTGGCCTCAAAGGTTGAGGTGTTTGCGCCTTCTGAGTTGGGCTTCTTGAGTATGGTGGGGTCGTCGTTGTTGACCCCGCTCGCGTACTTGGCGAGCTCATCGGCGTGGTTGGTCTCCGCCGCGATGACGGCGTCGGCGAGCTCAGCTCCTTTGGCCTCGCACTCGGCGGCCATGTCGGGGTCGCCGTTGATGGTGATGACGCCGCACGGCCCGGGGAGCTTCATCGCGTTGTACGCGTAGTGGGGCGCTGCCATGAATTTGGCAAACGCCTGGCGCCCCAGGACGCAGTGGTAGGGGCTGTCGAAGGGCACCAGCTCGAAGACGATCCGCTCGGTGCGGAAGTTTGCCGGTGTGCCGAAGGTGACTGGCAGCGTGACCTTGCCGATCGGGTACGCCTTCCGACCAGGGACGATGCCGTGGAATGTGGTGTGGGTCGTCTCGATCATCGACTGCGGGAGCCACAGCCGCCTGAAGGTGTCGAGGTAGAGGATGTTGATGGAGCTGCCGCCGTCCATCAGTGTCTTGGGGAACCAGTAGTCGCCAACCTTGGGCTTGACCACCAAGGCGACTCATCCTGGGTACTCGATGCGCGGCGAGTGGTCTTGCCGGCTCCAGGTGATGGGCTGCTCCGACCAGTTCAGGAACTGGGGGACGTCTATTTGGGCCACCGCATTGAAGGCGACGGCGCGGGTGATGACCTTCTTCTCGTGATTCGTGTTGAAGCCTGTGAAGGTGTGGAGCGAGCCGGCTACTTTGCCAAATTTTCCGCCGTTTGGCGGGTCGTTGTCGGGGTCCTCCCGCGCTTGCCGTGCCTTCTCGATTTCCCTGAGGGTGTGGCAGTCGGCGGTGGTGTGCGTTGCGGGCTTTCCTTCCCTGCTATGGAACGCACATGGTTGGTTAAGGAGGGCCGCGGGATCGAACCTTGGCTTGTTCTTGTAGTTGCCGCCGTCGCGGCGTTGCCCTCCGTCGCGGCGGTAGCTCTTGGGCTCGCGCTGCGCGTGCCCGACGTTGGCGACGAAGTCGACTCGCCCGTCACTGCGGCGCTTGCCAGTGAGGCGAGTGCCACTGTAGCGTAGGTCGGTTCGGCGTCCGCCGTCGTTGCCGCCCGTGCGGCGTTGACCTCTTGACTCATCGTCAGTTTCCTTGTTTGGATCTTCCTCGGCGTACCGTTTGGCGATCTCGAGGAGGTCGGGGATGTTGTCGAGTGTGCGGGAGTGTCGCTTGAGCTTGGCGACTAGAGGCTCGTAGCGGCACGAGGTCTTGAATCAATGGATCGCGGTGTCCGGGTGGATGCCGACCGCGTTGTACCAAAGCTCTTGCCACCATTGGACCCAGTTGCGGGTCGACTCGCGGGGTCCCTGGACGCACCGTTCCAGGTCCTCAATAGTGGTGGCGCGGGTGTAGCAGCACTCGAAGTGCCTGACGAAGGCGTCGCGCATTTCCTCCCAGGAGTCGATACTGTCCTGGGGGAGAGTGTTGATCCACTGCCTGCACGTCCCCTCCATCATCAGGGGGAGGTAACGGGCGGCGAGTAGGTCAGTGTGACCCGCGATCCCCATCGCCATGAGGTATGTGTCGAGCCAGACGGCGGGGTCGTACGAGGAGTCGTACTTTTCTATCTCTTTTGGCGCCTTGAAGTTTGGCGGGTACTTCTCTCCTCGGATCATTGGTCCGAAGCACTTGGGTCCGAGTCGACTGAGCGACCCCATAGGCTCGCCGTCACGGCGATTAGTTAGGGTGTGCCGCAAGTCATCGGGCTGGCGTGCGCGCTAGCTTTGGTTGTTGATGATGTGGGTGCGGGCGTCGATGGGTTGCCCGTTGGCGGCGACAAGGTTGGTTGCCGGCCTGGGGTCGTTGGTGGAGAGTGCCGCGTTCGCGGGTCGGTGTTGGAGCTGCAGCAGCTCTGGTGGCGGGAAGTTGAGGGTGTTTGCCGCCGCTGGGGGCCGCTCTGCTTCCCGAGGAACGCGAGTATACTCGACCTGCCGAGTCGGCGCCCGCTTTTTGCTGCTCGACGGCCTTCGCGAGCAGGGCCCTGACGTATTGGATCTGTAGGGCGCCGTCGCCTGTGGCTGTGATGCTGTCGGCTGCTGCTCGTCCTGCAACGAGGTTGTCCATTGGGGTGGAGAACAACAGGAGGCCGTTTGCGTCTCGCTCCCATGAGGAGACTACTATCCGCGGCTGGTCCCTAGGAGGGGTGCGGTTGGGTGGTGGTGGGGCGCCCCTCGCCGTTGATCCTGGCGGGGGCCGGGCGCTTCCTCCTGGTGGCGCGTTCTCGCAGATCGCGCGTTCGGCCACGCGGGCCGGGTCGTTTTCGTCGTCGAAGTTCAGGGCACGCCCTTGAACGGTGGGGTTCAGGCGTGACCTGATCCGCTGCTGGTGGTAGCGTGATAGCTCCTGCGCCATCACCTGCTCGAGGCGAAATTTTTCGCGCTCGGCTTGCTCCTTGCGCACCGCCTCCGCCAGTTTCAGGCGGAGTTCCTCGACCTCCGTTGCCGTGGCGTTAGGAGGGATTGGGGTGGAGAAAGGATCCTCCGGCGGATCGGCGCCGGTGGCCATGTAGGTCGCGGCGTGGCGACCGGTTCCATCACGGAGGTCGGAGGAGTTCTCCGACCTGGAGTCGAATTCGAAGATCCCGAGGATGGAGGGGTCCTCGAAGTCTCCCGCGTTGGAGACCTGGGCGATGGAGCCCGCGGACGAGGCCGCGGTGATGGATCCGGCAAGTGACGCCGGGGTCGCCGAGTCGGCGTCGTCGGTGAGGGACGCATCCTCTGCGGCCGCTGAATTCCCGGCCACGTTGCTGTGGGCCGAGTTGTACTCGGAGGCGAGGAGGTGGATCGTGCGGATCTGGCTCTTAGAGAGCCGATCGCGTGGCGGCGACTCGCGGATGCGAGCCGAGTCCTCCGAGACGATGACGTTGGTGAGGCCGACGAAGAGGCTGATCGTGCCGATAGGCAGGATCACGCTGTGCGTGACGGGTCGCGCCGCCGGGACGTAGCTGCTCGGCAAGATCTAGAACATCTCGCCGATCGCTATCATGCGGCCGGTGGCGACCGTCTCGTTGATGGGCAGATTGGATCTCGCCGCAGAACACCGGCCAGACCGGCCAGGCCCCACGGTGGGCGCCACTGTCGTCGATATGGTCACGGCAGATGCTGCAATCGACAGTGAGTAGTAGAACGAGGGGCAAGGGCGGCCAGCCATCTGCGGTGCGAGATGAGGGCAAAGACACAGGGTTTTACCCAGGTTCGGCCCCCCGGAGGGTAAAGACCTACTCCTGCTAGATTGTATTATGGAGGTGTTACAATGGGCGAGCTCGGCGGCTAGGCGGCGAGTCGCTGGGGTGTATGAGGGAACGTGTCTCTACTCACCCTATAGGGAGGTTTATATAGGCTCACCTCCCCTAGGGTTTACATATCTCAACCGATTCGGTTACAGCTTCAGTAGTCGTTTGACCTAGTCCGACTGGGCCTATCTACTCGCCTGGGCCTTCAGCTTCCAGTCGCTCGGTACCTTGCTGGGCTTCAATCCACTCGCCGTTCTGCAGGCCCACTCGCCAACTCACGGGCCAGTCGGAAATGCCCTGCTGGGTATACCCCAGTAGGCATATCCCCATCAATATAATATGACACCACGCAAAAGTTTTGCATTGTTTCGATCGTTTTTGAATTTTTATGCCCATTTCAAACTATCGTCAAACTTCCTAAATCGAAGGGCATGATGATTCTTAGCTCGGGGCCGAGTCTCACTAAACTTGCATTAGATCTCTGATGAAATAGCATATTGTGAACCTAAAAATGATTTTTTCAAAAAATCATGAGCAATATATCATGTATCTGTAGTTCAAATCTAACTCATTTCCTACCGATTCGGCAGAAATTTGTCCTTTTCACGAGAGGTGAACGGAAAGGTTTAAGATATGAAGGTTGGAAAATTGTCCATTTAATATGGTATAGTATTTTTTTTAAAATGTGGTATTATCATTTTGAAACTTTCATTTGGTGGTTGCTTCACAAAAACACCCAGTTTTTTGCACTAGGAAAATGAAAAATGGATTTTTGGTGCGACGAAAAGGAAATCTTCCTCCTGCAACATTGTTCACCATCCCATGATATACATGTGTGCACAATATGGAGATATTATCATAAACTATACCGTGAATCTAGCAATAACATTGGTCATTTGACCTGAAATCCAGAAAACCTCGATTGAGATAGGTCATTTTGTGAAGGTTTTTTTGAGACTCAATTAATATAACAAGTCTGGTATTTTTCCATGCAACTATGTCATATAATATGACACCACGTGAAGGTTTTGCATTATTTCGATCGTTTTTGAATTTTTTATGCCCATTTCAAACTATGTTAAACTTTCCAAATCAAGGGGCATGAAGATTCTTATATCGAGGCTGAGCCTCACTAAAATTGCATTAGATCTCTGATGAAATAGCATATTATGAACCTAAAAATGATTTTTGCAAAAAATCATGAGCAACATATCATGTACCTGTAGTTCAAATCTAACTAATTTCCTTCCGATTCGGCAGACATTTGTCTTTTTCACGAGAGGTGAACGAAAAGGTTTGAGATTCCTAGGTTGGGAAATTTTCCATTCAATATGGTCTAGTATTTTTGAAAAATGTGGTATTATCATTTTGAAACTTTTTTTGGTGGTTGCTTCACAAAACACCCCGTTTTTTGCACTCAGAAAATAAAAAATATGTTATACGAAAGTATTTGTATTTTTATGTATTGTTTTGAATAAAAATATATAATATTTGAGTTTATATAGATAGATCTTATTTTTCTGCAAATTTTGATATATTATCTATATTTTTCTGAATTTAAATGATTTAGTTATGATTTTTCTAAGATTAATGTGGCAAAAAAAGAAAAATAGCTACGCCGACGGCTTTGCCGTCGGCATAGGTCTGAAACCTACCATTGGCGTAGACTTGACGCCGTTGCTCTGCTGTTAGCCCAATGGGCTACACGGACGGTCCTGTTTATGCCGACGGCGGTCTTCGGCCTATTTATTCTACACCGACGGCAAAACTGGGCCGACGGCCCTGACATTTTGTCGTCGGCGTTTAAAAAGGCTGTCGGCCTATTTGGTCACTAGTAGAAAACGGACCTTTGGTCCAAAGCATTGGTCCCGGTTATGGTACAAAACAGGACTAATGCCCTCGTCCCAACGGCTAGAAACGGCAGCAGGGACCAGAAGACATTAGCCTCGGTTCGTATGAGAACTTTAGCCCCGGTTTGTTTCACTATTGATCTAGTATTGATCTAGTGTCTGAGTTTCACTATTGATCTGGTGTCTGTGTTTGGCGAACCTTTGGAGCCGAAAGAGGCCGCAAGTGTATTTGTATACCAATGCAGAGCGATAGTCAGGGACGCCATCCCGATCACTACTCAGAAGTGGAATAATCCAGGAAAGAAAAGTGATCGAGTTGGAGAATCTTTTGTCGATGACAGAGCCAAAGACGGTCTTTGGAATTCACTCATGGCACACTTCTCTCTGCCTGAATTGGACACTCCCGAACTCACTGAGGCATTGAGGTTGCAAGTCAGAAAGTGGGCCCTTAAAAAGATGGGCGGACAGTTCAAGGACTGGAAGAAAAGATTGTACAACAACTATGCCAAGAAGGGGCTAACTCCGCCATTCACTGGCCCGCTGGAGAAGCAGCGGGATAACTGGACCCCATTTGTGAAATACAAGGAATCAGAAGCAGCTATGGCAAGTCAATAAATAATAAGATAAATGTGGCCAAAAATAAATATCACCATACTATGGGGACAGGTGGCTACAAGATGGCCACGCCGAAGTGGGAAAAAACTGAGAAAGAAATGCGTAAAAAAGGGGTCACGCCAGCTACAAATCAGTGGCCCGTGAGGTCAAAAAATTGGCTCCTTGGGCATGGGGGGTCATATGACACTGAAACTGGGGAGATTATTCTTACAAAGAAGGCCATTACTAAACCCAAAGATGAACTTGTTAAAGTGATACAACTGAAAAAAGATGGAAAGTTCATTCCCGACAGAGAGAACGATGAGCTGACATATGCCCTCGGGAATCCTAAAAAAGTCGGACGAACACGAGGCTTTGGCCCATCTGATCCATGGAAGACAGGGTATCCCGCTGACATCGACACTTATAGAAGCCGATCCAGAAAAACGAACTAGTAGAAGGCGGAGGAGGCAGCGCGGTTGGAGGCCGTTGAAAAAAGGAACGAGGAATTTCAAGCCATGTTCAAGATACAGCAGGAGCATATTAATGAACTTAGAGTACTGACCCGACAGCAAGATCCTGCGTTAGACAGTCCGGTGGGCCTATCTCAGCGGAGAAGCAGCATGGCTTCCACGGAGGTACAAGCTAATAATCCAATGCTGATGGACAATAATGCACCGGTGATAGATGATACAGCCGGTGCAACGATGGTTTGCTACCCCGTGGATGAAGTTGAGGCAACGACAACTTGTGAGCTACGTGTCACAGTGAAGAACATTTCTATGAAGGTGGCGCTCTTCTTTGCTTTACCTTGTCCACCGGAAGCGACCTACCATGGAAGTCAGATTCCAGCTGGCTATGCTCGTGTCGGTGTGGATGAAGTTGAACCGACATGTCGATCACTTGAGCTTGACATCCCTGCAGGCGAAGGGGAGAAAACACTTGGAGAAGTGGAGGGTGGGATCATTCTTTGGAAAAAACAACACATCGTGTTTCCAGGTTGGGCGCCAAGGCAATCTTATCCTCCGAGAAGCAATCCATCACCTCCAAGGCCACCATCACCTCCGATTCCACCGTCTCCACCAAGAAACAATAGTCCACCCCTTCCTGAGAGGGATCGCAGCACGACTGCATCTCCATCTCCGGCGCCTCCGCCTCCGCCCACTGAATCAAACAGAAGAAAGCAGAAGAATAACACCGCTACATCGAGGGAGACCCGACGCCAAAAATGACAAGATCCCCTCCCAAGAGTACCGCCATCTCCTCCCAAGTTAGCTTATCACCGGACTGATGAGGAAAGAGCGGTGATATCCCGGGCCGAAGTGAAGGCCCATTTTGCACCGAAACAACCCAAGCCACATGTGCGACGAAAAGGAAAACTTCCTCATGCAAAATTGTTCACCATCACATGGTACACATGCGTGCACAATATAGACACATTATCGCAAACCATACCGCGATTCTAGCAATAACATTGGTCATTTGACCTCAAATCCAGAAAACCTCGATTGAGATAGGTCATTTTGTGAAGGTTTTTTTGAGACTCAATGAATATACCAAGTTTGGTATTTTTCCATGCAACCATGTCATATAATATGACACCACGCGAAGGTTTTGTATTGTTTCGATCGTTTTTGAATTTTTATGCCCATTTCAAACTATCATCAACCTTCCTAAATCGAGGGGCATGATGATTCTTAGCTCGGGGCTGAGTCTCACTAAACTTGCATTAGATCTCTGATGAAATAGCATATTGTTAACATAAAATTGATTTTTGCAAAAAATCATGAGCAATATATCATGTACCTGTAGTTTAAATCTAACTCATTTCCTCCCGATTCAGCAGGAATTTTTGTTTTTCACGAGAGGTGAACGGAAAGGTTTGAGATATGAAGGTTGGGTAATTATCCATTCAATATGGTCTAGTATTTTTTAAAAATGTGGTATTATCATTTCAAAACTTTCATTTGGTGGTTGCTTGACAAAAACACCCCGTTTTTTGCACTCGGAAAATGAAAAATGGCTTTTCGGTGCGACGAAAAGGAAAACTTCCTCCTGCAACATTGTTCACCATCGCATGATACACATCCGTGCACAATATAGACACATTATCGCCAACTATACCGCGATTCTAGCAATAACATTGGTCATTTGACCTGAAATTCAGAAAACCTCGATTGAGATAGGTCATTTTGTGAAGGGTTTTTTGAGACTCAATGAATATACCAAGTCTGGTATTTTTCCATGCAACTATGTCATATAATATGACACCACGTGAAAGTTTTGGATTGTTTCGATCGTTTTTGAATTTTTTATGCCCATTTCAAACTATGGTCAAACTTCCTAAATCGAGGGGCATGATGATTCTTAGCTCGGGGTTGAGTCTCACTAAACTTGCATTAGATCTCTGATGAAATAGCATATTGTGAACCTAAAAATGATTTTTTCAAAAAATCATGATGAATATATCATGTACCTGTAGTTCAAATCTAACTTATTTCCTACTGATTCGGCAGGAATTTGTCTTTTCACGAGAGGTGAACGGAAAGGTTTAAGATATGCAGGTTGGGAAATTGTCCATTCAATATGGTCTAGTATTTTTTAAAATGTGGTATTATCATTTTTAAACTTTCATTTGGTGGTTGCTTCAAAAAACACCCCGTTTTTTGCACTAGGAAAATGAAAAATGGCTTTTCGGTGCGACGTAAAGTAAAACTTCCCCCTGCAACATTGTTCACCATCTCATGATACACATGTGTGCACAATATGGACATATTATCACAAAGTATACCATGATTTTAGCAATAACATTGGTCATTTGACATGAAATCCAGAAAACCTCGATTGAGATAGGTCATTTTGTGAAGGTTTTTTTGAGACTCAATGAATATACCAAGTACGGTATTTTTCCATGCAACTATGTCATATAATATGACACCACGTGAAGGTTTTGCATTGTTTCGATCGTTTTTGAATTTTTTTATGCCCATTTCAAACTATGTTAAACTTTCCAAATCAAGGGGCTTGAAGATTCTTATAACGAGGCTGAGCCTGACTAAACTTGCATTAGATATCTGATGAAATAGCATATTGTGAACCTAAAAATGATTTTTGCAAAAAATCATGAGCAGCATATCATGTACCTGTAGTTCAAATCTAACTAATTTCCTTCCGATTCTACAGAAATTTGTCTTTTTCACGAGAGGTGAACGGAAAGGTTTGAGATTCCTAGGTTGGGAAATTGTCCATTCAATATGGTCTAGTATTTTTAAAAAATGTGGTATTATCATTTTGAAACCTTTTTTGGTGGTTGCTTCACAAAACACCCCGTTTTTTGCACTCGAAAAATAAAAAATATGTTATACGAAATTATTTGTATTTTTATGTATTTTTTTGAATAAAAATATATAATATTTGAGTTTATATAGATAGATCTTATTTTTCTGCAAATTTTGATATATTATGTGTATTTTTCTGAATTTAAATGATTTAGTTATGATTTTTCTAAGATTAATGTGGCAAAAAAAGAAAAATAGCTACGCCGACGGTTTTGCCGTCGGCATAGGTCTGAAACCTACCATTGGCGTAGACTTGACGTCGTTGTTCTGCTGTTAGTCCAATGGGCTACGCCGACGGTCCTGTTTACGCCGACGGCGGTCGTCGGCCTATTTATTCTACGCCGACGGCCAAACTAGGCCGATGGCCCCGACATTTTGTCGTCGGTGTTTAAACAGGCCGTCGGCCTATTTGGTCACTAGTAGAAAACGGACCTTTGGTCCAGAGCATTAGTCCCGGTTCTGGTACAAACCGGGACTAATGCCCTGGTCAACGGCTAGAAATGGCAGCATGGACTAGAAGACATTAGCCCCGGTTCGTATGGGAACTTTAGCCCCGGTTCGTTTCACTATTGATCTAGTGTCTGAGTTTCACTATTGATCTAGTGTCTGAGTTCGGCGAACCTTTGGAGCCGAAAGAGGCCGCAAGTGTATTTGTATACCAATGCAGAGCGATAGTCAGGGACGCCATCCCGATCACTACTCAGAAGTGTAATAAGCCAGGAAAGAGAAGTGATCGAGTTGGAGAATCTTTTGTCGATGACAGAGCCAAAGACGGTCTTTGGAATTCACTCATGGCACACTTCTCTCTGCCTGAATTGGACACTCCTGAACTCACTGAGGCACTGAGGTTGCAAGTCAGAAAGTGGGCCCTTAAGAAGATGGGCGGACAGTTCAAGGACTAGAAGAAAAGATTATACAACAACTATGCCAAGAAGGGGCTGACTCCGCCATTCACTGGCCCGCTGGAGAAGCAGCGGGATAACTGGACCCCATTTGTGAAATACAAGGAATTAGAAGCAGCTACGGCCAAGTCAGTAAAGAATAAGATAAATGCGGCCAAAAATAAATATCACCATACTATGGGGACAGGTGGCTACAAGACGGACGCGCCGAAGTGGGAAAAAACCGAGGAAGAAATGCGTAAAAAAGGGGCCACGCCAGCTACAAATCAGTGGCCCGTGAGGTCAAAAAATTGGCTCCTTGGGCATGGGGGGTCGCATGACACTGAAAGCGGGGAGATTATTGTTACAAAGAAGGCCATTACTAAACCCAAAGATGAACTTGTTAAAGTGATACAACTGAAAAAAGATGGAAAGTTCATTTCCGATAGAGAGAACGATGAGCTGACATATGCCCTCGAAAATCCTGAAAAAGTCGGATGAACACGAGGCTTTGGCCCATCTGTTCCATGGAAGACAGGGTTTCCCGCTGACATCTACACTTATAGAAGCCGATCCAGAAAAACAAACTGGAAGAAGGCGGAGGAGGCAGCGCGGTTGGAGGCCGTCGAAAAAAGGAACGAGGAATTTCAAGCCATGTTCAAGCTGCAACAGGAGCAGATTAATGAACTTAGAGTACTGGCCCGACAGCAAGATCCTGCGTTAGACAGTCCGGTGGGCCCATCTCAGCGGAGAAGCAGCGTGGCTTCCACGGAGGTACAAGCTAATAATCCAATGCTGATGGACAATAATGCACCGGTGATAGATAATACGGCCGGTGCAACGATGGTTCGCTACCCCGTGGATGAAGTCGAGGCAAGGAAAGCTTGTGAGCTACATGTCACAGTGAAGAACATTTCTATGAAGGTGGCGCTCGTCTTTGCTTTACCTTGTCCACCGGAAGCGACCTACCATGGAAGTAAGATTCCAGCTGGCTATGCTCGTGTCGGTGTGGGTGAAGTTGAACCGACATGCCGATCACTTGAGCTTGACATCCCTGCAGGCGAAGGGGAGAAAACACTTGGAGAAGTGGAGGGTGGGATCATTCTTTGGAAAAAACAACACATCGTGTTTCCAGGCTGGGCGCCAAGGCAATTTTCTCCTCCGAGAAGCAATCCATCACCTCCAAGGCCACCATCACCTCCGAGTCCACCGTCTCCACCAAGAAACAATAGTCCACCCCTTCCTGAGAGGGATCGCAGCACGACTACATCTCCATCTCCGGCGCCTCCGCCTACTGTATCAAACAGAAGAAAGCAGAAGAATAACACCGCTACATCGAGGGAGACCCGACTCCAAAAATGACAAGATCCCCTCCCAAAAGTACCGTCGTTTCCTCCCAAGTTAGCTTATCACCGGACTGATGAGGAAAGCGCGGTGATCTCCCGGACCGAAGTGAAGGCCCATTTTGCACCGAAACAACCCGAGCCACATGTGCTAGTTGATCCAAAAGTCAAGAAGCACTTCAAGGCATTCCTTGAGAAACCACCCCAACATGTGTAAAATAGGAAAGATGACTATACACGCTGTCTTACGAAGACACTAAAAGAAAAGTCATCAAGGAGTACTGCAAGCGGGAGAAAATCAAAAGAAGTTGCCCAGCTCGGCAAACAGGCAAAACAATCCATCGCCCCGCTCAAGGTGTTACCCCAGCCCACCCAAGGTGGAATAGATATGGAATTAGCTATTAAATTAGCCAAGGAGTGTAACGTGCCCCTCGAAGCACTTCTATCTGGCGGAGATAATGTCGCCAAGGGATCAATAGAACGAAAATTTGTCTACGGGGAGCCTCTGGTCAGCGATGAGGTATTCGATGATCTGCCAACACATATGCGACTGTTGCATATCTGGTACTTGAAAGTCACAAAGGAAGGGAGACAATTTCTCGTATGTAAACTTGGAGAGGAGTACTTCCGTCCAGACGAGATCTCCATTGAACTTTGTGAACTATTTCAGTTATTCAACCTAGACGCCCTCGACAAGTCCCTCCTCAGCTGCTATTGTCTGTAAGTAATTAAGTCACTAACTCAGCTCGTTCAATTTGTTTCCTGTCGTTATCCTTACTATATATCTCCTTCTGTATGCTATTATATATGCAGAATGAAGATTCAAGAATGTAGAAGAAAGTCAATCTACAGCATTGGGTTCGTTGACCCAAACAGAGTTAATGGACATACGGTAATAAATAACCTCGAGGAAACGGAGGATAACTTGCTAATGTTTTTAATGGAGCAACATTACAAGATACAAATTCTATTTCCTTACAACTATGGGTAAGAGTCTTACTGTCTTGTACACATTCAATTTTTGTTTACTAGATGTTAAGTGTATATAAACGTGCGCAGCTACCACTGGATTCTTCTAAACATTGACGTTGACCGTGCAAAAGTGGAAATATCGGACTCGTTAAAGAAGCCGATGGAAGACTACCACAGCATAATTTATTGCCTCCAAAAGTAATTTTAATCATTATCGCACTATATCTGTCTCTTTCGTTCATTCTCTGAGATGTAAACTAATTAATAACTCATTTATTTCTTTTTTTGCTGGATAGGGTTTGGAAAAGGTTCACAAAGGAGGTTCGTGGTGAATTGCGTGAGGAGCTCACTTTTCGTACAGTCCCGGAAAGTAGTACGAGAGCTAGGGGACTAATTTATGTGGATATTACAATTATTATTCATACAATTATCATGCTTGATTATTATCTGATTGAATTATATTCTCGATCGAAAAGTGTGTGACGCAGCCACAGGGGACTAATTTATGTGGATATTACGTATGTGAGTTCATTCATGGGTGTATGGAGCAAGGCACAGACTTTGTTCAAGTACGTAAACAATATATTCGCAATTTATTCTATACCATAGTTTTTGTTAAGTTCCATTCATAATGATCTACTTATTTATATATAGTTGGATGCGATGCGGGATAACCTCCTACCACATGAACGTCTACTAGCAATTCAAGAGGAGTTGTCGGGATTTTTACTCAGGGACATCATAAACACAAAAGAAGAGTACAATGCGGATAGACCTTTGTGTAATCGTGGATAGACACAAAAGGACAGTATCCGTTGTAATGATCTTGCTATAAATCAATTAGACGAGCTCTAGTCTCGGTTGTGTATATATTTATATGTATTTATGTTATTGTGAGTGAAATTATATTATATATATGCATCAATGTATACAACATGTAGTAGCGTAGAATAATATGTATATGAAAACATAAAATGAAAAATAATAAAACACAAAAAAATAAAACCCTAAAACCCTAAAACCCCACCTCCTGCCGCGGCAGCAGTTTGGTGCAAAACGCTGCCGCGGAAGAAGAACTCTAGTCCCGGTTCGTGTTAAATATCCTCCAGTCCGGCGCGTGCAGCGGGGCCACATGGAGACAATCTAGTCCCGTTTTGTAACAGAATCGGAACTAAAGGCCTAACCTTTAGTCCCAATATGTTACTCCCGGATTGCAATCCGGAACTAAAGCCTCTTACAGACCGGGACTAGTGTCCTGTTTTCTACTAGTGGGTTATTCCCGTAGTGAGCGGTACAAACCACTAAACACGACGTTGATGGAGGGAGCGGCACATAGCGTGACTATTTTTGATACGGGAACAAGTCTAGATCAATTATAAAAAGCCCAGCCTAGCACAGTTTGTTTTCTATTTCACATTACAGGGACAAAAGAAGTGTGACTATTTTTGTAGTACCAATAAAACAAGGAGAAACTAGTTGCTACTATAAGTTTCAAACAACAAGTCACAAATTCAATCACTAGCAGTATACATTACTTTTTTTTATTTTGTCTTTCTTTTGTCTAACTTCTAGTTCCCATTTATTTTCTATGGATTAGATAGCTCATATCGCCAGCATCAAAATTAGGGTATTACAAGAACACAATAGGAAAACCATAGAAAATTTTAAGATCTAGATCCCAAGATGCTCCCCTACTTATACGAGAGATTGATTGGTGGAGTTTTAGATCTACACCTCTCTCTTTTCTCTCAATAAGAAGCAAGAATCATTGGAGGGAGAGGGACGAAGCAAGCTCAAGGAGGTCCACAATGGAGGGCAAAAGAAGCTCAACAGGATGGGGACCTTTGGGGAAGAAGGTGTAGGGTTTCGTAGCATGGAAAACAAAAATTTTCTATCGCATACAAAAAAACAAGCCAAGATCTATCTACTAGATTGTAGCAACGAGTCGATGGAACAACTCACCCTCGAAGATTCCAAAGTGTTTAACGAGAGCGGATTCTCGTGGGTGATGTAGTCATACTCTTCCCGATCTCAAGATCGCGTAGACGATCCTTCCGGCGCTGCGTTCCGGCAGCGCTCCTGCAGTCGGTCACACGTTCGGTACTCGACGAAGACCTTCCTCTCCCTTGTTCCAGCAGGCAGCGGAGGTTGTAGCACTCTCCTCGCGATTCCGACAGCACAACGGCATGGTACCGGAAGTAGAGGGGAGATCTCGCAGGGCTTCTCCTTAAGCCGGAGCGAGTATGGTGGTCTATGAGAGAGATCCCCGGCGATCTAGGGTTTAGACACACCGAGGAGGAGGCTTGGCCGGCGGCTAGGGTTAGCTGGGCGGCGGTGGCTTGCCCTAGGCGGCGGCAGCAGGAGGTGGCGGCACCGGGCTAGGGTTTTGGGTGGAGGTGTTGGGTACTTGGAGGGCAGCCCTGCCCCTCCTTATATAGGTGGAGGGGGCGCGCCAGGGGAGGGGAGTCCCTCCCCAACTCGGATCCCAAGTGGTCCGGCGGTGGAGGGGAGGGAACTCCTCCCCAAGTAGGTTTCCTACTTCCCCTCCACCTCACAAAATAGCCGTTTGACTTTTCAAATTGGCGTTTGACTTTTCAAACTAGGATTTGATTAAACCCTTTATTTTGTTCAGCTATGGCACCTAGTACATGATGCAATCATTCCAACTTGTTATGACACATTCAAGTACCCTTCCCCTCCGGAGTGCCGGACATTCCGGAACCTTCTAGAACATTCTCGATGAAAACACCGGAACCATTCTCCAACCCCGAAACAGGACTTTCCTTATATGAATCTTATTCTCCGGACCATTCCGGATCTCCTCGTGACATCCTGGATCCCATCCGAGACTCCGAACAACATTCGGTCTCTTACTCATCATTCCATAACTACTCAAACAAAGTCGAATCCTTAAGTGTGTCTCCCTACGGTTCGTGAATTATGCGGACATGATCGAGACACTTCTCCGAACAATAAACAATAGAGGAATCTGGAAATTCATATGGCTCCCACATATTTCGACGATTACTTTGCGATCGAATGAACCACTTACATACGATACCAATTTCCCTTTGTCTCACGATAGTTTACTTATCCGAGGTTATGATTGTCGGTATCTCTGCATACCTAGTTCAACCTCATTACTGATAAGTACTCTTTTATCATTCCTGTGATATGTGATCCCTTGTGAGCCAGTCACATGCTTGCAAGCTAATTGGATGACATTTCACCCAGAGGGCCCAGAGTATATCTATCCGTCATATGGATGGACAAATCCCACTCTTGATCCATGTGTCTCAACCAATACTTTCCGAACACTCAATGCCACCTTTATAGCCACCCAGTTACGGTGTGGTGTTTGATGTCATCAAAGCATCCATCCGGTAAAGGTGATATGCATGATCTCATGGTCGAAGGTATTAGGTTACTATGTATCAGAAAGCATATAGCAATTGAACTATTAAAATGACTTGATCTTTATGCTATGCTTATCTATAGGAGTATGTCCACCAAATCATTCTCCTAACGATATGATCTTGTTGTTAATAACATCTCAATGTTCATGATAGGGAAACCACAATCATTTATTAACCAACAAGCTAGTAATATATAGAGGCTTTACTAGGGACTTCAATTTAAGTTTACAAATCACACAAGTATTAATGTTTCCTTGTTAATACTATTATAGCATGAATGTAAACATTTATCATAAACACAAAGATATAATAATAACTACATTTATTATTGCCTCTAGGACATATCTCCAACAGTCTCCCACTTGCACTAGAGTCGTCTAATCTAGATTACATGGTAATATACCGAACACCCATGGCAGTTTGGTGCTGGTCATGTTTTGCCCTCGGGAGAGGTTTAGTCAACGGATCCACCACATTCAGATCCGTGTGTACTTTGCAAATCTTTATGTCCCCATCTTGGACATGTTCTCGAATAGCGTGAAAACGCAGCTTGATGTGCTTCAGCTTCTTGTGTGACCTTGGTTCTTGCGCATTGGCTATGGCGCCCATGTTATCACAGTAGATAGACATTGGGTCTAGCGCACTAGGAACCACACCCAACTCTGTAATGAACTCTTTCATCCATATCGCTTCTTGTGAAGCCTCCGAAGCAGCCATGTATTCCGATTCAGTTGAAGATCTCGCCACAACGCTTTGCTTTGCACTCCTCCAGCTAACTGCTGCACCAATCAAAGTAAATACGTATCCAGATTGTGATTTAGAATCATCCGGATCGGTGTTCCAACTAGCATCGGTGTAACCATTAACAACGAGTTGTTCATCACCTCCATAAGAAAGAACCATATCCTTAGTTCTTCTCAAGTACTTAAGGATGTTTTTGACCGCTGTCCAATGATCCACTCCTGGATCACTTTGATATCTGCTAGTTAAACTAACAACATATGCAATGTCGGGTCTAGTACATAGCATGGCATACATTAGAGATCCTATGGCTGAGGCATAGGGAGTCTTACTCATCTTTTATCTATCTTCTGCCGTTGTCGGACTTTGAGTTTTACTCAAGGTCGTATTGGGCAACATGGGCAAGAACCCTTTCTTGCTATCTTCCATTCCAAACCTCTTTAGAACTTTGTCCAAATATGTACTTTGTGACAATGATATTAAGCGTCTCGATCTATCTCTATAAATCTTTATACCTAATATGTAAGCTACTTCACCAAGATCCTTCATTGAAAAACTATTATTCAATTATTCCTTGACACTATTAAGAAGGTCTACATCATTCCCAATCAACAATATGTCATCTACATATAGTATTAAGAATGCTACAGAGCTCCCACTCACTTTCTTGTAAATACAAGCTTCTCCATAAGTTTGTATAAAACCAAAACTTTTGATTACTTTATCAAAACATTGATTCCAAGTTCGGGATGCTTGCTTCAATCCATAGATGGACCGTTGAAGTTTGCATACCTTGTTAGCATCTTTAGGATCGATAAAACCTTTGGGTTGCATCATATACAACTCTTCATCAATGTCTCCATTGAGGAATGCTGTTTTGACATCCATCTGCCATATCTCATAATCATAATATGTAGCGATTGCTAACATAATCCTCACAAACTTTAGCTTCGCTACAGGTGAGAAAGTCTCATCGTAGTCAACTCCTTAAATTTGTCGAAACCCTTTTGCAACAAGTCGAGCTTTATAGACAGTAACATTACCATCAGCATCTGTTTTCTTCTTGAAAATCCATTTATTCTCGACAGCCTTCCGGCCATCCGGTAAGTCCACCAAAGTCCATACTTGGTTTTCGTACATGGATCCAATATCGGATTTCATGGCTTCTTTCCATTTATTGGAATCTGGGCTCATCATCGCTTCCTCATATGTCGCAGGGTCATCGGTGTAGTCCACCAACATGACACTCATAACGGGATCATACCAATCAGGAGTGGTAGGAGTTCTCGTTGACCTGCGAGGCTCTGTAGCAACTACAACCGAAGTTTCATGATCATCATCATTAGCCTCCTCTCTTATTGGTGCAGGCATCACAGGAACTACTTCTGGTGCTGCGCTACTCGCAAGTTCGAGAGAAGGTTTGACAACCTCGTCGAGTTCTACTTTCCTTCCGGTCACTTCTTTTGAGAGAAATTCCTTCTCTAGAAAGGATCCATTCTTGGCAACGAAGATTTTGCCTTCGGATCTATGATAGAAGGTATACCCAATAGTTTCCTTCGGGTATCCTATGAAGACGTATTTTTCCGCTTTGGGTTCAAGCTTGTCCGGCTGTAACTTCTTTACATAGGCTTCGCAACCCCAAACTTTAAGGAACGACAATTTAGGTTTCTTCCCAAACCATAATTCATACGGTGACGTTTCAACGGATTTAGATGGTGCCCTATTTAAAGTGAATGCGGCTGTTTCTAATTCATAACCCCAAAATGATAGCGGTAAATCTTTAAGTGACATCATAGAACGAACCATATCTAAGAGAGTTCGATTACGACGTTTGGACACACCATTACGCTGTGGTGTTCCCGGCGGTGTCAATTGTGAAAGTATTCCGCATTTCTTCAAATGCTCGCCAAACTCGTAACTTAGATATTCACCTCCACGATCAGAACGTAGAAATTTAATCTTCGTGTTATGTTGATTCTCCACCTCACTTTGAAATTCCTTATACTTCTCGAAAGTTTCGGACTTATGTTTCATGAAATAGATATACCCATATCTAATCAAGTCATCCGTGAAGGTAAGAACATAACGATAACCACCGCGCGATGCTACACTCATTGGACCACACACATCGGTATGTATGATTTCCAATAAGTCCGTAGCTCGCTCCATCACAGAAAATGGAGTCTTAGTCATTTTTCCCATCAGACATGCTTCACATCTTTCAAGTGATTCGAAATCAAGTGATTCAAGAAGTCCATCGGAATGGAGTTTCTTCATACGCTTCACTCCAATGTGACCAAGACGACAGTGCCACATATAGGTCGAGTTATCGCTCGATTTCAAACGTTTAGCCTCAATGTTATTAATATGTGTATTTCCACTATCGAGATTCAATAAGAATAGACCATCTATCAAAGGTGCATGTGCATAAAACATATTACTCATATAAATCGAACAACCATTATTCTCGGACTTAAACAAGTAACCGTCTCGCAATAAACAAGATCCCAATATAATGTTCATGCTTAACGCAGGCACCAAATAACAATTATTTAAGTATAAAACTAATCCCGATGGTAGATGAAGGGGTAGCGTGCCGACCGCGATCACATCAACCTTTGATCCATTTCCCACGCGCATAGTCACCTCGTTCTTCGCTAGCTTCCGTTTATTCCGCAGCACCTGTTTCGAGTTACAAATATGAGCAACCGAACCAGTATCAAATACCCAGGCACTACTACGAATACTAGTGAGATACACATAATAACATGTATATCGGATATACCTTTCTTCTTGATGTTGCCGTTCTTCAAATCCGCCAAGTACTTTGGGCAATTCCGCTTCCAGTGACCTTCTCCCTTGCAGTAAAAGCACTCAGTATCAGGCTTAGGTCCAGCCTTGGTCTTCTTCGTCGGCGCGGTAACTTTCTTACCACTCTTCTTGAAGTATCCCTTTTGCTTAGACTTGCCTTTCTTGAATTTGGTGGTCTTATTGACCATCAACACTTGGTGCTCTTTCTTGATCTCCACTTCTGCAGATTTCAACATGGCAAAGAGTTCTGGCAACTGCTTGTTCATGTTTTGCATATTGTAGTTCATCACAAAGTTCTTGTAACTTGGTGGTAGTGATTGGAGGACACGGTAAATCCCCAAAGCATTAGGAATCACTATACCCAAGCTTTGAAGTTTGTTTGCGTGCCCAGACATCTTAAGCACATGCTCACTGACGGAGCTGCCCTCTTCCATCTTGCAGTTAAAGAACTTTTTCAGAAGCCTCATAGATTTCAATTGCCACGTGAGTCTCAAAGATCAATTTGAGATCACGGACAATATCATGTGGGTCTGAATTCTCAAACCTTTTCTGAAGCTCCGATTCTAAACCATACAAGATAGCACACTGAACTGTGGAGTACTGAGTATTCCGAGCGAGGTAAACATTCTTTACTTCATCGGTAGCAGTAGCTGCAAGTGGGTCACCCAGAGGTGCATCCAGCACATAGGTCAAATTACCAGTTGTGAGGACAATCCTCAAATTGCGGAACCAATCCGCGAAGTTGCTTCCATTGTTTTTCAACTTTTCTTTCTCTAGGAACGCATTAAAATTGATGGTAGGGGTCGCCATTGATCTACAACATATTTGCAATAGTTTAGACTAAGTTTATGACAAATTTAGTTCTAATTAATAGTTAAATTAATCTAGGTGAACTCCACTCAAAACAATATCCCTCACATTGTTTTAGTGATCACACGAACCAAATCCACCACATCAACACCGATCATCACGAGAGTTGATATAGTTTCAATGGCGAACAATCGTCATGTTCATCATATCTACTATATGATTCATGCTTTACCTTTCGGTGATCCGTGTTCCGAGACCATGTCTGTACATGCTAGGCTCGTCAAGATCAAACCTTAGCTTCCGCATGAGAAAATCTGGCTTGCTCATGTTGTATACACTTGCAGAATCTAACACACCCGATCATCACGTGGTTCTTCGAAACAACAAGCTTTAGCAACGGTGCTAACTAAGGGTGAACACTTTATGACTTGAAATTCATGTGCATGAGGGATCATCTTATAATGCTACCGTTGTTAACTAAGCAATACAAGATGCATAAAGGATTAACATCACATGCAATTCATAATATGTGATATGATATGGCCTTTCTTCTTTGTGCTTCCGATCTCCATCATCACCGACATTGCATCAAGGTCAATGAAGCTTCTCTATGGTTGTCGTCCACCGGCTTCAACTATTACAACTACTTTGAATAGACATGCGGGTCTTAACAAAATTAAAGACAACCATATGGCTCCTGCCGGTTGCCAACTTACAATAAGGAACATTGCATACATCAAATATAATCACAATCATGGCCATATCACATCACAGCACACCCCTGCAAAACAAAGTTAGACGCCTCTACTTTCTTTGCATGTTTTACGTGGTTTGGGGCTTTCAATAAGTGTCATTCTAACTTACGAACAAGAACCACAACATTGATACTAGTATTGACAATCACCCGTTGTAAATTGAATCTTAACTATGCTAGGAGAAACAGGCACCCGCAAAGCCACTTATGCAATACAAGTTGCATGTCAAGCGTGGAGCGAGTCTCATGAACGATGTCATGTAAGGTTAGCCCGGGCTGCTTCATCCCAACATCCCGCAAGATGCAAAGTACACAAGAAGTAATCGACAATAAAAGCATCAACGCCCACAATGACCATTGTGTTCTACTCGTGCAATAGATCTACATATAGACACGGCTCTGATACCACTGTAGGGTTTCGTAGCATGGAAAACAAAAAATTTCTATCGCATACAAACAAACAAGCCAAGATCTATCTACTAGATTGTAGCAACGAGTCGATGGAATAACTCACCCTCGAAGATTCCAAAGTGTTTAACGAGAGCGGATTCTCGTGGGTGATGTAGTCATACTCTTCCCGATCTCAAGATCGCGTAGACGATCCTTCCGGCGCTGTGTTCCGGCAGCGCTCTCGCAGTCGGTCACACGTTCGGTACTCGACGAAGACCTTCCTCTCCCTTGTTCCAGCAGGCAGCGGAGGTTGTAGCACTCTCCTCGCGATTCCGGCAGCACAACGGCGTGGTACCGGAAGTAGAGGGGAGATCTCGCAGGGCTTCGCCTTAAGCCGGAGCGAGTATGGTGGACTATGAGAGAGATCCCCGGCGATCTAGGGTTTATACACACCGAGGAGGAGGCTTGGCTGGCGGCTAGGGTTATCTAGGCGGCGGCGGCTTGCCCTAGGCGGCGGCGGCAGCAGGAGGTGGCGGTGCCGGGCTAGGGTTTGGGTGGAGGTGTTGGGTACTTGGAGGGGCAGCCCTGCCCCTCCTTATATAGGTGGAGGGGGCGCGCCAGGGGAGGGGAGTCCCTCCCCAACTCGGATCCCAAGTGGGCCGGCGGTGGAGGGGAGGGAACTCCTCCCCAAGTAGGTTTCCTGCTTCCCTCCACCTCACAAAATAGCCGTTTGACTTTTCAAATTGGCGTTTGACTTTTCAAACTAGGATTTGATTAAACCCTTTATTTTGTTCAGCGATGACACCTAGTACATGATGCAATCATTCCAACTTGTTATGACACATTCATGTACCCTTCCCCTCCGGAGTGCCAGACATTCCGGAACCTTCTAGAACATTCTCGATGAAAACACCGGAACCATTCTCCAACCCCGAAACAGGACTTTCCTTATATGAATCTTATTCTCCGGACCATTCCGGATCTCCTCGTGACATCCCGGATCCCATCCGAGACTCCGAACAATATTCGGTCTCTTACTCATCATTCCATAACTACTCAAACAACGTCGAATCCTTAAGTGTGTCTCCCTACGGTTCGTGAATTATGCGGACATGATCGAGACACTTCTCCGAACAATAACCACTAGAGGAATCTGGAAATTCATATGGCTCCCACATATTTCTACGATTACTTTGTGATCGAATGAACCACTTACATACGATACCAATTTCCCTTTGTCTCATGATAGTTTACTTATCCGAGGTTATGATCGTCAGTATCTCTGCATACCTAGTTCAACCTCGTTACTGATAAGTACTCTTTTCTCGTTCCCGTGATATGTGATCCCTTGTGAGCCAGTCACATGCTTGCAAGCTAATTGGTTGACATTTCACCGAGAGGGCCCAGAGTATATCTATCCGTCATATGGAACAAATCCCACTCTTGATCCATGTGTCTCAACCAATACTTTCCGAACACTCAATGCCACCTTTATAGCCACCCAGTTACGGTGTGATGTTTGATGTCATCAAAGCATCCATCCGGTAAAGGTGATATGCATGATCTCATGGTCGAAGGAATTAGGTTACTATGTATCAGAAAGCATATAGCAATTGAACTATTAAAATGACTTGATCTTTATGCTACGCTTATCTATAGGAGTATGTCCACCATATCATTCTCCTAACGATATGATCTTGTTGTTAATAACATCTCAATGTTCATGATAGGGAAACCACAATCATTTATTAACCAACAAGCTAGTAATATATAGGGGCTTTACTAGGGACTTCAATTTAAGTTTACAAATCACACAAGTATTAATGTTTCCTTGTTAATACTATTATAGCATGAATGTAAACATTTATCATAAACACAAAGATATAATAATAACTACATTTATTATTGCCTCTAGGGCATATCTCCAACAGAAGGCCCCTTATATAAGGTCCCCACGAAATCCAACTATTGCAACTTGGGTGTTGCATGCGCGGATAGGCTGGCCTAGGCCAGACTGCTCTAGTCGGACGAAACCATGGGCTGAACCAGTCCGGGCTATATTCCGAATGAGTTTTTGGGCACGCTAGCAGGAGACCGGCCCAGTCCTGGACCAGTCCAAGTTGGTTGATCGGGTGGGCTAATGCATGCGCGGGCTAGTGGGAGGCCTAGTCCCACATCACTCTGGCCCAAAATACGGACAAGCTGCTGGGATTTCAGGCTAGCGGGTGGCCAGGTCCGCCCATCCCAGACTACTCTGACCATGCATAGAACAAAAAAACAAAAACTCTAGATGTTTTTCATCCATACTCCGAATGGGATGAATCCAATTTTGTTGAAAAGATAATGACATGTCGTATCTAGAAAAAAATGTAAAACAACCTCCCTAAGTGAAGAACCAGTAAAACCTCGAACATCACAAATATAATAAGATATTCATTGATATCCTTTTTTGATGAACTAGATCTTGTTATGAAGATAACTACAAGCTTTAAAACTTCATATGGATAAGTTCTAAATAAGAACCAAGATATATGATGCCAAGAATGCAAATATCTGAGCTCTCTAAATGATACAATCAAGTTACTCACTCGAGATACCCTCTTGGTAGCATAATATTTTATCCTATAACCCGATCTCCCAACTAACAATACGAAACCGATAAAAGAGGACACCTATCAAGAATATGCTTTTACCTTGCGCATTCCACTTGAGATTGAGTGATGACGATCTTATCCTTCTCAAGTTGGAACACCTTTCTTGATTGCTCTTGCTCACACTTGCTTGATGAAGACTTGCCGATTGCTCCTCCATACTCCTATGGGAGAGAATCTTCTTTGGGCATGTCTTCACAAATCCATTAACACCAAGGAAGGCAAGCTTCAAGCTGAAGGGAATATGCCCGAGAGGCAATAATAAAGTGGTTATTATCTTATTCCTTGTTTATGATAAATGTTTATTTTGCATGCTATTATTGTATTAATATAGAAACGTTAATACATGTGTGTTTAATAAACAAATAGAAGGTTCCTAGTTATGCCTCTCTTATAAACAAGCTCGTTGATTGACAAGATGATCAAAGGTTTCCTGATCATGGACAATGGATGTTGTTAATAACAAGGTCACAACATTATTGGAATGATGTGATGAACATTCATCTAAAGTATATCATTACGATCAAATTCATTGTGTTTATATTGCTATAACATCATACGGAGTAATCCTAGTCCTTAGACCATGAGATCATGTCAATCACTAACACTGGAAGAGTATCTTGATAACATCAAACGTCACACCATAATAGGGTGACTATAAAGGTGGGTTTAGTGCTACGGAGGTGTTATGTAGAGGCTCATGGATCAAGAGTGGAATTTTTCCATCTCGACGGATAGATATACTCTGGGCCCTCTTGGTGATATCACATTAGTTAGCTTGCAAGTAAGTGATGTGATCACTAGAATGTTATATCACGGGAACAAGAAAAGAGTGCATGTCGGTAACGAGATCAAACTAGGTGTGGAGATACCGATGATCGAATCTCGGATATGTAATATATCGCAAGACAAAGGGATTGAGTTACATCATAAAAGGTTCACAGGATCACACAAGTCATCGTTAAATGTGTGGGAGTCAGTACAGATCTCCAGGTCCCGCTTCTGATTATTGATCGGAGAGGGGTCCCGATCTTGTCTACATTATTCGCGAACCGTAGGGTAACACACTTAAGGGATACCGACACCATTTGGAGCAAATAATATGCCAGAGAAAGAAAAAGAAAGCGTTGGAATTATTTCAATGAAAACCAGAATTGTTTCAGGTGAAATTGTTGAAACTGGTTCTGCATGTGATATTGAAATGTTGCAAGGAGTTTTATGTGAATTTTTGTTAATTAATATAATTAACAAAATTCTGAATAAATAAATAAAATAGTTTTATTTAAATGTTAGCTTGCATTAAATTGGTGGAAATTTAATGGATGTGAGTGGATATTTTAGTGGAGGCATGTTTATGTGAGTGGAAGCTTTTCATTTTGAGTGGGAGCTCCACCCACATGAATATGGAAGAGGTGGGGGAAGCCACCATTGCTGTGGCGCCATGCCCCTTGGATGCTCTCCCTCTCCCTATAAAAGCACCCCCTCTCCTCCTATCATATCACACCTCCTCGCGAAGGATTTCTCTCCCCCTCTAGAATTTCCCCATGGTCTCGGATCAGTGAGATACATGTTCCCGGTGGCTTTTTCTGGAAGGATTTGTTGCTTCCGCTGCTTCGCTGGAGCGAGGGCGCGGAGGTTGTTGGGATACCCGAATGTGTGTGCGATCACGGATGCACCACTGCTTTGCGGTGCTAGACTTGATGGTGCTGGACCTGCTGGACTAGCTGGACTTCTTCTCAATCTTGATATCGGCAAGCGTTTGACTATATCATCCACAAGTGCAACCTCGTTAAAGCTTTCCAGTCTTCGAGAGTATGTATTCTATGGATTTATATCCACCAGTTTCTAGTATATAGATAGATGGATCTTGGTGCTATAGTTCCCATCGTAGGAACTTTTTCTATGCTGTAAACCCAACAGTGGTATCAGAGCCGGATCTATGTGTAGATGCTTTGCACAGGTAGTACACATATGAGTATGTGAGCGTTGATGGTCATGTTATTTCTTCTTATGTGTATTTTGGATATTGGTGGCTTAGTGGGATGAAGCGCCCCGGACAAACTTTACATGTCCTCGCATATGAGACATGTTCCACGCTTGACATGCAACTAGTTTTGCATAAGTGGCTTGCGGGTGTCTATCTCCTACTATAGTCAATATCTGATTTACAACGAGTTGCCAATAATTTGATTATCATCATTGTGGTTCCATGTTTGTAGGTAAGAACGGTTCTATCTCTAACGAGGGTTTGACTCGTCAATGCCCATTGTTATGGACTTGGGTTAGAGAAGATGGGGATGCTGTAGATCGCGAGACGGTTAACAGACATGCAACAAGGGGACACGAGGTTTACCCAGGTTCAGGCCCCCGGAGGGAAAACCCTACTCCTGCTTGTCTGTTCTTGATTACGGCGAAACCGAAGGTTACAAGGGGTGCGCAGATGCGATCTGGCGTGAGGTGTGTGTATGAGTTGTCTAGGGCCTCCTCGACATGCCCTCCTGGCCCTTATATAGATAGGCCAGGTCCTGGGGTAGGTCGAGTCGGTTACAAGTTAGGGTTTCACCATTGAATATTCTATCTACATCTTGGCCGTGTTCTCCAAGGAGTCGAACTTCTAATAGGATTAGGCCACCTGGAGTCTCATTGGGCAACAAGTCTTCAAGTGGGCCTTCCCTAGGATGGACAGGGTATACCAATGTGAGGCACCCGTAGGGTATATCCATGTCAGTAGCCCCCGAGTGTTCAGTCGAATCGTAGATTCGACTGGAGACTCTATAATCTTTTGGGTGCTCCTCATTCGAACCTATATTTAAAATAAATACGTTAATTCATAGAGATTGTTGATACATGTGCCTAACTCACCCAACGGATCAGGGTCAGTTAACTGTCATTGGACAAAAAACACGATCTTCTTTAGACTCGAGTCGCCGGACTCGAATTTGGAATGATGCTGGTGTAATTCGACTCAGGCCGCTGAGGTCTTATAGAAGTCAAATTCAAGTGTTTTTAAATTATGTACCCAACGCGTCCGTCGGGATTTTTTATCGTGCCTGTTGACACGGCATTTTACTGGCAGAACGCATTCTGGTGCGTTACCAGGCCATCAGATGATATCTGTAGGGATTATCTTTGCGTCGTAGACACAACATCCAAAAATTTATCACCGCAGAGGTGTTTCGGGTGACCAAGGACATTGTTTCTTATTTAGCGTTAATTCGGGCAAAGTCGCCAAAAAGATTTTTGTCATACGTGATCCGAAGGATCTAATTCGGATGCACGGTCAGCGCTCCCTATGAGAGTAGCCCCCGAGTGTCAGTTCGAGTCGTAGACTCGAGCGGAGACTTTAATTATGCGTATGTTATCCATGTTAATATTTTTTTGAATGCGCGACTAGCGCTCCCTATGGGAGTAGACCCCGAGTCCGTAATGGAGTCGCATACTCGACATAGGACTCGAAGATTTCTTCGAGGAATTTGCACTATTGTGATTTCTCAGGTGTGCGGCTAGCGCTCCTGATAGGAGTAGCCCCCGAGTAGTTAGTTGAGTCGTAGACTTGAGTAAGTACTTTTGTTCAGTCAAAAGTTTCCAACGGCTGCTGGATTTTGCTTTGATGACGTCATTGCTGACGTCGGTGAGCTCAACCATCTGCAGCAGCAGAGACGATGCGATGAGATGAACGTGGGACCCTCCTTCTGACTTGGATTTGATTAGTCACGCGTAACTTTGGCAAAAATTATGGCACCTCCTCGATTACCATGCGTAGTAGGTGGCATGTTCACGACGGTTCAGGCGGCTGTTGACACGTGTATGGTGAGATGTAGGGCACGCGTTAGGGCTTCTGGATCAATGACTCCTCTTCATCTTCCTCGTCCTTTTACACCGTGGTGAAAACAAAGTAATCTTCTCCTTCGTCATTTGCCATCATCTTCCCGCTGCTGTCATTTCCAGAGCTCGTGCCGCGCGCTGGACATTCTCCGTGTTTTCCCTTATTCTTTCCTCCGTTCCCACCGTCATGATTGCCACACCGCCAATATGGGAAAATAAAAGAAGAGTTCCTCCGCTGCAGCAGGGTCGAGCGCCACAGGTGCCGCCAAGAAGGTCGCCACACCACCAATGGTGGGTGGTGGCATACTCAGATGAGGGATACGAACTTGCGCATGCAGCGCGAGGCCGGTCTGATCTCCAAGAACAAGGGTGACGCCATCCTTCCTGATCAGGAGGTAATCCGACGCCCACCCAAAGGGTTTTAGGTCATGTTTTACGCTTTTGTTGTTCGTGGCCTTTCTTTTCCTGCCCACGAATTTCTTCGTGGGCTTCTTTTCCTCTATGGGGTATAACTCCACCATTTGTCCCCCAACTCTCTTCTCCACATCGCGTGCTTCATCATGCTTTGCGAGTGCTGGCTCGGTATCGAGCCTCACTTTGGCCTCTTCCGGAGACTCTACTCTTTGAAGAGGCAATCTGGCACTGATGGTGTTTATCCACTGGGTGGGTGCGGGATTTCCTTCCTCCCCACTGTCCAGTCCTTCTCTTTTTATCTTAGCGAGTCCGTCCAGCACTGGCAGAACAAATAGTTCTATATCCGTTACATCTAGCTGCACAGCCAACATTACGGGCTCGCCCCCTTCAACTCCACCCAGAAGATCACCCGAAAGCGCTCATGGTCAAATGACATCATGGATGGTGAATCCGAAGAGGTGCAGAAGCTGTATCAGCGGGTAGAGGTGCTCCAACTGACTCTAGGCAAGGAGGTTAATGATGTTTATATTATTCGCACCTTCCTCAAGCGTCGGGTGCAGCCGCTCCAAGCGAGAGCGCATCCGATGTTTTTGTATTCTGGCCCCAACGACCCGACGAGAGTTTTATCAGAGGATATGTCCTCGGCTGACCTCGACAGGGCGCTTCGACCTCTGTTGAAGCACAATGCCGATGAGGATCTGCCGGGGAAGTCTCTAACTTAACCCTTTTACTCGAAGAAGGAAGTCCCTTAGGTGAAACCTGTGGTTGCATCTAATGTGTGTCGTGTGTTCATTGCTTGCTACTTTTTGTTTGACTGTACTTTTGCTTTTGTTGTTGAATCACAGAACTTCAAGTTAGCGGGCATGATGCCGCCTCTGCCTGAACAGTTCGAGAATGCACCAGATGGTGGGGAGGTGGAGTCTGATTCCGAGCTCCCCCTTGATCAGTCACCTACCATTGATGCCCCCCAGCCAAGTGAAGGGCTATCTCGAAAGAGGTCCCGAAGCGATAGCTCGGATGGGGAGACGCCGCCAAGACTGAGGGGTCCTGCCTTCCTCGAGTGTCATGGTGGGGACTGGGGTATAGAGTCCCCCATTCCTGCCATGCCCGTTCGAGCCATGGCTCCTCAGCCGCCGACCAAGAACAAGAACAAGAAGAAAGAAAAGAAGGAGGAGCCAATCTTCAAATTATCCGACATTCCCCCGTGAGTTTCTAATCCCCACTTGTTGTTTTTTGGTATGCTAAGTATTATCTCTGTGTTGACTTTGTTCGTTGAATGCGGTAGGAGGAACTCCTTGGAATAATCCTTCTAGGAGGAACTCGAAGAGATGCATGGGGAGTCGAAAGTTGTTTCGACGTTCCCGAAGATGGTGGCTGACTCCGAGGACGACAGCTCGAGCTCCCTGAGGCCAAGGGATCGCGCAGTTGTTGCTTTTAAGACGCAAATAAAACCTTCGGAGTCTTCGGGTGACCACGTAAGTATTCCTCATGTGGGCGATCCCCCGAGTCCTTTATTCATCTGGTGTGATGTTTTTTCTTTGCAGCCCTTTATCCGTGATATCAATCTCCTAGGCCAGCAGCACCTTGCTCTAGAAGGCGACCTCAAGAAGTTCCAAGGTTCGTAAATTCCTTCTATTTGATTGCGAGTCCTGTTGCGTATTGTGTATTATGACTTTTCCTTGTTGAATATTGCAGATGAAAATAATGAGGCTCTCCGCAAGCTGAATGCACTCGAGAAGAGTCTCGTCCAAGAGGAGACCAAAGCAAAGGATGTTGCAGAGGCCCTCTAGCGCTAGCAAAAAGAGGCCCAAGACCGTGAGCAGTAGCTTGCGGCTGCCACGGCATCGCGAGAGAAGGCCATGGCAGAGAAGCTTAAGGCTGCTGCCAAAGCGATATCCGGTAAGCCACTATGTTCCTTTTTAGAATGTGCTATTCTTCGGATGCGGCTCCTTAGATCTCATCCAAAAAATTGCCGTTTCTTACAGATGCTACTGGTGTTGGATTTGACCGCAGCGTCCTGGAGCATGGGGATCCCCTGGCAGACGCCTCTGTCGTGGATTCGCTGGACAAGGACAAGGAGGTCCTCGCCCGCTTCTACAAGGAGATCAACCTGAAGGGCGCTTTCCTTGACGACGTCGACTCCCTCGCAGAAGCTTTGGCGGGTGATGCTCCTGCGAAATATAAGCGGACACTAAAAGACACCTCTGTCGTGGATTCGCTGGACAAGGACAAGGAGGTCCTCGCCCGCTTCTACAAGGAGATCAACCTGAAGGGCGCTGTCCTTGACGACGTCGACTCCCTCGCAGAAGCTTTGGCGGGTGATGCTCCTGCGAAATATAAGCGGACACTAAAATGAGTGGGTGCCGCTATGGGGCTGGCGATGGCGGTGGCGTCTGGCACACAGCTGGATCTTCAGCAGGTCACACCCAGGATGCTGACGGCGGCGGATGGTACCGAGGCAGCGTTTGCTTCCTTCGCCTCCCGATGCAAGAACTTTGGTCCAAAAGATGATTGATCTCTTGGCCACATATTCGCGGGAGCAGCAGCGTGTGGCCAAGGCTAGACATTCCGAGTCTGAAGCTGCTCCGGATGCTACTGCCTAGGTCTTCTGCCTTGTAGTTGTCGCGGTATTTTGATTTTTCTTTTTCTCTTACGCCTGTAATGATTTGTGTTGGACAAGTTTACTCTACCACATAGTGGTTAATTTATGTAAATATAATTGTCTCTTTTGCCTACTGTCAAATGCTTTGATTTTTATGCTCTGTTACTTGTACACCCTTAGGGTCCTTCGAGTGCTGAACCGGTGGTCATGCCTCCTCCTTTGCTTGGTGCTCGTCCTCTGCCGAGTGAGGCGTCACAATTTCCGTTCTTGCGAGATTGCATCTGAAGCCTAGAAAAGGACATTCTCATGATCCGTGGTCATGCGGATGTTTGGAAATCCAAGGCCAAAAGGGCCGTTGCTAGGGAAGAATTTCTCCTTGAGGAATTTCGGCAGGTTGGCAAGCAACT
This sequence comes from Avena sativa, assembly GCA_916181665.1. NCBI lineage: Eukaryota > Viridiplantae > Streptophyta > Magnoliopsida > Poales > Poaceae > Avena > Avena sativa. The sequence goes on from OV702280.1 coordinate 429,622,668, forward strand.
CCATTGTAAGTTACCATGGGCCTTTGTTTTTGGACTGAGTCATGTTTTCATATCTTCTCACATGATGCCTTGTTGTGCAGTTGTGAATCTTCCCACATGTTGCCTTTGTTTTTCATGTCTTCTCACCCATGTTCGAATGAATTGCTTGACACAACAATAGTTGGAGGCCGTCGGCTTTTTTTGGATGGACCGTGATCAAGCAGTTGTTCTTGCAACGGTTCAAGATCGCGTCCATCAAGTGCTGCAGGTGCTGAAGCATGCAAGGTCGTCACTCGCTACGATTTGGGCCATGATGTTTCCTCTGGATTCGGCTCTAGCCAGCTTCTTGGGCTTGCTAGGAAAATTTCGTGATACGAGCCATGCGAAGGAGCTGGTGCGTCATCAGCTGGTGGCGGGTGTGAAGGCAGCCATGTCGCTTTTTCGGCTGCATCATCGCGATGTCAACCCCGCGGAGATAGCAGCAGGGCCACCTCCTCCTCTGAATGGTATGGCATGGGATATGCGTCCGCACTACGCAACAGTGGAGCAACATGCTGAAGAAATTGTAGATGTTTTCGAGGAGCGTAAGAACGTCCTGCTCCAGCATGGTTGAGTCCTGTGAGTAAAAAGTGAAACAATGTGAAGTCTGTATATTGTCGAGTGGGATTTTAATGCCCTTGTAAAGTTCTATGTAGGCATGCAGTTCATTTTTTGACTATAGGGTGTGCATGTCCTTTTCGTTAGCCTGACGTGGTCAGCTACTCAGGTTATATACGTTGTTGTCAGTTGACGAAGTTGTTAGGTGAGACGCAGATCCCGAGCGTTTTGAATAATGTAAATATATGCAAGAGAAAAAAATTTGGGCCAAGGAACTTAGCTTTATTCATTGTAATGTAGGAGGTACAATGTTCGGCTGAGTAGTCTGGCTGAATAGCCTTATTGAAAGTAAAAGACAACTAAGGGTAGAAGCGTCAGTTTTGCGATTACAGGGGTTGGAGTATTCAACTCCTGACTCGACCTCCTTTAGGCGGTAAGCGCCACCCGGTATTACTTCAGTGACTACGTAGGGTCCTTCCCAGGGTGATTCGAGCTTTAGGTGCCCTTCCTGCTTGAGTCGCAAAACGATGTCTCCTTCGACGAAGGACCTTGGGCGTAGCCGACGCCTGTGGTAGTTGCTGAGACTCTATTGATACACCGCCAAACAGGCCGCGGCGATGTCGTGAGCTTCATCCAGTGTGTTGACGGCATCTTCGAGTGCGGCCGATGATTCGACCTTGCTGTAGGCAACGACCCGCGGGACCTTGTACCGTACCTCAGCAGGCAACATGGCTTCGGTTCCATGCACCATGAATAATGGCGTGTAGCTAGTTGAGCTATTTGTCATTGTGCGCAAGATCCATAGGACAGAGGGTAGCTCGTCTGCCCAGGATCCCGCAAGCCTTTCGAGTGGCCGTAGCAACCTTTTTTGATGCCATTGCCGATGAGACCTTTGGCCTTTTTGACCTCCCCGTTGTTATGCGGAAGCGATACAGAGGCATACGTGAGGTTGATTCCAAGGTTTTCATAGAAGCCTCGGAACTCCTTTGAGGTGAAGTTTGATCCGTTGTCGGTGATGATGCTGTGGGGCACTCAGAATCTGTAGACAATGGACTCGAAGAACTTGACGGCAGCGGCGCCAGATTGGTTAGTGACGGGCATTGCCTCGATCCACTTTGAGAATTTGTCAACTGCCACCAGGAGGAAGACGTGCCCTCCTGGTGAGGACTTTGGCAGCTTGCCGATCATGTCGAGTCCCCACTGGGCGAGGGCCAGGAAATGGTATGGGCCAAAGCTCTAAGCCTGGAGCGTGCGAGTTGTTGGCATACCTTTGGTAGGCATTGCATCTCTGTACAATATCCTTGGCATCCCCTGCGATGCCGTCTCCCCCACCATTGCGGCATACCGCCAAGAAGTGGACTAGCTGGGAGGCCACTTCGCTGGCTACTCTGTCGAGTGGATCGATAGGCGCAAGAACGAGGAGGCCGACGCTCTCTCCCGCATCGGGTCGTCTTGGCAAAACGCACCCGCATGCGCCTTCCTCGACACAATCCACAAGCCCTACATCTCTCCCCCAAAGGAGATCGACCTCGGGATCCCCCTGCAACCCGAGCCTGCTCTGGTCGCCATGGTCGCAGAACCAAGCGACTGGACTGCACCCTACCTCGCCTACCTCGAGCACGGGACCCTGCCAGCGGGTGAAACAGAATCCCGCATGATCATACGCCGCTGCAAATCCTTCTTCATCATCAATGGCGAGCTCCACAAGTGCAGCGTCACAGGCGTGTTCCAACGCTGCGTCCAACCCGCGGAAGGGCGTAAAATCCTCCAAGACATCCATTCCAGCGAATGCGGCCACCACCCGGCGCCCGCTCTCTACTCGCCAAGGCCATGCGACATGGTTTCTACTGGCTCACAGCGCAGGCCGATGCCGTCGACATCGTCCAATGCTGCGTCGCGTGCCAGAAGTATGCCAACCAGATGCATGTACCCAGCTCGACACTCAAGACGATCCCCATCACCTGGCCAATCGTCATATGGGGCATGGACATGGTGGGCCCCTTCAAGAAGGCCCCCTCCGGCTATGCCCACCTCTTAGTCGCAGTCGACAAATTCACCAAGTGGGTCGAAGCCAAGCCAGTTCGGAAATGCGACGGGAAGACCGCAGCCAAATTCCTCCACGACCTCATCTACCGCTACGGATTCCCGCACAGAATCATCACAGACAACGACACCAACTTTGCAAACGGTACCATGACCGAATTCTGCGAGGAGCATAACATACGGCTCGACCTCGCCTCAGTCGCCCACCCAGAGTCCAACGGCCAGGCCGAACGCGCCAATCAGATCATCCTCCATGGTCTCAAGCCGCGACTACAAGTTCCCCTTGAGAGAACTCTGGGATGCTGGGTCGAAGAGATCCCATCCGTCATATGGGGCATCCGCACCTCAGTTAATCGGTCGATAGGGCTCACGCCCTTCTTCATGGTATATGGCGCCGAAGCTGTCATGCCGACTGACCTGGAGCACGACTCGCCCCGGGTCGTCAACTACACGGAGGCCGACAACGAGATCACACGCCAAGACAGAGTTGACTAACTCGACGAAGCACGCGACCTAGCTCGCTCCCGCACGGCCATCTACCAGCACGGGCTCCGCCGCTACCACAACCGAAGAGTCCGGACTCGCACCATCCAGGAAGGCGACCTGGTCCTGTGACTGATCCATGACAAGAAGGGCATGCACAAGCTCTCTCCCCCATGGGAGGGACCATTCGCCATAGGGCGAGTCCTTGGAAATGACGCCTACTACCTCATCGATGTCCGAGGCGACAGACAGCTCGACGTCAAGCGGCCGTGGAATGTAAATCTCCTAAGGAAGTTCTATAGATAGAACCCCGACCTGTACTCCTCCCGCCATGCAATACAATAGATCCGACTCGAACAAATTGTGCTTACTCTCCAAGTCTTGTGCCAATCGCACTCGTAATTACAACAATATGCTACCCACGGAAGTCAACCTTGGCTAAGCGACCGGCACGACTAACTAGTGCGATACAAGGGCACCGAAGATATTTGGGCCTTGCGTCGTCCATGAAAACGCCAGCCCCGAAGCCCCCATTGGAGTCGCCCTGCTTGACTGGCCTGCCGGGCCAATACAACCGAACACGCTTCCTACAACGACCGGTCCTCCACATCCTCGGCACAGCGACTCGAATGGTTAAGTACCATGCTCGGGGACTCACCTCAGTCTAAACCCACGCGGCTCGGGAACACACCAAGTATGAGATCTTACCCCGGACTCGCCACAGGACTGGCTCTCCGAGCCAGGTGGAGTGACGTGCCACAAACAACACGCTTCGTCCTCACCTACCTTGGGCATGCGACTAGAATGGCTAAGTACCACGCTCGGGGACTCGCCCAACCGACCCCGTCCGTGTTTGAGAAAACGGCTAAGTATAGAGCACCCCCTGGGGTCGCCAAGCGACTGGCTTTCCGAGCCACGGCGAGTCGACCCTAACTAACTAATAGTCTAAAAACAACCAAACATACAAAACATGAGGTAAACCCTATTAAAGGGCCGACGCGCTTGCGGACTCGCTCAACAAACAAATCAAAATAAAGTAGAACTGACCCAATACATTCTCATTTCCTTAATCAACAAAATATATTGTTTGTAGGCAAGGATTTATACACATCTATTTGTACTAATACAAAATCCACCCGGCACATCCTTATTCCACAGGCTTCGAGATCGACGCGCCGCCACCACCATGAACCTGGATGAAGGGCTCCTACGGATTCGCCGGGTACGTCGTCAGGCTCTTCGCCATCGCTGACCGGAATGATGATACGTCGGAAACGTATCTATAATTTTTGATGTTCAATGCTTGTTTAGTATTTACTTTGCTTTGCTTTGTCCACACTTTGAGGTGCTTTTCATATGTTTTCTAGTACTAACCTATTAACAAGATGGCACAGTGCCAGTTGCCTGTTTCTTCTGCTTTTGGTTCTAGAAAGGCAGAAAATCAATATTCTCGAAATTGGATGGGACAAAAGCCAAAGTCAATATTTTGCCGTGGGCCGGAATACGAGGCAGACGGGACTCACCAGGGGGTCACACCCCCTGGCCGTGCGGGTGGGCCCACCCTGCGCCTGGGGGTGCAGCCGCCCTGGTGGACCCCCTGCCTCGCCTCTTCGCCTATAAGAAGCCCTCCATGCCTAAACCCTAAACACCCGATCAATATTCCACGAAACCGTCTATAGCCTCTGCCACCATCATCCCTAGATCGGGGGATCTGAAGCTCTTCCCGGCACCCTGCCGGAGGGGAGATCATCCTGGAGGCCTTCTTATTCATCATGCCAGCCTCTGGTATGAAGCGTGAGTAGTTCCACCTTGGACTACGGGTCCATGTAGTAGCTAGATGGTTGTATCTCCTCCTCGCGCTTTCATGTCTAGATCTTGTGAGCTCCATTCATGATCAAGATCTCATCTATTTGTAATCATGCATGTTGTGTTTGCGGGGATCCGATGGATATTGAGATTACTATGTCAGATTGATTAATGGTTTTGTCTTATTCTATCATGTCTGTGTTGTTTATGATCTTGCATGCTCTCCGTTGTTAGTAGCTATCTTGGCCAAGTAGTTTCTAGTGACTCCAAGAGGGGGTATTTATGCTCGATAGTGGGTTAATGCCTCTACTTAATCAAGGGAAGTGACATAAATCTCTATAGTTGTATATATGTTGTTGCCACTAGGGAGAAAACAACGGTCTCTTGTTCATAGAACAATTGGATTGTTTACCTTACACACTTTGCTAAAAGCAGTTGTCTGTTGCTTGCAACTTAATACTGGAGGGGGTTCGGATGATAACCCAAAGGTGGACTTCTAGTCATAGATGCAGTTGGATAGCGCTCTATGTATCTTGTTGTATTGACCAATCGAATCTCATAGGATCTTTATGTCTAGTATTGCATTGTTATGCCTTGCTCAGTCCTATCAATTGCCCTGCTGTAATTTGTTTACCTAGCATGCTAGGTATGTTTATCTGATGAGAACACCTATAGTGAACTATGGACCCCGGTCTAATCTTTACCATTCATACATCTTCCACTATTACTGTTTACATGCTGCAAACCATCATCACCTTCCACACCATACATTTAATCCTTTGTTACAGCAACCGGTGAGATTGACAACCTCACTTTTAGTTGGGGCAAAGTCTTGAGTTTGTGTTGTGCAGGTTTCCACATTGACTGCAACACCTTTGAGAAGTTTCCTTCCTCCTACTGGTTCGATAACCTCGGTTTCTTAATAAGGGAAAACTTGCTGCTGTGGTGCATCATACCTTGCTTTTGGGGTTTCCTAACGGGGCGTCAACATGCATCAATACTTTCTGGCGCTGTTGTCGAGGAGGCTAAGGACGTCTTCACAAGGGGAGTCCTCCTCAACCTTTCTCTTTACTTTGTTTTTGGTTTTCTTAGTTTCTTTTGCTTGGTTTTGTTTGCCTCTTTTTATCAAAAACTCCAAAAAAAATTAGTTTAGTTTGGTTTGCTTTCTCTTATCAAAAACACACAAAAATTAGTTCCTGCTCTAGCTGCTGCTGCTCTTTTTGGCTTGCTCCACTTTTTCCAAAACTAACTATGCTGAGAACACCAAGTTGTCTGACTTCAGTAACAAAAACAACAATGATTTCCTAAGCACTCCTATTGCTCCACCTACTCCTGATGCTACCTTTTATGAAATTAAGCCTGCTTTGTTGAATCTTGTGATGAGAGAGAAATTTTCTGGTGCTAGTTCTGATGATGCTACTGCCCATCTCAATAGCTTTGTTGAACTTTGTGAGATGCAAAAGTATAAGGATGTAGATGGAGATATTATTAAGATCAAGTTGTTTCCTTTCTCCTTGAGAGGAAAAGCTAAAGAATGGTTGCTACCCTTGCCTAGAAATAGTATTGATTCTTGGATTAAGTGCAAAGATGCTTTTATTGGAAAGTACTACCCTCCTGCTAAGATTATATCTATAAGTGATATTATGAAATTTAAACAACTTGATAATGAACATGTTTCTCAAGCTTGTAAAAGAATGAAATCTTTGGTTAAGAATTGTCCCACTCATGGACTTACTGCTTGGATGATTATCCAGACTTTTTATGTAGGTTTGAACTTCTCTTCAAGAAACCTGTTGGATTCAGCTGCTGGAGGTACCTTTATGACCATCACCTTGGGTGCTGCAACAAAACTCCTTGATAATATGATGGTTACTTATTCTGAATGGCACACTAAGAGAGCTCCACATGGTAAGAAGGTAAATTCTGTTGAAGAAACCTTCTCTTTGAGTGATAAGATTGATGTTATTATGGCTATGCTTGTTAATGGGAAAGCTCCTTTAGATCCAAATAATGTTCCCTTAGCCTCTTTGGTTGCTCAAGAAGAGTAAGTTCATGTGAACTTCATTAGAAACAACAATTTTGGCAACAATACTTATGGTAATTATAGGCCTTATCCTCCTAATAATGGAAATACCTATCACAGTAGATCTGGAATGCCTAGTGAAGATAGGATTCTATAAGTTGAAAGATCCACTAAAAACTTTATGCAGATGCAATATGAGCAAAACAATATATTCACTAAAACTATGGAAGAACAATCTGTTATCTTGAAAAATATTAGTCACCATCTTGATAATCTAAATAGAGAAATTCCCTGTTTACAGTAAAAACTTTGAGTGCTGAGAAAAATATTTCCTCTTTGTCTGAAGCACAGTCCTCCTTGATTAATAAAATGGCTGCTAAACCTGAAACCATGGAAAGTACCTTTGCTGCTACTCATGCCATACAAGTTACTATTAATGAAAATGTTAGACTGTTAGCCCAACTTCATGCTAAGTGGGAAAGGGAAGCTAAAATTGATAGAAACAATAGTGTGTGCACCATCACCACTAGAATGGATACCACTAAACCACAAGAAGTCACTATTCCTCCTCCTACAATGCCTAAGGCCAATGAGTCTACTACTAGTGATGCTAAGTTTGATTTTGATCTTGATGGTTGCAATATTTCTGAAGTGATTTTGTTCATGCAAAAACTTGCTAGAAGTCCTGATGCTAGTGATATGCATGTTGCTTTCACCAAACACATTACAGATGCTCTTGTTAAGATTAAGGAAGAGAAGTTACAACACAAAGCTTCTATTTTGGAAAGTAGAAGATAGTTGGGAACCCATTATTAATATTCAAGTGAATGGCTTTGATCTCAAAGCTTCATGTGATCTTGGTTCTAGTGTCTCTATTATGCCTAGGAAGATTTATGAAATGCTTGATTTGCCACCTTTGGAAGATTGTTATTTGGATGTCCCACTTAATGATAATGCTAAGAAGAAACTCATGGGGAGTGTTAATGATGTTCTCATTATGGTTAACAATGTTTATGTCCCTGTCGATTTCTATGTTTTGGATGTTGAATACAATGCTTCTTGTCCTATTACCTTGGGAATACCTTTTCTTAGAACTGTTAGTGCCATCATTGATATGAAAGAGGCACCATTAAATATCAATTTCCATTCAAGAAAGGTATTGAACACTTTCCTATGAGGAGAGAGAAGATCCTTTTTGCTCCTCCTTCGAAAGCAAGTATTGATGTTAATGCTTATTCATTCGAAAATACTTGATTTCTTGCTTCTTGTGCCTAACTTAAAGGCGTTAAAGAAAAGTACTTGTTGGGAGATAACCCAAAAGTTTCCTTGAGCATTGGAAGTTATTACTTAAGTAATGACCTCTCCTTATCCTTTTTGTTTACTTTTTGTGCCAAGAATGACCTCTAATGAGAAGGAAGTAAGATTTGGGGAGTTGCTGACCCGAAACAGATTTCTATCCTCTACCATAAAATTTCTTGAGGAGTCTATGTAAGTCGGATTGACCTGAAAATTTACGACTAAATCCCCCAGTATGTTAGATAATTTTAGTTAGTTCAACACTTTTTGAATTGAGCAAAAGAAGGTCTTCGAAAAAATCGGTTTCTATCTGCTGGTCTGTTTTGACAAATTTCTGCCATTATTTGCATTTGCTTCTTATTGATTCCTTTTGGGTTCTTTTTGGGAATTTGAGTTTTTTTTGAAGGATTTCTACAGTAGCTTGTGTTTTTAGTGAAAGTTTTGCTGTTATAAAGCTAAACCCAAAGGTCTATTATCTTTTGAATACACTAATGTTGCTAATGAAGATTGTGTGAAGTTTTGTATGAAGGAAAAATTTCAGGTGTGGAGAGAGAATGATGTAATGAGATGAAGAACGGAAAAACGATCAAGCTTGGGATGCCACCCCGGTGTCACCACAAGAAATATACAAGAGGTACAAGCGTCAAAGCTTGGGGATGCCCAAGGCATCCCCTTCTTCATCAATAAAAATCTCAGGTCTTTCTAGACAATTTGGATTGCTTAGTGTTCCTTGAAGGAATCATGCGTTGTTTTAGCATGCAAAAGCATAGTATTGTGGTTTTATCCTTTGATGCTTTGTTTGGGTTGAGTTGGCACATGATCACACCATGTTATGACTATGAACAAGTCACCATAGCCTCTATGATCATTTAGTCCTTAACTTGTAGTACCACTCTATGCTTTGATTAGTAATGTTTTGTCGCTCTGCATGATTATGGCCATTATTGCTCTCTTAGTTGATCGCTCGCAGTCTTTTCCTAGCCTCCACTTGTATGAGTAAGATCTACTCATCCTTCCAACTCCCAAGAAACCAAGTTATTCCAAAGTGTCCACTATAAATTCCTATGCATGGTGTGTTACACCATTCCAAGTATATTATTTTTTTAGCTATCTTCCAATTAAAAGTATTTTGTGATGTGAAAACTTAGTGATTAAAGCTCTCACGAACTTGATGGCACACTTTATATTCCTTGCCCCTAATAAACTTGAACCATTGTGTCATCTATGTTGTATATTCTTGCACTTATATGTTGGAATTAGCAGAACCATGTTTTCATGGGTAACGTTTTCAACATTGCACTTGTACTTTGTACACAGTTGATATCATGCTCTTTTGTCTATGGATGTCGCTGGTGTGAAATAAAAAGGGAGCTTGTAAGTCCATGGAGTTATGTATTTTGTGTTAGAGAAACGCCTGGGCCGCTAGCCTAAGCCATGCCTAATCATGGTGGAAACTTGCAGCATCACCATAATGAGAAATCTGTGAAGCATCCTCAATAAAAACCTATGAAAATAGCAAATAAAAAGATCGCTGAGATGCTCATTGTCTGCTTGCCTTGTCATTTTGGTTATGGGAAAGCTCCTGTACCATGTGCAAGGGGTGCACCGTTGGCGGTTTTCTATGATGCACATGTACTTACTATGACAAGAACTTACATGTGACTAGAGTTGAGTAGCATGAGGTGCGGCCCTTATATTCAAGGGACATGAGATTGCCAACTTATACTTTGTCAAGCATATACTCCAAAGTTTGTTCACTTTAACCTTAATCACTTCAAGATGCTTATGATAGGGGCAATGAGGGCTGAAAGCTAACCAGTACCATAATTTTTGGAAGCTCTTTTTGAAACTTGAAATCCCTGCTTCCCTTTATGAATGGCCTTCCTTCTAATATTATATTGAGTCTCCACTTTCTACCTTTAGGCACCAGTTAAGAGAGCATAATTGCCATTCTTAGTTCTATGTCTAGTGTCCCAACACTTATTGATTGATGCATATTGTTGATATTGCTTGTTCTTGTGCTATTTGTATCTAGTTATGCTTATGAACTTTGAAGGTGTCCTATGCATCTATTTGCTACTCCATGAGGGACAAGCTGAATGCCACTATGCCATGTTTTCTATATGTGAAACAAACTAACATTTTTCAATGCATGTTATTCATGATCTTTGTTTGTAGCCTTTCATGTTGCATGCATAGTTACTTTGTCTTATTGTTAGAACTCCATCTTTCATGCACATGTTTAGAGTTCTTTGATCCCAGTTTTCAATGCTTGCAAATGGTTTGATCTTGGTTTTGATGGTGCATGTCACCTCAAAAATTATTCTTTTATCACTTACCTACTCGAGGACGAGCAGGAGTTAAGCTTGGGGATGCTTGATATGTCGGAAACATATCTATAATTTTTGATGTTCCATGTTTGTTTAGTATCTACTTTGCTTTGCTTTGTCCTCACTTTGAGGTGCTTTTCATATGTTTAAAGTTTCAAAAAGATCTTCCAAAAATTATGGTACTTGTTAGCTTTCAGCCCTCATTGCCCCTATCATAAGCATCTTGAAGTGGTTAAGGTTAAAGTGAACAAAGATGGAGTATATGCTTGAAAAAGGATAAGTTGGCAATCTCAAGTCCCTTGAATACGAGGGCCACACCTCATGCTACTCAACTTCAGTCACCTATAAGTTCTTGTCATTGTAAGTACATGCGTATCATAGAGAACCGCCAACGAGGTACCCCTTGCACATGGTACATGAACTATCCCATAACCAAAATGACAAGGCAAGCTGACAATGAGCATCTCAGCGATATTTTTATTTACTAGATGCATAGATTTTTATTGAGGATGCTTCATAGATAGCTCACTATGGTGATGCTGCAAGTTTCCACCATGATTAGGCATGGCTTAGGCTAGCGGCCCAGGCGTTTCTCTAACACAAAATACATACTCCATGGACTTATAAGTTCCCTCTTTATTTCACACCGGTGACATCCATAGACAAAAGAACATGATATCAACTTAGTACAAAGTACAAGTGCAATGTTGAAAACGTTCCCCATGACAGCATGATTCTGCTAATTCCAACTATAAGTGCAAGCATATACAACATAGACGACACAATGGTTCAATTTTATTAGGGGCAAAGAATATAATGTGTGCCATCAAGTTTGTGAGAGCTTTAATCACTAAGTTTTCACATAACAAAATACTTTTTAATTAGAAGATAGCTGAAAACAAGAATATACTTGGAATGGTGTAACACACCATGCATAGGAATTTATAGTTGACACTTTGGAATAACTTGGTTTCTTGGGAGTTGGAAGCATGAGTAGAGCTTACTCATACAAGTGGAGGCTAACAAAAGACGGGAGCAACCAAGTAAGAGAGCAATAATGGCTATAATCATGGAGAACAACAAAACATTACTAATCAAAGCATATATTGGTACTACAAGTCAAGGACTAAATGATCATAGAGGCTATGGTGACTTGTCATAGTCATAACATAGTGTGAGCATGTGCCAAGTCAACCCAAATAAATAATCAAAGGAGAATACCACAATACTATGCTTTTGCATGCTCAAACAACGCATAATTTCTTCAAGGCACACTAAGCAATCCCAATTGTTTGTAACAAGACATGCTACAACAATAATCCCTAAGCATAAGGTCAAAACAACGCCTAGCATGTCATGCTAAAGTCTAAGTCACAGTCAATGCAAGCTCCTCTTGCACTTATCAAGCAAGAACTTCCTACTCCTTTCCAACACCAAGCAACTTATTTGAAACAACACAGCGAGAACGGGGGTCTAAACTACTTTATTCAAGAAAACTAAACAAACTAAGCAAACCAAACGAAAACTAAGATGCTCCAAGAGCAACACAACTATGCATGAAACAATAAAAACAAAGTGTCTAGACAGACCTGAGCTTTTTATTGATGAAGAAGGGGATGCCTTGGGCATCCCCAAGTTTTGACGCTTGTACCTCTTGGATATTTCTTGGCGTGACACCGGGGTGGCATCCCCAAGATTGAGATTTTTTACATTCTTCATCTCATTACATCATTCTCTCTCCACACTTGAATTTTTTTCCTTCATACAGAACATCACACAATCTTCATTAGCAACATTAGTGTATTCAAAAGATAATAGACCTTTAGGTAAAGCTTTGGAACAGCAAGGCTTTTCACTAAAAACACATGCTACTGTAGCAACTCCTTCAAAAAGCTCAATTCACCTAAAGAGAACTAAAAAATGAATCAATAAGAAGCAAATGCAAATAATGGCAGAAATCTGTCAAAATAGACCAGCAGTTAGAAACCGATTTTTTCAAAAATCTTCTGTTGCTAAAATCAAAAAGTGTTATTCTAACAAAAGTTATTTATCATACTGGGGAATTTATTCGTAAATTTTCAGCTCAATCCGAGTTACAGAGACTCCTCACGAATTTTTTTGGTGGAGGACAAAAATCTGTTTCAGGACAACAACCCCCCAAATCTTAATTCCCTCTCATTAGAGGTCATTCTTGGCACAAAAAGCAAACAAAAAGGATAAGAAGAGGTCATTACAGAAGTAATAACTTCCAAGACTCAAGTAAACTCTTGGGTTATCTCCCAACAAGTACTTTTCTTTAACGCCTTTAAGTTAGGCACAAGAAGCAAGAAGAATCATGTATTTTCAAATGAAGAATTGAGATCAATACTTGCAAAGTCTTCAACTATGAGAGGTATCTCATCCAAATGAGTTTTGGAGGATCCCTTCTCATTTATCTTCGGTTTACTACTTTCATCAAAAGGATTTTTAGGAATAATCCAGTCAATTTTTTTCAAAGTCCTCATGCATTCCAACAAGCTTAAAGGGTATGGGTATCTTAAATTCCTCTATAGGCTTGGTTTTATCTGAAGTACCCACAACATCTACACATGAGCCTAGCATATTGAAACGCTCAAAGACTTTTTTTTGGCTTCCCTAGCAACATCATGGAACTCTTTTAGTAAAGTTTCAGGAATAAATTCTCTCTTTTCAGCATTCTTTTCTTTCTTAAGCTTTAGGAACAAAATTTGCATCATGGGGTTAAGGCTAACACACCTAGCCTCCAGCATATGAACTAAAGAAGCTGAAGCAATATCATAATTAGGAGCAGGCTCTGCTATAGATTTATCCTCAATATCCTCATGCTTGCTAACATAATTAAAGAATTCTTCAATATTATGTTTCCCAATTATGGAGCCACTACCTATTGAAAGGTTTTTCAGGGTGAACTTGGGGAGCAACATGGTGTTCTCAGCAGAGTTCATTTTGGCAAAGGTGGGCAAGCCAAAAACAGCAGCAACAGCTAGAGTAGGGATTAATTTTTTGTGTTTTTGGTAAGAGAAAGCAAACCAGTTTTTTGAAGTTTTTGAAAAGAGGCAAACAAAACCAAGAAAAAGAAACTAAGCAAACTAAAAAAAGTAAAAAGAAAGGAAGTGAAGGACTCCCCTTGTGAAGACGTCCTTAGCCTCTCCGGCAACAGCACCAGAAAAGCTTGTGATGGCACTTAGTTGACGTGGGGGCTTCTTTCTTTATTCCCCAGCAACGGCGCCAGAAAAGCTTGATGGCTAACGTGGAGCCTGTTGGGAACCCCAAGAGCAGGGGGTGAAGCAACACATCAGCAAGTTTTCCCTCAGTAAGAAACCGAGGTTATCGAACCAGTAGGAGGAAGGAAACGTCATACAGGTGTTGCAAGTAACGCGGAGACCTGCACAACACAAATTCAAGACTTTGCCCCAACGAATCAGTGAGGTTGTCAAGCTCACCGGTTTGTTGTAACAAAGGATTAAACGTATGGTGTGGAAGTTAATGGTTTGCATCAAGTAAACAATTAATAGTGGAAGATGTATCAATGGTAAAGATTGGACCGGGTCCATAGTTCACTAGAGGTGCTCTCCTTAGATAAACAACATGGCATGAAGGGTAAACAAATTACAGGATGGCAATTTACAGGAACTGAGCAAGGCATAACAATGCAATACCAGACAAAAAGATCCTATGAGATTCGATTGGGAAATATAACAATATACATATACCGCCATCCAACTGCATCTATGAATAGAAGTCCACCTTCAGGTTATCATCCGAACCCCTTCCAGTATTAAGTTGCAAGCAACAAACAACTGTTTTAAGCAAAGTGTGTAAGGTAAATAATCCACTTGTTCCATGAATAAGAGACCGTTGTTTTCTCCCTAGTGGCAACAACACATCTACAACCGAAGAGATTTCTATCACTTCCCTTGGAAACTAGAGGCATGAACCCACTATCGAGCATAAATACCCCCTCTTGGAGTCACTAGAAATTACTCGGACAAGATAGCTACTAACAACGGAGAGCATGCAAGATCACAAACAACACAGACATGATAGTATCAAATAGACAAAACCATTAATCAATCTGACATAGTAATCTCAATATCCATCGGATCCCCGCAAACACAACATGCATGATTACAAATAGATTAGATATTGATCATGAACGGAGCTCACAAGATCTATACATGAAAGCACAAGGAGGAGATACAACCATCTAGATACTACATGGACCCATAGTCCAAGGTGGAACTACTCACGCATCATAACGGAGAAGAAGGCCTCCGAGATTATCTCCCCTCCGACAGGGTGCCGAGAAGAACTTCAGATCCCCCCCGATCTAGGGACAACGGTGGCGGCGGCTACAGAAAGTTTCGTGGAGTTTTGATTGGGTGCCTAAGGTTTCTTCATCGGGGGCTTCTTATAGGCGAAGATGCGAGGCTGGGAGGTGGCCAGGGCACCCACACCCTACCCAGGCACGGGGTGGGCCCACCCGTGCCTAGGGGGGTCTGGCCTCCCTGGTTCACTTCTCCGTCTCTCCTCTAGACTTCATGTCGCCCACGGTAAAATATTGACTTTGTATTTTATCCTGTCCAATTCCGAGAATATTGATTTCTGCCTTTCTGGAACCAAGAACAGAAGAAAACAGGCAACTGGCACTGTGGCAACTTGTTAATAGGTTAGTTCCAGAAAAGATATAAAAACACCTCAAAGTGTAGACAAAGCAAAGCAAAGTAGATACTAAACAAGCATGGAGCATCAAAAATTATAGATACGTTTCCGACGTATCAATAATTCATTAGTAGTAAATAATATTGTTTACTTATTCACAAACAATAACCACTCATCTATAAAAAGATAAATGATTCTATTAAATTATAATATTGAGAAACCACTACTCAAATAAAAGTAGTACCACTTTTATTTAACTTTAAAGAAACATTATGAGATGAACAAAATACAAATACCATAAGTTTTGTGTCTTAAGGACCATCTATGTCTTTATAGTTAACTTTAGTCTACAAGACTTTAAATATTATGACAAAGACTTTATTATGTGTTTTATAGTTTACTTTGGTCTGTTTCAATTAAGACCTAAAGCATCTCAAGTCCAAACTATTCAAGCAAGCGCAAACAACATCAATCACATTCTATCAACCATACATATTGTTTAAACCTTAGAAAAGAAACCTTTTCTTCGAAGGTTATCCTTTTTGCTACCTCAAACCATAGATGACAATCAATAATAATCACATTTATTTATATTTTACTTGTATACATAGGATTGTTAACACCTAAGCTCTTTATAAATATCATGACTTGTAAAGTAAAAATGAAAGATAGGACAATTCTTATATAAGAAGCCTTTATGTAGCATTCCACCATTGTGTATCTTATTGGTTGTATGATAGCCTAATTACACATTGTTTTACACACACCCACAAGCCTTAATAAGAAGCACAAGTGTGAAGTTTATCTAAAAGTATAAAACCTTCTAAAGAAACCATTTCCAGCATCCAAACCCTAGATCAACGCTTATTCCGGGGATTTGAGTTTATCAAATTAGATTACATTACTATGCACATTAGCATCTTGATTATTTAAACATTAGTCCTTACTGAACCAATGATGTTGTTTTAAGATATTGGATCTTATATTGTCTCGAAGACCGTGAGTGCATAATCTTGCTATCACAAAAGGCAAGTTCACACTTGCTCATGTCTTTTGATTATTTTCTATAAAGTATTTTACAAATCCAGTGTTGTCATAACCTGCATTTGAAAAATGTCAAAAAACACTATTTTCGTAATAATATGATTATAGGTTATTTATCATAATATAAAAACCTACTATAAAATTTCCAGTGGTAAAAGAACATATTATCTAGGACTTAACAGCCAATGTCGCCAGTGATTCTTGCGCCATATATTACGCGTTGACCATGAGATTTGGAATGAGACAAAGAAGTCAGCTATATCTTTTCCCTCTCGCATGGAGCCGGATGTGCGGGTCATGGCTGTTATCACTTGTAGTGTGCATTAATTGGTAATTCGTAGAGGATATGCAGCATATGGGTGGGAACCCTCAACATCCCATGATAGTTCCGGCATCTGAACGGTCTGTATTTCCTATTGACGTAATTAGGTGGGCATGGCATACACCAAGGAGACATGCGGGGTCGCGGAGAAGGCAGTGATTGTCTTGGATCTTAGGTTGGGCATCAAACCAAGGAAGTTTGAACGGGGACATACTCCTGTCCGTGCAACAAAACCTAAGGTCTCTCATGGGTAAAGTGACGCACATCTGCAGAGTGTAAGAACTATAACTTGTTACTCCCTGTTCTGGGAAGGAGCTACGAACGCGGCGGGAAAGGAACTCCATGAAAGTTCTGTTAAACCTGTGAAGGCTGACGGATATAGCTTTTCAGAATAAAAACAACCTTTGAAGAAATGTTTATGAAAACTTGCATTGCCTACGACCTATGGTCTGTGGCTGTAGATATAGTGCATCAAACACTCTTTTCTAGTGAACTTGCTGAGTATGCTCGTACTCAACGTATCTTCTTAACCCTTGCTAGACTCTGAAGCCAACACAGGCGACGTCTACATCAACTTATGCTCCAGGACTCATCATCAAAAGCTAAAGCTCTTCAACAAAGTCAAGGAAGTAAACATTTACATCTACTCAAGTGAAGAAGAAGTTGTTGATTTGATAGGAATATAATATCTAGCCATAGAACCTACTTCTGTAGGGTATTGCAATAGCAGCAATGCAAGCCCCAATAGCACTACAAGGAATATGCTGATACATGACCCTCCATTTTCGTCACTGAATCGTCATTGTCCACAATATATGACGATCTTATGATGAAAAACAGATTGTCAAAAACTGAGCATCAGTAATTGCACACAACGACGTTTTTCATGAAATCGTCATAATCGTCTATGACGATATTGTATCGTCATAATCGTTATGACGATCCAATATCGTCATGGGTTGTCTAGCCTTGCCAGGTCAGATCCTACGTGGCTGATCCGACGTGGAAAAATTGTGACGAAACAAAATCGTCGTAGTGTGAATCAGCCCGATCCAATTCAGTCGCTTATATGGGACAAGCCTAATAATCCATCCTTTTTTTCTTCTCTTTTAGCCTTTTCAATGTACTTTTTTCCTTTGGGCTTGGCCTTTTACCGTATATTTCAATATTGGGCCTTGGCCTTTATAGCCCTAGGCCTTGCCCTTTCACAGTCCATTTTGGTTTTTGAAAATTGACCAAATTACAGTTTATTGTTTATTATCCATTCAAGTATTGATGGGCTATGGCCTTTAAAAGGTCCAATTAGTACACGATCCAGCACACAGATCCAGAAATTTCCATAGAAGCTAATATTCTGTCAAGTATATGACAGTGGCAATTATCCATTCAAGTAATCCCATTAATATTTCAAATATCGTGAATAACACAACAACCGAACAATACACTCCAGAATTTCTACTTACAACCATTACATAAATTCACATGACATCCAAAAGGTTAAAAAACAACACTAGTCAGATGGTTCAAAATGACACTAAACACCATAAGCCAAGTCAGTTTCTTCAGAGTTGTCGGTACTATAAGAAGGATGCTAATTCTTTGATTATGACACCATCAAGAAGAAGCTGGGAACTCGTTGTTCACCCCAGACTTAAATTGGCTATATGTTGCCTTCTCCTGTTAATTCAAACAACACAAGGTTATTAAAAGAGTAGAAAACATGGGGTATATGAACAACTTACATCAAATAGAGAGGAACAATATTGATTAGTCTATGATTAATCAATACACATTAAATGCAAAACTATTATTCTTATATTGTAATGAAAATGAAAAGAAAATTATCTATCCACAGTATAGCTAACTCAACTTTATTGAATGTAAAGATTATCAGGCATAAAAAATGTAAACAGTCAGTCATTTTTCTGAAAGAAACATTTTCTATTCATAGCCAATACTTCTTATACCTACTACACTAACACAACAGCTAGACGCAGGAAGAAAACACCATGCAAAGAAGCAGTACTCACTGATGGTGACGTGAGGGTAGAAGTTGTCCCGGGACGCATGGAGGATCTTGTTGTTGCGGACATGGTTAAGACCTCCATCCATAGCCAAGGGCACTGTAGAACCGAACCAAATCCCAGTTTAGTTTCATGCTATAGAAGAACATATCCAATGGTTTTACAAGCATCTAATACAGGTTAATGTCCAAGGATACACAGAGACAACCGACTAATGTGAGGCACACATCTCATACAGGGAATTAAATTGAGTACAAATCAGTAGGTACTCCTATAACAAAAATATGAACCTACAAGAACCCTAGGACTCCTTGGAAACTTACAGCGGGTGGATCCAATCATAAATTGGTGAAGTTATAGTTATAGGCCAGCACAACATACTACAGATCCTCACCCCTATAGATAACCTAACTATACATCATGTTTAATCATAAGCTAGCATGCCTAGCTAGGCCAAACTCAGTGTTCATCCTATTTCTGATATATAGCCATGCAAGCAATAGGTCTAGCTATGCTATAAAAAAGAAGCAAAATAGAAGTAGGGTTATCTTGGCACAACAGTGTACAATCACACGAGTCATGCTATACCTTCTGAAGCGTGGACTCCTTCTAGATGTTGTAGTTGGAGAGCGTGCACTCATCCTCCAGCTGCTTCCCGGCAAAGATAAGGCGCTGCTGGTATGCGGGCACACCTGCAGTTATAGAACATGCCACCATATGATTAGCCATTAACGAAGTTGCGTGCCTATGGCAGGCAAATTAATTGAAGAAACCACATGAGCTTGATAGATCAGCATGCCCCAGCCACATGAAAACTTGATAGATCCTCAACTAGGAAATAAATATCATCAACCAACCCAACAGTTCATCATTTAATTATTAATAATCAGCAGGACATAAAGGTAAATACGAGAGGTTGATCTTTCATTTCACCAAGGCACTATGCATCAGTTTAAAAATATTATACATGCACTTGATCTCCATTTCTTTACATGTGCAACTTTAAAAGGAGGAAAATACATGTATCAATTAGTTGACAGCTAGGCACGCAACAACTAGTGAAATATGTACAATGATTTATATACCAAGTAGTAGCTAGTAAGTTGCAAAAGTTACACATGACTTCAGCGAGTAGTACTGACTATAGACTATATACAAAATGGAAGACAATACTTTTAGACAAGGCATGGAACTTTGACCATCATATAGTATATTCCACATGCACACGAGCTATGTACCAGTAGCTATAAACAACAGCTATGTATCCATAATATACAAACATAAGCTATGTACAAGCACTGTCTACTGATGCACAATTAAGTAGAAAGCAAACATGCGACATTTTATTTAGACGACATCTAGAAATCGTTGTTTGTGTGTGATTCTTCAAGACTTAATTCTAGTTCATCTCACCTTCGCTAACCCTAGTTCTATTGTGAATGGAAGGAAGCCCAACTTAAGTTTACCAAGTTACTAACATTCACTAACCTAGTTTGATTGCTGTCATATAGTTCACAAATATAAATATCCTATAAACTCCAGAAAATGAATATAAATCGCATGCACAAGAAGAAACTCAGGACTAATAACCAGTCACGATCACATCAGATGGTACTAGTCATGAACATGAAGAAAAATCACATGGACAGAAGCAACTCATGACTAAAATATGAACGAAGAGTAACTATAATCTAGTCATCATCGCGGGCGCTGGAGTTGGTGATGAATAACAGGTGGGAACACCAAGGAGAGAGATTGATGGATAGGGAAAGGATACCAAGGGAGGATACTGGGATCTATCCGTAGCTATGACAAACAAGTCTGGGGCACGAAAAGGGGCCTTACCTTCCGCTCGAGTTCATGGAATGAGTTGACCAAGACGTCGTTCGCGTCCTCCAACCCATCGAACTGCCCCACCACCGCTTCCAGGAACATTCGGTATGAGTCTGGTGCAGCGAAGAACGAGGGCACATCCTCCGGACCCAGATCGACGCTCCGCAACCCCCTAAGCACGCTCCCGTCCACGATCTGCACCCCGACGCGTCCCGCGTACACCTCCCCATAGATGACGCCCACCGCGCATGACTACGAGAAGAGCGCGGCCGTCGGCACGCTACGGCTTCCCGACCGAGACAATCTCCCAGATCCACGGCTTGCCGGCCCATGGGAGGTGCGGAGGCCATGGTACGGCCAGGTCCATATCCCAGATCCGCGGCATCGAGTTCGGGGGCGAGCCGATCCAGCGGCTTGCTGGCTGAGACAAATCACCGTATCAGGGACTAGAGTTGTTGAGGACGTTGGGGTTTAAGGGTGAGGAGGGGAGGAGGATGGTTGGGGCTAGCAGCGGATCAGGAGGAGGGGAGCCAGACGGGGGGGTGGTCGGAGAATATGGAGCCGGACGAGGGTGGTGGAGATGGGGATCTGGAGAGAAACGGCGTGGTCTGCCACGTGAGGGGATTAGGGTTTGGGAGAGTGAACCCTCGAGTGTGATCTAGATGGGTGGTGTGAGGATTTTACAATACTGCCCCTACACACTTATCTGAGCAAGAATGGAAATTGTAGCTATTTCGGTCAATTCACGTCTAGAATGTTGGCGGGAGTGGGAGGCGGGAAAAACTGCGCTGTGACTTGGGACGTTGGATGGAGCTCATCTAAACGGTTGAGATCTGCTTCGTGGTGCTGATCCATGGGTAGTCCTGCTCTCTCTTCTGACTGGTTGGCTCATTTGACAATTTTGGAAACAAACTTAAGTACATAATTCTGGCAAAAAAGACAAATTCGTGCCGAATCGGCAGGAAGTGGGTCCAGTTTGAACTACAGGTACATGATCCGATGCTCATGATTTTTGGCAAAAATCATTTTTAGACTCACAATATGCTATTTCATCAGAGATCCATTGCAAGTTTAGTGAGGCTCAGCCCCTAGCTAAGAACCTTCGTGCCCGCCGTTTTGACCATAGTTTGAAACGGGCATAAAAAATTCAAAAACGGTCCGATCAACACAAGTCCTTCGCGTGGCATCTTCTTATGTGACATAGTTGCAAGGAAAAATACCAACCTTGGTATATTGCAAGTGTCTCAAAAAACCTTCTCAGAAATGAGCTATCATGTTCGAGGTTTCATGGCTTTCGGACCAAACGACCAATGTTATGGCCAGAATCACGGCATAGTTTGTGATAATGTAACCATATTGTGCACACATATGTATAATGGTATGGAGAACAATGTTGCAGGAGAAAGTTTTCCTTTTCGACGCACAAAAAATCCATTTTCCATTTTCCGAGCGCAAAAAACGGGGCGTTTTTGAAGCAACCACCAAATGACATTTTTAGAATGGTACCACCACATTTTGTAAAAATAATAGACCACCTAACATGCACAATTTCCCAACCGGGGTATCTCAAACCTTTCCGTTCACCTCTGGCAAAAAAGACAAATTCCTGTCGAATCGGTAGGAAGTGGGTCCGGTTTGAACTACAGGTACATGATCCGATGCTCATGATTTTTGGTAAAAAATATTTTTAGACTCACAATATGCTATTTCATCAGAGATCCAATGCAAGTTTAGCGAGGCTCAGCCACTATCTAAGAACCTTCATGCCCACCGTTTTGACCATAGTTTGAAACGGGCATAAAAAATTCAAAAACGATCCGATCAACGCAAATCCTTCGTGTGGTGTCTTATTATGTGACATAGTTGCAAGAAAAAATACCAACCTTGGTATATTGCAAGTGTCTCAAAAAAACCTTCTTAGAAACGAGCTATCATGTTCGAGGTTTCATGGCTTTCAGACCAAACGACCAATGTTATGGCCAGAATCGCGACATAATTTTTGACAATGTGACCATATTGTGCACGCATATGTATAATGGTACGGCAAACAATGTTGCAGGAGAAAGTTTTCCTTTTCGACGTACGGAAAATCCATTTCCCATTTTCCGAGCGCAAAAAACGGGGTTTTTTTTTGAAACAACCACCAAATAACATTATTAGAATGGTACCACCACATTTTGTAAAAATACTGGACCACCTAACATTCACAATTTCCCAACCGGGGTATCTCAAACCTTTCCGTTCACCTCTGGCAAAAAAGACAAATTCCTGCCGAATCGGTAGGAAGTGGGTCCGGTTTGAACTACAGGTACATGATCCGATGCTCATGATTTTTGGAAAAAATCATTTTTAGACTCACAATATGCTATTTCATCAGAGATCCAATGCAAGTTTAGCGAGGCTCAACCCCTAGCTAAGAACCTTCGTGCCCGCCGTTTTGACCATAGTTTGAAACGAGCATAAAAAATTCAAAAACGATCCGATCAACGCAAATCCTTTGCGTGGTGTCTTCTTTTGTGACATAGTTGCAAGGAAAAATACCAACCTTGGTATATTGCAAGTGTCTCAAAAAAGCCTTCTCAGAAACGAGCTATCATGTTCGAGGTTTCATGGCTTTCGGACCAAACGACCAATGTTATGGCCAGAATCGCGGCATAATTTTTGATAATGTGACCATATTGTGCACGCATATGTATAATGGTACGAGAAACAATGTTGCAGGAGAAAGTTTTCCTTTTCGACGCACGGAAAATCCATTTCCCATTTTCCGAGCGCAAAAAACGGGGTTTTTTTTGAAACAACCACCAAATAACATTATTAGAATGGTATCACCACATTTTGTAAAAATACTGGACCACCTAACATTCACAATTTCCCAACCGGGGTATCTCAAACCTTTCCGTTCACCTCTGGCAAAAAAGACAAATTCCTGCCGAATCGGTAGGAAGTGGGTCCGGTTTGAACTACAGGAACATGATCCGATGCTCATGATTTTTGGAAAAAATCATTTTTAGACTCACAATATGCTATTTCATCAGAGATCCAATGCAAGTTTGGCGAGGCTCAACCCCTAGCTAAGAACCTTCGTGCCCGCCGTTTTGACCATAGTTTGAAACGAGCATAAAAAATTCAAAAACGATCCGATCAACGCAAATCCTTTGTGTGGTGTCTTCTTATGTGACATAGTTGCAAGGAAAAATACCAACCTTGGTATATTGCAAGTGTCTCAAAAAAACCTTCTCAGAAACGAGCTATCATGTTCGAGGTTTCATGGCTTTCGGACCAAACGACCAATGTTATGGCCAGAATCGCGGCATAATTTTTGATAATGTGACCATATTGTGCACGCATATGTATAATGGTATGGCAAACAATGTTGCAGGAGAAAGTTTTCCTTTTCGACGCACGGAAAATCCATTTCCCATTTTCCGAGCGCAAAAAACGGGGTTTTTTTTGAAACAACCACCAAATAACATTATTAGAATGGTACCACCACATTTTGTAAAAATACTGGACCACCTAACATTCACAATTTCCCAACCGGGGTATCTCAAACCTTTCCGTTCACCTCTGGCAAAAAAGACAAATTCCTGCCGAATCGGTAGGAAGTGGGTCCGGTTTGAACTACAGGTACATGATCCGATGCTCATGATTTTTGGAAAAAATCATTTTTAGACTCACAATATGCTATTTCATCAGAGATCCAATGCAAGTTTAGCGAGGCTCAACCCCTAGCTAAGAACCTTCGTGCCCGCCGTTTTGACCATAGTTTGAAACGAGCATAAAAAATTCAAAAACGATCCGATCAACGCAAATCCTTTGCGTGGTGTCTTCTTATGTGACATAGTTGCAAGGAAAAATACCAACCTTGGTATATTGCAAGTGTCTCAAAAAAAACCTTCTCAGAAATGAGCTATCATGTTCGAGGTTTCATGGCTTTCGGACCAAACGAACAATATTATGGCCAGAATCGTGGCATAGTTTGTGATAATGTGACCATATTGTGCACACATATGTATAATGGTATGGCGAACAATGTTGCAGGAGAAAGTTTTTCTTTTCGACGCAAGGAAAATCCATTTTCCATTTTCCGAGCAAAAAAACGAGGCGTTTTGTGAAGCAACCACCAAATGACATTTTTAGAATGGTACCACCACATTTTGTAAAAATACTAGACCACCTAACATGCACAATGTCCCAACCGGGATATCTCAAACCTTTCCGTTCAGCTGTGGCAAAAAAGAAAAATTCCTGCCGAATCGGTAGGAAGTGGGTCCCTACTATGATAATGTTGAATTATGATATTATCCCTACTATGTAATAATGTTGGATTAGTAAATCAAGTATTTTTAAATAATCAAGAATTGATAATTAACACCCTAAGATGATCTTCTGAATTTTATAAAAATTTAGAGACAAAAATTAATTTTTTTGAACATACTATAAAAAAGATGCAAAAGAATTATGAAAAAAAGAAAAAACGAAAAAGAAAAAACATTATCCTAACCGGACCAGCTAAGCTGGCCCGGACAGCTACCGCACCAAGGCCTAGGCCGGCCCAAGCGGATATGCAGGCCGCCTCCCTTCCTAGGCTAAAAAAAAGAAAACAAACTGGAGATTTGGAACCTATAATAAGGGTGGCGCGCGATTTGAACCAACATGTGAATTGGTGGCCTGTTGGTTGTCTTCGCGGGAGAGCAAAGCGAGGGCACGGG
The DNA here is from genome assembly GCA_916181665.1 of Avena sativa. Taxonomy (NCBI): domain Eukaryota; kingdom Viridiplantae; phylum Streptophyta; class Magnoliopsida; order Poales; family Poaceae; genus Avena; species Avena sativa. The sequence continues at coordinate 429,647,843 of OV702280.1, forward strand.
TTCGATCCCCTCTGTCCCCCTTTTTGTCTATTATTTCAAAATAAAGATGCTATCGTGTCAGCTTGTTTGAACAAGATAAAAACAGAAGATTTTCTCACCTAGAGATAGTGAGCCGGAGAGAATGACGGGTGGCCCTGGGGATGCTCACTAGACACTAGTGTGGTTGGGCATTTTGCACCCGTATGAAGCTACCCTGGCTCAATGATATGTGGGCCGCGATTATAAAAGTTTAAAGAAAAAATGGTATAAGAATAGGAGGCCGCGGTGGACCAGACCCAATAGACGAGATGAATCTATATAAGGAGGAAGCGCGTCTTGTTTACCACAACGATGATGTGGTCTGGTGGTTGTAATCGCTATGCATAGTGGCCTTGGTCCCGGGTTCGACCCCTGGTCGGACTTCTTTTTATGGAATATTCACTTCAGATGTGGGGTCAGCTTGTCAGGTTGCGGAAAAAAATCTGGTCGCCGATGGGCCATGCGTGTCATGTTGGTGGGCTCTACTCGTCAGGTCGATGATGGATCCACAGTCTTAGCTTGGTGGGTCCGATGTGGTTAGGTGGGTTCCACCATGGATAGCTTTGCGGAAAATATTATCACATGGATATGCCACGTATGAAAAAAAAGACGCATAGACATGACATGCGTGCGCAATTGCTGATGTGGTCGTCCAGTCATATCAATTCAGACATCATGACGATTTAAATTGGTCATAATAGGCTACAAATAAGATCCTAAACTATGTTGTGTAGATTATGATGATTTCATCCAATGAAACTATGACGATTTGGACACAAAATGTCATAATTCTATAAGGTTTTGACCTCTCCAAACGGCCTACGACCATCTTGTGCGAAATCGTCATAAATCTATGACGTTTTCATTCCTCGTCACTATGAGAAGGTCACAAGTTAACACATTTCTTGTAGTGTAGTTCAGATACTAGTCTATTAGTTTAATAGTTATGAGTTGTTTATTCCTGATTCTTCTTTGTAAGAAGTTTCTTTCTCTCTCTTTAACCTAGAGTGTTCTCTGATCTTATGTAAAGAGTCGAGTTGTAACCTATAGTCATGTCTTGTACCTGCTGTGTTTCTGTTGTACCACTCTGAGGGATGTAATACTAGTGAACAGTGTTTTATTGGTGTTATGTCAACGACTATAGTGTACTACATCATGCAGTGGTATGTTGGGTCACCGCAGCTGGTATCAGAGCATATGCTTTGACCTTATGATTAAAACCCTTTTAGGAACATCTGTAGGTTGGATAGTGACTATAGAATCCATCTTATCTAAACCAAATATTCTATGACCTGTGATGAGTTTCCACTTGAGGATAACCTTGTCGCACTTAAGTTGGATGCTTTGGTCATCTTTCTTAAAAGTCGTATCCATATTTTCTCAGTATAGTGCTATTTAGTGTCTTCCGAAGGACATATAACCCACCAAGCTACTTTAGTAAAGTCAATTGGCCAAAGTAGATTAGGATCAAGTTTAAGACATCAATTGAAGTAGTCTTAATAGTGTAGCCTAACCCTAAAATTCAGGTAGCACAATGGAAACTTATTGTTAGTTGATAACCAAAGACAACATGATGAATATCATCAGGATAAATGTTGATGTAATGAGTAGTAATCATGTGGGATTCACTTGAGATTTCCACATGATGAAGTGAAATTATGTTAGGATTTAATGACAGAGTAATGCGAAACAAAGTCATCATGGTTAGATTAGCTCTTGAATCATGATAAAGAGGTAAAACATAACAAGATCATGGTGAGATTAGCTCTGAAAACATGGTGAGGGTATAAATATGACAAGTAATTAGTAAATCATTCTGAAGTAGAAGTAAGATAATAATATGGTAGAACTATGATAGAAGTCATAGGTGTCATAAATTGTGATAACCTTCAATTTTAGGGGTTCAATAGAAACTTATTAGTATTTTTGAGAGATCATGTGAGGTTAGTTACTTAATAAAGAACGGATGGTTATAGCTAGTCATTTCAAAGGTGAGACAAAATTTTAGTCAAAACCAAATTGAGACCACTTTGCTTAAAATTATCCTGTTGTAGTTGAGCAATTTTGGTAAATTATGAGGCAGGAATAGTTTGACCCTATGTGCTAAGTATCACGAGGTAAACTATATGAGGAGGTGTCATATACTACACAAATAAGCCTGAATTCTAGTGATATTATACTCAACTACTATATTCCGGGCTTAGAAAACTGTGTGTTATAAGTACCACATTTGGATTTCTTGATTTTTCTTGGATCTTCTTGATTGACTAGATCTGTACATGAAGTTTGATTTGGTGTGCAAATGCATGTTGCAACATCTAGTTACTACTTGATGTTATAGACCTAGATAGGAATGGGAATTCGTGGAAGGGAGTGACGAGTTCCAAAGATCAAGATAAAGACCTACATGAAGAATGAGCAAAGTATAAGGAGTATCAACACAAATTGAAGGATGGATCAAGTTCAGATCATTGTTAGACAGCAATAAGAAGGAAGATGTATGGAGCAACAAGAAGTGATGAACTCAAGGTTCAATCAAAGTAGGTGATGTTGTTAAGAAGTTACTGAAGTAGTTATACCCAGTTCATGGAAGTATCATGAATAAGTACAAAACAAGAAGCTTTGGAACAAAATGGTATTCAAGCTCTGACAATTCAGAGAGAATGACAATAGTACGTCGGAAAACCGTAGGGTAATACATACCCCTAGGATGGTCCACAACTAGTATTTGGTTAACTTAGTTAACCAGGTCATCTTAATATTGCATAAAGAGCATAAAACTTGGCCTAAGTTAAGAAAGACGTAAATGAGTGTAAAAAAATTAAAGCGTCCATCTTTCGAGGCGTTTCGCGAAATCAGGTCTATCAGAGACAGAAAGTCCAAGCAGTAAGTAAGACAAATAAGGTTGGAAGATTCAATTCAGAAATCCACAATTGTGTGGGTATACCGTAAGTACTTTTGTGAAACCTTAAATAGGTAGAGTATAAGCTAGACAAAGACCAACATTCGAATTATGAAGCTAATGGTTACTATATAGGTAGTTTAGAGACCATTAGTAAAGCCCAAGGGGGAGAGTAAACAGTAAAAGGGAAGTATTGTTATCTGAATCTTTGAGTAAAGGTTGAAGAAGAAGAAGTGCTAACCTATGACAACATTAAGCCTTATTTTCATCAGGTTAAAAGAAGACATCATTGTAAAGAACTTCTGGAAGTGTGCCTAGATGAAAGATCAAAGTTTACTTCAAAATAGTAGTGCTCAAACCTTAAGGTAAATAATAAATGGTAGATGAAGAAGTACTTAGGATGATAATAAGAGATTTCTGAAATATTGATAAGATAAAAGCTTGAAGGTGATAAGATAAATTACTCATAACAGGATAATTCTAGGTGAAGCAAATCTTAAGTGATCTTTAAGAAGTAATTAAGCATGTCCAATTGTAGATAAACAAGAAATTCCGATGAGTATGGACTAAATGTATCCAACACCAATCTTAAGAAGGAATACCAGTATAAACCATTCAAAGACAAACCAAATATAGTATTTTAACCACAACTATTGGCGAATAGAAATTTAAAACCTATTGTAGTGAGACTTCCTAGACCTTATATAATATATTAAGGAAGTTCGATGATCAAGTGAAGGAGTTGGAATAGAATACCTAATCAGGGAAATCAACTAAAGAAGAGACCCCAATTTAAGGAGTTTATAACAAGGACTTATTCCTAAAGGAGTTAAGTAAAAGGAACTTTGGGATATTGAAGACAATATCTTGGAGATTGTCAAGTATAATGAGAATTCAAGGAAAACGTTTGGATATGGGATACCACAATTATTCCCATTTGAGGTTACCATGGAGCTAAGACGTGTCGTACCCAATACAGAACAATTCATCATTCCAAAATGTAAGAGTATACGAACTTCAAGGACGAAGTTTATTTTAAGGGGAAGAGTCTGTAACATCCCAGCATTAAAGCTTAGAAATAAGCTGAACTCAGATGTGGGCATTGCATTCACGCATAGAAAATCCGAATAATTTTCGCGCTTTTGAACAAATCTTGTCAAAGTGATTGAAGTGTCTCTCAACTTGATGGAATTGAAGTATACCTTCAAGTTGACTACGATAAGTTTCAATATGACCTTTGCTAAAACCTTATTTTGGGTAAACATGATTTGATCTAAGGGTAGATCAAATGTACTAAAACTAAACCACCACATATTACTTAATGCTTGATGTTAATCTTTAAGAGATCATATCCTAGTATTCATTACACAACTTATGATTAATCAGTTAAGAGTGCAACTCAAGTAACAAGAATTCAATAACTAAAATATTGATTTATCAAATTCTTATCCATCCCTACCATGGGCATCATGGTATTTCTTAAACACTAATTCCTTATCACTTATTGAGGAGGAAGGAAACCAATTCAAGACAATTCACCACAAATCTTTATTTCCATATAAATCTTTATGGATTCTTATTTTAATGTCTGTTGTTCATCAATGTTGAGTAATCAACTATTGATTCACGAATTCTTAACCTATCAATTCTTGATCTATTAACACTTGTCCTTAACTTACCATCTTTGGAGAAAGAAGTAAGAAGAGGTAATTGGTAATGCTAGGTTTATATATCATCTATATGATGGGAAAGATTGAAGGGACTTAAATCAATAGGATAATTGGTGGAGTTAACTCACTCCTAAATGGATAGAAGAGTTATGTAAGATAAAGATATATGTGGTAACAAAGAAGATTACAAGGATGAATTCTAAAGATAGTTACCAGGAGTATCCTATTGGATCAAGCAGATATAGTCAATAAGTAATATATTCTATTTAGTTAGAGGTACTAAGCAGATAATCACAATACAACTGTAAGGTTGTCTTGATGAAGGCCTTGATTAGCCAACTGGATACCTAAGCCATAAATGATCAAAGGATTATAATGATCATGCTCACGTCACTAAGAGTGAATGATTATATCATGTATAAGTGACATTGGTGGATATAATATGATTAAACCCTAGTATAGATATGTTATCCTAGGTTAGCCATGACAAGTCACCATGATATAATGTCAAGTTTGAATATAAGATACTAGATTGAAGTATATATACGATAGTATTATTAAGTTGAAGCTAGAGTAGCATGGAACTATTGGAGTAGTATTACTCCTCCTAAATGATAGTAAGCTTTTGAGGAAAGTAGAATTTGATATATACATCCATTGGGGTAATATTAGTGATGGACGATTAAGGAAGAGTATGAAGTGGAGTTAGAAGTAACTACTTGTTGGATTGGAGGATATCAGCAGTAGAGTAGTTGATATAACCAAGTAAAGAGATGAGAAGATTATGAAAAGCTTCAGTGACAAGCTTCTGAGATTTGTAAGTGAGGTCACAAAGTAATTTGGGAGTAAGAGAGTAATCATTCTAGTGGAATTGGATTCATTAGAAATATCCTAGAGATAAGAATTATCTTTATGATGAGATCATATGAGCTTTAGTGTCAAGCTCATTGGATTTACTAATGGAGGTGGAAGAAGAAAATATTGATAAGAATATTCTTGTGAAATTAGGCTCATCATGTTAACACATGATGATGGATATAAAGAAGTAGTATATCCAGGAAAGGAATTCTTTAATTAGAAGTCTAGAATTATGAAGTATGGAAGATAGGAATTATTGGTAAACATTCAACCTTAATTCTATAACACAATTTAATATCTATCTCATCTGTTTGATCAATCATCTTATTTCTATAATGGTCTATAGGAATATTTTCCTATAGCAATTACTTAAGCACATCTTTTTTCATTCTCAACTATCATCATCATCATATGTCTTTAGGAGTTATCTTTATCAATTCCTTTACATAAGATATTCCAGAAAATAACTTTCTATTTTAAAGGGTGATATCATTAAAGATCACAAACATAAAGACAATATGTTTAGCCATTAATCTTTATTCACATCAACAAAAGAATATAAGTATATTAAGTACCCTAACCCTAGGGTAAGCATTTACAATTCAAACCCTAACTCCTATGTTAGTTATCATAAAATATATACATTGCTATTTCCTAGATTCATGGGAATAATATTAACCATATTAATTCCCTAGAACTTTATGTATCATATAATAATGAAGGATCACCATATAAAAGTTTCCTAAAAACTATAAGTTAATAAGGATCAAGTTTTATGAATGAGTAATAATATATCGTTAAATAAGATATGGTTTACTAGGTAAATCAAATTTATACCCAAGGTCCCTCAAAATATATTAAAGATAAAAAGATCTATTAAGAGAAAATAAAGAAATTATAGCATTGTGTAATAAAAGAACACTATATGATTCTAAATACACCTATTTACTGCTGCAAACACTTATCAAGTAATTTCTATAAAGAAATATTTAACAAATTGTGCAAAATTTAAATCTAAAAATGAAACAGAAAATAAAAAAGAAGAGAAACAGAAAAAGGGGATCAGGCCCGAGCAGTAGGCCAGCCCAGATGTTCTCCTCTCTTATTTACTGCCAGGTGCAACTAGTCGCAGCCCAGCAACGACCCAATGGCGTCCCAGCCCGAGATATCCCTTCACTGTCTCACCGGCAAGCGGGACCGACGCGAGAGGAGCACCGTCGTCTTCATCTTCCTCTGTCTGATCGACACGCCGTCGGTGAGCCACGTTGCCTCCGTCATTGTGGACCATCTCGGACACGAGGACTTCTCCTTAGCTTCTCCCTATTCGCCTGGAGTCCGTATCCACCTATCCTATCAAGATTTGTGCTCGAATTAAGAACAAAACCACCGCCAGGCCTTGACCATCCTCGCCGTCGTGCCGACGTGTCCGAGCCTACCGAGCTGTATAAAGAAGCCGCCTGAGACCGCCTCGAGCTTCTGGTCAATCCTCATACTTCATTTTTCTCCCTCTCGCTCTCTATCTTGCTTCCCAACCCGAAGCGATCGTCAGCGAGCTTCAGCTAGCCGTTGATACAATCCACCTCGAAGCCTGTGGTGTGGATGGGGAGAAGCGTCGTGCTCCGTAGATCATTTGGATGGAGTAAATCATCAAGGGGAGCTCTGAGGAGGGTGAATTTCATCGTTCCCTTTCCTCGGTCTTCGCCAGAATTCTTGTCCAAGCGCTCACCTCCGACTACGCTGGCCTTTGTCGACCACTACATCAGTCTCAGGGTGAGCTAACGCATCTCCAGGACCTCCTATTTTGTGCTATCGTTCGCCATAGCCTTACTTTCGTAGAGCTTCGCCCTGCGCCGCCATCGGTCGCCGTCGTGGTCACTGTTCCAGTGACCATACGCTAGCGGCGCCACTGCTATTAGTTTCCCCGGGATGCACTCGTTCGAATTATTGTCATCGCGTTCACTAAGAAGCCGCCAGATAGTCGCCGTCATTCGCCTTCTGTGCGTCATCGGTGAGGTGACATCACCATGAATTCAGCCTCACGTCGAGTCAAACAGTCAACCGTTTTGACCCGGTCCTTGCCCATGTGGAATGTGACGTGGCCCTGATCCAATCTGTCAATGACTATGAGTAGAAGCAGGGATAGTAACAAATGCATTCACTAACCTGAGCATATGATGTGGACATTGGCCCACCAGTCAGTGACTGTGTCTAGGTTTAGCTCGGTATAAAAAGTATTTCCTGTTTAGCAAATAGATAACACAATATAAATTCAAATATAAATATTCCACAAATTAAATAAAAGGATTAAATCTTGTTAAATCAATAACTTTTCATTTATAATTCAGAAAAATATGTGTAACATATGAAAATGTTTAGAAAAATAAAATCTAAAACTTAAAATTATTATAAAAAAATATTATGTTAACTATTTAAATAACTATTAATTAATAAAGACTTTATAAGTAATGAAACTTTGAGAATTCATATTTTAATATTGGTAAATGTTAAAAATATAAATAATATATCTAAATTCTTAGAAAGATAAGAACTAAAATGTACAAATATAAACATAAAATATTGTATCACTTAATGAAATATTTATTATTTATTAAGTACATATATAGTAATAATCTTATAAAAATCATATCTTATTATTTAAAAATCATACCTTAATTGATAATTCATATTAGGGTAAATAAAAATTGTTAATATTTCTAAAATTAGCCAATTGAGTCTAATAAATATTATTAGTCTTAAATATTGATAATATGAACTCAAAATGGTTCAACACATTTTAAATACAAACTTATTGAATTATCATTCAACCATAAGTGTAGATCATTTTCTAAAAAGGTTCTTATCAATTATAAAATCTTCAACAATGATATTTTCAACCAAATAAAACCTTTTACCATTGTTTTACTCATAACTTTATAAATGGACTAAATCCAAAGATAATTCATTAGTAGTAAATAATATTGTTTACTTATTCACAAACCATAACCACTCATCTATAAAAAGATAAATGATTCTATTAAATTATAATATTGAGAAACCACTACTCAAATAAAAGTAGTACCACTTTCATTTAACTTTAAAGAAACATTATGAGATGAACAAAGTACAAATACCATAAGTTTTGTGTCTTAAGGACCATCTATGTCTTTATAGTTAACTTTAGTCTACAAGACTTTAAATATTATGATAAAGACTTTATTATGTGTTTTATAATTTACTTTGGTCTATTCTAATTAATACCTAAAGCATCTCAATTCCAAACTATTCAAGCAAGCGCAAACAACATCAATCATATTCTATCAGCCATACATATTGTTTAAACCTTAGAAAAGAAACCTTTTCTTCGAAGGTTATCCTTTTTGCTACCCCAAACCATGGATGACAAACAATAATAATTACATTTATTTATATTTTACTTGTATACATAGAATTGTTAACACCTAATCTCTCTATAATTATCATGACTTGTAAAGTAAAAATGAAAGATAGGACAATTCTTATATCAGAAGCCTTTATGTAGCATTCCATCATTGTGTATATTATTGGTTGTATGATAGCCTAATTACACATTGTTTTACACACACTCACAAGCCTTAATAAGAAGCACAAGTGTGAAGTTTATCTAAAAGTATAAAACCTTCTAAAGAAACCATTTCCAGCATCCAAACCCTAGATCAACGCTTATTCCGGGGATTTGAGTTTATCAAATTGCATTACATTACTATGCACATTAGCATATTGATTCTTTAAACATTAGTCCTTAGCGGACCAATGATGTTGTTTTCAGATATTGGATCTTATATTGTCTCGAAGACTGTGAGTGCATAATCTTGCAACACTAGTGGAAACAGGGCCTCTAGTCCCGGGCCGTAAGGGCCTTTAGTCCTGGTTTTTGAACCAGGACTAATCAAGCGGGACTAGAGGTCCACCACTAGTCCCGGCCCAGTTACCAGCCGGGACTAGTGGTTGTACACGTGGCTGCCCCTGCGCGCTCAGGGTGCACCCCAGTAGTCCCGGTTGGTGTTAAGGACCGGGACTGGTGGGTCTCTGCCGCAGCAGCATTTTGCGCCTTTTCTCTGCCGCGGCAGAGCATTACCTTGGACTAGTGGTTCTCTGCCACAGCAGCATTTTGTGCCCCTTCTCTGTCGCGGCAGAGATTTCATTTTTTATTGTTTTATTTACTTATTTTACATTTCAACTTAGTTTTTGAATATTTCTATGCCACCACATATCGTACACATTTGTGCATATATAAGATAACTTGTATTACGATATCGAGCATACAAATATATACAATTTACATAGTTACATGGAGATCACAAAATCTTGGGACTAGAGCATGTCTGTTCGATTACATGGAGATTAGTAGGGCCTATTCATACTAAATTATCCGGCATCGTCTATGATCTATTTGACAATAAATACCGCCAGCTCCTCCGCAATTGCTAGTACGCGTTGTGCTGGTTGTAGTTGATCTCACATTCTCTCAAACTATATATAAGAAAAAGGAGATCAATATGAATATCAATCATGATAACAAAAGGTGACGGCAATAAAATGATGGTGTGAATGCATTGCTTACATCGACTCTATAATCATTGTGTTCGGTGGTAAACGACGAATGAACTCGCATACATAGAATCCACATAGATTCGACCCCTGTGGCTGCCTCGCGCACTTTACAAGAATAGAATTCAATCCAAATAATAATCTAGCATCATTATTGTATTGAAACTAGAAGTAAAGAGATGCACGGACATATCACGTGCTACTTACCGAGACCGCCCTAAACGTCAGCTTCTCACTAAATACACCGGTAACCTCGCGCTTGAACCGGATCCAAACCCTGCCCGACTAAGAAAATGAATGAATGAATGAGTTATTCATTACCTGATATCTCAGAAAATCAACGAAAGAGACCGATATAGCACGTAACTTACTTCTAGAGCATGTCCTACATGCTGCGGAAATCTTCCAGGTTTCTTTTTGATGGGTCCATGACATCAACTCTTCCCTTATCAAGTTGAATGTCTAGCAGAACCTAGTGGAAGTTGCAAACATTTATATATACATCAGTAACTCATCAGTTACACTTATTAGCATCGACTAATCAAAAGTGAATGTGTACAACAGAGTAAGACCCTCACCTGAAATTGTAAGGAAACAGTATATGGTCAGAGAAAATTTGCTCCATTATAAACCTTAGAATGTTTTCCTCCATCTCCTCGGGGTTATCCGTTAGCGTGGTTATATGCACTTTATCTGTGTCAATGAACCCAATATTGTAGATTCTTTTTCTTTTACATTTCAGGATCTTCATTCTGCATAATAAGGATAATTACATGTTCTGAACTAAACAACTGAAAAACTGAACACATAGACAATGAATTCAACAACTTACAGACAATAGCAGTTGAGGATGGATTTGTCCAGGGTGTCGAGATGGTGTAACTGGAACAGTTCTGGAAACTCAATATGGACCTCTTCGGGTCTGAAGTAATACTCAAGTGGGACATTGGCTACGATCATTATTGTCCCCTGCTTCATGACCGTCGAGTACCATTGATGGAGATTCCGCATTTGTGTTGGCAGTTCTCTCACCTGCAACATATTTAGGGGCTATTGGCATCTTGGGTAAAAGGACAAGTTGGGAGCCTAATAGTTCATCAAGACTAATTTCCATGCTGGCCGCCAACTCCGCAGCTATTGACATATCTACTGGTTGTTGTGCGAGGAGTGGAACATTTTGTGAAACCACCTTGAGGGGTGTGATCGTTTGTTTAGCCTGCTATCCGAGAAGGGGAACGTCTGATTTTTTACTGATTGCAGTTTTGGTCCCACTTGCACCTGTGCTTGCTGATTTTTTTACCGCTTGCACTTGATTTGCTTGATTTGCTCTTCACCACTTCTTTCTGAAGTGTGCGTAGATAGTCATCTGGCTTATGGTGCAACTCATATGGAGATTTTGTGTTCACAAAATCAAGTGCATATGCCTTTTGCTTCTCGGTGTATACCGGAGTGGGATCAGATTTCTTCTTCTCAAAATGCGCCGCCACTTCGGCCTTTGCTATCGCTGCAGATTCCGCATCAGTATGATCGTAAGGTCTGATGGGAAGATTCTTATGAGGCACTGTTGGGAGGGGCGACATTTTCGGTTTTAGGTTGCCGCGTCCTTTAGTACTCACTAACGAAGCACGCTTCCACTTATTGTCCTTAGCGGGCGGCGAAGACTGTTGAGCCTGCGGCGGAGATCGAGATGGACTCGGGATGTGGTGGTCGTATTCATCACGGGGTGGGCTTCTTGGATGTGATGGAGGTGGAGGAGACCTGCGATGACTCGAAGGCGGTAGTGTTATCCTTGGGGCCGAGCCCGGAAACCGTATGTTGTTCTTGTCCCATAGAATGTTCCCACCAAGTACTTCTCCGAGTGTGATCTCACCTTCAGGTCCAGGGATGTCAAGCTCCATTGACTCCCACTCCTTTATGATTTGATCCACCCCGACTTTTGTAGGGATTCGTAGCATGGAAAACAAAAAATTTCTATCGCATACAAACAAACAAGCCAAGATCTATCTACTAGATTGTAGCAACGAGTCGATGGGATAACTTACCGTCGAAGATTCCAAAGTATTTAACGAGAGCGGATTCTCGTGGGTGATGTAGTCGTACTCTTCCCGATCTCAAGATCGCGTAGACGATCCTTCCGGCGCTGCGTTCCGGCAGCGCTTCCGCAGTCGGTCACACGTTCGGTACTCGACGAAGACCTTCCTCTCCCTTGTTCCAGCAGGCAGCGGAGGTTGTAGCACTCTCCTCGCGATTCTGGCAGCACAACGGTGTGGTACCGGAAGTAGAGGGGAGATCTCGTAGGGCTTCGCCTTAAGCCGGAGCGAGTATGGTGGAGTATGAGAGAGTCCCTCGACGATCTAGGGTTTAGACACGCCAAGGAAGGGCAAGCCGGCGGCTAGGGTTTAGCTAGGCGGCGGCGGCGGTTTGCCCTAGGGCCGGCGGCGGCTATGGAGGCGGCGGCGGCTTGGTACTAGGGTTTAGAGGTAGGAACTTGTGTGTCTAGGAGGGGAGCCCTGCCCCTCCTTATATAGGTGGAGGGGCCGGCCGGCCAAGGGGAGGGGAGTCCCTCCCCAACTCGGCTTGGAGGTGGGCCGACGGTGGAGGAGGGACTCCTCCCCAACTCGGTTTCCTCCTCTTTCTCCACTTCCCAAAAATAGCCGTTTGACTTTCAAACTTGGCGTTTGAATTTTCAAACTAGGATTTGATTAATCCCTCTATTTTGTTCAGCGATGACACCGAGTACATAATGCAATCATACCAACTTGATATAACACATTCATGTACCCTTCCCCTCCGGAGTGCCGGACATTCCGGAACCTTCTAGAACATTCCCGATGAAAACACCGGAACCATTCTCCAACTCCGAAACGGGACTTTCCTTATATGAATCTTATTCTCCGGACCATTCCGGATCTCCTCGTGATATCCCGAATCCCATTCGAGACTCCGAACAACATTCGGACTCTTTCTCATCATTCCATAACTACTCAAACAATGTCGAATCCTTAAGTGTGTCTCCCTACGGTTCGTGAATTATGCGGACATGATCGAGACACTTCTCCGAACAATAACCAATAGAGGAATCTGGAAATTCATATTGCTCCCAATTACTTTGCGATCGAATGAACCACTTACATACAATATCAATTTCCCTTTGTCTCACGATAGTTTACTTATCAAAGGTTATGATCGTCGGTATCTCTGCATACCTAGTTTAACCTTGTTACTGATAAGTACTCTTTTCTCGTTCCCGTGATATGTGATCCCTTGTGATCCAGTCACATGCTTGCAAGCTAATTGGATGACATTTCACCGAGAGGGCCCAGAGTATATCTATCCGTCATATGGATGGACAAATCCCACTCTTGATCCATGTGTTTCAACCAATACTTTCCGAACACTCAATGCCACCTTTATAGCCACCCAGTTACGGTGTGGTGTTTGATGTCATCAAAGCATCCATCCGGTAAAGGTGATATGCATGATCTCATGGTTGAAGGAATTAGATTACTATGTATCAGAAAGCATATAGCAATTGAACTAATAAAATGACTTGATCTTTATGCTACGCTTATCTATAGGAGTATGTCCACCATATCATTATCCTAACGATATGATCTTGTTGTTAATAACATCTCAATGTTCATGATAGGGAAACCACAATCATCTATTAACCAACAAGCTAGTATTATATAGAGGCTTTACTAGGGACTCTTATTTTAGTCTACAAATCACACAAGTATTAATGTTTCCTTGTTAATACTATTATAGCATGAATGTAAACATTTATCATAAACACAAAGATATAATAATAACTATATTTATTATTGTCTCTAGGGCATATCTCCAACAGTCTCCCACTTGCACTAGAGTCATCTAATCTAGATTACATGGTAATATACCGAACACCCATGGCAGTTTGGTGCTGGTCATGTTTTGCCCTCGGGAGAGGTTTAGTCAACGGATCCGCCACATTCAGATCTGTGTGTACTTTGCAAATCTTTATATTCCCATCTTGGATATGTTCTCGAATAGCGTGAAAACGTAGCTTGATGTGCTTCAGCTTCTTGTGTGACCTTGGTTCTTGCGCATTGGCTATGGCGCCCATGTTATCATAGTAGATAGACATTGGGTCCAGCGCACTAGGAACCACACCCAGCTCTGTAATGAACTCTTTCATCCAGATCGCTTCTTGTGAAGCCTCCGAAGCAGCCATGTATTCCGATTCAGTTGAAGATCTCGCCACAACGCTTTGCTTTGCACTCCTCCAGCTAACTGCTGCACCATTCAAAATAAATACGTATCCAGATTGTGATTTAGAATCATCCGGATCGGTGTTCCAACTAGCATCGGTGTAACCATTAACAACGAGCTGTTCATCACCTCCATAAGAAAGAACCATATCCTTAGTTCTTCTTAAGTACTTAAGGATGTTTTTGACCGCTGTCCAATGATCCACTCCTGGATCACTTTGATATCTGCTAGTTAAACTAACAGCATATGCAATGTCGGGTCTAGTACATAGAATGGCATACATCAGAGATCCTATGGCTGAGGCATAGAGAGTCTTAGTCATCCTTTCTCTATCTTTTGCCGATGTCGGACTTTGAGTTTTACTCAAGGTCGTATTGGGCAACATGGGCAAGAACCCTTTCTTGCTATCTTCCATTCCAAACCTCTTTAGAACTTTGTCCAAATATGTACTTTGTGACAATGATATTTGGCGTCTCAATCTATCTCTATAAATCTTGATGCCTAATATGTAAGCTGCTTCGCCAAGATCCTTCATTGAAAAACTATTATTCAAATATTCCTTGACACTATTAAGAAGGTCTACATCATTCCCAATCAACAATATGTCATCTACATATAGTATTAAGAATGCTACAGAGCTCCCACTCACTTTCTTGTAAATACAAGCTTCTCCATAAGTTTGTATAAAACCAAAACTTTTGATCACCTTATCAAAACGTTGATTCCAACTTCGGGATGCTTGCTTCAATCCATAGATGGACCGTTGATGTTTGCATACCTTGTTAGCATCTTTAGGATCGACAAAACCTTTGGGTTGCATCATATACAACTCTTCATCAATGTCTCCATTGAGGAATGCTGTTTTGACATCCATCTGCCATATCTCATAATCATAATATGTAGCGATTGCTAACATAATCCTCACAGACTTTAGCTTCGCTACTGGTGAGAAAGTCTCATCATAGTCAACTCCTTGAATTTGTTGAAACCCCTTTGCGACAAGTCGAGCTTTATAGACAGTAACATTACCATCAGCATCTGTTTTCTTCTTGAAAATACATTTGTTTTCGACAGCCTTCCGGCCATCTGGTAAGTCCATCAAAGTACATACTTGGTTTTCGTACATGGATCCAATCTCGGATTTCATGGCTTCTTGCCATTTATTGGAATCTGGGCTCATCATTGCTTCCTCATATGTCTCAGGGTCATCGGTGTTGTCCACCAACATGACACTCATAACGGGATCATACCAATCTAGAGTGGTACGAGTTTTCGTTGACCTGCGAGGCTCTGTAGCAACTTCAACCAAAGTTGCATGATCATCATCATTAGCTTCCTCTCTAACTGGTGCAGGCACCACAGGAACTTCTTCCGGTGCTGCGCTACTCGCAATTTCGAGAGAAGGTTCGACAACCTCGTCGAGTTCTACTTTCCTTCCAGTCACTTCTTTTGAGAGAAACTCCTTCTCTAGAAAGGATCCATTCTTGGCAACGAAGATTTTGCCTTCGGATCTATGATAGAAGGTATACCCAATAGTTTCCTTCGGGTATCCAATGAAGACGCATTTTTTCGCTTTGGGTTCAAGCTTGTCCGGCTGTAACTTCTTTACATAGGCTTCGCAACCCCAAACTTTAAGGAACGACAATCTAGGTTTCTTCCCAAACCATAATTCATACGGTGTCGTTTCAACGGATTTAGATGGTGCCCTATTTAAAGTGAATGTGGTTGTTTCTAATGCATAACCCCAAAATGATAGCGGTAAATCTGTAAGTGACATCATAGAACGAACCATATCTAAGAGAGTTCGATTACGACGTCACCATTACGCTGTGGTGTTCCCGGCGGTGTCAATTGTGAAAGTATTCCGCATTTCTTCAAATGCTCGCCAAACTCGTAACTTAGATATTCACCTCCATGATCAGAACGTAGAAATTTAATCTTCTTGTTATGTTGATTCTCTACCTCACTTTGAAATTCCTTAAACTTCTCGAAAGTTTCGGACTTATGTTTCATGAAATAGATATACCCATATCTACTCAAGTCATCCGTGAAGGTAAGAACATAACGATAACCACCACGCGATGCTACACTCATTGGACCACACACATCGGTATGTATGATTTCCAATAAGTCCGTAGCTCGCTCCATCATACCAGAGAATGGAGTCTTAGTCATTTTACCCATCAGACATGCTTCGCATCTTTCAAGTGATTCGAAATCAAGTGATTCAAGAAGTCCATCGGAATGGAGTTTCTTCATACGCTTCACTCCAATGTGACCAAGACGACAGTGCCACATATAGGTCGAGTTATCGCTCGATTTCAAACGTTTAGCCTCAATGTTATTAATATGTGTATTTCTACTATCGAGATTCAATAAGAATAGACCATCTATCAAAGGTGCATGTGCATAAAACATATTACTCATATAAATCGAACAACCATTATTCTCGGACTTAAACAAGTAACCGTCTCGCAATAAACAAGATCCCGATATAATGTTCATGCTTAACGCAGGCACCAAATAACAATTATTTAAGTATAAAACTAATCCCGATGGTAGATGAAGGGGTAGCATGCTGACCACGATCACATCAACCTTTGATCCGTTTCCCACGCGCATCGTCACCTCGTTCTTCGCTAGCTTCCGTTTATTCTGCAACACCTGTTTCGAGTTACAAATATGAGCAACCGAACCATTATCAAATACCCAGGCACTACTACGAGTACTAGTGAGATACACATCAATAACATGTATATCAGATATACCTTTCTTCTTGATGTTGCCGTTCTTCAAATCCGCCAAGTACTTTGGACAATTCCGCTTCCAGTGACCTTCTCCCTTGCAGTAAAAGCACTCAGTATCAGGCTTAGGTCCAGCCTTGGTCTTCTTCGTTGGCGTGGTAACTTTCTTACCACCCTTCTTGAAGTGTCCCTTCTACTTAGACTTGCCTTTCTTGAATTTGGTGGTCTTATTGACCAACAACACTGGGTGCTCTTTCTTGATCTCCACTTCTGCTGATTTCAACATGGCAAAGAGTTCTGGCAACGTCTTGTTCATGTTTTGCATGTTGTAGTTCATCACAAAGTTCTTGTAACTTGGTGGTAGTGATTGGAGGACGCGGTAAATCCCCAAAGCATTAGGAATCACTATACCCAAGCTTTGAAGTTTGTTTGCGTGCCCAGACATCTTAAGCACATGCTCACTGACGGAGCTGCCCTCTTCCATCTTGCAGTTAAAGAACTTTTCAGAAGCCTCATAGTTTTCAATTGCCGCATGAGTCTCAAAGATCAATTTGAGATCCTTGACAATATCATATGGGTCTGAATTCTCAAACCTTTTCTGAAGCTCCAATTCTAAACCATACAAGATAGCACACTGAACTGTGGAGTACTGAGTCTTCCGAGTGAGGTAAACATTCTTTACTTCATTGGCATCATCAGCTGCAGGTGGGTCACCCAGCGGTGCATCCAGCACATAGGTCAAATTACCAACTGTGAGGACAATCCTCAAATTGCGGAACCAATCCACGAAGTTGCTTCCATTGTTTTTCAACTTTTCTTTCTCTAGGAACGCATTAAAATTGATGGTAGGGGCTGCCATTGATCTACAACATATTTGCAATAGTTTAGACTAAGTTTATGACAAATTGAGTTCAAATTAATAATAAAATTAATCTAGGTGAACTCCCACTCAAAACAATATCCCTCACATTGTTTTATTGATCACACGAACCAAATCCACCATATCAACAACGATCATCACGAGAGTTGATATGGTTTCAATGGCGAACAATCGACATGTTCATCATATCTACTATATGATTCATGCTTTACCTTTTGGTGATCCGTGTTCCGAGACCATGTCTTTACATGCTAGGCTCGTCAAGATCAAACCTTAGTTCCCGCATGAGAAAATCTAGCTTGCTCACGTTGTATACACTTGCGGAATCTAACACACCCGATCATCACGTGGTGCTTCGAAACAACAAGCTTTAGCAACGGTGCTAACTAAGGGTGAACACTTTATGACTTGAAATTCATGTGCATGAGGGATCATCTTATAATGCTATCGTCGTCTACTAAGCAATACAAGATGCAAAAAGGATTAACATCACATGCAATTCATAATATGTGATATGATATGGCCTTTCTTCTTTGTGCTTCCGATCTCCATCTTCTAGCACGAACATGATCTCCATCATCACCGGCATTGCATCAAGGTCAATGACACTTCTCCATGGTTGTCGTCCACTGGCTTCAACTATTACAACTACTTTGAATAGACACGCGGGTCTTAACATAAATTAAAGACAACCATATGGCTCCTGCCGGTTTCCAACTTACAATAAGGAACATTGCATACATCAAATATAATCACAATCATGGCCATATCACATCACAGCACACCCCTGCAAAACAAAGTTAGACGCCTCTACTTTCTTTGCATATTTTATGTGGTTTGGGGCTTTCAATAAGTGCCGTTCTAACTTACGAACAAGAACCACAACATTGATACTAGCATTGTTAATCACCCGTTGTAAATTGAATCTTAACTATGCTAGGAGATACAGGCACCCGCAAAGCCACTTATGCAATACAAGTTGCATGTCAAGCGTGGAGCAAGTCTCATGAACGATGTCATGTAAGGTTATCACGGGCCGCTTCATCCCAACATCCCGCAAGATGCAAAGTACACAAGAAGCAATCGACAATAAAAGCATCAACGCCCACAATGACCATTGTGTTCTACTCATGCAACAGATCTACATATAGAAACGGCTCTGACATGACTCAATATGGACCTCTTCGGGTCTGAAGTAATACTCAAGTGGGACATTGGCTACGATCATTATTCTCCTCTGCTTCATGACCGTCGAGTACCATTGATGGAGATTCCGCATTTGTGTTGGCAGTTCTCTCACCTGCGACATATTTAGGGGCTATTGGCATCTTGGGTAAAAGGTCGAGTTGGGGGCCTAATAGTTCATCAAGACTAATTTCCATGATGGCCGCCAACTCCGCAGCTATTGACATATCTACTGGTTGTTGTGCGAGGAGTGGAACATTTTGTGAAACCACCTTGAGGGGTGCGATCGTTTGTTTAGCCTGTTATCCGAGAAGGGGAACGTCTGATTTTTTACTGATTGCAGTTTTGGTCCCACTTGCACATGTGCTTGCTGATTTTTTTATCCCTTGCACTTGATTTGCTTGATTTGCTCTTCACCACTTCTTTCTGAAGTGTGCGTAGATAGTCATCTGGCTTATGGTGCAACTCATATGGAGATTTTGTGTTCACAAAATCAAGTGCATATGCCTTTTGCTTCTCGGTGTATACCGGAGTGGGCTCAGGTTTCTTCTTCTCAAAATGCGCCGCCACTTCGGCCTTTGCTATCGCTGCAGATTCCGCATCAGTATGATCGTAAGGTCTGATGGGAAGATTCTTATGAGGCACTGTTGGGAGGGGCGACATTTTTGGTTTTAGGTTGCCGCGTCCTTTAGTACTCACTAACGAAGCACACTTCCACTTATTGTCCTTAGCGGGCGGCGAAGACTGTTGAGCCTGCGGCGGAGATCGAGATGGACTCGGGATGTGGTGGTCGTATTCATCACGGGGTGGGCTTCTTGGATGTGATGGAGGTGGAGGAGACCTGCGACGACTCGAAGGCGGTAGTGTTATCCTTGGGGCCGAGCCCAGAAACCGTATGTTGTTCTTGTCCCATAGAATGTTCCCACCAAGTACTTCTCCGAGTGTGATCTCACCTTCAGGTCCAGGGATGTCAAGCTCCATTGACTCCCACTCCTTTATGATTTGATCCACCCCGACTTTTGTAGGGATTCGTAGCATGTAAAACAAAAAATTTCTATCGCATACAAACAAACAAGCCAAGATCTATCTACTAGATTGTAGCAACGAGTCGATGGGATAACTTACCCTCGAATATTCCAAAGTATTTAACGAGAGCGGATTCTCGTGGGTGATGTAGTCGTACTCTTCCCGATCTCAAGATCGCGTAGACGATCCTTCCGGCGCTGCGTTCCGGCAGCGCTTCCGCAGTCGGTCACATGTTCGGTACTCGACGAAGACCTTCCTCTCCCTTGTTCCAGCAGGCAGCGGAGGTTGTAGCACTCTCCTCGCGATTCCGGCAGCACAACGGCGTGGTACCGGAAGTAGAGGGGAGATCTCGTAGGGCTTCGCCTTAAGCCGGAGCGAGTATGGTGGAGTATGAGAGAGTCCCTCGACGATCTAGGGTTTAGACACGCCGAGGAGGGGCAAGCCGGCGACTAGGGTTTAGCTAGGCGGCGGCGGCGGTTTGCCCTAGGGCCAGCGGCGGCTATGGAGGCGGCGGCGGCTTGGTACTAGGGTTTAGAGGTAGGAACTTGTGTGTCTAGGAGGGGAGCCCTGCCCCTCCTTATATAGGTGGAGGGGCCGGCCGGCCAAGGGGAGGGGAGTCCCTCCCCAACTCGGCTTGGAGGTGAGCCGGCGGTGGAGGAGGGACTCCTCCCCAACTCGGTTTCCTCCTCTTTCTCCACTTCCCAAAAATAGCCGTTTGACTTTCAAACTTGGCGTTTGACTTTTCAAACTAAGATTTGATTAATCCCTCTATTTTGTTCAGCCATGACACCGAGTACATAATGCAATCATACCAACTTGATATAACACATTCATGTACCCTTCCCCTCCGGAGTGCCGGACATTTCGGAACCTTCTAGAACATTCCCGATGAAAACACCGGAACCATTCTCCAACTCCGAAACGGGACTTTCCTTATATGAATCTTATTATCCGGACCATTCCGGATCTCCTCGTGATATCCTGAATCCCATTCGAGACTCCGAACAACATTCGGACTCTTTCTCATCATTCCATAACTACTCAAACAACGTCGAATCCTTAAGTGTGTCTCCCTACGGTTCGTGAATTATGCGGACATGATCGAGACACTTCTCCGAACAATAACCAATAGAGGAATCTGGAAATTCATATGGCTCCCACATATTTCTACGATTACCTTCCGATCGAATGAACCACTTACATACGATATCAATTTCCCTTTGTCTTACGATAGTTTACTTATCCGAGGTTATGATCGTCGGTATCTCTGCATACCTAGTTTAACCTCGTTACTGATAAGTACTCTTTTCTCGTTCCCGTGATATGTGATCCCTTGTGAGCCAGTCACATGCTTGCAAGCTAATTGTATGACATTTCACCGAGAGGGCCCAGAGTATATCTATCCATCATATGGATGGACAAATCCCACTCTTGATCCATGTGTTTCAACCAATACTTTCCGAACACTCAATGCCACCTTTATAGCCACCCAGTTACGGTGTGGTGTTTGATGTCATCAAAGCATCCATCCGGTGAAGGTGATATGCATGATCTCATGGTCGAAGGAATTAGATTACTATGTATCAGAAAGCATATAGCAATTGAACTAATAAAATGACTTGATCTTTATGCTACGCTTATCTATAGGAGTATGTCCACCATATCATTCTCCTAACGATATGATCTTGTTGTTAATAACATCTCAAGGTTCATGATAGGGAAACCACAATCATCTATTAACCAACAAGCTAGTATTATATAGAGGCTTTACTAGGGACTCTTATTTTAGTCTACAAATCACACAAGTATTAATGTTTCCTTGTTAATACTATTATAGCATGAATGTAAACATTTATCATAAACACAAAGATATAATAATAACTATATTTATTATTGTATCTAGGGCATATCTCCAACAACTTTAGCATAGCCAGGTGGAATCTCACGGACATGCCAACGTGCATCAGGCGGACAAGGCAAAGCCGATCCTACCGCCACCTTCACAGATACGTTCTTCAATTTATTATGAAGCTCACAAGGTATCTGCTCCTTAATTCCATCCACGGGGTAGCCGGGACCGCCATCTGTATAGGATGCATCGTTAGACGGGACCTCCAATTCAGCCACGCTGCTTCTCCCCTGAGATGGGTTGGCGGTAATATCGAGTGGAGGATCTTACAAATGCGCTTTTCCTCTAAGTTTGTCGATCTGCTGCTGCTGCTGCTTGTCAAGTCTTGCTAGAAGTTGGTTGAACTTGTCTTCCTCCTCCTCCCATCGCTGCTTTGCTCTTGATCGGCTTCTATAGGTACCTTGGTCCTTAGGAAACCCAGTCTCCCACGTGAAACTCCCGTCAAGGCCTCAGACTCGTACTATATGTCCGCGATTCCCGAGGACCAAGGTCAGCAAGTCTTTCTCTCTATCGGGATGAAACTGTTTTGTTCCATTTTTAATATCTTTCACCACTTTTATCCATGTACTCCTGGGTACCTTTATCCTGTCACTACAAACAAGGTCCTCTGTAAGTTCGTCATATGTACTCCCATGCCCAAGGAACAAATTTCTTGCCCTCAAATCCCATTCTTCGCGATTTGGTTCTGGAACGATCCCTTTATCATGAAGCTCTTTCTCTTTTGCATCCCACTTAGGCATGGTAGCCGCGTAGCCCCCTGTCCCGATGTTATGGTGATATTTCTTCTTCGCAGCATTTATCTTATTTTTTCAGACATTTCCTCTATAACTCCTGACCCCCTATACTCCACAAATGCATCCTAGTAAGGC
The DNA here is from genome assembly GCA_916181665.1 of Avena sativa. NCBI lineage: Eukaryota > Viridiplantae > Streptophyta > Magnoliopsida > Poales > Poaceae > Avena > Avena sativa. Next base: position 429,670,742 of record OV702280.1, read on the forward strand.
TGCTGCTTCGCTAGATAGCCTTCGAATAATGGGGTTTTCTTGTCCTTCTGATACTGTTGTCATAATGACTTCTTCCAGTTCTTGAATAGTTCGGCCATCTTCTTCAGTGCAAACTGCTTGACTTTCTTTCTCATTTCAGTTGTCTCGTCATCAGTGTCACATTCTGGCAGCTTGAAATGTGCCATTAGGTCAGTAAATAGTTGCTCTTTGAATCTATTGCCGATATATACGTCACTCCATTCCGCCTCTATGGGATTATTCCACTCTCGAACAGTGATCGGGGTGCGATCTCTAGCAACAACTCCGCATTATTGTACAAATATTTGTTTTGTTTTTTGGTTCCAATGGTTCACCGTCTCCTGAAACCTCTGTAATTTCATAAACAGTACCCTGGGGCAACTTTTTGGCTGGGCCGCGCTTTGTTTTCTTGCTCGATGTAGAGGCCTAAGAGAAGAAACATTCGCCAACATAATATATATACAACTAGGTACGTCTAGTGACGATCATCGGACATCATATATATATATATATATATATATATATATCTTGTCGCTCTGTGTTATGCGTCCATGGGCTTCTTCCTCTTGTCTGTTGGTCTCCTCTCCCTCACCGGGTGAGTTTAGATACCTTGAGGGAGATCCCTCATCGGCATCGTGAATCATATCCTCGAGCAAGTGTTCTGAATCTAGGTCTCTATGGATTGGATAGGTGGATCCATAGTTCCTGCAAAATGCACACAATATTTATTTGAACTTAACAAATAAACCCAAAACCCGGAGGTGCGGTGGCGGTGGCCGGTGATGGTGGCCACGGGAGAGGCGGGCGACTAAGCGGCTTCCCGCAAGAACCACCACCCTAACCCTAACTCCGGTCACCACCGAGCACCAACACCCTAACCCTAACTCCTGTTACCAAGAGGGTCTTACAATAAAAATACTATATTACACTATTATATTACAATAAAAACCCTATTATAAACATAACTTACAATATTATAATATATCTCATACCCTAAAAATAATAATCCTACACTATATAATCCTAAAATCCTAAACTAAAAAATCCTAAACTATATAATCCTAAACTAAAAAAATCCTAAAATCCTAATTAATCCTAAACTACATACACTAATATAACAAAAAAATCCTAAAATCCTAATTAAACCTAAACTATATACACTAAAATATAATCCTAAACTATATACACTAAACTATTATCCTAAACTATATACATTAAACTAAAAAATCCTAAAAATCCTAATTAATCCTAAACTATACACACTAAACTATAATCCTAAACAATATACATTAAACTAAAAAATCCTAAATTAAAAATCCTAAGTACTAATCCTAACCCTAACACTCATCGGCGGTGGCGGCGGCCGGCGGTGGCGCTGGCGGCAGGCGCGGGCGCGGGAGTTGGCGGCAGGCAGCCTCACGGCCGGCGCTTCATCGGAGTTGGCGGCAGTGGCGCGGTGCGCGGCCGAGCTCGGGGGCAGGCGCGCGGGGCGCGGCGGCAAGGGCACGGGCACGGTGCGCGGCGGGCTCGGCTGTGGCGGCAGGCCAGCTGAGAGAGGGAGGCGCGGCGGGCGTGGAGGTTCATCGGAGTTGGCGGCGGGGCAGCCTGGCGGCGCTTCGTCGTCTCTCTGGCCTCCACTTCTCCCGGTGCATGGAACACACTGGGGTAGAAGGACTCAATTTATACCCCCCCCTCTAGTCCCGGTGCGTGGCACCAGCCGGGACTAAAGGAGGGTCTCTAGTCCCGACTGGTGCCAAGCATCGGGACTAGAGGGGGAGTGATGTTTCATTTCATGTGTTGGGCCAGACCCTTTAGTCCCGGCTGGTATCCTGAGCCGGGACTAAAGGCCCAAATTTGCGCGCGCTGGGCCAAAAACCCCAGCGCGCTGTGACTTTTTTTTCAAATTTTCGAATATATCATTTAAAACATTTAAAATATACTTTTTTGCATACTTATGAATTTGACAAAACTTTCAACATGAAAAGTTCTTCAATTTGAATAATTAATCCAAATCCATTTTCTATTTTATAAAATAATTATTTTAAATAGTCAAATTATTAACCATTTTGCCATTATCAATTTAAAAATGCATTAACTATTATTTTTTGCATATTTTTGAATCTCACTAAAATTTCAACATGAAAAGTTCTTGAATTTGAATAATTAATCCAAATCCATTTTCTGAATAAGCTTTAGTCCCGGTTGTATCCACTAACAGGGACTAAAGATATTTCTCGCCATTTCTCACCGCTTCCTGCCAAGTTTTTCCGCCCTTTCCTCTGAACCAAGCTTTTAGTCCCGGTTGTAGCCGCTAACAGGGACTAAAGATATTTCCCGCCATTTCCCACCGCTTCTCGCCATGTTTTCCCGCCCTTTCCATCTATATATAGGCCGACCGCGCCATGGTTATGAACAAATCCACACCTTCCTCTCTCACAGAAATGGACAGCGCCTTCTAGGCCATTCTGACCCTCGAGGAGACCGAGGCGCTGTGCGCCTCAAGCTACCCTTGCCCACCAGGATACCGGCTGCCTGCCGGCTGGATGCTGAGCGCTGGAGGGGTTCCTGTCCCTCCTGTGCCTCAAGGCTCCGCCCGACAGGTGGCCATCACGAACCACTTCTACCACGAGCTCACGCCGGAGCAACGGATGGATCCCCAGCGGGATCCCGACAACTATGACACCTAGAATGCCTTCTTCGCTAACCAGCGGGAAAGGGAGCTCCCCAGGTATGATGGTGATGGCCCGCCCCCGGTGAACCATAACGAAGCCATCCGCCGCCTGTGGTGGGCAAACTATACTATCATCGGCGTGATGGGATACATCGCCGGGGGAGACCATCCTTGCATGCCGTGCCCACAAGTCCACCCGCCACAGAGCCACAAGAAGGCCCCTTCCCTGCCCGGCGGTAGCGGCATCATCTTCCAGGAGACCCCTCCCCCGCCTGTCGTTAATCCGAGGCCAGAGTGGCAGGTGCCCCCGGTATATGCCATGGCTGGGCTGAGGATCCCCGGAGTGGCAGGTGACGATGACGATGATGATGACGATGACGAAGAAGACCCTGAAGCTATGTACTATAGGACTAGGCATGATTATGACTAAAGGGACGGCTTTAGTCCTGAGTGTTAGCTAGTCCCGGTTTGTCCCGATTTTTAATATTAATTAATGTATCAAGTGTTAGTCCCGGTTTGTGGCTGGACCGGGACTAAAGGGGGCCTTTAGTCCCGATTATGTAGTCTTAGTTTTTAAATATTAATAAATGTCTTGAGTGTTAGTCACATTTTGTGGTTGGACTGGGACTAAAGGGGGCCTTTATTTCCGATTCGTACTACGACTTTCCCAAACTATGAAGATGTTGTCCCAATTCGTACTTACCATGAAGATCTGATCTCCAAACACGTGCGGTCACATATTAGGGAGTGCCTCTATGACCAGTTTCTTGGAGATGTCGGAGGACTGGGCTCCGGTGTTATCTCCCTGAAACATGTCGTAGTGGTGTCCCTGCTCTCGAAGACCATCTTGCAGCTTGTAACTTCTCTAACTAGATCAATATGCCTGGGAGCTAACCTAATTTCATATATTAGGGAGTGCCTCTATGACCAGTTTCTTGGAGATGTCGGAGGACTGGGCTCCGGCGGCATCTCCCTGAAACTGGTTGTAGTGGTGTCCCTGCTCTCGAAGACCATCTTGCAGCTTGTAACTTATCTAACTAGATCAATATGCCTGGGAGCTAACCTAATTTCATATATTAGGGAGTTCCTCTATGACCAGTTTCTTGGAGATGCCGAAGGACTGGGCTCCGGCGACATCTCCCTGAAACTGGCCATAGTGGTGTCCCTGATCTCGAAGACCAGCTTGCAGCTTGTAACTTCTCTAACTAGATCAATATGCCTGGGAGCAAACCTAATTTCACATATTAGGGAGTGCTTCTATGACCAGTTTCTTGGATATGCCGGAGGACTGGGCTCCGGCGGCATCTCCCTAAAACTGGTCGTAGTGGTGTCCCTGATCTTGAAGACCATCTTGGAGATGCCTCAAACTAGCTGGAGGACTGGACTCACAAGGATGCCTATTTATAGTACAAGCAGCTCGGCATAGTGTCGACACTCATGACATAATGTTGACACTCACCCCTATTATTATTGCTCACTCGTGTTTTTTCTCTGTTGGTGTGTCCAACCGAGACTAAAGGTTCAAGCCCTATTATTAGTGCTGCCTGGCCCAGCCTGCCGCAATCCCTTCAGTCGCGGTTGGTTTCTACAACCGGGACTAAAGGTTCAACCCCTATTATTAGTGCTGCCTGGCCCAGCCTGCCGCAATCCCTTCAGTCGCGGTTGGTTTCTCCAACCGGGACTAAAGGTTCAACCCCTATTATTAGTGCTGCCTCGCACAGCCTGGCCTGCCCTTTCCCTCTATTTATAGTGCGACCGTCATGGCCACCCACACATACACACATTCCTCGCCGCCTACTTTAGGATGCCCATCTCGCATCCTCGTAGTAGACTCGGTGGCAATGATGGAGTACTGGGCTCTGCCGGGCATGTCCGAGACTAGGATCCGCTAGGCTGGCACTGGATGGTGCTACCTTCCGGGACGCGTAGCTTGGTGAGGAATCCGGGTGTCGTCGTCGACCTGAAGCTTCTTTGGTGGAGGTTGCCTGGTCCAGGCAGGGTGCAGAGGGAGCCGGCCACCGAGGAGGTGGTACGTCGTTGTTTCAGGGAGGAGGACGAGCACGTTCGTCGCTATATGGCTGCGTTGGACACCAGGGTCAACGATACCTGGCAGATTCTTTAGGGATCTCACCCGAGCTATGCTCGTGTGATGGTTCCGTCTCTTTGGGTTTTCACCTCCCGCGGCTTAGGCAATGGGAATCGTCGTCCAGTTTGATTGAGCAAGATGACCAATGTTGCATGCATGTAGATCTGGGTAAAATATTTGACTCACAATATGATTCACAATATGATTACATAAAAGGTTTAATATATTACACCAACATCCCTATCTAGTGTTGGTGTTTTCTTCTGCACCATAGCCATGGAGAATCTTCATCATTTAACAGGAGGCTTGGGTCAGTTTTCACTTTGAAGGGCGGGATTTCATGAAACTTATTATAATATTCTAACATATCTATCTTGTCATCCACTCCCACGATGTTTCTTTTCCCTGAAAGAAGTATGTGGCGCTTTGTCTCATCGGACGATGTATTCTTTTGCTGATTTATTTTTCTCGGTTTCGTAGACATGTCCTTCACATAGAAAACCTGAGCCACATCGTTGGCTAGGACGAATGGTTCGTCCATGTACGCAAGATTGTTGAGATCCACTGTTGTCATGCCATACGTTTCGTCTACATGTACCCCTTCTCCTGTCATCTTGACCCATTTGCACCGAAACAAAGCAACCTTAAAAGTAGGTCCATACTCAAGTTCCCATATCTCCTCTATGTACCCATAATATGTGTCCTTCTGCCCATTGTCATCTGTTGCATCAAAGCGGACACCACTGTTTTGGTTGGTTCTCTTTTTATCTTGGGCGATCGTGTAAAATGTATTACCATTTATCTCATATCCTTGGAAAGTACATATAGTCGAAGATGTGCCAACAAGTACAGCTGATCTTCAACAGTGTTGGTATTCATGAGATGTTTCTGCAACCAACTGCCGAAAGTTTCCTCATGTTCCACTTTAATCGAGGAGTCAGGCTTCCCCGGGTTTTCCGAGCGTACAATAATCTTGTGTTTCTTGATATACGGAGCCACCAAGGTAGAATTGTGTAGAACTATGTAGTATGCTTTATTGAAAGAATCCCTGTCCATACATACCATTGTTTTCCTTCCTAGTGTGCCTTTTCCAGTCAGCCTCCCCTCATACCGAGATTCAGGAACACCAATCGGCTTAATGTCAGGAAGAAAGTCAACACAAAACTCAATGACCTCCTCTGTTCCATAGCCCTTGGAGATGCTTCCTTATGGCCTAGAATGGTTATGAACATATCTCTTTAAGACTCCCATGAACCTTTTGAAGGGGAACATATTGTGTAGAAACACAGGACTGAGAATTCTAATCTCTTCGACTAGGTGAACTAGGAGGTGCGTCATAATATTGAAGAAAGATGGAGGGTACAACAACTCGAAACTGACTAGACATTGGACCACATCAATCTGTAACCCTGATAGACTTTCTGGATCAATTACCTTCTGAGAAATTGCATTGAGGAATGCACATACCTTCACAATGGCCAGCCGAACATTTTCCGGTAGAATCCCTCTCAATGCAACCGGAAGCAATTGCGTCATAAGCACGTGGCAGTCATGTGACTTTAGGTTTTGGAATTTTTTTATCTTTCATATTTACTATTCCTTTTATGTTATACGAGAAGCCAGACGGGACCTTGATACTAAAAAGGACTTCAAAAAAGATTTCCTTATCTTCCTTGGTTAGAGCGTAGCTGGCAGGCCCTTGAAACAGCCCTAGATGCTTGCCGTCTCGTCCTTTATGATGTTGTTGGTCCTCCCGTGCTTCCGGTGTATCTTTTGACTTCCCATACAAGCCCAAGAAGCCTAAAATATTCACGCAAAGATTCTTTGTCAGGTGCATCACATTGATGGCAGAGCGGACCTCATGGACTTCCCAATAGGGTAGCTCCCAAAATATAGATTTCTTCTTCCACATGGGTGCGCGTCCGTCGGCGTCTTTCGGAACAGGTTGTCCTCCGGGACCCTTTCCAAATATTACATTTCAATCCTTGACCATACCAAATACATCAGCACCAGTACGGGGGGCAGGCTTCTTCCGGTGATCTACCTCGCCATCGAAATGCTTGCCTTTTTTCCTTAAGGGATGTCTGGGCGGAAGAAAATGACAGTTGTACGGGTACACATTCTTCCTAGATTTATCCAGATATATACTTTCAGTCTCATCTAAACAGTGTGTGCATGCATTATATCCCTTGTTCGTCTGTCCTGAGATGTTACTAAGAGTAGGCCAATCATTGATGGTTACGAACAGCAACGCTCGTAGGTAGAATGGCTCCTATTTGTGCTCATCCCACACACGTAAACCTGGTTCGGCCCACAACTGTAAACGTTCATCAACTAATTGCCTTAGGTACACATCAATGTCATTGTCGGGTTGCTTCGGGCCTTGGATGAGCACTGGCATCATAATGAACTTCCGCTTCATGCACAACCAAGGAGGAAGGTTGTAGATACATAGAGTGACGGGTCAGGTGTTGTGACTGCAGCTCTGCTCGCCAAAAGGATTCATGCCATCTGTATTTGGACCAAACCATAAGTTTCTTGCGTCACCAGCAAAGTCTGGGAAGTCTCTCTTGATTTTTCTCCACTGTCGACCATCAGCGAGGTGCCTCAACATCCCGTCTTTCTTACGTTCTTACATGTGCCATCGCAACAACTTGGCATGCTCTTTGTTTCTAAACAAACGTTTCAATCATGGTATTATAGGAGCATACCACATCACTTTGGCAGGAACCCTCTTCCTGGGTGGCTCACCATCAACATCACCAGGGTTAGATTTTCTGATCTTATACAGCAATGCAGTGTATACCGGGCATTTATCCAAATTCTCGTACTTCTCACCGCGGTAGAGGATGCAGTCATTAGGGCACGCATGTATCTTCTGCACATCTAATCCTAGAGGGCAGACGAGCTTCTTTGCTTCGTATGTACTGGCGGGGAATTCGTTTTCTTGGAAGCAACCTCTTCATGAGTACCAACAACTTCTCAAATCTCGAGTCAGTCACACTGGTCTCTGCCTTCCACTTCAGCAATTCCAGTGTGCTACCCAGCTTCTTCTGGCCATCTTCACATGTTGGGTACAACAATTTATTGTGGTCCTGTAACATCTGCTCAAACTACAACCTCTTCTTTTCTATGTCGCAGTCTCGCTTTGCATCAGAAATGATCTGACCAAGATCATCAGTGGGCTAGTCTGGTTCCCGTTATTCACCTCCTTCTTCTTCATTGTCTTCCATTGCGGTATCAGCGTATTCAGGGAACATAGATCGGTAGTTGTCATCATCGTTCTCTTCTCATCACCGTCTTCCATCACAACCCCTCTTTCTCCGTGTTTGGTCCAAACATTATAGACGGACATAAAACCAGACCGAAGCAGGTGGCTCTGAATGACTCTTGCGGAAGTGTGAGCCTTCTCATTCCTACAGTCAACACATGGACAACACATAAAACCATCCCACCGCTTGTTCTCCTTGGCCACAACTCGAAAAGAACGCATGCCTTCTCTGAAAGCGGCAGAGCGTCGGTCACCGTACATCCATGGATGGCTCATCTGTATCATACAAATATATGTCAAACGCAATCACTATGCTAAAATTAGTATCGCACGGTCTAAACGAGAAAATAGTTGCTAACCTTTTATTACACTTGGAAACAAAGATTAGAAAACTTAAGTGTGGCTCGGGCACCTCATATCATGTCTGTCTTGTGTGACCTAAACTCGCATCGCTCTAATGGACATTTCATCGAACACCTCTAGTGCATATATATGAACAAGAAAAAAATAGCACAACAACACCACCTCTCTCCCACCAGGAAAACAAATAGTTGAGAGGGGGAGGGGGCTGTGCATATATATATATATATAGGGCCAGACTACTAGTCCCGGTTTGAGATACAAAACGGGACAAAAGGGGGTGCCCGCAGCGAGCGGCAGGGCCAGGGCCCTTTAGTCCCGGTTTGTGTCTCAAACCGGGACTAGTGGGGTCTAACGGGCTGGGACGTATGTTCTGGGTGGCTCGGGCCGTCCGGCGCGGGCCATTAGTCCCGGCCCCAGCCACATCCGGGACTAATGGCCTGGACGAAAGGCTTATTTTCTACTAGTGCAATCACAAAAGGCAAGTTCACACTTGCTCATGTCCTTTGATTATTTTCTGTAAAGTATTTTAAAAATCTAGTGTTGTAATCACCTGCATTTGAAAAAGGTCAGAAAACACTATTTTCATAATAATATGATTATAGGTTATTTACCATAAGGTAAAAACCTACTATAAAAGTTCCAGTGGTAAAGGAACATATTATCTAGGACTTAACAACCAATGTCGCCAGTGATTCTTGCACCGTATATTACGCGTTGACCATGAGATTTGGAATGGGATAGAGAAGAGCTGAATCTTTTCCCTCTCGCATGGAGCCGGATGTGCGGGTCGTGGCTGATATCACTCGTAGCATGCATTAATTGGTAATTCGTAGAGGATATGCAGCATATGGGTGGGAACCCTCAACGTCCCAGATAGTTCCGGCATCTGAACGGTCTTTATTGCCTATTGCCGTAATTCAATAGGTGGGCATGGCATACACCAAGGAGACATGCGGGGTCACGGAGAAGGCCGTGATTGGCTTGGATCTTATGTTGGGCCTCAAACCAAGGAAGTTTGAACGGGGACATACTCTCGGCTGTGCAACAAAACCTAAGGTCTCTCATGGGTAAAGTGATGCACCTCTGCAGAGTGTAAGAACTGTAACTTGTTACTCCCTCTTCCAGGAAGGAGCTATGTACGCGGCGGGAAAGGAACTCCATGAAAATTCTGGTAAACCCGTGAAGGCTGGCGGACATAGCTTTTCAGAATAAAAACAACCTTTGAAGAAATGTTTACGAAAACTTGCATTGCCTATGACCTATGGTCCGTGGCTATAGATATAGTGCATCAAACACTCTTTTCTAGTGAACTTGCTGAGTACGCTCGTACTCAACGTATCTTCTTAACCCTTGCTAGATTCTGAAGCCAATACAGACGACGTCTACATCAACTTATGCTCCAGGACTCATCATCAAAAGCTAAATCTCTTCAACAAAGTCAAGGAAGTAAACATTTACATCCACTCAAGTGAAGACGAAGTTGCTGATTAGATATGAATATAATATCTAGCCATAGAACCTACTTCTGTAGGGTATTGCAATAGCAGCAATGGAAGCCCGAATAGTCCAGATACTAGTCTATTAGTATAATATTTATGAGTTGTTTATTCCTGATTCTTCTTTGTAAGAAGTTTCTTTCTCTCTTTTTAACCTAGAGTGTTCTCTGGATCTTATGTAAAGAGTCGAGTTGAAACCTATAGTCATGCCTTGGACCTGCTGTGTTTCTGTTGTACCACTATGAGGGATGTAATACTAGAGAACGATGTTTCATTGGTGTTATGTCAACGACTATAGTGTACTACATCATGCAGTGGTATGCTGGGTCACCGCATGCACGAATTGTAGGTCGCGTTCCAAGCGCTCCTTTGCGGCTAGTCGCTCCGCTGACTCATGCTGAAGGCCCTGCAAAGAAGAAACACACATAAGCAGACAACAAAGTTTCTGAGTGCCTAGCCGCTGAAATTTAGAGACTAACCACTCAGGGACTGGACAGCCAAATGTTTCTAAGTGCCTAGCCGCTGACATTCAGTGACTAGACACTCGGGGACTGGACATCAAAAGAAATAAGAATCCACCTGATGAAATTCAGCGAGTAGATCCTCGGGGTGGACATACCTGGATGGTTGCGCCCAACATGTTGTGCAGCTCGACAGCGTCAACTGATGGCAGCGTGAACAACGTTCGCCCACGCCGCTGCCTAACTTCTACTTCCGAGGCTTCACGCACCTAAGGCGACTGTGACCCCGCTACCACAGCGGAGGCCTTCGTCGTGAAGCAGGGAAAGGTCGCCGCCATCGACCCTCGAGCGCTAGTCACGGGCTTTGACGCCCCAACCACTACGGCCAACTCGCCCGGATGCGACCCCGCATCTACACTGGCCTCCGTGATTGCCGCGACCTCAACCGACGCTTCGATTGGTGCGGCGGATGATTCCTCCATGACTACGAAGGAGTCGTCCGCCTTCTTCTTGTTCGCACCCTTGGCGGGCGCCTCGGCCTCATCGCCCTTCCTCTTCTTTGAAGGGTCGACTCCTTCTCCAGCAGCGACTGGTGGTACCTTGGCCACCGAAGGGTGACCAATCTTCTTCACCCCAGTCATGCAAAAAGGCGCTATCGGCGATTCAAGCAACAACTACAAAAAAACTACCCCAAATCGAATCGGCATGATCTTACCTAGCGACGGAATGAAGCGTAGACCGGTGCAGATGTGCGCCGGCTTCTCCAACTCCGGGCCCAGCTTGCGACTGATGCCCGTCTCGAACATCGTCGGAGCCCATGACACCGACAGCTTCTTCGACGATAAGGCCGCAACTGCAGGAACTTCTGGCCCAGTCGGCGCTGGTGCCTCCTTCAGTCAAGAAGTCTCCGCGGTTAGGGCGTCCCCAAGCCCTATGATCACCGAGAATGGTGGTGGTATCACCACGAGGGGGATCTCTCCCTCCACCACGTCCTCGTACCTTGGCTCTGTCGCCTCTGGAGCCTTCATCGAAGCCTCAGCCTCTGCATCGTCGGAATCGCTATCCGAATCAAAATTGCCCGCCGACCTCGGCGGCGACGGCACCCTGGGTAACTTCTTCCTCGCCGATGACTTCACCTTGCGAGCGGTTTCGTCGGAATGGCCACGCACCGCGAGCTGTGCTCTTGCGCATCGCCTTCATCCCCGTCATGTTCCTCGAGGCTTTGGCTAGCCTTGAGTTCACGTTGCTTCTGCCCGCGGGTATTCTGAGCCGCGGGTGGGGGTGCGGTGATATCCACCTCGTCTTCGTTGTTGGAGGACTCGTCAGAGTCCTCTCCGACCTCCACGGAGCTCTGTTCATCGGCGGGAGGAAGCCAGCACTCCAAGACCTGAAACAACCGAGAAAGACACAAAACATCAGAAAACCGCGACTGCACTTCTGTGACTGCAAAATCAAGAAACAGTAAAGATCTCACCATAGGAGCCTGGCGCTTCCCATTGGCGATGTATGGGGCGAGCCTCGCCTTCGGGTCGATGTATTCCGCGTCGGTGATCTTCTTGAGCGCGGCGACATAGTCGTCGGCGCTCCAATCGGCCATGCAGGCCTTGGTCCCATCGTCCCTGCTGGTGTACTCGTACATCTAGTGGGAGCGACTGGCCAGTGGTACCAATTGCCGTCCGAGCCAGCAATTATATAAGTTGACGGTTTCAAGCCCGTCCTTCTTGAGCTGACAAAGTTGCATCAGCATTTCGTCCACTACCATCCTCTCGTCATGGGGGAGCTTGGCCACCTGCAGCCGGCGCGGCTTGATCCTGTCGGTGATGAATGTCGGGAGCAACACCTCGCCATCTGGGGTCGACTCGCTGACATAGAACAAGTACTTCTTCCATTCAGTGGTCGCCTTCTTTAGAATCATGAGGTCGAGGAAGGGGGCCTTGGCCTTTAACTGGAAGTGAGGCCGCCTACTGCCAGCATCGGGCCGCCGGCACCTTCGCAGCCGACGCGCTTGTGGAACAGCTCCTGCCACAGGGGGAAGTACGTGCGGCACCCAAGATAACACTCGCAGAATTCCACGAAAATGGCGAGCTGCTCGATGCTATGGGGCCCCAGATCTGAGGGCTTGATGGCATAGTAGGTGCAGAACCGCCGGAAGAAGATCGATGTGGGGAACCCCAACCCACTCTCCAGATGGCTGGTGAAGCAGATGAACTCGCCGACGCGAGGATCCGGCTCCGTCTCTCTGGCCAGGGGAATTCTCCATTTCCCCTTGCAGAGGATCCCCATGTCTTGAAACAACTTCAACGAGGCTGTGGTGCACTTGGATTTACCCCACTGCTCTTTTGGAGGTTCCATCGAGAAGGGGATCAGAATTCACTGGCTCGCTCTATAAATTCCGGATCAGGAGAGAATGGAAGATTGAAGATTGCGCGGGATCAGAGGAAATGTGAGGGGGGTTCGCAACTCCCCTGTCACTCTCCTTATATAGCGGTTGCTTCCTGCCAGTTTCGGAGGAGCCGTTACCCCGCGGTGATTACGCAAATATTACCGTTGGAATAATCAATGGCTAATTTGACTAAAAATGATGGTCCAACTTTGTCTACTCGACTCGCCGACCCATTCGCCAGAGCTGCGATTCTACTACTCGCCGATGAAGCGATTCGAATGGTCACCGATATTGCGACTAGGAAACATACAGAAGATTCCTTCCTTCATTGAGGGAGTCCATCGCCGATTCGACTGGGCGTCCAAATTGGACCCATATACTCCGACTGCCAAAGAACACCTGCGACGAATCAACGACGGCCTCGGGGACTACTGATGGGGATATGCCGAGTGGGGTATGCCCAGCAGGACGTTCCCTATTGGATTTAACTCTCAGTGAGTGGGCCTGCAGGACAGCGACTGGATCACGACCCAAGAAGGAGCCAGGTGACTGGAAGCTGAAGGCCCAAAAGCATAGTTAGGCCCAGTCAGATTAGGTCAAAACCCTCCGAGTCCTTATCCAACTCGGTTGTAGAACTGTAAACCCTAGCGAGGTACCCCTATACAAACCTCCCTAGGGTACTCTCTGTACTCATGTTCCATCATACACCCCATCGACTCGCTTCCTAGCTGTCGAGCTTGCCAGCCTTGTACTCAAGCAATAATACAATCTAGCAGGAGTAGGTTTTTACCCTCCGGGGGGCGAACCTGGGTAAAACCTTGTGTCTCTTCCCTCATCTCGCACCGCAGATGGCTGGCCTCCCTTGACCCTCGTTCTACTACTCGCTGCCAGTCGCAGCATCTGCCGTGGCCATTCCCATGACATCCTTCGCCCTCAGGACAAAACCTACACATAGGGGGGCAAGCAGGGGCGTCCGATGGAGATGAAAATGACGCGAGCCAGCCCTGGCAGTGGGAGATAGCTTCATTTCGGCCCTTTTTGCCGCTTCGCGCTCTGTGTTTCTGCCCTTTTCCCATCTATATGTAGGCGGCCGTCCCTCCCTCTCTCCTCATCCCGCTACTGTTTCCGCCATGGATAGACCCAAACTCAATTTCTACGAGGCCGTGATGTTCACCCACTATGACATCCCCGCGCCGCCACGCGTGTGGCTTCCATCGGGCTTCTAGTTCAGCTACGCCGGCGTGCCCGTGGCGCTGCCCTTGCGTGGCACCGAGTTGGCGATGCAGATAGAGGAGCGCCACCTCGAGCTGATGGAGCGGAAGAGGGCGATGGCCCGGTACGCGCCCACGAGTGCGTACTGGCCGAAAAGGTTCAAGAAGGAGCAGGAAGGGAGCTCACATTGTGCCGAGCTCACCGGCGACAGCTCCACACGTATCTGCGCAACCCCGAAGGGAAGGAGCGCTTCTGGGCAGTGCGCGCGCGTATAGTCTACACAGCTATCGACGAGGCGCGCCGTCAAGCCGAGGTGGCGCGCCGTGAAGAATTCATGAGGAGGGCGGAGGCCGCCGGGATCATCGACCTCGATTCCGACACGGAGGAGGAGGACAGCGATGCTGCGGATAGCGCTGATGGCGAAAACGACGACATCAGTGGTGAAAGCGGCATAGTAGATTAATGTAGAATCACCTCCGATGTATGTATGTAGTATAAATTCAATATATGAACTATTGGGAGAGGGTGACTGGGATCACACACCCCCCCCCCCTTCAAATTAATAAAACAGCGAACGCCTCCCCATATGGGCTAAAAATTTCCCGCGCCAGAGCCCATATAGGGGGGGCGAGTGGAGTTGCTCTAGCAACGTATTATTAAGGAAGCTACATGTCATAACAAAACAAAAGTGGTATGCGTGTCAGGCTAGAGGCGGCGACTGCTGAAGAAAACCCATCTAGGATTCCCTTCCCTCCGCCGGTGACATCGCCAGTCCGTTCCACCTCAGGTGGCCTTAGGGCCTTGGAGGTGTGGAAAACTATGGCTTTTGCCAGCGGGAGGTTCTCATTCTTCGTTTAGTATGCTTTTTCATGTCTTTTTGGGGATGGTGAGACGATGGCTACATCCCGAAATTAGAACAATCTCTCTCCGGTTTACGAAGGCCTTTCACAATGGAGTGTATCTTAGCATATTAGCATAGGAGTGTATCTTAGCACATTACCATAAAAACAACCTCTCCAATGCATTGTACAGTATCTTAGAGGTTGTATCTTAATTTGATGTTTTTGCTCTCATGCATGCATTTGATTGGGATATCTACTCTTTTTGCCTATGATTATGTGCAAGGGGTGTATCTTAGCTACTCTCTCCTTAATTGACATGCCACATAAGCATTTCGCCTAGGATGCCGCGCTAAAAGACTCTCCTTCTGAAAGACTTTTAAGATATATGGTCATTATGAAGGTATTATTAAAAAATGGAATAAACATATTTTCCAAGATATTGATGATCATTAAATATGGTGCCATTAATGTGATGACTTGTCTATTTGAAAATATTGTGATGATTTATCCAGCTAGCGTTGAATATATACGCTGATTATGGAACTACAATAATTCTTCCTGTCATTTAATGTAAATATATACGAAAGTTAATTTTCCATTAATGTCCTTCTGGCTAATAAAGGAGCTGAATTTAATTAGATTGGAAAAAAAACGTGATATGCATGGTAAACAACCCAAAAAAAACTGAAAGATATTGGCAAAAAAATAACGGCGTGGCCAGGCATGCAGACCATGCAGCTGGCCGGCCGGAAAACCGCCACAGCCGACCCCTGGTGCATACGCCAGGACGAGTGGGCTGCGCTGCGCCGCCGGCCTGACGACTGCGGGTCGCGGCTTTAAAACGCCCCCTCCCCTCGCCATTCTCCTCACACATACTCGCAGTCCTCACTTTCTCTCCCAACACATCGCAACAAATCCTCCTCCGTGCCCTTGCTTGGTTGTGCGCCAGGTTCCATGAAGACTAAGCGGGAGAGCAAAGCCGAGGTGCTCGCGAGGAGAGCGCCAGCGCCGGCGATGGGGGAGGAACGCGTGGCGGCGGAGGGGGCTTCGGCGGGGAGGAAGAACTTCCAGGGCGTGAGGTACTTCAATAAACCAAGGTCGATGATGGATGTTCTTCACCACTTATCCTTGAAGCAGTTCAAGGTCAAGGCGCCCCCGAGAGAGCCCCAGCAGGATCTGGCGCCGGAGCCGGAAACAAAGATCACGTTCTTGCGCTCGAGCTCGCCATGGGAGATGCTTGGTCTGCGCGCGCCGGCGCTGGCGCCGGAGCCGGAGGCGGGGATCACATCCGTGCGCTCCAACAAGCCCAAGCCGTTCTCCATCCGGGACTTTGCCCTCGGCTCCCGCCGCGTCTTAGATCCGCTGGAGTTCTTCGCCCGGCCGAACCACATCAAGCCGGTACCGGAGGAGCTCATGGATTGTGCTTGCTCCTCGCAGCTCTGGATCTCCAACAGGAGACACATGATGCCTAGGACGCGCGCCGTGCCTACCAAAGCCCCCACGGCTTGTACCTCTGAGGGACTCGCCGGGGATAACTTCACACCCTGTGAATCACAGGCGTCAAATCGTGCCGCTTGACGTCAATGATGCGGAGGAGGGAAAGCAAAATTAAGGCCGGCGGCGACTCTACCATTCTCGAACTCTGATCCCATGGATGTCTGCAAGGCGTCGCATGCTCCATTTGTGATCTGCCTATCTATCTACCAGCTGTTCTTTATTTTTACATTAATTCTGCATTATTTCCGTATCTGTTTTAGTGTTGCCATCATGTAACGTGTTTACTCTTGTGCTGTTTGCCATCATGTAATCTGTTCTAGTGTGTTACCATCATGTAATGTTATTTGTGTGTTGTTTACTTGTTCACCTATCATGGAATATGTTTAATGCATCAATGAAAGATTATGCTTTTTTATATTTGAGATTATTGCGTTGAGAGGTAAATTCAGAAGATATTAGTCCAACTGTTGCGACCATTTATGTAAAGCTAAATTTAGAAAACACAATCCCCAACTTTTGTAGGTACATGGTGCAATAGTTCACGAGCAACTAAGTCACCTCCCTAAACCTTCTCCTCCTGGAAAGCGGTTATATCAAGTTTCTTTCGCGCATAACTGACCAACAAAGTCCATCTTAAGTTATGTTTTAAAGGTCCGTTGTGAGCATTCACCCCAGCAAAAATCACATCCAAGGATCAAAGCCTTGGAGAGAGAGATGTGAGAATTAGGAATATAGATGGGATTCAGAACGGAGCTAGCTAGTCAGTAGTCACGATATGACAAAACTGTACCCAGTTTTGTATTAGAGGCTACCCTTCTGAATTGCACGAGAGACTTTATGCAACGACTGTAATTCTTTCATAGTATATTAATAAAATATCTCTTTTCCCCACAAAAATAAAGAAGACTGGATTTCCACGCCTAGCGAAAATACCAATCGACTTTCTGTGAAGACAATCCTCAAGTAAAGAGCGGACCCAATGCGTAGCTGAAGGGGGATTATCTGAAATTCCAGCAGTATTATTTTTGCAAATTTATACAAGGATAACATCCAAATTATCTCGATTTACTTATAAAATGCCCCCACTCAAAAACGTTCCTTGGTCCGCCACGGGGAGAAATGAGTCCAAGCTTCATAGTAAACGACCTCCCAGGTTGTTCTCCAGAAAAGAACCAAGTGTATGTTTGTCATTGTGAATCACTGGTGTTTCACTTACTGGAGGAATAGGTTCACGATCGGCAGGAGTATATTGGCAGCACAAACATGCTTTATTACTATACAATTATTATTAGTATTAAGCTAAGAATGTCCAGACAGCTACAGCCCAAAATAATCTAGAAACACAATATCAAAACCATGCCACGAGGAAAATGGGGGCAGTGCATTAGATGATGCCACTCCTTGCACAAATGAAAGTAGTGATATTTTCTATGAGAAAGGTCTGGATCAGCTTATCTTCATGAACAATGAATTATACATAAACATTTGTAAGCTCGTAGGCTTCATGTCCCCTGGTTGGACCGTATAAAGCTTGTAGACAAACATTCTAATTTATCAATGCATCAAGAGTTCGAGATGCTAGATTTTGCATTTTCTTGAAAAGTTCAATGCATAAAATAATTCATCAAATTTCAGTTAGATATGTAAAGTAAATTTATGATTTCTTGGATTGAATTAAAAATGTACCAAGCCACACTAACATAAATATTAAACATGACGAGCACTCTGAAAACAAATAACATTGAATATGGCATTACAAAAGGCGGCAAGAAATACATAGTGTAGAACAAAATTTCAAATGTCAAAATAGACAGAAAAGCACATCCTTCAGAATCCATTTAGTGTTCCAAAAACTATATGCAACAGAAGTACTTCACATGCTGGTGTGGCATAAGTAGCATAGAAGTTCCCATAGATATGGTTAAATTCTAGTTCAATTACCGCAGGATTAAATAATTAGGGAAAATAGAGTAATGTGAGTTAGTTTAATAGAGTCCTAGTTCTGTACTACATGTTTTGGAGTCGGTTTGGGCATCAAATTCTATGGAGGCTAGTCCTCCTATATAAGAGGATGTGTATCGAGCTTGTCTAGAGCAAGCTATAAACAATTTATCTATCTTCTACTTGCTATTCCTGACCCCTCTAAAACATTTCTACCTATTCCCTTCTATCCCATCTAATCGCCAGCTAAGGCACCTAAACAAGAGGACAAACTCGTCCTCATGTGATTCATTCCTACTACCTTCCCAGCTCCAAGCAGACCGATCATCGGGTATCAGAGCTGACAACCATGGCTTCCGATGCGGACAAGGTGAAGCAGTCAACCTACATCATAGCCAACATCATGGCAGCAGTCTTTGATTTGCATAGAAGCAACACAACAATCCAAAAAAACAAGGCCATCCAGGACATTGTCGCTACGCTCGAGATCCGTGTGAAGGAGTGGGAGCTCAAACCAGGTGGCTAGGCAGGCTTGTTCCCGCCTCCTCCATCCACATGGTAGTTACCATTGTCGACATCGTCGGTTGCGACAAATCTGGTCGCAAACATTACTGTTGTTGCCTTTGCCCCGGCTATGGTCAGGTTTGGGTTGCCAACATCAGTGGACCTAGGACTAGGGCAAGCAGCATTCCCCGCCACCATGGTCCCAGTTTGTCACGCCGCAGGTGCCCTAGGCATGCCACACCTCGCTGGCACCGCCATCATACCACGCTACAACAAGCTAGATTTTCCAACTTATGATGGAAAATAAGATCCACTCGGATGGTTTAACAGATGTGAGTAGTTCTTTTAGGAATAGAAGGCATACGTAGCATAGCATACAAGGTGTGTCTTACTGCATACCATATGCGTGGAACTGCTCAGGCGTGGTACATGCAACTGGAGCGCAACAAAGTAATTCCTTTTTGGCCTCGCTTATAAATCGTTGCCATCTTTGGTTTGACCCTTCGGTTTGATCCAATTGTCTGGGAAAATAAACAAGGCTTCGAATGACGGGGACTGCTGCAGATTACCAAGAGAAGTTTTTATCACTTATGGGATGTGTATCATGTGTGTTTAAGGCAAGCAATAAACAATCAATCTATATTCTACTTTCCATTCCCAACCCCAATAAATTCTCTTGACCTATGCTATCTCATCTAATAGCTGGCTACTACACCAAAATGCAAAGGACGAAGTCATCGTCATGTTATTCACCCCTACTACCTTCGCAGCTCCATGTAGCCACAACACAAGGCTTGTAAACAGAATAAATGACAAGCGTGTACCTTATAATAGAACATTTCTAGCAATAACAGTACCAGCATTCTACTTGAAACTTGGTCGAAGCTTCTTCAGTTTCATTGGGTCAAACTATAAGACACAAAATACCCACACCAAACAGTAGCACTATCACATAATATAAATACAAAAGGACGCCAAAAATGAAATCATCAGAAGACTTACGCGTGCTTTCCAAGAACACTATTGTGTAGGTGTTGAACAAGATTTTTTGCAACCTTTATAACTAAAATACTATCAAACAATCATTGATAATTAAATCCATAGCTTGGCTTCACATGTTTTATTTTCAAAAGCTCCATGAATTTTGATTTATATCAAGTCTTAAGGCAAATACATCCATGTATATATATGCACATAAATCCTAGTACATCATCACTCTGAAGAACATCACACATACTTAAATGATAGGAAAGCTTAAAGTAACTGATTTGTGGGTATATCTGAAGTAATTGATGGTATTCGAGATATTAATTCCATTCAAAAGAATGGCTGATGAGTATTGTACCAATCAGTCATATTACAAATACAACATTGTTGATTTTGAGGAAATGAAACATTTTGATGAGAGTGTATATAGGCATGTTGTTATATTGCCATCTCCTGGACTCATATGATAGCATATACATCCTTATAGGCTCTCATTTGCACATGTTACATCATAAACATAGTATACTTGATCATCGCGAACTAAATCCTCGCTCTAGTATTATTCTCATATGCATGTATTTAATGTGACACAAAATGGTTTATTGTGACCCCAAGAGAACTCTGGAGAAAAAGAGACAGTGTTTAGTAAGGTGATTCCCCTTGGGTAGGAGAAGCACCGAGAAGCTTGGATTTGGCGCCATATTAATGGATAATAGAGTGACTAGGTAAAAGATTAGTTAACCCTTTAATTTTGAAAATAAATTACACATGCCAATTTTTCCAGTAAATATGGTTTTTGCTGCCAAAACTATTTGGATAGAAACCCTAAAAGTTCATAATTAAGCTTATTAGTAGAAAGCTTCACATACGTGGAAAGCATTACCGGATAAAACCGTTTCGACTGAAACCATAAAAACCACAGATCTCATTGGCGCACAGAAAATACCCGCACACGTGAAATCTCTTACTAGACGCATTGCACCTGTGACATATAATTTGTCGTTTGTTATTTATATCAGTACATGCATCCAGCCGATTCATGACACATGTAACTTTGTAAAACTTCAACTCTTCACACATGCACACATGCATATACACATTGTGATTGTTAAAATTACATGATTGTGTTGGCATTATTATTTGTAATAGTTAATCATAGACTACTCTCTTCTGGTTCTTCTAATTTAGATGCAAAAACTTATCATGGATTACCCCAAAAAGTAGCGATTTACATTTTTGTACGATTAAGGATTTCACCTAACATGTATAAGAGAATTCTCTTTAATTCATTTTTTATCTGTGCAGTGTTCATGGTTATAAATTTTGTGTTCACAAGTATGCCCAATAAATTAACTAATGACAATTTCACAAGTTTAACTAGTTTGTTTTAAGTTTGGCTATAATTATAACTTTCTTTTCTCATTCATTTATCTAAAATTTGACCAATTTTTTTATTTGATAAAAGTTTGCATTCTTCTTGAAATTCATTCAAATTTAATGCCATTCAAAATATTTGATAACTACCAAACTAAATTATTTCTATAAATTTGGTGAAATTAAATCGAAACTTTGAACTTGGTCAAAGTTTCAACAATATAAATTTGAATCTAAGTATTTCTATGATATAGGAATTATAAACAAATTCAAATCATAGGTTGGAAAGCGTGGGTACAAATAAAGCATAATGGTATATCACACGAGGCAATTTTGTTTTGTTCGATGTTGTTGATTATGAAGTCAAATAAAACAGGTCTATAATTGGATTAGAATAAGGAATAAAATCAATTCTTTGGAAATGGGATATAAAAGAGTTTTGAGAGAACAAAAAGTTATACAAAATATAAGGTACAAAATTCATTACTAGTATGGTTATAGACATGTTTTTGCCATTCATAGCCAAGAGAAAGTAATTTATGGTCTAGTTTAAACAGTTGATTAATTATAATTGATATGTGGCTTATATGTCTTCTTTTAAACCAATGATTGGGAGAAATTACTCATTGCTTATTTAAAATATTGATTAATAGAAATTAATCTGTGCCTTTTTAACCACACACATTCATAGGAATCTATTAGTTAGTGATTTTTGTGCTTAGTTTGTGGGTTGGGTTACCTTAAAAGTAGTGCGAGGAGTTTGTAGACAATAAATTCTTTGCATGCATTGAAGTTTTCCGTTAAAGAAATAGTTTTAAAAAATGGAAGGAAATTAGTGGGAGAGGCCTCCACAATGAGTCTTCTTAATAATAACAACCCAAATTCGTGCCCGTATTATTTACCAACCCAAACGTAATCTCAACCTTTCTGAAGGTTGTGATTAAGGGAGGCTGTTAGATTTTATGTAACATGGCATATAACATTTTCTTATCACGTTGGAGTAGTACTCCGGCTGTTCCAAGTATTTAGGATATCTATTGGTTGTTTAAATTAGGAATGAGATTGATCTCCTTATCTCTCTGTAACAAAACTGATCGACATCTCCTCCCGTTTGGAACGCCACAGCGAGGGCTTTTCTCGCTAGATATAAACACGTACTCGGGGTCTCTAACGAGACCACCGCTTCTGCCAAAGCCTACCGATCGATACATTGATGTCTCATCGTTATACTAAAGTGTTCGGTAATGCCCTTGTTTTCCAAGGCCCAAACCGACTGTGCCACTCCGCAGTTGAAGAGGGAATGTCATTCAACAATCTTCTTCACCGCAAACTAAACATATTCTTGTCGTTGCCATCCGATGGTGGCATCTGATATCTCCTGTTGGCAAACATTGTTGCCCCAGTTGCCACAAAAAGACCAGGAGCTTCGATGGAACCTGGATCTTCCATAGCCGTTTCCCATATTTTCCATCTCCTACAGTGTTAGAGCCCACATAACGTCCTTAGAGCATCTACACCGCAAAGGTGATTAGCATGGTGCTTAAAAAAATAAACCGGTTTTTACTTAAACACTGGTGTTTATTTGTACTAGGTAGATGCCTAACTAGGCACCTCTCCTATACAGATAAGCACTGGTGCTAAAGAAACTACTTGGTTTATTTTGCTAATCACCCATGTAAGTACCTTGCATTGTAGATGGCCTTATAGCCGGTCTTCTCTCTGCTTCTTCGTGAGGTCTAGCAGAAGGTACACCAAACGAATAGAAAGAGTTTCGTTCTTTTCATAGTGCTAAGCCCAGCAGTCATCCATTCTTCTAGTCTAGAGCTAAAAGATATTGATCGGATAACATCAATGTCCATAAGAATAAATAATTCTTCCAATTTATCAATTCTCTAGGAAGCATCTGTTGCGTAGATGAAATAAGACACACTTAGTGGCGTATCATCATTCACACACGCAAGTGGCCAAAGCATAAAATCGTGTGGTAACCAACTATCCGTTCTAGCAGGCATGAGTATTTTCACCTGTACCAATAAGACGAATCAGATCTTGCTTCATCGCGTCTCTTCATTCTACAATGGCTCTCTAGAATTGGGCTGGAGAACAGCCCACAGTGGCATCAAGGAATTCACTATTGGGAAAATAAATATCCTTCAACACTCTTGATCTCAGAGTTCACTAGTGCAGGCCCCCCCCTTTAACTCCGGTTGGGAGGGCCCTCTAACAGCGGTTCCCCAACCGCTGTTGAGGGTTCGGTGTTAGAGGGGGGGCCCTTTAACACCGGTATACGAACCGGTGTTAAAGGGTGGCGCACGTGGGGCTGCCGCTCTGCCGCGGCAGGAAAACGGCATAAATCTCTGCCGCGGCAGACTTCTGCCTCTGCCCCGTTCTGGGCATATTTCTGCGGGAGGGGGGGAGAGGGAGCGAGGGGGAATCGATCGGGAGCGGTATACACATAAATCGTCATCGGTACATACGAGTACATGAATAATTAAGCAACTATTATTATACACAAACATCGTCATCGGCACATACATCGTCATCGGCACATACATCGTCATCGTTCATTTTGGTGGATATCTAAAGAGTTCTCCGCCAGGCGTGACGACCTCATCAAGTATGAACTCCGCCAATTCCTCTTGAATGGCTCGTATGCGTTCAAATGGTAGGAGTTGGTCCCGCATCCGTTCGATCTGAATATATATGAAGAATGGGCCGTCAATATATATATATAAGAATAAAACTCAACACAATTGATGGTAATAAAATAATGTTGTGGACTTTGTTTACTTACTCTAAGTTGTTCTAGTGCGGCTTGGCCCGTCGCACATATCGTGTTGCGAATGAATTCGCAAACATAGTATCCATATAAGTTATTGCCGTGTCCCTGATGCGCGCACTTTACGAGAATAGATAGTTCAATCAAAATAATAATCAATAAAGCATGATATAATGGAATTGGAAGCTAGCTAGTATTACTTACATTTTGGTCTACAAATTTTAGTTCTTCTGACCATTCACCCACGGCCCTGCCCGTGAACCTTTTCCAAACCCTGTCCGACAAAGAAAATGGATAAAGGAGTAATTAATTACTTATTGTCACGAAAGTTGCCGATCTAGTGCGATAATATGATTGAAATTACCTCTGGAGCATCTCTCTAAAGTTTGCCCATATCTCTTTTTCTTTTCGTAACGAGTCCATGACAAGGACTTTTCCTGAGTCCGTGACTGCAGCTCTGCTCACCAAAAGGATTCATGCCGTCTGTACTTAGACCAAACCTTAAGTTCCTTGTGTCACGTGCGAAGTCCGGGTACTCTCGCTCGACTTTTCTCCACTGTGACCCATCAGCGGGGTGTCTCAACATCGCGTCTTTCTTACGGTCTTCCATGTGCCATCGCCAGGATCAGCTCGTCTGATCTTATACCGCAGTGCAGTGCATACCGGGCATGCATCCAAATTCTCGTACTTCTCACCGCGGTAGAGGATGCAGTCATTAATGCAGGCATGTATCTTCTGCACGTCTAATCCTAGAGGGCAGACAACCTTCTTTGCTTGGTATGTACTGTCGGGCAACTCATTATTTCTTGGAAGAAGATTCTTCATTTTTACCAACAACTTTGAAAATGCGCTGTCAGTCACACCATTCTCTGCCTTCCATTGCAGCAAATCCAGTGTGGCACCTAGCTTTTTGTGGCCATCTTCGCAAGTTGGATACAACAATGTTTTGTGATCCTTTAACATCTGCTCCAGCTTCTCCTTCTCCTTTTTAAGTTTCACATTCTTCCTTTGCATCAGTAATGGCCCGACCAAGATCGTCATCAGCGGGCCCATCTGCTCCCTCTTGATCTTCATTATCTACCTCCGTTGCATTATCATCATATTCAGGATACATATTATGATAGTTTTCATCATCCTCTTCTTCTTCGTTGTCTTCCATCACAACCCCTTTTTCTCCGTGCTTGGTCCAACAATTATAGCTGGGCATGAAACCGGATCGAAGCAGGTGGGCATGAATGGTTCTGGTATTTGAGTAGTCTTTCTTGTTCTGACAGTGAACACACGGACAACACATAAAACCATTGTGACCACGGTTTGCATTAGCCACAACGATGAAATTTTGGAGGCCCGTAATGTACTCGGAAGTGCGGCGGTCACCGTACATCCATTGCCGATTCATCTGCATTAATATGTAGTATATATCAAAAAATAATAGGGAGATGACCATTTATATATATAGTACATCAATGACACATGAAACTATAGTTGCCGACCTCGACCGAGACGGAAAGAGCAACAAGAAAGCTTATTTTGAGCTCTCGGGCATTTCACCGAACACCTCTAGTGCATATGAAAAAAACACAAACTAGCACTCTTCACACCCTCTTGCTAGGCTCCAAAATGTGAAAGAATGGAAGAGTGGAGTGTGTGTGGGCTGGGGTGGTGTCTTATATAGCCCCCCCCTTTAACACCGGTTCATGCCACGAACCGGTGTTAAAGGTGGGGGGGGTGCGTGGGCCACTGGTGCAGGGACCTTTAACACCGGTTCGTGGCACGAACCGGTGTTAAAGGGGGGCTCCTTTAATGCCGCAGGGGCCACGCTGGTACGGCCCCCCCTTTAACACCGGTTCGTAGAAGAACCGGTGTTAAAGCCCCTTTTCGGGATCAACAAAAGACCTCGTTTCCACTAGTGGTTGTAGGGTTTTGAAGGATTCTTCATGCTTGACAAGCGAGCATCGCCAAGTTGAACAACTTGATATCACGGAAACCCAGACCACCTGAGAATTTGATGATAGCACATGGTTTCCCACACCATACCCCATGGTTTCCAATCACCATTCTTTGCTTCCCCACAAAATTTTCTGATCACCGCGTTGATAGTTTCACACAAACCTCTTGGTAATTTGAAGCACAACATGGAGAAAATTGGTATTTCTTGTGCAACAAATTTTATCTACACTCCTTTACCTCTTGAAGCTACAACCATCTCTAGCCATCCCCGAATACTCTTCTAGATTCTATAATACTCTTCTAGATTCTATCCTTCAAGTATTTGAAATCCCCATTGATCGACCTACCAATATCCAAGGGTATCCCAAGATACTTCTCATTTAGTGTCTCATTGTGCACATTGAGAATGTTCGTCATTGCTTACCGTCGTCCCAACATGTTTCTATATACTTATTCTACGCTACTATGTACACAGTACACCGATTGATGCATATATATAATTAATATTCTATCCCTTGCGAGCATACATATATATACATATTCGATCATATCAAAAGATAGGGAATGTTTGAAATTACATGGTCATTGATGATGTATCATATCAATTACATGGATATCACTAAAGCATATGGAGTTCATCGTCCTCCACATAATGTTCTCCCTTTTTATCAATGACCTACTTCATCAGAAATCCCATCAGTTTCTCTTGAATTGCTCGTACGCGCTGTTCTGGCTATAGATTCTCCCACAAATCATAAATATAATGTGAATCAACTTTCCGTTCACTTGTCAACTCGCGAATGTACTCGCAGATGTAGATTCTACATAAATGAGTCCTCGGTGGCTGCTGCAAGCCCTTCACCATGTTATAAGTTAGCTCATTTTTGAATGGACCATCTATTTTCTGCTTGAACCGTGTCCAATACCTGCTCGGCAAATAAAATGAACAAAGGAGTTATTAGTTGCTTGATATCAGGAAATGAACAAAAGAGACTGATATAATGCGATAATGATTGAAATTACTTATGGAGCATTGCTTTCATGTCGCTCCACTTCTCTTGGTCCCAACTTAATGAGTCGTGGACTTCAAGTAGGGACTTGTCAACTTGAATGTTTAGCAAGATCCAGTGAAACCTGCGGACGTTTACATAAGCATACATGTATAACTCATCAATTACACTTTAAAAAAATGTGTATAAGACAGAAACTCTCACTTGAAGTTGTAAGAAAATAGTATTTCCTTGACGTAATTATGCTCGATTAAAAACCTGCACAAGTCTTCCTCCACATCCTTGGGGTGATTGCACTAGTGGAGACAGGGCCTCTAGTCTCGGGCCGTAAGGGCCTCTAGTCCCGGTTTTTGAACCGGGACTAATCAAGCGGGACTAGAGGCCCAACACTAGTCCCGGCCCAGTTACTAGCCGGGACTAGTGGGTGTCCACGTGGCTGCCCCTGCGTGCTCAAGGTGCACCCCCACTAGTCCCGGTTGGTGCCACATGCCGGGACTAGTGGGTCTCTGCCGCGGCAGCATTTTGCGTCTTTTCTCTGCCGCGGCAGAGCATTACCTTGGACTAGTGATTTATTTGCCGCGGCAGCATTTTGGGCCCTTTCTCTGCGGCGGCAGAGAATTCATTTTGTATTGTTTTATTTATTTATTTTTCATTTCAAAATGTTTTTTGAATATTTGTACGCCACCACATATCGTATACGTTCTTGCATATATATAAGATAACTTGTATTACGAAATCAAGCATGCAAATATATACAATTTACATAGTTACATGGAGATCATAGAATACCGAGACTAGAGCACAAAATAGTTCGATTACATGGAGATCAGTAGCGCCTATTCACACTAAATTCTCCGGCATCGTCTACGATCTCTTTGAAAATAAATCCCGCGAGCTCCTCCGCAATTGCTAGTACGCGTTGCTCTGGTAGTAGTTGATCCCTCATTCTCTCGAACTATATATAAGAAAAAGGAGATCAATATATGTATCAATCATGATAACAAAAGGTGACGACAATAAAATGATGGTGTGAATGCATTGCTTACGTCGACTCTATAATCGTTGTGTTCGGTGGTAAACGTGCGAATGAACTAGCAAACGTAGAATTCACATAGATTCGACCCCTGTGGCTGCCTCGTGCACTTTACGAGAATAGAATTCAATCAAAATAATAATATAGAGCATCATTATTGTATTGAAACTAGAAGTAAAGAGATGCGTGGACATATCACGTGCTACTTACCGAGACTGCCTTAAACATCAGCTTCTCACTAAATACACCCGTAATCTCGCGCTTGAATCGGATCCAAACCCTGCCAGACGAAGAAAATGAATGAATGAGTTATTCATTACCTGATATCTCGGTAAATCAACGAAAGAAACCGATATAGCGCAAAACTTACTTCTAGAGCATGTCCTGCATGCTGCGGAAATCTTCCACGTTTCTCTTTGATGGGTCCATGACATCAACTCTTCCCTTATCAAGTTGAATGTCTAGCAGAACCCAGTGGAAGCTGCAAACATTTATATATACATCAGTTACACTTATTAGCATTGAATAATAAAAAGTGAATGTGTATAACAGAGTAAGAACCTCACCTGAAATTGTAAGGAAACAGTATATGGTCAGAGAAAATTTTCTCCATTAGAAACCTTAGAAGGTTTTCCTCCGTCTCCTCGGGATTATTCGTTAGCGTAGCTATATGCACTTTATCTGGGTCAATGAACCCAATATTGTACATTCTTTTTCTTTTACATTCCAGGATCTTCATTCTGCATAATCAGGATAATCACATGTTCCGAACTGAACAACTGAAAACTGAACATATAGACAATGAATTCAACAACTTACAGACAATAGTAGCTGAGGATGGATTTGTCCAGGGCGTCGAGATGGTATAAATGGAATAGTTCTGAAAACTCAATATGTACCTCTTCGGGTCTGAAGTAACTCACGCGGGACTTTGGCTACGATCATTATTCTCCCCTGCTTCATGACCGCCGAGTACCATTGATGGAGATTCCGCATTTGTGTTGGCAGTTCTCTCACCCTCTCTTTACTGACCAAATCCTCACCTGCGACATATTTAGGGGCTAGTGGCATCTTGGGTAGATGGTCGATCTGGGGGCCTAACAGTTCATCAAGTGTAATTTCCATGTTGGCCGCCAACTCCGCAGCTATTGACATATCAAGTGGCTGTTGTGCGAGGAGTGGAACGTTTTGGGAAACCATCTTGAGGGGTGCGATAGTTTGTTTTTCCTGTTGTCCGAGAAGGGGAACGTCCGATTTTTTACTGATTGCATTTTTGGTCCCGATTGCACCTGTGCGTGCAGATTTTTTACCGCTTGCAGTTCATCAAGTGTAATTTTCAGGACCCTTTAATCCTGGTTTGAGCCTCAGATCGGGACTAACGGGGTCTAACGGGCCGGGACATATGGTTCTGGGTGGCTCGGGCCGTCTGGCCAGGGCCATTAGTCCTGGCCCCAGCCACAGCCGGAACTAATGGCCTGGACGAAAGGCATGTTTTCTACTAGTGTTGTGTAACGTATATTCATTAACGATATATGGATCAATAAACCCAATGTCATATCTTCTAGCTCTTTTGCATTCAAGCATTTTCATTCTGTAGAATATAATACCATACAAAAGGATATATAGTCAGGATAATATATTTTATGAAATGAACTAGCTGATTGATACGTCCAAAACGTATCTACTTTCCCGAACATTGTTGCTATTGTTTCTCCTCTAATTTGTGTTATTTGGATATAACTAACACGTATTGACGCTGTTTTTAGCAGAATTTCTTTGGTGTTTAGTTTTTATGCAAAAAATCAATTTTCAGGAAAAATCCCGAAAAATATTGCAAAACTCCTATTTTACAAGAAGACTCACGGATCCAGAAGACGAGACGGAGAAGGTCCACAAGGGTCCCACACCACCTTGTGGCGCGGGCCAAGCCAGGCCGCGCCAGGGGGTGGTGTGGCCACCTCGGGCACCCCCTCGACCTCTCCTTCTGCCTACATAATCCCTCGGACCTAAAAACACGTGGGGGTTCGAAATTTTTCCACAAAGAGTTCCGCTGCGCCGCCAGCACCAGAAATCGTGATTCGGAACCAGAAAAACTGTTCTGGCACCCTACCGGGACAGGTATTTAGAGAAGATCATCGCCATCATCATCACCAACGCCTCTTGATCAACCATCCATGATTCCCCCATCCATGAGTGAGTAATCCCCCGCTGTAGGCTATGGGGATGGTAGGGATTGGATGAGATCTATCATGTAATCGAATAAGATTGTTAGGGCATGGTGTCTAGTATCTATTGTTAGTGCTTTTTGACATTGTTGCAACTTGTTATGCTTAATGCTTGTCACTAGGACCCGAGTGCCATGATCTCAGATCTGAACATGTTATTGATTCATGATGATATTATTGTTTGCGATCTTACTTGCAAGTTCTTTACACATATTATTGTCCGGAACCCGAGGCCTCGAAGTGACAGAAATCGGGATAATCGGAGGGGATGGCTGTGATATGAGTATCACGTGTGTTCATGGAGTGTTAATGCTTTGCTCCGGTACTCTATTAAAAGGAGTACCTTAATTTCCAGTAGATTCCCTTGATGCCCCGCTGCAACGGGCTGGCAGGACAAAAGATGTTGTGCAATTTCTCATTGCTAGCACGTATGATTATATATGGAACACACGCCTATGATTATTTAGTACTTGGATACTTTATCTTATTTATCTACAAATGCCCTTGATCTTGATATTACATGAATAGTCTTGTCCATGCAATGCCCTCCATCCATCCCTATGTCTATGGCACTCAGATCCTGATGTTTACTAAAATTGTTACTACTGCCTTTATTTTACTACTGTTGTTACTTTGCTATTGCTACTACAAAACTAAACTCATAAACTACTGCGAGCAAGACTATTTCCAGGTGTAGATGAATTGAGAACTCAGTTGTTAAGGCTTATAAATATTTTTTGGCTCCCTTTGTGTCGAATCAATAAATTGGGTTTTACTTCCCTCGAAGACTGTTGCGATCCCCTATACTTGTGGGTCATCAAGACTATTTTCTGGCGCCGTTGCAGGGGAGCATAGCTTTATTTATAAAGTTCACTTGGAATTATTATTGTTCGCTTCTATTCATTCATCATGGGTAAAACTCATGATGGAAAAGTTACTATTTTACCATCCACTACAAGAAGAGGTACAGTTCTTAACACCTCTGCTGCTCTTGATTCACCATCTGTTATGAGTAAGCTCCTTACACCACCACCACATACACATGCTACACATAATGCTACTACTGCTGAATCTAAAATTGTTTCTGATGCTCATGATGTTACTTCTACTATGCTTGATGAGAGTGGTTCATTAGGTCCTTTCCTAGATGCTACAATTTCTATAACTATAATGGGAAACACTGAAACTTCTAATGAAGATACTACTGTACCTGTTAGCTCACCTAAGTCTAGAGAGAGCTATGATATTAATGATGGTTATATTGAAATGACTGATGAAGTTATTGAAGAATGTCGAAACACACATGGTGCAAATGCTATTAAGAGTCTTCTTGAGAGACGTACTATTAGAACCAAACTATTTCCTGATGCTAAGTTTGCCACATCTCCCATAAACATTAAAGATAAGGATTATGATTTCTCTTTTGATTTGTCTTATATAACCATTGTTGAGAAAGAACCTTTTTGTGGGACTAAAAATGAAAGTGCTGTGGCACATATGACTGAGCTTTCTACTGTGAGTGGCTTATTTTTTGATGATATTAAGGTGCGCACCTACTTTTTTGTTAAAATCTTCCCTTTTTCATTAAAAGGAGAGGCTAAAGCTTGGTTTTAATAATTTACCTCCTGGATCCATTGATAGCCCTGATTGCTTGATTGCTACTTTCTTTCAGAAATATCTCACTCTTAGTGCTCGACATGCCGTTTGGCAGAAACTTTTTGATTTTAAACATGGAGAAAAGGATAAATTGCCTGAATCATGGGCAAGGTTCCGTGCTTTGATTCATGCACATAATGGATGTCCATTACCTAAAAATGAGCTTCTTGATATATATTATAATGGACAAACTGATGAATCTCAGAAATACCTGGATAGTTGTGCTGATTGTGTTTTCAGGAAAAGAACTCCAAGAGGGGAGTAATTGAACTAAATGATGAAGTAATGAAGGAAGCTAAGAAATGTCTTAAGGAGAAGGGTATTAAATCTGAAGATGTGAATAATTTACCTCCTATAGAAGAACTATGTAAGGCAATATCCCACTCATACACTATTGAGGTACACCCCCTCCAACATTTTGATGAAGGTGATATTCCTTATTCTAAACCTCCTAATCAATGCAGAGTCATTTAATGTAAAACTCTAGAGCTATTAATGAGTTGAAAGATATTGTGGAAAGAACCTCCAATGATGTTAAAATGCTTATTAAACATTTTAAAATGGTTCAAACTCAAATTGATCAACTTGCTAAAGTACAAAAAGATTTGCTAGTTAATGCTTCTAGAGAAAAACATGCTTATGAAATTAGAACTAGGAGTGGAGCTTCCACTCAGGATCCTTTATATCCCGAGGGACATCCTAAAAGAATTGAGGAGGATTCTCAACAAGCTGAAAATAGTGGTGCTTCTTATAAGAGAAAGAAAAAAAACATAAAACAGTTGTAGAATCTCCTGAACCTGCTATAGATCCTAATAGTATATTTGTTCTGATGCTGAAACTAAAAGTGGTAATGATAAAAATGATGCTCCTAATAAGGAAGAAGTTGAAGAGGAACTTGAGAGGCACACTAAGAACACTAAGTACACTAAGGAAGATTTTGTTGCTAATAAACATGGTAGTGAAAGAGAGCCTTGGGTTCAAAAACCAATGCCTTTTGCTGATAAGAAACACAAGTCAAAGGAAGAAGAACACTATAACAAGTTTTGTGAGTGGATGAAACCTTTATTTTTTCAAATTCCTTTGACTGATACTATTAAATTGCCTCCTTATTCAAAGTATATGAAGGATATTGTTTCTAATAAAAGGAAGATTCCTAATGAGGAAATTTCTACTTTGCTTTCTAA
Organism: Avena sativa; assembly: GCA_916181665.1. NCBI lineage: Eukaryota > Viridiplantae > Streptophyta > Magnoliopsida > Poales > Poaceae > Avena > Avena sativa. The sequence goes on from OV702280.1 coordinate 429,703,685, forward strand.
TTATTCCTTCAATGGTAAGGTTCCAAAGAAACTTGGGGATTCAGGGATTCCAACTATTCCTTGCTCTATTAAAAATAATTATGTTAGAACTACTTTGTGTGATTTGAGAGCAGGAGTTAGTGTTATGCCCTTTTCTCTCTACAAGAGACTTCAACTGGAAAAATTGATACCAACTTATATATCTTTGCAAATGGCTAACAAGTCTACTACTATTCCTGTTGGTATATGTGAGGATGTTCCTATTCAAGTGGCTCATAACTGTTTGATATTAACAAACTTTGTAGTGCTTGAAATGTCTGAAGATGATAATATGTCTATTATTCTTTGGAGACCTTTTCTTAATACTACAGGTGTTGTCATTAATTGTAATCAAGGAACGGTAAATTTTAATATGACAAGGTTCCGCCAGCACCAGAAATCGTGATTCGGAACCAGAAAAACTGTTCTGGCACCCTACCGGGACAGGTATTTAGAGAAGATCATCGCCATCATCATCACCAACGCCTCTTGATCAACCATCCATGATTCCCCCATCCATGAGTGAGTAATCCCCCGCTGTAGGCTATGGGGATGGTAGGGATTGGATGAGATCTATCATGTAATCGAATAAGATTGTTAGGGCATGGTGTCTAGTATCTATTGTTAGTGCTTTTTGACATTGTTGCAACTTGTTATGCTTAATGCTTGTCACTAGGACCCGAGTGCCATGATCTCAGATCTGAACATGTTATTGATTCACGATGATATTATTGTTTGCGATCTTACTTGCAAGTTCTTTACACATATTATTGTCCGGAACCCGAGGCCTCGAAGTGATAGAAATCGGGATAATCGGAGGGGATGGCTGTGATATGAGTATCACGTGTGTTCATGGAGTGTTAATGCTTTGCTCCGGTACTCTATTAAAAGGAGTACCTTAATTTCCAGTAGATTCCCTTGATGCCCCGCTGCAACGGGCTGGCAGGACAAAAGATGTTGTGCAATTTCTCATTGCTAGCACGTATGATTATATATGGAACACACGCCTATGATTATTTAGTACTTGGATACTTTATCTTATTTATCTGCAAATGCCCTTGATCTTGATATTACATGAATAGTCTTGTCCATGCAATGCCCTCCATCCATCCCTATGTCTATGGCACTCAGATCCTGATGTTTACTAAAATTGTTACTACTGCCTTTATTTTACTACTGCTGTTACTTTGCTATTGCTACTACAAAACTAAACTCATAAACTACTGCGAGCAAGACTATTTCCAGGTGTAGATGAATTGACAACTCAGTTGTTAAGGCTTATAAATATTTTTTGGCTCCCTTTGTGTCGAATCAATAAATTGGGTTTTACTTCCCCCGAAGACTGTTGCGATCCCCTATACTTGTGGGTCATCAAGACTATTTTCTGGCGCCGTTGCAGGGGAGCATAGCTTTATTTATAAAGTTCACTTGGAATTATTATTGTTCGCTTCTATTCATTCATCATGGGTAAAACTCATGATGGAAAAGTTACTATTTTACCATCCACTACAAGAAGAGGTACAGTTCTTAACACCTCTGCTGCTCTTGATTCACCATCTGTTATGAGTAAGCTCCTTACACCACCACCACATACACATGCTACACATAATGCTACTACTGCTGAATCTAAAATTGTTTCTGATGCTCATGATGTTACTTCTACTATGCTTGATGAGAGTGGTTCATTAGGTCCTTTCCTAGATGCTACAATTTCTATAACTATAATGGGAAACACTAAAACTTCTAATGAAGATACTACTGTACCTGTTAGCTCACCTAAGTCTAGAGAGAGCTATGATATTAATGATGGTTATATTGAAATGACTGATGAAGTTATTGAAGAATGTCGAAACACACATGGTGCAAATGCTATTAAGAGTCTTCTTGAGAGACGTACTATTAGAACCAAACTATTTCCTGATGCTAAGTTTGCCACATCTCCCATAAACATTAAAGATAAGGATTATGATTTCTCTTTTGATTTGTCTTATATAACCATTGTTGAGAAAGAACCTTTTTGTGGGACTAAAAATGAAAGTGCTGTGGCACATATGACTGAGCTTTCTACTGTGAGTGGCTTATTTTTTGATGATATTAAGGTGCGCACCTACTTTTTAGTTAAAATCTTCCCTTTTTCATTAAAAGGAGAGGCTAAAGCTTGGTTTTAATAATTTACCTCCTGGATCCATTGATAGCCCTGATTGCTTGATTGCTACTTTCTTTCAGAAATATCTCACTCTTAGTGCTCGACATGCCGTTTGGCAGAAACTTTTTGATTTTAAACATGGAGAAAAGGATAAATTGCCTGAATCATGGGCAAGGTTCCGTGCTTTGATTCATGCACATAATGGATGTCCATTACCTAAAAATGAGCTTCTTGATATATATTATAATGGACAAACTGATGAATCTCAGAAATACCTGGATAGTTGTGCTGATTGTGTTTTCAGGAAAAGAACTCCAAGAGGGGAGTAATTGAACTAAATGATGAAGTAATGAAGGAAGCTAAGAAATGTCTTAAGGAGAAGGGTATTAAATCTGAAGATGTGAATAATTTACCTCCTATAGAAGAACTATGTAAGGCAATATCCCACTCATACACTATTGAGGTACACCCCCTCCAACATTTTGATGAAGGTGATATTCCTTATTCTAAACCTCCTAATCAATGCAGAGTCATTTAATGTAAAACTCTAGAGCTATTAATGAGTTGAAAGATATTGTGGAAAGAACCTCCAATGATGTTAAAATGCTTATTAAACATTTTAAAATGGTTCAAACTCAAATTGATCAACTTGCTAAAGTACAAAAAGATTTGCTAGTTAATGCTTCTAGAGAAAAACATGCTTATGAAATTAGAACTAGGAGTGGAGCTTCCACTCAGGATCCTTTATATCCCGAGGGACATCCTAAAAGAATTGAGGAGGATTCTCAACAAGCTGAAAATAGTGGTGCTTCTTCTAAGAGAAAGAAAAAAAACATAAAACAGTTGTAGAATCTCCTGAACCTGCTATAGATCCTAATAGTATATTTGTTCTGATGCTGAAACTAAAAGTGGTAATGATAAAAATGATGCTCCTAATAAGGAAGAAGTTGAAGAGGAACTTGAGAGGCACACTAAGAACACTAAGTACACTAAGGAAGATTTTGTTGCTAATAAACATGGTAGTGAAAGAGAGCCTTGGGTTCAAAAACCAATGCCTTTTGCTGATAAGAAACACAAGTCAAAGGAAGAAGAACACTATAACAAGTTTTGTGAGTGGATGAAACCTTTATTTTTTCAAATTCCTTTGACTGATACTATTAAATTGCCTCCTTATTCAAAGTATATGAAGGATATTGTTTCTAATAAAAGGAAGATTCCTAATGAGGAAATTTCTACTTTGCTTTCTAATTATTCCTTCAATGGTAAGGTTCCAAAGAAACTTGGGGATTCAGGGATTCCAACTATTCCTTGCTCTATTAAAAATAATTATGTTAGAACTACTTTGTGTGATTTGAGAGCAGGAGTTAGTGTTATGCCCTTTTCTCTCTACAAGAGACTTCAACTGGAAAAATTGATACCAACTTATATATCTTTGCAAATGGCTAACAAGTCTACTACTATTCCTGTTGGTATATGTGAGGATGTTCCTATTCAAGTGGCTCATAACTGTTTGATATTAACAAACTTTGTAGTGCTTGAAATGTCTGAAGATGATAATATGTCTATTATTCTTTGGAGACCTTTTCTTAATACTACAGGTGTTGTCATTAATTGTAATCAAGGAACGGTAAATTTTAATATGACAAGGAGCATCCTGTCTATTTCCCCAAGAAGATTGATAATACTTATGGTCTAGATTCAATTGAAAATATTGAGGGTATCAAAGTTGGAGAAATATATTGTTCCATACCACAAGAAAATTATGAAACTATTATGATTGGGACTATTGCTATCAAGATTGAGGTAACATAATCATTTAGTGAAATACAAAGTTTTGTTTCATACAAAATTGTTTTGGTAACAAGACTTGATCAACCGTGTTAACAAAGGGATTATAATGAACAAAACAATGTTTTCACCATAATTATCCTTGCTCACTTTTACTTTTCTCTACCCCAATCTTTGCTCTTCATCTTGTTCGTCTTAGTTTTGCTAGTTGCTTGCTTGTTAGAGTGTGTTATAACTTCTGTAGTTTTAGTTTTGGTTTGCGTGCATCTTTCCAAAATATTTTTCTACGAGAAAATCAATTTTCATTACCTGAAAATTGCCCAAAAATAAAATTTCCCAAAGAATTCCAGAAAATTCATATTAATTTTTTACACCAAAAAAGGGGTAGAGAGGTACCTAGAGTGACCCAGGGGGGCCAAAAGGCAGGCACACCCCTTGGTGGAGCGGCCAGACCAGGGGTGCGCCTGCCCTGGTGTGGGTCACCCCTGGCCCTCCACTTTTTCTCTTTCCTGCCACTTCATTCTCTCTCCCGAAAAACAACAGAAAATTTCTCAAAGCTCGAGTTCTTGTTGTTCTTGCTCCCGATTTTCGATCTCCTTGCTCAGCCCATCCTAGCTGCTGATTTTTGGGGGGATTGCTTTCTGATATGTGCCTCCTCCACTTGTCCAATTAGATTTTTGATTGGTGGATTATATCTCGAGTATTTTGCTACTATATGTGACAGGTTATGTGAGTTTGCATGCTTGTTCTATGATTAGAGAATTTATTTTGATGCATGTTTAGCCCTCTTGCAAGTTCCCTATAGTATTTCGCCATCACTTATTAGCTTTGAAATCACTTGGTTTGATGTTTGTCTAAAAATTTCAGAAAAAGAGAGATGGACAATCATACTTTTGGAGAAGTGTTTGAGAGAGACACACCTAGTAGGACAAGGCCCTCAAGATCAGCCTCTCAATTTAGGCCATCATATAATGAAGATCTTATTGCGCCACGCTTTGTCAATGAGGAAGATGATGGAGATGCAAACCCATCTACCTTCCCTTGTTTTGCCTTTTTGCAAGCTGCAGGGATCCTCGATGATTTATTAATTCTTGTTCAGAGGGTTGGTCTAACCACTTACATGCAGGATGAGAGTGAGCAATATTCTTTGCTCACCAAAACTTTTGTGGAGACTCCTTTCAAGACAATAGTTTCATTTAAAATCTATGATAGGCCTATGACTGTGCCATTGGAAATATTTTACAGCATTATAGGTATTGGCATGTCTGGGACGGTGAAGAAGATCCAAGGTCGACCCGCTGATTTGTTGGAGCTCTACTATGGGGTAACAAATGATGATGACCGCACAGCCCAGCGCGGGAAGATAAGAAACATTCAACTCCCAGCTCTCAGATACTCCCTCTGTTTAGAATTATAGGACCTACGCGCATACCTAAGTTGTTAATTTGACCAACAGAATATAACTTATATACCACAAAAGTTATATCATTAGAAAATATAACCTCTAAAGTTTCTAATGGTATAATTTTTATAATATATTATTTATATTTTGTTGTTCAAATTAGTAACCTAGTTATCCACGCGAGACTTATAATCCCAAACAGAGGGAGTATTTTGCTTATTATCTTGCCACTGGCATTCTTGGTAGGGAGAACACTAGCAATATTTCCAACTATCATTTGGCTTTTCTCGCTGCTACACTTAACAATGAAACTAGGTATAATCTTGGTTCTCTCATTGCTCGCCGTCTAGCTGCTAGAGGACCCATTTATGGGGGCATTATTGCTTCATGCATAGTTGCTTCCTTGGACCTTCCTATTGATCCAAATGATACAGTGTTGGCCCCACAGAGGCTTGATCTAGCTGCCATGAAAGCATATTACTTTGTCACTTCTAGCTCTTGTTTAGATAGTTTAGTTTAAAGGATGATGTTTACTAGCGGGGATGAGAGGGAAATTCCCTTGCCACAGTCTACTTTGTTCAATATTTGTAGGAGGCCATGGTCACGCTCCAAGGAGGAGATGGACGATCAGCTCCGCTTGCTCAGGTTCCACGGGCAGCACCAGGGGGATGCGCCCTCTTATGATTACTCTGTGCATTACGCCGGGGCTCCATTGAGTTCATACCAGGACGAAGGCACTTCTTCGTCGTATTATGGAGGTGTTCCATATTGGCCGCGTTGGGATTGATCTCCACTTAGGCCAAAAGCCTAAGCTTGGGGGGAGGTATACCGACATCACACTCATCTACATATCATGTTCCATCGGTACTTTGCATATCCTTGTTTTGATTTATTTTTAGTTTTTGTTTCTGCTTTCCAAAACACAAAAAGACCAAAAATATTTTTATTGTTTCTCTTTGTTTGCTTCATTAGCTTTTATCTTTGGTTTGCTATAATAAAAATCCAAAAATATTTTGCTTTGTTTGCTTTTGCCTTCCGTGCTTGTTCTTTAAAAAATCGAAAACCCAAAAATATTTGTTGTCCTTTTCTTGTTTTGTAAAGTTCGTTGCAGGGTTCAGCGGTCCTCAATGACTCCTTGGAGTTTGGTTTTCATATTATTATTCAAGCCACACAAGTGAAATACAATGATGATTTATGACAACTCGAGGTGTGGTAAGAGGCTAGTATGAACTCTATTTGTTTTCATTTTTGTACATATACTCATCATTGTGGGCATGCTTAGTCTGTTCATGTAGGGTGTATGTTATTTAATGGATGCTTCGTAGTTCTCACTCTCTTATGATTAGTTCCAACTTGCTAATATTTTGTAGCATGTCATATAAATGTTTGCTTGCATTTTTCTATTCATAACTTAGTATGACATTGTGGTATCCTCTTCTGAATGTTTCATTTGAATCGACTTGGCACATCCTCACACATGCATATGACTGAACAAAGTCAGTTAAGCCTTGATGATTTATTTAGCCAGTTTTATCCCATAATTAGTTTTGTTTTGTCGCAAGCATGATTATGATAGTTATTGCTCTCTCGATTGTCGCTTCCTTTCTATTGCTAGCCTTCGCTTGCACTGAGTGTGATCTCTACTCGTGCATCCAACTCCCAAAACCAAAATTGTCAAAAAGTGTCCACCATATCTACCTACTAACATCATTGCTATTCTCTGCATATTTATTATGCCTTGTTTTCTTCCAAATAAAATGCTTGCTTGTTATGAGAAAATTAGTTAGTAAAGCTCTCACGAACTTGATGGCATACTTTATTTTCTTGCACTTAATAAACTTAAACCATTGTGACTATCCATGAAAGTTATATGCTTGCAAATTATAGGCTGGGAGTTAGCAGAACCATGTTGTCATGGGGAACGCTTTCAACACCTATAAATATTATCCAGTTGATCTCATGCTCTTTTGTTTACGGATGTCGACGGCGTGAAATAAAAGGAGAGCTTGTAAGTCCATGAAGTTATGTATATGTGTTAGAGAAACGCCTGGGCGGCTAGCCTAAGCCATGCCTAATCATGGTGTAAACTTGCAGCATAACCATAGTGAGCAATCTGTGTAGCATCCTTAATAAAAACCTATGCAAATAGCAAATAAAAAGATCGCTGAGATTCTCATTGTATGTTTCCTTGTCATTTTGATATGGGATAGCTCCTGCATCATGGGGAAAGGGGTATCCCATTGGCAGTTCTCTATGATACACATACACTTACAATGACAAGAACTTACCGGTGACTAAAGTTGAGTAGAATGAGGAACGGCCCTCGTACTCAAGGGACATGAGATTTCTAGTTTATGATCTTTAAAGCATATAAGTCGTTGTTGACCTCACTTTAACCTTAACCATTTAACGATGCTTATGATAGGGTAAATGAGAGCTCAAAGCATTTGGAAGCCTTTCAAACTTTTCAAAACATTTCACTTCTTTGTCGAGTCACCATTTATTCTATGAGCACCTTCCCGAGAGCATAGCTATCATTCTTAGTGTAATGTGTTTGTCTCAAAACACGGTTAATTGTGACATAACTTTGATGCTTGTATCTTTGATATCTTTATTTCTAGTCTTCACTTGAACTTCAGAGGTGCCTTGGCATTTATGTTTTGCTCCACAATCAAAGGCAAGCGAGATACCACTTTATCATACCTTATTATGAGCATCACAATGTTTCTTATGCTTATGTTTCATGTTGCTTATTATTATTTTGTTAGAATCTCTTCATAGCTTGTAAGACTATTGGGTAGACTTAGTTGCATACTCCTTATGATGAATTGCCTAAGTAATTGAAGCAAATGTGTTCATGAAAGTTTCTTTTATCGCACTCAGTTTTCAACTGAATTGCTTGAGGACAAGCAATAAGCTAAGCTTGGGGGGAGTTGATACGTCCCCAATGTATCTACTTTCCCGAACACTTTTGCTATTGTTTCTCCTCTAATTTGTGTGATTTGGATACAACTAACACGGACTGACGCAGTTTTTAGCAGAATTGCTTTGGTGTTTAGTATTTGTGTAGAAAATTAACTTTCAGGAAAAATCCCGGAAAATGTCGCAAAACTTCTATTTTAACAGAAGACTCACGGAGCCAGAAGACGAGACAGAGAAGGTCCACGAGGGGCCCACACCACCTGGTGGCGCGGGCCAGGCCAAGCCGCGCCAGGGGGTGGCGTGGCCACCTCGGGCACCCCCTCGACCTCTCCTTCCGCCTACATAAGCCCGCTAACCTAAAAACACAGGGGGGTTTGACGTTTTTCCTGAAATAGTTCCGCTGCACCGCCACCACCAGAAACTGTGATTCGGAACCAGAAACTCCGTTCTGGCACCCTGCCAGGACAGGGAATTGGAGAAGATCATCGCCATCATCATCACCAACGCCTCTTCATCAACCATCCATGATTCCCCCATCCATGAGTGATTAGTACCCCGCTGTAGGCTATGGGGATGGTAGGGATTAGATGTGACCTATCATGTAATCTAAAAAGATTATTAGGGCATGGTGCGTAGTATCTATTGTTAGTGATTTTTGACATTGTTGCAAATTTTTATGCTTAATTCTTGTCACTAGGGCCTGAGTGCCATGATCTCAGATCTGAAAATGTTATTGATTCATGATGATATTATTGTTTGTGATATTACCTGCAAGTTGTTTACACATATTATTGTCCGGAACCGGAGGCCCAGAAGTGACAAAAATCGGGATAACCGGAGGGGATGGCTGTGATATGAGGATCACGTGTGTTCATGGAGTGTTAATGCTTTGCTCCAGTACACTATTAAAAGGAATTCCTTAATTTCCAGTAGATTCCTTTGAGGCCCCGCTGCAACGGGCTGACAGGACAAAAGATTTTGTGCAAGTTCTCATTGCGAGCACGTATGACTATATATGGAACACACGCCTATGATTATTTAGTACTTGGATACTCTTATTTATCTGCAATTTCCCTTGATCTTGAGATTACATAAAATTCCCTCTATCTGCAACGCCCATCCATCCATCCCTATGCCTACCGCACTCAGATCCTGCTGTTTACTACAATTGTTACTACTGCCTTTATTTTACTACTGCTGTTATTTTGCTATTGCTACTACAAAACTGTTGCTACTCATAAACTACTGCGAGCAAGACTATTTCTAGGTGCAGTTGAATTGACAACTCAGTTGTTAAGGTTTATAAATGTTCGTTGGCTCCCCTTGTGTCGAATCAATAAATTGGATTTTACTTCCCTCGAAGACTGTTGCGATCCCCTATACTTGTGGGTCATCACTGATCTAGAGACTTAATTACAGAAAAAATCACTTATAGACAATAGAAACCAAGGATACATTTGTCGAGGGCGCGCTGATTGTATAACTAAAACAGTTTGGCCATTTGAACCTGTATCGAGTACTCTTTGAAGTGATGCTCCTTTCTAACGTCCACCGAAAACTATTCTTTCTGGTGCTTTTCTTTGTTTGTGGAGTGTACCAATCATGCAGATTTCTCATATGTGTTGATAGATGCGTGAGCTCCTCATGACTGACTAGAGGCTCCCCTTTGACATACTATCGTACTATCTGACCCACAGGCGTATCTTCATAGTCAATTGACCAAGAGACATACCTGCGTTGGTAACAAGTTCTTTGGCCTTCGCTACAGTGGTGCCCATTAGTGTAGCAGTAGCCCTGGCTCTCGGGTCCATTATTTGCATGTCCTTATCCATTTCGGCTCTAAAGGCCTTGTTGGTATCTGAAATCACTTTGAGAGGGGGGACCGATTGAATCTTCTGTTGTCCGAGTTGGGCAACTTGTTCCCGCTTTTTGTACTTGTTATTTTTGTATGCTTTGCTTGCTTAATAACTTTACGAAATAGTCTGATTCCAGATTCATCGATATGTGGGATGGTTTCTGAAGAAAGGACTTAGCCCACTTTTTGTTATTTTCATCAAATATCGGCTTTGGATCCGGATTTTTGGATGCAAAAAAGCCTTAACTTGGGCATCCACATCTATGGAATTTTCCTCATCAGTCTTTTCATAAGGTCTCTTGGGAAGAGCTGGTGGGATGTCGACTATCTTTGTTGTTTTACCTTTCTTCTGATTGAGGTGTGGGGGAGCGGCGACCTTTTGTTTTTTCAACGAGGTAGTATTGCACTAAGGTGGAGGTGGAGATCGAGTATTGCATGGAGGCGGAGATCGAGTTTATGTACTCGCGCTGCAGCGATCGACATCGGGGTGGGTGGACTTGGAGGTTGAAGATCATCGGGGCGGGTTAGACTTGGAGGTTGACGATCATCGAGGCGGGGATGGACTTGGATTCCTCGGAGTCGGTGGCCTTGGCGCCACCTGGAAACTTGATGTACGTCTTCTTCCGTAGAATGATGTTGTGCTTGACATCTCCCAGTTTCCTAAGGCCTTTAGGCATAGAGATATCAATCTCTAGGTCCGCTAGGTCATCCACCGTGACACAAGCATATCCAGGTGGAATCGGAAGTGAATGGTGGAGTGCTCCAGGTAGACAAGGTAAAGTAGTGTCGATCGCCACCTTGAAGTATAGGTCGTTCATTTGCTGATGTAGCTCACATTGTGTCATCTCTTTGACATCATCCATTGGGTAGCGAGGAGCCGGTGCATCATCCATTAGTGCTTGATCATCAGCCCGGACCTCCATGGAAGCCACGTTGCTTCTCCGTTGGCTAAGATCCAATGCAGGATCATCAACCTGTGGCTGAGTTGATGACCTTTGGCTAATTGCTTTCATTAGCTTCTTCATCCCAGATAGGTCCTCTTCTATCTTGCCAATCCGGTTTGCCACCCTGTCCTTCTTTCTCTGATGGCTTCTGTAACTTTCATCGTACTAGGGAAACCCTTTCTTCCATGTAACATCGGTGCCATTGCCTCGTGTTCATCTAGGTTTTCCAAGATTCCCGATTGCGCGTGTCACCTCGTCGTTCTCTCTCTCGAGCCAGAATAATCCCAATTGAGCTTCGTTCATTGATGTAACAAGTGCTTTGGAGGGTATTAGAATTTTTTTCTTGAAATAATGTCTTACATGTTTCTTGGTCCAACGATCCCCCATTCCCGTACCACCAGTGCTTTGACCTCTTGAGCCAGCCATCTGTACCGGAAGTGATCCCTCTATTCCTCATATTATGCTCCATAGTTTCCCACTTAGGCACGACACTCTTGTAGCCACCTATCCCCATTGTATGGTGGTATTCATTTTTGGCAGCATTTATCGCATTCTTTTCCGATTTTGCCTTGGCTACAAAAGATAGCTTGTACTTTACAAAATCAATCCACTGTTCTCTCAACTTCTCATATGCTCCTTCGAAGTCTGGAGTTTCCTTTTTTGCGACAAACTTTGCGTATAAACCTTTCTTATGGTTCCGGAATAGTTCAGCCATCTTCATTAGAGCCCACTCCTTGACTTTCGCTTCTTTCAAGCCCACCCGACCTTGGGGTAGTACCATCTGCCTTGAATTCTTCATACTCTGGAGGTAGTATGAAATATGTTATGAGCTTCTGCCAAAGGTCATCTTTGGCATCATTGTTATTGTTTGTTTGCCCTTCGTCCATCAGGTCTTGCCCTTCGTACATCAGGTCTTGCATCACCGGATGGATTCAGATATGAGGATATCTCTTCCTTGAGCTCGATATCTTCACTGGTAGTAATAAGAGGAATTTCACCTCTTATCATGCCCTGAACAAGATCTTCACCGCTGCGATCATCCATGACTTAACGATTCTAGAAAGAAAGGTAAAGCAAGTTGTAGCATTTATATACTAGTATACTAAATTTGTAGCATTTATAAACATTAATATACTAATTATAATAATACTAATAATATACTACTAATATTTCTTAATAATACTAATAATATACTAAATATACTACTAATAATATACTATAATAATACTAAATATTATTACAAACATTAATACTAAACCCCAAACATTAATACTAAATACATATTAATACAAAACATTACTACAAAATATTAATACTAAAAAATAATTATTACAAAACAAATATTAATACTAACATTAATACTAAACCCTAGACATTACTACAAATATTAATACTAAACAAATATTAATAATAAATATTAATACTAAACAAATATTAATATTAAATTCTAAACATTACTACAAACATTAATACTAAAAAAATATTAAATATTAATACTAAATATTAATATTAAATCATAAACATTACTACAAACATTAATACTAAACAAATATTAATAATAAACATTAATACTAAAAAAATATTAATAACAAATATTAATAATAATATTAATTAACCTCCCGCGAGGTTGGCGGCCAGAGGAGGTGAGGTGGGCGGTGAGCGGCGCGGCGAGGCGGCAGCGCTGCGGCGAGCATGCGTCACTACTAGGAAAACAGCTATAGGTAATCAGCACATCCGTGGCTCACATGGTTGAAGTTCCCCACGGCTAAAACAGACGTGGCTCACCTGTGGGCAGTGCCCTACTAGTAACTAGAACAACCGTGGCGCACATGACTATAGTACGCCACAGATGTGTGTGGTCCAGGGCCCTGTTGGACGCTCGCCAAACATCTGTAGCGCACTATAGTCATGTGCGCCACGGTTGTTAGTGTCATCTGTGGCGCACATGGGGGGGGGTGCGCTACGCCTAAGCGCACGCCCCCTCTGCTGTGAAACGGCCACAAACATCTGTGGCGCACATGGCATAGTGCGCCACAGATGTATAAACTTAGCCGTAGGGCACTCTGCCCTAGTGCCCTATGCCTAAGTGGCATGCACCAACTCCACCCCCCCCCCCGTGGATCGCCTTTTTAGGGTTTGCAAAAAATCAACGAAAATGATAAACACTTCAAAAAATTAAATCCTTTCATATTTAGGTAGGTAATGTGGTATAGCTTCTAGTAAAATTAACAAACATGAGTTTCGACTTTATTTGCAAAAAAAAGTCATGCCACGGTAAAAAGGCCGTCACTTTTGCATACGATATCGAAAAAAATCGTATAATATACCAAAATGACGAGAACGAGATTTAGCATCCGCTCGCAACGACCCAAGGTCGTTTAGCGATTTTTTAGATTTTCAAAATTCGAAAAGAGTAAAAAGTTACGGTCAAAAGACCGTTTTTTCCTGCAGAAAAAAAAATGGAGGGCGGCTTACCCGTAGCGCACCACCACCTAGTGCGCCACGGATAAGCTTGCGCGGGATTCAAATTTCGAATCCCCACCCCGCCCACCTCCCTCCTTTTCCTTTTCCTTTTCTTCCCTTCTCATTTCCTTCTTCTTCTCCTCCTTCTCCTTCTCCTCCTCTTCCTCCTCCTTGCAGTGAACATGGTGATAGCGGCGGCCTCCTCCTTGCAGTTCCGACGACGAGACGGCGGGCTCCTTCTTCTCCTCCTCTTCCTCCTCCTCCTTGTAGTTCCGACGACAACGAGGCCTCCTCTTCTTCTTATCCTCCTCCTCCTCTTCTTCTCCTTCTCCTCCTCCTCTTCCTCCTCTTCTTCTCCTCCTCCTCTTCTTCTCCTTCTCCTCCTCCTCTTCCTCCTCTTCCTCCTCTTCTTCTCCTCCTCCTCTTCTTCTCCTTCTCCTCCTCCTCCTCTTCTTCTCCTCCTCTTCCTCCTCTTCTTCTTCTTCTCCTCCTCCTCTTCTTCTCCTCCTCTTCCTCCTATTCTCCTCCTCCTCCTTGCAGTTCCAACGACGATGACGAGGTGACGACGACGAGGCGACGACGAGGCGACGACGGCGACCTGCACCGACGCGCGACGACACTGACGACGAGATCCAGATCTGCGCTGCTTTTTTTTGAATTTTGAAATTTATATCCGTGGCGCACAGCACCTAGTGCGCCACGGTTATCGTTTCATACGCGTGGCGCACCTGGACTACTTTCCATGGCGCACTGGCATGTGCGCCACGCCTATCTCGACACAACCGTGGCGCACCAGGTAGTGCGCCATGGCTAGGAGATAGCCGTAGCGTGAGGCCCGTGGCGCACTGCTAGTGCGCCACAGATGGCCTTTTCATGTGCGCCACTAAAGGCCGTTTTCCTAGTAGTGCGTGGCACGGTCGGCGGTGGTGCAGGACGGCGGCACAGCGAGGCGGCGCTGTGGCACGGCAAGGCGGTCGGAGACGAGGGCGGCGGTGCGGGAATCGGGCAGCACCTCCCCGTTCTCTGCGTCGTTCGGCCTTCGTCCTCCTCGAGGATCGATTCGCCGAGTGTTGGGTGGGCGACGTAGGGGTGGGAACGACATATTTATAGCCCCCCTTTAGTCTTGGGTTAAGCCACGACCCGAGACATTACAAGGAATCTGCTGATACATGACCCTCCATTTTCTTCACAGAATCGTCATTTTCTACAATATATGACGATTTTATGACGAAAGACAGATCGTCAAAAACCGAGCGTCAGTAATTGCACACAATGATGTTTTCTACGAAATCGTCATAACCATCTTTGAGATATTGGATCATCATAACCGTTATGACGATCCAATATCGTCACGAGGCACCTGTCTAGGCCAGGTCAGGTCAGATCCTACGTGGCCAGTATTACGTGGAAAAATTGTGACAAAATAAAATTGTCCTAGTGCAAATTCAGCCCGATCCAATGCGGTCGCTTATTTAGGCTGAGCCCAATAACTATGGCCTTCCCTTTTGTGGGTCTTGGACTTTTAAGATTCAATTCGATTTTTGTTCTTGGCCTTTTTACAATCCGTTGCAATTTTGGGCCTTGGCCTTTGTAAAGGCCAATTTAGATCTGGTCCCACTTGTCAATTTCTTAAATTTGTTTTCCATTTTAATTTAGGTCCCACTAGTTAGATGGGCCCAATTTTCACGTGTTCTTTAGGTCCCACTTTCCAGTTTTCCATTTGTAATATAACAAGAATTGTAATAAAACAAAGGGACAACATTTCATAGAACAACCAACCAAGATACATTACAATCACATGTTCACATACAGTACATATCAGGTATTTAGCTATAAAAATACAACCAGATATCAAAATAACAAGCTCTATTGAGCTAGATCATTTTGCTGGGTGTAGGTTTTCCTTAGGTTGGAAGGATGAATAGAAGCATAGATGACATATCCAAAAAAGCTTCCAATCTTCCCATCTTCCAAGCCAAATCTACAAAATTAATGAGAATAGGTTAAGCACCATGATTGCAGTAGCACAATAAGATAAGGTTCAGCATTAGATCAATCTATAGAGAACTGATAGAAAATTATTCATGGAAAATGTGCTATTATATTCAGAACTGAAACTGCTCTAGCAAATAAAGTACAATAAGTAAACTGATTAAGATGGCATGTACTGCTTCCAAACAATCCAGAATTTCTAGGTTTAAAAATCAACATCATAAACAATATACTGGTATTGAAGTGATATATTTTATCATAGAAAAATGAAGACATGCATCAGGTTTGAGCCTCGTGTGTACATGCATTAGGACATGCAGAAAATCAAGTTATGGACTTCTCTAGCAGGTTTACATAACAAGCAACTTATAATGGCATAAGATTCAGTGAAGTCAATAACGTTTAAATAACTACAAAAATGTACCCAAATATGGACTTCTCTAGCAGGTTTGAGCCTCCTTTGACTAACTAGATGAATTGCATACATTTAACAGAACTAGATAGTAGCCAGAGCACACATAACATATACCGTTACCCTATATTTACACAGATCATACCAAATTTATCAGTTACTACAAAATTCTATATACCTCTTTGAGAAGTTGTTGTTGTTGTAGGTCATAGTAACAGTGACTTTGTTCTTTTCGTGCATGATGGCGAAAGAGTTGCCAAGGTTCCCAGCCTTGCCACTGGCGACCTAGATGCGGTCCTGCACAAACTTCTCCCACGACGCAGCTTAGTGCAATAGATCATAGAGGAGACCAACCCCTTCTTGCCCTTGGCAGCAACCGCAGCTACCACCGCCATGCACAAGAATCAATAAACAAATGAGTTGTGGGCAAACATTGCAGCTATAAAGGGAAAATAGCTGCAATAGAATCAATACAATTGGAGGCAGAAGATATATTCAGACTAGACATAGTTTACTAATTAATGTAATGCAGAACAGAACAATAGCATAGTTTACTAATTAACTGCAACGCAGAAAAGAATAATAGCTCATGGTAAAACTGATATAAACACCAACAATGTATGGTATTTGCACTACTTTCTGCTAATTACTTGGAGCAAAACCAAATAGCACTTGATACAAATGGAGCACTACATATTGGTGACAATACTCCCTACTGGTTTCATCAATCCAGATAAGATGTACAACAACCCTGCACAAATGATGTCAACCAAAAATAACATGGCTCGTGTAGCCATGGTTGTATAGTAGGAAAATATGGTCCACGGGAACATTTCTATCTAAAAACGTTCTAGGCTTATTTGTACAAAGCACTACAAGGATCAGTTCAGGAGATAATGGAATAGTAGGATAGCATGAATGAATCTATCCTTGGAAAATATCTCTGCTAACATCTGTTTTAAACTCCATTTGTTTCAATTTCAGTCTGATAGCTTTGTGACATGAGAAGGTGGATGATCTGATTATCTTAAAGTTGTTTTTGCATGCTTTCAATACAAAGTGCATCTAGCCATACAAGTCAGTATGCTCGGGATATTTTGTGGTATTCCAATATTAGCATATAGCCACATCTTAACTAAGGGGAATCTGAATTTGAGCAGCTGCATCTAGAAATTTATGTCCCCAAGTCCTCCCCTCCTAAATAATTGCCAAGCAGCAACCTCTCCCTAGAGGGCGCGGATAATGCTCCAGGGTACAGTGGGGAACGTGAGGGGAGGTTGCTCATACCGATTTGCGGAGGGCGAGCGAGGTGCCAACATAGCGGTTGCGGAGCGTGGAGGTGAGGTTGTCTCCTGGTGAGGAACTTGTCCTGGGGGTAGCAGGGGTGATGGTGCTCGATGTGGCACTTCGTTGGTAACCCCAAGCGCAGGGTGTGAAGAGCACATCAGCAAGTTTTCCCTTAGTTGAGACCAAGGATATCGAACCAGAAGGAGGAAGGAAACGTCACACAGGTGTTGCAAACAACGTGGAGACCTGCACAACACAAACTTAATACTTTGTTCCAACGAATCAGTGAGGTTGTCAAGCTCACCGGTTTGCTGTAACAAAGGATTAAATGTATGGTGTGGAAGGTAATGGTGGTTTGCAGCAAGTAAACAAGTAACAGTGGAAGATGTATCAATGGTAAAGATTGGACTGGGGTCCATAGTTCACTAGAGGTGCTCTCCTTAGATAAACAACATGGCATGAAGGGTAAACAAATTACAGCAGGGCAATTGACAGGAACTGAGCAAGGCATAACAATGCAATTACTAGTCAGAAAGATCCTATATGAGATTAGATTGGGCAATACAACAAGATACATAGACCGCCATCCAACAACATCTATGACTAGAAGTCCACCTTCATGTTATCATTCGAACCCCCTCCAGTGTTAAGTTGCAAGCAACAGACAACTACTTTAAGCAAAGTGTGTAAGGTAAATAGTCCACATGTTCCATGAACAAGAGACCGTTGTTTTCTCCCTAGTAGCAACAGCACATCTACAACCGAAGAGATTTCTGTCACTTCCCTTGGAAACTAGAGGCATGAACCCACTATCGAGAATAAATACCCCCTCTTGGAGTCACTAGCAACTACTTGGCCAAGATAGCTACTAACAACAGAGAGCATGCAAGATCACAAACAACACAGACATGATATAATCATAAAGACAAAACCATTAATCAAACCAACATAATAATCTCAATATCCATGGGATCCCGGCAAACACAACATGCATGATTACAAATTGATTAGATCTTGATCATGAACGGATCTCACAAGATCTATACATGAAAGCACACAGGAGGAGATACAACCATCTAGCTACTACATGGACCCATAGTCCAAGGTGGCACTACTCACGCATCATATCTGAGAGAAGGCCTCCGGGATGATCTCCCCTCCGGCAGGGTGCCGGGAAGAACTTCAGATCCCCCGATCTAGGGACAACGGTGGTGGAGGATATAGAAGGTTTCGTGGAATATTGATCGGGTACTTAGGGTTTCTGCATCGGGGCCTTCTTATAGGCGAAGGGGGAGGACGAGGCGGTGGCCAGGGGCACCACACCCTGCCTAGGCATGGGGCAGGGCCCACCCACGCCTAGGGGGTGTGGCTGCCAAGGCACGCCTCTCCGTCTCCCCTGTAGACTTCTTGTTCCCCACGAAAAGTTATTGACTTTGACGTTTGTCCCGTCCAATTCCGAGAATATTTCCTTACTATCTTTTCTGGAACCAAAAACAGCAGAAAACTGGAAACTGGCACTGTGGCAACTTGTTAATAGGTTAGTACCAGAAAACATGTAAAAAGCACCTCAAAGTGTAGACAAAGAAAACCAAAGTAGATACTAAACAAGCATGGAGCATCAATAATTATAGATACGTTTCCGACATATCAAGCATCCCCAAGCTTAACTCCTGCTCGTCCTCGAGTAGGTAAGTGATAAAAATAATAATTTTTGAGGTGACATGCACCCTCACAATAAAGATCTAACCATTTGCAAGCATTGAAAGCTGGGATCAAAGAACTCTAAACATGTGCATGAAAGATGGAGTTCTAACAATAGGAAAAAGCAACTATGCATGCAACATGAAAGGCTACAAACAAAGATCATGAATAACATGCATTGAAAAACGTTTGTTTGTTTCACATACAAAAAACGTAGCATAGTAGTAACCAGCTTGTCCCTCATAGAGTAGCAAATAGATGCATAGGACACCTTGAAAGTTCACAAGGGTGACTAAAAACAAGTAGCACAAGAACTAGTAATATCACAATATGCATCAATCAATAAGCTTTGGGACACTGCACACAGAATGACAACTATGCTCTCTTAATGGTGCCTAAAGGTAGAAGGTGGAGACTCAAATAATGGTGGAAGAAAGGCCTTTTATAAAGGAAGCAGGGATTTCAAGTTTCAAAAAGAGCTTCCAAAAATTATGGTACTTGTTAGCTTTCAGCCCTCATAGCCCCTATCATAAGCATCTTGAAGTGATTAAGGTTAAAGTGAACAAACTATGGAGTATATGCTTGACGAAGTATAAGTTGGCAATCTCAAGTCCCTTGAATACGAGGGCCACACGTCATGCTACTCAACTTTAGTCACATGTAAGTTCTTGTCATTGTAAGTATTTGAATATCATTGAGAACCGCCAACAGGGTACCCCTTTCACATGGTACAGGAGCTTTCCCATAATCAAAATGACAAGGCAAGCAGACAATGAGCATCTCAACAATCTTTTTATTTACCATATGCATAGATTTTTATTGAGGATGCTTCATAGATAGCTCACTATGGTGATGCTGCAAGTTTCCACCATGATTAGGAATGGCTTAGGCTAGCGGCCTAGGCGTTTCTCTAACACATAATACAAACTCCATGGACTTACAAGTTCCCTCTTTATTTCACACCGGTGACATCCATAGACAAGAGAGCATGATATCAACTGAGTACAAAGTACAAGTGTAATGTTGAAAACGTTCCCCGTGACAGCACGGTTCTGCTAATTCCAACATATAAGTGCAAGCATATACAACATAGATGACACAATGGTTCAAGTTTATTAGGGGCAAATAATATAAAATGTGCCGTCAAGTTTGTGAGGGCTTTAATCACTAAGTTTTCACATAACAAAATAGTTTTTAATTGGAAGATAGACGAAAACAAGAATATACTTGGAATGGTGTAACACACCATGCATAGGAGTTTATAGTGGACACTTTGGAATAACTTGGTTTCTTGGGAGTTGGAATCATGAGTAGAGCTTACTCATACAAGTGGAGGCTAGCAAAAGATTGGGGGCAACCAACTAATAGAGCAATAATGGCCATAATCATGCAGAGCAACAAAGCATTACTAATCAAAGCATAGAGTGGTACTACAAGTCAAGGACTGAATGATCATAGAGGCTATAGTGACTTGTTCATAGTCATAACATGGTGTGAGCATGTGACAAGTCAACCCAAGCAAAGCATCAAAGGAGAATACCACAATACTATGCTTTTTGCATGCTAAAACAATGCATAATTTCTTCAAAGAACACTAAGCAATCCCAATTGTTTGGAACAAGCCATGCTACAGCAATAATAACTAATCATAACATCAAAATAACACCTAGCATGTCATGCTAAAGTCTAAGTCACGGTCAATGCAAGCTCCTCTTGCACTTACAAGCAAGAACTTACTACTCCTTTCCAACACCAAGCAACTTATTAGCAAAACAACACAGCGAGAACGGGGGTCCACACTACTTTATTCAAGCAAACTAAACAACCTAAGAAAAGCAAACGAAAACTAAGACGCTCCAAGAACAACACAACTGTGCATGAAACAATAAAAACGAAGTGTCTAGAAAGACCTGGGATTTTTATTGATGAAGAAGGGGATGCCTTGGGCATCCCCAAGCTTTGACGCTTGTACCTCTTGAATATTTCTTGGGGTGACACCTTGGTGGAATCCCCAAGCTTGAGCTTTTGTCCATTCTTCATCTCATTGCATCATTCTTTCTCTACACCTGAAATTTTTCGTTGATACAAAACTTCACACAATCTTCATTAGCAACATTAGTTTATTGAAAAGATATTAGACCTCTAGCAAAGCTTTGGTACACCAAGTATTATCACTAAAAACACAAGCTACTATAGAAACTCCTTTAAAAAGCTCAATTCACCTAAAGAGAACTCAAAAAGAAATCAATAAGAAGCAAATAATGGCAGAAATCTATCAAAACAGACCAGCAGGTAGAAACCTATTTTTTCGAACATCTTCTGTTGCTCAAATCAAAAAGTGTTGAACTAATAAAAGTTAGCTAACATACTGGGGGATTTATTCGTAAATTTTGAGCGCAATCCGTGTTACAGAGACTCCTCGCGCATTTTTATGGTGGAGAACATAAATCTGTTTCGGGACAACAACTCCCCAAATCTTACTTCCCTCTCATTAGAGGTCATTCTTGGCACAAAAAGCAAAAAAAAATGATAAGGAGAGGTTATTACTGAAGTAATAACTTCCAATACTCAAGGAAACTCTTGGGTTATCTCCCAACAAGTACGTTTGTTTAACGCCTTTAAGTTAGGCTTGATAGCTTGAGAAAATGCTCACATAAGAATTATGAATTGAAGTCAAAGAGAGCATCAAGAAGAAAATTCAAAATACATTTAAGTCTAACCCACTTCCTATGCATAGGAATCTTGTACACAAATAAGTTCATAAAGAACAAAGTGACAAGCATAGGAAGATAAAACAAGAGTAACTTCAAAACTTTCAGCACATGGAGAGGTGTTTCAGTACCATGAAAACTTTTACAACCATATTTTCCTCTCTCATAATAATTTTCAGTAGCCTCATGAATAAACTCAACAATATAACTATCACATAAAGCAGGATTTTCATGAGCTACAAACACACAATTTCTATCAAGCTCAAAAATAGTGGGATTAAAACCTCCACAGGTTTTATCCAAAATAGATATTTCAAATGGATCCATAGGAAAAACATCCATCCTCCTTTGGAAGCATGGGGGAAAATCAAATAATGTAAGGGATAAAGAGTTACTCTCATTAGAAGGTAGGCATGGGTAGATAATCCATTCTTCCTCCTTTTGTTCATCACTCTCCTCCTCTTTTTCATCTAATGAGCTTCCAGTTTCAACAATTTCTTCTTCCATAGGCTCCTGCAAGGCATTAGTCTCTTCCATTTGTGGAAAGCATCTATTAAAATATTCAAGAATATAGCCATTTTCTTCCTTGTAATTATCAAAGCAAAATTTAAGTATCTCATAAACCTCATATTCATAAGGTGCATCATCAGTATTTTCAAGCAAACTAGCAAATTCAAATGCACCCTGGAAGGCAATAAATTCTTCAATTTGTTCCATATCATAAAAGTCATAATTTCCTTTAACATAGGAGGATATGGTAACATTATCATTGTACTCACATTGAAAAGGGAGATGTTTATACCTCCTACAGCAACAAGCTTTATCAAAGCAATAAGTAACATTATAAATAGAGCACACCTCTCTAGCAATAGTATTAAATTTATCAATTTGTGCCCATAAGTGTTTCCCCTTTTGTGACAAACGGTGTTCCTTACAATAATACTTTTCTTCTTCCGTGACCCCACCTTGCCAATAAGAACTAGTTTCTAAGAAACCATCCATTGATACAAAGCATGACCAAGCAAAACAATAACAGACCAGCAACTCGAGTAGGAACTAATTTTTGTGTGTTTTTGAATAAAGAAAGAAAACCAAACTAAACTAATTTTTTTGGAGTTTTTGAAAAGAGGCAAACAAAACCAAGCAAAATAAACAAATCAAACTAAAAACAAATTAAAGATAAAGGAAGTGGAGGACTCCCCTAGTGAAGACGTCCTTAGCCTCCCCGACAACGGCGCCAGAAAGACTTGACGGTGCTCGACGTGGCACTTCGTTGGTAACCCCAAGCGCAGGGTGTGAAGAGCACAGCGACAGGTTTTCCCTCAGTTGATACCGAGGTTATCGAACCAGAAGGAGGTGGGAAACGTCACACAGATGTTGCAAACAACGTGGAGACCTACACAATACAAACTCAAGACTTTGTCCCAACAAATCAGTGAGGTTGTCAAGATCATCGGTTTGCTATAACAAAGGATTAAACGTATGGTGCGGAAGGTAATGGTGGTTTGCAACAAGTAAAAAAGTAACAGTGGAAGATGTATCAATGGTAAAGATTAGACCAGGGTCCATAGTTCACTAGAGGTTCTCTCCTTAGATAAACAACATGGCATGAAGGGTAAACAAATTACAGCAGGGCAATTGACAGGAACTAAGCAAGGCATAACAATGCAATTAGTAGTCAGAAAGATCCTATGAGATTCGATTGGGCAATACAACAAGATACATAGACCGCCATCCAACTGCATCTATGACTAGAAGTCCACCTTCAGTTATCATCCGAACCCCCTCCAGTATTAAGTTGCAAGCAACAGACAACTGATTTAAGCAAAGTGTGTAAGGTAAACAGTCCACATGTTCCATGAACAAGAGACCGTTGTTTTCTCCCTAGTAGCAACAGCACATCTACAACCGAAGAGATTATTTTCACTTCCCTTGGAAACTAGAGGCACGAACCCACTATCAAGCATATATACCCCCTCTTGGAGTCACTAGCAACTACTTGTCCAAGATAGCTACTAACAACGGAGAGCATGCAATATCACAAACAACACAGACATGATAGGATCATAAAGACAAAACCATTAATCAAACCAACATAATAATCTCAATATACATCAGATCCCCGCAAACACAACATGCATGATTACAAATAGATTAGATCTTGATCATGAACAGAGCTCAGAAGATCTATACATGAAAGCACAAAGGAGGAGATACAACCATCTAGCTACTACATGGACCCATAGTCCAAGGTGGAACTACTCACGCATCATACCGGAGAGAAGGCCTCCGGGATGATCTCCCTCCGGCAGGGTGCCGGGAAGAACTTCAGATCCCCCCGATCTAGGGACGACAGTGGCGGAGGCTACAGCAGGTTCCTTGGAATTTTCATCGGGTACTTAGGGTTTCTGCATCAGGGGCTTCTTATAGGCGAAGGGGGAGGGCGAGGCGGTGGCCAGGGGCCCCACCCCCTGCCTAGGTGCGGGGCAGGGCCCACCCGCACTTAAGGGGTGTGGCTGCCCTGGAATTCCCCTTTGTCTCCCCTTTGGACTTCTTGTTCCCCACGGAAAGTTAATTACTTTGACGTTTGTCTCGTCCAATTCCAAGAATATTTCCTTACTAGCTTTTCTAGAACCAAAAACAACAGAAAACAGGCAACTGGCACTGTGGCAACTTGTTAATAGGTTAGTACCAGACAACATGTAAAAAGCACCTCAAATTGTAGACAAAGCAAAGCAAAGTAGATACTAAACAAGCATGGAGCATCAAAAATTATAGATACGTTTCCGACGTATCAGGGGCGACGAAGACGTCTCTGGCCAGCAAACCCAAGTTCCGGTGAGAGTTCCTGTAGAGAAAGAGAGATGGACTGAGAGAGAAATCAAGATAGAGAGTGGGGGAGAAGGGGTGTATAGATCGGGCTAACATGTCGCAACATCCGGCGACCCCGATGATAGATCAGGCGGCCTCATGGATCTCACGGCTGCTGCCGCCTAATACGTCCAAAACATATCTACTTACCTGAACACTTTTGATATTGTTTCTCCTCTAAACTTGTGTGATTTGGATACAACTAACACGGACTGACGCTGTTTTCAGCAGAATTACCTTGGTGTCTTGTTTTTGTGCAGAAAATCAACTATCAGGAAATATCCCGGAAAATATGCCAAAAATTATATTTCACCAGAAGACCCACGGAGCTAGAAGACGAGACAGAGAAGGGGCCTAGGGGGCCACACCCCTGCTAGGCGCGGGCCCACCTCTGGCCGCGCCTAAGGGGTTGCAGCCACCCCAGGCACCCCCTCGGCCTCCCTCTGCGCCTATAAGTTGCCTCTCGACCTAAAAACAAAGGGGGGTTCGATAGTTTTCCAGAAAGAGTTCCGCTCTGCCACCGCCACCAGAAACCAAGATTCGGATCTAGAAAATCCATTCTGGCACCCTGCCGGGATAGGGAATTTGGAGAGGATCATCGCCATCGTCATCACCAACGCATCTCCATCAACCACCAATGTTTCCCTCATCCATGAGTGAGTAATACCCCAATGTAGGCTTGGGGATGGTAGGGATTGGATGAGTTCTATCATGTAATCGAATAAGATCTATTAAGGCATAGTGCCTAGTATATCTATTAGTGCTATTTGACTTTGTTGCAACTTGTTATGCTTAATTCTTGTCACTAGGACCCGAGTTCCATGATCCCAGATTTGAACTTATTATTGAATCATTATGATAGTATTGTTTGTGGTCTTATCTACAAGTTGTGTACACATATCATTGTACGGATCCAAAGGCCCCAAAGTGACAATAATTAAGACAACCAGAGGGGATGGCTGTGGTGTGAGGATCACATGTGTTCATGGAGTGTTAATGCTTTGATCCGATGCTCTATTAAAAGGAGCACCTTATTTGCCAGTAGTTCCCTAGAGGCCCCGCTGCCACAGGCTGGCTGGACAGAAGATGTTGTACAAGTTCTCATTGCGAGCATGTATGACCATATTTGGAGCACATGCCTAGGATTGTTTAGTACTTGGATGCTTGTTATTATTTATCTGCAATGCCCTAGATCTTGAATTTATATGTTTAGACTCGTCCATGCAACGCCCGTCCATCCATCCCTATGCCTACCGCACTCGAATCCTACTGTTACCGTTACTATTACTATTGCTCCTGTTTCACTGTTGCTGTCGTTGTTGCTATTGCTTTGATGTTGCTACTACCAAACTGTTGCTACTGATAATCTTCTGTGAGCAAGAACTATTTCTAGGTGCAGCTGAATTGACAACTCAGTTGTTAAGGCTTGCAAGTATTCTTTGGATCCCCTTGTGTCAAATCAATAAATTGGGTAATACTACCCACGAAGACTATTGTGAACCCCTACACTTGTGGGTCATCAAGACTATTTTCTGGCGCCGTTGCCGGGGAGCATAGCTTTATTTGTAAGTTCACTTGGATCTATTATTGTTCACTGCTACTCCGTTCATCATGGGTAAGTCTCGTGATGGAAAGTTTCCTATTTTACCATCCACTACAAGAAGAGGTACAGTCCTAAACACCTCTATTGCTCTTGATTCCCCGTCTGTGATAAGTAATCTTGTTACACCACCACCATATACTCATGCTACACACACGGCTACTACTACTGAATCTGTAACTTCTTTTGATGCTCATGATGTTACTTCTACTATGCTTAATGCGAGTGGTTCATTAGGTCCTTTCCTAGATGCTACTATGGCTAGTCTAGGAAATGCTGAAACTCCTAGTGAAGACACTATTACACCTGTTAGCTGACCTGAGTCTAGTGAGAGTTATGATATTAATGATGGTTACATTGAGTTCACTGATGAATTTGTTGAAGAGTGCCGAAACACACATGGTACTAGTGCTATTAAGAGTATCCTTTCTAGACGTACTATTATGCCTAAACTATCCTCTGATCCTAAGTTTGCCACCTCTCCCATAGATATTAAAGATAAATATTATGATTTCTCTCTTGATTTATCCTATTTCGATATTGTTAAGAAAGAACCTTTCTGTGGGACTGAAAATGAGATTGTTGTGGCTCATATGAATGAGCTTTCTACTATGAGTGCTTTGTTCTCTGATGATTTTAAGATGCGTAAGTACTTTGTTACTAAGATCTTCCCTTTTTCACTAAAAGGAGAAGCTAGGGCTTGGTTTAATAGATTACCTCCTGGTTCCATTGATAGCCCTGATTGCTTGATTGCTTCTTTCTTCCAGAAATATTTTCCTCCCAGTGCTAGATATGCTGCTTTGTAGAGACTTTTTGATTTTAAACAGGGAGAAGAAGAGAAATTGCCTGAGTCATGGACAAGGTTTTGTGCCCTGATTCATGCACATACTGGATGTCAATTACCTAAGAATGAGCTTCTTGATATTTATTATAATGGACTAACTGATGATTCTAGGACATACCTAGATAGATTTGTTGATTGTGTTTACAGGAAAAGAACTCCTACAGATGCTGAAGAATTAATGGCTAAGATAAGCAAGAATTATGATGATTGGACTTCAACTGAGTTAAATACAACTGAGCCTATTACTCCTGAACCAGTTGTGCCTGAACCAGTTCCAACACCAACACCAAAGAAGAGGGGAGTTATTGCATTAAATGATGAAGTGATGAAGGAAGCTAAGAAGTGTCTAAAGGAGAAAGGTATTAGAGCTGAAGATGTGAAGAATCTACCTCCTATAGAAGAATTATGTAAGACAATTCCCCGCTCATCCACTATTGAGGTACACTCTTTCCAACACTTTGATGAAGGTGATATTCCTTATGGTAAGCCTCCTGATCAATGTTTAGAGGAACTTGACATTTTTATTGTTAAACAAGGTAATTTTAATAAACAAGTTCAGAATCATTTATTGGAAAACTCTAGAGCTATCAATGAGTTCAAAGATATTGTGGAAAGAACTTCTAATGATATTAAAATGATTTGTAAACACTTTCAAATGGTTCAAACCCAACTTGATCAACTTGCTAAGGTACAAAAGGATATGCTAGTTAATGCCTCAGGAAATAAACATGCTTATGGAATTAGAACTAGGAGTGGTATAGCTACTCAAGATCCTTTATATCCTGAAGGACACCCTAAAAGAATTGAGCAGGATTCTCAACAAGGTGATAATAGTGGTAGTCCTCGTAAGAGAAAGAAAAAGAAACACAAAATAGTTGAGGAACCACTTGAACCTGCTGTAGATCCTAATAGTATATTTGTCTCTAATGCTGAAACTGAGAGTGGTAATGATAAAAATGATGCTCCTGATAAGGAGGAAGGTGAGGAAGAACGTGAGAAGCACACTAAGAACACTAGGTACACAAAGGAAGATATTACTGCTAATAAACATGGTAAAGAGAGAACCTTGGGTGCAGAAACCTATGCCTTTTCCAGGTAAGAAACACAAGTCAAAGGAGGAAGAACACTACAAAAAGTTTTGTGAGTGGATGAAACCTTTATTTTTTCAAATTCCTTTGACTCATGCTATTAAATTGCCTCCTTATTCAAAGTATATGAAGGATATTGTCTCTAATAAAAGGAAGATTCCTAATGAGCAGATTTATACTTTTCTTGCTAATTATTCCTTCAATGGTAAGGTTCCATAGAAACTTGGTGATCTATTCCTTGCTCTATTAAGAACAATTATGTTAGAACTGCTTTATGTGATTTGGGAGCTGGATTTAGTGTTATGCATTTTTCTTTCTGCAAGAGACTCCATCTAGAAAAGTTGATACCAACTGATATATCTTTGCAAATGGCTGATAAGTCCACTACTATTCCTGTTGGTATATGTGAGGATGTTCCTGTTCAAGTGGCTCATAATTGCTTGGTTTTGAATGATTTTGTTGTGCTTGAAATGCCTGAAGATGATAATATGTCTATTATTCTTGGGATACCTTTTCTTAATACTGCAGGTGTTGTCGTCAATTGTAATCAAGGAAAAGTAACATTCAATATTGATGACAAAGAGCATACTATTTATTTCCCCAAGAAGGTTGTTAAGAGCTATTGCCTGGTTTCCATTGAAAATATTGAGAGCATCAAGGTTGGAGAAATATATTGTCCCATTTCACAACAAAATTTTGAAACTATTATGATTCAAACCATTGCTATCAAGTATGAGGTAACATAATCACCTTGTGGAATGCAAAGTTTTGTTTCATATAAGATTGTTTTGGTAACAAGAATTGGTCAACCTTGTTAACAAAAGGATTTTAATGAACAAAATAATGCTTTCACTATGGTTATACTTGCTCATTTTTATTTTCCTCCTTTCCAATCCTTCCTCTTCGTCGTGTCTAACTTAAAGGTGTTAAAGAAAAGTACTTGTTGGAAGATAACCCAAGAGTTTCCTTGAGTATTGGAAGTTATTACTTCAGTAATGACCCCTCCTTATCCTTTTTGTTTGCTTTTTGTGCCAAAAATGACCTCTAATAAGAGGGAAGTAAGATTTGGGGAGTTGCTGTCCCGAAAACAGATTTATGTCCTCCACCATAAAAATTCGTGAGGAGTCTTTGTAATTCGGATTGAGCTGAAAATTTAAGAATAAATCTCCCAGTATGTTAGATAACTTTTGTTAGTTCACCACTTTTTGATTTGAGGAACAGAAGATTTTCTAAAAAATAGGTTTCTACCTGCAGGTCTGTTTTGACAGATTTCTGCCATTTATTTGTATTTGCTTCTTATTGATTCCTTTTTGAGTTCTCTTTTGGGGAATTAAGATTTTTGAAGGATTTGATACAGTAGCTTGTGTTTTTAGTGAAAAGTTTTGATGTTCCAAAGATTAACCCGAAGGTCTATTATCTTTTGAATACACTAATGTTGCTAATGAAGATTGTGTGAAGTTATGTATGAAGGAAAAATTCCAGGTGTAGAGAGAGAATGATGTAATAAGATGAAGAATGGACAAAAGCTCAAGATTGGGGGGCACCACGTGTCACCCCAAGAAATATTTAAGAGGTACAAGCGTCAAAGCTTGGGGGTGCCCAAGGCATCCTCTTCTTCATCAATAAAAATCTCAGGTCTTTGTAGACACTTCGATTTTATTGTTTCATGCATAGTTGTGTTGTTCTTGGAGCGTCTTAGTTTTTATTTTTGTTTGTTTTTGCTTGGTTTGCTTGTGTCTAAAAAAATCGAAAACGCCAAAAATATTTGTTGTTCTTCTCTGGTTTTGTGAATTCTTTGCAGGGTTCAGCCGTCCTCAGTGGATTTTGGTTTCATGTTATTATTTAAGTCACACAAGTGAAGGGCAATAATGAAGATTAAGAAAACTCGAGGTGTGGTAAGAGGCTGGTAACGAACTATATTTTTTTCATTTTTGTACATATACTCATCATTGTGAGCATGCTTAGTCTGTTCATTGTAAGGTGTATGTTACTAATGGATGCTTAGTAGTTCTTGCTTGTCTATGATTAGCTCTAGTTCCCTCTCCGCGGCCATCTGGTTCACCGGTACTACCAAAAAGTCTCATGCTTACGTTAATAGTTTGTAGCATGTCATATGAATGTTTGCGTGCATTGTTTTATTAATATTTTGGTATGATATTGTGGTATCCTCCTCTGGATGTTTCATGTGAATCGACTTGGCACATGCTCACGCATTCATATGACTAAACAATAGTCAGTAAGACTCAATGATTTATTTTGCCTCGGAGTTCTAGTATCACTTTCATGCCATAGTTAGTCCTGTTTTGTTGCAAGCATGATTATGACAATTATTGCTCTCTCGGTTGTCGCTCCCTCTATTTTGCTAGCCTTCACTTGCACTGAGTATGCACTATACATGTGCTTCCAACTCCCCAAAACGAATATTGCCAACTATGTCCACCATACCTACCTATTAGCATCGATTGCTATTTCAGTGCATATTCAATATGCCTTGTTTTCTTCCAAATAAAATGTTTGTCTGTTTTGAGAAAGTTAGTTAGTAAAGCTCTCACGAACTTGATGGCACACTTTATTCCTTGCACTTAATAATTCTGAACCATTGTGACATGTCCATGAAAGTTATATGCTTGCAAATTATATGTTGGGAGTCAGCAAAACCGTGCTGTCATGGGGAACGCTTTCAACACTTTTTGGATATCCTACCCAATTGATACCTTGCTCTTTTGTTTGCGGATGTCGACGATGTGAAATAAAAGGGGAGCTTGTGAGTTCATGGAGTCTGTACATTGTGTTAGATAAACGCCTGGGCCCCTATCCTAAGCCATGCCTAATCATGGTGGAAACTTGCAGCATCACCATAATGAGCATTCTATGAAGCATCCTCAATAAAAAGCTATGCATAAATAAAAAGATCACTGAAATGCTCATTGTCTTCTTGCCTTGTCATTTTGATCACGGGATAGCCCCTGTATCATGTGCAAGGGGTACCCCGTTGATGGTTCTCTATGATATGCATGTATTTACAATGACAAGAACTTACAGGTAACCAAAGTTGAGTAGCATGCGGAGCGGCCCTCGTACTCAAGGGACGGGATATCCAGTTTATGGTCAGTCAAGCATATAACTCAGATTGGACCTCACTTTCACCTTAACCACAAGACGATGCCTATGATAGGGGCAATGAGAGCTCAAAGATAATGAGTACCTTCCTTTCAGCATTGGTAAGCCTTTCAAACTTTTCAAAAACCGTTTTCACTCCCTTGTTGAGTCACCACTTATCCTATGAGCACCTTCTTGAGAGCATAGTTGTCATTCTTGTGTTTGTTCCAAAACTTGGTTAATTATGTCATGACTTTGATGCTTGTATCTCTGATATCTTTACTTCTAGTCTTCACTTGAACTTCAGAGGTGCCTTGGCACTTTCATTGTGCTCTACAAACAAAGGCAAGCGAGATACCACTCTATCATACCTTACTATGAGCATTGCAATGTTGCTTATGTTTTTGTTTCATGCTACTTATTTTTATTGAGTTGGTTTCTCTTCATAGCTTGCAATGACTATTGAGTAGAATTAGTTGCATACTTCTTATTATGAATGGTTTAAGCATCTACTCCTGTGCTGAGAATATATACATCTTATGAAGCAAATGTGTTCGTGAAAGTTCTTTTATCGCACTCAGTTTTCAACTAAATTGCTTGAGGACAATGTAACATCCCTAAAATCATGTTTTCAAGGATTGCATATCATCCATGCATGCATATCATTTAGGAACCAAATATCAAACTCATTTCAAGTAAATAGAAGCACTAAGTGCTATTATTTTATGTAGACAAAGCATTGATCCAATGCTACTCTCCAATGAGAAATTATTTGTTTTAACCAAGCTTTGCTTGCTCTCTTGTTGTTTTGGTTGAATGTTAGTGCTTGGACCAAAATTTAAAAAACAGATATGGTTTTTAAACCATTTTCAAAACTTATTCAAATCAAGTGCTTTAGCACTGTTTATTTTGTTTAATCAAAGGGACCAAGCTAGTACAGAGAGACCACATGGTTTTATGCCCAAAATATGAGTGTTACACTCTACAAAAATCCATAAAAAATTTGAATTCAAATTGCATTTGAATTCATTTGAAAATGATTCCAGAAAATCAAAACAGAAATAGAAAAGAAAAAGGGCCAGCGTTGCCAATCTGGTCCAACACTGGATCCAGCCCAATAACCAACCCACCCGGGGTTTCCCTCTCCCTCTGTTTCTCACCCACGCGAGCACCCCCCCTCTCGCTGACGCCCCGGACCCACCTCCACGTCACCCCTTCGTCCCCAAATCACGCCCACGACCAGCTCCGCCGCGGCCGTTTCTTCCCGACGATCTCGCGCTTGATTACGCGTTACTGTAAGCATAACTCCCTCTCTCGCCCGGCTACTTAAACCCCTCCCCACTCCGCTCCATTCCCCTCACTCACCAACCACAGAGCGCCACTAGGCTGTCCACAATCGAGCTCGCGCCACCGCTGTCCCGAACCACTCCGGCGAGCCATCACGGTGAGTTCCGAGCACGCCTTGCTTTCTGGTTCACGCGAGCTGCTTCGCAATCATCTTGTGCTTCTTCTAACACCTTTGGTTCGGCTTGTACTGCCCCAGGTCGTCGAATCCGTCGAGCACCGCAAATTCCCGATGCCGTCTCCAACTCCGACAAGAAATTTTGGTGAGGTTCGACCGCCCCGTTCCTTCCCCTTGACCCTATCATGTTTGCCTGAACGATGGCACACGCTGATGCCTTCCGTTTGAGTTAGGGCGGATCAGAACGTCGCCGTCCATCTAAGCCCGACGCTGTCCCCGACTCCGACGAGCTCCCATGGCCACAACAGCTTGCCCCTGTCCACGCCAACAACATCTGGAGCTTCCTCGCAACCTTGCGACGTCGGTAAGCGTCACCACTGCCCCCAGCCCTCGCTAGAATTTCCGCACCATCACCGGCAGAGCCATCGCCGCCGTTGTGCCCATGAGCGCCGCCGATTTAGAGTCAGAGAGATCTGATCCACTGGATCTAGATCCAGTGGTTTAGATTAGAAGCCAGGCGAAGAGCTACGGGCAGATCTGAGCCGCATGTTTTAAGTAGATCTGACGGTGCGCGAGCGCGATCCAACGTGAAGCGGTACAATCCAATCAGAGCGCGCCGCGTGGCTAGTTCTTAGATTTAAAATCAGATTTTATATCTATTAGATGTTTAAACTTGTTTAATTCATAACTTTTGATTCCAACGTCCAAATTTCACAAATTTTATATCATTGGAATCGGGAGAGAAAGACCTTTCAGTTTATGCAATGTGTTTAATGTTTTGCCTCTGTGAAAGTGGTTGTTTTTGCAGAAACATTTGTAGGCATAAAATGTGTATATTAATTATTTGGAAAAGTTTTTGCTAATCAAATAAAGTTTATTTGTCAAGTTTTGGACTTGTTTATGATTCAGTACTGTGCACTTGTCTTGTTTGGTGTAGAAAATCATCACATGGAATATTGCATACATTCATGTATTTTTGTTTGTATATATTGTGTATGTGATTTTGTGCCATTATTTTATGTATAGATTTTGGTGCAAATAGTGATTGTGAGGATTGTTGCTACTCTCCAAACTACCAAGGCAAGTGGTGCTTCATGATGTTATTCCTATGCTTTCAACTATGCATTAGAAATATTTTGCTAAGTCTTGCATGAATATTTTGATCTATATGCTATGCTTGGGAAATCCTAGTAGTTGTAGAATTGCTAGAAATTTCTAAGTTAAGATTCTTATCAATGCCATGCTTAGGCTAGATAGTAGCAACCAAGGGTGGTTATATATTCATGCTATGAGAAAATATTTCTAAGTCAAGGACTTGTGTTTTGTTTAATAAAATAACTAAGTGAATGAATCACCTGGGTGGAATGGAAGGAATGGTTTGTGTTGAGTGGTTACACAAGGCCCATTTCTATGGTTTACCTTGTGTATATCACTTGTGGAAAGCCACCCAGGAACAAAGGGATTTGAGATGCCATATGTTAAGAAGCTTCTAGTGCAGCCACTTGGCAATATGGGCTCTGCCTGGATCACATAGGTTGCAATAACTTAGGCATTTGGACAGTTGGTGGTAGTGGGATGATAGGTTGGAACGCGTCCATTTGGTCTAAGGGAAGGCTTCGGAAAGGTCCTGTCTTGGTGAAAATCAAGTCTTGTGGGGAAAGTGCACAACCTCTGCAGATGGAAGAATCTAAGTACTTAGACATGTCCCTGGTAAAGGACAATTTGAGTATCAAGACATGGAAGCTATCAAGAATCTCCTCATCCCAATTTCTAAGTAAAAACTTGTGGTTGAACAAGGGTGAAGGTTCCCCAATGTCTATTGGTGGTTCCTTGGGAAAGATTTTGACAAACAAAAACTTAGTGTTTTCAACTAATAGGTAAAACCTATTTTGAGCAAAGAAAGCCTAAGCTACACTTAGCTAAAATGCATATAGTATCTAAACTACCAATATTCTACTAAGGTATCACTTGCCAATACTATTCCAATGTATTGACCCACTCTGGCTGTAACTTGTGATGTTGCAGGTTATTCTGATGGTGATTAGGGGTTATGAGTCTACACTCAACATGCTTGCCTGTGGCACATGAAGATGAGGACTTATTTATCTTATTACATATTTGAACTCTTGTATTAGGCCCGTGGCCATGGAGTTTATAAAAGACTATGTTTGTCTCTAGAATGACTTGTAATAATGACCTTTGTTTCTGTGTACTTCATCTTAAACTGTGGATGCTAGCATTGATCCAGGGACTAGCATTTCAATCACAGGGATCCATACCTTTATAAAAGGAGGGATCTTGCAGATGGTATCAGAGCACTGTGTTGCATGTAGGATTATGACCCTAGGATTGGAAACCACTAAGGAAAATTTTTAACAACTTCCACACTTGTCTTTTCTTCTCGTAAACTTTTCTAATCTTCTTTCTCATATCGATTTGTAGATGAACTCCATCAACGAAGCCGTGAAGAAGGGACCACTCATGACTATGACTTTGGAATGTGAGACATAATTCCCCAAGGCTCTCAAGGACATCATGGTTGCCATGGGAATACATGGTGCAACTGTGTACAAAGGTTTTCCTGTGATGGATGAAGGAGTTGAATACTGGTGGGTGCAACTTCACTTGTATAAAAACAAGGAAGACAACCACAAGGAATCAGGATTCTGCATGGTCACCAATTCAGTGATGCACACTACATTCTTTGATTCAGCAAGGAATGCAGCTTGGAAGGCCATCAAAGAACTTGGTGATAGAATCAAGTGCAGAATGATCAACACCCAGAATGACCTTAAGGAAGAAAAGAAGGACAGCATAGATTTAGCAATGGAGTCATGTGATCCAGATAGACAGATTGCCTCTAGTGATGACCTGTTAGCCAACTTGGCAAGTGAGATGGCATTGTAACGTACTTCGTTAGTTGGACCACCACACTTATCATTTTATTTCCCAAATGTTGTTTAAAATAAGTTGAACCTTGGTTGTTTGTAATAGATCCATGTATGCCATGACTTGTGTGTTTTGATTTCCAAAGATATGCATGTGATGCCTTGTCTTGTGATTTATCATTTAATTGTGTTGATTCTAACTTTTTATATCTTATAAAATAGATGCCTAATGTTACTATTAGCACGGCTGAAGAGTTCAAGGGAACTCGTTTTGGCACTTGTATTATTGAGCTCACTAGTTTGCTCAATCTCCCACTTCCTACCATCATGATGCTTCCCCTCACCAAGTTTGAGAGGAAAGACCTTTGGGGCTTCAAGGTTAATCAGCCAGGACGCCAGACAGAGCCTACCACGGAGGCAATCATCTTCAAGCTCATGCATGATGACAAGGAGAGAGGCCTAGAGGTAGTCATGCAGGATTTGCTTGGACGTTTACTAGGGAGACACTCTCGAGAGATTAGAGGTACTCACTTCCATGCCTTTGGTAGATGTGATGAGGATGGTGAGGCCATTGACTTCGAGGATACTGCTAGAGAGACAACAGAGCCGATTCGTCTATACCTCCAGGACTTAGAGGTTCTTCTTAGGCACCTAGATACTGATAGGACCAACGTCATGCTCAGCAATGACGAACTCTAGGTGCAGCTACGTGAGAAGGACAAGCTCTTCGCGGAGCAAGATGAGATAGTCAAAGAAATGGAGGCCAAGTTTGAGAGTCAGGATAGAAAGTTCAAGAGTCAAGAGAAGAGAGTCCAAGATAGGAACAAGAGGATTCGAGACATGACTGTAGAACTAGAAGCCAAGGACTTCGAGCTTGAGCATCAGCAAGGTGTGATTGAGAGGCTTCGTGCACAGAGAGGGCTCTCGAAGCCAAAGTAGAGACCTTGACCACCAATGTCGAGGAATACAAGACCGCAATGGAGAATGCAGGTCTTACATTTGTTGATGAGGAGGTTGATGCAGAGGAGTAGTGATGACTACTCATTTACCTTTATTTATCATGCCTTTGATTATTGTAAGATCCCTCCTTTATAAAGGAAAAGGATCCCTGTGATTGCAATGCTAGTCCCTGGATCAATGCTAGCATCCACAGTTTAAGATGAAGTACACAGAAACAAAGGTCATTATTATAGTCATTCCAGAGACAACATAGTCTTTACAACTTCATGGCCACAGGCCTAATACAAGAGTTTAAATAAGTAAATAGATAAAAGTCTTCATCTTCATGTGCCACAGGCAAACATGTTGAGTGTAGACTCATGACTCCTAATCCTCATCAGAGTAACCTGCAACATCACAAGTTACAGCCACAGTGGGTCAATACATTGGAATAGTATTGGCAAGTGGTACCTTAGTATAATATTTGGTGGACTAAATACTATATGCAAATTTGGCTAAGTGTAGTTTAGGCTTGCTTTTCTCAAAATAGGTTTTGCCTATTAGTTGAAATCACTAAGTTTTTCTTTGTCAAAACTTTTTCCAAGGAACCACCAATAGACATTGGGGTCCTTCACCCTTGTTCACCCACAAGTTTTAATTACAAATTGGGATGAGGAGATTCTTGATAGCTTCCATGTCTTGATGCTCAAGTTGTCCAATACCAGGGACATGGCTAAGTACTTAGATTCTTCCATCTGCAGAGATTGTGCACTTTCCCCACAAGCCTTGATTTTCACCAAGACAGGACCTTTCAGAAGACTTCCCTTAGACCAAATGGACGCGCTCCAACCTATCATCCCACTACCACCAACTGTCCAAATGACTAAGTTATTGCAACCTATATGATCCTGGTAGATCCCAT
This sequence comes from Avena sativa, assembly GCA_916181665.1. Lineage (NCBI taxonomy): Eukaryota > Viridiplantae > Streptophyta > Magnoliopsida > Poales > Poaceae > Avena > Avena sativa. Next base: position 429,741,039 of record OV702280.1, read on the forward strand.
ATTGCCAAGTGGCTGCACTAGAAGCTTCTTAACATTTGGCCTCTCAAATCCCTTTGTTCCTGGGTAGCTTTCCACAAGTGAGATACACAAGGTAAACCATAGAAATGGGCCTTGTGTAACCACTCAACATAAACCATTCCTTCCATTCCACCCAGGTGTTTCATTCACTTAGTTGTTTTATTAGGCAAAAACACAAGTCCAAAGACTTAGAAATATTTTTATCATAGCATGTATATTTCACCACCCTTTGGTTGCTACTAGCTAGGCTAAGCATGGCATAAGCATCTTAACTTAGAAAATTTCTAGCAATTCTACAACTACTAGGATTTCCCAACATAGCATATAAGCAAAAATATAATCATGCAAGACTATCAAAATATTTCTAATGCATAGTAGAAAACATAGGGATAAAAATATCATGAAGCACCACTTGCCTTGGTAGTTTGGAGAGTAGTTACACTCCTCACAATCACAATCACTATTGGCACCAAAATCTACACATAAAATCATACCAACAAATCACATACAAAATAAATACAAGCAAAAATATATGGATGCATGCAATATGATATGTGATGATTTTCTAAACACAACAAGACAAGTTCATAGTACTGGTTCATAAACAAGTTCAAAACTTGCCAAACAACATTTATTTAAACACTAAAACATTTCTCAAATAATTTATATACACAAAATATGCCTACACATGTTTCTGTAAATAAAACCATTTTAACAGAAGAAAAACATTAAACACATTGCATATTTAGAAAGGGCTTGTTCTCCTGATTCCAGTGATATAAAATTTGTCAAATTTGAACGTGGGAAAACAAAAGTTATGGCTAAAACAAAATCAAACATCTAATAGATTCAAATTATGATTTTAAATCTAACTAGCAGACACGCGGCGTGTTTCTATTGGCTGATACCGGTTCGGGCGGATCGATCAACGAGAGCCACACGATTTAAGTGAAGATGCACGGCCAGATCTAGCGCGTACCCTTTCGTTAAGTGAATCTAACACAGCCGATGGATTTAGATCTAACGGTCCGCGATCAAGCGACCACAGATGGGCGGCGCTGGCGGTGGCAACTGGCGGCGGCGAGCTCTGTCTACGGCGGTGTGGCGCTACAGGGGGTTCTGGGGTCGTCGGAGACACTTACCAGGTTCGTAGCGATGCACTGATGCTCAATGTGGCGACGGCTTGGCAAGGGGCGCACGGACACGGCTGCACGGGCTCGTCGGAGTTGCTGACAGCGTCGGGCTCGGGTGGACGGCGACGTTGGCGACGCTCCTGGTCACCCTAGAATGAATAAAAGGCATCAGGAGATGCGCAAGGCTACGGCGAACACGCTCGTGTGAATCAGAGGCGAAGGGGAACAAGGGGCTCACCGAATTTAGTCGTCGGAGTTGGAGACATCGTCGGGATCTTGCTGCGCTTGATGGAGTCGACGACCTGGGGCGGTATAGGATGAATCAATGGTGTCAGAAGGTGCGCAAGGAAGTTGCGAATATGTCTGCACGGACTAGAGGAGAAGGGGCGCACGGGGCTCACCGGGATTGGTCGCCGGAGTGAGCTCTGTCTGCGATGGTGCAACGGCGATTGAGGGCAGCCTGGGGCGCTTCTGTCTGGCTTTGTTGGGGGAATGGCCGCGAGGGGGAGGTGGTCTTATAGCCAGAGAGGAAGCGAGAACCACGCGAGGAAACGCCAGCAATAACTCGATTTAAAATGCGGCAGTGAATGGCGGAGGGAACGGCCGGCGACATGGTCGTGGGCGCGATTTGGGGAAGATGATGATGAGCTGGTGAGGTCCACCAGTCAGTGACCCGTTGGGTAGCGCGGGTGCGGTGAGAAAATCAAAAGGAGAGGGAAAACCCGGGTGGGTTGGCTAACGGGCTGCTTTGCTTGTTGGGCCAAATCCTGGCGCCGGCCCTTTTCCTTTTTTTCTTTCCTTTTTCTTTTTCTGAATGAATTTCCAGGAACCTTTTTCAAATGATTTCAAAATCTATTTGAATTCAAATCTTTTCAGGATTTTTGTAGTGTGCAACAATCACATTTCTGGGCATAAAACCAAGTGGTCACTTTGAATTGGCCTGGTCACTTGGAATAAAATAAAATAAGGAGTGACATAGCACTAGTTTTAAATAGGTTTTGAAATTGGTTTTCAAATTATATTTGTCTTGAAACTTTGGTTTAAATCCTAGCAATCTAGCAATACACTCTGAAAGCAATAAGACACAAGGTTTGGTTCACTGAACATCTATCTCACATTGGAGATTTGTATTTGTTTTTAAATGCTGATCACATAAAATAATGAGCTTATATGCTCCTGTTTTTTAATTGATTTGTTTGAAATGAATTCTACATGATCATGGATGCATGGATGATATGCATGAGTTTGAAACATGATTTTAGGGATGTTACAAATCTAACCCCCTTAAGGTGAATCTCGCCCTCGAGATTCGGATTGGCTAGCAAATAGGTGAGGGTGGTCTTTCCGAAGATCATCTTCTCTTTCCCATGTTGCTTCTTCTTCGGAATGATGGTTCCATTGAACCTTACAAAACTTGATAGTCTTAGTCCGTGTGACTCTTTCTCCAGTCTCAAGAATCTTGATAGGTTTCTCCTCATAAGTGAGATCACGCTCCAATTGAACCTCTTCCAAAGATATAGTATCCTTCAAAGAAGTTTCTTCCATTTCTGGATGACATTTCTTAAGCTGACTCACATGAAACACATTATGAACAGCTGACAAAGACTCTGGCAATTCAATCTCATAAGCTACTTCTCCTTTGCGACTCAGAATCTTGAATGGTCCAACATATCTTGGTGCCAATTTACCTTTGACACCAAATCTCTTCACTCCACGAAGTGGTGATACTCTAAGATAAGCTCTATCACCAACTTCATAGGTGACTTCTCTACGCTTAGGATCTGCGTAGCTTTTCTGTCGGGACTGTGCTATCTTTAATCTGTCCTTAACCAGCTTGACTTTCTCTTCGGCTTCTTTGATTAGTTCTGGTCCGAACAGACTTCTTTCTCCCACACCATTCCATAGCAATGGGGTGGTACATTTTCTCCCATAGAGAAACTCAAATGTGAAGGGAATATGCCCGAGAGGCAATAATAAAGTGGTTATTATCATATTCCTTATTTGTGATAAATGTTTATTTTACATGCTATAATTGTATTAATACGGAAATGTTAATACATGTGTGTTTAATAAACAAAAAGGAAGTTCCTAGTTATGCCTCTCTTATAAACTAGCTCGTTGATTAACATGATGATCAAAGTTTCCTGATCATGGACATTGGATGTTGTTAATAACGAGGTCACAAAATTAGTGTAATGATGTGATGAACATTCATCCGAAGTATAGCATTACGATCAAAGTCATTGAGTTTATATTGCTATAACAACTTACGAAGTGATCCTAATCCTTAGACCATGAGATCATGTCAATCACTAACACCGGAAGAGTTTCTCGATGACATCAAACATCACACCGTAACTGGGTGATTATAAAGATGGCTTCAGAACTACTAAAGTGTTATGTTGAGACCCATGGATCGAGAGTGGAATTTGTTCATCCCGTTGACGGATAGATATGCTCTGGGCCCTCTCGGTGATATCACATTGATTAGCTTGCAAGCAAGTGATTTGATCACTAGAATGTTATATCACGGGAACGAGAAAAGAGTGCATGTTGGTAACGAGATCAAACTAGGTATGGAGATACCGATGATTGAATCTCGGACATGTAATATATCGTGAAACAAAGGGATTAAGATACTAGCGTAAAAGGTTCACACGATCACAGAAGTCATCGTTGAATGTGTGGGAGTCAGTATGGATCTCCAGGTCCCGCTACTGATTATTGATCGGAGAAGGGTATCGATCATGTCCGCATTATTCGCGAACCGTAGGGTGACACACTTAAGGGATGCCGACACCATTCGGAGCAAATTATATGCCAGAAAAAGAAAAGGAAAGCGCAGGAATTTATTTCACTAGACACCGGAATTGTTTCGGTTGAAATTGCTGAAACTGGTTCTGCATGTGAAATGGAATACTAGCAAGGGGTTTTATGTGAATGTTTGTTAATTAAAGTAATTAACAAAATTCTTAATAAATAAATAAAATAGTTTTATTTAAATGAGAGCTTGCATTAATTTTGGTGGAAAATTAATGCATGTGAGTGGAATTGTGAGTCGAGAGGTTTTTATGTGAGTGGAGCTTCCACCACATGAATGAGGGAGAGGGGTGGGCACCCTCCATGGCCGGCGGCCATGCCCCCTTGGGATGCCCCCTCTCCCCTATAAAAGGACCCCCTCCTCTCACTTGTCTCTCACACCTCCTCGCGAAGGATCTCTCTCCCCCCTTTAGAATTTCCCCATGGTCTCGGATCAGCGAGATACATGTTCCCGGTGGCTTTTTCTGGAAGGATTTGTTGCTTCCGCTGCTTCGCTGGAGAGAGGGCGTGGAGGTTGTCGGGGTACCCGTACGTGTGTGCGATCACGGATGCACCACTTCTTTGAGGTGCTAGACTTGATCGTGCTGGACCGGTTGGACCAGAAGGACTTCATCACGATATTGAGATCGGCAAGCGTTCGTCTACATCATCCACGAGTACAACCTCGTTAACGCTATTCGGTCTTCGAGGGTATGTATTCTATGGATGTATATCCACCCGTTGCTTGTATCTAGTAGATAGATTTTGGTGCATAGATGTTCCCATCGTAGGAAATTTTTTGTTTTCTATGCTGCGAACCCTACAGTGGTATCAGAGCCGGATCTATGCGTAGATACTTTGCACGGGTTGTACACATATGAGTATGTGGGCGATGATGATCATTTTATTGCTTCTTAGTTGTACTTTGGATATTGGTGGCATAGTGGGATGAAGCGGCCCGGACAAACTTTACATGTCCTCGCACATGAGACCTGTTCCACACTTGACGTGCAACTAGTTTGCATAAGTGGCTAGCAGGTGTCTGTCTCTCCTACTATAGTCAATATCTAATTTGCAACGAGTTTTCAAAAATTTGGTTATCCTCGTTGTGGTTCATGTTTGTAGGTAAGAACGGTTCTATCTTCGAAAGCCCTAAGCCACGTAAAATTTCCAATGGATAAATTAGAGGCGTCTAGTTTAGATTGTTGCTGGGCTAGTGTTATGATATGGTGATGTTGTAAGTAGAAGTATGAGATGATACTCTTACAACACACATAACGTGTAAACTCCATAGACCTTGGATTTACACATAAAGATATGATAGTGATCATACCACGGTGCACATGATAGAGATCATATGCGGGAACCATATCATTTCACTAAATAAACATGTGATGTTTGATTGCATCTTATATTGCTTGTTTGGCGTTTTATTAGCATAATAAGATGATCCCTCATTTAGATATCAAGATAAAAATGTGTTCTTCCTTAAGTATGCACCGACAATGTTTCGTCGCTTCAAGGCATCACGTGATGATCGGGTGTACTTGAATCCACGAGCATATCTCGGGTGTAAGACAGTTACACACGTGAATACTAAGGTTCTTACTTGGCGAGCCTAGCATGTACAGACATGGCCTCGGAACACGGACCGAAAGGTTATGCATGAGTCATATAGTAGATATGATGCCCATTTGATGCTCACCTTTGAAGCTACACCGACTCACGTGATGATCGGACTTGGTGTAGTGGATTTGGTTCATGTAATCACCAAAAAGGCACGAGGGATGTCGTTTTTGAGTGGGAGTTCATTTCTAATTTGGATTAGTAGAACTCAATTTATCATAAATGAAATCAAAGTGAATTTGCATAATTTGTTGTAGTCATTGGCATTCGTTCACCACCTTATGCATAGTTGTAATTGAGATAATATAACTATAGAATTCTGGATATATACTTTACGAACTGGTATCGTATTGTGTTGAGTGTCAATCTAAAGTTTAAAGTCCTATTGCAAACTTTCAGCAAACTCTATTTACTCTGTGGAATTTAATAGTTGGTATTAAATTGAGAGTAACAATTCCAGTGTTAGTATCTTAAGTATCATGTTTGCCTCCACGATTCTTGATTGTTTCAATATCAAGTTTATCTAGGAGCTGAAAGAATTGTTTCAGAAACCATCATGTGTGACAGATATAACGATATCTGAAACAATGTTTTGGTTGCAATATGATAGAGTATAATATGTGTTCTCATATAGGATGAGAATTTACAAAGGTTGGAGATGCTTGACATCCTAATCATCCAAAAGGGTTTTGGAAAGCAACATTATACTCACGATTCTCCTTATAAGCTACATTAGCTTGATCATGAAAGTCTTCATGATAAGGATGAATAGAAGATGTATGTAAAGTGTTTAGTACACTAAAAGATTACTAAAGAATGGATTTTAAAAGAATACCGATCATTTTGATGATGGTGATCTACTTCAAAGTGCAAGTCCAAAGGTATTATTATTTGAATATACACGCTTTGGACTATGTGTCATGTTGTCACATCCCAAGATTTTCCAAATCTTGTAATGTGAAAAATAAAATAAACAAAATAAAATTTTGTTGAAAATCAGGGTGAAAAGAAACTTTTTGTTTCAAAAAGGAAACTTAAAACCCCATCTTGAACAAACTTTGATAAAAGTTTGAATCCAACAAAAATCCAAATCAAGAGAAATGCATTCCTCAATGAATGTATCTGGAAATTTAAACCCTTGGAAAATAAACCCAAACCCTAAACCCAAATGGACTAAAATCATTTCCAAGTTATCTCCAAAGCCTATGGATTTGATCCATTTAAAAGTTTGTCAACAAACATTCACAAATGATCAAGAAAGACAAATAGAAATATTATAAGACCATCGAAATTGGTTTCACTTAATTTGGAACCATAAATAAAATCTTATGAATTTAATAAGATAAGAAATTGAATTCCCAAAGTTAATAAAGCATCTATCAAGAAACCCATACCAATTGGTGAGAAAATAATCTAAAGAGATTTAAAAGGATAAACAAATATCAAACAAGATTTCACAAATTGGAATCACCAAGTTTGGATCTCTAAATAAAAAGATATGGATTTTATAAGAAAAGAAAGAATAATTAAAAAAAGAATATTAAAGATCAAACCAAATCTTGGCCAAATCTTTAAACAAGTGGAATGAATTATAATCCTAATCCAAATAAAAATATTGAATAAAGATTTTCCAAAATAAAATCAAATGGCATAAAGCAAACCCTATTGGAATGAAGACAAATCCCAATTTTAAATGATTAATAAATCTTATTAAAAATCTTTCCAAAATAATTCAAGATGAATTATTTGACACCCTTTTTAGTAAAAAAAACTTACTGAAAGGTTTTCGAAGAATTTAGAAATTAAATAGAAATTAAAAACATTATTAAATCCTATTTTGATTTAAAACAAGGGCCCTTTTTATTAATTAAAAAGACCCCAAAAAGGATTAAAATAAATTCCCAAAATTGATATCAGAATGTTTTACAAATCAATATTTAAACCCACCCAAAATTTGGCAAAGATTTGAAAACAAATGAGTGTTTGAATTGATTAAATAAAATAAAACCAGAATAAAGGAAAAAGGAAAAAGAAAAACAAACAGAATAAAAAAAATAGAGAACCAAGCCAGCCCAGATAGCGAGCCCACTAAAGCCCAGCTCGCATCCCACCTGCAACCCCTCTGCCGAAACGTTTTTCTCACTCAGAAACTCACCCGCGCAGTCACTGACGCGTAGACCCCACTCCTCCTCTCTCCCTCTCGCTGACAACAGACCCCACCGCTGAGTCATCGTCTCCCTCACCCGCGCGACGACCTCGCCCCCAAATCCTCCGTCGCCGTTTCTGGCCAATGAAGGCACCATCAATATGCGTTAATATCTCCATTAACCCTCGCCGTGACCACGCGTACTAAACCGCCTGCTCCTCCTCCTCCCTTTCCCCTGAACGTTGCACCCCCTCTGCCCCCAGGCCGAGCAAATTTTGACCTGGAACGCCCTCTGCTCCGACGAGCTGTCCGGCCAATTCCAGCCAGTACCTGCCTCCCATTGCCCCTTGGATGCTACGAGCTCGTTCACCATCACCGTGCGCTTCTTCCAGTACCTCCCACTTGTCTGCTCGTGCCCCACAGCCTCGCCTTCGTCTTCGTCTGGGAACCACCGCCGTCTGCATCAACTCCGGCGAGCTACTGTCATCAACTCCGTGTGCCCCTTGCCCTATGGTGAGTTCCATTTCAACCTGTACAAACTTGCACATCCTCCTAACATGATCTCTTGCTCGCTTGTGCCCCAGATGCCCACCTCCGACAACATCTGACCGCACCCGAGGTGAAGCACAACTCTGGCGAGCGATTCAGGACTACCTCGTGCGCCCCTCGACAAACGGCGAGTACGTTGAGATTCAGCACGACGAGGAGACCTCGGTGAGCCCTCTCTCCCTCTCTCCAGCTTCCTGTATCACCAGAACCATCGCGAGCAGAGCGCGCCGCCGCCGACCACCATCACAGCGCCGCCAGTTCTTGGCTGATACAATGTGAGCCGTTAGATCACGATCCTATGCACACGATAGATCCACTTAACGAAGAGGTACGAGTGATCCTGTGCCGCTCGATCTGTTTTAATCCGACGCTCCACAGAGCTCAATCCTCGCGAACCGTTTTCGGCCAATCAAAACATTCCACGTGGCCAAGAGTTTGTTTTAAAAACAGAATTTGATCTATTAGATGATCAAATTTGTAAATTGCATAACTTTCGATCCACACGTCCAAATTTTACAAACTTTATATCAATGGATTCAAAAAAGCAAGCCCTAGCCAACCATGCCATTTGTTTAGTAAAAAGCTTCTGGTAAAATGTTTGTTTTTGCAGAAACTTATGTATGCTTGTTTAGATTATAAAAATTGTTCTAAAATGATTTTGGGGATAAAATCTTTTGAAAATGGTTTGTTTTGAACCTACTAACCCTAGGAAACAAATTGTGGTTTCAAAAATGTATTTGGTGAAACAAAAGAATGAACTTTGGATTTAAACCCAATTCTAGTCAAATAAAGATATGGTTTATTTATTAAAAATGGTTTTGGAAGAAAACCTTTGGGAAATGTTTTGTTTTAAACTATCTAACCCTAGACACAAGGTTTTGTGGTTTGAAAACATATTTTGTGAATCCGATAGATTAATGCCTTACTAAAACATTTCTACACCACATAAAATGATACCTTGTTTTAAAAATGGTTGATAAAGTGAAGCCTTTTGCAAATGACTTTTCCACCTTATAAAATTACCATTAGGTGTTTTCAAATGTTTATTAACCTTTAGAAACCACTTTTCCAAATAAAACAATCTTTGGCATGCTTGCATGCATTATCTTGTTTCTATGATTTTATGTGATGAATTGCTTGAATGGTAGATTGAACTTGTGCCTTGCTTGATTGAATTGTAGTGACTTGAAGAGTGTGATTGTAGCAAGGACAAGGAGTGAACTTATACTCTACCAAAAAGGAAAGTGATGCTACATACTTTTGTCCCATTATTTTCACTATGCATTAGTGATATTTCTAAGTAAGACTTGCATGGAATTTTGCTAAGTATAAACCATGCTATGGGAAAACCTAGTAGATGAAACCTTAGTAGAATTTTCCTAAGTTAAGATTCCTACTACTATCATGCTTAGCTTAGCTAATAGAAAACAAGGGTGGAATATATATTCATGCTATGGAAAATTTCGAAGTCTGAGGACTTGTGTTTTGTTTAATAAAACAACTAAGTGAATGAAACACCTGGGTGGAATGGAAGGAATGGTTTGTGTTGAGTGGTTACACAAGGCCAGGGGACTAGTGAACCTTGTGTAGCTCACTTGTGGATGGCCACCCAGGAACAAAGAGATTTGAGATGTCAAATGTTGAGAAGCTTCAAGTGCAACCACTTGGCATTATGGGCTCTGCCTGGATCATATAGGTTGCAAGAACTTAGCCAAATGGACAGTTGGTGGTAGGGTAATGATAGGTTGGAACGCGTCCATTATGGTCTAAGGGAAGGCTTCTGAAAGATCTTGTCTTGGGAAACCAAGTCTTGTGGGGAAAGTGCACCACCTCTGCAGAGTGTAAAATCTAAGTACTTAGCCATGTCCCTGGCAAAGGACAATTTGAGCATCAAGACATGGAAGCTATCAAGAATCTCATCATCCAAATTTCTAAGTTAAAAACTTGTGGATTGAACAAGGGTTAAAGGATCTTCAATTTTGATTGGTAGATGCCTTGGGTGATTTTTGCCAAACAAAACTTAGTGTTTTCAAATGATAAGGAAAATCTATTTTGAGCAAAGCAAGCCTAAGCTCCACTTAGCCAAATGCATATAGATGATAGACTCCACTATACTACCATAGTATCACTTGCCAATACAATTCAAATGTATTGACCCTTGTGGCTGTAACTTGTTATGTTGCAGGATCGTTTGATTTAGTGAAGTGTGTTGATTAGGATTACAAAGCCTACAACCAACATGTCTGCCTGTGGCACTTTGAAGATGAAGGACCCCATGTTTATAGATATTCTGCTGCAATGTAATGTAATAGCCAAATGAGCTATGTAAGATGTAATAACTTATTTTATTCCTGGTTATAAAGTTGTATTATGACCTTTGTTTCTTGATATTACATCTTAACTGTGGATGCTAGCTATTGATCCAGGGACTAGCATTGTAAACACAGGGATGTCTACCTTATTAAAGGTTGGGAACCTTACAGATGGTATCAGAGCATTTTGTTGCCTGTAGGATTTGTAAACCTAGGATTGGACAACAACCCCTTAGAAAAATAGGAGTTGTATTTGTTCCAAAACTTATTTACAAACAATCTTGTAAACTCTTTCCTAAACCATTTTGGTTTTGATTCTACATCTCTTCTATTTCTACTTGATGGACAAAACCTACCCCATGGCCAAAGACTTCACCATGTGCAAAGGACTTCATCAACTCTAATGACTTCAACATCTTTAACTCTAATGACTTCAACATCTTCAACTCTAATGACTTCAACATCTTCAACATTTTCACAAAGGACATCAACTTGGATATCACTAAGGACTACAAGTGAGACAAGAAATCCTGCTCAAGACTTGAAGACCAAGGAAACACAACTTAAAAGGAACCATCATCACCTTGAAGTTTGAGACCAAGATGCAAGAAATTCTCTAAGGATACAAAGATCTTGTTCATGAAGAATCAACTAAGAAGGATGGAAATATCCCAAGTGAATCATATAGATAGACCACCATATTTTGTTTAAGTCAAACCCACCAACTTATGTGGTGTAATAAAAATATTTTTGGATGCCTAAAATTATGCTTGAAACTTGTTGTTTGAGTGGAATGTTTGTTTGTAAATGCTTGCACATTGCTTGTGTGAATTATGATGTGTGTGATTACAATTATTCCCTTAGAAATACTTTGCCTATTCTAATCCCAATCCAACCCAAACAGATGACTACTCCAAGAGACTCCAACATCAAGGTTGATGACAACAACAACAACAACAACAACCAAGAGATGCACATGAGAGAACAACTACTAGCAAACCAAACCCAGTTGAGCCAAGTGACAACTCAGCTTTCAGCCAACAACAATGGACTAGACCCAGCCATACAAATGATTTTGAAACTTCAATCCCAACTGTTGCAAGGATTGGCTACTCAAATGATCAACATAGGAGAAAACTTTTCCCAAGGAGCTAATGACAACAAGGATGACAAAGATGTTATTCTAGAAGGAACCCAAGCATGCAATATTTGTGGAGACAAGGATCATACATCCAAGGAGCATGAAGATCAATGCCCTAATTGTGAAGAGAGACATCCAACTAATCAATGCCCCACATCTCAAGTGACTTGTTTCCTATGTGAAGGAAATGATCATGCCCCTATTCAATGCCCCATCTATCCTATAGTTCAACAAATGAAGCAAGATGGAATGCATCAAATGTTTGGAAACCTCCATAAGAGAACAACTTCTACCAAGATGGATGAAGGCAAAGTCAGAACCATGCCACATAAGGCCAAATCCAAAGTGACCATAAAGTGTTGCTACTCTTGTGAAGCAGAAGGTCATATCTCTAGTAACTGCCCCAAGAAGAGAGAAAGATTTCCCACCTTTGAGGTGAGGTATGAAGAGCATGAACTAGAAGAACTCCTAGCTTTGGAGAGACCCAAAAAGAAGAAGAAGGACAAAAGCCAGTCGCAATGTTACAATTGCAAAGAGATGGGACACTATGCCAGTGAATGTCCAGAAAAGAAGAAGAGCCAAGAAGACAAACAAAAGCTAGTGAAACCCAAGATGCGGAAGGATATTAGCCAAGTGTGGTGCAACCACTGCAAAAAGTTAGGACATTATGCATCATATTGTCCAGAGAAGCCACCTCAAGACCTCAACCTTATCACATGTTTCAAATGCAAGGAGCTAGGTCACTATGCAAACCTCTGTCCAGAAAAGTTACATCAAGATCCCAAGTAAGACAAGATGTAATCTAGTTGGAAATTTTAAGGGTGGTAGTGCCCTAGATGCTTTTGAGCCAACTTGTAACCCCTAACCTTACCAAATCTCGGGACGAGATTTATTTTAAGGGTGGTAGCCTGTCACATCCCAAGATTTTCCAAATCTTGTAATGTGAAAAATAAAATAAAAAAAATAAAATTTTGTTGAAAATGAGGGTGAAAAGAAACTTTTTGTTTCAAAAAGGAAACTTAAAACCCCATCTTGAACAAACTTTGATAAAAGTTTGAATCCAACAAAAATCCAAATCAAGAGAAATGCATTCCTCAATAAATGAATCTGGAAATTTAAACCCTTGGAAAATAAACCATAACCCTAAACCCAAATGGAATAAAATCATTTCCAAGTTATCTCCAAAGCCTATGGATTTGATCCATATAAAAGTTTGTCAACAAACATTCACAAATGATCAAGAAAGACAAATAGAAATATTATAAGACCATAGAAATTGGTTTCACTTAATTTGGAACCATAAATAAAATCTTATGAATTTAATAAGATAAGAAATTGAATTCCCAAAGTTAATAAAGCATCTATCAAGAAACCCATACCAATTGGTTAGCAAATAATCTAAAGAGATTTAAAAGGATAAACAAATATCAAACAAGATTTCACAAATTGGAATCACCAAGTTTGGATCTCTAAATAAAAAGATATGGATTTTATAAGAAAAGAAAGAATAATTAAAAAAAGAATATTAAAGATCAAACCAAATCTTGGCCAAATCTTTAAACGAGTGGAATGAATTATAATCCCAATCCAAATAAAAGTATTGAATAAAGATTTTCCAAAATAAAATCAAATGGCATAAACCAAACCCTATTGGAATAAAGACAAATCCCAATTTTAAATGATTAATAAATCTTATTAAAAATCATTCCAAAATAATTCAAGATGAATTATTTGACACCCTTTTTAGTAAACAAAACTTACTGAAAGGTTTTGGAAGAATTTAGAAATTAAATAGAAATTAAAAACATTATTAAATCCTATTTTGATTTAAAACAAGGGACCTTTTTATTAATTAAAAAGACCCCAAAAAGGATTAAAATAAATTCCCAAAATTGATATCAGAATGTTTTACAAATCAATATTTAAACCCACCCAAAATTTGGCAAAGATTTGAAAACAAATGAGTGTTTGAATTGATTAAATAAAATCAAACCAGAATAAAGGAAAAAGGAAAAAGAAAAACAAACAGAATAAAAAAATAGCGAACCAAGCCAGCCCAGACAGCGAGCCCACTAAAGCCCAGCTCGCAGCCCACCTGCAACCCCTCTGCCGAAACGTTTTTCTCACTCAGAAACTCACCCGCGCAGTCACTAACGCGTAGACCCCACTCCTCCTCTCTCCCTCTCGCTGACAACAGACCCCACCGCTGAGTCATCGTCTCCCTCACCCGCGCGACGACCCCGCCCCCAAATCCTCCGTCGCCGTTTCTGGCCAATGAAGGCAGCATCAATCTGCGTTAATCTCTCCATTAACCCTCGCCGCGACCACGCGTACTAAACCGCCTGCTCCTCCTCCTCCCTTTCCCCTGAACGTTGCACCCCCTCTGCCCCCAGGCCGAGCAAATTTCGACCTGGAACGCCCTCTGCTCCGACGAGCTGTCCGGCCAATTCCAGCCAGTACCTGCCTCCCCTTGCCCCTTGGATGCTACGAGCTCGTTCACCATCACCGTGCACTTCTTCCAGTACCTCCCACTTGTCTGCTCGTGCCCACAGCCTCGCCTTCGTCTTCGTTTGGGAACCACCGCCGTCTGCATCAACTCCGGCGAGCTACTGTCGTCAACTCCGTGTGCCCCTTGCCCTATGGTGAGTTCCATTTCAACCTGTACAAACTTGCACATCCTCCTAACATGATCTCTTGCTCGCTTGCGCCCCAGACGCCCACCTCCGACAACATCTGACCGCACCCGAGGTGAAGCACAACTCCGGCGAGCGATTCAGGACTACCTCGTGCGCCCCTCGACAAACGGCGAGTACGTTGAGTTTCAGCACGACGAGGAGACCTCGGTGAGCCCTCTCTCCCTCTCTCCAGCTTCCTATATCACCAGAACCATCACGAGCAGAGCGCGCCGCCCCCGACCACCATCACAGCGCCGCCAGTTCTTGGCTGATACGATGTGAGCCGTTAGATCACGATCCTATGCACACGATAGATCCACTTAACGAAGAGGTACGAGTGATCCTGTGCCGCTCGATCTGTTTTAATTCGACACTCCACAGAGCTCAATCCTCGCGAACCGTTTTCGGCCAATCAAAACATTCCACGTGGCCCAGAGTTTGTTTTAAAAACGGAATTTGATCTATTAGATGATCAAATTTGTAAATTGCATAACTTTCGATCCACACGTCCAAATTTTACAAACTTTATATCAATGGATTCAGAAAAGCAAGGCCTAGACAACCATGCCATTTGTTTAGTAAAAAGCTTCTGGTAAAATGTTTGTTTTTGCAGAAACTTATGTATGCTTGTTTAGATTATAAAAATTGTTCTAAAATGATTTTGGGGATAAAATCTTTTGCAAATGGTTTGTTTTGAACCTACTGACCCTAGGAAACAAATTGTGGTTTCAAAAATGTATTTGGTGAAACAAAAGAATGAACTTTGGATTTAAACCCAATTCTAGTCAAATAAAGATATGGTTTATTTATTAAAAATGGTTTTGGAAGAAAACCTTTGGGAAATGTTTTGTTTTAAACTCTCTGACACTAGACACAAGGTTTTGTGGTTTGAAAACATATTTTGTGAATCCTATAGATTAATGCCTTATAAAATGACCATTAGGTGTTTTCAAATGTTTATGAACCTTCAGAAACCACTTTTCCAAATAAAACAATCTTTGGCATGCTTGCATGCATTATCTTGTTTCTATGATTTTATGTGATGAATTTCTTGAATGGTAGATTGAACTTGTGCCTTGCTTGATTGAATTGTAGTGACTTGAAGAGTGTGATTGTAGCAAGGACAAGGAGTGAACTTATACTCTACCAAAAAGGCAAGTGATGCTACATACTTTTGTCCCATTATTTTCACTATGCATTAGTGATATTTCTAAGTAAGACTTGCATGGAATTTTGCTAAGTATAAACCATGCTATGGGAAAACCTAGTAGATGAAACCTTAGTAGAATTTTCCTAAGTTAAGATTCCTACTACTATCATGCTTAGCTTAGCTAATAGAAAACAAGGGTGGAATATATATTCATGCTATGGAAAATTTCTAAGTCTGAGGACTTGTGTTTTGTTTAATAAAACAACTAAGTGAATGAAACACCTGGGTGGAATGGAAGGAATGGTTTATGTTGAGTGGTTACACAAGGCCAGGGGACTAGTTGTAGAGGTCTCAACCTGATATGGTAGATTCCTCCTGTGTTTACAATGCTAGTCCCTGGATCAATAGCTAGCATCCACAATTAAGATGTAATATCAAGATACAAAGGTCATAATATAAATTTATAACCATGAATAACATAGTTTTATTACATCATACATAGCTCATTTGGCTATTACATTACTTTGCAGCGGAATAACTATAAGTATGGGTCCTTCATCTTCAAAGTGCCACAGGCAGATGTTGGTTGTAGACTTTGTAATCCTAATCAAACAATCTTCATTAAAATCAATCAAACCTGCAACATTACAAGTTACAGCCACAAGGGTCAATACATTTTGAATTGTATTGGCAAGCTTCACTTCTATGTATAATAAGAGTGGACCCTATCAATACATGCATATTTGGCTAAGTAGAGTTTAAGGCTTATTTGCACAAGCAATATTTTATTCTATCTTTTCAAAAATGGTTTTGGTCCTTTGTCAAATCTCTTTTCCAAGAATCCCTTGAACTCCTTGGTAGACACTCAAGTGTTCAAGTCCTTGTCAAAAATCTCTTGAGCTCCTTGGTAACCCCAAGTGCATCAAGTTTTATAATATCTCATGAGTTCCTTGGTAACCCCAAGTGTTCATGTTTTCATCAAAATCACTTGAGCACGTTGGTAACCCCAAGTGCATCAAGCTTAACAAAATCTCTTTGAATTCCTTGGTAGACACACAAGGGCATCAAGTTTTTATTTTAGAAGTTGGAATGTCGAGATCTCCCATAGTTCAAACTTTAGTTGCTCAGTATTGTCCATAACCGGGGACACGGCTAAGTACTTAGATTTTATTAACTTCTGCAGAAGGAGTACACTTTACCCACATGTCACAATCCCATCTTGTTGCCACCAGTGGCCTACTAGATTAGTGCTCACCAAGATGGAGTACTGGCAGATTGAGAATGTGACGAAGTCTTTCCAAAATGTCCTCCCATACACCATTGCTAGCTTGTCTTCAGCACCCATGAAGCATTCTAGATCCCCATGTCCAGTTAACTGAAGACAGTGCATGGGTCTTCCCAATGTAGTTGACTAAGCCAGAGCCATAATAGCATGTGGTTGCACACGAAAGCCACAATTGGAGAAACATGTTCAATCTCTAAGTTTCCTAGGTGTTTTTTATTTGGAGCACAACATCAAAGTGATTGCCATAGACATGGTTCCTTTTGTTGCCACCTTCTCCAAAACTTAAAGTATCCTCCACCTAGGTGGTTCATTGAGTCCTTGTTTTATTATGTAAAACACAAGTCCTTTTCTCAACCTTTGTAAAATCTCAACATGTATCTCTTTTCAAAATATAGCATGGCTAAGCATGTAACAACTACCATATTTTCTCTAAGGAGTGTATAGGGAATCCTATTAGGATTTAGCATAGCATAAGTATAAATCATTTTCATGCATGTTTCAAAATCCACTAAGTATAATGAAAATAGTAGGACTTTTGTATGATAGTGTAACTTGCCTTTTTGGTAGGGAATGGTGGTTAACTCCTTGATCTTGCTAGTCTCACACTTTACTATCTTCACTAAGTCATGCATAAGTATGCAAAGGATGGTTCTATTGTAAGGATGGTCTCCACTAGGTTTCTAAACTTTGGAAGGTCCAAATTGGTCATTTACCAAAATGGCAAAGTCATTAGTTAGAGGGTTTTGCCCAAAACTAGTTTAAAATCCATTCAACATTTTATTTGGTGGAAAATGGTTTTATCAAATCAAAAATCTTTAAGTTTCTCACCAAAAGTTTCTAACTCTCAAGACTTGGTGTTTTGGGTCAGTAGTTTTGAATTAAATATTTTCTCAAAGTTTTTATTCCAAAATCCTTTTTCATAATAAAACCATTATCTTTACTTAGCTAGAAATAGGCTAATTCAATTAATCCATTCTAAATTTTTCCAATTCCATTTTCAAAACCATGGTTTGGTTCCTAGGGTCAGTAAGGTCACAACAAACCATTTTGCAGAAGTTTTAACCCTAAAATCATTTTTAAACATTTTTCCTACTCTAAACAAGCTCACAAAAGAATCTACAAAAACAAGCAAACTAACAGATACTATTGGCTAAACCAAGGGCATGGTTGGCTAGGTCTTGCTCTCCTGAATCCAACGACATAAAATTTGCAATTTTTGGACGTGTGGATCCAAAGATACAAGGGTTTGAAGTTTGCAAATAATTCTGTTTTCAAATCTGTTTTTAAACAGAATAGGTGACACGCGGCGTGATTTCATTGGGCGGTACCGCTTCACGCGGATCACGCTCTGTAGAGCGTTGGATCGAACTAGATCGTATGGTTCTGGAAGCGTACCCGTTCGGCGTTAAATGATCTATCTAGTGCGTCCGATCCAGATCCAACGGTGCTGGCGAGTTTGACCAAAAGGGGGCGGCGCTGACGGTGGCTAGCGGCGGCGCACGGCCAGGCGGTGGCTCTGCGGTGGTTCTAGGAAGCGAGAGAGGAAGAGAGTAGGCTTACCGAGGTCGCGAGGACGGGGTGATGCTCGTCGTGTGCTTGTCGTGGCAGGGGGTGCTCAGGTACAGCTGCGATTGCTCACCGGAGTAGAGAGCAACGCTGGACGGCTCTGCCTATGGTCGAAGGCGACATTGCAGATCACGCGGAGGCAAACAAAAAGCACGGTTAGATGCGTATGGTCGAGGGGATGACGCGTGTGTGATTGAGGGGGAGAGGGGCGGTCTGGTCTTACCGGAGGAACTTGACGGAGAGGTTGCAGACGGCGGCGTCGTCCAGAGCTTGTCGTAGCCGACGCTCTGGGGCGCCCGCGGTTGAGAGGAGGGTGCTGGGAGATGCGTCTGGGAGTGGGGAAGCTGCTAGGGTTCTCGGGATGGTAGGAGGTGGCGTGCACTGGCCTGAATTTGCCGGAGACGGTGGTCGGAACAGAGGAGCTCGGGGAGGAATTGGGGCGGCCTGGTGGCGTGATTGAGGGAGGAGTCGGAGGTGGAATGAAGAAGGAACGCTGGCATTTTATCGAGCTTGGTCAAGGCGAGGTAAAGGCGCGGCATTATTGCGTATTGAATCCACGGAATCATAGCAGGAAACAGCGACGAGGGGGAAGAAGGGGTCGCGCGGGTGTGGACGATGAACAGGGGGAAGTGGGGTCTACCTGGCAGTGAGAAAAGAAATGAGGGGAGGGTCCACTGGTCATACTCAGTGCGGGTCAGAAACGAGGTGTGAATCGTTTTCTGTTCGGGGTGAGATACTGGGCTAGTTCCTGGGCCTGTTGGGCTGTTCGGTTGGGTCAAGTCCGACTCCATTTTTTCTTCCTGTAGTATTTTTCTATTTCTATTTTTGATTTCTGTTTTGAAATTTCTATCAAACAAACATGGTTCAAATCAATTCAAACAACACCCAAAATTTGTAATATTGAAATTAGTTCTATTCAGTAACATGAACCAAAATCCAAATTCAAATTAATATTTTTAATAATAGGGTCCATTATTAATTAAATAAATAGATGTATCAATTATTAAATCCATAGGCTTTGATTTAATTCAAAGCTCCACTGGAGAACTAAATAATTTTAAATCATTCAGTAGGTTGTATTTGAAAATAAGGAATATCTGGAAAGCTTGTTTTAAAATAAAATAACATTTTTGTTATATAGGGTCTATTAATAATAAAATAAAATTGGACCTTGGTTATTTAAATCAAAATAAGATTTGATTTATTTCAAGGCTTTTATTTAAATACCAATCTTTTCCAAAACCAAATCAGTAGGTTCTATTTGGAAATAAAGAATATTTGGAAACTTGTTTAAAAATAAATCAACCTTTTATTTTAGGGTCCATTAATTAATTAAATACAATAGACCTTCATTATTAAAACAACTAGTACTCTATTTTATTTAAAACATTTATTTTGAAGTCTAAAATAAAACTAAAACATTTTAGTAGGATTTATTTGAGAATATAAAAGACTTGGAAAACTTATTTTAAATGATTAAATAAGTTTTGATGTTTTGTAAATAGCAAATACCTTTAAATAAACTTGGATATTAAATCCTTATTAATTTATTTAAATAAACCTTTGCTATTTTCACCAAAACAAAATGTTTTATTTTCCAAAGTTTGTCCAAGTTTTAATTGACTTAATAAAATAATCTTTATTTATAAAACTTCTATTTCTTTTGAAAACCAAATCTTTTTATTTAAAAGAACTAAAATAGTAGTTCCAAAATATTTTATTTTCTTTTATCAAAAGTTTACTCTTTTAATTTTCTTTAGGATTTTATTTGATCCAACTGGTTTGAGGTCCCAATTGAATTCAAAAAGTTTCTTCTGGCCTTGAAAATCAACAAAGTTTTATTTTATTCATTTATTTTCACATTACAAGATTTGGAAAATCTTGGGATGTGACAGGCTACCACCCTTAAAATAAATCTCGTCCCGAGATTTGGGGAGGCTAGGGTTACAAGTATGTTCAACACAACTAGGGTACTACCACCCTTAAAAATTTTCAAGCAAAAATTACATATTGTCCTTCTTGGGATCCTGGGAAATTTTCTCTAAGCAAACATTTGCATGGTGTCCTTGGTGTCCATACTTGACTCATGGGCCAAGGTTGAGTTTCTCCATAGGCTTGTTCAACTTGTTCTTCATCTTTTCTGGACAGTTGCTTGCATAATGTCCTGGATTCTTGCAGTTGAAACAATGGATGTCCTTGAGTTCTTTACGTGGCTCTTGTGGACAAGTTGCTACATAGTGGCCTAACTCTTTGCAGTTGTTGCACCACACTTGGTCAATATCTTTATTCTTCTTGTTCTCTGGGCACTCACTAGAGTAGTGTCCCATTTCCTTACATTTACGACATTGCACAAGGTTCATGTCTGGTGTTGATTTCTTGGGTTTCTTTGATCCTTTGAATTGGGTTGTCTTGTTTGGAGGTATGAATGCTCCTTTTCCTTTGCCATCAACATTCTTGGCATACTTGGATCCTTCTTGTTTCCTTTGTTCTACCATGGAGTAGATGGGGCATTGGATAGGGACATGGTCGTTTCCTTCACAAAGGTAACAAGTAGCTTGAGAGATGGGACATTGTCCAACAGGATGATTTCCTTCACAGTTAGGACATTGACCTTCATGCTCCTTGGAAGTGTGATCTTTGTCCCCACAAATAATGCAAGCTGGGGCTCCATCTAGAATAACATTCTTGTCATCCTTGTTATCATATACTCCTTTGGGATAGTTTTCTTCCATGCTGATCATTTGATTAGTCACCTTAAGCATCAGTTGGGATTGTTCTTCCAAAAACCTTTGCAGTGTTGGATCTTTATCGCTATTGTTGGCTATGAACTGAGCTGTTAGTTGGTTCAGCTGGTGTTGGGTTGCTATGAGCTCTTTCATGCTGTCAACTTGGTTGGTGTTGGTGTCATCCACCTTGGAGTCTTTTGGAGTAGTCATCTGTTTGGGTTGAAGGGAGATTAGAATAGGCAAGATATTTGTAAGGAAATGTTTCTACTCACAACATCTCAATTCACACAAACAATGTGCATGCAATCACAAACCAAACATTTCACTCAAACAAGGTTCAAGTACATACTTAGTCAACAAAATATTTTTGTTACACCACATAGGTTGGTGTGTTTTGACTTAGCTAAAATATGGTGGTCCATCTATATGGTTTACTTGTGATCTTTCCATCCTTCTTGGTTGCTTCTTCTTACATGAGATCATGGTTTCCTTAGGAGAATTTCTTGGTCTCAAAATCTCCAAGTGATGTGGGCTCTTTCTAACTTTTGCATTCCCTCAGTCTCTAAGTCTTGAGCAAGATTTCCTTGTTTCACTTGTGGTCCTTAGTAATTTCCAAGTTGGAAGTCCTTGGAAATATGCTGAAGATGTTGAAGTCATTAGAGTTGAAGAAGTTGAGGTCATTACAGTTTGAAGAAGTTGAAGAAGTCCTTTGCACATGGTGTAGTCTTTGGCCATGGGGTAGGTTTTTCCATCAAGTTGAAAATAGAAGAGGAGTAGAGTTGAAACCAAAATGCTTTGAGGAAAGAGTTTACAAGTGTTTTTGGTAAATAAGTTTTTGGAATAAGACAACTCCTAATTTTCTAAGGGTTTTTGTCCAATCCTAGGGTTTACAAATCCTACAGGCAACACAATGCTCTGATACCATCTGTAGAGGTCTCAACCTGATATGGTAGATTCCTCCTGTGTTTACAATGCTAGTCCCTGGATCAATAGCTAGCATCCACAGTTAAGATGTAATATCAAGATACAAAGGTCATAATATAAATTTATAACCAGGAATAACATAGTTTTATTACATCATACATAGCTCATTTGGCTATTACATTACTTTGCAGCGGAATAACTATAAGAATGGGTCCTTCATCTTCAAAGTGCCACAGGCAGATGTTGGTTGTAGACTTTGTAATCCTAATCAAACAATCTTCATTAAAATCAATCAAACCTACAACATTACAAGTTACATCCACAAGGGTCAATACATTTTGAATTGTATTGGCAAGCTTCACTTCTATGTATAATAAGAGTGGACCCTATCAATACATGCATATTTGGCTAAGTAGAGTTTAAGGCTTATTTGCACAAGCAATATTTTATCCTATCTTTTCAAAAATGGTTTTGGTCCTTTGTCAAATCTCTTTTCCAAGAATCCCTTGAACTCCTTGGTAGACACTCAAGTGTTCAAGTCCTTGTCAAAAATCTCTTGAGCTCCTTGGTAACCCCAAGTGCATCAAATTTTATAATATCTCATGAGTTCCTTGGTAACCCCAAGTGTTCATGTTTTCATCAAAATCACTTGAGCACGTTGGTAACCCCAAGTGCATCAAGCTTAACAAAATCTCTTTGAATTCCTTGGTAGACACACAAGGGCATCAAGTTTTTATTTTAGAAGTTGGAATGTCGAGATCTCCCATAGTTCAAACTTTAGTTGCTCAGTATTGTCCATAACCGGGGACACGGCTAAGTACTTAGATTTTATTAACTTCTGCAGAAGGAGTACACTTTACCCACATGTCACAATCCCATCTTGTTGCCACCAGTGGCCTACTGGATTAGTGCTCACCAAGATGGAGTACTGGCAGATTGAGAATGTGACGAAGTCTTTCCAAAAGTTCCTCCCATACACCATTGCTAGCTTGTCTTCAGCACCCATGAAGCATTCCAGATCCCCATGTCCAGTTAACTGAAGACAGTGCATGGGTCTTCCCAATGTAGTTGACTAAGCCAGAGCCATAATAGCATGTGGTTGCACACGAAAGCCACAATTGGAGAAACATGTTCAATCTCTAAGTTTCCTAGGTGGTTTTTATTTGGAGCACAACACAAAGTGATTGCCATAGACATGGTTCCTTTTGTTGCCACCTTCTCCAAAACTTAAAGTATCCTCCACCTAGGTGGTTCATTGAGTCCTTGTTTTATTATGTAAACACAAGTCCTTTTCTCAACCTTTGTAAAATCTCAACATGTATCTCTTTTCAAAATATAGCATGGCTAAGCATGTAACAACTACCATATTTTCTCTAAGGAGTGTATAGGGAATCCTATTAGGATTTAGCATAGCATAAGTATAAATCATTTTCATGCATGTTTCAAAATCCACTAAGTATAATGAAAATAGTAGGACTTTTGTATGATAGTGTAACTTGCCTTTTTGGTAGGGAATGGTGGTTCACTCCTTGATCTTGCTAGTCTCACACTTTACTATCTTCCCTACAAGTCAATCAAGCAAACACAAAATCAACTAACATTCCAAACCAAAGTGAAACAAACAATTTCACACTCACAAAGCAAATGGAATCTAAGTCATGCATAAGTATGCAAAGGATGGTTCTATTGTAAGGATGGTCTCCACTAGGTTTCTAAACTTTGGAAGGTCCAAATTGGTCATTTACCAAAATGGCAAAGTCATTAGTTAGAGGGTTTTGCCCAAAACTATTTTAAAATCCATTCAACATTTTATTTGGTGGAAAATGGTTTTATCAAATCAAAAATCTTTAAGTTTCTCACCAAAAGTTTCTAACTCTCAAGACTTGGTGTTTTGGGTCAGTAGTTTTGAATTAAATATTTTCTCAAAGTTTTTATTCCAAAATCCTTTTTCATAATAAAACCATTATCTTTACTTAGCTAGAAATAGGCTAATTCAATTAATCCATTCTAAATTTTTCCAATTCCATTTTCAAAACCATGGGTTGGTTCCTAGGGTCAGTAAGGTCACAACAAACCATTTTGCAGAAGTTTTAACCCTAAAATCATTTTTAAACATTTTTCCTACTCTAAACAAGCTCACAAAAGAATCTACAAAAACAAGCAAACTAACAGATACTATTGGCTAAAACAAGGGCATGGTTGGCTAGGTCTTGCTCTCCTGAATCCAACGACATAAAATTTGCAATTTTTGGACGTGTGGATCCAAAGATACAAGGGTTTGAAGTTTGCAAATAATTCTGTTTTCAAATCTGTTTTTAAACAGAATAGGTGACACGCGGCGTGATTTCATTGGGCGGTACCGCTTCGCGCGGATCGCGCTCTGTAGAGCGTTGGATCGAACTAGATCGTATGGTTCTGGAAGCGTACCCCTTCGGCGTTAAATGATCTATCTAGTGCGTCCGATCCAGATCCAACGGTGCTGGCGAGTTTGACCAAAAGGGGGCGGCGCTGACGGTGGCTAGCGGCGGCGCACGGCCAGGCGGTGGCTCTGCGGTGGTTCTAGGAAGCGAGAGAGGAAGAGAGTAGGCTTACCGAGGTCGCGAGGACGGGGTGATGCTCGTCGTGTGCTTGTCGTGGCAGGGGGTGCTCAGGTACAGCTGCGATTGCTCACCGGAGTAGAGAGCAACGCTGGACGGCTCTGCCTATGGTCGAAGGCGACATTGCAGATCACGCGGAGGCAAACAAAAAGCACGGTTAGATGCGTATGGTCGAGGGGATGACGCGTGTGTTATTGAGGGGGAGAGGGGCGGTCTGGTCTTACCGGAGGAACTTGACGGAGAGGTTGCAGACGGCGGCGTCGTCCAGAGCTTGTCGTAGCCGACGCTCTGGGGCGCCCGCGGTTGAGAGGAGGGTGCTGGGAGATGCGTCTGGGAGTGGGGAAGCTGCTAGGGTTCTCGGGATGGTAGGAGGTGGCGTGCACTGGCCTGAATTTGCCGGAGACGGTGGTCGGAACAGAGGAGCTCGGGGAGGAATTGGGGCGGCCTGGTGGCGTGATTGAGGGAGGAGTCGGAGGTGGAATGAAGAAGGAACGCTGGCATTTTATCGAGCTTGGTCAAGGCGAGGTAAAGGCGCGGCATTATTGCGTATTGAATCCACGGAATCATAGCAGGAAACAGCGACGAGGGGGAAGAAGGGGTCGCGCGGGTGTGGACGATGAACAGGGGGAAGTGGGGTCTACCTGGCAGTGAGAAAAGAAATGAGGGGAGGGTCCACTGGTCATACTCAGTGCGGGTCAGAAACGAGGTGTGAATCGTTTTCTGTTCGGGGTGAGATACTGGGCTAGTTCCTGGGCCTGTTGGGCTGTTCGGTTGGGTCAAGTCCGACTCCATTTTTTCTTCCTGTAGTATTTTTCTATTTCTATTTTTGATTTCTGTTTTGAAATTTCTATCAAACAAACATGGTTCAAATCAATTCAAACAACACCCAAAATTTGTAATATTGAAATTAGTTCTATTCAGTAACATGAACCAAAATCCAAATTCAAATTAATATTTTTAATAATAGGGTCCATTATTAATTAAATAAATAGATGTATCAATTATTAAATCCATAGGCTTTGATTTAATTCAAAGCTCCACTAGAGAACTAAATAATTTTAAATCATTCAGTAGGTTGTATTTGAAAATAAGGAATATCTGGAAAGCTTGTTTTAAAATAAAATAACATTTTTGTTATATAGGGTCTATTAATAATAAAATAAAATTGGACCTTGGTTATTTAAATCAAAATAAGATTTGATTTATTTCAAGGCTTTTATTTAAATCCCAATCTTTTCCAAAACCAAATCAGTAGGTTCTATTTGGAAATAAAGAATATTTGGAAACTTGTTTAAAAATAAATCAACCTTTTATTTTAGGGTCCATTAATTAATTAAATACAATAGACCTTCATTATTAAAACAACTAGTACTCTATTTTATTTAAAACATTTATTTTGAAGTCTAAAATAAAACTAAAACATTTTAGTAGGATTTATTTGAGAATATACAATACTTGGAAAACTTATTTTAAATGATTAAATAAGTTTTGATGTTTTGTAAATAGCAAATACCTTTAAATAAACTTGGATATTAAATCCTTATTAATTTATTTAAATAAACCTTTGCTATTTTCACCAAAACAAAATGTTTTATTTTCCAAAGTTTGTCCAAGTTTTAATTGACTTAATAAAATAATCTTTATTTATAAAACTTCTATTTCTTTTGAAAACCAAATCTTTTTATTTAAAAGAACTAAAATAGTAGTTCCAAAATATTTTATTTTCTTTTATCAAAAGTTTACTCTTTTAAATTTCTTTAGGATTTTATTTGATCCAACTGGTTTGAAGTCCCAATTGAATTCAAAAAGTTTCTTCTGGCCTTGAAAATCAACAAAGTTTTATTTTATTCATTTATTTTCACATTACAAGATTTGGAAAATCTTGGGATGTGACACTAGTGAACCTTGTGTATCTCACTTGTGGATGGCCACCCAGGAACAAAGAGATTTGAGATGTCAAATGTTGAGAAGCTTCAAGTGCAACCACTTGGCATTATGGGCTCTGCCTGGATCATATAGGTTGCAAGAACTTAGCCAAATGGACAGTTGGTGGTAGGGTAATGATAGGTTGGAACGCGTCCATTATGGTCTAAGGGAAGGCTTCTGAAAGATCTTGTCTTGGGAAACCAAGTCTTGTGGGGAAGTGCACCACCTCTGCAGAGTGTAAAATCTAAGTACTTAGCCATGTCCCTGGCAAAGGACAATTTGAGCATCAAGACATGGAAGCTATCAAGAATCTCATCATCCAAATTTCTAAGTTAAAAACTTGTGGATTGAACAAGGGTTAAAGGATCTTCAATCTTTGATTGGTAGATGCCTTGGGTGATTTTTGCCAAACAAAACTTAGTGTTTTCAAATGATAAGGAAAATCTATTTTGAGCAAAGCAAGCCTAAGCTCCACTTAGCCAAATGCATATAGATCATAGACTCCACTAGACTACCATAGTATCACTTGCCAATACAATTCAAATGTATTGACCCTTGTGGCTGTAACTTGTTATGTTGCAGGATCATTTGATTTAGTGAAGTGTGTTGATTAGGATTACAAAGCCTACAACCAACATGTCTGCCTGTGGCACTTTGAAGATGAAGGACCCCATGTTTATAGATATTCTGCTGCAATGTAATGTAATAGCCAAATGAGCTATGTAAGATGTAATAACTTATTTTATTCCTGGTTATAAAGTTGTATTATGACCTTTGTTTCTTGATATTACATCTTAACTGTGGATGCTAGCTATTGATCCAGGGACTAGCATTGTAAACACAGGGATCTCTACCTTATTAAAGGTTGGGAACCTTACACATGTATATGGCGCCACTTTTGATGTTGATAGATTCTTTAAAAAAATGAAATGCTGAAAGAGAATCTATAAAATATATTTGGGAGAAAAGAAAAGATTGGAAATATCCAATTTAGGTATATGGATGATATACATGTTATGGTTATATTCTTTGCTTGTTAAACAATGTGGTTCTTGGGTATTGGATACCGAATTGGTTGGTATGAAATTTCATACGGAACGATGCAATTCATAAACCACAATGGCCTAAATAACTAGCAAGAGAATATGTGATGATGTTCATCGAAAACAAACAAACCGTTGTTTGTATTTCTCGTTGACATCAAAGCTTGACTTCAAGATTTGTTTTAATAATTGTTATTTGAATCAGGTATGATGAGAACAAAGGTTGTTCAAATAATTATCGTATTCCATATAAGATGGATGATTTACAAATCTAGTTGGAGAAATCACATCCATAAAACCTAATGCTAAAATGTCGCAAGACAAATGATTGAAAGATCACTTACGAAGTGACATCGCCGTTTAAATTATATTGGAAAGAAAACATGAAGAATCTCCATATTCATGGATTTTTGGAGTCTTTGATTTGATCAAGTGACGCTTGTCAGACTTTCCTAGGGATAATTAAAACTTTGTTCAAAGGGCAAAGAAGAACGATCGACTAAATTATTGGAATTAATACATATCGATGTATGTAGTCCATTAAGTATAGTCGTAAGCGATGGATTTCAACTTCATATGCTTTCTCCGGAAATTTGAGTGAATATTCACTTAATGAGAAAGAAGTATGAAATATTTGAAAATGTTCAAAGACTTTCAAGATGAAGTGGAAAATCATTGTGACAAGAAAATAAATGGTTTATGATTTTATCATAAGGGATTTATTTGAGTTACAAGTGTAACAAGAAAATAAATGAATTATGATTTTATCATAAAGGGATTTATTTGAGTTGCAAGTTTAGCAAAACACCTAGATTTACATCTCCCGAAACACCATAGGAGTATGGAGTGTTTGAGATTTGTAATGAAACCTTGTTTGACATGGTTGGATCAAAGGTGTTATTTATTAAACTGCCATTATGTTTTAAAAGATTAAAGCTTTAGAGACTACCGCTTTTACACTAAAAAGAGCTCCATCTTGATCCGTTGAAATGACACCATATGAGTTATGGTTTGGGGTAAAACCCAAGTTGTCATTTCTTAAATTTTGGTATGCTAAACATAAGTAAGATGTTTACAACCAAATTCGGATGAGCATGTCTTTGTAGGTTATTTCGAATAACAATTGGTTATTCCTCCATAACACCAAGGACAACAGGGTTTGTCGCTTCAAACATGAAGTTTCTTGAAGAAGGAATTTTTCATAAAAGTTAAGTGGGAGGACAATAGAACTTTGATAAGGTTAACGCACCTTAGCTATATGTGCTGAGTTGGGCAGCACCGGAAATCGTTCCGAAG
The DNA here is from genome assembly GCA_916181665.1 of Avena sativa. Taxonomy (NCBI): domain Eukaryota; kingdom Viridiplantae; phylum Streptophyta; class Magnoliopsida; order Poales; family Poaceae; genus Avena; species Avena sativa. The sequence continues at coordinate 429,769,951 of OV702280.1, forward strand.
GCTGCCATAATGCTCATAGCTTATGTGCCTCAAAGGTTGTGGTCACGGAGATCTAAGTTCCTATTGAACCAAGTAGGTCGGTTAAACAATCAAATGCTAAGATTTGAGAGTAAATCATTATTGTTTGACAATGATGAACCGAATACATACAAAGAAGCGATGATGGGCCCTGACTCCGTCAAATGGCTTGAAGCCATAAAATCCGTGATAAGTCCATACACGATAAATCAAGTTTTGAACTTGGAAGACCCTCCGGAAAGGTGTAAAAACCTATCGGTCGTATTTGGATCTATAAAGAAACAGACATGGATGTTTCAAATCTATGAAATAGTCGACATGTCGTAAAGTATTTTATGACAATGTTCAAGGAGTTGACTATGACAAGATTTGATCTTTCATAGCGATATTTAGTCTGGACGGATTAAAGTAGCAACCACTACATATAATTTGGTATATGGTAGATGAATAAACAAAACAAAGTTCTGCTAATAGAATGGTTACCTAGGACGTGTACATGACACGGTCCAAAGGGTTTTGTTAAATTCAAAGGATGCTAAAAAGGGCATGCAAACTTCAATGGTTGAAGTAAGCATCGCGGAGTTGGAATCTTCACCATGATGAAAAGGAGTTTTCATCCGGAGACGATGAAGATGCTTGCATTTGCAAGAAATTAAGTGGGAGCGCTGAGACACATTTCTAATACATTATGTGGATGACATATTGTTGATTAGAAATGATGTATCTTTTATTGACAAAGGTTAAGAATTTCATTTCGATGAAATACTTAGGCAAAACCCGAATATTTAGCATGAATGTCTATAGTGGATAGACTGTGACGCCAATATGGTTGTGCCAGACGTACATATATGAGATATTTAAGGAGTTCAATATAGAAACGACAAGAAACGGTTCTTGGCGCATGGAAAGGAATTGAATCAAGATTCAAGTGTATCGACACTTGATAAGTGAAACAAGATTCAAGTTCTTTGACACTTGATGAGTGAAATCACGAGAATGTTTTGATCAATCATACCATGATATGTACACATCCAGATATGTCCTATGCTCTAAGTGTTATGAGCATATACCAGAATGAATCATAAAATGATCATTGGACGATAGTAAGGATATTCTTATGATATTTTGGAAGGACTAAGAATATATTTTTGTAGAGGTGACAAACAATTACAAATAGTTCATTGTAAAGCGTTACATTGATACTTGTTTTGTCACAAGATACAAATTAAGTTTATCTCAATTTAAACTATGAGTGGCACGATGAAATGGAAAGGAGTTTTCATGATGGATTTGGATGTATTCCAAAGTTAAGACATTCTGACGAATACTACAACAAAAGGCTAAGTATATAACTGCTATAGTAGCAGCAAAGGAGGGAATTTGTGTCAAGTAGTTTGTTATCAAACTAAGGTGTGGTTCGCAACGGGCTAACACTAAAGATATATTGTGTGACAATAGTATCGACGTGTTTTAACCCCAAGAAACTAAAGGTCTCACCAACAGACCAAATTTATACAATGCCATCTCATTGGAGAATGAGTGATGCGTGGAGACGCAAAGACATGCAAATACACACGGACCTGAAAGCATCAGATCCGTAGATTATGTTAACCACTTGCAGTTGCGTATATGGAACACCAGAAAGCCATAGGTGTTCAATACGCAAAGTTTTCAAACTAGATTATTGTCTCTAGTGCAAGTGGGAGACTGAAGGGAATATGCCCGAGAGGCAATAATAAAGTGGTTATTATCGTATTCCTTATTTATGATAAATGTTTATTTTACATGCTATAATTGTATTAATACGGAAACGTTAATACATGTGTGTTTAATAAACAAAAAGGAAGTTCCTAGTTATGCCTCTCTTATAAACTAGCTCGTTGATTAACATGATAATCAAAGTTTCCTGATCATGGACATTGGATGTTGTTAATAACGAGGTCACAACATTAGTGTAATGATGTGATGAACATTCATCCGAAGTATAGCATTACGATCAAAGTCATTGATTTTATATTGCTATAACAACTTACGAAGTGATCCTAATCCTTAGACCATGAGATCATGTCAATCACTAACACCGGAAGAGTTTCTCGATGACATCAAACGTCACACCGTAACTGGGTGATTATAAAGATGGCTTCAGAACTAATAAAGTGTTATGTTGAGACCCATGGATCGAGAGTGGAATTTGTTCATCCCGATGACGGATTGATATGCTCCGGGCCCTCTCGGTGATATCACATTGATTAGCTTGCAAGCAAGTGATTTGATCACGAGAATGTTATATCACGGGAACGAGAAAAGAGTGCATGTCGGTAACGAGATCAAACTAGGTATGGAGATACTGATGATCGAATCTCGGACATGTAATATATCGTGAAACAAAGGGATTAATATACTAGCGTAAAAGGTTCACACGATCACAGAAGTCATCGTTGAATGTGTGGGAGTCAGTATGGATCTCCAGGTCCCGCTACTGATTATTGATCGGAGAAGGGTCTCGATCATGTCCGCATTATTCGCGAAAAGTAGGGTGACACACTTAAGGGATGCCGACACCATTTGGAGCAAATGATATGCCAGAAAAAGAAAAGGAAAGCGCAGGAATTTATTTCACTAGACACCAGAATTGTTTCGGTTGAAATTGCTGAAACTTGTTCTGCATGTGAAATGGAATACTAGCAAGGGGTTTTATGTGAATGTTTGTTAATTAAAGTAATTAAAAAAATTCTGAATAAATAAATAAAAGAGTTTTATTTAAATGAGAGCTTGCATTAATTTTGGTGGAAAATTAATGCATGTGAGTGGAATTGTGAGTGGAGAGGTTTTTATGTGAGTGGAGCTTCCACCACATGAATGAGGGAGAGGTGGGGGCACCCTCCATGGCCGGCGGCCATGCCCCCTTGGGCTTCCCCCTCTCCCCTATAAAATGACCCCCTCCTCTCACTTGTCTCTCACACCTCCTTGCGAAGGATCTCTCTCCCCCCTTTAGAATTTCCCCATGGTCTCGGATCAGCGAGATACATGTTCCCGATGGCTTTTTCTGGAAGGATTTGTTGCTTCCGCTGCTTCGCTGGAGCGAGGGCGCGGAGGTTGTCGGGATACCCGTACATGTGTGCGATCACGGATGCACCACTGCTTTGAGGTGCTGGACTTGATCGTGCTGGACCGGTTGGACCAGAAGGACTTCATCACGATCTTGAGATCGGCAAGCGTTCATCTACATCATCCACGAGTAAAACCTCGTTAACGCTATTCGGTCTTCGAGGGTATGTATTCTATGGATGTATATCCACCCGTTGCTTGTATCTAGTAGATAGATCTTGGTACATAGATGTTCCCATCGTAGGAAAATTTTTGTTTTCTATGCTGCGAACCCTACAAAATGGTGCCATCTCAATGCTGGCTTGATAGCTATTGTTATAAGAAAATTCTACATAAGGCAGACTTTCATCCCAACTGGCTCCATAGTTTAGGGCACATGCCCTCAACATATCTTCAAGAATCTGATTAGTCCTTTCTGTTTGTCCATCAGTTTGAGGATGAAAAGCAGTGCTGAATTCCAACCGCGTTCCCAATGACTCACGTAATTGCCTCCAAAAATGAGAAGTGAATTGGGTTCCTCTATCAGACACAATACTCTTGGGTACTCCATGTAGACATAAAATTCTACTCATATAGATCTTGGCCAACTTAGCACTTGTATAGGTTATCTTCACGAGTATGAAATGAGCCACTTTAGTTAGGCGATCCACTACTACCCAAATAGAATCATATCATGACCGGGTCCTTGGCAATCCGGTAATAAAATCAATACCAATCTTGTCCCACTTCTAATCAGGAATAAGTAGTGGTTGAAGCAAACCTGCTGGTTTCTGATGTTCCGCCTTCACTCTACTACACACATCACACAAAGCAATATGTTCGGCGATGTCCTTCTTGAGATTATTCCACCAAAATCTTTCCTTCATATCCATGTACATTTTGGTGTTACCCGGATGAATGGAATACGGTGAGTTGTGTGCTTCTTGCAAAATCAGTTTCCGAAGCTCCGGATCTTGTGGAACACAGATACGTTTTCCATGCCATAAAGTACCCTATCCGTCTTCATGGAATGCTTTGGCTTTTCCCTTGCCAATCTTTTCCTTGATCTCTTCAATTTCCTTATCAGTCTTCTGGGCTTCCTTGATTTTGTCCAACAAAGTAGGTTGAACATCCAAATACATGAGATGTCCTTCAGGCACAATCTCCAATCCGAGGTCTCTAAATTGGGCACACAGATCATCTGGCAGTTCTCCCTTAGTGAGGCCATTCACAAAAACCTTACGGCTTAGAGCATCTTCTACAACATTTGCTTTACCGGGGTGGTATTGCAAACTCAATTCATAGCCCTTGATGAGTTCTAGCCATCTTCTTTGTCTCATGTTAATTTCCTTCTGGGTGAAGATATACTTCAAACTCTTGTGATCTGTGAACACTTCACAATGCTTTCCTAAAAGATAATGTCTCCATGTTTTGAGTGCATGGACAACAGAGGCTAACTCTAAATCATGAGTAGGATAGTTCACTTCATGAGTTTTGAATTGTCTCGTGGCATAAGCCACAACTTTCCCTTCTTGCATAAGTACTGCACCTAATCCATGATGAGATGCATCACAATACACTTGGAAATCCTTCTCCAAATCCGGCAAACACAAGACTGGTGCTGTCACAAGTCTCTTCTTCAATTCTTGAAAGCTGAGTTCACAACCTTCAGACCAAGCAAATTTCTTGTCTTTCTTTAGAAATTCTGTCATAGGCTTTGCTACTTTGGAAAAATTCTCAATGAACCTTCTGTAGTAACCTGCTAAGCCAAGGAAACTACGAACTTCTTTCACTGACTTGGGAGATTCCCATTCGGTTACAGCTGATACTTTAGTAGGATAAACTGCTACACCATCTCCTGACACAACATGTCCAAGAAAACCAACTTCATTTAGCCAAAATTCACAATTGCTGAATTTGGCATACAGCTTATGCTCCCTGAGCTTCTCAAGTATCAAACGCAAATGTCCTTCATGCTCTTCTTTGCTTTTGGAGTAGATTAAAATGTCATCGATAAAAACGACAACAAACTTATCAAGGAATTCCATGAACACCTTGTTCATCATATTCATAAAGTATGCTGGAGCATTAGTCAAACCAAATGGCATCACAGTATACTCATACAATCCATACCTTGTGGTGAAAGCTGTCTTAGGTATGTCTTGTTCTCTTATCTTGAGTTGGAAATAACCCGACCGAAGATCAATCTTTGAGAACACACAAGCTCCTTCTAGCTGGTCAAACAAATCATTGATTCTAGGCAAAGGGTATTTGTTCTTGATAGTCACCTCATTGAGTGAACGGTAATCTATGCATAACCTTTGACTTCTATCCTTCTTCTCCACAAACAAAACGGGTGCTCCCCAAGATGAAGAACTTGGTTGAATAAATCCTTTCTGCAACTGCTCTCCGAGTTGTTTCTTGAGTTCTTTCAGTTCATCAACTGACATCTTGTACGGTCTCTTTGCTATTGGTCCAGATCCTGGTAGCAAATCAATAAGGAACTCCACATCTCTATCTGGTGGCATTCCAGGCAATTCTTCCGGAAACACATCCGGATATTCACTCACAATTGGCACACTGTCTATGCTAACCCCCTTAAGATAATTTAGCTTACTCCCTTTTGATTCAAAGTTAGACTTGAATTTAATCCGTTTCCTTTCCGGGGTTGTGAGTGCAACAGTACGATTAGCACAATCTAGTACTCCTTCATACTTAGCCATCCAATCCATTCCCAAAATTACATCCAGTCCTTTGGAATCTAGGATTATCAGACTCACTGGAAACTTATGCTTTCCAAACTTTATTACTAGATCCCGGCATCCAAGACTTACTATCATATCTCCACCTGGTGAACTAACTTTTATTGGACACCCAATGTTTTCAGTTGGAAACCCATTTATATCAACAAATGCTTTTGATATGAATGAATGCGATGCTCCAGTATCAAAAAGAACAAGTGCTGGAATAAAATTGAGTTTGAACTTACCAGCAACAGCATCTGGCTCTTCATAGATTTCCTCCACATTTATGTGGTTCACTTGTCCCTTCTGAAAAGGGTTAGGCTTGTTGGGTCCTTCAACTTTCTTTTCCGGGCATTCATTTGCATAATGCCCCATCTTCTTGCACTTGAAACAGTCAACCTGACTAATATCCTTCTTGACAGGCTGGCTTCCACTACCACTGTGGTGGATTTTATATCCACCCTTGTGGTTCTTGTACTTGTCATTGTCATGACTACGGTGATGCTTGTTGTCATGATGACGGTTGTGGTTGTGGTGCTTTTTGAATTTCCCATGCTTGTGGGATCCTGAGCTTCCACTATCATCATAATGGGAACGTTTGTGAGACGATCCCGAGCTGTGCTTGTCCAAGTGCTTTCTCTTTCTACTCTGAACTTGCTTCATTTTGTTCTCCAAAATAGCAGCCTTGTCACAAAGAGACTGATAAGTGGGAACATAGGCCACTGATAGCTGCAAGTTCAATTCATCATTCAGCCCTTCAAGGAAATTTTCCTTCCTCTTGGCATCGGTGTCAACTTCGTCCGGTGCATAACACGCCAGATTGTTGAACTCTTCAATATATTCAGCCACGCTGCGGTGGTGCTGCTTCAGATTATGGAACTCTTTCTTCTTCAGACTCATCACTCTAGATGAGATGTCAGCAGTACGAAAGCCATCTTCAAAGATAGCCCATGTCACATCTGCAATGGGAGTGGTGATTTGGAAGTTATCCCACCAAGTGGCTGCTGGTCCTTCCAACAAGTGAGCTGCAAATCTGACTTTCTCTTCATCAGTACAGCCAACTGTTACCAAGTCTTTGTTCACAGAGCATAGACACTCATTGGCTACCATGGGATCAGTTGTTCCTGAGAACTTTGCTGGCCTCAATCTCAAGAACCTGGTAAGCATGTCAAAACCCGGTGGGTTGTTATTGTTGTTGTTGTTATTGTTGTTATTCTGGTTCTGGATGAATGTAGTCATCATTTGCATCAGCTGAGTCTGAGCTGTCATCATTTGCTCCATCTCAGGGGTGATGTTGTTGTTGTTGGGGTTGGGATTGGCACGACGGGGAGGCATCTGTGGTTTGGTCAATAGAGATAAGAATGAGATACCCATAGATGCTATTATGCACAATACATCACATATACAATCACCAAACATGCATCACAATAATAAAGATTCAACAACAAGATAACAAGTTTGCAAAGTAAACACACCAATAGCAAGCCACCCACATGTTGGATGGTCATTGCGACTCAAATAAAGCATGGTAAATAAATGATAAATGAGTAGTCAATACTACTCCTCGGCATCAACCTCCTCCTCAACAAAGGTAAGACCTGCATTCTCCATAGCGGTCTTGTATTCCTCGACATTGGTGGTCAAGGTCTCTACTTTGGCTTTGAGAGCCCTCTTCTGAGAACGAAGCCTCTCAATCACAGTCTGCTGATGCTCGAGCTCGAAGTCCTTGGCCTCCAGTTCTGCAGTCATGTCTCGAATCCTCTTGTTCCTATCTTGGACTCGCTTCTCTTAACTCTTGAACTTTCTGTCCTGGCTCTCGAACTTTGCCTCCATCTCCTTGACTATCTCATCTTGCTCCGCGAAGAGCTTGTCCTTCTCACGAAGCTGCACCTGGAGTTCGTCATTGCTGAGCATGACGTTGGTCCTATCAGTGTCCACGTGCCTAAGAAGAACCTCTAAGTCCTGGAGGTATAGACGAATCGGCTCTGCTGTCTCCCTCGAAGTGTCCTCGAAGTCGATGGCCTCTCCATCCTCATCACGTCTACCGAAGGCGTGGAAGTGAGTACCTCTAACCTGTCGAGAGTGTCTCCCTAACAGACGTCCAATCAAGTCCTGCATGACTACCTCTAGGCCTCTCTCTCCTTGTCATCGTGCATGAGCTTGAAGATGATAGCCTCCGTGGTAGGCTCAGTCTGGCGTCCGGGCTGATTGACCTTGAAACCCCAAAGGTCTTTCCTCTCAAACTTGGTGAGGGGAAGCACCATGATGGTAGGAAGAGGGAGATTGAGCAATCTAGTGAGCTCAATAATACGAGGGCCAAAGCGAGTTCCCTGGAACTCCTCAACAGTGTTGATGGTAACATTAGGCATCTATTTACAAGATAGAAAAAGTTAGAAACAACACAATTTAAGATAAAACACAAGGCAAAGCATCACATGAATATCTTTGGAAATCCAAACACACAAGTCATGGCATACATGGATCCATTACAACATCCAAGGTTCAACTTATTTTAAGCAACATTTGGGAAATAAGGTGATAAGTGGTGGTCCAACTAGCGAAGTACACTTACAATCCTATCTCACTAGATATGTTGGCTAACACAATATTTCTAGAAGCAATCACTCTATCTTGAGCACATGACTCCATTACTAAGTCTATAATGTCTCCTCTTAAGGTTTGGTTGGTAGCCTCCAACTCTTGGGTATGTTTCTTCTCTTCCTTTAGGTCATTTTGGATGTTGAGCATTCTGCACTTGACTCTATCACCAAGTTCTTTGATGGTCTTCCAAGCTGCATCCCTTGCTGAATCAAAGAATGTAGTGTGCATCACTGAATTGGTGAACATGCAGAATCCTGATTCCTTGTGGTTGTCTTCCTTGTTTTTATACAAGTGAAGTTGCACCCACCAGTACTCAACTCCTTCATCCATCGCACGAAAACCTTTGTACACAGCTGCACCATGTATTTCCATTGCAACCATGAGGTCCTTGAGAGCCTTGGGAAATTCTGTCTCACACTCCAAAGTCATTGTCATGAGTGCTCCCTTCCTTACGGCTTCGTTGATGGAGTTCATCTATAAATAGAGATGAGAAAGAAGATTAGAAAAGTTTACAAGAAGAATAGACAAGTGTAGAAGTTGTTGAAAATTTTTCCTTAGTGGTTTCCAATCCTAGGGTCATAATCCTACAGGCAACACAGTGCTATGATACCATCTGTAAGATCCCTCCTTTATAAAGGAAAAGGATCCATGTGATTGCAATGCTAGTCCCTGGATCAATGCTAGCATCCACAGTTTAAGATGAAGTACACAGAAACAAAGGTCATTATTATAGTCATTCCAGAGACAACATAGTCTTTACAACTCCATGGCCACAGGCCTAATACAAGAGTTTAAATAAGTAAATAGATAAAAGTCTTCATCTTCATGTGCCACAGGCAAACATGTTGAGTGTAGACTCATGACTCCTAATCCTCATCAGAGTAACCTGCAACATCACAAGTTACAGCCACAGTGGGTCAATAAATTGGAATAGTATTGGCAAGTGATACCTTAGTATAATATTTTGTGGACTAAATACTATATGCAGATTTGGCTAAGTGTAGTTTAGGCTTGCTTTGCTCAAAATAGGTTTTGCCTATTAGTTGAAATCACTAAGTTTTTATTTGTCAAAACTTTTCCCAAGGAACCACCAATAGACATTGGGGTCCTTCACCCTTGTTCACCCACAAGTTTTAATTAGAAATTGGGATGAGGAGATTCTTGATAGCTTCCATGTCTTGATGCTCAAGTTGTCCAATACCAGGGACATGGCTAAGTACTTAGATTCTTCCATCTGCAGAGGTTGTGCACTTTTCCCACAAGCCTTGATTTTCACCAAGACAGGACCTTTCAGAAGCCTTCCCTTAGACCAAATGGACGCGCTCCAACCTATCATCCCATTACCACCAACTGTCCAAATGGCTAAGTTATTGCAATCTATATGATCCTGGCAGAGCCCATATTGCCAAGTGGCTGCACTAGAAGCTTCTTAACATTTGGCCTCTCAAATCCCTTTGCTCCTGCGTGGCTTTCCACAAGTGAGATACACAAGGTAAACCATAGAAATGGGCCTTGTGTAACCACTCAACATAAACCATTCCTTCCATTCCACCCACGTGTTTCATTCACTTAGTGTTATTATTAGGCAAAAACACAAGTCCAAAGACTTAGAAATATTTTTATCATAGCATGTATATTTCACCACCCTTTGGTTGCTACTAGCTAGGCTAAGCATGGCATAAGCATCTTAACTTAGAAAATTTCTAGCAATTCTACAACTACTAGGATTTCCCAACATAGCATATAAGCAAAAATATAATCATGCAAGACTATCAAAATATTTCTAATGCATATTAGAAAACATAGGGATAAAAATATCATAAAGCACCACTTGCCTTGGTAGTTTGGAGAGTAGTTACACTCCTCACAATCACAATCACTATTGGCACCGAAATCTACACATAAAATCATAGCAACAAATCACATACAAAATAAATACAAGCAAAAATATATGGATGCATGCAATATGATATGTGATGATTTTCTAAACACAACAAGACAAGTTCACAATACTGGTTCATAAACAAGTTCAAAACTTGCCAAACAACATTTATTTAAACACTAAAACATTTCTCAAATAATTTATATACACAAAATAGGCCTACACATGTTTCTGTAAATAAAACCATTTTAATAGAAGCAAAACATTAAACACATTGCATATTTAGAAAGGGATTGTTATCTTGATTCCATTGATATAAAATTTGTCAAATTTGAACGTGGGAAACAAAAGTTATGGCTAAAACAAAATCAAACATCTAATAGATTCAAATTCTAATTTTAAATCTAACTAGCAGACATGCGGCGTGTTTCTATTGGCTGATACCGGTTCGGGCGGATCGATCAACGAGAGCCACACGATTTAAGTGAAGATGCACGGCCAGATCTAGCGCGTACCCTTTCGTTAAGTGAATCTAACGCAGCCGATGGATCTAGATCTAACGGTCCGCGATCAAGCGACCACAGATGGGCGGCGGTGGCGGTGGCAACTGGCGGCGGCGAGCTCTGTCTATGGCGGCGCGGTGCTACAGGGGGTTCTGGGGTCGTCGGAGACGCTTACCAGGTTCGTAGCGATGCACTGATGCTCAACGTGGCGACGACTTGGCAAGGGGCGCACGGACACGGCTGCACGGGCTCGTCGGAGTTGCTGACAGCGTCGGGCTCGGGTGGACGGCAACGTTGGCGACGCTCCTGGTCACCCTAGCATGAATAAAAGGCATCAGGAGATGTGCAAGGCTACGGCGAACACGCTCGTGTGAATCAGAGGCGAAGGGGAACAAGGGGCTCACCGAATTTAGTCGCCGGAGTTGGAGACGTCGTCGGGAGCTTGCTGTGCTTGATGGAGTCGACGACCTGGGGCGGTATAGGATGAATCAATGGTGTCATAAGGTGCGCAAGGAAGTTGCGAATCTGTCTGCACGGACTAGAGGAGAAGGGGCGCACGGCGCTCACCGGGATTGGTCGCCGGAGTGAGCTCTGTCTGCGACGGTGCAAGGGCGATTGAGGGCAGCCTGGGGGCGCTTCTGTCTGGCTTTGTTGGGGGAAATGGCCACGAGGGGGAGGTGGTCTGTGGCATCCCGCAAAACCACTACTAGAAAAACGCGTTGATTTGTGCATTGCATCGTCATCATCATGTGTTGTTTGTCTAAAACTATTTTCGCAAAGCCCGTTTTGTTTTATAAAACGCCCCATCGTTAATCAAATATCAAACCCCGGGTCTCCGGATTATTTTGTTTGTCTGCTATTGGTTTGCAGAAGCCGTGTTTAAAACAAATAAAATATCAAAGTATTTTTAGTGGGGCAGTCGAACGGGCCGAATCGACCCGAACGACCACCCCAGAAAATATAATCGGTCCAACCATAATCCTACAGCTACCAATCTACCTACCCACACCCAGCCTCCACATCACCCTGGCCAATCAGCAGATGCCACCTCACCCTCTCCCTCCCCTCAACCAATCCTATCCTGCCGCCTAATCTCTCCCTCTCCCTCTCTCACCTCACCCCACTCACACCCACACAGCACACACGCACTACACGCACGCACCAACAGCCCCCTGCCCGACCTGCCCCGTGGCCCCACCCAATCCCCTGGGGCCCACCGACGCGGCCCACTCCCCAGACCGCCCGCTCCCCTGGCCGTCTTCAACCTCACGCCCCGCGTACCCCGTTCCCCTTCTCCCCCAAGCGTCTCCACCCCGTCGCCCCGCCGGTCTGCCACCGCCTGCACCGCGCGCGCGCCCGCCACCGCTCGCGAGCCGTCCCCGCCGGCCCCGCCTCCGCTCCTCCCCGGCGACCCGCGCCCGGCCGCGCCTTCCCCGACCCTGTGCCGCCGTTGCCGCCTGGCGGAGCTCCGCCCCGCCTCGCCCAGGCAGAGTCCGTGCGTCCCCGACCGCGCCGCCCCGACGCCGCCGCCTCTGTCCTCACCTCTCCGCCGTCAGCTGCCGCTCGCCCTGGCGCCGCACCTCCGCTCTCCGCCACCTGCGCCCCGCGCGCCTCACCCCGACCCGCTCCCGCGCAGGCCGCCAGCGACCCCGAGCGCCGCCGGCCCCTTCGCCCTGCGTGCGCCGCCAGCGACCCCGAGCGCCGCCGCCTGCGTCCTGCCGCCCCCTCCGCCCTCTGTCTCGTCGCCGGCAGCCGCCACGCGCCCCCGACGCAAGCCCTCCCCGCCACCAGTCCGCCTCGACTCCACCGCACCCCGCGCCCCGCCGCCGACCTCGCCCTGTCCGCCGCCCGTGCCGCCCGCCTCGGCGCCGTCCTCGCCTGACCCCGAGCACACCGCTGCGAGTTCTCTGCCTCCAACAGTGCACGATTTCGGTGTAGTACCAGGTTGGTACTAAGCTGGGATGTGGAGACCGCAAACCGCAAGATCTTCTCGGAGCGGTTCAAATTCTGAGGCCCCAAGACCTACAAGACCGGCTTGATGCCGAAGAATGTACAAGGTGCTCCCCGAAGACCACGACACCATACCGCAAGATCGTCCCGGGAACCGAAGACCGATCCGGGATGTCAAGGTCTTCTTCACGGATGCGAGTCCGGACCGAACCGCCAAGATCGTCTTCCGGACGCCGAGACCGATCCCGGCGTTGGACCGAACCCGCGGACACCAAGATTGCCACGAGCACGCTCCCGAACGCTAACACCGGCTCGGTGGCGCGGGCTCGACAAGACCCTCGCGACGGCAAGATCGGCCCGTGGGACCCGACAAGATCTGCGCGACGACAAGACCGGCAGCGACCCGTAGAACCCGATGCGCCCCGGCGCCGAACCAAGTCCTGCTTCCCGGATGCCGAGGTCACCGACACCGAACAACAAGATCTACTTCGCGGACACCGTGCGACAAGATCTACCTCTGTTATCCGAGAACGCTTCCGCCGAGACCGAACCCCGTCGAACCCTGAACCCCGAGACCGGACCCTGAACCCCCGGCACCTCAAGATCGTCGAGACCCCTAATGTGTGATCCCCTTCCTGAAACCCTATTTTATAATATAATCCAACTTGTCGCATTTTAATTGTTCATGCATGCATATTGTCATGTGGTTTGGGGGCCTTATGCCGATTCACCTCTAATTAAATATGGGGCCCATATGCGGGCAAATCTAGCCTTATATTGGCCTCATTTAAACTTGGGTAGCGAACCGGTGATACTTTCTGCCTTGTTAAACAACATTTAAATTGCGGGGTAGCTAAACAACATGAACCACCTAATTAATTGTCGGGGCCCCGGTTCCGCTTAATATGACCTAATTGCATCGCACCTTTGCCTTGCCATACATCATGCATGCATCATGCCGATCTTCTGCCGTTGTATTAAAATTGCATCCGGTGTTTCTTCTAGTGTTTTGCTTCTTCGCGGATAAGGCCGTTGAGTTGATGCGAGTGTCGACCCGATCTTCGGTTGAACCCTCGGCAATGTTTTCAGGCGAGCATCTTCCCCTTTCTACCTATCCTACTTTTATAGTATCTATTTCCCTCCTGTTGATCTATTGCTAGCTGTGTTGCGATGCTTTAGTTTCCGCACCTTGATATACCGTGTAGCCCTATACTGCCTTGGACACATCCTATTACCTGTTGTTTGGTAGATAGTTGGACCCGCGCGTCGTAGTCGCTTGCTCAAGTGCTGTTGCGTGTCGTCCAGTGCCACAGTTGTTGATGTATTGCCGCATGTTGTTGTTGGAGATGATCCTAGTTTTACTTATCGTTCACTTTAATTCCTGTTTAACAACTAAAATTGAAATAAGCAGAGGCATCGGTGGGTGATAGATAATATTTGGTTTCCGAACGCCCACTTGTGTCCCGTAGGACCCCGAGTACTTGATACCTGTTCCTTGATTTATCGCGCTATCCACATCCGGGAGGTATATGGGACCCCCCTTAGCCAGAGCTTGATTCAGTCTTATTTCTTGGGGCCACAAACAAGTTTGAGGTTTTATTTACGATCCTGTACTTATGCCATGTTTTACTGCGTTATTTACGATTGTGCGATGGATAGCACACTGTACTGTTTAGGTAAGCGGAATGTTTTCGCGGTATCGACAATCCCCGTTTGGGGTTCCCAGTCGTTTACAACCATTGACGCAAACCTTGAGTCCGTCTCGGAGCTAGCTTACTTCGTTGCGGTTCTACTCAATGGGGTGGCCCCCTGAAATATTTCTGAATCCTGTGATTGCTTTGTAGTGAAAGCCTCGTTGGGTTTTGATTTGGTTTTTCCGAGGTTGATCTAGTGTGTGTTGCTATTTGTGCACCCCGGCCGGGTTAAAACTTTCTGAAAGCCGTGTCCGCGGTTATGGACGACTTGGAGCACAGTATCTCGACCATAGACAAGCATAACTAAAGTTTATTGCTATAAATTTGACTTTATAATGACTAGTAATCAGCTTCACTATAATGGAATGGCTAAATAATCCTGCCAACAATTGCTTGTTGTGTTGTCGCTTGCGACCCTTGTACCTGACTAGTAAGTATTGCAACTACAACGGAATGGCTAATAAAAGTACCAACAACTGCTGGGTTTTTGGGTCATCTCATGCTAATTGTATCTGACTAGTAAGTGTCGTAACTATAACGGAATGGTTAACTAAAAGTGCCCACTACTTAATTTATCAGAACGACTATCTTCACCTGACTAGTAATTGCTGCAACGATAACTGAATAAGTAAAACTGCCAACTGTGTGAGTTCCTCGGTTGACTTCCTCGTTTGGTCTCGAGGGGGAAACGCCAGGATGGGTTTGTATGTTGGTAGTATCAGGTTGGTTCCGAATAGGTCCTTCTTACCCCTCTCTGATTGCCGCCAGTTGTATCGAGTCTCTATAGGTTGTTTAGTGCATGCTGCCGCTGCCGCTTCAGTCCACCATACCTATGTAGGCGAGGACCGCCGAATTCTAGCCTCGCCGTGTACTGGCCTCAGTACTGACGCTCCTCTTTTTCCTTTGCCCTTTGTCGGCACCCCTTTTGTTTAAGCAGGTTTGAGATCGACGTCGTTAGCAGGGTTACCCTTCCGGCTTGGCCTGGGCAGGGTTATGGACGCCATTGGTTATTCTTCAGGGCTCTTAGCCCCATTTGCATCTTGTCCGTAGCCGGACGCTCTATCATTTTCAAGGTGATTTGGATCTTTGTATATTATATCTGTATTCTTGACTCTTTGAGTCGCTGTTGTATATATCTGTTCTGTGGGTCCCATCGAGGACTGTTGGGTAATGTTATTACTTCGTTTTCCACCCGCACGAAAGTGCCTGGTGGGCACCTTTGAATCGTTTCTATGCGGGTTTGGTGGAAAGCGCTAAAACTTGCATAGGTCCGATTCTGAGGGTGTTACATGGTCTTATAGCCAGAGAGGGAGCGAGAATCACGCGAGGAAACGCCGGCAATAACTCGATTTAAAATGCGGCAGTGAATGGCGAAGGGAACGGCCGGCGACGTGGTCGTGGGTGCGATTTGTGGAAGATGATGATGAGCTGACGAGGTCCACCAGTCAATGACCCGTTGGGTAGCGCGGGTGCGGTGAGAAAATCAAAAGGAGAGGGAAAACCCGGGTGGGCTGGCTAACGGGCTACTTTTCTTGTTGGGCCAAAATCCTGGCGCCGGCCCTTTTCCTTTTCTCTTTCCTTTTTCTTTTTCTGAATGAATTTCCAGGAACCTTTTTCAAATGATTTCAAAATCTATTTGAATTCAAATATTTTCAGGATTTTTGCAGTGTGCAACAATCACATTTCTAGGCATAAAACCAAGTGGTCACTTTGAATTGGCCTGGTCACTTGGAATAAAATAAAATAAGTAGTGACATAGCACTAGTTTTAAATAGGTTTTGAAATTGGTTTTCAAATTATATTTGTCTTGAAACTTTGGTTTAAATCCTAGCAATCTAGCAATACACTCTGAAAGCAATAAGACACAAGGTTTGGTTCACTGAACATCTATCTCACATTGGAGATTTGTATTTGTTTTTAAATGCTACTGTTTTTGAATTGATTTGTTTGAAATGAATTCTACATGATCATGGATGCATGGATGATATGCATGAGTTTGAAACATGATTTTAGGGATGTTACAATTATTGAGTCGCAATGACCATCCAACATGTGGATGGCTTGCTATTGCTGTGTTTACTTTTCAGAACTTGTTGTCTATGTTGTTGAACTTTTATTATTATGATGCATGTTTGGTGATTGTTTATGTGATGTATTGTGCATGTTAGCATCTATGGGTATCTCATTCTTATCTCCATTGAACAACCACAGATGCCTCCCCGACGTGCCAATCCCAACCCCAACAACAACAACAACATCACCCTGAGATGCAGCAGATGATGATAGCTCAGACACAGCTGATGCAAATGATGACCACGTTCATACAGAATCAGAAAAACAACAACAACAATAATAATAATAATAACAACAACAACAACAACAACAACAATCAGAACAACCCGCCGGGTTTTGACATGCTTACCAGGTTATTAAGGATGAGGCCAGCAAAGTTCTCAGGAACTACTGATCCTATGGTGGCCAATGATTGGCTACGCTCTGTGAACAAGGATTTGGTAACTGTTGGCTATACTGATGAAGAGAAAGTCAGGTTTGCAGCACACTTGTTGGAAGGACCAGCAGCCACTTGGTGGGATAACTTCCAGATCATCACTCCCATTACGGATGTGGCATGGGCTATCTTTGAAGATGGTTTCCGTACTGCTCACATCTCATCCGGAGTGATGAGTTTTAAGAAGAAAGAGTTCCATAACTTGAAGCAGCGCCACCGCAGCGTGACTGAATATATTGAGGAGTTCAACAATCTGGCGCGATATGCACCGGATGAAGTTGACATTGATGCTAAGAGGAAGGAAAAGTTCCTTGAAGGATTGAATGATGAATTGAACCTGCAGTTAGTTGTGGCCTATGTTCCGACATACCAGTCTCTTTGTGACAAGGCTGCTATTTTGGAGAACAAAATGAAGCAAGTTGAGAGTAGAAAGAGAAAGCACTCTGACAAGCACAGCTCGGGATCGTCTCACAAGCGTTCCCATTATGATGATAGTGGGAGTTCTGGATCCCACAAGCATGGAAAATACAACAAGCACCACAACCACAACCGTCATCATGACAACAAGCACCACCGTAGTCATGACAATGACAGATATAAGAATCACAAGGGTGGATATAAGAGCCACCACAATGGAAGTGGAAGTGGCAGTGGAAGCCAGCCTGTTAAGAAGGATCTTAGTCAGGTTGAATGTTTCAAGTGCAAGAAGATGGGGCATTATGAAAATGAATGCCCAGAAAAGAAAGTTGAAGGACCCAACAAGCCTAACCCTTTTCAAAAGGGACAAGTGAACCACATCAATGTGGAAGAGATCTATGAGGAACCTGATGCTGTTGCTGGTAAGTTCAAACTCAATTCTGTCCCAGCATTTGTTCTCTTTGATACTGGTGCATCTCATTCATTCATATCAAGAGCATTTGTTGAAATAAATGAACTACCGGTAGAAACTATTGGGTGTCCTATAAAAGTAAGTTCTCCTGGCGGAGAAATCGTAGTGAATTCAGGATGTCATGATCTAGTCATAGAGTTTGGGAAGTATAAGTTTCCCGTTAACATGATAATCCTAAACTCCCAAGGATTGGATGTTATTTTGGGAATGGACTGGATGACTAAGCACAAGGGAGTGATAGATTGTGCCAACCATACTGTCTCACTCACAACTCCAGAAAACAAAAGGATCAGATTCATGACCAACTTTGAAGCAAAAAGGAGTAAGCTAAATTCTCTTAAGGGGGTTAGCATAGACAGTGTGCCTATTGTGTGTGAATATCCAGATGTATTTCTCGGAAGAATTTCCAGGAATGCCACCAGATAGAGATGTGGAATTTTTGATCGATTTGCTACCAGGTTCCGGACCAATAGCAAAGAGACCATACAAGATGTCAGTTGATGAACTGAAGGAACTCAAGAAGCAACTTGGAGAACAGTTGCAGAAAGGATTTATCCAACCAAGTTCTTCATCTTGGGGAGCACCAGTTTTGTTTGTGGAAAAGAAAGATAGAAGTCAAAGGTTATGCATAGATTACCATTCACTCAATGAGGTGACTATCAAGAACAAATACCCTTTACCTAGAATCAATGACTTGTTTGATTAGTTAGAAGGAGCTTGTGTGTTCTCAAAGATTGATATCCAGTCAGGTTACTTCCAGCTCAAGATAAGGGAGCAAGACATACCTAAGACAGCTTTCACCACAAGGTATGGATTGTATGAGTATACCGTGATGCCATTTGGTTTGACCAATGCACCAACTTATTTCATGAACATGATGAACAAAGTGTTCATGGAGTTCCTTGACAAGTTTGTTGTCGTTTTTATCGATGACATTTTGATCTATTCCAAGAGCAAAGAAGAGCATGAAGTACATCTACGTTTGATACTTGAGAAGCTTAGAGAGCATAAGCTGTATGACAAATTCAGCAAGTGTGAATTTTGGTTAAATGAAGTTGGTTTTCTTGGACACATTGTGTCAGGTGATGGTGTACCAGTTGATCCTGCTAAAGTTTCAGCTGTAACTGAATGGGAGTCTCCTAAGTCAGTGAAAGAGGTTCGTAGTTTCCTTGGCTTGGCCGGATACTACAGAAGATTTATCGAGAATTTCTCCAAGGTAGCTAAGCCAATGACAGAGTTGCTAAAGAAAGACAAGAAATTTGCTTGGTCTGAAGGATGTGAACTCAGTTTTCAAGAACTGAAGAAGAGACTAGTGACTGCACCAGTCTTATGTTTGCCAGATTTGGAGAAAGATTTCCAAGTGTATTGTGATGCATCACATCATGGATTAGGTGCAGTACTTATGCAAGAAGGGAAAGTTGTGGCTTATGCCTCGAGACAACTCAAAACTCATGAAGTAAACTACCCTACTCATGATTTAGAGTTAGCCTCTGTTGTCCATGCACTCAAAACATGGAGACATTATCTTTTGGGAAAGCGATGTGAAGTGTTCACAGATCACAAGAGTTTGAAGTATATCTTCACCCAGAAATAAATTAACATGAGACAAAGAAGATGGTTAGAACTCATTAAGGACTATGATTTGAGTCTGCAATACCACCCCAGTAAAGAAAATGTTGTAGCGGATGCTCTAAGCCGTAAAGTTTTTGTGAATGGCCTTACTAAGGGAGAATTGCCTGATGATCTGTATGCCCAATTCAGAGATCTCAGATTGGAGATTGTGCCTGAGGGACATCTCATGTCTTTGGATGTTCAACCCACTTTGTTGGACAAGATCAAAGAAGCCCAAAATACAGATAAGGAAATTGAAGAGATTAAGGAAAAGATTGGCAAGGGAAAAGCCAAAGGATTCCATGAAGATGAACAGGGTACTTTATGGTATGGAAAACGTATCTGTGTTCCACAAGATCCGGAGCTTCGGAAACTGATTTTACAAGAAGCCCACAACTCACCATATTCCATTCATCCGGGTAACACCAAAATGTACATGGATATGAAAGAAAGATTTTGGTGGAATAATCTCAAGAAGGACATCTCCGAACATATTTCTTTGTGTGATGTATGTAGTAGAGTGAAAGCGGAACATCAGAAACCAGCAGGATTGTTACAACCACTACCCATTCCTGATTAGAAGTGGGACAAGATTGGTATGGATTTCATCACCGGATTGCCAAGGACCAGTTCAGGATATGATTCTATCTTGGTAGTAGTGGATCGCTTAACTAAAGTGGCTCATTTCATACCTGTAAAGACAACCTATACAAGTGCTAAGTTAGCCAAGATCTATATGAGTATGATTGTATGTCTACATGGAGTACCCAAGAATATTGTGTTTGATAGGGGAACTCAATTCAATTCTCATTTTTGGAGGCAACTACATGAGTCATTGGGAACGATGTTGGAATTCAGCACCGCTTTTCACCCTCAAACTGATGGACAAACAGAAAGGACCAATCAGATTCTTGAAGATATGTTGAGAGCATGTGCTCTAGACTATGGAGCCAGTTGGGATGAAAGTCTGCCTTACGCAGAATTCTCTTACAATAACAACTATCAAGCCAGTATTGATATGGCACCATTTGAGTTTCTCTATGGGAAAAAGTGTACCACCCCATTTCTATGGAATGGTGTGGGAGAAAGAAGTTTGTTCGGACCAGAACTAATAAAAGAGGCTGAAGAGAAAGTCAAGCTCGTTAAGGATAGATTAAAGATAGCACAGTCCCGACAAAAGAGCTACGCAGATCCTAAGCGTAGAGAATTCGCCTATGAAGTGGGTGATAGAGCTTATCTTAGAGTGTCACCACTTCGTGGAGTGAAGAGGTTTGGAGTCAAAGGAAAATTGTCCCCAAGATATGTTGGAGCATTCAAGATTCTGAGTCGTAAAGGGGAAGTAGCTTATGAGATTGAACTGCCAGAATCATTGTCTGCCGTTCACAATGTGTTTCATGTGAGTCAGCTTAAGAAATGCCATCCAGAAATGGAAGAGACTTCTTTAAAGGATACTATACCTTTGGAAGAGGTTCAATTGGAGAGTGACCTCACTTATGAGGAGAAGCCTATCAAGATTCTTGAGACTGCAGAAAGAGTTACTCGGACTAAGACTATCAAATTTTGCAAAGTTCAATGGAACCATCATTCCGAAGAAGAAGTAACATGGGAAAGAGAAGATGATCTTCGGAAAGACCATCCTCACCTATTTGCTAGCCAACCCGAATCTTGAGGGCGAGATTCACCTTAAGGGGGTTAGATTTGTAACATCCCTAAAATCATGTTTTCAAGGATTGCATATCATCCATGCATGCATATCATTTAGGAACCAAATATCAAACTCATTTCAAGTAAACAGAAGCACTAAGTGCTATTATTTTATGTAGACAAAGCATTGATCCAATGCTACTCTCCAATGAGAAATTACTTGTTTTAACCAAGCTTTGCTTGCTCTCTTGTTGTTTTGGTTGAATGTTAGTGCTTGGACCAAAATTTAAAAAACAGATATGGTTTTAAAACCATTTTCAAAACTTATTCAAATCAAGTGCTTTAGCACTGTTTATTTTGTTTAATCAAAGGGACCAAGCTAGTACAGAGAGACCACATGGTTTTATGCCCAGAAATATGAGTGTTACACTCTACAAAAATCCAGAATAAATTTGAATTCAAATTGCATTTGAATTCATTTGAAAATGAATCCAGAAAATCAAAACAGAAATAGAAAAGGAATAAAGAAAAGAAAAAGGGCCAGCGTTGCCAATCTGGCCCAACACTAGATCCAGCCCAACAACCAGCCCACCCGGGGTTTCCCTCTCCCTCTGTTTCTCACCCACGCGAGCACCCCCCCCCCCCCTCTCGCTGACGCCCCGGACCCACCTCCACATCACCCCTTCGTCCCCAAATCACGCCCACGACCAGCTCGGTCGCGGCCGTTTCTTCCCGACGATCTCGCGCTTGATTACGCGTTACTGCAAGCATAACTCCCTCTCTCGCCCTGGCTACTTAAACCCGTCCTCACTCCGCTCCATTCCCCTCACTCACCAACCACAGAGCGCCGCTAGGCTGTCCACAATCGAGCTCGCGACGCCGCTGTCCCGAACCACTCCGGCGAGCCATCACGGTGAGTTCCGAGCATGCCTTGCTTTCTGGTTCACGCGAGCTGCTTCACAATCATCTTGTGCTTCTTCTGACACCTTTGGTTCGACTTGTACTGCCCTAGGTCGTCGAATCCGTCGAGCACCGCAAACTCCCGACGCCGTCTCCAACTCCGACAAGAAATTTTGGTGAGGTTCGATCGCCCCGTGCCTTCCCCTTGACCCTATCATGTTCGCCTGAACGATGTGCACACGCTGATTCCTTCCGTTTGTGTTAGGGCGGATCAGAACGTCGCCAACGTCGCCGTCCACCTAAGCCCAACGCTGTCCTCGACTCCGACGAGCTCCCACGGCCACAACAGCTTGCCCCTGTCCACGCCAACAACATCTGGAGCTTCCTCGCAACCTTGCGACGCCGGTAAGCTTCACCACTGCCCCCAGCCCTCGCTATAATAGCCGCACCATCGCCGGCAGAGCCGTCGCCGCCGCTGTGCCCATGAGCGCCGTCGATTTAGAGTCAGAGATATTTGATCCACTGGACCTAGATCCAGTGGTTTAGATTAGAAGCCTGGCGAAGAGGTACGGGCAGATCTGAGCCACTGGTTTAAAGTACATCTGACGATCCGCGAGCGCGATCCAGCGCGAAGCGGTACCATCCAATTAGAGCGCGCCGCGTGGCCAGTTCTTAGATTTAAAATCAGATTTTATATCTATTAGATGTTTAAACTTGTTTAATTCATAACTTTTGATTCCCACGTCAAAATTTCACAAATTTTATATCATTGGAATCAGGAGAGAAAGACCTTTATGTTTATGTAATGTGTTTAATGTTTTTCCTCTGTGAAAGTGGTTGTTTTTGCAGAAACATTTGTAGGCATAAAATGTGGATATTAATTATTTGGAAAAGTTTTTGCTAATCAAATAAAGTTTATTTTTCAAGTTTTGGAGTTGTTTATGATTCAGTACTGTGAACTTGTCTTGTTTGGTGTAGAAAATCATCACATGGCATATTGCATACATTCATGTATTTTTGTTTGTATATATTGTGTATGTGATTTTGTGCCATTATTTTATGTACAGATTTTGGTGCAAATAGTGATTGTGAGGATTGTTGCTACTCTCCAAACTACCAAGGCAAGTGGTGCTTCATGATTTTATTCCTATGCTTTCAACTATGCATTAGAAATATTTTGCTAAGTCTTGCATGAATATTTTGATCTATATGCTATGCTTGGGAAATCCTAGTAATTGTAGAATTGCTAGAAATTTCTAAGTTAAGATTCTTATCAATGCCATGCTTAGGCTAGCTAGTAGAAACCAAGGGTGGTTATATATTCATGCTATGAGAAAATATTTCTAAGTCAAGGACTTGTGTTTTGTTTAATAAAACAACTAAGTGAATGAATCACCTGGGTGGAATGGAAGGAATGGTTTGTGTTGAGTGGTTACACAAGGCCCATTTCTATGGTTTACCTTGTGTATCTCACTTGTGGAAAGCCACCCAGGAACAAAGGGATTTGAGATGCCATATGTTAAGAAGCTTCTAGTGCAGCCACTTGGCAATATGGGCTCTTCCTGGATCACATAGGTTGCAATAACTTAGCCATTTGGACAGTTGGTGGTAGTGGGATGATAGGTTGGAACGCGTCCATTTGGTCTAAGGGAAGGCTTCTGGAAGGTCCTGTCTTGGTGAAAATCAAGTCTTGTGGGGAAAGTGCACAACCTCTACAGATGGAAGAATCTAAGTACTTAGCCATGTCCCTGGTAAAGGACAATTTGAGTATCAAGACATGGAAGCTATCAAGAATCTCCTCATCCCAATTTCTAAGTAAAAACTTGTGGTTGAACAAGGGTGAAGGTTCCCCAATGTCTATTGGTGGTTCCTTGGGAAAGATTTTGACAAAGAAAAACTTAGTGTTTTCAACTAATAGGTAAAACCTATTTTGAGCAAAGAAAGCCTAAGCTACACTTAGCTAAAATGCATATAGTATCTAAACTACCAATATTCTACTAAGGTATCACTTGCCAATACTATTCCAATGTATTGACCCACTCTGGCTGTAACTTGTGATGTTGCAGGTTATTCTGATGGTGATTAGGGGTTATGAGTCTACACTCAACATGCTTGCCTGTGGCACATGAAGATGAGGACTTATTTATCTTATTACATATTTGAACTCTTGTATTAGGCCCGTGGCCATGGAGTTTATAAAAGACTATGTTTGTCTCTGGAATGACTTGTAATAATGACCTTTGTTTCTGTGTACTTCATCTTAAACTGTGGATGCTAGCATTGATCCAGGGACTAGCATTGCAATCACAAGGATCCTTACCTTTATAAAAGGAGGGATCTTACAAACAATCAATAAGCTAAGCTTGGGGGGAGTAGATACGTCCAAAACGTATCTACTTTACTGAACACTTTTGCTATTGTTTCTCCTCTAAACTTGTGTGATTTGGATACAACTAACATGAACTGACGCTATTTTCAGCAGAATTACCTTGGTGTCTTGTTTTTGTGCAGAAAATCAACTATCAGGAAAAATACCGGAAAATATGCCAAAAAATATATTTCACCAGAAGACCCACGGAGCCAGAAGACGAGACGGAGAAGGGTCCTGGGGGCCCACACCCTTGCCAGGCGCGGGCCCACCTCTGGCCATGCCTAGGGGGGTGCAACCACCCCAAGCACCGCCTAGGCCTCCCTCTGCGCCTATAAGTTTCCTCTCGGCCTAAAAACAAAGGGGGGTTTTATAGTTTTCCAGAAAGAGTTCCGCTCCACCGCTGCCACCAGAAACCAAGATTCGGATCCAGAAACTCTGTTCTGGCATCCTGCCGGGACAAGAATTTGGAGAGGATCATCGCCATCGTCATCACCAATGCATCTCCATCAACCACCGATGTTTCCCTCATCCATGAGTGAGTAATACCCCAATGTAGGTTTGGGGATGGTTGGGATTGGATGAATTCTATCATGTAATCGAATAAGATCTGTTAGGGCATAGTGCCTAGTATCTCTATTAGTGCTATTTGACTTTGTTGCAACTTGTTCTGCTTAATTCTTGTCACTAGGACCCGAGTGCCATGATCCTAGATCTGAACTTATTATTGAATCATTATGATAGTATTGTTTGTGGTCTTATCTGCAAGTTGTGTACACATATCATTGTCCGGATCCAAAGGCCCCAAAGTGACAATAATTGGGACAACCAGAGGGGATGGCTGTGGTGTGAGGATCACATGTGTTCATGGAGTGTTAATGCTTTGCTCCGGTGCTCTATTAAAAGGAGCACGTTAATTGCCAGTAGTTCCCTAGAGGCCCTGCTGCCACGGGCTGGCTGGACAGAAGATGTTGTGCAAGTTCTCATTGCGAGCACGTATGACTATATTTGGAGCACATGCCTAGGATTGTTTAGTACTTGGATGCTTGTTATTTTTTATCTGCAATGCCCTAGATCTTGAAGTTACATGTTTAGACTCGTCCATGCAACGCCTGTCCATCCGTCCCTATGCCTACCGCACTCTAATCCTACTGTTACCATGACTGTTACTATTGCTCATGTTTCACTGTTGTT
Source organism: Avena sativa (assembly GCA_916181665.1). Classification (NCBI taxonomy): domain Eukaryota; kingdom Viridiplantae; phylum Streptophyta; class Magnoliopsida; order Poales; family Poaceae; genus Avena; species Avena sativa. Next base: position 429,795,545 of record OV702280.1, read on the forward strand.
GTCGTTGTTGTTGTTGCTTTGTTGTTGCTACTACCAAATTGTTGCTACTGATAAACTTCTATGAGCAAGAATTATTTCCAGGTGCAGCTGAATTGACAACTCAGTTGTTAAGGCTTGCAAATATTCTTTGGCTCCCCTTGTGTCGAATCAATAAATTGGGTAATACTCCCCCTGAAGACTGTTGCGATCCCCTACACTTGTGGGTCATCACCGCCAACGAGGCTGTCCATCTCAAACGTGATCCCAATGATCCTGGCCCACACGAAAACCACGTCGTTATAGAAGACGAAGGCGGGGCGAGGCGAGACGGCCGCCTCGGGTCACAAAGGTAGAGCCCGTGACGAGGAGACGGAGGAGGTGGGGATTTGCGAGGGAAGCGGAGAGGAGGGGTTTGTGGTGGTGGCGGCGGCGGAAGCTGCAGTAGCACAAGGGGTGTCTATTTGTGGGAGTGTGGTGCAGGGTCAGAGTGGATTAGGGTTTGGGTGGATGTCCCTCTCGATCTGGATGGTGTTGCTGGAGAGCATGGATGCGGAGGAGATGCAGGGCATGCTGCTGCTAGGCCCCGGGAGTGACGGAGAGAGGGAGTGGTTCTCGTGTTGTCGCCACTGTCGCCGTGCGTGGTCGTCATCGCGGGGTGGGGTGGTGGCGACATGGGTGGCGGAGGGCAGGGACGTGGACGGGGGCGGCGCCTAGGTTGCAGGGGAGAAACCCTAGAGACATTGAGAAAATGAGAGGAAACAGAGAGGAAGAAGTGGCGGCGGGGTCTAGGAAGAGGTGCGAGGGGAGCGAGGGGACTAGGATTCGGGTAGAGGATGTTACGAAAATACCCCTGAACACTTCTATGGTGCAAGACTATTGGAACTAGGGCATTTTGGTCATTCCAAAGTGTGTTGTATGCCAGGTTGGCTCTATTGTGATCGATGGATCTTTGAACGGCTGAGATCTATTTTGGTGGGGTGATCCATGGACAATGTGATTGTCTATTGTGATTGGCTGGCTCTATCACTACGGCTTGAAACCGGCGTAACTATTTTGTTATGGCTAGAATCGCGGCATATTTTGTGATAATGTGGCCATATTGTGCACACATGTACATCTTGGGATGGCGAACAATGTTGTAGGAGGAAGTTTTCCTTTTTTCGCACGAAAAAGTTGTTTTCCATTTTCCAAGCGCCAAAAACGGGGCGTTTTGTGAAGCAACCACCAAATGAAAGTTTGAAATTGCTACCATCCCATTTTTCAAAAATACTAGACCACCTTACACAGACAATGTCCCAACCAGGGTATCTCAAACCTTTCGGTCCACCTGAAAGGTTTCGCGGCATAGTAAATCAAAATTTTCTACGGATGCGAACAGAGGGAAAGCCAAGATCTAATCTAGGAGATGCAAACAACGAGAGAGATTGGATTAGATCTTCATACCCTTGAAGATTCGCACAGCGGTACTTTCGTCGGAACGTGGGTGATGTAGTCGTACTCGCTTCTCCTCCTCGTGATCCGATCCGATCTAGCACCACAAGTGGCGGTGCCTCCGTGAGATGCACACGTGCAGCACCTCGACGTCTCCTCCTTCCTCGGTCCAGCAAGTATGGTGGAGAGACGGATTGGATCTACAACACGACGGCGTGGTGTATATGGTGGAGAATTTCTGCAGCAGGGCTTCGCCTACAAGCAGTCGAGAGGGAGAGAGGAGGGCAGCAGGGCGGCTAGGGTTGGAGGGGAAGGTGTGGGGGGTTGGTGCGCCCCCACCCCTCTTTACATAGAGGGGGGTCGCAGCCCTAGCCCCTCCCCCAAGCCCAAACCGGCGGCCCCAAAGGATAAGGAGTGGGGGGCAAGGAAACCCCCTTTCTAGAAGGTCTATCTCGAGTTTAAAACTCTCTTGGCCGGCTGGGCCCTATGGGGCCTTGTGCCCCTGGCCCAATGCGGCCAGGGCACTCCCTCATAGGCCCATGCCCCCTCCCGGAATGTGGGGCCACGTTGGTCCCCTTCCGGAAGGTTCTAGAAGCTTCCGGTACAATACCGATTAACCCGGAACAATTCCGAACTCCAAAAACTGCACTGCCTTATATGAATCTTATTCTCCGGACTACTCCGGAACCTCTCGTGATGTCCCGGATCCCATCCTTGACTCCGAACAAAAAATCATAAACCAATTATCCAATCTATCCTAGCATCGAGACACGTTAAGTGTGTGACCCTGCGGGTTCGAGAATATGCAGACATGATCTTCTATCAATAATCAACAGCGGGGTCTGGAAACCCATATTGACTCCCACACATTCATAGATGATCATATCGGATGAACCATGATGCCAGGATTCAATTAATCCCATATATATATTCCCTTCGTCTCGCGATATTTTACTTGCCCGAGATTCGATCGTCGGTACCGTCATACCTAGTTCAATCTCGTTCACAGCAAGTACTTTACTCGTTCTGTAATCCGATATCACTTTGTGATTAACTCCTTAACCACATGCTTGCAAGCGGTGTTGATATCGATTACCGAGTGGGCCCGAAGTATATCTCTCCGACTTGGGAGGGACAAATCCCATCTCGATACATACAACCCAACAGATACTTTCCGATCACCTGAGAGACACCTTTATGATCACCCTCTCATAGGATGACGTTTGATGACCTCAAAGCTTTCTTCCGATACCAGGGAGTTGTATTATCTCATGGTCTAAGGAATACAATATTTGACATAAGAAAAAGCTTCGCAAAGACGAACATGATGACACGATCTAATTGCTTCTCTTAGTTTGGGTCTGTCCACCATATCATTCTCCCAATGATATGATCTCATTATTAATCGACAACTCATGTCCATGGTTAGGAAACCTTAACCATCATTAATCAATGAGCTAGTCCTTAGAGGCGTACTAGGGACACGGTGTTGTTCACAAACCACACAAGTATTAAAGTTTCCGCTTAATACAATTCTAGCATGGAATATAAACTTTATCATGAACAAGAATTATAATAATAACATCTTTATTATTGCCTCTAGGGCATAATTCCAACAGTCTCCCACTTGCACTAGAGTCAATAATCTAGTTTACATCTGGCAACAATCTCACACCCATGGCACTGAGGTGCTGATCATGTTTTACACGTGGAAGAGGTTTAGTCAATGGATCTGCGACATTCAGATCTGTATGTACTTTGCTAATCTTCAGATCTCCATCTGCTATATAATCTCGGATTATATGAAACTTGCGGTTGATATGCTTGGTCTTTGGATGATATCTTGGTTCCTTAGCGAGTGCTATGGCACCAGTGTTGTCACACAATATCTCCAGTGGGTCCAATGCACTTGGAACCACACCAAGCTCAGTGATGAAGTTCCTGATCCAAACTCCTTCACTTGACACTTCTGCAGCAGCCATGTATTCCGCTTCTACTGTAGATCCCGCGATCACGCTTTGCTTGCAGCTTCTCCAGCTCACGGCTCCTCCATTCAAAATATACACGTATCCTGTCTGAGATTTAGAATCATCCTTGTCGGTGTCAAAACTAGCGTCGACATAACCTTTTACGACAAGCTGTTCATCACCCCCATAGACTAAGAACATTTCTTTAGTCCTATTTAGGTACTTTAGGATGTTCTTCACGGCTGTCCAGTGTTCCACTCCTGGATCACTTTGATATCTGCTCGTCAAACTAAGAGCATTGGACACATCCGTTCTAGTACACAGCATGGCATACATGATGGAACCTATGGCCGAGGCATAAGGCACTTTGCTCATAGCTTCCCTATCATTTACCGTAGCTGGACACTGAGCCTTGCTCAATATCTTACCTGACAACATGGGCACTGAACCTTTCTTTGCCTTATCCATTCTGAACCTTTTCAGAACTTTGTCTAGGTATGTACTCTGGCTTAAAGCTATTAGGCGTCTTTGTCTATCTCTATAGATTTTGATGCCCAATATATAAGCAGCTTCACCTAGGTCTTTCATTGAAAAACACTTGTTCAAATAACTCTTCACATCGTTAAGCATGTTGATGTCATTTCCAATAATCAATATTTCATCCACATATAGTACCAGAAACGTCACCGAACTCCCACTCACTTTCTTGTAGATACAAGCTTCATAGCAATTTGGAAAAATCCAAAGCTCTTGATCACTTGATCAAAACGAAGGTTCCAACTCCGAGATGCTTGCTTCAGTCCATAAATGGAACACTGAAGTTTGCATACTTTATCAGCATCCTTAGGATCAACAAAACCTTCGGGTTGCATCATATACAACTCTTCATCAATGTTGCCATTGAGGAAAGCAGTCTTGACATCCATCTACCATATTTCATAATCATGAAACGCAGCAATTGCTAATAAAATCCGAATGGACTTAAACATCGCTACGGGAGAGAAAGTCTCATCGTAGTCAACACCTTGAACTTGTCGAAAACCTTTCGCGACAAGTCGTGCTTTATAGACGGTAACATTACCATCTGCGTCCGTTTTCTTCTTGAAAATCCATTTGCACTCAACGGCCTTACGGTCGCTAGGAGGGTCCACCAAAGTCCATACTTGGTTTTCGCTCATGGATCCTAGTTCGGATTTCATGGCTTCTAGCCATTTCTCAGAGTCTGGGCTCATCATCGCTTCCTCACAGTTCATAGGTTCACTGTCTTCTACCAACAAGACAGTCAAGACAGGGTTGCCGTACCACTCAGGAGGGGCACGCGACCTTGTCGACCTACGACGTTCAGTAGCAGCATCGTCCGAAGCTTCATGATCCTTGTCATTAGCTTCCTCTATTGTTGGTGCAGGCGGCACTGGAACAATTTTAGGTGCTGCGCTACTCTCCAGTTCAAGAGAAGGTTCAATAACCTCGTCTAGCTCTACTTTCCTCCCACTCACTTCTTTCGAGAGAAACTCCTTCTCAAGAAAGGAACCGTTCTTTGCGACAAACACTTTTCCTTCGGTTCTGTGATAGAAGGTATACCCAATAGTTTCCTTAGGGTATCCTATGAAGACGCATTTCTCCGCTTTGTGTTCGAGCTTGTCCGGCATCAACTTATTGACGTAAGCTTCGCATCCCCAAACTTTAAGAAACGACAACTTAGGTTTAGCACCAAACCACAGTTCATACGGTGTCATCTCAACGGATTTAGATGGTGCCCTATTTAAAGTGAATGGAGCGGTTTCTAATGCATAACCCCAAAATGATAACGGCAAATCAGTAAGAGACATCATCGATCGGACCATATCTAATAGGGTTCGGTTCCGGCGTTCAGACACACCATTGCGATGTGGTGTTCCGGGTGGCGTGAGTTGTGAAACGATTCCACTTGCTTTAAGATGCGTGAGAAAATCATAACTCAAATATTCACCTCCACGATCGGATCGTAGAAACTTAATCTTTATGTTATGATGGTTCTCCACTTCATTCTGAAATTCTTTGAACTTTTCAAACGTTTCAGATTTATGTTTCATTAAATAGATATACCCATATCTACTTAAGTCATCTGTAAAAGTGACAAAATAGCGATATCCACCGCGCGTCGAAACACTCATCGGTCCGCATACATCGGTATGTATGATTTCCAACAAGTCCGTTGCTCGCTCCATCATACCGGAGAATGGGGTTTTGATCATCTTGCCCATGAGGCATGGTTCGCATGTGTCAAATGATTCAAAATCAAGAGACTCCAAAAGTCCATCAGAATGGAGTTTCTTCATGCGCTTTACACCAATATGACCTAGATGACAGTGCCACAAATAAGTAGTATTATCACTATCTACTTTGCATCTCTTAGCCTCAATGTTATGGATGTGTGTTTCATCCCTTTCGAGATTTAGAAGAAATAAACCATTCACAAGAGGTGCATGACCATAAAAGATGTTACTCATATAAATAGAACAACCATTATTCTCCGATTTAAATGAATAACCGTCTTGCAATAAACACGATCCAGAAATAATGTTCATGCTCAACGCAGGCACATAATAACATTTATTAAGGTTTAAAACTAATCCCGAAGGTAAAACTAAGGAGAGCGTGCCGACGGCCATCACATCAACTCTTGATCCGTTGCCAACGCGCATCGTCACCTCATCCCTCGCAAGCCGCCGTCTATTCCGTAGCTCCTGTTTCGAGTTACAAATATTAGCAACTGAACCGGTATCAAATACCCAGGCACTACAACGAGGGCTAGTAAGGAAAACATCAATAACATGTATATAAAATATACCTTTGATGGTGCCAGCCTTCTTGTCCGCTAAGTACTTCGGACAGTTGCGCTTCCAGTGACCCTTGTCCTTGCAATAGAAGCACTCAGTGTCCGGCTTAGGACCAGACTTGAGCTTCTTCTCAGCAGGGGCAACGCGCTTGCCGCCGCCTTTCTTGAAGGGCTTCTTTGCACCCTTACCTTTCTTGAAGGTGGGCTTGTTGACCATCAACACATGATTATACTTTTTGATGTCCACTTCCGCGGCCTTCAGCTTTGCGAAGAGCTCGGTGATCGTATCAGTGGAACCAATCTGATTATGAGTCACTACAAAACTTTTGTAGATGGGAGGGAGTGATTGCAGAACCCTGTCAATCTTGAGCTCCTCTGGAATCGTGCATTCCAGTTGCTCAAGGCGTTGAGTGTAGCCCGTCATCTTAATGGCGTGCTCACTAACGGAACTCCCTTCCTCCATCTTGGAGTTAAAGAACTTCTCAGAGATCTCATATCTCTCAGAACGGGCCTGAGTCTGAAACATGGTTTTCAGCTCTTCGAGAATCTCAAAGGGCCCGGGATAGTCTTCAAAACGATTTTGAAGTTCCGGTTCCATAGCAAACAACATGGTGCTCTTAATCACACCATAATCATCTTTGCACGACTGATAGACAGCTTTCTCATCAGTCGACGCAGTTGCAGCAGGGGGGTCACCTAACGCTTTCCCAAGGACATAGTCCTTTTGACCGCCAGAGAGAATGATTCTTAGATTGCGGAACCAATTGGTGAAGTTAGACCCATTGTTCTTAAGCTTTTCTTTCTCAGCAAAAACGTTGAAGTTGAAGTTGGACTTAGCCATGTGATCTACAATATTTGCAAGTACAAATTAGACTATGTTCATGATAACTAGGTCAACTTTTAATCAAATTACTAGATGAACTCCCACTAAATTCAACATCCCTCAAGTTGTTTAGTGAACACGATCCAAATTCACCACACCTAATCCGATCTTCACGAGAAGAGATGTGGTTTCAATGGTGGACAACGAAGTGTCGATCATATCATTCATATGTCTCATGCTTAACCTTTCGGTTCATGTGTTCCGAGGCCATGTCTGTACATGCTAGGCTCGTCAAGTCAAACCCAAGTATTTCTGCGTGTGCAAAACTGGCTTGCACCCGTTGTATGTGAGCGTAGAGTCTATAGCACCCGATCATCACGTGATGCTTGGACACGACGAACTTTCGCAACGGTGCATACTTGGGGAGAACACAGTTTTTATCTTGATCTTTAAGTGAGGAATCATCTTATGATGCTACCGTCGCGATCTAAGCATAATAAGATACATAAAAGGATAAACATCACATGCATATAACTTTATGTGACATGGTATAGCCAATCTTCGCGCAATGATCTCCATCTTGTGCGTTCCGGCATGATCTCCATCACTCCACCATGATTGCCTCCACCACGAATAGCAACTACAACTATTGCTAACTACTTAGCGATAAAGTGAAACTATTACATGGCGCATAAGAAGTTGACACACAGGTCATACACAATTATAAAGACAACCATATGGCTCCTGCCGGTTGTGTACTCATTGACATGCAAGTCGTGAAACATTACAAAACATGATCATCGCATACATTATACACATCACATCTTGGGCCATACCATATCACAGAAAACACTCCCTGCAAAAACAAGTTAGACGCCTCTACTTTGTTGTTGCATGTTTTACGTGGCTTATGGGAGTAGGTGCTAAGAACGATTCTTACCTACGGAAAGCCACAACAGTGATATTATGGTTGCCAAACTCCGGTGTTAATCCCATGACAACTATAGTGAGAGAAACTGACATCCACCAGCCGCATGTGTGGAACAAGCCACACGTCAAGTGCGGAGCCGGTCTCGCGAACGACGTCGCGTAAGGTTGGCCTGGACCGCTTCAATCTCACTATCCCGCGTCATAAGAAGAACACAAACAAGAGGCTTGCAACAGAAAACATCAACGCCCGCAACAACCATGTTGCGTTCTACTCGTGAAACACATCTACGCATAAATATAGCTCTGATACCACTAAAGGGTTTCCCGGCATAGTAAATCAAAATTTTCTACGGATGAGAACAGAGGGAAAGCCAAGATCTAATCTAGGAGATGCAAACAACAAGAGAGATTGGATTAGATCTTCATACCCTTGAAGATTCGCACAGCGGAACGTTCGTCGGAACGTGGGTGATGTAGTCGTACTCGCTTCTCCTCCTCGCGATCCGATCCGATCTAGCACCACAAGTGGCGGTGCCTCCGTGAGATGCACACGTGAAGCACCTCGACGTCTCCTCCTTCCTCGGTCCAGCAAGTATGGTGGAGAGACGGATTGGATCTACAACACGACGGCGTGGTGTATATGGTGGAGAATTTCTGCAGCAGGGCTTCGCCTACAAGCAGTCGGGAGGGAGAGAGGAGGGCAGCAGGGCGGCTAGGGTTGGAGGGGAAGGTGTGGGGGGTTGGTGCGCCCCCAACCCTCTTTATATAGAAGGGGGCGCAGCCCTAGCCCCTCCCCCAAGCCCAAACCGGCGGCCCCAAAGGATAAGGAGTGGGGGGCAAGGAAACCCCCTTTCTAGAAGGTCTATCTCGAGTTTAAAACTCTCTTGGCCGGCTGGGCCCTATGGGGCCTTGTGCCCCTGGCCCAATGCGGCCAGGGCACTCCCTCATAGGCCCATGCCCCCTCCCAGAAGGTGGGGCCACGTTGGTCCCCTTCCGGAAGGTTCTAGAAGCTTCCGGTACAATACCGATTAACCCGGAACAATTCCGAACTCCAAAAACTGCACTGCCTTATATGAATCTTATTCTCCGGACCACTCCGGAACCTCTCGTGATGTCCCGGATCCCATCCGAGACTCCGAACAAAAACTCATAAACCAATTATCCAATCTATCCTAGCGTCGAGACACGTTAAGTGTGTGACCCTGCGGGTTCGAGAATATGCAGACATGATCTTCTATCAATAATCAACAGCGGGGTCTGGAAACCCATATTGACTCCCACACATTCATCGTTGATCATATCGGATGAACCACGATGCCAGGATTCAATCAATCCCATATATATATTCCCTTCGTCTCGCAATATTTTACTTGCCCGAGATTCGATCGTCGGTACCGTCATACCTAGTTCAATCTCGTTCACAGCAAGTACTTTACTCGTTCCGTAATCCGATATCACTTTGTGATTAACTCCTTAACCACATGCTTGCAAGCGGTGTTGATATCGATTACCGAGTGGGCCCGAAGTATATCTCTCCGACTTGGGAGGGACAAATCCCATCTCGATACATACAACCCAACAGATACTTTCCGATCACCTGAGAGACACCTTTATGATCACCCGCTCATAGCATGACGTTTGATGACCTCAAAGCTTTCTTCCGATACTAGGGAGTTGTATTGTCTCATGGTCTAAGGAATACAATATTTGACATAATAAAAAGCTTCGCAAAGATGAACACGATGACACGATCTAATTGCTTCGCTTAGTTTGGGTCTGTCCACCATATCATTCTCCCAATGATATGATCTCATTATTAATCGACAACTCATGTCCATGGTTAGGAAACCTTAACCATCATTAATCAATGAGCTAGTCCTTAGAGGCGTACTAGGGACACGGTGTTGTTCACAAACCACACAAGTATTAAAGTTTCCGCTTAATACAATTCTAGCATGGAATATAAACTTTATCATGAACAAGAATTATAATAATAACATCTTTATTATTGCCTCTAGGGCATAATTCCAACACCACAACTCGTGAAAAAAACAAATGTATGCCGAATCGGAAGGAAGTGGGTCTGATTTGAACTACATGTACATGATCCGGTGCTCGTGATTTTTTGGAAAAATCATTTTTAGATTCAGAATATCATGTTTATTCAATGATACAATGCAAGTTTAGCGAGGCTCATCCCCTAGCTAAGAACCTTCATGCCCACCGTTTTGACCATAGTTTGAAACAGACATAAGAAATTCAAAAACAGTCCGAACAATGTAAAACATTCGCGTGGCGTCATATTATATGACATAGTTGCAAGGAAAAATAACAAACTTGGTATATTGATGGCATCTCGAAAAAACCTTCTCACAAATGACCTATCATGTTCGAGGTTTCATGGCTTTCAGGGGAAAGGACCAATGTTATGGCAAGAATCACGGCATAGTTTGTGATAATATGCTCATATTGTGCATGCATGTGAATCTTGGGATGTAGAACAATGTTGCGGGAGGAATTTTTCCTTTTTATGGCACGAAAAGCCGTTTTCCATTTTCCGAGCGCAAAAAAGGGGTGTTTTGTGAAGCAAACACCAAATGAAAGTTTGAAAATGCTACCATCCCATTTTTCCAAAATACTAGACCACCTTACATGGACAATGTCCCAACCAGGGTATCTCAAACCTTTCGGTCCACCCCTCATAAAAAAGACAAATATCTACCGAATCGGGATGAAGTGGGTCCGATTTGAACTACATGTACATGATCTGGTGCTCGCGATTTTTTGCAAAAATCATTTTTAGACTCACAATATCATGTTTCTTTAGAGATCCAATGCAAGTTTAGCGAGGCTCATCCCCTAGCTAAGAACCTTCATGCCCGGCGTTTTGACCATAGTTTGAAATAGGCATAAGACATTCAAAAACAGTCTTCATAATGTAAAACCTTCGCGTGGCATCATATTATGTGACATAGTTTCAAGGAAAAATAACAAACTTGGTACATTGATTGCATCTCGAAAAAACCTTCTTACAAATGACCTATCATGTTCGAGGTTTCATGGCTCTCTAGTCCCTGGCCGTGGCTTAACCCGGGACTAAAGGGCCCCCTCTAGTCCCGGGTCCAGCCCCCACCTGGGACTAGAGGTTATTTTCGGCCACTTCGTTTTCACAACGGATCCACCCTCTAGTCTCGGGTCCAGCCCCCACCCGGTACTAGAGGTTTTTTTGTAAATTTTCTTGATTTAATTCAAATCAATTAGAAAACATTGGAAATTCATATCTCCTATTGTATAATTCCAAATAATACAAATAATATGTCTATTATTATCATAAAAATATAAGGAATCTTAATATAACATCCATGCATCATATATCAATTGTGTCTATTTCAAATCAAAACGTAGTCACTATTTTTTCATATTTTTGAATTTGACAAAACTTTCAACATGAAAACTGTTTGAATTTGAATAACTAATCCAAAAATATTTTATATTTTGTAAAATAGAGGGTTTTTTGTAATTTACCTATTTTTTAGTTTATATAACTCAAATCAATTAGAAAACTTTTGAAATTCATAGCTCCTAGTATATAAATCCAAATAATACAAATAACATGTCTATCATTATCCGAAAAATAATGAGCATGAGAATATATCATCCATACATCTGTTCGCATCATGTATTCATATTTTCTGTTTGAATAACTATTTTGGGGGCCTTTAGTCCCGGTTGGAGGCAATAACCGGGACTAAAGATATTTCCCACCATTCTCAGAGCCGTCAAGCCTTGCGCCATGCTTTCCTGCCATTTCTCTCTGCTTCCCGCCATGTTCTCCCGCCCTTTTCCTCTATATCTAGGCCGACCGCCATGGTTGTCAATACACATCCACACCTTCCCCACTCACAACAATGGACGCCACATACTGGTCAATTCTGACCCTATAGGAGACAAGGGGCGCCGTGCGCCTCTAGCTAACCATGCACGCTGGGATACCGGCTGCCCACCGACTAGATGTTGAGCGCTGGAGGGGTTCCTGTCCCTCCTGTTCCTCAAGGTTTTGCACACCAGGCGGCCATCACAAACCATTTCTACCTCGATCTCACGACGGAGTAGTGGATGGATCCCCATTGGGATCCCGACAACTATGACACCTGGATGCCTTCTTTGCTAACCGACGAGAAAGGGAGCTTGCCAGGTACGATGGTGACGGCCCTCCCCCGGTGAACCACAACGAAGCCATTCGCCGCCTGTGGTGGGAGAACCGGACTATCGTGGGCATCATGCACTACATCTCGCAGGGAGATCATCCTCACCTGCGGTTCCCACACCCAGTGCAGAACCATAAGAAGAGTGGCGGTGGTGAAGACTGCGGGCGTAGCAACATCGTCACATAGGAGCCCCCTCCCACATGTGTCGTTAATCCGAGCCCAGAGTGGCAGGTGCCCCCGAAATATGCTATGGCTGGGCTTAGGATCCAGTCGCATGCGCCTAGCGACGATGACGATGACGAATACGAAGATGACCCTGAAGCTATGTACTATAAGGCTATATATGAGCATGATTAATGGGGGCCTTTAGTCCTGATTTCGTAGTCCCGATTTTTAATATTAATAAATGTATTGAGTGTTATTCCCGGTTTGTGGCTGGAGCGGGGCTATAGGGGGCCTTTAGTCCCAATTCCGTAGTTGTTTTTCTTATGTTTCCCGTCGGGACTAAAGATGGACCTTTCCCTCTATTTCTCACCATGCTTTTATTTAAGTCCAGGACTAAAGATATTTCCCGCCATGTTTTCCCGCTCTTTCCCTCTGTTTCCCAAAATCATTTTTAGACTCACAATATGATATTTTCTTAAGAGATCCAATGCAAGTTCTAACGAGGCTCATCCCCTATCTCCATGCCCGCCATTTTGACCATAGTGTGTAATGGGGAAAATTCGAAACGGCCATAAGAAATTCAAAAACGGTCCGAACAATGTAAATCCTTCGCGTGGTGTCATATTATGTGACATAGTTGCAAGAAAAAATACCAAACTTGGTATATTGATTATTTCTCTAAAAAACCTTCACAAAATGACCTATCATGTTCGAGGTTTCATGGCTTTCGATCCAAATGACCAATGTTATGGGCAGAATCGCGGCATAGTTTGTGATTTTGTGCCCATATTGTGCATACATGTGGATCTTGGGATGGCGAACAATGTTGCAGGAGGAATTTTCCTTTTCGTCGCACGAAAAAGCAATTTTCAATTTTCCGGGTGCAAAAAAGGGGCGTTTCGTGAAGCAACCACCAAAATGCTGTTACAGAATGCTACCACCAAATTTTTATTAAATACTAGACCACATTACTACTAGACTACATTACATGGACCATCTCCCAACCGGGAAATCTCAAACCTTTCTGTCCTTCCCGGGTGAAAAATACAAATGTCTGCCGAATCGATAGGAAGTGGGTCCGGTTTGAACTAAAGGTACATGATCTAACGCTCGTGATTTTCTGAAAAAATCATTTTTAGACTCACAATATGATGTTTATTTAGAGATCCAATGCAAGTTCTAACGAGGCTCATCCCCTATCTCCATGCCCGCCGTTTTGACCATAGTTTGGAACGGGAACGAGATCCAATTACATAAATCTTTTCTTCTGAGTTTTCATAACACAATTACATAAAATGTTTAATACATTATTATAAAATATTTGTTCATGTGTGTCCCTTTATGATTGTGTCGTAACCATGGAGCATCTTCATTCATTAATAGGGTTGTTAGATCAGTGTTCACTATGAAGGGCGGAATTTCATGAAACTTATCACAATCTTCTGACATGTCTGCCTTGTCCTCCACTCTCACGATGTTTATTTTCCCTAAAATAACTATGTGGAGCTTTGGCTCATCGTATGATGTATTATTTTTCTTATTTTTTCTTTTTATCGGTTTGGTAGACATGTCCTTCAAATAGAAAACCTAAGCCACATCATTGGCTAGGATGAATGGTTTGTCTAAGTACCCAAGATTGTTGAGATCCACTGTTGCCATTCCGTACTCCTTGTCTACCTCAACCCCTCCTCCTGTCATCTTGACCCATTTGCACGAAAACAAGGGGACCTTAAAATTAGGTCCATAGTCAAGTTCCCATATCTCCTCTATGTAACCATAATATGTGGTCTTTGACCCAGTGCTGTTTGTTGCATCAAAGCGGACACCGATGTTTTGGTTGGTTCTCTTTTTATCTTGGGCGATCCTATAAAATATATACTCATTTATCGCGTACCCTTGGAAAGTCGATATAGTCGAAGATGGTGACCCGGACAACAAATATAGCTGATCTCCAAGAGTGTTGTTTTTTATGAGATGTTGCAACCAACCGCCTAAAGTATTCATGTGTTCATCTCTAATCCAGGAGTCATGCTTTCAGGGTTGTTGGAGCATAAAAATTTCTTGTGTTCCTCGATATACGAGGCTGCCAAGGTGGAATTTTGTAGAACTGTGTAATGTGCTTTAGTGTAAGAATATCCATCCCTACATATTATTTATTTCCTTCCTAGAGTGCCTTTTCACTCAGTCTCCCCTCATGCCGTGATTGAGGACGACCAATCAGCTTAAGGTCGGGAACAAAGTTAACATAAAACTCAATGACCTTCTCTGTTCCATAGCCCTTGGAGATGCTTCCTTCTAGCCTAGCACGTTTACGAACATATTTCTTTAATGTTCCCATGAACCTCTCAAAGGGGTGACATATTGTGTAGAAATACAGGACCGAGTGGAAATCTCTTCGACTAGGTGAACCAGGAGGCGTGTCATAATATTGAAGAAGGATGGTGAAAACACCTACTCGAAAGCGACAAGACATTGGACCACATCATTCTATAACCATGGTAGATCTTTAGGATTGATTATCTTCTGAGAGATTGCATTGAGGAATGCACATAACTTCATAATGTCAGAATCCGGTAGAAGCTCCCTCAATTCAATTAGAAGCATTTGCGTCATAATCACGTGGCAGTCATGAGACTTCAGGTTTTATAACTTTTTCTCTGTCATATTTATTATTCCCTTTATATTCGACGAGAATCCAGACGGGACCTTGATACTGCTCAGTCATTCAAAAAATATTTCATTCTCTTGTTTGGTAAGAGCGTAGCTGCCATCACCTTCAAACCATTCTAGATGCAGGCCTTCTGGGTCATTCATATGTTGTTGGTCCTTCTGTGCGTCGGGTGTATCTTTTGTCTTCCCATACACGCCCAAGAAGCCTAGAAGGTTCACGAAAGATTCTTCATCACATGCATCACGTCGATTGCAGAGCGGATCTCTTGGAATTTCCAATAGGGTAGCTCCCAAAATATAAATTTCTTCTTCCACATGGGTGCGTGCCGTCAGCGTCCTTCGGAACAAATTTTCCGCCAAAACCCTTTCCAAAGGTTACTATTTGATCCAAATCTTTAACCATATCAAATATATCAGCACTAGTACGTTCCTTAGGCTTCGTATGGTGACATGCATGGCCGTTGAAATGCTTGCCTTTCTTTCTTAAGGGATGCTTGGCCAAAAGAAATCGACGATGCCCATTGTACACATTCTTCTTACAATGTTCCAAATATATACTTTTAGTCTCATCTAAATAGCACGTGCATGCATTGTATCCCTTGTTTGTATATCCTGAAAGGTTACTAAGAGCAAGACAATCATTGATTGTTACAAAAAGCAATGCTCGGATGTCAAATTCTTCCTGCTTGTGCTCATCCTACACACGTATGCCGGGTTCGTGCCACAACTATAAAAGTTCTTTAACTAATGGCCTTAGGTACACACCAATCTTGTTGATGGGTTGCTTCGGGCCTTGGATCAACACTGGCATCATAATAAACTTCCGCTTCGTGCACAACCAAAGAGGAAGATTATAGCACTGGTGGAAAACAGGGATGTAGTCCCGGGCCGCAACGGGCTCTAGTCCTGGTTTTGGGCCCGGGACTGTGAAAACGGGACTAGACCCCCCCTCTAGTCCCGGCTCGCAACGTCCCACGACTGATAACAGCCACGTGGTTGTTTCAGCGCCGCGGGGGGCGAAAACCCTCTAGTCCCGGGCTGTAACACCACCCGGGACTAAAAGGTTTCCTGTCACGGCAGAGAAACACACATTTCTCTGCCACGGCAGAGATTGTGTATTTTCTTTTTTTTTGCCATTTCGTTCCTTTTTCGTTTTGTGTTTCACTATAATTCAAACATATATTTCAGTATACATATTATACACTACTAGATACACACTACACGTTGATGCATTTATATAATTAATTGATCCCTTGCAAGCATACATATAATCAATCATATCAAAAGGAAGAAATGTTTTGAAATTACATGGTCATTGATGAATATATATATCATATCAGCTACATGAAGATGACTAAGGCAAATCGAGTTCCACGTCATCCGCATAATGCTCTCCATGTACATCAAGGACTTCCTTCATCATAAATCCCGCCAGCTCCTCTTGAATTGCTCTTATGCGTTGGTCTGGCTCTAGTTTCTCCCGCAAATCATAAATATAATGTGAGTCAACTTTCCGCTCATTGGTCAACTCGCGGATGTACTCGCAGACGTAGTATCCACATAAATGAGTTCCCGGTGGCTGCTGTAAACTCTTCACCAATTTATAAGTTAACTCCTCTTTGAATGGACCTGGTATTTTCTGTCTGAACCATGTCCAACACCTGCTCGGCAAAGAAAATGAACAAAGAAGTTATTAGTTACTTGATATCAGGAAATGAATGAAAGAGGACGATATAATGCGATAACAATTGAAATTACTTATGGAGCATTGCTTTCATGTCGCTCCACTACTCTTGGTCCCAACTTAATGAGTCGTGGACTTCAACTAGAGAGTTGTCAACTTGAATGTTAAGCAAGATCCAGTGGAATCTGCAGACATTTACATAAGCATACATGCATAGATCATCCAGTAAGCAAAAATAAAATGTGTACAAGATATAAACACTCACTTGAAGTTGTAAGGAAATAGTATTTCCTTAACAAAATTATGCTCGGTTAAGAACTTGCACAGGTCTTCCTCCACGTCTTTGGGGTGATTCTTTAACTATATTCATTAATGATATATGGGTCAATGAACCCAACGTCGTATCTTCTATCTCTTTTGCATTCAAGCATCTTCATTTTGCGGAATATAATATCATCATACAAAAGGATATATAGTTAGGATAATATATTAAATGCAATGAACGAGCTGAGCTACAAACTTAATTATAGAAATAAATAACTTACAGACAATAGCAACCAATGATAGATTTGTCGAGGGCACGCTGGTTGTATAACTGAAACAGTTCGGTCATTTGAACCTGTATCGAGTATGGTTTGAAGTGATGCTCCTTTCTAATGTCCACCGGAAACCAATCTTTCTGATGATTTTTTTCTTCTTGCGACATGTACCATTCGTGCAGATTTCGCATATGTGTGGATAGACGCGCGAGCTCCTCATTACTGACTAGAGGCTCCCCTTGGACATACTGCCGTACTATCTGACCCACTTGCGTATCTTCATAGCCTAAATATTGACCAAGGGACATATTTGCTTCGTTAGCAAGTGCTTTGGCCAGCGATACAGTGATTCCCATAAGTGCAACATTATTACGGACTCTAGGGTCCATTATTTGCACGTCCATATCCATTTTAGCTCCGAAGGCTTTGTCGAGGTCTGAAATGACTTTGAGCGGGGCGACCGATTGATTCTTCTGTGCTCCGAGCTGGGCAACTTGCTTCCCGCGCTTTTGCACTTGTGATTTTTTATTCTATGCTTGCTTAATAATCTCCCGGTCATAGTCTGATTCTAGATTCATCGATATCTGGGATGGTTGCTCAAGAAAGGGCTTAGCCCACTTTTTGGATTTTTCATTATATATCGGCTTTGGCTCAGGCTTTTTGGTTGCAAAATGCGCCTTAACTTGGGCAGCCACATCCGCGTTAGTTTCCTCATCGGTCATGTCATAAGGTCTCTTTGGAAGAGATGGCGGGATATCGACTATCTTCGGCATTTGACCTTTCTTCGATGTGGGGCGCGGGGGACCGTCGAACTTCCGTTTCTTCGACGAGGTAGTAGTATTGCACGGAGGCGGAGGCGGAGATCGAGTTGATGTACTCCTGCTGCGGCGATCGTCAGCGGGGCGGGGTGGACTTGGAGGTTGGCGATAATCGGGTTGGGGTGGACTTGGAGGTTGGCGATAATCGGGTTTGGGTGGACTTGGAGGTTGACGATATTCGATGCGGGGTGGACTTGGATTCCTTGGAGTCGGTGGCCTTGGCGCCGATCCTGGAAACTTGATGTACTTCTTATTCCATAGAATGATGTTGCGCTTGACATCTCCTAGTTTCGTAAGGCCTTCAGGCGTAGCGATTTCAATCTCTAGGTCCGCAAAATCCTCCACTATGTCATCCACCGTGACACAAGCATAGCTTGGTGGAATCGGAAGTGAATGGTGGAGTGCTCCAGGTAGACAAGGTAAAGCAGTGCCGATCGCCACCTTGAAGGACAGGTTGTTCATTGGCTGATGTAGCTCACATTGTGCCATCTCTCTGACATCATCCACGGGGTAGTGAGGAGCCGGTGCATCATCCAGCAGTTCTTGATCATCAGCGCGGACCTCCGTGGAAGCCACGCTGCTTCTCCATTGGCTAATATCCAATGCAGGATCATCAGACCGTGGGTGAGTTGACGACGGCGGCCTTTGGCTAATGTCATGCATGAGGTTCTTCAGATCAGCTAGCTCCTGCTCTACCCTGGAGATCTGGTCTGCCTCCAGGTCCTTCTTTCTCTGACGGCTTCTATAACTGGCATCGTACTGAGGAAACCCTTTCTTCCACGAGACACCGGCACCTTTGCCTCATGTTCGTCCTCCCTTTTCAGGATTCCCTAGGGCGCGTGTCAGCTCGTCGTTCTCTCTCTCGGGACGGAACAATCCCAATTGAGCATCGTTCATTGCTTTAATAAGGTCTTGGGAGGGTTTTAGAATTTTCTCATGAAATAATGTCTTCCCTGTTTCTGGGTCCAAGGATCCCCCGTGCTCGTACCACCAGTAATTTGACCTCTCGGGCCATCCATCTGTACCAGGAGTGACGCCTCTAGACCTCATTTCCTTCTCCATAGTTTCCCACTTAGGGACGGCACTCTTGTAGCCACATGTCCCCATTTTATGATGGTATTTCTTGTTGGCAGCATTTAATGCGTTCTTTGCCGACTTTGCCTTTGCTTTATCAGATTGCTTGTACTGTACAAAATCGGGCCACTAATCTCTCAACTTCTCGTTTACTCCTTTGAAGTCTGGAGTTTTATTTTTCGTGACATATTTCGCGTATAATTTTTTCTTGTTGTTCCGGTACAGTTCAGTCATCTTGCTCAGTGCCCACTCCTTGACTTTCGCTCTATTTTCAAGCCCACCCGGCCTTGGGGTAATACCATCTACCTCAAATTCCTCATACTCTGGAGGTAGTATGAAATGCGTTATGAGCTTCTGCCAAAGGTCATCTTTGGCATCATCGGTGACATAGCTGTTGGATTCTTCATCGGCTTTCTTTGACTTATTCCATTCTTCGATGGTGATCGGCAGGTTGTCCCTAACAAGCACCCCGCATTGATTTATAAACATCCTCCGGTGCTTCTCTGGAGCAATCGGTTCACCATCATCATCATCTATTTCTTCGATGGTGAACCTCTGATTACCATCCAACTTTTTGTTCGGACCTCGTTTCGTTCGAGCTGTCGATTGCTTCGATCCGGTGGGCTAAAAGAAGAAGAGAGAGTGATTAATATACATCTAGATCAGTTAATGACTAGGGGTAACACGAGACTTTATATATATATATATGTAACTCGCCGAATCCTGTCGAGGGGCCATCATTATTGTTGTTATTTGTTTGTCCTTCGTCCATCTGGTCTTCCCCTTGGTAAATTTGGTTTTCCTCTAGTCCATCACCGGATGGATTCAGATATGAGGATATCTCTTCCTCGAGCAAAATATCTTCGGCGCCGATAGTAATATTAAGAGGAATTTCACCTCTTATCATGCCCTGAAGAAAACCTTCACCGATGCGACCAGGATCTTCGGATGGATCCATGACTTAATTATCTATTACAAAAAGAGAGTTAAACGGGTTACAAAAAACAATAATCCTAATAACTAAAACAATATAATCCTAATTATAATAATCCTAATATTATTTGTGCTAAAACAATAATCATAATAACTAAAACAAAAAATAACCCTAATAAAACAATAAATAAAACAATATAATCCTAATAAATAAAACAAAAAATAACTAAAACAATAATCCTAATCCTAATTCTAATATTTTAATTAAAACAATAATCCTAATACTAAAACAAAAAACCCTAATATAAAAAAAATTATAGAAACAAACTATAACAAAAAACCCTAATAAACCTAATTATAATAATCCTAATTATAATAATCATAATACTAATCCTAATAACTAAATCTTAATTATAATAATCCTATTTATAATCCTAATTATAATAAACCTAATAATCCTAATTATAAACCTAATTATAACAATCCTAATAATTTTAATTATAATCCTAATTATAATAAACCTAACTATACAAAAAAATTTAACAAAATCTTAATTATAATAATCCTTATTATAATTCTAATTATAATAAACCTAATAATCCTAATTATAATAAACCTAATAATCCTAATTATAAACCTAATTATAACAATCCTAATAATTTTAATTATAATCCTAATTATAATAAACCTAACTATAAAAAAATATACAAAAAACTATAACAAAGAACTAACAGAAAAACTATAAAAAAACCACCAGCGCGCGGGGCCTCACCGACGAGGGGCGGCGAGGCGGGACGGCAGCAGCAGCGAGGCGACAAGGCGGGACGGCGACAGCAGCGAGGCGGCGGCGTGCGGCGGCGAGGCGGCGCACGCGCGCGGAGAGGCGGCCGGCATCGCACGGCGGCGCGAGGATGCATCGGCGCGGCAGCACGACGGCACGGCGCGGAGCGGCACGGCGGCGGCGGAGCGGAGCAGAGTGGCACGGCAGCGGCGGACGGCACCTCCCCTGTGTCGTCTTCGATCCGCGTTTGTGCTTCGTCTTCTTCGCTGCGTCGAGGAATGCCAAGTGCTGGGCAGGGGCGGTGGCGCGCAGAATATAAAGGGCCACCCCTTTAGTCCTGGGCTAAGCCACGGGACGGGACTAAAGGGTCTTTAGTCCCGGGCCATGGCTTAACCCGCGACTAAAGACCCCCCTTTAGTCGCGGGTTAAGCCACGGCCCGGGACTAAAGGGTTTTTTCGGCCGCTTCCTTTTCGCGCGCGCACTCTCACCCTTTAGTCCCGGGTCCAGCCACGACCCGCGACTATTTTTTTTATTTTCTTTTTTTAATTCAAAACTAATATAAAAACTTTGAAAAATCATATCTTTTATTGTAATAATCCAAAAAAAACAAATAATATGTCTATTATTATCAGAAAAATATAAATAATTTTAATATAATATCCATTTATCTGTTTGCATCATTTATAAATTATTTCATATGTAAATTTTCTTTTTTAAATCAAATCAAATATAAAAACTTTGAAAAATCATATCTTTTATTGTAATAATCCAAATAAAACAAATAATATGTCTATTATTATCAGAAAAATATAAAGAATTTTAATATAATATCCATTTATCTGTTTGCATCATTTATAAATTATTTCATTTGTAAATTTATTTTTTAATTCAAATCAAATATAAAAACTTTGAAAAATCATATCTTTTATTGTAATAATCCAAATAAAACAAATAATATGTCTATAATTATCAGAAAAATATAAAGAATTTTAATATCATATCCATTTATCTGTTTGCATCATTTATAAATTATTTCAGATGTAAATTTTCTTTTTTAATTCAAATCAAATATAAAAACTTTGAAAAATCATATCTTTTATTGTAATAATCCAAATAAAACAAAAAACTATGTCTATTATTATCATAAAAATATAATGAATCTTAATATAATATCCATTTAGTCCCAATTGTAGTCACAAATCGGTACTAAAGATATTTTCCGACATTTCCCACCTCTTCCCGCCAAGTTTTCCCGCCCTTTCCTTTCTACGAGAGCTTTTAGTCCCGGATGTAGTCACTAACCGGGACTAAAGATATTTCCCGCCGTTTCCCAAAGCTTCACGCCAAGTTTTCCCGCCCTTTCCTTTCTACGAGAGCTTTTAGTCCCGGATGTAGTCACTAACCGGGACTAAAGATATTTCCCGCCATTTCCCAAAGCTTCACGCCAAGTTTTCCCGCCCTTTCCCTCTATATTTAGGGCGATCGTGCCATGGCTATCCACACATCCACACCTTCCTCTCTTAGAACAATGGACAACACCTACTGGGGCATTCTGACCCTCGAGGAGACCGAGGCGCTGTGCGCCTCCAACTACCCTTGCCCGCCGGCTGGATGCTGAGCGCTGGAGGGGTTCCTGTCCCTCCTGTCCCTCAAGGTTCCAAATGCCAGGCGGCCATCACAAACCACTTCTACCACGAGCTCACGTCGGAGCAGCGGATGGATCCCCAGTGGGATCCCGACAACTACGACACCTGGAATGCCTTCTTCGCTAATACGCGGGAAAGGGAGCTCGCCAGGTACGAGGGTGATGGCCCGCCACCGGTGAACCACAACGAAGCCGGCCGTCGTCTGTGGTGGGCGAACCGTACTATCATCAGAGTGATGCGCTACATCGCCGGGGGAGACCATCCTCGCCTACGGTGCCCACGAGTCCACCCGCCACAGGCCCCACACCGGCCCGGCTATAGCGGCATCGTCTTCCAGGAGACCCCTCTCCCGCCCGCCGTGAATCCAAGGCTGGAATGGCCCCTGGTATATGCCATGGATGGGCTGAGGATCCCCGGAGTGGCAGGTGACGATGACGATGAAGACCCTGAAGCTGCGTACTATAGGACTAGGCATGATTATGACTAAAGGGGGCGGCTTTAGTCCTGAGTGTTAGCTAGTTCCGGTTTGTCCCGGTTTTTAATATTAATAAATGTCTTGAGTGTTACCTAATAAATAGAGGGAAATGCCTATATAAAGAGAGGGTTCATCTTTAGTCCCGGTTGGAGAAACCAACCACGACTGAAGGGATTGCGGCAGACTGGGCCAGGCAACACTAATAATAGGGGTGAGTGTCGACATTATGTCGTGCGGCTTGTACCTTGTCCCGGATGGTGTCACCAACCGGGACTAAAGATGAACATTTAGTCCCAGTTGGAGACACCAACCAGGACTAAAGATGAGTCAGCACTAATAATAGGGGTGAGTGTCGACATTATATCGTGAGTGTCGACATTATGCCGAGCTGCTTGTACTATAAATAGGCATCCTTGTGAGTCTAGTCCTCCAGCCAGTTTGAGGTATCTCCAAGATGGTTTTCGAGAGCAGGGACACCACTACGGCCAGTTTCAGGGAGATGCCGACGGATCCCAGTCCTCCGGCATCTCCGAGAAACTAGTCATAGAGGCACTCCCTAATATGTGAAATTAGTTAGCTCCAGGCGTATTGATCTAGTTAGAGAAGTTACAAGCTGCAAGATGGTTTACGAGAGCAGGGCCACCACTACGGCCAGTTTCAGGGAGATGCCGATGGAGCCCAGTTCTCCGGCATCTCCGAGAAACTGGTCATAGAGGCACTCCCTATTATGTGACATCATGCGTTTGGAGATCAGATCTTAATGGTAAGTATGAATCGGTACTAAAGGCCCTCCTTTAGTCCCGGTCCAGCCATAAAACAGGACTAACACACTCAAGATTGTTTGCAGACAACACTATAAAAATGGACACATGCATGGAACATCTTCACTCATAAAATGTTACAATTATTACATATCATTTCTTCGCGTGTGTTCCTTTCTGATCCCGTCGTATCCATGGAGCATCTTCATTCATTAACATGATGCTTGGGTCATCCTTCACCGCGAAGGGCGGAATTTCATGAAAATTATCACAATCTTCTAATATGTCTGTCTTGTCCTCCACTCCCACGATGTTTCTTTTTCCTGAAATAACTATGTGGCGCTTTGGCTCATCGTCTGATGTATTCTTTTTCTTATTTTTTCGTATTCTAGGTTTGGTAGACATGTCCTTCACATAGAAAACCTGGGCCACATCATTGGCTAGGACGAATGGTTCGTCTAAGTACCCAAGATTGTTGAGATCCAACCATGTCATTCCGTATTTCTTGTCTACCTCAACCCCTCCTCCCGTCAGCTTGACCCATTTGCACCGAAACAAGGGGACCTTAAAAGTAGGTCCATAGTCAAGTTCCCATATCTCCTCTATGTAACCATAATATGTGGTCTTTGACCCATTGTTGTCTGTTGCATCAAAGCGGACACCACTGTTTTGGTTGGTGCTCTTTTTATCTTGGGCTATCGTGTAAAATGTATACACATTTATCTCGTACCCTTGGAAAGTCGATATAGTCGAAGATGGTGACCTAGACAACAAGTATAACTGATCTCCAAGAGTGTTGTTTTTGATGAGATGTTGCAACCAACCGCCGAAACTCTTCATGTGTTCATCTCTAATCCAAGAGCCATGCTTTCCAGGGTTGTTGGAGCGTAAGATTTTCTTGTGTTCCTCGATATATGGGGCTGCCAAGATAGAATTCTGTAGAACGGTGTAATGTGCTTCGGTGTAAGAATGTTCGTCTCTACATATTATTGATTTCCTTCCTAGAGTACCCTTTCCACTCAGTCTCCCCTCATACCGCGATTGAGGAAGACCAATCGGCTTAAGGTCAGGAACGAAGTCAACACAAAATTCAATGACCTCCTCTGTTCCATAGCCCTTGGAGATGCTTCCTTCTGGCCTAGCACGGTTACGAACATATTTCTTTAAGATTCCCATGAACCTCTCAAAGGGAAACATATTGTGTAGAAATACAGGACCGAGAATGGAAATCTCTTCGACTAGGTGAACCAGCAGGTGCGTCATAATATTGAAGAAGGATGGTGGGAACACCAACTCAAAACTGCAAGACATTGGACCACATCATTCTGTAACCGTGGTACATCTTCAGTATTTATTATCTTCTGAGAGATTGCATTGAGAAATGCACATAGCTTCACAATGGTTACTCGAACATTATCTGGTAGAAGCCCCCTCAATGCAATTGGAAGCATTTGCGTCATAATCACATGGCAGTCATGAGACTTTAGGTTTTGGAACTTTTTTTCTGCCATATTTATTATCCCCTTTATATTCGATGAGAAGCCAGACGGGACCTTAATACTGCTTAGGCATTCAAAAAATATTTCCTTCTCTTGTTTGGTAAGAGCATAGCTGGCATGACCTTGAAACCATTCTGGATGCAGGCCATCTGGGTCTTTCATACATTGATGGTCCTTTCGTGCTTCCGGTGTATCTTTTATCTTCCCATACACGCCCAAGAAGCCTAGCAGGTTCACGCAAAGATTCTTCGTCACATGCATCACATCGATTGCAGAGCGGACCTCTAAGAATTTGCAATATGGTAGCTCCCAAAATATAGATTTCTTCTTCCACATGGGTGCGTGTCCTTCAGCGTCTTTCGGAACAGATTTTCCTCCAGGACCCTTTCCAAAGGTTACCAGTTGATCCAAATCTTTGACCATATCAAATATATCAGCACCAGTACGCTCCTTAGGCTTCGTCTGGTGACATGCCAGACCGTTGAAATGCTTGCCTTTCTTTCTTAAGGGATGCTTGGCCAAAAGAAATCGAGGATGCTCATTGTATACATTCTTCTTACAATGTTCCGAATATATACTTGCAGTCTCATCTAAACAGTGTGTGCATGCATTGTATCCCTTGTTTGACTGTCCTGAAAGGTTACTAAGAGCAAGCCAATCATTGATTGTTACGAAAAGAAATGCTCGGAGGTTAAATTCTTCCTGCTTGTGCTCATCCCACACACGTATCCCGGGTTCGTGCCACAACTGTAAAAGTTCTTCCACTAATGGCCTTAGGTACACATCAATGTCGTTGCCGGGTTGCTTCGGACCTTGGATCAACACTGGAATCATAATGAACTTCCACTTCATGCACAACCAAGGAGGAAGGTTATAGATGCATAGAGTCACGGGCCAGGTGCTGTGACTGGAGCTCTGCTCCCCAAAGGGATTCATGCCATCTGTATTTAGACCAAATCTTAAACTCTTTGCGTCATCTGCAAAGTCCGGGTACTTTCTATCGATTTTTCTCCATTGCGACCCATCAGCGGGGTGTCTCAACATCCCGTCTGACTTACGTTCCTCTTTATGCCATCGCAACAACTTGGCGTGCTCTTTGTTTCTGAATAAGCGTTTCAACCTTGGTATTATAGGAGCATACCACATCACCTTCACAGGAACCCTCTTCCGGGGGCTCGCGCTCAACGTCACTAGGGTCATCTCGTCTAATCTTATACCGAAGTGAAGTGCATACCGGGCATGCATCTAAATTATCATACTCCTCACCGCGGTAGAGGATGCAGTCATTAGGGCATGCATGTATCTTCTGAACCTCTAAACCTAGAGGGCAGACAACCGTCTTTGCTTCGTATGTACTGGCGGGCAATACATTATCTTTTGGAAGCATATTCTTCATCATTTTCAGTAACTTTTCAAATGAGGAGTCTGGTATAGCACACTCAGCCTTCCATCGCAGCAATTCCAGTGTGCTGCCCAGCTTTTTCAGACCATTTTCGCAATTTGGGTACAACAACTTTTTGTGATCCTCTAGCATGTGATTTAACTTCTCCCTATCCTTTTCAGTTTCACAATCTCTTCGTGCATCGGCAATGGTCCGACCAAGATCATCAGCGGGTTCATCATGTGTCTCTTCTTCATCCTCCCCTTCAGCATCCCCCATGGAAGTATCTCCGTACTCAGGGAAACCATGATAGTTGTCATCCTCCTCTTCTTCATTGTCTTCCATTATAACCCCTCTCTCTCTCCGTGCTTGGTCCAACAATTATAACTGGGCATGAAGCCGGACTTCAACAGGTGGCTGTGAAGGGTTTTTGAGTCAGAGTAATCCTTATGATTCCTACATCCATTACATGGACAGAATACAAAACCATTGTGCTTGTTTGCATCAGCAACACGGATGAATTCATGCACGCCATTAATGAACTCGCCAGAGCGTCGGTCAGTACCGTACATCCATTCCCGGACCATCTGCATTATAGTAAAAGTATATCAAAAACCATTACACAACATGATAAAATTATTACAAGTTATATTGAGAGCTTTTAGAGCATTAATTTTGAATTTTGAAAAATTTACATGCACCAATTTGTGAATTGGAGAAAACAATCAACATGATAAATGTGGAGTTTTTTATTATTGTTCCATCAGTGAAAACCTCATTCCATTCTAAGCTCTGAAACTCTAAAATTACACATTTCAATTTTCAGTAACTATGTTCCTAATCAAAATTTGTTACACATATATATCAAAATCCTTCTAGCTACTTCTAGAGCATGCATGCATTTGATCCATATCTCTATACTTCTAGAGCATTATATAGAGCTAAAGTATTAATAAGAGATGAAAGAATGAAGTTCTAACCTTTTAAAGCTTTGGATTTAGGTGTTGCAAACTAAATCTTGAGAAAGAAAATGGCATGAACTCTCTTGCTTTCTTTGAGAAAAATGGCCACCATATGCTTTAGGGAAGCTGACCAGGGAGCTGTATATATAGTAATGCACAATTAGTCCCGGGCTGTGATACGACCCGGGAATAATAGTCCCCAAAAAGAGCTGTTACCACGCTCCAGCTTATTAGTCCCGGGCTGTATTACGGACCGGGACTAATGCTCTGGTCCGGCCCGGGACTAATTCTTATGTCCATTTATAGCCGTTGGAGGCCTCACGGACCGGGACTAGTCCTAGCACTAGTCGCGGTTCGTGACGGGCCGGGACTGCTGGGCTTGTTCTGATCGAACCAAAGATGGTTTTTTCAGTAGTGATGATGTGTCTCCCACATAGCTTCAAATCTGAGCACACGCGACATCCTCTGATTTTCCTCCATTGGCTCATACCAAAAGGAGAAGAGGAGAATGATTTGTCGTCTAGTGTTGTAGAGTAGCTAGGGGGAAGCGCTCGCACCAGCTCATAGTAGCAAGTGCTCTATCAAGTCTCACACGAAAATAGGATCATCTAGCTACCTTCTTCTCAAAAGTCCATGGCGTGTACCTGTGAAGTCGATATCCTTTAACTCACAAATATCAGATGTATCTAAAAGCTTGGATCTGAGTGTTGTTTGTGACGTTTACACCTATATGCTCCTCCCGAAGGAGTACTTTATTAAAAGCACCAATGCACATCCATGTTAAGGGTGATGATGCCTTTGATGAACTTTAACATATATCCAATGTTTTGTGGCGTGCACTCACTTGGGCCTCTGCGTACACACATGTGAGCCGCCACGATTCTAATGCAAGGGAAACACAACCGCGTCAATGTGATACTAAGAGTAAGGTAAAAGGTCTATCTTTATTTCATTATTCTAGAAGATTGCCAGACCGCCACTACGACATGTAATACTAACAAAGAAAACATTGTCATAACCCAAAATTGTCTCTATTACAATCCACTCTAGACTTGTGCACTCATACGTGTCTCTACTGCATAAAGAAAAGATGGGGCAAAATACCTCGTGAATCGTGAAGTTCCCTAGCTATCGTAGCATTTTCCAACCCACGATTGTTCCACAAATATATACTCATTGATCCTGGCGGCACTCCTTATTGCAGCCTACCACTATGTTCTTATTCTTGTCTTTCCTTGGCTTAGTTTGCTTCTTAGGCCCTATTTCTCTCTAGCCGATGGGAGCTGATAATTCTTTGGTTCCTTCTCCACCTCGAAATACAGCCTCTTACTAAAGTTGCTGCCATCCGCTTCATCTATAACCCCCTTTGCTTTGGGCTTATAGCTCCCATGTGACGTCTTTACGCGAAATTGGAAAGAACACTACATCGTTGCAAAGAATAGCTCTCATGCGACGCTTCTGAAGCGGCAAATAACTCCCATGCGACACTTCCACTTAACCTCACGAGACCGTCAACGAATTCGAATCAGCTAAGCAGAGCAGGACCCACAGCCTGTCTACGTCACGGCGAGACCAACCTGATGTCCACCTCATATCGTGGGACCCACGTTGTGGTAGAAGAGAGCCGTTGGCCCGATCCGTCCCTGCATCCGAGCCCTCCCACCACCGTGCCAGCATCTCATCCCCTTTTGTTTTCTTCTCCGGCGAGCAAGCGCGGCAACGCCGGCGAAGAATGTCGAGCTCCGCTTCAGCCTTCCTCTGCTCATGGCCTCGGTATGGTGCGGTGCCGATGACGAGGTTCCCCGATTACCCCCATACCGCGCCCCTGAAGCGGCTTGTCCCATCCACCGATAAGAACGGCAACATTGGCCAGGAATTTGTGAAGAGTGAGAACAAAGCCCGAGCCGGGGAAGGTGAGATCTGAGTGTTCCGAGCGCCAATTTCTCTCTTTTCTTTCGAAATTTCATGCATTTCATCGAATTTGGGATTTAGGGTTCATCTCTGCGATTTTAGGAATTGCCAAAATGTGGGCATTTTGAGTGGCTTGATGAGTACATCGAGCGAATTGGGGTGGAGTGCGGTGACCCAGCATACCACTGCATGATGTAGTACACTATAGTCGTTGACATAACACCAATGAAACACCGTTCACTAGTATTACATCCCTCAGAGTGGTACAAGAGAAACACAGCAGGTCCAAGACATGACTATAGGTTACAACTCAACTCTTTACACAAGATCCAGAGAACACTCTAGGTTAAAGAGAGAGAAATAAACTTCTTACAAAGAAGAATCAGAAATAAACAACTCAAAAACTATCATACTATTAAGACTAGTATTTTAACTAATGGTCTGGCATTGCTGCTATTGCAATATGCTACAGAAATGGGTTCTATGGCTAGATATTATATTCTTATTTAATAAGTAACTTCGTCTTCACTTGAGTTGGTGTATATGTTGACTTCATTGAAGAGATTTAGCTTTTGATGATGATTCCTGGAGCATATCTTGATATAGATGTCGTCTTAATGGCTTCAGGATCTAGCAAGGGTTAAGAAGATACGTTGAGTACGAGCGTACTTAGCAAGTTCACTAGAAAATGAGTGTTTGATGCACTATATCTATAGCCACAGACCGTAGGTCGTAGGCAATGCAAGTTTTCGTAAACATTTCTGCAAAGATTGCTTTTATTCTGAAAAACTATGTCTGTCAGCCTTCACGGGTTTACCAGAACTTTCATGGAGTTCCTTTCCCGCCGCGTTCGCAGCTCCTTCCCAGAACAGGGAGCAACAAGTTATAGTTCCTACACTTTGTAGAGGTGCGTCACTTTACCCATGAGAGATCAACCCTTTGTTGCACAACTGGGCAGCTTATTCCCGTCCACAATTCCATGATGTGGGGCCCAGAAGATGATCCAAGCCAATCACTGCCCCCTTCCCGACCTCGCATGCCTCCTTGGTGTACACCATGCCCACATAATGAATTACGGCAATGGTTTGTACAAACAGTTAGATGCCAGAACTATCGTGGGACGATGAGGGTTCCCACCCATATGCTGCATATCCTCTACGAATTACCAATTAATATGCATGCTACGAGTGATAACAACCATGACCTGCACATCCGGCTACATGCGAGAGGAAGAAGATACAACTAACTTCTCCGTCCCATTCCAAATCTCATGGTTAACGCATGATATACGACGCAAGAATCACTAGCGACATTGGTTTTTAAGTCCTAGATAATATGTTCCTTTACCACTGGAACTTTCATAGTAGGTTATTA
Source organism: Avena sativa (assembly GCA_916181665.1). Classification (NCBI taxonomy): domain Eukaryota; kingdom Viridiplantae; phylum Streptophyta; class Magnoliopsida; order Poales; family Poaceae; genus Avena; species Avena sativa. The sequence continues at coordinate 429,826,375 of OV702280.1, forward strand.
CCTCAAGGTAAAATAGCCTATAATCACATTATTATGAAAATAGTGTTTTTCGGACCTTTTTCAAATGCAGGTGATGACAACACTAGATTTGTAAAATACTTTACAGAAAATAACCAAAGGACATGAGCAAGTGTGAACTTGCCTTTTGTGATTGCAAGATTATGCACTCACGGTCTTCAAGACAATATAAGATCCAATATCTGAAATCAGCATCATTGGTCCGGTAAGGACTAATGTTTAAAGAAGCAAGATGCTCTTATGCATAAGTAATGTGATGCATTTTATAAACGCGTATCCTGGAGATAACGTTGTTCTAGGGCTTGGATACTAAAAATGATGTCTTTGGAATGTGTTGTACTTTTAGTTAAGTTTCACACTTGTGCTTCTTGTTAAGTCTTGTGAGTGTGTGAAACAACCTGTAATTATTATAACATAAAACAATGAGATACACATCAAGTAATGGCCTTAATAAGGAACTTAAGTGTTTACAATCCTAAGTATACAAGTAAAGTTTGAAACAATGTGATTGTGATTAATTGTCATCTGTTGACTTAAGTGGAAAAACGAATAACTTTTGAAGAAAAGATTTCTTTTCTAAGGTCTAAACAATCTTTGTGGTTAATCAAATGTGGTCGAGGTTGTTTGTGCTTGCTTGAATAGCTTGGACTTGAGATGCTTTATAACTTAATTATAACAGACCAAAGTTAAATATAGAACATATAACAAAGTCTTTAGTCTTATATTGAAAGTCTTGTGGACTAAAGTTAACTTCAAAAAACATGGATGGTTTAAAAGTGTAATGCTTATGATATTTGTACCTTGTGTACCTTGTAATGTTTCCTTAAAGTTACTTAAGAATGGTTATTCTTCTATTTAAGTAATGGTCTCTTAATTTTATAATGGAACAAGATCACTTATTTCCTTATAAAGGTGTGATTATAGTTTGTGGATAAGTAAATAGTACTAGTGACTACTCATGAATTATCTTTGGATTCAGTCCATTTTGAGGTTGTGAGTGGAACAATGGTAAAAGGTCGTATTTGATTAAAATATCGTTCTTGAAGATTTTATAATTGTTAAAGATCTTTTTAGAAAATAAACTACACATATGGTTGAAAGATAATTCAATAAAATTGTATTTATAATGTTTTGAACCAATATGTCTTCATATCATCAATTTTTAAGACTAGTATTACTTATTAGACTTTAATTGGGTGATTTTAGAATATTAGCAATTTTTATTTACCCTTATATGAATTATCCGTTAAGGAAATATATTTAAATTCAAGGTGCTAAAGTGTTTTAAATTTTTATTTACCTCAAAAGTGGAATATTATATTTTTAACATGTAGGTATTATTTTTGTAGTTATTTTGGTATATTACAATTATTTTTATGATTTATAAATAATAAGATATGATTTTTATAAGATTTATTACCTTATAAATAATCAATACATAATAAGTCTAAGATTTTTGATATTTTATTTATATTTTTAATATTTACCAAGATTAAAATATGAATTATCCAAGTTTTATTACTTATAAAATCTTTATTAAATAATAATTATTTAAGTAACTAACATAATAATGATAATAGTTTAAGGTTATAGATTTTTTTTTCTAAAAAAATTCATATATTATACACATTTTTTTGAATTACAAAACAAAAGTTATTAACTAAACAAGATTTAATCATTTATTTCATTTCTGGAATATTGATATTTGAATTTATATTTTTTATCAATTTACTAAACAGGAAATACTTTTTGTACCGAGGCTAAACCTAGACACAGTCACTGACTGGTGGGCCAGTGGGCACATCACATACCCCATTTTAGTAAATTCATTTGTTACCGAGCCTATTTCTACTCACAGTCTTTGACAGATGGGCCCTAGGCCACGTCACACACCACATGGTCAAAGACTAGTCAAAGCAGTTGACTGGGTGAATCGACGTGAGCCCGACGTCATGATGACTTCACCTCGCCGGTGACGCTCAGACGGTGAACGACTGCGATGATTTGGTGGCTTCTAGCGAATGTGACGGCAATGGTTCGAACCAGTACTCTACGGCGAGGCTAATAGTGGTGGCGCCGCTAGTATATGGTCACCGGAGGATGACCGGCGATAAGGTACCGCGGCGGCGTAGGAAGATGGCCACTACGGTGGTGATTTCAGAAGCAATCCAGAAGAAAGGCGGCACTGGCGTGTTCAGCAACTCACCAGGAACACGATGGTCTGGTCGGTGAAGACGATGGTGCTTCGGTACGGACTAATTTGCATGAACTCCGACGATCACCGGCGGAAGGGAACGGCGAAATTCCCCCAATTCCAAACGCCCCTTGCTTCACGACTTCCACTCACACAACGAGGATAACGAAGCGCTTCTTCCCGACTACCCCATGGCTTCATAGGTGGCCTCTACCGGGGACAAGGAGTGGCTCCGGTGAGCTAGGGTTTCGGCCCTTTTCTTGATAGAGAGGATAAGGAGTGGAGAAGCACGAGTGAGAGGATGAGTACGAGGACTTCGTCGTGGCATTCTTATCCTTGCAGAGCGACCTCGGCGATGGCAGGAATCGCAGTGGCGACGGCGAACGGCATCAGCGCCGCCCACGCAGCTGCTTGCCTGCGTGAGGATGACGAAGGGGTGACAGACGACGAACCGGTATGGGCCAGACTTCGGCCAAGTGGTTCGCGGTGTGACGCATGGGAGTGACAGATAGGGCGAAGAGAAACTGGGCCATGGGCTAGAATTGTCTGTTGTTTTCTTCCTTTATTCTTTTCTGTTTTCAATTTCCTGTTTTATTTTCAGATTTGTATTTTAAACATTTAATTTGAACTTTTCTTTATAAAGTTCATTTGCTGAATACTTGCAGCAACAATTGATATTGATTGACATTTATTTTGTAAACCTTTATGATAAATATTTTTATATTTCCTTATTTTCTTTATATAAACCCCTTTTAATATTTTGTAAAAGCCTTTATTATTAATTTTCTTTCCATACTAAACCATGGCATTATTAAATGATATTTCCTTACTTGTTTATAAAACTTAATTCTGGTTAGCTCCTAGTTTAGATGGAAATTTTTATATAATGATCCTATCTCATTATTTGATGCATGATATACAAAGGAAATTATTTGGTTAATATTACTCCCATAAATTTAGGAAATAGAAATGTATATATTCTATTATAATTAACATAGAAGTTAGGGTTTTAATTGTAAATGCTTACTTTAGAGTTTAGGGTTCTTAATATACTTATATTATTTTGTTGATGTGAATAAAGATTTAATAGCTAAAACACATTGTCTTTATGTTTGTGATATTTAATGATATCACCATTAAAAATAGACAGTTATACCCTGGAATGTCTGATGGAAAAGAATTGATAAAGATAACTGTTAAGTACATAGGGTTATGATAATTGGAAATGACAGAGATGTGCTTAAGTGAATTGCTATAGGAAATATTCCTATAAAGAATTGTGGAAATAAAATGACTTATCCAACAGATGAGATGGATGTTAAGCTTGATTATGGATTTAGGGTTTAGTGTTTATCAAGAGTTCCTATCTTCCATACTTAATAATTCTGGACTTCTGATTAAGGAATTCCTTTCCTAGATATTCTACTTCTTCATATCCATCATCATGTGCTAACATGATGAGCTTTACTTCACAAGAATATTCATCTCCACCTTTTATGCTTCTAAACCCATTGATAAATCCAATGAGTTTGACACTAAAGCTTTTCATAATCTTCACCTATCCAAACTTGGTTATATCAACTACTCTTCTGTTGATAACCTCCAATCCAACAAGCAGCTACTTCTAACTCCATTCCTATTCTTCCATAATCATCCACCACTAATATACTTCAGTAGATGTATTTATAATTAGATATACATCAAAAACTACTTCACCTCAAGTGTTTAATATTTACTAAGAGGAAAATACTAACTCTATAATTCAATGTTACTCTAACATCATCCTAAACATACTGTCTTATCTCAACTTGGCTCCAATATCTTATATTAGAGTCCATCCTGTGTTACCCACCAATGTCACTTATATATGATATAAGCATTCAATCTTGGTGACTAAAGCATGATCATTATAATCCTTTGATCCTTATGGTTTAGGTTTTCAATTCTTACAACATTATAGTTGTATTATAATTATCTTCTGTTTATCTCTATTGGACTAAAAGATATAATTCATTGAGTATACATACTTGATCCCATAAGATTACTCCTATTAACTATCTTTAATATTCATCCTTGTAATCTTTACCCCAGATACTCTTCTATCATTTCAGGAGTGAGTTAAATCTATCAATATCATATTGATCATATTCACTTCCAAAACTCCCATCCTATAGATGATATTTTAATCTAGCATTACCATATACCTTTTCTTACCTCCTTATTTAAAGGATTTTAAGTAAATGCTATGTTAATAACAAGAGTTAGTAGCTCAAGTATTGATAGATTAAGAATTGGTGAATCTATAGTTGGTTACTCAACATTGATGAACAATAGATATTAGAATAAGGTTCAATAGAGATGATAAATATTATTATGGAAAGAAAGCTATGTGGTAAATGATCTTAACTCGATTTCCTTGCTACTTAATCTCACTAAAGGGTTAAGGTTAGATATTACCATGATACTCATAGTACGAATAGATAAGAATAAGATAGGTCAGAGTTAGTCATTACATTCTTATTTCTTGAGTTGTAGTCTTAACTTGGTATTCATGAGTTGTTGTGATGAATATTATGATATGATCCCTTAAGGATCAGATATTAATCATTTAAGCAATGCATTATGATTTACATTTTATTATATTTGATCTACCCTTAGATCAAATCATGTTTACCCAAATAAGGTTTTAGCAAAGCTCATATTGAAACTTATCGCAGTCAACTTGATGATCTACTTCAATTCCATCAAGTTGAGAGAAGCTTCAATCACATTAATAAGTTTGTTCAAAAGCACAAAAATTATTCGGATTTTCTATGCATGAATGCAATGCACACATCTGGGTTCAGCTTATTTCTAAGCTCTAATGATGGGATGTTACATGGAGGTAGCATCCCGAGAGCTCGAAAACCCGTCGGTGGTGGAGCAATTGGGATCTGGCAACCCCATTTCCGATGGTACTACGGTGGATGCGGAAGTCAAGGCCGATCTAAAGAAGATGAACAAGCAGCTAAGGCAAATCATCGAATTGAAGAAGCAGGACAATCTGATGGCCGTTTTTTATTTTTGTGTAATTTCTCTCGGATTTGTTTATCTCCTGATCATTAGTCACTAGACAACACAATCAGCGTTCGAGTGATGCTTTGTTATCATAGAACCTGCGGAGATGGATGTAATGGTCTATGTCTTTAACTTGAATAAAATGCAACACAAATTTGGGCAAATTTTGAGCTGCTTTGTTTTGTTCCTTCAGTTTCGTCAGTGTGCAGGGGAGGGGGAGGGGTTGAAAAGTTAAAAACAATCAACGAGGAGTGATTAAAAAAGGCCAGGCCCAAATAGAACTTAGCTAGGACAAAATGGTCGTATCCAGGCCCAATAGTAACTACTTGTAGATTGGGCAAAAAAATAGTACTCACATTACAATCTAACTAGGGACGTCTGGATCTGCAGATACTCATGCTCAGGTCGCAATCTTTTATTTATTGCGAAAGTAAATATATAAATGAAGGCCAAGGGCATCCATTTAACTTACAAGCCGAGCACTTTAACTTGGCGCCTCTTTAACTTATGTAAATATGTAAATGTTGTAGGGGTTCACAGCATGGAAAACAAAAAATTCTACCGCATGCACACAAACAAGCCAAGATCTATCTACTAGATTGTAGCAACGAGTCGATAGAAGCACTCACCCTCGAAGATTCCAAAGCGGTTAACGAGAGCAGATTCTCGTGGATGATGTAGTCGTATACTTGCCGATCTCAAGATCGCGTAGACGATCCTTCTGGCGCTGCGTTCTGGCAGCGCTTCCGCAGTCGGTCACATGTTCGGTACTCGATGAAGACCTTCCTCTCCCTTGTTCCAGCAGGCAGCAGAGGTTCTAGTTCTCCCCTTGTGATTCCGGCAGCACGACGGCGTGGTGTCGGAAGTAGAGGGAAGATCCTGCAGGGCTTCGCCTAAACCGGTGCAAGTTATGGTGGATTAGGGTTTCCCGGAGATCTAGGGTTTAGAATACCGGGAGGAGGAGAAGATGTCGTCGGCGGCTAGAGCGGCGGCGACGGACCGGCGGCGGCGCAAGGCGGCGCGGGCGGCGGTGCAAGGCGGGTCGTCAGCGGCGGCGGCTCGGGTGGAGAGGGGCTAGAGCTTATGGTGTTGGGGCAGCCCTCCCTCTCTATTTATGAGAGGGGGGAAGCCTTGGGAGGGGTGGGTTTAAATCCAAACCCAAACCCAAGTTGGATTGAGAAAAGGACTTATTCCTTCTTCCACTAGGAAACCATTGTTCCAGTTTGACTTTTCAAACTCCCGTTTTAATTTCAATTTAGAGCTTTAATTCTATTTTGCAAATGCCTACACCAAGTGACCTAGGATATGATCCAATCATTCCACTTACCCATGACACATTCATGGACCATTCTCCTTCCAGACCGGTGAACCTTCTAGAACCTTCAAGAACCTCTCCGATGAAAACATCGGAATATTTCCCGAACTCCGGAATCGGACTTTCCTTATATGAATCTTATTATCCGGACCATTCCGGATCTCCTCGTGATATCCCGGATCCCATCCGAGACTCCGAACAACATTCGGTATCCCTACTAACATTCCATATCTACTAAACAACATTGAATCCTTAAGTGTGTCTCCCTATGGTTCATGAATTATGCGAACATGACCGAGACACTTTGTAGAGGCCTCAACCTGTTAAGGTAGATTCCTCCTGTGTTTTACAATGCTAGTCCCTGGATCAATAGCTAGCATCCACAGTTAAGATGTAATATCAAGAAACAAGGTCATAATATAACTTTATAACCAGGAATAACATAAGTTTATTACATCAAACATAGCTCATTGGCTATTACATTACATTGCAGCGGAATAACTATAAGCATGGGGTCCTTCATCTTCAAAGTGCCACAGGCAGATGTTGGTTGTAGACTTTGTAATCCTAAACAATCAATCTTCACTAAAATCAATCAAACCTGCAACATACAAGTTACAGCCACAAAGGGTCAATACATTTGAATTGTATTGGCAAGTGATACTATGGTAGTATAGTGGAGTCTATCATCTATATGCATTTGGCTAAGTGGAGTTGAGGCTTGCATTGCTCAAAATAGATTTTTCCTTAACATTTGAAAATACTAAGTTTTTGCTTGACAAAATCATTTTTCCTCAATCAAAGATTTCAAGATCCTTGTACCAACCCATCTCTCCATCAATGATTGAAAAATTCAAACAACCCTTGTTCAACCACAAGATTTTAATTTAGAAATTTGAATGATGAGATTCTTGATTGCTTCCATGTCTTGATGCTCAAATTGTCCTTTACTAGGGACATGGCTAAGTACTTAGATTTTACACTCTGCAGAGGTGGTGCACTTTCCCCACAAGACTTGGTTTCCCAAGACAAGATCTTTCAGAAGCCTTCCCTTAGACCAAAATGGACGCGCTCCAACCTATCAAACACTACCACCCACTGTCCAAGTGACTAAGTTCTAGCAACCTATATGATCATGGCAGAGCCCATATTGCCAAGTGGTTGCACTTGAAGCTTCTCAACATTTGACATCTCAAATCCCTTTGTTTCCTGGGTGGCATACAACAAGTGGGATACACAATCCAAGTCCATGGCCTTGTGAACCACTCAACCATTCTCCACCAAGCTATCCCATTCCACCTAGGTGATTCATTAACTTAGTTGTTTTATTAGACAAAACATAAGTCCTCAGACTTAGAATATTTTTCCATAGTGTGAATATGTTTTCCACCCATGTTTTCTATTAGCTAGGCTAAGCTTGATAGTAGTAGGAATCTTAACTTAGGAAAATCCTACTAAGGATTCATCTACTAGGTTTTCTTATAGCAAGGTCTATACTTAGCAAAATCCATGCAAGTTTTACTTAGCAAAATCACTAATGCATAGTGAAAGTAATGGGACAAAAGTATGAAGCATCACTTGCCTTTTTGGTAGGGAATGGTGGTTCACTCCTTGATCTTTCTAGTCTCACACTTCACTACAAATCAATCAAGCAAACACAAATTCAATTCACATTCCAAACCAAAGTCAAACAAACAATTCTTCACACACACAAAGTAATGGAATCTAAGTCATGCATGGGAGCATGCACAAGATAGTTTTATTTTGCAAAGAGGGCTTCTATTGGGTTTCTAAACTTTGTAAGATCCAAATTGGTCATTTACCAAAGTGGCAAAGTCATTAGCAAGAGGGTTTTGTCCAAAATCTATTTTTAAATCAATTCATCATTTCATGTGGTGAAAAATGTTTTTTTTTATTAAGGCAAAACTCTTAGGTTGTTCACCAAATGAGTTGCTAATTTGCAAAACCTGGTGTTTTGGATCAGTGGGTTTGATCAAACCATTTTCTTAAAGTTTTCTTTCCATAATTATTTTTATAACAAAAACCATTCTTTTTATTTGGCTAGAAAATGGCTAAGTCAAGTAATCCAACCTAAATCTTTCAAAAATCATTTCTAACACCAAGGGTTGGTTCCTAGGGTCAGTAAGGTCACAAAAATCCATTTTGCAAAAGTTTTAATCCAAAAATCATTTTTAAACAATTTTTATACTCTAAACAAGCATACATAAGTTTCTGCAAATTCAAACAAGCTAACAGATACTATTTGCTAAACTAAGGCCATGGTTGGCTAGGTCTTGTTCTCCTGAATTCATTGATATAAAATTTGCCAAATTTGGACGTGTGGTTTGAAAGTTATAGGGTTTTCAAATTGCTACTTAAATCTGTTTTTCAAATTCTGTTTTAAAACAGATCCTGCCACGCGTCATTATTCTACTGGACGATACCGGTTCGGCCGGATCGGCGACGCTGGCCGTTGGATTTAATTATCATCGCGCGGCTCAGATCATTCGATACCCCTTCGGTTAAGTGAGTCTATCATGCTCGTTGGATCTAGATCGCACGGTGCTGGCGAGTTTGACCTAAAATGGGCGGCGCTGACGCGGCGGTGACTGGCGGCGCGGTCAAGTGAGGATGGTGCCGGTGGTCTAGGAAGCGAGCGAGGAGGAGAAATGGCTCACCGGGTTCAGGAGGTCACGGTGATGCTCGAGGAGGCGTTGGTCGGGCGAGGGGCGTTCTGATCTTGGCAGGATTGCTCGCCGGAGTGGAGGGCGGCTTCGGTTGCTTCAGGTGGTCGTCGTGGACGGCGCTGTGGATCACCTCAAAGCGAAATGACGACACGGTTAGATGCGCAGGAACAAGACAGAGTCGTGTGCGTGAACTAGAAGGCGCGGGGCGGTCAGATACTACCTGTGGGCTTCGCCGGAGATGAAGCAGACGGTGGCGACGGTGGTCGTTGTCGAAGGCGAGGTTACAGGGTACCCGCGGTCGAGTTTGATGCACTAGCAGATGCGCCTGAGAGTGGGGAGGCTGTGAGCTTGGTCGGGGAGGAGAGGGGCGGTGAGAGGCTGCCGGGATTTGATGAGAATGGTCGCCGGAGACAGAGACAGTCGAGGAGAGATTGTGGTAGCCTGGAGGCGTGCTCGTGGGAGGAAACAGAGGGGAAACGTAGAGGAGAGGGAGACGATTAAATGTGCGTGATCACTGCCAGTTTAACTCGCGACATTAAGGTGAATTACGCTGGAGGATTCAATGGCAGAACGGGGGAAGAACGGGTCACGGAGGGTGAGGACGATGAACAGTAACGGTGGGTCTACCTGTCAGTGGGAAAACGAAATGAGGGAAGGGTCCACTGGTCATACACTGTACGGGTCAGAAACGAGGTGCGAATCGTTTTCTTTCCGGGTGAGGAGCTGGGCTGGTCTGATGGGCCTTAGTGGCTGCTGGGTTGGGTCGATGCAATTCCATTTTTTTTTATTCTGTGTCCTTTTTTTTCTATTTCTGAATTTCTGTTTTGAATTCTCTATCAAACAAACATGGTTCAAATAAATTCAAACAACACCCAAACTTTGTAAATTTGACTTGGTTCTGTTCAGTAGCCTGAACCTAAATCTAAAATCCATAATTTTTAAATAATAAAGTCCATTATTAATTAAATAAATGTCCATTGCTAATTATCAAATTAGGATTTGATTTATTTCAAACTCAATTTAAATCCATATATTTTCCAAAACCAAAATAGTGGGTTGTATTTGAAATAAGGTATATTTTGAAAGCTTGTTTAAAATAAATAACAATTTTGTTAAAGGTTCCATTTATAATTTAAATAAATGGATCATGGTTTATTAATCAAATAGGGTTTGGTTTATTTAATAAAATATTTATTTGAAACCTAAATATTTTCAAAACCAAATCAGTAGGTTTTATTTGGAAATATTAAATACTTGGAAACTTGTTTTAAAAACAAAATAACATTTTATTTTAGAGTCCATTATTAATTAAACACAATAGACCTTCATTATTAAAATAGGATTTTTTTATTGAGATATTTATTTTGAAATCTAAAATAAAACCAAAACATTTTAGTAGGTTTTATTTGTGAATATAAAATACTTGGAAAACCTATTTAAAATAATTTAATAAGTTTTGATGTTTTAGTTAAAATGGTAAAACATTTTATTTGAATAAAATTTGGATATTAATTCCTTATTATTTTATTTAAGCAATCCTTTATTATTTTTAAACAAACCTTTGCTATTTTAAAATAAAATGTTTTAATTCCCAAAGCTTGGCCAAGGTTTAATTTGGTCTTATAAAACAAACCTTATTTGTAAAACTACTATTTCATTTGAAAACAAATCTTTTCTTTTAATTGTTTCAAAATAGTATTTCCAAATGTTTTTATTTTCCTTTTATTAAATGTTTGTCTTTTTAAATCCCTTTAGTTTTTATTAAATTCAAATGGGTTTGAAGTTCCAATTGAATTTAAAAAGTTTCTTCTAGCCCTGAAAATCAAACAAAGTTTTATTTTATTAATCTATTTTCACATTACAAGATTTGGAAAATCTTGGGATGTGACAGGCTACCACCCTTAAAATAAATCTCGTCCCGAGATTTGGGGAGGCTAGGTTACAAGCAGGTTCATAACAACTAGGGTACTACCACCCTTAAAATTTTCAAACAAAAATTACACATTGTCCTTCTTGGGATCCTGGGAAATTTCTCTAAGTAACTTTTGCATTATTCTTGGTTTCCATACTTGATTCATGGGCCAAGGTTGAGTTTCTCCATAGGCTTGTTCAACTTGTTCTTCATCTTCTCTGGACAGTTGCTTGCATAATGTCCTGGATTCTTGCAGTTGAAACAATGAATGTCCTTGAGTTCTTTACGTGGTTCTTGTGGACAAGTTGCTACATAGTGGCCTAACTCTTTGCAGTTGTTGCACCACACTTGGTCAATCTCTTTATTCTTCTTGTTCTTTGGGCATCCACTGGAGTAGTGTCCCATTTCCTTACATTTACGACATTGTGCAAGGCTCATGTCTTGCTTTTGTTTCTTAAGTTTCTTTGATCCTTTGAATTGGGTTGTCTTGTTTGGAGGTAGAAGTGGTCATTTTCCTTTGGTATATTTGGATCCTTCTTGTTTCCTTTGTTCCACCATGGCATAAATGGGACATTGGTTAGGGGTATGATCACTTCCTTCACAAAGGTAACAAGTAGCTTGAGAGGTGGGACATTGTCCAACAGGATGATCTTCTTCACAATTGGGGCATTGTCCTTCATGCTCCTTGGAAGTATGATCCTTGTCTCCACAAATAATGCAAGCTGGGGCTCCATCTAGAATAACATTCTTGTCATCTTTGTTATCATATACTCTTTTGGGATAGTTTTCTTCCATGATGATCATTTGATTAGTCACCTTAAGCATCAGTTGGGATTGTTCCTCCAAAAACCTTTGTAGGGCTGGATCTTTATCACTATTGTTGACTATGAACTGAGATGTCAGTTGGTTTAACTGATGTTGGGTTGCTATAAGCTCTTTCATGCTGTCAGCTTGGTTGGTGTTGATGTCATCAACCTTGGTGTTGGAGTCCTTTGGAGTAGTCATATGTTTGGGTTGAAGGGAGGTTAGAATAGGCAAGATTTTTCTAAGGAATCAATTCTAATCACACACACCACAATTCACACAAACAATGTGCCTGCAATCACAAACCAAACTTTTCACTCAAAGAAGGTTCAAGCACATACTTAGGCAACAAATATTTTTGTTACACCACATAAGTTGGTGTATTTGACTTAACTAAAATATGGTGGTCCATCTATATGGTTCAATTGTGATCCTTCCATCCTTCTTGGTTGATCCTTCTTGCATGAGATCATGGATTCCTTGGAAAAACTTTTGGTCACAATACTTCAAATGATGTAGGCTCCTTCTAACTTTTTGCATTCCCTCAGTCTCTAAATCTTGAGCAAGCTTTCCTTGTCTCACTTGTAGTCCTTAGCAGTTTCCAAGTTGGAAGTCCTTGGGGAATATACTGAAGATGTTGAAGTCATTAGAGTTGAAGATGTTGAAGTCATTAGAGTTGAAGAAGTCCTTTGCACATGGTGTAGTCCTTGTCCATGGGTAGGTTTTTCCATCAAGTTGAAGTAGAAGAGATGTAGAGTTGAAATCAAAATGGTTGAGGAAAGAGTTTACAAGATTGTTTTGTAAATAAGTTTTTGGAACAAATACAACTCCTATTTTTCTAAGGGTTTTGTCCAGTCCTAGGGTTTACAAATCCTACAGGCAACACAATGCTCTGATACCATCTGTAGAGGCCTCAACCTGTTAAGGTAGATTCCTCCTGTGTTTTACAATGCTAGTCCCTGGATCAATAGCTAGCATCCACAGTTAAGATATAATATCAAGAAACAAGGTCATAATATAACTTTATAACCAGGAATAACATAAGTTTATTACATCAAACATAGCTCATTGGCTATTACATTACATTGCAGCGGAATAACTATAAGCATGGGGTCCTTCATCTTCAAAGTGCCACAGGCAGATGTTGGTTGTAGACTTTGTAATCCTAAACAATCAATCTTCACTAAAATCAATCAAACCTGCAACATACAAGTTACAGCCACAAAGGGTCAATACATTTGAATTGTATTGGCAAGTGATACTATGGTAGTATAGTGGAGTCTATCATCTATATGCATTTGGCTAAGTGGAGTTGAGGCTTGCATTGCTCAAAATGGATTTTTCCTTAACATTTGAAAATACTAAGTTTTTGCTTGACAAAATCATTTTTCCTCAATCAAAGATTTCAAGATCCTTGTACCAAGCCATCTCTCCATCAATGATTGAAAAATTCAAACAACCCTTGTTCAACCACAAGATTTTAATTTAGAAATTTGAATGATGAGATTCTTGATTGCTTCCATGTCTTGATGCTCAAATTGTCCTTTACCAGGGACATGGCTAAGTACTTAGATTTTACACTCTGCAGAGGTGGTGCACTTTCCCCACAAGACTTGGTTTCCCAAGACAAGATCTTTCAGAAGCCTTCCCTTAGACCAAAATGGACGCGCTCCAACCTATCAAACACTACCACCCACTGTCCAAGTGACTAAGTTCTAGCAACCTATATGATCATGGCAGAGACCATATTGCCAAGTGGTTGCACTTGAAGCTTCTCAACATTTGACATCTCAAATCCCTTTGTTTCCTGGGTGGCATACCACAAGTGGGATACACAATCCAAGTCCATGGCCTTGTGAACCACTCAACCATTCTCCACCAAGCTATCCCATTCCACCCAGGTGATTCATTAACTTAGTTGTTTTATTAGACAAAACATAAGTCCTCAGACTTAGAATATTTTTCCATAGTGTGAATATGTTTTCCACCCATGTTTTCTATTAGCTAGGCTAAGCTTGATAGTAGTAGGAATCTTAACTTAGGAAAATCCTACTAAGGATTCATCTACTAGGTTTTCTTATAGCAAGGTCTATACTTAGCAAAATCCATGCAAGTTTTACTTAGCAAAATCACTAATGCATAGTGAAAGTAATGGGACAAAAGTATGAAGCATCACTTGCCTTTTTGGTAGGGAATGGTGGTTCACTCCTTGATCTTTCTAGTCTCACACTTCACTACAAATCAATCAAGCAAACACAAATTCAATTCACATTCCAAACCAAAGTCAAACAAACAATTCTTCACACACACAAAGTAATGGAATCTAAGTCATGCATGGGAGCATGCACAAGATAGTTTTATTTTGCAAAGAGGGCTTATATTGGGTTTCTAAACTTTGTAAGATCCAAATTGGTCATTTACCAAAGTGGCAAAGTCATTAGCAAGAGGGTTTTGTCCAAAATCTATTTTTAAATCAATTCATCATTTCATGTGGTGAAATTTTTTTTTTATTAAGGCTAAACTCTTAGGTTGTTCACCAAATGAGTTGCTAATTTGCAAAACCTGGTGTTTTGGGTCAGTGGGTTTGATCAAACCATTTTCTTAAAGTTTTCTTTCCATAATTATTTTTATAACAAAAACATTCTTTTTATTTGGCTAGAAAATGGCTAAGTCAAGTAATCCAACCTAAATCTTTCAAAAATCATTTCTAACACCAAGGGTTGGTTCCTAGGGTCAGTAAGGTCACAACAATCCATTTTGCAAAAGTTTTAATCCAAAAATCATTTTTAAACAATTTTTATACTCTAAACAAGCATACATAAGTTTCTGCAAATTCAAACAAGCTAACAGATACTATTTGCTAAACTAAGGCCATGGTTGGCTAGGTCTTGTTCTCCTGAATTCATTGATATAAAATTTGCCAAATTTGGACGTGTGGTTTGAAAGTTATAGGGTTTTCAAATTGCTACTTAAATCTGTTTTTCAAATTCTGTTTTAAAACAGATCCTGCCACGCGTCATTATTCTACTGGACGATACCGGTTCGGCCGGATCGGTGACGCTGGCCATTGGATTTAATTATCATCGCGCGGCTCAGATCATTCGATACCCCTTCGGTTAAGTGAGTCTATCATGCTCGTTGGATCTAGATCGCACGGTGCTGGCGAGTTTGACCTAAAATGGGCGGCGCTGACGCGGCGGCGACTGGCGGCGCGGTCAGGTGAGGATGGTGCCGGTGGTCTAGGAAGCGAGCGAGGAGGAGAAATGGCTCACCGGGTTCAGGAGGTCACGGTGATGCTCGAGGAGGCGTTGGTCGGGCGAGGGGCGTTCTGATCTTGGCAGGATTGCTCGCCGGAGTGGAGGGCGGCGTCGGTTGCTTCAGGTGGTCGTCGTGGACGGCGCTGTGGATCACCTCAAAGCGAAATGACGACACGGTTAGATGCACAGGAACAAGACAGAGTCGTGTGCGTGAACTAGAAGGCGCGGGGCGGTCAGATACTACCTGTGGGCTTCGCCGGAGATGAAGCAGACGGTGGCGACAGTGGTCGTTGTCGAAGGCGAGGTTACAGGGTACCCACGGTCGAGTTTGATGCACTAGCAGATGCGCCTGAGAGTGGGGAGGCTGTGAGCTTGGTCGGGGAGGAGAGGGGCGGTGAGAGGCTGCCGGAATTTGATGAGAATGGTCGCCGGAGACAGAGACAGTCGAGGAGAGATTGTGGCGGCCTGGAGGCGTGCTCGGGGGAGGAAACAGAGGGGAAACGTAGAGGAGAGGGAGACGATTAAATGTGCGTGATCACTGCCGGTTTAACTCGCGGCATTAAGGTGAATTACGCTGGAGGATTCAACGGCAGAACGGGGGAAGAACGGGTCACAGAGGGTGAGGACGATGAACAGTAGCGGTGGGTCTACCTGTCAGTGGGAAAACGAAATGAGGGAAGGGTCCACTGGTCATACACTGTACGGGTCAAAAACGAGGTGCGAATCGTTTTCTTTCCGGTTGAGGAGCTGGGCTGGTCTGATGGGCCTTAGTGGCTGCTGGGTTGGGTCGATCCAATTCCATTTTTTTTTATTCTGTGTCCTTTTTTTTTCTATTTCTGAATTTCTGTTTTGAATTCTCTATCAAACAAACATGGTTCAAATAAATTCAAACAACACCCAAACTTTGTAAATTTGACTTGGTTCTGTTCAGTAGCCTGAACCTAAATCTAAAATCCATAATTTTTAAATAATAAAGTCCATTATTAATTAAATAAATGTCCATTGCTAATTATCAAATTAGGATTTGATTTATTTCAAACCCAATTTAAATCCATATATTTTCCAAAACCAAAATAGTGGGTTGTATTTGAAATAAGGTATATTTTGAAAGCTTGTTTAAAATAAATAACAATTTTGTTAAAGGTTCCATTTATAATTTAAATAAATGGATCATGGTTTATTAATCAAATAGGGTTTGGTTTATTTAATAAAATCTTTATTTGAAACCTAAATATTTTCAAAACCAAATCAGTAGGTTTTATTTGGAAATATTAAATACTTGGAAACTTGTTTTAAAAACAAAATAACATTTTATTTTAGAGTCCATTATTAATTAAACACAATAGACCTTCATTATTAAAATAGGATTTGTTTTATTGAGATATTTATTTTGAAATCTAAAATAAAACCAAAACATTTTAGTAGGTTTTATTTGTGAATATAAAATACTTGGAAAACCTATTTAAAATAATTTAATAAGTTTTGATGTTTTAGTTAAAATGGTAAAACATTTTATTTGAATAAAATTTGGATATTAATTCCTTATTATTTTATTTAAGCAATCCTTTATTATTTTTAAACAAACCTTTGCTATTTTAAAATAAAATGTTTTAATTCCCAAAGCTTGGCCAAGGTTTAATTTGGTCTTATAAAACAAACCTTATTTGTAAAACTACTATTTCATTTGAAAACAAATCTTTTCTTTTAATTGTTTCAAAATAGTATTTCCAAATGTTTTTATTTTCCTTTTATTAAATGTTTGTCTTTTAAAATCCCTTTAGTTTTTATTAAATTCAAATGGGTTTGAAGTTCCAATTGAATTTAAAAAGTTTCTTCTAGCCCTGAAAATCAAACAAAGTTTTATTTTATTAATCTATTTTCACATTACAAGATTTGGAAAATCTTGGGATGTCACACACTTCTCCGATCAATAACCAATAAAGGAATCTGGAAATTCATATGGCTCCCACATATTTCTACGATTACTTTGTGATCGAATGAATCACTTACATACGATACCAATTTCCCTTTGTCTCACGATAGTTTACTTATCCGAGGTTTTGATCGTCGGTATCTCTGCATACCTAGTTCAACCTCTTTACCGATAAGTACTCTTTTCTCGTTCTCGTGATATGTGATCCCTTGTGAGCCAGTCACATGCTTGCAAGCCAATTGGATGACATTCCACCGAGAGGGCCCAGAGTATATCTATCTGTCATATGGATGGACAAATCCCACTCTTGATCCATGTGCCTCAACACATACTTTCCGAACACTCAATGCCACCTTTATAGCCACCCAGTTACGGTGTGGTGTTTGATGTCATCAAAGCATCCTTCCGGTGATGGTGATTAGCATGATCTCATGGTCGAAGGAATTAGGTTACGATGTATCAAAAATCTTATAGCAAACAAACTATTGAAATGACTTGATCTTAATGCTACGCTTATCTATAGGAGTATGTCCATCATACCATTCTCCTAATGATATGATCTTGTTGTCAACAACATCTCAATGTTCATGATCGGGAAACCATGATCATCTATTAACCAACAAGCTAGTATTACATAGAGGCTTTACTAGGGACTCTAATTTAGTTTAAAAATCACACAAGTATTAATGTTTCTGGTTAATACTGTTATAGCATGAGTGTAAACATTTATCATAAACACAAAGATATAATAATAACCACTTTTATTATTGCCTCTATGGCATATCTCCAACAGTCTCCCACTTGCATTAGAGTCAACTAATCTAGATTACATGGTAATATATACCGAACACCCATGGCGGTTTGGTGCTGGTCATGTTTTGCCCTCGGGAAACGTTTAGTCAACGGATCCGCCACATTCAGATCTGTGTGTACTTTGCAAATATTTATGTCACCATCTTGGACATGCTCTCGATTAGCGTGAAAATGTAGCTTGATGTGCTTCAGCTTCTTGTGTGACCTTGGTTCTTGCGCATTCGCTTTGGCGCCCATGTTATCACAGTAGATAGACATTGGGTCCAGCGCACTTGGAACCACACCGAGCTTTGTAATGAACTCCTTCATCCATATCACCTCTTGTGAAGCCTCCGAAGCAGTTATGTATTCCGATTTAGTTGAAGATCTCGCCACAACACTTTTCTTTGCACTCCTCCAGCTAACTGCTGCACCATTCAAAGTAAATACGTATCCAGATTGAGATTTAGAATCATCCGGATCAGTGTTCCAACTAGCATCGGTGTAACCATTAACAACGAGTTGTTCATCACCTCCATAAGAAAGAACCATATCCTTAGTTCTTCTCAAGTACTTAAGGATGTTTTTGACCGCTGTCCAATGATCCACTCCTGGATCACGTTGATATCTGCTAGTCAGACTAACAGCATATGCAATGTCGGGTCTAGTACATAGCATGGCATACATAAGAGATCCTATGGCTGAGGCATTGGGAGTCTTACTCATCATTTCTCTATCTTCTGCCGTTGCAGGACTTTGAGTTTTACTCAAGGTCGTATTGGGCAACATGGGCAAGAACCCTTTCTTGCTATCTTCCATTCCAAACCTCTTTAGAACTTTGTCCAAATATGTACTCTGTGACAATGATATTAGGCGCCTCGATCTATCCCTATAAATCTTTATGCCTAATATGTAAGCTTCTTCGCCAAGATCTTGCATTGAAAAACTATTATTCAAATAATCCTTGACACTATTAAGAAGGTCTACATCATTCCCAATCATCAATATTTCATCTACATATAGTATTAAGAATGCTATAGAGCTCCCACTCACTTTCTTGTAAATACAAGCTTCTCCATAAGTTTGTATAAAACCAAAGCTTTTGATTACCTTATCAAAACGTTGATTCCAACTTCGGGATGCTTGCTTCAATCCATATATGGACCGTTGAAGTTTGCATACCTTGTTAGCATCTTTAGGATCGACAAAACCTTTGGGTTGCATCATATACAACTCTTCATCAATGTCTCCATTGAGGAACGCCATTTGGACATCCATCTGCCATATCTCATAATCATAATATGTAGCAATTGCTAACATAATCCTCACAGACTTTAGCTTCGCTACTGGTGAGAAAGTTTCATCGTAGTCAACTCCTTGAATTTGTCGAAACCCTTTTGCGACAAGTCGAGCTTTATAGACAGTAACATTACCATCAGCATATGTTTTCTTCTTGAAAATCCATTTGTTCTCGACAGCCTTCCGGCCATCAGGTACGTCCACCAAAGTCCATACTTGGTTTTCGTACATGGATCCAATCTCGGATTTCATGGCTTCTTGCCATTTATTGGAATCTGGGCTCATCATCGCTTCCTCATATGTTGCAGGGTCATCGGTGTTGTCCACCAACATGACAATCATAACAGGATCATACCAATCAAGAGTGGTACAAGTTCTCGTCGACCTGCGAGGTTCCGTAGTAACTTCAACCGAAGTTTCATGATCAACATCATTAGCTTCCTCTATTATTGGTGCAGGCGCCACCGGAACTACTTTCGGTGCTGCGATACTCTCAAGTTCGAGAGAAGGTTCAACAACCTCGTCGAGTTCTACTTTTCTTCCAGTCACTTCTTTCGAGAGAAACTCCTTCTCTAGAAAGAATCCATTCTTGGCAACGAAGGTCTTGCCTTCGGATCTATGATAGAAGGTATACCCAATAGTGTCCTTCGGTTATCCCATGAAGGCGCATTTTTCCGCTTTGGGTTCAAGCTTGTCCGGCTGTAACTTCTTTACATAAGCTTCACAACCCCAAACTTTAAGGAACGACAATTTAGGTTTCTTCCCAAACCATAATTCATACGGTGTTGTTTCAACGGATTTAGATGGTGCCCTATTTAAAGTGAATGCGGTTGTTTCTAATGCATAACCCCAAAATGATAGCGGTAAATCTGTAAGTGATATCATAGAACGAACCATATCTAAGAGAGTTCGATTACGACGTTCAGACACACCATTACGCTGTGGTGTTCCCGGCGGTCTCAATTGTGAAAGTATTCCGCATTTCTTCAAATGCTCGCCAAACTCGTAACTTAGATATTCACCTCCACGATCAGATCGTAGAAATTTAATCTTCTTATTACGTTGATTCTCTACCTTACTTTGAAATTCCTTAAACTTCTCGAAAGTTTTAGACTTATGTTTCATGAAATAGATATAACCATATCTACTCAAGTCATCGGTGAAGGTAAGAACGTAAAGATAACCACCGCGCGATGCTACACTCATTGGGCCACACACATCGGTATGTATGATTTCCAATAAGTCCGTAGCTCGCTCCATCATACCAGAAAATGGAGTCTTAGTCATTTTACCCATCAGACATGCTTCGCATCTTTCAAGTGATTCGAAATCAAGTGCTTAAAGAAGTCCATCGGAATGGAGTTTCTTTATACGCTTCACTCCAATATGACCAAGACGACAGTGCCACATATAGTTGAGTTATCGCTCAATTTCAAACGTTTAGCTTCAATGTTATTAATGTGTGTATTACCACAATTGAGATTCAATAAGAATAGACCATCTATCAAAGGTGCATGTGCATAAAACATATTACTCATATAAATCGAACAACCATTATTCTCGGACTTAAACAAGTAACCGTCTCGCAATAAACATGATCCGGATATAATGTTCATTCTCAACGCAGGCACCAAATAACAATTATTTAAGTATAAAACTAATCCCGATGGTAGATAAAGAGGTAGCGTGCCGACCGCGATCACATCAACCTTTGATCCATTTCCAACGCGCATCGTCACCTCGTTCTTCGCTAGCTTCCGTTTATTCTGCAGTACCTATTTCGAGTTACAAATATGAGCAACCGAACCAGTATCAAATACCCAGGCACTACTACGAGTACCAGTGAGATACACATCAATAACATGTATATCAGATATACCTTTCTTCTTGATGTTGATGTTCTTCAAATCCGCCAAGTACTTTGGGCAATTCCGCTTCCAGTGACCTTCTCCCTTGCATTAAAAGCACTCAGTATCAGGCTTAGGCCCAGCCTGGGTCTTCTTCGCCGGCGATGTAACTTTCTTACCGCCCTTCTTGAAGTTTCCCTTTTCTTAGACTTGCCTTGCTTCTTGAATTTGGTGGTCTTATTGACCAACAACACTTGGTGCTCTTTCTTGATCTCCACTTCTGCAGATTTTAACATGGAGAAGAGTTCGGGCAACGACTTGTACATGTTTTGCATATTGTAGTTCATCACAAAGTTCTTGTAACATGGTGGTAGTGATTGGAGGACACGGTGAATCCCCAAAGCATTAGGAATCACTATACCCAAGCTTTGGAGTTTACTTGCATGCCCAGACATCTTAAGCACGTGCTCACTGACGGAGCTGCCCTCTTCCATCTTGCAGTTAAAGAACTTTTCAGAAGCCTCGTAACTCTCAAATGTCGCGTGAGCCTCAAATATTATTTTGAGTTCACGGACAATATCATTTTTGTCATGGTTCTCAAACCTTTTCTGAAGCTCTGATTTCAAACCATACAAGATAGCACACTGAACTGTGGAGTACTGATCCCTCCGAGCGAGGAAAACATTCTTTACCTCATCGGTAGCATCAGCTGCAGGCGGGTCACCCAGCGGTGCATCCAGCACATAGGTCAAATTACCAACATTGAGGACAATCCTCAAATTGCGGAACCAATCCGCGAAGTTGCTTCCATTGTTTTTCAACTTTTCTTTCTCTAGGAACGTATTAAAATTGATGGTAGGGGCCGCCATTGATCTACAACATATTTGCAATAGTTTAGACTAAGTTTATGACAAATTGAGTTCTAATTAATAGTTAAATTAATCTAGGTGAACTCCCACTCAAAACAATATCCCTCAAATTGTTTTAGTGATCACACGAACCAAATCCACCACATCAAAACCGATCATCACGAGAGTTGATGTAGCTTCAATGGCGAACAATCAACGTGTTCATCATATCTACTATATGACTCATGCTTTACCTTTTGGTGATCCGTGTTTCGAGACCATGTATGTACATGCTAGGCTCGTAAAGATCAAACCTTAGCTTCCGCATGAGCAAATTTGGCTTGCTCACGTTGTATACACTCGCAGAATCTAACACACTGGATCATCACGTGGTGCTTCGAAACAACGAGCTTTAGCAACGGTGCTTACTAAGGATGAACACTATAAAAATTGAAACTTTGTGCTTGAGGGATCATCTTATAATGCTACCGTCATGAACTAAGCAATACAAGATGCATAAAAGGATTGACATCACATGCAATTCATAATATGTGATATGATATGGCCTTTCTTCTTGTGCTTCCGGTCTCCATCTTCAAGCACGAACATGATCTCCATCATCACCGGTATGGAGTCAAGGTCAATGGCGCCGCTTCATGGTTGTCGTCCACCAGCATCAACTATTACAACTCCTTTGAATAGACACGCATGTCTAAACGGAATTAAAAAGACAACCATATGGCTCCTGCCGGTTGCAGACTTACAATAAGGAACATTGCATACATCATATATAATCACAATCATGGCCATATCACATCACAGCACACCCCTGCAAAACAAAGTTAGACGCCTCTAATTTTCTTTGCATATTTTACATGGTTTGGGGATTTCAATAAGTGTCGTTCTAACTTACAAACAAGAACCACAACGTTGATGCTTGAACTATAAAGTGCCCGTTGTAAATTGAATCTATACTATGATGGGAGAGGCAGACACCCACAAAGCCACTATGCAATACAAGTTGCATGTTAAGCGTGGAGCAAGTCTCATGAACGATGTCATGTAAGGTTAGCTCGGGCCGCTTCATCCCATCATACCGCAAGATGCAAAGTACACAAAAAGCAATTGATAATAAAAGCACCACCACCCACAATGACCAGTGTGTTCTACTCGTGCAACAGATCTACATATAGACACGGCTCTAATACCTCTGTAGGGGTTCGTAGCATGGAAAACAAAAAATTTCTACCGCATGCACACACACAAGCCAAGATCTATCTACTAGATTGTAGCAACGAGTCGATAGAAGCACTCACCCTCGAAGATTCCAAAGCGGTTAACGAGAGCAGATTCTTGTGGGTGATGTAGTCGTACACTTGCCGATCTCAAGATCGCGTAGACGATCCTTCCGGCGCTGTGTTCCGGCAGCGCTTCCACAGTCGGTCACACGTTCGGTACTCGATGAAGACCTTACTCTCCCTTGTTCCAGCAGGCAGCGGAGGTTGTAGTTCTCCCTTTGCGATTCCGGCAGCACGACGACGTCGTGTCGGAAGTAGAGGGAAGATCCCGCAAGGCTTCGCCTAAGCCGGTGCGAGTTATGGTGGATTAGGGTTTCCCGTAGATCTAGGGTTTAGAAGACCGGGAGGAGGAGAAGATGTCGTTGGCGGGTAGAGCGGCAGCGACGGACCGGCGGCGGTGCAAGGCAGCGGCGGCTGGCGACGGCGGCGTGGGCGGCGGCGCAAGGCGGCGGGTCGTCATCGGCGGCGGCTCGGGTGGAGAGGGCTAGGGCTTGTGGTGTTGGGGCAGCCATCCCCCTCTATTTATGAGAGGGGGGCAGCCTTGGGAGGGGTGGGTTTGAATCCAAACCCAAACCCAAGTTGGAGTGAGAAAAGGACTTATTCCTTCTTCCACTAGGAAACCATTGTTCCAGTTTGACTTTTCAAACTCCCGTTTGACTTTCAATTTAGAGATTTAATTCTATTTTTCAAATGCCCACACCAAGTGACCTAGGATATGATCCAATCATTCCACTTACCCATGACACATTCATGGACCATTCTCCTTCCAGATCGGTGAACCTTCTAGAACCTCTCCGATGAAAACATTGGAATCTTTCCCGAACTCCGGAATCGGACTTTCCTTATATGAATCTTATTCTCCGGACCATTCCGGATCTCCTCGTGATATCCCGGATCCCATTCGGGACTCCGAACAACATTCGGTATCCCTACTAACATTCCATATCTACTAAACAACATCGAATCCTTAAGTGTGTCTCCCTACGGTTCGTGAATTATGCGGACATGACCGAGACACTTCTCCGGTCAATAACCAATAGAGGAATGTGGAAATTCATACGGCTCCCACATATTTCTATGATTACTTTGCGATCGAATGAACCACTTACATACGATACCAATTTCCCTTTGTCTCACGATAGTTTACTTATCCGAGGTTTTGATCGTCGGTATCTCTGCATACCTAGTTTAACCTCGTTACCGATAAGTACTCTTTTCTCGTTCCCGTGATATGTGATCCCTTGTGAGCCAGTCACATGCTTGCAAGCCAATTAGATGACATTCCACAGAGTGTAAGGTTCCCAACCTTTAATAAGGCAGAGATCCCTATGTTTACAATGCTAGTCCCTGGATCAATAGCTAGCATCCACAGTTAAGATGTAATATCAAGAAACAAAGGTCATAATACAACTTTATAACTAGGAATAAAATAAATCATTACATCTTACATATCTCATTTGGCTATCTCATTACAATGCAGCAGAATATAGCAATAGCATGGGGTCCTTCATCTTCAAAATGCCACAGGCAAACATGTTGGTTGTAGACTTGTAATCCTATTTCAACACACTTCACTAATTTCAAACAAACCTGCAACATAATAAGTTGCAGCCACAAGGGTCAATACATTTGAATTGTATTGGCAAGTTTCACTACTATGTAGAAATAAGTGGATCCTATCATTACATGCATATTTGGCTAAGTAGGGTTTAGGCTCAATTGCAGAAAGCAATATAGTTTTGTCCTATCTTTTCAAAAATAGTTTTCATCTTTTGTCAAATCTTTCTGAACTTCTTGGAAAACTCCAAGTGCTTCAAATCCCTTGTTATCACCATCAAGTTTTACTTTGAGAAATTGGAATGTCGAGATCTTCCATAGCTTCAGGCCTTAGTTGCTCAGTTGTTGTCCATAACCGGGGACACGGCTAAGTACTTAGAATTTGATCTTCTGCAGAAGTTGTACACTTTACCCACATGACACAATCTCATCTTGATGCCACCAGTGGCCGCTGGATAAGTACTCACCAAGATGGAGTACTGGCAGATTGAGAATGTGACAAAGTCTTTCCATTGGAGTCCTCCCAATACACAATGATAGCTTGTCATCCAGGCACCAATGTAGGGATATATTTCCCTTACACAATTCTAGTCAACCTGAAGATGCCAATGCATGGGTCTTCCACTATGTAGTTGACTAAGCCAGAGCCCATTTAGCATGTGGCTGTACACGGAAGCCACTGTACGAGAAACATGTTCAATCTCTAAGTCCCTGGGTGGTTTTATTCTAGTGCACATACAAAAAGAGATAGCCATATAAACATGGTTCCTTTTGTTGCCACCTTGTCCAACAATTGAGTATCCTTGTCCACCCAGGTGGTTCATTGAGTACTTGTTTTATTATATAAAACATATATCTTTTCAACTCTTCATATAATCATATCATGTATCCCATCCCAAATATATAGCAGGGCTAAGCTTACTACAACTACAATGTTTCCACTAAGGGAGATATAAGGTATCCTATTAGGATTTAGCATAGCATAAAATATAGTAAACCTTTCCATGCATGTTACAAAATCCACTAAGTGTAATGAAAATAGTAGGACTTGGATGATAGTGTCACTTGCCTTTTTAGTAGAGAATGTTGGTTCACTTCTTGATCTTGCAAATATCACACTCTTCTAACTTCACTACAATTCAATCAAACAAACACAATTTCAACATAACATTCAAAACAATTTATCACACACAAAATAACAAAAACAAGGTCATGCATGCAAGCATGCAAAAGATAGTTTTTATTTACAAAAGTGGTTTCTACTAGTCTCTAAACATTCTAAAGCTCACATTGATCATTTACAAAAGTGGTAAAACCATTTGCAAAAGGTTTTGTCTATAAACCATCAAATCAATATTTTTTGTGGTTGAAAATGCTTTTAGCAAAGCAATATTCTTTTAAAGGGTTCACCAAATATATTTTAATTCTCAAAACTTGGGGTTTAGGGTCAGAAGGTTTGAATCAAATCATTTCCCAAAGGTTTTACTCAAAAATCATTTCTGAACCAAAAACAATATTTTTATTTGACTAGAAATGTGCTAATTCAATTATTTATTCCCTAACTTCACAAAATACATTTTTAAATCCATAAGTTGGTTCCTATGGTCAGTAGGTTCAAAACAAACCATTTTTCAAAGATTTCACATTAAAATTATATCCAGAATAATTTTTATATTCAAAATAAGCCTACACATGTTTCTGCAAATTAAACCAATTTTCCAGAAGCAAATCATTAAACAAAGTGCATGGTTGCAAAGTACTTGTTCTTCTGAATCCATTGATATAAAATTTGCAAAATTTGGACATGTAGAATTAAAGTTATGAATTTTACAAGTTTGCATATCAATCAGATTCTAATTTCTGTTTTAAACAAAACCTTGTCCATGTGGCGTGATTCTATTGGCCGGTACCGCTTTGTGCGGATCAACCTCTGTGGGCTGTTAGATCTAAAGTGTATCGCATGGCTCAGATTCACCCATACCCTTTCATGTTAATTCTAATCTCGTGCGTTGGATCAAGATCTGAAGGTTGCTGTGTGGTTGACCAGGAATGGGCGACGCTGGCGGCGGCGACTGGTGGCGCGCGGTCAGACGGCGGCGTCGTGGCGATTACAGGAAGCAAGGGAAGAAGGGAAACATCTCACCGTGCTCGCAGAGGGTTGGCGAAGCTCGAGGTGGCATTGGCTTGGCGAGGGGCGCACCGGAGAGGCGACGATTGCTCGTCGGAGTAGCTCCTGGCGACGGGTGTGCTCAGGTGTCGTCGGGGATGGGGCTACAGGTCGTGCCGAGACAAAGTAGAGGCACGGTTAGACGCAGGCGAACATGGGGAGTATGGGAGCATCAACAGGAGAGCTTGGGGCGGTCGAGGCTTACCAGGGGAACTCGCCGGAGAAACGGCCGAAGACGGTGGCGCTCTGATGTTGACGAAGCCGAGCTTCTAGAGCGCGTGGGAGCGAGCTAGGTCTATGGGCAGGTGCGACTGGCGATGGGGAACAAGTTCGTGTGTAGTGGGAGGCGAGGGGTGGCTGGACGGCGCCGGAATTGCTCGGAGACGCTCGCCGGAGCAGTGGGGTTTGAGCTCACGATTCGCTCAGTCTGGGGGCAGAGAGGGAGAGGCAAGTGAGGGGAAAGGTAGAGGAGGAACGAGCGGTTATGTATGCGTGATCACTGCAGGGAATAACTCCGGCATTAACGCGAATTCATCGCCGCAATCAAAGGCAGCAACGGCGAGGGAGAACGGTCGCGAGGGAGACGATGCTGAGTTGGCGTGGGGCCTGTCTGTCAACGAGGTGGAAGGAGTGGGAGTGGGGCCACTTGTCTGCGACTCAGCGGGTTGATCACTCAGTGAAAAACGGTTCACTCCAGGGGGGTTAGTTGGGCTGGGTTGGGCCTGGCAGTGGGCTGCTGTTTGTTTCCTTTTTTATATACTGAAGCTTTTTCTTTTTCTTATATGAATTTCTGTTTTGATTTTCAAACAAATAATTCAAACAACAAATCAATTCAAACCACCACCAAACTTTGTATTGATTTTAATTCTGTTTAACATCATAATCCAAAGTCAAAAATAAAATATTTTTTATTCTTTTTAGGATCCATTAATAATTAAATAAATAGACCTTAGTCATTAATTCAAATAGGATTTGATTTATTTTAAAACTCTTTTTGAAATCTAAAATAATACCAAAATCATTTAAGTAGGTTTTATTTGAATAAATAAAACACTTGGAAAACTTATTTAAAATAAATTAACAAGTTTTAGTGTTTATTTAAAATGGAAAAGCCTTTACTTTAATAAAATTGGATATTAATAATCCTCATTATTTTATTTAAAAAATAAACCTTTACTCTTTTATCAAATAGAATTATTTCAAAAGTTTGGCCAAGATTTAATTTGTCTTTATAAAATAATCCTTATTTATAATTCTACCTTTTCTTATAAAAACCATATCTTTTTATTGAAGGTCCAAAAATAGTGATTCCAACTATTAAAACTTTATTTATTAATTGTTTATCTTTTTAAATCCCTTTAGGATTTTATTTGATTAAATTGGGTTTTGATGTTTCCAATTGGAATCAAAAAGTTTCTTCTCACCCTAAATTTCAACAAAATTTTATTTTGTTTATTTATTTTTCACATTTCAAAATTTGGAAAATTTTGGGATGTGACAGGCTACCACCCTTAAAATAAATCTCGTCCCGATATTTGGGAAGGCTAGGGTTACAAGTTGGCTTCAAGTCAACTAGGGTACTACCACCCTTAAAAATAAAGTCTCATAGGATTACATTGATGGTTCACTTGACTATGGGTTCAACACTTAATATCCAGGCAAGGAATCCTTATTTGATTCAACTGAGTTATCTAAATCCTAACATCCACTTCTTCTATCTCTTCCAAGTTTCCCTCCATGTCAATGTGGTTCACATGTCCTTTCTGCGTCACATTGGAGTCACTTCCATTGGCTCTTCTAGCATCCTTTTTCTTTTTCTTCTCAGGACAGTCTGATGCATAGTGTCCAAGTTCCTTACAATTATAGCACTACAATTGGCTAATGTCTTTCTTCCTGGAGTTGCCATGTTGGTTCTGACCAAGGTCATCTCCATTGTCAGTATCAATTCCATTATTCTCACTTCCATTGTTGTTGTGGTGATACTGATGTGATTCAGAATCTTCATTGCTCTTTTTGAATGAATGCTTCTTTTGTGATGATCCTGAGTGATTCTTGAGTTTATGTTTCCTCTTTCTGTTCTCAACTTGATTCATCTTGTTTTCCAATATAGTGGCTTTGTCACAGAGTGATTGATAAGTTGGGACATAGGCAACAGCTAGCTGCAGGTTCAACTCATCATTAAGTCCTTCAAGAAATTTCTCCTTTCTCTTAGCATCTGTGTCAACTTCATCCGGTGCATATCGTGCCAGATTGTTGAATTCTTCAATATACTCAGCCACACTAAGGTGACGGTATTTCAGATTGTGAAACTCCTTTTTCTTCAAGTACATTACTCCAGGTGAGATGTGAGTTGTACGGAAACCATCCTCAAAAATAGCCCAAGTCACATCCTCAAGGGGAGTGGTGATCTGAAAGTTGTCCCACCATGTTGTTGATGGTCCTTCAAGCAGATATGCTACAAACATAACTTTTTCTTCATCGGTGCAGCCAACAGTCACTAAGTCCTTATTCACTGAACGTAACCAGTCATTGGCTTCCATTGGACCAGTTGTTCCAGAGAATCTTGCAGGCCTAAGTTTCAGAAACTTGGTGAGCATATCAAGTGCTGGAGGATTATTCTGATTATTGTTGTTGTTGTTGTTGTTGTTGTTGTTGTTCTGATTCTGTATGAATGTGGTCATCTCCTGCATCAGTTGTGTCTGAGCTGTCAACATCTGCTGCATCTCAGGAGTGATGTTGTTGTTTTGGTTGGGGTTGGCACGACGGGGAGGCATATGTTGGTTTGATAGGGATGAGTAATGATGGATAGGTTTTTGAGAAGTTCTAACACACAACTCAAAACATCCAAATTCAATCAAACAATCAATCAAGCAACAAGAAACTATCCACTTAACAACTTATGAGCTTAACTCATGAGTTGAAGGAAACAACAAGGTTTCCTTGAAATAATTAACTTAGTATAGTCATACCTCATAGGTCAATATGATCCATACACTAACATGATATCAATGTTTTTGGTAGGCAATCTAATGTCTCTTGGTTCTCACTTGTAGTCCTTAGTGATGTCTAAGTTGAAGTCCTTGGTGAAACTAAAGTTGAAATCACTTGAAGATGTTGAAGTCATTAGAGTTGATGAAATCTTTTGCACATGGTGAAGTCTTTAGCCATGGGGTAGGCTTTGTCCATCAAGTTTGAAATAGAAGAGATGTAGAATCAAAACCAAAAAGGTTGAGGAAAGAGTTTACAAGATTGTTTGTAAATAAGTTTTGGAACAAATACAACTCTTAATTTTCTAAGGGGTTTTGTCCAATCCTACGGTTACAATCCTACAGGAAACATAGTGCTCCGATACCATCTGTAAGGTTCCCAACCTTTAATAAGGTAGAGATCCCTGTGTTTATAATGCTGGTCCCTGGATCAATAGCTAGCATCCACAGTTAAGATGTAATATCAAGAAACAAAGGTCATAATACAACTTTATAACCAGGAATAAAATAAATCATTACATCTTACATAGTTCATTTGGTTATCTCATTACAATGCAGCAGAATATAGCAATAGAATGGGGTCCTTCATCTTCAAAATGCCACAGGCAAACATGTTGGTAGTAGACTTGTAATCCTATTTCAACACACTTCACTAATTTCAAACAAACCTGCAACATAATAAGTTGCAGCCACAAGGGTCAATACATTTGAATTGTATTGGCAAGTTTCACTACTATGTAGAAATAAGTGGATCCTATCATTACATGCATATTTGGCTAAGTAGGGTTTAGGCTCATTTGCAGAAAGCAATATACTTTTGTCCTATCTTTTCAAAAATAGTTTTGATCTTTTGTCAAATCTTTCTGAACTTCTTGGAAAACTCTAAGTGCTTCAAATCCCTTGTTGTCACCATCAAGTTTTACTTTGAGAAATTGGAATGTCGAGATCTTCCATAGCTTCAGGCCTTAGTTGCTCAGTTGTTGTCCATAACCGGGGACACGGCTAAGTACTTAGAATTTGATCTTCTGCAGAAGTTGTACACTTTACCCACATGACACAATCTCATCTTGATGCCACCAATGGCCCCTGGATAAGTACTCACCAATATGGAGTACTGGCAGATTGAGAATGTGACAAAGTCTTTCCATAGGAGTCCTCCCAATACACAATGCTAGCTTTTCATCCAGGCACCAATGTAGGGATATATTTCCCTTACACAATTCTAGTCAACCTGAAGATGCCAATGCATGGGTCTTCCACTATGTAGTTGACTAAGCCATAGCCCATTTAGCATGTGGCTGTACACGGAAGCCACTGTACGAGAAACATGTTCAATCTCTAAGTCCCTGGGTGGTTTTCTTCTAGTGCACATACAAAAAGAGATAGCCATATAAACATGGTTCCTTTTGTTGCCACCTTGTCCAACAATTGAGTATCCTTGTCCACCCAGGTGGTTCATTGAGTACTTGTTTTATTATATAAAACATATATCTTTTCAAATCTTCATATAATCATATCATGTATCCCATCCCAAATATATAGCAGGGCTAAGCTTACTACAACTACAATGTTTCCACTAAGGGAGATATAAGGTATCCTATTAGGATTTAGCATAGCATAAAATATAGTAAACCTTTCCATGCATGTTACAAAATCCACTAAGTGTAATGAAAATAGTAGGACTTGGATGATAGTGTCACTTGCCTTTTTAGTAGAGAATGTTGGTTCACTTCTTGATCTTGCAAATATCACACTC
The DNA here is from genome assembly GCA_916181665.1 of Avena sativa. Classification (NCBI taxonomy): domain Eukaryota; kingdom Viridiplantae; phylum Streptophyta; class Magnoliopsida; order Poales; family Poaceae; genus Avena; species Avena sativa. The sequence continues at coordinate 429,858,103 of OV702280.1, forward strand.
TTCTAACTTCACTACAATTCAATCAAACAAACACAATTTCAACATAACATTCAAAACAATTTATCACACATAAAATAACAAAAACAAGGTCATGCATGCAAGCATGCAAAAGATAGTTTTTATTTAAAAAAGTGGTTTCTACTAGGCTATAAACATTCTCAAGCTCACATTGGTCATTTACAAAAGTGGTAAAACCATTGGCAAAAGGTTTTGTCTATAAACCATCAAATCAATATTTTTTGTGGTTGAAAATGCTTTTAGCAAAGTAATATTCTTTTAAAGGGTTCACCAAATATATTTTAATTGTCAAAACCTGGTGTTTAGGGTCAGAAGGTTTGAATCAAATCATTTCCCAAAGGTTTTACTCAAAAATCATTTCTAAACCAAAAACAATATTTTTATTTGACTAGAAATGTGCTAATTCAATTATTTATTCCCTAACTTAACAAAATACATTTTTAAATACATAAGTTGGTTCCTATGGTCAGTAGGTTCAAAACAAACCATTTTTCAAAGATTTCACATTAAAATTATATCCAGAATAATTTTTATATTCAAAATAAGCCTACACATGTTTCTGCAAATTCTACCAATTTTCCAGAAGCAAATCATTAAACAAAGTGCATGGTTACAAATTACGTGTTCTGCTGAATCCATTGATATAAAATTTGCAAAATTTGGACGTGTAGAATTAAAGTTATGAATTTTACTAGTTTGCATATCAATCAGATTCTAATTTCTGTTTTAAACAAAACCTTGTCCACGTGACGTGATTCTATTGGCCGGTACCGCTTCGTGCGGATCAACCTCTATGGACTGTTAGATCTAAAGTGTATCGCATGGCTCAGATTCACCCATACCCTTTCAAGTTAATTCTAATCTCATGCGTTGGATCAAGATCTGACGGTTGCTGTGTGGTTGACCAGGAATGGGCGGCGCTGGCGGTGGCGACTGGCGGCGCACGGTCAAACGGCGGCGTCGCGGCGATTACAGGAAGCAAGGGAAGAAGGGAAACAACTCACCGTGCTCGCAGATGGTTGGTGAAGCTCGAGGTGGCGTTGGCTTGGCGAGGGGCGCACCGGAGAGGCGACGATTGCTCGCCGGAGTAGCTCCTGGCGACGGGTGTGCTCAGGTGTCGTCGGGGATGGGGCTACAGATCGTGCCGAGGCAAAGTAGAGGCACGGTTAGACGCAGGCGAACATGGGGAGTATGGGAGCATCAACAGGAGAGCTTGGGGCGGTCGAGGCTTACCAGGGGAACTCGCCAGAGAAACGGCCGAAGACGGTGGCGCTCTAATGTTGACGAAGCCGAGCTTCTAGAGCGCCGGGAGCGAGATGGGGCTATGGGCAGGTGCGCCTGCCGATGAGGAACAAGTTCGTGTGTAGTGGGAGGCGAGGGGTGGCTGGACGGCGCCGGAATTGCTCGGAGACGCTCGCCGGAGCAGTGGGGTTTGAGCTCACGATTCGCTCAGTCTGGGGGCAGAGAGGGAGAGGCAAGTGAGGGGAAAGGTAGAGGAGGAACGGGCGGTTATGTATGCGTGATCACTGTGGGGAATAACTCCGGCATTAACGCGAATTCATCGCCGCAATAAAAGGCAGCAACGGCGAGGGAGAACGGTCGCGAGGGAGACGATGCTGAGGTGGCGTGGGGCCTGTCTGTCAACGAGGTGGAGGGAGTGGGAGTGGGGCCACTTGTCTGCGACTCAGCGGGTTGATCACTCAGTGAAAAACGGTTCACTGCGGGGGGGTTAGTTGGGCTGGATTGCTGGGCTGGGTTGGGCCTGGCAGTGGGCTGCTGTTTGTTTCCTTTTTTATATAGTGAAGCTTTTTCTTTTTCTTATATGAATTTCTGTTTTGATTTTCAAACAAATAATTCAAACAACAAATCAATTCAAACCACCACCAAACTTTGTATTGATTTTAATTATGTTTAACATCATAATCCAAAGTCAAAAATAAAATATTTTTTATTCTTTTTAGGATCCATTAATAATTAAATAAATAGACCTTAGTCATTAATTCAAATAGGATTTGATTTATTTTAAAACTCTTTTTGAAATCCAAAATAATACCAAAATCATTTCAGTAGGTTTTATTTCAATAAATAAAGCACTTGGAAAACTTATTTAAAATAAATTAACAAGTTTTAGTGCTTATTTAAAATGGAAAAGACTTTACTTTAATAAAATTGGATATTAATAAATCCTCATTATTTTATTCAAAAAATAAACCTTTACTCTTTTTATCAAATAGAATTATTTCAAAAGTTTGGCCAAGATTAATTTGGCTCTATAAAATAATCCTTATTTATAATTCTACCTTTTCTTATAAAAACCATATCTTTTTATTTAAAGATCCAAAAATAGTGATTCCAACTATTAAAACTTTATTTATTAATTGTTTATCTTTTTAAATCCCTTTAGGATTTTATTTGATAAAATTGGGTTTTGATGTTTCCAATTGGAATCAAAAAGTTTCTTCTCACCCTAAATTTCAACAAAATTTTATTTTGTTTATTTATTTTTCACATTTCAAAATTTGGAAAATTTTGGGATGTGACACCGAGAGGGCCCAGAGTATATCTATCCGTCACATGGATGGACAAATCCCAATCTTGATCCATGTGCCTCAACACATACTTTCCGAACACTCAATGCCACCTTTATAGCCACCCAGTTACGGTGTGGTGTTTGATGTCATCAAAGCATCCCTCCGGTGATGGTGATTAGCATGATCTCATGGTCGAAGGAATTAGGTTACTATGTATCAGAAAGCTTATAGCAAACGAACTATTGAAATGACTTGATCTTAATGCTACGCTTATCTATAGGAGTATGTCTATCATACCATTCTCCTAATGATATGATCTTGTTGTCAACAACATCTCAATGCTCATGATCAGGAAACCATGATCATCTATTAACCAACAAGCTAGTATTACATAGAGGCTTTACTAGGGACTCTAATTTACTTTACAAATCACACAAGTATTAATGTTTCCAGTTAATATTGTTATAGCATGAATGTAAACATTTATCATAAACACAAAGATATACTAATAACCACTTTTATTATTGCCTCTAGGGCATATCTCCAACAAATGTGGTGTTTGAAAATGAACCATGTGTTGCATGAGTTGTTTGAAAATAATCAACCATCATAACATTAACTTATTCTTCGTTTTGAGCTTTTATAATTTCACTCATTTTATAAATATTGCACGAGTCTTATATGAGAACTTTTTTGTGTCTTGTTTTATGCACTTGTTACTTTGGGTGTTTTGACAAATGACAATACAATAAAAAACAAGTCGATCACATAGATAATATATTATATATTATAAGGGGTACAATATAGAGAGGGGCCCCACAATACATAGAGGGCCCCACATTACATAAACCCTAAGGGTGCCCAAACCCTAACACTAGTTACCACGTCTAGGGTTGCCGGCCAACCTCGTCGCCGGGAGGCTGCCCTACTCCATCGGCGGTGGGGGTGGTGCCGCTCGGGCAAACGTCGCCGCCGCCCTCCAGTCCGCCGCCTTCTGCCGTCTCTGCTCCTCGTCGAGGGTCAAGCGAGCTGCCGCCCGTTCCTCCTCCTCCTCCCGTTCCCGCCTTTTATTTCGGGCGCGCTGGGCATCCTTCTCCCCCTCCCTCTCGGCAGCAGCCAGCTCCTGTTCCTCCGCCTTCTGCTCCGCCATGAGGGCCTCGTCGGAGGGGCCCGAGTCGGGGAGGTTGCCGCCGCGGGGGCGGGGGTTGTGTACGAAGGTCCCTTGGGCCCAGGGGTTGGCCAGGGCTTTGTGTCGTGCGCATCTCCCCTTGTTGCGACGCCTTAGGCGCGTGGGCGCCTCCTTCTCCCAGAGCTTCCTGCGCTCCGGGTGGTTGTCCTCATAACTGACCTCGGAGTCCGAAGGCCAGCGGAAGAGGGAGGTCGCCATGGTCACTCGCTGGAGAGGGTTTTTTTGGGTTGGGAGGAGGCGGGAGGCAAAGGGGATTCTTTCCGACTCGAGGTTGAAGATGAGGAGGCAAAGGAGTTGCCACTATTTATTGAGGGCCGGAACCATGAATCAGCGGGGCTCAGCATGAAGGACCGCGTGGGAATCCTGCATTGCGCAGCCGCATGCGCTGCGTTGCGTGTAGGCAACAGGCGTAGCCGCGTGCGCGATCAATGCAGTCAGTGCAAAAAAAATTCTAGGATGCGACGTGACCCTGCCCTGCATCGTTGCCCCCTGCATGCATGCATTAATGAGAAAGAGAGAAAAAACATCCAAAGTCAGGCGGGCGTCCAAGTCACGGTGAGTCCAAAGTCTCACGCACCGCGCACTGCGTCGGAGCCCGCAGCATTCACGGCCTGACAGTCTAAAGTCACACACACCACGCAAATAAGTGTACTTCTAGGTTTTGTCTAAGTCAAACTTTGTCAAATTTGACCAACCTTGTAGATAAATATATGAACATATATTACACAAATTTGTCATATTATGAAACTAAGTTTAAAAATAAATTAAGAGTTGTCACCGCATGCAACCTTGTTCACACTGCATATAAAGTAGCACAAGGGAAGAAGAAACACTTAGTATTTATTAGTCCAAAGTCTCACTATTTTTACACCGCATGCATGCATGAAAAAATAATCGGAGAGGAAAATGGACCATTTAAGTAATTGCAGGGTAGTAAATCAGGGCAATAAAAAAATTTAGCCTACTCGAAACATTATTACTCCACCAAGCATATTCAACAAAATACTAGAATTTATAATATCAATTTTATATAATATAAAAGTATGTGTTATGGTGAATCTAATTATATTTATTACATATTTTAGATTTTGATATTTTTTCTTATATACGTAGTCAAAGTTTATAAATTTTGACTTTGACTAAAACCAAAACGCAGAGTAATTTGGGATGACTAACAATGTTGTAGTACAAAGTTTTCCTTTTCGACGCACAGAAAATCCATTTTCCAATTTATGAGTGCCGAAAGAGGGGGGATTTGTGAAGCAACCACCAAATTGAAGTTTCAAAATGGTAACATCCTATTTTTCAAAAATAATAGACCACCTAGCATGTACAATGTCCCAACTTGAGTATTTCAAACCTTTTATTTCATCCCTGATGAAAAAGACAAATCCTGCCGAATCGGTTGAAAGTGGGTAAGATATGAACTACAGGTACATGATTTCGTGCTGATGATTTTTTGTAAAAATCATTTTTAGATTCACAACATGCTATTTCATCAGAGATCCAATGCTATTTTAGTGAGCCTCGGCCCCTATCTAAGAATATTTACGAAAATCCTTCAAAAAGTTTGACCAGAGATTCAAATGTGCATAACTAATTCAAAAAAAAATCAAACAAATACAAAACCTTCGCATGGTGTCATGTTATGTGACATAGTTGTGAGGAAAAATATCAAACTTGGTATATTGATCTTGTTTTAAAAAACCCTTCACAAAATGACCTATCTCCTCCGAGGTTTTCTGGCTTTCGGGTAATGACCAATGATATTGCTAGAATCAAGGCATAGTTTGTGATAATGTGCCCATATTGGGAATGCATCTATATAATGGGATGACTAACAATGTTGTAGTATAAAGTTTTCCTTTTCAATGCACAGAAAATCCATTTTCTATATTCAGAGTGCCGAAAGAGGGGGGATTTGTGAAGCAACCGCCAAATTGAAGTTTCAAAATGGTAACATCATATTTTTAAAAAATACTATACCACCTAGCATGTAAAATGTCCCAACTTGAGTATCTCAAACCTTTTATTTCATCCCTGGTGAAAAAGACAAATCCTGTTGAATTGGTTGGAAGTGGGTAAAATATGAACTACAGGTACATGATTTCATGCTGATGATTTTTTGTAAAAATAATTTTTAGGTTCACAACATGTTATTTCATCAGAGATCCAATGCTAGTTTAGTGAGCCTCAGCCCCTAGCTAAGAATATATATGAAAATCCTTCACAAAGTTTGACCAGACATTCAAATGTGCATAACTAATTCAAAAAAATCAAAAAATACAAAACCTTCGCATGGTGTCATGTTATGTGACATAGTTGTAAAGAAAAATATCAAACTTGGTATATTGATCATATTTCAAAAAACCCATCACAAAATTACCTATCTCCTCCGAGGTTTTCTGGCTTTCGGGTCAAATGACCAATGATATGGCTAGAATCAAGGCATAGTTTGTGATAATGTGCCCATATTGGGCATGCATGTGTATAATGGGATGACTAACAATGTTGTAGTACAAAATTTTCCTTTTCGACGCACAGAAAATCCATTTTCTATTTTCTGAGTGTCAAAAGAAGGGGGATTTGTGAAGCAACCACCAAATTGAAGTTTCAAAATGGTAACATCCTATTTTCAAAAATACTAGACCACCATCCCTGGTGAAAAAGACAAATCCTGCCGAATCGGCTGGAAGTGGGTAAGATATGAACTACAGGTACATGATTTCATGTTGATGATTTTTTGTAAAAATCATTTTTAGGTTCACAACATGCTATTCCATCAGAGATCCAATGCTAGTTTAGTGAGCCTCATCCCCTATCTAAGAATATATATATATATATGAAAATCCTTCACAAAGTTTGACCAGACATTCAAATGTGCATAACTAATTCAAAAAAAATCAAAAAATAAAAAACCTTCTCATTGTGTCATGTTATGTGACATAGTTGTGAGAAAAAATATCAAACTTGGTTTTTAGAAATGGTCGAAAAAAACTTGGTTAGAAATGGGGTGGTTTACCGTAGCTTTGGAGCCCATTTCTACCACATTTTGGGTGAGGGTGAGTTGTACTTCACAAAAGGGATGAGGGTGAGGATGAGTTGTACTCTACATATGAGAAAAACGTTGGAATCTCATACAAACATAGAAAAGTACGCATAGCTACATTGGTTGAAATTCAAATTTACCATCATATTTGAATTTCGGCCAAATTATTACAACAACAAGTGACAAATTGTAACACCCTCAGAATCGGCCCTATGCAAGTTTTAGCGAAACCCGCCAAACCCGCATAGAAACGATTCAAAGGTGCCCACCAGGCACTTTCGTGCGGGTGGAAAACGAAGTAATAACATTACACAACAGTCCTCGATGGGACCCACAGAACAGATATATATAACAGCGACTCAATGAGTCAAGAATACAGATATTATATACAAAGATCCAAATCACCTTGAAAATGATAGAGCGTCCGACTACGGACAAGATGCAAATGGGGCTAAGAGCCCTGAAGAATAACCAATGGCGTCCATAACCCTGCCCAGGCCAAGCCGGAAGGGTAACCCTGCTAACGGCGTCGATCTCAAAACCTGCTTAAACAAAAGGGGTGCCGACAAAGGGCAAAGGAAAAAGAGGAGCGTCAGTACTGAGGCCAGTACACGGCGAGACTAGAATTCGGTGGTCCTCGCCTACATAGGTATGGTGGACTAAAGCGGTAGCGGCAGCATGCACTAAACACCCTATAGAGACTCGGTACAGCTGGCGGCTATCAGAGATGGGTAAGGAAGACCTATTCGGAACCAACCTGAGGCTACCATCAGACAAACCCATCCTGGTGTTTCCCCTCGAGACCAAACGAGGAAGTCAACCGAGGAACTCACACAGTTGGCAGTTTTATTTATTCAGTTATCGTTGCGGCAATTACTAGTCAGGTGTAGATAATCGTCCTAATAAATTAAACAGTGGGCAGTTTTATTTAACCATTCCGTTGTAGTTGCAACACTTACTAGTCAGATACAAATAGCATGAGATATCCCAAACCCAGCAGTTGTTGGTACTTTTATTGAGCCATTCCGTTGCAGTGAAGCTGATTACTAGTCATATCGGATACAAGTCAATTTATAACAGTAAACTTTAGTTATAGTTGTCTATGATCAAGCACTGTGCTCCAAGTCGTCCATAACCACGGACACGGCTTCTCGAAAAGATTTAACCCTTCAGGGGTGCACCAAAGAATCCACAAGCACTTCGACCCTTTTTGCCAGATCAGTTAACATACACCCATCGGTATGTCGGCGGGGCCTAAGTCATGACGTTTCCAGACCCAAAGCAAGCACGGGGGGGGCCACCCCACTAAGTACACCCGCAATGAAGTCGGCCGGTCTCCGAGACGGACTCAGGGTTTGGGTAGACGGCTGTGAACGACTGGGGACCCAAAACTGGGCTTCTCGACACCACGAAAACGTGTCCCGATCCTAAACAGTACAGTGTGCTATCCATCGCACAATTTAAATAAAGCGGTAAAGCATGGCATAAGTACAGAATAGTAATAAAGCCCCAAACTACTTTGTGGCCCCCAGTACAATACTTTGAAATCAGGTACTAATCAATGGGGGGCCCATATCTCCCCACCTGTGGTTAGCGCGCTCGATCTCGGAACAGGTGTCAAGAACTCGGGGTCCTACGGGACACAAGTGGGCGGTCGGAAAACCAAATATTATCTATCACCCATCGGTGCCTCTGCTTACCTACTTCAATTTTAGTTATTAAACAATAATTAAAGTGAAAGATAATTAAAGCCATGATCATCTCCAACATTAAACATGCGGCAATTCTCCAACAACTGTGGTACTTGATGACACGCGACGGCACTTGAGCAAGCGACTACGACGCGCAGGTCCAACTATCTACCAAACATCAGGTAATAGGATGTGTCCAAGGCAATATACGGCTGCAAGGGATATCACGGTACGAAACTAGAACATCGCAACACAGATAGCAATAGATCAATAAGAGGGAATAAATACTATAAAAGTAAGATAGGTAGAAAGGGGGAGATGCTCGCCTGAAAACATTGCCGAAGGTTCATCCGAAGATCGGGTCGAAGCTCACATCAACTCAACGGCCTTATCCGCGAAGAACCAAAACACTAGAATAAACACCGGATGCAATATTTAATACTACGGCAAAAGATCGGGCATGATGCATGTATGATGTATGACATAGCAAGGTGCGATGCAATTGGGCAATATTAAGCGGAACCGGGGTCCCGATAATTAATTAGATGGTTCATGTTATTTATCTACCCCGCAAATTAAATGTTGTAATAACAGGGTAAGATAAGTTACCGGTTCGCTACACAAATTTAAATGAGGCCAATATAAGGCTAGATTTGCCCGCATATGGGCCCCATATTTAATTATAAGGTGAATCGGCATAATGCCCCCAAACCACACAAATATGCAAGCGAGTATGACAATTTAATATGCAACAAGTATATATTCTTATAAAAATAGGGCTTAGGGTCACACATTGAGGTTCGGCGATCTTGGGGGTTCCGGGGTTCGGGGTTCGGTCTCAGGGTTCAGGGTTCGACGGGATCGGTCTCGGATAACTGAGGTAGATCTTGTCGCATCCGAGAAGCAGGACTTGGTTCGGCGTCGGGGCACATCAGATTCGCCCTGGTCGGTGTCGAACTTGTCGCTGCGAAGATCTTGTCGGGTCCTCGGGTCGGTCGGACTTGGCGTTCGGGGTGAAGAACTTGTCGTTCCACGACGATCTTGGCGGCTTCGGATCCGGATAGGAGCACTAGACGTTCCGGGTTCTCGACGAGCTCGGCGTCCGGGGAGGAGTACTTGTCGCACCGGGGTCTCGATGTCCCTGGACCCGACTGAAGATCTTGGCGTTCGGCGGGATCAGTCTTCGGGTTATCTTGCATTGGTTGCTCCTGGTGTACTAGTTATTGCTCTTGTCGATGTAGATGCATACATGCAGTAGCTTCACACGCACACTGCCATCCAATCTTCACCAACCAAACACACTACCACCTTGCTGCAACAGCTCCCCAAAGGAACACACTGAAGGTAACAGGGAACAGGGAGCCGGCGGCGGGACGACGAGGGGACGCGGCCGAGAGGGGGGGGACACCGGCGAGCGGCAACGGGGAGGACCGGAGGACGCCGACGGCCCGGCGGGGTCGCGGGGATGGCAGGGGCGGTGCCGGCGAGGTCGACGACGAGCTCGGGGCCGGGTGGCGCGGAGGCTGCCGACGAAGGGGCTCGCAGAGGAGCGGCTCGGTGGAGGTCGGCAGGAGGCGGACGAGGGGCGCAGGAGGCGGCGGGCGTTCGCCAGCAGAGGGGGCGGTGGGGTTGCTGAGGGAGGCCGCCGGAGGAGGAGATCGACGGGGGGGAGCGGGGCGACGCGGAGAAGAGGAAGGAGAGGAGGGAGCCGGCGGCGGACGGAGGGCGGGGCGACGACCGGCGAGGCGAGGCTGCAGGGCGAGCGGCGGGTGCGGGGTCGGTGGCATGCGCGGCGCGGCGAGGAGGACGGCGCCGGAGGAGGCCGCGGTGGCGGAGGCCGACGGAGGGGTGAGCGGGGGTTGGGGGGAGGATCGGTGGGCCCAGGGCGGTAGGTGGGGATGGGCTCTGAGGTGTACGTGTGTGGCCAGGGAGGGAGTAGGGCTAGGGGGTGGATCCGGTGTGTGGTGTTGTGTGTGTGTGTGCACTGCGGGGTGGGGCCGGGGGAGAGAGAGAGAGGGAAGGGGAGCGGTTCAGCCTGGTGAGGTGGCAGGGTTTGATAGGATAGGGGGAGGGGAGAGGTGAGGTGGCGAGAGGAGATTGGGTGGGGTGAGGTGGAGGAGGCTGGGTAGATTAGGACAGGGTAAGAAAAGATTTAGGGGGGACTAGGTAGATATTTATCTAGGGAAGTAGACTGCTGCCAGCTGGGCCGTTTGGACCTGGCCGGTGGCGGCCTTATCCGGAACAAAACAGATTTATAATATTTTATTATTTTCTTTGTTTTAAATCAAAACATTTGTAAAAGGGTTTTAGACAAACAAAAGGTCCGGGCAGATCTAGGGTTTGAATTTGAACAAAGCGGAGAATATCTAGAGAACAAAATAGGCTTTTAGAAAATAGTTCTAGACAAACAAATGCATGATGATGACGATGCAATGCACAAGAACAACGCGATTTTCTAGTAGTGGTTTTGCGGGATGCCACACAAATTATTACAATAACAAAAATTTACAACAACAACAAGTGCCAAATTATTACAATAACAAATGTTTACAACAACAAGTGCCAAATTTAAAGTCTATTTCTTTTGGCTCTTCTTACCCCTCGTTTTCTTCTCCTTCACAAGTTTCACACCACACAACAGGTTTATGCTCTTCTTTTTCTTACCATAACCATCTGGCCTCCCCACAACATGTCCAAGAGTCTCCTTCACCTCCTACACCTCCTCAACAACACAATCTGGCACCAGAGCCTCATCAACATGGTTAGTTTGCACCACAGCCTCATCAATATGCTCATTTTGCACCAGAGCCTGACGACTATCTATGCACAGCCTATTGGGAACCCCAAGAGCAAGGTGTGAAGCGGAAAGCAGCAAGTTTTCCTTCAGTTGCGACCGAGGTTATCGAACCAGAAGGAGGAAGGAAACGTCACACAGGTGTTGCAAGCAACGCAGAGACCTGCACAACACAAACTCAAGACTTTGCCCCAACGAATCAGTGAGGTTGTCAAGCTCACTAGTTTGTTGTAATAAAGGATTAAACGTATGGTGTGGAAGGTAATGGTTTGCAGCAAGTAAACAAGTAATAGTGGAAGATGTATCAATGGTAACGATTAGACCGGGGTCCATAGTTCACTAGAGGTGCTCTCCATAGATAATCAACATGTCATGAAGGGTAAACAAATTACAGCAGAGCAATTGATACGAACTGAGCAAGACATAACAATGCACTTACTAGTCAGAAAGATCCTATAAGGTTGATTAGGCAATAAAAAAAGATACATAGACCTCCATCCAACTGCATCTATGACTAGAAGTCCACCTTCAGGTTATCATCCGAACCCTTTCCAGTATTAAGTTGCATTAACAAGAGACAACTGGTTTAAGCATAGTGTGTAAGGTAAACATTCCATTAACAAGAGACCGTTGTTTTCTCCCTAGTAGCAATGGCACATCTACAACCAAAGAGATTATTGTCACTTTCCTTGGAAACTAGAGGCATGAACCCACTATCGAGTATAAATACCCCCTCTTGGAGTCACTAGCAACTACTTGGCCAAGATAGCTACTAACAACGAAAAGCATGCAAGATCACAAATAACACAGACATGATAGAATCATAAAGACAAAACCATTAATCAAATCAACATAATAATCTCAATATCCATCGGATCCCCGCAAAAACAACATGTATGATTACAAATAGATTGGATCTTGATCATGAACGGAGCTCACAAGATCTATACATAAAACCACAAAGGAGGAGATACAACCATCTAGCTACTACATGGACCCATAGTCCAAGGTAGAACTACTCACGCATCATACCAGAGATAAGGCCTCTAGGATGATCTCCCCTCCGGCAGGGTGCTGGTAAGAACTTCAGATCCCCCGATCTAGGTACGATGGTGGAAGCGGCTACAGATGGTTTCATGGATTTCTTATCGGGTACTTAGGGTTTCTGCATCGGGGGCTTCTTATAGGCGAAGGAGGAGACCGAGGCGGCGGCCAGGGTCGCCAAACCCTAGCCAGGCGCGGGGTGGGGCCCACCCGCGCCTGGGGTGGGTCTGGCCCCTCTGGCCAGCCCATCCAGCTCTCCTCTGGACTTCTTGTTCCCCACTGAAAGTAATTGACTTTGTCCTTTGTCCTGTCCAATTCCGAGAATATTTCATTACTAACTTTTCTGAAACCAAAAACAACAGAAAACAGGCATCTGGCACTGTTGCAACTTGTTAGTAGGTTAGTACCAGAAAACATGTAAAAAGCACCTCAAAGTGTGGACAAGTAAAGCAAAGTAGATGCTAAACAAGCATGGAGCATTAAAAATTATAGATACGTTTCCAACGTATCAGAGCCTCAACAACATGCTCATTTTGCACCAGAGCCTCAACAACATGCTCATTTTGCCCCTCTTTTTGCACCAGAGCTTCCAAATCATAAACGGTGTGCCCTAAATCCTCAACAACATTAACAGGTTCACTTTGCACCTCAACAGTTTGCACATCATCCTCCAAAACAAGTTCAGATTGCACCTCAGCAGCACCAAACATGATCTGGTTAATTCTCTTATTTCTTTGGCCATTGATTCTTGCCCTTTTCACTGGCCAGCATTCTTCAACAACAAGAGGTGGGCCTTTTTGTCCACGCTTCCTCCTGAAAACAAGCAAGTTAGTTGGGGGAGTAAATCATCAACAAGAAATACATAGATTTTGGATGAACATGCTTTGGCTTTTCAGCAGTGTATCTGCACTTGGTAGAGCCAGCTCGGTGTCCAAGTTCTTCACAAAGTTTGCATCTATTCTTGTTACGTTTTTGGTCCCTTTTTGGATTGGCATCTTCCTTTTCATCTTTCTTTCCCTTCTTGTTGCTCCCACCTTTCTCAAACCAATCCTTGAATCTACTCTGCTTGGGCCAGCCAGCCTTTCTTTTCATCAAAGGAGGACACAAGGAGAACTGAATGTCCACTTTAGGCCACTGAGACTGGTCTGTAAGTGCTGGAATTGGTGTTCCATATGCAGCCTTGAATTTTGCTATAGAATAATACTCATGCAAATATGGGTGCATATTTAGCTTGTGTTTGGAGGCCAAGTATGGCATGCTCACAAGGCTTCCCAGTGTGTTGTCACTCAAGGCATGTGGATTCATGCAATTGAGTGTCAACAAAATACCTCCTGCCAGTCTTTGTATCTCTGACTTCAGCACCCCACAATGAGGATTTCTCAACACGCAAATATGCAAGATTTCTGCTCCTGTTGACCACCTGATTCACAACATCAGGAAGCTTATCTCCTTGAAGAACATCACCAAGTCTTCTTCTCAATTCCCACAACCTCATGATCACGATCATGATCTGGTCAACCATGCCATGGACAGGTAAGTCTTTTAACTCCTTCACTTTGTTGTTGGAACTTTCTGCCAAATTATTGTTGATATGATCACATTTGATGGCAGTGTTAAAACCTGACTTGTACCATAAAAGAGAATGGTAGGTTTCCAACCATGTACAAAACTTGACCCTATCCTCCTCAGAGCATGTCGCCTTAATCTTCTTAAGGTGATATGAATGCGTCTGTCTGGTGTAAGATCTTGCTGCTGGCCACATGCGTCCAAAATCATCTCCTCTAAATTTTTTGATCAAATTCATCCACATATGGCTGAAGCACTCCCTCTGCTCAGCATGAGGGAAAACAATCTTCACTGCATTTTCTAAACATTTACATGCATCTGTGTGCACTGCCAATGGAGAGACTGGCCCTATGCATCTTTTCAACTACATCATGAACCATGTCCATGATGCCTCTGTCTCAGACTGAAACATGCCAATAGCTACAGGTAACATCTAATTGTGTCCATCTAAAGCATTGCATGCTGCTAGTTGACCATTCCACTTTCCAGTCAAGAATGATGAGTCTATACTCAAATATGGACGGCACCCTGCTTTGAAGCCATCGATGCAAGGCTTTAAAGCCATGAAGAATTTAGATAAGAAGACTTTCCCATCAGCTGTGACCTCAGTATCTATCTCCACAACACTGCCAGGTGACCTCTTCTCTACTTATGCTTTGAAGTTATAAAGCATTCGAAAGGTATTTGCCCAATCACCATATAGATCCTTCATTGCCCTTTGCTTTGCCTTCCACACTGTAGTATAATTCATCTTAATAGGGTACTGCTTTTCCAAGTCTATTTTCAGTCTCTTTGCAGTGTTGTTTGGTGTTGTGGCTAAAATAGGCTTAATTTTTTCTGCAACCCATAATTGTAATGTCATCTTTGTAACTGTTTGAGAAGTTGTAATACAAGTATGACCTTTTGGAATTTGATTCACTCTTATTGTCCTTCCATCAGGTTGGCGTCTAGCAGATATATACCATTTGCAAGGCCTGGCACCACCATCATAACCTATGCATTTTGCATAGAACTTCTTTTTATCGGTTCACAAAGTCTTGGTAGCAAACTCACGTTTTACTGCATATGTCCTGAAACACATCCTGAATTCATCCATGCTTGGAAACAATCTCCCAACTTCAATAACTGGGTCCTCTTTGTCATAAACTGTTACTAGCTCATCATGTGCATCATCTACATGAACTGCAGCATTTTCCAACAACTCTGAATTTATATCTGCCTCTTCATCTCTTAAATGGTTGTCACCATCATTTGCAACATCATCCCTCTTCTTCTCCTTGTCTCTGTCATCTATAGGAATGCCAAAAATCTTTGCCATTTCAATATCATCTATTGGTGCAATGACCAAATCAGTCCGATCACGTATCTCAACTGAATTCCAATCAACAGTTACAATCCTTTGTGCGGCCCCTTGTGCATTAGCATCTACAGCCTCCCCTTGTGCATTAGCATCAGCCTCCACTATTAACACTTCCAACTCAGTAAGTATAGGCATTACTTGCCTTTGTGCAGCCCAATCATCCTCGACCATCTGAGCAGCCAGCTTCGAGGCCACATATCCAACCCTCGAATCAGGTTCCAGATCAATGAGCTCTGCTAAAAACAGAATAGTTTTGCTTGTCCAACCGTTTCGCTCATCAATTTTATCAACTATATGTTCCCCTGTCTCAATCCTAACATAGTCACATTTGCAATCATCAAATCGTAACAAAGAAACTTCTTGCTCTGGCCCCCAAACCACACTATCCCCAATTTTTTCCACCATTTTCCTCACTGACTCCTCTCCCATGTTTATTAGCTCATGGGGATCAACATGTTCTAATTCCACCTCCCATTTAACAATCGTGTCTCTCTCAATGATCTGCGTGCTGCCATCAACTAAAACAGCCCTAGAGGGAAAGAAATTGATGCAAAATTCGAATGCGTGCCGCGCAACATTGTCTCCCCTGTTTTTGGCGGGCACTGTGAGCTAGCGGAAGCGAACAAGGAGCTCAACCTTAGAGAAATTAAGTGTAGAGATGCGGGATATACCGATTAGAAGTCCCCTCTCCATGCTCCATCTCGTTCCCCCTCGCCCCGTTCAGCACACCCCGGCCTCCACAATCTAGCATCAATGGGCACGCTCGGATCTCGAATTGAGAAGAATGGGTGAGAAATTAGGTTTCAAATGGCACTCACCACCTTCGCCGTCGAACGAAAGCGCTGCCGTCTAAAAGAATTGCCCTGCCGCCGGCGCCGGCGCCGAGAACGATGGGTGAGGTCCGCCGCCGCCGTCGGGGAAGCTACAGTAAGTGTGACGCACGCTCTCGGTCGGAAGCGGTTGGTTTGACTGGCTGTTCCAACCGACCGATTTAGCTTAACCCTAATCTTGGAACAAAGTTAAATATGTTCTTAACGACCGTTTTATGGCTCGTGTGGCCCTGGGCTATTAGCTGCTCACAAGCGTTGCATGCGAGCTATTCTTTTCAACCATGTCGTGTTCTTTTCAATTCCGCTTAAAGACGTCGCATGGGAGCTATAAGCCCCTTTGCTTTCCATTGGACCATCAATGGAGTTAGAGTAGAGTTCTACACTTCCTTCACTGGACTTACTTCTGTCAGTTTAGTGTCATTAGAGCTGAGCTTACGAGAGTCTCCAATCACAGCGCCACGTGACACACCCTCACGGCCATGACCTCCATCGCCGCGCCCCCATACAACACCACATCGACTTACATCACACCCAGCAGCATTGTCACGGCTAGCACGAATATTAGCACCACAACCATTTGCACTCTCCCTTCCCTACTGTTGGTATTGGGCATTATCATTTTCCTGAATCTGAGCGTGTGTATCCGAGCATACATTTTCCAAACCCTTTCCTACCCGAGGGGTGAACACCAGAAACCACACTCCTCTTTGGCATGACCAATGCGGCCACACATAGCATAGTAACGTGGCACTTTCTCATATTTCACACGCATGATCATCAAAACTTGGCCTTCAAGTGTGATCGTTACAAAACGAGTCGGCTCCTTGTGTACATCAAGCCAAACATGGACCGTCACATGGTATCCAACATCAACTCGCATGTCAACACTAATTACTTTGCTAACACTTGCCACCAGCCCTGACATGATCTGCTTCTTGCACTAGAGCTCCGACATGTCATGAATTTGTACCAAGCATGGATACAATTCAGCTTCACCGATGAGGCCTTGATGCTCCCATCATACTTCTCTATCAGCAGCCCATTGTCCCAAAAAAGGCCTCGGTGTGTACAGGTGCATCACCGCCATCCACTATGTCCCCTCCTTTAGAGACTGAACCTCCTCCTTTATAATGACAATCCCGCTGATGTCCTCCCCTTTGAGGTTTAGACTACTCAGCAGTTCATCCAGCATTGGTTCAGGGCAAGACCCCTTCATCTCTCCACTCCTCTCACCTCCATGGATCAAAACCAATCTAGAACCCTAGTCAATAGAAACCGCCAAGGATGGGTAGTCGAAACAAATCAACCCCTTGATCATCCCGAATGGTCTATTCTCTAGTAGGACTTAGATGGTCAAAACCGTGGGGATCAAAGGCCCTGTCGCAAGAGATCAATCAATCGCCGGTGAGGTAAGAAAAATCCTAGTCGCCGAAGGTCCCAAAAAACGCATAGTTTTTCATCCAAAGATAACCTCGAATGGTACGATCCCTCCGTCACCCAAGCGGTGCTCAATGGATTTTCAGCAAGATTCATTTTATTAACGGGATTTATCACTACTTTAGCTATTTTAGCAGCTTGGCCTGTTACCCGAAATTCACAATTTGGCAAAGAACAAAAAAATAATCAGATAAAGAACATAAGTAGTAAGTAAAGAAATTAATTCCATTATTAAGAATCCAGTTATTAGCTATTTTGAATAAATCCCTAAACTCTAAACTACCTGCTATCCAAAAAAAAAGTAGCTGCCAGAGAAAACCAAACAGGCTAACAGCCCGGTCTTCAACGGTTTTTCTTTTTAGATGGACCCAGTGATGGCGTTTCCACGATACTATCTGGCATTTTGGTCCTGGGCCGAGGGAAGCTGCCCATGTAGTGGTAGGCCTAAACATGCCCCTGATCCCGTCGCTCTAGACTCCTGGTTAAAGCCAGTCCGCTAACTGAACTAGAGATGTAAGTTTGGAATTTTAGGGTACTCTCTTTTTTAATTTAGTTCAAACAAATAAACTAGTTTTATTAAAAAGTGATGATTTATAAAAATTTAGTTTATTTTTTATACTAAAAAAGATAAAGCGTACCTAAAAGTTACCCATTGCCATCCTAATAAACTGAACGACGACGTCGAAGACTTTCCACTGCCCTTCCCAAAAATATATATTGTCGTATTTACTTTCCACTGCTGGTTGTAGTTCCGACCACATGTGCTTCCAGCAATGCAATGTTCGTCGTGCGATGTTTTATTTTTATTTTTGGCCACTGCGAACGATGTTTCCTCTGGGAAACAAGGTAGAAATTGGTAATACAAACGCGCAGGTCAAAACGCGCACATCAGTCTGTCTGAACTATTCCTACATCCGCGTCCATCTCTGTCACCTCTTACCGCGTACTGAGATTAGCATGGATGCAGAATAAACCGCAACGACAGAGACATCGGACCACACACGATCACCATGCCGGAAGAAGAGGAGATCTGCTCGAGAAAGCCAATGACGAGGTCACGACTGATGAGAAGGAAACGGCGCGAAGAAAGCAAGGGCGTCTCTACCGGCTTGATCCATCCTGTCCGAGCGTGCGAACTCGTCCGTACGGACGCGCGGACATGTGCGGTGTCCCAGTGGCCCGACCCATCCGAATAAACGTGTCCGGCTCGATTTGTCTGTGCATTTAATCTGGGCAATGGTTGCGTCGGTCCGGACGTGTGCAGACAGCGGGCGTGTCCTGCCTGCACGTGCCACTAGCCCACCTGTCAACCACCGCTTGCGACATTGATTCAGACGCGGTCAACGGTACCAATTCAGACACAACCGCGACAACAATTCAAAGACACTGCGCGAAAGGCTGACCGGCAGTAGTCTGCGTCATCAATGTCGACGAGACGGCAGGCTGACTGGCTGAGCGTTGTCTGCGTTCCCCGCGAATGAGCAGGAAGCTGCGCGCGTTCACAGGTGGCTGGGCTATTTAACCTCGCGCCTGTCGGTGTCGCGCTCCTCACCTCTTCCCATCGCAACTCTAGCAGCAGCCGTCGTAACCACCAAAGATAAAGACGCCGTCCTGGCTGAAGAGGAGCAAGAACTCGGCTGTCGCCCTTCCTCCACGGCACGTCCTTGCCGCCTCCGCCGCGGCCAGAGCAGTACCGGAGCCAGCCCATGGGGGACTACCCGCCAACACGGGACCGCCGCACCCGGCGGTACTTCCGCGTCCAACCTCTAGACGCCGCTAGAGTACATCGACCTCGACCTGTAGATGGACGAGGCGGCGCCGGCGCGCGAAGATCGATAGCTAGGGTTAGGATTAGTTTAAATTTCATTTTTTATATTTTAAACATAAATTAAGTATAAAATTTGCTAGTTTTTAGCGTGAACGTTTATGTTTGAATTTGCACAAAAAAATGCCGCGCCGGACCGGACAAATGGATTGCGCCGCTGAACGCGGCTGGCCGAACAGATCAGATCAACGACTTCAAATCGACCATGGTCTAACCCAAACGAACAGAAACAAACCGTTTAAACGACCGGATGGTGGGCCCGGTGGACATGCCCTAGCACGGGAGACTGACTGGGCCGGTAGTTGGCAAACTTGGGACGGACGACGACGGAATCTCCTGTGATCCTGTCGACGACTCGCACACCGGTCGACGACTCGAACCAACCAACGGCAAACGGGGCACCACACCAGCTATAGCTCGATTTCCTGCCCTGGTCACGCCAATCGCCATCGCCGTCGGCTATATAGGTATGGGGGGCATCGAGTGCCGGGCGCGCGCGGGGGCAGGCTATTTTGCGGTTCGGACATACGCATCGACAGCTTGGGCGCAGGCCATTATTAGAAGGAAGGATTGTCAAATTTAAGCTAGCCCCTCTCCGACCTCCCCTGCCTCGGGCGCGCCCTGCCGTTGCGTTGGCCCCCCCTCTCCGGCTCCTCTCTGCGGGAGGAAGGGGAGACAGAGAGAGACAAGGAAGGAATTCCAGGGTGAGAGAGAGACTTGGGCGGTTTCGCCTTGCCGGGCTCCGGTCGGTCGGTCGATCGATTCCTCCTCCGCGCATGGCCGTGAGTGCTCATCTCCCATCCCTTTCCCGCTCTCCTTTCCTCTTCTCTGCATGCTGTGACTGCATATTTCGCCATTCCTTTGCTTGATTTGGTGCTCGCGCGTTTGCATGTCTGATGTTCATGGAATCATGGTACGACTTAGGATTATCCGATTACATATTTTGCCCGATTACATGGTCAAAATTTCCGATAATGGCAAAATCCGAGTACACGTACCGTAACTCAGACGATGGTGAGACAAGATTAGACTGGGATTTCACCTAGGATAGAAAAATGCCAGAGTACGTGTTGCTCTCTGTAGTTTACCCTTTCAATCGCCGTCAGAAACGTTCAAGAGCTCACGTACGGTCTTGTTTTCTACTGGGAGGCACGTCGCCCTCTCTCTCTCTCTCTCTCTCTCTCTCTCTCTCTCTCTCTCTCTCTCTCACGCCCTAGGCGGAGACAAATTCGCACGACGTACGTACTATAATATCCACTTGTGATTTGTGGATCACAATCCTTGACTATGCAAGTTGACCCTAGATTTTTATAGTATAGGGTATCAATCAACTGAATTTAGCTGGAGGATTTTGTCGAAAGTAAAATGGAATCCCATTTCTAATGGAGCCGTTTGATTTTCAGTACGCTAACTTACAATATTGGATATCTATTGTGTTATTATTGGGTATATTCATGGCTCCATATATTAGAAGCGGTAAAAATCTGTTTTGACCTTCATGGGTCAACAAGTGGCAAAGTTTAAGTTCAGTTTCTCAACTCTATGCTGTATATTTTTATTTTCCACTCAAGTTTGAAAAATCATCTAGAGATATATTTCCTTGTAACATCTAGAAATAAAGAAAAGGAGAAGAAGAAGAAGAAAGAAAACAAATTCTTGTATAAAGTTTATTTGTGAAACTCGGCTAATTTCAAAAAATGGGGAGAAAATTTGAAATTCATAACATTTAGCAAAATGTATACAAGGCAATGCAATATATATCTGGATTCTTGAATGAAAATTTAATAGAAAATTCAAGGAAAGCCAATAAAAATATAACCTAAAGGGAATAAAAATTGCAAAAAATACAAAAACATTAGCAGAAAACATGAGTCATAAAAGTTTAGTATATGATAATTTAAAAATCTATAAAAATGAGACTTTTATATTTATCTAAATTCATTTTTTTCTAGAATATTTATGATTTTTTGATTTTCTTATATATTTGTTTAATCTTATGTAACATTTATACAATCTTGAAATATTTGTAAAATAATGTTGGACATGTTCATGGTTCTATGTTCTGGAAGATGTTTTGAAATAGGGGCGGAGCTAGCACATCAGAGCTGGTGTCAGCTGACCCGGTAAAATTAGATAAAACTTTCAGTGATGATGTACGATTTATCAAAGATCAACTAGTGTTGAACCCTTGTACTAGTATGTGGCCCCATTGAAGATTTTTGCAAGCTTGCGGCCCCTCTTTTCTGGCTATGAACAATTGTACAAGTACAGCTATCATAAATGTATACCAACAAACTTTTAGAGATGGATTGATGATTTTTTTTACGAAGGGCATAAGCAACGGAAGGTTCTTTTGGCTCCCGAGCTCCAATGCTCCCTAGGTATTAATGAAATTAAAAACTATTTTTACAAGTTTCAAAAAAATGAAAAAATCCTAAAGGTTGATAATGATGCATCCCGTGATCGTGAAAAATCTCGATTCGGATGTTTTATTTGTATTTCGAGCTACATGAAAATAACAAAAGTGTGACTTATTTTGTGATCTGAAATCACTATATTATAGATCTATAATTTTATCTTTTTTGTGTAGATCGAAATACATATTATTTCGAATTGGGATTTTGCATGTTTGTGGTATATATCACTACTGGCTACATCGTGATTTGTTTTTAGAATTTTTTGGAACTCAAAAATACGATTTTGATTTTTTTGAAAAGAGAGAGCACTGGTGCATCAAATCTCCACCAAGTAAGTAACCTATGAATTGATTTGATATTGTGGGCGTGCAGAATCGGGCCAGCGTGCCCAAGTTCGGCGCTTGGGACGGCGACAATGCGGGGTACACGGTCTACTTCGAGAAGGTGCGCGAGAACAAGGGCGCCACCGCGCCGCCGCTCCGCCGCCCCTTCAACCCCAACGACCCCGAGGAGGACGCTCCTCCGCGGCTGATCATCACCCCAGCTGCCTCCAACAGGCCCACCAGCTCCAGCGGCGGCCACCGCGCGACGCAGCAGCATCACTACCACCTCCACCACCGGGCCGGGAGCCTTGCGTCGGACCCGGGCGGGGGCGGCCAGCCGCAGAGCAAGTTCGCGCCGCCGCCACAGTACTACCAGCGGCCGCAACCCAGCCTTCAGAACCACTCCCCGACCAGGCAGCACGGCGGCGAGTACGGCCACGGCCACCACCCCCGCCAGGGCGGGCACCACGGCAGCGACCACGGCCACGGCCAGCACCACCGCCAGGCCGGTCACCACCAGAAGCCGCATGAGCAGAGGCACCAGCAGCAGAAGTCGACGCCGCACAAAGGCGGCCAGGTGAGCGCCTAGCTCGGCCGCTCGCTGGCCATGCCCTACTTATTAAGTCGCGTGGCGTGGCGTGACTCGTGTTGACGATGCATGCATGCATGCATGCAGGGGCCGCGGAGGGTGGCGGTGCCCAAGTTCGGGGCGTGGGACGAGCAGAGCGCGGCGGCGCAGGGGTTCACGGTGCAGTTCGAGAGGGTGAAGCGGGACCGGGAGGTGGCCCGCGGAGCGCCGCCGGGCGTACCGCGCCGCCGCATGCCGTCGCCGGAGAGCTACGCGCACCACAGGCGCTCCCGGCATGCCCACACCCCGTTCTATTCAAAGGTACTCACTACTCCACACGATCAGAAAACACGAATTATTCTCAATCTCGATCGGTCGTGGTTCCCTGAGCTGAAGTATTGTTCTCCGTGCAGATGTTCGGGTGCTTCCTCCAACACCCTCACACCAGAGACTGACTGAGCACGACGGCCGGTGTATATCTCAAGTTCTGAACCCGACCTTGGCATACTTACTCGTGTGGCCGGCCGTGACATCGGGCAGAGGCTGCAGTACGTGTGTCTCTTGGTGTCGATGGCGTTTTATCTCTCCGGGCCTTCGGAGGCCGCTGTATTCATTCTTCTCCCCCCTCTCGCACTCTCTTACATACGGTTGGCTTTTGCAAGGTGGTTCTTTTGTACGTGTACGGTGGGCTCGGTGTATAATTATGTGCATAATATTGTTCCACTACTGTTTACCTGGGATAACCCGCATTGTCTTCGATTTTGAGGGTTTACTTTGACTAGCATTGTTATTCCAAAAAGATACAGAAACTAAAACATGTCATGGCATGTTCTGGCTGCAAAAAAACATGTCATAGAAATAAAATACTTTCTATTGTGATGTGTGCTCGCATATATAAGTTTTCTAGTCATGCAAAATATAGTTCGGCACAAAAAAAATACCTTTCGTTTTAGTCATACAAATCAAACTACCTCTACAAAAATTCGTAAAGATAAAAATAGTCCTCGAGGACATATTATTTACGGATATGCTCCACTTCTCTACCAGAAAATTCGTTAGCGCGGAACCTTCGCCTCTAGGTTAGAGCGCATGCATGCGAGGGGGACACATGCAAGCACCTATACCAACCTCTCACCACACCCACACACATATGCTAGGGGCACATGCAAGTTTTCATCTCATTCCAATGTTCTCGTGGTCTTCCTCCGGCGAAACCCTGATCTCTGTGCACACTCGGATCGTCTACCCCCCTAGACGTTCCTCTGACAGGGGTAGCCCGGCGTAGCTCTCTCTTGTTTTGTGTTTGTTTAGGTCATAGGGTGATGTCAAACCATGTTGGTTCACAAGTTGGGGCACTATCCTACCCGGTTTCACCTCGACGGGGAGATTCCCCCCTTATACGGGTACGGAACCTTCGCCTCTAGGTTAGAGCGCATGCATGCGAGGGGGGACACATGCAAGCACTTCATGTGGTCGTGGTGAGTGCTATTGAGAACCACATGCGATAATAACACTTACAAACATATAGAAATTTCTCGGGGTGTGAGAAGATTCGCAACGACATTTCATGTGGACGTGTAGACTGCTATTCAGAGGGTACGAAATTATCCAATTAATAAAAAAATATATAAATAATTGATGCAAATACAAAATATATGAAAAATAGAGAAGGCTACGCCGAGGGTGACCGTCGGCGTACGTTGCTGGTACGCCGAGGGTGGCCGTCGGCGTATGCTATGCCGAGGGTCGCCGTCGGCCTAACCGACGGCACCGTTAGCGCGTCGTCCGTGCTGGCCAGCATGTGCCACGCGTCCGCTTGCTACGCCGAGGGCCGCCACTACGCCGAGGGTGACCGTCGGTGTAGTGTATACTACGCCGACGGCTTGGCTACGCCGAGGGCTGGCCAGTTGGGCTGGCCTGGTGCGGTGCTACGCCAACGGCCCCGACGTTTGGCCGTCGGCGCATCTGGCCATTCCTGTAGTGGCGGTTCAACAACTGTATCGTCGACTCCAATCACGGACCAGAGACCGATCACAAAAGCGAACACGGTTAATGTGCTACAACAAACAAATGAAACATGCTTCCTTTTACACAAAAAGTGCAACATGCTTTGATTTGCATGTGGTAACAAAAATTGCTTACACGAGATCAAACCATCTTGTTTCAGATATAACCCGAATGTGGTGCGGATAAAATTTTGCATACAGAATAGGTTGTTCAGACTACTAGCCACTGTAGTATAAAGAAATTATAGTTATAGTACAGACATGCTAATGCAGTAGAATTACGAGTAACCTTAGGTGAGTACAGTAACTAGTGGCCAGAAAATATCACTTCCAGTTTCGAAGTCCCAACTCAAAATGAGAAATAGAGAAAAAAATATCATCTCGAATTCAAAACTCAATGCTGGTCAAAGAGTTAACTTACACATGCTCGTCGCAAAAGGTGTCATTGTACAGTCTAGCACCAAAGCTGCAACTTACAACAACCTACAAATTACGCTCCTCCCGCACATCTAAAGGCGCCATGTCGGAATAAAACTTTATCGAGTGTTCTCGAACGGACAATCGGCAAAGATTTTCCCGCCAATGATCCGGGAGGGGGGAGGAGGGAAAGGTCCCACCAAAACTTTGCCATGCAGAGATTTCATCATTTCCCTCCTATTCATCCTATGCGGTGACCGAATGGGTCTCACCTCTTTGTCGAGTCAAATTTCACACAGCAAAGAAGTGCTCCATCTTTGTTGTGCAATACATGGAAAAAATGTGATGCACCTCTTTGTCGAGTGCAATGCACTAGGTAAAAATTTTCCCTCCCATTTTCCCCTCGTCAATTTTTCCTGCCATTTTTCCCTCCTTCAGCCTCGTAGCCTCTATATAAGGAGTGTTACTTGGCCATTGAACTCACATAGACACTAGCTAACTTTGGCTGGTGTTCTCTCTTCTCCCTCCTAGCTCCATATAATTTTCTTTCTATGGTGTTTTTTATGTTTGTGAAAAAGAGCATTGCTGCTAGGACACCTTGGAAATGTAGATCTTCTACAGTATTGATGTACAAGGTTGATACGTCCAAAACGTATCTACTTTCCCGAACATTTTTGCTATTGTTTCTCCTCTAAACTTGTGTGATTTGAATACAAGTAACACGGACTGACGCTGCTTTCAAAAGAATTAACTTGGTGTCTAGATTTTGTGCAGAAAATCAACTATCAGGAAAAATCCTGAAAAATATGCCAAAAATCTTATTTCACTAGAAGATTCACGGTGCCAGAATACGAGACGGAGGGGAGCCCTGGGTGGCCCACACACCCCTGCCGTGCGGGTGGGCCTACCCCGCGCCTAGGAGGGGTGTGGCCAGCCCAGGCACCCCCTCGGCCTCTCTCTTCGCCTATAAGTTGCCTTCTGACCTAAAAACTCAGGGGGTTCGACGTTTTTCCAGAAAGAGTTCCGCTGCGCCGCCACCACCAGAAACCGCGATTCGGATCTAGAAACTCCGTTCTGGCACCCTGCCGGGACGAGGAATTTGGGGAGGATCATCGCCATCGTCATCGCCTACGCCTCTCCATCAACCATCAATGTTTCCCTCATCCATGAGTGAGTAATCCCCCGTTGTAGGCTATGGGGATGGTAGGGATTGGATGAGTTCTATCATGTAATCGAATAAGATTGTTAGGGCATGGTGCCTAGTATCTCTATTAGTGCTATTTGACTTTGTTGCAACTTGTTGTGCTTAATGCTTGTCACTAGGGCCCGAGTGCCATGATCTCAGATCTGAAGTTATTATTGAATCATTATGATAGTATTGTTTGTGATCTTATCCGCAAGTTGTGTACACATATCATCGTCCGGATCCAAAGTCCCCGAAGCGACAGAAATTGGGACAACCGGAGGGGATGGCTGTGCTGTGAGGATCACATGTGTTCACGGAGTGTTAATGCTTTGCTCCGGTGCTCTATTAAAAGGAGCACCTTAATTGCCAGTAGTTTCCTTGAGGCCCCGCTACCACGGGCTGACAGGACAAAAGATGTTGTGCAAGTTCTCATTGCGAGCACGCATGACTATATATGGAGCACGTGCCTATGATTGTTTAGTACTTGGATGCTTATTCTTATTTATCTGCAATTGCCCTAGATCTTGAAGTTACATGTTTAGACTCGTCCATGCAACGCCCGTCCATCCATCCCTATGCCTACCGCACTCATATCCTACTGTTTGCTACTACTATTACTATTGCTCTTGTTTTGATGTTGTTGTTTCTTTGTTGTTTCTACTACAAACTATTTCTACTGATAAACTTCTATGAGCAAGAACTATTTCCAGGTGCAGCTGAATTGACAACTCAGTCGTTAAGGCTTGCAAGTATTCTTTGGCTCCTCTTGTGTCGAATCAATAAATTGGGTAATACTACCCTCAAACACTGTTGCGATCCCCTATACTTGTGGGTCATCAAGACTATTTTCTGGCGCTGTTGCCGGGGAGCATAGCTTTATTTGTAAGTTCACTTGGATCTATTATTGTTCACTACTACTCCTTTCATCATGGGGAAGTCTTGTGATGGAAAGTTTCCTATTTTACCATCCATTACAAGAAGAGGTACAGTCCTAAACACCTCTGCTGCTCTTGATTCACCGTCTGTTATAAGTAAGCTTGTCACACCACCACCACATACTCATGCTACACACACTGCTACTACTGCTGAGTCTGAAACTTATTTTGATACTCATGATGTTACTTCTATTATGCTTGATGCGAGTGGTTCATTAGGTCCTTTCCTAGATGCTACTATGGCTAGTCTAGGAAATACTGCAACTCCTAGTGAAGACATTGTTACACCTGTTAGCTCACCTGAGTCTAGAGAGAGGTATGATATTAATGATGATTACATTGAGTTTACTGATGAATTTGTTGAAGATTGTTGAAACACACATGGTGCTAGTGCTATTAAGAGTCTCCTTGCAAGACGTACCATTATTCCTAAACTGTCCTCTGATCCTAAGTTCGTCACCTCTCCCATAGTTATTAAAGATAAAGATTATGATTTATCATATTTGGACATTGTTGAGAAAGTACCTTTTTATGGGACTGAAAATGAGAGTGATGTGGCTCATATGAATGAGCTTTCCACTATGAGTGCTTTATTCTCTGATGATTTTAAGATGCACAAGTACTTTGTTATTAAGATCTTCCCTTTTCACTAAAAGGAGAAGCTAAGGCTTGGTTTAATAGATTACCTCCTGGTTCCATTGATAGCCCTGATTGCTTCTTTCTTCCAGAAATATTTTCCTCCTAGTACTAGACATGCTGCTTTGCAGAGACTTTTTGATTTTAAACAGGGAGAAGAAGAGAAATTGCACATCCTGGATGACCATTACCTAAAAATGAGCTTTTTGATATTTATTATAATGGACTAACTGATGATTATAGGACATACCTATATAGCTTTGCTGATTGTGTTTTCATTTGAAGGACTCCTACAGATGCTAAAGAATTAATGGCTAAAATAAGCAAGAATTATGATGATTGGACTTCAACTAAGCTAAATACACCTGAGCCTATTACTCCTGAACCAGTTGTGCCTGAAACAGATCCAACACCAACACCAAAGAAGAGGGGAGTTATTGCATTAAATGATGAAGTGATGAAGGAAGCTAAGAAATGTATTAAGGAGAAAGGTATTAGAGTTGAAGATGTGAAGAACCTACCTCCTATAGAAGAATTATGTAAGCCAATTCCCCATTCATTTACTATTGAGGTACACTCTCTCCACTTTGATGAAGGTGATATTCCCTATGGTAAGCCTTCTGATCAATGCTTAGATTCACACATTTATTGTTAAACAAGGTAATTTTAATAAACAAGTTTAGAATCATTTATTGGAAAACTCTAGAGCTATTAATGAGTTGAAAGATATTGTGGAAAGAACTGCTAATGATATTAAAATTCTTTGTAAACACTTTCAAATGGTTCAAACCCAAATTGATCAACTTGCTAAGGTACAAAAGGATATGCTAGTTAATGCCTCAGGAGATAAACATGCTTATGGAATTAGAACTAGGAGTGGTATAGCTACTCAAGATCCTAATATCCTGAAGGACACCCTAAAAGAATTGAGCAGGATTCTCAACAAGGTGAAAGTAGTGGTAGTACTCATAAGAGAAAGAAAAAGAAACATAGAATAGTTGAGGAACCACTTGAACCTGATGTAGATCCTAATAGTATATCTTTCTCTGATGCTGAAACTGAGAGTGGTAATGATAAAAATGATGCTCCTGATAAGGAGGAAGTTGAGAAAGAACTTGAGAAGCACACTAAGAACAATAGGTACACTAAGGAAGATTGTATTGCTAAGAAACATGGTAGTGAGAGAGAACCTTGGGTGCAGAAACCTATGCCTTTTCCAGATAAGAAACACAAGTCAAAGGAGGAAGAACACTACAACAAGTTTTGTGAGTGGATGAAACCTTTATTTTTGCAAATTCCTTTGACTGATGCTATTAAGTTGCCTCCTTATTCAAAGTATGTGAAGGATATTGTCTCTAATAAAAGGAAGATTTCTAATGATCAGGAGATTTCTACTTTGCTTGCTAATTATTCCTTCAATGGTAAGGTTCCAAAGAAACTTGGTGATCCAGGTATACCAACTATTACTTGCTCTATGAAGAATAATTATGTTAGAACTGCTTTATGTGATTTGGGATCTGGAGTTAGTGTTATGCTTTTTTTCTCTACAAGAGACTCCAGCTAGAAAAGTTGATACCAACTGATATATCTTTGCAAATAGCTGATAAGTTAACTACTATTCATGTTGGTATATGTGAGTATGTTCATGTTCAATTGGCTCATAATTGCTTGGTTTTAACTGATTTTGTTGTGCATGAGATGCTTGAAGATGATAACATGTCTATTATTCTTGGGAGACCTTTTCTTAACACTGCAGGTGCTGTCATTAATTGTAATCAAGGCAAAGTAACTTTCAATATTAATGACAAAGAGCAAACTGTCTATTTCCCTAAGAAGGTTGCTAAAAGCAATTGCCTGAATTCCATTGAAAATATTGAGAGCATCAAGGTTGGAGAAATATATTGTCCCATTCCATAACAAAATTTTGAAACTATTATGATTGGGACCATTGCTATCAAGTATGAGGTAACATAATCACCTTGTGGAATGCAAAGTTTTGTTTCATATAATATTTTTTTGGTAACAATACTTTATCAACCTTGTTAACAAAAGTATTTTAATGAACAAAATAATGTTTTCACTGTGGTTATACTTGCTTTCTTTTACTTTTCTCCTTTCTAGACTTTGCTTTTCTCTTGCTAGCTTTGGTTTTGCTAGTTGTTTGCTTGTTAGAGTGTCTTAGAACTTCCGTAGTTTGGTTTTTGGTTTGCTTTTGCTTCTTCTAAAAAAACTGTTTCTGCGAGAAAATTAATTTTCATACCCTGAAAATTGGCCAAAAATAAAGTTTCCCGAAAAATCCCAGAAAATTCAAAATAAATTTTTCCTCGAAAAAGGGGTAGAGGGACACCTGGACTGACTTAGGGGGCCACTCCATGCCAGCAAACCCCTGGGTGGCGCGGCCAGCCCCTAGGTGGCGTCTGGCTGGGGTGTGGCCCACCTCGGTCCCTTCAAGATGCCTCCTCCCAGCCATCTTCTTTCTCTCTCCCAAAAAACACCGGAAAACTTTATCGAGCTTGATTTCCTGCTGTTCTTGCTCGTGAATTTCGATCTCCTTGCTCAGCCCATCTTTATTGCTGATTTTTGGAGGGATTGCTCCTTGGTATGTGCCTCCTCCGCTTGTCCAATTAGATTTGTGATTGGTAGATTGTATCTTGAGTATTTTGCTGCTATAGGTGACAGGTTGTGTGAGCTTGCATGCTTGTTCTATGCTTAGAGATTATATTTTGATGCATGTGTAGCCCTCTAGCAAGTTCCTATAGTAGTTTTTCATCATTTATCAACTTGGAAATCACTTGGTTCGATGTTTGTCTAAAAATTTCAGAAAAAAGGGGGTCATGGACAACCACACCTTTTGTGAAATATTTGAGAGTGATGGACCTAGAAGGGAAAGTCCTTCAAGATCATCCTCCCGAGCTAGGCCCTCATACAACGAGGATCTCATTACACCGCGATTTAGCGACGAGGGAGATAAGGGGTGCGTACCCTTCACTACAAGAAATGTGTCAACCTATGACCTTTTGATAGTGACTATAGATAAAATCGTCATAGAGTTATGACGATTTCACACCAGATGGTTATAAGCAGTTTGAGAGAGTCAAAACCCTGAATAATAAAGACGATTTGGCTTAAAAACGTCATAGTTTTAATATCTGAAATCGTCATAACCAACAAGATATAAGACCGGGCAATATCAGCCATTGGATATGAACCTAATGAACGGTTGAGATAGTGATGGATGGAAAATTTCCATGGATCGATGACCTGGCACCAATTCATCGCGCGCGGACCCGAGAAATATTTCCCTTTGCCGCCCAATCACGTGCCCAGTCAGGCGCGATCGACCAAATTTTTTAGTTAAGTCCCACCAAAGAACCCTAGTTCTCTCCCTGCCGCAGCCGCCCACTCCATTCTTCTCTCCACCGCCGCCATCATAGATTTCCTGCTGCAGCCACCCCATCACCCGCCGCAGCCCACCTTCTCCCCACCTCCGGCCACCATCGCCCTCACCTCTCTGTCGGGAGGAGTGGAGAGGGGTGGAGAACTACCTCCCCTGCCTCTCCTCACTCGATCTTGAACCCTAGGCCGTGCGGTGCCTCCGACTTCACTCCCCTGACCCGACCTCGTAGTCTCCGTCGAGCAAGCCCGCGCGCTCGCGCTCCTCTGCCACTATTCGGACGCTGCTGTCGCTGACTCCAGGTGCGTCTGAGCGAATCCTCTCCCCGTCTCACGAATCCATTGTGGGGTGGGAGATTTATTTTTGTCTAGTTTATTAATGGTTGGTGGGATGGTGAAGTCGGTCTGATTGATCTCCATTGGCGCCGCGCGGGGTTGGGGGCTTGGGCCTCTGATGAGCTTCTTCGTGCTCGCTGCTCCGGGGCCGGCCGGCAGAAAATCGTTCATCCCTGAAATCTCCTCCACCCAGACCACCAGTCTTGCGCAGCTGTAGTCTGAAACGCCGCCAACACCTTAACCTTGGTCTGTCAATGTAGGGGCTACCACGGTCGATGGGTCCTCTCCTGTTACCTTGAACTTGCTCGAGATGTCCACCACAGGAGGCAGGTACCTGACATGCACGCGGATCCAGAAGAGGGGGTATAAAGGCTCGCATCAGCCCCGATCAACGAGTTCTGGTCTTCGTCTTGGTTAAGTATTCCCCATGTCAAGGCCTGCTCTTTCTCTATCTTAGATCTGCGCATGTGAAAGGGGTCCAAATCCGTGGGTGGCTACTCCGTTGACATGTTTCAGTGAAATTTCATTTCTCCTCCCTAACCTGTGTTGTTGCTTTAATATATTCAATTGATGCCCTTTTCGTTCTTCAGATTTATTTCTCCTCCCTAAAACTGTCTATCAGATTGCTGTCCAAGACTAAAATTGACATCCTTGCCTTGTTCTTCAGATTTGGACTAGAGAATATTGAAACAATAAGATGAAGAGGAGAGGAAGTATCAACACAAAGAATAGAAGAAAGAGAGGATCCCTGCTTGCACTCGCTCGTGTATGTTTCGCCTAGCCAACGTGTATTCTAGTTCAGTAGAATGTATTGCTGGAATGTTTGTATCGTGTTTATATATCATTCCCTCCTTGCAGTTCTTTTATATATCGTGTTTGATGATTATCACTCCTAGTGCTGCCACTAGTTACTTTTAGTTAAGTGTTTGAGTGAGCCTAATTCTGGGAGTGAAAAAATACAGTGTGTTTGAGTACTCCTTTTAATCAACAGAGTCAATATTCAGTACTCCTTGTAATTCTAGGAGTAAAAAAATACAGCATGTAGACTAAAACTGTCAATATTTAGGAATACTTGCATTTTTTAGTGAATTTGCTTTGGTATTGTTGCTGTATATGCCCATTTTTGTGTGTGCAACATGTACTCTGCGGTAGGAAACTTTGTTGTTGAATTTCATCAGACACCCATTCTAATTCTTGATCTCCATTATGCACCTCTAAAGAAACTGAACAATTTCATCTTTACCTCCCTCTAAAGAATCTGCTAGTGTTCAGACTTGAGAGTAGGTTTAGTTTAGGCTTTGCAAAACATAATACGCTACTCCAATGTAGACTATAACTTACACTGATTTCTCGGTTTTCAATTATTTCCAATCTATCAATGGCACAAGAGTACTCTAACACAGACTATTTCTCTACTTTGGTAAAGAGAATAGACCTGTATTTTTATCTTGTTCTTGTTCAGGTGTTTCAATTGAGGTCGGAAAGAACCATGGCTGCTAATGATCAGCCAGCTGGAGAAGGATCCGGTGATGACGAGAAGCCAATGAGGTGGAGGCTTGAGTGCCTAATGGTGGCCGGAGCCTAGATATACGCTCTCTGAGGTTGGCCGCCAGCGAGGTGATGCTGCTGCTGGTCGACGACGCTGCTGCTGGGGGCAGCCACCAACGAGGTGTGGGGTTCTGCTGTGGCTGGCCACCGGCGAGGTGCGCGCGGCTGGATCGATTCTGCTGTGGCCGGCCGCCGACGAGGTGCGCGCATTGCTTCTGGTACGATTCTGCTGGACCTATTAATTTTTGTTTCGTTTTATATCTTGTACACATTGCTTCTGGTATTTATCTAATCAATGAAAGTAGAATTAATACAAGATTGATTTAGTTGTTGTGATAAAAGTGACTTGGCATGTATTAAATATAGTACTTCTCATAGTGCCAACATATGTAGAATTTGTGCGCTAAATAGGATCCTCGGAAGGAAAAATAGCTTACATTTCTTCCTGAACGTTGTGCTCAAATTCTTGGCGTATTGTTCTCATATGACCATTGGTAATACCATAGTTGTTTGCACAAGAGCATGGTGTAACCAGAAACCAGCCAAGCGCCCAAGCCAGTTGTTCTTGCATAAGAAGCTAGCCCAGTTATATAAATTGTTTTTATTTGACAATATACTTTAGTAGACTTGGAGTATGCCACCCTCATCCAGTAACGGGAGTGTGTTTCCCTGCTATGAACTTCTACTGTATATGTAGTGTAGCCTTTTCTGCTTGTCGTTAACCTCAACCAACAGAGCTATTTCTGCTTGCCGTTTACTATATACCATCTGTTTGCCATTTATTATAAACTTTCCATTGTACTATTGGTGCTTATTCACTGACTTCTTAGCTCTGATTGTGTTATTCTACAGCATATGTCTATGCCGTGGAGCCATGGTGTTTGTGCAATTTGGTTGTATTGGTGGTATCCTAGACTTGTACCATGTTTGTGGTACAGAGTATATGGTGTACTACTACTGTAATTTATAGAGTTCAACATCTAGTCCTTGTTCTGGTACTAATCATGTTGTAATTGTTCTGGTCTTAAATGAGTGAATTAATAAATAGGTTCCTGGTGATACGTTGATCACTTAGGAGTGTGGTACTTCTTCTGGTTGGTTTATAGCTCAATATTGTGTTGTAGATTAGGTGGTCTAGTAGATGCAGATGGAGTTATTATATATAACTAGAGCATAATCATGTTGTTTTTAGTAAATTGAAATGTATATGATGTGCTGGAGTGTACATAAGCTCATCTAGGCATACTTAATTCCATATGCAAGGCACTAGTAGGTAATTTTGATGATAGGTTTATGGAATCTGTGAAAACAATTGGTAATATCTGCTGTTGAGAATATGTTAGATCCATATGTGATTTTTGAATATGTTGGCCTTTTCCTAGTCAGTCTGAGTTTACCTGCTGCTACTATGATTCAAAATCATTTAATAACCCTGTAATGCATTAGTTTGACATGCAAGAGTAGCATTCTTGATGCTTACTGACCCAAACCATTGTTCTCATAGACCCAGAGTACCATTGTTCTGGTACTAATGCATTAGTCTGATCTCTCCCATCCTCTTCCTTTATTACTTGGTTGATAGGCCAAGGTGCCATGACATATTATTTTGTCGAGTTCCTATGTGATGTGGAAAGGTATTGTCTGAATAGTGTTTTATTAGGTTCCCGTTTTTGTTGCCCGCTTAACCTGTGGAGTATTTCCTGGAGCTTAATTTTCTTGCTTCTGCTCTTTTCGTATACACAGAGCATTTCCTGGAGCTTAATGTGTGCTAGTACATTTGTTCTATCTAGTACCTGTAGTGTCTAGGTAGTGCATTTGATGAACTACATGTGTATATTTGAGTGCTAGTAGCAATTAGTTTGTGAACTGTAATCTGTTGATTTGGAGTTGGGTTCTTGTAAATCTATTATTTATTGTGTTTCTAATTTTCTACGTTATTGCTAGAAGATATGATTTCATTCTGACTCGATGGCCATCATTTTCTCTCTTATACAGGAGCTCAAGGTTGAAGTTGGAAGAAGGGAAGATTTTATTGCATAACCAAAAAAGTGGAGTACATAGTCATGTTTTCTAGCTAGTTATACATGGTCTTGGGTGGTCTGAACTATGAATGATTGTAATATACTACATATCCCCAAATTTTTTATATTCCAGGTTATGTAATATGGCTTGATTGAAATATACATTATAATTTTCGATGTCATTTGTGAAAATTTATTTGATTTTGGTTCTTGACTGCTCGGTCATAGGAAATGATCCAATATATATTTGGGCTAGTACGAAATGATCCAAATAATTTTTGGGCTTTAAAATGGCTGTGGCCCAAACAATATTAAATTGCAGTAGTCAATAATTCAAAAAATGCAGAACAAAATCATTGTAGAAAAAGGCCCGGGCCTAGAAATAAAAAGGCCAATATGCTGGGCTTGAGGCATGTAGCTGGACGGAATTGATTAGAAAAGCTTATTTGAATTATTGAACTTGGCCCACATAAATAATCGAATGGACTGGGCTAAATTCAGACTACGGCGATTTTATTTCGTCATAATTTTGCCACGTCGGATCTGACCTGGCCTGGCTAGATGGTCCATGACGATATTGAATCGTCATAGAGGTTATGACGATCCAATATCGTCATAGACGGTTATGACGATTTCGCAAAATCGTCATTATAGTTCATTTGTGAAGCCCAGCTTTCGACGATTTCATTTTCGTCATAAGATCGTCATAGATGAACTACTGTGACGATTTTGTGACGAAAATGGAGGGTCATAGAAGCTCAGATTCCTTGTAGTGCTTCCACCTTTCCTTGCCTAACCTTCTTGCAAGCTGCTGGGATTCTTGAGGATTTTCTAACCTTGGTTCGGAGGGTTGGACTAACAAGTTATATGCAAGATGAGAGCATGCAAAATGCTACGCTCACTAAAACATTTGTAGAGAGCTTTTCTTTTTCTAACATCTTGTTCAAGCCAGATATGTCTTTTACAATTTATGGCAGGTCTTACACTATGATATTGAAGAAATTTCGTGAGGCCCTGGGACTTGGAACAACCGGGTCGACAAAGAAGATTCCAGCTCAACCCACTAATTTGTTAGAGCTCTACCGTGGGATAACCAATGATGATGACCGTAGATCCCAAAGGGGAAAGATAAGAAATATTCAGCTCCCAACTATCAGGTTCTTTGCTTATTATCTTGCCACTAGTGTTCTTAGTAGGGAGGACACTAGTAATATTTCCAACTATCATTTGGCCTTCATAGCTGTTGCACTCAACAATGAAACTAGGTACAATCTTGGTTCTCTCATTGCTCGTCGCTTAGCTGCTAAGGGACCCATTTATGGGGGAATTATTGTTGCACATGTTGTTGCTGTCTTGGACCTTGCTGTTGATTGATACGTCAGAAACATATCTATACTTTTTATGCTACATGCTTGTTTAGTATCTACTTTGCTTTGCGTGTCTACACTTTGAGGTGCTTTTACATGTTTTCTGGTACTAACCTACTAACAAGTTGCAACAGTGCCAGATGCCTGTTTTCTGTTGTTTTTGGTTTCAGAAAAGTTAGTAAAGAAATATTCTCGGAATTGGACGGGACAAACGTCAAAGTCAATTACTTTCCGTGGGTAACAAGAAGTCCAGAGGGGAGCCAGAGAGGCCGGCCAGGGCGGCCAGACCCACCCTAGGCGCGAGTGGGCCCTGCCCCATGCCTGGGAGGGGT
The DNA here is from genome assembly GCA_916181665.1 of Avena sativa. Taxonomy (NCBI): domain Eukaryota; kingdom Viridiplantae; phylum Streptophyta; class Magnoliopsida; order Poales; family Poaceae; genus Avena; species Avena sativa. Next base: position 429,894,922 of record OV702280.1, read on the forward strand.
GTGGGCCCCTGGCCGCCTCATCGGCCTCCCCCTTCGCCTATAATAAGCCCCCGATGCAGAAAACCTAAGCACCCGATCAAATCTCCACGAAACCGTTTGTAGCCGCCGCCACCATCGTCCCTAGATCGGGGGGATCTGAAGTTCTTCCCGGCACCCTGTCGGAGGGGAGATCATCCCGGAGGCCTTCTCTCCAATATGATGGGTGAGTAGTTCCACCTTGGACTATGGGTCCATGTAGTAGCTAGATGGTTGTATCTCCTCCTTTGTGTTTTCATGTATAGATCTTGTGAGCTCCGTTCATGATCAAGATCTAATCTATTTGTAATCATGCATGTTGTGTTTGCGGGGATCCGATGGATATTGAGATTATTATGTTGGTTTGATTAATGGTTTTGTCTTTATGATTCTATCATGTCTGTGTTGTTTGTGATCTTTCATGCTCTCCGTTGTTAGTAGCTATCTTGGCCAAGTAGTTGCTAGTGACTCCAAGAGGGGGTATTTATGGTCGATAGTGGGTTCATGCCTGTAGTTTCCAAGGGAAGTGGCAATAATCTCTTCGGTTGTAGATGTGTTGTTGCTACTAGGGAGAAAACAAAGGTCTCTTGTTCATGGAACATGTGGACTGTTTACCTTACACACTTTGCTTAAAGCAGTTGTATGTTGCTTGCAACTTAATACTAGAGGGGGTTCGGATGATAACCTGAAGCTGGACTTCTAGTCATATATGCAGTTGGATGGCGGTCTATGTATCTTGTTGTATTGCCCAATCGAATCTCATAGGATCTTTCTGACTAGTAATTGCATTGTTATGCCTTGCTCAGTTGCTGTCAATTGCCCTGCTGTAATTTGTTTACCCTTCATGCCATGTTGTTTATCTAAGGAGAGCACCTCTAGTGAACTATGGACCCCGGTCCAATATTTACCATTGATACATCTTCCACTGTTACTTGTTTACTTGCTGCAAACCATTACCTTCCACACCATAGGTTTAATCCTTTGTTACATCAAACCGGTGAGCTTGACAACCTCACTGATTCGTTGGGGCAAAGTCTTGAGTTTGTGTTGTGCAGGTCTCCGCGTAGCTTGCAACACCTGTGTGACGTTTCCTTCCTCCTTATGGTTCGATAACCTCGGTCTCAACTGAGGTAAAACTTGATGCTTGCTCTTCACACCCTACGCTTGGGGTTACCAAAGAAGTGCCACGTCGAGCATCATCATTGATCCAAATGATATAGTCTTGGCTCCTCAGAGGCTTGATCTTGCTGCCATGAAAGCGCATCAATTTGTCACTACTGGCTCTACCCTTGAGAGCTTGGTTTATAGAATGTTGTTTACTGACAGGGAAGAGAGAGATCCCTCTACCCCAAACCACTATGTTCAGTATTTCCCAGGGACCTTTGTCACGCTCCAAGGACGAGACTGATGATAAACTGCGCATTCTTGGCTTCCATGGACACTAACAGGGGGACGCGTCCTCATACGACCCCTCTGTACACTACACAGGGGAGTCCTCGAGCTCTTACCAGGACTAAGCAGCCTCTTCGACATACTACGGAGGTGCACCTTCTTGGTCACCATGGAGTTGAGCCCCACTTAGGCCAAAAGCCTAAGCTTGGGGGGAGGTATACCGACATCACACTCATCTATATATCTTGTTCCGTTGGTTCTTTGTAAATCCAAGTTTCGCTTTATTTTTGGTTTTTGTTTCTGTCTTATTAAAAAAAATATTTTCGTTGCTTCTCTTGGTTTGTTTCTTTGTTTTTTAGCTTTGTTTTGCCTTAAAGAAGAATCCAAAAAGATTTTGCTTGGTTTGTTTTTGCTTTGTTTTGCTTGCTTTAAAAAATCGAAAACACCAAAAATATTTGTTGTTCTTCTTTGGTTTTGTGAGTTCTTTGTAGGGTTCAACCGTCCTCAGTGGATTTTGGTTTCATGTTATTATTCAAGTCACACAAGTGAAGGGCAATAATGAAGATTAAGACAACTTAAGGTGTGGTAAGAGGCTGGTAACGAACTCTATTTGTTTCCATTTTTGTACATATACTCATCATTGTGAGCATGCTTAGCCTGTTCATGTAAGGTGTATGTTATTTATGGATGCTTAGTAGTTCTTGCTTTCTTGTGATTAGCTCCAGCTTGCTAATAGTTTGTAGCATGTCATATAAATGTTTGTTTGCATTGTTTTATTCATATTATGGTATGACATTGTGGTATCCTCCTCTAAATGTTTCATGTGAATCGACTTGGCACATGCTCACGCATGCATATGACTAAACAATAGTCAGTAAGCCTCGATGATTTATTTTGCCTCAGAGTTCTTGTATCACTTTCATGCCATAATTAGTCATGTTTTGTTGCAAGCATGATTATGACAGTTATTGCTCTATTGTTTGTCGCTCCCTCTCTATTGCTAGCATTCACCTGCACTGAATATGAGCTCTACTTGTGAATCCAACTCCGCAAAACCAATATTGCCAACAGTGTCCACCATACCTACCTATTAGCATCATGTGCTATTCAGTGCATATTTTATATGCCTTGTTTTCTTCCAAATAAAATGTTTGACTATTTTGAGAAAGCTAGTTAGTAAAGCTCTCATGAACTTGATGGCACACTTTATTCCTTTCACTTAATAAGCCTGAACCATTGTGACTATCCATGAAAGTTATATGCTTGCAAATTATAGGCTGGGAGGTAGCAAAATCGTGCTATCATGGGGAAAGTTTTTAACACTTATGGATACATATCCAATTGATACCATGCTCTTTTCTTTGCGAATTTCGTCGGTGTGAAATAAAAGGGGAGCTTGTGAGTTCATGGAGTTATATATATATGTGTTAGATAAATGCCTGGGCCGCTAGCCTAAGCCATGCCTAATCATGGTGGAAACTTGCAGCATCACCATAATGAGCATTCTGTGAAGCATCCTCAATAAAAAGCTATGTACATAGTAAATAAAAAGATCGCTGAGATGCTCATTGTCTGCTTGCCTTGTCAACTTGATTATGGGATAGCTCATGTATCATGTGCAAGGGGTACCCCGTTGGCGGTTCTCTATGATATGCATGTATTTACAATGACAAGAACTTACAGGTAACTAAAGTTGAGTAGCATGAGGAGCGGCCCTCGTACTCAAGGGAAATGGGATTTCCAGTTTATGGTTTGTCAAGCATATAACTCATATTGGACCTCACTTTCACCGTTAACCACATGAAGATGCCTATGATAGGGGCAATGAGAGCTCAAAGCTAATGAGTACCTTACTTTCAGCATTAGGAAGCCTTTCAAACTTTTCAAAACCGTTTTCACTTCCTTGTTGAGTCACCACTTATTCTATGAGAACCTTCTTGAGAGCATAGTTGTCATTCTTGTGTTTGTCTCAAAACTTGGTTAATTATGTCATGACTTTGATGCTTGTATCTTTGATATTTTTACTTCTAGTATTCACTTGAACTTTAGAGGTGCCTTGGCATTTATATTGTGCTCTACAAATAAAGGCAAGAGAGATACCACTCTATCATACCTTTTTATGAGCATTGCAATGTTACTTATGTTTATGTTTCGTGCTACTTATTATTATTGAGTTGGTTTCTCTTCATAGCTTGCAATGACTATTGAGTAGACTTAGTTGCATACTTCTTATTATGAATGGTTTAAGTATCTACTCCTGTGCTGAGAATATATACATCATATGAAGCAAATGTGTCCATGAAAGTTCTTTTATCGCACTCAGTTTTCAACTGAATTGCTTGAGGACAAGCAATAAGCTAAGCTTGGGTGAGTTGATACGTCCAAAACGTATCTAATTTTCCGAACACTTTTGCTATTGTTTCTCCTCTAAACTTGTGTGATTTGGATACAACTAACACGGACTGACGCTGTTTTCAGCAGAATTACCTTGGTGTATAGTTTTTGTGCAGAAAATCAACTATCAGGAAAAATCCGGGAAAATATGCCAAAAATCCTATTTCACCAGAATATCCATGGAGCTAGAATACAAGACGGAGGAGAGCCCTGGGTGGCCCGCACCCCCTGCCGTGCGGGTGGGCCCACCCTGCTCCTGGGAGGGGTGTGGCCAGCCTAGGCACCCCCTCGGCCACTCTCTTCGCATATAAGTTGCCTTTTGACCTAAAAACTCAGGTGGGTTGGATGCTTTTCCAGAAAGAGTTCCACTGCGCCGCCACCACCAGAAACCGCGATTCGGATCGAGAAACTCCGTTCTGGCACCCTGCCGAGACGGGGAATTTTGGGGAGGATCATCGTCATTGCCAACGCCTCTCCATCAACCATCAATGTTTCCCTCATCCATGAGTGGGTAATACCCCGCTGTAGGTGCGGTGACCCAACATACCACTGCATGTGTAGTACACTATAGTCGTTGACATGACACCCACAGAACACCGTTCCATAAATATCACATCCCTCAGAGTGGTACAACAGAAACATTGCGGGTCCATATTACAAACATTCACACATTATTATTATTACAGTACCAGAAGTTCAAGACTTCAAAAGGTTTCAACTTACAAACCAAAATATAAAGTGTTTTAGCGGATATTAAAAGTAATAACTCTGACTAGGAGTTGAGTTCAGCAGCTTATTCTATAGAGTTCATGCTGCTCGGCTCCGTTGATTACTACCAACTAGGATACTTAGTTGGACTCGTTATCGTCAACACCAAAGCGGATTTCGTAAACCACTCCTTCAACACCTCCTGACAGGTCAGGCTCCTCGTAGAACACATCTTCTTGACATTCAGCTGCATACATTGGCACGTCTTCGGGATCCTTAGAGTCTAAGAAAGGGATCAAAGGAAAGGATGAGTAACAGCGTTACCCAACAAGTTCATTATATGCAAGGTGGGAAGTTTGATGCTCTAACTACCACCTCGGATTATAAATCCTTGGCACTATGCAATTTTTGTAAATCTTTCTTCAAAGATGAATTTTATTATGAATATCTATGACCATCAGCCTTCACAGGTTGACCAGAACTTTCATGGAGTTCCTTTCCTGCCGCGTTCGTAGCTCCTTCCCGGAACAGGGAGTAACAAGTTACAATTCTTACACTCTACAGAGGTGCGTTACTTTACCCATGAGAGATCAACTCCTTGTTGCACAACCAGGCGTACTTTCCCGTCCACAATTCCATGATGTGGGGCCTAGTAGTTGGTCCAAGCCAATCACTGCCCCTTCGCAACCTCGCATGCCTCCTTGGTGTACACCATGCCCACATAATGAATTACGGCAATGGTTTTGTACAAACTGTTAGATGCCAGAACTATCGTGGGACGATGAGGGTTACCACCCATATGCTGCATATACTCTACGAATTACCAATTAATATGCATGCTACGAGGATAACAACCACGACCTGCACATCCAGCTTCATGCGAGAGGAAGAAGATACAACTGACTCCTCCGTCCCATTCCAAATCTCATGGCTAACGTGTAATATACGGCGCTACAATCACTGACGTCAGGGTTATTACGTCCCTACTTGATCATCATTGTTGCAAATATAACCCTAAGTTCTATTGCTCCATTATATCATCACTTAGGATGATATCTATGATTTCTTTATTTGTGAAAATAATATTTTCTTTCTTTAGAGTATATATGATAACACACAATTTGCAAATACTTTGATAAAGAGTCTTCAAAGGATATGAGCAAGTGATGAACTTGCCTTGTGATGGCAAGGTAGTGAAGTCTGATGCTTGTACTGGACCTTGAGCTTCTATGTCTACAAAAACATTATTATTGCCCGGTAAGGACAATATTTAAAGAAGCAAAATGATTATGCAAAGTAATGTAATGCATCATTTAACTTGATATACATTCTCCCCATTATTATAAAAATTCTTTTTAATAATAAAGAATTTATAAATATTAATTTTTAATATTTATAATAGAATATTCTATTCTTTTATTTTATTTCCTTTTTATTTGTATTTTATTTAATTAATAATTCCTTTAAGAATTATCATTAAATACCAAAATGGATATTAAATATTTGTTTAGTATTTTTCTAAAATACTACAATTTTAATATATAATGAAAGTGATTTTTATTTATTTTTATCATCTTTTAATAATTTTGTAAAATTCCATAAGGGATATATGTATTATAAAATTCTTGATAAAATTTATATGTCTAAAATTTTATCTGTTAATTTATTTGGATAGTTTGGATTATTGTGAATCCAAAAATATTTTATTTATAATCTTTGGACTTTTATTTTATTTTCTAGAATTTAATTAAGTTCAGGGGTATTTTGGTCTTTTCCTATTTATTAAAACAAACTCTAAATGACTTGGGTTGGCCATTTGGGTTTATTGGGCCCTTGTGGCCTAGTAGGGCAAGATCAAAACAGCACCCCGAAGGGTTTTCGGCCCACCTAGCCCAACTCACTCGTTGTCTTCTCTCTCGAGCTCACCCCTCTCCTTCTCCTTCCCCAACCTCGTGGTCAGTGGTGTCGCCGCCGGCGATTCCCGCCGTCATGGACCGCCCTGGCCGCCGTCGTGGTGCAGGAAGAGGTTGTCGACCCCGCTCTTCCCTCCTGTCCAACTGGATTTGGACCTGGAGCCCTCCTGCGACCAGATCGATGTCGTCCCGAACCCTAGGGTTTGGGGTTGGCGTTGATCCTGGCGCCGCTGCTGCTATCGTGCGTCGTGGTGATTCACCTCGCCCCTAGGCGTGGCTATGGTCGCCGCCGTGGCGCTGTATGGGTCGCAGCGCCCCCTTGGGGGTGCTCCCCGTGCCGCCATGGTCGTCGGCCCCTCTGCTTCCTCTTCTATTCTCCAACGAGGACCTTTGGTGAGTGCTTCCTCTCCTCTCGTGCTCTCTATGCCAGTTCATCCTATACTAAATGTTGGTAGTGACCTTCCTGGTGATTGTCTGGTCCTGATTAGGTTCTTGGTTTTGTTTAGGGTTCATACCCTGCTGTTGATTAGATACTGATGAATTAGATCATGTGTTGATGATCTCTGAATCTGTTAAGTGGTGACTAGCTGTGACTTACTTCTGATGATTAGCTGTGGTGATGCTAGTGGTTTACTGCTGATGATTCCATGATTAAATTTCATATGATTTAGATGGTAATGTTGTTTTGGAAACAATACTTGGTAAAGCTAGTGGTTTTGATAACTTACCACTGTCATTACTTGGTTAATGACCGTGAGTATGGTGTGATGAAGTCACTGTCTTAGTACTGTTGGCTTGAGAATTCATGTACAAATTGAGATCAAAATGATCTATTTCTGTGAAAACATATATATATATATATATGAATATCCTGTTTATGATTTATGTGTTTAAGAACAGGAAAATGATTTATAATTGGTTGATTGTATCTGTGAAGATTGGATGCTTAACCTGCTTAGTTTAGAATTGTTCTTGTGACACCATCCTTGTATGGCACACAAGTCTAGATTATTTTACTTGGTGTGGTTTTATTCAAGCTTAAGTTTTGGCTTGGCATGATAGATAAGTGAAATCCTCTTTCATTATATCCCTAGAACCAATGATGTTGGTCTAAGGTTTAGGGATTTAGACCTCTATCTGTTGATTCACATGGATTAATTCTGGTAATGATACCATCTACTATTGCTTGAATCAAAGTTTGGAAAAAATGATTGTAAGCTTGATAACTTATATAGATCCATAAGATTAAATTCTAAGGTGCTACTCTTGTCTTAGAGGTGTGCCTAGAAGTTTAAATCTTAGCTATGTTCATTCTTGAATTGAAATATAGCTTGATAGCTAAATCAATGATGTTGTTCTGAGATTTAGTTGGATCCTTATACTTTTCTGTTTGCTTTTAGAGTTTAAAACCTCAGTGATGGATTCACCCCACTTGGGTGCTTTCTGAGAGTTTGAATAAGAATCAGATCATGTATGTTTGTCTAATCTTAGACAGATAGATCATTTGATGGTCTATTTACTCACCACTGTCACTTGATGTTGTGGTTTCTAGTGGTGAATCTAGGGATGCAGAAGTGGGACAATTGGGACAAGTGGGATACCACTTTTAGACTACTAGACTAACTCAAAACTAAGTGGGACAAGTGGGATAAACTAGATTTGATATATCCCGCTTATCCCACTTGTCCCACCTAAATTAGAGTTAGTCTAGTAGTCTAAAAATGGTATCCCACTTGTCCCAATTGTCCCACCTCTGCATCCCTAGGTGAATCTTGTGGTAGCTTGATCTGGTGCTCCCCTGGTATTTCTAGCTCCTGGATTGTCCTTGATATAGCCCATCATCTCCTGATCCTAATGGCTTGATCTTGGTCTTGATATCCACCTGATCTACCCCCTCCTTATGTCACCATCTGTAGAGGTCCCAACCTTAGATAAGATTGATCCCTCCTGTGTTTTACAATGCTAGTCCCTGGATCAATAGCTAGCATCCACAGTTAAGATGTAATATCAAGATACAAAGGTCATAATATAAATTTATAACCAGGAATAACATAAGTTTATTACATCAAACATAGCTCATTTGGCTATTACATTACATTTGCAGCGGAATAACTAAAAGTATGGGTCCATCATCTTCAAAGTGCCACAGGCAGATGTTGGTTGTAGATTTTGTAGTCCTAGTCAATCAAACAATCTTCATTTTTAAATCAATCAACCTGCAACATTACAAGTTACAGCCACAAGGGTCAATACATTTTGAATTGTATTGGCAAGCTTCACTTTTATGTTAAAAGTGGATCCTATCATTATATGCATATTTGGCTAAGTAGGGTTTAAGGCTTATTTGCATAAAGCAATATTTTATCCTATCTTTTCAAAAGGGGTCTTAAAGTCTTTTGTCAAATTCCTTTTCCAAGTTCTTTGAACTCCTTGGTAGAAACTCAAGTGTTCAAATCCTTGTCAAAATCTCTTGAGCACCTTGGTAACCCCAAGTGCAACAAGTTTTATCAAAACTCATGAGTTCCTTGGTAAAGCCCCAAGTACATCATGCTCTTGAGCACCTTGGTAACCCCAAGTGCAACAAGCTTTACAAAATCTCTTTGAATTCCTTGGTAGACACACAAGGGCCTCAAGTTTTTATATTAGAAATTGGAATGTCGAGATCTCCCATAGTTCAAACTTTAGTTGCTCAGTATTGTCCATAACCGGGGACACGGCTAAGTACTTAGATTTTATTTACTTCTGCAGAAGGAGTACACTTTACCCACATGACACAATCCCATCCTTTTGCCACCAGTGGCCTACTGGATTAGTGCTCACCAAGATGGAGTACTGGCAGATTGAGAATGTGACGAAGTCTTTCCAAAAGGTCCTCCCATACATCATTGCTAGCTTTGTCTTCAGCCCCCATGAAGCATTCCAGATCCCCATGTCCAGTAACTAAAGACAATGTATGGGTCTTCCTAATGTAATTGACCAAGCCAGAGCCATAATAGCATGTGGTTGTACACGAAAGCCACAATTGGAGAAACATGTTTGATCTCTAAGTTTCCTAGGTGGTTTTCTTTTGGAGCACAACACAAAGTGATTGCCATAGACATGGTTCCCTTTTGTTGCCACCTTCTCCAAAACTTAAAGTATCCTCCACCTAGGTGGTTCATTGAGTCCTTGTTTTATTATTTAAAACACAAGTCCTTTTCTCAATCTTTGTAAAATCTCAACATGTATCTCTTTTTCAAATTATAGCATATAGCATGGCTAAGCATGTACAACTTCAATATTTTCACTAAGGAGTGTATAGGGAATCCTATTAGGATTGTAGCATAGCATAAGTGCAGAAATATCTTTTCATGCATATTTTCAAAATCCACTAAGTATAATAAAATAGTAGGACTTTTGTATGTTAGTGTAACTTGCCTTTTTGGTAGGGAATGAGAGTTCACTTCCTTGATCTTGCTAGCTTCACACTTTGCTAATTTCACTACAAGTCAATCAAGCAATCACCAAATCAACTAACATTCCAAACCAAGGTTAAACAAACAATTTCACACACATAGCAATGGAGTCTAAGTCATGCAAAGGAGGTTCTTTTTGCAAGGTTGGTCTCTACTAGGTTTATAAACTTTGTATGGTCCAAATTGGTCATTCACCAAAATGGCAAAGTCATTAGTTAGAGGGTTTTGCTCAAAGTATATTTTAAAATCCCTTCAACATTTTATGTGGTGAAAATTATTCTTATCAAAGCAAAACTTTAGGTTTTTCACCAAGTGAGTTGCCCTTGGCAAGGTTTTGAGGTTTTGGGCTAGTAAGTTTTGGTCCAAAACATTTTCCCAAAGTTTTCCTTGCAAAACATTTCCATGATAAAATCAAGGAGTTTATTTGGTTAGAAAATGGCTAAGTTAAATAATTCAACTTAAATTTCTCAAAAATCATTTTTAACACTATGGGTTGGTTCCTAGGGTCAGTAAGGTCATTACAAATCATTTTGCAAGGTTTTGTCATTAAATTCAATTTTAAACAATTTTTATACTCTAAATAAGTATACAAATGTTTCTGCAAATTCAATCAAGCTAACAGATACTATTTTCAAAACTAAGGCCATGGTTAGCTAGGGCTTGTTCTCCTGATTTTATTGATATAAAATTTGTAATTTTTGGACGTGTGGATCAAAAGTTATAAGGGTTTGAAAATGGCATTTACATCTGTTTTCAAAATCTGTTTTAAACAGACAGGTGACACGCGTCGAGATTCTATTGGACGGTACCGGTTCGGTCGGATTGACCTCTCTGGATCGTTGGATCTAAGTGAGATCGCACGGCGCTGGCTGTGTACCTCTTCGAGTTTAAGTGATCTAATCTCGCTCGTTCAAACTAGATCTGACGGCTGTGGGGTGTTCAACCATAGACGGGCGGCGCTGCGATGGCTGCTGGCGGCGGCGACTCTGTTTCACGGCGGCGCCGGCGATACAGGAAGCGAAGCAGAGGGAAAGTGTGCTCACCGGGTTCGCTGACGTTCGCTGATGCTCAACGTGGTACGGGTTGGTGATGGGGCGCACTGGGTCGGGCTTGATTGCTCGCCGGTGTTGAAGACGGCGTCGGGTGGTCTTAGTCGTGGTCGATGACGTCGCTACAAATCATGAGAAGGCCAACCGAGGTTATGGTTAGACGCAGGAGTTCACGGGGGTGCTGTGAGCGTGAACGAGGAGGAGAGGGGCGGTCTGGTTTACCGGGGAGTCATCGTCGGAGAAGAAACAGACACGGCGGCGTTCTGTGCTTGACGATGGCGAGGATTGGGGGCGCCCTAAGACAAACGGGAAATGCCGTTAGGTTCATACGAGCTTGGAGATCATCATCGTGTTCTCAGGGAAGAGAGGGGTGACCGGAATCTACCTGTGGAGCTCGTTGGAAAAAGGGGCAGACGGTGGCGACGGTGGTCGTTGTCGAGAGTGAGGTTACAGGGTACCCGCGGTCGAGCTGGATGCACTAACAGATGCGCCTGAGAGTGGGGATGCTGTGAGCTTGGTCAGGGGAAAGAGGGGTGGTGAGTCTTGGCCGGAATTGGCGAGGAGGGTCGTCGGAGTAGCAGCGACACAGAGGGAAATTGGGGCGGCCTGGAGGCAGAGCGGAGGAGTGGTCTGGGGGAAAAGAAGGAGGAGGAGCTGGCGGTTAAATGGACGTGGCCACGACGAGGAATTAACGTGGCGTTAAGGCGAATTAAACGCGCGGAATCAAGGCCTGCAACGGCAGCGAGGTGAGGGGCGTGGTTCGCGCGAGGAAGAAGACGGCTGGGAAAGTGGGGTCCGCTGGTCAGTGGGAAAAGAAAAGAGGGGAGGGTCCACCAGTCATTCTCTCAGTGGGTTTGATAACGCGTGCGAATCGTTTTCTTTCGGGGTGAGGAAGCTGGGCTGTTTCTGGGCTTGTTGGCCTGCCTGGGCTGGGTTTGTCCTTTTCCAATTTTTTTATTCTGTAACTTTTTCCTTTTCTTTTTCTGATTTCTGTTATGAATTTCCAATCAAACAAACATCAACCAAATAAATTCAAACAACACTCAAATTTTGTAATATTGAAATTAGTTCTGTTTAGTAATATGGTCAAAACCCAAAATAAAATAATAATAACTTTATTAATCCATTCTTTAATTAAATAAAATGGAGTTTTATTTATTTAACATGGTTTGATTTATTTAATAATAATTCCCATTTGAAAACACTTTCAAATCTAAAACAGTAGGTTTATTTGAAAATAAAGAATATTTGAAAGATTTGTTTTAAAACAAAATAACCTCTTGTTTTTTAGGGTCCATTAAATAAAATGGGCCTTAGCTAAATTTAAATAGAGTTTGATTCCATTATTAAAATCTTTATTTGAAATTAAAATATCTTCCAAACTAAATCAGTAGGTTTTATTTGGAAATATTAAATACTTGGAAACTTTATTAAATTAAACAAATAAGTCCTTGATGGTTTATAAATGATAGAACCTTTATTAATAAAACTTGGATGATAAATCCTTATTAATTTATTTTAAATAAACCTTTGCTAATTTTATTTAGAATAAAATGTTTTTAATTCCAAAGCTTGGCCAAGGTTTATTTTGGCTTTGTAAAATAATCTTTGTTTATGAATCCACCTTTTCTTTTGAAAACCAAAAACTTTTACTTAAAAAGATCCAATAAATCATTTCCCAAATATTTTGTTTTCCTTTATTTAAAATGTTTATTTTTTTAAATCCCTTTAGTTTTTATTAAATTCAAATGGGTTTGAGGTTCCATTTAAACTCAAAAGTTTCTTCTGGTTCTGAATATCAAACAAAGTTTCTATTTTATTAATTTATTTTCACATTACAAGATTTGGAAAATCTTGGGATGTGACACCATCTTGGTGATGTGTTCATGGGCTTTGGTTGGTTTGATCTAGGTTATCTTTGGCTTGGTTTAGCTGCTAGCTGTTGTGCTTGGTGTGTAAGAGTAATGGAATGTGAGGGGATTAGTTTTCCCACGACTGTGTTGATAGTTTTGTTTGGTTGTGCTGCTGCTGTGGTGTTGACAGAACACACCATGTAGTTTGGTGTGTGTGCTGCCTGTGTGCCTGCTGCACAGATGTGGATATGTTCAGAATTTTGAAAGTTACTTTCATCTGGTTACTTCTACTTGGCTAGTGAAACTTGCCCCTCCTTGCTGTGATTTGACTTTTGGCTTAAAATTATGAAAGATACATTCTTTCATATTGGTGAAACTTGCCCCGTATAAACTCAATGATGAAAAAGTGAACAATGCACTTCACTGTCAACTTCTGAGAGTAAAAATAATTCTAATCCTAACCTTCTTTTTCTTTTAAGTTTATTTTTATTTTGCAGGTACCAGATTTGAAGATCAAGACTTTAGTTTAGGATTTTTATTTTTCTTTATAGATTAGTCATTTGTAATAACTCTCATATTCAATTGTAATTTTTAATTTATTCTTTTGTACTCTTTATTTTATTCTTTTGTAATAAAGATTATACTATTCTCAATAAAGAAATATTATTCTTTATTTATTTGCTATTGTAAAGATTGTGGATGATTCTCATAAGTTACATTTTTTTAACTTATTTATTGAATAAAATTATGAAATGGATATTCATATTCTTAGTTGCTCTCTTTATATAAAGTTTGAGTTATTATTGGTTAACTCTTAACTAAATCAAAGATTCAAGCATCATTCAAAAATCCATTTGAATTTTAATTCAAACACTCAAGTTTTAAATTCAAATTTCATTTCTCAAAACACATATGTCTATCAAGATCATCTCAAAGTCTATAGCAATCATCCTTCAAGACTATACCTAATCTCAAAGTATGAAAGAAACTTTGATCACTTTAGGTTTTTATTTGGCGAAAAATTTACCCACATTTTCACAGATGAATGCATGCAACATTTCAAATTCCTAAATCTACCCTTCGGCTCCGTTGGTTACTACTAACTAGGATACTTAGTTGGATTCGTTATCATCGACAACATAGCGGATTTCGTAATCCACTCCTTCAACACCTCCTGACAGGTCAGGCTCCTCATAGAACACATCTTCTTGACATTCATCTGCATACATTGGCACGTCTTCGGAATCCTTAGAGTCTAAGCAAGGGATCAAAGGAAAGGATGAGTAACAGCGTTACCCAGTGAGTTCATTATATGCAAAGTGGGAATTTTGATGCTCTAACTACCACCTCGGACTATAAGTCCTTGGTACTATGCAGTTTTTGTAAATATTTCTTCAAAGATTGATTTTATTATAAAAATCTATGACAATCAGCCTTCACAGATTGACCAGAACTTCCATGGAGTTCCTTTCCTGCCGCGTTCGTAGCTCCTTCCCGGAACAGGGAGTAACAAGTTACAATTATTACACTCTGCAGAGGTGCGTTACTTTACCCATGAGAGATCAACTCCTTGTTGCACAACCGAGCGTACTTTCCCGTCCATAATTCCATGATGTGGGGCCTAGTAGTTGGTCCAAGCCAATCACTGCCCCCTTCGCGACCTCGCGTGCCTCCTTGGTGTACACCATGCCCAAATAATGAATTACGGCAATGGTTTGTACAAACCGTTAGACGCCAGAACTATCATGGGACAATGAGGGTTCCCACCCATATGCTGCATATCCTCTACGAATTACCAATTAATATGCACGCTACGAGGATAACAGCCACGACCTGCACATCCGGCTTCATGCGAGAGGAAGAAGATACATCTAACTTCTCCGTCCCATTCCAAATCTCATGGATAACGCGTAATATATGGCGCTAGAATCACTGATGTCAAGGGTTATTACGTCCCTACTTGATCATCATTGTTGAAAATAGAACCCTAAGTTCTATTGCTCCATTATATCATCACTTAGGATGATAGCTATGATTTCTTTATTTGTGAAAATAATATTTTCTTTCTTTTAGAGTATATATGATAACACACAATTTGCAAATACTTTGATAAAGACTCTTCAAAGGATATGAGCAAGTGATGAACTTGCCTTGTGATGGCAAGGTAGTGAAGTCTGATGCTTGCACTGGACGTTGAGCTTCTATGTCTACAAAAACATCATTATTGCCCGGTAAGGACAATATTTAAAGAAGCAAAATGATTATGCAAAGTAATGTAATGCATCATTTAACTTGATATGCATTCTCCCCATTATTATAAAAATTCTTTTTAATAATAAAGGATTTATAAATATTATTTTTTAATATTTATAATAGAATGTTGTATTATTTTATTTAATTTCCCTTTTTATTTGACTTTTATTGATTTAGTATATAAAAAATTGTTATTAAATATTTGTTTAGTATTTTTTAAAATACTACAATATTAATATATGATGAAAGTGATTTTTATTTATTTTTATCATCTTTCATTAATTTTGGAAAATTCCATAAGGAATATATAAATTACAAAATTCTTAATAAAATTTATATGTCCAAAATTTTATATCTTAATTTATTTGGATAGTTTGGATTATTGTGCATCCAAAAATATTTTATTTATAATTTTTGGACTTTTATTTTATTTTATAGAATTTATTTAAATTCAGGGGCATTTTGGTCTTTTCCAATTATTAAAACGGGCCTTAAAGGTTTTTGGGCTGGCTTATTCTTATTGGGCCCTTGTGGCCCATTAGGCGTAGTCAAAACAGCCACCCCGAAGGGTTCTGGCCCAACTCAGCCCACTCACTCGCTGTATCTCACCCTCGAGCTCACTCCTCTCCTCATCTATCCCCGACCCCGTGGTCGGTGATGTCGCCGCCGGCGATTCCCATCGTCGTGGACCGCCATGGCCACCTCCGTGGTGCAGGAAGGGATTGTCGATTCCGCTCTTCCCTCCTGTCCAACTAGATTTAGACATGGATCTCTCCTGCGACAGATCGATGTCGTCCCGAACCCTAGGGTTTAGGATTGGCGTTGATCCTGGCGCCGCCATTGCTGTCGCGCTCTGTGGTGATTCACCTCGCCCCTAGGCGTGACTATGGTCGCGGCCGTGGCGCTGTATGGGTCGCAGCGGCCCCCTGGGGGTGCTCCCCGTGCCGCCATGGTCGTCGGCCCTTTTGCTTCGTCTTCTATTCTTCAGCGAGGACCTTTGGTGAGTGCTCCATCTCCTCTCGTGCTGCTCTGTGTTAAGTCATCCTCTGCTAGATGTTTGGTGGTGATCTTTCTGGTCACTGTCTTGTTCTGATTAGGGTTCTTGGTTCTGTTTGGGGTTCATACCCTGCTGTTGATTAGTTACTGATGAATTAGATCATGTATTGGTGATCTCTGAATCTGTTAAGTGGTGATTAGCTGTGGCTTATGGCTGATAATTAGCTGTGGTGATGCTAGTGGCTTACTGTTGATGATTCCATGGTTAAATCTCATATGATTTAGAGGGTAAAATTGTACTGGAAACACTACTTGGTAAAGCTAGTGGTTTGGATAACTTACCACTGTCATTACTTGGTTAATGACAGTGGGTATGGTGTGATGAAGTTACTGTCTTAGTAATGTTGGCTTGAGAATTCATGTGTGGTTTAAGATCACAATGGTCTCTTACAGTGAAGGCATATATATATATGAATATCATGTCTATGATTCCTGGGTTTAAGAGCAGGAAAATGATTTAACTGGTTGATTGTATCTATTAAGATTGAATGCTTAATCTGATTAATATAGAATTGTTCTTGTGAAACCATCTTTGTATGGCACACAAGTTAGATTATATTTCATTGTTTGGGTTGGTCCCATCTTAAAATGAGTTTGGCTTTCAAGATAAGTAGAAATCTTCCTTTCTTAAATCCCTAAGACCAATGATGTTGGTCTGAGGTTTAGGGATTTAGACCTCTATCTAATTGGTTCACATGAATTGATTCTGATAGTGATACCAGCTATTATTGCTTGAATCAAAGTTGGGAAAAGATGCTTGTAAGCTTGATAACTTAGATAGATCCATAGGATTAGATTCTAAGGTGCTACTCTTGTC
Organism: Avena sativa; assembly: GCA_916181665.1. Lineage (NCBI taxonomy): Eukaryota > Viridiplantae > Streptophyta > Magnoliopsida > Poales > Poaceae > Avena > Avena sativa. The sequence continues at coordinate 429,911,827 of OV702280.1, forward strand.
TTAGATATGTGCCTAGAAGTTAAATCTTAGCTATATTCATTCTTGAATGAAAATATAGCTTGATAGCTAAATCAGTGGTGTTGTTCTGAGATTTAGTTGGATCCTTATGCTTTTATGTTTGATTTTAGATTTTAAAACCTCAGTGATGGATTCACCCCACTTGGGTGCTTTCTGAGAGTTTGAATGTGATACAGATCATGTATGCTTGTCTAATCTTAGACAGATAGATCATGTGATGGTCTATTTACTCACCACTTTCACTTGATGTTGTTGTTGCTAGTGGTGGATCTTGTGGTAGCTTGATCTTGTGGTTGATCTTGTGCTCCCCTGGTATATCCAGCTCCTGGCTTGTCCTTGATCTAGCCCATCATATTCTGATCCTGATGGCTTGACCTTGGTCTTGCTATCCACTTGATCTTCCCCCTCCTTATGTCACCATCTTGGTGATGTGGTCCTGGTTTTTGGTTGGTTTGATCTAGCTTGGCTTTGGCTTGGTGTAGCTATTGGCTGCTGTGCTTGGTGTGTAAAAGCAATGGAATGGTGTGGGAATTGGTTTTCCCATGGCTGTGTTGGGAGTTTTGTTGGGTTGTGCTGCTGCTGTGGTGTTGACAGCACACACCATGAAGTTTGGTATGTGTGTGCTGCTTGTGTTCTTGCTGCACAGATGTGGATATGTTCAGAATTTTGAAAGTTACTTTTATCTGATTATTTTTACTTGGCTGGTGAAACTTTCCCCTCCTTGTTGTCATTTGACTTCTGGCTTAAAATTATGAAAGATACATTCTTTCATATTGGTGAAACTTGCCCCTTTTATAAGTTTACTCCATGATGAACCTTGATTAGTGCACTTCACTGACAAGTCTGAGAGTAAAACAATGCTAAACCTAACTTTCCTTTTCCTATTCAGTTTCTGTTTATATTGCACGTACAGATTTGAAGATGAAGATTTTAGTTTATTTTTCTTTATAGAATATTCCAATGTAATCTTCTTTATTCTTTTGTAATTTTAGTTCTATTCTTTTGTAATCTTCATTTTATTATTTTTGTAATAAAGATTATACTATTATCAATAAATAAATATTATTCTTCATTTATTTACTATTGTAAAAATTGTGGATTGTTTTTATAAGTTACATTTTTGTAACTTATTTATTGAATGAAAATATGAAATAGATATTCATATTCTTAATTGCTTTCTATCAACACCCGGATTTTTAATCCCATATGCCTGTTATGCCATACATCGCAATCCCAGGATTACCATTTTTGCGAGACATAACAGAATTGGATACCATAGTACATCATCCATTACAAACCATACATAAGGTCTTACACAAATAAGGATGTCATGATCCAGTTTTTAATACAACTCAAGCAGCGAAATAACGTAATAATAAAGGTTGCGTAGGCGAAGCTCCATCTTCGGGATCACAGGCAATGCTAATGATGGGAGATGATCCTAGTTGTCGTAACCTTCCTGGGGTCCATCCTCCTGGTACTCCTCTTCATAGTCTGGCCACGGGAATAACCAGGGACAAATCCATGAGTACTCTTTAAGTACTCGCAAACTAATACTAACAAGTGAAGGGGGTTTTTGTAGTAGGACACTAAGCTCTAGGGTTGTTTTGCAAAAAGCCAGATTTACCTCTACTAAGTTCAGAAGCAAGAAAAGATAGTTAAATTTTATAACACCTAAGTGGGAACTTGTATCTCATGCCACAACTCTGTTGTGGTCAAGTCAAATTCTCAATTCATTTCACAAGTCATTTTGAAAACATCTGACGGGGGAACAGTATGGCCACTCCAAATGTCCATAACCGCGGACGCGGCTATTCGAATAGTTTGACACTCTGCAGAGATTGTACACTTTCACCACAACATTCGATACATCCGTCAGGAACAAATCCCGAATTCACCATACTCAATCCTAACCTTTCAATTACACGCCCTAGTATAAGCACCTCTCCTGTGAGTTTGGCCTCCCAACCATGACCAACGGTCATCTTGGGTACTGCACAGGTGGACGATTTTCACAAGGTAGCCTCAGCTCAGACCTTGGCCGTGAGGGAACCAATACTAAGGTATATAAGTTTCCAGTCAAGCCCTACCCAATTCTCGGGTATTGTGGTTGTACGATAAAATTGGAATGGTATCGCATCCAGACAACCATCAGTTTTATAAAGGGCTAAGGCTCATGCCTCAACATTTTCATCATCAAAATCATCTTATGTTCGGAAACACATGTCAAAACATCTCAATAGAATGATCCATCATTCCAAGGTTTTCATAACCATTTTTCCACAAAGTATTCCCATCTAAAGTTGATCAAGTTTTATGCTTAGCACTAGCATCTACAAGTGGGGGTAAGTACTAATGAGGGGTGGTAAACTAGTGGATTTTAACTAAGTTCAATCTCATGCCTTAGGATGACCTGAAGATTATCTAGCTTAGGCCAAGTTTTATGCTCTTTATGCAACCTTCAATTATCTTTCTATTATCTACAATTTTACTCAAGTAAACTCTAAGTAGTAGCTTTGATAAAGAAATAAAGTAGAAACCTTGTGAGTAAAACTAGGAATGGGGTTATCAAGTGGGTAGCATCACATATGCCTAAGACATATAGTTGGCATGGTAACAAGCAAGTATTTGCTTGCATAGGTCAACTTGATTAGTAAGGCTTGCTAAAGTAGAGTATCTTGCAAGTGTTAGCTTGCTCAATCAACTAGTAGTATTAGGCTTGCATCAGTATCAGTATAAGCTTGCTAAATTGCAAGTGTTAGCTTGCCTTGTGCAGAGCAGTGGTTGAAGTTCTCACCGGCTTCTTCTTCGTAGTATCCTCCTTCCTCCTCGTATCCTTGGTTAGTACTAGCGTCTATAAATAAATATGAGGTACACAATAACCAAACAATACTTAACTACTTTCAATCATCACACAAAAGGGTCCTATAGATGATCTAGCATCATCACTAACATTACAAGATTATAGCTTGGTTTAATTTCTTTTATTTTTAGAAAAGTAATTTCTACTCATTGAAAAACTACTTACGATTTAATATTCTCCAAACCAAACATGGGATCATGTTGACACATGTCATCACCACACATTTCAGTACATGGGAATGTGATTTAAAGTGGTGTCACAATTTAATAAGATTTAACCTTTTATTTTAAATAAAAATAAATGACTAGAAATGCCTATGTGGCATCCTTTTATTACTTGAACATTATTTCTGTAAGTAAACCCATATGTTTTTTTATATTCTGAAAGGTATGATCAAATGTGATTTTTGAGAGTTGGAATCAACTCAAAAGCTATTATAGTTTAAATTTGAAAAATGTTTGAATGCAGAAAAGCTTCTGCCTTGTTATTTTTACCAAGGTTGATCTATAGATTCAAATGATTTGAATCCAACGGACTTGGATTAAGAATTTCAAAACCTTTCTAACAAAATTGGTTTCATTCAATTTGGTTCACTGAATCGAGCTGGGTTGATTTTTGAAACTAGGTACAGAACTATGTTTGAATTAAAATGGAAAAAGTTAAATTCAAACGACTGGGCTGCGCGGGAACTGCTAATGGGCCGGCCTGCTACGCACAGTGCTTACGCGGGCTGGTTAAGTTGCTGTCCCCACGCGTCAGTGAGACGAGGGGGTGCAAAGCGGTATGGGGAAACATGGTGCGTTGGATCTAGTTCTAATCCAACGGCTCTGGTTCATCATCCACGTCGGGCTCACCGGGGCTCAGGCGAGGGTCGGCGAGGCGGGCGAACGACGAAGTCGATGACCGCGAACCTCCTGGTACCGACAGCTTCTCCTGGGCAGCTCCAATCGATGGCTTCCTTCTTCTCCAGCAGCGGCGAGCTCCGGTGAAATTCCGGCGATGCGCTGCTCTCCTTGCGCTGGGACTGAGGCGGGGTGGTTCTAGGTGAGAGGGGAGTGGAATGGTGTGAATAATTAGAGCGGGGGAGGCCTCTATTTATAGTGGCAAGAGGGGACCTACGGGCGCAAGCCAAGCTCGTCGTGGTCGACGGCACAGAGGGCTATTGGCGTGGGCGAAGGTAGGGGGCGGTGATGTGCTGTCTAGCGAAGCTCAACGGCGTGGTGGCGAGGCGGGGGGAGATGCGAATTGGTCGTAACGCTGCGGTGCTCTGCGCGTGCCCGACGGAAATTTTAATGACGCACAGCTCGCGTGGTCCGCGCGGCGGCGAACGAGCATGTCTGCGGGGTTGCTGGGACGGTGGTGATCACGTATGCACGCGGCAAGGGCGGCGCGCGGTCTGTGGGCGTCTGCCGAGCGTGGCGTACGGGGCGCGCTCTCGGCATGGTTGCAGAGCAGCTTGGCATGGTCTGTGCGTGTTGTCCAGGGGCTAGCATCGCTTGCGGCTGGGACAGGGAGTGGCGGTGGGGTGCTAGCTTGCTCCTAGACAAGGTTGGCGAGGCTAGTGCTGCTTGTAGCTTGTTGTCCACACTGGGGTGACCATGGTGCTCTCGGGTTGTTCACCATTGATGACAATGGATACCTTACAGTGGTGCTTGAGATTAGTTAAGGTTGTTAGATGATCTACTAAGGCTAGTGGTGCCCAGAGAGGGAACAAGTTAGGCCAGAATCACTGCACACTATAGTGTTTTGATTTTGTTTGATTTGAATCTACAAGGTGTTTGATGAAATGGCCGCATGAATTCAAGTTTTGAATTTTGAAAAGATTTTTGGTGGGTGTGCTAGGGATGTGCTGGTGAGTCTGTGGATGCTTGGGTTTTGAAAGTTGAGCTTGTTTGAGTGGTTTTTGCAAAAGTGGGATCTTCCCATATGAAATAGATTCAGTTTTAAACTATCATTTAAACTATGCATTTGAATGTTTCTGGATGATCACAAGGTGGGCCTTGATACTTTGTTATGAGTACTATCAAGGGGTGCAAAGATCCAAACAAGTTCCTGTTAAGTTCTGAAAGTTAGAGATAGCCAAATTAGGCATGGGAGTTAATTTGGCCAAAGTGACCATTCCCTTATTTTGTTTGTTTTGATTTATTTGTCTTTGGGAAAAGTGTGGGGATTGTTTAGATGATGTTTATATCACCTAAGAATCATTTTACAAGCAAGCAAACACACAAGCATGGCAATTCAAAAAGAATCCAATTGGAATGCATACACATATGCATGCTTTCATATTTTTAATTTGAAAAGTTTTTGTTAACCCTAAATTTGATGATTAAAGTTTGATGATCCAAGTTTAGTATTTTTGGGATGTTACAAACCTTCCCCCCTTAAACAAAATCTCGTCCTGAGATTTGAAAAAGGACAAAAAAGATTACTTGGGATTTGAAGAGATCGGGAAACTCCGTCGTGATGTGATCTTCGCGCTCCAAGGTAGCTTTCTATTCTGTGTGGTTGCTCCACTGAATTTTGAGAAACTTGATGCTTCGGGTTCTGGTAGTTTGGAAAGCTTCTTCCAAAATACGGATGGGTACTTCGGGATAGGTCAGGTCGTCGTTGATCTCTATGGTCTGGTGATCGATATTCTTGAACACTTCGGTCTTCTCTAGAACTTGGAGGCACTTGCGAAGTAATGAGATATGGAACACATTGTGCACGGCTGACATCTCTTCGGGTAGTTCCAATTGATACGACACTTCTCCTCGACGGTTCAGAATCTTGAAGGGTCCGATATATCTGGGGGCTAACTTTCCTTTGAGTTGGAAACGCTGCATTCCCTTCAATGGCGACACTTTCAGATACACAAAATCTCCTATGTTGAAGGCGAGATCTCGACGTCTCTTGTCGGCGTAACTCTTCTGTCTGGACTGGGCTGTCTTGAGGTGCTCACGAATCTTGTGAACCTTCTCTTCTGCTTCTCGTAGGATATCGGGTCCGAAAATATGACTCTCTCCTACTTCCGACCAATTCAAAGGGGTGCTGCACTTCCTTCCATACATGAATTCAAATGGGGCCATTTGCAAACTAGCTTGATAATTGTTGTTGTATGAAAATTCTGCAAATGGCATACAGTCTTCCCACTTAGATCCATACTCTAACACACATGCTATGTCTTTGAGTATTTGATTTACTCGCTCCGTTTGTCCATCGGTCTGAGGGTGATAAGCGGTGCTGAAATCTAGGCGGGTTCCTAAACCTTCTTGCAATTTCTTCCAGAATCTCGAGGTAAACTGAGTTCTCGATCCGATACGATGTTCTTGGGGACTCCGTGCAAACTAACGATTCTAGCGATGTATAACTCCGCTAGCTTCGAACTCTGATATGTGGTCTTGACGGGTAAGAAATGGGCGACTTTGGACAATCTGTCCACTATGACCCAGATAGAGTCACTTCCCCTACTAGAAGTAGGCAATTCGGTGATAAAGTCCATTCCAACGGAATCCCATTTCCATTCTGGAATCTGCAATGGTTGCAACAATCCAGCGGGTCTTTGATGTCCCGCCTTGACTCGCTGACATATATCACACTTGGCGATATAGCTTCCGATTTCTCTCTTCATCTTATGCCACCAAAATTGCTATTTCAAATCTTGATACATCTTCGTTCCTCTGGGGTGGATAGAATAAAGAGTATCATGAGCTTCCTTGAGAATAACTTCTTTCAACTCAGAATCTGCTGGTACACAAAGGCGTCCTTTGTACCACAACACTCCTTCTTCGTCTTCGGTGAATGCGGGTACTTTGCATGTACCAATGCGACGCTTGATTCCGTTGATACTAGCATTTCCTTTCTGCGCCTCTTTGATATGGCTGATCAAAGTGGGTTGAATTTCTATGCTAGCCAAAAATCCTTCACTCACTAATTCCATTCGAAAATCTTCCATCTCTTTGTGCAAACTTGGTTGCTCCTTCAAAATCATGGAGTTCAAGCGGCACGGCAATCTGCTAAGGGCATCTGCTACCACATTGGCTTTACCAGGGTGATAGTGAATGTCCGGGTCGTAATCCTTGATTAGCTCAATCCATCTTCTCTGTCTCATATTCAGCTCCTTCTGAGTGAATATATACTTCAGGCTCTTGTGATCTGAATAAATCTCACAACGATTTCCCATCAGGTAGTGCCTCCATGTCTTCAGTGCTAAAACTACGGCTGCGAGTTCAAGGTCATGGGTTGGGTAATTTTGCTCATGTTGTTTCAGTTGTCGAGATAGATAAGAGATAACTTTGCCTTCTTGCATTAGCACACATCCAAGACCAATCTTGGATGCGTCACAATACACGTCAAAGGGCTTCGTGATATCTGGCATGATTAAGATTGGGGCTGAAATCAATCTCCTCTTGAGTTCTTGAAAACTCGCTTCACATTTGTCAGTCCATTCAAACTTCTTGTCCTTCTTCAGCAATTGGGTCATGGGTCTGGCGATACTCGAGAATCCTTCTACGAACTTGCGGTAGTATCCCGCCAATCCGAGAAATGCACGAACTTGGGTTTGAGTGGTTGGGGCTTGCCAATCTTTGACATCTTTCACCTTTGCAGGTTCAACGGCAATTCCTCCGGCTGATACAATGTGGCCGAGGAATCCTACCTCCTATAACCAGAATTCACATTTGCTAAACTTGGCATACAACTGATGCTCTCTAAGGGTTCCAATAATGGTCCTTAGGTGTAGCTCATGTTCTTCTTCTGATTTTGAATAGATCAGAATGTCATTGATGAAAACAATGACAAACTTATCCAGGAAGTCCATAAAAATCTTATTCATGAGATTCATGAAATAAGCGGGGGCATTGGTTAATCCGAAAGACATGACGGTATACTCGTATAATCCATATCTGGTGGTAAAGGCAGTCTTTGGAATATCCTCTGCGCGAATCTTGAGTTGATGATAGCCAGTTCTAAGATAAATCTTAGAAAACACTTTGGCACCGGTCAACTGATCAAAAAAATCTTCTATCTTGGGCAAGGGGTACTTGTTCTTGATGGTGACACCATTCAAATTCCGATAATCCGTACACAGATGGTTACCTCCATCCTTCTTGTCCACAAATAAGACAGGTGATCTCCATGGTGACGCACTTGGTTGAATTAATCCAATTTCCAGCATGGAATTTAGTTGCTTCTTCAGTTCTGCTAGTTCCGACGGGTTCATACTATATGGTCTCTGGGCTATGGGTCCTGTTCCGGGGATTAGTTCAATGATAAACTCGATATCCCGATCTGGGGGCATACCGGGCAAAACATCTGGAAATACATCGGGGTATTCACAGACTATCCGGACTTGGTCAATGGTAGGTTGGCCTATACTCTTGTTGCACTTGAATTGACGAGGTAAGGTTTCAGATATATGCTCGACTGATATTCCGGCTGTACTGGTCATGGTTATGGATTTCTTGGCACAGTCAATCAATCCTTTATGTTTGGACATCCAATCCATTCCTAGTACTACTTCCAAACCTTTAATTCCGAGTACTATCAGGTTAGCATAAAAATCTATGCCATGGATTCGGATAGGGACGGCTTTGCAAATTTTCCTAGCTTTGGTGGTTGAACCGGGAATTTGGACGATCATAACATGCTTCAGTTTGGTTGGTTGAATTTTACTAGTGCATGCAAATTCTTCGGTGACAAATGAGTGCGATGCACCAGAATCAAACAACACTCGAGCAAGTACTGAATTAACAGAAAACATACCCAGTACGATGTCTGGTGCTTCCTGAGCTTCTTCAGCATGCATGAGAAAAAGACGGTCGTTGCGGTTGAGCGAGTTCCCTGGGGAAAACCTTCTTCCGGGCTGAACACGACGCTGCTACTGAGCTGGGGCATTTGCATTGGGGGCTGCGGTATTCTTATTGTTGGGGCACTCGTTGGAGTAGTGGCCTTTATTCCCACAGTCATAACAAGTCACTTGCGACTTGTCCTTTGCTGCAACAGGCACAACATTGCTTCCAGTCCCCGGGGCAGTGTTGGTGTTGGCGGTAGCATTGTTGATGTTGAACTTGGGTGGGGCACGGTTGAAATTGCCAGAGTTGCCGGGGTTGTGGTTAATTCCTCCGGGCCTCGGGTTTCGGAATTCCACGGTTTGGATAGGTCGAACGGTTCATCGGGGTTATGTTGGTTCTCGGGGCAAATCCTGGAGATGGGTTAGGGTGATACTTTGGGGTCTGATGGGTTCCCGGTTGATGCATCATGCGACGCTTGCGGTTCTCATTGGCTTGGTTGATCTTTCCTTCCATCTGGATGGCAGAGTCGACAAGGGCTTCAATATCAGCAAAGGGGATATTGACTAACACAGTCTGCATCTCATCGTGCAGACCATTCAAGAATCTCTCCTTCTTCTTGGCTTAAGTGTCGATCTCATCCGGGGCATACCTAGCTAATGACAAGAATTTGTCACGGTATTCCACTACGTTCATCCTTCCTTGCTTCAGTTCTCTGAACTCATCTCTCATCCTCTTGATCAAACCCGGTGGCACATGGGTTCTGCTGAACTTGACCTTGAATTCTTCCCAGGTCATCATCTGTCCTCCGGTCATTGCACGAAAGCTGTTCCACCATGCTCTAGCATCTCCAGCTAGATAGTGGGTGGCGAACAAAACTTTCTTGTTAGCTTCCACTCCTGGTACTTCTAGGTTATTTTCCATGGTTTGCAGCCAATCGTCGGCATCTAGGGGCTCTTCTGACTTAGTGAAAACAGGTGGGTTGGTGTTCTGGAAATTCTTAAGCTTAGATCCATGGTTGTCCTGATTTCCGTGGCCTTGATTGTTGTGGGCTAGCTGGGCTATCTGTTGAAGGGTGGCTAAGTTGGCTTGACGTTCGGCTCTTTCAGCTTCGCGGTCAGAAACCAACATTTGCAGTATCTGCAACATTGGGTACGGGGATGAACCACTTCCTCCGCGTGGCATCTGAAGATTGAGATAGATCATGAGAAAAGAGGGAAATTTCTAAGGTTTAGGGACTTTGAAAAGTTTTTAAAGCTTGACTCTGATTTTTTAGCAACTTGCTTTTCATTCATTCATAGCACACGATACAAGCACACACCACAAAGCAAGAAAAGCAGATGGTTTTAAGAACCATTCTGGAAACTACGATACAGTGGGACCGAATACTACTCACTACACCAGTGCTCAAGTGCTACTACTCCTCGGAGTCGGTGGTAGTCGTCATCCTCATCATCCTCATCGTCATCGATGAAGGCGTAATCATCCTCATCGGTGAAGAAATCCATAGCCTTATCCTCCAAAAAATCATCATCGCTGAGATAGGAGTAGGGGTCTCCACGAAGATCTTCTCCGGCATTCTCCCTTTCCTCCAACTGCATTTCTCTCTCGTGGATGGTCTCCTCCAAATCCGAGATACGGTGGAGAAGACGAGCAATGATTCGCTCCTTCTTATCGAGCTGACGGCGGCGAGACTTGCGATCCTTCGCTAGCATAGCGATGGTCTGATCTTTTTTCTTGATGATGGCGGACTTGTGGTTGGAGTAGTCATGACAATTATCCAACTCCTACTGACGATCGTACATCATGAAGCTAAGGTGGTCCAATTGGGTCTTCAGCTCGTGGTGGTATGGGGCTTCCAGTGGTTGTCCATTAGCATCACGCCTTGGGCAAAACTCAAAGCAGGTACCCTTGATCTGGTTGATACTCTTCCCACACAGACGGGCAAGAGCTTCCTGCATGGCCCTGGCAAGTCCATCGAGCCAGTTGTTCTCTCTTAAGGTGAATTGAATTCCCTCCGCAGTGGGAGGTTCAATCTTTCCTCGGAGACTTGCAACAATTAGCCACTGCAGATCTTCTCCTCCTTGATCATTGAGCTGAGCTCCGAAGAACTCGGGGTGCGGACGCTCTAGAAGTTCTGAAAGCTGGTCCAAATCCCGCTCAAATATAAGGTCTCCGCCACTTCCCAACTGGTAAAACTTGTTGTACTTCACGTCCATCTAAAAGAATATAGGATGAGTAAGTTAGTAGAGTGATCAAGTGTGTCAAATTTTATGTATTTTGCAAGAGTTTTTAAGGAACATGAATTTTTATGAAAGCATCAAGGTGATAAGAATAGGAATAAGTTTTTGTAAATATTTGCTTCCTTTGGTTTTGAAACTAAGTTTTTGATTCAAACGTCCATTCTAACTAGGGTCTCCTATGGTCAGGATGGCTCTGATACCAACTTGTCAACACCCGGATTTTTACTCCCAGATGCCTGTTATGCCATACATCGCAATCCCAGGATTACCATTTTTGCGAGACAGAACAGAATTGGATACCATAGTACATCATCCATTACAAACCATACATAAGGTCTTACACAAATAAGGATCTCATGATCCAGTTTTTAATACAACTCAAGCAGCGGAATAACGTAATAATAACGATAGCGTAGGCGAAGCTCCATCTTCGGGATCACACGCAATGCTGATGATGGGAGATGATCCTAGTTGTCGTAACCTTCCTAGGGTCCATCCTCCTGGTACTCCTCTTCATAGTCTGGCCACGGGAATAGCCAGGGACAAAGCCATGAGTACTCTTTAAGTACTCGCAAACTAATACTAACAAGTGAAGGGGGTTTTTATAGTAGGACACTAAGCTCTAGGGTTGTTTTGCAAAAAGCCAGATTTACCTCTACTAAGTTCAGAAGCAAGAAAAGATAGTTAAATTTTATAACACCTAAGTGGGAACTTGTATCTCATGCCACAACTCTGTTGTGGTCAAGTCAAATTATCAATTCATTTCACAAGTCATTTTGAAAACATCTCACGGGGAACAGTATGGCCACTCCAACTGTCCATAACCGCGGACGCGGCTATTCGAATAGTTTGACACTCTGCAGAGATTGTACAATTTCACCACAACATTCGATACATCCGTCAGGAACAAATCCTGAATTCACCATACTCAGTATGCGGATAATCAATCCTAACCTTTCAATTACACGCCCTAGTATAAGCACCTCTCCTGTGAGTTTGGCCTCCCAACCATGACCAACGGTCATCTTGGGTACTGCACAGGTGGACAATTTTCACAAGGTAGCCTCAGCTCAGACCTTGGTCGTGAGGGAACCAATACTAAGGTATATAAGTTTCCAGTCAAGCCCTACCAAATTCTCGGGTATTGTGGTTGTACGGTAAAATTGGAATGGTATCGCATCTAGACAACCATCAGTTTTATAAAGGTCTAAGGTTCATGCCTCAACATTTTCATCATAAAAATCATCTGGTGTTCGGAAACACATGTCAAAACATATCAATAGAATGATCCATCATTCCAAGGTTTTCATAACCATTTTTCCACCAAGTATTCCCATCTAAAGTTGATCAAGTTTTATGCTTAGCACTAGCATATACAAGTGGGGGTAAGTACTAATGAGGGGTGTTAAACTAGTGGAGTTTAACTAAGTTCAATCTCATGCGTTAGGATTACATGAATATTATCTAGCTTAGGCCAAGTTTTATGCTCTTTATGCAACCTTCAATTATCTTTCCAGTATCTACAATTTTACTCAAGTAAACTCTAAGTAGTAGCTTTGATAAAGAAATAAAGTAGAAAGCTTGTGAGTAAAACTAGGAATGGGGTTATCAAGTGGGTAGGATCACATATGCTTAAGGCATATAGTTGGCATGGTAACAAGCAACTATTTGCTTGCATAGGTCAACTTGATTAGTAAGTCTTGCTAAAGTAGAGTATCTTGCAAGTGTTAGCTTGCTCAATCAACTAGTAGTATTAGGCTTGCATCAGTATCAGTATAAGCTTGCTAAAATTGCAAGTGTTAGCTTGCCTTGTGCAGAGCAGTGGTTGAAGTTCTCCTCGGCTTCTTCTTCGTAGTATCCTCCTTCCTCCTCGTATCCTTGGTCAGTACTAGCGTCTACAAATAAATACGAGGTACACAATCACCAAACAATACTTAACTACTTTCAATCATCACACAAAAGGGTCCTATAGATGATCTAGCATCATCACTAACATTACAAGATTATAGCTTAGTTTAATTTCTTTTATTTTTAGAAAAGTAATTTCTACTCATTGAAAAACTACTTAAGATTTAATATTCTCCAAACCAAACATGGGATAATGTTGACACATGTCATCACCACACATTTCAGTACATGGGAATGTGATTTAAAGTGGTGTCACAATTTAATAAGATTTAACCTTTTATTTTAAATAAAAATAAATGACTAGAAATGCCGATGTGGCATCCTTTTATTACTTGAACATTATTTCTGTAAGTAAACCCATATGTTTTTATATATTCTGAAAGGTATGATCAAATGTGATTTTTGAGAGTTGGAATCAACTCAAAAGCTATTATAGTTTAAATTTGAAAAATGTTTGAATGCAGAAAAGCTTCTGCCTTGTTATTTTTACCAAGGTTGATCTATAGATTCAAATGATTTGAATCCAACGGACTTGGATTAAGAATTTCAAAGCCTTTCTAACAAAATTGGTTTCATTCAATTTGGTTCACTAAATCGAGCTGGGTTGATTTTTGAAACTAGGTACAGAACTATGTTTGAATTAAAATGGAAAAAGTTAAATTCAAATGACTGGGCTACGCGGGAACTGCTAATGGGCTGGCCTGCTACGCACAGTGCTTACGCGGGCTGGTTAAGTTGCTGTCCTCACGCGTCAGTGAGACGGGGGGTGCGAAGCGGTACGGGGAAACATCGTGCGTTGGATCTAGTTCTAATCCAACGGCTCTGGTTCATCATCCACGTCGGGCTCACCGGGGCTCAGGCGAGGGTCGGCGAGGCGGGCGAACGACGAAGTCGACGAAGGCGAACCTCCTGGTACCGACAGCTTCTCCTGGGGCAGCTCCAATCGATGGCTTCCTTCTTCTCCAGCAGCGGCGAGCTCCGGTGAAATTCCGGCGATGCGCTGCTCTCCTTGCTCTGGGACTGAGGCGGGGTGGTTCTGGGTGAGAGGGGAGTGGAGTGGTGTGAATAATTAGAGCGGGGGAGGCCTCTATTTATAGTGGCAAGAGGGGACCTACGGGCGCAAGCCAAGCTCGTCGTGGTCGACGGGACAGAGGGCTATTGGCGTGGGCGAAGGTAGGGGCGGTGATGTGCTCCCTAGCGAAGCTCAATGGCGTGGTGTAGAGGCGTGGGGCGGTGCGGATTGGTCGTAACGCTGCGGTGCTCTGCGCGTGCCCTACGGAAATTTTAATGACGCACAGCTCGTGTGGTCCGCGCGGCGGCGAACGGGCATATCTGCGGGGTTGCTGGGACGGTGGTGATCACGTATGCACGCGGCAAGGGCGGCGCGTGGTCTGTGGGCGTCTGCCGAGCGTGGCGCACGGGGCGCGCTCTCGGCATGGTTGCAGAGCAGCTTGGCATGGTCTGTGCGTGTTGTCCAGGGGCTGGCATCGCTCGCGGCTGGGACAGGGAGTGGCGGTGGGGTGCTAGCTTGCTCCCAGACAAGGTTGGCGAGGCTAGTGTTGCTTGTAGCTTGCTGTCCACACTGGGGTGACCATGGTGCTCTCGGGTTGTTCACCATTGATGACAATGGGTAGCTTATAGTGGTGCTAGAGATTAGTTAAGGTTGTTAGATGATATACTAAGGCTAGTGGTGCCCAGAGAGGGAACAAGTTAGGCCAGAATCACTGCACACTATAGTGTTTTGATTTTGTTTGATTTGAATCTGCAAGGTGTTTGATGAAATGGCCGCATGAATTCAAGTTTTGCATTTTGATAAGATTTTTTGTGGGTGTGCTGGTGAGTCTGTGGATGCTTGGGTTTTGAAAGTTGTGCTTGTTTGAGTGGTTTTTGCAAAAGTGGGATCTTCCCATATGAAATAGATTCAATTTTAAACTGTCATTTAAACTATGCATTTGAATGTTTCTGGATGATCACAAGGTGGGCCTTGATACTTTGTTATGAGTACTATCAAGGGGTGCAAAGATCCAAGCAAGTTCCTGTTAAGTTCTAAAAGTTAGAGATAGCCAAAGTAGGCATGGGAGTTAATTTGGCCAAAGTGACCATTCCCTTATTTTGTTTGTTTTGAGTTATTTGTCTTTGGGAAAAGTGTGGGGATTGTTTAGATGATGTTTATATTACCTAAGAATCATTTTACAAGCAAGGAAACACACAAGCATGGCAATTCGAAAAGAATCCAAATTGGAATGCATACACATATGCATGCTTTCATATTTTTAATTTGAAAAGTTTTTATTAACCCTAAATTTGATGATTAAAGTTTGATGATCAAAGTTTAGTATTTTTGGGATGTTACACTTTCTTTAGATAAAGTTTGATTTATATTGGTTAACTCTTAATTAAATCAAGATTCAAACATTATTCAAAAATCCTTTTAAATTATAATTCAAACACTCAAGTACTAAATTCAAATTTCATTTCCCTAAAACACATAATTCCACAAAGATCATATCAAAGTCTATAACAATCATCCTTTAAGACTAAACCTAATCTCAAAGTATGAAAGAAACCTTGATCACTTTAGGTTTTTATTTGGCAAAAAATTTACCCACATTTTCACAGATGAATGCATGCAACATTCCAAATTCCTAAATCTACCCTTCGTTAGTTCCTAAATGTTGGGGATATGCTATATGGGTATCCTCATAGCATGGCTCTTATCCGACTAACCCGGGTGGCCCATAGTCGGTAGCATGGCCTGTGGCCTGCTGGGCGGCCCAGTTAGGTGGATCCAGAAGGGAGGCCCATGCCGGATAAAGGAAGGCTACGGTGGAGTCACCAGCGTACCCGGAGCCTTGGAGTACAAGATACACAAGACTAGTGATAGACGGTGTAGGACTTTGTAACCTGTCCGGCTAGTACTTTTCCCTGTAACCCTAGGACCTGGCGACTATATAAGTCGGGCCTATGGGATCCTTTAGGGCAATCGATTCATACAACCTAGTATCGTTTACACACACCTCGCACAGCGAACCTATCTCTGTAACTCGGCGTATTGCCATTATAGTGATTTATAGCAGGAGTAGGATTCTGCCACCATTGTGGGATCTGAACCTGGGTAAGCTGTGTTACCTCGTACCCGTCAACCGTCCGCCTTACCCCACATCTATAAACACGCACTGTGAGAACCCCTCCATGGCGTACTCGTCGGCAATACCACGACAGTTGGAGCCCACCGTGGGGTAAGAGGCGCTTTAGGCTCTTCAGTGGGCAAGGACCAAGATCTTCGCGGGAATCGGCGAAACCGTAGCCATCGGTCGCCTTCTCTTCTCCGGCAACGTTCTGATCGTCCCCCCTGGCGAGCTCTGGATCCCGGCGAAGACAAACCCTACGCGGTGTTCGATTGTTCTTATCGGAGATATCCACCTCTTCATTGGCGAAACCGACTCGGGCACTAGTTCCCTGGAAGTCGGAGGAGCATCAAGACCCGCACGGATCGCCTACGGGCAGGATACGTTCGCGGAAGGATCAATGTCGGATCTCTCTTCGGAGTTTGCCGGCAAAGATCGGAAAGCATCAAGACTCGCACACACCGCCTACGGGCAGGATACGCTCGCGGAAGGATCGATGTCGGATCTCTCCTCGGAGTTCGCCGGCAAAGATCGGGAAAATTCAAGACCCACCCAAACCGCCACTGTGCAGGATATAAAGGTGGAAGATCACTGCAAATCCGTCGGCTTCATTCGTGCGTCTAGACAGCAGAGATCCAAGTTCGTCAGCGTGGTTACCATCTTCGATCTGGCGCGCTGCGTTCAGAGAGAGGGCGAAAACCCCCGCGATTACCTGGCCAGGTGGCTCCGTATACGAGCCGATCTGGCCCACTACCCCAATGATGATGCCATCGATCACTTTGTGGAAGGACTGGACCATGGCACGCTTCTCCGACACTCTCTAAGACGGCAACAGGCATCAGGACGCCTTACCTTCGAAGGAATGGTGAACACCGTCAACAACTACACGGAGGCTGAAGCGGCAGCTCATAAAGCGCTTGCGCTCATCGACGGAGCCCCTCCGATTCAGCCACCACCACCACCGCCTCCGGCCGCCATCGTCGCAGCAGCACCACCACCTCCAGTCATCGTCGAGGCCGTTGCACCTCCACCGCCCGTCATCGGGGAAGTCCTGGCACCCTCCGACTCTGTCATTGACGCGCTTTATGCTGATTTCAGTGCAGATTCAGAGGAAATAGACTTCAGTCCAGAAGAGCTAGACTCCGCTATGCAGGAGATGGAGGAGGAGTACTCGCGCGACGAGCAAGCTAATAACACCGTCATGTCTCGAGGGGTGTTCATCACCATTGGGACAGCGATGGATGAAGATCAACCCGGGCAAGTTCCGCCTACAGCGCTGGAAAAGGGGAAGGGGCCACTCATTGCTGCTGACGATGATCGCGCAAAGGTCATTCCTCCTCCGCCTAAACCAGTGCAGCAGTCGCAGGAACTCGGCACCAGTCCAAGAAACAACAAAACCGCAAACTTACCGGCTCCAGCATCCACGTCGGCAGCAGCCCATGTTACTCCAGCCGATAGAGTGATGTACGGCAATCTCCTCGTTGAGCCACTAACCATTGATCATATCCGGAACGTGACTCAGCTTGACGAGAAGCACCAGCAGCTGCTGGAGGAGGCGCAAGCCATCGCGGAGCAAGGCGCTAAACTAGATCGAGATCTGGTCAACACGCAGAAGTCCATAGAGAAAGCTAGAGCAATGGAACCTGAGTACAAGACTCTGCTGCAGCAGCAGAAGGCTAAGAAAGCTCCGGCTCGCGTCATCAACGATCCCGGTGTACGGCGCAACCTAGGATGGGCTCCCTCGAAGCCGGCACATGCCAAGCCATACATTGATAGTGAAGGCAAGCAGGTGATGCCCACCCCACTCCTTAACCTCGCCGTCGCCAAGACCCTTCTGGAGCAGGATAGATCGCCTGAGGCAGTAGAACAGGTCTATGACCTTGTGGCCAAGGCGGTAAAGCAGCAGGAAAAGTACACCTCTCAGAGGCTTGAGTCTGACCCAGCGCTTTGCCGATCTAGCCAGTACAAACCGCCAAGGGACAGATCTCCTCAGGATGTCGGGTCACAGACGGGTTCATCAGAACGAAGACGTAGGGATGCGCGCAACAGGAAGGATGCTATCCCCATATCCTCCGACCACGGAGAAAAAGCCCGACCTCGTCGCCCATCGCCACCGCTCCGATCCCCCCGACGTCAGGAAGATTACAAGGCTCACCATCGTACGGATATGCCCCCTCCAAAGCAGTGTGGTATCGTCATCCGCGACAACGCGGCACAGACCCGTCATGATGAAGAGCGCCACCAAGGACATAAGAGCAGGTCACACCATGACCCTCCGCGTCCGACAAGCAACCGTGACAGGCGTGGGGCGTCGCAGGAGGGTAACAGCAAGAAGTCTAGCCCACCGCCACCTCCGCCTCCGTCACCGCGAAGCAGTCACCATGGCGGAAGAGGCCCGCGTCGTTCACGCAGCCCATCCCCTGTTGACAACAAGAAGAAGAACCCGGAGCCATACGATGCACGTTCGCGGATCGATAAGATCCACGAGGCCCGGGATGGACCATACCTGGGACCACGTTGCTTTGGACCTGCAATACGGTCCGCAACTTACCCCAAGGGTTTCTGGATAGACAAGACCATCAATCCCTATGACGGCACCGCCAAGCCCGCCACATGGTTGCAGGACTACGGCAACGCGGTGGAGATTGCCGGAGGCAACCCCAACGTCGCCGTTAAGTACCTCCCGTTAATGTTGGCAGGTACGGCCCGTCAATGGATCGATGACTTGCCAGAAAAATCTATCTACCACTGGCTGGATATGCAAGAAGCATTCACCAAGAACTTTGAGGGTACATACAAGCGTCCCTGCACTATGGGCGATCTACAGCGATGCGTGCAAGAGAAAGACGAGACATCTCTTGCCTACCTCTCCCGCTGGCTGGACATGAAAAATTCCTGCGCAGGAGTACACGCTCAGACCGCTATGGCTGCCTTCATTGATGGATTGTAAAGGGGCACATTACTCCGACATAAGCTAAAGCATTTGCAGGACAATCATCAGCTTGACTTGAATCAGATGATTCAGTTAGCTAGTGAGTTCGCAGCTGCCGACGACGATGCTCGTGGCTCTTTGCTGGCAACGGCCGTTCCAACCCAATCTCGGAGGAATAGCAGTACAAAGCGGAAAACCGCTCCAGAAGAAAAGCAATCTACCGACATGGTCGCCGTGACTTTTGCAGGACGAGGAGAAGGCGGACAACGTGGCCGAGGAAGGAGAGCAGGCCGCGGGAAGCAACGAGGAAGTGAAACCAACTCGGCGCCGCTCCGTGTTCCCCAAACGTACGAGGAGTACCGCGATATGTTGTTCCTCGTACACCTCGATGTCAATGGCAAGGCCACACATACCAATCGACACTGCAAGTTCGTCAACGACCTCAAGGAAGACCCGAAGTCCGGCTACAAGAGAAGTCGTAAGAACAGACCGCGAGGCAAGGGCAAGGGGAAGAAGAAGGAGGAGGAGTCTAAGGATTCAAGTGACATGGACGAGGATGTTGACCCCAAGCACGCCGCCAAGAGCGACGACAAGGGCAAGAACCCCTTCGCAAAGAAGGCCCCAGTCTACCACACTTTCCTTGGCACCCCCACCGTCCGACAACATAAGACCTCTCTAAGGATCCTGATGGCCACTCTCCCCCCAGTTCCCCAATACCTGCGCTGGTCGGAGGTTCCAATCACTTGGGACAGGACGGACCACCCAGACCTTGTGCCCACGGAGAACCAGTACGCCATGGTCATCAACCCATTGATTGACGTCGTGGAGTTCACCAAGTGCATGGTGGATAGTGGAAGCAGCATCAACATCATGTACCTGGATACACTGCAGAAGATGAACTTGACGGAGGCAAACCTAAGGCGGACCAACACCGTGTTCCATGGCGTAGTTCCTGGTCGGGAGGCTCGGTCCCTTGGGTGCATTACGCTTCAGGTAGCCTTTGGCGACGTTAATAATTACTGCCAAGAGTGCATGACCTTTGAGGTGGTCCCCTTCAAGAGCGTGTACCACGTCATATTCGGCCGCGACATATTCCACACGTTCATGGCTAAGCCATGCTTCGTCTACAACAAACTCAAGATACCCGGACCAAACGGTGTCATTACCGTATCCGGAAGATGTACCAAGGCAAGGGACTGCGAGATCAATGAAGCAGCCGTTACAGAAGCTGTCCTCTACAGCAAAGAATTCAAGGAGATCCAGAGCAAGGTCAATGTCTCAGAGATGCCCGCATCGAAGAAGCAGATCTCCGACTCCGCTCCTGCGTTCAAGGCCGCCATAGAGACCAAGCCGGTGGAACTTGTGGTAGGCGATGCCTCCAAGACCGTCGCCATTGGGACGAACCTGGATCCCAAATAGGAAAGCGCGCTCGTCGAGTTCCTCCATGAGAATAGGGACATCTTTGCCTAGCAACCTGTCGACATGAAAGGTGTACCTAGGGAACTTTCCGAACACAGCTTAAACATAGATCCAAAATGTAAGCCAGTGAAACAACCTCTACGATGCTTCGAAGATGAGAAGAGACGTGCCATTGGCAAAGAGATAGCTAGGTTACTTAAGGCTGAGTTTATCCGAGAAGTCCTTCACAACCGATGGGTGGCCAATCCTGTACTTGTCCCCAAAAAGGGAACCAATGAATTAAGAATGTGCGTTGATTACACCGGCTTGAATAAATCATGTCCCAAAGATCCATTTGATTTGCCTCGCATTGACCAAGTCATTGACTCGGCGGCTGGCTCGGAACTTTTGTGTTTTCTCGATGCATAGTCAGGATACCACCAGATCAAAATGAGGAAGTCGGACCAATTGGCCACTTCGTTCACTACCCCATACGGCACGTTTTGCTATGTCACGATGCCCTTTGGGCTGAAAAATGCAGGTGCCACCTACCAGCGGACAATGCAACGTTGGCTTCACGACCAAATTGGTCGGAACGTTCACGCCTGTCACATCCCAAGATTTTCCAAATCTTGTAATGTGAAAAATAAATGAATAAAATAAAACCTTTTTGATTTTCAGGGTGAGAAGAAACTTTTGAAATCCAATTGGAAACCTTCAAACCAATTTGGATCAAATGAATCCGAAAGGCACTTAAAAAGATAAACATTTAATAAAGGAAAATAATTTTTTTTTTTTTGGAATTACTATTTTTGAATCTTTTAATAAGAAGATTTGGTTTTCAAAAGAAAAGGTAGATTTATAAATAAGGATTATTTTATGGAGCCAAAGTAAACCTTGGTCAAGCTTTTGAAATAAAACATTTTGTTTGGATAAAAATAGTAAAGGTTATTTAAATAAAATAATAAGGATTTGATATCCAATTTT
The DNA here is from genome assembly GCA_916181665.1 of Avena sativa. Taxonomy (NCBI): domain Eukaryota; kingdom Viridiplantae; phylum Streptophyta; class Magnoliopsida; order Poales; family Poaceae; genus Avena; species Avena sativa. Next base: position 429,933,072 of record OV702280.1, read on the forward strand.
ATTTAAGTAAAGGCTTTTCCCATTTTAAATAAACACTAAAACTTATTTTTTTTATTTTAAATAAGTTTTCCAAGTATTTTATATTCTCAAATAAAACCTACTGAAGTGTTTTGGTTTTATTTTAGATTTCAAAATAAAGTTTTTAATAAAACAAATCCTATTTGATTTAATAACTAAGGTTCATTTTATTTAATTATTAATGGACCCTAAAATAAAAATGTTATCTTATTTTAAACAAAGTTTTCCAAATATCTTTTATTTTCAAATAAATCCTACTGTTTTGGCTTTGAAAATAATTAAATTTCAAATAGAGTTTTGAATAAAACAAATTCTATTTTGATTTAATAAACAAGGTCTATTTGTTTAATTAATAATGGACCCTAAAATAAAAATATTATTTTATTTTGGGAATTGGTTTATGTTGCTAAACAGAACCAGTTTGAATTGCAATGTTTGGTGAATGTTTGAATTAATTTGGATGTTTGATTTATTGTTTGAATTTCAAAACAGAAAATAGAATCAGAAAAAGGAAAAACAATCAGGAAAGAAAAAAAATAGAAGTGGACAGCAGCCCAGTCGGCAAGCCCAACAAGGCCCAATACCAGCCCAGCTTCCCTCTCCCCGAAAGAAAATGATTCGCACTCATTTTTGAACTCACATAGATGCTGACGAGTGGCCCCTTCCTTCTCTCTCTCTCCCTCACTGACGATAGGACCCCACCTCTCCTATTCATCGTCTTCAACCAGCGCCGATTACTCCCTGCCGTTGCAGCTAGTAAACGCCGGCGATCAATTCACGCTGTTAATGGCCATTACTCCCCCTGCGACCACGCGGTATTAAATGCCTCCCTCTTACCTCCCATTCCCCTCAGACTCCACGCCCTGAACGCCACCAGGCTGCCCTGAATCGAAGCAACACCGCCACTGCTCCGACCACCGTCCCTCCCCGATTCCGTCTGAACCGTGCCACCTCCTGCCTCCCCGACCAAGCACACATACTCCCCACTCCCAGGCGCACCTGACCGTGCCTTTCGTTCAATCGCGGGCGCTCCAGAACGACGGCTCCGTCTTCAACTGAGCACCACCGCGACTGCGCCTTACTCCGGCGAGTTCCCCAGGTAGAATCCGACCGCCCCTCTTCTTCTCCTTCACGCAAGCAACTTCGCCTTGATCTTGCGCGTCTAACTGCGTCTTCATTTTCCCTCGGGGCGAACCACAGCAACACCCTCGACGAGCACCAGGACCATCTGACGCCGACCACGTCTCCGGCGAGCAATCCCGCGAGAACCAGAGCGCCCCTCGCCAGACCAACACCGCCTCGAGCTTCACCCTGACCTCCTGAACCCGGTGAGCATCCTCACTTAGTTCCTTGCTTCCTTTATCTGCCATAGCACCACCGCCTGACCGTCGCCGCCGTCTGCCACCGCGCAGCGCCGCCAGCCTTTGGCCAAGCATCTATGGCCGTTAGATTTAAATCTGGTGGCTACGATTAGAATTAGACGAACCGGTACGCGCCCCATCTGATCCATTCGTTTAATTTAGATCCAACGCCCCACAGAGCGCAATCCGCGCGAAGCGGTACCGCCCAATTAGATCGTGCCGCGTGTCACCAGTTCTGTTTAAAATCAGATTTGAAATCGGATTTGTTTGCAAATTTGAAACCCTTGTAACTTTTGATCCACATGTCCAAAAATTGCAAACTTTATATCAATGGAATCAGTGGAACAAGCCCTAGCCAACCATGTAATTTGTTTAGTAAAAAGTATCTGTTAGATTGTTTGTTTTTCCAGAAACATTTGAATGCTTGTTTAGATTAGAAAAATTATTCCAAAATGTTTTCAAGGATGAAATCGTTGCAAATTGGTTTGTGGTGAACTTACTGACCCTAGGAACCAACCCATGGATTTAAAAATGGAAATTGTAAAGATTAGGAGTGAACACTTGAATTAGTCCATTTCTAGTCAAATGGAAATATTGGTTTTGTTTTTAAAATGTTTTTGGAGTAAAAACTTTGGGAAAATTATTTGGATCAAACCTACTGACCCTAAACACCAAGTTTGAGAAACAATAACTTATATGGTGAACAACATAAAGTTGTTGCTTTGATAAAAATATTTTCCACCACATAAAATGATGAATGGATTTAAAAATGGTTTATGAATAAAACCCTTTTGCAAATGACTTTGCCACTTTAGGAAGTGACCACCTTGAACCTTACAAAATTTAGAGCCTAGTAGAAACCATCTTTGCAAATAAAACTAACTTATGCATGCTTGCATGCATGACTTGGTTCCTATGATTTTATGTGTGTGATGTATTGATTGAATATTGGTTGGAATGCAAGTTGATTTTGTGTTTGCTTGATTGATTTGTAGTGAAGTTAGAAAAGTGTGAAACTAGCAAGATCAAGAAGTGAACCAACATTCCTTACCAAAAAGGCAAGTGACACTATCATCTAAAGTCCTACTATTTTCATTATACTTAGTGGATTTTGAAACATGCATGAAAAGAATTTCTAAACTTATGCTATGCTAAATCCTAATAGGATACCCTATACATTCCTTAGTGAAAACAATGTAGTTGTTACATGCTTAGCCATGCTATATTTTGAAAAGAGATACATGTTGAGATTTTATGAAGTTGAGAAAAGGACTTGTGTTTTTATATAATAAAACAAGGACTCAATGAACCACCTGGGTGGACAAGGATACTTTAAGTTTTTGGAGAAGGTGGCAACAAAAGGAACCATGTCTATGGCAATCTCTTTGTGTTGTGCTCCAAAAGAAAACCACCAAGGAAACTTAGATATTGGACATGTTTCTCCAATTGTGGCTTTCGTGTGCAACCACATGCTATTTATGGCTCTGGCTTAGTCAACTACATTGGGAAGACCCATGCATTGTCTTTAGGTTACTGAAAATGAGGACCTGGAATCCTACATGGGTATTGAAGACAAGCTAGCAATGGTGTATGGGAGGACCCTCTGGAAAGACTTCGTCACATTCTCAATCTGCCAGTACTCCATTTTGGTGAGTACCAATCCAGTGGCCACTGGTGGCAACAAGATGAGATTGTGACATGTGGGTAAAGTGTACAACTTCTGCAGAAGATAATAAAAATCTAAGTACTTAGCCGTGTCCCCGGTTATGGACAATACTGAGCAACTAAAGCTTGAAGCTATGGGAAATCTTGACATTCCAATTTCTAAAAGAAAATTTTTAAGTGATAACAAAAGACTTGAAGAACTTGGGGGTACCAAGGAGCACAAGAGATTTGGATAAAAACTTGCAGCACTTGGGGTTACCAAGGAGCTCAAGAGATTTGATAAAAACTTGAAGTACTTGGGGGTACCAAGGATCTCAAGAGATATGGACAAAGAAACTTGGTGGATTCCAAGGAGTTCAGAAAATATTTGACAAAGGAACAAAACCATTTTGAAAAGATAGGATAAAGTATTGCTTTCTGCAAATGAGCCTAAAACTCTACTTAGCCAATTATGCATGTAATGATAGGATCCACCTATATTCAACATATTAGTGAAACTTGCCAATACAATTCAAATGTATTGACCCTTGTGGTTGTAACTTGTAATGTTGCAGGTTTGATTGATTTTAGTGAAGATTGATTGATTAGGATTACAAAGTCTACAACCAACATGTTTGCTTGTGACACTTTGAAGATGAAGGACCCATGCTTAAAGTTATTCCGCTGCAATGTATTGTAATAGCCAAATGAGCTATGTAAGATGTAATAAAATTATGTTATTCCTGGTTATAAAGTTATATTATGACCTTTGTTTCTTGATATTACATCTTAACTGTGGATGCTAGCTATTGATCTAGGGACTAGCATTGTAAACACAGGGGACTCTACCTTATTTAAAGGTTGGGATCCTTACAGATGGTATCAGAGCATTGTGTTGCCTGTAGGATTTGTAAACCTTGGATTGGACAAAAACCCTTAGAAAAATAGGAGTTGTTTTGTTCCAAAACTGATTTACAAACAATCTTGTAAACCCTTTCCTCAACCACTTTGATTTTGATTCTACATCTCATCTATTTTTCAACTTGATGGAAAAACCTACCCCATGGCCAAAGACTTCACCATGTGCAAAGGACTTCATCAACTCTAATGACTTCAACTTCTTCAACTCTAATGACTTCAACTTCTTCAACTCTAATGACTTCAACTTCTTCAACTCTAATGACTTCAACATCTTCAACTCTAATGACTTCAACATCTTCAGCATATTCACCAAGGACTTCCAACTTGGATACCACTAAGGACTACAAGTGAGACAAGGAAATCTTGCTCAAGATGTGGAGACTAAGGGAATGCAAAATTAGAAGGAGTTCACTTCATTTGAAGTCTTGTGACCAAAGTTTTCCCAAAAGAAACCATGATCTCAAGTAAGAAGAAGCAACCAAGAAGGATGGAAAGATCACAAGTGAACCATATAGATGGACCACCATATTTTAGTTAAGACAAACACACCAACCTATGTGGTGCAACAAAATATTTTTGGTTGCATAAGTATGTGCTTGAACTTTGTTGTTTGAGTGAAATGTTTGGCTTGTGATTGCATGCACATTGCTTGTGTGAAATGTGATGTGTGTGATTAGAATTGATTTCTTAGAAATATCTTGCCTATTCTAATCTAAATTCAACCCAAACAGATGACTACTCCAAGAGACTCCAACATCAAGGTTGATGACACTAACACCAACCAAGAGGACAGCATGAAAGAGCTCATAGCAACCCAACACCAGTTGAACCAAATGACAGCTCAATTCATAACCAACACCAGTGGGGAAGATCCAACCCTGCAAAAGTTTTTGGAAACTCAAGCCCAGTTGATGCTTAAGGTGACTGATCAAATGATCAACATGGAAGAAAACTATTCCAAAAGAGTTTGTGACAACAAGGATGACAGAAATGTTATTCTAGATGGAGCACCAGCTTGCATTATTTGTGGAGACAAGGATCACACTTCCAAGGAGCATGGAGATCAATGCCCCAACTGTGAAGAGAAACATCCTGTTGGCCAATGTCCCACCTCTCAAGCTACTTGCTACCTATGTGAAGGAAACAACCATGTTCCTATCCAATGCCCCATCTATTCCATTGTGGAACAAAGGAAACAAGGTGGAGTACAACAAATGATAGCAAACCATCCAGAAGGATCCAAGTCTACCAAGAAGGTTGATGACAAAGGAAAAGGTCCACTTATACCTCCAAGCAAAACAACCCAATTCAAAGGACCAAAGAAAGGGCATATGAATTATCCAAAGAGCAATAGAAGGTCCGAGAAGCATGTAGACATTCCTACCTACCAGATAACATATGAACAACATGAACTGGATGCACTCCTAGCTTTGGAGAAACCCAAAAAGCAAAAGAAGGACAAAAGCCATGTGCAATGTCATAAATGTAAACAAATGGGACACTATTCCAGTGAATGCCTAGAGAACCAGAAGAATAAGGAGATTGGCCAAGTGATGTGCAACAACTACAAAGAGCTAGGCCATTATGTAGCAACTTGTCCACAAGAGACACGTAAAGAACTCAAAGATATCAACTGTTTCAATTGCAAAAACCTAGGACATTATGCAAGCAATTGTCCAGAAAAGATGAAGAACAAGTTGAACAAGCCTATGAAGGATCTCAGCCTTGGCCCATGAGTCAAGTGTGGAAACAAAGGACACAATGCAGATGTTTGCCCAGAGAAGTTTCCCCAAGATCCCAAAAAGGCCAATATGTATTTTGTTTGAAATTATTTTAAGGGTGCTAGTACCCTAGATGTTTTGAGCCTACTTGTAACCCTAGCCTTCCCAAATCTCGGGACGAGATTTATTTTAAGGGTGGTAGCCTGTCACATCCCAAGATTTTCCAAATCTTGTAATGTGAAAAATAAATGAATAAAATAAAACCTTGTTGATTTTCAGGGTGAGAAGAAACTTTTTGAATCCAATTGGAAACCTTCAAACCAATTTGGATCAAATGAATCCTAAAGGAACTTAAAAAGATAAACATTTAATAAAGGAAAATACTTTTTTTTTGGAATTACTATTTTTGAATCTTTTAATAAGAAGATTTGGTTTTCAAAAGAAAAGGTAGATTTATAAATAAGGATTATTTTATGGAGCCAAAGTAAACCTTGGTCAAGCTTTTGAAATAAAACATTTTGTTTGGATAAAAATAGTAAAGGTTATTTAAATAAAATAATAAGGATTTAATATCCAATTATATTTAATTAAAGGCTTTTCCCATTTTAAATAAACACTAAAACTTATTTTTTTTTATTTTAAATAAGTTTTCCAAGTATTTTATATTCTCAAATAAAACCTACTGAAGTGTTTTGGTTTTATTTTAGATTTCAAAATAAAGTTTTTAATAAAACAAATCCTATTTGATTTAATAACTAAGGTTCATTTTATTTAATTATTAATGGACCCTAAAATAAAAATGTTATCTTATTTTAAACAAAGTTTTCCAAATATCTTTTATTTTCAAATAAAACCTACTGTTTTGGCTTTGAAAATAATTAAATTTCAAATAGAGTTTTGAATAAAACAAATTCTACTTTGATTTAATAAACAAGGTCTATTTGTTTAATTAATAATGGACCCTAAAATAAAAATATTATTTTATTTTGGGAATTGGTTTATGTTGCTAAACAGAACCAGTTTCAATTGCAATGTTTGGTGAATGTTTGAATTAATTTGGATGTTTGATTTATTGTTTGAATTTCAAAACAGAAAATAGAATCAGAAAAAGGAAAAACAATCAGGAAAGAAAAAAATAGAAGTGGACAGCAGCCCAGTCGGCAAGCCCAACAAGGCCCAATACCAGCCCAGCTTCCCTCTCCCCGAAAGAAAACGATTCGCACTCATTTTTGAACCCATAGAGACGCTGACGAGTGGCCCCTTCCTTCTCTCTCTCTCCCTCACTGACGACAGGACCCCACCTCTCCTATTCATCGTCTTCAACCAGCGCCGATTACTCCCTGCCGTTGCAGCTAGTAAACGCCGGCGATCAATTGACGCTGTTAACGGCCATTACTCCCCCTGCGACCACGCGGTATTAAACGCCTCCCTCTTACCTCCCATTCCCCTCAGACTCCACGCCCTGAACGCCACCAGGCTGCCCTGAATCGAAGCAACACCGCCACTGCTCCGACCACTGTCCCTCCCCGATTCCGGCCGAACCGTGCCACCTCCTGCCTCCCCGACCAAGCACACATACTCCCCACTCCCAGGCGCACCTGACCATGCCTTTCGTTCAATCGCGGGCGCTCCAGAACGACGGCTTCGTCTTCAACTGAGCACCACCGCGACTGCGCCTTACTCCGGCGAGTTCCCCAGGTAGAATCCGACCGCCCCTCTTCTTCTCCTTCACGCAAGAAACTTCGCCTTGATCTTGCGCGTCTAACTGCGTCTTCATTTTCCCTCGGGGCGAACCACAACACCACCCTCGACGAGCACCAGGACCATCTGACGCCGACCACGTCTCTGGCGAGCAATCCCGCGAGAACCAGAGCGCCCCTCGCCAGACCAACACCGCCTCGAGCTTCACCGTGACCTCCTGAACCCGGTGAGCATCCTCACTTAGTTCCTTGCTTCCTGTATCTGCCATAGCGCCACCGCCTGACCGTCGCCGCCGTCTGCCACCGCGCAGCGCCGCCAGCCTTTGGCCAAGCATCTGTGGCCGTTAGATTTAAATCTGGTGGCTACGATTAGAATTAGACGAACCGGTACGCGCCCCATCTGATCCATTCGTTTAAGTTAGATCCAACGCCCCACAGAGCGCAATCCGCGCGAAGCGGTACCGCCCAATTAGATCGTGCCGCGTGTCACCAGTTCTGTTTAAAAACAGATTTGAAATCGGATTTGTTTGCAAATTTGAAACCCTTGTAACTTTTGATCCACATGTCCAAAAATTGTTGCTTTGATAAAAATATTTTCCACCACATAAAATGATGAATGGATTTAAAAATGGTTTATGAATAAAACCCTTTTGCAAATGACTTTGCCTCTTTAGGAAGTGACCACCTTGAACCTTACAAAGTTTAGAGCCTAGTAGAAACCATCTTTGCAAATAAAACTAACTTATGCATGCTTGCATGCATGACTTGGTTCCTATGATTTTATGTGTGTGATGTATTGATTGAATATTGGTTGGAATGCAAGTTGATTTTGTGTTTGCTTGATTGATTTGTAGTGAAGTTAGAAAAGTGTGAAACTAGCAAGATCAAGAAGTGAACCAACATTCCCTACCAAAAAGGCAAGTGACACTATCATATAAAGTCCTACTATTTTCATTATACTTAGTGGATTTTGAAACATGCATGAAAAGAATTTCTAAACTTATGCTATGCTAAATCCTAATAGGATACCCTATACATTCCTTAGTGAAAACAATGTAGTTGTTACATTCTTAGCCATGCTATATTTTGAAAAGAGATACATGTTGAGATTTTATGAAGTTGAGAAAAGGACTTGTGTTTTTATATAATAAAACAAGGACTCAATGAACCACCTGGGTAGACAAGGATACTTTAAGTTTTTGGAGAAGGTGGCAACAAAAGGAACCATGTTTATGGCAATCTCTTTGTCTTGTTCTCCAAAAGAAAATCACCCAGGAAACTTAGAGATTGAACATGTTTCTCCAATTGTGGCTTTCGTGTGCAACCACATGCTATTTATGGCTCTGGCTTAGTCAACTACATTGGGAAGACCCATGCATTGTCTTCAGGTTACTGAAAATGAGGACCTGGAATCCTACATGGGTACTGAAGACAAGCTAGCAATGGTGTATGGGAGGACCCTCTGGAAAGACTTCTTCACATTCTCAATCTGCCAGTACTCCATTTTGGTGAGTACCAATCCAGTGGCCACTGGTGGCAACAAGATGAGATTGTGACATGTGGGTAAAGTGTACAACTTCTGCAAAAGATAATAAAAATCTAAGTACTTAGCCGTGTCCCCGGTTATGGACAATACTGAGCAACTAAAGCTTGAAGCTATGGGAAATCTTGACATTCCAATTTCTAAAAGAAAATTTTTAAGTGATAACAAAAGACTTGAAGAACTTGGGGGTACCAAGGAGCTCAAGAGATTTGGATAAAAACTTGCAGCACTTGGGGTTACCAAGGAGCTCAAGAGATTTGATAAAAACTTGAAGTACTTGGGGGTACCAAGGATCTCAAGAGATTTTGACAAAGAAACTTGGTGGATTCCAAGGAGTTCAGAAAATATTTGACAAAGGAACAAAACCATTTTTAAAGATAGGATAAAGTATTGCTTTCTGCAAATGAGCCTAAAACCCTACTTAGCCAATTATGCATGTAATGATAGGATCCACCTATATTCAACATATTAGTGAAACTTGCCAATACAATTCAAATGTATTGACCCTTGTGGCTGTAACTTGTAATGTTGCAGGTTTGATTGATTTTAGTGAAGATTGATTGATTAGGATTACAAAGTCTACAACCAACATGTTTGCCTATGACACTTTGAAGATGAAGGACCCATGCTTAAAGTTATTCCGCTGCAATGTATTGTAATAGCCAAATGAGCTATGTAAGATGTAATAAAATTATGTTATTCCTGGTTATAAAGTTATATTATGACCTTTGTTTCTTGATATTACATCTTAACTATGGATGCTAGCTATTGATCCAGGGACTAGCATTGTAAACACAGGGGACTCTACCTTATTTAAAGGTTGGGACCCTTACAACGTCTATGTGGACGATATCGTGGTGATGTCTAAAAAGTCAAACGACTTAATCTCCGACTTAAAAGAAACCTTTGATAATCTCCGGAGATACAACATGATGCTCAACCCTAAGAAGTGCGTCTTCGGGGTTCCAGCCGGCAAATTGTTGGGCTTCATCGTTTCCCAGCGCGGAATCGAGGTTAACCCGGAGAAAATCAAGGCCATCTTAAACATAAACCGTCTGACATGTCTAAAGGACATCCAACGACTAACAGGTTGTGTTGCAGCAGTTAGTCGGTTCGTCAGCCGACTTGGAGAGAAGGCTTTGCCGCTGTACAAGTTGCTGAAGAAGGCGGGCAAATTCACATGGACAGACGAAGCAGATGCAGCATTGAAGCAGCTCAAGGAGATTCTTTCCTCAGCGCCCATCCTTACAACACCTGATCCTAGAGAGGCCCTGTTAATTTACATGGCGGCAACCAACCGGGTTATTAGCATCGTCGTCGTAGTAGAGCGGAAGGAACCAGGCTACGAGCACGGAGTTCAATGACCAGTTTACTATGTAAGCGAGGTCTTGACAGAGTCCAAGCAGCGTTACCCGCACTACCAAAAGATAGCTTATGGAGTATTCCTTGCTTCTCGGAAGCTTAGGCATTACTTTCAGGAGCACCCAATCACAGTAGTGAGCAAGACTCCGCTGTCCGACATTATCAACAACAGCGACGCTACAGGAAGGGTCGCGAAGTGGGGCATTGAACTTGTCGCCTTCGAGATCACCTACAAGAGACGCGACGCTATCAAGTCACAAGCTTTGGCGGATTTTATTGCAGATTGGACGGAGATGCCAGATGCTACTCCACTGCCAGAACCAGAGTACTGGGTGATGCACTTTGACGAATCAAAGTTGCTCAACGGCTCGGGGGCTAGTGTACTACTACATTCACCAAAAGGAGACAAGCTGCACTATGTTCTGCAGATCCACTTCGAGGCTACAAACAACATGGCGGAGTATGAAGCACTCATTCACGGACTGCGTGTAGCCAAGGATATTGGCATCAAGCGCATAGTTTGCTGTGGAGATTCCGACTTGGTTGCCCAGCAGGTGGCTGGCACCTGGAATGCGCGGAACCCTATGATGGCGGCATATCGCGACGAAGTGTACGAGATAGCCAAGATCTTCTTGGGCTACGAAGTCAAGTATGTGCCTAGGGAGCAAAACGAGGCGGCTGATCTACTGTCTAAACATGGATCAGGGCACAGGCAAATTCCGCCAGGAGTTTTCCTAGAGCATCTACGCACACCATCCGTGAAGGGCGCCGACATCGACAACCCGGATAGAGCTGATTCTTTCGTCAAAATGGTGACAAAGATCCCTCCGTCTTGGACAAAGCCGTTCATGGAATATCTCGAACACGGAACTTTGCCCGACGACGAGGTCGAACGACGGCAAATAGTACGATGAGCAAAGGGTTATACCATCATCAATGGGCAACTCTATAAAAGGAGCACTACTGGTGTATACCTAAAGTGCGTTTCACAGCTAGAAGGTATGGAAATCCTGCGCGAGATCCATCTCGGAGATTGCGGGCATCACGCCGATCCTCGATCATTGGTCGCAAAAGCCTTCCGGCAAGGATTCTACTGGCTGACCGTGAAGGCGGACGCCGACAAGCTGGTTGAGACATGCACGGGATGCCAGTATTATGCCCGACAACCACATGTTCCTGCTGAAGAATTGCGAACAATACCAATAACTTGGCCGTTTGTAGTCTGGGGGCTAGACATGGTGGGACCGTTACAAACGGCACCGTGTGGATTTACACATCTGCTGGTAGCAGTTGACAAATTCACCAAATGGATAGAAGCTAAACCCATTAGAAAGCTTGATGGGGCAACTGCCCTCGGGTTTGTCCGGGATCTAGTGGTAAGATTTGGTCTCCCACATAGCATAATCACCGACAACGGAAGCAACTTGTCACTCAGAGAAGTGGAGGCCTATTGCTGGGACAAAGGCATCCGACTTGACCTTGCATCTGTGGCACACCCACAATCCAATGGTCAAGTTGAGCGAGCCAATGGATTAATTCTGCAGGGAATCAAGCCACGTCTTGAGGCACCACTACATAGAGCAGCTGGAGCCTGGGCGGAAGAATTGCCATCTGTGCTGTGGAGTTTACGAACCACACCCAACAGATCCACCGGCTACACCCCTTACTTCATGGTATATGGAGTAGAAGCCATCCTACCCTCCGACATCCTCCACGATGCACCAAGAGTTGCCGCCTACGACGAAGATGACGCTGAAGAATCCAGACGCCTAGATGTGGACCTTCTCGAGGAGGAGCGCGTTTTGGCATGCCAAAGATCCGCCATCTACCAGCAGAAGCTACATAGCTACCATAGTCGTCGCGTTCGGCATCGCTCGTTTAAAGAAGGGGATTTAGTACTCCGACTTAAGCAGAAGAAGTCACACAAATTATCCCCGCAATGGGAAGGACCGTTCATCATAATCAAGGCGCTGCTCAATGGGTCTTACTACCTTGTCGACAATCGTGAACTCAAGGACAGACCCAGCAAGGATCATAAGCGTAAGCGATGTGACCCGGATGATGACTACCCGGAGCTTGATCGGCCATGGAACATAGCACAGCTACGTCCTTTCTACACTTATCATTTTTATCTAATCGTGTACCTCTTATATGATCGATGAAATAAAGCTCTTTGGTTCACTCATATTGCTGAGTCTTTTACCTCCTTTAATGTTCATTTTTGGATCATATAAAACCTTTATGCACAAGTCTTGCGATTGCACTTGTGAAAATTCCGCCTCTGGGCGTTAGCTTAAGTTTTCTGGTCTACACATTCTTTGTTGTTTTTATGTGGATTCTGGAGTAGTGACTTTCGGCACTCATTGTCGGCGATTTTGTGCTTAGGTTATTAACGGTGCCATTGGGCATCATCACCCAAGCGCATGGTTCCGACAAAGAGTCTTCCGACTCACGAAAAGTCAAGCATAAGAACTAGAGTAATAGATAAGCCAGCACTTGCTTAAAAAATATATACATGCTAGGACTTAATTCTTAAGTAGCAGGATACGAAAACCATTGTTTTCCGCCTTAAGATTACATCAACAAGTTTTTCCCGTGCACACTCCAGAGGTGAAACAGAAATTACAAAGTGTTTTTCATTCTTTGGGCGCAGGAGACTTGGAGGCTGCATCATCGCCAGCCGGAGAATCACCCTCAAAGTCGGCACTATGATGAGACTCGGAGGAGTCCTGGGTGACGTTTTCAATGAAGTTCCTGGGCACGAAGACGTCAAAGTCCACCAACTCGGCAACCCTGGTGTCATAACCCGCGAGTGATGACAGGATGGCTTCGTGATCGATCTCCTTGCCATCATCATCCACGTCGGGGATACCAGACATCACCGTGTCGATGTCGGCATCTTCATAGTGTGCCTTCACCATAGACAATGCCATCCTTGCGCCAGCCCGTGCGCATGAAGCTTTCCAGCTTGCGACGCGCTCGGGGGCTTGGCGGAGAATCTCCGAGTACTTCGTCACGGAGTTCGAGGCCTTGATATAAATCTGGAGGGGCTTGGCAATCTCCTTGGCTTGGGCGATGGCGGTATTGATGAACTTGCCGGCAAGAACCATGCATTCTTTGTCCGAAGGAGGTGAGCGGGTTAAACCCATGGGCGCTGAAAATTCCTACAAGGATTGCATAAGTTCAAAAAAAATCTAAGTATCCAGACTACAGAACTACAAGGCGGAGGACACTTACTGAAGATGCTGGCCTTAGCCTGCCAGACGGTGTCCTCCAAGGATTCCTTCTCTTGTTGAAGGAGCTTAAACGCTTCGTTATGACAAAGGTTTTGCTCATCAGCAGCTTGCTTCTGATCCTTTAGGATCGCAAGCTCCTCCTTCAAGCGATTGATCTCCGCGGAGGTGGAGTCCTGCAGTGCCTTCATGGAATCCTCGTGCATCTTCAGCATTTCTTCCCTCTCCTTATTAAGGATCTTGTTTTCGCTGTCCAGCTGCTGGATGTGCTTGGACTGCTCGACAATATCCTTGGCCTTGGCAACATGCTCTACAAGTCGTAGAAAAACAAAGTACACATTGAGTACTCGGAGATTATGGGCACAAAAGTAAGACGGAAATGCGCAAAAAGAAAACATACTCTTGTTTTTGATGATCTGTTCCTTCAAGATGGCAGTTTTACCCTTTTCGGCTTCAAGATCTGCGCGCATCTTCTGATACTTGTCGTTGGCCATGCCCCTCCGAGCATTCTCATTCTGTGGAAACAAATACAGAGTTAGATCGCTGTTTGGTCTGCTTGGAGCCCCTAGTAGGAGATTCTCCATCTGGGTGCTCGAGGGCTACAGCGAGAGTTTTTAACTTATCAAAATGCTTAGCTTTTCTTTAAGCATCTAGTTAGAACTAATTCAGTTACAACTAGAAGCTTGGGGCTACGGCATTGAAAAATATAAACGTTGTGTATGCTACTCTTAAAGCATCTAGTCGGAATAATTTCTTCCATCTAAAATGCTTGGGGGCTACAGTGAGAGTTCTTTCTAACTTAGTCACTCTTAGAGCATATAGATGCAAAAACCTATGGTTTTCCGTCTACATCCTCGGGGGCTACAGTGGGATACTCATACGAAATGCAAAAGGTAAAGTAAAACTTACAAGTGCGATGATCTTGAGGTTTGTAGCGCTCTCAGCCAGCAGCTTGCCAAAGGAAATGCTATTTCCTTGCAAGATGTCTGCTTGTCGGAGTAGCTCCTCAAGACCGCACGTCGGAGATGACGGCACTCCTCCAGGAACCATAGTTGTGTTACTCGGCATAAGCGTTGGGTAAACAATCTTCGGGAACTCGAAGGGTTTCTGAGGAGCAGAGGCGCCGCCTTCGGTAGAAGTACTAGCTCCCACCACCGCCTTGCCGCTACCGATGGCATACTTAGCCCGAGCTTTAGCCATTTGAAGAGCAGCGCTCTCTTGTGTTGCCTGCTCGCCGACAACAGCTAGTTCGGTAGAGGCGCCAGAGTCCACTTCCATGGCGGAAGGGCCTGGTGCCTCCTGGACTTGGGAGCTTGTCGGAGCAGAGGAGGGCTTGACGGCAGGAGTAGCAGGGGCGATGGCGGGGGAGGAGTCGTGATGCAGCATATCTTTGATATTTCTAGAAGCCCCAAGAGTCTTGGAGGACTTCTTGAGGCTGGTTGTGGCTTTCTTCCTGAAACGTGCAAAATGCATAAGTACAGGAATACGACAGATAAATGAGACGATGTCGGAGAATAAGAGGCTTACACTAGGGGGCGCTTTTGGCAAACATCCCGGTGGCTTTCTTCTTTTCCGCCTCCAGGGCGGTAGTACTCTTTTTGGAGGCTCCACCCTCCGTCTTCTTCTTCTTACCTCCGTCGGCAGTGTTAGAGGTGGAGCTCTTCCGCTTTCGCGCCAACGGGGCATCATCGTCGGACACGACCATGACTTCCTTCATCTTTGGATCGTAGATTTGGGCAGCCAGGTTGTCCTCATCTAGATCGCTAAGCTGTTAAGTAAGAAATCACCGTGTTAGACAAGATGGCTATGATAAGACGGAGAAACTGGAGCAATGTCATACACGGAAAATAAATACCTACCTTTGGGCACTTGCCGTCTACGTACATGTCACAGGTGATGGTGAAGCCACGCTTCTTATCCTTCACCTTGATGATGTCCTTCAGACGGAGCTTGACGGAGTCGCTCGAGAATTTATCCATGGAGATCTGAAGGGAATCCTTTCGGTCACTCGTGTACTCGTGCATGAACTTCGTGCGGTGCTGCAGGGGTTGGATTCGCCTGATGAACCAGCACATGGCTAGGTCCAAGCCGGTCAAACCCGCCTCTACGAACCACTCGATCCGCCTTATTGCGCGAGAAGCGTTGAGGTCGGAGGGAAGGGAGGCATGGGATCTCCATGTGGAAACTTCAGCGGCGGCTCCATCCATGAAGTCCGGGTACGTCACTTCTTGGCCCGCCAAAGGAATGTCGGGGCCGTAGAAGTACGTCCGCTGCCAGTTTTTGCACGACTCGTGGCCGACGATGTCGGGGAACCGCCGGCCAGGTCGGATCTTGAAGCTTATGGTGCCGCAGTTCCTAAGCTCCTCCCTACTATGTCCGGCTTCACGTTTGACGGTGAAGAAGTACACGAACAAGTCTAACCTAGGATTAATCCCTAGGTAACCCTCACAAAGTGCCGCGAAGTTGCTAAGCACTAAGATGCTATTGGGGGAGAGGTCGTGGGGTTGGACTTCGAAGTGGTTCAAGACGGACAGAAAGAAGTGGGAGATGGGCAGAGAAACGCCGCGTACCAGTTGGGCCTTGAGGTACACCTTTTCTCCGACTTGGGGAGAAGGTGTCACCTAGCCGGCCGGCGCCGCCCGCCAGGCGAGCCCCTCCGTCGCGGGGAGGTAGCCCTCGGCGACCATCTCTTGGATGCCGCGGCCGGTGATGTCCGAGCCACGCCAATCGCCTTTGTGCGAGTCTGGCTCCTCTTCCAGAGGCTCCAGCGCCTCCAGATTGTGGTCACCGCCGGTGGTTTCAATCACCGCCGATGCAGGGATGACCAGGCCCTCGGGGGCACGACGACGGAGCTCGCCGGCTTCGCCGTGGCTTCGCTCGACGCCGCCATAAAAGGGGAAGAGCTGCTGCTGGCCATGGAGGAGTGGGAGGACGCGACTGGTGCAGAGAGAGATGCTAGGGTTTCTTCGAGGTTTTCCACGGAGGGCTCGAGGAGGCGTGTGGCTGGAGGAAGAAGATGATGACGCGAGAGAATGAGGTGAAAAAGTGGCAAGTGTCCCACAGTTACTATTTATCTTACTCTGCGTCAAGATTCGTGCAGCTAATCGGACGGTTGCCGCGTAGACGACGTGTTCGTGAACGTGCGCGGTAATTTCGCCATGTCTCCAACCGCCGCCGCCAACGGTTCGTATCGCTCGCGCAGGAAAATCGGATATGATTGCGTTCTCTGCATGTGTGAGTTACGAGGCGTCGCTGACCTACAGCCTACGTCGTCATAACTGACATGGTAGATGAGCTGTCCCATCGAAGATTCCGGCGTGGACGGATTTAATCCGACAACGGAAGCGTACGATGGAAGATTCAGCATTTCTCCGACTTACTCATAGAAGACGGAGAAACCTTTGCAGGGTTCTTTGGGAGGACTACAAGATGTTGCTTGACGATTTGCCGACATCCATCTAGACGGAGCATTCCACGGGAAGAGGCAAGACGGCGCAAGATCTCGGAGTTCTCCGGGGGCTACTGTTGGGGATATGCTATATGGGTATCCTCATAGCATGTCTCTTATCCGACTAACCCGGGTGGCCCATAGTCGGTAGCATGGCCTGTGGCCTGCTGGGCGGCCCAGTTAGGTGGATCTAGAAGGGAGGTCCATGCCGGATAAAGGAAGGCTACGGTGAAGTCACCAGCGTACCTGGAGCCTTGGAGTACAAGATACACAAGACTAGTGATAGACGGTGTAGGACTCTGTAACCTGTCCGGCTAGGACTTTTCCCTGTAACCCTAGGACCTGGCGACTATATAAGTCGGGCCTATGGGAGACTTTAGGGCAATCGATTCATACAACCTAGTATCGTTTACACACACCTCGCACAACGAACCTATCTCTGTAACTCGGCGTATTGCCATTATAGTGATTTATAGCAGGAGTAGGATTCCGCCACCGTTGTGGGATCTGAACCTGGGTAAGCTGTGTTACCTCGTACCCGTCAACCGTCCGCCTTACCCCACGTCTCTAAACATGCACTGTGAGGACCCCTCCATGGCGTACTCGTCGGCAATACCACGACACTAAATGCTGGGTTGTTACAGTGATGTTCCCACTGTAACTTGCAGTATTTGATTGCCCTATTCCTCAACCTTTTCCAGTTTTCTTCCAAAATTTTAAAGGGATTTTCAACATAGGTCAAGTCTGCTTGTAGTTCTATCTCCTGATGTGTGATTGCATCATCTGGAACTTTCAAACATTTGCGAAGTTGTGACACATGGAAAACATTGTGCACTTGAGCCAATCTTGATGGTAACTCTAAAGCATAAGCTATAGTTCTGTTCTGACTCAATATATTGAATGGTCCGATGTATCTTGGACTCAATTTTCCTCTAACTCCGAACCTTTTCACCCCTTTCATTGGAATTACTTTCAAGTATACCATGTCTCCCACTTCTGGATGCCAAGATCTTTGACCTTGATCAGCATAACTTTTCTGCCTACTCTGGGCTATTTTCAGTCTATCCCTGATATTATCAATGATATCTTGTCTTTCCTTGATATAGTCTGGCGCAAATTATTTACTGCTTCCAGGCTCATACCAACATATTGGTGATCTACACTTCCTTCCATACAGAACCTGATATGGAGCTGCCTTCAGACTACTCTGATAGCTATTATTGTAGGAAAATTCTGCCAATGGTAGATGATCTTCCCATGTACCTCCAAAATCTAATGCACAAGCTCTTAACATGTCTTCTAGTATTTGATTTGTTCTCTCTGTTTGACCTCCTGTCTCAGGATGATAGGTTGTGCTGAAATCTAACCAAGTGCTTCATGCAATTGCTTCCAAAATGCTAAAGTAAACACTGATCCCCTACCAGTTACGATCTTTTTGGGTACTCCATGCTTATTATCTCTTTGACGTAAACTTCAACTAACTTCTCGGCATTATCTTTCTAATTTACCAGAATAAAATGTGCACTCTTAGTGAGTTTGTCCACAATCACCCATATCATATCCTTCCGTTTAGGTGTCATGGGCAATCCTGTGATAAGTCCATACCTATTTCTTCCCACTTCCATTCGGGAATTTCCAAAGGTTGTAATGGTCCTGCTGGACTTTGATGTTCGGCCTTAACCCTTTGGCAAGTATGACATTCTGATACATATTTAGCAATGTCCCTTTTCATGTTATTCCACCAGAATAGTTCTTTCAAATCCATATACATCTTAGTACTTCCTGGATGTATAGAATATGGTGTTTCATGTGCTTCTCTGAGTATGGCATCTCTGATCTCAGTCACATCTGGAACACAAAGACGGTCTTGAAACCATAAGGACTCATAATCTCCAAGGCGAAAAACTGATTTTTCCCTTGAGATATCCTCCGAATTTCCTCAGCAATAAAAGGATCTTCTGCTTGTTGTCTGAAAATTTCGTTCTTAAGATCACTGTCCTGCTTTGCAACTACCTGCATAGTAGCTAATCCTCAAAGAACCTCTGTTCTAATGAATTGAAGATCTAATCTTTCCAAGTCAATCTGTAACTCTTTTGGTAGCTCCCTATTGCTAGGCTGAATATCCGCACTCTTTCTGCTTAAAGCATCAACTACAACATTTGCTTTCCCTGGAGTATAGTTGATTGTTAAATCATAATCTTTGATTAGTTCCAACCAACGCTTCTATCTCATATTCAATTCCTTTTGAGTGAAGAAGTATTTGAGACTTTTATGGTCAGTGTATAACTCACATCTGGCTCCATATAGAAAATGCCTCCATCCTTTTAGCGCAAAAACCACTACTGCTAACTCTAAATCATGAGTTGGATAGTTGACTTCATGTGGTTTCAGTTGTCTTGAACCATAAGCAATCACTTTCTGATCTTGCATTAATACACAACCCGAACCTTCTTTGAATGCATCATAGTATACTGTGAAGTCCTTCCCTGTTTCAGGAACTGCTCAGATTGGAGCTGTCGTTAACCTGGTATTCAACTCCTGAAAACTTGCTTCACACTTCTCATCCCAATTGAATGGTGTATTCTTTCTTAGCAATTTGTTCATTGGTCCAGCTATTTTGCAGAAACCTTCAATGAATCTCCGATAATAACCAGCCATTCCTATGAAACCTCGAATTTGCTTCACATTGATTGGTGCAGTCCGGTCTAATATTGACTGAACTTTGGATGGATTTATAGCAATTCCATCTTTACTGATCACATGGCCAAGGAATTCTACCTCATCTAGCCAAAATTCACACTTACTGAACTTAGCATAAAGTTTATGTTCCCTTAGTGTCTGCAATGCTATTCTCAAATGATCAGCATGCTCTTCCTTATCCTTGGAATATATCAGAATATCATCAAATTCATGAATATTGCTGGTGCATTGGTCAAACCAAATGGTACTACTAGATACTCGTGGTGTCCATATCTTGAGACAAATGCTGTCTTTGGAACATCTTCCGATTTGATTTTTATTTGATGGTATCCAGATCTTAAGTCGATCTTTGAGACTACTTTGGCTCCTTTCACTTGATCAAACAAATCTTGAATTCTTGGTAAAGGATACTTATTCTTGATAATAACGTTGTTCAGATTTCTATAATCTCCACACATCCTTCTTCCACCATCTCTCTTATCCACAAATATTACTGGTGTTCCCCATGGAGATACACTTTCCTGAATAAATACTTTTCTGGCTAACTCATCAATTTGCTCTTTGAGTTCTTTTAACTCTTTGGGTCTCATCTTATATGGTGCTTGAGCTATTGGTGTTGTACCAGGAATTAGATCAATAGTGAACTCTATCTCCCGATATGGTGGCATTCCCGGTAGCTCTGCTGGAAAAACATCTTGAAATTCATTTACTATAGGAACATCTTCCAATTTGACCTCTTTCATCGAGTTCAACTACAGATCCACCATAATATGACTGTGCTTATCTGCTTGATAAACTATTCTTGCTCCACTTGGAGTTTTGATTGAGACAGTTTTCTCCTCACAATTTATCTGAGCTCCGTGTTCCATCATCCAATCCATCCCCAGCACTACTGCAATTCCCTTCAAAGGAATCACATAAAGGTCTCCGAAGTATGTACAACCACAGATCGAGATAACTTGATCTTGTTTTATGTGGCATATAATCACATTTCCCCCTGTCGTAACTACAGTCATAGGGCTTTCTAACGTTGCCCTTCTAATCCCGAACTTATCACAAAATTCTTCAGAAATGAATGAAGTAGTTGCACCAGTATCAAATAGAACTTTGCCGGGATTGGTAAGGATATTGAGCGTACCTATCACTGCATGCTCTGAATTATCCACCTCCTCAAGGGTTGCAAGTTTAGTTTCCCCGTAGGTCTGTTCCTCTTGCCATTGTTATTCTTGCCATTATTTCCTCCTTTATTGGGCTGTCCATTTCCTCCACTGGCTTGTCCTCCTCCCTTGGTAGGCCAACCTCCTGGTTGTTTGCTCGGACAATCGGTCTTGATATGCCCCTTCTGACCACAACCGTAACAGATCACTACAGGCTTTTTGCATTCCCTTTGGAAATGCCCTGGAATTCCACAATTGTTACAAATAATATTCATTCTCGGATTGGATTGATTTCCACCACTACCCTTGTTATTGTTATTGTTATTGTTGCCATAGTTCTTGTTCCGAGATTTGAACTCCAGATTGGGTTTAGGTTTGCTTGCCTGAATTCTCTTGGTTTCCTTCTTAGCTCTGTTCCTTATATCCTCTTGGACATTCTTATAATCATCTTCGAAAGTAATGGCTGCATCCAGCAACTGCTGATAAGTTTTCTTATTAGCTAACCTTAGATGCATTTTCACAAATGGGTTTAACCCACGCAGAAAACGTTTCTTCCGCTTCTCTTCAGTGTTAACATCCTCCTCAGCATAACGAGATAATTGACTAAACTCCCGGATGTACTTCATGACACTAGTATATCCCTGCTGAAGCTCCTCGAATTCTCTCCGCTTCAACTTCATAACACCTTCTGGAACATGATATTCACGGAATCTCTGCTTGAACTCCTCCCAGGTGAACTCCCTTCCTGGTTGTTGCATAGCCAACTGATTCTCCCACCATGATGTTGTAGGTCCAGTCAAAAGATGAGTTGCATACCTCAATTTCTCCTCATCATTGCAACCTACAGTCTTCAGCTTTCTTTCTGTATCTGCAAGCCAATCTTCTGCATCCATTGGTTCAGGGGCTGATGCAAAAGGTAATGGCCTTGCATTCTGGAAGTCAGAAAGACTTACTCCTCCACCTTCAGGTGCCCTCTGATTTGCTCGTCCCAACAGCTCTTCCATGAACTTGTTCTGGGTCTCTTGCATCATTTTCATACACTGCATAAAATTTTGCTCCATTAACAGCCTCATTGGTGGTGGTGGTGGCAATGCTCCCTGATTTGCTGCATCTGCATCGGCCTTCTCCTTGGCCTCTCGCTCCATCCATTGCTGCTCAGTTTCAATTTCTACACCCGTATCCATGACCCTCTAGTCCTGCAACATAAAGCGAATACTCATAATTACATCATGCACATGTGTTCTAAGCTCAACTTTACGCACAGAACTAGTCACACAATGAAGATCCAAAGAAAATCCAAATATGCATTTCACATATTATACATAATATAATAATAATACAAAGTCATTACACATATACCATATAGGTATAATCACAACACTACCTTATTTATCTAGCTATCTTATTTCTTTAGATACAATACACGATACTTGATACCGCTAATAGTTGCCTACTTCTAGTAGTAACTACGCTCATCATACATGCCTGATGTCCAACCGTGATGACGTGTTGTTCGTCGCACAGTTTGAGAAACAAATGGCCTTCCAGAAGGAACATACTTAGTATCTGAAGTGTCAGGACTTGAGTTATTACTCAATCTGAGCGCATTGACTCCCTCCAGCTCAGCTGAAAAGTCTTCAGAAACATATTCAACATTATCTCCCGTTTGCATCTCCTGAGCTTCATCCCTTGAGTTGTCAACAGGATACGCAGATCATGCTGCTTCCCAGGTGCTCCTTTGGGCAAGATAGTTAAACACTGGATAATGTATATTCCCTGGGTTTTGAGAAGATGTTGATGATTCAAACACTCTCTACTCAGGATCTTCTTCTTCCTCTTGATTATCTATCGACATGGCATTTCTACTACGGTTACTAGGGTTAATCCTTGCACCCATCCATCTAGATTGTCCAACATTTATGTCAGAACCATCTGTGGACATCTAGTGTTCATGAGATCCTTCATATGATCCCCTTCTCCAACCATCAGAATTCTCAATAGGAAGTTCTAAGTCAGAACCATCCCCTGAGACCTGTGGTACTGCATACCTCATATCTATAGTAGGATCATGTCTAGGTTTAGGACTTGGTGAATAAGGATATGGTATAAAAGATTCGGGATCTATAGGTATATCCTTAAAGATAGGTGTTGCACAACTACATGCTTCCTTCTCTAATAGGAATGCTAACTGCTTCCTCCTTTCCGGATCAGTTAGATCCTCTAACATGTCATTCTTATCTTCAACAATCACTTGATGTGTCTTGTAAAAAGACGCAACGAGTGTTCAGTATCTATCCATAGACTTGGAAGCTAACTTAGGATGCTTTTTAACCAAAGCAAGATGATCCGGTATAGGATCCGAGTCTATAGAATCATGAGGTATCACAGAGAATGTGCTACCTTCTAACTCCTTGGCTTTATGCTCCTGGATATT
This sequence comes from Avena sativa, assembly GCA_916181665.1. NCBI lineage: Eukaryota > Viridiplantae > Streptophyta > Magnoliopsida > Poales > Poaceae > Avena > Avena sativa. The sequence goes on from OV702280.1 coordinate 429,956,314, forward strand.
AGCTATCGACTCCACAACAGCAACATGATATGTTGCTAAATGACTCCTACCTTCACCTATAGGTAGATCGTGATATAATACAAGCTCCTATGGAAGTTCGATACTCACACGATACTTGGATAAAATTCGACCATCAAAGTAAGTTATAGTATTCACTGGAATTCTAGTTGGACAACTAAAGATCTTTAAAAGTTGACGAAGTTGGTCTGTGAATGATCCTTGATAATCATCAAGAGTCTCCTCTTTCCTTACCAAAGTCTGTTTTGGAAACTTTGGTGCCATAGCTCTGTATATCAGCAAAATAGTTTTGATTAGTATCCAATAATATATTGCATCATAATAAAGAATTATCGCACTAAAATATATAACGGAATATTCTCATTTGAATACCCATTATATTACTTTTAGAGAATTCTTTATCGTTGCTACACTTTCCTACATGTAATACCCTTTACTAGGTTTCCAATGTAAGGTCAAAGCAATTTGCTCTGATACCAACTGCGGTGACCCAGCATACCACTGCATGTGTAGTATACTATAGTCGTTGACATGACACTCACAGAACACCGTTCCGTAAACATCACATCCCTTAGAGTGGCACAACAGAAACATTGCGGGTCCATATTACAACATTCACACATTATTATTATTACAATACCAGAAGTTTAGGACTTCAAAAGGTTTCAACTTACAAACCAAAATATAAAGTGTTTCAGCGGAATTTAAAAGTAGCAACTCCGACTAGGAGTTGAGCTCAGCAGCTTATTCTATTGAGTTCATGCTGCTCGGCTCCGTTGATTACTACCAACTAGGATACTTAGTTGGACTCGTTATCGTCAACACCAAAGCGGATTTCGTAAACCACTCCTTCAACACCTCCTGACAGGTCAGGCTCCTCGTAGAACACATCTTCTTGACATTCAGCTGCATACATTGGCACGTCTTCGGGATCCTTAGAGTCTAAGCAAGGGATCAAAGGAAAGGATGAGTAACAGCGTTACCCAACAAGTTCATTATATGCAAGGTGGGAAGTTTGATGCTCTAACTACCACCTCGGATTATAAATCCTTGGCACTATGCAATTTTTGTAAATCTATCTTCAAAGATGGATTTTATTATGAAAATCTATGACCATCAGCTGTCACATCCCAAGATTTTCCAAATCTTGTAATGTGAAAATAAATTGAATAAAATAAAACTTTGTTTGATTTTCAAGGCCAGAAGAAATTTTTTGAACTTAAATAGAACTTCAAATATATTTGGATTAAATAAATCCTAAAGGGATTTACAAAGTTAAACATTTAATAAAGGAAATTAAAATGTTTTAAAATTACTATTTTGAATCTTTAAATAAAAAAATCTGGTTTTCAAAAGAAAAGATGGATTTATAAATAAGGATTATTTTATAAAACCAAAATAAAACTTGGCCAAGCTTTTGAATTAAAACATTTTATTTTAAATAAAATAGCAAAGGTTTAATTAAAAATAATAAAGGATTTCTTAAATAAAATAATAAGGGAATTAATATCCAAACTCTTTCAAAATAAAAGGTCTTACCAATTTAATTAAAATATCAAACTTATTAAATTATTTTAAATAAGTTTTCCAAGTATTTTATATTCTCTAATAAAACCTACTAAAGTGTTTTGGCTCTATTTTAGATTTCAAAATAAATATCTCAATGAAACAAATCCTATTTTAATAAAGAAGTCTAATATATTAATTAATAATGGACACTAAAATAAAGGGTTATTTTGTTTTAAAACAAATTTCCCAATATTATATATTTCCCAAATTAAACCTACTAATTGGATTTTGAAAATATTTAGGTTCAAATAAAGATTTTATTAATAAAATCAAACTCTATTTGATTTAATAACTAAGACCCATTTTATTGATTTATTAATGGACCCTATAATAAAATGTTATTTTATTTTAAACAAGTATTTCAAGTATCTTAGATTTTCAAATAAAACCTACTGATTTGGTTATGAAAATATTTGGATTTCAAATGGGGATTTTATTAATTAAACCAAACCCTATTTTATTAATAAACCATAGTCCATTTTATTTAATTATTAAATGGATCCTAAATTAAATATAAAAATATTATTTTATTTTGGATTTGGAATATGTTGATAAACAGAACCAAATTCAAATGAAAAGTTTGTTGTTTGTTTGATTTGATTTGAGTGTTGTTTGATTGCTTGATTAATTGGTTGAAACTCAAAACAGAAAAGAAATAGAAAAAGAAAAGGAATCAGAGACAGAAAAAATAGTGCAACAGACCCAGCCCACTAAGGCCCAGCAAAACCAGCCCAGTCTTCTCCTCGAATAAAACAAGTGGCACCAACTTTCTTACCCACTCAGTCACAGAAAAACGGGACCCACTTCTCCCTCTCACTCACTCGCTGACAACAGACCCCACCTCCTCTTATTTTTTCCCGAACCGTTTTCTTCACCACAGAGAGAACCCGCTGAGCAGCTGACAGGTGGACCTCCCCCTCTTCCCTTTTCCCACTGACCAGCAGACCCCACACCACGCCCCCTTCTTCTCCACCCCGCGACTACTTCTTCCTCCCCTCGCCACAGTTACTGCCATTGCTTCCTCGATTGAATGCGCCTTATTGCAGCATTAATCCCTCGATGCAGTCACGCTGTCTTAATCGCCCACGCCCTCTCCTCCATTCCCCTCTGTCACCACTCCTTCTCTGCCCCGAGGCTGCCACAATTTGACCCAGCACTTCCTCTGCCTCCGACGACCCCTCTCGCCAATTCCGGCCAGCACACGCTCCCTTCCGCCCCCCCTGAGCACACGAGCATGCTCACCATATACTGGCGCATCCGCCTGTGCCCTTTGTATGACCGCGGGCGCTCCAGAGTGTCGGCAACGACAACCTCCAGCACCGCCGCCGCGTCTGCCTTTCTCCGACGAGCTCCTCTGGTAATCCCTGACCGCCCCCTCCTCTCTAGTTGACACTATCGTACTCCCCTTCCTCGTACGAGTCTAACGCTCCCTCTGTTATGCACCGGCGTGCCTTGTAGCCTCGTTCCCGACAACAACCGAGCGTGCCTGACGGAAGCAGAAACTCCGGCGAGCGATTAGTACCGGCCCAGTGCACCCCTCGCCTCCTCGAAACCACGTCGGGCTTCCCCACGACCTTGCGATCACTGTGAGCCACTCCTCCCTCTCTCTCGCTTCCTGTGTTAGCCAGAACTCCACCGCCAGAGCCCGCGCCGCCGTCTGTCGCCGCTAGCGCCGCCCTCTTCTGGTCAGTCGCACCGTAGCCGTTCGATTTAAATCCAACGAATGCAATAGATTCATTTAACTGAAAGGGTACGCTAGCTCTGAACCGTGCGATATGACTTAGATCTAACGGCCTGCAGTGAGCGATCCGTGCGAACCGTTTTCGGCCAATTAAAACATGACGCGTGGCCAGCTCTAGTTTAAAACAGATTTTTGAATCAGAATTATTTGCAAACTTCAAACATTTATAACTTTTGAACCACACGTCCAAATTTGACAAATTTTATATCAATGGATTCAGGAGAACAAGCCCTAGCCAACCCTACCCTTAGTTTGACAAATAGTATCTGTTAGCTTGTTTGAATTTGCAGAAACATTTGTATGCTTGTGTAGAGTATAAAAATTGTTTAAAAATGATTTTTGAATTGAAACCTTTGCAAAATAGTTTGTTGTAATCTTACTGACCCTAGGAACCAACCATTGGTGTTAGAAATGATTTTTGAAAGATTTAGGTTAGATTAATTGACTTAGCCATTTTCTAGCCAAATAAAAAAAAGAATGGTTTTTGTTATAAAAATGTTTATGAAAAGAAAACTTCAAGGAAATGTTTTGGACCAAACCTACTGACCAAAAACACCAAGTTTTGCAATAGCAACTCATTTGGTGAACCCTATAGGCTAATGCCTTAGTAAAAATATTTCTACACCACATAAAATAACACTTTGTTTTGAAAATGGTTTTAAAGTGAAACCTTTTGCAAATGACTTGGCCACTTTAGAAAATGACCATTAGATGTACCCAAATGTCTATAACCCATTAGGAATCACTTTTTCAAACAAAACAAAGCTTGGCATGCTTGCATGCATTTCTTTGACTTTATTATTTATGTGTGTTGTTTTGCTTGATTGGTAGATTGAGTTTGTACCTTGCTTGATTGATTTGTAGTGACTTGAAGAGTGTGATTGTTGCAAAGATCAAGAAGTGAACCTATACTCTACCAAAAAGGCAAGTGATGCTTCATACTTTCTATCCCAATATTTTTATTATGCATTAGTGATTTTGCTAAGTAAAACTTGCATGGATTTTGCTAAGTATAGATCTTGCTATAGGAAAACCTAGTAGATGAATCCTTAGTAGGATTTTCCTAAGTTAGAGATTCCTACTACTACCAAGCTTAGCCTAGCTAATAGAAAACATGGGTGGAATAAATATTCACACTATGGAAAAATATTCTAAGTCTGAGGACTTAAGTTTTGTATAATAAAACAACTAAGTTAATGAATCACCTGGGTGGAAATGGAAGGATTGGGTTATGTTGAGTGGTTACACAAGGCCATGGACCTGGCTTGTGTATCTCACTTGTGGATGGCCACCCAGGAAACAAAGAGATTTGAGATGTCAAATGTTGAGAAGCTTCAAGTGCAACCACTTGGCAATATGGGCTCTGCCATGATCATATAGGTTGCAAGAACTTAGCCAAATGGACAGTGGGTGGTAGTGTTTGATAGGTTGGAACGCGTCCATTTTGGTCTAAGGGAAGGCTTCTGAAAGATTTTGTCTTGGGAAACCAAGTCTTGTGGGTAAAGTGCACCACCTCTGCAGAGTGTAAAACCTAAGTACTTAGCCATGTCCCTGGTAAAGGACAATTTGAGCATCAAGACATGGAAGCAATCAAGAATCTCATCATTCAAATTTCTAAATTAAAATCTTGTGGTTTGAACAAGGGATTGTTTGAATTCTTCAATCATTGATGGAGAGATGGCTTGGTACAAGGATCTTGAAATCTTTGGTTGAAGAAAAAAGATTTTGCCAAACAAAAACTTAGTATTTTCAAAATGATAAGAAAAATCTATTTTGAGCAATGCAAGCCTCAACCCCACTTAGCCAAATGCATATAGATGATAGACTCCACTATATTATCATAGTATCACTTGCCAATACAATTCAAATGTATTGACCCTTGTGGCTGTAACTTGTATGTTGCAGGTTTGTTTGATTTTAGTAAAGATTGATTGATTAGGATTACAAAGTCTACAACCAACATCTGCCTATGGCACTTTGAAGATGAAGGACCCATGACTATATTTATTCCGCTGCAATGTAATGTAATAGCCATATGAGCTATGTAAGATGTAATAAATCTATGTTATTCCTGGTTATAAAGTTATATTATGACCTTTGTTTCTTGATATTACATCTTAACTGTGGATGCTAGCTATTGATCCAGGGACTAGCATTGTAAACACAGGAGGGATCAATCTTATTAAAGGTTGGGACCCCTACATCAGCCTTCACAGGTTGACCAGAACTTTCATGGAGTTCCTTTCCTGCCACGTTCATAGCTCCTTCCCGGAACAGGGAGTAACAAGTTACAATTCTTACATTCTGCAGAGGTGCGTTACTTTACCCATGAGAGATCAACTCCTTGTTGCACAACCGGGCGTACTTTCCCGTCCACAATTCCATGATGTGGGGCCTAGTAGTTGGTCCAAGCCAATCACTGCCCCTTTGCAACCTCACATGCCTCCTTGGTGTACACCATGCCCACATAGTGAATTACGGCAATGGTTTGTACAAACCGTTAGATGCCAGAACTATCGTAGGACGATGAGGGTTCCCACCCATATGCTGCATATCCTCTACGAATTACCAATTAATATGCACGCTACGAGGATAACAGCCACGACCTGCACATCCGGCTTCATGCGAGAGGAAGAAGATACAGCTGACTTCTCCGTCCCATTCCAAATCTCATGTCTAACACGTAATATACGGTGCTAAAATCACTGATGTCAGGATTATTAAGTCCCTAATTGATCATCATTGTTGCAAATAGAACCCTAAGTTCTATTGCTCCAGTATATCACCACTTAGGATGATATCTATGATTTCTTTATTTGTGAAAATAATATTTTCTTTCTTTAGAGTATATATGATAACACACTATTTGCAAATACTTTGATAAAGACTCTTCAAAGGATATGAGCAAGTGATGAACTTGCCTTGTGATGGCAAGGTAGTGAAGTCTAATGCTTGTATGGGTCGCAGCGCCCCCTTGGGGTGCTCCCCGTGCCGCCATGGTGGTCGGCCACTCTGCTTCCTCTTCTATTCTCCAGCGAGGACCTTTGGTCAGTGCTTCCTCTCCTCTCGTGCTCTCTGTGCTAGTTCATCCTATACTAGATGTTGGTAGTAACCTTCCTGGTGATTGTCTGGTCCTGATTAGGTTCTTGGTTCTGTTTAGGGTTCATACCCTACTGTTGATTAGATATTGATGAATTAGATCATGTGTTGATGATCTCTGAATCTGTTAAGTGGTGACTAGCTGTGACTTACTGCTGATGATTAGATGTGGTGATGCTAGTGGTTTACTGCTGATGATTCCATGGTTAAATTTCATATGATTTAGATGGTAAAGTTGTTTTGGAAACAATACTTGGTAAAGCTAGTGGTTTTGATAACTTACCACTGTCATTACTTGGTTAATGACAGTGAGTATGGTGTGATGAAGTCACTGTCTTAGTACTGTTGGCTTGAGAATTCATGTATAAATTGAGATCAAAATGATCTCTTTCTGTGAAAACATATATATATATATGAATATCCTGTTTATGATTCCTGTGTTTAAGAACAGGAAAATGATTTATAATTGGTTGATTGTATCTGTGAAGATTGGATGCTTAACCTGCTTAGTTTAGAACTGTTCTTGTGACACCATCCTTGTATGGCACACAAGTCTAGATTCTTTTACTTGGTGTGGTTTTATTCAAGCTTAAGTTTTGGCTTGGCATGATAGATAAGTGAAATCCTCTTTCCTTATATCCCTAGAACCAATGATGTTGGTCTGAGGTTTAGGGATTTAGACCTCTATCTGTTGATTCACATGGATTAATTCTGGTAATGATACCAGCTACTATTGCTTGAATCAAAGTTTGGAAAAAATAATTGTAAGCTTGATAACTTATATAGATCCATAAGATTAAATTCTAAGGTGCTACTCTTGTCTTAGAGGTGTGCCTAGAAGTTTAAATCTTAGCTATGTTCATTCTTGAATTGAAATATAGCTTGATAGCTAAATCAATGATGTTGTTCTAAGATTTAGTTGGATCCTTATACTTTTCTGATTGCTTTTAGAGTTTAAAACCTCCGTGATGGATTCATCCCACTTGGGTGCTTTCTGAGAGTTTGAATAAGAATCACATCATGTATGTTTGTCTAATATTAGACAGATAGATCATTTGATGGTCTATTTACTCACCACTGTCACTTGATGTTGTGGTTTCTAGTGGTGAATCTTGTGGTAGCTTGATCTGGTGCTCCCCTGGTATTTCCAGCTCCTCGCTTGTCCTTGATCTAGCCCATCATCTCCTGATCTTGATGGCTTGATCTTGGTCTTTCTATCCACCTGATCTACCCCCTCCTTATGTCGCCATCTTGGTGATGTGTTCCTGGGCTTTGGTTGGTTTGATCTAGCTTGTCTTTGGCTTGGTTTAGCTGCTGGCTGCTGTGCTTGGTGTGTAAGAGCAATGGAATGATGTGGGGATTGGTTTTCCCACAGCTGTGTTGATAGTTTTGTTTGGTTGTGCTGCTGTTGTGGTGTTTACAGCACACACCATGTAGTTTGGTGTGTGTGTTTCCTATGTGCCTGCTGCACAGATGTGGATATGATCGGAATTTTGAAAGTTACTTTCATCTGGTTACTTCTACTTGGCTGGTGAAACTTGCCCCTCCTTGTTGTGGTTTGACTTTGGCTTAAAATTATGAAAGATACATTCTTTCATATTGGTGAAACTTGCCCCTTATAAACTCAATGATGAAAAAGTGAACAGTGCACTTCACTGTCAACTTCTGAGAGTAAAAATAATTCTAGTCCTAACCTTCTTTTTCTTTTCAGTTTATTTTTATTTTGCAGGTACCAGATTTGAAGATCAAGACTTTAGTTTAGGATTTTTATTTTTCTTTATAGATTATTCATTTGTAATAGCTCTCATATTCAATTGTAATCTTTAATTTATTCTTTTGTACTCTTTATTTTATTCTTTTGTAATCAAGATTGTACTATTCTCAATAAAGAAATATTATTCTTTATTTATTTTCTATTGTAAAGATTGTGGATGATTCTCATAAGTTACATTTTTGTAACTTATTTATTGAATAAAATTATGAAATGGATATTCATATTCTTAGTTGCTCTCTTTATATAAAGTTTGAGTTATTATTGGTTAACTCTTAATTAAATCAAAGATTCAAACATCATTCAAAAATCCTTTTGAATTTTAATTCAAACACTCAATTTTTAAATTCAATTTCATTTCTCAAAACACATAAGTCTATCAAGATCATCTCAAAGTCTATAGCAATCATCCTTCAAGACTATACCTAATCTCAAAGTATGAAAGAAACTTTGGTCACTTTAGGTTTTTATTTGGCGAAAAATTTACCCACATTTTCACAAATGAATGCATGCAACATTTCAAATTCCTAAATCTACCCTTCGTTAGTTCCTAAATGCTGGGATGTTACAGTAGGCTATGGGGATGGTAGGGATTGGATGAGTTCTATCATGTAATCGAATAAGATTGTTATGGCATGGTGCCTAGTATCTCTATAAGTGTTATTTGACTTTGTTGCGACTTGTTGTGCTTAATGCTTGTCACTAGGGCCCGAGTGCCATGATCTCATATCTGAACTTATTATTGAATCATTGTGATAGTATTGTTTGTGATCTTATCTACAAGTTATGTACACATATCATTGTTCGGATCCAAAGGCCCCGAAGTGACAGAAATTGGGACAACCAGAGGGGATGGCTGTGATGTGAGGATCACATGTGTTCTCAGAGTGTTAATGCTTTGCTTCGGTGCTCTATTAAAAGGAGCACCTTAATTGCCAGTAGTTCCCTTGAGGCCCCGCTGCCACGGGCTGGCACGACAAAAGATGTTGTGCAAGTTCTCATTACGAGCACGCATGACTATATATGGAGCACATGCCTATGATTGTTTAGTACTTGGATGCTTATTATTATTTATCTGCAATTTCCCTAGATCTTGAAGTTACATGTTTAAACTCGTCAATGCAACGCCCGTCCATCCATCCCTATGCCTACCGCACTCATATCCTATTGTTTGCTACTACTGTTACTATTGCTCTTGTTTTTCTGCTGCTATTGCTTTGCTATTGCTACTACAAACTGTTGCTACTGATAAACTTCTGTGAGCAAGAACTGTTTCCAGGTGCAGCTGGAATTGACAACTCAGTTGTTAAGGCTTACAAGTATTCTTTGGCTCCCCTTGTGTCGAATCAATAAATTGGGTAATACTACCCTCAAAGACTGTTGTGATCCCCTATACTTGTGGGTCATCAAAGGTCTGCATCTCCAAGGTGTTCGAATAGGTACATCAAGCAGATGAGTATGTATGTCGGCCCTATGAAGAAAAGTGTTGCTGTAAGGACATCTTGGAGGTGCAGACCTTATACAAGATCAAAGTATTGACGTACAAGGTTTGCATCTCCAGGGTGTTTGAGCAGGTACACCCAATGTCCATGTCCACCATCGATTCCTTTGTCACCACCAAGTCAACCACCCCTTGTCCCAAGTTGTAAATTGAATCTATACTATGATGGGAGAGACAGACACCCGCAAAGCCACTTATGCAATACAAGTTGCATGTTAAGCGTGGAGCAAGTCTCATGAACGATGTCATGTAAGGTTAGCCCGGGCCGCTTCATCCCATCATACCACAAGATGCAAAGTACACAAAAAGCAATTGATAATAAAAGCACCACCGCCCACAATGACCATTGTGTTCTACTCGTGCAACAAATCTACATATAGACACGGCTCTGATACCACTGTAGGGGTTCGTAGCATGGAAAAAAAATTCTACCGCATGCACACAAACAAGCCAAGATCTATCTACTAGATTGTAGCAACGAGTCGATTAGAGTACTCATCCTTGAAGATTCCAAAGCGGTTAACGAGAGCAGATTCTTATGGGTGATGTAGTCGTACACTTGCCGATCTCAAGATCGCGTAGACGATCCTTCCGGCTTTGCTTTCCGGTAGCGCTTCCGTAGTCGGTCACACGTTCGGTACTCGATGAAGACCTTCCTCTCCCTTGTTCCAGCAGGCAGCGGAAGTGGTAGTTCTCCCCTCACAATTCTGGCAGCACGATGGCGTGGTGCCAGAAGTAGAGGGAAGATCCTGCAGGGCTTCGCCTAAGCCAGAGCAGGTTATGGTGGATTTAGGGTTTCCGGTGATCTAGGTTTAGAGGGCCGGAGAGGAGGAGGTGGAGTCAGTGGCAACTAGGGCGACAGCGATACAATTCGGCGGCGGCACGAGGCGGCGCCGGCGGTGGCGGCTAGGGCGGTGGCATCGGCGGCGCAAGGTGGGGAGGGCTGGTTGTGATCTCTTAGGGCAGCCCCTCCCCTCTATTTATGAGAGGGAGGGCAGCTTGGGAGAGGGGAGTTTGAATCCTTCCCCAAATCCCTCTCCAAGTTGGAGGGAAAGAAGGACTCTTTCCTTCTTCCACTAGGAAACCATTGTTCCAGTTTGACTTTTCAAACCTGTCTTTTGACTTGCAATTTGGAGCTTAATTCGTCTCTTGCAAATGCCCAACCAAGCGACCTAGGAAATGATCCAATCATTCCACTTTACCAAGACACATTCACGAACCATTCCCCTTCCGGTCCAGTGAACCTTCTAGACCCTTCTAGAACCTCTCCAATGAAACCATCAAAATCATTCCCAAACTCCGGAATTGGACTTTCCTTCTATGAATCATATTCTCCAGACCATTTTGGATCTCTCCGTGATATCCCGGATCCCATCCGAAACTCCGAACAACATTCGGTCTCCCTATTTACATTCCATATCTACTAAATAACATCGAATCCTTAAGTGTCTCCCCTACGGTTCGTGAATTATGCGGACATGACCGTGTTGGAATTATGCCCTAGAGGCAATAATAAAGATGTTATTATTATAATTCTTGTTCATGATAAAGTTTATATTCCATGCTAGAATTGTATTAGGCGGAAACTTTAATACTTGTGTGGTTTGTGAACAACACCGTGTCCCTAGTACGCCTCTATGGACTAGCTCATTGATTAATGATGGTTAAGGTTTCCTAACCATAGACATGAGTTGTCGATTAATAATGAAATCATATCATTGGGAGAATGATATGATGGACAGACCCAAATTAAGCGGAGCAATTAGATCGTGTCATCGTGTTCATCTTTGCGAAGATTTTCTTATTTCCAATATTGTATTCCTTAGACCATGAGATAATGCAACTCCCTGGTATCGGAAGAAATCTTTGAGGTCATCAAACGTCATCCTATGAGAGGGTGATCATAAAGGTGTCTCTCAGGTGATCGGAAAGTGCCTGTTGGGTTGTATGTATCGAGATGGGATTTGTCCCTCCCAAGTCGGAGAGGTATACTTCGGGCCCACTCGGTAATCGATATCAACACCGCTTGCAAGCACGTGGTTAAGGAGTTAATCACAAAGTGATATCGGATTACGGAACGAGTAAAGTACTTGCTGTGAACGAGATTGGACTAGGTATGCCGGTACCGACGATAGAATCTCGGGCAAGTAAAATATCGCGTGACGAAGGGAATATATATATGGGATTAATTGAATCCTGGCATCGTGGTTCATCCGATATGATCATCGATGAATGTGTGGGAGTAAATATGGGTTTCCGGACCCCGCTGTTGATTATTGATAGAAGATCACGTCTACATATTCTCGAACCCGAAGGGTCACACACTTAACGTGTCTCGACGCTAGGATAGATTGGATAATTGGTTTATAAGTTTTTGTTCGGAGTCTCGGATGAGATCCAGGACGTCACGAGAGGTTCCGGAATGGTCCGGAGAATAATATTCATATAAGGCAAAGCAGATTTTGGAGTTCGGAATTGTTTCGGGTTGTTCGGTATTGTCCCGGAAGCTTCTAGAACCTTCCGTAGTGGGACTAACATGGCCCCACTTGTCGGGAGGGGGCGTGGGTCTACGAGGGAGTTCCCTGGCCGCATTGGGCCAGGGGCACAAGGCCCCATAGGCCCAGCCGGCCAAGCCCTAGGGGAAACCCTAGGGGAGCTTCTAGAAGGGGGGAAACTTGCCCCCCACTCCTCCCCCCTTGGCCGCCGGCCCTAGGGCTTGGGGGAGGGGCAAGGGCCAGCCGCCCACCCCTCTATATAAAGAGGGCTGGGGGCGCACCCTCCACACACCTCCTCCTCAAGCCCTAGCCACCCTGCTGCCCTCCTCTCTCTCTTCCTCCCGACTGTGTGTAGGCGAAGCCCTGCCGCAGAAACTCTCCACCGCTTGCACCACGCCGTCGTGTTGTAGATCCAACCTATGTCTCCACCCCACTTGCTGGACTGAGGAAGGAGGATACGTCGAGGTGCCGCACGTGTGCATCTCTCGGAGGCATCGCCACTTGCGGTGTTAGATCGGATCGGATCGGATCGGATCACGAAGAGGAGAAGCGAGTACGACTACATCAACCACGTTCCGTTGAACGTTCCGCTGTGCGAATCTTCAAGGGTATGAAGATCTCATCTATCCCTCTCTTTTTTTGCATCTCCTAGATTAGATCTTGGCTTTTCCCGTTCGCATCCGTAGAAAATTTTGATTTACTATGCTGCGAAACCCTTCAGTGGTATCAGAGCTAGATCTATGCGTAGATGTGTTTCACGAGTAGAACGCAACATGCTTGTTGCGGGCGTTGATATTTTCTGTTGCAAGCCTCTTTTTTGTGTACTTCTTATGACGCGGGATAGTAAGATCGAAGCGGTCCAGGCCAACTTTACGCGACCTCGTTCGCGAGACCGGCTCCGCACTTGACGTGTGGCTTGTTCCACACATGCGGCTGGTGGATGCCAGTTTCTCTCACTATAGTTGTCATGCGATTTACACCGGAGTTTGGCAATCATAATATCACCGTTGTGGCTTTCCGTAGGTAAGAATTGTTCTTAGCTTGTTACTCCCATAAGCCACGTAAAACATGCAACAACAAAGTAGAGGCGTCTAACTTGTTTTTGCAGGGAGTGTTTCTGTGATATGGTATGGCCCAAGATGTGATGTGTATGTTGTATGCAATGATCATGTTTTGTAATGTTTCACGACTTGCATGTAGATGAGTACACAACTGTAAGGAGCCATATGGTTGTCTTTATAATTGTGTATGACCTGTGTGTCAACTTCTTATACGCCATGTAATAGCTTTACTTTATCGCTAAGTAGTTAGCAATAGTTGTAGTTGCTATTCGTGGTGGAGGCAATCATGGTGGAGTGATGGAGATCATGCTGGCACGCACAAGATGGAGATCATTGCGCGAAGATTGGTTATACCATGTCACATAAAATTATATGCATGTGATGTTTATCCTTTTATGTATCTTATTATGCTTAGATCGCGGCGGTAGAATTATAAGATGATTCCTCACTTAAAGATCAAGATAAAACTGTGTTCTCCCCATGTATGCACCATTGCGAAAGTTCGTCGTGTTCAAGCATCACGTGATGATTGGGTGCTATAAACTCTGCGTTCACATACAACGGGTGCAAGCCAGTTTTGCACACGCGGAAATACTAGGGTTTGACTTGACGAGCCTAGCATGTACAGACATGGCCACGGAACACATGAACCGAAAGGTTAAGCATGAGTCATATGAATGATATGATCGACACTTCGTTGTCCACCATTGAAACCACATCTCTTCTCGTGAAGATCGGATTAGGTGTGGTGAATTTGGATCATGTTCACTAAACAACTTGAGGAATGTTGAATTTAGTGGGAGTTCATCTAGTAATTTGATTAAGTTGAACTAGTTATCATGAACATAGTCTAAATTGTACTTGCAAATTTTGTAGATCAAATGGCTAAGTCCAACTTGAACTTCAACGTTTTTGCTGAGAAAGAAAAGCTTAAGAACAATGGGTCTAACTTCACCAACTGGTTCCACAATCTGAGAATCATTCTCGCTGGCGGACAAAAGGACTATGTCCTTGAGAAAGCGCTAGGTGACGCCCCTGCTGTAGATGTGTCAGCTGATGAGAAAGCTGTCTATCAGTCGCCCAAAGATGATTATGGTGTGATTAAGAGCACCATGTTGTTTGCTATGGAATCGGACCTTCAAAATCGTTTTGAGGATTTCCCCGGGCCCTTTGAGATTCTTGAGGAACTGAAAACTATGTTTCAGACTCAGGCCCGTTCTAAGAGATAAGAGATCTCTGAGAAATTATTTAACAGCAAGATGGAGGAAGGGAGTTCCGTTAGTGAGCACGCCATAAAGATGTCGGGCTACACTCAACGCCTTGAGCAACTGGACTGCAAGATTCCAGAGGAGCTCAAGATTGACAGGGTTCTGCAATCACTCCCTCCTAGCTACAAAGGTTTTGTAGTTACTCATCATCAGATTGGTTCCACTGATACGATCACTGAGCTCTTCGCTAAGCTGAAAGCTGTGGAGGTGGACATCAAGAAGGATAATCATGTGTTGATGGTCAACAAGCCCCCCACCTTTAAGAGAGGTAAGGGTGCAAAGAATCCCTTCAAGAAAGGCGGCGGCAAGCGCGTTGCCCCTGCTGAGAAGAAGCTCAAGTCTAGACCTAAGCCGGACACTGGGTGCTTCTATTGCAAGGACAAGGGTCACTGGAAGCGCAACTGTCCGGAGTATTTAGCGGACAAGAAGGCTGGCACCATCAAAGGTATATTTGATATACATGTTATTGATGTTTTCCTTACTAGCCCTCGTTGTAGTGCCTGGGTATTTGATACTGGTTCAGTTGCTAATATTTGTAACTCGAAACAGGAGCTATGGAATAGACGGCAGCTGGCGAGGGATGAGGTGACGATGCGCATTGGCAACGGATCAAGAGTTGATGTGATGGCCGTCGGCACGCTCTCCTTAGTTTTACCTTCGGGGTTAGTTTTAAATCTCAATAAATGTTATTATGTGCTTGCGTTGAGCATGAACATCATATCTGGATCGTGTTTATTGCAAGACGGTTATTCATTTAAATCTGAGAATAATGGTTGTTCTATTTATATGAGTAACATCTTTTATGGTCATGCACCTGCTGTGAATGGTTTTTTCTTCTGAATCTCGAAAGGGATGAAACACACATCCATAACATTGAGGCTAAGAGATACAAGGTAGATAGTGATAATACTACTTATTTGTGGCACTGCCATCTAGGTCATATTGGTGTAAAACGCATGAAGAAACTCCATTCTGATGGACTTTTGGAGTCTCTTGATTTTGAATCATTTGACACATGCGAGCCATGCCTCATGGGCAAGATGATCAAAACCCCGTTCTCCAGAATGATGGAGCGAGCAACGGACTTGTTGAAAATCATACATACCGATGTATGCGGACCGATGAGTGTTTCGACGCGCGGTGGATATCGCTACTTTCTCACTTTTAGTGATGAATTAACAAGATATGGGTATATCTATTTAATGAAACATAAATCTGAAACATTTGAAAAGTTCAAAGAATTTTAGAATGAAGTGGAAAACCATCGTAGTAGAAAAATTAAGTTTCTACGATCCGATCGTGGAGGTGAATATTTGAGTTATGATTTTCTCACGCGTCTTAAAGGAAGCAGAATCATTTCGCAACTCACGCCACCCGGAACACCACAGCGTAATGGTGTGTCTGAACGCCGGAATCGAACTCTATTAGATATGGTGCGATCAATGATGTCTCTTACTGATTTGCCGTTATCATTTTGGGGTTATGCATTAGAAACCGCTGCATTCACTTTAAATAGGGAACCATCTAAATCCGTTGAGACGACACCGTATGAACTGTGGTTTGGTGCTAAACCTAAGTTGTCGTTCCTTAAAGTTTGGGGATGCGAAGCTTACGTCAAGAAGTTGATGCCAGACAAGCTCGAACCCAAAGCGGAGAAATGCGTCTTCATAGGATACCTTAAGGAAACTATTGGGTATACCTTCTATCACAGATCCGAAGGCAAAGTGTTTTTCGCAAAGAACGGATCCTTTCTTGAGAAGGAGTTTCTCTCGAAAGAAGTGAGTGGGAGGAAAGTAGAGCTAGACGAGGTTATTGAACCTTCTCTTGAGTTGGAGAGTAGCGTAGCACCTGAAATTGTTCCAGTGCCGTCTGCACCAACAATAGAGGAAGCTAATGACGAGGATCATGAAGCTTCGGACGATGATACTACTAAACATCGCAGATCGAAAAGGTCGCGTGCCCCTCCTGAGTGGTACGGCAACCCAGTCTTAACTATCTTGTTAGTAGATGACAGTGAACCTACGAACTATGAGGAAGCAATGATGAGCCCAGACTCTGAGAAATGGCTAGAGGCCAAGAAATCCGAATTGGGATCCATGAGCGAAAACCAAGTGTGGACTTTGGTGGACCCTCCTAGCGACCGAAAGGCCGTTGAGTGCAAATGGATATTCAAGAAGAAAACGGACGCGGATGGTAATGTTACTGTCTATAAAGCTCGACTTGTCACGAAAGGTTTTCGACAAGTTCAAGGTGTTGACTACGATGAGACTTTCTATCTTGTAACGATGTTTAAGTCCATTCGGATTTTATTAGCAATTGCTGCGTTTCATGATTATGAAATATGGCAGATGGATGTCAAGACTGCGTTCCTTAATGGCAACATTGATGAAGAGTTGTATATGATGCAACCCGAAGGTTTTGTCGATCCTAAGGATGCTGATAAAGTGTGTAAACTTCAGTGTTCCATTTATGGACTGAAGCAAGCATCTCGGAGTTGGAACCTTCATTTTGATCAAGTGATCAAGAGCTTTGGATTTGTTCCAAATTGCTACGAAGCTTGTATCTACAAGAAAGTGAGTGGGAGATCAGTGACATTTCTGGTACTATATGTGGATGACATATTGATTATTGGAAATGACATTGACATGCTTAACAATGTGAAGAGTTATTTGAACAAATGTTTTTCAATGAAAGACCTAGGGGAAGCTGCTTATATATTGGGCATCAAAATCTATAGAGATAGACAAAGACGCCTGATAGCTTTAAGCCAAAGTACATACCTAGACAAAGTTCTAAAAAGGTTCAGAATGGATAAGGCAAAGAAAGGTTCAGTGCCTATGTTGTCAGGTAAGATATTGAGCAAGGCTTAGTGTCCAGCTACGGTAAATGATAGAGAAGCTATGAGCAAAGTGCCTTATGCCTTGGCCATAGGTTCTATCATGTATGCCATGCTGTGTACTAGACCGGATGTGTCCAATGCTCTTAGTTTGAAGAGCAGGTACCAAAGTGATCCAGGAGTGGAACACTGGACAGCCGTGAAGAACATCCTAAAATATTTAAATAGGACTAAAGAAATGTTCTTAGTCTATGGAGGTGATGAACAGCTCGTCGTAAAGGGTTACGTCGACGCAAGTTTCGACACCGACAAGGATGATTCTAAATCTCAGACAGGATACGTTTATATTTTGAATGGAGGAGCTGTGAGCTGGAGAAGATGCAAGCAAAGCGTGATCGCGGGATCTACAGTAGAAGCGGAATACATGGCTGCTGCAGAAGCGTCAAGTGAAGGAGTTTGGATCAGGAACTTCATCACTAAGCTTGGTGTGGTTCCAAGTGCCTTGGACCCACTGGAGATATTGTGTGACAACACTGGCGCCATAGCACTGGCTAAGGAACCAAGATATCATCCAAAGACCAAGCATATCAACCGCAAGTTTCATATAATCCGAGATTATATAACAGATGGAGATCTGAAGATTAGCAAAGTACATACAGATCTGAATGTCGCAGATCCATTAACTAAACCTCTTCCACGAGCAAAACAAGATCAGCACCTTAGTGCCATGGGTGTTAGATTGTTGCCAGATGTAAACTAGATTATTGACTCTAGTGCAAGTGGGAGACTGTTGGAATTATGCCCTAGAGGCAATAATAAAGATGTTATTATTATAATTCTTGTTCATGATAAAGTTTATATTCCATGCTAGAATTGTATTAAGCGGAAACTTTAATACTTGTGTGGTTTGTGAACAACACCGTGTCCCTAGTACGCCTCTATGGACTAGCTCATTGATTAATGATGGTTAAGGTTTCCTAACCATAGACATGAGTTGTCGATTAATAATGAGATCATATCATTGGGAGAATGATATGATGGACAGACCCAAATTAAGCGGAGCAATTAGATCGTGTCATCGTGTTCATCTTTGCGAAGCTTTTCTTATGTCAAATATTGTATTCCTTAGACCATGAGATAATGCAACTCCCTGGTATCGGAAGAAAGATTTGAGGTCATCAAACGTCATCCTATGAGAGGGTGATCATAAAGGTGTCTCTCAGGTGATCAGAAAGTTCCTGTTGGGTTGTATGTATCGAGATGGGATTTGTCCCTCCCAAGTCGGAGAGATATACTTCGGGCCCACTCGGTAATCGATATCAACACCGCTTGCAAGCACGTGGTTAAGGAGTTAATCACAAAGTGATATCGGATTACGGAACGAGTAAAGTACTTGTTGTGAACGAGATTGAACTAGGTATGCCGGTACCGACGATCGAATCTCGGGCAAGTAAAATATCGCGTGACGAAGGGAATATATATATGGGATTAATTGAATCCTGGCATCGTGGTTCATCCGATATGATCATCGATGAATGTGTGGGAGTCAATATGGGTTTCCAGACCCCGCTGTTGATTATTGATAGAAGATCATGTCTACATATTCTCGAACCCGAAGGGTCACACACTTAACGTGTCTCGACGCTAGGATAGATTGGATAATTGGTTTATGAGTTTTTGTTCGGAGTCTCGAATGAGATCCAAGACGTCACGAGAGGTTCCGGAATGGTCCGGATAATAAGATTCATATAAGGCAAAGCAGATTTTGGAGTTCGGAATTGTTTCGGGTTGTTCGGTATTATACCGGAAGCTTCTAGAACCGTCCGGAGTGGGACCAACGTGGCCCTACTTGTCGGGAGGGGGCATGGGCCTACGAGGGAGTGCCCTGGCCGCATTGGGCCAGGAGCACAAGGCCCCATAGGACCAGCCGGCCAAGCCCTAGGGGAAACCCTAGGGGAGCTTCTAGAAGGGGGGAACTTGCCCCCCCCCCCCCACTCCTCCCTCCTTGGCCGCCGGCCCTAGGGATTGGGGGAGGGGCAAGGGACAGCCGCCCACCCCTCTGTATAAAGAGGGCTGGGGGCGCACCCTCCACACACCTCCTCCTCAAGCCCTAGCCACCCTGTTGCCCTCCTCTCTCTCTCTCCCTCCCGACTGCGTGTAGGCGAAGCCCTGCCGCAGAAACTCTCCACCGCTTGCACCACGCCGTCGTGTTGTAGATCCAACCTATCTCTCCACCCCACTTTCTGGACTGAGGAAGGAGGAGACGTCGAGGTGCCGCACGTGTGCATCTCTCGGAGGCATCGCCACTTGCGGTGTTAGATCGGATCGGATCGCGAAGAGGAGAAGCGAGTACGACTACATCAACCACGTTCCGTTGAACGTTCCGATGTGCGAATCTTCAAGGGTATGAAGATCTCATCTATCCCTCTCGTTGTTTGCATCTCCTAGATTAGATCTTGGCTTTTCCCGTTCGCATCCGTAGAAAATTTTGATTTACTATGCTGCGAAACCCTTCAGACCGAGACACTTCTCCGATCAATAACCAATAGAGGAATCTGGAAATTCATATGGCTCCCACATATTTCTACGATTACTTTGCGATCGAATGAACCACTTACATACGATACCAATTTTCCTTTGTCTCGCGATAGTTTACTTATCCGAGGTTTGATCGTCGGTATCTCTGCATACCTAGTTCAACCTCGTTACCGATAAGTACTCTTTTCTCGTTCCCATGATATGTGATCCCTTGTGAGCTAGTCAGATGCTTGCAATCTAATTGGATGATATTCCACTGAGAGGGCCCAGAGTATATCTACCCGTCATGTGGATGGACAAATCCCACTCTTGATCCATGTGCCTCAATACATACTTTCGGAACACTCAATGCCACCTTTATAGCCACCCAGTTAAGATGTGGTGTTTGATGTCATCAAAGCATACTTCCGGTGATGGTGATTAGCCTGATCTCATGGTCGAAGGAATTAGGTTACTATGTATCAGAAAGCTT
Organism: Avena sativa; assembly: GCA_916181665.1. NCBI lineage: Eukaryota > Viridiplantae > Streptophyta > Magnoliopsida > Poales > Poaceae > Avena > Avena sativa. The sequence goes on from OV702280.1 coordinate 429,976,683, forward strand.
ATAGCAAACGAACTATTGAAATGACTTGATCTTTATGCTACGCTTATCTATAGGAGTATGTCCATCATACCATTCTCCAAATGATATGATCTTGTTGCTAACAACATCTCTATATTCATGATCCAGAAACCTTGATCATCTCTTAACCAACAAGCTAGTATTACAAAGAGGCTTTACTAGGGACTCTAATTTAGTTTACAAATCACACAAGTATTAATGTTTTCGGTTAATACTATTATAGCATGAATGTAAACATTTATCATAAACACAAAGATATAATAATAACCACTTTTATTATTGCCTCTAGGGCATATCTCCAATCTTTGCTAGATACATTAGTGCACCAATTACACTAAGATATGGGAACTCAGGTCCCAATATCTCCTCATCCTCATCCATAGGTCTAAAAGGGTCTTTATCTCTATCGAGAGACCTAACAACCATAGGAGTTTTAGACGGGTATGCTTTATCCATATTGAGTTTATCCAATATCTTTTGGATGTAAGCAGACGGATGAACTAATATTCCTGAAGCAATATGTTCAAGTTGCAAACCGAGACCAAATCCATCAGTAGATTTCTTTATGAACACACATGGGCAATCATCATCATCATTCAAGTACCCTTTCTGCAAAAGGAACTCACTTATTCGGTTGTACCACATTCTACCCAACTGCTTCAAGCCATATAACGACCTCTGTAGCTTTACGCAATACATTTTGCGATCATCCTTCGAATCTGAAATATTCATTCCCTTAGGGACTTTCATGTAGATATCCGTATCTAGCGACCCATATAAATATGCGGTCACCACATCCATCAATTGGATATATAAATTCATTTGCACTGCTAGTGATATCAAGTATCAAAATGTGATTTCACTCATCACATGAGAATATGTTTCATCATAATCGATGCCAGGTTTCTGTGTAAACCCTTGTGCTACAAGCCTCGCCTTATATCTCACCACCTCATTGTTTGCGTTCCTCTTTCGAACAAAAACCCATTTCTCCCCTATAGGGAAAACATGCTGAGGAGTAGGTATTACTTTAGTAAATACCCCTATTTTGGTAAGCGAGCGTAATTTATCCTCAATTGCAACCATCCATTTGGGCCAGTATGAGTGTTTCATACACTCTGCCATGGTCTTAGGTTCATGGTCCAATGCCAGGTCATTTTCAATCTTTGAGGAGAAAAATATGTTGACATTTGTAGATTTTCTGTTGAACAATTCTCCTGATTCAACATAGTTTGTGGAATCTCTTTAATACCTTCAGACTCATCGTGATTTCCCTCAACAATTGAATCGAGGTGTTCCAATGTCCCAGCACCTATATTTGTGTGCGCACTTGTGCTGGGCCCTGGATGATAAACACCCTTTAGGTGTCTTTCTTCAATACTTGGTTGAACGTCAACCCGTGGTTGACCTACATTTACTGTTTGAGAGATCCTCATTCCCCGCGGACGCTTCTAAGAAGCCTTGTCCTTTTTGTCCAGATTTCTCTCCCTCTTGCGCAGTTGAGTGTTCTTTGCTATCTCAACTCTCTCTGGAACATTCATAGTGGGAACATGGGATTTAGTGACACCTTTATAATCAGTAAATGCATCTGACAGATTATTTGCAATATTTTGCAAATTCATGATCCTCTGAACCTCCAGTTTAGATTCATTCGTATGTGGATCTAAAGACTGAATGTCTTCAACATTCCAATCTATTTCTTGGCATTCTTTGTGGTCCTTTTCTCCTCCTAATGCCGGAAAATTATCCTCATTGAAGATGCAATCAGCGTACCGGGCTGTGAAGAGATCCCCTGTTAGTGGCTCCAGGTACTTTATAATCGACGGAGAAGTGTACCCAACATAGATACCCATCTTTCTATGGCGAACCATCGTTGTACGCTGAGGTGGTGATATCGACACATACACAGCGCAATTGAATCTTTGAAGGTGGAATTACTTGGTTGATTTCCACGTACTAACTACAAGGGGGAGGCCGTATGGTATGCAGTTGGTCGAATTTATATCAATTCCGCGGCATATAACACCGCATGTCCCTAACATGAAGTTGGGAGATTACAATTCTATAGGATCGGTCTTGCTATCAACTTGATCCTCTATTGTTTCGTTCAGGTCCTCCAGTTAGTCACACAGTCTACTTTTCCCTCATTCTCCTCAGCCCTCCCACGCCGTGTCGCTGCCAGCGCACCACCGCCCTCTAGAAAGGCCATCATCGGGACCCTTTATCTCTCCCCTAACCGTCGCCCCTCCAGGCCTCTTGCCTTTGAGGTTCGGCCCTGTTTACCGTCACCGGAATATCCAACCAGATACTTCCATCTCTGGCCACGACCTTTTTTCCCGGTTGCTACTATGTCCTAGGAGTCAAGGCAGGACGGTGCTCTAGGGCCTTGGTTGGCGGCATGGTCGAAACTGAGTGGGCCAGTCGGTGTCGGCCATACCTAATGGCCACGCTGACTGGCCGCGTTCTCAGTGTGATGGTCAAGTTGGTTTGGTCCATTCGGTTTCGGTCACACCGACCGGTCCACTTGGTTTCGGCCACACTAACAATACTCTATTTTTGTAAATTCTAAAATTCTGGTTTTAAAACTCGAAATAAATAAAATAACTTATTATTTAAACAAAAATAGCCCTCGGAGCGCCCGGTGCCAAGCAGCACCTTCAAGAAGTAAAGCACCATCGACACAACGCTGCTACCTAGACCAGACAGCTCCTAGGGTTTCCCCAAGCAAGCAGAGTACAATGGACATGAGATTTCCGCGACGCCCTCCAGGAAGGAATGGTGCCACCCAAGGTGGCACCATGTCAGGTCTCCCGACCGCTGTCCACAAAATAACGCAGGCACCACGGAGCACCACCACCTAGCTTTGCTGCCCACCAGCATGGGCCACCATGATCTTATAGTCACCATCACCAGTCTCTTCGAGACACTGTCATGCGCTTGTACGATGGAGGTACACGGCATCACTTGGACAAGAAACAACAGTGTTGCATCCATGTGGGAGGGACCCACCTCCACCACCGAGAGGCAGTCATCGACTGGACATAGCATCGGGGGCACACTAGGCCCAAGCAAGCCTGTCCAGACCCAGACGGACCCCGTAAAGCCCCTACCACCCTACTGCAATAGGCAGGACACAACATTGTCATTCCCGTACTTGAACTAGTCGCCGCCACCTCCAGGCAGCCCCGCGGGCATCAGCGCCGGGCCTACCCGAGCCCATCTAGGGATGGGGCAGCCAGAACTGGGTCGGGGCAGAAGGGACGAGCATCGCCTTCTCGAGCACCCCTAGCCACGCCGGACCAGAGTGTTCCGAGGAGCACCGCTGCCATGGGAGGAGAGGGCCCCGACTCGCCTCCATGACACGGGGAGAGAAGAGTCATCGCTATCAGCGTCGCCCGGTGACCTCTGCCGACGGCGGCGATGAGGGGAGGGGGCTAGAAGGAGGGAGGAGGCCGGAGCTAGGGGAGAAGGCACCCGTCACCCTCGGGGGCTAGAGGGGTGTTGGGTTGAACTTTACATGTAGAAACTCGAGATTTGAAAATATGATGCTCAGATATATGATTTTTCCATTTTTTATCATAAATACACATTATTTCTAATTTTTTGCGCGTGTGTGTCATATATATCACTTGCTAAATCCTAATTTTGTTAAAATCAGAAATATGATTATTGATTTTTTTTAAAATAAGATCACTATTACCCATCTGTACCAAATCTCTACTCGCTGCTCTTGCCTTTTCGGTCCTACCTCCTCTATCTTTTACCTAACACTAACAGTCAAGCAAACCGGCGTGTGATGGCAAAACGGGTTCTACATGTACTCTCTTTGTTTCAAAATATAAGATGTTTTAATTTTACGAAATAAATGTATATATACTATATTTAATATAAATGTATATATACTATATTTAATATATAGATTCATTCATATTTGAAGTGAATCTATATACTAAAAGAAGACTAGATATATTTTTTTCACAAACCTAAAACATTTTATATTTTAAAACAGAATAAGTATTTGCGTCTGCGGTTGGTATGTTGAGGGCTTAAAATGTGGTTCGGTTCAAGAAGCTGGGGTACACGTGAGGCGGTGAGGACGATCCACGTTATGCACTTGGCGCTTTCTTAGCGTGAGTACACCACCATATGAATCGACGCTTCTAGTAGAGCAATGCAATTCGTGTGAGAAGTCATGCAACCATAGCTTTCAAGGGTCATGGCATCCCAATTATAACAGCGAAAAATCGCATGACCTCTTATCTGAAAGCACTATAAAATCACAGGAGAGCTGGCTCCTCCTGCCGCTAGATCGGTTAGTATGGCGTGGGGGAGATCACGGTCCGTGCTATATAATGAGATGTTTGGGGAAACCAATATGGTAGCTGTGCTTGCTCCTAAGCAACTTCAGCATCAGTTTGGGGAAGGTTCTTAGTCGTGTCACACACATGCCTACACCGCGCCATTGGAGACATTCCAACACAATTGGCATTTTAATTCTCTGTGCATGTGCATGTAATTAGTTGTAGGGACAGATGGTTTTAGTGGGAGAATGGAAAACAGCATTAAGAAGTAAGATGAACATAGCTTTTGTCTTTTGACACATCTGAATCTAACCGATGTCTCAAAGCAGTGTAAGCTTATAGCTGCTTTGCTTGCCATTGGACAGATACATACGACGAATGAATTGTACTAGAGGGCAAATCATGCATACTGCGATAGTCAGAGAAACTACTTTAGCTTTTGGAAACCATGTAGGTTGGCTATCTGTTCCTACATCATGTGGAAGATCAAAGTGCTAGAGAACTATTTGAGCATCCACGCAGGGCATTTTCAAGAGATACTTGACTAGAGGGAGGAACCAGCCAATCATGGATACTTATTTTATAGTGCAGCCTCCATTTACAATTATTATCTCCGTCTCAAAATAGATATCAAGAATTTATCTAAAAATTTCTACATATGAACTGTACTAGAGGGGAATTCAAAACTGAAATCACTGGAGAAATTATTTTAGCTTTTGGAAACCATGCAGGTTGGTTATTCATTCCTACATCAATCAAGTGAAGGGACAGAAGGTATACCGTCACAAAAATTCAAAAGAGCGTTTCTGGATAGATGGCGATAGCTCTTAGACCTGTAGTATAAAACTTATTTTATAGTAAAACCTCCATTTACAATTATAAAATGTTTTAGATATTTCAATGTGAGCTACGTATGAACTGTACTAGAGGGGAATTCATGCTGAAATCTCTGGAGAAATTATTTTAGCTTTTGGAAATCATGCAGGTTGGTTACCCATTCCTACATCAATCAAGTGAAGGGACAGAAGGTGTACCGTTACATAAATTCGAAAGAGTTGTCTCGATCCCATGGCGTTTCCAAATAGATGGTGATAGCCCTTCAATAGCCCTTCCACTGTAGTATAATGCTACCGGTTTTTTTGGGAAAGGAGAGTAAAACCCATGCCTTTGCATTGGTTGATACACGCATCCATTTATTAAAGTTTCAACATGACAACATCCAAAAGCATTACAAGTCATGGATCACATAGAGTTGATACATGGATCAACCATAGAAATAAAATAAACAAGTGACTAAACATCATTGCTTCACTCTACTAAAATGCAGCCAGCCAAACAGGCTGAAGATGTGCCCAACGACCATCAAGAGACGGATGCACCCAGTAGGCATGAAACCCCGTTTGTCTTGCGACGATAGGAGCGTCCAAAACTACACCCAATTCTTGCCATACATCTTTTCATTCAATAGTTAAAAAAGGCCAATTTTTCAATAAACACCTATTTTTTTATTTCCAAAATCTCAATGCCTAGACCACCCTGATCATTCGGTCTAAAAATTATATTCCATTTTGTTAGTCTATATTTTTTTTTATTTTCATCACTTTGCAAAAAAAGCGAGACCTATAGAAATTCAAGTGTTTCCTTACCCCTCAGGATTTTTCAGAAACGATAGCATAAACATAGGTAAACTTGTCAAAATAGAATTGAGTAGAACTAAGCGATCACTATATGATAATAGCTTGCCCTTCTAGCAACCCAACTTCCTTTCACATCGGGTCTCTACTGGTTATCAATTTGAATTTTAAAGTTTTCTATAGTGGATAGTCACTCCCAAATACCGAAAAGGCAAAGACCCGTCCTCACATCCAAAAAATTGTTTGTATTATAGTTCTTCGTCTTTGTCTTAACCAAAACAGAATATCTCGCCCTTATGAAAATTAATTTTTAACCCCGATGGTTGGTTTAAAGCTATATAATATTTGTTTCATGTTCACAACTTTCTTTAAATCGTGTTCTATGAATAATATTATATCATTAGCAATATTATAGAGTTGAAACCCCTCCATCAACAAGATGTGGAATGGCCCTCCCACTTGTCCATCCTCCTTTGCACGTGCAATTAGAATGGCTAGCATATCTATAATTATATTAAAAGGCATCAGGGATAAAGGGTTACCTTGTCTTAGACCCTTCCTAGTCTAAAAATAGTGTCCAATACTCCCTCCGTCCCAAATTAGGTTGCATATAAGATTATTTTAGAGTCAAAATGTACAATTTTTGACCAAGTAGTTTGATACAACTATAATTTATACGGTGCCAAATTAATATTATTAGAATTTTCTTGAAATATATTTTCATAATATATACATTTTATATCACACATATTTATATTATTTTGTATATTTATGATTAAACTTCGCAATTGACTTACACGCAAAATTATGCACAACATAATATAAGATGGAGGGAGTATCATATTGACCCGTATTTCAACGTACACTTCCTCACAAACTGGTCAATCAATTTGCATCACTCTGGTGCAAACCCCTTCGTGCGTAGTGTTTGTTGAAGGAACAAAAATTTACTTTATCAAAATCAATTTTAAACAAAACTTCATCTATTTTCTTCCAATGAAACTTATGCATGGTCTCATGAAGAACAACCACCCCGTTTAGGAGGTGTCTTCCAAGTATGAACGGCAGATTGTGTAGGTCTAATAACCTTTACTTGTTTCATAATATAAGATATTTTGATAAGCTAATTTAATAGGAATCCGGGAGAGTACTAGTGTGGGAGAGTCTGTACATGCAGCTGCGGTCATGCATGACAACGTGTCGGCTCCAGACTCCATCGCACCTGCGGAATGCGAGGCCGAAAAGCAGAGAACTTCTGCTGGGATTGGGACGGCCTTGGCCCCTTGCTATGGCTGAGGCGTTGAACCGTTGAAGCTAGCATTTTCCCGAGGTTCTTGACTGGATGGAGGCAATCAGGTCTACTTATTTTAGTACTCCAAAACGATAGTCTGAGTGGAGAAGTTGGTCCGGCCGTCGGCCGCGAGACCTACGCAGGCAGTGACGATAGAGCCTCTCTCAGTTTTGGAGCCTCTCTGCCCCCAGCAGCCTGGTGACGCCGCTCCCTCGCGCGCTATATAATACTCCCACCTCACTCAAAGGGGAAAGCATCACTCCTCAGTCGTCTCAAGTTCACTGTTCACAGCAAGTCCACGATACTCATCTTCGAAACCATGTCTGCAGCTCCGGTGACGGTGCGGCGCATGAAGCTGGGATCGCAGGGGCTGGAGGTGTCCGCGCAGGGCCTGGGCTGCATGGGCATGTCCGGCCGCTACGGCGACCTCAAGCCGGAGGCCGACATGGTGGCGCTCATCCGCCACGCCGTGGACGCCGGCGTCACGCTCCTCGACACCTCCGACGTCTACGGCCCGCACACCAACGAGCTCCTCCTCGGCAAGGCGCTGCGAGGAGGTGGAGGAGGGGCAACCCGGGGCAAGGTGCAGCTCGCCACCAAGTTCGGCATCACGGGCACCTTCGAGGACGTGCGGGCCGACCCGGCGTACGTCCGGGAGGCCTGCGAGGGCAGCCTCGCCCGCCTCGGCGTCGACTGCATTGACCTCTACTACCAGCACCGCATCGACACCGCCGTGCCCATCGAAGCCACGGTCAGCTACTACTTCCTGCGTGAATTCGACTGTTTCACTCCTCAGAAGTGAGGAGACTCCTCTGTTCATCTCCCTAAAATCAATAAATTTGTTCTGCTGTAGATGGGTGAATTGAAGAAGCTACTCGAAGAAGGAAAGATTAAGTACATCGGCCTGTCCGAAGCATCGGCGTCGACCATCAGGAGGGCGCACGCGGTTCACCCCATTACCGCTGTCCAGCTCGAGTGGTCTCTGTGGTCAAGAGACGTCGAGCAAGATGTCATCCCGACTTGCAGGTACGTATCTGCACGAGTCGTCGGCGACATTCTGCGTTTCTACTCTAGTTACCCACACTGAAACCCAAAATTGTCTTCTGTTCTGCGAATTTCAGAGAGCTTGGCATTGGAATTGTGGCGTACAGTCCATTAGGCAGAGGATTCTTGTCTAAAGGGCCTAAACTCGTGGAGACACTACCTGAAGGAGATTTCCGCAAGGTGAACACTGAACACTTACTTATGTACTCCTACCTTAATGCTTCTTTTCTTCTTCTAACCAAATGTTCAAATGCATTTACTTTCAGACTCTGCCCCGATTCCAACCTGAGAATGTCGAGAAGAACGCCGTAATATTCGAGCGCGTGAGCGCCATGGCAGCCAGGAAAGGATGCACGGCGTCGCAGCTCGCGCTGGCCTGGGTGCACCACCAGGGGAGCGATGTATGCCCCATTCCCGGCACCACCAGGGTGGAGAACTTCAGCCAGAACGTGGCGGCGCTGTCCGTAAAGCTCACGCCCGAGGAGATGGCGGAGCTCGAGTCGTTCGCCGCCGCGGACGCTGTCCAGGGTGACCGGTACCACGGCAACTATCTCAAGACCTGGAAGGACTCCGAGACCCCGCCCATGTCATCCTGGAAGGCTACTTAGGCGTTTCGAATGTATATTTGGGAATAATTGTTGCAAGAACATTCACATGTTTTCATATGTAGCAAAGTTCCCGGCCCGCACGTTGTAGGAGTGTCTATCTATTCACTAGTATCGAACTAATTTCCAGAAAGCTATAGACACTTGTAATATACTTCCTTCGTCCAAAAAAGATGTCACAGATTTAACAAATTACCTGTATCAATACACTTGCATGTATCTAGATACATACAAATCTACCGACCCCTTCCCCCTAACCGTAGCCGGCACTCCTCCCCCATGTGGGCATGGTCGAGGTGAAGGAGGGAGCGAGACGACGACGAGCGACACGACGAGGGTTTTGGAGTAAGACAACACTACTGCTGCACACACACAAGATTCTGCAACTCTAAGATGGAGGGATACAAACATGATCTTTTCAGTTTATTCTCTCGCGAGAGTTCCTTAAAGGCGGTGTTGGCAGCTCTTTTACCGTCTGCTCCCACATTTGGCGGAGACAATGATCGATTGGGCTGGCCTGGCGGTGCCCAAGTTAGGGGTTGTGCGGGAGCAACAAAGTGCCATGTCCACAACACATGAGTTCAAGGTGCAGTTCAAGAATATGGAGCGACATCTACAGGTGATCGGACAGGTGCAGAAGTCGCAATGTTCAGAAAGGACAAATCCTGATGTTGTTCTAGGGATGCCTGCCATAGTCTCCGTACTGTAGAAGCTAAACTTCTACTTTCCTATAAAACATGCTGCCATCCCCACCGGTTGGCAAGTGTTGCTTATCTGTCTTCGACATCTTTAACTATACAACCATGCTTATCAATACAGTTAATGCTTCTTGTCATAGAAAAGATAAATTGTTGCTAAGTTAGCATGATAAGATTGTAAACAAGACTCATTTGGTGATATCTTCACCGGAAGAGAAAAGATCAAAACATATCTTGCAAGGCCAGGAGATACTTTTGGGGGCTCTCACCATAGAATTTATGTCGTCATGTTCACATGTGGAAATATGTCCTACATCTCCTAGAGCATTTGAGTGATGATGCCACTAATACAACACAATTTCATATTTGTTGGAAAAATGAAAAGCTTTGAGTTTGTATTTATAATGCATCTTATTTTCAGAATTCTTTGAAAGACTAAAGATCTTTCAACATGCTTGCAAAGGAAAGATCAAAACATTGTGCATGCTATAGGGCTGATTGGTACTACACCGAAATAAGTTGAGAAAAAAAGCACCGGTTGAGATGAGCTTTTGGAAGATACAAAGGGATTTTGTCTTGTGCATAATATTGGTGTGCCAAACATGGAAGATAATATACCAGCTAGAGGCCATTGGAGGGGTCGGGGCATCCAGTTGGTAACTTATTATGGCTATTTCCATCATGAAATATTCAGTGTGGTGCTTGATCAAACTATCGTTTAGTTGAGTAATCGCTTTTCTGAAAAGTATACTCAACTATTGAGGTGCATAGCTTGTCTTGATCCAAAGAAGTCATTACTAGTTTTGATATTGATAAAGTAACTGAAATTGCAAATGCAGATGACTTTTCTCAATATGAGTGTATAGTCCTTCGGAATCAACTTGACACATTTATTCTTGTTGCGAGAGATGATCCAGAATTTGCAAATTATAGTGATCTTGGGAAGCTAGCTTTGAAGATGGTTCAAACAGAGAGACACAAGATCTTTCCATTGGTGTGTCGTATTATTGAGTTAGCCTTGATTTTGTCGGTTGCAACGGCTACAGTGGAAATAGCATTTTCTACAATGAAGATTATCAACACAGACTTAAGGAACAAGATGAATAATGATTAAATGAATCATACTATGATATGCTATATTGAGCAAGACATATTTCCAAGCATCAACGATGAAAAAAATCGAGTGTTTCCAAAGTATACTGTCATGCAAGGGACAAATACCACGTATAGCTAGTGGTAAGTTACTTACCTACCCGTATGTATCATGTATTCATCAATACTATTTCCTGAATACTTTTCTTGTCTTTGTAGGTTCTGGTTCTTATCCTATTACTGATGAGAAAATGGTAGGATAGGATGAGAGCAAAGCTTCTTCGTTTAGATACTAAAACTGTGTCTTGATTATGCGATTATGACACCACACGTTTTTTTGTTTTTCTTATTGTCATTTGATTAACCATTAGACTTATGTTTTATGTAAAAACTCTATCTATGTACTTTTAGTGTGTTTTTGGTTAATATATTATGTTACTGAGAATGTCTTACGAGGTAATAGTTTTCATACTTTTCGGGCATTAGAAATTATCCCTGGTTGTTTCCAAATCGTAGGTCCACCATTGTACCATACCACGTGCTATGGCAGCACGACGAGATTTTTTTGCGACACAAAGGCGAAAAATTCACATAAGCATGACTAATAGAAATATAGGACGGTCATAAGTCAAGTTGCAAATTTCCAAAAAAAAAAGTCAAGCTGCAAATTTATTAAGAGGATACAAAATACTCGAATACTTAGATTTGTCTATGCAACTTCCAAATAGAAGAACTTCCAGAACAGTTTCAGAACAAGCATCCATGTCATGCACTTTATTCCTATAAGAGTTCATGCGACCATTGCTTTTAGGTTCCAAGGGTCATGCACTCATGCCATCTCAATTTTAACAGCGAGAAGGTGTGACTTAAAGCACTATAAATTAATAGGAACTAAGCATTGCTTGGTGGTGGATGGGCGAACATGGCAAGAGAAACAATATCGGAGTGGAGATCATGTGTATTGTAGTAAGATATTTGGGGAAACCAAAATAGATGTTGTGATCCTTTATCACCCAACGGTACATCAATGTGGTATAGATTCATGGTCCTGTTCCACACCTTCCCTCTATATACCATCGCGCTGAATGCATCGTCCGAACAGCACGTGTGTTGTTCATTTTTTAAGTAGCTTTCTCAAATTTTGCAACATATGCTGGTTTGCGATGTTCGAGAGAAAAGTGCCCGCAGAAAACCAATTGATAAGGACATTGACTCTAGCTCCTAGCAAGGGGGACCTAGAGCGAAAATAACCGGGTGTTACACTTCTAATTTACAAAAAAATTACCTGAAATTAGGGGTGTCATACACTACAAATGGATGTAATATATCAAAGATATCTATTTTTATCCGGTGTCATGTGACCTCTGAAGCTATAACGTAGGTACACTCCTGTGATACGTTCAAAACGTATCTACTTTTTCAAACACTTTTGCTATTGTTTCTCCTCTAAACTTGTGTGATTTGGATATAACTAACACCACGCTGCTTTTAGAGAATTACCTTGGTGTTTAGTTTTTGTGCAGGAAATCAACTATCAGGAAAAATCCCGCAAAATATGCCAAAAATCCTATTTCACCAGAAGATCCACGGAGCCAGAATACGAGACTGAGTGGAGGCCTGAGGGGCCCACACCCCCTGCCGCGCGGGTGGGCCCACCCTGCGCCTGGGGGGTGCGGCCACCTCAGGCACCCCCTCGGCCTCCCTCTTCGCCTACAAGTTGTCTCTTGACCTAAAAACCGAGGGGAGTTCGACGTTTTTCCAGAAAGAGTTCCGCTGCGCCGCCACCACCAGAAACCGCGATTCTAAACCAAAAACTCCGTTCTGCCACCCTGTCGGGATGGGGAATTTGGTGAGGATCATCGCCATCATCAACAACAACGCCTCTCCATCAACCATCCATGTTTTCCCCATCCATGAGTGAGTAATCCCCCGCTGTAGGCTATGGGGATGGTAGGGATTGGACGAGTTCTATCATGTAATCGAATAAAATTGTTAGGGCATGGTGCCTAGTATCTCTATTAGTGCTATTTGACTTTTTTGCAACTTGTTGTGCTTAATGCTTGTCACTAGGACCCGAGTGCCATGATCTCAGATGTGAAATTATTATTGATTTATGATGATATTATTGTTTGTGATCTTATCTGCAAGTTGTGTACACATATCATTATCCGGATCCAAAGGCCCCGAAGTGATAGAAATTAGGACAGCCGGAGGGGATGGCTGTGATGTGAGGATCACATGTGTTCATGGAATGTTAATGCTTTGCTCTGGTGCTCTATTAAAAGGAGCACCTTAATTGCCAGTAGTTTCCTTGAGGCCCCGCTGCAACGGGCTGGCAGGACAAAAGGTGTTGTGCAAGTTCTTATTGCGAGCACGCATGACTATATATGGAGCACATGCCTATGATTGTTTAGTGCTTGGATGTTTTACCTTATTTATCTGCAATTGCCCTAGATCTTGAAGTTACATATTTAGACTCGTCCATGCAACGCCCGTCCATCCATCCCTATGCCTACCTCACTCATATCCTACTGTTTTCTACTACTGTTACTATTGCTCTTGATTTGCTGTCGCTGTTACTTTGCTATTGCTACTACAAAATTGTTGCTACTGATAAAATTCTATGAGCAAGAACTATTTTCAGGTGCAGCTGAATTGACAACTCAGTTGTTAAGGCTTATAAGTATTCTTTGGCTCCCCTTGTGTCGAATCAATAAATTGGGTAATACTACCCTCGAAGACTGTTGCGATCCCCTATACTTGTGGGTCATCAAGACTATTTTCTGGCGCTGTTGCCGGGAAGCATAGCTTTATTTATAAGTTCAGTTGGATCTACTATTGTTCACTGCTACTCCTTTCATCATGGCGAAGTCTCGTGATGGAAAGTTTCCTATTTTACCATACATCACAAGAAGAGGTACAGTCCTAAACACCTCTGCTGCTCTTGATTCATCGTCTGTTATAAGTAAGCTTGTCACACCACCACCACATACACATGCTACACATACTGCTACTACTGCTGAATATGAAACTGCTTCTGATACTCATGATGTTACCTCTACTGTGCTTGATGCGAGTGGTTCATTAGGTCCTTTCCTAGATGCTACTATTGCTAGAACTATTTTGGGAAACACCAAAAATCCTAGTGAAGCCACTGTTACACCTGTTAGCTCGCTTGGGTCTAGAGAGAGATATGATATTAGTGATGGTTACATTAAAATGACTAATGATTTTATTTAAGAGTACCAAGACACACATGGTGCTAGTGCTATTAGGAGTCTCCTTAAGAGACGTACCATTATTCCTAAACTGTCTTCTGATCCTAAGTTTGTCACCTCTCCCATAGATATTAAAGATGAAGATTATGATTTCTCTCTTGATTTATCCTATTTAGACATTGTTGAGAAAGAACCTTTTTGTGGGACTGAGAGTGAGAGTGTTGTGGCACATATGAATGAGCTTTCCACTATGAGTGATTTATTCTCTGATGATTTTAAGATGCGCAAGTACTTTGTTACTAAGATCTTCCATTTTTCACTAAAAGGAGAAGCTAAGGCTTGGTTTAATAGATTACCTCCTGGATCCATTGATAGTCCTGATTTCTTGATTGATTCTTTCTTCTAGAAATATTTTCCTCCTAGTGCGAGACATGCTGCTTTGCAGAGACTTTTTGATTTTAAACAGGAAGAAGAAGAGAAATTGCCTGAGTCATGGACAAGGTTATGTGCCTTGATTCATGCACATCATGGATGTCCATTGTCTAAAAATGAGCTTCTTGATATTTATTATAATGGACTACCTGATGATTCTAGGACATACCTAGACAATTTTGCTGATTGTGCTTTCAGGAAAAGAACTCCTACTGATGTTGAACAATTAATGGCTAAAATAAGCAAGAATTATGATGATTGGACTTCAGCTGAGCTAAATACACCTGAGCCTATTACTCCAGAACCAGTTGTGCCTAAACCAGTTCCAACACCAACACCAAATAAGAGGGGAGTTATTGCATTAATTGATGAAGTGATAAAAGAAGCTAATAAATGTCTTAAGGAGAAAGGTATTAGAGCTGAAGATGTGAAGAATCTACCTCCTATAGAATAACTATGTAAGCCAATTCCCCACTCATCTACTATTGAGGTACACTCTCTCCACTTTAATGAAGGTGATATTCCCTATGGTAAGCCTCCTGATCAATGTTTAGATGAACTTGACACATTTATTGTTAAACAAGGTAACTTTAATAAACAAGTTTAGGATCATTTATTGGAAAACTCTAGAGCTATTAATGAGTTGAAAGATATTGTGGAAAGAATTGCTAATGATGTTAAAATGCTTTGTAAACACTTTCAAATGGTTCAAACTCAAATTGATCAACTTGCTAAGGTACAAAAAGATATGCTAGTTAATGCCTCAGGAGATAAACATGCTTATGGAATTAGAACTAGGAGTGGTATAGCTACTCAAGATCCTTTATATCCTGAAGGACACCCTAAAAGAATTGAGCAGGATTCTCAACAAGGTGAAAATAGTGGTAGTCCTTGTAAGAGAAAGAAAAAGAAACATAAAATAGTTGAGGAACCCTCTGAACCTGCTATAGATCCTAATAGTACATCTGTCTCTGATGCTGAAACTGAAAGTGGTGATAAAAATGATGCTCTTGATAAGGAGGAAGTTGAGGAAGAACCTGATAAGCACACTAAGAACACTAGGTGCACGGAGGAAGATTTTATTGCTAAAAACATGGTAGTGAGAGAGAACCTTGGGTGCAGAAAACCTATGCCTTTTCCCAATAAGAAACACAAGCCAAAGGAGGAAGAACACTACAACAAGTTTCGTGAATGGATGAAACCTTTATTTTTGCAAATTCCTTTGACTGATGCTATTAAGTTGCCTCCTTATTCAAAGTATATGAAGGATATCATCTCTAATAAAATGAAGATTCCTAATGAGGAAATTTCTACTTTGCTTGCTAATTATTCCTTCAATGGTAAGGTTCCAAAGAAACTTAGTGATCCAGGTATACCAACTATTCCTTGCTCTATTAAGAATAATTATGTTAGAACTGCTTTATGTGATTTGGGAGCTGGAGTTAGTGTTATGCATTTTTCTCTCTACAAGAGACTCCAGCTAGAAAAGTTGATACCAACTGATATATCTTTGCAAATGGCTGATAAGTCAACTATTGTTCCTGTTGGTATATGTTAGGATGTTCCTGTTCAAGTGGCTCATAATTGCTTGGTTTTAACTAATTTTTTATGCTTGAGATGCCTAAAGATGATAATATGTCCATTATTCTTGGGAGATCTTTTCTTAACACTGCAGGTGCTGTCACCAATTGTAATCAAGGAAAGGTAACTTTTAATATTAATGACAAAGAGCATACTGTCTATTTCCCCAAGAAGATTGATAAGAGCTATGGCCTGAATTCCATTGAAAATATTGAGAGAATCAAAGTTGGAGAAATATATTGTCCCATTCCATAAGAAAGTTCTGAAACTATTATGATTGGGACTATTGTATCAAGTTTGAGGTAACATAATCACTTTGTGGAATGCAAAGTTTTGTTTCATATAAGATTTTTTTGGTGACAAGACTTGATCAACCTTATTAACAAAAGGATTTTAATGAACAAAAAATGCTTTCCTAGTGGTTATACTTGCTCACGTTTATTCTTCTCATTCCTAGTCTTTGCTCTTTCTCTTGTTAGCTTTAGTTTTGCTAGTTGTTTGCTTGTTAAAGTGTCTTAGAACTTCTGTAGTTTTGGTTTTGGTTTTCTTTTGCTTCTTCTAAAAAAAATCTTTTTCTGCGAGAAAATCAATTTTCATACCCTAAAACTTGGCCAAAAATAAAGTTTCCCTAAAAATCCTAGAAAATTCATATTAAATTTTTCCTCGAAAAAAGGGCTAGAGGGACACCTGGAGTGGCCCAGGGGGACCCACCCGGCCAGCACACCCACTGGTGGCGCGCCTGGTCTGGGTGGGACCCACCTATGTCCCTTCAAGTTGTCTCCTCCCAGCCACTTCTTTCTCTCTCCCAAAAACACTGGAAAAATTTCTCAAGCTCGAGTTCCTGCTGTTCTTGCTCCCGATTTTCGATCTCCTTGCTCAGACCATCTTTGCTGCTAATTTTTGGAGGGATTGCTCCTTGAAAAAAAGGGGTCATGAACAACCACACATTTGGTGAAATATTTGAGAGTGATGCACCTAGGAGGACAAGGCCTTCAAGATCATCCTCCCAAGCTAGGCCATCATACAATGAGGATCTCATTACACCGCGTTTTGACGACGAGGGAGATGAGGGGGATGCGCACCCTTCCACCTTTCCTTGTCCTACCTTTTTGCGGGTTGTAGGTATTATCAATGATTTCCTAACCTTGGTGCGGAGGGTTGGACTAACGAGTTATATGCAGGATGAGAGTGTGTAGTATTCTATGCTCACTAAAACCTTTGTGGAGAGTTCCTATTTTTCTAACAGTCCTTTCAAACCAGATGTGTCTTTCAAAATCTATAAAAGGCCCTTCTCCATGACATTGAAGAAATTTTGTGAAATCTTGGGTATTGGCACGACTGGGACGATGAAGAAGATTCTAGCTCAACCCGCTGATTTGTTGGAGCTCTACTGCGGGATAACTAATGATGATGACCGCAGAGCCTAGCGGGGAAAGATAAGAAATATTCAACTCCCAGCTATCAGGTATTTTGCTTATTATCTTGCCACTAGTGTTCTTGGTAGAGAGAATACTAGCAATATTTCCAACTATCATTTGGCCTTCCTAGCTGCTGCACTCAACAATGAAACCAGGTACAATCTTGGTTCTCTCATTGCTCGTCGCTTAGCTGCTAAGGGACCCATTTATGGGGGGAATTATTGATGCACGTATTGTTGCTGCCCTAGACCTTTCTGTTGATCCAAATGATACAGTTTTGGCTCCTTAGAGGCTTGATTTAGCTGCCATGAAAGCGCATCACTTTGTCACTGCTGGCTCTACCCTTGAGAGTTTGGTTTATAGAATGTTATTTACTGATGAGGAAGCGAGAGAGATTCCTCTGCCCAAAACACTTTGTTTTGTATTTCCCAGGGACCTTGGTCATGCTGCAAGGAGGAGATGGACGAGTAGCTACGCATTCGTGGTTTCCACGGACACTATCAGGGGGATGCGTCCTCATACGACCCCTCTGTGCACTACACAGGAGAGTCCTCGAGCTCGTACCAGGACAAAGGGGCCTCCTCATCGTACTATGGAGGTGCACCTTCTTGGTCACCATGGAGTTGTGCCCCACTTAGGCCAAAAGCCTAAGCTTGGGGAAAGGTATACCGACATCACACTCATCTACATATCATGTTTTGTCGGTTCTTTGTATATCCATGTTTTGCTTTCTTTTTGGTTTTTGTTTCTGCTTTCTCAAAACACAAAAATACCAAAAATATTTTCGTTATTTCTCTTGGTTTGTTTCTTTGCTTTTTAGCTTTTGTTTGTCTTAAAGAAAAATCCAAAAAGATTTTGCTTTGTTTGTTTTTGCTTTGTGTGCTTGCTTCAAAAAAATCTAAAACACCAAAAATATTTGTTGTTCTTCTTTGGTTTTGTGAAGTTCTTTGCAGGGTTCAGCAGTTCTCAGTGGAGTTTGGTTTCATGTATTATTCAAGCCACAAAGTGAAGAGAAATAATGAAGATTAAGACAACTTGAGGTGTGGTAAGAGGCTGGTAACGAACTCTATTTGTTTTCTTTGTTTACATATACTCATCATGGTGAGCATGCTTAGTCTGTTCATGTAAGGTGTATGTTATTTATGGATGCTTAGTAGTTCTTGCTCTCTTTTGATTAGCTCCAGCTTGCTAATAGTTTGTAGTGTGTCATATGAATGTTTGCTTGCATTGTTCTATTCATAACTTGCTATGATATTGCGGTATCCTCCTCGGAATGTTTCATGTGAATCGACTTGGCACATGCTCATGCATGCATATGACTAAACAATAGTCAGTAAGCCTCGATGATTTATTTTGCCTCAGAGTTCTTGTATCACTTTCATGCCATAGTTAGTCATGTTTTGTTGCAAGCATGATTGTGACAATTATTGCTCTCTCGTTTGTCGCTCCATCTCTATTGCTAGCCTTCACTTGCACTGAGTATGTGCTCTACTTGTGCATCCATCTCCCCAAAACCAATATTACCAATAGTTTCCACCATACCTACCTACTAGTATCATTTGCTAAATTCTGTGCATATTCATTATGCCTTGTTTTCTTCCAAATAAAATGTTTGACTGTTTTGAGAAAGTTAGTTAGTAAAGCTCTCACGAACTTGATGGCACACTTTATTTCTTGCACTTAATAAGCCTGAACCATTGTGACTGTTCATGAAAGTTATATGCTTGCAAATTATAGGCTGGGAGTTAGCAGAACCGTGTTGTCACGGGGGACGCTTTCAACACTTATGGATATATGTCTAGTTGATATCATGCTCTTTTGTTTGCGGATGTCGTCGGTGTGAAATAAAAGGGGAGCTTGTAAGTTCATGGAGTTATATATATATGTGTGTTAGAGAAACGCCTGGGCCGCTAGCCTAAGCCATGCCTAATCATGGTTTAAACTTGCAGCATAACCATATTGAGCAATCTGTGAAGCATTGTAACATCCCAGGAGTAGCACCTAGAATTAGAGAGGAGACATGTGTGTGCATTGCATTCATGCATAAGAAAATCTGGGGAATTTTCGCGCAAAATCAAAAGGGCTACAGAGTGAATGAGGTTTGTCTTGTTCTGAGGGAAACGTTAGTGCAAGTGCTATGGATTCCGACATGACCTTTGTAGAGTACTTTACTTATAAGGGAAGTGATTTCAATTTGAATAACCAAATGATATAAATATATAGATAGAAATAAGAAAATGTAAATGAATGATAAAGTAATTTCCTAATGGAATGTTATTTCAAATAAAGAATTGAACTAGTATTCATAAATAAGATACAGATAATTATGTCCAAGATTCAATTATGGATAAAATATCTACTTTCTTATCATATAAATAATATTACAATGATTACATTTAAAAAGGAACTTACAGAAATTGTTAAATAAAAGAATAGGAGAATATAAAGAAAGGTAATCTTATTTACATCACACCATATTACAATGTCTTCACACTTTTGAATAAAAAGGATATTACAAATGAGTAATCGTATAGTATGAGTACAAATAAGTAACAAGTCTTGTAAAAGAAAAATTGAAACTGCAAAAAGAGATTTACTTTATTACAACATATATAGAACAATACAATTAATAAATGAAATAGAAAAGAATAACTTTATTATACAAATACTACACTAATTTTATAAATGTTTAATTACAAATGAAAGGTTACAAAAATGAAGTGCAAAATAATAAAAAGGAAAACCTAAATTACATTTCCTAAACTAAGTTTAATCTTGTATCTTCTTTTCTTCTTATTCCTTTGTACCTGCAAAACAACTCAAAAGAAAGATCAACCAAAATAAAAGGGATAAGAGGGGGTTAATTGTGCTCTCAGAATTACAGTGGAGTGCACTGTTTGTCTCATCATTGAGCTTAAATGAGAAGGGGCAAATTTCACCAAATCCATAGTATTTGTTCTTATCAAATGTATAGCCTCAGACTAGTGCATAACAAGCTGATTTAGGGGCAAGTTTCATCAATGAAAGGTAAAAGGAGAAGAGGTAAAAACCCACATTTTCACTTGATCATATCCACCAGAAAATATCTACACCATTGAAACTTGGACCCTAGATCTCACTTGCAAGCAGCTTACACATCAACATGCAGTTATCTGCTGTCAACACAGGAGCACATCAGAGGGAAGATAAGAAGGGATCAGTCGTGGCAGTTCATTGCTGCTAGCTACTTTTTCTACCCTAGTTCACTTCTTAGCACTAGAACTCCCAAGCTCTACACATAAACAACCACAACCCAGTATATGGTTATCACTGATATAACCAGTTTCATCAACAAGAACACCAGATTATTCCACCAAACCATCACCCAACTCTGGTTGCTCCATGGAGCCATCCAAAGAGTTAGCTTCAGAAAAGAAAGGCTAGGCCACAATTGTATCAGGATCACAAGAATAAAGAAAGAGTAAGTCAGCAAGGTGGAGAAGAAATTGGTAGGAGAAAGCAGGTTGTAGCAGATCAAGAAGCTCAAGTTCCAGTCAAGCAAGCCAAAGAAGAGCAGCAGGTAGATCCAGTAGGAACATACCCAGCTCATGCATCATATACTTTTGTTTTTTCTGCACCAATAGAATTAATGGGAGTAAGGGGTGCTACAAATCAATCTCTACTCAACCCCCTGCAACTAGAGCTTGTCTAGTAGGATTAGGAGGATAGTTTTCCTCTCATAACTGCATAGAAAATTCTATCTAGATTCATCATAGAGGTTTCTTACCACATCATAATATCTATTCCTACCCAAATCATGGCCTCATCCTTTGCATCATAGGCTAGAACATATTGCACACAATGATCATCAAGAGCTAGTGATCTTTGACCATGTAAATTAAGCAACATAGCAGTAATCCTACTCACTATGGATATGTTACTGTGCACCCTTCAATTGGGTTCCACAGTATTAATATCACAGCAGAGGAAGCCACTAAAATTAATAAATCACCACATCCTCAAAGAAATAGCTTTTTAGAGCATATACAATCAAATAGGATTGACATATCAATCATTTTCTTAATCAGGTAGCCCAGGAATCATTATAAGGTCATCTTAAACTAGCACATGTTTCTAAACCTCAGCTTTGCATCATTGGTTTAGATAAGATGACAAGCTCAATATATGTGTTTATCACAGTATTATTTGGCATTGGATCTGACTTAGAGATAACATTTCCACTTTGTACTCAACACTCACAATAGATGAATCAGATCCTATAAGTACATGAACCAATGATCAACCACAGTAGCTCATGCATAGATTGCCCTGCTGCTGTGCATACTCAACTGAGGCACCACAGCAGCAAATTCCAAGCAACAAAGATCACTAAAAGATTACTTTAGCAACATCAGCAAATACCATGCATGTATATCATCTATAATCAAAAAAGCTAAATCCTTGCATCATCTTCCTAACAGAATAGTTAGGAATTAAATAAACCTCTATTGTCATGTTGCCAATCTTATCCAATAAGCAACAATAGAGAAAATCATCTCAAACAGATTTATATCATATTCCTAAGAATCAGTATCTATACTTAATAATCATTTTATCGAATCAAAGATTCAGCAAACACCAAGTTCAGAACATCACAAACTTCATTTCACAGATTTAATACATGGGCCAAGAAAGATTTACTCATCCAAATTAAGGAACCATAGGTAGCAACAGATCAATAGAAAACAATGAAAACCGAACCATGGATCCTAGCCATCAACACAAATAAAGGCTGGTCACAAAGAATTGGAGCTCACCGTGGGTGCCGAGCACCTGGAGTGTTGGCTTGACGAAGCCATGGAACAGCTCTTGCCCAACACCATCACCGAATCAGAGAAAGCACCAGATGCCGGGGTTGCGCTGGCAACGCCCTCCTGCAAGCATCAGGAGAAGGGGACACCAGGGTTGCGCATGCGCACCTTCCAACTTGCGTCAAGCTGAGGAAGAGGAAGTCCAAGCCGACGAAGAGCACCATAGGACCACTGGAACATGGCGACCGACGATACCCCACGACTAGGGTTAGCCGGAATAGGGGTTCGTATGGGAGCTAAAGAACATCAAGGCAGCGGGGATCATAGGAAGGCGATTGGCGGGGCAGCGCCTGCAAGTGTTGGTGGTGGGCGCTGGCGGCGACCGGAGAGAAGGCAGACGGCGGCGCTGTCGACGGAGTGTTGATAGCGCCTTGTTGACGTGGGAGCTTCTTTCTTTATTCCCCGGCAACGGCGCCAGAAAAGCTTGATGACTGTCTACGCACAGCCTGTTGGGAACCCCAAGAGCAAGGTGTGAAGCAGCAAGCAACAAGTTTTCCCTCAGTTGAGACCGAGGTTATCGAACCAGAAGGAGGAAGGAAACGTCACATAGGTGTTGCAAGCAATGCGGAGACCTGCACAACACAAACTCAAGACTTTGCCCCAATGAACAGTGAGGTTATCAAGCTCACCGATTTGCTATAACAAAGGATTAAACGTATGGTGTGGAAGGTAATGGTTTGCAGCAAGTAAACAAGTAACAGTGGAAGATGTATCAATGGTAAAGATTGGACCGGGGTCCATAGTTCACTAGAGGTGCTCTCCTTAGACAAACAACATGGCATGAAGGGTAAACAAATTATAGCGGGGCAATTGACAGGAACTGAGCAAGGCATAACAATGCAATTACTAGTCAGAAAGATCCTATGAGATTCGATTGGGCAATACAACAAGATACATAGACCGCCATCCAACTGCATCTATGACTATAAGTCCACCTTCAGGTTATCATCCGAACCCCCTCCAGTATTAAGTTGCAAGCAACAGACAACTGCTTTAAGCAAAGTGTGTAAGGTAAATAGTCCACATGTTGCATGAACAAGAGACCATTGTTTTCTCCCTAGTAGCAATAGCACATATACAACCGAAGAGATTATTGTCACTTCCCTTGGAAACTAGAGGCATGAACCCACTATCGAGCATAAATACCCCCTCTTGGAGTCACTAGCAACTACTTGGCCAAGATAGCTACTAACAACGGAGAGCATGCAAGATCACAAACAGCATAGACATGATAGAATCATAAAAACAAAACCATTAATCAAACCAACATAATAATCTCAATATCCATCGGATCCCCGCAAACACAACATGCATGATTACAAATAGATTTGATCTTGATCATGAACGGAGCTCACAAGATCTATACATGAAAGCACAAAGGAGGAGATACAACCATCTAGCTACTACAAGGACCCATAGTCCAAGGTGGAACTACTCACGCATCATACTGGAGAGAAGGCCTCTAGGATGATCTCCCCTCCGGCAGGGTGCCGGGAAGAACTTCAGATCCCCCCCCCCCCGATCTAGGGACGATGGTGGCGACGGCTACAGACAGTTTCGTGGGGTTTGATCGGCTGCTTAGGGTTTCTGCATCGGGGGCTCTTTATAGGCGAAGGGGGAGACCGAGGAGGCAGCCAAGGTGCCCAAACCCTAGCCAGGTGCAGGGTTGGACCCACCCATGCTTGGGGTGGGTCTAGCCCCCCTGGCAGGCCCCTCCGGCTCTCCTCTGGACTTCTTGTTACCCACGGAAAGTAATTTACTTTGACATTTGTCCTGTCCAATTCCGAGGATATTTCTTTACTAACTTTTCTGAAACCAAAAACAGCAGAAAACAGGCATCTGGCACTATTGCAACTTGTTAATAGGTTAGTACTAGAAAACATGTAAAAAACACCTCAAAGTGTAGACAAGCAAAGCAAAGTAGATACAAAACAAGCATGGAGCATCAAAAATTATAGATACGTTTCCAACGTATCAACATCCCCAAGCTTAACTCCTGCTCGTCCTCGAGTAGGTAAGTGATAAAAGAATAATTTTTGAGCTGACATGCACCCTCATAATAAAGATCCAACCATTTGCAAGCATTGAAAGCTTGTATCAAAGAACTCTAAACATGTGCATAAAAGATGGATTTCTAACAATAGGACGTAGCAACTATGCATGCAACATGACAAGCTACCAACAAAGATCATGAATAACATGTATTGAAAAACGTTTGTTTGTTTCACATACAGAAAACATTACACAGTGGAAATCAGCTTGTCCCTCATAGAGTAGCAAATAGATGCATAGGACACCTGCAAAGTTCACAAGGGTTACTAGAAACAAGTAGCACAAGAACAAGTAATATCACAATATTCATCAATTAATAAGATTTGGAACACCGCACACAGAATGACAACTATGCTCTCTTAATGGTGCCTAAAGGTAGAAGGTGGAGACTCAATAATGGTGGAAGAAAGGCCTTTTTTGTAAAGGAAGCAGGGATTTCAAGTTTCAAAAAGAGCTTCCAAAAATTATGGTACTTGTTAGCTTTCAGCCCTCATTGCCCCTATCATAAGCATATTGAAGTGATTAAGGTTAAAGTGAACAAAGATGGAGTATATGCTTGACGAAGTATAAGTTGGCAATCTCACGTCCCTTGAATACGAGGGACACACCTCATGCTACTCAACTTTAGTCACCTGTAAGTTCACGTCATTGTAAGTATTTGCATATCATTGAGAACCGCCAACGAGGTACCCCTTGCACATGGTACAGGAGCTATCCCATAACCAAAATGACAAGGCAAGCAGACAATAATCATCTCAGCAATCTTCTTATTTACCATGGGAATATGGTGCTTTTTTCTCTCTTTCCTCTTTTCTCAGTGTGTCTCTTTTTTTATAAGAAGAATGCTTCATAGATGTCACTATGGTGATGTTGCAAGTTTCCACCATGATTAGGCATGGCTTAGGCTAGCGGCCCAGGCGTTTCTCTAACATAGGATACAAACTCCATGGACTTACAAGTTCCCTCTTTATTTCATACCGGTGATATCCGTAGACAAAATAGCATGATATCAACTGAGTACAAAGTACAAGTGCAATGTTGAAAACGTTCCACGTGATAGCACGGTTCTGCTAATTCCAACGTATAAGTGCAAGTATATACAACATAGATGACACAATGGTTCAAGTTTATTAGTGGCAAGGAATATAAAGTGTGCCATCAAGTTCGTGAGGGCTTTAATCACTAAGTTTTCACATAACAAAATAGTTTTAAATTGAAAGATAGCTGAAAACAAGAATATACTTGGAATGGTGTAACACACCATGCATAGGAGTTTATAGTGGATACTTTGGAATAACTTGGTTTCTTGGGAGTTGGAAGCATGAGTAGAGCTTACTCATACAAGTGGAGGCTAGCAAAAGACTGGGAGCAACCAACTAAGAGAGCATAATGGCCATAATCATGCAGTGCAACAAAGCATACTAATCAAAGCAAAGAGTGGTACTACAAGTCAAGCACTAAATGATCATAGTGGCTAATGGTGACTTGTAATAGTCATAACATGGTGTGAGCATGTGCCAAGTCAACCCAAGCAAAACATCAAAGGAGAATACCACAATACTATGCTTTTGCATGCTAAAACAACGCATAATTTCTTCAAGGCACACTAAGCAATCCTAATTGTTTGGAACAAGACATGCTACAACAATAATCACTAAGCATAAGGTCAAAAAAACACCTAGCATGTCATGCTAAAGTCTAAGTCACACTCAATGCAAGCTCCTCTTGCACTTCAAGCAAGAACTTACTACTCCTTTCCAAACACCAAGCAAACTTGTTTGCAAAACAACACAGCGAGAACTGGGGTCAAAATTACTCAAGCAAACTAAAACAAACTAAGCAAAGCAAACGAAAACTAAGACGCTCCAATAACAACACAACGGTGCATGAAACAATAAAAACGAAGTATCTAGACAGACCTGAGCTTTTATTGATGAAGAAGGGGATGCCTTGGGCATCCCCAAGCTTTGACGCTTGTACCTCTTAGATATTTCTTGGGGTGACACCATGGTGGCATCCCCAAGCTTGAGCTTTTGCTCATTCTTCATCTCATTGCATCATTCTTTCTGTACACCTAAATTTTTTCCTTCACACAATCTTCATTAGCAACATTAGCTTATTCAAAAGATATTAGACCTCTCGCAAAGCTTTGAAACAGCAAGATTTTTCACTAAAAACACAAACTACTGTAGTAACTCTTCAAAAAATCTCAATTCACTTAAAGAGAACTCAAAAAGGAATCAATAAGAAGCAAATGCAAATAATGGCAGAAATCTGTCAAAACAGACAAGCAGGAAGAAACCGATTTTTTCGAACATCTTCTGTTGCTCAAATAAAAAAGTGTTAAACTAACGAAAGTTATATAACATACTTGGGGATTTATTCGTAAATTTTGAGCTCAATCCGAGTTACAGAGCCTCCTCAAGAACTTTTTTGGTGGAGGACAGAAATCTGTTTCGGGACAACAACTCCCCAAATCTTACTTCCCTCTCATTAGAGGTCATTCTTGGCATAAAAAGCAAACAAAAGGATAAGGAGAGGTCATTACAGAAGTAATAACTTCCAATACTCAAGTAAACTCTTGGGTTATCTCCCAACAAGTACTTTTTTTAACGTCTTTAAGTTAGGCACAAGAAACAAGAAGAATCAAGTATTTTCAAATGAAGAAGCATTAACATCAAATCTTGATTTCAAAGGAGGAGCAAAAAGCAACTTATCTCTCCTCATAGGGAAGTGTTCAATACCTTTCTTGAATGGAAAATGATATTTAATGGTGCCTTCTTTCATATCAATGATAGCACCAACTGTTCTAAGAAAAGGTCTTCCCAAAGTAATAGGACAAGAAGCATTGTATTCAACATCCAAAACATAAAAATCCACATGGACGTAAGCAATATTAACCATAATGAAAACATCATTAATACTCCCCATGAGTTTCTTCTTAGCATTATCATTGAGTGGGACATCCAAATAACAATCTTCTAATGGTGGCAAATCAAGCATTTCATAAATCTTCCTGGGCATAATAGAGACACTGGAACGAAGATCACATGAAGCTTTGAGATCAAAGTCATTCACTTGCATATTAATAATGGGTTCCCAACTATCTTCTACTTTCCTAGGAATAGAAGCTTTGTGTTTTAGCTTCTCTTCCTTAATTTTAACAAGAGCATCTGTAATGTGTTTGGTGAAAGCAACATGCATATCACTAGCATCAGGACTTCTAGCAAGCTTTTGCAAGAACATAATCACTTTAGAAATATTACAACCATCAATATCAAAGTCAAACTTAGCATCACTAGTGGTAGGCATAGTAGGAGCAGGAATAGGTGCTACTTGTGGTTTAGTGGTGATAGTGCACACGCTATTGTTTCTATCAATTTCAGCTTCCCTTTCCCACTTAGCATGAAGTTGAGCTAACAACCTAACATTTTCATCAATAGTAACTTGTATGGTATGAGCAGTAGCAAAGGTGTTTTCCATAGTTTCAGGTTTAGCAGCCATTTTATTAACCAAGGAAGTTTGAGCTTTAGACAAAGAGGATATATTTTCTCAACAGTTAAAAGATTTTACTCTATAATCTTATTGAAGGTGGTTTGTTTACTAATAAAGTCCTTGAGCATGACTTCAAGTTCAGTGGGGGCACTTCTAGCATTATTGTAAGAGCTTCCATAGGAATTGCCATTATTAGGAGGATAAGGCCTATAATTATTGTTGCTACCAAAATTGTTCCTATAGGCATTGTTGTTGAAATTGTTGTTTCTAATGAAGTTCACATCAACTTGCTCCTCTTGATCAACCAAAGAGGCTAAGGAAACACTATTAGGATCTAGAGGAGCTTTCCCATTAACAAGCATAGCGATAATAACATCAATCTTTTCACTCAAAGAGGAAGTTTCCTCAACAGAATTTACCTTCTTACCATGTGAAGCTCTCTCAAACATGCCATTCAGAGTAGTTAACCATCATATTATCAAGGAGTCTTGTTGCAGCACCCAAAGTGAGGCCCATAAAGGTACCTCCAGCAGCAGAATCCAACAGGTTTCTTGAGGAGAAGTTCAAACCTGCATAAGTCTGGATAATCATCCAAGCAGTGAGTCCATGAGTAGGGAAATTTTTAACCAAAGATTTCATTCTTTCCCAAGCAGGAGAAACATGTTCACTATCAAGCTTTTTAAATTTCATAATGTCACTTCTCATGGATATAATCTTAGCAGGAGGATAGTACTTTCCAATAAAAGCATCTTTGCACTTAGTCCAAGAATCAATACTATTTTTAGGCAAAGAAAGCAACCAGTATTTAGCTTTTCCCCTCAAGGAGAAAGGAAAAAGCTTGAGCTTAATAATATCTCCATTTATATCCTTATACTTTTGCATCTCACAGAGTTCAACAAAGCTATTGAGATGAGTAGCAGGATCATTAGAACCAGCACCAGAAAATTGCTCTCTCATCACAAGATTCAACAAAGGAGGCTTAATTTCATAAAAGGTAGCATCAGGAGCAGGTGGAGCAATAGGAGTGCTTAGGAAATCATTGTTTTTGGTTCTAGTGAAGTCACACAACTTGGTGTTCTCAGTAGAGTTCATTTTGGCAAAGGTGGGCAAGCCAAAAACAGCAGCAGCACCTAGAGCAGGAACTAATTTTTTTGTGTTTTTTGAAAAGAGGCAAACAAAACCAAGCAAAAGAAACAAAGCAAACTAAAAACAAAGTAAAGAAAAAGAAATTGAAGGACTCCCCTTATTAAGACGTCCTTAGCCTCCCCGGCAACAACACCAAAAAAGCTTGTTGATGGCGCCTTGTTGACGTGGGAGATTATTTCTTTATTCCCCGGCAACGACGCCAGAAAATCTTGACGACTATCTACGCACACCCTGTTGGGAACCCAAGAGAAAGGTGTGAAGCAGCAAGCAGCAAGTTTTCCCTCAGTTGAGACCGAGGTTATCAAACCAAAAGGAGGAAGGAAACGTCACACAGGTGTTGCAAGCAACGCGGAGACCTACACAACACAAACTCAAGACTTTGCCCCAACGAACAGTGAGGTTGTCAAGCTCACCAGTTTGCTGTAACAAAGGATTAAACGTATGGTGTGGAAGGTAATGGTTTGCAGCAAGTAAACAAGTAACAGTTGAAGATGTATCAATGGTAAAGATTGGACCGGGGTCCCTAGTTCACTAGAGGTGCTCTCCTTAGATAAACAACGTGGCATGAAGGGTAAACAAATTACAGCGGGGCAATTGACAGGAACTGAGCAAGGCATAACAATGCAATTACTAGTCAGAAAGATCCTATGAGATTCGATTGGCTATACAACAAGATACATAGACCGCCATCCAACTGCATCTATGACTAGAAGTCCACCTTCAGGTTATCATCCGAACCCCCTCCAGTATTAAGTTGCAAGAAACAGACAACTGCTTTAAGCAAAGTGTGTAAGGTAAACAGTCCACATGTTCCATGAACAAGAGACCGTTGTTTTCTCCCTAGTAGCAACAGCAGATCTACAACCAAAGAGATTATTGTCACTTCCCTTGGAAACTAGAGGCATGAACCCACTATCGAGCATAAATACCCCCTCTTAGAGTCACTAGCAACTACTTGGCCAAGATAGCTACTAACAACAGAGAGCATGCAAGATCACAAACAACACAGACATGATAGAATAATAAAGACAAAACCATTAATCAAACCAACATAATAATCTTAATATCCATCGGATCCCTGCAAACACAACATGCATGATTACAAATAGATGAGATCTTGATCATGAATGGAGCTCACAAGATCTATACATGAAAGCACAAAGGAGGAGATACAACCATCTAGCTACTACATGGACCCATAGTCCAAGGTGGAACTACTCACGCATCATACCGGAGAGAAGCCCTCCAGGATGATCTCCCCTCCGGAGGGTGCCGGGAAGAACTTCAGATCCCCCCGATCTAGGGACGATGGTGGCGGCGGCTACAAACGGTTTCGTGGAGATTTGATCGGGTGCTTAGGGTTTCTGCATCGGGGGCTCTTTATAGGCAAAAGGTGGAGACCGAGGAGGCGGCCAGGGTGCCCAAACCCTAGCCAGGCGCAGGGCTGGGCCTACCCGCGCCTGGGGTGGGTCTGGCCCCCCTAGCTGGCCCCTCCGGCTCTCCTCTGGACTTCTTGTTCCCCATGGAAAATAATTGACTTTGACGTTTGTCCCGTCCAATTCCGAGAATATTTCTTTACTAACTTTTCTGAAACCAAAAACAATAGAAAACAGGCATCTGGCACTGTTGCAACTTGTTAATAGGTTAGTACCAGAAAACATGTAAAAAGCACCTCAAAGTGTAGACAAGCAAAGCAAAGTAGATACAAAACAAGCATGGAGCATCAAAAATTATAGATACGTTTCCAACGTATCACGGAGAGGCGAGTGCAGGGAGTGAGAGAGGAGAGACCCGTGCGGGTGTGCGGGTGTGAGTAGTGTGAGAGAGATAGGGTTAGTGTCGGGGGTGTACCCCTAGGCACCCAAGAGTTGGTGAATTAAGTAAGTCAATAAGATACATATGTAGGAAAATGATATTAAATATGAGTACAAAAGATAAACAGAAAAAGATAAAGGAAAAAACAGGACCTGGGCCGACATAGGCAAAACTCGGCCTGGTCGACCTCCCTTTAGGCCGAATTAAGCCCTACCGCCGTCACTCAGACCTCCTGGGCCGAACTAAGAAACCCGGCTGGGCCGAGGTGCGCCCAGCCGGCCTACCAAGCCACCTCGTCACTACCTCACCCTGGCGGGCCGGCGTGGTCTCATCCCAGCCCAGCAACGTCTCCGGCCTCGACCACCTCGTCGCTCCCGCCGAACCAACTCCTGCCGATGCCGCCAGCTCCCGCCAAGCATCCCCCGCGCCACCTCGCCAGCACAGCAGCCTAGCTCCCGGGTGGGCCGACCTCGTCTACCACGGCCCATCCCGGACCGCTAGCCTTCCTCGCCATCGACGAACCGCACTAGCGCAGCAGCCACTCCCGGGTGGGCCGTCCAAGGTCATCTCGGCCCATCGCGGGCTCTCTCCTTCGGGCCAGAAGGATGCCACCCCGGCTGGGCTGTACCTGATCCGGATGGGCCGCGAGATAACTCGGCAAGGAGGAGGACAGACCAGGATTGGGCCCAATATCACCAGGCCGAATTAACCCTCTGCCAGGCCGAATTAACAATGACTTCTGGACGTTTAGGCCGAAGTATAAAGACCCGAACGCCCCCTTATTCATCTCCAGACGACTTCTCAGCATCTACGATGACTCAACGTCGGGTCAAGACAAGAATAACAAGTATCGTGCCAGTCTTGGGATCCCACCAGCTCAGACTGGCACAGGGCGTATGGAATATGCCAGTGGCATCTAGGAATATGCTAAGGAATATGCCATGGCATCCCCAAAGATGCCAAGGCATATGCTCAGCATCTAAGAAGATGCCAGGAATATGCTGCCTAGATACCAATCGTGGGGAACAAGGTTCCTCCCCTGGACTCCCCTTTATAAGGAGCACCAGGGGGATCGTTCCCAGGGAGGCCCCCGAAGGGCTCCTCCCCTCTGTGCTCACTATGAGCTCTCTTTCTTCTTCTTCCTCCATTCTCATAGAGAGATCTAGCTAGGAGTATAGGAGATACAACTCAAGGAGCATGGTTGTAGCCACAAAGATTATGAGAGACTAAATGTATAGAGTGAGATGTTATCTCCACTTGAGAGCTTTAATCCAATATACATTGTATTTCTCTTTGTTCATACGAGTGCGGTCTTCACTGCATCATCCCTCCCCGGATTCCTCCACGTCCATCGGCCCCAACTTTAGCCTACCCATGGCATATGCCGTGATACCACCACGACATTTGGCGCCCACCGTGGGGCCTTCTAGTGGCGTTGGTTGGGTTTCCATCCGGACGGGAGCTTCTTCATCAACTTCTTCCTCATAGGTCTCATTCAGCTTCACCAAGTCAACAGAGAACAAAGAGGTAAGCGCAGAGGCTGAACAAGTCTAACTCATCAAAGATGGTAAGACTCAGCAGGAAGGACTCAAGCACTACTCCAAGCCTACTGTAAGTACCAAATAACTCAGCAGGGCAGGTATGACCTGGCAAAACTCACCCAAACACTTCTCCAAGTATGCTGTAAGTACCAGGTAACTCAGCCACCTACACTCAATCCTTCATCCCAGGGAGAGAATAACTCAACCCGGGGACTAGTCAACTTATCCGTAGAATCACCTTTAGATTAAGAGAGCATTATGTTGATTTGAATCTATACTCCAGCCAGCTTATCTGTTAACTCGGCCACAAGTTGAATCATCTTATTTGTGATTCAAATAGATTTTGAGTCAGTTAGTTTATGTTTTGGATTACCCATTAACTCAGCTCACCAGCCAGCTTATCTGTTAACTCGGCCACAAGTTGAATCATCTTATTTGTGATTCAGGTAGATTTTGAGTCAGTTTATTTATGCTTTGGATTGTCCTCTAAATCAGCTTACCAGCCGGCTTTTTGCTGATTCAGATATAACTTGAAGTCAATTTGTTTATGCTTTGAATTAACCTTTAACTCAGATCAGTAAGTTGTCTCTGATTCGGACTAACATTTGATTCAGCTTGCCAGGGTACTTTGTGATTCGGATTGGTACTCAGACTCGGCGTACTAATTGTATCTCTGATTCAGGCCGAAGCTTTATTCAGTTCACCAGATTGCCAGGTTATGTTATGACTCGGATTGATATCTCACCATCTTGCCAGGTTATCCCATATCACGGATGACTATTGGCCATCGTATCATATCTCGAATCTATATCTCATATCTACATCTCGAATCGGATCTCTCAGCGGTTAGCCCTATTATCATATCCCAAAGCTTAATCTCGGATCTATATCTCGGAACCATATCAAAGGCAAGTTATCGTCATCACACCAAATCAAGCTATATCATGGCAAATAGATAACCCAGACCAAGTCAAAATTGAGTAAAGTAACTCGGATTTAGGATGAGTTAACTCGGATTTGAGTCAGACGACTCAGATTCGGGATGCAAGTCAAAATTGAGTAAAGTAACTCGGATTTAGGATGAGTTAACTCGGATTTGAGTCAGATGACTCAGATTCGGGATGCAAGTCAAAGTTGAGTAAAGTAACTCGGATTTGGGATGAGTTAACTCGGATTTGAATCATATAACTCAGATTTGAGTCAGATGACTCAAGACATAAAGACATAATCGAATAAAGTAACTCGAATTTGGGGATAGGTTAACCCGGATTTAACCATGTAACTCGGATTTGAGTCAAAAGACTCAGACTTAGGCATAAAGTCAATTTTTGAGTAAGGAAACTCGGATTTGGAATCAGATGACTCAGATAAAAACTTACCCAATGAGGTTAAAAGAGCAGTGCCAAAGAGAGCCAAGACTCATAACTTACCCAATGGGGTTAAAAGAGCAATGCCAAAGAAGGCAGGAGCTCATAACTTACCCAGTGGGGTTAAAAGAGCAAAGCCCAAGAAGGCAAGAGCTCAAAACTTACCCAATGAGGTTAAAAGAGGAGTGCCAAAGAGAGCCAAGACTCAAAACTTACCCAATGGGGTTAAAAGAGCAATGCCAAAGAAGGCAGGAGCTCATAACTTACCCAATGGGGTTAAAAGAGCAAAGCACAAAAAGGCAAGAGCTCATAACTTACCCAATGGGGTTAAAAGAGCAATGCCCAAGAAGGCAGGAATTCATAACTTACCCAATGAGGTTAAAAGAGCAATGCCCAAGAAGGCTGGAATTCATAACTTACCCGATGGGGTTAAAAGAGCAATGCCCAAGAAGGCTGGAATTCATAACTTACCCGATGGGGTTAAAAGAGCAATGCCCAAGAAGGCAAGAACTCAAAACTTACCCAATGGGGTTAAAAGAGCAATGACCAAGAAGGCAAGTACCCATAACTTACCCGATGAGGTTAAGAGAGCAATGCCAAAGAAGGCAAGAACTCATAACTTACCCGATGGGGTTAAAAGAGCAATGCCCAAGAAGGCAAGTACCCATAACTTATCCGATGAGGTTAAGAGAGCAATGCCAAAGAAGGCAAGAACTCATAACTTGCCCAATGGGGTTAAAAGAGCAATGCCCAAGAAGGCAAGTACCCATAACTTACCCGATGAGGTTAAGAGAGCAATGCCCAAGAAGGCAAGAACTCAAAACTTGCCCAATGGGGTTAAAAGAGCAATGCCCAAGAAGGCGAGTACCCATAACTTACCCAATGAGGTTAAAAGAGCAAATGCCCAAGAAGGCAGGAATTCATAACTTACCCAATGGGGTTAAAAGAGCAAATGCCCAAGAAGGCATGAACTCATAACTTACCCAAAGGGGTTATGACCAGTGCCCATGAAGGCCAGAGGTCCAGAAACTTACCCAAAGGGGTTATGACCAGTGCCCATGAAGGCCAGAGGTCCAGAAACTTACCCAAAGGGGTTATGACCAGTGCCCATGATGGCCAGAAGTCCAGAAACTTACCCAAAGGGGTTAAGACCAGTGCCCATGATGGCCAGAAGTCTAGAAACTTACCCAAAGGGGTATAACCAGAGCCCAAGAAGGCCAGAAGTCAAAAAAACCTGCCTAGAAAGGTTATGACCAGAAGACCAGAAGTCAAAAAACTTAACCAAAAGGATTATGCGACCAAGAAATATATGACAAAGAAGTTGTATGTCAGAAAACAACTCTGGGAATATTTAAATATAAAGCCCATGAGCGATTCTACGAATCCCGCATGGCCTCGGGGACTAATGTCGGGGGTGTACCCCTAGGCACCCCAGAGTTGGTGAATTAAGTAAGTCAATAAGATACATATGTAGGAAAATGATATTAAATATGAGTACAAAAGATAAACAGAAAAAGATAAAGGAAAAAAGAGGACCTGGGCCGACATAGGCAAAACTCGGCCTGGTCGACCTCCCTTTAGGCCGAATTAATCCCTACCGCCGTCACTCAGACCTCCTGGGCCGAACTAAGAAACCCGGCTGGGCCGAGGTGCGCCCAGCCGGCCTACCAAGCCACCTCGTCACTACCTCACCCTGGAGGGCCGGCGTGGTCTCATCCCAGCCCAGCAACGTCTCCGGCCTCGACCACCTCGTCGCTCCCGCCGAATCAACTCCTGCCGACGCCGCCAGCTCCCGCCAAGCATCCCCCGTGCCACCTCGCCAGCACAACAGCCTAGCTCCCGGGTGGGCCGACCTCGTCTACCACGGCCCATCCCGGACCGCTAGCCTTCCTCGCCATCGACGAACCGCACTAGCGCAGCAGCCACTCCCAGGTGGGCCGTCCAAGGTCATCTCGGCCCATCGCGGGCTCTCTCCTTCGGGCCAGAAGGACGCCACCCCGGCTGGGCTGTACCTGATCCGGATGGGCCGCGAGATAACTCGGCAAGGAGGAGGACAGACCAGGATTGGGCCCAATATCACCAGGCCGAATTAACCCTCTGCCAGGCCGAATTAACAATGACTTCTAGACGTTTAGGCCGAAGTATAAAGACCCGAACGCCCCCTTATTCATCTCCAGACGACTTCTCAGCATCTACGATGACTCAACGTCGGGTCAAGACAAGAATAACAAGTATCGTGCCAGTCTTGGGAGCCCACCAGCTCAGACTGGCACAGGGCGTATGGAATATGCCAGTGGCATCTAGGAATATGCTAAGGAATATGCCATGGCATCCCCAAAGATGCCAAGGCATATGCTCAGCATCTAAGAAGATGCCAGGAATATGCTGCCTAGATACCAATCGTGGGGAACAAGGTTCCTCCCCTGGACTCCCCTTTATAAGGAGCACCAGGGGGATCGTTCCCAGGGAGGCCCCCGAAGGGCTCCTCCCCTCTGTGCTCACTATGAGCTCTCTTTCTTATTCTTCCTCCATTCTCATAGAGAGATCTAGCTAGGAGTATAGGAGATACAACTCAAGGAGCATGGTTGTAGCCACAAAGATTATGAGAGACTAAATGTATAGAGTGAGATGTTATCTCCACTTGAGAGCTTTAATCCAATATACATTGTATTTCTCTTTGTTCATACGAGTGCGGTCTTCACTGCATCATCCCTCCCCGGATTCCTCCACGTCCATCGGCCCCAACTTTAGCCTACCCATGGCATATGTCGTGATACCACCACGACAGTTAGGCTAGAAATGGCCTAGCTATATGGGCCTAGATGGGCCAAAAGTCTAGATGGTCTTATACACCAGGTTAAATAAAAAATAAAAATAAGAGGTTGTTCAACCAATTACTAAATGACCAAACTACCCATGAACATAATTTATACTCTATGGAAATATAGAAAAATCATACAAATATGTACAATACATCTAAATAATCACAACAACAAGATCTATCTAAGAAAAAAAATGTAAAACCAAGTGTTTGAGTTTAGTAAAATACCAATAAATATTAAAACCACTAGAGTTCTCAATAAATTATAATAATATAAGATATATTTTTTTTTAAATCATT
This sequence comes from Avena sativa, assembly GCA_916181665.1. Lineage (NCBI taxonomy): Eukaryota > Viridiplantae > Streptophyta > Magnoliopsida > Poales > Poaceae > Avena > Avena sativa. The sequence goes on from OV702280.1 coordinate 430,013,402, forward strand.
TTTGTGTATAAAAATAAATCTACTATTTTATAAAAATACTATCTTAACTCTTTTATAAATACAATTTGAAGTAAATATTTAAATACATTTAATCCTTTATGGATTGTTATAAACATAAAAATAATACTTAAAAATAAAAAAATCATTCTTAAAGTCCTAAGTAAATATATTACACTATAAAAATATTAAATATATTATTAGTTTATTTTTAATATTTTAAAATAATAAATCCTTATATATAACCTATTTTAAATATTCTTTAGAAACATTATTTTAAGTAAAAATAATAATTATATTTCTTTAGGCATATTAAAACTTTAAAAAAATCTAATTACCAAAATTCTAAACCATAACTAAGATTTATAGTAAAACTTAAGTGTAAATTATAAACTTAATAATACTCTTTTAAAAGCTTAAAATCAAGATTCAAAACCACCACCTTAAAGATAATTTTATACATCACTCACTGATATTAAGGGGGAATGATTCTTAATATCTAAATAATGTTTAAATCTAACACTTTATTAAGATCATCCAAATTATTCTTCCATTGAAAGTTACATATTATGTTCATATTAGCAAAACCAATTTAAATCCAACCCTTCACTTAATTATAAAGTGAATAATTCCACACCTTAGTTATACCTATCATAAATTTAAAACTTGGGAATAATTAAAACATATTACACCTTAAGTTTACTTACCCTTTTAAAGTTAACTTTAGTCTCAAAGCTTATAAACATCATGTCTAATACACTACTTATGTTTTTATAGTTAACTTTGGTCTATTTCAATTAAGACATAAAGCATCTCAAGTCCAAACTAATCAATCAAACACCAGAAGGCATTTATCATGTTTTATTAACAATAAAGATTGTTTAAACCTTAGCAAGAAAATCTTTTCTTCAAATGTTATTCTTTTTTTCACTTCAAATAATAATCTCATAATAAGTTCTTCAACTCTTAACAACTCAATCCCCAAGGATGTTTATCAATAGTCACCAAACGAAAACTAACCATAAGCACATTATTTTATACTTTACTTGTACATGTTGAATTGTTAACCTTGAGTTCCTTATAATCATTACTTATAAAGTAAAATCTGAAGATAAACCAACTCTTAAAAAGAATCACCTAAATTCACTTCACCCAAAGCATTGAGGATTCACTTTGGTAGTTTTACAAGATGCATATCATTACCTATGCATAACTGCATCTCGCTTCTTTATTAGTCCTTCCCGGACCAATGATGCTGATTTCAGATATTAGATCTTATATTGTCTCGAAGACCGTGAGTGCATAATCTTGCAACCACAAAAGGCAAGTTCACACTTGCTCATGTCCTTTGATTATTTTCTATAAAGTATTTTGCAAATCCAGTATTGTCATCACCTACATTTCAAAAAGGTCAAAAATACTATTTTCATAATAATATGATTATAGTTAATTTACCATGAGGTAATAACCTAATATGAAAGTTCCGGTGGTAAAGGAACATATGATCTAGGACTTAACAACAAATGTCGCCAGTGATTCTTGCGCCATATATTATGCGTTAACCATGAGATTTGGAATGGGACGGAGAAGTCAGTTGTATCCTTTACGTTGTGATTCCTTGTGCGGATCCAACATATGGGTGGGCACCCTTACGCCCCACACTTTTGGTGTCTAGATTATCTATGAGTGGTTTTTAGTGGTATAGTCCATCTGATATGGAACTTGACAGGGCATCACCAGCTCATAGAGTCTTCGGAAACTCATCAGGGTTTTAGCCTGCCCGGAAGGGGGCTTAACGGAGGTGACCAGCCTCGAAGGATCATGCAAACATATGGGGTCGCGGAGAGGGAAGTGATTGTAGTCTAGGCCTCACACCAAGGAAGTGTGAACGAGCCTGCAATTCGGATGTGCAACAAAGCTAAGGTCTCTCATGGGAAAAGTAACGCACCTCTGCAGAGTGTAAGAACTATAACTTGTTACTCCATGTTCCGGGAAGGAGCTATGAACGCGGCGGGAAAGGAACTCCATGAAAGTTCTGGTAAACCCGTGAAGGCTGAAGGACATAGATTTTCAGAATAAAAGCAACCTTTGAAGAAATGTTTACGAAAAATTGCATTGCCTATGACCTATGGTCTGTGGCTGTAGATATAGTGCATCAAACACTCCTTTTCTAGTGAACTTGCTGAGTACGCTCGTACTCAACGTATCTTCTTAACCCTTGCTAGGTTCTAAAGCCAGTACAGACGATGTCTACATCAAATTATGCTCCAGGAGTCAACACCAGAAGCTAAAGTTCTTCAATGAAGACAAGAAAGTCAACATATACATCAACTCCAGTGAAGGCGAAGTCACTGATGAGATAGGAATATAATCTCTAGCCATAGAACCTATTTATGTAGTGTATTGCAATAGTAGCAATGCCAGACCTTAGTTCCGATACTAGTCCTATTATTATGATAATTTTTGAGCTGTTTATTTCTGATTCTCCTTTGTAAGAAGTTTCTTCCTCCCTCTTTAACTTAGATTATTCTCTTGATATTGTGTATAGAGTGATTTGTAACCTTTAGCCATGTTTTGGACCTGTTGTGTTTCTGTTGTACCACTCTGAGGGATGTAATACTAGTGAACAGTGTTTCATTAGTGCTATGTCAACGACTATAGTATACTACATCATGCAGTGGTATGCTGGGTCACCACAAGCATCCTCAGTAAAAATCTATGCAAATAGCAAATAAAAAGATCGCTGAGATGTTCATTGTCTGCTTGCCTTGTCATTTTGATTATGGGATAGCTCCTGTATCATGTGCAAGGGGTACCCTGTTGGCGGTTATCTATGATACACATGTATTTACGATGACAAGAACTTACAGGTAACTAAAGTTGAGTAGCATGAGGAGCGGCCCTCGTACTCAAGGGACATGAGATTTCCAGTTTATGTTCTGTCAAGCATATAACTCATATTGAACCTCACTTTCACCATTAACCATTTAAAGATGCCTATGATAGGGTCAATGAGAGCTCAAAGCTAATGAGTACCATACTTTCAGCATTTGGAAGCCTATCAAACTTTTCAAAATCCTTTTCACTTCCTTGTTGAGTCACCACTTACTCTATGAGCACTTTCTTGAGAGCATAGTTGTCATTCTTAGTGTAATGTGCTTGTCTCAAAACTTGATTAATTATGTCATGACTTTGATGCTTTGTATCTGATGATCCACAAGTATAGGGGGTGTATCGCAGTACTTTCGATAAATAGGAGTGTCGATCCCAACAAGGAGCAGAAGGTGTTGACTAGTGGTATGGAGAAGGAATTCTCTGTAAATACTTAGCAAATGGATTTTTAGGGGTTTTCTGATAAAGCAAAAAAAAGTGCAAGTAATAAAGACAACAAACAAACGCAACAAGTGGCCCAATCCTTTCTTAGCAAAGGACAAGCCGGTGGAAATACTTATAAGGACCAAACGTTCTCGAGGAAACATGGGAATTTTGTCAAGTGCTTTTGCTTCATATAGCTAAGTACTCTTCTTTGGTGTTGTATCGTGTTGTGTGGATGAACCTGTGCTAATGTACCGACCTTACTTGTACTAATACATACTTGTGATTAAACCCCCTGCAAGCATCCGCAACTATATGAAAGTAATTAAGATATAAACCTAACCACAGCCTTAAACTCTGAGATCCTACGCTCCCTTGTGCAAAGGTGCCCTAACGGGGGTTCAGGTTTCTGTCACTTCGGCAACCTCACAATTAGTAGCCAAATACACAATCCATTCCCCTAGGCCCATAAATGGTGAAGTATCATGTAGTCGACGTTCACATGACACCACTAGAAGAATAGCACCACAACTTAAATACTAAACCATTGAATAATAACTCAACACAAATCCACTACTAACAACATGACTTCTCCCATGTCCTCAAGAACTAAACGAACTACTCACAAGACATCATATGGATCAAAATCAAAGATGATATGGTAATGGATAACAATATGAACATAAATAATAATCCAATTGTTCCACTCACAAGCATCAAGTATAATAGTAATTAACACCAGGAAAGTTTGCCCTAAGAACTAATGCAAGATCCAACACGATTGTTATAGTGGGATGGAGTGGTGATGATGGTGTTGGTGGAGATGATGGTGTGGTTGATGATGATGATGATCCCGATGAAGCCTAGCTTGACCATGGTGTTGATGGCAACGATCTCCCCTCTCTGGGAAGGAATTTCCCCGGCAGAAATCTGTCTGCCGGAGAGATCTTTCTCTCTTGGTGGTTTCCGCCCCGTAGAGGCGGCAGAAATCTATCTGTGGTTGCTCCCTGGTATTAGGGTTCCGTGAGTAATATATAGGTGAGAGGGCGGAGTCAGGAGCCGATCAGGTGGGCCACACTTGACCTAGGCGCGGCCTAGGGGGACTCGTGCCTAGGGGGTGTGGGCCCCCTGTGTCCCTTCTACGCCTCCCCTTCTGGCTTCCTTCGTTTTCCGGGAAATATAATTTTCCCATATTTTTCCGATCTTCGCGATATTGCATCAAAACACCTTCTTTTCCTTCAGAATACAGACTCTGGCAGTTCATCCTCCAAGAATCATCAAACATGCAAAAACAGTGGAAAAGACATAAGTAATACCTCATAATAAGACATATATCAATGAATAGAGGAAAATTTATGATATAGAATGGTGATGCAAATTGGACGTATCAACTCCCCCCCAAGCTTAGACCTTCGCTTGTCCCCAAGCGAAAACTGAGCTCAGTAAACATGTCCACAGGTTTATGGAGTGAAGTGTCGATAAAAGAATACAGACAAGAAGCATACTTACCATTACACAACTTATAGAAGAAAGAAACTCACCATTATATAACTTAGCTTGCAATAAGTACATGAGTCACAATAGAGATGCATAAAGATAAATCATAATTGGAATTGTCAAACTTTGTTCCTGGTCAGAGAACAGCTGGCAAACAGTTTCACAAAAAGCTTTTTGTAGAAGTTTTATAACAGGAGCACTCTTTGCTCAAAAAGGTTTTTCACAATGAAGGCTTTCAAAGTAATACTCAATAGATAAGAGTCTTGTGCAAACAAGGAAGATAAAGAACATGATTGAATAAATCACCATATGAATGCTTGCAACACAACAACTCAAATGCTTGTTGGATATGGAGAGGAAGTAGGTTTACTGACTCAACTTAGAAATAGAAGAAAGGTCCCTTCATAGAGGGAAGCAGGGATTTCAAGTCATAAAGAGCTTCCAAAAGATTATGGTACTTACTAGCTTTGAGCCCTCATTTCCCCTATAATAGGCATCTTGAGATGATTAAGGTTAAAGTGCACAAAGATGGAGTATATGCTTGATGAAATATAAGTTGGAAATCTCATGTCCCTTGATTACGAGGGCCGCTCCTCATGCTACTCAACTTTAGTCACCGACAAGTTCTTGTCATTGTAAGTACATGTGTATCATAAAGAACCGCCAACGGGGTACCCCTTGCACATGGTACAGGAGCTATCCCATAACCAAAATGACAAGGCAAGCAGACAATGAGCATCTCAGCAATCTTTTTATTTACTATGTGCATAGATTTTTATTGAGGATGCTTCATAGAATGCTCACTATAGTGATGCTGCAAGTTTCCACCATGATTAGGCATGACTTAGGCTAGCGGCCCAGGCGTTTCTCTAACACACATACATCACTCCATGGACTTACAAGCTCCCTCTTTATTTCACACCGTCGACATCCGCAAACAAAAGAGCATGATATGAACTGTGTACAACGTACAAGTGCAATGTTGAAAGCGTTCCCCGTGACAGAACGGTTCTGCTAATTCCAACATATAGATGCAAGCATATACAACTTCAATGACACAATGGTTCAAGTCTATTAGGGGCAAGAAAATAAGGTGTGCCATCAAGTTCGTGAGAGCTTTACTGACTAGTTTTCACATAACAAAATAGTTTTTAATTCGAAAGGTAGATGAAGCTTGAGAATTTTCTTGGAATAGCAATTGCTAATAGGTAGGTATGGTGGACACAAATGGAAAGGTTTTGGTTCAAAGGGATTGGAAACATGAGAAGTATGCCTTCTCAAAATAGCTTTTTGGCTAGCAAGGCTGGGTAGCAAGCAAAAGAGTTGAAAGAAACAAGAAGACCTACAAGTGATAAAGCCAAACATGCAATATTTCTTGAAGACACAAAAGATCTTAAATAAAGAATACTAAGCTTATGATCCAACAAGAAAGAAAATAAATGATACAAAATACATGTAAGCTTTTTCTCTTTTCTTTCAAACCTCAAAAAGTGTTGCTACTGACCAGAACTTGGTTTGACAAAACCAATTTAGATTTACTTGATGCTCCCAAAGTGATGCCAATACTGGTCAACAAGATCCATCATATAATTGCAAACTAAAATAAGAAGTGCAAAAAGTAAAAGATGAAACTTCTCATTAATATTCCATAAAGGCACTCACACTAAGGGATACATAGATAATCAACTAAAGGAAAGATATTTCCACAAGCAAACCAAACTATAAGATAACACCTCTACCAAAGATATGAATGCACTAAAAAGGTAAAAGATAAAAGATAATGGTGGTGATACCGCGACACTCCCCCAAGCTTGGAACAAGCCAAGGGGATGCCAAACCTGATGGTGAATTACTCCTTCGGTGGTGGTGGAGTTCTCTTGATAAGCTCCTCAATCAGCTTCCTCAACTCCTCAATCTCAAAGGTTAGAGTATGAATCAAATCCGAGTTTTTCTCAATGCGGTTCATGATCATATCGGACCAAGAGTTCTAGTCCTCCTCCTTGGGTTTGTGAGGATCATCTTCTTCGGGCTTCTTGCCTTTGTTGTTGGCGGAGACCATGGTGCTCTAAACTTGAGAAGATTTCCTAACGGAAACATATCGAAACGAAAACACGATGCACGAACCTCGGGGGATCCGGGGGGTATATATTATGAAGTTTCAATGCATAAGGAAGGTTTTGATACGAAAACGATGCAGAGACGAAGCTCGGGGGAGGCACACCCCCTCCAGGCGCGACCAGCTAGGTCCCGCACCTGGGGTGGGTTTGGCCACCCCGGCCTCCGGTTCCCCCTCTGTTCCGTCTCGTGACTTTCCTTATGTATTAAAATCATAAAAATATATAAAAATATTGGGGTTTCGCGAACCTTTTGTTTTCACCACTTTTACCTATTCAAAGACGAACTCTGTAGACTCATTTCCTCCTTCTCCTGGAAATTCCTTTCCTACAAGGTCTCACACGGACCTCAATGGAAACATTAGTGTAAGCAAAAACAATTAACCTTTAGGTTCACACTTCAACTGAAATCCATCAAAACAAAGGCTTCTATAAGAGGCAAATGCAAATGATAACAGAAATCTATCAAAACAGACCAGCAGGTAAAGATTAATTTTTTCAAAAACCTTCTATTGCTCAAATAAAAAAGTGCAGAACTAATTAAAGTTGGGTAACAACTTGGAGAACAAGATCAGAAAAATACAGCTTCGTCCGACGTACTGATCTCCCTCACGAATTTTTACAATGCAGCACAAAAATCTGTCCCAGGACAGCCACTTTTCACAACTCCTTTACTTCTCAAAAGTAGTTGAACTTGACACAAAAAACAAAACAAAAAGGATAAGTAGAGGTTATTACCGAGGTAATAAATTCCAATACTCAACCAAACTCTTGGGTTATCTCCCAACAAGTACTTTTCTTTACTGCCTTTAAGTTAGGCTTGAAAGTTTCAAAGATGCTCACAAAGGAGATATATATCTGGAATGAAAGAGAGCATGAAGAAGCAAATAACCAACACATTTGAGTCTAACCCACTTCCTATGCATGGGGGTATCATGAGAAAAAAAATTGTTGAAACAAAAAGCCACCAGCATAGGAAGACAAAACAGATGCAACTTCAAAGCTTTCAACATAAAACGAGGAAACTTAACATTATTGAGATGCATAAAACCATGTTTCCCTCTCTCATAATAACTTTCAGTAGTACCTTGAATAAATTTGACAATATAACCATCAAAGGAAACAACTCTATCATAAGAATAACCATACTTACAGTCATCAAAAAGAGGTCCAAGGTCATAAACTGGATCAATAGAAGCAAGTTGTTCCATCCTAAAATCTTTATTAGGCAAGCTGTTTTCACAAGGAGCTTTAGCAAATTTGGAAAAGTTAAACTCATAATAATCTCCATCAAACTTAGTTAAAACTTTCTCCTTCTTACAATCTATAATAGCTCCACAAGTGTTCAAGAAAGGTCTACCAAAAATGATAGGGCAAGTTTTGCTAGCTGCTGAATTAAGAACTAGAAATCAGCAGGATATTAATCTTACCACAAAGAACCTCCACATCTCTTACAATGCCAATGGGGCAAACTTGCTCTCTATTAGCAAGGTGAATAACCACATCAATGTCCTCAAGCTCACAAGGACCAATTTCATGCATAATTTCCCTATAAAGCTCATAAGGAATAACACTAGAACTAGCACCAATATCACATAAACCATAATAGCAATGATCACCAATTTTAACAGAAAGCATAGGAAAACTAGATTTTCTAGCCTTACTAGGACGAGGGATAATATTAGAAGCATCTTCACAGAAGACAATATGCTCATCCTTTATATTTCTAGTAACAAGGTCTTTCACAATAGCTACTACAGGCTCAATATTCAATTTCTTATCAGGCTCCACAGTTTTCTTAGTACCTTTATTATCTACACTAATCATCATAGAATACTCCTTTACCTTAGCTGGGAAAGGTATTTTCTCAATATAAGGTTCAGGCACAATATGATTAGTAGTACAAACTTCAGCACTCCTAACAAGAACATGATTAACAACATCTTTATAAGGTGCATGGTACGTGTTCCACTTCTTTTTGGGAACTTCTATGTAAGAGGAAAAGGCCTTAAAACATTTGGCAATACTTTGGGAATCCAGACCAAACTCATTGCTAATATCACGGAAGTCATGAGTTCCCATAAAAGATTTTATGCATTCATAATCATAATTTATACCTGACTTTCTTCCTTTGTCATTCTCCCAAGCTTCAGTGTTCTCGTGAATACGGTCTAGTAGATCCCATTTAGCTTCTTCCTTCATATGTGTGAATGATCCAGCACAAGAAGCATCTAGTAAATCTTTATCATGAAGAGAAAGCCTAGCATAAAAGTTATTGATAATGATATTGTTAGGGAGTTCATGAATATGACATTTAAGCATTAGTAACTTCAATCTTCCCCAAGCTTGAGCTGTAATTTCTCCATCACGAGGCCAAAAGTTATATATCAGATTTCTATCCTTATGAATCTCACTGGGAGGATAGAATTTAGAATAAAAGAGAGATGTCATTTCCTCCCATTCCATGGATTGTCCATTCTTCAGCAGCTTATACCATTCTTCAGCTCTTCCTTTCAAGGATATAGAGAGTAACTTCTTCTTCACCTGTTCAGTTGTGATACCTGCACACTTAAACAACCCGCATAATTCATGGATAAAAAGCAAATGATCACCAGGGTGGACAGTTCCATCCCCAAAATAATAATTATCCATAACACGATCAACAATACTTGTAGGTATCTTAAAAGGATCTATCTCAACTGGTGGTGGTTCATCTACTACCCTAACAATGGTAGTAGTTTTCCCAAACATAAAACCAAGTGGGTTATCCATATTCGAAACAAAGAAACAAACAGAAACAAAACACAGTACTCACAGTAGAAGTTTCCTTTACCAATTGCACTCTTCAATAGCGCTTCACTACTCGGCAACGGCGCCAGAAAATAGTCTTGATGACCCACAAGTATAGGGGGTGTATCGCAGTACTTTCGATAAATAGGAGTGTCAATCCCAACGAGGATCAGAAGGTGTTGACTAGTGGTATGGAGCAGGAATTCTCTGTAAATACTTAGCAAACGGATTTTTAGGGGTTTTCTAATAAATCAACAAAACAAAGTGCAAGTAATAAAGACAACAAACAAACACAGCAAGTGGCCCAATCCTTTCTTAGCAAAGGACAAGCCGGTGGAAATACTTATAAGGACCAAACGTTCTCGAGGACACATGGGAATTCTGTCAAGTGCTTTTGCTTCATATAGCTAAGTACTCTTCTTTGGTATTGTAAGTGTTGTGTGGGTGAACATGTGCTAATGTACCGACCTTACTTGGACAAATACATACTTGTGATTAAACCCCCTGCAAGCATCCACAACTACAGGAAAGTAATTAAGATATAAACCTAACCACAACCTTAAACTCTGAGATCCTACGCTCCCTTGTGCAAAGGTGTCCTAACGGGGGTTCAGGTTTCTGTCACTCCGGCAACCCCACAATTAGTATCCAAATACACAATGCATTCCCCTAGGCCCATAAATGGTGAAGTATCATGTAGTCGACTTTCACATGACACCACTAAAAGAATAGCACCACAACTTAAATACTATACCATTGAATAATAAGTCAACACAAATCCACTACTAACAACATGACTTCTCCCATGTCCTAAAGAACTAAACGAACTACTCACACGACATCATATGGATCAAGATCAAAGATGATATGGTAATGGATAACAATCTGAACATAAACAATAATCCAATGGTTCCACTCACAAGCATCAACTACAATAGTAATTAACACCGGGAAAGTTTCCCCTAAGAACTAATGCAAGATCCAACACGATTGTTACAGTGGGATGGAGTGGTGATGATGGTGCTGGTGGAGATGATGGTGTGGATGATGATGATGATCCCTATGAAGCCTAGCTTGACGATGGTGTTGATGGTGACGATCTCTCCTCTCCGGGAAGGAATTTCCCCAGCAGAAATCTGTCTGCCAGAGAGATATTTCTCTCTCGGTGTTTTCTGCCCCGTAGAGGCGGCAAAAATCTATCTATGGTCGCTTCCCTGGTGTTAGGGTTCTGTGAGGAAGATATAGGTGAGAGGGCGGAGTCGGGAGACGAACAGGTGGGCCACACCTGCCCCTGTGGCCCTTCTACGCCTCCCCTTCTGGCTTCCTTCGTCTTCCGGGAAAATATAATTTTCCCATATTTTTCTGGTATTTTTCTGATCTTCGCGAAATTTCATCAAAACACCTTCTTTTTCTTCAGAATCCAGACTTCAGCAGTTCATCCTCCAAGAATCATCCAACATACAAAAACAGTGGAAAAGACATAAGTAATACCTCATAATAAGACATATATCAATGAACAGAGGCAAATTTATGATATAGAATGGTGATGCAAATTGGACGTATCAGTATCTCTGATATTTTTACTTCTAGTCATCAGTTGAACTTCAGAGATGCCTTGGCATTTATTTTGTTCTCTACAAACAACGGTAAGCAAGATACCACTCTATCATACCTTATTATAAGCATTGCAATGTTGCTTATGTTTATGTTTCATGCTACTTATTATTATTGAGTTGAAAACTCTTCATAGCTTGCAATGACTATTAAGTAGACTTAGTTGCATACTCCTTGTTATGAATTGTCTAAGTATCTACTCCTATGCTGAGAATATATACATCATATGAAGCAATTGTGTCCGTGAAAGTTCTTTTATCGCACTCAGTCTTTGACTGAATTATTTGAGGACAAGCAATAAGAAGCTTGGGGGGAGTTGATAAGTCCAAAACATATCTACTTTGTTTCTCCTCTAAACTTGTGTGATTTGGATATAACTAACACGGGCTGACGTTATTTTCAGCAGAATTACCTTGGTGTCTAGTTTTTGTGCAGGAAATCAACTATCAGGAAAAATCCCGGAAAAATATTCCAAAAATCCTATTTCACCAGAAGATCCACAGAGCCAGAATACGAGACGGAGTGGAGGCCTGAGGGGCCCACACACCCCTGCCACGCGGGTGGGCCCACCCCACACCTGGGGGGTGCGGCCGCCTCAGGCACCCCCTCGGTCTCCCTCTTCGCCTATAAGTTGCCTCTTGACCTAAAAACCGAGGGGGGTTCGACGTTTTTTCAGAAAGAGTTCTGCTGCGCCGCCACCACCAGAAATCACGATTATGAACCAGAAAATCTGTTCTGGCACCATGCCGGGACGGGGAATTTGGAGAGGATCATCGCCATCATCATCAACAACGTCTCTCCATCAACCATCCATGTTTCCCCCATCCATGAGTGAGTAATCCCCCTTTGTAGGCTATGGGGATGGTAGGGATTGGATGAGTTCTATCATGTAATCGAATAAGATTGTTAGGGCATGGTGCCTAGTATCTCTATTAGTGTTATTTGACTTTGTTGCAACTTGTTGTGCTTAATGCTTGTCACTAGGGCCCGAGTGCCATGATCTCAGATATGAACTTATTATTGTTTCATGATGATAGTATTATTTGTGATCTTATCTGCAAGTTGTGTACACATATCATTGTCTGGATCCAAAGGCCCCGAAGTGACAGAAATTAGAACAGTCGGAGGGGATGGTTGTGATGTGAGGATCACATGTGTTCACGGAGTGTTAATGCTTTGCTCCGGTGCTCTATAAAAGAAGCACCTTAATTGCCAGTAGTTCCCTTGAGGCCCCGCTGCAACGGGCTGACAGGACAAAAGATGTTGTGAAGTTCTCATTGCGAGCACGCATGACTATATATGGACTACATGCCTATAATTGTTTAGTACTTGGATGCTTTACCTTATTTATCTACAATTTCTCTAAATCTTGAAGTTACATGTTTAGACTCATCCATGCAACACCCGTCCATCCATCCCTATGCCTACCGCACTCATATCCTACTGTTTGCTACTACTGTTACTATTGCTCTTGATTTGCTGTCGCTGTTACTTTGCTATTGCTACTACAAAACTGTTGCTACTGATAAACTTCTGTGAGCAAGAACTATTTCTAGGTGCAGCTGAATTGACAACTCAGTTGTTAAGGCTTATAAGTATTTTTTGGCTCCTCTTGTGTCAAATCAATAAATTGGGTAATACTACCCTCAAAGACTGTTGCGATCCCCTATACCTATACTTGTGGGTCATCACCCTGCTCCTAGCGATACACGCGCATCACGTCCTCGTCAATATTTTACAAAGCATCATGCAGTCAGCTCATAGCTTATTTCTACTAACAGGGGAAAATACCATATCCTCATGAAGTGTAATGCCTTCAATAGACGTTTTTTTTGCTTTGTTACTATGATCCTCGAGCTTATATATAGCAGGCATCTTGATTAGTTAGGATTAGTATATGAGTGGTATCCTACCTCGAGAACTCTAAATTTGGAGGAGCTTCTTTGCCAAAAGAAATCATGGATAGTCAGATATTTGGGAGAACCAATTTAGCATTTGTGCAGATTTAACGTCCATTCCTACCTTAGATGTGTCTAAGATGAATCGATGCAACATTTCAAAATAATTCTCCTGACTATTCATTGCTTTTACACAACAGGAGTGATAAATCTATACATATTATAGTATATGCACATAACCTGCTTTGAACATAGTTCAGAGAGTTCCCAATAACGTACGTGCAAATCTTGCTGAAAAAGCACGAGCAGTTATCCTACCTCGAGCATTATAAATTCGAAGAAGCTGCTTTGCTACTATAGTGGAACTCATGGATGAGGTTCAAAAAAAAGAACCCATGGATGATGAGATATTTGGGATAATCAATTTAGACTTAGTGTATATTTAGCGTCCATTCCTACACCAAAACATGTGTGTATTGTTAGATAGATCTCTCCCCGTTCGAGCCCAATGGCCGAACGGAGTCCCTTATCCGCGCCCTGATCGGGGGCGCCCCACCTCATCTGGTGGGTGGGCCCCTGTCGCCAACGTTATATAAAGAGGTGGGGGGCCGGTAGTACGCCTCACGAGGTTAGCCGTGCCCTAGCCGCCCCACCTACAAGCCCTACCCGATCTAGGCTAGCGCTGCGTCGACGGAAAGCTCCACCGCCGCCACACTCACCCCTTTACCACACATGGCCAACGACAGAGGCTCCAGCTCCGGCACCAGCTCGGGCATCCCCTCTGGCTCATGTCTGTCGAGCCAGGGAGCAGTTAGTTCTCCTCTCGGTTCTCTCTCTCTCTCTCCCTCTCTCTCTCTCTGTTTCGATCTAGAAAGGTAAAGCATAGTGCTACTGATAGATCTAGACTAGATCCATTACAAAGTTGTATTTAACATTGGTATCAGAGCAAGTTTTAGTTGCTAGATTTTTCGGTGCAAAAGTAGAAAGCAAAAGTCCAAAAGAAGAGAAAAGCCCTAGATCTAAAGTGCGCCTGCCCTAAGGCCGCGCCGTTCCTCTCGATCTAGATGAGCATCACTATGAGGCATCTAGACGAAGAACATACCCCTTCGGGGCAAAGCAAAACCCTAGATCTAAGCCCCAAAAGCATCCCAAATTAAAGACAAACCCCAAACCCCATAGATCCCCACAAATCCCCAAAGAAAAGTCAATCAAAAAAAAGGAGGTGAGGGATCGCTCCGGCCATCGCCGGGAAAGTTTCTGCCCCACACCTCGGCCACTTGACGACGGTGCACCCACCCTCGGGTGGATGCACACATCGGCAAGGAGCCAAGGGGGGGCACCGCCGCCGTCTCCCTCTCTGCTTCTCTGCTACTCGCGGGTTTGGGGGGATGTGGGACGTGGATGAAAGAAATGGGGTGGCGCAGGAGAGGGAGGGAACCGTCGCCGGCGCATGGCGTCGGACGGACGGCCGCCTCGCCTCCCCGACGCCACCAGAGAGCTCGCTGCCGGAGCCAAGGCAGAGGGAGGGGCGCGCCGTCGCGGCCAGCTCGCCTCGCCCGACTCGCGAGCGTGCGCCGCCGGAGTCGCGCGGGACAGCTCGCCTCGGCCTCGCGCGGGACAGCCGCCAGAGCCAAGGAAGAGGGAGGGGCACGCCAAAGGGGCCGCCTCGCCTTGGCCTTGCGCGGGGTGCACGCGGGGTGCCCACGGCGCCGCCGCTGAGCTCACGCGGAGTGGATGCGGGGGCGGGTGGGGGAAAGTGGTGACTAGGGTTTCGGGGGCTGGCGGTGCGGGGGGTTTTTAACCCTCCGAGGGGCGCGGGCAGCCACAGGATCTAGGTTAGGGGCGTTCAACGGTCCAGATCGAGCGGCTGCGGGCGGCGACAGACGCTGGCGGGCCAAGCGGCCAGGCCGCGGGCTGCGCTGGGCTGCTGGGCCGCAGGCCGCTGTGGCCGTGCGCGAGCGCAGCTTGCTGCGCGCGGGCGGCAGCGTGCTAGCAAGCGCGCGGGCGGGGGCGGCGCGCAGCCAGGCCGTGGCGGGCTGCTGGCGGGCCGTACCGCCAGGCCGCTGGGCCGCGGTGGCCCAGTAAAGCTTGCAGGCTTTTTTCTGCCTCTTTTCTTTTTTACAGAGTTTATTTTTTAGCTGTTTTAATTGTTTTGCTTAGTTTTAAGCATTTTTTTCAACATAGTTTTTTCTAGTCTTTTATTTCAGAGAATATTTGACTAGAGAATATGAAAAAGGCAGAATTTTTTCTGTAAAGTTTAAGGTCTATGAAAGTCATTATTAAGTTTCCGCTACAAATAAATGATTTAAATTGCAATAATGCAATAAAAGTTGTTTAAATTTTGTTATAAAGATGTGACAAAGTGATTAAAGATGATTGTGTCCCATGTTATTAATTGACCAACGTTGTTAATAAACATGATCATGATCTTTTCCATTGAGTATTAAAGGTGATTAACTTTATTTCTACCCAACGGTGATGTAATTTCAAATAGCACAAACAATTGCATGCATAATTTATACCAACGTTGAATTAATGCATACAGTTGTTTTCTTTGGTGATCTCACATCTTTTGTGGTTTTCAGGAGGTCTCAACCTCATGAGCTGTTTGAAGGACATCCCGCTGCTAAGGGGGGACAACTACTCCGAATGGAGGAAAAAGGTTGATTTGGCGTTTGTATGCGCCGAAGTGGATTGGGTGGTTGACACCAAGCAACCAGTCAAGCCTGCTGACCCTGTCAGGGGAGATGCTGAGGAAAGTGCTGCCTTTGAGAAAAGGAAGAGGGACCATGCTCCATTGGAGCTGGCCTACTCGATTGATAATCAAAAGTGGGTGAACGCCAACAAGAAATGTTTGGCCTTTGTAAAGAACACAATTGAGAACGCCATAGTGGGCTCAATTGGAGAGTGTGCCTCCGTGGGCGAATACCTTGCCAAGATAAAGAGCCAGTTCACTGGCTCTTCAAAGATGTATGCGACCCAGCTGTTAAAACAGCTGGTGACTGAAAAGTACACGGGAGGGCCCCACGGAATAAGAGAGCACATCTTGAGGATGTCAAACATGGCAGCGAAGATGAAACCCATGGATGAGGACCTCGAGCTAAAGCCTGCACTTTTGGTGCACCTAGTGATGGCCTCTCTTCCACAGCCATTCGAGAATTTTGTAATAAACTATAATATGTCCCCTGAAAAGTGGGACATAGAAAAGACCATTGGGATGTGCTCCCAAGAGGAGGAAAGGCTGAAGGCCCTTCACGGTGGTTCCTTGAACTTCGTGAAGGACAATAGGAAGAGAAGCTTCACAAACGGTAACCATGGTGGCTCACCCTCCAAGCCACATGGCAAGGGCCCAATGCAGCACTAGTACCAGCACCAGCAGTCCACCCCTGGGGAAAAAGACCAGTGCCATCACTGTAAAAAGACTGGCCACTACAAGAAGGACTGTCCAGTTTGGCTGAAGTACATCATGGACAAAAATGGTAAAGATATAGTTTATTTTATTAATAAATCTCTGTATGAAAAGTTTTCTAGATCTACTTGGTGGATTGATTCTGGTGCAACTGTTCATGTTGCCAACTCTTTAAAGGGGTTCCATTCAACAAGGATTTTGCCAAAAAGAGAAAGACTCATTGAAGTGGCGAATGGGATTGAAGCAGAAGTGGAGGCCGTTGGTGACGTCCCTCTGGAGCTGGCTGATAGCTCTTCTCTTTTGCTTAAGGATGTTCTTTTTGTTCCTTCAATTCATAGAAATTTAATAAGTGTGTCGTGCTTGGACAAAGATTCTTATGAGTGTTATTTTGGAAATGGCAAATGTGCCATTTGGTTAAAAGATATTTGTGTGGGTGTTGCTACCTTACATGAAAAGTTATATTTATTATCTTTGCATGAGAAAGTATTTTCTGTGTGTGATGTGAATGAAAAAGTTCCCTTGTCGAACAAAGAACACAAGAAAAGAAGGCGAACTCTTGACTCATCGAAGTTATGGCACTACAGACTAGGCCATATTTCGAGGGGAAGAATAGAAAGCCTCGTTAAAAATGACATTCTTCCTCCGTTAGAGTTCTCAGACATATAACAATGCATAGATTGCATTAAAGGAAAGTATGTCAAACAAATTAAAAAGGGTGCAAACCGAAGCATAGCTACACTCGAAATAATCTACACGGATATTTGTGGACCGTTTCCGGTGAAAAGTGTGGATGGCTATGATTCATTCATAACATTCATGGATGATCACTCCTGGTATGGTTATATTTATCCAATTAAAGAAAGATCTGAAGCATTGGATAAATTTAAAATTTTCAAAGCTGAAGTAGAAAATCAGCATGATAAAAGAATTAAGATAGTTCGGTCCGATCGTGGAGGGGAGTATACGGTCGGCATACTCCATATGGTCAAGTACCAGGACCCTTTGCAAGGTTCCTGCAAGAAAATGGAATAGTCGCCCAGTATTCGATGCCGGGCGAACCTCAGCAAAACGGAGTAGCTGAAAGGCGTAACCGTACCCTTATGGATATGGTGCGCAGCATGATGAGCTATTCCACCCTCCCATTGGGATTGTGGATGGAGGCGCTTAAAACCGCCATTCACATTCTCAACAGAGTACCAAGTAAGTCGGTGCCCAAAACACCGTATGAATTGTGGACAGGCAGAGTTCCCTCTCTGCACCACTTGAGGGTCTGGGGGAGCCCAGCTGAGGCAAAAGTTTTCAATCCAAACATTGCAAAGTTAGACCCAAAAACAGTATCTTGCCACTTTATTGGCTATCCAGATAAGTCAAAAGGCTATCGTTTCTATTGTCCCGACAGATACACAAAGTTTGTAGAAACGAGACATGCAGTCTTCTTGGAGGACGAATTGATGAGGGGGAGCACGGTAGCTAGGAAAATTGATCTTGAGGAGAAGAGGGTGCATGCACCTAATCCGATGACTCAGGAGCCATTTTTCTCGCTACCTATTGTGCCACCATCTACAACCCCTGAGGTTGTGGTGCCGGCACTTGTTGTGACTCCACACGTGACAACAATGGGCGAAAGTTCGGAACCTGTCCATCAGGAGCCACCTGAACCCACTGTTGAGCACGAAAGGGAGCCAGAACAGCCACCTACCATAAATGTGCCTGAACCCGAGGCAAGAAATGAGCAAGAGTCTGATGAACTCAGAAGGTCTAAAAGAGAACGAAGACCAGCCATTTCCAAAGAAATTTACAAAGTTTACAACATAGTTCATATGGAGGGCGATCCTACCTCATATGAAGAAGCCATGAGTAGCCCTCACTCAGCCAAGTGTGTGGAGGCGATGGAAGATGAAATGAAATCGATGAGTTCCAACAACGTTTGGGACTTAGAGGAAATTCCTAAAGGAGCCAAAACAGTAGGATGCAAATGGGTCTACAAAACAAAGTATGACTCCAATGGGAATGTAGAAAAGTACAAAGCTAGACTCGTGGCAAAAGGCTTTACGCAAAGAGAAGGCGTAGATTACAATGAGACTTTTTCTCCGGTCTCATGTAAGGACTCCTTCAGAATCATCATGGCACTAGTTGCACATTTTGATTTAGAGTTGCATCAAATGGATGTTAAGACGACATTTCTAAATGGAGATTTAGAAGAAAATGTTTACATGAAACAACCCAAGGGTTTTTTCATGGAGGGGAAGGAACATATGGGATGCCGCCTAAAGAAATCCATTTATGGGTTAAAGCAAGCCTCTAGGCAGTGGTATTTAAAGTTTAATGAATACATTAAAAGTTTTGGATTCAAAGAAAATGTTGAGAACAACTGCATTTATGCAAAGTTCAAAAGTGGGAAATATATTTTCCTAATTCTGTATGTGGATGACATTCTGCTTGCCAGCAGTGATGTTAGTCTACTACTAGAGACAAAGAAGTTCTTGTCATCAAATTTTGACATGAAAGACCTTGGTGAAGCTTATTATATTTTGGGCATAGAAATTCGCCGAGATAGAAAGAATGGAGTGTTAGGACTGTCGCAGAAAGCGTATTGTGAAAAGATTTTAAAGAAATACAATATGCATGCGAGTAATTCAACACCTGCTCCCATAGTCAAGGGCGATAGTTTTGGGAAATCCCAATGTCCAAAGAATCAATATGAGATCGATCAAATGAAGTCAGTACCATATGCTTCGGCTGTTGGAAGCTTACAATATGCACAAGTGTGCACTCGCCCTGACTTAGCATTTATCACCGGGGTACTCGGTAGATATCAAGAAAATCCAGGCATAGAGCACTGGAAGATGGTAAAGAAAGCTTTGCGTTATGTGCAAGGCACAAAAGGCCTCATGCTAACATATAGACGATCTGATTCCCTAGAGATAAAAGGGTATTCAGATGTGGATTTTGCGGGAGATAAAGACGACCGAAAGTCCACGACAGGGTATGTCTTTACTCTCGCAGGAGGTGCTATTTCGTGGAGAAGCGTCAAACAGTCGATAGTTGCATCATCTACGATGTATGCAGAATTTATAGCATGTTATGAGGCCATGGGACAGGCGTTATGGTTAAAGAAATTTTTACCCGACTTGAAAGTGCTTGACTACATCAGCAGGCCACTAAAGATGTACTATGACAACGAGCCTGCAGTATTCTATGCTCACAACAACAAGTCGAGTAATGCTATAAAGTCTATAGATATAAAGTATTATGTTGTGAAGGACAAAGTCCAGGATCAAACTATAAGACTCGAGCATATAAGGACAAAGGATATGCTTGCGGATCCGCTAACGAAAGGCTTACCACCCAATGTGTTCAAGGAACACATAGCCGGCATGGGTTTAACGGGAAGCCTATGATTCCTGGACTAAAGAGGCCCAAAAGTAACAGGATTTGTTTCAGAACATGAAGGTATATAGTGGCTGTCTGATTCTATCGGCAATTGAGCTGAGACGATAAAACATGCTCTATGTATCGTTCTGTGATGGAATAAGTAAAGAACAAGGTTAAAAGTAAAGTCGAGATCAAGGGGGAGAATGTTAGATAGATCTCTTCCCGTTCGAGCCCAACGGCCGAACGGAGTCCCTTATCCGTGCCCTGATCGGGGGCGCCCCACCTCATCTGGTGGGTGGGCCCCTGTCATCAGCGCTATATAAAGAAGTGGGGGCCGGCAGCACGCCTCACGAGGTTAGCCGTGCCCTAGCCGCCCCACCTACAAGCCCTACCCGATCTAGGCTAGCGCTGCGCCGACGGGAAGCTCCACTGCCGCCACACTCACCCCTTTACCACCCATGGCCAACGACGGAGGCTCCAGCTCCGGCACCAGCTCGGGCATCCCCTCTGGCTCATGTCTGTCGAGCCAGGGAGCAGGTAGTTCTCCTCTCGGTTCTCTCTCTCTCTCTCTCTCTCTCTCTCTCTCTCTCTGTTTCGATCTAGAAAGGTAAAGCACAGTGCTACTAATAGATCTAGACTAGATCCATTACAAAGTTGTATTTAACATGTCTAAGATATGCATCAATGTGATATTTGAAAAAAAAGTTTTCTTTTGACGTTCATTACCTTTACAAAGTAGGAGTGATCAACATATTGTCATATTTGAGGAGATTCTACTTTTAAAACAGTTCCGAAAATTCCGTACAAGATGCAAATCTTATGTGAAAAGGCATGAGTAGCTATCATACCTAGGGCACTATAAATTGAAAGGATTTTCTTTGCTCGTTTCTACTAGAGAAGAAATCATAGATATTAACATATTTGGACAAAAGAATATTGCTTAGTGCAGATTTAGCGTTCATTCCTATACCAATCTAACACAAATGTGTTTGAGGTGTACTGATAAAATATTTTAAAAGAATTCTTTGGATTGTCCATTACCTTTACACATCAGGAATGATCAATACATTGTAGTATTTGAGGAGATCCTACAATGAACACAATTTGAGAGTTTCAGACAAGGTACAAGTCTTAGGACTTTATGGGAAAGTTGCCCATAGTATGAGTAGTGCTGCATTAACATCTTTGTAGTGTGAAAAAACACGAAGCTATACATAGATGGTAAGACGAAAACCAAATTATGTGGAAAGCAAAGTGTGTCCTTCGTGAGTTGTGAAATTTCAAAGGTTGAAGCGTGCACGTCCACAAATTGACCCAACGAACTTCAAGAAAGTATAACTATAATAGCTTCCAGCCTTTGCTAACAAAAATATTGAAATGTCATCGCTCATGAAGTGTTTACAATTCTCATATGTTAAGTCTATCAAATACTTTTTCATATAAGTTATTGCGTAATTTAGTAATTGGTCATTTTTAAGTTTGACCACCTTAAAACATGAATATTAGAATAGAAAACATCAAAATTACACTACTCTCCTCTAATGTATAATTATCTTATAAGTGATAAAACATGTTTGCACGTAAGTTTGATAACCAAGGTATCATGTTAAATATTCTATCGCGCCCCAGACACTTATGTTCTAGATCGCAAAGAGTATCGTTTCAATTTAGAACCAAAAAATTCAGACTAAGCAGACACTAAATATTGTGAGTACTCTCTATTTTTCTATCTAACATCTTCCGACACACAAGATTTAATCAGATATATGTGGCCTGGAACAAAATCATGAAAATACATTTTTCATCTATTCCATGAATAGGGCGTACTCTTTTCATAACGGATTTTTAACAAAAAAATCCGATGTACAAGAACTTTATACTAAAAAATATGTTGCATACAATTGATAGCGTTAGATTTATATTAAAAATGCTTTATAATGGCATGAATTTTAGAAAATAACTTTAACATTTAGACTTTTTTTTATGAAAAGCAAATAAAATGCATGTGAAGTATATGTTTTTAACAGTGGGAAATACATATAAATTATTTTTTGAGGGAAATACATACTTCCTCCGTCCTAAAATAGATGTCTCAGATTTTTTAAAATTTAGATGAATCTATATAATAAATAGTGTCTAGATTCATTCAAATTTTGACAAATCTAAGACATCTATTATGGGACGGAGGGAGTATAATTTTTTGAGAGAAATACATATAAATTATTTAAGTGTGTAACAGAGGTTTTTTTTACATGAAGTATTTTACTCGTATACTTGAAGCGTCCTGTGAACGTGCCGGCGCCCGGCGGTCGTAGACTCGTAGTCTGCTGAAAACACAAGCGCCCGTGGCGTGGGCGTGTGGATCCATCCATCCATCCACCCGAGACCAGATATCGCGTCCCCCGCTGTTCGCCTCTCCCGCATCCGATAGCAGCAGCAGCCAAAACCCCCTTCCCCCTCCTCTCTGCTCCATCCAGTCCTCCCTTTCCCTCCCCTCCCCTCGCCGCCCCCGCCCCCGCCCCCGCCCCCGCCCGCCCGTCCGCCCCATGGCTTCTCTCCTCCGCCCAGCCACCACCCTCGTGCTCCCGCCTTCGTCCGCCCGGGAGCCGCGGCGGCCCTCCGCCGCTTCCTTCGCCTGCTGCCGTCGTGCGCCGGCGGCGAGCCCGCTACGCGCGCCGCTGCGGCGATTGGGGCCCGACGAGGCCGCGCGTTCGGAGAGACAGGTGAGGAGTTGCGTTCCCACCCCACGGGGTGCTTCATCCGTTGTAGCTTCTGTAGATTGTGCTGTCTGTTCCGTAATTTTCGATGTGTATGCAGTAAATTCCGAAATAAAAAAAATACGCATTAGATTTCTGTTGGTGTATCATCTCTGGTGAAAATTAGGTAGAGGGGGTTTGACTCTGAAACTGCGAATTGTTCGTTAAGGGCACAAACGAATCTGCATATTGCTATTTTATATCTTGAGAAGTGATTATATAAACGGCTGTTTTGCATTAACATCTGTGGTGCTGACAAAGTTATTTACTGCTCATATATAGTTGCTTGCTGTGTAATTTAAGATCTCGCTTGCCTAAAAGCTTAATGGCTTTGGATGCGTATATACCTTTTGAGGATGGGTCGTTGGGTGTGAACTGTAAAGTGTGATGTTTCTTTTTCAGTTGTTCTATGTTCAGTTGAATAGTTGTTGCTATATGCTACTGTTTGATATTCTGGAGTGGCCTGTTTAGGAATCTTGGAATTGTGAAGTGTAATATTCGTTTTTTCAGTTGTTTTATTATGTCAAGTTGAACAGGCGCTGCTAGCGTTGCTATATGCTATTGTGTGTTTAAGTCTGAAATAGCCTTCGTAGGAATCTTTAAACTGCTATATATGCCATATGACCTGAATAGGGATCTTTGAACGATTCATTCTTGACCTGAGTAGGAACGGTTGCATTTTAGATGCCCCCGGCACATGAATTTATTCCATGTCTGGCATGATTAGATGAGTGTGGTCAACTCTTACCATTGTGCAAGAGTGCAAACTATAAACTGTAGATATTGTTGTTTGTGTCAGAATGATGTAATGTATTTGGTTTTCACTAATGATTTACTGCCAGGGGCTGTTTTTATTGTGATCGTATAGTTTCTCTGCGGATACATGAGAAGAGATGGGCACGAAGGTGATGGGAGGAGTCAAGGACGAGATGAAGCTATTATGTTTGGGCCAGATGATGATGACGGCCTAAAGATTCCTACTCAGGTCGAGACTCTTGTTAGAGGAACTGCAACAGTTGATGCTCCAGAATACAAGCCACTTCCAGATCTAGATTACCTTCAGGTGCCTTTTACTTACCATTTTATACTGCTCTCGTTCATTTTATTTGAAGTTTACATTTGTCCCCATTAGTCTGTGAACTTTGTTTGGGGCCACCAATTTTTCTTTCATGCAGTTCATTACTCTTCAATGAACGATATGTATCAATATTGTACTTGTATGAATTGATTTATCTCATTTCGTGGTGATAATACAGGAGTTGCTGGCTATTCAGCAGCAAGGACCCCGATCAATAGGTTTCTTTGGTACCCGCAACATGGGGTATATGCATCAACAACTTATTGAGATCCTGAGTTATGCTATGGTCATAACAGTATGTCTCTGAACTATATGTTGTCATTGTTCAATGGATCTTTGATTCCCCCACACCTCTGGTTAATGTTTATATATTAATTGCAGAAAAATCATATATTCACATCTGGTGCTTCGGGGACTAATGCAGCTGTTATTAGGGGTGCTTTGAGAGCTGAAAAGCCAGAGTTGCTCACTGTAATTTTACCTCAAAGTCTAAAGAAGCAACCTCCTGAAAGCCAAGAGCTATTATCTAAAGTAAGATTTCATAATATTTCAATTCTGTATTGGTCATTTCTAGTTCCTTTTTGTTTCAACCTTTTTATGGAAAAAGATGCATTATGTGAGAATTCCGCATTAAATTCAAAAACATGAAGTCGTGAGCTGAACCCTTATTGGACTTTTATCATGGTCAAAGATGACAATCATCACAGACTGATTGAGTGGCTTGTATTATGAGTTGTGAGTTTGTAGGCTCCTACTATCAGAGAACTTATCACCTTATATGTCCATTATCAGCCATCTTGGAAATGCAAGCATTTATCTTATTTTCACTTCAGACCTCGGGTTTTTAATCTTGAACATACGATACAAGCACACTATGAGAAAAAACATTTCCTGCCCTTTCCTTCTTGACCTTATTACCTCCACCACATCCCCTTTCCAATCTCCTGTTTTCCAGGGTCGGTACAGGCCTGTCTACAATGTTATATAATTTTATGTTAGCGACTGTCAAGACGGAAAGGAATCTTGCCCTGTACAGTAATAGCTCTATGTTATATAATTTTCCTTCTAGCATTGACAATTCGCTTTTATTGCCTACTCACTGGAGTTCATCATGGTTGACTGGTTGTGGTGTGCACTGCTGCCAAGGATTTTTGACAGCCAGATTTTGATCTCTACACCCTTGGAATTGAACTCCTGGTTCTGCTGTTCCCCATCTTATCTGCCCGCTGAAGCCAACCAGGATGGTTTAAGTATCTGAATCTCTTCCACGGTCGTAGAGGGTGTCTTCTTCAGGCTCTTGGCTTGTAACCATTGCAGTCACTGATGCGAACCCAATTAGTAGACCTCGTCTGCAATCTCCAACAGCTATCGGAGCCAATGAGGCACCGCATGCCGGAGACATGGGCCTCATCATCTTCGCCACCAGTTAGATGTGATATTTTAGTTCCCCATGGATCAGTCTGTAACATTTCCATTACAGGTTCCTTTGGTGCCCTGTGCTAAATTTTTTGCAATCAGTCAAGACTCTGGGAGTATTCTAGAATTTTTGGTAACTTAATAGATCTGTACATTAACATGTGTTAATTCCAGCAAAGTACCTCACAGAAGTAACTTTGTGTTTGCCCATTTTATGTTAGTGGCTGTCAAGAGGGGAAATGGATCTTGCCCTGTACAGTAGTAGCTATATGTGATATAATTTTCTATCCTAGTAGTGGTGATTCAATTTTATTGCCTACTCACTGGAGATCATCTTGGTTGACTGGTTATGGTATGCACTGCTGTGGAGGATCTTTGACAGTCAGATTTTGATCTAGACATCCTTGGAATTGAACTCATGGATCTGCTGTTCCACATCTTCTCTGCTGACTTAGTCAACCAGGATGGTTTAAGTGCCTGAATCTCCTTACCATGGTGGTAGAGGGTGTTATCTTTAGGCTCTTCTTGGCTTGTAACCATTGCAGTTGCTGATGCAAACCCCACTGGTAGATTTTGGCTACAATCTCCAACAGCTATCGGAGCCAATGAGGCACTGCTGTGCAGGATACATGGGCCTCATCATCTTCACCACCAGTTAGATGTGATATTTTAGTTTGCCATTTCCATTACAGGTTCCTTTGTGGCCCTGTGCTGACCTTTTTGCAATCAGTCAAGACTCTGGGAGTATTCTAGAGTTTTTGGTAGCTTAATAGATCTTTAATGTAAGATGTGTTAATTCCAGCAAAGTGCCTCACAGAAGTAACTTTGTGTCCTGTTTTAGCTTGCAAACCTGATGCTCTATTTTCATATGGTAAGTTGGATATGTTTCAGTAATGTTCTCTAAAATTTACAGGTAAAAAACCTGATTGAGAAGCCTCACTATGACCATCTACCACTAATAGAGGCTAGCAGGTTTGATAGTTCTCCATTCAAATTGCTTTTAGTTCTAGTGCTAATACATTTTTTGTCATTAAGTATTACTATATCATTCACAACCTTTACCTTTAAATTTTTAAAATACAATATTGTAACATAGTGCTTGATTATCCTATCGTGTAGCTTTGAGTTCAATTTCTGGTCTTGCACCTATGTCATTGCTATGTCTGACTAGTTTCATAACAGTCGATTTATTTGGTACATCATAGTTTCCTGTGTTGACAACCTTTTTTGTTTTAGAGAACCTCTTTCCATACCATTTATCTCTACATGATAAAAAATCTCTTATTATTTCCAGGTTATGCAACATGGACATCATCTCGAAGGTCCAACAGGTGATATGTTTTGCATTTCATGACAGCAGGCTGCTGATGGAGACCTGCCAGGAGGCAAAGAACATGCGGAAGATTGTAACGCTCTTCTACTTGGATTAGCAAGCACCTGAGGGATATTGTCCCCTTCTTTTTGTTTCTGTAGGCTGGTGAAATGGGAGGCTATTCGGTTTAGTCATTTCTGTATACTCTAAAGCTCTGGAGTAGGTGTTGGGGGCATTAACAGTGCGTCTTCGTCTGAAGAAAGTCATCTGCCCATTATTCAAATTCTTGGTAGGAATCAAAATAAGCTTGTCGATATGTCTAGTGCGTCAGTAAAGAGAATAACTGAAGTTGGTATTATTGGTAATTCAAAGGTTTAGCGTTGAAAGAAAACTATTATTTCCAAAGATGAGTCGAATTGGGGTCCATGACTGCTTCAACAATGTTGTGACAGCTTTGAGGGTTTGGAGGAGACCTTTCCCATCAAAGACTTGTTTGTAGATGAAGTGGATTTGATATTTGCAGGTGCAAAACCATTCAAACGTGTATAATGCAAGCAAACCCAGATCCTTTTACATGTGGAAAGTATGTCCGAAATATTACAGGCTGTGATCCAAAAAGTGATCAAGCTGTACTTAGAAGGTGAGAAAAAACGTAGTGCTATCATGGCATCAAACCATACCATCTTTTTTTTTGGTCATCAAGCCTATGAACACCACTTTAATTTACAACATCTCATTTAAGCAGCAAACACTTGTGCTGCCAAAATCTACAACGGAGGTACTAAAACATCCTCTCGATCTCCCTATGTATGTATAGTCAGCACTTGTTAAGCAGCTGAAGAGCGGTCAGCCGTTGCAACCTGCAGAGCAGCGGTAGGTCGTCAGACCATGTACACGTCCTCGTCGGGGTCCTCGCTGCCGATGAGAACCAGCCCCTCGACGAGCACGGGGAACATGCACCTCGCCGGCTGGTAACCCGTGGCCACCACCCCGTCCGGCGCGTCGACGACGTCGTAGGCGTGGTGCTTCTTGAGCACGCCGATCACGCTCGCCGTGTCCCCCTCCCTGATGAACCTGCCAGGACAGAATGCTGGTATGTTCAGGAGGTAGCAGTGCGAGCAATGTTAGCTGCTGCGTTGGAGGACTCATCGGGCTTACCCTTCTTCCACGCGCACGGCGCCACCGTCGCAGGACACGCCGTGGCTCTCGGTCCAGCTCTTCAGGCTCCGGGACGCGGCCTTGGTGTCGCCGTCGAAGCTGACCGTTTTCCGCTTGATCATCCAGGTGATCTTGGCGGCTTCCCCGGCCCGCACGTAGAACCTCCTCCCGGAGTTCCTGTCGGAGATGTAGAAACTCGTCGACCGCGCCTGCCATGCCAACAAAAAACATTCCATTAGCACCACGGACTTGCGTTTAGATCAGTGATATTAGTGCTGAATTTCAGCATTCCCTGATGTTTGTAATGCAGAAATTTCACAGAAAACGAGTTCAGTCTCAGCACACTCTTTTCAGACAGGGGCCGGAGTAGTAGAGTGTGACTGACCTCGGAGTGTCTGAGCTGCCACCGGGAGCAGCAGCAGGCCCACGCCCATCCGCGCCGCCCGTACATCCGGACCGACGTGAAGACGCACCGTGCCGCGTCGTGGAAGCAGGCTCCCACGGGGACCCGGCCGCAGGTGACTTGCTGCAAACCAACGACACGAGGCGACCTTGTTACGCCAGAGCATGTCACAGAGAAAGTTCAGTAACTACACGGTGTAATATTCAGCACTTTTTTGGGGGGCAATTATCTCTTGCTACTAAGTGAAGTGTCCCAGAATCTTTGCGTAATGTAATTAGCGACGCACTGGCTTGGTGCAGCAAAAGTGGTCTGGTAGCTTGCCTTCCACAGGGAAGCCAATTAGCCAAACCATTGACCCCCCCACATGTTGCTTAAACCCGTTCTTGATATTCTCTGACGCCTTGGCAAATGCAAGCAAAGCACCGGTTTGGACCGGCGGATTAAGATTGGTATATATGCATGGCGTGGTACACGATCTAAGCTGCGAAAGACGCTTCTGATACTATCTGAATTCGTGACACGCCCGAATGAAGCTACGTATGATGCAAGCGATTAAACTAACCGAACGAAACAGTTTCTGATCGACAAGCAAGTGATCGGGAACGAAATTTGTATGCAAGGCTGCAAGCAGAACGGCATCTGATCGAGTATCGGAGTATGCATGCATGATGAGGATTGAGGCGGACAGCGAACGAGAGGCGCGCGGCTCTCACCCCGGTGATCTTGACGAGCTCGCCGATGGGCATGTCGGCCTGGTCGAAGGCCGTGTCGGGGGACACCCGGAAGAACCGCTCCGCCTCCGCCGCGCACCGCGCCGCGTTCCAGGAGAGCACGGCCGCGGCGACCGCCACGGCGCCGCCCGCCGCGGCAAGCGGCTCCCAGCGGCGCCACGAAACGAGGAAGAACGCCCCGGCGCCGAGCCCGGCCGCGGCGGCCACGGCCACGAGCACGTAGCACGTGAGCGGAACCCCGAGTTTCACCCGTCCGCGCGCCACGACGGGCGCGGGCGCGGACTCCTCCCCGGCGGCCGCGCGCATCCTGCTGGCTTTCCTCGACGACGAGCCTCCTCCGCCCCGCGCCGGCGACGGAAGGGGCGAAGGGCCAACGAGCAGCCCCGAGTGCGAGAGCTGAGATAGCGCCGGCGATGGCGGGGGGCGGAGCGGCGGTGGAGGCAGCGGGCCGGAGCTGCGGCGCGAGGAGGAGGCCGGCGAGGAGGAGGAGACGTCGAACATCCGGCCGAGCTCGCCGGACCGCGAGACGTCCCCGCCCGTGTAGGGCGGCGTGGCGACCGACCCCGAGGACAGCTGCCGCTCCCGCTTCCTGTCCGGCGCGCGGCCGGACACGTACATGCCGCTCCCTATCTGGTGCATCGACGATCTCCCCTGCTCCAGTCCGGCGTGACGCAGCCTCGATCGAGCTAGCTCGAGGAGTGGAAGCAGCGCGAGGAAGACTGCGACGGCGTGATGGGAAGGCGATGGCGCTGCTGCTTTAGCTCGCAAGGTGGTGTCGTGATCGACCGGCTTATCGAGAACAGAGCATGTAGGATGATGCACCGGTGCGCTGCACTGGCACTGGCCCCTGGCCGGGCGCTAAGTTTTTATTCGATCTCCTCGTGTCGTTGCGTGGTCGCGAATTAAGTCGAGGTCGGCGTGACCGGACCGGACACGATCGGCACGAGCAAACTGTTAAGCTTTTTTTTTGTTAGGGAAGCAAAACTGTTAAGCTAGTACTAGTACTAGTCGTAGCACACGTTTTGGATCGGGACTTG
Source organism: Avena sativa (assembly GCA_916181665.1). Classification (NCBI taxonomy): domain Eukaryota; kingdom Viridiplantae; phylum Streptophyta; class Magnoliopsida; order Poales; family Poaceae; genus Avena; species Avena sativa. The sequence goes on from OV702280.1 coordinate 430,043,302, forward strand.
GTGGCTTTCTTCGCTTTGCATCTGATTTGATGAGAAGAGGTAATGGAGCGTGAGCGAATGATACGGACGGAAGGTGGCCGTTACGCGGAAGGACAACGACGCTTCTTTTCGCCGGCGATACGGCTGGTGGTACGTGGCGGTAGGCGAGGCAGGGGATACGTACAAGAGATGCCGTTGTTCTGCAACGGATTTGCTTTATACATCAGTCGACTGATTTTGATTTCTTAACGAGTCAGACTCATGATTTCTGGGATTCCTACAGGCTACGGGTCCTTATTGAGGCTAGCGCATTTGGTTTGCGCTGTCGGATGGCCCACTTAGGCCCAGTATTTTTGACGACTTATATGATAAGCTGTCCTATCCAGCTTTTTGGAAAAGCCGGTTTCAAAATTTTATGAGGCTTCTAAATTAATTTAGCCTTAACTATTTTGAAACGCTTGTATTTTTTTACCAGCTTCCCTAAAAAGCTGGTGGTACGACAACTTCTCTGAGAAGCTACTACTTTTTTACAGTCTCGCCTAGAAAGCTGCCCCACGACAATGAAAGTTTAAGTCTACCTTTTTTTTGGAGGAAATTAAACATGCTCTTTTCTCTATGGCTAGAAATAAAGCGCCTGGTCCTGATAACATTCCTATTGAGTTTTATCAACATTGCTGGAAAGTTGTTAAGGAAGATATATTGAGAATTTTCTCTGCCTTTTACAATGATAGCCTTGATGTTCAACGGCTGAATTATGGGACCATAACTCTGCTTCCTAAGATTTCTGGAGCTAATAAGATCACTCAGTATAGACCTATTTGTTTGCTTAGATGCATATATAAACTCCTCACTAGATATGCAACTACGAGAATTTCCCTATATGCAAACATATCTACTAAACACGTAAAGAGAGGAGCGAGAAAACCGCTAATCAAGGCCTCCTCAATACAACATGATCATTATAATGTATCCACCAATGTCACTTATACATGATATAAGCATGATCATTACAATAATATATCTATACTAGGGTTCAATCATGTTCTATCCACCAATGTCACCTATACATGATATAAGCATTCAATCTTGATGACTAAAGCATGATCATTATAATCCTTTGATCATTTATGACTTAGGTTTCCAGTTGGCTAATCAAGGCCTCCTCAATACAACATTACAGTTGTGTTGAAATTATCTTCTTAATATCTCTAGTGGATTAGGGAATGTTATTCATGGACTATACCTACTTAGTCCCATAGGATTACTCTTTGGTCTCTCTCTTCAATGTTCATCCTTATAATCCTATTTGTTATCATATTGATTTGATTCCCTTCAATCACTCATATCCTATAGATAATATCAAATCTAGAATTACTACTAACCTCTTCTTACTATTTTCTTTATAGGCTTTAAGTGAATGCTTTGATATGAACAGCAGGAGATCGTCTACATCAATCACGAGTTCAACTCATTAAGCTTTGTTGGTCTTCAAAGGTATGTTCTCTACGGATATACATTCGCCCGTTTTTTGTATATCTAATAGAAAGATCTTGGTTCTTAGTTCACATCGTAGGAAATTTTTTGTTTTCTATGTTGCGAACCCTTCAGAATTGACAAAATCTCAAGCTTGGGGATGCCACCCCGTTGAAAGGATCGTATGGGCACCTAGAGGGGGTGAATAGGTGCTACTTCAAATTTTCTTCTTTTTCAAATTAAGGTTTGACAATAAGGTAAATTCTCTAGATAATGCAACTATGGTGAATTTACCTATATGAAACTTATGCAAGGGCTACCACAACACAAAGTAGTAACAAGTAAGTAAGGTGCGGTAAAGGATAGAAGTAACCGAAAAGTGGACGCGGAGACACAAGGATTTGTTTCCCGTAGTTCCTTCCTTTTGAGGGGAAGTACGTCTACGTTTGGAGAGGGGGTGGTTTCAAACCACCAACGCCACGAGAGGCCTCCCTTGTTCTCCGATGAATCTCACCCCAACGAGATCGATTCACCTTCCACTATATCGGCAACCTTCAAGGTGGAAGCCGACACCGTTTACAAGTTTGGGGCACACATCCACAACTTAATCGGAGGCTCCCAAATACAAGCAAGCTGCCAAAGCAATCAAAGACAAGCTTGTAAGAACAAAAACAAGAACTAGGGTTTCCAACAAAACACTAGAGCAAAGGGGCCCTCAATGAATTGAGGGGGAAATGAAGATCTCTTTTGGTGAAGTATTAGATCGGGGACTCCTCCTTCGATTCCCCAAAGATCAAGGACTTTGGGTGGTGGGATGAGGAGATCTTGAAGATTTGGGTGGCTCCAATGGACTCCAATGGTGGGCAATGACTTTAATGTGCTGAGCAATTTTTCCCAAGGTAGGTGGAGGGGTATTTATACCCCTCCACGAAATATGGCCGTTGGAGCATTTAATGTACCGGTAGTACCGGTACTCAAGCGGTAGTACCGCTTGCAAGCGGTACTACCGGTCAAGTACCGGACCAGGTACCGGAGGTGCTCAAGATCTTCAACAATCTTCAGTCTTGGGCGGTATCGTCCTTGCGGTACTACCCCCAAGCGGTAGTACCGGTCGTAGGAAGCGGTACTACCGGTAGGGGCGGTAGTACCGGTCCCAAGTACCGCTTGGTACTGACCAAAATGGAGAGGGGTGGGTGCTAGTCAGTATGCCACGGTACTGCCGAGCGGTACGACCGCCTCAAGCGGTAGTACCGCTTGTACCAAGCGGTACTACGGGTTGGACCGGTAGTGCCGCTCCGTGGTACCGGGGGGTACTGACTAGCACGCACCTTTATCTCCTTTGATCAGTGCCAGCCGGTACTAGAACCGGTAGTACCGGTGTCAAGCGGTAGTACCGGTTGTATTTCCGGTACTACCGGTTGACACAGAGGTTTTTTGCAAGGGGAATTGATATGCCATTAATTGTGCCTCCTCTTGTCAATCCTGTGATAAACTTAGCACACAGTTAAAATGATAAGTGTATTGTTATCAAACATCAAAATCAGAGGGATAGGAAAATGCTCTTTGAATCTCCCCCTTTTTGGTGTTTGATGACAATACACTTCTGCAAGATGATTTTAATAGTAAGCATATGATATTTGTAAAATAGAGACGGGACTCCCCCTAGATGTGTAGAAACAAACCTCCCCCTCTATTTTACAAACCCAACATGGGTGCATAAATATGGATACTAGCATTTGAACATACCTTTGCACAAAACATGTGATGAGGAATATATAGACAATAGATACCGCATAACATCACAAGATGGATCCAATGAAATAAACCACATAGTCTCATAAGATGGATCCATAACCACATAGTCTCACACGACATGAACACATAGTCTCACACATAATAAACACATAGTCTCACACATAAATAGAGGGAAATCGAAGTTCACAAGCAATAAAAGGATCAAAGAGAAAAACGAGCTTGTGACTTCCCATGCAACACCCGTGCCTAAAGTGCAACTTCTCCCTCTTTGGCATCAAGGCGCCAAAAAGGGACAAGTGCAAAGCTACCGTCCCAAAGGTCAATCATCCTCCTCCTCATCCTCAAGGTCCTCCTCATCCTCGTAAGTGGGTGGGGCGCGGTGCGAGGAAGAGACATCATCGTCCCAACGGCTGTGCTGAGAAACCCACTGATCTTCTGGAGTGATGTTGTTCTCGGATCCCTCGGAGATGGTCAAACCTTGAGCAGACATCATTTCCTTCTGTCGAGCACAGGCTTTCTTTGCATACACATGCGCCTCATACATGCGCTTCTGGTTGTCAACCTGGAAGCAGGAGATCTTCTTGAGCTTGACCTCCATCCTTTTGGCCCAAGAGGGCTTGGCATTCTTGCGAAGAGAGACAACATAGTCAGTGTCATGACCACTGTCAGCAGCCTCAGAGTCATCCTCATCCTCATCCTCCTCACCTGCCTCAACGCGAGGTTTAGCATGTTTCTTGATCTTGAGTGCCTTTGGCCTGTGCACAACGAGAGAGCGAGTGGAGAGAGTCCTAGCAATGATGGGGCACTTTGACACAATGAGGGCCATAATGTAAGGAGCAAATGGTGGAACCCTCCGAGTGTATGCAGCAGCAACCATTTCATTCCATATGAAGTATGTCACATCAAGAGGATTGCCTGATTCTTGGTTGAGGAAGGTGTTGAACAGCAAGTCAATGGAGAACCCATGTATCTCATCCTTGTTGCCCGCACGAGAAGCAACAGTCTCACGGAAAATGCGATGGAGAATGTCATATGTGGGGAGTAGATCCTTGATCTTGCCAGCAACCCCACGGCCTCGGATATACAAATGTGTAAGAACATCCTTTTTGGAGGGATGCTCCCGCATGTGACAGCGAAAACCACAAGGAACGTCCCGGCCGCGATCTTCATACCCCAAGATGGCAGCAAACTCCGCAAGTGTAGCTTCCTTGACAGCACCTTGAGTCATCCAGGTAATCTTCCGAGTGCAGCCAGTGTGAAAATGTGCAGTGGCATAAAACTGGCAGATAAGGATGGGATCATAGTCTTGTTGAAGCTCCATAATGGGGAACAAGCCAAGGCGAGAGCAGATTTCCTTAGCTTCAGCAAAGTAGTCAAGGTTCTTGTCAATGTGTCCCATGTCAATCCACTGCTGAGGCACCACCATCTGGATGTTGGTCAAAAGAACCTCATGATAAACACGCTCTTGGAAATCATCATAGAAGAGACTGTCTTCCCTTGCTTCGCTCCGGTTGCGGGAGTATGCATTTTCAATCCGGAGAGCCCTAAAATCTGACTCAGAGATATCTGACAGTTTCTTTGGCCCAGATGGCCCAGAGCTGAGACTTTTGGAACGCCCAGTGGAAGGGGGGCGAGAGGGAGGGGCGCTGCCACGCCCAGCTGAGCGCTTGGTAACCCCTTCACGACCCTCACGACCACCTCGAGTGGCAGGCAGCTTGGAACGGTGTCTTGGCTGTGGCATAACTTCTTCCTCAGACTCCGTCTCTTCCTCAACAATCTCACGGTCAGACTTGGAGTGCTTGCGTGCACCCCGAGAACCACCTGCATCTGTGAAAGCACGAGGGAGGATAGCAAGGAGATAAGGGCACAAGAATCACAAAGGCACAAACGAGAGAATCTACAAATTGGGCAGAAAAAAGTGGTCAGAGTGGACCGGTACTACCGGACCTGACGACCGGTAGTACCGCTTGCAAGCGGTAGTACCGGAACAAGTTCCGGTACTACCGGTTGAGCGGCGCACATGCGTCATATCTGATGGTAACGGCCCAACATGACGGCCTAAAACTGCACAATCGAGGATTCTACTCAGTATCAAGGAATCATATGGCAGTACAACCTTGTATATAGTCAATTTCTCCACAAATCTAAGCCAAAACCTAGATCTAATGGGGAAATCAAACGGGGAGAGAGAAAGGGCGGTTGTACCGGGATCCATGGCGGTGGAAAGGAGTGGGAGGCCGCCAAGAGGCCGAATCCAAGGAGAATCCGGAGGGAGGAGGGCGCGGCAGGGCTCCGGTGGCGTCAAGATCTCCGGTGGCGTCAAGATCTCCGGTGGCGGCGCAGGTTTGAGTGGAGGGCGTGGGAAATAATGAGGCATTGAGGGGTGCCTCTCCCCACGCGTCCAATATATACCTGGAAGCCGTCAACCGGTAGTACTGGTTGTTGGAGCGGTACTACCGCTTGTAAGCAGTAGTACCGGTTCCACAACTGGTAGTACTGGTGGCCGGTAGGACCGGACATGTGGGCGGTAGTACCGTTCCTGGAGCAGTTCTTCCAGGAGACGATCTGGGAACTTCCCAGGTCCGGTAGTACCGCTCGCACATCCGGTAGTACCGGTCCCATCTGATTCCAAAGCCAGGGATCAAGGATGATTCTTGTGCGGATAGAGAGAGGGTTTTCGTGAGGGAGTACGGAGGCTTGGGTTAAGATAAGTGAGCTGAGAAGCACATGCACTCTAAAAAAATTGAAGAAACAAATAAATACCAAACTAGAGTGCATGAGACTAAGAACGATGATGACAATTCAAATAGAAGACAATCATGAGTGAAAACCAATTCAACTAGGTGACAAACACGAGTAAGCACATCAACCTCTCGATTGAGAGGGGGCGGTGGCCTAGGCCACCATATTTGAGTATACTCGGCTTGGCACCACGAAGATATATCTTGGGTCCATTACCAAAACTCATCATTGAGATCACATATCACAAAATGATATTAAGAGGAATGATTTTGTTTACTTTGCGCATAATGGGGGAGGGATAGTCCAATCAATTAGGACCGCACTCCCCCTATGTCCATGCCTACACCTAAACCTAACATGGGTCGAGTATTAGGTGAGAGTGCAAGATAATCAAGTAAAACTCCTTGAATCTATGATATTTAGTTCATTCCTCAAGTGGCAAAACCTTGCTTCATCAAGTGGCTTCGTGAAGATATCGGCAAGTTGATCTTTGGTTGATACATAGGATAGATCAATATCACCTCTAGCAACATAATCTCTAATGAAGTGATGTCGAATCTCAATATGCTTTGTCCTTGTGTGATCCACCGGGTTGTATGCAATTTTGATGGCACTTTCATTGTCACATAGAAGAGGCACTTTGTCACAATGGACACCGTATTCCTTTAAAGTTTGCCTCATCCATAGCAATTGGGTGCAAGCACTAGCAGCAGCAACATACTCGGCTTCGGCGGTGGAGAGAGATATACAATTTTGCTTCTTAGAAGACCAACATACCAAGGACCTACCAAGGAATTGGCACGCCCCGGATGTTGATTTTCTATCATCCTTGTCTCCCGCCCAATCCGAATCCGTGTACCCACAAAGAGCGAATGTTGAGCCTTGAGGGTACCAAAGACCATAAAATGTGGTATGAACTAAATATCAAAAGATTATCTTGACCGCCATTAAATGGCTTTCCTTAGGAGCCGCTTGATATCTTGCACACACACCTACACTCAACACAATATAGGGTCTATATGCACAAAGGTAAAGCAAAGAACCAATCATAGACCGGTATACCTTTTGATCCACATCTTTACCATTTGGATTTTGTTCTAGATGAGTCTTTGTAGCCATGGGAGTAGGAGCTCCATTCAAATCTTGCATTTTGAATCTCTTGAGCATATCTTGAATATACTTGGCTTGGTTGAAGAATGTTCCTCCTCTAACTTGCTTGATATCAAAGCCAAGAAATACCTTCTGTTGGAGATATGCCCTAGAGGTAATAATAAATGTAGTTATTATTATATATCTTTGTGTTTATGATAAATGTTTACATTCATGCTATAATAGTATTAACAAGGAAACCATTAATACTTGTGTGATTTGTAAACTTAATTTGAAGTCCCTAGTATGGCCTCTATACTTCACTAGCTTGTTGGTTGATTGATGATGTGGTTTCTTTGTCATGAACATTGAGATGTTATCAACAACAAGATCATATCGTTAGGAGAATGATATGGTGGACATACTCCTATAGACAAGCGTAGCATAAAGATCAAGTCATTTCAATAGTTCAATTGCTATATGCTTTCTGATACATAGTAACCTAATTCCTTCGACCATGAGATCATGCATATTGCCTTTACTGGATGGATGCTTTGATGTCATCAAACACCACACCGTAACAGGGTGGCTATAAAAGTGGCATTGGGTGTTCGGAAAGTATTGGTTGAAACACATGGATCAAGAGTGGGATTTGTCCATCCACATGACGGATAGATATTCTCTGGGCCCTCTCGGTGAAATGTCATCCAATTAGCTTGCAAGCATGTGACTTGGTCACAAGGGATCACATATCACGGGAACGAGAAAAGAGTACTTATCAGTAACGAGGTTGAACTAGGTATGCAGAGATACCGACGATCATGACCTCGGATAAGTAACATATCGTGAGACAAAGGGAAATTGGTATCGTATGTAAGTGGTTCATTCGATCGCAAAGTAATCGTAGAAATATGTGGGAGCCATATGAATTTCCAGATTCCTCTATTGGTTATTGTTCGGAGAAGTGTCTCGATCATGTCCGCATAATTCACGAACCGTAGGGAGACACACTTAAGGATTCGACGTTGTTTGAGTAGTTATGGTATTATGAGAAAGAGACCGAATGTTGTTCGGAGTCTCGGATGGGATCCGGGATATCACGAGGTGATCCGGAATGGTCCGGAGAATAAGATTCATATAAGGAAAGTCCCATTTCGGAGTTGGGGAATGGTTCCGGTGTTTTCATCGGGAACATTCTAGAAGGTCCCGGAATGTCCGGCACTCCGGGGGGGAAGGGGTACATGAATGTGTCATTGCAAGATGGAATGATTGCATCATGTACTAAGTGTTCTCGCTGTCCAAAATAAAGGGTTTATTTAATTTCTAAATTGGAAAAGTCAAACGGCTAGTTTGAAAGTCAAACTGCCAGTTTTGGAAAGTGGGAAGAGGAGGAGAAGAGGAGACCGACTTGGGGAAGGAGTCCCCAAGCCGGCGGCCAGCCCTAGGCCGAGTTGGGGAGGGACTCCCTCCCTCCCCTAGCGCGCCAGCCCTCCCACCTATAAAGGGAGGGGCAGGGCTCCCCTCCCAACACACACAAGTTCCTATCCTCTAAACTAGAAACTAGACCTAGACCCCGGTTTAGAGCTGTTTCGGTTTAGAGCCTTCTAATTGGTTTAGAGCCCTCTAATTGGTGTGTCTAATTACTAGACCACTAATAGCCTCTCTCATAAGCTCCACCATACTCGCACCGGCTTAAGGCGAAGCCCTGCGGGATCTCCCCTCTACCTCCGGTACCACGCCGTTGTGCTGCCGGAATCGCGAGGAGAGTGCTACAACCTCCGCTGCCTGCTGGAACAAGGGAGAGGAAGGTCTTCGTCGAGTACCGAACGTGTGACCGACTGCGGGAGCGCTGCGGGAACGCGGCGCCGGAAGGATCGTCTACGCGATCTTGAGATCGGAAAGAGTACGACTACATCACCCACGAGAATCTGCTCTCGTTAAACACTTTGGAATCTTCGAGGGTGAGTTATTCCATCGACTCGTTGCTACAATCTAGTAGATAGATCTTGGCTTGTTTGTTTGTATGCGATAGAAAATTTTTGTTTTCCATGCTACGAACCCCTACAGTGGTATCAGAGCCGTGTCTATATGTAGATCTGTTGCACGAGTAGAACACAATGGTCATTGTGGGCGTTGATGCTTTTATTGTAGATTGCTTTTTGTGTACTTTGCATCTTGCGGTATGTTGGGATGAAGCGGCCCGGGCTAACCTTACATGACATCGTTCATGAGACTTGCTCCACGCTTGACATGCAACTCGTTTTGCATAAGTGGCTTTGCGGGTGCCTGTTTCTCCTAGCATAGTAAAGATCCAATTTACAACGGGTGATCAACAATGCTAGTATCAATGTTGTGGTTCTTGTTCGTAAGTTAGAACGACACTTATGGAAAGCCCCAAACCACGTAAAATATGCAAAGAAAGTAGAAGCGTCTAACTTTGTTTTGCAGGGGTGTGCAGTGATGTGATATGGCCATGATTGTGATTATATTTGATGTATGCAATGATCCTTATTGTAAGTTGGCAACCGGCAGGAGCCATATGGTTGTCTTTAATTTCTGTTAAGGCCTGCGTGTCTATTCAAAATAGTTGTAATAGTTGAAGTTGGCGGACGACAACCATGAAGAAGCGTCATTGACCTTGATGCTATGCCGGTGATGATGGAGATCATGTTCGTGCTTGAAGATGGAGATCGGAAGCACAAAGAAGAAAGGCCATATCATATCACATATTATGAATTGCATGTGATGTTAATCCTTTATGCATCTTGTATTGCTTAGTAGACGACGGTAGCATTATAAGATGATCCCTCATGCACATAAATTTCAAGTTCTAAAAGTGTTCACCCTTAGTATGCACCGTTGCCAAAGCTTGCTGCTTCGAAGCACCACGTGATGATCGGGTGTCTTTGATTCCGCGGGTGACTACAACGTAAGCAAGCCAGATTTGCTTATGCGGAAGCTAAGGTTTGATCTTGACGAGCCTAGCATGTACAGACATGGCCTCAGGAACACGGATCGCCGAAAGGCAAAGCATGAATCATATAGTAGATATGATGAACATGATGATTGTTCGCCATTAAAACTATATCAGCTCTCGTGATGATCGGTGTTGATGTAGTGGATTTGGTTCGTGTGATCACTAAAACAATGTGAGGGATGTTGTTTTGAGTGGGAGTTCACCTAGTTTAATTTCATTAATTAATTTGAACTCAATTTGTCATAAACTTAGTCTAAACTATTGCAAATATGTTGTAGATCAATGGCAGCCCCTACCATCAATTTTAATGCGTTCCTAGAGAAAGAAAAGTTGAAAAACAATGGAAGCAACTTCGCGGATTGGTTCCGCAATTTGAGGATTGTCCTCACAGCTGGTAATTTGACCTATGTGCTGGATGCACCGCTAGGTGACCCACCTGCAGCTGATGCTACCGATGAAGTAAAGAATGTTTACCTCGCTCGGAAGAATCAGTACTCCATAGTTCAGTGTGCTATCTTGTATGGTTTAGAATCGGAGCTTCAGAAAAGGTTTGAAAAGTCAGATCCATATGATATTGTCGAGGATCTCAAATTAATCTTTGAGACTCATGCGGCAATTGAAAGTTATGAAGCTTCTGAAAAGTTCTTTAACTGCAAGATGGAAGAGGGTAGCTCCGTCAGTGAGCATGTGCTTAAAATGTCTGGGCACGCAAATAAACTTCAAAGTTTGGGTATAGTGATTCCTAATACTTTGGGAGTTTACCGCATCCTCCAATCACTACCACCAAGTTACAAGAACTTTGTGATGAACTACAACATGCAGAACATGAACAAAGAGTTGCCAGAACTATTTGCTATGTTAAAATCTGCAGAAGTGGAGATCAAGAAAGAGCACCAAGTGTTGATGGTCAATAAGACCACCAAATTCAAGAAAGGCAAGTCTAAGCAGAAGGGACACTTCAAGAAGGGTGGTAAGAAAGTTACCACGCCGACGAAGAGGACCAAGGCTGGACCCAAGCCTGATACTGAGTGCTTTTACTGCAAGGGAGAAGGTCACTGGAAGCGGAATTGCCCAAGGTACTTGGCGGATTTGAAGAACGGCAACATCAAGAAGAAAGGTATATCTGATATACATGTTATTGATGTGTATCTCACTAGTACTCGTAGTAGTGCCTGGGTATTTGATACTGGTTCGGTTGCTCATATTTGTAACTCGAAACAGGAGCTGCAGAATAAACGGAAGCTAGTGAAGAACGAGGTGACGATGCGCGTGGGAAACGGATCAAAGGTTGATGTGATCGCGGTCGGCACACTACCTCTTCATCTACCATCGGGATTAGTTTTATACTTAAATAATTGTTATTTGGTGCCTGCGTTGAGCATGAACATTATATCGGGATCTTGTTTATTGCGAGACGGTTACTTGTTTAAATCCGAGAATAATGGTTGTTCGATTTATATGAGTAATATGTTTTATGCACATGCACCTTTGATAGATGGTCTATTCATATTGAATCTCGATAGTAGAAATACACATATTAATAACATTGAGGCTAAACGTTTGAAATCAAGCGATAATTTGACCTATATGTGGCACTGTCGTCTTGGTCACATTGGAGTGAAGCGTATGAAGAAACTCCATTCCGATGGACTTCTTGAATCACTTGATTTTGAATCACTTGAAAGATGCGAAGCATGTCTGATGGGTAAAATGACTAAGACTCCATTTTCTGGTATGATGGAGCGAGCTACAGACTTATTGGAAATCATACATACCGATGTGTGTGGTCCAATGAGTGTAGCATCGCGCAGTGGTTATCGTTATGTTCTTACCTTCACGGATGACTTGAGTAGATATGGGTATATCTATTTTATGAAACATAAGTCCGAAACTTTCGAGAAGTTTAAGGAGTTTCAAAGTGAGGTAGAGAATCAACGTAACAAGAAGATTAAATTTCTACGATCTGATCGTGGAGGTGAATATCTAAGTTACGAGTTTGGCGAGCATTTGAAGAAATGTGGAATACTTTCGCAGTTGACACCGCCGGGAACACCACAGCGTAATGGTGTGTCTGAACGTCGTAATCGAACTCTCTTAGATATGGTTCGTTCTATGATGTCACTTACAGATTTGCCACTATCATTTTGGGGTTATGCATTAGAAACAGCCGCATTCACTTTAAATAGGGCACCGTCTAAATCCGTTGAAACGACACCGTATGAATTATGGTTTGGGAAGAAACCTAAATTGTCGTTCCTTAAAGTTTGGGGATGCAAAGCCTATGTAAAGAAGTTACAGCCGGACAAGCTTGAACCCAAAGCGGAAAAATGCGTCTTCATAGGATACCCGAAGGAAACTGTTGGGTATACCTTCTATCATAGATCCGAAGGCAAAATCTTCGTTGCTAAGAATGGATCCTTTCTAGAGAAGGAATTTCTCTCGAAAGAAGTGACTGGAAGGAAAGTAGAACTCGACGAGGTTGTCGAACCTTCTCTCGAAATTGCGAGTAGCGCAGCACCGGAAGAAGTTCCTGTGGTGCCTGCACCAATAAGAGAGGAAGCTAATGATGGTGATCATGAAACTTCGGTTGAAGTTACTACAGAGCCTCGGAGGTCAACGAGAACTCGTACCACTCCAGATTGGTATGATTCCGTTATGAATGTCATGTTGGTGGACAACACCGATAACCCCGAGACATATGAGGAAGCGATGATGAGCCCAGATTCCAATAAATGGCAAGAAGCCATGAAATCCGAGATTGGATCCATGTACGAAAACCAAGTATGGACTTTGGTGGACTTACCGGATGGCCGGAAGGCTGTCGAGAACAAATGGATTTTCAAGAAGAAAACAGATGCTGATGGTAATGTTACTGTCTATAAAGCTCGACTTGTCGCAAAAGGGTTTCGACAAATTCAAGGAGTTGACTACGATGAGACTTTCTCACCGGTAGCGAAGCTAAAGTCTGTGAGGATTATGTTAGCAATCGCTGCATATTATGATTATGAGATATGGCAGATGGATGTCAAAACAGCATTCCTCAATGGAGACATTGATGAAGAGTTGTATATGATACAACCCAAAGGTTTTGTCGATCCTAAAGATGCTAACAAGGTATGCAAGCTTCAACGGTCCATCTATGGATTGAAGCAAGCATCCCGAAGTTGGAATCAACGTTTTGATAAGGTAATCAAAAGTTTTGGTTTTATACAAACTTATGGAGAAGCTTGTATTTACAAGAAAGTGAGTGGGAGCTCTGTAGCATTCTTAATACTGTATGTGGATGACATATTGTTGATTGGGAATGATGTAGACCTTCTTAATAGTGTCAAGGAATATTTGAATAATAGTTTTTCAATGAAGGATCTTGGCGAAGCAGCTTACATATTAGGCATAAAGATTTATAGAGATAGATCGAAACGCCAAATATCATTGTCACAAAGTACATATTTGGACAAAGTTCTAAAGAGGTTTGGAATGGAAGATAGCAAGAAAGGGTTCTTGCCCATGTTGCCCAATACGACCTTGAGTAAAACTCAAAGTCCGACATCGGCAGAAGATAGAGAAAAGATGAGTAAGACTCCCTATGCCTCAGCCATAGGATCTCTAATGTATGCCATGCTATGTACTAGACCCGACATCGCATATGCTGTTAGTTTAACTAGCAGATATCAAAGTGATCCAGGAGTGGATCATTGGACAGCGGTCAAAAACATCCTTAAGTACTTGAGAAGAACTAAGGATATGGTTCTTTCTTATGGAGGTGATGAACAGCTCGTTGTTAATGGTTACACCGATGCTAGTTGGAACACCGATCCGGATGATTCTAAATCACAATCTGGATACGTATTTATTTTGAATGGTGCAGCAGTTAGCTGGAGGAGTGCAAAGCAAAGCGTTGTGGCGAGATCTTCAACTGAATCGGAATACATGGCTGCTTCGGAGGCTTCACAAGAAGCGATATGGATGAAAGAGTTCATTACAGAGCTGGGTGTGGTTCCAAGTGCGCTGGACCCAATGTCTATCTACTGTGATAACATGGGCGCCATAGCCAATGCGCAAGAACCAAGGTCACACAAGAAGCTGAAGCATATCAAGCTGCGTTTCCACGCTATTCGAGAACATATCCAGGATGGGGATATAAAGATTTGCAAAGTACACACAGATCTGAATGTGGCGGATCCGTTGACTAAACCTCTCCCGAGGGCAAAACATGACCAACACCAAACTGCCATGGGTGTTCGGTATATTACCATGTAATCTAGATTAGATGACTCTAGTGCAAGTGGGAGACTGTTGGAGATATGCCCTAGAGGTAATAATAAATGTAGTTATTATTATATATCTTTGTGTTTATGATAAATGTTTACATTCATGCTATAATAGTATTAACAAGGAAACCATTAATACTTGTGTGATTTGTAAACTTAATTTGAAGTCCCTAGTATGGCCTCTATACTTCACTAGCTTGTTGGTTGATTGATGATGTGGTTTCTTTGTCATGAACATTGAGATGTTATCAACAACAAGATCATATCGTTAGGAGAATGATATGGTGGACATACTCCTATAGACAAGCGTAGCATAAAGATCAAGTCATTTCAATAGTTCAATTGCTATATGCTTTCTGATACATAGTAACCTAATTCCTTCGACCATGAGATCATGCATATTGCCTTTACTGGATGGATGCTTTGATGTCATCAAACACCACACCGTAACAGGGTGGCTATAAAAGTGGCATTGGGTGTTCGGAAAGTATTGGTTGAAACACATGGATCAAGAGTGGGATTTGTCCATCCACATGACGGATAGATATTCTCTGGGCCCTCTCGGTGAAATGTCATCCAATTAGCTTGCAAGCATGTGACTTGGTCACAAGGGATCACATATCACGGGAACGAGAAAAGAGTACTTATCAGTAACGAGGTTGAACTAGGTATGCAGAGATACCGACGATCATGACCTCGGATAAGTAACATATCGTGAGACAAAGGGAAATTGGTATCGTATGTAAGTGGTTCATTCGATCGCAAAGTAATCGTAGAAATATGTGGGAGCCATATGAATTTCCAGATTCCTCTATTGGTTATTGTTCGGAGAAGTGTCTCGATCATGTCCGCATAATTCACGAACCGTAGGGAGACACACTTAAGGATTCGACGTTGTTTGAGTAGTTATGGTATTATGAGAAAGAGACCGAATGTTGTTCGGAGTCTCGGATGGGATCCGGGATATCACGAGGTGATCCGGAATGGTCCGGAGAATAAGATTCATATAAGGAAAGTCCCATTTCGGAGTTGGGGAATGGTTCCGGTGTTTTCATCGGGAACATTCTAGAAGGTCCCGGAATGTCCGGCACTCCGGGGGGGAAGGGGTACATGAATGTGTCATTGCAAGATGGAATGATTGCATCATGTACTAAGTGTTCTCGCTGTCCAAAATAAAGGGTTTATTTAATTTCTAAATTGGAAAAGTCAAACGGCTAGTTTGAAAGTCAAACTGCCAGTTTTGGAAAGTGGGAAGAGGAGGAGAAGAGGAGACCGACTTGGGGAAGGAGTCCCCAAGCCGGCGGCCAGCCCTAGGCCGAGTTGGGGAGGGACTCCCTCCCTCCCCTAGCGCGCCAGCCCTCCCACCTATAAAGGGAGGGGCAGGGCTCCCCTCCCAACACACACAAGTTCCTATCCTCTAAACTAGAAACTAGACCTAGACCCCGGTTTAGAGCTGTTTCGGTTTAGAGCCTTCTAATTGGTTTAGAGCCCTCTAATTGGTGTGTCTAATTACTAGACCACTAATAGCCTCTCTCATAAGCTCCACCATACTCGCACCGGCTTAAGGCGAAGCCCTGCGGGATCTCCCCTCTACCTCCGGTACCACGCCGTTGTGCTGCCGGAATCGCGAGGAGAGTGCTACAACCTCCGCTGCCTGCTGGAACAAGGGAGAGGAAGGTCTTCGTCGAGTACCGAACGTGTGACCGACTGCGGGAGCGCTGCGGGAACGCGGCGCCGGAAGGATCGTCTACGCGATCTTGAGATCGGAAAGAGTACGACTACATCACCCACGAGAATCTGCTCTCGTTAAACACTTTGGAATCTTCGAGGGTGAGTTATTCCATCGACTCGTTGCTACAATCTAGTAGATAGATCTTGGCTTGTTTGTTTGTATGCGATAGAAAATTTTTGTTTTCCATGCTACGAACCCCTACACCTTCAACTCCCCCATCAAAGACATCCGGAACCTACTAGTCATTAGCTTTGAGAATTCATCATTAAAAGCTTTGTTAGATGAGCCAAAGATAATATCATCAACATATATTTGGCATACAAAAAGCTCCCCATTGACCCTCTTAGTAAAAAGAGTGGGATCAATTTTCCCAACCTCAAAGCCACGGTCAAACAATAACTCTCTAAGGTGCTCATACCACGTGCGTGGGGATTGCTTGATCCCATAGAGCGCCTTATCAAGTTTGTAGACATGGTTTGGGAAGTTGGGGTCCTCAAATCCTGGGGGTTGCTTAACATATACCAATTCATTTAAAGGACCATAAAGGAATGCACTTTATACATCCATTTGTTGCAACTTAAAGTTATGATGTGCCGCATAAGCAAGAAGGATACGGATGGACCCAAGGCGAGCCACGGGTGCATAAGTCTCTCCATAATCAATGCCTTTAATTTGAGAGTACCCTTCTGCAACCAATCTAGCCTTGTTCCTTACTATAATTCCATGCTCATCTTGCTTGTTCTTGAATATCCACTTTGTTCCAATAACATTGCGGCAATCTTTTGGCTTCTCAACTAACTTCCACACTTTGTTTCTCTCAAAGTTGTTGAGCTCTTTGTGCATAGATTCTAACCAATCCGAATCTTCAAGAGCTTCCCACACTTTCTTTGATTCAATCATGGAGATGTGAGCTTGATGTTCACTGAACCTCTTCAATTGTGATCTTGTGGAAATTCCTTTCCTTAGATCTCCAACAACATTTTGGAGGGTGTGGTCCCTTATTTCCAACATTCTTTCCTTTCTAGCTTCGCGATGAGCGTGGATCTCCTCATTGTTTCTTTGGGGACCCTGTTCATCATTTTGATCCTCGTCTTGACCATCAACTTGACCTTGATCATCATTGGATTCATCCTCTACATTGGGAGGCAAGGATTGACCTTGGTCTTGATCAAGTGCTCTTCTATCATCAATTTGAGATCGTCTCAAAACAGTTTGGATGGATCTTCCTTGACAAATTGACTTGGCACCACTTGACAACCCATCGAATGGACCAAGCTCCCTTTGACTAGAGTTCACACATTGATCACTATGTTGAGGGTCCACATCTTGTCTTTGGCTTGAGTCAATGTCCTCTTCGGTAGATGGAGCATGTTGAGGTTGTGAAGATGAGGGATCCACTCGAGTGGAGCATAGTTCTTCTCGATCCGCCATAAGGGGTTCCTCAACGGGGCGGATATAACCCACACCCATTCTTCCTATGGCATCCTGAGGCATTTCATCATCTGCATCACAAGCATCAACACGCCCCCCTTGGGGACCATCATATTCTTCGAAGGTCACACTACAAGATTCTATGATGGCTCCAGAGAGCTTGTCATAGATTCTATAAGTGTGAGATTCGAGACCATAACCAACAAAAATACCCTCTAATGCTTTAGACTCGAATTTAGACAAACGAACACCTTTGATGAGATAGAAACACTTACAACCGAACACCCAGAAATAAGATATGTTGGGCTTGTTACCGGTAAGTATCTCATATGGAGTCTTGTTGATTTTCTTGCGGAGGTAGAGTCGGTTTGAAGCATGGCAAGCGGTGGAGACAGCTTCGGCCCAGAAGTTGTATGGAGATTTAAACTCCGCCAACATGGTCCTAGCCATCTCAATAAGGGTCTGATTCTTCCTTTCGGCCACACCATTTTGTTGAGGGGTGTATGCAGCGGAATATTGATGTTTAATCCCCTCATCACTAAGGAAATCATTCAAGGTGTAGTTCTTGAACTCGGTGCCGTTGTCACTTCTTATAATCAATACGGGAACATTGTGTTGTCGTTGAACCAAGTTGATGAAGTCAATAAAAGTCTTTTGAGTTTCACTCTTCAACTTGAAGAAATAAACCCAAGAGTATCTTGAAAAGTCGTCAACAATCACCAAACAATATTTCTTCCCTCCAAGACTTGCATGAGATGGAGGACCAAATAGGTCCACATGAAGGAGTTCCAAGATCTTGTTAGACTTGATTTGGTTCGTGGGCTTGTGTGGAGCGTCATGCATCTTCCCTAGAACACATGCCCTGCAAACACGATCTTTGGCAAAGGAAACATTTTCTTTTAGTCCAACAATATAGCCCTCTTTATGGAGACTTTGCAAAGTTCTCATATTGACATGGGCTAGTCGGCGGTGCCATAGCCAACCCACATCGTCCTTTCCGTATAAGCACATCGGACCTGCAGTGGCTTGCCCCGAAAAGTCCACCACATACAAGTCATTTTCGACGTACCCAACGAAAGCGACCTTGAGAGACTTGCTCCACATGAGGACCACAATATCATCATCAATAAAGACGGCAAAGCCCATCTTTCCAAGAGCATGGACATAAAGTAAATTGTATCCAAGGGTTTCAACAAGCATGACGTTCACGAGTGTAATGTCGTGAGCCACCACTACCTTGCCGAAACCCATTACCTTAGACTTTGACTTGTCGGCATATGTGACGGTGATTTGATCTTCATTTTACACCAAGTCCTTGACAATAGACGAGCTTCCGGTCATATGACTTGTGCAACCACTATCGATCACCCATTTTGACCCTCCGGAAGCATAAGTCTACAAAAGATCAAGCTAGTTTTTAGCTACCCATTTTTCAATGGGTCCTCTTTTGTTAGCAACAAGGGTCTTGGGAACCCAAATAGACCAAGCAATATAACCATCATAAGGACCAACATATTGTGCATACACATCACCATAATAATCACGCATTAGAACATAGTGAGGGTTAGCACTTCCCGCAAAATCATCATTAGACATAGTTTTACCATTTGTGGTCTTACTCTCCACAATGGTCTTGTTGGTCTCTTGTGCGGGCTTGCCCTTCTTCTTATTGTTGTTCTTCTTCTTTGTTTTGGAGACAAAACCAATGCCCCCTTTATCACCACTACGCCTTTGCTTGCTAAAAAGATCATCAATAGACTTGTTGCCTTGTGGAAATGTGGCCTTAGCAAGCTCCCCCTTCAACCTAGCATTCTCTTCAAGGATAGTTGTGCTACTAGATGGAATGAAGTTACTAGGTGAAGGAATATTGGCCAATTGAGTTTGAAGCGTTTCATGGGACTTTGTGAGAGACAAGAGTTCACTCTCCAAGGCTTTATGGGCCTTGTTAAGCAAGCTAAAGTCCTCGGCAAGTTTTTCATGAACCACACCAAACTCAACCTTGTCCTTTTTAGCTCTTTTATATTTAGCAATAGCATGATCACGCTCGTTGATGAGTTTTTTAACAATAATGTCATTGGCCTCATCAAGCCCTTCAAGTTTTAATTCAAGTGACAACCTAGTTTCTTGTTCTTCTTCTAGAGCATTGTTTAGGGCCTCTAGCTCAATCATATGTTCATGCCCAAGTTTACATCTTACATCTAGAAGCTCTTGAGTATGTGATAGTTGATCTAAGATGTTTCCAAAATGTAGCTTAGCATCACCTTCTAGGTTAGTCATAAACTCATCAAAGACAATTAATTCCTTTTTAACATCAAGTGACATCTCATCACCAATTTCATCATTATCTAAGTGAGTAGAGCGGGATGATGAAGATACTTCCGTTCCTCTTGCCATAAGGCAAGTGGCGTTCTTGATGGAGGAGTTCTCATTTGGAGAATCGAAGAGTGAGAATGTCGGAGTAGATGTGGTGGCAAGAGCAGCCACACCATGAGAAGTTTCCTCTTTGTCATCTTCATCATCTTTATTGTCGGAGGAATACTCTTCATGAGTGATCAAGACAATTTCTCCCGGCTTCTTGTTGATGGAATTCTTTTTGATGAAAGGTTTCTTGTACGGTCCCTTGAGAGTCTTCTTCAACACAAGCTTTCCACCATGATCTTCTCTCTTCTCATAGGGGCAACTAGCCACAAAGTGGTAGCGGTCACCACAATTGAAGCAAGTTCTCAATCTTGTGGTATTCTCTCTTTTCCCATTTGGATTGCTTCTCCGTTCTATTTCCATCTTGGCCTTGGCAGGGTTCTTCCAAAAGTTCTTTGCATAGAAAGCCATATATTGACCATGAGCAATCTTCACTTCATCGGGATGGTCCATGGAGGGCCCTTCATCACTATCATCTTCATCCCCATGGTCCACAACTTTGGCCTTCAAAGCAACATTGACAACATTACTCATACCAAGGGCACGAGCACGGGCATCTTTGGCATTCTTGGCGGCAACCTTGAAAGCAGCCATCTCTTGCATAACTTCATTTGAGGTCATGAGATGGTAGTTGTGTCTTCCTTGTAGACTCTTCAAGTCAGTGGGCTCAAAAGGCATGAGTGCACTCACATACTTCCTTTTTATCCATGCATCATCCACATGTGAGGCACCCACATTTCTAAAGGCGGTGGCGGTGGTCTTGAGCCTTCGGTACATGTTCTTTCATGTGGATGATGCTCTAAGCAATGAGGCACTCACCTTCTTTCATGCAGAAGCCTTCGGCTTCATTGCTTAGAGCATCATATCGATTCCTCCTCATACTCTCATTGCCAATAAACAACACAGGAGAGCATCCCAAGCTTCCTTGGCAATGCTAAAGTGCTCAATGTGTGGGTAATCCTTTGTCCCCAAACCTTGTTGAATCATATGCAGAGCAGTGGCATTGAGTTGACTATTAACAATCTCTCTTCTTGTCAAGTTGTTTGGATCCCCAATAAAGAGTCCATGCTCGATGATGTTCCATAGTTCAATGCAAGAGTTGCGCATATGAGTTATCATTAGTGATTGCCATTGAGCAAAAGTAGCAGATTCTTCAAGCTTAGGTGGGTCACCTCTATTGTAAACATGAGGGTGAGGGATTGGAGGGTCGGGAGAGTACCATGAGTCACGGTGCTCACCCTTCCCACCATTATTGTGTGTGGAGGAATTAGCGTTGTCTGGTTTACCCCCTACCAATGCACCCTCGGGGGATACTGACGTATTCCCCTTAGGTAAAATGGATGGTTGATCCTCTTGAGGAGATGGGGTGGTGAGCCTTCTTTGTCTTTAAGAAGTTGCTCAAGCATCTTCTTGACTTCGTTGACCAAGGAAGAGCTCAATCTTGTTTCCAAGTTTTTGAGATCTTCCATGGTCACCGTGGTCGGCTCACCATCACCATCCCCTTCGCGGCTACCCATATTCTCTTAGGCGGTAAAGCCCAAATAAAGAGCCGAGGCTCTAATACCAATTGAAAGGATCGTATGGGCACCTAGAGGGGGGGGGGTGAATAGGTGCTACTTCAAATTTTCTTCTTTTTCAAATTAAGGTTTGATAATAAGGTAAATTCTCTAGATAATGCAACTATGGTGAATTTACCTATATGACACTTATGCAAGGGCTACCACAACACAAAGTAGTAACAAGTAAGTAAGGTGCGGTAAAGGATAGAAGTAACCGAAAAGTGGACGCGGAGACACAAGGATTTGTTTCCCGTAGTTCCTTCCTTTTGAGGGGAAGTACGTCTACGTTTGGAGAGGGGGTGGTTTCAAACCACCAACGCCACGAGAGGCCTCCCTTGTTCTCCGATGAATCTCACCCCAACGGGATCGATTCACCTTCCACTATATCGGCAACCTTCAAGGTGGAAGCCGGCACCGTTTACAAGTTTGGGGCACACATCCACAACTTAATCGGAGGCTCCCAAATACAAGCAAGCTGTCAAAGCAATCAAAGACAAGCTTGTAAGAACAAAAACAAGAACTAGGGTTTCCAACAAAACACTAGAGCAAAGGGGCCCTTAATGAATTGAGGGGGAAATGAAGATCTCTTTTGGTGAAGTAGTAGATCGGGGACTCCTCCTTCGATTCCCCAAAGATCAGGGACTTTGGGTGGTGGGATGAGGAGATCTTGAAGATTTGGGTGGTTCCAATGGACTCCAATGGTGGGCAATGACTTTAATGTGCTGAGCAATTTGTCCCAAGGTAGGTGGAGGGGTATTTATATCCCTCCACAAAATATGTTCGTTGGAGCATTTAATGTACCGGTAGTACCGGTACTCAAGCGGTAGTACCGCTTGCAAGCGGTACTACCGGTCAAGTACCGGACCAGGTACCGGAGGTGCTCAAGATCTTCAGCAATCTTCAGTCTTGGGCGGTATCGTCCTTGCGGTACTACCCCCAAGCGGTAGTACCGGTCGTAGGAAGCGGTACTACCGGTAGGGGTGGTAGTACCGGTCCCAAGTACCGCTTGGTACTGACCAAAATGGAGAGGGGTGGGTGCTAGTCAGTATGCCACGGTACTGCCGAGCGGTACTACCGCTTGAGGCGGTAGTACCGCTTGTACCAAGCGGTACTACCGGTTGGACCGGTAGTGCCGCTCCGTGGTACCGGGGGGTACTGACTAGCACGCACCTTTATCTCCTTTGATCAGTGCCAACCGGTACTAGAACCGGTAGTACCGGTGTCAAGCGGTAGTACCGGTTGTATTTCCGGTACTACCGGTTGACACAGAGGTTTTTTGCAAGGGGAATTGATATGCCATTAATTGTGCCTCCTCTTATCAATCCTGTGATAAACTTAGCACACAGTTAAAATGATAAGTGTATTGTTATCAAACATCAAAATCAGAGGGATAGGAAAATGCTCTTTCACCCGTGTCACCCCAAGAAATATTCAAGAGGTACAAGCGTCATCCCCTTCTTCATCAATAAAAATCGCATGTCTTCTTTCATAACACTTTATTTTTTGCTTCATGCACTATTGTGTTGTTCTTGGAGTGTCTTTGTTTTTGTTTTTAGTTTTCTTTTGCTTTGTTTTCTGCAATAAGTTGGTTGGAGTACATCACACTTATTTTGGAGATATACATGCTCCGTTTTCATTGTTTAGAACACTCTAGTTTTTACTCTTATTGTTCTCCTTTGCTAGCATTGCGCTTGGCTTTAGTTTTCTTGTGCTTTCATCTTAGAACTTTTTAGTTCTTCTTTGTGGATGTGTGAGACAAGATCACTGATCTTTATTGATATTATCTTTGTGAGTTGTTTCAAATAATTCGATTGGTATTGGAAAAGAGTAGGAAGCTTCATGCTTAAGTGGTACAAAAAGGAGCTTGTTTGGACTATGGCCTAGACTTTATCATGTCATGCTAGATGTTGCTTTGACCTTATTCTTAGTGATTATTGCTGCACCATGACTTGTTCCAAACGATTGAGATTGCTTAATGTGTCTTGCAAGAATCATGCGTTGTTCTAGCATACAAAGCATAATATTGTGGTATTCTCCTTTGATGCTTTGTTTGGGTTGACTTGGCACATGCTTACAACATGTTATGACTATGAATCAGTCACCTTAGACTCTATGATTTTTTAACTTGTGGTACCACTTTATTCTTTAATTGATAATGTTTTGTCGCTCTGCATGATTACGGCCATTATTGCTCTCTTAGTTGGTCGCTCACAGTATTTTGCTAGCCTCCACTTGTACTGAGTAAGCTCTACTCATGCATCCAACTCCCAAGGAACCAAGTTATTCTAAAGAGTCCACTATAAATTCATATGCATGGTGTGTTACACCATTCCAAGTATATTCATGTTTTTATCTATCTTCCAAATTAAACTTGTTATGTAAAAATTAGTGATTAAAGATCTCATAAACTTGATGGCACACTTTACTTCTTGCACCTAATAAACTTGAACCATTGTGTCATCTATGTTGTATATGCTTGCACTTATAAGTTGGGAATTAGCAAAACCATGCTATCATGGGAAACGCTTTCAACACCTGTACATATTACCCAGTTGATATCATGATCTTTTGTTTGCGGATATCGGCGGTGTGAAATAAAAAGGGAGCTTGTAAGCTCATGGAGTTTGTATCTGTGTTAGAGAAACGCCTGGGTGGCTAGCCTAAGCCATGCCTAATCATGGTGGAAACTTGCAGCATAACTGTAATGAGCAATCTGTGAAGCATCCTCAATAAAAACCTATGCAAATAGCAAATAAAAAGATCACTGAGATGTTCATTGTCTGTTGCCTTGTAATTTTGATATGGGATAGCTCCTGAGTCATGGGGCAAGGGGTACCCCGTTGGCGGTTCTCTATGATACACATATACTTACAATGACAAAAATTTGCTTATGACTAAAGTTGAGTAGCATGTGGAACGACCCTCGTACTCAAGGGACATGAGATTGCCAACTTATGATTTGTCAAGCATATACTCCATATTTGTTTCACTAACCTTAATCACTTCAAGATGCTTATGATAGGGGCAGTGAGAGCTGAAAGCTAATAAGTACCATAATTTTTGGAAGCTCTTTATGAAACTTGAAATACCTGCTTCCCTCTGTGAAGGGCCTTTCTTCCTACTTTTTATATTGAGTCTCCACATTCTATCTTTATGCACCAATTAAGAGAGCATAGTTGTCATTCTTAGTTTTATGTGCATTGTTCCAAAACTTATTGATTGATTCATAATATTGATATTGCTTGTTCTTGAACTATTTGTATCTAGTCATCCTTATGAACTTTGAAGGTGTCCTATGCATTTATGTTTTGCTACTCCATGAGAGACAAGCTGAATACCACTCTTGCTATGTTTTCTGTATGTGAAACAAACAAACGTCTTTCAATTCATTGTTATTCATAACCTTTTGTTTGTACCTTTGCATGTTGCAACTTAGTTGCTATGTATTATTGTTAGAAGTAAATCTTTCATGTTCATGTTTAGAGCACTATGATCCCAGCTATCAATGCTTTACAATACCGTGATCAATATTTTGATGGTGCATGTCACCTAAAAAATTATTCTTTTTATCACTTACCTACTCGAGGACGAGTAGGAGTTAAGCTTGGGGATGCTTGATACGTCGTAAACGTATCTATAATTTTTGATGCTCCATGCTTTTTTTAGTATCAACTTTGTTATGTTTTGTCTACACTTTGAGGTATTTTTATATATTTTCTGGAACTAACCTATTGACAAGATGCCACAGTGTCAGTTGCCTGTTTTCTGCTGTTTTTGGTTTCAGAAAATCTAGTAAGGAAATATTCTCGGAATTGGACGAAACAAAAGCCAAAGTTACTATTTTTCCCGACACGACATGGAGCCCGAAGGAGAGACGGAGGAGGGCACCAGGGCAGCCACACCATATGGTGGCGCGGGCCACTGGCCGCGTGGCCACATGGGCCCTCCACCAACCTTGCCCTTTCGCCTACATATACGTCTCCTCGAGACGTAAACTCTGCGCGAATCAGATCTCCACAAAAAGTTCCGCAGCGTCGCCGCCACCGAAGAGGAGATTCGGGGAACAGAAGTCTCTGTTCCGGCACCCTGCCAGGACAGGGGATTTCCCCGGAGCCATCTCCATCGACACCACCACCATCTCCATCACCGTTGCTGACTCCCATGATGAGGAGGGAGTAGTTCTTTCTCGAGGCTAAGGGCTCTACCAGTAGCTATGTGTTCATCTCTCTCTCTCTCTATGCGTGATCTTATTATGGTCATGAGCTTTGTAATCAAGTAGATCTACTCTGCTATTCAAGTGCTTTAATTGTAATCTCCGGCTATCTCCACATGTGTGAAGGTGATAGTGTGCACACCGTGTGGCACTTAGGCTAAAGATTATATAAATACTTATCATGAGTTATATTTTGAGTTGGTTGTCTCTATGAAATTGTGGTGTTTGTTGGAACCATCTAGCGCTCAAGGTGACAGTATGGGATTATCTAAATGGGAAATGCGAACTTTGAGGTGTGCTGTTATAGCCCTACCGTGGATTAGAGTTGTCCAACCAGAGAGTAGTTCAGAGTAGTATCATGAAGAGAAGATATTTATATGAGAGTGTCCACTAGTGAAAGTATGATCCCTAGGCCTTGTTTCTAAGCACTGAAACACCGTTTACAACTAGACCTGGTGCCGTTTTTGGGGAGTATAGGGCCTTCAATCTCTTCCTCCCTGCCAAGCTCTTTTCTGGCGCCGTTTCTTGCTACCATTTTTTGCAATTACCACTTATAATCATCCATATTACTTGTATTTCACTATTTCTTCACCAAACTAGTGCACCTATACACCTGACAAGTGTATTGGGTGTGTTGGGAACACAAGATACTTCTTGTATCTTGATTGCAGGGTTGCTTGAGAGGGATACCTTTGACCACTTCCTCCCTGGGATCAATAAACCTTGGGTGATCCACTTAAGGGAAACTTGCTGCTGTTCTACAAACCTCTGCACTTGGAGGCCCAACACTGTCTACAGGAATACAAGTGTGCGTAGACATCAGCCGTTGACAGCTCTGGCGCCGGCTAGGGTGAGGGAGGAGAACATCGATAGATCCGTTGGCCCGTCAACGGCGGCAGCGGTCATCGAGATCGACGGCGTCTCCTCCTCCTTCGAGTGGGATGAGGATTAGGTTAGGTTTGTTGAAATCCGGTTGAATTTAGTCAAATTCGGCTGACTTTTGGTTATACTCCCTCCGTTTTAAAATATAAGATGTTTTAAGTTTGGAGTGAACCTACATACTAAAGGTAGTCTAGATACATTTTCTTCACAAACCTAAAACATCTTATATTTTGAAATGGAGGGAGTACTATGTATATATTATGTTAAATAGATGTGTTGGTTTCAAATTCGATTTGAATTCGGTTGAACTTTATTGGAGTTGGAGGTGATCGTTTGATTTACTCCGCTAACTTTAGAAATCGGTTATAAACTACGGTTAGAGAAGTATTTTTTACTCCTCTAACCGATTTTTGAGTAGTTTACTTCTCTAATCAATTGAGGATCGGTTAGAGATGTCCTTAGATCTTGTTTTGTATGTTAAGTTGATATCGTGATCTCCATAGGGACGAGCTGGGGTGGCCACCCCTGGTCTCTTGGCGCAGATCGGGGTCCCCACTATGTATCTAGGCTGAGCTTAGCTACACCATTGAAGACCGGTTATCTTTCTGTCGAACTGCCCGAGACCTTGTTTTCTACATGGGTATTTGAGTGGATCAGGGAGTATTTATCCCAGGTGGATTAGGTGACACCACTCCGTTCACCCAAAACGCGGGGTTGACCTGCAAACGACCAAGCGACAGAAACACGAGTATCAGGGAGCGTTTCAATACACATGCAAATTAGAGGGTTTCAAGCGGATTTGCTAGGGTGTCTAGGGTTGAGCCCGTTCAAACCCGTCCTACAATACAGTCGATCTGAAATTTAACTGGATCTAGGGCTAGCCCGGGAAAATACTCCTCGATCGACGCCCTGAGGGAGGGCGCAGAGGTACCGCTCGTATGGGCAGAGGATAAAGAAAGCAAAACCGGGCAGGAGTACTAGCGGGCTTAAGTTAGTTGTCGATAGCCCATTTACCCTTTTCACCAGCCAGCGGTTAGCATACCACGCGCCATGTACCATGGTCGATTGAGGAAAAAAAATCAACCCGGCATGTGCCTTTTTTTTTGCGAGAAAGGGTCAAATTGCATTAAACCAAGATTCTTATAGAAAAGTCCAGACAACAAGAGAAATTACAAAGAAGTCCATGCTGAACTCTGGCGTCGTCTCCGCCGAACAGGACGTTGCGCCAGTGAAACCTGCCGCTTCTCCTCCGCGAGCTTGGACTATGAGGACTCCCCATACGGCGAGGAAGTCGACGCTCCTCGGCTGACTGCCTCCACCCTGCACCGCAGAGAACAACACCATCTTGGTCGGATGCAACATCACCTCCAGGAACTGCACACCGGCACCGGCGCCTGGCCGGAACCGAAAGGGGAGCGACGAACTCGATGAATCCAAAGAACGCCGAGCTCAAGGAAGTTGATCCGCTCACGTCGCAGCTCCGGGGAGCGCCGTCATCGAAGAGGAAGCAGATCGACAACAAAATACGATCCAGCAACACCTCCGCCTCCATGGCGCCGCCGACCAGAGTCCTACCGAGCCCTACACTATGTACAGGCCAGGATCCATGGATTCCCCAACCTCCCACCGCCGGAGCGGCCGCCGGAGGCGGAGGAATCCAGGAATCGCCGGCGTGCGAGGTGGGTCGACGGGATGCGCTCAAAAATCCCCTCTCTGCAATGTAGACGAAGAGAGGAGCGGTCCAAGTTCGCTTTGTTGGTTGCGTTTACCTTGACACCTGAGTTCCTTATACTACAAATATTTGTGGAATATGAGCCCAGTTATAACTTAATGGTATAGTATTGTCAAAAGCGACAATTATCATCACACATGTGCTAAGATTTTAATTCATGATTTTAATTGGCTAACATACTCCCTCCGATCCATATTACTTGTCACTAAAATAGATATATCTAGACATGTTTTAGTGCTAGATACATCCATTTCAATGACAAGTAATATGGATCGGAGGGAGTACTTTCTTGCTTATAGTGTTGCGCTGATTTGGTGGCAACCGTCGAGTGTTCAACAAACAAGAGTCCATGTTAGTACTTCACTGTTTCAAAAAAAAATCATAGTTTTAGTTTAAATTTGAACTAAAACCATGGCAAAACAATTTATATAAAAGTGTTTTAAGTCTTCATGTTTTTTATTTTCTTGGTAATTTTGTCTTATCTGTATTGAAAAGTGAATTTTTCGAGGGCCATCTATTTTGTTGTCAGGACTTGTATTTGTACTTCAATTTTTTCTCCAAACTATTGCCCCGGCTAACCTAAATTCATGTGTCCGCCATTGCTTCAATGTAGGCCTTGTTGTCACAAACGTTGAGGCCGTCGTGGGATGAAAGTGGAGACCTTATCGTGTGGAAATTAGGCCTAGCCCCACTTATCTCCAATAAAGTGTAGGATTTTATACTGAGTCTAAGGCCAAAGGGTGGCCACTATGACACCTTGGGGATCCTAGAGGTTTGCTTGGGCGGCTATTTTAACATGCCTATCTAGGATCTCTAGCATGCATTGTTAGTAAACTAGTCTTAAAAATAATAATTATATTTTTCTTTAAGTAAATATGTTTTTATCGTGCCACTATACTTTTTTCTCGGACTACTTTGTCAATCATCACATACTCGCCATGCAAAGAGATGACCATGCTTATACAGTCGGGTTCTGTCACCCTGCTTTAATTTGCCTTTTCTATCAAAACAATCGGGTTCCGCGTCATGCATATACAGTTCCGTTTAAGGCTCAACGTATGCATGCTTCGAAAACGAACGCGATCGAGCAAAAAAACCACTGCCGTTGTGTCAAGAGAACTGCTTCGTCATTGAGTCATTTCCCAGCTGCATGTGACAGCGTTGTTTAAGCACTACTAGTAGCTTGCTGCCACAGTCAGTCGTACGCACAAATCGATCGAGGGCGCGCCACTCCCGGATTTTTCTAACATAAGTGGAGCATGGGATCATCACAACATTAGCCGCAAAGCGATCGCACGTGTGAGCGTGTGAAGCCTTACAGGTTACAGCGTCGTGTTCCCAGGTGCCGTATCTTTGTAACTAGCCGACGTGGGCTCGCTTCCACGCCGTCCTCGCGCGCGACGTCGGGACGACCGGCGGCAGCTGCCGACGGTCCCAGACGCGGGACACGTGGAGCGCTCTATGCCTCTATAGATCGTAACCCGGGAAGCTGATGACGGGGCTGGGCTGTCGGCCCGTGCAGTGGGAGCGTACGTGGGCTTCGACGCACGATGTACGTGGGTTGTCACAGCCTCCTCACAGGTGACCTGTGGGGCCGCATTTTTTTTCTTCTTCTTCGTGGCGGCTGACTCAGAAAGTCTGAATCTGATGCCTTAAAGTGACAGTAGGACTGATGTGTTTGTCATAAGTAATTTCTGAGGCTGCTGCTCCTCGATCATCAAAAAGATTTGGACTTAATTTGGTGGTGTGTGCAAGTGTGCATCCCTACTACTGGTTCATCCTCACCGTTATCTTTTTTATGGAAGGGATTTCTCCCGATTCATTAATGAAAACCATGGCAGAGATTCGTTCAAGTAACATGAAAATAGAACAGTCATCCACCGCACAAAATAACATGAACATAGCATAGCTATCATTACATATAAATACGTAAGCTCTCTTAATCATATTTTTGTCGTTGTGTACTAACAAGTGAAAGTACACAGACGCTCCAACGAATGGCTTTGCTAGCTAATTCTCAATCTACTGTTTGTGATGGATAGCTGAGAAATATATTTATATGGGTTACCCATTGTCATATGCATGATCATTTTGGGGTGCAAATTTCAATTTACTAGAGCGAGAGGATTTGGTGGATATGGGCACAGGTGATCCTTTTTTTTTAAAAAAATATTTGTTATTTTTTTATAAAAATGAAGGGAGCACTAGAGCTCGAGATGTAAAGATACTTTCCAACTTTACTACTCCCTCTCATACAAGTTGTACTAAATCACCGACATTGACATTTATTATGGACCAGAGAAAGCACAAAGATAAAAATTTGTCATCTATTGGAGAATCCAAATTTCTCATGAACAGGCCCAATTGCCGCAGAAATTTGGAATAGGTATTTCTGTCGGCCGCATTATGAGGTCACAGAAATCTCCTCAGTATTGGGCCCATATCAGGCCAGATAAAGACAGAGTTTGCGGCCTACTGTATCATGCAAAATCAGCCCAATTTCAATCGATCACTCACATTCTCTCCTCTCTTCTTTCTCCCTGCAACTGCAAATTGCTTTCTGGGAAGAAATGACGCAGCTGGTGATGTCATACAAGGTATACACTGCAGGCGGCGGGCGGCCGATCACCCGTTCATACCACCACAAAAACGCCCCCCTCTCACATCGACAGCGTGGATCGAAGCGTTAAAGTACGTAGCCCGGCCCCTGATGCATCTGTAACTTTCAGACACCACACCTTTTCCGGTTTCCCCCAAATATCCATCTCGCTGCGTGTCATGTCATAGGAGCTAGCCTTCTAAATCGCCTTCCCCCTTTTTCTTTTACAGATAATCGTTGGTGGCTTGGTGCATGCCTGATCCCAAATTTCCTGGAAGATTGTGCATGCATATGCCTAGCTACCAAGTCTATCTTGCATGCAAATTGGGGAGAGTGACCAAAAAAGTGGCCCTTCCTTTTGCTGAACTGCTTCTTCACGAGACATCCTTGAGCGCCTTTAACCTTTCCATCCATACATGCATCCATGGCTTATCTCCAGAGTCACCCAGTTCGTTTCTCAAGAGTAGTAGCTAGCTTGCCAAAGAAGGAGCGAGGAAGAAGAAAGAACGCGTGCGCTCGATCGCCTTTAGTTTTTGCCATTTGAAGCATCAGCTAGCTATAGGCCCGCGCAGCTGCATGTTTTGGATAAGGTAGCGTACGTGCAGGGTATAGACCGTAATAGCTAGCTAGGGAGTTGTCACTCATGGTCACGAATACTTTGCTTCGGACCGTGTCATAATAAGTATCCACGGTACGGCAAGCAATGTCCGTGGCGCGGCGTTCTCCCGGCGTGCAGGTGTCTCTCGGTCGCCGACGAGGCTCTGGCACGACGTGCTGGTCTTGGTCGTGGCCGTGCGACTCTTGATATCAATCGCCAATGCTTTCGTGCTTCCGGCAGCCGCGTCCGGGCGGTGACGCGAGCCAGAGCGGGGGCGCGTCGGCGGCGTCACCCCGGCGGCTGTTCGCGTCTAGCCTGTTCGCGTCTTCCCCTTCGACTTCGGGCAAGCACCCGTGGCCGTCAGAGCAGCAGGCGGACGACATGGAGAAGAAGCGGTGGGACAGCATGGAGTCGTGGTCGATGCTGCTGGACACGGCCATGGGCCCGTCGTCGTCCTCGTCAGGCGGCAACAGCGGTCGTCGGGAGGAGTGGATGGCAGACCTTTCGCACCTGTTCATCGGCAACAAGTTCGCGGCGGGCGCCAACAGCCGCATCTACCGGGGCATCTACAAGCAGCGAGCGGTGGCGGTGAAGATGGTGCGCATCCCGGAGCGGGACGAGGCCCGGCGTGGGGTCCTAGAGGAGCAGTTCAACTCGGAGGTGGCTTTCCTGTCGCGGCTGTACCACCCGAACATCGTGCAGTTCATCGCGGCGTGCAAGAAGCCCCCCGTGTACTGCATCATCACGGAGTACATGTCACAGGGGACGCTGCGGATGTACCTGAACAAGAAGGACCCTTACTCGCTGTCGCCGGAGACGATCCTGAAGCTGGCGCTGGACATCTCGCGGGGCATGGAGTACCTCCACGCGCAGGGGGTGATGCACCGCGACCTCAAGTCCCAGAACCTCCTGCTCAACGACGAGATGAGGGTCAAGGTCGCCGACTTCGGCACCTCCTGCCTCGAGACCCGCTGCCAGGCCACAAAGGGCAACAAGGGCACCTACCGCTGGATGGCGCCCGAGATGATCAAGGAGAAGCCTTACACTCGCAAGGTGGACGTCTACAGCTTCGGCATCGTGCTCTGGGAGCTCACCACCTGCCTCCTCCCGTTCCAGGGCATGACACCCGTCCAGGCCGCGTACGCCGCATCGGAGAAGGTTCGTTTGTTTCTCCGATCGAACAAGCTCCTAGCTCTGAATGAATCTGACACGTTGTGTGTCTGTATCAGAACCTGAGGCCGCCGCTGTCGAGCTCGTGCCCGCCGCTGCTGAACAACCTGATCAAGAGGTGCTGGTCGGCGAACCCGGCGAGGCGGCCGGAGTTCAGCTACATAGTGTCGGTGCTGGACAAGTACGACCACTGCGTCAAGGACGGGACGCCCATCATGGTGCACCAGGAGCTCAGGATATGGAGCTCCTTGGTCAAGATCTTCAGGATGGGGTGCGTCGCCAACAACTTGTCCGTACCAGTGCATTCCTGATCGGTCACCACGCCGATACATAACATATTCTGAATTTCCTGATATGAGATTGCTCTGTAACTATGCGTATGTGCCCGCATGTATATGAATGCCCTGCTTCTGTTTGTTAATTAATTTGTCCTTTAGCTGACAAGTTATCTGAATGCCATATTATTTCAGATTTCAAGACACCAAAAATGTAACTTGAGTCTGTAAATTTTATCTTTCTAACTTAAACCCAAAGAATCGATTGATTTCATTCGAAATTTCTTATATTGATTAATACATGCAGGTGTCCCCCACCATACTCGAAAAATACCACAAAGAATCAACATATTTCATTTGAAACGGTGTACGTCGATCAATACTTCCCTACTCCATCTATAAAATTTAAAATACTTCCCTACTCCATGTTTTCTAGTATCTACGATAGTTAACTGAACCGCTGGGCAAGCTGAAAACTCCTCCGCGTCACTCTTTGATGCCTTCAATTTCTAAAATAAGAGTTTGAGAATATGTGCTAGATAGGGTATCTGTAGTGCTTTGCACAACATCAAATTGCAATAATTTCTAGTACCCCCTCCAGTTCACGCATGTAGTTTCAAAAAAAAAAATTAACCACACATTTTGTCAACAAAATCTGAGACATATGCCATAAAAATTGTACCATTACAAACTTTTTTAAAATATGAATCCAATGGTATAGGTTTTATGAAAAATATCTTATATTTCGTTGAAAAGATTGGTGGTCGAAGTTTTTCTTAAATCACATGCGTGCTTCTTAAACTGAATATTTCCGGACATATGGTACCCAATCTCAAAGTAGAAACTGGAAATTGACAACAGCTGTGCCTGGAGCACTGAGCACCAGCTCCATGGTCATGTCAAAGATTTCCTTTATTTAATCATACTAGTAATTGTGCACGTGCCACACACTTGTAATCTCGCCAAATACATAAAATAGAACTATAAGTTCCCCTGACTTGCAGTACAAGAAGATCATAAGCATTTCAACCAACCATGAATTTGTTTCAATTTCTAGAAAACAATGTTAAACTGAGCACTGGAAAGTAATTATACGTTGCACTAATCATAAGTTTAGCATATAACAAATTTACCACGGAAGGAACTGCAATATATCACTACAGGAGAAACTGGAGACACCGACGGTCAAATGTCGGGGCCATCGGCATAGCGGCCTCTCCCGGCCAGCCGCCCAGCCCGGCCGTCGGCGTAGACGAAGGTGCCGAGGATAGCCCTCGGCGTAGCGCGACCGTCGGCGTAGCAGAGAGGATTGTGCCGACGGTGGCCCTCGGCGTACGTCCCGCCCTTGGCGTCGCCCCAGTTTAGACACGGCGACGGAAACGGCGTTAGGTTACCAGGTTGTGCCGACGAAAACGACGTTAGGTTGCGAGGCTGTGCCGACGAAAACGACATTAGGTTGGCAGGCTATACACTTGTGATGTTGTTGTTTGGATAACGAATATGTTTTGTAGATGATCATCATGTCGTTATTTGGATGATGATGGATATTGCAATGTCATGTTGATTGCTTTGATATATTTTTTTGTGATTTTTGAAATTATTTTGCTGATGCAAAAATGGTCTAGAAATGAAAACAGCCAAAAAAAACAATAGTCAGCAGCATTGCCGTCGGCATAGCCTGCTGCCCCACAGGCCGGCCAGCGTGTAATGTGCCATATGGCACGACTGTGCCGACGGCCAGGATCTCGATGTAGCGGCTGGGCCTGTGCCGATGGCCCGGCTCTCGGCGCAGGAAGGCGATGTGGCGGGCCCGTGGTGCTCCTAGGCTGGGCCTGTGCCGATGCCCAGACTCTCGGCGTAGATGGCGACATGGCGGGCACTGGTTACTCCTGGGCTGGGCCTGTGCCGACGGCCTAGGCGTCGGCGTAGCTCCAGGGTTGGGCCATTAGCAGACGGCCATTGCCTGCCATCGTGGCCCCGCTGCAAACCGCTATGCCGAGGGGGGTCCTCTATGCCGACGACCGCAGGGCTGTGCCGACCAGCAGCTACACCGAGGGAACTACGCCGACGGCCACCATCGGTACAGCCTGTGCCAACAACAAAATGATGCTGTGCCGACGGGAGCCGGCCATCGACGCTCGATTCATTTCTGTAGTGTATGGGTTAATAATATACTAACACAACACGATGTAATCGAAATTGGTTGGGGTGAACTTCCACCAAAACATGAGCCCATCCTGTAGTTCTAGACACTTGATATGTTAGATAATGTATAAGCGTTTTCCTTTTATACTGTATACCATACGACATGTGTATGTGTATGCCACCCTCCTGCATACATGTTGCCCTTGGGCCTATATTAACACGCAACTATTACGAGTCCAAGTACTGTTCCACGCCAAACATTAATATGGTATCAGAGCGAGTATCTTCTGAGACCTAGTTGCCCTAGCGCCGCCGCCGCTGGATCTCAGCCGCCGCATCCATACACACACAACCTCCACCGCCGCTGAAAACCAGCCGCCGCCACAAGATCTACGCCACCACCACAACCACCATTGCATCAACGACCTACGACACAACCGCCGGTGTTGCTGTCCAACAGCCGCCGCCTACACGATCTACATCAACATTAAGTGATCAAGACCCTCTCGGTCGCCACCATGAGCACCTCATCATCTACATCGACCTCTGCTCTGGCCGCTGCCCTAGGTGCACCTCCTGCACAACCACCCACCCGCACTAATCACCTAGCTTGGAAGTTGAGGACGAGAACAAGAAGAAGATCCAGGTCGAGAACCCCGCCTACGTTGCATGGATCGCGCGAGATCAGCAGGTCCTACACTTCATCCTCAACTCGTTGTCCCCGGACATCTTGTCCCATATCCTTGGCATGACATCCACCGCCGAGGCCTGGTCCACAATCGACACCATGTTCACGACTGCCGCCTGCTCCAAGGTTCAACATCTTAGGGGTGAGCTTAATGACACTAAAAATCTAGGTATGTATGCAGATCAAAACTACACCAATATGAAGGGGCTAGCTTCCGAACTAGCTGTAGTCGGCAAGCCCCTCGACAACGACGAGCTGCTCGGGTATCTCCTCCGCGGCCTCGACAAAGGTTACTACAACTCCCTCATCACGTTCGTCAATGGCAACCCTAGCACCACGCTCGACAAGTTCTTCTAGCAACTTTATGCCTATGACATGCGCAACAGCCAGCAGTCAGAGGTGGAGGAAGGCTTCACCTCCTCTACAAACCTGAGTCATTGTGGCCTAGATTACGACTACCATCCACGTGGTCGCAGCCCCGATAATTTGCTCTGATCGGGGTCGCCTAGAAGGAGGCGGCAGATCTTATGACCACCGCGATGGCGGGTCTCACGATTGCCATGACCGCTATGATGATGCACGCTCGCACTTTGATGGTGGCGGTGGTGACAGCTACCGGTAGCGTGACGATGATCGCCGTCACGATTATGGTGGCAAAGGTCACTCCCGAGGACATTCTGATCGTGCCCCGACACCTTTTGTTGATGTCACATGCCAAAAATGGAAATTCCATGGCCACCCTGCAAAATACTGTTGGTGGCGTTTTTAAGATGACAATGATGATGATGGTGATCCGGGTGAAAAGGGTGCTCACTTCACCTCCTACTGTGTTGATACCAACTAGTACCATGACACAGGTGCCACTGACCATGTCGCCAGCTAGATGAACAAGCTCTCCACGCATGAAAAATACACTGGACGTGATTGCGTTCGCAGTGCTAAAGGCACATGTATGCCCATTAGTCATATTGTTCATTCAACTTTGCGTACTTCCCATGGTTCCTTTGAGCTTAAAAATATCCTCCATGTTCCTACTTCATCAAAAAATCTTCTATTCGATCATAAATTTACACTTGATAAGCATGCCTTCATTGAATTTCATCCTTTCTCCAAACAACACGAAGAGTTCTGTTAAGAGGCTCATGCCATGGTGGTCTCTATCCATTGATGCCCATGTTCCATGAGACCTCCAAGCTTGCCAACACTACAATAAGGCCACCATCTTCTACATGGCATCGCCGTTCAGGACATCCATCTTATTTTGTGGTTCAACAAGTACTTATAAGAAATAATATAGCTTATACCCCAGAAAGCACTCCATATGTTTGTGATTCTTGTCAGCTAGCCAAGAGTCATCAACTTCCATATCGCATATCCACCAGTGTTTTCCCTGCTCCATTAGAGGAAGTGTTCTCTGATGTATGTGGACCATGTAGCTCATCGAAGAGCTCATCCACGATGGGAATAGGAAACTTGTCCTTGGATGTCTTGGCGTTGAGAGCGCGGTAATTGATGTAGAAGCGCCAGGAGCCATCGGGCTTCTGCATGAAGAGCACCGGAGCGGAGAACAATGATGTCGATATCCGAATGATGCCCTAAGCAACCACGATCGCACACTGGCGCTCGATCTCGTCCTTCTATAGCGTGGGGTAGCAGTATGGGCGCACGACCACCGACGTTGTGTCCAGTAGCAGGTGGATGCGGTGGTCGCAGGCCCGGGCTAGCGGGAGGCCCTGTGGCTTGTGGAATAGGTCCCCATACTGCTGCAGTAGTCTCTCCAAGATGGTGTGGTCCCCCTCAACGGCGACTGCTGCCAGCTGGGGCATCCCCCCGGGGTGGGGGGCTGGATGCCCTTCCAGCGGACGCGATGGCCTTGGCGCCAGAAGATCATCGTTAGGGTGTCGAAGTCCCAAAGTATGGGACCCAGCATCCGTAAGAATTCGACAGCGAGGATGAAGTCGAAGCAGCCCAAGTCGATGCCGACGCTGGTGATGGAGAAGTGCTCGTCAACGATGGCGATGGGAACATGCTGCGCAAGGACTTGGCAAGCCAGGCTGTCCCCATTGGCCACGGAGACCCGGAGCTGCACCCCGTCAGCGGGCTGCAGTCCTAGGCGATGCATGGCGGTCCCGGACAGGAAGTTATGAGTGGATCCTTGTCCAGGAGTGCGAGGAGCCGTTTCCCGTTGATCGTGACCGGTAGCAGCATGGTCTTCTCCATCCGGAGGCCGGCAAGGGCATGGAGTGAGACAACGAAGGAAGCTTCCTACGCTGGTCCGGCTGGAGCCCATCGACCGCGATGGTCCTGATCGTCCAGTGGAGTGGTGACGACCTCCGCCTCCAAATTGTCCGCGACCTCCAAGTAGAACAGATGCGGGCAAACGTGGCCTAGAATGTATGGCTCGTCGCAGTTGAAGCACAGCTCCTTGCGATGGCACTCGAGCTGCTCGGCTGTGGTTAAAAGACGGAGCGGCCGAGTCGCGAGCGTGGCGGGGGACGATGCGGGGGCTGGAGCTGGGCGCCTTGGCGCCGGTAGGATCGGGGTAGGCCGGGCAGGTGGGCGGGCGCCCCTGGCCGGAAACACCTACTGCATGGCGGCCACGCAGTGTTCGAAGGCGCGAGCGTAGTACATGGCCGTCTGAAGGTCTTGTGGGTCGCGCAACTCCACGTCCACTCGGATGTGGTCAGGAAGCCCTCCGACAAAGAGCTCGACTCGCTGGCGGCCCGTGACGCCTAGCACGTGGCATTCCAGGGCCTAGAAGGGGTCAGCAAAGTCCTGCACCGAGGAGGTGAAGGGTAGACACCCAACTCTGCCAACCTACTCCATTGAATCGGTGGCCCGAAGCGTAGGAGGCAAAGCTCGCGGAAACGCTCCCACGGGGGCATGCCTCCCGTGTACCGCTCGAGGGCATAATACCACGTCTAGGCAGCGCCGTGGAGGTGATACGAGGCGAGCCAGGTGCGATCGGACACGAGCATGCGTTTACCCCGAAAGAACTAGTCGCACTGGTTGAGCCAGTTCAGAGGATCGCCCGTTCCGTCATAGCTGGCGAACTCTACCTTGGAGTAGTGAGGCGGTGGCTGACCGTGGCTGGGGGCGGGATACGCCTCCGTGTGGCAGTCCTGTGGAAACGGAGACGAGGCGGCGTAGCCCACGAGCCCAGTGAAGTGGATGGCCGAAGGGGGCATCAGCGGTGCCGACACGCTTGGCTGTCCCACGGTCGTCGTGTAGCCTGGCTCCGAGAGCCAGGCCGACGGCAGGGACGGCGATGGGGGAAAGCGTTCCTAGGTGATGGGCACCCCTTGATCCGTCGTCGGCGGAGCTTGGGCCCAGGTGGACGTGGTCGAGACCGGCAACCACATCTGCTGTTGTGGAGGTGGGGCGGGTGCAAAGGAGCTCGACAACGGAGGGCCGTAGGGTCTTGCGAGGAAGGTGTGGATGCCCGCGACCACCAGAGTGAGATCACGGAGGGCCGAGGTCATCTCCTTAGGGGAGTAGACAACGACAGGGGCAGCGGTAGGGACGTCGTGGCGGTGGCGGCCGGCCTAGAGGGGACCGGTGCAGGCGGTGCAGTGGTGGACGTAGGGGCGATAGCGGTGGTGGTAGGCATGGAGGAAGACATGAACGATCCCGGAACTGCTGATACCA
The DNA here is from genome assembly GCA_916181665.1 of Avena sativa. Lineage (NCBI taxonomy): Eukaryota > Viridiplantae > Streptophyta > Magnoliopsida > Poales > Poaceae > Avena > Avena sativa. The sequence continues at coordinate 430,082,678 of OV702280.1, forward strand.
AATTGGTAGAACCAGCTAGTCTACCAGGTCTAGGGCGTAGGTTGTAAGGGTGGAAGGAAGGAGGGCGAGGGGCTTTGCATCGACGACGGTGTGTCGGCATTGTTGTTGCGAGGGAGCGATGGAGGGGGCACAGGAGGGCGGCATCTAGGGCTAGAAGTCCGACTCCTAGGGGAACCGGCAATAATACTGATTTATTGCTTAATTGAAAATATCTGATTACAACTCTTTATATAATAAAAGATAAATGGGATAAGCCCCTAATTGGACCCACTATTGGGCTTCTTCCATCTGTAGGCTATGTCGGTCATAACATCTCTCCCCGCCTGCGCAAATAGCTCGTCCTTGAGATGGAAGTCTGGAAAATGCCGGCGAAACTCCTCAAGCTGTTCCCAGGTTGCGTCCTCCACAGGAAGGCCCTCCCACTGAACGAGCAGACGCCAAACTCCCCATCACTGTTGTTCCTTCAGTACTTTGGCTGGAGCAGGAAGGAGACGACCATCAGCATGTGGAGGAAGGGCCGTTGGCGTGGCACGCGGCTCACCCCGAAAAGGCTTCAACAAGCTCACATGAAACACGTCGTGGATGTGCGCGTCGGCCGACATCTGGAGACAGTAGGCGACTTTGCCAATGCGGTCGAGCACCAGGAAAGGCCCTGCGTACCGCAGCCCCAACTTGCGCTTCGCACGCGGGTCCAGGGACTGCGCGGTGCGGTGCAAGAGACACAGCCACACCCAGTCACCCACCACAAACTTGGCCTCATGATGGTTGTTGTCATAGTACTTCTTGGACAGCTGCTAAGCCTGATGAAGACGCTGTTACACCTCAGCCAGGATCTCATCCCGGTCGCGAATAAGTTCGCCGACTGCGTTCGTTCGAGCCGTCCTGGGCTCAAATGGAAGCATGGGCGGAGGCGGACAACCATAGACCACCTCGAAGGAGTAGTGCGTAGGGCGGAGTGATAGGAGATGTTGTAGCAGTACTCCGCCACGTGATCCAATCCACCCACTCTCATGGACGATCACCTATCACACAACGCAAATACAGAGCAATGACCTTGTTAACCACCTTAGATTGGCCGTCCGTCTGAGGATGGAAGGCTGTACTCTAATGACCCACAAGTATTGGGGGTGTATTGTAGTACTTTCGATAAATAGGAGTGTCGATCCCAACGAGGAGCATAAGGTGTTGACTAGTGGCATGGAGCAGGAAATCTCTGTAAATACTTAGCAAACGGATTTTTAGGGGTTTTCTGATAAAGCAAAGAAATAAAGTGCAAGTAAATAAAGACATCAAATAATTGCAGCAAGTGGCCCAATCCTTTCTTAGCAAAGGACAAGCCGGTGGAAATACTTATGAGGACCAAACGTTCTCGAGGACACATGGGAATATTGTCAAGTGCTTTCGTTTCATATAGTTGATTAATCTTCTTTGGTTTTATAACTGTTGTGTGGGTGAACCTGTGCTAATGTACGGACCTTACTTGGACCAATACATACTTGTGATTAAACCCCTTGCAAGCATCCGCAACTACAAGAAAGCAATTAAGATATAAAGCTAACCACAACCTTAAACTCTGAGATCCTACACTCCCTTGTGCAATGGTTTCCTAACGGGGGTTCAGGTTTCTGTCACTCTGGCAACCCCATAATTAGTATCCAACTACATAATGCATTCCCCTAGGCCCATAATTGGTGAAGTATCATGTAGTCGACGTTCACATGACACCACTAGAAGAATAGCACCACAACTTAAATATTAAACCATTGAATAATACCTCAACACAAATCCACTACTAACAACATGACTTCTCCCATGTCTTCAAGAACTAAACGAACTACTCACGAGACATCATATGGATCAAGATCAGAGATGATATAATGGTGGATAACAATCTGAATATAAACAATAATTCAATGGTTCCACTCACAAGCATCAACTACAATAGTAATCAATACCGGGAAAGTTCCCCCTAAGAACTATGCAAGATTCAACACAATTGTTACAGCAGGATGGAGTGGAGATGGTGGTGCTGGTGGAGATGATGGTGCGCATGATGATGATCCTGATGAAGTTTATCTTGATGATGGTGTTGATGGCGACGATCTCCCTTCTTCGAGAAGGAATTTCCCTGTCACAAATATGTCTACCAGAGAGCTCTTTCTCTCTCGGTGTTTTCCGCCCCGCAGAGGCGGTGAAATCTTTCTGTGGTCGCTCCTCGTGTATTAGGGTTTCGAGGAAAAGATATAGGCGAGAGGGCGGAGCCAGAGGTGGGCCAGGGTGGCCACACCCCCTGTAGGCGCGGACTAGGGTGGCCCGCGCCTGGGGTGTGTGGGCCCCCTATGGCCCAACTCCGCCTCCCCTTCTGGCTTCCTTCGTCTTCTGAGAAAATATAATTTTCTGTAGTTTTTCTGGTATTTTTCTGATCTTCGCAAAATTGCATCAAAACACCACTTTTTCCATCATAATCCTGACTCCGGCAGTTCATCCTCCAAGAATCATCCAACATGCAAAAACAGATGAAACGGCATATGTATCATCTCTTAATATAAAATATACCAATGAATAGAGGCAAATTATGATATAGAATGGTGATGCAAATTGGACGTATCATACTCATGGACAGCTTCACACTCGCCAGCCGAAAGAGATCGCGCCAGACATGACCCATGAACACTAGGTCACGGTCACTGACGATCGATGAAGGAAACCCGTGGAGGCGAACAATGCCATCAAAGAAGACATGCACAAAAGAGGCGACAGTGTAGGGGTGGCCAAGCGCAATGAAGTGCACATACTTGGAGAAGCGATCGGCCACCGTCAGAATGACGGACTTGCCGCCCACCTTGGCTAGGCCCTCGATGAAGTCCATGGAGATATCCGCCCACACCTGAGACGGCACCTCAAGCGGCTGTAACAGGCCTGCAGGACGCAGCGTCTCCATCTTGTTGCGCTGACATGTCACACGCGACCGCACATAGTCACGCACCAGCGCACGGTCGCCCGGTATGTAGAAATCAGCACGAAGACGGTGGAGGGTCTTCTGCACGCCCTCGTGGCCCGCCGCGTGGGCCAGCAAGAGCGCCTAATCGCGTAAGTCGCCACCATGATTAGGTGATGCTGCATAGATTGCCTCTTTCCTCTTTCAATATGTCTCTTTTTTATATATAAGGAGAAAGCTTCATAGATTGCTCATTATGGTGATGCTGCAAGTTTCCACCATGATTAGGCACGGCTTAGGCTAGCGGCCCAGGCGTTTCTCTAACACACATACATAACTCCATGAACTTACAAGCTCCCCTTTTATTTCACACCAACGACATCAGCAAACAAAAGAGCATGATATCAACTGTGTACAGTGTATATGTGCAATGTTGAAAGCGTTCCCCATGATAGCACGGTTCTGCAAATTCCAACGTATAGGTGCAGACATATACAACTTCGATGACACAATGGTTCAAGTTTATTAGGGGCAATAAAATAAGGTGTGCTATCAAGTTCGTGTGAGCTTTACTAACTAGTTTTCACATAACAAAATAATTTTTAATTTGAAAGATAGATGAAGCTTGAGAATTTACTTGGAATAGCAATAATGCTAATAGGTAGATATGGTGGACACAAATGGCATAGGTTTTGGTTTAAAGGATTGGATGCATGAGAAGTAATCCCTCTCAGCATAGGTTTTTTTTGGCTAGCAAGGCTGGGTAGCAAGCAAAAGAGTTGAAGGAAACAAAAAAACCTACAAGTGATAAAGCCAAACATGCAATCTTCCTTGAAGACACAAAAGATCTTAAATAAAGAATACTAAGCTTATGAGCCAATCAAGAAAGAAAGACAATAGTATAAAATACCTATAAGCCTTTTCTCTTTTCCTTTCAAACCTCAAAAAGTGTTGCTACTGACCAGAGCTCGGTTTGCCAAAACCAATTTAGATCTACTTGATGCTCCCAAAGTGATACCAATACTGATCAACAATATCAATCATATAATAGATATTGAAAACTAAAATAAGAAGTGCAAAAATTAAAATATGAGACTTCTCATTAATATTCCAATAAAGACACTCACACCAAGGGATACATAGATAACCAACTAAAGGAGAGATACTTACACAATGCAAACCAACCTATATGAAAACTTCTCTACCCAAGATATGACTCTACTAAAAAGGTAAAAAGATAAAAGAAAATGATGTGATACCGCGACACTCCCCCAAGATTGGAACAAGCCAAGGGGAGGCCAAACCTGATGACGAATTACTCCTTCGGTGGTGGTGGTGTTCCCTTGATGAGTTTTTCAACCAGCTTCCTCATGTCCTCATATCAAAGGCTAGATTACGAATCAACTCCGAATTATGCTCAATGCAGTTCATGATCATGTCGGCCCGAGAATCCCAATCCTTGTTATTCTTTCCCTACTCTTCCTTCTTAGTGTTCCTTCCCTGCATGGTTAGAACGAGGCAGATCCCAAACAGAGGGCAACCTCCATTGGGGCATCTTTTCGTATTGTTGCTCATGTATGAGAGTATGGAAGGGGTTCTTGGTGCGTGAAGGAAGTGACCGTGGAGCGAGGATATGACACGCAATTTTCCCTCCTGTAGACATCCGTGCTGTCCTCCTAAGCTTGGTAGGGTTTGCCACCACTCGAATGCTTGCAACGGTAGCACGAGTGTCCGGATGCTCGTCCTCCTTCATGTCTTCTTCATCCCCAACCAAGATCTCCTCCTCCTTGGGGTTTTGAGGATCATCTTCTACGGGCTTCTTGCCTTTGTCATTGGTGGAGACCATGGTGCTCTAAACTTGAGAAGATTTCCTGACAGAAATAGGTCAAAACGAAAACACGACGAGAACACGATATACGAACCTCGGGGGATCTGGGGGGTTATATATTACGAAGTTATATGTCATAAGGAAGGTACTATGCGAAAACGAGGCGGAGACGGACTCCAAGGGGCTCACACCCCCTGGTGACCCGGCCAGTTGGGGCCCGCGCCACTGGTTGGTGTGGCCCACCTGGCCTCCGTTTCCTCCTCTGTTTCGTCCCGTAACCTTCCGTATGTAATAGAAACATCAAAAATATAAATAAAAAGGTTTTTCACGAACCTTCTGTTTGCAGCACTTTTACCTATTCAAAGACAAACTCTGCAGATTCCTTCTCTCCTCCTGAAAATTCCTTTCATACAAGGCCTCACACAAACCTCATTGTCAACATTAGTGTATGCAAAAACAATAAACCTTTACGTTCAAACTTCAACCGAAATCCATCAAAACAAAACTACTATAGCAAATCCTTTCCAAAAAGCCCAAAAAGAATCTGAAAGGGAGTCAATATAAGAGCAAATGCAAATGATGGCAGAAATCTGTCAAAACAGACCAGCAGGTAAAGATTGATTTTTTCGAAAATCTTCTGCTGCTCAAATAAAAAAGTGCAAAACTAATGAAAGTTGTATAATAACTTGGAGGACAAGCATAGAAAAATACAGCTCCATCCGTAGTACTGAGCTCCTTCACGAATTTTTACAATGGAGCACGAAAATCTATCCAGGTCAGCCACTTTTCACAACTCCTCTACTTCTCAAACGTAGTTGATCTTGACACAAAAACCAAAACAAAAAGGATAAGGAGCGGTTATTACTGAGGTAATAACTTCCAAGACTCAACAAAACAAAAACCAAAAGAAAACTAAAATGGGTTGTCTCCCAAAAGCTCTTTCTTTATAGCCTTTAAGATGGGCATGATAATTTCAAAGATGCTCACATAGGGGATATGGATTTGAAGTAAAAAATAGCATCAGGAGGCAAATATCCAACACATTTGAGTCTAACCCACTTCCTATGCAAGGGAGTCTCATGAGAAAACAAATTATTGAAAAAAGGCCACTATCATAGGAAGAAAAAACAAATGCAACTTCAAAGCTTTCAACATAAAACAGGGAAACTTAATATTATTGAGATGCATAAAACCTTGTTTTCCTCTCTCATAATAACTTTCAGTAGCACTTTGAATAAACTTGAAAATATAACTGTCGCAAGAAACAACTCTATCATTAGAATGAGAATACTTACAATCATCAGAAAGAGGTCCAAGGTCATAAAATGGATCAATAGAAGCAAGTTGTTCAACCCTGAAATCTTCATTAGGCAAACTATTTTCATAAGGAGCTTTAGCAAATTTGGAAAAGTTAAACTCATAAGAATCTCCATCAATCTTAGTTAAAAATTTCTCCTTCTTACAATCTATAATATCTCCATAAGTGTTCAAGAAAGGTCTACCAAAAATGATAGGACAAGTTTTACTAGCTGCTGAACCAAGCACTAGAAAATCAGCAGGATATTTAATCTTACCACAAAGAACCTCCACATCTCTTCCAACACCAATAGGATAAATGGTTTCCTTATTAGCAAGGTGAATAACCATATCAATGTCCTCAAGCTCACAAGGAGCAATTTCATGCATAATTTCTTTGTAAAGCTCATAAGGAATAGTACTAGAACTAGCACCAATATCACGTAAACCATAGTAGCAATGATCACCAATTCTAACAGAAAGCAGAGGGACACTATTTTTTCTATCATTTCTAGGATGAGAGACAATATTAAAAGCATCTTAACAGAAGACAATGTACTCATCCTCTATATTTTTAGTGACAAGATCTTTCACAATGGCTACTACAGGTTCAATGTTCAATTGTTCATCAGGCTCTATAGCTCTCTTCGTACCTTTATTAATCGCACTAATTATCATAGAATAATCCTTTACCTTAGCTGGGAAAGGTGTTTTATCAACATAAGGTTCAGGCAAAATATGATCAATAGAACAAACTTCCGTAATTCTAGAAGGAACATGACTAACAACATCTTTATAAGGTGCATGATACTTGTTCCACTTCTTTTTAGGAATTTCTATATAAGATAAAAAAGCCTTAAAATAATTGGCAATACTTTGAGAATCAAGACCATACTCAGTACTAATATCACGGAAGTCATCAGTTCCCATAACAGATTTAATGCATTCATAATCATAGTTTACACCTGACTTTCTTCCTTTGTCATTCTCCCATGCTTCAGTGTTCTCTTGAATACGGCCTAGGAGATCCCATTTAGCTTCTTCCTTCATACGTGTGAATGATCCAGCACAAGAATCATCTAGTAAATTTTTATCATGAAGAGAAAGCCTCGCATAAAAGTTATTGATAATAATATTGTTAGGGAGTTCATGAATAGGAAATTTAAGCATTAGAAACTTAAATCTCCCCCAAGCTTGGGCTGTACTGTCTCCATCATGAGGCCAAAAGTTATATACTAGATTCCTATCCTTATGAATCTCACTGGGAGGATAGAATTTAGAGTAAAAGAGAGGTACTATTTCCTCCCATTCCATGGATTGTTCATTCTTTAGCAGCTTATACCATTCTTCAGCTCTTCCTTTCAATGATATAGAGAGTAACTTCTTCTTCACCTGTTCAGTTGTGATACCTGCACACTTAAACAACCCGAATAATTCATAGATAAAGATCAAGTGATCACCAGGATGGACAATTCCATCCCCTAAATAATAAGTATTCATAACACGATCAACAATACTTGTAGGTATCTTAAAAGGATCTATCTCAACAGCTGGTGGTTCATCTACTACCCTAACAGTGGTAGTAGTTTTCCCAACTAGGAAACCAAGTGGCTTATCCATAATGGAAACAAAGTAACAAACAGAAAATAAAAGCAATACTCATAGTAGAAGTTTCCTATACCAGTTCCACTCTTCAACAGCGCTTCACTCCCCGGCAATGGCGCCAGAAAATAGTCTTGATGACCCACAAGTATTGGGGGTGTATCATAGTACTTTTGATAAATAGGAGTGTCGATCCCAATGAGGAGAAGAAGGTGTTGACTAGTGGTATGGAGCAGGAAATCTCTGTAAATACTTAGAAAACGGATTTTTAGGGGTTTTCTGATAAAGCAAAAAATAAAGTGCAAGTAAATAAAGACAACAAATAATTGCAGCAAGTGGCCCAATCCTTTCTTAGGAAAGGACAAGCCGGTGGAAATACTTATGAGGACAAAACGTTCTCGAGGACACATGGGAATATTATCAAGTGCTTTCGTTTCATATAGCTGATTAATCTTCTTTGGTTTTATAAGTGTTGTGTGGGTGAACCTGTGCTAATGTACCGACCTTACTTAGACTAATACATACTTGTGATTAAACCCCTTGCAAGCATCCGCAACTACAAGAAAGCAATTAAGATATAAACCTAACCACAACCTTAAACTCTGAGATCCTACACTCCCTTGTGCAATGGTTTCCTAACGGGGGTTCAGGTTTCTGTCACTCTGGCAACCCCATAATTAGTATCCAACTACATAATGCATTCCCCTAGGCCCATAATTGGTGAAGTATCATGTAGTCAACGTTCACATGACACCACTAGAAGAATAGCACCACAACTTAAATATTAAACCATTGAATAATACCTCAACACAAATCCACTACTAACAACATGACTTCTCCCATGTCCTCAAGAACTAAACGAACTACTCACGAGACATCATATGGATCAAGATCAGAGATGATATAATGATGGATAACAATCTGAACATAAACAATAATTCAATGGTTCCACTCACAAGCATCAACTACAATAGTAATCAATACGGGGAAAGTTTCCCCTAAGAACTATGCAAGATTCAACACAATTGTTACAACGGGATGGAGTGGAGATGATGGTGCTGGTGGAGATGATGATAATCCCGATGAAGTCTAGCTTAATGACGGTGTTGATGGCGACGATCTCCCCTCTCCGGGAAGGAATTTCCCTGGCAGAAATCTGTCTGCCGAAGAGCTCTTTCTCTCTCAGTGTTTTCCACCCTGCAGAGGCGGCGGAATCTTTCTGTGGTCTCTCCCCGTGTATTAGGGTTTTGAGGATAAGATATAGTTGAGTGGGCGGAGCCAGAGGTGGGCTAGGGTGGCCACACCCCTGTAGGCACGACCCAGGGTGGCCCGCGCCTGGGGGGGGGGGTGGGCCTCTGTGGCCCAACTCCGCCTCCCCTTATGGCTTCCTTCGTCTTCTAGGAAAATATAATTTATGTAGTTTTTTGTATTTTTCTGATTTTCGTGAAATTGCATCAAAACACCGCTTTTTTCCATCAGAATCCTGACTCCGACAATTCATCCTCCAAGAATCATCCAACATGCAAAAACAGATGAAAAGACATAAGTAACACCTCTTAATACGAAAAATATCAATGAATAGAGGCAAATTATGATATAGAATGGTGATGCAAATTGGACGTATCATACTCATGCGTAGCTTCACACCCGCTAGCCGAAAGAGATCGCGCCAGACATGACCCATGAACACCGGGTCACGATCACTGATGATCGACGATGGGAACCCGTGGGGGCGAATGATGCCATTGAAGAAGGCACGCACCAAAGAGGCGGTAGTGTAGGGGTGGCCAAGCACAATGAAGTGCACATACTTGGAGAAGCGATCGACCACTGTCAGAATGACAGACTTGCAGCCCACCTTGGGTAGGCCATCGTTGAAGTCCATGGAGATATCCGCCCACACCTGAGACGACACCTCAAGTGGCTGTAACAGGCTTGTAGGACGCAACGTCTCCATCTTGTTGCGCTGACACGTCACACATGACCGCACATAGTCACGCACTAGCGCACCGTTGCCCGGTATGTAGAAATCAGCACGAAGACGGTGGAGGGTCTTCTGCACGCCCTCGAGACTCGCCGCATGGGTCAGCAAGAGCGCCTGATCGCGTAAGTCGCCCTGGTGCGGCACAAAGAGGCGGCACCTGTGCAGGAGGAGGCCGTTCGCCAGGCGCCAGGGCTCCTCCAGCTCATCAGCCTCGGGCTTGCTGTCACAGGAGCTGCACGTCCGCAGCGGTGGCTGTGGCCCGGTGGATGTCGTCGATGAAGGCGAAGGAGGGTCTGGAGTGGATGCACAAGGTGCCAGGGCTCCTCCAGCTCATCAACCTCGGGCTTGCTGTCGTAGGAGCTGCGTGTCCGCAGCGGTGGCTGTGGCCCGGTGGATGTCATCGATGAAGGTGAAGGAGGGTCCGGAGTGGATGCACAACGCCGTCCCACTAGCCACGGTGTCCTCCAACTCGGAGTCGACGTCGCAATGAGACAGCGCGTCTGCGACAGTGTTGAGGCGGCCCAGGCGGTACTCGACGGCAAAGTCGAAGCCAAATAGCTTGCTGATCCACTGGTGCTGTGACACGGTAGAGAGGTGCTGATCCAGCAAGTACTTCAGGCTAAAGTGATCCGTGCGAATGTGGAACGACCATACCCACAAATACGGGTGCCAATGGCACACAACCTGCACCAAGCCAATGAGCTCCCTCTTGTAGGCGGCGAGCTTGTGGTGGCGAGCGGCATAGGACCTACTGAAGAAAGCAAGAGGCCCATCGCCCTGGTGAAGGACGGCCCCAACCCACACCGGAGGAATCACAGTCCACCACGAACATCTTGTCGAAGTTAGGCATCTGAAGGACTGGCCCCGTGGTGAGGGCCTGCTTGAGGGTGTGGAACGCCTCGGTCGCCTCTGCATCCCTAGGCGAAGGCGTCGTGGTGTAGGAGCTGCATGGGGCGCTGCAATGAGGCCGAAGTCGCGGTTGAACTTTCGGTAGTATTCGACGAGACCCAGGAACCCGCAGAGGGCCCGGGGCGACTGTGGAGTGGGCCACGCCTCGACCCCGTGACCTTGTCGACATCCATGGCGACGCCATCTGCCAAGATGACATGGCCTAGGTATGCCATAGACATCGTGCCGAATGAGCACTTGGAGTGCTTGAGGTGGAGACGATGCACTCAAAGCTCGTTGAAGACGATGGCCATGTGCTGGAGGTGCTCCGCCCATGACGCGCTGTAGATCAGAATGTCATAAAAAACCCAGCACAAACTAGTGCAGGTAAGGTTGTAGCACATCGTTCATCAGTGCCTGGAACGTCGCCGGGGCATTGAAGAGGCTAAAGGGCATCACCAGGAACTCAAAGTGGCCGTGGTGGGTGCGGAAGGCCGTCCTCACGACATAGTCCGGATGCATCCGCACCTGGTGATATCCGCAGTGGAGGTCAAGCTTTGCGAAGAACCATGCCCCGCGCAGCTCATCCAAGAGATCATCCACGACGGGAATAGGAAACTTGTCCTTGTATGTCTTGGTGTTGAGAGCGCGGTAATCGATGCAGAAGTGCCAGGAGCCATCGGGCTTGCGCACGAGGAGCATCGGACCAGAGAACAGTGATGTCAATATCCGAATGATGCCCTAAGTTTCATGATCACACACTGGTGCTCGAGCTTGTCCTTTTGCAGCTGGGGGTAGAGGTACGGGCGCACGACCACCGGTGCTGTGTCCGGTAGTAGGTGGATGCGGTGGTCGCAGGCCCGGGTTGGCGGGAGGCCCTGCGGATCATCGAATAGGTCCCCATGCTACTGCAGTAGGCTCTATAGGAGGGGGTGGTCCACCTAGATGGCGACTACCACCATCTGGGGCGTCATCCCCCCGAGGTGGGGGATTGATGCCCTCCCAGTGGACGCGACGACCTTGGCGCCAGAAGATTAGGGGTGGGCATACAAAACCGAAACCGAACACCGAAACCGAATTAACCGGAGCCGAAACCGAATACACCGAACCCGAATTAGCCGAAACTAATTTTGGTTAGTAAATGTGATTAACCGAATTTATAAATATTAATTCGGTTTTGACTCTCTGTTAACTGAAATAACCATACAAACAGAAAATTATACGTGACAGAGCTAACTATATTTTTGATTCTGTCCCAGGCGTTCATTACTGTACGTAGATACTAGCTCATGCCAAAAAAAGACAAGCATGCAAAAGCTGTCAGGCAGCCTATGCATGTACGTATGTCTCCAGCCACATGCACGTACATGTTCGTGGTTTAACTGTCAATTGTGTCTATGAATTTTGTTGAAAGCCTTTCAATTGTTTTCGTGTTTCGGATATAATCATGTATTTTAGCTAATCAACACATAAAATTTGTTGAATGTATACAGCTTAGAATATAGAAATCATTTTTTTGAACAAGCAAGATAGACATCATGCTTATTATGTTCTGTTTCTACACATGCGTTCAAGACATCAGCTAGCAATGTATTGCTTCAGGTACTCGCCGACCTGAAGGTTGCTTCCGGTGCATCGATGAGTGGTTTAGCTCGTATGGATCTGACATAAATTATGGCACAATGTTGTTATTTCCAGAAGTTCGGTTAAAAACCGAACACCGAACCGAATTGTCCACTAACCGAACTATCGATTAATTAGAAAACCGAAATAATTTCGGTGCCTATTTTGTAGAAACCGAATTATAGAAAAACCCGAAAAACCGAACCGAAAAAACCGAAAAAACCGAATGCCCACCCCTACAGAAGATCATCGTTAGGGTGTCGAAGTACCAAAGTATGGGACCCACCATCTGTAAGAATTCGATACCAAGGGTGAATTCGATGCAGCCCAAGTCGATGCCGACGCTGGTGATGGAGAAGTGCTCGTCGACGATGGCGATTGGAACGTGCTGCACAAGGCCCTGGCAAGCCAGGCTGTCCCCATTGGCGACGGAGAATCAGAGCCGCGCCCCGTCGGCGGGCTACAGTCCTAGGCGACGCATGGCGGTCCGGACAGGAAGTTATGTCTGGAGCCCGTGTCCAGGAGTGCGGGGAGCCGTTCGCCGTTGATCGTGACCGGTAGCAGCATGGTCTTCTCCGTCTAGAGGCCGGGAAGGGCATGGAGTGAGACAACGAAGGCAGCTTCCTGCGCTGGTCCGGCCGGAGCCCCGTCGACCGTGGGATGGTCCTGATCGTCCAGTGGAGCGGCGACGACCTCCGCCTCCATGTAGTCCGTGGCCTCCAAGTAGAAGAGGCACGAGCAAACATGGCCCCGCACATACGGCTCGTCGTAGTTGAAGCACAGCCCCCTGCGATGGCGCTCGAGCTGCTTGGTCGTGGTTAAACGACAGAACGACCGAGTCGCGGGGGCGGCTGCGGGGCCTGGAGCTAGGCGCCCTGGGGCCTGTAGGGTCGAGGTAGGCCAGGAAGGTAGGCAGGCATCCCTAGCCGGAAACGCCTGCTACATGACGGCCGCGCGGTGTTCGAAGGAGTGGGCGTATTACATGGCCATCTGAAGGTCCCGTGGGTCGCCCAGCTCCACGTCCACGCGAATGTGGTCAGGAAGCCCTCCGACGAAGAGCTCGGCTCGCTAGCGGGCTGTGACGCTTGGAACGTGTCATGCCAGGTCCTGGAAGTGGTCAGCAAAGTCCTACACCGAAGAGGTGAAGGGTAAACGCCCCAACGCTGCCATCCTACTCCCTTCAATCGGCGGCCCGAAGCGTAGGAGGCAAATCTCGTGGAAACGCTCCCATGGGTGACGAGGTTCGATCTCGTCAATGCCCATTGTTATGGAGTTGGGTTTTGGAGAAGATGGAGATGCTAGAAGTCGCGAAACGGTTAACATATAAGCAACACATGGACACGAGATTTACCCAGGTTCAGGCCCCGAAGGGAAAACCCTACTCCTGCTTGTCTGCTCTTGATTATGGCGGAACCGAAGATTACAGGGGTGCGCAGATGCAATCTGGCGTGGAGGTCTGTATGAGGTGGTGATCATCCTTATCGTCGTGCCCTCATGGCCTTTATATAGATAGGCCAGGTCCCGGGATAGGTCGAGTCGGTTATAGATTAGGGTTGATACCCTTTGAAATTCTATCTAATCTAGACCTGTCCTCCAAGGAGTCGAAATTGCCACGGGTTTAGGCCACCCAAAATCTTCATGGGCCACGTGTCCTCTCATGGGCCTTCTTTGGGTGGACCGGATATACTAATGTTGTGCACCCGTTGGGTATATCCATGTCAGTAGCCCACGGGTGTTCAGTCGAATCGTAGATTCGGCTGGAGACTCTTCAATCTTTTCAGGTGATTTCTATTTAGAACTATTTTCAGGAAGAAAAGTTTAGTTCATAGGGATTGTTGATGCGTGTGCCTGGCTCACCTGACGGATCAGGGCCAGTTAACTGTCATAGGACAAAACAACACGATCTTCATCAAACTCGAGTCCCCAGACTCGAATTCAGAATGATTGCTATTGTGATTCGACTCATGCCGTTGTGGTCTTACAAGAGTTGAATCCTAGTGTTTTACAAGTGATGTACCCAACGCGTCCGTCAGGATTTTCATCGTGCCTGCTGACACGGAAACTTACTAGCGGAGCGCAGTCGGGTGCGTTGCCAAGCCATCATATGGTATCTGTAGGACTTATCTTTGCATCGTAGACACATCATCCGGATTTTTATCACTGTGGAGGTGTTTTAGGTGGCCAAGGAGACTATTTCTCACTTAGTGTTAGATTGGGAAAAGTTGCCGAAAGTTGTTTGTCGTTCTTGATCCGAAGGATTTCAGTCGAATAATTCAGAGGGTGCGCGGCCAGCGCTCCCTATAGGAGTATCCCTCGAGTGTATGTTCAAGTCATAGACTCAAGTAGAGACTTTAATTCAGCTTATTTGTGCTTTATTAGTCCAAAGGACACATTTTTTCGGATGCACGATCAGTGCTTCCTATGGGAGTAGCCCCCGAGTCCATAGTGGAGTCGCAGAATCGACGTAAGACTCGAAGATAATTTCAAGGTGATGTTATCTTTGCAATTTCTCAGGTGCGCGGCCAGCGCTCGTGATAGGAGTAGCCCCTGCGTAGTTTCTCGAGTCGTAGATTCAAGTAAGTACTTGTATGATCAATCGAAATGTTCAAATATTCGAGCCGTTGCTGGCTTTGCCTTGATGACATCATTGCTGACGATTGGTGATCTCAACCATCTACGGCAGCAAAGATGATGCGATGAGAGACGATCGTGGGTCCCACCGCCTGACTTGACGTTGACTAGTCACGCGTAGGCGTGGCGGAAGTTACGGAGTCTCCTCGGTTTCTATGCGTAGTGGACGGCGTGCTGGTGACGGTTCGATTTGATGCTGACATGTGTACGGTGAGATCTGGGGTGCGCGCTAGGGCTTCTCAATCGACGGCTCCAGTGCATCGTCTTCGTCCTTTTATACTGCAAGGAAAATAGTAGTTTTACCCTTCGCCATTTGCTCCTTCCTTGTCTCCATTGCCACCATTTTCGTGAGTTCTTTGGTTTGCGCTACGCACTGGATGTTCTATGCACCTTTCCTTCCTTGTTCCTCCGTTTGCATCGCCGCACCCGCTGCTCCAAGATGGGCAAGACGAAGAAGAAGGCACCTGATGTTGGGGGATCGAGCGCCGCCAGCGCTAGCAAGAAGATTGCCGCTCCGGCCCACACCACCTACGGTGGGTGGAAGCGCACAGAGATGCGCGAGGCAGATTTGCGCAAGCTGCCGCGATTCTGGTCTTGTCTCCAAGGAGAAGGATGACGTCGTCCTTTTCGGCCAAGAGTTAATTCCTTGCCCACCGGAAGGGTTTCGGGTGATGTTTTACGTTTTTGTCGTCCGGGGTCTCTCTTTGCCCGTCCATGATTTCCTTCGTGGACTTCTTTTTTTCTACGGGATTCAGTTGCATCATCTATCTCCCAACTCCCTTCTGCATATTGCTTGTTTCATCACTTTTTGCGAGTGTTGGCTCGTTATCGAGCCGCACTTTGGCCTCTTCCGGAAACTCTATTCCGTGAAGAGGCAATTCGGCGCCGGCGGTCTATCCGCTCGGCGACCGTATCATCTCTATTCGTTCCTCCATCCAGTTCTTCTCCTTTTCCATTTGCGAGTCTGTCCAATACTGGCGCCAAAAGTGGTTCTACATCCGCGACGTCAAGCTGGACGGGAAGCATTTTGGTCTCCCCCCTTTCGATTCTACACAGAATATCACCCGAAAGAGGTCGTGGAAAAATGACATCTTAGAGGGTGAATCTACGGAGGTGGAGAAGCTCTACAAGTGGGCGGAGGCTCTCCAGCTGGTGGCCCGCAAGGAGGTCAACGATGTCGACATCATCCGCATCTTCCTCAAGCATCGGGTGTTACCACTCCAAGCGAGGGCGCACCCGATGTTTATGTATGCTGGCCGCAGCGATCCGACAAGGGTCTCTCCGGAAGATCTATCTTCGGGTGACCTTGACAGAGTGCTCCGGCATCTGCTGAAGTTTAAGGCCGATGAGGACCTTCCGGGGAAATCATTGACCGCCCCTTTCGATGCCAAGAAAGTAGTCTCCCAGGTGATATTTGTTGTGTGCGCGTAGAGCTTTTCGAATGCCTTTTGCCTACTGGTTTGTTTATATTGTTTTTTTGTCTTTTTCTTGCAGAGTATCAAGGTAGAGAGGATGATGCCACCTCTACCTGAGAAGTTTTCGGATCCACCAGACAACAAGGAGGCAGAGTTCGATTCCGTGCTTCCCCCAGCATAGTCTCCTTCTCGGGAAGCCCCCGAGCCGAGCGAAGGGCAGACCCAAAAGCGGTCTCAAAGTGAAACTTCGGTGGGGCGATGCCGCCAACTCTGAAGGGTCCGTCCTGTCTCGAGTAGCACGACGAGGATGAAGGTGCGTCATCTACGCCTTTTCTTGCCGTGCCCATTCGGGAGATGGCCCTGCAGCCGTCGGCCAAGAAGAAGAAGAAGGAGAAGGAGCCTCCTGTCTTCAACTTGTCAAATATCCAATCGTAAGTCGTTCTGCTTGAGCCTTGTTACCTTATTCGTGTGCTAAGTATTAGCTCGTTATTGATCTGATAAGTGCTAGCAGCAATCCTTCGGAGGAGTCTCCTGATGGGGACACCGAAGAGGTGATCGCGGAATCTAAGCGGGTGGCTTCATTTCCCAAGGTGGTGACCAACTCCGAGGACGTGGATTCGAGCTCCGTGAGGCGGGAGGCTTGTCCACTTGTGACTCGTAAGACTATATTCAAACCTTCGGAGTCCACGCCTGAACACGTAAATGTTGTTTTTTCCTTGCCTAAGGGGAGCCCCCGAGCCCTTTATTCATCAGGTTTGTTTGCTTCTTTTGTAGCCTTTTGTTCGTGGTGCCAACCTCCTCATCCAGCAGCATCTATCGCTGGAGGGTGAGCTCAAGCAGCTCCAAGGTGCGTAGCTTTCTACTTGGTTATTTTCTAGTGTACCAATTTTGTTTTTGTATTTACCCAATATTTGTTCGTGCTACAGATGAGAACAATGCTGCTCTCTATAGGATGAACGCTCTCTAAAAGAGCCTTGGTCAGTCAGATAAGAGGGCGGCGGATACCGCGGAGGCCCTGGAGCGCCAGCAGAAGGAGCCCGAAGACTGTGAGCAGCAGCTCGCGGCCATTGCAGCTGCTCGGGAGAATGCCATGTCTGACAAGCTCATGGCTGCTACCAAGACTATCTCTGGTAAGCTACCCTTATCTCTTTCTTTGTGTCTTCCGTATATTGGGGTGTTTTTACCTTTCCTCACTCGAATTTTTTCTGCTGCTATTTATGCTAGATGCTTCTAGCGTCGCATTTGATCGCGGCATGCTAGAGCATGGAGATTTCCTGGCAGATGCTGCCACAGCGATCGAGGATCGCTGCTCTTCTACTGTGAGCTCCCTAGGCAAGGCCAAGAAGGTGCTTGTGCGCTTCTACAAGGAGGTCATCCCCAAGGGCGTTGCCCTCGAGGACATCGACTCGCTGACGGATGCTCTGTCGGATGACGCTCTAGCGGAGTACAAACGGAAGTAGAAGGGCATTGGTGCCTCCATGGGGTTGGCCATGGCGATGGCGTCCGGAACCGAGCTCGATCTAGCCCAGGTCACGTCCAGGATGCCATCGACGGTAGATGGCTCCGAGGTAGCCTTTTCCCCCTTTGCTTCCCGCTGTAAGAATTATGGGCCTA
Source organism: Avena sativa (assembly GCA_916181665.1). Lineage (NCBI taxonomy): Eukaryota > Viridiplantae > Streptophyta > Magnoliopsida > Poales > Poaceae > Avena > Avena sativa. The sequence continues at coordinate 430,100,497 of OV702280.1, forward strand.
AGCTCATCGACCTCCTGGCCAATTATGCGGCAAAGCAGTAGCAAGAGGCCAAGAGTAGGCAATCTGGCTCCGAGGCTGCTCCGGGTGCTGGCGGTTCGGCCCTTTCATTGTAGCTAGTATAGTTTTTCTCCTTTTGTTGTCTTTTGTAACACCTTTTGAATGCACAAGTCTCATTTTGCCACGAGGTGCCTTTATATATGTATATGAGTCTGTCTTTTAACTGTTGTCAAAAGTGTTTGTGATATTCATATTTGCATGTTTACCCCTAGGGTCCTTCGGGTGAGGCTCTAGTGATCACTCTTCCTGCGCCTAATCCTCGCCCATCATTGGATGAGGCGTCGTAGTTGCCCTTCCTGCGCGATTGTGTCTGCAGTTTGGAAAAAGACATCCTCAGCATCCGAGGTCATGTAGATGTGTGGAAGTCGAAGGCTGAGCGAGCCACTGCCAGGGAAGAGTTCTTGCTTGGAGAATTTCGGCAGATGGGTGAGCAACTCCAATGTGATTCCTTGTGAACTGATGTTCTTTAGAGTGCACCTTATTTGTATGCTAGCTCACCCCATGCTTGTGCAGTTGTGAATCTCATTCCGAGGGAAGATAAAGAGCGCGTCGCAATTCGGATGAATTGCCTGACGCAACAAGAGCTGGAGGCTGGTGGCGTCTTTTGGATGGATCGTGATCGAGAAATAGTCCTTGCAACGGTGCAAGATAATGTACACCAGGTTCTTCGGATGCTGAAGCAGGCGAGGTCGTCACTTGCGGCCGTTTGGTCCACCATGTTTCCTCTAGACGCTTGATACGTCAGAAACGTATCTATAATTTTTGATGTTCCATGCTTGTTTAGTATCTACTTTGCTTTGCTTTGTCTTTATTTGAGGTGTTTTTATATATTTTCTGGAACTAACCTATTAACGAGTTGCCATAGTGCCAGTTGCCTGTTTTCTTCTGTTTTTGGTTCCAGAAAGGCAGAAAATCAATATTCTTGGAATTGGACGGGACAAAAGCCAAAGTCAATAACTTTATGCGAGGGACACGAATCTAGAAGGAGGGACGGAGAGGCACCAGAGGGTGGCCAGACCTCCCTAGGCGCGACCAAGCCTAGCGCGTGCCTGGGGAGGGTGTGGGCCCTCTGGCCGCCTCCTCGGCCTCCCCCTTCGCCTATAAGATGCCTTTGACCCAAAAACCCTAAGGCATCCAGAAGAAATCCACGAAAATCTCTGCTGCGCCGCCGCCACCGAAGGGGAGATTCGGGGGACAGAAATTCTCTATTCCGGCACCCTGCTGGGATGGGGAAGTGCCCCCGGAGCCATCTCCATCGATCTCCATCACCATCTTCATCACCATTGCTGATTCCCATGATGAGGAGGGAGTAGTTCTTCCTCAGGGCTAAGGTCTCTACCGGTAGCTATGTGTTCACCTCTCTCTCTATGCATGATCATGTGGTCATGAGCTTTGTAATCAAGTAATCTACCTTGATACTCAAGTGCTTCATTAGATCTCTACTCTCCCCATGTGTGTGAAAGTGAAAGCGTGCACGCCATGGTGGCACCTAGGCTTGATTCTACATAAATACTCTTTGTGCTTTAATAAATCTATGCTTTTTACCACGTGTGTGAAAGTGACAGCAGGCATACCGTGTGTGGAACATTGGCTAGATTGAATATTTGTGATGAGTTATATTTGGAGTTGGATGTCTCTATGAAATTGTGGTGTTTGTTGGAACCATCTAGCGCTCAAGGTGACAGTGTGGGGTTATCTAGATTGGGGAAGGCGGACTTTGAGGAGTGCTGTTATAGCCCTACCTTGGAGTAGAGTGTCCAACCGGAGAGTAGTTAAGAGTAGTATCACGAAGAGAGGATATTTATATGAGAGAGTGTTCACTAGTGAAAGTATGATCCCTAGGCCTTGTTCCTATGCATTGAAACACCGTTTTCTACTAGATCAGTTGCATGTTTGCTTGCTTCCTTCTTGTTGCCTTTTGTCACATCCCGAAATTCTCCTAATTTGGGAATGTGATATAAATAAAATAAGCTTGATTGATTGTTTGACTTTGTTGAAAATTGTCAAAGAGAAGAAACTTTTTGAATAGAAAATCCTCTCAGTCTTGATTTCAAAACCTTATATTCTTTTGTTATGACCTAAGTAGCCATATAGGAAAAAGGGCATGGATTGATTATGGATTGTAGAATTGATGTGAAAGTTTTAAAATTTCAAAATCATGAAGCATGCATGAACACCATTGCACTTAAACCCTAAGGAAGAATTCTATCATCCAAAAAAATGATTATCCAATACCCTAAATGGGATTTTCCCATTCTAAGTGGAACCAAAGACTTATGGTTTTTCCATTCAAAAACTTGGGAAAAGACATTCATGAAGGGGTATGTGGTATAGGGCATATTTATAAAACAACATGAAGTGTTTTGAATGGTTTTGGAGCAGATATGAAAAACATATGATTTAAGTAAGAAAGGAATATAATGCTCTATAAAACAAAGAAAATAATTGATGTTTTTTTGGGAATTAAATAGTTTCCTTAATGTCCTAAAATCTTGGTTTGAATTTTTACAAATTTTAAGAAATTGATTTGATTTAATTTGGAGCCCTAAAACAAAAACTATAAAAGAAATAATAAACTGAAAATAGAAAAAAAAGATAAAATCAAAAGAACAGAAAAAAACTAGAACTAACCCACCCGGCGGACCAACCCCGGCCCAGCCCACCTAACTATCGCGCGCAGAGCGTCGCATAGGCCGCAGCAGCGCAGCAGCGTGCAAGCAGCCCAAGGCCGGCCCAGCAGCAGCCCGCGCAGCCCGCCTCCTCTCCTTGTGTCGCTGACGTCTGGGGTCCACCCCGCCCATCTTCTTCCTCCCGACGAAATCCCTGATAAACACGGCTCGAACTGCCCTGTTTTTCGTACGTTTCTGTTCTGATTTTGTTGCCCCTCGCGCACGACCCGGCCTCTATAATCCCCCTCCTCCACCTCACATCATTTTTCCCTCTTTTTCGAAACCCTAGCCGCCATCTGGAGCTCCCCAACCTCGCCACCATTATCGCCGCCACCGAAGCTCACAGATCGTTTTTTATCTCGAGGTCCTCGCCACCCCGCGCCTTCTCCTTCCCTCCATCCTCTTCCTTGAGCTCCTCCGCATCGTCTCACCTCCTTTTCCCCATCATAGGAACATAGGAGAGGCCGCAATCTCTCGCCGGAGTGCTCGCCGGAGCCGCAAGGACTGAAGCACGTCCGCAGCTGCTTGTCGTTGAACCAGGAGGAGAGGGGACAAGCGAAGATCATAGACGGGGACGCCGAAGCCGCCTGCTTCACGTGGGCCTATTCACCATAGCTAGGAACCGCCGGGACAGCTGCCACCATCACCGCCAGGAGCCACCGCCGCCAGTCGCCGCCGTCATCCGCGAGGTATAGCACCAACCTCTCCAGAGCCGTCCGATCTCCGATCGACGGCCGCGATTAAAAGGACATGCGAACCGGTACCCACCAGTACTAGTGCGCCACTTGCCCCCCCTCGCGCCAGCTCACGCCGCGTCAGCGCTGACCCGCCAGTCAGCGTTGACTGCACAGTATAAAGATTTAAATTATTATGGAAATTATAGAAAATTGTGAAAACTTGTAAAATCCATAGAAAAAGATCTACTGGTCCAAAAATCGCAAATAATATACCGATGGATTTACAATTGTGTGTAGATCATCAATACACAATTGTTTAAGACCTTTACTTTAAGGTTTTGTAGCAATTAAATAAATAGAATAATGCCCTTTTTAGAGTAATAAATTCATCAGAAAATAAATAGTGTTCAGAAAATTTCAAATAATATATCAATGAATTCACAAAAATGTGTAGAATAATAATATGAGATAATATCTAATATTGGCAGTACATAATTACTGTAATGATTTAATTAGTATTAATGGCTTTTTAGATTAATAAATCTATAGTAAATTATTTATAAATCACATAAATATAAATAATATGTCCCTGCACTAGTAGGAAAATGACCTTTTGTACCAGTTCTAGAGGGGCTTTGGTACCGGTTTGGCAACCGGTACCAATTAATCGGGACTAAATCATTCCCCCTTTTGGTACCGGTTTCTTACGAACCGGTATTAAAAGTGCCTCCACGTGGGCACGCAGGAGCTAGCGAGGCTGGAGTGTTTGGTACTGGTTTGTAACACGAAACGGTACCAAACGTGGGGACGTGGCAGAGATTTAGCAGAGAATTCAGGGTTTAGGGTTTAGGAGGGGTTTAGGGGTATCAGACTGTTTTATCGGACGAGGATCGCGTCGATGTGCCAGAAACGCGTTTGGGTTTAGGTAGTACATGAAGATCAAGGTGGTGCATATCAACTTGGTGCATATATATAAAATATGTAATTGCATAAGATCGCAAATTAAGTAGTACATGCATGGTGGTACTCTCCGAAGCATACTATATATTACATGTAGCATGGTGGTACTATCCGAGGCAAACTATATAATACATGTAGTACATGCATGAAGATCGATCTTCATGTATAGTGGTACTCTCCGAAATTAGCTATGACGTCCCGAAGGAAAAATCCCGCCAATTCCTTGCCAATTGCTTTGAAGCGGTGCTCGATTGAGAGCGTGTCCCGCTTTCTTGCCAACCGTAAAAGAATGAGATACAAATAAATACATGAGCTATGTGTATATATATATCAAATCATAATCAAACAATTATGACTAAAACTCAGCACAACTGATGGTAACAAAATAAATTTGTGAATATTGTTTACGTACCTCTTTATTTATTTTATTATTCATTCTCTCGCTGACAATCTTGTGAATATACTCGCAAACGTAGTATCCACATAGATTAGTCTCCAATGGTTGTTTCACGCATTTCTATACAAGAATATAATTCAATCAAACAATATCAAGTATGATAAAGGTGTGTGGACCTAGGTAGTACTAATTACTTTGTTCGAACGCGATACTTCGGTTTCCATCCACCGGCCGGATCTTCCTGGATGAACGTTTGCCATACGCTACCCGACAAATAAAATGCATAAACGAGTTATCAATTTGTTGATATCAGAAAATTAATGAAAAATGTATAGAATAATAATATGAGATAATATCTAATATTTGCAGTACATAATGTAATGATTTAATTAGTATTAATGGCTTTTTAGATTAATAAATCTATAGTAAATTATTTATAAATCACATAAATATAAATAATATGTCCCTTGGAATCACAATTCTGTGGAGATTACAGATATAATTTTAGTTTGATTTATAAGCAACAAAAACTATATGAATCATTTAAAACCCATTAAACACTATTTAAATCATACAAAAAGATCTATAACTCCGATTAGGCTGAATCCAACGCATACCGGTTCGCATTAACGCCCTCTATCCAGTGAACCCAAGAAACAAATTTAATTCGACAGTTAGAACAGGCATTACAACAGAACTATTAAAACCCCTATATTGGCTAGTAATTATTAATAACAAGTACTCCATTGCATTAATTGGTCTCTTTCATGCATCATATACTTCAGTATTGTTTAGAGAACTAAAATAACAACCATTGTGACTTATTAAATTGTCATGCACGCATTTGTTGTATTTGTTTGATCTCTATGTACTATTTTTTATGCTGTATGCAATTGTTTGATCGATAGATTGTGAGGAGTGCAACGTGTGTGATTGCAACTACTATGATTGCAAGTATTGTGGTTATGACGAGTGCAACCATTATATCTATGAGGATTGTGAGGATTATCTAATCTACTATATCTACAACAAAAGCAAGTGGTGCTATCTTGGTCATAAATGTCCTACTGTTTTCCTATGCATCGTAGATGTTTTTGTAGAATTGCATATGTAGGAATTGATGTGTATATGCTATGCTATGTCCCATATTATTCCCTAGTATTCCTTGTTTATGAGCCATCTATTGGTAGATTGCTTAGCTATGCTATTTAGACGAGGAAGGGAATCATACCATGAAAAGTTATTTGTTTTGAAAGGATTTTATTTTGTTAAATGACAAACCAACATAATTTTAATGAACCACCTGGGAGGAATGGCATTGATTGGGTCATCGAGTGTGGATTATGGTGGGGAATGCCGCCCAGGACACTGAGAAAGGATTGCCTTCTTTGTTTGGTAGCTTTCGTGTGCAACCATGTGCCAATAATGAAATGGGCGGTTGGTTGGACTCAGTAGGTTGTGGTAACTCAAACCCACGTATATAGAGATGTAGATAGTGTAGGTTGGACCGGTGCGTGTCGGGTTTGAGGAGCTACTTCCCGAACGGTTCCTTCTTGGACTTCTCCCTATCATCACCCAATATGAGAGTGGTGGTATGAGCTGGGCTGGCCAAGTCACATGGGTAAAGTGTACTAACCCCTGCAGGGTGTATAAACTAAGTGCTTAGACGTGTCCCCGGTTATGGACAATTTGAGCGACCTAATACTGATGCTATGATATTTCTCACTCATCCTTATTTCTTAATTACTTAAAACTTGTTGGGTGAACATAATTGGGTAGGAGCACCTGGGAGTGAACCAGAGTGTCCTATTTATCGTATTGGAAAACTACTTTGTTACAAATGTTAGGATAAAACTGTTGCTTTATGCAAATGAGCCTGAACTCCACTTGGCCAAATAAGCATGTAGTTGATAGATCTGTTGTTAACCACTTTAGCCTACTTGCCATACATTCAATGTATTGACCATTCATGGCTGCAATGTTTCATGTTGCAGGTTATATCGTATCTGAGTGATCGTTCATAGGTCGTGAGACTCCACTCAACAATTGTTCTCCTATGGCACATTTGAAGGATGGAGATCTACCTTGTAATTTCTTTCCGCTGTAATATAATGTAAATTCTGGATCATATTCGTTGTATTTATGATGCACAATATATTTGGTATCATTTTGTACTGTGTGTGCCAGTGAACCGATCCAGGGATTGGCACTATACACATGAACTCAGCCTTATCAGGCGAGGGTGTTACAAGATGCATGGTATCAGAGCTGTGTGTTAACTGTAGGATCGTGACCTTAGAAATGAAATAGAAATAGAAGACCTCTTTTAGGAGAACTATCATATTTTATACTTATTAGAGTTCTTATTTTCCTTGTCTATCATTTTTCCAACACCTCTCCTTGTTCAAACTTGTAGATGTCCATTCATTTGATTAGTAGAAGAAGTGATCTACCATAAAAACTACAAGAATTGGAAAATGTTATTAGTAGTTTCTATAAAGCAAATCACTATATGAGAGTTGGCCTACAAGTAAAGAACAAATAACATGACATAAATGAACATCTCACCAAGTTTGGGTCGGTCTGGACCACCATATTTTATCTCTTTAGGAGATCATCGCTATCATGTTAGCATATTGTTCTTACCAACTTATGTGGTATGACAATATAGGTTGCTTGCTTGTTTGTACTAAACCATATCGTGTGATGCCTTGTTTAGGATCTATTGTTTTGAAACTCTAAAGTTGCTGGAGTTTTCGTGTAGTTTTAAAATTATTTTAATGGTGTGAATTGATTGAAATTCGTGGGATTACTGCTGCAGTTTTCTGCCTGACCTGTTGTACCGCGCGATTTTTCATAATTTATTGGTAACTCAGAAAAATCTAAAAAATTGGATCTGGAGCGTAATTACCTGTAGTACATGCACAAAAATTGGCTAAAATTCCTGACGAGTTTAGGTCGGTCGGAAAAATTCGTGAAGTCTGTTGTACCGTTTTGACAGATTTTTTTATTGCTTATATGTTGCTCTATTTTACTCTAGTATTGTTCCCTATGCTTTCAAACTATTTTGTGGTTATATACTACTAAGTTTATACACCTGTAATGTTATTATACAAGTGTTTGCTTGTGTGTTGATTCCTTATGATTGTTTGCTTGTTTGTGACATTGAATGCTTCATATAGTTATGGGTAGGATTATTTTCTTAGTCGTTTATTTCCTATAGAATCTATTCTTCCCTATCTTGAACCCTTGGAGATATAATGATGTGTTAAGTGGAAGGTTTGACAACACAATGCATTTAGGAAGGAGAATGCTTTATCTAATGGAAAAAAGAGATGTGGGAGTATGAAATGTTGAAATGATGTTATGTAGTAGATTACGCAACCTAAAAGTTGAAGTATCGATAGTTTAGTTTTAATAGTAGCTTTGTTGATTGAATACATGGGAGTATACATAGAGCATTAGTTCGTGCCCATGGAAACATTCTTCAAGGCAAGTGAGAATGCTCGAGTGATAGAAAAATGTGATTCACCTATCCTCATACAGGGTAATGATTTGGGTGCAGGATGGATTGATCACCATTCCTACTACTCTTATTATTCGCTCTTGTACTGTTGGCTTTGCGAATCTTGAGTGCCCTTTTCAACCTTAGCAGAGAGTCAACGTTGAGCCTAAACCTTAGAATGGTATATTGTTACACCCTTCTAAAAGCATCCATTGCTAAGCATAGGAATGTACGGTAAGGATGAATCCCAACCGTGAACTATGGGCACCGTGAACTAAACATCCCCTAATTGACCACCATGAGAGTTTTGCTAGTTCAAGTAGTGTTTTCTTGGAATCTGTCAATCATGAAGTAGAATGTGCAAGAAACATTGTGTCAATAAATGTCTAGAGGAGAATTTACCGGAGCCAAGTGAACCCTCAAGAAGTGACCTAGTCAATTTTCTTTTAAGGGTGGTAGCACCCTAATGGATCCCAAACCTTTCTTTCTTTCTAGCCTTCCCAAATCTCGGGACGAGATTTCTTTTAAGGGTGGTAGTCTGTCACATCCTGAAATTCTCCTAATTTGGGAATGTGATATAAATAAAATAATCTTGATTGATTGTTTGACTTTGTTGAAAATTCTCAAAGAGAAGAAATTTTTTGAATAGAAAATCCTCTCAATCTTGATTTCAAAACCTTATATTCTTTTGTTATGACCTAAGTAGCCATATAGGCAAAAGGGCATGGATTGATTATGGATTGTAGAATTGGTGTGCAAGTTTTAAAATTTCAAAATCATGAAGCATGCATGAACACCATTGCACTTAAACCTTAAGGAAGAATTCTATCATAAAAAAAAATGATTATCCAATACCCTAAATGGGATTTTCCCATTCTAAGTGGAACCAAAGACCTATGGTTTTTCCATACAAAAACTTGGCAAAAGACATTCATGAAGGGGTATGTTGGTATAGGGCATATTTATAAAACAATAGGAAGTGTTTTGAATGGTTTTGGAGCAGATATGAAAAACAAATGATTTAAGTAAGAAAGGAATATAATGCTCTATAAAACAAAGAAAATAATTGATGTTTTTTTGGGAATTAAATAGTTTCCTTAATGTCCTAAAATCTTGGTTTGAATTTTTACAAATTTTTAGAAATTGATTTGATTCAATTTGGAGCCCTAAAACAAAAACTATAAAAGAAATAATAAACTGAAAATAGAAGAAAAAAGATAAAATCAAAAGAACAGAAAAAACTAGAACTAACCTACCCGGCGGACCAACCCGGCCCAGCCCACCTAACTATCACGCGCAGAGCGTCGCATAGGCCGCAGCAGCGCACAAGCAGCCCAAGGCTGGCCCAGCAGCAGCCCGCGCAGCCCGCCTCCTCTCCCCGTGTCGCTGACGTCTGGGGTCCACCCCGCCCATCTTCTTCCGCCCGACGAAATCCCTGATGAACACGGCTCGAACTGCCCCGTTTTTCGTTCGTTTCGGTTCCGATTTTGTTGCCCCTCGCGCATGACCCAGCCTCTATAATCCCCCTCCTCCACCTCACATCGTTTTCCCCTCTCTTTCGAAACCCTAGCCGCCATCTAGAGCTCCCCAACCTCGCCACCATTATCGCCGCCACCGGAGCTCATAGATCGTTTTCGATCTCGAGGTCCTCGCCACCCCGCCTTCTCCTTCCCTCCATCCTCTTCCTTGAGCTCCTCCGCATCGTATCACCTATTTTTCCCCATCATAGGAACACAGGAGAGGCCGCAATCTCTCGCCAGAGTGCTCGCCGGAGCCGCAAGGACTGAAGCCCGTCCGCCGCTGCTTGTCGTTGAACCAGGAGGAGAGGGGACAAGCGAAGATCATAGACGGGGACGCCGAAGCCGCCTACTTCACGTGGGCCTATTCACCATCGCCAGCAACCGCCGGGACAGCTGCCACCATCACCGCCAGGAGACACCGTCGCTAGTCGCCGCCGTCATCCGCGAGGTACATCACCAACCTCTCCAGAGCCGTCCAGTCTCCGATCGACGACCGCGATTAAAAGAACATGTGAACCGGTACCCACCGGTACCAGTGCGCCACTTGGCCCCCCTGCGCCAGCTCACGCCGCGTCAGCGCTGACCCGCCAGGCAGCGTTGACTGCACAGTATAAAGATTTAAATTATTATGGAAATTACAGAAAATTGTGAAAACTTGTAAAATGCATAGAAAAAGATCTACTGGTCCAAAAATCGCAAATAATATACTGATGGATTCACAATTGTGTGTAGATCATCAATACACAATTGTTTAAGACCTTTACTTTAAGGTTTTGTAGCAATTAAATAAATAGAGTAATGCCCTTTTTAGAGTAATAAATTCATAAGAAAATAAATAATGTTCAGAAAATTTCAAATAATATATCAATGAATTCACAAAAATGTGTAGAATAATAATATGAGATAATATATAATATTTGCAGTACATAATTACTGTAATGATTTAATTAGTATTAATGGCTTTTTAGATTAATAAATCTATAGTACATTATTTATAAATCACATAAATATAAATAATATGTCCCTGGAATCACAATTCTGTGGAGATTACAGATATAATTTTAGTTTGATTTATAGGAAACGGAAACTATAAGAATCATTTAAAACCCATTAAACACTATTTAAATCATACAAAAAGATCTATAACTCCGATTAGGTTGAATCCAACGCCTACTGGTTCGTATTAACGCCCTCTATCCAGTGAACCCAAGAAAAAATTTAATTCGACAGTTAGAACAGGCGTTACAACAGAACTATTAAAACCCCTATATTGGCTAGTAATTATTAATAACAAGTACTCCATTGCATTAATTGGTCTCTTTCATGCATCATATACTTCAGTATTGTTTAGAGAACTAAAATAACCACCATTGTGACTTATTAAATTGTCATGCACGCATTTGTTGTATTTGTTTGATCTCTATGTACTATTGTTTATGTTGTATGCAATTGTTTGATCGATAGATTGCGAGGAGTGCAACGTGTGTGATTGCAACTACTATGATTGCAAGTACTGTGGTTATGACGAGTGAAACCATTATATCTATGAGGATTGTGAGGATTATCTAATCTACTACATCTACAACAAAGGCAAGTGGTGCTATCTTGGTCATAAATGTCCTACTGTTTTCCTATGCATCGTAGATGTTTTTGTAGAATTGCATATGTAGGAATTGATGTGTATATGCTATGCTATGTCCCATATTATTCCCTAGTATTCCTTGTTTATGAGCCATCGTATTGGTATATTGCTTAGCTATGCTATTTAGACGAGGAAGGGAATCATACCATGAAAAGTTATTTGTTTTGAAAGGATTTATTTTGTTAAATGACAAATCAACATGATTTTAATGAACCACCTGGGCGGAATGGAATTGATTGGGTCATCGAGTGTGGACTATGGTGGGGAATGCCGTCCAGGACACTGAGAAAGGATTGGCTTCTTTGTTTGGTAGCTTTCGTGTGCAACCATGTGCCAATAATGAAATGGGCGGTTGGTTGGACTCAGTAGGTTGTGGTAACTCGAACCCACGTATCCAGAGATGTAGATAGTGTAGGTTGGACCGGTGCGTGTCGGGTTTGGGGAGCTACTTCCCGAACGGTTCCTTCTTGGACTTCTCCCTATCATCACCCAATATGAGAGTGGTGGTACGAGCTGGGCTGGCCAAGTCACATGGGTAAATTGTACTAACCCCTGCAGGGTGTATAAACTAAGTGCTTAGCCGTGTCCCCGGTTATGGACAATTTGAGCGACCTGATACTGATGCTATGATATTTCTCACTCATCCTTATTTCTTAATTACTTAAAACTTGTTGGGTGAACATAATTGGGTAGGAGCACCTGGGAGTGAACCAGAGTGTCCTATTTATCGTATTGGAAAACGACTTTGTTACAAATGTTAGGATAAAACTATTGCTTTATGCAAATGAGCCTGAACTCCACTTGGCCAAATAAGCATGTAGTTGATAGATCTTTTGTTAACCACTTTAGCCTACTTGCCATACATTCAATGTATTGACCATTCGTGGCTGCAACGTTTCATTTAGCAGGTTATATCGTATTTGAGTGATCGTTCATAGGTCGTGAGACTCCACTCAACAATTGTTCGCCTGTGGCACATTTGAAGGATGGAGATCTACCTTGTAATTGATTTCCGCTGTAATATAATGTAAATTCTGGATCAAATTCATTGTATTTATGATGCACAGTATATTTGGTATCATATTGTACTGTGTGTGCCAGTGAACCGATCCAGGGATTGGCACTATACACATGAACTCATCCTTATCAGGCGAGGGTGTTACACCTTTAGTCTTTGCCTCACCGTCAAGCTATTTTCTAGCATCGTTACCACTTGTATTTCACTATCTCTTCGCCGAAGTAGTGCACCTATATTGGGTGTGTTGGGGACACAAGAGAATTCTTGTATCTTGATTGTAGGGTTGCTTGAGAGGGAATACCTTTAACCACTTCCTACCTGAGTTTGATAAACCTTGGGTAATCCACATAAGGGAAACTTGCTGCTGTTCTACAAACCTCTGCACTTGGAGGCCCAACAACTGTCTACAAGAATAGAAGTGTGTAGACATCAAGCTCTTTTCTGGCGCCATTGCCGGGGAGGTAAGGTAAAAGGTACTCACATCCTCCGGTGTGAGTGCTCATAGTTATTTCCTTTAGATTCCGCAATTTTGTATTTTTGTTTCTTGTTTTCACTAGTTAGGCTTAATGAAAAACAACAACAAAATAAGAGAGCTCTATAGTATTTATCTTGAGTTAGGACATGAAGTGTTTGTAGAGAAAATTAAAAAACCTATGGAGCTTTATTTGCATGCTAATAGCAATGTTATTAGTATGAATTCTTTGAACACCATTATTGCTAATGCAATGGAAACGTCTAATCTAGGGGAGGCTAGTTTTGATGAGTACGATATTTTTAGTCCCCCAAGCACGGAGGAGAAAATTTACTTTAATGATACTATACCTCCAATATATGATGAATATGATATTTTTAATCCACCAACTATTGAGGAGAAAATTGATTGTGATTACAATATGCCTCCTATATTTGATGATTATGGTGATGAGAATAATAATGATAGCTATTTTGTTGAATTTGCTCCCACTACCATTAATAAGAATGACTATGCTTATGTGGAGAGTAATAATCATTTTATGCATGTGGCTCATGATAAGGATGTTTTATGTGATAGTTATATTGTTAATTTTATTCATGATGCTACTAAAAGTTATTATGAGAGAGGTAAACATGGTATTTTGCATCTCAAAAATATTAAGTTTCCCCTCTTTATGTTGAAAGTCTTGAAGTTGCACTTGTTTTGCTTTTATATGCTTGTTGCTTTGTGCTTTCATGACTTGTTTCTTTACAAGATTCCTATGCATAGGAAGTGGGTAAGACTTAAATGTGTTTTGAATTTGCTTCTTGAAGCTCTCTTTTACTTCAATTGATATTTCTTATGTGAGCATCTTCTCAAACTATCATGCCTAACTTAAAGGCGTTAAAGAAAAGTACTTGTTGGGAGATAACCCAAGAGTTTTCTTGAGTCTTGGAAGTTATTACTTCAGTAATGACCTCTCCTTATCCTTTTTGTTTGCTTTTTGTGCCAAGAATGACCTCTAATGAGAGGGAAGTAAGATTTGGGGAGTTGCTGTCCCGAAACAGATTTCTGTCCTCCACCATAAAAATTCGTGAGGAGTCTCTGTAAATCGGATTGAGCGGAAAATTTACAAATAAATCCCCCAGTATGTTAGCTAACTTTTGTTAGTTCAACACTTTTTGACTTGAGCAAGATAAGGTCTTCAAAAAAAAATCATTTTCTACCTGCTGGTCTGTTTTAACAGATTTCTGCCATTATTTGCATTTGCTTCTTATTGATTCCTTTTTGGGATTCCTTTTGGGAAATTGAGCTTTTTGAGGGAATTGCTACAGTATCTTGTGTTTTTATTGAAAGTTTTTCTGTTCCAAAGCTAAACCTAAAGGTCTATTATCTTTTGAATACACTAATGTTGCTAATGAAGATTGTGTGAAGTTTTGTATGAAGGAAAAATTTCAGGTGGAGAGAGGAAATGATGTAATGAGATGAAGAATGGACAAAAGATCAAGATTGGGGATGATTCCCCATGTCACCCCAAGAAATATTCAAGAGGTACAAGCGTTAAAGCTTGGGGATGCCCAAGGCATCCCCTTCTTCGTCAATAAAAAGCCCAGGTCTTTATAGACACTTCGTTTTTATTGTTTCATGCACAGTTGTGTTGTTCTTGGAGCGTCTTTGTTTTTGTTTTAGTTTTTAGTTTTCATTTGACTAGTTTTCTTGAGTAAATTGGTTGGATCACAACACACTTCTTTTAGAGAGAGACACACTCTGTTTTCCTTGCCTAGAACACTCTAGTTTTCACTCTTATTGTTTTGTGAGTGTTCACTTTTGCCAGCACTGTATTTAGCCTTAGTTTTCTTGTGCTTTCAGCTTAGAAATTTTTAGTTCTTCTTTGTGGATTTGTGAGACAAGCTCATTGATCTTTGATTATTATCTTTGTGAGTTGTTTCAAATAAGTTTCTTGGTGTTGGAAAGGAGTAGTAAGTTCTTGCTTGTAAGTGCAAGAGGAGCTTGCATTGACTGTGACTTAGACTTTGGAATGACATCCTAGGTGTTGTTTTGACCTTATGCTTAGTGATTATTGTTGTAGCATGTCTTGTTCCAAACAATTGGGCTTGCTTATTGTGCCTTGAAGAAATTATACGTTGTTTTAGCATGCAAAAGCATAGTATTGTGGTATTCTCCTTTGATGCTTTGTTTGGGTTGACTTGGAACATGCTCACACCATGTTATGACTATGACAAGTCACCGTAGCCTCTATGATCATTTATTCTTTGACTTGTGGTACCACTTTATGCTTTGATTAGTAATGTTTTGTCGCTCTGCATGATTATGGCGATTATTGCTCTCTTAGTTGGTTGCTCCCAGTCTTTTGCTAGCCTCCACTTGTATGAGTAAGCTCTACTCATGCTTCCAACTCCCAAGAAACCAAGTTATTCCAAAGTGTCCACTATAAATTCCTATGCATGGTGTCTTACACCATTTCAAGTATATTCTTGTTTTCAGCTATCTTCCAATTAAAAACTATTTTGTTATGTGAAAACTTAGTGATTAAAGCCCTCACAAACTTGATGGCACACTTTATATTCTTTGCCCCTAATAAACTTGAACCATTGTGTCGTCTATGTTGTATATGGTTGCACTTATACATTGGAATTAGCAGAACCGTGTTGTCACGGGGAACGTTTTTAACATTGCACTTGTACTTTGTACTCAGTTGATATCATGCTATTTTGTCTATGGATGTCACCGGTGTGAAATAAAGAGGAAGCTTGTAAGTCCATGGAGTTTGTATTCTGTGTTAGAGAAACGCCTGGGCTGCTAGCCTAAGCCATGCCTAATCATGGTGGAAACTTGCAGCATCACCATAATGAGTATTCTGTGAAGCATCCTCAATAAAAAGCTATGCACATAGTAAATAAAAAGATCGCTGAGATGCTCATTGTCTGCTTGCCTTGTCATTTTGGTTATGGGATAGCTCCTGTACCATGTGCAAGGGGTACCCTGTTGGCGGTTCTCAATGATATGCAAATACTTACAATGACAAGAACTTACAGGTTACTAAAGTTGAGTAGCATGAGGTGTGGCCCTCGTATTCAAGGGACTTGAGATTGCCAACTTATACTTTGTCAAGCATATACTCCATAGTTTGTTCACTTTAACCTTAATCACTTCAAGATGCTTATGATAGGGGCAATGAGGGCTGCAAGCTAACAAGTACCATAATTTTTGGAAGCTCTTTTTGAAACTTGAAATCCCTGCTTCCTTTCCAAAAGGATTTTCTTCCACCACTATTGAGTCTCCACCTTCTACCTTTAGGCACCATTAAGAGAACATAGTTGTCATCATGTGTGCAGTGTTCCAAAGCTTATTGATTGATGCATATTGTGATATTACTTGTTCTTGTGCTATTTGTTTCTAGTCACCCTTGTGAACTTTGAAGGTGTCCTATGCATCTATTTGCTACTCTATGAGGGACAAGCTGATTGCCACTATGCCATGTTTTCTGTATGTGAAACAAACAAACGTTTTTCAATGCATGTTATTCATGTTCTTTGTCTGTAGCCTTTCATGTTGCATGCATAGTTAATTTGCCTTATTGTTAGAACTCCACCTTTCATGCACATGTTTAGAGTTCTTTGATCCCAGCTTTCAATGCTTGCAAATGTTTTGATCTTGGTTTTGATGGTGCATGTCACCTCAAAAATTATTCTTTTTATCACTTACCTACTCGAGGACGAGCAGGAGTTAAGCTTGGGGATGCTTGATACGTCGGAAATGTATCTACAATTTTTGATGTTCCATGCTTGTTTAGTATCTACTTTGCTTTGCTTTGTCTTTCTTTGAGGTGTTTTTATATCTTTTCTAGAACTAACCTATTAACAAGTTGCCACAGTGCCAGTTGCCTGTTTTCTTCTATTTTTGGTTCCAGAAAGGCAGAAAATCAATATTCTCGGAATTGGACGGGACAAAAGCCAAAGTCAATAAGTTTCCGTGAGGGACACGAATCCAGAAGGAGTGACGGAGAGGCACCAGAGGGTGGCCAGACCCCCCTGGGCGCGGCCAAGCCTGGCTCGCGCCTGGGGACGGTGTGGGCTTTCTGGACGCCTCCTTGGCCTCCCCCTTCGCCTATAATATGCCTCCGACCCAAAAACCCTAAGGCATCTAGAAGAAATCCACAAAAACCTCTGCTGCGCCGCCGCCACCGAAGGGGAGATTCGGGGGACAGAAAGTCTCTGTTCCGGCACCCTGCCGGGACGGGGAAGTGCCCCCGGAGCCATCTCCATCGATCTGCATCGATCTCCATCACCATCTTCATCACCATTGCTGATTCCCATGATGAGGAGGGAGTAGTTATTCCTCAGGGCTAAGGGCTTTACCGGTAGCTATGTGTTCATCTCTCTCTATGCATGATCTTGTGGTCATGAGCTTTGTAATCAAGTAGATCTACCTTGCTACTCAAGTGCTTCATTAGATCTCTACTCTCCCCATGTGTGTGAAAGTGACAACATGCACGCCATGGTGGCACTTAGGCTTGAGTCTACATAAATACTCTTTATGCTTTAATAGATCTATGCTTTTCCCCAAGTGTGTGAAAGTGACAGCGGGCATACCGTGTGTGGCACTTTGGCTAGATTGAATATTTGTTATGAGTTATATTTGGAGTTGGATGTCTCTATGAAATTGTGGTGTTTGTTTAAACCATCTAGCGCTCAAGGTGATAGTGTGGGGTTATCTAGATTGGGGAAGGCGGACTTTGAGGAGTGCTGTTATAGCCCTACCTTGGATTAGAATGTCCAACCGGAGAGTAGTTAAGAGTAGTATCATGAAGAGAGGATATTTATATGAGAGAGTGTTCACTAGTGAAAGTATGATCCCTAGGCCTTGTTCCTAAGCATTGAAACACCGTTTGCTACTAGATCAGTTGCATGTTTGCTTGCTTCCTTCTTGTTTCCTTTAGTCTTGGCCTCACCGTCAAGCTATTTTCTGGCACTGTTACCACTTGTATTTCACTATCTCTTCGCCGAACTAGTGCACCTATATTGGGCGTGTTGCTGACACAAGAGACTTCTTGTATCTTGATTGTAGGGTTGCTTGAGAGGGAATACCTTTGACCACTTCCTCCCTGAGTTCGATAAACCTTGGGTAATCCACTTAAGGGAAACTTGCTGCTGTTCTACAAACCTCTGCACTTGGAGGCCCAACAACTGTCTACAAGAATAGAAGTGCGTAGACATCAACGCTGCACCTTCTAGATTTTTGGGTCTTCTTGGAAAGTATTGGAATGTAGGCCACATCAAGGAGTTGGTGCGCCATCAGCTGATTGCAGGGGTGAAGGAAGCCTTGTCTCTCGTTCGGCTGCATCGTCGCAATGTCAATCTTGCGGAGATAGCGGCTAGACCGCCTCCTCCTCTAGGCAATGTATGGGATATGCGCACTCATTACGCAGTTGTGATGCAGTATGCCGAAGAGATTGTAGATTTATTTGAGAAGCGGACGAATGTTATGCTCCAGAATAATTAGGTCCTGTAAAGAAAATGAGATAATGTAAAGTTTGTATTTATTCAAGTGGGCTTGTAATGCCCTTTGTAAAGTTTTTATGTATTGGCACGTAGTGCATTGTATGTGCATATCCTTTTCGTTAGCCTGACGTGGTCAACTACTCAGGTTGTATGCGTTATTGTTAGTCGGCAAAGTCGTAAGCTGAGGCACAGCCCCCAAGCATGTTTAGTGATAAGTAATGCAAGGAGAAAAAGATATGTGGGCTAAGGAGCTTAGATTTTATTCATTGTAAACAAGGAGGTACATTGTAAACGAGGGTTGCTTGTCCTTGACGTGGCCTACATTCCGATACTTTCCAAGAAGACCCAAAAAGCTAGAAGGTGCAACGTTGATGTCTACGCACTTCTATTCTTGTAGACAGTTGTTGGGCCTCCAAGTGCAGAGGTTTGTAGAACAGCAGCAAGTTTCCCTTAAGTGGATTACCCAAGGTTTATCGAACTCAGGGAGGAAGTGGTCAAAGGTATTCCCTCTCAAGCAACCCTACAATCAAGATACAAGAAGTCTCTTGTGTCAACAACACACCCAATATAGGTGCACTAGTTCGGCAAAGAGATAGTGAAATACAAGTGGTAATGGTGCCAGAAAATAGCTTGACGGTGAGGCCAAGACTAAAGGCAACAAGAAGGAAGCAATCAAACATGCAACTGATCTAGTAGCAAACGGTGTTTCAATGCTTAGAAACAAGGCCTAGGGATCATACTTTCACTAGTGAACACTCTCTCATATAAATATCCTCTCTTGATGATACTACTCTTAACTACTCTCCGGTTGGACACACTAATCCATGGTAGGGCTATAATAGCACACCTCAAAGTCTACCTTCCCCAATCTAGATAACCCCACACTGTCACCTTAAGCGCTAGATGGTTCCAACAAACACCACAATTTCATAGAGACATCCAACTCCAAATATAACTCATAACAAATATTCAATCTAGCCACTATCACACACGGTATGCACGCTGTCACTATCACACACGTGGGGAAAAGCATAGATCTATTAAAGCACAAAGAGTATTTATATAGACTCAAACCTAAGTGCCACCATGGCATGCACGCTGTCACTTTCACACACATGGGGAGAGCAGAGATCTAATGAAGCACTTGAGTAGCAAGGTAGATCTACTTGATTACAAAGCTCATGACCACAACAAGATCATGCATAGAGAGAGAGATGAACACATAGCTACCGGTAGAGCCCTTAGCCCTGAGGAAGAACTACTCCCTCCTCATCATGGGAATCAACAACGGTGATGAAGATGGCGATGGAGATCGATGGAGATGGCTCCGGGGGCACTTTCCCGTCCTGGCAGGGTGCCGGAACAGAGACTTTTTGTCCCCCGAATCTCCCCTTCGGTGGCGGCGGCGCTGCGGAACTTTTTCTGGAAGTTTGATTGACGACTTAGGGTTTTCTCATCGGGGGCTTCTTATAGGCGAAGGGGGAGGCCAAGGAGGCGGCCAGAGAGCCCACACCCTCCCCAGGCGCGGGCCAGGCTTGGCCGCGGCCAGGGGGGTCTGGCCACCCTCTGGTGCCTCTCTGTCCCTCCTTCTGGATTCGTGTCCCTCACGAAAAGTTATTGACTTTGCCTTTTGTCCCGTCCAATTCTGAGAATATTGATTTTCTGCCTTTCTGGAAACAAAAACAGAAGAAAACAGGAAACTAGCACTATGGCAACTTGTTAATAGGTTAGTTCCAGAAAAGATATAAAAACACCTCAAAGTGTAGACAAAACATAAGACAAATGATATAAAACAAGCATGGAGCATCAAAAATTCTAGATACGTTTCCGACGTATCAATGAACCCGCTGATGATCTTGGTCGGACCATTGCCGATGCACCAAGAGACTGTGAAACTAAAAAGAAGAGGGAGAAGTTAAATCACATGTTAGAGGATCACAAAAAGTTTTTGTACCCAAATTGCGAAAATGGTCTAGAAAAGCTGGGCAGCACACTGGTCACAAAAAGTTTCTGCGATGGAAGGCTGAGTGTGCTATACCTGACTCCTCATTTGAAAAGTTGCTGAAAATGATGAAGAATATGCTTCCAAAAGATAACGTATTGCCCGCCAGTATGTACGAAGCAAAGAAGGTTTTCTTCCCTCTAGGTTTAGAGGTTCAGAAGATACATGCATGCCCTAATGACTGCATCCTCTACCACGGTGAGGAGTACGAGAATTTGGATGCATGCCCGGTATGCACTTCACTTCGGTATACGATCATACGAGATGACCCTGATGACGTTGAGGGCGAGCCCCCCGGAAGAGGGTTCCTGCCAAGGTGATGTGGTATGCTCCTATAATACCACGGTTGAAACGCTTATTCAGAAACAAAGAGCATGCCAAGTTGTTGTGATGGCATAAAGAGGAACGTAAGTTAGACGGGATGTTGAGACACCCCGCTGATGGGTCGCAATGGAGAAAAATCAATAGAAAGTACCCGGACTTTGCAGATGACGCAAGGAGTTTAAGGTTTGGTCTAAGTACAGATGGCATGAATCCTTTTGGGGAGCAGAGCTCCAATCACAGCACCTAGCTCGTGACTCTATGCATCTATAACCTTCCTCCTTGGTTGTGCATGAAGCGGAAGTTCATTATGATGCCAGTGTTGATCCAAGGTCCGAAGCAACCCGGAAACGACATTGATGTGTACCTAAGGCCATTAGTTGAAGAAATTTTACAGTTGTCGCACGAACCCGGCATACGCGTGTGGGATGAGCACAAGCAGGAAAAAATTGACCTCCGAGCATTGCTTTTCGTAACAATCAATGATGGGCCTGCTCTTAGTAACCTTTTAGGACAGTCAAACAAGGGATACAATGCATGCACACACTATTCAGATGAGACTGAAAGTATATATTTGGAACATTGTAAGAAGAATGTGTACAATGAGCATCGTCGATTTCTTTTGGCCAAGCATCCCTTAAGAAAGAAAGGCAAGCATTTCAACGGTCTGGCATGTCACCAGACGAAGCCTAAGGAGCGTACTGGTGCTGATATATTTGATATGGTCAAAGATTTGGATCAAATAGTAACCTTTGGAAAGGGTCCTGGCGGAAAATCTGTTCCGAAGGACGCTAACGGACACGCACCTATGTGGAAGAAGAAATCTATATTTTGGGAGCTACCATATTGGAAATTCTTAGAGGTCCGCTCTGCAATCGATGTGATGCATGTGACGAAGAATCTTTGCGTGAACCTTCTATGCTTCTTGGGCATGTGTGGGAAGACAAAAGATACACCGGAAGCACGAAAGGACCATCAACGTATGAAAGACCCATATGGCATGCATCCAGAATGGTTTCAAGGTCATGCCAGCTATGCTCTTACCAAACAAGAGAAGTAAATATTTTTTTGAATGCCTGAGCAGTATTAAGGTCCCATATTGCTTCTCGTCGAATATAAAGGGAATAATAAACATGGCAGAAAAAATTTCCAAAACCTAAAGTCTCATGACTGCCACGTTATTATGACGCAAATGCTTCCGATTGCATTGAGGGGGCTTCTACTGGATAATGTTCGACTACCCATTGTGAAGCTATGTGCATTCCTCAATGCAATCTCTCAGAAGATAATCAATCCTGAAGATCTACCACGGTTATAGAATGATGTGGTCCAATGTCTTGTCAGTTTTGATTTGGTGTTCCCACCATCCTTCTTCAATATCATGACGCACCTACTGGTTCACCTAGTCGAAGAGATTTCCATTCTCGGTCCTGTATTTCTACACAATATGTTTTCCTTTGAGAGGTTCATGGGAATCTTAAAGAAATATGTTCGTAACCATGCTAGGCCAGAAGGAAGCATCTCCAAGGGCTATGGAATATAGGAGGTCATTGAGTTTTGTGTTGACTTTGTTCCTGACCTTAGGCCGATTGGTCTTCCTCAATCGCGGTATGAGGGGAGACTGAGTGGAAAGGGTACTCTAGGAAGGAAATCAATAATATGTAGGGACGAACATTCTTACACCGAAGCACATTACATAATTCTACATAATTCTATCTTGGTAGCCCCGTATATCGAGGAACACAAGAAAATCTTACGCTCCAACAACACTAGAAAGCATGACTCTTGGATTAGAGATGAACACATGAAGAGTTTCGGCGGTTGGTTGGAACATCTCATAAAAACAACACTCTTGGAGATCATCTATACTTGTTGTCTAGGTCACCATCTTCGACTATATCGACTTTCCAAGGGTACGAGATAAATGGGTATACATTTTACACGATCGCCCAAGATAAAAAGAGCACCCCAACCAAAACAATGGTGTCCGCTTTGATGCAACAGACAACAATGGGTCAAAGACAACATATTATGGTTACATAGAGGAGATATGGGAACTTGACTATGAACCTACTTTTAAGGTCCCCTTGTTTCGGTGCAAATGGGTCAAGCTGATAGGAGGAGGGGTTAAGGTAGACAAGAAGTACGGAATGACATCGTTGGATCTCAAGAATCTTGGGTACTTAGACGAACCATTCGTCCTAGCCAATGATGTGGCTCAGGTTTTCTATGTGAAGGACATGTCTACCAAACCTAGAAAAAGAAAAAATAAGCAAAAGAATACATCAGACCATGAGCCAAAGCGCCACATAGTTCTTTCAGGAAAAAGAAACATCATGGGAGTGGAGGACAAGACAGACATGTCAGAAGATTGTAATAAGTTTCATGAAATTCCGCCCTTCGCAGTGAAGGATGACCCAAGCATCATGTTAATGAATGAATATGCTCCATGGATACGACGGAATCAGAAAGGGACACACGCAAAGAAATGATGTGTAATAATTGTAACATTTTATGAATGAAGATGCTCCATGTGTCCATTATTATAGTGTTGTCGGCAAACCATCTTGAGTGTGTTAGTACCGTTTTATGGCTGGACCGGGCCTTTAGTCCCGATTCGTACTTACCATTAAGATCTGATCTCCAAACGCGCGTGGTCACATATTAGGGAGTGCCTCTATGACTAGTTTCTTGGATATGTCAGAGGACTGGGCTCCAGCGGCATCTCCCTGAAACTGGCTGTAGTGGTTTCCCTGCTCTCGCACACCATCTTTCAGCTTGTAACTTCTCTAACTAGATCAATACGCCTGGGAGCTAACTAGCTAGTTTCACATATTAGGGAGTGCCTCTATGGCCAGCTTGTTGGAGATGCCAGAGGACTGGGCTCCGGCGGCATCTCCCTCAAGCTGGTCGTAGTGGTGTCCCTGCTCTTGAAAACCATCTTGGAGATGCCTCAAACTGGCTAGAGGACTGGACTCACAAGGATGCCTATTTATAGTACAAGAAGCTCGGCATAGTGTCGACACTCATGACATAATGTCGACACTCACCCCTATTATTAGCGTTGACTCATGTTTTGTCCTGGTTGGTGTCACATACCAAAATTTTCCAAATTTTGTATTGTGAAAAATAAATAAACAAAATAAATAATTGTTGAAATTTTAGGGTGAAAAGAAACTTTTGTTTCTAAATGGAAACTTAAAATCCCATCTTGAACAAACTTTGGTTAATGTTTGAATCCAACTAAATTCAAATCAAGCGAAATGCACTCTTCATAAATGCATCTTGAAATTTAAACATTTGGAAAATAAACCAAAACCCTAAAACCCTAATGGAAGAAAAACATTTCCTAATTATCTCAAAGACTAAGGATTTGATCCATATAACATTTATCAACAAACATTTATAAATGATCAAAAAATGACAAATGGAGATATTATAAAACCAAGGGAATTGGTTTCACTTAATTTGGAACCATAGATAAAATCTTATGAATTTAATAAGATAAGGAAATTAAAATTTCCAAAGCTAATGAAGCACCTATCTAAAAAAATCCATACCAAATGGTGAGCAATTAATCCTAAAAAGATTTAAAAGGATAAACAAATATTAAATAAAATTTTACAAATTGGAATTACCAAGTTTGGATCCTTAAATAAAAAGATATGGATTTTATAAGATAAAGAAAGAAATAATTAATTGAGGAGTATTTTAAAAGCCAAATTAAATCCTGGCCTAATCCATGAGAAAATGGAATAAATATAATCCAAATCCAAATAAAATAATGGATAAAGAAATTTTCAAATAAAAGAAAATGACATTAACCAAATTCTATTCCTATTGGAATAAAGACAAATACCCAATTTAAATGATTAATAAATCATATTAAAAATATTCCAAATAATTCAAAGTGAATTATTTGACACCCTAATAAATAAATACAAGGGCCTATTTGAATTAATACAAGGGCCTATTTTAAATTTCAAATGGAGTTTGAAAACAATAATAAATCTTATTTGAATTAATACAAGGGCCTATTTTAAATAATTAATATACCTAAAAAGAATAAAAATATTGTTCTAAATTTGACTTTAGAATGTGTTAAATAACAGTATTATAATCTACACAAAGTTTGGTTGAAGTTTGAATTCAAATGGTTGTTTGAAATGATTAAACAAAATCAAAACAGAATAATAGAAATGGAAAAAGAAAAAGAGAAGAAGAACAAAAAAAATGAACAAAGTCAGCCCACTAACCCAGCCCATCTAAGCCAGCGAGCCCAGTTCCCCCTCCCCCCCGAATCGTTTTACTACTCAACAGCGAACCCGCAGCCTCGCTGACGACTGGACCCCACCTCCCCTCTCTCTCACTCGCTGACGACATTGCCCCACCTGCCAGTCTTCTCTCCTACTCGCCGTGGCGACCACGCCCTTCCTCGGCCGTTTCTGCCGTTGAATCCTCCGCGTAAATTCTCGATTAATGGCTGATCAATTCTCGCCAACGTCCGCTCCATCTTAAACGCCATCGACCACTCCATCTTTCCCCTCAGTCCTTGTCTCCCCGGAGCCACCAGGCTGCCTTGATTCCTCGCGTGAACCCCACTGCCCCGACGACCTTCCCCGGACGATTCCGGCGAACACGACCCACCCCACCATCCCTGCTTCACACTATCTTGCTCACCAGAACCTTACGCACCTGCATGTATCATATGCTCAGCCGCGCTTGCCCCAGAGGCTCGTCCACGTCTTCGACAGAGCGCCACCGTCGACTACATCAACTCCGGCGACCCTTCCCGTAAGCCCCGTCCTTCCCCCCTTTCTCTAGAGGATACCACTACACTCTATGTTCCTTCACGCATCTAATGCCACCTGTTTCGCGTCCTAGCTCACCCTGTAGGTTCGTCTTCGACAACACCAGAGCACGCCCATCGCCAGAACGAACTCCGGCGAGAAATTGTCACTATCCTCGTGCGCCCCCTACTATCCGAAGACCACCTTGAGCTTCGCCACACCCATGCGATAACTATGAGCTACTCCCCCTCTCCCTTGCTTCCTGTATTAGCCGGAACACCGCCGACGCACAGCCGCCGCCAGCGCCACCCATCTAGGGTTAGCATACTGTACACCGTTCGATTTTGATCTAAGGGATACGATAGAAGCTTAGTCGAAGAGTTATGTTTTGATCAGAGCCGTGCGATGCACATTAGATCTGACGCTCCACGTTAGTCGATCCGTGCGAACCGTTATTGGCCAGCTAAATCACGCCACGTGGCCTAGTCTGTTTTATAAAAACCAGAAATGATCTATTAGATGTTCAAGTTTGTAAAATTCATAACTTTTGATCCACACGTCCAAATTTTGCAAATTTTATATCAATGGAATCAGCAGAACAAGTATTATCCAACCATGTACTTTGTTTAATAAATTGCTTATGGTAAAATGGTTGTTTTTGCATAAACTTGTGTAGGCATAATTTGAATATAAAATTCATTGGAAAATGGATTTTTTTGAACCTACTGACCATATAAACCAACTTGTGGATTCAAAAACATATTTTGTGAGGAAAAAGAATAAATCTTTGATTTAGAACATTTCTAGTCAAATAAAAATGTGGTTTATATGTTAAAAATACTTTTTGGAGAAAAATCCTTGGAAAATGATTTCGATTAAACTCTCTGACCCTAAACACAAAGTTTTATGATTTAAAAATATATTTTGTGAACCCTATAAAAATTATTGCTTTGCTAAAGGCATTTTCAACAACATAAAATATTGATTTAGTGTAAAAAATGGTTTATAGGTGAAACCTTTTGCAAATGGTTTTAATATTAAATACTTGACCATAAAACACCAACATTTGTGTTTAAAAATGTATTTGTCAAACAATAGAAAATAGTACTTTGGTGTGAACCATTTCTAGCAAAATAAAAATGACTTAAAATGGCCATTTTCACTAACTTGTTATCAAATGATTTTGCCACATTTACAAATGACCTTGCCACTTTTATAAATGACCAATAAATATTATATGATGTCTATAACCTAATAGAAACCACTTTTCAAAATAAAACAATCTTTTGCATGCTTGCATGCATTGCTTTGTTTCTATTATTTTATGTGATGTTTGCTTGAATGGTGGATTGAATATTGCTTGCTTGGTTGAATTGTAGTGGAATTTGAAGAGTGTGAATATTGCAAGATCAAGGAGTGAACTTATAATTCTCTACCAAAAAGGCAAGTGATGCTTCATACTTTGTCCCATTATTTTCACTATGCATTAGTGATATTTCTAAGTAGGACTTGCATGGAATTTTTGCTAAGTATAAACTATGCCATGGGAAATCCTAGTAGATGAAACCTTAGTAGAATTTTCCTAAGTTAAGATTCCTACTACTATCATGCTTAGCTTCGCTAGTAGAAAACAAGGGTGGATTATATTCATGCTATGGAATATTTCTAAGTCTATGACTTGTGTGTTATTTAATAAAACAACAATGTGAATGAATCACCTGGGTGGAATGGTGAGAATGGTTTGTGTTGAGTGGTTACTCAGGACCCATTTCAATGGACTACCCTGGTGTATCACACTTGTTGAATTCCACCCAGGAACAAAGAGATTTGAGATGTAAAATGTTGAGAA
Source organism: Avena sativa (assembly GCA_916181665.1). Classification (NCBI taxonomy): domain Eukaryota; kingdom Viridiplantae; phylum Streptophyta; class Magnoliopsida; order Poales; family Poaceae; genus Avena; species Avena sativa. Next base: position 430,127,880 of record OV702280.1, read on the forward strand.
GCTTCAAGTGCAGCCACATGGCATTATGGGCTCTGCCTGGATCATATAGGTTGCAAGAACTTAGCCAAATGGACAGTTGGTGGTAGGTGATGAAAGGTTGGAACGCGTCCATTCTGGTCTAAGGGAAGGCTTCTGAAAGATCTTGTCTTGGTGAAACCAAGTCTTGTGGGGAAAGTGTAAAATCTAAGTACTTAGCCATGTCCCTGGCAAAGGACAATTTGAGCATCAAGGCATGGAACTATCAAGAATCTCCTCATCGCAATTTCTAAGTAAAAACTTGTGGTTGAACAAGGGTTGAAGGTTCACCAATTTCTATTGGTGGTTCCTTGGGTGTTTTTTTTGACAAGCAAAAACTTAGTGTTTTCAAATGATAAGGAAAATCTATTTTGAGCAAAGCAAGCCTAAGCTCCACTTAGCCAAATGCATATAGATGATAGTCTCTACTATACTACCATAGTATCACTTGCCAATACAATTCAAATGTATTGACCCTTGTGGCTTTAACTTATTATGTTGTAGGTTTGTTTGATGTTAGTGAAATGTGTTGATTAGGATTACAAGTCTACAACCAACATGATTGTCTGTGGCACTTTGAAGATGAAGGACCCCATGCTATAGTTATTTCTGCTGCATTGTAATGAGATAGCCAAATGAGCTATGTAAGATGTAATGAATTATTTTATTCCTGGTTATAAAGTTGTAATATGACCTTTGTTTCTTGATATTACATCTTAACTGTGGATGCTAGCTAATCCAGGGACTAGCATTCTAAACACGGGGATCTCTACCTTATTAAAGGTTGGGACATCTACAGATGGCATCAGAGCACTGTGTTGCCTTTAGGATTGTAACCCTAGGATTGGACAAGACCCCTTAGAAAAAATAGGAATTGTATTTGTTCCAAAAACTTATTTACGAACAATCTTGTAAACTCTTTCCTCAACCTTTTTGGTTTTAACTCTACATCTCTTCTATTTCAACTTAATGGATAAAGCCTCCACCATGAGCAAAGAACTTCACCAACTCAAATGATTTCAACTTCAACATCATCAAAGACTTCAACTTTATGTGCACCAAGGACTTCAACTTGGATATCACTAAAGACTACAAGTGAGACAAGAAATATTAATCAAGACTTGAAGACTAAGGAAACACAACTTAGAAGAATCATCATCATCGTTGGAGTTTGTAACCAAGACACAAGCATTTTTCCCAAGGAAACCATGATCTCATTCAAGAAGAAACAACAAAGAAGGATGGACTGATCTCAAGTGAACCATATAGTTGGACCACAATATTTAGTTTAGATCAAACCCACCAACTTATGTGGTGTAGCAAAATATTTTGTTGCTTAAAAATGTGCTTGAAACTTTGTTGTTTGATTGGAATGTTTGTTTTTGATTGCTTGCACATTGCTTGTGTGAAATTGTTGTGTTTGATTAGAATTATTTCCTTAGAAATAGTTTGCCCATTCTAATCCAAATCCAACCCAAACAGATGACTACTCCAAGAAACTCCAACATCAAGAATGGTGACAACAACAACAACCAAGAGATGCACATGAGAGAACTCATAGTAACCCAAACCCAGTTGAACCAAGTGACAACTCAGTTTTTAGCCAACAACAATGAGTTAGACCCAACCATGCAAATGTTTTTGGAAACCAAAACTCAATTGATGCAAAAGGTGACGAATCAAATGATCAACATGGGAGACAACCCTTCCCAAGGAGTTTGTGACAACAAGGATGTCAAGGATGATATTCTAGAAGGAACCCAAGCTTGCAATGTTTGTGGAGACAAGGATCACACTTCCAAAGAGCATGAAGATCAATGCCCCAATTATGAAGAGAAACATCCAACTAATCAATGCCCCACATCTCAAGCTACTTGTTTCCTATGTGAAGGAAATAATCATGTCCCTATCCAATGCCCCATCTATTCCATAGTTCAACAAAGGAAACAAGGTGGAGTGCATCAACAGATTGTAAACCCCCATGAGGGAACAACTTCTACCAAGAAGGATGAAGACAAAGGAAAATCTCAGCTTGCACCTCCATGCAATATGACTCAACTTGATGGACAAAAGAGGAGACATATGTATTATCCAAGAAAAATATTAAGGAGACCAGGAGACTTTCCCACCTTTGAAGTGAGATATGAAGAGCATGAACTAGAAGAACTCCTAGCTTTGGAGAAACCCAAGAAGAAGAAGGACAAAAGTCAAGTGCAATGTTGCCATTGCAAAGAGATGGGACACTATGCCAATGAATGTCCAGAGAAGAAGAAAAAGTATAAGGAAATTAGTCAAGTGTGGTGCAACAACTGCAAAGAGCTAGGCCATTATGTATCAACTTGTCCACAGAAGATAGGTGAAGAACTCAACCTTGTTACATGTTAGAATTGTGGTAACCAAGGACATTATGCAATCAATTGTCCAGAAAAGATGAAGCACAAGATAAACAAGCCTATGAAGGATCTCAGCCTTGTCACATGTTTCAAGTGTGGAAACAAAGGACACTATGCAGATGTTTTCCCAGAGAAGTTTCATCAAGATTCCAAGCAAGCCAGGATATAATCTAGTTGGAAAATTTTTAAGGGTGGTAGTACCCTAGTTGCCTTGAAGCCAATTTGTAACCCTATCCTTCCCAAATCTCGGGACGAGATTTCTTTTAAGGGTGGTAGCCTGTCACATCCCGAAATTTTCCAAATTTTGTAATGTGAAAAATAAATAAACAAAATAAATAATTGTTGAAATTTTAGGGTGAAAAGAAACTTTTTGTTTCTAAATGGAAACTTAAAATCCCATCTTGAACAAACTTTGGTTAATGTTTGAATCCAACTAAATTCAAATCAAGCGAGATGCACTCTTCATAAATGCATCTTGAAATTTAAACATTTGGAAAATAAACCAAAACCCTAGAACCCTAATGGAAGAAAAACATTTCCAAATTATATCAAAGACTAAGGATTTGATCCATATAAAATTTATCAACAAACATTTATAAATGATCAAAAATGACAAATGGAGATATTATAAAACCAAGGGAATTGGTTTCACTTAATTTGGAACCATAGATAAAATCTTATGAATTTAATAAGATAAGGAAATTAAAATTTCAAAAGCTAATGAAGCACCTATCTAAAAAAATCCATACCAAATGGTGAGCAATTAATCCTAAAAAGATTTAAAAGGATAAACAAATATTAAATAAAATTTTACAAATTTGAATTACCAAGTTTGGATCCTTAAATAAAAAGATATGGATTTTATAAGATAAAGAAAGAAATAATTAATTGAGGAGTATTTTAAAAGCCAAATTAAATCCTGGCCTAATCCATGAGCAAATGGAATAAATATAATCCAAATCCAAATAAAATAATGGATAAAGAAATTTTCAAATAAAATAAAATGACATTAACCAAATTCTATTCCTATTGGAATAAAGACAAATACCCAATTTAAATGATTAATAAATCATATTAAAAATATTCCAAATAATTCAAAGTGAATTATTTGACACCCTAATAAATAAATACACCTACTGAAAAGATTTGATAAAATTTAGATTTCAAATGGTGTTTGAAAACAATAATAAATCTTATTTGAATTAATACAAGGGCCTATTTTAAATAATTAATATACCCTAAAAGAATAAAAATATTTTTCTAAATTTGACTTTAGAATGTGTTAAATAATAGTATTAAAATCTACACAAGTTTGGTTGAAGTTTGAATTCAAATGGTTGTTTGAAATGATTAAACAAAATCAAAACAGAATAATAGAAAAGGAAAAAGAAAAAGAGAAGCAAAACAAAAAAATGAACAAAGCCAGCCCACTAACCCAGCCTATTTATGCCAGCGAGCCCAGTTCTCCTCCCCCCCCGAATTGTTTTACTACTCAACAGCGAACCCGCAGCCTCGCTGACGACTGAACCCCACCTCCCCTCTCTCTCACTCGCTGACGACACTGCCCCACCTGCCAGTCTTCTCTCCTACCCGCCGCAGCGACCACACCCTTCCTTGGCCGTTTCTGCCGCTAAATCCTCCACGTAAATTCTCGATTAATGGCTGATCAATTCTCGCCAATGTTCGCGCCATCTTAAACGCCATCGCGCACTCCATCTTTCCCCTCAGTCCTTGTTTCCTCGGAGCCACTAGGCTGCCTCGATTCCTCGCGTGAACCCCACTGCCCCGACGACCTTCCCCGGACGATTCCGGCGAACACGACCCACCCCACCATCCCCGCTTCACACTATCTTGCTCACCAGAACCTTACGCACCTGCCCGTATCATCTGCTCGGCCGCGCTTGCCCCACAGGCTCGTCCACGTCTTAGACAGAGCGCCACCGTCGACTACATCAACTCCGGCGACCCTTCCCGTAAGCCCCGTCCTTCCTCCCTTTCTCTAGAGGATACCACTACACTCTACGTTCCTTCGCGCATCTAATGCCACCTGTTTCGCGTCCTAGCGCACCCTGTAGGTTCGTCTTCAACAACACCAGAGCACGCCCATCGCCAGAACGAACTCCGGCGAGAAAGTGTCACTATCCTCGTGCGCCCCCTACTATCCGAAGACCACCTTGAGCTTCGCCACACCCCTGTGATCACTGTGAGCTACTCCCCCCTCTCCCTTGCTTCCTGTATTAGCCGGAACACCGCCGCCATAGCACCGCCGCCGCCAGTGCCGCCCATCTAGGGTTAGCATACTGTACACCGTTCGATTTTGATCTAAGGGATACGATAGAAGCTTAGTCGAAGAGGTATGTTTTGATAAGAGCCGTGCGATGCACATTAGATCTGACGCTCCATGTTAGTCGATCCGTGCGAACCATTAATTGGCCAGTTAAATCACGCCACGTGGCCCAGTCTGTTTTATAAAAACCACAAATGATCTATTAGATGTTCAAGTTTGTAAAATTCATAATTTTTGATCCACATGTCCAAAGTTTGCAAATTTTATATCAATGGAATCACAAGAACAAGTACTATCCAACCATGCACTTTTTTTAATAAATTGCTTCTGGTAAAATGGTTGTTTTTGTAGAAACTTGTGTAGGCATAATTTGAATATAAAATTCATTCTAAAATTATTTTTGTGATAAAATATTTGGAAAATGGATTGTTTTGAACCTACTAACCATATAAACCAACTTGTGGATTCAAAAACATATTTTGTGAGGCAAAAGAATTAATCTTTGATTTAGAACATTTCTAGTCAAATAAAAATGTGGTTTATATGTTAAAAATACTTTTTGGGATAAAAATCTTTGGAAAATGATTTGGATTAAACTCTCTAACCCTAAACACAAATTTTTATGATTTAAAAATATATTTTGTGAACCCTATAAAAATTATTGCTTTGCTAAAGGCATTTTCAACAACATAAAATATTGATTTAGTGTAAAAAAAGGTTTATAGGTGAAACCTTTTGCAAATGGTTTTAATATTAAATACTTGACCATAAAACACCAACATTTGTGTTTAAAAATGTATTTGTCAAACAATAAAAAATAGTACTTTGGTTTGAACCATTTCTAGCAAAATAAAAATGACTTAAAATGGCCATTTTCACTAACTTGTTATCAAATGATTTTGCCTCATTTACAAATGACCTTACCACTTTTATAAATGACCAATAAATATTCTATGATGTCTATAACCTAATAGAAACCACTTTTCAAAATAAAACAATCTTTTATGATTTTATGTGATGTTTGCTTGAATGGTGGATTGAATATTGCTTGCTTGGTTGAATTGTAGTGGAATTTGAAGAGTGTGAATATTGCAAGACATCCGTAATTTTCCCTCCTGTAGACATCCGTGCTGTCCTCCTAAGCTTGGTAGGGTTTGCCACCACTCGAATGCTTGCAACGGTAGCACGAGTGTCCGGATGCTCGTCCTCCTTCATGTCTTCTTCATCCCCAACCAAGATCTCCTCCTCCTTGGGGTTTTGAGGATCATCTTCTACGGGCTTCTTGCCTTTTTCATTGGTGGAGACCATGGTGCTCTAAACTTGAGAAGATTTCCTGACAGAAATAGGTCGAAACAAAAACACGACGAGAACACGATATACGAACCTCGGGGGATCTGGGGGGTTATATATTACGAAGTTATATGTCATAAGGAAGGTACTATGCGAAAACGAGGCGGAGACGGACTCCAAGGGGCTCACACCCCCTGGTGACCCGGCCAGTTGGGGCCCGCGCCACTGGTTGGTGTGGCCCACCTGGCCTCCGTTTCCTCCTCTGTTTCGTCCCGTAACCTTCCGTATGTAATAGAAACATCAAAAATATAAATAAAAAGGTTTTTCACGAACCTTCTGTTTGCAGCACTTTTACCTATTCAAAGACAAACTCTGCAGATTCCTTCTCTCCTTCTCCTGAAAATTCCTTTCATACAAGGCCTCACACAAACCTCATTGTCAACATTAGTGTATGCAAAAACAATAAACCTTTACGTTCAAACTTCAACCGAAATCCATCAAAACAAAACTACTATAGCAAATCCTTTCCAAAAAGCCCAAAAAGAATCTGAAAGGGAGTCAATATAAGAGGAAATGCAAATGATGGCAGAAATCTGTCAAAACAGACCAGCAGGTAAAGATTGATTTTTTCGAAAATCTTCTGCTGCTCAAATAAAAAAGTGCAAAACTAATGAAAGTTGTATAATAACTTGGAGGACAAGCATAGAAAAATACAGCTCCATCCGTAGTACTGAGCTCCTTCACGAATTTTTACAATGGAGCACGAAAATCTATCCAGGTCAGCCACTTTTCACAACTCCTCTACTTCTCAAACGTAGTTGATCTTGACACAAAAACCAAAACAAAAAGGATAAGGAGCGGTTATTACTGAGGTAATAACTTCCAAGACTCAACAAAACAAAAACCAAAAGAAAACTAAAATGGGTTGTCTCCCAAAAGCTCTTTCTTTATAGCCTTTAAGATGGGCATGATAATTTCAAAGATGCTCACATAGGGGATATGGATTTGAAGTAAAAAATAGCATCAGGAGGCAAATATCCAACACATTTGAGTCTAACCCACTTCCTATGCAAGGGAGTCTCATGAGAAAACAAATTATTGAAAAAAGGCCACTATCATAGGAAGACAAAACAAATGCAACTTCAAAGCTTTCAACATAAAACAGGGAAACTTAATATTATTGAGATGCATAAAACCTTGTTTTCCTCTCTCATAATAACTTTCAGTAGCACTTTGAATAAACTTGAAAATATAACTGTCGCAAGAAACAACTCTATCACTAGAATGAGAATACTTACAATCATCAAAAAGAGGTCCAAGGTCATAAAATGGATCAATAGAAGCAAGTTGTTCAACCCTGAAATCTTCATTAGGCAAACTATTTTCATAAGGAGCTTTAGCAAATTTGGAAAAGTTAAACTCATAAGAATCTCCATCAATCTTAGTTAAAAATTTCTCCTTCTTACAATCTATAATATCTCCATAAGTGTTCAAGAAAGGTCTACCAAAAATGATAGGACAAGTTTTACTAGCTGCTGAACCAAGCACTAGAAAATCAGCAGGATATTTAATCTTACCACAAAGAACCTCCACATCTCTTCCAACACCAATAGGATAAATGGTTTCCTTATTAGCAAGGTGAATAACCACATCAATGTCCTCAAGCTCACAAGGAGCAATTTCATGCATAATTTCTTTGTAAAGCTCATAAGGAATAGTACTAGAACTAGCACCAATATCACGTAAACCATAGTAGAAATGATCACCAATTCTAACAGAAAGCAGAGGGACACTATTTTTTCTATCATTTCTAGGATGAGAGACAATATTAAAAGCATCTTAACAGAAGACAATGTACTCATCCTCTATATTTTTAGTGACAAGATCTTTCACAATGGCTACTACAGGTTCAATGTTCAATTGTTCATCAGGCTCTATAGCTCTCTTCGTACCTTTATTAATCGCACTAATTATCATAGAATAATCCTTTACCTTAGCTGGGAAAGGTGTTTTATCAACATAAGGTTCAGGCAAAATATGATCAATAGAACAAACTTCCGTAATTCTAGAAGGAACATGACTAACAACATCTTTATAAGGTGCATGATACTTGTTCCACTTCTTTTTAGGAATTTCTATATAAGATAAAAAAGCCTTAAAACAATTGGCAATACTTTGAGAATCAATACCATACTCAGTACTAATATCACGGAAGTCATCAGTTCCCATAACATATTTAATGCATTCATAATCATAGTTTATACCTGACTTTCTTCCTTTGTCATTCTCCCATGCTTCAGTGTTCTCTTGAATACAGCCTAGGAGATCCCATTTAGCTTCTTCCTTCATACGTGTGAATGATCCAGCACAAGAAGCATCTAGTAAATTTTTATCATGAAGAGAAAGCCTCGCATAAAAGTTATTGATAATAATATTGTTAGGGAGTTCATGAATAGGAAATTTAAGCATTAGAAACTTAAATCTCCCCCAAGCTTGGGCTGTACTCTCTCCATCATGAGGCCAAAAGTTATATACTAGATTCCTATCCTTATGAATCTCACTGGGAGGATAGAATTTAGAGTAAAAGAGAGGTACTATTTCCTCCCATTCCATGGATTGTTCATTCTTTAGCAGCTTATACCATTCTTCAGCTCTTCCTTTCAATGATATAGAGAGTAACCTCTTCTTCACCTGTTCAGTTGTGATACCTGCACACTTAAACAACCCGAATAATTCATAGATAAAGAGCAAGTGATCACCAGGATGGACAATTCCATCCCCTAAATAATAAGTATTCATAACACGATCAACAATACTTGTAGGTATCTTAAAAGGATCTATCTCAATAGCTGGTGGTTCATCTACTACCCTAACAGTGGTAGTAGTTTTCCCAACTAGGAAACCAAGTGGGTTATCCATAATGGAAACAAAGTAACAAACAAAAAATAAAAGCAATACTCATAGTAGAAGTTTCCTTTACCAGTTCCACTCTTCAACAACGCTTCACTCCCCGGCAATGGCGCCAGAAAATAGTCTTGATGACCCACAAGTATTGGGGGTGTATCATAGTACTTTTGATAAATAGGAGTGTCGATCCCAATGAGGAGAAGAAGGTGTTGACTAGTGGTATGGAGCAGGAAATCTCTGTAAATACTTAGAAAACGGATTTTTAGGGGTTTTCTGATAAAGCAAAAAATAAAGTGCAAGTAAATAAAGACAACAAATAATTGCAGCAAGTGGCCCAATCCTTTCTTAGGAAAGGACAAGCCGGTGGAAATACTTATGAGGACAAAACGTTCTCGAGGACACATGGGAATATTATCAAGTGCTTTCGTTTCATATAGCTGATTAATCTTCTTTGGTTTTATAAGTGTTGTGTGGGTGAACCTGTGCTAATGTACCGACCTTACTTAGACTAATACATACTTGTGATTAAACCCCTTGCAAGCATCCGCAACTACAAGAAAGAAATTAAAATATAAACCTAACCACAACCTTAAACTCTGAGATCCTACACTCCCTTGTGCAATGGTTTCCTAACGGGGGTTCAGGTTTCTGTCACTCCGGCAACCCCACAATTAGTAGCCAAATACACAATGCATTCCCCTAGGCCCATAAATAGTGAAGTATCATGTAGTCGACGTTCACATGACACCACTAGAAGAATAGCACCACAACTTAAATATTAAACCATTGAATAATACCTCAACACAAATCCACTACTAACAACATGACTTCTCCCATGTCCTCAAGAACTAAACGAACTACTCACGAGACATCATATGGATCAAGATCAGAGATGATATAATGATGGATAACAATCTGAACATAAACAATAATTCAATGGTTCCACTCACAAGCATCAACTACAATAGTAATCAATACGGGGAAAGTTTCCCCTAAGAACTATGCAAGATTCAACACAATTGTTACAACGGGATGGAGTGGAGATGATGGTGCTGGTGGAGATGATGATAATCCCGATGAAGTCTAGCTTGATGACGGTGTTGATGGTGACGATCTCCCCTCTCCGGGAAGGAATTTCCCCGGCAGAAATCTGTCTGCCGAAGAGCTCTTTCTCTCTCAGTGTTTTCCACCCTGCAGAGGCGGCGGAATCTTTCTGTGGTCTCTCCCTGTGTATTAGGGTTTTGAGGATAAGATATAGTTGAGAGGGCGGAGCCAGAGGTGGGCTAGGGTGGCCACACCCCTGTAGGCACGACCCAGGGTGGCCCGCGCCTGGGGTGGGGGGTGGGCCTCTGTGGCCCAACTCCGCCTCCCCTTATGGCTTCCTTCGTCTTCTAGGAAAATATAATTTATGTAGTTTTTTGTATTTTTCTGATTTTCGTGAAATTGCATCAAAACACCGCTTTTTTCCATCAGAATCCTGACTCCGACAATTCATCCTCCAAGAATCATCCAACATGCAAAAACAGATGAAAAGACATAAGTAACACCTCTTAATACGAAAAATATCAATGAATAGAGGCAAATTATGATATAGAATGGTGATGCAAATTGGACGTATCATACTCATGCGTAGCTTCACACCCGCTAGCCGAAAGAGATCGCGCCAGACATGACCCATGAACACCGGGTCACGATCACTGATGATCGACGATGGGAACCCGTGGGGGCGAATGATGCCATTGAAGAAGGCACGCACCAAAGAGGCGGCAGTGTAGGGGTGGCCAAGCACAATGAAGTGCACATACTTGGAGAAGCGATCGACCACTGTCAGAATGACAGACTTGCAGCCCACCTTGGGTAGGCCATCGTTGAAGTCCATGGAGATATCCGCCCACACCTGAGACGACACCTCAAGTGGCTGTAACAGGCTTGTAGGACGCAACGTCTCCATCTTGTTGCGCTGACACGTCACACACGACCGCACATAGTCACGCACTAGCGCACCGTCGCCCGGTATGTAGAAATCAGCACGAAGACGGTGGAGGGTCTTCTGCACGCCCTCGAGACCCGCCGCATGGGTCAGCAAGAGCGCCTGATCGCGTAAGTCGCCCTGGTGCGGCACAAAGAGGCGGCGCCTGTGCAGGAGGAGGCCGTTCGCCAGGCGCCAGGGCTCCTCCAGCTCATCAGCCTCGGGCTTGCTGTCACAGGAGCTGCGCGTCCGCAGCGGTGGCTGTGGCCCGGTGGATGTCGTCGATGAAGGCGAAGGAGGGTCCGGAGTGGATGCACAAGGTGCCAGGGCTCCTCCAGCTCATCAGCCTCGGGCTTGCTGTCGCAGGAGCTGCGTGTCCGCAGCGGTGGCTGTGGCCCGGTGGATGTCATCGATTAAGGTGAAGGAGGGTCCAGAGTGGATGCACAATGCCATCCCACTAGCCACGGTGTCCTCCAACTCGGAGTCGACGTCGCAATGAGACAGCGCGTCTGCGACAGTGTTGAGGCGGCCCAGGCAGTACTCGACGGCAAAGTCGAAGCCAAATAGCTTGCTGATCCACTGGTGCTGTGACACGGTAGAGAGGTGCTGATCCAGCAAGTACTTCAGGCTAAAGTGATCCGTGCGAATGTGGAACGACCATACCCACAAATACGGGTGCCAATGGCACACAACCTGCACCAAGCCAATGAGCTCCCTCTTGTAGGCAGCGAGCTTGTGGTGGCGAGCGGCATAGGACCTACTGAAGAAAGCAAGAGGCCCATCGCCCTGGTGAAGGACGGCCCCAAAACCCACACCGGAGGAATCACAGTCCACCACGAACATCTTGTCGAAGTTAGGCATCTGAAGGACTGGCCCCGTGGTGAGGGCCTGCTTGAGGGTGTGGAACGCCTCGGTCGCCTCTGCATCCCTAGGCGAAGGCGTCGTGGTGTAGGAGCTGCAAGGGGCGCTGCAATGAGGCCGAAGTCACGGTTGAACTTTCGGTAGTATTCGACGAGACCCAGGAACCCGCAGAGGGCCCGGGGCGACTGTGGAGTGGGCCACGCCTCGACCCCGTGACCTTGTCGACATCCATGGCGACGCCATCTGCCAAGATGACATGGCCTAGGTATGCCATGGACATCGTGCCGAATGAGCACTTGGAGTGCTTGAGGTGGAGACGATGCACTCAAAGCTCGTTGAAGACGATGGCCATGTGCTGGAGGTGCTCCGCCCATGACGCGCTGTAGATCAGAATGTCATAAAAAACCCAGCACAAACCAGTGCAGGTAAGGTTGTAGCACATCGTTCATCAGTGCCTGGAACGTCGCCGGGGCATTGAAGAGGCTAAAGGGCATCACCAGGAACTCAAAGTGGCCGTGGTGGGTGCGGAAGGCCGTCCTCACGACATAGTCCGGATGCATCCGCACCTGGTGATATCCGCAGTGGAGGTCAAGCTTTGCGAAGAACCATGCCCCGTGCAGCTCATCCAAGAGATCATCCACGACGGGAATAGGAAACTTGTCCTTGTATGTCTTGGTGTTGAGAGCGCGGTAATCGATGCAGAAGTGCCAGGAGCCATCGGGCTTGCGCACGAGGAGCACCGGACCAGAGAACAGTGATGTCAATATCCGAATGATGCCCTAAGTTTCATGATCACACACTGGTGCTCGAGCTTGTCCTTTTGCAGCTGGGGGTAGAGGTACGGGCGCACGACCACCGGTGCTGTGTCCAGTAGTAGGTGGATGTGGTGGTCGCAGGCCCGGGTTGGCGGGAGGCCCTGCGGATCATCGAATAGGTCCCCATGCTACTGCAGTAGGCTCTATAGGAGGGGGTGGTCCACCTAGATGGCGACTACCACCATCTGGGGCGTCATCCCCCCGGGGTGGGGGATTGATGCCCTCCCAGTGGACGCGACGACCTTGGTGCCAGAAGATTAGGGGTGGGCATACAAAACCGAAACCGAACACCGAAACCGAATTAACCGGAGCCGAAACCAAATACACCGAACCCGAATTAGCCGAAACTAATTTTGGTTAGTAAATGTGATTAACCGAATTTATAAATATTAATTCGTTTTTGACTCTCTGTTAACTGAAATAACCGTACAAACAGAAAATTATACGTGACAGAGCTAACTATATTTTTGATTCTGTCCCAGGCGTTCATTACTGTACGTAGATACTAGCTCATGCCAAAAAAAGACAAGCATGCAAAAGCTGTCAGGCAGCCTATGCATGTACGTATGTCTCCAGCCACATGCACGTACATGTTCGTGGTTTAACTGTCAATTGTGTCTATGAATTTTGTTGAAAGCCTTTCAATTGTTTTCGTGTTTCGGATATAATCATGTATTTTAGCTAATCAACACATACAATTTGTTGAATGTATACAGCTTAGAATATAGAAATCATTTTTTTGAACAAGCAAGATAGACATCATGCTTATTATGTTCTTTTTCTACACATGCGTTCAAGACATCAGCTAGCAATGTATTGCTTCAGGTACTCGCCGACCTGAAGGTTGCTTCCGGTGCATCGATGAGTGGTTTAGCTCGTATGGATCTGACATAAATTATGGCACAATGTTGTTATTTCCAGAAGTTCGGTTAAAAACCGAACACCGAACCGAATTGTCCACTAACCGAACTATCGATTAATTAGAAAACCGAAATAATTTCGGTGCCTATTTTGTAGAAACCAAATTATAGAAAAACCCGAAAAACCGAACCGAATTAACCGAAAAAACCGAATGCCCACCCCTACAGAAGATCATCGTTAGGGTGTCGAAGTACCAAAGTATGGGACCCACCATCTGTAAGAATTCGATACCAAGGGTGAATTCGATGCAGCCCAAGTCGATGCCGACGCTGGTGATGGAGAAGTGCTCGTCGACGATGGCGATTGGAACGTGCTGCACAAGGCCCTGGCAAGCCAGGCTGTCCCCATTGGCGACGGAGAATCAGAGCCGCGCCCCGTCGGCGGGCTACAGTCCTAGGCGACGCATGGCGGTCCGGATAGGAAGTTATGTCTGGAGCCCGTGTCCAGGAGTGCGGGGAGCCGTTCTCCGTTGATCGTGACCGGTAGCAGCATGGTCTTCTCCGTCCGGAGGCCGGGAAGGGCATGGAGTGAGACAACGAAGGCAGCTTCCTGCGCTGGTCCGGCCGGAGCCCCGTCGACCGTGGGATGGTCCTGATCGTCCAGTGGAGCGGCGACGACCTCCGCCTCCATGTAGTCCGTGGCCTCCAAGTAGAACAGGCACGAGCAAACATGGCCCCGCACATACGGCTCGTCGTAGTTGAAGCACAGCCCCCTGCGATGGCGCTCGAGTTGCTTGGTCGTGGTTAAACGACAGAACGACCGAGTCGCGGGGGCGGCTACGGGGCCTGGAGCTAGGCGCCCTGGGGCCTGTAGGGTCGAGGTAGGCCGGGAAGGTAGGCAGGCATCCCTAGCCGGAAACGCCTGCTACATGACGGCCGCGCGGTGTTCGAAGGCGTGGGCGTATTACATGGCCATCTGAAGGTCCCGTGGGTCGCCCAGCTCCACGTCCACGCGAATGTGGTCAGGAAGCCCTCCGACGAAGAGCTCGGCTCGCTAGCGGGCTGTGACGCTTGGAACGTGTCATGCCAGGTCCTGGAAGTGGTCAGCAAAGTCCTACACCGAAGAGGTGAAGGGTAAACGCCCCAACGCTGCCAACCTACTCCCTTCAATCGGCGGCCCGAAGCGTAGGAGGCAAATCTCGTGGAAACGCTCCCATGGGTGACGAGGTTCGATCTCGTCAATGCCCATTGTTATGGAGTTGGGTTTTGGAGAAGATGGAGATGCTAGAAGTCGCGAAACGGTTAACATATAAGCAACACATGGACACGAGATTTACCCAGGTTCAGGCCCCGAAGGGAAAACCCTACTCCTGCTTGTCTGCTCTTGATTATGGCAGAACCGAAGATTACAGGGGTGCGCAGATGCAATCTGGCGTGGAGGTCTGTATGAGGTGGTGATCGTCCTTATCGTCGTGCCCTCATGGCCTTTATATAGATAGGCCAGGTCCCGGGATAGGTCGAGTCGGTTATAGATTAGGGTTGATACCCTTTGAAATTCTATCTAATCTAGACCTGTCCTCCAAGGAGTCGAAATTGCCACGGGTTTAGGCCACCCAAAATCTTCATGGGCCACGTGTCCTCTCATGGGCCTTCTTTGGGTGGACCGGATATACTAATGTTGTGCACCCGTTGGGTATATCCATGTCAGTAGCCCACGGGTGTTCAGTCGAATCGTAGATTCGGCTGGAGACTCTTCAATCTTTTCGGGTGATTTCTATTTAGAACTATTTTCAGGAAGAAAAGTTTAGTTCATAGGGATTGTTGATGCGTGTGCCTGGCTCACCTGACGGATCAGGGCCAGTTAACTGTCATAGGACAAAACAACACGATCTTCATCAAACTCGAGTCCCCAGACTCGAATTCAGAATGATTGCTATTGTGATTCGACTCATGCCGTTGTGGTCTTACAAGAGTCGAATCCTAGTGTTTTACAAGTGATGTACCCAACGCGTCCGTCAGGATTTTCATCGTGCCTGCTGACACGGAAACTTACTAGCGGAGCGCACTCGGGTGCGTTGCCAAGCCATCATATGGTATCTGTAGGACTTATCTTTGCATCGTAGACACATCATCCGGATTTTTATCACTGTGGAGGTGTTTTAGGTGGCCAAGGAGACTATTTCTCACTTAGTGATAGATTGGGAAAAGTTGCCGAAAGTTGTTTGTCGTTCTTGATCCGAAGGATTTCAGTCGAATAATTTAGAGGGTGCGCGGCCAGCGCTCCCTATAGGAGTATCCCCCGAGTGTATGTTCAAGTCATAGACTCAAGTAGAGACTTTAATTCAGCTTATTTGTGCTTTATTAGTCCGAAGGACACATTTTTTAGGATGCACGATCAGTGCTTCCTATGGGAGTAGCCCCCGAGTCCATAGTGGAGTCGCAGAATCGACGTAGGACTCGAAGATAATTTCAAGGTGATGTTATCTTTGCAATTTCTCAGGTGCGCGGCCAGCGCTCGTGATAGGAGTAGCCCCTGAGTAGTTTCTCGAGTCGTAGATTCAAGTAAGTACTTGTATGATCAATCAAAATGTTCAAATATTCGAGCCGTTGCTGGCTTTGCCTTGATGACATCATTGCTGACGATTGGTGATCTCAACCATCTACGGCAGCAAAGATGATGCGATGAGAGACGATCGTGGGTCCCACCGCCTGACTTGACGTTGACTAGTCACGCATAGGCGTGGCGGAAGTTACAGAGTCTCCTCGGTTTCTATGCGTAGTGGACGGCGTGCTGGTGACGGTTCGATTTGATGCTGACATGTGTACGGTGAGATCTGGGGTGCGCGCTAGGGCTTCTCAATCGACGGCTCCAGTGCATCGTCTTCGTCCTTTTATACTGCAAGGAAAATAGTAGTTTTACCCTTCGCCATTTGCTCCTTCCTTGTCTCCATTGCCACCATTTTCGTGAGTTCTTTGGTTTGCGCTACGCACTGGATGTTCTATGCACCTTTCCTTCCTTGTTCCTCCGTTTGCATCGCCGCACCCGCTGCTCCAAGATGGGCAAGACGAAGAAGAAGGCACCTGATGTTGGGGGATCGAGCGCCGCCAGCGCTAGCAAGAAGATTGCCGCTCCGGCCCACACCACCGACGGTGGGTGGAAGCGCACAGAGATGCGCGAGGCAGATTTGCGCAAGCTGCCGCGATTCCGGTCTTGTCTCCAAGGAGAAGGATGACGTCGTCCTTTTCGGCCAAGAGTTAATTCCTTGCCCACCGGAAGGGTTTCGGGTGATGTTTTACGTTTTTGTCGTCCGGGGTCTCTCTTTGCCCGTCCATGATTTCCTTCGTGGACTTCTTTTTTCTACGGGATTCAGTTGCATCATCTATCTCCCAACTCCCTTCTGCATATTGCTTGTTTCATCACTTTTTGCGAGTGTTGGCTCGTTATCGAGCCGCACTTTGGCCTCTTCCGGAAACTCTATTCCGTGAAGAGGCAATTCGGCGCCGGCGGTCTATCCGCTCGGCGACCGTATCATCTCTATTCGTTCCTCCATCTAGTTCTTCTCCTTTTCCATTTGCGAGTCTGTCCAATACTGGCGCCAAAAGTGGTTCTACATCCGCGACGTCAAGATGGACGGGAAGCATTTTGGTCTCCCCCCTTTCGATTCTACACAGAATATCACCCGAAAGAGGTCGTGGAAAAATGACATCTTAGAGGGTGAATCTACGGAGGTGGAGAAGCTCTACAAGTGGGCGGAGGCTCTCCAGCTGGTGGCCCGCAAGGAGGTCAACGATGTCGACATCATCCGCATCTTCCTCAAGCATCGGGTGTTACCACTCCAAGCGAGGGCGCACCCGATGTTTATGTATGCTGGCCGCAGCGATCCGACAAGGGTCTCTCCGGAAGATCTATCTTCGGGTGACCTTGACAGAGTGCTCCGGCATCTGCTGAAGTTTAAGGCCGATGAGGACCTTCTGGGGAAATCATTGACCGCCCCTTTCGATGCCAAGAAAGTAGTCTCCCAGGTGATATTTGTTGTGTGCGCGTAGCGCTTTTCGAATGCCTTTTGCCTACTGGTTTGTTTATATTGTTTTTTTGTCTTTTTCTTGCAGAGTATCAAGGTAGAGAGGATGATGCCACCTCTACCTGAGAAGTTTTCGGATCCACCAGACAACAAGGAGGCAGAGTTCGATTCCGTGCTTCCCCCAGCATAGTCTCCTTCTCGGGAAGCCCCCGAGCCGAGCGAAGGGCAGACCCAAAAGCGGTCTCAAAGTGAAACTTCGGTGGGGCGATGCCGCCAACTCTGAAGGGTCCGTCCTGTCTCGAGCAGCACGACGAGGATGAAGGTGCGTCATCTACGCCTTTTCTTGCCGTGCCCATTCGGGAGATGGCCCTGCAGCCGTCGGCCAAGAAGAAGAAGAAGAAGGAGAAGGAGCCTCCTGTCTTCAACTTGTCAAATATCCAATCGTAAGTCGTTCTGCTTGAGCCTTGTTACCTTATTCGTGTGCTAAGTATTAGCTCGTTATTGATCTGATAAGTGCTAGCAGCAATCCTTCGGAGGAGTCTCCTGATGGGGACACCGAAGAGGTGATCGCGGAATCTAAGCGGGTGGCTTCATTTCCCAAGGTGGTGACCAACTCCGAGGACGTGGATTCGAGCTCCGTGAGGCGGGAGGCTTGTGCACTTGTGACTCGTAAGACTATATTCAAACCTCCGGAGTCCATGCCTGAACACGTAAATGTTGTTTTTGTTGGAGATATGCCCAAGAGGCAATAATAAAGTGGTTATTATCATATCTTCACACTTATGATAAATGTTTACATACCATGCTAAAATTGTATTAACCGGAAACATTAATACTTGTGTGATTTGTAAACTAAAATAAGAGTCCCTAGTAAAGCCTCTTGTTAAACTAGCTTGTTGGATAATATATGATCATGGTTTCCTGATCATGAACATAGAGATGTTATTAACAACAGGATCATATCATTAGGAGAATGATGTGATGGACATACTCCTATAGATAAGCATAGCATAAAGATCAAGTCATTTAAATAGTTCAATTGCTATATGCTTTCTGATACATAGTAACCTAATTCCTTCGACCATGAGATCATGCATATCACCTTTACCGGATGGATGCTTTGATGAAATCAAACACCACACCGTAACTGGGTGGCTATAAAGGTGGCATTGAGTGTTCGGAAAGTATTGGTTGAAACACATGGATCAAGAGTGGGATTTGTCCATCCATATGACGGATAGATATACTCTGGGCCCTCTCGGTGGAATGTCATCCAAATGGCTTGCAAGCATGTGACTGGCTCACAAGGGATCACATATCACGGGAACCAGAAAAGAGTACTTATCGGTAACGAGGTTGAACTAGGTATGCAGAGATACCGACGATCATAACCTCGGATAAGTAAACTATCGTGAGACAAAGGGAAATTGGTATCGTATGTAAGTGGTTCATTCGATCGCAAAAGTAATCGTAGAAATATGTGGGAGCCATATGAATTTCCAGATTCCTCTATTGGTTATTGTTCGGAGAATTGTCTCGATCATGTCCGCATAATTCACGAACCGTAGGGAGACACACTTAAGGATTCGACGTTGTTTGAGTAGTTATGGTATTATGAGAAAGAGACCGAATGTTGTTCGGAGTCTCGGATGGGATCCGGGATATCACGAGGTGATCCGGAATGGTCCGGAGAATAAGATTCATATAAGGAAAGTCCCGTTTCGGAGTTCGGGAATGATTCCGGTGTTTTCATCGGGAATGTTCTAGAAGGGTCCGGATTGTCCGACACTCCGGGGGGGAGGGTACATGAGTGTGTCATTGAATGATTGCATCATGTACTAAGTGTTCTTGCTGTTCCAAAAACATGAAAGTCAAATTGCCAGTTTGAAAGTCAAACGGCTAAAACAGGAAACTGTGGAAAACAGGAAACTGTGGGAAACAGGAAACTGTGGGAAACAAGCAAGAGGAGGTTGAAACCAACTTGGAGGAGGAGTTCCTCTCCTCCTTGGCCGGCGCCCAGCCCTAGGCCGAGTTGGGGAGGTACTCCCTCCCTCCCTGGCGCGCCTAGCCCCTCCACCTATAAAAGGAGGGGCAGGGCTCCTCCTTGAGACACACAAGTTTCTACCTCTAATCTCCGGTTTAGAGCCGTTTTGGTTTAGAGCTTCTAATTGCTTTAGCCTGCGGTTTAGACCCTTCTAATTGGTGTGTCTAATCTCTAGACCACTAATAGCCCTCTCTCATAATCCACCATACTCGCTCCGGCTTAAGGCGAAGCCCTGCGGGATCTCCCCTCTACTTCCGGTACCACGCCGTTGTGCTGCCGGAATCGCGAGGAGAGTGCTACAACCTCCGCTGCCTGCTGGAACAAGGGAGAGGAAGGTCTTCGTCGAGTACCGAACGTGTGACCGACTGCGGAAGCGCTGCCAGAACGTGGCGCCGGAAGGATCGTCTACGCGATCTTGAGATCGGAAGTGTACGACTACATCACCCACGAGAATCTGCTCTCGTTAACCGCTTTGGAATCTTCGAGGGTAAGTTATTCCATCGACTCGTTGCTACAATCTAGTAGATAGATCTTGGCTTGTTTGTTTGTATGCGATAGAAAATTTTTGTTTTCCGTGCTACGAACCCCTACAGTGGTATCAGAGCCGTGTCTATATGTAGATCTGTTGCACGAGTAGAACACAATGGTCATTGTGGGCGTTGATGCTTTTATTGTCGATTACTTCTTGTGTACTTTGTATCTTGCGGTATGTTGGGATGAAGCGGCCCGGGCTAACCTTACATGACATCGTTCATGAGACTTGCTCCACGCTTGACATGCAACTTGTATTGCATAAGTGGCTTTGCGGGTGCCTGTTTCTCCTAGCATAGTTAAGATCCAATTTACAACGGGTGATCAACAATGATAGTATCAATGTTGTGGTTCTTGTTCGTAAGTTAGAACGACACTTATTGAAAGCCCCAAACCACGTAAAATATGCAAAGAAAGTAGAGGCGTCTAACTTTGTTTTGCAGGGGTGTGCAGTGATGTGATATGGCCATGATTGTGATTATATTTGATGTATGCAATGTTCCTTATTGTAAGTTGGCAACCGGCAGGAGCCATATGGTTGTTTTTAATTTATGTTAAGACCCGCGTGTCTATTCAAAGTAGTTGTAATAGTTGAAGCTAGTGGACGACAACCATGGAGAAGCGTCATTGACCTTGATGCAATGCCGGTGATGATGGAGATCATGTTCGTGCTTGAAGATGGAGATCAGAAGCACAAAGAAGAAAGGCCATATCATATCACATATTATGAATTGCATGTGATGTTAATCCTTTATGCATCTTGTATTGCTTAGTAGACGACGGTAGCATTATAAGATGATCCCTCATGCACATGAATTTCAAGTTCGAAAGTGTTCACCCTTAGTATGCACCGTTGCTAATGCTTGTTGTTTCGAAGCACCACGTGATGATCGGGTGTGTTAGATTCCGCAAGTGTATACAACGTAAGCAAGCCAGATCTTGGCTTGTTTGTTTGTATGCGATAGAAATTTTTTGTTTTCCATGCTACGAACCCCTACAGTTTTTTCCTTGCCTAAGGGGAGCCCCCGAGCCCTTTATTCATCAAGTTTGTTTGCTTCTTTTGTAGCCTTTTGTTCGTGGTGCCAACCTCCTCATCCAGCAGCATCTATCGCTGGAGGGTGAGCTCAAGCAACTCCAAGGTGCGTAGCTTTCTACTTGGTTATTTTCTAGTGTACCAATTTTGTTTTTGTATTTACCCAATATTTGTTCGTGCTACAGATGAGAACAATGCTGCTCTCTATAGGATGAACGCTCTCTAAAAGAGCCTTGGTCAGTCAGATAAGAGGGCGGCGGATACCGCGGAGGCCCTAGAGCGCCAGCAGAAGGAGCCCGAAGACTGTGAGCAGCAGCTCGCGGCCATTGCAGCTGCTTGGGAGAATGTCATGTCTGACAAGCTCATGGCTTCTACCAAGACTATCTCTGGTAAGCTACCCTTATCTCTTTCTTTGTGTCTTCCGTATATTGGGGTGTTTTTACCTTTCCTCACTCGAATTCTTTCTGCTGCTATTTATGCTAGATGCTTCTAGCGTCGCATTTGATCGCGGCATGCTAGAGCATGGAGATTTCCTGGCAGATGCTGCCACAGCGATCGAGGATCGCTGCTCTTCTACTGTGAGCTCCCTAGGCAAGGCCAAGAAGGTGCTTGCGCGCTTCTACAAGGAGGTCATCCCCAAGGGCGTTGCCCTCGAGGACATCGACTCGCTGGCGGATGCTCTGTCGGATGACGCTCTAGCGGAGTACAAACGGAAGCAGAAGGGCATTGGTGCCTCCATGGGGTTGGCCATGGCGATGGCGTCCGGAACCGAGCTCGATCTAGCCCAGGTCACGTCCAGGATGCCGTCGACGGTAGATGGCTCCGAGGTAGCCTTTTCCCCCTTTGATTCCCGCTGTAAGAATTATGGGCCTAAGCTCATCGACCTCCTGGCCAATTATGCGACAAAGCAGTAGCAAGAGGCCAAGAGTAGGCAATCTGGCTCCGAGGCTGCTCCGGGTGCTGGCGGTTCGTCCCTTTCATTGTAGCTAGTATAGTTTTTCTCCTTTTGTTGTCTTTTGTAACACCTTTTGAATGCACAAGTCTCATTTTGCCACGAGGTGCCTTTATATATGTATATGAGTCTGTCTTTTAACTGTTGTCAAAAGTGTTTGTGATATTCATATTTGCATGTTTACCCCTAGGGTCCTTCGGGTGAGGCTCTAGTGATCACTCTTCCTGCGCCTAATCCTCGCCCATCATTGGATGAGGCGTCGTAGTTGCCCTTCCTGCGCGATTGTGTCTGCAGTTTGGAAAAAGACATCCTCAGCATCCGAGGTCATGTAGATGTGTGGAAGTCGAAGGCTGAGCGAGCCACTGCCAGGGAAGAGTTCTTGCTTGGAGAATTTCGGTAGATGGGTGAGCAACTCCAATGTGATTCCTTGTGAACTGATGTTCTTTAGAGTGCACCTTATTTGTATGCTAGCTCACCCCATGCTTGTGCAATTGTGAATCTCATTCCGAGGGAAGATAAAGAGCGCGTCGCAATTCGGATGAATTGCCTGACACAACAAGAGCTGGAGGCTGGTGGCGTCTTTTGGATGGATCGTGATCGAGAAATAGTCCTTGCAACGATGCAAGATAATGTACACCAGGTTCTTCGGATGCTGAAGCAGGCGAGGTCGTCACTTGCGGCCGTTTGGTCCACCATGTTTCCTCTAGACGCTTGATACGTCAGAAACGTA
This sequence comes from Avena sativa, assembly GCA_916181665.1. Classification (NCBI taxonomy): domain Eukaryota; kingdom Viridiplantae; phylum Streptophyta; class Magnoliopsida; order Poales; family Poaceae; genus Avena; species Avena sativa. The sequence continues at coordinate 430,150,589 of OV702280.1, forward strand.
TCTATAATTTTTGATGTTCCATGCTTGTTTAGTATCTACTTTGCTTTGCTTTGTCTTTATTTGAAGTGTTTTTATATATTTTCTGGAACTAACCTATTAACGAGTTGCCATAGTGCCAGTTGCCTGTTTTCTTCTGTTTTTGGTTCCAGAAAGGCAGAAAATCAATATTCTTGGAATTGGACGGGACAAAAGCCAAAGTCAATAACTTTATGCGAGGGACACGAATCCAGAAGGAGGGACGGAGAGGCACCAGAGGGTGGCCAGACCTCCCTAGGCGCGACCAAGCCTGGCGCGTGCCTGGGGAGGGTGTGGGCCCTCTGGCCGCCTCCTCGGCCTCCCCCTTCGCCTATAAGATGCCTTTGACCCAAAAACCCTAAGGCATCCAGAAGAAATCCACGAAAATCTCTGCTGCGCCGCCGCCACCGAAGGGGAGATTCGGGGGACAGAAATTCTCTGTTCCGGCACCCTGCTGGGATGGGGAAGTGCCCCCGGAGCCATCTCCATCGATCTCCATCGCCATCTTCATCACCATTGCTGATTCCCATGATGAGGAGGGAGTAGTTCTTCCTCAGGGCTAAGGTCTCTACCGGTAGCTATGTGTTCACCTCTCTCTCTATGCATGATCATGTGGTCATGAGCTTTGTAATCAAGTAATCTACCTTGATACTCAAGTGCTTCATTAGATCTCTACTCTCCCCATGTGTGTGAAAGTGAAAGCGTGCACGCCATGGTGGCACATAGGCTTGATTCTACATAAATACTCTTTGTGCTTTAATAAATCTATGCTTTTTACCACGTGTGTGAAAGTGACAGCAGGCATACCGTGTGTGGAACATTGGCTAGATTGAATATTTGTGATGAGTTATATTTGGAGTTGGATGTCTCTATGAAATTGTGGTGTTTGTTGGAACCATCTAGCGCTCAAGGTGACAGTGTGGGGTTATCTAGATTGGGGAAGGCGGACTTTGAGGAGTGTTGTTATAGCCCTACCTTGGAGTAGAGTGTCCAACCGGAGAGTAGTTAAGAGTAGTATCACGAAGAGAGGATATTTATATGAGAGAGTGTTCACTAGTGAAAGTATGATCCCTAGGCCTTGTTCCTATGCATTGAAACACCGTTTTCTACTAGATCAGTTGCATGTTTGCTTGCTTCCTTCTTGTTGCCTTTTGTCACATCCCGAAATTCTCCTAATTTGGGAATGTGATATAAATAAAATAAGCTTGATTGATTGTTTGACTTTGTTGAAAATTCTCAAAGAGAAGAAACTTTTTGAATATAAAATCCTCTCAGTCTTGATTTCAAAACCTTATATTCTTTTGTTATGACCTAAGTAGCCATATAGGAAAAAGGGCATGGATTGATTATGGATTGTAGAATTGATGTGCAAGTTTTAAAATTTCAAAATCATCAAGCATGCATGAACACCATTGCACTTAAACCCTAAGGAAGAATTCTATCATCCAAAAAAATGATTATCCAATACCCTAAATGGGATTTTCCCATTCTAAGTGGAACCAAAGACCTATGGTTTTTCCATTCAAAAACTTGGGAAAAGACATTCATGAAGGGGTATGTGGTATAGGGCATATTTATAAAACAACATGAAGTGTTTTGAATGGTTTTGGAGCAGATATGAAAAACATATGATTTAAGTAAGAAAGGAATATAATGCTCTATAAAACAAAGAAAATAATTGATTTTTTTTGGGAATTAAATAGTTTTCTTAATGTCCTAAAATCTTGGTTTGAATTTTTACAAATTTTAAGAAATTGATTTGATTTAATTTGGAGCCCTAAAACAAAAACTATAAAAGAAATAATAAACTGAAAATAGAAAAAAAAAAGATAAAATCAAAAGAACAGAAAAAAACTAGAACTAACCCACCCGGCGGACCAACCCCGGCCCAGCCCACCTAACTATCGCGCGCAGAGCGTCGCATAGGCCGCAGCAGCGCAGCAGCGTGCAAGCAGCCCAAGGCCGGCCCAGCAGCAGCCCGCGCAGCCCGCCTCCTCTCCTTGTGTCGCTGACGTCTGGGGTCCACCCCGCCCATCTTCTTCCTCCCGATGAAATCCCTGATGAACACGGCTCGAACTGCCCCGTTTTTCGTTCGTTTCTGTTCTGATTTTGTTGCCCCTCGCGCACGACCCGGCCTCTATAATCCCCCTCCTCCACCTCACATCATTTTCCCCTCTTTTTCGAAACCCTAGCCGCCATCTGGAGCTCCCCAACCTCGCCACCATTATCGCTGCCACCGAAGCTCACAGATCGTTTTTGATCTCGAGGTCCTCGCCACCCCGCGCCTTCTCCTTCCCTCCATCCTCTTCCTTGAGCTCCTCCGCATCGTCTCACCTCCTTTTCCCCATCATAGGAACATAGGAGAGGCCGCAATCTCTTGCCGGAGTGCTCGCCGGAGCCGCAAGGACTGAAGCACGTCCGCAGCTGCTTGTCGTTGAACCAGGAGGAGAGGGGACAAGCGAAGATCATAGACGGGGACGCCGAAGCCGCCTGCTTCACGTGGGCCTATTCACCATAGCTAGGAACCACCGGGACAGCTGCCACCATCACCGCCAGGAGCCACCGCCGCCAGTCGCCGCCGTCATCCGCGAGGTATAGCACCAACCTCTCCAGAGCCGTCCGATCTCCGATCGACGGCCGCGATTAAAAGGACATGCGAACCGGTACCCACCAGTACTAGTGCGCCACTTGCCCCCCCTCGCGCCAGCTCACGCCGCGTCAGCGCTGACCCGCCAGTCAGCGTTGACTGCACAGTATAAAGATTTAAATTATTATGGAAATTATAGAAAATTGTGAAAACTTGTAAAATCCATAGAAAAAGATCTACTGGTCCAAAAATCGCAAATAATATACCGATGGATTTACAATTGTGTGTAGATCATCAATACACAATTGTTTAAGACCTTTACTTTAAGGTTTTGTAGCAATTAAATAAATAGAATAATGCCCTTTTTAGAGTAATAAATTCATCAGAAAATAAATAGTGTTCAGAAAATTTCAAATAATATATCAATGAATTCACAAAAATGTGTAGAATAATAATATGAGATAATATCTAATATTGGCAGTACATAATTACTGTAATGATTTAATTAGTATTAATGGCTTTTTAGATTAATAAATCTATAGTAAATTATTTATAAATCACATAAATATAAATAATATGTCCCTGCACTAGTAGGAAAATGACCTTTTGTACCAGTTCTAGAGGGGCTTTGGTACCGGTTTGGCAACCGGTACCAATTAATCGGGACTAAATCATTCCCCCTTTTGGTACCGGTTTCTTACGAACCGGTATTAAAAGTGCCTCCACGTGGGCACGCAGGAGCTAGCGAGGCTGGAGTCTTTGGTACCGGTTTGTAACACGAAACGGTACCAAACGTGGGGACGTGGCAGAGATTTAGCAGAGAATTCAGGGTTTAGGGTTTAGGAGGGGTTTAGGGGTATCAGACTGTTTTATCGGACGAGGATCGCGTCGATGCGCCAGAAACGCGTTTGGGTTTAGGTAGTACATGAAGATCAAGGTGGTGCATATCAACTTGGTGCATATATATAAAATATGTAATTGCATAAGATCGCAAATTAAGTAGCACATGCATAGTGGTACTCTCCGAAGCATACTATATATTACATGTAGCATGGTGGTACTATCCGAGGCAAACTATATATTACATGTAGTACATGCATGAAGATCGATCTTCATGCATAGTGGTACTCTCCGAAATTAGCTATGACGTCCCGAAGGAAAAATCCCGCCAATTCCTTGCCAATTGCTTTGAAGCGGTGCTCGATTGAGAGCGTGTCCCGCTTTCTTGCCAACCGTAAAAGAATGAGATACAAATAAATACATGAGCTATGTGTATATATATATCAAATCATAATCAAACAATTATGACTAAAACTCAGCACAACTGATGGTAACAAGATAAATTTGTGAATATTGTTTACGTACCTCTTTATTTATTTTATTATTCATTCTCTCGCTGACAATCTTGTGAATATACTCGCAAACGTAGTATCCACATAGATTAGTCTCCAATGGTTGTTTCACGCATTTCTATACAAGAATATAATTCAATCAAACAATATCAAGTATGATAAAGGTGTGTGGACCTAGGTAGTACTAATTACTTTGTTCGAACGCCATACTTCGGTTTCCATCCACCGGCCGGATCTTCCTGGATGAACGTTTGCCATACGCTACCCGACAAATAAAATGCATAAACGAGTTATCAATTTGTTGATATCAGAAAATTAATGAAAAATGTATAGAATAATAATATGAGATAATATCTAATATTTGCAGTACATAATGTAATGATTTAATTAGTATTAATGGCTTTTTAGATTAATAATTCTATAGTAAATTATTTATAAATCACATAAATATAAATAATATGTCCCTTGGAATCACAATTCTGTGGAGATTACAGATATAATTTTAGTTTGATTTATAAGCAACAAAAACTATATGAATCATTTAAAACCCATTAAACACTATTTAAATCATACAAAAAGATCTATAACTCCGATTAGGCTGAATCCAACGCATACCGGTTCGCATTAACGCCCTCTATCCAGTGAACCCAAGAAACAAATTTAATTCGACAGTTAGAACAGGCGTTACAACAGAACTATTAAAACCCCTATATTGGCTAGTAATTATTAATAACAAGTACTCCATTGCATTAATTGGTCTCTTTCATGCATTATATACTTCAGTATTGTTTAGAGAACTAAAATAACAACCATTGTGACTTATTAAATTGTCATGCACGCATTTGTTGTATTTGTTTGATCTCTATGTACTATTTTTTATGCTGTATGCAATTGTTTGATCGATAGATTGCGAGGAGTGCAACGTGTGTGATTGCAACTACTATGATTGCAAGTATTGTGGTTATGACGAGTGCAACCATTATATCTATGAGGATTGTGAGGATTATCTAATCTACTATATCTACAACAAAAGCAAGTGGTGCTATCTTGGTCATAAATGTCCTACTGTTTTCCTGTGCATCGTAGATGTTTTTGTAGAATTGCATATGTAGGAATTGATGTGTATATGCTATGCTATGTCCCATATTATTCCCTAGTATTCCTTGTTTATGAGCCATCTATTGGTAGATTGCTTAGCTATGCTATTTAGACGAGGAAGGGAATCATACCATGAAAAGTTATTTGTTTTGAAAGGATTTTATTTTGTTAAATGACAAACCAACATAATTTTAATGAACCACCTGGGAGGAATGGCATTGATTGGGTCATCGAGTGTGGATTATGGTGGGGAATGCCGCCCAGGACACTGAGAAAGGATTGGCTTCTTTTTTTGGTAGCTTTCGTGTGCAACCATGTGCCAATAATGAAATGGGCGGTTGGTTGGACTCAGTAGGTTGTGGTAACTCAAACCCACGTATCTAGAGATGTAGATAGTGTAGGTTGGACCGGTGCGTGTCGGGTTTGGGGAGCTACTTCCCGAACGGTTCCTTCTTGGACTTCTCCCTATCATCACCCAATATGAGAGTGGTGGTATGAGCTGGGCTGGCCAAGTCACATGGGTAAAGTGTACTAACCCCTGCAGGGTGTATAAACTAAGTGCTTAGACGTGTCCCCGGTTATGGACAATTTGAGCGACCTAATACTGATGCTATGATATTTCTCACTCATCCTTATTTCTTAATTACTTAAAACTTGTTGGGTGAACATAATTGGGTAGGAGCACCTGGGAGTGAACCAGAGTGTCCTATTTATCGTATTGGAAAACTACTTTGTTACAAATGTTAGGATAAAACTGTTGCTTTATGCAAATGAGCCTGAACTCCACTTGGCCAAATAAGCATGTAGTTGATAGATCTGTTGTTAACCACTTTAGCCTACTTGCCATACATTCAATGTATTGACCATTCGTGGCTGCAATGTTTCATGTTGCAGGTTATATCGTATCTGAGTGATCGTTCATAGGTCGTGAGACTCCACTCAACAATTGTTCTCCTGTGGCACATTTGAAGGATGGAGATCTACCTTGTAATTGCTTTCCGCTGTAATATAATGTAAATTCTGGATCATATTCGTTGTATTTATGATGCACAATATATTTGGTATCATTTTGTACTGTGTGTGCCAGTGAACCGATCCAGGGATTGGCACTATACACATGAACTCAGCCTTATCAGGCGAGGGTGTTACAAGATGCATGGTATCAGAGCTGTGTGTTAACTGTAGGATCGTGACCTTAGAAATGAAATAGAAATAGAAGACCTCTTTTAGGAGAACTATCATATTTTATACTTATTAGAGTTCTTATTTTCCTTGTCTATCATTTTTCCAACACCTCTCCTTGTTCAAACTTGTAGATGTCCATTCATTTGATTAGTAGAAGAAGTGATCTACCATAAAAACTACAAGAATTGGAAAATGTTATTAGTAGTTTCTATAAAGCAAATCACTATATGAGAGTTGGCCTACAAGTAAAGAACAAATAACATGACATAAATGAACATCTCACCAAGTTTGGGTAGGTCTGGACCACCATATTTTATCTCTTTAGGAGATCATCGCTATCATGTTAGCATATTGTTCTTACCAACTTATGTGGTATGACAATATAGGTTGCTTGCTTGTTTGTACTAAACCATATCGTGTGATGCCTTGTTTAGGATCTATTGTTTTGAAACTCTAAAGTTGCTGGAGTTTTCGTGTAGTTTTAAAATTATTTTAATGGTGTGAATTGATTGAAATTCGTGGGATTACTGCTGTAGTTTTCTGCCTGACCTGTTGTACCGCGCGATTTTTCATAATTTATTGGTAACTCAGAAAAATCTAAAAAATTGGATCTGGAGCGTAATTACCTGTAGTACATGCACAAAAATTGGCTAAAATTCCTGACGAGTTTAGGTCGGTCGGAAAAATTCGTGAAGTCTGTTGTACCGTTTTGACAGATTTTTTTATTGCTTATATGTTGCTCTATTTTACTCTAGTATTGTTCCCTATGCTTTCAAACTATTTTGTGGTTATATACTACTAAGTTTATACACCTGTAATGTTATTATACAAGTGTTTGCTTGTGTGTTGATTCCTTATGATTGTTTGCTTGTTTGTGACATTGAATGCTTCATATAGTTATGGGTAGGATTATTTTCTTAGTCGTTTATTTCCTATAGAATCTATTCTTCCCTATCTTGAACCCTTGGAGATATAATGATGTGTTAAGTGGAAGGTTTGACAACACAATGCATTTAGGAAGGAGAATGCTTTATCTAATGGAAAAAAGAGATGTGGGAGTATGAAATGTTGAAATGATGTTATGTAGTAGATTACGCAACCTAAAAGTTGAAGTATCGATAGTTTAGTTTTAATAGTAGCTTTGTTGATTGAATACATGGGAGTATACATAGAGCATTAGTTCGTGCCCATGGAAACATTCTTCAAGGCAAGTGAGAATGCTCGAGTGATAGAAAAATGTGATTCACCTATCCTCATACAGGGTAATGATTTGGGTGCAGGATGGATTGATCACCATTCCTACTACTCTTATTATTCGCTCTTGTACTGTTGGCTTTGCGAATCTTGAGTGCCCTTTTCAACCTTAGCAGAGAGTCAACATTGAGCCTAAACCTTAGAATGGTATATTGTTACACCCTTCTAAAAGCATCCATTGCTAAGCATAGGAATGTACGGTAAGGATGAATCCCAACCGTGAACTATGGGCACCGTGAACTAAACATCCCCTAATTGACCACCATGAGAGTTTTGCTAGTTCAAGTAGTGTTTTCTTGGAATATGTCAATCATGAAGTAGAATGTGCAAGAAACATTGTGTCAATAAATGTCTAGAGGAGAATTTACTAGAGCCAAGTGAACCCTCAAGAAGTGACCTAGTCAATTTTCTTTTAAGGGTGGTAGCACCCTAATGGATCCCAAACCTTTCTTTCTTTCTAGCCTTCCCAAATCTCGGGACGAGATTTCTTTTAAGGGTGGTAGTCTGTCACATCCCGAAATTCTCCTAATTTGGGAATGTGATATAAATAAAATAATCTTGATTGATTGTTTGACTTTGTTGAAAATTCTCAAAGAGAAGAAATTTTTTGAATAGAAAATCCTCTCAATCTTGATTTCAAAACCTTATATTCTTTTGTTATGACCTAAGTAGCCATATAGGCAAAAGGGCATGGATTGATTATGGATTGTAGAATTGGTGTGCAAGTTTTAAAATTTCAAAATCATGAAGCATGCATGAACACCATTGCACTTAAACCCTAAGGAAGAATTCTATCATAAAAAAATGATTATCCAATACCCTAAATGGGATTTTCCCATTCTAAGTGGAACCAAAGACCTATGGTTTTTCCATACAAAAACTTGGCAAAAGACATTCATGAAGGGGTATGTTGGTATAGGGCATATTTATAAAACAATAGGAAGTGTTTTGAATGGTTTTGGAGCAGATATGAAAAACAAATGATTTAAGTAAGAAAGGAATATAATGCTCTATAAAACAAAGAAAATAATTGATGTTTTTTTTGGGAATTAAATAGTAGAAAAAAAAAGATAAAATCAAAAGAACAGAAAAAACTAGAACTAACCTACCCGGCGGACCAACCCGGCCCAGCCCACCTAACTATCACGCGCAGAGCGTCGCATAGGCCGCAACAGCGCGCAAGCAGCCCAAGGCTGGCCCAGCAGCAGCCCGCGCAGCCCGCCTCCTCTCCCCGTGTCGCTGACGTCTGGGGTCCACCCCGCCCATCTTCTTCCGCCCGACGAAATCCCTGATGAACACGGCTCGAACTGCCCCGTTTTTCGTTCGTTTCGGTTCCGATTTTGTTGCCCCTCGCGCATGACCCAGCCTCTATAATCCCCCTCCTCCACCTCACATCGTTTTCCCCTCTTTTTCGAAACCCTAGCCGCCATCTGGAGCTCCCCAACCTTGCCACCATTATCGCCGCCACCGGAGCTCATAGATCGTTTTCGATCTCGAGGTCCTCGCCACCCCGCGCCTTCTCCTTCCCTCCATCCTCTTCCTTGAGATCCTCCGCATCGTATCACCTATTTTTCCCCATCATAGGAACACAGGAGAGGCCGCAATCTCTCGCCAGAGTGCTCGCCGGAGCCGCAAGGACTGAAGCCCGTCCGCCGCTGCTTGTCGTTGAACCAGAAGGAGAGGGGACAAGCGAAGATCATAGACGGGGACGCCGAAGCCGCCTACTTCACGTGGGCCTATTCACCATCGCCAGGAACCGCCGGGACAGCTGCCACCATCACCGCCAGGAGACACCGTCGCCAGTCGCCGCCGTCATCCGCGAGGTACATCACCAACCTCTCCAGAGCCGTCCGATCTCCGATCGACGACCGCGATTAAAAGAACATGTGAACCGGTACCCACCGGTACCAGTGCGCCACTTGGCCCCCCTGCACCAGCTCACGCCGCGTCAGCGCTGACCCGCCAGTCAGTGCTGACTGCACAGTATAAAGATTTAAATTATTATGGAAATTACAGAACATTGTGAAAACTTGTAAAATGCATAGAAAAAGATCTACTGGTCCAAAAATCGCAAATAATATACTAATGGATTCACAATTGTGTGTAGATCATCAATACACAATTGTTTAAGACCTTTACTTTAAGGTTTTGTAGCAATTAAATAAATAGAGTAATGCCCTTTTTAGAGTAATAAATTCATAAGAAAATAAATAATGTTCAGAAAATTTCAAATAATATATCAATGAATTCACAAAAATGTGTAGAATAATAATATGAGATAATATATAATATTTGCAGTACATAATTACTGTAATGATTTAATTAGTATTAATGGATTTTTAGATTAATAAATCTATAGTACATTATTTATAAATCACATAAATATAAATAATATGTCCCTGGAATCACAATTCTGTGGAGATTACAGATATAATTTTAGTTTGATTTATAGGCAACAGAAACTATAAGAATCATTTAAAACCCATTAAACACTATTTAAATCATACAAAAAGATCTATAACTCCGATTAGGTTGAATCCAACGCCTACTGGTTCGTATTAACGCCCTCTATCCAGTGAACCCAAGAAAAAATTTAATTCGACAGTTAGAACAGGCGTTACAACTGAACTATTAAAACCCCTATATTGGCTAGTAATTATTAATAACAAGTACTCCATTGCATTAATTGGTCTCTTTCATGCATCATATACTTCAGTATTGTTTAGAGAACTAAAATAACCACCATTGTGACTTATTAAATTGTCATGCACGCATTTGTTGTATTTGTTTGATCTCTATGTACTATTGTTTATGTTGTATGCAATTGTTTGATCGATAGATTGCGAGGAGTGCAACGTGTGTGATTGCAACTACTATGATTGCAAGTACTGTGGTTATGACGAGTGAAACCATTATATCTATGAGGATTGTGAGGATTATCTAATCTACTACATCTACAACAAAGGCAAGTGGTGCTATCTTGGTCATAAATGTCCTACTGTTTTCCTATGCATCGTAGATGTTTTTGTAGAATTGCATATGTAGGAATTGATGTGTATATGCTATGCTATGTCCCATATTATTCCCTAGTATTCCTTGTTTATGAGCCATCGTATTGGTAGATTGCTTAGCTATGCTATTTAGACGAGGAAGGGAATCATACCATGAAAAGTTATTTGTTTTGAAAGGATTTTATTTTGTTAAATGACAAACCAACATGATTTTAATGAACCACCTGGGCGGAATGGAATTGATTGGGTCATCGAGTGTGGACTATGGTGGAGAATGCCGCCCAGGACACTGAGAAAGGATTGGCTTCTTTGTTTGGTAGCTTTCGTGTGCAACCATGTGCCAATAATGAAATGGGCGGTTGGTTGGACTCAGTAGGTTGTGGTAACTCGAACCCACGTATCCAGAGATGTAGATAGTGTAGGTTGGACCGGTGCGTGTCGGGTTTGGGGAGCTACTTCCCGAACGGTTCCTTCTTGGACTTCTCCCTATCATCACCCAATATGAGAGTGGTGGTACGAGCTGGGCTGGCCAAGTCACATGGGTAAAGTGTACTAACCCCTGCAGGGTGTATAAACTAAGTGCTTAGCCGTGTCCCCGGTTATGGACAATTTGAGCGACCTGATACTGATGCTATGATATTTCTCACTCATCCTTATTTCTTAATTACTTAAAACTTGTTGGGTGAACATAATTGGGTAGGAGCACCTGGGAGTGAACCAGAGTGTCCTATTTATCGTATTGGAAAACGACTTTGTTACAAATGTTAGGATAAAACTGTTGCTTTATGCAAATGAGCCTGAACTCCACTTGGCCAAATAAGCATGTAGTTGATAGATCTTTTGTTAACCACTTTAGCCTACTTGCCATACATTCAATGTATTGACCATTCGTGGCTGCAACGTTTCATTTAGCAGGTTATATCGTATTTGAGTGATCGTTCATAGGTCGTGAGACTCCACTCAACAATTGTTCGCCTGTGGCACATTTGAAGGATGGAGATCTACCTTGTAATTGATTTCCGCTGTAATATAATGTAAATTCTGGATCAAATTCATTGTATTTATGATGCACAGTATATTTGGTATTATATTGTACTGTGTGTGCCAGTGAACCGATCCAGGGATTGGCACTATACACATGAACTCATCCTTATCAGGCGAGGGTGTTACACCTTTAGTCTTTGCCTCACCGTCAAGCTATTTTCTAGCACCGTTACCACTTGTATTTCACTATCTCTTCGCCGAACTAGTGCACCTATATTGGGTGTGTTAGGGACACAAGAGAATTCTTGTATCTTGGTTGTAGGGTTGCTTGAGAGGGCATACCTTTAACCACTTCCTACCTGAGTTTGATAAACCTTGGGTAATCCACATAAGGGAAACTTGCTTCTGTTCTACAAACCTCTGCACTTGGAGGCCCAACAACTGTCTACAAGAATAGAAGTGTGTAGACATCAAGCTCTTTTCTGGCGCCATTGCCGGGGAGGTAAGGTAAAAGGTACTCACATCCTCCGGTGTGAGTGCTCATAGTTATTTCCTTTAGATTCCGCAATTTTGTATTTTTGTTTCTTGTTTTCACTAGTTAGGCTTAATGGAAAACAACAACAAAATAAGAGAGCTCTATAGTATTTATCTTGAGTTAGGACATGAAGTGTTTGTAGAGAAAATTAAAAAACCTATGGAGCTTTATTTGCATGCTAATAGCAATGTTATTAGTATGAATTCTTTGAACACCATTATTGCTAATGCAATGGAAACGTCTAAGCTAGGGGAGGCTAGTTTTGATGAGTATGATATTTTTAGTCCCCCAAGCACGGAGGAGAAAATTTACTTTAATGATACTATACCTCCAATATATGATGAATATGATATTTTTAATCCACCAACTATTGAGGAGAAAATTGATTGTGATTACAATATGCCTCCTATATTTGATGATTATGGTGATGAGAATAATAATGATGGCTATTTTGTTGAATTTGCTCCCACTACCATTAATAAGAATGACTATGCTTATGTGGAGAGTAATAATCATTTTATGCATGTGGCTCATGATAAGAATGTTTTATGTGATAGTTATATTGTTAATTTTATTCATGATGCTACTAAAAGTTATTATGAGAGAGGTAAACATGGTATTTTGCATCTCAAAAATATTAAGTTTCCCCTCTTTATGTTGAAAGTCTTGAAGTTGCACTTGTTTTGCTTTTATATGCTTGTTGCTTTGTGCTTTCATGACTTGTTTCTTTACAAGATTCCTATGCATAGGAAGTGGGTAAGACTTAAATGTGTTTTGAATTTGCTTCTTGAAGCTCTCTTTTACTTCAATTGATATTTCTTATGTGAGCATCTTCTCAAACTATCATGCCTAACTTAAAGGCGTTAAAGAAAAGTACTTGTTGGGAGATAACCCAAGAGTTTTCTTGAGTCTTGGAAGTTATTACTTCAGTAATGACCTCTCCTTATCCTTTTTGTTTGCTTTTTGTGCCAAGAATGACCTCTAATGAGAGGGAAGTAAGATTTGGGGAGTTGCTGTCCCGAAACAGATTTCTGTCCTCCACCATAAAAATTCGTGAGGAGTCTCTGTAAATCGGATTGAGCGGAAAATTTACAAATAAATCCCCCAGTATGTTAGCTAACTTTTGTTAGTTCAACACTTTTTGATTTGAGAAAGATAAGGTCTTCAAAAAAAATCATTTTCTACCTGCTGGTCTGTTTTAACAGATTTCTACCATTATTTGCATTTGCTTCTTATTGATTCCTTTTTGGGATTCCTTTTGGGAAATTGAGCTTTTTGAGGGAATTGCTACAGTATCTTGTGTTTTTATTGAAAGTTTTTCTGTTCCAAAGCTAAACCTAAAGGTCTATTATCTTTTGAATACACTAATGTTGCTAATGAAGATTGTGTGAAGTTTTGTATGAAGGAAAAATTTCAGGTGGAGAGAGGGAATGATGTAATGAGATGAAGAATGGACAAAAGATCAAGATTGGGGATGATTCCCCATGTCACCACAAGAAATATTCAAGAGGTACAAGCGTCAAAGCTTGGGGATGCCCAAGGCATCCCCTTCTTCGTCAATAAAAAGCCCAGGTCTTTCTAGACACTTCGTTTTTATTGTTTCATGCACAGTTGTGTTGTTCTTGGAGCGTCTTTGTTTTTGTTTTTGTTTTTAGTTTTCATTTGACTAGTTTTCTTGAGTAAATTGGTTGGATCACAACACACTTCTTTTAGAGAGAGACACACTCTGTTTTCCTTGCCTAGAACACTCTAGTTTTCACTCTTATTGTTTTGTGAGTGTTCACTTTTGCCAGCACTGTATTTAGCCTTAGTTTTCTTGTGCTTTCAGCTTAGAAATTTTTAGTTCTTCTTTGTGGATTTGTGAGACAAGCTCATTGATCTTTGATTATTATCTTTGTGAGTTGTTTCAAATAAGTTTCTTGGTGTTGGAAAGGAGTAGTAAGTTCTTGCTTGTAAGTGCAAGAGGAGCTTGCATTGACTGTGACTTAGACTTTGGAATGACATCCTAGGTGTTGTTTTGACCTTATGCTTAGTGATTATTATTGTATCATGTCTTGTTCCAAACAATTGGGCTTGCTTATTGTGCCTTGAAGAAATTATACGTTGTTTTAGCATGCAAAAGCATAGTATTGTGGTATTCTCCTTTGATGCTTTGTTTGGGTTGACTTGGAACATGCTCACACCATGTTATGACTATGACAAGTCACCGTAGCCTCTATGATCATTTATTCTTTGACTTGTGGTACCACTTTATGCTTTGATTAGTAATGTTTTGTCGCTCTGCATGATTATGGCGATTATTGCTCTCTTAGTTGGTTGCTCCCAGTCTTTTGCTAGCCTCCACTTGTATGAGTAAGCTCTACTCATGCTTCCAACTCCCAAGAAACCAAGTTATTCCAAAGTGTCCACTATAAATTCCTATGCATGGTGTGTTACACCATTTCAAGTATATTCTTGTTTTCAGCTATCTTCCAATTAAAAACTATTTTGTTATGTGAAAACTTAGTGATTAAAGCCCTCACAAACTTGATGGCACACTTTATATTCTTTGCCCCTAATAAAGTTGAACCATTGTGTCGTCTATGTTGTATATGGTTGCACTTATACATTGGAATTAGCAGAACCGTGTTGTCACGGGGAACGTTTTTAACATTGCACTTGTACTTTGTACTCAGTTGATATCATGCTATTTTGTCTATGGATGTCACCGGTGTGAAATAAGAGGAAGCTTGTAAGTCCATGGAGTTTGTATTCTGTGTTAGAGAAACTCCTGGGCTGCTAGCCTAAGCCATGCCTAATCATGGTGGAAACGTGCAGCATCACCATAATGAGTATTCTGTGAAGCATCCTCAATAAAAAGCTATGCACATAGTAAATAAAAAGATCGCTGAGATGCTCATTGTCTGCTTGCCTTGTCATTTTGGTTATGGGATAGCTCCTGTACCATGTGCAAGGGGTACCCTGTTGGCGGTTCTCAATGATATGCAAATACTTATAATGACAAGAACTTACAGGTTACTAAAGTTGAGTAGCATGAGGTGTGGCCCTCGTATTCAAGGGACTTGAGATTGCCAACTTATACTTTGTCAAGCATATACTCCATAGTTTGTTCACTTTAACCTTAATCACTTCAAGATGCTTATGATAGGGGCAATGAGGGCTGAAAGCTAACAAGTACCATAATTTTTGGAAGCTCTTTTTGAAACTTGAAATCCCTGCTTCCTTTCCAAAAGGATTTTCTTCCACCACTATTGAGTCTCCACCTTCTACCTTTAGGCACCATTAAGAGAACATAGTTGTCATCATGTGTGCAGTGTTCCAAAGCTTATTGATTGATGCATATTATGATATTACTTGTTCTTGTGCTATTTGTTTCTAGTCACCCTTGTGAACTTTGAAGGTGTCCTATGCATCTATTTGCTACTCTATGAGGGACAAGCTGATTGCCACTATGCCATGTTTTCTGTATGTGAAACAAACAAACGTTTTTCAATGCATGTTATTCATGTTCTTTGTCTGTAGCCTTTCATGTTGCATGCATAGTTAATTTGCCTTATTGTTAGAACTCCACCTTTCATGCACATGTTTAGAGTTCTTTGATCCCAGCTTTCAATGCTTGCAAATGTTTTGATCTTGGTTTTGATGGTGCATGTCACCTCAAAAATTATTCTTTTTATCACTTACCTACTCGAGGACGAGCAGGAGTTAAGCTTGGGGATGCTTGATACGTCGGAAATGTATCTACAATTTTTGATGTTCCATGCTTGTTTAGTATCTACTTTGCTTTGCTTTGTCTTTCTTTGAGGTGTTTTTATATCTTTTCTAGAACTAACCTATTAACAAGTTGCCACAGTGCCAGTTGCCTGTTTTCTTCTGTTTTTGGTTCCAGAAAGGCAGAAAATCAATATTCTCGGAATTGGACGGGACAAAAGCCAAAGTCAATAAGTTTCCGTGAGGGACACGAATCCAGAAGGAGTGACGGAGAGGCACCAGAGGGTGGCCAGACCCCCCTGGGCGCGGCCAAGCCTGGCTCGCGCCTGGGGACGGTGTGGGCTTTCTGGACGCCTCCTTGGCCTCCCCCTTCGCCTATAATATGCCTCCGACCCAAAAACCCTAAGGCATCTAGAAGAAATCCACAAAAACCTCTGTTGCGCCGCCGCCACCGAAGGGGAGATTCGGGGGACAGGAAGTCTCTGTTCCGGCACCCTGCCGGGACGGGGAAGTGCCCCCCGGAGCCATCTCCATCGATCTCCATCGATCTCCATCACCATCTTCATCACCATTGCTGATTCCCATGATGAGGAGGGAGTAGTTATTCCTCAGGGCTAAGGGCTTTACCGGTAGCTATGTGTTCATCTCTCTCTATGCATGATCTTGTGGTCATGAGCTTTGTAATCAAGTAGATCTACCTTGCTACTCAAGTGCTTCATTAGATCTCTACTCTCCCCATGTGTGTGAAAGTGACAACATGCACGCCATGGTGGCACTTAGGCTTGAGTCTACATAAATACTCTTTATGCTTTAATAGATCTATGCTTTTCCCCAAGTGTGTGAAAGTGACAGCGGGCATACCGTGTGTGGCACTTTGGCTAGATTGAATATTTGTTATGAGTTATATTTGGAGTTGGATGTCTCTATGAAATTGTGGTGTTTGTTTAAACCATCTAGCGCTCAAGGTGATAGTGTGGGGTTATCTAGATTGGGGAAGGCGGACTTTGAGGAGTGCTGTTATAGCCCTACCTTGGATTAGAATGTCCAACCGGAGAGTAGTTAAGAGTAGTATCATGAAGAGAGGATATTTATATGAGAGAGTGTTCACTAGTGAAAGTATGATCCCTAGGCCTTGTTCCTAAGCATTGAAACACCGTTTGCTACTAGATCAGTTGCATGTTTGCTTGCTTCCTTCTTGTTTCCTTTAGTCTTGGCCTCACCGTCAAGCTATTTTCTGGCACCGTTACCACTTGTATTTCACTATCTCTTCGCCGAACTAGTGCACCTATATTGGGCGTGTTGCTGACACAAGAGACTTCTTGTATCTTGATTGTAGGGTTGCTTGAGAGGGAATACCTTTGACCACTTCCTCCCTGAGTTCGATAAACCTTGGGTAATCCACTTAAGGGAAACTTGCTGCTGTTCTACAAACCTCTGCACTTGGAGGCCCAACAACTGTCTACAAGAATAGAAGTGCGTAGACATCAACGCTGCACCTTCTAGATTTTTGGGTCTTCTTGGAAAGTATTGGAATGTAGGCCACATCAAGGAGTTGGTGCGCCATCAGCTGATTGCAGGGGTGAAGGAAGCCTTGTCTCTCGTTCGGCTGCATCGTCGCAATGTCAATCTTGCGGAGATAGCGGCTAGACCGCCTCCTCCTCTAGGCAATGTATGGGATATGCGCACTCATTACGCAGTTGTGATGCAGTATGCCGAAGAGATTGTAGATTTATTTGAGAAGCGGACGGATGTTATGCTCCAGAATAATTAGGTCCTGTAAAGAAAATGAGATAATGTAAAGTTTGTATTTATTCAAGTGGGCTTGTAATCCCTTTGTAAAGTTTTTATGTATTGGCACGTAGTGCATTGTATGTGCATATCCTTTTCGTTAGCCTGACGTGGTCAACTACTCAGGTTGTATGCGTTATTGTTAGTCGGCAAAGTCGTAAGCTGAGGCACAGCCCCCAAGCATGTTTAGTGATAAGTAATGCAAGAGAAAAAGATATGTGGGCTAAGGAGCTTAGCTTTTATTCATTGTAAACAAGGAGGTACATTGTAAACGAGGGTTGCTTGTCCTTGACGTGGCCTACATTCCGATACTTTCCAAGAAGACCCAAAAAGCTAGAAGGTGCAGCGTTGATGTCTACGCACTTCTATTCTTGTAGACAGTTGTTGGGCCTCCAAGTGCAGAGGTTTGTAGAACAGCAGCAAGTTTCCCTTAAGTGGATTACCCAAGGTTTATCGAACTCAGGGAGGAAGTGGTCAAAGGTATTCCCTCTCAAGCAACCCTACAATCAAGATACAAGAAGTCTCTTGTGTCAACAACACACCCAATATAGGTGCACTAGTTCGGCAAAGAGATAGTGAAATACAAGTGGTAATGGTGCCAGAAAATAGCTTGTCGGTGAGGCCAAGACTAAAGGCAACAAGAAGGAAGCAATCAAACATGCAACTGATCTAGTAGCAAACGGTGTTTCAATGCTTAGAAACAAGGCCTAGGGATCATACTTTCACTAGTGAACACTCTCTCATATAAATATCCTCTCTTGATGATACTACTCTTAACTACTCTCCGGTTGGACACACTAATCCATGGTAGGGCTATAATAGCACACCTCAAAGTCTACCTTCCCCAATCTAGATAACCCCACACTGTCACCTTAAGCGCTAGATGGTTCCAACAAACACCACAATTTCATAGAGACATCCAACTCCAAATATAACTCATAACAAATATTCAATCTAGCCACTATCACACACGGTATGCACGCTGTCACTATCACACACGTGGGGAAAAGCATAGATCTATTAAAGCACAAAGAGTATTTATATAGACTCAAACCTAATGCCACCATGGCATGCACGCTGTCACTTTCACACACATGGGGAGAGCAGAGATCTAATGAAGCACTTGAGTAGCAAGGTAGATCTACTTGATTACAAAGCTCATGACCACAACAAGATCATGCATAGAGAGAGAGAGATGAACACATAGCTACCGGTAGAGCCCTTAGCCCTGAGGAAGAACTACTCCCTCCTCATCATGGGAATCAACAACGGTGATGAAGATGGCGATGGAGATCGATGGAGATGGCTCCGGGGGCACTTTCCCGTCCTGGCAGGGTGCCGGAACAGAGACTTTTTGTCCCCCGAATCTCCCCTTCGGTGGCGGCGGCGCTGCGGAACTTTTTCTGGAAGTTTGATTGACGACTTAGGGTTTTCTCATCGGGGGCTTCTTATAGGCGAAGGGGGAGGCCAAGGAGGCGGCCAGAGAGCCCACACCCTCCCCAGGCGCGGGCCAGGCTTGGCCGCGGCCAGGGGGGTCTGGCCACCCTCTGGTGCCTCTCTGTCCCTCCTTCTGGATTCGTGTCCCTCACGAAAAGTTATTGACTTTGCCTTTTGTCCCGTCCAATTATGAGAATATTGATTTTCTGCCTTTCTGGAAACAAAAACAGAAGAAAACAGGAAACTAGCACTATGGCAACTTGTTAATAGGTTAGTTCCAGAAAAGATATAAAAACACCTCAAAGTGTAGACAAAACATAAGACAAATGATATAAAACAAGCATGGAGCATCAAAAATTCTAGATACGTTTCCGACGTATCAATGAACCCGCTGATGATCTTGGTCGGACCATTGCCGATGCACCAAGAGACTGTGAAACTAAAAAGAAGAGGGAGAAGTTAAATCACATGTTAGAGGATCACAAAAAGTTTTTGTACCCAAATTGCGAAAATGGTCTAGAAAATCTGGGCAGCACACTGGTCACAAAAAGTTTCTGCGATGGAAGGCTGAGTGTGCTATACCTGACTCCTCATTTGAAAAGTTGCTGAAAATGATGAAGAATATGCTTCCAAAAGATAACGTATTGCCCGCCAGTATGTACGAAGCAAAGAAGGTTGTCTGCCCTCTAGGTTTAGAGGTTCAGAAGATACATGCATGCCCTAATGACTGCATCCTCTACCACGGTGAGGAGTACGAGAATTTGGATGCATGCCCGGTATGCACTTCACTTCGGTATAAGATCATACGAGATGACCCTGATGACGTTGAGGGCGAGCCCCCCGGAAGAGGGTTCCTGCCAAGGTGATGTGGTATGCTCCTATAATACCACGGTTGAAACGCTTATTCAGAAACAAAGAGCATGCCAAGTTGTTGTGATGGCATAAAGAGGAACGTAAGTTAGACGGGATGTTGAGACACCCCGCTGATGGGTCGCAATGGAGAAAAATCAATAGAAAGTACCCGGACTTTGCAGATGACGCAAGGAGTTTAAGGTTTGGTCTAAGTACAGATGGCATGAATCCTTTTGGGGAGCAGAGCTCCAGTCACAGCACCTAGCTCATGACTCTATGCATCTATAACCTTCCTCCTTGGTTGTGCATGAAGCGGAAGTTCATTATGATGCCAGTGTTGATCCAAGGTCCGAAGCAACCCGGAAACGACATTGATGTGTACCTAAGGCCATTAGTTGAAGAACTTTTACAGTTGTCGCACGAACCCGGCATACGCGTGTGGGATGAGCACAAGCAGGAAAAAATTGACCTCCGAGCATTGCTTTTCGTAACAATCAATGATTGGTCTGCTCTTAGTAACCTTTTAGGACAGTCAAACAAGGGATACAATGCATGCACACACTATTCAGATGAGACTGAAAGTATATATTTGGAACATTGTAAGAAGAATGTGTACAATGAGCATCGTCGATTTCTTTTGGCCAAGCATCCCTTAAGAAAGAAAGGCAAGCATTTCAACGGTCTGGCATGTCACCAGACGAAGCCTAAGGAGCGTACTGGTGCTGATATATTTGATATGGTCAAAGATTTGGATCAAATAGTAACCTTTGGAAAGGGTCCTGGCAGAAAATCTGTTCCGAAGGACGCTAACGGACACGCACCTATGTGGAAGAAGAAATCTATATTTTGGGAGCTACCATATTGGAAATTCTTAGAGGTCCGCTCTGCAATCGATGTGATGCATGTGACGAAGAATCTTTGCGTGAACCTGCTATGCTTCTTGGGCATGTGTGGGAAGACAAAAGATACATCGGAAGCACGAAAGGACCATCAACGTATGAAAGACCCATATGGCATGCATCCAGAATGGTTTCAAGGTCATGCCAGCTACGCTCTTACCAAACAAGAGAAGTAAATATTTTTTTGAATGCCTGAGCAGTATTAAGGTCCCATATTGCTTCTCGTCGAATATAAAGGGACTAATAAACATGGCAGAAAATTTTTCCAAAACCTAAAGTCTCATGACTGCCACGTTATTATGGCGCAAATGCTTCCGATTGCATTGAGGGGGCTTCTACTAGATAATGTTCGACTACCCATTGTGAAGCTATGTGCATTCCTCAATGCAATCTCTCAGAAGATAATCAATCCTGAAGATCTACCACGGTTATAGAATGATGTGGTCCAATGTCTTGTCAGTTTTGATTTGGTGTTCCCACCATCCTTCTTCAATATCATGACGCACCTACTAGTTCACCTAGTCGAAGAGATTTCCATTCTCGGTCCTGTATTTCTACACAATATGTTTTCCTTTGAGAGGTTCATGGGAATCTTAAAGAAATATGTTCGTAACCATGCTAGGCCAGAAGGAAGCATCTCCAAGGGCTATGGAATATAGGAGGTCATTGAGTTTTGTGTTGACTTTTTCCTGACCTTAGGCCGATTGGTCTTCCTCAATCGCGGTATGAGGGGAGACTGAGTGGAAAGGGTACTCTAGGAAGGAAATCAATAATATGTAGGGAAGAACATTCTTACACCGAAGCACATTACATAATTCTACATAATTCTATCTTGGTAGCCCCGTATATCGAGGAACACAAGAAAATCTTACGCTCCAACAACACTAGAAAGCATGACTCTTGGATTAGAGATGAACACATGAAGAGTTTCGGCGGTTGGTTGGAACATCTCATCAAAAACAACACTCTTGGAGATCATCTATACTTGTTGTCTAGGTCACCATCTTCGACTATATCGACTTTACAAGGGTACGAGATAAATGGGTATACATTTTACATGATCGCCCAAGATAAAAAGAGCACCCAACCAAAACAATGGTGTCCGCTTTGATGCAACAGACAACAATGGGTCAAAGACAACATATTATGGTTACATAGAGGAGATATGGGAACTTGACTATGAACCTACTTTTAAGGTCCCCTTGTTTCGGTGCAAATGGGTCAAGCTGATAGGAGGAGGGGTTAAGGTAGACAAGAAGTACGGAATGACATCGTTGGATCTCAAGAATCTTGGGTACTTAGACGAAACATTCGTCCTAGCCAATGATGTGGCTCAGGTTTTCTATGTGAAGGACATGTCTACCAAACCTAGAAAAATAAAAAATAACCAAAAGAATACATCAGACCATGAGCCAAAGCGCCACATAGTTCTTTCAGGAAAAAGAAACATCGTGGGAGTGGAGGACAAGACAGACATGTCATAAGATTGTAATAAGTTTCATGAAATTCCGCCCTTCGCAGTGAAGGATGACCCAAGCATCATGTTAATGAATGAATATGCTCCATGGATACGACAGAATCAGAAAGGGACACACGCAAAGAAATGATGTGTAATAATTGTAACATTTTATGAATGAAGATGCTCCATGTGTCCATTATTATAGTGTTGTCGGCAAACCATCTTGAGTGTGTTAGTACCGTTTTATGGCTGGACCGGGCCTTTAGTCCCGATTCGTACTTACCATTAAGATCTGATCTCCAAACGCGCGTGGTCACATATTAGGGAGTGCCCCTATGACTAGTTTCTTGGATATGTCAGAGGACTGGGCTCCGGCGGCATCTCCCTGAAACTGGCTGTAGTGGTTTCCCTGCTCTCGCACACCATCTTTCAGCTTGTAACTTCTCTAACTAGATCAATACGCCTGGGAGCTAACTAGCTAGTTTCACATATTAGGGAGTGCCTCTATGGCCAGCTTGTTGGAGATGCCAGAGGACTGGGCTCCGGCGGCATCTCCCTCAAGCTGGTCGTAGTGGTGTCCCTGCTCTTCAAAACCATCTTGGAGATGCCTCAAACTGGCTAGAGGACTGGACTCACAAGGATGCCTATTTATAGTACAAGAAGCTCGGCATAGTGTCGACACTCATGACATAATGTCGACACTCACCCCTATTATTAGCGTTGACTCATGTTTTGTCCTGGTTGGTGTCACATCCCAAAATTTTCCAAATTTTGTATTGTGAAAAATAAATAAACAAAATAAATAATTGTTGAAATTTTAGGGTGAAAAGAAACTTTTGTTTCTAAATGGAAACTTAAAATCCCATCTTGAACAAACTTTGGTTAATGTTTGAATCCAACTAAATTCAAATCAAGCGAAATGCACTCTTCATAAATGCATCTTGAAATTTAAACATTTGGAAAATAAACCAAAACCCTAAAACCCTAATGGAAGAAAAACATTTCCTAATTATCTCAAAGACTAAGGATTTGATCCATATAAAATTTATCAACAAACATTTATAAATGATCAAAAATGACAAATGGAGATATTATAAAACCAAGGGAATTGGTTTCACTTAATTTGGAACCATAGATAAAATCTTATGAATTTAATAAGATAAGGAAATTAAAATTTCCAAAGCTAATGAAGCACCTATCTAAAAAAATCCATACCAAATGGTGAGCAATTAATCCTAAAAAGATTTAAAAGGATAAACAAATATTAAATAAAATTTTACAAATTGGAATTACCAAGTTTGGATCCTTAAATAAAAAGATATGGATTTTATAAGATAAAGAAAGAAATAATTAATTGAGGAGTATTTTAAAAGCCAAATTAAATCCTGGCCTAATCCATGAGAAAATGGAATAAATATAATCCAAATCCAAATAAAATAATGGATAAAGAAATTTTCAAATAAAAGAAAATGACATTAACCAAATTCTATTCCTATTGGAATAAAGACAAATACACAATTTAAATGATTAATAAATCATATTAAAAATATTCCAAATAATTCAAAGTGAATTATTTGACACCCTAATAAATAAATACAAGGGCCTATTTGAATTAATACAAGGGCCTATTTTAAATTTCAAATGGAGTTTGAAAACAATAATAAATCTTATTTCAATTAATACAAGGGCCTATTTTAAATAATTAATATACCTAAAAAGAATAAAAATATTGTTCTAAATTTGACTTTAGAATGTGTTAAATAACAGTATTATAATCTACACAAAGTTTGGTTGAAGTTTGAATTCAAATGGTTGTTTGAAATGATTAAACAAAATCAAAACAGAATAATAGAAATGGAAAAAGAAAAAGAGAAGAAGAACAAAAAAATGAACAAAGTCAGCCCACTAACCCAGCCCATCTAAGCCAACGAGCCCAGTTCCCCCTCCCCCCTGAATCGTTTTACTACTCAACAGCGAACCCGCAGCCTCGCTGACGACTGGACCCCACCTCCCCTCTCTCTCACTCGCTGACGACATTGCCCCACCTGCCAGTATTCTCTCCTACCCGCCGCGGCGACCACGCCCTTCCTCGGCCGTTTCTGCCGTTGAATCCTCCGCGTAAATTCTCGATTAATGGCTGATCAATTCTTGCCAACGTCCGCTCCATCTTAAACGCCATCGACCACTCCATCTTTCCCCTCAGTCCTTGTCTCCCCGGAGCCACCAGGCTGCCTCGATTCCTCGCGTGAACCCCACTGCCCCGACGACCTTCCCCGGACGATTCCGGCGAACACGACCCACCCCACCATCCCTGCTTCACACTATCTTGCTCACCAGAACCTTACGCACCTGCATGTATCATATGCTCGGCCGCGCTTGCCCCAGAGGCTCGTCCACGTCTTCGACAGAGCGCCACCGTCGACTACATCAACTCCGGCGACCCTTCCCGTAAGCCCCGTCCTTCCCCCCTTTCTCTAGAGGATACCTCTACACTCTACGTTCCTTCGCGCATCTAATGCCACCTGTTTCGCGTCCTAGCTCACCCTGTAGGTTCGTCTTCGACAACACCAGAGCACGCCCATCGCCAGAACGAACTCCGGCGAGAAATTGTCACTATCCTCATGCGCCCCCTACTATCCGAAGACCACCTTGAGCTTCGCCACACCAATGCGATCACTATGAGCTACTCCCCCTCTCCCTTGCTTCCTGTATTAGCCGGAACACCGCCGCGAGAGCACCGCCGACGCACAGCCGCCGCCAGCGCCACCCATCTAGGGTTAGCATACTGTACACCGTTCGATTTTGATCTAAGGGATACGATAGAAGCTTAGTCGAAGAGTTATGTTTTGATCAGAGCCGTGCGATGCACATTAGATCTGACGCTCCACGTTAGTCGATCCGTGCGAACCGTTATTGGCCAGCTAAATCACGCCACGTGGCCCAGTCTGTTTTATAAAAACCAGAAATGATCTATTAGATGTTCAAGTTTGTAAAATTCATAACTTTTGATCCACACGTCCAAATTTTGCAAATTTTATATCAATGGAATCAGCAGAACAAGTATTATCCAACCATGCACTTTGTTTAATAAATTGCTTATGGTAAAATGGTTGTTTTTGCATAAACTTGTGTAGGCATAATTTGAATATAAAATTCATTAGAAAATGGATTTTTTGAACCTACTGACCATATAAACCAACTTGTGGATTCAAAAACATATTTTGTGAGGAAAAAGAATAAATCTTTGATTTAGAACATTTCTAGTCAAATAAAAATGTGGTTTATATGTTAAAAATACTTTTTGGAGAAAAATCCTTGGAAAATGATTTCGATTAAACTCTCTGACCCTAAACACAAAGTTTTATGATTTAAAAATATATTTTGTGAACCCTATAAAAATTATTGCTTTGCTAAAGGCATTTTCAACAACATAAAATATTGATTTAGTGTAAAAAATGGTTTATAGGTGAAACCTTTTGCAAATGGTTTTAATATTAAATACTTGACCATAAAACACCAACATTTGTGTTTAAAAATGTATTTGTCAAACAATAGAAAATAGTACTTTGGTGTGAACCATTTCTAGCAAAATAAAAATGACTTAAAATGGCCATTTTCACTAACTTGTTATCAAATGATTTTGCCACATTTACAAATGACCTTTCCACTTTTATAAATGACCAATAAATATTATATGATGTCTATAACCTAATAGAAACCACTTTTCAAAATAAAACAATCTTTTGCATGCTTGCATGCATTGCTTTGTTTCTATTATTTTATGTGATGTTTGCTTGAATGGTGGATTGAATATTGCTTGCTTGGTTGAATTGTAGTGGAATTTGAAGAGTGTGAATATTGCAAGATCAAGGAGTGAGCTTATAATTCTCTACCAAAAAGGCAAGTGATGCTTCATACTTTGTCCCATTATTTTCACTACGCATTAGTGATATTTCTAAGTAGGACTTGCATGGAATTTTTGCTAAGTATAAACTATGCCATGGGAAATCCTAGTAGATGAAACCTTAGTAGAATTTTCCTAAGTTAAGATTCCTACTACTATCATGCTTAGCTTCGCTAGTAGAAAACAAGGGTGGATTATATTCATGCTATGGAATATTTCTAAGTCTATGACTTGTGTGTTATTTAATAAAACAACAATGTGAATGAATCACCTGGGTGGAATGGTGAGAATGGTTTGTGTTGAGTGGTTACTCAGGGCCCATTTCAATGGACTACCCTGGTGTATCACACTTGTTGAATTCCACCCAGGAACAAAGAGATTTGAGATGTCAAATGTTGAGAAGCTTCAAGTGCAGCCACATGGCATTATGGGCTCTGCCTGGATCATATAGGTTGCAAGAACTTAGCCAAATGGACAGTTGGTGGTAGGTGATGATAGGTTGGAACGTGTCCATTCTGGTCTAAGGGAAGGCTTCTGAAAGATCTTGTCTTGGTGAAACCAAGTCTTGTGGGGAAAGTGTAAAATCTAAGTACTTAGCCATGTCCCTGGAAAAGGACAATTTGAGCATCAAGGCATGGAACTATCAAGAATCTCCTCATCGCAATTTCTAAGCAAAAACTTGTGGTTGAACAAGGGTTGAAGGTTCACCAATTTCTATTGGTGGTTCCTTGGGTGTTTTTTTTGACAAGCATAAACTTAGTGTTTTCAAATGATAAGGAAAATCTATTTTGAGCAAAGCAAGCCTAAGCTCCACTTAGCCAAATGCATATAGATGATAGTCTCTACTATACTACCATAGTATCACTTGCCAATACAATTCAAATGTATTGACCCTTGTGGCTTTAACTTATTATGTTGCAGGTTTGTTTGATGTTAGTGAAATGTGTTGATTAGGATTACAAGTCTACAACCAACATGATTGTCTGTGGCACTTTGAAGATGAAGGACCCCATGCTATAGTTATTTCTGCTGCATTGTAATGAGATAGCCAAATGAGCTATGTAAGATGTAATGAATTATTTTATTCCTGGTTATAAAGTTGTAATATGACCTTTGTTTCTTGATATTACATCTTAACTGTGGATGCTAGCTAATCCAGGGACTAGCATTCTAAACACGGGGATCTCTACCTTATTAAAGGTTGGGACATCTACAGATGGCATCAGAGCACTGTGTTGCCTTTAGGATTGTAACCCTAGGATTGGACAAGACCCCTTAGAAAAAATAGGAATTGTATTTGTTCCAAAAAATTATTTACAAACAATCTTGTAAACTCTTTCCTCAACCTTTTTGGTTTTAACTCTACATCTCTTCTATTTCAACTTCATGGATAAGGCCTCCACCATGAGCAAAGAACTTCACCAACTCAAATGATTTCAACTTCAACATCATCAAAGACTTCAACTTTATGTGCACCAAGGACTTCAACTTGGATATCACTAAAGACTACAAGTGAGACAAGAAATATTAATCAAGACTTGAAGACTAAAGAAACACAACTTAGAAGAATCATCATCATCGTTGGAGTTTGTAACCAAGACACAAGCATTTTTCCCAAGGAAACCATGATCTCATTCAAGAAGAAACAACAAAGAAGGATGGAATGATCTCAAGTGAACCATATAGTTGGACCACAATATTTAGTTTAGATCAAACCCACCAACTTATGTGGTGTAGCAAAATATTTTGTTGCTTAAAAATGTGCTTGAAACTTTGTTGTTTGATTGGAATGTTTGTTTTTGATTGCTTGCACATTGCTTGTGTGAAATTGTTGTGTTTGATTAGAATTATTTCCTTAGAAATAGTTTGCCCATTCTAATCAAAATCCAACCCAAACAGATGACTACTCCAAGAAACTCCAACATCAAGAATGGTGACAACAACAATAACCAAGAGATGCACATGAGAGAACTCATAGTAACCCAAACCCAGTTGAACCAAGTGACAACTCAGTTTTTAGCCAACAACAATGAGTTAGACCCAACCATGCAAATGTTTTTGGAAACCAAAACTCAATTGATGCAAAAGGTGACGAATCAAATGATCAACATGGGAGACAACCCTTCCCAAGGAGTTTGTGACAACAAGGATGTCAAGGATGATATTCTAGAAGGAACCCAAGCTTGCAATGTTTGTGGAGACAAGGATCACACTTCCAAAGAGCATGAAGATCAATGCCCCAATTATGAAGAGAAACATCCAACTAATCAATGCCCCACATCTCAAGCTACTTGTTTCCTATGTGAAGGAAATAATCATGTCCCTATCCAATGCCCCATCTATTCCATAGTTCAACAAAGGAAACAAGGTGGAGTGCATCAACAGATTGTAAACCCCATGAGGGAACAACTTCTACCAAGAAGGATGAAGACAAAGGAAAATCTCAGCTTGCACCTCCATGCAATATGACTCAACTTGATGGACAAAAGAGGAGACATATGTATTATCCAAGAAAAATATTAAGGAGACCAGGAGACTTTCCCACCTTTGAAGTGAGATATGAAGAGCATGAACTAGAAGAACTCCTAGCTTTGGAGAAACCCAAGAAGAAGAAGGACAAAAGTCAAGTGCAATGTTGCCATTGCAAAGAGATGGGACACTATGCCAATGAATGTCCAGAGAAGAAGAAAAAGTATAAGGAAATTAGTCAAGTGTGGTGCAACAACTGCAAAGAGCTAGGCCATTATGTATCAACTTGTCCACAGAAGATAGGTGAAGAACTCAACCTTGTTACATGTTAGAATTGTGGTAACCAAGGACATTATGCAATCAATTGTCCAGAAAAGATGAAGCACAAGATAAACAAGCCTATGAAGGATCTCAGCCTTGTCACATGTTTCAAGTGTGGAAACAAAGGACACTATGCAGATGTTTTCCCAGAGAAGTTTCATCAAGATTCCAAGCAAGCCAGGATATAATCTAGTTGGAAAATTTTTAAGGGTGGTAGTACCCTAGTTGCCTTGAAGCCAATTTGTAACCCTATCCTTCCCAAATCTCGGGACGAGATTTCTTTTAAGGGTGGTAGCCTGTCACATCCCGAAATTTTCCAAATTTTGTAATGTGAAAAATAAATAAACAAAATAAATAATTGTTGAAATTTTAGGGTGAAAAGAAACTTTTTGTTTCTAAATGGAAACTTAAAATCCCATCTTGAACAAACTTTGGTTAATGTTTGAATCCAACTAAATTCAAATCAAGCGAGATGCACTCTTCATAAATGCATCTTGAAATTTAAACATTTGGAAAATAAACCAAAACCCTAAAACCCTAATGGAAGAAAAACATTTCCAAATTATATCAAAGACTAAGGATTTGATCCATATAAAATTTATCAACAAACATTTATAAATGATCAAAAATGACAAATGGAGATATTATAAAACCAAGGGAATTGGTTTCACTTAATTTGGAACCATAGATAAAATCTTATGAATTTAATAAGATAAGGAAATTAAAATTTCCAAAGCTAATGAAGCACCTATCTAAAAAAAATCCATACCAAATGGTGAGAAATTAATCCTCAAAAGATATAAAAGGATAAACAAATATTAAATAAAATTTTACAAATTTGAATTACCAAGTTTGGATCCTTAAATAAAAAGATATGGATTTTATAAGATAAAGAAAGAAATAATTAATTGAGGAGTATTTTAAAAGCCAAATTAAATCCTGGCCTAATCCATGAGCAAATGGAATAAATATAATCCAAATCCAAATAAAATAATGGATAAAGAAATTTTCAAATAAAATAAAATGACATTAACCAAATTCTATTCCTATTGGAATAAAGACAAATACCCAATTTAAATGATTAATAAATCATATTAAAAATATTCCAAATAATTCAAAGTGAATTATTTGACACCCTAATAAATAAATACACCTACTGAAAAGATTTGATAAAATTTAGAATTCAAATGGTGTTTGAAAACAATAATAAATCTTATTTCAATTAATACAAGGGCCTATTTTAAATAATTAATATACCCTAAAAGAATAAAAATATTTTTCTAAATTTGACTTTAGAATGTGTTAAATAATAGTATTAAAATCTACACAAGTTTGGTTGAAGTTTGAATTCAAATGGTTGTTTGAAATGATTAAACAAAATCAAAACAGAATAATAGAAAAGGAAAAAGAAAAAGAGAAGCAAAACAAAAAAATGAACAAAGCCAGCCCACTAACCCAGCCTATTTAAGCCAGCGAGCCCAGTTCCCCTCCCCCCCGAATCGTTTTACTACTCAACAGCGAACCCGCAGCCTCGCTGACGACTGAACCCCACCTCCCCTCTCTCTCACTCGCTGACGACACTGCCCCACCTGCCAGTCTTCTCTCCTACCCGCCGCAGCGACCACACCCTTCCTTGGCCGTTTCTGCCGCTAAATCCTCCGCGTAAATTCTCGATTAATGGCTGATCAATTCTCGCCAACGTTCGCGCCATCTTAAACGCCATCACCCACTCCATCTTTCCCCTCAGTCCTTGTTTCCCCGGAGCCACTAGTCTGCCTCGATTCCTCGCGTGAACCCCACTGCCCCGACGACCTTCCCCGGACGATTCCGGCGAACACGACCCACCCCACCATCCCTGCTTCACACTATCTTGCTCACCAGAACCTTACGCACCTGCCCGTATCATCTGCTCGGCCGCGCTTGCCCCACAGGCTCGTCCACGTCTTAGACAGAGCGCCACCGTCGACTACATCAACTCCGGCGACCCTTCCCGTAAGCCCCGTCCTTCCTCCCTTTCTCTAGAGGATACCACTACACTCTACGTTCCTTCGCGCATCTAATGCCACCTGTTTCGCGTCCTAGCGCACCCTGTAGGTTCGTCTTCAACAACACCAGAGCACGCCCATCGCCAGAACGAACTCCGGCGAGAAAGTGTCACTATCCTCGTGCGCCCCCTACTATCCGAAGACCACCTTGAGCTTCGCCACACCCCTGTGATCACTGTGAGCTACTCCCCCCTCTCCCTTGCTTCCTGTATTAGCCCGAACACCGCCGCCATAGCACCGCCGCCGCCAGCGCCGCCCATCTAGGGTTAGCATACTGTACACCGTTCGATTTTGATCTAAGGGATACGATAGAAGCTTAGTCGAAGAGGTATGTTTTGATAAGAGCCGTGCGATGCACATTAGATCTGACGCTCCACGTTAGTCGATCCGTGCGAACCGTTAATTGGCCAGTTAAATCACGCCACGTGGCCCAGTCTGTTTTATAAAAACCACAAATGATCTATTAGATGTTCAAGTTTGTAAAATTCATAACTTTTGATCCACATGTCCAAAGTTTGCAAATTTTATATCAATGGAATCACAAGAACAAGTACTATCCAACCATGCACTTTTTTTAATAAATTGCTTCTGGTAAAATGGTTGTTTTTGTAGAAACTTGTGTAGGCATAATTTGAATATAAAATTCATTCTAAAATTATTTTTGTGATAAAATATTTGGAAAATGGATTGTTTTGAACCTACTGACCATATAAACTAACTTGTGGATTCAAAAACATATTTTGTGAGGCAAAAGAATTAATCTTTGATTTAGAACATTTCTAGTCAAATAAAAATGTGGTTTATATGTTAAAAATACTTTTTTGGATAAAAATCTTTGGAAAATGATTTGGATTAAACTCTCTAACCCTAAACACAATTTTTTATGATTTAAAAATATATTTTGTGAACCCTATAAAAATTATTGCTTTGCTAAAGGCACTTTCAACAACATAAAATATTGATTTAGTGTAAAAAAGGTTTATAGGTGAAACCTTTTGCAAATGGTTTTAATATTAAATACTTGACCATAAAACACCAACATTTGTGTTTAAAAATGTATTTGTCAAACAATAGAAAATAGTACTTTGGTTTGAACCATTTCTAGCAAAATAAAAATGACTTAAAATGGCCATTTTCACTAACTTGTTATCAAATGATTTTGCCTCATTTACAAATGACCTTACCACTTTTATAAATGACCAATAAATATTCTATGATGTCTATAAGCTAATAGAAACCACTTTTCAAAATAAAACAATCTTTTATGATTTTATGTGATGTTTGCTTGAATGGTGGATTGAATATTGCTTGCTTGGTTGAATTGTAGTGGAATTTGAAGAGTGTGAATATTGCAAGATCAAGGAGTGAACTTATAATTCTCTACCAAAAAGGCAAGTGATGCTTCATACTTTGTCCCATTATTTTCACTATGCATTAGTGATATTTCTAAGTAGGACTTGCATGGAAATTTTGTTAAGTATAAACTATGCCATGGGAAATCCTAGTAGATGAAACCTTAGTAGAATTTTCCTAAGTTAAGATTCCTACTACTATCATTCTTAGCTTCGCTAGTAGAAAACAAGGGTGGATTATATTCATGCTATGGAATATTTCTAAGTCTTTGACTTGTGTGTTATTTAATAAAACAACAATGTGAATGAATCACCTGGGTGGAATGGTGAGAATGGTTTGTGTTGAGTGGTTACTCAGGGCCCATTTCAATGGACTACCCTGGTGTATCACACTTGTGGAATTCCACCCAGGAACAAAGAGATTTGAGATGTCAAATGTTGAGAAGCTTCAAGTGCAGCCACATGGCATTATGGGCTCTGCCTGGATCATATAGGTTGCAAGAACTTAGCCAAATGGACAGTTGGTGGTAGGGGATGATAGGTTCGAACGCGTCCATTCTGGTCTAAGGGAAGGCTTCTGAAAGATCTTGTCTTGGTGAAACCAAGTCTTGTGGGGAAAGTGTAAAATCTAAGTACTTAGCCATGTCCCTGGCAAAGGACAATTTGAGCATCAAGACATGGAACTATCAAGAATCTCCTCATCGCAATTTCTAAGTAAAAACTTGTGGTTGAACAAGGGTTGAAGGTTCACCAATTTCTATTGGTGGTTCCTTGGGTGTTTTTTTTTGACAAGCAAAAACTTAGTGTTTTCAAATGATAAGGAAAATCTATTTTGAGAAAAGCAAGCCTAAGCTCCACTTAGCCAAATGCATATAGATGATAGTCTCTACTATACTACCATAGTATCACTTGCCAATACAATTCAAATGTATTGACCCTTGTGGCTTTAACTTATTATGTTGGAGGTTTGTTTGATGTTAGTGAAATGTGTTGATTAGGATTACAAGTCTACAACCAACATGATTGTCTGTGGCACTTTGAAGATGAAGGACCCCATGCTATAGTTATTTCTGCTGCATTGTAATGAGATAGCCAAATGAGCTATGTAAGATGTAATGAATTATTTTATTCCTGGTTATAAAGTTGTAATATGACCTTTGTTTCTTGATATTACATCTTAACTATGGATGCTATGTAGGGGTTCGTAGCATGGAAAACAAAAATTTTCTATCGCATACAAACAAACAAGCCAAGATCTATCTTCTAGATTGTAGCAACGAGTCGATGGAATAACTTACCCTCGAAGATTCCAAAGTGTTTAACGAGAGCGGATTCTCGTGGGTGATGTAGTCGTACTCTTTCCGATCTCAAGATCGTGTGGACGATCCTTCCGGCGCTGCATTTCGGCAGCGCTTCCGCAGTCGGTCACACGTTTGGTACTCGACGAAGACCTTCCTCTCCCTTGTTCCAGCAGGCAGCGGAGGTTGTAGCACTCTCCTCGCGATTCCGGCAGCACAACGGCGTGGTACCGGAAGTAGAGGGGAAATCCCGCAGGGCTTCGCCTTAAGCCGGAGCGAGTATGGTGGATTATGAGAGAGGGCTATTAGTGGTCTAGAGATTAGACACACCAATTAGAAGGCTCTAAACCGCAGGCTAAAGCAATTAGAAGCTCTAAACCAAACGGCTCTAAACCGGAGATTAGAGGTAGAAACTTGTGTGTCTCAAGGAGGAGCCCTGCCCCTCCTTTTATAGGTGGAGGGGCTAGGCGCGCCAGGGAGGGAGGGAGTCCCTCCCCAACTCGGCCTAGGGCTGGGCGCCGGCTTGGAGGAGAGGAACTCCTCCTCCAAGTTGGTTTCAACCTCCTATTGCTTGTTTCCCACAGTTTCCTGTTTCCCACAGTTTCCTGTTTTAGCCGTTTGACTTTCAAACTGGCAATTTGACTTTCATGTTTTTGGAACAGCAAGAACACTTAGTACATGATGCAATCATTCAATGACACATTCATGTACCCTCCCCCCCCCCCCCCCCGGAGTGCCGGACAATCTGGAACCTTCTAGAACATTCCCGATGAAAACACCGGAATCATTCCCGAACTCTGAAACGGGACTTTCCTTATATGAATCTTATTCTCCGGACCATTCCGGATCACCTCGTGAGATCCCGGATCCCATCCGAGACTCCGAACAACATTCGGTCTCTTTCTCATAATACCATAACTACTCAAAACAACGTCGAATACTTAAGTGTGTCTCCCTACGGTTCGTGAATTATGCGGACATGATCGAGACACTTCTCCGAACAATAACCAATAGAGGAATCTGGAAATTCATATGGCTCCCACATATTTCTACGATTACTTTGCGATCGAATGAACCACTTACATACGATACCAATTTCCCTTTGTCTCACGATAGTTTACTTATCCGAGGTTATGATCGTCGGTATCTCTGCATACCTAGTTCAACCTCGTTACCGATAAGTACTCTTTTCTCGTTCCCGTGATATGTGATCCCTTGTGACCCATCACATGCTTGCAAGCTAATTGGATGACATTCCACCGAGAGGGCCCAGAGTATATCTATCCGTCATATGGATGGACAAATCCCACTCTTGATCCATGTGTTTCAACCAATACTTTCCGAACACTCAATGCCACCTTTATAGCCACCCAGTTACGGTGTGGTGTTTGATGTCATCAAAGCATCCATCCGGTAAAGGTGATATGCATGATCTCATGGTCGAAGGAATTAGGTTACTATGTATCAGAAAGCATATAGCAATTAAACTATTGAAATGACTTGATCTTTATGCTACGCTTATCAATAGGAGTATGTCCACCATATCATTCTCCTAACGATATGATCTTGTTGTTGATAACATCTCAATGTTCATGATAGGGAAACCTCAATCATTTAATCAACCAACAAGCTAGTGAAGTATAGAGGCTATACTAGGGACTTCAAATTAAGTTTACAAATCACACAAGTATTAATGTTTCCTTGTTAATACTATTATAGCATGAATGTAAACTTTTATCATAAACACAAAGATATAATAATAACTACATTTATTATTGCCTCTAGGGCATATCTCCAACATGCTAGCTATTGATCCAGGGACTAGCATTCTAAACACAGGGATCTCTACCTTATTAAAGGTTGGGACCTCTACAATTGGTGTCTCCAACCGGGACTAAAGGTTCATCTTTAGTCCCGGTTGGTGACACCATACGGGACAAGGTACAAGCTGCATGACATAATGTCGACACTCACCCCTATTATTAGTGTTGCCTGGCCCAGTCTGCCGCAATCCCTTTAGTCGCGGTTGGTTTATCCAACCGGAACTAAAGATGAACCCTCTCTTTATAGGCATTTCCCTCTATTTATAGGCCTTATATTCTATTTATAGGTTGCTCGATTCAGCTTGCCCATCCTTTCCTCTATTTTTAGGCTGCTCTATTTATAGGCTGGTCTATTTATATGCTGCTCTATTTATAGGCCTTGTCCTACGGCATTTTGATTGCTGTAGGCAGGTAGAAAAGAACATCATTTGATCACCTGAGCGAACTCACAAGAATACAACAACATCTTCATATTTACTCCCGAGACTAGCTAACACTCAAGACATTTATTAATATTAAAAACCGGGACTAAAGCCGCCCCCTTTAGTCATAATCATGCCTAGTCCTATAGTACGCAGCTTCAGGGTCTTCTTCGTCATCGTCACCTGCCACTCCGGGGATCCTCAGCCCAGCCATGGCATATACCCGGGGCACCTGTCACTCCGGCCTCGGATTCACGACAGGCGGGGGAGGGGTCTCCTGGAAGACAATGCCGCTACCGCTGGGCGGGTCCTTCTTGTGGCTCTATGGCGGGTGGACTTGTGGGCATCGCAGGCGAGGATGGTCTCCCCCGGCGATGCAGCGCCGGCTTCGTTGTGGTTCACCGGGGGCGGGCCATCACCCTCGTACCTGGCGAGCTCCCTTTCCCGTCGGTTAGCGAAGAAGGCATTCCAGGTGTTGTATTTGTTGGGATCCCACTGGAGATCCATCCGCTGCTCCGGCGTGTGCTCGTGGTAGAAGTGGTTCGTGATGGCCGCCTGGCGTGCGGAACCTTGAGGGACAGGAGGGACAAGAACCCCTCCAGCACTCAGCATCCAGCCGGCGGGCGGCCGGTAGCCCTGCGGACAAGGGTATCTAGAGGCACACAGCGCCTCGGTCTCCTCGAGGGTCAGAATGGCCCAGTAGGCGCTGTCCATTGTTGTGAGAGAGGAAGGTGTGGATGTGTGGATAGCCATGACGCGATCTCCCTAGATCTAGAGGGAAAGGGCGGGAAAACTTGGCGGGAAGCGGTGGGAAATGGCGGGAAATATCTTTAGTCTCGGTTAGTGACTACAACCGGGACTAAAAGCTCTAGTAAAAAGGAAAGGCCGGGAAAACTTGGCGGGAAGCAGTGGGAAATGGCGGGAAATATCTTTACTCCCGGTTAGTGACTACAACCGGGACTAAATGGATATTATATTAAGATTCTTTATATTTTTCTGATAACAATAGACATATTATTTGTTTTATTTAGATTTTTACAATAGGAGATATGATTTTCCAAAGTTTTATATTTGATTTGAATTAAAAAAATAAAATTTACAAATGAAATAATTTATAAATGATGCAAACAAATGTATGGATATTACATTAAGATTCTTTATATTTTTCTGATAATAATAGACATATTATTTGTTTTATTTGGATTTTTACAATAGGAGATATGATTTTCCAAAGTTTTATATTTGATTTGAATTAAGAAAAGAAAATTTGC
The DNA here is from genome assembly GCA_916181665.1 of Avena sativa. Lineage (NCBI taxonomy): Eukaryota > Viridiplantae > Streptophyta > Magnoliopsida > Poales > Poaceae > Avena > Avena sativa. The sequence goes on from OV702280.1 coordinate 430,187,661, forward strand.
AAATGAAATAATTTATAAATGATGCAAATAGATGTATGGATATTATATTAAGATTCTCTATATTTTTCTGATAATAATAGACATATTATTTGTTTTATTTGGATTTTTACAATAGGAGATATGATTTTCCAAAGTTTTATATTTGATTTGAATTAAAAAAAATTACAAATGAAATAATTTATAAATGATGCAAACAGATGTATGGATATTACATAAGATTCTTTATATTTTTCTAATAATAATAGACATATTATTTGTTTTATTTGGATTTTTACAATAGGAGATATGATTTTCCAAAGTTTTATATTTGATTTGAATTAAGAAAAGAAAATTTATAAATGAAATAATTTAGAAATGATGCAAATAGATGTATGGATATTATATTAAGAGTATCTATATTTTTCTGATAATAATAGACATATTATTTGTTTTATTTGGATTTTTACTATAGGAGATATGATTTTCCAAAGTTTTATATTTGATTTGAATTAAAAAAGAAAATTTACAAATGAAATAATTTATAAATGATGCAAAAAGATGTATGGATATTATATTAACATTCTTTATATTTTTCTGAAAATAATAGACATATTATTTTTTTATTTGGATTTTTACAATAGGAGATATGATTTTCCAAAGTTTTATATTTGATTTGAATTTAAAAAGAAAATTTACAAATGAAATAATTTATAAATGATGCAAACAGATGTATGGATATTATATTAATATTCTTTATGTTTTTCTGATAAAAATAGACATATTATTTGTTTTATTTGGATTTTTACAATAGAAGATATGATTTTCCAAAGTTTTATATTTGATTTGAATTAAAAAAAGAAAATTTACAAAAAATAAACTAGTCGCGGGTCGTGGCTTAACCCGCGACTAAAGGGGGGTCTTTAGTCGCGGGTTAAGCCAGGACCCGGGACTAGAGACCCTCTACTCACGGGCGGTGGCTTAGCACGGGACTAAAGGTGCGTCCGTATATATTCCGCGCGCCAGGGGAGGTGCTGCCCAGCATTTGGCATTTCTCGATGAAGACGAAGACGAACCACACAGGCGAGTCATCGAAAATGCAGGAGAGGTGCTGCCCGGCCGCCGATTCCACCACGTCGCCGCCCTCGTCTCCGACCGTGCGTGCTCCGCCGCTCCGCCGTGTTGTGCTGCCGCGCGCCGCCCCGCAACATCGCCACCTCGCCGTGCTGCCGTCGTACGTGCTACCGCCGGCGTCGGTGCGCTCGAGGGTGGTTTTTAACCACAAATAATATTAGCTAGGGTTATTATAATTAGAATTATTGTTTTAGTTATTATGATTAGGATTATTGTTTTAATTATTTTTTTGTTTTAGTTATTAGGATTATATTGTTTACCACAAATAATATTAGGGTTATTATAATTAGGATTATTGTTTTACCACAAATAATATTAGGGTTATTAATATTTTTTGTTTTAGTTATTAAGATTATTGTTTTACCACAAATAATATTAGGGTTATTAATTAGGGTTATTTTTTGTTTTAGTTATTAGGATTATTGTTTACCACAAATAATATTAGGGTTATTGTTTTTTTGTTTTAGTTATTAAGATTATTGTTTTACCACAAATAATATTAGGGTTATTTTTTTGTTGTATTTATTAGGATTATTGTTTTACCGCAAATAATATTAGGATTATTGTTTTTTTGTTTTAGTTATTAGGGTTATTGTTTTTTTCTAACCTGATTAACTCTCTTTCTGTTATAGTTAATTAAGTCATGGATCCATCCGAAGATCCTGGTCGCATTGGTGAAGGTTTTCTTCATGGCATGATAAGAGGTGAAATTCCTCTTAATATTACTACCGGTGAAGATATTTTGCTCAAGGAAGAGATTTCCTCATATCTGAATCCATCCGGTGATGGAATAGAGGAAAACCTGATGTACCAAGGGGGAGACCGGATGGACGAAGGGCAAACAAATAACAACAAACAACAATAATGATAGCCCCTCGACAGGATCCGACAAGGTACATATATATAAAGCCTCGTGTTACCTCTATTCATTAATATATATATATATATATATATTAATCACTCTCTCTTCTTGTTCGTTTAGCCCACCGGATCAAAGCAATCGACAGCTCAAACGAAACAAGGGACGAACAAAAAATTGGATGGTAATCAGAGGTTCACCATCGAAGAAATAGATGATGATGGTGAACCGATTGCTCTAGAGAAGCACCGGAGGATGTTTACAAATCAATGCGGGGTGCTTGTTAGGGACAACTTGCTGATCACCATCCAAGAATGGAATAAGTCAAAGAAACCCGGTGAAGAATCCAACAGTTATGTCATCGATGATGCCAAAGATGACCTTTGGCAGAAGCTCATAGCGCATTTCATACTACCTCCAAAGTATGAAGAATTTGAGGCAGATGGAATTACCCCAAGGACGGATGGGCTTGAAAATAGAGCGAAAGTCAAGGTGTGGGCTCTGAGCAAGATGGACGAACTGTACCGGAACCACAAGAAAAGTTTATACACGAAATATGTCGCAAAAAAGAAAACTCTAGACTTCGCGGGAGCAAAAGAGAAGTTGAGAGAACAGTGGCCCGATTTTGTAAAGTACAAGCAATCTGATAAAGCAAAGGCAAAGTCGGCAAAGAATGCGTTAAATGCCGCCAAAAATAAATACCATCATAAACTAGGGACAAGTGGCTACAAGTGTGCCGTCCCTAAGTGGGAAACTATGGAGAAGGAAATGATCACTCCTGGTATAGATGGATGGCCCGAGAGGTCAAAGCACTGGTGGTACGGTCATTCGTTGGACCCAAAAACATGGAAGTCATTATTTCATGAAAAAATTCTAAAACCCTCCAAAGACCTTATTCAAGCAATGAACGATGCTCAATTAGGATTGTTCTGTCCCGAGAGAGAGAACGACGAGCTGAAACGCGCCCGCGGGAATCCTGAAAAGGGTGGACGAACACGAGGCAAAGGCGCCGGTGTCTCGTGGAAGAAAGGGTTTACTCAGTACGATGACAGTTACAGAAGCCGTTAGAGAAAGAAGTACCGAGAGGCAGACCGGATCTCCAAGGTAGAGCAGGACCTAGCTGATCTAAAGAACCTCATGCAAGAAATTAGCCAAAGGTCGTTGTCAACTCACCCGCAGGCTGATGATCCTCCATTGGATCTTAGCCATTGGAGAAGCAGCATGGCTTCCACGAAGGTCCGGGCTGATGATCAAGCACTGCTAGATGATGCACCGGCTCCTCGCTACCCCATGGATGATGTCACAGAGATGGCACAATGTGAGCTACATCATCCAATGAACAACCTATCCTTCAAGGTGGCGATCGGCACTGCTTTACCTTGTCTACCTGGAGCACTCCACCATTCACTTCCGATTCCACCTGGCTATGCTCGTGTCACAGTGGATGACATAGTGGAAGATTTTGCGAACCTAGAGATTGACATCGCTACGCCTGAAGGCCTTACGAAACTAGGAGATATCAAGCGCAACATCATTCTATGGAAGAAGAAGTACATCAAGTTTCCAGGCTCAGCGCCAAGGCCACCGACTCCAAGGAATCCAAGTCCACCCCACCCTGATGATCGTCAACCTCCAAGTCCACCCCGCATCGAATATCGTCAACCTCCAAGTCCATCCCAACCCGATTATCGTCAACCTCCAAGTCCACCCCGCCCCGCTGACGATCGCCGCAGCAGGAGTACATCAACTCGATCTCTGCCTCCGCGCAATACTCGATCTCCGCCTCCGCCTCCGTGCAATACTACTACCTCGTCGAAGAAACGGAAGGTCGACACTCCCCTGCGCCCCACATCGAAGAAAGGTCAAACGGCGAAGATAGTCGACATCCCGCCAGCTCTTCCAAAGAGACCTTATGACAAGACCGACGAGGAAACTAACACGGATGTGGCTTCTCAAGTTAAGGCGCATTTTGCACCTAAAAAGCCGGAGCCAAAGCCGGTATATGATGAAAAAACCAAAAAGTAGGCTAAGTCCTTTCTTGAGCAACCATCCTGGATATCGATGAATCTGGAATCAGACTATGACCGGGAGATTATTAAGCAAGCAAAGAAGAAAAAAAGCACAAGTGCAAAAAGCGGGAAGCAAGTTGCCCAGCTCGGAGCGCAGAAGAATCGATCGTTCGCCCCGCTCAAAGTTATTTCAGACCTCGATAAGGCCTTCAGAGCTGAAATGGATATGGACATGCAAATAATGGACCCCAGAACCCGTACTAATGCTGCACTAATGGGCATCACTGTATCGGAGGCCAAATCACTTGCTACCGAAGCAAATATGTCTCTTGGTAAATATTTAGGCTATAAAGATACGCCAGTGGGTCAGATAGTACGGAAGTATGTCCAAGGGGAGCCTCTAGTCAGTAATGAGGAGCTCGCGCGTCTATCCACACATATGCGAAATCTGCACGAATGGTACATGTCGCAAACAGAAAAAAGCATCAGAAAGATTGGTTTCTGGTGGACGTTAGAAAGGAGCATCACTTCAAAGCATACTCGATACAGGTTCAAATGACCGAACTGTTTCAGTTATACAACCAGCGCGCCCTCGACAAATCTATCATTGGTTGCTACTATCTGTAAGTTATTTATTTCTATAATTAAGTTTGTAGCTTAGATCGTTCATTGCATTTAATATATTATCCTAACTATATATCCTTTTGTATGATATTATATTCTGCAGAATGAAGATGCTTGAATGCAAAAGAGCTAGAAGATATGATGTTGGGTTCATTGACCCATATATCGTTAATGAATACACGTTAAAGGATCACCCCAAGGACGTGGAGGAAGACCTGTGTAGGTTCTTAACCGAGAATAATTTTGTTAAGAAAATACTATTTCCTTACAACTTTAAGTGAGTGTTTCTATCTTGTACACACTTTATTTTTGCTTACTCGATGAGCTATGCATGTATGCTTATGTAAACGTCCACAGATTCCACTGGATCTTGCTAAACATTCAAGTTGACAAGTCCCTAGTTGAAGTCCACGACTCATTAAGTTGGGACCAAGAGAAGTGGAGCGACATGAAAGCAATGCTCCATAAGTAATTTCAATGATTATCGCATTATATCGGCCTCTTTCGTTCATTTCCTGATATCAAGTAACTAATAACTCCTTTGTTCATTTTCTTTGTCGAGCACGTGTTGGACACGGTTCAGATAGAAAATACCAGGTCCATTCAAAGAGGAGCTAACTTATAAAATGGTGAAGAGTTTACAGCAGCCACCGGGAACTCATTTATGTGGATACTACGTCTACGAGTACATCCGCGAGTTGACCAGTAAGTGGAAAGTTGACTCACATTATATTTATGGTTTGCGGGAGAAACTAGAGCCAGACCAGCGCATACGAGCAATTCAAGAGGAGCTGGCGGGATTTATGATGAAGGAGTCCTTGATGTACATGGAGAGCATTATGCGGATGACGTGGAACTCGATATGCCTTAGTGATCTCCATGTAGTTGATATGATATATATATCATCAACGACCATGTAATTTCAAAATAATTCTTCCTTTTGATATGATTGATTATATGTATGCTTGCAAGGGATTGATTAATTATATAGATGCATCAACATGTACTGTGTATGTAGTAGCGTAGAATATGTGTACTGAAATATATGTTTGAAATTATAGTGAAACACAAAACGAAAAAGGAAAGAAATAGCAAAAAAAGGAAATACACAATCTCTGCTGCGGCAGAGAAACACACAATTCTCTGCCGCGGCAGGAAACCATATAGTCCCGGGTGGTGTTACGGACCGGGACTAGAGGGTTTCCACCCCCCGCCTCGCTGAAACAGCCACATGGCTGTTATCAGTCGCGGGCCGTAGCGAGCCAGGACTAGAGGGGGGCTCTAGTCCCGTTTTGGCAGTCGTGGGCCCAAAACCGGGACTAGAGCCAGTTGAGGCCTGGGACTGGAGGCCTGTTTTCCACCAGTGGGGTTAGACTTAAATATGTTTTGAATTTGCTTCTTGATGCTCTCTTTTACTTCAATTGATATTTCTGATGTGAGCATCTTCTCAAACTATTATGCCTAACTTAAAGGCGTTAAAGAAAAGTACTTGTTGGGAGATAACCCAAGAGTTTCCTTGAGTCTAGAAGTTATTACTTAAGTAATGAACTCTCCTTATCCTTTTTGTTTGCTTTTTGTGCCAAGATTGACCTCTAATGAGAGGGAAGTAAGATTTGGGGAGTTGCTGTCCCAAAACAGATTTCTGTCCTCCACCATAAAAATTCTTAAGGAGTCTCTGTAACTCGGATTGAGCTGAAAATTTACGAATAAATCCCGCATTATGTTATATAACGTTCATTAGTTCAACACTTTTTGATTTGAGAAACAAAAGGTCTTCGAAAAAATCGGTTTCTACCTGCTGGTCCGTTTTGACAGATTTCTGCCATTATTTGCATTTGCTTCTTATCGATTTGTTTTTGAGTTCTCTTTTGGGGAATTGAGCTTTTTAAAGGAAGTTGCCTCAGTATCTTGTGTTTTTAGTGAAAAGTTTTGCTGTTCCAAAGCTAAGCCTGAAGGTCTATTATCTTTTGAATACACTAATGTTGCTAATGAAGATTATGTGAAGTTTTGTATGAAGGAAAAATTTCAGGTGTAGAGAGAGAATGATGAAATGAGATGAAGAATGGACAAAAGATCAAGCTTGGGGATGCCACCCCGGTGTCTCCCCAAGAAATACTCAAGAGGTACAAGCGTCAAATCTTGGGGATGCCCAAGGCATCCCCTTCTTCATCAATAAAAAGCTCAGGTATGTCTAGACACTTCGTTTTTATTGTTTCATGCACTGTTGGGTTGTTCTTGGAACGTCTTAGTTTTCGTTTGCTTGCTTAGTTTGTTTAGTTTGCTTGAATAAAGTAGTTTGGACCCCCGTTCTCGCTGTGTTATTTCAAATAAGTCGATTGGTGTTGGAAAGGAGTAGAAAGTTCTTGCTTGGAAGTGCAAGAGGATCTTGCATTGACTGTGACTAGGGGTGGACATATAGCTCGAGGCTCGAGGCTCGGTTCGGGCTCGTCAAGGCTCGGCTCGGGCTCGACTCGGCTCGGAGGTTGAACAAGCCAAGCCTAAAACCTGAAACTCAGGCTCGAGGCTCGATAAGCCCGCTCGATCAAGCTCGCAAGCCGGCTCGAAGGCTCGATGTAATTAAAAAATTCGCCATGACCTTTGCTAAAATTGTAACAATTCACGATTATGATCAACAATTCATCATGAATACATGCATAACATAGTATACCAAGATTCAGAAAGTATGAATGGTGATAACAAGTGCATATGTCAAAAGTTCACAACATAAACGTCCATTCCGGTACATAGATATTGTCATACATAACGAACACAAACATATAATGATAGTGGCATACATCACAATCACAAACACAAACACATGCACTTAGTTCGACAAGTAGAACATCTGAGCCCAAAAGAACCATCATCTCGATCATTTCATCTTCCTCCATCCTTGTTGCATGTTGATTCTGCAGCACACAAACAAAAGAAAATCACATTCACTCTATTTTAAGAGTAGTTGGCTGCTATATAAAAAGTTTTAGGAGAAAACACACGAAATGAAGACAAACTATTCAGTTTTTTTAGTTAACTTGATATGCACAAAAAGGTCCAGCAACTAAAGATACAAAAAAATCACTATATACACATTTTTGCTTCAGTTTTAGTGTTGCCAAATAAGTTCCAGCAACTTAAAGAGACTAAAGTGGCACTAATTACTCCACTTCCATTGAACTATGCTGATGTACAAAAGAGTCCAGCAAGTAAAGACTAGAAGGCACTAAAAATTGTATGTTTTGCATCAATTTTCTTGTTGTACAAAAAATTACAGCAACTAAAAAGACCAACATGCACTCTAAGTTTTGCTTATTTGTACTTACTAGTTGCTCCCCACCATGCTTTTTGGAAATGGAATGAACTCGACATCATCCGCATCATCTGGTTCCTAAAAGATTGAAATGGTAATGTTAGATATGCATAAGAAATATGATAGAGAATTAAATCATTAACAATAACACACATACCGGTCCCAACGAAACTTTGTTGTCATTGTGGGCACCCTTAATCCAGCTAGAAGCACACACCAACGCCTCCACCATCACTGGCTTTAGAGAACTCCTGTAGTCATCTAGAACTCGACCCCCGGTGCTGAAAGTTGACTCCGAAGACACGGACGTGGCTGGTATGGACAAGAAATTCTTTGCCATCTTTGCTATAACAGGGTATCTATGTGCATTCAGCCTCCACCACAACAGCACATCAAATTTTTTGTTCAGCAAGCTCTCATTCTCCTCATCAAGATACTTGAGAAGCTCATTCTTTGATGTCTCCAAAGAAGTTTCATTTAAGTACGAGGTAAACTGGCTAGCACTTGAGGGTAGAGAGGAACTTATATCCACAATTGAAGATGATGATGCACCTGATCTATAAGAATCAGCTTTCTCATGACGGTGATGCATATCATAAGTTTCATACAACTTTGTCAACTCGATGTCAATCAGATTATATTCAGCGAGGGCTTTGCCTTGTTCATAGATCATTCTAAACCCCCACTTAATGTACTTCAGTTTGTACCTTGGGTCAAGAATGGTAGCAATTACCATGACATTATTGGGCTCTTCCCAATACTTGTTGAATTTGTCCATCATTGCCTCTCCCATAACTTTCAAAGGTGGATTCTTTGAGTCACATGCCTCTTTAAGCGCAATCTTGACATTGACAATGTGAGGATAAAATATGTTGGAAGTAGGATATGTAGAGCCAGAAAATGCAGTAGAAACCTCAGCCAAAGAAGCAAGTATTGGTGTAACGGTATTGAATAATGCCCATTCATCATTTGAGGGCTTCCATTTATAGTTTGCATCGCTGTCCGAATAAGAATCTAATGCATCTCTATAGGCAATGGCTGTTCTTAACATGTGGTAGGTTGAATTCCATCTAGTGGTCACATCAAGTTTCAGCCCCTCACCTACTATGATTGCAAGAGACCGACAAATTTCTACAAACTTGTGCAATCGCGATACCGACTTCTTGATGTACTTGACAGATTCCCTCACATTGTTTTTCAAAGGGGTAATGGTTGCAGTCCCATCGGTCACCACCAAATTAATAATATGAGCACAACAACGAACATGGAAATATTTTGGAACAAAACAATAGGAGCTTCTAGCAGCAAACATAGCCTTCAAATTGCGGATTGCTACATCATTGTTGGTTGCATTATCTAGAGTGACCGAGATGATTTTAACTTCTATCTTCCATGCAGCCACACACTCAAACACAGCTTGGGAAATCACATTTCCACTATGTGGAGGGTCCAACTCCACGAAATTCAGCACACGACATTGCATGTTCCAATCCTTATCGATGAAGTGTGCAACTAAACACATATAGGAAAGTGTTTGGTTGGATGTCCACAAATCAGTAGTTAAAGCTATGTTATCCACACCTTTGAGAACCTTCATAAGGCTATCTCTCTCAGATTCAAACACCTTTAAGCATTCCTTTCTAATGGTTTTTCTACCAATAAACTCATACTGTGGATTTAAATATTTCATGACTATGTTGAACCATGTGTGCTCTACCATCTTAAATGGATAATCATGACAAATCAGCATCTTAGCAATTAACTTTTTAGCTTCCTCTTGACTATACTTCCTAGAAGGTTGCAAAACAGGAATACCGGTATCATTTGCATTAGATGGCTGAAAGTTGAGAAGGGTTTGAGTAGCCACCTTTGCCATTGCAACCTTGTAAGCGGGACATACTTTGCTGTAGTGCCGCAACAAATGTGAAGTGGCTCCTCCATTCTCCTTGATGTAGGATAAATACTTTGTGCAATACTTGCATTGTGCCATAAGCACCTCGACACTTGGATCCTCTTTGGATGGCTGAGGAACCTTATCGAAGTGGTCCCATACCTTTGACTTAGACTTGCCACTTGGTTGAACAATAACCTTCAGACCAACCTTCATTCCCTTGTGTCGCTTCTTCCCTCTCTGAGAATTCCCACCATCATTATCCACAGAATTCCCATCATCAGATATGTCAATATGACCATCAACAAATACATCATCTTCAGACATGTCATCGTTCTTATCAAAAGAATTTTCCTCCTCGTCGGACTCAATTGTTTGAGGCTGCACCTGCACACATGATACATTTACTAGTATCACAAACATGAAACACCAAGAATTCAAGACACATGAAACATCAATAACTATCGGTTGTGGTGGACAAGCTGCTGTTGCCGGCTGCGATGATGCCGTTGTTGTTGGTTGCGAAGATCCTGGTTTAGTTGCAGCGATGCCGAGTAGAGCAGTTGTCTTGGATTTCATGGCTTTGTTGTATGCACGCCTCTTTCCCTGGCCTGGACGTGCCTGTGATGCAGCACTCTCTCTTCCTAGTTGCATCTTGTTTCTACAGCAACAACATGACAGGAAATAATTACTAGATGCCACCCAAATTATTTAACTAATGAAGCATGACACCCAAAATAGTTGCTATCAGTGCATAATAAGCATGACACCAAATTTCATTTAACTAATGAACTTCAAAACATTGTAGGACATCATTACAGAAGCATTAGTACTAGAAATTAAAACAGCCCAAATTAAAACATTGTAGGAAACTAGGATTGTAATAGGCCTAACGAGAAATTGGGAATATGCTCACTTGCTGTGGACGAAGCACTGCTGCCGGTGTGGGCGTGTGGCTAGGCGGACAGGCGGAGGGGGGAGGGCCGACGGCCGGCGGGCAGAGGGCAGAGGGCCGCCGGCATCGCTAGGCGCTAACCCTAGCTTCGCCCCTAGGCCCTAGATCTTCTCCACGCCGCGCGAGACCAAGGGAAGGGGAGGGGAACATGCTCAGGAGGGGTAGGGGCAAGGGAGTGGAGCACCTGGGGCATAGGGATGTCGGCGGTGGCCGGCGACGGGCGGCGCGCGGGCAATGGAGTGGAGCACCTGGCGGCGCGAGATGGGGGCGAGCAGGGTCGGGGGCGGGGCGTCGGGCAGGGCAGGCTCGAGAGCGGGGGGGCTGCACGCACGGAACGGGTCGGGCTCGTGGAGGTGGGGTCACTGGGGTGGGTCGGGCTCGTGGGGGCAGGGAATTGGTATGAGGCTCATTTATTTTTTCGGCTCGACGAGCCGCTCAAGCGAGCCGCGAGCCCTCTTTTCAGTACATTTTCAGCACCAAGCCGAGCTTGGGCTTGGCTCGAGTTTACCGAGCCTGGCCGAGCCGAGCCGCGAGCCGGATCGGCTCGATTCCACCCCTAACTGTGACTTAGATTTTAGCATGTCATGCTAGGTGTTGTTTTGACCTTGTGCATAGTGATCATTGTTGTAGCATGACTTGTTCCAAACAATTGGTATTGCTTAGTGTGCCTTGAAAGAATCATGCGTTGTTTTAGCATACAAAAGCATAGTATTTTGGTATACTCCTTTGATGTTTTGTTTGGGTTGACTTGGCACATGCTCACACCATGTTATGACTATGAACATGTCACCATAGCCTCTATGATCATTTAGTCCTTGACTTGTAGCACCACTCTATGCTTTGATTAGTAATGTTTTGTCGCTCTGCATGATTATGGCCATTATTGCTCTTTTAGTTGGTTGCTCCCAGTCTTTTGCTAGCCTCCACTTGTATGAGTAAGATCTACTCATGCTTCCAACCCCAAGAAACCAAGTTATGCCAAAGTGTCCACTATAAATTCCTATGCATGGTGTGTTACTCCATTCCAAGTATATTCTTGTTTTCAGCTATCTTCCAATTAAAAAGTATTTTTTATGTGAAAACTTAGTGATTAAAGCCCTCACGAACTTGATGGCACACTTTATATTCTTTGCCCCTAATAAACTTGAACCATTGTGTCTTCTATGTTGTATATGCTTGCACTTATACGTTGGAATTAGCAGAACCATGCTGTGATGGGGAACGTTTTCAACATTGCACTTGTACTTTGTACACAGTTGATATCATGCTATTTTGTCTATGGATGTCACCGGTGTGAAATAAATAGGGAGCTTGTAAGTCCACGGAGTTATGTATTTTGTGTTAGAGAAATGCCTGGGCCGCTAGCCTAAGCCATGCCTAATCATGGTGGAAACTTGCAGCATCACCATAATGAGATATTTGTGAAGAATCCTCAATAAAAATCTATGCAAATAGTAAATAAAAAGATCGCTGAGATGCTCATTGTCTTGTCATTTTGGTTATGGGATAGCTCCTGTACGGGATAGTTCCTGTACCATGTGCAAGGGGTATGTTGTTGGCGGTTCTCGATGATACGCATGTACTTACGGTGACAAGAACTTATAGGTGACTGAAGTTGAGTAGCATGAGGTGTGGCCCTCGTATTCAAGGGACATGAGATTACCAACTTATACTTTGTCAAGCATATACTCCATAGTTTGTTCACTTCAACCTTAATCACTTCAGTTTGCTTATGATAGGGGCAATGAGGGCTGAAAGCTAACAAGTACCATAATTTTTGGAAGCTCTTTTTGAAACTTGAAATCCCTGCTTCCCTTTATGAAGGGCCTTGCTTCCACTATTATATTGAGTCTCCACCTTCTACCCTTAGGCACCATAAATAGAGCATAGTTTCCATTCTTAGTTCTATGTGTAGTGTCCCAAAACTTATTGATTGATTCATATTGTTGATATTACTTGTTCTTGTGCTATTTGTATCTAGTCACTCTTATGAACATTGAAGGTATCCTATGCATCTATTTGCTACGCTATGAGGGACAAGCTGATTGCCACTATGCCATGTTATCTGTATGTGAAACAAACAGATGTTTTTCAATGCATGCTATTCATGATCTTTGTTTGTAGCCTTTCATGTTGCATGCATATTTACTTTGTCTTACTGTTAGAACTCCATCTTTCATGCACATGTTTAGAGTTCTTTGATCCCAGCTTTCAATGCTTGCAAATGGTTTTGATCTTGGTTTTGATGGTGCATGTCACCTCAAAAATTATTCTTTTTATCACTTACCTACTCGAGGATGAGCAGGACTTAAGCTTGGGGATGCTTGATATGTCGGAAATGTATCTATAATTTTTTATGTTCCATACTTGTTTAGTATCTACTTTGCTTTGCTTTGTCTACACTTTGAGGTGTTTTTATATGTTTTCTGGTACTAACCTATTAACAAGTTGCCACAGTGCCAGTTGCCTGTTTTCTTCTATTTTTGGTTCCAGAAAGGCAGAAAATCAATATTCTCGGAATTGGACGGGACAAAAGCTAAAGTCAATATTTTACTGTGGGGAACACGAAGCCATAATACGAGATGGAGGACGCTCACCAGGGGGGCCACACCCCCTGGCGGCGCGCCCTAGGGCTGGCCGCGCATGGGGGGTGCAACCTCTCTGGTGGCCCCCTACCTCGCCTCTTCACCTATAAAGTCTCCCCGATGCCAAAACCCTAAGTACCCGATCAATATTCCACGAAACCGTCTGTAGCCGCCGCCACCATCGTCCCTAGATCGAGGGATCTAAAGTTCTTCCCGGCACCCTGCCGGAGGGGATATCATCTCGGAGGCCTTCTTCTCCGGTATGAAGCATGAGTAGTTCCACCTTGGACTACGGGTCCATGTAGTAGCTAGATGGTTGTATCTCCTCCTTGTGCTTTCATGTATAGATCTTGTGAGCTCCGTTCATGATCAATATCTAATCTATTTGTAATCATGCATGTTGTGTTTGCGGGGATCCGATTGATATTGAGATTACTATGTCAGATTGATTAATGGTTTTGTCTATTTGATTCTATCATGTCTGTGTTGTTTGCGATCTTGCATGCTCTCCGTTGTTAGTAGCTATCTTGGCCAAGTAGTTGCTAGTGACTCCAAGAGGGGGTATTTATGCTCGATAGTGGGTTCATGCCTCTACTTTTCAAGGGAAGTGACAGAAATCTCTTCGATGGTAGATGTGTTGTTGCTACTAGGGAGAAAACAACGGTCTCTTGTTCATGGAACAAGTGGATTGTTTATCTTACACACTTTGCTTAAAGCAGTTGTCTGTTGCTTGCAACTTAATACTGGAGGGGGGTCGGATGTTAACTTGAAGGTGGACTTCTAGTCATAGATGCAGTTGGATGGCGGTCTATGTATATTGTTGTATTGCCCAATCGAATCTCATAGGATCTTTTTGTCTAATATTGCACTGTTATGCCTTGCTCAGTTCCTATCAATTGCCCTGTTGTAATTTGTTTACCCTTCATGCCATGTTGTTTATCTAAGGAGAGCACCTCTAGTGAACTATGGACCCCGGTCCAATCTTTACCATTGATACATCTTCCACTGTTACTGTTTACTTGCCGCAAACCATCATCACCTTCCACACCATACAGTTAATCCTTTGTTACAGCAACCGGTGAGATTGACAACCTCACTATTCGTTGAGGCAAAGTCTTGAGTTTGTGTTGTGCAGGTTTCTGATACGCCCAATTTGCATCACCATTCTATATCATAATTTACCTCTATTCATTGGTATTTGTATTATTATGAGGTATTACTTATGGCTTTTCATCTGTTTATGCATGTTGGATGATTCTTGGAGGATGGACTGCCGGAGTATGGATTCTGATGGAAAAGAAGCCGTTTCGGTGCAATTTCGCGAAGATCAGAAAAATATGGAAACATATTATTTTACCTGAGGACGAAGGAAGCCAGAAGGAGGAGCGAAGGGGGGCCGCAGGGGGCCCACACACCCCCTAGGCGCGGGCCCACCTGAGGCCGTGCGTAGGGCAGGTGTGGCCCACCTACCCGGCCTCCGACTCTCCCCCTTCGCCTGTATCATCCCTTCGGAACCCTAAGCCTCAGGGAGCGACCAAAGATAGATTTCCGCCGCCTCTAGGGGGCGGAAAACATCGAGAGAGAAAGATCTCTCCGTCAGACAGATTTCTGCCGAGGGAATTCCTTCCCGGAGAGGGGAGACCATTACCATCAACACCATCATCAAGCTAGGATTCATCGGGATCAGCATCATCATCATCCACACCATCATCTCCACTGGCACCATCATCACCACTCCGTCTTGCTGTAACAATTGTGTTGGATATTGCTTAGTTCATTAGGGGAAACTTTCCCGGTGTTAATTACTATTGTAGTTGATGCTTGTGAGTGGAACCATTGGATTATTGTTTATGTTCAGACTGTTATCCATTATCATATCATGTTTGATCTTGATCCATATGATGTCTTGTGAGTAGTTCGTTGTGTTATTGAGGACATGGGAGAAGTCATGTTGTTAGTAGTGAATCTGTGATGAGTTATTATTCAATGGTTTAGTATTTAAATTGTGGTGCTATTCTTCTAGTGGTGTCATGTGAACGTCGACTACATGACACTTCACCATTTATGGGCCTAGGGGGATGCATTGTGTATTTGGCTACTAATTGTGGGGTTGCCAGAGTGACAGAAACTTGACCCCCCGTTAGGACACCTTTGCACAAGGGAGTGTAGGATCTCAGAGTTTAAGGCTGTGGTTAGATTTATATCTTAATTACTTTCCTGTAGTTACGGATGTTTGCAGGGGGTTTAATCACAAGTATGTATTAGTCCTAGGAAGGGCGGTATGTTAGCACATGTTCACCCACACAACACTTACGAACACTAGAGAAGAGTACTCAGCTATTTGCAGCGAAAGCACTTGACATAATTCCCATGTGTCCTCGAGAACGTTTGGTTCTTATAAGTATTTCCACCGGCTTGTCCTTTGCTAAGAAAGGATTGGGGCACTTTCTCCGTTTGTTTACTGTCTTTGTTACTTGCTCTTTGTTTTTGTTGCCTTATCAGAAAACCACTGAAGATCTGTTTGCTAAGTATTCACAGGGATTTCCTACTCCATACCACAGTTCAGCACCTTCTGCTCCTCGTTGGGATCGACACTCCTATTTATCAAAAGTATTATGATACACCCCCCTATACTTTTGGGTTATCAAGACTATTTTCTGGCGTCATTGCCAGGGAGTGAAGCGCTATTGAAGAGTGGAACTGGTAAGGGAAACTTTCACTATGAGTATTGCTCTTGTTACTACTTATTACTTTGTTTCCAATATGGATAACCCACTTGGTTTTCTGTTTGGGAAAACTACTACCACTGCTAGGGTAGTAGATGAACCACCACCTGTTGAGATATATCCTTTTAAGATACCTACAAGTATTGTTGACCGTGTTATGGATAATTATTATTTTGGGGATGGAACTGTCCATCCCGGTGATCACTTGCTTTTTATCCATGAATTATGCGGGTTGTTTAAGTGTGCAGGTATCACAACTGAACAAGTGAAGAAGAAGTTACTCTCCATATCCTTGAAAGGGAGAGCTGAATAATGGTATAAGCTGCTGAAGAATGGACAATCCATGGAATGGGAGGAGATGGCATATCTCTTTTACTCTAAATTTTATCCTCCCAGTGAAATTCATAAAGATAGAAGTCTTATATATAACTTTTGGCCTCTTGATGGAGAAAGTACAGCTCAAGCTTGGGGGAGATTGAAGTTACTAATTCTTAAATGTCCTATTCATGAACTCCCTAACAATATTATTCTCAATAACTTTTATGCTAGGCTTTCTCTTCATGATAAAGATTTACTAGATGCTTCTTATGCAGGATCATTCACATGTATGAAGGAAGAAGCTAAATGGGATCTCTTAGACCGTACTCAAGAGAACACTGAAGCTTGGGAGAATGATAAAGGAATAAAGTCACGTATCAACTATGATTATGAATGCATTAAATCTTTTATGGGAACTGATGAATTCCGTGATATTAGCAATGAGTTTGGTCTTGATTCCCAAAGTATTGCCAATTGTTTTAAAGCCTTTGCCTCTTACATAGAAATTCCAAAGAAGAAGTGGAATAAGTACCATGCTCCTTATAAAGATGTTGTTAATCATGTTCCTGTTAGAAGTACTCAAGTTTGTACTACTAATCATATTGTGCCTGAGACTCATGTTGAGAAAATGCCTTTCCCAACAAAGGTAAAGGAGTATTCTATGATTATTAATGCAAATAACAAAGTTACAATGAAAACTATGGAGCCTGGTAAGCAATTGAATGTTGAACATGTGGTAGCTATTGTGAAAGACACTGTCACTAGAAATATAGAGGATGAGCACATTGTCTTCTGTGAAGACGCTTCTAATGTTATCTCTCATCCTTGTAAGACTAGAAAAGCTAGTGTTCCTGTGCTTTCTGTTAAAATTGGTGATCATTGCTACTATGGATTATGTGATATTGGTGCTAGTTCTAGTGTTATTCCTTATGAGCTTTACAAGGAAATTATGCATGAGATTGGTCCTTGTGAGCTTGTGGACATTGATGTGGTTATTCACCTTGCTAATAAGGAAACCATTTTCCCCATTGGCATTGTAAGAAATGTGGAGGTTCTCTGCGGTAAGATTAAATATCCTGCTGATTTTCTAGTGCTTAATTCAGCAGCTAGCACTTGTCCTATCATTTTTGTTAGACCTTTCTTGAACACTTGTGGAGCTATTATTGATTGTAGGAAGGAAAAGGTTTTAACTAAGTTTGATGGAGATTCTTATGAGTTTAACTTTTCCAAATTTTCTAAAGCTCCTTGTGAAAATAGCTTGCCTAATAAAGATTTCATGATGGAACAACTTGCTTCTATTGATCCAGTCTATGACCTTGGACCTCTTTTTGATGACTGTAAGTATGCTTATTCTGATGGTAAAGTTGTTTCCAGTGATAGTTATATTGTCAACTTTATTCAAAGTGCTACTAAAAGTTATTATGAGAGAGGGAAACATGGTTTTATGCATCTCAATGATGTTAAGTTTCCCCGTTTTATGTTGAAAGCTTTAAAGTTGCATCTATTTTGTCTTCCTATGCTTGTGGCTTTTTGTTTCAATAATTATTTTTCTCATGATACCCCCATGCATAGGAAGTGGGTTAGACTCAAGTGCGTTGGTTATTTGCTTATTGATGCTCTCTTTCACTTCAAATATATATATCCTATGTGAGCATCCTTGAAAGTTTCAAGCCTAACTTAAAGGAATTAAAGAAAAGTACTTGTTGGGAGATAACCCAAGAGTTTTGTCGAGTCTTGGAAGTTATTACCTCAGTAATAACCTCTCCTTATTCTTTTTGTTTTTTTGTGTCAAGTTCAACTACTTTTATGAAGTAGAGGAGTTGTGAAAAGTCGTTGTCCTGGGACAGATTTTGTGTGCTGTATTGTAAACATTCGTGAGGGAGCTCAGTACTTCGTATTGAGCTGAATTTTTCTGAGCTTGTTCTCCAGGTTCTTACCCAACTTTCATTAGTTCTGCACTTTTTGATTTGAGCAACAGAAGGTTCTCGAAAAAGTCAATCTTTACCTGCTGGTCTGTTTTGACAGATTCCTGCCATCCTTTGCATTTGCCTCTTATAGAAGCTTTTTTGTTGACGGGTTTTCAGTTGAAGTGTGTACAAAAGGTTTATTGTTTTTTCTTACAATAATGTTGTTATTGAGTTTGTGCAAAGGTTTTGTATGAAGGAAATTCTCAGGAGAAAGAGGAAAGGAATCTGCAGAGTTCGTCTTTGAATAGGTAAAAGTGGTGAAAATAGAAGGTTCGTGAAACCTCAATATTTTTATATTTTTGATGTTTTTAATACATAAGGGAAGTTACGAGACGAAACTGAAGAGGAGACGGAGCCCGGGGTGGATAAACCCACACCAGGCATGGGCCCATCCTAGCCATGCCTGAGGGGGGTGTCCCCCCATCGAACTCCGCCTCCGTCTTGTTTCCGTGTCAAAACCTTCCTTATGCCTTGAAACTTTGTAATATATAATCCCCCGGATCCCCCGAGGTTCGTGCATCGTGTTCTCGTCGTGTTTTCGTTTCGATCTGTTTCTGTCAGGAAATCTTCTCAAGTTTAGAGCGCCATGGCCTCCACCAATGACAAAGGCAAGAAGCACGAGGAAGAAGAACCTAAAGTCCCCAAGGAGGAGGAGACTTCAGTAGGATATGAAGGTGACATGGAGGAGGACAAGCAACCAGACACTCGCGCTACCGTCCCACGCATTGGTTTGGTGGCACAACCTACCAAGCTTTAGAGGACAACACAGATGTCTACAAGAGGGAAACCTCCACGTCTCTTCTACAATCCACGGTCATCTCCTCCACGTAACAAGAGACCCTTCCATACACTTATACATGAATATCAATATCAACATGTGCCCAAAGAGATTTTCCTTTGGTTTGGGATATGCGTCGTTCTAACAATGCAGAGAAGGATCATGCTAAGGATGAAGAGTGGGGAAAGAATAACAAGAACTAGGATTCTCAGACTGACATGATCATGAACCGTATAGAGCAAAACTCGGAGCTAATCCGTACTGTTACTTTTGAGTTCGAGGAGTTGAGGAAACTTATTGAAGAGCTTATCAAGAGAACACCACCACCACAAAAGGAGTAATTCATCATCAGGTTTGGCATCCCCTTGGCTTGTTCCAAGCTTGGGGGAGTGCCGCGGTATCACCACCACTATCTTTCATATTTTACCTTTTTAGTGGATTCATATATGTGGTAGAGAAGTTATCTTATAGTTTGGTTTGCATGTGGAAGTATCTCTCCTTTACTTGATTATCTATGTATCCCTTGGTGTGAGTGCCTTTATTGAATATTAATGAGAAGTATCATCTTTTAATTTTTGCACTTCTTATTTTAGTTTGCAATCTCTATTATATGATGGATCTTGTTGATCAGTATTGGAACCACTTTGGGAGAATCAAGTGGATCTAAATTGGTTTTGGCAAACCGAGTTCTGGTCAGTAGCACCAATATTTGAGGTTTGAAAAAAAAAGAGAAAGAAAAAAAAGCTTACAGGTATTTGGTATCATTTGTTTTCTTTCTTGTTAGCTCATAAGCTTAGTATTCTTTATTTAAGATCTTTTGTGTCTTCAAGGAAGATTGCATGTTTGGCTTTATTACTTGTATGTTTTCTTGTTTATTTCAACTCTCTTGCTTGCTACCCAGCCTTGCTAGCCAAAAACCTGTTTTGAGATGGCATACTTCTCATGTTTCCAAATCCCTTTGAACCAAACTTTTTCCACTTGTGTCCACCATATCTACCTAGTAGCTATTGTTGTTCCAAGCAAATTCTTAAGCTTCATCTACCTTCTGAATTTAGAAGTATTTTGTTATGTGAAAACTATTTAGTAAAGCTCCCACGAACTTGATGGCACACTTTATTTTCTTTCCCCTAATAAACTTGAACCATTGTGGACATCAAAGTTGTATATGCTTGCATCTATAGGTTGAAATTAGCAGAACCATGCTGTCACAGGGAACATTTTCAACATAGCACTTGTACCTTGTACATCGTTGATATCATGCTCTTTTGTCTATGGATGTCAACGGTGTGAAATAAAAGGGGAACTTGTGAGTCCATGGAGTTTGTACTTTGTGTTAGAGAAATGCCTGGGCCGCTAGCCTAAGCCATGCCTAATCATGGTGGAAACTTGCAGCACCACCATAGTGAGCATTTTGTGAAGCATCCTCAATAAAAAACTATACACATAGTAAATAAAAAGATTGTTGAGGTGCTCATTGTCTGCTTGCCTTGTCATTTTGGTTATGGGAAAGCTCATGTACCATGTGAAAGGGGTACCCCGTTGGCGGTTCTCAATGATATGCAAGTACTTACAATGAAAAGAACTTGCCTAGGCCCAAAGTTGATGTAGCATGAGGAGTGGCCCTCATATTCAAGGGACATGAGATTGCCAACTTATATTTCGTCAAGCATATACACCACCTTTGTTCACTTTAACCTTAATCATCTCAAGATGCTTATGATAGGAGCAATGAGGGCTCGAAGCTAGTAAGTACCATAATATTTTGGAAGCTCTTTATGACTTGTAATCCCTTCTTTCCTCTAAGAAGGGACCTTTCTCCCACTTCCAAGTTGAGTCAGTAAACCTACTTCCTCTCTATCTCCAACAAGCATTTGAGTTGTTGTGTTTCAAGCATTCATATGGTGATTTATTCAATCATGTTCTTTATCTTCCTTGTTTGCACAAAACTTTTATCTATCGAGTATTACTTTGAAAGCCTTCACTTATGAAAAACCTTTTTGGGCAAAGAGTGCTCCTGTTTTGAAACTTCTACAAAAAGCTTGTTGTGAAACTGTTTGCCAGGTGTTCTCTGACCAAGAACAAGTTTGCCAATTCCAATTATGATTTATCTTTATGCATCTCTATTGTGACTGTTGTACTTGGTTGCAAGATAAGTTATATAATGGTGAGTTACTTTCTTCTATGAGTTGTGCAATGGTAAGTGTGATGCTTCTTGTTCGTATTAGTTTATCGACACTTCACTCCATAAACCTGTGGACATGTTTACTGAGCTCAGTTTTCGCTTGGGGACAAGCAAAGTCTAATCTTGGGGGAGTTGATATGCCCAATTTGCATCATCATTCTATATCATAATTTAACTCTATTCATTGATATTTTTCTTATCATGAGGTATTACTTATGGCTTTTCATCTGTTTATGCATGTTGGATGATTCTTGGAGGATGGACTGCCGGATTCTGGATTCTCATGGAAAAGAAGGCATTTCGGTGCAATTTCGCGAAGATCAGAAAAATACCAGAAAAATATGGAAACATATTATTTTACCTAAGGACGAAGGAAGCCAAAAGGAGGAACGAAGGGGGCCGCAGGGGCCCCATACCCCCTAGGCGCGGGCCCACCCGAGGCCGCACCGCGCCTAGGGAAGGTGTGGCCCACCTGCCCGGCCTCCGACTCTCCCCATTCGCCTATATCATCCCTTCAGAACCCTAAGCCTCGGGGAGCGACCACAGATAGATTTCCGCCGCCTTTGGGGGCGGAAAACACCGAGAGAGAAAGATCTCTCCAACAGACAGATTTCTGCCGGGGGAATTCCTTCTGGAGAGGGGAGACCGTCTCCATCAACACCATCATCTAGCTAGGCTTCATCGGGATCAAAATCATCATCATCCACACCATCATCTCCACCAGCACCATCATCACCACTCTGTCT
This sequence comes from Avena sativa, assembly GCA_916181665.1. Taxonomy (NCBI): domain Eukaryota; kingdom Viridiplantae; phylum Streptophyta; class Magnoliopsida; order Poales; family Poaceae; genus Avena; species Avena sativa. The sequence continues at coordinate 430,209,718 of OV702280.1, forward strand.
CGTTGTAACAATTGTGTTGGATATTGCTTAATTCATTAGGGGAAACTTTCCCGGTGTTAATTATTATTGTAGTTGATGCTTGTGAGTGGAACCATTGGATTATTGTTTATGTTCAGATTGTTATCCATTATCATATCATCTTTGATCTTGATCCATATGATGTCTTGTGAGTAGTTCGTTGTGTTCTTGAGGACATGGGAGAAGTCATGTTGTTAGTAGTGAATCTGTGATGAGTTATTATTCAATGGTTTAGTATTTAAGTTGTGGTGCTATTCTTCTAGTAGTGTCATGTGAACATCGACTACATGACACTTCACCATTTATGGGCCTAGGGGATGTATTGTGTATTTGGATACTAATTGTGGGGTTGCCAGAGTGACAGAAACCTGAACCCTCGTTAGGACACCTTTGCACAAGGGAGTGTAGGATCTCAGAGTTTAAGGCTGTGGTTAGATTTATATCTTAATTACTTTCCTGTAGTTACGGATGTTTGCAGGGGGTTTAATCACAAGTATGTATTAGTCCTAGGAAGGGCGGTATGTTAGCATAGGTTCACCCACACAACACTTACGAACACCAGAGAAGAGTACTCGGCGTTTTGCAGCGAAAGCACTTGACAGAATTCCCATGTGTCCTCGAGAACGTTTGGTCCTTATATGTATTTCCACCAGCTTGTCCTTTGCTAAGAAAGGATTGGGCCACTTGCTCCGTTTGTTTACTGTCTTTGTTACTTGCTCTTTGTTTTTGTTGCCTTATCAGAAAACCACTAAAAATCCATTTGCTAAGTATTCACAGGGATTTTCTGCTCCATACCACAGTTCAGCACCTTCTGCTCCTTGTTGGGATCGACACTCCTATTTATCGAAAGTACTACGATACACCCCCTATACTTGTGGGTTATCATTTTCCACGTTGCTTGCAACACCTGTGTGACGTTTCCTTCCTCCTACTGGTTCGATGACCTCGGTTTCTTACCGAGGGAAGGCTTGCTACCGTGCTGCTCCATACCTTTCTCTTGGGGTTTCCCAATGAAGCGCTTCTAGGCGCCATCAACAAGCTTTTCTGGCGCCGTTGCCGGGGTGGCTAAGGACGTCTTCAGAAGGGGAGTCCTTATCAACCTTTATCTTTACTTTTTTTAGTTTGCTTAGTTTCTTTTGTTTGGTTTTGTTTGCCTCTTGTTATCAAAAACTCCAAAAAAATTAGTTTAGTTTGGTTTGCTTTCTCTTATCAAAAACACAAAAAAAATTAGTTCCTACTCTAGTTGCCACCTTGCTCTAGCTCACCATGTTGTTCCCCAAGTTCGCTCGGAAGGATCTTGCAATAGGTAGTGGCTCCATAATTGGGAAACATAATATTGAAGAATTCTTTAATCATGTCAGCAAGCATGAGGATATTGAGGATAGATCTATAGCAGAAATTTCTCCTAATTATGAGATTGCTGCATATTCTTTAGTTCATATGCTGGAGGCTAGGTTTGTTAGCCTTAACCCCATGATGCAAATTTTGTTCCTAAAACTAAAAGAAGAAAAGAATGCTGAAAAGAGAGAATTTATCCTTGAAACTTTGCTAAAAGAGTTCCATTATGTGGCTAAGGAAGCCAAAAAGGTCTTTGAGCGTTTTAATATTCTAGGATCATGTGTAGATGTTGTGGGTACTTTAGATAAAACCAAACCTAGAGAGGAATTCAAGATACCCATACCCTTTAAGCTTGTTGGAATGCATGAAGCCTTTGAAAAGAATTTTGATTGGATTGCTCCTGAAAATATTTTTAATGAAAGGAGTAAACCAAAGAGAGATGAGAAGGGATCCTCTAAAACCCATTTGGATGAGATACCTTTCATAGTTGAAGACTTTGCAAGTATTTATCTTAATTCCTCATTTGAAAATACTTGATTTTCTTGCTTCTTGTGCCTAACTTAAAGGTGTTAAAGAAAAGTACTTGTTGGGAGATAACCCAAGAGTTTCCTTGAGTCTTGGAAGTTATTACTTCAGTAATGACCTCTCCTTATCCTTTTTGTTTGCTTTTTGTGCCAAGAATGACCTCTAATGAGAGGGAAGTAAGATTTGGGGAGTTGCTGACCGAAACAGATTTCTGTCCTCCACCATACAAATTCGTGAGGAGTCTCTGTAACTCGTATTGAGCTGAAAATTTACTAGTAAATCCCTCATTATGTTAGCTAACTTCCGTTAGTTCAACACTTTTTGATTTGAGCAACAGAAGGTGTTTGAAAAAATCGGTTTCTACCTACTTGTCTATTTTGACAGATTGCTTCTTATCGATTTCTTTTTGAGTTCTCTTTTGGGGAATTGAGCTTTTTTAAAGGAAGTTGCTTCAGTATCTTGTGTTTTTAGTGAAAAAATTTGTTGTTCCAAATCTAATCCTAAAGGTCTATTATCTTTTGAATACACTAATGTTGCTAATGAAGATTGTGTGAAGATATGTATGAAGGAAAAATTTTAGGTGTAGAGAGAGAATGATGTAATGAGATGAAGAATGGACAAAAGCTCAAGCTTGGGGTATGCAACCCTGGTGTCGCCCCAAGAAATATGCAATAGGTACAAGCGTCAAAGCTTGGGGATGCCTTGGGCATCGCCTTCTTCATCAATAAAAAGCTCAGGTCTGTATGGACACTTCGTTTTTATTATTTCATGCACTGTTGTGTTGTTCTTGGAGCATATTAGTTTTCATTTGCTTTTATTAGTTTGCTTGAATAAAGTAGTTTGGACCCCCATTCTCGCTGTGTTGTTTCAAATAAGTTGATTGGTGTTGGAAAGGAGTAGAAGGTTCTTGCTTGAAAAGTGCAAGAGGAGCTTGCTTTGAATATGACTTAGACTTTATCATGTCATGCTAGGTGTTGTTTGACCTTATGCTTAGTGATTATTGCTGTAGAATGACTTGTTCCAAACAATTGAGATTGCTTAGTGTTCCTTGAAGGAATCATGTGTTGTTTTAGCATACAAAAGCATAGTATTGTGGTATTCTCCTTTGATGCTTTGTTTGGGTTGACTTGGCACATGCTCACACCATGTTATGACTATGAACAAGTCACCATAGCCTCTATGATCATTTAGTACTTGACTTTTGGTACCATTGTATGCTTTGATTAGTAATGTTTTGTCACTCTACATGATTATGGCCATTATTTCTCTCTTAGTTGGCCGCACCCAGTCTTTTGCTACCCTCCACTTGTATGAATAAGCTCTACTCATGGTTCCAACTCCCAAGAAACCAAGTTATTCCAAAGTGTCCACTATAAATTCCTATGCATGGTGTTTTACACCATTCCAAGCATATTCTTGTTTTCGGCTATCTTCCAATTAAAAAGTATTTTGCTATGTGAAAACTTAGTGATTAAAGCTCTCACGAACTTGATGGCACACTTTATTTTTCTTGCCCCTAATAAACTCGAACCATTGTGTCATCTATGTTGTATATGCTTGCACTTATACGTTGGAATTAGCAGAACCGTGTTGTCACGGGGAACACTTTCAACATTGCACTTGTACTTTTTACACAGTTAATATCATGCTCTTTTGTCTATGGATGTCGTCGGTGTGAAATTAAAGGGGAGCTTGTAAGTCCATGGAGTTATGTATTTTGTGTTATAGAAACGCCTGGGCCGCTAGCCTAAGCCATGCCTAATCATAGTGGAAACTTGCAGCATCACCATAGTGACATCTATGAAGCATTCTTCTTATAAAAAAGAGATTGAGGAAAAAGAGACATATTGAGAAAATAGGAAAGAGAGAAAAAACACCATATCCCATGGTAAATAAGAAGAATGCTGAGATGCTCATTGTCTGCTTGCCTTGTCATTTTGGTTATGGGAAAGCTCCTGTACCATGTGCAAGGGGTACTCCATTGGAGGTTCTCTATGATACACATGTACTTACTATGACAAGAACTTGCAAGTAACTAAACTTGAGTAGCATGAGGAGCGGCCCTCGTATTCAAGGGAGATGAGATTGCCAACTTATACTTTGTCAAGCATATACTCCATAGTTTGTTCACTTTAACCTTAATCACTTCAAGATGCTTATGATAGGGGTAATAAGGGCCGAAAGCTAACAAGTACCATAATTTTTGGAAGCTCTTTTTGAAACTTGAAATCCCTGCTTCCCTTATGAAGGGACTTTCTTCCACTATTATATTGAGTCTCCACCTTCTATCCATAGGCACCAATTATGAGAGCATAGTTGCCATTCTTAGTTCCATGTGCATTGTCCCAAGACTTACTGATTTATTCATATTGTTGATATTACTTGTCCTTGTGCTATTTGTATCTAGTCACTCTTATGAACTTTTAAGGTGTCATATGCATCTATTTTCTACTCTATGAGGGACAAGCTGAATGCCACTATGCCATGTTTTTCTGTATGTGAAACAAACAAACGTTTTCAATGCATGTTATTCATGATATTTGTCTGTAGCCTTTCATGTTGCATGCATAGTAACTTCGTCTTATTGTTAGAACTCCATATTTCATGCTCATGTTTAGAGTTCTTTGATCCCAGCTTTCAATGCTTGCAAATTGTTTGATCTTGGTTTTGATGGTGCATGTCACCTCAAAAATTATTCTTTTTATCACTTACCTACTCGAGGACGAGAAGGAGTTAAGCTTGGGGATGCTTGTTATGTCGGAAACATATCTATAATTTTTTATGTTCCATGCTTGTTTAGTATCCACTTTGCTTTGCTTTGTCCACACTTTGAGGTGCTTTTTATATGTTTTCTGGTACTAACCTATTAACAAGTTGCCACAGTGCCAGTTTCCTGATTTCTGCTATTTTAGGTTCCAGAAAAGCTAGTAAGGAAATATTCTCGGAATTGGATGGGACAAAAGCCAAAGTCAATATTTCACCGAGGAGAATACGGAGTCCAGAGGAGAGACGGAGGGGCGCCACAGGGCGGCTGCACCCCCAAGCGCGGGCCCACCCTAGGCCGCGCCTGGGCAGGGTGTGGCCCCCCTGGTCGCCTCTCAGCCTCGCCTCTTCGCCTATAAGAAGCCCCCGATGCCTAAATCCTAAGTACCCGATCAATATTCCACGAAACCGTCTGTAGCTACCGCCACCATCGTCCCTAGATCGGGGGGATCTGAAGCTCTTCCCGGCACCCTGCCGGAGGGGAGATCATCCCGAAGGCCTTCTTCTTCATCATGCCAGCCTCCGGTATGAAGCATGAGTAGTTCCAGCTTGGACTAAGGGTCCATGTAGTAGCTAGATGGTTGTATCTCCTCCTTTTTGCTTTCATGTCTAGATCTTGTGAGCTCCGTTCATGATCAAGATCTCATCTATTTGTATGTTGGAATTATACCCTAGAGGCAATAATAAAGATGTTATTATTATAATTCTTGTTCATGATAAAGTTTATATTTCATGCTAGAATTGTATTAAGCGGAAACTTTGATACTTGTGTGGTTTATGAATAACACCGTGTCCCTAGTACGCCTCTATGGACTAGCTCATTGATTAATGATGGTTAAGGTTTCCTTACCATAGACATGAGTTGTCGATTAATAATGAGATCATGTCATTAGGAGAATGATATGATGGACAAACCCAAATTAAGCAGAGCAATTAGATCGTGTCATCGTGTTCATATTTGCGAAGCTTTTACCTATGTCAAGTATTGTATTACTTAGACCATGTGATAATACAACTCCCTGGTATCGGAAGAAAGCTTTGAGGTCATCAAACGTCATCCTATGTGAGGGTGATCATAAAGGTGTCTCTCAGGTGATCGGAAGGTACTTGTTGGGTTGTATGTATCGAGATGGAATTTCTCCCTCCCGAGTCGGAGAGATATACTTCGGGCCCACTCGGTAATCGATATCAACACCGCTTGCAAGCACGTGGTTAAGGAGTTAATCACAAAGTGATATCGGATTATGGAACGAGTAAAGTACTTGCTGTGAATGAGATTGAACTAGGTATGCCGATACCAACGATCGAATCTCGGGCAAGTAAAATATCGCGTGACGAAGGGAATACATATATGGGATTAATTGAATCCTGGCATCGTGGTTCATCTGATATGATCATCGATGAATATGTGGGAGTCAATATGGGTTTCCAGATCCCGCTGTTGATTATTGATAGAAGATCATGTCTGCATATTCTCTAACCCGTAAGGTCACACACTTAATGTCACATCCCAAGATTTTCCAAATCTTGTTATGTGAAAAATAAATAAACAAAATAAATAATTGTTGAAATTTAGGGTGAAAAGAAACTTTTGTTTCTAAATGGAAACTTAAAATCCCATCTTGGACAAACTTTGGTTAACATTTGAATCCAACAAAAATTCAAATCAAGTGGATTTCATTCTTCATAAATGCATCTTGAAATTTAAACACTTGAGAAATAAACCAAAACCCTAAAACCCTAATGGAAGAAATCATTTTCAAGTTATCTCTAAGACCATGGATTTGATCCATATAAAAGTTGTCAAGCAAACATTTCAAAATGATCAAGAATGACAAATAGAAATATTATAGAACCATATGAATTGGATTCACTTACTTTGGAGCCATGAATAAAATCCTATGAATTTAATAAGGTAAGGAAAAGTAATTTCCAAAGCTAATAAAACAACCATCTATAAATCCATACCAAATGGTGAGCAAATAATCCTAAAGGAATTAAAAAGGTAAACAAATAATAAATACAATTATAATAGTTGGAACCACTATTTTTGTATCTTTAAATAAAAAGATATGGTTTTTATAAAGCAAAGGTAGAAATATAAATAAGGATTATTTTATAGAGCCAAATTAAATCTTGGCCAAGCTTTTGAAATAAAATATTTCTATTTGATAAAAAGAGTAAAGGTTTATTTAAATAAAATAATGAGGATTTAATAATATCAATTTTTATTAAAGTAAAGGTTTTTCCATTTTAAATAAACACTAAAACTTGTTAATTTATTTTAAATAAGATTTCCAAATGTTTTAGTTTTTCAAATGAAACCTACTGAAAAGATTTTGATATTATTTAGATTTCAAAAAGAGTTTTTAAAATAAATTAAAACCTCGCAGCCCACCTCTCCCTCTCTCCCCCGAAACGTTTTCTCACCGCGGAAAGAACCCACTCTGTCGCTGACGACCAGGCCCCACTCCCCCTCTCTCTCACTCGCTGCCAAACGGACCCCACGCCACCTCAGCATCGTCTCCCTCGCGGTGACCACGCCTCTAACCCCTCCTCGCCGTTTCTGGCCGTTGAAGCCGGCGTCAATACGCTTTACTGCCTTCATTACTCCACCCCATGACCTTGCCCTCTTAATCGCCTCCCTCCCCTCTCCATTTCCCCCCAGTCGTCGCCCCACCGAAGCCCCCAGGCTGCCCTGATTTCCTCTTAGAACCCCACTGCCTCCGACGCTCTCCGGCAGCAATTCCGGCTAGCCTCCTTCGCCCCTCGACTCCTCGACCACACGAAAACATTCCCCAGCCTCTGGCGCACACTCTAGTGCCGCCAGCTCGCTCTCGCTTGCCCTGCAACCTCGACTACGTCTTCGACGAAGCAGCACTGCCGTCTGTCTCCAACTCCGGCGAGTCCTCCTGGTAAGAATAGACCACCCCTTTCCCTCTCTTGGATTCTCACCTGTTCGTGACTCTCATACGAACCTAACGGTGCCATCCATTTGTCTCAGCATGCTATAAACCTTCGCCCCCACCGACGAGCAGACGAGCCCGAGGTGCAGCGCAACTCCGGCGAACGATTGCCGTCACCACCGTGCGCCCCTTGCCTTCTCGCGAGCACCTTGAGCATCGCCGCGACACCGCGAACCTGGTGAGACATTGCCCTTCCTCCCTTGCTTCCTGTAATCTTCGCGATGCCGTAGCCAGAGCCAGCGCCGCCACCTGCCGCCGCCAGCGCCGCCACTCGATGACAAGCGTGCTGTGCACCGTCCGATCTGGATCGGAGTGACGCGATAGAATCACTTAAACCGAAGGGGTATGCGATCTGATCCGTGCGATTCAGTTCGATCCAACGCTCCACAGCGATCGATCCGAGCAAAACGGTACCGGCGAATAGGAACTAAACACGTGGCCTGGAATCTGTTTTAAAACCAAAAACTTGTCTATTAGATGTTCCAACTTCAAAATTCATAACTTTCAAACCACACGTCCAAATTTTGCAAATTTTATATCAATGGATTCAGCAAAACAAGTACTTTTTGACCATGCACTTTGTTTAGTAAAATTCTTCTGTTAAATTGATTGTTTTTGCAGAAACTTGTGTATGCATGTTTAGAATATAAAAATTGTTCTAAAATGATTTTTGAGATAAAATCTTTGGCAAATGGTTTGTTTTGAACCTACTGACCATAGAAATCAATTAGTGGTTTCAAAAATATATTTGGTGAAGCAAAATAATAAATCTTTGATTTAAACCATTTCTAGTCAAATAAAAATATTGTTTATTTGTTAAAAATGCTTTTTGGAGAAAACCTTTGGGAAATGTTTTGGCATAAACTCTCTGACACTAAACACAAGGTTTTATGATTTGAAAACATATTTTTTGAACCCTATAGAATGTTGCCTTATTAAAAGCATTTCTCCACCACATAAAATAATGCTTTGGTTTAAAAATGGTTTATAGGTAGAATCTTTTGCAAATAGTTTTGCCACTTTATAAAATGACCAATAAAGTGTTTTAGAATGATTATAACCTATTATAAACCACTTTTGTAAATAAAACAAAGTTTGGCATGCTTGCATGCATTGTTTTGTTGTTATTATTTTATGTGTTGTTTGCTTGAATGGTAGAATAAATTCTTGCTTGCTTGATTGAATTGTAGTGAAATTTTAAGAGTGTGAACATTTCAAGATCAAGGAGTGAACTTATATTCTCTACCAAAAAGGCAAGTGATGCTTCATACTTTTGTCCCAATATTTTCACTATGCATTAGTGATATTTCTAAGTAGGACTTGCATGGAATTTTATTAAGTATGTTATGCCATGGGAAATCCTAGTAGATGATGCCTTAGTAGAATTTTCCTAAGTTAAGATTCCTACTACTATCATGTTTAGCTTAGCTAATAGAAAACAAGGGTGGAATATATATTCATACTATGGAATATTTCTAAGTCAAGGACTTGTGTTTTGTTTAATAAAACAACTAAGTGAATGAATCACCTGGGTGGAATGGAAGGAATGGTTTGTGTTGAGTGGTTCACAAGGCCCATTTCTATGGTTTACCTTGTGTATCTCACTTGTGGATGGCCACCCAGGAACAAAGAGATTGGAGATGTCAAATGTTGAGAAGCTTCAAGTGCAGCCACTTAGCATTATGGGCTCTGCCTGGATCATATAGGTTGCAATAACTTAGCCAAATGGACAGTTGGTGGTAGGGGTTTGATAGGTTGGAACGCGTCCATTTTGGTCTAAGGGAAGGCTTCTGAAAGATCTTGTCTTGGGAAACCAAGCCTTGTGGGGAAAGTGCACCACCTCTGCAGAGTGAAAAATCTAAGTACTTAGTGTTGGACATATGCCCTAGAGGCAATAATAAATATAGTTATTATTATATCTTTGTGTTTATTATAAATGTTTACATTCATGCTATAATAGTATTAACAAGGAAACATTAATACTTGTGTGATTTGTAAACTTAAAATAGATTCCCTAGTAAAGCCTCTTTATAATACTAGCTTGTTGGTTAATAAATGATTGTGGTTTCCCTATCATGAACGTTGAGATGTTATTAACAACAAGATCATATCGTTAGGAGAATGATATGGTGGACATACTCCTATAGATAAGCGTAGCATAAAGATCAAGTCATTTTAATATTTCAATTGCTATATGCTTTCTGATACATAGTAACCTAATTCCTTCGACCATGAGATCATGCATATCACCTTCACCGAAAGGATGCTTTGATGACATCAAACACCACACCGTAACTGGGTGGCTATAAAGGTGGCATTGAGTGTTCGGAAAGTATTGGTTGAGACACATGGATCAAGAGTGGGATTTGTCCATCCATATGACGGATAGATATACTCTGGGCCCTCTCGGTGGAATGTCATCCAATTAGCTTGCAAGCATGTGACTGGATCACAAGGGATCACATATCACGGGAACTAGAAAAGAGTACTTATCAGTAACGAGGTTGAACTAGGTATGCAGAGATACCGACGATCATAACCTCGGATAAGTAAACTATCGTGAGACAAAGGGAAATTGGTATCGTATGTAAGTGGTTCATTCGATCGCAAAGTAATCGTAGAAATATGTGGGATCCATATGAATTTCCAGATTCCTCTATTGGTTATTGTCCGGAGAAGTGTCTCGATCATGTCCGCATAATTCACGAACCGTAGGGAGACACACTTAAGGATTCGACGTTGTTTGAGTAGTTATGGAATGATGAGTAAGAGACCGAATGTTGTTCGGAGTCTCGGATGGGATCCGGGATATCACGAGGAGATCCGGAATGGTCCGGAGAATAAGATTCATATAAGGAAAGTCCTGTTTCGGGGTTGGAGAATGGTTCCGGTGTTTTCATCGGGAATGTTCTAGAAGGTTCCGAAATGTCTGGCACTCCGGAGGGGAAGGGTACATGAATGTGTCATACCAAGTTGGAATGATTGCATCATGTACTAGGTGTCATCGCTGAACAAAATAAAGGGTTTAATCAAATCCTAGTTTGAAAAGTCAAACGGCTATTTTGGAAGGTGGAGGGGAAGTAGGAAACCTACTTGGGGAGGAGTTCCTCCCCTCCACCGCCGGCTCACTTGGGAAACCGAGTTGGGGAGGGACTCCCCTCCCCTGGAGCGCCCCCTCCACCTATATAATGAGGGGCAGGGCTGCCCCTCCTAGCACACAAGATCTCCACCCCGCAAACCCTAGCCCCGACGCCGCCACCTCCTGCTGCTGCCGCCGCCGCCTAGGGAAAACCGCCGCCGCCTAGCTAAACCCTAGCCGCCGGCTTGCCTCCTCCTTGGTGTGTCTAAACCCTAGAACACAGAGGGCTCTCTCATAGTCCACCATACTCGCTCCGGCTTAAGGCGAAGCCCTGCGAGATCTCCCCTCTACTTCCGGTACCACGTCGTTGTGCTGTCGGAATCGCGAGGAGAGTGCTACAACCTCCGCTGCCTGCTGGAACAAGGGAGAGGAAGGTCTTCGTCGAGTACCGAACATGTGACCGACTGTGGAAGCGCTGCCGGAACGCAGCGCCGGAAGGATCGTCTACGCGATCTTGAGATCGGCAAGAGTACGACTACATCACCCACGAGAATCCGCTCTCGTTAAACACTTTGGAATCTTCGAGGGTGAGTTATTCCATCGACTCGTTGCTACAATCTAGTAGATAGATCTTGGCTTGTTTGTTTGTATGCGGTAGAAAATTTTTGTTTTCCATGCTACAAAACCCTACACTTAGCCATGTCCCTGGCAAAGGACAATTTGAGCATAAAGACATGGAAGCTATCAAGAATCTCCTCATCCCAATTTCTAAGTTAAAAACTTGTGGTTGAACAAGGGTTGAAGGATCACCAATTTCTATTGGGAGATGCCTTGGGTGATTTTGTCAAGCAAAAACTTAGTGTTTTCAAATGATAAGGAAAAACTATTTTGAGCAAAGCAAGCCTAAGCTCCACTTAGCCAAATGCATATATATGATAGACTCCACTATACTACCATAGTATCACTTGCCAATACAATTCAAATGTATTGACCCTTGTGGCTGTAACTTGTTATGTTGCAGGTTTGTTTGAAATTAGTGAAGTGTGTTGAAATAGGATTACAAGTCTACAACCAACATGTTTGTCTGTGGCACTTTGAAGATGAAGGACCCCATGCTATTGTTATATTCTGCTCCATTGTAATGTGATAGCCAAATGAGCTATGTAAGATGTAATAAGTTATTTTATTCCTGGTTATAAAGATGTATTATGACCTTTGTTTCTTGATATTACATCTTAACTGTGGATGCTAGCTATTGATCCAGGGACTAGCATTGTTAACACAGGGATCTCTACCTTATTAAAGGTTGGGAACCTTACAGATGGTATCAGAGCATTGTGTTGCCTGTAGGATTGTAACCGTAGGATTGGACAAAAAACCCTTAGAAAAATAGGAGTTGTATTTGTTCCAAAACTTATTTACAAACAATCTTGTAAACTCTTTCCTCAACCATTTTGGTTTTGATTCTACATCTCTTCTATTTCAAACTTGATGGACAAAGCCTACCCCATGGCCAAAGACTTCACCATGTGCAAAGGACTACATCAACTCTAATGACTTCAACATCTTCAAGTGAGTTCAACCTTATTCTCAACAAGGACTTCAACCTTGGATATCACTAAGGACTACAAGTGAGACAAGAAATGTTACTCAAGACTTTATGACTAAGGAAGCACAACTTAGAAGGAATCATCATCATTTTAGAATTTTATGACCAAGACACAAGAATTTTCCCAAGGAAACCATGATCTCATTCAAGAAGAATCAACTAAGAAGGATGGAAAGATCTCAAGTGAACCATATATATGGATCACCATATTAAGTATAGATCAAACACACCAACTTATGTGGTGTAACAAAAATATTTTATTGCTTAAAGATGTGCTTGAACTTGTTGTTTGAATGGAATGTTTGTTTGTGATTGCTTGCACATTGCTTGAGTGAATTGTGATGTGTGTGATTAGAATTGATTCCTTAGAAAATCTTTTGCCTATTCTAATCCCAATCCAACCCAAACAGATGACTTCTCCAAGAGACCCCAACATCAAGGATGGTGACAACAACAACAACAACCAAGAAACCAACATGAGAGAACTCATAGTAACCCAAACCCAGTTGAACCAAGTGACAGCTCAATTTTTAGCCAACACCAGTGAGGTAGATCCAACCCTGCAAAGGTTTTTGGAAACCCAAACCCAATTGTTGCATAAGGTGACAGATCAAATGATCAACATGGGAGACAACTCTTCCCAAGGAGTTTGTGACAACAAGGATGTCAAGGATGATATTCTAGAAGGAACCCAAGCTTGCAATATTTGTGGAGACAAGGATCACACTTCCAAAGAGCATGAAGATCAATGCCCCAATTGTGAAGAGAAGCATCCAACTAATCAATGCCCCACAACCCAAGCTACTTGTTACCTATGTGAAGGAAATAATCATGTCCCTATCCAATGCCCCATCTATTCCATAGTTTAACAAAGGAAACAAGGTGGAGTGCATCAACAGTTTGTAAACCCACATGAAGGAACAACTTCTGCCAAGAAGGATGGAGGCAAAGTCAAAACTATGCATCATAAGGCCAAATCTAAAGTGACCTCAAAATGTTGCTACTCTTGTGGAGAAGAAGGTCATATCTCTAGTAACTATCCCAAGAAGAGAGAAAGATTTCCCACCTATGTGGTGAAGTATGAAGAGAATGAACTAGAAGAACTCCTAGCTTTGGAGAGACCCAAAAAGAATAAGAAGGACATAAGCCAGTTGCAATGTTACAATTGCAAAGAAATGGGACACTATGCCAGTGATTGCCCAGAAAAGAAGAAGAACCAAGGAAATAAACAAGAAGAATTGATACCAAAGAAGAAGAAGGATAATAGCCAAGTGGTGTGTTTCAAATGCAAAGAGCTAGGCCATTATGCAGACAAGTGCCCAGAGAAGTTTCAACAAGATCCCAAGCAAGCCAAGAAGTAATCTAGTTGGAAAAATTTTAGGGTGGTAGTACCCTAGTTGCTTTGAGCCAACTTGTAACCCCTAGCCTCCCCAAATCTCGGGACGAGATTTATTTTAAGGGTGGTAGCCTATCACATCCCAAGATTTTCCAAATCTTGTTATGTGAAAAATAAATAAACAAAATAAATAATTGTTGAAATTTAGGGTGAAAAGAAACTTTTGTTTCTAAATGGAAACTTAAAATACCATCTTGAACAAACTTTGGTTAACATTTGAATCCAACTAAAATTCAAATCAAGTGGATTTCATTCTTCATAAATGCATCTTGAAATTTAAACACTTGAGAAATAAACCAGAACCCTAAAACCCTAATCGAAGAAATCATTTTCAAGTTATCTCTAAGACCATGGATTTGATCCATATAAAAGTTGTCAAGCGAACATTTCAAAATGATCAAGAATGACAAATATAAATATTATAGAACCATATGAATTGGATTCACTTACTTTGGAGCCATGAATAAAATCCTATGAATTTAATAAGGTAAGGAAAAGTAATTTCCAAAGCTAATAAAACAACCATCTAGAAATCCATACCAAATGGTGAGCAAATAATCCTAAAGGAATTAAAAAGGTAAACAAATAATAAATACAATTATAATAGTTGGAACCACTATTTTTGTATCTTTAAATAAAAAGATATGGTTTTTATAAAGCAAAGGTAGAAATATAAATAAGGATTATTTTATAGAGCCAAATTAAATCTTGGCCAGGCTTTTGAAATAAAATATTTCTATTTGATAAAAAGAGTAAAGGTTTATTTAAATAAAATAATGAGGATTTATTAATATCCATTTTTATTAAAGTAAAGGTTTTCCATTTTAAATAAACACTAAAACTTGTTAATTTATTTTAAATAAGATTTCCAAATGTTTTAGTTTTTCAAATGAAACCTACTGAAAAGATTTTGATATTATTTAGATTTCAAAAAGAGTTTTTAAAATAAATTAAAACCTATTTGAATTAAAGACTATGGACTATTTATTTAATTATTAATAGATCCTAAAAAAATAAAAGCATTATTTTATTTTTGGACTTTGAAATATGTTGATAAACAAAATAAAATTCACCCAAAGTTTGGTGGTGATTTGAATTCAAATGGAGATTGAAAAATATTATTAAATCTTATTTAATTAATACTAGGGCCTATTTTAAATAACTAAAAAAAACCCTAAATAGAATAAAAGATTTATTCTAAATTTGACTTCAGAATGTGGCAATAAACAGTGTTTGATTATTCACAAAATTTGGCAAAGGTTTGAATTCAAATGAGTGTTTGAATTATTTAATCAAAATCAAAACAGAATTAAAGAAATGGAAAAGGAAAAACATTCAGAACAAAAAAAAATGAAACGGAGTAGCCCAGCCCAGCTAGCCCACTAAGCCCACTCGCAGCCCACCTCTCCCTCTCTCCCCCAAAACGTTTTATCACCACGAAAATAACCCACTATGTCGCTGACGACCAGGCCCCACTCCCCCTCTCTCTCACTTGCTGCCAAACGGACCCCACACCACCTCAGCATCGTCTCCCTCGCGGTGACCACGCCTCCAACCCCTCCTCGTTGTTTCTGGCCGTTGAAGCCGGCGTCAATACACTTTACTGCCTTCATTACTCCACCCCGCGACCTTGCCCTCTTAATCGCCTCCCTCTCCTCTCCATTTCCTCCCAGTCGTCGCCCCACCGGAGCCCCCAGGCTACCCTGATTTCCTCTTAGAACCCCACTGCCTCCGACGCTCTCTGGCAGCAATTCCGGCCAGCCACCTCCGCCCCTCGACTCCTCGACCACACGAAAACATTCCCCAGCCTCTGGCGCACACTCCAGTGCCGCCAGCTTGCTCTCGCTTGCCCTGCAACCTCGACTACGTCTTCGACGAAGCAGCACCGTCGTCTGTCTCCAACTCCGGCGAGTCCTCCTGGTAAGAATAGACCGCCCCTTTCCCTCTCTTGTATGCTCACATGTTCGTGACTCTCATACGAACCTAATGGTGCCCTCCATTCGTCTCAGCATGCTATAAACCTTTGCCCCCATCGACGAGCAGACGAGCCCGAGGCGCAACGCAACTCCGGCGAACGATTGCCGTCACCACCGTGCGCCCCTTGCCTTCTCGCGAGCACCTTGAGCATCGCCGCGACCCCGCGAACCAGGTGAGACATTCCCCTTCCTCCCTTGCTTCCTGTAATCACCGTGATGCCATAGCCAGAGCCAGCGCCGCCACCTGCCGCCGCCAGCGCCGCCACTCGATAGCAAGCGTGATGTGCACCGTCCGATCTGGATCGGAGTGACACGATAGAATCACTTAAACCGAAGGGGTATGCGATCTGATCCGTGCGATTCAGTTCGATCCAACGCTCCACAGCGATCGATCCGAGCGAAACGGTACCGACGAATAGGAACTAAACACGTGGCCTGGAATCTGTTTTAAAACCAGAAACTTGTCTATTAGATGTTCCAATTTGAAAAATTCATAAATTTCAAACCACGCGTCCAATTTTTGCAAATTTTATATCAATGGATTCAGCAAAACAATTACTTTCTGACCATGCACTTTGTTTAGTAAAATGCTTCTGTTAAATTGATTGTTTTTGCAGAAACTTGTGTATGCATGTTTAGAATATAAAAATTGTTCTAAAATGATTTTTGAGATAAAATCTGTGGAAAATGGTTTGTTTTGAACCTACTGACCATAGAAATCAATTAGTGGTTTCAAAAATATATTTGGTGAAGCAAAATAATAAATCTTTGATTTAAACCATTTCTAGTCAAATAAAAATATTGTTTATTTGTTAAAAATGCTTTTTGGAGAAAACCTTTGGGAAATGTTTTGGAATAAACTCTCTGACACTAAACACTAGGTTTTATGATTTGAAAACATATTTTGTGAACCCTATAGATTGTTGCCTTATTAAAAGCATTTCTCCACCACATAAAATAATGCTTTGGTTTAAAAATGGTTTATAGGTAGAATCTTTTGCAAATAGTTTTGCCACTTTATAAAATGACCAATAAAGTGTTTTAGAATGATTATAACCTATTATAAACCACTTTTGTAAATAAAACAAAGTTTGGCATGCTTGCATGCATTTTTTTGTTGTTATTATTTTATGTGTTGTTTGCTTGAATGGTAGAATAAATTCTTGCTTGCTTGATTGAATTGTAGTGAAATTTTAAGAGTGTGAACATTTCAAGATCAAGGAGTGAACTTATATTCTCTACCAAAAAGGCAAGTGATGCTTCATACTTTTGTCCCAATATTTTCACTATGCATTAGTGATATTTCTAAGTAGGACTTGCATGGAATTTTATTAAGTATGTTATGCCATGGGAAATCCTAGTAGATGATGCCTTAGTAGAATTTTCCTAAGTTAAGATTCCTACTACTATCATGTTTAGCTTAGCTAGTAGAAAACAAGGGTGGAATATATATTCATACTATGGAATATTTCTAAGTCAAGGACTTGTGTTTTGTTTAATAAAACAACTAAGTGAATGAATCACCTGGGTGGAATGGAAGGAATGGTTTGTGTTGAGTGGTTCACAAGGCCCATTTCTATGGTTTACCTTGTGTATCTCACTTGTGGATGGCCACCCAGGAACAAAGAGATTTGAGATGTCAAATGTTGAGAAGCTTCAAGTGCAGCCACTTGGCATTATGGGCTCTGCCTGGATCATATAGGCTGCAATAACTTAGCCAAATGGACAGTTGGTGGTAGGGGTTTGATAGGTTGGAACGCGTCCATTCTGGTCTAAGGGAAGGCTTCTGAAAGATCTTTTCTTGGGAAACCAAGTCTTGTGGGAAAGTGCACCACCTCTGCAGAGTGAAAAATCTAAGTACTTAGCCATGTCCCTAGCAAAGGACAATTTGAGCATAAAGACATGGAAGCTATCAAGAATCTCCTCATCCCAATTTCTAAGTTAAAAACTTGTGGTTGAACAAGGGTTGAAGGATCACCAATTTCTATTGGGAGATGCCTTGGGTGATTTTGTCAAGCAAAAACTTAGTGTTTTCAAATGATAAGGAAAAACTATTTTGAGCAAAGCAAGCCTAAGCTCCACTTAGCCAAATGCATATAGATGATAGACTCCACTATACTACCATAGTATCACTTGCCAATACACTTCAAATGTATTGACCCTTATGGCTGTAATTTTTTATGTTGCAGGTTTGTTTGAAATTAGTGAAGTGTGTTGAAATAGGATTACAAGTCTACAACCAACATGTTTGCCTGTGGCACTTTGAAGATGAAGGACCCCATGCTATTGTTATATTCTGCTGCATTGTAATGTGATAGCCAAATGAGCTATGTAAGATGTAATAAATTATTTTATTCCTGGTTATAAAGATGTATTATGACCTTCCTTTCTTGATATTACATCTTAACTGTGGATGCTAGCTATTGATCTAGGGACTAGCATTGTAAACACAGGGATCTCTACCTTATTAAAGGTTGGGAACCTTACACTTAACGTGCTTCAATGCTAGGATAGAATGGATAATTGGTTTATGAGTTTTTGTTCGGAGTCTCGGATGAGATCTAGGACATCACGAGAGGTTCCAGAATGGTCTGGAGAATAAGATTCATATAAAGGAAAGCAGTTTTTGGATTTCGGAATTGTTTCGGAATGTTCGGCATTGTACCGGAAGGTTCTAGAAGCTTCCGGAGTGGGACCAACGTGGCCCCACTTGTCGGAGGGGGGCGTGGGCCTACGAGGGAGTTCCCTGGTCGCATTGATCCAGGGGCACAAGGCCCCATAGGCCCAGCCGGCCAAAACCCTAGGGGAAACCCTAGGGGATCTTCTAGAAGGGGGGAAGATTTGCCCCCCACTCCACGCTTGTGGCCGCCGGCCCTAGGGCTTGGAGGAGGGGCAAGGGGGCCGGCCAGCCCTCTATATAAAGAGGGCAGGGCGCACCCTCCTCCCACCCCTCCTTGAACCCTAGCCGCCTACCTGCTGCCCTCCAGATCTCTCTCTCCCGACTGCGCGTAGGCGAAGCCCTGCCGCAGAAACTCTCCACCTTAGCACCACGCCGTCGTGTTGTAGGTACAATCTATCTCTCCACCCCACTTGCTGGACCGAGGAAGGAGGAGACGTTGCGGTGCCGTACGTGTGCATCTCTCGGAGGCGTCGCCACTTGCGGCGTAGGATCGGATCGGATCGCGAGGAGGAGACGGCGAGTACGACTACGTCAACCACGTTCTGTTGAACATTTCCGCTATGCGATTTATTCAAGGGTATGAACATCTCATCGATCTCTCTCGTTGATTACATCTCCTAGATTAGATCTTGGCTTTCTTGTTTGCATCCGTAGAATTTTTTTGATTTACTATGCTGCAAAACCCTTCAGTGGTATCAGAGCTAGATCTATGTGTAGATGTGTTTCACGAGTAGAACGCAACATGCTTGTTGCGGGCGTTGATGTTTTCTGTTGCAAACCTCTTGTTGTGTATTTCTTATGGCGCGGCATAGTGAGATCGAAGCGGTCCAGGCCAACTTTATGTGACCTCGTTCGCGAGACCGGCTCCGCACTTGACGTGTGGCTTGTTCCACACATGCGGCTGGTGGATGCCAGTTTCTCTCACTATAGTAGTCATGGGATTTACAACAGATGTTGGCAACCATAATATCACCGTTGTGGCTTTCCGTAGGTAAGAATCGTTCTTAGCTTGTTACTCCCATAAGCCACGTAAAACATGCAACAACAAAGTAGAGGCGTCTAACTTGTTTTTGCAGGGAGTGTTTTGTGATATGGTATGGCCCAAGAAATGATGTGTATGAATTGAGATGTATGCAATGATCATGTTTTGTAATATTTCACGACTTGCATGTCGATGAGTTCACAACCAGCAGAAGTTGTATGGTTGTCTTTATAATTGTGTATGACCTGTGTGTCAACTTCTTATACGCCATGTAACAGCTTTACTTTATCGCTAAGTAGTTAGCAATAGTTGTAGTTGCTATTCGTGGTGGAGGCGATCATGGTGGAGTGATGGAGATCATGCTGGCGCGCACAAGATGGAGATCATTGCGCGGAGATTGGCTATACCATGTCACATAAAATTATATGCATGTGATGTTTATCCTTTTATGTATCTTATTATGCTTAGATCGCGACAGTAGCATTATAAGATGATTTCTCACTTAAAGATCAATATAAAATTGTGTTCTCCCCAAGTATGCACCGTTGCGAAAGTTCGTCGTGTTCAAGCATCTCGTGATGATCGGGTGCTATAAACTCTACGTTCACATACAACGGGTGCAAGCCAGTTTTGCACACGCGGAAATACTTGGGTTTGACTTGACGAGCCTAGCATGTATAGACATGGCCTCGGAACACACGAACCGAAAGGTTAAGCATGAGTCATATGAATGATATGATCGACACCTTGTTGTCCACCATTGAAGCCACATCTCTTCTCGTGAAGATCGGATTAGGTGTGGTGAATTTGGATCATGTTCACTAAATAACTTGAGGGATGTTGAATTTAGTGGGAGTTCATCTAGTAATTTGATTAAGTTGAACTAGTTATCATGAACATAGTCTAAATTGTACTTGCAAATTTTGTAGATCAAATGGCTAAGTCCAACTTCAACTTCAACGTTTTTGCTGAGAAAGAAAAGCTTAAGAACAATGGGTCTAACTTCACCAACTGGTTCTGCAATCTGAGAATCATTCTCACTGGCGGACAAAAGGACTATGTACTTGAGAAAGCGTTAGGTGACGCCCCTGCTATTGATGCGCCGGCTGATGAAAAAGTTTTTTATCAGTCACGCAAAGATGATTATGGAGTGATTAAGAGTACCATGTTGTTTGCTATGGAACCGAAACTTCAAAATCGTTTTGAGGAGTTCGTCGGGCCCTTTGAGATTCTTGAGGAACTGAAAACCATGTTTTAGACTCAGGCCCGTTCTGAGAGATATGAGATCTCTGAGAAATTCTTTAACTGCAAGATGGAGGAAGGGAGTTCCGTTAGTGAGCACGCCATTAAGATGTTGGGCTACACTCAACGTCTTGAGCAACTGGACTGCAAGATTCCAGAAGAGCTCAAGATTGACAGAGTTCTGCAATCACTCCCTCCTAGCTACAAAGGTTTTGTAGTTACTCATAATCAGATTGGTTCCACTAATACGATCACTGAGCTCTTCGCTAAGCTGAAGGCTGCGGAGGTGGACATCAAGAAAGATAATCATGTGTTGATGGTCAACAAGCCCCCCAGCTTTAAGAAAGGTAAGGGTGCAAAGAAGTCCTTCAAGAAAGGCAGCGGCAAGCGCGTTGCCCCTGCTGAGAAGAAGCTCAAGTCTGGAGCTAAGCCGGACACTGAGTGCTTCTATTGCAAGGACAAGGGTCATTGGAAGCGCAACTGTCCGAAGTACTTAGCGGACAAGAAGGCTGGCACCATTGAAGGTATATTTTATATACATGTTATTGATTTTTACCTTACTAGCGCTCGTTCTACTGCCTGGGTATTTGATACTGGTTCAATTGCTAATATTTGTAACTCGAAACAGGAGCTACGGAATAAACGGCGGCTAGAAAGGGATGAGGTGACGATGCGCGTTGGCAACGGATCAAGAGTTTATGTGATGGCCGTCGGCACGCTCTCCTTAGTTTTACCTTCGGGATTAGTTTTAAACCTTAATAAGTGTTATTATGTTCCTGCGTTGAGCATGAACATTATATCTGGATCATGTTTATTGCAAGACGGTTATTCATTTAAATTAGAGAATAATGGTTGTTCTATTTATATGAATAACATCTTTTATGGTCATGCACCTGTTGTGAATGGTTTATTTCTTCTGAATCTCGAAAGCAATGAAACACACATCCATAACATTGAGGCTAAGAGATGCAAAGTAGATAGTGATAATCCAACTTATTTGTGGCGCTGCCGTCTAGGTCATATTGGTGTAAAATGCATGAAGAAACTCCATTCTGATGGACTTTCGGAGTCTCTTGATTTTGAATCATTTGACACGTGCGAGCCGTGCCTCATGGGCAAGATGATCAAAACCCCGTTCTCCGGAATAATGGAGCGAGCAACGGACTTATTGGAAATCATACATACCGATGTATGCGGACCAATGAGTGTTTCGACGCGCGGTGGATATCGCTATTTTCTCACTTTTACTGATGACTTAAGTAGATATGGGTATATCTATTTAATGAAACATAAATCTGAAACGTCTGAAAAGTTCAAAGAATTTCAAAACGAAGTGGAAAACCATCGTAACAGGAAAATTAAATTTCTACGATCCGATCGTGGAGGTGAATATTTGAGTTATGATTTTCTCACGCATCTTAAAGCAAGCGGAATCGTTTCACAACTCACGCCATCCGGAACACCACAGCGCAATGGTGTGTCTGAACGTCGAAATCGAACTCTATTAGATATGGTGCGATCAATGATGTCTCTTACAGATTTGCCATTATCATTTTGGGGTTATGCATTAGAAACCGCTGGATTCACTTTAAATAGGGCACCATCTAAATCCGTTGAGACGACACCATATGAACTATGGTTTGGTGCTAAACCTAAGTTGTCATTTCTTAAAGTTTGGGGATGCGAAGCTTACATCAAGAAGTTATGCCGGACAAGATCGAACCCAAAGCAGAGAAATGCGTCTTCATAGGATACCCTAAGGAAACGATTGGGTATACCTTCTACCACAGATCCGAAGGCAAAGTGTGTGTTGCAAAGAACGGATTCTTTCTTGAGAAGGAGTTTCTCTCGAAAGAAGTGAATGGGAGGAACGTATAGCTAGACGAGGTTATTGAACCTTCTCTCGAGTTGGAGAGTAGCGCAGCACCTGAAATTGTTCCAGTGCCGTCTGCACCAACAAGAGAGGAAGCTAATGACGAGGATCATGAAACTTTGAACGATGCTACTACTGAACTTCGCAGGTCGACAAGGCCACGTGCCACTCCTGAATGGTACGGCAACCCTGCCTTAACCGTCTTGTTGTTAGACAACAGTGAACCTACGAACTATGAGGAAGCAATGATGAGCCCAGACTCTGAGAAATGGCTAGAGGCCATGAAATCCGAATTGGGATCCATGAGCGAAAACCAAGTATGGACTTTGGTGGACCCTCCTAGCGACCGTAAGGCCGTTGGGTGCAAATGGATTTTCAAGAAGAAAACGTACGCGGATGGTAATGTTACTGTCTATAAAGCTCGGCTTGTCGCAAAAGGGTTTCGGCAAGTTCAAGGTGTTGACTACGATGAGACTTTCTCTCCCGTAGCGATGTTTAAGTCCATTCGGATTTTATTAGCAATTTCTGCATTTCATGATTATGAAATATGGCAGATGGATGTCAAGACTGCGTTCCTTAATGGCAACATTGATGAAGAGTTGTATATGATGCAACCCGAAGGTTTTGTCGATCCTAAGGATGCTAATAAGGTGTGCAAACTTCAGCGTTCCATTTATGGACTAAAGCAAGCATCTCGGAGTTGGAACCTTCGTTTTGATCAAGTGATCAAGAGTTTTGGATTTGTTCCAAATTGCTACGAAGCTTGTATCTACAAGAAAGTGAGTGGGAGCTCGGTGACATTTTTAGTACTATATGTGGATGACATATTGATTATTGGAAATGACATTGGTATTCTTAACGATGTGAAGAGTTATTTGAATAAATGTTTTTCAATGAAAGACCTAGGAGAAGCTGCTTATATATTAAGCATCAAAATCTATAGAGATAGACAAAGACGCCTAATAGCTTTAAGCCAAAGTACATATCTAGACAAAGTTCTCAAAAGGTTCAGAATGGATAAAGCAAAGAAAGGTTCATTGCCCATGTTGTCAGGTAAGATATTGAGCAAGGCTCAGTGTCCAGCTACGGTAAACGATAGAGATACTATGAGCAAAGTGCCATATGCCTCGGCCATAAGTTCTATCATGTATGCCATGCTATGTACTAGACCGGATGTGTCCAATGCTCTTAGTTTGACGAGCAGATACCAAAGTGATCAAGGAGTGGAACACTGGACAGCCGTAAAGAACATCCTAAAGTATTTGAATAGGACTAAAGAAATGTTCTTGGTCTATGGAGGTGATGAGCAGCTCGTTGTAAAAGGTTACGTCGACGCTAGTTTCGACACCGACCCGGATGATTCTAAATCTCAGACAGGATACATTTATATTTTGAATGGTGGAGCTGTGAGCTGGAGAAGCTACAAGCAAAGCATGATTGCGGGATCTACAACAGAAGTGGAACACATGGCTGCTTCAGAAGTGTCAAGTGAAGGAGTTTGGATCAGGAACTTCATCACTGAGCGGTGTGGTTCCAAGTGCCTTGGACCCACTGGAGATATTGTACGACAACACTGGCGCCATAGCACTGGCTAAGGAACCAAGATATCATCCAAAGACCAAGCACATCAACCGCCATTTTCATATAATTCGAGATTATATAGCAGATGGAGATCTGAAGATTAGCAAAGTACATACGGAACTGAATGTCGCAGATCCGTTGACTAAACCTCTTCAACGAGCAAAACATGATCAGCACCTTAATGCCATGGGTGTTAGATTGTTGCCAGATGTAAACTAGATTATTGACTCTAGTGCAAGTGGGAGACTGTTGGAATTATGCCCTAGAGGCAATAATAAAGATGTTATTATTATAATTCTTGTTCATGATAAAGTTTATATTCCATGCTAGAATTGTATTAAACGGAAACTTTGATACTTGTGAGGTTTATGAACAACACTGTGTCCCTAGTACGCCTCTATGGACTAGCTCATTGATTAATGATGGTTAAGGTTTCCTAACCATAGACATGAGTTGTCGATTAATAATGAGATCATGTCATTAGGAGAATGATATGATGGACAGACCCAAATTAAGCAGAGCAATTAGATCGTGTCATCGTGTTCATCTTTGCGAAGCTTTTTCCTATGTCAAGTATTGTATTCCTTAGACCATGAGATAATACAACTCCCTGGTATCGGAAGAAAGCTTTGAGGTCATCAAACGTCATCCTATGTGAGGGTGATCATAAAGGTGTCTCTCAGGTGATCGGAAAGTACTTGTTGGGTTGTATGTATCGAGATGGAATTTGTCCCTCCCGAGTCGGAGAGATATACTTCGGGCCCACTCGGTAATCGATATCAACACCGCTTGCAAGCACGTGGTTAAGGAGTTAATCACAAAGTGATATCGTATTATGGAACGAGTAAAGTACTTGCTGTGAACGAGATTGAACTAGGTATGTCGATACCAACGATCGAATCTCGGGCAAGTAAAATATCGCGTGACGAAGGGAATACATATATGGAATTAATTGAATCCTGGCATCGTGGTTCATCCGATATGATCATCGATGAATATGTGGGAGTCAATATGGGTTTCCAGATCCCGTTGTTGATTATTGATAGAAGATCATGTCTGCATATTCTCGAACCCGTAGGGTCACACACTTAACGTGCTTCGACGCTAGGATAGAATGGATAATTGGTTTATGAGTTTTTGTTCAGAGTCTCGAATGAGATCCAGGACATCACGAGAGGTTCCGGAATGGTCCGGAGAATAAGATTCATATAAAGAAAAGCAGTTTTTGGATTTCGGAATTGTTTCAGAATGTTCGGTATTGTACCGGAAGGTTCTAGAAGCTTCCGGAGTGGGACCAACGTGGCCCCACTTGTCGGAGGGGGGCGTGGGCCTACAAGGGAGTGCCCTGGCCGCATTGGTCCAGGGGCACAAGGCCCCATAGGCCCAGCCGGCCAAAACCCTAGGGGATCTTCTAGAAGGGGGAAGACTTGCCCCCCACTCCACCCTTGTGGCCGCCGGCCCTAGGGCTTGCAGGAGGGGCAAGGGGGCCGGCCAGCCCTCTATATAAAGAGGGCAGGGCGCACCCTCCTCCCACCCCTCCTTGAACCCTATCCGCCTACCTGCTGCCCTCCAGATCTCTCTCTCTCCCCCGACTGCGCGTAGGCGAAGCCCTGCCGCAGAAACTCTCCACCTTTGCACCACGTCGTCGTGCTGTAGATCCAATCTATCTCTCCACCCCACTTGCTGGACCGAGGAAGGAGGATACGTCGCGGTGCCGTACGTGTGCATCTCTCGAAGGCGTCGCCACTTGCGGCGTAGGATCGGATCGGATCGCGAGGAGGAGACGGCGAGTTACGACTACGTCAACCACATTCTGTTGAACGTTTCCGCTGTGCGATTTCTTCAAGGGTATGAAGATCTCATCAATCTCTCTCGTTGATTACATCTCCTAGATTAGATCTTGGCTTTCTTGTTCGCATCCGTAGAATTTTTTTGATTTACTATGCTGCGAAACCCTTCATTGTAATCATGCATGTTGTGTTTGCGGGGATCCGTGGATATTGAGATTACTATGTCAGATTGATTAATGGTTTTGTCTTATTGATTCTATCATGTCTGTGTTGTTTGTGATCTTGCATGCTCTCCGTTGTTAGTAGATATCTTGGCCGAGTAGTTGCTAGTGACTCCAAGAGGGGGTATTTATGCTCGATAGTGGGTTCATGCATCTATTTAATCTAAGGGAAAT
Source organism: Avena sativa (assembly GCA_916181665.1). Classification (NCBI taxonomy): domain Eukaryota; kingdom Viridiplantae; phylum Streptophyta; class Magnoliopsida; order Poales; family Poaceae; genus Avena; species Avena sativa. The sequence goes on from OV702280.1 coordinate 430,235,931, forward strand.
GACAAAAATCTCTAAGGTTGTAGATGTGTTATTGCTACTAGGGAGAAAACAACGGTCTCTTGTTCATGGAACAAGTGGATTGTTTACCTTACACACTTTGCTTAAAGCAGTTGTCTGTTGCTTGCAACTTAATACTGGAGGGGGTTCAGAAAGGTGGACTTCTAGTCATAGATGCAGTTGGATGGTGGTCTATGTATCTTGTTGTATTGCCCAATCGAATCTCATAGGATCTTTATGTCTAGTATTGCATTGTTATGCCTTGCTCAGTCATGTCAATTGCCCTGCTGTAATTTGTTTACCCTGCATGTCATGTTTGTTTATCTAACCTCTAGTGAACTATGGACCGCGGTCCAATCTTTACCATTGATACATCTTCCACTGTTATTGTTTACTTGCTGCAAACCATTATCACCTTCCACACCATACAGTTAATCCTTTGTTACAGCAACCAGTGAGATTGACAACCTCACTGTTAGTTGGGGCAAAGTCTTGAGTTTGTGTTGTGCAGGTTTCCACGTTGCTTGCAACACCTTTGAGAGGTTTCCTTCGTCCTACTGGTTCGATAACCTTGGTTTCTTACTGGAGGAAGACTTGCTGTTGTGCTCATCACACCTTGCTCTTGGGGTTTCCCAATGAAGTGCTCCCACGTCGACGAAGCGCAACCAACAGACATCCATCCTATTTTGTGGTTCAACAAGTACTTATAAGAAATAATATAGCTTATAGCCTAGAAAACACTCCATATGTTTGTGATTCTTGTCAGCTAGCCAAGAGTCATCAACTTCCATATCGCATATCCACTAGTGTTTTCACTGCTCCATTAGAGCAAGTGTTCTCTGATATATGGGGCACTGCTCCTCTTTCTGTGGGAAAACATATATATTATATAAGCTTTATTAATGATTTTAGAAAATTTACTTGGATCCATTTTCTTAAAAAGTATTCTGATGTTTATCAATCCTTTCTTAATTATCAGCAGTATGTTGAGCGAAAGTTTGATAGAAAAATTGTTACTGTACAAACTGACTGGGAGGATAGTATGAGAAACTCAATGGTTTCTTTCAGAAAATTGGTATTATGTATCATGTTTCTTGTCCACATGCTCACCAACAAAATGGTTTCACTGAGAGGAAACTTCATCATATTGGTGAAGTTGGCCTTGCCTTGCTTGCTAATGCCTCCATGCCTCTCAAGTTTCGGGATGGGTGTTTCTCACTACCACATTCCTTATATATTCTTCCCAGCAAAGTCATCAATCTTGAGACTCCCACTGAGCGTCTCCTTCATGTTAAACCTAACTATGATGCCTTACGTGTCTTTGGATGTGATTGCTAGCCTAATATTCGTCCATATAACAAACACAAGCTCGCTTTTCGCACTAAAAGGTGTGTCTTCACAGACTATAGCCCTCTTCATAAAGGCGTCAAGTGCTTAGATGTTTCTACTGGTCGTGTCTACATCTCACGAGACGTTGTCTTTGAGGAGAACGTCTTTCCTTTCGCCACACTACATTCGAATGCTGGCGCCCGTCTTAAGCAAGACATCCTGCTTCTTCCATCCACCACGCCATATGACCAAGGGGTGTACAAAATGTTGATGATAAAATTATGCCTATTGTGCCTATCACTGATGTGTTGCAGAAGAAAGCACATGGAAATCTGCATGAAAACGGTGAAGAAAACAGTTCAGTCGGAAAAAATGACCAAAACCACACAACCGAAAATGACAAAACTAACACGGAGCACGAGGAGGAACATTCCTATGTCCCACATCATCTCGAGGTGGCAGATCCCGAGGAGGATCCTCGCTAGCCTCCCCGCGTCGATTCTCCCGCGTCCGCGCGTCGCGTCCATCGCTCCAGCACCACGCGTCCTCAGCCGAGCGGACTGGTCATGAGCATGCCTGCGCTAGGGTAGCCCACGGATGAATCCGCATCGGATGACACAGGTGGATCGCCTGGATCCTCTGTGGCCACCTCCTCTGCAGACGGATCTGCAATGAGCTCTGCTGCAGAAATGTCGGAGTCTTCTTATCTGCCGCCGATGCAACCTACTCCACCTTCTCCTCCATGCACACGACTCCAGAAAGGTATAAGAAACACAAAGAAATATACTGATGGCACTGTTAGATATGACATGTTGTCCTCTACATATGAACCAAATACACTGACAAAGGCTCTAGATGGTACAAATTGGCGCACAACAATGCATGAGGAATACAATGCTCCGATGGAGAACAAGACCCGGCAACTTGTTCCCTCAAGCACAAGCAAAAACTTGATTGATTGCAAATAAGTACATCGTATTAAAAAGAGCAGATGGAACGATTGACATATACAAAGCACGCTTGGTTACAAAGGGCTAACCCATCTATAGACGCCCATATGGCGCCCATGAGCGGCATCAGTAGCCCGCGCCACACAGAGCGGCATATAGCATTTCTGGTCACTACCATATGGGACCTATCAATTAGACATGTATTTGTTTTTAGACAAAATCAGACATGTATTAGGGCGAATTTTTTGTGCTTCTAGGTTCCCGCAAAAAAAAAATGTTTCCGCCGCATAAGCTGAAAAGAAGTGTCTAGGTTTTCTCCACCGAAAAACACCCCAGAAGTCCATTTGCGTGCAGTGGGGAGAAACTGGTCGAGACCAGCTTCCCGAGCTTCTCTGCTCATATTGCAACCCGTTCACTAGAAAAGGACATGTCATTTTTAAATATTACACTAGAATGCCATCAAGCCCTGAGGAAACAATCAAAGCTAGGAAAAAAAGGGATCAATCTAAGCGAACTGTTGCCGACCCAACGCAGCCCCCACCTTGCTCCGCTCCCACACTGTGCTGCCATCACCCACCTCGCCGCGCTCCACCCCCACCGCTGAAGCTAGCAGCTCGAATTTCTTCCAATTTTTTCTGAGTCATGCTTGTCAGATGCTAATAGAAGATGCTTGGTGTGTGATGCTAGCAGTTGATGCTTACTAGTAGATGATTTACTGATGGTGCTGTCTAAAAATCATGTACCATTAAAACATGAAACTAGTTTACTGATGATGTTATGCGTGAGGATGTGGTATGTACTGAATTATACTATCAAACTATGTTTTTTATTACCATGTTCCTTTTCATATTATTATAATCCTATTTGTAGCTCTTTTTATACTTAAAACTAAAATATATATATATACACGAGCGCTAAACAGGAAACAACCCATGTGAACCTTGACAAGAAAACAAAGTGAACCTTATTTTTATAGGGCAAGTGAACCTTATTTTTATAGGGCAAATGAACCTGAATTTTTTTGCCCGTGAACTACCAAATATAACCAGAACCTCGGTCGCGTTCGAAGTGAACTATGTTTTTCCGCATAGTGAACTTTATTTTTAGCGCATGTGAACTTTCTTTTTTATCAAAAACCCTTCTGAAATTTTTATTTTGGTCTGACGTGAACTATCAAATATAACCAGAACCCAGGTCGGATTCGAAGTGAACTATGTTTTTCCTCAGAGTGAACTTTCCTTTTAGCGCACGTGAACTTTTTTTTTCTCGAAAACCATATAACCAGAACCTCGGTCGCTTTCGAAGTGAACTATGTTTTCTCACAGAGTGAACTTTATTTTTAGCGCATGTGAACTTTGTTTTTGTCGACAACCTTTTTGAAATTTTTATTATTGTCTGAAGTGAACTACCAAATATAAAGAGAATCTAGGACGCGTTTGAAGTGAACTATATTAGCGCACGTGAACTTTCTTTTTGCAACAACAGAGTAAACTTTTTTTCTGTGGGGATTTTCTGTATAACTAAATAGGGAACGAAGTGAACTTTGTTCGATAACAGAGTGAACTTTTTTTTCAGCATGAGTGGACTTTCTTTTTCATGGAAAATCACCATGTTTGAAGTGTACTTTTTTATATTTCTAGCCATGTCCAAAGTGAACTTTTAAATTATAAAGCGAACTTTTTTAGACAGTAGATTTAACTTCCTTTTTAATGCTTCTGAACTTTCTTTTTATCAAACACGCTTTTCTAGAATTTTTTTGCCTCATCTGACATGAACTACCAAATATAACGGAAATCCTAGTCAAACTCAAAGTGAACTATGTTTTCCCGCAACTTTCTTTTAGCACATGTAAACTTTCTTTTTTATCGAAAAACCTTATGATATTTTTATTCTTGTCTAAAGTGAACTACCAAATATAACGAGACCCCCCGTCACGTTCGAAGTGAACTTTGTTTTCCCGTAGAGTGAACTTTCTTTTTTATGCTTGTGAACTTTATTTTTGGACAAATGAGTGAACTCTTTTTTTTTAAAGATTGTGAACTTTGTTTTTTACGGTTGTGAACTTTATTTCCGTGGACAGTGTCTTTTAGCAGAGTGAACTTTGTTTCTCAGGAGAGCGGACTTTTTCCTACGGTGTCTGAACTAGCATCGCATATCTGAATCACACTAGCATACATGTGTGAACTTCTTTTTTGAGGAAGCTCCAAGATGCTCCAAAACATGGTCCTCTGGTTGCATATGCTCCACCGATTGGAGGAAAGAGGGGCGCCGCTGGAGGGATGGAGGAGGGCGGCTGTGTGAGGAGGACGGGGCGCCGCCGATGGGAGGAAGGAGGGCGGCTATGGAGGAGGACGGGGCACCACCGGTGGGATGGAGGAGGGGTGGTTGCGGGAGGAGGACGGGGCACCACCGATAGGAGGAAGGAGGGTTGGCTACAGGGGAGGAGGGGTGCCACTAGCGGGATGGAGGAGGGACGGCTGTGGGGGAGGACGGGGTGTCACCATCGAGAGGGAGGAAGGGCGCCAGCGGCGGGATGGAGGAGGGGCGGTTGTGGGAGGAGGACGGGACGCCACAGATGGGAGGAACGAGGGGCGGCTGTGGGGGAAGAACGAGGCACCGCCAGCAGGGAGGGGTGAGGAGGGGCACCGCCAGTAGGATGGAGGAGGTGCGGGTGTAGGAGCAGCGAGGGGTCGGGTGCGGGAGGTAGGTGGTGCGGGGGGTCGGTGCGGGAGCTCCCGGGCCCAAAAAGCTAGTGGTTAGGTTGGGTTCCTGTATAAGCTATATAGAAATCTCTTACGGGGTTCCTATATAGTTGGGTCCGATACACACACACACACACACACACACACATATATATATATATATATATATATATATATATATATATATATATATATATATATATATATATATATATATATATATATATATATATATATAGGAAGCGGATTTGGTATGCACATCCTCGCTAGAGGAAGCATCTAACACCATACACGTGCTCCGTGATGCGTACCCAATCTCTATCCCTTTTCATTTACAATTTACACCAAGTATTTGTGAAACTAGTTTCTCTCACCTAGCACATCACATGCACTAGCATAAGAGGAAATTTGTCATAGTTTGGCAGCTCTATTTTGGTGGTGTTTGCAGCTTTTGTTTGAATGTTTGGTTTGAAAAAATGGCAAAAAAGGTAGTTGACACAGCAGCTAGGAGCAGTGGGCTGTCATCCTGTCAGCCAGCCCACAGAACTTGTCAGCAGACACAGGCCGGATTTGAATTTCAAACACACGGTACCCCCACCCCCCATGGGCTGGCTGTCCGACGGTACTTAACTCGGGCCATGACCCCAGCCTCTTGGAGGGTACCGATGGGCCAAGCATCGATGGTACCGATCTGTTCGTAGCCTGGTGAAACAGCGACCCTCAAAAAAAACTGGTGAAACAGCCTGTCCCGTGTGGATCCTGCCAGAAACTTTGCTCGGTGCCGAACTGCAGGAAAATCCAAAATCCCCGATCTGGAGTGCCGAACCATCGCAAGATTTCATCCAGCACCCATCGTTGTTCTGATCCGAACCCCTAGGTTCATCTCTGAATCGAATCATGTCTCCTACGACAGTGCCCAAATCATTATTCGGCCAAGGGGAAGAGCGCAACTACCGGAGCCGTCGCCGCTGCCGCTGAACCGTAGATGTCGGAGCCGGAGTCCGTCCCGTCCAGTCGCAAGAAGCCGCGACCATGCGTTCCCCCGGTGAGTATACTCCGTCAACACCCGCTCTCCATTTTGGCCAACACAATCTTCCCTCTACCATTATTTTTTCTATTGATTTTTTCTACCTACACGCGATTTCTTAGTGCACATCTTGATGTCTTCTCTTGATCTGTCAACTCCACGGGCCAAGCACCTCGTCCGCGGCTCCGCGGCCGCAACGCACCGCTAGAATCAAAGCTGGCCAATGCGGCAGCCTGCATCATCCCGAATCAGCAAACAGACACGCTATATACATTGTTCACAACGCAGCATCCACAAACCATAGATAGTACGGTAATATATATGTGTTCACATCAGCTTAGTGCTAGACCTGCATATAACGAATAGGATAACTACAGCTAGGAGGGCAAAGATACAGTAGAAAGCTTCTAGGAATCCTCCACAATGGGCTTCCAGCAGGTCATTCACGGTATTCTGAAGACAATGACACTAGGATCAGCAGAGAAATCATTTTACACTATAAGTGACTTAATAACTGATGTAACATGTTTATATGTAACTAGGCAAAACCTGAAGTGGCATCTTCTGTACACTGTGATGGAAGGTACTACTATCTTAGTAATATCCCTTATATCTATACTATTAAAAAGATTGGGACCGTTCGTCACCCAGAAAATTTCCGTCTGCCTTGAAAAGACGGTTTTGCCCCTGAGTGTTTGAATGTACTACATGGTATGCCACCGCCAAGACACCGGAAAGAAAAGGGCAACGGCCCGAGCGAGCTCCGCGCACCCTTCCGGCCGCCACCGCTGCCCCCCGCACAGCCGGAGCTTCGTCGTCCCCAGCGCCTCAGCGCCCTGCGGAGATGGCGCCTGGACCTGGCACGGCCCCCGCTTATAGCCGGGATGTCAGGAACTTGGTTGGCAACAGATCCTGAACTGAATTAGGACTGGAATCTAGGCTTGATAACAGGAAAAATTGAGGCAAAACGATGAATTGGAGAGGATAAAATTACAGCAAGGAAAGGAGAATTAGGGTTTTCATTCATCGCGCCGCCCATCCACCCACTCTCCCCGGTTATAACGAGTGCCCGGAGGAGCCACGATTACAGTAAGGTTCAAATTACATTTAGGTCCTTGGCAGATAAAGAAAAGAAACGACCTACACCGTTAGATCGTACAGGATGATCTGGACCGCTAGATGACTGAACCATCAGGTGTCATTGGAGGTGTGTTGTACGTCAGGTTCTTGACAATGCTCCGAGCCTGACTCCAGACTTCAAGGCTGGAATGTTGGAAAAGTTGCCCGGATGAAGGCAGCATCTTCCCACGTCGCCTCTGCAGGGGTAAGGTTCTCCCAATGCACCAACCACTGAGGTACTGGAATGTCGTATTCTCTAGTGCTGCGAGGAACCTGTATGTACTGTAAGACTGCAAGAGGGCATACCTTGATCTTACCATCAGTAGTGACTAGGGGTAGCTTGGTGTTGGGAACCGCCTTTGGCCCAAGATGCTTCTTGAGCTGATTGACATGAAACACATCGTGTATTTTGGAATCTTCAGGTAGCTGTAGTTTGTAAGCCACTTTGCCCACTTTTCTCATTACTCTAAAGGGGCCATAATATTTGGATGACAACTTTAGTGAATTCCGAAGACCAAGAGCAGTTTCTCTGTATGGCTGCATCTTAAGGTACACCATGTCCCCGACAATGAATGTTCTTTCAGTCCTTTTCATGTCGACATACTTTTTGATTCTGTTTTGAGCTTGCATTAGATTCTGTTGTAAGGATTTTAACATCCGCTCTTGTTCCTGGATAGTAACAGCTGCTTCTAGAGTGACGTCACAAGGTAGGGCTACATCATGAATCTGAGGAGGTGCATATCCATATAGGGCCTAAAATGGAGTAGATTTTAGGGATGTGTGGTATGAAGAGTTATACCACCATTCTGCGCAAGGAATCCACCGTGCCCATTTTGTTGGTTCCTTGAAAGCCATTGTCCTTAAGTACTGTTCCAAGCATTGATTGACTCTCTCAGTCTGACCATCTGATTCTGGATGGGATGATGTGCTGAAGTGCAGTTCAACTTTCATTGCGGTAAAAACATCTTGCCAGATTTTGGATGTAAAAATCTTGTCCCTGTCACTCACAATTACCTTTGGAGGTCCATGAAGTTTGAAGATGTTGTCAATGAATAAATTTGCTACCTGGTGGGCAGTGAATGGGTGGGAGAGGGTGAGAAAGTGTGCATACTTTGTTAATCTGTCAACAATTACTTGAATAACATCTTTTCCTTTGGATTTTGGAAGACCCTCAATGAAGTCCATGCTGATTTCCTCCCATTTCATTGTAGGAATATGAAGTGGATCTAGGAGTCCAGGGTAGTGAATTCTCTCAGTTTTGGATATCTGGCAAACAGGGCATTCAGCTACACGGGTGGATATGTATTGTTTCATGCTGGGCCAAAAGAATAATTGCTTCAGTCTATGATAAGTAACTCTGCCGCCCGAGTGACCACCAAAAGAAGATGAATGAAATGAGTTGAAGATTTTGTCCTTGAGGTCAGTAGCAGCTCCAATTACTAGCCTGTTGTTATACCTCAACAGACCAGACTGCAATGTATAAGGAGGATTGCTCTGTGAGTTAACGGCTAACTCCTGCAGTAACTTTGTGCATTTGCTATCATTTTCATAGGAAGCAGCTACCTCTGACAGCCAGGCCGGAACAGCAACAGATATTGCTGAATAAGAGTCCTCAGAGGGGTCACCAAATTTCCTAGAGAGTGCATCTGCTACAGTGTTGTCTTTGCCTTGTTTGTACTCTATGGAGTAGTCATACTCAAGAAGTTTGAGCATTAGTTTGTGTTGGATGCCTTCGAGTAATCTCTGGCTGGCTAAATATTTCAGACTTTTTTGGTCTGTTTTGATGACCAGCTTGTTTCCCAGCAAGTAGTGACGCCATTTCCTTAGAGATTCTAAGATTGCCATGGCTTCCTTTTCATACACAGACTGTGTCATTGCTTTAGTTCCCAGACTTTTGCTAAAGTATGCTATTGGTCGCCCTTGCTGCATTAGAACAGCTCCAAGTCCAGTGCCTGACGCATCCGTTTCCAGAGTGAAACTCTTAGTGAAATCAGGGAGAACGAGGACCGGGGGTGTGGTCATTGCTTCTTTTAGTTGATTGAATGCTGATTGTTGAGTGTCCCCCCAAGAGAAAGCATTCTTCTTTAATGCATCATGCAGAGGTTTGCATATTGTAGCATAGCCTCTAATGAATCGTCGGTAGTAGCCAGTAAGCCCCAAAAATCTCCTGAGCTGTTTAATATTCCTCGGAGCCTCCCAGTCTTGAATTTCAGAGATTTTTGACGGATCTGTAGCTACTCCCTGACCAGAGATTACATGCCCCAAGTAATCCACAGATGTAGTGGCAAAGGTACACTTGGACAATTTTGCTTTTAGTTGGTGGAGCTGCAAAATTTGGAGGACTTGGTGGAGGTGGTGTCGATGTTGGCTTAGGTTTTTGCTATAAACCAAGATATCGTCAAAGAAGACGAGGACAAATTTTCCCAGATGTTGGGCAAATATGTTGTTCATCAATTGTTGAAAAGTAGCTGGTGCGTTGGTCAGACCAAAGGGCATAACTAGATACTCGTAGTGACCCATGTGTGTAGTGAAGGCAGTTTTGGAAATGTCGGATTCTTGCATCCTGATTTGATGGTAGCCTGACCTTAAATCCAATTTAGAGAATATGCAAGCTCCGTGTAATTCATCCAGCAGGTCCTCAATCACTGGAATGGGATACTTGTTCTTTATAGTGAGTGAATTCAGCTGCCTATAGTCTACACATAACCGCCAGCTCTTGTCTTTCTTCCTCACTAGTATGGCAGGATAAGAGTATGGGCTAGTACTAGGTCTGATCTCAGAGTTCTTGAGCATGTTGTGTACTAATTCTTCCACGATGTTCTTTTGCTTGTGTGGCATCCTGTAAGGCCTAACATTTTGTGGGTTTATCCTAGCTGGAATGGGAATTGCATGATCGCAAGCCCTAACAGGGGGGAGACCAGATGGTTCTTCAAATACCGCACTATAAGTGTGTATAATATCCTCCACCTAATTTGTTGGCTTGGGTTCTTCCAAATGCATAGGTGGTGACTTGTCGTCCTTGATTGTGTGCATTCGAATGAGATAAGCATGTGCTCCTTTCCTCAACAGCCTAGAACATTCCTTTGCTATAATAACACAGTCAGATTGTGGCAGAGCTCTGTCCATTAGAGTAAACCATTGTCCATCCACGGTCACTGATATACTTCTTTGTTCCCAATCAGTGTAATTAGGGCTGTGAGTTGTCAACCAGTTTGCTCCCAATACCATGTCATAGCCCTTCAAGGAAAGCAGTTTGCAGTCATAAGAAAATGGTTGCTGTTGTATCATGAATTTGCAATCAGGAATGTGTCCTTGAGAGAGGAGTTCGCCTCCACCAGCAACAGACACTCTGTGAGTAGGAGTAGGAATTACTCGCAATTTGGCCTTCGTATTCAGAGTCAATGAATGTGTTTGTACTCCCACTATCCACTAAGGCAGTCGCTTGGTACCCTCCAAATTTGACAATCACAGAGAGTGTTGTATCACCTGGTAGTCCGTGCAAGGCTTCAGCAGCTATATGCATGAGTTTTTCTTGTGTGGTTGGTGGTTTACTCTGTAGATCATCATTTTCAGGAGCAGTGGTTGTAGGCAATGGTGGCAGGCTGAGCTGAGCATCATGAAAGTGGTCAATGGAATCAGCCATCTCCTCTTCATCATCATTGTGGCCCTGCATCTGAATAGCGTGGACAATGCTTTTGAAATTAGCACATTTGTGTCCAAAAGTCCATTGTTCAGGACAGTACCAACACCTACCCTTCTCTCGTGGCCTATCAGGTGTGGTTTTTTCTCTTGTGTCTTTGAAGGAAGACACTTGTCTGCTAGTATTAGAGTACAAAGGTTTTGGGTGTTGAGGTTGTGCAGGGTTTTTTTTTGTTCTGGGACAGATAAACTAGCTCCTGTTGTCTGGCATGTTTGTAAGCCATTTTGAGGGTGGGAGGTGAGTGGCTTTTCACTGCATGCTTCACTGTATCTTTCAAGCCACTGATGAAGCGCAGTAAGAAGAAGTTGTCGGTCAGATCAGGGTGGTCTTTTTTCATTCTGATCATGTACTCTTCAAAGGCATCAATGTACAGATTGACAGTGGTGTGCTGCTTGAGGTTCTGGAATTGTTCCATAGTATCTTGGTCTCCAGCTGAAGGAAATCTATCAATCAGCAGTTCACAAAATTGTGGCCAATTCATGAGAAAAATACTGAGCCCTGTGCTTGATAACCAAGTCTTTGCTCTGCCCCGAATGTGTGCGTTGGCCCATTTTACCTTAGCATCATTTTGAATTCCCAACAGTGTGAATATGCTTTCACATTCATCTATCCAGTTTTCTGCATTATCTCCAAAGAATAGAGGCAGTTCGATGCTAGGTGCTCGCAGGTAGGGTTCCTGATTGGGTGCATGGTTGTTTGTGTGGTGGGGTTGGTGTAATTGTTGGCCATGTGTTTGGGTGTGGTGATGGGAAATTGTTGGGGATGTGACTGAATATGAGTATTGGGGTTGAGGAGGGTAATGGTAGTATCCAGAAGTGGTGTATTGGTAAGGAAAGGGTTGTGGTTGTGGGGAAAACTGGGGTGGTAAATTAGGTTGGGTGTTTATATGGGAATAATGGTTGAATCTGTTAGGTGGGTAGAAGGTGAAATTTGTTGTTGGTGGTGGATAAGGGGCAGGGTTGGGTGGGGGATAGGTTGAAGTATTGGTGTAGAGTTGGGGGTGAGATTTGGGGTTTGTATTTTGTTGAAAGTGTGGTGGCTGTTGCTGAACCGAACACAGAATAGGTAAGGGCATGTCGTTGGTGTGAGTGGTAGAGAAATTGGATGTGGATGATGTTGGATTTGGTTGATGGTGTCTGTGTAGGTGGTTATCAGTGGGTAAAGATGTCGAATTGGGTGCTGAAACTTCAGGAATCGGGCTCAAGTTGGTGTTTGGAGAGGAGGGAGTAACCACCTCAGGCAGGGATGAATTGGTCGCCGCTGGCTGTTCTGGTCGCTGAACCGCGAGTCCAATCTGTGCAACCATCTCAGTGAGTTTGTCGATTGTACCTTGAATGGTCGATTGAAGCCTGTTGATGGTCATAGCGGCGCTGCAGGTTGAAGATTTCTCGAGGAAGGGACTTGCTGATCTCCTCCTCCGCTTGAGCTTGGGCGAGCTCCGCAGCGAGTCGGGCTGCGTCTTCCTCTTGGGTGAGCATCTTGTCCTGCGATCTGGTGCGCCGATGGCTCATAAAGACGAGCGATTTCGGACGGAGCTTCTCCATGGAACAAGATCGGTGAATTCTCAGCAAGTGACAAGGGATTTTACAGCCGAATCAAGGTGATTCCGTAACCTTGCGCGTGTCTATGATTAGGGAGAGGTGGGTGGGATCTTGCTCGGGGGAGAAAAGGCGTCTGATACCAATTTGTCAGGAACTTGGTTGGCAACAGATCCTGAACTGAATTAGGACTGGAATCTAGGCTTGATAACAGGAAAAATTGAGGCAAAACGATAAATTGGAGAGGATAAAATTACAGCAAGGAAAGGAGAATTAGGGTTTTCATTCATCGCGCCGCCCATCCACCCACTCTTCCCGGTTATAACGAGTGCCCGGAGGAGCCGCGATTACAGTAAGGTTCAAATTACATTAGGTCCTTGGCAGATAAAGAAAAGAAACGACCTACACCGTCAGATCGTACAGGATGATCTGGACCGCTAGATGACTGAACCATCAGGTGTCATTGGAGGTGTGTTGTAAGTCAGGTTCTTGACACGGGAGCGACCACCCCTGCAGCCAAATGTGGCCAACGAGCCGGCCCGGCACGGCCCTAGCCCGGCACGCGGTAAACGGGCTGGCACGCGGCACGGCCCGTCGTGGCCCGTCAGGTCACGTGCCGTGCCGGGCCGGCACGCGTGCCCCACCTAACGGCCCGAGCCCGGCCCCAGCTCTACACGGGCCGGCCCGTGGCACGTGAGGCACGCGGGCCTTTTGGCCTTTTTTTCGTTGGCCCATCTATTTAACATATAAAAGGGCACGCGTCTAGTATAGAACCGATAAATTTATGTAGCTTGCTGGTTGAGGGACTGGACCTGAAGGGGTAGGTCGCGAGTTCGACCCCCTGGGTGGACATATTTTTGCCTAATATTCCTATTACTCACCGCATGCGTGCTTGACGGGCCATGCCGGGCACGGCCCCGGCTTCTCACGGGCCGGCACGGGCCCGGCACGTCGCGGGCCGGTCCGGGCCTGTGCCGGGTTTTCCTCGCGTGCTCACGGGCTGGCCCGCCAAAGGGCGGCCCGTTGGCCAGGTTTGCCTGCAGCCCTGCCGCCGAGATCCCGCCGCCGTCGGTCCGTCCCTGCCCTAGATTTGTTTGCTAGCCACTCTAGCGACCAAGGACCTCCACGAGGTCTCCTCCGAGGCCGCCCCATCTTGCTGCCCTGTGCGCTCGGCAACCGGCAAAGCTCGCGGCCAGGACCTCCATGGGGTCTCCTCCGAGCGCGGCGACTGGGTACGTTGACTTAAAAACTCCTAGCTTCGCTATCCCCGATGCCTCAGCACCCTGCAGAGATGGCGCCTGGGCCTGGCCCGCGGCACGACCCTCGGCCCCGGCGAAGTCATTGGCTTGGGGAGGGCTCCACTGATGCGTCGTTCCAGTTCAGCTTCATCGCGTCTTTGAGGTACGAGCCGCGTTCCCTTTGTCATCCACAAGTTCTCGGTAATCTAGATCCACCTCCTCCACTATAAACAAAATCTGGATGGGTTCGTGGCTGCTGAGGCTCGGGATCCCGTTGATCTGCATGTCTGGATGGAGAAACATTGTTCGGCAGTCGATCTAGGTGAGCTGGGTGAGAAAATTGATCGTGGTGAGCTGGGTGAGAAAATTCGGTGTCTCTGGCGTGTCCCTGCCAAAGTTTCGATCTGTCCGAAGGTGAGGGTGACCAACACTATGGGCAGGTACATGGTACGTGGGCTGCCTCAGCCGCCCCGACGATCCAGCATGGCGAGGACGACCGGCTAGGTGCACAGTAGCACAAATGCCGCCGCCATCAAACTGAGGTCTCCGCTGCTCGCGGAGAAGAGAGTTGGTGTTAGGCAGGCGGGTCATGGTGAACTGCGGCAAGTGGGAGGGAGGCTCGACTCCCTTCGTTCAGTTCTTTAGGTAGATTTATTTCTCCAAATATTGAAGATCTCAGTCAACAGGGTCTTCCTCTTCTTCCTTCGTTTTGCCAATGGAGGCTGAGGTGGAGGTCGTTGGAGGGGACCTTGCAACCGGATTTGTGGTGTGGTTCTCAGCCCTATTCATGTGGTGTTCGATTAGCCTTTACCCCGTTCCCCTGCTCGCTCACCTTCTTGCCTCCGATTGTTGTGGCTGCAAGGCCCGTATCAGCATCACCTACGAGGATCAGTCTGCATCCACGACCATGTCTACGGATCATGGATGCAATTTTTTCTGTTCATGTTCTTTGAACCTGAGAAATAGTAGCAGGATGCTGATGATTTTGTGATTATCTCTACCGAATGTTGATGGTTCTTTGACCGGAAAGTTCTTATACTAGCAAGAATTTTGGTCAAAATCAAATGAAGTGGGCTAGAGCTGCAGTGCTCACCTGGGGCTAGCTTGAGCTGATTAGTACTAATGTGCACTTGATAGGTTAAATTATTGCTCGCTGGACATGCAGTTGGATAATGAATGTGGCATGTCACAAATGGCATCGTTATTTAACTTAAAACATGGCTTTCTTTCAGATGTAGTTTCATACCTTTTTCAAACATGTTAGTTCACCTCTCTAATAGTGTGTCAGTTCTTTATTCTATATTAGAACAACTCTTCTTCTTCTAATTTAAAAAGAATACATATCTGGTAGCAACAATGCCCTAAGAATCATCCTTTTCCCTCCTTTTTCCCTCCTTTTTCCCTTTCCCGAAGAGATATCTTTAATTAATTCTTTGTTGAAGTGTATCCTCTCAAAGTTTCCATTGGCTTGCAGCTAAATTATTGGTGCTAAACTTTTCCGTTTCTTTTCCTGGTTCAGGGAATGCAAAGATCTCAAAGAGGCAATATCCAGCATCTGTTTTGCTGCTCCAAACTGTTCACATTGTATGTTAAGAAAAATCTGATTTCCTGAACTGATATTCAAGGGACCGTAGGCATTTGGGAAAACAAGCATAGTGCTGGCACTTTAAATGCACATAGTTGGTATGAACTGAATTATATGTGCAAGATTATCTGGATTTAACATCACTTTTCTGGCTGTCAAATTGGTTTGACAATATGCAAGTTTGGTTCTCTTATTTTATTCATGTTAAAAGCTGCATGTGTGGAACTGCCTGTTGAATTCATGACAGAACCCTCAGTAAGCCCTCTTGATTTGTAACATCTCATCAATGAAAAATCCTTTTTGTCGATGTTATATAGCACAGCTCTTGACCAAATTATGGGTTATATGGGGCGCAGAGGACCGCTAGGAATGTATCAGTACAGTCAAAGTCCAGAGTAGCGCAAAAAGAAGAAATCCTAGAACAGTGATGGACATGCACGAGCCGGTCTATCTCCCATAGCACACACGCTACATGTACAAGAAGAGGAAAGATGGGAGGAATGAGAACAAGGAAAAAGAATTATATTTGTGTATTTCACAGTTCAACACTAGATGATAAAATGATTATTGGAGAGATGAGAAATAGATTCGTGGATTTCATAATTTCGTGTTTAACCTTAGATGATAAAATCATTATTGGATAGACGAATGACCACTCTGCAAAGGTTGTTTATGCTTATCATTTTTTGTAGCTTACAATTGTTATTTTCACTGAATTTCCATGAGTATCATGTCTATGCATGTGATGCAAGAAAAACTTTCACTGAATTTCTATGTCTGTTATGTCTATGCATGTGATGCAAGCATTTTTTTTACGGAGCCGTAGCAACGCACGGGCATTATGCTAGTATTTATCAATAAAAATTGCGGGGCTGCTTTTATTTGACCATTCAAACCGGTCAGGCCAAGTGTAGTTTTTTTCCCCCTTGCTAGGCAGCCACGGTTTGTCAATTTCGCTCATATTCGACCAAATTGAAGATTGTCCAAATCAGCAGATTAAACATTTACTAAATTACAACCCCTTTACTATGCCATCCCATCAGTTTAAATACGAAGTAAACATCAAAGGAAAGTACTATTTCATCAGATATTACTAGTTTTTTTTTGCAATGAAAATGCAAAAATAGTTTTGTTATGACTGTCCAGCCAAGTGTGGGGTGTCCTTTCCTGTACCAGCTATTGTTTGTGAAATGCACTAAGATTCAGTCAAGTTGACCAGATTTTTTTCTGAATCCCCAAACTAAACAGGAACTAAAACAACCGTGCATTTTTTTCCGTTATCACTACGTTTGCATGACTTCATCGTTGCCTAGTAGTGATTCAGTCCAGATTCAGTTATTTCATTGCAATCCTATATGTTGCACGAGTGGCAATGTCCACTTATAACATTTTGTGGGCATTATATATTCTATTGATTTTTTTTACTATCTACACCGCCTACCCTGTAGTCCGTTCTCTGTCTCCCCTGTCGCCGTCGCGAGGAGACACCAATCTGACCAGCGCATCTTGTATGCCATGCAGGTGACGGAGGAAGAGGAGTGTGCTCTCCGTCCACCGCAGCGGCAACACTGTCGACCAGCACAGCGACACTACCAGCTGTTACTGCCTGTAAGTAATCGAACCCGAAATTCTACACGGTTACCGGCTGGCTCGATATACTGTTTATTTCGCTCGTAATCTACCCGACGTTGTGTCACCTACTAAGATGTGTTCACACCGACAGCAAGAATCAGCCCATCCCCCGGCGGGCGTCGACACCCCCATGTCTGATATGTATTCAGGCTCAAGTCCAATGAATTGTCTGATCTTTCCAGTTAGGCCTTTTAACCTTCTTAGAAGCTTGGAAAGCCAAGAGAATGGGCCAGAAAATGGAGTCCGCCACGCAGCTGAAGAAGACACTGCTATTGAGATCAAGAACAGCCGCAAGAGGTAGATTCCTGACACCAGAATTTCGTCACTCTTCAATGCATTTTCCACTACAGTATTCTTGCTATCTATCAACACACACATTGTCCCATTTCAGGAGCAAACCAGGATCTTCTACCTGTGTTGGATCCGAAGAAACTAGAAACGTGTATGAACAAGCTTTTATGATGGCATCACAGCGTGAGAGTGGCCACATATTTGAGCCAATAGTGGGAACAACCTTCGATTCAGAGGTTGACGCCATACAGTACTGCAACACTTACTCATGGGAAGTGGGGTTTGGCATAAGGAAAGGGAAAAAATATGTCAACAGAGAAAAGTACAAAACCATGCAAACTTTGTTGTGTTCCTGCGAGGTATATTTATGCCCATTAATCTATATGTCCCCTTTTACCCTGTATATCATCATATTTATCTCCGCACCCACACAATCGAAATTCTTATGCTACCACTTGGTTGTGCGAACTATCACAGGGAACAGCTCCTGGTTGCGTGAAGGACTCGGTAAGAAAGCAGTGCAAAGCCATGGTAAGGATGAAGAGAACTGCAGAACATGGATGGTTCTTCGAGACAGTGGTGACAGAACACAACCATGAACTGGCCGACACCATCGGCGAGAAGCGCCACTGGCAGTGTCACAACCAGATTGACCCCTTTCTGAAGGATGTTATCAGGCACATGCGCGGTAACAACATCCCGCTTAACCAGGTTTATGGCGTGTTGTGTGACTGGCATGGAGGCTCGGATTCTCTTCCTTTCAGGAAGAGGTCACTGAGGGCAACCTGCTCCATGATTGCTCAGGAGGCCAGCCAGGATGACATAAACAAGCTGATGGATTTGTTTGCTATGGCACAACTTGACAACGGGGAATTCTTCCACAGTGTTGGCAGAAACGAGGACAGGAGGGTCCGATCAATCTTCTGGTGTCATGCAAAGTCTAGGACTGACTACGCATGCTTCGGAGATATCGTCACATTCGACACCACTTACAAGTGCAACTTATACGAGATGCCCGTCAGCCTGTTTATAGGTGTCAATAATCACTTCCAGTGTTGTGTGTTTGGATGCGTTGTTCTTAGGCAAGAAACCCAGGAGGCATTCGAGTGGGTTTCCGCACATTTGTTAAAGCTATGAAAGGGAAACACCCCATTACCATCCTTACAGGTGAATGAAACTTTTTCGTTATACTAAAAAAGCTTTCTTATGTGTTATGATGTCCTGGTAAGTGTCTATTTGTGCTTGTGTGTACTAATCCACGTGATACATGTTCTATTGCAGACCAATGCAGACAGATGGAGGTGGCAATAAGTGTAGTGATGCCTAACACTGTACACCGCTGGTGTAAGTGGCATGTGCTAAAGCACATGCGTGAGAAGCTGGGTTCATAATATGGAAAAGATTAGAGTTTTAAGAGGGATCTTGACTTTGTTCTGAATGAGATGATGACCATAGACGAGTTCGAAGCTGCCTGGGAGCATCTGGTCGGCGAGTATGGTTTGACTGGAAACACCTATATGATGCAAGTGTTTGACTGCCGGGACAAGTGGGCCAAGCCGTACTTCAAGAACCAGTTTTGCGCTAAGATGACGAGCACACAAAGGAACGAATGCATGAACCATGTATTAAAGACATATGTCTCTAGGTCTGCCCCTCTAAACCGTTTCTTCATGCAATACACTAAGCTGATTGCAGACCGATGCGGTGAGGAGGATGCCGCACAGACTCACACAAAACAGGTGTGTACAACTAGTATTTCGATCGCTATTCACCTAATAAGGCCCTTATTGTCCGCAACTAACAAAACGTGCTACCACTTTATCCTAGGTTGTGAAATCTCTGAGAGCAGGAGTTCCAATAGAGAATCATGCGTACAAGGTGTACACCCATGCCATGTTTCTTATATTCTCAGACATTTTGTACAAGTCTGGATCGTTTATGGTGAGAGGCCCACCGGAAGGTGGCACTGTTGTGCTTGAGCACTTTGACGCCGAGAGGAGGTCCAAGTATTTCAAGGTGAGGTACGAGGTGGATGTCGACCTTGTCAGGAGTGAATTCAAATGCGAGTGTGGTCTATTTGAACATACTGGCATGTTATGCCGCCATGTACTAAAGGTATGGGTCGTACCCCTATCCTGCGCCCCCCATATGACCTAATAAAAAAACTTAAACCTGATTTGTTCCTGTCCCTATATTTCCTTGCTGTGCAGGCCATGGTCCACTACGGAGTTAGCCAGATCCCATCGAGATATATAATTAAGAGATGGACTAGGAATGCAAGGGATGTCCTTCCAGAGGACATCAGATGCTACCAAAGGGACAGTGAGACTGGCGTCTCGAAAACTTACAGACACAATGTACTCTACATGAAGGCCCTGGAGATAGTGAAGCTGGGCGACGTGTCACTTGAGACATTTGCAGTCGCGATGAGGAACTTAGACAACACCAAGAAGAAACTGATAGAGGAATCTGAGAAAATCATTTCCAGTGAGAAAGGTGCACCAAGCACAGGCCATTGTACCGAGTCAGAGAGCAATGTTCAAGACAATGGCAGCACACAGCCTCGCGGTTTTGCTGACACCGTCAGGGTTAAACCTGTTGACATGGATGGGGAAGAGTTGCACAATGAAATAGAAGAGAACACTGATGTACAGCCTGCTGTCCGGGATGTGTACAAGGCTCCAGAGAATCGCCCGTCCCGCGGGCGCCCTGTAACAAGGCGTATGCAGTCTCGCAGCGAGAGGGCCAAGGGGAAAGGCAAAGAGAAGGCTGTATGTGCCATATGTGGTTCCGAAGAACATGAAATGACTAACTGCCCTGCTATGGAGGTTGAACCCTACACGGAATTCAGTGGCAATGATAGTTTGTCTGGGAGACCTGATGGAGCTGCCGAGGCTGATGAAATCGATTCCAACCAGGCAGCCGGATTGGATGATACCCCAACAGTCAGACACACGCCCAAGACAACATCCAGAAGGGACAGTTCGTCAGCCAAGCCAAGAGGTGGTAAGGCAAAACCACCATCAGCACCACGGCGTTGCAAGATATGCGGAGATGTTGGTCACTATGCTCCGAAGTGCCCTCAGAATGATCAGGAACGAGCCCCTGTTGCTTCACCGGTATGCAAGACGTGTGGACTGTCTGGACACATGAGCAACACGTGTGGGCGTCAGTCCACATACAAGAGGAAATAGGTTTCTGGAAACCACAACTACCGCTAGCGGCGCCACAGGTAGTGGACCTATCTCACTATGGTTTAAAATTCACGTTCAGACATTTTATCTATCCATTGCGTTATCTAGCAAGCAACTGAACCTATGCCATTTGGATGATTTTCTAATCGGATATTATTTGGAATTTCTGGAACTCTAGCTATATTTATTGACCATAACCATGCTTGCACGCATTCAGTATGAACTGGATGCATGTTACCGTCGGGAATGATTCCCATGTTCTAAACCAATTCAATAGAATAGTCTGCATTACATGTTAAGCTACTGGCGCATAGATATATAGGTTGAAACCTACTAGTTTGACATCCCTTTACTCCATTGACCATTTGTAGTGGTGCTCATCGATGGTAGTGAAAATATCGCCATGGTCTGCGAGCTGGGATATTATAGACCTGTGAAAAAGGTAATGTTAGTTTAGCACAAAATCATATACAAAGATAGTATATGTGCCAGGACATCATTTGCTTACTCTATCAATTGGTCTGGGAGACGTGTCTTCCTCTTGATGTATTTGTAGCTGATCTTGTGTTCCATGCCCCTATGAAGATAGATTAGGTATTGTTTTAGCACCAGTGCCATAGTGGCCATTAAATTTTGCCGAAAATTAGTTTGGTGATATGTCTAGTTACCTAACTTGTCGGGTCTCGCAGAGTTCCTACTATCGTATAGTATGCAGTCCTGTTAAAATCATCAGACTTGATAGCACCAAGACAAACTAGATTAATACCGACACCGAGATAACCTCTGCTGTTCTAGCTCCTTTGCTTTGGCCTCGGTTTCTGTCGGTTCTTTCTCCACGTAGATGCATTGTATGAAGTGGAAGGTGATAAAATTGTGATCACCAATGTCCCTGCCACACACGACAAACATGCCACACACGACAAACAGTGTGTTAATACACTATACTTTGCATTTGGTTTCTGTTAACTATCTCTTGACATCTAGACACCTGATGTCATAGGCGTCCATAACCTGGTGTCATAGGCGTCCATAACACGGCCATTGTCCTCCAGATGGGCAGGTGGGTCTGTAGGGGTTCGTAGCATGGAAAACAAAAATTTTCTATCGCATACAAACAAACAAACAAGCCAAGATCTATCTACTAGATTGTAGCAACGAATCGATGGAATAACTTACCCTCGAAGATTCCAAAGCGGTTAACGAGAGCAGATTCTCGTGGGTGATGTAGTCGTACTCTTTCCGATCTCAAGATCGTGTAGACGATCCTTCTGGCGCCACGTTCCGGCAGCGCTCCCGCAGTCGGTCACACGTTCGGTACTCGACGAAGACCTTCCTCTCCCTTGTTCCAGCAGGCAGCGGAGGTTGTAGCACTCTCCTCGCGATTCCGGCAGCACAACGGCGTGGTACCGGAAGTAGAGGGAAGATCCCGCAGGGCTTCGCCTTAAGCCGGAGCGAGTATGGTGGAGTATGAGAGAGAACTATTAGTGGTCTAGGGTTTAGACACACCAATTAGAAGGCTCTAAACCGAAGGCTAGGGCAATTAGAAGCTCTAAACCAAAACGGCTCTAAACCGGAGATTAGAGGATAGGAACTTGTGTGTCTAGAGGAGGAGGCCCTGCCCCTCCTCTTATAGGTGGGAGGGCGGCCAAGGGGAGGGAGTCCCTCCCCAAGTCGGCCTTGGGTGGCGCGCCGGCTTGGAGAGGAGACTCCTCCCCCAAGTCGGTTTCAACCACCTCTTGCTTGTTTCCCACAGTTTCCTGTTTTAGCCGTTTGACTTTCAAACTGGCCATTTGACTTTTCTGTTTTAGGATTCAATTTAATCCTTTATTTGGAACATCAAGAACACTTAGTACATGATGCAATCATTCCAATATGTAATGACACATTCATGTACCCCTCCCCTTTCCCGGAGTGCCGGACATTCCGGAACCTTCTAGAACATTCCCGATGAAAACACCGGAATCATTTCCGAACTCCGAAACGGGACTTTCCTTATATGAATCTTATTCTCCGGAGCATTCCGGATCACCTCGTGATATCCCGGATCCCATCCGAGACTCCGAGCAACATTCGGTCTCTTTCTCATAATACCATAACTACTCAAACAACGTCGAATCCTTAAGTGTGTCTCCCTACGGTTCGTGAATTATGCGGACATGATCGAGACACTTCTCCGATCAATAACCAATAGAGGAATCTGGAAATTCATATGGCTCCCACATATTTCTACGATTATTTTGCGATCGAATGAACCACTTACATACGATACCAATTTCCCTTTGTCTCACGATAGTTTACTTATCCGAGGTTATGATCGTCGGTATCTCTGCATACCTAGTTCAACCTCGTTACTGATAAGTACTCTTTTCTCGTTCCCGTGATATGTGATCCCTTGTGAGCTAGTCACATGCTTGCAAGCTAATTGGATGACATTTCACCGAGAGGGCCCAGAGTATATCTATCCGTCATATGGATGGACAAATCCCACTCTTGATCCATGTGTTTCAACCAATACTTTCTGAACACTCAATGCCACCTTTATAGCCACCCAGTTACGGTGTGGTGTTTGATGTCATCAAAGCATCCATCCGGAAAAGGTGATATGCATGATCTCATGGTCGAAGGAATTAGGTTACTATGTATCAGAAAGCATATAGCAATTGAACTATTGAAATGACTTGATCTTTATGCTACGCTTATCTATAGGAGTATGTCCATCACATCATTCTCCTAATGATATGATCCTGTTGTTAATAACATCTCTATGTTCATGATCAGGAAACCATGATCATATATTAACCAACAAGCTAGTTTAACAAGAGGCTTTACTAGGGACTCTTATTTTTGTTTACAAATCACACAAGTATTAATGTTTCCGGTTAATACAATTATAGCATGGTATGTAAACATTTATCATAAGTGTGAAGATATGATAATAACCACTTTATTATTGCCTCTTGGGCATATCTCCAACAGTCTCCCACTTGCACTAGAGTCAATAATCTAGTTTCAAACCTTTGTGTATTCAACACCTATGGCTTTCCGGTGTTGTATGTACACGATTGCTAGTGGTCAACTAATCTCCGGATCTGACACTTCCAGGTCCGTGTGTAATTGCATGTTTTTGCGTCTCTACGCATCACTCATTCTCTAATGAGATGGCTTTGTATAAATTTGGTCTTTCGGTGTGACCTTTAGCTCTTTGGGGTTAAAACATGTTGATAATATTGTCGTACAATATATCTTCATAGTTTTATCCCACTGTGAACTACACCTAGTTTGATAACAAACTACTTGACACAAATGCCCTCTTTTGCTGCTAAAATAGCAGTCATATACTTAGCCTTTTGTTGTAGTATCTGTCACAATGTCTTAACTTTGGAACTCATCCAAATCCATTATGGAACTCTCTTTCCATTATATTGTGCCACCCTTAGTTTAGATTGAGATAAACTTAATTTGTACTTTGTGACAAAGCTAGTATCAATGTAGTACTTTTACAATGAACTAACCATCTATTTGTCACTTCTACAAATATTATACTCTTAGTTCTTCCAAAAGATCATAAGAATATCCTTACTATTGTCCAATGATCATCTTACGAATCATTCTGGTATATGCTCACAACATTTAGAGCATAGGACATATCTGGATTTGTACATATCACAGTATGATTGATATAAATACTCTTTGTGATTTCATACATCAAGTATCAATCTATACTTGATTATTTGTTTCACTTTACCAAATGTCAATACACTTGAATATATCATCAGTATTGAACTCATTCAATCCTTTCTGTGCAACAAGAACCTTTCTTGTAGTTTCTATATTGAACTCATTCAATATCTTGTCTATGTACTTCTGGCACAACCATATTAGCGTCTATCGATGCCAAATATTTGGGTTTTGCCTAAGTCTTTCATCGGGATGAAATTCTTAATATGTGTTAATAAAAGATACATTATTTCCAATCAACAATATGTCTTCCACATAATGTATTAGAAACATGTCTTAGCGCTCCCACTTAATTTCTTGCAAATGCAAGCATCTTCATCGTCTCTAATGAACTTTTAAACTCTTTTAACAGTTTCATCACAGTGAAGATTCCAACTCCGCGATGCTCACTTTAACCATTGAAGTTTGCATATGCTTTTAGCATCCTTTGAATTAACAAAACCCTATGGACCGTGTTATGCACATGTCCTAGGTAACGATTCTATTAGAAGAACTTGTTTTGTTTATTCAACTACCATATAACAAATTATATGTAGTGGTTGCTACATTAATCCGTCTAGACTAAATATCACTATGAAAGATCAAATCTTGTCATAGTCAACCTTTGAACATTTTGTGAACTCTTTCCCAACATGTCGACTATTTTATAGATGTAAAACATCCATGTCTATTTCTTTATAGATCCAGACACAACTGTAAGGTCTTACACCTTTCTCGAGGGTCCTTCAAGTTCAAAACTTGATTTCTCGTGTATGGAACTATCACGGATTTTATGGCTTCAAGCCATTTGACGGAGTCAGGGCTCATCATCGCTTCTTTGCACGTAGTCGGATCATTATTGTCAAATAATGATTTAACTCTCAAATCTTGGTATTTGATTGTTCATCCGACCTACTTGTTTCAATAGGAACTTAGATCTCCGTGACCACAACCTTTGAAGTACGCGAGCCATGAGCATTATTTGCTAACTCCGGAACACTTTTCGGCGCTGCGCAACTTTGCACATATAGCTAAGGTTCTTTTAACCTTATCAAAGTTCTATTGTCCTCCCACTTAACTTTTCACGAAAAATTCCTTCTCAAAGAAACTTGACGTTCTAAGCAACAAACACTTTTGTCTCCGGTGTTTATGGAGGAATACTTAACAGTTATACAAAGACAGGTTCATCCAACTTTGGTTGCACACATCTTTCTTATGCATAGCATACCAATGTTTTAAGAAAGGACTACTTGGGTTTTATCCCAAACCATAACCTTATATGGTGTCATTTCAACGGATTATGATGAAGCTCTTTTCAGTGGAAAAACGGTAATCTCTAAAGTTTTTAATCTTTAAAATATAATGGCAGTTTTATGAATTATACCTTTGATCTTACCATGTCAAACAAGGTTTAATTACATACCTCGAACGCTCCATACCCTTATGGTGTTTCGGGAAATGCAAATCCACGGAACGATTCCTTAAATCTTAGGTATTATGCTGAACTCTGTAACTCAAATATCTTCCTTTATGATCTTTATCATAAACTGTTTATATTCTTGTTACAATGATTTTACACTTCATCTTGAAAGTCTTTGAACTTTTCAAATGTTTCATACTTCATCCTTATTAAGTAAATATTCATATATTCACTCAAAATTTTGGAAAAAGCAAATGAAGTTAAAATCCATCGCTCTTGACTACACATAATGGACTTCGTACAACAATATGTACAAATTCCAATAAGCTAGTCTTTCGTTCCCTTTTGGCCTATGAACGAAGTTTTAATTATCTCTAGGAAAGTTTCACAAGTGTCATTTGATCAAAAATCAAAAGACTCCAAAATTCCATCCACATGGAGTTTCTTCATGTTTTCTTTCCAGTATAATTTAAATGGCGATGTCACTTCCTAAGTGATCTTTCAATCAATTTGTCTTTCGACATCTTTAGCACTAGTTTTATGGATGTGATGTCTCCAACGAGATTTGCGAATCCATCTTTTATGGATTACGGCAATTATTTGAACAACCCTTTTGTTCTCATAATACCTGATAAAACAATTGAAGGCAAGCTTTGATGTTTAACGAGCAACACAATAACCCTTTATTTGTTCTCGATGAACATCATCACATATTCTTTTGCTAGTTACTTAGGCCATTGTAGTTCATGAATTGTGTTGTTTCGTATGACGATTCACACCAACAAATTCAGTATCAAATACTTGAGAACCACATTGTTTAATAAGCAAAGAATATAGTCATAACATGTATATCATCTATATACTTAAGCTGAACAATTCTAGTCTTTTCCTTTCTGCCATATATTTATGAGATTTTCTTTCAATATTTCCTTTTCTGTTTGAAAGAATCTATCAACATCAATAGTGGAGTCATACATATGACATATAGTCTAAAGCGTGTATAGTTAAATACCAATGTCTTTGGACTTGCACTTTGAAGTAGATCACCATCATCAAATGTTTGGTGTTCTTTCAAATTCCTTTCTTTAGTAATCTCTTGGTGTAGTAAACATTTTACCTACATCAAATATTCACCCTTATCATGGAATCGTCCATGATCAAGCTACTTTTAGCTTATAATGATGAATTATGAGTATAATGTTGCTATCCAAAACCTTTTGGAGGATTAGGACAACAAGTGTCTCCAACCTTTTTGCAGATTCTCATCAAAATATGAGAACATGAACTTTGCCATATTATACTCTATCATGTTGTAACCAAAACTTCGTTTCAGATATCACAATATCTTCCACACATCATGGTTTCTGAAACAACTCTTTCAGATCCTAGATAACCTTGATATTAAGAGAATCCTTTGAATATCAAGAATCATGGAGACAAACATGATACTTATATACTAACACTTGGAATTGTTACTCTTGATTTAATACTAATTATTAAACTTCATGGAGTAACCGGAACTTACTGAAAGTTTGCAATAGGACTTTTAAACTTTAGATTAACACTTCAAAACAATACGATACCAGTTCGTAAAGTAACTAACCAGAATTCTATAGTTCTATCATCTCAATTATAACTAAGCGCAAGGTGGTAAACGGATGCCAATGACTACAACAACTATGCAAATTCACTTTGATTTAATTTATGATAAATTGAGTTCTAATTAATAATTAAACTAATCTAGGTGAACTCCCACTCAAAACAATATCCCTCACATTGTTTTAGTGATCACACGAACCAAATCCACTACATCAACACCGATCATCACGAGAGTTGATATAGTTTCAATGGCGAACAATCATCATGTTCATCATATCTACTATATGATTCATGCTTTACCTTTCGGTGATCCGTGTTCCGAGACCATGTCTGTACATGCTAGGCTCGTCAAGATCAAACCTTAGTTTCCGCATGAGCAAATCTGGCTTGCTCACGTTGTATACACTTGCAGAATCTAACACACCCAATCATCACGTGGTGCTTCGAAACAACAAGCTTTAGCAACGGTGCTAACTAAGGGTGAACACTTTAGGACTTGAAATTGATGTGCATGAGGGATCATCTTATAATGCTACCATCGTCTACTAAGCAATACAAGATG
Organism: Avena sativa; assembly: GCA_916181665.1. Classification (NCBI taxonomy): domain Eukaryota; kingdom Viridiplantae; phylum Streptophyta; class Magnoliopsida; order Poales; family Poaceae; genus Avena; species Avena sativa. The sequence continues at coordinate 430,263,531 of OV702280.1, forward strand.
CATAAAGGATTAACATCACATGCAATTCAATAATATGTGATATGATATGGCCTTTCTTCTTTGTGCTTCCGATCTCCATCTTCAAGCACGAACATGATCTCCATCATTACCGGCATTGCATCAAGGTCAATGACGCTGCTCCATGGTTGTCGTCCACCGGCTTCAACTATTACAACTACTTTGAATAGACACGTGGGTCTTAACAGAAATTAAAGACAACCATATGGCTCCTGCCGGTTGCCGACTTACAATAAGGAACATTGCATACATCATATATAATCACAATCATGGCCATATCACATCACTGCACACCCCTGCAAAACAAAGTTAGACGCCTCTACTTTCTTTGCATGTTTTACGTGGTTTGGGGCTGTTAATAAGTGTCGTTCTAACTTACGAACAAGAACCACAACATTGATACTAGCATTGTTGATCACCCGTTGTAAATTGGATCTTAACTATGCTAGGAGAAACAGGCACCCGCAAAGCCACTTATGCAATACAAGTTGCATGTCAAGCGTGGAGCAAGTCTCATGAACGATGTCATGTAAGGTTAGCCCGGGCCGCTTCATCCCAACATACCGCAAGATGCAAAGTACACAAGAAGCAATCGACAATAAAAGCATCAACGCCCACAATGACCATTGTGTTCTACTCGTGCAACAGATCTACATATAGACACGGCTCTGATACCACTGTAGGGGTTCGTAGCATGGAAAACAAAAATTTTCTATCGCATACAAACAAACAAGCCAAGATCTATCTACTAGATTGTAGCAACGAGTCGATGGAATAACTTACCCTCGAAGATTCCAAAGCGGTTAACGAGAGCAGATTCTCGTGGGTGATGTAGTCGTACTCTTTCCGATCTCAAGATCGTGTAGACGATCCTTCCGGCGCCACGTTCCGGCAGCGCTCCCGCAGTCGGTCACACGTTCGGTACTCGACGAAGACCTTCCTCTCCCTTGTTCCAGCAGGCAGCGGAGGTTGTAGCACTCTCCTCGCGATTCCGGCAGCACAACGGCGTGGTACCGAAAGTAGAGGGAAGATCCCGCAGGGCTTCGCCTTAAGCCGGAGCGAGTATGGTGGAGTATGAGAGAGAACTATTAGTGGTCTAGGGTTTAGACACACCAATTAGAAGGCTCTAAACCGAAGGCTAGGGCAATTAGAAGCTCTAAACCAAAACGGCTCTAAACCGAAGATTAGAGGATAGGAACTTGTGTGTCTAGAGGAGGAGGCCCTGCCCCTCCTCTTATAGGTGGGAGGGAGGCCAAGGGGAGGGAGTCCCTCCCCAAGTCGGCCTTGGGTGGCGCGCCGGCTTGGAGAGGAGACTCCTCCCCCAAGTCGGTTTCAACCACCTCTTGCTTGTTTCCCACAGTTTCCTGTTTTAGCCGTTTGACTTTCAAACTGGCCATTTGACTTTTCTGTTTTAGGATTCAATTTAATCCTTTATTTGGAACAGCAAGAACACTTAGTACATGATGCAATCATTCCAATATGTAATGACACATTCATGTACCCCTCCCCTTTCCCGGAGTGCCGGACATTCCGGAACCTTCTAGAACATTCCCGATGAAAACACCGGAATCATTTCCGAACTCCGAAACGGGACTTTCCTTATATGAATCTTATTCTCCGGAGCATTCCGGATCACCTCGTGATATCCCGGATCCCATCCGAGACTCCGAGCAACATTCGGTCTCTTTCTCATAATACCATAACTACTCAAACAACGTCGAATCCTTAAGTGTGTCTCCCTACGGTTCGTGAATTATGCGGACATGATCGAGACACTTCTCCGATCAATAACCAATAGAGGAATCTGGAAATTCATATGGCTCCCACATATTTCTACGATTACTTTGCGATCGAATGAACCACTTACATACGATACCAATTTCCCTTTGTCTCACGATAGTTTACTTATCCGAGGTTATGATCGTCGGTATCTCTGCATACCTAGTTCAACCTCGTTACTGATAAGTACTCTTTTCTCGTTCCCGTGATATGTGATCCCTTGTGAGCTAGTCACATGCTTGCAAGCTAATTGGATGACATTTCACCGAGAGGGCCCAGAGTATATCTATCCTTCATATGGATGGACAAATCCCACTCTTGATCCATGTGTTTCAACCAATACTTTCTGAACACTCAATGCCACCTTTATAGCCACCCAGTTACGGTGTGGTGTTTGATGTCATCAAAGCATCCATCCGGAAAAGGTGATATGCATGATCTCATGGTCGAAGGAATTAGGTTACTATGTATCAGAAAGCATATAGCAATTGAACTATTGAAATGACTTGATCTTTATGCTACGCTTATCTATAGGAGTATGTCCATCACATCATTCTCCTAATGATATGATCCTGTTGTTAATAACATCTCTATGTTCATGATCAGGAAACCATGATCATATATTAACCAACAAGCTAGTTTAACAAGAGGCTTTACTAGGGACTCTTATTTTAGTTTACAAATCACACAAGTATTAGTGTTTCCGGTTAATACAATTATAGCATGGTATGTAAACATTTATCATAAGTGTGAAGATATGATAATAACCACTTTATTATTGCCTCTTGGGCATATCTCCAACAGGGTCTAGCTGCCCGTCTAGACGGTACGTCGATGACCTTAGGTGCCCGTGAACGATCACGTACTGGACATTCCTACAGTTGTTCAACCAGATATAAGATGTTACATATTCTGGTTGCAAGATACACCTACATGTAAAACTAGGTTAGCAACGAACCTTAAGTCTTTAAGCAGGTTGGCCTCCCACTGTCCTTCATACCATCTCTGCACCGGGATCCGTCCTGTGCCATCGTCTAAGGTGAATCTTAGCTGGGTATCATATTCTGCACGGTCTAGCATTCGTCCCACAATCCTAACCTGTCAACAGTATGGGATCAACATACACATATGGATTCTTTCTCTCGGGAAGACAACACAATAGAGAAGGACTGATTGTTACCGTAGACAGCTCCAAACCGTGAATATGAGTAGTCCCATCCTGCCTGCGGTCAACATTGCTCACCTGCTTGATAGTCACTGGAACAAGCGTGCTCTTTGAGCTTGTCTGTACATTCAAAAACCAATCAGATGGGGTAAATGACATGCATGACAAAAACATATCTGGTCAGCATTTGACAAAAGCATGGTTAGTGAGATTATAGCTTACAGTCCACGTGTACGGAGCTTCTTGACATGCATCAGCTCCCGCTTTCACGAAGCCTCCTCCTCTGAAGGGGCCTTCCGACGAGCCGGCGGGGGCACCGTGATCCGTATCTCCGCTGCTTGACATGCTAGGATGAATAGTTGGGTGTCCTCGCAAGGGGATTCATACTGGCCCTTTTATGGTGGCCAATTGCATTAAATTGCCTGTACAGATGTTGGTTGCTGCAATTGAATGCTGGGTACATCATTGATGAGTCTTGGTGCTTAACCAGCCACCCGTTGTTGGGTACTAGTTTGTCGGTACGGCTACATTTTTTGTAATTGAATGCTAGATACTGTCATTGATGATTCTTGGTGCTTACTCAGGCACCCTTGGATGAGTACGCATCCATGAGCACGGCCGTATCCTTAAGCCAACCCCCATGGGTAGGTCCTCCCTTTTACGGTGCTCTTAACAAAAAAAATTGAATTATGGCGCCGGAACAGCTCTATCATGGTACCGGCTAACCTCCGTCGTGTTAACGGGATACCTCTAACAAAATAATGAATAAAAACACGACGGCACCACCCCTACTTTCTAGGTACCATCCGTGTGTTATGCCCCCCACCCACCCCCCTAACTTACGTCTGTCTGTTCCATTATGCGGCCGTCTGATGAGCGCCCTAAGGTAGGTGTTGGAGAGATTCGTCCCACTCCCTCCATGTACGAGGGTCGGACCGCGGGGAAATCATTAAACCCTACCCCATCCATTAGAGTCTTGTCCACCACCGTCTATTCCTGTCGCGAACCGGTATTTCGGTTTCATATACACTTACCATGCTTGGTTTCATATACACATACCATGACTTGTCTAACTAGTCGCACCTCATCGAAGGATGCACCATGCATTCATAATCAGACACTGGTCTCAACTCCTCTACCATCACTTATCTATCTCGCTGCACTTTCGCTAGCCGGGGAGGTTGTCCCAAGAGCCTTTGTTATCTGTTTGGCGACCTCGTCCGGCCTGTTCCTTGGGACGGCTGGTTCGGCGCTAGCAAATCACGGTTCGGCACCTTAAGACTGTTGTTTCGGTGCCTCGGTGCCAAACGCTCGGTAACGGTTAGGTTGTCCCGAGAGCTGTTGTTGTCCGTTGCCTAGAAGACTTACAGTGCCTTAGGACGGCTGTTTCGGTGCTTGCAAAAAGGGCTGTCCGGCCCCTCCCGTTAGCTAGAAGACCTCCGGTTCCTTAGGACGTCTGATTCGGTGCTAGCAATTAAGGATAGTTCGGCGCCTATGGTCCCAAAGACGCTTTGTGCCGGGGGAGGTTGTCCCGGGAGACGTGGTTATCCGTTGGGGGGCTTGTCAGGCGCCTCCCGTTGGCTAAAAGACTTCCGGTTCCTTAGGACGGCTGATTCGGTGCTAGCAAAAATGACGTGTCGGCACCTCGGTCCCAAACGCTCGGTGTCGGTGGAGGTTGTCCCGGTAGCCGTTGTTATCCGTTGGGCGGCCCCGTTAGTCACTTCCCGTTGGCTAAAAGAAATTTCCGGTTCCTTAGGACGGTTGATTCGGTGCTAACAAAATGGCGGTTCGGCTCCTCGGTCCTGAACGTTCGGCATCCTCGCCTGGCACCTCCCATTGACTACAAAATCTTCGGTTCCTTGGGACGTCTATTTCGGTGCTAGACAAAAAGACGGTTCGGCGGCTCGGCCCTAAACGCTCGGTACCGAGGCAATTACATTCGTTTCGATTCAGAATTATGCATCACATCATAACACAACAGCAAACAAGAGGGGGAAACGGAAACCAGAACGGTAAAAAATAGGTAAGAGGTCACTAAACAAACACGTTGTCTTAAGATTGCATTACATTACAAATCCATAGTACCAACTGAAATGATACATCTTACAAATATGACTAAAAACTCATAGTATGCTCAAGAGCTCCTGATGGTCTAGAGGCGACGGAATGGCGGCCACGTCGTAGTCACTGGGAAGATTGAAAGAAGCCTCTCCTTGTCAATCACGGTGTGCAGCTCAGACGAGCAGTTGTCGCGAAGATTCAGGAAGAACATTACTGGACAGAAACTAATGCCTACGACTGCACTTTCACCGTTGTCTCCGGCATGCAGTATCTTGACAGAGAAAATATATGGGTTAGTAAACTCCAACGGGCATATAGCTAACAGCTTATCCCAGAAGCTCCTTGGGATCTCTGATTGTATCGCATCCTGTAGGAGAATGGTACGTTTCAGATTCCATGGTGAACGACTGAAGGCTATGCCTCTTTCCCAATGCTGAATTACGGCACCCAACGATCTGAGAACACAGAGACCGTTCTTCCCTGACCTTGACCTTGATACGACGTAATCAGTCTCGGTCAAACACTCATAGCCTAGTGGAAGATAATGAACAGCAAACTCACCACTAGACAATACTAACGAAACCAAGACGCCAGAGGCATATGCCATGAACATCACCCCACCCACCACCACGACGTACGGCCTATCGAAAAATAGACCATGGTACTCTGCGCCTAGAGGCGGTGAAGACCTCGAGACCCATGAATCTTCGACATACCTGTGAACTATGACGTTCATGCAATGCTCGTTTGTGGCCTCGGCGTCCTGATACCTATGAAAAAACGCCACTTGGTCGTCGATCATGATGAAGCTCGCTGTCGTTGTGTAGATGTTCTGGCTCCATGCCGGAACGTCCGCATCGGGAGGCGAGAAGAAGCGGCCTGGCGTGACCTCTGATACCGAACGCATCGCGTAGCTTCCGGCCAGACGGTCTTGACGGACGATGAGAGAACCGTCGCGGCAGTGCACCACTAGGTCTCCGCTCGCCGGCCTGAAACCGTCAAAGGTAGATGCAGCCTTGACGGACTCGGGGACGAGAGAATCTTCGAGCTCGGCCGATGGTATGAACTTGACGAACAGCGGTGGAAGCTCCATCCTGAACACAGCAGCAAATCCGAGAACTGGCGGCGAACATCGGGCCCTGAATTCAGCTAGGAATTCGCGAGCTGACACGATGCCGAACCAGTTCGTCGAGACAAGCGAGCATGACAGCAGCGAGCGCACGCTGTCTAGACGAAAAAAAAACCTCGACCAGCGGATCGCCCAGCTCGTCCACGGCGGGATCAGAGCGGTGAGAGTTGGCGTCCATGGCTGGCTATGCGTGTGGTGGGTCACCTGCTAGACGGCTGTCTTGTTGACGTTCGAGTGGCCAGAATAGTCTACCAGGGCAAAAGATATTTTACAGTAGACGAGCATGCCGTTTTGCAGCACGGCGTGCAGAAAGGACCATGCTCTTGGCCGGGTCGTCTGTGTGGCGATATGACAGTACGAAGGCGGTATAGTTGGTGCCGGACGGGTGGCTGGTTGGATCGTAACGAGATCGCAGTATAAAAAATAGTTCCAGTCTTTTGCCTGCTCCCTGAGACCCTGACTAGCCCCAGCGACGTGATGGCGAGTGAATCCTGGAGTTGCGACCGGCCGGGAACCTGTGTATGGCAGACTCGTTTGACCCAGCTATAGCCTCAGTATAGATTCTATACAACGCTGTAGCCCTGCAAAAAATTCATTGGACGCGTCCACACAGCAGTAGTCTATATAGAGCACGGCGATAGAGGTGACCATATGGTTTTCCAGATTGGCTATTGTATTTTCTTGGCACGTCCAGACCGAAGAAAATTTATGAAATTCCAAGACCAAAACATGCCTTGTTGACTAATGATATATTTGATAAAACGAAATTATAGAGTAAAAGATTAATGTTGTCGTCACTGTTGTCTACCTTGATGTTTTAATTGATGTATTGCACGCCCCGGCAGTCTACCACGTGTCACATATAGGAAGCTTTAATGACGGGAAAATGTACGATAAATATGTCTAACGCCGACATAGACTCCCCCTCTATCTGTCTTTTCGTCGCATCATACACTGCCTTGCTCTTTGCCCCCCCCTCCCCCCTTCTACCGACCACCCTAGTTTTTTTGGCGCAAGGGGATAGGGGCTGAGAAATATTAAGAGGGGGACACAAAAAAATAACAATTGCACCCTGGCACTCCGGAACCTGTTTGTCTACGTCTGATGTATGTTCAAACAAATTCAACCACCAGGGGCCTCCTAAATTACGGCCGATATTTATTCTTCCATCGAGCGATAATAGTGTGCTATAGTCTTTTCACAACATCTATCCTTTTTTTGACATAAGCACAAAGGACGTTAAAGAACGCACAGAAAAATCAATCATGACCCTATACTACATCCTCATCTGATGTCGGCCGGCAACCGCGCCGCCGAGACGCACCGCTTTGTGCGGAGGGCAGGGAGCTCCAAACGCAATGAGGAGAGTAGCAGCAGAGCGGCTACCCTACTGCCATTGAGTCCGACGCGGTTGCGGGCACCCTGCCACCAGATAACACCGGACGGAAACTCCAGTGAAAGAGGAGCTTCGCCTACAACCCTTCCTCCCTCGCCGCCACGACCGTACTAGGAAAAACCAGGGCTTCGCCTCCAACGCTGAACGCCGGGTCCCTGACATCTATTGGGAGACGCGTAGATTCCATCCACATGAACACTCGGGACGCCAACTTCACACCTAGGACGCCGGTCCGAAGAAAGGTCCGAGCAAGAACACCGCAAAAAACACAACATCTAACCCTATTTCTACGCCGTCCCGTCTCCTCCGCCATCTCCGGCCGACACGGGATCGGGTCGGGCGATCTAGACCCGAGGTGGAGACTGTAGCGGGAGCGAGGAAGGAGGAGAGGAGAGAACAGCTCCTCCCCATCTCGCCTTATTTAAGTTGATTTTTAATCTCACACAATGTTTTACCTATCGCGGACAACAGACTTGCATATATTGACGGGCGTGTACACACAATGTTTGCTGCTAAAAAAACTCGGTTATCTTGACAGGCGTGTATTTTTGTTATTATTCCAAATTCTTAATGCGTGCGGTTATAAAATGAACTGTTAACATGTGAGGTCGTTTGGCGACTTACTACATGACCTGTATTCGTTCGGCTACTAAAGTTGAAAAAATTAATATGTTTTCCGTTGAAGTTGTGGATGCGTCGTTTTCATCATAGTAATAACATGCCTCCTTCAGGGATATGATCACAACAAAAAGTACATTGACATCCGCTCAAAAAATTGGGATTCACAAAAAATACAAACTGAAAACCATCATTCCAGTAAAAAATAAACGGACAAAGGATAAAGAATTCAAATAAGCCAGAATAGAAATTTCTCATAATACGAATGGTTCGAGTTCACAGCTCTAACATCAGAGTACGTAATACAAATGCAACATGGATAATTTAACGAGCACAAATGAGTTCATGTGTACGACATCAGAATAACCGTGCCTGGGCAGAATGATTTAGCCCTGAATGGACTCAAGGGGGGCATCCTACTAATCGAGGAGGCGCTGACGAGAAGCAACAATGCGGTGCCATGGCATGGTGACCAGGAACACGGCCGACATAAGGTGCTGGTTCTCGGTGCTCAACACCGTGTGCGACAGGAACTTGTCCAAGTCTACAACATAAATCCAAGGGGAGAAACCAAACGTAATGACCACTGTGGATCCATTGTCTCCAGCAGCTCTGATCCTACAGGAGTAGAAGGACATGTCACCCACGTAAAATGGAGGTCCTCCTATGATCTGATCCCAGAAAGATCTTCCTATCTTCCCCTCAAGAATATCTGGCAGGTTTATAGTCCTAAGCAAACGCCACTGGGGATATTCTCCTTCTGTCATGTCGCTTTCCCAGTGATGCATGTTAGTACCATGGATGTGAAGGACACACATCCCCCTAAGACCATACCTAGCCACCATGTAAGCGGTCTCTACTGCACCGACGAGCGACCGAGGGAGCGAAACTAGAGAGAAAACTCCAGACGTCAAATCCATACTAACTACGAACCCTACACCGTACATCATGTACAGAACACCGTCCCCGACTACGGCATACGGTGAGACATGAATATCGACGGTCGCATTGGTCTCGAGAGTCGGCGATACCTTTGTTTCCCAAACATCGTCCTTCTGCACCAGTACTCGAACGGCTAGTGTTGACGGCGCACCTTGTTCCGCACCATCTCGCTCCGGGTCGAAGAAGGCCACACCGCCGTCGAGGAGGACGAAGCAGCCACGGTTGCGGCGAAGCTCGAGGACGGCGGCGTTAGCGGGCGGGGTGACCACCTCGTCGATGGGAGGCCCTCCGATGATGCAGCGCCTCTCGTACGTGCTGATCTCGCTGTCATGCCCGACCACGAGTTCTTCGTCGATGAAGTGGATCACACGCCGGCCTTGCTGACCTGCCATACCGGCAGCTGCTTCTAGAGTCTTCGACTCCAGCTCAGCCCCCAGGTCAGGCAAGGGGACGAGCTCGGAGTGGATCCACCCAACCTGAGCCACGTTGAACTCGCAGACGATACCCAGAGTCGAAGTCCTAAGACGGCCTCTGAGGCTCTTCATGAGCTCGGGTCTCGAAACCGTGCCGATCCAGTGCCTGGACACCATGCAAGATGACAACACGCTCTCGATGCGGTCCATGCGGGAGATGATCTCCTCAAGGAGGTCTCCGTCGCCGAGGACCTCTCCAGCCGAACGAAGTAGGAATCCATGCCAGCAGCTGTGTTCGTGTACGAGGGAGGACATGTGTGTTTGATGCTTGGCACTATGGGAAGAAGATAGTGCACATGTGAGGCGTTAGCTATGGGAAGAAGATAATGCACATGCCAGCCACGGGAGCAACCGAGAGCAAACAAGGAGCACCACGGTGGTCAGCCACGCACACCGTCTGACCCGGCATACGATTCAGAGGGTGCCCTGTCGTCTCGGACCGGTAAACGGGGCACGCTCCCATACCGTATTCGTATAAGTCAACAAATGGTACTGCAAAAGGCGGTATGGGCACGCAGCCCAGCATCGTAGTGCGTATACCGAATGACACCACGCCGGGCCAGTCGGCTTTCACTGCACTGTCGAATCCATATAGGATAATAGGTGAATCAAGCTCATAGGTGTGCATCAGTAGGGACTGCTCGTGGGTGCTTGTTACCGTACTGGAATTCTGGTTGGAGACCTAGCCCACGGAGTTCAGTTAATAGCCGAAGAATATCACAGTATATCCTGGTGTGTGTTTCGGACCATAGCTAAAGAAAAAATCATCGGTAACGTTGGGGTTTTGTGTACCATGTTGGTCTTTTTATTAGGTTAGGCGCCATTACCTGATTGATCGGCACCGATCCCCTTCGCCGGGTTCTGTCCGTGAGTGCTATAATTACCAGAATAAAGGTTGGGTTCGGTTCCTATCGATGATCTCGTACCAATGGGCAAATCATCACAAGCATGCCTAACCTCTTTTCTACGCTTCCGTGGCAGTCGCCTTGTTGACCTGGTTCCTCTATCCCAAAACGCTCGGTGCCCTGTATTGGCGGTTCTGGTATCGGGGCAGCTGGCGGGAACGAGAGCTCTTGCTATGCATTGGCACATGAGGACTTGTGGGGCACGCGATAAAAGGGTATTGCCGTTGTGGTCACTGGCCATCATAAACATCCTGCTCTACATGGACGATCCCTTGGGATGCACCAAGGGCTCGGCAAAGAAAATGACGGATATCTCTCCAAAGGTCTCAAATTGCCCCTTTTGTTCCTCGCTACTGTGTTGGGCGTTTATTGACGGATTTCAGCCCTAGATCTTTAGCGGGCCGGTGTAGTTCTTCACCACTGCAGCACTTCGGTGGTCGGAGTTAGTTGGGGTGTGCATGTCTTCCGCCGTAGACTCTCAGGTCAGGCAAGGGGACGAGCTGGAGCTGTGACCCTACCCTAGCACTTGGGACAGCTAGGTATGCAATCGCCTTAGTTACCACACAGAATTCTACCGCTATAGGGTTCCCCCGCGACCGGTAGGGTTCCCCTCGCCGTATAGGGTTCCCCCGTGACCATTCGACTCTGAAGGTAGTACCTATTTGTTCGACAATGGCCCATCCCCCCTACGACCATCTACTTCGCCATCTGAGTTTTAAATCTCGGTACTATTTAGGTCATTTTGTTTACTACCACCGATACCCACGGTACTCACGTCACGTCATTTGCTCGACATCCCCCACCCCCCTTTCAGACGTTGATTCGGTACTCGCTGCTAGAAAAAGACAGGATTTCTCGTAATACTCTAGAACGCTGCTAGCATGATATTCGGTCTATCCAACTAAGGTGGTCAGCATAAAAATCGCCGAACACACGCGTGGGTGAAGATGTTTTGTAACGGATAAATGTCATGATTGTTGGCTATAGATTTCCTAATGCCCGTCAGTGTAACACGGGTTAGTATTTTCGGTGTCCGGTTTTAGAGTTATTGGTTTAGGTCCTAATGCCCCTCGCGTTTTACTGGCATTGTCCCTACGATCTATCCTAGGCTAGTTTCCCCCAGCCCACACGGCACCACAAAGTAACAGATTAATCAACAACCGCATTATGGTAACAAATACTCGTAAGTGTCCTTGATAAATTATGGAATGATAGAAACATGCCTAGACTGTTGAATGGTTCACAAATCGCAGCATTTAACCGTTCTTAGATAAAAACACGAGTCGTAATGAATAAGGGAAAACGTCACTGATTCTTCAGACTGATGAATAGTCGAATGAACAAAAAATAAGACATGCCCAGACTAGAGGCAAGAAGGGGCTGTCGCTGCTTCTTGAGCCAGATTCACTGATGATAGGACAAGGTCACTGCTTCTTGAGCCAGCTCCTGAAATCTGACGGCAGTATACCGTCGTTGCCCTCAATGGACAGCAGTTGTGATAGAGAGGTCATCCTGGCATGCACTAGCCCGTCGCAAACCTTGCAAAGAATAGAGGAAACAGGTGTGAAACAACAGATGGGAGAGATATACAATCCTAAGAGGGGAACACGATGATTACCGAGCTAAGTGTTCTTGACAGCCTGATCCCATCAAAGTAGCGAGCGAAGTGCAGGGTAAAAATACCGGTGTCATTCCTGCAAGAGAAATAATTCGAAAACGATGAAAAATCCAAACAATAAGCATTGATTGTTATACATAACTACAGTATCTTTGAACAAGCATGGTCCTACCTGTTGCAGACAGACTGCCCCGACAACTTTGTAGGGAACTTAGGGTACATTGTTGGGAACTTAGGCCATCCATCGAAATACTCCTTGATGCAAGTTTCCAGCGCTGCCGTCAGCTGATCCTGGATCTTGATGTGATTTTCTTGCAGAACTTGTGCAGGAACGTCACCGTTGCTGAGTAGGGGGTCTAGAATGCACACCCTCTTCCGGGGGAAGTCCCATATATACATGGACCAATTCTCGTCGAAGTATACAGGTGCGAATATCTGTATAAAACAAACATAAACTGAATCAGTAAAACGCACCATGAGAATTTCCAGTTTTGTCGTCTTACTGGAAAAAATCAGAATATTACCATCTCACAGAGGTGGACATCTCGCGGCATGTGACTTCCGATGAACAGATCCCTTATGTATGCATCATTGACAAAGTCGTCGCCTCGAATAACATGGTTCTGTGTTCATATTTAGACTTAATTGAGATCAGGAATTATTATTTTTTAGCGATATTAGACGGGAAGGACCTACTGCAAAGTCGGCTTCAAGAAAAAACCTCCAGCAAGATTCACCGTGGATCCTAGCAAAGTCCACCTCCAACTGCTGAAAGCGCTTCATGAAAACATTCATCATTTCGATATCTATCATACCGCCGGCCTTAAGCTGCTCCTTGATGGCATCTCCAGTAAACTCAAAGTACTTAGGTGTCTTGCTTATAACCCAATTGCTAAAAATGCAAAAAGATCAAAATATGCAAGTCATGGGGATTTTAAGTATGAAACATTTATGGGGTAGGGTATGTGGACATTACTTTTTCATCACCAGTCCTGTCATCCCGAGGAAGGTGACATAAACATGGGTTTCAGTTCCTGATGCCCTATCAGGCAGCTTGTAACCAAGGGCAAATGGAGATCGCCCTGCCTTACAGGAAAAACTCTCCTCTTTGGCATTGGTGCAGATGGCACGAGTTCCGGTACGCCCAGGTTCAGGTTCAGCGTGGTCTCTTCTATTTCTTGCCTGAAATCCAGGGACGCTGACACTATTGTCTTTGTTCAGGTTTAAGGTGACTGAGAGGACTGTCCGCTCGCACCAGACATGTTGAAGGTTTGTGGAGTGTTCACAACACCTGGGGCTGCATAAAAAAAGCATATCAGTGTTGTTACGATTGGCACGATCGAGAAAAATCATCTGGAACATGTATTCGTCTTACCAGAAGGTGTCATGGTGGATGTGAATTCTGCCATCAGATCGCATCGCCGTATCTCACTGGTTCCTGACTTGAAATGACCTAGACTGGTAGTGAATACAGCCCTCGACACGTGGCCGCCATTTGGCGGTGAATCCCCAAAACCCAGATCAAAGTTTGATGTGCTTTCCATCATGTCCTTTCTATACTGAGAGTTTGGTGATAGCACACGCCGTGTGGTTTGCATACAAAAATTCCCAAAAGGGTTCTGTGACTGCACAAGGTCATTCTGGTTGACACAAGCCATTGCTGAATCCCTCAAATCCTTTTCAGTGGCATCGATCAAGTCCTGAATATTGTCATCATCATCGTCCACATCTAAAACAGCACGGGACCTTTGGCTAGCAGAGACTACCATGTCTTGGCAAGTATTGGCCACAGGAGGGGTATCTTATATCAGGAACAAATCATCGACCACATAGCCATAGTCCACGTTCGCACTTTCTGAATGTGGCTCTCCTACACCAACCCCTGTTGATTATCATGGAAACTGAAAGGTTAGTGTCTAATTATTGTTCGTGAATATGGACATGATGGTGTGTAGGGAAAATGGTATCAACCTATATCAGATGGTCCCGAAGAGGATTGGACACGTGTGCTGAAAATATGTGATTGCCTCTTATAAGCACGGGCACCGTTTGTAATCTCCTCTCTGAATCTAGATGCGATGGAACGCACCTTCCTCCTCCCATTCTCTATCTTGTACTCACAGAGCTTCTTGCAATTGTGTGTCTCCGCATCAACGGACTCTTCGATGTCTAGCATAAATGCTTCACATTCTTTCGCGAACATCGCGACCTTGTCAAGCATCAGCCCAGTCATCTGCATGGAAGGTTGGTGCCACCGTTATTTTCAAAAAGGTGGAGCTACATAAACAATGCAGAGGTGACTAATGTGTGGTTGTAGGAAGGATATATGAACAATTACAGCGTCGATATGATCACCAACATTAGGAGACGCACTCAAATTGGCGTCAGGGAATACGTCACGGTTAGGGACGTCAAACTTCGTGGCATAGGATCCTCCTCTATCGTAGCATACCTCGCTTATGTCCAAAGGCTGAAATCATAACGTCGACATTGTATTTTGTCAATGAAGATCATTTTAATCTATGGATATAAGGAATAAAAAATGGATGCAACACTCAGGAAGCGCTGTGGCAAAAGATGGATCTATGCTCTGTTGCACTATGATATGTGTATTGCATATTCAGCTATAGTACCCTGTGGTCAAAGATGGATCTATGCATCACTGCTGACCTACTTCATATTCAGATAGAGTACCACTGCTGCCCTACTATTGTTATATCAGCTTAAAATAACGAGTTCACTCTACACAATATGCGAAAAAACATATAATTGTGAACTACATGTATGCGGAAAACATGATTGGAAGCTAGATGCAACGTGGACAATGAACTAACCAAGTTACTGTCGAACTCATTCTTGTATGCGCCTTTCGGAGTGATCCTGTCTAGATCGATGAACTTGTTCAGCGCTCTGGTATCATACGACAGTATCCTTGGCCGAACTGTGTGTGGGATCCTACGAGATCTGAAGTTCAGGTTGTCTATGTAGAACACCTGTGGACAAAGGTTATAGAAAGATGTTATATGTTTGAGAGTACACCGATGAGAATCATCAAAAAAAGGGTACTCGTCACGAGCATTACCATCAGAAACGGCAAACAGCCCGACAGGTTGGATCTCTCGCTGCGACCTCGCAACTCCGATTTTACTCGAGCAGCAGAGTCGAGCAGCTCCTGGCGTGTGAAGCCGCACCAGTTGTACATGTGTATCATATCTGGATCTTGCAGTGCCACCCAGTAGTCTGTTGTATAATGCCCTTTCTTTCTATGTGGAGCTAGAAGATAAGTAACCACACAGATCACGAAGGCTACCTTAAATGCTTGTTTTTCCCTTAAGCTCATTTCTCCGATGTATTCCCTCGTGACTACATCATCAACCTCCTTCTGTAGGTGCTCTCTGCTTACGAGCCCTAGCAGCGACCTAATGGAACTCACAATGTCCTCTGGTGAGGCTCTGCTGATCTCAACCGCACCCCTTGGGATGCCCAGCACGATCTCAACATCCCTGTCTCCAAACTGCACATCTCTTCTGGAGTTGCGATAGATGATGACACTGGCCTCACTATCCACGTTGCCAATCAGCCACAGAGCAAAAAACCTATCATTCTTGGTCCATAGAGGATAGTTGTTGATGACACCGAACCCTGTCTCCTCGACGAGCTCTCTCTTCAAGGCATCGAAATTGCTCACCAGTTGGTGAAGTTTCTTCATGCTCGCACGGAAGTTGATGTACTGCTCTCCCTTCTGGTTGTCGTCGCTGTCCGAGTCTGAGGAGATGTCGATCTGCGGAGCCTTTCCATTGTCACCCCTGTCCATTGCTGTAGCAAAAACATGGCTACCGTCAAAAAAAAAATCTGTGAAAAGATGAAACCCTATAACTTCTTCCGCTACTCACTTTCAACAGAGATCTAACGAGGTTTAAGGCTTGACGGACGTAGGCAAAGCGGGATAAGGAAACAAATCTACTTTGGATCTTGTGGAACGTAACAGGCTACCGATTCATAAGGATATATTAAGTGGTGTATCTATGAACAACAGATAAGTCTACAACAATCAGTATTCCTTGTAGATTACCGATATATAATCCTACGTACATCGGGAATCTATACAAAACGTGAGTAACGCGAGGAGTTTACCTGACAGACGTCTTAGCCAGAGGAGTAGTAGAGCTGTGCTGGAGAGGGTTGGGGGAGATGAACGTCGTAGTGCTGAACTCGACGGTGGACGGCAAGGCCTCTCTCTTCGATGAAGAGTTTGACCCTTGAGACAGTAGGACGTCCTTTTAAGTCTGAGGACGTGTTTGTGGGATAGTCTGCCAAGATAGGACACCAGGCTTTTGACATGTGACAAATGCAAGCAGCCCTCTGTACATCGAGAGATATGCTGTGTCTCCCGTTTGCACAATGGTCATAGCGCTGAACACGTATTAGATATAGGTACCTTTACGGTATGTTAGGCACCATTGTAGGCCAAGGCCAGCACGTGAGGTGCTACCTCTTGGCATAGTATGGGCACGTCACATAATTATATTCTAGAAAAGATGGCAGTCTAAGCTGTAGGCTTTATAGGCTGTAGTGGATCCTCGTTTATCTCCGCATACCATATAGAGTGTCTGTTCCAAACATACCAGACCAACATGGCTCATGGTGTAGAGGTAGCCGAACCATGCACCTTTCTGACTAAATTATCAGGGTTAGCCGTTGAGTGACATCGTCCCTCGCGTCTCGCATGAGTATTCTCTATGGCGACTTCTAACACGAACGGTCCGATTCCTAGGGTTGGTATTAGGGTTAGCCGTTGGGCGTCATTGCCCCTCCCGTCTCGCGTCTGTATTCTTGGGGAAAGGGTCGGCCCCGTTAGCCGTGCTGCCACCTATTACTTAAGACAGCGGATTCGGTGCTGACTGGGACGGTTCGGTGCCTCGCTATGATGCCATCTATTACTTAGGACAGCCGATTCGGTGCTACCGGAGACGGTTCGGTACTTCGGTCCCAATCATTCGGTATCAACGGTGGTTCGGTTCCTCGGTCCCGATACGCTCGGTGTCGGGATGGTCTTCATGGGGAAAGGGTCGGCCCCGTTGGCTATGCTATCGCCACTTACCTTAAGGCTGCTGATTCGGTGCCGATTCGGCTTCTTTCGGTACCGTTAGCTGTGCTGCCACCTATTAATCGAGACAGCTGATTCGGTGCTGACTGAAAAACGGTTCGGTTCCTCGGTCCCGATTGTTCCATGGTTCGGTGCCTCGCTATGATGCAATCTATTACTTAAGATTTCCGATTCGGTGCTAACCAAGACGGTTCAGTACTTCGTTCCCAATCACTCGATGCCATGGACCGATCCTGACCACTTAGGTCCCGATTACTTAGGTCCCGAAACGATTCAGTTCCTCGGTCCTGAGCGCCTCATGGCTTGGTGCCTCGCTATGATGCCATCTATTAAGGACGGCCGATTCGGTGCTAACAGAGATGGTTCGGTACTTCGGTCCCAATCATTCGGTATCGACGGTGGTTTGGTGCCTTGGTCCCGATACGCTCGGTACCAGGATGTTCCTCTTGGGAAAAGGGGTCGGCCCCGTTGGCTATGTTGTCGCCACTTACATTAAAGAAGGCTGATTTGGTGCCGACAGAACTTGTTCGGTGCCATGGCCAGATCACTCGGTGCTCATAAAGAAGGTTCGATGCCTCGTTCCCGAAACGATCGGTACGGCCTTCTCGGTACTAGTGTTATCGACGATCGGTTCGGCCTTCTCGGTGCTAGTGTTATCGACGATGTGCAATCTCGTACGGCTTCTTTCGGTACCGTTAGCCGTGCCGCCACCTATTACTTAAGACAGCTAATTCGGTGCTGACCGAGAACGGTTTGGTTCCTCGGTCCCGATCACTCCCTGGTTCGGTGCCTCGCTATGATGCCATCTAATACTTAGGACAGCCGGTTCGGTGTTAACAGAGATGGTTCGGTACTTCGGTCCCCATCATTCGGTATCGACGGTGGTTCGGTGCCTTGACCCCAAAACGCCCTGTACCGGGGTGGATTATTAGGAAAAGGATCGGCACAGTTATCTATGTTGTCACCGATTACCTTAAGATAGCTGATTCGGTGTCGATAGAACTTGTTCGGTGCCGATAGAACTTGTTCGGTGCCATGAACCCAATCACTCGGTGCCAATGTCGAAGGTTCGGTGCCTAGGTCTGATACTTCGGGTACGGTCGTCTTGGTACATGTGTTATCGGATGGGCGATCTCGTCCGGCTCCTTTCGTTACCGTTAGATATGCCGCCACCTATTACTTGTGAAGGCACATTCGGTGCTGACCGAGAACGGTTCGATTCCTCGGTTTCTGTGCTCCATGGTTTGGTGTCTCGCTATGATGCCATCTATTACTTAGGACAGCCGATTCGGTGCTAACAGAGACGGTTCGGTACTTCGGTCCCGATCATTCGGTATATACGGTGGTTCGGTGCCGACAGAACTTGTTCGGTGCCATGGCCCGATCACTCGGTGCTGATAAAAATAAGGTTCGATGCCTCGGTCCCGATCCGAACGGTACGGCCTTCTCGGTACTAGTGTTATCGACGATGGGCGATCTCGTCCGGCTTCTTTCGGTACCATTAGCCGTGCTGCCACCTATTACTCGAGACAGCTGATTCGGTGCTCACTGAGAACGGTTCGGTTCCTCGGTCCCGATCGTTCCATGGTTCGGTGCCTCGTTATGATGCAATCTATAACTTGAGATAGCCGATTCGGTGCTAACCGAGACGGTTCGGTACTTCGGTCCCAATCACTCGGTGGCATGGTCCGATCCCGATCACTTAAGTCCCAAAATGATTCAGTTCCTCGATCCCGAACGCTCCATGGCTCGGTGCCTCGCTATGATGCCATCTATTAAGGACGGCCGATTCGGTGCTAACAGAGACGGTTCGGTACTTCGGTCCCAATCATTCGGGATCGACGGTGGTTCGGTGCCTCGGTCCCGATACGCTCGGTACCGGGATGTTCCTCTTGGGAAAAGGGTCGGCCCCGTTGGCTATGATGTCGCCACTTACATTAAAGAAGGCTGATTCGATGTCGACAGAAGTTCTTTTGATACCGTTAGCCGTGCCGCCACCTATTACTTAAGACAGCTGATTCGGTGCTGACCGAGAACGGTTCGGTTCCTCGGTCCCGATCACTCCCTGGTTCGGTGCCTAGCTATGACGCCATCTATTACTTAGGATAGCCGGTTCGGTGCTAACGGAGACGGTTCGGTACTTCGATCCCCGTCATTCGGTATCGACGGTGGTTCGGTGCCTCGACCCCAAAACGCCCTATACCGGGGTGGTTTCTAAGGAAAAGGATCGGCACAGTTATCTATGTTGTCACCGATTACCTTAAGATAGCTGATTCGGTGTCGATAGAACTTGTTCGGTGCCGATAGAACTTGTTCGGTTCCATGAACCCAATCACTCGGTGCAATGTCGAAGGTTCGGTGCCTAGGTCTGATACTTTGGGTACGGCGGTCTTGGTACATGTGTTATCGGATGGGCGATCTCGTTCGGCTCCTTTCGTTACTGTTAGATATGCCGCCACCTATTACTTGTGAAGGCGCATTCTGTGCTGACCGAGAACGGTACGGTTCCTCGGTTTCTGCGCTCCATGGTTCGGTGCCTCGCTATGATGCCATCTATTACTTAGGACAGCCGATTCGGTGCTAACAGAGACGGTTCGGTACTTCGGTCCCGATCATTCGGTATCGACGGTGGTTCGGTGCCGAAGGAACTTGTTCGGTGCCATGGCCCGATCACTCGGTGCTGATAAAAATAAGGTTCGATGCCTCGGTCCCAATCCGAACGGTATGGCCTTCTCGGTACTAGTGTTATCGACGATGGGCGATCTCGTCCGGCTTCTTTCGGTACCGTTAGCCGTGCTGCCACCTATTACTCGAGACAGCTGATTCGGTGCTGACTAAGAACGGTTCGGTTCCTCGGTCCCGATCGTTCCATGGTTCGGTGCCTCGTTATGATGCAATCTATAACTTGAGATAGCTGATTCGGTGCTAACCGAGACGGTTTGGTACTTCGGTCACAATCACTCGGTGCCATGGTCCGATCCCGATCACTTAAGTCCCAAAACGATTCAGTTCCTCGGTCCCGAACGCTCCATGGCTCGGTGCCTCGCTATGATGCCATCTATTAAGGACGGCCGATTTGGTGCTAACAGAGACGGTTCGGTACTTCGGTCCCAATCATTCGGGATCGACGGTGGTTCGGTGCCTCGGTCCCGATACGCTTGGTACCGGGATGTTCCTCTTGGGAAAAGGGTCGGCCCCGTTGGCTATGATGTTGCCACTTACATTAAAGAAGGCTGATTCGGTGCCGACAGAACTTCTTTTGGTACCGTTAGCCGTGCCGCCACCTATTACTTAAGACAGCTGATTCGGTGCTGACCGAGAACGGTTCGGTTCCTCGGTCCCGATCACTCCCTGGTTCGGTGCCTCGCTATGATGCCATCTATTACTTAGGATAGCCGGTTCGGTGCTAACGGAGACGGTTCGGTACTTCGGTCCCCGTCATTCGGTATCGACTGTGGTTCGGTGCCTTGATCCCAAAATGCCCTGCACCCAATCACTCGGTGTCAATGTCGAAGGTTCGGTGCCTAGGTATGATACTTTGGGTATGGCCGTCTTGGTACATGTGTTATCGGATGGGCGATCTTGTCCGGCTCCTTTCGTTACCGTTAGATATACTGCCACCCTATTACTTGTGAAGGCGCATTCGATGCTAACAAAATGGTCCGGTGCTAACCGAGACGGTTCGGTACCTCAGTCCCAATCACTCGGTGCCATGGACCGATCCCGATGACTTAAGTCCCGAAACGATTCAGTTCCTCGGTCCCGAACGCTCTATGGCTCGGTGCCTCGCCATGATGCCATCTATTAAGGACGGCCGATTCGGTGCTAGCAGAGACGGTTCGGTACTTCGGTCCCAATCATTCGGTATCGACGGTGGTTTGGTGCCTCGGTCCCGATACACTCGGTACCAGGATGTTAGGAACCTTGCGTACGGTTAGGGTGTCAAGCGGGACGGGCTGAGTCACATCTTTTTTCACTAATCTATACCTAATAATAAAGGAAGGAGTGTTTCTTGTAGTACCTACACTTTTTTGGACGGGTTTACCCCTAAAGTTTGGATATACTATCCGTGTGCCACCGCAAAGTTAAAACGCCGTGCTCTGAGCTCTATTCCGATCCCATCTCCTCCCTCCGCCGCATATACATGCGCCACCACCAATCTAATTCAATCAAAAATTGTATCGCGCTGCTAGCTGGTCAGCCGATCCTGCCTCGATGGCGCCCAAGCGGATCCTCAAGGAGCTCAATACCTCGAGAGGGATCTCCACAGCGGTCACCTGGATCAAACACGGGCGGGCGTCCTCCACACACCGATCGTCCACGGACAGGCGACGACAGGATAGCTGCCACAAGAGCCCTACATCTTGGTTTCGAGAGGAAAAACAAGTCCAGTACCGCACGAAATCGATAATTCCAGAAGCCAATCGTTGCCGATATGCTCCATGGAGAAGATGGAGTGGATCATGGCGATGCCCAAGCTCTGCAGTGGATGCGCTGGACGAACATGAAAGCATGGCAGTGGCGGGACGAGCAGTCAGGGGGCCACAACAGGACGATCGGGTTTGGCTGGGCATGGAGACAGCCGCTGATTTCGGAAGCAAACGAGGTTCCAAGTTGTGGGATTCAGATTTATGAATTTGGGAGTAGAGAGAAAATAGGATCTAGCGACTGAATAAGATACGAGGGTCCCCTCTTCGGAGGACAAGCACCCGCCCCAGCAGCACCGTCGTGCCCCTTGTGGACGACGAGCGGGATGGCGATACTGACAGCACCCGCCACCTCCTTGCAGTTTCCCGTCAAGATCCACTATGCCTGCAATCCATTGCAATCTCAAGAAAAATGAACGAGATCAAAGCACTCGAGCTTTCTTAGCTAGGAGGAAGGAGAATACAGACGGGAGGAGGAGAAATTTTGGGGGCGCTTCAGATCGGTGGACAGGAAAGCAGCGACACGGAGGCTTCTATCTCTACTCCATCAAAACTCGACCAGGTGCACAATTTTTTAAGCACCGGATGTTGAATCCATGGAGATAGGAGACAATGGCGCTTTTCAAAGGAGTCTAGATAGCTGGTAATGCGGGAGAGAGAGTGGAACTTCTTATTTTCTATTGATGCTGCTAGGTCTTATATATCAGAAATTCGGCATTGGTTAGGCTGGTGTGAGAAAGAAAATTTAGCATGGATGCCAACATTAAAATGATGTGGCTAAAGCATTAGGCACACCGTGGATGATCTTAGGCAATGCGAATAGCTTGGTATAGATTTCTAAATTTATTTATAAGCTAGCATGGCATTTTCCCCACAAAATTGCTATTTAAGATTTGGAGAAAAATTGGAGCCAAATTATTATGAATTCTTCATTGATCAAGTATCTGCATCGTGATTCTTTTCAATGATTTATCTGTCTTCGGCGATGATGATACATGACGCGCACGTGTATGAGTTGCCTTGCTGAAGTGTCGGGCAGCACACGGGGAATGGAGCGCCCGGTGGAGCCTGAAGCATGGCTGCTATTTGTGATCCAGCGAGATTTTACATATGATAGCATACTTTGTATCTTCATATAAAGTAGAATTGTCTCCGGTGCAACGCACGGGTATGTTTCCTAGTCCTTCTCTAATTTCACTAACTTTTTGGACTCCCTTTTGTCTATTTTTGTTTTGCGGGTCGTTATTGCCGCTTGCCACCCTAGTTACGGTCTAGGTTGTTTTAGTGCTATCATCTGTCATGCAACTCGGTCCGGCTGTACATCACCCGAGAGATCACGTATCCTATGGTCATACTAGCCTGCATCATGTATCATATGGTCATACTAGCCTGCATGGGCATATGTCTCGATAGGATCGCATACCAGCGTGGATGTGTGCACCAGATATACAGAGTATGGTACAGGTTTGTAACCGGGTCTAACAGTGGCACGGTGATAAAGCATTTCCAAAAACGGCACCCTGTTCAGCTGATACCATCCTGGTTTGTCTGCATACATACGTGCGTCAAACGAAAAAAACATAGACGCCTACCTCCCTGCTCCGTATCAGCTCGCGTGCCAGTTGACTATGGAACGACAGGAGAACCCTTGGCTTCTAACAAAATGCAAAACGATTCCTCCAGGAAACACGCTTGTTCTATCCCATGACGTGGCGTGCCTCTCTGCGCCTACATTACAGAAAAAATGTGATATGGCGTCGACATCTTTCTCTCCTCAAAAGCTCTCTCAACCACACTGCTTCACCACATCTAGTGGATGTGCATACCTCCATCTTCCTGCTCCTGATTCAGAAAGTTGGAGACCCGACGACGTCCTCCCCTGATCGTGGTTGAGAACATTGGAAGGCCGCCCCGGCGGAGGTTAGTGAATCTCTATACTTCCCTATCAGGCTCATCTACTGATAGTACCCAAGATTCAACTTACCTGAAACAAAATATATATCATATTTATGTCGAGCTGTATACTGTGTTACTCAGTGATGGTTTAGGATATAATGCTTCGTATCCTCTGATTTTCCTCTAGTAATATGCATTTCTGACGGGTGGAACCCTCTCTTGCACCATGACAGAGTCATGAACGCAGTGTCACGGTTGGCCGGAGCATGGGACAGTTTTACAGAGGATGTTGCGCTTATGGTACTCGTCCGTGTCACGCCTCATCCGGTCAGCATCGGGAGAATTGCTGGCGTATGCCGCGACTGGCGCCGTCTTGTGCGAACTCGCGAGTTCTGTAGGATGCTGATGGAGAGACATGGTGCTGCTCCTCTCCTTGGCATCTTCTCCAATGATGTTTCCTTGGAGCGCTTCGTGCCGGTGGGAGAAGAACCGGGCGTTGTAAATCGTAGGCACTTCGTCCTTCCGGTTGAAGAACCGGAGGAGCTGGTCTACCCCAACCGTTGGGAGATTCTTGGTTGCCGCCATGGCAGGACCTTGTTGTTGGGCGAGTGTCAGAGATCATTGCTGGTGTGGAATCCATTGACAAACGAGCGGACGTTTACCTATGGCCCCCAGGGTTCCGGTACGGCCATGGGATAGTGGCTTGTGCTGATGACCACGATCATGGCCACTGCCATTCCTCGCCGTGGTACATAATCTGGGTCTCTAGCGGCCGGGATGTCACCACAGCCAGGAGGTGGTGGTCGGCAAGCCAGACACGGGATTTGGCTGAAGTTGTTATCCCTACAGTAGGTGTTGTCGATTTCCGCCCGAGTATCATGATCGGTGTGGTGTGCTACTGGCATCTTACAAACAACTACCTTCTTGCATTTGACACTATCACCAACAGCCTACGCAATGTCAAAGGTCCTGGGGAAGTGACTAACATGTTTCGCCGCAATGTCACTATTGTGGCTCTGGAAGGTGGTCACCTTGGCATTGCAGCTCTGAACAGCTATGACATCAGGTTGTGGAAACATGTTGTCAGTGAAGGCGGAGAATCGTCATGGAGGATGATCAGAACTATCCCTTGGCTTTCCTTAAAACCGTTTCACTCGGACCTGATTGCCACTGAAGTGAGGCCGCAGTGCAGGACAGGGGGAGTCATAGAGGATTCAAGCGTGATCCTAGTACGCACTAGTGAGGCGCTGTATGCCATAGACTACGTGAAATGTATGTCAACCAAGATGTGCAATGCCAGCTTGGGGGTTACCCTTTCCCCTTACTCAAGCTACTATATAGCGGGTACAGCCAAAACTCTGAATCGTTTTACCTAGTTCGGCCTATAGACAATTATCAATCTATTCTTGAAAAATCTGATTTTTTTTGGATGCACTTAACATTCAGAACCTGCTGGTGATGGCTTAGACTGAAGAGGCCAGTTCCTGGGACAGAAGATATTGTGCCACTTGGAAAGCAAACGATTAGCACGGGTTTTTGTTTTTTTTTGGTAGTGATGGACAAACCTGTGTAAAACTAAGATTGCATGCAAGCAGGCTAGGAACACTCATGTCTCTGGAAGCAATTGAAAAAAATCTTGAGATGTGTTTTTACTTTGTTTGTCTGATGTGCAAATGTCGCTTCCCATAAAGTTTTGATGCAGATAACATAATCTGGGATAAACCAGAGATGATACTTGAAAGAATGGACTACAGATGTGGCGTTTCTATCGCGTACTGTGAAAATCATACTACAAACACGCTTTTTTAGAAATGGCTGAATTTTATCGCCAACGGAATCTTTGCCTATTGTAATATTCGCTTTGGAACTCCGATCAGTTAGTTACCAAATGGGGGATGGAACCAGGGCCATATGAACATTCACATTCCCATCCTAACCAGGATTTTAAAAAATTGTACTCGCTAAGTGGGGATCTCACTCTATAAAAAAAAATTGTAGCGTCGATCTACTCCATCCTATACGCGTTGGTGGTTTTAACATTGACTGATATATAAGTCTGCCAGACGACTTAATAGGATGCGCCCTATCAGCGGTGGTATCTGTGATAATCCACTTGCCTCTAATTATTTCACTGAACTGCATTGTAGGCGGCCTCGACAGAAGATGCTAAACAAAATGACATGTACCTGATACTCGCTGAGAGGATATATGAACAGAACGGCACCAGAATCGTGCCCTTGGTCAGACTGCCATTGTTTTGAGGAACACCTTAAGCTTACCTGGGGAGAGATAAATGTAGACATCTTGTAAAACACAAGTAACATGCCTTCTAAACAGAGAAAAAATAACCCTGTAATGTTATAAACAAAACATACTGTTCAGTCCATGGAACTGTCCAGGAATGTGCAGATGTCTTTGCACAATCAGATCACCATATGTTATCTCACTGACTTAGAAACTCTGTATAGCTTTTAACCTGGAATTCCATGGAAAAATGACCAATGAAACAGTTAAGAAATCTGGTACATCAGGAACATACTGACATAACAAACAAATATACTGGACTGAAGACTGGACCATGTGCTTACGCTTTGCCGACAAAACTTAAGAACATATAAGATCCGACAGGCGAAACCAGATGCTGGAACAGGCTGTGTTACAGCCATAAGAACTGTTCACGTTGGCTGGAAAACACAAGACCACGAACACATAACTGTTGCAAAAAAGATACCAGGGCAAAAAAAGAGAATACAAAGCCCTCCGTGCTGGCTAAATAATTCACCAGCGGGGAAAAATGTTATACACTTTAGAACACACATCTCAGATTGCATTGGAACACATAACCCTAATGCCTAGGTGGCTCTGGGCACGACATACTACGGATTACATTAGTATCCTATATTATTGATAACCGCACAACGGGATAGTCTGTCAAACTATCCCCGAGCCACTGAGGCCCGAGCTAAAGTACCAGGCCATCACTAACACTACAATGACAATACACATCCACATAATACTTTTGTCCTTCTTCTTGACGAGTGAAGAAGAGAGATACACCGACGCCTCCAAATCGACTGTCGTTTCACGGGCTTCCTTCAGGTCACGGTTGGCAATCTCGATCTTGTTCTCCAGCTAATGGATCCTCCACTCGTAGACAGCCTTATCATCACGGATGGCGGATTCAAGATCTCTGGTGCGTCTCAGAACGACAGCGTTGACAAACTCCATAAGGATATCCTCCCAGATCTAGGTGAAACACTGAAAAAAATAGACAGAGATAATAGTTATCCAGTGGCCAAAAATGGAGGATTGCGCGGAATGATACTCAACAAAATGTCATTCTTATTATCAAAATGACTAATTGAACCAACTAATTCCACACCTATTGCGTTTTTTCTACCCTAACTTAACTGAGCACTCCATGCAGACTGCGGGGTGAAGCAATCAACTTAAAATGGTGACGGCTATACGGGCATAGCCTTCCAGGCGTCTAAGACGACTGAGCCAAGCGATGGATCCAACCGCACCGCGATCGTCCAGAGACGACCACCCACCTAGCAAATTTCTTTTAACACATACACGATGCGATGAAGAACATGAAAACCATACATTAAGACAAATCTCACCGATCTGGTGTAAACCACGGGTCAGAACTATTTTTGAACCAGATCAAGTTCCAAAAAAGATACCCAACCAACCTAATGAATTCCTTCTGGACACCAACCCAACCAAAAACTGTGAACAGTATCAGCCCATGAAGTCGTGAAATTGTGATCAGACTACTGAGTAAAAAAACGCCCATCTCACGCGGTTTTATAAGAACCATTGTCAGATTCTTTTACACTAAGACGGTGTGAACACCAGGAGCTTGATGACATCGTAAAAATGTTATTAAAAATAATTGACTGGTGCTAATACAGATATGATTCTGATGTGAAGCATCCGAAAGAGCAACCCTTGCATCGATAACTCTGGCATAATCCGACGCTTCCATGACTTAACTCGTGACACAGGGTGGCTAGGTATAATCTAAGACTAATCTAAAGAAATATCGCCAACTTGCATGCATCCAGTGCACAACATAGTTCTGTAGTAATATTTGAGAAAAAATACAGGACAAGTATAATTTCATTTATAGGACAGAGAATCATTGAAGATCCCATCATATTCTTGGAAAGTACGTCATCGTAAACCTAGCCCATTTTCACCGTCGGCAAGTAATTAATCAACAAAGTAGTTGTAGCCTTAATGTATAGCCAGATATATTTCAACATGTATAGCCTCCAGGTATAACCATTCTTGTGAAACGAAATGAGTACGGTAAAATCTGGTGCATGATAGCCAGGTTAGGATCACTGACTGAACATAATATAGATACATATCGGTGTATTCCCTTGCCCCTTAGTGAGATTGTAAGGAACAGTGTGCAGGCCGAAAGGAAACTTCACGCATGTACAACACAGAAAGAGCACTTCAGTCTAAAAAATGTGCAAATGACGACTTATAGCAGGCCTAACCGAAACCGATCGTCATCTGAATTTAACAAAATCGTAAATGCAGAGAAGGTAATAATCTGCATCAGGCCATATGATCACTCACCAGCGATTGATGGCATTTGAAGAACCGCTTCCCTCTGGTAAACTCTTTTGTTGATGTCAGTCTAGCTGCCGGCTGATGACACCCGCACTGGAGGAGGTCCTCCCCGCCGTACTCGGCCGACGATGGTACAGACCGTGCTGACGAGCTGGACTCCGCACCCCCACGCCACATCCGCCGCCCCGCCCGATTGGCAACACCCGATGACCACGGCCCGGCAACATCAGATGTCCGCGGCGGGGCAAGATATCGGGAGGGCACCGGTGCCGCCCGATTGGCAACACCCGGTGTCCACGGCCCGGCAACACCCCGATGTCCGCGGCGGGGCAAGAGATCAGGGGGCACCGGTGCCCTTGGCTTGCCGCAGTGGGCTTAATGCTGGATCTGGACTACCCTGTGCCTGGATTTGCCATTTTTTGGTTGGGGGTCGGTGGCGGATAGGTCGGGATCGAAGGTGCGGGGTGAGATGGGATATGGTGAGGGACGAAATCAACCGACGACTGATGCGGGCGCGGCGGTTGCCGGAGGAGGTGCGAGCGACGTCGAGACGGGGGAGGCCGCCACGGTGTTGTGGTGCGCCGGCACGAATCTGGGCTGGGGAAAATGGCGAGGCGACTGTGGTGTGGGTGGGGAGGATTCGTGACCTATATATTGGAGTTTTGCCAACGGTCCTCTCCTCCGGCAACGGCTCCCTGCGACGAGCGGAAGCCCGTGAGCTCGCTGACCACGGGCAGGGCGGCTCTGCCGATCGGTGATTGGGATGTGGCAGTGCAGAGCCGCAGTTGACAGTGTGAAAGATTGGGGAGGAAATACCTCATTTGGAAATCTATAGTGTGTTTGATAAATGGCAACGGGGAGGAAAATCGCTACGAACCGCACGGATCTCCAAGTAGCCAACGGCGTGAGATGCTTCCTCCGGCGAGGATGGACACACTAGGATTCTCTCTCTCTCTCTCTATATATATATATATATATATGTATATATATATAGACACTAGGATTTTGTCCTACATATATATAGGACCAGTCTTGCGGGCGCCCGGACGCTGGATGGACATCCCGAGCGCTTCACATCGCAAAGTTTCTTTTCCCCCATTGACCAAATGGAAATGAAGAGAAATCCAAACCGACAAGCCCACGTGGTCCATTAATTACCAACTCTTTCAGATGCATGCAAATAGGATATCGTCATGCAATTAATTTATTTTTTGAGAAATTTCAAATACGATAACTTTTGCACCTCGCATCGAAATTACGATCCGTTTTCATTTTTTGATACCCTTGCGACAAGATCTTCAAAACTAGATCCCGTTTGACTATGTTTCGACAAACTTTTTTAATAAGCAACTTTTGTGCACGACAAAGCAAGTTTTGTGCATGACAAAGCAACTTTTATGCACGAGACAACTTCATGATAAAAACAACTTTGGTGTCCAGCGAAGCAACTTTTTTGTCCGACATAGCAAGTTTGTTGCCGACTGGGTAGCTTTGGTCCCCGGGGAAGCAACTTTGGTAACGACTGGGCAACTTTTGTATGCGGCCAAACAACTTTGGTGTCGACGAAGTAATTAGTGTCTAACATAGCAACTTTGGTGTCGACCAAACAACTTTGGTGTGCGGCAAAGCAACTTTCGTGTGCAAAAAATGATGCCTTCTTCGGGTACCCTACTGAGCAACTTTGGTGCCCGATGAGGCAACTTCAAAGATCGACAAGGCAACTTGTTACCTACTGAGCAACTTTGGTATCTGACGAGGCAACTTCGAAACCTGACAAGGCAACTTGTTCCCTACTGAGCAACTTCGGGCTTCGAAGTTGCCTCAGCGGGGAGCGGCTTACCCTAAGAAGGGACGTCCCCACCCACTGCCACACCGCCATCCTAATGGACTACCGAAGTTGCTTTGTCACGAACAGAAGTTGCCCCGTCAGGCTCTGTAGTTGAGCAACTTCGAGCTTGGGGAGGCAACTTCGAAGCCCGGCGAGGCAACTTTGGTGCCCATCTTAGCAACTTCCAAAAACTTTGAAGCCCGGAGAGGCAACTTCGGAGCCCGACGAGGCAACTTTTGTCCGGCGAGGCAACTTTTACCCGGCGAGACAACTTCGGTGCCCGACGAGGCAACTTTTCCTGGTGAGGTAACTTTGAAGCCCGGTGAGACAACTTTTTCCCTGCGAGACAACTTCGGTGCCCGGCGAGGCAACTTCGGTGCCCTACGAGGCAACTTTGTGTTGGAATTATGCCCTAGAGGAAATAATAAAGATGTTATTATTATAATTCTTGTTCATGATAATGTTTATATTCCATGCTAGAGTTGTATTAAGCGGAAACTTTAATACTTGTGTGGTTTGTGAACAACACCGTGTCCCTAGTACGCCTCTATGGACTATCTCATTGATCAATGATGGTTAAGGTTTCCTAACCATAGACATGAGTTGTCAATTGATAATGAGATCATATCATTGGGAGAATGATATGGTGGACAGACCCAAACTAAGCGAAGCAATTAGATCGTGTCATCGTGTTCGTCTTTGCGAAGCTTTTCTTATGTCAAATATTGTATTCCTTAGACCATGAGATAATACAACTCCCTGGTATCGGAAGAAAGCTTTGAAGTCATCAAACGTCATCCTATGATAGGGTGATCATAAAGGTGTCTCTCAGGTGATCGGAAAGTATCTGTTGGGTTGTATGTATCGAGATGGGATTTGTCCCTCCCAAGTCGGAGAGATATACTTCGGGCCCACTCGGTAATCAATATCAACACCGCTTGCAAGCATGTGGTTAAGGAGTTAATCACAAAGTGATATCGGATTACGGAACGAGTAAAGTACTTGCTGTGAACGAGATTGAACTAGGTATGACGGTACCGACGATCAAATCTCGGGCAAGTAAAAATATCGCGAGACGAAGGGAATATATATATGGGATTGATTGAATCCTGGCATCATGGTTCATCCGATATGATCATCGATGAATGTGTGGGAGTCAATATGGGTTTCCAGACCTCGCTGTTGATTATTGATAGAAGATCATGTCTGCATATTCTCGAACCCGCAGGGTCACACACTTAATGTGTCTCGACGCTAGGATAGATTGGACAATTGGTTTATGAGTTTTTGTTCGGAGTCTCGTATGGGATCCGGGACATCACGAGAGGTTCCGGAGTGGTCCGGAGAATAAGATTCATATAAGGCAGTGCAGTTTTTGAAGTTCGGAATTGTTCCGGGTTAATCGGTATTGTACCAGAAGCTTCTAGAACCTTTCGGAAGGGAACCAACGTGGCCACACCTTCCGGGAGGGGGCATGGGCCTATGAGGGAGTGCCCTGGCCGCATTGGGCCTGGGGCACAAGGCCCCATAGGGCCCAGCCGGCCAAGAGAGGTTTAAACTCGAGATAGACCTTCTAGAAGGGGGGGTTTCCTTGCCCCCCACTCCTTATCCTTTGGGGCCGCCGGTTTGGGCTTGGGGGAGGGGCTAGGGCTGCGGACCCCCCTCTATATAAATAGGGGTGGGGGCGCACCAACCCCCCACACCTTCCCCTCCAACCCTAGCCGCCCTGCTGTCCTTCCTCTCTCCCTCCCGACTGCTTGTAGGCGAAGCCTTGCTGCAGAAATTCTCCACCAATTGCACCGCACCGTCGCGTTGTAGATCCAACCCATCTCTCCACCATACTTGCTGGACCAAGGAAGGAGGAGATGTCGAGGTGCTGCACGTGTGCATCTCATGGAGGCACCGCCACTTGTGGTGCTAGATCGGATCGGATCACGAGGAGGAGAAGCGAGTACGACTACATCACCCACGTTCCGACGAACGTTCCGCTGTGCGAATCTTCAAGGGTATGAAGATCTAATCCAAT
Organism: Avena sativa; assembly: GCA_916181665.1. NCBI lineage: Eukaryota > Viridiplantae > Streptophyta > Magnoliopsida > Poales > Poaceae > Avena > Avena sativa. Next base: position 430,295,512 of record OV702280.1, read on the forward strand.
CTCTCTCATTGTTTGCATCTCCTAGATTAGATCTTGGCTTCCCTCTGTTCGCATCCGTAGAAAATTTTGATTTACTATGTCGTGAAACCCTTTAGTGGTATCAGAGCTAGATCTATGCGTAGATGTGTTTCACGAGTAGAACGCAACATGGTTGTTGCGGGCGTTGATGTTTTCTGTTGCAAGCCTCTTGTTTGTGTTCTTCTTATGACACGGGATATTGAGATTGAAGCGGTCCAGGCCAACCTTACGCGACGTCGTTCGCGAGACCGGCTCCGCACTTGACGTGTGGCTTGTTCCACACATGCGGCTGGTGGATGTCAGTTTCTCTCACTATAGTTGTCATGGGATTAACACCGGAGTTTGGCAACCATAATATCACCGTTGTGGCTTTCCGTAGGTAAGAATCGTTCTTAGCATCTACTCCCATAAGCCACGTAAAACATGCAACAACAAAGTAGAGGCGTCTAACTTGTTTTTGCAGGGAGTGTTTTCTGTGATATGGTATGGCCCAAGATGTGATGTGTATAATGTATGCGATGATCATGTTTTGTAATGTTTCACGACTTGCATGTCGATGAGTACACAACCGGCAGGAGCCATATGGTTGTCTTTATAATTGTGTATGACCTGCGAGTCAACTTCTTATACACCATGTAATAGCTTTACTTTATCGCTAAGTAGTTAGCAATAGTTGTAGTTGCCATTCGTGGTGGAGGCAATCATGGTGGAGTGATGGAGATCATGCCGGAACGCACAAGATGGAGATCATTGCGCGAAGATTGGCTATACCATGTCACATAAAGTTATATGCATGTGATGTTTATCCTTTTATGTATCTTATTATGCTTAGATCGCGACGGTAGCATTATAAGATGATTCCTCACTTAAAGATCAAGATAAAAACTGTGTTCTCCCCAAGTATGCATCGTTGCGAAAGTTCGTCGTGTCCAAGCATCACGTGATGATCGGGTGCTATAGACTCTACGCTCACATACAACGGGTGCAAGCCAGTTTTGCACACGCGGAAATACTTGGGTCTAACTTGACGAGCCTAGCATGTACAGACATGGCCTCGGAACACAAGAACCGAAAGGTTAAGCATGAGTCATATGAATGATATGATCGACACTTTGTTGTCCACCATTGAAACCACATCTCTTCTCGTGATGATCAGATTAGGTGTGGTGAATTTGGATCGTGTTTGCTAAACAACTTGAGGGATGTTGAATTTAGTGGGAGTTCATCTAGTAATTTGATTAAGTTGAACTATTTATCATGAACATAGTCTAAGTTGTACTTGCAAATATTGTAGATCACATGGCCAAGTCCAACTTCAACTTCAACGTTTTTGCTGAGAAGGAAAAGCTTAGAAACAATGGGTCTAACTTCACCAATTGGTTCCGCAATCTAAGAATCATTCTCTCTGGCGGTCAAAAGGACTATGTCCTTGGGAAAGCGTTAGGTGACCCCCCCTGCTGCAACTGTGTCGGCTGATGAGAAAGCTGTCTATCAGTCGCGCAAAGATGATTATGGTGTGATTAAGAGCACCATGTTGTTTGCTATGGAACCGGAACTTCAAAATAGTTTTGGAGACTATCCCGGGCCCTTTGAGATTCTCGAAGAGCTGAAAACCATGTTTCAGACTCAGACCCGTTCTGAGAGATATGAGATCTCTGAGAAGTTCTTTAACTGCAAGATGAAGGGATTTCCGTTAGTGAGCACGCCATTAAGATGACGGGATACACTCAACGCCTTGAGCAACTGGAATGCACGATTCCAGAGGAGCTCAAGATTGACAGGGTTCTGCAATCACTCCCTCCCAGCTACAAAAGTTTTGTAGTGACTCATAATAAGATTGGTTCCACTGATACGATCACCGAGCTCTTCGCAAAGCTGAAGGCCGCGGAAGTGGACATCAAAAAGGATAATCATGTGTTGATGGTCAACAAGCCCACCTTTAAGAAAGGTAAGGGAGCAAGGAAGCCCTTTAAGAAGGGCGGCGGCAAGCGCACTGCCCCTGCTGAGAAGAAGCTCAAGTCTGGTCCTAAGCCGGACACTGAGTGCTTCTATTGCAAGGACAAGGGTCACTGGAAGTGCAACTGTCCGAAGTACTTAGCGGACAAGAAGGCTGGCACCATCAAAGGTATATTTGATATACATGTTATTGATGTTTTCCTTACTAGCCCTCGTTGTAGTGCCTGGGTATTTGATACCGGTTCAGTTGCTAATATTTGTAACTTGAAACAGGAACTACGGAATAAACGGCGGCTTACGAGGGATGAGGTGACGATGCGCGTTGGCAACGGATCAAGAGTTGATGTGATGGCCATCGGCACGCTCTCCTTAGTTTTACCTTCGGGATTAGTTTTAAACCTTAATAAATGTTATTATGTGCCTGCGTTGAGCATGAACATCATTTCTGGATCGTGTTTATTGCAAGACGGTTATTTATTTAAATCGGAGAATAATGGTTGTTCTATTTATATGAGTAACATCTTTTATGGTCATGCACCTCCTGTGAATGGTTTATTTCTTCTAAATCTCGAAAGGGATGAAACACACATCCATAACATTGAGGCTAAGAGATGCAAAGTAGATAGTGATAATACTACTTATTTGTGGCACTGTCATCTAGGTCATATTGGTGTAAAGCGCATGAAGAAACTCCATTCTGATGGACTTTTGGAGTCTCTTGATTTTGAATCATTTGACACATACGAACCATGCCTCATGGGCAAGATGATCAAAACCCCGTTCTCCGGTATGATGGAGCGAGCAACGGACTTGTTGGAAATCATACATACCGATGTATGCAGACCGATGAGTGTTTCGACGCGCGGTGGATATCGCTATTTTCTCACTTTTACCGATGACTTAAGTAGATATGGGTATATCTATTTAATGAAACATAAATCTGAAACGTTTGAAAAGTTCAAAGAATTTCAGAATGAAGTGGAGAACCATCATAACAGAAAGATTAAGTTTCTACGATCCGATCGTGGAGGTGAATATTTGAGTTATGATTTTCTCACGCATCTTAAAGCAAGCGGAATCGTTTTGCAACTCACGCCACCCGGAACACCACAGCGCAATGGTGTGTCTGAACGCCGGAATCGAACCCTATTAGATATGGTCCGATCAATGATGTCTCTTACTGATTTGCCGTTATCATTTTGGGGTTATGCATTAGAAACCGCTGCATTCACTTTAAATAGGGCTCCATCTAAATCCGTTGAGACGACACCGTATGAACTGTGGTTTGGTGCTAAACCTAAGTTGTCGTTTCTTAAAGTTTGGGGATGCGAAGCTTAGGTCAAGAAGTTGATGCCGGACAAGCTCGAACCCAAAGCGGAGAAATACGTCTTCATAGGATACCCTAAGGAAACTATTGGGTATACCTTCTATCACAGAACCGAAGGCAAAGTGTTTGTCGCAAAGAACGGTTCCTTTCTTGAGAAGGAGTTTCTCTCGAAAGAAGTGAGTGGGAGGAAAGTAGAGCTAGACGAGGTTATTGAACCTTCTCTTGAATTGGAGAGTAGCGCAGCACCTGAAATTGTTCCAGTGCCGCCTGCACCAACACTAGAGGAAGCTAATGACAAGGATCATGAAGCTTCGAACGATGCTGCTACTGAACGTCGCAGGTCGACAAGGTCGCGTGCCCCTCCTGAGTGGTACGACAACCCTGTCTTAACTGTCTTGTTAGTAGATGACAGTGAGCCTACGAACTATGAGGAAGCGATGATGAGCCCAGACTCTGAGAAATGGCTAGAAGCCATGAAATCCGAATTGGGATCCATGAGCGAAAACCAAGTATGGACTTTGGTGGACCCTCCTAGCGACCGAAAGGCCGTTGAGTGCAAATGGATCTTGAAGAAGAAAACAGACGCGGATGGTAATGTTACCGTCTATAAAGCACGGCTTGTCGCGAAAGGTTTTCGACAAGTTCAAGGTGTTGACTACGATGAGACTTTCTCTCCCGTAGCGATGTTTAAGTCCATTCGGATTTTATTAGCAATTGCTGCGTTTCATGATTATGAAATATGGAAGATGGATGTCAAGACTGCTTTCCTCAATGGCAACATTGATGAAGAGTTGTATATGATGCAACCCGAAGGTTTTGTCGATCCTAAGGATGTTGATAAAGTGTGCAAACTTCAGCGTTCCATTTATGGACTGAAGCAATCATCTCGGAGTTGGAACCTTCGTTTTGATCAAGTGATCAAGAGCTTTGGATTTGTTCCAAATTGCTACGAAGCTTGCATCTACAAGAAAGTGAGTGGGAGCTCGGTGATGTTTCTGGTACTATATGTGGATGACATATTGATTATCGGAAATGACATCAACATGCTTAACGATGTGAAGAGTTATTTGAACAAGTGTTTTTCAATGAAAGACCTAGGTGAAGCTGCTTATATATTGGGCATCAAAATCTATAGAGATAGACAAAGACGCCTGATAGCTTTAAGCCAGAGTACATACCTAGACAAAGTTCTGAAAAGGTTCAGAATGGATAAGGCAAAGAAAGGTTCAGTGCCCATGTTGTCAGGTAAGATATTGAGCAAGGCTCAGTGTCCAGCTACGGTAAATGATAGGGAAGCTATGAGCAAAGTGCCTTATGCCTCGGCCATAGGTTCTATCATGTATGCCATGCTGTGTACTAGACCGGATGTGTCCAATGCTCTTAGTTTGACGAGTAGATATCAAAGTGATCCAGGAGTGGAACACTGGACAGCCGTGAAGAACATCCTAAAGTACCTAAATAGGACTAAAGAAATGTTCTTAGTCTATGGGGGTGATGAACAGCTCGTCGTAAAAGGTTACGTCGACGCTAGTTTTGACACCGATAAGGATGATTCTAAATCTCAGACAGGATACGTGTATATTTTGAATGGAGGAGCTGTGAGCTGGAGAAGCTGCAAGCAAAGCGTGATCGCGGGATCTACAGTAGAAGAGGAATACATGGCTGCTGCAGAAGCGTCAAGTGAAGGAGTTTGGATCAGGAACTTCATCACTGAGCTTGGCGTGGTTCCAAGTGCATTGGACCCGCTGGAGATATTGTGTGACAACACTGGCGCCATAGCACTCGCTAAGGAACCAAGATATCATCCAAAGACCAAGCATATCAACCGCAAGTTTCATATAATCCGAGATTATATAGCAGATGGAGATCTGAAGAGTAGCAAAGTACATACAGATCTGAATGTCGCAGATCCATTGACTAAACCTCTTCCACGTGTAAAACATGATCAGCACCTCAGTGCCATGGGTGTGAGATTGTTGCCAGATGTAAACTAGATTATTGACTCTAGTGCAAGTGGGAGACTGTTGGAATTATGCCCTAGAGGCAATAATAAAGATGTTATTATTATAATTCTTGTTCATGATAATGTTTATATTCCATGCTAGAGTTGTATTAAGCGGAAACTTTAATACTTGTGTGGTTTGTGAACAACACCGTGTCCCTAGTACGCCTCTATGGACTAGCTCATTGATCAATGATGGTTAAGGTTTCCTAACCATAGACATGAGTTGTCAATTGATAATGAGATCATATCATTGGGAGAATGATATGGTGGACAGACCCAAACTAAGCGAAGCAATTAGATCGTGTCATCGTGTTCGTCTTTGCGAAGCTTTTCTTATGTCAAATATTGTATTCCTTAGACCATGAGATAATACAACTCCCTGGTATCGGAAGAAAGCTTTGAGGTCATCAAACGTCATCCTATGAGAGGGTGATCATAAAGGTGTCTCTCAGGTGATCGGAAAGTATCTGTTGGGTTGTATGTATCGAGATGGGATTTGTCCCTCCCAAGTCGGAGAGATATACTTCGGGCCCACTCGGTAATCGATATCAACACCGCTTGCAAGCATGTGGTTAAGGAGTTAATCACAAAGTGATATCGGATTACGGAACGAGTAAAGTACTTGCTGTGAACGAGATTGAACTAGGTATGACGGTACAGACGATCAAATCTCGGGCAAGTAAAAATATCGCGAGACGAAGGGAATATATATATGGGATTGATTGAATCCTGGCATCGTGGTTCATCCAATATGATCATCGATGAATGTGTGGGAGTCAATATGGGTTTCCAGACCCCGCTGTTGATTAATGATAGAAGATCATGTCTGCATATTCTCGAACCCGCAGGGTCACACACTTAACGTGTCTCGACGCTAGGATAGATTGGATAATTGGTTTATGAGTTTTTGTTCGGAGTCTCGGATGGGATCCGGGACATCACGAGAGGTTTCGGAGTGGTCCGGAGAATAAGATTCATATAAGGCAGTGCAGTTTTTGGAGTTCGGAATTGTTCCGGGTTAATCGGTATTGTACCGGAAGCTTCTAGAACCTTTCGGAAGGGAAACAACGTGGCCACACCTTCCGGGAGGGGGCATGGGCCTATGAGGGAGTGCCCTGGCCGCATTGGGCCAGGGGCACAAGGCCCCATAGGGCCCAGCCGACCAAGAGAGGTTTAAACTCGAGATAGACCTTCTAGAAGGGGGGGTTTCCTTGCCCCCCACTCCTTATCCTTTGGGGCCGCCGGTTTGGGCTTGGGGGAGGGGCTAGGGCTGCGCCCCCCTCTATATAAAGAGGGGTGGGGGCGCACCAACCCCCCACACCTTCCCCTCCAACCCTAGCCGCCCTGCTGCCCTTCTTCTCTCCCTCCCGACTGCTTGTAGGCGAAGCCCTGCTGCAGAAATTCTCCACCAATTGCACCGCACCGTCGCGTTGTAGATCCAACCCATCTCTCCACCATACTTGCTGGACCAAGGAAGGAGGATACGTCGAGGTGCTGCACGTGTGCATCTCACGGAGTCACCGCCACTTGTGGTGCTAGATCGGATCGGATCGCGAGGAGGAGAAGCGAGTACGACTACATCACCCACGTTCCGACGAACGTTCCGCTGTGCGAATCTTCAAGGGTATGAAGATCTAATCCAATCTCTCTCGTTGTTTGCATCTCCTAGATTAGATATTGGCTTCCCTCTGTTCGCATCCGTAGAAAATTTTGATTTACTATGCCGTGAAACCCTTCACTTTGGAGCCTGACGAGGCAACTTTGGTGCCCGACGAGGCAACTTTGAAGCCCGACAAGGCAAGTTCGATGCCCGGCGAGGCAACTTTGAAGCCCGACGAGGCAACTTTGGAGCCTGACGAGGCAACTTTTGCCCGACGAGACAACTTCGGTGCCCGACGAGGCAATTTCAGAGCCCGGCGAGGCAAATTTTTCTGGCGAGGCAACTTTGGTGCCCGACGAGGCAACTTTTGCCCGGCGAGGAAACTTTCGGTGCCTGGCAAGGCAACTTTGCTTACTGGGGCACAAAAGTTGCTTACTGGGCATAAAAAGTTGTCTCGCCAGGCTCATTAGGTGACTCAAATTTATCAAGATACGAATATCGCTCAGACATGCACCAAAGTTGCTCAGACGGGCACTAAAGTTGCCTTATCTGGCTCCGATGTAGTTTTCCCTCAGCATACAAAAGTTGCTTTATCATGAATCAAAGTTGGTCGGTCGCACACAAAAGTTGTCTGTCAAGTTTTTTTGCCAAAACATATACAAATGAGATCTAGTTTTAAAGAGTTTGTTGCGAGGGTTCCGAAAGTGAAAACGGATCTTAATTCCGACATGTGGTTCATACGTTATAGTATTTCCAATTTCTAGAAAAAGGAATTAATGCATGAAACTTTCTTTTTTATTGGTGTGCTTGGTACTGCAATCTGGCGCAGCGGTAGGTGGAGGGTGCGTAATTATAGAGTCCTTTCCTTTTCTATTCCGTATAAGACAGAACAATAAAGACTTGCCTGTTTTAGAGGTGCGCCAGAAACAACGATCTAGCGTCCGCGCACCAGCAAGTAAATAGTATATATATATATTAAATGCCCGTGCGTTCAACGGTTCGTTCTGTATGATTCAACTTGTCGTGAGGCACGAGCTTGGTCCTGTCAACCGAGAAACCCCACTCTTCAAAGGCGAAGGGCTCTGAGAATACCGGCTTGAGGTATGCAAAGTGGTCTAGGTCTTACGAAAGTCCTCTCGGGTCTCAGCCATATCACATTTGTCCACTTGTCCATCAAGATTTGTATTTTTTGCAGAGAAGATCACTCACTAAAATCATTTATCACAGCACAGTTTTCACCCATCTTGCATATTAAAGCTCTTAGTTCTTTCTTAACTATTTTCTTGACTTGCCTGTTTTAGAGGTGCGCCAGAAACAACGATCTAGCGTCCGCGCACCAGCAAGTAAATAGTATATATATATATATATATATATATTAAATGCCCGTGCGTTCAACGGTTCGTTCTGTATGATTCAACTTGTCGTGAGGCACGAGCTTGGTCCTGTCAACCGAGAAACCCCACTCTTCAAAGGCGAAGGGCTCTGAGAATACCGGCTTGAGGTATGCAAAGTGGTCTAGGTCTTGAAAGGTAAACGAAAGTCCTCTCATACGTGCGGGTCTCAGCCATATCACATTTGTCCACTTGTCCATCAAGATTTGTACTTTTTGCAGAGAAGATCACTCACTAAAATCATTTATCACACAGCACAGTTTTCACCCATCTTGCATATTAAAGCTCTTAGTTCTTTCTTAACTATTTTCTTTTTCATTCATCTAAATAATTTAATTTGTATAGAAATTATCATGACAATAAAATCTATTTTCTAAAACTTTGTTTGTATTTTTCATTCCATATTGTTCATATTAAAAGGTACATGACGCATCTGCAAATTTTGTTGTGACAATGAAAGCTGAAGACACATACAAACCGCACCTCTATAATAGGTTTAATATCACCGAATGACTTGGGCCAGGATCACAAAACGAGAAATATAACTTATTATTACAACATAGTAGGAATCTGTATAGCATGTTAAAAAGAAACATATTTTGGAGGTGGAAATTATTCTATTGAGATCGTACAATCAAGCATTGTCTAACACATGATACGTGACCATAAATTTTTAAATATACATACATGGATTTGCGGAAGGATGGCAAGTCAAGGATACAGTACAATTATACTTGCTAATGCAAAATTGTTGAATATAGTACAGTCAGAACAAATAAAAAATACTTAACTATTTTATCTCATTTTATGCAAATAACCCTCCCATTGCAGCAGAATTAGCTACAACAAAAGTGCAATCCGTGCACCCAGCAACTCCAGAGACCATTTTATCAGAAACCTCGCGTACCCTTCGTGCAGAACTGACCGCCTATCGTGCCATGCAAATACATACACTTATGCTGATTTTTTTTTTACTCTTCCAAGACAAAAATATATACTACTACTCCTAGATGGTTTTCATCGCCCCTTAGATGCAGGCATGGACACACGCACACACGTGTACATGCTTAATTAGCCTTTTTCGTTTTGGATGGAATCAACATACGCATGTAGAGTATTATTATTTTTGCTTTAAAATATTATATGGAAAAACAGTTGGTTTTCCTTTGGAAGGCCAGCCCATTTGGTCCAAGAGAGATGAAAAAAGGAATTAACGGAGTCGTCGCTCGATTTCGTATCGATTGTCGCTGTGTTGTGGTACATACGTTTATTTATTTCTTCATTTTATTTTTATTTTTATGTTTGAGAAAAAAAAGGCAGCTGGTAGGCGCACGTACCGCGCGTCGAAGGTACGATCGCCGGTCGACTTTCATTTATCCAAACGAGACATGACTTTTCTTGAATCGGTATACCGTATACGTAATAGCGATCAGATTTCTTCATGAACACTGTCGGATCGCTAGCAAAAGGGAGCGAGCCGGACGACGTACGAAAAACCAATGTAATATACGATGACAAAAACCACCTCAACAAAAATTATATAGTAGAGATAGAGATAGAGATATATATATACCCACGAGAAATGGTCCGAGAGTTTTTAAAAGCTTCTGTTTTCTCCCCCGCCGAAATCTATTAAAGATCACCCTTAATCGGGTACATAGGCCATTCCAGCCGGTGGGCCGTCGGCCACCCAAAAAATTTCGAAAAATTTAGGATCCCTAATTCTCAGCCCAGTAGGAGTGTGAACAATCCCCAATCCTCTCGTCTCTTCCAATTGTCGACAGGGAGACGCGGCCGAACGAACAGTGCGAGGCAACATCGGATCCCCAATTCCGACGGCGGTTGCCGGTGGCCCTTGCCCGGTAGCCCCCTCCCTGGCTCCCGACCGCCCCCTGCAATGGCGGGAGACGCGCATCTGCTTGCAGGAGACCACGAGTGCAGGGTCAGCGGTTGGGCGCTCGGCAGGCAGCAAGCTGCAGACTGCGATTCGGCCTTGCCGCTCGGTCTCCCCCTCTCCGGTTTCAAGGGAGGCACATCGCAGCTGAGCAGAGCAGCAGCTAGCGCCTAGCCGGATTAGCTCCCATGTTCTAGTAGCAAGGTAAAAAACAAATCCCCAATCTCTGTACAGCCAGCTGCTAACTTGTTACCATGTACTCCATATTGATTTTGTTGTTAATTTATTATTACTGTACAATTGATTATGAAGAGGAATGGTGTGAGATGTGAGAAATAAAACATGCATCACACATGTGCTAATGCGATTTTTTGGCAACTTTTGTATCGTAGATGGGCTAGTGCATAATTTTCTTTTTGGAGTGTGCCATCCTCCAGTTCATTCCTGAGTCCGCCACTGATCGGGTATCCATGCAGCCAATTTTGTATATATGTCCAGCCCTAGACTTAACGGCTTGCAAATATCCGTGGGCCAAAAAAAAATGCCGCCTTCAAAACCATGTCTAACATGTTGATATATATGCATACCGGACCGGATCTATGGATATTATTGCCATCACTATCACAAAGAATTAATTGTGTGACTTGACTTGAAGGATTGTACATCGAAATACATGCTAGCTGGAGTATATATCTATGGGAGGTAAACATAACTTTGAATACCTCATCAGAGAGCACTATTTCTCATATACGGTTTTTATAGCAAGAACATCAATGAATGATGGACTATACATGAGCTATAACAAGCTTAAGACCTTGGTTGTCCCTCTGGAGAAGAAGCGGTTGACCTTCTCGGTGGGATGGAAGGAGTCCCAGAAGAAGTACTTGTCCGCATCGTGGCAGGTGAACGGGTTGATGTCGTTGCACATGTACCCCATCTCGACCTTCCCCGTGGCACAGCATCCCTCAGACACGTTCTCCAGCCCGAGCTTCTCAGGATGCTTGATGAGGTCCACCATGCTGTCGTAGATGTTGATGTAGCCGAGCCTGAAGCCGCGGAACTTGGCGCGGAGCCTGGCGATCATGGCTTTGACCCTGACATTGTACTCCTGGGCCACCTTGTTGTAGTCCTCGTTGCAACCGCCGCCGTCGAGCAGGTTGAGGGTGCGCTCCAGCGGCACGCACCCGATGGCGGGGAGCCCCGCGAAGGTGACCCTCCGCGCGCCGAGCTTGTAGATGGCCGTGAGGAACTCCTCGGCGCGAGCGACGAGGAAGTCGGAGTACTCGGAGACGGAGAACTCGAGGAACCGCCCCGTGACGAGGAGGTAGTAGTTCTCCAGGAAGTCGTTGGTGCCCACGCTGACGATGTAGGCGGCATTGGAGACGATATACTTGGCGCGGTCGCGGCCGGCGTACTTGGCCAGCCGCTGCTGGTACTCCTTGAAGTACTCAATCTCCTTCAACAGCGGGAGCACTGCCTGCATTTGTGCATGCGAAGAGTTAAGCTAGCGTGTAATATTTGTATATTTGTCAGCCACTGAAATTGAACACTTTGGCCGATGCTGCAATTATAGGACACAAATCATTGACTTGCAGTTTGAGCTGAAATTTCTGGCGATCCAGGATTAGGGAAACTCTTCTTATTCTGAAAACTTTCTCAAAACAGAGAATTCAGTTATCCTGATTTCCTTCTAAATAGAGACCCTAGTCCTTTTGTATAGCACAGTACTATATTCGATTCGGTTAGCATGTTAGTACATTCTGGTTGTACATACAGTAGATTCTAGTCCAAGAAAGATTGGTGTGGTTTAGCTGGTGAGATCAACTAAACAAACTAACTACCAGTACTACTATTTGGCTCATAAATTCTACAGGAACCACGATCGATGGCGCCAAATTCAGATAAGAAAACGGTGAACTGACCGCCAATAAATGTGTCAGCAGATCGAAAAACGTCGTTCTCCAGCATAGTATGGAGTATGGACATATGAGTAGCTAGCAAGAAGCTTCATATCCAGAACAGGACAGTACAGGGCATACATTGAAGAACAATGGCTGATCGGCTGATCATGGACAGCTGCATGCAGGTTGTTAGACCAACCGTAGATCGAGCTCCCGATGAATGCAAGCGAGTTAATGCCTCTGCATGCAGTTGGTTGCTCGAAGGAGAAGGGAGGACATATTTGCTCAAGTCTCAACGGCAACCAAGAGAATGCTTGTGTTCGTATACAACAGACAACCAATGGAATGCTTTGCAAATTAGCAATTGTCACATGTACTGGTTAGTTGATACGCATGCGGTGTGTGTTTTATTAATTGGCCGTCAAAGCTGATGGTGGATCCATCTAGCCAGAGCTGCTGACCAATCTGCAATGTCTGCTACTAATGAAGGTTTGCAATAGCACCTGGTTTCAGAAAAAGGACACTTTTTTCTTAACAAGGAAAAAGGAAGACAAGCAGTGTACTTACATGGTCATGACCTACTTTGAGTAAATATACACTAGCACACAGAGCATATGGTACTGCTCAATCCTTGTGATCGAACATGCAAGACTAGCAGCCGAAAGTGTAACTGCTTGTTGCCACTTGCAGACGGTTGCCTGTAGTACTGGAAATTTGCATTGGGACATTCATCGGTATAGTACTGCTATTGCCTTTTCCATGCAAGCAACAAAACTCCGTATGGCTGCCCGAATCTTCTACTGTCCGATGTGCCCTAGTGCTGGAGTATGGACTATGGAGTATATCGGGAAGACAGTGGTTGTGTGTCCCATTGCAGACGTGCATAAACGGCATGGCGCGTAGAAACAGCGCTGGTGGGCGCGCCATTAATCAAGACTCGACCCTTACGTATGCTATTGATTGTGTGCTAAAAGTCTTTTTCAGCACATCATCTAACGTTCAAAATTAAGAAAAAGTGGACCCTTTGAGACATGGTTAGACAAGAAATTAGCAGACGATCCAACCTTATCCAGCCTACTCAGGGCAGGGCTTGTATAGTTAAAACACACTAGCAAGCAAGCATTAGTAACTATTTTTTCTACTCTTACAATGAGCTATATCAGCTACTCCCTCCCATCCATAATAGGGTTGTACCAAATTAGTGACACTTATTATGAATTGGAGAGAGTGAATTATTGTAGCTGCTGGATTGGTAGCATGGTTCACCAACAACCGTCTGATATGGAAATGGAGGGCATCTCTACCACCAAGCATGAATTAGTACATTCTATGGATTTTTTATCTCGTCGTGTCTAATTATGGTATGCTTAAATTTTTCTATCAATATTTTATTTTATTTTCTTGTAATTTTTTCTCAGATGTTTTTGAATATTATGGAATGAACTTATTTTCCATGTAATTATAGAAATCATATTTTCATTTCTGTAACAATCGCGGGGGTAACATCATAGTTGCATATACAACTGAATTTTTTAATTTTCCAGTGAATCTCACAACTCTTTTTATGTTTGTTGGCCAGGGAATTTAGGTTATCTCACTCTACGGGGTTCTATCTCTATCTGATTCCACCGGGTCCTACCCGCAAAAAAAAAAGATTCCACCGGGTCCCTTTATCCGCTGTTCCAACATCAATATTAAACATAAGGGGAGATGATTGACAAAAACTTCTAAAGCAGTTCTCAAGTTTTTGTGCATTAAAAAATTTCTGCTACAGAAATTGATTTCCTAACACATGGCTCAACTGGCATGTGTATATGCAATGGACCCGGTCCTTGGTCGAGTTTGCTTGCTACCGATATGGACCTGTACGAGTGTAGTACGTCCACTTAATGACCGGATTGTTCAGAATCCATGCCGAATAATTGGCCATGGGACACACAAATAATTGGAGTTGCATTTCTGGTCGCCGGTCTAGTGTACTAGCTTTGTGCAAGCAACTAGAGTACTAGCTTTTTTCCATGTAGTAAGTCGTGCACACGAGTGTGTTGTATCGTACAGGTTGGTGCGGCAGCTACAGGTTGGTGCGTGTAGTACCAGGACGTCGATCGAGAGAACATTGCCCCAACAGATCAGTAAGAAGTTTGTTGAGGTAGCAAACAGATTTACAACAAGTTTGTTAAAATAGGAAGATGATCGGTTCTGAAATTGTAATAATAAACCAGGAGGCAATATTTCGGCAGAGAGGAGGTCAGATAAGTTTGGTTTAGATGTATTATTAGGGTCGGAGAACAAAACTATCGGGCATGTAAAACGGGATTCTGGGCAGCTGGGGGACCTGCTTCGGCAACTGGCCGGTAATATAGCAAAGATGTTTGTTGCACTATGCACGCGTCGGCTGCGGGCCGGTTGATAGACGGATACGATTACGTACCAGGACGCTGGCGGTGCGGTTGTCGAGGCCGGTGCCGGCGGAGGCGAATACGACGCCCGTGGCGAAGTCCTTGATGCCGTACTTGGGGTCGAGGTACGCCGGCACGAGCGGCGGCAGGCCGAACGCCTCGGAGACGAAGTCCGGCGGCAGGCGGCCGTTGCAGAACCGCCCCGTGGCGGCGCCGCTGCCGCCGCCCGGCAGGTGCAGGTCGCGCCCGTACGGAGGGAAGTTGCTCTTCAGCACCGTGTTGATCGCGTTGTTGTTGCCCGTGTCCACCGTCGAGTCCCCGAACACGATCACCGCCGGCACCACCGGCCTCTTCTTCGGCGGAGACGGCGCCGGTGCCGCGCCGACGATGAGAAGCTGCTGCGCCGCCGCGGCCACGAGCAGCAGCACCACCACCGTCGTCGACATCGATGGCGCGCGCGCGGTGGCCGAGGGGACTCAAGGTGGCGACGTCGGGTAGTCGTTAGTCGTTACTCAATGTAGCAGTAGGTGCGTGGTGCAGCGAGCGAGAGGTCGAGAGCGCCCGCGCGCGGCTTGCAGGTGCGCCCAGCCTAGCTTCGTCGCTATTAAATAGGGGCGAGATGTCAGGTGGGGGCCGAAAGGCCCGAGAGACACCCCTGCGTCGCGAGTTCGCAACCGACTGACTCGGGCTTTCAAAGTCGCGCCAAGAGGCGCATGACCTTGTCTTACTTTGTTGGATAGGGAACTTGAAATCGATGTTACTACTAGGCCTTTTCTCCCCAAAGAAGATAGGAGTATACATCTGTGCACCACAATCGCACTGTCACGTTATTCGGTGTATAAACTGTCCATTTGCTGCCCAACTGATACGTTGGACCACTGGACCAGTATCAAGTGGCTACCCCTCTTTCCCGGGGCTTCGGCGTCTACAGTGCCTTGGTTGGCCAACATATGTACATTCAAGTTGAATACTCTATAAATCGATAGCTAGCGTAACCTGTTAAAATAATTAGCAGTTTTCGTATTATTTTAATCTAAATATAAATCATAACAGTGCATTTTCTAAGATTAAATAATATACGCATGCCAGACATGCATCATACGTACAAGTGAAAAAAATAACACATCTACGGTAATCAATAGAGAAAATAGTACAAAAATAAATTACATATGTATAGTTTGTAGATGGTTTAACCTACTCTTTTGCGGCCGCAGCGGTCGACATGGCGATGGAGTCAAGAAAGTTGAACATAGTTGTCTGTGGCGGCTAGGGTTCTCGTATGTCTATTTATCTAGAAATTCTGGTCCGTTAATAACTCATAATTAACACATATGCTCCCTCCGTCCTAAAATGGATATCTCCAGTTTGTTTGAACACAATAAGAGCATCCCGAACATATGATTTAAACAAATATATGTAACTTCTCCAAGAGGCCTCAAGAGATGAAAGATGTGAGAGAAACATCCAAATCTATAACAATTACAAAACGTACACGATGCACATCTCGCCTTCTCCGGGAAGGGGGATGAGGAGGGGGAGCAGAAGATGACAACCCATCACTTCATGAATTAGCCAACAGTCTCTAACATTGACACTCTCCTCAATTCGTATCTTTGACTTCTACATTTTGCATGCATATAACAATATAATAATACAAGACTATATTTTAAATATTTTTCACAACACTTGTAGTACTATTATTTTACCTTATTAATACTTTTAAAATTTTAGTTGCGCTAAGGGCTAAGACCCACCAGTACATTCAACACAACGTGTCTTGGTATATATATCCAAGTACCCATGTAGATGATTATTGGTAGCAAGACAATAGCCGCGATGCTATTCTACCGGCCCCTTCCTGTTCATGTTTCCAACAACTTGATCACCATCCTCCAAACCACCTATATATCTCATTTGAGCTCCTTGATCCGCTCACAAAAGTGGTGTGACCTACTATTCAACACCCATCATACTACACTTGTACTCATCGTGTGCCCCCTCCCTTTTTCGTAAGTCCACGCTTCGGTAGATACGGAAATCCAAAATAAGCCATGGTAATGATTTAGTGAACTGAAGACAAGAGACACAATAAGAGCATCTCAAACATATGATTTAAAACAAATATAACTAACTTCTCCGAGAGGCCTCCGAAGATGAAGGTCGTGAGAGAAACACCCAAATCTATAACCATTACAGAACATACACGATGCACATCTCCCCTTCTCCGAAAAGGAGGAGGAGGAGGAGGGGAGCAGAAGATGACAATCCATCGCTTCGTGAAATAGCTGGCAGTCTCTAACATTGACACTCTCCTCAATTTCTATATTTGACTTCTATTTATTGTATGCATATAATAATATAATAACACAAGACTATATTTCAAATATTTTTCACAACACTTGTACAATTATTTTACCTTACTAATACTTTTACATATACTAGAAGTTAATGCTACCAAAAAAATGGATCACACATGCTATACAAAAGTAAAGCTTATTTACTAAAGGAGATACTAATACACGCAATTAAGCATATTGATTTCAGTGTTCGCACCATCTTTTGGAGTAATACTCTCGTATTTGCAATTTTATTTTGCACAAAAAGCAAGCGACAGGTAGAAAAAGAAGAGGACCGAGCGATGATTCCCACGTTGTAGCGGCGCACGGATGGGCGCACAAGCATGAGAAACAAGTCGCGCCCCTAATTAGTCTCCACTGCAACCTTCTCCCTATATATTGTTGGTAACAATCATGATCTGCATACAGTGGAGAGGTTTTTTTCACCGTGGGCATGAAAAGAAACCTACCAATGCATGCCATTTTAATCACAAAATCTAACAAGCAGCAATGTAAAACCGACCACAAGGAGAGATTTTCTCACCATGGCCCCCTCGGTCAATTAGCCTAGATGAAGTATTGGTGATGTGATTGACGGAAAAATGGGGAGGAAAATGTTTTATACCCAATCATCTGTTGTCTTATTTGCGATGAAATCAACAATTGTCTTGTCAATGTATGAAATGTTTTATACCTCTAATCGCTAAAAATAAGACTTTAACCAACTTGGAAAAATATTATAAGTAAAGCAAGTAAAGAAGGAAGTCCCTCTTTTTGTCAAACAGTTACCACGACAATCACTATTTTGTACATCCTTTCTATATGACCATATAAAATATTTGGTTCATTCAATTTGGATGGTGGATATTCGATATTCCACATTTTATATTCCCATATGAAATCTTCATGTTGATGGTAAGTAATCTCATGTAAGATGGTTAGGAGCTGAGAAAGAAAATCTCAATACACTTGCTCAAGTACTGATAAATGTCGCCAAAGACTACATCACTTGTATGAGATTATCTAAAGCGCATCAAGAAATAGAAATTGGTTAGATCCTTATGTTGTACTCATAAAATTAAACCTTTTAACGGAATACAATTTAAGTGAGATGGAATCTTAATGTGCTACTAGCATTTATACTAGGTGCTATCTTTTTCATACATGTGAACATTCACATGCATTATCTATGTTGCATTGTATTGTATATATGCGGGTAAAGCCGTGTAATTGTAGCAATGGCGAGGTTCTAACTCTCGCATAATTCACATACATTAACACACATACATTTGTGTAATTTGTCCATAATTTGCACTTGCTAAAACTCCACATGATAATGGCGAGGTTCCAACTCTAAGACCATGATATAAGAATTATCGAACAGATGGAATATATTGGCAACATGGAAGCAAGCAAAGAGGTACTACTTCTCCGGATGTCACAAGAATTGAAGTCCGAATTACAACACGGACGTGCCGTAATAGAAGGAGACAGCGATCACGTCGAGTAGACGATTCGCAATCGTGGCGCCGCGCGTCTGCATGCATGCATTCTGCGTGAGCGTGATCTAAGTGACGGATTCCATAACTCCATGCATATGCACGGCCCCCCGCCGGCTGCATGGGCCTTGAATTTTGGCAACGACGCGGAGCGGCACGCTTGTCCCCAGAGACGGCCAACAACCGAATGGAGGAAGAGCAGCCAAGATGAAACTGGACTTTGGACAAGCCACACGACATGTCTCTGTCTAGCTAATAGCTATGCGTGTGATAACTATACTTGGGGACCTTTGGGCACTTTCTTCGGGGAGAATGAAAGGATCAGGCCGGGACCTTGCGCATGCAGGACTAGCTCGGAGAGGCGGGTATTGGTTCGGTTGGTTTCGTATCACCGTCACCGACTTATTGTGCAGTTAGGTAGCCGATCGACGTGACATATGTCTTTTCTTGAAACTTTGCACTGGGAATCTGGGATATGAAAAGACATGACCGTGTATGTTGCAGAAAAAAGTTGAATTTTGTTTCATTAGAATAAATATATAGATCCAGATAGTCTCTATTTTCTCGAACACTTTTGCTATTGTTTCTAAATGGCGTATGTGATACGTCCAAAACGTATCTACTTTTTTGAACACTTTTGCTATTGTTTCTTCTCTAAACTTATGTGATTTGGATACAACTAACACGGTCTGACGCTGTTTTCAGCAGAATTACCTTGGTGTCTAGTTTTTGTGCAGAAAATCAACTATCAGGAAAAATTCCGAAAAATATGCCAAAAATTATATTTCACCAGAAGACCCACGGAGCCAGAAGACGAAACGGAGTGGAGGCCTGGGGGCCACACCCCTGCCAGGCGCGGGTGGGCCCTGCCCCGCGCCTAGGGGGGTGCGGCCACCCCAGGCACCCCCTCGGGTTCCCTCGGCGCCTATAAGTTGCCCCTTGACCTAAAAACCCACGGGGGTTCGACGTTTTCTAGAGAAGAGTTCCGCTCCGCCGCCATCATCAGAAACCAAGATTCGGATCCAGAAACTTCGTTCTGGCACCCTGCCGGGACGGGGAATTTGGAGAGGATTATCGCCATCGTCATCATCAACACCTCTCCATCAACCATCAGTGTTTACCTCATCCATGAGTGAGTAATCCCCCGCTGTAGGCTTGGGGATGGTAGGGATTGGATGAGTTCTATCATGTAATCGAATAAGATTGTTAGGGCATAGTGCCTAGTATCTCTATTGGTGCTATTTGATTTTGTTGCAACTTGTTGTGCTTAATGCTTGTCACTAGGGCCCGAGTGCCATGATCTCAGATCTGAACTTATTATTGAATCATTATGATAGTATTGTTTGTGATCTTATCTACAAGTTGTGTACACATATCATTGTCCGGATCCAAAGGCCCCGAAGTGACAATAATTGGGACAACCGGAGGGGATGACTGTAGTGTGAGGATTACATGTGTTCATGGAGTGTTAATGTTTTGCTCCGGTGCTATATTAAAAGGAGCACCTTAATTGCCAATAGTTCCCTAGAGGCCCGCTGCCACGGGCTGGCTGGACAGAAGATGTTGTGCAAGTTCTCATTGCGAGCACGTATGACTATATTTGGGGCACATGCCTAGGATTGTTTAGTACTTGGATGCTTGTTCTTATTTATCTGCAATACCCTAGATCTTGAAGTTACATGTTTTGACTCTTCCATGCAATGTCCGTCCATCCATCCCTATGCCTACCGCACTCGAATCCCATTGTTTACTGTTACTATTACTATTGCTCCTGTTTTACTGTTCCTGTTGCTACTACCAAACTGTTGCTACCGATAAACTTCTGTGAGCAAGAACTATTTCCAGGTGCAGCTGAATTGACAACTCAGTTGTTAAGGCTTGTAAGTATTCTTTGGCTTCCCTTGTGTCGAATCAATAAATTGGATAATACTACCCGCGAAGACTGTTGCGATCCGCTACACTTGTGGGTCATCAAGACTATTTTCTTGCACCGTTGCCGGGGAGCATAGCTTTATTTGTAAGTTCACTTGGATCTACTATTGTTCACTACTACTACGTTCATCATGGGTAAGTCTCGTGATGGAAAGTTCCCTATTTTACCATCCACTACAAGAAGAGGTACAGTCCTAAACACCTTTGTTGCTCTTGATTCACCGTCAGTTATAAGTAAGCCTGTTACACCACCACCACATACTCATGTTACACACTGCTACTACTGTTGAATCTGAAACTGCTTTTGATGCTCATGATGTTACTTTTACTGTGCTTGATGCGAGTGGCTCATTAGGTCCTTTTCTAGATGCTATTATGGCTAGTCTAGGAAATACTGAAACTCCTAGTGAAGACACTGTTACACCTGTTAGCTCACCTGAGTCTAGAGAGAGTTATGATATTAATGATGGTTACATTGAGTTCATTGATGAATTTATTGAAGAGTGCCAAAACACACATGGTACTAGTGCTATTAAGAATCTCCTTGCTAGACGCACCATTATTCCTAAGTTGTCCTCTGATACTAAGTTTGCTACCTCTCCCATGGATATTAAAGATAAAGATTACGATTTCTCTCTTGATTTATCTTATTTGGACATTGTTGAGAAAGAACCTTTTTGTGGGACTGAAAATGAGAGTGTTGTGGCTCATATGAATGAGCTTTCTACTATGAGTGCTTTGTTCTCTAATGATTTTAAGATGCGCAAGTATTTTGTTACTAAGATCTTCCCTTTTTCACTAAAGGAGAAGCTAGGGCTTGGTTTAATAGATTACCTCCTGGTTCCATTGATAGCCCTGATTGCTTGATTGATTCTTTCTTCCAGAAATATTTTCCTCCCAGTGCTAGACATGCTGATTTGCAGAGACTTTTTGATTTTAAACAGGGAGAAGAAGTGAAATTGCCTGAGTCATGGACAAGGTTCTGTTCCTTGATTCATGCATATCCTGGATGTCCATTGCCTAAGAATGAGCTTCTTGATAATTATTATAATGGACTAACTGATGATTCTAGGACATACCTTGATAGCTTTGCTGATTGTGTTTTTAGGAAAAGAACTCCTACAGATGCTGAAGAATTAATGGCTAAGATAAGCAAGAATTATGATGATTGGACTTCAACTGAGCTAAATACACCCGAGCCTATTACTCTTGAACCAGATCCAACACCAACACCAAAGAAGAGGGGAGTTATTGCATTAAATGATGAAGTGATGAAGGAAGCTAAGAAATGTCTACGGGAGAAAGGTATTAGAGCTGAAGATGTGAAGAATCTACCTCCTATAGAAGAATTATGTAAGCCAATTCCCCACTCATCTACTATTGAGGTACATTCTCTCCAACACTTTGATGAAGGTGATATTCCTTATGGTAAGCCTACTGATCAATGTTTAGAGGAACTTGACATTTTTATTGTTAAACAAGGTAATTTTAATAAACAAGTTCAGAATCATTTATTGGAAAACTATAGAGCTATCAATGAGTTAAAAGATATTATGGAAAGACTTCTAATGATATTAAAATGCTTTGTAAACACTTCCAAATGGTTCAAACCCAACTTGATCAACTTGCTAAGGCACAAAAGGATATGCTAGTTAATGCCTCAGGAGATAAACATGCTTATGGAATTAGAACTAGGAGTGGTATAGATACTCAAGATCCTTTATATCCTGAAGGACACCCTAAAAGAATTGAGCAGGATTCTCAACAAGGTGAAAGTAGTGGTATTCCTCGTAAGAGAAAGAAAAAGAAACATAAGGTAGTTGAGGAACCACTTGAACCTGCTGTAAATCCTAATAGTATATCTGTCTCTGATGCTGAAACTAAGAGCGGTAATGATAAAAATGATGCTCCTGATAAGGAGGAAGTTGAGGAAGAACCTGAGAAGCACACTAAGAACACTAGGTACACCAAGGAAGATTTCATTGCTAAGAAACATGGTAGTGAGAGAGAACCTTGGGTGCAAAAACCTATGCCTTTTCCAGGTAAGAAACACAAGTCAAAGGAGGAAGAACACTACAACAAGTTTTGTGAGTGGATGAAACCTTTATTTTTTGCAAATTCCTTTGACTGATGCTATTAAATTTCCTCCTTATTCAAAGTATATGAAGGATATTTTCTCTAATAAAAGGAAGATTCCTAATGAGGATATTTCTACTTTGCTTGCTAATTACTCCTGCAATTGTAAGGTTCCAAAGAAACTTGGTGATCCAGCTATACCAATTATTCCTTGCTCAATAATTATGTTAGAACTGCTTTATGTGATTTGGGAGCTGGAGTTAGTGTTATGCCTTTTTCTCTCTACAAGAGACTCCAGCTAGAAAAGTTGATACCAACTGATATATCTTTGCAAATGGCTGATAAGTCAACTACTATTCCTGCTGGTTTATGTGAGGATGTTCCTGTTCAAGTGGCTCATAATTGCTTGGTTTTGACTGATTTTGTTGTGCTTGAGATGCCTGAAGATGATAATATGTCTATTATTCTTGGGAGACCTTTTCTTAATACTGTAGGTGCTGTCATTAATTGCAATCAAGGAAAATTAACATTCAATATTGATGACAAAGAGCATACTGTTTATTTCCCCAAGAAGGTTGTTAAGAGCTATTGCCTGAATTCCATTGAAAATATGGAGAGCATCAAGGTTGGAGAAATATAGTCCCATTCCACAAGAAAATTTTGATACTATTATGATTGGGACCATTGCTATCAAGTATGAGATAACATAATCACCTTGTGGAATGCAAAATTTTGTTTCATATAAGATTGTTTTGGTAACAAGACTTGATCAAACTTGTTAACAAAAGGATTTTAATGAACAAAATAATGTTTTCACTATGGTTATATTTTCTTTATTTTACTTTTCTCCTTCCTAGTCTTTGCCTTTCTTTTTCTAGCTTTGGTTTTGTTAGTTGCTTGTTTGTTAGAGTTTCTTAGAGCTTCTATAGTTTGGCTTTTGGTTTGCTTTTGCTTCTTCTAAAAAACTATTTCTGCGAGAAAATCAATTTTCATACCCTGAAAATTGGCCAAAAATAAAGTTTCCCGAAAAATCCTAGAAAATTTAAAATAAAATTTTCCTCGAAAAAAAGGCAGAGGGACACCTGGAGTGACCCAGGGGGCCACCCCAGTAGCCCACACCTGAGGTAGGCGCGTCCTACCCTTGGGTGGCACCTAGGGGGGGTCTGGCCCACCTGGGCCCCTCTAAAGTGCCCCCTCACAGCCATCTTCTTTCTCTCTCCCAAAAACACCGGAAAACTTGCTAAAGCTCGAGTTCTTGATGTTTTTGTTCATGATTTTCGATCTCCTTGCTTATCCCATCTTTGCTGCTGATTTTTTAGAGGGATTGCTCCTTGGTATGTGCCTCCTTCACTTGTCCAATTAGATTTGTGATTGGTACATTGTATATTGAGTATTTTGCTGCTATAGGTGACAGGTTGTGTGAGCTTGCATGCTTGTTCTATGCTTAGAGATTTCATTTTGATGCATGTGTAGCCCTCTAGCAAGTTCCTATAGTAGTTTCTCATCATTTATCAACTTGGAAATCACTTGGTTTGATGTTTGTCTAAAAATTTCAGAATAGAGTGTTCATGGACAACCACACATTTGGAGAGATATTTGAGAGTGATGCACCTAGAAGGGCAAGGCCTTCAAGATCATCCTCCCGTGCTAGGCACTCATACAATGAGGATCTCATCACTCCATGATTCGGCGACGAGGGAGATGAGGGGGATGCGCACCCCTCCGCCTTTCCTTGCCAAACCTTCTTGCGGGCTGCTGGGATTTTTGATGATTTTATGACCTTGGTTCGGAGGGCTGGTCTAATAAGTCTTATGCAGGATGAGAGCGTGCAATATGCTACGCTCACTAAATTTTTTGTGGAGAGCTTCTCCTTTACTAACAGCATGTTCAACCCCGATGTTTCTTTCAAGATTTATGGCAGGTCTTATCATATGACACTGAAGAAATTTTGTGAGGCTTTGGGACTTGGTACAGCTGGATCAGCAAAGAAGATTCTAGCTCAACCCGCTGATTTGTTGGAGCTCTACCGCGGAATAACCAATGATGATAACCGTAGAGCTCAATGGGGAAAGATAAGAAACATTCAGCTTCTAGCTATCAGGTACTTCACTTACTATCTTGCCACTAGTGTTATTGGTAGGGAGAACACTAGTAATATTTTTAGCTATCATTTGGCTTTCTTAGCTACTGCGCTCAACAATGATACCAAGTACAATCTTGGTTCTCTCATTGCTCGTCGTTTAACTGCTAAGGAGCCCATTCATGGGGGAGTTATTGCTATGCGTGTTGCTACTGCCTTGGACATTGCTGTTGATCCAAATGATACAGTTTTGGCTCCTCAGAGGCTTGATCTTGCTGCCATGAAGGCGCACCACTTTGTCACTAATGGCTCTACCCTTGAGAACTTGGTCTATAAAATGCTGTTTATTGACGGGGAAGAGAGAGAGATCCCTCTCCTCCAAACCACTTTGTTCAGTATTTCTCAGGGACCTTTGTCACGCTCCAAGGAGGAGATGGAAAACAAGCTGCGCTCTCTTAGCTTCTATGGACACTATCAGGAGGAAGCACCTTCGTATGACCCCGTTGTATACTACACAGGGGAGTCCTCGAGCTCGTACAAGGACGAGGAAGCCTCCTCGTCGTACTATGGAGGTGCATCTACTTGGGCACCATGGGATTGAGCCCCACTTAGGCCAAAAGCCTAAGCTTGGGGGGAGGTACCGACATCACACTCATCTATATATCATGTTCGGTCGGTTATTTGTATATCCATTGTTCTGCTTTCTTTTAGGTTCTTGTTGCTTCTTTCTCAAAAACACAAAAATACCAAAAATATTTTCGTTGTTTCTCTTGGTTTGTTTCTTTGCTTCTTCTTTGGTTTGCCTTTTCTTTATTTGGTTTTGTTTTGTTTGCTTTCTTTAAAAAAATCGAAAACACCAAAAGTATTTGTTGTTCATCTTTGGTTTTGTGAGTTCTTCGCAGGGTTCAGCCTCAGTGATTTTGGGTTTCGTGTTATTATTCAAGTCACACAAGTAAAGGGCAATAATGAAGTTTAAGACAACTTGAGGTGTGGTAAGAGGCTGGTAACGAACTCTATTTGTTTTCAATTTTGTACATATACTCATCATTGTGAGCATGCTTAGTCTGTTCATTATAAGGAGTGTGTTACTGATGGATGTTTGGTAGTTGTTGCTTGTCTATGATTAGCTCCAGCTTGCTAATAGTTTGTAGCATGTCATATGAATGTTTGCTTGCATTGTTTTATTCATATTTTGGTATGATATTGTGGTATCCTCCTCTGGAAGTTTCATGTGAATCGACTTGGTGTTGGAATTATGCCCTAGAGGCAATAATAAAGATGTTATTATTATAATTCTTGTTCATGATAAAGTTTATATTCCATGCTAGAATTGTATTAAGCGGAAAATTTAATACTTGTGTGGTTTGTGAACAACACCGTGTCCCTAGTACGCCTCTATGGACTAGCTCATTGATTAATGATGGTTAAGGTTTCCTAACCATAGACATGAGTTGTCGATTAATAATGAGATCATGTCATTGGGAGAATGATATGATGGACATACCCAAATTAAGCAGAGCAATTAGATCGTGTCATCGTGTTCATCTTTGCGAAGCTTTTCTCATGTCCAATATTGTATTCCTTAGACCATGAGATAATGCAACTCCCTGGTATCGGAAGAAAGCTTTGAGGTCATCAAACGTCATCCTATGAGAGGGTGATCATAAAGGTGTCTCTCAGGTGATCGGAAAGTACCTGTTGGGTTGTATGTATCGAGATGGGATTTGTCCCTCCCAAGTCGGAGAGATATACTTCGGGCCCACTCGGTAATCGATATCAACACCTCTTGCAAGAACGTGGTTAAGGAGTTAATCACAAAGTGATATCGGATTACGGAACGAGTAAAGTACTTGTTGTGAACGAGATTGAACTAGGTATGCCGGTACCGACGATCGAATATCGGGCAAGTAAAATATCGCGCGACGAAGGGAGTATATATATGGGATTGATTCAATCCTGGCATTGTGGTTCATCCGATATGATCATCAATGAATGTGTGGGAGTCAATATGGGTTTCCAGACCCCGCTGTTGATTATTGATAGTAGATCATGTCTGCATATTCTCGAACCCGAAGGGTCACACACTTAACGTGTCTCGACGCTAGGATAGAATGGATAATTGGTTTATGAGTTTTTGTTCAGAGTCTCGGATGAGATCCAGGACGTCACGAGAGGTTCCAGAATGGTCCGGAGAATAAGATTCATATAAGTCAAAGCAGATTTTGGAGTTCGGAATTGTTTCGGGTTGTTCGATATTGTACCGGAAGCTTCTAGAACCTTCCGGAGTGGGACCAACGTGGCCCCACTTGTCGGGAGGGGGTATGTGCCTACGAGGGAGTGCCCTGGCCGCATTGGGCCAGTGGCACAAGGACCCATAGGCCCAGCCAGCCAAGCCCTAGGGGAAACCCTAGGGGAGCTTCTAGAAGGGGGGGGGGGAACTTGCCCCCCACTCCTCCCTCCTTGGGCTTGGAGGAGGGGAAAGGGCCAGCCGCCCACCCCTCTATATAAAGAGGGATGGGGGCGCACCCTCCCCACACCTCTTCCTCAAGCCCTAGCCGCCTTGCTGCCCTCCTCTCTCTCTCTCTCCCTCCCGACTGCGCGTAGACGAAGCCCTGCCGCAGAAACTCTCCACCGATTGCACCACGCCGTCGTGTTGTAGATCCAACCTATCTCTCCACCCCACTTGCTGGATCGAGGAAGGAGGAGATGTCGAGGTGCCGCACGTATGCATCTCTCGGAGGCATCGCCACTTGCGGTGTTAGATCGGATCGGATCGCGAGGAGGAGAAGCGAGTACGACTACATCAACCACGTTTCGTTGAACGTTCCGCTGTGCGAATCTTCAAGGGTATAAAGATCTCATCTATCCCCCCTCATTGTTTGCATCTCCTAGATTAAATCTTGGCTTTTCCCGTTCGCATCCGTAGAAAATTTTTATTTACTATGCTGCGAAACCCTTCAGTGGTATCAGAGCTAGATCTATGCGTAGATGTGTTTCACGAGTAGAACGCAACATGCTTGTTGCGGGTGTTGATGTTTTCTATTGCAAGCCTCTTGTTTGTGTACTTCTTATGACGCGGGATAGTGAGATCGAAGCGGTCTAGGCCAACCTTACGCGACCTCGTTCGCGAGACCGGCTCCGCACTTGACGTGTGGCTTGTTCCACACATGCGGCTAGTGGATGCCAGTTTCTCTCACTACAGTTGTCATGGGATTTACACCGGAGTTTGGCAACCATAATATCACCATTGTGGCTTTCCGTAGGTAAGAATCGTTCTTAGCTTGTTACTCCCATAAGCCATGTAAAACATGGAACAACAAAGTAGAGGCGTCTAACTTGTTTTTGCAGGGAGTGTTTTCTGTGATATGGTATGGCCCAAGATGTGATGTGTATGTTGTATGCAATGATCATGTTTTGTAATGTTTCACGACTTGCATGTCGATGAGTACACAATTGGCAGGAGCCATATGGTTTTCTTTATAATTGTGTATGACCTATGTGTCAACTTCTTATACGCCATGTAATAGCTTTACTTTATCGCTAAGTAGTTAGCAATAGTTGTAGTTGCTATTCGTGGTGGAGGCAATCATGGTGGAGTGATATGCTGGCACGCACAAGATGGAGATCATTGCGCGAAGATTGGCTATACCATGTCACATAAAGTTATATGCATGTGATGTTTATCCTTTTATGTATCTTATTATGATTAGATCGCGACGGTAGCATTATAAGATGATTCCTCACTTAAAGATCAAGAAAAAACTGTGTTCTCCCCATGTATGCACCATTGCGAAAGTTCATCGTGTTCAAGCATCACGTGATGATCGGGTGCTATAAACTCTACGTTCACATACAACTGGTGCAAGCCAGTTTTGCACACGCGGAAATACTTGGGTTTGACTTGACGAGCCTAGCATGTACAGACATGACCTCAGAACACATGAACCGAAAGGTTAAGCATGAGTCATATGAATGATATGATCGACACTTCGTTGTCCACCATTGAAACCACATCTCTTCTCGTGAAGATCGGATTAGGTGTGGTGAATTTGGATCATGTTCACTAAACAACTTGAGGGATGTTGAATTTAGTGGGAGTTCATCTAGTAATTTGATTAAGTTGAACTAGTTATCATGAACATAGTCTAAATTGTACTTGCAAATTTTGTAGATCAAATGGCTAAGTCCAACTTCAACTTCAACGTTTTTGCTGAGAAAGAAAAGCTTAAGAACAATGGGTCTAACTTCACCAACTGGTTCCGCAATCTAGGAATCATTCTCGCTGGCGGACAAAAGGACTATGTCCTTGCGAAAGCGCTAGGTGACGCCCCTGCTGTAGATGCGCCGGCTGATGAGAAATTTGTTTATCAGTCGTGCAAAGATGATTATGGTGTGATTAAGAGCACCATGTTGTTTGCTATGGAATCGGACCTTCAAAATCGTTTTGAGGATTTCCCCGGGCCCTTTGAGATTCTTGAGGAACTGAAAACTATGTTCCAGACTCAGGCCCGTTCTGAGAGATATGAGATCTCTGAGAAATTCTTTAACTGCAAGATGGAGGAAGGGAGTTCCGTTAGTGAGCACGCCATAAATATGTCGGACTACACTCAACGCCTTGAGCAACTGGACTGCAAGATTCCAGAGGAGCTCAAGATTGACAGGGTTCTGCAATCACTCCCTCCTAGCTACAAAGATTTTGTAGTTACTCATAATCAGATTGGTTCCACTGGTACGATCACCGAGCTCTTCGCTAAGCTGAAAGCTGCGGAGGTGGACATCAAGAAAGATAATCATGTGTTGATGGTCAACAAGCCCCCCAGCTTTAAGAAAGGTAAGGGTGCAAAGAAGCCCTTCAAGAAAGGCGGCGGCAAGCACGTTGCCCCTGTTGAGAAGAAGCTCAAGTCTGGACTTAAGCCGGACACTAAGTGCTTCTATTGCAAGGACAAGGGTCACTGGAAGCGCAACTGTCCGAAGTACTTAGCGGACAAGAAGGCTGGCACCATCAAAGGTATATTTGATATACATGTTATTGATGTTTTCCTTACTAGCCCTCGTTGTAGTACCTGGGTATTTGATACTGGTTCAGTTGCTAATATTTGTAACTCGAAACAGGAGCTACGGAATAGACGGCAGCTAGCGAGGGATGAGGTGACGATGCGTGTTGGCAACGGATCAAGAGTTGATGTGATGGCCGTCGGCACTCTCTCCTTAGTTTTACCTTCGGGATTAGTTTTAAACCTCAATAAATGTTATTATGTGCCTGCGTTGAGCATGAACATCATATCTGGATCGTGTTTATTGCAAGACGGTTATTCATTTAAATCTGAGAATAATGGTTATTCTATTTATATGAGTAACATATTTTATGGTCATGCACCTGTTGTGAATGGTTTATTTCTTCTGAATCTCGAAAGGGATGAAACACACATCCATAACATTGAGGCTAAGAGATGCAAAGTAGATAGTGATAATTCTACTTATTTGTGGCACTGTCGTCTAGGTCATATTGGTGTAAAACTGTGGCATCCCACAAAACCACTACTAGAAAATCGCGTTGTTTTTGTGCATTGCATCATCATGACCGCATGCTCATGTCATCATGCCACATTGAATTTTAGCATCGGCATCATCTTGCATTTGTTCGCATAAAACTATTTTCGGAAAACCTATTTTTGTTTTCTAAACGCCCCGTCTTTGTTTCAAACGCAAAACCCGGGTCTCCGGATTATTTTGTTTTGTTTGCTATCGGTTTGCAAAAGGCTGTTTGAAACAAATAAAATTATTAAATTATTTTGTGGGGGCAGTCGAACGGGCCAATTCGACCCGAACGACCACCCCCAGAACAAAATCGGTCCAACCTGGAAACCTTTTTCTACCCGGTCCTATTCTACCCAGCCCCCTCCACCTCACCCCAACCAACCCCCTCTCGACACCTCACCTCACCCTTCCCCCTAGCCAATCAAACGCTGCCACCTCACCCCCCAACCTTCCCTCTCTCTCTCACCCCCACTCCCCACACGCACGCCACACCTGCCCCATTCCCACCACACGCCCCTGCCACCGCGGGCCCACCCCGCCAACGCGCCCCGCATGCGTGGCCCGTCCCCCTAGCCCCGGTCCCATCTCTCCTCCCCCTCCCTCTTTTCCTCAACCTCCCACCCCGATCGCGCGCGCCGCCCGACGCCTCCTCCGGCGACCGCGCTGCTCTCCCTCTTCCTCCGCCGCCGGCTCGCCCTGACCCGCGCCTCCCATCGCCGCCCAGGAGCTCCGCCGGCCTCCCTCGACGCCACCGCCCCCTCTGCCTCACCACGTCCGCCGCCTGCTCCTCCCCTCTCGACTCGATCCCCACCGACAGCGCCGGCCGCCCCCGCTCGCCGCCACAGGAGCCTCCCCCGCCTCGCCAGTCTTCTCCACCCCACCGCAAGCTTCCGCCGCCACCAGGCCTCTGCCGCCGCCACTCTCCTCCTCGCCCCATGCGTCGGCCGCCCTAGCCCCGATGCTGCGGCCCCTTCTTCTCTGGCTCCGGGCGTCGCCCTCGCCGCAAGCTCGGCCGCCGCATCAAGCTCGCGCGGCAACCGCCGCGGATCTCCCTCGCCGGCCCCTTCCTCCCCGGCCTCCACCGCTCCCCGACCGCCCCGTCGCCCAAGACCATCTCCGCGCCCCCCGTCGGCTTCCCCTCTCGGGCTCACCCTCCACCGCCGACAAACCGCCGCCAACGCGCCTCCTCCTCGTCGGGGCCCCGCCGTCCTCTTCATGGCCTCGCCTTGCCGTCCTCGGCCGCCGCCGTGGGCGCCCCTCACCTCCGCTGGCACCAGCCTCCTTGCGCCCGCGCCTAGCCACCGATGTCCTGGCAGGCCCAACCTCGTGTGTTCCTCCTGCAGTGACCGTGTACCCCAGCTGTGTGTGTGTTTTGGATGTTCTCGTTTTCTGTCAGGCACCGCTTTGCTGCTAAAGAGCTCCTGTAGTTATGTTTGTCTCGCAGCATTGTTTCCATCGCCCGCCATGTACAAGTTTGGTGTCTCTCGGAATCGCAAGATCTTCTTACAGGAACGCCCCCGACAAGTTGCATAAGACCCTTGAACTCGAAACCCTCGAAACGACAAGATCTACTACACGGAGCATATGTCCGAGACCGCGAACCCGCAGGGACTTCATCATAGAAAGGCGAAGACCGTACCGAACCGGTGACACTCGACGAACCCCCGGCAAGATCTTCGACATGGCCAAGATCTACCACAACCGAGTCCGTCACCGGCAAGGGAAATCAGAACCACCAAGACCTTCGCCGCGGGACCCCCAAGGCCTTCGATGTGGAACCACAAGGTATACTACGCGGCCCCGAAGACCGGTCAGAAACGCCACGTTCGCCTCATGAACACCGAAGACCGAACCCGAACCCCGGAACCTCAAGATCGTCGAACCCTAATGTGTGACCCCTTTTCTCGAGCCCTATTTTATAAATGCAATAACAACTTGTTGCATATTAATTGCCATACTTGCATGCATATTGTGTGGTTTGGGGGCCTTTGGCCGATTCACCTTATAATTAAATATGGGGCCCATATGCGGGCAAATCTAGTCTCATATTGGCCTCATTTAAATTTGTGTAGCGAACCGGTAACTTATCTTGCCTTGGTAATACAACATTTAATTTGCGGGGTAGATAAATAACTTGAACCGTTTAATTAATTGTCGGGACCCCGGCTCCACTTAATATTTCCTAATTGCATCGCACTTTTTCCATGCCATGCATCATACATGCATCATGCTCGATTTTCTACCGTAGTATTAAATATTGCATCCGGTGTTTATTCTAGTGTTTTGCTTCTTCGCGAATAAGGCCGTTGAGTTGATGTGAGCTTCGCCCCGATCTTCGGTCGAACCTTCGGCAATGTTTTCAGGCGAGCATCTCCCCCTTTCTACCTATCTTACTTTTATAGTATTTATTCCCTCCTGTTGATCTATTGCTATCTTTGTTGCGATGCTCTAGTTTCGTATCCGTGTTATCCCTTGCAGCCTTATATTGCCTTGGACACATCCTATTACCTGTTGTTTGGTAGATAGTTGGACTTGCGCGTCGAAGTCGCTTGCCCGAGTGCTGTTGCGTGTCGTCAAGTACCACAGTTGTTGGAGAATTGCCGCCCGTTCAATGTTGGAGATGATCATGGTTTTACTTATCGTTCACTTTAATTCCTGTTTAACAACTAAAATTGAAGTAAGTAAGCAGAGGCATCGGTGGGTGATAGATAATATTCGGTTTCCGACCGCCCACTTGTGTCCCGTAGGACCCCGAGTACTCGATACCTGTTCCTTGATTTATCGCGCTATCCACATCCGGGAGGCTTATGGGACCCCCCTGAGCCAGAGCTTGATTCAGTCTTATTTTCTTGGGGCCACAAACTAGTTTGAGGTTTTATTTACGATCCTGTACTTATGCCATGCTTTACTGCTTTATTTACGATTGTGCGAGGAGCACACTGTACTGTTTAGGATAGTGGCACGATTCCGCGGTGTCGACAAGCCCAGTTTTGGGTTCCCAGTTGTTCACAGCCGTCCCCACAACCTTGAGTCCGTCTCGGAGCC
The DNA here is from genome assembly GCA_916181665.1 of Avena sativa. NCBI lineage: Eukaryota > Viridiplantae > Streptophyta > Magnoliopsida > Poales > Poaceae > Avena > Avena sativa. The sequence goes on from OV702280.1 coordinate 430,328,509, forward strand.
GGCCGGCTTCGTTGCGGGTCTACTCTAAGGGGTGGCCCCTGAAATATTTCTGAATCCTGTGATTGCTTTATCGTGAAGGCCTCGTTGGGTTTTGATTTGGTTTTTCCGAGGTTGATCGAGTGTGTGTTGCTATTGGTGCACCCCGGCCGGGTAAAACTTTCTGAAAGCCGTGTCCGCGGTTATGGACGACTTGGAGCACAGTATCTCGATCATAGACAACTATAACTAAAGTAGTGCTATAAATTTGACTTTATAATGACTAGTAAGAAGCTCCACTATAATGGAATGGCTAAATAAAACAGCCAACAATTGCTTGTTTGGGTTGTCGCTTGCGACCATTGTACCTGACTAGTAAGTATTGCAACTACAACGGAATGGCTAAATAAAAGTACCAACAACTGCTGGGTCTTGGGTTATCTCATGCTAATTGTAACTGACTAGTAAGTGTTGCAACTACAACGGAATGGTTAACTAAAACGGCCCACTGCTTATTTTATCAGGATGATTATCTATACCTGACTAGTAATTGCTGCAACGATAACTGAATAAATAAAACTGCCAACTGTGTGAGTTCCTCGGTGGATTTCCTCGATTGTTCTCGAGGGGGAAATACCAGGATGGGATTGTTTGGTGTGATATTCAGGTTGGATCCGAATAGGTCTTTCTTACCCCTCTCTTATTGCCGCTAGTTGTATCGAGTCTCTATAGGTTGTTCAGTGCATGCTGCCGCTGCCGCTTCAGTCCACCATACCTATGTAGGCGAGGACCGCCGAATTCTAGTCTCGCCGTGTACTGGCCTCAGTACTGACCGCTCTCTCTTTTTCCTTTGCCCTTTGTCGGCACCCCTTTTGTTTAAGCAGGTTTTGAGATCGACGTCGTTAGCAGGGTTACCCTTCCGGCTTGGCCTGGGCAGGGTTATGGACGCCATTGGTTATTCTTCAGGGCTCTTAGCCCCATTTGCATCTTGTCCGTAGTCGGACGCTCCATCTTTTCCAGGTGATTTGGATCTTTGTACCGTATATCTGTATTCTTGACTCATGGAGTCGTGTTGTATATATATCTGTTCTGTGGGTCCCATCGAGGACTGTTGTGTAATGTTATTACTTCGTTTTCCACCCGCACGAAAGTGCCTGGTGGGCACCTTTGAATCGTTTCTATGCGGGTTTGGCGGGAATCGCTGAAACTTGCATAGGTCCGATTCTGAGGGTGTTACAGAGTGGTATCAGAGCTCAGCAGTTGCGATACCCACAAGTCCAGCCTGTAGGATAACCTAGCTAACGGCCGAAGTAGAGTGTCAAAACTATTTTTGCAAAATCGGCTGGATAGTTCTGATTAGGTCTGATTTTACTCCTTACCCCTTTGCTGTTCTCCTCTTACCTCAACGTGTTTTGAATCCGCTCTCTTCTCTTTCTTCGAGTCCAGGAATTCTCGTGGTTGGGTTTCCGTCGTACCTTCAGGGTTTCGCTTCCACCTTTGATAACGGCGTTCTACCATCCGGTGTTCATGCTGCCTGAGGAATCCGTCTACTGTGGTACCATTCTGTGTTCCTTGTTTGTGCCTTCCGGTGTTTTCTGACCCGACGACATCCTCTACGCCAGCTCCGATGCAGAGTCTGCATCACTCCGTTGTTCTGAACCTCGCTTGTCGAGATCTTTAGTCTGACTCCGAGAATGGTTGCACTCTTTTCTACTGATTGTGCGGAGTAATAGTTTGGGTGCGTGATGGATTGGCCCCCATGCCGACTACCCCTTCTATTCGCTTTTGTACATTAAAGTGGATGAGAATGCATCGGTTCCCTCTTTCCACGGAAGCTAGAGGTGGCTTTATTTGTTGAAACCTCTACCTCCGACCTTTTGTTTCCCGGAGTGTTCTCTCGACGATCACGGACAACGACCTCTTGTTACTGGTGTCGCGAGGATCTACACGAAGCGAGAAGATTCAGATCGCCGACCTTCTTTCCGGTACCATGAGGCGGATCTCGAGGGCGAGATCCATTGTTAGTGGTGTCGAATTGTGGCATCCCGCAAAACCACTACTAGAAAATCGCGTTGTTTTTGTGCATTGCATCATCATGACCGCATGCTCATGTCATCATGCCACATTGCATTTGAGCATCGTCATCATCTTGCATTTGTTCGCATAAAACTATTTTCGGAAAACCTATTTTTGTTTTCTAAACGCCCCGTCTTTGTTTCAAACGCAAAACCTGGGTCTCCGGATTATTTTGTTTTGTTTGCTATCGGTTTGCAAAAGGCTGTTTGAAACAAATAAAATTATTAAATTATTTTGTGGGGGCAGTCGAACGGGCCGATTCGACCCGAACGACCACCCCCAGAACAAAATCGGTCCAACCTGGAAACCTTTTTCTACCCGGTCCTATTCTACCCAGCCCCCTCCACCTCACCCCAACCAACCCCCTCTCGACACCTCACCTCACCCTTCCCCCTAGCCAATCAAACGCTGCCACCTCACCCCCCAACCTTCCCTCTCTCTCTCACCCCCACTCCCCACACGCACGCCACACCTGCCCCATTCCCACCACACGCCCCTGCCACCGCGGGCCCACCCCGCCAACGCGCCCCACATGCGTGGCCCGTCCCCCTAGCCCCGGTCCCATCTCTCCTCCCCCTCCCTCATTTTCCTCAACCTCCCACCCCGACCGCGCGCGCCGCCCGACGCCTCCTCCGGCGACCGCGCTGCTCTCCCTCTTCCTCCGCCGTCGGCTCGCCCTGACCCGCGCCTCCCATCGCCGCCCAGGAGCTCCGCCGGCCTCCCCCGACGCCACCGCCCCCTCTGCCTCGCCACGTCCGCCGCCTGCTCCTCCCCTCTCGACTCGATCCCCACCGACAGCGCCGGCCGCCCCCGCTCGCCGCCACAGGAGCCTCCCCCGCCTCGCCAGTCTTCTCCACCCCACCGCAAGCTTCCGCCGCCACCAGGCCTCTGCCGCCGCCACTCTCCTCCTCGCCCCATGCGTCGGCCGCCCTAGCCCCGATGCTGCGGCCCCTTCTTCTCTGGCTCCGGGCGTCGCCCTCGCCGCAAGCTCGGCCGCCGCATCAAGCTCGCGCGGCAACCGCCGCGGATCTCCCTCGCCGGCCCCTTCCTCCCCGGGCTCCACCGCTCCCCGACCGCCCCGTCGCCCAAGACCATCTCCGCGCCCCCCGTCGGCTTCCCCTCTCGGGCTCACCCTCCACCGCCGGCAAACCGCCGCCAACGCGCCTCCTCCTCGCCAGGGCCCCGCCGTCCTCTTCACGGCCTCGCCTTGCCGTCCTCGGCCGCCGCCGTGGGCGCCCCTCACCTCCGCTGGCACCAGCCTCCTTGCGCCCGCGCCTGGCCACCGATGTCCTGGCAGGCCCAACCTCGTGTGTTCCTCCTGCAGTGACCGTGTACCCCAGCTGTGTGTGTGTTTTGGATGTTCTCGTTTTCTGTCAGGCACCGCTTTGCTGCTAAAGAGCTCCTGTAGTTATGTTTGTCTCGCAGCATTGTTTCCATCGCCCGCCATGTACAAGTTTGGTGTCTCTCGGAATCGCAAGATCTTCTTACAGGAACGCCCCCGACAAGTTGCACAAGACCCTTGAACTCGAAACCCTCGAAACGACAAGATCTACTACACGGAGCATATGTCCGAGACCGCGAACCCGCAGGGACTTCATCATAGAAAGGCGAAGACCGTACCGAACCGGTGACACTCGACGAACCCCCGGCAAGATCTTCGACATGGCCAAGATCTACCACAACCGAGTCCGTCACCGGCAAGGGAAATCAGAACCACCAAGACCTTCGCCGCGAGACCCCCAAGGCCTTCGATGTGGAACCACAAGGTATACTACGCGGCCCCGAAGACCGGTCAGAAACGCCATGTTCGCCTCATGAACACCGAAGACCGAACCCGAACCCCGGAACCTCAAGATCGTCGAACCCTAATGTGTGACCCCTTTTCTCGAGCCCTATTTTATAAATGCAATAACAACTTGTTGCATATTAATTGCCATACTTGCATGCATATTGTGTGGTTTGGGGGCCTTTGGCCGATTCACCTTATAATTAAATATGGGGCCCATATGCGGGCAAATCTAGTCTCATATTGGCCTCATTTAAATTTGTGAACCGGTAACTTATCTTGCCTTGGTAATACAACATTTAATTTGCGGGGTAGATAAATAACTTGAACCGTTTAATTAATTGTCGGGACCCCGGCTCCACTTAATATTGCCTAATTGCATCGCACTTTTTCCATGCCATGCATCATACATGCATCATGCTCGATTTTCTACCGTAGTATTAAATATTGCATCCGGTGTTTATTCTAGTGTTTTGCTTCTTCGCGGATAAGGCCGTTGAGTTGATGTGAGCTTCACCCCGATCTTCGGTCGAACCTTCGGCAATGTTTTCAGGCGAGCATCTCCCCCTTTCTACCTATCTTACTTTTATAGTATTTATTCCCTCCTGTTGATCTATTGCTATCTTTGTTGCGATGCTCTAGTTTCGTATCTGTGTTATCCCTTGCAGCCTTATATTGCCTTGGACACATCCTATTACCTGTTGTTTGGTAGATAGTTGGACTTGCGCGTCGTAGTCGCTTGCCCGAGTGCTGTTGCGTGTCGTCAAGTACCACAGTTGTTGGAGAATTGCCGCCCGTTCAATGTTGGAGATGATCATGGTTTTACTTATCGTTCACTTTAATTCCTGTTTAACAACTAAAATTGAAGTAAGTAAGCAGAGGCATCGGTGGGTGATAGATAATATTCGATTTCCGACCGCCCACTTGTGTCCCGTAGGACCCCAAGTACTCGATACCTGTTCCTTGATTTATCGCGCTATCCACATCCGGGAGGCTTATGGGACCCCCCTGAGCCAGAGCTTGATTCAGTCTTATTTTCTTGGGGCCACAAACTAGTTTGAGGTTTTATTTACGATCCTGTACTTATGCCATGCTTTACTGCTTTATTTACGATTGTGCGAGGAGCACACTGTACTGTTTAGGATAGTGGCACGATTCCGCGGTGTCGACAAGCCCAGTTTTGGGTTCCCAGTTGTTCACAGCCGTCCCCATAACCTTGAGTCCGTCTCGGAGCCGGCCGGCTTCGTTGCGGGTATACTCTAAGGGGTGGCCCCTGAAATATTTCTGAATCCTGTGATTGCTTTGTCGTGAAGGCCTCGTTGGGTTTTGATTTGGTTTTTCCGAGGTTGATCGAGTGTGTGTTGCTATTGGTGCACCCCGGCCGGGTAAAACTTTCTGAAAGCCGTGTCCGCGGTTATGGACGACTTGGAGCACAGTATCTCGATCATAGACAACTATAACTAAAGTAGTGCTATAAATTTGACTTTATAATGACTAGTAAGCAGCTCCACTATAATGGAATGGCTAAATAAAACTGCCAACAATTGCTTGTTTGGGTTGTCGCTTGCGACCATTGTACCTGACTAGTAAGTATTGCAACTACAACAGAATGGCTAAATAAAAGTACCAACAACTGCTGGGTCTTGTGTTATCTCATGCTAATTGTAACTGACTAGTAAGTGTTGCAACTACAACGGAATGGTTAACTAAAACGGCCCACTGCTTATTTTATCAGGATGATTATCTATACCTGACTAGTAATTGCTGCAAGGATAACTGAATAAATAAAACTGCCAACTGTGTGAGTTCCTCGGTGGACTTCCTCGATTGGTCTCGAGGGGGAAATACCAGGATGGGATTGTTTGGTGTGATATTCAGGTTGGATCCGAATAGGTCTTTCTTACCCCTCTCTGATTGCCGCTAGTTGTATCGAGTCTCTATAGGTTGTTCAGTGCATGCTGCCGCTGCCGCTTCAGTCCACCATACCTATGTAGGCGAGGACCGCCGAATTCTAGTCTCGCCGTGTACTGGCCTCAGTACTGACCGCTCTCTCTTTTTCCTTTGCCCTTTGTCGGCACCCCTTTTGTTTAAGCAGGTTTTGAGATCGACGTCGTTAGCAGGGTTACCCTTCCGGCTTGGCCTGGGCAGGGTTATGGACGCCATTGGTTATTCTTCAGGGCTCTTAGCCCCATTTGCATCTTGTCCGTAGTCGGACGCTCCATCTTTTCCAGGTGATTTGGATCTTTGTACCATATATCTGTATTCTTGACTCATGGAGTCGTGTTGTATATATATCTGTTCTGTGGGTCCCATCGAGGACTGTTGTGTAATGTTATTACTTCGTTTTCCACCCGCATGAAAGTGCCTGGTGGGCACCTTTGAATCGTTTCTATGCGGGTTTGGCGGGAATCGCTGAAACTTGCATAGGTCCGATTCTGAGGGTGTTACAAAAACGCATGAAGAAACTCCATTCTGATGGACTTTTGGAGTCTCTTGATTTTGAATCATTTGACACATGCGAACCATGCCTTATGGGCAAGATGATCAAAACCCTGTTCTCCGGAATGATGGAGCGAGCAACGGACTTGTTGGAAATCATACATACCGATGTATGCGGACCAATGAGTGTTTCGACGCGCGGTGGATATCGCTACTTTCTCACTTTTACTGATGACTTAAGTAGATATGGATATATCTATTTGATGAAACATAAATCTGAAACATTTGAAAAGTTCAAGGAATTTCAGAATGAAGTGGAAAATCATCGTAACAGAATAATTAAATTTCTATGATTCGATCATGGAGGTGAATATTTGAGTTATGATTTTCTCACGCATCTTAAAGCAAGCGGAATTGTTTCGGAACTCACACCACCCGGAACATCACAGCGCAATGGTGTGTCTGAACGCCGGAATCGAACTCTATTAGATATGGTGCGATCAATGATGTCTCTTACATATTTGCCGTTATCATTTTGGGGTTATGCATTAGAAACCGATGCATTCACTTTAAATAGGGCACCATCTAAATCCGTTGAGACGACACCGTATGAACTGTGGTTTGGTGCTAAACCTAAGTTGTCGTTTCTTAAAGTTTGGGGATGCGAAGCTTACGTCAATAAGTTGATGCCGGACAAGCTCGAAACCAAAGCGGAGAAATGCGTGTTCATAGGATACCCTAAGGAAACTATTGGGTATACCTTCTATCACAGATTCGAAGGCAAAGTGTTTGTCGCAAAGAACGGATCCTTTCTTGAGAAGGAGTTTCTCTCGAAAGAAGTGAGTGGGAGGAAAGTAGAGCTAGACGAGGTTGTTGAACCTTCTCTTGAGTTGGAGAGTAGCGCAGCACCTGAAATTGTTCCAGTGCCGTCTGCACCGACAATAGAGGAAGCTAATGACAAGGATCATGATGCTTCGGACGATGCTACTACTGAACTTCGCAGGTCGACAAGGTCGCGTGCCCCTCCTGAGTGGTACGGCAACCCTGTCTTAACTATTTTGTTAGTAGACGACAGTGAACCTTCGAACTATGAGGAAGCGATGATGAGCCTAGACTCTGAGAAATGGCTAGAGGCCATGAAATCCGTGTTGGGATCCATGAGGGCAAAACCAATTATGGACTTTGGTGGACCCTCCTAGCGATCGAAAGGCCGTTGAGTGCAAATGGATTTTCAAGAAGAAAACGGACGCGGATGGTAATGTTACTGTCTATAAAGCACGACTTGTCGCGAAAGATTTTCGACAAGTTCAAGGTGTTGACAACGATAAGACTTTCTCTCCCGTAGCGATGTTTAAGTCCATTCAGATTTTATTAGCAATTGCTGCGTTTCATGATTATGAAATATGGCAGATGGATGTCAAGACTGCTTTCCTCAATGGCAACATTGATGAAGAGTTGTATATGATACAACCCGAAGGTTTTATCGATCCTAAGGATGCTGATAAAGTGTGCAAACTTCAGCGTTCTATTTATGGACTGAAGCAAGCATCTCGGAGTTGGAACCTTCGTTTTGATCAAGTGTTCAAGAGCTTTGGATTTGTTCCAAATTGCTATGAAGCTTGTATCTACAAGAAAGTGAGTGGGAGCTCAGTGACATTTCTGGTACTATATGTGGATGACATATTGATTATTGGAAATGACATTGACATGCTTAACGATGTGAAGAGTTATTTGAACAAATGTTTTTCAATGAAATACCTAGGGGAAGCTGCTTATATATTGGGCATCAAAATCTATAGAGATAGACAAAGACGCCTAATAGCTTTAAGCCAAAGTACATACCTAGACAAATTTCTGAAAAGGTTCAGAATGGATAAGGCAAAGAAAGGTTTAGTGCCTATGTTGTCAGGTAAGATATTGAGCAGGGCTCAGTGTCCAGCTACGGTAAATGATAGAGAAGCTATGAGCAAAGTGCCTTATGCCTCGACCATAGGTTCTATCATGTATGACATGCTGTGTACAAGACCGGATGTGTCCAATGCTCTTAGTTTGATGAGCAGATACCAAAGTGATCCAGGAGTGGAACACTGGACAGCCGTGAAAAACATCCTAAAGTATTTAAATAGGACTAAAGAAATGTTCTTAGTCTATGGAGGTGATGAACAACTCGTCGTAAAGGGTTACGTCGACGCTAGTTTCGACACCGACAAGGATGATTCTAAATATCAGACAGGATAGGTTTATATTTTGAATGGAGGAGCTGTGAGCTGGAGAAGCTGCAAGCAAAGTGTAATCGCGGGATCTACAGTAGAAGCGGAATACATGGCTGCTGCAGAAGCGTGAAGTGAAGGAGTTTGGATCAGGAACTTCATCACTGAGCTTGGTGTGGTTCCAAGTGCCTTGGACCCACTGGAGATATTGTGTGATAACACTGGCGCCATAGCGCTGGCTAAGGAACCAAGATATCATCCAAAGACCAAGCATATCAACCGCAAGTTTCATATAATCCGAGATTATATAATAATTGGAGATCTGAAGATTAGCAAAGTACATACAGATCTGAATGTCGCAGATCCATTGACTAAACCTCTTCCACGAGCAAAACATGATCAGCACCTTAGTGCCATGGGTGTTAGATTGTTGCCAGATGTAAACTAGATTATTGACTCTAGTGCAAGTGGGAGACTGTTGGAATTATGCCCTAGAGGCAATAATAAAGTTATTATTATAATTCTTGTTCATGATAAAGTTTATATTCCATGCTAAAATTGTATTAAGAGGAAACTTTAATACTTGTGTGGTTTGTGAACAACACCGTGTCCCTAGTACGCCTCTATGGACTAGCTCATTGATTAATGATGGTTAAGGTTTAACCATAGACATGAGTTGTCGATTAATAATGAGATCATGTCATTGGGAGAATGATATGATGGACAAACCCAAATTAAGCAGAGCAATTAGATCGTGTCATCGTGTTCATCTTTGCGAAGCTTTTCTTATGTCAAACATTGTATTCCTTAGACCATGAGATAATGCAACTCCCTGGTATCGGAAGAAAGCTTTGAGGTCATCAAACGTCATCCTATGAGAGGGTGATCATAAAGGTGTCTCTCAGGTGATCGGAAAGTACCTGTTGGGTTGTATGTATCGAGATGGGATTTGTCCCTCCCAAGTCGGAGAGATATACTTCGGGCCCACTCGGTAATCGATATCAACACCGCTTGCAAGAACGTGGTTAAGGAGTTAATCACAAAGTGATATCGGATTACGGAACGAGTAAAGTACTTGCTGTGAACGAGATTGAACTAGGTATGCCGGTACCGACGATCGAATCTCGGGCAAGTAAAATATCGCGCGATGAAGGGAATATATATGGGATTAATTGAATCCTGGCATCGTGGTTCATCCGATAGGATCATCGATGAATGTTTGGGAGTCAATATGGGTTTCCAGACCCCACTGTTGATTATTGATAGTAGATCATGTCTGCATATTCTCGAACCCGAAGGGTCACACACTTAACGTGTCTCGACGCTAGGATAGAATGGACAATTGGTTTATCAGTTTTTGTTCGGAGTCTCGGATGAGATCCAGGACGTCACGAGAGGTTCCGGAATGGTCCGGAGAATAATATTCATATAAGGCAAGGCAGATTTTGGAGTTCGGAATTGTTTCGGGTTGTTCGGTATTGTACCGGAAGCTTCTAGAACCTTCCGGAGTGGGACCAACGTGGCCCCAATTGTCGGGAGGGGGTATGGACCTACGAGGGAGTGCCCTGGCCGCATTGGGCCTGGGGCAGAAGGCCCCATAGGCCCAGCCGTCCAAGCCCTAGGGGAAACCCTAGGGGATCTTCTAGAAGGGGGGGGGGGAACTTGCCCCCCACTCCTCCCTCCTTGGCCGCCGGCGCTAGGGCTTGGAGGAGGGGCAAGGGCCAGCCGCCCACCCCTCTATATAAAGAGGGTTGGGGGCGCACCCTCCCCACACCTCCTCCTCAAGCCCTAGCCGCCCTGTTGCCCTCCTCTCTCTCCCTCCCGACTGCGCGTAGGCGAAGCCCTATCGCAGAAACTCTCCACCGATTGCACCACGCCATCGTGTTGTAGATCCAACCTATCTCTCCACCCCACTTGCTGGACCGAGGAAGGAGGAGACGTCGAGGTGCCGCACGTGTGCATCTCTCGGAGGCATCGCCACTTGCGATGTTAGATCGGATTGGATCGCGAGGAGGAGAAGCGAGTACGACTACATCAACCATGTTCCGTTGAACATTCCGCTGTGTGAATCTTCAAGGGTATGAAGATCTCATCTATCCCCCCTCGTTGTTTGCATCTCCTAGATTAGATCTTGGATTTTCCCGTTCGCATCCGTAGAAAATTTTGATTTACTATGCTGCGAAACCCTTCACTTGGCACATGCTCACGCATGCGTATGTCGAATCAATAGTCAGTAAGCCTCGATGATTTATTTTGCCTCAGAGTACTTGTATCACTTTCATGCCATAATTAGTCCTGTTTTGTTGCAAGCATGATTATGACAATTATTGCTCTCTCGTTTGTCGCTCCCTCTATATTGCTAGCCTTCACTTGCACTAAGTATGAGCTCTACGTGTGCTTCCAACTCCCCAAAACCAATATTGCCAACTATGTCCACCATACCTACTTATTAGCATCGTTTGCTATTTCAGTGCATATTTTATATGCCTTGTTTTCTTCCAAATAAAATGTTTGTCTGTTTTGAGAAAGTTAGTTAGTAAAGCTCTCACGAACTTGATGTCACACTTTATTTCTTGCACTTCATAATTTTAATATCCCTCCTTTATAAAGGAAAAGGATCCCTGTGATTGCAATGCTAGTCCCTGGATCAATGCTAGCATCCACAGTTTAAGATGAAGTACACAGAAACAAAGGTCATTATTACAAGTCAATCCAGAGACAAACATAGTCTTTTACAAACTCCATGGCCACAGGCCTAGTACAAGAGTTTAAATATGTAATAAGATAAATAAGTCTTCATCTTCATGTGCCACAGGCAAGCATGTTGAGTGTAGACTCATTGAAGGGAATATGCCCGAGAGGCAATAATAAAGTGGTTATTATCATATTCCTTGTTTATGATAAATGTTTATTTTGCATGCTATAATTGTATTAATACGGAAACGTTAATACATGTGTGTTTAATAAACAAACAGAAAGTTCCTAGTTATGCCTCTCTCATAAACTAGCTCGTTGATTAACAAGATGATCAAGGTTTCCTGATCATGGACATTGGATGTTGTTAATAACGGGGTCACAACATTAGTGTAATGGTGTGATGAACATTCATCCGAAGTATAGCATTACGATCAAAGTCATTGAGTTTATATTGCTATAACAACTTACGAAGTGATCCTAATCCTTAGACCATGAGATCATGTCAATCACTAACACCAGAAGAGTTTCTTGATAACATCAAACGTCACACCGTAACAGGGTGATTATAAAGATGGATTCAGAACTAATAAAGTGTTATGTTGAGGCTCATGGATCAAGAGTGGAATTTGTTCATCCCGATGACGGATAGATATACTCTGGGCCCTCTCGGTGATATCACATTGATTAGCTTGCAAGCAAGTGATTTGATCACTAGAATGTTATATCACGGGAACAAGAAAAGAGTGCATGTCAATAACGAGATCAAACTAAGTATGGAGATACCGATGATCGAATCTCGGACATGTAATATATCGCGAAACAAAGGGATTAAGATACTAGCGTAAAAGGTTCCGACGATCACAAGAAAGTCATCGTTGAATGTGTGGGAGTCAGTATGGGTCTCCAGATCCCGCTTCTGATTATTGATCCAAGAGGGGTCTCGATCATGTCCGCATTATTCGCGAACCGTAGGGTGACACACTTAAGAGACACCGACATCCATTTGGATCAAAAGTTTCATGCCGAAAAGAAAAGGAAAGCGCAGGAATTTATTTCACTAGACACCGAAACTGTTTCGGTTGAACTTGCTGAAACTGGTTCTGCATGTGAAATGGAATACTAGCAAGGGGTTTTATGTGAATGTTTGTTAATTAAAGTAATTAACAAAATTCTGAATAAATAAATAAAAGAGTTTTATTTAAATGAGAGCTTGCATTAAATTTGGTGGAAATTTAATGCATGTGAGTGGATTTTTGAGTGGAGGCTTTTTAATGGGAGTGGAGGCTTTTCATTTTGAGTGGGAGCTCCACCCACATGAATGTGGAAGAGGTGGGGGCAGCCCCATGGCTGGGCGCCATGCCCCTTGGGTGCCCCCCTCTCTCCTATAAAAGGCCCCCCTCTCCTCCTCTCACAACACACCTCCTCGTGAAGGATCTCTCTCCCCCTCTAGAATTTATCCCCCATGGTCTCGGACTAGCGAGATACATGTTCCCGGTGGCTTTTCGGCAAGAAAGAGTTGTGCTTCCGCTGCATCGCTGGAGCGAGGAGGCGGAGGTTGCTCGGTGCCTCGAACGTGTGTGCGAGCACGGATGCGCTGCTATTTTGCGGCACTAGGACTTCCTCTCGATCTTGAGATCGGCAAGAGATCGTCTACATCAACCACGAGTTTGGACTCGTTAAGCTTTGTCGGTCTTCAAGGGTATGTTCTCTACGGATATACATCCGCCCGTTGTTCGTATCTAGTAGATAGATCTTGGTACATAGTTGTTCCCATCGTAGGAAATTTTTTGTTTTCTATGCTGCGAACCCTATAGTGGTATCAGAGCCGGATCTATGCGTAGATGCTTTGCACGGGTAGTACACATATGAGTATGTGGGCGATGATGATCATTTTATTGCTTCTTAGTTGTACTTTGGATATTGGTGGCATAGTGAGATGAAGCGGCCCGGACAAACTTTACATGTCCTCGCACATGAGACCTGTTCCACGCTTGACATGCAACTAGTTTTGCATAAGTGGCTAGCGGGTGTCTGTCTCTCCTACTATAGTCAATATCTAATTTGCAACGAGTTGTCAACAATTTGGTTATCCTCGTTGTGGTTCATGTTCGTAGGTAAGAACGGTTCTATCTTCGAAAGCCCTAAGCCACGTAAAATTTGCAATGGATAAATTAGAGGCGTCTAGTTTAGATTGTTGCTGGGCTAGTGTTATGATATGGTGATGTTGTAAGTAGAAGTATGAGATGATACTCTTACAACATACATAACGTGTAAACTCCATAGACCTTGGATTTACACATAAAGGTATGATAGTGATCATACCACGATGCACATGATAGAGATCATATGCGAGAACCATATCATTCCACTAATAAACATGTGATGTTTGATAGCATCTTATATTGCTTGTTTGGCGTTTTATTAGCATAATAAGATGATCCCTCATTTAGATATCAAGATAAAAATGTGTTCTTCCTTAAGTATGCACCGACAATGTTTCGTCGCTTCAAGACATCACGTGATGATCGGGTGTACTTGAATCCACGAGCATATCTCGGGTGTAAGACAGTTACACACGCGAATACTAAGGTTCTTACTTGGCGAGCCTAGCATGTACAGACATGGCCTCGGAACACGGACCGAAAGGTTAAGCATGAGTCATATGTTTTGATATGATGACCATATGGATGCTCGCCTTTGAAGCTACGCCGACTCACGTGATGATCGGACTTGGTGTAGTGGATTTGGTTCATGTAATCACCAAAAGGACACGAGGGATGTCGTTTTTGAGTGGGAGTTCATTTCTAATTTGGATTAGTAGAACTCAATTTATCATAAATTAAATCAAAGTGAATTTTCATAATTTGTTGTAGTCATTGGCATTCGTTCACCACCTTATGCATAGTTGTAATTGAGATAATAGAACTATAGAATTCTGGATATTTACTTTACGATCTGGTATCGTATTGTGTTGAGTGTCAATCAAAGTTTAAAGTCCTATTGCAAACTTTCAGCAAACTCTATTTACTCCGTGAAATTTAATAATTGGTATTAAATCGAGAGTAACAATTCCAGTGTTAGTATCTTAAGTATCATGTTTGCCTCCACGATTCTTGATTGTTTTAATATCAAGTTTATCTAGGAGCTAAAAGAATTGTTTCAGAAACCATCATGTGTGGCAGATATAACGATATCTGAAACAATGTTTTGGTTGCAATATGATAGAGTATAATATATGTTCTCATATTGGATGAGAATTTATGAAGGTTGGAGATGCTAGACATCCTAATCATCCAAAAGGGTTTTGGAAAGTAATGTTATACTCACGATTCTCCTTTATAAGCTAAATTGGCTTGATCATGAAAGTCGTCATGATAAGGATGAATAGAAGATGTATGTAAAGTGTTTACTACACTAAAAGATTACTAAAGAATGGATTTTGAAAGAATACCGATCATTTTGATGATGGTGATCTACTTCAAAGTGCAAGTCCAAAGGTATTATTATTTGAATATACACGCTTTGGACTATGTGTCATGTATATGGCGCCACTTTTGATGTTGATAGATTCTTTTAAAAGGAAAAGGAAATGCTGAAAGAGAATCTATAAAATATATTTGGCAGAAAAGAAAAGATTGGAAATATCCAATTTAGGTATATGGATGATATACATGTTATGGTTGTATTCTTTGCTTGTTAAACAATGTGGTTCTTGGGTATTGGATACCGAATTGGTTGGTATGAAATTTCATACGGAATGACGCAATTCATGAACCACAATGGCCTAAGTAACTAGCAAGAGAATATGTGATGATGTTCATCGAAAACAAACAAACCGTTGTTTGTATTTCTCGTTGACATCAAAGCTTGACTTGAAGATTTGTTTTAATAATTGTTATTTGAATCAGGTATTATAAGAACAAAGGTTGTTCAAATAATTACCGTATTCCATATAAGATGGATGATTTACAAATCTAGTTGAAGAAATCACATCCATAAAACCTAATGCTAAAATGTCGCAAGACAAATGATTGAAAGATCACTTATGAAGTGACATCGCTGTTTAAATTATATTGGAAAGAAAACATGAAGAATCTCCATATTCATGGATTTTTGGAGTCTTTGATTTGATCAAGTGACGCTTGTGAGACTTTCCACGTGATAATTAAAACTTCGTTCAAAGGCCAAAGAAGAACGAACGACTAAATTATTGGAATTTATACATATCGATGTATGTAGTCCATTATGAGTAGTCGTAAGCGATGGGTTTCAACTTCATATGCTTTCTCCGGAATTTTGAGTGAATGTTCACTTAATGAGAAAGAAGTATGAAATATTTGAAAATGTTTCAAAGACTTTCAAGATGAAGTGGAAAATCATTGTAACAAGAAAAATAAATAAATTATGATTTGATCATAAAGGGATTTATTTGAGTTACAAGTGTAACAAGAAAATAAATGAATTATGATTTTATCATAAAGGGATTTATTTGAGTTGCAAGTTTAGCAAAACACCTAGATTTACATCTCCCGAAACACCATAGGAGTATGGAGTGTTTGAGATTTGTAATGAAACCTTGTGAGACATGGTTGGATCAAAGGTGTTATTTATAAAACTGCCATTATGTTTTAAAAGATTAAAGCTTTAGAGACTACCGCTTTTACACTGAAAAGAGCTCCATCTTGATCCATTGAAATGATACCATATGAGTTATGGTTTGGGGTAAAATCCAAGTTGTCCTTTCTTAAATTTTGGTATGCTAAACATAAGTAAGATGTTTACAACCAAAGTCGGATGAGCATGTCTTTGTAGGTTATTTCGAATAACAATTGGTTATTCCTCCATAACACCGAGGACAAAAGGGTTTGTCGCTTGAAACGTGAAGTTTCTTGAAGAAGGAATTTTTCATAAATGTTAAGTGGGAGGACAATAGAACTTTGATAAGGTTAACGAACCTTAGCTATATGTGCTGAGTTGCGCAGCGCCGGAAAATGTTCCGGAGGCTGCCATAATGCTCATAGCTTATGTGCCTCAAAGGTTGTGGTCACGGAGATCTAATTTCTTATTGAACCAAGTCGGTCGGATAAACAATCAAATACTAAGATTTGAGAGTAAATCATTATTGTTTAACAATGATGAACCGACTATATGCAAAGAAGCGATGATGGGCCCTGGCTCCGTCAAATGGCTTGAAGCCATAAAATCCGTGATAGTTCCATACACGAGAAATCAAGTTTTGAACTTGGAAGACCCTTCGGAAAGGTGTAAAAACCTATCGGTCGTATTTGTATCTATAAAGAAACAGACATGGATGTCTCACATCTATGAAATATTCGACATGTTGTAAAGTATTTTATGACAATGTTCAAAGAGTTGACTATGACAAGATTTGATCTTTCATAGCGATATTTAGTCTGAACAGATTAAAGTAGCAACCACTACATATAATTTGGTATATGGTAGATGAATAAACAAAACAAAGTTCTTTTAATAGGATGGTTACCTAGGACGTGTACATGACACGGTCCAAAGGGTTTTGTTAAATTCAAAGGATGCTAAAAGGGCATGCAAACTTCAATGGTTGAAGTAAGCATCGCGGAGTTGGAATCTTCACCGTGATGAAAAGGAGTTTTCATCAAGAGACGATGAAGATGCTTGCATTTGCAAGAAATTAAGTGGGAGCGCCGAGACATATTTCTAATACATTATGTGGAACACATCTTGTTGATTAGAAATAATGTATTATTTATTGACAAAGGTTAAAGAATTTCATTTCGATGAAATACTTAGGCAAAACCCGAATATTTAGCGTGAATGTCTATAGTGGATAGACTGTGACGCTAATATGGTTGTGCCAAACGTACATATATGAGATATTGAAGGAGTTCAATATAGAAACGATAAGAAACAGTTCTTGTTGCATGGAAAGGAATTGAATCAAGATTCAAGTGTATCGACACTTGATAAGTGAAACAAGATTCAAATGCTTTGACACTTGATGAGTAAAATCACAAGAATGTCTTGATCAATCATACCATGATATGTACACATCCAGATATGTCCTATGCTCTAAGTGTTATGAGCATATACCAGAATGAATCATAAAATGATCATTGGACGATAGTGAGGATATTCTTATGATCTTTTGGAAGAATTAAGAATATATTTGTGTAGAGGTGACAAACAATTACAAATAGTTCATTGTAAAGTGTTACATTGATACTAGTTTTGTCACAAGATACAAATTAAGTTTATCTCAATTTAAACTATGGGTGGCACAATGTAATGGAAAGGAGATTCCATGATGGATTTGGAAGAGTTCCAAAGTTAAGACATTGTGACGAATACTACAACAAAAGGCTAAGTATATGACTGCTATAGTAGCAGCAAAGGAGGGAATTTGTGTCAAGTAGTTTGTTATCAAACTAAGGTGTGGTTCGCAACGGGCTAACACTAAAGATATATTGTATGACAATAGTATCGATGTGTTTTAACCCCAAGGAACTAAAGGTCTCACCAAAAGACCAAATTTATACAATGCCATCTCATTGGAGAATGAGTGATGCGTGGAGACGCAAAGACATGCAAATACACACGGACCTGAAGCGTCAGATCCGTAGATTATGTTAACCACTTGCAATTGCGTATATGGAACACCAGAAAGCCATAGGTGTTCAATACGCAGAGTTTTCAAACTAGATTATTGTCTCTAGTGCAAGTGGGAGACTGAAGGGAATATGCCCGAGAGGCAATAATAAAGTGGTTATTATCATATTCCTTGTTTATGATAAATGTTTATTTTTCATGCTATAATTGTATTAATACGGAAACGTTAATACATGTGTGTTTAATAAACAAACAGAAAGTTCCTAGTTATGCCTCTCTCATAAACTAGCTCGTTGATTAACAAGATGATCAAGGTTTCCTGATCATGGACATTGGATGTTGTTAATAACGGTGTCACAACATTAGTGTAATGGTGTGATGAACATTCATCCGAAGTATAGCATTACGATCAAAGTCATTGAGTTTATATTGCTATAACAACTTACGAAGTGATCCTAATCCTTAGACCATGAGATCATGTCAATCACTAACACCGGAAGAGTTTCTTGATAACATCAAACGTCACACCGTAACAGGGTGATTATAAAGATGGATTCAGAACTAATAAAGTGTTATGTTGAGGCTCATGGATCGAGAGTGGAATTTGTTCATCCCGATGACGGATAGATATACTCTGGGCCCTCTCGGTGATATCACATTGATTAGCTTGCAAGCAAGTGATTTGATCACTAGAATGTTATATCACGGGAATAAGAAAAGAGTGCATGTCAGTAACGAGATCAAACTAAGTATGGAGATACCGATGATCGAATCTCGAACATGTAATATATCGCGAAACAAAGGGATTAAGATACTAGCGTAAAAGGTTCCGACGATCACAAGAAAGTCATCGTTGAATGTGTGGGAGTCAGTATGGGTCTCCAGATCCCGCTTCTGATTATTGATCCGAGAGGGGTCTCGATCATGTCCGCATTATTCGCGAACCGTAGGGTGACACACTTAAGAGACACCGACATCCATTTGGAGCAAAAGTTTCATGCCGAAAAGAAAAGGAAAGCGCAGGAATTTATTTCACTAGACACCAAAACTGTTTCGGTTGAAATTGCTGAAACTGGTTCTGCATGTGAAATGGAATACTAGCAAGGGGTTTTATGTGAATGTTTGTTAATTAAAGTAATTAACAAAATTCTGAATAAATAAATAAAAGAGTTTTATTTAAATGAGAGCTTGCATTAAATTTGGTGGAAATTTAATGCATGTGAGTGGATTTTTGAGTGGAGGCTTTTTAATGGGAGTGGAGGCTTTTCATTTTGAGTGGGAGCTCCACCCACATGAATGTGGAAGAGGTGGGGGAAGCCCCATGGCTGGGCGCCATGCCCCTTGGGTGCCCCCCCTCTATCCTATAAAAGGCCCCCCTCTCCTCCTCTCACAACACACCTCCTCGTGAAGGATCTCTCTCCCCCTCTAGAATTTATCCCCCATGGTCTCGGACTAGCGAGATACATGTTCCCGGTGGCTTTTCGGCAAGAAAGAGTTGTGCTTCCGCTGCATCGCTGGAGCGAGGAGGCGGAGGTTGCTCGGTGCCTCGAACGTGTGTGCGAGCACGGATGCGCTGCTATTTTGCGGCACTAGGACTTCCTCTCGATCTTGAGATCGGCAAGAGATCGTCTACATCAACCACAAGTTTGGACTCGTTAAGCTTTGTCGGTCTTCAAGGGTATGTTCTCTACGGATATACATCCGCCCGTTGTTTGTATCTAGTAGATAGATCTTGGTACATAGTTGTTCCCATCGTAGGAAATTTTTTGTTTTCTATGCTGCGAACCCTATACTCATAACCCCTAATCACCATCAGAATAACCTGCAACATCACAAGTTACAACCATAGTGGGTCAATACATTGGAATAGTATTGGCAAGTGATACCTTAGAATAATATTGGCAACTAGATACTATATGCATTTGGCTAAGTGTAGTTTAGGCTTGCTTTGCTCAAAATAGGTTTTTCTTTGGCAAAAACTTTCCCAAGGAACCACCAATAGAAATTGGGGAACCTTCACCCTTGTTCAACCACAAGTTTTTACTTAGAAATTGGGATGAGGAGATTCTTGATAGCTTCCATGTCTTGATGCTCAAATTGTCCTTTACCAGGGACATGGCTAAGTACTTAGATTCTTCCATCTGCAGAGGTTGTGCACTTTCCCCACAAGACTTGATTTTCACCAAGACAGGACGTTTCAGAAGCCTTCCCTTAGACCAAATGGATGCGCTCCAACCTATCATCCCACTACCACCAACTGTCCAAATGGCTAAGTTATTGCAACCTATATGATCCAGGCAGAGCCCATATTGCCAAGTGGGTGCACTAGAAGCTTCTTAACATATGGTATCTCAAATCCCTTTGTTCCTGGGTGGCTTTCCACAAGTGATATACACAAGGTAAACCATAGAAATGGGCCTTGTGTAACCACTCAACACAAACCATTCTTTCCATTCCACCCATGTGTTTCATTCACTTAGTTGTTTTATTAAACAAAACACAAGTCCAAAGACTTAGAAATATTTTCTCATAGCATGATTATATAACCACCCTTGGTTGCTACTAGCTAGGCTAAGCATGTCATTGATAATAATCTTAACTTAGAAATTTCTAGCAATTCTACAACTACTAGGATTTCGCAAGCATAGCATAGAGATCAAAATATATTCATGCAAGTCTAGCAAAATATTTCTAATGCATAGTTGAAAAACATAGGAATAAAATCATGAAGCACCACTTGCCTTGGTAGCTTGGGGAGTAGCAACAATCCTCACAATCACAATCACTATTTGCACCAAAATCTACACATAAAATAATGGCACAAATCACATATACAATTTATACAAGCAAAAATACATGAATGTATGCAATATGCCATGTGATGATTTTCTACACCAAACAAGACAAGTGCACAGTACTGAACCATAAACAAGTATAAAACAAGCCAAACAAACTTTACTTGAATAATAAAACATTTTCCAAATAATTACTATACACATTTTATGCCTACAAATGTTTCTGCAAAAACAACCATTTTCACAGAGGCAAAACATTAAACACATTGCATAAACAGAAAGTATTTTCTCTCCTGATTCCATTGATATAAAATTTGTCAAATTTGGACGTGGGAATCAAAAGTTATGAATTAAACAAGTTTAACCATCTAATTGATCTAATTCAAATTTTTAAAACAAAACTCATGCCACGCGGCAGCATCTGGTTGGCTGGTACCGCTTCACGCTGGATCGTGCTCGCGCACCGTCAGATCTACTTAACATCTGCGGATCAGATCTAACCGTACCTCTTCGGTGATTGAATCTATCGCGTCCAGTGGATCTAGATCCAACGGTCCTAAGCAGCTAACCCTAAACGGGCGGCGCTAGCGGTGGCGACAGGCGGCGGCGCGCTCTGGCTGCAAGCTTGCCGGCGAACTAGGTCGCGCGGGGAGGTTTGAGGATGCTCACCAGAATCTCCGTGGCGAGGGGATGCTCGACGTGTGCTCGGTTGGCGAAGGGGCGTACGGAGTCGATGTCGATTGCTCGTCGGAGATCGAGACGACGTCGGTTGCTCTCGGTTGGCGATGGAGACGACGTTCTGGGCCACGCTAAGACAAGAAAAGGGTGCCGTTAGTTGCGTAGGATGCTGGGGATCACACGCGTATCAAACAAAGGGAGAGGGGAAGCTGGGGCTTACGGGGAACGGTCGCCGGAGTTCAAGCAGACGGTGGCGGAGCTCAGTCGATGATGCCGCCGAGGCTACAGAGCATGCGCGAGCAAGCAGAGGGTGTCAGTAGGTGCGTACGAGGATGCAGAAACTACTAGTCTAAACCATTGGCAGAGGGGAATACGGTGCTTACCGGAATTCGACGACGAGCTCGTCGGAGTAGAGGGAGGTTCTGAGAGAAATCTGAGCAGCCTGGTGGCTCCGGTGGGGTGGGGTTTGGGGGAAAAGGGGAAGGGGAGCATGGTGCTTAAGTAGGCATGGTCGTGGGCGAGATTTACTCGAGCATTCAACGGAATTGAAGCCGTGGAATTAAACAGGAAACAGCCAGAGTGATTTGGGGAGGAACTCGTCGCTGGGTGGAGACGATGACGGTCTCATGGGCCAATGTTGTCAGCGAGAGAAAAAGAGAGGAGGTGGGGTCCCTGCGTCAGTGACTCTGTGGGTGTGGTTGCGAGTAAAAGAAAACGTTTCGCGGGAGGGGATAGTTGGGCTAGATGGGTCGAACTGGGCTGGGTTGGGCCAGATTGGCTGTTTGCTTTATTTTTTTCCTACCTTTCACTTTTCTTTTTCTGTTTGATTTTCTAGAAATGATTTTTCAACTCTAATTCAAATAAGTTTGACTTCAAATGTTGTCTAGATTTTTATACAGTGAACTTTGTACTCAAATGTGTGTCAAACACCTCTGTTTACTCAAACACACTTTGATCATTTGAAAAATAAAATAAAACCAAGCCTTAATGAGATATAAATAATAGGTATAAAATTGGTTTTATAATCAGACTTTGTTTTGAAAACTTTGCCCAAGCTTTGGAAATCACTTAAGTTTGAACTCAAAGCATTACTGAATAAAATAAGTACCTTTCTCAAAAGGAGGTAGCACTAAGGCTAGAGCATACTTACATAAAATAATGAGCAATAGATGCTCTTATTTTTGAAATGGTTTTGAAAAGGAACCCTAAATGATCATGAATGCATAGATGATGTGCATGAGTTTTGAAACATGATTTTAGGGATGTTACAAATCTAACCCCCTTAAGGTGAATCTCGCCCTCGAGATTCGGGTTGGCTAGCAAATAGGTGAGGGTGGTCTTTCCGAAGATCATCTTCTCTTTCCCATGTTGCTTCTTCTTTGGAATGATGGTTCCATTGAACTTTGCAGAATTTGATAGTCTTAGTCCGAGTAACTCTTTCCGAAGTCTCAAGAATCTTGATAGGTTTCTCCTCATAGGTGAGATCACTCTCCAATTGAACCTCTTCCAATGGTATAGTATCCTTCAAAGAAGTCTCTTCCATTTCTGGATGACATTTCTTAAGCTGACTCACATGAAACACATTGTGAATGACAGACAATGATTCTGGCAATTCAATCTCATAAGCGACTTCTCCTTTACGACTCAGAATCTTGAATGGTCCAACATATCTTGGGGCCAATTTACCTTTGACAGCAAACCTCTTTACTCCACGAAGTGGTGACACTCTAAGATAAGCTCTATTACCTACTTCATAGGTGACTTCTCTACGCTTAGGATCTGCGTAACTCTTCTGTCGGGACTGTGCTATCTTCAATCTGTCCTTAACTAGCTTGACTTTTTCTTCAGCCTCTTTGATTAGTTCTGGTCCGAACAGACTTCTTTCTCCCACACCATTCCATAGCAATGAGGTGGTACACTTTCTCCCATAGAGAAACTCAAATGGTGCCATCTCAATACTGGCTTGATTGCTGTTATTGTAAGAGAATTCTGCGTAAGGCAGACTTTCATCCCAACTGGCTCCATAATCTAGAGCACATGCCCTCAACATATCTTCAAGTATCTGGTTGGTCCTTTCTGTCTGTCCATCAGTCCGAGGATGAAAAGCAGTGCTGAATTTCAACCTCCTTCCCAATGACTCATGTAGTTGCCTCCAAAAATGAGAAGTGAATTGAGTTCCCCTATTAGACACAATACTTTTGGGTACACCATGTAGACACACAATTCTACTCATATAGATCTTGGCTAACTTAGCACTTGTATATGTTGTCTTCACGGGTATGAAATGAGCCACTTTAGTTAGGCGATCCACTACTACCCAAATAGAATCATATCCTGACCGGGTCCTCGGCAATCCGGTAATGAAATCCATACCAATCTTGTCCCACTTCCAATCAGGAATAGGTAGTGGTTGTAACAATCCTGCTGGTTTCTGGTGTTCTGCTTTCACTCTGCTACACACATCACACAAAGCAATATGTTCGGCGATGTCTTTCTTGAGATCATTCCACCAAAATATTTCCTTCATATCCATGTACATTTTGGTGTTACCCGGATGAATGGAATATGGTGAGTTGTGGGCTTCTTGTAAAATCAGTTTCCGAAGCTCTGGATCTTGTGGAACACAGATAGGTTTCCCATACCATAATGTACCCTGTTCATCTTCATGGAATCCTTTGGCTTTTCCCTTGCCAATATTTTCCTTAATCTCTTCAATTTCCTTATCTGTCTTTTGGGCTTCTTTGATCTTGTCCAACAAAGTGGGTTGAACATTCAAAGACATGAGATGTCCCCCAGGCACAATCTCCAATCTGAGATCTCTGAATTGGGCACACAGATCATCTGGCAATTCTCCCTTAGTAAGGCCATTCACAAAAACCTTACGGCTTAGAGCATCCGCTACAACATTTGCTTTACCGGGGTGGTATTGCAAACTCAAATCATAGTCCTTGATGAGTTCTAGCAATCTTCTTTGTCTCCTGTTAATTTCTTTCTGGGTGAAAATATACTTCAAACTCTTGTGATCTGTGAACACTTTTCACATCGTTTTCCCAAAAGATAATGTCTCCATGTTTTGAGTGCATGGACAACAGAGGCTAACTCTAAATCATGAGTAGGGTATTTTACCTCATGAGTTTTGAGTTGTCTCGAGGCATATGCCACAACTTTTCCTTCTTGCATAAGTACTGCACCTAATCCATGATGAGATGCATCACAATATACTTGGAAATATTTTTCCAAATCTGGCAAACATAAGACTGGTGCTGTCACTAGTCTCTTCTTCAATTCTTGGAAACTGAGTTCACATCCTTCATACCAAGCAAATTTCTTGTCTTTCTTTAGCAATTCTGTCATAGGCTTAGCTACCTTGGAGAAATTCTCGATAAATCTTCTGTAGTATCCTGCCAAGCCAAGGAAACTACGAACCTCTTTCACTGACTTAGGAGATTCCCATTCAGTTACAGCTGAAACTTTAGCAGGATCAACTGCTACACCATCTCCTGACACAACGTGTCCAATAAAACCAACTTCATTTAACCAAAATTCACACTTGCTGAATTTGGCATACAGTTTATGCTCTCTAAGCTTCTCAAGTATCAAACGTAGATGTCCTTCATGCTCTTCTTTGCTCTTGGAGTAGATCAAAATGTCATCAATGAAAACGACAACAAACTTATCAAGGAACTCCATGAACACCTTGTTCATCATATTCATGAAGTATGCTGGTGCATTGGTCAAACCAAATGGCATCACGGTATACTCATATTATCCATACCTTGTGGTGAAAGCTGTCTTAGGTATGTCTTGTTCCCTTATCTTGAGCTGGAAATAACCTGACCGGAGATCAATCTTTGAGAACACACAGTCTCCTTCTAACTGATCAAACAAGTCATTGATTCTAGGCAAAGGGTACTTGTTCTTGATAGTCACCTCATTGAGGGAACGGCAATCTATGCATAGCCTTTGACTTCTATCTTTCTTTTCCACAAACAAAACTGGTGCTCCCCAAGATGAAGAACTTGGTTGGATAAATCCTTTCTGCAACTGTTCTCCAAGTTGTTTCTTGAGTTCTTTCAGTTCATCAACTGACATCTTGTATGGTCTCTTTGCTATCGGTCCAGATCCTGGTAGCAAGTCAATAAGAAATTCCACATCTCTATCTGGTGGCATTCCCGGCAATTCTTTCGGAAACACATCTGGATATTCACTCACAATAGGCACACTGTCTATGCTAACCCCCTTAAGATAATTTAGCTTACTCCCTTTTGATTCAAAGTTAGACTTGAATCTAATCCGTTTCTTTTCCGGGGTTGTGAGTGCAACAGTACGATTGGCACAATATAGTACTCCTTCATACTTGGTCATCCAATCCATTCCCAAAATTACATCCATTCCTTGGGAATCTAGGATTATCAGACTCACTGGAAACTTATGCTTTCCAAATTCTATCACTAGATCCCAGCATCCAAGACTTACTATCATGTCTCCACCAAGAGAACTTACTTTTATTGTACACCCAATGTTTTCAGTTGGAAACCCATTTCTATCAACAAATGCTTTTGATATGAATGAATGTGATGCACCAGTATCAAAAAGAACAAGTGCTGGAATAGAATTGAGTTTGAACTTACCAGCAACAACATCAGGTTCCTCATAGATTTCCTCCACGTTGATGTGGTTCACTTGTCCCTTTTGAAAAGGGTTGGGCTTGTTGGGTCCTTCAACTTTCTTTTCTGGGCATTCATTTGCATAATGCCCCATCTTCTTGCACTTGAAACATTCAACCTGACTAAGATTCTTCTTGACAGGCTGGCTTCCACTGCCACTTCCACTTCCACTATGGTGGCTCTTATATCCACTCTTGTGATTTTTATACTTGTCATTGTCATGACTATGGTGATGCTTGTTGTCATGATGACGGTTGTGGTTGTGGTGCTTTTTGAACTTCCCATGCTTGTGGGATCCAGAACTCCCACTATCATCAAAATGGGAACGCTTGTGAGACGATCCCGAGCTGTGCTTGTCAGAGTGCTTTCTCTTCCTGCTTTCAACTTGCTTCATCTTGCTTTCCAAGATGGCAGCCTTGTCACAAAGTGACTGGTATGTGGGAACATAAGCCATAGATAGCTGCAGGTTCAATTCATCGTTCAATCCTTCAAGGAACTTTTCTTTCCTCTTAGCATCAGTGTCAACTTCATTCGGTGCATAACGCGCCAGATTGTTGAACTCCTCAATATACTCTGCCACGCTGCGGTGGCGCTGCTTCAGATTATGAAACTCTTTCTTATTCAAACTCATCACTCCGGATGAGATGTGAGCAGTACGGAAACCATCTTCGAAGATATCCCATGTCACATCCGCAATGGGAGTGGTGATATGGAAGTTATCCGACCAAGTGGCTGCTGGTCCTTCCAACAAGTGTGCTGCAAATCTGACCTTCTCTTCATCAGTACAGCCCACAGTTACCAAGTCCTTGTTCACAGAGCGTAGCCAATCATTGGCCACCATAGGATCAGTAGTTCCTGAGAACTTTGCTGGCCTCAGTCTTAAGAACCTGGTAAGCATGTCAAAACTCGGTGGGCTGTTCTGATTGTTGTTTTTATTATTATTATTGTTGTTGTTATGATTCTGGATGAATGTGGTCATCATTTGCATCAACTGCATCTGAGCTGTCATCATTTGCTGCATCTCAGGAGTGATGTTGTTGTTGTTGTTGGGGTTGGGATTGGCACGTCGGGGAGGCATCTGTGGTTTTCAATAAGGATAAGAATGAGATACCCATAGATTCTAACATGCACAATACATCACATAACAAACCACAATCATGCATCATAGTAGTAAAAGTTCAACAACACAGAAAACAAGTTTTTGGAAAAGTAAACACACCAATAGCAAGCCATCCACATGTTGGATGGTCATTGCGACTCAATAATCAAAAGCATGGTAAATAAATGGTAA
The DNA here is from genome assembly GCA_916181665.1 of Avena sativa. NCBI lineage: Eukaryota > Viridiplantae > Streptophyta > Magnoliopsida > Poales > Poaceae > Avena > Avena sativa. The sequence goes on from OV702280.1 coordinate 430,355,730, forward strand.
ATGAGTAGTCATCACTACTCCTCTGCATCAACCTCCTCATCAACAAGTGTAAGACCGGCATTCTCCATCGCGGTCTTGTATTCCTCGACATTGGTGGTCAAGGCCTCTACTTTGGCTTTGAGAGCCCTCTTCTGTGCACGAAGTCTCTCAATCACACCTTGCTGATGCTCGAGCTCTAAGTCCTTGGCCTCTAGTTCTGCAGTCATGTCTCGAATCCTCTTGTTCCTATCTTGGACTCTCTTCTCTTGACTCTTGAACCTTTTATCTTGACTCTCAAACTTGGCCTCCATCTCCTTGACTATCTCATCTTGCTCCGCGAAGAGCTTGTCCTTCTCACGAAGCTGCACCTGGAGTTCGTCATTGCTAAGCATGACGTTGGTCCTATCAGTGTCTAAGTGCCTAAGAAGAACCTCTAAGTCCTGGAGGTACAGACGAATCGGCTCTGCTATCTCTCTAGCAGTATCCTCGTAGTCAATGGCCTCACCATCCTCGTCACGTCTGCCGAAGGCGTGGAAGTGAGTACCTCTAACCTCCCGAGAGTGTCTCCCTAGCAAACGTCCAAGCAAATCCTGCATGCCTACCTCTAAGCCTCTCCTCTTGTCATCATGCATGAGCTTGAAGGTGATGGCCTCTGTGGCTGGCTCAGTCTGGCGTCCTGGCTGAATAACCTTGAAGCCCCAAAGGTCCTTCCTCTCGAACTTGGTGAGGGGAAGCATCATGATGGAAGGAAGTGGGAGATTGAGCAAACTAGTGAGCTCAATGATACGAGTGCCAAATCGAGTTCCCTTGAACTCTTCAGCCATGCTGATAATGACATTAGGCATCTATTTTATAAGATAGAAAAAGTTAGAATCAACATACATAGAGATGAATCACAAAACAAAGCATCACATGCATAACTTTGGAAATCAAAACACACAAGTCATGGCATACATAAAACCATTACAAACATCCAAGGTTCAACTTATTTTAAACAACATTCGGAAATAAATGAAAGTGGTGGTCCAACTAACGAAGTACGTTACAACCCCATCTCACTTGCCAAGTCGGCTAATAGGGCATCCCTAGAGGCAATCTGTCTATCTAGATCACATGACTCCATTGCTAAGTCTATGATGTCCTCCCTTAAACTTTGGTTGGTAGCCTCGAACTCTTGGGTATGTTTATTTTTTCCTTAAGGTCATTCTGGGTGTTGAGCATTCTGCACTTGATTCTATCACCAAGTTCTTTGATGGCCTTCCAAGCTGCATCTCTTGCTGAATCAAAGAATGTAGTGTGCATCACTGAGTTGGTGACCATGCAGAATCCTGACTCCTTGTGGTTGTCTTCCTTGTTTTTATACAAGTGAAGTTGCACCCACCAGTATTCAACTCCTTCATCCATCACAGGAAAACCTTTGTACACAGCTGCACCATGTATTCCCATGGCAACCATGAGGTCCTTGAGAGCCTTGGGGAATTCTGTCTCACATTCCAAAGTCATAGTCATGAGTGGTCCCTTCTTCACGGCTTCGGTGATGGAGTTCATCTACAAATAGAGATGAGAAAGAAGATTAGAAAAGTTTACGAGAAGAAAAGACAAGTGTGGAAGTTATTAAAAATTTTCCTTAGTGGTTTCCAATCCTAGGGTCATAATCCTACAGGCAACACAGTGCTCTGATACCATCTGTAAGATCCCTCCTTTATAAAGGAAAAGGATCCCTGTGATTGCAATGCTAGTCCCTGGATCAATGCTAGCATCCACAGTTTAAGATGAAGTACACAGAAACAAAGGTCATTATTACAAGTCATTCCAGAGACAAACATAGTCTTTTACAAACTCCATGGCCACAAGCCTAGTACAAGAGTTTAAATATGTAATAAGATAAATAAGTCTTCATCTTCATGTGCCACAGGCAAGCATGTTGAGTGTAGACTCATAACCCCTAATCACCATCAGAATAACCTGCAACATCACAAGTTACAGCCACAGTGGGTCAATACATTGGAATAGTACTGGAAAGTGATACCTTAGAATAATATTGGCAACTAGATACTATATGCATTTGGCTAAGTGTAGCTTAGGCTTGCTTTGCTCAAAATAGGTTTTTCCTATTAGTTGAAAACACTAAGTTTTTCTTTGGCAAAAACTTTCCCAAGGAACCACCAATAGAAATTGGGGAACCTTCACCCTTGTTCAACCACAAGTTTTTACTTAGAAATTGGGATGAGGAGATTCTTGATAGCTTCCATGTCTTGATGCTCAAATTGTCCTTTACCAGGGACATGGCTAAGTACTTAGATTCTTCCATCTGCAGAGGTTGTGCACTTTACCCACAAGACTTGATTTTCACCAAGACAGGACCTTTTAGAAGCCTTCCCTTAGACCAGATGGATGCGCTCCAACCTATCATCCCACTACCACCAACTGTCCAAATGGCTAAGTTATTGCAACCTATATGATCCAGGCAGAGCCCATATTGCCAAGTGGCTGCACTAGAAGCTTCTTAACATATGGCATCTCAAATCCCTTTGTTCCTGGGTGGCTTTCCACAAGTGAGATACACAAGGTAAACCATATAAATGGGCCTTGTGTAACCACTCAACACAAACCATTCTTTCCATTCCACCCAGGTGTTTCATTCACTTAGTTGTTTTATTAAACAAAACACAAGTCCAAAGACTTAGAAATATTTTCTCATAGCATGATTATATAACCACCCTTGGTTGCTACTAGCTAGGCTAAGCATGGCATTGATAATAATCTTAACTTAGAAATTTCTAGCAATTCTACAACTACTAGGATTTCCCAAGCATAGCATATAGATCAAAATATATTCATGCAAGTCTAGCAAAATATTTCTAATGCATAGTTGAAAAACATAGGAATAAAATCATGAAGCACCACTTGCCTTGGTAGCTTGGGGAGTAGCAACAATCCTCACAATCAAAATCACTATTTGCACCAAAATCTACACATAAAATAATGGCACAAATCACATATACAATTTATACAAGCAAAAATACATGAATGTATGCAATATGCCATGTGATGATTTTCTACACCAAACAAGACAAGTGCACAGTACTGAACCATAAACAAGTATAAAACAAGCCAAACAAACTTTACTTGAATAATAAAACATTTTCCAAATAATTACTATACACATTTTATGCCTACAAATGTTTCTGCAAAAACAACCATTTTCACAGAGGCAAAACATTAAACACATTGCATAAACAGAAAGTATTTTCTCTCCTGATTCCATTGATATAAAATTTGTCAAATTTGGACGTGGGAATCAAAAGTTATGAATTAAACAAGTTTAACCATCTAATTGATCTAATTCAAATTTTTAAAACAAAACTCATGCCACGCGGCAGCATCTGGTTGGCTGGTACCGCTTCACGCTGGATCGTGCTCGCGCACCGTCAGATCTACTTAACATCTGCGGATCAGATCTAACCGTACCTCTTCGGTGATTGAATCTATCGCGTCCAGTGGATCTAGATCCAACGGTCCTAAGCAGCTAACCCTAAACGGGCGGCGCTAGCGGTGGCGACAGGCGGCGGCGCGCTCTGGCTGCAAGCTTGCCGGCGAACTAGGTCGCGCGGGGAGGTTTGAGGATGCTCACCAGAATCTCCGTGGTGAGGGGATGCTCGACGTGTGCTCGGTTGGAGAAGGGGCGTACAGAGTCGATGTCGATTGCTCGTCGGAGATCGAGACGGCGTCGGTTGCTCTCGGTTGGCGACAAAGATGATGTTCTGGGCCACGCTAAGACAAGAAAAGGGTGCCTTTAGGTGCGTAGGATGCTGGGGATCACACGCGTATCAAACAGAGGGAGAGGGGAAGCTGGGGCTTATGGGGAACGGTCGCCGGAGTTCAAGTAGACGGTGGCGGAGCTCAGTCGATGATGCTGCTGAGGCTACAGAGCATGCGCGAACAAGCGGAGGGTGTCAGTGGTCGTGGGCGAAAAGGGGTGGCTCCGGTGGGGTGGGGTTTGGGGGAAAAGGGGAAGGGGAGCATGGTGCTTAAGTAGGCGTGGTCGTGGGCGAGATTTACTCGAGCATTCAACGGAATTGAAGCCGTGGAATTAAACAGGAAACGGCCGGAGTGATTTGGGGAGGAACTCGTCGCTGGGTGGAGACGATGACGATCTCGTGGGCCAATGTTGTCAGCGAGAGAAAAAGAGAGGAGGTGGGGTCCCTGCGTCAGTGACTCTGTGGGTGTGGTTGCGAGTAAAAGAAAACGTTTCGCGGGAGGGGATAGTTGGGCTAGATGGGTCGAACTGGGCTGGGTTGGGACTGATTGGCTGTTTGCTTTATTTTTTTTCCTACCTTTCACTTTTCTTTTTCTGTTTGATTTTCTAGAAATGATTTTTCAACTCTAATTCAAATAAGTTTGACTTCAAATCTTCTCTAGATTTTTATACAGTGAAATTTGTACTCAAATGTGTGTCAAACACCTCTGTTTACTCAAACACACTTTGATCATTTGAAAAATAAAGTAAAACCAAGCCTTAATGAGATATAAATAATAGGTATAAAATTGGTTTTATAATCAGACTTTGTTTTGAAAAATTTGCCCAAGCTTTGGAAATCACTTAAGTTTGAACTCAAAGCATTACTGAATAAAATAAGTACCTTTCTCAAAAGGAGGTATCACTAAGGCTAGAGCATACTTACATAAAATAATGAGCAACATATGCTCTTATTTTTGAAATGGTTTTGAAAAGGAATCCTAAATGATCATGAATGCATAGATGATGTGCATGAGTTTTGAAACATGATTTTAGGGATGTTACAATAATCTTGAACCATTGTGACCTGTCCATGAAAGTTATATGCTTGCAAATTATATGCTAGGAGTCAGCAGAATCGTGCTGCCACAGGGAACGCTTTCAACACTTTTTGGATACATATCCAGTTGATACTTTGCTCTTTTGTTTGCGGATGTCGACGGTGTGAAATAAAAGAGGAGCTTGTGAGTTCATGGAGTATATATATATGTGTTAGAGAAACGCGTGGGCCGCTAGCCTAAGCCATGCATAATCATGGTGGAAACTTGCAGCATCACCATACTGAGCATTCTGTGAAGCATCCTCAATAAAAAGCTATGCACATAGTAAATAAAAAGATCGCTGAGATGCTCATTGTCTGTTTGCCTTGTCATTTTGATCACGGGATAGCTCCTGTATCATGTGCAAGGGGTACCCCGTTGACGGTTCTCTATGATATGCATGTTTGTACAATGACAAGAACTTGCAGGTGACCAAAGTTGATTAGCATGCGGAATGGCCCTCATACTCAAGGGATATGGGATTTCCAGTTTATGGTCTGTCAAGCATATAACTCATACTGGACCTCACTTTCACCTTAACCACATGAAGATGCCTATGATAGGGGCAGTGAGAGCTCAAAACTAATGAGTACTTTCCTTTTAGAATTAGGAAGCCTTTAAAACTTTTCAAAACTGTTTTTACTTCCTTGTTGAGTCACCACTTATTCTATGAGCACCTTCTTGAGAGCATAGTTGTCATTCTTGTGTTTTTTCCAAAACTTAGTTAATTATGTCATGACTTTGATGCTTGTATCTCTGATATTTTTACCTCTAGTTTTCACTTGAATTTCAGAGGTTCCTTGGCATTATATTGTGCTCTACAAACAAAGGCAAGCGAGATACTACTCTATCATACCTTACTATGAGCATTGCAATATTGCTTATGTTTATGTTCCATGCTACTTATTATTATTGAGTTGGTTTCTCTTCATAGCTTGCAATGACTATTGAGTAGACTTGATTGCATACTTCTTATTATGAATGGTTTAAGCATCTACTCCTGTGCTGAGAATATATACATCATATGAAGCAAATGTGTTCATGAAAGTTCTTTTATCGCACTCAGTTTTCAACTGAATTGCTTGAGGACAAGCAATAAGCTAAGCTTGAGGGAAGTTGATACGTCTAAAATGTATCTACTTTCTCGAACACTTTTGCTATTGATTATCCTCTAAACTTTTGTGATTTGGATACAACTAACACGGACTAACGCTATTTTCAGTTGAATTATCTTGGTGTCTAGTTTTTGTGTATAAAATCAACTATCAGAAAAAATCCCGGAAAATATGCCAAAAATTATATTTCACCAGAAGAACCACAGAGCCAGAAGACGAAACGGAGTGGAGGCCTGGGGGGCCCACACCCCTGCTAGGCGCGGGTGGGCCCCGCCCGGCTCCTAGGGGGGTGCGGCCAGCCCAGACACCCCCTCGGGTTCCCTCGGCGCCTATAAGTTTCCCCTTGTCCTAAAACCCAAGGGGGGTTCGATGTTTTCCAGAGAAGAGTTCCGCTCCGCCGCCACCATCAGAAACCAAGATTTGGATCCAGAATCTCCGTTCTGGCACCCTTCCGGGACGGGGAATTTGGAGAGGGTCATCGCCATCATCATCATCAACGCCTCTCCATCAACCATCGATGTTTCCCTCATCCATGAGTGAGTAATCCACCGCTGTAGGCTTGGGGATGGAAGGGATTGGATGAGTTCTATCATGTAATCGAATAAGATTGTTAGGGCATAGTGCCTAGTATCTCTATTAGTGCTATTTGACTTTATTGCAACTTTTTGTGCTTAATGCTTGTCAATAGAGCCCGAGTGCCATGATCTCAGATCAGAACTTATTATTGAATCATTATGATAGTATTGTTTGTGATCTTATCTGCAAATTATGTACACATATCATTGTCCGGATCCAAAGGCCTCGAAGTGACAATAAGTGGAACAACCGGAGGGGATGGTTGTGGTGTGAGGATCACATGTGTTCACGGAGTGTTAATTCTTTGCTCCGGTGTTGTATTAAAAGGAGCACCTTAATTGCCAGTAGTTCCCTAGAGGCCCTGCTGCCACGAGCTGGCTGGACAGAAGATGTTGTGCAAGTTCTCATTGCGAGCACATATGACTATATTTGGTGCTCATGCCTAAGATTGTTCAGTACTTGGATGCTTGTTCTTATTTATCTGGAATGCCCTAGATCTTGAAGTTACATGTTTAGACTCTTCATGCAACGCCCGTCCATCCATCCCTATGCCTACCGCACTCGAATCCCACTGTTTACTATTACTGTTACTATTGCTCCTGTTTTACTGTTGCTGTTGCTTTACTATTGCTACTACCAAACTATTGCTACTGATAAACTTCTATGAGCAAGAACTATTTTCAGGTGCAGCTGAATTGACAACTCAGTTGTTAAGGCTTGCAAGTATTCTTTGGCTCCCCTTGTGTCATATCAATAAATTGGGTAATACTACCCGTGAAGACTGTTGCGATCCCCTACACTTGTGGGTCATCAGTATGCAGTGCGCGCGATCCATGTTTCTAGCGCGGCGCACAGTTCTCCCCCGGCGGAAGCGCTAAAAGCGACGCGCAAAAATAGAACCAAAAAAGCTCCCCCAGCAGGCGTGGCAAAATGCAACGCGCGATACAGGCGCAAACATGTTTCACCATGAACTATAGAATAAAGAAGATCAAACAAACCCAAATAAATTCAACAAAAAAATTCTAGTTATTATTTACAACACAACCAAATGGTACATGAATAATAAAATAAATATAGAAATTGTTCACCAACAAATACAACAAGTTTTTCATCAACACTCTAACAAATTGTTTTCCAACAATACAACAAACAACAAATAAAATGAGGGATCAACGTTGTGTCCTAAACCATTTCCACCACTCCTCGATGAGATCTTTTTAAAGATTATCATGGGTGTCATTGTCCTGAATGGCATGATATGATACAACGAAACGCGCCACCTTGTGCTCTTTCCTATGCACTTGCACGATAATCCCCATCAAGTCATAGTGGTGGTTGCGATCTACATCTTTGTCATGATCATCCTCTATGATCATGTTATGCATGATGACACAAGCGGTCATGATGTACCAAAGGAATTCTTGGTCCCAAAATCTAGCCGGTCCTCTTACAATAGCAAATTGGCCTTGCAAAATCCCAAAGGATCTCTCCATATCTTTATTAGCCGCCGCTTGTGCAGTGTGGAAATCCTTTTCTTTCTTACCTTTGGGTTTATGCACCAGCTTCACAAAAGTTTGCCACCTTAGGTAGATGCCATCGGCAAGATAATAGCCATGATTGTATTTGCAACCATTTGCTTCAACCTCCACTTGTGGACCTTCACGCAATGCAATCCTTGACATAAGAGAAGACCGTTGAAGAATATTGATGTAACTGCAAGACCCAGGCATTCCAAAAAATGCATGCCAAATCCAAGTCTCATAATCTGCCACGGCTTCAAGGATGATGGTGCAATCCTTCTTGTGACCTTTGAATTGTCCATGCCATGCCACGGGACAATTCTTCCAACTCCAATGCATACAATCAATAGAGCCAAGCATTCCAGAGAACCCCCGAGCCTTGTTCTCCTCCAAAAGCCTTGTCATGTCTTCGGCATTGGGGGCTCTCAAGTAGATGGTACCAAACACGCGCACAATTGCGACGGCAAAGCGCTTGACACACTCAACAGATTGACTCCCACTCATTGTCAAGTGGTCATCAAAAAGATCCGTCGGCATACCGTATGTCATCATACGCAAGGCGGCAGTCACCTTTTGGTAGGTGCTATGCCCAAACTCTCCGACAACATTCCTCCGTCGCTCGAAGAACTGATCATACTTGGTCACCTCTTTGGAAATGCGCTTGAACAAACCGATGCTCATCCTAAAATGCCAACGAAAATACTCCTTGAAATACATACACATCAACCTCTCGTGCCCTTCGATCCTTTTCCTCCACAACTTGCGCTACCAAAAACTAAGCCACCGTGCTTCAGTTCTTTCGTTGCGCGCCAAGCTAATAGCATCGATATGTTCTCATCTTCCTCAAGCTCTAGTTCATTGTCAGATGAATCATACGAGAACCTCTACAAGCATGAAAATACCCTCACTTCGTCAATCGAAACTAAAAATTTGGAGGAAAAATGGCGCGGCGACGGCGAAACGTACATTGCGGCCATTTTTCCGAGCACGACACGTGCGCCAAGTAACGTCCCGTCTTGAGGAGGACATAGCGGCCTTCAAGGGTAGCGCGACGTCACAGCAGCGCGCCAACTCCGAGTTGGCCGATGCGCGGCGGCGACAGTTCGCTTGGCGGCGCGAAAAAAGGAGCGCTGCACCAGCAGCTCACTTCGATTCCTGCCGCGGCGAGCTCGGGAAGGTGTGGGGAGGCGTGGCGGAAGCGAATCTGCAGATACTGCACATAGAGAAGCGCCATCAGTGATGAATCGAAGCGGCAACGCCAGTGGAATGGGGGATGGGAAATGGGGGCAGCACGGGCGCGGGTAAGTTTTCAACGGCAGTTGGGCTTCGCGCGCGTCGCCGAGTGATAACGCGCGCTGGACGGCGTGCTGCAAGTTTGGTGCGCCGTGGAGCGTAAATTGCCGCGCGTGAATTTTTTTTTGGCACGCGCAACTATGCCGCACCTGCTGTAGGAGCAAAAGCGTCCGCGCGCGCTAAATCGGCGACTATTTTTAGCGCGCGGCGTTTTCTAGCGCTCTTACGAGGTGTTAGCATGATGACTTTTCGTCCATCTACTAGAAGAAGTTCTACTACCACAAACTTTTGCCATCTCCGGTGATGCAGGAGCGAGAACAGCAGCACTCCTTCGGCTCGTGCTAGTGTATGTGGTCGTCGCTATAGATAGTCCAATGACCTGTTTGGCAAAAAAAAAATCTTAATTCTGAATTCCAGCTTGCAACCAGTTTAAGCTTTTCTTTCTATATATATCAAAATAAAAAAAGTTTGAGCTTTACTTCTGGACCATGCCGTGGCGGCAAACTGTTATGGCCTTTTCCTTCCCACCTCGTATGCCATGGGCCTTTTGTGGGCTCTCGAGTTCTAGCCAACACTTATGCGGAGAATGATCGGAACCACTCAAATGGAAGCAAGAGCTGTGATTTGCAACCGCACGCCGCACAAACGGCGGACGGCAGGCGACTGGTTTGTTCCGGTCAAGGACCCCTCGTTCATTCCCCCTTCAGAAGAAACCGGGTGACCAGCCAGAAGAAATGGCAAGAAAAGAACTCGTTTTGCGGTTTCTCCTTGGACTTAGGAGACGGCTAGCTCGATGGAGCTCCACCGCACGCAAGCCGAACAACATGCGGCGCTGCAGGCAAATCTCTCCTTAAATCTCTCATCACTGCCGGCACCTCCTTGGTTAAGTTCCCTCTCGATCGATCGCCTCGCACGAATAATACAGTCCTCGGATCTTATCTAAGAAATTAATCAGAGCTCTCGTATCATCGTCCAGGCGGCGCACCGGCACCGATGGCAGCGTCCGTGCGCACATGGCTGGTGGTGGCGGCGCTGGCGTGCGCGCTAACGCTTCTGCTGCGCTCGGCAGACGCGCAGGCAGCTGGTCCTACGTCGTCGTCGTCGTCGTCACCGCCGGCGAAGAAATCTGGCCCTACTTCGTCGTCGTCGTCGCCGTCGCCGGCAAAGAAGCCCGTGTGCGTCCCGGGCGCCACGTCGCCGTGCCGCGTGGGCGCGTTGTTGCGCGACCCGGAGAACCAGGAGGAGGAGGGGATGTTCAACATGAAGGCGAGGGCGCCGAGCGGCGCGGGAGACACGGACAGCGACGACGACTACAGTGACGCCGACGAGCCCAAGGACCCCGACGATTCCAGTGATGACGATCTCGTCGTCATCGGCCACTAATCAAAATGCGATCGACCGCTTAGCTTGGCAAGTCGGCATGAAAGATCAAGCGTATTGGCGCCGGCCGGTCTGTGATTGTAATTCTTTGAGCTAATTTGTTGTTGGGAAGGTGATGTTGTTCAGAGGCATGGATTTTTTCGAGTAACATTTTTTTTAAAGGAGTATATATTAATACGAGAAGATACAATTATACTAGCCTCTCTGTAATAATGCATTCTAGGAGAATGCACACGGAAAAAAAAGGAAGAATTGTAAAAAAGAAAGTCCCGCTACAGTGATTTCTTTATTGAAACGGGTACTATCATCACCAAAACAGCATCAGAAGTCTACCTTCTCTAAAAACGACGCCTCTAAAAATGAAACAGTGCACAAACACCATCATCATCTGATCAAAGATCTAGGTTTTTACCCTGAAAAAAGTTCACACTCTAAAAACAATACCTTCAACAAGGCCATTGCCAGACACAACCAATTAAGGCCAGACCCTGGGTTTTCATCCTGAAAGGTAGAACCATGAATCTCTCATGTGCAGTCGCCCCCACTTGCATGCCACTGCTCCAATTCACAAGTCACCTAGTCAATTCCTCATCACACCCAAACTCGACCCACCATTGTCAGTCCTGGTCTCTATGACTTTCACCACCATGAAACAAGAACATGCCCATGATAATAACAGCCAACAGAGATTCGAAGCGCACCCTTTGAAACCAAACGGTCAGAGTAAAACATGGATACGCACGACCAAATTCAATCCGATCTAGCATACTCACGGCATGAGCGCACTATGAAGTTTGCCGGTGGAGCCTTTCAGAACACGACACAGAAACCAGATCAATGGAGACCAACATCCAATAGATCTGTGTCTTGGCTTGAGAGGGATCCATGACCACCTCCTTTATTGAAACCGAGATAGCATCCCTCACGCCACCCACTAAAAACTAACAGGATCCGCCGCAAGACGGCAAGACCACCCGGCCAACCACTCCGACGAAGAAGAAGGCCACTACCACCACCATACCTAGGGCTGCTGCCACAGGCGTCCCCGTGCTGCGTGGGAGGCCCCGAGAACTCGTGTCGTCGTCGAAGAAAGGAGATGCATCTGGCATTAGAGATCGAGCCCGTCCGAACCCATCTAGGCCCAAAACAAGCCCATCCACTGCCGCTACCCGTCGTCCATCGCCGATTCAGCACGCATCCCTGAGTAGCCACCTTCCCGTTGCGCCGCCACCGACACGCCAAAGCAGCACCCCGCCACCACCGTGCAGTCACCTCTGCCGTAGATGGCCAAGGCAAGCCACCGTCGCCGTGGCGCCGGATGCAGCCGAGGTGAGCCGCCGCCGCCGCGGCGCCGCACGGGCTTTGCTCGGCGACTCCTAGGGCGACGGCGGCGGGAGAGGAGACTGGGTGGGGGAGGTGGGTGGTGGCTGGGTGGGGGAGGTGGGTGGTGGCTGGGTGGGGAAGGAGGGTTTCGGGCAGCTGGCTGTGGACCAACGACGACAACATAATAACCGCCCTTTAAGTATATTTAATTAGACAATATTTTTATGAAGATTACATCGTATGGTCACCATATGAGATAATTATGGGTGTCACAACAAATTGCACAAACAACCCGGCAAGAAGAAAAATTACAGTTCTACCCTTGGAGAAAATTGTGCATGGCTGGAACATCATTCACCCTCGTCCTTTGTCGCAACCATGGCAGTTCTAGAAAAAGAGCCGAACATCTGCCATAGCACACCGGAGACCACCTTCGCACAAATAGGCCGTCGCAAGCGACGTGAATGAGACTTTGTAGCACATCGACCAGGGATCTTTCCTCGTGGTCACCAGATCTCAACATCATCAACTTTATCTAATATAGTCGAAGAAGAGGAATGTCGCCGCTACCATCATTCACGCGTCCAACTGTCATACAGGAACACAACTACAACCTTCAACACGACCTCCACCCACTAGAGTGCCGACTATCGATCACCATACACGAATCTCGCCGTATCCAGAGATCATGATACGTTCGGGCTACCTGCCCCCGAAGACACCAGTTCGAGTGACACCGAGATGGAGGAAAACATAGGAAAATTATTCCAACGCGGCACCGTATCCTTCATAGAAACAACACTCTAAGTAAGCATTAGGACAACCCTAACTATAGTCCTAAGACGGAACACCAGGGCCCCTATCGCCACCCATCACCGGAGCAATGGAGCGTTCAACACAGGAGGCATGGACAGGTGGCTTGGTGATGTAGTCGGAGTCTAGGATCGCCCCCAAATCCGTTTTTCTTCAGAGTGTGGGTGGGAGAACAAGTATGGTATGACCGGTACCTATTAAGAGGCATGCTATTCCTATGATATGCCCCTTAAAACTTTGGAAAGGGCATTATCGTCTAGCCAATATTAGAGATTTGTTAGACTTCACTAAGTCCTTATTTTGTTCACCTGTTTCAAAAGGTTTGTTTGAGTTTATTTCCGACCCAACCCGAAACACGCAGAAACATGTCGCTGGCCGTTTCTAGGCTGGCATAGGATGGGCTAAACACCTGATTTCCATGGAAAACATCTCGGGTCATAGGGGAACTGCGACACACCTAGCACTAGTACACGGTATTGCTTTTAGGGGCACTTTGGATAGGGGCATTTTTGAAAATGTCTCTAAATGTGTTAATCTGGGGCATTTTTTGCCAAGTGCCCCTAAATGTACTACCTTTAGAGGCATTTCCATCAAAGTGCCCCTAAAGATACCATCTTTAGAGGCATTTTTCCAAGTGCCCCTAAAGATAGTACCTTTAGAGGCATTTTCATCAAAGTGCCCCTAAAGATACTAGCTTTAGTGGCATTTTCCCAAGTGCACTGATACGTCCAATTTACATCACCATTCTATATAATAATTTGCCTCTATTCATTGATATATATCTTATTATGAGGTATTACTTATGTCTTTTCTACTGTTTTTGCATGTTGGATGATTCTTGGAGGATGGACTGCCGGAGTTAGGATTCTGAAAGAAAAAGAGGTGTTTTGATGCAATTTCGCAAAGATCAGAAAATACCAGAAAAATATTGGAAAATTATATTTTCCCAGAAGACTGAGGAAGCCAGAAGGGGAGACAAAGAAGGGCATCAGGGGGCCCCCACCCCCTAGGCACGGGCCCACCCTGGGCCACTCCTAGGGCAGGTGTGGCCCACCTGCCCGGCTCCGGACTCCGACTCTTCGCCTATATCTTCCCTATGGGACCCTAGTACAAAGGGAGCGACCATAGAAAGATTTCCGCCACCTCTGCGGGGCGGAAAACACCAAGAGAGAAAGATCTCTCTGGCAGACAGATTTTTGGCGGGGGAATTCCTTCCCGGAGAGGGGAGATCGTCGTCATCAACACCGTCATCAAGATGACTTCATCGGGATCATCATCATCATCCACAACATCATCTCCACCAGCACCATCATCACCACTCCGTCCCGCTGTAACAATCGTGTTGGATCTTGCATTAGTTCTTAGGGGAAACTTTCCCGGTGTTAATTACTATTGTAGTTGATGCATGTGAGTGGAACCATTGGATTATTTTTTATGTTCAGATTGCTATTCATCACCATATCATCTTTTATCTTGATCCATATGATGTATTGTGATTAGTTTGTTTAGTTCTTGAGGACATGGGAGAAGTCATGTTGTTAGTAGTGGATTTGTGTTGAGTTATTATTCAATGGTTTAGTATTTAAGTTGTGGTGCTATTCTTCTAGTGGTGTCATGTGAACATCGACTACATGATACTTCACCATTTATGGGCCTAGGGGAATGCATTGTGTATTTGGCTACTAATTGTGGGGTTGCCGGAGTGACAGAAACCTGAACCCCCGTTAGGACACCTTTGCACAAGGGAGCGTAGGATCTCAGAGTTTAAGGCTGTGGTTAAGTTTATATCTTAATTACTTTCCTATAGTTGTAGATGCTTGTAGGGGGTTTAATCATATGTATGCATTAGTCCAAGTAAGGTCAGTACATTAGAACAGGTTCACCCACACAACACTTACAACACCAGAGAAGAGTACTTAGCTATATGAAGAGAAAGCACTTGATAGAATTCCCATGTGTCCTCGAGAACGTTTGGTCCTTATAAGTATTTCCACCGGCTTGTCCTTTGCTAAGAAAGGATTGGGACACTTGCTGCGTTTGTTCTTTGTCTTTATTACTTGAACTTTGTTTTGTTGTTTTATCAAAAAACCCCTAAAAATCCGTTTGCTAAGTATTTACAGAGAGTACCTGCTCCATACCACTAGTCAACACCTTCTGCTCCTCATTGGGATTGACACTCCTATTTATCGAAAGTACTGCGATACACCCCCTATACTTGTGGGTCACCAAGACTATTCTCTGGCGCCGTTGCCGAGGAGTGAAACGCTATTGAAGAGTGGAACTGGTAAAGGAAACTACTACTGTGAGTATTGCTTTTGTTACTGCTTGTTACTTTGTTTCCAATATGGATAACCCACTTGGTTTTCTGTTTGGGAAAAATACTACCACTACTAGGGTAGTAGATGAACCACCACCTGTTGATATAGATCCTTTTAAGATACCTACAAGTACTGTTGATCGTGTTATGGATAATTATTATTTTGGGGATGGAACTGTCCATCCTGGTGATCATTTTCTTTTTATCCATGAATTATGCGGTTTCTTTAAGTGTGCAGGTATCACAACTGAACAGGTAAAGAAGAAGTTACTCTCCATATCCTTGAAAGGGAGAGCTAAAGAATGGTATAAGCTGCTGAAGAATGGACAATCCATGGAATTGGAGGAAATGACATCTCTCTTTTATTCTAAATTCTATCCTCCCAGTGAGATTCATAAGGATAGAAATCTGATATATAAATTTTGGCCTCGTGATGGAGAGAGTATAGCTCAAGCTTGGGGGAGATTGAAGTTACTAATGCTTAAATGTCCTATTCATGAACTCCCTGACAATATTATTATCAATAACTTTTATGCTAGGCTTTTTCTTCATGATAAAGATTTACTAGATGCTTCTTGTGCTGGATCATTCACACGTATGAAGGAAGAAGCTAAATGGGATCTTCTAGACCATATTCAAGAGAACACTAAAGCTTGGGAGAATGACAAAGGAAGAAAGTCAGGTATAAACTATGATTATGAATGCATTAAATCCTTTATGGGAACTGATGACTTTCGTGATATTAGCAATGAGTTTGGTCTTGATTCCCAAAGTATTGCCAAATGTTTTAAGGCCTTTGCCTCTTATATAGAAATTCCCAAGAATAAGTGGAATAAGTACCATGCTCCTTACAAAGATGTTGTTAGTCATGTTCCAGTTAGAAGTGCCAAAGTTTATACTACTAATCATATTGTGCCTGAACCTTAATGTTGAGAAAATACCTTTTCCAGCTAAGGTAAAGGAGTATTCTATGATTATTAGTGCAAATAAAAAAGGTACTAAGAAAACTGTGGAGCCTGTTGAGCAATTGAATACTGAACCTATGGTGACTATTATGAAAGACCCTGTCACTAGAAATATAGAGGATGAGCATATTGTCTTCTGTGAAGACGCTTCTAATATTGTTTCGCATCCTAAAAAGGCTAGAAAAGCTAGTGTCCATGTGCTTTCTGTTAGAATTGGTAATCATAGCTATTATGGTTTATGTGATATTGGTGCTAGTTCTAGTACTATTCCTTATGAGCTTTACAGGGAAATTATGCATGAAATTGGTCCTTGTGAGCTTGAGGACATTGATGTGGTTATTCACCTTGACAATAGAGAGCAAGTTTTCCCCATTGGCATTGTAAGAGATGTGGAGGTCCTTTGTGGTAATATTAAGTATCCCGCTGATTTTCTAGTGCTTAATTCAGCAGCTAGCAAAACTTGTCCTATCATTTTTGGTAGACCTTTCTTGAACACTTGTGGAGCTATTATCGATTGTAAGAAGGAGAAAGTTTTAACTAAGTTTGATGGAGATTCTTATGATTTTAACTTCTTCAAATTTGCTAAATCTCCTTGTGAAAACAGCTTGCCTAATAAAGATTTCAGGATGGAACAACTTGCTTCTATTGATCCAGTTTATGACCTTGGACCTCTTTTTGGTGACTCTAAGTATGCTCATTCTGATGATAGAGTTGTTGCTAGTGACAGTTATATTGTCAACTTTATTCAAAGTGCTACTGAAAGTTATTATGAGAGAGGGAAACACGGTTTTATGCATCTCAATAATGTTAAGTTTCCTTGTTTTATGTTGAAAGCTTTGAAGTTGCATTTGTTTTGTCTTCCTATGCTAATGGCTTTTTGTTTAAACAATTTGTTTTCTCATGACACTCCCATGCATAGGAAGTGGGTTAGACTCAAATGTGTTGGTTATTTGCTTCTTGATGCTCTCTTTCACTTCAAATATTTATCTCATCTGTGAGCATCTTTGAAAGTTTCAAGCCTAACTTAAAGGAATTAAAGAAAAGTACTTGTTGGGAGATAACACAAGAGTTTGGTTGAGTCTTGGAAGTTATTACTTCAGTAATAGCCACTCCTTATCCTTTTTGTTTTGTTTTTTGTGTCAATTTCAACTACTTTTGTGAAGTAGAGGAGTTGTGAAAAGTGGCTGTCCTGGGACAGATTTTTGTGCTGCACCATAAAAATTCGTGAGGGAGATCAGTATGTCGGATGGAGCTGAATTTTTCTGAGCTTGTTCTCCAGGTTGTTACCCAACTTTCATTAGTTTTACACTTTTTGATTTGAGCAACAGAAGGTTCTCGAATAAATCAATTTTTACCTGCTGGTCTGTTTTGACAGATTTCTGTTATCATTTGCATTTGCCTCTTATAGAAACTTTTGTTTTGATATATTTCAGTTGAAGTGTGGACCTAAAGGTTAATTTTTTTTGCTTACACTAATGTTGCCATTGAGGTTTGTGTGAGACCTTGTAGAAAAGGAAATTCCAGGAGAAGGAGAAAAGGAATCTGCAGAGTTCGTCTTTGATTAGGTAAAAGTGGTGAAAACAGAAGGTTCGTGAAAATTCAATTTTTTTATATTTTTGATGTTTTTGATACATAAGGGAAGTTACAAGACGGAACAGAGGAGGAAACGGAGTCCGGGGTGGACAAACCCACCCCAGGCGCGGGCCCCTGCCTGGTCGCGCCTGGAGGGGGTGTGCCACCCCCAAGCTTCGACTCCACCTCGTTTCTGTGTCTGAACCTTCCTTATGCTTTGAAACTTCGTAATATATAACACCCCGGATCCCCCGAGGTTCGTGCATCTTGTTCTTGTCGTGTTTTTGTTTCGATCTGTTTCTGTCGGGAAATCTTCTCAAGTTTAGAGCACCATGGTCTCCTCCAACAACAAAGGCAAGAAGCCCGTGGAGGAGAGAAAGTTGGAAGACCAAACCTCCACAGGGGCAAGGGCAAGTAAACCTACTTTGGTAGGAGAAATTAACACTGGGGATGCGTTTTCTTGTAACATGTAGGGAATCATAGCCTTTGGTCTAGACATCATATACTTCCCTAAGGTAGCGGAAGCCCTTCGAACCACTGACGAGTTTTGTGATAAGTACCGTGCTTTGAGGATGAAGGTTGATATGCTTCAAAAGGAGAATAACATACTTCATAAGGTGCCGAAGGACTTTCTGATCCTTGACAAGAGAACACCACCACCACCTAAGGAGTAATTCGTCATCAGGTTTGGCACCCCCTTGGCTTGTTCCAAGCTTGGGGGAGTGTCGCGGTATCACCACCATCATCTTTTATCTTTTACCTTTTTAGTGGATTCATATCTTTGGTAGATAAGTTATCTTATAGTTTGGTTTGCTTGTGGAAGTATCTTCCTTTAGTTGATTATCTAGGTATCCCTTGGTGTGAGTGCCTTTATGGAATATTAATGAGAAGTTTCATCTTTTACTTTTTGCACTTCTTATTTTTGTTTGTAATCTCTATTATATGATGGATCTTGTTGATCAGTATTGGCATCACTTTGGGATCATCAAGTGGATCTAAATTGGTTTTGGCAAACCGAGTTCTGGTCAGTAGCAATACTTTTTGATGTTTGAGAGAAAAGATAAAAAGCTTACATGTATTTTGTAACATTTATTTTCTTTCTTGTTGGCTCATAAGCTTAGTATTCTCTATTTAAGATCTTTTGTGTCTTCAATAAAGATTGCATGTTTTGCTTTATTACTTGTATGTTTGCTTGTTTCTTTCAACTCTCTTTCTTGCTACCCAGCCTTGCTATCCAAAAAACCTGTTTTGATAAGACATACTTCTCATGTTTCCAGTCCCTTTGAACCAAAACCTTTGCCATTTGTGTCCACCATATCTACCTGATAGCTTTTGCTATTCCAAAAAAATTCTCAAGCTTCATCTACCTTTCGAATTAAAAAGTTTTTTGTTATGTGAAAATTAGTTAGTAAAGCTCTCACGAACTTGATGGCACACCTTATTTTCTTGCCCCTAATAGACTTGAACCATTGTTTCATCGAAGTTGTATATGCTTGCATCTATACGTTGGAATTAGCAGAACCGTGCTGTCACGGGGAACGTTTTCAACATTTCACCTGTACTTTGTACATAGTTGATATCGTGCTCTTTTGTCTATGGATGTCAACGGTGTGAAATAAAGAGGGAACTTGTAAGTCCATGGAGTCTGTATTTTGTGTTAGAGAAACGCCTGGGCCGCTAGCCTAGGCCATGCCTAATCATGGTGGAAACTTGCAGCATCACCATAGTGAGCTATCTATGAAGCATCCTCAATAAAAATCTATGCATATAGTAAAAAAAAGATCGTTGAGATGCTCAATGTCTGCTTGCCTTGTCATTTTGGTTATGGGATAGATCCTGTACCATGTGCAAGGGGTACCCCCTTGGCGGTTCTCTATGATACACATGTACTTACAATGACAAGAACTTACCGGTGACTAAAGTTGAGTAGCATGAGGAGTGGCCCTCATATTCAAGGGACATGAGATTGCCAACTTATATTTCGTCACACATATAGTCCATCTTTGTGCACTTTAACCTTAATCATCTCAAGATGCCTATGATAGGGGCAATGAGGGCTCAAAGCTAGTAAGTACCGTAATCTTTTGGAAGCTCTTTATGACTTGTAATCCCTGCTACCCTCTATGAAGGGACCTTTCTCCTATTTACCAAGTTGAGTCAATAAACCTACTTCCTATCTATCTCCAGCAAGCATTTGAGTTGTTGTTTTTCAAGCATTCATATGGTGATTTATTCAATCATGTTCTCTATATTCCTTGTTTGCACAAGACTCTTATCTATTGAGTATTACTTTGAAAGCCTTCATTGAAAAAGCTTTTTGAGAAAAGAGTGCTCCTGTTATAAAACTTCTACAAAAAGCTTTTTCAAAACTGTTTGCCAGCTGTTCTCTGACCAGGAACAAGAGTTTGCCAATTCCAATTATGATTTATCTTTATGCATCTCTATTGTGACTCCTATACTTTTTGCAAGCTAAGTTATGTAATGGTGAATTGCTTTCTTCTATGAGTTGTGTAATGGTAAGTGTGATGCTTCTTGTCCGTATTCTTTTATCGACACTTCACTCCATAAACCTGTGGACATGTTTACTGAGCTCAGTTTTCGCTTGGGGATAAGCAAAGGCCTAAGCTTGGGGGGAGTTAATACGTCCAATTTGCATCACCATTCTATATCATAATTTGCCTCTATTCATTGATATATATATATATCTTATTATGAGGTATTACTTATGTCTTTTCCACTATTTTTTCATGTTGGATGATCCTTGGAAGATGGACTGC
Organism: Avena sativa; assembly: GCA_916181665.1. NCBI lineage: Eukaryota > Viridiplantae > Streptophyta > Magnoliopsida > Poales > Poaceae > Avena > Avena sativa. The sequence goes on from OV702280.1 coordinate 430,376,199, forward strand.
CGGAGTGAGGATTCTGATGGAAAAAGAGGTGTTTTGATGCAATTTCGCGAAGATCAGAAAAATACCAGAAAAATATTGGAAAATTATATTTTCCCGGAAGACTGAGGAAGCGAGAAGGGGAGACGAAGAAGGGCCATAGGGGGCCCACACCCCTAGGCACGGTCCCACCTTGGGCCACGCCTAGGGCAGGTGTGGCCCACTTGCCCGACTCCAAACTCCGCCTCTTCGCCTATATATTCCCTATGGAACCCTAATACGAAGGGAGCAACCATAGAAAGATTTCCGCTACCTCTGCGGAGCGAAAAACACCGAGAGAGTAAGATCTCTCTGGCAGACAGATTTCTACCAAGGGAATTCCTTCCCGGAGAGGGGATATCGTCGTCATCAACACCGTCATCAAGCTAGACTTCATCAGGATCATCATCATCATCCACACCATCATCTCCACCAGCACCATCATCACCACTCCGTCCTGCTGTAAAAATCGTGTTGGATCTTCCATTAGTTCTTAGGGGAAACTTTCCCTGTGTTAATTACTATTGTAGTTGATGCTTGTGAGTGGAACCATTGGATTATTGTTTATGTTCAGATTGTTATTCATCACCATATCTTCTTTGATCTTGATCCATATGATGTCTTGTGAATAGTTCGTTTAGTTCTTAAGGACATGGGAGAAGTCATGTTGTTAGTAGTGGATTTGTGTTGAGTTATTATTCAATGGTTTAGTATTTAAGTTGTGGTGCTATTCTTCTAGTGGTGTCATGTGAACATCGACTACATGATACTTCACCATTTATGGGCCTAGGGGAATGCATTGTGTATTTGGATACTAATTGTGGGGTTGCCGGAGTGACAGTAACCTGAACCCCCGTTAGGACACCTTTGCACAAGGGAGCGTAGGATCTTAGAGTTAAAGGCTGTGGTTAGGTTTATATCTTAATTACTTTCCTGTAGTTGCGGATCCTTGCAGGGGGTTTAATCACAAGTATGTATTAGTCCAAGTAAGGTCGGTACATTAGGACAGGTTCACCCACACAACACTTACAACACCAAAGAAGAGTACTTAGCTATATGAAGCGAAAGCACTTGACAGAATTCCCATGTATCCTCGAGAACGTTTGGTCCTTATAAGTATTTCCACCGGCTTGTCCTTTGCTAAGAAAGGATTGGGCCACTTGCTACGTTTGTTCTTTGTCTTTATTACTTGCACTTTGTTTTGTTGCTTTATTAGAAAACCCCTAAAAATTCGTTTGCTAAGTATTTACAGAGAGTTCCTGCTTCATACCACTAGTCAACACCTTCTGCTCCTCGTTGGGATCGACACTCCTATTTATCGAAAGTACTGCGATACATCCCCTATACTTGTGGGTCATCATGCCCCTAAAGATATTGAGGCATTTTGCCAAATGCGTCTAAAGATAGTATCTTTAGAGGAATTTTCATCGAAGTGCCCCTAAAGATACTAGCTTTAGTGGCATTTTCATCGAAGTGCCCTAAAGATACTAGCTTTAGAGGCATTTTGGCAAGTGCCCCTAAAGATACTATCTTTAGAGGCATTTTCTTCAAAGTGCCCTAAATATACTAGCTTCAGAGGCATTTTGCCAAGTGCCCCTAAAGATACTGAGGTATTTTGACAAATGCCTCTAAAGATACTACCTTTAGAGGCATTTTCATCAAAGTGCCCTAAAGATACTACCTTTAGAGCCATTTTGCCAAGTGCCCCTAAAGATACTATCTTTTGAGGCATCTCTGCCCTAAACATTTTATCCGGGCCGACTCATTTTTCGGAATCTGTTCAACGCCTTTTTTCACAAAAAATTATGAACAAAAATTTCACAAGTAAATACGGAAATTTTATGTTCACACACAAGTTATCAATAAAAATGATTATTATTTTATGTGGTTTGTGTAAAAAGACGAGAAAATGATCATGAATAGTCACGTTGGAGCATCAGTTTTTTTTTCTACAGAGAACACAAAATTTTTCTTTATTTCCAAAAATTTGTGAACAAATATATATGGGCAGCTCCGATGGGCACCCCAAGTGAGACAAAAACCAGCTAGCACGATCTCGGTCGTGTTCCTCCACCGAATGCATCGTTCACACATCCACCAAAAATGACGGTACTAGTTGACATGTTCAATTGGAGCACCGTTGGGTACATCCCCACCGCAATTGGACAAACGGGAGGAAATTTGGTCCGTTCGTGTCCCCCTCCCATGAGACAAAAAAGTCATCCGGCGGCCTATCCATCGCAATTTTTGAGCGAAATTAAAGATATGGACGTGCACTAGGGAGGAGTAGCACCCAAACAAAGCATGATGGGGTGGGGATGCGCGAGCGAGAGGAGCGCGAACTGCTCCTTAATGTCGGAGCGTCCCAGAGTACCATTTAGTTTGGTTCCCTCCATGGGATATGGCCCATTAGTAAGTCAGCAATTGAGTGAGCACGGCATCACGGAAATAGAACGTAGGATCGTATAGTTGTAATTTTTTGTCTTATTCATATCATTGTTCCTCCCATTTTCATAATTTTTATCATGGATGTCAAATTTTTCCCGTGTGTATAACTATTTGTTCCTCTTATTCGAATAAATTAGTTTCACAATTTTTTTGCTCCTAGATGTTCCGTGATGCTCTTTTTTTGTAGCTTAGTTCAGAAAGATTTATTTATCTTATTTTAGAAAATTAGTTCCACATATTTTTTTGTTCTCGGATGTCCTATGATGCTTTTCTTTGTTCCTAGTGTATATTCACTTTGTTCTTCATGAAATATCCACTAGTAGAAAACATGCCTTTCGTCCAGGCCATTAGTTCCGGCTGTGGCTGGGGCCGGGACTAATGGCCCTCGCCAGATGGCCTGAGCCACCCAGAACCATAGGTCCCGGCCCGTTAGACCCCATTAGTCTCGGTCTGAGACTTAAACCGGGATTAAAGGGCCCTGGCCCTGCCGCTCGCCGGGGGCACCCCCTTTAGTCCTGGTTTGTATCTCCAACTGGGACTAGTGGTCTGGCCCTATATATATGCACAACCCCCTCCTCCTCTCAACTGTTTTTTTCCTGGTGGGAGAGAGTGTTGTTGTGCTATTTTTTTCATGTTCATACATATGCACTAGAGGTGTTCGGTGAAATGTCCATTAGAGCGATGTGAGTTTAGGTCACACAAGACATACATGATATGAGGTGCTCGAGCCACACTTAAGTTTTCTCTTCTTTGTTTCCAAGTGTAATAAAAGGTTAGCAACTATTTTCTCGTTTATACCCTCGTGCGGTACTAATTTTAGCATAGTGATTACGTTTGACATATATTTGTATGATACAGATGAGCCATCCCTGGATGTACGGTGACCGACGCTCTGCCGCTTTCAGAGAAGGCATGTGTTCTTTTCGAGTTGTGGCCGAGGAGAACAAGCGACGGGATGGTTTTATGTGTTGTCCATGTGTTGACTGTAGGAATGAGAAGGCTCACACTTCCGCAAGAGTCATTCAGAGCCACCTGCTTCGGTCTGGTTTTATGTCCGGCTATAATGTTTGGACGAAACACGGAGAACGAGGGGTTGTGATGGAAGACAACGATGAAGAAGATAACGATAATGAGAACTACCGATCTATGTTCCCTGAATACGCTGATACCGCAATGGAAGACAATGAAGAATAAGGAGGTGAAGAACGGGAACCATACCGGCCCGCTGTTGATCTTGGCCGGGTCATTTCTGATGCAAAGCGAGACTGTGACACAGAAAAGGAGAGGTTGTAGTTTGAGCAGATGTTACAAGACCACAACAAATTGTTGTACCCAACTTGTGAAGATGGTCAGAAGAAGCTGGGTAGCACACTAGAATTGCTGAAGTGGAAGGCAAAGACTGGTGTGACTGACTTGGGATTTGAGAAGTTGCTGGTACTCATGAAGAGGTTGCTTCCAAGAAATAACGAATCGCCCGCCAGTACATACGAAGCAAAGAAGCTCGTCTGCCCTCTAGGATTAGATGTGCAGAAGATACATGCGTGCCCTAATGACTGCATCCTCTACCACGGTGAGAAGTATGAGAATTTGGATAAATGCCTGGTATACACTACATTGCGGTATAAGATCAGAAAAGATGACACTGGTGATTTTTATGGCGAGCCACCCAGGAAGAGGTTTCGTGCCAAGGTGATGTGGTATGCTCCTATAATACCACGATTGAAAAGTTTTTTCAGAAACAAAGAGCATTCCAAGTTGTTGCGATGGCACATGGAAGAACGTAAGAAAGACGGGATGTTGAGGCACCCCGCTGATGGTCGACAGTGGAGAAAAATCGAGAGAGACTTCCCGGACTTTGCTGGTGATGCAAGAAACTTCTGGTTTGGTCTAAGTACAGATGGCATGAATCCTTTTGGGGAGCAGAGCTGCAGTCACAACACCTCACCCGTCACTCTATGTATCTAGAACCTTCCTCCTTGGTTGTGCATGAAGCAGAAGTTCATTATGATGCCAGTGCTCATCCAAGGCCCAAAGCAACCTAGCAACGACATTGATGAGTACCTAAGGCCATTAGTTGATGAACATTTATAGTTATGGGCCGAACCAGGTTTACGTGTGTGGGATGAGCACAAACAGGAGCCATTCGACCTACGAGCGTTGCTGTTCGTAACCATCAATGATTGGCCTGCTCTTAGTAACATCTTAGGACAGACGAACAAGGGATATAATGCATGCACACACTATTTAGATGAGACTGAAAGTATATATCTGGATAAATCTAGGAAGAATGTGTACCCGTACAATCGTCGTTTTCTTCCGCCCATACACCCCTTAAGGAAAAAGGGCAAGCATTTCGATGGCGAGGCAGATCACTAGAAGAAGCCTGCCCCCCATACTGGTGCTGATGTATTTGGTATGGTCAAGGATTTAAAGGTAATATTTGGAAAGGGTCCCAGAGGACAACCTGTTCCGAAAGACGCCGACGGACGCGCACCCATGTGGAAGAAGAAATATATATTTTTGGAGCTACCCTATTGGTAAGTCCATGAGGTCTGCTCTACAATCGACGTGATGCACCTGATGAAGAATATTTGCGTCAATATTCTAGGCTTCTTGGGCTTGTATGGGAAGTCAAAAGATACACCGGAAGCACGGGAGGACTAGCAACGTCATAAAGGATGAGACGGCAAGCATCCAGGGCAGTTTCAAGGGCCTGCCAGCTATGCTCTTACCAAGGAAGAGAAGGAAATCTTTTTTGAAGTCCTTTTCAGTATCAAGGTCCTGTCTGGCTTCTCGTATAACATAAAGGGAATAGTAAATATGAAAGAGAAAAAAAATCCAAAACCTAAAGTCTCATGACTGCCACGTTCTTATGACGCAATTGCTTCCGGTTGCATTGAGAGGGATTCTACCGGAAAATGTTCGGCTGGCCATTGTGAAGGTATGTGCATTTCTCAATGCAATTTGTCAGAAGGTAATTGATCCAGAAAGTCTATCAGGGTTACAGATTGATGTGGTCCAATGTCTGGTTAGCTTCGAGTTGTTGTACCCTCCATCTTTCTTCAATATTATGACGCACCTCCTAGTGCACCTAGTCGAAGAGATTAGAATTCTCAGTCCTGTGTTTCGACACAATATGTTCCCCTTCGAAAGGTTCATGGGAGTCTTAAAGAAATATGTTCATAACCGTGCTAGGCTAGAAGGAAGCATCCCCAAGGGCTATGGAACAGAGGAGGTCATTGAGTTTTGTGTTGACTTTCTTCTTGACCTTAAGCCGATTGGTGTTCCTAAATCTCGGTATGAGGGGAGGCTGAGTGGAAAAGGCACACTGGAAGGAAAACAATGGTATGCATGGACAAGGATTCTTTCAATAAAGCACACTACACAGTTCTACACAATTCCACCTTGCTGGCTTCGTATATCGAGAAACACAAGATTATTGTACGCTCAGAAAACCCGGGGATGCCTGACTCCTCGATTAAAGTGGAACACGAGGACACTTTCGGTAGTTGGTTGCAGAAACATTTCATGAATAACAACACTGTTGAAGATCAGCTGTACTTGTTGGCACGGTTACCATCTTCGACTATATGTACTTTATAAGGGTACAAGATAAATGGTAATACATTTTACACGATCGCCCAAGATAAAAAGAGCACAAACCAAAACAGTGGTGTCCACTTTGATGCAACATATGACAATGGGCAGAAGGACACATATTATGGGTACATAGAGGAGATATGTGAACTTTTGTATGGACCTACTTTTAAGGTCCCTTTGTTTTGGTGCAAATGGGTCAAGATGATAGGAGGAGGGGTACATGTAGACGAAAAGTATGGCATGACAACAGTGGATCTCAACAATATTGCGTACATGGACGAACCATTCGTCCTACCCAACAATGTGGCTCAGGTTTTCTATGTGAAGGACATGTCTACGAAACCGAGAAAAAGAAATCAGCAAAAGAATACATCGTCCGATGAGCCAAAGCGTCACATAGTTCTTTCAGGGAAAAGAAACATCGTGGGAGTGGATGACAAGACAGATATGTCAGAAGATTATGATAAGTTTCACAAAATCCTGCCCTTCGAAGTGAAAACTGGCCCAAGCCTCCTGTTAAATGATGAAGATTATCCATGGCTACGACGCAGAAGAAAACAACAACACTAGATAGGGATGTTGGTGTAATATATTAAACCTTTTATGTAATCATATTGTCAAATGATGAAGATTCTCCATGGCCATGACAGCCGCACTATAAATAGAGGGAAAGGGCGGGGCAGGGAGCACCAATAATAGGAGTTGAACCTTTAGTCCCGGTTGGAGAAACCAACCGCGACTGAAGGGATTGCGGCAGGCTGGGCCAGACAGCACCAATAATAGGGGTTGAACCTTTAGTCCCGGTTGGAGAAACCAACCGCGACTGAAGGGATTGCGCTAGGCTGGGGTAGGAAGCACCAATAATAGGGGTTGAACCTTTAGTCCCGGTTGGAGAAACCAACCGCGACTGAAGGGATTGCGGAAGGCTAGGCCAGATAGCACTAATAATAGGGGTTGAACCTTTAGTCCCGGTTGGATGAACCTTTAGTCACGAGTGAGCACTAATAATAGGGGTGAGTGTTGACACTATGCCGAGCTACTTGTACTATAAATAGGCCAGTCCTCCAGCCAGTTTGAAGCATCTCCAAGATCGATGGTTTTCGAGAGCAAGGACACCACTGCGGCCAATTTGAGGGAGATGCCGCCAGAGCCCAGTCCTCCGGCATCTCCAACAAACTGGTCATAGAGGCACTCCCTAATATGTGAAATTAGGTTAGCTCCTAGGCATATTGATCTAGTTATAGAAGTTGCAAGATGCAAGATGGTCTTCGAGAGCAGGGACACCACTACACTGGTGGAAATCAGGGCTGTAGTCCCGGGCCGCAACGGGCTCTAGTCCCGGTTTTGGGCCCGGGACTGCGAAAACGGGACTAGAGGCCCCTCTAGTCCCGTCTCGCTACGGCCCGCGACTGATAACAGCCACGTGGCTATTTTAGCGCCGTGGGGGGGGGGGGGCGGAAACCCTCTAGTCCCAGGCCATAACACCACCCGGGACTATAAGGTTTCCTGCCGCGGCAGAGAATTTTGTGTTTCTCTATCGCGGCAGATATTGTGTATTTCCTCTTTTTTGCCATTTCGTTCCTTTTTCGTTTTGTGTTTCACTATAATTTCAAACATATATTTAAGTACACATATTCTACACTAGTACATACACAGTACACGTTGATGTATCTATATAATTAATTGATCCCTTGCAAGCATACATTGATGATATATATATCAAAAGAAAGAAATGTTTTGAAATTACACGGTCATTGATGAATATACATATCATATCAGCTACATGGAGATCACTAAGGCAAATCGAGTTCCACGTCATCCGCATAATGCTCTCCATGTACATCAAGGACTTCCTTCATCATAAATCCCGCCAGATCCTCTTGAATTGCTCTTATGCGCTGGTCTGGCTCTAGTTTCTCCCACAAATCATAAATATAATGTGAGTCAACTTTCTGCTCACTGGTCAACTCGCGGATGTACTCGCAGACGTAGTATCCACATAAATGAGTTCCCGGTGGCTGCTGTAAACTCTTCACCATATTATGAGTTAGCTCCTCTTTGAATGGACCTGGTATTTTCTGTCTAAACCGTGTCCAACACCTGCTCGGCAAAGAAAATGAACAAAGGAGTTATTAGTTACTTGATATCAGGAAATGAATGAAAGAGGCCGATATAATGCGATAATGATTGAAATTACTTATGGAGCATTGCTTTCATGTCGCTCCACTACTCTTGGTCCCAACTTAATGAGCCGTGGACTTCAACTAGGGACTTGTCAACTTGAATGTTTAGCAAGATCGAGTGGAATCTGTGGATGTTTACATAAGCATACATGCATAGCTCATCGAGTAAGCAAAAATAAAATGTGTACAAGATATAAACACTCACTTGAAGTTGTAAGGAAATAGTATTTCCTTAACAAAATTATTCTCGGTTAAGAACCTGCACTGGTCTTCCTCCACGTCATTGGGGTGATTCTTTAACGTATATTGATTAACGATATATGGGTCAATGAACCCAACGTCGTATCTTCTAGCTCTTTTATATTCAAGCATCTTCATTTTGCAGAATATAATATCATACAAAAGGATATATAGTTAGGATAATATATTAAATGCAATGAACGAGCTGAGCTACAAACTTAATTATAGAAATAAATCACTTACATACAGTAGCAAACAATGATAGATTTGTCGAGGGCGCGTTGGTTGTATAACTGAAACAGTTCGGTCATTTGAACCTGTATCGAGTATGGTTTGAAGTGATGCTCCTTATAACGTCCACCGGAAACCAATCTTTCTGATGTTTTTTTCTGCTTGCGACATGTACCATTCGTGTAGATTTCGCATATGTGTGGATATACGCGCGAGCTCCTCATTATTGACTAGTGGCTCCCCTTGGACATACTTCCATACTATCTGACCCACTGGCGTATCTTCATAGCCTAAATATATTGACTAAGAGACATTTTTGCTTCGGTAGCAAGTGCTTTGGCCTGCAATACAGTGATTCCCATTAGGGAAGCATTATTATGGGCTCTGGGGTCCATTATTTGCATGTCCATATCCATTTTAGCTCTGAAGGCCTTGTCGAGGTCTGAAATGACTTTGAGCTGGGCGACTGATTGATTCTTCTATGCTCCGAGCTGGGCAACTTGCTTCCCGCTTTTTGCACTTGTGATTTTTTCTTCTGTGCTTGCTTAATTATCTCCCGGTCATAGTCTGATTCCAGATTCATCGATATCTGGGATGGTTGCTGAAGAAAGGACTTAGCCCACTTTTTGGTTTTTTCATCATATACCAGCTTTGGCTCAGGCTTTTTGGGTGCAAAATGCGCCTTAACTTGGGCAGCCACATCCGCGTTAGTTTCCTCATCGGTCTTGTCATAAGGTCTCTTTGGAAGAGCCGGCGGGATGTCGACTATCTTCACCGTTTGACCTTTCTTCGATGTGGGGCGCGGGGGAGCGTCGAACTTCTGTTTCTTCGATGAAGTAGTAGTATGTCACGGAGGCGGAGGCGGAGATCGAGTATTGCGAGGAGGCGGATATTGAGTTGATGTACTCCTGCTGCAGCGATCGTCAGCAAGGCGGGGTGGACTTGGAGGTTGGCGATAATCGGGTTGGGGTGGACTTGGAGGTTAACGATATTCGATGCGGGGTGGACTTGGATTCCTCGGAGTCGGTGGCCTTGGCGCCGATCCTGGAAACTTGATGTACTTCTTCTTCCATAGAATGATGTTGCGCTTGACATCTCCTAGTTTCGTAAGGCCTTCAGGCGTAGCGATTTCAATCTCTAGGTCCACAAAATCCTCCACTATGTCATCCACCGTGACACGAGCATAGCCTAGTGGAATCGGAAGTGAATGGTGGAGTGCTCCAGGGAGACAAGGTAAAGCAGTGCCGATCGCCACCTTGAAGGACAGGTTGTTCATTGGCTGATGTAGCTCACATTGCGCCATCTCTCTGACATCATCCACAGGGTAGTGAGGAGCCGGTGCATCATCCAGCAGTGCTTGATCATTAGCCTGGACCTCCATGGAAGCCACGCTGCTTCTCCGATGGCTAAGATCCAATGTAGGATCATCAGCCTGCGGGTGAGTTGATGACGACGGCCTTTGGCTAATTTCATGCATGAGGTTCTTCAGATCAGCTAGGTCCTGCTCTACCCTGTAGATCTGGTCTGCCTCCCGGTCCTTCTTTCTCTGACGGCTTCTGTAACTGGAATCATACTGAGGAAACCCTTTCTTCTAGGAGACACCGACGCCTTTGCCTCGTGTTCGTCCTCCCTTTTCAGGATTCCCTAGGGCGTGTGTCGGCTCGTCGTTCTCTCTCTCGGGACGGAACAATCCCAATTGAGCATCGTTCATTGCTTGAATAAGGTCTTGGGAGGGTTTTAGAATTTTTTCATGAAATAATGTCTTCCCTGTTTCTGGGTCCAATGATCCCCCGTGCCCGTACAACCAGTGCTTTGACCTCTCGGGCCATCCATCTGTACCAGGAGTGACGCCTCTAGCCCTCATTTTCTTCTCCATAGTTTCCCACTTAGGGACGGCACTCTTGTAGCCACCTGTCCCCATTTTATGATGGTATTTCTTTTGGGCAGCATTTAACGCGTTCTTTGCCGACTTTGCCTTTTCTTTATGAGATTGCTTGTACAGTACAAAATCGGGACACTGTTCTCTCAACTTCTCGTTTACTCCTTTGAAGTCTGGAGTTTTCTTTTTTGCGACATATTTCGCGTATAAACTTTTCTTGTGGTTCCGGTACAGTTTAGCCATCTTGCTCAGAGCCCACTCCTTGACTTTCGCTCTATTTTCAAGCCCACCCAGCCTTGGGGTAATACCATCTACCTCAAATTCTTCATACTCTGGAGGTAGTATGAAATGCGCTAAGAGCTTCTACCAAAGGTCATATTTGGCATCATCGGTGACATAGCTGTTGGATTCTTTACCGGGTTTCTTTGATTGATTCCATTCTTGGATGGTGATCGGCAGGTTATCCCTAACAAGCACCCTGCATTGATTTATAAACATCCTCCGGTGCTTCTCTGAGCAATCGGTTCACCATCATCATCTATTTCTTCGATGGTAAACCTTTGATTACCATACAACTTTTTGTTCGGCCCTCGTTTCGTTCGAGTTGTCGATTGCTTCGATCCGGTGGGCTAAAAGAAGAAGAGAGAGTGATTAATATATATCTAGATCAGTTAATGAATAGAGGTAACACGAGGCTTTATATATATATATATATATATATATATATATATATATATATATATATGTACCTCGCCAGATCCTGTCGAGGGGCCATCATTATTGTTGTTATTTGTTTGCCCTTCGTCCATCCGGTCTTCCCCTTGATACATTAGGTTCTCCTCTAGTCCATCACCGGATGGATTCAGCTATGAGGATATCTCTTCCTTGAGCAAAATATCTTCGCCGATAGTAATATTAAGAGGAATTTCACCTCTTATCATGTCCTGAAGATAACCTTCACCGATGCGACCAGGATCTTCGGATGGATCCATGACGTTATTATCTATAACAAAAAGAGAGTTAAAAAAGGTTATAAAAAACAATAACCCTAATAACTAAAAAAAACAATAACCCTAATATTATTTGCGGTAAAACAATAATCTTAATAACTAAAACAAAAAAACAATAACCCTAATTAATAACCCTAATATTACTTATGGTAAAACAATAATCCTAATAACTAAAACAAAAAAAAGCCTAATATTATTTGTGGTAAAAAAATAATCCTAATAACTAAGACAAAAAAACCCTAATATAAAAAAAACTATAACAAAAAACCCTAATAATCCTAACTATAAAAAAAACTATAGAAAAAAACTATAACAAAAAACCCTAATAATCCTAATAATCGTAATTATAATAATCCTAATAATCCTAACTATAAAAAAACTATAGAAAAAACTATAACAAAAAACTATAAAAAAATCACCCACGCGGCCTCTCGATCGAGCTCACCGATGAGGCGGCGAGGCGGAAAAATTCGTTGGCGGAGCGGCGGCACGTCAAGGCACGGCGGCAGCGGAGCGGAGCGGCACGGCAGCGGAGGACGGCACCTCCCCTCCGTCGTCTTCGATGCGTCTGTGTGCTTCGTCTTTGTTGCGTCGAGGAATGCAAGTGTTGGGCAGCACCTGCCCTGGCGCGCAGCATATATAGGGACGCACCCTTTAGTCCCGGGCTAAGCCACCGCCCGCGACTAGAGGGTCTCTAGTCCCGAGCCGTGGCTTAACCCGCGACTAAAGACCCACCCTCTAGTCGCGGGTTAAGCCACGGCCCGGGACTAGAGGGTTTTTTGGGCCGCTTTGTTTTCGCGCTCGCAGGCCCCCTCTAGTCCTGGGTCGAGCCACGGCCCGGGACAAGTTTGTTATTTGTAAATTTTCTTTTTTTAATTCAAATCAAATATAAAACTTTGGAAAATCATATCTTTTATTGTAAAAATCCAAATAAAACAAATAATATGTCTATTATTATCAGAAAAATATAAAGAATCTTAATATAATATCCATATATCTGTTTGCATCATTTATAAATTATTTTATTTGTAAATTTTCTTTTTTAATTCAAATCAAACATAAAACTTTGGAAAATCATATCTTTTATTGTAAAAATCCAAATAAAATAAATAATATGTCTATTATTATTAGAAACATATAAAGAATCTTAATATAATATCCATATATCTATTTGCATCATTTATAAATTATTTCATTTGTAAATTTTCTTTTTTTTAATTCAAATCAAATATAAAAATTTGGAAAATAATATCTTTTATTGTAAAAATCCAAATAAAACAAATAATATGTCTATTATTATAAGAAAAATATAAAGAATCTTAATATAATATCCATATATCTGTTTACATCATTTATAAATTATTTCATTTGTAAATTTTCTTTTTTAATTCAAATCAAATATAAAACTTTGGAAAATCATAGCTTTTATTGTAAAAATCCAAATAAAACAAATAATATGTCTATTATTATCAGAAAAATATAAAGAATCTTAATAATATCCATTTAGTTAGATCTTTCCTGCCATTTCCCACCGCTTCCCGCCAAGTTTTCCCGCCCTTTCCTTTTTACAAGAGCTTTTAGTCCCGGTTGTAGTCACTAACCAGGACTAAAGATATTTCCCGCCATTTCCCAAAGCTTCCCACCAAGTTTTCCCACCCTTTCCCTCTATATCTAGGGCGATCGCGCCATGGCTATCCACAAATCCACACCTTCCTCTCTTAGAACAATGGACAACGCCTACTAGGACATTCTGACCCTCGAGGAGATCGAGGCGCTGTGCGCCTCCATCTACAATTGTCCGCCGGGCTACCGGCCGCCCGCCGGATGGATGCTGAGCGGTGGAGGGGTTCCTATCCCTCAAGGTTCTGCACACCAGGTGGCCATCACAAACCACTTCTACCACGAGCTCACGCCGGAGCAGCGGATGGATCCCCACTGGGATCCCGACAACTACGACACCTGGAATGCCTTCTTCGCTAATAGGCGGGAAAGGGAGCTCGCCAGGTACGAGGGTGATGGCCCGCCCACGGTGAACCACAAAGAAGCCAGCCGCCGTCTATGGTGGGCGAACCGTACTATCATCGGAGTGATGCGCTACATCGCTAGGGGAGACCATCCTCGCCTGCGGTGCCCACAAGTCCACCCGCCACAGAGCCACAAGAAGGCCCCTCCCCCACCCGGCGGTAGCGGCATCGTCTTCCAGGAGACCCCTCCCCTGCCCTCCGTGAATCCGAGCCGGAGTGGCCCCTGGTATATGCCATGGCTGGGCTGAGGATCCCTAGAGTGGTAGGTGACGATGACGATGAAGATGACGATGACGAAGAAGACCCTGAAGCTGCGTACTATAGGACTAGGCATGATTATGACTAAAGGGGGCGGTTTTAGTCGTGAGTGTTAGCTAGTCCTGGTTTGTCCCAGTTTTTAATATTAATAAATGTCTTGAGTGTTACCTAAATATGAAGATGTTGTATTTAGAGGAAAAGGCCTATAAATAGAGCAGCCTATAAATAGAGGAAAGGGCAGGTAGGCTGGATCAAGCAGCCTATAAATAGAGGGAAATGCCTATAAAGAGAGGGTTAATCTTTAGTCCCGGTTGGAGAAACCAACCGCGACTGAAGGGATTGCGGCAGACTGGGCCAGGCAGCACTAATAATAGGGGTGAGTGTCGACATTATGTCGTGCGGCTTGTACCTTGTCCCGGATGGTGTCACCAATCGGGACTAAAGATGAACCTTTAGTCCTGGTTGGAGACACCAACCAGGACAAAACATGAGTCAGCACTAATAATAGTGGTGAGTGTATAAATTATGTCGTGAGTGTCGACATTATGCCGAGATGCTTGTACTATAAATAGGCATCCTTGTGAGTCCAGTCCTCCAGCCAGTTTGAGGCATCTCCAAGATGGTTTTCGAGAGCAGGGACACCACTACAGCTAGTTTCAGGGAGATGCTGCCGGAGCCCAGTCCTCCGGCATCTCCAAGAAACTGGTCATAGAGGCACTCCCTAATATGTGAAATTAGTTAGCTCCCTGGCGTATTGATCTAGTTAGAGAAGTTACAAGCTGCAAGATGGTTTTCGAGAGTAGGGACACCACTACGGCCATTTTCAGGGAGATGCCGCTGGAGCCCAGTCCTCCGACATCTCCAAGAAACTGGTCATAGAGGCACTCCCTAATATGTGACCTCACGTGTTTGGATATCAGATCTTAATGGTAAGTATGAATCGGGACTAAAGGCCCCCCTTTAGTCCCGGTCTAGCCACAAAACGGGACTAACACACTCAATATTGTTTGCAGACAACACTATACAAATGGACACATGGAGCATCTTCACTCATAAAATGTTACAATTATTACACATCATTTCTTCGCGTGTGTTCCTTTCTGATCCCGCCGTATCCATGGAGCATCTTCATTCATTAACATGATGCTTGGGTCATCCTTCACCGCGAAGGGCGGAATTTTATGAAAGTTATCACAATCTTCTGACATGTCTGTCTTGTCCTCCACTCCCACGATGTTTCTTTTTCCTGAAAGAACCATGTGGCGCTTTGGCTCATCATCTGATGTATTCTTTTTCTTTATTTTTCTTTTTATAGATTTGGTAGACATATCCTTCACATAGAAAACCTGAGCCACATCATTGGCTAGGACGAATGGTTCGTCTAAGTACCCAAGATTGTTGAGATCCGACGATGTCATTCTGTATTTCTTGTCTACCTCAACCCCTCCTCCTGTCAGCTTGACCCATTTGCACGAAACAAGGGGACCTTAAAAGTAGGTCCATAGTCAAGTTCCCCTATAATATGTGGTCTTTGACCCATTGTTGTCTATTGCATCAAAGCAGACACCACTGTTTTGGTTGGTGCTCTTTTTATCTTGGGCTATCGTGTAAAATGTATACCCATTTATCTTGTACCCTTGGAAAGTCGATATAGTCGAAGATGATGACCTAGACAACAAGTATAGATGATCTCCAAGAGTGTTGTTTTTGATGAGATGTTGCAACCAACCGCCGAAACTCTTCATGTGTTCATCTGTAATCCAAGAGTCATGCTTTCCAGGGTTGTTGGAGCATAAGATTTTCTTGTGTTCCTCGATATATGGGGCTGCCAAGATAGAATTTTGTAGAACGATATAATGTGCTTCGGTGTAAGAATGTCCGTTCCTACATATTATTGATTTCCTTCCTAGAGTACCCTTTCCACTCAGTCTCCCCTCATACCGCGATTGAGGAAGACCAATCGGCCTAAGGTCAGGAACAAAGTCAACACAAAATTCAATGACCTCCTCTGTTCCATAGCCCTTGGAGATGCTTCCTTCTGGCCTAGCATGTTTACGAACATATTTCTTTAAGATTCCCATGAACCTCTCAAAGGGAAACATATTGTGTAGAAATATAGGACCGAGAATGGAAATCTCTTCGACTAGGTGAACCAACAGGTGCGTCATAATATTGAAGAAGGATGGTGGGAACACCAACTCAAAACTTACAAGACATTGGACCACATCATTCTGTAACCGTGGTAGATCTTCAGGATTGATTATCTTTTGAGAGATTGCATTAAGAAATGCACATAGCTTCACAATGGGTACTCGAACATTATCTGGTAGAAGCCCCCTCAATGCAATTGGAAGCATTTGCGTCATAATCACGTGGCGGTCATGAGACTTTAGGTTTTGGAAATTTTTTTCTGCCATATTTATTATTCCCTTTATATTCGACGAGAGGCCAGACGGGACCTTAATACTGCTTACGCATTCAAAAAATATTTCCTTCTCTTGTTTGGTAAGAGCATAGCTGGCATGACCTTGAAACCATTCTGGATGCAGGCCATCTGGGTCTTTCATATGTTGATGGTCCTTTCGTGCTTCCGGTGTATCTTTTGTCTTCCCATACACGCCCAAGAATTTCCGATTAAGGTTTCCCCTCAATGCATCACATTGGAAACCTTAAACTCCTTGCGTTATCTGCAAAGTCCGGGTACTTTCTATCGATTTTTCTCCATTGCGACCCATCAGCGGGGTGGCTCAACATCCCGTCTGACTTACGTTCCTCTTTATGCCATCACAACAACTTGGCGTGCTCGTTGTTTCTGAATAAGCGTTTCAACCGTGGTATTATAGGGTACCACATCACCTTGGCAGGAACCCTCTTCCGGGGGGGCTCGCCCTCAACGTCACCAGGGTCATCTCGTCTAATCTTATACCGAAGTGAAGTGCATATCGGGCATGCATCCAAATTCTCGTACTCCTCACTGCAGTAGAGGATGCAGTCATTAGGGCATGCATGTATCTTCTGAACCTCTAAACCTAGAGGGAAGACAGCCTTCTTTGCTTCGTACGTACTGGCGGGCAATACGTTATCTTTTGGAAGCCTATTCTTCATCATTTTTAGCAACTTTTCAAATGAGGAGTCAGGTATAGCATACTCAGCCTTCCATCGCAGCAATTCCAGTGTGCTGCCCAACTTTTTCAGACCATTTTCGCAATTTGGGTACAACAACTTTTTGTGATCCTCTAACATGTGATTGAACTTCTCCCTATCCTTTTCAGTTTCACAATCTCTTCGTGCATCGGAAATGGTCCGACCAAGATCATCAGCGGGTTCATCATGTGTCTCTTCATCCTCCCCTTCAGCATCCCCCATGGAAGTATCTCCGTACTCAGGGAAACCATGATAGTTGTCATCCTGCTCCTCTTCTTCATTGTCTTCCATTATAACCCCTCTCTCTCCGTGCTTGGTCCAACAATTATAACTGGGCATGAAGCCAGACTTCAACAGGTGGCTGTGAAGGGTTTTTGAGTCAGAGTAATCCTTCTGATTCCTACATCCACTACATGGACATAATACAAAACCATTGCGCTTGTTTGCATCAGCAACACAGATGAATTCATGCACGTCATTAATGAACTCGCCAGAGCGTCGGTCAGTACCATACATCCATTCCCGAACCATCTGCATTATAGTAAAAGTATATCAAAAACCATTACACAACATGATCAAATTATTACAAGTTATATTGAGAGCTTATAGAGCATTTGTTTTTGAATTTTGAAAAATTTACATGCACCAATTTGTGAATTGGAGAAAACAATCAACATGATAAATGTACAGTTTTTATTATTGTTCTATCAGTGAAAACCTCATTCCATTCTAAGCTCTAAAACTCTAAAATTAGACATTTCAATTTTCAGTAACTATGTGCCTAATCAAAATTTGTTACACATATATATCAAAATCCTTCTACTTCTAGAGCATGCATGCATTGATCCATATCTCTATACTTCTAGAGCATTATAGAGCTAAAGTAGCAATAAGAGATGAAAGAATGAAGTTCTAACCTTTTAAAGCTTTAGATTTAGGGGTTGCAAACTAAATCTTGACAAATCTTGAGAAAAAAATGGCATGAACTCTCTTGCTTCTTTGAGAAAAATGGCCACCATATGCTTTAGGGCAGCATGACAGGAAGCAGAATATATAGTGGTGGACAACTAGTCCCGGGCTGTGATACGACCCGGGACTAATAGTCCACGAAAAGACTAGCTGGCCTGCTCCAGGTCTTTACTCCCGGTCCGTAATATGGACCGGGACTAAAGATCTGGTCCGGCTCGGGACTAGTGACTACAGTCGTTTCTAGCCGTTAGAGGCCTCACGGCCCGGGACTAGTGCTACCACTAGTCGCGGGAAATGACAGGCCGGGACTGCTGGCATTGTTCACGTCGAACCGAAGAGGGTTTTTCCAGTAGTGCTACGACGAGTTTTAGGGAGATGCCGTCAGAGCCCACTCCTCCAGCATCTCCAAGAAACTGGTCATAGAGGCACTCCCTAATATGTGACCACACGTGTTTGGTGATCAGATCTTCATGGTAAGTATGAATCGGGACAACATCTTCATAGTTTGGGAAAGTCGTAGTACGAATCGGAACTAAAGGCCCCCCTTTAGTCCCGGTCCAACCATAAAATGGGACTAACACTCAAGACATTTATTAATATGTAAAAACTGAGACTACGGAATCGGGACTAAAGGCCCCCTTTAGTCCCGATACAGCCACAAACCGGGACTAACATTCAATACATTTATTAATATTAAAAACCGTGACAAACCGGGACTAGCTAACACTCAGGACTAAAGCCGCCCCCTTTAGTCATAATCATGCCTAGTCCGATAGTACACACTTATAAAGGTCCCAACCTGATAAGGTAGAGATACCTGTGTTTACAATGCTAGTCCCTGGATCAATAGCTAGCATCCACAGTTTAAGATGTAATATCAAGAAACAAAGTTCATAATACAACTTTATAACCAGGAATAAAATAATTCATTACATCTTACATAGCTCATATGGCTATCTCATTACAATGCAGGAGAAAAATCTATATAGCATGGAGTCCTTCATCTTCAAAGTGCCACAAGCAATCATGTTGGTTGTAGACTTGTAATCCTAATCAACACACTTCACTAACATCAAAACAAACCTGCAACATAATAAGTTACAGCCACAAGGGTCAATACATTTGAATTGTATTGGCAAGTTTCACTACTATGTGGAAATAAGTTGGAGTCTATCAATACATGCATATTTGGCTAAGTAGGGTTTAGGCTCATTTGCAGAAAGCAATATGGTTTTATCCTATATTTTCAAAAATAGTTTTTGATATTTTAATCAATATTTATGCACTCCTTGGAAACTCCAAGTGCTTCTAATCCCTTATTGACACCATCAAGTTTTACTTTGAGAAATTGGAATGTCGAGATCTTCCATAGCTTCAAGCCTTAGTTGCTCAGAGTTGTCCGTAACCGGGGACACGGCTAAGTACCTAGAATTTGATCTTCTGCAGAAGTTGTACACTTTACCCACATGACACAATCTCGTCTTGACGCCACGAGTGGCCGCTGGATAAGTACACACCAAATGGAGTACCGGCAGATCGAGAATGTGACAAAGTCTTTCCATAGAAGTCCTCCCAAGACATAATGCTAGCTTGTCTATCAGGCACCAATGTAAGGATATATTTCCAATACATGAATCCGGTTAACCTGAGTAGGTGCCAATGCAAGGGTCTTCCACTATGTAATTGACTAAGCCAGAGCCCATTTAGCATGTGGCTATACACGGAAGCCACTGTACGAGAAACATGTTCAATCTCTAAGTCCCTAGGTGGTTTTCTTATAGTGCACATACAAAAAGATAGCCATATAAACATGGTTCCCTTTGTTGCCACCTTATCTACAATTGAGTATCCACATTCCACCCAGGTGATTCATTGAGTACTTGTTTTATTATATAAAACATATATTTTCCAACACTTCATATACTCATAACATAGTATTCCACCCCAAGTCTATAGCAGGGCTAAGCATACTACAACTATGATGTTTTCACTAAGGAAGATATAAAGGGTTTCCTAATAGGACATAGTATAGCATAGTAACATAGTAGCCCTATCATGCATACTACAAAATAACCACTAAGTGTAATGAAAATAGTAGGACATGGATGATTCTATTGAAATGTTTTGACTTGACCACAACTTGTGAAATGAATTGAGACTTTGACTTGACCACAACAGGGCTGTGATATGAAATACAAGTTCCCACTTAGGAGTTATAAAATTGTGACTAGCATTCATTTGCTTCTAGACTTAGTAGAGATAAATCTGGCTTTTGCAAAATAACCCTAGAGCCTAGTGTCCTATTATCAAAAACCCCTTTTCCCTTCTTAGTATTAGTTTGAGAGTACTTAAAGAGTACTCATGGCTTTGTCCCTGGCTATTCCCATGGCCAGACTATGAAGAGGAGTACCTGGAGGATGGACCCCAGGAAGGTTATGACAACTAGGATCATCTCCCATCGCCAGCATTGCCTGTGACCCCGAAGATGGAGCTTCGCCTACGCTACCCTTATCATTACATATTCCGCTGCTTGAAGTTGTATTAAGAACTGGATCATGAGATCCTTATTTGTGTAAGACCTTATATATGGTTTGTAATGGATGATGTACTGTGGTATCCAATTCTGTTATGTCTCGCAAAAATGGTAATCCTGGGATTGCGATGTATGGCATCACAGGAATCTGGGATTAAAAATCCGGGTGTTGACAAGTTGGTATCAGAGCCATCCTGACCATAGGAGACCCTAGTTAGACTGGAAGTTTGAATCAAAAACTTAGTTTCAAAACCAAAGGAAGCAAATATTTACAAAAACTTATTCTTATTCTTATCTCTCTAATTCTTTCATGAAAATTCATGTTCCTCAAAAACTCTTGCAAAATACATAAAATTTTGACACACTTGTTGATCACTCTACTAACTTACTCATCCTATATTCTTATAGATGGACGTGAAGTACAGAAAGTTTTATCAGTTGGGTAATGGAGGAGACCTTATCTTTGAGAGGGATTTGGACCAGCTTTCGGAACTTCTAGAGCGTCCGCACCCCGAGTTCTTCGGAGCTCAGCTCAATGATCAAGGAGGAGAAGATCTGCAGTGGCTAATTGTTGCAAGTCTCCGAGGAAAGATTGAACCTCCCACTGCTGAGGGAATTCAGTTTACCTTAAGAGAGAACAATTGGCTCGATGGACTTGCCAGGGCCATGCAGGAAAGTCTTGCCCGTCTGTGTGGGCAAAGCATCAATCAGATCAAGGGAACCCGCTTTGAGTTCTGCCCAAGGCGTGATGCAAATGGACAACCACTGGAAGCACCATACCACCCCGAGCTGAAGACTCAATTGGACCACCTTAGCTTCATGATGTACGATTGTCAACAGGAGTTGGATAATTGCCGTGACAAATCCAACCACAAGTCTACCATCATCAAGACGAAGGATCAAACCATCGCCATGCTAGCAAAGGATCGCAAGTCTCGTCGCCATCAGCTCGACAAGAAGGAGCGCATTATTGCCCGTCTCCGCCACCGCATCTCATCTTTGGAAGAGATCATCCACGAGAGAGACATGTAGTTGGAGGAAAGGGAGAATGTCGGAGAAGATCTTCGTGGAGACCCCTACTCCTATCTCAGCGATGATGATGATTTTCTTGAGGATCGGGCCATGGACTTCTTCACCGATGAGGATGATTTCGCCTTCATCGATGATGATGAAGATGATGAAGCCACAGATTCCGAGGAGTAGTAGCACTTGAGCACTAGCGTAGTGAGTAGCATTCGGTCCCACTGTATAGTAGTTCACAGAATGGTTCTTAAAACCATCTGTTTTTCTTGTTGTTGTGGTGTGTGTTGTATCGTGTGAATGAATGAATGAAAAGCAAGTTGCTAGAAAATCTGAGTCAAACTTTAAAACTTTTCAAAGTCCCCGAAACCTTAGAAATTTCCCTCTTTTCTCATAATCTATCTCAATCTTCAGATGCCACACGGAGGAAGTGGTTCATCCCCGGACCCGATGTTGCAGATCCTGTAAATGTTGACTTCTGACCGCGAAGCTGAAAGAGCGGAACGTCAAGCCACCCTAGCCACTTTGCAACAGATAGCTCAGCTAGCCCACAACAACCAAGGCCACTGAAATCAAGATAACCATGGATCTAAGCTCAAGAATTTCTAGAATACCAACCCACCTATTTTCACTAAGTCAGAAGAGCCCCTAGACGCAGATGATTGGCTGCAAACCATGGAAAATAACTTAGAAGTCGCTGGAGTGGAAGCCAACGAGAAAGTTCTGTTCGCCACCCACTATCTAGCCGGAGATGCCAGGGCATGGTGGAACAGTGTTCGTGCAATGACCGGAGGACAGATGATGACCTGGGAGGAATTCAAGGTCAAGTTCAGCAGAACCCATGTACCACCGGGTTTGATCAAGAGGATGAGAGACGAGTTCAGAGAACTGAAGCAAGGAAGGATGACTGTAGTGGAATACCGTGACAAATTTTTGTCATTAGCTAGGTATGCCCCGGATGAGATAGACACGGAAGCCAAGAATAAAGAGAGATTCTTGAATGGTCTGCATGATGAGATGCAGACAGTGTTAGTCAATATCCCCTTTGCGGATATTGAAGCCCTTGTCGACTCTGCCATCCAGATGGAAGGAAAGATCAACCAAGCCAATGAGAACCGCAAGCGTCGTATGATGCATCAGCCAGGAACCCATCAGACCCCAAACTATCGCCCTAACCCATCTCCAGGATTTGCCCCAAGAACCAACAGACCCCCGATGAACCGTCCCACCTATCCCAACCGTGGAAACCCTAGACCCGGAGGAAATCACAACAACCCCGGCAACTCTAGCAATTTCAACCGTGCCCCACCCAAGTTCAACACCAACAATGCTGCCACCAACACCAACACCGCCCCGAGGACTGGAAGCAATGCTGTGCCTGTAGCAGCAAAGGACAAGTCACAAGTGACTTGTTATGACTGTGGAAATAAGGGTCACTAGTCCAACGAGTGCCCCAACAAGAAGAATGCCGTAGCACCCAATGCCAATGCCCCAGCTCAGCAACAGCGTCGTGTTCAGCCCGGAAGAAGGTTTGCCCCAGGGAATTCACTCAACCGCAATGGCCGTCTTTTTCTCATGCATGCTGAAGAAGCTCAGGAAGCGCTAGACGTCGTGCTGGGTATGTTTTCTGTTAATTCAGTACTTGTAAGGGTGTTGTTTGATTCTGGTGCATCGCATTCATTTGTCACCGAATAATTTGCATGCACTAGTAAAACTCAACCAACCAAATTGAAGCATGTAATGATTGTTCAAATTCCCGGATCAACCACCAATGCTAGGAAAATTTGCAAAGCCGTCCCTATCCGAATCCATGGCATATATTTTTATGCTAATCTGATAGTACTCGGAACTAAAGGTTTGGAAGTAGTACAAGGAATGGATTGGATGTCCAAACATAAAGGATTGATTGACTGTGCCAAGAAAGCCATCACCATGACCAGTACAGTCGGAATATCAGTCGAGCATATATCCGAAACCTTACCTCATCAATTCAAATGCAATAATAGTATAGCCCAACCTACCATTGACCAAGTCCGGATAGTCTGTGAATACCCCGATGTATTTCCAGATGTTTTGCCCGGTATGCCCCTAGATCGGGATATCGAGTTTATCATCGAACTAATCCCCGGAACAGGACCCATAGCCTAGAGACCCTATAGTATGAACCCATCGGAGCTAGAAGAACTGAAGAAGCAACTGGATGCCATGCTGGAAATCGGATTGATTCAACCAAGTGCGTCACCATGGAGATCACCTGTCTTGTTTGTGGACAAGAAAGATGGAGGTAACCGTTTGTGTACGGATTATCGGAAGTTGAATGATGTCACCATCAAGAACAAGTACCCCTTTCCCAAGATAGAAGATTTGTTTGATCAGTTGACCGGTGCCAAAGTGTTTTCTAAGATTGATCTTAGAACTGGTTATCATCAACTCAAGATTCGTGTAGAGGATATTCCAAAGACTGCCTTTACCACCAGATATGGACTATACGAGTATACTGTCATGTCTTTTGGATTAACCAATGCCCCCGCTTATTTCATGAACCTCATGAATAAGATTTTTATGGACTTCCTGGATAAGTTTGTCGTTGTTTTCATCGATGACATTCTGATTTACTCCAAATCAGAAGACGAACATGAGCTACACCTAAGGACCATTCTTGGAACCCTTAGAGAGCATCAGTTGTATGCCAAGTTTAGCAAATGTGAATTCTGTTTACAGGAGGAAGGATTCCTTGGTCACATTGTATCAGCCGTTGACCCTGCCAAAGTGAAAGATGTAGAAGATTGGCAAGCCCCACCCACTCAAACCCAAGTTCGTGCATTTCTCGGATTGGCGGGATATTACCGCAAGTTCGTAGAAGGATTCTCGAGTATCGCCTGACCCATGACCCAATTACTGAAGAAGGTCAAGAAGTTTGAATGGACTGACAAATGTGAAGCGAGTTTTCAATAACTCAAGAGAAGATTGATTTCAGCCCCAATCTTAATCATGCCGGATATCACGAAGCCCTTCGATGTGTATTGTGACGCATCCAAGATCGGTCTCGGATGTGTGCTAATGCAAGAAGGCAAAGTTATATCTTATCTATCTCGACAATTGAAGCAACATGAGCAAAATTACCCAACCCATGACCTCGAACTCGCAGCCGTAGTTCTAGCCCTGAAGACATGGAGGCATTACCTGATGGGAAATCGTTGTGATATTTATACGGATCACAAGAGCCTGAAGTATATATTCACTCAGAAGGAGCTGAATATGAGATAGAGGAGATGGATTGAGCTAATCAAGGATTACGATCTAGACATTCACTATCACCCTGGTAAAGCCAATGTGGTAGCAGATGCCCTTAGCAGATTGCCGTGCCGCTTGAACTCCATGATCTTGAAGGAGCAACCAAGTTTGCACAAGGAGATGGAAGATTTTCGAATGGAATTAGTGAGCGAAGGATTTTTGGATAGTATAGAACTTCAGCCCACTTTGATCAGCCAGATCAAAGAGGCGCAGAAAGGAAATGCTAGTATCGACGGAATCAAGCGTCGTATCAGTACAGGCAAAGTACCCGGATTTGTGTACGAAGAAGGAGTTCTGTGGTACAAAGGACGCCTTTGTGTACCAGCCGATTCTTAGTTGAAGGAAGTTATTCTAAAGGAAGATCATGATACTCTTTATTCTATCCACCCCGGAGGAACTAAGATGTATCAAGATTTGAAGGAGAAATTTTGGTGGCATAAGATGAAGAGAGAAATCGGAAGCTATATCGCCAAGTGTGATATATGTCAGCGAGTCAAGGCAGGACATCAAATACCCGCTAGATTATTGCAACCCTTGCAGATTCCGGAATGGAAATGTGATTCCGTTGGAATGGACTTTATCATTGGACTGCCTACTTCTAGTAGGGGAAATGACTCTATCTGGGTCATAGTGGACAGATTGTCCAAAGTCGCCCATTTCTTGCCCATCAAGACCACATATCAGAGTTCGAAACTAGCGGAGTTATACATCGCTAGAATAGTTAGTTTGCATGGAGTCCCTAAGAACATTGTATCGGATTGAGGAACTCAGTTCACCTCGAGATTCTGGAAGAAAGTTCATGAAGGTTTAGGAACCCGCCTAGATTTCAGTACCGCGTATCACCCTCAGACAGATGGACAAACGGAGCGAGTAAATCAAATACTCGAAGATATGTTGAGAGCCTGTGTGTTAGAATATGGATCCAAGTGGGAAGACTGTCTACCGTTTGCAGAATTTTCATACAACAAGAGTTATCAAGCCAGTTTGCAAATGGCCCCCTTTGAGTTCATGTATGGAAGAAAGTGTCGCACCCCTTTGAACTGGTCGGAAGTAGGAGAGAGTCAGATTTTCGGACCCGACATCCTACGAGAAGCAGAAGAGAAGGTTCACAAGATTCGTGAGCACCTCAAGACCGCCCAATCCAGACAGAAGAGTTACGCTGACAAGAGACGTCGAGACCTCGCCTTCAACATAGGAGATTTTGTATATCTGAAGGTGTCGCCATTGAAGGGAATTCAGCGTTTCCAACTCAAAGGAAAGTTAGCCCCCAGATATATCGGACCCTTCAAGATTCTGAACCGTCGAGGAGAAGTGTCGTATCAATTGGAACTACCTGAAGAGATGTCAGCCATGCACAATGTGTTCCATATCTTGTTACTTTGCAAGTGCCTCGAAGTTCCAGAGAAGACGGAAGTGTTCAAGAATATCGATCACCGGACCATAGAGATCAACGATGACCTGACCTATCCTGAAGTACCCATCCGTATTTTGGAAGAATCCTTCAGAATTACCCGAACCCGAAGCCTCAAGTTTCTCAAGATTCAGTGGAGAAACCACACAGAAGAGGAAGCTACCTGGGAGCGCGAAGACCACATCAGGACGGAGTTTCCCGATCTCTTCAAATCCTAGGTAATCTTTTTCGTCCTTTTTCAAATCTCGGGACGAGATTTTGTTTAAGGGGGAAGGTTTGTAACATCCCAAAAATACTAAGCTTGGATCATCAAACACTAATCATCAAACTTAGGGTTAACAAAAACTTTTCTAAACAAAATTATGGAAGCATGCATGTGAGTATGCATTTCATTTTGAATTCTTTTAAACCACCTTGTTTGTGCGTTCCTTTGCTTGTATATCGATGCTTAGGTGAAATAAACATCATCTAAACATTTCCCACACTTTTCCTAAAGACAAGTAAATCAAAACAAATAAAATAAGGGAATGGTCATTTTGACCAATTTAATTCCCATGCCTACTTTAGCTGTCTCAAACTTTCAGAACCTAACAGAAACTTTTCTGGATCTTTGCACCCCTTGATTATACTCATAACAAAGTATCAAGGCCCACCTTGTGATCATCCAGAAACTTTCAAATGCATAGTTTAAATGGCAATTAAAAATGGAATCTATATCATATGGGAAGATCCCACTTTTTCAAAAATCACTCAAACAAGCTCAACTTTCAAAACCCAAGCATCTGCAGACTCACCAGCACCAACCTAGCACACCCACCAAAAATCTTTTCAAAATTCAAAACTTGAGTTCTTGCGGCCATTTCATCAAACAGGTTGCAGACACAAATCAAACAAAATCCAAACACTATTGTGAGCAGTGATTGAAGCCAAACTTGTTCCCTCTCTGGTTGCAACTAGGCTTTAGTAGATCATCTAGCTCAATTGCACACCCTTAGCATCACTGTAAGCTTGGCATTGCCATCAATGGTGAGCAGGCCGAATGCAACCTTGTCACCCCCATATCGACAGACAGCTAGGAGGAGAAACAAGCCTAGCCAGCATGTCTGGGAGCAAGCCAACACCCCACTGCCACTCCCTGTCCCGCGCTCGAACGTTGCCAGCCACTGGACCACACGAACGAACCATGCCAACCTCGCCAGCAACCATGCCGAGAGCACACCCCGTGCGCCACGCTCGACCAACGCCCACAGACCGTGCGCCGCCCTCGCCGCGTGCATACATGATCACCACCGTCCCAGCAACCCCGCAGACACGCTCGTTCGCCGCCCCGCGGACCACGCGCGTTGTGCGCCGTTAAATTCTCCGTCGGGCACGCGCAGAGCACCGTCGCGTTCCGACCCAACCGCACCGCCCCACGTCCCGCCACCGTGTCGTTGAGCATCGCCAGGGAGCACCGCACCGCCCCCTAACGTCGCCCATGCCGATAGCCGTCTGTACCACCGCCCCCGACGAGCTCACCATGCGCCCCGTCGGTCCCCTCGCTCGACTATAAATAGAGGCCACCCCTAGTCGAATTCTTCACACCATTCTACTCCCCTCTCCTCACTGATCGTGCCACACCGTTCTCGGAGCAAGGAGAGCACCACCTTGTCGGAATTTCACTGGAGCCCGCCGCCTTTGGAGAAGAAGGGAGCCAGCGATTGGAGCCGCCCCAAGAGGAGCCACCGGTACCAGGAGATTCGCCGTCGTCGACTTCGTCGTTCGCCCGCCTCGCCAACCCTCGCCCGCACCCCGGTGAGCCCCCAACGACCCCCACTGGCAGCGCTAGGTTTCTGTCTCGCCGGCGTTGCCCAACGTCGACGATGACTCTCAGCCGTTGGATTAGAACCAGATCGAACGCACCACAGCGTCCCATACCGCTTCGCACCCCCTCGTCTCACTGACGCGTGGGGACAGCCACTTAAACAACCCGCGGAAGCGCTGCGCTTATCAGGCCGGCCCAGTATCGCTTCCCGCGCAGCCCAGCTATTTGAATTAAACCTTTTCTATTTTATTTCAAACACACTTCTGTACCCATTTTCAAAAATCAACCCAGGTCGACTCAGTGCACCAATTTGAATGAAACCAATTTTGTTAGAAAGGTCTAGGAATGCTGAATCCAAGCCCGTTGGATTCAAGTCATTTGGATCTGTAGATCATCCTTGGTAAAAATAACAAGGCAGACACTTTTCTGCATTCAAACATTTGTCAAAGTTAAACCACAATAGCTTTTGAGTTGATTCCAACTCTCAAAAATCACATTTAACTATACCTTTCAGAATATAAAAAAAAAATATAGGTTTACTTACAGAAATAATGTTCAAGTAATAAAAGAATGCCACATAGACATTTCTAGACATATTATTAAATTAAAATAAAAGGGTAAAACCTTATTAAATTGTGACACCACTTTAAATCACATTCCCATGGACTAAAATATGTGGTGATGACATGTGTCAACATGATCCCATGTTTGGTTTGGAGAATATTAAATCTTAAGTAGTTTTTCATTGAGTAGAAATTACTTTTTTAAAAATAAAAAGGATTTTAAACCAAACCTTAATCTTGTAATGTTAGTGATGATGTTAGATCATCTATAGGACCCCTTTTGTGTGATGATTGCAAGTAGTTAAGTATTGCTTGGTGATTGTGTACATCGTATTATTTATAGACACTAGTACCGACCAAGGATACGAGGAGGAAGGAGGATTCTACGAAGAAGAAGCCGAGGAGAACTTCAACCAATGCTCTGCACAAGGCAAGCCTTACTAATCAAGTTGACCTATGCAAGCTTATACTTGCAATTGTGCAAGCAAATACTTGCTTGTTACCATGCCAATCATATGCCTTAAGCATATGTGATCATACCCACTTGATACCCCAATCCTAGTTTTATTTGCAGGCTTCTACTTTACTTCTTTATCAAAGCCTTAGCTTAGATTTGACGTAAGTGACTGGTAGATTCTAGAATGATATGTTTGAAGGTTGCATAAAGAACATAAAATTTTGCCTAAGTTAGAAACCTTGATATCATCCTAAGATATAAGGATGTACTTAGTTGAAACCCACTAGTTACCACCCCTCATTAGTGCTACCCCCACTTATAGATGCTAGTGCTAAGCATAAAACTTGATCAACTTTAGATGGGAATACTTGGTGAAAATGGTTATGAAAACCTTAGAATGAGGGATCATTCTACTAAGATTTTTTGACATATGTTTCCGAACACCAGATGATTTTGGTGACGAAAATGTTGAGGCATGAGCCTTAGCCCTTTATAAAACTGATGGTTGTTTGGATGCGATACCATTCCAATGTTACCGTACAACCACAATACCTGAAGATTGGGTAGGGCTTGACTGGAAGCTTATATACCTTAGTATTAGTTCCCTCACGGCCAAGGTCTGAGCTGAGGCTACCTTGCGAAGATTGTCCACCTGTGCAGTACCTAAGATGACAGTTGGTCATGGTTGGGAGACCAAACTCACATGAGAGGTGCTTATACTAGGGCGTGTAATTGAAAGGTTAGGATTGATTATCCGCATACTGAGTATGGTGAATTCAGGATTTGTTCCTGACGGATGTATCGAATGTTGTGGTGAAAGTGTACAATCTCTGCAGAGTGTCAAACTATTCGAATAGCCGCGTCCGCGGTTATGGACAGTTGGAGTGGCCATACTGTTTCCCGTCAGATGTTTTCAAAATGACTTGTGAAATGAATTGAGATTTTGACTTGACCACAACAGAGTTGTGACATGATTTACAAGTTCCCCCTTTAGGAGTTATAAAATTGTGACTAGTTTCTTTCTGAACTTAGTAGAGATAAATCTGGCTTTTTGCAAAACAACCCTAGAGCCTAGTGTCCTATTATCAAAAACCCCCTTCACTTGTTTAGTATTAGTTTGCGAGTACTTAAAGAGTACTCATGGCTTTGTCCCTGGCTATTCCCGTGGCCAGACTATGAAGAGGAGTACCTGGAAGATGGACCCCAGGAAGGTTACGACAACTAGGATCATCTCCCATCGCCAGCATTGCCTGTGACCCCGAAGATGGAGCTTCGCCTACGCTACCCTTATCATTACGTATTCCGCTGCTTGAAGTTGTATTAAGAACTGGATCATGAGATCCTTATTTGTGTAAGACCTTATATATGGTTTGTAATGGATGATGTACTGTGGTATCCAATTCTGTTATGTCTCGCAAAAATGGTAATCCTGGGATTGCGATGTATGGCATAACAGGCATCTGGGATTAAAAATCCGGGTGTTGACAGCGGACCATCACCATCATACCTGGCGAGCTGCCTTTCCCACTGTTTAATGAAGAAGGCATTCCAGGTGTCGTAGTTGTCAGGATCCCACTGGAGATCCATCCGCTGATCCGGCATGAGCTCTTGGTAGAAGTGGTTTGTGATGGCCTTCTGTCGAGCAGAGCCTTGAGGCACAGGAGGGACAGGAACACCTCCAGCGCTCAGCATCCAGCCGGCGGCCGGCCGGTAGCCTGGTGGGCAAGGGTAGCTTGAGGCGCACGGCGCCTCCGTCTCCTCGAGGGTCAGAATTGCCCAATAGGCGCTGTCCATTTCCGTGAGAGAGGAAGGTGTGGATGTGTGCATAACCATGGCGCGATCGGCCTATATATAGATGCAAAGGGTGGGAAAACATGGCGGGATGCGGTGGGAAATGGAGGGAAATATCTTTAGTCCCTGTCAGTGGCTACAACCGGGACTAAAAGCTCGGTTCAGAGGAAAGGGCAGAAAAACTTGGCGTGAAACGGTGAGAAATGGCAGGAAAAATCTTTAGTCCCTGTTAGTGGATACAAACGGTACTAAATCTCATTCAGAAAATGGATTTGGATTAATTATTCAAATTCAAGAACTTTTCATGTTGAAAGTTTAGTGAGATTCAAAAATATGCAAAAAAAATAGTTAATGCATTTTTAAATTGATAATGGAAAAATGGGAAATAATTTAACTATTTAAAATAATTATTTGATAAAACAGAAAATGGATTTGGATTAATTATTCAAATTTAAGAACTTTTCATGTTGAAAGTTTTGTCAAATTCAAAAAATATGCAAAAAATAATAGTTAATGCATTTTTAAATTGATAATGGAAAAATGGTTAATAATTTGGCTATTTAAAATAATTATTTGATAAAATAGAAAATGGATTTGGATTAATTATTCAAATTCAAGAACTTTTCATGTTGAAAGTTTTGTCAAATTCAAATATATGCAAAAAATAATAGTTAATGCATTTTTAAATTGGTAATGGAAAAATGGTTAATAATTTGACTATTTAAATAATTATTTGATAAAACTGAAAATTTGAAAAAAAGGCACAGCGCGCGCTGGGGTTTTTGGCCCAGCGCGCGCAAATTTGGGCCTTTAGTCCCGACCCTGTTTACTAGCCGGGACTAAAGGTCTGGCACGAGCGCGCGAAAACGAAACGCCCCCCCTCTAGTCCCAGTGCGTGGCACCATCCGGGACTAGAGACCCCCCTTTAGTCCCGGCTGGTGCCACGGACCGGGACTAGAGGGGGGTATAAATGTAGCCCTTCTTCCCCGGTGCGTTCCACGCACCGGGAGAAGAGAAGGCCAGCAGACGAGCATGACGCCGCCAGGCTGCCCAACTCCGACGATGAGCAGCACGCCGCCGCGCCCACGCCTCCCTCTGCGTCGGCCTGCCGCCGCGCCCCACGCCCGAGCCTGTCGCCGCACCCCGCACCCCCGCCGACCTGCGCGCCGTCCGTCGACGCAGCGCCCCGATCTCCTGCACCGCCAGCCTCCGGCCACCGCCTGCCGCCAGCACCGCCGCCAGGTAGGATGATTTGTTAGTGTTATGATTTTGTTATTAGTGTGTTTAATTAGGATTTGTTAGTGTTAGGATTAGTGTTAGGATTTGTTAGTGTTAGGATTAGTGTTAGGCCTAGGGTTTAGGTTTAGGTTTAGGTTTAGGTTTTATAAGTCAAGTGTAAGTTTATCGGTGAAGGGAATGGGCACGGCTATGTGTCGAGCCCTAGGGTTAGGGTTAGGGTAATTATTGTAAGAGCCTCTTTGCAACCGGAGTTAGGGTTAGGGTTAGGGTGTTGGTTCTCGGTGGTGACCGAAGTTAGGGTTAGGGTGGTGGTTCTCGCAGGAAGCCGCTTAGTCGCCCGCCTCTCCCGTGGCCACCATCACCGGCCACCGCCACTGCACCTCTGGGTTTAGGGTTTAGGTTTTATTTGTTAAGTTCAAATAAATATTGTGTTCATTTTGTAGGAACTATGGATCCACGTAGTCCAGTCCGTAGAGACCTAGATTCGGAACACTTGCTCGAGGATATGATTCACGATGCCGATGAGGGATCTCCCTCGAGGTATCTGAACTCATTCGGTGAGGGAGAGGAGACCAACAGACAAGAGGAAGAAGCCCATGGACGCGTAACGCAGATGGACGAGGTATATATATGATGTCCGATGATCATCACTAGATGTACCTCGTTGTATATATATTATGTTGACGAATGTTTCTTCTCTTAGGCCTCTACATCGAGCAAGAAAACCAAGCGCGGCCCAGCCAAAAAGTTGCCCCAGGGTACTGTTTATGAAATTACAGAGGTTTTAGGAGACGGCAAACCATTGGAACCAAATAAAACAAAACAACTATTTGTACAACAATGCGGAGTTGTTGCTAGAGATCGCACCCCGATCACTGTTCGGGAGTGGAATAAGCCCAAAGAGGCGGAATGGAGTGATGTGTATATCAACGATAGGTTCAAAGAGGAACTTTTTAATGACCTAATGGCACATTTCAAGCTGCCAGTATGTGACACTGAGGACGAGACGGCTGAAATGAGAAAGAAAGTCAAGTAGTTCGCACTAAATAAGATGGCCGAACTATTCAAGAACTGGAAGAAGTCATTATGGCAACAGTATCAGAAGGACAAGAAAACCCCATTATTCAAAGGCTATCTAGCGAAGCAGCAGCCTTACTGGGATGCATATGTGCTGTATAAGGGGTCAGGAGTTGCAGAGGAAAAGTCAGAAAAAACAAGATAAATGCTGCGAAGAAGAAATATCACCATAAATTGGGGACAGAGGGCTACACGGCTGCCATGCCTAAGTGGGATGCAAAAGAGAAAGAGCTTCATGATAAAGCGATCACTCCAGAACCAATTCGTGAAGAATGGGATTTGAAGGCAAGAAATTGGTTCCTTGGGCATGGGAGTACATATGACGAACTTACAGGGGACCTTGTTTGCAGTGACGGGATAAAGGTACCAACGACTACATGGATAAAATTGGTCAAAGATATTAAAGATGGAATAAAACAGTTTCATCCCAATACAGAGAGAAAGACTTGCTGACCTTGGTCCTCGGGAATCGTGAAGATACAGGACGAGTCCGAGGCCTTGACGGGAGTTTCACGTGGGAGACTGGGTTTCCTAAGGACCAAGGTACCTATAGAAGCCGAGCAAGAGCAAAGCAACGACGGGAGGAGGAGGAGGCAGACAAGTTCAAGCAGCTGCTAGAAAGACTTGACAAACTGCAGCAATAGATCGACGAACATAGAGGAATAGCTCTCTTGCAGCAAGATCCTCCACTGATATTATCGCTAACCCATCTCAGTGGAGAAGCAGCATCGCTGAATCGGAGGTCCCGTCTAACGATGAATCCTATACAGATGGCGGTCCCGACTACCCCATGGATGGAATTAAGAAGATACCTTGTGAGCTCCATAAAAAATTGAAGAACGTATCTGTGAAGGTGGCGGTCGGATCGGCTTTGCCTTGTCCGCCTGACACACGTTGGCACGGCCGTGAGATTCCACCTGGCTATGCTAAAGTCGGGGTGGATCAAATCGTAAAGGAGTGGGTGTCAATGGAGCTTGACATCCCTGGACCTCACTAGTGGAAAAAGGGCCATCCGTTCACGCCCCCTCAGAGCATTAGTCCCGATTGCGCCACCAACCGGGACTAATGCTGGCACGCGTCCCGGTTCGAGCGGGCACGGGGCCAGGAGGCATGCGTCCCGGTTGGTAAGGGGGCATACGTCCCGGTTGGATCCAGCAACCAGGACTAAAGGTTTGGCCATAGCCACGTGGCGTGGCACACACCTTTAGTCCCGGTTGCTGGCTCCAACCGGGACGTATTCTCCCGCCCTCTATAAATGCAACGCCCCAGCCCCCTCTGCCTCCACTCTGTTTTTTCTCTTGGTGGAAGGTGTGAGGGGTGTGCTAGTTTTTTCTCTTCTATGCATGCATTGAAGGTGTTTGATGAAATGTTTGAGTGAATAATCCCGTTCAATTTCTCATAGAACAAAAATATAGAAGGTGTCCGAGACGCACTTGAGCTTTCTCCTCTTTATTTCCCTCGATCGAGGTTAGCAATCTTATCTTTTCTCTGTCATTGATACAATGCATGTGTCGATGTGAATTGGTCATTTCACTATTTATGATGTCCTGTTTTTTGATAAACTTATTTATATGATGCAGATGAACGGTCGGGAATGGATGTACGGTGACCGGCGCGTAGCCGGGTATATGAAAAGCGTGGATAAATTTATCGATGTGGCTACGACAAACAAAGAGAATGGTTTTATACGTTGTCCATGTGTTCAATGTCGGAACAACAAGGAGTACTCTTCCTCGAAAATCATTCGCGGCCACCTGATTATGAAAGGTTTCATGCCCAACTATAATTGCTGGACCAAGCACGGGGAAAGAGGGGTTATGATGGAAGATGGTGAAGAAGAAGATGATGATAACAACTATCATCATATGTTTCCTGAATATAGTGATACTGCAATGAAAGACAATGGAGAGGAAAGATGTGAAGAACGGGCATCAGATGAGCCGGCTGATGAACTTGGTAGGGTCATTTCTGATGCAAAGCGAGACTGTGAAATAGAAAATGAGAAGTTGAAGTTAGAGGGCATGTTAGAAGATCACAAGAAATTGTTGTACCCAAATTGTGAAGATGGCAGCACAAAGCTCGGTACCACACTGGAATTGTTGCGATGGAAGGCAGAGTGTGGTCTAACTGACTCCTCATTTGAAAAGATGCTGAAAATAATGAAGCCGAAGTTTCCAAAACATAACGAACTTCCCGAGAGTACATACGAAGCAAAGAAGACTCTCTGTCCTCTGGGATTAGATGTGCAAAAGATACATGCATGCATTAATGACTGCATCCTCTACCGCGGTAAGGAGTATGAGAATTTAGATAAATGCCCGGTATGCAATGCGTTGCGGTATAAGATCAGACGAGATGACCCTGGTGATGTTGAGGGAGAGCCCCTCCGGAAGAGGGTTCCTGCTAAGGTTATGTGGTATGCTCCTATAATACCAAGGTTGAAACGCATGTTCAGAAACAAAGAGCATGCCAGGTTGTTGCGATGGCACAAAGAAGACCGTAAGAAAGACGGGAAGTTGAGACACCCTGCTGATGGGTCACAGTGAAGAAAAATCGAGAGAGACTTCCCAGACTTTGTAGGTGACGCAAGGAACTTATGGTTTGGTCTAAGTACGGATGGAATGAATCCTTTTGGGGAGCAGAGCTGCAGTCACAGCACCTGGCCCGTGACTCTATGTATCTACAACCTGCCTCCTTGGTTGTGCATGAAGCGTAAGTTCATTATGATGCCAGTGCTCATCCAAGGCCCGAAGCAACCGGGCAACGACATTGATGTGTACCTTAGGCCATTAGTTTAAGAACTCTTACAGTTGTGGGGCAAACCAGGTGTACGTGCGTGGGATGACAACAAACAGGAGCCATTTGATCTACGATGGTTGTTATTCGTAACCATCAATGATTGGCCCTCTCTTAGTAACCTTTCAGGACAGACAAACAAGGGATATAAGGCATGCACCCACTGTTTAGATAAGACTAAAGGTACATATTTGCATAAATGCAAGAAGGTTGTGTACCTGGCGAATTGACGATTTCTTCTGACTAATCATCCCGTAAGAAAGAAAGGCAAGCATTTCAAAGGTGAGGCAGATCACTGGAAGAAGCCTGAACTCCCTGCTGGTGATGATGTATTTGGTATGGTGAAGGACATAGAAGTAATCTTTGGAAAGGGTCCTGGCGGTCAATCAGTTCTGAACGACGTCGCTACAGGACACGCACCCATGTGGAAGAAGAAATATATATTTTGGGAGCTACCATATTGGAAAGTCCTGCGTGTCCGCTCTTCAATCGACGTGATGCACGTGACGAAGAATCTTTGCGTGAACTTGCTAGGATTCCTAGGCGTGTATGGGAAGACAAAAGATACACCAGAAGCACGGGAGAACCAACAAATTATGAAAGACCCAGTCGTGCCAGCTATGCTCTTACCAAAGCAGAGAAGGAAATATTTTTTGAAGTCCTTTACAGTATCAAGGTGCCGTCGGGCTTCTCATCTAATATAAAGGGGATAATAAATATGGCAGAGAAAAAGTTCCAAAACCTAAAGTCTCATGACTGTCACGTGATTATGACGCAGTTGCTTCCGATTGCATTGAGGGGGCTTCTACCGGAAAATGTTCGAGTACCCATTGTGAAGCTGTGTGCATTCCTCAATGCAATATCTCAGAAGGTAATCAATCCAGATATTCTGCCAAGGTTACAGAAGGATGTGGTACAATGTCTAGTCAGTTTTGAATTGGTGTTCCCACCATCCTTATTCAATATTATGACGCATCTCCTGGTTCACCTAGTGGAAGAGATTGCCATTCTCGGTCCGGTATTTCTGCATAATATGTTCCCCTTTGAGAGGTTCATGGGAGTCTTAAAGAAATATGTTCATAACCGTGCTAGACCAGAAGGAAGCATCTCCAAGGGATATGGAACAGAGGAGGTCATTGAGTTTTGTGTTGACTTTATTCCTGACCTTAAGCCGATTGGTGTTTCTGACTCGCGGCATGAGGGAAGACTAAGTGGAGAAGGCACGCTGGGAAAGAAAGCAATGATATGTAGGGACGGGGATTCTTTCACTAAAGCACACTACACAATTCTTCATAATTCCACCTTGGCAGCTCCGTATATCGAGGAACATAAGAATATTGTACGCTCCAAAAACCCGCGGAAGCCTGAATCATGGATTATAGATGAACACATGAAGTCTTTCGGTGGTTGGATGCGGACACATCTCTTGAATGACACCACTGTTGGAGATCAGCTATACTTGTTGGCCGCGTCACCATCTTCTACTGTATTGAATTTCCAAGGGTACGAATAAATGGGAATACATTCTACACGATCACCCAAGATAAAAAGAGCACCAACCAAAATAGTGGTGTCCGCTTTGATACAATAGACGAGAATGGACAAAAGGACACATATTATGGTTACATAGAGGAGATATGGGAACTAGACTATGGAGTCTCTTTTAAGGTCCCTTTGTTTCGCTGCAAATGGGTCAACCTGAATGGGGAAGGGGTAAAGATAGACCAGTTGTACGGAATGACAACAGTGGATCTCAACAATCTTGGTTATAGAGATGAACCATTCGTCCTAGCCAATGATGTGTCTCAGGTTTTCTATGTGAAGGACATGTCCTCTAGACCGAAAAAAAGAAAAAATATGCAAACGAATACATCATATGATGAGCCAAAGCGTCACATAGTTCTTTTAGGGAAAAGAAACATCGTGGGAATCGAGGACAAGACAGACATGTCAGAAGATTATAATAAGTTTGATGAAATTCCGCCCTTCACAGTGAAAACTGACCCAAGCATTCCGTTAAGTAAAGAAGATGCTCCATGGTTACATCTGAAGCGATCATAAGGAAGGACATATGCCAAGAAGTTCATGCTCATATTATGTAACTCTAGTTCATGTCTTTCGCGGTTTGTGGCTTGACCGCAGGATATCTTTCGTGGTTTGTGGCCTTTAGTCCCGGTTTTGTAGTCTCAGTTTTTAATATTAATAAATGTCTTGAGTGTTAGTCCCGTTTTGTGGCTGGACCGGGACTATGAAGAAGTTGTCCCGATTCGTACTTACCATTAAGATCTGATCTCCAAACGCGCAGTCACATATTAGGGAGTGCCTCTATGACCAGTTTCTTGGAGATGCCAGAGGACTGGGATCCGGCGGCATCTCCCTGAAACTGGTCGTAGTGGTGTCCCTACTCTCTAAAACCATCTTGCAGCTTGTAACTTCTCTAACTAGATCAATACGGCTCGGAGCTAACTAATTTCACATATTAGGGAGTGCCTCTATGACCAGTTTCTCGGAGATGCCGGAGGACTGGGCTCCGTCGGCATCTCCCTGAAACTGGCCGCAGTGGTGTCCCTGCTCTCGAAAACCATCTTGGAGATGCCTCAAACTGGCTGGAGGACTGGAATCGCAAGGATGCCTATTTATAGTACAAGCAGCTCGGCATAGTGTCGACACTTACGAAATAATGTCGACACTCACCCCTATCATTAGTGCTGACTCGTGTTTTGTCCCGGTTGGTGTCTCCAACCGGGACTACAGGTTGATCTTTAGTCCCGGTTGGTGACACCATCCGGGACAAGGTACACGCCGCACGACATAATGTCGACACTCACCCCTATCATTAGTGCTGCCTGGCCCAGCCTGCCGAAATCGTCCATCCTAGGTAAAAAGGACAAATGTCTGCCGAATCGGAAGGAAGTGGGTTCGGTTTGTACTACAGGTACATGATCTATCGCCCGTGATTTTTTTGAAAAAATAATTTTTAGACTCGCAATATGTGGTTTCCTCAGAGATCCAATGCAAGTTCTAACGATGCTCCTCCCCTATCTTCATGCACACCGGTTCGACCATAGTTAGAAATTCAGATAATTCAAAACGGGCATAATAAATTCAAAAAAAATCCGAACAATGAAAATCCTTCGCGTGGTGTCATATTATGTTACATAGTTGAAAGGAAAAATACCATACTTGGTATATTGATCATGTTTCGAAAAAACTTTCACAAAATGACCAATCATGTTCGAGGTTTCATGGCTTTTGGTCCAAATGACCGATGTTATATGCTGAATCACGGCATAGTTTGTGATGTTGTGCCCATATTATGCATGTGTGTGGACATTGGTATGGAGAACAATGTTGCAGGAGGAAGTTTTCCTTTTTGTCGCACGGAAAAGCCCTTTTCCATTTTCCGAGCGCAAAAAATGGGTCGTTTTGTGAAGTAACCACCAAAATGCCGTTTCAGAATGCTACCGTCCCATTTTCCTAAAATACTAGACCACCTTTCATGGAATATCTCCCAACCGGGACATCTCAAACCTTTTCGTCCATCCCGAGTAAAAAGGACAAATGTGTGTCGAATCGGTAGGAAGTGGGTCCGGTTTGTACTACAAGTACATGATCTATCGCCCGTGATTTTTTGAAAAAATCATTTTTAGACTCGCAATATGTGGTTTCTTCAGAGATCCAATGCAAGTTCTAACGATGCTCGTCCCCTATCTTCATGCACACCGGTTCGACCATAGTTAGAAATTCAGGTAATTCAAAACGGGCATAATAAATTCGAAAAAAAATCCGAACAATAAAAATCCTTCGCGTGGTGTCATATTATGTTACATAGTTGAAAGGAAAAATACCAGACTTGGTATATTGATCATGTTTCGAAAAAAGCTTCACAAAATGACCTATCATGTTCGAGGTTTCATGGCTTTCGGTCCAAATGACCGATGTTATGTGCTGAATCACGACATAGTTTGTGATGTTGTGCCCATATTATGCATGTGTGTGGACATTTGTATGGAGAACAATGTTGCAGGAGGAAGTTTTCCTTTTTGTCGCACGGAAAAGCCCTTTTCCATTTTCCGAGCGCAAAAAACGGGTCGTTTTGTGAAGTAACCACCAAAATGCCGTTTCAGAATGCTACCGTACCATTTTCCTAAAATACTAGACCACCTTTCATGGACTATCTCCCAACCAGGACATCTCAAACCTTTTCGTCCATCCCGGGTAAAAAGGACAAATGTCTGCCGAATCGGCAGGAAGTGGGTCCGGTTTGTACTATAGGTACATGATCTATCGCCCGTGATTTTTTGAAAAAATCATTTTTAGACTCGCAATATGTGGTTTCTTCAGAGATCCAATACAAATTCTAACGATGCTCGTCCCCTATCTTCATGCACACTGATTCGACCATAGTTAGAAATTCAGATAATTCAAAACGGGCATAATAAATTCAAAAAAAAATCCGAACAATGAAAATCCTTCGCGTGGTGTCATATTATGTTACATAGTTGAAAGGAAAAATACCAGACTTGGTATATTGATCATGTTTCAAAAAAACCTTCACAAAATGACCTATCATGTTCGAGGTTTCATGGCTTTCGGTCCAAATGACCGATGTTATGTGCTGAATGACGGCATAGTTTGTGATGTTGTGCCCATATTGTGCATGTGTGTGGACATTGGTATGGAGAACAATATTGCGGGAGGAACTTTTCCTTTTTGTCGCACAGAAAAGCCCTTTTCCATTTTCCGAGCGTAAAAAACGGGTCGTTTTGTGAAGTAACCACCAAAATGCCGTTTCAGAATGCTACCGTCCCATTTTGTCGGCATAGTGTCGATACTTACGAAATAATGTCGACACTCACCCCTATTATTAGTGCTGACTCGTGTTTTGTCCCGGTTGGTGTCTCCAACCGGGACTATTAGTGCCGGTTGGTGACACCATCCGGGACAAGGTACACGCCGCACGACATAATGTCGACACGCCATTTTTCCCGCCATTTTTCTTCCCGCCATTTTTTTCCGCTAGTTCTTCACTATATATATATGTAGGGTTGGCCTCCATTGTCATTGCACATTAGACTCATATCTTCAACCTCATCACTCTTTCCCATGGCTTCCACCGTAGCACTAACTCCCAGGGAGGCGGAGGCGCTTTGCGCCTCGAACTACCCCTGCCCGCCGGGCTACTGTGTCCCCGTCGGCTGGATGCTAAACGTCGGAGGCGTGCCGGTTCCTCCTGTCCCTCTAGGTGTGGCGCGTTGGATGGCCATCACGAACCACTACTACTTCGAGCTCACGTCGGAGTAGCGGAGGAATCCTAGATGGCATCCCGACTATTTCCCGACTTGGGAAGCCTTCTTCGTGGATCGGCGTGAGAGGGCACTCGCCAGGAACGAGGAGGAGGGCCCACCTCCTCCGAACTTCAACGAGGCCGGCCGTCGGCTGTGGTGGCGCGGCCGGACTCTCCAGAGCGTCATGGCCTATGCATGGCCGCCGACTCTAGCCCCCGCCTGCGCCACCCTCAAGTCCAGCCCACTAGTACTCAACCTTCAAGGTTCAACTACGGCGACCCCGACGACGATAGCAACGACGGACGCGGCGAGTACGACGACTACAGTGGCGAGTATTACAGGTGTAGGCAGGAGCATGACTCAATTATTCCAACATTGCAAAACAAGTTCGGCCGATTGTGGCTTAATCTGGCCATGTATCTTAATTTTCAGTTTTTCTATGTAACTTTGTGTTAGTTGTGTTATGTACTTTAATTCCAGTTCTATCCTAATCAAATTTTCTTTCCGCCCATTATTTTCCGTCCTCTTTTTTCCGCCCATTAAAAACAGAAAATGGTTTTGAATTACTTATTCAAATCCAAACACTTTTTATGTTTAAATTTTTTCTAAATACCAAATTGATATTAAAAAAATATAGGTTAATTCATTTTTAATTGTAAATGGTTCATATTTTAAATGGTTACATTAATTATTTTTTAAAACAGAAAATGGTTTTGAATTATTTATTCAAATCCAAACACTTTTTATGTTTAAAGTTTTTCTAAATTCCAAATTAATATTCAAAAAATATAAGTTAATTCATTTTTAATTTTAAATGGTTACATTAATTATTTTTTAAAAATAGAAAATGGTTTTGGATTATTTATTCAAATCCATACACTTTTTATGTTTAAAGTTTTTCTAAATTCCAAATTAATATTTAAAAAATATAAGTTATTTCATTATTAATTTTAAATGGTTCATAGTTTAAATGGTTACATTAATTATTTTTAAAAACAGAAAATGGTTTCGAATTAGTTATTCAAATTCAAACACTTTTTATGTTTCAAGTTTTTCTAAATTCCAAAGTAATTATCATTTAAAAAACATTACAACTTTAAACCCCAAAATAAAAAATAAGGCAGGAAC
The DNA here is from genome assembly GCA_916181665.1 of Avena sativa. Taxonomy (NCBI): domain Eukaryota; kingdom Viridiplantae; phylum Streptophyta; class Magnoliopsida; order Poales; family Poaceae; genus Avena; species Avena sativa. The sequence continues at coordinate 430,418,601 of OV702280.1, forward strand.
AGAGAGAAAATACCTGAAAAAATTTGAAAACAGGGGAATATGTCCCGGTTGGAGCCACCAACCGAAACTAAAGACCCCCTGCGCGCGCCCCTTCATCCGCTGAAAATTGGAGTATACGTCCCGGTTGGTGGCTCCAACCGGGACGTATGACCCTTTAGTCCCGGTTGGAGCCACCAACCGGGACTAAAGGTCCTTTGGTTATAACTGCCTCCTCTTCTTCTTCCCCATCTCACTCTGCTTCTCACCGACGCGCATAGGAACCGCCCCCGACGCCGGCAGGCTGCCCGAGCTCGCAACCACCCGACGCGCCGCAGGGCAAACGCTGCCTCGTCCATCTGCGTCCATCGCCGCGCGCCGCCTCGGTACGTCTCCGGCTGCGCGCGTCGCCTCCGTACGTCGACCAGCTCCGCCGGCGCCTCCACCTCCCCCGACCGCCACAGCGCCGCCCGCGCCCATTGGCGCCGCCGGTACCGTGCGTGCCCGCGCCTTCCCCCTCGCCTCGCTCGCCCGCTCGGGATCACCGCCACCACCCGCTGACCGCCTCCCTCCCTTTCCCCGTAGGCCCGACGCCCGCGAGCCGCCGCCGTCGCCACCGACGCCGCCCGCCACTCCAGCCGCCGACCGCCGTCGCCTGCGCACGCGCCGCCACCGCGAGGAGATCCGCCACCTCGCCCCCGCCGCCGTCTCACCTTCCGCCGCCGTCGAGGACCGCCACCGCCGCCGCCCCGACCGTCGCGGCCGCCACCGTCGGCTGCTCCGGTGAGCTTCCCCTCGCGTGCTTCCTCTGCCCTCCGATCAACATCCAATGGTCCAGATGGACCATTGACTAGTCAGTCTAGGGCGCTAACTGGTCAGCGCCACGTCGGCGTGGTCAAACGGTCACGTTTGACTATTTACTTTAATTCGATTTATTTTGGTAGATTTTAGATGGAACTTGTAAAATTCATAGAAAATAATCTACTGGGCCAAAAATTGCAAATAAAATATGTATGGAATTAGTGTCTCACGAAGAATTTGCTGTACAGTTGTTTTATGCTTTTGCAGCAAGGTTTTGTCTTGGTTAATTAAATGAGTTAATGTTCTTTTTAGAGTATTAAATCCATAGAAAAAGTTCTACAACTCCAAAAATTGCAAATAAGATGTCCCTGGAATCAGTGGAACAAGAGGAATCTTACAGTGAATTAAAAGGGTAGACTTGGCTAGCTCTTTAGTTTTTTAGTTAGATTTAGGTTTGATTATTTTAGGTGTATTAGTTGTTAGATGATTTAGTTGCTAGATGATTTAGTTGTATTTAGTTTGATGAATTTTAGGTGTATGTGTAGATTATGATTTAGGTGTATATGATGTAGATGATTAGAAGAACATAGTAACCCCTCACAGGTGATTCCCGAGTTTCCCCGAGTTAGGGTTTGCGCCCCTCGGAACCCCGTTTAATTTGTCGAGCGTGCTTTAGGGTTACTTTTCAATACAATTTAACTTGTCATATCATCATACTTGCTTGATCATTGTGTCGATGCTTTAGGGTTTCCCTTTATTTTTGGTGTTTGGATTATTAGGTTTACTATTAGTTAGGTATTATTAGGTTTATTAATTAGTTTGGTATTATTAGTCTTTGGCCCCACTGGTCAGTCACTATGGGTAGCCCCAGACCTGATTCACATTGTCAAACAACTTAAAAACCCTATCTTAGATAAGGAATCATTAATACCCCTTAGGTGCATGTGGGTTCGACGATGTGCCTTCGCCAGGGCATTCCGAACCCTCTTAAATCGATTCCAATATGGTATTTTGTTAGTATCTAGTGTTACTTATCTGCTGGATAGTTTCCCTTTTGTAGCCTTATACTCATGTTCCCCTCTCATATGCATCCGAGGTTTCTCCTAACTAGGTTTTACACCCCTCGGAACTCCGGAATATTGATTTTAGTTGATTTTAGCTAGAGTTACCTGCTATCTACTACACGGTTTCCTTTTTGTAGCTAGGTTTAGGGTTTAGGGTTTCTCTTCATTTTTATTATTGTGTATGTATATATTAGGGTTTCTCTGAATTAGGGTTTATATCTCTCAACACCGTACCTAACTTTCTCCCTTAGCCGCTTTGACTTATTCGTTTTTCCACCTATGCAGTAAATATGGACCCACACGTCAGAGACGAAGAAAAGGAAGAGTTGATCCAAGGTGTGATCCGTGGGGAAGAAAATTTAGACGTATCAACGTTTCTGAACAACTCCGGTGAGGGTGATCCTCTTTTTACCGGAATAGACGACTTGTTTGAGGTTGAAGGTGTTGCCTTCCGCGAGGGAGAAGGCGATGCCTTGTGTAATCGAGAAGACGACCGCTCCGGCGAGGTGCATGTGATATAATTAATTCATTAATTAATCAACTGCTATCTATATAGAAATAGTAACGACGATCTTTCTTATTTTAGCCCTCCAGATCGAAGGAATCTACTGAAAAGAGCAGACGAGGCCCAACCAAAAAGTTGCAAGACCATGAGAGGTTCAAGATCGAAGATGTCGCTGAAGACGGCAAACCGACGGCTCCCGAAGTTGTCGCAAACAAATTTGTGGCACAATGCGGAGTAATCATTAGGGACTTAATCCCGATCACCATTAGAAATTGGAATATGCCTGCTAATGCGGATGAAGAGGGAACATGTTTATTTGTCCCTAACCACGCCAAAGATTTACTGTGGAAGAGGCTCATGGTTAATTTCAAACTACCGAAGATAGAGCTGGATCCAAATGCGGAGGATCCAGTTGAGGACGCCTTACAACATGGGAGAGCCATGGAGGCTAAGGTCAGGGAGTGGGCTTTGAAGAAGATGTCCCAGTGTTTCACCAACTAGAAGAAAAGATTGCACCTTGACTATGTCGTGAAAAAGAAGACTCCCGATTTCAAGAATTTTCAGTTTGAGAAGATAAAACCATTCTAGGCTGAGTTTGTGGAGTACAAGACATCAGAAAAAGCTAAGAAAATGTCTGCAATGAATAAGCTGAATGCTTGTAACAAGAAGTATCACCATACTATGGGGCACGGTGGCTACAGGGCTGGCATTCCTAAGTGGGAGAAACTTGAGAATGAACTGCGTGCTAAAAAGATCACCCCAGAGACAGACGATTGGGTAGAACATGCAAGGAATTGGTTTTACGGGCATGGGGGCACGTTGGACTCGGAAGGGAGGTGTATATATAACATACGACATAAAGAAGACCCCTTGCCAATCGATAGGATGAGAAAAGCACTAAAGGCTGTTAAAGATGGGGACTTCATTCCCGATGGAGAGAATGATGATCTCACACTCGCCCTTGGAAATAAGGAACATGATGGATGACCACGAGGCACAAGAGGCTCCCAACCATGGAGGACTGGGTTTCCCGAAGAGAGGAAGAAATATCCTGATAGAAGCCGTCAGAGGAGAAAGGACAGGGCGGAAGTTGAAGCAGATAGTCAGAAAGAGCGAATGCGTTTAATTGAAGAACGATTAAAGCAACAACAAGATGAAATTAACGCACTTAAAGAGAAAAGTACTACCGGCCCATCTCAGCAGCACACTGCATTCGATGCTACCGGCCTATCGAATAATCGAAAAAGTAGTGTGGCTTCCACCGAGATCCCGGGTGATGACAATGGCGATGACGATGGTGCACCGACGATGTCTCCTGTTGGCTACCTAGTGGATGATATCACAGAGATGACACACTGCGAGCTACATGTCAAAGTTGTGAACATATCAATGAAGGTGGCGGTTGGCTATGCCTTACCAATTGGACCCACACCAACTTACCACTGTCGTCCGGTTCCAGAGGGCTACGCTGTTGTCGGGGTGGATTAAATCATGCCCACCTTTGAAGTTTTGGATCTTCACTACCCTGCAGGTGAAGGGGATGTGACTGTACTGGGAGACGCAAAAAACTTCACCATTCTATGGCCGAAGGAATGTATCGTTCTTCGAAATCACACTCCAAGGCCATCTTCGCCGCCGCCTCACCCGTCTCCAGCGAGGTCATCGCCGCCGCGGTAGCCGTCTTCGTCGCCTCACCCGGCTCCGTCGCCTCACCAATCTCCGGCGCAGCCATCACCGCGAGAGCCATCGCCGGCGCCTCAGGATAAAAAGCGTAAGCGTACCGCTATTGTGCGTCGTGGTAAGCGATCGCCAAAACGTAAACAAGAGCCACTTCCAAAAGTACCAAAGGTTCCTCCCAAGAGAGCTTATGACTATACTGAAGAGGAGACTGCGGCGATCGTTGATGCGGAAACGACAGCGTTTTTCTCTAAGCTGAGGCGGCCGAAAGAGCCAGAGTTCCCCAGCACCAAAGAAGAAAAATCCAAAGTGTTGAAAATGCTAAAGACTCTTCATCAACCCGAGCCAAAGCTGTCATCAGACTATGAGCGTTCTATTCTCAAGTCACATGCGGCACAAAAAGCCTCGAAGAGCAGTACTGATGCAAGCAAGAAATCTGTTGCCCAGCTCGGAGAACAAGCAAAATAGTCTTGCGCCCCTCTCAAGGTGATTTCCCAAACCAATGTGAGGTCGAGCAAATATGGGGCCGAAGAGCAGTATGATCTAGAGGTAGTTGCACAATACGGAGAAGCTGCCGCTGCTCAAGGTATCAGTATTGCCCAGTACTTATCCCAGTTAGAGTTCTTCCCCGTGAGTGAAGTAGCATAGAAATACCAGTACGGCAAACCTCTCGTCAAACCTGAGGAGGTAAACAATCTTCCAACAAAAATGCGAAGATTGCATAACTGGTACATGCATGCCACAAAGGCTGGGGCTAACTGGATAGTGCTGAGGGTTACAAAAAAGCATCATGGGAAAGAAAAGGATGACATGATATCCATTGAATTTGATGAACTATTTCAATTATTCAATCAAGACGCCTTGGACAAATCGATCATCAGTGTCTATTGTCTGTAAGTACTAATTCTGTAATTAATTTAGTCTCCAGCTATCTCACCTTGTTTATTGACACTATATAATCATACTGTAATATGCAGAATGAAGATTCTCGAATGCAGCAGAGGACAAATCTATGACATTGGCTTCATTGATCCATATTGGGTTCATGAAGCTAATCTCAAAACAAGCCCCCAGGATACGGAGGATAATATAGTACACGCGTTAAGGTTTCAAGAAACCAGAAGGGAAATACTTTTTCCTTACAACTTCGAGTGAGTGTTATTGTCTTCTATACACTTTCTATTTCGCTTACTCGATGTTAAGTGTATAATTGATTAGTTATGCATTCGCAGGTTCCACTATATTCTGTTAATCATTCAACTTGACAAAGGGCGTGTACTAGTCATGGACTCAAAACATAAACCCCTTAAGACGTGGAAGGACATGCAGATGCTTCTCCAGCGGTAATTCTAATCATTACGACACTATATCGACAACGTTCGTGAATTTTATGATATCAAGTAATTAATAACTTCTTTTATTCGTTTTCTTCGCCGGGCAGCACTTGGAAATGGTTCATCAACAAGGCTAGGGGTGTTTGGAAAGAGGAGCTTACATTTCAACCACTAAATGTAAGCACCACTAGCTATATCCGCGCATCTCTTTGATTCTAGTTTTGATACAGTTATTATCATGCTTGATTATTATTTTGATTGAACTCTGTTCTCATAAAGTGCCTGACGCAGGGACCAGGTAACAATCTATGTGGATACTATGTTTGCGAGTTCATCCGGCAGACGTGCGATGAGAAGGGCAGAAATTTAGAGCAACTCCACGTACGTAAACAATTTTTATAGTTTTTAATTACAATCAAATTGTGTTTAGTTTCATTCATATAGACTGACTCCTTTTTTAAATCAGATCGAACGTCTACGGGACGGTCTTCTGCCAAAGGATCGCGTACGAGCAATTCAGGAGGAATTGGCGGGATTCTTGGATGCAGAAGTCCTAAACCCAAAAGGGGAATACTATTCGGCTGTGTATAGACAATAGGGATTATAAAAATAGCAACTTTTGTATGTAGTGCATGAACTCGATCCGTGTATTGAATGTAATATTGTCATGATGATCTTGTGTAATATAACGGTTCCTTCATTGATAAGTGCAAAACACTAAATAAACAATAAAACAACCTAAATGAATTCTCTGCTGCGGTAGAAAAAGTGGCGAAAATGCTTTCGCGGCAACAAAATGTGCCAAAATGAATTCTCTGCCGCGACAGAGAAATGGGCCAAATCTCTGCCGCGGAAGAAGGTTATTTGTCCCGGTTCGTATTACGAACCGGGACTAATGCTCCACCCCCCTCGCCCTCTGCCGCTGCCACGTGTGCACCCATTTGTCCCGGTTGGTGGGAACCGGGACTAAAGGTTAGGGCTTTAGTCCCGATTGCCCCGTCCCGGTTGGGCAACCGGGACTAAAGCCCCTTACCAACCGGGACGCATGGCACGTTTTCTACCAGTGCCTGAAGGTGAGATCACACTCGGAGAAGTACTTGGTGGGATCATTCTCTGGGAAAAGAACAACATACGGTTTCTAGTCTCGGCTCCAAGGATAACACTATCGCCTCCGAGTCGTCGAAGGCCTCCTTCACCTCCACCTCCACCTCTATCACCTCCAAGAAGCCCACCCCATGATGACTACGACCACCACATCCCGAGTCCATCTCGATCTCCGCTGCAGGCTCAGCAGTCTTCGCCGCCCTCTAAGGACAATAAGCGGAAGCATGCTCCGTCAGTGAGTACTAAAGGACGCAGCAACCCAAAACGGAAAATGTCGCCCCTCCCAACAGTGCCTCATCAGAATCTTCCCATCAGACCTTACGATCGTTCTGATGCGGAATTTGCAGCGATATCAAAGGACGAAGTGGCAGCGCATTTTGAGAAGAAGAAACCCGAGCCCGCTCCGGTATACACCGAGAAACAAAAGGCATATGCACTTCATTTTCTGAACACACCATCGCAATATGAGTTGCACAATAAGCCAGATGACTATCTACTCACACTTCAGAAAGAAGTGACAAAGAGCAAATCAAGTAAATCAAGTGCAAGCAGTAAAAAATCAGCAAGCACAGGTGCAAGCGGGACTAAAACTGCAATCAGTAAAAAATCAGACATTCCCCTTCTTAGACAACAGGCCAAACAAACGATCGCTCCCCTCAAGGTGGTTTCACAAAACGTTCCACTCCTCGCACAACAGCTAGTAGATATGTCAATAGCTGCAGAGTTGGCGGCCAACATGGAAATTACTCTTGATGAACTGTTAGGCCCCCAACTCAACCATCTACCCAAGATGCCACTAGCCCCTAAATATGTTGCAGATGAGGATTTGGTCAGCAAAGAGAGGCTGAAAGAACTACCAACACAAATGCGGAATCTCCATCAATGGTACTCGGCGGTCAGAAAGCAGGGGAGAATATTTATCATAGCCAATGTCCCATGTGAGTACTACTTCAGACTCGAAGAGGTCCATATTGAATTTCCAGAACTGTTCCAGTTATACCATCTCTATGCCTCGGACAAATCCATACTAAGCTGCTATTGTCTGTAAGTTGTTGAATTCATTGTCTACATGTTCGGTTTTTCAGTTGTTCAGTTCAGACCATGTAATTATCCTTATTATGCAGAATGAAGATGCTGGAATGTAAAAGAAAAAGAATCTATAATATCAGGTTCATTGACCCAGATAAATTGCATATAACCACGCTAAGGGATAACCCCGAGGAGACGGAGGAAAACCTTCTAAGGTTTCTACTGGAGCAAAATTTCTCTGACCACATACTGTTTCCTTACAATTTCAGATGAGGGTATTACTCTGTTGTACACATTCACTTTTTATTAGTCGATGCTAATAAGTGTAACTAATGAGTTACTGATGTATATATAAATGTTTGCAGCTTCCACTGGGTTCTGTTAGACATTCAACTTGATAAGGGAAGAGTTGATGTCATGGACCCATCAAAGAGAAACCTGGAAGATTTCCGCAGCATGCAGGACATGCTACAGAAGTAAGTTTCGCGCTATATCGGTCTCTTTCGTTGATTTCGTGAGATATCAGGTATTGAATAACTCATTCATTCATTTTCTTCGTCGGGCAGGGTTTGGATCCGGTTCAAACGCGAGGTTACGGGTGTGTTTCGTGAGAAGCTGACGTTTAAGGCGGTTTCGGTAAGTAGAACGTGATATGTCCGCGCATCTCTTTACTTCTAATTTCAATACAATAATGATGCTCTAGATTATTATTTTGATTGAGTTATATTCTCGTAAAGTACACGAGGCAGCCACGGGGGTCGAATTTATGTGGATTCTACGTTTGTGAGTTCATTCGCACGTTTACCACCGAACACAACGATTATAGAGTCCACGTAAGCAATGCATTCACACCATCATTTTATTGCCGTCACATTTTGTTATCATGATTGATATTCATATTGATCTCCTTTTTCTTATATATAGTTCGAGAGAATGCGGGATCAACTACTACCAGAGCAACGCGTACTAGCAATTGCGGAGGAGCTGGCGGGATTTATTTTCAAAGAGATCGTAGACGATTCCGAAGAATTTAGTGTGAATAGGCACTTCTGATCTCCATGTAATTGAACTATTTTATGCTCTAGTCCCGGTATTTTGTGATGTCCATGTAACTATGTAATATTGTATATATTTGTATGCTCGATTTCGTAATACAAGTTATCTTATATATATGCAATAACGTGTATGATATGTGGTGTCGTACAAATATTCAAAAACCATTTTGAAATGAAAAATAAATAAATAAACAATACAAAATGAAATCTCTGCCGTGGCAGAGAAAGTGCACAAAATGCTGCCACGACAGAGAAATCACTAGTCCAAGGTAATGCTCTGCCGCGGCAGAGAAAAGACGCAAAATGCTGCCGCGGCATAGACCCACTAGTCCGAATCCATAACAGCAACCGAGACTAATGGGGGTGCACCCTGAGCCCGCAGGGACAACCACATGGACACCCACTAGTCCCGGCTGGTAACTGGGCCGGGACTAGTGTTGGGCCTCTAGTCCTGCTTGATTAGTCCCGGTTAAAAAACCGAGACTAAAGGCCCTTACGGCCCAGGGCTAGAGGCCCTGTTTCCACTAGAGATCTGTTCCACTTATTTCAAAAATTCAGTTCATAATTCTGTTTCCCTGATTTCTTTTGATGTTCTTTCTTGTTTCCTAGTATGTAAATATTTGTTCCTTTGTTCAAAACATTTGCTCCACTTACTCTTTAAAATTAGCTCCACTATTTTTCCCAGTTTATAAACAATGTTCTTTTGTTTAGAAAGATTTGTTCCACTTACTCTTTTAAATCAGCTCCACTATTTTATTTGTTGTTATTTTCTTTTTTCCCATGTGTTTAATTATTTGTTTTTCATTTGAGAAAGATTTATTCCACATATTCTACAAAATTGGTTCCAGTAAAATCTGTTCCTGGATGAGCTTTTTTGTTCCATGTTATATAGTGTGCACTGTATTTTTTTCTTTTGTTAGTTTCTTTTTTGCTGTAGTTGGATGCACATTCCGAAATGTAGGTCACGATACATCACGACTCGTGCATGCTGTTTTTTTTGCTAGATGAGATTTGTTCCAAATTTTATTGGTTTTTAGAAAAAATGTATGACCATGTTTTAAATACTGCTTATTTTTCTATTTTAGTATTCGTTGGACACCCAGTCTAGAAGATAGAAATAATAGAGTATATGTGCACGATAGATGATGGTGCTTGTTTTGTTTATTTCTTCGCTAGCTAGCCAGGCTAGAAGATAGAAATAATAGAGTACATATGCATGTAGATGTTGGTGCTTGTTTTGTTTATTTCTTCGTTAGCTAGCCAGGCTAGAAGCTAGTGACCGTACGCACGAATGCAGTAGCGAGCCAGCGAGGTAGCTAGAAAGGAAAGTGGCAGACTCGTGTGTTACCGGCGCATCATGTGTGTAGCAGCGAGGCTATGTTTACTTTTAGTACCACCTCTAGGCGAGCCGGAGAAGCACCAGCTTAAATAGCAGTGCACCCTGAGACAATCTAAAGATGTAATTGGTGCCCCCTCAAGGAGCCTCCAGGTTAATTAGAAAATACCAGCCGTTCAATCTTGCCTCTAAGCAATCTTAGCCGTGCGTTGTTTTTAACTGCCCCATATAAAAAGCTCAACCCTAACCGCCGGTCCTAGACCCCCAGGACTCACGCGCCCCTCCCTCTCCTCTTCCTCGCGCGTGTGGCGGATGGCGCGCTCCGTCTCCCTCTTCCCTCCCGTGATTTCCCTCCTCGCCGTATACTGCCCCTCTGCTGTCCTCTTCCATTCATCTCTGTTGCCGTCCGCATTTTCTTACCCATGGCCTGCCCTCTCCCCAAGGAGAGGACGGAGAGCAGCAGCTAGCCGCCTCCTCCTCCCGTTCATCACCGATCGATCTGACCAGCGACCACCTCTCACATCCTCCTCTCTCCTTGGTGAAAGACGGCGAGCCAAGGAGGTCCCGTGCCGAGGAGGACCAGGCGTCCCTCCTACCGTCGCAGTCTTCCACGCGTCACGGAAACAAGAACGCTCCGATCCCGTTGGAGGAACCCAGCCCCCTCTCAAAAATCTGGTACGTATCTGCAAGGTTTCCATTCATTTTTTGTTGGGGTTGGAATATAGAGACGCAAGAGAGTAGCGAGGAAGAAGGCTAGTGAGAGAGCGGTTCAGCCTGGCCAACCACAAATGCTCAACCCTAACCGCCGATCCTAGACCCCCAGGACTCACGCGCCCCTTCCTCTCCTCTTCCTCGCGTGTGGCGGCTGGCGCGCTCCGTCTCCCTCTTCCCTCCCGTGATTTCCCTCCTCGCCGTATACTGCGCCTCTGCTGTCCTCTTCCATTCATCTCTGTTGCCGTCCGCATTTTCTTACCCATGGCCTGCTCTCTCCCCAAGGAGAGGACGGAGAGCAGCAGCTAGCCGCCGCCTCCTCCCCTTCATCACCGATCGATCTGACCAGCGACGACCTCTCACATCCTCCTCTCTCCTTGGTGAAGGACGGCGAGCCAAGGAGGTCCCGTGCCAAGGAGGACCAGGCGTCCCTCCTACCGTCGCAGTCTTCCACACGTCACGGAAACAAGAACGCTCCGATCCCGTTGGAGGAACCCAGCCCCCTCTCAAAAATCTGGTACGTATCTGCAAGGTTTCCATTCATTTTTTGTTGGGGTTGGAATATAGAGACACAAGAGAGTAGCGAGGAAGAAGGCTAGTGAGAGAGCGGTTCAGCCTGGCCAACCACAAATGCTGATTTCTATGGATTCATTTTTTGTTGTGCTTCTGATTCTGCCTTCTTTGTCTTTTGGTTCATATGTATTTTGAAGCAAGAAGATGAGTTCTATGGAAGATTGGGCACAAATATGTATTTCTTTGTCTTCGCTACCGGGCCCTGTTCCCTCGCGCCGCCTCTAAGGCTCCTCCCCTCGGCCTTCGCTATGCCTTATCGTTGGCGGCGGGTGAGGAGGACGCTGGCAATGGCCGCCACCGAGCACGCATGGGGAAGCGGCACACCGACAAACAGGCAAAGGCTTCCACCGTTTCTCCCATGCACAAGATCGATGCTACCCTTGACCAACCTCCTCTACCATTGAGTCTTTCTCCCTGTTGATTTTCTTGATTTTCTTCTTGTTTGCAGCCTCGCCGTCGCCGCCTGCTTGATCTACACGGGACAGGAAGTTTTTCTGCTCTCACATAGAGTTCATCACGAACTCTATTAATTCCTCCAAACCTATATGCGACAAAAATCATGTCGCCAGCTCCAGATCCATGTCTCCGAGCTCTCCTCGATGTATTCAGGTACTGTTGTATTGGGATGCCCATAAAATACCTACTAATTGTTACTGCTATATATATATGATTGAACCGTTTTTTTGAATTTATTTAGTGGACAAATCATAGAGGCTTCTAGCATATGTACGATTATCTTTGCAAGCAAATATATTGTTTCCTTAATTGTTACTGCTATGATTTAACTGTCGTTGTCTAGCTTTAAAATATTATGAGAATGCTACGTAGATACAACAAGAGAAATTATGTGCTGACTTGGTCTTTGAAACTGGTATATGTAGAAATAAAAAGTATGCATGTGGTTATATCCTTCTGCTAATTAGCCGTTTTGCTGTTTCTCTCTTTTCCTTGGTGGTATTTTTTAGTTTAAGCTCAACACACTGATTTTCTAGCTGCTGGTCTTAACCTTCTATTAGTCAGAAATTACCTCTTTCAGTTTGGCATGCTTCTGTTTTTTCTGCAATTTGTTTTTGTATCCTTTTTGATGTTTCTTGCAGAATGTTTCTGCTATTTCAGACATCAAACAAGAACTTCTAAACAGTGGAGTGAGAAAGGCATAACTTCTGCTCTCAACTTAGTAAGCCTGGCAATTGGGATAAATGGAAAGAAAGTCGTCATTGGTTTTTTGCTCTTCGGATTATAATGCCACGTGTAGGGAAGCGGCACACAGACGGACAAACAAGGCTGCCACCGTTTCTCCCATGCACAAGATCGACGCCGCCCTTGACCAACCTCCTCTACCATTGAGTCTTCCTCCCTGTTGATTTTCTTCGTGTTTGCAGCCTCGCCGTCGATGCCTGCTTAATCTACAAGAGGCCGGAAGTTTTTCTGCTCTCACATAGAGTTCATCACAGACTCTATTAACTCCTCCTACCTGTATGCATTTTTCTCTATATTGCAATTTATTACTAGAACACTTCTTGATCTGTTGTTGAATAGAACACTCCTCTCAGTAGATTTTATTTTTTTCAAATTTAGCTAAAATTAAGTTCATCACGGTCTCTATTCACTCCTCCTACCTGTATGCATTTTTTCTCTATATTGCAATTATTACTAGACCACTTCTTGATCTGTTGTTGACTAGAACACTCCTCTCGGTAGATTTTTTTTTCAAATTTAGCTAAAATATGCGACTAGCTTCATGTGCTGAATTTTCTTTTTGCAGAAACCTAAAGTTGTTGACTTGATATCTTATTGATTAGACGACGCAAGCCCCAATTGAATAACTCTATTTGGTTTCGTCGTGTCAAAACGGGGCGCTGATTGTGTCCGCCGAGGAAGGAATGGTTTTGATGTGGCACGCATGACATAAGTTGAAGATTACAAATAGGTAACACTACTGCTTTATTTTTTATGCTAGGGCCATCAGTTCCGTTGTGTATTATCAGTGTCGTAGATTGGATGCAATCTTGCATCTCTGCCTGACCATGGTTGCCTATATTGTTGTTTTTTATTGCTGTAAGGAACCTCCGGCAATTTAACTTTGTTACAGTATGTCGAAGGATTCACTGATTGATCATTATATCCACTATGTTTTTTCTGTAGAATCTTTGCCGTGACATGGAATGACGGTGGTAAGTCCCCACCAAGGGGGCTAAATCAGTTCTTCTCCTCCTCCGGTGTGTTAGGGTATGTGTTGGATAACCGTCCTATAAACTCAAGTTGTTCTCTATAGTGCAGATTTTAGCTTACCATTCCTTTTCCCTGTAAACTTGTCTGGTACTAATGAAAAATCTACAATAAACTTGTTTGACAATAGTTTATCATACCGGATTCTTTTCTTCTTTCCTATATTGGAGAGCAGAACTTCACCATGTTTCACTTCTAGACTGATCATATGGTGTTTCTATTTTCTGCTTTTGGTAATTAAACTAAAGTTGACTAGAGATGTATGTGTTGTGGGCAAAGAAAAGGTGTTGCTCAAGTGAAAACCATTCGTGTGTTCTGGGAGATATGTTTTTATCAGGAAGGAGTTGATTTTTTGTTTAAATCTGGTTCAGATATTTTAGGTTGTTTACCTAAGTAAAAGGAAACGTGCTTGGAGCTTTGTATGTAGACTTTGGTGTATGTAGCCACTGCAGCTTATGATGGCAGTAAGTCGATAGTGATGTACAGACGTACATATTTAAACAGACTATGCTTTTATGGATGTGTGACAAGGCACTAGGAATGAACTCTTGTGGAAGCTAGAACTAGGTAGACTGGTTCAGTGTTTGTCTTAGTAACAGCCGTGGTCAATTATATCCTTGAGCTGATTTTCTTATATGTAGATTGTAGGAGATTGTCTGCTTCGAGTAGTGGGCTATTGGCTGCAAGTTATTCCAATGTGGGAGCTTAGCTAAACTATCCTTCATGGTTGGCACCACAAGAGAAAGTGAGTACTGCATCATAGATTTTCTTTCAAATTTTCAGATATGGCTTCACCCAAAGGTAGCTAGACTTCCTTCTGTTGTTCCTATTTTCAGATATGGCCTCACCCAAAAGTTGCAGTATATATATGCTTGAATGGGGCTTTGTGCTATGAAAGATATATTTTTGCATGTCTGATTCCTCTTGCGTACATTTAATATTTGTTTCCAAGCATTTTGAAATATATTCGTGAAATAATATACTTTCGTGGGATTATAGAAAAATATATATGCAAATTCCTGATATATTTTGTTTGAATTGTTGTGGCAGTTGACTAATGTGGTAATGTTATCATCCCGATTGTTCCTTATTTGGTGAATCGGTTTAAAAATCTGACTTAAATTGCTTACATAATTGGTTATAAGACCTCATCAGATGGAACTAGCTGACATGCGTATTCTTTGTTTTCACCATTGTTTTGATATCCATTTCTATGGCCTGGTATTTGGTTTTTGGTATGAATCTTTTCCTGATTATGAACATGATCTCATTGTTTTTCTATAATGTCCATTGTGCACAGATTAAAAAAAGAATCAATCTTGATCTTATCTTTGTATTTTTTTGGTGTATGGTGAGGTTGAGACACAAGTTATCTATCTGATCAGTTAGAATTGAAGGTTTATCTAGATTCATGAAATGTTTATCTGAATCGTTTTCTAAATACTCATGTGTTGTGGTTGCTATCTAATTATGATACGTACATATCAAAACTAACAATGATACATGAGTGTATTGATGCTTACAAGTAGGACCTAATTCTTGCTCCATTTCTTGCAACTTAGAAATGATATAACAATATGTATCTCACCAGTCTGATGATTTTTATCATGCTGGCCTTGACATCGAGGTGAAATATCATCTTATAGTACAGAATCCACGCCATGTTCCAGATGTTACTTATGTACCCTCCGAACGATGTGATCCCTCGTGTCTACACTTAAATTTCCTTTATGCGTTATTTTCTCTATATCGATGTAACATCCCAAAAATACCAAACTTAGATCATCAAACACTAATCATCAAGATTAGGGTTAACAAAAACTTTTCTAAATAAACTCATGAATGCATGTATATGTGTATGCATGGATTTTGAATTTCTTTAAAAACCACCTTGTTTGTGTGATCCATTGCTTGTAAAATGTTTCTTAGGTGAAATGAACATCATCTAAAACATTTCCCACACTTTTCCTAAAGACAAGTAAATCAAAACAATATATGAAGTGAATGGTCATTTTGACCAATTTAACTCCCATGCCTACTTTGGCTGTCTCAAACTTTCAAAACCTAACAGAAACTTTTCTGGATCTTTGCACCCCTTGAATGTACTCATAACAAGGTATCAAGGCCCACTTTGTGATCATCCAGAAACTTTCAAATGCATAGTTTAAATGACAATTCAAAATTGAATCTTCTTCATATGGGAAGATCCCACTTTTTCAAAACCCACTCAAACAAGCTCAACTTTCAAAACCCAAGCATCTGCAGACTCACCAACACCAATCTAGCAAACCCACCAAAATTCATTTCAAAATTCAAAACTTGATTTCATGCGGCCATTTCATCAAACAGGTTGCAGACACAAATCAAACAAAACATCAAACACTATAGTGTGCAGTGATTCTTGCCTAACTTGTTCCCTAGTTAGCTCACACACAACTCAGTAGATCATCTAGAAAGAGTAGCCCAACACTAGCACCCCTGTGAGCTTGCCATTGCCATTAATGGTGAACAGCCGAGCACCTCAATGCCACCCCATAGTCGACATCAGGCTAGAGGAAGAACTAGCCATGACAACCTTGTCTGGGAGGCAGCCCACCGTCCACCGCCACTCCCTGTCCCAGCCGCGAGCGTTGCCAAGCCCTGGACCACGCGCACAAGCCGCTCCCAGACCATGCCGAGCGTGCGCCAGAGCGCCACCCTCGACCAGCGTCCCCAGACCGCGCGCCGCCCTCACCGCGTGCACACACGATCACCACCGACCCAGGAGACCGCCAGACATCCCCGTTTGCCGCCCCGTGCCATACAGCCACCGCCCGCCGTCGAAGACGCCGCCTCTGCCGCGTAGATCACCGGCCGTTCCAGACCAAACCACACCACCCCATGCCTCGCGACCATGTCGTTGAGCATCGCTAGGAGACACAGCACCGTCCCCTACCCTTGCCCATGCCATTAGCCGCCTGTAACGTCGCCCCCGACGAGCTCACCGTGCGCCCCGACGGTCCCCTCGCTCGACTATAAATAGAGGCCACCCCCACACGATTTCTTCACACCATCTCACTCCCCTCTCCTCACTGATCATGCCACACCATTCTCAGAGAAAGGCGAGCACCACCTCGCCGGAATTTCACTAGAGCCTGCCGCTACCGGTACCAGGAGGTTCGCCGTCGTCGACTTCGTCGTTCGCCCGCCTCGCCGACCCTCGCCCGTACCCCGGTGAGCCCCCAGCACCCCTCACTGGCCGCGCTAGGTTTCGTTCTCACCGGAGTTGTCTCGCGTCGACGATGACCCCCAGCCATTGGATTAGAACTAGATCGAATGATCCATGTTGCCCCATACGGCTTCGCCCAGCCCCGTGTCACTGACGAGTGGGGACACCCACTTAAGCAGCCCGCGGGAGCACTGCGCTTAGCAGGCCGGCCCGTTAGAATTTCCCGCGCAGCCCAGCAATTCAAATTAAACCTTTTTCTTTTTAAATTCAAACACACTTCAGCACCCAACTTCAAAAATCAACCCAGATCGATTCAGTGCACCAATTTGAATGAAACCAATTTTTTTGGAAAGGTCTGTGAATGCTTAATCCAAGCCCGTTGGATTCAAGTCATTTGGATCTTTAGATCACCCCTGGTAAAAATAACAAGGCAGAAGCTTTTCTGCATTCAAACATTTTTCAAATTTAAACCATAAAAGCTTTTGAGTTGATTCCAACACTCAAAAATCACATTTAACCATACCTTTCAGAATAAAAAAATATATATATAGGTTACTTGCAGAAATACAATTCAATTAATAAAAGAATGCTACATAAGCATTTCTAGCCACTTTAATTAATTAAAATAAAAGGGTAAAACCTTATTAAATTGTGACACCACTTTGAATCACATTTCCATGGACTACAATATGTGGTGATGACATGTGTCAACATGATCCCATATTTGGTTTGGAGAATATTAAATCTTAAGTAGTTTTTCAATGAGTAGAAATTACTTTTCTAAAAATAAAAAGATTTAAACCAAGCTTTAACCTTGTAATTTTAGAGATGATGCTAGATCATCTATAGGACCCTTGTGTGTGATGATTGCAAGTAGTTAAGTATTGTTTGGTGATTGTGTACCTCGTATTTATTCATAGACGCTAGTACCGACCAAGGATACGAGGAGGAAGGAGGATACTACGAAGAGGAAGCCGAGGAGAACTTCAACCACTGCTCTGCACAAGGCAAGCTGATACTATACCAATGCAAGCTAAAACTTGCAAGACACTCTACTTTAGCAAGCCTAATACTACTAGTGAATGTGCAAGCTAACACTTGCAATTTAGCAAGCTTATATTGACATTGATGCAAGCTAACCCTTGCCAGATACCCTACTGATGCCACAAACCCATA
This sequence comes from Avena sativa, assembly GCA_916181665.1. Taxonomy (NCBI): domain Eukaryota; kingdom Viridiplantae; phylum Streptophyta; class Magnoliopsida; order Poales; family Poaceae; genus Avena; species Avena sativa. The sequence continues at coordinate 430,436,379 of OV702280.1, forward strand.
CTTGTGATATGACTACTATATGCCTTAAGCATATGAGATCAGACCCACTTGATAAACCAAATCCTAGTTTTATGTGCAAGCTTCTTACTTTATTTCTTTATCAAAGCTTACTTAGAGTCTACCTAAGAGTTTGGTAGATACTAGACAGTTGTGCTGAAGGTTGCATAAAGAGCATAAAATTTGGCCTAAGATAGAAACCTTGCTATCAGCCCAAGATATAAGGTTGGACTTAGTGAAACTCCACTAGTTACCACCCCTCATTAGTACTACCCCCACCTGTAGATGCTAGTGCTAAGCATAAAACTTGATCAACTTTTAGATGGGAATACTTGGTGGAAAAATGGTTATGAAAACCTTGGAATGTTGGATAATTCTATTGAAATGTTTTGGACTTGTGTTTCCAAACACTTGATGATTCTGGTGATAAAAATGTTGAGGCGTGAGCCTTAGCCCTTTATAAAACTGATGGTTGTCTGGATGCGATACCATTCCAATTTTTGCGTACAACCACAATACCCGAATATTGGGTAGGGCTTGACTGGAAACTTATATACCTTAGTATTAGTTCCCTCCCGGCCAAGGTCTGAGTTGAGGCTACCTTGTGAAAATTGTCCACCTGTGCAGTACCCAAGATGACAGTGGTCATGGTTGGGAGGCCAAACTCACAGGAGAGGTGCTTATACTAGGGCGTGTAATTGAAAGGTTAGGATTGATTATCCGCATACTGAGTATGGTGAATTCAGGATTTGTTCCTGACGGATGTATCGAATGTTGTGGTGAAAGTGTACAATCTCTGCAGAGTGTCAAACTATTCGAATAGCCGCGTCCGCGGTTATGGACAGTTGGAGTGGCCATACTGTTCCCCCGTCAGACTTTTCGAAATGATTTGTGAAATGAATTGAGACTTTGACTTGACCACAACAGAGTTGCGACTTGAAATACAAGTTCCCACTTAGGATTTATAAAATTGTGACTATCTTTGGAACTTAGTAGAGATAAACCTGGCTTTTTGCAAAACAACCCTAGAGCCTAGTGTCCTATTATACAAAAACCCCTTACCTGTTAGTATTAGTTTGCGAGTACTTAAAGAGTACTCATGGCTTTGTCCCTGGCTATTCCCATGGCCAGACTATGAAGAGGAGTACCTGAAAGATGGAACCCAGAAAGGTTACGACAACTAGGATCATCTCCCATCGTCAGCATTGCCTGTGACCCCGAAGATGGAGCTTCGCCTACGCTACCGTTATTATTACGTATTCCGCTGCTTGATGTTGTATTAAGAACTGGATCATGAGATCCCTATTTGTGTAAGAACTTATGTATCGTTTGTAATGGATGAAGTACTATGGTATCCAATTCTGTTATGTCTCGCAAAAATGGTAATCCTGGGATTGCGATGTATGGCATAACAGGCATCTAGGATTAAAAGATCCGGGTGTTGACACATCTTCTCCGCTCAGGTTGTTGGATAGGTTGTATATTTGCTTTGCTTGCGCTTCTAGCTGTTAAAAGAACTAGTAATGTTTTTTGGGCTGATAATATGGATACGCTGTTAGAATGTTGCATTTTAGGATATGACTGAACATGTCACATTTAATAGCTCTTTTTTGTTGGACGGCTCTTGAAAGAGTATAGAACTATAAACTTCAATAGAATAGGGTACAAATAAATAGGTGCATCCCTAAATATTATACTGTATGAAGAGGAATTGTACATATTAAAGGGAGAATGAATAGAATCATGGTGTCTTCTCCATGTGAGATTAAATTTGGTGTTGAACCTTTTTTCAGGATTCGTGCAGATTGGAGAAGTTCCTTGCATTGCAGTTCAGTTCGAGTCAGATAATAAATTGTATGGCTAAGCACATTTATGATGTTGGAGCAGTTGGGTTTAATTTCATTGATGCATTTTGAATGACGTCTTAAATAAATTGTGGTATTTGATGTATGTTTGTAGCGGACCAACTTAGAGATGAACTCGGATTTGTTTCAGTTGACACATTGTATGAATCAAAAAATGTTCATTATTTTTTGTTCACTATAATTGCTAAATTTGCTTAAATTCAACGGGGTCGTGCGCCAAGGCGCACCCCTAAATCTAGTACGTACAATTTGTCATTTACGGCAACATGAATCTGCAATGATGCGAGCAAACGCGGTGCATGCTCTACCGAAACTGGACCGGGCCCAACAATCGCTCTGCCATGAGAAGACACGACTTTCCTTAAACGAAAGGGTTTAGGGGTATTTCTCTTATTGCCACTAATGAGATTTAGGGGCAACCACTAAAGGTTTTAGAGGCATTTCACTTAAAGTGCCCAATTTTTAGGAACATGAGTATTAGTGTCACGTTTTAAAGTGCTTCTAAAATCCTTAGGAACAGTTTGATCATATATAGGGGCACTTTGAAGTGCCCCAAAATAACTACCGTGTTGTAGTGTAGCACCTCGTGTTCCCTCACGACTCGATGCCTGAATCTCTCGCGGGAGAGCGATGATGCCGATGGTCGCCTCCTGACACTTACTCCAACGCACGCTCCTCGACGTCCAGGCATTCCTTTGTCCTCAACATCTTCCTCTTTCCCTAACTATATCCAAGCCTCTTCTTTGATCCTGTTGCGGCCAACGCTCTTGAGGTTGCTTTCAATACCGCTCTTTACATCTCACCCTCACCAGGGCAAAAATGCCACTGCCATGTAGACATGGCTTTGTCGTGTATCAAATGAACCGGAATACCGCAAAGTTTGTCTTTGCCGTGTGTAACCCAGAAATCACACAACAAAGTACGTGAACACGACAAATTTCTGAAAAGGAACACGTCAAAGATGCACAAAGGAACACGACAAAGAAAACACACTCGACAAAGTCCACAGCGGCACACGACATAGGTGTCGTCACGACAACGAGGTGGGACCCGTGACCCCACATGTCCACTTGACGGAGAGGAGCTAACTTCTGCAGACAGTGGCCTCTTTGCCGTGTGCCATCGCCAGCCCTTTTCCATAAGGGCATTTGCCGTGTGTATTCCGCAGTATACACGGTAAAGTCTTTTTTTTTCTCTTTTATCATATTAATCTTAGGAAAATCATAAAAAAATCATTCTAATTCAAAAAATTACAAATAATATATTAAAATTTGCAGAAAAATAAGATCTATCTATCTACACTAGAATATTACATATTTATGTTGAATAAGAATATTTAGGCTCGCCATTTTAACCATAGTTTAAAACGGGCTTTAAAAATTCAAAAATGGTCGAAACAATGCGAAAGCTTCGCGGTGTCATATTATGTGACATAGTTGGAAAAAATATCAAACTTGGTATATTGATTATGTCTCAAAAAATCCTTCACAAAATGACCTATCGCATTCAAGGTTTCCTAACGATTGGGTCAAATGACTAATGTTATATCTAGAATCAAGGCATAGTTTGTGATAATGTGCCCATATTGTGAATGCATGTGCGTCATGAGATGGCGAACAATGTTGCAGAAGGAAGTTTTCCTTTTCGTCGCATCAAAAAGCCATTTTCTATTTTCTGAAAACGGAGTTTTTGTGAAGCAATCACCAAATGGCTAATTTAAAATTATACCAGCCTATTTCTCAAAAATACTAGACCACCTCATATGGATAATGTCCCAACACACGGCAAAGTCTTTGCCGTGTTCCAGAAGGCCTCTGTCATGTACTATTACCCACATGTCAAAGGGCCGGTGTGCCGTAGTGCCTGCAGCCCTCCATCTCCTATGAAAATGTGGCCTTGTCTTAGGTACATGATATATATCCTCGCCCGGTCGTCCCCTGTTCCCTAGATTTAGTCGTAGGGTAGGGTTCTCGAAGGTTATTGATTAGAACTGATAGATGAACTCATGAGTTCGTGTTTCATGTGGTGAATTAGTTTCTTGTGATGAACTAACGAATTTCTCTTTGGTCTTCCAAGGTTATTGGGGATCACGATTGGAGAAAACCGCGACAATTGAAGTGAGAGAGATCTACGATTGGTGCATGCATCACATGGATCTAGCACAATGCATCTTTAATTTCTATGGGAGAGGAACCTCCTACTGTCATTCCCCACGTGGGGGTAGAGGTAGGCAAGATGGCATGCCAAGCTTGCCAAACTCGGGAGCGCACCGGGGATGAAAGAACGCATCAGTATTGTCAATACCGGGCGTGCAAAGACATGGACCATCATGAACCATGCGAGCCAAAGTCAGAGGGACAAGGAAAGAAGATCTCCGTATATGGTTGGTTGCGCGCCGTATGCGCTGGAGTAGATGAAGTGGTTGCAAGAATAAAATTGAGCACAAGGGTGCAAATAAAAATTAAACTGTAACCCTGGCGGCGAGGTTGTGGTGGACGAAGACGGAGAGGTGGTTGTTGGTGCTGATTGAATTGTAGCGGTAGGAGATATCAGCGATCAAACCCGTTTGAATTAATCCACATGCATGAGCTCTTTCGCATTTGTTGAAGGAGAGGTTGTAGATGTCTGGGATCAAACCCATTTTATTCATCTACATGCAAGAGGGCGACGATGCACAACCCGTTGGCATTGACAAAGACCTTGATTGGTGTTGGCAGTGACGATGCGGTGCGTGTGATAGAGTTTTTGGTGTAGATTGTTGTAGGTGATGATGACCAACAACGATGCAGATGCGTCCCTTTTTGGATGGCAAGGCGCGTACTGAGGCACGATTGTCCCAGTGTCGGCGAAGACGAGCTGGCGAGGTGGCGACGTGCAGAAAGAGAAGTCGGCGCGACACGTGAAGGCGTCCCTTGGGGTGCCACGCACGATGTCCTTGGCACGGTCGTTGCCGATGATTTACTAGAGATGAGTCAATGCTGGGGTTGGAGTAGAGGCAATGATATGCGGTGGTAGGTGACGCAATCTGATATATGATTGGTGAAAGAAGAAGAAACACTAGTCAAGCTACTGGCGAGAAAATTTTGACGATGTCTATAAAATCTAATCTAAGAGTTGCGTGGCTCCCGGTGGAGATTGATCTCCCTAAGGGCGACGCGGTAGAAGCAGTGGGCTAAATTCTATGTCAATAACCAAGAGGCTCTGATACCATGAAGTCAATAATAGTTGATTGTATTGCTAGATTAATATTGCATTTTGTGTGTTGCGTGATTACATTGTGAGCCTTTCGTTTTTTTATATAGTATTAGAAGATTTAGGGACTAAAAAGGCTAGTAGATATAGAATCCTAAACTGCCAAATATAGAAATTCGTGATCTACTCTAATATCTATTGATACGTTGCAAACATATCTATAATTTTTGATACTCCATGCTTGTTTTACACCAATTATATTATGTTTTGTCCACACATTGTGACATTTTTATGAGTTTTCTGGAACTAACATGTTAACAAGTGCCACAGAACCAGTTTTCTGTTTTCTTCTATTTTGGTTTCAGAAAAACTAGTAAAGAAATATTCTCGGAATTATATGAAACAAAAGCCGAAGTTCCTATTTTTTCTGACACGACACGGAGCCCGAAGGATATGGGCAGACGCACCCTAGGACGGACACACCTGGGCCAGGCGTGGCCACGCGGGCGCACCGCCCTAGGGTGTGGGCCCCCTGGCGCTCCACTGACCTTGCCCCTTCGCATATATAAACCCCTCGAGACGAAAACCCTAAACACAAGATCATAATTCCATGAAAAAGTCCATAGCTGCCGCCACCGTCGTCCCTAGATCGGGAGAGATCTGAAGCTCTTCCCGGCACTCTACCAGAGAGGGGAGATCATCTCGGAGGCCTTCTTCATCAACATGCCTGCCTCCGGAGTGATGTGTGAGTAGTTCATCCTTGGACTATGGGTCCATAGCAGTAGCTAGATGGTTGTTTCTCCTATTTGAGCCACCATGTTTAGATCTTGTGAGCTGCCTATCATGATCAAGATCATCTTATTGTAATGCTACATGTTGTGTTTGCGGGGATCCGATGGATATTGAGTATTATGTCAGATTGATTAATGTTCTATCATGTCTATGTTATTTGTGATATTTCATGCTCTCCATTGCTAGTAGTTACTCTGGCCATGTATTTGCTTGTGACTCCAAGAGGGAGTATTTATACTCGATAGTAGGTTCATGCCTCTAGTAATCTAGGAGAGTGACAGAAACTTCTAAGATTGTAGATGTGATGTTGCTACTAGGGAGAAAACAACAATCCTTTGTCCAAGGGAAATTGTATTGTTTACATTACACACTTTGCTTAATGCAATTATCTATTGCTTGCAACTTAATACCCAGGGTTGTTCGGATGATATCCTGGACGTGGTTTATTAGTCATAGATGCAATTGAATTACGATCTATGTATCCTGTTGTAATGCCCAAGTGAATCGCATAGTGATCATCATGTCATGTACATGCATTATTATGCATTCTCTATTTGTAAATTGCCCTGCTATAATTTTTTCACCTAGTATGTTATTTAACTTATGGAGAAAACACCTCTAGTGAACTGTGGATCCTGGTCCCTTCCTTCCCATTGATATTCTATCTACTGTTTACTGTTTACTTTCTGCAATTACCACAAGCAATTACTTTCTTCCACACTATATGTTTAATCCTTTGTTTTCAGCAAAACCAGTGAGCTTGAAAACCTCACTGATAAGTTGGGGCAAAGGATTTTGGTTGTGTTGTGTGCAGGTTCCACGTTGCTAGCAACACCTTCGAAAGTTGTTTCTTTCTCCTACTGGTTCGATAACCATGGTTCCATTACTGAGGGAAAACTTGTTGTTGTGCTCATCATACCTAGCTCTTGGGGTTCCCAATAGGCTCTACATCAACTGATCCATCATCAAGCTTTTCTGGTGCCATTGCCAGGGAGAAAGAAGATTTATTCAAGGGGAGTCTCTCACCACCAATCTCTTTACATTGTTTTTGTTTTGCTTAGTTTCTTTTTTTTGTTTGGTTTGCTTCTTTTTATCAAAAATACAAAAAAAATAGTTCCCACTTTAGTTGCTATTTTTGTTGGATGCTTTAATATTGCAAAAATGAATACTCGTGAAAACACTAAGTTGTGTGACTCCACTAGCACAAAAAACAATGATTTCATTCGCACACCTATTGCTACACCTGTTCCTGAAGCTACTTTCTATGAAATTAAACCTGCTTTACTAATCTTGTTATGAAAGAGCAATTTTCTGGTGTTAGTACTGATGATGCTGATGCTCACCTTAATAATTTTGTTGAACTTTGTGAAATGCAAAAATATGAGGATGTATATGGATATATTATTAAGCTTAAATTGTTTCCTTTCCCTTTAAGAGGAAGAGCTAAAGATTGGTTTTTCTATCTTTGACTAAAAATAGTATTGATTCTTGGATTAAATGCAAAGATGCTTTCATTGGAAAATATTATCCTTCTGCTAAGATTATATCCATGAGAAGTGACATAATGAAATTTAAACAATTTGATAATGAACATGTTGCTCAAGCTTGGGAAAGAATGAAATCTTTAGTGAAGAATTGCCCCACTCATGGACTGACTACTTGGATGATTATCCAAACCTTTTATGCAGGATTGAATTTTTCTTCAAGAAATTTGTTGGATTCGGCTGCTGGAGGTACCTTTATGTCCATCACTTTGCGAGCTGCAATAAAGCTCCTAGATGATATGATGATTAATTATTCTGAATGGTACATTGAGAGAGCTCCACAAGGTAAGAAGGTAAATTCTGTTGAAGAAACCTGCTCCTTGAGTGATAAGATTGATACTATTATGTCTATGCTTGTTAGTGGAAAAGCTCATATTGATCCAAATGATGTTCCTTTAGCCTCTTTGGTTGCTCAAGAAGAGCAAGTTGATGTGAACTTCATTAGAAGTAATAATTTTAGCAATAATGCTTATGGTAATAATAATTATAGGCCATATCCTTCTAATAATCGTAATGCTTATGGAAATTCCTACAACAATAATAGAAGTGCACCCTCTGAACTTGAAGTCATGCTTAAGGATTTTATTAGTAAACAAACTATTTTCAATAAAACTGTTGAGGAAAAGCATGGAAAAATTGATGATCTTGCTTCTAAAGTTGATAGCCTTGCTCTTGATGTTGAACTTCTTAAATTAAAGGTTATGCCTCATGATGTTAAAGAAAGCAAGATTTTGAATGCCATTCAAGTTAGAATTGATGAAAATGTTAGGATGTTAGATGAATTGCATGCTAGGTGGGAAAGAGAAGATGAAATTGCAAGAAATAATAATATGACTAAGGTTTGTACCATTACCACCACTAGTGATGTTGAAGCTAGCTGACCTCTTACTATTAATATTAAAATAAATGGTGTAGACAAAGTCCCCATTCCTTCTGCAAAATTGCCTAAACCCACTGGAACTTTTTTCCAATAAAAATGCTGAATTTTTTTGAAATATGGGAGACAAAAGTTCTACTACTTTGAATGATAATTTTGATCTTGATGGTTGCAATATTTCTAAAGTAATTATGTTCTTGCAAAATCTTGCTAGAAGTCCTAATGCTAGTGCTATGAATATGGATTTTACAAAACATATTACAAATTCTCTCATGAAAATTAAAGAAGAAAAATTGAAACATGAAGATTCTATTCCTAGGAAATTAGAAGATGGTTGGGAGACCACCATTAATATGAAAGTGAATGATTTTGATTTCAAAGCTTCATATGATCTTTGTGCTAGTTTCTCTATTATGCCTAGAAAAATTTATGATATGCTTGATTTACCACCATTGGAATATTGTTATTTGGATCTCCATCTTGATGATAATGCTAAAAAAAACCTATGGGGAAAATTAATGATGTTCTTATTATGGTTAACAATACCTTTGTCCCTGATACGTCCGAAACTAATCTATAATTTTTGATGCTCCATGCTTGTTTAGTATCTACTTTTCTTTACTTGTCTACACTTTGAGGTGCTTTTTACATGTTTTCTGGTACTAACCTATTAACAAGTTGCAACAGTGCCAGATGCCTGTTTTCTGCTGTTTTTGGTTTCAGAAAAGTTAGTGAAGAAATATTCTCGGAATTGGACGGGACAAACGTCAAAGTCAATTACTTTCTGTGGGGAACAAGAAGTCCAGAGGGGATCCAAAGAGGCAAGCCAGGGTGGCCAGACCCACCCTAGGCACGGGTGGGCCCTGCCCCGCGGCTGGGAGGTGTGTGGGGCCCCTGGCCGCCGCCTCGGCCCCCCCTTCGCCTATAAGAAGCCCCCGATGCAGAAACCCTAAGCACCAGATCAAATATCCATGAAACCGTCTGTAGCCGCCGCCATCGTCCCTAGATCGGGGGCATATGAAGTTCTTCCCAGCACCTTGCCGGAAAGGAGATCATCCCGGAGGCCTTCTCTCCGATATGATGCGTGAGTAGTTCCACCTTGTACTATGGGTCCATGTAGTAGCTAGATGGTTGTATCTCCTCCTTTGTGCTTTCATGTATAGATCTTGTGAGCTCCGTTCATGATCAAGATCTAATCTGTTTGTAATCATGCATGTTGTGTTTGCGGGGATCCGATGGATATTGAGATTATTATGTTGGTTTGATTAATGGTTTTGTCTTTATGATTCTATCATGTCTGTGTTATTTGTGATCTTGCATGCTCTCCGTTGTTAGTAGCTATCTTGGCCAAGTAGTTTCTAGTGACTCCAAGAGGGGGTATTTATGCTCGATAGTGGGTTCATGCCTCTAGTTTCCAAGGGAAGTGACAATAATCTCTTTGGTTGTAGATGTGTTGTTGCTACTAGGGAGAAAACAACGATCTCTTGTTCATGGAACATGTGGACTGTTTACTTTACACACTTTGCTTAAAGCAGTTGTCTGTTGCTTGCAACTTAATACTGGAGGGGGTTCGGATGATAACCTGAAGGTGGACTTCTAGTCATAGATGCAGTTGGATGGCGGTCTATTTATCTTGTTCTATTGCCCAATCGGATCTCATAGGATCTTTCTGACTAGTAATTGCATTGTTATGTCTTGCTCAGTTCCTGTCAATTGCCCTGCTGTAATTTGTTTACCCTTCATGCCATGTTTTTTATCTAAGGAGAGCACCTCTAGTGAACTATGGACCCCGGTCCAATATTTACCATTGATACATCTTCCATTGTTACCTGTTTACTTGCTGCAAACCATTACCTTCCACACCATACGTTTAATCCTTTGTTACAGCAAATCGTGAGCTTGACAACCTTACTAATTCGTTGGAACACAGTCTTGAGTTTGTGTTGTGTAGGTCTCCGCGTTGCTTGCAACACCTGTGACGTTTTCTTCCTCCTTCTGGTTCGATAACCTCGGTCTCAACTGAGGGATAACTTGACGCTTGCTCTTCACACCCTGCGCTTGGGGTTACCAATGAAGTGCCACGTCGAGCATCATCAGTCCCTGATTTCTATGTTTTGGATGTTGAATGTGATACGTCGGAAACGTATCTATAATTTTTTATGCTCCATGCTTGTTTAGTATCTACTTTTATTTGCTTTGTCTACACTTTGAGGTGTTTTTATATCTTTTCTGGAACTAACCTATTAACAAGTTGCCACAGTGTCAGTTGCCTGTTTTCTTCTGTTTTTTGGTTCCAAAAAGGCAGAAAATCAATATTCTCGGAATTGTACGGGACAAAAGCCAAAGTCAATATTTTACCATGGGCGACACGAAGTATAGAGGAGAGACGGAGAGGCGAGCTAGGGCCTCCACACCCCACCTAGGCACGGGTGGGCCCACCCCGTGTCTAGGCAGGGTGTGGGCCCTCTGGCCGCCTCCCGGCCTCGCCTCTTCGCCTCTAAAAATCCCCGGATGTAGAAACCCTAGACACCCGATCAAAACTCCATGAAACCTTTTGTAGCCACCGCCACCATCGTCCCTAGACTGGGGGGATCTGAAGTTCTTCCTGGCACCCTGCCGGAGGGGAGATCATCCGGAGGCCTTCTTGTCTGGCATGATGCGTGAGTAGTTCGACCTTGGACTACGTGTCCATGTAGTAGCTAGATGGTTGTATCTCCTCCTTGTGCTTTCATGTATAGATCTTGTGAGCTCCGTTCATGATCAAGATCTAGTCTATTTGTAATCATGCATGTTGTGTTTGCGGGGATCCGATGGATATTGAGATTACTATGTCAGATTGATTAATGGTTTTGTCTTATGATTCTATCATGTCTGTTTTGTTTGTGATCTTGCATGCTCTCCGTTGTTAGTAGCTATCTTGGCCAAGTAGTTGCTAGTGACTCCAAGAGGGGGTATTTATGCTCGATAGTGGGTTCATGCCTCTAGTTTCCAAGGGAAGTGACACAAATCTCTTTGGTTGTAGATGTGATGTTGCCACTAGGGAGAAAACAACGGTCTCTTGTTCATGGAACAAGTGGATTGTTTACCTTACACACTTTGCTTAAAGCAGTTGTCTGTTGCTTGCAACTTAATACTGGAGAGGGTTCAGATGATAACCTGAAGGTGGACTTCTAGTCATAGATGCAGTTGGATGGCGGTCTATGTATATTGTTGTATTGCCCAATCGAATCTCATAGGATATTTTTGTCTAGTATTGCATTGTTATGCCTTGCTCATTTCCTGTCAATTGCCCTACTGTAATTTGTTTACCCTTCATGTCATGTTGTTTATCTAAGGAGAGCACCTCTAGTGAACTATGGACCCTGGTCCAATCTTTACCATTGATACATCTTTCACTATTACTTGTTTACTTTCTGCAAAACATCATAACCTTCCACACGATACATTTAATCCTTTGTTACGGAAAACCAGTGATCTTGACAACCTCACTGATTCGTTGGGGCAAAGTCTTGAGTTTGTGTTGTGCAGGTTTCCACGTTGCTTGCAACATCTGTGTGAAGTTTCCTTACTCCTACTCGTTCGATAACCTCGGTGTCTTACTGAGGGAAAACTTTCTGTTGTGCTCCATGCTCTTGGGTTTTCCCGACGAAGTGCTCCACATTAACATAGCACCATCAGAATGCAATGCTTCTTGTCCTATTATTTTGGGAAGAACTTTTCTTGGAACTGGTGGTGCCATTATTGATATGAAGGAAGGCACCATTAAATATCAATTCCCACTCAAGAAATGTATTGAACACTTCCCTCAAAAAAGAAAGAAGCTATAATTTGATTCCCTTGTTAGTACAAAATTTGATGTCTATGCTTCTTCATTCGAAAAATACTTGATTCTTGCTTTATGTGGCTAGCTGAAATGCGTTAAAGAAAAGCACACTTGGGAGATAACCCAATTTTTATTTTAATAAGTTTATTTTGTTGAGTCTTGGAAGTTATTGCCTCTGTAATAACCTCTCCTTATCCTTTTTGTTTGGTTTTTGTGCCAAGAATAGCCTCTAATGAGAGGGAAGTAAGATTTGGGAAATTTGTTGTCCCGAAACAGATTTCTATGCTTTGCTGTAAAAAATCGTGAAAAATCCTAGAACGTCGTATTGATCTGAAAGTTTTTTTACGCATGCCCCTGTAATTACAAAACTTACGTTAGTTTTGCACTTTTTGATTTGAGAAACAGAAGATTTTCTAAAAAATCGGTCTTTACATGCAGGTGTGTTTTGACAGATTTATGTCATTATTTGCATTTGCCTCTTAATCGATTTATTTTTGAGTTCTTTTGATCACTTAAGCTTTTAAAAGGAATTTCTACAATAGCTTATGTTTTAATGGTTGTTTTACTTGAGTTGAAACTGAACCCAAAGGTTCATTATCTTGCATACACTAATGTTGGTAATGAAGATTGTGTGAAGTTTTGTATGAAGGAAGTTTTCAAGTGTAGGGAGAGAATGATGTGATGAGATGACGTATGGACAAAAGCTCAATCTTGGGGATGCCACCCATGTCATCCCAAGAAATATTCAAGAGGTACAAGCGTCAAAGCTTGGGGATGCCCAAGGCATTCCCTTCTTCATCAACAAAAATCTCAGGTCTTCTTTCAAGATACTATATTTTTTTGCTTCATGCACTATGTGTTGTTCTTGGAGCGTCTTTGTTTTTGTTTTTAGATTTCTTTTTTTTTCTTCAATAAGTTGGTTTGATCCCAGCACACTTCTTTTGGAGAAGTCACACCCCGTTCTTCATTGCCTAGAACACTCTAGTTTTCACTCTTATTGTTCTGTGAGTGTTCTCTTTTGCTAGCACTGCGTTTAGCTTTAGTTTTCCTCTTCTTTTTTCTTAGAACTTTTTAGTTCTTCTTTTTAGTTAGGTGAGACAAGTTGTATGGTCTTTATTGATTTATCTTTGTGAGTTGTTCCAAATAAGTCGATTGGTGTTGAAAAAGAGTAGAATGTTTCAAAATAAGCTTGTTTTGACTATGTCTTAGACTTTATCATGTCATGTTAGATGTTGCTTTAACCATATGCTTAGTGATTATTGTTGTAGCATGACTTTTTCAAACAATTGAGATTGCTTAACGTGCTATGAAATAATCATGCGTGTTTTAGCATACAAAAGCATAATATTGTGGTATCCTCCTTTGATGCTTTATTTGGGTTGACTTGGAACATGTTTAAACCATGTTATGACTATGAACCAGTCACCTTAGCCTCTATGATCATTTAGTTTTTGACTTGTGATATCACTTTATGCTTTGATTAATAATGTTTTGTCGCTCTACATGATTATGGCCATTATTGCTCTTTTAGTTGGTCGCTCCTTGTCTTTTGCTAGCCTCCACCTGTACTGAGTATGAGCTCTACTCGTGCATCCAACTCCCAAGAAACCAAGTTATTCCAAAGATTCCACTATAAATTCCTATGCATGGTGTGTTACACCATTCCAAGTATATTCATGTTTTTATATATCTTCCAAATTAAATTTTTGTTATGAGAAAATTAGTGATTAAAGCTCTCACGAACTTGAAGGCACATTTTATTTCTTGCACATAATAAACCTGAACCATTGTGACTATCTTATGATTCTTTTATGCTTGCAAATTATAAGTTGGGAGTTAGCAAAACCATGTTGTCATGGGGCACTCTTTCAACATTGCACTTATTCTATTTAGTTGATATCATGTTCTTTTGTTTATGGATGCCGTCGGTGTGAAATGAGATGGGAGCTTGCAGGTCCATGGAGCTTGTATATGTGTTAGAGAAACGCCTGGGCGGCTAGCCTAAGCCATGCCTAATCATGGTGGAAACTTGGAGAAAAACCATAGTGGCATTCTATGAAGCATCCTCAATAAAAAACTATGCAAATAGCAAATAAAAAGATCGCTGAGATGCTCATTGTCTGTTGCCTTGTCATTTTGATATGGGATAGATCCTGTGCCATGGGGCAAGGGGTACCCCGTTGGGTTCTCTATGATACACATATACTTACAATGACAAGAACTTGCCTAGGACCAAAGTTGAGTAGCATGAGGTCTCGGTACTCGTACTCAAGGGGCATGAGATTTTCAATTTGTGATTTGTCAAGCATATAACTCATATTTTCACTCACTTTAACCGTAATCACTTCAAAATGCTTATGATAGGCGTAATGAGAGCTCAAAGCTAATAAGTACCATAATTTTTGGAAGCTTTATAAAACCATTTAATCCCTACTTCCCTCAGCTAAGGGCCTTTGTATTTTACTTTTTGTTGAGTCTCCATCTTCTATATTTATGCACCAGCTAAGAGAGCATAGTTGTCATTCTGAGTTCAATGTGCATTTTCCCAAAACTTGTTGATTGATTCATAATTGTAGTATTGCTTGTTCTTAAATTATTTGTATCTAGTCACCCTTATGAACTTTAAAGGTGTCCTATGCATTTATGTTTTGCTATTCCATGAAGGATAAGCTGAATACCACTCTTGCTATGTTTTCTATATGTAAAACAAACAAATGTCTTTCAAAGCATTATTCATGATCTTTGTTTGTGTAGCCTTTCATGTTGCAACATAGTTGCTATGTATTATTGTTAGAAATATATCTTTCATACTTATGTTTATAGTACTTTGATCCCAGCTATCAATTCTTTGCAATACCTTGATCAAGATTGTGATGGTGCATATCACCTAAAAAATTATTCTTTTTATCAATTACCTACTCGAGGACGAGCAGGAGTTAAGCTTGGGGATGCTAATACGTCGCAAACGTATCTATAATTTTTGATGCTCCATGCTTGTTCTGCACCAATTATATTATGTTTTGTCCACACTTTGTGGCATTTTTATGAATTTTCTGGAACTAACATATTAACAAGTGCCACAGAGCTAGTTTCCTATTTCTGCTATTTTTGGTTTTAGAAAAACTAGTAAAGAAAAATATTCTCGAAATTGGATGAAACAAAAGCCGAAGTTCCTATTTTTTCCGACACAACACAGAGCCCGAAGGAGAGGGGGAGACGCACCCTAGGGCAGCCACACCTCGGCCAGGCGTGGCTAGGGGGCACGCCTCCCTAGGGTGTGGGCCCCTGGCGCTCCATCGACCTTGCCCCTTCGCCTATATAAACCACCCAAGAGGAAAACCCTAAACACCCGATCAGAATTCCACGAAAAATTCCATAGCCGCCGCTACCATTGTCCCTAGATCGGGAGGGATCTGAAGCTCTTCTCGGCACCCTGCCAGAGAGGGGAGATCATCCCGGAGGCCTTCTTCATCACCATGCCTGCCTCCAGAGTGATGTGTGAGTAGTTCATCCTTGGACTATGGGTCCATCGCAGTAGCTAGATAGTTGTTTCTCCTATTTGTCCCACCATGTTTATATCTTGTGAGATGCCTATCATGATCAAGATCATCTTATTGTAATGCTACATGTTGTGTTTGCGGGGATCTGATGGATATTGAGTATTATGTCAGATTGATTATTGTTCTATCATGTCTATGTTATTTGTGATCTTGCATGCTCTCTGTTGCTAGTGGTTACTCTGGCCAAGTATTTGCTTGTGACTCCAAGAGGGAGTATTTATGCTCGATAGTAGGTTCATGCCTCTAGTAATCTAGGAGAGTGACAGAAACTTCTAAGATTGTAGATGTGCTGTTGCTACTAGGGAGAAAACAACAATCCTTTGTCCAAGGGCAATTGTATTGTTTACATTACACACTTTGCTTGAAGCAATTATCTGTTGCTTCTAACTTAATACCCGAGGGTTATTCGGATGATGTCCTAGAGGTGGATTATTAGTCATAGATGTAGTTGGATTATGGTCTATGTATCATGTTGTAATTCCCAAGTGAATCTCATAGTGATCATCATGTCATGTACATGCATTGTTATGCATTCCCTATTTGTCAATTGCCCCGCTGTAATTTCTTCACTAAGCATGTTATTTATCTTATGGAGAAAACACCTCTAGTGAACTGTGGATCCTGGTCCATTCCTTGCCATTGATATTCTATCTACTGTTTACTATTTACTTTCTGCACATTACCACAAGCAATTACTTTTTTCCACACTATACGTTTAATCCTTTGTTTTCAGCAAAACCAGTGAGCTTGACAACCTCACTGATAAGTTGGGGCAAAGTTTTTTGGTTGTGTTGTGTGCAGGTTCCACGTTGCTAGAAACACCTTCTGAAGTTGTTTCTTTCTCCTACTAGTTAGATAACCTTGGTTCCATAGCTGAGTCAAAACTTGTTGTTGTGGTCATTATACCTTTCTTTTGGGATTGCCAACGGGCTCTACATCAACTGAGCCATCATCATCTATCTATGGCGTTCTCTAAAAAGTAGGACTAGAGCGATCCCCCGTGAGTGTTAGAGATATGCCCAAGAGTCAATAATAAAATGGTTGTTATTATATCTTTGTGTTTATGATAAATGTTTACATCCCATGTTATAATTGTAAGCCTAGTAAAAGAAGTCCCAAGTAGGCATCCCATCCCATACTAGAAACATTAATACTTGTGTGTTTTGTAAACATAAAAGAAGTCCCTAGTAAGCCTCTTGTTAAACTAGCTTGTTGATTAATAGATGATCATGGTTCCCTGGTCATGAACATTAGATGTTATTAATAACAAGATCATGTCATTAGGAGAATGATATGATGGACACACTCCTATAGTAAGCGTAGCGTAAGATCAAGTCATTTAGAGTTCGTTTTCTACAATCTTTCAAATACATAGTAAACCAATCCCTCGACAATGAGATCATGTTAATCACCATCACTAAATGAATGCTTTGATGACATCAAACACCACTTCTATAATTGGGTGGTTATAAAGGTGGCATTAGGTATTCTGGAAGTATGTGTTGAGGCACATGGATCAAGAGTGGGATTTGTCCATCCATATGACAGATATAAATACTCTGGACCCTCTTGGTGGAATGTCATCCAATTGGCTTACAAGAATGTGACTAGGTCACAAGGGATAACATATCACGGAACGAGTTAAGAGTACTTATGGGTAACGAGGTTGAACTAGGTATAGAGATACCGACGATCAAACATCGGATAAGTAAAGTATCCGATCTCGTAGATTAGATCCTATATTTTATGTGTTCATGTGATCTAATTTTTTTCCATTCTACGAACCCCTACAGTGAGGGGTTGACCCATGCTGGTTCCCTATGAGTTTCTCAATGAACTTATTTGACTAGAACATGTGACGGTTTGGTGAGGAGGGCGGACGGTGCAAACTTAAAGAATATATGCGGAAAGAGGACGTGGCCATTTTTGGTTTATAAGAGACAATCAAAAAATTTACATCACAACTAGAGGGACTCGGTTGCAACAAGTTTGTGTGGAATTGGATTCCGTCAAATGGGCACTCAGTTGGCATCCTACTTGGGGCAAAGGAGGATACCTTTGAGGTAGAGGATATAAACCATGGGAAATTTTGGTGTGCATGGTCCTCACACATGTACGATCGACACTACAACACAGGCGTCGGGCCTTGGCGCTTATAGATGCCAAAGCACATGCCTAATCGCCGCGTTCACATTGACAAGGAAAAAAGAGCCACAAGGGATAATTGCATCAAGGAAAGTGCATCAACGGTGCTTTTTTTGGCTCGGCACAATGTCATGTGTCGACCTAGTGCATCCATAGCAGCAAGTGGTTAACACCGTGGCCAATTGTAGGTCGTCATTACATACATGTCGTGGCAAGTATGAGATGACGACATAAAGATTGTCTGGTATGATATATGTCGGCGGATGGATTGGTGCACAACAATATAATCACGTGCCAATTAATTCAGAACGTTCAATCTCACTTGGGCTTGATAAATATGCATAACCACACCATTTCACATTCATTTAACTTGTTTCGCACAAATCTTATTTGAAACAGAAAAGATTGTAGAATGCTTGTTGGAAGTTATGATTTGGAGATTCAAATGAAGCAATGGAAGTCCACCTAGACATTCAACTGTCCAAATAGATGAAGATTGTTCTCGAGTGTATGGTGCATGATTATCTTTCCACTGAAAACAATTGCAACACTGTCGTATCCTTGAGGAAGGGACTTGCACTTTCTATGGCCGTTCCGAAAGTGTTGGTCATCTTTTTCTCTTCTATCCTGTCGCTGATGTAGTGTGGAATTCAGTGAAGGAACAATTCCTGTCAAATTGAGCAAGAAGTCCTTCTCACATATGAGTGGATCTTTGAATATCTTGCTGAGGCCTGGCAAAGATTTTGGATAGAGCCAGAATCGCTGGCTACATCTTGGGTGTGGTGGGGCATCTTATCCCTGGAGGTGGTATCTTCCACCTCCAATATGCGGACGATACCATGATCATGGTGCAGGGGTCGGATCTCGACATTATTAACCTCAAGTTCCTACTTCTCTGTTTTGTATCCATGTCTAGGCTTAATTTTGACAAGAGCAAGGTTATCATTCTAGGATATTCCAAGGAGGAGCGGCAACACATTGCTGATAGTCTGAATTGTAAGCTGGCTGACTTCCCTACTACCTATCTAAGGATGCCCATCCGAGAGACTAGGGTCCTCATCAAGGACCTTGCACCCCTGGTTATCTGGTCTAAAGCCGATCCCTGGCGAGCTAGGATCACGATCGAGGAGAGCAAGACGGTCCTGATCAACTCATGTCTCTCGAGTCTGCCCATGTACCAGATGGGGTTGTACCTGCTTCCGGAAGTAACCCATGCAGACTTCGCAAAAGAGTTGTATAGGTTATTTTGGGCAGCAAGATATGGCCACCAGAGGTACCATATGGTTAAATGGGCAAAATTATTCACCCCGAAATGTCTTGGAGGCATAGGGATTCTTGAATCGTGTCGCTTTAATGTGGCCCTGATGCTAAAATGGGTCTAGCGCATCCTTAGGGATGATGGGGGCTCTGGATTCAACTCATCAAAGCCAAGTACCACCGCGGACGCCCTCTTCTAGATTGCGAACGTCGGGAGGGGTCCCAGTTCTGGAGGGCCATTCAGGATATTAAGAATTTTATTGGGTAGGGCATCCCTTTTTCCATTGGTGACAGGAACGGCGTGCGCTTGTGGCTTGACCCTTGGCTCCTAGCATCCCCGTTGTGTGAGCAGTTCCCCCCGCTATATGCCATCACCGCCTCCCCAACGATCCTTGTAGCTGAGGCCTTTTGAGAAGGGCGCTGGAACACCTTGTTCCGACGAACCTTCGGTGTGGCCAAGGCCGGGGAATACCAGCTGATACGTCAGAAACGTATCTATAATTTTTGATGCTCCATGCTTGTTTAGTATCTACTTTGCTTGGCTTTGTCTACACTTTGAGGTGTTTTTATATCTTTTCTAGAACTACCTATTAACAAGTTGCCACAGTGCCAGTTGCCTGCTTTCTTCTGTTTTTGGTTTCAGAAAGACAAAAAATCAATATTATCGGAATTGGACGAGACAAAAGACAAAGTCAATATTTTACTACAGACGACACGAAGTCCAGAGGAGAGGCGGAGAAGCGGACCAGGGCGGCCAGACCCCCCTAGGCTCGGGTGGGCCCACCCCACGCCTAGGTAGGGTGTGGGTCCCCTGGCCGCCTCCTAGCCTCGCCTCTTAGCCTATAAGAAGCCCCGGATGCAGACACCCTAGGCACCCGATCAAAACTCCACGAAACCTTATGTAGCCACCGCCACCATCGTCCCTAGATTGGGGGGATCTGAACTTCTTCTCGGCACCCTGCCGGAGGGGAGATCATCCCGAATGCCTTCTTCTCCGGTATGATGAGTGAGTAGTTCCACCTTGGACTATGGGTCCATGTAGTAGCTAGATGGTTGTATCTCCTCCTTGTGCTTTCATGCATAGATCTTGTGAGCTCCGTTCATGATCAAGATCTAATCTATTTGTAATCATGCATGTTGTGTTTGCGGGGATCCGATGGATATTGAGATTACTATGTCAGATTGATTAATGGCTTTTTTCTATTTGATACTATCATGCCTGTGTTGTTTGTGATCTGATGCATGCACCCAAAGTTGTCGTGGGACACTTCGTTGGAACCCTAAGAGCAAGGTGTGAAGAGCATATCAGCAAGTTTCCCTCAGTAGAGACCGACGTTATCGAACCAGAAGGAGGAAGGAAACATCACATAGGTGTTGTAAACAACATGGAGACCTGTACAACACAAACTCAAGACTTTGTCCCAACGAATCAATGAGGTTGTCAAGCTCACCGGTTTGCTGTAACAAAGGATTAACTGTATGGTGTGGAAGTTAATGGTGGTTTGCAGCAAGTAAACAGTAACAATGGAAGATGTATCAATGGTAAAGATTGGACCGGGGTCCATAGTTAACTAGAGGTTCTCTCCTTAGATAAACAACATGGCATGAAGGGTAAACAAATTACAGCAGGTCAATTGAGAGGAACTGAGCAAGGCATAACAATGCAATACTAGTCAGAAAGATCCTATGAGATTTGATTGGGCAATACAACAATATACATAGACTGCCATCCAACTGCATCTATGACTAGAAGTCCACCTTCATTTTATCATCCGAACCCCCTCCAGTATTAAGTTCCAAGAAACAGACAACTGCTTTAAGCAAAGTGTGTAAGGTAAACAATCCACTTGTTCCATGAACAAGAGACCGTTGTTTTCTCCCTAGTGGCAACATCACATCTACAACCGAAGATATTTCTGTCACTTCCCTTGGAAACTAGAGGCATGAACCCACTATTGAGCATAAATACTCCCTCTTGGAGTCACTAGCAACTACTCGGCAAAGATAGCTACTAACAACGGAGAGCATGCAAGATCACAAACAACATAGACATGATAGATTCATATAGACAAAACCATTAACCAAACTGACATAATAATCTCAATATCCATTGGATCCCCGCAAACATAACATGCATGATTACAAATATATTAGATCTTGATCATGAACGGAGCTCACAAGATCTATTCATGAAAGCACAAGGAGGAGATACAACCATCTAGCTACTACATGGACCCATAGACCAAGGTGGAACTACTCATGCATCATCCCGAAGAGACGGCCTCCGGGATGATCTCCCCTTCGGCAGGGTGCCGGGAAGAACTTTAGATCCTCCCAATCTAGGAACGACGGTGGCGGTGGCTACATAAGGTTTCGTGGAGTTTTGATCGGGTACTTAGGGTTTCTACATCGGGGGTTTCTTATAGGCGAAGAGGCGAGGCCGGGAGGCGGCCAGGGGCCCCACACCCTACCCAGGTGCGGGGCAGGTCCCACCGTTCCTAGGGGGTCTGGCCGCCATGGTTCACGTCTCCGTCTCGTCTTCTGGATTCGTGCCCCTCACGGTAAAATATTGACTTTGGCTTTTGTCCCGTCCAATTCCGAGAATATTGATTTTCTTCCTTTCTGAAACCAAAAACAGAAGAAAACATGTAGCTGGCACTATGGCAACTTGTTAATAGGTTAGTTCCAAAAAAGATATAAAAACACCTCAAAGAGTAGACAAAGCAAAGCAAAGTAGATACTAAACAAGCATGGAGCATCAAAAATTATAGATACATTTCCGACGTATCATGATCTTGCATGCTCTCCGTTGTTAGTAGCTATCTTGGCCAAGTAGTTGCTAGTGACTCCAAGAGGTGGTATTTATGCTCGATAGTGGGTTCATGCCGCTAGTTTGCAAGGGAAGTGACAAAAATCTCTTCGGTTGTAGATGTGTTGTTGCTACTAGGGAGAAAACAATGGTCTGTTGTTCATGGAACAAGTGGATTGTTTACCTTACACACTTTTCTTAAAGCAGTTGTCTGTTGCTTGCAACTTAATACTGTAGGGGGTTTGGATGATAACCTGAAGGTGGACTTCTAGTCATATATGTAGTTGGATGGCGGTCTATGTATATTGTTGTATTGCCCAATCGAATCTCATAGGATCTTTTTGTCTGGTATTGCATTGTTATGACTTGCTCAGTTCCTATCAATTGCCCTGCTATAATCTGTTTACCCTACATGCCATGTTGTTTATCTTAGGACAACACCTCTAGTGAACTATGGACCCCGGTCCAATCTTTACCATTGATACATCTTCCACTGTTACTTGTTTACTTGCTACAAACCATTACCTTCCAGACCATACGTTTAATCCTTTGTTACCGCAAACCGGTGAGCTTGACAACCTCACTGATTCATTGGGGCAAAGTCTTGAGTTTGTGTTGTGCGGGTCTCCGTGTTGCTTGCAACACATGTGTGACGTTTCCTTCCTCCTGCTGGTTCGATAACCTCGGTTTCTTACTGAGGGAAAACTTGCTCATGTGCTGCTTCACACCCTGCTCTTGGTGTAACCAACAGGCTCCACATCAGCCATCAAGTTCTCTGGCGCCGTTGCTGGGGAATAAAGAAAGAAGCCCCCACGTCAACTAAGAGCCATTACATGTTCTCTAGCGCCATGTGCTGAAAGTTTTGAAGTTACTCTTGTTTCATCTTCCTATGTATGTCACTTTGTTCTTGGTGAATCTATTTGCATACAAGATTCTTATGCATAGGAAGTGGGTTAGACTTAAATGTGTTTTGAATTTCCTTCTTGATGCTCTCTTTACTTCAATACATATTTCTTATGTGAGCATCTTCTCAAGCTATCAAGCCTAACTTAAAGGCGTTAAATAAAAATACTTGTTGGAAGATAACCCAAGAGTTTCCTTGAGTCTTGGAAGTTATTCCTTCAGTAATTACCTCTCCTTGTCCTTTTTGTTTTCTTTTTGTGCTAAGAATGACCTCTAATGAGAGGGAAGCAAGATTTGGGGAGTTGCTATCCCGAAACAGATTTCTGTCCTCCACCAAAATAATTCTTCAGGAGTCTCTATAACTCGGATTGAGCTGAAAATTTACGAATAAATCCCCCAGTATGTTAGATAACTTTATTTAGTTCAACACTTTTTGATTTGAGCAACAGAAGATTTTCTAAAAAATCGGTTTCTACCTGCTGGTATGTTTTGACAGATTTCTGCATTATTTGTATTTGCTTCTTATTGATTCCTTTTCGAGTTCTCTTTTGGGGAATTAAGATTTTTGAAGGATTTACTACAGTAGCTTGTGTTTTAGTGAAAATTCTTGTTGTTCCAAAGCTTTGCCTAAAGGTCTATTATCTTTTGAATACACTAATGTTGCTAATGAAGATTGTGTGAAGTTTTATATGAAGGAAATTTTTTGGGTGTAGAGAGAGAATGATGTAATGAGATGAAGAATGGACAAAAGCTCAAGCTTAGGTATGCCACCCCGGTGTCACCCCAAGAAATATTCAAGAGGTACAAGATTCAAAGCTTGGGTATGCCAAAGGCATCCCCTTCTTCATCAATAAAAAGCTCAGGTCTGTCTAGACACTTCGTTTTTATTGTTTCATGCACAAGTTGTGTTGTTCTTGGAGCGTCTTAGTTTTCGTTTGGTTTGCTTAGTTGTTTAGTTTGATTGAATAAAGTAGTTTGGACCTCCCGTTCTCGCTGTGTTGTTTCAAATAAGTTGCTTGGTGTTGGAAAGGAGTAGGAAGTTCTTGCTTGATAAGTGCAAGAGGAGCTTGCATTGACTGTGACTTAGACTTTATCATGAAATGCTAGGTGTTGTTTTAACCCTATGCTTAGTGATTATTGCTGTAGCATGTCTTGTTCCAATCAATTGAGATTGCTTAGTGTGCCTTAAAAGAATTATGCGTTGTTTTAGCATGCAAAACCATAGTATTGTGGTATTCTCCTTTGATGCTTTATTTTGGTTGACTTGGCACATGCTCACACCATGTTATGACTATGACAAGTCACCATAGCCTCTATGATCATTTATTCCTTGACTTGTAGTACCACTCTATGCTTTGATTAGTAATGTTTTGTTACTATGTATGATTATGGCCGTTATTGCTCTCTTAGTTGGTTGCTCCTAGTCTTTTGCTAGACTCCACTTGTGTGAGTAATCTCTACTCATGCTTCCAACTCCCAAGAAACCAAGTTATTCCAAAGTGTCCACTATAAATTCCTATGCATGGTGTGTTACATCATTCCAAGTATATTCTTGTTTTCAACTATCTTCCAATTAAAAACTAATTTGTTATGTGAAAACTTAGTGATTAAAGATCTCACAAACTTGATGGCACACTTTCTATTCTCTGCCCCTAATAAACTTGAACCATTGTGTCATCTATGTTGTATATGCTTGCACTTATACGTTGGAATTAGCAGAACCGTGCTGTCACAGGGAACGTTTTCAACATTTCACTTGTACTTTGTACTCATTTGATACATGCTCTTTTGTCTATGGATGTCACCGGTGTGATATAAAGAGGGAACTTGTAAGTCCATGGAGTATGTATTTTGTGTTAGAGAAACGTCTAGGCCGCTAGCCTAAGCCATGCCTAATCATGGTGGAAACTTGCAGCATCACCATAGTGCGGTGACCCAGCATACCACTGCATGTGTAGTACACTATAGTCGTTGACATGACATTCACAGAACACCGTTCCGTATATATCACATCCCTCAGAGTGGTACAACAGAAACATTGCGGGTCCATATTACAAACATACACACGTTATTATTATGACAGTACCGGAAGTTCAAGGCTCCCAAAAGATTCAAATTACGAACCAAAATATAAGTGTTTCAGCGGAAGTTTCAAATTTAAAAATTAAACTCCAAATTGAGCTCAGCAACTTATTGATATATATTGTTCATGATGCTCGGCTCAAGTGGCTACTAGAACTACAGTAATTATTCAGATTCTTGGAATTCTCCTCCGTAGACGATGCCGTAGTCCTCCCCTTCTACGGCTCCATATAAGTTGGGCTCTTCAGAGAAGACCTCCTCTTGACTCTCAGATGCATACATTGGAGTATCTTCGGGATTCTCAGAGGCTAAGCAAGGATTCAAAGGAAAGTATGAGTAACAGCGTTACTCAGTAAATTCATTATATGCAAGGTAGGAAGTTTGATGCTCTATCTACCACCTCGGACTATTAGTCTTTGGCACTATGCAATTTTCGTAAATCTTTCTTCAAAGGTTTATTTTATTATAAAAATCTATGACCATCAGCCTTCACAGGTTGACCAGAACTTTCATGGAGTTCCTTTCCTGCCGCGTTCGTAGCTCCTTCCCGGAACAGGGAGTAACAAGTTACAATTATTACACTCTGCAGAGGTGCGTTACTTTTCCCATGAGAGATCAACTCCTTGTTGCACAACCGGGCATACTTTCCCATCCACAATTCCATGATGTGGGGCCCAGTAGTTGGTCCAAGCCAATCAATGCCCTCTTCGCGACCTCATATGTCTGCACGATCCTCCGGGGCTGGCTCACCTTCGTTAAGCTCCCTTTCGGGCAGGCTAAAAACCTGATGAGTTCCCGAAGATTCTAAGACCTAGTGATGCCCGGAATAGTACCATTTACATGGACTATCTCCCTAAACGCCATTCATAGATAATCTAGGCACCAAAAGTGTGCGCGTAAGGGTGACCACCCATATGTTGGATCCGTACAAGGAATCACAACGTCACGTTAAGGTCGTCTTGCCTCCATACAAGAGGAAAAGGATACAGCTGACTTCTCCGTCCCATTCCAAATCTCATGGTTAAAGCGTAATATGCGGCGCTAGAATCACTGATGTCATGGGTTATTAATACCTAATTGTTTATCATTAGTGCAATAACAACCCTAAGTTCTATTGCTCCATCATATCATCACTTAGGATGATATCTAAGATTTAGTATCTTGAGAAAATATTGTTTTCTTTTTCTATAATATAGATGATAACACACTATTCGCAAATACTTTGATAAAGACTCTTCAAAGGACATGAGCAATTGATGAACTTGCCTTGTGATTGCAAGGTAGTGAAGTCTGATGCTTGCACTGGACCTTGAGCTTCTATGTCTACAAAAACATCATTATTGCCCGGTAAGGACAATATTTAAAGAAGCAAAATGATTATAAGAAGTAATGCAAACCATTATTTAACTTTATATGTAACCTCCCCCATTACTTAAATTATAGAAAAATCCTTTTTAATATTTATAGGATATTGTATTTATTTATTTTATTTCCTTTTATTTAAATTATTGATTTAATAATTCCTTTAAGAATTATCATTTGAATACCAAAAATGGTTATTAAATATTTGTTTAGTATTTTTTTTATAATACTGCAATATTAATATATAATGAAAGTGATTTTTATTTATTTTTATCATCTTTCAATAATTTTGTAAAATTCTATAAGGAATATTTAAATTACAAAATTCTTAATAAAATTTATATGTCAAATTTTTTATTTCTTAATTAACTTGGATAGTTTGGATTATTGTGAATCCAAAAATATTTTATTTATAATTTTTGGACTTTTATTTTATTTTCTAAAATTTATTTAATTTCTGGGGCATTTTGGTCTTTTTCCAGTTAGTAAAACAAGCTCTAAATGATTTGGGCTGGCTATTTGGTTTTATTGGGCCCTTGTGGCCCAGTAGGGCAAAGGAAAAAACAACACCCCGAAGGGGTATTGGCCCATTCGAGCCCATCACTTCTGTCTCTCTCTCGAGCTCACCTCCCGTGGTTAGCGGTGTCACCGTCGGTGATTCACGCCGTTGTGGACCTCCCAGGCCGCCGCCATGGTGCAGGATGAGGTTGTCGGCCTGGCTCTTCCTTCCTGTCCAGTTGGATTTGGACCTGGAGCCCTCCTGCGGCCAGATCGATGTCGTGCCGAACCCTAGGGTTTGGGGTTGGCGTTGGTGCTAACGTCGCCGCTGCTGTCGTGTTCCGTGGGGATGCTCTTCGCCCCCAGGTGTGGCTATGGATGCCTCTGTGGTGTTGTGTGGGTTGCAGCGCCCCCTTGGGGGTGCTCCCCATGCCGCCATGTTCATCGGCCTTCTCTGCTTCCTCTTCTAATCTACAACGAGGACTTTTGGTAAGTGGTTCCTCCCCCTCTCATGCTCTCTGTGCTAGGCCATCTTATGCTAGATGTTGGTACTGGCCTCCCTGGTTACTGTCCTAGGCTATTTGATGAATATTTGATGAATTGGATCATGTGTTGATGATCCTTGAACCTGTTAAGTGGTGACTTGCTGTGGATTACTGCTGATGGTTAGCTGTGTGATGCTAGTGGTTTATCATATGATTCTATGGATTAATTTTTATATGATTCAGATGGTAAAGTTGCTCTAGAAGCAATACTTGGTAATTTTAGTGGTTTAATATCTCACCACTGTCATTACTTGGTAATTTTTATATGATTCAGATGGTAAAGTTGCTCTAGAGTGTTTTGTGATGAAGTCACTGTCTTAGTACTGTTGACTTAAGAATTCATATATAGCTTGAGAACAAAATGGTTTTCTATAGTGAAGATATATATATGAATATCCTGGTTATGATTCCTTTGGTTAAGAACAGGAAAATGATTTATACTTGGTTGGTTGTAGTTGTGAAGATTGGATGCTTAACCTGCTTAGTTTAGAACTGTTCTTGTGACACCATCCTGGTATGGCACACAAGATTAGATTCTATAACTTGGTTTGGTCTTGTTCAAGCTTAAAATTTACTTGGCATTATAGATAAGTGGAATTCTCTTTCCTTGCATCCCTAGAACCAATGATGTTGGTATGAGGTTTAGGGATTTAGACCTCTAACTTGTTGATTCACAAGGATTGGTTCTGGTAGTGATACCAGCTACTGTTTCTTGAATCAAAGTTGGGGAAAGATGCTTGTAAGCTTGATAACTTAGATAGATCCATAAGATTAAATCCTAAGGTGCTACTCCTATTGAAGAGATGTGCCTAGAGGTTTAGTTCTTGGCTATATTCATTCTTGAATTGAAATATAGCTTAATAGCTTAGATCAATGATGTTGTCCTGAGATTTAAGTTGGATCTTTATAGTTTTCTGGTTGCTTTTAGTGTTTAAAACTTCAGTGATGGATTCAACCCATTTGGGTGTTTTCTGAGAATTTGAGTAAAAGACAGATCATGTATGCTTGTCTAATCTTAGGCAGATAGATCATGTGATGATCTATTTACTCACCACTGTCACTTGATGTTGGGGTTTCCTGTGGTTGATCTTGTGCTAACTTGATCTGATGCTCTCCTGGTATTTCCAGCTCCTGGCTTGTCCTTGATCTAGCCCTTCATCTCCTGGTCCTGATGGCTTGATCTTGGTCTTGCTATCCACCTGATCCGCCCCCTCCTCATGTCACCATTTTGGTGGTGTGATCCAAGGTTTTGATTGGTGTGATTTAGCTTGGCTTTGGTTGGGTTTAGCTGCTGGCTGCTGTTCTTGGTGTGTATGAACAAGAAAGTGATGTGGGGCTGGCTTCCTACGGCTGTGTGGATGGTTTTGTTTGATTGTGTTGTTGTTGTGGTGCTGACAGCACACTCCATGTAGTTTGGTGTGTGTGCTGCTTATGTGCCTGCTGCATAGGTTGTGGATATGTTCTGAATTTGGAAGTTACTTTCATCGGGTTACTATTTACCTGGCTGGTGAAACTTGCCCCTCCTTGCTGTCTATTTTACTTATGGCTTAAAATTGTGAAAGATATATTCTTTCATATTGGTGAAACTTGCCCCTTTTTAAGAGATTACTCAATGATGAACCTTGATTAGTACACTTCACTGTCAAGTCTGAGAGTAATATCATTTTAACCTTAATTTCTTTCTTTTGTTTATGTTTATTTTGCAGGTACCAGATTTGAAGATCAAGACTTTAGTTTAGGTTTTCTTTTCTTTGTAGAATAGTCACTTGTAATATCTCTCTGTTTTAATTGTAATCTTTAATTTATTCTTTTGTACTTTTTATTTTTATTCTTTTGTAATAAAGATTGTACCATTATTCATTAAAGAAATATTATTTTTCTATCCAATTACTATTGTACAAGTTGTTGCTTATTTACATAAGTTACCTTGGTGTAACTTATTTATGGAATAAATAAATATTCATTTAATTGGTTATGTTATTTATTTAAAGTTTGAGTACTAATTATCTTCTCTTGGTTAAAGTATAATACTCAAATATAACTTTGAATTCTTTTAAACTATAAATTCAACACTCAAGTTTAAATTCAAATTTCATTTCCCAAAACACATAAATCCACAAAGATCATATGAAAGTCTGTAACAATCATCCTTCAAGACTATACCTAATATCAAAGTATGAAAGAAACCTTTATCACTTTAGGTTTTTATTTGGCGAAAAATTTACCCACATTTTCACAGATGAATGCATGCAATATCTCAAATTCCTAAATCTACCCTTTGTTGGTTCCTAAATGTTGGGATGTTCCAGACTTCCCCCCTTAAATTAAACTTCGTCCCGAAGTTTGCTGAAGTGTACCTGAATAGTTATGGATAGGCCTTTCTTAAATCCTCTTCTTTCTCCGAAGTGGCTTCCCTTAGAGGATGATGTTCCCACTATACTTTGCAGTACTTGATTGCTCTATTCCTCAACATTTTCTAGTTTTCTTCCAAAATTTTACAGGGCTTTTCAACATAGGTCAAGTCTTCTTGTAATTCTATCTTTTGATGTGTGATTGCATAATCTAGAACTTTTAAACATTTACAAAGTTGTGACACATGGAAAACATTATGCACTTGAGCCAATCTTGATGGTAACTCTAAAGCATAAGCTATAGTCCTGTTCTGACTCAATATCTTGAATGGTCCGATGTATCTTGGACTCAATTTTCCTTTAACTTCGAACTTTTTCACCCCTTTCATTGGACTTACTTTCAAATATAGCATATCTCCCACTTCTGGATGCCATGATCTTCGACTTTGATCAGCATAACTTTTCTGCCTACTTTGAGCTATTTTCAATCTATCCCTGATCTTATCAATGATATCTTGTCTTTCCTTGATATAGTCCGGTGTAAACTCCTTGCTACTTCCAGGCTCATACCAACATATTGGTGATCTACACTTCCTTCCATACAGAACCTGATATGGAGCTGCCTTCAGACTACTCTGATAGCTATTATTATAAGAAGATTCTGCCAATGGTAGATGATCTTCCCATGTACCTCCAAAATCTAATGCACAAGCTCTTAACATGTCTTCTAGTATCTGATTTGTTCTTTCAGTTTGACCTCCTATCTCAGGATGATAGGTTGTGCTGAAATCTAACTTTGAACCAAGTGCTTCATGCAATTGCTTCCAAAATGCTGAAATAAACACTGATCCCCTATCAGTTACGATCTTTTTGGGCACTCCATGCTTACTTACTATCTCTTTGATGTAAAATTCTACTAACTTCTCGGCATTATCTTTCTGATTTGCCGGAATAAAATGTGCACTTTTAGTGAGTCTGTCCATAATTACCCATATCATATCCTTCCGTTTAGGTGTCATGGGAAATCCTATGATGAAGTCCATACCTATTTCTTCCCACTTCCAATTCGGGAATTTCAAAAGGTTGTAATGGTCCTGCTGGACTTTGATGTTCAGCCTTCACCCTTTGGCAAGTATGGCATTCTGATACATATTTAGCAATGTCCCTTTTCATGTTATTCCACCAGAATAGTTCTTTCAAATCCATATACATCTTAGTACTTCCTAGATGTATAGAATATGGTGTTTCATGTGCTTATCTGAGTATGACATCTCTAATCTCAGTCACATCTGGAACACAAAGACGGTCTTGGAACCATAAAGACTCATAATCTCCAAGGCGAAAAACTGATTTTTGCCCTTGAGATATCCTCCAAACTTCCTCAGCAATAAAAGGATCTTCTGCTTGATGTCTAAAAATTTCGTGCTTAAGATCACCGTCCTGCTCTTCAACTACCTTCATAGTAGCTAATCCTCCAAGAACCTCTGTTCTAATGAATTGCAGCTCTAATCTTTCCAAGTCCATTAGTAACTCTTTTGGTAGCTCCCTATTGCTAGGCTGAATGTCTGCACTCTTTCTGCTTAAAGCATCAGCTACAACATTTGCTTTCCCTGGAGTATAGTTGATTATTAAATCATAATCTTTGATTAGTTCCAACCAACGCTTCTGTCTCATATTCAACTCCTTTTGAGTAAAGAAATATTTGAGACTTTTATGGTCAGTGTATAACTCACATCTGGCTCCATAAAGAAAATGCCTCCATCCTTTTAGCGCAAAAACCACTGCTGCTAACTCTAAATCATGAGTTGGATAGTTCACTTCATGTGGTTTCAGTTGTATTGAACCATAAGCAATGACTTTCCAATCTTGCATTAACACACAACCCAAACCTTCTTTAGATGCATCATAGTATACTGTGAAGTCTTTCCCTGTTTCTAGAACTGCTAAAATTGGAGCTATGGTTAACCTGGTCTTTAACTCCTGAAAACTTGCTTTACACTTCTCATCCCAATTGAATGGTGTATTCTTTCTTAACAATTTGGTCATTGGTCCAGCTATTTTGGAGAAACCTTCAATGAATCTCCGATAATAACCAGCCATTCCTAAGAAACCTCGAATTTGCTTCACATTGGTTGGTGCAGTCCACTCTAGTACTGACTGAAGTTTAGATGGATTTACAGCAATTCCATCTTTACTGCTCACATGGCCGACGAATTCTACCTCATCTAGCCAAAATTCACACTTACTAAACTTAGCACAAAGTTTATGTTCCCTTAGTGTCTGCAATGCTATTCTCAAATGATCAGCATGCTCTTCCTTATCCTTGGAATAAATCAAAATATCATCAATAAAGACTATGACGAACTTATCCAAACATGGCATGAAGATTTTGTTCATCAGATTCATGAATATTGCTGGTGCTTGGTCAAACCAAATGGTACAACCAGGTATTCATGGTGTACATATCTTGAGACAAATGATGTCTTCGGAACATCTTCCGGTTTGATTTTTATTTGATGGTATCCAGATCTTAAGTTGATCTTTGAAAATACTCTGGCTCCTTTCACTTGATCAAACAAATCTTGAATCCTTGGTAAAGGATACTTATTTTTTATAGTAACATTGTTCAGATTTCTATAATCTCCACACATCCTTCTTCCACCATCCCTCTTATCCACAAAGATTACTGGTGTTCCCCATGGAGATACACTTTCCTGAATAAATCCTTTTTTGGCTAACTCATCAATTTGCTCTTTGAGTTCTTTTAATTATTTGGGTCCCAACTTATATGGTGCTTGAGATATTGGTGTTGTACCCGGAATTAGATCAATAGTGAACTCTATCTCCCGATCTGGTGGCATTCCCGGTAGCTCTGCTGGAAAAACATCTTGAAATTCATTTACTATAGGAATATCTTCCAATTTGACCTCTTTCATCGAGTTCAACTGCAGATCCACCATGATATGACTGTGCTTATCTTCTTGGTAAACTATCCTTGTTCCACTTGGAGTTTTGATTGAGACATTTTCTCCTCACAATTTATCTAAGCTCCATGTTCCATCATCCAGTCCATACCCAGCACTACTGCAATTCCCTTCAAAAGAATTACATAAAGGTCTGCAAAGTATGTACAACCACAGATCGAGATAACCTGATCTTGTTTAATGTGGCGTACAATCACATTTCCCCTGCCGTCACTATGGTCATAGGGTTTTCTAACGTTGCCCTTCTAATCCCGAACTTATCATAGAATTCTTTAGAAATGAATGAAGTAGTTGCACCAGTATCAAATAGAACTTTGCCGGGATTGGTAAGGATATTGAGCCTACCTATCACTGCATGCTCCGAATTATCCACCTCCTCTAGGGTTGCACAATTCAGCTTCCCGGTAGGTCTGTTCCTCTTGCCATTATTGTTCTTGACATTATTTCCTCCTCGATTGGGCTATCCATTTCCTCCACTGGCTTGTCCTCCTCCCTTGGTAGGCCAACCTCCTAGTGGTTTGCTCGGACAATCGGGCTTGATATGCCCCTTCTGACCACAACCGTAACAGATCACTACAGGCTATTTGCATTCCCTCTGGAAATGCCCTGGAACTCCACAGTTGTTACAAATAACATTCCTTCTAGGATTGGATTGATTTCCACTACTGCCCTTGTTATTGTTATTGTTATTTTTATTGTTTCCATAGGCCTTGTTCCGGGGTTTGAAATCCAGATTGGGTTTAGGTTTACTTGCCTGAATTCTCTTGGTTTCCTTCTTGGCTCTCTTCCTCCTATCCTCTTGGACATTCTTATAATCATCTTCGAAAGTAATGGCTGCATCCAGCAACTACTGATAAGTTTGCTTATTAGCTAACCTTAGCTGCATTTTCACAAATGGGTTTAACCCACACAGGAAACGTTTCTTTCGCTTCTCTTTCGTGTTAACATCCTCCTTAGCATAACGAGATAGTTGACTAAACTCCCGGATATACTTCATGACACTAGTATATCCCTGCTGAAGCTCCTCAAATTCTCTCCGCTTCAACTCCATAACACTTTCCGGAACATGATATTCACGGAATGTCTGCTTGAATTTCTCCCAGGTGAACTCCCTTCCTGGTTGTTGCATGGCCAACTGATTCTCCCACCATGATGCTGCAGGTCCAGTCAGAAGATGAGTTGCATACCTCAATTTCTCCTCATCATTGCAACCTATAGTCTTCAGTTTTCTTTCTGTATCTGCTAGCCAATCTTCTGCATCCATTGATTCAGGGGCTGATGCAAAAGTTAACCGCCCCTTGCATTCTGGAAGTTAGAAAGACTTACTCCTCCACCTTTAGGTGCCCTCTGATTTTCTCGTCCCAGCAACTCTTCCATGAACTTGTTCTGGGTCTCTTGCATCATTTTGCATACATTGCATAAAGTTATGCTCCATTAATGGCCTCATTGGTGGTGGTGGTGGCAAGGCTCCCTGATTTTCTGCATCTGCATCGGCCTTCTCTTTGGCCTCACGTTTCATCCGCTGCTGTTCAGCTTCGGTTTCTACACCCGTATCCATGACCCTCTAGTCCTGCAACATAAAGTGAATACTCATAATTACATCATACACATGTGTTCTGAGCTCGACTTTCAGCACAGAACTAGTCACACAATGAAGATCCAAATAAAATCCAAATATGCATTTCACATATTATACATAATATCATAATAATACAAAGTCATTACAACATATACCATATAGGTATAATCACAACACTACCTTATTTATCTAACTATCTTATTTCTTGGGGTACAATACACGGTACTTGATACCTCTAAATAGTTGCCTAATTCTAGTAGTAACTACACTCATCATACATGCCTGATGTCCAACCGTGATGACGTGACATTCGTCGCACAGTTTGTGGAACAAATGGCCTTCTAGAAGGAACATACTCAGTATCTGAAGTGTCAGCGCTTGATTCATTACTCAACCTGAGCGCATTGACTCCCTCCAGCTCAGCTAAAAGTCCTTAGAAACATATTCAACATTATCAACTGCTTGCATCTCCTAAGCTTCATTCCCTAAGTTGTCAATAGGATACGCAGATCCTACTGCTTCCCAGGTGCTCCTTTGGGCAAGATAGTTAAACACTGGATAATGTATATTCCCTGGGTTTTGAGAAGATGTTGATGATTCAAACACTCTGTCCTCAGGATCTTCTTATTCATCCTGATTATCTATTGACATGGCATTTCTACTACTATTACTAGGGTTAATTCTTTGTAACACCGCGGTTCTGAAAAGACCGAGGTTTCTATGTGACATGCCAATCCCTGGATCGGTTCATTGGCCCACAATAGAATAAGATGAATAACATAGCAAAATATCCGTGTATCATAAACAACGAAGATCCAGAGTACCATTATTACAATAAAAGCTTAGCTCAAGGCTAGCTCAAATTATTCAGGTAGCAGCATAAATAAAGTAAATCCTCCATTCTTCAAATTGCCCACAAGTGAACAAGTGCCGAGTGGAGTACCGTGGCCTATATCGATTACTCAGAACCGGAATAACCTGCAACATGAAACGTAGCAGCCCCGAAGGATCAATACATGGAATGTATGGCAAGTAGAGCTAGTAATGAAGACAATAGTACTAACATCTATATGCATATTTGGCAAGTGGAGCTGTGTCTGGCTTGCATTTGCAAATACCTTTGTCGTACTTTCATAAACAGTTTTTGATTTTCTTTGAAAATATCCCAATTAAGTTAACCCATCAATATTAAAACAATTATGAAATTAGAATGAGCGAGAAACATGTCATGGAATCAATATCAAGCAACTCAGTTGTCCATAACCGGGGACACGGCTAATCGATTAGATTATACACCCTGCAGGGGTTAGTACACTTTACCCATGTGACTTGGCCAGCCCAGCTCGTACCATCACTCTCATTTTGGGTGATGATAGGGAGAAGTCCAAGAAGAGACTGTTTGGGAAGTAGCTCCCCAATCCCGACGCGCACCGGTCCAACCTTCCAAAACTCTACATCTCTGGATACGCGGGTTCGAGTTACCACAACCTACTAAGTCCAACCAACCGCCCATTTTATTATTGGCACATGGTCGTACACGTAAGCTACAGAATAAAGAAGTCAATCATTTTCTCTTGATACATGGGTGCCTTTCCGCAATGAAACCACCAAAAATTATCAATCCCATCACACCCAGGAGATTCATTGATTAGGTTGTTTTAGTTTTCACAAACCAATACTTTTAGAAACAAGTCTCAGTGATGTAACCCAGCCCTCGTACATCATAGCATGGCTAAGCACATCTACCAACGGTGGTTCATCTACAAGAAAGGCCCTACCACATAATAGGACATAGCATAGCGATAGTATCATCCTACACATGCGTCTACCAAATACACGACAATGCATAGAAAATAGTAGAACAATATCATGAAAAAAGTAGCATCTACTTGCCTTGGTTGTAGCGGTCGGAAGAACAATCCACACACGAGCAAGCGTCGCACTCGTCACAATCTACACGATACAATTGCAATCATAAACAAACAATCCACAAGCATATGCAACAAAGATGATGCATGAATGTATGCATGACAAGTGAATTGGTGCTACAACTGCACCACATAATAGTAATCAGTAGAGGTACTGATTGCATGCATGGAAAATAGTTTTAGCGCAAGGAAAACTAATATGCAAAAATATAATACTCAAAACTAGAGCTAGAACCCAATTAATTCACTACCGGTAGTATACTGTTTGTAAAATCTTGGGAAAATTCTACAGTATAGGCATTGCTATTTAGAAACAACACCAATTGGAATTACTCAAAAAGGAATTATGAAACTCCCTGAATAATTAAAACACTGCAGAAAGCCACTAGACAGTTTCTGCAGAAGTTTTTACTGTAAGCCTATTCTTTTAATTCACGATGAGATTCCCTCGTCCTACTGAATCCAGGGACATATTATACGCAATTTTTGGAGTTAGAGATCTTTTTCTACGAATTAATTACTCCAAAAAGGCCATTAACTCAATTGATTAAACTGTACTAAAACTTGCTGCAAAAGTGTGAAACTATGGTACAGCAAGATTCTACACGACTTGCTGAACCTACACATATTTTATTTGCAATTTTTGGCCTAGCGGATTAATTTCTACGCAAATTACAAGTTTCTACGAAAATCTGCCAATTAAATCGATTAAAGAAAATACACAGTCAACTGTGTCTGTTGACTGGCTCACGTGGCTGCTGACTGGACGTTTGACTAGTCAGCGCCTGGGGCTGACCGGTCAACGGCCGATCTGGACCGTTGATCAGAGATCCAATGGCCATGAGAGATGGCGACTGCGGACTCACCGGAGACGGCGAGCTCGGGATGGTGGCGGCGATCGGCTCCGGCGACGGTGGTTCCTGCGCGGACGGGAAAAGCGGTCAGCGCGGAACGGTGGCGGTCAACGCGGCGGCGGCGCGAGGCGGTAGCGGCGGCGGCTGCGCATGCGGGCGGCGGCGCGCGCGCGAGGCGGGCGGCGGCGCTGGCGCGGGGTGGCGGCGAGCGGCGCGCAGCGAGGCGGCGTGCAGCGCGGCTGCCCGCGGCGAGTGGCGTGGCGGCGGCGGCGCACGAGGCGGCGACGACGGCTGCGCGGGGCGGCGTGCAGCGCGGGCGACGAGGCGAGGCGGCGCGGCGCGCGGGCGGCGGCGGCGAGGCGGCGCGGCGCGCGGGCGGCGAGGCGGCGAGGCGGCGAGGGCGGCGACTCACCTGGCGGCGGCGGCGCGCGCGGATCGAGGGGAGGCGGCGGGTCCGGGCGTGTGGGGGAGAGAGAGGGCGCGGGTAGGGTCCGCGTCCTTTTGTGGGGGGGGGCACGCGGGTCCTACCCGGACTCGGCCCCACCTGTCGGTGGGCCGGGGCACGAGGCGGCGGCAGGCTATCCGCCGCGCGGGCGGCGCGGTGCTGGCCGGCTGGGCCGGCGCGGCCCAGCAGGCTGGCGCCCTTTTTTTTGATCCTTTCTTTTTTTTCCTTTTGTATTTTGGTAAAAACTCCGTAACTCCCTCATACGAACTCCGAATCGGGCGATTCTTGTTCCTAAATTTTTGTAAAATCGAGAGGAACAACCTAGGGTCAAGGAATGAGTGACACCACTAGGCTACAAGGGTGGACAACACAAGTCCTACTAAAGCCTCCCGCAGGAGCCTCGTAGTAAAATAGAGTAGGGTTTAGAAAATAGTGTTTTGCCGAAAC
Source organism: Avena sativa (assembly GCA_916181665.1). Lineage (NCBI taxonomy): Eukaryota > Viridiplantae > Streptophyta > Magnoliopsida > Poales > Poaceae > Avena > Avena sativa. The sequence goes on from OV702280.1 coordinate 430,474,218, forward strand.
TTTTCAATCGATGGTTTTGCATGGAAGAGTATGATGCAATGGCATGAATGATATGCAGAACCAAATCTAAAATTTGGGATGTGACAAGACTAACCCCCTTAAGATGAATCTCGTCCCCGAGATTCGGCGCGGCTAGCAAATAGGTGTGGGTAGTCCTCTCGGATGTCATCCTCACGCTCCCAAGTGGCTTCCTCTTCAGTGTGGTGGCTCCACTGCACCTTGCAAAACCTGATCGTCTTGGTACGGGTAATCCTCTCCGCTGTCTCCAGAATCTTGACCAGTTTCTCCTCATAGGTCAAGTCATTCTCAAGCTGAACCTCCTCTAGCGGTACGGTGTCTCTCAATGGTGTATCCACCATCTCCGGATGACACTTCTTCAGCTGGGACACGTGGAACACATTGTGAACAGCGGACAGAGCCTCTGGCAACTCCAACTGATAAGCAACTTCTCCTTTGCGTGCTAAGACCCGATACGGTCCAATGAATCGAGGTGCCAGCTTACCCCTAATTCCAAATCTCTTGATTCCACGAAGCGGCGATACTCTGAGGTATGCTCTATCACCTATCTTGTACACCACTTCCTTGCGCTTGGCGTCAGCGTAGCTCTTCTGCCTTGATTGTGCTACCTTCAGCCTGTCCCTAATCAAGGCGACCTTCTCCTCAGCGTCCTTGATCAAATCAGGTCCAAACAACTGACGTTCTCCTACTCCATCCCATAGCAATGGTGTACGGCATCGTTTCCCATACAGCACATTGAACGGCGATGTCTTGATGCTGGTTTGATAGCTATTGTTGTAGGAAAACTCCGCATACGGTAAATTCTCATCCCAACTAGAACCATGAGCCAAAGCGCAAGCTCTCAGCATGTCCTCCAAAATCTGATTCACCCTCTCGGTCTGTCCATCAGTCTGTGGGTGAAACGCTGTGCTAAACTCCAATCTAGTACCAAGTGACTCGTTTAGCTGGCGCCAGAAGTGTGAGGTAAACTGGGTGCCTCTATCAGATACGATACTCTTGGGAACTCCATGTAGGCACACAATCATGTCCATGTAAATCTTGGCCAACTTTGCACTCGTATAGGTCGTCTTTACCGGTATAAAGTGGGCTACCTTGGTCAAATGGTCGACCACTACCCAAATGGAGTCGTACCCCGACCTGGTCCTGGGCAATCCTGTGATAAAGTCCATTCCCACTCTATCCCACTTCCAATCCGGCACGGGCAATGGCTGTAGCAGTCCTGCTGGCTTCTGGTGTTCCGCCTTCACTCGGCTACATACATCACATAGGGCAATATGCTCCGTGATGTCTCCCTTCATGTTGTTCCACCAGAATCTGTCCTTTAAGTCCATATACATCTTCATATTGCCCGGATGTATGGAATACGGCGAGTCATGAGCTTCCTGTAGAATCAACTTCCTTATCTCCGGATCGTTGGGGACGCACAAACGATCTCCATACCACAAGGTTCCTTGCTCATCCTCGCGGAATTCCCTTGCTCGACCCTCCTTCATCTTTTCCTTTACTTCATCAATCTCCTTGTCTCCCACTTGAGCCTTCCTGATTCTGTCCTGTAGCGTTGGTTGGACTTCCATTGTTGCCAAGTACCCTTCAGATACTACCTCCAGTCTAAGGTCCTTGAATTTCTTGCACAAATCCTTGGGCAATTCCCCAATTGTCAATCCGTTGGCATAGACCTTCCGGCTCAGAGCGTCTGCTACTACATTGGCCTTTCCTGGGTGGTATTACAGATTCATATCGTAGTCCTTGATAAGTTCCAACCATCTCCTTTGCCTCATGTTCAGTTCCTTCTGTGTAAATATGTACTTCAGGCTCTTGTGGTCGGTGTACACATCACAGTGTTTTCCCATTAAGTAATGCCTCCATACCTTGAGCGCATGGGCCACTGACGCTAACTCCAAGTCATGTGTGGGGTAATTCCGCTCATGGTGCTTGAGTTGTCGCGAGGCATATGACACTACTCTCCCATCTTGCATCAGCACACTCCCAAGTCCCTGTCGAGAAGCATCACAGTACACTTGGAAATCCTTCTGAAGATCTGGTAAACACAGAACATGCGCGGTCACTAGTCGACGCTTCAGTTCCTGAAAGCTGGCTTCACATACGTCTGACCATTCAAACTTCCTCTCCTTCTTCAGAAGTTCGGTCATCGGCTTAGCAATCTTGGAGAAGTTTTCAATGAACCTCCTGTAATATCCAGCAAGTCCCAAAAAGCTTCGTATCTCTCCTGCATTCTTGGGCGCTTCCCATTCTGTCACTGCAGTCACTTTGCTTGGATCAACAGCGACTCCTTCTCCTGACACTACGTGTCCAAGAAACCCAACCGTGTTAAGCCAGAATTAACACTTGCTGAGTTTGGCATACAGCTTGTGTTCCCTCAGCTTCTCCATAATCAGTCGTAGATGCTTTTCATGCTCAGCATCATCCTTGGAATATAGCAGTATGTCATCAATAAACACCACCACGAACTTGTCCAAGTACTCCATAAATACCTTGTTCATCATAGTCATGAAATATGCCGGGGCATTCGTTAGTCCAAAAGACATAACCGTATACTCATATAACCCATACCTAGTGGTGAAGGCGGTTTTTGGTATGTCCTCCTCCCGGATCTTCAATTGGAAGTAGCCTGATCGCAGATCAATCTTGCTAAACACCTTCGCTCCTTCCAGTTGATCAAACAAATCATTTATGTTCGGCAGAGGGTACTTGTTCTTGATGGTCACTTCATTCAGCGAGCGATAGTCCACCACTAATCTCTTGCTGCTGTCTTTCTTCTCCACAAACAGAACAGGTGCACCCCACGACGACGAACTAGGCTGAATGAATCCCTTGTCCAGCTGCTCTTTCAACTGCTTCTTCAATTCCTTCAGCTCATCCACATCCATCTTATATGGTCTCTTTGCTATAGGTCCTGTTCCAGGCATCAGGTCGATAAGAAACTCTACTTCCCTGTCAGGTGGCATCCCTGGCAGCTCTTCCGGAAACACGTCGGGATAATCCCTAATCACTGGCACATTATCCATGCTAACCCCCTTAAGAGAATTCAGCTTACTCCTTCCCGGTCGCGCAGCCGACTTGAATCTAATTCTCTTACCATCTGGGGTTTTGAGTGAAACAGCTCGCTGTGCACAATCTATGTGTCCCCCATGCATAGACATCCAATCCATACCCAGAATAACATCTAACCCCTGTGACTCCAACACTACTAGGTGTGCAATGAAGTTGTGTGTTCCAATCCTCACAGTCAAGTCGCGGCATGCCGCGCTAGCTATCATATCTCCTCCAGGTGAACTCACTGTAATAGACCCTTTCATAGACTCAGTAGGCAACTTATACTTATCCACAAATGCCCTTGATATGAATGAATGAGATGCACCAGTATCGAAAAGTATGAAAGCTGGGTGAGTGTTGATTGGGAACTTACCAATCACAAGGTCAGGCTCATCTGGAATCTCCTCCACATTCATGTGGTTCACTGTGGCCTTCTCGTTGTTGGTTGGCTTCAGTCATTTCCTCTCCGGACAGTTGTTAGCATAGTGTCCCTTCTGTTTACACTTGAAGCATGTCACCTCACTCAGATCCTTCTTCACAAAGCTGCGATCACGGTTGCGGTCATGTCCACCGTGTCCTCCAGAGTGGTGAGAGTGTCCTCCCTTGTGGCTGTGGTGGGTGCTCTTGTGGTTGTCGTGGCGATGTCCATCGCCCCCAAGGTGGTGGCGGTCATGGCTCCCATGGTCACTCCCTCCATGCTTGGAGTACCCATCATATGAAGTGCGAGTCTTGTGGTGAGAACCAGAGTGGTGATTGTTGCTCTTCCTCTTGCGGCTTTCCACCTGCTTGTGCTTCCCTTCCAACATCCTGGCCTTGTCCATAAGCTCCTAGAAAGTGGGGCAATAAACCACTAGTAGCTGCACTGAAAGCTCATCACTGAGGCCATCCAGGAATCTCTCCCTCCTTTTCGCATCAGTGTCAACATCCTCAGGTGCATAACGGGACAGGTTGTTGAACTCCTCAATGTACTCAGCCACAGTGCGGTTGGTTTGGCGCAAGTTGCGGAACTCCTTCCTCTTCAGGCTCAGAACTCCTGAAGACACGTGGTTGGTCCTGAAACCTTCCTCACACATTGCCCAAGTCACAGTGTCCAGCGGGTGGGTGATCTGAAAAGTGTCCCACCAAGAAGCGGCTGGTCCCTCCAGTAGGTGAGCGGCAAACCTCACCTTCTGTGAGGACCGGAATTTAACTTCCAGACCCTCCTGTGTTTATTCGTCAATCCCAAGATCAACGTTGACGACACAGCGAAATGTATATCATTGCAGACGTACAAAATAGTAATTTATTACAAAGTCTGAATAACAACATAGTGAAATGTCTAGTGACATTTATTACATCCAGAAACACAGCGGAAATATATAATGCGTAGCGACTCCATCTCAGCCACAGGCAGTCGATGTAGTCCACGAGGCCTCACTCATCAGCGTCATCATAGTAGTCATAGTCATCTCCTTCTCCATAGTACTCTAAAGTATCAACAAAAGTATTGCCATGAGTACATGACGTACTCAACATACCCCTTATGCAAAATCTATAATATCTACATGTGGCTTTATGTGGAGGTTATATGGTTCTTTTGCATAAAGCCAATTTTATTTGCAAAATTGTAATAGTTTTGATGAAAGCAGTTTTTTGACGAAAACATGTTTATCATCAATGTGGTAATTCTCAATAGTGTGATTGTCCGCGACAACTCACACATTTCACAGATTCCGGGATAAGGATAGGGGCAAAGAGGGAAGTAGCAAGACAGCTTCCCGTATGTCAAGAAAGATTCATGTGTCATCCATGACCGTGGACACGGCTATTCGAATAGTTTAAACTCTGCAGAGGTTGTACACTTTTCCCACACGACACAATCCCGTCTTGACGCCCCAGCCGTCGCTGGTTTAATACACACCAATTGGTGTACCGGCAGATGGATTGTGACAAGGTCTTTTAGTTAGATCCCCCAAAGATGTGATATGCCCACCGGGTATGGCGCACGGAACTGAGAGTACGTCCCCAAACCGGTCCCCCCATTTGTGCCGAAGGCTCCCCCCGCAGGCAGACACCTCATCAGCGGTACAGCGATATCAACACCTAAGGCTGACTAACTTACTTGACCAAGCCAGTGCCCATATAGCATGTGGTTGTACGGTTGGTCACAATCTTCAAATCCAAGACTTATTAGGACCTCATGCGGCACGGACGACGGATTGCCCCCTTCATCTAGTGAAGGGCAGCCAATCGCTCCTTCCTTTGATCCAGCTGCCGCCTGCGCCAGTGTTTAGATGGTAAGTTTCACCCAGAGTAGAATAGGGTAGAGAAAGCAACAACGGCTAGCTCAGCGAGCTCATCAAGTTTCAAAAGGGGATATGTGACATGAGGGTCACCCAATTCCTCCGAAGAGGGGAGATCAAGGATCCTACTTATTATTGAGCATGGCTAAGCAATTCTACTCTAATAAGACTACTATATAGTATCTACTCAGGGTATTGTATGGCGACAGGTGTATCAAGGTATGTGTGTAACCAAAATAGCATATATTTGTAAAACAATAAAATATAATGCACTTTATGAAGCTGGGATAAGACATGGTAAGGGGCATGTCTTCGTTGTTGTAAAAGTGTTCTTCCTCGTAATCTTGATCCTGCTCAAACCCGTCACTCCCTACGCGTCATAACGATGAACCACCGTTCAATACACATTTCAAATAACCACAAATAAGATCCAATATAAAGATCCAAATAGGCTTGCGAGGTTTGGACGTTTCGGTATAATAAGCGTCGGTCTACCGTTATTAATTAATAAAATAATTTAAGAAAATAATATATTTCTTTGAAATATTCATGTCGCATAAATAAAAATATGTCATGCACAAACAGACTATTGCTAGCTAGTCGTACAGAGGAACATACACAGTGATAAAGGTACACAAAAAAAACTATTGACCATACACGCATAAAATGCTAGATCATACATTAAGCATACATGTGTATATAACTCATACAGAAGCTACTGTGATCCACACATGCAATGAGGGAGCACATGAACTAGACTAGATAAAAGCACAGTAACATGACTCTATAATCAGCTAGCAAAGCTACTGTATCCGAAGCACAATATACTAATATAGCATAATAAGCTACCAACTAAATAAAATATTGTTGAACTTAGGAGTTGTAACATCTACTAGTGTAAAAAAAACTATATGCTGAAATTCATGATGAGTAACAAGCCAATATAATAAATCCTATGATTACTCTACTCTGATGAACTGAATGAACAACGTCACTAGTATACAAAATTACATGTCGTTCGTACACCGCCAAACCAAAAACACTTGAGCATATTTAATCAATTGTGCTACTATTTCAATCAAACTAGATGACCAAACATACTCACTAGCTAGAAGAAACAGAACATCGGCACAAACAGTGTGTACACGTACATGACCACGTGCATAGCAAAGTACTGAATCAAATACTTTCTAAAACAGATTGATAGTGACAAATCTACTCACAACTAACAATACTACTGGCTTCCTAATGTTGTTTGACACGTTTCATAGGTTGGGCTCAAGGTCAAAAGGCATGTCCTTGATGGTCTAATCTGCTCATGTCATCGGACGGCATTCGGTTCACCGGTACCGCCCGTAAACTATAAAACTACGGCGGGAAAACATGTCTAGGAGGTAGGCATATGTGCCAATAGGAGGTGGGTGCAAGGATTTGTGCCGAAGCTCACCAAATACGACACGGTCGTTGGAAGAAGATGATGAACGTAGGCGAAGTGCGTCTCCGGCGATCAGCGACTTGTCCTTCTAGTCCGACGAAACTGCCCTGCTCCTCCTCTCAGTCGCGGTGCAGCAGTTCGTCACACTCGCGCCCTCTCCTTGCCGGAGCTGCCGGAAGTGTGGCCGGCATCCAGTGCGGCGACTAGCGAGCTCTCCAAAAAGAACTAGGATATAGGAGACAAGGCTCCAGCGGTGGTGTGGAATGGCAGGAGGGAGACACCGGTAATGGTATGTGGCTTAATATTTGGGCGTATGAATAATGGCATCCGTTTCTAGTGAATTATGGCATTGATTGATGGGCGTTTCCTGTTGACGTGTGCGGGAAGAAGATGAGCAGTGCGCGATTGTTTCAAGACTGTTCAGCTAACCTCTAGCTATCTTAGTTGCATGGATCGACTTGGTACTTAGAAGAAGAGAGACAGAAAAAGAACGACAAGCAACAATTTGCATGCATAAAAGAGGAGAGAGAAGGGAATGCATATATGCGTATATGGTATAGTACTATGTCTGACATGCATGCACATGCCTGTGCATGCAACACCGAAATGATTTTTTTAAAGAACCAACAATTTGGCAAATTAAAAGCAGATTCAAATAAGAATACAAAATGTATTGTGAGAAAATATTCTCCTTCTTATATAAGTATAATTAATTTCAAAATAGTCGGAAATAATTTAAGAATATAAAACAACATATTATTTTATGTCGCCGCAACATCCTTTGAGAAAAAAAAATCCACCATAAAAAAAAAACCAGGATGTTACAGTTCTACCCACCTTATAAGGAATCTCGACCCCGAGATTCGACCTAAGAGAAAAGATTTGGAAACTCCGTGCGAAGGGCATCCTCTCGTTCCCATATCGCTTCCTCCTCACTATGGTTACTCCATTGAACCTTGCAGAATTTGATCACGTTTCTTCTAGTGGTCCTTAATTGCTCATCGAGAATTTTAACTGGATATTCCTCATAAGTCAAATCATCCTGAACTTCTATGTCATCCAAAGAAGTTTTCCGACCCTCTTCCTCTGGTTTATCAAAACATTTCTTTAGTTGAGACACGTGGAACACGTTGTGCACCTTGGACAATTTCTCAGGTAACGCCAACTCATAAGCAACCTCTCCACGCCTAGCGGTGATTGTAAAGGGTCCAATATATCGGGGTGCCAGCTTTCCTTTCAATCCAAAACGTCGCATCCCGTGAAGTGGGGATACCTTCAGGTACACATCATCCCCCTTCTTAAATGCTAAATCATGACGCCGTCTATCGGCATAGACTTTCTGTCTAGATTGAGCAGCCCGCAACCTTTCCTGGATCATCTTTACTTGCTTATCTGCCTCCTCAAGAGTGTCGGGTCCAAAAACTTGATTTTCTCCCACTTCATGCCAATTTAGTGGGGTGCAGCACTTTTGTCCATACAAGAATTCAAATGGAGACATTTGTAAGCTTGCCTGAAAGCTATTGTTGTAAGAGAACTTTGCGTATGGCAGACTCTTGTCCCAAGTGCGCTTGCATGTCAAAGCACATGCTCGAAGCATGTCTTCCAATATTTGGTTCACTCGCTCAGTCTGTCCATCAGTCTGTGGATGATAAGCGCTACTAAAATTCAACTGTGTGCCTAAGACTTCATGGATCTTCTTCCAGAACCTTGACGTGAATTGAGTACCTCGATCAGAAACAATCTTCTTTGGAACTCCATGTAGGCAAACAATTCTGGCCATATATAACTCAACCAATTTCTCCCCATTATAAGAAGTCTTCACTGGAATAAAGTGAGCTGACTTGGTCAATCGATCTACGATAACCCAAATAGAGTCATATCCTGATGATGTCCTCGGAAGCCCTGTGATGAAATCCATCCCGATTTCTTCCCATTTCCACTCAGGAACTTTAAGTGGTTGAAGTAGTCCTGCAGGCTTTTGATGCTCGGCCTTGACTCTTCGACATACATCACATCGAGATACATAATCTGCAATTTCATGTTTCATGCTAGACCACCAGAAACTGTCCCGAAGATCATGATACATCTTTGTACTTCCCGGGTGTATGGAGTATGATGACTCATGTGCCTCCTTCATGATTAAATCCTTGAGTTCTTTCTGGTCTGGCACCAATAAACGATCTCGGAACCAAATATTTCCCCTTTCATCCTCCTTATAGTCAGGTGCTTCTCCTAACTTGATCTTTGATCGAATCTCTTCGATTCCCTTGTCGTTCTTCTGAGCTTCTCTTACTTGATCCTCTAGAGTAAACTTGACTTCTAACATATCTTCCTTCTCAGCAAGACTCATGTTCAAGTTTAATTTTCTGAATTCCTCATGCAGTTCGGGTTGAGCTTCCTGAATCATAAGATTATTGCAGTAAACCTTTCTGCTCAATGCATCAGCTACGACATTGGCTTTACCAGGATGATAATTAACTCCAATGTTGTAGTCCTTAATTAATTCCAGCCATCTTCTCTGCCTAAGATTCAAATCTGGTTGGGTGAAAATATACTTCAGGCTCTTATGATCTGTATATATCTCACATCGATTACCAATAAGATAGTGTCTCCAGATCTTCAAAGAATGTACTACGGCAGCCAATTCCAAATCATGTGTGGGATAGTTCACTTCATGTGGACGTAGTTGTCTCGATGCATAAGCTACGACCTTGCCTTCTTGCATGAGAACACAACCCAAACCCTGTTTGGAAGCATCACAATAAACTTCAAAATCCTTTCGAATATCTGGCAAAATTAGCACCGGGGCAGAAGTTAGTCTCCTCTTGAGTTCTTGGAAACTGGTCTCACGCGCTGGTGTCCACTCAAATTTGTTCTCCTTCTTGATCAACTGTGTCATCGGTGTTGCGATTCTTGAGAAATCTTCTATAAAGCGGCGGTAATATCCCGCAAGTCCGAGGAAGCTCCGTATCTCTGACACATTCTTCGGTTGCTTCCAGCTAAGTACTGACTCTACTTTAGATGGATCCACTGCTACTCCTTCAGCTGAAATAACATGACCAAGAAAATCCACTTGCTTCAACCAAAACTCGCACTTGCTAAACTTGGCATAGAGTTGATGTTCTCTAAGCCTTTCTAGAATAATCCGTAGATGTTTCTCGTGCTCTTCCTCATTACAGGAGTAGATCAACACATCATCAATGAATACCACGACGAATTTATCCAAGCAATCCATGAAAACTTTATTCATGAGATTCATGAAGTAAGCTGGTGCATTTGTGAGTCCAAAAGACATCACTAGAAACTCATACAGGCCATAACGAGTGACAAAAGCTGTTTTGGGTATATCTTCCGGTCGAATCTTTAACTGATGGTATCCTGACCTGAGATCTATCTTTGAGAAAACAGAAGCTCCTTTCAACTGATCAAACAAATCATCTATTCTTGGCAAAGGGTATTTGTTTTTGATGGTTACTTCATTCAGAGCACGGTAGTCCACACACATGCGCATGGAACCATCCTTCTTCTTTACAAACAACACCGGTGCTCCCCAAGGCGAGGTGCTCGGTCTAATGTATCCCTTCTCGATAAGTTCCTGGATTTGCTTCTTCATTTCAGCTAGCTCATTTGCTGGCATTCTATATGGTCTCTTTGCAATAGGGGGCAGTGCCTGGCACTAACTCAATGGCAAACTCTATCTCACGGTCTGGTGGAAGACCTGGTAATTCCTCTAGGAACACATCCGGGTATTCCTTAACCACCCTAACATCTGACACAACCATCTCCTTCAAGCTGTTCAACAAACTGGTTACTGCAGTTTCTGATGTTACCTCGGGCTTGTAATTCACCACAATTCCCTCACTACTGGTTAATGATACGGCTCTAAGTCCACAATCTATCATAGCTTTGTGTTTCCCTAACCAGTTCATGCCAAGAATGACATCTAACCCTTTAGAGTCTAACACTATGAGGTTTGCTAGAAACTCTACTCCCTCGATCGTTATGATCACTTTAGGGCATTTTAAACCCGACATGAGAATTCCCCCAGGTGATTGTACTGCCATTGACTGACTCATACCCTCAGTTTTCAAATGGTGTTTTTCAGCAAATTGGTTGGAAACAAATGAATGAGAAGCTCCATAATCAAAAAGTACTGAACCATAACATGAGTTGATTGGGAACATACCAAGAACAACATCTGAGGCTTCATTGGCTTGTTCAGCTGTGATATGGTTGACTTGACCACGACCCGGCTGTCCTGAGGCATTAGATGCGCCTCCTGGTGTAGGAAGTATGCCTTGCCCACGTCCCACTGTTGGTGTCTTGGAAGCAGACCCCAAATTGAACTTCACTGGTGTTGGCCCTGTGTTCTTCTTGTTTGGGCATGCAGCAGAAAAGTGTCCCTCTACGCCACAGTTGTAGCACGCCTTTCCAGCAGTGTTGGCATGGTTTCCTCCAACTTCAGCTCTCGGAGTACGGTAGGAATTGTGCTGAAAGTTATGACTAGGATTTGCTGACTTGGCAGCTGCTCCACGGTAACCAAAGTGGTTATTATTCTTCTGGCGGGAGTTTCCAGCTCCATGCTGACCCTGTGGTGCTTTGCGCTTTCGGTGTTCCTCTAACTCTCTCTTTGAGTTCTCTTGCAGGATAGCCTTGTTTACCAGGCTCTGGAAATTTGGAAAATCATGGGATACCAATCTATCCTTCAGACCTGGGTTCAAACCCCTCAGGAATCTAGCAGTCTTGTCTGCCTCAGTAGGAATATCTGCTTTCCCATAGCGTGATAACTGAGTAAAACGGTCCCAATACTCAGAGACTGACATCTTTCCTTGGACAAGAGCTCGAAATTCATCCCTCTTCAGCTCCATGAGACCAGCAGGAATGTGTGTAGTGCGAAAAGCTTCTGAAAATTCATTCCAGGTGATCGCCTCAGCATCATCATGTGCATCATAAAAACTCTCCCACCAATCTGCAGCTACACCCTGGAGTTGGTGCGCCGCAAACTTCACACGGTCTTGTGCATCAACATTGACCAAAATGAGCTTCCTGCGAATGTCCTTCAGCCAATCATCAGCTTTTATAGGATCCGCTGATCCTCCGAAAGTAGGTGGCTTTGTCCTCATGAACTCTGTTATCTTGGACTGTGGTGGAGGATGATGACCTTGATTCTGATTTGGGTTTTGGTTTTGGTTCTGATTCGCCATGTTGGTGGCCATCTGCTGTAGTAACTGTGTTTGCATCAACATTATTTGTTCCATGTTGAGTGGCGGCGGCGGTGGTGGTGGTGGTGGTTGCTGTCCCTCATCCTCAGTATCAGTATCAGTGTCATGGACTTCACCCTCAGCGAAGTTCTCCTCGAACGCCGGTCCGCGACCGCGTCCACGTCCACGTCCACCGCGACCACGACCTCGGTTGGCGTTCATCCTGTTGTCGCTCAAGATTAGAATAGACAAGAGGTAAATAAACTACCCCAAAACCAAACTTGCACAGACAAACAATTAGAACATCAAAGAAATCCAAACAAGAACCAAATTTGTCTTAAAAACTCACACATAAAAAGGTTCAAGATAGAGTAGTAGCTATACCACATATAGATCGGTATAGTCTACTCGACACACATGCAATTATTTAAAATAACTAACGTCTCACATATTATTAAATAAAGTCTCTCTCATGGCTCAGTGTAGTCTACTCGTCCAGGTACCCATGCGATCCTGCATTCGGCTGACCAGGTGCCAATCTAGACTCTGCTTCATCCGAGCTTGCTGGAATCCTTTCTTCAGGCTCTGTTTCTTCCCCCTGAGACTGATCAACATGCTCCTGCTGTACTGGTGATGGCGCCGGAAGTGCGAGCATTGGTGCAACGGCCTGGAGAGAAAGACGGCGCCTCGCTGCACGCTGACATTTCTTCTTCCTTGTGACCCGCATACGTGCATGGTACCGGATGCCACGCGCATTGTCGTAAAATGTCATGCGACGCTGTGCATTGGGTTCAGGTTGCGGTAGCTCCAGTCCCTGTCCTTCACCACCATCATTGACTTCCAGCACGGTCTCCATAGCGACCTCGGTCATATGCACCGTGGCGATGGCATCTTCAGCAGTAGCTTCAGCAGCTTCACGTGCAGCATTGACGGCAGCTAAGGTTGTGTTAGCTTCCACCAATCTCTCCTCCAAAATCTGTGCTCGATCCTGATAGTGATGGATAAGGTGGCGTGCATCCTCTAGCATACCAGTGACTGCAACCAAGCTATTCTCTAGTCCGAAGTTGAGTGATGCCATGCGAGTGAGTGTGGGATCATCCTCATTCTGGTACCTCATGTTCTGACGGAGCGCACCTCCCTCATCTCGGTAGGCAAAGTAGCGGAACTGTGTGTTCCGTAACTCATCTTGGTATATACCTGCCATCCTCTGCATTGCCTGGTGAATGGTATGGATGGTGGCATCCACAAAGTCCTCTCCATCAGCAGTGAATTGGTGTCCTCTTGTTCCTGCGCGTCTTCCACGCGGTGATAAGTTCGGGAATACCACCAAGGTAACCCTCATAGTCTCCTCGTCCCAGACATTCCGGAAGGTGTATCCAGTTGCTTCAGGGTCACGGTCATAACCCAACCTTGTTAGCATGTCGCGAAACTCTCGACCAAGGTTCCCAAACTCCTCGATCCGGCGGGTCGCAGGTACGGCCATCTACGCACATTAGAATAAGAGGAGAATATCAGTAACACATTTTTGTAAAAGCTAAATGAATAGACGAGCAAAAATAAGGAATCCTATTATTTTGTAACATATGTTTTGTTAATATACGCATACTAAAGGCTTTCCATTTTATCTAAGGCCACGTGACTAGGTCGACGTCGGCTCTGATACCACTTCTGTGAGGACCGGAATTTAACTTCCAGACCCTCCTGTGTTTATTCGTCAATCCCAAGATCAACGTTGACGACACAGCGAAATGTATATCATTGCAGACGTACAAAATAGTAATTTATTACAAAGTCTGAATAACAACATAGTGAAATGTCTAGTGACATTTATTACATCCAGAAACACAGCGGAAATATATAATGCGTAGCGACTCCATCTCAGCCACAGGCAGTCGATGTAGTCCACGAGGCCTCACTCATCAGCGTCATCATAGTAGTCATAGTCATCTCCTTCTCCATAGTACTCTGAAGTATTGCCATGAGTACATGACGTACTCAACATACCCCTTATGCAAAATCTATAATATCTACATGTGGCTTTATGTGGAGGTTATATGGTTCTTTTGCATAAAGCCAATTTTATTTGCAAAATTGTAATAGTTTTGATGAAAGCAGTTTTTTGACGAAAACATGTTTATCATCAATGTGGTAATTCTCAATAGTGTGATTGTCCGCGACAACTCACACATTTCACAGATTCCGGGATAAGGATAGGGGCAAAGAGGGAAGTAGCAAGACAGCTTCCCGTATGTCAAGAAAGATTCATGTGTCGTCCATGACCGTGGACACGGCTATTCGAATAGTTTAAGCTCTACAGAGGTTGTACACTTTTCCCACACGACACAATCCCGTCTTGACGCCCCAGCCGTCGCTGGTTTAATACACACCAATTGGTGTACCGGCAGATGGATTGTGACAAGGTCTTTTAGTTAGATCCCCCAAAGATGTGATATGCCCACCGGGTATGGTGCACGGAACTGAGAGTACGTCCCCAAACCGGTCCCCCCATCTGTGCCGAAGGCTCCCCCCGCAGGCAGACACCTCATCAGCGGTACAGCGATATCAACACCTAAGGCTGACTAACTTACTTGACCAAGCCAGTGCCCATATAGCATGTGGTTGTACGGTTGGTCACAATCTTCAAATCCAAGACTTATTAGGACCTCATGCGGCACGGACGACGGATTGCCCCCTTCATCTAGTGAAGGGCAGCCAATCGCTCCTTCCTTTGATCCAGCTGCCGCCCGCGCCAGTGTTTAGATGGTAAGTTTCACCCAGAGTAGAATAGGGTAGAGAAAGCAACAACGGCTAGCTCAGTGAGCTCATCAAGTTTCAAAAGGGGATATGTGACATGAGGGTCACCCAATTCCTCCGAAGAGGGGAGATCAAGGATCCTACTTATTATTGAGCATGGCTAAGCAATTCTACTCTAATAAGACTACTATATAGTATCTACTCAGGGTATTGTATGGCGACAGGTGTATCAAGGTATGTGTGTAACCAAAATAGCATATATTTGTAAAACAATAAAATATAATGCACTTTATAAAGCTGGGATAAGACATGGTAAGGGGCATGCCTTCGTTGTTGTAAAAGTGTTCTTCCTCGTAATCTTGATCCTGCTCAAACCCGTCACTCCCTACGCGTCATAACGATGAACCACCGATCAATACACATTTCAAATAACCACAAATAAGATCCAATATAAAGATCCAAATAGGCTTGCGAGGTTTGGACGGTTCGGTATAATAAGCGTCGGTCTACCGTTATTAATTAATAAAATAATTTAAGAAAATAATATATTTCTTTGAAATATTCATGTCGCATAAATAAAAATATGTCATGCACAAACAGACTATTGCTAGCTAGTCGTACAGAGGAACATACACAGTGATAAAGGTACACAAAAAAAACTATTGACCATACACGCATAAAATGCTAGATCATACATTAAGCATACATGTGTATATAACTCATACAGAAGCTACTGTGATCCACACATGCAATAAGGGAGCACATGAACTAGACTAGATAAAAGCACAGTAACATGACTCTATAATCAGCTAGCAAAGCTACTGTATCCGAAGCACAATATACTAATATAGCATAATAAGCTACCAACTAAATAAAATATTGCTGAACTTAGGAGTTGTAACATCTACTAGTGTAAAAAAAAACTATATGCTGAAATTCATGATGAGTAACAAGCCAATATAATAAATCCTATGATTACTCTACTCTGATGAACTGGATGAACAACATCACTAGTATACAAAACTACATGTCGTTCGTACACCGCCAAACCAAAAACACTTGAGCATATTTAATCAATTGTGCTACTATTACAATCAAACTAGATGACCAAACATACTCACTAGCTAGAAGAAACAGAACATCGGCACAAACAGTGTGTACACGTACATGACCACGTGCATAGCAAAGTACTGAATCAAACACTTTCTAAAACAGATTGATAGTGACAAATCTACTCACAACTAACAATACTACTGGCTTCCTAATGTTGTTTGACACGTTTCATAGGTTGGGCTCAAGGTCAAAAGGCATGTCCTTGATGGTCTAATCTGCTCATGTCATCGGACGGCATTCGGTTCACCGGCACCGCCCGTAAACTATAAAACTATGGCGGGAAAACATGTCTAGGAGGTAGGCATATGTGCCAATAGGAGGTGGGTGCAAGGATTTGTGCCGAAACTCACCAAATACGACACGGTCGTTGGAAGAAGATGATGAACGTAGGCGAAGTGCGTCTCCGGCGATCAGCGACTTGTCCTTCTAGTCCGACGAAACTGCCCTGCTCCTCCTCTCAGTCGCGGTGCAGCAGTTCGTCACACTCGCGCCCTCTCCTTGCCGGAGCTGCCGGAAGTGTGGCCGGCGTCCAGTGCGGCGACTAGCGAGCTCTCCAAAAAGAACTAGGATATAGGAGACAAGGCTCCAGCGGTGGTGTGGAATGGCAGGAGGGAGACACCGGTAATGATATGTGGCTTAATATTTGGGCGTATGAATAATGGCATCCGTTTCTAGTGAATTATGGCATTGATTGATGGGCGTTTCCTGTTGACGTGTGCGGGAAGAAGATGAGCAGTGCGCGATTGTTTCAAGACTGTTCAGCTAACCTCTAGCTATCTTAGTTGCATGCATCGATTTGGTACTTAGAAGAAGAGAGACAGAAAAAGAACGACAAGCAACAATTTGCATGCATAAAAGAGGAGAGAGAATGGAATGCATATATGCGTATATGGTATAGTACTATGTCTGACATGCATGCACATGACTGTGCATGCAACACCGAAATGATTTTTTTAAAGAACCAACAATTTGGCAAATTAAAAGCAGATTCAAATAAGAATACAAAATGTATTGTGAGAAAATATTCTCCTTCTTATATAAGTATAATTAATTTCAAAATAGTCGGAAATAATTTAAGAATATAAAACAGCATATTATTTTATGTCGCCGCAACATCCTTTGAGAAAAAAAAATCCACCATAAAAAAAACCAGGATGTTACACCTTCTCAGCATCAGTGCATCCAACAGTTACTAGATCCTTGTTGACTAAACGCAACCAGTCGAGAGCTACCATTGGTTCCGCTGCAGTAGAGAACTTAGCTGGCCTTAGCCTTAGAAATCTTGTGAGAGCATCTCCCTGAGGCTGGTTGTTTCCATTGTTGTTGTTGTTCTGAGCTTCCATGAACTGAGTCATAACTTGGGTCAGCTGTGCCTGAGCTGCCATGAGCTGCTCCAACTCAGTGGGTTGACGGCGGGGAGGCATCTGCGGTTCAGCACAGGTAAGTTTAGAGAGAATCAACTACGATAATAGGATTCTACCCATGCATTATGATCAAACAACAACAAGCAATGGCAGACAATCACAAGCAACCAACACATCAAAAAACAAGTGATCCAGCAACATCCCAGGGGTTATCCTAGCAGTATATACCTACTGAAATAATTTTACAAGAGTTGACAATGGTTAACTAAACAGTTGATCAACTAAACAACAAAACAGCAATCTGCCAGAACAGTCCAGCAGCGTTCACGAATTTTTCTTCCTGACTTAGACTCGTCAGAAAATTTAGCTGATTTTTGCACATACAGTACAGAGAGTTTCGCACCAGCCCTATTTTTTCAGATTTTTCCTAGTTACCAGAAAAATATGAAAAATCGTACAGTACTGCTGTATCAGCAGAAAACTGCAGCGAAAATAGCACAGATAGTAACCAAACTTGCCATTACTCTTTCATAAAATTCGCACAAATAATTCCTGGGATATTGGAGTACACAAATAAGCAACTAAACACTCTTAAACTAACCGTGTCTAAGTTTCACATCGATCGAGACTAATCCTAACGATTTTACCTAACGAGGACTAATTGGTGGACTTCTAACTACTTCTTGAAGAGGTTGCGGTAGGTCCTTGCACTCATGCGTTGGCGCTTCGGTCCATGGTTCAACCATGGCGGTGGAGTGTACACTTCTCCTGAATCATCACTTGAGATCTCAAACTCCACCTCTTCTGGATCCTCTTCTTCTTCTTCACTCTCTGCTGCAACTGCAACATCTTCATCTCCCCCACCATCATCGTCTCCATCATCATCATCCTCGTCCTCATCATCATCATCGTTTCCACTGTCATCATCATCCCCATTATTGCCATCTTCTCCATTATCATCATCAGAGGGTGGATTCAGCTGTGCTTGGAGAGCGGCAATCTGGGCTGTCATAGCTTCAATAGTTTGATCCCTTTCCTGGACGGTCCCTTGCAACTGTTGTATGTTCTGGGTGTTCTCCTGCACCGTACCATGAAGATGAGCTATGGTTGCATCTCTGGCTATCAGGGCATTCTCCAGAACTCCCACAGCTTCATGCAAGGTGTCAATCTCCTGTCCTTGGACCACCATACCATTGCTAGCAAAATCTGCGATCTCTTTTATCATCATCACTTTCTCAGCTAGAGCTCCATTCTCCCTTTCCATGTCCTCTATGTGCCTCCGATGGGGCGGCATGTTGTTCCTGTCCCCCGGGGTAACCACAATGTGCCCATCTTCATCACGCCTCCCATAGTCACGGTAGGGTGAATCCGCTGGCAGTAGGTGTCGGACATGATGGCACTGGCGAGACAGGGCTTCATGTATGGCCAGGTTGATTCCAAGTCCCGAGTTGCAGTATGTCTTGGTGTAGATCAGGTGCATAGGGTTTGGCAAGGCGGCATCTCTGAATATGAAGGTGGTGATCTCCCATGCATCCTCACCATATGCATAGGTGTACAGTCTTCTTCCCTTGAACATGGGCAATGGCAATCCCAATGACTGCGAGAGCTGTGCTAACTGTCTTGCAAAGGGCCTTGGTGACTCCACGGTGGCATACTCAGTCCTGACTTCTCTCATCTATCAATTTAAAGAGGAAAGTGTGAGAATAGCATATGATAAGAATTTACGAGAGTGAAAGGCATAAGATGAAAGACAGAGTTTATATATGCTCCAATAGTTCTATGGCTTCCTAATCCAATCCTAGGTCACGATCCTACAGTCGACACACGGGCTCTGATACCATCTTGTAACACCGCGGTTCTGAAAAGACCGAGGCTTCTATGTGACATGCCAATCCCTGGATCGGTTCATTGGCCCACAATAGAATAAGATGAATAACATAGCAAAATATCCGTATATCATAAATAACGAAGATCCAGAGTACCATTATTACAATAAAAGCTTAGCTCAAGGCTAGCTCAAATTATTCAGGTAGCAGCATAAATAAAGTAAATCCTCCATTCTTCAAATTGCCCACAAGTGAACAAGTGCCGAGTGGAGTAACGTGGCCTATATCGATTACTCAGAATCGGAATAACCTACAACATGAAATGTAGCAGCCCCGAAGGGTCAATACATGGAATGTATGGCAAGTAGAGCTAGTAATGAAGACAATAGTACTAACATCTACATGCATATTTGGCAAGCGGAGCTGTGTCTGGCTTGCATTTGCAAATACCTTTGTCCTACTTTCATAAACAGTTTTTGATTTTCTTTGAAAAGATCCCAATTAAGTTAACCCAACAATATTAAAACAATTATGAAATTAGAATGAGCGAGAAACATGTCATGGAATCAATATCAAGCAACTCAGTTGTCCATAACCGGGGACACGGCAATCGATTAGATTATACACCCTGCAGGGGTTAGTACATTTACCCATGTGACTTGGCCAGCCCAGCTCGTACCATCACTCTCATTTTGGGTGATGATAGGGGAAGTCCAAGAAGAGACTGTTCGGGAAGTAGCTCCCCAATCCCGACGCGCACCGGTCCAACCTACCAAAACTCTACATCTCTGGATACGCGGGTTCGAGTTACCACAACCTACTAAGTCCAACCAACCGACCATTTCATTATTGGCACATGGTCGTACACGTAAGCTACAGAATAAAGAAGCCAATCATTTTCTCTTGATACCTGAGTGCCTTTCCGCAATAAAACCACCAAAAATTATCAATCCCATCACACCC
The DNA here is from genome assembly GCA_916181665.1 of Avena sativa. Taxonomy (NCBI): domain Eukaryota; kingdom Viridiplantae; phylum Streptophyta; class Magnoliopsida; order Poales; family Poaceae; genus Avena; species Avena sativa. Next base: position 430,494,228 of record OV702280.1, read on the forward strand.
AGGAGATTCATTGATTAGGTTGTTTTAGTTTTCACAAACCAATACTTTTAGAAACAAGTCTCAGTGATGTAACCCAGCCCTCGTACATCATAGCATGGCTAAGCACATCTACCAACGGTGGTTCATCTACAAGGAAGGCCCTACCACATAATAGGACATAGCATAGCGATAGTATCATCCTACACATGCGTCTACAAAATACACGACAATGCATAGAAAATAGTAGGACAATATCATGAACAAAGTAGCATCTACTTGCCTTGGTTGTAGCGGTCGGAAGAACAATCCACACATGAGCAAGCGTTGCACTCGTCACAATCTACACGATACAATTGCAATCATAAACAAACAATCCACAAGCATATGCAACAAAGATGATGCATGAATGTATGCATGACAAGTGAATTGGTGCTACAGCTTCACCACATAATAGTAATCAGTAGAGGTACGGATTGCATGCATGGAAAATAGTTTTAGCGCAAGGAAAACTAATATGCAAAAATATAATACTCAAAACTAGAGCTAGAACCCAATTAATTCACTACCGGTAGTATACTATTTGTAAAATCTTGGGAAAATTCTACAGTATATTCATTGCTATTTAGAAACAGTACCAATTGGAATTACTCAAAAAGGAATTATGAAACTCCCTGAATAATTAAAACACTGCAGAAATCCACTAGATAGTTTCTGCAGAAGTTTTTACTGTAAGCCTATTCTTTTAATTCACGATGAGATTCCCCTCGTCCTACTGAATCCAGGGACATATTATACGCAATTTTTGGAGTTACAGATCTTTTTCTACGAATTAATTACTCCAAAAAGGCCATTAACTCAATTGATTAAACTGTACTAAAACTTGCTGCAAAAGTGTGAAACTATGGTACAGAAAGATTCTACACGACTTGCTGAACCTACACATATTTTATTTGCAATTTTTGGCCCAGCGGATTAATTTCTACGCAAATTACAAGTTTCTACGAAAATCTGCCAATTAAATCGATTAAAGAAAATACCCAGTCAACTGTGTCTGTTGACTGGCCCACGTGGCTGCTGACTGGGTGCTGACTGGGCGTTTGACTAGTCAGCGCCTGGGGCTGACCGGTCAACGGCCAATCTGGACCGTTGATCAGAGATCCAACGGCCACGAGAGATGGCGGCTGCAGACTCACCGGAGACGGCGGCGGCGAGCTCGGGATGGTGGCGGCGATCGGCTCCGGCGACGGCGGTTCCTGCGCGGACGGGAAAAGCGGTCAGCGCGGAACGGTGGCGGTCAACGCGGCGGCGGCAGCGGCGGCGGCGTCTGCGCATGCTGGCGGCAGCGCGCGCGCGAGGCGGGCGGCGGCGCTGGCGCGCGGTGGCGGCGAGCGGCGCGCGGCGAGGCGGCGTGCAGCGCGGCTGCGCGCGGCGAGCAGCGTGGTGGCGGCGACGGCGGCTGCGCGGGGCGGCGGCGGCGAGGCGGCGCGGCACGCGGGCGGCGACTCACCTGGCGGCGGCGGTGGCGCGACACCCGAGGCGGCGGCGCGCGCGGATCGAGGGGAGGCGGCGGGTCCGGGCGTGTGGGGGAGAGAGAGGGCGCGGGTGGGGTCCGCGTCCTTTTGTGGGGGGGCCCACGCGGGTCCTACCCGGACTCGGACCCACCTATCGGTGGGCCGGGGCGCGAGGCGGCGACGGGCTATCCGCCGCGCGGGCGGCGCGGTGCTGGCCGGCTGGGCCGGCGCGGCCCAGCAGGCTGGCGCCCTTTTTTTTATCCTTTCTTTTTTCCTTTTGTATTTTGGTAAAAACTCCGTAACTCCCTCATACGAACTCCGAATCGGGCGATTCTTGTTCCTAAATTTTTGTAAAATCGAGAGGAACAACCTAGGGTCAAGGAATGAGTGACACCACTAGGCTACAAGGGTGGACAACACAAGGCCTACTAAAGCCTCCCGTAGGAGCCTCGTAGTAAAATAGAGTGGGGTTTAGAAAATAGTGTTTTGCCGAAACTTTTCAATCGATGGTTTTGCATGGAAGAGTATGATGCAATGGCATGAATGATATGCAGAACCAAATCTAAAATTTGGGATGTGACATTCTTGCACCCATCCAGCTAGATTGTCCAACATTTCTGTCAGAACTATCTGTGGACATCTGGTGTTCGTAAGATCCTTCATATGACCCCCTTCTCCAACCATCCGAATTCTCAATAGGAAGTTCTAAATCAGAACCATCCTCTGAACCCTGTGGTACTGCATACCTCGTATCCATAGTAGGATCATGCATAGGTTCAGGACTTGGTGTATAAGGATATGGTATAAAAGATTCAGGATCTATAGGTATATCCTTAAAGATAGGTGTTGCACTACTACTTGCTTCCTTTTCCAACTAGATTGCTAACTGCTTCCTCCTTTTCGGATCAGTTAGATCCTCTAGCATGTCATTTTTATCTTCGACAATCACTTGATGTGTCTTATAAAAAGACACAACGAGTGTTCGGTATCTATCCATAAACTTGGAAGCTAACTTAGGATGCTTCTTAACCAAAGTAAGATGATCCGGTATAGGCTCCGAGCCTATAGAATCATGGGGTATCAGAGAAAATATGCTACCTTCTAACTCCTTGGCTTTATGCTCCTGGATATTGGCTATCGCCTCCACAACAGCAACATGATATGCTGCTAAGTGACTCCTATCTTCACCTATAGGTAGATCGTGATATAATCCAAGATCCTCTAGAATTTGGATACTCACACGATACTTGGATAACATCCGGCCATCATGGTAGGTTATAGTGTTCACTGGAATTCTAGATGGACAACTAAAAATCTTTAGAAGTTGACGAAGTTGGTCCGTGAATGATCCTTGATAATCATCAAGAGTCTCTTCTTTCCTTACCAAAGTCTGTTTTGAAAACTTTGGTGCCATAACTCTGTATATCAGGAAAATAATTTTTATTAGTAACCAATAATATATTGCATCATAACAAAGAATTATCGCACTAGAACATATAACGGAATATTCTCATTTGAATACCCATTATATTTCTTTTAGAGAATTCTTTATCGTTGCTACACTCTCTTACAGGTAATACCCTTTACTAGGTTTCCAACCTAAGGTCAAAGCAATTTGCTATGATACCAACTGCGGTGACCCAACATACCACTTCATGTGTAGTACACTATAGTCATTGACATGACATTCACAGAACACCGTTCCGTAAATATCACATCCCTCAGAGTGGTACAACAGAAACATTGCGGGTCCATATTACAAACATACACATGTTATTATTATTACAGTATCGAAAGTTCAAGGCTTCCAAAAGATTCGACTTACAAACCAAAATATAAGTGTTTCAGCGGAAGTTTCAAATTTAAAACTTAAACTCCAAATTGAGCTCAGCAACTTATTGCTATATATTGTTCATGATGCTCGGCTCAAGTGGCTACTAGAACTATAGTAATTATTCGGATTCTTGGAATTCTCCTCCGTAGACGATGGCGTAGTCCTCCCCTTCTATGGCTCCATATAAGTTGGGCTCTTCATAGAAGACCTCCTCTTGACTCTCAGATGCATACATTGGAGTATCTTCGGGATTCTCAGAGTCTAAGCAAGGATTCAAAGGAAAGGATGAGTAACAACGTTACTCAGAAAATTCATTATATGCAAGGTAGGAAGTTTGATGCTCTATCTGCCACCTCGGACTATCAGTCTTTGGCACTATGCAATTTTCGTAAATCTTTTTTCAAAGGTTGATTTTATTATAAAAATCTATGACCATCAGCCTTCACAGGTTGACCAGAACTTTCATGGAGGTCCTTTCCTACCGACGTTCATAGCTCCTTCCCGGAACAGGGAGTAAGAAGTTACAATTCTTACACTCTACAGAGGTGCGTTACTTTTCCCATGAGAGATCAACTCCTTGTTGCACAACCGGGCGTACTTTCACGTCCATAATTCCATGATGTGGGTCCCAGTAGTTGGTCCAAGCCAATCACTACCCTCTTCGCGACCTCATATGTCTACACGATCCTCCGGGGCTGGCTCACCTTCGTTAAGCCCCCTTTCGGGCAGGCTAAAACCCTGATGAGTTCCCGAAGACTCTATGACCTAGTGATGCCTGGAATAGTACCATTTACATGGACTATCTCCCTAAACACCATTCATAGATAATCTAGACACCAAAAGTGTGGGGCGTAAGGGTGCCCACCCATATGTTGGATCCGCACAAGGAATCACAACGTCACGTTAAGGTCGTCTTGCCTCCATACAAGAGGAAAAGGATACATCTGACTTCTCCGTCCCATTCCAAATCTCATGGTTAACGCGTAATATGCGGCGCTAGAATCACTGATGTCATGGGTTATTAATCCCTAATTGTTTATCATTAGTGCAACAAGAACCTTAAGTTCTATTTCTCCATCATATCATCACTTAGGATGATATCTAAGATTTAGTATCTTGAGAAAATATTGTTTTCTATTTCTATAATATAGATGATAACACACTATTCGCAAATACTTTGATAAAGACTGTTCAAAGGACATGAGCAAGTGATGAACTTGCCTTGTGATTGCAAGGTAGTGAAGTCTGATGCTTGCCCTGGACCTTGAGCTTCTATGTCTACAAAAACATCATTATTGCCTGGTAAGGACAATATTTAAAGAAGCAAAATGATTATGCAAAAGTAATGTAATGCATTATTTAACTTTATATGTAACCTCCCCCATTATTTAAATTATAGAAAAATCCTTCTTAATTAATTAAGGATTTATAAATATATTTTTTAATATTTATAGGATATTGTATTTATTTAGTTTATTTCCTTTTATTTAAATTATTGATTTAATAATTCCTTTAAGAATTATCATTTGAATACCAAAAATGGTTATTAAATATTTTTTTAGTATTTTTCCGAAATACTAAAATATTAATATAAAATGAAAGTGATTTTTATTTATTTTTATCATCTTTCAATAATTTTGTAAAATTCTATAAGGAATATTTAAATTACAAAATTCTTAATAAAATTTATATGTCTAAAATTTTATTTCTAAATTGATTTGGATAGTTTGGATTATTGTGAATCCAAAAATATTTTATTTATAATTTTTGGACTTTTATTTTATTTTCTTGAATTTATTTAAGTTCAGGGGCATTTTGGTCTTTTTCCAATTATTAAAACAGGCTCTAAATGATTTGGGCTGGCTATTTGGTTTTATTGGGCCCTTGTGGCCCAGTAGGGCAAAGGCAAAACAACACCCCGAAGGGGTATTGGCCCATTCCAGCCCATCACTTCTGTCTCTCTCTCGAGCTCACCTCTCTCCTTCTCCTCCCTCGACCCCGTGGTCAGCGGTGTCGCCGTCGGTGATTCACGCCGCCGTGGACCTCCCTGGCTGCCGCCATGGTGCAGGATGAGGTTGTAGGCCCTGCTCTTCCTTCCTGTCCAGTTGGATTTGGACCTGGAGCCCTCCTGTGGCCATATCGATGTCGTGCCGAACCCTAGGGTTTGGGGTTGGCGTTGGTGCTGACGCCGCCGTTGCTGTCGTGTTCTGTGGGGATGCTCTTCACCCCCGGGTGTGGCTATGGGCGCCGCCATGGCGTTGTGTGGGTTGCAGCGCCCCCTTGGGGGTGCTCCCCATGCCTCCATGTTCGTCGGCCTTCTCTGCTTCCTCTTCTAATCTACAGCGAGGATTTTTGGTAAGTGGTTCCTCCCCCTCTCATGCTCTCTGTGCTAGGCCATATTATGCTAGATGTTGGTACTGGCCTTCCTGGTTACTGTCTTGTCCTGATTAAGATGATTGGTTCTGCTTAGGGTTCAAATCCTTCTATTGATTAAATATTTGATGAATTGGATCATGTGTTGATGATCCTTGAACCTGTTAAGTGGTGACTTGTTGTGGGTTACTGCTGATGGTTAGCTGTGTGATGCTAGTGGTTTGTCATATGATTCTATGGATTAATTTTTATATGATTCAGATGGTAAAGTTGCTCTAGAAGCAATACTTGGTAATTCTAGTGGTTTAATATCTCACCACTGTCATTACTTGGTTGATGACAGTGAGTGTTGTGTGATGAAGTCACTGTCTTAGTATTATTGACTTAAGAATTCATATATAGCTTGAGAACAAAATGGTTTTCTATAGTGAAGATATATATATATATATATATATATATATATATGAATATCCTGGTTATGATTCCTATGGTTAAGAACAGGAAAATGATTTATAGTAGGTTGGTTGTAGCTGCGAAGATTGGATGCTTAACCTGCTTAGTTTAGAACTGTTCTTGTGACACCATCCTTGTATGGCACACAAGATTAGATTCTATAACTTGGTTTGGTCTTGTTCAAGCTTAAAATTGACTTGGCATTATATATAAGTGGAATTCTCTTTCCTTGCATCCCTAGAACCGATGATGTTGGTCTGAGGTTTAGGGATTTAGACCTCTAACTTGTTGATTCACATGGATTGGTTCTGGTAGTGATACCAGCTACTGTTTCTTGAATCAAAGTTGGGGAAATATCCTCGTAATCTTGATAACTTATATAGATCCATAAGATTAAATCCTAAGGTGCTACTCCTATTGAAGAGATGTGCCTAAACGTTTAGTTCTTGGCTATATTCATTCTTGAATTGAAATATAGCTTGATAGCTTAGATCAATGATGTTGTCCTGAGATCTAAGTTGGATCTTTATAGTTTTCTGGTTGCTTTTAGTGTTTAAAACTTCAGTGATGGATTCACCCCATTTGGGTGTTTTCTGAGAATTTGAGTAAAAGACAGATCATGTATGCTTGTCTAATCTTAGACAGATAGATCATGTGATGATCTATTTACTCACCATTGTCACTTGATGTTGGGGTTTCCTGTGGTTGATCTTGTGCTAACTTGATCTGATGCTCTCCTAGTATTTCCAGCTCCTGGCTTGTCCTTGATCTAGCCCTTCATCTCCTGGTCCTGATGGCTTGATCTTGGTCTTGCTATCCACCTGATCCGTCCCCTCCTCATGTCACCATTTTGGTGGTGTGATCCAAGGTTTTGATTGGTGTGATTTAGCTTGGCTTTGGTTGGGTTTAGCTGCTGGCTGCTGTTCTTGGTGTGTATGAACAAGAAAGTGATGTGGGGCTGGCTTCCTACGGCTGTGTGGATGGTTTTGTTTGATTGTGTTGTTGTTGTGGTGCTGACAGCACACTCCATGTAGTTTGGTGTGTGTGCTGCTTGTGTGCCTGCTGCATAGGTTGTGGATATGTTCTGAATTTGGAAGTTACTTTCATCAGGTTACTATTTACCTGGCTGGTGAAACTTTCCCCTCCTTGCTGTCTATTTGACTTATGGCTTAAAATTATGAAAGATATATTCTTTCATATTGGTGAAACTTGCCCCTTTTTAAGAGATTACTCAATGATGAACCTTGATCAGTGCTCTTCACTGTCAAGTCTGAGAGTAATATCCTTTTAACCTTAATTTTCTTTCTTTTTTTATGTTTATTTTGCAGGTACCAGATCTGAAGATCAAGACTTTAGTTTAGGTTTTATTTTCTTTGTAGAATAGTCACTTGTAATATCTCTCTGTTTCAATTGTAATCTTTAATTTATTCTTTTGTAATTTTTATTTTTATTCTTTTGTAATAAATATTGTACCATTATTCATTAAAGAAATATTATTTTTCTATTCAATTACTATTGTACAAGTTGTTGATTATTTACATAAGATACCTTGGTGTAACTTATTTATGGAATAAATAAATATTCATTTAATTGATTATGTTATTTATTTAAAGTTTGAGTACTAATTATCTTCTCTTGGTTAAAGTATAATACTCAAATATAAATTTGAATTATTTTAAACTATAAATTCAACACTCAAGTTTAAATTCAAATTTCATTTCCCAAAACACATAAATCCACAAAGATCATATCAAAGTCTGTAACAATCACCCGTCAAGACTATACCTAATCTCAAAGTATGAAAGAAACCTTGATCACTTTAGGTTTTTATTTGATGAAAAGTTACCCACATTTTCACAGATGAATGCATGCAATATCTCAAATTCCTAAATCTACCCTTCGTTGGTTCCTAAATGTTGGGATGTTACACATAGTGAGCTATCTATGAAGCATCCTTAATAAAAAGCTATGCATATAGTAAATAAAAAGATTGCTGAGATGCTCATTGTGTGCTTGCCTTGTCATTTTGGTTATGGGATAGCGCTTGTAGCATGTGCAAGGGGTACCCCGTTGGTGGTTCTCTATGATATGCATGTACTTACAATGACAAGAACTTACAGGTGACTGAAGTTGAGTAGCATGAGGTGTGGCCCTCGTATTCAAGGGACTTGAGATTGTCGACTTATACTTTGTCAAGCATATACTCCATACTTTGTTCACTTTAACCTTAATCACTTCAAGATGCTTATGATAGGGGTAATGAGGGCTGAAAGCCAACAAGTACCATAATTTTGGGAAGCTCTTTTTGAAACTTGAAATCCTTGCTTTCCTTTGTGAAGGGCCTTTCTTCCACCATTATTTGAGTCTCCACCTTCTACCTTTAGGCACCATCAAGAGAGCAAAGTTGTCATTCTGTGTGCAGTGTCCCGAAACTTATTGATTAATGCATATTGTGATATTACTTGTTCTTGTGCTACTTGTTTCAAGTCACCCTTGTGAACCTTTTGAAGGTGTCCTATGCATCTATTTGCTACTCTATGAGGGACAAGCTGTATGCCACTATGGCATGTTTTCTGTATGTGAAACAAATAAACATTTTTCAATGCAGGTTATTCATGATCTTTGTTGTAGCCTTTCATGTTGCATGCTTGGTAACTATGTCTTATTGTTAGAACTCCATTTTTCATGCACATGTTTAGAGTTCTTTGATCCCAGCTTTCAATGCTTGCAAATGGTTTTATCTTGGTTTTGATGGTGCATGTCACCTCAAAAATTATTCTTTTTATCACTTACCTACTCGAGGACGAGCAGGAGTTAAGCTTGGTGATGCTTGATACGTCGGAAATGTATCTATAATTTTTGATGCTCCATGCTTGTTTAGTATCTACTTTGCTTTACTTTGTCTACACTTTGAGGTGTTTCTATATCTTTTATGGAACTAACCTATTAACAAGTTGCCATAGTGCCAGTTGCGTGTTTTCTTCTGTTTTTGGTTCCAGAAAGGCAGAAAATTAATATTCTCGGAATTGGACGGGACAAAAGCCAAAGTCAATAATTTACCGTGGGTGACACGAAGTCCAGAGGAGAGACGGAGAAGCGGACCAGGGCGGCTAGACCCCCCTAGGTGCGGGTGGGCCCACCTCACGCCTGGGTAGGGTGTGGGCCCCCTAGCTGCCTCCTAGCCTCGCCTCTTCGCCTATAAGAAGCCCCCGATGCAGAAATCCAAGGCACCCAATCAAAACTCCACGAAACCTTCTATAGACGCTGCCACCATCGTCCCTAGATCAGGGGGGATCTGAAGTTCTTCCCGGCACCCTGCCGGAGGGGAGATCATCACGGAGGCCTTCTTCTCCGGTATGATGCGTGAGTAGTTCCACCTTGGACTATGGTTCCATGTAGTAGCTAGATGGTTGTATCTCCTCCTTGTGCTTTCATGTATAGATCTTGTGAGCTCCGTTCATGATAAAGATCTAATCTATTTGTAATCATGCATGTTATGTTTGCGGGGATCCGATGAATGGGTATTTATGCTCGATAGTGGGTATGCCTCTAGTTTCCAAGGGAAGTGACAGAATTCTCTTCGGTTGTAGATGTGTTGTTGCTACTAGGAAGAAAACAACGGTCTCTTGTTCATGGAACAAGTGGATTGTTTACCTTACACACTTTTCTTAAAGCAGTTGTCTGTTGCTTGCAACTTAATACTGGAGGGGGTTCGGATGATAACCTGAAGGTGGACTTCTAGTCATAGATGCAGTTGGATGGCGGTCTATGTATATTGTTGTATTGCCCAATCGAATCTCATAGGATCTTTTTGTCTGGTATTGCATTGTTATGCCTTGCTCAGTTCCTGTCAATTGCCCTGCTGTAATCTGTTTACCCTTCATTCCATGTTGTTTATCTAAGGATAGCACCTCTAGTGAACTATGGACCCCGGTCCAATCTTTACCATTGATACATCTTCCACTGTTACTTGTTTACTTGCTGCAAACCATTACCTTCCACACCATACGTTTAATCCTTTGTTAAAGCAAACTAGTGAGCTTGATAACCTCACTGATTCTTTGGGAAAAGTCTTAAGTTTGTGATGTGCAGGTCTCCGTGTTGCTTGCAACACCTGTGTGACGTTTGCTTCCTCCAGCTGGTTCGATAATCTCGGTTTCTTACTGAGGAAAACTTGTTGTTGTGCTGCTTCACACCCTGCTCTTGGGGTTCCCAACAGGCTCCACGTCAGCCATCAAGTTATCTGGCGCCGTTGCCGGGGAATAAAGAAAGAAGCCCCCACGTCAACTAAGCACCATCACCAGCGCCTGGTGGCTGCCTTACCTGGTTTCTTGTTCAAGGAGCGGGACTCGGCATCCTGGCGGCTGACCCCGGATGGGGAATTCTCGGTGAGCTCGGCATAACGGGCCCTCTTCCAGGGCCCGGAGCTGTGATGGACCTCGCCCCTTTGGAAGCCCCCTCTTCCCCTTAGCATTTTCATATTTGTGTAGCAGCTTCTTCACGATCGCCTGCCTTCATGGGTGGAGGTGAATAATCGCAATGGCCCGGAAAATTTTATGTGCCTCCTTTGTGGGACTCAAGAGACATGTGCCCATATTATGTTCTCGTGCACGGTGGCTCAGTTTTTGTGGAGTTTTGTCAGGGAGGCATTAGGGCCATCTTGGCAGGCCCAAGAGCTCAGGGAGTTCCTGCAGGCCAAGCCAAACTGTGCCGGAAGGATACGCGGCCTCTTCTGGCTAGTGTTCGCGGCCCTAGCTTGGACCCTGTGGAACGTGAGGAACAAGATGGTGGTTGAGCGGATATACCCCACCCGTGTCTCTGACTTGATTTTTTTTCTTTTATTGCTTTTCTCCCGCAGTGGTCCCCATTGGTGCGACAATGTGACCTGGTGGCTCTCGACGACACTCTTCGGTCCCTAAGGACGGCGGCGTCCCCCTTCTCGGCATCAGTTCGATTGTTATGATGCCTACCATGGGCGGCGTATAGAGTGTTGTTGTGGTCCCTTCATTTTCTTTTTTGCTCTTGGCTTTGATGTGTTGTGGCCCCAGCGGACGTTCCTATGTTTTCTCTTTCTTTTGGCCTTGGCCGGATGTCATGGTTGGATGCTTGTATGAACCTGGCTGTTGATTTATTTATAAAGCGGGGGTGAAATCCTGATTCGGAACAAATTGAGGCGACCTCCCTAATTGTCAGGGCAGAGCCAGGATTTCAACATAGGCCGGGGGGCGAAGATATGATTATCGCCCTTGAGGTATTGTATATGCAGATATCAAGTGTAAAACAAAATGTGATATACCTAATATTTTTGGCTTACATTAATATAAATAGTATCAACTTTGCATATATATATATATATATACGACGCGGATTTGCTACTCACGGGCATAGCTGCGCATAGGCAGAGCACCGTTGGATTTAGGGATCAAATGCCTGCAACCTCTAGATAGAAGTGGGGTGGAACATGGATGAGCTAACGGTGTTAGTTTGTGCATGCATGCAAGAATCTAGGTTTGGCATGGGTTCCAAATTAACACACTTTTTGGCTACAAAAATTTTAGCATCTAAAATGAGAAGGGATTGAGAACAAGGATTAAATAAGTTAGGGTTTCTCAGTATGTTGTCCGTTAGGGTTTGCCTCACCTAAACGAAATTAGATAAGCTTTGTTTTGCATGTTGCTCGTTAGGGTTTGCCTCATGCAAACGAAATTAGACAAGCTTTGTTTTGCTAGGGCTTCATGCATGTAGTATATTAGGGTTAGGGTTTACCTCATGTTGTATATTAGGGTTTGCCTAACCAAAACGAAATTAGATAAGCTTTTTTTTTGTTAGGGCTTCATGCATGTAGTATATTACGGTTTACCGTGTAGTATATTTGGTTTAGTGTTTACCGCATGTTGCTCGTTAGGGTTTGCCTCATGCAAACGAAATTAGATAAGGTTTGTTTTGCTAGAGCTTCATGCATGCATGCCAAATAAACACTAACGGCGTTAGTTCTTAGCCAAATCCTGGATCTAGATACATGTGCTCCCTATATCAAAAAAGGATAGAATCAACGGTGAATAGGCTATGCGCAGCTATGCCCGTGTTTAGCAGGCTATTTCCCTATATATATATATATGTTTGCAAAATAGCCAGCTACACACAGGAATAGGTGCGCATAGCATATCCACCGTTAATTATCTCCCCTTTTGATATATGGAGCACATGTTTCCAAACCCAGAACGTTGGCTCAATATTTGAGGATAGTAACGCCGTTAGTATTCCTTTGATGAATGCAAGAAACCCTAGCAAACTAAGCTTATCAAATTTCATTTCGATGAGGCAAACCCTAATATACTACATGCGCTAAACCCTAACCAAACTAAGCCTTATTCCGTTGTGTTGAACCCAATGTGTCATAGTCAAAGACATGCAAAAAACCCTAAACAAAGTAAGCTTCTCAGATTTTTGCATGTCGGTTACAAACCCTAAACAAAGTAACTCTCTCCCGCCAAAAATATAAGACACTAAACCACTTAGATGAAAAGTTAGGGTTTGCATACTACCACAAACTCTCACTAGGGTTTGCATAGTACGAAGCGTTTGCATGCAGAACTCATTTTAATCCTTGTTCACTTTATCTTTCCATTTTAGATGCTAAAAATTTCTTGGCCAAACAGCACGCTAAAAATTAGGGTTTGCTTGAGACCCTAGGCATTGCATGCGTAGACACAGACGGTGTGGTACAATCGCCGTTAGAAACCGTTAGTCCTTCCAAGAGCCAGCCGCTACCATCTAAAGTAGCATTGCATGTGATCTTTTTATCCAACGGACCTAAGCCTATGCACAGCTACGCCTGTGTGTAGCAAATCTGCGTCGATATATGTTTTGGCAACAAAATGAGGCTGTCTTTTTCCAAGTATATTGTTCTAGTATCAACAACGATTTGCTCTAAATTTTGCACTGAGCTATATTGAAGATTGATGCAATTGCATGAAAAACTAATATGTTGCTCTATGTTTATTAGCTAGCAACTTATCGTTAAACTGGAACAGAAGGTATACTTAGATTGGATTAAAAGTACGCATACTGTATATCATGTACGATGTACCTTGGACAAATAAACTGACGGCGGATTGACTGGACGGAGATTTGCTACAATCGCCCGGAAACGACTATATGCGGCGGCCGGCGAGCAAGACAAGCCACTAATCATTTCCGCTGCTAAAATCAAGTCCATGTCTACTGGCTTGCGAATGGAAGCAACATGGTGGTGGTAGGCAGCATATTGTAGCGGGTGGCAGGAGGCGGCATCTTGCAGCAAGATTGGTCGAGGCAGGTGCTACTAGTTGTTACATATCTGGGAGGTGCGCAATGATGTACGGAATGGAAAGGACACCATGCACCCAGATCGAGTGGCTTGCAAGATTAAGGCGTTAGTGGACAACATCTTGCAATTCTGCTTCAAATCGTCGGCGGCTAATAGGTGTGAATCCTCCTCAACTTCACGTTGGGTTCGGCCATAGATGGGCTAGGTTTGCGTGAATGTAGACGGTGCGATCTTTGCTGCTCAGAAGCATATGGGGTGAGTGCAGCATATGGGGGTTCTGAAGCTTGCCCGCAAGAAAGGTATAGATGGTATCACTTCACCTGAAGTTGCTGAAATATTATTCTGGTGCCGGTGGTAACAAGGAAGCATGGTTTCTAAAATATTATTCTGGTTTCTGGTTGCTTATCTGTTATCCAGCGGCGCATCTGTTCCCGTGTGAGTGATAATTCTGAAATTGGAGCAGTCGTAGGTGATATCAGTATTGTTTGTTCAACATTATGGTTGTCATCTGAATCTAGTGACACATGTCCTAGCTCGTAGTGGCGGGCCAAGTTTATGTAATATTTTCATTTATATTACGCCGGATTATATCAGAAATGTACTCTGTAATGATGTGATCGATTAATCAATAAAGTGCTTTCATTATCTCGAAATAATAGGGAGTAGCCAACAATGAGATAATGACACACATATATGCCTAAAAATGGTAGGACATGCCGGTCTGTTTGTGAACAAATGTCTATCTTAAAGATGACAGTTGGTGGCCAACCTTTGCATTAAGTAAATCATAATTATGTGGTAGGTGAAGTAAATCTTGACAGATGGTAAGTAAATCATAATTCTGGAACAAAATATTGTTTGGGTGGCATTGTCAATCTCAAATCATGCTATTATAAGAGGTGGAGCTTACTGGAGCCATTTATTTTCAAACTTCAGAAATAATATTTTTATATTTAAAAGAAATACAAAATATTTTTTCATAAAAATAATGATCTATATTTTAAGTGTGTAATTTTTTAACCTAGAATATGATGAGCTAAATTTTATCTTTTTTTATGTAGTGGAATATACAGTTTAGTTTAGATTAAAACATGACACACCCAAAGTATACACAATTTCCTATATCTAGGTTATATCTTATAACCTAGATATATATATATATCGATGTGGATTTGCTACCCATCAGGCTAGCTGCGCATGCTTACTAACTTGTCCGATATTGTAACCCTATAATCCCGTAATATCCGCATCGTCGATTGCAGGCATTATTTTGCTAACGGTGTCCTCTTGCCATCCGTCATGTTAACGGTGTCCTCTTGCCACCATCCGTCAAATTTTGCTAAGAATAAGTTGTAGGAGATGTTGTTTGTCCTTTCACTTGTGTATTAGACACCATCGTCATATCGTTGTCATTTTCATTTGTCTCTTAGAAACCACCGTCACATCATTGTGGTTTTCACATGTGCCCACAGTCACATGTTATGTGATTTCCAAGAGATGCTCTAGATACCACGTACACGTGTCTGTGGCTTGTCCGACCAAGTGTCCTTGTTCTTTTCCCGAATTGATACATGTGTGTGGAAATTGCATATATAAAACATCAAAAAAATGATACCTTCTTGACCCCTCAATAGACCTGTGTCGGCTAAGCGAGAGGATTCCCTATTTTATTTTGGAGAAAGGCGTATGTTCTTGGTTTGTGAGAAGATGCATGTTCTTGGATCTGTGATCTAGCATGCGTGACATGCAAAACCACATGTTGTCATGGTAAATGCCACACCGTGGAGAGGACTTGTGTGTGTGGATGGGTAACACCATGGAATAAACTCATGTGTGTGGATGACATGTGTCATTTACTTCTCAAATCAACAGCATGCTCCCGATACAACGTCTATTAGTTTTTCTAATGGGTTTATATCACATCCCGGTAATCAGATTGTGCTCTCGCCTTTTAATCCTACGGTATTGCAGGTATGCACAGCTAGCCAGGTGAGTAGCCCACTATTTTGCATATATATATATATATATATATATATATATATATATATATATATATATCTTTTTTAACCTATATATATATTATATATATAGAATTATTTGACATTTTAAAAAATATATTTTAAATGTTCAAACTAACTGGCCCAAGTGAGCCCGGCAGCCAAATAGACGCAGTCAGCAGTGAGTATATATTTCGTACTTATATAACCGTCAGTGCTGTCTTTGTTTTTGTGAAATTTTTATTGAAATATATAAAATCTTAATGAAACATTTACGAAATCTTATTGGGGGGAAGCGCCTTGTTGACTACTCCTGCTTCTATATGTAAAATTGTAAATCTATGATAAAGCTGTCAGGGCTGCAGCTTGCCAACTATGCGGCGCGAGCACGGTTGGTAGGTAGCAGTGGGCGAGTTCGAATACCTCTGTCCCAAGTCTTAGAGCATCTCCACCGGTAGTTGTAAATTGGCGCTGCGCTAAAAAAAACCGTCAATATGCAGCGCCGGAGATAAAAAGTGGTGCTCTAGCATAGGCTGTAAAATTTTGCGCGTGCTAATTTTGTTGCAGCACGCACCAAATTACGCTATCCAAAGTGCTATATCTGCAACTCGGAATAGCGCGGGCTATAAAGTTCTACAACAATCCACTCGGACGCATGAAGTAAACAGTCACGGAAACTTCCTCGTCTCGGCCGGCCGCCGCCTACCCTGCTCGGCTCCGCCAGCTGCCACCTCCCCGCGCGCCACCCTGGCCCTGCACCTCCTCACATCGATGACCCGCTCCTTGCTGCATCTCTGCTTCCCCGCGGCTGCGCCTCTGCCTCCCTCGCTCACCACCACATGCGAGCCACGAGTGTCGGCCGCCCTGCAGCTCCACCCGAACCCTTCCCGAGCCGCTCGTCCCTGGACTCCTGCCATTGGCCTCCATCCTCCACCCGCGCTGCGCTGCCGCAGGCACCCTTTCCACCTATATCCTGTCACCTGGCCGCGTCTGCCTCGAATCCAGCAAGCTCCACCACCGTGAGCATGCTGCCAGACCCGACGACAAGCTCTCCTCCTTTGCTAGACCCGACGACGAGCTCCGCCACCATGAGCACGCTACCCAGGCGCTCCGTCTTCTTCGGGTCATCGGACGCAGTGCAGCCGTTCGATTTGGAGGACCTGATGCGCACATCCGCTGAGTTTCTTCGGAGAGGTGCTAGCTCATCTTCTGGCTCGAGTCCGAGCGAAGAGCCCGGGGGTGGTGCCTACGGTGTCCCAGCTGGCTTCCCAGAGGACTGCAGCCCGCAACCTTGACTCAGGTACTGTCCAGAAATCCCCGAACCCTTGCCCCTCCTCCTCCAGTCCCCCTCCTGCTTCAGGTTCCAGGTTCTCGGTTCTAGATGACTTCCCTCAGGATCACCTTGCGCTAGTGGCAGCAGACAGCGGCATGGTCTTCCGCGGGGATTGGGGACCAAAGCTTCATCAGATTGAGGCAATTATAGCTAAGGAGATTTATGAGGGGTCCCTCGTCGCGGCTCGTGCACGTGCTGCACGGGAGCAGGGGGAAACCTGGACAACACCAGGAACTGGGACACCTGATCCCGGATCCAGGCTCGTTGGTTCTTCTCAGTAGCGCCCTTCGGCCGCCTCCCAGGAGACTCCCTTAGACGGGGGTTCTCTAGGAAGGCCGCCGAGACCGAGCTCGAGGCCCCCGCCATCCGACAAGACCCGACCAGTCCCCCGTAAGGGGACCAAAACCAAGAATGTTATCCAATGAATTGGCCAGCCATCATCGCGCTGATC
Source organism: Avena sativa (assembly GCA_916181665.1). Classification (NCBI taxonomy): domain Eukaryota; kingdom Viridiplantae; phylum Streptophyta; class Magnoliopsida; order Poales; family Poaceae; genus Avena; species Avena sativa. Next base: position 430,511,468 of record OV702280.1, read on the forward strand.
TGGAAAATTGGGGGGTTTGGTAATGATGGTCGGAAACGCCAAATAAAGGACTACATGCGACAGGAAAACGTTGACATAGTGGGCTTCCAAGAGACAATCAAACAAGACTTCCAGCTCTCGGAACTCCAGGGTTTATCGCGTCACAAGTTTGCTTGGAACTGGCTCCCGGCTTCAGGTCACTCCGAAGGCATCCTCCTCGCCGTCAAGGAGGATACCTTTGAGGTGGAAGATATGGACCGCGGGGAATTCTTCGTGAGCATGTCCCTCACCCATAGACGATCCAACCTCCGTTGGGAGGTTATCATCGTCTATGGCCCTGCGGACCATAGACGGTCTCTAGTCTTCTTGGCTGAACTTAGGTACAAGGTCGACCGCTGCACCACCCTGGTGGTGGTGGCAGGCGACTTTAACCTGGTTCGCTCCCCTGATGAAAAGAGTTCCAGCAACGTGGGCGTCCCACGTATGAGGATGTTCAACGATTGCATCGCGGATCTCGCTCTTAGAGAGATTATGCGAGTAGGAGCCCGTTTCACTTGGTCTAACAACAGGGCTGACCCTTTCAGGAGTGTTCTAGACCGGGTCTTGGTCTTAGCAGATTGGGAGGTAGCCTTCCCTCTTTGCTCTCTTCATGCCATCACCAGAGTAGGCTCGGATCACGTCCCTCTGCTTCTTTCCACTGGGGGAGCGCCCCGCCATGACAAAACCGCTTCCACTTCGAGAACTTCTGGCTAAACCAGCCAGGGTTTGTGGAAGCGGTCCAGTCTAGATGGTTGTCGGCGGCTGCGTCCCCCCTAGGAGATTCAATGCGGTGGACGTCTGGCACCACTGCGCTAAGATTGCCCGCCAATTCATGAGGGTCTGGGGGCAATTCTGGGTGCAGCGACGAGACTCCAGAAAGGAGCTCTGCTGGAGGAGATCCAGGCCCTCGACCGGCTGGAAGACTCGGTGGGCCTCTCAGCGGACGAGTGGTCGCACCGTTATGCCCTTGAGACCTTTCTAGTTGAGATTTACAAGGGGGAGGAGCTGTTCTGGAGGCAACGCAGCCCCCAAAACTGGCTCCTACAGGGAGACGCGAACACTGCCTATTTCCATGCGGTGGCCAATGGACGCCGTAGGAAATGCTCTATTCCATGCCTATGGGACAACGAGCTCCTCATCGAGGAGGCAGGCGCGCTTTCATCCCATATTTACTCTTTCTATAAGTCGCTCTTCTCGGCGGGACCCCGCACGGGGGTCGCGTTGGCAGCTGACTTCTGGCCGCCTAGGGCCAGGGTCACTGCCGACGAGAATGCGGAGCTCACCCTCCCATTCTTGCCGGAGGAGGTTGAGCGGGAGGAGAAGGCCTTGAAGGCCAACTCCGTCCCGGGCCCCGATGGCCTCCCGGTAGCTTTCTTCCAGACCTTCTGGAGGGAACTCCAACCGGTCATCATGCCTATGTTCCAGGAGTTCTACACGGGGACCCTGGTGATGGGCCGGCTAAATCTCGGCGTGATAACCTTGATCCCGAAAGTTAGAGGGGCCTCGGACATTCGCCAATTCAGACCCATTACGGTCCTCAACGTCATCCAACGCATCTTCGCGAAAGTCTGCGCTTCTCGCCTTGCCCTAGTCATGGAGCGCCTAACCCATCAGTATCAATTTGCCTTCCTCAAAGGAAGATTCATACATGATGGGATCCTCGCCCTCCATGAGGTTATCCACGAGATCAAGTCCAGGAAGTTGAAAGGCATCTTCTTGAAGCTAGACTTCCAGAAGGCCTACGATCGCCTGGACTGGCATTTTCTTCGTCAGGTCCTCACTAGACGAGGATTCGATGATCGCCTGATCACCTGGATTATGCAGTTCGTCATGACTGGGAGCACGGCGATTAACATCAATGGGGTGATTGGGCCATACTTCCACCCCTCCTGCGGTGTTAGACAGGGGGACCTCCTGTCCCCCCTGCTCTTAAACGCGGCCGTGGACGCCCTCGCGGACATGCTTGATAGATCTAAGGCAGCCGGCCACATCTCCGGTGTGGTCGGCCACCTCATTCCGGGGGGAGGTCTCACCCAGCTCCAATATGCAGACGACACGATGATCATGATAGAAGGCTCAACTCTCGATATTGCGAACCTCAAGTTCCTCCTCCTATGCTTTCAGGAGATGTCGGGTCTACGCATTAACTTCGACAAGAGCGAGGTTATCGCGCTAGGGTTCTCGCTAGACGAGCAGCAGAGGATAGCTGACAACTTCAATTGTCGGCTTTCCTCCTTCCCCATCATTTATCTGGGGATGCCGGTCCGCGACACCAGGATCCTTATCAGTGACCTGGATCCACTCGTGGACAGGGCACGCTCAAGGTCCGAACCCTGGTGTGGTAGATTCACATCTAAAGGTAGCAAGATTGTCTTAATTGACTCTTGCCTATCCAGCCTTCCCATGTATATGATGGGATTGTACCTCCTTCCTGAAGGGGTCCACGGGGCTTTTGATAAGGAACTCTCCCGGTTCTTCTGGCAAGACCCTGTGGGTCGCCAGAAGTACCACATGATCAAATGGGCAGACATTTGTGGCCCCAAGGAATTTGGGGGCATAGGTATCATCGCTTCCCGCCAATTAAATAAGGCCCTGTTGCTTCGATGGGTGTGGCATATTCTTAGGGATGAAGGGGGTCTCTGGCTCAAGCTCATTAAGGCCAAGTACCAGCGGGGTCGGCCCCTTTTGGACTGCGACCGAAGGGAAGGCTCCCAGTTCTGGCACTCCATCCAGGAGATCAAGACCGAGATCCGTCTTGGGGCCACGGTCTCAATTGGGAATGGGGAGGGCACCATGTTCTGGCTGGACACCTGGCTCTGGGAGCGCCCCCTACGGGAGGTGTACCCGAGCCTATTCGTCATTTGTTCCGAGCCCTCGCTTCGCGTATCCGCTGCGGCCCTAGAAGGGACGTGGAGCATCTCGTTCTGACGTGCCTTTGGCCCAGAGGAAACCGAAGCGTGGAGGGAACTTAGGGCGGAACTCCCGCCCTCACTGACGGACGAGCCCGACAGTGTAACATGGAGCCTCTCCCCATCCGGGGTGTTCTCGGTTAGCTCCGCCTACCGGGCCCTCTTCGGTCGCGAGGCCATCTCATGGACAAAACTCCTCCGGAAAGCCCCTCTCCCGCTACAGACTAAAAATTTTGTGTGGCAGCTGTTACGCGATAGGCTCCCATCAGGGGTGGAGGTGTCCATGAGACATGGGCCGGGGGACGGGCTATGCCCATTATGTGGGATCCCGGAGATGGATGCTCACATAATGTTCACTTGTCCTGCGGCTCGGTTTCTCTGGAGCTTTATCAGGGATGCGTTGGGCCCGGACTGGCAGGCCCATGATCTCGGTGAGTTCCTAGAAACCCAGGCGAACCGGGCAGGAAAGGGTCGCCGCCTTTTCTGGCTTGTGTTTGCTGTGATGTCCTGGGCTCTCTGGAACATCCGGAATAAGATGGTTATTGAGAAGATTCTTCCTCGGCGCGCTTCTGACTCGGTTTTTCACTTCTTGGCCTCTCTGCAGCTCTGGTATCCGTTGTGTAGACAGCATGACAAGGCGAGGCTGGACGCGACACTTCGGCGGCTCTTGGAGGCGGCCCGGCAGCTCCCCCCTAGTCCGGCTTTGCTCTTCCTTTTTTGGTGTGTCCTTGCTTGGCGAGGTGGCGTTGTTTCCTCTTTGTTTGGACCGTGTTATGCTGTGGCCCCAGCATATGTGTTGTGGATGTTCTCGATCCTTGTGACTTGTTGTGGATGGTTGCTTTATTTATAAAGCGGGATAAAAGCCTATTTTGAGAGCTCAATCGATTCCAATCAGACCCTTCTAATTGCAATTGAATTCAATTCGATTAGCATAAGTGATTTTATCTAAAATTTTGTGTTGATTTTCAGTTTATTTGTTTGGTCTTGTTTGATCTCTTTTTGTTGCATGTATGTGAAAAAATATGTTTTTGTTACTGTATTTTAGAGAGTCCGGTTTTAGCTTTTCGGCGTACGCTACAAAATAGAGCCTCCCGTGGAGGTCACGTAGGCGCCGCACGCTGTATCCGAATCGAGTGCGCTGCAAACGACTTTTACAGCGCCAAATTTACAGCCACCGCTGAAGATGCTCTTAAAGGCTTATATATTTTTTTAAGTTAAGCTACGAAAAGTTAGACCAAACTTTTTTAAAAAAATATTATATTATATAGATATCATATAATAATATGTTTAATAATGTATGAAAAGACATAGATTACGTATTTTAAATATTAATATTTTTCTTTAAAAATTTGGTTAAACTTTAGGTAGTTTGGAAAAAAAAATAAGTCTTAACCTTTTGCACGAGATAGTAACTCCATGTTCTCCATTGTATTTCCTCCATAAATATAGTGGCGGCACAAAAGTCGTGAAAGTGGGCAACAGGCGCAGCTCAGAGCCTCGGAGCATCAAGCGATGCCAGACCTGCTCCTCCTGCTTCCCTTGATTCTCCTGGTCGTCGTCGTCATCCGCCACGCATCGACGATCAGGGCGACCCTGGCGAGGATGAAGTCCACTCTTGCACCGGAGCTCTCCAGCGTGTGGAAGCCGCAGCCCGCTAGTATCTTTGTCACGGACCTCGCGACGGCGCACCGCCTTCTCGTGCGCGGCGCGGCCGGGGGCGCCTTCTCCAACCGCCCGCCATCCATCTCCCCCAGCGCCATCCTCTCGCGCCGCCGATACCAGAACATCACCTCGGCGCCCTACGGCCAGCACTGGCGCGCCATGCGTCACAACCTGACGTCGGAGGTCCTCCACCCGGCGCGGCTCCACCGGTACGCGGCGGCGCGCCGCTCCGCGATGCGTGGCCTCGTCGAGGACCTCGCCGAGCAGCGCCGCATGTCCGACGCCGTCGTCCATGCGGCGGAGAGCATCCGCTACGCCATGTTCAGCCTGGTCGCTACCATGTGCTTCGGTGACGGCCTCGACAGAGGCCGCGTCCGTGCCATGGCCGACGCCCAGAGAGACCTCGTCAAGTCCTTGGCTGCCGCGCGCCTGTTCGCGCACGCCAAGCTCCCGGCGGTCACCAGGCTTATCTATCGTGAACAGTGGAAGAAGCTAGCCTCTCTTCGGCGCCAGCAGGAGGAGACGTACCTACCGCTCATCGATTCGCGTCGCGGCCAGTCTAGCGAGCGGCCGGCGTACGTAGACACGCTCCTCGACCTCAAGGTCCCGCTGGATGACGACCCAGTCGTCACATCCAAGCCAAGGAGAGCCCAGCGAAGGCTCTCTGAAGGTGAGCTCGTGGGCATGTGCTCCGAGTTCCTTGGCGCCGGAACTGAAACCACAGCCTCGGCGCTGCAGTGGACCATGGCGAACCTGGTGAAGCGCCCCGACGTGCAGGAGGCCGTCCGGAGGGAGATCCGCGCCTTCGTGGCCGCGGACGCCGATGAAGTCAGCGAGGATGTTCTCGGCAAGCTGGAGTACCTCAACGCCGTGATCATGGAGGTGCTCCGGCTGCATCCCCCGACGTCGTGGGTCTTCAGGCAGGTGATGGAAGATGACTATGTCGTCCACGACGGACAGCGTCTTCCGGTGGGCACCAAAGTGTACTTCCCGCTGGCGGCTATAGCACGGGACGGCAGAGCGTGGGATGACCCGGAGGAGTTCAGGCCACAACGGTTCCTGACCTGCAAAGGTGAGGATGAGGAACTCGTCGCGGCGGTAGGAAGCAGCGACGGTAATAACGTGAAGATGATGCCTTTCGGTGGTGGCCGTCGGATGTGCCCTGGTAGGGGTACCGCGATGCTCCACATAAGCTACTTCGCGGCCAACCTCGTGAGAGAGTTCGAGTGGAGGGAGGCAGAGGGCGAGCTCGCTGTCGATCTCCACCCACAGGTTGGGTTCTTCACTGTCATGAACCACCCATTACGTGCTCACCTCGAGCTTGCACGACAGGGACAGGATACCCAGCAGCGATTATAGTTACCTACAAGGAAAAAAAAAATAGCACTCCATAGCAAAATAGTGCCAGCCTTAAAGTGGATTATTATTTGGCTTTGTGGCTTTTCTTTAGTAGTAAAAAGTAGCTGAGTTGTTGTGGCCCGCGCACTTATACCCTTGTTCTCTCGAGATAGGCTTTCGCAACGCTTTATAAATAAAGCCAAACCGCCAAACCGATACAAAGTGGTGAGGAGATCCTCTCACAAGCAGATCAAAGATAAAAAAGTGAAGCCTAAGAAGTAGCTAGCTTGCCACCGAAGACGACTAGACTAAGACGACCGGAGCTCCACGACAACGCCTCCCAGAAGGTAACGACGCCACTAGCGCCGCCGCCGCCGAGACCACAAGGGTCTAAGGTTTTCACCCGGAGCCCTAATGTGGTGAGAGTAGCCACAACAACGCCCCCAAGAGGGTCACGACACCCACAGGCGTCGTCGTTGTCGGCGCTGAAGCGCTGGGCTTTCGCCCGGAAAAACTCTGACCACATTCGGTATCTCAGCCCATGACCAATCCTCAAGCCGAGCTCCCAAACACGATCTGGGCGCTGCCACCACCAGGATCCCCCGATGCCCACTCCATGCCACCCACATGGTCCAAGAAGAGGAGCCACCACCACTGCAACGTCGCCCCGCCGTCGAGACGCCTGTGCAGTCTACCTTCCGGGGCCGCCGCCTCGGCATCCGAGAACTCGCGTCCGTGTGGCACGGGTGACATGTGACCAGCGAGGCGGGAGGAGGGAGGAGCGTAGGCGGCGGGCCTCATCAACACGACCTCATGGAGGAGCCCCGTCCTCCACCACGGTAAGTGGTTGCCGGCCGGACGCGGCGGCAGGGCCACACCAGGCCCGGACAGGCCTAGCCGGGCCCAAGTCAGACCCGTTAAGGCCCCGCCATCATGCTGCAGCATGGAGGTCACACCGACGATACCCTCGAGCGCGAGCCCCTCCAGTCCCCACCTCTAGAGGACGACCGCGCCACGCCCTGGGAGGCCCGCCGAGGCCCAGATGGGGCCCGCAGGGCCCAGATCTGGGCCACCAGCGCACCGGCCAGCCGCCGGCAGCATGGCCTGCGTCGCCTCGCCGCCCTGAGTCATCACCGTCGCACCCCGCCGCCGCTGGAAGCTCCAGGAGGTCGAGGAGGGCGGGCCGCTGCCGTCGAACCGCAGCCGCCGCGAGGAGAAGACCCACGCCACCTCAACTTGCAGGGAGCTGCCTCCGCCGCCACCCGCCGACCGCTGCCGCGCCAGATCTGGCCGCCCCCGCCGAAGGTCACCGCCGCCATGGAGCTCCGCCCCGCGCCGGCCTCCACGCACCGGGGAAAGAACGGCCAGCCGCCGCCGGCACCGCACGGGCTTCGCCCGACGGCGTACGCGGGCGGCGGCCGGGGAGAGAGGTGAGAAGGGGACGGGAGAAGGCGGCGGCGATGGGAACCGCCCGGGGACACGCGGGGGCGACCCAGGAGCGGGGGCTTTTTTTCGTCGGGCGTCCCAACGAAAATCTTACACCCTTGTTCATGCATGTACATCTAAGATATATACTTTCTCTGTTTCATATTACTCCCCATTTTTTATTAAGTTAATAAAGTCAATCTTTGTAATATTTAAGCAAGTATAACATACAAAATTAACATTACAATATCAAACGTATATGCTATAAAAGTATGTTTCCAATAATATTGATTTAATTTTGTAAATAATTGTAATTTTAAATTTATAGTTGGTCAAACTCGATAACATTTGACTTTGACTAAACCTAATATGAAACAAAGAAAGTATTGTGTAGTTATGCATAATAAAGCCCACGACGCGGATTTGCTGCCCGGAGTGGCCACCGTGCACCCTCTTGTACCGTTGAATAATGGGAGCATGATCCTCTCGTATACATGCGATGGTAACGGTTGCCACGGCCTGTTTAACAGAGACGTTATATCCATCAGCTACCCTAATCCGCATGCCGTCCTAACTGTCTACTGCTGCCACATGCACCTGCATGTTTCTTCACATGGAACTCGCGGCCAACGGTTCATTAAATACGGCCACCCTCCTACATGATTGTATGACAGATGAATATTATATATGCTTACGGACCATGGTATGGAATGACACAGATGTGCATGTTTGAGGTTCGGGATGTCGCCCTTGTTTATAACACATGATTATTTGAAAAAAAAATCCAATCATCCCATGTAATCAAATCATATGCTGGGAATTTTTTTTTTGCGATCTAATTAAACTAAGGCTTAAGCCTGGTTGTGTACCCGCACGATGGGGCCACTCCCGACACGAGGTGTCCATAGCGGCTGGATCTCGCGTAAAAACCATCTGCATCGTCTATTTGAACCGTTGAACTGAGGTTTTTCTTATCGTAATATGCGCCTTTCCTGTGGCCCTTCCTACCACTCTACCCCACAACAAAGTGACCGAATAATCGTGACAATTTATCCCCACGAACCGCCCTCTCCTAAAAAAAATGATTGACCTCAATCTCCATCTTCCAGCGCCTGGCCCTCGCCGCCCTCGCCATGTCGATTTCCTCCTCCTAAGCAAACTAACCTTAGGCGACGCGAGCGGTGGTGGCAAGGCAGAGGTACAGTCCAGCCATGGTGGTACACGTCGTGTACAAGAGGCGGGAGAACAGATGGAGGGGCGTCGACTCCTCCGTCAGGTTCCTCGGCGCCGCCATGATTACCAACCCGCCCTGCCAGCACCAGGTGCGCCTCGGCCTCGCCACCCACGGCCCCACCTCGCACACCGGGGGCAGCTCCGGCGTGCGCACCGGAGGCCTCACTTTGCGTGCCACCTCGCCGCCTCCGCCGCCGGCTGGGATTCCCACAAGCTGCGGCTCGAGGGTGAGGAGGAGCTCAAGGAGGTCGTCATCGTGGGATAGAAGTCCGTGCGGACTGAGGACAATGCGAGCGAGAGGGCAGCGGATGCGTACGAGGTGGTCTTCGACGCCCCTCCCACTGACGAGGAGGTCCACGCCGCCACCGCGAGCATCCAGCAGTAAGATCCTTCCCTCTCCGCGCACCTCGGCTACACTCTCCCCACTAAACCCTACAAGGGTAGCGGTGGAGCCTAAGTCTTGCTGCCACCCCTATCGCCTTGAACCATCACGGCAATATTTTGGTGAGGAATTGGCCACACTTGCCGCTGCCTCTCCTCCTCCCCTTCAGGCGGCGCTGGGAGGACGAGAAAGAGGCCTCCGATTAAGGTGCCCGACGCAATTTGCATCGGGGCCTCTGCTTTGGCCCTCCACCTCCGTCATCCTCGCTACAGATTCATCACAATATCTTTGCTGTCGTTGTATCCCTACCAAATTCGTTGTGGATGCGGTGGTGCGGTCGGCTGCGTGAGAGACTAGGGGGTGCGGTGGGCAGCGTGACATCATGGGAACGTCAAAGAGGCCCAATTGATGCTGATGACTTCCTTAACTGAGCCCCATCCCAAGGCTTTGTTGGCCGCCTTAGTATCCCGCCATGCCGGAGCTTGTCGTTTGCTCTGGCCAGGTGTAACATCCCAGCATTTAGGAACTAACGAAGGGTAGATTTAGGAATTTGGAATGTTCCATGCATTCATCTGCGAAAATGTGGGTAAATTTTTCGCCAAAAAAAACCTAAAGTGATCAAGGTTTCTTTCATACTTTGAGATTAGGTTTAGTCTTAAAGGATGATTGCTATAGACTTTGATATGATCTTTGAGGAATTATGTGTTTTGGGAAATGAAATTTGAATTTAAAACTTGAGTGTTTGAATTATAATTCAAATGATTTATGAATAAGGTTTGAATCTTGATTTAATTAAGAGTTAATCAAAATAACTCAAACTTTATCTGAAGAAAACAATTAAGGATATGAATATCTATTTCATATTCTCATTCAATAATAAGTTACAAAAATGTAACTTATTAAAATTATCCACAATCTTCACCATAGCAAATAAATAAAGAATAAGAATATTTCTTTATTGATAATAATATAATATTTATTACAAAATAATAAAATGAAGATTACAAGAGAATAGAACTAGAATTACAAAAGAACAAGGAAGATTACATTGACTATTCTATTAAGAAAACCTAAACTAAAATCTTCATCTTCAAATTTGTACCTGCAAAACAAACACTAATAAAAAAATAAAGAAGGTTAAGGTTAAAATTGTTTTACTCTCAGACTTGTCAGTGAAGTGCACTGATCAAGATTCATCATTGAGTAATTTATAAAAGGGGCAAGTTTCACCAATATGAAAGAATCTATCTTTCATAATTTTAAGACAAAAAGTCAAATTGATAGCAAGGAGGGGCAAATTTCACCAGCCAAGTAAAAGTAATAAGATCGAAGTAACTCTCAAGTCCAGAGCATATCCACAAGTGCACAGCAAGCACACAGGCAGGACACACACCTAAATACATGGTGTGTGCTGTCAGCACCTCAACAATAGCCAGCAACACAAAACTGCTCAGCACAGCCGTGGAGAGGCACTAGTGAATCTCTTCACTACTCACACACACAAGAACAGCTAGCTTAGCCAGCAGCTAAACCAAGCACAACAGCCAGCAGCCAAACCAACCAAGCCAGGATCACATCACCAGGATGGTGACATAAGGAGGGGGAAGATCAAGAGGATAGAAACACCAAGGTCAAGCCATCAGGATTAGGAGATGATGGGATAGATCAAGGACAAGCCAGAAGCTAAATATACCAGGGGAGCACAAGATCAACCACAAGATCAAGCTACCACAAGATCCACCACTAGCAACCACAACATCAAGTGACAATGGTGAGTATATATACCATCACATGATCTATCTGTCTAAGATTACACCAGCATACATGATCTGTATCACAGTTAAACTCTCAGAAAGCACCCAAGTGGGGTGAATCCATCACTGAGATTTTTAATTCTAAAAGCAAACAGCAAAGTACCAGGATCCAACCAAAACTCAGAACAACATCATTGATTTGGTTGTAAAGCTATATATTTCAATTTAAGAACAAATATAGCTAAGAAACTTCTAGGCACATCCCTAAGATAAGGGTAGCACCTTAGAAGTTAATCTTTTGGATCCATATAAATGATCAAGCCTACTATCATTTTTTCTCCAAATTTTGATTCAAGAAAACAGTAGCTGGTACCACTACCAGGACTATCTATATGAATCAACTAGATAAAGCTTAATCCCTAAGCCTCAGACCAACATCATTGGTCTTAGGGATTTCAGAAAAGAATATTTATATTTATATTTATATTTTAAAGCCAAGCTTGCTTAAGCTTAAACCAACCCAATCAATGGATTAGAATCAATCTTGTGTGCCATACAAAGATGGTGTCACAAGAACAATTCTACATGAATCAGAATAAGCATTTCATCTTCACAGATTCAATAAATCAATCTACCAATCATTTTCCTGTCATTATAGGAATCATAATTAGAACATTCCTAAGTATATCTTCACTGTTTGAGATCAATATGATCTCAAACACCACATGAATTCTCATGCCAACAATACTAAGACAGTGATTTCATCACACCATACCCAACATCATTAATCAAGTAATGATAGTGGTAAGTTATCAAACCCACTGACTTTACCAAGCATTGATTTCAGAACAACTATATCATCTGAATCATATGAAATCTAAACATAAAATCATCTGATAAGCCACCAAAACCATTATAGTTCATCTTAAGTAGCAAGACTCAAGCTAATAATCATTCAGCATGCATAGAGACCATTAACAGATGATCTAATTCATCCAGTAGATAATCAACAACAGGATATGAACCCTAAATGGAATAAATCATCTTAACTAGGACAAGACAGTAACCAGAGAGGTCACTGCCAACATCTAGCATAGGACGAGCGAGCACAGAGAGCACGAGAGGAGAGGAAAAGAACTCACCAAAGGTCCTCGCTGAAGACTAGAAGAGGAAGCAGAGGTGGTCGACGACCATGGCAGCACGGGGAGAACCCCCAGGGGGGGCGCTGCGACCCATACAACGCCACGACGGCGACCATGGCCACGCCTAGAGGCGAGGTGAATCACCACGACGCACGATGGCAGCGGCGGCGCCAAGATCCACGCCAACCCCTAAACCCTAGGGTTCGGGACGACATCGATCCGTCGTAGGAGAGCCCCATGCTCAAATCCAATTGGACAGGATGGAGGAGCGTAGTCGACAACCTCCTCCTGCACCACGGCAGCGACCAGAACGGTCCACGACGACGGGAATCGGCAGCGGCATCACCGACCACGGGGTGGGGGAGAGAGGAGGAGAGGAGTGAGCTCGAGGGTGAGAGACAGCGAGTGGGTGGGACGAGTGGGCCAGAACCCTTCGGGGTGGCTATTTTGACTATGTATAATGGGCCACAAGGGCCCAATAATATTAAGACAACCCAAAAAACCTTTAGGCCGATTTTTAATTAATAGAAAAGACCAAAATGCCCCTGAACTTAATTAAATTCTAGAAAATAAAATAAAAATCCAAAAATTGTAAATAAAACATTATTGGATTCACAAAAATCCAAACTATCCAAATAAATTTATATATAAAATTTTATACATTTAAGTTTTATTAAGAATTTTGTAATTTATATATACCTTATGGAATTTTACAAAATTATTGAAAGATGATAAAAATAAATAAAAATCACTTTCATAATATATTAATATTGTAGTATTTTTGAAAAATACTAAATAAATATTTAATAACAATTTTTTATATTTAAGTGATAATTCCTAAAAGAATTATTAAATCAATAAAAGTCAAATAAAAGGGAAATAAAATTAAATAATTCAATATATGTTATAAATATTAAAAGGTAATATTTATAAATCCTTTATTATTAAAAAGACTTTTTATAATAATGGGGAGAGTTCATATCAAGTTAAATGATGCATTACATTACTTTGCATAATCATTTTACTTCTTTAAATATTGTCCTTACCGGGCAATAATGATGTTTTTGTAGACATAGAAGCTCAAGTTCCAGTGCAAGCATCAGACTTCACTACCTTGCCATCACAAGGCAAGTTCATCACTTGCTCATGTCCTTTGAAGAGTCTTTATCAAAGTATTTGCAAATTGTGTGTTATCATATATACTATAAAATAAAGAAAATATTATTTTCACAAATAAAGAAATCATAGATATCATTCTAAGTGATGATATAATGGAGCAATAGAACTTAGGGTTCTATTTGCAACAATGATGAACAATTAGGAACTTAATAACCCCTGACATCAGTGATTCTAGCGCCGTATATTACGCGTTAGCCATGAGATTTGGAATGGGACAGAGAAGTCAGCTGTATCTTCTTCCTCTCGCATGAAGCCGGATGTGCAGTTCGTGGCTGTTATCCTCATAGCGTTCATATTAATTGGTAATTCGTAGAGGATATGCAGCATATGGGTGGGAACCCTCATCGTCCCATGATAGTTCTGACATCTAACGGTTTGTACAAACCATTGCCGTAATTCATTATGTGGGCATGGTGTACACCAAGGAGGCATGCGAGGTCGTGAAGGGGGCAGTGATTGGCTTGGACCAACTACTGGGCCCCACATCATGGAATTGTGGACGGAAAAGTGCGCCCGGTTGTGCAACAAGGAGTTGATCTCTCATGGGTAAAGTAACGCACCTCTACAGAGTGTAAGAATTGTAACTTGTTACTCCCTATTCCGGGAAGGAGCTACGAACGTGGCAGGAAAGGAACTCCATGAAAGTTTGGGTCAACCTGTGAAGGCTGATTGTCATAGATTTCCATAATAAAATCAATCTTTGAAGAAAGATTTACAAAAATTGCATAGTGCCAAGGATTTATAATCTGAGGTGGTAGTTAGAGCATCAAACTTCCCACCTTGCATATAATGAACTTGTTGGGTAACGCTGTCACTCATCCTTTCCTTTGATCCCTTGCTTAGACTCTGAGGATCCCGAAGACGTGCCAATGTATGCAGCTGAATGCCAAGAAGATGTGTTCTACGAGGAACCTGATCTGTCCAGAGGTGTTGAAGGAGTGGATTACGAAATCCGCTACGGTGTCGATGATAACGAATCCAACTAAGTATCCTAGTTAGTAGTAACCAACGGAGCCGAGCAGCATGAATTCTATAGAATAAGCTGTTGAGCTCAACTCCTAGTCGGAGTTGCTACTTTTAAATTCCGCTGGAACACTTTATATTTTGGTTTGTAAGTTGAATCTTTAGAAAGTCTTGAACTTCCGGTATTGTAATAATAATAATGTGTGTATATTTGTAATATGGACCCGCAATGTTTCTGTTGTACCACTCTGAGGGATGTGATATTTACAAAACGGTGTTCTCTGAGTGTCATGTCAATGACTATAGTGTACTACACATGCAGTGTTATGCTAGGTCACCGCACCAGGATGCGATGGTGGCAGGACAGGACTAGGTGAAGCTTGGCTCCGGCCAGCTTGAGTGGCCTCTGGTCCTCCCTGCATCGACCGTGACTAGGGGGAGCACTAGGGCCCGTGAAACCCTTCACTGCCGCAGAACCTGTCGTCGGGCGTGGCAGGAGACAAAGTCGTGCGGATTCCTACAACATGTTTGGACAAATGCCACATGTATGCGAGCAACTGGAAACGATGCATCCTATTGTACCAGCCACACCTGGGTTCCGTGGCCAGGTCGGCATTGATTAGCCTCACCAAGTAGAGCAGTAAGAAGGGAAACATCAACTCCAAATCTGAGGCAAGATGGTCATTCCCCCTTCACCTCTTTATCCCTGTTGATGAACGCTGATCACGGCCTCACACTGGAAGTTTCTACAAGATATCTGTTTTGGTCCATATGTTAAATATGTGTGTGCATCAGAAGCCAAAGTTGCACCCAATAGTTCTTACAAATTACAGTATGTGATAACATAAAGTGTTGTGCAAAGTACCAAAGTTTGTCCTTTCCATTGAACATAATAAGAACTCGCTTCATAATAATTATGTTTCAGGATTGTGTCTTCTTTCTTCCCTTCTTGATTAGAAGTATTTCATTGGTAGCATTGACTATCGGTATCACTCTAGACTATGTTGTTTTCAACATTATAATATGATTTGTTAGAGTTCTTTAATTTGACATTTTTCTGTCCTTTCGCCATAATAAAATGATTTAGTGCTAATTTGCATTCCTGGAGAGAGAAAAAGGGCGTATATTCACAAATATGTGGTAATGTTGTGTCCATCATGACTGTGCATATTTGCAAAGAACCAGTGTGTTGCATCCGACAATAGTTTTCTACAGGCCACAGTTTGTTTTTTCTATAGTTTTTCTGTACTACCAAATATAGGTCACATGTATGAAGTTTCTAATTTCTTGCAAATTTTCATTCTCTTCCTGCAATTATGAACATAGAAATATAGACACTTCTAAAACATTAGTTTCCTATTTGGCCAACCTATTATGAAATATTCTTTGAACATTGGCTATGTTATTTTTCCATATTTTTAGTTCTCATAACCATAGTATGGATTTAGATTTTATAGATAGTATTTGCATTAGTAATGGGTTTTCTTCCGACATCCACATGTTAGACAACATAGCTGGCTGATAGGATGCTTGAATTGCTAGATTAATTGTTAGTCAGAGAGTGCATTTGTGTGTAAAGAATTTAACCGCATAACTCCTAACTGCCTATGCAAGGGTATCACTTTTTAGGTTCCTTCCCTTATTTTGCTCTTAGAGTACTCATAAAAAGGACAACATTTTTTCTAGGCATTTAAGCAAGATTTCATGAGCCAGAGGAATCGGGATAGAAGAATGTCAATATCTTCCAGCCTTTCAGGTTCATATTGGTACATCGGTTGCAAGCTCTTTTCCTGATTCTGTTTCTAGATATATTCAATCTCACCGGTGCATGCACTGATAGTAAGTTAGTATGGCCTATGGCCCGGAGGCTGCGGAGGCTCGCCTATCCACCTCAATGGTGTTTTTGATTCCATGGTTATGGAGGCTCTCCTAATGCAGTTGGCGTTGACAAGAAATTTGGTGTGTCCACTTGAGTTTCACGTTGAATGTCTACATTAGTCTGTTCAAGTAACCAGTACAGGGTGAAGAATTTGGATTAGTTAGTTTAGCATATATATTCCCCTTATGGTGCTACATGTTAAGGCATTCTTGTGCAATTGATATGCGCATAGTTTAACAATTGATTCATTAAATTTAGCATATATAATCCCCTTATTACTGTTTCTTATATAAATAAAATATGGAAAGATTCCTATTGGTGCAATTTTGTCTTCATTTGTCATGAGAACATTTGTTGATTTTCCAAGCCAATTTAGTTAAATAGAGGATCATTAGGATAAAGGAAGATGTGGTACTAATTTTTTCTCTACAAATGAATTTGGTTTGTAGAGTAGGCAACTCTGCCCTAGATCTAAGCCTACAACAGCGGGGCGTGGTGGATCTGGCCTGCTGTGTGAGATCCAGTGGAGAAGAGAGAATGAGGATACTAAGTTATAGATATGTCATCTATAATATGTGAATCCCACTGCACTGTTATTTTAGCAGGTTAATGCTTAGTAAAATTTGCATTTCATTTTATGTTCTCTTAGAAAATTGAATTATTTACACGTATTATATGTTTGGATGATGTGTAGCCGAAGAGGGGGCGTCGATTGTACATTCAGGTGGACCAGGCGTCGACGATCAATGGCACCTTATTTGGTGCTTCCCTGTGGATATTGTTGTCTTTCCAGGTTACTATGATCTGACTCCATTACCACTAGGGTGTGTTATAGTTTAATGGTTTCTTTCACCACTGATAAACCGTGGTGGTTGACTTGTGGAGGTAATTGGTCGTCTTCCTAAGCAACTACCTTGTGCGTCAGACATTTTTGGTTCATGATCAAGTAACCCTAAAAAGATACAATGGCCATTCTGAATAATTGAGGCCTCGGTCTGGTATCCTGAACCTTGGGTATAATTGATAAAAGACAGCTGCTAAAACAAAGGAGGATGTTGTGGATCTTTGCCTGAACAAGTTCAGCAGTAATTCATTCAGTCCACCTGATGGTCAATGCTTAATTTTGTTTCTCTGCTTTCTGAAGTTTCTATAGTTACAAAGGAGCAGACAATTAACTCTGCTCTTTTCCTATCATTGGCTACATCAGAAAACGAATCATGGAGGTTTGCATTTTAGAAGAAAACCATATCGGTAAGAAGGGGAATTTGGGTTTCCATCATTATGCACCTGCTCATATGTCCTTTTTGCTAATTAATATTTTTTTATCTCCGTCATTTCTGCATCTATAAAATTCGGTGCAGATGTTATTGATGCTATCAAGGGAATATTGTGTCACATCCCAAATTTTAGATTTGGTCTTGCATATCATTCATATCATTGCATCATATCTATCCATGCAAAACCGTCGAGTAGAAAGGTTCGGCGAAACGCTATCTTCAAAACCCTATTTTGTTTCGCTGCGAGTTTCCTGCGGGAGGCTTTAGAGGGACTTGCAACAACCACCCTTGTAGGTTCGAGTTTTCACTTAAACTTTGACTGAAGGTTGTGCCCCTCGACGATACGAACCCGTAGGCGCGAGAATCGCTCCAATCGGAGTTCGTATGCAAAACACTCGGACGTTTAGTAAACCGCCGGAAAACGGTCCGAAAATCCGGACCGATTTCCGAGTTGGAGTCAGTTTCTAGACCGTTTCTGTTCAGGATTCCACGCGCAGGTTTCTTTAAAGAGGGACCCACCGGCCTCGTTTTCCGTGCCCGCACACCGCCGCCTCTACCCACCCGCGCGATCCCCAGCCTCGGGAACCGCGCCTGCCGCCGCCGTCCGTGCCGCCTCCTGGCCGCCTCGCCTCCGCTGGCCATCGCCTCCGTCGTCGCTGCCAGGTGCATCACCGCCGCCACCCTCTCCCTCTTCTCTCTCCGTTCCCGCGCGCCACCGCCGCCATCGCCGCCTCCCACCACTGCCGCCGCCGCCATCGCCCTGCGCCGCCGCCGCTGCATGCCGCGCCAGCCGCCGCCGCTGGCGCGAGCTGCTGCAGCGCCTGCGCCGCCGCCCACCCCCGCATGCAGCCGCCGCCGCCGCGCGCCGCCTGCGCCGCGCACCGCCCCGCCGCTGCCGCGCGCCGCTGCCTCGATTCGCGTGCTCGCATGCATGCATACACGTACGCTATCGCGCGTCGTTTTGCGTCGCGCCGTTTTGTCCGTACCGCGTCGCACGCGCGCTGTTTTACGTCGCGCCGTTGACGATCTTGAACCGCCCGTAGTTGACCGTGTGCGTCCGTGCAGGAAGAACCACGTCGCCGGATCCGATCGCCACCGCCGTCCGGAGCTCGCCGCACCTTCCGGAGTCCGTTTCGTCATCTGTTTCCGGTAAGACAGCAGCCACCGTCAGATCTCAGATCAGCGGCTTAGATCGTTCGTTGACTGGTCAGCATCCCAGGCGTTGACTAGTCAGACGCCCAGTCAGCAGACGAGTTGACCAGTCAATCAGACACAGTTGACTGGGTCAATTTCGTTAATCCCTTTAGTTGGCAGATTTCGGTAGAATCTTGTAAATTGCGTAGAAATTCAATCGCTTGGCCAAAAATTACAAATAAAATATGTACGAGTTCAGTGAGTCGTGTAGAATCTCTCTGTAGCTTTGGTTCAAACTTTTACTGTCAGGTTTAGTACAGTTTAATCAAACTAGTTAATGGCCTTTTCGGAGTAATAAATTCGTAGAAAAAGATCCGTAGCTCTAAAAATCGCGTGTGATATGTCTCTGAACTCGTGTGAACGAGGGGAATCTCATCGTGAATTAAAAAGATAGGCTTACAGTAAAAACTTCTGCAGTATTTGCCTAATGGCTTTCTGCAGTGTTTTAATTACTCGGGGAGTTTTATAATTCCTTTTTGAGTAATTCCAATTGGTACTGTTTCTAATCAGCGATGCCTATGCGGTAGATTTTTCCCAAGATTTTACAAACAGTATACTACCGGTAGCGAATTATTTAAGTTCTAGCTCTAGTTATGAGCACTACTTTTGGTTAGTAGTTTCCCTAGCGCCAAATCTATTTTTCCATGCATGTATTCGGTAGTATTATGGATTAGAATTATGTGGTGCATCTGTAGCACCAATTCACTTGCCATTCTTGCATTCATGCATCATCTTTGTTGCATATGCTTGTGGATTGTTTGTTTATGATTGCAATTGTGTCGTGTAGATTGTGCTGAGTGCAACGCTTGCTTGTGTGAGGATTGTGCTCCAGACCGCTACAACCAAGGCAAGTAGATGCTACTTTGTTCATGAATATCGTCCTACTATTTTCTATGCATTGTCGTGTATTTTGTAGATGTATGTGTAGGATGATACTATCGCTATGCTATGTCCTATTATGTGGTAGGGCCTTCCTTGTAGATGAAACACCGTTGGTAGATGTGCTTAGCCATGCTATGTTGAACGAGGGCTGGATTACATTATTGATACTTGTTTTCTCAAAGTATTTGGTTTGTGAAAACTAAAACAACTTAATCAATGAACCCCCTGGGTGTGATGGTATTGATAAATTTTGGTGGTTTCATTGCGGAAAGGCACCCAGGTATCATGAGAGAATGATTGGCTTCTTTATTGTGTAGCTTACGTGTACAACCATGTGCCAATAATGGAATGGGCGGTTGGTTGGACTTAGTAGGTCGTGGTAACTCGAACCCGCGTATCCAGATATGTAGAATTTTGGTAGGTTGGACCGGTGCGCGTCGGGATTGAGGAGCTACTTCCCGAACAGTCTCTTCTTGGTCTTCTCCCTATCATCACCCAAAATGAGAGTGATGGTACGAGCTGGGCTGGCCAAGTCACATGGGTAAAGTGTACTAACCTCTGCAGAGTGTATAATCTAATCGATTAGCCGTGTCCCCGGTTATGGACAACTGAGTTGCTAGATATTGATCCCATGACATGTTTCTCGCTCATTCTAATTTCATAATTGCTTTAACATTGTTGGGTTAACTTAATTGGGATCTTTTCAAAGAAAATCAAAAATTGTTTATGAAAGTAGGACAAATGTATTTGCAAATGCAAGCCAGACACAGCTCCACTTGCCAAATATGCATGTAGATGTTAGTACTATTGTCTCCATTACTAGCTCTACTTGCCATACATTCCATGTATTGACCCTTCGGGGCTGCTACGTTTCATGTTGCAGGTTATTCCGATTCTGATTGATCGTTATAGGCCACGGTACTCCACTCGGCACTTGTTCACTTGTGGGCAAATTGAAGATTGGAGGATTTACTCGCTTTTGTTGCTACCTGAACAATTTGAGCTAGCTTTATGCTAAGCTTTTATATTGTAATAATGGTACTCTGGATCCTTGTAGTACATGATACACGGTTATTTTTGCTATGTTATCTATCTTACTCTATTGTGGGCCAATGAACCGATCCAGGGATTGGCATGTCACATAGAGGCCACGGTCTTTTCAGAACCGGGGTGTTACAGGATGGTATCAGAGCCCGTGTGTCGACTGTAGGATCGTGACCTAGGATTGGATTAGAAAGCCATAGAATTATTAAGCCTATGTTAACTCTGTCTTTCCTCTTATGCCTTTCACCCTCGTATATCCTTACCATATGCTATTCTCACACTTTCCTCTTTTACTTGATAGATGGGAGACGTCAGGACTGAGTATGTCACCATGGAGTCACCAAGGCCCTTTGCAAGGCAGTTAGCTCAGCTCTCGCAGTCATTGGGATTGCCACTTCCCATGTTCAAGGGAAGAAGGCTGTACACCTATGGGTATGGAGAGGATGCATGGGAGATCACCACCTTCATATTCAGAGATGCCGCCTTGCCAAACCCCGCACACTTGGTCTACACCAAGACATACTGCAATTGGGGACTTGGAATCAACTTGGCCATACATGAAGCCCTGTCTCGCCAGTGCCACTATGTCCGACACCTACTGCCTGCAGATTCACCTTACCGTGACTATGGAAGGCGTGATGAAGAAGGGAACATTGTGACTACCCCGGGCGACAGGAACAACATGCCGCCCCGTCGGAGGCACATAGAGGACATGGAAAGAGAGAATGGAGCTCTAGCAGAGAAGGTGAGGATGTTAAAGGAGATTGCAGACTTTACTAGCAATGGAATGGTGGTCCAAGGACAGGAGATAGACACTTTGCATGAAGCTGTGGGAGTTCTGGAGACTGTCCTGATAGCCAGAGATGAAACCATAGCGCATCTTCATGGTACTGTGCAAGAGAACACCCAGAACATACAACAGTTGCAAGGGACCGTCCAGGAAAGGGACCAAACCATTGAAGCTATGACAGCCCAGATTGCCGCTCTCCAAGCACAGCTGAATCCACCCTCTGATGATGACAATGGAGATGATGGAAACAATGGGGATGATGATGACAGTGGAGATGAAGATGATGATGAGGACGAGGATGATGATGATGGAGACGATGATGGTGGAGGAGATGAAGCTGTTGCTGTTGCAACTGAGGATGAAGAAGAAGAGGAGGATCCAGAAGAGGTGGAGTTTGAAGTCTCAAGTGATGGTTCAGGAGAGGTGTACACTCCGCCACCATGGTTGTACCGCGAGCCGAAGCGCCAAAGCATGACCGCAAGGACCTACCTCAATCTCTTCAAGAAGTAGATAGAAGTCCACCAATTAGTCCACGTTAGGCGAATTCGTTAGGATTAGTCTCGATCGTTGTGAAACTTAGTCCATGTTAGTTTAAAAGTGTTTAGTTGCTTATTTGTGTACCCCAATATCCTAGGTTTTATTTGTGCAAATTTTAACGAAAGAGTTATGGCAATTTGGTTATCATCTGTGTGTTTTTCGCTGCAGTTTTCCTGCTGATACAGCAGTACTGCGCGATTTTTCATATTTTTCTGGTAACTCGGAAAAATCTGAAAAAAATTGGGCTGATGAGAAACTCTCTGTGCCATATGCACAAAAATTGGCTAATTTTTCTGACGAGCTTAAGTCAGGCGGAAAAATTCGTGAACGCTGCTGGACTGTTCTGGCAGAATTGCTGTTTTGTTGATTAGATGATCTATTGTTTAGTTAACCATTGCCAACTCTTGCAAAACTATTTCAGTAGGTATATACTGCTAGGGTAGCACCTGGGATGTTGCTGGATCGCTTGCTTGTTGATGTGTTGCTTGCTTGTGGTTGTCCGCTATTGTTTGTTGTTGTTTGATCATATGCATGGGTAGAATCCTATTATCGTAGTTGGTTCTTTCTAAAACTTACCTATGCTGAACCGCAGATACCTCCCCGCCGCCAACCCACTGAGATGGAGCAGCTCATGGCAGCTCAGGCACAGCTGACTCAAGTGATGACCCAGTTCATGGCAAACCAGAACAACAACAATGGAAACAATCAGCCTCAGGGAGATGCTCTCACCAGATTTCTGAGGTTAAGGCCAGCTAAGTTCTCTACTGCAACAGAACCAATGGTTGCTCTCGATTGGTTGCGTTCAGTCAACAAGGATCTAGTAACTGTCGGATGCACTGATGCTGAGAAGGTGAGGTTTGCCGCTCACCTACTGGAGGGACCAGCCGCTTCTTGGTGGGACACATTCCAGATCACCCACCCGCTGGATACCGTGACTTGGGCTATGTTCGAGGAAGGTTTCAAGACCAACCACGTGTCTTCAGGAGTTCTGAGCCTGAAGAGGAAGGAGTTCCGCAACTTGCGCCAAACCAATCGTTCCGTGGCCGAGTACATTGAGGAGTTCAACAACCTGTCCCGTTATGCACCTGAGGATGTTGACACTGATGCCAAAAGGAGAGAGAGATTCCTAGATGGCCTCAGTGATGAGCTTTCAGTACAGCTACTTGTGGTTTACTGCCCCACTTTCCAGGAGCTTATGGACAAGGCCAGGATCTTGGAAGGGAAGCACAAGCAGGTGGAGAACCGCAAGAGAAAGAACAACAATCACCACTCTGGTTCACACCACAAGACTCGCACTTCATATGATGGATACTCCAAGCATGGAGGAAGTGACCATGGGAGCCATGACCGCCGCGATGGACATCGTCATGACAACCATAGGAGCAGCCACCACAACCACAAGGGAGGACACTCTCACCACTCTGGAGGACACGGTGGACATGACCGCAACCGTGATCGCAGCTTTGTGAAGAAGGATCTGAGTGAGGTGACGTGCTTCAAGTGTAAGCAGAAGGGGCACTATGCTGACAACTGTCCGGAGAGGAAAGGACTGAAGCCAACCAACAGCGAGAAGGCCACAGTGAACCACATGAATGTGGAGGAGATTCCAGATGAGCCTGACCTTGTGATTGGTAAGTTCCCAATCAACACTTACCCTGCACTTATACTTTTCGATACTGGTGCATTGCATTCATTCATATCAAGGGCATTTGTGGATAAGTATAAGTTACCCACTAAGTCTATGAAAAGGTCTATTAGAGTGAGTTCACCTGGAGGAGATATGCTAGCTAGTGCGGGATGCCGCGACTTGACTGTGAGGATTGGAACACACAACTTCATTGCACATTTGGTAGTGTTGGATTCACAAAGATTAGATGTTATTCTGGGTATGGATTGGATGTCCATGCACGGGGGACACATAGATTGTGCACAGCGAGCCGTTTCACTCAAAACCCCGGATGGTAAGAGGATTAGATTCAAGTCGGCTGCACGACCGAGAAGGTGTAAGTTGAATTCTCTTAAGGGGGTTAGCATGGATACTGTGCCAGTGATTAGGGATTACCCCGACGTGTTTCCGGAAGAGCTGCCAGGTATGCCACCTGATAGAGATGTGGAGTTTCTTATCGACCTGATGCCGGGAACAGGACCTATAGCAAAGAAACCATATAAGATGGATGTCGATGAGCTGAAGGAGTTGAAGAAACAGTTGAAGGAGCAGCTGGAAAAGGGATTCATTCAGCCTAGTGCGTCGTCATGGGGAGCACCTGTTCTGTTTGTGGAGAAGAAAGACAGCACCAAGAGATTAGTGGTGGACTATCGTTCGCTGAATGAAGTAACCATCAAGAACAAGTACCCTCTGCCGAACATAAATGATTTGTCCGATCAACTGGAAGGAGCAAAGGTGTTCAGCAAGATTGATCTGCGATCTGGCTACTTTCAATTGAAGATCCGGGAGGAGGATGTACCGAAAACCGCCTTCACCACTAGGTATGGATTATATGAGTATACAGTTATGTCTTTTGGACTAACGAATGCCCCGGCATACTTCATGACTATGATGAACAAGGTATTTATGGAGTATTTGGACAAGTTCGTGGTGGTGTTTATTGATGACATACTGATATATTCCAAGGATGATGCTGAGCATGAGAAGCATCTGCGACTGATTATGGAGAAGCTGAGGGAACACAAGCTGTATGCCAAATTCAGTAAGTGTGAATTCTGGCTTAACACTGTTGGGTTTCTTGGACACGTAGTGTCAGGAGAAGGAATTGCTGTTGATCCAAACAAAGTAATTGCAGTAACTGAGTGGGAAGCGCCCAAGAATGCAGGAGAGATTCGAAGCTTTTTGGGACTTGCTGGATATTACAGGAGGTTCATTGAAAACTTCTCCAAGATTGCTAAGCCGATGACTGAACTTCTGAAGAAGGAGAGGAAGTTTGAATGGTCAGACGTATGTGAAGCCAGCTTTCAGGAACTAAAGCGTCGACTAGTGACTGCACCTGTTCTGTGTTTACCAGATCTTCAGAAGGATTTCCAAGTGTACTGCGATGCTTCTCGACAGGGACTTGGGAGTGTGCTGATGCAAGATGGGAGAGTAGTGTCATATGCCTCGCGACAACTCAAGCACCATGAGCGGAATTACCCCACACACGACTTGGAGTTAGCGTCAGTGGTTCATGCGCTCAAGGTATGGAGGCATTACTTAATGGGAAAACACTGTGATGTGTACACCGACCACAAGAGCCTGAAGTACATATTTACACAGAAGGAATTGAACATGAGACAAAGGAGATGGTTGGAGCTTATCAAGGATTATGATATGAATCTACAATATCACCCAGGAAAGGCCAATGTAGTAGCTGATGCTCTGAGCCGGAAGGTTTATGCCAATGGATTGACAACTGGTGAATTGCCTAAGGACTTGTGCAAGCAATTCAAGGACCTTAGACTGGAGGTAGTATCTGAAGGATATTTGGCTAAAATGGAAGTCCAACCGACGCTACAGGACAGGATCGTAAAGGCTCAAGTGGGAGACAAGGAAATAGAAGAGATAAAGGAAAAGATGAAGGAGAACCGGGAAAAGGATATTCGCGAGGATGAACATGGTACCTTGTGGTATGGAGATCGTTTGTGTGTCCCCAGCTACCCGGAGATAAGGGAGTTGGTTTTGCAGGAGGCTCATAACTCGCCATACTCCATACATCCGGGCAACACAAAGATGTATATGGATTTGAAGAGCAGATTTTGGTGGAACAACATGAAGGGAGATATCGCCAAGCATATTGCCCTATGTGATGTATGCAGCCGAGTGAAGGCAGAACACCAGAAGCCAGCAGGATTGCTACAGCCATTGCCTGTGCCAGATTGGAAGTGGGATAGAGTGGGGAACCCGGTCAGGATATGACTCTATTTGGGTAGTGGTCGACCATTTGACCAAGGTAGCCCACTTTATACCGGTAAAGACGACCTATACGAGTGCAAAGTTGGCCAAGATTTACATGGACAGGATTGTGTGCCTACATGGAGTTCCCAAGAGTATCATATCTGATAGAGGCACCCAGTTTACCTCACACTTCTGGCGCCAGCTAAACGAGTCACTTGGTACTAGATTGGAGTTTAGCACAGCGTTTCACCCACAGACTGATGGACAGATCGAGAGGGTGAATCAGATTTTGGAGGACATGCTGAGAGCTTGCGCTTTGGCTCATGGTTCTAGTTGGGATGAGAATTTACCGTATGCGGAGTTTTCCTACAACAATAGCTATCAAACCAGCATCAAGACATCGCCGTTCGATGTGCTGTATGGGAAACGATGCCGTACACCATTGCTATGGGATGGAGTAGGAGAACGTCAGTTGTTTGGACCTGATTTGATCAAGGACGCTGAGGAGAAGGTCGCCTTGATTAGGGACAGGCTGAAGGTAGCACAATCAAGGCAGAAGAGCTACGCTGACACCAAGCGCAAGGAAGTGGTGTACGAGATAGGTGATAGAGCATACATCAGAGTATCGCCGCTTTGTGGAATCAAGAGATTTGGAATTAGGGGTAAGCTGGCACCTCGATTCATTGGACCGTATCGGGTCTTAGCACGCAAAGGAGAAGTTTCTTATCAGTTGGAGTTGCCAGAAGCTCTGTCTGCTGTTCACAACGTGTTCCACGTGTCCCAGCTGAAGAAGTGCCATCCGGAGATGGTGGATACACCATTGAGAGACACCGTACCGCTAGAGGAGGTTCAGCTGGAGAATGACTTGACCTATGAGGAGAAACCGGTCAAGATTCTGGAGACAGCAGAAAGGACTACCCGTACCAAGACAATCAAGTTTTGCAAGGTGCAGTGGAGTCACCACACCGAAGAGGAAGCCACTTGGGAGCGTGAAGATGACATCCGAGGGGACTACCCACACCTATTTGCTAGCCGCGCCGAATCTCGAGGACGAGATTCATCTTAAGGGGTTTAGTCTTGTCACATCCCAAATTTTAGATTTGGTCTTGCATATCATTCATATCATTTCATCATATCTATCCATGCAAAACCGTCGAGTAGAAAGGTTCGGCGAAACGCTATCTTCAAAACCCTATTTTGTTTCGCTGCGAGTTTCCTGCGGGAGGCTTTAGAGGGACTTGCAACAACCACCCCTGTAGGTTCGAGTTTTCACTCAAACTTTGACTGAAGGTTGTGCCCCTCGACGATACGACCCCGTAGGCGCGAGAATCGCTCCAATCGGAGTTCGTACGCAAAAGACTCGGACGTTTTAGTAAACCGCCGGAAAACTGTCCGAAAATCCGGACCGATCTCCGAGTTGGAGTCAGTTTCTAGACCGTTTCTGTTCAGGATTCCACGCGCAGGTTTCTTTAAAGAGGGACCCACCGGCCTCGTTTTCCGTGCCCGCACACCGCCGCCTCTACCCGCCCGCGCGATTCCTAGCCTCGGGAACCGCGCCTGCCGCCGCCGTCCGCGCCGCCTCCTGGCCGCCTCGCCGCCACCGGCCATCGCCTCCGTCGCCGCCGCCAGGTGCATCACCGCCGCCACCCTCTCCCTCTTCTCTCTTCGTTCCCGCGCGCCACCGCCGCCATCGCCGCCTCCCACCGCTGCCGCCGCCGCCATCGCCCTGCGCCGCCGCCGCTGCATGCCGCGCCAGCCGCCGCCCACCCCCGCATGCAGCCGTCACCGCCGCCGCCTGCGCCGCGCACCGCCCCGCCGCTGCCGCGCGCCGCTGCCTCGATTCGCGTGCTCGCATGCATGCATACGCGTACGCTATCGCGCGCCGTTTTGCATCGCGCCGTTTTGTCCGTACCGCGTCGCACGCGCGCCGTTTTACGTCGCGCCGTTGACGATCTTGAACCGCCCGTAGTTGACCGTGTGCGTCCGTGCAGGAAGAACCACGTCGCCGGATCCGATCGCCACCGCCGTCCGGAGCTCGCCGCACCTTCCGGAGTCCGTTTCGCCATCCGTTTCCGGTAAGACAGCAGCCACCGTCAGATCTCAGATCAGCGGCTTAGATCGTTCGTTGACTGGTCAGCATCCCAGGCGTTGACTAGTCAGACGCCCAGTCAGCGCCCAGTCAGCAGACGAGTTGACCAGTCAATCAGACACAGTTGACTGGGTCAATTTCGTTAATCCCTTTAGTTGGCAGATTTCGGTAGAATCTTGTAAATTGCATAGAAATTCAACTGCTTGGCCAAAAATTGCAAATAAAATATGTACGAGTTCAGTGAGTCGTGTAGAATCTCGCTGTAGCTTTGGTTCAGACTTTTACTGTCAGGTTTAGTACAGTTTAATCAAACTAGTTCATGGACTTTTCGGAGTAATAAATTCGTAGAAAAAGATCCGTAGCTCCAAAAATCGCGTGTGATATGTCCCTGAACTCGTGTGAACGAGGGGAATCTCATCGTGAATTAAAAAGATAGGCTTACAGTAAAAACTTCTGCAGTATTTGTCTAATGGCTTTCTGCAGTGTTTTAATTACTCGGGGAGTTTTATAATTCCTTTTTGAGTAATTCCAATTGGTACTGTTTCTAATCAGCGATGCCTATGCGGTAGATTTTTCCCAAGATTTTACAAACAGTATACTACCGGTAGCGAATTATTTAAGTTCTAGCTCTAGTTATGAGCACTACTTTTGGTTAGTAGTTTCCCTAGCGCCAAATCTATTTTTCCATGCATGTATTCGGTAGTATTATGGATTAGAATTATGTGGTGCATCTGTAGCACCAATTCACTTGCCGTTCTTGCATTCATGCATCATCTTTGTTGCATATGCTTGTGGATTGTTTGTTTATGATTGCAATTGTGTCGTGTAGATTGTGCTGAGTGCAACGCTTGCTTGTGTGAGGATTGTGCTCCAGACCGCTACAACCAAGGCAAGTAGATGCTACTTTGTTCATGAATATCGTCCTACTATTTTCTATGCATTGTCGTGTATTTTGTAGATGTATGTGTAGGATGATACTATCGATATGCTATGTCCTATTATGTGGTAGGGCCTTCCTTGTAGATGAAACACCGTTGGTAGATGTGCTTAGCCATGCTATGTTGAACGAGGGCTGGATTACATTATTGATACTTGTTTTCTCAAAGTATTTGGTTTGTGAAAACTAAAACAACTTAATCAATGAACCCTCTGGGTGTGATGGTATTGATAAATTTTGGTGGTTTCATTGCGGAAAGGCACCCAGGTATCATGAGAGAATGATTGGCTTCTTTATTGTGTAGCTTACGTGTACAACCATGTGCCAATAATGGAATGGGCGGTTGGTTGGACTTAGTAGGTCGTGGTAACTCGAACCCGCGTATCCAGAGATGTAGAATTTTGGTAGGTTGGACCGGTGCGCGTCGGGATTGAGGAGCTACTTCCCGAACAGTCTCTTCTTGGTCTTCTCCCTATCATCACCCAAAATGAGAGTGATGGTACGAGCTGGGCTGGCCAAGTCACATGGGTAAAGTGTACTAACCTCTGCAGAGTGTATAATCTAATCAATTAGCCGTGTCCCCGGTTATGGACAACTGAGTTGCTAGATATTGATCCCATGACATGTTTCTCGCTCATTCTAATTTCATAATTGCTTTAACATTGTTGGGTTAACTTAATTGGGATCTTTTCAAAGAAAATCAAAAATTGTTTATGAAAGTAGGACAAATGTATTTGCAAATGCAAGCCAGACACAGCTCCACTTGCCAAATATGCATGTAGATGTTAGTACTATTGTCTCCATTACTAGCTCTACTTGCCATACATTCCATGTATTGACCCTTCGGGGCTGCTACGTTTCATGTTGCAGGTTATTCCGATTCTGATTGATCGTTATAGGCCACGGTACTCCACTCGGCACTTGTTCACTTGTGGGCAAATTAAAGATTGGAGGATTTACTCGCTTTTGTTGCTACCTGAACAATTTGAGCTAGCTTTATGCTAAGCTTTTATATTGTAATAATGGTACTCTGGATCCTTGTAGTACATGATACACGGTTATTTTTGCTATGTTATCTATCTTACTCTATTGTGGGCCAATGAACCGATCCAGGGATTGGCATGTCACATAGAGGCCACGGTCTTTTCAGAACCGGGGTGTTACATATTGTATCTTATTGCCGTTCATCCTCATGAAATCAGAAGCCCGAATATCATACTGGAAATAGGGATTAGGTAATATGTTCACTTTGTCATTATTAGTCCGAGGAATATCAGAGATGCGTGTTCGTTTTTCATAGCCTGGGTTGTAGTGCTGTAAGTCGCTTCGTTAGCTTCACTAAGCACCAGTGATTAGGTGTTTGCAGGTTTTATGGTTGATTTCTTCATGAATATTGTAAATTGAACATTGTGTAAAGGTGTTTTCCCTCTTTACGGCCTACTGTTTAGCTGATCTTGTCAGGTAATGGAACCAGGTGTTCCATGTCAGAAAAAAAATTATTTCTTTTACCTAACGACATGATTGTTTGAACTCATTTAAATTGGTTTGAAAGCCATTTACATCATCAGCAACGACGCTAGGTATCATAAATAAATTGTAGAGAATAATTAGTTTAGTTATTAAAACTACGTGCTACATTTTTCTGCATACATTTAGTGATACAAGATGAGCAATATTTTTATAAATAGTTTATTTGTTACATTGATATATGATCCTGAAGGATACTTGTTGCACCAGGTGTAAGTCGTTAGTTGGAGGGTTATTGTTCTTCGGTTCATTAGTGAGTGCCTAGCTATCTCCCCATTCTATATCTCTTCTTTTCCATTTGAATTCTTAAAAGATAATTGCTTTCTCAAACATTATAGTATGATCATGCTCTCTGTGCACTCCTATTTTCAAGCTCATGGTTCAACCCCAGGCTATGTGTGTTTCTTCATAGCTTATGACTTTAGCTAACAATCATTACTAGCTCATTGGTTATTTACCTTTTATATGGGAAAATTGGGATAGAGCTCTACTATCTACCCCCAACCAATCTATCGGACTAGAATAACTTTCAAATAGATTCCATACCTTTGAATAGTGGATCTAGATTTTATCAGGTATATGTGTTAATGCATTTTCTATTAGCGAGTTTTGCTGTTACTTTATTCTTACTACTAATTTGAGCTGTCTTATATTCCACTCAATTTTATTAGTCGCAATTTAATTTTTTGGATATCCACTCAAATAAATGTCCGTAAGTTCACTGAAATAAACCACTCTTATCTTTGTTAATAAGAACTAAGAAGTACAGACGTAACTAACTAATGTTTGCCGGTGTAACCAATTCCAGGTCGATCAAACACGCATACAAGATACATTGGAAGGATGTGATGAAGTGTTCTTACCAGTCACAAGTAATTTAATACATCCAGTCTCGGTTGCTCAAATTGTTAAATTATCGTTGTATCCACTAAAATTTATCCTTTGTGTTCTTAATTTGTCGCTCAATAGAGATTACAGTCAAATAGTAGTATGTAGAGAAAATAGAGCAAGAACCTAGAATATAGGAAGCTGACGAGCTAAGAGCCTTAAATAGTGGTTGCTTATAGCTTGGTATTGCTGCAGTAACTGAATCCCTACATGTCAATTTTCAGTATAAAAAAGATCAAGTATATTTCTTTTGAAAAAATTCTATTTTAAACGGACTTAGAAAGGACTGTATTATATATTATTGTGGCACTGCTATACAATTAAAAGGTGCACTTATATTCTTTAAATTGAGCGTTAAATGTTTGAGAGGAATCAGCAACACTTATGGCTGCCATGGATTAAGACAAACCAATGCTTTTGTAGTTCGATCTAGCTAGGGTTTGGATTTAATGTGTCCTACATTATATTATCTTTTTAATATGACCACAACGCACATAGACCTCTAATGTGGGTTATTTTTTCTGACAATGGTGAAGAATATAGTGGATCTTGAAAGTTATGTTTCTACAAGTGGTAGAAAAACAAGCTTGCTGAAGAAGCACACCGTGGTATCAGGACTTTATCATGAAAATGGGGACACATAACTTTCAAGATTTACGATTGTTTGATCTCTTCGTGCTTAAATTAGGGGTAGTTTATTATATCTTATTTATGATTTTGCCTGAAATGAGAACAGGTGTACAATTATTTCAGCTCGCGTCCATTGAATCAAGAATTTTACACATCATAAAATTGCGTTGCTTACCATGAAATTCGAAAGCAACTCTGTATGTGATAACTGAAGGGGGAAACCTCCATGGGCTTTCATATCCTCAAATAGTATAGACTTCTCATTTACAAAGTGGTTCCTTGGAAGGTATGTTCTACCCTCTCCGTTTCAAAATAGATTCCTCAGATTTGTCAAAAATTGAATGAATCTGAACACTATTTAGTATATAGATTCATCTAAATTTGACAAACTTGCGACATCTATTTTGAGACGGAGTGGGTACTACAAATTTGTAGTATCATGATACCTATGTATTCTTGAAATTTACGTTTCTACAAGTGGTAGAAAAACAAGCTTGCTGAAAAAGCACACTATAGTATCAGGACTTTGTCATGAAAATGGGTGTAATGCCCCATGCCAAATATATGATTGTTTGATCTCTTGGTGCTTAAATTAGGGGTAGTTTATTATATCTTATTAATGATTTTTCCTGAAATGAGAAACGTGTACAATTATTTCTGCTTGCGTCCATTGAATCAAAAAAATTACACAATGAAATTCAAAAGCAACTCTGTATGTGATAACTAAGGGGGAAAACCCCGTGGGCTTTCATATCCTCAAATACTAGAGACTTTTCATGTACCAAGTGGTTCCTTGGAAGGTATGTTCTATTCCCTCCGACCCATATTAGTTGACTCAAATTTGTCTAGATATAGATGAATCTAGACACTATTTAGTATATAGGTTCGTCCAAATTTTGACAAATCCAAGTCAAGTAATATGGATCGAAGGGAGTACTACAAATTGGTAATATCATGATACCTATGTATTCTTTCTTAAGCTATACAAGGTGGTGAAGTTTAAGTTTTTGTTTTCTCTGTACTTCTGAATTCTTATGGCACATGTTAGATTGTGGCAGAATCTTATGCTCTACTATCTGCCTGCTAAAATCTCCGGGTTAGTTGGGAGGAGATAAGTTGTTGATGTGACTGTCTCATGTTATTGCCGAGCTAGCATTTTTGTTCCGAGGTTTTGGATTTTTCTGAAGACGGTGCTTTTGTGTGAATTTCAGACTACCTGGTGCTAATTTTGTCCAATTGGCTATCTCTGCTATGCTTGCTGGGGAATAATTCGAACTTGCTAGGTTATATGTGCATCCAGTTGTGAAATTGGAACTTCCCGTTCTTTGTTAGTATTGTTCAATGTGTTCTTTTGGTTTACTAGCTAGACAAGAGGACGTCTGGAAAACAATGCCTCACCTAATGTTGTTTTGGTTTCGAAAACACCATGCTGTTTTTCTTCTCTACTCCACCTGTTCAAGAAATCCATGCTGAAGGAAACACCAAAAACAACGAAAAGCTTGGAGTTATGGCTGATGATGCGGAGTTGCACTCTAGCCAGTATACTAAATAAAAGACCGAGAAAAGGTTGCCTTTGATTCCTGATTCTATCCTTGCTGAAGGAAACACCAAAAATAACGAAAAGCTCGGAGTTATGGCTGATGATGCGGAGTTGCACTCTAGCCAGTATACTAAAAAAACCAAGAAAAGATTGCCTTTCGTTCCTAATTCTGTTAGGTATCATTGCATAACTGCTTAGTGTTTGCTTTTTGTTTCTAGAATACATGACCAAGAGGTTTGAATACTCTCCACCATTGTATCACATATTTGCTAGCAATGAATATGCTATGAATAGATATGTTATTGTATATGTTGCTTTATAAGCAAATACTCCCTCTGT
This sequence comes from Avena sativa, assembly GCA_916181665.1. Lineage (NCBI taxonomy): Eukaryota > Viridiplantae > Streptophyta > Magnoliopsida > Poales > Poaceae > Avena > Avena sativa. The sequence continues at coordinate 430,544,912 of OV702280.1, forward strand.
TTCAAAATATAAGATGTTTTAGCATTGTGAAGCAAATGTATCTAGACATCTTTTAGTATGTAGTTTCACTTAGGTTTAGAGTGAATCTACACACTAAAATAAGTCTAGATGCATTCTCTTCACAAACCTAAAACATCTTATATTTTGAAACGGAGTGATATGTCGGAAACGTATCTACAATTTTTGATGCTCCATGCTTGTTTACTATCTATTTTGCTTTGCTTTGTCTACACTTTGAGTTGTTTTTATATGTTTTCTGGAACTAACCTATTAACATGTTGCCACAGTGCCATTTGCCTATTTTCTTTTGTTTTTGGTTCCAGAAAGGCAGAAAATCAATATTCTCGGAATTGGACGGGACAAAAGCCAAAGTCAATATTTTACCGTGGGCAACACGAAGGCAAAAGACGAGACAGAGAAGGATCACCAGGGGGCCACACCCCCTGGCCGCGCGGGTGGGCCCACCGTGCTCCTGAGGGGGGGTGCAGCCGCCCTGGTGGCCCCCTGCCTCACCTCTTTTCCTATAAGAAGCCCACGATGCAGAAACCCTAGGCACCTGATCAAAACTCCATGAAACCGTCTGTAGCCGCCGCCACTATCGTCCCAAGATCAGGGGGATCTGAAGTTCTTCCTGGCACCATGCCAGAGGGGAGATCATCCGGGAGGACTTCTTCTTCATCATGCCAGCCTCCGGTATGAAGCGTGAGTAGTTCCACCTTGGACTACAAGTCCATGTAGTAGCTAGATGGTTGTATCTCCTACTTTGTGCTTTTATGTATAGATCTTGTGAGCTCCGTTCATGATCAAGATCTAATCTATTTGTAATCATGCATGTTGTGTTTGCGGGGATCCGATGGATATTGAGATCACTATGTCAGATTGATTAATGGTTTTGTATATTTGATTCTACCATGTCTGTGTTGTTTGTGATCTTGCATGCTCTCCGTTGTTAGTAGCTACCTTGGCCAAGTAGTTGTTAGTGACTCCAAGAGGGGGTATTTATGCTCGATAGTGGGTCCATGCCTCTAGTTTATAAGGGAAGTGATAGAAATCTCTTCGATTGTAGATGTGCTATTGCCACTAGGGAGAAAACAACGGTCTCTTGTTCATGGAACGAGTGAATTGTTTATCTTACACACTTTGCTTAAAGCAGTTGTCTGTTGCTTACAACTTAATACTGGAGGGGGTTCGAATGATAACCTGAAGGTGGACTTCTAGTCATAGATTCAGTTGGATGGCGGTCTATGTATATTGTTGTATTGCCCAATCGAATCACATAGGATCTTTTTGTCTAGTATTGCATTGTTATGCCTTGCTCAGTCCTGTCAATTGCCCTGCTGTAATTTGTTTATCCAGCATGCCATGTTTATTTATCTAAGGATAACACCTCTAGTGAACTATGAACCCTGGACCAATCTTTACCATTGATACATCTTCCACTCTTACTGTTTACTTGCTGCAAACCATCATCACCTTCCAAACAATACAGTTAATCCTTTGTTACAGCAACCAGTGAGATTGACAACCTTACTGTTGGTTAGGGCAAAGTCTTGAGTTTGTGTTGTGCAGGTTTCCACGTTGCTTGCAACACTTTTGAGGCGTTTCCTTCCTTCTACTGGTTTGATAACCTCGGTTTCTTACCGAGGGAAAACTTGTTGATGTGCTACATCACACCTTGGTCTTGGGGTTTCCCAATGGAGCGTTCAACACGCATCAAGACTTTATGGCGATGTTGCCGGGGAGGCTAAGGACGTCTTCACAAGGGGAGTCCTCCTCAACCTTTCTCTTTACTTTGTTTTTAGTTTGCTTAGTTTTTTTTTGCTTGGTTTTGTTTGCCTCTTTTTATCAAAAACTTCAAGAAAAATTAGTCTAGTTTGGTTTGCTTTTTCTTATAAAAAACACAAAAAAATTAGTCCCTGCTCTAGTTGCTGGTCTATTATTGCCTTGCTTTGTCATGCTTTCTATCAATGGATGGTTTCTTTGAAACTAGTTCTAATTGGAAAGGTGGATTCACGGAAGAAGAGAAGTATTATTATAAGGATCACCGTTTATCACAAAAAGGGAAACACTTATGGGAACAAATTGATAAATTGAATACTATTGCTAGAGAGGTGTGCTCTACTTATAATGTTACTTATTGCTTTGATAAATCTTGTTGCTGTAGGAGGTATAAACACCTGCCTTTTCAATGTGAGTATAATGATAATGTTACCATATCTTCTTATGTTAAAGGAAATTATGACTTTTATGATGTGGAACAAATTGAGGAATTTATTGCTTTCAAGGGTGCATTTTAACTTGCCAGTTTGCTTGAAAATACTGATGATGCACCTTATGAATATGAGGTTTTTGAGATACTTAAATTTTGCTTTGATAATTACAAGGAAGAAAATGGCTATATTCTTGAATATTTTAATAGGTGCTTCCCACAAATGGAACAGACTAATGCCTTGCAGGAGCCTATGGAATAAGAAATTGCTGAACCTGAAAGATCATTAGATGAAAAAGAGGAGGAGAGTGATGAACAAAAGGAGGAAGAATGGATTATCTACCCATGACTACCTTCTAATGAGAGTAACTCTTTATATCTTACATTATTTGATTGCCCCCCATGCTTACCAAAGGAGGATGAATGTTATGTTCCTATGGATCCTTTTGAAATATCTACTTTGGGTAAAACCTGTGAATGTTTTAATCCCACTATTTTTAAGCTTGATAGAAATTATGTGTTTGTAGATCATGCAAAGCATGCTTTATGTGATAGTTATATTGTTGATTTTATTCATGAAGCTACTGAAAATTATTATGAGAGAGGAAAATATGGTTGCGGAAGTTTTGATGGTATTGAAACACCTCTCTATGTGCTGAAAGTTTTGAAGTTACTCTTGCCTTATCTTCCTATGATTGTCACTTTGTTCTTCATGAATTTATTTGTGTACAATATTCCTATGCATAGGAAGTGGGTTAGACTTAAATGTGTTTTGAATTTTCTTCTTGATGCTCTCTTTTACCTCAATTCATATTTCTTATGAGAGCATCCTCTCAAACTATCAAGCCTAGCTTAAAGGCGTTAAAGAAAAGTACTTGTTGGAAGATAACCCAAGAGTTTCCTTGAGTCTTGGAAGTTATTACTTCATTAATGACCTCTTATTATCCTTTTTGTTTGCTTTTTGTGCCAAGAATGACCTCTAATGAGAGAAAAGTAAGATTTGGGGAGTTGCTGTCCCAAAACAGATTTCTGTCCTCCACCATAAAATTCGTGAGGAATCTCTGTAAGTCGGATTGAGCTAAAAATTTACGAATAAATCCCCTGGTACGTTATATTACTTTTGTTAGTTCAATATTTTTTGATTTGAGCAATATAATATTTTCTAAAAGATCGGTTTCTACCTGCTGGTCTGTTTTGACAGATTTCTGCCATTATTTGCATTTGCTTCTTGTTGATTCATTTTTGAGTTCTCTTTTGGGGAATTGAGCTTTTTGAAGGAGTTGCTACAGTAGCTTGTGTTTTTAGAGAAAAGTTTTGCTGTTCCAAAGCTAAACCCAAAGGTTTATTATCTTTTGAATACACTAATGTTGCTAATGAAGATTGTGTGGAGTTTTGTATGAAGGAAAAATTTCAGGTGTAGAGAGAGAATAATGTAATAAGATGAAGAATGGAAAAAAGCTCAAGCTTGGGGATGCCACCCCGGTGTCACCCCAAGAAATATCCAAGAGGTACAAGCGTCAAAGCTTGGGGATGCCCAAGGCATCCCCTTCTTCAATAAAAAACTCAAGTCTTTCTAGACACTTCGTTTTTATTGTTTTATGCACTTTGTGTTGTTCTTGGAGCGTCTTAGTTTTTGTTTGCTTTCCTTAGTTTGTTTAGTTTGCTTGAATAAAGTAGTTTGGACCCCCGTTCTCGCTGTGTTGTTTCAAATAAGTTGATTGGTGTTGGAAAGGAGTAGAAAGTTCTTGCTTGAAAGTGCAAGAGGAGCTTGCATTGACCGTGACAAAGACTTTAGCATGACATGATAGGTGTTGTTTTGACCTTATGCTTAGTGATTATTGTTGTAGCATGTCTTGTTTCAAACAATTGGGATTGCTTAGTGTGCCTTGAAAGAATCATGCGTTGTTTTAGCATACAAAAGCATAGTATTGTGGTATTCTCCTTTGACGCTTTGTTCGGGTTGACTTGGCACATGCTCACACCATGTTATGACTATGAACAAGTCACCATAGCCTCTATGATCATTTATTCCTTGACTTGTAGTACCACTCTATGCTTTGATTAGTAATGTTTTGACGCTCTGTATGATTATGGACATTATTGCTCTCTTAGTTGGTTGCTACTAGTCTTTTGCTAGCCTCCACTTGTATGAGTAAGCTCTACTCATGCTTCCAACTTCCAAGAAACCAAGTTATTTCAAAGTGCCCACTATAAATTCCTATGCATGGTGTATTACACCATTCCAAGTATATTCTTGTTTTCAGCTATCTTCCAATTAAAAAGTATTTTGTTATGTGAAAACTTAGTGATTAAAGCCCTCACAAACTTGATGGCACACTTTATATTCTTTGCCCCTAATAAACTTGAACCATTGTGTTATCTATGTTGTATATTCTTGCACTTATACGTTGGAATTAGCAGAACCATGCTGTCATGGGGAACATTTTCAACACTGCACTTGTACTTTGTACACGGTTGATATCATGCTCTTTTGTCTATGGATGTCGCCGATGTGAAATAAAGAGGGAGCTTGTAAGTCCATGAAGTTATGTATTTTGTGTTAGAGAAAAGCCTGGGCCGCTAGCCTAAGCCATGCCTAATCATGGTGGAAACTTGCAGCATCACCATAATGAGCATTCTATGAAGCATCCTCAATAAAAAGCTATTCACATAGTAAATAAAAAGATCGATGAGATGCTCATTGTCTGCTTTCCTTGTCATTTTGGTTATGGGATAGCTCATGTACCATGTGCAAGGGGTACCCCGTTGGCGGTTCTCTATGATACACATGTACTTACTATGACAAGAACTTAAAGGTGACTAAAGTTGAGTAGCATGCGGTTCGGCCCTCATATTCAAGGGACATGAGATTGCCAACTTATACTTTGTCAAGCATATACTCCATCTTTGTTCACTCTAACCTTAATCACTTCAAGATACTTATGATAGTGGCAATGAGGACTGAAAGCTAACAAGTACCATAATTTTTGGAAGCTATTTTTGAAACTTGAAACCCTGCTTCCCTTTATGAAGGGCCTTTATTCCACTATTATATTGAGTCTCCACCTTCTACCTTTAGGCACCATTAAGAGAGCATAGTTGCCATTCTTAGTTCTATGTGCAGTGTCCCAAAACTTATTGATTGATGCATATTGTTGATATTACTTGTTCTTGTGCTACTTGTATCTAGTCACTCTTATGAACTTTGAAGGTGTCCTATGCATCTATTTGATACTCTATGAGGGACAAGCTGAATGTCACTATGCCATGTTTTCTGTATGTAAAACAAATAAACGTTTTTCAATGCATGTTATTCATGATCTTTGTTTGTAGCCTTTCATGTTGCATGCATAGTTACTTTGTCTTATTGTTTGAACTCCATCTTTCATGCACATGTTTAGAGTTCTTTGATCCCACCTTTCAATGCTTGCAAATGGTTTGATTTTGGTTCTGATGGTGCATGTCACCTCAAAAATTATTCTTTTATCACTTACCTACTCGAGGACGAGCAGGAGTTAAGCTTGGGGATGCTTGATACATCGGAAACGTATCTATAATTTTTGATGCTCCAAGCTTGTTTACTATCTACTTTGCTTTGCTTTGTCTACACTTTGAGGTGTTTATATAGGTTTTCTGGAACTAACCTATTAACAAGTTGCTACAGTGCCTGTTGCATGTTTTCTTCTGTTTTTGGTTCCAGAAAGAAAAAAAATCAATATTATCGGAATTGGTCGGGACAAAAGCCAAAGTCAATATTTTATCGTGGGCAACACGAAGCCAGAAGACGAGACGGAAAAGGCTCACCAGGGGGCCACACCCCCTGGCCACGCGGGTGGTCCCACCCCGCACCTGGGGGGGTGCAGCCGCCCTGGTGGCCCCCTGCCTCGCCTCTTAGCCTATAAGAAGCCCCCGATACAGAAACCCTAGGCACCCGATCAAAACTCCACGAAACCGTCTATAGCCGCCGCCACCATTGTCCCTACATCGGGGGGATCTGAAGTTCTTCCTGGCACCCTGCCGGAGGGGAGATCATCCCGGAGGCCTTCTTCTTCATCATGCCAGCCTCCGGTATGAAGTGTGAGTAGTTCCACCTTGGACTACGGGTCCATGTAGTAGCTAGATGGTGGTATCTCCTCCTTTGTGTTTTCATGTATAGATCTTGTGAGCTCCGTTCATGATCAAGATATAATATATTTGTAATCATGCATGTTGTGTTTGCGGGGATCCAATGGATATTGAGATTACTATGTCAGATTGATTAATGGTTTTGTATATTTGATTCTATCATGTATGTGTTGTTTGTGATCTTGCATGCTCTCCGTTGTTAGTAGCTATCTTGGCCAAGTAGTTGCTAGTGACTCCAAGATGGGGGTATTTATGCTCGATGGTGGGTTCATGCCTCTAGTTTCCAAGGGAAGTGACATAAATCTCTTTGGTTGTAGATGTGTTGTTGCCACTAGGGAGAAAACAACGGTCTCTTGTTCATGGAACGAGTGAATTGTTTATCTTACACACTTTGCTTAAAGCAGTTGTCTGTTGCTTACAACTTAATACTGGAGGGGGTTCGAATGATAACTTGAAGGTGGACTTCTAGTCATAGATTCAGTTGGATGGTGGTCTATGTATATTGTTGTATTGCCCAATCGAATCCCATAGGATCTTTTTGTCTAGTATTGCATTGTTATGCCTTGCTCAGTCCTGTCAATTGCCCTGTTGTAATTTGTTTATCCAGCATGCCATGTTTATTTTGTAGGGGTTCGTAGCATGGAAAAACAAAATTTTCTATCGCATACAAACAAACAAGCCAAGATCTATCTACTAGATTGTAGCAACGAGTCGATAGAGGAACTCACCCTCGAAGATTCCAAAGCGGTTAACGAGAGCAGATTCTCGTGGGTGATGTAGTCGTACTCTTTCCGATCTCAAGATCGCGTAGACGATCCTTCCGGCGCTGCGTTCCGGCAGCGCTCCCGCAGTCGGTCACACGTTCGGTACTCGACGAAGACCTTCCTCTCCCTTGTTCCAGCAGGCAGCGGAGGTTGTAGCACTCTCCTCGCGATTCCGGCAGCACAACGGCGTGGTACCGGAAGTAGAGGGGAGATCCCGCAGGGCTTCGCCTTAAGCCGGAGCGAGTATGGTGGAGTATGAGAGAGGGCTATTAGTGGTCTAGAGATTAGACACACCAATTAGAAGGCTCTAAACCGCAGGCTAAAGCAATTAGAAGCTCTAAACCAAAACGGCTCTAAACCGGAGATTAGAGGTAGAAACTTGTGTGTCTAGAGGAGGAGGCCCTGCCCCTCCTTTTATAGGTGGGAGGGGCGGCCAAGGGGAGGGGAGTCCCTCCCCAAGTCGGCCTTGGTTGGCGCGCCGGCTTGGAGGGACTCCTCCCCCAAGTCGGTTCCAACCACCTCTTGCTTGTTTCCCACAGTTTCCTGTTTTAGCCGTTTGACTTTCAAACTGGCCGTTTGACTTTTCTGTTTGGGATTCAATTTAATCCTTTATTTGGAACAGCGAGAACACTTAGTACATGATGCAATCATTCAAATATGCAATGACACATTCATGTACCCTCCCCCCCCAGAGTGCCGGACAATCCGGAACCTTCTAGAACATTCCCGATGAAAACACCGGAATCATTCCCGAACTCCGAAATGGGACTTTCCTTATATGAATCTTATTCTCCGGACCATTCCGGATCACCTCGTGATATCCCGGATCCCATCCGAGACTTCGAACAACATTCGGTCTCTTTCTCATAATACCATAACTACTCAAACAACGTCGAATCCTTAAGTGTGTCTCCCTACGGTTCGTGAATTATGCGGACATGATCGAGACACTTCTCCGAACAATAACCAATAGAAGAATCTGGAAATTCATATGGCTCCCACATATTTCTACGATTACTTTGCGATCGAATGAACCACTTACATACGATACCAATTTCCCTTTGTCTCACGATATGTTACTTATCCGAGGTTATGATCGTCGGTATCTCTGCATACCTAGTTCAACCTCGTTACCGATAAGTACTCTTTTCTCGTTCCCGTGATATGTGATCCCTTGTGAGCCAGTCACATGCTTGCAAGCCAATTGGATGACATTCCACCGAGAGGGCCCAGAGTATATCTATCCGTCATATGGATGGACAAATCCCACTCTTGATCCATGTGTTTCAACCAATACTTTCTGAACACTCAATGCCACCTTTATAGCCACCCTGTTACGGTGTGGTGTTTGATGACATCAAAACATCCATCCGGAAAAGGTGATATGCATGATCTCATGGTCGAAGGAATTAGGTTACTATGTATCAGAAAGCATATAGCAATTGAACTATTGAAATGACTTGATCTTTATGCTACGCTTATCTATAGGAGTATGTCCATCACATCATTCTCCTAATGATATGATCCTGTTGTTAATAACATCTCTATGTTCATGATCAGGAAACCATGATCATATATTAACCAACAAGCTAGTTTAACAAGAGGCTTTACTAGGGACTCTTATTTTAGTTTACAAATCACACAAGTATTAATGTTTCCGGTTAATACAATTATAGCATGGTATGTAAACATTTATCATAAGTGTGAAGATATGATAATAACCACTTTATTATTGCCTCTTGGGCATATCTCCAACATATTTATCTAAGGAGAACACCTCTAGTGAACTATGAACCCCGGACCAATCTTTACCATTGATACATCTTCCACTCTTACTGTTTACTTGCTGCAAACCATCATCACCTTCCAAACAATACAGTTAATCCTTTGTTACAGCAACCAGTGAGATTGACAACCTTACTGTTGGTTGGGGCAAAGTCTTGAGTTTGTGTTGTGCAGGTTTCCACGTTGCTTGCAACACCTTTGAGGCGTTTCCTTCCTTCTACTGGTTTGATAACCTCGGTTTCTTACCGAGGGAAAACTTGTTGATGTGCTACATCACACCTTGGTCTTGGGGTTTCCCAATGGAGCGTTCAACATGCATCACAGAGGGAGTACTATCTACAATTCACTAACATCGCTGATGAACCAGCTAAAATAATTGCTATAGCTAAGGTATGCTTGCCAGCGTTGTTTTGCATCACTTCCTTCAACTCCGCGGTGAACTAAACGGTAACACCTAGCATCCCGTCGTGAAGAAGTTTGAACTGGTACACTGTACTCATTACATATTTTTGCTAGCTAAACATACCAATATCACATAGTGTTCGACAAAGAAAGACCAAAATATTTTGGACAACTTAGATTTCATTGGTGTAGCAAAGCATGCCTAATATATCTTCTATTTTGTTTATGGTAGCATTAAAACAAACCAGAAAAATAAACAAGTTACAAAGGATAATGACACACAGAAAAGCACCTGCTTATCCACCACACCTATCCATCGAGTGCTAAAATGGAATGTCGGCGGCTCTCGCCGAAGCTCGCATGCCCATCTAGTTTGAATGATAGTTAGCTAACCGTCATAAAAGACTGGTTGCATACCGGCACATGTGGGAAGCATCAGGAATATATGTACATGGTCTTTGCATAAGAAGACAAAATTTCCCCTTAATAATGTCGAAACGTATCCGCCACCATGCTAATTCAATGGAACCATGTTTACTACAAGGTTGCTCATGGCCAATGGGATGCATGGCTGTTTGGCCTCGTGAAAATACACCGTGAACCATAGGCATGTGTGCCGGCCGTCTACCTTGTTTTATAGATGTGTATTGCGGCCGAGGGGTTGATCCTCGTGCCGTGGTACACGCATGTCTTGCCTAAGAGGTGCATGGCTGTTTTACTTCGTGAAACTACACTGTGAAACACACATGTGTGCTAGCCGATCGACCATCTTTTATGCATGTATATTGTCGGGTTGATTCTTGATCTGTGCTGCACACATGTCTTTCCTACGGATTGTATGACCATAGTTATTAGCAAGTGCACCGTGATCAATGCATGTCCACCGTGTGAGACGGGTGTAATTTGCGGCCACGGTCTGCCATTGATTGTGGAGAGTTTCCGTTTGCCACCTTATGCCGTGTGCTCCCTCAATCTAATCGAACGCAGCTACTCTATGCACCGTGGCCACCATGGGAAGGCCACTATTTCCCATAAAGCCCAACTTTAAATTTATTGTGTAATTATGCATAATATAAACCTAATACGCAGAATAATATAAAACAAAGAGAGTATTGTATAATTTATTGTATAAACCTAATACGCAGAAAATAACATATTTTTTCTTTCCCTGCTATGTCCTTATACGCGGCAAGTAGGACTAGATGGACGAAAAATTTACGCGTGAACTAAATACACATATTTAGTGAGCCTTGTCTTGTCGCATGGATGATTTTTTCAGTATAAAAGCATATATATACTTTTTCTAGTCTAATATTCTCTGGCATATTGAGTCCTTTGATTGTTCGGACATATTAGCTGGTTGACTCTATTTTTTATTTTCTTACACATACGCGAATTGAAAATACAATTTTTTCTATGCTGAACTCCCCATATTTTACGTGGACTAATCTAACCGTTTATACACCTCTCATATTTCTAGCCTACCGTTTTTTTAACCGCACAGCTAGAGTCCTATGGATATACGACCTTGAATCATATGGATGTGGCAGACCAACGTGCTAGACTATACTACGAGGTACAAAATTTATTGACTAAAGAATTTTCTAGTCTAGGCATTTTTTTGTGAACGGGACAGCTAGAATCCCACGGATATACGACTTTGAATCGTATGGACGTGGCAGCCTAACGTGCGACTATAACCATAGGGTACAAAATTGATTGATTAAACAATTACGTAATATTTACTCTCTTATTAAATCCTAGCCATATATTTTGGATCTAACTATCAGATTAATTTAGGTGATGTGGATCAATGTGGTGCCTCGAAAAACACCCTTATATTACTTTTAGTATATAACTAGCACATGCGAGGGCATCATCTACATTGTGAAACACATAATATGGGGATGTCTTCTCTGTTATTTAACACATTCTTTATTGTAAAATACATTGTGTTTTGATATCAACATATTTTTTTCAAGTTATAACTTTGACATTTATTTCATATATGATTATGTTTGCTTTGAATAACAATAAAATAGTTTCTAAAAAATTCTAGTGGTACTATTGTTTTCTCAATGTCTACTTTTAGTTAAGTGGTGTTGCGAGGACATCAACATAACTAAGCAGCAATGTAAATGCCCGTTAGGTCAACTGTCTTGTGCTCGCTAGTCGAGATTGGAAAATCTATCCTTGTAGCCATTTTGTGCATGATTGTAGAGAGTAAACAGGCTTGTCTATTCATATATACCACATAAAAAATATTGTATTTTCTAGAACTATTACTTATGTTTACAATCAGATCATCTTGTGTAAACAAAATGCCCGTACCATACTTGACTCACTTGCCTTGTTGTACACTAAAAAAGGCATTTGCAGCCGCCAAATAAAATCTCAGTTGAGTGAGTTTACGAAATAAATTTTCCTCCTTATCTACAATTGTATTATCATTTATCGTGGATTATATATATTTTTTTGTCCTTATGAATGTGCAACAAAGTTCATCAGAGTCACATGTAGAATGATATTATATTTGTTTTTTCTCAGAGTAGTGGGCGATATTAGACCTTAAAGACATTGAAACTATGTCGTTTTGTTTTTCATCTAAGGATTCCAGGAATATTCTAATCTATTAAAACTATATGGAGCAGAACAATGTATGTGTTGTCACTATCTTGATCACAACGACCATACCAACTCATAGTTCAGAAACGGCCCTCACTCAGCTCCCATCTCTTGCGCCTTTCCTAATATATATGTTCCTCTTCAAATAAGCCAAAGGTTATATATCTTCTTCGGATTAGAAATAAAAATCTGATTTCCATGTAACGAAAATATGCCCTAATTGACAACAACACAAAACAACAGCTAGGAGGATCAAGGATGTGTGTTCTCTGACCATCTTCTTTTGGTTAAATATTTCTAATTGCATGTAGCCTATCTGGTTTGTGGTAACAAACAGAGATGATAAGTATTGTAGAATCGATAACATGCTGCATTAGTTAACATATGATCCAAAGAACATAATTATAATTAATATAATAAACATAATAATTATATAACACGGGTTCACGGGATAACATAGTGATAATGATTCGAAGAGGACAACTAAGTAAACTACTATACATTGAATAATTTTCCATTACAAAAATAACTGCATTAACATAGACCATCAAAATTGTTTCACTAAACTTGCATCTTCTCTATCAGTGGGTATTTTTCAGGGACTTAAGTACGCTCAAGTATTAATTCTATTTTGCTAAATTTGATTGCTAATGAGCAATGAAAATGCTAAGTGCAAAAACATCTTTGAAATTTCTTAATTCCACTCACCGTTGGGCTCCGTCATTTTCCATTCCTGCTGTATCATCTTATACATATGGGCTCCCATTTTATACCAACAATCCTGCAACGAATTTTAGCATCCAAACTGAATTATAATAGACACCTTTCGAATCCTCCTTGTTATTTCAAATAGAAATGCACTTATACTATAGACTATGATTATATTCCATTGTATCTACTAAAGCAGGAAGGACCTAACTACCCCACACCTTTCTAAAAATTTGATGTATTTGAAATTTTGTTGCTAATGAACAATGAAAATTCTAAGTGCGAAAAACATCTTTGAAATTACTTAATTCCACTCACCGTGGGGCTTCGTCATTTTCCATTCCCGCTGTACCACCTTATACATATGGGCTCCCATTTTATACCAACAATCCTGCAAAGAATTTTAGCATCCAAACCAAAGACACCTTTCGGATCCTCCTTGTTATTTCAAATTGTGATGCACTTATACTATAGACTATGATTATCTTCCATTTTATCTACTAAAGAAGGAACAAACTAACTACCCAACACCTTTCTAAAAAAATCAATTTATTTGTAGTCATAGTGTAGTAATCAGGAAGGTCAGAACACTTTTATTGGTTTACAGATAATAATATTGTCGGGGGGTTAACCTCGGGTAGGTCGGAGACGGGGAAAGACAGAGGTACCGTCCCCGTCTGGTTTCCGAGCTACAGCCTAAGTCGGCCGAATCATGGATATGTCGGCCGAAGAACGGAGGCAAGAAGCCCATGTATAGGTATCAAGTGGTTACCCGGCCGAATTAATGAGAGAATCGGCCAGGTTACCCAAATGATCTTCATGCAGGTAAGGAACGAGCCGAGTAACACAAGGTAAGGCCGAGTAATACTAAGCTTGCAGGAGAAGGAGAAGCCCAGGGTCAAACTATAGCTGCAGGCTAGAAGGAATCAGAACAGGGCCAAGCACAAGAGACAATGACGCACAGCGTCAGAGGGGCAGAAGGAGGTCACGGAGGTGACAGTCCTGGAGCCCGAGGCACGCAGGAGGGGGCCACTGGAGTCTTGCCGTCATTAGAAGGGCGACAGGGAAAGGAGGCCGCCGAACTACTATTTTGGGACAAGCATATTCCACGAATATGCTTGCCTCGTCAGCCCTAAGGGCACCCAAGGCACCCCTTTATAAGGGGATGTTTGGACCCTGAGGGGGATATAGACGCGCTGAGCACCGTTAGGCTGGGAAAATTGACATTGTCCTTCTGTATACAGCTCAAGGAGCGCTTGTAACCCATCAAGAGAAAAATAAAGTTCATCACTTTGGCAGCTTGAGTGTAAAGACAGCTGCATCTTCCCTCCCCAGATCCCACTAGCATCCATTGGCCCCGTACTTTAGCCTACCCATGGCATCTGCCGTGCAACCACCACGACAGTTGGCGCCCACCGTGGGGCCAGCAGCGGTGCTAGCTGGAGTTGTGATCCGGACGGGAAACTTCATCAACACCGGCGAGCGCGTTGTTTCTGGCTTGGTCCAGAGATTTGGCCTCTGCGACTATGTCAGAGACAATGCAGGGAGCTTCAGGGGGAAGACCCCTCCGCGCAACGGGATTTTCATCGGCCTGGGCGAGCACAGGGTCTATGTCGGCGTCGACATCACCGATATTTATCCTCACCAGGTTGTTGTTGCAGGGGAACCACCTCGAAGTGCGGCGAGCTGTCCATCAAGAGAGCATCTGGCAGGCAGCGTCGAGGTGATGGTCGCAGCAGGGACTCAAGCGGGAGCAGCATTAGCCGGGTCAAGCAGAGAAGCCGCCGCAAGCGCACAGGGTCCGCCCAAGCAGGTCACACTGCAAACCGCCGAAGTAATTCCGCCAGTGACAAACCCGGCCGAGCTGCATGACACCACCCCAAAGGCACCAAGAGTGAGAGGACCACCTCTGGAGAGACCAGAGAACATTCTTCAGGCAACTATAGAGAACCTAACCACACCTGTAGCGCCGATACTTGATCCGGCAAATGCTCAGGCAGAGTTAGAGGAAACCAGGCAAAAGGTGCTGGTAGAGGCCAAAAAAGTATCAGCCCTGCGGGAATCCTTGAACAGGACCCTGAGAGAATATGCAAAAGCTAATAAGCTTGATATCGCACCCGAGCGGGTGGACGAGCTAAGATTAAGAGGTAAGAACCTCATGAATGATATTAACAAAGAGCATGAAGCTCACAGAGCCGAATCAGGCGATTTGGGTTTGCCGAGGTACAGTACCCCGGCGAAAAACCTGAGAGCGGCAAATGCCGCAGCATTGGAATTAGAGGGGTTAACAGGGGAAGCTCGGCAGAAACAACAAGAAAGAGTGAATGAGCTGGTGCGCATCGCGAACCAGCAAAATGAGGAAATGCTCAGAGCTAACACGGCAAGACCAGGGGCTTCACGGATGGTTCATTCGGCAGGGGCAGCACCTGCTTTATCTGCGGCAGCGGCATCTTCACCCGGAAACAACGCTAGAAAAGAAAAAGCAGTAACCTCAGGGAAGAGGAACAAACAAATTGTTCCATATGACCCAGCAATAGCTGGAAAGGCAAATGAGAACAGAGGCAATGCAAGCCGAGGTAATAGTGGGGAGAGAAACCACGGCCGTGTGGAAAAGGACGGCGGCGGCCGAGGTAATGGGGAGCACGGCAGGAAAGAACCCGCAAGAGACAATCATGAAAACCAAACCCCGGCCGAGGTAAGGAGGGAAGTGCCGCTCAACCCGCAACCAAGACATGAGCCTCGGCAGGAAAGAGAAGTGAGGCCAGCTCGCCACAATCAGATGAATGAAAGGTATAATGATGGGTATTCCGAGGTAGAATACGCAAATCAGGGTGGAAACAATCACTATGGGATGCAGGATAGAATCCTGTACAGAGATTTGCCAGCAAATGATGCAAGAGTAAAGTTGGATCGACTATACCGGTCCGAGCTATTGGAAGAGCAAGGTCCACCAGGTCCGACATGTTTTGGACCACGGATCATGGGCGAACCACCAGTGCCGAATTTTCAGTTGGCAAGAGGCACAAAAACATACAATGGAAGTACCAAGCCACAAGACTGGTTGATTGATTATGCCACCGCTGTGAAGATAGCGGGTGGCAACTTAAGATGGGTTGTGCGGTATGTCCCACAGATGTTGGAAGGACCAGCCAGGGTGTGGTTGAATAATCAACCAGCTGGCAGTATCAACTGCTGGTTAGATTTCGAAGAAATGTTCGTTAGCAACTTTACCAGCACATACAAGAGACCAAATAGACCACAGCAACTAGCCATGTGCAAGCAGAGGCCGGATGAAACAGATAGAGAGTTTTTAACTCGATGGTGTAACCTGAGAAACTCATGTGAGGGAGTTATCGAATCGCAAGCAATCGCTTGGTTCGCGCAAGGCTGCCTTTATGCCAGCGTGTTGTGGCAACGCCTGCAGAGAGATATGCCAACCACACTGGCAGAAACTATCAGAATAGCGGACTCCTATGCATTGGGTGACCCAACCCAACCGGAGTTAATGTCGGCAGATCATCGTGAGCAACAGGACCAGTACACGAGAGAATTGGTCGGGTCATCCAGGCGTGATTTCAGAGGAAGAAGAAGAGAAGAGAGGCCGGATTATAGATATAATTCAGCCCAGGTGGCGGCTGTAGCACAAGATCAGCCGAGTCACGGAGCAACTCAACGACAGAAAAATGGACCTCAACAGTGGACATCAAGAAATGAGGGAAAGAGGCAATGGACCCCAGAGCAAAAGAAGCAATGGCAAGAGAGGCCGAAGTATACGTTCGAATCCATGTTAGATCAGTCGTGTAAATTTCACACATCAAACCCATCTAGACCGGCCAATCATACAACCCGGCAATGCGCCTGGATGAAAAACGCGATGGGGAACCCGGCAGGAGTTCAGGCTCCCCATCAGGTGCAACAGCAGCATCAACCGCAATTAACTGGAGCAAATACACAGCAACTGATGCTACCGCCCCCTCCCCCGAGGTACGATAACTCGGATCGGAGGGATGCAGTGCATCAGGTAATGAACCAGGGGCAGGACGGAAGGATAAATCCGGCAAATGCTGGACGTAATGATTACAGGGAACATCACCAGTCTTATTGTGTGTTCACGACAGAACAGCAGGACAAGCAGAGTGTGCAGCGCCGGCATATGGAAGTGAATGCAGTTGTACCGGCAGTGCCAAGATACCAGCCATGGTCTGATCAGGAGGTGACCTGGAGCATGAAAGACCACCCCAGGATAATGCCGAGTCCAGGATCATATGCACTTGTGTTGGATCCGACGTTTGTGGGACCAAGCATCAATGTGAAATTCTCAAAAGTACTCATCGACAATGGAAGCAGTATCAACATCATGTACAAAGATACCATGCATAAGCTCGGAATATCACAGAATATGCTGCAGTCCACGAGGACAACTTTCCATGGGATAGTGCCAGGGCTTTCATGTGAGCCCATCGGTAAAGTCCGAGTGGACGTATTATTCGGTACAAGAGATAACTGCAGAGCAGAAAATTTAGAATTTGAGGTGGTCGATCTGGAAAGTTGTTATCACGCCCTACTCGGACGACCCGCACTGGCCAAATTCATGAGCAGCTGTCATATAGGTTATCTAAAGATGAAGTTACCCGGACCACAAGGGGTGATAACAGTTGCAGGGGATTACAAGAAGTCAATGGAGTGTGCTTCGGCCGGGTCAAATTTGGCCGAGTCATTGGTTATAGCAAGAGAAAAGAAAAGGATTCAGGAGGTAGCAGCCCTCGCTCAGTCAGCACAGTTAAGCATGCCGGCACTGGCCAACCCTCATGGCAGTGTTTCTTTTCAGCCGACCAAAGAGACGAAGAAATTTCAGATTGATGAGCAATTCCCGGAGCGCACTGTTACTATTGGTGCAGGCCTTGACGCTAAATAGGAAGGCGAGCTCACCAACTTCCTCCGTGAGAATCGGGACATATTTGCATGGTCAACTCAAGATCTGCAAGGTGTGCCGAGGGAGTTGGCTGAGCACTCTTTAAACGTCAGGCCAGGAGCAAGGCCGGTGACGCAACCTCTCCGCCGCTTCGCCGAAGACAGGAGAAAAGTAATAGGGGATGAAATAGCTCGGCTTCTCGCAGCCGGGTTCATCATGGAGGTGCTATATCCGGATTGGTTATCAAATCCGGTGTTAGTAGAAAAGAAAAAAGATGACCCCAACGTAGCCATTGTGTGGCGAATGTGTATCGACTACACTAACCTGAACAAGGCGTGTCCGAAAGATCCTTTTCCATTGCCTAGAATAGACCAAGTCATTGACTCGACCGCTGGCTGTGAGCTGTTATCATTTGTAGACGCGTATTCTGGTTTCCACCAGATACCGTTAAATCCGGCCGATCAAATAAAGACTGCATTTATTACCCCGTACGGGGCTTATTGTTATCGCACAATGCCATTCGGCCTGCGAAATGCAGGAGCAACGTACCAAAGATGCATGCAAAAATGCCTACATGATCAGATAGGGAAAAATGTACAAGTGTATGTGGATGACGTGGTCATCAAAACTAAGGAAAGCAAAACCTTGCTAGAAGATATACGGCAAACCTTCGCGAACCTGAGAAGGTTCCGAATGAAGCTTAATCCAGAGAAATGCACATTTGGCGTGCCGGCAGGAAAACTACTCGGTTTCCTGGTGTCCAGCCGAGGTATCGAGGCTAATCCAACGAAGATAAGAGCAGTAGAAAGAATGGAATTGCCCAGATGTTTGAACGATGTACAAAAATTCACGGGCTGCTTGGCCTCGCTTAGTCGATTTGTATGTCGGCTAGGAGAAAAGGCATTGCCACTCTATCAACTGATGAGAAAGTCGGACAAATTCAGCTGGACTCCGCAGGCGGACCTTGCATTTCATGAGTTGAAAAAGATGCTAGTTACGGCACCCATTTTAGCTTCTCCATTATCGAGAGAACCTATGCTACTCTATGTGGCGGCTACCAATCGAGTAGTTAGTACTGTGGTCGTAGTGGAACGACTTGAAGATGGTAAGTCCATTCAGAGGCCGGTGTATTATCTGAGCGAAGTATTATCCGCCTCAAAGCAGAATTATCCGCACTATCAGAAGATGGCTTATGGAATATATATGTCGGCAAAAAAGCTTAAGCATTACTTTGAAGAGCACCCCGTCAAAGTAATTTGTGAGGCGCCCATAGCCGACATATTGAACAACAAAGATGCAAGTGGCCGAATAGCAAAATGGGCGATCGAGTTATCACCGTATGCTCCACAATTTGATAGAAGAGATGCAATCAAATCTCAGGCTGTTGCCGATTTTCTCGTAGACTGGGCCGAGGTGCAGTATGAGCCACCATTGCCAGATCCAAATTACTGGACAATGCATTTTGATGGTTCCAAACTAAGGAATGGTTTGGGAGCAGGAATAGTGCTAACCTCGCCTAAAAAAGATCAATTGAAATATGTACTGCAAATACATTTTGCTGCGTCCAACAATGTAGCTGAATATGAAGCGCTAGTCCATGGATTAAAAGTTGCAAAAGAAATCGGTATACGCCGAATCCTATGCTACGGTGACTCGGATCTAGTAGTACAGCAAGTATCGGGCAGTTGGGACGCATTAGATGCTAATATGGCTTTATACAGATTCCATGTGCAAAAAATCAGTGGATACTTTGAAGGATGTGAATTCCACCACATACCACGAGCAGAAAATGACGCTGCCGACACATTGTCAAAATTAGGATCGACCCGGCAGTCAATTCCGCCAGGTATTGCCTTGGAGCACCTCAGGAAACCATCAATAATCCCATCACCAGAATCCGAATCAATCTTTGTCCCAGCAAGTTCTACAGAAAATCACACGCGAATGGAGGTAGATCAGCAGAAAGACTCGGAACCCCTAAGGAAGGGAACGACCGAGGTAATCACAATCATGGAGAGAGCCGGGGTATATACGTCGGCAGACAACATGGAGATAGACAGTGAGATCACTTCAGAAAGAGTAACACCGATATGGGCGCAACCCATATTTTCTTACCTAAAAGACGCCATGCTGCCGAGTAATGAGGTATTAGCTAGACAAACCATAAGAAGAGCAAAAGCCTATACAATCATAAACAATGAGTTATATAAGAGAAGTGTAACAAACGTATTGCAGAAGTGCGTGAGTTCCACAGAAGGTCAGGAAATCCTTCTAGACATACACCAAGGAGAATGTGGGCACCATGCCTCATCTCGCGCTTTAGTAGCCAAGGCATTTAGGCATGGATTTTACTGGCCAACGGCGTTAAAAGAGGCAGAGGAATTAGTTAAGAAGTGCAATGGATGTCAGAGATACGCAACCAGAATACATATGCCGTCAGCCGAGTTAAAAACAATACCCATCACTTGGCCATTTTCTGTATGGGGTTTAGACATGGTGGGACCATTCAAGCCGGCGAGAGGAGGAATGACCCACATGTTGGTTATGGTAGACAAGTTCACCAAGTGGATTGAAGTAAAACCAATCAAAAAGTGTGATGGGCACACAGCAGTGAAATTTCTCAAGGATATCATCTTGAGATACGGGTACCCACATAGCATTATTACGGATAATGGCACAAACTTTGCAGAAGGAGCCTTCGCTAGATTTTGCCAAGAGAAGCACATAAGACTAGATATTGCCTCAGTAGCTCACCCAGCATCCAATGGACAAGTGGAAAGGTCTAATGGACTAGTGCTATCAGGAATAAAAACCCGACTTATTGAACCTTTGCAAAGGTCGGCAGGGTGTTGGATCGAAGAAATCCCAGCCGTGTTATGGAGCCTTCGGACTACTCCGAATAGATCAACAGGCTATACTCCATTCTTTCTGGTGTACGGGGCAGAGGCCGTACTCCCAGCCGACATAATATATGACTCGCCAAGAGTTGCTCAGTACACAACCTCGGAGACGAACGAAATAGCTCGGCAAGATGCCGTAGACTTGTTGGAAGAAGCCAGAGAATTGACATTGTCACGGTCGGCTATTTATCAACAGAACCTACGGCGGTATCACAGCAAGAAAGTGAATCCAAGAGTATTCAAAGAAGGAGATTTGGTCCTCCGACTAGTGCAACGCACGGCCGGCATGCACAAGTTGTCACCCCCATGGGAAGGACCATTTATTGTAAGCAAAGCATTGCACAACGATGCATATTATCTGATCGATGCTCAGTCCCCTGAAGAGAACAAGGCAGACAAAGCTGGTGAAGAAACGAAGCGCCCTTGGAATGTGGCTTTACTTCGGCCATTTTACTCTTAGCATTACATCTCAAGGTCGAAATCCAATGATGTATTTGAATCTTGGCACCCAGAGCAGTGACTCGGGGACTGCCGTAGGATATATATTTATTTCATATCATGTATTCAAACCTCGGCACCCAGAGCAGTTACTCGGGGACTGCCATATGTTATGTTAATTCCTGTTAGATGTTTGAACCTCGGCACCCAGAGCAGTTACTCGGGGACTGCCATATGTAATGATTATTTCGTATTATATGTTTGAACCTCGACACCCAGAGCAATGACTCGGGGACTGCCATATGGTATATTTATTTCTTTCGCGTTACATACTTGAACCTCGACACCCAGAGCAATGACTCGGGGACTGCCATATGGTATATTTATTTCTTCCGCGTTACATACTTGAACATTGGCGACCAGAGCAGTGACTCGGGGACTGTCGTATGTTGTATTCCTTTCATGTTACGAATATGACCTCGGTGCCAAGAGCAATAACTCAGGGACTATCATATGATATGTCAATTTCGTATTGACACCTAAACTTCGGCGTATAAAGCAGCAACTCGGGGACTACCGTCTGATACCTCAAACTTATGCTGAATGCAATCTTATCAGTTTTATACTACCCCCGAAACTTGATTTATATAAGGGAATTTCAGACAATAGACAACGGTCCAGCGGTTGTTGTTTGTTTCCACAACGGAATAATTAACTGATGTTCAAAACAGGGCAATAACATGGATATCCAGCGCTAATGCCTGGATAAGATCATCAAAATAACGGCAAAGTTAAGCCCTAAAAAGATCAAGAAGTTACAGGCCAGCAAGGCAAGAATTCGGATGAGCATCCACTTAACCAAGAGTCTCAACAATACATAGCAAAAGAAATTCAAATCATACAACGAGCTGACAAATTTTTCGTCTACATTATACGCCCGGCATACCAGGGATCGCAAATAACTTAGGCGTTGTTCGTTGGAGGGGCAGCCACTTGCTCAGGTGCGGGGCACTCCGAAGTAGGAGGAACTTCGACTGAGGTCGCCTCGCCCTCCGCCGACCCAAGTGCAACTTCGGCAGTCTCCCGGGGTTGTTCAGGAGCGTCAGTACGTGCGGTGGAATGCCCGGTGCCTTTGGAGGAAGACCGCGCATCACCGTTGCTATCTGAGCTTGAGCTGGAGCTATCGGATGTGGCCGAATCATCTTCACCTTCCCCATGCTCAGCTGAATCATCACCCGAAGCACCCTCAGCCGCGACCTCTTGATCCGGATCTGGGAGAAAACTCGGCCCTTCATTCCAAGTGTGCACGTCGGCGTACTCGACGAGCTGGAAAGCCCGAGCTTGCCGAAGAGCAACAAAGGTGGGATCTTCAACCCAGCGGGAGCCAGTGCGCAAATTCCTTAGAATGTCAAGAGAGATATCTTCATACCATGACATGATTACAGTAAGGGCCATGTCGGCACCAGCACGCCCGGCAGATTCTCTCCAAAGACTCAGCTGCCTCTCAGATGCCATCAGCCTTGTCACCAATAACTTAATTTCGTTGATATCAGGGGTCCCTGAGGTATTCGGCCAGAGTGCATGGTAAGCTCGGATAGCGGCCTGCACTAAGTCCCGGCCCATAATTTTCATCGGACCAACTGCAGCACCAACAGCAACCAAGAAATCCTCCATCGAATATTCGAACTCAACAGCAACCGGTTCACCTCGGCGTGCGCGAGCTGCAAGAACAGCTTTAGAACTCACGGGTTTGGCCTCGGGGAAGTGATCTGCGCAAAACATGGACATGTCAACGGGTAGCAGGAACGACAAAGAAAAATAATAGTTCGGCCATGCCGAATAACTTACGATGAATGTAGCTCATCGTTATCTGAAGGTCTTTGGCCCAAGCAGCTTTACTCTTCTCGAAACGAGCAATTTCCTCGCTCAAACCGCGGGTTTTAAGTTCGGCAGCTTCAAGGAGTTCTTTGTTCTTCTGCAGATCCAGAGTCAGCCGATTCTTTTCCTCGGAAAATTCTTGGTCGACCTTTTCTAACTCGGACTTCTGAGAGAGCTTGATGGTATTCACCTCGGATCGCAGGCGAGCTATCTCATCATCCTTTTCTTGTAATTGCGCCGAATGAACTGCGTGTTGTTCTAAAAAATGCAGCATCACGTCAGGCATGGGCACGCAATCTTGTTGCGACACTGCAAAGTCTTGCAACTCGGCTTTACCACAGCCAAACGCAATAAGGAAACTTAGCATAGATATTAAAAGGAGAAGGAATAACATAGAAAGGAAACTAACCTTCCAGGTCCTTGATTTTCTTTTGAAGGCGAATGTTGAGGTTATTAACATTACCTGTTCAACAAGAAGTAAGCCGGCAGTCTATGGACGAATACATGAGAAAGTTCGGAATAAGGAAAAGGAATTATCAACATACCAGTCTTCTTCGCCACAGGCAGAACTTTCTCGTACTTCTCTTCCAGTTTGCAATGCGAAAAAAGCAACCTCTGGAACTCGGCAGTTCGCCGGTCATGTGCAACCTGAGTAATGAGGCACAATGATAAATCAACGAGTAAAAGTTAAACCAGATCCGAGTTAAGCAGCACTTAACTCAGATCTAGGTGGCTGGATATTCAAAGCTAAACCAGATCCGAGTCAAGCAGGACTTGGTTCAGATCTAGGTGGCTGGATATTCAAAACTAAACCAGATCCGAGTTAAGCAGAACTTAACTCCGATCTAGGTGGCTGGATATTCAAAACTAAATCCGAGTTAAGCAGCACTTAACTCAGATCTGGGTGGCTGGATATTCAAAGCTAAATTAGATCCAAATCAAGCAAAGTTTAATTCGGCTCTAGGTGGCTGGATATTCAAAGCTAAACCAGATCCAAGTCAAGCAGGACTTAGCTCAGACCTAAGTAGCTGGATATTCAAAGCTAAATCAGATCCAAATCAAGCAAAGCTTAATTCGGCTACAGGTGGATGGATATTCAAAGGAAAACCAGATCCGAGTCAAGCAGAACTAAACTCGGATCTAGATAGCCGGATATTCAAGGCTAGGCTAGGTACGAATAAAACACAATTAAACTCGGATCTAAACGGCCGGATTAACAAACCTTAGAAATAAAATTAAATCAAACTTCCAAGTATAGAACAAGTTATTTCCTTGCAAGTTTCGGGGACTAGAGCATATGGTAACATCTGAAGAATAATTCAAGACTCTGAGGAAAAAATAATTACCTCATTCATTTTGTTGGTATCAATGATGAACTGGGCAGCGTGGTCGAAACGGCCGCTGATATCAGAAAGCTGAAAAGACTGGTTGGCTGGGTTACCCTCAAACTGATCAGCGGCATTCCAGTTGTTGGCATATTCAACCAGCGCTCCAAGGCTGTTCCCACTAGCTGTCCGAGTTAAAACTTTACCCCGGGTAGGCTGTCCGAGCACGGCGGTCGCAGGGCTCTTATGAAGAGCAAGCTGGCTACCGGAGGCCGAGGTAACGAGAACTTTAGGTGCAGCTCCCTTACGCAGCACGTCAGCGATACTCGGTTGAGAAGAGTCGGCAAGACCTTTCTGAGAAGAAGAGGTCTTGACGGCAACAGCTTTCTCTGCCTTAGAAGGGGCATCAGCAGGAAGTGGCACCTCGGAAGTAGGGACGGAGTCCATGGGAACAGCCGAGGATAAGGTTGCAGAGGGCGCCGGGATAACAACCTGTTCCGCCGAGGTCGGGATGGCCGTGGAAACCGCCGGAGTAGATGGAGGCTCAGTAGCAGCGCTGGGGCCCATAGAAGGGGCGGCGGGCTCAACGAAAACCTCGGAGGGCCGGGTCGAATCCAAGGCAATGGAAAGGGTCTCAGGGACTTCGTGGCGGACATGCGAAGTATTCCGAGCTAGAGGAGAAGCAGGACGAATAGGACTAGGAACTCTGGTATCATCAGCGGGAGGAGGAGATGGCGGCCGAGTCGGACGGTCAGTCATACTAGGACCGCCGGGTTTAACAGAAAGAGGAGCACTGCAAAAGTAAGAAAGAAGATTCATCAGTATGAGAAACAGAAAGAGAAAAACAAGAAATATAAGCAAAAGAACTTACCCGGCGACCCCAGGCATAGTTTTGCGCCTAGGAGGGTTCGGAGCAGATCTCTTTATTCGCTTCTTAGGAACCGCCTCCGAGGCACCAGCAGGAGCCCCGCGTTTCCCCGAGGTAACGGGAGGCCGGGAAGCAATAGGCTCGGCGTCGTGGACCTGACCGGCCGGATTAGCTGGGAAAGTAGAAGCCGGAAATGCATAAGAAATAGGCGTGGCGGCAACTACCTCAAGAATTTGGACCTCGTCCGAATCACCTTCCTCGTCATGCGCAGCAGTTCTGCCGCGAGCTCGAGTCGGAGCAGGATCTGATTTAGGGACGAACTCCTCAGAATCTGGCTCGCCAGTATCCGGGGTACTCCTGTCCGCAGGCCAAGGGAGCTGCAGAACTTCGGCGTCCTCGTTTTTCTGCTCTGCGAACCTCTGCAAGACGAGGAAAAAGAGAATTAGATAAACCAGTTTCTAAAGACAGGAGAGTAACAGAGCAATACGGATTAAGCTTACCTCGGGAGGCGGATGATCGCGAGTGAATGGTTTTAATCCCCAAGACCAATCCTCAGGCATCTCAGTCTTGAAGATAGCTCGGACGCGCTTATGAATAAGGTAGTTATCCAGCTCCACGGTCGAGACTCGGTTAGGGTCAAGGGGACCACTCATGTAGCACAGCTTGTGGGTCCGCTGCTGGAAGGGGCAGATCCGGCTACTAATGAAAGTTGCCATCAGGTCTTCGCCGCATAACCCGGCCCGGATCAACTCTTTAAGCCGAATCTCAAAGGCCTCGGCCAAGGCGTGAGTTTTTCTCGGATTGTAGAGCCAGTTCACTTTAGAAGGTGGGCCAATTGAGAATGGAGGGAGCCGAATCCTGTCTTCCGCCCCTCTGTTCTTGACGTAGAAAAATGACTTGTGCCACTTCTTGCACGACTCCAACCCAGTGACACGAGGGAACACGGATTTCCTCCGAGGTGTTATGGACGCCGCCCCACATTGGGTGAGTAACTTCTCGGAAGGGTGCAGAGATTTGTCAGGGACAACGTTAGAGCGGATCTGGAAGAACTTCGACCAGACATGTACTGACGGCCACAGGCCGAAGTAACCCTTCGAAGCGGAGATGAAAGTAGAAAGAGAAGCTATGGCGTTCGCGGGAAGATGATGCGGCTGAAGGCCGAAGTAATCGAGGAATTCTCTAGCGAAATCGCTAAGAGGAAGACCGAAGCCGCGGGCGAAGTGAGACATGAAAACCACATACTCGCCCTCTCTGATAACTGGAGAGGATTCGCTGCCGGGTAAACAACGGGAAACCTCGGCAGGAATCCGACGAGTTCGGATGAGCCATTCAATCTCACGGCGCGTGACTGAAGAGCCCTGCCACGATCCACGCTCGGGCCCGGAGCCAGCGTCATCGTCCTCAACAAGAGCGCCGCTAAACGAACTAGACATGGGTGCGCCGGAGAGATCGCCGGAGGAAAAACTGGCGGCAGAGGGGATCTTAGAGCTACAAGGCCCCGTCGGAACTTAGCACGAAAACAATGGCGAAAAGCGGAGGAACCGTCGCCTGAGCACGAAAATGGAGCAGATCGATCTAGGGCAAGATCAGGGCAAGATGGTCAGAGAGGACTCACCGGCGGCGGAGTCACAGCTGCAGAGCGCGGGCGAGAAAGGCCGAACGACGCGGCGGAATCCTCACCGGAGGAGGCTCTGGCTGACGAGCGGCGGCGGAGCGGCAAGAGAACACGCAGGCGAAAGGAAGAAGGAGAAAGGAGGCGAGCGATAAGGGGAAAGATGAATCCTGCGGGCGCGTTTCCCCTCTTTATAGCCGAGCCATGAACAGGGGAGTGGGATCGTGGGTGTGGCAGTTACCCGTGTAGATCGTGGGAACAGCACGAACGCACGACGGTGAGTGGAGCCACACCAACGGCCACAGACGAAGAAAAGTTGTTACAATCCCAAGAGGAACGGCTCACGAGGCGTCGCGGCGGCGGCGCAGCGGGTACAGGGTTCACTGTAGCTTGTCAGTAAGCACTGTAGAAGGACCTAAAAACTAGAAGAGCAATGATGGGGTGACACGTAGGACGTGGCGTACGAGGGAAGGAACGAGGAAACCTCGGGTGAGGCCATAGCTCGGAAGCAAGACTAAAGAAAGTGATGAAGCTGATATAACCCGGCCAAAGCTATTGACAGGGCCACACCAGCTTCGGGGACTAATGTCGGGGGGTTAACCTCGGGTAGGTCGGAGACGGGGAAAGACAGAGGTACCGTCCCCGTCTGGTTTCCGAGCTACAGCCTAAGTCGGCCGAATCATGGATATGTCGGCCGAAGAACGGAGGCAAGAAGCCCATGTATAGGTATCAAGTGGTTACCCGGCCGAATTAATGAGAGAATCGGCCAGGTTACCCAAATGATCTTCATGCAGGTAAGGAACGAGCCGAGTAACACAAGGTAAGGCCGAGTAATACTAAGCTTGCAGGAGAAGGAGAAGCCCAGGGTCAAACTATAGCTGCAGGCTAGAAGGAATCAGAACAGGGCCAAGCACAAGAGACAATGACGCACAGCGTCAGAGGGGCAGAAGGAGGTCACGGAGGTGACAGTCCTGGAGCCCGAGGCACGCAGGAGGGGGCCACTGGAGTCTTGCCGTCATTAGAAGGGCGACAGGGAAAGGAGGCCGCCGAACTACTATTTTGGGACAAGCATATTCCACGAATATGCTTGCCTCGTCAGCCCTAAGGGCACCCAAGGCACCCCTTTATAAGGGGAGGTTTGGACCCTGAGGGGGATATAGACGCGCTGAGCACCGTTAGGCTGGGAAAATTGACATTGTCCTTCTGTATACAGCTCAAGGAGCGCTTGTAACCCATCAAGAGAAAAATAAAGTCCATCACTTTGGCAGCTTGAGTGTAAAGACAGCTGCATCTTCCCTCCCCAGATCCCACTAGCATCCATTGGCCCCGTACTTTAGCCTACCCATGGCATCTGCCGTGCAACCACCACGACAAATATAATTTTGTTTGCCCATCCAGCTAGATGATCGCGATAGTGGGTAACATGAATCACCTCTTGTTTTGATTCAATAAATCAAGACCAGAGTCTTAATTGTACCAATTATTTTTGCATTAGCAGAGGGAAAAATTTGTGCAACCTTCCATGTCAGAAGTCAAATATGCTGGATACCAAACAAATTCAACATGTTATTTAGGCTATAAACCTTATTTTTCTAGAAAGTCTCGTGGCTTGTTATACTGCAAACCATGTTTAACCCCCGGTTGGTAATAATACGCAAAGCCAAGAGTGCTACCTCCTCCTGAGTCCTGACCAAAGGACCATCCGAACTCCATATGCCAAGAGCCATCCACCCAGGCTTGAGCAACAAGGATCGAGGGGTTAGAGCAAATGGAGAAGAGTCTAGGGTATACATCAGGTACTCAGCAGCGCATCCGCTAACCACCAATTAGTCCATAAGAGGATAGTTTGACCATTACCAAGTTGAAATTGGGCACCTAATTTGAATATATAGGTGCTTAATTTTGTTGATGCTTTGCCAAAACTGCGAGCCTGCCTGGCTCCCATAGACAACAAAAGGTTTGAGGCGTTGGCGTATTTGGCATCCTTAGTGATGAGTAGCCATAAAATCCATTTAGTCATAAGGGAAACTTTAAGGATACGAGAGCTGATTACTCCCAGACCAGCCAAGTCTTTGGGGCGACACACCTCTCTCCATTGCACCCAATGGAACTTACGCTTTTCACACACTCCTTACCAAAATAAGAGAGACATATGTTTATCAAAGCCCGCATGGGTGCCCTCCGCCAGGAGAAATAAACCCATGGAGAAAATTGGTAGAGATGCAAGAGCAGCATTTGTAAACGTTAGCCTTGCCGCAGAGGACATGAATCTACCCTACCAAGGGTTGACGCGGTGTCCAACTGTATCGACCAGGCCTTCCTAATGTCAGAACAGGAGCTTCCTATCTTCCATTGGAAAAACCAAGTATGTGAATGGAAAGATGCCTACCTTGCAGTTCAGGAGGTTGGCTAGCCTAGCCTCCTTGTGTTGCAGCGCCCCCATCACTAGGACCTCACTCTTGAGGAAGTTTGTCATAAGACCAGAGAGGATAACAGATGAGCAGAAACTTGACATTTGCAAGAGCATGATCATCCAACTCAAAAGGGAGCGGATCGTGTTGTCTACGTACTACAGATGGGTAACCCCTCCTTGGATCAGGTGAGGGACCATCCCTCTAATGTGACCACCGGTTATCAGGTGAGAAACATTCGCTCTCACTCGGTCTTGATAGATTATGCATACCGCCTGCATTTCACATTCATTTATCTTGTTAGCACAAATCTTATTTGGAATGGAAAGATTGCAGAATCATGAAGTTACAACCTATATGATATTTTTGAGTAAAAACTAGCATGGTGACCCTCGCAAATGCGAGGGTACAAACTTTTTATGTTTTTTATAGAAGAGCATCGCTCTCTGGTGTGTCCAAACTAATGAGAAAATAACTTCTTAAAGTCAGAGACTTAACATTTTGTGATTCAGAGTAATACATTAAATATCCACCATATGTTAGATATCACATGTTTAGAAGAGATCCTTAATCATATTTAATTTCTAGGTGAAAGATTATTAGGATATTTCAAAAACACTACAAATGTGTGCATGAGATTATATTAGTATATGCAGTTTTGGAGTTAAAATCGTGAGCTAGATGCTAGCTTATATGTGATGTTAGATAAGTATGTGGGGTTAAAAATTCAGATTGTTAAATAATTAGGGTTTACATGTGAAATGATTCCATGATGTTTAGACCATTATGATGGAAAATAAAATATTTTTTAATATGTATAAACAAAGATAATTTATCCTCATTTATACATGGGTCGACTAAACATTTTAATTTCTACTTTTATATTATATTTTTACCTCTTGTCCCCTCATTTTTCATAGAAGTACATGGTATATTCTCATGTTATTTTGAAATACTTGACGTCTTAGAAATGGCCAGTCAGTAAATACAACATGAAACATTACTTATTGTATTACAAAAATAAGGAAATACAGTTTATCTCTAATTTATAAATGTTACTTTATTTTGTAAGGTTTCTACAATTTATTTACCAGTGGATCCAATATTATGTTTTTATTATTTTAACTCCATGCTTATTAGTCTTACTATTCAATCAAGTCAGTATGCACTCTCTCACTTCTATTTGTATTGTCATGAAACATGACTACACAGTCATGAACGGCATAGTTTCGACATCTTAAGCTATCACCACTTATTTTACACGATTGCAAATTTTAGTGACATGTCCTAATAAATTTTAAGAATAATAAACCACATAAACGCCCTCCGATTTTTATTCTATGTAATAGTTTATTTAATTAGGTACCTCATAGTAAAACCATAAGGAATCATTATACATAAATTATTTCCAAAAGGTTAGATCCCAAAATTTAGTTCCTATTATTGTGATATATACAAATACTATATAAGATTTAAGATCCCTAGAACTAAACAATCTTGATCTGTAGAAAATTATCTTGAAAGAAATCATAGCACACACATATATAATGTATTCCGAAGAACATATTATCAATGAAATTTCTTGACAATAGCCTGATTTGTCGTTATTTGTACTTATTTAGTGCTATCACTTCTCTACCTCAAGCAACAACATGCTTAATAACCAACCACCCATTCTCCACCTCCATGCACATCTTCAACTTGGTACCACTATGTTTTTTTACTCCAATCGTGCCAATGTGTTATGGTTGATTGTATTGAGCTCAAATCTAGTTACAGAACTCCAATTTAGTTGACCTTTCAACACTAAATCTTAAGGTTATATATAGGAATGCGCCTTATCATTATATCCATGGTCTTTAGGCTATTTATTATTAACTATTAAAAACTTGATATAATTTAGTAAGACTTATTGATTTTGATTTGTTCAAATAAAATTGTGATAAGATGTTGATTTCATATTTTTTAGACATAGTTATGAGCATTCTTATTTATGATCTATCAATAAAATAGGTTATACTTTATTGACCTAGATATTTTGCTTCTCCGAGAATTTCTAGAACGTCTCTTTATATACCATATTGTACTTTTGATGTCATGTTTTATGGTGAAGTAGTCTTCCTTTTTTATATGGATAATTACAATTACAATGAGAAGTTAATAATGATATGCTTAAGCGCACTAATAATTATATATTATATATTATATATAGGTTGTTACATCTCGCTTTTTTTTAGTGGATTGTGTTTTGGTTGTGTGTTTGATAAATGGGACTATTTATCCATCATGGAAGATTGAGGCGAGGGAATTTTAGCTATTTTCTTTAAGAATGACCATTGCATTGAATATGCAGCTATGAATCCATAACCAATTCCATGATTTTGTATTGTCACTGGAGTTTGTGAGGATGCTATTTTTCTTATATTAGTGTGAAAGTTCCATGAATCTCTCCTAAAAATAAAATGTATGGTCACATGAATCATCCCGAAATGAGCCTTTTTTTTGAAATAGGGTGATCCCCGACCTCTACACAACCAGAAAGAAACCTAGCAAATAATTTGAGGCTTCCATTTACAAATTCGCTTTTTATTGGAAACAAACACTTGACTTTCAACAACTTGTAAAGGCCCTGTGAGGTGAGGTAAGCACTAATCAGTTTCTAGACCATAGTTTATTAGCGTGTCTTTTGCGGCAATGTCTTGGTGGTTGATATGGTGTTGTATAGAATAAAGTGTTATTGGCTTTATTTTTCGTGCAGTAGTTCATGGAACGGGAGTTTCTCATGGCTTGTGTTTTTTTCTTTTTTCTTGTCGTAGTTTCGTGATTCAACGATGAAGTGATTGGACAGTCTGTCTTGTGAGAATCGTGTCTCTGATGCATCTGATGACTTAGGTCCTACTCTTTGGAGTCATTGATTTTTAATACCTGTTAGTTTCATTTTCTATTTTTTATATGTATTCAATGATATAGGTATATATGTAAGTATAAATCAGTTTAATCTTAGGCCCTCTCATAATTTTTTCTAATAGAACACCTACTATGTCATAACATGCATGCACACGAGTTGGCTACGTGTTGGCTGAATCATATCGATTCATTTTGTAGTTTTTTTTATCTCGATCCGAGATCAGCTTAGGACTTAGCTTCACGATTCGTATCAATCAGTTTTTGATTTTTTTTCCTTGACCCATCTTCTTTCGAGTGAGCTTCTAGTACATTATACACACAGGCCTTGGAGCCCCCCCCCCCCCCCCCCCCCCCCCCCCCCCCCCCCCAAGAGCTCAAACATTTATGTAGGCATACTCTGCTCACTGCACCAGCCGTCTTTTGTTTCCTAGCAGTCAATCAACACAGCTGAGCAAAAAGAAACAGGCCTTGCCGCCTCGATTTTCACTTCGGTGCATGAGTGGCTGGTGGATGGATTTGTTTATTTGCTTTGTAACTGGATAGGGCCTGCATGTTTCGCAAACGTAAACGATGTACTACGTTAGTATTCATTGACTACTTCTTGCTGCTTTTCCTTGCTGGCATCGGTGGATCATGAGTAAAACTCCTCATTTTTATTTTTATGACAGATAGAACTACAAGTCTTTTACTAGTATGTGCTAATTCCTAAATCAAGAAATTGCTGTTTGCCTCACGCTATCGTGTGTAAATCAAGAAATTAAGTGTATTTTAAAGCTTGAAATTCATCTCTTGATGTTTTCATAAATGATATTTTGCGGCAAAATTAGTGTGGAGATTGAGTTGATTTGGCATCCAATTTTTTTTTGGCCCCCCCTCTACTTATGATCACGCTCCGCCACTGCACACAGGATCCGCGTATTCACCTCACGTATTCAGCTGATAGTTCGATTATGAGCTGATCATTCAGCTGGTAGGTGGTATCTAGGTAGACCGTACTAAGCTAGCTGATCCGATTATGGCTGATCGATCTGGATACCAAGCTAGCTAGGTTATATCGATACTTATGGTAATAGCGGTCTTTCGCTTTTTTATATATAGTGTGGATGTATATGGTGGACCAATGTTCCACCGTGAGTTTTTTTTAATGTCTTGGTGAGTTACACGGCTTTTTGTTGCCGTAAAACGAATTACACAAGGGTGACTGGTTTGTCACGTCTACTTCATTAGCTTGACACAAATTACACGACGTGACCAACTTGTCACGTCTAATGTGTTACTACGTAGTCTAAAACTCTGATTAAATCATAGCCGCATATTTTCCATCTAACTGTCTACATAATTTAGGTGGTGTGGATCAACGTAGTGCCTCGAAAAACGCCCTTATATTGTTTTTAGTATATAATAGAAATAGATGACCGAGCTTATTATTGAAGTTGCCGAACCGGTGAATTATATCAAAGAAACCGGACAACAAAAATCCTTAATAAAGTTACAAATTACATCAAAGTTTGTGAGAGTCATCACTTCTAGCTTCACCTTGATGTGCATCTCTATATACTCTCCCTTTTCTAAAAACACAGTGCATCTTAGTTTCATTCGAAGTCAAACATATGTAGAAAAATATATCAACATGTACAACATGAAATGAATATTATAAGGATCATCACGAACGACATGAAATCACTATTATTAGAATAAAAACATGTCATTTTTAATGAGAGTAAACAAAAGTAAAGAAAAGGTAAAAAGGGAAACAAAAATAAGAAGAAAATAAAAGGAAGAAAGACAAAAAAATCAATAAAAAATAAAAGCATGTTTATATGAGACAATCAATTTGAGCCAGCCTTTAAGTGGCACTTACGGTTCACGATGTAATGAGCGGTATTGTTTCTTTTTTTTAATGTTTAGATTCTGAAAAAACTTGTATTTTGAAAAAAAAATCATATGTATGGTACAAAAATGTATCGGTTGATAATTTTTGTTCATGGTCCCAATAAAATGTTCATGATCAAAATACACCTAGTAATTTCTAAGACATATTAAAATAATTATGATTTTCCACAAAATAGTCTCACTTATTTAATTACCTAGAATAATATATCCAGTAAACAGTTGTTCAGGTGGCACTAGTGGAGAACGGGCCTTTAGTCCCGGTCCTAGAGGGCCTCTAGTCCCGGATACGCAGCCGGGACTACGGAAACGGGACTAGAGGTCCCAGCTGTTGGAGATATGCCCTAGAGGCAATAATAAAAGTGGTTATTATTATATCTTTGTGTTTATGATAAATGTTTACATTCATGCTATAAAAGTATTAACCAGAAACATTAATACTTGTGTGATTTGTAAACTAAATTAGAGTCCCTGGTAAAGCCCCTTTGTAATACTAGCTTGTTGGTTAATAAGATGATCGTGGTTTCCCGATCATGAACATTGAGATGTTATTAACAACAAGATCATATCATTAGGAGAATGGTATGATGGACATACTCCTATAGATAAACGTAGCATAAAAATCAAGTCATTTCAATAGTTCGTTTGCTATAAGCTTTCTGATACATAGTAACCTAATTCCTTCGACCATGAGATCATGCTAATCACCATCACCGGAAGGATGCTTTGAGGACATCAAACACCACACCGTAACTGGGTGGCTATAAAGGTGTCATTGAGTGTTCGAAAAGTATGTGTTGAGGCACATGGATCAAGAGTGAGATTTGTCCATCCATATGACAGATAGATATGATCTGGGCCCTCTCGGTGGAATGTCATCCAATTAGCTTGCAAGCATGTGACTGGCTCACAAGGGATCACATATCACAGGAACAAGAAAAGAGTACTTATCGGTAACGAGGTTGAACTAGGTATGCAGAGATACCGACGATTAAACCTCGGATAAGTAAACTATCGCGAGATAAAGAGAAATTGGTATCGTATGTAAGTGGTTCATTTGATCGCAAAGTAATCGTTGAAATATGTGGGAACCATATGAATTTCCAGATTCCTCTATTTGTTATTGATCGAAGAAGTGTCTCGGTCATGTCCGCATAATTCACGAACCGTAGGGAGACACACTTAAGGATTCGATATTGTTTAGTAGATATGGAATGTAAGTAGGGAGACCGAATATTGTTCGGAGTCTCGGATGGGATCTAGGGTATCACGAGGAGATCCAGAATGGTCCAAAAAATAAGATTCATATAAGGAAAGTCCGATTTCGGAGTTCGGGAATGATTTCGATGTTTTCATCGGAGAGGTTCTAGAAGGGTCTAGAAGGTTCCCCATACTGGAAGGGGAATGGTTCATGAATGTGCCATGGGTATGTGGAATGATTGGATCATGTCCTATGTCACTTGGTTGGGCATTTGCGAGAGAGAAATAAAGCTCTAAATTGAAAGTCAAAAGGGAGGTTTGAAAAGTCAAAATGGAACAATAGTTTCCTAGTGGAAGAAGGAAATAGTCATTCCTTCTCTCCAACTTGGGTTTGGGAAGGATTCAAACTCCCCTCTCCCAAGCCGCCCTTCCTATCATAAATAGAGGGAAGGGGCTGCCCCAAAGCACCACAACCAGCCCTCCCACCTTGCGCCGCCGCCGCCAGCCGCCGCCGCCTCGCGCCGCCGCTGGCACGCCGCCGTCGCCCTAGCCGCCGTTGACACCTTCTCCTCTCCGGCCTTCTAAACCTAGATCGCCGGAAACCCTAGATACACCATAACCTGCTCCGGCTTAGACGAAGCCCTTCAGGATCTTCCCTCTACTTCTGACACCACGCCGTCGTGCTGCCGGAATCGCGAGGGGAGAACTACAACCTCCGCTGCCTGCTGGAACAAGGGAGAGGAAGGTCTTCATCGAGTACCGAACGTGTGACCGACTGCGGAAGCGCTGTCGGAACGCAGCGCCGAAAGGATCGTCTACGCGATCTTGAGATCGGCAAGTGTACGACTACATCATCCACGAGAATCTGCTCTCGTTAACCGCTTTGGAATCTTCGAGGGTGAGTACTCCAATCGACTCGTTGCTACAATCTAATAGATAGATCTTGGCTTGTTTGTGTGCATGCGATAGAAAACTTTTGTTTTCCATGCTACGAACCCCTACACCAGCCTCTAGTCCCGGGTCAATTACGGGCTGGGACTGCAGGCCCTGCACGTGGCAGCGTAGCAGTGCGCGGGGGGGGGGGGGGGGTCTTTAGTCCCGGTTCGTAATGACTAGTTATTTTCTGCCGCGGCAGCATTTTACCAATTAGGCTGCCGTGGAAGCCGATGGGGGTTTCTTCCACGTAGAGTTTTGGGGTAGTTTTCTGCCACGGCAGCCGATGGGGGGTTCTGCCGCGGCAGAATTTGGGGGCCGATTTCTGTGGCGGTAGCCGAATGCGGGGTTGTGCCGCGGCAGGAGGATATGTAGATGAGGGTTGTGTTTGGCGTAAAGTGACATGCAACGAAGAAACTCATTACACACAACATCGTCATGATTATATAGATATAATTCTACATTACATATATATATATATATAATTTGATTAAATGGAGATCACAACCTGTGTATTCGGTTACAAGTTCATTAAATCACTAGAAGCCAGAGCTATGGTATTTTCCTTCTGGGTGTATGACATGGTCAACAAGAAATCCCGCCAATTCCTCTTGAATTGCTACCAGACACTTCCTTGGTTCGAGATTCTCCCGCAATCTTTCCAACTATATATAAAAGAAGGAGGTCAATATGAATATCAATAGTCATAACAAATATTATGAATGACACTCAACAAAAATTGTGAATTGTTCACATACATCTATAAATGTCCCTCCGTCCCGCTCACTGACCTAGGAGCGAATGTACTCGCACACGAAGTATCTACATAGATTAGTACCTTGTGGATGTCTCTCGCACTTTACGAGAATAGAATTCAATCAAATAATAATCAAGCATGATATAATGGTATTGAAACTAGAATTGAAGAGATGCGCGGATCTAGCTCGTACTACTTACATCGACCCGATGAAAACTAAGCTCGTCTTTAAATTCACCGACCGTAGCATTGGTGAAAGATTTCCAAACCATGCCCGGCAAAAAATAAATAAATGAGTTATTAGTTACTTGATATCTCAGGATATATATGAACGAAAGAGACCGATATAGTGCGATAATGACTGAAATTACCTCTGGAGCGCATATTTAATGAATGTGTACTCTGATTTGTCTCTCATTAGCGAGTCCTTGATTTCAACTCTTTCAGCGTCAACTTCAATGATTAGCAGAATCCAGTGAAAGCTGCACACATTTATATACATGCATATTTTTCATAATTAGCAGAATTCAGTGAAAGCTGCGCATGTCCATAGAGTGGCAGCCTCACACCGTTGACGGTAGTGTATAGGAGCGTCCACAAGATTCTCGTAGTGATTTTCCATGATTTTTTACATGAATATTATTTTAATCCCCATGCACATTTTTTTGAACACTTGATTTCTTGTTAAAAAATCACCCGAACATTTTTTGAACATTGTGAACTTTTTCGAAGCCCATGGACATACATTTAGAAACAAGTTAACAATTTTTTTAAACAACCATAATTGCATGAATACGTGATGCTTAAACATATTTAAGAAAAGACCATGGAAGATTTATCAAACTCTGCAAACATTCGTTCCAATATGTGAATGTGTTTTATACCCGTTAACTTTTTTTAATCAACCTTAACCAATTTTGAAAGACTTAAATAAAGAATTATTTTATAACATGAAGCTTTTCAAAAATAATAAAAAAAAGAAAAAAAAAGAAAACAAGTAGAGAAAACAAAAAAGAGGGAAGTAGAAAAATAAAAGAGAAGAATCCATACTTGCAACTAGGCCTGGGCGCGCATGGTTAATATCTTTAGTCTGAAAGAATTGGCTCCCATGTTAAGATGGACGGAAATCCTAAAAAAAATGCCGACCTTCTCAAAGGTCCCGTCCCACGCGTCTTCGTCACGCCAAGTGGAGTATTCTCCTTCATATGGTTCTCCTAATGAGGTTCTCCATGTTTGCCAAGTATCACAACGAGTAGAAAAGTGAGATTAGGATGAGAAAGGAAGATACTAAGGGTGAGAGTATAGATTTCTTTTTTATTTTTAAATCTAATGATTCAAAACACAATATCTTGAAAACCGTTTGTTTAAATTACGAGCATTCACTTTTGAGCCCTTCGTGTCGAGATATTTAAAACTAGATCCCATGTTGATAAGTTTTGAATAACCTTTTTTATATTTTCAAAACCGTGGCGTTTATACTTTAGATTACTTTAGTTCTGTATTTTTTATACTTCGGTTTCTTAGTGTACTTTGTAATCGAATTATTACATACTTATACTTTGGTGTACTATAAGTACACTTATATTTTATTATATTTCAGCTCTTAATACAATAGTATTTTCGTGCACTTGGCTCTAAGTATGGTTTTACTTTTTTCTTGTACTTCGACTCCTATTAAGGTTGTACTCTCGTGTACTTTGGCTCTAACTACAGTTATACGTACTTAGTCGGTAAGTACACGTGTACTTTCACATATTTTGGCGATAAGTACACTTGTATTTTCCTATATTTCGACTCTTAGTACAGTAGTATTTTTGTGTACTTAGCATTAAATATGGTTGTACTTTTTTGTACTTCTACTCATAATAGGGTTATAGTAGTAGGAGTCTTGATTTGAGCGAAGCCCAGCCGTAGAAGCGGCACGACAAATTGAGGGAATATCAAACAGGTGCTATGACCAATGCATCCTCTTTAAGATGTTTATGTAAATTTGAAGCGCCCTAGGCGCCATGATTCGAGGCGAATCCGAGTCTTGATATATAATACATATTTATTATTTGGCTCTAACTATGTTTGTAACTTTGTGTATTTTGGTTGTAAGTATTCCCTCCGTCTCGGTTTATAAGACCTACGCGTATTTCTAGGTCGATAAATTAACCAACTTAGCATGAGGTACATAAGATAAAAACTATACTATTAGAAACTTTAAATGTTATATTTTCTAATAATATAATTTTTATATTATATAATTTATATTATATAGCTCATGCGGACGACCTAGGTATACGCGTAAGTCTTATAAACTGAGATAGAGGTAGTATACTTACACTTTTATGTATTTCGGCTTTTAGTATCCTTATACTTACGGGTACTTCGATTGTAAATACATGTGTACTTTCGTATAGTTGGGATTTTAGTATCTTTGTACTTATAGTGTACTTCCGTGTACTTGGCATATACTTGAGTGCACTTCCAATTTTATTACACTTTGTACCTATAGTACACTTATACTTTGTACTTTGGTAGTGTGTTTTTATACTATTTTTATATTTTAATAGTCTACTTTGTATTTTTGGTAGCTTATTGTGTACTTATATTTTGTACTTCGAACCGTACTCGCACGCGTACATGCGGGACGAGGTTAGCGCATCTCCATCGGGTCGACCCAACCCGTTCGAACTCATCCACGCGGACGTGCGGAACGTGCGCGAAGCGGCACGATCCATCTGGACGAACACGTCCGGCTCGATCCATCCGTGCACCAAATCTGGTCAACGGTTGCGTCGGTCCGGGCGCGCGCGGGCAGAAGGCGTGTCCTGCCCGCTGGCCCACCCGTCCGCCACCGCGGCGTAGATTCAGACGCGTGCAGCAGCACCGCTTCAGACACAACCATGACAGCGATTTAGAGGCGCTACTAGAAGGCTGACCGGCGGCAGCCTGCGCTCCTGACTGACTGGACGCCACGCCCTCCACCGCTACTGTAGGCTACGCTCGACGCCTGCTCTCCTGACTGGACACTTCAATTGCGTCACTTCAGCCTCTGCGTCGGCATCCGATGTCGGTCCTTTTTAATTGGCCGTCCACGGCCATCTTCTCCCACACCACACCATACTCTCCTACTTATCCTTTCCGTTCTCCACTACAGGTAGCTAGCCATGGCTGGCGGCAATGGATCGAGGGGAGGGCGTCCCGAACATGGACGTTGAGGGAGGCACAGAGGACGTGGCCAAAACAGCATGCCACCATGCTCTCCCTTAACGACGTCGTCGCCCGACGAGGTCGACCCAGGCATCTAGTTCGTCGTGGCCATCCACTTCGGCATGGCGCGTGATAGGTTGCTCCTGCCCGCGGAATATTTGCGACCCTGGTCGACGACGAACTGCCCCTGCTTATCTTTCTGCAATGCATGGTTTCAGGACCACCAGGTACCAGGTCGAGGTGCAGTTCGACCACCTCGGGAAGATGTACCTCGCCAACGGCTGGGAGTGCTTCGCCGGAGCGCATCAGATCGAAGTCCGCAACACCGTTGTCTTCAAGTACGACGGCGAAGGAGGGCTCGCCGTCAGCGTCTTCGACGACACCATGTGTCGTCACTAATGCTGTTCCGACTCTGACTTCGACGAGTACGCTAGGCCATTTGCATTCGCCTTGTAAGATGTAGCAATGTGGGCACCAGCCATTTGCAATGAAAAGTTTTATTCGACTGCCAAATATATTACAAACAATACTACAACACCATCCTAGTTATGCGCCGCCTACAGGTCGACGAGGCCCCATTCCTCGCTTAGAGAGCGGTAGATCGCTTACTGCGTCTGCAGCTCTTCTTTGGCTTAGGAAAGGCGGGCACGTAGGTATGCATCGTCGGGATTGGCCCGCAATGCTTTCCGGAGGTCATCACACACTTCTCTGAGCGCTGGACGTTGTCGGTGCTCCAGCAGAAAGACGTCGTTCATTACCTCCAACGACAAATGCTCTCTGGTGGTCCTGTTGTAGTTGTAGTCGTAGTGAGAGCGCTGCGACTGCAGTGGGATATGGAATATATGCAGGCGCCCCGGAATTCTGAGGTGGCAACACGTCAGGTGCCACCGACGGGTTCGGCCAGCATGATGGCAGCGGCCGCTCGAGCACCTCTTCTTTGTCGGCGTCAACGCCCAAACATGGTGGTTTGTGGTGGGGCGTGTGGGTCTGGTCGAAGATATCTCGATGACCTACCCTTTTTATGGATGCGCCTGAACACGGCGGGCCAGAACTGGCGGGAAGCGGCGGGAAAGAAAGGCGGGAAACGGCGTGGCGGCGAGAAGACACTGAAAATACTCTGACGTTGGCGATGTCCAAGCACGAACAGATGAGTCGCACCGCTGGGCGTGATCGGTCGTACAGACCGGACCGACCCAAAAAGCGACCTCTTCTAACCCAAACGGACAGAAACGGAGCGTTTAAATCGGCCCCGGTGGAGATGTCCTTAGATTCAAGAGAAAATCTAACGCGAGGCGCCGCGCGTGGCATTTTGTGCGGCGGCAGTACGCACACCTTGACCGCGGCAGCCGGCCGGCCGGCCGACCGATCCACGTATGTATACGAGTATTTTTCACGGAATACTCTCGATTTTCCATGTGAACTTATTATGGCCAAATTTCCTGGACGATGATGGATTCCTCTCAGTACGGCTGCAATTTTTTGAGTTGTACCTGATTAATCGGGTAGCCGTCACCAATTTAATATGGCAATTAGGTTTAATCAATCTGAAAACTACACGTAGCTGACAGTTAGTAATCTCGCAATTAGTACCAATACAGTAAGTATAAAAATTAGTAACTGTTGAACCGGGCAAATAAGCTATATTTAATCTGGCAATTTGGACCTAATTAATCTGGCAGTTACTAGTAACAATTGAACCTGGGCTTCATTTGTCTCATATTTTTCGTTAAACCTAATTAATCTGGTAGTTAGTAACAATTAAATATGGCAACTAGGTAAATTTAATCTGGCAGTTATTAATCAGCCATGTTCTAGTTAATCTGGCAATTACTAGCGCTGTAGTTCGGGAGCTCGGGAATACGGCCGTCGTTCCCCCGAAAGCATGTATCCAACCAAGCAGGTATCCCCGTGAATCCAACAGAGCAGCAGAATCTCCGTGAATACAGTCGCCGCTCGGGAGCATGTATGTGCGGCGCCGCGCGTTAGCACTGTCCTAGATTCAATTCAGCTCGTTACTCGCTGGCCACATGGCGAGCAGGAAAGACTAGCACACGGGAGGCAGCGACCGATTAGTAAATGATTGGGTGCACCCTAAGCTATAAGTAGAATGATTGGGTGTTCCTATTTCCCGCTCGATGTTTGCGGGAGAAATGGGCTTGGCCTACCAGGTGGTGCAACGCCCCCGCGGCACAAAGGGCGGTGCATAGGGCAAATGCTAAACGTCGCTTCCCGCTGTGGGACAGGCCCATTCTTATTGAGTTTCGTTTATGTTCTCTCTGTTGGGAAACTGGGCCGGTAGAGGCCCATTCGGTGTGGCCTCTACCAGGCTAGGGTTGGCCCATGTGGGTATCCTATCCCCTTAGTCTATAAATAGAGGAGCAATCATTGTACGGGAGTTTTACCGAGAGAAAGATCAATAAAGTTTCCCTTTGTTCCCTGTGCCATTTTCTTGTGTAATCTGTGTGCCTTCGACTCTAGTCTTCTTCCACGGGTGTGGAGCAGCCTCGGGACCGGCCAGCCGGCAGGGGGTGTTCCAACACGTTATCAGCACGTGTCTCTCTGTCGAGCCTCCGTCAAGCCACCGTCGAGCCTGCATCACGCAGGCTTTCGTTGAAGGTAACCCGAATCTGACCGCAAAAATGGATTCGTCTCTCGATTTCCTTTCAAGATTTGCGTTCAGATCATTAGATCAGATCCCATCTAAGGTGCGGATTTTTCTTCCCGGGAGTCGAGCTGAGCTGCTGTCGCCGACTAATGTCGATCTAATCACTCTCATA
This sequence comes from Avena sativa, assembly GCA_916181665.1. Lineage (NCBI taxonomy): Eukaryota > Viridiplantae > Streptophyta > Magnoliopsida > Poales > Poaceae > Avena > Avena sativa. The sequence goes on from OV702280.1 coordinate 430,587,536, forward strand.
TTAGAATTTTGTTGACTGTGTTGGAGATATGCCCTAGAGGCAATAATAAATGTAGTTATTATTATATCTTTGTGTTTATGATAATTTTTTACATTCATGCTATAATAGTATTAACAAGGAAACATTAATACTTGTGTGATTTGTAAACTTAAATTGAAGTCCCTAGTAAAGCCTCTTCATAATACTAGCTTGTTGGTTAATAAATGATTGTGGTTTCCCTATCATGAACATTGAGATGTTATTAACAACAAGATCATATCGTTAGGAGAATGATATGGTGGACATACTCCTAGATAAGCGTAGCATAAAGATCAAGTCATTTTAATAGTTCAATTGCTATATGCTTTCTGATACATAGTAACCTAATTCCTTCGACCATGAGATCATGCATATCACCTTCACCGGAAGGATGCTTTGATGACATCAAACACCACACCATAACTGGGTGGCTATAAAGGTCGCATTGAGTGTTTGGAAAGTATTGGTTGAGACACATGGATCAAGAGTGGGATTTGTCCATCCATATGACGGATAGATATACTCTGGGCCCTCTCGGTGGAATGTCATCCAATTAGCTTGCAAGCATGTGACTGGCTCACAAGGGATCACATATCACGGGAACGAGAAAAGAGTACTTATCAGTAACGAGGTTGAACTAGGTATGCAGAGATACCGACGATCATAACCTTGGATAAGTAAACTATCGTGAGACAAAGGGAAATTGGTATCGTATGTAAGTGGTTCATTCGATCGCAAAGTAATCGTAGAAATATGTGGGAGCCATATGAATTTCCAGATTCCTCTATTGGTTATTCTTCGGAGAAGTGTCTCGATCATGTCCGCATAATTCACGAACCGTAGGGAGACACACTTAAGGATTCGACGTTGTTTGAGTAGTTATGGAATGATGAGTAAGAGACCGAATGTTGTTCGGAGTCTTGGATGGGATCCGGGATATCACGAGGAGTTCCGGAATGGTCAGGAGAATAAGATTCATATAAGGAAAGTCCTGTTTCGGGGTTGGAGAATGGTTCCGGTGTTTTCATCGGGAATGTTCTAGAAGGTTCCGGAATTCCCGACACTCCGGAGGGGAAGGGTACATGAATGTGTCATAACAAGTTGGAATGATTGCATCATGTACTAAGTGTCATCGCTGAACAAAATAAAGGGTTTAATCAAATCCTAGTTTGAAAAGTCAAATGCCAATTTGAAAAGTCAAATGGCTATTTTGTGAGGTGGAGGGGAAGTAGGAAACCTACTTGGGGAGGAGTTCCCTCCCTCCACCGCCGGCCCACTTGGAGACCGAGTTAGGGAGGGACTCCCCTCCCCTGGCGCGCCCCCTCCACCTATATAAGGAGGGGCAGGGCTGCCCCTCCAAGCACACAACACCTCCACCCAAAACCCTAGCTCCTAGCCGCCGGCGCCGCCACCTCCTGCTGCCGCCGCCGCCTAGGCAAACCCTAGATGCCGGCCTTGCTCCTCCTTGGTGTGTCTAAACCCTAGATCGCCGAGGCTCTCTCTCATAGTCCACCATACTCACTCCGGCTTAAGGCGAAGCCCTGCGAGATCTCCCCTCTACTTCCGGTACCACGCCGTTGTGCTGCCGGAATCGCGAGGAGAGTGCTACAACCTTCGCTGCCTGCTGTAACAAGGGAGAGGAAGGTCTTCGTTGAGTACCGAACGTGTGACCGACTGCGGAAGCGCTGCCGGAACGCAGTGCCGGAAGGATCGTCTACGCGATCTTGAGATCGGGAAGAGTACGACTACATCACCCACGAGAATCCGCTCTCGTTAAACACCTTGGAATTTTCGAGGGTGAGTTATTCCATCGACTCGTTGCTACAATCTAGTAGATAGATCTTGGCTTGTTTGTTTGTATGCGGTATAAAATTTTTGTTTTCCATGCTACGAAAACCTACAGTGGTATCAGAGCCGTGTCTATATGTAGATCTGTTGCACGAGTAGAACACAATGGTCATTGTGGGCGTTGATGCTTTTGTTGTCGATTGCTTCTTGTGTACTTTGCATCTTGCGGGATGGTGGGATGAAGCGGCCCGGGCTAACCTTACATGACATCGTTCATGAGACTTGCTCCACGCTTGACATGCAACTTGTATTGCATAAGTGGCTTTGCGGGTGCCTGTTTCTCCCAACATAGTGAAGATTCAATTTACAACGGGTGATTGACAATACTAGTATCAATGTTGTGGTTCTTGTTCGTAAGTTAGAAAGACACTTATTGAAATCCCCAAACCATGTAAAACATGCAAAGAAAGTAGAGGCGTCTAACTTTGTTTTGCAGGGGTGTGTTGTGATGTGATATGGCCATGATTGTGATTATATTTGATGTATGCAATGTTCCTTATTGTAAGTTGGCAACCGGCAGGAGCCATATGGTTGTCTTTAAATTCTGTTAAGACCCGCTTGTCCATTCAAAGTAGTTGTAATAGTTGAAGCCGGTGGACGACAACCATGGAGCAGCATCATTGACCTTGATGCAATGCCGGTGATGATGGAGATCATGTTCGTGCTTGAAGATGGAGATCGGAAGCACAAAGAAGAAAGGCCATATCATATCACATATTATGAATTGCATGTGATGTTAATCCTTTATGCATCTTGTATTGCTTAGTTAACGACGGTAGCATTATAAGATGATCCCTCATGCACATGAATTTCAAGTTCTAAAGTGTTCATCCTTAGTAAGCACCGTTGCTAAAGCTTGTTGTTTCGAAGCACCACGTGATGATCGGGTGTGTTAGATTCCGCAAGTGTATACAACGTGAGCAAGCCAGATTTGCTCATGCGGAAGCTAAGGTTTGATCTTGACGAGCCTAGCATGTACAGACATGGTCTCGGAACACGGATCACCGAAAGGTAAAGCATGAATCATATAGTAGATATGATGAACATGTCGATTGTTCGCCATTGAAGCTGCATCAACTCTCGTGATGATCGGTGTTGATGTGGTGGATTTGGTTCGTGTGATCACTAAAACAATGTGAGGGATATTGTTTTGAGTGGGAGTTCACCTAGATTAATTTAACTATTAATTAGAACTCAATTTGTCATAAACTTAGTCTAAACTATTGCAAATATGTTGTAGATCAATGGAGGCCCCTACCATCAATTTTAATGCGTTCCTAGAGAAAGAAAAGTTGAAAAACAATGGAAACAACTTCGCGGATTGGTTCCGCAATTTGAGGATTGTCCTCACATCTGGTAATTTGACCTATGTGCTGGATGCACCGCTGGGTGACCCACCTGCAGCTACTGCTACCGATGAAGTAAAGAATGTTTACCTCGCTCGGAAGACTCAGTACTCCATAGTTCAGTGTGCTATCTTGTATGGTTTAGAATCAGAGCTTTAGAAAAGGTTTGAGAATTCAGACCCACATGATATTGTCCGTGATCTCAAATTGATCTTTGAGACTCACGCGGCAATTGAGAGCTATGAGGCTTCTGAAAAGTTCTTTAACTGCAAGATGGAAGAGGACAGCTCCGTCAGTGAGCATGTGCTTAAGATGTCTGGGCACGCAAACAAACTTCAAAGCTTGGGTATAGTGATTCCTAATGCTTTGGGGATTTATCGTGTCCTCCAATCACTAACACCAAGTTACAAGAACTTTGTGATGAACTACAATATGCAAAACATGAACAAGCAGTTGCCAGAACTCTTCGCCATGTTAAAATCTGCAGAAGTGGAGATCAAGAAAGAGCACCAAGTGTTGATGGTCAATAAGACCACCAAATTCAAGAAAGGCAAGTCTAAGCAAAAAGGACACTTCAAGAAGGGTGGTAAGAAAGTTACCGCGCCGACGAAGAAGACCAAGTTTGGACCTAAGCCTGATACTGAGTGCTTTTACTGCAAGGGAGAAGGTCACTGGAAGCGGAATTGCCCAAAGTACTTGGCGGATTTGAAGAATGGCAACATCAAGAAGAAAGGTATATCCGATATACATGTTATTGATGTGTATCTCACTAGTACTCGTAGTAGTGCCTGGGTATTTGATACTCGTTCGGTTGCTCATATTTGTAACTCGAAACAGGTGTTGCAGAATAAACGGAAGCTAGCGAAGAACGAGGTGACGATGCGCGTGGGAAACGGATCAAAGGTTGATGTGATCGCGGTCAGCACGCTACCTCTTCATCTACCATCGGGATTAGTTTTATACTTAAATAATTGTTATTTGGTGCCTGCGTTAAGCATGAACATTATATCGGGATCTTATTTATTGCGAGACGGTTACTTGTTTAAGTCCGAGAATAATGGTTGTTCGATTTATATGAGTAATATGTTTTATGCACATGCACCTTTGATAGATGGTTTATTCTTATTGAATCTCGATAGTAGAAATACACATATTAATAACATTGAGGCTAAACGTTTGAAATCAAGCGATAACTCGACCTATATGTGGCACTGTCGTCTTGGTCACATTGGAGTGAAGCGTATGAAGAAACTCCATTCCGATGGACTTTTTGAATCACTTGATTTCGAATCACATGATAGATGCGAAGCATGTCTGATGGGTAAAATGACTAAGACTCCATTTTCTGGTATGATGGAGCGAGCTACGGACTTATTGGAAATCATACATACCGATGTGTGTGGTCCAATGAGTGTAGCATCGCGCGGTGGTTATCGCTATGTTCTTACCTTCACGGATGACTTGAGTAGATATGGGTATATCTATTTCATGAAACATAAGTCCGAAACTTTCGAGAAGTTTAAGGAATTTCAAAGTGAGGTTGAGAATCAACGTAACAAGAAGATTAAATTTCTACGTTCTGATCGTGGAGGTGAATATCTAAGTTACGAGTTTGGCGAGCATTTGAAGAAATGCGAAATACTTTCACAATTGACACCGCCGGGAACACCACAGCGTAATGGTGTGTCCGAACGTCGTAATCGAACTCTCTTAGATATGGTTCGTTCTATGATGTCACTTACAGATTTACCGCTATCATTTTGGGGTTATGCATTAGAAACAGCCGCATTCACTTTAAATAGGGCACCATCTAAATCCGTTGAAACGACACCGTATGAATTATGGTTTGGGAAGAAACCTAAATTGTCGTTCCTTAAAGTTTGGGGTTGCGAAGCCTATGTAAATAAGTTACAACCGGACAAGCTTGAACCCAAAGCAGAAAAATGCGTCTTCATAGGATACCCGAAGGAAACTATTGGGTATACCTTCTATCATAGATCCGAAGGCAAAATCTTCGTTGCCAAGAATGGATCCTTTCTAGAGAAGGAATTTCTCTCGAAAGAAGTGACTGTAAGGAAAGTAGAACTCGACGAGGTTGTCGAACCTTCTCTCGAACTTGCGAGTAGCACAGCACCGGAAGAATTTCCTGTGGTGCCTGCACCAATAAGAGAGGAAGCTAATGATGATGATCATGAAACTTCGGTTATAGTTGCTACAGAGCGTCGCAGGTCAACGAGAACTCGTACCACTCCTGATTGGTATGATCCCGTTATGAGTGTCATGTTGGTGGACAACACCGATGACCCTACGACATATGAGGAAGCGATGATGAACCCAGATTCCAATAAATGGCAAGAAGCCATGAAATCCGAGATTGGATCCATGTACGAAAACCAAGTATGGACTTTGGTGGAATTACCGGATGGCTGGAAGGCTGTCGAGAACAAATGGATTTTCAAGAAGAAAACAGATGCTGATGGTAATGTTACTGTCTATAAAGCTCGACTTGTCGCAAAAGGGTTTCGACAAATTCAAGGAGTTGACTACAATGAGACTTTCTCACCTATAGCGAAGCTAAAATCTGTGAGGATTATGTTAGCAATCGCTGCATATTATGATTATGAGATATGGCAGATGGATGTCAAAATAGCATTCCTCAATGGAGACATTGATGAAGAGTTGTATATGATGCAACCCAAAGGTTTTGTCGATCCTAAAGATGCTAACAAGGTATGCAAACTTCAACGGTGCATCTATGGATTGAAGCAAGCATCCCGAAGTTGGAATCAACGTTTTGATAAAGTAATCAAAAGTTTTGGTTTTATACAAACTTATGGAGACGCTTGTATTTACAAGAGAGTGAGTGGGAGCTCTGTAGTATTCTTAATACTATATGTAGATGACATATTGTTGATTGGGAATGATGTAGACCTTCTTAATAGTGTCAAGGAATATTTGAATAATAGTTTTTCAATGAAGGATCTTGGCGAAGCATCTTACATATTAGGCATAAAGATTTATAGAGATAGATCGAGACGCCGAATATCATTGTCTCAAAGTACATATTTGGACAAAGTTCTAAAGAGGTTTGGAATGGAAGATAGCAAGAAAGGGTTCTTGCCCATGTTTCCCAATACGACCTTGAGTAAAACTCAAAGTCCGACAAGGGCGGAAGATAGAGAAAGGATGAGTAAAACTCCCTATGCCTCAGCCATGGAATCTCTAATGTATGCCATGCTATGTACTAGACCCGACATTGCATATGCTGTTAGTTTAACTAGCAGATATCAAAGTGATCCAGGAGTGGATCATTGGACAGCGGTCAAAAACATCCTTAAGTACTTGAGAAGAACTAAGGATATGGTTCTTTCTTATGGAGGTGATGAACAGCTCGTTGTTAATGGTTACACCGATGCTAGTTGGAACACCGATCCGGATGATTCTAAATCACAATCTGGATACGTATTTACTTTGAATGGTGCAGCAGTTAGCTGGAGGAGTGCAAAGCAAAGCGTTGTGGCGAGATCTTCAACTGAATCGGAATACATGGTTGCTTTGGAGGCTTCACAAGAAGCGATATGGATGAAAGAGTTCATTACAGAGCTCGTTGTGATTCCAAGAGCGCTGGACCCAATGTCTATCTACTGTGATAACATGGGCGCCATAGCCAATGCGCAAGAACCAAGGTCACACAAGAAGCTGAAGCACATCAAGCTACGTTTTCACGCTATTCGAGAACATGTCCAAGATGGGGACATAAAGATTTGCAAAGTACAAACAAATCTGAATGTGGCGGATCCGTTGACTAAACCTCTCCCGAGGGCAAAACATGACCAACACCAAACTGCCATGGGTGTTCGGTATATTACCATGTAATCTAGATTAGATGACTCTAGTGCAAGTGGGAGACTGTTGGAGATATGCCCTAGAGGCAATAATAAATGTAGTTATTATTATATCTTTGTGTTTATGATAATTGTTTACATTCATGCTATAATAGTATTAACAAGGAAACATTAATACTTGTGTGATTTGTAAACTTAAATTGAAGTCCCTAGTAAAGCCTCTTCATAATACTAGCTTGTTGGTTAATAAATGATTGTGGTTTCCCTATCATGAACATTGAGATGTTATTAACAACAAGATCATATCGTTAGGAGAATGATATGGTGGACATACTCCTATAGATAAGCGTAGCATAAAGATCAAGTCATTTTAATAGTTCAATTGCTATATGCTTTCTGATACATAGTAACCTAATTCCTTCGACCATGAGATCATGCATATCACCTTCACCGGAAGGATGCTTTGATGACATCAAACACCACACCGTAACTGGGTGGCTATAAAGGTGGCATTGAGTGTTCGGAAAGTATTGGTTGAGACACATGGATCAAGAGTGGGATTTGTCCATCCATATGACGGATAGATATACTCTGGGCCCTCTCGGTGGAATGTCAGCCAATTAGCTTGTAAGCATGTGACTGGCTCACAAGGGATCACATATCACGGGAACGAAAAAAGAGTACTTATCAGTAACGAGGTTGAACTAGGTATGCAGAGATACCAACGATCATAACCTCGGATAAGTAAACTATCATGAGACAAAGGGAAATTGGTATCGTATGTAAGTGGTTCATTCGATCGCAAAGTAATCGTAGAAATATGTGGGAGCCATATGAATTTCCAGATTCCTCTATTGGTTATTGTTCGGAGAAGTGTCTCGATCATGTCCGCATAATTCACGAACCGTAGGGAGACACACTTAAGGATTCGACGTTGTTTAAGTAGTTATGGAATGATGAGTAAGAGACCGAATGTTGTTCGGAGTTTTGGATGGGATCCGGGATATCACGAGGAGATCCAGCATGGTCCGGAGAATAAGATTCATATAAGGAAAGTCCTGTTTCGGGGTTGGAGAATGGTTCCGGTGTTTTCATCGGGAATGTTCTAGAAGGTTCCGGAATGTCCGGCACTCCGGAGGGGAAGGGTACATGAATGTGTCATAACAAGTTGGAATGATTGCATCATGTACTAAGTGTCATCGCTGAACAAAATAAAGGGTTTAATCAAATCCTAGTTTGAAAAGTCAAACGCCAATTTGAAAAGTCAAACGGCTATTTTGTGAGGTGGAGGGGAAGTAGGAAACCTACTTGGGGAGGAGTTCCCTCCCTCCACCGCCGGACCACTTGGAGACCGAGTTGGGGAGGGACTCCCCTCCCCTGGCGCGCCCCCTCCACCTATATAAGGAGGGGCAGGGCTGCACCTCCAAGCACACAACACCTCCACCCAAAACCCTAGCTCCTAGCCGCCGGCGCCGCCACCTCCTGCTGCCGCTGCCGCCGCCTAGGAAAACCCTAGCCGCCGGCCTTGCTCCTCCTTGGTGTGTCTAAACCCTAGATCGCCGAGGCTCTCTCCCATAGTCCACCATACTCGCTCCGGCTTAAGGCGAAGCCCTGCGAGATCTCCCCTCTACTTCCGGTACCACGCCGTTGTGCTGCCGGAATCGCGAGGAGAGTGCTACAACCTCCGCTGCCTGCTGGAACAAGGGAGAGGAAGGTCTTCGTCGAGTACCGAACGTGTGACCGACTGCAGAAGCGCTGCCGGAACGCAGCGCCGGAAGGATCGTCTACGCGATCTTGAGATCGGGAAGAGTATGACTACATCACCCACGAGAATCCGCTCTCGTTAAACACTTTGGAATCTTCGAGGGTGAGTTATTACATCGACTCGTTGCTACAATCTAGTAGATAGATCTTGGCTTGTTTGTTTGTATGCGGTAGAAAAAATTTGTTTTCCATGCTACGAAACCCTACAGACTGTACCGTCGATGCGTGCACCTGCTGTGCCAGATTTTTTTTAGTAGATCCGATTGATCTACAAATATTTTTTCTATCTTGTACTGTGCATGCACGAGTTGGATGTACTGAATTTTTTTTGCATACACACGTGCGTGCAAGCAGCCGCCGGGCACTGGCCGGCCGCGTACGCGCCCTGCTGGCCCTCGCCGTGCCGCCGGCCGCGGGCCACACCGCCGCTGCGCTGGCCCTGCTGGCCCCGCCGCCGTGCGCTAGGCCGCTGACGCCCCGCTGGCCGCTGTCGGTTGCGGCCGGGCCGCCGCCCCGCGTGCCCGCGCGCGCCTTCGCTGCGGCCACGCGCGCCTGCGTCGCGCCGCCTCTGGCCGCAGCACGTGCTGCTGCGCCGCCGCACGCCCCCGCCGCTGGCCGCGCGGCGCGAGCCTGCCCGCCACCGCGCCCGCGCGTCGCCCCGCTGGCCGCCGCAGCGCCGGCCGCCTGCATGCGCGCCGCCCGCGCCGAGCGCAGCCCCGCTGGCTGCCGCCACGCCTGCCGCCGCGCGCGCCGACGCGCCGCGTCGCTGCCTGCTGCCGACACGTGCGACGCGTGCCCGCATCGCGCCTAGCTGGCCGAGCCACCGATGTGTTGCTGCTGGCAAGCGCCGCTGCGACGCCGCGCGCTTGCTGGCCGACGGGCGCCGCCCCGCCCTGCCGGCCATGCGCGCCTGCTGCCGCGGCCGCCGCGCCGGCCGCCACCTGCACCCGCCAGCCAGCCTCGCGCGCCGCGCATGCCGCCCCACCTCCACCCGCCCTAGCCCCGTCGCCTGGAGCGGCCTGCTGCCGCCGCCGCCCCACTCGAGAGCACGCTCGTGCTCTGTCCCCCCGTTCGCGGGCAGGGACAGTGTGGGGTGGGCCGGCACATGGGAGACCGAGCGTTTTGGGCCATTTTTGGCCCATAGAAAAAAATACCCCTGAAAAAACAGTGGGGCGTGGGAGCACGCGTTTGCTGGGCTGTTGGACCGTTTTGGCTCTGTTTTCGGTCCGATTTTGCACAAGCTTTTGTACTATGTTTTACTACAGTTATTAATTAACGCATGTTTTTAATACTTTATATCTCATAGTTAGCTTGTATCGTTTTTACATTAAATTTTGGAATGCCGTCATATTTGAATTATCGTATCGATTATCGCATTTATGCAACCGATTACCTGCTGTAATCTTACACACTTTGCATAAATTGCAGATGACCGGAATCGTCAGCCGCGAGTTCCGGGAGTTGACCCAGGATGGGCTTAACTACCTGACTTGGGCCTCGGACATTGAGATCGTCCTCGAGGGCCGATGCATCAACGATGCGTTGATTGCGGGGACCCCGACGGCCCCCAGCAAAGCCATCCCGGCGGACAACGCCAAAGCCCTGCACTTCCTCCGCCATCACATGTGTGAGACTCTCAAGAACGAGTACATGGCAGAACGGAGTGCTTCTGCCCTTTGGACCGCTCTCAACAAGCGGTTCTCTAGGCTGAAGTACACCATTCAGCCACAGGCAGAGGCAGATTGGATTCGTCTGAGGTTTGCGGACTTCAAGACAGTGGGAGAGTACAACTCCAGGTTGCACCGGATTTGTACCATTCTTTAGCTGTGTGGGACCAGTACCACCGATCAACAGAAGATAGACAAAACCCTCTCCACATTCCATCCGGACAACATCCAGTCCTCGCGAAACTTTTGCCAGGAAGGATTCACAGAATATGCAGCGCTTATTGATGCTCTCCAGGTGGCCGAGGCGCAGGATAATGTTCTGAAAAAGAACTTCTCCGCGCAACCCTTCGCGGGGGGCCTAAGTCATGAGGCTAATGCCGGTGCCTATAAGGTGCGCAAGCCCATCCACAAGAAGCGAGGCAAGAAGGGCCCCAACTCCTCCAACCCGGCCAAGCAACGCAAGGCGGGCAAGGGGGAGGCGAGGCCCCAGGACTGCTTCCGCTGTGTCTCCAAGACTCACTTCTCCAGGCAGTGTTTGGCCCCTAAGCACGTCGTGGACGCGTTCAAGGCCAACAAGAAGGCGCGCGAGGCGCACCTTGTCCAGGTTGAGGCACCACTGGCGCCCGGAGCGGCGCTTGTGCAGAACATCGCGCCCGTAGTGGCGCAGGACGTAGCACAAGTGGCAGCACCTTAGGCGGTTCCCACGAACGCCGCTATGCCCATGGAGGTTGAGCACGTTGTGCCTCCCCCCCCCCCCCCCCCCCCCGCCTCAGCTAGACATCTCTGCTGCCTCGATGATGATAGCCAACGAAGAGAAGCTCAACGATCTTGAGATACAGGCTGAGATTGATGGTTTCTTTGCAGAATCCACCTGAGCTCCTTTTGTTGTGATGATTTCTTTTTTGCAAATAATCATATACAATTTTTCGATATGGTTGTAAGCTCTATGAGAGCATAACATTTATTTGTTTTTGGCGATTGGATGACATTTATTTCATTCATTTATTCCATTATTTGGTTGTGTGATGTTCTGAAATGTTTATGTGTTTTTACTTACTTGATGTAGCATCTTCCTCGCTCCATTATATTAATTAAGCACCATATTTTAGAACGCGTGTGGCGCCCAAATGGAGGAAACGTTCCTTGCTGATAGCAGCACCACCAATACCATCTTGAGAGAAACAAAGTATTTTGAGTCTATTACCAAAAACCCTGGTAACATAATGATGATCGCCGGCTGCGGTCCGAATGTAGTTGGCTCCGGAAGAGCAACTATCATACTCCCAAATGGAACAACTCTGATCATTGAAGAGGCATTGTTGTATCCGGATTCGACTCGTACTCTCTTAAGTTTTAGAGACATCCACGCAAATGGTTTCCATGTAGAAACCGATGATGATGAGAATGGAAAGGAGTTCCTACTCATTACCAAGCGCGACGAAAATGGTAAACATGTTGTCGAAAGACTCCCTTCATTAGCTACTGGGCTGTACTACACTAAGATAGTAGCACCACCTATTTACACTACCCTTAAGACTGTCTTTAGAAGCTCCGAACTATTCTGCCTTTAGCATGATAGGTTAGGCCACCCCTGTCTTAGGATGATGAGAAATATAATTAACAACTCGAATGGTCATAATGTTAATGTGAAAAATTTCCCGAATCCCGATGATTTCGTGTGCTCCGCATGCGCTACGGGGAAATTGATCATTAGACCGTCCCCCTAAAGGTGAAGGATGAACTCCCCATGTTCTTGGAACGTATTCAAGGGGATATATGTGGTCCAATTCAGCCCCTCTCAGGGCCATTTAGGTACTTCATGGTGCTCATCGATGCTTCCTCTAAATGGTCCAATGTTTGCCTGCTGTCAACAAGGAACCATGCTTTTGCAAAGTTGATCTCTCAGATCATACAAATAAGGAATAAATTCCCTGATTATCGTTTAAAGTCTATTCGAATGGACAATGCCGGAGAATTTACTTCAAAGGCATTCGATGATTATTGCATGGCAACTAGAATCAAACTTGAGCACTCTGTACCGCATGTCCACACTCAAAATGGACTTGCGGAGGCATTGATTAAAAGGATTAAATTCATTGCCAGACCACTCCTTCAGGGTTGTAATTTACCAACTACATGTTGGGGACACGCGGTGTTACACGCCGCCAATCTCATCAACTTTTGACCATCGGCCTACAACATCCACTCTCCTATCCAACTTGCGCAAGGGACGGCACCGAAAATTTCCCACCTACGTAGGTTCGGCTGCCAGGTATATGTACCTATACCACCACCCCAGCGATCAGCAATGGGACCGCTCCGTAAGTCGGGGATATACGTTGGTTATGAGACTTTGTCCATAATCAGGTTCTTGGACCCCTTGACAGGTGACTGTCACACGGCCCGTTTTGCTGACTGCATTTTTGACGAGGATCTTTTTCCGACTTTGGGGGGAGGTAATCAACCCCTGGATGACAAAAGTCGAGAAATCACGTGGAAAGCCACGGGGATCCACGCTCATGACCCGCACACTGTTGAGACTAATAGAGAAGTCCAAAAGATACTAGATTTGCACTCCCTAGCGAATCAACCGCCCGATCATTTTAGTGATTTAAAGACTGTGACAAAGTCGCATGTGCATGCACGCAATGCACCGAAAAGGGTTGAAATACCAAAGAAAAATGATGGTATACCCGCTCCTGCTCCAAGGCCTAAGAGGACGCGGAATCCAGTTTCTCAAATCCCAAGTACCTGGGGACGCCCAAAGAAAAAGGATAAGAGAGATTTATTACAGTCTGTCCCTGTTGAGGGGAGCCAGTTGAGACCTGGCACAAGTACGGATATTTCAGTGCACGAAATTCCGGAATTGAACTTTCCTATATCGGAAATACCCAGCGAAGTTGTGTGCGCATACATCAGAGCGGGAAAGCTAAAGGACCTAGCTACTGGATTGGGAAATCCGGTGGAGCAAGAGGATGTGCCTGATGCACTCCATGACGAAATAGTCATTAACTATGTTAATTCGGGCGAGTCATACAACCGAGCCATGGCAAATGTCGACGTTAATTTTGCCAAGAAAATTGCCTCAATCATAGATCTTGACCCTGAGCCTAACACGCTCGCTGATTGCAAGAAAAGGTCGGATTGGAAAGATTGGCAGAAGGCAATTACTGCTGAATTATTATCGTTAAACAAAAGAGAGGTATTTGGACCTATTTGTCTAACTCCTCCCCACATTCGCCCCGTTGGCCATAAGTGGGTTTTTGTTCGAAAGAGAAACGAGAATAATGAAGTAGTAAGGTACAAAGCAAGGCTCGTTGCTCAAGGTTTCACTCAGCGACCAGGTGTCGACTTTGAGGAAACTTACTCCCCAGTCATGGATGGAATTACCTTTAGATACTTGATCTCAATGGCAGTAAACATGGACTTAAAAATGAAACTAATGGATGTTGTCACCGCTTACCTATATGGTAACTTGGATTCGGACATATACATGAAAGTACCAGAAGGTATCCCTGTCCCGAACCAGGATAGAGCAAACAAGAGCTTATACAGTGTTCAGCTTAAGAAGTCATTGTATGGACTAAAACAGTCAGGTAGGATGTGGTATAATCGTTTAAGCGATTTCCTTCATCAGAAGGGCTACGCGAGCAATGAAGATTGCCCATGTATACGGAGATCCCGGGATGGTTTCTGTATTATCTCGGTGTATGTGGACAATTTGAATATAATCGGTACACCTGACGATATTGAGGAAGCGAGTTCCTACCTGATGTCGGAATTCGAGATGAAAGACTTAGGCAAAACCAAGTTCTGCCTGGGTCTGAAACTTGAGAATTCCCCTGCTGGGATTCTAGTTCACCAGTCGGCCTACACCCAGAAGGTGTTGGAACGATTTGGGTTTGAAAAGGCATATCCTTCTAAGACCCCGATGGTCGGAAGATCTTTACAGCAAGACAAGGACCCGTTCAGGCCTAAAGAAGAGGGGGAGGAAATTCTGGGACCGGAATTCCCCTACTTAAGTGCAGTTGGCGCACTTATGTACCTCGCAAATTGTACACGGCCAGATATTGCATTCGCCGTCAATTTGCTTACAAGGTATAGTTCTGAGCCTACCAAGATGCATTGGAAAGGCATTAAGGACATCTTTAGGTACATACAAGGGACAAAGGACCTTGGCTTGTTTTACCAAAAGAACCAAGACCTATCTGTTATAGGCTATGCAGATGCTGGGTACCTTTCGGACCCGCACACATCTAAGTCGCAGACTGGATATGTTTTCCTTTGTGGAGGAACAGCGATTTCCTAGAAATCGTCTAAGCAAACTCTTGTGTTAACTTTGACGAACCACTCGGATATCATAGCATTATATGAAGCATCACGAGAATGTGTATGGCTTCGACGAGTAGTCAGCCACATCCAGATGTCATGTGGACTGAACACCGTACAAACCCCAACAATTATCTATGAAGATAATGTCGCTTGTGTTGCACAAGTCCAGACGGGTTACGTGAAGAGCAATCTCACAAAGCATATAAACCCCAAGTTCTTCTATGCACATGAATTGCAAAAGATGAACGAAGTGAAAGTCTTGCATACTAAGTCATGTGAAAATCTCGCTGATTTGTTCACTAAATCATTGCCAACATCTTATTTCGAGAGATGTGTCCGTGGGATAGGCATGACTTAGGGAGATGCAAGGTTCAGGGGGAGAATCTTCACAAACTCATCGCTGAAATCTTGATCCCGATGATTGAGTGCTTAACTTTATAGTTAAGTGAATTGTACTCTTTTTCCCTTAGTGAGTTTTTATGAATTTTCTCACATGAGGTTTTTAATGAGGCAATTCGTGCAACATAGCAAGAAGTATACCGTGTGCATTTTTCCATATTTTTCCCACTGGGCTTTTCGGAGTTTTAAGCCATGGTTATACAGATAAGATACCCAGGGGGAGTGTTGGGAAACTAGGCCAGTAGAGGCCCATTCGGTGTGGCCTCTACCAGGATAGGGTTGGCCCATGTGGGTATCCTATCCCCTTAGTCTATAAATAGAGGAGCAATCATTGTACGGGAGTTTTACCGAGAGAAAGATCAATAAAGTTTCTCTTTGTTCCCTGTGCCATTTTCTTGTGTAATCTGTGTGCCTTCGACTCTAGTTTTCTTCCACGGGTGTGGAGCAGCCTCGGGACCGGCCAGCCCGCAGGGGCTGTTCCAACACTCTCGAGTGTGTGTTCGTGATAGGGATCTGCTTCGAAAAAAGACACGTTGTCCGATTTTTGTCGATCCGGTTGTTTGGTACGGTTTTCTTGTATGTTTTTTTCCTTTTTCTGTTCAACTTTCCCTTTTCCTTTTTCTTTCTTATCTTCTTTTTATTTTCTTCTATCTTTTTTTAATTTCTTCCCCTTTTTCTCGCATATTAAAAGTTGCTCATGTAGTTTTAAAAAAATCATGAGGTTTTTAAAGTGGTATTCGTAGATTAAAAAGTAGGTTTTATAGATTCAACTAATGGTTCATTAGGTTCAAAAATTGGTTATGGATTCAAATAAATATATGCTTAGACGGATGCAAAAATTGTTTTCTTTTACATGTAAAAATTGTTCACACAGTATGAAAATTGTTGACGATGTTTATAAAATGTTTTCATGGAATTCGTAAATAGGTTCAGATATTTGGAGAAGTGTTCACGAGATTCAAAAAATTGTTCATGGTTTAAAAAATATTCACATATTTAGTAAATAGGTTTAGAGATTCGAAAAAGGTGTTCACGAGATTCAAAAAATTGTTCATGACATTTTGTAAAATTGTTCATGATTTTGAAATCGGATCATGATTTATAAAATTTTGTTCATGTCATTTGAAAATTGGTTCATGAGTTTAAAATTTTGATACATGGTTTCAAAAACTGGTTCATGATTCTAAATATTTTGTTCATAAAATTTGAAATTTTGTTCATGAATCTAAAATTTTGGTTCATGGTTTCAAAAATTGGTTCATGATTTTGAAAGCTTGGATTTTAAGAAGTTATTCATAATTTTTGAAAAATATTCATGATTTTAAGATGGTTCGGATTTTTTAGAAAAACATGATTAGAAAACGTTCAGGTTGAAAAATAAAACAAAAAAGAAAAGATTAATGATAAAACCAATGCACATGATAAGAAAAAACTACAACAAAAGAACCACTAGGGTGGCAAGCGGCACCCACATATGACCCGCAAAAATAAAATATAGCCGAAAGAGGGCCCAAAAGCTAGTAAAATTATAAAAAGACTAGCACAAAGCCTGTGCATTGCCACGGCGACACTAAATAAAATAAACAATTTAGGCCGACGATCATTAGGCCGACGACAACACGAAACCGCCACATTTTTTTGACAGCTCGCCGAGACTGCAATCTGGAGGCCGACGCACGGATCGGCAGGCTCAAGCGCCGCTAGCCCTTCCCATCCCGACGACGGAGAGGCGGCAGCGTTGGAACCGTGTCGACGAGTAGTACGCCGTACGCGCCCCCGGTGTGCCGGAACGCCGGCAGCAAGGAAGAAGCGGGGGCGCACCACACTGATGTCAGAGTCGTCTCCGCTGGCGAGCACCCAGTTGACGCGTCGTCCCTCAGCTCCGGATTCCGTCCGCCCGCGCCCTGCCGCGCCCGTTCGCTCGAGCGGCGGTCCGTGGAAGGAGGAGGGGCCTCG
Organism: Avena sativa; assembly: GCA_916181665.1. NCBI lineage: Eukaryota > Viridiplantae > Streptophyta > Magnoliopsida > Poales > Poaceae > Avena > Avena sativa. The sequence goes on from OV702280.1 coordinate 430,604,711, forward strand.
CTCGCGAGGGCGGGGCCCTAGGCGAGCGGCGCAGAGAGGATTGGGGACGGCGGCCGGACGCGGGCGGCGGGGTCGGCGGGGCGCACGGAGCTCATGGTCGAGGGAGAAGGCCGACAAGGAAGGCGGCGTGGCTTTGGGAGGAAGACGGTGACGGCGAGCGGCGGCCGGAGAGACGACACAGCTCGGCAGAGGGAGACGCGCGGGGAGGAGAAGGGGCGAGCGATGCTACCAGATGCGTCGGCGGCGCGCGTCGCGGGCAGAGGAGGAGGAGGTGGGTTTTAGGTCTCACTTGGCGGTGGCAGGGGAGGGTAAATACTCCAAATTATCAGGGGCAAAACCGAAAAACAAAAATCTGAACGAAAAATCCAGACGATGAACCTATCTCTATGCAGTGCTGCAACCCGCCCCACTTGACATTCTAGAAACCATGTACGACTAACCAGAAACGAGCGGAACAGAGAAAAGAAGATGGGCTGGCCCAACTGGTGTTCGCTTCAGGCTACGCGGGCAGCTTGTGCCGCAACAAGCGGTGTATAACACCACCCGGTGCATAGGAGGTCCCCGTGTGTTGGACGAGAAATAGTAAATGTGAGATTAAGCCGTGGAAAGGAGAGAGGAACATGTGAGTTTTTTATATGGGCTGCAACTTGCAGCCCGCTAACATAGACTGATCAGTATTGTCTCGCACGTGGATGTTGAATTGACCACGTCGACTACGAGAGGGGCAAATGCGAGAATACTGCCTCATAAGAATTGTAATTTTTGAAAATTCTTTGTATTATTGGTATTTGAACAAATTTGGTCCAAAAATACCGCTATGGTCAAAGTTGTGTAAACTTTGGGTGCATGTTATCAAATCGACTTAACTTAGGTCCCTTAGAGCATCTATAGCAGGATACCGCATATCGTCTGACCCGTAAAATTTTGTGCCTATGTGGTATCGCAGCCAAAAAATGGTCATTCTACATACCACAACGGGCCGAAACCGACAAATAAAATACGGCTGCTTTTAAGTCCATCCGTGCGGCATATATTTGGTTCCAGGGGACCGAAATGTGGCACCCCGCATTGCCTTTTCCCTTTCTTCCCCGATGAAGAAGCCCTCGTCGTCGCTTTCGCCCGCTCCGATTCCAGTCCATTCTGCCAGAGAAAACCACACTGCCGCTGCCCACCGCCGCGTAATTGCTTGATCTCCCTATCACCGGCCAATCGCTGCACAATTTGGTGGGATGTGATGGCGCTTCTCCGAGGTAGCTTCGAGTCTCTTCCTCGCGCGCTGCCGCCGTCGGAGGAGGATCTCCACTGTCGCCACTCCGAGAATGCACACGCGTGCGGTGCCCTCTCCCACAACCGCGTCACCTCACCTGCATGGGCGGGGATGCCGTTCTGTCGTGGTGCAAACGATGGCGAGGCCGGAAGCTTGAGTGCGGTGGCACGCGCTGGCCCGGTGCTCCGGGTGCCAGCCCCGCCTCCTTCCACGCTTGTGATCCTGGTGGCCTCCAACAGCAACGACAGTGACGAAGTGTTGGGGATATGCTATATGGGTATCCTCATAGCATGTCATCTATCCAGATAACCCGGGTGGCCCACAATTGGTAGCATGGCCCATGGCCTTCTAGGCGGCCTAGTTAGATGGATCCAGAAGGGAGGCCCATGCCGGATAAAGGAAGGCTACGGAGGAGTCACCGATGTACCCGGAGCCTTGGAATGCAAGACACGCTAGACTAATTATAGACAGTGTAGGACTCTGTAACCTGTCCGGCTAGGACTTTTCCCTGTAACCCTAGGACCTGGCAACTATATAAGTCGGGCCTATGGGATCCTTTAGGGCACAACTTCACAAAACCTCACACAGCGAACCAATCCATGTAACTCACGTATTGCCATTATAGTGATTTATAGCAGGAGTAGAATTCCGCCACCGTTGTGGGATCTGAACCTAGGTAAGTTGTGTTACCTCGTACCCGTCAACCGCCTGCCTTCCCCCACGTCACTAAACACGCACTGTGAGGACCCCTCCATGGCGTACTCGTCGGCAATACCACGACAGTTGGCGCCCACCGTGCGGCAAGAGGCGCTTCAGGCTCTTTAGCGGGCGTGGACCAAGATCTTCATGGGAATCGGCAAAACCGTAGCCATCGGTCGTGTTTTCTCTTCTCCGGCAATGTTCCGATCGTCCCTCCCGATGAGTTCTGGATCCCGGCGAAGTTGAACCCTACTCGATGCTCGATCGTCCCCATCGGAGTCATCCACCTCTTCATTGGCGAAACCGACTCAAGCACTAGTTCCCTGGGAGTCGGAGGAGCATCAAGACCCCCATGGACCGCCTACGGGCAGGATACGTTCGCGGAAGGATCGATGTCGGATCTCTCTTCGGAGTTTGCCGGCAAAGATCGCAAAAATTCAAGACCCGCACGGATCGCCTACGGGCAGGATACGTTCGCGGAAGGATCGATGTCAGATCTCTCTTTGGATTTTGCCGGCAAAGATCGCAAAAATTCGAGGCCCACCCAAACCGCCCTTGTGCAGGATATAACGGTGGAAGATCACTGCAAGTCCGCCGGTTTCGCCCGTGCATCTGGACAGCAAAGATCCAAGTTCGTCGGCGTGGTTACCATCTTCGATCTAGCGCGTTGCGTTCAGAGAGAGGGCGAAAACCCCCGCGATTACCTTGCCAGGTGGCTCTGTATACGGGACGATCTGGCGAACTACCCCAATGATGATGCCATGTATCACTTTGTGGAAGGACTGGACCAGGGTACGCTTCTCCGGCATTCTCTAAGGCGGCAGCAGGCTTCAGGACGCCTCACTTTCAAAAGCATGGTGAACACCGTCAACAACTACGCGGAGGCTGAAGAGGTAGCTCAGGCGGCTCCTGCGCTCATTGACGGAGCGCCACCGATTCAGCCACCGCCACCACCACCTCCGGCCGCCGTCGCCGTAGCTGCGCCACCACCTCCAGTCATCGTCGCACCCGTTGCACCTCCACCCCCCGTCATCAAGGAAGCCCCGGCACCCTCCGACTCTGTGATTGACGTGATTTACGCCGACTTTAGTGCAGATTCAGAGGATATAGATTTCAGCCAGAGGAGCTAGACTCTGCCATGCAGGAGATGGAGGAGGATTACCAGCGCGATGAGCAAGCTAACAACGTCGTCGTGTCCCGAGAGATGTTCGTCGCAATTGGGACGGTGATGGATGAAGATCAACCCGGACGAGCTCCGCCTATAGCTCTGGACAAAGGGAAGGGACCACCTGTTGTGGCCGACAATGATCGCACAAAGGTCATTCCTTCTCCGCCTAACCCAGCGCAACAGCCGCAGGAACTCAACACCGGACCGAGCAACAACAACACTGCAAACCCGCCGCCTCCGGCATCTACGTCCGATGCCGCCCAAGTTACTCCAGCCGATAGAGTGATGTATGGAAATCTCCTCGTCGATCCACTGATCGTAGGTCATATCCGGAACATGACCCAACTTGACGAGAAGCGCCAGCAGCTGCTGGAGGAAGCGCAGGCCATCACGGAGCAAGGCGCAAAGCTAGATCGAGATCTGGTCAACGCGCAGAAATCCATAGAGAAAGCTAGAGCAATGGAGGTCGAGTACAAGACTCTGCTGCAGCAGCAGAAGGCCAAGAAAGCTCCGGCTCGCGTCATCAACGATCCTGGTGTGCGGCGAAACCTAGGATGGGCTCCCCCGAAGACGGCACAAGCCAATCCATACATTGATAGTGAAGGCAGGCAGGTGATGCCCACTCCTCTCCTCAACCTCGCCGTCGCCAAGACCCTTCTGGAACAGGATAGATCACCTGAGGCGGTGAACGAGGTCTATGACCTAGTGGACAAAGCGGTGAAACAGCAGGAAAAGGCCACCTCTCAGAGGCTTGAGTCGGACCCAGCGTTTTGCCAGTCTAGCCAGCATAAGCCGCCAAGGGACAGATCTCCTCTTGATGTCGGGTCTCAGACGGGTTCGTCAGAATGAAGATGGAGGGATGCGCGCAACAGGAAGGATGCTATCCCCATATCCTCCGACCACGGAGGCAAAGCCCAACCTCGTCGCCCATCGCCACCGCCCCGCTCCCCCCGACATCGCGAAGACACCAAGGCTCACCGTCGTACAGATATTCCCCCGCCAAGGCAGAGCGGCATCGTCATCCGAGACAACACGGAGTAGACCCATCATGACGGAGAGCGCAACCAGGGACACAAGAGCAAATCACACCATGACCCTCCGCGTTCGACAAGCAACCGCGACAAGCGTGAGGCATCGCAGGAGGGTAACAGCAAGAAGGCTAACCCACCGCCACCTCCGCCTCCGTCGCCACCTAGCAGCCACCATGGCAGAGTGGGTCCGTGTCGTTCACGTAGCCCATCCCCCATTGGCAAGAAGAAAAGAAGCCCGGAGCCATACGACGCATGTTCGCGTATAGACAAGATCCACGAGGCTCGGGAAGGACCATACCTGGGACCATGTTGCTTTGGACCTGTGATACGGTCCGCAACTTACCCCAAAGGTTTCCAGATTGACAAGACCATCAAGCCCTATGATGGCACCACCAAGCTGGCTACATGGTTGCAGGTTACGGCAACACGATGAAGATCGCCGGGGTAACCCCAACGTCGCCGTCAAGTACCTCCCATTGATGTTGGCGGGCACAGCCCATCAATGGATTGATGACTTGCCGGAAAGATCCATCTGCAATTGGTTGGACATGCAAGAAGCGTTCACCAAGAACTTCGAGGGTACGTACAAACGTGCCTGCACTGTTGGCGATCTACAGTGGTGCGTGCAGGAGAAAGACGAGATATCTCGCGCCTACCTCTCCCGCTGGCTGGTATGAAGAATTCCTGCGCAGGAGTGCACGCTCAGATCGCCATGGCCACCTTCATCGATGGGTTGGAAAGGGGCACATTGCTCCGACATAAGCTGAAGCACTTGCAGGACAATCACCAGCTAGACTTGAACCAGATGATTCAGTTGGCCAGTGAGTTCGCAGCTGCCGACGACGATGCTCGCGGCTCTCTGCCGGCAACGACCATTCCAACTCAAGATCGGAGGAACAGCGGCACAAAGCGGAAAACGGCACCAGAAGAAAAGCAAACTCCCGACATGATCGGTATGACCTTCGCAGGACGAGGTGATGGTGGACAACGTGGCCGAGGGCGGGGAGCTAGTCGTGGGCAGCAGCGAGGAAGTGAAACTACCTCGGCAGCGCTCCGTGTTCCCCAAACCTACGAGGAGTACCACGATATTACGTGCCTCGTACACCTCGATGCCAATGGCAAGGACACCCACACCAATCGCCACTGTAATTTCATCAACGACCTCAAGAAGGACCCGGAGTCTGGCTACAAGCAAAGTCGGAAGAACAAACCGCGAGGAAAGGGCAAGGGGAAGAAGAAGGAGGAGGAATCCAAGGATTCAAGTGACATGGACGAGGACATTTACCCCAAGCACGCCGCCAAGAGCGACGGCAAAGGCAATAACCCCTTCAAGAAGAAGGCGACAGTTTTCCACACTTTCCTTGGCACCCCCACCGTCCGACAACAGAAGACCTCTATGAGGATACTGATGGCTACTCTCCCCCCAGTTCCACAATTCCTACACTGGTCAAAGATTCCAATTACTTGGGACAGGAAGGATCACCCAGACCTCATCCCTACGGAGAACCAATACGCCATGGTCATCAACCCCTTGATTGACGGCAATGAGTTCACCAAATGTATGGTGGATAGTGGAAGCAGCATCAACATCATGTACCTGGATACACTGCAGAAGATGACCTTGACGGAGGCAAACCTAAGGCGGACCAACACCATCTTCCATGGCGTAGTTCCTGGTCAGGAGGCTCGGTCCCTTGGGTGCATCACACTTCAGGTAGCCTTTGGCGATGTTAATAATTACTGCTAAGAGCGCATGACCTTTGAGGTGGTCCCCTTCAAGAGCGTGTACCACATCATATTCGGCCGTGACATATTCCACACCTTCATGGCCAAACCATGCTTCGTCTACAACAAACTCAAGATACCCGGACCAAACGGTGTCATCACCGTATCCGGAAGCTTTACCAAAGCAAGGGACTGCGAGATTGGAGAAGCAGCCTACGCGGAAGCTGTCCTCTACAGCAAAGAATTCAAGGAGATCCAGATCAAGGTCGATGCCTCGGAGATGCCCGCGTCGAAGAAACGGATTTATGACTCCGCTCCAGCATTCAAGGCTGCCATCGAGACCAAGCCGGTGGAACTTATGGTAGGCGATGCCTCCAAGACCACCGCCATTGGGACGAACCTGGATCCCAAATAGGAAAGCGCGCTCGTCGAGTTCCTCCGTGAGAATAGGGACATCTTTGCCTGGCAACCTGCCGACATGAAAGGTGTACCTAGGGAACTTGCCGAGCACAGCTTGAACATTGATCCTAAATTCAAACCAGTGAAGCAACCTCTACGACGCTTTGGAGATGAGAAGAGACGCGCCATAGGCAAAGAGATAGCTAGGTTACTTAAGGCTAGTTTTATCCGAGAATTTCTTCACACCCAATGGGTGGCCAATCCTGTACTTGTCCCCAAAAAGGGAACCAAAGAATTAAGAATGTGCGTTGATTACACCGGCTTGAACAAAGCATGTCCCAAAGATCTGTTTGCTTTTCCTCGCATTGACCAAGTCATTGACTCGACGGCTGGCTCGGAGCTTTTGTGTTTTCTCGATGCATACTCAGGATACCATCAGATCAAGATGAGGAAGTCGTACCAATTAGCCACTTCATTCACTACACCCTACAGCACGTTTTGCTATGTCACGATGCCCTTTGAGATGAAAAAATGTAGGTGCTACGTACCAGCAGACAATGCAATGTTGCCTACACGATCAAATTGGTCGGAACATTCACGCCTATGTGGACGATATAGCGATGATGTCTAAAAAATCAAATGATTTAATCTCCGACTTAAAAGAAACCTTTGATAATCTCCGGAAATACAATATGATGTTTAACCCTAAGAAGTGCGTCTTCGGGGTTCCAGCCGGCAAATTGTTGGGCTTCATCGTTTCCCAGCATGGAATCGAGGTCAACCCGGAGAAAATCAAGGCCATCTTAAACATAAACCGTCCGACATGCTTAAAGGACATACATCGGCTAACAGGTTGCGTTGCAGCAGTTAGTCGGTTCGTCAGCCGACTTGGAGAAAAAGGTTCTGCCGCTGTACAAGTTGCTGAAGAAGGCGAACAAATTCACGTGGACGGATGAAGCAGATGCAGCATTGAATCAGCTCAAGGAGATTCTTTCCTCAGCGCCTATCCTTGCAGCACCCGAGCCTGGAGAACCCATGTTAATTTACATGGCAGCCACCAATCGGGTAATCAGCATCGTCGTTGTGGTAGAGCGGAAGGAACTAGGCTATGAGCACGGAGTTCAATGACCAGTTTACTATGTAAGCGAGGTCTCGACGGAGTCCAAGCAGCGTTACCCGCACTACCAAAAGATAGATTATGGAGTATTCCTTGCTTCTCGGAAGCTGAGGCACTATTTCCAGGAGCACCCTATCACAGTGGTGAGCAAGATTCCACTGGCCGACATCATCAACAACAGCGACGCTACAGGAAGGGTCGTGAAGTGGGGCATTAAACTTGCCGCCTTCGAGATCACCTATAAGAGACGCGACGCTATCAAGTCACAAGCCTTGGCGGATTTTATCGCAGATTGGACGGAGATGCCAGATGCTACCCCATTGCCGGAGCCAGAATACCAGGTGATGCACTTTGACGGATCAAAGCTGCTCAACGGCTCGGGGGCTGGTGTACTGCTACAGTCACCAACTGGGGACAAGCTACACTACATTCTGCAGATCCACTTTGAGGCTACGAACAACATGGCGGAGTATGAAGCACTCATTCACAGATTACGCGTTGCCAAGGATATTGGCATCAAGCGCATAGTTTGCTTTGGAGATTCCGAATTGGTTGCCCAGTAGGTGGCTGGCACCTGGAATGCGCGGAACCCTATGATGGCGGCATATCGAGACGAAGTGTACGAGATAGCCAAGAGCTTCTTGGTATACGAGGTCAAGTATGTACCTAGGGAGCAAAACGAGGCGGCTGATCTGCTGTCTAAGCTTGGATCAGGGCGAAAACGAATTCCGCCTAGAGTTTTCCTGGAGCATCTACGGACACCATCCGTGAAGGGAGCAGACATCGACAACCCGGACAGAGTAGACTCTTTCGTCCACATGGTGGCAAAGGTCCCTCCGGCTTGGACAAAACAGTTCATGGAGTATCTCGAACACGGAACTTTGCCCAACGACGAAGTCGAAAGATGGCAAATAGTACGTCGAGCAAAGGGCTATACCATAATCAATGGACAGCTCTACAAAATAAGCACTTCTAGTGTATACCTTAAGTGTGTTTCCCAGCAAGAAGGTATTGAAATCCTACGCGAAATCCATCTCGGAGATTGCGGGCATCACGCCGCTCCCCGATCTTTGGTCGCGAAAGCCTTCTGGCAAGGATTCTACTGGCTGGCCGCTAAGGCGGACGCCAACAAGCTGGTGGAGACGTGCATTGGATGCCAGTACTATGCCCGACAACCACATCTTCCAGCTGAAGAATTGCGAACAATACCAATAACTTGGTCGTTCGCAGTCTAGGGGATAGACATGGTGGGACCGTTACAAATGGCACCATGTGGATTTATGCATCTGCTAGTAGCAGTTGATAAATTCACTAAATGGATAGAAGCTGAACCCATTAGAAAGCTCGATGGGGCAACCGCCCTTAGGTTTGTCCGGGATCTAGTGGTGAGATTTGGTCTCCCACATAGCATTATCACCGACAACGGCAACAACTTGTCACTCAGAGAAGTGGAGGCTTATTGTTGGGAGAAGGGCATCCGACTTGACCTTGCATCTGTGGCACACCCACAATCCAATGGTTAGGTTGAGCGAGCCAATGGATTAATTCTGGAGAGAATCAAGCCACGTCTTGAGGCACCGCTGCATAGGGCAGCTTGGGCCTGGGCGGAAGAATTTCCATCTGTATTATGGAGTTTACGAACTACACCCAATAGATCCACCGGCTACACCCCTTACTTCATGGTATATGGAGCATAAGCCATCCTGCCTTCCGACATCCTTCACGATGCACCAAGAGTTACCGCCTACGACAAAGATGACGCTGAAGAATCTAGACGCCCAGATGTGGACCTTCTCGAGGAGGAGTGCGTTTTGGCATGCCAAAGATCCGTCATCTACCAGCAGAAGCTACGCAGCTACCATAGGCGCCGCGTCCGGCATCTCTCATTTAAAGAGGGGGATTTGGTGCTCCGACTTATGCAGAAGAAGTCACACAAATTATCCCCTCCATGGGAAGGACCATTCATAATAAGCAAGACGCTTCTCAATGGGTCTTACTACCTCGTTGACGATCGTGAACTGAAGGATAGACCCAACGAGGATCATAAGCATAAGCGACGTGACCCGTATGATGACTACCCGGAGCTTGATCGGCCATGGAATATAGCACATCTACGTCCTTTCTACACTTAGCATTTTTTTCTATTGTGTACCTCTTATATGATCAATGAAATAAATCTCTCTAGTTCACTCACATTTCTGAGTCTTTTACCTCCTTTAGTGTTCATTTTTGGATCGTATAAAACCTTTCTGCACAAGCTTTGCGATTGCACTTGTTAAAATTCTGCCTACGGGCGTTAGCTTAAGTTTTCTGGTCTACACGTTCTTTGTCGTTTTTTTGTGGATTCTGGAGTAGTGACTTTTGGCACTTATTGTCGGCGATTTTGTGCTTAGGTTATTGACGCTGCCATTGGGCATCATCACCTGAGCGCATGGTTCCGACAACGAGTCTTCTGACTCATGAAAAGTCAAGCATAAAAACCAAAGTAATGGATAAGCCAGCACTTGCTTAAAAAAATATATACATGCTGGAACCAGTTCTTGAGTAGCAGGAAATAACAACCATTGTTTTCCGCCTTAAGTTAACAAGTAGTTTTTTCTGCATACACATTACAGAGGAAACAGATATTACATAATTGTTTTTCATTCCTCTGGCGCAGGCGACTTGGAAGCAGTATCGTCAGCAGCAGGAGAGTCACCTTCCTCAAAGTAGGCAGTGTTGAGGGACTCAGAGGAGTTTTGGTTACCGCCATCGATGGTTTTCATGGGCACAAACACATTAACGTCGAACAACTCGGCGACTCTGGTGTCATAACCCGCGAGCGACGCCAAGATAGATTCATGGTTTATCTTTTGGCCTTCGTCGTCTACGTCGGGGATACCGGAGGTCACCGTGTCGATGTCGGCATTTTCATAATGTGCCTTGACCATGGACAGCGCCATCCTTTCACCGGCCCGTGCACACGAAGCTTTCCAGCTTGAGATACGCTCGGTGGCTCGGCGTAGGATCTCCGAGAACTTTGCCACAGAATCTGATGCCTTGATATTAATCTGGAGGGATTTGGCTATCTCTTTGGCCTGCTTGATGGCGGTGTTGATAAAGTTGCCGGCACGGACCATGCATTCCTTTGGCGGAGGAGGCGATCGGGTTAAACCCATAGGAGCTACGAATTTCGACAAAGGACCGCATGAGTTCAAAAGTTCAGAATATCTAGCTTACAGAAGTCCAAGACGAAGAATCACTTACTAAAGATGCTTATCTCATCTTGCTCGAGAGTCTCTGCCATGGAGTCCCGTTCTTGTCGGAGGATCTTATACGCTTCATGATGGCATTGATTTTGCTCATCGGCAACTTTCTTCTGCTCTTTCAAGATCGCGATTTCCTCCTTCAAGCGGTTCCTCTCCTCGCTGGCGGAGTCTTGCAGGGCTTTCATTGAGTCTTCATGCATCTTCAGCATGTCCTTCGTCTCCTGTTTAAGGATCTTGTTTTCGCTATCCAGCTGCTGAATATGCTTGGATTGCTCAACAATGTCCTTAGCCTTGGAAATGGTTTCTACAAGTCGGAGAAAGAACAATACACAGTGAGTACTCGGAGAATGTTGGCACAAGACCAAGCCAGAATACAAAAAAGAAAGGAAAAACGGATGCTTGCTCTTGGTGATTTGTTCCTTCAAGAAGGCAGTTTTACCCTTTTCAGCTTCCAAGTCCGCGCGCATCTTCTGGTACTTGTCGTTTGTGACACCCCTTCGAGCATTCTCATTTTGTGGAAGAAGAAGGTTAAACGTTGTTTGGTCTACTTGGAGCATCTAGCCGGAAAATTTCCACCTAGAAGCTCGGGGGCTACAGCGAGAGTTTTTAACTTAACAATATGCTTGGTCTTTCTTTAAGCATCTAGTCGGAACTAATTCAGTTTTCAACTAAAAGCTTGGGGGCTATAGTATAAAGTTTTAACTCAGTCATATACTTAGTCTTTCTTTAAGCATCTAGTCGGAACTAATTCAGTTACAACTAGAAGCTTGAGGGCTACAGTATTGAAATTTATAAACATTGTGTATGCTACTCTGAAAGCATCTAGTCGGAATAATTCATTCAAACTATATGCTTGGGGGCTACAGTGAGAAGTTTTCTATCTTAGTCACTCTTAGAGCATTTAGATGCAAAGACCTATGGTTTTCCGTCTAAATCCTCGGGGGTTATAGTGGGATACTCATATGAAAAGAAAAAGGCAAATAAAACTTACAAGCGCAATGATCTTGAGGTTTGTAGCACTCTCAGCAAGCAACTTGCCAAAGGACAAACTGTTTCCTTGCAAGATTTCTGCTTGCCGGAGAAGCTCCTCGAGACCGCACGTTGGAGATGTCGGCACTGCACCAGGAACCATAGCAGTGCTACCCGGCGTAAGTACCGGATAAACTATCTTTGGAAACTCTATGGTCTTCTTGGGTGCGGAGGCGCCGCCTTCGGCAGACGTACCACCTTCCACCACCGCCTTACCACTACCGATGGCATCCTTAGCCGGAGCTTCAGCCATTTGGGTTGCAGCACTTTCCTGCGTCGCCTGTTCGCCGACAACAGCAAGCTCGGTGGAGGCACCTGAGTCCACTTCCATGGCGGAAGGGCCAGATGCTTCTTTGGCTTGGGAGCTTGTCGGAGCGGACGAAGGCTGGACGCTAGGAGTGACAGGGGCGATAGCGGGATATGCGTGGGGAGAAATGTCCCGATACAACATATCCTTAATGTTTTTAGAAGCCCCCAAAGTTTTGGAGGTCTTCTTCAGACTAGTAGTGGCTTTCTTCCTGAAACGTACAAAAATTATAAGTACAGGAATAAGACAAACAATGGACAAAGTCGGAGAGAAAGAAGCTTACACAAGAGGGGGTGCTTTGGCAAAGGGGATCCCGGTAACCTTTCTTTTATCCACCTCCAGGGCGGCGGTAGACTTCTTGGAGGCTCCACCATCCGTCTTTTTCTTCTTGCCTCCGTCGGCAACGTCAAAGGTGGAGCTCTTCCGCTTTCGCGCCAATAGGGCCTTGTCATCGGACACGCCCGTGACTTCCTTCATCTTTGGATCGTAGATTTGGACAGCCATGCTATCCTCCTCTAGATCGTTGAGCTGTTAAGTGAAATCCACCGTGTTAGATGAGATGGTAAAGGCTAGATGGAAGAACTGGAGTATATGTCATACACGGAAAATAAACAGGTACCTTTGGGCACTTGCTCTCTACGAACATGTCGTAGGTGATGGTGAAGCCACGCTTTCTATCCTTCACCTTGACGATGTCCTTGAGGCGGAGCTTGATGGAGTCGCTCGAGAAGTTGTTCTCGGAGATGCAGAGGCTATCCTTCCTCTCGTTGGTATACTCGTGCATCAACTTCAAGCGGTGCTGCAGAGGCTGGATCCGCCTGACAAACCAGCACATGGCTAGGTCCAATCCGGTCAGACCCGTATCTACAAACCACTCGATCCGCCTTATAGCGCGGGTAGCGTCGATGTCGGAGGGAAGGAAGGCCTGGGATCTCCATGTCGAGGCTTCGGCGGCAGTTCCATCAACAAAGTCCGGGTACGTTACTTCTCGGCCGGCCAGAGGGATGTCTGGGCCGTAGAAGTACATCCGCTGCCAGTTCTTGCAGGACTCATGGCCAACGATGTCGGGGAAGCGCCGACCAGGCCGGATCTTAAAACTAATGGTGCCACAATTCCTGAGCTCATCCTTGCCGGCTCTGGCTTCGCGCTTGACGATGAAGAAATAGATGAAGAGATCTAGCCTAGGCCTAATCCCTAAGTAACCCTCGCAAAGAGCCGCATAGTTGCTAAGCGCTAAGATGCTATTGGGGGAGAGGTTCTGAGGCTGTACTCGGTAATGGTTGAGGACAACAAGGAAAAAGTTGGAGATGGGTAGGGAGACGCCGTGTACCAGTTGAGCTTTGAGGTACACCTTCTCTCCGGCTTGGGGAGAAGGAGTGACCTCGCCGGCCGGCGCCGCCCGCCAGACGAGCCCCTCCGTCGCGGGGAGATAGCCCTCGTTGATCAGTTCTTTGATATCACGGTCCGTAATATCCGAACCACGCCAATCGCCCTTGTGGGAGTCATACTCCTCCTCCAGCAGCTCCAGCGCCGCTAGGTTATGGTCGTCGCCATTGGTTTTGACCACCGCGGATTTGGGAATAATCAATCCCTCTAGTGGCACGATGACGGCGCTCGCCAGCTTCGCCGCGGCATCGCCTAACGCCGCCATGGAGGGGGTGGAGCTGCTACTGGCCATTGGGAGTTTTTCGGTGGTGACTGGGAGAGATCAAGGAGCTAGGGTTTTTTGCACAGGTGCGCGGAGAGCTCGAGAAGGCGCTCGCTGGAGGAATAAGATGATGTAGAGGGGAATGAGGTGAAAAGTAAAATTTCCATCGCCGTTATAATTTATAACCTTCGGCATCAAGATTCGTGCGGAATGATCGAACGGTTGACACGTGGACGATGTGTGCGGGCGCGTGCACGGAAATTTCGCCATGTTGCCAACCGTCGCCGCCAACGATTCGTACCGCTCGCGCGGGGAAATCGGACATGATTGCGTTTTTTGCATGTATGAGTTACAAGGCGTTGCTGACCTATGTCTACGTCGCCCTAGATGTCACTAGCAGGTGAACCATCACATCGGAAGATTCCAGCATGGACAGATCCAATCCGGCTACGGAAGAGTACGATAGAATATTCAGCAATTCCTCCGACTTACAAGTTGAAGACGGAGAAAACCTTGCAGGGTTCTTTGGGAGGACTACAAGATGTTGCTTGACGATTTGCCGACATCTATCCAGACGGAGCATTCAACGTGAAGAGGCAAGACGACGCAAGATATCGGAGTTCTCCGGGGACTACTGTTGGGGATATGCTATATGGGTATCCTCATAGCATGTCCTCTATCCGGATAACCCGGGTGGTCCACAGTTGGTAGCATGGCCCATGGCCTGCTGGGCGGCCCAGTTAGATGGATCCAGAAGGAAGGCCCATGCCGGATAAAGGAAGGCTACGGAGGAGTCACCGACGTATCCGAAGCCTTGGAGTGCAAGACACGCTAGACTAATTATAGACAGTGTAGGACTCTGTAACCTGTCTGGCTAGGACTTTTCCCTGTAACCCTAGGACCTGGTGACCTTATAAGTCGGGCCTATGGGAGCCTTTAGGGCACAACTTCACATAACCTCGCACAGCGAACCAATCCCTGTAACTTGGCGTATTGCCATTATAGTGATTTATAGCAGGAGTAGGATTCCGCCACCGTCGTGGGATCTGAACCTGGGTAAGTTGTGTTACCTCGTACCCGCCAACCGTCCGCCTTCCCCCACGTCTCTAAACACGCACTGTGAGGACCCTTCCATGGAGTACTCGTCGGCAATACCACGACAGAAGGCGACATCTGCGAGGCCATGTTCAACTTTCTCGGGACTCTCGTCTCTGACGTATGTGATCGCGCGAAGCGCCGCTGTGTTGAGTGCACCAACGAGCAGCGGGACCTTCACCGCTTCGTGCGATGTTCCGCACACGAGCACCAGGCGCGGCTCGGCCTCCTCCTCGTTGACTACTCCGACAACGACACCACCGACGATGATGAGTAATAGGCGCGCAACGCCGCCTCAGATGCTCCGGTGAGTAGTTACCACTGGTAGCTAGGATAGACCGCGTGCTAGGGTTTGTTTTGATGTCGCAGTGGCATCGATTTTGCTTTAAATTTGTTGCTCTGGGTGATCAAAAAAACCCTCCTCTATGTATGAACTAGTGTGGATCTGGCGCCAATAACATTTTTTTTAATTATATAGTTACGAGTACAATAAAAAAACCATGTTTACAATACACCTATTTGCGGTATCTTCTAGAGATGCCGTGTGTGCACGAACTCTCCAATTTATTTAGTCACCAAAACGAAGTAGCCCGTTGGAAGGTGAGAGGGGCATGTGAGTTTGTTTTACATGGGCTGCAACATGCAGCCCGCTAACATAGAGTGAGCGGACACATTAGGCTCGCTTAAAATGGTGGTGTCCAGCACTATGGGCCGCATACCCGCTGGGCGGTACCACGCGCGGGTCGGCGCCGGCGACGGCCGGGCATGATCGACTAAATTATTCACGATCGGGATTCGGGAGTGCTACGAGCGCGCGCGGCCTGGCCGGCAGACGGCGTGATCCCGCCTACTCTCGTGCGCCGGGAAAGGCAGGAAAAGCTTCCCCGGTTCCATGGCGCCGCACAATCAGTAGCCCTCTCCGCACATGCGCGTCGCGTGCATGGTTCCTACCCCAAGCTATTAAAAAAACGAGGGAGCGAGCGAAGAGATAGAAAAGGCAGCTTCGACGTGCGTGGATTCGGTTCCAGGATGTTGGCCCAGAGCGAAACATGCATGGATGTCGTCCCCCTCATCTGTCCTCCACACACGCGTTAATAACCCCCCTCTCCCTATACTCCTGATCGAGTTTGTTGCCTTTCCATGGACTTCAAGCTGGGTAATAAGCGAGCGACTGCACATCATGCATGTATGGCTTTTCACCGAACGCTTGGTCTGTAAAAAGCAGGCTGTCAAAAAAATATGAGTTTGACTAGGGTTCGAAAAGGGGAGGCAGATGATGGGGGGTTAGCGCGTGGGAATCTGATTAGTGAGCTGCTGGCACGCGCCACCTGAAGCCCCAGCCACTCCTATCATCACTTCAACAAGTCCACCACCGAGAACCATCGCCCTCCTTTTCTAGCTTGTCCCCCTACCTTGCTTGGGGCCCATGAAGTCCTTTCTACAACTGCTTTACAAGTGGACCTTGGAGGAGGCTTGGGCACATGCATGCATACGAAATGTATACCTGGTTTATTTCATAACTTGGTTGTAATCATTTTTTTCGTCTTAGAAATCATAATTGAGTTTTCATGCTGCTTAGTGACCTCAATGTTATGATAAAAATGTAACTGAATTAGGGACTGTGAGAATGAATATTTTCGTAAAGTTTTGTGAAGTCTAGCTTGTCTGGAACTTTCTTAATTCTAAGTCGATGTCATGAGCCGTTCGACATCTATCCCTGTGTTTTCACTGCCCAAAGGTGGCAGGCAGACGTCTAGCACTGTTGACTAAGGCACACAAAAATGTCACTCAACTTTTTTTTTTGTAAAAGTCAATTTCGCCTATTTGTTGTTAACCCCGCCTCACCAAGACCAACCACTCCCTCCTCCCTCGACCACTTGCGTCTCTGCCATGCTTCCTGCCACATTAATTGTTCGACCAAGGCTTCATTTCTTGTACATGATTGTCCGCTAGGCACAACACAATTTTTGGCAATCTTCAACTCCTCCTTAGTGTTATATGTTGATCCAAATTCTATAAAGTATAGGCCAACTTCTGACGAGTGGAGCGAGGCCCGTCGCCAGAGGCTTGGGCCGAGTGTAAGCCGCCGGTTGGGATGAGTTGCATCTGTGAAAATCCCCGGCGTTTGTAAACACTCCTCGATATAGTGAAGTTTTGTTGGCTGGCGCCCGTGGTTTTTCCTCTCTTTGTTGGAGAGGTTTTTCCACGTTAAATCTGTGTCTCTATGCTGTGTTTTCGTTTTTCATTCTTCGTTATCTTCTTGTCGCAATTGTAACACTTAGTTCATGTTAACCTGTCACAACTTATAATAACACAAACCATAGTTCACCACCAGTCGTGGTCGGTGTGAAAATGGTGTGACTCGTCCCCTTGCACATCCATTATGTAGCACTGACTCATACTTGACGAAAATGTTGTTGCCATGCCCCATCAGTCAACAACCTTTTGTCGAGTCTTTGCATAGTATGCATAATAGAAGACATGCTAAAAATATCCATTACCATTCTTAACTTGCAATCAATCTAGGAAACTATGTAATTGTCCTATGTGTATAAACAAAGGAAATATTTGACAGGGAGAAGTGAAAGACATGAAAAGAAAAACTACCATCTAATTACTTGCTGTTTTGGACATTATTTGGAATTTTATTATCGTGATTATCATATATTATTTGTAGTAGACAGATGTTCATGTATTTTGATTACTTGATTTGATTGATGTTTACTTTAAGTTTTTCCTCTCGCAAAGTTAGGGACTATGATGACTTAAGTCCTATAAACAACTCATGCAATAGAAAAAACTTCCATAGCAAACCACGAGGATTCAACTTCCGTAGCAACAGACAAATATGTATCTATTAATAGCCCTACATTTATATAGGGAGGTTCTTCTATTAGCTAGATAAGCGATGAAACTTTTGTATATGTACTGTTCTTGCACTTAAAACCTAATAGTAATGTGTAACTATTAATATCCCTACATTTATACACGGAGGTTCTTCTATTAGCTAGAGAAGTGATGAAACTTTTGCATATGTATTGTTCTTGCACTTAAAACCTAATAGTAATGTGTATCTACTAGCAGCTAGCCAAAGTTATAAAATCTCATCCAGCCGATTTCTACATATTCATCTATTTGATAATGAAGGTATGCACCGCAAAGTAAATGTCTCTTTTTAGTGGAGACGGTGCAAATGTCAAAAACGACCTACGCCAAAGACAAACTTTTTAAAATTTGATCAAATATTTAGCAAAAAAATAAAAATATCTACAATGTAAAATTTATAGTATTAGAATCTTCGTAAGTTATATTTTCGCAATATGTGCATTTAGAACAATAAATGTTGATACTCCCTCCGGCCCATATTAATTGACTTAGATTTGTCAAATTTTAGATGAATCTATATACTAAATAGTGTCTAGATTTATCCATATTTTAACAAATCCAAGTCAATTAATATGGGTTGGAGGGAGTATATTTTTTGTCAAAGTTTAACTCTGAAATAGCCTAAAATGCGAAGTAATAAAAAACCGGAGGGAGTCGCTGGCTTGATGTACTCCCCGCAAAAACAAAAAGGCTAGCTTGATGTACATAATGACCTTTAGAGTAGTTAGCTAGCAGAGAGATGCAGAAAAGGTAGAGAAGCCAAACCAAAAGAAAACAACAATTATGATACAGGAAAAAAAGAAACTACAACGATCGATCGATCGATCGATCTGCAGTTCTCAACGGCAGCTAGAGTAGTAGCGGAGAGAAGCAGGCAGCTAGGTAGCAACCCCTCCCTATGCGATGCGTGTCCCCTGGCGCGGCGTCACGGCCGGGCCGCTTTGGCGCCGCTGTCCCCGCTTTGTGGCGGCCCTTCTCATTGCCCCTGTCTCGCGCGGATTAATCTGCAGAGACGGATTTACGTGCAAGTCGCTCCCGAGATTAAGAAACTGCCCACCTTTCGTACGGAACCCCCGCCGAGGCTCCTTTCTAGGCACACACATCCTGCGCTCCTGCTCCCGATGCTGCCCGCCCTAGCTTCGCTACCCAGCTACCCGTCGTCTTCCTCCTTCTCCTCCCTAAAAACGCAGCAACTACATACAGTATTAGAGAGAATCATCAGCTGTTGCAACTGTCCAACTAGTAGAAGCAAAGGGATTTTATCTCTAATAACTGAACCGCGTGGAATGATGGCCGGAAAACGCTCGACCTACCTACCCCACTAGCCACTGCATGCCGACCATCTATGCGTCGAACGAGAGAGAGGGAATATCTTTTGGTCTGCTCTACATGCTTCATCATTCTGCTCACTACTCCTATCCTCCTCTCTCATGGAGATCGAGAGCTAGTAGCTTATAACTCCAGCGCATGCCCCTCGTCCTATTTCATGCCCCGGCCCCTCCTCCCACAGCCCATCCATGATCGCCCTGCAATTCCCTGTGTTTCTGCCGCTCTTCTCTGCCTCGATCTTGCATTTCTAGATGCAGATCAAGCTGCCGCTAGCTTATGCATGGCAGATCGATGCATCTGGGCATGCACCAGCATTTGTGAGATCCAAAGTCCTAGTCCTAGCTATATGTAGCTAGCTAGCAAACATCGCCAGTGTGAGATCCAGTTTATGTTCTTCGATTGATCTGGTAAATATATCCTTCTCATATATGGCTATGTGTCTTTCATTTGTCCCATGGATTGAAGATTTATGTAGTTGATCGTGCTTTCGTTTACACCATGGCTTTGCAGTACATGTTTGCGTGGGATCTTATGATCGAGCAGCTGCATGCTTGCGTGCATGGTCTATAAGCGGTTGCACTGTTGATCATGCGAATGGAAGAAGCGATATTGGTGAGGTTCAATCCGAACTAGGTCTTGCAACAAAATCGTAAGACCAGTATCTGATTGAGCCGTGCCAATATCTCTTCTTCGTATATCTTTTTCTCTTGCCGCCCTAAGCTGGCAGGCATGGATAATCTATGCAGGTCAGCATCCTCTACTCGTCTATCGAAGTTAACTAGCTAGGAACTCTCTTTTCTCACCAAGCTACCAGTAGTACTTCTCATTAAACCAGCCCATATATGTGCATATTTTTTAACTACTTCCATAAATGTTTTAGTAGAGGTTTCAAAAAATTATTATAGACTATTTCACATATTCCAGTTTTGCTCAAAGCCCATAATTAGTTTAATAATATGGATCTCAACATTATATTTCACATGCATCCGTTGCCTGCACTCTGTATTCTCTCAACTTGATCTCATGTCCATGGTTCTATTCCTTTCTTATAATGTAGGATTTGATGGAGATCTCATGTCCATGGTTCTATTCCTTTCTAAAAATGTAGGATTTGATGGAGATATACAAATTGTGCGACCCCCACCTCTCCCACCTCCAAAGCGACGATTTCTTTTGAAAATGCTATAAAGTTCTAAATTAAACATATTGTTTCAGTTTATCCCATGTGAATGTCCGAGTAACATGTCTTCCAAATTTCAATCACCATTATTCTATCTAGAGCTATACAATATTTATTTTGTTTGATGCATTTAATTTAATTGCAAATGTTGCAAAGTGCAGCTGGTGTGGTCAGTTTATTCTCTCTAATCACTTATTAACCCGCATATTGTAGAAGATTCATTGTTACTGCTATGTTGGTTTTGTGGCGGAGGCACCACCATTATGCACCCTATAAAACAAATTCATTTGATTCTACTTGAAGATCAGGTATGCCTCCCCTTAGGGGATTAAATAGGCCATTTCCTACATTGTACATACTCTCTATACTAGTACTTTCTCTCGATGTTGCTGATTTTTTTTTATGATTAAGCTACACATTTCGTGCACTGAGCCAATGATTATTCACTAGTGACAGCGATTATGGGTTTAAGTAGATTTTCTCCTTACATTATATCTACTTTCTTTATTGATACTTTCTCTCATTATTTCTGAATTTATTTAAGAATGATCTTCACATTATTTGCATGGCACCTATACTTATCCAACAATGTGACGATTATTTTTTAAATTTATGTGCTTTGCAGATGGAAGATTTGTTTAGTGCTTTTCTGTTCCCCATAGCTGATAATTTCATTCGACATAAGCATGTTGTTCTTGTAATTCTAATTCATCTAACAAAAATGTGGTTACCAATTCTTTTGATTTTTGGATGGTCGGATTAACAAAATCATAATCAGCTGTTTGTTTTGTCCTTCTAGTTCGGCACAGAAAAATCACTACATGAATATCATGATTAGCATTGTTGCCTTGCATCAATCTTGAAGAATTATAAGGTACCTAAGGCTTCGTCAAGTACACATATCAATAGAAAAGGCACCATCAGTTTCTTTACCATTCTATTTGTGATTTAAAATCTCACGCAGGAGCAATTTTTGGATAATCTGCACCAACAAGTTAACTCACATGGTTATAGAATCGTGAAGCTAAATTATTTTGACTCGAAGATCAAGTAATCACGTGTTTGACCTAAAAGTAACTTACGAACTAGAATTTTTTGACCAAGCCTTTTCTTGATTTAATGTTGTTGCCTTGTCACACATTGTTTATAGGACATTATCATAGCTTTGAATAGAAGGGCCAACTAGAAGTTTCAATACAAATTTTATGCATAGCCAAAAGTATTACTAATGCAATGAAAAGCATAAAATTGCACAATTGTGTTACAATCCACATAAGCAATTTTTCTCCATCGCGTCAAATCTTAAGATGTTGCTATTTGCTTATTCAGTTTATGGTTCTCATTGTTTTACTTTGATTCATTTACTTTCACTACTA
Source organism: Avena sativa (assembly GCA_916181665.1). Taxonomy (NCBI): domain Eukaryota; kingdom Viridiplantae; phylum Streptophyta; class Magnoliopsida; order Poales; family Poaceae; genus Avena; species Avena sativa. Next base: position 430,626,215 of record OV702280.1, read on the forward strand.
GAAAGAATCCAATCACGACTAACCCCGCATAATACTTGGTCATTACTAGTGGGTGAGGCAGTCATGCGTCCAACTTTTGTCCCGCAAGATGACTAGGGACTTATCCGTCATTAAGTTAAGTTATATGCAAGGTGGTCTTTGTTGTTCACTTAGCTTGCTTTGGGGGTAATTATCAATTCATTATCCCTTTCCCCTCCGGAAATAAGGATAAATGCCAATCTTGTTAGTCTAGGTTTACCTTTCAATGGCTCATGTCAAGAGAAATTGGCGGAGGCACACCACCCAACGCCATCTTGTTAGTTTAGGTTTACCTTTTCCATTTTATTCTAAATATCACACTATGCTATTATAAATGTTTGTTTGTTGGTTGACATATCAATTAAAGCTATTGATGTTAGAACCTTAACTAAAAAAACTAGTAATCCCTAATATCCATGCCCACTAGGTCAATTGATATATGCTCGCTATGCCCCTATGACATGTGTAGGGCTATATATAGAGTAATCTGGTTGTTTTCCAATCCTCCTTGCAAACAAAATAATCTTGCAAGTTCTTGCTTGCATATTCAGCTGAACCCATCATTTATAAATATGTTCTAGTCTTTTCTTACAAATACTTAAGTGTTTTACTTCCTAATGCATGAACTTCTCTTGCTACTATATGGTATAAAATGGGTAATCATATAAAATAAAATTACTTTATGAATGCATGTCAATTTGTTTCCTGCTATATGCTAAGAAGTTTGGTGATGATATCATGGTGAAGAAATTTGATTTCCTAGAGTTTTTCTTCCTTCTACATGTATAAATTAAATGGAAGATCGTGCAATCGTGAAAAAAAAAGACAGTCGTACTGCATGGAATTTTCATCCTAAAAAAGAGTGATCATGATGGTGAATAAAGCTGGCCTGCTCTAATTGTTGATAAAGAGGGAAAGGAATAGAAAGGGAAGGGTGGTCTCTGCACATAACACATGTCCACACCATGAAAAATGGTTGAGATGGAAAGTTTAAGAGGAGGAAACCAGCATCAATAATGTTAAAAGAAAGGAAGGCAATATAGTTCTCATATAAGAGCTAGGATGAGAAAGTCCAAAAACCATCTAAAAGGGTGTGTTTAACGCTCAGCCGACTAGGAATTATCTTAATTCTCAGCAAGCTGACATCGGGATGCACATGGTACTTATCGACTATGTCAAATTTTATGGGGTACCTGCGCGACTGGGCTTGATTGAGTTGTACACGCACCCGGTTGGAAGGCCTCAAGCTGAGAATGGTGCGGGTGGAATAGGTATTTTTGGTGCGGGTTAAGCTGTGATTTACATCGGTTTGTTCTGAAATGGTTGCCACAACAAAATGGTCCAGAGCAGTGCCGGTTTAACAGAAAAATGGACTGGCGTGGAGCGGTTTGGTGTCGAGAAAATATGAAGAAACGGGTTGAACCAGTGGGCTCAATCTATGGAAGCTGTTTGGGGCAAGGACTGCATCACCACCATCGCCGATCTGCTTATCTCCTCCTCTTGGTACTAGGCCTCCTCCGGTCTACCCTGCCCTTCTCAGTTGTCATCAAGGTGATCAGAGCAGCAACGCCTCTATTCTAGTGCCCCTTGCAATTTTGTATGAATGTTTTCATATGAAAATGCACCTATAACACAAGCTGGTTTCTTACTTGTCTAGCACGCACAAAAAATTAATTCCTATACTCTTGTGCATCCTGAAGAAAACAATCTAGTCAAACTTTCTGATTAATCTAGCACTTTGTTAGTTCGAGTCCCCTTTATTCCTCATCCCATGGCTAGTCCTCTTGTTCCACTCGGAGACCATAAAGCATAGGAAGACGAGGAGGACGGAGAAGATTTGGATTTCAATTTGCCAAATTTGAAAAGTTTTAAATTTATTAAGGATTTATTTGCAAAATGACATTAATTTGTACCATGGCCGCGTCGATTAATACCGGACGGGGAAGTATTATTTTCTACAAGTTTATTAGTGATTGTCATGTCAAGTAAAATAGCATCCCACATGTTGTTTTCTTGCATAAGTAGCCAGATATGCCTGGCCGGCTTCCATGAGTTTCAAATGGACTGAGTATTTGATTTCAAACCGCAACAGTATTGATGGTTTGGTGCTGTTTGGGTTTAATTTGCTCACGGGTTCATGCGGGTTGAGTTTTCAGAGAATTATTACTTAATAGATAGTAAGGGTTGTCCACATTCTCACCTTCAGCCTGCCAGTCAAGCTCCTACACGCAGAGATACATGTTGAGTGAGGGTTTACATGCGGCAATTAATACGGCTTGGCTATGCTTGATGTTTTCAGTTCTCTACTGTTCGTGCAAATGTCGTTACTCAACTTCTTTTCCTTTGGAAGGATAGAACAATCTTAGTTGCAACCCCACTTGCCACTAAAAATAGTATCAGTTGTAACCCCACTTATAACTAGAAAAAATCAATTATACCCCACTTACATTGAAAATATGTCTTTGCTGCAACCCACCAAGAACACAATTTTTTAAAAAAAACAACTTTAAAACAGAAAACACAAAAAACACGTACGAAAGTCCACAAGTACTACAAAATTCAACTTGGCTCGTTATAAGGAAAAAACAAAAACACAAAATGAAGAAGGGCCTTAGGCCCAGTAGGTACACACCAGCCGGACTGAAAAAAGGCCAAAAAGAGCCAGTCCATTCTAACCCAAATGGACACCTTGGCCAAAAGAATATAAACCCCAACAGCACGAATCTCTATACAACAAATCTAACGGATACGAACGTGACTGAGCACTAGGCAAGAATCTGCAAAACCTTCTCAACAAATCTCTCACGGCAGCACTGCCCCGACCAATCTGCTGCCGCGTCCCGACGGCAGACGTCGTCCCCTGCGGACACTGGAGCAGCAAGCGGCGCACCACAGCCAGCTAGCTTGCTATACTATACATTGATCCGATCTAATTTTCTGGACGGCTTCAGCACACGTGGCCATCTACACGTCCAATCATCGGCCGCCGGTTCACGTACTCCGTCGAGCGCGATGCCAAGCGGAGCGGGCAGGGTCAGCCCTCACGCGCACGACGCCCGGCGAGTCTTGCCACGGCGGCCACTCCTACCTAGCCCAAATGAACAACCAAACTTACTAATATGTTGATAAGATTAATTTAGAAAGGAGATGCAGTTTTTGACTACAACTATACTGCTTTTGCTATACTTGTTTCCGTTGAGACTACAATTGGAAAATTCAAACGAATTATGAAATTAAAAATTGACATTGATACATAATATGTTGTATTATAGGCTACATAAAAATCACAAAATACTTGCATTATATGTAGATGATACATGTCATCTATATGCAAGTGGATATTTGGTACATAATACTCCCTCCCTCCCAAAATAGATGTCTTAGATTTGATAATATTTGGATGAACCTATATACTAAATAATGTCTAGATTCATCCAAATTTTGATAAATCCAAGACATCTATTTTGGGACGGAGGGAGTATGTTGAATTATAGGCTACATAAGTCACAGAGTCGTGTGTCTAAAAAGGCAAACAAATGTCTTATTTATTTCAACATTTGTTCTTTATGTCACATATAACAATATATTTTAATACAAAATTTGGTCGTACATACTATATATGTATATGTATGTTTTTAAGTGACAAAAATGATTTTTTTAAAAGAAAAGGGACCAGAGGTGCCCGTGTGACAAAATGATTTTTTGGTAATATATTTATTTTCACATATTTATGTTTTGAATATTATGCTGTGATCAAACAGCGGGCCTGACCAGCTAGATACCATTCTTTTTTTAAGGAAGCTAGATAGCATGTTAACAATGTTAAGTTGTTCATTTGGGCCCGGTTCAAAAGATTAAGCAACAAACTATACTAGCGGCAAAAAGATATTGTTTCTATGTTTTGTACAACGAATACCACAAATGATGATGTTAGCTACAATTTTCTTCTGCATCAACAACCTCCGGCCGCACTCTACATCAACCCTGCATATGCCTTGACAACAACAGTGGCGGATCCAAAATTCCACCAAACCCAGAACCAAGATCGTATTATATATATTAAAATTATGCTAAATCATAGAGAAATTAGTGCATTTCTATTAATATATAGCTGGAAATTTGTCTACATCCCGGACCATGGCCCGGGTGGGGTGTAGATCCGTCCGTGCTTAACAAGTTAGGGACTCTAGCAACGCAACCAACCCCGTGTATGACCAGCAAAGAAGGTGCATGAATGTCACAAACTCCTAAGAGGGAACTTGTACACACGTGCTATGGTATGCTTTAATGGCATAAGTTTACATCAACGTGATCTTCATCAACATCTTCGTTGACGCACCATCGCAGTCAGTCGATACATCGTCTGTATGATGGGCATATATCTACAACACTCTCTTGCAGTACTACTACAAGGCACAACGATGGTATGACCGTGTCCACAACATCGATGGCGACAATGACCGCGTCAGACGGCTAAAATTGCAACGAAATTTTTTTATGCCGCTACGATTGCTTATACTGTTCTGGAAAAACCGTGTGTGCTCGATGGGTTTCCTTTAGTTCTGGCAAAACTGGTGGTCTCACCTATGACCGCGTTTTCTGATATCCACAAGATGCCTCGACAGTATCTCTACAATGTACAAAACGTCCATAACTACAGCTCCATAAAAACCGCACAATTATTGTCGCCTTAGGCAATGACGACCACACAACCTATGACAACTATGACATCGACCACGCCTACTTCGACTATGGCTACATCACAATTTTCTACCTCGATGTCGACATCAAGAATAATCTCTACAACAACACAAGAACTCCAGTCGATCAACAACATCTGTGTTGTCACTTGCGTCCACAACACTCCCATTGTAACTGCGGAGAGAAGGCACCAGAAGGGGTGCAGTCACCGTCCCTAGATGTGAACCATGATCATGTCCATCAGAGATGCAGTTGATGATGTCAACACGGAGAAGAAGAAGACAGAAGCGCAAGATTTTAAATCTAGTCGTAATCGTCCACTTCTCTTCTGCTACGACTGAGGACTAGAATACTAGAACCTTCTTGTATTTCTAATCTTCCCGTTTACTTTTATATATAACAAAATAAACACAACATAATATTTTTAGGGTTTATAAATTTCGCAATACGAAATGCATGATGCGCTTCTTATAAATTTCGAATAAAAGGGAGTACAAAACTAATTCAACAAAAGGACATGCATTCACTGGTGGAAACGAGGCTATAGGTCATGGTTGGTACGGGGCTTTAGTCCCGGTTGCCCAACCGGGACGGGGGAATCGGGACTAAAGCCCTAACCTTTAGTCCCGGTTGCCCCACCAACCGGGACAAAAGGGGGCACACGTGGCAGCGGCAGAGGGCGAGGGGGGTGAAGCATTAGTCCCGGTTCGTAACACGAACCGGGACTAATAACCTTCTGCCGCGGCAGAGATTTGGCCCATTTCTCTGCCGCGGCAGAGAATTCATTTTGGCACACTTTGTTGCCGCGACAGATATTTGACCCATTTCTCTGCCGCGGTAGAGAATTCATTTAGGTTGTTTTATTGTTTATTTAGTGATTTGCACTTATCAATGAAGGAACCTTATATTACATCATGAATATCATGACAATATTACATTGAATACAAGGATCGAGTTCATGCACTACATACAAAAGTTGCTATTCGATGCTACCGGCCAATTCCTTCAAAGTTGCTATTTTTACAATCCCTATTGTCTATACACAGCCGAATAGTATTCCCCTTTTGGGTCTAGGACTTCTGCATCCAAAAATCCCGCCAATTCCTCCTGAATTGCTCGTACGCGATCCTTTGGCAGAAGACCGTCCCGTAGACGTTCGATCTGATTTAAAAAAGAAGTCAGCCTATATGAATGAAACTAAACACAATTTGATTGTAATTAAAAACTATAGAAATTGTTTACGTACGTGGAGTTGCTCTAAATTTCTTCCCTTCTTATCGCACGTCTGCCGGATGAACTCGCAAACATAGTATCCACATAGATTGTTACCTGGTCCCTGCGTCAGGGACTTTACGAGAACAGAGTTCAATCAAAATAATAATCAAGCATGATAATAACTGTATCAAAACTAGAATCAAAGAGATGCGGGATATAGCTAGTGGTGCTTACATTTAGTGGTTGAAATGTAAGCTCCTCTTTCCAAACACCCCTAGCCTTGTTGGTGAACCGTTTCCAAGCGCTGCCCGGCGTAGAAAACGAATAAAATAAGTTATTAAATACTTGATATCATAAAATTCACGAACGTTGCTGATATAGTGTCGTAATGATTAGAATTACCGCTGGAGAAGTATCTGCATGTCCTTCCACGTCTCAAGGGGTTTATGTTTCGAGTCCATGACTAGTACACGCCCTTTGTCAAGTTGAATGATTAACAGAATATAGTGGAAGCTGCAAATGCATAACTAATCAATTATATACTTAACATCGAGTAAGCGAAATAGAAAGTGTATACAAGACAATAATACTCACTCGAAGTTGTAAGGAAATAGTATTTCCCTTTTGGTTTCCTGAAACCTTAACGCGTGTACTATATTATCCTCCGTATCCTGGGGGCTTATTTTGAGATTAGCTTCATAAACCCAATATGGGTCAATGAAGCCAATGTCATAGATTTGTCCTCTGCTGCATTCGAGAATCTTCATTCTGCATATTACAGTATGATTATATACATGCAATAAACAAAATAATATAGCTGGAGACTAAATTAATTACAGAATTAGTACTTACAGACAATAGGCACTGATGATCGATTTGTCCAAGGCGTCTTGATTGAATAATTGAAATAGTTCATCAAATTCAATGGATATCATGTCATCCTTTTCTTTCCCATGATGCTTTTTTGTAACCCTCAGCACTATCCAGTTAGCCCCGACCCTTGTGGCATGCATGTACCAGTTATGCAATCTTCGCATTTTTGTTGGATGATTGTTTACCTCCTCAGGTTTGACGAGAGGTTTGCCGTACTGGTATTTGTATGCTACTTCACTCACGGGGAAGAACTCTAACTGGGATAAGTACTGGGCAATACTCATACCTTGAGCAGCGGCAGCTTCTCCGTATTGTGCAACTACCTCTGGATCATACTGCTCTTCGGCCCCATATTTGCTCGACCTCACATTGGTTTGAGAAATCACCTTGAGAGGGGCGCAAGTCTGTTTTGCTTGTTCTCCGAGATGGGCAACAGATTTCTCGCTTGCATCAGCACTGCTCTTCGAGGCTTTTTGTGCCGCATGTGACTTGAGAATAGAACGCTCATAGTATGATGACAGCTTTGGCTCGGGTTGATGAAGAGTCTTTAGCATTTTCAACACTTTGGGTTTTTCTTCTTTGGTGCTGGGGAACTCTCGCTCTTTCGGACGCCTCAGCTTAGCGAAAAACGCTGTCGTTTCCGCATCAACGATCGCCGCAGTCTCCTCTTCAGTACAGTCATAAGATCTCTTGGGAGGAACCTTTGGTACTTTTGGAAGAGGCTCTTGTTTACGTTTCGGCGATCGCTTACGACGCACAGTAGCGGTACGCTTACTCTTTTTATCCTGAGGCGCTGGCGATGGTTGCACCGGAGATTGGTGAGGCGACGGAGCCGGGTGAGGCGACGAAGATGGCTGCCACGGCGGCGACGACCTCGCTGGAGACGGGTGAGGCGGCGGCGAAGATGGCCTTGGCGTGTTATTTCGAAGCACGATACATTCCTTCGGCCATAGAATGGTGACGTTTTTTGCGTCTCCCAGTACAGTCACATCCCCTTCACCTGCAGGGTAGTGAAGATCCAAAACCTCAAAGGTGGGCATGATTTCATCCACGCCGACAACAGCGTAGCCCTCTGGAACCGGACGACAGTGGTAAGTTGGTGTGGGTCCAATTGGTAAGGCATAGCCGACCGCCACCTTCATTGGTATGTTCACAACTTTGACATGTAGCTCGTAGTGTGTCATCTCTGTGATATCATCCACTGGGTAGCCAACATGAGCCATCGTCGGTGCATCATCGTCATCGCCATTGTCATCACCCGGGACCTCGGTGGAAGCCACACTGCTTTTCGATTATTCGATAGGCCGGTATGAAGGGAATATGCCCTGAGAGGCAATAATAAAGTGTTTATTATGTGTATTCCAAGTATATGATAGATGTTTATTTTGCATGCTATAATTGTATTAATACGAAAACGATAATACATGTGTGTTTAATAAACAAACAGAAAGTTCCTAGTTATGCCTCTCTCATAAACTAGCTCGTTGATTAACAAGATGATCAAGGTTTCCTGATCATGGACATTGGATGTTGTTAATAACGGGATCACAACATTAGTGTAATGGTGTGATGAACATTCATCCGAAGTATAGCATTACGATCAAAGTCATTGAGTTTATATTGCTATAACAACTTACGAAGTGATCCTAATCCTTAGACCATGAGATCATGTCAATCACTAACACCGGAAGAGTTTCTTGATAACATCAAACGTCACACCGTAACAGGGTGATTATAAAGATGGATTCAGAACTAATAAAGTGTTATGTTGAGGCTCATGGATCGAGAGTGGAATTTGTTCATCCCGATGACGGATAGATATACTCTGGGCCCTCTCGGTGATATCACATTGATTAGCTTGCAAGCAAGTGATTTGATCACTAGAATGTTATATCACAGGAACGAGAAAAGAGTGCATGTCGGTAACAAGATCAAACTAGGTATGGAGATACCGATGATCGAATCTCGGACATGTAATATATCGTGAAACAAAGGGATTAAGATATACTAGCGTAAAAGGTTCCGACGATCACAAGAAAGTCATCGTTGAATGTGTGGGAGTCAGTATGGGTCTCCAGATCCCGCTTCTGATTATTGATCCGAGAGGGGTCTCGATCATGTCCGCATTATTCACGAACCGTAGGGTGACACACTTAAGAGACACCGACATCCAATTGGAGCAAATGTTTCATGCCGAAAGAATGAACAAGCGCAGGAATTTATTTCACTAGATACCGAAACAGGTTTTCGGGTGAAATTGCATAAAGTGGTTATGCATGTGAAATAGAATTCTAGCAAGGGGTTATTTGTGAATTTTTGTCATTAAAGTAATTGAAAAAATTCTGAATAAAATAAAAGAGTTTTATTTAATGAGAGTTTGCATTAAATTTAGTGGAAATTTAATGGGATTTTGAGTGGACTTTTGAGTGGAGGGAATTTAAAGGAGATTTGTGAGTGGAGTGTCCACCCACATGAAGAGGGGAGGGCAAGGGGGCAGCCCCCATGCGCCGGCCACCCCCTTGGGGTTCCCCCCTCCTCCTATAAAAGGAGTCCCCCTCCCCACTTGTCTCTCACACCTCCTCGTGAAGGATCTCTCTCCCCCTCTAGAATTTATCCCCCATGGTCTCGGACTAGCGAGATACATGTTCCCGGTGGCTATTCGGAAAGAAAGAGTTGTGCTTCCGCTGCATCGCTGGAGCGAGGAGGCGGAGGTTGCTCGGTGCCTCGAACGTGTGTGCGAGCACGGATGCGCTGCTGATTTGCGGCGCTAGGACTTCCTCTCGATCTTGAGATCGGCAAGAGATCGTCTACATCAACCACGAGTTGAACTCGTTAAGCTTTGTCGGTCTTCAAGGGTACGTTCTCTACGGATATACATCCGCCCGTTGTTTGTATCTAGTAGATAGATCTTGGTATATAGTTCACATCGTAGGAAAATTTTTGTTTTCTATGCTGCGAACCCTACACGGTAGCATCGAATGCAGTGTGCTGCTGAGATGGGCCGGTAGTACTTTGCTCTTTAAGTGCGTTAATTTCATCTTGTTGTTGCTTTAATCGTTCTTCAATTAAACGCATTCGCTCTTTCTGACTATCTGCTTCAACTTCCTCCCTGTCCTTTCTCCTCTGACGGCTTCTATCAGGATATTTCTTCCTCTCTTCTGGAAACCCAGTCCTCCATGGTTGGGAGCCTCTTGTGCCTCGTGTTCTGTAGGGGTTCGTAGCATGGAAAACAAAAATTTTCTATCGCATACAAACAAACAAGCCAAGATCTATCTACTAGATTGTAGCAACGAGTCGATGGAATAACTTACCCTCGAAGATTCCAAAGCGGTTAACGAGAGCAGATTCTCGTGGGTGATGTAGTCGTACTCTTTCCGATCTCAAGATCGTGTAGACGATCCTTCCGGCGCTGCGTTCCGGCAGCGCTCCCGCAGTCGGTCACACGTTCGGTACTCGACGAAGACCTTCCTCTCCCTTGTTCCAGCAGGCAGCGGAGGTTGTAGCACTCTCCTCGCGATTCCGGCAGCACAACGACGTGGTACCGGAAGTAGAGGGGAGATCCCGCAGGGCTTCGCCTTAAGCCGGAGCGAGTATGGTGGAGTATGAGAGAGAGCTATTAGTGGTCTAGAGATTAGACACACCAATTAGAAGGCTCTAAACCGCAGGCTAAAGCAATTAGAAGCTCTAAACCAGAACGGCTCTAAACCGGAGATTAGAGGTAGAAACTTGTGTGTCTCAAGGAGGAGGCCCTGCCCCTCCTTTTATAGGTGGAGGGGCTTGGCGCGCGAGGGAGGGAGGGGAGTCCCTCCCCAACTCGGCCTAGGTCTGGCCGCCGGTTTGGAGGAGAGGAACTCCTCCTCCAAGTTGGTTTCAACCTCCTCTTGCTTGTTTCCCACAGTTTCCTGTTTCCCACAGTTTCCTGTTTTCCACAGTTTCCTGTTTTAGCCGTTTGACTTTCAAACTGGCAATTTGACTTTTCAGTTTTGGAACAGCAAGAACACTTAGTACATGATGCAATCATTCCAATATGTAATGACACATTCATGTACCCCTTCCCCTCCGGAGTGCCGGACATTCCGGAACCTTCCAGAACATTCCCGATGAAAACACCGGAATCATTCCCGAACTCCGAAACGGGACTTTCCTTATATGAATCTTATTCTCCGGACCATTCCGGATCACCTCGTGATATCCTGGATCCCATCCGAGACTCCGAAAAACATTCGGTCTCTTTCTCATAATACCATAACTACTCAAAACAACGTCGAATCCTTAAGTGTGTCTCCCTATGGTTCGTGAATTATGCGGACATGATCGAGACACTTCTCCGAACAATAACCAATAGAGGAATCTGGAAATTCATATGGCTCCCACATATTTCTACGATTACTTTGCGATCGAATGAACCACTTACATACGATACCAATTTCCCTTTGTCTCATGATAGTTTACTTATCCGAGGTTATGATCGTCGGTATCTCTACATACCTAGTTCAACCTCATTACCGATAAGTACTCTTTTCTCGTTCCCGTGATATGTGATCCCTTGTGAGCCAGTCACATGCTTGCAAGCTAATTGGATGACATTTCACTGAGAGGGCCCAGAGTATATCTATCCGTCATATGGATGGACAAATCCCACTCTTGATCCATGTGTTTCAACCAATACTTTCTGAACACTCAATGCAACCTTTATAGCCACCCTGTTACGGTGTGGTGTTTGATGACATCAAAGCATCCATCCGGAAAAGGTGATATGCATGATCTCATGGTCGAAGGAATTAGGTTACTATGTATCAGAAAGCATATAGCAATTGAACTATTGAAATGACTTGATCTTTATGCTACGCTTATCTATAGGAGTATGTCCATCACATCATTCTCCTAATGATATGATCCTGTTGTTAATAACATCTCTATGTTCATGATCAGCAAACCATGATCATATATTAACCAACAAGCTAGTTTAACAAGAGGCTTTACTAGGGACTCTTATTTTAGTTTACAAATCACACAAGTATTAATGTTTCCGGTTAATACAATTATAGCATGGTATGTAAACATTTATCATAAGTGTGAAGATATGATAATAACCACTTTATTATTGCCTCTTGGGCATATCTCCAACATGTTCATCCATCATGTTCCTTATTTCCAAGGGCGAGTGTGAGCTCATCATTCTCTCTATCGGGAATGAAGTCCCCATCTTTAACAGCCTTTACTGCTTTTCTGATCCTCTCGATTGGCAAGTGGTCTTCTTTATGTCGTATGTTATATATACACCTCCCTTCCGAGTCCAACGTGCCCCCATGCCCGTAAAACCAATTCCTTGCACGTTCTACCCAATATTCTGTCTCTGGGGTGATCTTTTTATCACGCAGTTCATTCTCAAGTTTCTCCCACTTAGGAATGTCAGCCCTGTAGCCAACTTGCCCCATAGTATGGTGATACTTCTTGTTAGCAGCATTCAGCTTATTCGTTGCAGACATTTTCTTAGCTTTTTCTGATGTCTTGTATTCCACAAACTCAGCCCAGAATGGTTTTATCTTCTCAAACTGAATATTCTTGAAATTGGGAGTCTTCTCTTTCACGACATAGTCAAGGTGCAATCTTTTCTTCCAGTTGGTGAAACACTGGGCCATCTTCTTCAAAGCCCACTCCCTGACCTTATCCTCCATGGCTCTCCCATGTTGTAAGGCGTCCTCAACTGGATCCTCCGCATTTGGATCCAGCTCTATCTTCGGTAGTTTGAAATTAACCATGAGCCTCTTCCATAGTAAATCTTTGGCGTGGTTAGGGACAAATAAACATGTTCCCTCTTCATCCGCATTAGTAGGCCTATTCCAATTTCTAATGGTGATCGGGATTAAGTCCCTAACGATTACTCCGCATTGTGCCACAAATTTGTTTGCGACAACTTCGGGAGCCGTCGGCTTGCCGTCTTCAGCGACATCTTCGATCCTGAACCTCTCATGGTCTTGCAAATTTTTGGTTGGGCCTCGTCTGCTCTTTTCAGTAGATTCCTTCGATCCGGAGGGCTAAAAGAAGAAAGATCATCGTTACTATTTCTATATAGATAGCAGATGATTAATTAATGAATTGATTATATTACATGCACCTCACCGGAGCAGTCGTCTTCTCGATTACACAAGGCATCGCCTTCTCCCTCGCGGAAGGCAACACCTTCAACCTCAAACAAGTCGTCTATTCTGGTAAAAAGAGGATCACCCTCACCAGAGTTTTTCAGAAACGTTGATACGTCTAAATTTTCTTCCCCACGGATCACACCTTGGATCAACTCTTCCTTTTCTTCCCCACGGATCACGTAGATAGGGCTTTTAAGTTTCTTGACAATGTGAATCGGGTCTGGGGCTACCCACAGTGACTGACCAGTGGGGCCAAAGACCAATAATACCAAACTAATTAATAAACCTAATAATACCTAACTAATAATAAACCTAATAGTCGAAACACCGAAAAGAAAGGGAAACAATCAACACATGGCATCGATGCAATGCTCAAGCAAGTATGATGATATGACAAGTTAATTTGCATTGTAATGTAACCCTAAGACATGCTCGACGATTTAATCGGGGTTTCGAGGGGTGAAAACCCTAACTCGGGGAAACTCCGGAACATATGAGAGGGGTACATTTGTTCTTATAATTATACTTGTCATTTAAGTTGTTGAACAATGCATGATTATAGGTTAAATAGATAGGTTTCATTTTTCTGAACAATTTTATATATTATTTGTATTTTTCTGACTTATAAATAAAAAGATATTGAATTTACAAGTTTATATCAATTTCTGGAATTATTAAATCATTTAAAATTGAATTACTGTGTCAATATGACATCAGCAAAGGGTTGGGTTTTTTTTTACCCAGACAGAACCTAGCCACTGTCACTGAGTGCTGGGCCCTAGGCCACATCAGCAAGCCACCGTGGTGGTCAAAGGTCAGCGGGCCCGTGGGCCACGTCAGCGTGACGCCGGGGTGACGTCATCTCGGCTGTCATCGTCGGGTGCTCACCGGGGACGGCGCTGTGAGGCGTGCGGGGCGACGGGGCTAGGCTTGATCGAAGCAGCGCGTCGCGGTAGGCAATAAAGTGGCGGCGCCGCTCGAAGAAGCTCACCGAAGCTGGGCGCACGACGGGCACCGGCGGCGGTGCTTGCAGCGACACGACGCGTGGCGGCTACAACAAGCAAGCGGGAAAACGGAGGGCACTGGGAGGTGCAGAGGCTCACCGCGCGTTAGAGAGAGGCGGCGCCGCTCCTTCTTGGTCACCGGAGCGTCGCCTCCGTCGAGCTCGAGCGGCGGCGGCGGCGGGCAGGGGGAAAGTAGCTGGTGCGCGCACGGACGGAGGAGGCGGTGCTGGCGGACGGAACGCGCGGGCTCGGGCAGCCTGACGGCGTCGGGGGCGGCGAGCTCGGCAGCCTGCCGGCGTCGGGGGCGGTTGTGCGCGCGTCGGTGAAGCAGAGAAGTGAGATGGGGAAGGGAAGAAGAAGAGGAGGGGCGTCAGTTATACCAAAGGACCTTTAGTCCCGGTTGGTGGCTCCAACCGGGATTAAAGGGTTATACGTCCCGGTTGGAGCCACCAACCGGGACGTATACTCCAATATTTTCAGCAGACCAAGGGTTGGCGCGCAGGGGGTCTTTAATCCCGGTTGGTGGCTCCAACCGGGACATATTCCCCTGTTTTCAAATTTTTTCAGGTATTTTCTCTCTGTTCCCGCCTTACTTTTTATTTTGGGGTTTAAATTTTTATTGTTTTTTAAATGATAATTAATTTGGAATTTAGAAAAACTTTAAACATAAAAAGTGTTTGGATTTGAATAACTAATTCAAAACCCTTTTCTATTTTTAAAAAATAATTAATGTAACCATTTAAAATGAATTAACTTATATTTTTGAATATTAATTTGGAATTTAGAAAAACTTTAAACATAAAAAGTGTTTGGATTTGAATAAATAATTCAAAACCATTTTCTGTTTAAAAAAATAATTAATGTAACCATTTAAAATATGAACCATTTACAATTAAAAATGGATTAACTTATATTTTTTTAATATCAATTTGGAATTTAGAAAAACTTTAAACATAAAAAGTGTATGGATTTGAATAAATAATCCAAAACCATTTTCTATTTTTAAAAAATAATTAATGTAACCATTTAAAATGAATTAACTTATATTTTTGAATATTAATTTGGAATTTAGAAAAACTTTAAACATAAAAAGTGTTTGGATTTGAATAAATAATTCAAAACCATTTTCTATTTTAAAAAATAATTAATGTAACCATTTAAAATATGAACCATTTACAATTAAAAATGAATTAACTTATATTTTTTTAATATCAATTTGGAATTTAGAAAAACTTTAAACATAAAAAGTGTATGGATTTGAATAAATAATCCAAAACCATTTTCTATTTTTAAAAAATAATTAATGTAACCATTTAAAATGAATTAACTTATATTTTTGAATATTAATTTGGAATTTAGAAAAACTTTAAACATAAAAAGTGTTTGGATTTGAATAAATAATTCAAAACCATTTTCTGTTTTAAAAAATAATTAATGTAACCATTTAAAATATGAACCATTTACAATTAAAAATGAATTAACTTATATTTGTTTAACTTATAAAAAATGTTTGGATTTGAATAAGTAATTCAAAACCATTTTCTGTTTTTAATGGGCGGAAAAAAAGGACGGAAAATAATGGGCGGAAAGAAAATTTGATTAGGATAGAACTGGAATTAAAGTACATAACGCAACTAACACAAAGTTACATAGAAGAACTGAAAATTAAGATACATGGCCAGATTAAGCCACAATCAGCCGAACTTGTTTTGCAATATTGGAATAATTCAGTCATGCTCCTGCCTACACCTGTAATACTCGCCACTGTAGTCGTCGTACTCGCCGCGGCCTTCGTCGCTATCGTCGTCGGGGTCGCCGTAGTTGAACCTTGAAGGTTGAGTACGAGTGGGCTGGACTTGAGGGTAGCGCAGGCTGGGGCTAGAGTCGGCGGCCGTGTCGTAGGCCATGACGCTCTGGAGAGTCTGGCCGCGCCACCACATCCGACGGACGGCCTCGTTGAAGTTCGGAGGAGCTGGGCCCTCCTCCTCGTGCCTGGCGAGTGCCCTCTCACGCCGATCCATGAAGAAGGCTTCCCAAGTCGGGAAATAGTCGGGATGCCATCTGGGATTCCTCCGCTGCTCCGGCGTGAGCTCGAAGTAGTAGTGGTTCGTGATGGCCATCCGACGCGCCACACCTAGAGGGACAGGAGGAACCGGCACGCCTCCGGCGCTCAGCATCCAGCCGACGGGCACACAGTAGCCCGGAGGGCAGGGGTAGTTCGAGGCGCAAAGCGCCTCCGCCTCCCTGGGAGTTAGTGCTTCGGTGGAAGCCATGGGAAAGAGTGATGATGTTGCAGATATGAGTCTAGAGATGTGCAATGACAATGGAGGCCAACCCTACATATATATATAGTGAAGAACTGGCGGGAAGAACTGGAGGGAAGAACTGGCGGGAAGAAAAATGGCGGGAAAAATGGCGTGTCGACATTATGCCGTGCGGCGTGTACCTTGTCCCGGATGGTGTCACCAACCGGGACTAAAGATGAACATGTAGTCCCGGTTGGAGACACCAACCGGGACAAAACACGAGTCAGCACTAATGATAGGGGTGAGTGTCGACATTATTTCGTATGTACAAACCGAACCCACTTCCTGCCGATTCGGCAGACATTTGTCCTTTTTACCCAGGATGGACGAAAAGGTTTGAGATGTCCCTGTTGGGAGATAGTCCATGTAAGGTGGTCTAGTATTTTAGGAAAATGGGACGGTAGCATTCTGAAAACGGCATTTTGGTGGTTACTTCACAAAACGACCCGTTTTTTGCGCTCGGAAAATGGAAAAGGGCTTTTCCGTACGACAAAAAGGAAAACTTCCTCCTGCAACATTGTTCTCCATACCAATGTCCACACACATGCATAATATGGGCACAACATCACAAACTATGCCGTGATTCAGCACATAACATCGGTCATTTGGACCGAAAGCCATGAAACCTCGAACATGATAGGTCATTTTGTGAAGGTTTTTTCGAAACATGATCAATATACCAAGTCTGGTATTTTTCCTTTCAACTATGTAACATAATATGACACCACGCGAAGGATTTTCATTGTTCGGATTTTTTTTGAATTTATTATGCCCGTTTTGAATTATCTGAATTTCTAACTATGGTCGAACCGGTGTGCATGAAGATAGGGGACGAGCATCGTTAGAACTTGCATTGGATCTCTAAAGAAACCACATATTGCGAGTCTAAAAATGATTTTTACAAAAAATCACGGGCGATAGATCATGTACCTGTAGTACAAACCGGACCCACTTCCTGCCGATTCGGCAGACATTTGTCCTTTTTACCCGGGATGGAAGAAAAGGTTTGAGATGTCCCTGTTGGGAGATAGTCCATGTAAGGTGGTCTAGTATTTTAGGAAAATGGGACGGTAGCATTCTGAAACGGCATTTTGGTGGTTACTTCACAAAACAACCTGTTTTTTGCGCTCGGAAAATGGAAAAGGGCTTTTCCATGCGACAAAAAGGTTGGTGTCACCAACCGGGACATTATGTAGTGGGACACATGCATAATATGGGCACAACATTATATCGACATTATGTCGTGCGGCATGTACCTTGTCCCGGATGGTGTCACCAACCGGGACTAAAGATCAACCTATAGTCCCGGTTGGAGACACCAACCGGGACAAAACACGAGTCAGCACTAATGATAGGGGTGAGTGTCAACATTATTTCGTAAGTGTCGACACTATGCCGAGCTGCTTGTACTATAAATAGGCATCCTTGCGAGTCCAGTCCTCCAGCCAGTTTGAGGCATCTCCAAGATGGTTTTCGAGAGCAGGGACACCACTGCGGCCAGTTTAATTTCAGGGAGATGCCGACGGAGCCCAGTCCTCCGGCATCTCTGAGAAACTGGTCATAGAGGCACTCCCTAATATGTGAAATTAGTTAGCTCCGAGGCGTATTGATCTAGTTAGAGAAGTTACAAGCTGCAAGATGGTTTTCGAGAGCAGGGACACCACTACGACCAGTTTTAGGGAGATGCCGCCGGATCCCAGTCCTCCGGCATCTCCAAGAAACTGGTCATAGAGGCACTCCCTAATATGTGACTGCGCGCGTTTGGAGATATGATCTTAATGGTAAGTACGAATCGGGACAACTTCTTCATAGTCCCGGTCCAGCCACAAAACGGGACTAACACTCAACACATTTATTAATATTAAAAACTGAGACTACAAAACCGGGACTAAAGGCCACAAACCGCGAAAGATATCCTTCGGTCAAGCCACAAACCGCGAAAGACATGAACTAGAGTTACATAATATGAGCATGAACTTCTTGGCATATGTCCTTCCTTATGATCGCTTCAGACGTAACCATGGAGCATCTTCTTTACTTAACGGAATGCTTGGGTCAGTTTTCATTGTGAAGGGCAGAATTTCATCAAACTTATTATAATCTTCCGACATGTCTGTCTTGTCCTCAATTCCCACGATGTTTCTTTTACCTGAAAGAACTATGTGACGCTTTGGCTCATCATATGATGTATTCGTTTGCATATTTTTTCTTTTTTTTGGTCTGGAGGACATGTCCTTCACATAGAAAACCTGTGACACATCATTGGCTAGGACGAATGGTTCATCTCTATAACCAAGATTGTTGAGATCCAATGTTGTCATTCCGTACAACTGGTCTATCTTTACCCCTTCCCCATTCAGGTTTACCCATTTGCAGCGAAACAAAGGGACCTTAAAAGAGACTCCATAGTCTAGTTCCCATATCTCCTCTATGTAACCATAATATGTGTCCTTTTGTCCATTCTCGTCTATTGCATCAAAGCGGACACCACTATTTTGGTTGGTGCCCTTTTTATCTTGGGCGATCGTGTAGAATGTATTCCCATTTATTTCGTACCCTTGGAAATTCAATACAGTAGAAGATGGTGACGCGGCCAACAAGTATAGCTGATCTCCAACAGTGGTGTCATTCAAGAGATGTGTCCGCATCCAACCACCGAAAGACTTCATGTGTTCATCTGTAATCCATGATTCAGGCTTCCCCGGGTTTTTGGAGCGTACAATATTCTTGTGTTCCTCGATATACGGAGCTGCCAAGGTGGAATTATGTAGAACTGTGTAGTGTGCTTTAGTGAAAGAATCCCCGTCCCTACATATCATTGCTTTCTTTCCCAGCGTGCCTTTTCCACTTAGTCTTCCCTCATGCCGCGAGTCAGAAACACCAATCGGCTTAAGGTCAGGAATAAAGTCAACAAAAAACTCAATGACCTCCTTTGTTCCATATCCCTTGGAGATGCTTCCTTCTGGTCTAGCACGGTTATGAACATATTTCTTTAAGACTCCCATGAACCTCTCAATGGGGAACATATTGTGCAGAAATACCGGACCGAGAATGGCAATCTCTTCCACTAGATGAACCAGGAGATGCGTCATAATATTGAAGAAGGATGGTGGGAACACCAATTCAAAACTAACAAGACATTGTACCACATCCTTCTGTAACCTTGGCAGAATATCTGGATTGATTACCTTCTGAGATATTGCATTGAGGAATGAACACAGCTTCACAATGGGTACTCGAACATTTTCCGGTAGAAGCCCCCTCAATGCAATAGGAAGCAACTGCGTCATAATCACGTGACAGTCATGAGACTTTAGGTTTTGGAACTTTTTCTCTGCCATATTTATTATCCCCTTTATATTAGATGAGAAGCCCGACGGCACCTTGATACTGTAAAGGACTTCAAAAAAGATTTCCTTCTTTGCTTTGGTAAGAGCATAGCTGGCACGACTTAAGTGACGCCCTTTATCCGTCTTGTTATGTGTATGCATGTTCTTTGAGTCTTTCATAATTTGTTGGTCCTCCCGTGCTTCAGGTGTATCTTTTGTCTTCCCATACACGCCTAGGAATCCTAGCAGGTTCACGCAGAGATTCTTCGTCACGTGCATCATGTCGATTGAAGAGAGGACACGCAGGACTTTCCAATATGGCAGCTCCCAAAATATAGATTTCTTCTTCCACATGGGTGCGTGTCCTGTAGCGACGTCGTTCGGAACTGATTGACTGCCGGGACCCTTTCCAAAGATTACTTCTATGTCCTTGACCATACCAAATACATCATCACCAGCAGGGAGTTCAGGCTTCTTCCGGTGATCTGCCTCACCTTTGAAATGCTTGCCTTTCTTTCTTACGGGATGATTGGTCGGAAGAAATCGTTGATTCGCCAGGTACACAACCTTCTTGCATTTATGCAAATATGTACCTTCGGTCTTATCTAAACAGTGGGTGCATGCCTTATATCCCTTGTTTGTCTGTCCTGAAAGGTTACTAAGAGCAGACCAATCATTGATGGTTACGAATAACAACCCTCGTAGATCAAATGGCTCCTGTTTGTTCTCATCCCACGCACGTACACCTGGTTTGCCCCACAACTGTAAGAGTTCTTCAACTAATGGCCTAAGGTACACATCAATGTCGTTGCCCGGTTGCTTCGGGCCTTGGATGAGCACTGGCATCATAATGAACTTACGCTTCATGCACAACCAAGGAGGCAGGTTGTAGATACATAGAGTCACGGGCCAGGTGCTGTGACTGCAGCTCTGCTCCCCAAAAGGATTCATGCCATCCGTACTTAGACCAAACCATAAGTTCCTTGCGTCACCTGCAAAGTCTGGAAAGTCTCTCTCGATTTTTCTCCACTATGACCCATCAGCAGGGTGTCTCAACTTCCCGTCTTTCTTATGGTCTTCTTTGTGCCATCGCAACAACCTGGCATGCTTTTTGTTTCTGAACATGCGTTTCAACCTTGGTATTATAGGAGCATACCACATAACCTTAGCAGGAACCCTCTTCCGGAGGGGCTCTCCCTCAACATCACCAGGGTCATCTCGTCTGATCTTATACCGCAACGCATTGCATACCGGGCATTTATCTAAATTCTCATACTCCTTACCGCAGTAGAGGATGCAGTCATTAATGCATGCATGTATCTTTTGCACATCTAATCCCAGAGGACAGAGAGTCTTCTTTGCTTCGTAGGTACTCTCGGGAAGTTCGTTATGTTTTGGAAACTTCGGCTTCATTATTTTCAGCATCTTTTCAAATGAGGAGTTAGTTAGACCACACTCTGCCTTCCATCGCAACAATTCCAGTGTGGTACCGAGCTTTGTGCTGCCATCTTCATAATTTGGGTACAACAATTTCTTGTGATCTTCTAACATGCCCTCTAACTTCAACTTCTCATTTTCTGTTTCACAATCTCGCTTTTCATCAGAAATGACCCTACCAAGTTCATCAGCCGGCTCATCTGATGCCCGTTCTTCACCTCTTTCCTCTCCATTGTCTTCCATTGCAGTATCACTGTATTCAGGAAACATATGATGATAGTTTTTATCTATAGGGGTTCGTAGCATGGAAAACAAAAAATTTCTATCGCATACAAACAAACAAGCCAAGATCTATCTACTAGATTGTAGCAACGAGTCGATGGTATAACTTACCCTCGAAGATTCCAAAGCGTTTAACGAGAGCGGATTCTCGTGGATGATGTAGTCGTACTCTTTCCGATCTCAAGATCGTGTAGACGATCCTTCCGGCGCCACGTTCCGGCAGCGCTCCCGCAGTCGGTCACACGTTCGGTACTCGACGAAGACCTTCCTCTCCCTTGTTCCAGCAGGCAGCGGAGGTTGTAGCACTCTCCTCGCGATTCCGGCAGCACAACGGCGTGGTACCGGAAGTAGAGGGGAAATCCCGCAGGGCTTCGCCTTAAGCCGGTGCGAGTATGGTGGAGCTTATGAGAGAGGCTATTAGTGGTCTAGTAATTAGACACACCAATTAGAAGGCTCTAAACCAATTAGAAGGCTCTAAACCGCTGGCTAAAGCAATTAGAAGCTCTAAACCAAAACGGCTCTAAACCGGAGGTAGAAGATAGGAACTTTTGTGTTCTAGGAGGGGAGCCCTGCCCCTCCTTTTATGGGTGGGGAGGCGCGGCCAGGGGAGGGGAGTCCCTCCCCAAGTCGGCCTTGGGCTGGGCGCCGGCTTGGAGGAGTGGGACTCCTCCTCCAAGTTGGTTCCAACTCCTCTTGCTTGTTTCCCACAGTTTCCTGTTTCCCACAGTTTCCTGTTTTAGCCGTTTGACTTTCAAACTGGCAATTTGACTTTCATGTTTTTGGAACAGCAAGAACACTTAAGTAAATGATGCAATCATTCAATGACACACTCATGTACCCTCCCCCCCGGAGTGCCGGACAATCCGGAACCTTCTAGAACATTCCCGATGAAAACACCGGAATCATTCCCGAACTCCGAAACGGGACTTTCCTTATATGAATCTTATTCGCCGGACCATTCCGGATCACCTCGTGATATCCCGGATCCCATCCGAGACTCCGAACAACATTCGGTCTCTTTCTCATAATACCATAACTACTCAAACAACGTCGAATCCTTAAGTGTGTCTCCCTACGGTTCGTGAATTATGCGGACATGATCGAGACACTTCTCCGAACAATAACCAATAGAGGAATCTGGAAATTCATATGGCTCCCACATATTTCTACGATTACTTTGCGATCGAATGAACCACTTACATACGATACCAATTTCCCTTTGTCTCACGATATGTTACTTATCCGAGGTTATGATCGTCGGTATCTCTGCATACCTAGTTCAACCTCGTTACTGATAAGTACTCTTTTCTCGTTCCCGTGATATGTGATCCCTTGTGACCAAGTCACATGCTTGCAAGCTAATTGGATGACATTCCACCGAGAGGGCCCAGAGTATATCTATCCGTCATGTGGATGGACAAATCCCACTCTTGATCCATGTGTCTCAACCAATACTTTCCGAACACTCAATGCCACCTTTATAACCACCTAGTTACGGTGTGATGTTTGATGTCATCAAAGCATCCATCCGGTAAAGGTGATATGCATGATCTCATGGTCGATGGAATTAGGTTACTATGTATCAGAAAGCATATAGCAATTGAACTATTGAAATGACTTGATCTTTATGCTACGCTTATCAATAGGAGTATGTCCACCATATCATTCTCCTAATGATATGATCTTGTTGTTGATAACATCTCAATGTTCATGATATGGAAACCACAATCATTTAATCAACCAACAAGCTAGTGAAGTATAGAGGCTATACTAGGGACTTCAATTTAAGTTTACAATTCACACAAGTATTAATGGTTTCCTTGTTAATACTATTATAGCATGAATGTAAACATTTATCATAAACACAAAGATATAATAATAACTACATTTATTATTGCCTCTAGGGCATATCTCCAACAGTCTCCCACTTGCACTAGAGTCATCTAATCTAGATTACATGGTAATATACCGAACACCTATGGCAGTTTGGTGTTGGTCATGTTTTGCCCTCGGGAGTGGTTTAGTCAACGGATCCGCCACATTCAGATATGTGTGTACTTTGCAAATCTTTATATCCCCATCCTGGATATGTTCTCGAATATCATGAAAACGTAGCTTGATATGCTTCAGCTTCTTGTGTGACCTTGGTTCTTGCGCATTGGCTATGGCGCCCATGTTATCACAGTAGATAGACATTGGGTCCAGCGCACTAGGAACCACACCCAGCTCTGTAATGAACTCTTTCATCCATATCGCTTCTTGTGAAGCCTCCGAAGCAGCCATGTATTCCGATTCAGTTGAAGATCTCGCCACAACGCTTTGCTTTGCACTCCTCCAGCTAACTGCTGCACCATTCAAAATAAATACGTATCCAGATTGTGATTTAGAATCATCTGGATCGGTGTTCCAACTAGCATCGGTGTAACCATTAACAACGAGCTGTTCATCACCTCCATAAGAAAGAACCATATCCTTAGTTCTTCTCAAGTACTTAAGGATGTTTTTGACCGCTGTCCAATGATCCATTCCTGGATCACTTTGATATCTGCTAGTTAGACTAACAGCATATACGATGTCGGGTCTAGTACATAGCATGGCATACATTAGAGATCCTATGGCTGATGCATAGGGAGTCTTACTCATCCTTTCTCTATCTTCTGCCGATGTCGGACTTTGAGTTTTACTCAAGGTCGTATTGGGCAACATGGGCAAGAACCCTTTCTTGCTTTCTTCCATTCCAAACCTCTTTAGAACTTTGTCCAAATATGTACTCTGTGACAATGATATTTGGCGTTTCGATCTATCTCTATAAATCTTTATGCCTAATATGTAAGCTGCTTTGCCAAGATCCTTCATTGAAAAACTATTATTCAAATATTCCTCGACACTATTAAGAAGGTCTACATCATTCCCAATCAACAATATGTCATCCACATACAGTATTAAGAATGCTACAGAGCTCCCACTCACTTTCTTGTAAATACAAGCTTCTCCATAAGTTTGTATAAAACCAAAACTTTTGATTACCTTATCAAAACGTTGATTCCAACTTCGGGATGCTTGCTTCAATCCATAGATGGACCGTTGAAGTTTGCATACCTTGTTAGCATCTTTAGGATCGACAAAACCTTTGGGTTGCATCATATACAACTCTTCATCAATGTCTCCATTGAGGAATGTTGTTTTGACATCCATCTGCCATATCTCATAATCATAATATGCAGCGATTGCTAACATAATCCTCACAGACTTTAGCTTCGCTACCGGTCAGAAAGTCTCATCATAGTCAACTCCTTGAATTTGTCGAAACCCTTTTGCGACAAGTCGAGCTTTATAGACAGTAACATTACCATCAGCATCTGTTTTCTTCTTGAAAATCCATTTGTTCTCGACAGCCTTCCGGCCATCCGGTAAGTCCACCAAAGTCCATACTTGGTTTTCGTACATGGATCCAATCTCGGATTTCATGGCTTCTTGCCATTTATTGGAATCTGGGCTCATCATCGCTTCCTCATATGTCTCGGGGTCATCGGTGTTGTCCACCACCATGACATTCATAACGGAATCATACCAATCTGGAGTGGTACGAGTTCTCGTTGACCTCAGAGGCTCTGTAGCAACTTCAACCGAAGTTTCATGATCACCATCATTAGCTTCCTCTCTTATTGGTGCAGGCACCACAGGAACTTCTTCCGGTGCTGCGCTACTCGCAATTTCGAGAGAAGGTTCGACAACCTCGTCGAGTTCTACTTTCCTTCCAGTCAATTCTTTCGAGAGAAATTCCTTCTCTAGAAAGGATCCATTCTTGGCAACGAATGTTTTGCCTTCGGATCTATGATAGAAGGTATACCCAATAGTTTCCTTCGGGTATCCTATGAAGACGCATTTTTCCGCTTTGGGTTCAAGCTTGTCCGGCTGTAACTTCTTTACATAGGCTTCGCATCCCCAAACTTTAAGGAACGACAATTTAGGTTTCTTCCCAAACCATAATTCATACGGTGTCGTTTCAACGGATTTAGACGGTGCCATATTTAAAGTGAATGCGGCTGTTTCTAATGCATAACCCCAAAATGATAGCGGTAAATCTGTAAGTGACATCATAGAACGAACCATATCTAAGAGAGTTCGATTACGACGTTCGGACACACCATTACGCTGTGGTGTTCCTGGCGGTGTCAATTGTGAAAGTATTCCGCATTTCTTCAAATGCTCGCCAAACTCGTAACTTAGATATTCACCTCCACGATCAGAACGTAGAAATTTAATCTTCTTGTTACGTTGATTCTCTACCTCACTTTGAAACTCCTTAAACTTCTCGAAAGTTTCGGACTTATGTTTCATGAAATAGATATACCCATATCTACTCAAGTCATCCGTGAAGGTAAGAACATAACGATAACCACCGCGCGATGCTACACTCATTGGACCACACACATCGGTATGTATGATTTCCAATAAGTCCGTAGCTCGCTCCATCATACCAGAAAATGGAGTCTTAGTCATTTTACCCATCAGACATGCTTCGCATCTTTCAAGTGATTCAAAATCAAGTGATTCAAGAAGTCCATCGGAATGGAGTTTCTTCATACGTTTCACTCCGATGTGACCAAGACGACAGTGCCACATATAGGTCGAATTATCGCTTGATTTCAAACGTTTAGCCTCAATGTTGTTGATATGTGTATTTCCACTATCGAGATTCAATAAGAATAGACCATCTATCAAAGGTGCATGTGCGTAAAACATATTACTCATATAAATAGAACAACCATTATTCTCAGATTTAAACAAGTAACCGTCTCGCAATAAACAAGATCCTGATATAATGTTCATGCTCAACGCAGGCACCAAATAACAATTATTTAAGTATAAAACTAATCCCGATGGTAGATGAAGGGGTAGCGTGCCGACCGCGATCACATCAACCTTTGATCCGTTTCCCACGCGCATCGTCACCTCGTTCTTCGCTAGCTTCCGTTTATTCTGCGGCACCTGTTTCGAGTTACAAATATGAGCAACCGAACCAGTATCAAATACCCAGGCACTACTACGAGTACTAGTGAGATACACATCAATAACATGTATATCAGATATACCTTTCTTCTTGATGTTGCCGTTCTTCAAATCCGCCAAGTACTTTGGGCAATTCCGCTTCCAGTGACCTTCTCCCTTGCAGTAAAAGCACTCAGTATCAGGCTTAGGTCCAGCCCTGGTCTTCTTCGTCGGCGTGGTAGCTTTCTTACCACCCTTCTTGAAGTGTCCCTTTTGCTTAGACTTGCCTTTCTTGAATTTGGTGGTCTTATTGACCAACAACACTTGGTGCTCTTTCTTGATCTCCACTTCTGCAGATTTCAACATGGCAAAGAGTTCTGGCAACGTCTTGTTCATGTTCTGCATGTTGTAGTTCATCACAAAGTTCTTGTAACTTGGTGGTAGTGATTGGAGGACACGGTAAATCCCCAAAGCATTAGGAATCACTATACCCAAGCTTTGAAGTTTGTTTGCGTGCCCAGACATCTTAAGCACATGCTCACTGACGGAGCTGCCCTCTTCCATCTTGCAGTTAAAGAACTTTTCAGAAGCCTCATAGCTTTCAATTGCCGCATGAGTCTCAAAAATCAATTTGAGATCTTCGACAATATCATATGGGTCTGAATCCTCAAACCTTTTCTAAAGCTCCGATTCCAAACCATACAAGATAGCACACTGAACTATGGAGTACTGATTCTTCCGAGCGAGGTAAACATTCTTTACTTCATCGGGAGCATCAGCTGCAGGTGGGTCACCCAGCGGTGCATCCAGCACATAGGTCAAATTACCAGCTGTGAGGACAATCCTCAAATTGCGGAACCAATCCGCGAAGTTGCTTCCATTGTTTTTCAACTTTTCTTTCTCTAGGAACGCATTAAAATTGATGGTAGGGGCTGCCATTGATCTACAACATATTTGCAATAGTTTAGACTAAGTTTATGACAAATTGAGTTCAAATTAATAATAAAATTAAACTAGGTGAACTCCCACTCAAAACAATATCCCTCACATTGTTTTAGTGATCACACGAACCAAATCCACCATATCAACACCGATCATCACGAGAGTTGACATAGTTTCAATGGCGAACAATCGACATGTTCATCACATCTACTATATGATTCATGCTTTACCTTTCGGTGATCCGTGTTCCGAGACCATGTCTGTACATGCTAGGCTCGTCAAGATCAAACCTTAGTTTCTGCATGAGCAAATCTGGCTTGCTCACGTTGTATACACTTGCATAATCTAACACACCCGATCATCACGTGGTGCTTCGAAACAACAAGCTTTAGCAACGGTGCTAACTAAGGGTGAACACTTTATGATTTGAAATTGATGTGCATGAGGGATCATCTTATAATGCTACCGTCGTCTACTAAGCAATACAAGATGCATAAAGGATTAACATCACATGCAATTCAATATATATGTGATATGATATGGCCTTTCTTCTTTGTGCTTCCGATCTCCATCTTCAAGCACGAACATGATCTCCATCATCACCGGCATTGCATCAAGGTCAATGACGCTTCTCCATGGTTGTCGTCCACCGACTTCAACTATTACAACTACTTTGAATAGACACGCGGGTCTTAACATAAATTAAAGACAACCATATGGCTCCTGCCGGTTGCCAACTTACAATAAGGAACATTGCATACATCAAATATAATCACAATCATGGCCATATCACATCACTTCACACCCCTGCAAAACAAAGTTAGACGCCTCTACTTTCTTTGCATATTTTACGTGGTTTGGGGCTTTCAATAAGTGTCGTTCTAACTTACGAACAAGAACCACAACATTGATACTAGCATTGTTGATCACCCGTTGTAAATTGGATCTTAACTATGCTAGGAGAAACAGGCACCCGCAAAGCCACTTATGCAATACAAGTTGCATGTCAAGCGTGGAGCAAGTCTCATGAACGATGTCATGTAAAGTTAGCCCGGGCCGCTTCATCCCAACATACCGCAAGATGCAAAGTAAACAAGAAGTAATCGACAATAAAAGCATCAACGCCCACAATGACCATTGTGTTCTACTCGTGCAACAGATCTACATATAGACACGGCTCTGATACCACTGTAGGGGTTCGTAGCATGGAAAACAAAAATTTTCTATCGCATACAAACAAACAAGCCAAGATCTATCTACTAGATTGTAGCAACGAGTCGATGGTATAACTTACCCTCGAAGATTCCAAAGCGTTTAACGAGAGCGGATTCTCGTGGATGATGTAGTCGTACTCTTTCCGATCTCAAGATCGTGTAGACGATCCTTCCGGCGCCACGTTCCGGCAGCGCTCCCGCAGTCGGTCACACGTTCGGTACTCGACGAAGACCTTCCTCTCCCTTGTTCCAG
The DNA here is from genome assembly GCA_916181665.1 of Avena sativa. Classification (NCBI taxonomy): domain Eukaryota; kingdom Viridiplantae; phylum Streptophyta; class Magnoliopsida; order Poales; family Poaceae; genus Avena; species Avena sativa. The sequence goes on from OV702280.1 coordinate 430,654,927, forward strand.
CAGGCAGCGGAGGTTGTAGCACTCTCCTCGCGATTCCGGCAGCACAACGGCGTGGTACTGGAAGTAGAGGGGAAATCCCGCAGGGCTTCGCCTTAAGCCGGTGCGAGTATGGTGGAGCTTATGAGAGAGGCTATTAGTGGTCTAGTAATTAGACACACCAATTAGAAGGCTCTAAACCAATTAGAAGGCTCTAAACCGCTGGCTAAAGCAATTAGAAGCTCTAAACCAAAACGGCTCTAAACCGGAGGTAGAAGATAGGAACTTTTGTGTTCTAGGAGGGGAGCCCTGCCCCTCCTTTTATGGGTGGGGAGGCGCGGCCAGGGGAGGGGAGTCCCTCCCCAAGTCGGCCTTGGGCTGGGCGCCGGCTTGGAGGAGTGGGACTCCTCCTCCAAGTTGGTTCCAACTCCTCTTGCTTGTTTCCCACAGTTTCCTGTTTCCCACAGTTTCCTGTTTTAGCCGTTTGACTTTCAAACTGGCAATTTGACTTTCATGTTTTTGGAACAGCAAGAACACTTTAGTACATGATGCAATCATTCAATGACACACTCATGTACCCTCCCCCCCGGAGTGCCGGACAATCCGGAACCTTCTAGAACATTCCCGATGAAAACACCGGAATCATTCCTGAACTCCGAAACGGGACTTTCCTTATATGAATCTTATTCTCCGGACCATTCCGGATCACCTCGTGATATCCCGGATCCCATCCGAGACTCCGAACAACATTCGGTCTCTTTCTCATAATACCATAACTACTCAAACAACGTCGAATCCTTAAGTGTGTCTCCCTACGGTTCGTGAATTATGCGGACATGATCGAGACACTTCTCCGAACAATAACCAATAGAGGAATCTGGAAATTCATATGGCTCCCACATATTTCTACGATTACTTTGCGATCGAATGAACCACTTACATACGATACCAATTTCCCTTTGTCTCACGATATGTTACTTATCCGAGGTTATGATCGTCGGTATCTCTGCATACCTAGTTCAACCTCGTTACTGATAAGTACTCTTTTCTCGTTCCCGTGATATGTGATCCCTTGTGACCAAGTCACATGCTTGCAAGCTAATTGGATGACATTCCACCGAGAGGGCCCAGAGTATATCTATCCGTCATGTGGATGGACAAATCCCACTCTTGATCCATGTGTCTCAACCAATACTTTCCGAACACTCAATGCCACCTTTATAACCATCCAGTTACGGTGTGATGTTTGATGTCATCAAAGCATCCATCCGGTAAAGGTGATATGCATGATCTCATGGTCGAAGGAATTAGGTTACTATGTATTAGAAAGCATATAGCAATTGAACTATTGAAATGACTTGATCTTTATGCTACGCTTATCAATAGGAGTATGTCCACCATATCATTCTCCTAATGATATGATCTTGTTGTTGATAACATCTCAATGTTCATGATATGGAAACCACAATCATTTAATCAACCAACAAGCTAGTGAAGTATAGAGGCTATGCTAGGGACTTCAATTTAAGTTTACAATTCACACAAGTATTAATGGTTTCCTTGTTAATACTATTATAGCATGAATGTAAACATTTATCATAAACACAAAGATATAATAATAACTACATTTATTATTGCCTCTAGGGCATATCTCCAACATTATCATCATCTTCTTCTTCACCATCTTCCATCATAACCCCTCTTTCCCCGTGCTTGGTCCAGCAATTATAGTTGGGCATGAAACCTTTCATAATCAGGTGGCCGCGAATGATTTTCGAGGAAGATTACTCCTTGTTGTTCCGACATTGAACACATGGACAACGTATAAATCCATTCTCTTTGTTTGCCGTAGCCACATCGATAAATTTATCCACGCCTTTGATATACCCGGCTACGCGCCGGTCACCGTACATCCATTCCTGACCGTTCATCTGCATCATATAAGTAAGTTTATCAAAAAACAGGACATCATAAATAGTGAAATAACCAATTCACACCGACACATGAATTGTATCAATGACCTAGAAAAGATAAGATTGCTAACCTCGATCGAGGGAAATAAAGAGGAGAAAGCTCAAGTGCGTCTCGGACACCTTCTATATTTTTGTTCTATGAGAAATTCAACGGGATTTTTCACTCAAACATTTCATCAAACACCTTCAATGCATGCATAGAAGAGAAAAAACTAGCACACCCCTCACACATTCCACCATTCGAAAAAACAGAGTGGAGACAGAGGGGGCTGGGGCGTTGCATTTATAGAGGGCAGGAGAATACGTCTCAATTGGAGCCACCAACCGGGACTAAAGGTGCGTGCCACGCCACGTGGCTGTGGCCAAACCTTTAGTCCCGGTTGGTTGCTCCAACCGGGACGTATTCCCCCTTATCAACCCGGACGCATGTCCCCTGGCTCCATGTCCGCTCCAACCGGGACACGTCCAGCATTAGTTGCTAACTAGAGAGAGTAAATCACTAGTAGAAAACATGCCATCCGTTCGCGCCCCCTCGGAGCATTAGTCCCGGTTGGTGGCGCAACCAGGACTAATGCTCCGAGGGGGCGCGAACGGATGACATGTTTTCTACTAGTGATTTACTCTCTCTAGTTAGCAAGTTAGCGTGAGTTTGTTGCAAGAGAAGGCAATGTGCTAATGTCGTGCATGTCAGGACATGTGGTCAAGTCAAAGCATGCTGCCACTAGAAAAAAGGCGTTGATGAACCGGCCGGCCGGTCTCCTGCTGTTAATTTCTCTGGCTGCGATCGCCGAGTTTGGCAAGCTGCTACCTAGGTAGTTGCTGGTTCTGTCCTCGTCCTATATAAGCTAGGTGCAGCTCTTGTTGCCTGCCTGCTAGCTAGAACATCTATCCAACTACGGCCAAGAAGCAAAAGCTCTAGCTGAGGTTCTTTTCCGCCCCTGCTCTCTCCTTCCTCCTCCACGGGAAGACTAGGCCTCCGGTCTCCAGTCGGACCAGGAACAACCCTACCTCGCTGCACCACAATCCTCCGATGGCGGAGAAGGTCGCCACCGCGCGAACGCTCGTCCTCGACGTCGAGGCCGGGCTCCTCCTCCCGTCGCGGTCCCTCTTCCCCTACTTCATGCTCGTTGCGCTGGAGGCAGGCGGCTACCTACGTGGCCTTGTGCTCCTCCTCCTCTACCCTGTCATCCTCTGCATGGGCGGCGACAGCGACGCGGCAGCGAGGGTGATGGCCATGGCGGCCTTCTGCGGGCTGCGCGCGAGCCGGTTCCGCGCCGGCCGCGCGGTGCTGCCCAAGTGGTTCATGGAGGTCGTGTCCGCCGAAGGGTTTGAGGCGATGAGGATCAGCGGCGCCGCCGGCGGGCGGAGGGTGTGCGTGGCGACGAGATTTCCGAGGGTGATGGTGGAAGGGTTCCTGTCGGAGTACCTCGGGGCGGAGGCGGTCGTCGGGAAGGAGATGAAGGTGCTCTGGGGGTTCTACACAGGTCTCATGGAGGAAGAAGACGAGGTGGTGTTGGAGGAGACGAAGAAGATCCGGGCGGAGTGCGGTGATGCCGTGGGGTTCTCTGGGTCTCCTGAGTTTCTCCAGCATCCCCTGTCACGTTGTTGCAAGGTACGTCCTGCAACATAACACTCCCCGCAAAAAGAAGAAACAAGCTCTCCATGCATCTAGTAGTAAAGCTGCTTGCTACATGTTTTTCTCCGTGTTAAAAAAATCAAACACATGTAAAAAGTTGTCGGACGGAGGGAGTATAATTTTTTGTCTTCACAAAGAGTAGTTGCATCAAAGGTTCCTTTTTTCACTTGTTCAGATGTCAATGTGCCACACCGTACTCTTTCTAGTAATACTTGCATCCATGTATTTCTGTTTCTCATACGACAAAGAAAAAGTATCTCTAAAAGGAAACATAAAAAAATTAGTACATGCATGCACATTTCATCTGTCAAATATAGCTAGTGCCGTGCTTCTCATGCTACCACTCATGATCTAAATGCCTTTCTACCTGCTCATGAGAAATTCATGCCTTGCTAGTAATGACAACGGTGCCCAAATGTGCATAACATCTGTCACAACACTTTGGCGTAGTAAGAGTCAATTGATGTCAAGGCGGAAGGAGTAAAAAATTATAAATTATCACGTACACTGATGTTAGCGGAAACTAGGGAACACGGCGATCATGCTAAATCAAGTGCATGTTTATGCCGTTCGTTTACCGCTTTAAAATTGTGTGCTACCTAATTTCATCAAGTTTTATTATGTTTTGAAGATCTATGTCAATTTATACACAATGAAACCGACTTAAATAATAATGCACATGATGAAACATGCGTACTAGAAACACATTTCTCGAAACTATGGTTGCAAACTTGAAGGAAGACTTTCTTTCGCGGGATACCGCTTCCAACCCTATTGGAAAGTATCAATAGATTTTTGTACAGTACTGTTAGGAATATGCAACATGTATTCCTCTGGGGGCCAAAGGCCACAATATATAGTACAGGTACAGGGCAAATATGCAGGAAGCCCCCTAACATATGGGGGAAATACAATATACAGATATATACATCTAACATCTCCCCCACAAACTCATGGTGGATCCACAACACTGAGTTTGGAGAGTAAGAAATCATGCTACGCTCTGGTCTGAGCCTTCGTGAAGAAATCCGCCAACTGTAAATCTGAAGGCACATACTGAAGCGCAACAACCTGAGCCTGCACCTGAGCACGTGTATAGAAAGCATCAACACCAATATGCTTGGTAAGCTCATGCTTGACCGGATCACGTGCAACACTAATAGCACCTGTACTGTCAGACAAAACCAGACTGGGTGTGGTAAGAGAGACCCCAAAATCCGCAAGTAACCACCGTAACCAGGTCACCTCATCAGTCAACAAGGCCATAGCACGCAACTCAGCCTCAACACTCGAACGGGAAACCGATGTCTGTTTCTTCGTCTTCCAAGCAATGAGCGAACCACCAAGAAACACACAGTAAGCAGAAAGTGAACGACGATCCGAAGGATCACTCGCCCATGTGGCGTCCGAATAGCACTGGAGCTGGAGGGAGCTGGAACGAGGAAAGAAAAGGCGACGAGTGATCGTACCACGAAGATAACGAAGAACACGAAGAAGATGACTATAATGAACAGTGGTAGGAGCAGAAACAAACTGACTCAGAATATGAACAGGATAAGAGATATCAGGACGAGTGACAGCAAGATAAACAAGGCTCCCAACAAGATGACGATAACGCGTCGGATCAGAAAGAGGATCACCATCAGTAAGTTGAAGCTTAACATTAAGCTCCATAGGGGTCTCAACAGTGCGCTCATCCCCAAGAGCAGCACGAGCAAGAAGATCCTGAATATACTTTTCCTGAGAGATGTAAAAGCCATCAGAAGTGGAGGAAACCTCAATCCCAAGAAAGTATCGAAGAGGACCAAGATCAGTCATAAGGAACTGATCACGAAGACGAGCCTTAACAAAGGCTATATAGTCAGGATCATCACCGGTAATGATCATATCATCAACATAGAGAAGAAGAAGAGTGCGTCCACGAGGAGAAGTGTGAACAAACAACGCTGGATCATGAGCACTAGGAGAGAAACCAGCAGCTGTCACGACAGAAGCAAAGCGCTCAAACCAGGCACGAGGAGCCTGTTTGAGGCCATAAAGAGAACGTCGAAGACGACAAACCATCCCCTCAGGAACAGAGTACCCAGGAGGAGGCTGCATATAAACCTCCTCACTCAACTCACCATTAAGAAAGGCATTCTGAACATCAAGCTGAGACACAGACCAGTGACGAACAGAAGCAACAGCAAGAAGAGTACGCACAGTGGTCATATGAGCGACAGGAGCAAAGGTCTCATCATAGTCACGACCATGCTCCTGCTGAAAACCACGAGCCACAAGACGCGCTTTATAGCGCTCAAGAGATCCATCAGAGCGAGTCTTAATCTTATAGACCCACTTACACGTGATAGGACGAACACCGGGAGGAGGAGAAACAAGATCCCAGGTGCCAGTGCGCTCAAGCGCAGCAATCTCCTCGGCCATGGCCAGCTGCCATTCAGGATGATGCTCAGCATCCCGATAAGAGGACGGCTCAGAGGCAACAGAAAGACCATACTGACTAGGAGAGTAACGGTTGGGGGCACGACGCTGACGGACAGGACGAGTAGAGGGAAGATCAGCAGAGGAAGCCGACGCAGGAGACGACGATGAAGAAGAGGGAATGGGAGAGGAAGACTCCAGAGAACGAGGAGAACTAGGAGAACTAGACGGAGCAGAAGAGTACGGTGTCGAAGAAGAGACATCAGGGGGAGGAGATCCTGAAGAAGACACAATAGGGGTAGAAGGAGGTGTGTCAGGAAAGAGAAGAAAAGAGATATCTTTCACCGGGTAAGTACCAGCGGTGGGACGAGGATAGAAAGAACGTGTCTCATCAAAAGTAACATCACGAGAGATACGCATCCGACGACCAACAGGGTCCCAACAACGATAGCCCTTATGCTCATCACTATAGCCGAGGAAGACACACTCAACAGACTGAGCGGTTAGTTTGGTGCGTTCGCGAGGAGCAAGGAGAACATAGCAAACACAACCAAACAAGCGAAGCATGGAGTAGTCTGGAGACTGTCCAGAGAGGCGCTCAAGAGGGATACCACCCTGCAAGGCAGCAGAAGGTTGAATATTGATGAGGTAAGCCGACGTAGCGACAGCCTCAGCCCAGAAATGTGGCGGGAGAGAAGAAGCAATCATCATAGCGCGAGTGGTCTCAAGAAGATGGCGATGCTTACGCTCAGCAACGCCATTCTGGGTATGTGCACCAGGACAGGAGAACTGAGCAAGAGTGCCCTGCTCAGCAAGAACACCTCGCAACATCTGGGAGATATACTCACCAGCAGAATCAGCACGAAACACACGGATGGGGGTAGAATATTGAGTACGAACCATGGACGCAAAACGCTGATATATGGAGAGCACCTCACTACGAGAGCGCATAAAATACAACCAAGTGTACCGAGAAAAATCATCGATGAATAAAATATAGTAGCGATGGCCCCCTTTCGAAGCGAAGGGAGCCGGACCCCAAACATCAGAATGAACTAAATCAAAAGGTCGCTGAGATACAGACGCGCTAGTAGGATAGGGAAGCTGAATCTGTTTACCCAACCTACAGCCCTGACAATGCAAAGACCCATCTCCTGAGACAGACCCCAGAAGACCACGATGAACTAATGACGACAGACGAGAGTCACAGAGGTGACCAAGATGATGATGCCACTGCTGAAAAGAGCTGGTAGTAGAGGCGACAACCGGAGAAGAACTGGCAGATGAAGTGGCAGCGGAAGGAACACGAAGCCAGTCTAACTCCCAAAGACCGGAAGAGTCACGGCTGCGAGGGCCAGCTCCAACCAGAGCCTGGGTGCGACGGTCCTGAACAACACAAGAATCAGCATCAAGAATGACGCGACAACCAGAGTCAGTAAGCTGGCTAGCAGAGAAAAGATTCATCGTAAGAAGAGGAACATGAGAAATATCAGGAACAAAAAAAGAAGAAGTAGAAAGGGTGCCCCGACTAGAAACAGGAAGAGAGGTACCATCAGCCGTAAAAACTCGGACAGGAGAAGGGAGAGAACGAAGAGCGGACAGAAGAGAAGACTCAGAGGTCATATGAAAAGAAGCTCCAGAATCCAGATACCACGGAGACGTACCTGACTGTGTAGAAGGTGGTGGTCGCACAGTGCCTGAAGAGTCAGTCACAGAACCAGCAGTGCCCGTCGAAGAAGAGCCTGTAGCAGCAAGCAGACCACGAAGACTCCTGATAATGTCCTGATCAGAGAGAGCAACTGCTGAAGATCCGGAAGAAGCCGACTGCCCACGAGCCGGGTGCTGCGGAGGTAAACTGGGGTCCCGTGTATAACAGGTGGCCCAAGTGTGACCATCCCTGTTGCAGTAAGAGCAGTGACGAAGAGAACCACAGCGACCCTGACCACGAGCCTGCTGATGCTGACTCTGACCCTGAGACTGTTGGTGCTGAAGCTGACCCTGACCCTGACCCTGACCTGGAGGAGTGGGTAGTATCGGCGGTGGCACAGGGGACCGCAGCGGAGTCGAGGGAGTAGACGGCAAGGGAGCACCACGAGTAGCAAGCGCAGATGGAACCGCAAGAAGACCAGCACCACGGAGACGGGTCTCCTCGGCCCGAAGCTCAGACAACACCTCAGAGAGCGGAACACGACCACGAGCATTCAACTGAGCACGCCGGGGCTCAAACTCCTGGCGGAGCCGAGACAGAAACTCATAGATGCGGTGAAACTCCAAATCCGAGCGCACAATCTGGCAACACGAGCATGTGCCACAAACAGCAGTACGAAGAGAGTCAAGCTGACGCCAGATAGCTGCGCTCTGAGTATAGAACTCATCAATAGTAGAATCACCCTGCTGGAGAGCATGCTCCTGGCGAACCACAGACAGGTAAAGAGCATCCCCAGACGGCTGATAGCGCTGACGAAGATGAGCCCACTGAGCGGCAACAGTAGGGAGACTCATGAACTCAGCAGCATACTGGGGCAGAACACTGGAGGTGAGAACAGCAGCAGCACGAGCATCCTCATCAACCCACTGAGTGTAAGCAGTGAGAGCGTGGCGATAGGCCTCGAGATCAGAAGAGTACTGTTTGAACTTCAGGGCATAAGCAGCAACAGCACTATCATCAGCACTCTGAGCAGCATCCGTGGCCTCCTGAGAAGCATTAGCACCAAGAACAATCGGCGTCGGCGGAATAGGAGCCACAGGGGCAGGGGGCACGGCGGACAGGAGACCTCGCCGGAGAGCACACCCCAAAGACGAAGGCCGCGCATGTGAACGCGCATAAAGGCGGCGAAATCAGGATAATTCGCGCCATCAAAGACCACCGGGCAGCGAGGAATCGCAACATAACCCGATGAACTAGACTTTTTTTTTTGTTTTTTTTTGTTTTTTTTTTGTCAGATCAGATCTAGATCTAAGTGCAAGCGGACGAAATCCCGCCAGACGGAATTCGGCCAGACGGAATCGGTGCCGATCAGGAGCAGCGGATCAGGCCAGGGTCAAGAGCAGGAGTAGTACTTGCAGCAGTACCACGGGAGTTGTACTTGCAGTAGTACGTGCAGCAGTACCACGGGAGTTGTAGCAGTACCACACAGGAGGATGCTCCCTGCCTTGGGCGACACGTGACACAGCAGTGGCAGGGAGTAGTACACAGCGACGGGCACGGGCAGTTGCAGCAGTACCACGCAGGAGACCGCAGGACGCAGCAGTACCGCGTCGGAGGACCAGGGAATCGACAGAGGCGAGGTCCCGCGGGGAGCACCGCGTGGATCAAGATCCCGCGTAGCTTTGTAGTGGACGGTGGTCGGTCCAGTCCCGCGTGACTTTGCAGATGGTGTCGGTCAGCAGATCGAATCGGGGTGGAGTAGGAACGCGGAGAAGATTATCTGAAAAGAAGACGGCAGATCTGATAGATGGCCGGAGAGCGCGGTAACCGGCGGCGACGACGTCGGAAGAACGACGACGACAGGGACGGTGACAGCGATGACGATGTTGCAGAAAAAATTTGTCTAACCTAGCTCTGATATCATGTTAGGAATATGCAACATGTATTCCTTTGGGGGCCAAAGGCCACAATATATAGTACAGATACAGGGCAAATATGCAGGAAGCCCCCTAACATATGAGGGAAATACAATATACAGATATATACATCTAACAAGTACAACTTATAATAAGTAAGCATTGATTGCTCACCATTTTCTCAGATTTTTACTTTTCTCAGACTGTGCACACACTGACACGCATACATGTTTTTTTTTGGGTTGCTTACCACGTGACACGCATATACATGTCAAATTTGTGAATAATTACTCTCTTGTTTCGGTACGGTCGAGCAGGATATCCACCTCGTGACACGGGAGGACAGGGCCACCTGGCAGGCGCTGCCGAGGAGCAGGTACCCCAAGGCCGTGGTGTTCCACGACGGCCGCCTCGCGTTCATGCCAACCGCCAGCAGCACGCTCGCCATGCTCATGTGGCTGCCCTTCGGCGTCGCTCTCGGCGCCGCCCGCCTGGCCGTCGCGCTCACCGTCCCATACCGGTACTCCACGCCGATCCTCGCGGCCACCGGCATGTCATGGTGGCTCAAGGCCGGCGAGAGGCCGCCACTGCCGGGCGCTGACGGCGAGCGAGGACGCCGGCGCGGGCAGTTGTTCGTATGCAACCACCGGACGCTCATCGACCCAGTGTACGTGTCGGTGGCGCTGGACCGGCCCGTGCGCGCCGTGTCATACAGCCTTAGCCGCCTCTCGGAACTCATCTCGCCGATCGGCCAAACCGTGCGGCTAACACGAGACCGGGACGCCGACGGCCGCGCCATGGCCCGCCTCCTCGACCGTGGCGACCTAGTCGTCGTCTGCCCCGAAGGCACCACCTGCCGCGAGCCGTACCTGCTCCGGTTCAGCCCGCTGTTCACGGAGCTCAGCGACGACGTCGTACCCGTGGGCATCGCCGTAGAGACGGCCATGTTCTACCCCACCACGGCCGACGGGCTCAAGTGCCTCGACCCTCTCTACTACATGGTCAACCCGAGGATGTGCTACACGGTGCAGTTCCTTGAGAAGGTGAGCACGGCGGCGGTGAGAGAGGGGAAGGAGCCCAGAGCCGACATGGCCAACCTTGTGCAGAGGAAGATGGGGGACGCGCTCGGGTACAGCTGCACCATGCTCACAAGGAAGGACAAGTACGGCATGCTCGCCGGCAACGACGGCGTCGTTGACAGAGCCGACGGCAGATGCTTGTCCGCTCCTACAGAGAGGAAAGACAAGTGATGAGTTACATATACTTACATATCAACTAGACTCGTGTGTTCTCTACTCTTTCCATCCGGGAATACAAGCCTGTTAATCTTGTCTTAAGTCAATATTTTTGATGTTTGATCAAATTCATAGAAAAAACATGTCAAGATCTGCGATGCCAAAACAAAGCCCACAACTAAAACATGAAATGATTTTCATGATGTATCGATTCTGAAGCGTACATATTGATATTTTTTATATAAATATGATTGAAATTAACCAAGTTATGACTTAAGACAAGATTAATTAATAGCCTTGTAAGAGTTAAATATGGTAGCAGCCCTTAGAGCATCTCCACTCGCCTACCCAGGACGCCGATCCGGACGCCGAATTTAGATCCGGAGGCCGAAAATCGGTCCAGTCGCGTACCCAGGAACCTGTTTTCGTCTGGATTTGGGCAAACTTTGATCCGGGCTTCCCAGGCCGTACCCAGGTTCCCGGGAACGCCCTGGGAACGCCGGACGCAGCGAAAACGAGCATGGGCCAGCTCTGTCGGCGAGACAGTCCCATCCCCCCCCCATTCCACTCGCCCAGACTGAGGTGAAGAGATCCCAGCGCCTCTATCGCCATGACTTCGCCGGCGGAGCTCCTCCACACCGTGACATGCCTACGCCTCTAGATATGCTCGCCATAGTTGCCACCCACTTCGCCACCGCTTTCGTCGCCCTATCTTTGCCGTAGCTCGGCTTCACTGCGAGCTCCCACCACCACGCCCACCAAGTGTTCGGCATTTGGCCAGTTCGGCCATGGACTCCGACAACGAGGACATACTCGCCGTATTGCTGGAGGAGGAGAACGCCGAGGTCGCCGAAGATGCAGAGCACATGGAGATCCTCGCCTCCCTCGCACAGCTGTACCTGCAGATGGCGAAGCCGAAGCGCGGTGGTTCAGCGCCGGATCGCCGGAAGTGCAAGGTGATGCAAAGGATAGAGGGATACTGCTTGTTGTATGCCGACTACTTCGCCGACGAGCCGCTCCACGGAGAGGCCGTGTTTCGGCGCCGTTTCAGGATGACCCGAAAGCTCTTCCTCAAGATCGTGCATGCCATCCGGGAGTTCGATCCATATTTCGTTTGCAAGAAGGACTGTATCGGCATGGTTAGGTTTTCCTCACTGCAGAAGTGCACAGTGGCGATGAGGTTGCTTGAAGGATGATCTTGTTGAGCACATATGGATACGCAGGGGCAACACGTAGATACCGAGCATGAACTGGCCAAACTTGGCCGAAATATGTTGTATTTTCATTGTACGCCGAACTATGTTTAAATTTACGCCGAACTATGTTTAAAATTTTGCCGAACTGTGGCCGTAAAATGTTCTGTATTCATAGTATACCGAAATATGGACGAACTTGAGCCGAATTTGAGCGGAAATGGGCGTCCCGGGCACTCGGGCTAGGAACGCGAGTGGGAAACTCGGCATTCCCAGGCCGAAAACGAGTTCCGTTCGGCCAAAGTTTGGTCCGGATTTCGACCCGGGTTCGCCCAACGAGTGGAGATGCTCTTATACTTATGTGTGTTGCTCAATTTAGTCCTTGTACTTAGAATTTGCAGAATTTCAGCTGTGTACATGTCAATTGGACTCGGTTTAGTCCTAAACTAGATTTACCGTGAGAATTGAGCTGACAAGAACGACACGTGGGACATTGGTATCACTTGTAAGATAGTTGCTTCCCTAAAAAAATTGCAGTTAGCCCCTTTCGCGGGACTCCGTTATGGTACACCGAATTGCATGTGAATTTGTACACTGAATTAGAATGGCAATTCAAGAAAATTCAGATGCAGAGAAGATCATTGTTCTTATGGTGTTCTTGTTTGATGTAGAGAAGTATATCTTAGGAGTATTGCAGTTGATTTATCTCTTTAAGGATGTGCTTTTAGTTCAGATAGTCATCATGTGTGGTGTACAGTAGTGAGCAAGTATTGATGATGTTGTATCTCGATGATGGCAATGTTTCTTCCAATGTTTTGTACTAATAAATTTGATGGCATTGTTTCTAGAAATGAACAAAAGGCGATAAAATTCAGTGCATAAATTTAGTGTAAAAGTTCACTTGCAATTCTATGTACTACAACGGAGTCATGCGGGAGGGTCTAAATGCAAATTTCCAGGACTGCTCTCCTCCAAGTGAGACCAACGTCCACGTCAACTCAATTTGGACGACAAATCTAGTTTAGAACTAAATCGAGTTCAGTCGGCAAGTACGCGACTAAAATTCTACAAATTTCGAGCACGATAACTAAATCGACTCATATGGACAAGTACTAGGAACGCCGGTGTATTTAGCTCGCCTTGTAATTCCGCAAAAAAGGCCATGTAAACCGGAATGGAGTGGGTAACATTTTACTCTCACTTCCTGCAAAAGAGAATACATTTTACATTCTCCGGTAGTTGTAGTTTTAAACATGGTTAATATTCAAGAACTTTTGAATATTTTATCATGAGCATCCTTATATTACTATAGGTGTGACTATTTCTCGGTTGGTATTCATGACCGTATGATGATGATTTTCTCGTCTCTTTATATTACATGAATTTAGTGATCATGCATATGGGATACTTCTTAGGGGCGACTTAGACATCTTAGTCGTCTAATAAAACTATAAAAAAACATAAAATATTAAGACTACATTAGTGATAATGTCTATGTGCTAATTTCTTATGAAAATTATTTTCATAGGATTTCGTTTGCAAAAATTTCACCGATCTATTAATAATGGTCAACAACAGGCACGCCGCCGTCCTCGTCCCTCCGTTACCGAAACCGAACAAAGCCTGTCATAGAAGATTTTGTTGACAGACGGAAAGTCGTCATGCTAAGACTCCAAAGGACCAGCACACAGAGCAGCAATTGTCGCTAATGATGACAACCATAGATCCCACACAAACGAGTACAAAAACTGACTGGATCCTAGGAGATTCGCCATACACATGACTCCACACGTCCTTCGTCCGTGCTAGATGCACCACCTAAGCAAGGATATGAAGAGGGGAACTTTATTCTGACTTTAAGATGTAGTCGTTGCATCACCATTCTAAAAATATAAAAAAAAAATTTAAAGGAAGAACAAAAACTCCCCGCCGAAGAGAGGTCATGGTCTGTCACACCTCCAAGGCCTCACCAGAGGCAGAGCGGACCTACGACGTCACAGGCAAGTGGAATGACACCCTAAATGGGCCGGCGGAGGACGGCCTATATTTTTGGTGTGGCGAAATTGAACGAATAAAAATTAAAAGACCAAATCTATATCTATATCTATACCTAATAATAAAGGACGAAGTGTTTCTTCCGGTCCAACTTTTTTTTGGACAGATTTGCCCTCCCACAAAACTACATATTACCCTACGCCACCGCTAAGTCAGAAAAAAACCAGAAATCCAATTACTTTTGCTTGCCCGTACCTGCCTGATTGCTTATGGAATACAAAAGTTCAGCGCATGGAAAATAGTAGAGGCCATCGACAAGAACAGCCCAGCTAGCCCAGGCCTAGACGCTGCCACCCACCCTCACACCTCGGTACCTCACCATCGATCCCCTCATTCCGTATTCACCGCGGCCACACCATCAGCTCCGCTTGAGAACAGCTATGGTCAAACTATGTATTGCTGCGTATGCCAGCGGTAATTAAGTATTCCTCTAATCCTATCGCAGGCAAGCACTGGCTTTGTCCGTGCGCGAATTGACAGCTGAGAGTATCTAGGCTGCTAGAGGCGATCAGCGGGTGCTCGCCAACTGGTTCCCCACGGCGTTGAAGGACGCCGCTCGCACGTGACGTTGTCGGCGTCATCCGTCATGGCAATTTCAATCTGTAGGATTTTGAGGAAATACAATTGGCACCCGGTTTTCGGTTTTTTATGCTCAACCGTGAGCCAAAGACGGGGTTGAACATGATTATGCACCGGTCGCTGGTGAGGAGTAGAAGGCCTGCAAGCCAGTCTGTCGGTTTTTGGTATTTTTTAAAAGAGTTGCGGTACGGTTCAAAATGTCAACAAATTATAAAAAAATATTTACATTTTTTTGCGGTATAACTTTTTTTGACCGTTTTGTCCTCCCACCAAAGTACCCAACGCCACCGGTAAATTCAAAAAACTGATTCATATCTTCCTAGACCGCCATGGTCGAGCATCCTCCTCCATTGCATCGTATACCTAAAGGAAACTAGGATCGCAGCCTTACTAGGTCGGCTAGGTCCATCCTGATACTAAACCTTTGTGTTAGTAAAGAAAACGTTCGTTCGCCTTCTCATCGTGTTCGTAAATAAAATTGGTTGATGCGATCCCTAATATATATAGCGACCACGACATGAGACCACGAAAATCTCCTAGCACATCGTCTTGAGCCGCACCAACGCTGCGGCCATGAAGCCGTCATTGGTCGCCACAAAGCCAAGCCCCCTCGCCGTCGAGAGCAGCTATCGCCGCCCCTCCACTCGGTCCCCTAAAGGTCGGCTAAAAATATGGCATAGATGATGCAGATGGTGTAGGAGTTGGAGGCGATCATGAGTAGTATCTGGGGCCGCCGACCAGCGCCGCCCCTCCTTATCTACGGCCGTGGCTCCCCGGCCAACATCAAGCATAAGATGTCGGCTAGGCGGTGGCGCCGTCGACAAGGCCGAGCATAAGAAGTCAGTTGTAAGGACAGCGGACTTGAGGTCGACTGCTCCACGCAGCATCGACGATGCCAGTACAATATGCTGACGCCGAACAATTTGTCCTCCGTGCTACTCAGCCTATGGGGCACGGGGTCATCGGTGTAACCTAGACGGGCTCTGCCAAGACCGCCGCCTTCGTGCTTCCCATGTTGTCCTACATCGCCCTTGTATCGTCGATCGTCAACTAGGAAGATGCAACTACAGTTGCGAGCTCTGTTGTCGATCGATCCGTGTGGCAGTTGCCAAGTCGTGTGGTTGTTGAGATCCATTTCCTCCGTTTGGTGTCTAGGTGGAAAAGGAAAGTGCAGATCTCATCAGCACACGTTCGAGTTCCTCCTTGGGAAAGTGTTGAAGAAGATCACGGCGGCACCGCAACATGGGAGACAAGGGAGCAGTCGGTGGTGTACGACGGCAGGAAGCACGAGGCGAGGAGATGGCCAGCAGAGCCTAGGAAGCCTGATCAATTTTGCATGGAGTTTTTGCTGCAGCATGAGCATGTGGGAAAGTTTGGAGGTCGTTCTTAAGTGATATCATGATAGCAAGCTGATCCATCGACATTTCACAAAGGAAAAAATTGTTGATTGAGTTATTCTTGTGGCCATGAAGTTGTTTAGTTGCATGCCCTTTTTATTAGCCATCGTGCCCGCATGGGTGGAATAGAGGACCGCACAAACAAATTTTGTGAATTTACATATTCCTTGCCATTGGCACCTGTTGTAGTCGGAATAGAACATGGATTGCTTTTATTCCCGGTGCAGCGCACGGGCTTTTCTGCTAGTATTATATAATAATTGATATGGAAAAAATGTAATCAACGTGACATGAATTTATATTAGTTGTTGGATTTGTCTAAATATGAATGTATCTAGCACCAAAACTTGTCTAAATATATCCGTTTCTAGCCAAATCTAAGTCACCTAATATAGATTGAAAGAAATACCTTTAATTTTGAGATTTGGCCTGAGCTTAAGGGTGCCATCTCTCGTTTTCGTCAATGAGAGTTCAGACGGAACAGTACTGACACGGGGCACGTCGTTCGTCGGACGGCCGAAATATATTGGCAAGCTCTTGGGCCACGGCGATCTCTCTGCAGGCTTCAGTGCCGGCATAGTGCCCTTTGTCTTGTCGGTTACCGCAACCGCCGCCTCTCCTTTCCAGGTTTTCTGATGGATCAATTGATTCAGCAATTGAGTCCTTTGGTCGCACGTATATGTACAGGTATTGTGTACGTGATACTTGGTTTAGTTTAAGTTCAAAGAAATTAGCAGCCATGTAGGCCTAAGACTATCTTAATATGTAGGTGTCTCTAATTATTTAATTCTAAGCTCAGATTACTTAGTGTTATACCGATTGACCCATTGCAGCTAGCTGGATATTACATACTGCTGGGTATACACGATACGATATAGGTCGGGCGATTGCCATACTGCGCCCTATGGGCTCCTCCGCCACTGTTTGCAGGCGCCGCATGATGGCCTTTGTATCTTTCAGGTACCGGTTTCATAGGATATATTTTTATTGGGTTGTATAAATATAGCATATATAGTGTTGGGCATCCCGGACGATATATCAACATATCACCAGCCTCCCTCCAATATAGCCCCAAAATTCCACTTTTGCTACATTATAGCAAAAAAGGCCGCATTTGCTACATAGTAGCAAAAAAGGGTTCATCCACACAAAAAAAGACTGACCGCATCGTAGACCTCGTAGCAAATAAAATGCTGCTATAGAAAAATCAACTTCGTCGAGACATCACCAATGACCTCATAGCAAGAACTTTGTACTATTGTAGCAAAACCACAGAATGGTTCCCCTACGGTAAGGTTGTCAAAAAAACACAGAATGTATTGTAGCAAAAAAATTGTGCAATTACAAAAAAAAAGATTCTTGTGAGGTCTTCCGATGAGACTCCTGTGATGCAAAAATCAAAGGTTATAGCAAAATACTTCTTCATATGATGCAAAATCACATAACGTTTGTAGCAGAAATTTTCTTCCTATGATGCAAATCAACGGAATTGTTGTAGCAATGCCGCACTGTCATTGTCGAAGTGCCGCCCTGTTGTTGTACCAGATGAATGGGAACATGTAGGTTACACTAGCACATTAAATTTTCTACCATGTAAACATGATTCTACAGTCATAGATCACGGGATTACCACTAGAGGCACAATTGTGGAACTCGGTGAAGCACGTTGGGGCAGTTTAGATGATCTACTTCCTCGTCGTCGCTGCTTCATCCCATGAACAACTCCTCTCGTGTGGTTCGTCTAAGTGCACAGATGCAACACTTCCAAGATATCATGCGGAGTGGAAGAGTCACATGCTGGACTGTTAGGTCCATGCGTTCAACTGAGGAGTGAGAGACGCGCCGATTCTTCTCACATGGAATAGGGCCCCCATGTCCTAAGCTCTCCTACCCGGAATTGCAAGGTCAAGAAATAAAATGATATATATTTGCTAATAAGTTGATTAAATCCTTATCGGATCTAGTCAACACATGAATCTGCTATCCCATTATCTTCATCACCCTTTTCTGGCCATTTAAATTCGGTATAGTGTTTCCTTCTTCAAGGGCAGCTGTCGATTTGGTTATTCGACCACCAGTAACAATTCGAATTAGCTTCATCACAACCCTAATACCATGACCACTATATGAAATAATTCAGTATTGATGTTATGAGTGACATGCCATGAGTTCTTTAAAGAGAGATAGGGAGTTGAAATTCCAAAATTATGTTGAACATGAGTTGCTCTCAAAGGACTTAACTTTTTAAATCGCTATTCTACATTTTCAACTAATCCACACAAAAAATCATATCTTTTAAGCTTTCTCTCACTAACTTTGCCAACTGTCCTGTCCTTCACTCCAGATGGTCAATGTTTTCAGACTAGCCATATTTTCTTGGCATCTGTATCCTTCTTTCTAATAAATTTAGACCTTAAAAGAATGGAACTACCCTTTTCTATCTATATTGTGATATCTCACTTGGAAATGGAGTGCAGTACTTGATCCAGATGAAATGATGCACTTTGGGCCTTTAGGAAATAGGGTCCTCTATCGAGAGAGAATCTATAAATGATGCAGATGGTTTGGGGAAATAGGTTCCTCGGAGCACATAATTCATTCATGATCTTTGCATTCTTTGAAACCAAAAAAGAATGATTCTATTCTCTGGCCGAATCCCAGTAAAAATGTTTATGGGATATGAATGAAAATCTACATCATCTTTTGTCGATCCCATGTGGAATGCCTTTATGCCAGCATGTTCCCTAAGTAAGATAAGTTTAGTGATTTATTACAGGTAGTATAGCTCTCAAGCTAGGAAGGAAAGGTCCTTTTTTTGAGGCTTTTGGCGCCACTGCAATTCTATCACATTTCTTTTCATTTTAGGTATATTTGTGTTTTTCGACGAGAGTGCAGAGGTATGATGGTTGGGTGGATTGATCAACCCCAATAAGCTCTCCATACCATCTCTTATATAGTTGTCACTGGTGGGATTCTACATTAGAGGCTCATTAGTACTACTAAGACTAGTCTAGTTAAGGTACAATCCGAATTAGGCTTCCATTCCCTTAAGTGTGTGAACCTATATGTCCAAAGTACTACTACTTGGCCAATAGTCGGTAGCGGTCTGCCATCTCCTAAATACACATAAAGATCATATTGGAGAAACTATCACAATGTTACGTACATGATATTCCCTTTGCCCCGCGCTATTTGGTCCAGCTCCAAGCTGGCCACCACCATTTCTTAATTATGTGATTTGGAATACCTTACTAGGTTGACTTTCAACCTAAAGTAGTACAACCATGCATTTATGGATCCAATCACTTGGGAGGGGGAAGATATATCTCTCATGTAGAGAGGGGCAGATCCCATCGTGACTGACCATGTCTCGCATAACTCGTATGAACTCCGACTATGCACAACTTTAGAATAACCATACAAGTAAACAGTTTCACAAACAAATCACATATTTGTCAATCAATATGAGTTGCATGCTATGGGTATTCGAGGAACATGTATAATAAATCAAGGATAGAAGAAAATATAATCATCTATATGATTGCCTCTATCACATATTTCCAATAGTATCCCACTTACACTAGAGTCAATCTAGAATGTGTCTAATGATCATTTATCTTGTGTGTGCCTAATGCCTAGTCCGTGGGAGAGGCTTTGTCAACAGATCTAAAATATTCGAATTCATATTATTTTTCATACCTTTATTTCTCTCCCTTCTATGAACTGCCTTATAAGGTGAAAACTTTGTTGTGAGACATAGGTAAGAATCCCTTCTTGGCCTCTTTCATGTTAAACTTTCTAAGACTTATGCCATGATACATAGGTAAGAACCCATTCTTAGCCTCTTTCATGCTGAACCGTTTCAACACTTTGTTAATGTAAGTACTTTGGCTTAATCGAATTAGCCTTTTCGATCTATCTCTATAGATCCTAATTCCTAGAGTATATCCCGTTGCCCCTAAGTACTTCATTGAAAAACTATTTTTTAGTATGGATCAACAAAAACCTCGTGTCGCATCATATACACGTCCTCGGTCAAGTTTTTAGTAAGGAAAGCAGTCTTGACATGCATCTATCATATCTCATGGTTGAAATATACATCAATAGTTAGAATGATCCGTATAGATTAAGCATCGCTACATGCGAGAAGCAAACATCGTAGTCAACTCCTTGAACTTGTGAAAAAACTTCCACGACAAGTCGATCTTTATGAACACGAATATTTCTTTCCATATCAATCTTCTTCTTATAGATCTATTTGCACTCAATGGTTTTAACACCATTGGGCAGGTCAACCAAATTCCAAACTTAATTGTATTTCATGGACTCTATTTTAGATCTCATGACATTCTACCATTTTTCAGAGTATAGGTCCATCACCGCTTTTGAATATTTCACCGACTCATCATTGTCTAATAGTAATACTTCTTACTCTTTGTGGATCCTTACAAACATTTGCAGTTGTGGTGCTTATCTTGCCATAGGTTCCTTGACTTGTTCTGCTTTGTTAGCATCACTTGTAGAAATGTCCCCAATTGGCTCATCTTTAACTTCTTCAAGTTGCACCGTTCTTCCACTTGTCTCCATTATGAGAAACTCTTTCTCTAGGAAAACACCACTCTGAGCTACAAACACTTTGCCATCTTCTTGATTGTAGAAGTAATATCCCAAATTTTCATTCGGATGTCCCACAAAAATACATTTTCCGACTTGGGTGTGACCTTGTCCGACCGAAGTTACTTGACAAATACCTCACATCCACAAATCTTTATACACAAACCGGGATTCTATCCATTCCACATCTCATATATGGTGTCTTAACTACGGATTTAGACGGTACCCTAACCTTAGATGTTATATATGACTGGCTCATTATCGAGCGAACCATGTCCAACAAAGTTTGATTATGCCGTTCGGATACCCTGTTTCTTTACGGCGTTCTAGGCGGTGTAAGTTGTGGAACAATTGTACAACCCTTCAGATGATTGTTGAACTCGTGACTCAAATACTCGCATCCATGATCAAATTGCAAGGCTTTAATTTTTTTGCCACGTTGATTCTCTACTTCATTATATAACTCTTTGAACTTTTGAAATGTTTCAAACTTATACTTCATTAAGTAGACATATTCATATTTACTAAAATCATCGATGAAAGTTATGAAGTATTGATATCCTCTCATGACAGTCATGCTCATAGATCCACATACATCAATACATACGTGTTCCAACTAATCTAATGCCCACTCAGAAGAAAACTGTGAAAAGTGCCTTGGTAATTTTGCCAAGTAAACAAGCTTCACATGTTTCGTATATGATTCAAAGTCAGCTAGGGAAGTGTGTTGGTCACCGTCTAATGTTTAGTTCTAGTTGTAATTTCTTGCTTTTGGTTGATGTTATTCCTAAATGCCCTTTCTCTTTTTCATATGTATTTCTTGGATCAATGAGCACATCAGATATGCTTGATGTGCACCTGCAGAAAACCTGAAACGATGTAGTGGCAAATGTTGAGTTTCGTTAACAAAGCTGGGTGACCCCTTCGTAAAAAAAATACTGTACTAACAACAGACATGTGTTTATATGTATATTTTTTTGGAAATGGACGTTTTATTACTTAACAATAAGTTTACACTTGGCCTCTGCATAGCTAGGATACACACAGCCGATCAACCACACAGTCTCGGACCAAGTCAACAAAAACAGGATTACAAAATAATGTAAATGAAAACACAGTTCTCCAAACTAGCTAAGGAAGATCTATGCGCAGCGCTTGCTGCCATCCATGCCGGGAGAAGATATCCCGCGCCGTATCCTCCAACCGCCTACAGCCCTCCGCAAACAATTCGCGGAACTCCATTCGTTGCAGAGAAGTCCATGATCGGAGGACAGTCATAGCTCGATAGATAACCTGCAAGGGAGAAGATACAACATTATTAAAAATCTTGTCATTTCTACATAGCCAAAGCGACCAAATAATGGCAAGCGCTTCCACCCTAAATAAAGTCCCATATTTATCCTCAATCTCATTCATCCAGTTGCCAAATACATTGACTACCGATCGAGGAGATAAACCAGTGGCTATTTGGATGATTGACCATATAGTACGAGCAAATTTACAATGGAAGAATATTGTCTCATTATGGTGACAAAATACGCATTCAGTGCTACCATGCCAATTCCTCCTAACAAGATTATCTTTTATGAGAATCACCCTTTTACGGAGATACCAAGCGAATATCTTTGTTTTAAGGGGTATCCTCATCTTCCAAATTTTACTATTGTCATCGGCTGGAATATTAGGTTGGATCAAAGCTCTATAAAATGAATCAACAGAAAATTTACCACTATGAAGTAATTTCCATTTGAATTCGTCCATTCCCTCAGATAGTTGTATCCTGGATAATATCACTAAAAGATTATTCCAAGACACAAGTCTAGGACCTAAGAGACTTCTTCTGAAAGACACATTAGGAGGATTGATTTCCATTACCTCAGCAAGAGTATCCTCTTTGTGCCTAACGATCGAGTATAGAGCTGGATATTGTTCACGAAGAGAATTTTGGCCAAGTCATTTATCTTTCCAGAACCTAATCTGTGAATCATCCTTAATATTAAAATTTCCAAACCGAAAGAAATACTTTTTGGAAGCCATTAGCCCAGCCCAAAAGTGTGAGTCGTCTGGTTTCCAAACCAGTTTAGACACCGCTTTTGAGCCAACATATTTCCTCTATAGAATGGTTTTCCATACCCCTTCTTCGGTAAGAAGTTTGTATAACCATTTACCCAGTAATGCGGTGTTTTTGACTTTTAAATCATGTATGCCCAATCCACCATATTCTTTGGGTCGGCAAACAACATTCCATTTGGCCAGTCGATACTTCTTTTTCTCACTATCCCCCTGCCAAAAGAATCTTGAGCGGAAATAGTCCACTTTTGACAAGACACCTTTCAGTAACTGGAAGAATGAGATCATATACAGTACCATGTTGGTGAGTACTGAATTAATGAGTACCAGTCTTCCACCGAGGAATAGCAATTTACCTTTCCAACTATTGAGACGTTTCTGGAGTCTTTTCTCGGCGAGTTTCCATTCAGCAATCGTGAGACGCCGATAATATATCGATATCCCAGATAATTGATTGGAAAATGACCCTGACCACAGCCAAAGATATCGGCATACAGATGAGCCTCGTCTTTAGCCTCGCCAAAACAATACAAGTCACTCTTATGAAAGTTTATTTTCAATCCAAAGAGCTTCTCAAATGCAACCCCCAACGAGATGATCGGCTCTAAAAAAAAAATACTGTACTAACGATTGCTGCCTACGGAAGCAACCCCCAACGAGTAGCCATCGAAAAGGCATATCGTGTACTCCTGCCACCGCTGCCATCAACACAAACTACTGTGGAGCTAAAGCAATGAGGGGTCTTCTCTCTGCCGCGCGTTAGTGAGTAGAGTAATGATCAGGTCAAGTTAAGACGGCCATTAAGCCCATTGCTTCTTCTAGTCCAGCGATCATGCATATATATGGGCGCTCACATGCTGGTACCTCCATCTGCACCCCGGCCGGAATCAATGGACCAGCAGTCAGCTACCTGCTTTGCTGGTGCCTATACATACGTGGCAGATGGCAGGGCGGTTGAGTCATCAACTAGGATGAGTTCGTTTTCTCCTGCTTTCTTTCGATCTGAATCTGAATCAAAAACAAAATGCATATATTTTCAGCATAAGATCAGATAGCCAAGAGCCGAACAGGCCGGAAGGATCAGATGTCAGTGGCATATTTGGTCCAGGTGAAAGTGAAAGACCATACCTGAATACTAACAAAAATCTGTGACAAATAAAGAGGCAATGGGGGAAATCATCATTCTGCTCCTGCATCCCGTGGCAGAGCTCCCAGGAGATCAGGCCAACTGAATTCAATTACGGCGAAATGTGGTTGAGATCTGGGAAAAGGTGATTGCTGCTGGTATGGTATGGTATGGTATGATTTATGGTAGTACCAGCTTATCAGAAGTGGAGTGGTACGATGAACAGATGTACTAGTTGCAGAGGACGCACGCGTAACTTGCACTCCGACTCGTACTGGTCCACTGCAGCTACGGACTGATAAATGGGTACCTTAACTAGATCTGCATTGGGAACAGAGGCTTCTCTTGAAATTCAGCACTACTACATGAAAACATAATGAAGTTAATGGATCTACAGTAAGGAGTATGTACTTACAAGACATGACAATTCAATTTTCAAGGTCCAATTACATACCTATTCTAGAAAGCTAAATTCAATGCAACAATCGGTTGGGAAGTTAGGTGTTACTACAGGGCCATGTGAAAGTTAATGTCTAAATTGAGGAAGTATCATACGCCATGTCTAATCGCTAATTGGTTGTGCACATGAAACTTAGTGCAGTCTGCAGAGCTAGACGGTGCATAATTAAATCAAGGACCCATACGTTCAACAATAAGAAACATAGGAAGAACTGTAAGGGACATGATGCTGTGCTCATGTAGTCATGTTCAGTGTATGCACTAACGAAATTACAGGTCATGGATCTTCTACTGGTGGTTGGTTCCAGAACATTTGTTCCGGAAAGAACACAAGCAGATTCATGGTGTATTTTGTTCACTAATCATCAAAGTGATAAATGGTAATCTTAGGATTCACCTGTGTTGGCTCCAATTGGATATTCCTTGAAGAGTTTCGCTTCTTCCGATTCCATATATATATATATAGTAGTTACAGTGCATCAAGAACCATGACTGAATATGTCGGCACCACCGCACTAGCGTTGAGCAGCAATACTTGAGATATTCCAGCACAAAACACATCTTGTAATCCCATTACTAGACATGTACACAAAAATTCTTTTCCTTTTGCTCCAACAAGGCGACCACTTTTCTCTGCACAGTGACTACAGTCCTATACATTGAATCAGCTGCCTTTTGTGCACGACTAATCTCACCAAAAATCTGAACAGGAGCATGATCCACCTTTGAAATGATGGTGGAACCCATAAGGATCTCTCGGCACAATTTCCCTGTCAAAAACAATGCTGACAAGCTTAAATACCAAATGGCAGTCTGCACAGACCCTGAGATTCTTGAATATTATCCTTACTGTAGATCCTTCCGGACCGTACGCCAATGCAAGCTCCTCGCTGTGGCTCCAAAGGTTCTGCTCTTTTTGGTCCTCGTCTGTATCATGTAATGCTGATATGGTATCAGCAACATAACCTACATCCCTGAGCTTCAGAAAGATTTCATCTGACTTCGCATAGATCTTTTCTGTGTGATTATGACTCCGGTCACCTATACCAAAGGTGCTTACTACTCTCTTTTGCTTAAGCCAACTGCAAGCAGGCCTTTTATTTAGTCTGTCAACATCAGACCAGACCACCTTGCACTTGTAGCATATAAGTTTGACAGAAGAACATAAGCCGAGTGGTCAAAAGGGTCCAACTCAAGGAGTTTCTTGGCGGCTTTCCTCCCAATATCCAGATTTTTGTGAGTTCTAATAGAGCACAAAAAACTACGCCAAATTAGATCATCTGGTAAGACTGGCATGTCCTCAACGAATTTCTCTGCCTTAATTGGCACAGTGGTACAGCTGCTGCCTTGTGACCATGAGTTCACGGGGTTCAAGTCATGAAAACAGTCTCTTGCAGAGTTGCAGAAATGCAGGAAAAGGCTGTGTACAAAAGACCCAAAGTGGTCGGACCCTTCCCGGGACCCTGCGCAAGTGGGAGATAAATGCACCGGGCTGCCCTTTAATAAATCTCCCTAAACGTCCAAGGACATCCATAATGCAAACACAATGCTTTATTCCAGGGGAAACACCAAATACAGAAGACATCAAGTTATAATAATCAATATCCTTGTCCACTAAACCAGCATGACTACAAACTGAGAGAAGGGTGACAAATGTTACGCAATCTGGCTTTTTCCCCATCAACACCATATGCTTAAATGTGTCCTCAGCTTCACTGAAATATCCATATCTAGCATAACCTGATATCAATGTATTCCAGCATTGTTGGGGCCGAACAGCAGGATCAGGAAGCATTTTCAACATTTCATCATCTTTCTGCATTTCCCGTACATATCCATTGCAGCATTAACCACATGACTGTCCATATCTAGTCCACACTTCACACTAAGAACATGTAGCTGCATGACTTCTTCAAGTGATGCCAGGCTTGCACTGGATGACAAACATTCAGCAAGACAAACATGATCAAGACTGTTTCCAGCATGCCGCATATAGAGGAAAAGCTTTAGGGCTTCCTCCCCATGGCCATGGTGAACATTTGCGGCAATCATAGCATTCCAGGAAACAATACTTTTGTTGATGATTGTGTGAAATACACTAGTGCTAGAATCTAAGTCACCAAACTTGTGATCAGAGAGTTACTAAGATAGTCATGTGCTACGAATCCAGCATGTATTGTGTATGTGTGCAGGGGCAGTCCATAATTACGCAACTCATATGAAGATGTGAAAGAACCCTGGATATTTACTACTGTTATGTAATTTGGGTTTATTTCCCTACCTCTCATCCATGTAAATACTTGCATTGCCTTATTACACTCCTCAAGCGCTGCATAGCTCCCAATAAGTACATTACAACTAACAACATAGTGAGTAGGCATCGACTGAAATACTCTCTCAGCATCTTGGATGGAATTGCATTACCATACATCATGAGGAGAGAATTACCAACCAGTAGATTGCTTTCAAGACATAACTGAAATATCACGGCATGAACCATTCTACCATCCATTAAGGCTCCTGGACCTGAACATGCTCCTAAGGCGCTGGAAAATGTCATGCAATCAGGAGCTTCATTAGTCTGAAGTAACTGACCTAGTGTCTTCAATGCATCCATGTTATTACCGTTCTGTACATAGGACGAAATCATAGTGTTCCATGATATTAGGTCCCTTCTGCCCATGCTCCAGAAACCAGAATAGAAACTCAGCATCAACCAACTTCCCAGCAACAAAATACATATTAACAAGGGCAGTAATCACGGGAACATATATAAGAATGCAGACCACTCCTGAGACACACGGAATGAACTCCACTTCCGTTACTGACATAATCTGACGAGGCGCAGACAAATATCAGGCTGCATAAAGTCGTTCCATCATGCCTTAACAATGCACCATGATGCATATCTGAAGAAATACCAGAAAGCATTTGCTGCACAGTCCTTCAAGTGAGTACATCGACACCATAGCGTTCCACGATATAGTGTTGCGTTCATCCATTCGATAAAAGAGCTTTTCAGCATCTTGCAGCCTCCTGATGTTACCAAGCATGGTAATCAGTGAATTTTCCACGGAGACCTGTCTTTGCTGTAGGCCAGAAACTAAGACCTGGGAAAATACCTGAAGCCCGGTGACCTCATTCTTAAGCGAATCACACAAGCTGACCACCGTCGCAAACGAATTTGCATTGCACGCAACACCTTCCCTTATCGTGCGGCTATAAGCTCCCAATGCCTCTTCCAAGTACCCGTTCGATGACAAGGCCACAATCAGTGCCGTCCACGACGTTCCGCTCGGGCATCTCCCAGAACAATCTCTGTACGTCTAACACACCCTTCTGGGAACCATACAAGTGAAGGAGTGTCATTCGATGTACAGTACACGTTCGCAATGAGTCCGGCCTTATGGGTGAGCGTGTGGATGGCCTTCCCGCACGTGCTGCCCTCGTCCTTCTCCTGGCGCTCGCAAGCGGTGACGAGGCTAGTGACTGGCGAGCACGAACCAGCTGAGTGGAATGTCACATTCCCGTTTGCCCCGCAGGCCGCAACAGGTCGAACGCCGTGGATTCGCGTCCGCACCGGATGCAGCCAGAGACGGCGGTGGGGTTCCCTCGGGCATTGCGTCAAACAGGTGGAGGGCGGTGTCAGGTGAGCAGTGACAGAGGTAGAAGGCGAGCACGAGTAGGGTGTAGCTGTGGAAGGCGCTGAGAGGTAGCGCGCGGCGTCGGACGATCCCGTGATGGTGCGCGCGAGGAGCGGGGTGTCGGCCAGGTGGGAGAAGCCGGTGCTCGGGAACTGAGGGCGCGGGTGGTCGGTGAGGCGGAGGTGGGTCGAGAGGCCATGGCTGCGCGGCGGTCAATAGGAGGTGGGAGCCACGGGCGGAGGCGGCAAGGCGGAGCGCTACTCGGCTGAAGCAGGTGCGGCAGGAGTGCCTAGCCAGTTTCAGTTTGGCGGTCGGGAAATGGCGGGCGGCTTCGAGTTTCGGCTGGTCGCGACCAGAGGAGAAAGAGAAACAAAACGATCGTGCGCAGTAACCTCCCCGGCGTATTGGCCCATATAGAAACCTGGACATGAATTTGGAGGCCCAGGCCCATGGTGGCGACCACAAGCTTCCGTTTCCCGGAGCCCGCCCGCCGACGACTCCGATCGATTCTGCTGCCCGGCGCAGGAGGAATGGAGGATGTCGGCGGACCTCAGGTCCGGAAGTGGAATGAGATTCGCCGTCGACGGTTCGCCGCTTTCCTAGGGCGCCCACACAGATTCCGGCAGGTCAGCACGTACTAGCGAGGCTGGGTTTTTCTTTTTCGTGGAAGCTTCTGTTTCCACATTTTGGGAGATAGTTTTACAATTACTCCCTCCGTTTATAATACAAGATGTTTTAGCTTTTATAAAATAAATATATCTAAATACGTTTTAGCGTATGATTCATTTCGAACTTACACATTAAAAGTGTCTCTGAGTACATCAAAGGAGAGCATCATACAACGAAAAATGCTTTGGGAGGAAGGGCTCCATGGAGCCTTTTTAATTTTTTTCGAAATTGCCATCTCGAAGTTCTAAAAAAATCCAAAACAAATTCTTAGTTGTTGACAATAATGTATTCTACGGACCTGCAAAATCTTAACTCGGAATAGTTTCTAATTCGGCCTAAAAAAAAAGACAAATTCTTAACAAATCTTAACTTTTCGAATTTTGCACTGTTCATAGATCTAGAAATTTGTCCTTTTGACACAGAACATGATAGATAATATTCCGCATTGATTTTTTTCCCACACACGTAAAAGTCATTATTACCCGCATCTAAGTATTTTTCAGAATTTTTGAAACTTTAAAATTTCGGTTTCAAACAAAAACCGAGCTCCGGATCCTAAGCTCCAAATCGACGCAATCAAACAAAGACTGGACGAATCACCAGAATTTTTTTTACATTAAAAAAAACACTAATCGTACATTGATCATCACGATTGATTTCTGATCGGTGGGCCTAGAGGTGGTGGCCACTACATAGTGCAGTCAATAGGGTGGAGAGAGATTGGGGGAATGAATTTTTTTAATGACGGGTGCTACGCGTCCCCCGGAGGATTAAAACTTTCGATCCTCCTGCTGACACGTGTCCATTTTTGCTACACTAAATCTCGCTTTTGCTACATAATATCCGCTTTTGCTACGCAGTAGCAGAAAACGGTTCGCACAAAAACAGAAAAAAATGACTATCCCTCGCCGGAGACCTCACCGGTGACCTCGCCGGAGACGTCGTAGCAAAACAAATATACTAGTGTAGCAAAACCTATTCGCCGGAGACTCTCGCCGGAGATTCTCACCGGAGAATCTCGCCGGAGATTCTCACCGGAGACTCTTGCCGGATACTTCGTAGCAAAAAAACTATGCTAATGTAGCAAAACTGAAGAACAATTGTAGCAAATAATTTATGTTGATGTAGAAAAAAATCGACTTTGCCGGAGAGTTGGATGTCGCCGGAAATGCCACTGCTGTAGCGGTAGCAACACCAGCCACCTTTGTAGCAGAGCCTCACCCCGCTTGTAGCAAAATAATAAAACGATTGTAGCAAAAAAGATACAAGTATGTAGCAAAACTAAAACGGGCAAATAGCAAAATCAGCTTAGCCCAGCGCCATGGGTAGCATCATCGTCTGCCATCTTAGCATCACCATGTGCCCGTTGTAGCACCTCTATACAACAATTGTAGCATCGCCTATAGCCCTTTGGTTGCTACCATCACCATTGGCCGCCTCAATCACTTACAATCACCTAAGCAGCAGCGGGGAGACGTCACCCGAGGGAGGAACGGCGAGGATCGTCGGCCATGGCATGGAGGTGGTGTGGTGGTGGGACCTCCAGCGGCGGAGGGACGGCACGGTCGTCGGCGGGAGCTTCGGCAGCGGAAGGCGGCGCGGTTGGCGGGAACTCATGCGGCGGCGCTCCGGGGAGGAGCGGCGGCGGCTCCCGACGAGCCGGCGCTCTTCGAGGGAGGAGCAACAGGGGCGCCCGGCGTGGCGGCGCTCCGGCGTGCGTAGGTACTCAGCGCGGCAGCACGACGGGAAGAGGAGAAGGACGCACGCGTGGTGTGTGGTTGGATAAGGTTGTTCTTTTTTATTCTGGTCTAACCGTACGCGCACCAGAAGCTACGACCCGGGGGATCGATCCCCCGGGGGAGTAGTATCATTTTCCTTTTTTAATTAGTCCGATAACTGTGACCCGGTCCAATTCGGGTCTTGACAATTTGGTCTCACCCATCAAAAACAACATCATTTTATGATCAATTTACGCCTAGTGTTTTTTGTGAAAATCTCAAAATAAATGGTGGTTTTTCTACCGCAAACCAAAAGGATACCATTTGATAACAAATAGCTATGAAAGTGGTGGTTTTTCTGATAGGAAGAAAGCAAAGACAAGGGTAGTACTAAGTTTTTGAGGACTTTCCCTCACGCTAGGGAAACTTTCTCGCGACACCCAGGCGACGTCGAGCAATCCACCATCGTCGGCCGCCTCTGTCTTCTCATTTCCCAAGCACAGCTGGCTGCGTCTGGGTTCGACGACCTGGTTGTCGGTGTTTGGGAATTTTTCCCATCTGCGGAACTGGGGTTTAGCATATGGATACGAGCGGATCAAGTCAGATTGGTTCCAATGGAGATATGGATTCGATGATGAAAAGGCTGGTCATCAAGGAGGATGATCTTGATGATGTTGTGTTTGAGGAGAAGGAACCCTTGCCAAAGGAGGCTACCCGCTGGCTCGCAATTGCGAGAGTTTGCACCGATCGCGAGTATAGCGACTTCTGGTTCTACAAAAACATGCGTTCAGCTTGGGATCTGGCACAAGAGGTTAAGTTCCGTTCACTTGATAATAATCTGTACACATTGAAATTCTCCTGCTTGGGAGATTGGGATAAAGTGATGGAAGAAGGGCCATGGGCCTTTAGAGGTCACCCGGTGATCATCTCCCTTTATGATGGTTTCACTAGACCATCTGATGTTCCTTTGTTCAGGTTCAAAATTTGGATACAGATTCATGATTTGCCGGATGGTTTTAAACCGATGATTAGTGCATTGGCAACAAAGGTGGGTGAATTTGTATCTATGGAGCCTACCTCGGGTGATTTCACTGGGAACTTTTTCCGCGTACGAGTTTGGTTAGATGTTCGGAAACCATTGAAAAACCATGTTTCACTAATCAAGGACAATAAGAGGCAGATTTTTCTTGTGAAGTACGAGCGTCTACCGGATTGGTGTGCTCTATGTGGAATGATTGGGCATCTCAGTACTGAACACGATGATGGTGTGCATCCACCAGAATTGTTGGTCTTTGAGGGTTTACGCGCAGGTTGGGCCATTAGGCCAGCTGGGGGTGGAAGAGGCAGAGGCGGCTTTGGATCCAGTCGAGGAAGAGGCAGTGGCCGATCATCTAACCCTATGAGGAAGGAGATGCCTTCAGATACGAATACATATGATGAAGATGAAAAGATGGATACTGATCTGAGCAGGAAGCGTGCCATGGATTTGAATGTTGCTAGGAAGACATTAGTTATCACAGGAAACCCTATTGTTAGTAGTCCTATCAATCGGTTCCAGGCAGTTGATAGAACAGTCCCTCTAAGCCCTCCGCTGATGAGAGACCCAAAGAGGCATAGATCTAAGGAGGATGAATACACCACAACCAATGATATCCCCACATCGGCGGGCTCCAGTTTGGAGTGCCGCCCGGGGCAATGAATCTCTTAAGTCTGAACTGTCTAGGGGGTGGGAACCCTCGCATAGTTCGTGAGGTTGCGACTCTCATTCAGTCGCATTCCCCTGCTGTGGTCTTTTTGTGCGAGACTAGACAAAGGAAAGAAAAGATGAGAAGCTTGAGAGGGAGATTTGGTCTTAAAGGTTTTGATGGAATAGATAGCATCGGCATGAGCGGTGGTTTAGCACTATATTGGCATGAAAATCTGAACATTGAGGTACATAGTATTAACTCCAGGTGTATTGATGCGGTGGTTAAGGATACAGATAACTCCCCTATTTGGAGGTTTACTTGTGTCTATGGTGCTCCTCGGGTGGAGGATAGACCATGTTTTTGGAGCTCTATTTGTGGCTTGCGTCAACTCATGGATGTGCCCTGGATTATGGTAGGCGATTTTAATGAATGCCTCTGGAGCTTTGAGCACTACTCTGCTACACCAAGGGCAGAACCGCAAATGGCTGCGTTTCGTGATACCATGGAAGTATGTGGTCTGGCCGATCTTGCTTTCTCAAAAGTGCCCCATACATACGATAATAAACAAGCGGGATTGGCAAATGTGTCAGAGTACGTCTTCACCGTGCTATGGCCTCAGTCGCCTGGCGGAATATGTTTCCATATGTGATGGGTGCAAGACATAGTAACGCATCTGTCAGATCTATTTGTTAAAGGCGAAACGGAGGAGCCACGGAATGGGAAGAAGTGCTGCCGCCAGTTTGAGGTAATGTGGGAACGAGATCATGCCCTTCCTGACATTATTAAGAGTGCTTGTGGGTCGGCTGGAGATGTCCAGCATTTAGGCGACATAGGGAGGGCCCTGGAGCATACGATACGATGAGTAAACTATATGAATGGAGGAAAATAAAATTTGATAGCGTTAATGAGGAGTTGAAGAAGTCCAGAAGTCACTTAGAGGAGCTAAACCCGTGCATGAGTTGGTTTCAACCCGTCTAAACTGCTGAACCAACCCACACCGCACCGCAGTTTAGTTTTGCATGGTGTCACCGGTTCCACTGGGTTAAAACCATTGAAACCGTGTCTGCCTACCTCCACGACGTCTCTCACTAGAGGCATAGGTATTTGTGTGCCGTTGATGCAGCCGTCCTTCCTGGAGTTCGTCACTACGCTCGCCCAGCGCTACGAGTTCGCCATAGCCACTAACTGTGGGGCGAGGCTCCTACTCCCAGAGCTCGAGCTCGTGACGGCCATGTCCACCGGCGTCGACCACGTGATCCTCGACACGCGCCTGCGTGGTGGCCTGGTGGGCTCATCGTGGCCAACATAGGCGCCACGTTCGCGGTCAACTTGGCTGACTGCGCCGTCGGGCTTGTCTTCTCCGTTCTATGCTTAACTAGATGCCGTCGCCGGCTGCAGAGGCTCGGGCGGGCTCCAGGGAGCATGCCCGGCAACGCCGGCGTGGCCCTTCCGCTGTCGCCGAGCGAGAGGAAGGAGGCGAGCCAGCCGAGCCCGTTGGGGAAGCCGGCCGGGCTGTCCGAGTTCGGCAGGCAGGCCAAGCAGCCGGCGGGGAAGATGGAGAGGCGGGGCTCCTCGAGGCGGCGCGGGCACAGCGGTAGCGGTAGCGGGAAGAGAAGCTTCCGCAGCAACAGCAACGGCGTGCTGCTCAACTTCTACATGCCCAACCGTGTAGTAGCTGGCTCGTATTCCTTCACTGCTGCTTATTGTGCCTGCAAACCGTGTAACCTGTACTAAACCGTATTGGATGGCCTGGTTTCAGTAACCCGCCAAAAACAGTTGAAACCGGTGATGCACAGGCTTAAGAGGAGCTAACTCATATGAATGCGGACAGGGAGGAGATACGCCGTGTCACTGATAAAATAAATGAACTCTTATACCGAGAGGAGATGATGTGGGGATAAGAACACCAAATATTTCCATAGCATGGAAGTTTGGAGAGCAAGGAAAAATAGAATACGGAGGCTAATGGGAGATGACGGTACGATTTATGAAGATGTAGAGTCCATGAAACAGCTTGCTAATGACCATTTCAAGAAGTTGTTCACGGCTTAATCTAATCTAAATTCGTCACCTGTCGTTGAGCTCATTAACCCATGCGTTAGTGATGATATTAATGAGAAGTTATGTGCAGATTTCTCGGAGAGAGAAATCTCTGATGCTGTATTCCAGATTGTCCCCTAAAGGCGTCAGGACCAGATGGTTTCCAGCTAGATTCTTTCAGCGCAACTAGGGCGAGCTAAAAGAGAAGATTATTGTAGCGGTATTGGAATTCTTTCGGTCCAAAATTATGCCAGAAGGTGCAAATAATACCTTCATTATGTTAATCCCAAAAGTACCTACTCCGAATAAGATCACTTATTATAGACCGATTAGTCTCTGCAATATTGTGTATAAAATTGTCTCCAAATGTCTGGTGAATAGGCTTAGACCTATACTAGATGATATCATATTGCCATCTCAGAGCGTATTTGTACCAGGCCGCATGATCACTGATAATGCTCTCTTGGCCTTTGAGTGTATTCATCATATCAAATAGGAAAAGGATCTAACAAAAAGCTTTTGTGCCTATAAACTGGATCTTTCAAAGGCATATGATAGAGTAGATTGGACCTTCTTGAGGCAATTGATGCAAAAGATGGGTTTCTCTCACCGTTTCCTGGACTGGCTCATGATGTGTGTTACTTCGGTGAGATATTTAATAAAGTTAAACGGAACCCTCTTGGATTCATTTGCACCGACGCGTGGGCTTCGGCAAGGTGATCCTTTGTTTCCATTCTTATTCCTTTTTGTTGCTGACGGTCTCTCGACTCTTTTACATAAGAAGATCCAGGACAATTTGGTCTCCCCAATTAAAGTGTGTCATCGGGCGCCTGATGTTTCACACTTATTATTTGTGGACGACACACTGTTATTCTTTAATGCAAGCCCAGACCAAGCATCTCAAGTAAAGGATGTGACTGATGTATATGCGGCATCCACTGGGCAACTTATTAACCCTGGGAAATGCTCTCTGTTATTCGGTGATGCTTGTTTGGAGGAGGTGAAGGAGGACATCAGAACACGGTTGGGGGTGACATCCCTTATTTTTGAGAAGTATTTGGGACTTCTAACACCAGAGGGTCGTATGTCGCGGGGAAGCTCCAAAATCTGATGTCCCAGTTAACTAAAAGAGTGTTAATGTGAGGCGATGGACACTTGGCACAGGCTAGGATGGAGGTTTTTATCAAGTCAGTCACTCAAGCACTGCCTACCTATATCATGGGTGTTTTCAAACTCCCCTACTCTGTTTGTGATGATTTGACAAAGCTGGTAAGGAACTTTTATTGGGGCTCAAAGGATGCAAAAAAGAAGGTACATTGGCAATCTTGGGAATGTTTGCAGAGGCCGAAAAAAAGGGAGGCTTGGGGTTCCGGGAATTCAGAGTCTTTAATCAGGCACTCTTAGGGCGACAAGCATGGAGTTTAATAACAAAACCGAACAGTTTTTGTGCGCAGGTTTTGAAGGCCAAACACTACCCCAATGGCCGGCTCGAGGATACGGTATTCAAGGGTAATGCTTCTTCTACATGGCAGGCAATTGAACATGGTCTCGAGCTACTAAAAAAGGCTTAATATGGCGAGTGGTTAATGGTGAGAGTATTAGGATGTGGAGGGATTCCTGGATTCCGAAACCTCCAACTTTGAAGCCCATGTCGCCAAAGAGAAGATGCAGACTTCGTTTTGTGTCGAAGCTCATAGAGCGCGGTTCCTGGAAGGTGGACGTCTTACAATAGTATTTCTTGCAGCCAAACATTACTGAGATCTTAAAGTTTAAACTTTCGGTCAGGCTACAGGAGGATCGCCTAGCTTGGGCACCTGAAAATCATGGAATCTTTACAGTTAAGAGTGCATATAGATTGGGTATGGAAGAAATATGGGGGCCGTCGACTGAATCTCTCCGAATGGTGATAGGAAAATTTGGGACTGCATCTGGAAGTCTGATGTGCCGCCAAAGGTCCAGCACTTTGCTTGGCGACTAGCAAATGATGCACTGCCGACGTGGGCGAACAAACAAATAAGAACTCTAGAGCCCTCGAGCTTGTGCCCCATCCGTGTGAATGAAGTTGAGGACAACTATCATCCTTTCTTTAGGTGTCCAATGGGTAAAACTCTCTGGAACTATATGGGCGAGAGGTGGAAGTTGCCTGATATATCATCAATACAACATACGGGTAGGGAGTGGCTGCTGTCTCTAGTTGGCTGCTTACCACGAGAGACTGTTAATAAGGTACTCATGACACTCTGGAGAATTTGGCATGTTCGTAATGAGGTTGTACACGACAAGCAGCCGCCGCCATTGGAAGCTTCCCGCCAATTTTTGATCAGATATATGCAGTCTTTGTGTCAAATCAAAGAACATCCCGGAGAGGACATTGTTAAAGGGAAATTCGTCCTGGAGAATGAATCTTTCCATAAATTTATGCCAATCAAGAACGCTATTCCTACCACCTGGACTGCACCACCTCCCGGATGGCACAAGGTGAATACGGATGGTTCTTTTAGTTCGGGATTAGAGGGAGCTGGGAGTATCCTGAGAGATGACCTCAAAGGAATCATATTTTCATCATGTAGGCGGTTTTTTCATGCTAATGATGCCTTGGAGGCCGAGCTTATTGCATTCAAGGAGGGACTATGTTTGTCCTTGCACTGGAGTACATATTGGAGGTTGATAGTTTGGAGATCGTCAAGTTGCTAAAGACAGAAGACATGTACCGTTCTTCCCATATGTCCCTGATTGAGGAGATAAAATATCGGCTCAAGATTCGCCAGATGAGCATTGCTCACATTAAGAGAGATCAAAATATTAACAGTCATTTTATGGCTATCTATGATAGAATAAATAGTCGACCGGCGGTATGGTTAGCATCTGGTCCGGATGGTCTAGTTGATACTTGCCAGAACTTTGTACTTTATGATTCTCTTTGAGTAATGCGAGTCTGATTCCGCAAAAAAAAGTGGTGGTTTTATGCTAATAATTCCACATAAATCATACCCAAGACTTGTCTATATTAATTGAAGAGTCATTAGATACTTGTATTACTTACAGAATCTAATTCCAACACATGTAGTACATGCTCCACATGGAGATTGAACAACCACATGATGGAAAATACCTACAGCGTAGATCTAACTCCTAGCACATGTGAGAACATGTAAAACTTGATAATCTTGGATCTAACTCTTAGATAAAACTTGATAATCCTATATCTAACTACTACCATGGATGAGAATAGATCTAATGCATGTTTTTACAAAGATCTAACGTATTACCTAGAGACAGTCGAATACCTTGACTCCCTTTGGCACGAGCTTGAGGACAAAGTCGACGAGTAGTTCCTGGCCATCTACGCAAGCCCTTAGAGTAGAAGTCAGGGTGCAGGTGGGAGTGGGCTACCCACGGAGCCCACTACCCAAGCCCACATAAAAGACTATGTGGGA
The DNA here is from genome assembly GCA_916181665.1 of Avena sativa. Lineage (NCBI taxonomy): Eukaryota > Viridiplantae > Streptophyta > Magnoliopsida > Poales > Poaceae > Avena > Avena sativa. The sequence goes on from OV702280.1 coordinate 430,692,421, forward strand.
CACCCACAGATATACAAGAAAAAATGTGGGCATCTGTGGAAAGCCCACATCGACCCAACGAAAACGAGTCAACGACCAGCGCAGAGCTAATCGACCGACGACCTCGAGTCCTCGACCAGACCCCTCCTCCTCATCGTTAGGGCGCGGAGACGCTCGGGGAGCCGCCGGAGCCCTGCCGCGTTAGGGCGCGGACACAGAAGGGAAGCCGCCGGAGCCCCGCCGGAGCCCCGCCGACTAGCTCCTCGACCAGACGCCTCCTCCTCATCGTTAGGGCGTGGACACGGAAGGGAAGCCGCCGGAGCCCCGCCGGCTAGCTCCGGCATGGCGGATCCTCCTCCTCCGGCTGCGGGGGAAGGTCTGCTCCCGCCTCCTTCCACTCATCCACCTCCCTTTCTCCCCGCCGCTCCTCCTCCGATCCCGGTGGTCGACGCTCCTCCTCTAGTTCTTGAGGACGAGAAATTGTGCAAAGAGAGACGGCTTGAGGGCATGCTCAGCCAGGAGCACAAGGTTGGTGGGGTAATCCATGGTCCAAGATCTAATATGGGCACCTGCAAGGAATCGCCAAGGTTCAAGAAAAGAAAGGTACTGTAAATTTGACTCTGATCCAGTGACTAGTTGCATTGGAGTTTCAGTTGTTCTCCTTAGTCCTTAGTGGAACAGATCAATTTCTTCTTTTGGTACTAGCACACGTTTTGGTACTAGCACACGTTTATTCTTAGTGAAACAGATCAACTTCTGCTTCATGTTGTTCTTGAGCCAAAGCACCAGCTGTTAGTGAAACAGATCAACTTCAGTTTTTAATAGGTACTGCTTGAGTGTGACACTATGGTGGCGTGCGTCAGCATGTGTTTATGTGTATGCTATACTCATGTTTTAAGCTTGATGGCATGGTCACTCGTAAACTGTTTGCACACGATTTTTGTCAAAACAAATATAGCTACAGAGTGCAAAATGTTCTATTGGTGAATGCATAGTGGTCTATAATTAGGAGTGTCATTGCACAAGATAGAACGATGATATGTGATGCTTCTACAGTAGCAGTATTTGTCACAAGAACTTAGTCATATGATTTCAGCTTGACATTTTCGTGCTCACAACATAGGTATGCACCTATTTTTAATCCAAATAGAGCAGAACACATACTGTGAGAAAATATGGCCCTAAATATATTTGGCGAGGATGGAGAGGCTGCTAAATCGATAGAACTCTCCAGCCTCAACAACTGAGTTCCCTGTTCCTTTAACATTAGTCTGTCTTTTCCTTTGTTCACCTCTGTCCTTTCTGTGTGGTAGGGAAATGTGATCCTTCATACAATTGGACTAGGGGCTATTTACAACTCTAGAACTCTCCTGTCTCCGTACCATAAGTCCATGTTACAACTTACATGTTCCATTTTCCTTGTTCACCTCTGTTTCTCTTTGTGTGCGTGTGCTAAAATATTAAGGTTATTAGTTGCATGTGACCTTAGTGTGGGCTATGGCAGAGTCGTTCATTTAATTACAACCCCTCATTCTTACTTGAAAGCATCTAGACGAAACTCTATAGGATTCCTGGGTTAACATTTATGATTACTTTACTTATTGAGCTAAAGGCTTGCGTCGATCCCTGGATGCAGCTCAGTCAGTGTTGAAATTTCCTGATGTTATTTTAATCATTTTACCATGCAGCTTAGTAAGTGTTCAATCTGCGCCCATAATAGTACAGAGTGTTCCAAGTACTTTTGACAGCAGACAATTTGTCTACTGATTCCACACTGTTCTACTCCCTTCCCATGTTTATTCTTTATTTCTCATTGTGATCTTGGTTTCTTATGATCTTGCTTATTTTCTCTATTTGTTTACCTGGTGTATCAGCTACAAGTGGAAGAAGGTGAGATCCATAGAGATAAATACAATCCAGAAATTGTTCGTAATGATTCTCCAAGGTCCAAGAAATTCAAGAGCAGTAAGAATAAGGAGAAAGTGCGTCCAGAGATAAATGGCGACATCAATGTCCGCAAGGAGATCACAGGGAGCTGGAGGAAGGTAAAAATCATACATGCATACATGGTGACGTCGTCGCCAGGAGTTAATTTCTATCCTATTGATATGCCATGAAAACCACAAGTCAGTTTGAATTGTTTGGCTCAACTTTTAGGGACGGCTTGCAATATCAACCAGTCCACGGGTGACGTCGTCGCCAGGAGTTAATATTCTTATAAACGCAGCAGCACATAGAAGGGAATCAATAAATGAGGTAGCACATATAAGGCCAAAGATGACAGGTTCACCCGAGGGATCAAATTCACAAGAGTCACTTAACTCTCCTTCACAACAACCTCCAATATCTCCCTCTCTTCATGACCTCTCACCTGATGGAAGAAAGACCAGTTCCTATGGTAAGATTTTCTCGTATATATTCATTGATTATTCATTTTCCTTGTCTTTACTTTTCATTAGCTGACTAAGCTTTTCTTCCATTGCATGTAGGCTGGACACGTGGACGCCGCAAGTTGCTTTCTCGCGTATGGAAAGAAGTTGAGCCTATTTATCAAGGAAACAAACTTGTGAAAGGCCGCTGTGGTCATTGTCAGAAAATCTTTCCAGCTTCAAGAGACTCGGGGAGCAGCCAGATTGGTCGACATTTAAAGGTATGCCCAGCTAAACTAGCAAAGAATGAGATGGTTGATAAGATGGGTCGTCCTGAGGGGATTGATCCTGATTGGAAATTTGACCCAGTTATCGCAAGAAGGAAGCTAGTGAAGTTCATTGTTGTGAATGAAATGCCATTTTTGCTAGTTGAGTCATCATCTTTTAGAGAATTCACTAAATCATTGAATCCATGGTTTGAAAATGTCTCTAGAACAACACTCAAGAATGATTGTGAAGCTGCTTTTCAAATGCATGGAGATAGAATGAAAAAATATTTTGAAAATTTGGACTCTCGGGTATCTCTCACAGGTGATATGTGGACCTCTAATCAGAAATTAGGTTATCTCTGCATGACCTGCCACTTTATTTCTGATGATTGGAAACTCCATAAAAGTATTATAAGATTCAGTATGATGGAGACACCGCACAATTCATTGAACATGTTTGATGTAGTACTAAGGAGTATTCAAGAGTGGAACATAGAGGATAAACTCTTTAGTTTTACATTAGATAATGCATCAGTAAATATTGCTATGCTTAATCATTTGAGAGAAAATTTGGAAAATAAAGGTTTCCTTGTTTCAAATGGAGTACTACTTCACTACCGCTGCGGAACACATGTCTTCAATATTATTGCGCAATATGGTCTCAAAGAAGTAAAACCCACTGTCAATAATATTAGAGAGAGTTGCAAGTTTGTGAGAAGTTCACAAACAAGGGTTGAGAAGTTCCTTGACATCGTCATGCAAGTAGGGCTCACTTCAAAATATAAAAGTCCATCTGTTGATGTCACAACTCGTTGGAACTCTACTTATTTGATGCTTGAAGCTGCTTTACCTCTCAGAGGCGCCTTTTCTTCTCTAGAGAAGCATTATAAGTGGGACTGTGCGGACATACGCGGGTCTTCCGCGGGTAGTCCCACCTGCACCCTGAAGTAGAAGTCCTTCGCCTGAACGGATGATGAAAGTGGCTAACGGCTGACCACGATGAGGAAAGAGAGGGGCAGTCTTTAAAGTCCCACGTGCCTCATCTAGTCCATGCGCCGGGCCTCATCGCCCATCTCTTTGGATATATCATTGTCGCAGGCAGCATATGACTACGATCTAGCTAAGGGAGAAAAGGGTTGGAGACGACAAGGAGAGAAGAAGAACATGGAAGGCTATACAGGAGAGGATAAGGATTGATCGACAAAAGAAATGTGTGGTTACCGTGCAGAGGTTCGGCGAGTATTTATTTGGGACAAACTAATTTGAAAATAGGCCTATCAATGCATTACCGATAATATTGGAAACAATTGTATTAATTTAACTATTTATGATGTGTCGCGATTCACATGCGCTCATTCCAAGCAAGCTTCATCGGCCACGCATAATCATTTTTAATCGTTGCTTGTCTTGATGTCATTTTCATTAGGGGTATCCTTAGTATCTCTCTGTACTAGTGCTTCAACAAGAACATTGTCAGGTACTACCAATAAAGGCTAGAACGTGGATTTTCAACCCTAAAAATGACGACTCTGTACTCAAGGAGAACTACTAAACCCGCAATCCCTAGTATTGCCGCCCCACTTGTTTAGGCCATTGCTACAAATCATCAACCACTAGGCTCACATGCATCACATGTGTGGTTTGGATAGGAAAATTCCCGTAGCTAAGCCCACACAACAACCCGTGAAGAAATGTTTTTGTTGAGTCCAGAATCCTGCCACCACCTTTACCTTTTGGTCTACCAATTGTAGTCATATTGAAATTCACCGCCTTTGCCAACACCATGGAAATCGCAAATTCGACATGTCCCATGGTATCAACTGAAAGCGCCACTTCACAACACTCCCCCTTGAAGCCCCACAGGATGATGTTTGTGGATGCCCCGTCAGGGTGGATAGCAGCGGTGACGATGTGATCTAGGCTGGGAGGATGTTAAAGCTTTGGTCCAAATTCAATAAGAAGTCTAACTTTTGACGGAGTAGAGCGAGGCCGTCGTCGGTAGGCTTGGGACTTTGTGGTACAAGACAATGTTAGTATCTAAGGGCTACAGTCAGATACCAGGTGTTGATTATAATGATGTCTTCTATCTAGGTGTAAAGCATAGTTCAATTCATACATTCTTCCATATTATGGCTATGCGTGATCTTGAGCTTGAACAGTTAGATGTAAAGACTATTTTTCTGCATGGATAAATTGAATACGAAATATACATGGACCAACATGAAGGTTTCATAATTCCTCGTAAGGAAGATTTTGTGTGCAAGTTGAAGAGATCGCTTTATGGGTTGAAGTAATTTCCAAGACAATAGTACAAAAGGTTTGATTCATTTATTATCTCGCATAATTTAAGAGGTCAAAATATGACAGCTATGTCGATCTACATTAAATTTGTTGATGGATCACCTATGTACTTGCTGTTATTTATTGATGATATGTCGATTGCTGCCAAGAGCAGAAAAAAATCACTAATTTCAATACACGCCTAAGTAGTGAGTTTGAGATGAATGATCTTGGTGCTACTAAGAAAATAGAGTTTGAGATTACCATCGATAGAAAATCCGGTTTGCTATTTTTCGTCAAGAAAGTTACATTGAAAAAGTTCTTCATCGTTTTAATATGCATGGTGCAAAATCGGTTAGTACACCTATTGCTCCTCATTTTATGCTGTCATTTTCTCAATGTCCTACTACTAATGAAGAGTTTGAGTACATGTCAAAAAGGTGCCATATTCTAACATTGTTGGTTCCTTGATGTATTTCATGGTTTGTTTTCAGCCTGATTTATCTTATGCAATGAGTTTGATCAGTAGAGACATGGATAATCCTAGTAAAGAACATTTGAAGGTTGTTTAGTGGGTTTTCAGGTACCTTTATGACACTTCCAATGCTTCTTTGAAGTTTGGCAGGATTGGTGAGGGACTCGTTGGCTACGCGGATTCAGATTTTGCTGTTGATTTGGTTAAGAGAAGTCCCCTCACAGGTTATGTGTTAATGTTGGTGGTTGTACCATTTGCTGAAAGGTAATGTTGCAGGCTGTTGTTGCCCAATCTACCACTGAAGCTAAATACATGGCCATTGCTAAAACTTGCAGAGAATCTTTTTGAATGAAAGTTTTGTTTGCCGAGCTTTGTGGAGACGACTCCTACATTACTTTGTTTTGTGACAGTCAAAGTGCCATATACCTTACAAAGGATCAGATGTTCCATGAAATAACAAATCACATTGATGTCAAGTACCATTTTGTTCGAGACATTGTTGCTCAAGGTCAACTAAAGGTATGCAAGATCAACAATCATGATACTCCTGCTGATTTGATGACTAAGAATGTTCATGTTGCTGAGTTTGAGATATGCTCAGACTTAGTTGGTGTAACTGTTTATTAAGTGGCTATTGGCGTCGAAAATGTATTTGTTTGTTTGTTCAGGGGGATGGTGTTGTTCATGCTAAAAAAATAATTTATCTTAAGATGGAGTTTGTTAAAGTTATAATCCAAATTCAATAAGAAGGCCAACTTTTGACGGAAGGAGCGAGGACCGTCAACGACAAGCTTGGGATAAGTTACATATGAGAAAATCTAGAACGTAGTGTAAACATTCTCCATATAGTGAGTTTCGTTGGCTGACGCCTGTGGTTTTTTTCTCTCTTTATTGGAGATATTTTTTTCATGTTAAAATCTTCTATCCCCCTGTGTGTGTTTTGTTTTTGTCCTTTGTTTTGCTTGCCGCGTTTATAACATGGTGGACTTGGGAGGGTGGCGGCATGGAAGCCTCAGAATCGCCAGGTGGGGACCTGGAGGCGGCGGTTTCTCCCTTGCTCCGATTGATGCCTAATATGCAAATAGTTGATCATGCATTTGATTAGCATTGAATAATGCAAATACATAATTATGCATTGATTACCATTCAATAAAACTCACAAAAGCTATCATGAAGCTTTTCTGCATGTTAAAACACACTATACCTATTCTTGAAACAAATTTCTAGTTCCAAGTATTAAACATGTTAGAAAAAACTGCACTAGGATATCTTGACTTTTGAGCTTCAAATTAAATAATTAACCACTATGATTTGATACAATGTTATTGTATTCCTCCCATGGAGATAATAATTCTTATAATGCGCTTATCTACGTACATGTACTTGTCGGCATAGCTTTACATGCTATAAGCCTTTGCGAAAGTATTTTTTTTATTTTAGTATCTAAATAGTTCAAATTTATCATAACCATTAGATGTAGGTTTTTACGGTCTGGCCGTAGGGATGGCAATTTTATCCATGGGTATGGGTACCCGCGGGTACCGTATCCGTATAGATAGGGTATGGTCACACTTTTATACCTATGGGTAATACCCATACCCTACCCGTTAAGTCACGGGTACGGACATGGGTATAGACTTATACCCATGGTAGACCCATACCCTGCCCGTTTAAACTGATATGTCAAACTTATCTATAGAGTTCGAACCTATGCGGCCGAGAAGCCTAGGGACGAGTATGAGATTACGACTTCTAAACTTTAATTTGATACTTCCATGTACTCGTCTACTATTAGTAAGTAGATTTTATTGTCTTTTTTCAAATATCCTATTGATGAAAGTAAAATTTTGAATAACTTGTATACTATTGGATATACACGTTGGGTATCCAATGGGTATGGGTATCCGCCGGGTATGGGTATGGGTAAAGTTTTATACCCGCGGATATGGGTATGGGTAAGTTTTTGTACCCATTGCCTACACGGGTATGAGTATGGTATTGCTCTACCCTGCCCATACCCTACCCATTGCCATCCTTATCTGGCCGTAGGCCCAGTTGGTTTTTAAATCTATAGATGTTTTCTCTTAAACAGTTTTTAAGATAACTTTACCTTAGGATTTTGAATCTAGGGGCGTTAAGAGTAGTTTTTTCAAGACTGAACGTGAGCTAAGACATACCCCCTGTTTCATAATTTTTGTGGTGGTATTAATTCAAATTTTAAACCAAAAGCACAACAAGTATTATGAAACGAAGGGAGTACATACTTCCTCCGTCCCGGTTTAAAGGATAAAATTTGCAATTCTCTGCGTCCTAGGTGTTATCTAATTGGTCCATTTAATAGTATGGAGTAGAACATGCATGAGGAGAAAAAGAGTTAGGAAAGAGTTCACATTTGTTCACACATGTGCATGCAACATTTTGTTCTTGTCACACAGAAGTAATTACAGTGATTAAATGCTTTTGTGTCTAAGTATTTTGGAATTGCATGATTTACAAATTGTGTCCTTTAAACCGAGACGGAGGGAGTACTTTATAGTTGTTTATTAGTTCTGTTTTTACAGCGAGATAGAGTCTTATTATAAAGTTTCCAACGGGGCTGCACATTTTGCCGGCCCAGTCCTGAAAATTTGCATACGGCCGTTAGAGACCCGCCGATCGAGATCAGGTGGATTACTTGTTCCGAGGACAAACAGAATCGTCATGCTGTAGTACACGGGATAGCTCGATCGGTCGCAATCGCACCACACCAGCGTCCGACCCGACACCCCGGGTGCGTGCGTGTCTAACATGCGTAGCTTCTTGCCACATTCCCATCGATCTTGCCACTGACCATGAATTCCTGGTCACTTTCGGCAGCTGCAGGGTGCAGAGTATTTACGTACTATCTGCATCTATGATCTACCCCACCCAAGGCCCAACCCCACACGTGACACAATTCTATATAGGAGTAGGAGTATATCGTTTCCATCGATCTTCAGACGCATTTCAACCGTGGAAACAATATGATCGTGACACGTCCGCGTCTGCACTTTCAAAGTCCCACTTCCCGTACGCAAAAATTTCTCGCGGTTGTAACTTGCACGCCAGAATTCCAACCGCACGGCGACCTAGATCCTCGTACCCCCACCCCCATGGCCCCGTGTCTGGACGGCCGGTGCCGGTGTCGCTTCCTCGACGCTTCCGCCTCGTACTGTCTCGGCTGCTCGTGCTGACTTTCCAACCCTTCCAACGACCATTCCTACGGTCAAACGCAATAGCTAGCCCAGTACCCTTGATCGCCATCGATCCCTGATTCCCTGTTAACCCTATATATACCCCATAACCCCGCTGCAAACTAAGCACCGAAGTATATACTACTCACACCCACACGTACACAAACGTGTCCAGCTGCAGCTCGCGTATTGTTCATTTGTACTGTTCTTTACCTGATTTCTGATTGTAATGGCTGCCAAGCTCAGACAGCGACTACCCGCGGCAGCTGCTCTTCTAGTGGTGACGTGCCTGGTTCTGGCGACGGCGGCAGCCGTGAGTGGCGCCAGACCGCTTACGATGTCGGAGGAAGATGGCCCTGCGCGCGCGGCGGTGGAATCGCCGGCGGGCGATGTTCTCCAGACGATGGCGAGGGCCGTCGAGCGCAGGCTGATGTTCGACGTCGGCTTGCTCCGCGGGATCAAGGACGCCGGGCCAAGCCCTGGCGCGGGGCATTAGCTCATTGAAAGGACTACTGCTGCAAAACCTCGGGAGATCGGCGTGTGGGATGTTTCGCGCGATGCCCGATTTGTGTAGAGGCGTGCAGGCGTGCGTACACCATGCTAGAAATGGCCGTACGTAGTTGATCACCACGTGTGTGGTTCATGTATAACTGCTTCTTTAATTTGTTTTCATCAAGAGATTAGCTCCATCTCATACCAGGTCATCGGCTATTACAGACGTTCTAAAGTCTGAGCTCCCGATCGTCAATTTTTCTTGGTGATTCGCACGGGTCTGCCTCCCATCACACGCAGTGGCGAAGCTAGTGCAAAAAATCATTGGGGTCACGACTGCTGTAAAACCCTCGGGAGACCGGCGTCTGGGGTGCTTCGGGAGTATTAAAATGAGAAAGTGCAATAGGCTTGAGGTGGTGGAGGACAGTTAGAAGATTATGCTATCATCCATATCGGATAATAATATCTTTCGTCGTGTTCTCCAGTCATATACACATATCCATAAATAGGTCATAAAACTCTGTATAGATGAGAATAAACTATCCATACCGATGCACCGGTAGATAACCTGCAAAAGAGTTTTTTTAATATTTAAGCACTTAATCATTTCTATATAGTCATAGCGATCAAATAATGACAATCGCTTCCATCATAAGAAGAATTATGTATATACCTATGATCTATATAAGATAGCCAATTCCTAAAAATATTAACAACACTACGAGATGGATACAAATCTAAAACTACTTAGGATGACCGACCATATAAAACAAAAATTTTGCATTGAAAGGACATATGCTTAACTGTCTCGTCATGATGGCATAAAACACATTCCAATTCCACCTAAAAAGTTCGCCTTTAGTAAGGATAACACCCGGCGAAAATACCATACAATTTTTTGATATTTAGAGGTATCTTCATCTATCAGATTTTCCTATTATTATCAACTAGCAAGTTTGGCTAGACTAGTGCATTTATGCATGGAATCAAATGAGAATGTACCATTTGATGTAAATTACGACGAAATTCATCAAACCTAGGTGCTAAATGGGATTAAGCCAAGCGCAAAAGCAAGACATTCCAAGAAGCAAGTCTGGATCCAGTTAAATCTCTCCTGAACATCACATTTGGAGAAGAAGACTCAAAAAACATAGCAATTGTATCACCCTTATAATGAACAATATTATGCAAAGGAAGACACTGTTCTCAGAGTGTAACATTGCCTAACCATGTATTCTCCTAGAAAGATATCTCAGATTCCTCCTCAATTGAAAAGAAACCAAAGCGGAACAAATGTTTCTTTGTCACCACTTGAGTCCCCAGGTTTTCAAACTATTCAGGAAAATGTTTTCGAGGCAACATGTTTTATTTTAAGGAGACTTTGTGATACCCCGTGTTCAAAAAGCAACTTAAAGAGCCATTTGCCAAGAAGTGATATACTTTTTTTAGCTCAGGATCATGAATACTAATCCCACCCTGATCTTTGGGACGGCAAACCAGACCCCACTTAGCCAATCGATATTTCTTTTATCAAGCTGGTCCTGTGATTTGTGGGGCTCGGGTGAAACTAAAATTCAAGGCCCCCAAAATATATATATATGACCATTGATTTACTTTAAGATTTTTTTTACAGATTGGTTCAAGATTCTTATTCATTCCTAAATACGAGTTGGGTGACAGTTCTACTAGTATCAATTTCGTACATATCAAAATAAAAGATGAGCATAAAATGTAAGCCCACTAGATGCACACTCAATAACAAAAATCAATTATCATAGGAAACTCGAAAATCAGAAATATCTCTCTCTCTGTGCGTGCGTGCGTGTGTGTGCGTGTGCGTGTGTGCGTGTGCGTGCGCGCGCGTGTGTGTGTGTGTGTGTGTGTGTGTGTGTGTGTGTGTGTGTGTGTGTGTGTGTGTGTGTGTGTGTGTGTGCGCGTGCGCGTGCGCGTGCGTGTGCGTGTGTGTGTGTGTGCCTGGAAAAACCCTGCTCCTCTTCTCATACACCATGGTAGTGTTGTCGGATTCTCGCGGAGATCCCCTAGCATCTCTTGCGGGATCAATAGCAAGGAGACAACATCGTAGTGGAACATGTGGATACCGCGGAGGTGCCATCCGTTCAGTGCTATTATCTCGAAGGTCAAGATCTACTACGGTTTGAACTGTTGTAAGCGATCGACTACATCAACCCACGATCTTGGTAGCGCTCATGTTCTTCGAGGGTAAGTAGATTAGATCTCTTCTACTTGTTATTTGCATCCAATGGTAAGGAAATCGGTAATCGTTAACTGCTTGTTTGTCTTAGGAGTAGTGACTAATCGGAATTCGGACGATTAACTGATTTAATCGGTCGGCTATTAATCGGTGCAACCTACAAAAATTAGCACCTAAAACACATATGACTCCTCTTGTACCTCAACCTCCTACCCTATTAAAGGCAGCCTTAAGCTCCCAGATGAGATCCTCAAGGCGCTCGAACTCTTGTATCTAAGGTTTGATCGGCAACTACGGGGAACTGGTCAACAACGACAAAAAACTGGCTGGTGATGGCAGAAATCGAGCTCCCGAAGGCAGGGATCGAGCGGGAGCTTCGAAAAATCTTCTTCATTAGGGGCGGGCTAGCGGATGGATGGGCGATATGTGTTGATAATTTTGCAACTTTTTTGACCAAGTGTAGTAGTTAATCGGGAACATACCTAGTAATCGGAGTGTCGGAGCTATTAATCGGGCAAAATGATTAACACAAATGATTAGTGGTAATCGACACGGTCGGGTCCCTAGTAGCGATTAATTGTCCTATTAATCGTTGATTCGGCCTATTTTTTGAACAGTGTTTGCATCTAGTAGATTAGATCATTCGGGGATCTTTCTTTCTTTCTATTCCGTAGGATTTTTTTTTGTTTTTCGTGCAAAGAACCCATCAACCGGATCTCGTATGCCAAGCTCACTGGGGGAGGGGAGTCAAACGTCGCACCAAAACTCACCCCCTTTTAAAGGATATATGGTAGATCTACATGTCCCAATGGTCGGCGGTGAGGCCAATCCACTATTTGGCTTCAAATCTAGAGGCGGCACTACAGGACGCGCGCGCTACGCCGAGGGCAAAAAGCCGTCGGCGTAGCCTAAAATGCCCTCGGCGTATGCTACGCCGACGGCTGCCCTCGGCGTAGCCTCCTCGGCAAAGGGCTCCCTCGGCGGAGCACATAGAGACCGTCGGCGTATCAAAATGCCGTCGGCGTATGCTACGCCGAGGGCAATGCCGTCGGCGTAGCGGCCGTCGGCATAGCTTGTCGACAGGTTGCAAAAATATTTTAAAAAAAAAATTAAATTTTTTATTTTATTTTTTTTCTTAATTTTCAATCTTTGAATTGTTTGACTCGTTAATCTCTCACTTTGAACATTTTTAACACTAATTACACTTAATATTTAATTAAATTGCAGTCTTGGTCGAACTTCCCGGAAGGTAACCCATCCTAATACTACTCCAGCTCCAGCACGCTTAACTTCCTCGTTCCTTTAGAATCTGTTTCCGCAAAGTAATTCATACATTGTTGTCAATACTATGATATCAATCCTATTAACCCTTATATCAACATGTCATATGTTTGTATTTTTTGAAATTACAAACAATTATTTAAATAAACATTAATGAATAAGTAAAAATATTATTGAATTCAAATAAAAATATAATAATTTTACTTTTTTGTATTTTTCTATTTAATATGGAATAATTAATATCTTTAAATCTATAAATCGGAATTTAACAAATAATATGTCTAAATTGATCAGAAAAATGAGAGGAATCCAAATATGATATCCATATCAACTAATCACAAACCCTCCATTTTTGAATTATCTATTTGGTGGTTGCTTTAGAAAATTCCTTTTTTGCGCTCGGATAATGAAAAATGGCTTTTTGGTACGATGAAAAGGAAAACTTGCATTTAATCTTTGATAAAATAGCATATTGTGAACCTAAAAATGATTTTTGTAAAAAAACATGAGTATCGTATCATGTACATGTAGTTCATATCTGACCCACTTCCTGCCGATTCGGCAGGAATTTGTCTTTTTCACCAAAGGTGGATGGAAAGGTTTCGGAACCCCCTATTAGGACATTGTACATATAAGGTGGTATATTATTTTAGTAAAATATGGTGGTAGCATTTTGAATTAGCCATTTGGTGGTTGCTTCACAAAATCGTCCGTTTTTTATGCTCGGAAAATGGAAAATGGCTTTTTGGTACGACGAAAAGGAAAACTTCCTCCTGCAACATTGTTCGCCATCCCATGATGCATGTGTATGCACAATATGGGAACATTATCACAAACTATGCCTTGATTCTAGCCATAACATTGGCCATTTGACCCGAAAGCCAAGAAACCTCGAATGAGATAGGTCATTTTGTGAAGGTTTTTTTGAGACATAATCAATATATCAAGTTTAATATTTTTACTTATAACTATGTCACATAATATGACACCACGCGAAGGTTTCGCATTGTTTCGATTTTTTTGAATTTTTTATGCCCGTTTTAAACTATCGTTAAACTTTGTCGAACGGCGGGCATGAAGATTCTTAGCTCGGGGCCGAGCCTCGCTAAACTTGCATTGGATCTTTGATAAAATAGCATATTGTGAACCTAAAAATGATTTTTGTAAAAAAACATGAGCATCGGATCATGTACCTGTAGTTCATATCTGACCCACTTCCTACCAATTTGGCACGAATTTGTCTTTTTTATCAGAGGTGGACGGAAAGGTTTCGGATTCCCCTGTTGGTACATTGTCTATATAAGGTGGTATAGTATTTTTTTTAAATGTGGTGGTACCATTTTGAATTAGCCATTTGGTGGTTGCTTTACAAAATCGTCCGTTTTTTGTGCTTAGAAAATGGGAAATGGCTTTTTGGTGCGACGAAAAGGAAAACTTCCTCCTGCAACATTGTTCGCCATCCCATGATGCATGTGTATGCACAATATGGGCACATTATCACAAACTATGCCTTGATTCTAGCCATAACATTGGTCATTTGACCCGAAAGCCAAGAAACCTCGAATGAGATAGGTCATTTTGTGAAGGTTTCTTTGAGACATAATAAATATACCAAGTTTGATATTTTTCCTTCTAACTATGTCACATAATGTAACACCACGCGACGGTTTCGCATTGTTTCGATCGTTTTTGAATTTTTTATGCCCGTTTTAAACTATCGTCAAACTTTGTCGAACGGCGGGCATGAAGATTCTTAGCTCGGGGCCGAGCCTCGCTAAACTTGCATTGGATCTTTGATAAAATAGCATATTGTGAACCTAAAAATGATTTTTGTAAAAAAACATGAGCATCGGATCATGTACCTGTAGTTCATATCTGACCCACTTTCTACCGATTCGGCAGGAATTTGTCTTTTTCACCAGAGGTGGACGGAAAGGTTTCGGATTCCCCTATTGGGACATTGTCTATATAAGGTGGTATAGTATTTTTGTAAAATGTGGTGGTACCATTTTGAATTAGCCATTTGGTGGTTGCTTTACAAAATCGTCCGTTTTTTGTGCTCAGAAAATGGGAAATGGCTTTTTGGTGCGACGAAAAGGAAAACTTTCTCCTGCAACATTGTTCGCCATCCCATGATGCATGTGTATGCACAATATGGGCACATTATCATAAACTATGCCTTGATTCTAGCCATAACATTGGTCATTTGACCCGAAAGCCAAGAAACCTCGAATGAGATAGGTCATTTTGTGAAGTTTTCTTTGAGACATAATCAATATACCAAGTTTGATATTTTTCCTTCTAACTATGTCACATAATATAACACCACGCGAAGGTTTTGCATTGTTTCGATCATTTTTGAATTTTTTATGCCCGTTTTAAACTATATATAATGTCTTATGTTCTACTTAATTTTTATTTATAAATGTGTAATATTTGAGTGTAGATAGATAGGTCTTATTTTTCTGCAAATTTTGATATATTATTTGTATTTTTCCGAATTAGAATGATTTAGTTATGATTTTTCAAAGTTTAATGAGATAAAATAAAAAATAGCTACGCCGAGGGCAGCCGTCGGCGTATGCTACGCCGAGGGCAGCCGTCGGCGTAGCATAGGATATGCCGAGGGTAATTCTACGCCGACGGCTGCTTGGCGGAGCTGGCCTAGACGATGGCTACGCCGACGGCCCCGATGTTTGGCCGTCGGCATAGCGACTGGCCGTCAGCGTAGTTTTCCATTCCTGTAGTGCGGGAGCATGGGAAGGTGGTCCCCATGTATGAATCCGAGCCAGTTCTAATTTCTAATGGTGATAGTTAACTTCTACAACAAACCTTTTTCTAAAAAAACAAATGTTTAAACTTTTGTTTGCGAAATTCCACCGATCTATTAATAATAGTCAATAGCAGTACAAATAGTTTATTGGACCACCTAGCGATGACTACAAACACTAGCACGAGCCAAAGAATCATCGGCGTCCTTGCCCCTCCATCACCGGAGTCAGGCAAATATTGTCGTAGTAGAGCTTGTAGTTGTAGACAAATGTTTAAACTTAACCTCATAAGTGAGCTAGAATAGTGTTTAGGTGTCGAATTCCAATGCGTATGTGCCATAATAATAATCTAGAAGTCCTCTGAAACATGTGGCATTCTTATGTTAATCCAATCTAATTTCTTCATTTGCATTAAATCGTGAAGTAGAACTACCTAAGATTCTGAAAGATATGTAAAGTGTTAATTGTCACGTCGCTTTTTACGGTGTGAAATTAATTAGTTCCTCAAACAGTTTTCAGTGGAATATTGATTGATGTGGAACTGCAATTGCTCTGCGTGTATGTAGTGCAGTACAAAGGATACTGTGGACGACTAAGTACTAACATAATTTACTAAGTATAAGAAAAAGATACCAACTGAATGTGATTTGGAAAAGGTATGTGTCTATGTTGTTCAGAAATAAATTGTTGGACACAAGAATTTTATGCTTATGTTGCATTGTAGAGAATTACCACGTATCCCCATCGTTGAGGAATCATAACATCTGAGGGTTTAAATCATCACCATTCTTGTTCTTTCATTCAAATTTATAACAAATGGATTGATATCGCAATCACATGAGTATTCATAGTGGTTTGTTTAGTTAGAATTAAAATTAGAGCATGGGCTTAAAGAAAACCTTATCCGGGGATTAAAAATAGGAAGCATGTCGTTTGCATACATCGACTATATAGTATTAAATATATGGACAACGCTAGGAGTCCCTCGGACGATGGGAGACTTGCCATCGTGTCCTACTTTCTGATAATGGCCTGTAAGTGCACAGGTTCGTCAGAGCACGTTTTTACGAAAGTATTAATTCTAGTTTTTATATCGATTCCAATAAGGAGGTTCAGTAAATGTTTTTATGCGATGTTTCTGTCGCACCCAAGGTGTCATATTGTCTTAAGTGAATTGATTGCAAGTGTTGAAGGTGAAAATTGGCGAGTGAATAATAGAGAAAACTTGATTAAAGGTGGATACAAAAAGTAAATAACATAAAAGTAAAAAGACGATGAAAGTGTTCGGAGTTCCCATAGATAAGAAGTTAGGCGTGGAGAGAAATAGTTCATGGTGCTAATGAATGTGCCAAGTGAATAAAATAAGATAAGTGATTGTGATACTTCTTATTCATAAGTGAGTATGCAAGCAACCCGTATGTCGACTAGGAGTCCTCATGGAAAATTCCTCCTTGTCCCAATGATCAGCACATTAATTAAGGTCTTTCGACCGAAACAAGGCTTTAATCTTGATGGTTCCTTGTTTATTCTCGAGTAGTACTACCTCCTCATTGATATTGACCATGTCACTCGGGGTCGCTGATTCGCTAGTAAACATGTTCATTTCTATGAGATCTCGAGATCATGTTATTTGGAACCTTAAATTAGACAACACGCATTAGACAAGCATATATTTTTTTTTGAGGGTAAACAAGCATATATATTCATTCTCACAAAATAATAATCACAACAACAATCATAAATGGATGGAAATTAGATAGGCACATCACATCTTACCAATACCCTACATCTCCCAAGCCTATGGGAATTTACTCAGACATGAGAAGAAGATAGATCAAATGCATAATAATATTACAAATGGAAATCATCTCAACTTTACTGTAGCAAGACACAATACCGTTTGAGGATCAAATCAAATACAAATCAAGAAATATCAAAGTATCAAACTCTAATCTTACAAGTGCCAATCTCTCTCTCTCTCTTTCAATACAAGTGGAGATGATCCTGGAGTGAATGAGTTAGAGGCTAGAGATCATCGATGAATAAGGCGATGTGCTTCTCCTTCTTCAGATCTGATCTCCTCTTTTTTGAAATGGTTTGCGGCAGATGTGTTGTGTTTTCGTCTCGTCCCCAATATAGAAGTTGCTTGTGTTGATATAACGGAGGCATGACCAGGTCATATAGGCAGATGGTACGGGCGCGTCCTGAGCGTACCAGTGGTCATTACGCACCCTGGACTCCTCTTATGAAGGGGGATTCAATTAGGGATTTGTTTCTTTAATTCTAAATAGCTTATAAATGCTCCAAGATCTTCCAAAAGTGTTCATTTCCTGAAAATCATGACAAGAAACCAAACGCTAATTCGCGATGTTCACATTAGTTGAAAAGTAAAATCTAACAAAACCCACCAAAAACAACAGGAAAATCATCGATAAAGAATGTTAAAATTTGGATCTATCAGTTCCCTTTGCGCCACATGTCCCCCAAATCCCTCTTTTGCCACGGTAGCAAAAAAAGGCATGTGTTTGCTGTAGTAGCAAAACACGATTCAGACGAGAAAAAATAAAACTACCCCCAATCCCGCTTTTACTGTAGTAGCAAAAAAAGGGCGCTTTTGCTGCAGTAGCAAAAAAAACACAGTTCAGCCCAGAAAACTCGCCGGAGACGTTGTAGCAAAAAAAATTAACCTATTGTAGCAAACCCAGTAAACGGTGATAGCAATTTTTTTTGCTAATGTAGCAAAATACCTACTCGCCGGAGACTTTTGCTAGGGAACTCGTCGGAAAACTTGCTGGACATGCAGTATAAAAAAATCGCCCGACGTATGGAGCAAAGTCGTCAGCTATATGTAGCAACGCAGGATATAGAAAATTTGACCACCGTAGGTAGGAAAAATTGTGCGTCGCAAGGAGCAGCGCCGTCTTTCATTGTAGTAGCGGCCACCTATGGCTGCGGGGAGCCGCTGACGGTGCTTGGCATAGGAGACCATGGCAAAGCTGAGCTCAGCCGACGGTGTACCTAGAAGAGGCAAATGAGAGATGGTCTAGGGTTTGAAGGAGGCATTTAGAGTGGCGCTGGTAGTCACCGACAGAGGGAGTTGAGGCCAGCTGGCGACCTCCTCGGGCTCTGCTAGAGAACAACAACACACGCGCATAAAAGGCTACAAGGCGGCGGAAATCAGGGTCAAATGCATTGCAAGGCCCTCCGAGAGGATAAGGAAGAAAACCTATTGTGGGGATGCATGGGTCCACCTGGGCGCGTGCGATCGCACATGCGGTGCGGTTGGCGACCCGAACAATGCATCGTCCGGGGAATGGGAATCATTTTCCTAAATGTATGCATGAGATTATATCTTTTGAGCAATCATGACTTGAAATGTTAACAAAATCAACATGATAAACTAATGAGAGGCTATAAACTCTTTATTGTCTCACAATATTTATAAATGGAATAGAAAGGAGATAACATCAGAAGCAATTATTGTGCATTTTTTGAAACAGTATTTTGCGGAATATAGTATAGTGGGTGGAAATTGGCATGCAATCCTAGTATGTAAGGCACATGGACTTAAAAGAGAGTATTATTTTATAATGATTTGGTATGTGTCACTGGTGGAAACAGCCCTATAGGTCCCGGTTGGTACGGGGCTTTAGTCCCGAGCTCTAACCTTTAGTCCCGGTTGCCCCACCAACCGGGACTAAAGGGTGCACACGTGACAGCGGCAGAGGGCGAGGGGGGGTGGTGCATTAGTCCCGGTTCGTAACAGGAACCGGGACTAATAACCTTCTGCCGCGGCAGAGATTTGGCCCATTTCTCTGCCGCGGCAGATAATTCATTTTGGCACATTTTGTTGCCGCGTCAGCATTTTTGCCACTTTTTGTGCCGCGGCAGAGAATTCATTTAGGTTGTTTTATTGTTTATTTAGTGATTTGCACTTATCAATGAATGAACCTTATATTACATCATGAATATCATGACAATATTACATTCAATACACGGATCGAGTTCATGCACTACATACAAAAGTTGCTATTCGATGCTACCGGCCAATTCCTTCAAAGTTGCTATTTTTACAATCCCTGTCTATACACAGCCGAGTAGTATTCCCCTTTTGGGTCTAGGACTTCTGCATCCAAGAATCCCACCAATTCCTCCTGAATTGCTCGTACGCGATCCTTTGGCAGAAGACCGTCCCGTAGACGTTCGATCTGATTTAAAAAAGGAGTTAGCCTATATGAATGAAACTAAACACAATTTGATTGTAATTAAAAACTATAGAAATTGTCTACGTACGTGGAGTTGCTCTAAATTTCTGCCCTTCTCATCGCACGTCTTCCGGATGAACTCGCAAACATAGTATCCACATAGATTGTTACCTGGTCCCTGCGTCAGGCACTTTACGAGAACAGAGTTCAATCAAAATAATAATCAAGCATGATAATAACTGTATCAAAACTAGAATCAAAGAGATGCGCGGATATAGCTAGTGGTGCTTACATCTAGTGGTTGAAATGTAAGCTCCTGTTTCCAAACACCCCTAGCCTTGTTGGTGAACCGTTTCCAAGCGCTGCCCGGCGTAGAAAACGAATAAAATAAGTTATTAAATACTTGATATCATAAAATTCACGAACGTTGCCGATATAGTGTCGTAATGATTAGAATTACCGATGGAGAAGTATCTGCATGTCCTTCCACGTCTCAAGGGGTTTATGTTTCGAGTCCATGACTAGTACACGCCCTTTGTCAAGTGGTATCTGCGAATGCATAACTAATCAATTATATACTTAACATCGAGTAAGCAAAATAGAAAGTGTATACAAGACAATAACACTCACTCGAAGTTGTAAGGAAATAGTATTTCCCTTTTGGTTTCTTGAAACCTTAACGCGTGTACTATATTATCCTCCGTATCCTGGGGGCTTATTTTGAGATTAGCTTCATGAACCCAATATGGGTCAATGAAGCCAATGTCATAGATTTGTGCTCTGCTGCATTCGAGAATCTTCATTCTGCATATTACAGTATGATTATATACATGCAATAAACAAAATAATATAGCTGGAGACTAAATTAATTACAGAATTAGTACTTACAGATAATAGGCACTGATGATCGATTTGTCCAAGGCGTCTTGATTGAATAATTGAAATAGTTCATCAAATTCAATAGATATCATGTCCTCATTTTCTTTCCCATGATGCTTTTTTGTAACCCTCAGCACTATCCAGTTAGCCCCGGCCCTTGTGGCATGCATGTACGAGTTATGCAATCTTCGCATTTTTATTGGAAGATTGTTTACCTCCTCAGGTTTGACGAGAGGTTTGCCGTACTGGTATCTGTATGCTACTTCACTCACGGGGAATAACTCTAACTGGGATAAGTACTGGGCAATACTCATACCTTGAGCAGCGGCAGCTTCTCCGTATTGTGCAACTACCTCTGGATCATACTGCTCTTCGGCCCCATATTTGCTCGACCCCACATTGGTTTGAGAAATCACCTTGAGAGGGGCGCAAGTCTGTTTTGCTTGTTCTCCGAGCTGGGAAACAAATTTCTTGCTTGCATCAGTACTGCTCTTCGAGGCTTTTTGTGCCGCATGTGACTTGAGAATAGAACGCTCATAGTCTGATGACAGCTTTGGCTCGGGTTGATGAAGATTCTTTATAATTTTCAACACTTCGCCTTTTTCTTCTTTGGTGCTGGGGAACTCTGGCTCTTTCGGCCGCCTCAGCTTAGCAAAAAACGCTGTCATTTCTGCATCAACGATCGCCGCAGTCTCCTCTTCAGTACAGTCATAAGCTCTCTTGGGAGGAACCTTTGGTACTTTTGTAAGAGGCTCTTGTTTACGTTTCGGCGATCGCTTACCACGAGGCACAGTAGCGGTACGCTTACGCTTTTGACCCTTAGGCGCCGGCGATGGCTCCCGCGGCGATGGCTGCACCGGAGATTGGTGAGGCGACGGAGCCGGGTGAGGCGACGAAGACGGCTGCCGCAACGGCGACGACCTCGCTGGAGACGGGTGAGGCGGCGGCGAAGATGGCCTTGGCGTGTGATTTCGAAGCACGATACATTCCTTCGGCCATAGAATGGTGACGTTTTTTGCGTCTCCCAGCACAGTCACATCCCCTTCACCTGCAGGGTAGTGAAGATCCAAAACTTCAAATGTGGGCATGATTTCATCCACGCCGACAACAGCGTAGCCCTCTAGAACCGGACGACAATGGTAAGTTGGTGTGGGTCCAATTGGTAAGGCATAGCCGACCGCCACCTTCATTGATATGTTCACAACTTTGACATGTAGCTCGCAGTGTGTCATCTCTGTGATATCATCCACTGGGTAGACAACAGGAGCCATTGTCGGTGCATCATCGTCATCGCCATTATCATCACCCGGGACCTCGGTGGAAGCCACACTGCTTTTTCGATTATTCGATAGGCCGGTAGCATCGAATGCAGTGTGCTGCTGAGATGGGCCGGTAGTACTTTGCTCTTTAAGTGCGTTAATTTCATCTTGTTGTTGCTTTAATCGTTCTTCAATTAAACGCATTCGCTCTTTCTGACTATTTGCTTCAACTTCCACCCTGTCCTTTCTCCTCTGACGGCTTCTATCAGGATATTTCTTCCTCTCTTCGGGAAACCCAGTCCTCCATGGTTGGGAGCCTCTTGTGCCTCGTGTTCATCCATCATGTTCCTTATTTCCAAGGGCGAGTGTGAGCTCATCATTCTCTCTATCGGGAATGAAGTCCCCATCTTTAATAGCCTTTACTGCTTTTCTCATCCTCTCGATTGGCAAGGGGTCTTCTTTATGTCGTATGTTATATATACACCTCCCTTCCGAGTCCAACGTGCCCCCATGCCCGTAAAACCAATTCCTTGCACGTTCTACCCAATCGTCTGTCTCTAGGGTGATCTTTTTAGCACGCAGTTCATTCTCAAGTTTCTCCCACTTAGGAATGCCAGCCCTGTAGCCACCTTGCCCCATAGTATGGTGATACTTCTTGTTAGCAGCATTCAGCTTATTCGTTTTAGACATTTTCTTAGCTTTTTCTGATTTCTTGTATTCCACAAACTCAGCCTAGAATGGTTTTATCTTCTCAAACTGAATATTCTTGAAATTGGGAGTCTTCTTTTTCACGACATAGTCAAGGTGCAATATTTTCTTCCAGTTGGTGAAACACTGGGCCATCTTCTTCAAAGCCCACTCCCTGACCTTAGCCTCCATGGCTCTCCCATGTTGTAAGGCGTCCTCAACTGGATCCTCCGCATTTGGATCCAGCTCTATCTTCGGTAGTTTGAAATTAACCATGAGCCTCTTCCACAGTAAATCTTTGGCGTGGTTAGGGACAAATAAACATGTTCCCTCTTCATCCGCATTAGCAGGCCTATTCCAATTTCTAATGGTGATCGGGATTAAGTCCCTAACGATTACTCTGCATTATGCCACAAATTTGGTTGCGACAACTTCGGGAGCTGTCGGTTTGCCGTCTTCAGCGACATCTTCGATCCTGAACCTCTCATGGTCTTGCAACCTTTTGGTTGGGCCTCGTCTGCTCTTTTCAGTAGATTCCTTCGATCCGGAGGGCTAAAAGAAGAAAGATCGTCGTTACTATTTCTATATAGATAGCAGATGATTAATTAATGAATTGATTTATATTACATGCACCTCGCCGGAGCGGTCGTCTTCTCGATTACAAAAGGCATCGCCTTCTCCCTCACGGAAGGCAACACCTTCAACCTCAAACAAGTTGTCTATTCCGGTAAAAAGAGGATCACCCTCACCGGAGTTGTTCAGAAACGTTGATACGTCTAAATTATCTTCCCCACGGATCACACCTTGGATCAACTCTTCCTTTTCTTCGTCTCTGACGTGTGGGTCCATATTTTCTGCATAGGTGGAAAAACGAATAAGTCAAAGCGGCTAAAGGAGAAAGTTAAGGAGAAACCCTAATATATACATACACAATAATAAAAATGAAGAGAAACCCTAAACCTAGCTACAAAAAGGAAACCGTGTAGTAGATAGGTAACTCTAGCTAAAATCAACTAAAATCAATATTCCAGAGTTCCGAGGGGTGTAAAACCTAGTTCAGAGAAACCTCGGATGCATATGAGAGGGGAACATGAGTATAAGGCTACAAAAGGGAAACTATCCAGCAGATAGGTAACACTAGATACTAACAAAATACCATATTGGAATCGATTTAAGAGGGTTCGGAATGCCCTGGCGAAGGCACATCGTCGAACCCACATGCACCTAAGGGGTATTAATGATTCCTTATCTAACAACAGTGACTGACAATGTGAATCGGGTCTGGGGCTACCCACAGTGACTGACCAGTGGGGCCGAAGACCAATAATACCAAACTAATTAATAAACCTAATAATACCTAACTAATAATAAACCTAATAATCGAAACACCGAAAAGAAAGGGAAACAATCAACACATGGCATCGATGCAATACTCAAGCAAGTATGATGATATGACAAGTTAATTTGCATTGGAATGTGTAACACCCTCAGAATCGGCCCTATGCAAGTTTCAGTGCTTCCCGCCAAAACCCGCATAGAAACGATTCAAAGGTGCCCACCAGGCACTTGCGTGCGGGTGGAAAACGAAGTAATAACATTACACAATAGTCCTCGATGGAACCCACAAAACATATATATACAACAGCGACTCAAAGAGTCAAGAATACAGATATACAATACAAAGATCCAAATCACCTTGAAAACGATAGAGCGTCCAGCTACGGACAAGATGCAAATGAGGCTAAGAGCCCTGAAGAATAACCAATGGCGTCCATAACCCTGCCCAGGCCAAGCCGGAAGGGTAACCCTGCTAACGACGTCGATCTCAAAACCTGCTTAAACAAAGGGGTGCCGACGAAGGGCAAAGGAAAAAGAGAGAGCGGTCAGTACTGAGGCCAGTACACGGCGAGGCTAGAATTCGGCGGTCCTCGCCTACATAGGTATGGTGGGTTGAAGCGGCAGCGCAGCATGCACTAAACAACCTATAGAGACTCGATACAAATAGCGGCTATCAGAGAGAGGTAAGAAAGACCTATCCGGAACCAACCTGATACTACCAACAAACATACCCATCCTGGTATTTCCCCCTCGAGACCAAACGAGGAAGTCAACCGAGGAACTCACACAGTTGGCAGTTTTATTCATTCCATTATAGTTGCGGCAATTACTATTCAAATATAGATAGCATGAGTCATCCTGACATAATAAGCAGTGGGCAATTTTAGTTAACCATTCCGTTGTAGTTGCGACACTTACTAGTCAAATTCCATTAGCATGAGATATCCCAAAACCCAGCAGTTGTTGGTACTTTTATTTAGCCATTCCGTTATAGTTGCAATACTTACTAGTCAGGTACAATGGTAGCAAGCGACAACCCAAACAAGCAATTGTTGGCAATTTTATTTAGCCATTCCATTATAGTGAAGCTGATTACTAGTCATTATAAAGTCAAATTTATAGCACTACTTTAGTTATAGTTGTCTATGATCGAGATACTGTGCTCCAAGTCGTCCATAACCGCGGACACGGCTTTCAGAAAGTTTTACCCTGCAGGGGTGCACAAATAGCAACAAACACTCGATCAACCTCGGAAAAACCAAATCAAAACCCAACGAGGCATTCACGACAAAGCAATCACAAGATTCAGAAATATTTCAGGGGGCCACCCCATTAAGCTACCCGCAACGAAGTTAGCTGACTCCGAAACGGACTCAAGGTTTGCGTCAATGGCTGTAAACGACTGGGAACCCGAAAGTGTGACTGGGCTTGTCGATACCGCGAAAACACTCCGCTTACCTAAACAGTACAGGTGCTCCTCGCACAATTTAAATAAAGCAGTAAAGCATGGCATAAGTACAGGATAGTAAATAAAACCTCAAACTAGTTTGTGGCCCCAAGAAATAAGAATGAATCAAGCTCTGGCTCAGGGGGGGGTCCCATAATCCTCCCGGATGTGGATAGCGCGAATATTCAAGGAACAGGTATCAAGTACTCGGGGTCCTACGGGACACAAGTGGACGGTTAACAACCAAATAACATCTATTGCCCACCTGTGCCTCTGCATTTACCTACTTCAATTTTTAGTTGTTAAACAGTAATTAAAGTCTTGATCATCTCCAACAATAAACACACGGCAATACTCCAACAACTGTGGTACTTGACGACACGCAACAGCACTTGAGAAGCGACTATGACGCACAAGTCCAACTATCTACCAAACAACAGGTAATAGGATGTCTCCAAGGCAATATAAGGCTGCAAGGGATATCACGGGTACGAAAACTAGAGCAATGCGACACAGATAGCATTAGATCAACAGGAGGGAATAAATACTATAAAAGTAAGATAGGTAGAAAGGGGGAGGTGCTCGCCTGAAAACATTGCCGAAGATTCATCCGAAGATCGGGTCGACACTCGCATCAACTCAACGGCCTTATCCGCGAAGAACCAAAACACTAGAAGAAACACCGGATGCACTATTTAATACTATGACAGAAGATCGGGCATGATGCATGTATGATGTATGGCATGGCAAAGCTGCGATGCAATTAGGTCATATTAAGCTGAACCGAGGTCCCGACAATTAATTAATAGGTTCAAGTTATTTATCTACCCCGCAAATTAAATGTTGGATTAGCAAGACAAAACATGGCTTCGGTTCGCTACACCAATTGAAATGGAGTCCGGAATAAGACAAAGTTATTCCGCATAAACACTCCATATTTAATTATGAGATGAATTGGCATAATGCCCCCAAACCACACGAATATGCATGCGAGATCAATTTAATATGCATCAGTTGATAATGTCATATTATAAAATAATGGGGGCTCGGATAGGGAATCACATTAGGGTTCGGCGAACTTGGGCTCCGAGGGGTTCGGGGTCGGTCTCAGGGTCCGGATCTGGGGTTCGGTCTCGGCGGGATCGTTCTCGGATAACAGAGTAGATCTTGGAGTTCCGCGAAGAAGGACTTGGTTCGGCGTCGGGGCGCATCGGATTCGTCCTGGTCGGTGTCGATCTTGTCGTTGCGAAGATCTTGTCGGGTCCGCGCCATCGAGTCGGTCTTGGCATTCGGGGTGAAGAACTTGGCGTCCTCGGGGAAGTACTTGGCGAATCCGTGTCGACGACCTTGGCGTCCGGGTCCTCGGGCATCAGATCCGGGAAGAAGTACTTGTCGCATCTTTGTCCTTCGGGTCGAAGAATTTGGCATGCCCGGGTTCGGTCTCGACGGAATCTATCTTCGAATCAGGGGTCTTCGGATTGGGCTTCAGATCCGTGTGGGCGATCTTGGCGTGCCGGTCTTGGGGTCCATGAGTTGGCTCGCACGCACGAAGTCCCGAGACAGACGTAGCAGGGTCACCGAAGATCTTGAGAGATACTCGGGAACGAGCAACCTTCTGTTGACTTGAGCCAGCCCAACACTTCACCCGAGAACGAGCAAACAACAAGGCCTCACACAGAGGTAGGCAGGGACATAAGGAGGCCTCCTGGGCGTTCAGGCGTGTGCAGGGGAACACGGTCGGAGCAAAGGTTAGAGGGCGGTGGCGACAAGGAGCTCTGAGGCGACGCGGATGCCTAGTCTCGCGGACGCACGCAGCAGCAGAGACACGCGCACGTGCAGAAGACGAGGTAGACGGGAACCAGGACGGTCGGCGCAGAGGCGGCTCATGCTGGCCACGGTCGGACGCAGGCGAGGTCGAGCGAGGCCAGCGCGGCGAAGGACGGTGGCGAGGGGGGTCGACGATGCTGCTGGCCAGCACGGAGGACGGCCGGAGCGGGCAACGGCAGGCGAAGGAGAGCGGCCGCGGCAACGAGGGCGGTGCTGGGCGAGGGAGAGAGGGGGACGCCGAGGCAAGAGCGGCAGGCGCTGGCGGCGGGGAAGGATGGTGTCGGGAGGAGGCGTGCAGAACCAGTGCCCGCAGAGGAGGAGCCTTGGCGGCGGCGAGCCGGCGATGGGGAGGAGCGGGGTCGCGGTGGCGGTGGAGGTTGGTGAGACCGAGGGAGGAGGTGCGTCGGGAGGGAGAGGAAGGTAGCGTGTGGGCAGGGACAAGGGAGTGCGAGGTGGGGCCCGGGGCGTCAGGGTGTGGGTGGTGGCGGCTGGATGGGGAAACAAAAAGGAGGGAGGAGGGGGTAGGTGGCTGGGGTGTGGAGAGGAGGTGGGCAGGAGACTGATGTGGCGGGTGGTGATTGGGTGGATGGAGGAGGGATAGCTGAGGTGGCGAGCACCGATTGGGTGGGGTGAGGTGGAGGGGGTTTGGGTAGACTAGGTTTAGGTAGAAAAGGGTTTAGGGTTTTCTTTAGATGGGCCGGGTGGTAGGTAGTCTGGTCAGGTTGGGCCTCTGGCCTGACTGATCGGACTGCCTCCCCGGACAAAACATTTTATTATTTATTTTATTTGTAAAACATTTTTGTAAATACTTTTTAGACAATTAAAAGATCTGAACAGAGCGATGTTTTAATTTGAAATTAAAGATGAGGACTAATTAGAAAACAACATAGGATTTTACGGAATAGTTTTATGAAAAAGAATAATATGCATGATGTCATGATGATGCACAAAACAAAAATACCAAGCGATTTTCTAGTAGTGGTTTACCCGGGGTGCTACAGAATGTAACCCTAAGACATGCTCGACGATTTAATCGGGGTTCCGAGGGGTGAAAACCCTAACTCGGGGAAACTCCGGAACATATGAGAGGGTGCATTTGTTCTTCTAATTATACTTGTCATTTAAATTGTTGAACAATGCATGATTATAGGTTAAATAGATAGGTTTCATTTTTTGAACAATTTGATATATTATTTGTATTTTTCTGATTTATAAATAAAAAGATATTGAATTTACAAGTTTATATCAATTTCTGGAATTATTAAATCATTTAAAATTGAATTACTGTGTCAATATGACATCAGCAAAGGGTTGTTTTGTTTTTACCCAGACAGAACCTAGCCACTGTCACTGAGTGCTGGGCCCTAGGCCACATCAGCAAGCCACCGTGGTGGTCAAAGGTCAGCGGGCCCGTGGCGCCTGCACCCAACCCTCGCGCCGGCGCCGATCGCGGCTCGCCAGCGCCGCCCGCCCCTACTCGCCAGCGCCGCCCGCGCCTACTCGCCAGCACCGCCCGCGCCTACTCGCCAACGCCGACCGCGGCTCGCCAGCGCTGCCCTCGGTTCGCCAGCTCGCTGCCCCGGCCCCCGTATCCGCCCCGTAGCCCGCGCGCCGACGGCGACGACAACGTGGCCCCGTAGCCGCCCCGAACCCCGTAGCCCGCGTATCGTAGAGGGGCATACCTGCTGGCAGCGATGACGCGCGGCGGCGGTTGGAGGTGCTGGCGCGCGCGACTGGAGGGATGACGAAGAGCCGACGGAGGTGCTGGCGATTCGCACGGGGAGGAGCGCGCGGCGGTCGGGGAGGAGCGCGCGACGGCCAAAGAGCCGACGGAGACGAAGGTGGAGGCGGCAGCGTCGATGAAAGCAGAGGAAGAAGTAGAGAAGTGAGATGGGGAAGAAGAAGAGGAGGCGCGCGCAGTTATAACCAAAGGACCTTTAGTCCCGGTTGGAGCCACCAACCGGGACGTATACTCCAATTTTCAGCAGCTGAAGGGGCGCGCGCGCAGGGGGTCTTTAGTCCCGGTTGGTGGCTCCAACCGGGATATATTCCCCTGTTTTCAATATTTTTCAGGTATTTTCTCTCTGTTCCCGCCTTATTTTTTATTTTGGGGTTTAAATTTGTATTGTTTTTTAAATGATAATTAATTTGGAATTTAGAAAAACTTTAAACATAAAAAGTGTTTGGATTTGAATAAATAATTCAAAACCATTTTCTGTTTTTAAAAATAATTAATGTAACCATTTAAAATATGAACCATTTACAATTAAAAATGAATTAACTTATATTTTTTTAATATCAATTTGGAATTTAGAAAAACTTTAAACATAAAAAGTGTATGGATTTGAATAAATAATCCAAAACCATTTTCTATTTTTAAAAAATAATTAATGTAACCATTTAAAATGAATTAACTTATATTTTTGAATATTAATTTGGAATTTAGAAAAACTTTAAACATAAAAAGTGTTTGGATTTGAATAAATAATTCAAAACCATTTTCTGTTTTAAAAAATAATTAATGTAACCATTTAAAATATGAACCATTTACAATTTAAAATGAATTAACTTATATTTTTTTAATATCAATTTAGAATTTAGAAAAACTTTAAACATAAAAAATGTTTGGATTTGAATAAGTAATTCAAAACCATTTTCTGTTGTTAATGGGCGGAAAAAAAGGACGGAAAATAATGGGCGGAAAGAAAATTTGATTAGGATAGAACTGGAATTAAAGTACATAACGCAACTAACACAAAGTTACATAGAAGAACTGAAAATTAAGATACATGGCCAGATTAAGCCACAATCGGCCGAACTTGTTTTGCAATGTTGGAATAATTCAGTCATGCTCCTGCCTACACCTGTAATACTCGCCACTGTAGTCGTCGTACTCGCCGCGACCGTCGTCGCTATCGTCGTCGGGGTCGCCGTAGTTGAACCTTGAAGGTTGAGTACGAGTGGGCTGGACTTGAGGGTAGCGCAGGTGGGGGCTAGAGTCGGCGGCCGTGTCGTAGGCCATGACGCTTTGGAGAGTCCGGCCGCGCCACCACAGCCGACGGCCGGCCTCGTTGAAGTTCGGAGGAGGTGGGCCCTCCTCCTCGTGCCTGGCGAGTGCCCTCTCACGCCGATCCACGAAGAAGGCTTCCCAAGTCGGGAAATAGTCGGGATGCCATCTGGGATTCCTCCGCTGCTCCGGCGTGAGCTCGAAGTAGTAGTGGTTCGTGATGGCCATCCGACACGCCACACCTAGAGGGACATGGGGAACCGGCATGCCTCCGGCGCTCAGCATCCAGCCGACGGGGACACAGTAGCCCGGCGGGTAGGGGTAGTTTGAGGCGCAAAGCGCCTCCGTCTCCCTGGGAGTTAGTGCTACAGTGGAAGCCATGGGAAAGAGTGATGAGGTTGCAGATATGAGTCTAGAGATGTGCAATGACAATGGAGGCCAACCCTACATATATATAGTGAAGAACTGGCGGGAAGAACTGGAGGGAAGAACTGGCGGGAAAAAATGGCAGGAAGAAAAATGGCGGGAAAAATGGCGTGTCGACATTATGTCGTGCGGCGTGTACCTTGTCCCGGATGGTGTCACCAACCGGGACTAAAGATGAACCTTTAGTCCCGGTTGGAGACACCAACCGGGACAAAACACGAGTCAACACTAATAATAGGGGTGAGTGTTGGAAAATGAAAAAGGGCTTTTCCGTGCGACAAAAAGGAAAACTTCCTCCTGCAACATTGTTCTCCGTACCAATATCCACACACATGCATAATATGGGCACAACATCACAAACTATACCGTGATTCAGCACATAACATCGGTCATTTGGACCGAAAGCCATGAAACCTCGAACATGATAGGTCATTTTGTGAAGGTTTTTTCGAAACATGATCAATATACTAAGTCTGGTATTTTTTCTTTCAACTATGTAACAAAATATGACACCACGCGAAGGATTTTCATTGTTCGGATTTTTTTTTGAATTTATTATGCCCGTTTTGAATTATCTGAATTTCTAACTATGGTCGAACCGGTGTGCATGAAGATAGGGGACGAGCATCGTTATAACTTGCATTGGATCTCTGAAGAAACCACATATTGCGAGTCTAAAAATGATTTTTTCAAAAAATCACGGGCGATAGATCATGTACCTGTAGTACAAACCGGACCCACTTCCTGCCGATTCGGCAGACATTTGTCCTTTTTACCCGGAATGGACGAAAAGGTTTGAGATGTACCGGTTGGGAGATAGTCCATGTAAGGTGGTCTAGTATTTTAGGAAAATGCGACGGTAGCATTCTGAAACGGCATTTTGGTGGTTACTTCACAAAACGACCCCTTTTTTGCGCTCGGAAAATGGAAAAGGGCTTTTCCGTGCGACAAAAAGGAAAACTTCCTCCTGCAACATTGTTCTCCATACCAATGTCCACACACATGCATAATATGGGCACAACATCACAAACTATGCCGTGATTCAGCACATAACATCGGTCATTTGGACCGAAAGCCATGAAACCTCGAACATGATAGGTCATTTTGTGAAGGTTTTTTCGAAACATGATCAATATACCAAGTCTGGTATTTTTCCTTTCAACTATGTAACAAAATATGACACCACGCGAAGGATTTTCATTGTTCGGATTTTTTTTTGAATTTATTAT
This sequence comes from Avena sativa, assembly GCA_916181665.1. Taxonomy (NCBI): domain Eukaryota; kingdom Viridiplantae; phylum Streptophyta; class Magnoliopsida; order Poales; family Poaceae; genus Avena; species Avena sativa. Next base: position 430,724,065 of record OV702280.1, read on the forward strand.
GCCCGTTTTGAATTATCTGAATTTCTAACTATGGACTACCACGCGAAGGATTTTCATTGTTCGGCAGACATTTAGTCCCGGATGTAGTCACAAACTGGGACTAAAAATATTTTCCGCCATTTCCCACCTCTTCCCGCCAAGTTTTCCCGCCCTTTCCTTTCTACTAGAGCTTTTAGTCCCGGATGTAGTCACTAACCGGGACTAAAGATATTTCCCGCCATTTCCCAAAGCTTCACGCAAGTTTTCCCGCCCTTTCCCTTTATATTTAGGGTGATCGTGTCATGGCTATCCACACATCCACACCTTCCTCTCTTAGAACAATGGACAACGCCTACTGGGCCATTCTGACCCTCGAGGAGACCGAGGCGCTGTGCGCCTCCAACTACCCTTGTCCGCCGGGCTACCGGCCGCTCGCCGGCTGGATGCTGAGCGCTGGAGGGGTTCCTGTCCCTCCTGTCCCTCAAGGTTCCGCACGCCAGGCGGTCATCACAAACCACTTCTACCACGAGCTCACGCCGGAGCAGCGGATGGATCCCCAGTGGGATCCCGACAACTACGACACCTGGAATGCCTTCTTCGCTAATAGGCGGGAAAGGGAGCTCGCCAGGTACGAGGGTGATGGCCCGCCACCGATGAACCACAACGAAGCCGGCCGTCGTCTGTGGTGGGCGAACCGTACTATCATCGGAGTGATGCGCTACATCGCCGGGGGAGACCATCCTCGCCTACGGTGCCCATGAGTCCACCCGCCACAGGCCCCACACTGTCCCGGCGGTAGCGGCATCGTCTTCCAGGAGACCCCTCTCCCGCCCGCCGTGAATCCGAGGATGGAATGGCCCCTGGTATATGCCATGGATGGGCTGAGGATCCCCGGAGTGGCAGGTGACGATGACGATGATGATGACGACGACGATGAAGACCCTGAAGCTGCGTACTATAGGACTAGGCATGATTATGACTAAAGGGGGCGGCTTTAGTCCTGAGTGTTAGCTAGTCCCGGTTTGTCCCGGTTTTTAATATTAATAAATGTCTTGAGTGTTACCTAATAAATAGAGGGAAATGCCTATATAAAGAGAGGGTTCATCTTTAGTCCCGGTTGGAGAAACCAACCGCGACTGAAGGGATTGCGGCAGAGTGGGCCAGGCAACACTAATAATAGGGGTGAGTGTCGACATTATGTCGTGTGGCTTGTACCTTGTCCCGGATGGAGTCACCAACCGGGACTAAAACCAACCGGGACTAAAGATGAGTCAGCACTAATAATAGGGGTGAGTGTCGACATCATGTCGTGAGTGTCGACATTATGTCGTGAGTGTCAACATTATGCCGAGCTGCTTGTACTATAAATACGCATCCTTGTGAGTCCAGTCCTCCAGCCAGTTTGAGGCATTTCCAAGATGGTTTTAGAGAGCAGGGACACCACTACGGCCAGTTTCAGGGAGATGCCGACGGAGCCCAATCCTCCGGCATCTCCGAGAAACTGGTCATAGAGGCACTCCCTAATATGTGAAATTAGTTAGCTCCGAGGCGTATTGATCTAGTTAGTGAAGTTACAAGCTGCAAGATGGTTTTCGAGAGCAGGGACACCACTGCGGCCAGTTTCAGGGAGATGCCGACGGAGCCTAGTCCTCTGGCATCTCCGAGAAACTGGTCATAGAGGCACTCCCTAATATGTGAAATTAGTTAGATCCCAGGCGTATTGATCTAGTTAGAGAAGTTACAAGCTGCAAGATGGTTTTCGAGAGCAGGGACACCACTACGACCAGTTTCAGGGAGATGCCGCCGGATCCCAGTCCTCCGACATCTCCAAGAAACTGGTCATAGAGGCACTCCCGGTCCAGCCACAAAACGGGACTAACACTCAAGACATTTATTAATATTAAAAATCGAGACTACAAAATCGGGACTAAAGGCCACAAACCGCGAAAGATATTACATAATATGAGCATGAACTTCTTGGCATATGTCATTCCTTATGACCGCTTCAGACGTAACCATGGAGCGTCTTCTTTACTTAATGGAATGCTTGGGTCAGTTTTCACTGTGAAGGGCGGAATTTCATCAAACTTATTATAATCTTCTGACATGTCTGTCTTGTCCTCGATTCCCACGATGTTTCTTTTCCCTGAAAGAACTATGTGACGCTTTGGCTCATCATATGATGTATTTGTTTGCATATTTTTTCTTTTTTTCGGTCTGGAGGACATGTCCTTCACATAGAAAACCTGAGACACATCATTGGCTAGGACGAATTGTTCATCTCTATAACCAAGATTGTTGAGATCCACTGTTGTCATTCCGTACAACTGGTCTATCTTTACCCCTTCCCCATTCAGGTTGACCCATTTGCAGCGAAACAAAGGGACCTTAAAAGAGACTCCATAGTCTAGTTCCCATATCTCCTCTATGTAACCATAATATGTGTCCTTTTGTCCATTCTCGTCTATTGCATCAAAGCGGACACCACTATTTTGGTTGGTGCTCTTTTTATCTTGGGCGATCGTGTAGAATGTATTCCCATTTATTTCGTACCCTTGGAAATTCAATACAGTAGAAGATGGTGACGCGGCCAACAAGTATAGCTGATCTCCAACAGTGGTGTCATTCAAGAGATGTGTCCGCATCCAACCACCGAAAGACTTCATGTGTTCATCTGTAATCCATGATTCAGGCTTCCCCGGGTTTTTGGAGCGTACAATATTCTTGTGTTCCTCGATATACGGAGCTGCCAAGGTGGAATTATGTAGAACTGTGTAGTGTGATTTAGTGAAAGAATCCCCGTCCCTACATATCATTGCTTTCTTTCCCAGCGTGCCTTTTCCACTTAGTCTTCCCTCATGCCGCGAGTCAGAAACACCAATCGGCTTAAGGTCAGGAATAAAGTCAACACAAAACTCAATGACCTCCTCTGTTCCATATCCCTTGGAGATGCTTCCTTCTGGTCTAGCACGGTTATGAACATATTTCTTTAAGACTCCCATGAACCTCTCAAAGGGGAACATATTGTGCAGAAATACCGGACCGAGAATGGCAATCTCTTCCACTAGATGAACCAGGAGATGCGTCATAATATTGAAGAAGGATGGTGGGAACACCAATTCAAAACTAACAAGACATTGTACCACATCCTTCTGTAACCTTGGCAGAATATCTGGATTGATTACCTTCTGAGATATTGCATTGAGGAATGAACACAGCTTCACAATGGGTACTCGAACATTTTCCGGCAAAAGCCCCCTCAATGCAATCGGAAGCAACTGCGTCATAATCACGTGACAGTCATGAGACTTCAGGTTTTGGAACTTTTTCTCTGCCATATTTATTATCCCCTTTATATTAGATGAGAAGCCCGACGGCACCTTGATACTGTAAAGGACTTCAAAAAAGATTTCCTTCTCTGCTTTGGTAAGAACATAGCTGGCACGACTTAAGTGACGCCCTTTATCCGTCTTGTTATGTGTATGCATGTTCTTTGGGTCTTTCATAATTTGTTGGTCCTTCCGTGCTTCAGGTGTATCTTTTGTCTTCCCATACACGCCTAGGAATCCTAGCAGGTTCACGCAGAGATTCTTCGTCACGTGCATCACGTCGATTGAAGAGCGGACACGCAGGACTTTCCAATATGGCAGCTCCCAAAATATAGATTTCTTCTTCCACATGGGTGCGTGTCCTGTAGCGACGTCGTTCGGAACTGATTGACCGCCGGGACCCTTTCCAAAGATTACTTCTATGTCCTTGACCATACCAAATACATCATCACCAGCAGGGAGTTCAGGCTTCTTCCGATGATCTGCCTCACCTTTGAAATGCTTGCCTTTCTTTCTTACGGGATGATTGGTCAGAAGAAATCGTCGATTCACCAGGGACACAACCTTCTTGCATTTATGCAAATATGTACCTTCGGTCTTATCTAAACAGTGTGTGCATGCCTTATATCCCTTGTTTGTCTGTCCTGAAAGGTTACTAAGAGCAGGCCAATCATTGATGGTTACGAATAACAACCCTCGTAGATCAAATGGCTCCTGTTTGTTCTCATCCCACGCACGTACACCTGGTTTGCCCCACAACTGTAAGAGTTCTTCAACTAATGGCCTAAGGTACACATCAATGTCGTTGCCCGGTTGCTTCAGGCCTTGGATGAGCACTGGCATCATAATGAACTTACGCTTCATGCACAACCAAGGAGGCAGGTTGTTGATACATAGAGTCACGGTCCATGTGTTGTGACTGCAGCTCTGCTCCCCAAAAGGATTCATGCCATCCGTACTTAGACCAAACCATAAGTTCCTTGCGTCACCTGCAAAGTCTGGGAAGTCTCTCTCGATTTTTCTCCACTGTGACCCATCAGCAGGGTGTCTCAACTTCCTGTCTTTCTTACGGTCTTCTTTGTGCCATCACAACAACCTGGCATGCTCTTTGTTTCTGAACATGCGTTTCAACCTTGGTATTATAGGAGCATACCACATAACCTTAGCAGGAACCCTCTTCCGGAGGGGCTCTCCCTCAACATCACCAGGGTCATCTCGTCTGATCTTATACCGCAACGCATTGCATACCGGGCATTTATCTAAATTCTCATACTCCTTACCGCGGTAGAGGATGCAGTCATTAATGCATGCATGTATCTTTTGCACATCTAATCCCAGAGGACAGAGAGTCTTCTTTGCTTCGTAGGTACTCTCGGGAAGTTCGTTATGTTTTGGAAACTTCGGCTTCATTATTTTCAGCATATTTTCAAATGAGGAGTCAGTTAGACCACACTCTGCCTTCCATCGCAACAATTCCAGTGTGGTACCGAGATTTGTGCTGCCATCTTCACAATTTGGGTACAACAATTTCTTGTGATCTTCTAACATGCCCTCTAACTTCAACTTCTCATTTTCTGTTTCATAGTCTCGCTTTGCATCAGAAATGACCCTACCAAGTTCATCAGCCGGCTCATCTGATGCCCGTTCTTCACCTCTTTCCTCTCCATTGTCTTCCATTGCAGTATCACTGTATTCAGGAAACATATGATGATAGTTGTTATCATCATCTTCTTCTTCACCATCTTCCATCATAACCCCTCTTTCCCCGTGCTTGGTCCAGCAATTATAGTTGGGCATGAAACCTTTCATAATCAGGTGGCCGCGAATGATTTTCGAGGAAGAGTACTCCTTGTTGTTCCGACATTGAACACATGGACAACGTATAAATCCATTCTCTTTGTTTGCCGTAGCCACATCGATAAATTTATCCACGCCTTTGATATACCCGGCTACGCGCCGGTCACCGTACATCCATTCCCGACCGTTCATCTGCATCATATAAGTAAGTTTATCAAAAAATAGGACATCATAAATAGTGAAATAACCAATTCACACCGACACATGAATTGTATCAATGACCTAGAAAAGATAAGATTGCTAACCTCGATCGAGGGAATTAAGAGGAGAAAGCTCAAGTGCGTCTCGGACACCTTCTATATTTTTGTTCTATGAGAAATTCAACGGGATTATTCACTCAAACATTTCAACAAACACCTTCAATGCATGCATGAGAAAAAACTAGCACACCCCCTCACACGTTCCACCATTCGAAAAAACAGAGTGGAGGCAGAGGGGGCTGGGGCGTTGCATTTATAGAGGGCAGGGGGTCTTTAGTCCCGGTTGGAGCCAGCAACCGGGACTAAAGGTGCGTGCCACGCCACGTGGCTGTGGCCAAACCTTTAGTCCCGGTTGGTGGCTCCAACCGGGACGTATTCCCCCTTACCAACCGGGACGCATGCCCCCTGGCCCCGTGCCCGCTCCAACCGGAACGCGTGCCAGCATTAGTCCCGGTTGGTAGAGGAACCGGGACAAATGCTCTGAGGGGTCGCGAACGGATAGCCCTTTTTCCACTAGTGTGTAACATGTTGAAAAATGGTCGGTATATTTTTGTACATTAATTGATGAGTATAGTATGCACACGCATGGATGGTCAAGCAGATTCTGAGTGGCTTGATGAGGAGGGTTGGGCCTTCAGGTACCATCTTGAGGACCAGTTGCTCCAGCTCTTCACTGATGAGGAAGAGTACTGGCGCCAACGAGGCAAAATTAACTGGATCCTCAAGGGTGACGCGAATACGACATATTTCCACGCCATCGCTCATGGTACCATATCCTCTAAAGTGCTGATAAGTGTGCCATTTGCTCCCTAATTACTGACCAAGGTACCATATCCTCTAAATGGTAGATCCAAGAACACATATAAAACTTCTATAGAGAGTTGCTAGGCACCGAGGAATTGAAACTTCTCAGTCTTGCTCTGGATTTCTGGCTGGTGGACAAGCACGTTTTCCTCCAACAAAATGAACAGCTGGCTCTATCTTTCCTCCCTAAAGAACTTTGATGCTATTCTTAGCAACACCAAGACAAAAATGGCACCGGGCCTAGATGGGTTCCTGGTTTATTTCTTTAAAAAGTTCTAGCCGTAGCTTAGGGGCTTGGTTCTTATCATCCTTAATGTCTTTACTCTTCGAATGCTTGACATCTCCTGGCTTAATTTTGGGGTGCTAACCTTGATACCGAAAGTGCTAGGGGTGGATCTAATGAGACAATATAGACCCATAGAATTGATAAACATCATATTTAAGTTAATTAAAAAATCGTAAGTGTCCCAACTATCTTCTGTAGCGCAGATGATTGTAACACACTCTCATAGTGCTTTAATCAAGGGTAGGTTTATCCTTGATGAAGCATTATTTCTGCAAGAGATTGTGCACGCACTACAGTCAATGAAGATGGGAGGAATTATCCTAAAACTCGATTCTGAGAAGGCCTATGACATAGTGAATTGGTCCTTCCTCAAAGAAGTGCTAATCATGAAGGATTTCTCCTCTGGAATGGTGCATAGGTTGATGCAACTTGTCTTGTGTGGACAAATGACCATTTCGATCAATGGCGAAGTATGACCATATTTCAGAAACAAAATGGGAGTGGATACTCTCTCCCCTTCTCTTTCACATAATGGTGGATTTCCTCTCGGTGATGCTATCTATGGAAAACGCATCAGGGCACATACAGGGAGTTCTTACTCATCTCATTCCGGAAGGCACCACACGTAGAGTACATGTACGACACAACCATTCTCCTTTGGAACGACCTCTTAATGATTGCAAACATTAAATTCCTTCTCATCTTATTTGAGATTTTGTTTGTGTTTAAGATCAACTTCCATAAAAACGAGGTCATAGTGATGGGAGCTCCTGCAAGCACACAATATAGAGTGTCCCAAATGCTAAATTGCAAAGAGGGAGGTTTCCCCTTCACTTACCGTGATTTCCTTGTCAACAAAACGAAACTTGCTATAAAAGATTTCAAAGGTTTAGTGGGTTCCATGGTCATAGAGTTGACCCATGGCAAGGCTCCTCACACTACCTCTGCAAGGTTGGCCCTGATAAAATCTTTCCGCCTACCCACCTTCACAATGGGTTTATTCCTTCTTGCTGATGGGACGCATGCCGGTTCTAACAAATACATGTCTCACTTCTATTGGGAAGGCACTGGCAACACAAGAAAATACAATCTTCCGAGTTGTCCTAACATGTGTCGCCCCATTGAGTTTGGTGGTTTGGGCATTATCAATTCTAAACTGATGAACATCTCTCTGATGTCCAAGGGGATATGTATATTGTTCAAACCTAATGATATTATCTCTCTTTGGAAAGGAGCCTGAGAGCAAAATACATGGGTGCAAAAAGTTTTGTTTCTTTTCTTCTTCTTCCGTGATAGAAGGATCTCAATTCAGGCGTATTTTGCACAAGATTAAGGATCATTTCAGGTCAGAGCTAAATTTTCTCTGGGCAATGGTCATAAAATTTGTTTCTGGCGGGTAAATTGGTGCATAGGGGAGGGCCCTTTATTTGACCACTTCCCAAACCTTTTTGAAATCAGTGATGATCCACATATTCTAGTCAGCAATGATTTTTCTAGAATAGCATGGAATCATGGCTTCCTACGCTCATTTCTACTAGAAGAAATGGCTAGATGGGATGCTTTGTTGAGGATCTACTGGTGACAGCTCCTTCAACTGAGCCTAACAAGGTTTATTGGGCCCTTGATAGCTATGGAACCTTCTCATTAAGCTCCTTATACAGGCCCATAGAATTGATAAACAACATCTTTAAGTTAATTGCAAAACCATATGCCTCCCAGCTATCTTATGTAGCGCACCTGATTGTATCACACTCTCAGAGTGCTTTAATCAATGGTAGGTTTATCCTTGATGGAGCATTATCTCTACAAGAGATCTTCCACGAGCTACAGTCAAAGAATATGGGAGGAATTATCCTAAAACTCGATTCCGAGAAGGCCTATGACATAGTGAATTGGTCCTTCCTCAAAGAAATGTTAATTAGGAAGGGTTTCACCTTTGGCATGGTGCATAGGTTAATGCATCATGTCTTGTGTAGACAAACGGCAATTTCGATCAATGGCGAAGTACGGCCATATTTCAGAAACAAAAGGGGAGTGAGACCTGTCTCTCCTTCTCTTTGACCTAATGGTGGAATTCCTCTCGGCGATGCTATCTATGGAAAACGCAGCAGGGAACATTCAGGGAGTTCTCACTCATCTCATTCCGGAAGGCACCATACCTGGAGTACGTGTACGACACAACCATTCTCATTCAAAAAGGCCCCATAATGATTGGAAACATTAAATGCCTTCTCATCTTCTTTGAGATTTTGTCGGGGTTTAAGATCAACTTCCATAAAAACAAGGTCATAGTGATGGGAGCTCCTGCAAGCACATAAGCCAGAGTATCCCAAATTCTAAATTGCAAAGAGGGAGGTTTTTCCCTTCACTTACCGTGGTTTCCTTGTCAACAAAAAGAAACTTGCTATAAAAGTTTTCGAAGGTTTAGTGGGTTCCGTGGGTCATAGAATTGACCCATAGCGAGGCCAACTCCTCATGCTACCTCTGGAAGGCCGACCCTGATAAAATCTTTCCTTTCCAGCCTACCCACCTTCACAATGGGTTTATTCCTTCTTGCTGATGGGATGCATGCCGGTTTCAACAAACACATGTCTTACTTCTATTGGGAAGGCACTGGCAACAAAAGAAAATACAATCTTCTGAGTTGGCCTGACATGTGTCGCCCCACAGAGTTTGGTAGTTTGGGCATTATCAATTCTAAACTGATGAACATCTCTCTGATGTCCAACTGGATATGGAGATTGTTCCACCCTGATGATATTAGCTCTCTTTGGAAAAGGATCCTGAGAGCAAAATACCTGGGTGCAAACAATTTTGTTTCTTTTCTTCTTCCGCAACAGAAGAATCCCAATTTGGCCGTAGTTTGCACAAGATTAAGGATTATTTTAGGTTAGGGCTAAATTTTCTCTGGGCAATGGTCAGAAAATTAGGTTCTGGCGGGTAGATTGGTGGATAGGGGAGGGCACTTTATTTGACCGCTTCCCATACGTTTTTGAAATCAGTGATGATCCACATATTTCGGTCAGCGATGCGTTTACGGAATAGCATGGAATCATGGCTTCCTATGCTCAATTCTACCGGAAGAAATGGCTAGATGGGATGCTTTGTTGGTGGAGGTACTGGTGGCAGCTCCTTCAACTGAGCCTAACAAGGTTTCTTGGACCCTTGAGAGCTCTGGAACCTTCTCAGTAAGCTTCTTATACAGACGGCTGCGCAAGGTGCCACGATTGTCTATGCCAAGGACCTGTGGGCGACTCATCTCCTGGTGAAAATAAAACTTTTCCTTTGCGAATTAGCTAGAGATCGTCTTCCTTCTAATGACCAGATTTTGAAAAGACTTGGGTGCACATATGGCAGTTGTGCCCTCTGTGGGTGACAAGAGAAAGCCAAACACATTTTCTTTGACTGCTCACTTGCTTGGAGTTAGAGGGATGTTGAAGTGTTCATGAAACCCTGCCACTTTTGCCAATCTCTTTTTTGTTACTCGGAATTTTTCTAGCACGGATAGGAGGATACTTTGGTTATTCTTTGATGCTATTTGTTGGGCGCCGTGGAATACACGAAATAAGTTTACAATAGAACATACTTTCCCTTGCTACCCCGCAGATGTTTGGTTCAAAATTCCTATATATTTTCAGCAGTGGAGACCTTTGCTGAAGCCCAAGGATCTTCCTTTGCTGGATGAGATCACGGTGAAAACGAGGAATACGTATCCTGGGCTGCGACTTTCTACTGATGTGAACTAGTATTGTATGCATGTATCAAACTTGATCTCTGTATGTTTGCCCGCCTTTTTTGGCTTGGGATCTATCATTTGCCTAGTGCTTTTCCCTGCGATGCTATGTAACGTAAGCTGGTAACCCCAGCAACCTTGTAAGTCTTTGTTTGACGCTTTGTTTGCCTAGTGCCTTTTATCTAAAAAAATATAAGGCCTAGTTTGACAACAAAGTTTTTCTAAAACTAAAGTATATCAATACCATAATATTTTAGTGCCCAACACATCAATACGTCAGTTTTTCTCTTTTCTCAGTTTTAGGAAAAGAGGGTATGGCCTCTTTCTCAAATACTTAAAAAAACCATAGTTTTGGACAATACTTCAGTTTTAAAACCATAGTATTTGTTGGATCCAAATACCTTAAAGTATTTAATACTTCAGTATTTTCAAAAAGCAAAGTATTCCCTAAATACTTTAAAAATACTTTGATGCCAAACGAGGCCTAAGTATTTACAACGTTGTTTGAGTTAGACCGAATATATGCGCACTATCTAATTAAAATATGTGATTTGGGAAAACATCAAGGGAATTAACAACGGATGCTGTCATATGCATATATCGATTACATATATTTAAATAGATGCATGAGATGGCATCTTTTGAATATTCAAAACTTTAACAACTGATGCTGTCATATGCACACACCTGAAGTGCGTGGTTGACATCTTGGAATGCCCCAAGTAACGCTATGAGCTATCGTTGTACTCTAACTGACCATTTCTAGTAAGAGCATCTACACTCCTTGGCTGAACCCAGGGCGAAATTTGGACCAAACTTCGTCCGGACAGCGCAAGTTTTCGCCCCGCGTATCCAGGCCGAGTTCCCGGGTCGCCCGTTCCCGCTAGAATTTGGCTCAAATTCGGCTAAAGTTCGTCCAAATTTCAGCATAGTTCGTTATACGATGAATACATAACACTTTGAGACCAAAGTTCGGCGAAATTTTAAACAGAGTTCGGCGTACTGTAAACATAGTTCGGCCTGCAATAAAATTACAACATATTTCGGCCAAGTTCGGCCAGTTCATGCTCAGCATCTACGTCGTGTTGCCCCTGCGTGTCCATAGGTGCTCGACAAGATCATCCTGCAGCTGTTGATGCATCACCGGATCTCGGATCTCCTGACGCATTGCGATGAATGCAGCCCATGTTGGAGGCACCTGATGATCAGGCTCGGCAAGAGGACCCTGTAGATGGTATGGCTCATCCTCTTTGAGCAAACTCATTGGATCCTTCTTCTCATCCTCAATGATCATGTTGTGCAAGGTCACACAACAGTTCATCACTTCCCACATCTGATCTTTCGATCAGGTCATAGCAGGAACGGGACAACTGCAAACCTCTGCTGGGGCACACCAAATGCCCGCTCCACGTCTTTCCTGCAAGCTTCCTGTTCCTTGGCAAAATGAGAATGCTTGGGGAGCATTGGGCCTGAGATAGTCTTCATAAATGTTGGCCATCTTGGATAGATGCCATCTGCTAGATAGTATCTCTTGTTGTAGTGATGCCCGTTGATCTCAAATTTCACAGGGGGAGCATGACCCTCAACAAGCTTGGAAAAGACAGTTGAGGACGTTGATGTCGTTGTTCGATCCTGCCATGCCAAAGAAGGAGTTCCAGATCCAAAGATCATGTGTAGCATCTGCCTCAAGTATCACATTGCATCTTCCTTTGTGGCCTTTGTACATTCCTTGCCATTCAAATGGACAGTTCTTCCACTCCCAATACATGCAATCTATGCTTCCAAGCATACCAGAAAATCCTCTACTTCCATTGACTGCGAGGATCCGAGCAGTGTCTTCAGCAGTGGGTGATCTCAAGTACTCTTCCCCGAACACTGCAATCACTGTTCTACAGAACCTGTACAAGCAATCAAGGGCGGTGGACTCGGCGATGCAGAGATAGTCATCGGCACTGTCAGTCGACGCTCCATATGCAAGCAACCTCATTGCCACGGTGCACTTCTGAAGCGAGGAAAACCCAACCAAGCCGGTGCAGTCCTTTTTGCAAAGGAAATATGGATCAAACTCCCGGATGGCATGCACGATCTTGAGGAAGAGCTTCCGGCTCATCCTGAAAAGGCGGCAGAACACGTCCTCTCCATGGAGTGGCTGGTCGGCGAAGTAGTCGGCATACAACATGCAATAGCCCTCTATCCTCTGTCTCGCCTTGCACTTCATGCGACCTGGCGCCGAACCACCGCGCTTTGGTTTCGCCATCTGCATGTATAGCTGGGCGAGCGATGCGAGAATCTGCAAGTGCTCTTCACTTTCGGCGATCTCGGCGCTCTCCTCCTCCAGCAGTTCGGCGAGCAACTCCTCGTCGTCGGAATCCATGGCGAGTATCTCGCCCTCGTCAGAGTCAGTGGACAGCACCTCGTCTCCGTCGGAGTTCATGGCCGAATCCGGCCAAATGTCGAACACCTGGAGGGCGTGGTGGTGGGCGCACCGAGCCAAATCACAGCTACGGCAAGGGTAGGTCGGCGAAAGCGGCGGCGGCGGAGGCGTGGAGCTAGGCGGCAACGACGGCGAGCGTAGCTAGAGGTGTGGGCATGTCTCGGCGCGGGGGAGCTCCGCCGGCGAAGTCATGGCGACAGAGCTCTTGCGGCAGTCTAGGCGAGTGGAGTGGGTGGAAATGGGACTGTCTCGCCGACAGAGCTGGCCCACGCCCTTTTTTGCGGCGTCCGGCGTCCCCAGGGCGTACCCGGGAACTTGGGTTCGGCCTGGGTATGCCGGACCAAAACACGCTGAAATCCGGACGAAAACAGGTCCCTAGGTACGCAGCTGGGCCGATTTTCGGTGTCCGGACTGAATTTCGGCGTCTGGATCGGCGTCCTGGATAGGCGAGTGGAGATGCTCTAACATTAGGCTCTACTGTTGAGATTATGCGTTGATGCTCTGGCCCCCAAAGTTAATTTTCTTTGCCACGGACATATTAAATTTCCAGGCCTTGGTGCTCAAAGTTCTATATCAAAATTTACAGGCTGTCACTGTTTATAGAACTGCGGTGAGTACGAAGGACTGATTACTGCAGCGTGGCCTCTTTAAATAGTATCATCCCAGAACCATAATAATAGATACTACAAAGATCGAACTACAGCGGTCATCTTTTTTTTTTTTTTGCGAGGACTACAGCGGTCATCTTGACTCCTATAGAATGACAAATTGTTTGATTGATAATCGGGAAGGCATGGAAATATTTCTGATAAGTTGGAGTCGAAATATATTTTCTTACACAAAATTAGTGGAAAGAGTTGAGAAATATCCCATACCTGAACTATAGTTGTTCAAATCAAACAATCTCTCTTGGTAAAAATTCTAAAGACTACAAACCTGTACGGAAGAGGCACTAATATGGTTAATAAGTACAAAATGTAATATTGGGAAAATATCTATATATGCACAGTGTTGTGCTTTAATTACATGTCCTTCCGAAGTTGTGCTCACTTTTGGGACTATGATTCGTGGAAGGCGAAAAACTAAAGAATCAGAAAATTAGCATGACCATACCCTTATTATCACTAGTAGAAAACAGAGTTTTTGTTCACGGCCCTACAGAGCATTAGTCCTGGTATTAGTCCCGGTTCCAACAGCTAGGACGCTTACAACTTTTAGTCCCGGGTCGTTCCGGATCTTTAGTTCTGGTTCGTGATACGGCCCGGGCTAAAGGGGTGGAACGGGTGCGGATGCGGACAACAACCCTTTAGTCCAGTTTGGTGTCTCTAACCAGGACTAAAGATAGATTCTTAGTCCTGGTTTGAGACATCAACCGAGACTAAAAAAATTTGGCAAAAATAATTTGGCAGGTTTGCTGTCACGGCAGGAAAACGAGCAAAAATCATGCTGCGACAGGATATTTTTGTCCACCGCCCCCAGATCGCCTTTTCTAGTTTCAAAAGCATGCCACAAAATTCTAAAAAATTCTAAAAAAAAATCTGTAAAACTGTAGTGATATTAAGTGATTTAGTTGTTACGAAAAATAATAAACATGAATTTCAACATATTTTACCAAAAACTATCATGAAAACTTCAAATGGCTATAACTTTTGCGTACGATGTCGAAAAAAATGTACGACCTATCAAAATGTGCGAAAAAAATTTGAGTTTGATTTCGACCGCCTTAGGACGTTTGGGATTCTTTTAGATTTTTAAAATTCTAAAATGAAAAAAAGTTATTTAAAAAATCATTTAAAAAAAATTATGCCATATTTGGATTCCTCACATTTTTTGATAATAATGGATATATTATTTGTCGAATTTTGATTTATAGATTTAAAAGATATTATTTATGTCATATTGAATGAATAAATGGCAAAAATATGAATAAAATATTATATAATTAGTTTTTTTTACTTTCATTGGATTAAAATATTATTATTAGCTATTTATGGTTGTTTACTTAAATAGTTATTTGTAGTTTTGAAACATAAAGACGTGTGACCTTCGCGCAAGAATATACTGGATGAACTAAGAAGTTAATCGTGCTAGGGTGGAGTAGTTTTAGGATGGATGACCGACCGGAAAGTCTACGATTTGACCTAAGATAAGTATAATTAGTGTTAAAAATGTTCCAAGTGAGATATATATATATATTAAATAAGTAAAATAATTCAAAAGTTTAAAAAAACTTGAAAAAAACTTCAAAAAAAATCTCTAGTATTACAAACCGGGACTATAGGGTCTCGTGCTCGACCGCGACCCCGGGAGGGCCTTTAGTCCTCGTTTGTAGCCCAACCAGGACTAAAGGGGTGGGCAAGGCCCTTACAAACCAGGACTATAGACCCGTTTTCTACTAGTGCATGTTTATCTTAAAATCCAATATTAAAGAAATTGCATTTGATTAATCATAAAGGAAATATTGAAGTCGTTCCAAAAAGTATCTATTTAACTTTCATCCGATATTATAAAATAACTAGCAAGGTGGCCCTCACAAATGCGAGGGCACCATATTTTGATCGCCTAAATGACCAAGCAATAAGTCTATGATTTTACATGTATTTGATATTGTAAATACAATCAGTTATGATAAACAATTTAAATGCTCTTTTGAAAAACACCAAATTGATGGTCATCCGTCAAACTACACGGCGGAAACAAGGACACCGCCCTGCAATGCCTTCAGCTGCAGCTGACAGGCGTAACCCGGATCTGGCTCAACAACCTATCCTCGGGATCCATCCGAAGCTGGGAGGAACTGACGTACAGTTTCATCTGAAACTTCAAAGGCATCAGCAAGGCCAGCCTCGATCGATAAGCTGCGGGCCTGCACCCAACGAACGGGCGAATCCATTCGCTCGTACATATTACGTTGGTCCAACACCAAGAACTCCGCGGCGCACATATCTGAGGAGAGAGCAATCGACTCCTTCAAGGATGGCGTCAAGCGCCAGGACTTTAAGGAAGAACTTGGGCGCATCAAGCCCCAGACACTCGACCACCTCATGGACATCGCCAACAGGTGGGCAGATGGCGAGAACTCCGTCCACCGAGCGCACTCAGAGGAGGAAGATGACTACGGCTGGCGACGTGAACGCCGTAGCAAGAGAAGATCGTGCATCTACGACGATCGCGATGGACCCGACATGGTCGCGGCTGGCTATGCCGACCACCACAGCGGCTACAACCGCAGCAGCGGTGGATACCGCGGAAGCAACTTTCACGACGGAGGACGCCCAACACAGTCATGGAAACATCGCGACCGCGACGACTGACCCTCAGCATACGATAAGCTGTCAGATCCATGCACCATCCACTTATACATCGACAAGCAGGATGGTAAAGAGAAGGCAAGCTACATGCTCAAGGACTGCCGCGAGTTCCAGAAACTCAGCGAGAGCATGTCTCAGATGAGGCAACAAGCCCCAAACCCTAGGTACGGGAACACACCCACACCAGGTGAGGTCGCACACGGAGCTCCTCCACCACCACCTGCTGGACCTTCGAACCACCCAATCGCACCCGCGCAGAATAACGATGGGCACGGGTACCCCGCGCCGAAAGAATCACTAATGATCCAAAAAGGGCGCCAAACGAACAGGGTGCAGAACAAAATCACCCGTCAGATCAATCTGGATGTGATCGCTCCACCCGCCATCCCTGAGTACCTCAGCGGATCGAAGTCTTGCATCACGTTCGGCCGTTCAGATCACCCTTGCCAGGTCCCTCGCCCAAGTCATGCTGCCCTAGTGCTTGAGGCGCAGATCAGAGGGTTCGACATGAGCCGCGTCTTCATGGACGGCGGCAGCGACATCAATCTGATGTTCGCCAGCACCTTAGCAGCAATGCGGATCCCGCTGTGCAGCCTGGAATAATCCGATACAACATTCCACGGCATCGTCCTAGGGAAGGGCGTATTCCCCCTAGGAAAGATATGGCTCGATGTCATCTTCGGCAAGCCTGATAACTTCCGGTGCGAGCGACTCGAGTTTGAAGTGGTGGACTGTCCATCACAATACCATGTCATTCTCGGGCGTGTGGCATTCGCACGATTCCTGGCAGTACCGCACTACGCGTACCCGCTACTCAAGATGCCAGGACCCAAGGGCGTCATCACGGTCCACGGGAGCTTCACCCGATCGGACCACTACGACAGGGACTTCAACAGAATCTCCCAGTCATTCGGCATGCAGGAGGAGCTCATAAGGCTCCGCGAGGCGACAGACAACGGGGCACCCCCAGTCGCAAGACAGAACGCACCAGACATGTCCTTCGAATCCACCGTCAACACAAAAAAGGTGGAGGTCCACCCGACGGACGCCTCCAAGACGGCGCTGATCGCCAACGACCTCAGCTCCACATAGGAAAGCGCGCTCGTCGAATTCCTCCGTGAGCGCTGGGAAATCTTCGCCTGGTGTCCTGCGGACATGCCAGGAGTTCCCAGGGAATTCATCGAGCATGCACTCAACGTATTTCCAGACGCCAATCCCGTCAAACAGTCCATCCGACGACTGTCCGAACCACGGGCCGAAGCCATCGGAGTCGAAGTCAACAGACTACTCGACGCAAACTTCATCAGGGAGATCAAGGAAAGCGAGTGGCTCGCCAACACCGTGATGGTCCCCAAAAAGGACACGGACATCCTGCGGATGTGCGTAGACTTCACATCGCCGAACAAGCACTGCTCGAAGGATCACTTCCCTCTCCCTCGGATCGATCAGATCATCGATTCGACTGCAGGATGCGAAAAGCTCTCCTTCCTCGACGCCTACTCAGGCTACAATCAGATTCGAATGAAGGTCGAAGATCAGGAGAAAACAGTGTTCATCATGTCGTTCGGAGTATTCTGCTACAACACAATGCCCTTCGGGCTGAAGAACACAGGCACCACGTACCAACGGTGCATGCAGGCATGCCTGAAGGACTAGATCGGCTGCAACATCCAAGTATATGTCGACGACATAGTAATCAAAACAAGGGAGGCCAAGACACTCATCGACGATCTCCGCGAGACGTTCGACAACCTTGATCGATACAAGATCAAGTTAAACCTAGAAAAGTGCGCCTTCGACGTCCCATCTGGTCAGCTGCTAGGCTACTTCATCTCCCAGCGAGGAATCGAAGCGAACCCGAAGAAAATTCGGGCCATAATGGCCATGGAGAAGCCGAAGAACCTCAAGGGGGTCTAGCAGCTTGCTGGGCGAATCGCGACATTGAGAAAGTTCATCAGCTGCATGGGCGAAAAAGCCCTTTCTTTCTATCAGCTGCTACGCAAGGCAGACAAATTCGAGTGGACGCCCGAAGCGGACGACGCATTCGAAGATCTGAAGCGGCTACTCTCCACCTCGCCCGTCTTGGTCACGCCAAAAGAGCGCGAGCCTCTACTGCTATACATAGCAGCTACACACCAGGTGGTAAGCACCGTGCTTGTGGTCGAAAGACCCGAAGACGGCAAGACCCATGGGGTCCAATCCCCAATCTACTACCTCAGCGAGGTATTGACGCCGACAAAGCAGAGGTACCCTTATTACCAGAAACTCGCCTACGGCATGTTCATGATGGCTCGTCGTCTGAACCACTACTTCCAGGAGCATCAGGTGATGGTCGTCAACGAGGCACCTCTGAACAGCATCCTGAACAACCCAGAGGCCACAGGACGTGTGGCCCTATGGGGCATCGAGCTGTCACCTCTAGACATCGTCTACGAGAAGCGCCACGCGATCAAGTCCTAGGTCCTTCCGGATTTCCTTGTCCACTGGATGGAACTGCAGCTGCCAGACACACCGGACATGACACAGTCATGGACGATGTCCTTCGATGGCTCCAAGCGCGAGGCTGGAGCAGGAGCCGGGGTCATACTGACCTCCCCGCAGGGCGACAAGATGAAGTACGTCCTCCGGATGAAATTTCAAGTTTCCAACAACGAGGCCGAGTACGAGGCCCTCATCCATGACAGGAGGATGGCCAAGATCTGCGGCGCGACGCGCCTGGTCATCTACGGAGACTCGAACCTCATCTTCCAGCAAACGATGAACGAGTGTGATGCACACGCCGCCAACATGATTGCGTACCGCGCACTCTACAACGCACTCGTAGGAGACTTCGACGGTTGAGAGCTTCGACACATTGGGAGATAAAGCAACGAAGAGGCCAACAGACTCGCCAACATCGGCTCCACCTGCGCACGGGTGCCACCAGGTGTGTTCTTCCAATAGATCTGCGTGCCATCCATCAAAAGTAAATTCCCCAAGGGATCACCCGAAGAAGCAGAACACTCGGGGGCTGCGCCCCGACGGTCGGGAAGGACCCAAAAAGCTCGACACAGAGGTCGCAGTGGTCAACCTAATGCAGGTCATGGCAGTCGAAGAAACATGGACACAACCATACCTCCGATATCTGATAGACGGGGAGCTGCCTGACAGCCCGACAGATGCCCGGCGCATATCTCGCCGGTCCAAGGCCTTCACCATCATCAGTGGCGAGCTGTACAAGCACAACATTTCGGGTGTACTCCAAAGGTGCGTCACCATCGGTGATGGAAAAACCATCCTCCAAGACATCCACCAGGGCATCTGTGGCCATCACGCGGGCAGTCGCGCCCTTGTCGCCAAAGCTCTACGAGCTGGGTTCTACTGGCCAACGGCCATGAACGACGCCAAGGACATCGTCCGAAGATGCAACGGGTGCCAGAGGTTCGCAGATAAACCACACGCACCAGGATCGGAGCTCAGGACCATACCCCTGGCCTGGCCCTTCTCCTAATGGGGCCTCGACATGATCGGCAAACTGCTCAAGTCCTCGAAAGGAGTCCACGTCTACCTCCTGGTCGCAGTCGACAAATTCACCAAGTGGATCGAGGCCATGCCCATTACTAACAAAAAGGGCAAAACGGCCGTCAAGTTCTTCGAATCCATTGTTTACATGTTCGACGTGCCGTACAGCATCATCACCGATAATGGGTCGAACTTCATCTCCAAGGAATTCCAGGACTTCTACGAAGACCTCAGAATCAACATCACATACGCCTCCGTGGCGCACCCGCAAACAAACGGGCAGGTCGAAAAGGCCAATGGCCTCGTCGGTGGCGGCATCAAGAAGCGCCTAATGAGCCCACTCCAACGACTCGCAGGAGCCAAACAGCTTACGCACAACGCCAAACAGCTCAACTGGCTACACACCTTTCTTCATGGTGCACGGAGCTGAAGCCGTGCTACCTGCAGAGGTACGCCACAAGGCCCCACGGGTCGTCGCCTACAGCGAAGCCGAATCAACGGCCGCACTCGAAGACGCCATCGACACACTCGACGAGGCACGCGACATCGCCGCGACTCGATCAGCGGTCTATCAACAGAGCCTCCGCAACTATCACACCCGTCGGCTGCGCCCAAGGTCCTTCGTCGAAGGAGACCTAATCTTGCGACTCAAGCAAGAGTGACCGAAGAAGCTCGAGTCGCCCTGGGAAGGACCCTACATCGTCACTGAAGTTATCCCAGGTGGCGCCTATCGCCTCAAGCACGTGGAGTCTGGAGTCGCATACTCCCTCCGAAATGACCTCAGATTTTACAGGAAATACATATTCCCTCCGATCCAATTAATGAATATTTTACACGGTTTGAGCAATAAAATGGATCCAATTAATGACCTCAGATTTTACAGGAAATACATACTCCCTCCGATCCAATTAATGAATATTTTGCAGGAAATACATACTCCCTCTGATCCAATTAATGACCTCAGATTTGTTT
Source organism: Avena sativa (assembly GCA_916181665.1). Taxonomy (NCBI): domain Eukaryota; kingdom Viridiplantae; phylum Streptophyta; class Magnoliopsida; order Poales; family Poaceae; genus Avena; species Avena sativa. The sequence continues at coordinate 430,744,471 of OV702280.1, forward strand.
AGATTCAGATGTATCTAGACATGTTTTAGTGCTAGATGCATCCAAATCTAGACAAATCTGAGACATTAATTTGAACTTGAGGGAGTAGTAATAACTGAGCGCAAATTTTTCAGTAGCAAACTAAAGGAGCACCAGTACTTTATGACAATGCCTTTCTAAAATTATGTTTGATTGATCATGATATAGAAGCCGTAACAAAAAGGATTTGATGTAGCTAATATTCCATATGATATTACACGGGATTTTTTTTCCAGAAGACTTCTTACAAATTAAAGTATCCTACACATCTAACAACCCACACACATGCAAAAACATAGAATGATCAGAAAAAACTTAAAATAACGTATATATGGAACAATTGAGTGTAATCTCCCTGCTAGATCACACCGTTTGAGCTATAAAATAGTCGATGCAACTGAATATCCAGACATAACGATAAACTAAATGTTTTACACGAATATATAGGAATAACTGATAGCAAATTGTTCAATATAGCAAACTAAAGGAACACCAGTCACTACGGGAAAAAATGTCGCTGCCGTGTAGACACGTCTTTGCCGTGTGCCAAACACACCGGAACACGGCAAAGACAGTCTTTGCCGTGTGTAACTCAGAAAATACACGGCAAAGTACGTGAACACGGCAAATTTCTAAAAAAGAACACGACAAAAAAATATACACGGAAAAGACCCATAAAGGAACACGACAAAGAAAATACACTCGGCAAAGTTGACAACGGCACACGGCATAGGTGTTATCACGACAACGAGGTGTGACCCGTGACCCCACAACTCCATTTAACGCAAAGGGCCTTTGCCGTGTGTATTTTGCAGTACACACGGCAAAGTCTTTTTTTCCTTTTTTTTGCCTTTTATCACATTACTTTTAGGAAAATCATAAAAAAATCATTCTAATTCAGAAAAATACAAATAATATATTAAAATTTGCAGAAAAATAAGATATATCTATGTACACTCAATAATTAGATATTTATATTGAATAAGAATCTTCATGCTCGCCGTTTTGATCATAGTTTTAAACATGCATAAAAAATTCAAAAACAATCGAAACAATGCGAAACCTTCGTGTGGTGTCATATTATGTGACATGGTTGCAATGAAAAATATCAAACTTGTTATATTGAATATGTTTCAAAAAAACCTTCACAAAATGACCTATCTCATTCGAAGTTTTCTGGCTTTCGGGTCAAATGACCAATGTTATGGCTAGAATCAAGGCATAGTTTGTGATAATCTATCCATATTGTGCATGCATATGCATTATGGAATGGCGAATAATGTTGCAGGAGGAAGTTTTCCTTTTCGTCACACCAAAAAGCCATTTTTCATTTTACGAGCGTAAAAAACAGGGAATTTTATGAACCAACCACCAAATGGCTAATTCAAAATTCTACCACCCCATTTTTCAAAAATACTAGACCACCTTAAATGTACAATGTCCCAATGGGGGGATCTCAAACCTTTCCGTCTACTCTAGGTGAAAAAGAAAAATTCCTGCCGAATCGGTAGGAAGTGGGTCAGATATGAACTACAGGTAGATGATCAGATGGGCATAATTTTTTACAAAAATCATATTTAGATTCACAATATGCTATTTCATCAGAGATCCAGTGAAAGTTTAGAGAGGCTCAACTTCGAGCTAAGAATCTTCATACCCGTCGTTCGACAAAGTTTGTCGATAGTTTTAAAGAGTCATAAAAAATTCAAAAACGATCGAAACAATGCGAAACCTTCGCGTGGTGTCATATTATGTGACATGGTGGCAAGGAATAATACCAAACTTGTTATATTGAATATGTCTCAAAAAAACCTTCATAAAATGACCTATCTCATTCGAGGTTTCCTGGCTTTGGGTCAAATGACCAATGTTATGGCTAGGATCAAGGCATAGTTTGTGATAATCTGCCCATATTGTGCATGCATGTGCCTCATGGAATGGTGAACAATGTTGCAGGAGGAAGTTTTTATTTTCGTCGCACCAAAAAGCCATTTTCCATTTTCTGAGCAAAAAAACGAGAGATTTTATGAAGCAACCACCAAATGGATAATTTAAAATGCTATCCCCCTATTTTTCAAAAATACTAGACCACCTAAATGGAAAATGTCCCAACGGGGGAATCTCAAACCTTTCTTCCCACTCCAGGTGAAAAAGACAAATTCCTGCCGAAACGGCAGGAAGTGGGTCAGATATGAACTGCAGGTACATGATCTGATGGGCATGATTTTTTACAAAAATCATTTTTAGGTTCACAATATGCTATTTCATCAGAGATCCAGTGAAATTTTAGAGAGGATCAGCTCTGAGCTAAGAATCTTCATACCCGTCGTTCGACAAAGTTTGTCGATAGTTTTAAAGAGTCATAAAAAAAATCAAAAACGATCGAAACAATGCGAAACCTTCGCATGGTGTCATATTATTTGACATATCAAACTTGTTATATTGAATATGTGTAAAAAAACCTTCACAAAATGACCTATCTCATTCGAGGTTTCCTGGCTTTCGGGTCAAATGACTAATGTTATGGCTAGAATCAAGGCATAGTTTATGATAATCTGCCCATATTATGCATTCATGTGCCTCATGGAATGGTGAACAATGTTGCAGGAGGAAGTTTTTCTTTTTGTCGCACCAAAAAGCCATTTTCCATTTTTTGAGCGAAAAAAACGAGAGATTTTATTAAGCAACCACCAAATGGCTAATTTAAAATGCTACCACCCTATTTTTCAAAAATACTAGACCACCTTAAATGGACAATGTACCAACGAGGGAATCTCAAACCTTTCTGTCCACTCCAGATGAAAAAGACAAATTCCTGCCAAAACGGTAGGAAGTGGGTCAGATATGAACTACAGGTACATGATCTGATGGGCATGATTTTTTAAGAAAATAATTTTTAGGTTCACAATATGCTATTTTATCAGAGATCCAGTGAAAGTTTAGAAAGGCTCAGCTCCGAGCTAAGAATCTTCATACCCGTCGTTCGACAAAGTTTGTCGATAGTTTAAAAGAGTCATAAAAAATTCAAAAAAGATCGAAACAATGCGAAACCTTCGCGTGGTGTCATATTATGTGACATGGTTGGAAGTAAAAATATCAAACTTATTATATTGAATATGTCTCAAAAAAACCTTCACAAAATGACCTATCTCATTCGAGGTTTCCTGGCTTTCGGGTCAAATGACCAATATTATGGCTAGAATCAACGCATAGTTTGTGATAATGTGCCCATATCGTGCATGCATGTGCATTATGTAATGGCGAATAATGTTGCTGGAGGAAGTTTTCCTTTTCCTCGCACCAAAAAGCCATTTTCCATTTTCCGGGCACAAAAAACGGGGGGTTTTATGAAGCAACCATCAAATGGATAATTCAAAATGATACCACCCCATTTTCACAAGATTATATGGATGTCATATTTGGATTCCTCACATTTTTCTGATCGATTTAGACATTTTATTTGTCGAATTCCGATTTACGGATTTAAATATATGAATTATTCCATATTAAATAGAAAAAGAAAATAAAATAAAATCATTTTATTTTTTATTTGGATTCAAGATTATTATTACTTTTCATTATTTTTTACTTAAATAATTGTTTGGAATCTAAAACTGAGATGTGTGACATCATGGCCCAAGAGTTAATAGCATTGATATGAAAGTATTAGCAACAAGGTATGATTTTTTTCTTGGTAGCTCATTCGGAAGGAACGAAGAAGTTAAGCGTGCTAAGCCTAGATTAGTGTTAGGATGGGTGACCACAGGGGAAGTTTGATTATGAGTACAATTTGACCTAATATTTAACATACAAAGGGTTAAAATATTCTATATGAGATTATCAAGTAAATAATATTCAAAAAAGTTTGAAGCAAAATTATTTTTTTTATTTTTTAAAAAAGGCAGTTTCTTTGCCGTGTACTTTTTCCACGAGACACACGGCAAAGACAGCTTCTTTGCCGTGTACTTTTCAAGGAGACATACGGCAAAGACAACTTCTTTACCGTGTACTTTTCGACAAGACACCGACAAAGAATAGACACCGTCATCTCCGCGGGAACCGTTATCTTACTTTATTTTGACGTGTCTACGCATGAGACACACGACAAAGCCTTTGCCGTGTCTTATTTAGAAAACACACGGCAAAGGGCCTTTGCCGTGGCGAACGTTGCCGTGTGGCAAAGCCTTTGCCGTGTTTCGAAAGACCTTTGCCGTGTCTTTTGTCCACACGGCAAAGAGACTGTGTGCCGTAGTGAGTACTGTATGCCAATAATGGCTGTTTTAAACTGAATTAAGGGAAATAGATAATACTGTAGATCTCAGCGCATCTTCATCTTCTGTGTGAGAGCTGGGGACTAGTCACTAGACTTGCTGACGAGCGTTAACCACGGGAGAAGGCAGCTGTCGAGGTCCTTTTGGTCCTCCACCCGGGTAAGGCTCCCCATACCCATACCGTCGGTGAAGTTCACGCAGAACACCTCGATGTTGTCAGCGATGAAACGCACTAGCAGAACCCCGTCGTCGGCGTCGTCAGTATCTTGTTGCATCGCGGACCTCACGCCGAAGCCGCTGCCATGCCTGTGGCGAGCCTCCTGCCTAACCACGTACACCAGGTGAGGCTGCGGCAGAAGCTCCAACTTGCGCACGTCGCCTGCCGCGCACGGAGAGACCGCCCTCGGAGGTGATCTTCCCATCCGGTTCCATTTTGTGGGTAGGTTGGCTGCTGGCGTGGAGGTGATTTATACGCTGGGAGCGAACTAGAAATGGAAGGGTGTTCATCGAGACAAAACAAGCAAAAAACACGTGGGGGAAAAGGTTGTACAAACAACAGGAGACGCGTCGTCGCAAAAAAAAAAACGCGAATGCACGGTCTGATATGTGCCCATCCTTCGCTGCGATCGACCCTGAACGTTCGATGCCCATCATACGATATATCAAGCTCTTGTTTTAATTTACAAAGTTCATTTCCCTTCATATTTTTTGCTAGAGCCCAGCTATATAAGTCTGACATGACAAAATATACTACTAACGCACACAATTATGGCTTGAAACTTCCCAAAATTTGAAATGGAGGCCGAGCTATAGGGTGCACATTATTTTTAAAAATTTCAAACATTATATTGAAAAGTTTTAAAATATTCCAAAAAAAGTCATGCATGCATATATAGTCAATAATATGTACTACAACCATGTCAAATCGTGTTGCGAAATACTTAATATTCTAGGCTACACAAAATAGACAAAAGTGGATTTGACCGCATTTCAAAATGCATATTTCACAAATAAATAATTTATAAGATTTTGTTTTGTTTTTGTGTAGTCTAGAATAAAAAATAATGGAAAATTTGCACACTTTTAGGATATGACTAAGTCCGCACTTTTTTAGTTTTCTTAACAATATGAATTTCAGTTTTTAATTAAAGGGCTCCTTGGGATTCGACCATCATTTGTCCGAACTATATGCTTGAATGACTGCATACAGTAAAGAAACTATAAACTTGTCCCTATGTAGTACATACATCTCATGTGGAGATCGATATCCCTGCCATGATGCTCCACTAAGGACATGGACTAGAAATCCTAACCGCAGATCTTTCCTGGCCCCTCACCACCTCTATCATATGTGGTCATCAGTTGTAGTAGGGTTCTTCCCCTCACCACCTGCTCTTGTTTTCACTGCACCAGAGGAAGTAGGGAAGTGCATTTTATAGGCATGTTTCCACTTCCTCACACATGTTGATATATAAGTTGACTTCGGTGTTTTGTGTTGAAGTAGTTCTGCAAGTGTAAGTATCAGTTGTATTTTCATTCAACTAAAATTGAACGCTTGGTAAGTTGATGTAGACGTAAGAAAGTTAAGCATTGCCTACGACTATCTACAAAAATTCGTATGTCATATGATTTTCACTAATTTTATGGACATTAGATGTTTAAAATAATAGCAGATACCACTGCTACGATTGCATCAAAAGGATGAGAATGCGAACCCGTGGAGCCTACTATTGATCGTATTGAGGTTTTCATCATGTGTGGATGAATCTTGAGTGAAAGTTGGAGCTTCTGTTATGTGTGGATATACCGCTAGTAAATGTTTCATCTCCATCTTGTGCAAATGGACAAGTGAACAATTGTCTCAAGTTGTGAATCATTGTGTAAATCAAGACAATACGAATGTCGATCAAAATAATATTTTTTGATGAATTTGAGATGATCAACATATAACTTGAAGGATGTGCCACTTGCTGCCATGCAATCACGTGGTGTTTGTATGCAATTTTGAATATGTACTAACCCTTTTCTACTGATAATAAAACATGTGGCTTTTGTTTGATTTGATTAGATAGCGCATGAAAGAATATAAAGTCATCAAGTTAATTAAGAGCAATCTCAATAAAAGGCATTAAGGATGGACATATGTTCAAGTTTGAGGGTTAATGAATGTATGATGGATGTTTGAGTATAACTTGAAAATAGCATGATAGTTCTTTAAGGATGAAACACATGTACTCTAATGGTTTGGTGATTTATATTTACTTCATTTTTGAACATTGATAGAATAATATCATAAAGTCTCAAGGGGAGCTGCCGTAGATTGTTGATGGTAATCAAAGTGCATTGATGCACGTCATAATACTTATGGGGTATTTACTACAAGGATGGTCCCCAAAGGAAGGTTGAGGTGATGATATTGTCAAGATTCCCGTCATCGGTGATGAGAACATGTAAATGATGTCATAGAATTGTGCATGTTCAAATAGTGTATTAGGTTAAGAAATATCTTGAAGCATGAAGGCTTGTCAAGTACGATGGGTGAAAACAAATTATTTTATCAATAATGCTTCCCATAGGGATTAAGGGGGAGGTATTTGAAATCTTCACCAAGTGACTATGATTAAAATAAAAATTAATCTTGGTATAAAATATGATCTTTGTGTCCAATATCAGGTAGAAGCACAAGAAAGAGGTATTCCTGGCTAGGTGTTCCAAGTTTAACTAGTATCAAGGTGTTGAGACCAGTTATAGGACAGAAAGGGGTAACCTTTGCATAAGTTGCATGTTGTTTTTTTATTTTTTTCTTTGGGGTGCTTCCAATAATTGTGATTGCTCGAAGGCTTTGACATTGTTCAACATTTTTTGGATGATATTGCTTTCTATTTCCTAGTGAGATCTAAAAAAAGAGATTTCCTAGTGTGGCTTATTAATTAGACATGTTGTGGTGGTTTAAACCATAAAAACTTTATTGATTCCAATATTCGTTGGAGGCAATGATGTTACGTGTTGTTAAACCTCCTTCCTAGTTCGGTTCAACCATCATAGTGAGTCAGCTGTTTAATCATTTGAATTGGGGGAGTTTAGACCGAGTAACTAAAGTTTGGCCTACAAGCATTTCTTGGTTGTATCATTGATTCTGTTTGTGTGAGATGTTTTTTTATCACTAGTAGCGGGTTTGAAATTTGGTTATTTTAGAATGTCCTCTGCCTTGTGTAGAGTGCATGCCAAAAAGTCTAGGATTGCTTCCAATGATGCTAGGTTTTATTCCTATATCTCGAGCGGTCGTTTTCCATATTCTAGCTCACTACATCAAAGCACGCGTGAACGTGTGGTTAATTATTAACACCGAGGAACACGCGGGCTCGTGTTGTCGCGGCAAAAACGACGTCGGGGATAACAACATTGGGAAAACGGCATAGATAGCTCTTTTTTCGCTCGGCTTATGGTCATTCGCCGTGCCATCTATTCCATGGCACCATATGGATGCACATAGAGGTACATTCCAGAAGGATGGTGGAATTTTAGTATTGTGTAACGGTAAGCTAAGACACATTACTCTGTCGTGTTACATCCACGTACTGACGTCACAAACCTAAATACATAATTGATGCTAGCAAATATTTTTCCATTACAACAAATAATTTCCATAATATTTCTGATATAAAATTCTATTTTCATCCATTACATTCTATATAAATTCCATTACATGAATGTCTCCATCATCTGTTTTTATGTGGATATTTAAGCATAGGAAAATCCTAAGCCTATCACTAAGAACTAGATAGAAAAACTACAAAAAGGAAACTATTAAGAAAAAACTCCAACTTTTGTATTCTTTGAGCATATTGACATTCTATACAGATTCTTCTCGCATCGGGGTTAGAAGATCTTCATGATATGCACAACCTAGCTCCCAATACATAAGGCATCATCCAAGTGGTTCTAGTTGAAGACCTCGCCACGGATCTACTAGCCATCCTCCTTGACGTGGATATTAATGAGTGCATATTTGCGTCATGTTTTATATTATTATTTTGCATTGTAGATATAGGATCTTGGTATTTTACGGCGTTCGCACGCACTTTTTATGTTTATTTTCACCAGGATCAGGACAAATGATGGATCCGATGAACACAATTCTTGGACTAGTTATATTGGAGTGGAAAGGATCCAAAAACTACGTAAATTTCTTATTTGGGAAATATTAATAATACCAGAAGAAAACCCGAAGCGATCAAAGGAGACAGAAGGTTTAACAACCAACTATACGGGTCGCCTCCGTATAGTTGGCATCGCCTCCGCCTTCTCAAATAGTTTTACCCCGTGCAACTGGATCGGGGAAACTACATACAGAACACCCAGAAATAGCCAAAACCTCACCTCCGGAAGGCATCTGGAGGGGGAACTTGCCCTAGGGATCCAACTTTTCCCTAAGAAGATTTGGGAGGCCAAGGCATCGATGTCCATCTTCATCAACCGCTGCATCTTCATCACCACCATCATCTCCATCCATCCCATCTAGATCTTGTTGTAATTCTTGCACTAGTTGTGGATTTATACAAGTACTATTTATCAATGATCGTTTCCATTACCATTGCCATGATGTTGTTTGCCTCCATGTCTGAGTAGATTATTAGTTCTTGGGGAGATGGAGAAACCCCGACATGAGATTGAAATAAGATAAAGTTTATTATGATATTCATCGCTGTGACCATGTGTTAGATTGTCTACATCTTGATGTTGGGAGAAGTCGACCTCTCAATATTTGCCTCTTGTGGGGACTTGATGTAGGGAACTACTTGTTGGTAGGAAACGGTATGTTAGCACTTACAATGACTATAAAGCTGTTGAAACCCCTTACGTATCAACATGGGAATCGAGGAAACTAACAAAACACTATCCATGCCATGGGATAGGTCCTGCAGGATTATGTCCCTTAATAGCGCAGTAACTAAATTGATGTTGCTTACTGTCTGCTCTAGTTATGAGGATGATTTGAGCAGTGGTTGCTGCCTCTTTGTCCAAATATGGAGTTCCTCCCACACATACATAGTTGAGAATGTTCATGATAATAATCTTTACCTTAGCCCTTTATCATGCTAGTGGTGTATCCGATAATTCCGTAAAACGCCTTTTCCCACTAAAGTTTCAAATCTCTTTTACATACGCGATACTTATTTTCTGTATTCAGTTTTATTTACTTTACTCACTGTTCTCTTATACAAAAAACCCAAAAACACCTTTTTATGCAATACTCGCATTTTATCTTGTCACTTAAAACTTTATTTAGCATTTCTAGTTTCAGTATTTATTTCAAGAATTCTTAGATTTCAGACTCCTGCTTCCTGTGGGATAGATATATTTATTTTGAAACTAGCTACAAACGATCTATGCATTTGCAGTCCTCAAGCTATTTTCTAGCGCCGTTGCCAGAGAGCAAAGCGCTGTAGGTCTTTTAGTTTTTGCTTATTTACTTTAGTTTTGTTAAGTTTTGTTTTGAGTTACAGGTTTCCACCAACATGATGTATTTTGAGCATATGGCTAGTGCTAACTCACTCAATCACTTTGGAAATCGTATGATATTTATAAAAGAGACAACTCCAACAAGAAGACAAGGGGGATTGAAATAAATCCTCTACTTGGCATTTTACATAAGAAGCAATTTACTGGAGATAAAGAAGATCCTGATCCATTTGAGCATATTGCATGTTTCAAAGATATATGTGGCATGTTCCAATTAACAGGGTATACCACCGATGAGGTAAGGGTTAAACTTTTTAGTCAAACTTTGACAAGTACGGATCTCTCATGGTATAGATCTCTACCCTCAGAAGCCACTACTACTTGGGATAATTTATCTTGTGAATTCCTATCTAAATATTACCCATTATCAAAATCCTTTGGAATCAGGCGTCTTATAATGACTTGGAGCAACCATCCTAATGAAGGACTAGTAAGAGCTTATATAAGATTTAAAGATTTACTTAGTCAATGTCCTCATCATGATTTGCCTAAATGGTATTTATTGCATATATTTTATGTGAGTTTAATTGAACCTAATAAAATTGAACTAGACTCTTGTGCGAGAGGATATTTTATGGATTTACCTATATCTAAAGCTTGGGCTTTACTTAATAAAATTCATGATCATAGAGTTCCATGGAATTTTAGTCTAGGAAGTGAAGGAGGCACAAAAATAGATCATGAATGTATTCACGACTATAATAAAAAAAGGCCATGTTAATGAATTATCTAAAGATCTTTATTTAGATTCAGATCTTGTGTTGCAAGTTGTTAAAGCTTTTACAGAACACGTCAAAGCTCCAAAAGAGGGTTCTGCCAAGTATGATCCACCACCCGTACCAGAGAAGAAAAGAGAAGTTAAAGCAACATTGGCCTTCCTAGAATCAATGTATGAGATATCTTAACCTAACACTGCATAGAAGCATATTGTGGAATATGAGCAGGTCAAGGCAGTACAGGAGGAGAAAGAAGAGGAAAGTGTGCCAATAATTAAAAAACATTTGGATGAAACCAAAGATCAAGAGGTAACCAAGGAAGCAATCATGGTTATGTATGCACATTGTAACATAGTTGAACTTGATGAAGAGACTTCTATATTGGTTGAAGGTAAAATTAAGGTAAAAGATGTGGGTAAGCCTATTCTTCCCTGTATATTTAAAGAAATTTCGCATTACGGTTTATGTGATCTTGGCACCAAAATTAATGTTATATCCTATGAATTTTATTTATAAATAAAAGAAGAAATAACACCAGCTACAATAGAAAATACTGATATGACAATCATGTTAGCCAATAAAATTTTAGAATTCCAATGGGAGTAGTTGAAGATGCAACTGTCACAATTGACAATAAAAATTTCCATATTGATTTTGTAGTTGTTGATATTCCAATTGACACTCTTTGCCCAATCATATTTGGAAGAAACTTTCTGAGTGACATAGGTGCCATAGTCGACTTCAAAAAGGAGGTTGTATCCCTTAAGCTTGGGAAAGCGGAAAAAGAATTCCACTTTTCCAAATTTAAAGACAACCCTCTACATATAAAAGAAGAAAAGAAAGAGAATACTATTGAGGAGATGACAGCTCTTTTCTTAAATAATCAAGATGAAGAAATAAATGAAGACCCAAATTATGAAGAAATAATTATGGAGAATAGAACTTTAGAAGAACTAGAAAGTGAATTTGATTTATTTCCCATAGAAGAACCTCCAACTGATAAAGCTTTTGAAGAGCCAGAAAAGAGAGGGGATGAAGAATTACCACCCCTAGAATTAAAAACTCTACCAGATAATCTTACGTATAGATTCTTAGATGATACTAATAAATTCCCTGTTATTATTAGTGGTAAACATTCAGGGGAAGAAGTAGAAGAACTCATGAAGGTACTAAAGGAGCACCTCAAGGCCTTTGGGTACTCGATGGACGACTTGAATGATATTAGTCCCATGATAGTCTCCCATCAAATATTCATGGAGGAAGGTGCTAAACCAGTTGTGGAATTTAATAGAAGACTAAATCCTGAAATAAATGAAGTGGTAAGAAAATAAATAGTACGCCTACTTGATGTAGGTATAATCTATCTTGTAAAAGAAAGTGAATGGGTAAGTCCTGTTCATTGTGTTCCTAAGAAAGGCGGCTTTACTGTTGTTCCTAATGAAAACAATAAATTGATACCTACTAGAACTATTGTTGGAGATAGGATGTGCATAGATTTCAGGAAATTGAATAAGGAAACAAGCAAAGATCACTATCATTTACCGTTCATAGATCAAACTTTAGCGAGGTTAGCAAACCACACTCATTTTTTCTACTTGGACGGATATTCTGGTTTTTCCCAAATAGTTGTTCATCCCGATGACCAAGTTAAAACAACTTTCATTAGTCCTTATGGTTTACATGCTTACCGATGCATGCCTTTGGATTATGTATTGCTCCAACTACTTTTCAAAGATGCATGACTGCTATTTTTGTAGATTTTATAGAACTGATAATGGAAGTATTTATGGATGATTTTTCTGTTTAGGGAACTTTGTTTACTAGTTGCTTGGATAATCACAATAGAATCTTGCAGCGTTGTGAAGAAACCAATCTTGTTTTAAACTGGAAGAAGTGCCATTTTATGGTCAAAGAATACATAGTCCTTGTACATAAGGTATCATGTAAGGGTATTGAAGTAGATAGGGCTAAAGTTGAAGCAATAGAGAGAATGCCACAACCAAGGGACGTAAAAGGTATACAAAGTTTTCTTGGTCATGTAGGCTTTTATAGAAGGTTCATTAGGAATTTTTCTAGAATTTCTAAACCTTTGAGTAATCTGTTGCAAAAGGGAGTAAGATTCAATTTTGATGATAAGTGCCTTATTGCCTTTGATAAACTTAAATATTCTTTATATCATGCTCCCATCATTAAACCACCTATATGGGATATGAATTTTGATTTAATATGTGAAGCTAGTGATGATGCTGTAGGAGTAATTTTGGGACAACATATAGGTCGCATATTTATTATTATACATCATGCTAGTAGAAATCTCAATAGTGCTTAAAAGAATTATCCTAAGGAAGAAAGAGAACTCTTTGCTGTATTTTTCTCATGTGATAAGTTTCGTTCTTATATTGTTGATGCAAAAGTAAGAGTTCATACGGATTGTGATGGTTTAAAAGAACTCTCCGAGAGGTAGATTCATAAGCCAAGACTGATCCATTGGATCCTTTTACTTCAAGAATTTGAGTTGTTGATCATGCACAGACAAGAAGCAAAGGTAGTGGAAGCAGCATCTTTATTTGACCAGCACGACACCGATCTTATTGAGAGGAGCTTTAGTCCTGATGATTTTCTTTTTCGAGAATTATTATATGAGCTAAAGTCAAATCCCCCAAGAATAAAAAGTCCTTGTTGTTGGAGGATCTTGTCACTCCTGACTAAATAAACGGTAAGTGGAAGGTAAGTTTTCTAACTTAAATAAGTGCCTTGTTTTCATAGTTTTTACTTTAAAAAATTCTATCTTTAAATTCCTCTTGTTTTTCTGAAGTTTTTTAGGGGTTTCTGTAACTATACGGGCGCAACTATACGGCCAAAGAAAAATCTCCCGCCGTATAGTTGGACGTTAAACGTTCTGTATCCCCCCTCACGAAATAATTTCGAGATGCAATATCTATACGGCCGCAACTATACCGCCGGAGAAAATTCTTCCGCCGTATAGTTGGTTGTCAAAGCTTCAGTACCCTCGACCCTTTTTTGTTATTATTATTTATTAAAAAACTCTTTATCAATTCCTAGTCGGTCATCTAACCGACCTGGGCTCGACATATTTGGAAATATCTGCCCGGAACCAACTATATGACTTGAACTATACGGGACGCGACCGTATAGTTGGTCGTTACGGCGCAGGACTCCTCCAAATCCGTGATTTCTTTGTATAGTCGGTTTGGATTGTTTTCTTGGACGAGAATCTGGTGTTTCTCACGAGTTTTACCAACCTCTGACCCTTCTTATATATTGAAATTGTGTCTCTCTCTAATCATAATCAACAGGAACAAATCTACGTCTTATTCATACAAGAGGACACACCACATAGAGCCACCGAGATCCAAGAGGCCAAGGAGAGGAGCTCCTATGGAGATCGAAAGCAATAGCGAGCAAAGAAAGGAGATGAAGATCACCACTTTGGAGTTCTTTGACGATTACAAGGAACGCCAGAAGAAGGATCTGAAGGCCCTCGAGATGATGACTGAATAAATAAACAAGGAGGCACCAGGGACGCCCAGGCATCTCTAGTGGCTGCGAGTTTATCTTGATAAACTTGATGAAGATATCAAGAAAACCATCGAAGCAGGTTTCACTATGAGTCTCAAGGCGATACAAACCCTCCAAAGTAACAATGGGATCATTAAAGAACAAGTGAAAGTGATGGAGAAGAATAACCTTCTCTACAAGCTACACATTAAATATTGGAGGCCATCAATCAATCCCTCCGTCTCAGGCTGGCTCATGAGAAGAAGACACCACGTGCCATGGCGCCATAGTGATCTTCAATAAAACACGGTATCAAATAATCACGAGGGATTACTTGATCCCTCCTGGCTTGATTCCAAGCTTGGGGAGATCTTTAAGACCTTGTAATCTATCTTACAATTTATTTCTATTCTAGTTTTGCATTAGTTCGAGTTCATAAATAAAGTTTGCATCATTAGAATTCCCTTTAGAAATAGTTGATCCCTCTTATGAAATTCTGAGTTTATTATAATATTTGGAGCATTATTGAGTTTGAGTTTGTCCTATTGGATATATGAATTACTTGAGTATGATTTTACTTGCACTTGATGATAGCAATAGGAGTCTTCCACACCATTGGTATTAACGGAACATATAAAGATAATTTGATCAATATGTTGTAGGTCAATGGTTTGATTTACAAAAAGGAGAAATTATCTAATTAATTAAGATGAAAAATAAAAACGTTGGACAAAGGAGAAATTATAAGTGCTATCAAATAGAATGAGAACAAGTTTGAGGTAGAATATTCAAGTTATAAAGATGCTTCATATATATTTGAATTTGATAATTGAGATCGTTAAACTTTGAAATTCCTACATGAAGTGGAATATATGGCTAGCTTATTTACACAACACTTAAACAAAAGTGTGAGCACAAATATATATAGAAACAGAAGAAAAAGAAAGATGAAGAAAAAGAGCGAATGTGCAAAGAGCAAATAGGCATGTATCACTATATTGTAGTAAGACAAAGGGACGTTTGAGATTTTGAATCCCAAGTGAATATGTTAATCCTAAAAACACATGGGACTATCTCACTAACTCATTCGGTTGAACCGAATACTTTTACATCATGTTGAAAATAATCTTTTGTGAACTATTAATTACTAAGGTGTGGAAGCCTGCTAATATTATTTGGATGGTTCGAGTAAGGTACTATTCACGAACCTATTTATGTGTATCTTTTATGATAAATACATGCTGTAACTACCTCATTTATTTTATCGACTCAGTTTCATGAACATGAGGATCATATCCATTAATCTAAACTTGCTCGGGACAAGCAAGAGTCTAAGCTTGGGGAAGTTGATGAGTGCATATTTGTGTCATATTTTAGATTATTATTTTGCATTGTAGATGTAGGATCTTGGTATTTTACGGTGTTCACATGCACTTTTTATGTTTATTTTCACCAGGATCAGGACAGACGATGGATCCGATGGACACAATTCTTGGATCACTTATATTTGAGTGAAAATGATCCAAAAACTACGTAAATTTCTTATTTGGGAAATATTAATAATACCAGAAGAAAACTCGAAGCGAGCAAAGGAGACAGAAGGTTTAACGACCAACTATACGGGGCGTCGCCGTATAGTTGGCGCCGCCTCCGCCTCCTCAAATAGTTTCACCCCGTGCAACTGGATCGGGGAGATGACATACATGATACGTCTCAAACGTATCTATAATTTTTTATGCTCCATGCTTGTTTTGTATCAAGTTTGCTATGTTTTGTCTACACTTTGAGGTATTTTTATATACTTTCTGTAACTAACCTATTGACAAGATGCCACAGTGCCAGTTGCCTGTTTTCTACTGTTTTTGGTTTCAAAAAGCTAAAAAATGAATATTCTCAGAATTGGACGGGACAAAAGCCAAAGTTCATATTTTTCCCTGAACGATACGAAAAATCAAAGACGAGACGGAGGAGGAAACCAGGGTGGCCACATCCTAGGTGGGCATGGGGCCCACCCTGACCGCGCCCAAAGGGTGTGTGGGCCTCCTGGCCCTCCACCGACCTTGCCTCCTTCGCATATAAGAAGCCTCCGACCCAAAACACCTAAAGCATCGACCAAAAAGCCACGAAAAGTTCCGTAGCGCCGCCACCACCGAAGGGGAGATTCGGGGGACAGAAAGTATCTATTTTGGCACCCTGCCGGGACAGGGAGGTGCCCCCGGAGCCATCTCCATCGATCTCCACCACCATCTCCATCACCGTTGCTAATTCCCATGATGATGAGGGAGTAGTTCTTCCTCGAGGCTAAGGGCTCTACCGGTATGCATGATCATGTTGTGGTCATGAGCTTTGTAATCAAGTAGATCTCCTCTGCTACCCAAGTGCTTCAATAGATCTCTACACTCCCCATGTGTGTGAAAGTGACAGCGTGCACGCCATGGTGGCACTTAGGCTTGAGTCTACATAAATACGCATCATGCTTTAATAGATCTATCCTTTTCCCTACGTGTGTGAAAGTGACAGCGTGCATGCCAAGTGTGGCACTTAAGCTAGATTATATATATATATATATTATGAGTTATATTTAGAGTTGGATATCTCTATGAAATTGTGGGGTTTGTTGGAACCAGCTAGCGCTCAAGGTGACAGTGTGGGGTTATCTAGATGGGGAAGACGGACTTTGTGGAGTGCTGTTATAGCCCTACCATGGATTAGAGTGTCCAACCGGAGAGTAGTTCAGGGTAGTATCATTAAGAGAAGATATTTATATGAGAGAGTGTTCACTAGTGAAAGTATGATCCCTAGGCCTTGTTTCTAAACATTGAAACACCATTTGCATCTACATATGTTGCATGTTTGCTTGCTTCCATCTTTTTGCCTTTAGTCCTTACCTCACCGTTAAGCTATTTTCTGGCACCGTTACCACTTGTATTTTACTATCTCTTCGCCGAACTAGTGCACCTATACACCTGACAAGTGTATTGGGTGTGTTGGGGACACAAGAGACTTCTTCTATGTTGATTGCAGGGTTGCTTGAGAGGGATACCTTTGACCACTTCCTCCCCGAGTTTGATAAACCTTGGGTAATCCACTTAAGGGAAACTTGCTGCTGTTCTACAAACCTCTGCACTTGGAGGCCCAACAACTGTCTACAAGAGTAGAAGTGCGTATACATCAAGCTATTTTATGGTGCCTGAGAGGTAAGGTAAAAGGTACTCACATCCTCTGGTGTGAGTTCTCAAAGTAATTTCCTTTAGATTCTGCAATTTTGTCTTTTTGCTTCTTGTTTTCACTAGTTCGGCTTAATGGAAAACAACAAAAAAATTAGAGAGCTTTATAGTATTTATCTTGAGTTAGGACATGAAGTGTTTGAAGAGAAAATTAAGAAACTATGGAGCTTTATTTGCATGCTAATAGCAATGTTATTAGTATGATTTCTTTGAACACCATTATTGCTAATTCTATGGAAACGTCTAAGCTTGGGGAAGCTAGTTTTTATAAGAAAGATCTTTTTAGGTCCCCAGCTTTAGGGAAGAAAATTTGCTCCGGTGATACTTTATCTCCCATATGTGGTAATTCTAATGATGCACGTGATATTTTAAAGCCACATACTAAAAGTGTCCCTTTTAAAATACCTACAAAAATTGTTGATCGTGTCATGGATAACTATTATTTTGGGGATGGAACTGGTGATCACTTGCTTTTTATCCATGAATTATGTGAGTTGTTCAAGTGTGCAGGTATTTCAATGGACCAAGTTAAGAGGAAGCTATTCTGTTTATCACTTAGGGACAAAGCAAGGGAGTGGTATGAGCTACTAGATGATGCTCATCATTTGGAATGGAAGGAACTTGAATCTCTCTTTTACTCTAAATTGTATCCTCCTCATGAAATCCATAAAGATAGGAATTATATTTTTAATTTTCACCCTCATTATGGAGAAAGTATTGCCCAAGCTTGGGGAAGATTGAAGTCACTAATGCTTAAATGTCCCATTCATGAGCTCCCTAGTAATATTATTATCAATAATTTTTATGCAAGGCTTTCATGACATTACAAGGACTATCAAGATACATGTTCAGAGGGATCCTTCACAAGTAAGAAGGTCAAAGCTAAGTGGGATCTTCTTGAAAAAATTCAAAGCAATACCGAAGATTGGGACAACGATAAAGGTAAAGAACCGGGTATTAACTATGAGTATGATTGCATTAGGTCTTTCGCTGAAACTGCTGATTTTCAAGAGCTTAGTGCTAAATATGTTCTTGATCCTCAAATTCTTGTTAGATATTATAGAGCCTTTGCATCCCATATTAATGCTCCTAAAGAAAAATGGGACATGTATCATGAACCTTTTAAAGACACTTGCATGGAAAATGAAAACGTTATTAATGATTGCAATAAACATGCTCAAACTTCTGAAAGTACTATTTCTTATAAGCATGTTAATTTTTGTGGTATGCATAGACCTTGTGAGAAGAATCAAATGGAAGAAGAATATTGTATCACCCACTGGAATGAAAAACCAAAACGTAGTATAAGGTTCTAAATGATCTTGGTAAAAACATTGTGCTCTCTACCCTTTTATTTGTGAACTCTGCTATGAAGTGGGTCATTTCAATTTTCAATGCTCAGGCCATAATAATAACCTTTCTAATCCAATGAGTACTACAAGCTTGTATTGTGATAACGCGATCACTGATAATCAACATGATAAATTTACATTGTTATTGGGGTGTGAAGAGTTATCAAGAAAAACTTCTTTGGTAGACATGAGTGCTTTTGGTATGAATTGCGTCCTGCATGGGTGTCATATTTATTGCGTTCATAATTTCCACGCGAATAGTTATATACAAAATCTTATAAAAGATGACATTTTACCAAAATATGACATGACTAATATGAGTTTTGTTCTTATTAATGAAAAGGAGGAATCCTCCAAAGTTTCTTCTATTGTCTCTAACAATAAACTAGGGTATGTGGATAAGCTTCCTTTCAAGGCTCTCCCTCCTAAATAGGAGGAGAAGAAGAAGAAGAGGAGTAAAAGGAGAGAGGAAACGGTATCTTCCCCTAAGCATGTTGCTCCTATCATAGTTTTTGTTGATGAGTCTGAACTAGATGATGTTCCTATGCCTATTACCTATATTAGTGATCATGATTGGGAAAAGCACACTACTTTTGATATTGAAAATCTTTTTGCACCAATTCTGAAAATGGTGATATTATTAATTGTTTTGCTATTAGTGATATCCATGTTCCTTCCAATGATGATATGTTTACAAATGAACACACTTGGGAAGATAGCTATTCTATTGCTTATGATGATACCAAACCTCCAATATATGATGATTACAATGATGAATATGATATTTTAAGTCCACCTACTATTGAGGAGAAAATAAATTGTGATTACAATATGCCTCCTATATTTGATGATTATGGTGATGGGAATAATAATGATAGCTATTTTGTTGAATTTTCTCCCACTACAAATAAGAATGACTATGCTTATGTGGAGTGTAATAATTATTATATGCATGTGACTCATGATAAGAATGTTTTATTTGATAGTTATATTGTTAATTTTATTCATAATGCTACTTAAAGTTATTATGAGAGAGGGAAACATGGTTTTATGCATCACAATAATATTAAATTTCCCCTCTTTATGTTGAAAGTCTTGAAGTTGCACTTGTTTTGCTTTCCTATGCTTGTTTCTTTGTGCTTTCATTACTTGTTTATTTACAAGATTCCTATGCATAGGAAGTGGGTTAGACTTAAATGTGTTTTGAATTTTCTTCTTGATGCTATCTTTTACTTCAATTCATATTTCTTATGTGAGCATCTTCTCAAATTATCTTGCCTAACTTAAAGGCGCTAAAGAAAAGTACTTTTTGGGAGATAACCCAAGAGTTTTCTTGAGTCTTGGAAGTTATTACTTCAGTAATGACCTCTCCTTATCCTTTTTATTTGCTTTTTGTGCCAAGAATAACCTCTAATGAGAGGGAAGTAAGATTTTGGGGAGTTGCTGTCCCAAAACAGATTTTTGTGCTCCACCGTTAATATTCGTGAGGAATCTCTGTAAGTCGGATTGAGCTGATATTTTACGAATAATCCTCCAGTATGTTAGCTAACTTTCGTTAGTTCATCAGTTTTTGATTTGAGCAACATAAGGTCTTCGAAAAAAATCTGTTTCTACCTGCTGGTCTGTTTTGACAGATTTCTGCCATTATTTGCATTTGCTTCTTATTGATTCCTTTTTGGGTTCTTTTTGGGAAATTGAGCTTTTTGAGGGAATTGCTATAGTATCTTGTGTTTTTACTGAAAGTTTTGATGTTCTAAAGCTAAACCCAAGGGTCTATTATCTTTTGAATACACTAATGTTGCTAATGAAGATTGTATGAAGGAAAAATTTCAGGTGTAGAGAAAGAATGATGTAATGAGATGAAGAATGGATAAAATCTCAAGCTTGGGGATGCCCCCCGTGTCACCCCAAGAAATATTCAAGATGTACAAGGCATCCCCTTCTTCATCAATAAAAATCTCAGGTCTTTCTAGACACTTCGTTTTTTTTGTTTCATGCACTTTTGTGTTGTTCTTGGAGCATCTTAGTTTTTGTTTTTGGTTTTCGTT
The DNA here is from genome assembly GCA_916181665.1 of Avena sativa. Lineage (NCBI taxonomy): Eukaryota > Viridiplantae > Streptophyta > Magnoliopsida > Poales > Poaceae > Avena > Avena sativa. The sequence continues at coordinate 430,765,145 of OV702280.1, forward strand.
TGCTTAGTTTGCTTGAATAAGTTGGTTGGATCACAACACACTTCTTTTGGAGAGAGACACACTCTGTTTTCATTACCTAGAACACTCTAGTTTTCACTCTTATTGTTTTGTGAGTGTTCTCTTTTGCTAGCACTGGGTTTAGCCTTAGTTTTCTTGTGCTTTCAGCTTAGAACTTTTTAGTTCTTCTTTGTGGATTTGTGAGACATTCTGACTGATCTTTATTGATTATTATCTTTGTGAGTTGTTTCAAATAAGATGTTTGGTATTGGAAAAGATTAGAAAGTTTCATGCTTATAGTGGTACAAAAGGAAGCTTGTTTTGAATGTGGCATAGACTTTATCATGTCATGCTAGATGTTTCTTTGACCATATGATTAGTGATTATTGCTGTAGCATGACTTGTTCCAAACAATTGAGATTGCTTAATGTGCCTTGAAAGAATCATGCGTTGTTTTAGCATACAAAAGCATAGTATTTTGGTATTCTCCTTTGATGCCTTGTTTGGGTTGACTTGGCACATGATCACACCATGTTATGACTATGAACAAGTCACCATAGCCTCTATGATCATTTAGACCTTGACTTGTAGTACCACTTTATGCTTTGATTAGTAATGTTTTGTCGCTCTGCATGATTATGGCCATTATTGCTCTTTTAGTTGGTCGCTCCCAGTCTTTTGCTAGCCTGCACTTGTATGAGTAAGATCTACTCATAAATCCAACTCCCAAGAAACCAATTTATTCTAAAGTGTCCACTATAAATTCCTATGCATGGTGTGTTACACCATTCCAATTATATTCTTGTTTTCATCTACCTTCCAATTAAAAAGTATTTTTGTTATGTGAAAACTTAGTGATTAAAGCTCTCACAAACTTGATGGCACACTTTATTTTTCTTGCCTCTAATAAACTCGAACCATTATGTCATCTATGTTGTATATGCTTGCACCTATACGTCGGAATTAGCAGAACCGTGCTATCATGGAGAACTCTTTCAACATTGCACTTGTACTTTGTACACAGTTGATATCATGCTCTTTTGTCTATGGATGTCGTCGGTGTGAAATAAAAGGGGAGCTTGTAAGTCCACGGAGGTATGTATGTGTGTTAGAGAAATGCCTGAGCCGCTAGCCTAAGCCATGCCTAATCATGGTGGAAAGTTGCAGCATCACCATAATGACATCTATGAAGCTTTCTTCTTATATAAAAAAGAGACATATTGAAAAGAGGAAAGAGAAAAAAAACACCATATTTCCATGGTAAATAAGAAGATTGCTGAGATTCTCATTGTCTGCTTGCCTTGTCATTTTGATTATGGGATAGCTCCTGTATCATGTGCAAGGGGTACCCCGTTGGCGGTTCTCTATGATACACATGTACTTACTATGACAATAACTTACATGTGACTAAAGTTGAGTAGCATGAGGTGCGACCCTCGTATTCAAGGGGCATGAGATTGCCAACTTATACTTTGTCAAGCATATACTCCATATTTTGTTCACTTTAACCTTAATCACTTCAAGATGCTTATGATAGGGGCAATGAGAGCTAAAAGCCAACAAGTACCATAATTTTTGGAAGCTCTTTTTGAAACTTGAAATACCTGTTTCCCTTTATGAAGGGCCTTTCTTCCACCATTATATTGAGTCTCCACCTTCTATCCTTTAGGCACTAGTTAAGAGAGCATAGTTGCCATTCTTAGTTCTATGTGCATTGTCCCAAAACTTATTGATTGATGCATATTGTTGATATTACTTTTTCTTGTGCTATTTGTGTCTAGTCACTCTTATGAACTTTGAAGGTGTCATATGCATCTATGTTCTACTCCATGAGGGACAAGCTGAATGCCACCATGCCATGTTTTCTATATCTGAAACAAACAAACGTTTTTCAATGCATGTTATTCATGAATCTTTGTTTGTAACCTTTCATGTTGCATGCATAGTTACTTTGTCTTACTGTTAGGACTCCATCTTTCATGCTCATGTTTAGAGTACTTTGATCCCAACTTTCAATGCTTTGCAAATGGTTTATCAAGATTGTGATGGTGCATGTCACCTCAAAAATTATTCTTTTTTATCACTTACCTACTCGAGGACGAGCAGGAGTTAAGCTTGGGGATGCTTGATATGTCTCGAACGTATCTATAATTTTTTATGCTCCATGATTGTTTTGTATCAACTTTTCTATGTTTTATCTACACTTTGAGGTATTTTTATACACTTTCTGTAACTAACCTATTGACAAGATGCCATAGTGCCAATTGCCTGTTTTCTGCTGTTTTTGGTTTCAGAAAGCTAAAAAATGAATATTCTCGGAATTGGACGGGACAAAAGCCAAAGTTCATACATTTCCCTGAACGATACGGAAAATCAAAGACGAGACGGAGGAGGACACCAGGGTGGTCACACCCTAGGTGGGTGTGGGGCCTACCCTGGCCACGCCCATAGGGTGTGTGGCCCCCCTGGACCTCCACCAACCTTGCCTCCTTCGCCTATAAGAATCCTTCGACCCAAAAACCCTAAAGCATCGACCAAAAAGCCATGAAAAGTTCCGTAGCACCGCCGCCACCGAAGGGGAGATTCGGGGGACAAAAAGTCTCTGTTTCAGCACCCTGCCGGGACAGGGAAGTGCCCCCGGATCCATATCCATCGATCTCCAGCACCATCTCCATCACCGTTGCTGATTCCCATGATGATGAGGGAGTAGTTCTTCCTCGAGGCTAAGGGCTCTACCGGTAGCTATCTATTCATCTCTCTCTCTATGCATGATCATGTTATGGTCATGAACTTTGTAATCAAGTAGATCTGCTCTGCTACTCAAGTGCTTCAATAGATATCTGCTCTCTCCATGTGTGTCAAAGTGACAGCGTGCATGCCATGGTGTCACTTAGGCTTGAGTCTACATAAATACTCATCGTGCTTTAATAGATCTATCCTTTTCCCCATGTGTGTGAAAGTGACAGCATGCATGCCGTGTGTGGCACTTAAGCTAGATTATATATATAGTTTTTATGAGTTATATTTGGAGTTGGATGTCTCTATGAAATTGTGGTGTTTGTTGGAACCATCTAGCGCTCAAGGTGACAGTGTGGGGTTATCTAGATAGGGAAGGCGGACTTTGAGGAGTGTTGTTATAGCCCTACCATGGTTAGAGTGTCCAACCGGAGAGTACTTCAGGGTAGTATCATTAAGAGAAGCTATTTATATGAGAGAGTGTTCACTAGTGAAAGTATGATCCCTAGGCCTTGTTTCTAAATATTAAAACACCATTTGCATCTAGATCTGTTGCATGTTTGCTTGCTTCCATCCTTTTGCCTTTAGTCTGTACCTCACTGTCAACCTATTTTCTGGCACCGTTACCACTTGTATTTTACTATCTCTTCGCCGAACTAGTGCACCTATACACCTGACAAGTGTATTGGGTGTGTTGGGGACAGAAGAGACTTCTTCTATCTTGATTGCAGGGTTGCTTGAGAGGGATACCTTTGACCACTTCCTTCCTGAGTTCGATAAACCTTGGGTAATACACTTAAGGGAAACTTGCTGCTGTTCTACAAACCTCTGCACTTGGAGGCCCAACAACTGTCTACAAGGATAGAAGTGCGTAGACATCAATACACAACACCCAGAAATCGCAAAAACCTCACTTCCGGAAGGCATCTGGAGGGGGAACTTGCCCTAGGGATCTACCTTCACCCTAAGCAGATCTGCGAGGCCAAGGCATCGATCTCCATCTTCATCAACCGCTGCATCTTCATCACCACCATCATCTCAATCCATCCCATCTAGATCTTGTTGTAATTCTTGCACTAGTGATGGATTTATACAAGTACTATTCATCGATGATCGTTTCCATTACCATTGTCATGATGTTGTTTGCCTCCATGTCTGAGTCGATTATTAGTTCTTGGGGAGATGGAGAAACCCTAGCATGAGATTGAAATAAGATAAAGTTTATTATGATATTCATCGCTGTGACCATGTGTTAGATTGTCTACATCTTAATGTTGGGAGAAGTCGTCCTCTCAACATTTTCCTCTTGTGGGGATTTGATGTAGGGAATTACTTATTGGTAGATGTAGGTATATTAGCACTTACAGTGACTATAAAGCTGTTGGCACCTCCTACGTATCAACTTGGGAATCGAGGGAACTCACAAAACACTATCCATACCATGGTATAGGTCCTGCGAGATTATGTCCCTTAATAGCGCAGTAATTCAATTGATGTTGATTGTTGTCTGCTCTGGTTATGAGGATGATTTGAGCAGTGGTTGTTGCCTCTTTGTCCAAATACGGAGTTCCACCTACACATACATAGTTGAGAATGTTCATGATAATAATCTTTACCTTAGCCCTTCATAATGTTAGTGGTGTATCCGCTAAACCCTGAGAACTCCTTTTTCCCACTGATGTTTCAAATATCTTTTACATACGCGATACTTATTTTCTGTATTCTATTTTATTTACTTTACTCATTGTTCTCTTATACCAAAAACCTAAAAACACCTTTTTACGCAATACTCACATTTTACCTCTTCACTTAGAACTTTATTTAGCATTTCTAGTTTCAGTATTTATTTCAAGAATTCTTAGACTTCAGACTCCTGCTCCCCGTGGGCTTGATATCTTTATTTTTAAACTAGCTACAAACGAGCTGTGCACTTGTAGTCATCAGATATATATACTAGCCATCCTCCTCGTAGCATATCTGAAAGAGCCCTAAGATTTTTTAACAAAGAGATATAATAACAAATAAAATGAAACCCAATATGTTGAAGGGATGAATAAGAAACCCTACGGAACATGCATGGAAGTTGAAGTTGCAGCCTCCGACGTAGCTTTAGCTTATTGGGAGGTCATTACATAGGGAAAAGAGGATGATATCTTGGGGGTTAGTACTGGACACTAGTGGGGAGATATGGGATCTCGAGTTAGTAATGGAGACTAGTGGAGAGGTATGTGATCTTGTGTTACTACTGAAGACATGGGAGTGATGTGAGACCTAGCGTTTAGAGTGGAGAGAAGAAGTGTAACGGATGTGTGATGGGTGACATGGTCCATGGGATTCTTTAGATCACAAATCTTGATTGTTAGTGTTTCCCCTTGTGCAAAGGGGTGTGGATCTTGTGAGGTAGATAAAAATTCAAATAGGTCACAAATAGTGGGACACACATGTCAGCGAGACATGACTGGCCAGTGGGACATGTTTGAACATACTCCCACATTTACGTCACTTATAATTGACGGGGCAACGATTGAATGCATCCATTGCCTAAGTGTGCCATTAAAAATTGCCTCTCTTGTGTGCCACCTACCATAAAATGATTATGTTCAGGTATGTGGTCTGTGACGACACAAAATTAAACGCCCCTTATAGGCGCCGAGAATGGTCATTTGCTAGGCAGATATTTTTGTCTTGTGTCGTCAAAAGAAGTGTCACAGATGGGGAAGGGGTATTTTTGTAGTGGTTGTTCTACATTTATTCAGTACTTATTGTTTGTTCTTCCTACGGTGTTCTCCAACAGCCATTTTCTAAACTTTAGGTATTTTAGTAACTATTTAGCATTTAAAATTGTTATAAACTTTATATTCATAATTATATTTCTAGACACTTAAGAGTTTAACTCTTTATCTCAAAATGGTTTGCAAAATGTTGCCATAATTATATTCATGACATGCAAATTTGTCCCGGTGAAATTCATGAAATATGAAATTTGGGAGTTACCCTCATGTATGACTATGCGACGTCAATATATATATATATATATATATATATATATATATATATATATATATATATATATATATATATATATATATATATCGACGCGGATTTACTATCCACCATGCTAGTTGTGCATACAGATTTCACCGTCCGATATTACTATCTTTTAATTCCACAATATCCCAACATCGCTTACTAATGGTTTTTCGTTAACGACATCCTTCGTCGTCCGTCTACTGCTAATGCACAAGTCTACTTTCTTGAACGTGGGTTTGTCATTTGTCTTTTGTTGTTCCTGTTGCATATTTGATACCAGAAACGTTTGTTTGTGGGTTTTCAAATCTATCTCCATGCAGTTTGATTTTTTGTCCGTGCTTTTTTTCATCCTTGTTGTTCCTTTTGTATATTTGATACCACAGACGATTGTTTTTGGGTTTAGAAATCCATCTCCATCCAGCTTGATATTTTGCCCGTACTTTTTTCCATCCCCACGCAGCACCTCTTGGTACTATATGAGAACCAAAATAAATGTATGCACTCATTGAGAACAACTTTAAAAAATCGTGTCTACTCAATAAAATAGATAGAAATCTTTTGTCTTAGTTCGTAGTACCAAAACGGTGAAGAAGTTAACTGCTCCAACCTTGCGAGTGTCGATCGATTAAACCGCCTAAAAAAATACATGTTTATTATTCACGTATTTGCCTAGATTGACGAATTTGGTAAAATTAATATGTACTAAGATCGTAGCGCAGCGTGACATGTGCTACGAGTTCTCGCGTGACGCATTCCCTTGTGGTGCTCTGCTACCCTCCTCACTGGCGGAACGAGTTTGGTCTATGCCTGCTTGCGATGGGTTGGGTAGGGGAACATGTTCAAGTTCGTCAAGGTTGTGTGAAAATATTATTGAACTAGACGGTATTGGACACTGCTTTTGGTTTACATGGTGTGGAAAAAGGAAGGTTCGACAATTTTTTAATAAAACGAAAATTGAATTAGACGTCACACCAACTTTTAAAATACAACAACTTATTCTTCTAGATCTTGTACAAACTTGGTGTCGTGTTGTGTGCGCATATGCTTGCGACGGGTTGGTGGGAGGGGAACATGTTCGTAATGATCATAATCATTTTCTATAACCATCGACGAAAACACGAAACGCTTCTGCAATGTTCCTACTTCGGATTCTCTCGGTGCATTTGCATTTGGCGTCTGCCCCTTCCTAAAGACCCATTCCGCGTTGCCGCTATTCTCTGTGCTTTGGTCGATTGACAGGGGCTAAACAGAGACAACCCGACTTCAAATATATGGATAGTGGTAGAATATCATATATCCTTCGCATAACAAAGATTTGTCACATAAATGCAGGAAACACAAAAACTCACGAGTTATCGGGCACCAAGATGGATTCATGTGGGATGGATACGAACACGCAGGCAAAAAATATTTGTGCAGAGGTGTGTTATATTGCATGTGTCACCTTGAGGTGTGAAAAGGAAAGGATATATGACATGGTAAATGACAAATGTGTGGGAAAGACTCCTCCATGTGGATGGTTGTTGTCATTTCCACCTCTAACAGAAGATGTACTCTGGATACAACATCCGTTAATTCTTTTTTTTGTCTAGATTACGTTTCGTTAATCCGTCTATGTGATCGTTGTTTATCCTACGGTAGAACGACCATGCACAGCTAGCCGAGTGAGTATCCCACTATTTTGCATATATATGTATATATATATATATATATATATATATATATATATATATATATATATGATAATCTGTAACTTCTATAACTGACATGTAACCCTGCTAAGCTTGAATAGTGTTTATGAGTCGCATACCTATGTGTATGCATGTTCATAATATTCTACCAGTCCAAGTTATTGTAAACATGGGGTTCTTATGTTGCTAGTCTGCATGTGTTAGTATAGAATACAACTTTTAAGCTTGCATATACCGTGATGAAGTACTACCTAAGATTCTTAAAGCAAGAGCCCTCTCCTAAACACTAATCAACATCAACAGGTTTCCAGATCCTCTCCATGACCCTCTAGTAGTGGTAGGGGGTGTCGACCTCGAATCTATGCTAGGTGTTGTGGTTAGGTCCCTAAAGTTAGGTTTTTGGTCAACCGACATAAGATGTATTGTCGCGATGGAGGTGCTCAGCATGTTAAGGATACGGTATCTTTATCTCCATGTACACCTCATGGCACTGGTCTTGGTAGCCGGGTTGATGAGAGCGGGGCATCAGTTGATTGTTTCTCCCTTGGAGTGGTGGATACCGTTTTGTCTATGTGCGTTGCAGTTTTGTCTCGTTGGCACTAATCTGCGGAGCGGATGGAATGGTTATATATTTTGGTCCTACTGGTCCATTTTTGATCGATAATGGTTGCCTAGTCATGGCTTTGTTGGGGAGTCTATGAGGTTTGTGTTTGTGGTTCTGTCTGGGAGGACATGGTGCGTCATTTAGACCCTATTTGGTTTTTTTTTCTGCGATAAAATGATATGCTTTGCATATCTTGTCCATGAGTGTATTTCTGTTTGTATCGTTGACTTCGAGGATGTTATGACAATCTTATTCTTATTAGTAACTATGGGAAGCGTTATCCTTGACTAGGGAGGTGTGGTGTTTATATATGAGATCGACATACAAAGGATATGTGTCCATGTCGTACACAAACACGTCTTATACATGATGTGGTACAACATCGACCTAGTATAGATGCATGATACTAACATGCATGACTAAGTACATTATATTGTTTAACACCTCTCTTCAATCATAACTTATCTAAGTTAAGAATGTGAAAAAATACCTCTAACTATCGTGTAGCGAGAGACTTTGTGAAGCCATCTACCAATTGATCTCCTGAAGCAAATATACCGTATGTCCAAAATCTTTTGGGACAACCTCTCAAACAAAGTTATAATCAACTTCAATATGCTTTTCTCTAGCATTAAACACTTGATTACAAGAGTCGTACATAGCTTCAATATTATCACACCACAAACACGGGGCTCGATAATGCGATATTCCCAACTCAATAAGCAAAGAATGCACCTATATGATCTCAGCCAAGGCATTCGCTAGTGCTTTCTATTCAGTCTCTATACTATACCTAAGAATCTGTAGCATGTTTTCTTCCAATCTATGAGATCAAGTTTGATCCCAAAAAATTGTGAAACCACCTATAGACCTTTTGTCATATAGACACCCATTCCAATCAGCATCGGAAAAGGCACTAACAAAGGTAGAATCATATGAACCCATGCACAATCCAAGTGAGATTGTATCCCATAAGTATCACATGATACGCTAGACATGTGTCCTATGAACTCAACTGACAAACCTAGTATACAAAAAAATTCAATATATGTTCTAGTCAAAGTGATATACTACAAAGCCCTAATAATACTCCTATAGCAAGCATAATCTTCACTCAAGACCCCGCCATCAGTCATAGAAAATTTATCAGACAATGACAAAGGAGTACTAACAGGCTTGCATATCTTCATATTTACATGGATAAGAAAATCATTTTCATATTTTTGTGAGAGAATAATACGTCATGTACCATTTAAACCTCAATCCCAACAAAATAACGCAAAGCTCCTACATCCCTGAGAGGAAACTCCAGTCCAAGATCATGAAGAATAACATCAACCACCTTCCCTAAGGATCTAGAAACAACAATATCATCTACATAAATGAGAATGAAGATGGAGACTCCCCTTTGTTGTAGAAAAATAGAGAAGTAACCCCTGGATTGAGTAAAACCAAGTGAATCAAGTTTGGAACTGAGACGAGAGTACAACGCACGAGGTGCCAGTTTCAACCCATGCAGATTTATCAAGTTTACAAATATGTCCCAGTGAGAGCGTGCCTCATATCTAGGAGGTTGCTTCATATAGACCTCTTATTCCATAACACCATGCAAAAAATGTGTTTCTTCACATAAAGTTGACGAAGCTACCAATCTCGTGAAGCAGAAAGAGCCAACACCAAACGATTAGTCACCGCCTTGACAACATGAATAAATGTTTGCTCGTTGTAAATTCCATAATGCTGCTTAAAACCATCAGCAACCAAGCAGGTTTTATATCTATGAATCGAGCCATCATCTTTCCTATTGGCTTTATAAACCCAATTATAGTCAATAATATTTTTATAACTACTAGCCAGAACCAAATGAGAGCCAAATATTGCTCACCCAATGCAGATTTCCACACTACTAGGAAACTAGCTATAGATAAAAGACCTTCATTGGTGCATATAAAAGTGCATGCTCTATAGAATTAATTCCGTGGCGCATAAAAATGCATGCGCCATAGAAATATGGCAATTCTGTATCGCACGCAACCCATATGCTCCACATAAATGTGTGCTTATGCTACACATATTTTTGCGTGTGCCACAAAAATTTGATGGGATCCACAACCAAGTATGGGTGGATGAGATTCTGTGACGCATATACACCCCACACCCCTTGTAGATTGCCTTTTAAGTTTTGTAAAAAATAAACGAAAATGATAAAAACTTTTAAAAACAATTCCTTCGAGACGTAGTTATATTTTGGGTATAGTTGTAGGGGAAATTGAAAAACATGAATTTTGATGTATTTTGCAAAAAACGTCGTGTCTCTGTAATACGGCTCCTGATTTTGTATACGACCTCCATAGGAACTCTTTAACATCTCAAAACAATTGTCTCGAAATTTCCCTTTCCAATTCACTAGATTTACAGAATGCCCCAAATTCGAAAAGAGTAAAAAGTAATTTCAAAAATAAGAATTTTTCCTGCAAAAATAAGGGGAGACATTTCCATGGCGCACCTTCTACCTCTCCTTTCTCCTTCTCTCCTCTCCTTTACTCCTCTCCTCCACTTCTTCTCTCCTTATCCTCCCCTTCCTCCCCTTATTCCTCCCCTTCTCCATCAAACTCCTCATCCACCTCCTGCCATGGTCTCCTCCACCACCCCGACGACCTCCTCCTCCGGCGACCTCCTCCGGTGAAACCCTCCTCCACCGATGGCCTCCTACTCCTCCTCCTCCTCCTCCAGCCACCACCTATGGCCACCAGCTCCGGTGACCCTCCTCCTCCGATCCACCCACCTATGACCTAGCCCTCCTATAGTGGACCATACCTTTGGTGGCCTCCTCCTCCGGCCACCACCTCCGGCGACCCCCCTCCTCCACCCACATCCGGCCTAGCCCTCCTCTGGCGTCCCCGTCCTAGATTTGGACAACTTTTTATATTAAAAAAATTATGTGGCACATATTGATATGTGCCACAAAAAAATTAGTGGCGAGGTAACAATGGTGCATCTAGTATGCGCCATAGAATTGTAAAAATATGCGCCACTTATTAGCCTTTTGCTAGTAGTGCCATCTAGGATGAACAACAACTTCCTAAACATTATCAGGTTCACCAGAACTGTAAATATTAGTAAAGATAATTCGATCATACAGCACAATACCATCACTGTCATGCTGAAGCCTTTCATGAGGCTGAACAACTCTATGTTTCTGCCTTGTACGCGCACTATAGTTGGACCTACACTCTATTGACAGAAGATTTAGGGGAATCTACAGAAACATACAAACCAACCGTAATTGATCCGTGTGTGAGTTGGGTGGAGAGGCACTGAATGCAAAAGATCCACGTTCATTAGATGTGGCATTCAAAACCACGTCGACCCACATGAGAGGAAGCAAGATAATTTCACGTCACCATATGGCAAGACACTATCGTCACATAGGCGTGCACCTGGAGTTGATTGCGATGCCTATCCTGAGGTGGATCGGTCTAAGCTGCTACGGTGAACGGATGTAGTAGGGGAATCAACAGGTATATCATCATCGGAACCAACACATGAACCATAATTTTCTTCTGGCATAAAATTATGTCATGATTCGTATTCAATAAACTCAACAATACCACTATTAGCAGGATTAGCATTTGAACTATCTCGCAATTCGTACTCCCCATCATGATGTTAATTAAAAGGTTGAAAATAAAGAGTAATATGAATAACTTTTGCATGTAAATAGCATTGCAAAGCAAAGCAAGAAAAGGGTACACCATTTCATGAAAGACAATGTCACGCGAAATGTATACATGACCAGTGGATGATACCAAGTATGCAAAGGTTTGAACTATCTCCGAAGGATATGATTAAGCTACTCACTTGAGAGCCCCTCTTAATATTACAATTACCTATCCTATAAACCGGTCTCCCCAACTAAAACCATGAGATCGGTAAGAAACAAACCCTATCAAGAATATACCTTTGCCTTGAGTATATTCCACTTGAGCTTGACGATAACGATCTTGTCCACCTCAAGATACAACACCTTTCTTCATTGTGCTAGCTTGGCGAAGTCTTGCAAATTTCTCCCTCATACTCACTATGGGAGAGCCTCTCTTTTAGGCATATCTTTACATATCCATGATCATCATAATTATGGCAAGCCCCGAGCATATCATCTCTTCAAGATGGCTCATCTTGAAATTGCACTTCATTACTCCTTTTCTTCATTATGTTGGTGCCTTGAAGGTACACTAGAGATATCAGTCCATCTTATTCTTCAAGACAAACTCGCCATAGGCTCAACTCTCCCTTAACCAATCTCTGGGTCACTCTTGAAACCTTGGTCAACACTTGATCTTCTTCACTTTCTTCTTATTCTTCTTCAATTCTTCTACCTTGAAGCCAACACATGCTCCAAGAGATGCCAATGGACAATTCCTAGAAGTGTAACTCAATGCAAACAGTAGTACATAGAGATTGTCATTAATTACCAAAACCACACATGGGGGCCCACATTCTCTTTCAACAATGGTATGTTTAGTTAGAATTAAAATTAGACCATGGGCTTAAAGAAAACCTTATCGAGGGATTAAAAATAGGAAGCATGTCGTTTCCATACATTGACTATATAGTATTAAATAGATGCATGAGATTATATCTTTTGAACAATCAGGACTTGAAATGTTAACAAAATCAACATGATAAACTAATGAGAGGCTATAAACTCTTTATTGTCTCACATGTATTTATAAATGGAATAGAAAGGAGATAACATCGGAAGCAATTGTTGTGCATTTTTTGAAACAATATTTTGTGGAATATAGGTGGCAATTGGCATGCAATCCTAGTATGTAAGGCACATGGACTTAAAAGAGAGTATTATCCTATAATGATTTGGTATGTGCAACATGTTGAAAAATGGATGGTGTATTTTTGTGCATTAATTGATGAGTATCATATGCACGCATAGATCGTCAAGAAGATTCTGAGTGGCTTAACAAGGAGGGTTGGGCCTTCAGGTACCATCTTGAGGACCAGTTGCTCCAGATCTTCACCGGTGAGGAAGAGTACTGGCGCCAACGCAGCAGAATTAACTGGACCCTGAAGGGTGACGCGAATATGACATACTTCCACGCCATCAGTTGGCGCTAGAATTAACTGGACCCTCAAGGGTGACGCGAATATGACATACTTCCACGCCATCGCTCATGGTCGTGGAAGTAAGTGTGCCATTTTCTCTCTAGTTACTGACCAAGGTACCATGTCATCCAAAGCCTAGATCCAAGAACACATATACTACTTCAATAGAGAGTTGCTAGGCACCGAGGAGATGAAACTTCTTAATCCTGCTCCGGATTTCTAGCCGGTGGACAAGCACTTTCCCTCCAAGAAAATGAACAACTGGCTCTATCTTTCCTCCCTGAAGAACTTTATCCTATTATCAACAACACCAAGACAAAAATTGCACCGGGCCTAGATGGGTTCCCAGTTTCTTTCTTTAAAAAGTTCTTGCCGTAGCTTAGGGGCTTGGTTCTTATCATCCTTAATGGCTTTACTCTTGAATGCTTGACATCTCCTGCCTTAATTTTGGAGATCTAACCTTGATACCAAAAGTGCTAGGGGCGGATAGTATGAGACAATATAGACCCATAGCATTGATAACATCATCTTTAAGTTAATTGCAAAACCATATGCCTCCCAACTATCTTCTGTAGCGCACATGATTGTAGCACACTCTCAGAGTGCTTTAATCAAGGGTAGGTTTATCCTTGATGGAGCATTATCTCTGCAAGATATTATCCACGAGCTACCGTCAAAAAATATGGGAGGAATTAATCTAAAACTTGATTCCAATAAGGCCTATGACAAGGTGAATTGGTCCTTCCTCAAAGAAGTGCTAATTAGGAAGGGTTTTGCCTCTGGCATGGTGCATAGGTTGATGCAGGTTGTATTGTGTGGACAAACGGCCATTTTGATCAATGGAAAGTACGGCCATATTTTAGAAACAAAAGGGGAGTGAGACCTCTCTCCGATTCACTTTGACCTAATGGTGGATTTCCTCTCGGTGATGTTATCTATGGCAAACACAGCAGGGCACATTCAGGGAGTTCTCACTCATACCATTCCGGAAGGCACCACACCAGGAGTACGTGTACGATGCAACCATTCTCATTCGGAACGACCCCTTAATGATTGCAAACATTAAATTCCTTCTCATGTTCTTTGAGCTTTTGTCGGGGTTTAAGATCAACTTCCATAAAAATGAGGTCATAGTGATGGGATCTCCTACAAGCACATAAGCCAGAGAGGCCCAAATGATAAATTGCAAAGAGGGAGGTTTTCCCTTCACTTGCCAAAGGTTTCTGTGTGTTATAGAGTTGACCCATAACAAGGACAACTCCTCACACTACCTTTGGAAGGCTGACCCTGATAAAATCTTTCCTTTCCAGCCTACCCACCTTCACAATGGGTTTATTCCTTCTTGTCGATGGGACGCATGCCAGTTTCAACAAATACATGTCTCACTTCTATTGGGAAGGCACTGGCAACAAAAGAAAATACAATCTTCTGAGTTGGCCTGACATGTGTGGCGCCATAGAGTTTGGTGGTTTGGGCATTATCAATTCTAAACCGATGAACATGTCTCTGATGTCCAAGTGGATATGGAGAACCCTGATGGTATTAGCTCTCTTTGGAAAAGGATCCCGAGAGAAAAATACCTAGGGGAAAACAATTTTGTTTCTTTTCTTCTTCCGTGACTTTAAGGTTCTCAATTCGGGTGTAGTTTGCACAAGATTAAGGATTATTTCAGGTTGGGGCTAAATTTTCTCTAGGCAATGGTCAGAAAATTAGGTTCTTGTGGGTAGATTGGTGGATAGGGGAGGGCCGTTTATTTGACCGCTTCCCATAGGTTTTTGAAACCAGTGATGATCCACATATTTCGGTCAGCGATGATTTTACCGGAATAGCATGGAATCATGGCTTTCTATGCTCATTTCTACTCGAAGAAATGGCTAGATGGTATGCTTTGTTGGTGGAGGTACTAGTGGAAGCTCCTTTAACTGATCCTAACAAGGTTTCTTGGACCCTTGAGAGCTCTGGAACCTTCTCAGTAAGCTCCTTATACAGACGGTTGTGCAAGGTGCCACGATTGTCTATGCCAAGGACCTGTGGGTGACTCATCTCCCAGTGAAAATAAAACTTTTCCTTTGCGAATTAGCTAGAGATCGTCTTCCTTCTAATGACCAGATTTTGAGAAGACTTGGGTGCACATATGGCAGTTGTGCCCTCTGTGGGTGACAAGATAAAGCCAAACACATTTTCTTTGACTGCTCACTTGGAGTTAGAGGGATGTTGAAGTGTTCCTGAAACCCTGCCACTTTTGCCCATCTCTTTTTTATTACTCATAATTTTTCTCGCAGGGATAGGAGGCTACTTTGGTTATTCTTTGCTGCTATTTGTTGGGCGCTGTGGAATACACGAAATAAGTTTACAATAGAACATACTTTCCCGTGCTACCCCCGCAGATGTTTGGTTAAAAATTCCTATATATTATTAGCAGTGGAGACCTTTGCTGAAGCCCAAGGACCCCTTTGCTGGATGAGATCGCGGTGAAAACGAGGAATACGTATCCTGGGCTGCGACTTTCTTCTGATGTGAAGTATTGTATGCATGTATCGAACTTGATCTCTGTATGTTTGCCCGTCTTTTTTGGCTTGAGATCTATCATTTGCCTAGTGCTTTTCCCTGTGATGCTATGTAATGTAAGCTGGTAACCCCAGCAACCTTGTAAGCCTGTTACTGAACCTCGTTTCGTTTGACGCTTTATCAATTTAAAGTTGGGCAGAGAGTGCCTTTTATCTAAAAAAAATATAGAGAATAAAAGAATGTAAGTATTTACAGCGTTGTTTGAGGTGGACCGAATATATGCACTATCTAACTAAAATATGTGATTTGGGAAAACATCATCAAGGGAATTAACAACAGATGCTGTCATATGCATATATCGACTACTACATATATTTAAATAGATGCATGAGATGACATCTTTTGAATATTCAAAACTTTAACAACGGATGCTGTCATATGCATACACCTGAAGTGTGTGCATGGTTGACATCTTGGAATGCCCCAAGTAACGCTATGAGCTATCGTTGTACTCTAACTGACCATTTCTAGTAACATTGGGCTCTACTGTTGAGATTATGCGTTGATGCTCTGGCCCCCAAAGTCAATTTTCTTTGCCATGATGGACATATTAAATTTCCGGGCCTTGGTGCTCAAAGTTCTATATCAAAATTTACAGGCTGTCACTGTTTATAGAACTGCAGTGAGTACGAAGGACTGATTACTGCAGTGGTCTCTTTAAACAGTATCATCCCAGAACCATAATAATAGATACTACTACAAAGATCGTACTACACAGCTGTCATCTTTGACTCCTATAGAATGACAAATTGTTCGATTGATAATCGGGAAGGCATAGAAATATTTCTGATAAGTTGGAGTCAGAATATTTCACAAAATTAGTCGAAAGAGTTAAGAAATATCCCATGCATGCCTGAACTATAGTTCTTCAAATCAAACAATCTCTCTTGGTAAAAATTCTAAAGACTACAAACCTGTACGGAATAGGCACTAATATGGTTAATAAGTATAAAATGTAATATTGGGAAAATATCTATATAGGCAAAGTGTTGTACTTTAATTACGTGTCTTTCCGAAGGGTTGTGCTCGCTTTTGGGACTATGATTCGTGGAATGCGAAAAACTAAAGAATCAGAAAATTAGCAGGACTATACTTTCATGTTTATCTTAAAATCCAATATTAGAGAAATTGCATTTGATTAATCATAAAGGAAATATTGAAATCGTTCCAAAAAGTATTCGATTTAATCTTCCTTCCGATATTGCAAAAGAATGTTTATGAAATCAAGTATGTGCATTGTATATCCTACAAACCGAACAAGCCAAACATGCACAAAACTTAGAATAATAAGCTTCAGCCTTCTAAAGAGACATAAAATAATGACTTTGAGTGTAATCTCCCTACTAGATCACACCGTTTGAGCAATAAAATGGTCGAGCCAACTGAATATTCTAGTTATTATCATAAAATGAATGTTTTACAGGAAATACATACTCTCTCCGATCCAATTAATGGCCTCATATTTGTTTAGATTCAGATGTATCTAGACATATTTTATTGCTAGATACATCTAAATCTAGCCAAATCCGGGACCATTCATTTGGACAGGAGGGAATAGTAATAACTGAGAGCAAATTTGTCAACATCAAACTAAAGGAGCACCATTAATGTATGGAAATGCCTTTCTAAAAACGAAAGGGATATTACGTTTGATTAATAATATGTGGAATATAGAACTCATAACAACAAGGATCTGATGTAACTAATATTCCATATGATATTACAAGGGATTTTTTTTGCAAAAGACTTCTTACAAATTAAAGTATATGCATTGAATATCCTACAAAAAGATCACACCGTTTGAGCAATAAAATGGTCGAGCCAACTGAATATTCTAGTTATTATCATAAAATGAATATTTTATAGGAAATACATATCTAGACATATCTCAGGCATTAATTTGGATCTGAGGGAGTAGTAATAACTGAGCGCAAATTTGTCAGTAGCAAACTAAAGGAGCACTAGTACTTTATGACAATGCCTTTCTAAAATTACGTTTGATTGATCATATGTGGAATATAGAAGCCGTAACAAAAAGATTTGATGTAGCTAATATTCCATATGATATAACAAGGGATTTTTTTTTTTTGCAAAAGACTTCTTACAAATTAAAGTATGCATTGAATATCCTACACCATTTGAGCAATAAAATAGTCGATGCAACTGAATATCCAGACATAACCATAAACTAAATGTTTTACACGAATTTGTAGGAATAACTGATAGCAAATTGTTCAATATAGCAAAGTAAAGGAACACCAGTACTGTGTGCCAATAATGGCTGTTTTAAACTGAAGGGAAATAGATAATACTGTAGATCTCAGCGCATCTTCATCTTCTGTGTGAGAGCTGGGGACTAGTCACTAGACTTGCTGACGAGAGTTAACCACGGGAGTTAACCACGGAAGGGAAATTAGATTTTATGGATGATTTGGTAAATAAAACACTACTAAGGCTGACGGTGGGTCCTTTGATTGCCACATCATCAAATACATCTCTACATCGCCGGCGGTGACTGTGAGTGACGCTCCGACGCGTCTTCAGTGACCGTAAACTCGTATTCCCGTTATACAATGACTGTATTAACTTCGCTAAGCAAGTTCAGTGACTAACCATGAATTTAACTCGAGAGTTAACCACGGGAGAAGGCAGCTAGCTGTCGAGGTCCTTTTGGTCCTCCACCCATACTGTCGGTGAAGTTTACACAGAACACCTCGATGTTGTCAGCGATGAAACGCACTAGCAGAACACCGTCGTCGGCGTCGGCAGTATCTTGTTGCATCGCGGACCTCATGCCGAAGCCGCTGCCATGCCTGTGGCGAGCCTCCTGCCTAGCCACGTACACCAGGTGAGGCTGCGGCAGAAGCTCCAACTTGCGCACGTCGCCTGCCGGGGTCGGGACGTAGAACCTGCCGCGCACGGAGAGACTGCCCACGGAGGTGATCTTCCCATCCGGTTCCCATCATACGATATATCAAGCTCTTGTTTTAATTTACAAAGTTCATTTCCCTTCATATTTTTTGCTAGAGCCCAGCTATATAGGTCTGACATGACAAAATATACTACTAACGCACACAATTATGGCTTGAAACTTTCCGAATATTGAAATGGAGGCCGAGCTATAGGGTGCACATTATTTTTAAAAATTTCAAACATCATATTGAAAAGTTTTAAAATATTCCAAAAAAAAGTCATGCATGCATATATAGTCAATAATGTGTACTACAACCATGTCAAATCGTGTTGCGAAATACTTAATATTCTAGGCTACACAAAATAGACAAAAGTGGATTTGACCGCATTTCAAAATGCATATTTCACAAATAAATAATTTATAAGATTTTGTTTTGTTTTTGTGTAGTCTAGAATAAAAAATAATGGAAATTTTGCACACTTTTAGGATATGACTATGTCCGCACTTTTTTATATTTCTTAACAATATGAATTTCAGTTTTTAATAGGGCTCCTTGGGATTCGACCATCATTTGTCCGAACTATATGCTTGAATGACTGCATACAGTAAAGAAACTATAAACTTATCCCTATGTAGTACATACATCTCATGTGGAGATCGAAATCCCCACTAAGGACATGGACTAGAGATCCTAACCGCAGATCTTTTCTGGCCCCTCACCACCTCTATCGTAGGTGGTCATCAGTTGTAGTAGGGTTCTTCCCCTCACCACCTCCCCTTGTTTTCACCGCACCAGAGGAAGTAGGGAAGTGCATTTTATAGGCATGTTGCCACTTCCTCACACATGTTGATATATAAGTTGACTTCGGTGTTTTATGTTGAAGTAGTTCTGCAAGTGTAAGTATCAGTTGTATTTTCATTCAACTAAAATTGAACGCTTGGTAAGTTGATGTAGACGTAAGAAAGTTAAGCACTACCTACAACTATCTACAAAAAATTGTATGTCATATGATTTTCACTAATTTTATGGACATTATATGTTTAAAATAATAGCAGATACCACTGCTACGATTGCATCAAAAGGATGAGAATACGAACCCGTGGAGCCTACTATAGATCGTATTGAGGTTTTCATCATGTGTGGATGAATCTTGAGTGAAACTTGGATCTTCTGTTATGTGTGGATATACCGCTAGTAAATGTTTCATCTCCATCTTGTGCAAATGGACAAGTGAACAATTGTCTCAAGGTGTGAATCATTGTGTAAATCAAGACAATACGAATGTCGATCAAAATGATATTTTTTGATGAATTTGAGATGATCAACATATAATTTGAAGGATGTGCCACTTGCTGCCATGTGATCACGTGGTGTTTGTATGCAATTTTGAATATGTACTAACCCTTTGCTACTGATAATAAAGCATGTGGGTTTTGTTTGATTTTATTAGATAGCGCATGAAAGAATATAAAGTCATCAAGTTAATTAAGAGCAATCTCAATAAAAGGCATTAAGGATGGACATATGTTTCAAGTTTGAGGGTTAATGAATGT
The DNA here is from genome assembly GCA_916181665.1 of Avena sativa. Taxonomy (NCBI): domain Eukaryota; kingdom Viridiplantae; phylum Streptophyta; class Magnoliopsida; order Poales; family Poaceae; genus Avena; species Avena sativa. Next base: position 430,785,363 of record OV702280.1, read on the forward strand.
ATGATGGATGTTTGAGTATAACTTGAAAATAGCATGATAGTTATTTAAGGATGAAACACATGTACTCTAATGGTTTGGTGATTTATATTTACTTCATTTTTGAACATTGATAGAATAATATCATAAAGTCTCAAGGGGAGATGTCGTAGATTGTTGATGGTAATCAAAGTGCATTGAGGCTCGTCATAATACTTATAGGGTATTTACTATAAGGATGGTCCCCAAAGGAATGTTGAGGTGATGATATTGTCAAGATTCCCGTCATCGGTGATGAGAACATGTAAATGTTGTCATAGAATTGTGCATGTTTAAATAGTGTATTAGGTGAAGAAATATCTTGAAGCATCAAGGCTTGTCAAGTACGATGGGTGAAAACAAATTATTTTATCAATAATGCTTCCCATAGGGATTAAGGGGGAGGTATTTGAAATCTTCACCAAGTGACTATGATTAAAATAAAAATTAATCTTGGTATAAAATATGATCTTTGTGTCCAATATCAGGTAGAATCACAAGAAAGAGGTATTCCTGGCCAGGTGTTCCAAGTTTAACTAGTCTCAAGGTGTTGAGACCAGTTATAGGACAGAAAGGGGTAACCTTTGCATAAGTTGCATGTTGTTTTGTTAGGTTTTTTTTCTTTGGGGTGCTTCCAATAATTGTCATTGCTCGAAGGCTTTGACATTGGTCAACATTTTTTGGATGATATTGCTTTCTATTTCCTAGTGAGATCTCAAAAAAAGAGATTTCCTAGTGTGGATTATTAATTAAACATGTTGTGGTGGTTTAAACCATAAAAACTTTATTGGTTCCAAGATTTGTTGGAGGCAATGATGTTACGTGTTGTTAAACCTCCTTCGTAGTTCGGTTCAACCGTCATAGTGAGTCAGTTGTTTAATCATTTGTTTTGGGGGAGTTTAGACCAATTAACTAAAGTTTGGTCTATAAGCGTTTCTTGGTTGTATCATGGATTCTGTTTGTGTGAGATGTATTTTATCACTAGTAGCGGGTTTCAAATTTGGTTATTTCAGAATGTCCTCTGCCTTGTGTAGAGTGTATGTCAAAAGTTCTAGGATTGCTTCCAATGATGCTAGGTTTTATTCCTATATCTCCAGCGGTCGTTTTCCATATTCTAGCTCACTACATCAAAGCACGCAGGAACGGGTGGTTAATTATTAACACTGAGGAACACGCGGGCTCGTGTTGTCGCGGCAAAAACAACATCGGGGATAAAAACATTGGGAAAACGGCATAGATAGCTCTTTTTTCGCTCGGCTTATGGTCATTCGCCGTGCCATCTATTCCATGGCACCATATGGATGCACACACTAGTGGAGAACGTTGCATGCGTCCCGGTTGGTAAGGGACATTAGTCCCGGTTGCCCAACCGGGACGGGGCAATCGGGACTAAAGCCCGAACCTTTAGTCCCGGTTGCCCCACCAACCGGGACAAAAGATCATACACGTGGCCGCTGCTCTGTGCGAGGGGGGGAGGACCTTTAGTCCCGGTTCGTAATACGAACCGGGACTAAAAGTTTTTTTAAAATTCTATTAAAAAAAAAAATTAAAATTTTTAAATTTTTTTTTTCAAATTTTTTTAAACCTTTGAATTATTTACTTGTTAATCTCCCACATCTCTCATTTTTCTAATTTATACTTAATCTCAGTTCAAATCGTACTTACAGTCAAACTTCCCATCCGGTCACCCATCCTAGCACTACTCCACCCCCAGCACGCTTAACTTCTTCATTCCATCTCTCCCACCTGCGCGAAGAACTAATATATCTTGTTGTCAAGACTAGTATATCAATCTTATTAACTCATATGATATGTGACACGTTTTTATTTTTTGAAATTAAGAACAACTATTTTTAGTAAACAACAATAAATAATTAATAATAACATTTTATTCTAATGAAAGTAAAAACTAATTAAATTAATATTTTATTCATTTTTGCCATTTATTCATTTAATATGACATAAACAATATCTCAAATCTGTAAATCGAAATTTAACAAATAATATATCCATTATTATCAGAAAAATGCGAGGAATTCAAATATGACATAAAAAATACTAAAATAATTTAATTTCTGAAATAATTTTTTTTCTTTTCGAATTTTAAGAATCCAAAACGGCCTAAGTATGTTGAAATCAAAGAGCTAATTTTTTCTGCACGTTTTGATAGGTTGAGCGCTTCGTCTAATTTTCTCTTTTGTACGTATTGATAGGTTCTGGTCAGTCGTTGAAGCAATAATATCTTACTCTTATATGCATTGCTAGGAATCTACTAGGACTATCTTTTCTCGGTTTAGCATTTACATAAACATCAGAAAGGCTGCGTAATGCAAAGTACTTGTCTCCATTCTTTTGCACTAACGATGAGTGAACCACCAGCTATTTGTTTGTTCCTCAACCAACTGTCTCCATTCTTTTGCACCAGGTTTCAGTTTCTGAACTATGAATATGGTAGCATCGAAAATGTGTGTCAGCAAAAACTATAATGGACAATCAACAACACATCATAAATTAGGTTCGCTGATGCATTTTTGGTAGCTAGCTCATGGCCTGGTTGAGTACTGTTTGCATGCGCAGCTGTTGATAACAGTTTTGGTAGCTAGCTCCATTTTTTATAACCTTTAGTCCCGGTTCGTATCACCAACCGGGACAAAAAGGGGTGCCCCGGTGCCAATCCCTTTTAGTCCGGGTTGGTAATACGAACCGGGACTAAAGGTCACACCTTTAGTCCCGGTTGGTGATACGAACCGGGACTAAAGGTCCCGTCATCGGGGCACCCCTTTTAGTCCCGGTTGGTGATACGAACCGGGACTAAAGGTCCCGTTTGACCCGGGACTAAAGATTGCTGGCGTTCTAGCCGTTGGAACCGGGACTAATGCTCACATTAGTCCCGGGTCCAACCATAACCGGGATTAATGCTCCAAACTAGGGTGGACGTATGACTCTTTTTCTACTAGTGACATAGAGGTACATTCCAGAAGGATGGTGGAATTTTAGTATTGTGTAACGGTAAGCTAAGACACATTACTCTGTCGTGTTACATTCACATACTGACGTCACAAACCTAAATACATAATTGATGCTAGCAAATATTTTTCCATTAAAACAAATAATTTCCATAATATTTATGATATAAAATTCTATTTTCATCCATTACATTCTATATAAATTCCATTACATGGATGTCTCCATCATCTGTTTTTATGTGGATATTTAAGCATAGGAAAATCCTAAGCCTATCACTAAGAACTAGCTAGAAATACTACAAAAAGGAAACTATTAAGAAAAAACTCCAACTTTTGTAGTCTTTGAGCATATTGACATTCTATACAGATTTTTCTCGCATCGGGGTTAGAAGATCTTCATGATATGCACAACCTAGCTCCCAATCCATAAGGCATCATCCAAGTGGTTCTAGTTGAAGACCTCGCCACGGATCTACTAGCCATCCTCCTTGACGTGGATATTAATGAGTGCATATTTGCATCATGTTTTATATTATTATTTTGCATTGTAGATGTAGGATCTTGGTATTTTACGGCGTTCACTCGCACTCTTTATGTTTATTTTCACCAGGATCAGGACAGATGATGGATCCGATGAACACAATTCTCGAACCAGTTATATTGGACTGAAAAGGATCCAAAAACTACGTAAATTTCTTATTTGGGAAATATTAATAATACCAGAATAAAACCCGAAGCGAGCAAAGGAGACAGAAGGTTTAACAACCAACTATATGGGTCGCCGCCGTATAGTTGGCACCGCCTCCGCCTTCTCAAGTAGTTTCACCTCGTGCAACTGGATCGGGGAGACTACATACAGAAAACCCAGAAATCACCAAAACCTCACCTCCGGAAGGCATCTGGAGGGGGAACTTGCCCTAGGGATCCATCTTCGCCCTAAGAAGATTTGGGAGGCCAAGGCATCGATCTCCATCTTCATCAACCGCTGCATCTTCATCACCACCATCATATCCATCCATCCCATCTAGATCTTGTTGTAATTCTTGCACTAGTTGTGGATTTATACAAGTACTATTTATCGATGATCGTTTCCATTACCATTGCCATGATGCTGTTTGCCTCCATGTCTGAGTAGATTATTAGTTCTTGGGGAGATGGAGAAACCCTAGCATGAGATTGAAATAAGATAAAGTTTATTATGATATTCATCGCTGTGACCATGTGTTAGATTTTCTACATCTTGATGTTGGGAGAAGTCGACCTCTCAATATTTGCCTCTTGTGGGGACTTGATGTAGGGAACTACTTGTTGGTAGGAAACAGTATGTTACCACTTACAGTGACTATAAAGCTGTTGACACCCCTTACGTATCAACTTGGGAATCAAGGAAACTCACAAAACACTATCCATGCCATGGGATAGGTCCTGCGGGATTATGTCCCTTAATAGCACAATAATTCAATTGATGTTGATTGCTGTCTGCTCTGGTTATGAGGATGATTTGAGCAGTGGTTGCTGCCTCTTTGTCCAAATATGGAGTTCCTCCCACACATACATAGTTGAGAATGTTCATGATAATAATCTTTACCTTATCCCTTTATCATGCTAGTGGTGTATCCGATAATTCCATAAAACGCTTTTTCCCACTGAAGATTCAAATCTCTTTTACATACGCGATACTTATTTTCTGTCAGTTTTATTTAATTTACTCATTGTTCTCTTATACAAAAAACCCAAAACACCTTTTTATGCAATACTCGCATTTTATCTTGTCACTTAAAACTTTATTTAGCATTTCTAGTTTCAGTATTTATTTCAAGAATTCTTAGACTTTAGACTCCTGCTTCCTGTGGGATAGATATATTTATTTCGAAACTAGCTACAAACGATCTGTGCACTTGCAGTCCTCAAGCTATTTTCTGGCGCCGTTGCTAGGGAGCTAAGCGTTGTAGGGAGCTAAGCGTTGCTAGGGAGCTAAGTTTTATTTTGACTTACAGGTTTTCACGAACATGATGGATTTTGAGCATATGACTAGTGCTAACTCACTCAATCACTTTGGAAACCGTATGATTTATAAAAGAGACAAATCCAACAAGAAGACAAGGGGGTTTGAAATAAATCCTCTACTTACTTGGAATTTTACATAAGAAGCAATTTACTGGAGATGAAGAAGATCCTGATCCATTTGAGCATATTGCATGTTTCAAAGATATATGTGGCACGTTCCAATTAACAGGGTATACCACCGATGAGGTAAGGGTTAAACTTTTTAGTCAAACTTTGACAAGTACGGATCTCTCATGGTATAGATCTCTACCCTCAGAAGCCTCTACTACTTGGAATAATTTATCTTGTGAATTCCTATCTAAATATTACTCATTATCAAAATCCTTTGGAATCAGGCGTCTTATAATGACTTGGAGCAACCATCCTAATAAAGGACTAGTAAGAGCTTATATAAGATTTAAAGATTTCCTTAGTCAATGTCCTCATCATGATTTGCCTAAATGGTATTTATTGCATATCTTTTATGTGAGTTTAATTGAACCTAATAAAATTGAACTAGACTCTTGCGCGAGAGGAGCTTTTATGGATTTACCTATAACTAAAGCTTGGGCTTTACTTAATAGAATTCATGATCATAGAGTTCCATGGAATTTTGGTCTAGGAAGTGAAGGAGGCACAAAAATAGATCATGAATGTATTCATGACTATAATAAAAAAAGGCCATGTTAATGAATTATCTAAAGAGCTTTATTTAGATTCAGATCTTGTGTTGCAAGTTGTTAAAGCTTTTACAGAACACGTCAAAGCTCCAAAAGAGGGTTTGGCCAAGTATGATCCACCACCCGTATCAGAGAAGAAAAGAGAAGTTAAAGCAATATTGGCCTTCCTAGAATCAATGTATAAGATACCTTAACCTAACACTGCATAGAAGCATATTGTGGAATATGAGCAGGTCAAGGAAGTACAGGAGGAGAAAGAAGAGGAAAGTGTGCCAATAATTAAAAAACATTTGGATGAAACCAAAGATTAAGAGGTAACCAAGGAAGCAATCATGGCTATGTATGCACATTGTAACATAGTTGAACTTGATGAAGAGACTTCTATATTGGTTGAAGGTAAAATTAACGTAAAAGATGTGGGTAAGCCTATTCTTCCCTGTATATTTAAAGAAATGTCGCATTAATGTTTATGTGATCTTGGAACCAAAATTAATGTTATATCCTATGACTTTTATTTATAAATAAAAGAAGAAATAGCACCAGCTATAATAGAAAATACTGATATGACAATCATGTTAGCCAATAAAAATCTTAGAATTCCAATGGGAGTAGTTGAACATGCAACTGTCACAATTGACAATAAAAATTTCCCTATTGATTTTGTAGTTGTTGATATGCCAATTGACACTCTTTGCCCAATCATATTTGGAAGAAAATTTTTGAGTGACATAGGTGCCATAGTCGACTTCAAAAAGGAGGCTGTATCCCTTAAGCTTGGGAAAGCGGAAAAAGAATTCCACTTTTCCAAATTTAAAGACAACCCTCTACATATACAAGAAGAAAAGAAAGAGAATACTATCGAGGAGATGGCGGCTCTTTTCTTAAATAATCAAGATGAAGAAATAAATGAAAACCCAAATTATGAAGAAATAATTATGGAGGACAGAACTTTAGAATAACTATAAAGTGAATTTGATTCTCCCATAGAAGAACCTCCAACTGATGAAGCTTTTGAAGAGCCAGAAAAGAGAGGGGATGAAGAATTACCACCCCTAGAATTAAAAACTCTACCAGATAATCTTACGTATAGATTCTTAGATGATACTAATAAATTCCCTGTTATTATTAGTGGTAAACATTTAGGGGAAGAAGTAGAAGAACTCATGAAGGTACTAAAGGAGCACCGCAAGGCCTTTGGGTACTCGATGGACGACTTGAATGATATTAGTCCCATGATAGTCTCCCATCAAATATTCATGGAGGAAGGTGCTAAACCAGTTGTGGAATTTAATAGAAGACTAAAGCCTGAAATGAACAAAGTGGTAAAAAAATAAATAGTATGCCTACATGATGCAGGTATAATCTATCTTGTAAAAGAAAGTGAATGGGTAAGTCTTGTTCATTATGTTCCTAAGAAACGCGGCTTTACTATTGTTCCTAATGAAAACAATAAATTGATACCTACTAGAACTATTGTTGGACATAGGATGTGCATAGATGTCAGGAAATTGAATAAGGAAACAAGAAAATATCACTATCCTTTACCGTTCATAGATCAAACTTTAGAGAGGTTAGCAAACCACACTCATTTTTTCTACTTGGATGGATATTCTGGTTTTTCCCAAATAGCTGTTCATCCTGACGAGTTAAAACAACTTTAATTAGTCCTTATGGTTTACATGCTTACCGACGCATGCCTTTTGAGTTATGTAATGCTCCAACTACTTTTCAAAGATTCATGACTGCTATTTTTGTAGATTTTATAGAACTGATAATGGAAGTATTTATGGATGATTTTTCTGTTTAGGGAACTTTGTTTACTAGTTTCTTGGATAATCACAATAGAATCTTGCAGCGTTGTGAAGAAATCAATCTTGTTTTAAACTGGGAGAAGTGCCATTTTATGGTCAAAGAATACATAGTCCTTGTACATAAGGTATCATGTAAGGGTATTGAAGTAGATAGGGCTAAAGTTGAAGCAATAGATAGAATGCCACAACCAAGGGACGTAAAAGGTATACAAAGTTTTCTTGGTCATGTAGGCTTTTATTTCTTTAGGAATTTTTCTAGAATTTCTAAACCTTTGACTAATCTGTTCCAAAAGGAAGTAAGATTCAATTTTGATGATAAGTGCCTTATTGCCTTTGATAAACTTAAATATGCTTTATATTATGCTCCCATCATTAAACCACCTATATGGGATATGAATTTTGATTTAATATGTGAATCTAGTGATGATGCTGTAGGAGTAACATTGGGACAATATATAGGTCGCATATTTAATATTATACATCATGCTAGTAGAACTCTCAATAGTGATCAAAAGAATTATCCTAAGGAAGAAAGAGAACTCTTTGCTGTATTTTTCTCATGTGATAAGTTTCGTTCTTATATTGTTGATGCAAAAGTAAGAGTTCATACAGATCGTGATGTTTTAAAAGAACTCTCCGAGAGGTAGATTCATAAGCCAGGACTGATCCGTTGGATCCTTTTAATTCAAGAATTTGAGTTGCTGATCATGCACAGACAAGAAGCAAAGGTAGTGGAAGCAACATCTTTATTTGCCCAGCACGACACCGATCTTATTGAGAGGAGCTTTAGTCCTAATGATTTTATTTTTTGAGAATTATTATATGAGATAAAGTAAAATCCCCCCAAGAAGAAAAAGTCCTTGTTGTTGGAGGAGATTGTCACTCCCGACTAAATAAACGGTAAGTGGAAGGTAAGTTTTCTAACTTAAATAAATGCCTTGTTTTCATAGTTTTTACTTTAAAAAATTATATCTTTGAATTCTTCTTGTTTTTCTAAAGTTTTTTAGGGGTTTCTGTAACTATACGGGTGCAACTATACGACCGAAGAAAAATCTCCCGCCGTATAGTTGGACGTTAAACGTTCTGTATCCCCCCTCGCGAAATAATTTCGAGGTGCAGTATCTATACGGCCGCAACTATACCGCCGGAGAAAATTCTCCCGCCGTATAGTTGGTTGTCAAAGCTTCAGTACCCTTGACCCTTTTTTGTTATTATTATTTATTAAAAAACTCTTTGTCGGTTCCTAGTCGGTCATCTAACCGACCTGGGCTCGACATATTTGGAAATATCTGCCCGAAACCAACTATATGGCTGGAACTATACGGGCCGCGACCGTATAGTTGGTCGTTACGGCGCAGGACTCCTCCAAATCCGCAATTTATTTTTGATAGTCGGTTTGGATTGTTTTCTTGGATGAGAATATGGTGTTTCTCACGAGTTTTACCGACCTCTGAACCTTCTTATATATTGCAATTGTGTCTCTCTCTAATCATAATCAATAGGAACAAATATATGTCTTATTCATACAAGGGGACACACCACATAGATCCACCGCGAGATCCAAGAGGCCAAGGAGAGGAGCTCCTATGAAGATCGCAAGCAATATCGAGAAAATAAAGGAGATGAAGATCACCCATTTGGAGTTCTTTGACGATGATAAGGAATGCTAGAAGAAGGAGCTGAAGGCCCTCGAGATGAAGATTGAAGAAATAAACAAGGAGGCGCCAGGGACGCCCATGCATCTCTAGTGGCTACGAGTTTATCTTGATAAACTTGATGAAGATATCAAGCAAACCATCAAAGCAGATTTCACTATGAGTCTCAAGGCGATACAAACCCTCGAAAGCAACAATGGGATCATTAAAGAACAAGTGAAAGTGATGGAGAAGAATAACCTTCTCTACAAGCTACACATTAAATATTGGAGGCCATCAATCAATCCCTCCGTCTCAGGCTGGCTCATGAGAATAATACACCACGTGCCATGGCGCCATAGTGATCTTCAATAAAACATGGTATCAAATAATCACGAGGGATTACTTGATCCCGCCTGGCTTGATTCCAAGCTTGGGGAGATCTTTAAGACCTTGTAATCTATCTTACATGTTTTTATTTCTATTCTAGTTTTGCATTAGTTCGAGCTCATAAATAAATTTTGCATCATTAGAATTCCCTTTAGAAATAGTTGATCCCTCTTATGAAATTCTGAGTTTATTATAATATATGGAACATTATTGAGTTTGAGTTTGTCCTATTGGATATATGAATTAATTGAGTATGATTTTACTTGCACTTGATGATAGCAATAGGAGTCTTCCACACCATTGGTTTAACGGAACATATAAAGATAATTTGATCAATTTGTTGTAGGTCAATGGTTTGATTTACAAAAAGGAGAAATTATCTAATTAATTAAGATGAAAAATAAAAACCTTGGACAAAGGAGGAATTATAAGTGCTATCAAATAGAGTGAGAACAAGTTTGTGGTAGAATATTCAAGTTATAAAGATGCTTCATATATATTTGGAATTTGATAATTGAGATCGTTAAACTTTGAAATTCCTACATTAAGTGAAATATATGGCTAGCTTCTTTGCACAACACTTAAACAAAAGTGTGAGCACAAATATATATAGAAAAAGAAGAAAAAGAAAGATGAAGAAAAAGAGCGAATGTGAAAAGAGCAAATAGGCATGTACCACTATATTGTAGTAAGACAAAGGGACGTTTGATATTTTGAATCCCAAGTGAATATGTTAATCCTAAAAACACATGGCACTATCTCACTAACTCAGTCGGTTGAACCGAATACTTTTACATCATGTTGAAAATAATCTTTTGTAAACTATTAATTGCTAAGGTATGGAAGCCTGCTAATATGATTTGGATGGTTCGAGTAAGGTACTATTCACGAACCTATTTATGTGCATCTTTTATGATAAATACATGCTGCAACTGCCTCATTTATTTTATCGACTCAGTTTCATGAACATGAGGATCACATCCATTAATCTAAACTTGCTCGGGACAAGCAAGAGTCTAAGCTTGGGGAAGTTGATGAGTGTATATTTGTGTCATGTTTTAGATTATTATTTTGCATTGTAGATGTAGGATCTTGGTATTTTACGGCGTTCACATGCACTTTTTATGTTTGTTTTCACCAGGATCAGGACAGATGATGGATCTGATGGACACAATTCTTGGACCACTTATATTTGAGTGAAAAGGATCCAAAAACTACGTAAATTGCTTATTTGGGAAATATTAATAATATCAGAAGAAAACTAGAAGCGAGCAAAGGAGATAGAAGGTTTAATGACCAACTATACGGGCCGCCGCCGTATAGTTGGTGCCGCCTCCGCCTCCTCAAATAGTTTCACCCCGTGCAACTGGATCAGGGAGATGACATACATGATACGTCTCAAACGTATCTATAATTTTTTATGCTCCATGCTTGTTTTGTATCAACTTTGCTATGTTTTGTCTACACTTTGAGGTATTTTTATACACTTTCTGTAACTAACCTATTGACAAGATGCCATAGTGCCAGTTGCCTGTTTTCTGCTGTTTTTGGTTTCAAAAAGCTAAAAAATGAATATTCTCGAAATTGGACGGGACAAAAATCCAAAGTTCATATTTTCCCTAAATGATACGGAAAATCAAATACGAGACAGAGAAGGACACCAGGGTGGACACACCATAGGTGGGCGCGGAGCCCACCCTGGCCACGCCCAAAAGGTGTGTGGGCCCCCTGGACCTCCACCGACCTTGCCTCCTTCGCCGATAAGAAGCCTCCGACCCAAAAACCCTAAAGCATCGACCAAAAAGCCACGAAGAGTTCCGCAGCGTCGCCGCCACCAAAGGGAAGATCCGGGGAACAGAAATTCTCTATTCCCGCACCCTGCCGGGACAGGGAAGTGCCCCCGTAGCCATCTCTATCGATCTCCACCACCATCTCCATCACTGTTGCCGATTCCCATGATGACGAGGGAGTAGTTATTTCTCGAGGCTAAGGGCTCTACCGGTATGCATGATCATGTTGTGGTTATAAGCTTTGTAATCAAGTAGATCTGCTCTGCTACCCAAGTGCTTCAATAGATCTCTACACTCCCCATGTGTTTGAAAGTGACAGCGTGCACGCCATGGTGGCACTTAGGCTTGAGTCTACATAAATACTCATCGTGCTTTAATAGATCTATCCTTTTCCCCACGTGTGTGAAAGTGACAGCGTGCATGCCGTGTGTGGCACTTAAGCTAGATTATATATATATTTTTATGAGTTATATATGGAGTTGGATGTCTCTATAAAATTGTGGTGTTTATTGGAACCATCTAGCGCTCAAGGTGACAGTGTGGGGTTATCTAGATGGGGAAGACGAACTTTGAGGAGTGATTTTATAGCCCTACCATGGATTAGAGTGTCCAACCGGAGAGTAGTTCAGGGTAGTATCATTAAGAGAAGATATTTATATGAGAGAGTGTTCACTAGTGAAAGTATGATCCCTAGGCTTGTTTCTAAACATTGAAACACCGTTTGCATCTAGATCTGTTGCATGTTTGCTTGCTTCCATCCTTTTGCCTTTAGTCTTTACCTCACCATCAAGCTATTTTCTGGCACCATTACCACTTGTATTTTACTATCTCTTCGCCGAACTAGTGCACCTATACACCTGACAAGTGTATTGGGTGTGTTGGGACACAATAGACTTCTTCTATCTTGATTGCAGGGTTGCTTGAGAGGGATAACTTTGACCACTTCGTCCCTGAGTTTGATAAACCTTGGGTAATCCAATTAAAGGAAACTTGCTGCTGGTCTACAAACCTCTGCACTTGGAGGCCCAACAACTGTCTACAAGAGTAGAAGTGCATAGACATCAAGTTATTTTCTGGTGCCGTTGCCTGGGAGGTAAGGTAAAAGGTACTCACATCCTCTGATGTGAGTTCTCGAAGTTATTTCCTTTAGATTCTGCAATTTTGTCTTTTTGTTTCTTGTTTTCACTAGTTAGGCTTAATGGAAAACAACAAAAAAATTAGAGAGCTTTATAATATTTATCTTGAGTTAGGACATGAAGTGTTTGAAGAGAAAATTAAGAAACCTATGGAGCTTTATTTGCATGCTAATAGCAATGTTATTAGTATGATTTCTTTGAACACCATTATTGCTAATGCTATGGAAACGTCTAAGCTTGGGGAAGCTAGTTTTTATGAGAAAGATCTTTTTAGTTCCCCAGCTTTAGGGAAGAAAATTTTCTCTAATGATACTTTATCTCCCATATGTGGTAATTCTAATGATGCTCGTGATATTTTAAAGCCACATACTGAAAGTGTCCCTTTTCAAATAACTACAAAAATTGTTGATCGTGTCATGGATAACTATTATTTTGGGGATGGAACTGTCCATCCTGGTGATCACTTGCTTTTTATCCATGAATTATGTGAGTTGTGCAAGTGTGCAGGTATTTCAATGGACCAAGTTAAGAGGCAGCTATTCTCTTTATCACTTAGGGAAAAAGCAAGGGAGTGGTATGAGCTACTACATGATGCTCATCATTTGGAATGGAAGGAACTTGAATCTCTCTTTTACTCTAAATTTTATCCTCCTCATGAAATCCATACAGATAGGAATTATATTTTAATTTTCACCTTCATTATGGAGAAAGTATTGCCCAAGCTTGGGGAAGATTGAAGTCACTAATGCTTAAATGTCCCATTCATGAGCTCCCTAGTAATATTATTATCAATAATTTTTATGCAAGGCTTTCATGACATTACAAGGACTATCTAGATACCTATTTAGAGGGATCCTTCACAAGTAAGAAGGTCAAAGCTAAGTGGGATCTTCTTGAAACAATTCAAAGCAATACCGAAGATTGGGACAACGACAAAGGTAAAGAACCGGGTATAAACTATGAGTATGATTACATTAAGTCTTTCGTTGAAACTGCTGATTTTCAAGAGCTTAGTGCTAAATATGGTCTTGATCCTCAAATTCTTGTTAGATATTATAGAGCCTTTGCATCCCGTATTAATGCTCCTAGAGAAAAATGGGACATGTATCATGAACATTTTAAAGACACTTGCATGGAAAATGAAAATGTTATTAATGATTGCAATAAACATTCTCAAACTTCTGAAAGTACTATTTCTTATAAGCATGTTAATTTTTGTGGTATGCATAGACCTTGTGAGAAGAATCAAATGGAAGAATAATATTGTATTACCCACTGGAATGAAAAAACCAGAACGTGGTATAAGGTTCTAAATGATCTTGGTAAAAAAATTGTGCTCTCTACCCTTTTATTTGTGAACTCTGCTATGAAGTGGGTCATTTCAACTTTCAATGCTCAAGACATAATAATAACCTTTCTAATCCAATGAGTACTGCAAGCTTGTATTGTGATAACGCGACCACTGATAATCCACATGATAAATTTACATTGTTCTTGGGGTGTGAAGAGTTATCAAAAAAACTTCTTTGGTAGACATGAGTGCTTTTGGTATGAATTGCGTCCTGCATGGGTGTCATCTTTATTGCGTTGATAATTTCTACGCGAATACTTACATATAAAATCTTATAAAAGATGATATTTTACCAAAATATGACATGACTAATATGAGTTTTGTTCTTATTAATGAAAAGGAGGAATCCTCCAAAGTTTCTTCTATTGTGTCTAACAATAAACTAGGTATGTGGAAAAGCTTCCTTTCAAGGCTCTCCCTCCTAAAGAGGAGAAGAAGAAGAAGAAGAAGAAGAGGAGTAAAAGGAGAGAGGAAACAGTATCTTCCCCTAAGCATGTTGCTCCTATCATAGTTTTTCCTGATGAGTCTAAACTAGATGATGTTCCTATGCCTGTTACCTATATTAGTGATCATAATTGGGAAAAGAAGAATACTTTTCATATTGAAAATCTCTTTGGCACCAATTCTAAAAATGGCAATATTAATAATTGTTGTGCTATTAGTGATATCCACGTTCCTTCCAATGATGATATGTTTACAAATGAACACACTTGGGAAGATAGCTATTCTATTGCTTATGATGATACCAAACCTCCAATATATGATGATTACAATGATGAATATGATATTCTAAGTCCACCTACTATTGAGGAGAAAATCAATTGTGATTACAATATGCCTCATATATTTGATGATTATGGTGATGGGAATAATAATGATAGATATTTTGTTGAATTTGCTCCCACTACAAATAAGGATGTCTATGCTTATGTGGAGAGTAATAATTATTATATGCATGTGGCTCATGATAAGAATGTTTTATTTGATAGTTATATTGTTAATTTTATTCATGATGCTACTGAAAGTTATTATGAGAGAGGGAAACATGGTTTTATGCATCACAATAATATTAAATTTCCCCTCTTTATGTTGAAAGTCTTGAAGTTGCACTTGTTTTTCTTTCCTATGCTTGTTTCTTTGTGATTTCATGACTTGTTTCTTTATAAGATTCCTATGCATAGGAAGTGGGTTAGACTTAAATGTGTTTTGAATTTTCTTCTTGATGCTCTCTTTTACTTCAATTCATATTTCTTATGTGAGCATCTTCTCAAACTATCATGCCTAACTTAAAGGCGCTAAAGAAAAGTACTTGTTGGGAGATAACCCAAGAGTTTTCTTGAGTCTTGGAAGTTATTACTTTAGTAATGACCTCTCCTTATCCTTTTTATTTGCTTTTTGTGCCAAGAATAACCTCTAATGAGAGGGAAGTAAGATTTGGGGAGTTGCTGTCCCGAAACATATTTTTGTGCTCCACCGTAAAAATTCGTGAGGAATCTCTGTAAGTCGGATTGAGGTGATATTTTACGAATAATCCTCCAGTATGTTAGCTAACTTTCGTTAGTTCATCACTTTTTGATTTGAGCAACAGAAGGTCTTCGAAAAAATCTGTTTCTACCTGCTGGTCTGTTTTGACAGATTTCTGCCATTATTTGCATTTGCTTCTTATTGATTCCTTTTTGGGTTCTTTTTGGGAAATTGAGCTTTTTGGGGGAATTGCTACAGTATCTTGTGTTTTTAATGAAACTTTATCTGTTCTAAAGCTAAACCCAAGGGTCTATTATCTTTTGAATACACTAATGTTCCTAATGAAGATTGTATGAAGGAAAATTTTCAGGTGTAGAGAAAGAATGATGTAATGAGAGGAAGAATGGACAAACTCTCAAGCTTGGGGATGCCACCCCGTGTCACCCCAAGAAATATTCAATATGTACAAGCGTCAAAGCTTGGGGATGCCTAAGGCATCCCCTTCTTCATCAATAAAAATCTCAGGTCTTTCTAGACACTTCATTTTTATTGTTTCATGCACTTTTGTGTTGTTCTTGGAGCGTCTTAGTTTTTGTTTTTGGTTTTCGTTTGCTTAGTTTGCTTGAATAAGTTGGTTGGATCACAACACACTTCTTTTGGAGAGAGACACACTCTATTTTCATTGCCTAGAACACTCTAGTTTTCACTCTTATTGTTTTGTGAGTGTTCTCTATTGCTAGCACTGGGTTTAGCCTTAGATTTCTTGTGCTTTCAGCTTAGAACGTTTTAGTTTTTCTTTGTGGATTTGTGAGACATTCTGACTGATCTTTATTGATTATTATCTTTGTGAGTTGTTTCAAATAAGATGTTTGGTATTGGAAAAGAGTAGAAAGTTTCATGCTTATAGTGGTACAAAAGGAAGCTTGTTTTGACTGTGGCTTAGAATTTATCATGTCATGCTAGATGTTTCTTTGACCATATGCTTAGTGATTATTGCCATAGAATGACTTGTTCCAAACAATTGAGATTGCTTAATGTGCCTTGAAAAAATCATGCGTTGTTTTGGCATACAAAAGCATAGTATTGTGGTATTCTCCTTTGATGCTTTGTTTGGGTTGACTTGGCACATGATCACACCATGTTATGACTATGAAAAAGTCACCATAGCCTCTATGATCATTTAGACCTTGACTTGTAGTACCACTTTATGCTTTGATTACTAATGTTTTGTCGCTCTGCATGATTATGGCCATTATTGCTCTCTTAGTTGGTCGCTCCCAGTATTTTGCTAGTCTCCACTTGTATGAGTAAGCTCTACTCATACATCCAACTCCCAAGAAACCAATTTATTCTAAAGTGTCCACTATAAATTCCTATGCATGGTGTGTTACACCATTCCAATTATATTCTTGTTTTCATCTAACTTCCAATTAAAAAGTATTTTTCTTATGTGAAAACTTAGTGATTAAAGCTCTCACAAACTTGATGGCACACTTTATTTTTCTTGCCCCTAATAAACTTGAACCATTATGTCATCTATGTTGTATATGCTTGCACTTATACGTTGGAATTAGCAGAACCGTGCTGTCATGGGGAACACTTTCAACATTGGACTTGTACTTTGTACACAGTTGATATCATGCTCTTTTGTCTATGGATGTCGTCGGTGTGAAATAAAAGGGGAGCTTGTAAGTCCACGGAGTTATGTATGTGTGTTTGAGAAACACCTGGGCCGCTAGCCTAAGCCATGCCTAATCATGGTGGAAACTTGCAGCATCACCATAATGACATCTATGAAGCTTTCTTCTTATATAAAAAAAGAGACATATTGAAAAGAGGAACGAGAAAAAAAGCACCATATTCCCATGGTAAATAAGAAGATTGCTGAGATGCTCATTGTCTGCTTGCCTTGTCATTTTGATTATGGGATAGCTCCTGTATCATGTGCAAGGGGTACCCCGTTGGCGGTTCTCTATGATACACATGTACTTACTATGACAAGAACTTACAGGTGACTAAAGTTGAGTAGCATGAGGTGCAGCCCTCGTATTCAAGGGGCATGAGATTGCTAACTTATACTTTGTCAAGCATATACTCCATATTTTGTTCACTTTAACCTTAATCACTTCAAGATGCTTATGATAGGGGCAATGAGAGCTAAAAGCTAACAAGTACCATAATTTTTGGAAGCTCCTTTTGAAAGTTGAAATCCCTTCTTCCCTTTATGAAGGACCTTTCTTCAATCATTATATTGAGTCTCCTCCTTCTATCCCTTAGGCACCAGTTAAGAGAGCATAGTTGCCATTCTTAGTTCTATGTGTATTGTCCCAAAACTTATTGATTGATGCATATTGTTGATATTACTTTTTTTGTGCTATTTGTATCTAGTAACTCTTATGAAGTTTGAAGGTGTCCTATGCATCTATTTGCTACTCCATGAGGGACAAGCCGAATGCCACCATGCCATGTTTTCTATATCTGAAACAAACAAACGTTTTTCAATGCATGTTATTCATGAATCTTGGTTTGTAACCTTTCATGTTGCATGCATAGTTACTTTGTCTTACTGTTAGAACTCCATCTTTCATGCTCATGTTTAGAGTACTTTGATCGCAGCTTTCAATGCTTTGAAAATGGTTTATCAAGATTGTGATGGTGCATGTCACCTAAAAAATTATTCTTTTTATCACTTACCTACTCGAGAACGAGCATGAGTTAAGCTTGGGGATGCTTGATATGTCTCAAACGTATCTATAATTTTTTATGCTCCATGCTTGTTTTGTATCAACTTTGCTATGTTTTGTCTACACTTTGAGGTATTTTTATACACTCTCTATAACTAACCTATTGACAAGATGCCACATTGTCAGTTGCCTGTTTTCTGCTGTTTTTGGTTTCAGAAAGCTAAAAAATGAATATTCTCGGAATTGGACGGGACAAAAGCCAAAGTTCATACTTTTCCCTGAACGATACGGAAAATCAAAGACGAGACAGAGGAGGACACCAGGGTGGCCACACCCTAGGTGGGCGTGGGGACCACCCTGGCCACGCCCACAGGGTGCGTGGGCTCCCTGGCCCTCCACCAACCTTGCCTCCTTCGCCTATAAGAAGCCTCTGACCCAAAAACCCTAAAGCATCGACCAAAAAGCCACGAAAAGTTCCGTAGCACCGCCGCCACCGAAGGGGAGATTCGGGGGGACAGGAAGTCTCTGTTCCGGCACCCTGCCGGGACAGGGAAGTGCCCCCGAAGCCATCTCCATCGATCTCCACCACCATCTCCATCACCGTTGCTGATTCCCATGATGATGAGGGAGTAGTTCTTCCTCGAGGCTAAGGGCTCTACCGGTAGCTATCTATTCATCTCTCTCTATGCATGATCATGTTGTCGTCATGAGCTTTGTAATCAAGTAGATCTGCTCTTCTACTCAAGTGCTTCAATAGATATCTTCTCTCCCCATGTGTGTGAAAGTGACAGCATGCACGCCATGGTGTCACTTAGGCTTGAGTCTACATAAATACTCATCGTGCTTTAATAGATCTATCCTTTTCCCCACGTGTGTGAAAGTGACAGCGTGCATGCCGTGTGTGGCACTTAAGCTAGATTATATATATATATATATTATGAGTTATATATGGAGTTGGATGTCTTTAAGAAATTGTGGTGTTTGTTGGAACCATCTAGAGCTCAAGGTGACAGTGTGGGGTTATCTAGATGGGGAAGGCAGACTTTGATGAGTGTTGTTATAGCCCTACCATGGATTAGAGTGTCCAACCGGAGAGTAGTTCAGTGTAGTATCATTAAGAGAAGATATTTATATGAGAGAGTGTTCACTAGTGAAAGTAGGATCCCTAGGCCTTGTTTCTGAACATTGAAACACCGGTGGCATCTAGATCTGTTGCATGTTTGCTTGCTTCCATCCTTTTGACTTTAGTCTTTACCCCACCGTCAAGCTATTTTCTGCCACTGTTACCACTTGTATTTTACTATCTCTTCGCCGAACTAGTGCACCTATACATCTGACAAGTGTATTGGGTGTGTTGGGGACAGAAGAGACTTCTTCTATCTTGATTGCAGGGTTGCGTGAGAGGGATACCTTTGACCACTTCATCCATGAGTTCGATAAACCTTGGGTAATCCACTTAAGGGAAACTTGCTGCTGTTCTACAAACCTCTGCACTTTGAGGCCCAACAACTGTCTACAAGAATAAAAGTGCGTAGACATCAATACACAACACCCAAAAATCGCCGAAACCTCACTTCCGGAAGGCATCTGGAGGGGGAACTTGCCCTAGGGATCTACCTTCACCCTAAGAAGATCTGCGAGGCCAAGGCATCGATCTCCATCTTTATCAACCGCTGCATCTTCATCACCACCATCATCTCAATCCATCCCATCTAGATCTTGTTGTAATTCTTGCACTAGTTGTGGATTTATACAAGTACTATTTATCGATGATCGTTTCCATTACCATTGTCATGATGTTGTTTGCCTCCATGTCTGAGTCGATTATTAGTTCTTGGGGAGATGGAGAAACCCTAGCATGGGATTGAAATAAGATAAAGTTTATTATGATATTCATCATTGTGACCATGTGTTAGATTGTCTACATATTGATGTTGGGAGAAGTCGACCTCCCAATATTTTCCTCTTGTGGGGATTTAATGTAGGGAACTACTTGTTGGTAGATGTAGGTATATTAGCACTTACAGTGACTATAAAGCTGTTGGCACCTCTTACGTATCAACTTGGGAATCGAGGGAACTCACAAAACACTATCCATACCATGGGATAGGTCCTGCGGGATTATGTCCCTTAATAGCACAGTAATTCAATTGATGTTGATTGTTGTCTGCTCTGGTTATGAGGATGATTTGAGCAGTGATTGTTGCCTCTTTGTCAAAATACGGAGTTCCTCCCACACATACATAGTTCAGAATGTTCATGATAATAATCTTTACCTTAGCCCTTTATAATGCTAGTGGTGTATCCGCTAATCCCTGAGAACGCCTTTTTCCCACTGAAGTTTCAAATATCTTTTACATACGCGATACTTATTTTCTGTATTCTATTTTATTTACTTTACTCATTGTTCTCTTATACCAAAAACCTAAAAACACCTTTTTACGCAATACTCACATTTTACCTTGTCACTTAGAACTTTATTTAGCATTTCTAGTTTCAGTATTTATTTCAAGAATTCTTAGACTTCAGACCCCTGCTCCCTGTGGGATTGATATCTTTATTTTGAAACTAGCGACAAACGAGCTGTGCACTTGTAGTCACCAGATATATATACTAGCCATTCTCCTTGTAGCATATCTGAAAGAGAACTAAGATTTTTTTAACAAAGAGATATAATAACAAATAAAATGAAACCCAATATGTTGAAGGGATGAATAAGAAACCCTACGGAACATGCATGGAAGTTGCAGCCTCTGACTTAGCTTTAGCTTATTGGGAGGTCATTACATAGGGAAAAGAGGATGATATCTTGGGGGTTAGTACTGGACACTAGTGGGGAGATATGGGATCTCGAGTTAGTAATGGAGACTAGTGGAGAGGTATGTGATCTTGTGTTACTACTGGAGACATGGGAGTGATGTGAGACCTCGCGTTTAGAGTGGAGAGAAGAAGTGTAACGCATGTGTGATGGGTGACACGGTCCATGGGATTCTTTAGATCACAAATCTTGATTGTTAGTGTTTCCCCTTGTGCAAAGGGGTGTGGATCTTGTGAGGTAGATAAAAATTCAAATAGGTCACAAATAGTGGGACACACGTGTCAGCGAGACATGACTGCCCAGTAGGACATGTTTGAACGTATACTCCCACATTTACGTCACTTATAATTGACGGGGCAATGATTGAATGCATCCACTGCCTAAGCGCGGCATTAAAAATTGCCTCTCTTGTATGCCACCTACCACAAAATGATTATGTTCAGGTATGTGGTATGTGACGACACAAAATTAAACGCCCCTTATAGGCGCCGAGAATGCTCATTTGCTAGGCAGATATTTTTGTCTTGTGTCGTCAAGTGTCGCAGATGGGGAAGGGGTATTTTTTGTAGTGGTTGTTCTACATTTATTCAGTACTTATTGTTTGTTCTTCCTACGGTGTTCTCCAACAGCCATTTTCTAAACTTTAGGTATTTTGGTAACTATTTAGTATTTAAAATTGTTATAAACTTTATATTCATAATTATATTTCTAGACACTTAAGAGTTTAACTCTTTATCTCAAAATGGTTTGCAAAATGTTGCCATAATTATATTCATGACATGCAAATTTGTCCCGGTGAAATTCATGAAATATGAACTTTGGGAGTTACCCCCATATATGACTATGCGACGTCAAATATATATATATATATATATATATATATATATATATATATATATATATATATATATATATATATATATGTAACTTCTATAACTGACATGTAACCCTGCTAAGCTTGAATAGTGTTTATGAGTCGCATACCTATGTGTATGCATGTTCATAATATTCTACCAGTCCAAGTTATTGTAAACATGGGGTTCTTATGTTGCTAGTCTGTATGTGTTAGTATAGAATACAACTTTTAAGCTC
Organism: Avena sativa; assembly: GCA_916181665.1. NCBI lineage: Eukaryota > Viridiplantae > Streptophyta > Magnoliopsida > Poales > Poaceae > Avena > Avena sativa. The sequence continues at coordinate 430,807,240 of OV702280.1, forward strand.
GCATATACCGTGATGAAGTACTAACTAAGATTCTTAAAGCAAGAGCCCTCTCCTAAACACTAATCAATATCAACAGGTTTCCAGCTCCTCTCCGTGACCCTCTAGTAGTGGTAGGGGGTGTCGACCTCGAATCTATGCTAGGTGTTGTGGTTAGGTCCCTAAAGTTAGGTTTTTGGTCAACCGATATAGGATGTATTTTCGTGATGGAGATGCTCAGCATGTTAAGGATACGGTATCTTTATCTCCATGTACACCTCATGGCACTGGTCTTGGTAGCCGGGTTGATGAGAGCGGGGCATCCGTTGATTGTTTCTCCCTTGGAGTGGTGGATACCGTTTTGTCTATGTGCGTTGCAGTTTTGTCTCGTTGGCACTAATCTGCGGAGCGGATGGAATGGTTATATATTTTGGTCCTATTGGTCCATTTTTGATCGATAATGGTTGCCTAGTCATGGCTTTGTTGGGGAGTCTATGAGGTTTGTGTTTGTGGTTCTGTCTGGGAGGACATGGTGCGTCATTTAGACCCTATTTGGTATTTTTTTCTGCGATAAAATGATATGCTTTGCATATCTTGTCCATGAGTGTATTTCTGTTTGTATCGTTGACTTCGAGGATGTTATGACAATCTTATTCTTATTAGTAATTATGGGAAGCGTTATCCTTGACTAGAGAGGTGTGGTGTTTATATATGAGATCGACATACAAAGGATATGTGTCCTTGTCGTACACAAACACGTCTTATACATGATGTGGTACAACATTGACCTAGTATAGATGCATGATACTAACATGCATGACTAAGTACATTATATTGTTTAACACCTCTCTTCAATCATAACTTATCTAAGTTAAGAATGTGAAAAAATACCTCTAACTATCGTGTAGCGAGAGACTTTGTGAAGCCATATACCAATTGATCTCCTGAGGAAAATAAATCATATGTCCAAAATCTTTTGGGACACCCTCTCAAACAAAGTTATAATCAACTTCAATATGCTTTTCTCTAGCATTAAACACTTGATTAGAAGAGTCGTACATAGCTTCAATATTATCACACCACAAACACGGTGCTCGATACTGCGATATTCCCAACTCAATAAGCAAAGAATGCACCTATATGATTTCAGCCAAGGAATTTGCTAGTGCTTTATATTCAGTCTCTATACTATATCTAAGAATATGTAGCATGTTTCCTTGCAATCTATGAGATCAAGTTTGATCCCCAAAAAAATTGTGAAACCACCTATCGACCTTTTGTCATATAGACACCCATTCCAATTAGCATTGGAAAAGGCACTAACAAAGGTAGAATCATATGAACCCATGCACAATCCAAGTGAGATTGTATCCCGAGTATCACATGAGCCGCTAGACATGTGTCCTATGAACTCAACTGACAAACCTAGTATACAAAAAAATCCAATATATGTTCTAGTCAAAGTGATACTATAAAGCCCTAATAATACTCCTATAGCAAGCATAATCTTCACTCAAGACCCCGCCATCAGTCATAGAAAATTTATCAGACACTGACATAGGAGTACCAACAGGCTAGCATATCTTCATATTTACATGGATAAGAAAATCATTTTCATATTTTTTGTGAGAGAATGATACCGTCATGTACCATTTAAACCTCAATCCCAACAAAATAACGCAAAGCTCCTACATCCCTGAGAGGAAACTCCAGTCCAAGATCATGAAGAATAACATCAACCACCTTCCCTAAGGATCTAGCAAAAACAATATCATCTACATAAATGAGAATGAAGATGGAGACTCCCCTTTGTTTTAGAAAAATAGAGAAGTAACCCCTGGTTTGAGTAAAACCAAGTGAATCAAGTTTGAAACTGAGACGAGAGTACAACGCATGAGGTGCCAGTTTCAACCCATGTAGATTTATAAAGTTTACAAATATGTCCCAGTGAGAGCGTGCCTCATATCTAGGAGGTTGCCTCATATAGACCTCTTATTCCATAACACCATGCAAAAATGTGTTTCTTCACATAAAGTTGACGAAGCTACCAATCTCGTGAAGCAGAAAGAGCCAACACCAAACGATCAGCAACCAAGCAGGTTTTATATCTATGAATCGAGCCATCATCTTTACTATTGGCTTTATAAACCCAATTATAGTCAATAATATTTTTATAACTACTAGCCAGAACCAAATGAGAGCCAAATATTGCTCACCCAATGCAGATTTCCACACTACTAGGAAACTAGCTATAGATAAAAGACCTTCATTGGTGCATATAAAAGTGCATGCTCTATAGAATTAATTCCGTGGCGCATAAAAATGCATGCGCCATAGAAATATGGCAATTCTGTATCGCACGCAACCCATATGCTCCACATAAATGTGTGCTTATGCTACACATATTTTTGCGTGTGCCACAAAAATTTGATGGGATCCACAACCAAGTATGGGTGGATGAGATTCTGTGGCGCATGTACACCCCACACCCCTTGTGGATTGCCTTTTTAAGTTTTGTAAAAAATAAACGAAAATGATAAAACTTTTAAAAACAATTCCTTTGAGACGTAGTTATATTTTGGGGTATAGTTGTAGGGGAAATTGAAAAACATGAATTTTGATGTATTTTGCAAAAAACTTCATGTCTCTATAATACGGCTCCTGATTTTGCATACGACCTCCATAGAAAATCTTTAACCTCTCAAAACGATTGTCTCGAAATTTCCCTTTCCAATTCACTGGATTTTACAGAATCCCCAAATTCGAAAAGAGTAAAAAGTAATTTCAAAAATAAGATTTTTTATGCAAAAATAAGGGGAGACATTTCCATGGCGCACCTTATCCCTCTCCTTTCTTCTTCTCTCCTCTCCTTTACTCCTCTCCTCCACTTCTTCTCTCCTTATCCTCCCCTTATTCCTCCCCTTCTCCATCGACCTCCTCATCCACCTCCTGCCATGGTCTCCTCCACCACCCCGATGACCTCCTCCCCCGGCGACCTCCTCCAGTGAAACCCTCCTCCATCGACGGCCTCCTACTCCTACTCCTCCAGCCACCACCTATGGCCACCACCTCCGGTGACCCGCTCCTCCACCCACCTATGGCCTAGCCCTCCCACAGTGGACCATACCTTCGGTGGCCTCCTCCTCCGGCCACCACCTCCGGCGACCCCCCTCCTCCACCCACATCCGGCCTAGCCCTCCTCTGGCATCCCCCACCTCCGTCCTAGATTTGGACCACTTTTTATATTCAAAAAAAATTATGTGGCACATATTGATATGCGCCACAAAAAAATTAGTGGCGAGGTAACAGTGGTGCATCTAGTATGCGCCATAGAATTGTAAAAATAAGTGCCACTTATTAGCCGTTTGCTAGTAGTGCCATCTAGGATCAACAACAACTTCCTAAACATTATTAGGTTCACCAGAACTGCAAATATTAGTAAAGATAATTCGATCATACAGCACAATACCATCACTGTCATGCTGAAGCCTTTCATCAGGCTGAACAACTCTATGTTGCTGCCTTGTATGCGCACTATAGTTGGACCTACACTCTATTCACAGAAGATTTAGGGAAATCTACAGAAATGTACAAACCAACCATAATTGATTCGTCCGTGAGTTGGGTGGAGAGGCACTGAATGCAAAAGATCCACGTTCATTAGATGTGGCATTCAAAACCACGTCGACCCACAGGAGAGGAAGCAAGATAATTCCACGTCACCATATGGCAAGACACCATTTTCACATAGGCGTGCACCTGGAGTTGATTGTGATACCTATCCTGAGGTGGATCGGTCTAAGCTGCTACGGCGAAGGGATGTAGTAGGGGAATCAACATGTATATCATCATCGGAACCAACACATGAACCCGAATTTTCTTCTGGCATAAAATTATGTCATGATTCGTATTCAATAAACTCAATAATACCACTATTAGCAGGATTAGCGTTTGAACTATGTCGCAATTCGTACTCCCCATCATCATGTTAATTAAAAGGTTGAAAATAAAGAGGAATATGATTAACTTTTGTATGTAAAGAGCATTGCAAAGCAAAGCAAGAAAAGGGTACACCATTTCATGAAATACAATGTCACGCGAAATGTATACACGTCCAGTGGATGATGCCAAGTATGCAAAGGTTTGAACTATCTTCGAAGGATATGATTAAGCTACTCACTTGAGAGCCCCTCTTGATAGTACGATTACCTATCCTATAAACCGGTCCCCCCAACTAACACCATGAGACCGGTAAGAAAGAAACCCTATCAAGAACATACCTTTGCCTTGAGTATATTCCACTTGAGCTTGACGATAACGATCTTGTCCACCTCAAGATAGAACACCTCTCTTCATTGTGCTAGCTTGGTGAAGTCTTGCAAATTGCTCCCTCATACTCATTATGGGAGAGCCTCTCTTTTAGGCATATCTTTACATATCCATGATCACCATAATGATGGCAAGCCCCGAGCATATCATCTCTTCAAGATGCCTCATCTTGAAATTGCACTTCATTTCTTCTTTTCTTCATTATGTTGGTGCCTTGAAGGTACACTAGAGATATTAGTCCATCTTATTCTTCAAGACAAACTCGCCATAGGCTCAACTCTCCCTTAACCAATCTCTGGGTCACTCTTGAAACCTTGGTCAACACTTGATCTTCTTCACTTTCTTCTTATTCTTCTTCATTTATTCTACCTTGAATCCAACACATGCTCCAAGAGATGCCAATGGACAATTCCTAGAAGTGTAACTCAATGCAAACAGTAGTACATAGAGATTTTCATTAATTACCAAAACCACACATGGGGGCCCACATTCTCTTTCAATAGTGGTATGTTTAGTTAGAATTAAAATTATAGCATGGGCTTAAACAAAACCTTATCGCGGGATTAAAAATAGGAAGCATGTCGTTTCCATACATCGACTATATAGTATTAAATAGATGCATGAGATTATATCTTTTGAACAATCAGGACTTGAAATGTTAACAAAATCAACATGATAAACTAATGAGAGGCTATAAACTCTTTATTGTCTCACATGTATTTATAAATGGAATAGAAAGGAGATAACATCGGAAGCAATTGTTGTGCATTTTTTGAAACAATATTTTGTGGAATATAGGTGGCAATTGGCATGCAATCGTAGTATGTAAGGCACATGGACTTAAAAGAGAGTATTATCCTATAATGATTTGGTATGTGCAACATGTTGAAAAATGGATGGTGTATTTTTGTGCATTAATTGATGAGTATCATATGCACGCATAGATCATCAAGAAGATTCTGAGTGGCTTGACGGGGAGGGTTGGGCCTTCAGGTACCATCTTGAGGACCAGTTGCTCCAGATCTTCACCGGTGAGGAAGAGTACTAGCGCCAACGCGGCAGAATTAACTGGACCCTCAAGGGTGACGCGAATACGACATACTTCCACACCATCAGTTGGCGCCAGAATTAATTGGACCCTCAAGGGTGACGCGAATACGACATACTTCCACGCCATCGCTCATGGTCGTGGAAGTAAGTGTGCCATTTTCTCTCTAGTGACTGACCAAGGTACCATGTCCTCCAAAGCCTAGATCCAAGAACACATATACTACTTCAATAGAGAGTTGCTAGGCACCGAGGAGATGAAACTTCTTAGTCCTGCTCCGGATTTCTAGCCGGTGGACAAGAACTTTCCCTCCAAGAAAATGAACAACTGGCTCTATCTTTCCTCCCTGAAGAACTTGATCCTCTTATCAACAACACCAAGAAAAAAATGGCACCGGGCCTAGATGGGTTCCCAGTTTCTTTCTTTAAAAAGTTCTAGCCGTAGCTTAGGGGCTTGGTTCTTATCATCCTTAATGGCTTTACTCTTGGAATGCTTGACATCTCCTGCCTTAATTTTGGGGTTCTAACCTTGATACCAAAAGTGCCAGGGGCGGATAGTATGCGACAATATAGACCCATAGCATTGATAAACATCATCTTTTAAGTTAATTGCAAAACCATATGCCTCCCAACTATCTTCTGTAGCGCACATGATTGTAGCACACTCTCATAGTGCTTTAATCAAGGGTAGGTTTATCCATGATGGAGCATTATCTCTGCAAGATATTATCCACGAGCTACCGTCAAACAATATGGGAGGAATTAATCTAAAACTCGATTCCGATAAGGCCTATGAAAAGGTGAATTGGTCCTTCCTCAAAGAAGTGCTAATTAGGAAGGGTTTTGCCTCTAGCATGGTGCATAGGTTGATGCATGTTGTCTTGTGTGGACAAACGGCCATTTTGATCAATGTCAAAGTACGGCCATATTTTAGAAACAAAAGGGGAGTGAGACCTCTCTCCCATTCACTTTGACCTAATGGTGGATTTCCTCTCGGTGATGCTATCTATGGCAAACACAGCAGGGCACATTCACGGAGTTCTCACTCATATCATTCCGTAAGGCACCACACCGGCAGTATGTGTACAACGCAACCATTCTCATTCGGAACGACCCCTTAATGATTGCAAACATTAAATTCCTTCTTCTCTTCTTTGAGCTTTTGTCGGGGTTTAAGATCAACTTCCATAAAAATGAGGTCATAGTGATGGGATCTCCTGCAAGCACATAAGCCAGAGAGGCCCAAATGATAAATTGCAAAGAGGGAGGTTTTCCCTTCACTTGCCAAAGGTTTAGTGGGTTCTGTGTGTCATAGAGTTGACCCATAACAAGGACAACTCCTCACACTACCTCTGGAAGGCTGAACCTGATAAAATCTTTCCTTTCCAGCCTACCCACCTTCACAATGGGTTTATTCCTTCTTGCCGATGGGACGCATGCCAGTTTCAACAAACACATGCCTCACTTCTATTGGGAAGGAACTGGCAACAAAAGAAAATACAATCTTCTGAGTTGGCCTGACATGTGTGGTGCCATAGAGTTTGGTGGTTTGGGCATTATCAATTCTAAACTGACGAACATGTCTCTGATGTCCAAGTGGATATCGAGAACCCTGATGGTATTAGCTCTCTTTGGAAAAGGATCCCGAGAAAAAAATACCTAGGTGAAAATAATTTTGTTTATTTTCTTCTTCCGTGACTTGAAGGTTCTCAATTCGGGTGTAGTTTGCACAAGATTAAGGATTATTTCAGGTTGGGGCTAAATTTTCTCTAGGCAATGGTCAGAAAATTAGGTTCTGGCGGGTAGATTGGTGGATAGGGGAGGGCCTTTTATTTGACCGCTTCGCATACGTTTTGAAATCAGTGATGATCCACATATTTCGGTCAGCGATGATTTTACCGGAATAGCATGGAATCATGGCTTTCTATGCTCATTTCTACTCGAAGAAATGGCTAGATGGTATGCTTTGTTGGTGGAGGTACTAGTGGAAGCTCCTTTAACTGATCCTAACAAGGTTTCTTGGACCCTTGAGAGCTCTGGAACCTTCTCAGTAAGCTCCTTATACAGACGGTTGCGCAAGGTGCCATGATTGTCTATGCCAAGGACCTGTGGGTGACTCATCTCCCAGTGAAAATAAAACTTTTCCTTTGCGAATTAGCTAGAGATCGTCTTCCTTCTAATGACTAGATTTTGAGAAGACTTGGGTGTGCACATATGGCAGTTGTGCCCTCTGTGGGTGACAAGATAAAGCCAAACACATTTTCTTTGACTGCTCACTTGGAGTTAGAGGGATGTTGAAGTGTTCCTGAAACCCTGCCACTTTTGCCCATCTCTTTTTTATTACTTAGAATTTTTGTGGCAGGGATAGGAGGCTACTTTGGTTATTCTTTGTTGCTATTTGTTGGGCGCTGTGGAATACACGAAATAAGTTTACAATAGAACATATATACTTTCCCGTGCTACTCCCGCAGATGTTTGTTTCAAAATTCCTATATATTTTCAGCAGTGGAGACCTTTGCTGAAGCCTAAGGATCTTCCTTTGCTGGATGAGATCGCGGTGAAAACGAGGAATACGTATCCTGGGCTGTGACATTCTTCTGATGTGAACTAGTATTGTATGCATGTATCGAACTTGATCTCTGTATGTTCGCCCGCCTTTTTTGGCTTGGGATCTATCATTTGCCTAGTGCTTTTCCCTGCGACGCTATGTAACGTAAGCTGGTAACCCCAGCAACCTTGTAAGTCGGGCACAGAGTGCCTTTTATCTAAAAAAACATAGAGAATAAAAGAACGTAAGTATTTACAGTGTTGCTTGAGGTAGACCAAATATATGCACTATCTAATTAAATATGTGATTTGGCAAAACATCATCAAGGGCATTAACAACGGATGCTATCATATGCATATATCGACTACATATATTTAAATAGATGCATGACATGACATCTTTTGAATATTCAAAACTTTAACAACGGATGCTGTCATATGCATACATACCTGAAGTGCCCCAAGTAACGCTATGAGGTATCGTTGTACTCCAACTGACCATTTCTAGTAACATTGGGCTCTACCGCGCGTTGAGGTTATGCGTTGATGCTCTGGCCCCCAAAGTTAATTTTCTTTGTCATGGACATATTAAATTTCCGGGCCTTGGTGCTCAAAGTTCTATATCAAAATTTACAGGCTGTCACTGCTTATAGAACTGCAGTGAGTACGAAGGATTGATTACTGCGGTGGCCTCTTTAAACAGTATATTATCCCAGAACCATAATAATAGATACTACAAAGATCGTATTACAGCTGTCTTTTTTTTTTGTTGCGAAGCTACAGCTGTCATCTTGACACCTATAGAATGACAAGTTGTTTGATTGGTTGTGAGGAAGGCATAGAAATACTTCTGATAAGTTGGAGTCAAAATATATTTTCTTACACAAACTTAGAGGAAAGAGTTAAGAAATATCCCATGCCTGAACCTATAGTTCTTCAAATCAAACAATCTCTCCTGGTAAAAATTCTAAAGACTACAAACCTGTACGGAAGAGGCACTAATATGGTTAATAAGTATAAAATTTGATATTGGGAAAATATCTATATAGGCAAAGTGGTGTGATTTAATTACGTGTCTTTCTGAAGAGTTGTGCTAGCTTTTGGGACTATGATTCGTGGAGTGCGACAAACTAAAGAATCGGAAAAATAGCAGGACTATACTTTCATGTTTGCTTAAAATCCAATATTAATTAGAGAAATTGCATTTGATTAATCATAAAGGAAATATTGAAGTCGTTCCAAAAAGTATTCGATTTAATCTTCCATCTGATATTGCAAAATAATGTTTATGAAATCAAGTATGTGCATTGTATATCCTACAAACGGATCGGAACAAGCCACACAAAACTTAGAATAATCAGCTTCAGCCTTCTAAAAAGACATAAAATAGTGTCTTTGAGTGTAATCTCCCTACTAGATTACACCGTTTGAGCAATAAAATGGTTGAGCCAACTGAATATTCTAGTTATTATCATAATGAATGTTCTACAGGAAATATATACTCCCTCCTATCCAATTAATGCCTCATATTTATTCAGATTTAGATGTATCTAGACATATTTTAGTGCTAGATACATCCAAATCTAGATAACTCCGAGACAATTAATTTGGACAGAAGGGAGTAGTAATAACTAAGCGCAAATTTGTCAATAGCAAACTAAAGGAGCACTGGTACTTTATGACAATGCCTTTCTAAAAACTAAAGGGGAATTGCGTTTGATTGATCATATGTGGAATATAGAAGTTCGTAACAAAAAGGATTTGATGTAACTAATATTCCATATGATATTACAAGAGATTTTTTTTGCAGAAGACTTCATACAAAATAAAGCATATGCATTGTATATCCTACACATCCAACAACCCACACATGCAAAAACATAGAATGATCAGCTCCAGCCTTCTAAAGAAGACTTAAAATAACGATATGGAACATTTGAGAGTGTAATCTCCCTGCTAGATCACACACCGATCTGAGCAATAAAATAGTCGATGCAACTGAATATCCAGACACAATCATAAACTGAATGTTTTACACGAATATATAGGAATGACTGATATCAAATTGTTCAATATAAAGGAACACCACCAGTACTGTATGCCAATGGCTGTTTTAAAGTAAAGGGAAATAGATAATACTGTAGATCTCAGCGGCATCTTCATCTTCTCTGTGAGAGAGAGCTGGGGACTAGTCACTAGATTTGTTGACGAGCCTTAACCACGGGAGAAGGCAGCTGTCGAGGTCCTTTTGGTCCTCCACCAGGCTAAGGCTCCCCATACCGCCGTCGGTGAAGTTCACGCAGAACACCTCGACGGCGTTGCCAGGGATTAAACGCATTAGCACAAGCCCGTCGTCAACGTCAACGTCTTGTTCCAGCGCGGACCTCACGCCGAAGCCGCTGCCATGCCTGTGGCGAGCCTCCTGCCTAGCCACGTACACCAGGTGAGGCTCCGGCAGGAGCTCCAACTTGCGCACGTCGCCTGCCGGGGTCGGGACGTAGAACCTGCCGCGCACGGAGAGACCGCCCACGGAGTACGGCACCACCTCGCCGCCCTCCTCGTCGTCGTCGACAATTCGCCACGGCATGTCTTCGCCGGGCTTGGCCTGCACGATTAATTTCTCGTGATCCCCCGCGCACGCGCAGAGCGCCACGGTGAGATCAGCGTCATCCTCGCCGTCATAAATGAATCCCGCAGCTTCAACCTTGATACCGCAGGGGACAGCGGGCAGGTAAGAGACGGCCCTGGTCACCGGGTTGAACAGGCGCAGTTTCTGTTCGCACCGGCACCCCAGGCCGCCTAGGATCAGGCAGCCCTCGGCGCTGGCAAGGACCTCGCCGTACTCCGGCGGGATCTGGAGCCAGATGGAGGCATCGGTGACAGCGTTTACGAACCTGGTTTTGTCGCCGCGCGTATCCCCTTTCATCATGTCCCAGTTCCGTGGGAAGTAGCGCGGGACCATGCCCATGAGCTGAGGGTCGGCGATGGCGGCGCTCCTCCATGGATTGCAGACGGCTCTCAACCGGATGTAGTCCGTCACGTCGGAGCGTAGCGCGAACTCGGACACCTTGGTTAAGATCTCGGGGAGGAGGTTCTGCCAGTCCCGCTCCTCCGTGCAGAGTACACTGCATGCAAAATCATTCGATTCATCCATACGTTGGAACTTTTTGGAAGAAAATATATACACGAGGACGAAATAGGCTCAAGATATTAGATCTGTGAGGCAACCTGAAGATCCTAGAGCAAGAGATCTGATATCTAAGTGATAGGCTGATATACGTATACTGACCTTTCTTGGTCGCCGGCGTCGGCGCCGGTGATGAAAACGAAGAACGTCCCTGTCCGACCAATCGCGGCTTCGGGAGCGTGGGTGGCTGCGGCGGCGGCCGCCGCCGGGAGCTTGCCATCCGGTTCCATCTTGTGGGTAGGGTTGGGGGCTGCCGGCGTGGAGGTGATTTATACCCTGGGCAGCGAACTAGAAATGGAAGGGTGTTCGTCCAGCCAAAACAAGCAAGAAACACGTGGGGGAAAAGGTTGTACAAACAGCAGGAGACGCGTCGTCGCAAAAAAAAAAAAAAAAAAAAAAAAACACACGAATGCACGGTCTGATATGCCCATCTGCGACCCTGTACTGAACGTTTGAGGCCCATCATACGATATATCAAGCTCTTGTTTTACGTACTTCATTTCCCTGCTTCATATTTTTTGCTAGAGTCCAGCTATATAAGCTCTCAGATGACAAAATATACTACTAACGCACAGATAATTTTTTCCTCAAAAACAAAATTATGGCTTGAAATTTTCCGAAATATGAAATGGAGGCCGAGCTATAGGGTGCACATTATTTTTAAAATTTTCAAACATCATATTGCAAAGTTTTAAAATATTCCAAACAAAAGTCCGGCATGTATAGTAAAAAATGTGTACTAGCTACTACAACCATGTGAAATCGTGTTGAGAAATACTTAATATTCTAGACTACACAAAATAGACAAAAGTGTGGATTTGAGTGTATTTCACAACAAAATAATTTATAAGATTTTGTTTTATTTTTGTGTAGTCTAGAATAAAAAAAACATTGGAAATTTTGCACACTTTTAGGTTATGACTATGTCCACACTTCTTTAGATTTCTTAACAATATGAATTTCATTTTTTAATTAAAGGGCTCCTTGGGACTCGACAATCATTTGTCCGAACTATATGCTTGAGTGACTTGCATACACTGATGCTTGTATTGTATATACTTACATCTCATCTGGAGATCAATATCCTTGCCATGGTGCTCCACCAAGGACATGGCCTAGAAATCCCAACCTCTATCGTCGGTGGTCATTAGTTGCGGTGGGGTTCTTCCCCTCACCACCTCCCCTTGTTTTCACCGCACCAGAGAAAGTAGGGAAGTGCATTTTATAGGCATGTTGTCGCTCTTAGATGTAATTTGTTTTCTATAAGTACTAGGTATGGAGTAGTACTTCACTCTATACACGTATTGCTTTGTATATGCCATACAAAGGGCTTTTCCGGACTATTTAACACGCAACCGATGCCCCTAGGAGGGTACGCATTGTTCCCAAACCTATCTCTACAACGAACATGTTATCCAGAGCCGATCATCTTCCTCTCTAGATGCCGCTGTCGCCTCTCCTCAATCCCGTCACTGGCCGACCCTCCTCAATCCCGTCACTGGCCGACCCTCCTTCCTCCTCCAACAATCTCTTCCCAAAAACAAACCCACAAGGTCTCTTGAGCATTCCCTACCAATTCCTCTTCTCAAAACCCCTAAAACTCTCTTCCCACCCTCCCTAAGGTTTTCTTCATGGCGACATCTATAAACCCGGCGGTATCTACCATTGGCGCCCTGCCAGCCACCAAACTCACACAAAATAATTATCTCTACTAGCAAGCTCAGATCCCCCCACTCCGTGGTGCTCATGTTATGGGTATTCTCGAGAGCACTGATGTGGCGCCGCCCGGGTTCTTGGAGGATGAAGATTCAAATCAAAAGAAAATCTCCAACCCCAATCCCGAGTATGCTACTTGTGTCTCAAAGGATCAGCATGTTGTGGGGTTCCTCGTGAACTCCCTTTCCGAGGATTTGCCTACTGAGGTTTTTGTCCTTGAACATGCTGTGGAGGTTTGGAGTGCACTTAGAATTATCTACTCCACCTAATCCAAAGCAAGGATTTCATCTCTTCGTGGTGCTCTCACCAACACCAAGAATCTTGACATGCCTGATCACCAATTCCTCACCAAGATGAAGGGATTTGCTTATGAACTCGCTGATGTCGGGAAGAAAGTGGATGGTGATGAACTCAAGGATTATATTCTTAATGGCCTTGATGGTACCTTGAATCCTCTTGTTGCAGGTATCAATGCCAATCCTACTACTTCGCTTCAGGACATGTCTTCCCAACTTTTGTCCTATGAGTCTAGGGAGGATATGTTGGCAGCCACGGGGCAAAACACCGGTATGTTCACATCTTCAGTCAATGCCGCTCCTCATCGCTAATCATCTTACTGTGGCGGTGCGCCTACCTAGACGCCGCTACTTCCCTCTCCCGTGCAGTCAACATCCTATGCACCTTCGCCGTTCTACCCACCCTCTCCATATACTGCGCCACTGCCGCCACACTACTACCCGCCCCATTCCAAACACAACCAGCCAACTATGTACACTATCCTCCCACTCCCTACCTACAACCACCTCGCCAAACCCGCCCCAGCCACCTATCCTTCCTCGCCCTCCTCAACATCCTCCGCACCCACACGGGGTATCTATCAGGGGCGTCAGCCTAAGGGGCATGGCAAGAACCGTGGACGTGTGGCTTCTCCATGTCACCCTGCCAATGAGTGTTGGTGGTGCTATGATGATGATGACACGTGTCCAATGAAACAAAGGCGCCTTGATGGCTAACGTGAAGCCTATTGGGAACCCCAAGAGCAGGGTGTGAAGCAGCACAGCAGCAAGTTCTCCCTCAGTAAGAAACCGAGGTTATCGAACCAGTAGGAGGAAGGAAACGTCACACAGGTGTTGCAAGCAACGCGGAAACCTGCACAACACAGATTCAAGACTTTGACCCAACAAATCAGTGAGGTTATCAAGCTCACCGGTTTGCTGTAACAAAGGATTAAACGTATGGTGTGGAAGGTAATGGTTTGCAGCAAGTAAACAAGTAACAGTGGAAGATGTATCAATGGTAAAGATTGGACCGGTATCCATAGTTCACTAGAGGTGCTCTCCTTAGATAAACAACATGGCATGAAGGGTAAACAAATTACAGCAGGGCAATTGACAGGAACTGAGCAAGGCATAACAATGCAATAATAGACAAAAAGATCCAATGAGATTCGATTGGGCAATACAACAAGATACATAGACCATAATCCAACTACATCTATGACTAGAAGTCCACCTTCAGGTTATCATCCGAACCCCCTCCAGTATTAAGTTGCAAACAACAAACAACTACTTTATGCAAAGTGTGTAAGGTAACAATCCACTTGTTCCATGAACAAGAGACTGTTGTTTTCTCCCTAGTAGCAACATCACATCTACAACCGAAGAGATTTCTATCACTTCCCTTGGAAACTAGAGGCATGAACCCACTATCGAGCATAAATACCCCCTCTTGGAGTCACTAGCAACTACTTGGCCAATATAGCTACTAACTGTTGGAGATATGCCCTAGAGGCAATAATAAAAGTGGTTATTATTATATCTTTGTGTTTATGATAAATGTTTACATTCATGCTATAACAGTATTAACCGGAAACATTAATACTTGTGTGATTTGTAAACTAAATTAGAGTCCCTAGTAAAGCCTCTTTGTAATAGTATCTTGTTGGTTAATAGATGATCGTGGTTTCCCGATCATGAACATTGAGATGTTGTTAACAACAAGATCATATCTTTAGGAGAATGGTATGATGGACATACTCCTATATATAAGCGTAGCATTAAGATCAAGTCATTTCAATAGTTCATTTGCTATAAGCTTTCTGATACATAGTAACCTAATTCCTTCGACCATGAGATCATGCTAATCACCATCACCGGAAGGATGCTTTGATGACATCAAACACCACACCGTAACTGAGTGGCTATAAAGGTGGCATTGAGTGTTCGGGAAGTATGTTGAGGCACATGGATCAAGAGTGGGATTTGTCCATCCATGTGACGGATAGATATACTCTGGACCCTCTCGGTGGAATGTCATCCAATTGGCTTGCAAGCATGTGACTGGCTCACAAGGGATCACATATCACGGGAACAAGAAAAGAGTACTTATCGGTAACGAGGTTGAACTAGGTATGCAGAGATACCGACAATCAAAACTCGGATAAGTAAACTATCGCGAGACAAAGGGAAATTGGTATCGTATGTAAGTGGTTCATTCGATTGCAAAGTAATCGTAGAAATATGTGAGAGCCATATAAATTTCTAGATTCATCTATTGGTTATTGATCGGAGAAGTGTCTTGGTCATTTCCGCATAATTCACGAACCGTAGGGAGACACACTTAAGGATTTGATATTGTTTAGTAGATATGGAATGTAAGTAGGGAAACCAAATGTTGTTCGGAGTCTCGGATGGGATCCAGGATATCACGAGGAGATCCAGAATGGTCCAGAGAATAAGATTCATATAAGGAAAGTCTGATTCCGGATTTCGGGAATGATTTTGATGTTTTCATCGGAGAGGTTAATTTTGATGTTTGTTAGGGAATGATTTTGATGTTTTTACCGGAGTCCGATCCCCATACTTTAGCCTACCCATGGCATCAGTCATTCCACCACCACGACAACCACTTCTCTCATAAACTTGCCTCCAAGAAAAGTCATTGATTTTATGACTCCTATAGAAAAAATCCTTCAAATCAACACCCAACTATGACTCTCTTCGTGTTTTTGGTTGTGAGTGTTGTCCCAATATTCATCCCTATAACAAACAAAAGATTTCTTATCACTTAAAACATTGCATTTTTCTTGGCTATAGTCCTCTTCACAAAGGAGTAAAATGTCTTGATGCCACTATTGGACGGGTTTATATTTCAAGATATGTTGTCTTTGATGAGAATTTTTTCCTTTTGCATACCTTCATCCTAATGCCGGTCGTTGTTTTTCTGAAGAAATCCTCTTTCTCCCTCCTGAACCATCCTCTCCGATGCCGCGGGATAGGGGTGTGCATAGTAATGATCACTGTTTGCAACTTGTGCCTCTTGTTGATCCTACATAGGTCCCAGATGAAGACTCCACTACCAGTTCATCTGCATAAAGTATACAAAATTCTGCACCTCACAGTGAAAACGGCACATCAAATGACGATGTACAACAAAAACCAGCTATAGGCGAAGAGGATACGGAGTTCCAGGCTAACTCTGGGGAAAATTTACCTCGGATCCGGCGCCGACTATGCCTAACGCAGAAGCCGACTCAACCCACCGGTTGCACCAACCTAACATCGCAACATCGCCCTCGCCCGCCCTGTCTCCCGCTCATATGCGCGTGCGCAAGGACAACCTCGTCAACACATTCCTATCACGCAGCCCCAGGACCATGTGCAACTGGAACCCGCCATCACTCGGTGGGGTGGACTGGTCCTTGCCTTGGTCCCCACCCAGCCTCCTCCGATCAACGCCCGTGTCATTCACGCCTGATGCGGAGACGCGTGACCTCACCTCGCCTGACGCTAGTAGCAGCGGCGGGATCGTGCAGATTCTCTTGCCGCCGAATCTTCTCAGGTGACTGGATCTTCTATGTCACCTGAAGATGCTCCTCCTCCTGCCGTTAAACCAAGAACTCAACTACAGAAAGGTATTGTTCATCCTAAAATACGTATTGATGGAACAATTAAGTGGGCATTGTTAACTTCTACATGAGAATCAAAAAAATTACAAGAGGCTCTCACTGATCCAAATTGGAAGAATGCTATGAAAGATGAGTATGATGCTCTTCTCGCTAATAACACATGGCATCTTGTACCACTAAGTTACAACGAGAACATAATTGATTGCAATTTGGTGCACCGCATCAAAAAAAAATGCAGATGGTACTATTGACAGGTATAAAGCTCATCTTGTTACATAAGGTTTTAAATATAAGTATGGAATTGATTATGAGGATACTTTTAGTCTTGTTGTTAAGGCTGCTACCATTAGTCTTGTCCTATCCATATCAGTCTCAAAATGCTGGAGTTTATGGCATCTAGATGTTAAGAACGTGTTCCTCCATGGTGTTCTGGAAGAGGAGGTTTACATGCGATAGCCACCTAGTTTTCAGGCTTCCGCTACTCCAAACTATATTTGCAAACTTGATAAAGATTTTTATGGATTAAAACAGGCACCTCGAGCATGGTATTCTTGTCTCAGCATGAAACTGCACACCCTTTGTCTTGTTTCTTCCTAGGCAGATACGTCTTTCTTTATGTTTGACAAGGCAGGTATTCATATGTTTCTTCTTGTCTACGTTTATGATATTATTGTCACCAGTTCCTTAGATACAGCCATCACAACCTTATAAAAGAGCTTAAGCCATGATGAGGGATATTCACTATTTTTTGGGTCTTGAAGTTCACAAGCATTCAAATGGTTTACTTTCAAATCAGGACAAATATGCTACTAATCTACTTGTGTGAGTTGGTATGAGCACGTGTACATTCTATCCTACACCACTATTCAGCACAAACACACTCTCCTTAACTGATGGTTCCTCTCTTGGTCCATACGACAGTACCAGATACATGAGCATTGTTGGTACTCTTCACTACTTGACACTAACACAACCGGATTTGTCTTTCTTTGTTAATAATGTATATCAGTTTCTGCATGTTCCCATTACTTCTCATTAGACAATTGTAAAAAGGATCATGGGTTATATTCATGACACACATCTATTGGACTAACTTACCAGCCATCCTCCTCGAACTCCCTAGTGCTTTTTCAGATACAGACTGGGCTGATGATCTCGATGACAGACGTTGGTTTTGCTATTTTATTTAGTCCTAATATTATATCTTGGAGTGCCAAGAAACAACCTATAGTGTCACGTTCTAGCACTGAGCCTGAATACAAAGTTCTTACTAATTCCACAACGGAATTAATTTGGGTTGAGGCTCTCATTAGGGAACTAGATCTTCCTCTCACAGAAAAACCTTGCTTATGGTGTGATAATATTGGTGCTACGTTTCTGTCTGCTAACCTAGTCTTTCATGGTCGCACCAAGCACATTGAGATTGATTTTTATTTTGTTCATGAGCGGGTTATTAGCAAACAGTTTGACGTCGGATTTATTTCAAGCAAGGACCAGATTTTTTATGGTTTCACAAAGACATAGTGCTGCAAGAAGCTCGATGAGTTCAAGAATAATCTAAATCTTTCCAAACTTTAGATCAACAGGGTGTTAGATGTAGTTCGTTTTCTGTTTTCTATATGTACTAGGTATGGATTATTACTCCACCCTATACATGATTTTTCACTAATTTCATGGACATTATATATTAAAATAAGAACAGATACCACTGCTACGATTGCATCAAAAGGATGAGCATACGAACCCATGAAGCCTATTATTGATGGTATTGAGGTTTCCATCATGTGTGGATGAATCTTGAGTGAAAGTTGGAGCTTATGTTATGTGTGGATATACTGCTAGTAAATGTTCTGTCTCCATCTTGTGGAGATGGAAAAGTGAACAATCGGTTCAAGGTGTGAATCATTGTGGAAATGAAGAAAATATGAATGCTGATCAAAATGATATTTTTGATGAATTTGAGATGATCAACATATAACTTTAAGGATGTGCCACTTGCTTCCATGTGATCACATGGTGTTTTTATGAAATTTTGAATATGTACTGACACTTTGCTACCGATAACAAAGTATGAGGGTTTTGTTTGATTTGACGAGATAGCGCATCCAAGATTATATAGTCATCAAGTTAAGTAAGGGAAATCTCGATAAAAGGCATCAAGGATGGACATATGTTTGAAGCTTGAGGGTTAACGAATGTATGATGGATGTTTGAGTATAACTTGAAAAGAGCATGATAGTTCTTTAAGGATGACACACATGTACTCTAATGTCTTGGTGATTTATATTTTACTATATTTTTGAACATTGATATAATGATATCGTAAAATCTCAAGGGGAAATGTCGTAGATCGTTGATGGCTATCAAAGTGCATTGAGGCTTATCATAATACTTATAGGGTATTTACTACAAGGATGGTCCGCAAAGGAAGGTTGAGGTGTTGATATTGTCAAGATGAGCGTCATTGGTGATGAGAACGTGTAAATGATGCCATAGAGTTATGCATGTTCAAATAGTGGATTAGGTGAAGACATATCTTGAAGCATGAAGGCTCGTCAGGTACGATGGGTGAATAAAATTTATCTTATCGACAATGCTTCCCATAGAGATTAAGGGAGAGGTATTTGAAGTCTTCACCAAGTGACTATGATTAAAATAAAAATTCATCTTGGTATAAAATATGAGCTTTGTGTCCAAGCTCAGGTAGAAGCTCAAGGAAGAGGTATTCCTAGATAGGTGTTCCAAGTTTAACTAGTATCAAGGTGTTGAGACCAGTTATAGGATAGAAAGGGGTAACCTTTGCATAAGTTGCATGCTGTTTTGTTAGGTTTTTTTTTGGGGGTGCTTTCAATAATTGTGAGTGCTCAAAGGATTTGATGTTGTTCAATATTTTTGGGATGATATTGCTTTATAAGAGCTTTCCTTGTGTGGCTTATTAATTAGACGTGTTGTGGTGGTTTTAAACCAGAAAAACCTTAGTGATTAGTGTTGTTACCCTTTATGCAAGGGTGGTTTAAACCTCCTCATTAGTTAGGTCCAAACGTCATAGTGAGTCAGCTGTTTAATCATTTGTTTTTGGGGAGCTTAGACCGTTTAACCAAAGTTTGTTCTACAAGCGTTCCTTGGTTGTATCATGGCTTCTATTTGTGTGAGATGTTTTTCCTCACTAGTAGCGGGGTTCAGTTTTGGTTATTTCAGAAGGTCCTTTGCTTTGTGTAGAGTGCATGTCCAAAGTTCTAGAATTTCTTTCAATGGTTCTAGTTTTTATTCCTATATGTCTAGCGGTCCATTTTCCATGCTCTCGCTCACTACATCAAAGCACGCGGGCACAGGCGGTTATTAAGGCCAAGGAACACGCGTAATCTCTAGGCTCGCATTGTTGTGGCAAAAATGACTTGGGCCTAAACAGCTCTTTTTTCACTCGGCTTATGTCCATTCGAGACGTGCCATCTATTCCATGGCACCATATGGATGCATATTGGTACATTACGGAAGAATGGTGGAATTTTAGTATTGTGTAACACTAAGCTGAGGCACATTACTCTGTCGTGTTATATCCACGTATCGACGATGTCACAAACCTTAATACATAATTGATGGTAACAAATATTTTTCCATTACAACAAATAATTTCCATAATATTTAAGATATAAAATTCTATTGTCATCTGTTACATTCAAGAAATAAAATTCCATTACATGGATGTCTCCACATCATATGTTTTTTATGTGGATATTTAAGCATAGGAAAATTTTAAGAGGGAAGATATCGACTTCCTATTTTTATGTCTAAACCTATAACTAAGAACTAGCTAGAAATACTACAAAAAGGAAAATTTTAAGAAAAAATCTCCAGCTTTTGTAGTCTCTGAGCATATTTACATTCTATACAGATTCTTCACGTGTCGGGGTTATAAGATCTTCATCATATGCACAACCTAGCTAGCAATCCACAAGCATCAAACGAGTGGTGCCAGTTGAAGACCTCACCACGCATATACCAGCCATCCTCCTTGACGCGGATATATATATATATACTAGCCATCCTCCTCGTAGCATATCCGAAAGAGCATTAAGATTGTTTAACAAAGAGATAGAATAACAAATTAAATGAAACCCAATATGTTGAAGGATGAATAAGAAACCATGCGGAACAGGCATGTTAGTTGAAGCCTCCGACGTGGCTTTAGCATATCGGTAGGTCATTACATAGCTAGGTAAAAGAGTATGAGATCTTGGGGGTTAGTACTGGACACTAGTGAGGAGAGATGGGATCTTAAGTTAGTAGAGGAGACTACTAGAGAGGGATGGGATCTTGTGTTACTACTGGAGACATATGGGAGTGATGTGAGATCTAGCGTTTAGAGTGGAGAGAAGAATTGCAACGGCATGGTTAGAGGGCAAGTGTTCCATGTATTATATAGTAAACTAGCAAGGTGACCCTCGCAAATGCGAGGGAATCATTTTTAGCATGTTGAAAACAATAAATATCTATGTTTTATTTTAGTGTTTCCTTCTCATATTTGCGCCTTTTAGTGCAAGATGCATGTCGTTTTAGACATCATTACCTTCCTGGAGGTGTGTTTTGACCTTTACTATATAACACCTTTGAAGAGAGCTTTTTTTGGATGATCTATTTATTAGTTAAGGTTGAGATACAATGACGCAGATAAACCAACCTGCATCCGCACGCCCGCCCAATCATTTTTCATATTCACGCTAGTGTAGATTTGCATCTCTATAGTGATTAATCATTTTTTGAAGCGTTATATAGGATAATACGGATAATACGCTCTGCTTGTAGCTATATCATACCAAAAAATAGGCTTGGACTGACATTTTTTGTAGAAACACAGTACAAACGCAGACGTTCACAATGCGTACATACACTCACCCCTATGTACACACGCACGTACACCCTACCCCTATGAGCACCTCCGAGTGACTAAGCCGGCGGGTCTTGAGATTGACGAAGTCACCGCAGGCACCTCGCTATCGATGGGAACGTCGCCTCTCACTGAAAGAATATTTCGCCTTTATGAGACACCAAAGCGTCAAACTTGAGGTTTGAACTCTGATGGATGGGATACCACTGTCCTCCTAACCATCCAACCACGGGTTGATTCTCTGGACTGACATTTTTTGCTTAAATAGGGACCAACATATTTATAGAGAAACAAAAAAAGTTGACAAACCAATCAACGGCACGCCATAAATGTTTTCTTCTAGTAACCAACGCTCATTCATATACTTCACATTCATGCTAATGGTGGTGCCTAATCACTCATCAGCTACTCTTTTAATGTGGCGCTTCTTAGAAATTTTGTACATTATCGGCCGAACCAAGTTTCTACAAAACATTAGATGGTAAGACTAAATTTTCCATTGGCTATGATATTTCAAGAGTCTCGAAAATATTCATATATGTTGAGATAGATCAGTATTGGAATGTATGTGGTGGGAACTAACATGCTTGAATCGGGCATAACTTATGCTTATAATTTATAGTCCACCTATTGATTTGACAAGCTGAATTCAACAACTTTGATGCACTGTTTTTGTTGTGGAATAATAACGGCTTAGCCCTAGGTGTTTTCTCGTCACATTATGCAATGTGAATATAGCATTGTTATCCATGTATAGTGTACTCTACTTATAAGATATTTTGCCTCGTCGCCTTCCTTATTGTGCATCCATGGATAGATAGGTCGAGAGGTCTGCCTTTCATTTTTTTTAAGCTGCCCCTAGATATACTCGGTATATTTTTTAAGCTGCCCCTAGAAGGACCATTATATTTAAGCTGCCCCTAGATATTTTTTTGCGTGTCCTTGCCATCTATCTAGACGTGAAACATGCCACCGTGTATGCATCTATTTTTCTCGTGACATATTTGCATGTGTAACAATCTAGAACTAACTTATTCATATCAGGTTTAATTTTGGATTTTATTTGAACATCTGTGCCCCACGTGGACTCTATGGGTTCAGATCCATTAATAACCAATTACAATAAAATATCGTGGGTGATTTTCAAATACATCATGATGATGAGTTGTGCACCGGTAGAAAACGTGAGGGACTAAATCTATGCACAGGATATGTACGTGAGAAGGCGAATGTGTAAACGTAGATGGTCGGTACGGTCTCATTAAATCGTAGCCTTAAATTAAAGATCTAAGGGCTAATATAATTTAGGTGACGTGGATCAACCAGATGCCTCGAATAACACTCTTATATTGCTTTTAGTATATAATAGATAGATGCTGGGAGGTGTAGAGTTTGCTTTTATGGGCCGTTGAGTAAGTGAGGTAGAACTCTAGGCCTCACTTATGAGAGGCCCCATAATCCATAGAGAGAACTCATGTGGACATATTCGGTGGCTCACACTAGTCAATGACTATCTCTCGATTGTTTGTTTCATCTAGTGTCATAATAAAAGTCTCAAACACATCTTAATATTGACAAGAAACAACTAAAACTTTACTGATAGTATCGATGGCTATACTGGACTTTGTTGAGCACAACATCCATGGCTTCCTGGGTAGTGCTCGTCACTGTGGCACCTCTCTGCTTGGCTATCACCGATTCTTCTGCAGTTGTTGCCTCCTAGGTACTTCTGATAAAGCGGTCCAGGGTGCATTCCCATGCCACGCCGTACTAATCGGCGTATCCTTGAAAGGAGGCATGGTGATTACACTTGTTCGGTATCTTCTGCTATGAGTCTGTGTCGTAACTGATGACCAGCGCATGGACATCTCTCCCCTCGTGAGGTTGAGAGCTACATGTCTAGCTTGCTTAGACTCGCGCAGGTTTTGGTGTTCCAAGTTTTACTATTCTCAAGGTGTTGAGACAGGGTTATAGCATACAAATGTTAATATAGCATTTGCATATGTTACATGTAGTTTTGTTCGGTTTCTTGTTTGGGGTGCTTTCACTTGTGAGTTCTCAAAGGCTTCGAATGTCATTCAACATTTTTTGTGAAGATATTGCTTTATAAGTGCCTTCCTAGTATGGCTTCTTAAACCAATATGTTGTGTTGGTTTAACCGTAAAAACCTTAGTGATACGAAGATTTGTTGGAGGAAACGGATGTCACATGCTGGTCCCTTTTATGTAAGGGTAGTTTAAACCTCTTTGGTAGGTCGGTTCAAACATCTACAGTGAGTCAGTTGATTAATTCTCTGTTTCGGGGGAGTTTCAAACCGGGTAACCAAAGTTTGGTATACAAGTGTTTCTTTTGTTGTATCATGGCTTCTGTTTGTATGCGATGTTTTTTACTCACTAGTGGCGGTGTTCAAACTCGGTTATTTTTGAATGTCCTCTGTTTTGAGTAGAGAATGTCAAAATTGCTAGATTTGTTTCCAATAGTGCTAGTTTTTTCCCTATGTCTTCAACGGTCATTTTCCAAACTTTGGCAAACTACAACACACGAGCACATGCGGTTATAAACTCCAAGACACAATCTTAATTTCTGGGATCGTGTTGTCGCGGCAAAAATAAAAATGTCAGGGATTACTGGGTGGAAAAAGTGCATAGGAGGCGTATTTTTTTACTCGGCGCATGGTCATCCGCCATGATAAATATTCTGCAGAACTAGACGTCATGCAACTCGGTACATGAAGGAAAGATGGAGGAGTTTTAGAGCCGTATGATAGTAAGGTGTGGCGCATTGCTCTATCGTCTTACATAATTAATGCTAACAAATATTTTTCCATTAAAATATAAAATACGTTTTAGAGCCGTATGATAGTAAGGTGTGGCGTATTTCCATAATATTTAAGATATAAAATTCAACAGTTTCATCCATTACATTTAATATAAAATACGTTGTTACATGGATGTCTCCATCATCAGTTTGCTGATGCAGATATTTAAACACATGAAAACTCTAAGAGGGGAGCTCTTGAATTCCTATGATTCTATCTAAACCTACAAATAAGAAACTACATAGAAATACTACAAAAGGATATTATTAAGGACAAGTCTCTAGATTTTTGTAGTCCTTGAGAACCTTGCCATTCTACACATATTCTTCATCGTGTTGGGGTTAGAAGATCTTCATGATACACACAACTTAGCAACCAATCCTTAAGGCATCATTTGAGTGGCGCCAGTTGAAGACATCAAAGCGGAAATACCAACCGTCCTCCTCCACATGGATATACCAGTCATCCTCCTCATGGCATATCTGAAAGATCAATAAGATCGATTAATGAAGAGACATAAAAAAAGAACCCGATATGTTTAAGAGATGAAGAAGATACTATGTGGAACGGGCATGATAGTAGAAGCCTCTGACGCGGCTTGATCATATCGGGAGGTCACTACTTATGAGAAAATAGGATGGTATCTTGGGGTTTAGAACTAGGCATTAGTGGGGAGAGATGGGATCTTGATTTACTAATGGACACTAGTGGAGATGGATGGGATCTGGTGTTACTACCGGAGACATGGGAGTGCTGAGAGAACTAAGGTTCGGAGTGGAAGGAGTGCAACAGCGTGGTTAGAGGGCAAGTGTTTGCTATATTAAATATAGGAAATGCTTGAATTGATAAGTTTGCTTTCATAGGCTGTTGATTAAGTGAGGTAGAACTTTGGATCTCACTTCTCAAGGGACACATAGGCCATAGAGGGCCACTCGCGTGGACATATTCTATGGGTCCCACTACTCAGTGACTCCACTATCTCCCGATTTTTCAATTAATCTAGTGTCATAATAAATGTCCCTAGCATATCTTAATCTTAACAAAAACAACTAAAACTTTATTTACAACGTCGATGATAGTTGTACTAACCATTGTTCGGCACAACATCCATGCATGGCCTCGTAGGCACTACTCACCATGGCGGTAGCTCACTGCTCAGCTATATCCGATTCTTCAGATGTTGTTGCCTCATGCGTGGTTATGATAAAGCGGTCTAGGGTGTGTTCCCATGCCACACTAAACAACGTCTCCATGATCGGCAACATGTACATTGCACAAATTTGGAATATTATGCTATGTGTCGGCACCATAGATGATGACCCACGCCTGGGCGGCTCACTTCGCGTGAGGCCGAGAGCCACCTGCCTGGCTTAGTCTAAAAAGCGTCCAACAGGTGGGTAGTGGGTGACATGGCCATGGGATTCTTCGGATCAAAAATCTAGATTGTGTAGGGTTCGTAGCATAGAAAACAAAAAATTTCTACCGCAAGAACGAATAAAACCAAGATCCAATCTATGGAAAATCCAAGATCTAATCTACGAGATAGATGAGAACTAACCCTCAAAGATCCAAAGCCTTAACGAGATCTAATCTCGTGGTTGATAATGACGATCCTTCCGGCGCTGCAATCTGGCAGTGCTTCCGCACTTGTTCACACGTACGGAGTCGATGAAGACCTTCCTCTACCTATTCCAGTGGGCAGCGGAGGTAGTATATCCCCTCGGAATCCCAGAAGCACGACGGCGTGATGGTGGTGGAGGAGGAGAATTCCTGCAGGCCTTCGCATAAGCCGGAGCAGGAAGAAGCAGGAGGGAGGAGAGGTGGCAGTTAGGGTTGTGTGAAGGGGCAAGGGGGGCGGCCACCCCTCCCCTCTATTTATATAGGGAGGGTGCAGATAGGGATAACCCCTTTTCCCTCCACCTCCTAGGGACGGCGCAAGAGGGAAGGGGGAAGTTTCCTTCCCCCCATGTCTTATCCCCTATTTTCTAGGGATTCTCCCTTTTCCCTATGGGGCAGGCCGGTTGGGATTCTAGGGCCTAGTGCAGCTGGCCCATGGGGCCCCGCATCATTTCCTCAGCCCATGTGGCCCCTCCCGGGGTGGTGGTCCCACTGGCGGCCCTCTAGAACCTTCTAGAAGCTTCGATCAAAATACCGAAAACTTTTCCGAACACTGAAAGATGACTTCCATTATATGAATCTTATTCTCTGGACTATTCCATACCTCCTCGTGATGTCCTAGATCCAATCCGAGACTCCGAAAAACATTTGGTCTCCAACTCACATTCCATATCTTCTTAAACAACATTGAACCTTAAGTGTGTCACCTATGATTTGCAAACTATGCAGACATGATCGGGACACCTCTCTGATCAATAACCAATAGCGGGACCTAGAGATCCATAATGACTCCCACATATTCAACGATATCTTCGTGATCGAAAGAACCATTAACATATGATATTGATTCCCTTTGTTGCGTGATACTCTACTTATCCAAGGTTCGATCATCGGGATCTCCATACCTAGTTCAACCTTGTTATCGATAAGTACTCTTTACTCATACTATGATATGGCATCCCTTGTGACCTAGTCACATGCTTGCAAGACAATTGTATTACATTCCACCGAGAGGGCCCAGAGTATATCTATCCGTCATTTGGATGGACAAATCCCATTCTTGATCCATGCGCTTCAACACATACTTTCAGAATATCCAATGCCACCTTTATAACCACCCAGTTATGATGTGGTGTTTGATGTCATCAAAGCACTCATCTGGTGATGGTGATTAACATGATCTCATGGTCAAAGGATTAGGTTACTATGTATTTGAAAGCTTGTAGAAAAATTAACTTAATGACTTGATCTTATGCTATGCTTACTATGGGTGTGTATCCATCACATCATTCTCCTAATGATATGATCTTGTTATTAATAACATCCAATGTTCATGATCAGGAAACCATGATCATCTATTAATCAACAAGATAGTTTAACAAGAGGCTTACTAGGGACTCTTTTATGTTTACAAAAAACACAAGTATTAGTGTTTCCTATTAATAAAATTATAGCATGAGATGTAAACATTTATCATAAACACAAATATATAATAATAACCACTTTATTATTGCCTCCAACATATTGTTAGTGTTTCCCCTTGTGCAAAGGGGTGTGGATCTTGTGGGGTAGATAAGAATTCAAACGGGTCACAGATGGTGAGACACACATGTCAGGGAGACATGAATGGCTAGTGAGACATGTTTGACCATACTTCAACATTTAGTGTCACTTAGAATGGACGGGGCAACGATTTAATGCCTCCATTGCCTAAGAGCGGCATTAAAAATTTCCGCTCTTGCGTTCCAGCTACCACAAGATGATTATGTCCAGGTATGTGGTCTGTGACGTCACAGAATTAACTTCCCCTTATAGGCGTCCAGAATGCTCATTTGTTAGGTAAAAAAAATTAAAAATATTTTTTTCTTGTGTCGTCAAAAACGTGTCGCAAATGAGGAAGGGGTATTTTTGTAGTGTTTGTTCTAAATTTATTCAGTACTTATTGTTTGTTCTTGCTACGGTGTTCTCCAACAACCACTTTCTAAACTTTAGGTATTTTAATAACTATTTAGCATTTAAAATTGTTATAAACATTATATTCATAATGATATTGTTAGACACTTAAGAATTTAACTCTTTATCTCAAAATGTTTTGCAAAATGCTACCATAATTATATTCATGACATACAATTTTTTCCCGATGAAATTCATGAAATATGAGGTTTGGGTGTTACCCCCATGTATGACTATATATATGGTAATATGTAACTTCCATAACTCACATGCCTCATAGAAAAGGTTATACTTAACATCTTAGATAAGATAGAATAGTGTTTATGAGTTGCATGCCTATGTGTATGCGCGTTCATAATATTCTATGATTCCAAGTTATTGTAAACGTTGGGTTCTTATGTTGCTAGTCTGCATGTGTTAGCATAGAATACAACTTTTAAGCTTGCATATACAGTGACGATGTACTAACTAAGATTCTAAAAGAAAGAGCCCTCTCCTAAACACTAATCAATATCAACAGGTTTCCAGCTCCTCTCCTTGTCCCTCTAGTAGTGGTAGGGGGTGTGGACCAAGAATCTATGCTCCATGTTGTGGTTAGGTCCCTAAAGTTAGGTTTTTAGTCAACCGACATAGGATGTATGGTGGTGATGGAGGAGCTCATCAGGGTAAAGATATGGTATCTTCATCTCCATGTACACCTCGTGGCACTGATCTTGCTAAAAGAGTTGATGAGAGCATGGCATGAGTTGATTGCTCCTCCCTTGGAGTGGTGGATATCGTTTTTTCTATGTGCGTTGCAATTTGTTTTGTTGGAACTAATCTGCAGAGAGGGTGGCATGGTTGTATGTCTTGGTCCTCTTGCACCATTGTTGATCGATGATGGTTGCCGAGTCATGACTTTGTTGGGGAGCCTATGAGGTTTGTGTTTCTTTTTGGGAGGACATGGTGCGTTCTTTAGGCCCTATTTGGCATGTTCTTCTAGGGGAAAATGATATGCTTTACATATATTGTCCATCAGTGTATTTCTGTTTGCATTGATGACTTCCAGGCTGCTACGACAATCTTATCCTTATCAATAATTATGGGAAGCATTATCCTTGACTAGGACACCTTGGTGTTTATATATGAGATCGACATACAAAGGATCCGTGTCCTGGTTGTACACAAACACGTCTTATACATGATGCAGTACAACATCGACCTAGTACGGATATAGAAGACTAACATGACTATGTACATTACACTGTTTAACACTCCTCCTCAATCTACCTAAGTTAAGAATGTGATGAAATACATCTAACTATCGTGTAGCGAGAGAATTTATGAAGCTATCTGCCAATTGATCTCCTAAAGGAATAAATGATATGTCCAAAATATTTTTGGCCACCCTCTCGAACAAAGTTATAATTAACTTTAATATGATTTTCCCTAGCATTAAACACTTGATTAGAAGAGACGTACGTAGATCCAATATTATCACACCACAAAAAGGCAGCTTGAGACTGCGATATTCCCAACTCGATAAGCAAAGACTGCACCGATATGACCTCAGCCATGGCATTTTATAGCGCTTTGTATCCAGCCTTCTAGAATTTGTAGCTTGTTTCCTTGCAATCCGTGAGATCAAGTTTGATCCCAAGAAAATTGCGAAACCACCTATTGACCATTTGTCATATGGACACCCTTTCCAATCAGCATAAAAATGCACTAAAAAGGTAGAATCATATGAACCAATGCACAATCCAAGTGAGATTGTACCCCGTAATTATCACAAGATCCGCCAGACATCTGTCCCATGAACTATAGTGGATACATGTTGAAACTGACAAACCTGGTATACAAAAAATTCAATATATGTTCTTGTCAAAGTGATATACTACAAAGCCCTAACAATACTCCTATAGCAAGCAGAATCTTGACTCAAGACCTCGCCATCAGTCATAGATATATCATACACTAACAACGGAGTATCAATATGCTTACATATCTTCATATTCACATGGCTAAGAAAATCATTTTCATATTTTTTATGAGATAAAAATACCGTCATGTACCTTTTTAACCTCAATCCCAACAACACAAAGGTCCCAGATCCTTGAGAGGAAACTCCGGTCAATGATCATGAAGAATAAAATAAACCACCTTCCCTAAGGAGCTAGCAACAACAATATCATCTACATAAATGAGCATGAAGATGGAGACTCCCCTTTGTTGTAGAAACATATATAAGTAGCACCCTTGGATGCAGTAAAACCAAGTGAATCAAGTTTGGAACTCAGAAGAGAGTACCACGCACGAGGTGCCTGTTTCAACCCATGTCGAGCTTCATCAAGTTTACAAATATGTCCTAGTGACATCATTCCTCATATATAGAAGGTTGCCTCATATAGACCTCTTATTCGATAACACCATGCAAAAATGTGTTTCTTCATATCAAGTTGACGAAGCTGCCAATCTCTAAAACAGTAAGAGCGAACACCAAAAGAATAGTCGCCGCCTTGACAACATCAATAAATGTTTGGTCATAATAAATTCCATAATGCCTCTTAAAACCTTTAGCAACCAAGCAGGTTTTATATGTATCAACTGAGCCATTAGCTTTCCTCCTTGCTTTATAAACCCAATTACAGTTAATAACATGTTTATAGCTACTACTGGAACCAAGTGATAAGTCCAATTTTTCACGAGGGCCAAATACTCCTCATCCAATGGAGATTTCCATCTAGGATGAGCAAGAGCTTCCTAAACATTATCTGGTTCACCGACAAATATTAGCAAAGAGAATCCGATCATACTGCACACGACCATCACTGTCATGTTGAAGCCTTTCATGAGGCTGAACAACACTATGTTGCTGCCTTGTACGAGCAATATAGTTGGAGCTACATGCACTCTATTCATATAACATCAAGGGGAATCTACAGAAATGGACAAACCAGCCGCAGTTGATCCATGTGTGAGTTGAACAGAGAGGCACTGGATGCATAAGGTCCACGTTAATTAGACGTGGCATTCGAAACCGCGTCGACCTGTATGAGAGGAAGCGAGAGAATTGCACGTCGCCATGTGGCAAGACACCATTATCAGATAGCCATGTACTTGGATTTGATTGTGGTACCTATCCTAAGGTAGATTGGTCTAAGCTGCTATGCCGAACGGATGTAGTAGGGGAATCAACAGGTATATCTTCATCGGAACCTGTATCTGCACCGGAATTTTCCTCTGGCATAAAATTATGTTGTGATTTCTATTCAATAATCTTAGCAATACCACTGTTAGCATGATTAACATCTGAATCATATCGCAATTTGTACTCCCCATCATTGTGTTAACTAAAAGGTTTCAAAGAAAGAGGAATATGATTAACTTATGCATGTAAATAGCATTGGAATGCAAAACAACAAAAGGGAACACCTCTTCATGAAATACAATGTCACGCGAAATGAGCATTTATGGAGACCACTATATCCTAAAAAGGCACATTGTGTTGAATGGAGTTGCAATTTGCGATTATTATATGGAAGAAGGTTTGGACAACATGCACAACAAAAAATCCGCAAAATAGAATAATCACCCTTATTTCCAAAGTGGTGTTTAATATGAGTTTGAGACTGAAAACCCTACTAGGGAGGTTATTAATCAAATAGACTGCAGAAAGAAAGGATCCATCTTGGAATTGAAGTGACATAGGCACATATGCAAAAAAAACCAACCTCAATAATGTGTCTATGTTTATGTTCAAGAAGACCATTTTGTTTATGTGCATGAGGACATGAAATAAAATGGAATATTCCTATTATTTTGAAGAAGAGTTAAGTTTTTGATACTCACACCATTGGGTTGCATCGAACTTTTTTTTAATCAAAGAGTTGCTCAAAATGATGTTGAAAGTCATGAAATTTCGGAAACACTCTGATTTATTTTTCAAAAGATATATCCATGTGAATTTGGTGTAATCATGGATGAAACTGAAATAATATTTCACTATAAGAATCTGGACAGTTCATGTTTTCATGACACACCCAAAAAATGTCATAGATTCTTGACGTTCTTAGCCGTCAAGGTCTGCCACTTCGCCTCTCATCACATCGTCAAAGCATGCCAGATCGTCGTCTAGCTCGCCGACAAGGTATGCCACCAAGGTTCCCGGCCAGAAGTGCACAAAGAAAAGGGCCCTATTGTCTACAGGCAAGGAAACAATCACCTAGTTTTCTGCTCTTTTAAGCCTTCTCAATGCTTATGTGTGTTTGCCTATTTGAGACAATAATTTTTTTGCCCATAAAATTTCTTGTTTGAGAGGCTATTCATTATCATACTCATTTTTTCTCTAGGACAATCAACACCACATGTTATATTTTGTTTAATTATCTATTTAATTCGTAGCTTACTTAGATTTCTTTATTAATTTTAGAACCTCAAATGCATCCAATGAAAGAAAGTCGGCTAAAAAACATCACGAGAAACAATGAGCGGTTGCAACAACTATGTGTTGGGCCCTTTGAAAGTATTTTCACATTGCCAACTATATTATCTCCTAAAAAAGATAAAAAATGAAAGCTCTGGATTTGACTATGATCCTAAAAAGGAGGAAGATGCCACTGAACAATACTCAGATGATGTCAGTGAGGAGGATGAGCTACAGGTTGACCCCTTACTTACTCATCTTTTGTTGAATTGTTTGCTAACAGATTTATCCATATATCTTTTGAATTTACCGGTACATATGAAATTTGTAGCATTAGAAGATGAAATGTAAAAACACATCTACCGCCAGGACAAAGTT
Source organism: Avena sativa (assembly GCA_916181665.1). NCBI lineage: Eukaryota > Viridiplantae > Streptophyta > Magnoliopsida > Poales > Poaceae > Avena > Avena sativa. The sequence goes on from OV702280.1 coordinate 430,840,005, forward strand.
GGCTTCTGCTGGTGTAGCAACTGCTCGGAAGCACGTCTTGGCAAGCCTAGGTGCCGGCACAGAAACTTCAAGAAAAACCAGGTCCAAGGGGAAGCAACCAACTATCCAAGGTGCTCTACGGGAAGCTTCCCAAACTAAGCACACACCTCCCCAAGGCTAGCAGACAGGCCCCTGCCCTCTGCGGGAACCTCCCCAAGGCCATAAGCCAGGTCCTTGTTGTCCGCCGTCACCTCCCCAAGTCGAGCAGCCATGTGCCTGCCTTCCGCGGGAATCTCCCCAAGGCCAGTGGCCATGTCCATGTCGTACGTCGGCACCTCCCCTAGTGCAGCAGCCAGGTCCATGCCTTCTGCAAGCACCTCCCCCAGGCCAGCAACCAGGTACCTGCCGTCTGACGGCACCTCCCCAAGTCTAGTAGCCAGGTCTCTGGCTTCCGCGGGCACCTCCCCAAGGCCAGCGCCTAGGTCCTCGCAGTACGTCGGCACCTCCCGAAGTCCAGCATCCAGGTCCATCCGTTTCACGGGCACCTCCACAAGGCTAGCAGCCAGGTCCCCCGTCCGTGGGCACCTCCCCAAGGCCAAAGCTCGCTCCCTGCCTTCCGCGGGCAACTCCCCAAGGCCAGCAACAGCCCCTGCCCAACCATGCACTAGCGCCTCTCTAAGGCAATCTTGCACCTAAGGGTTCATCTACCCTAGGCGAGGGGTTAGATTCTTGTCGTGATGGGTGGCTCTTTCACTGTTTTAACTAGGATCAAGAAGGTAATGTGTTAAACTAATTGCTTGCTCACACTTATTGCATTTTTCCGCTGTAGAATACCAATTCATACCCATTATATTATTGTAGATGATTTTGGACATAATCATTCTGAAGACATTGTTATGCATGATGATCATCAGTTTGTGGTTGACAATATGCCCACAGAATGAAAACTTTCACTTGTCGTTCCTGCAAGAAGAACTAGACCTGTGTTATCATTGATTGATACCAAGTTTGTCAGTGAGTGTGTAGTAATAGTCAAGACTAAGATGCTTATCTTCCCCAATTGTAAAGATTATAGGAGAGACCGGATGTCAGAGCAGACTTTTACGGCAATGTTTCTGTATGTTCTGTAACACTCAGTTGTCCCTTTCTTCTATTGTTTTTATAAAAAGACTGATGATCCTTGTTTTATTTCAGCAAAAGTTTATCATGGACCACTCTCTACTAGATGTGTAGTTTGCTTAAACAAGTAGTCCATGAGGCACGCAAGAAATCAACGACATTATCTGAAGAAAGTGTTTTTGACCCCATCCCAAAGAATGAAGTTACAAGGGTATCTCCTGTGGAACACATGAGCGATCAGGAATGGTGCAGGCTTATCGATTTTTGGTCTGACCCAAGAACCAGGTCATGTCTTGTTTACTCAATTTCCCTCATGTTTGAATTGTTTAAGCAAGACTAATTGTATGCTCCCTGTTTGTGTAGGCTCTGTCTATAAAAAATAAGAATAGCAGACAGTAAAGTCAAGTACCCTCATGCCCCTAGTGCTCGTAGCTCGAGGTTTTGTGCGACATGGAGGAACATTCCAATGAACTTATTCCAAATGGCAATGTGAAATAAGTAACGGTAATTGATCCATAATACTATCCATCTTCGTAAAATTCAGTGCTCTTTTCTTTCCTCAAACGTATACGATGTGCTTATAATTTTCTCGCTTGGTTTCTCATAATCTCTTTTATTCCTAAAACTGGTAGGAAGTCATGGAAAGCAACATTGTTCCATCTGCTTTAGAAGATTTCACAGAGGATGAACCAATTCCTTTCAACGACATTGTGCACTTTGTGCTGTCGCCAACGTTTCTGAAGAACATGGTCATCCATGCAAGTACTTCAAGACCAATCAAGTCTCAACTATAAGTGCAACTCGAGGCTCAGAGAGCAGATAATATGGAATTGCGCTCTACCATTGAGGAGTTGCAGAAGGTGAACGAATCTGGCGAGGCAGATAGGCTGAAGTATTTGGAAGACCTACAAGTAATGCGGAAGAAACAAGAAGACCTGAAAAAGAAACAAGAAACAAGTATTGGCTCAGTTGTCGAAACCAGGAAAGGCAATTTGGTAAGTAAACTGGTGGTGTGAATATTGTGGTAAATCTATGAAAATTTATCAGTCATTTGTCCAAGAAACATTTATGCATTAATTCAACAAGTGTTGGCTCAATTGTCGGAACCAGATAAGGCAATTTGGTAAGTGAACTGGTGGTGTAAATCTTGTGGTAAATCTGTGAAAGTTTGTTAGACATTTGGCAAAAAAACATTTATGATGTTCGGTAGTATTATGGTGTTTGACCTTTTATGTGAGTTCTTTTGAAACTGGTAATCATTCCTGTGAAATGAAACATTTGTATTGAAATTTTTGTAAACGTAAACGTAAGGATTGTTTCTTTACGAGATATATCCGTCATGCGTAATCATCAATGTGGCGTCAGGAGGCTGGCCAACTTCCATGACAAAATAGTAATGTCATAGAAAGTTAGTCCAGGTGTCTCGCTCTGATTAGTCCACGTGTTACCATACCAGTAACCCACATCTTATCATTTTAACGGACCACATTTCTGCCTGCTGACGGCAGGCTACAACGAAAGGAAATTCTTCACTGTTGGGGATGATGTCATATACGTCATCAGGATGTAAGCAACCTGTATTAACGGAATCAAGCCACGACAGAAAAACGTCAGGACAACAATGATATCACTGACAATTGGCGTGACGTCAACTAACATCGCTAACATCCGCCTGCGGTGCCGTCTGCCACGTGACATAGACCATGACGAAACAAAAATGTCACGATTGATTGGGCCTAGGCTGGGCTAGTCCCATTGGCCGCGACGAAATTCAAAGAACGTCACGGACGGTCGTGACGTTTTCAGACGAAAAAACATCACAGATCAGATTATGACGTGATGTTCATGACCTTTTTTTCACAAAATTCGTCGCGGATGGTGATCTATGACGTTTTTCTCCTGATCCACGAGGATATCAGATTGTCATGTACCGTCCAGATTCTTGTAGCGTTTATATCTTCCAAAAGAGAATGGAGCATGTCCACAAACATCAGAAAATAGAAGTTAATTAGGAAAAGTGGACACACTAGATGACTTTGGATATGGGAGTTGATGAGTTGGGCCTTTCTTATAGGCATAAAAACGGACTCTTTATTTGACTTGGTAAAGGAAATATTATTTTATTTAAGAACTTGCCGAACCGACGCTGAAGATGGATGACCTGGACGCTATACCAATGATATGAAGTATACCTGATGACATCATGCACTTGTCGGCCGGAGGATGAAGAAGGAAATGATGACAAGGTTATATACCATCCACACATCTACTTTGAAGGAGGACCTCCTTCGTGTCCCGGCCCTTTATGAAAGATAACTAGGATAATATTCGAAAAAAGCATGATTATCTTTGGTAAGGAGACTAGTTGAAATGAGACTTTTAGTGGCTTTTCAAGTTCACTCGTCACGTGGTCAGTTACTCCAGAGTCGTTGTACCAATTTGTATTGAATCCATATGATCAAATGAATGCTCCTGCAGTTTCTTTAGGACCATGGTAACTCTTCTGAAACCTCTTTCAATAGTTCAGCGCAATATGCCCTTCCTTGCCACACACGTGGCATATGGGCCTTGGACCTTGTTGATCACGATCGCCATACTATTGAGTTCCCTTGGTAATTGTCACGGGTACCATTTTGTTTCATTGATAACCATGTGGCTCATAGCCATGTGGTACTCATAGCTACCTCTCGCTGGTCGGAGTAGCCACCTCATCCTCCGCCACGACCGGTGTCATGACCGCCACGGTATCCATGCCCTCCACCATGAATATCAGCATTAACTGACAATTCTCCATATTCGTGACTCCAAACGAGCCTCATAAGAGAGAAACTAGGCATATAGATCTCCCAGGCTAATGGATTGTTGGGCCTTGATAAATGTGTTGATTGCAACTACAAAACTTTTGTACTTGTCATCCATTCCAGCGAGCACATGCGAAATAATATCCTCTGTATCAAGAGGTTTACCAATAGTCGCCATCTCATCGGCAAGGCTCTTGATCTGACAAAAATAGACTGTGCCCGTTTGGTTTTGCTTGAATTTTTTATTCAAATTGGTGCATAGATGAACCACATGCGCCTTGGACTAGGAGGAGAAAATCTTTGTCACCGCGTTACATACACCTGCTAAAGTAGTTTCCCCGACCATCTGCGTTAGCACTTCCCTTTGACATGTTCCACGGAAGATAACCAAACAACTGTTGGTCCTGCAAGATCCACCTCGCATATACAAGGTTAGGGATTTTTACCTCCACCTTGTCTTGTCCTTGGTCTTCATATACTTTTCTGTAGCTGGCACCGATCCATCGAGATAGCCCTCGAGCTGTGTGGCATGGAATCTGGCAAGATCTGAAAACTTATCAGAGAGGATGATGTTGAGAGGATCACGGCTAGTTGAGGTCGATGAGGAAGATTCACTAGGTGACATGGAAGGAGGCGGCGACGTCTCTCTTCTCAAATGCTTTTGGTGATTTTTCTTAGATGAGTTGGAATAACATGTGTCTATGATACCGTATCAAGAATTATGTGAAGCGTTACCCTTGACTAGACTTGTGTGGTGTTTATATGTGAGATCAACATACAAAGGATCCGTGTCCTAGTCATGTACAAACAAGTCTTATACATGACGTGATATAACACCTATCTAGGACATGTACATGAGAGTAACGCGACTATGTACATTACATTGTTTAACAATCCTGACTCCAGTGGAGTTTTGGAGGTTCAGAGGCAGCCCAAGATCGGCTCACAGCACACCACCTGTGGCAGGAGCTAGAAGGTCTCAACACCATAATACCTTGGATGTTCTTTTCAATTTGTATAATGGTGATTTGGTAAGGATTTGTTCTACTTAATAAATGGCACTAGACCTTTTTCAATTAGAAAACTAAGATTTTGATAGATAGCTTTTTGAGGTGTCAGTTGATGGATCGCTTTTTGAGTTGTGCAATTAATTAGTTCTCCAAAGTTTTTTCTTTTAATAGTGATGGAATTGGGACTGCACGCAATAAGTATGTGTGTACATAGTGCAGAACCGTGACTGCGGAGAATTGGAGGCAGAGCTCGAGGGAGCCCTTGATTTTGAAGAATTTGATAATCATACTTTATTTAAAATACTCCAAACAAGGTAGTTTAGATATAGTCAATGGTATATCCTATAAGCGTGTCATAATTATTTTATTTTTTTATACCAAAAAAATGACAAAACCTTACATGTTCTATTTAAAAAAAATGCTCTATTCACTATACGCTGATCCACATTTTGTCATTTGTGTAGGATAGAATAGTAAGTATTTCATGCTACGATTTTGCACTCTTGTAATATACATCATTTAATATACCCAAATTTTTTGACAATTTTTTGAAACTTTTTGAATGATGATTTTTGAATTTCTATATATATATACATAATACATTTCAATAGAGGTCGGACTCCATTTGATGTTTATGGAAAGGGTGGCCTACTGGAATACTAATAGAATTGGATCAGGAAACATATGTGTATGTTGTTCGAAAGGAATTGGTACACAAGTTTTTCATGCTTAGTCATGAGTTATCAGATATCATAACTTCTAAATGTTTAATCTTCATTTTTCTTTTTCAGTCATCAGTCAAAACAACAATGCAAGAAGACAAGGAGTTTCTGCGATGGTATCTTGAGAAACAACATGTGTTGTATGACTGCCATGGTATCCATGCCCTCCACGTACTTCAACAAGACAAGGAGTTTTTGCAAGAAGACAAGGAGTTTTTGCGATGGTATCTTGAGGCATATATTCCGGATCCAGAATTTGTTCCTTTCTTGTGAAGGAAAGGGGGGAGATGACACGGATGATGATACTTATGAGAAGCCTTTGGAGGATGCTATGGATACTTCTAATTCAGCTACTGTCACTCATGTGGCAGGTTCTGGTTCTTCCTCGGCCGTGCATGTGCAGGATACATCGGCGCCTTCATCTTCTAGTGAGGGGGTGCAGAGGGTGTATGCTATCACTCCTTTTAATGATAATCCGGTTACTCCTCGGGGACGAGAACTTCTGGATGCACTACCTGTGGATTCCCCCCTTCGTGGAAGGGGTTCTTCTTCAGCGACTTGTGTTTCTCCAGCTCATCTACAGGAGACTCTTCACTCTGCTTCTTTGGTTGTTCAGCGGGCTCACTCAGCTTCACCGACGAGGTCCAGGACGCATGTAATGGGTAGATCCATTCCTATTGATTGTACTCGGCCGGTCCTTGAGGAGGATGTTCCATTGGGGTGCTCGCGGAAGCTGACCTAGGAGGGGTCGGCTGACCGCGCCGTTCGTGATCAGGTCAAGGTCGATGTTCTTGTGGGGCTGACCTTGGAGGGGTTGGCCGACCGCGATGATGTGGATGACCACGTGGCTCTGTTCAGGGAGGACCACGTGGCTCTGTTCAGGGAGGACCTGGAGCTGCATCGGGACATATGGCCTCCCTTGGAGGGCCATGTGACCTCATTGGATGATGAGGGTGGCTCGACCCAGGAGGGGTCAGGGCTGCCTTTATCTCCAACACGGGTTCCTATGCATGGTGTTGCTTCACCGGTTGCTGCGCAGGGGAGTGGTACTCGCTTTAGGAGGAGCTCGCGCCATGGAGTGGATGCCTATGGGGCGTCGGCTACTGATGAGGATTCTATGGTCAAGGCCATGCGTCGTAAGGCTGAGAAGAACTTAGCCAGATATAATGAGCTCTTCGAAATCCTTTCTGTCTTTTTCTACTCCTGTTATTTCTTCTAAACTAGCCAATGTCGGCATTAGTTTGGGAAGTTCTGTACAAGATGTTCTTTTTTCTTCTAATGTTTTGCGACACATGGAGGTTGACCGTCTAACGGTTACTCCTAAGGTTGCTATTTTTCCTGATGCTTCACTAGCTGAGGAGGAGGAGTTGCATGCCACAGTAGATGGTCAACTCCTTTCTCACTTAGTTGGTGAAGTGTCGGAGGTGTACTTTGATAAGACTAGGCTAGCCTCTATGTATGAGCTAAAAGCTTCTGGTCGAAAATCAAAGAGCCAGCGGTCACGCAAGAGATACCTTGTATCCAAATCTCCTATAGTTTCTCAATGAATGGAATGTTTTCAAATAGCAGAGGTCTTCGGGACTTGGCTAAACATTTATTATTTGCTGATTGTGTGAGAGACCATAAGTTGGATGTTTTGGGTATTTCTGAAACTGGTAGACGAGATTTTTCACAAGCCCTACTCAATCGCCTTTCTGGTGGTGTGGACTGATACGTCGGAAACGTATCTATAATTTTTTATCACTGGTGGAAACGGGGCTATTGGTCCCGGTTGGTACAGGGCTTTAGTCCCGGTTGCCCAACCGGGACGGGGCAATCGGGAATAAAGCGCTAACCTTTAGTCCCGGTTGGTGGGTGCACACGTGGCATCGGAAGAGGGCGAGGGGGTGGAGCATTAGTCCCGGTTCGTAACACGAACCGGGACTAATAACCTTCTGCGGTGGCAGAGATTTGGCCCATTTCTCTGCCGCGGCAGAGAAATCATTTTGGCACATTTTGTTGCCGCGGCAGCATTTTAGCCACTTTTTGTGCCGCGGCAGAGAATTCATTTAGTTTGTTTTATTGTTTATTTAGTGTTTTGCACTTATCAATGAAGGAACCTTATATTACACAAGATCATCATGAAAATATTACATTCAATACACGGATCGAGTTCATGCACTACATACAAAAGTTGCTATTCGATGCTACCGGCCAATTCCTATTGTCTATACACAGCCGAATAGTATTCCCCTTTTGGGTTTAGGACTTCTGCATCCAAGAATCCCGCCAATTCCTCCTGAATTGCTCGTACGCGATCCTTTGGCAGAAGACCGTCCCGTAGACGTTCGATCTGATTTAAAAAGGAGTCAGCCTATATGAATGAAACTAAACACAATTTGATTGTAATTAAAAACTATAGAAATTGTTTACGTATGTGGAGTTGCTCTAAATTTCTGCCCTTCTCATCGCACGTCTGCCAGATGAACTCGCAAACATAGTATCCACATAGATTGTTACCTGGTCCCTGCGTCAGGAACTTTACGAGAACAGAGTTCAATCAAAAATAATAATCAAGCATGATAATAACTGTATCAAAACTAGAATCAAAGAGATGCGCGGATATAGCTAGTGGTGCTTACATTTAGTGGTTGAAATGTAAGCTCCTCTTTCCAAACACCCCTAGCCTTGTTGGTGAACCGTTTCCAAGCGCTGCCCGGCGAAGAAAACGAATAAAAGAAGTTACTAATTACTTGATATCATAAAATTCACGAACATTGCCGATATAGTGGCGTAATGATTAGAATTACCGCTGGAGAAGCATCTGCATGTCCTTCCACGTCTCAAGGGGTTTATGTTTCGAGTCCATGACTAGTACATGCCCTTTGTCAAGTTGAATGATTAACAGAATATAGTGGAAGCTGCGAATGCATAACTAATCAATTATATACTTAACATCGAGTAAGCGAAATAGAAAGTGTATACAAGACAATAACACTCACTCGAAGTTGTAAGGAAAAAGTATTTCCTTTCTGGTTTCTTGAAACCTTAACGCGTGTACTATATTATCCTCCGTATCCTGGGGGGTTATTTTGAGATTAGCTTCATGAACCCAATATGGGTCAATGAAGCCAATGTCATAGATTTGTCCTTTGCTGCATTCGAGAATCTTCATTCTGCATATTACAGTATGATTATATACATGCAATAAACAAGGTGAGATAGCTGGAGACTAAATTAATTACAAAATTAGTACTTACAGACAATAGGCACCGATGATCGATTTGTCCAAGGCGTCTTGATTGAATAATTGAAATAGTTCATCAAATTCAATGGATATCATGTCATCCTTTTCTTTCCCATGATGCTTTTTTGTAACCCTCAGCACTATCCAGTTAGCCCCGGCCTTTGTGGCATGCATGTACCAGTTATGCAATCTTCGCATTTTTGTTGGAAGATTGTTTACCTCCTCAGGTTTGACGAGAGGTTTGCCGTACTGGTATTTGTATGCTACTTCACTCACGGGGAAGAACTCTAACTGGGATAAGTACTGGGCAATACTCATACCTTGAGCAGCGACAACTTCTCCGTATTGTGCAACTACCTCTAGATCATACTGCTCTTCGGCCCCATATTTGCTCGACCCCACATTGGTTTGGGAAATCACCTTGAGAGGGGCACAAGTCTGTTTTGCTTGTTCTCCGAGCTGGGCAACAGATTTATCGCTTGCATCAGTACTGCTCTTCGAGGCTTTTTGTGCCGCATGTGACTTGAGAATAGAACGCTCATAGTCTGATGACAGCTTTGGCTCGGGTTGATGAAGAGTCTTTAGCATTTTCAACACTTTGGATTTTTCTTCTTTGGTGTTGGGGAACTCTGGCTCTTTCGGCCGCCTCAGCTTTGCGAAAAACGCTGTCGTTTCCGTATCAACGATCGCCGCAGTCTCCTCTTCAGTACAGTCATAAGCTCTCTTGGGAGGAACCTTTGGTACTTTTGGATGAGGCTCTTGTTTACGTTTCGGCGATCGCTTACCACGACGCACAGTAGCGGTACGCTTACGCTTTTTATCCTGAGGCGCCGGCGATGGCTCCCGCGGCGATGGCTGCGCCGGAGATTGGTGAGGCGACGTAGCCGGGTGAGGCGACGAAAACGGCTGCCGCGGCGGCGACAACCTCGCTGGAGACGGGTGAGGCGGCGGCGAAGATGGCCTTGGCGTGTGATTTCGAAGCACGATACATTCCTTCGGCCATAGAATGGTGACGTTTTTTGCGTCTCCCAGTACAGTCACATCCCCTTCACCTGCAGGGTAGTGAAGATCCAAAACTTCAAAGGTGGGCATGATTTCATCCACCCCGACAACAGCGTAGCCCTATGGAACCGAACGACAGTGGTAAGTTGGTGTGGGTCCAATTGGTAAGGCATAGCCGACCGCCACCTTCATTGATATGTTCACAACTTTGACATGTAGCTCGCAGTGTGTCATCTCTGTGATATCATCCACTGGGTAGCCAACAGGAGCCATCGTCGTTGCACCATCGTCATCGCCATTGTCATCACCCGGGACCTCGGTGGAAGCCACACTGCTTTTTCGATTATTCGATAGGCCGGTAGCATCGAATGCAGTGTGCTGCTGAGATGGGCCGGTAGTACTTTGCTCTTTAAGTGCGTTAATTTCATCTTGTTGTTGCTTTAATCGTTCTTCAATTAAACGCATTCGCTCTTTCTGACTATCTGCTTCAACTTCCGCCCTGTCCTTTCTCCTCTGACGGCTTCTATCAGGATATTTCTTCCTCTCTTCGTGAAACCCAATCCTCCATGGTTGGGAGCCTCTTGTGCCTCGTGTTCGTCCATCATGTTCCTTATTTCCAAGGGCGAGTGTGAGCTCATCATTCTCTCTATCGGGAATGAAGTCCCCATCTTTAACAGCCTTTACTGCTTTTCTCATCCTCTCGATTGGCAAGGGGTCTTCTTTATGTCGTATGTTATATATACACCTCCCTTCCGAGTCCAACGTGCCCCCATGCCCGTAAAACCAATTCCTTGCACGTTCTACCCAATCGTCTGTCTCTGGGGTGATATTTTTAGCACGCAGTTCATTCTCAAGTTTCTCCCACTTAGGAATGCCAGCCCTGTAGCCACCTTGCCCCATAGTATGGTGATACTTCTTGTTAGCAGCATTCATCTTATTTGTTGCAGACATTTTCTTAGCTTTTTCTGATGTCTTGTATTCCACAAACTCAGCCCAGAATGGTTTTATCTTCTCAAACTGAATATTCTTGAAATCGGGAGTCTTCTCTTTCACGACATAGTCAAGGTGCAATCTTTTCTTCCAGTTGGTGAAACACTGGGCCATCTTCTTCAAAGCCCACTCCCTGACCTTAGCCTCCATGGCTCTCCCATGTTGTAAGGCGTCCTCAACTGGATCCTCCGCATTTGGATCCAGCTCTATCTTCGGTAGTTTGAAATTAACCATGAGCCTCTTCCACAGTAAATCTTTGGCGTGGTTAGGGACAAATAAACATGTTCCCTCTTCATCCGCATTAGCAGGCCTATTCCAATTTCTAATGGTGATCGGGATTAAGTCCCTAACGATTACTCCGCATTGTGCCACAAATTTGTTTGCGACAACTTCGGGAGCCGTCGGTTTGCCGTCTTCAGCGACATCTTCGATCCTGAACCTCTCATGGTCTTGCAACTTTTTGGTTGGGCCTCGTCTGCTCTTTTCAGTAGATTCCTTCAATCCGGAGGGATAAAAGAAGAAAGATCGTCGTTACTATTTCTATATAGATAGCAGATGATTAATTAATGAATTGATTATATTACATGCACCTCGCAGGAGCGGTCGTCTTCTCGATTACACAAGGCATCGCCTTCTCCCTCGCGGAAGGCAACACCTTCAACCTCAAACAAGTCGTCTATTCCGGTAAAATGAGGATCACCCTCACCGGAGTTGTTCAGAAACGTTGATACGTCTAAATTTTCTTCCCCACGGATCACACCTTGGATCAACTCTTCCTTTTCTTCGTCTCTGACGTGTGGTTCCATATTTTCTGCATAGGTGGAAAAACGAATAAGTCAAAGTGGCTAAAGGAGAAAGTTAGGTACGGTGTTGAGAGATATAAACCCTAATTCAGAGAAACCCTAATATATACATACACAATAATAAAAATGAAGAGAAACCCTAAACCCTAAACCTAGCTACAAAAAGGAAACCGTGTAGTAGATAGGCACATCGTCGAACCCACATGCACCTAAGGGGTATTAATGATTCCTTATCTAAGATAGGGCTTTTAAGTTGCTTGACAATGTGAATCGGGTCTGGTGCTACCCACAGTGACTGACCAGTCGGGCCGAAGAACAATAATACCAAACTAATTAATAAACCTAATAATACCTAACTAATAATAAACCTAATAATCCAAACACCAAAAAGAAAGGAAAACAATCAACACATGGCATCGATGCAATGCTCAAGCAAGTATGATGATATGACAAGTTAATTTGCATTGGAATGTAACCCTAAGACATGCTCGACGATTTAATTGGGGTTCCGAGGGGTGAAAACCCTAACTCGGGGAAACTCCGGAACATATGAGAGGGGTGCATTTGTTCTTCTAATTATACTTGTCATTTAAGTTGTTGAACAATGCATGATTATAGGTTAAATAGATAGGTTTCATTTTTCTGAACAATTTGATATATTATTTGTATTTTTATGACTTATAAACAATAAGTTATTGATTTTACAATATTAAATCATTTTCTGGAATTAAAAAAAGGTAAAAAGTTTTTACACCGGGGCGCCCCCTAGCCAGTGAGACTGACAGAAGGGCCCCAGTGCCAACTCAGCCTCCACGCGTACAGATCATTTTTATACCACAGAGGAGCCTACCCACTGAGGCTAACTGATGGGCCCTAGGACACATCAGCTGCCACGCGAGCAAGGTGACGCACGAGTGACGTCAGCACGATGTCACGCTGGCGGTGAGCTCCCAGGTAGCGGCAGCGACGGCGATAGCGGGCACGCCTGGACGCGCGGATGGGCGCGTTAGAGAGAGCGCGATGCAGGGAGAAAGAGAGTGGCGGCGCCGCTCCTTGTTGGTCACCGGAGCGTCGCCTCCGTCGAGCTCGAGCGGCGGCGTCGTCGGGCACACGCGGGGAGAATAGTACAGGAGGAAAGGGAGAGAAAGAAGAACACCGTGAGGATCAGCAGCTCACCAGGAACACGACAGAGGTAGTGGCGAGGCTGGGCGAGCTCGGGAGACGCCGTAATCGACGGAGACAGACGGCGGACGGAGCTTCCAATCCAGGCGATTGAGGTCACGCGCGAGGGGGAAAAGTAGCCGGGGCGCGCGTGGACGGAGGCAACGGTGGTGGCGGACGGAACGCGCGGGTGGCGGCGAGCTCGGTCAACCTGCCGGCGTCGGGGGCGGTTCCTGTGCGCGCGTCGGTGAGAAGCAGTGAAGTGAGATGGGGAAGAAGAAGAGGAGGCGCGTCAGTTATAAACGAAGGGCCTTTTGTCCCGGTTGGTGGCTCCAACCGGGACTAAAGGGTCATACGTCCCGGTTGGAGCCACCAACCGGGACGTATACTCCAATATTTTCAGCAGACCAAGGGTTGGCGCGCAGGGGGTCTTTAGTCCCGGTTGGTGGCTCCAACCGGGACATATTCCCCTGTTTTCAAAAAATTTCAAGTATTTTCTCTCTGTTCCCGCCTTATTTTTTATTTTGGGGTTTAAATTTGTATTGTTTTTTAAATAATAATTAATTTGGAATTTAGAAAAACTTTAAACATACAAAGTGTTTGGATTTGAATAAATAATTCAAAACCATTTTCTATTTTAAAAAATAATTAATGTAACCATTTAAAATATGAACCATTTATAATTAAAAATGAATTAACTTATATTTTTTTAATATCAATTTGGAATTTAGAAAAACTTTAAACATAAAAAGTGTATGGATTTGAATAAATAATCCAAAACCATTTTCTATTTTTAAAAAATAATTAATGTAACCATTTAAAATGAATTAACTTATATTTTTGAATATTAATTTGGAATTTAGAAAAACTTTAAACATAAAAAGTGTTTGGATTTGAATAAATAATTCAAAACCATTTTCTATTTAAAAAAATAATTAATTTAACCATTTAAAATATGAACCATTTACAATTAAAAATGAATTAACTTATATTTTTTAATATCAATTTGGAATTTAGAAAAACTTTAAACATAAAAAGTGTATGGATTTGAATAAATAATCCAAAACCATTTTATATTTTAAAAAAATAATTAATGTAACCATTTAAAATGAATTAACTTATATTTTTGAATATTAATTTGGAATTTAGAAAAACTTTAAACATAAAAAGTGTTGGATTTGAATAAATAATTCAAAACCATTTTCTGTTTTAAAAAATAATTAATGTAACCATTTAAAATATGAACCATTTACAATTTAAAATGAATTAACTTAGATTTTTTTAATATCAATTTGGAATTTAGAAAAACTTTAAACATATAAATGTTTGGATTTGAATAAGTAATTCAAAACCATTTTCTGTTTTTAATGGGCGGAAAAAAAAGGACGAAAAATAATGGGCGAAAAGAAAATTTGATTAGGATAGAACTGGAATTAAAGTACATAACGCAACTAACACAAAGTTACATAGAAGAACTGAAAATTAAGATACATGGCCAGATTAAGCCACTATCGGCCGAACTTGTTTTGCAATGTTGGAATAATTCAGTCATGCTCCTGCCTACACCTGTAATACTCGCCACTGTAGTCGTCGTACTCGCCGCGGCCGTCGTCGCTATCGGCGTCGGGGTCGCCGTAGTTGAACCTTGAAGGTTGAGTACGAGTGGGCTGGACTTGAGGGTAGCGCAGGCGGGGGCTAGAGTCGGAGGCCGTGTCATAGGCCATGACGCTCTGGAGAGTCCGGCCGCGCCACCACAGCCGACGGCCGGCCTCGTTGAAGTTCGGAGGAGGTGGGCCCTCCTCCTCGTGCCTGGCGAGTGCCCTCTCACGCCGATCCACGAAGAAGGCTTCCCAAGTCGGGAAATAGTCGGGATGCCATCTGGGATTCCTCCGCTGCTCCGGCGTGAGCTCGAAGTAGTAGTGGTTCGTGATGGCCATCCGACGCGCCACACCTAGAGGGACAGGAGGAACCGGCACGCCTCCGGCGCTCAACATCCAGCCGACGGGGACACAGTAGCCCGGCGGGCAGGGGTAGTTCGAGGCGCAAAGCGCCTCCGCCTCCCTGGGAGTTAGTGCTACGGTGGAAGCCATGGGAAAGAGTGATGAGGTTGCAGATATGAGTCTAGAGATGTGCAATGACAATGGAGGCCAACCCTACATATATATATATAGTGAAGAACTGGCGGGAAGAAAAATGGCGGGAAAATGGCGTGTCGACATTATGTCGTGCGGCGTGTACCTTGTCCCGGATGGTGTCACCAACCAGGACTAAAGATGAACCTTTCGTCCCGGTTGGAGACACCAACCGGGACAAAACACGAGTCAGCACTAATAATAGGGGTGAGTGTTGGAAAATGGAAAAGGGCTTTTTCGTGCGACAAAAAGGAAAACTTCCTCCTGCAACATTGTTCTCCATTCCAATGTCCACACACATCCATAATATGGGCACAACATCACAAACTATGCCGTGATTCAGCACATAACATCGGTCATTTGGACCGAAAGCCATGAAACCTCGAACATGATAGGTCATTTTGTGAAGGTTTTTCGAAACATGATCAATATACCAAGTCTGGTATTTTTCCTTTCAACTATGTAACAAAATATGACACCACGCGAAGGATTTTCATTGTTCGGATTTTTTTTGAATTTATTATGACCGTTTTGAATTATCTGAATTTCTAACTATGGTCGAACCGGTGTGCATGAAGATAGGGGACGAGCATCGTTAGACTTGCATTAGATCTCTGAAGAAACCACATATTGCGAGTCTAAAAATGATTTTTTCAAAAAATCACGGGCGATAGATCATGTACCTGTAGTACAAACCGGACCCACTTCCTACCGATTCGGCAGACATTTGTCCTTTTTACCCGGGATGGACGAAAAGGTTTGAGATGTCCCTGTTGGGAGATAGTCCATGTAAGGTGGTCTAGTATTTTAGGAAAATGGGACGGTAGCATTCTGAAACGGCATTTTGGTGGTTACTTCACAAAACGACCCGTTTTTTGCGCTCGGAAAATGGAAAAGGGCTTTTCCGTGCGACAAAAAGGAAAACTTCCTCCTGCAACATTGTTCTCCATACCAATGTCCACACACATGCATAATTTGGGCACAACATCACAAACTATGCCGTGATTCAGCACATAACATCGGTCATTTGGACCGAAAGCCATGAAACCTCGAACATGATAGGTCATTTTGTGAAGGTTTCTAACTATGGTCGAACCGGTGTGACACATGCATAATATGTGCACAACATTATGTCGACATTATGTCGTGCGGCGTGTACCTTGTCCCGGATGGTGTCACCAACCGGGACTAAAGATCAACCTGTAGTCCCGGTTGGAGACACCAACCGGGACAAAACACGAGTCAGCACTAATGATAGGGGTGAGTGTCGACATTATTTCGTATGTGTCGACACTATGCCGAGCTGCTTGTACTATAAATAGGCATCCTTGCGAGTCCAGTCCTCCAGCCAGTTTGAGGCATCTCCAAGATGGTTTTCGAGAGCAGGGACACCACTGCGGCCAGTTTCAGGGAGATGCCGACGGAGCCCAGTCCTCCGGCATCTCCGAGAAACTGGTCATAGAGGCACTCCCTAATATGTGAAATTAGTTAGCTCTGAGGCGTATTGATCTAGTTAGAGAAGTTACAAGCTGCAAGATGGTTTTCGAGAGCAGGGACACCACTTCGGCCAGTTTCAGGGAGATGCCGACGGAGCCCAGTCCTCCGGCATCTCCGAGAAACTGGTCATAGAGGCACTCCCTAATATGTGAAATTAGTTAGCTCCGAGGCGTATTGATCTAGTTAGAGAAGTTACAAGCTGCAAGATGGTTTTCGAGAGCAGGGACACCACTACGACCAGTTTTAGGGAGATGCCGCCGGATCCAGTCCTCCGGCATCTCCAAGAAACTGGTCATAGAGGCACTCCCTAATATGTGACTGTGCGCGTTTGGAGATAAGATCTTAATGGTAAGTACGAATCAGGACAACTTCTTCATAGTCCCGTTCCAGCCACAAAACGGGACTAACACTCAAGACATTTATTAATATTAAAAACTGAGACTACAAAACCGGGACTAAAGGCCACAAACCGCGAAAGATATCCTTCGGTCAAGCCACAAACCGCGAAAGACATGAACTAGAGTTACATAATATGAGCATCAACTTCTTGGCATATGTCCTTCCTTATATTGCTTCAGACGTAACCATGGAGCATCTTATTTACTTAACGGAATGCTTGGGTCAGTTTTCACTGTGAAGGGCGGAATTTCATCAAACTTATTATAATCTTCTGACATGTCTGTCTTGTCATCGATTCCCACGATGTTTCTTTTCCCTGAAAGAACTATGTGACGCTTTGGCTCATCATATGATGTATTCGTTTGCATATTTTTTCTTTTTTTCGGTCTGGAGGACATGTCCTTCACATAGAAAACCTGAGACACATCATTGGCTAGGACAAATGGTTCATCTCTATAACCAAGATTGTTGAGATCCACTGTTGTCATTCCGTACAACTGGTCTATCTTTACCCCTTCCCCATTCAGGTTGACCCATTTGCAGCGAAACAAAGGGACCTTAAAAGAGACTCCATAGTCTAGTTTCCATATCTCCTCTATGTAACCATAATATGTGTCCTTTTGTCCATTCTCGTCTATTGCATCAAAGCGGACACCACTATTTTGGTTGGTGCTCTTTTTATCTTGGGCGATCGTGTAGAATGTATTCCCATTTATTTGGTACCCTTGGAAATTCAATACAGTAGAAGATGGTGACGCGGCCAACAAGTATAGCTGATCTCCAACAGTGGCGTCATTCAAGAGATGTGTCCGCATCCAACCACCGAAAGACTTCATGTGTTCATCTGTAATCCATGATTCAGGCTTCCCCGGGTTTTTGGAGCGTACAATATTCTTGTGTTCCTCGATATACGGAGCTGCCAAGGTGGAATTGTGTAGAACTGTGTAGTGTGCTTTAGTGAAATAATCCCCGTCCCTACATATCATTGCTTTCTTTCCCAGCGTGCCTTTTCCACTTAGTCTTCCCTCATGCCGCGAGTCAGAAACACCAATCGGCTTAAGGTCAGGAATAAAGTCAACACAAAACTCAATGACCTCCTCTGTTCCATATCCCTTGGAGATGCTGCCTTCTGGTCTAGCACGGTTATGAACATATTTCTTTAAGACTCCCATGAACCTCTCAAAGGGGAACATATTGTGCAGAAGTACCGGACCGAGAACGGCAATCTCTTCCACTAGATGAACCAGGAGATGCGTCATAATATTGAAGAAGGATGGTGGGAACACCAATTCAAAACTAACAAGACATTTTACCACATCCTTCTGTAACCTTGGCATAATATCTGGATTGATTACCTTCTGAGATATTGCATTGAGGAATGAACACAGCTTCACAATGGGTACTCGAACATTTTCCGGTAGAAGCCCCCTCAATGCAATCGGAAGCAACTGCGTCATAATCACGTGACAGTCATGAGACTTCAGGTTTTGGAACTTTTTCTCTGCCATATTTATTATCCCCTTTATATTAGATGAGAAGCCCGATGGCACCTTGATACTGTAAAGGACTTCAAAAAAGATTTCCTTCTCTGCTTTGGTAAGAGCATAGCTGGCACGACTTAAGTGACGCCCTTTATCCGTCTTGTTATGTGTATGCATGTTCTTTGGGTCTTTCATAATTTGTTGGTCCTCCCGTGCTTCAGGTGTATCTTTTGTCTTCCCATACACGCCTAGGAATCCTAGCAGGTTCACGCAGAGATTCTTCGTCACGTTCATCACGTCGATTGAAGAGCGGACACGCAGGACTTTCCAATATGGCAGCTCCCAAAATATAGATTTCTTCTTCCACATGGGTGCTTGTCCTGTAGCGACGTCGTTCGTGAAGGGAATATGCCCGAGAGGAAATAATAAAGTGGTTATTATCGTATTCCTTGTTTATGATAAATGTTTATTTTACATGCTATAATTGTATTAATACGGAAATGTTAATGCATGTGTGTTTAATAAACAAAAACGAAGTTCCTAGTTATGCCTCTCTTATAAACTAGCTCGTTGATTAACAAGATGATCAAAGGTTTCCTGATGATGGACATTGGATGTTGTTAATAACGAGGTCACAACATTAGTGTAATGATGTGATGAACATTCATCTGAAGTATAGCATTACGATCAAAGTCATTGAGTTTATATTTCTATAACAACTTACGAAGTGATCCTAATCCTTAGACCATGAGATCATGTCAATCACTAACACCGGAAGAGTTTCTTGTTGACATCAAACGTCACACCGTAATTGGGTGATTATAAAGATGGCTTCAAAACTACTAAAGTGTTATGTTGAGACTCATGGATCAAGAGTGGAATTTGTTCATCCCAATGACGGATAGATATACTCTGGGCCCTCTCGGTGATATCACATTGATTAGCTTGCAAGCAAGTGATTTGATCACTAGAATGTTATATCACGGGAACGAGAAAAGAGTGCATGTCGGTAACGAGATCAAACTAGGTATGGAGATACCGATGATCGAATCTCGGACATGTAATATATCGTTAAACAAAGGGATTAAGATACTAGCGTAAAAGGTTCACACGATCACAGAAGTCATCGTTGAATGTGTGGGAGTCAGTATGGATCTCTAGGTCCCGCTACTGATTATTGATCGGAGAAGGGTCTCGATCATGTCCGCATTATTCGTGAACTGTAGGGTGACACACTTAATGGATACCGACACCATTCGGAGCAAATGATATGCCAGAAAAAGAAAAAGAAAAAGAAAGCGCAGGAATTTATTTCACTAGACACCGGAACTGTTTCGGTTGAAATTGCTGAAACTGGTTCTGCATGTGAAATTGAAATGTTGTAAGGGGTTTTATGTGAATGTTTGTTAATTAAAGTAATTAACAAAATTCTGAATAAATAAATAAAAGAGTTTTATTTAAATGAGAGATTGCATTAAATTTGGTGGAAATTTAATGCATGTGAGTGGATTTTTGAGTGGAGGCTTTTTAATGTGAGTGGAGGCTTTTCATTTTGAGTGGGAGCTCCACCCACATGAATGTGGAAGAGGTGGGGGCAGCCCCCATGCCTGGGCGCCATGCCCCTTGGGTGCCCCCCTCTCCCCTATAAAAGGCCCCCCTCTCCTCCTCTCAAAGCACACCTCCTCGCGAAGGATCTCTCTCTCCCCTTTAGAATTTCCCCATGGTCTCGGATCAGCGAGATACATGTTCCCGGTGGCTTTTTTTGGAAGTGTCGTGGGAATGGTCACTGCAGATGCTGCAATCGACAGCGAGTAGTAGAACGAGGGGCAAGGGCGGCCAGCCATCTGCGGTGCGAGATGAGGGCGGAGACACAGGGTTTTACCTAGGTTCGCCCCCCCGGAGGGTAAAGACCTACTCCTGCTAGATTGTATTATGATGGTGGTACAATGGGCGAGCTCGGCGGCTAGGCGGCGAGTCGCTTGGGTGTATGATGGAACGTATCTATGCACGCCCCGCAGGGAGGTTTATATAGGCTCACCTCCCCTAGGGTTTACATATCTCAACCGAATCAGTTAAGGCTTCGGTACTTGTTTAACCTAATCCGACTGGGCCTATCTACTCGCCTGGGCCTTCAGCTTCCAGTCACTTGGATCCACGTCGGGCCTTGATCCAGTCGCCGTCTTGCAGGCCCACTCGCCAGTTCCTAGGCCAGTCAGAAACGTCCTGCTGGGTATACCCCGGTAGGTACATCCCCATCAGTAGTCCCCGAGGCCGTCGTCGATTGGGCGTAGGTGGCTGCTGGCAGTCGGAGTATACGGCTTCAGAGCAGACATCCAGTCGAATCATCGGCGGGCTCCTGTATAAAGGAAAAAACTAGTCATCCTGATCGCAGCTTTGGCGAGTCGAGTCGGCGAAACACTGTCATAGTGATCGGGTCGGCGAGCCGAGTGGCTGAAGTTGGACCGTTAAACGTGGTCAAACTAGCCGTTGGGGTAATCCAATGGTAACTTTTGGCGTAATCACCGCGTAGTAACGGCTCCCTGATTTGGCGGGTAACAACCGCTATATAAGGGGAATGGCAGGCGATCAGAGAACCATCTTCTCGCCATTTCCTCCGATTGCACGCACTCTCGCCTTCCTTCGCATCGCGATCCAGCCGACCCGAAATCCTCCGACCCCCCAAAATCCTTCCGCCATGGCCCTCTCCACCGAGCCTTGGGGTAGATCTAAGTGTACGAGGGCGCAACTGGCGTCCTTCCAGGAGGCCGGGATCCTGCGCGCCGGCTGTTGGCGCATCCCCGCGGCCGAAGAGGTGACCCCGAACCCGCGCGAGGGGGAGTTCATCTGCTTCACCAGCCACCTAGAATGGGGGCTAGGATTTCCCACATCCCTGTTCTTCCGACGCTTCTGCGCCTACTACGGGATCCAACCGTCAGACCTGGGTCCACACAGCATCGAGCAGCTCGCCATCTTCGTGGCGTTCTGCGAGTGCTACTTGGGCTGCCGGCCCTACTTCCCTCTATGGCAAGATCTGTTCCACGGACGGATCAGCCGCGAGGAAGCGGGCGGCCCAATGCTTGCCGCGGGCGGCCTAACATTCCAGCTGAAGTCGAAGGCTTCGTTCTTTGACTTGATGCTGCCCGCCAAGGCGGCGAGCGACTGGAAGAAGTCTTGGTTCTACGTTGCCGAGGCGACCCCGGAGGGCGAGACGGCGATCCCCCGATACTCCGCCAACCGGTCCGAACCGCGCCGTCTTCAAGTCGGCAAGCTCCC
Organism: Avena sativa; assembly: GCA_916181665.1. NCBI lineage: Eukaryota > Viridiplantae > Streptophyta > Magnoliopsida > Poales > Poaceae > Avena > Avena sativa. The sequence goes on from OV702280.1 coordinate 430,861,600, forward strand.
CAGCGACCAGCGGATGGTCGTGGACGAAATGCTTCAAACCATCCGCGGTCTAAAGAAGAAGGGCCTCCAGACGATCAACTTATATAACTGCTGGCTCGGGCGGCGGCTCGTCCCTCTGGCTCGGCGCGACCACTATATGTACCAATACACGGGCCGGGAGGACTCGACGAAGTCCTGCCTAGCCGAGTGGAAGCTCGAGGACTACACCCTAGCGCTGAAGAAGATCACCCAGGCGGTGTACCTGGACGCAAAGGCAGGGGTCGCCCCCTACACCGCAAAGCATCCAGCCCCAACGGTAAGTCACCTCGCATCATTCGCAGTCGCAGTCTTTGCAGTCGCGGTCATGCTAATTTCATTTTGTGTTCATTGCAGTTATTCCAAGTGGTGGAAGGATGGCTCCCACCTTCAGACGACGAAAACTCGAGCTCGTCCGTCCAGGACATGGGCGAGTCGCCTCTCTCCAAGGGAGACACCGAAAGCGACGAGAGTAATGGCGAAGACGAATCAGAGGAGGAGGTCGCCCCGCTGGTCCGCAAGACCCGTGGGCAGTGTCAGCGTGAACTTGAGGCGAGTAAAAGCCTCGAGCGTCATGATGACAATGACGAACTCCTGGAGACCACCTCGTGCCGCCAGGCTACTCCGTCGAAGAATAAAAATAAGAAAGAGAAGGAGGCGAAGGCGCCTCCGATGAAGAAGACGAAGCCGATGAGGCCGGCCTCGCCATCGCACTCGGCGAGCAGCTCCGACGCCCCCAGCCCGGCCAAGGACGAGGCGCCGCCGACGGCAGCCGCACTGGACACGGCCACCGTCGAGGTGCCACTGGCCTCGATGTCTCCGCCATTCGCACCAGTCTCTGGACTAGGGGCCGCTCCGGCCGCGGCGGCTTCACCTCGCAGGGAAGCTCCTGCCGAAGATGTCCTAGAAGCTCCCGTTGCAGCCTCGACGAAGAAGAAGCCGTCCATGTCTTGGGCACGCGACGTCCTAGAGATGGGCCTCAGCCGCTGACGTCCGCACGGGGCTACGCTTCATCCCGGTCGCCAAGTGAGTTCGCTCACCTACTTTTGTCTTCCATAGCAGCTTGAATTATCTCGCTCACACGATCGATTTATAGGACCGGAACGAAGAAGATAGGCCACCCGACCATGTCTAAGGTGCCACCCGTCGTCAGCGAGGAGGATCCTTCCCGCAAGAGGAAGGCGGACGAAGTCGTCGTCCCTGCGGATGGCGCCAAGAAGGCCAAGGGCGACGATGTCGTCACGATCTCCGACGACACGGTGGTCGCGCCGAATGAACCCGCAATGAAGGCGGCCGTACCCACAAAGGAGGGTGCTCCCTCGCCTGGGGTGACCGAGCCGGTCTCCTTTGGTGTCGGTGCCTCCATCGCCACGTTCCCGCGCTTGATGGCTAGATCGGCTACAGCGAGTGGGACCTTGCCCTCGAGCCGTGCACCTGGGGTCGCCGACACGGAGGTCGAGCAGCGTCGTGGGCACACGCCGGCTCTCCTCGCGTCCGGGGATGCGATACAACTTCACGGCATGCTTGGCGCAGCCATCCAGGTATGTCCAGTCCCCGAGGATCAGGTCGGTGTGCAGCAGCGGTATGATTCTTTTGGTGGCTTGTTTTTACTTTTCGTGTCCAATCCCCGAGTGCGCACTCGCTGAATTTCAGCGGGTGGGCACTTAGGATTTCTTGATTGCCAGTCCCCGAGTGTGCACTCGCTGAATTTCAGCGAGTGGGCACTTAGGATTTCTTGATTGCCAGTCCCCGAGTGCGCACTCGCTGAATTTCAGCGGGTGGGCACTTAGTATTTCGCTTTGGTTAACTGTTTGAATTGTGTACAGGGCCTGCAACGTGAGTCAGCTGACCGATTGGCAGCGAAACACCGCGCGGAGAAGGAACTGGCCACCGTCCAAGAGGCGAATAAGGGGCTTCAGGCAGTTGCCGCGAAGGCAGAGGAGGCTCGTCAGGGACTTGTCCCCGCGGGTGAGTTGGCAATGGCTCAATCGGCGTTGAGCTTGGCTAAGAAGCGGATCGCCGAGCTCGAGCGCGAACTGAGGGAAGCGAAAGAGGAGGCGAGTTCGACGGATGGTCGAGCCAAGGCCGCCGTTACGGCCGCCGCGGAAGAGCGTAAAGTTTCTGACGCCCTTGTTGCTGGGCTTCAGGACGACTATACTTCTCTTCAGAGCTTCATCACGGATCTCTCCCGTCCCTTGATTGGTGAGTTTGTCTGCCCTTGCCTATTGCATGTGTCTTTTCGTAATATCCGATGTACTCACTGTTATCTTCTATCCGCAGGTCGCATCCTTGATAGCACGGAAGAGGCAAGATCATTCGACGCGCGGCAATGTGTGGCCACGCTCGTCGACTCGGCGACGTTGTCGGCGACATGCATCCGAGCCTACCTCCAGGAGATATCGCCCACGGAAGTAATTCCCAGCGACCTCGTCGAGGTGTGGAAGTACCTGGAGAAGGCGCCGTCAGTCGTTGAGTTCATGACGCGATCGGCGTTCCGGCGTGGAGCGGCGACGGCGCTTAGCCTTGGGCTTGCTCATTTTCCAGAAGATTTCGATCTGGATGATGTGACGAGTGGCTACCCGTCGTCGACTAGCGAGGTGGAGATCTCTGAGGTGCTCAAGTTGACGGGTCGTGCCACGGTGTACTCCGAGCGCGTCTGGGGGGCGACCTCCTTCCTTACCAGGAAACGGTCGTCGCGCCCAATGACCCCGAGCCGCAGCACCGGGACTTCAAGGTCGATCAGCCCTTCCACGCGGCGATGGCGGGTGAGCTGACGACGTACCCTTCAAACCCGTACACGCCGTTCATCCGCAATCGCAAGGGTGCTGGCGAGTCGTCGTCGAAGCCTGCGAAATAGAGTAGTTTGCCCTGGGGCGTTAGTAGCAGATCTGCCATTTGGGCATATTTTGTATTCTGAGAGGATTGCTAAATGCTATTAATGAGATATCGTGTTTGCTTTGTGACTTGTCATGCGTTTTCCGATTGAGGGTTGAACGAGTCCCCGAGCGCGTCCGCCCTTTTTGTGGGGTTTACCTCGTGTGTGATGTGGTTGTGGTTTTTGAATGTTTTGGTATTGTGGTCGACTCGCCCGGACTAGGAGAGCCAGTCGCAAGGCGACTCCCTTGAGTGCTCTGTACTTCACCATTTTCTCTTGCGCGAACAAGGTCGGGTAGCCGAGTCCCCGAGCGTGGTACTTGGTTGTTCTAGGCGCGACTCGAGGGTGGGTGAGGACTTGGCGCGTTAGTTTGAGCGCATCACTCCTGCCTGGCCCGTTGGGTCAGTCGCATGGCGAGTCCTGGGCATGCTCTCATACTTGGCATTTTCCCGAGCCGCTCGTGCTGAACTGGTCATCAGTCCCCGAGCGTGGTACGTGGCCGTTCGAGTCGCTATGTCGAGCATGCGGAGGATCATGGTCGCTGTGAGAAGCGAAGGCAGTTGTCTTGGCTCGTAGAGCCAGTCGGGCTAGGCGACTCCAATGGGGTTCCGGGTAGGCGTTTTTCGTGGACGATGCAAAACCTGAGGTGACCCAGTGCTTTTGCATCGCACTACTTGGCTGTGCCGATCGCTTTACCAAAGGTTGACTTCTGCGGTTAGCTTGACGTTGTTATTACGAGTGCGAGTGGCACAAGACACGGAGAGTAGGCGCAATTTGCGGTAACCGATTCTTTTTATTTCATAGCGACTGGAGAGTACATATGTGGGGTTCTAGGAATTGAACTTCCGTAGGAGGTTTACATTCCATGGTCGCTTGATGTCGAGTTTGCCGTCCCCGCGGACATCGATGAGGTAGTAAGCGTCGTTGCCGAGTACGCGCCCGATGGCGAATGGTCCCTCCCATGGAGGGGAAAGCTTGTGCATGCCCTTCTTGTCCTGGATGAGGCGCATCACCAGGTCGCCTTCCTGGAAGGTGCGAGTTTTCACCCGCCGGCTGTGGTAGCGGCGGAGTCCTTGTTGGTAGATGGCGTTGCGCGAGCGAGCTAGGTCGCGTGCCTCGTCGAGTTGATCGACTCCATCCTGTCGTGCGAGTTCGTTCGCAGCCTCCGTGTAGTGGACGACCCTCGGCGAGTCGTGCTCATGGTCTGTGGGCATGACTGCCTCGGCGCCGTACACCATGAAGAAGGGGGTGAATCCTGTCGACCTGTTGACCGAGGTGCGGATGCCCCAGATGACGGAGGGTGGCTCCTCGACCCAGCACCCGGCGGTGCGCTCGAGTGGTACTTGGAGTCGCGGCTTCAGGCCGTGGAGGATGCTTTGATTGGCCCGTTTCGCCTGGCCGTTGGATTCCGGGTGGGCGACAGATGCGAGGTTGAGCCGGATGTGGTGTTCCTCGCAGAATTCGGCCATGGCTCCTTTGGTGAAGTTGGTGCCGTTGTCCGTGATGATGCTGTTTGGGAACCCGTAGCGATATATGAGCTCGCATAGGAATTTAGTGGCGGTCTTCCCGTCGCATTTCTGGACTGGCTTGGCCTCCAACCACTTTGTGAATTTGTCGACCGCGACCAGGAGGTGGGTGTAGCCGGAGGGAGCCTTCTTGAAGGGGCCTACCATGTCCATGCCCCATACGGCGAATGGCCAGGTGATGGGGATTGTCTTGAGCGCTGAGCTCGGCACGTGCGTCTGGTTGGCGTACTTCTGGCACCCGGCGCACCGCTGGACAATGTCGACGGCATCGGCGTGTGCGGTGGGCCAGTAAAAGCCATTCCGCATAGCCTTGGTGACCAGAGAGCGGGCGCCGACGTGGTGGCCGCAGTCACCGGAGTGGATGTCGTGGAGGATCTTGCGTCCTTCGGCGGGTTGGACGCAGTGTTGGAACACGCCGGTGACTCTGCGCTTGTGGAGCTCACCGTCGATGATGGTGTAGGACTTGCATCAGCGTGCGATCATCCGAGCGTCCGTCTCGTCTGCCGACAAGGTGTCGGCCTCCAGGTAGGCAACGTAGGGCTTGGTCCAGTCGTCTGGCTCGGTCACGAGTGCGACCAGGGCTGCCTCCGGTTGTAACGGGACTCCGATGTCGATCTCCCTCGGGGGAGAGACTGATGGCTTGGTGATTGTGTCGAGGAAGACGCCGGCGGGTGGTGCGAATCGAGCCGACCCAATGCGAGAGAGTGCGTCAGCCTCCTCGTTCTTCCGCCCGTCAATCCACTCGACGGAGTAGCCTGCGAAGTGTCCGCCCAGCTTGTCCACTGCTTGGCGGTACGCCGCCATGGTGGGGGAGACGACGTCGCAGGTGCCAGCGACTTGCCCAGCGACGAGGTCGGAGTCTCCGTAGCAGCGTAGGCGGTTGACGCTCATCTCCCTGGTAGCTCGCATGCCATGGAGTAAGGCCTCGTACTCGGCCATGTTGTTGGTGCAGGGTGTGAATGAAGGGTTTCGCGGCATAGTAAATCAAAATTTTCTACGGAGCGAACAGAGGGAAAGCCAAGATCTAATCTAGGAGATGCAAACAACAAGAGGGATTGGATTAGATCTTCATACCCTTGAAGATTCGCACAGCGGAACGTTCGTCGGAACGTGGGTGATGTAGTCGTACTCGCTTCTCCTCCTCGCGATCCGATCCGATCTAGCACCACAAGTGGCGGTGCCTCCGTGAGATGCACACGTGCGGCACCTCGACGTATCCTCCTTCATTGGACCAGGAAGTATGGTGGAGAGATGGGTTGGATCTACAACGCGACGGCACGATGCAATTGGTGGAGAATTTCTGCAGCAGGGCTTCGCCTACAAGCAGTCGGGAGGGAGAGAGGAGGGCAGCAGGGTGGCTAGGGTTGGAGGAGAAGGTGTGGGGGGTTGGTGCGCCCCCACCCCTCTTTATATAGAGGGGGGGCGCAGCCCTAGCCCCTCCCCCAAGCCCAAACCGGCGGCCCCAAAGGATAAGAAGTGGGGGGTGAGGACTCTCCGCCTTCTAGAAACCCTATCTCCAGTTTAAACGAGTTTAAACTCTCTAGGATCGGCTGGGCCCTATGGGGCCTTGTGCCCCTGGCCCAATGCGGCCAGGACACTCCCTCATAGGCCCATGCCCCCTCCCGGAAGGTGGGGCCACGTTGGTCCCCTTCCGGAAGGTTCTAGAAGCTTCCGGTACAATACCGATTAATCCGGAACAATTTCGAACTCCAAAAACTGCACTGCCTTATATGGATCTTATTCTCCGTACCATTCCGGAACCTCTCGTGATGTCCCGGATCCCATCCGAGACTCCGAACAAAAACTCATAAACCAATTATCCAATCTATCCTAGCGTCGAGACACGTTAAGTGTGTGACCCTGCGGGTTCGAAAATATGCAGACATGATCTTCTATCAATAATCAACAGCGGGGTCTGGGCACCCTTATTGACTCCCACACATTCATCGATGATCATATCGGATGAACCACGATGCCAGGATTCAATCAATCCCATATATATATTCCCTTCGTCTCGCGATATTTTACTTGCCCGAAATTCGATCGTCGGTACCGTCATACCTAGTTCAATCTCGTTCACAGCAAGTACTTTACTCGTTCCGTAATCCGATATCACTTTGTGATTAACTCCTTAATCACATGCTTGCAAGCAGTGTTGATATAGATTACCGAGTGGGCCCGAAGTATATCTCTCCGACTTGGGAGGGACAAATTCCATCTCGATACATACAACCCAACAGATACTTTCCGATCACCTGAGAGACACCTTTATGATCACCCTCTCATAGGATGACGTTTGATGACCTCAAAGCTTTCTTTCGATACCAGGGAGTTGTATTATCTCATGGTCTAAGGAATACAATATTTGACATAGGAAAAGCTTCGCAAAGATGAACACGATGATACGATCTAATTGCTTCGCTTAGTTTGGGTCTGTCCATCATATCATTCTCCAATGATATGATCTCATTATCAATTGACAACTCATGTCTATGATTAGGAAACCTTAACCATCATTGATCAATGAGCTAGTCCATAGAGGCGTACTAGGGATACGGTGTTGTTCACAAACCACACAAGTATTAAAGTTTCCGCTTAATACAATTCTAGCATGGAATATAAACTTTATCATGAACAAGAATTATAATAATAACATCTTTATTATTGCCTCTAGGGCATAATTCCAACAGTCTCCCACTTGCACTAGAGTCAATAATCTAGTTTACAACTGGCAACAATCTCACACCCATGGCACTGAGGTGCTGATCATGTTTTACACGTGGAAGGGGTTTAGTCAATGGATCTGCGACATTCAGATCCGTATGTACTTTGCTAATCTTCAGATCCTCATCTGCTATATAATCTCGGATTATATGAAACTTGCAGTTGATATGCTTGGTCTTTGGATGATATCTTGGTTCCTTAGCGAGTGCTATGGCGCCAGTGTTGTCACACAATATCTCCAGTGGGTCCAATGCACTTGGAACCACGCCAAGCTCAGTGATGAAGTTTCTGATCCAAACTCCTTCACTTGACGCTTCTGCAGCAGCCATGTATTCCGCTTCTACTGTAGATCCCGTGATCACGCTTTGCTTGCAGCTTCTCCAGCTCACAGCTCCTCCATTCAAAATATAAACGTATACTATCTGAGATTTAGAATCATCCTTGTCGGTGTCGAAACTAGCATCGACGTAACCTTTTACGACGAGCTGTTCATCACCCCCATACACTAAGAACATTTCTTTAGTTCTATTTAGGTACTTTAGGATGTTCTTTATGGCTGTACAGTGTTCCACTCCTGGATCACTTTGATATCTGCTCGTCAAACTAAGAGCATTGGACACATCCGGTCTAGTACACAGCATGGCATACATGATGGAACCTATGGCCGAGGCATAAGGCACTTTGCTCATAGCTTCCCTATCATTTACCGTAGCTGGACAATGAGCCTTGCTCAATATCTTACCTGACAACATAGGCACTGAACCTTTCTTTGCCTTATCCATTCTGAACCTTTTCAGAACTTTGTCTAGGTATGTACTCTGGCTTAAAGCTATCAGGCGTCTTTGTCTATCTCTATAGATTTTGATGCCCAATATATCAGCAGCTTCACCTAGGTCTTTCATTGAAAAACACTTGTTCAAATAACTCTTCACATCGTTAAGCATGTTGATGTCATTTCCAATAATCAATATGTCATCCACATATAGTACCAGAAACGTCACCGAGCTCCCACTCACTTTCTTGTAGATGCAAGCTTCGTAGCAATTTGGAACAAATCCAAAGCTCTTCATCACTTGATCAAAACGAAGGTTCCAACTCCGAGATGCTTGCTTCAATCCATAAATGGAACGCTGAAGTTTGCATACTTTATCAGCATCCTTAGGATCGACAAAACCTTCGGGTTGAATCATATACAACTCTTCATCAATGTTGCCATTGAGGAACGCAGTCTTGACATCCATCTGCCATATTTCATAATCATGAAACGCAGCAATTGCTAATAAAATCCGAATGGATTTAAACATGCTACGGGAGAGAAAGTCTCATCGTAGTCAACACCTTGAACTTGTCGAAAACCTTTCGCGACAAGCCGTGCTTTATAGACGGTAACATTACCATCCGCGTCCGTTTTCTTCTTGAAGATCCATTTGCACTCAACGGCCTTTCGGTCGCTAGGAGGGTCCACCAAAGTCCATACTTGGTTTTCGCTCATGGATCCCAATTCGGATTTCATGGCTTCCAGCCATTTCTCAGAGTCTGGGCTCATCATCGCTTCCTCATAGTTCGTAGGTTCACTGTCTTCTACTAACAAGACAGTCAAGACAGGGTTGCCGTACCACTCAGGAGGGGCACGCAACCTTGTCGACCTGCGATGTTCAGTAGCAGCATCGTCCGGAGCTTCATGATCCTTGTCATTAGCTTCCTCTATTGTTGGTGCAGGCGGCACTGGAACAATTTCAGGTGCTGCGCTACTCTCCAATTCAAGAGAAGGTTCAATAACCTCGTCAAGCTCTACTTTCCTCCCACTCACCTCTTTCGAGAGAAACTCCTTCTCAAGAAAGGAACCGTTCTTTGCGACAAACACTTTGCGTTCGGTTCTGTGATAGAAGGTTTACCCAATAGTTTCCTTAGGGTATCCTATGAAGACGCATTTCTCCGCTTTGGGTTCGAGCTTGTCCGGCATCAACTTCTTGACGTAAGCTTCGCATCCCCAAACTTTAATAAACGACAACTTAGGTTTAGCACCAAACCACAGTTCATACGGTGTCGTCTCAACAGATTTAGATGGAGCCCTATTTAAAGTGAATGCAGCGGTTTCTAATGCATAACCCCAAAATGATAACGGCAAATCAGTAAGAGACATCATCGATCGAACCATATCTAATAGGGTTCGATTCCGGCGTTCAGACACACCATTGCGCTGTGGTGTTCCGGGTGGCGTGAGTTGTGAAACGATTCCACTTGCTTTAAGATGCGTGAGAAAATCATAACTCAAATATTCACCTCCACGATCGGATTGTAGAAACTTAATCGTTCTGTTACGATGGTTCTCCACTTCATTCTGAAATTCCTTGAACTTTTGAAATGTTTCAGATTTATGTTTCATTAAATAGATATACCCATATCTACTTAAGTCATCGGTAAAAGTGAGAAAATAGCGATATCCACCGCGCGTCAAAACACTCATCGGTCCGCATACATCGGTATGTATGATTTCCAACAAGTCCGTTGCTCGCTCCATCATACCGGAGAACGGGGTTTTGATAATCTTGCCCATGAGGCATGGTTCACATGTGTCAAATGATTCAAAATCAAGAGACTCCAAAAGTCCATCGGAATGGAGTTTCTTCATGCGCTTTACACCAATATGACCTAGACGACAGTGCCACAAATAAGTAGTATTATCACTATCTACTTTGCATCTCTTAGCCTCAATGTTATGGATGTCTGTTTCATCCCTTTCGAGATTTAGAAGAAATAAACCATTCACAAGAGGTGCATGACCATAAAAGATGTTACTCATATAAATAGAACAACCATTATTCTCCGATTTAAATGAATAACCGTCTTGCAATAAACACGATCCAGAAATAATGTTCATGCTCAACGCAGGCACATAATAACATTTATTAAGGTTTAAAACTAATCCCGAAGGTAAAACTAAGGAGAGCGTGCCGACGGCCATCACATCAACTCTTGATCCGTTGCCAATGCGCATCGTCACCTCATCCCTCGCAAGCCGCCGTCTATTCCGTAGCTCCTGTTTCGAGTTACAAATATTAGCAACTGAACCGGTATCAAATACCCAGGCACTACAACGAGGGCTAGTAAGGAAAACATCAATAACATGTATATCAAATATAGCTTTGATGGTGCCAGCCTTCTTGTCCGCTAAGTACTTCGGACAGTTGCGCTTCCAGTGACCCTTGTCCTTGCAGTAGAAGCACTCAGTGTCCGGCTTAGGACCAGACTTGAGCTTCTTCTCAGCAGGAGCATTGCGCTTGCCGCCGCCCTTCTTGAAGGGCTTCTTTGCTCCCTTACCTTTCTTAAAGGAGGGATTGTTGACCATCAACACATGATTATCTTTCTTGATGTCCACTTCCGCAGCCTTCAGCTTTGCGAAGAGCTCGGTGATCGTATCAGTGGAACCAATCTGATTATGAGTCACTACAAAACTTTTGTAGCTGGGAGGGAGTGATTGCAGAACCCTGTCAATCTTGAGCTCCTCTGGAATCGTGCATTCCAGTTGCTCAAGGCGTTCAGTGTAGCCCGTCATCTTTATGGCGTGCTCACTAACGGAACTCCCTTCCTCCATCTTGCAGTTAAAGAACTTCTCGGAGATCTCATATCTCTCAGAACGGGCCTGAGTCTGAAACATAGTTTTCAACTCTTCGAGAATCTCAAAGGGCCCGGGATACTCTTCAAAACGATTTTGAAGTTCCGGTTCCATAGCAAACAACATTGTGCTCTTAATCACACCATAATCTTCTTTACGCGACTGATAGACAGCTTTCTCATCAGCCGGCGCAGTTGCAGCAGGGGGGTCACCTAACGCTTTCCCAAGGACATAGTCCTTTTGTCCGCCAGATAGAATGATTCTTAGATTGTGGAACCAATTGGTGAAGTTAGACCCTTTGTTTCTAAGCTTTTCCTTCTCAGCAAAAACGTTGAAGTTGAAGTTGGATTTGGCCATGTGATCTACAGTATTTGCAAGTACAATTTAGACTATGTTCATGATAAATAGTTCAACTTAATCAAATTACTAGATGAACTCCCACTAAATTCAACATCCCTCAAGTTGTTTAGTGAACACGATCCAAATTCAACACACCTAATCCGATCATCACGAGAAGAGATGTGGTTTCAATGGTGGACAACGAAGTGTCGATCATATCATTCATATTACTCATGCTTAACCTTTCGGTTCTTGTGTTCCGAGGCCATGTCTGTACATGCTAGGCTCGTCAAGTTAGACCCAAGTATTTCCGCGTGTGCAAAAACTGGCTTGCACCCGTTGTATGTGAGCGTAGAGTCTATAGCACCCGATCATCACGTGATGCTTGGACACGACAAACTTTCGTAACGGTGCATACTTGGGGAGAACACAGTTTTTATCTTGATATTTAAGTGAGGAATCATCTTATAATGCTACCGTCGCGATCTAAGCATAATAAGATACATAAAAGGATAAACATCACCTGCATATAACTTTATGTGACATGGTATAGCCAATCTTCGCGCAATGATCTCCATCTTGTGCGTTCCGGCATGATCTCCATCACTCCACCATGATTGCCTCCACCACGAATAGCAACTACAACTATTGCTAACTACTTAGCGATAAAGTAAAGCTATTACATGGCGTATAAGAAGTTGACTCGCAGGTCATACACAATTATAAAGACAACCATATGGCTCCTGCCGGTTGTGTACTCATCGACATGCAAGTCGTGAAACATTACAAAACATGATCATCGCATACAATATACACATCACATCTTGGGCCATACCATATCACAGAAAACACTCCCTGCAAAAACAAGTTAGACGCCTCTACTTTGTTGTTGCATGTTTTACGTGGCTTATGGGAGTAGATGCTAAGAACGATTCTTACCTATGGAAAGCCACAACGGTGATATTATGGTTGCCAAACTCCGGTGTTAATCCCATGACAACTATAGTGAGAGAAACTGACATCCACCAGCCGCATGTGTGGAACAAGCCACACGTCAAGTGCGGAGCCGGTCTCGCGAACGATGTCGCGTAAGGTTGGCCTGGACCGCTTCAATCTCACTATCCCGCGTCATAAGAAGAACACAAAGAAGAGGCTTGCAACAGAAAACATCAACGCCCGCAACAACCATGTTGCGTTCTACTCGTGAATCACATCTACGCATAGATCTAGCTCTGATACCACTGAAGGGTTTCGCGGCATAGTAAATCAAAATTTTCTACGGAGCGAACAGAGGGAAAGCCAAGATCTAATCTAGGAGATGCAAACAACGAGAGGGATTGGATTAGATCTTCATACCCTTGAAGATTCGCACAGCGGAACGTTCGTCGGAACGTGGGTGATGTAGTCGTACTCGCTTCTCCTCCTCGCGATCCGATCCGATCTAGCACCACAAGTGGCGGTGCCTCCGTGAGATGCACACGTGCGGCACCTCGACGTCTCCTCCTTCATTGGACCAGCAAGTATGGTGGAGAGATGGGTTGGATCTACAACGCGACGGCACGATGCAATTGGTGGAGAATTTCTGCAGCAGGGCTTCGCCTACAAGCAGTCGGGAGGGAGAGAGGAGGGCAGCAGGGTGGCTAGGGTTGGAGGAGAAGGTGTGGGGGGTTGGTGCGCCCCCACCCCTCTTTATATAGAGGGGGGCGCAGCCCTAGCCCCTCCCCCAAGCCCAAACTGGCGGCCCCAAAGGATAAGAAGTGGGGGGTGAGGACTCTCCGCCTTCTAGAAACCCTATCTCCAGTTTAAACGAGTTTAAACTCTCTAGGATCGGCTGGGCCCTATGGGGCCTTGTGCCCCTGGCCCAATGCGGCCAGGACACTCCCTCATAGGCCCATGCCCCCTCCCGGAAGGTGGGGCCACGTTGGTCCCCTTCCGGAAGGTTCTAGAAGCTTCCGGTACAATACCGATTAATCCGGAACAATTTCGAACTCCAAAAACTGCACTGCCTTATATGGATCTTATTCTCCGTACCATTCCGGAACCTCTCGTGATGTCCCGGATCCCATCCGAGACTCCGAACAAAAACTCATAAACCAATTATCCAATCTATCCTAGCGTCGAGACACGTTAAGTGTGTGACCCTACGGGTTCGAGAATATGCAGACATGATCTTCTATCAATAATCAACAGCGGGGTCTGGGCACCCTTATTGACTCCCACACATTCATCGATGATCATATCGGATGAACCACGATGCCAGGATTCAATCAATCCCATATATATATTCCCTTCGTCTCGCGATATTTTACTTGCCCGAGATTCGATCGTCGGTACCGTCATACCTAGTTCAATCTCGTTCACAGCAAGTACTTTACTCGTTCCGTAATCCGATATCACTTTGTGATTAACTCCTTAATCACATGCTTGCAAGCAGTGTTGATATAGATTACCGAGTGGGCCCGAAGTATATCTCTCCGACTTGGGAGGGACAAATTCCATCTCGATACATACAACCCAACAGATACTTTCCGATCACCTGAGAGACACCTTTATGATCACCCTCTCATAGGATGACGTTTGATGACCTCAAAGCTTTCTTTCGATACCAGGGAGTTGTATTATCTCATGGTCTAAGGAATACAATATTTGACATAGGAAAAGCTTCGCAAAGATGAACACGATGATACGATCTAATTGCTTCGCTTAGTTTGGGTCTGTCCATCATATCATTCTCCAATGATATGATCTCATTATCAATTGACAACTCATGTCTATGATTAGGAAACCTTAACCATCATTGATCAATGAGCTAGTCCATAGAGGTGTACTAGGGATACGGTGTTGTTCACAAACCACACAAGTATTAAAGTTTCCGCTTAATACAATTCTAGCATGGAATATAAACTTTATCATGAACAAGAATTATAATAATAACATCTTTATTATTGCCTCTAGGGCATAATTCCAACAGTGAAGTCGAGGCAGAGGACGTAGCGGAGCTTGTCGCCCTTCGGTGAAGTTAGCATGATCCCTGCGCCTACGCCGTCCGCGTTCTTGGAGCCGTCGAAGTGCAGGCTCCAGTAATGGAGGTATGGCAGCTTCTCTGGCTGCTGGGCCTCTTCCCAGTCGGCGATGAAGTCTGCTAGGGCCTGCGACTTGATTGCTTTTCGTGGCTCGTATTTGATGTTGTGGACCCCGATCTTGACGGCCCACTTGGCGACCCGCCCGGTCGCCTCGTGGTTGCGGATGATGTCCTGCAACGGTGCTGAGGAGACGACCGTGATCGGGTGCTCCTGGAAGTAGTGTGGCAGGCGCCGCTGTGCTCTGAAGACCGCGTATACCAGCTTCTGGTACTACGGGTATCGCTGGCGCGACTCGGTGAGGACCTCGCTGATGTAGTACACCGGTCGCTGTACTGGGCGCTCCTTTCCTTCCTCCGGTCGCTCGACGACCATGACGGCGCTGACGACGCGCTCGGAAGCCGCGACGTAAACCAGCATGGGTTCTTTGTCGGCGGGGGCGGCGAGTAGCGGTGCGGCGAGTAGCACCTTCTTGAGGTCACGAAGCGCGTCATCCGCCTCCTTGTCCCACTGGAAGGTGGGGTTCTTGCGCATCAGGCGGTATAGGGGCATCGCCTTTTCACCCAGGCGGGGGATGAAGCGACTGAGAGCCGCTACTCGCCCGGCCAGCTTCTGGACGTCGCGCAGGCACTCGGGTTTGCCGAGTCGGGCGATCATGTCGATCTTGGTGGGGTTTGCCTCGATCCCTCGCTTGGAGACGACGTACCCCAGTAGTTGTCCTGCTGGTACACCGAAGGTGCATTTGCCTGGGTTAAGCTTTATCTTATATTTTCGCAAGTTGGCGAACGTTTCCGCCAGGTCGGCAAGTAGGTCACCCTGGCGAGCGGACTTTACGACCACTTCATCGATGTAGACGTGGATGTTGCGGCCAATTTGGCTCGCAAGGCACTCCTGCATGCACCGCTGGTAGGTCGCCCCGGCGTTCTTGAGGCCGAAGGTCATGGCGGTGTAGCAGAAGGCTCCGAATGGCATGATGAACGCCGTCTTCTCCTCGTCCTCGACAGCCATTTTGATCTGGTTGTACCCAGAGTAGGCGTCGAGGAAACATAGCGACTCCGAGCCCGCGGTGGAATCGATTATTTGGTCGATCCGCGGGAGGACGAACTGCTCCTTTGGGCAGGCGTTGTTCAAGTTTGTGTAGTCGATACACATCCTCCAGGTCCCGTTCTTCTTCTCTACCAGGACTGGGTTTGCCAGCCACTTTGAGTACTTGATTGGCCGGATGAAGCCTGCAGCGAGTAGACGCTGCACCTCCTCGGCGATGGCTCGGCGGCGCTCTTCATTGAAGGGCCGCAGCGACTGTTTGACGGGTCGCACTTTGGGGTCGGCGTTTAGCTTGTGCTCAGCGAGCTCCCTAGCGACACCAGGCATGTCAGAGGGCTTCCATGCGAAGATGTCCCTGTTCTCATGGAGGAACTCGATGAGCGTGCCTTCCTAGGCTGGGCTCATGCCCGTCCCGATCGTCACCGTCTGGCTGGAGTCGCCTGGGACCAGCTCGACGGTGCGGGTGTGCGTCGTTGCCTCGAAGGTTGAGGTGTTTGCGCCCTCCGAGTTGGGCTTCTTGAGTATGGTGGGGTCGTCGTTGTTGACCCCACTCGCGTACTTGGCGAGCTCATCGGCGTGGTTGGTTTCTGCCGCAATGACGGCATCGGCGAGTTTAGCTCCTTTGGCCTCGCACTCGGCGGCCATGTCGGGGTCTCCGTTGATGGTGATGACGCCGCACGGCCCGGGGAGCTTCATCGCGTTGTACGCATAGTGTGGCGCTGTCATGAACTTGGCGAATGCCTGGCGCCCCAAGATGAAGTGGTAGGGGCTGTCGAAGGGCACCAGCTCGAAGACGATCCGCTCGGTGCGGAAGTTTGCTGGTGTGCCGAAGGTGACTGACAGCGTGACCTTGCCGATCGGATACGCCTTCCGACCGGGGACGATGCCATGGAACGTGGTGTGGGTTGTCTCGATCATCGACTGCGGGAGCCACAGCCGCCTGAAGGTGTCCAGGTACAGGATGTTGATGGAGCTGCCGCCGTCCATCAATGTCTTGGGGAGCCAGTAGTCGCCGACCTTAGGCTTGACCACCAGGGCGACTCGGCCCGGGTACTCGATGCGTGGCGAGTGGTCCTGGCGGCTCCAGGTGATGGGCTGCTCCGACCAGTTGAGGAACTGGGGAACGTCTACCTGAGCCACCGCGTTGACGGTGACGGCGCGGGTGATGACCTTCTTCTCGCGCTTCGTATTGAAGCCTGTGAAGGTATGGAGCGAGCCGACCACTTTGCCAAATTTTCCGCCGTTTGGCGGGTCGTTGTCGGGGTCCTCCCGTGCTCGCCATGCCTTCTCGATCTCCCTAAGGGTGTGTCAGTCGGCGGTTGTGTGCGTTGTGTGCTTTCCTTCCCTGCTATGAAACGCACAAGGTTGGTTAAGGAGGGCCGCAGGGTCGAACCTTGGCTTGGCCTTGTAGTTGCCACCGTCGCGGCGTTGTCCTCCGTCGCGGCGGAAGCTCTTGGGCTCGCGTTGTGCGTGCCCGGCGTTGGCGACGAAGTCGACTCGCCCGTCACTACGGCGCTTGCCGGTGAGGCGAGTGTTGCTATAGCGTAGGTCGGACCGTCGTCCGCTGTCGTTGCCGCTCGTGCGGCGTTGACCTCCTGACTCGTCGTCGGTTTCCTGGTTTGGATCTTCCTCCGCGTACCGTTTGGTGATCTCGAGGAGGTCCGGTATGTTGTCGAGTGTGCGAGAGTGTCGCTTGAGCTTGGCGACCAGAGGCTCGTAGCGGCACGAGGTCTTGAAGCAATAGATCTCGGTGTCCGGGTGGATGCCTACCGCGTTGTACCAGAGTTCTTGCCACCGTTGGACCCAGTTGCGGGTCGACTCGTGGGGTCCCTGGACGCATCGCTCCAGGTCCTCAATGGTGGTGGCACGGGTGTAGGAGCACTCGAAGTGCCTGACGAAGGCGTCGCGCATCTCCTCCTAGGAGTCGATACTATCCTGGGGGAGTGTGTTGATCCACTGCCTGCACGTCCCCTCCATCTTCAGGGGGAGGTAACGGGCGGCTAGCAGGTCGGTGTGGCCTGCGATCCCCATCGCCATGAGGTATGTATCGAGCCAGACGGCGGGGTCGTACGAGGGGTCGTACTTTTCTATCTCCTTCGGCGCCTTGAAGTTTGGCAGGTACTTCTCGCCTCGGATCATTGGTCTGAAGCACTTGGGGCCGAGTCGACTGAGCGACCCCATTGGCTCGCCGTCGCGGCGACTGGTTAGGGTGTGTCGCAGGTCGTCGGGCTGGCGTGCGCGCCAGCTTTGGTTGTTGATGATGTGGGTGCGGGCGTCGATGGGTTGACCGTTGGCGGCGACGAAGTTGGTCGCTGGCCTGGGGTCGTTGGTGGAGAGTGTTGCGTTCGCGCGTCGGTGTTGGAGCTGCAGTGGCTCTGGTGGCGGGCAGTTGAGGGTGTTTGTAGGGGTCCCAACCCAATAAGGTTGATCCCTCCTGTGTTTTACAATGCTAGTCCCTGGATCAATAGCTAGCATCCACAGTTAAGATGTAATATCAAGATACAAAGGTCATAATATAAATTTATAACCAGGAATAACATAAGTTTATTACATCAAACATAGCTCATATTGCTATTACATTACATTTGCAGCGGAATAACTATAAGTATGGGTCCATCATCTTCAAAGTGCCACAGGCAGATGTTGGTTGTAGACTTTGTAGTCCTAGTCAATCAAACAATCTTCATTTTAAAACAATCAACCTGCAACATTACAAGTTACAGCCACAAGGGTCAATACATTTTGAATTGTATTGGCAAGCTTCACTTTTATGTATTACAAGAGTGAATCCTATCATTATATGCACATTTGGCTATGTAGAGTTTAAGGCTTATTTGCATAAAGCAATATTTTATCCTATCTTTTCAAAAAGGGTTTTTAAAGTCTTTTGTCAAATTTCTTTTCCAAGTTCCTTGAACTCCTTGGTAGAAACTCAAGTGTTCAAATCCTTGTCAAAATCCCTTGAGCATCTTGGTAACCCCAAGTGCAGCAAGTTTTATCAAAACTCATGAGTTCCTTGGTAAAGCCCCAAGTACATCATGTTCTTGAGCACCTTGGTAACCCCAAGTGCAACAAGCATTACAGAATCTCTTTGAATTCCTTGGTAGACACACAAGGGCATCAAGTTTTTATATTAGAAGTTGGAATGTCGAGATCTCCCATAGTTCAAACTTTAGTTGCTCAGTATTGTCCATAACCGGGGACATGGCTAAGTACTTAGATTTTATTTACTTCTGCAGAAGGAGTACACTTTACCCACATGACACAATCCCATCTTGTTGCCACCAGTGGCCTACTGGATTAGTGCTCACCAAGATGGAGTACTGGCAGATTGAGAATGTGACGAAGTCTTTCCAAAAGGTCCTCCCATACATCATTGCTAGCTTTGTCTTCAGCCCCCATGAAGCATTCCAGATCCCCATGTCCAGTAACTAAAGACAATGCATGGGTCTTCCTAATGTAATTGACTAAGCCAGAGCCATAATAGCATGTGGTTGTACATGGAAGCCACAATTGGAGAAGCATGTTTGATCTCTAAGTTTCCTAGGTGGTTTTCTTTTGGAGCACAACACAAAGTGATTGCCATAGACATGGTTCTCTTTTGTTGCCACCTTCTCCAAAACTTAAAGTATCCTCCACCTAGGTGGTTCATTGAGTCCTTGTTTTATTATGTAAAACACAAGTCCTTTTCTCAATCATTGTAAAATCTCAACATGTATCTCTTTTTCAAAATATAGCATATAGCATGGCTAAGCATGTACAACTTCAATATTTTTCACTAAGGAGTGTTTAGGGAATCCTATTAGGATTTAGCATATCATAAGTATAAAATATCTTTTCATGCATATTTTCAAAATCCACTAAGTATAATGAAAATAGTAGGACTTTTGTATGATAGTGTAACTTGCCTTTTTGTTTAGGGAATGATAGTCACTTCTTGATCTTGCTAGTCTCACACTTTGCTAATTTTACTACAATCAAACAAGCATAGTATCAAGTAGCATTCCATCATTCAAACAATAATTCACATTCACAAAGCAATGGTTCCTAAGTCTTGTAAAAAGAGGGTTCTATTGCAAAGTTGGTCTCTACTAGGTTTATAAACTTTGTAAGGTCCACATTGGTCATTTACCAAAATGGCAAAGTCATTTGCAATTGGGTTTTATCCTAAGACTATTTTAAAATTCATTCATCATTTTATGTGGTGAAAATTATTCTTATCCCAGCAAAACTTTAGGTTTTGCACCAAGTAAGTTGCTCTTGGCAAGGCTTGGTGTTTTTGGGTCAGTAAGTTTTGTCCATAGCACTTTCCCAAAGTTTTCCTTGCACAAACTTTTCCATAAATCAATGAGTTTTATTTGGCTAGAAAATGACTAAGTTAACTAATTTAACTTAAATTACACAAAATCATTTTTTTAACACTATGGGTTGATTCCTAGGGTTAGTAGGGTCACATAAATCCATTTTGCAAAAGATTTGATCCTAAAATCAATTTTAAACAATTTTTATACTCTAAACAAGTACACAAATGTTTCTGTAATTTCAAACAAGCTAACAGATACTATTTTCAAAACTAAGGCCATGATTAGCTAGGGCTTGTTCTCCTGATTTCATTGATATAAAATTTGTAATTTTTGGACGTGTGGTTTGAAAATTACAAGGGTTTGAAGTTTGCAATTTATTCTGTTTTCAAAACTGGTTTTAGATCTAATACAGGCCACGCGTCGCGTCGTGATTGGTCGATACCGATTCGTTTGGATCACGTGCTGCGGCGCGTTGGATCAAGTCAGATCGTGCGGCACAGGATCATCACTTACCCCTTCGTTAACATTCTATCCTATCCGTCAGATCCAGATCCTACGGTGACTAACACGCTTGCCACAGTCTGGCGGCGCTCGTCGGCTGCGCGCGGCGGCGACGGTCGGTCAGTGGCGGCGCTGGTGAAATAGGAGGCGAGAGAGGAAGGGAGTAGGCTCACCAGGCTCAGGAGGATACGGCGATGCTCAACATGCGGTTGACGAGGCAAGGGGCGCTCGGGGTAGGGCAGAATTCCTCGCCGGAGTTGGTTCTGGCGACGGACGCGTTCGGTCGAGGTCGAAGACGGCTCTGTGGTTTACGAGAAGACAAACGGAGGGTTGGGTTAGCTGCGTAGGACCATGGCAAGGATGTGTGCGTGATCCAGAGGGTACGGGGTGGTCGGAATTAACCTGTGGGCGTCGTCGGAGTTGAGGCAGACGACGGTGGCGGTAGGAGTCGTCGCTGCAGTTCGCCCTAAGGTAAAACAGGAGCACATTTAGGTGCGCAAGAACAAGGCGATGCTGGGTGCGTGAACGAGAGGGGTCAGGGCGGTCTGGTTCACCTGAGAGTCGTCGCCGGAGTAGAAACGGACGGTGACGCTGTCGGAGCTTGTCGAAGCCGATGCTCCGGGGCGCCCGCGGTTGAAAGAAGGGCACGGGGAGAAGCGTCTGGGAGTGGGGAAGCTGCTAGAGTGCTCGGAAAGGTGGATGGTGGTCTGTACTGGCCTGAATTGGCCGAAGACGGTGGTCGGAACAGAGGAGCTCGAGGAGGGAATTGAGGTGGTCCAAGACGTGCGAGCGCGAGGTGTCAGAGGAGAATTATAGAGGAGGCTTGGGCGTTTCAACCTGCGTGATCAAGGCTGGTAATGGTGGTCGAGTTAAAGCGAATTAAGGCCGAGAAATCATCGGCAGGGGCGGTGTCAAAGGAGGGAGAAGAGGTCGTGTGGGTGGGAAGAAGAACAGTGACAAGTGGGTCTACCTGTCAGTGAAAAAAGGGAAGAGGGGAAAGGTCCACATGTCAGTGGTTCAGCGGGTTTCTTTTGCGGTGTAGGAAAACGGTTCGGGAGAGAGTAGATGGGCTAGGTGGGCTGCTGCTGGGCTGTTGGGTTGGGTTGATTCCTTTCTTATTTTTTTTATTCTGTGTTCTTTTCCTTTTCTATTTTATTTTCTGTTTTGAGTTTCCAATCAAATATACATAAACCAAAACAATTCAAACAACACTCAAATTTGTAATATTGAAATTAGTTCTGTTTAGTGATATGGTCAAAAGCCCAAAATGAAATAATAATAACTTTATTAATCCATTCTTTAAAAATGGAGTTTTATTTATTTAACATGGTTTGATTTATTTAATAATAATTCTTATTTGAAAACACTTTCAAATCTAAAACAGTAGGTTTATTTGAAAATAAAGAATATTTGAAAGATTTGTTTTAAATAAAATAACATTTTATCTTAGAGTCCATTATTAAATAAAATAGTCTTTCATTATTAAACCAACTAGGGTTTGCTTTATTGAGAATATTTATTTTAAAATCTAAAATAAAGCCAAAACACTTTAGTAGTTTTTATTTAAGAAAATAAAATGTTTTAATTCAAAAGCTTGGCCAAGGTTTAATTGGTTTTATAAAATAATCTTTATTTATAAATCCATCTTTTCTTTTGAATATCAAATCTTTTATTAATAGATCCAAAATAGTATTTTAATTATTTTTATTTTCCTTTATTTAAAATGTTTATCTTTTTAAATCCTTTTAGGATTTTATTTAATTCAAATGTGTTTAGGTTCCAATTTGGTTTCAAAAAGTTTCTTCTGGCTCTAAAAATCAATCAAAGTTTTATTTTATTCATTTATTTTCACATTACAAGATTTGGAAAATCTTGGGATGTGACAGGCTACCACCCTTAAAAATAAATCTCGTCCCGAGATTTGGGAAGGCTGGGGTTACAAGCATGTTCAAAACAACTAGGGTACTACCACCCTTAAAAAATTTCAAACAAAAATTACATGTTGGCCTTCTTGGGTCCTGGAAAACTTCTCTGAGCAAACTTTTGCTTTATTACTACACTTGACTCATGGGCCAAGGTTGAGTTTCTCCATAGGCTTGTTCAACTTGTTTTTCATCCTTTCTGGACAGTTGCTTGCATAGTGTCCTGGATTCTTGCAGTTGAAACAATTAATGTCCTTGAGTTCTTTGCGTTGCTCTTGTGGGCAAGTTGCTACATAGTGGCCTGGTTCTTTGCAGTTGTTGCACCACACTTGGTCAATCTCTTTATTCTTCTTGTTCTCTGGGCATCCACTGGAGTAGTGTCCCATTTCCTTACATTTACGACATTGCACCAGGCTCATGTCTTGCTTGGGCTTCTTGATTTTCCTTGATCCTTTGAATTGGGTTGTCTTGTTTGGATGTAGAAGTGGTCCTTTTCCTTTGGTAGACTTGGATCCTTCTTGTTTCCTTTGTTCCACCATGGCATAGATAGGACATAGACCTGGAGTATGATCACTTTCACACAGGTAGCAAGTAGCTTGAGAGGTAGGGCATTGTCCAACAAGATGATCTTCTTCACAATTGGGGCATTGTCCTTCATGCTCCTTGGAAGTATGATCCTTGTCTCCACAAATAATGCAAGCTGGGGCTCCATCTAAAACAATATTCTTTTCATCCTTGTTATCATAAACTCTCTTTGGATAGCTTTCTTCTATGCTAATCATTTGATTAGTCACCTTAAGCATCAGTTGAGATTGCTCTTCCAAAAACCTTTGTAGTGCTGGATCCTTATCATTATTGTTGACTAGGAACTGAGCTGTTAGTTGGTTCAACTGGTGTTGGGTTGCTATGAGCTCTTTCATGCTATCAGCTTGGTTGGTGTTGGTGTCATCAACCTTGGAGTCCTTTGGAGTAGTCATCTGTTTGGGTTTGAAGGGAGATTTAGAATAAGTAAGATATCTCTAAGGAAATATTTCTAATCACACACATCACAATTACCACAAACAATGTGCAATCACAAACAACTTTTCACTCAAACAACAAGTTCAAGCATATTTTTAGGCAACAAAATATTTTTGTTACACCACATAAATTGGTGTGTTTTGTCTTAGCTAAAATATGGTGGTCCATCTATATGGTTCACTTGTGATCTTTCCTTCCTTCATGACTCTTCTTGTATGAGATCTTGGTTTCCTTGAGAAAAACTCTTGGTCTCAATACTTCCAAGTTGTTGATGGTTCCCTCTTATTTTGCATTCCCTCAGTCTCAAAATCTTGAGTAGGATTTCTTTGTTTCATTTGTGGTCCTTAGTGGTTTCCAAGTTGGAAGTCCTTGGTGAATATGCTGAAGATGTTGAAGTCATTAGAGTTGAAGAGGTTGAAGAAGTCCTTTGTACATGGTGTGGTCTTTGACCATGGGTAGGTTTTTCCATCAAGTTGAAGTAGGAGAGATGTAGAGTTGAAGCCAAAATGTAGAGGAAAGAGTTTACAAGTGTTTTTGTAAATAAGTTTTGGAACAAAATATAACTCCTATTTTTCTAAGGGTTTTTGTCCAATCCTAGTGTGTACAAATCCTACAGGCAACACATTGCTCTGATACCATCTGTAGGGGTCCCAACCCAATAAGGTTGATCCCTCCTGTGTTTTACAATGCTAGTCCCTGGATCAATAGCTAGCATCCACAGTTAAGATGTAATATCAAGATACAAAGGTCATAATATAAATTTATAACCAGGAATAACATAAGTTTATTACATCAAACATAGCTCATATTGCTATTACATTACATTTGCAGCGGAATAACTATAAGTATGGGTCCATCATCTTCAAAGTGCCACAGGCAGATGTTGGTTGTAGACTTTGTAGTCCTAGTCAATCAAACAATCTTCATTTTAAAACAATCAACCTGCAACATTACAAGTTACAGCCACAAGGGTCAATACATTTTGAATTGTATTGGGAAGCTTCACTTTTATGTATTACAAGAGTGAATCCTATCATTATATGCACATTTGGCTATGTACAGTTTAAGGCTTATTTGCATAAAGCAATATTTTATCCTATCTTTTCAAAAAGGGTTTTTAAAGTCTTTTGTCAAATTTCTTTTCCAAGTTCCTTGAACTCCTTGGTAGAAACTCAAGTGTTCAAATCCTTGTCAAAATCCCTTGAGCATCTTGGTAACCCCAAGTGCAGCAAGTTTTATCAAAACTCATGAGTTCCTTGGTAAAGCCCCAAGTACATCATGTTCTTGAGCACCTTGGTAACCCCAAGTGCAACAAGCATTACAGAATCTCTTTGAATTCCTTGGTAGACACACAAGGGCATCAAGTTTTTATATTAGAAGTTGGAATGTCGAGATCTCCCATAGTTCAAACTTTAGTTGCTCAGTATTGTCCATAACCGGGGACACGGCTAAGTACTTAGATTTTATTTACTTCTGCAGAAGGAGTACACTTTACCCACATGACACAATCCCATCTTGTTGCCACCAGTGGCCTACTGGATTAGTGCTCACCAAGATGGAGTACTGGCAGATTGAGAATGTGACGAAGTCTTTCCAAAAGGTCCTCCCATACATCATTGCTAGCTTTGTCTTCAGCCCCCATGAAGCATTCCAGATCCCCATGTCCAGTAACTAAAGACAATGCATGGGTCTTCCTAATGTAATTGACTAAGCCAGAGCCATAATAGCATGTGGTTGTACATGGAAGCCACAATTGGAGAAGCATGTTTGATCTGTAAGTTTCCTAGGTGGTTTTCTTTTGGAGCACAACACAAAGTGATTGCCATAGACATGGTTCTCTTTTGTTGCCACCTTCTCCAAAACTTAAAGTATCCTCCACCTAGGTGGTTCATTGAGTCCTTGTTTTATTATGTAAAACACAAGTCCTTTTCTCAATCATTGTAAAATCTCAACATGTATCTCTTTTTCAAAATATAGCATATAGCATGGCTAAGCATGTACAACTTCAATATTTTTCACTAAGGAGTGTTTAGGGAATCCTATTAGGATTTAGCATATCATAAGTATAAAATATCTTTTCATGCATATTTTCAAAATCCACTAAGTATAATGAAAATAGTAGGACTTTTGTATGATAGTGTAACTTGCCTTTTTGTTTAGGGAATGATAGTCACTTCTTGATCTTGCTAGTCTCACACTTTGCTAATTTTACTACAATCAAACAAGCATAGTATCAAGTAGCATTCCATCATTCAAACAATAATTCACATTCACAAAGCAATGGTTCCTAAGTCTTGTAAAAAGAGGGTTCTATTGCAAAGTTGGTCTCTACTAGGTTTATAAACTTTGTAAGGTCCACATTGGTCATTTACCAAAATGGCAAAGTCATTTGCAATTGGGTTTTATCCTAAGACTATTTTAAAATTCATTCATCATTTTATGTGGTGAAAATTATTCTTATCCCAGCAAAACTTTAGGTTTTGCACCAAGTAAGTTGCTCTTGGCAAGGCTTGGTGTTTTTGGGTCAGTAAGTTTTGTCCATAGCACTTTCCCAAAGTTTTCCTTGCACAAACTTTTCCATAATAAAATCAATGAGTTTTATTTGGCTAGAAAATGACTAAGTTAACTAATTTAACTTAAATTACACAAAATCATTTTTTTAACACTATGGGTTGGTTCCTAGGGTTAGTAGGGTCACATAAATCCATTTTGCAAAAGATTTGATCCTAAAATCAATTTTAAACAATTTTTATACTCTAAACAAGTACACAAATGTTTCTGTAATTTCAAACAAGCTAACAGATACTATTTTCAAAACTAAGGCCATGATTAGCTAGGGCTTGTTCTCCTGATTTCATTGATATAAAATTTGTAATTTTTGGACGTGTGGTTTGAAAATTACAAGGGTTTGAAGTTTGCAATTTATTCTGTTTTCAAAACTGGTTTTAGATCTAATACAGGCCACGCGTCGCGTCGTGATTGGTCGATACCGATTTGTTTGGATCGCGTGCTGCGGCGCGTTGGATCAAGTCAGATCGTGCGGCACAGGATCATCACTTACCCCTTCGTTAACATTCTATCCTATCCGTCAGATCCAGATCCTACGGTGACTAACACGCTTGCCACAGTCTGGCGGCGCTCGTCGGCTGCGCGCGGCGGCGACGGTCGGTCAGTGGCGGCGCTGGTGAAATAGGAGGCGAGAGAGGAAGGGAGTAGGCTCACCAGGCTCAGGAGGATACGGCGATGCTCAACGTGCGGTTGACGAGGCAAGGGGCGCTCGGGGTAGGGCAGAATTCCTCGCCGGAGTTGGTTCTGGCGACGGACGCGTTTGGTCGAGGTCGAAGACGGCTCTGTGGTTTACGAGAAGACAAACGGAGGGTTGGGTTAGCTGCGTAGGACCATGGCAAGGATGTGTGCGTGATCCAGAGGGTACGGGGTGGTCGGAATTAACCTGTGGGCATCGTCGGAGTTGAGGCAGACGACGGTGGCGGTAGGAGTCGTCGCTGCAGTTCGCCCTAAGGTAAAACAGGAGCACATTTAGGTGCGCAAGAACAAGGCGATGCTGGGTGCGTGAACGAGAGGGGTCAGGGCGGTCTGGTTCACCTGAGAGTCCTCCCCGGAGTAGAAACGGACGGTGACGCTGTCGGAGCTTGTCGAAGCCGATGCTCCGGGGCGCCCGCGGTTGAAAGAAGGGCACGGGGAGAAGCGTCTGGGAGTGGGGAAGCTACTAGCGTGCTCGGAAAGGTGGATGGTGGTCTGTACTGGCCTGAATTGGCCGGAGACGGCGGTCGGAACAGAGGAGCTCGAGGAGGGAATTGAGGTGGTCCAAGGCGTGCGAGCGCGAGGTGTCAGAGGAGAATTATAGAGGAGGCTTGGGCGTTTCAACCTGCGTGATCAAGGATGGTAAGGGTGGTCGAGTTAAAGCGAATTAAGGCCGAGAAATCATCGGCAGGGGCGGTGTCAAAGGAGGGAGAAGAGGTCGTGTGGGTGGGAAGAAGAACAGTGACAAGTGGGTCTACCTGTCAGTGAAAAAAGGGAAGAGGGGAAAGGTCCACATGTCAGTGGTTCAGCGGGTTTCTTTTGCGGTGTAGGAAAACGGTTCGGGAGAGAGTAGATGGGCTAGGTGGGCTGCTGCTGGGCTGTTGGGTTGGGTTGATTCCTTTCTTATTTTTTTTATTCTGTGTTCTTTTCCTTTTCTATTTTATTTTCTGTTTTGAGTTTCCAATCAAATATACATAAACCAAAACAATTCAAACAACACTCAAATTTGTAATATTGAAATTAGTTCTGTTTAGTGATATGGTCAAAAGCCCAAAATGAAATAATAATAACTTTATTAATCCATTCTTTAAAAATGGAGTTTTATTTATTTAACATGGTTTGATTTATTTAATAATAATTCTTATTTGAAAACACTTTCAAATCTAAAACAGTAGGTTTATTTGAAAATAAAGAATATTTGAAAGATTTGTTTTAAAATAAAATAACATTTTATCTTAGAGTCCATTATTAAATAAAATAGTCTTTCATTATTAAACCAACTAGGGTTTGCTTTATTGAGAATATTTATTTTAAAATCTAAAATAAAGCCAAAACACTTTAGTAGTTTTTATTTAAGAAAATAAAATGTTTTAATTCAAAAGCTTGGCCAAGGTTTAATTGGTTTTATAAAATAATCTTTATTTATAAATCCATCTTTTCTTTTGAATATCAAATCTTTTATTAATAGATCCAAAATAGTATTTTAATTATTTTTATTTTCCTTTATTTAAAATGTTTATCTTTTTAAATCCTTTTAGGATTTTATTTAATTCAAATGTGTTTAGGTTCCAATTTGGTTTCAAAAAGTTTCTTCTGGCTCTGAAAATCAATCAAAGTTTTATTTTATTCATTTATTTTCACATTACAAGATTTGGAAAATCTTGGGATGTGACAGGCTACCACCCTTAAAAATAAATCTCGTCCCGAGATTTGGGAAGGCTGGGGTTACAAGCATGTTCAAAACAACTAGGGTACTACCACCCTTAAAAATTTTCAAACAAAAATTACATGTTGGCCTTCTTGGGTCCTGGAAAACTTCTCTGAGCAAACTTTTGCTTTATTACTACACTTGACTCATGGGCCAAGGTTGAGTTTCTCCATAGGCTTGTTCAACTTGTTTTTCATCCTTTCTGGACAGTTGCTTGCATAGTGTCCTGGATTCTTGCAGTTGAAACAATTAATGTCCTTGAGTTCTTTGCGTTGCTCTTGTGGGCAAGTTGCTACATAGTGGCCTGGTTCTTTGCAGTTGTTGCACCACACTTGGTCAATCTCTTTATTCTTCTTGTTCTCTGGGCATCCACTGGAGTAGTGTCCCATTTCCTTACATTTACGACATTGCACCAGGCTCATGTCTTGCTTGGGCTTCTTGATTTTCCTTGATCCTTTGAATTGGGTTGTCTTGTTTGGATGTAGAAGTGGTCCTTTTCCTTTGGTAGACTTGGATCCTTCTTGTTTCCTTTGTTCCACCATGGCATAGATAGGACATAGACCTGGAGTATGATCACTTTCACACAGGTAGCAAGTAGCTTGAGAGGTAGGGCATTGTCCAACAAGATGATCTTCTTCACAATTGGGGCATTGTCCTTCATGCTCCTTGGAAGTATGATCCTTGTCTCCACAAATAATGCAAGCTGGGGCTCCATCTAAAACAATATTCTTTTCATCCTTGTTATCATAAACTCTCTTTGGATAGCTTTCTTCTATGCTAATCATTTGATTAGTCACCTTAAGCATCAGTTGAGATTGCTCTTCCAAAAACCTTTGTAGTGCTGGATCCTTATCATTATTGTTGACTAGGAACTGAGCTGTTAGTTGGTTCAACTGGTGTTGGGTTGCTATGAGCTCTTTCATGCTATCAGCTTGGTTGGTGTTGGTGTCATCAACCTTGGAGTCCTTTGGAGTAGTCATCTGTTTGGGTTTGAAGGGAGATTTAGAATAAGTAAGATATCTCTAAGGAAATATTTCTAATCACACACATCACAATTACCACAAACAATGTGCAATCACAAACAACTTTTCACTCAAACAACAAGTTCAAGCATATTTTTAGGCAACAAAATATTTTTGTTACACCACATAAATTGGTGTGTTTTGTCTTAGCTAAAATATGGTGGTCCATCTATATGGTTCACTTGTGATCTTTCCTTCCTTCATGACTCTTCTTGTATGAGATCTTGGTTTCCTTGAGAAAAACTCTTGGTCTCAATACTTCCAAGTTGTTGATGGTTCCCTCTTATTTTGCATTCCCTCAGTCTCAAAATCTTGAGTAGGATTTCTTTGTTTCATTTGTGGTCCTTAGTGGTTTCCAAGTTGGAAGTCCTTGGTGAATATGCTGAAGATGTTGAAGTCATTAGAGTTGAAGAGGTTGAAGAAGTCCTTTGTACATGGTGTGGTCTTTGACCATGGGTAGGTTTTTCCATCAAGTTGAAGTAGGAGAGATGTAGAGTTGAAGCCAAAATGTAGAGGAAAGAGTTTACAAGTGTTTTTGTAAATAAGTTTTGGAACAAAATATAACTCCTATTTTTCTAAGGGTTTTTGTCCAATCCTAGGGTGTACAAATCCTACAGGCAACACATTGCTCTGATACCATCTGTAGGGGTCCCAACCCAATAAGGTTGATCCCTCCTGTGTTTTACAATGCTAGTCCCTGGATCAATAGCTAGCATCCACAGTTAAGATGTAATATCAAGATACAAAGGTCATAATATAAATTTATAACCAGGAATAACATAAGTTTATTACATCAAACATAGCTCATATTGCTATTACATTACATTTGCAGCGGAATAACTATAAGTATGGGTCCATCATCTTCAAAGTGCCACAGGCAGATGTTGGTTGTAGACTTTGTAGTCCTAGTCAATCAAACAATCTTCATTTTAAAACAATCAACCTGCAACATTACAAGTTACAGCCACAAGGGTCAATACATTTTGAATTGTATTGGGAAGCTTCACTTTTATGTATTACAAGAGTGAATCCTATCATTATATGCACATTTGGCTATGTACAGTTTAAGGCTTATTTGCATAAAGCAATATTTTATCCTATCTTTTCAAAAAGGGTTTTTAAAGTCTTTTGTCAAATTTCTTTTCCAAGTTCCTTGAACTCCTTGGTAGAAACTCAAGTGTTCAAATCCTTGTCAAAATCCCTTGAGCATCTTGGTAACCCCAAGTGCAGCAAGTTTTATCAAAACTCATGAGTTCCTTGGTAAAGCCCCAAGCACATCATGTTCTTGAGCACCTTGGTAACCCCAAGTGCAACAAGCATTACAGAATCTCTTTGAATTCCTTGGTAGACACACAAGGGCATCAAGTTTTTATATTAGAAGTTGGAATGTCGAGATCTCCCATAGTTCAAACTTTAGTTGCTCAGTATTGTCCATAACCGGGGACACGGCTAAGTACTTAGATTTTATTTACTTCTGCAGAAGGAGTACACTTTACCCACATGACACAATCCCATCTTGTTGCCACCAGTGGCCTACTGGATTAGTGCTCACCAAGATGGAGTACTGGCAGATTGAGAATGTGACGAAGTCTTTCCAAAAGGTCCTCCCATACATCATTGCTAGCTTTGTCTTCAGCCCCCATGAAGCATTCCAGATCCCCATGTCCAGTAACTAAAGACAATGCATGGGTCTTCCTAATGTAATTGACTAAGCCAGAGCCATAATAGCATGTGGTTGTACATGGAAGCCACAATTGGAGAAGCATGTTTGATCTGTAAGTTTCCTAGGTGGTTTTCTTTTGGAGCACAACACAAAGTGATTGCCATAGACATGGTTCTCTTTTGTTGCCACCTTCTCCAAAACTTAAAGTATCCTCCACCTAGGTGGTTCATTGAGTCCTTGTTTTATTATGTAAAACACAAGTCCTTTTCTCAATCATTGTAAAATCTCAACATGTATCTCTTTTTCAAAATATAGCATATAGCATGGCTAAGCATGTACAACTTCAATATTTTTCACTAAGGAGTGTTTAGGGAATCCTATTAGGATTTAGCATATCATAAGTATAAAATATCTTTTCATGCATATTTTCAAAATCCACTAAGTATAATGAAAATAGTAGGACTTTTGTATGATAGTGTAACTTGCCTTTTTGTTTAGGGAATGATAGTCACTTCTTGATCTTGCTAGTCTCACACTTTGATAATTTTACTACAATCAAACAAGCATAGTATCAAGTAGCATTCCATCATTCAAACAATAATTCACATTCACAAAGCAATGGTTCCTAAGTCTTGTAAAAAGAGGGTTCTATTGCAAAGTTGGTCTCTACTAGGTTTATAAACTTTGTAAGGTCCACATTGGTCATTTACCAAAATGGCAAAGTCATTTGCAATTGGGTTTTATCCTAAGACTATTTTAAAATTCATTCATCATTTTATGTGGTGAAAATTATTCTTATCCCAGCAAAACTTTAGGTTTTGCACCAAGTAAGTTGCTCTTGGCAAGGCTTGGTGTTTTTGGGTCAGTAAGTTTTGTCCATAGCACTTTCCCAAAGTTTTCCTTGCACAAACTTTTCCATAATAAAATCAATGAGTTTTATTTGGCTAGAAAATGACTAAGTTAACTAATTTAACTTAAATTACACAAAATCATTTTTTTAACACTATGGGTTGGTTCCTAGGGTTCGTAGGGTCACATAAATCCATTTTGCAAAAGATTTGATCCTAAAATCAATTTTAAACAATTTTTATACTCTAAACAAGTACACAAATGTTTCTGTAATTTCAAACAAGCTAACAGATACTATTTTCAAAACTAAGGCCATGATTAGCTAGGGCTTGTTCTCCTGATTTCATTGATATAAAATTTGTAATTTTTGGACGTGTGGTTTGAAAATTACAAGGGTTTGAAGTTTGCAATTTATTCTGTTTTCAAAACTGGTTTTAGATCTAATACAGGCCACGCGTCGCGTCGTGATTGGTCGATACCGATTCGTTTGGATCGCGTGCTGCGGCGCGTTGGATCAAGTCAGATCGTGCGGCACAGGATCATCACTTACCCCTTCGTTAACATTCTATCCTATCCGTCAGATCCAGATCCTACGGTGACTAACACGCTTGCCACAGTCTGGCGGCGCTCGTCGGCTGCGCGCGGCGGCGACGGTCGGTCAGTGGCGGCGCTGGTGAAATAGGAGGCGAGAGAGGAAGGGAGTAGGCTCACCAGGCTCAGGAGGATACGGCGATGCTCAACGTGCGGTTGACGAGGCAAGGGGCGCTCGGGGTAGGGCAGAATTCCTCGCCGGAGTTGGTTCTGGCGACGGACGCGTTCGGTCGAGGTCGAAGACGGCTCTGTGGTTTACGAGAAGACAAACGGAGGGTTGGGTTAGCTGCGTAGGACCATGGCAAGGATGTGTGCGTGATCCAGAGGGTACGGGGTGGTCGGAATTAACCTGTGGGCGTCGTCGGAGTTGAGGCAGACGACGGTGGCGGTAGGAGTCGTCGCTGCAGTTCGCCCTAAGGTAAAACAGGAGCACATTTAGGTGCGCAAGAACAAGGCGATGCTGGGTGCGTGAACGAGAGGGGTCAGGGCGGTCTGGTTCACCTGAGAGTCGTCGCCGGAGTAGAAACGGACGGTGACGCTGTCGGAGCTTGTCGAAGCCGATGCTCCGGGGCGCCCGCGGTTGAAAGAAGGGCACGGGGAGAAGCGTCTGGGAGTGGGGAAGCTGCTAGAGTGCTCGGAAAGGTGGATGGTGGTCTGTACTGGCCTGAATTGGCCGGAGACGGCGGTCGGAACAGAGGAGCTCGAGGAGGGAATTGAGGTGGTCCAAGGCGTGCGAGCGCGAGGTGTCAGAGGAGAATTATAGAGGAGGCTTGGGCGTTTCAACCTGCGTGATCAAGGCTGGTAATGGTGGTCGAGTTAAAGCGAATTAAGGCCGAGAAATCATCGGCAGGGGCGGTGTCAAAGGAGGGAGAAGAGGTCGTGTGGGTGGGAAGAAGAACAGTGACAAGTGGGTCTACCTGTCAGTGAAAAAAGGGAAGAGGGGAAAGGTCCACATGTCAGTGGTTCAGCGGGTTTCTTTTGCGGTGTAGGAAAACGGTTCGGGAGAGAGTAGATGGGCTAGGTGGGCTGCTGCTGGGCTGTTGGGTTGGGTTGATTCCTTTCTTATTTTTTTTATTCTGTGTTCTTTTCCTTTTCTATTTTATTTTCTGTTTTGAGTTTCCAATCAAATATACATAAACCAAAACAATTCAAACAACACTCAAATTTGTAATATTGAAATTAGTTCTGTTTAGTGATATGGTCAAAAGCCCAAAATGAAATAATAATAACTTTATTAATCCATTCTTTAAAAATGGAGTTTTATTTATTTAACATGGTTTGATTTATTTAATAATAATTCTTATTTGAAAACACTTTCAAATCTAAAACAGTAGGTTTATTTGAAAATAAAGAATATTTGAAAGATTTGTTTTAAAATAAAATAACATTTTATCTTAGAGTCCATTATTAAATAAAATAGTCTTTCATTATTAAACCAACTAGGGTTTGCTTTATTGAGAATATTTATTTTAAAATCTAAAATAAAGCCAAAACACTTTAGTAGTTTTTATTTAAGAAAATAAAATGTTTTAATTCAAAAGCTTGGCCAAGGTTTAATTGGTTTTATAAAATAATCTTTATTTATAAATCCATCTTTTCTTTTGAATATCAAATCTTTTATTAATAGATCCAAAATAGTATTTTAATTATTTTTATTTTCCTTTATTTAAAATGTTTATCTTTTTAAATCCTTTTAGGATTTTATTTAATTCAAATGTGTTTAGGTTCCAATTTGGTTTCAAAAAGTTTCTTCTGGCTCTGAAAATCAATCAAAGTTTTATTTTATTCATTTATTTTCACATTACAAGATATGGAAAATCTTGGGATGTGACAGTGTTTGCCGCCATTGGGCGGCCGCTCGAGGCCGCTCTGCTTCCCGAAGAACGCGAGTACACTCGACCCTGCGAGTCGGCGCCTGCGTTTTGCTGCTCGACGGCCTTTGCGAGCAGGGCCCTGACGTACTGGATCTGTAGGGCGCCGTCACTGGTGGCCGTGATGTTGTCGGCTGCTCCTCGGCCCGCCACGAGGTTGTCCATCGGGGTGGAGAACAGTGGGAGGCTGTTTGCGTCTCGCTCCCGTGAGGATACTACTATCCGCGGCTGGTTCCTGGGGGGTGTGCGGTTGGGTGGTGGTGGGGCGCCCATCGCCGTCGACCCTGGCGGGGGCCGGGTGTTGGAGATATGCCCTAGAGGCAATAATAAATGTAGTTATTATTATATCTTTGTGTTTATGATAAATGTTTACATTCATGCTATAATAGTATTAACAAGGAAAAATTAATACTTGTGTGATTTGTAAACTTAATTTGAAGTCCCTAGTAAAGCCTCTATATAATACTAGCTTGTTGGTTAATAGATGATTGTGGTTTCCCTATCATGAACATTGAGATGTTATTAACAACAAGATCATATCGTTAGGAGAATGATATGGTGGACATACTCCTATAGATAAGCGAGCATAAAGATCAAGTCATTTTAATAGTTCAATTGCTATATGCTTTCTGATACATAGTAATCTAATTCCTTTGACCATGAGATCATGCATATCACCTTTACCGAATGGATGCTTTGATGACATCAAACACCACACCGTAACTGGGTGGCTATAAAGGTGGCATCGAGTGTTCGGAAAGTATTGGTTGAAACACATGGATCAAGAGTGGGATTTGTCCATCCATATGACGGATAGATATACTCTGGGCCCTCTCGGTGAAATGTCATCCAATTAGCTTGCAAGCATGTGACTGGCTCACAAGGGATCACATATCACGGGAACGAGAAAAGAGTACTTATCGGTAACGAGGTTGAACTAGGTATGCAGAGATACCGACGATCATAACCTCGGATAAGTAAACTATCGTGAGACAAAGGGAAATTGATATCATATGTAAGTGGTTCATTCGATCACAAAGTAATCGTAGAAATATGTGGGAGCCATATGAATTTCCAGATTCCTCTATTGGTTATTGTTCGGAGAAGTGTCTCGATCATGTCCGCATAATTCACGAACCGTAGGGAGACACACTTAAGAATTCGACGTTGTTTGAGTAGTTATGGAATGATGAGAAAGAGACTGAATGTTGTTCGGAGTCTCGAATGGGATTCGGGATATCACGAGGAGATCCGGAATGGTCCGGAGAATAAGATTCATATAAGGAAAGTTCCGTTTCGGAGTTGGAGAATGGTTCCGGTGTTTTCATCGGGAATGTTCTAGAAGGTTCCGGAATGTCCGACACTCCGGGGGGAAGGGAAGGGTACATGAATGTGTCATTACAAGTTGGAATGATTGCATCATGTACTAAGTGTCATCGCTGTCCAAAATAAAGGGTTTATTCAAATCCTAGTTTGAAAAGTCAAACGGCTAGTTTGAAAAGTCAAACGGCAGTTTTTGGAAAGAGGAGGAGAGGTGGAAACCGAGTTGGGGAGGAGTTCCCTCCTCCAACCGGCGGCCCACCTCCAAGCCGAATTGGGGAGGGACTCCCCTCCCCTTGGCCGCACCTCCCACCTATAAAGGGAGGGGCAGGGCTGCCCCTCCTAACACACAAGTTCCCTGCCCCAAACCCTAGCTTGGCGCCACCACCTCCTGCAGCTGCCGCCGCCTCCTAGGATTGCCCTAGCCGCCGACTTGGGCTGCCCCAAGCCCTAGACGCCGGCTCTAGCACCTCCTCCTTGGTGTGTCTAAACCCTAGATCGCCGAGGAGCTCTCTCATAATCCACCATACTCGCTCCGGCTTAAGGCGAAGCCTTGTGAGATCTTCCCTCTACTTCCGGTATCACGCTGTTGTTCTGCCGGAATCGCGAGGGGAGTGCTACAACCTCCGCTGCTTGCTGGAACAAGGGAGAGGAAGGTCTTCGTTGAGTACCGAATGTGTGACCGACTGCGGGAGCGCTGCCGGAACGCAGCGCCGGAAGGATCGTCTACGCGATCTTGAGATCGGGAAGAGTACGACTACATCACCCACGAGAATCCGCTCTCGTTAAACACTTTTGAATCTTCGAGGGTGAGTTATTCTATCGACTCGTTGCTACAATCTAGTAGATAGATCTTGGCTTGTTTGTTTGTATACGGTAGAAAATTTTTGTTTTCCATTCTACGAAACCCTACAGTGGTATCAGAGCCGTGTCTATATGTAGATCTGTTGCACGAGTAGAACACAATGGTCATTGTGGGCGTTGATGCTTTTATTGTCGATTGCTTCTTGTGTACTTTGCATCTTGCGGTATGTTGGGATGAAGCGGCCCGGGCTAACCTTACATGACATCGTTCATGAGACTTGCTCCACGCTTGACATGCAACTTGTATTGCATAAGTGGCTTTGCGGGTGCCTGTTTATCCTAGCATAGTTAAGATCCAATTTACAACGGGTGATCAACAATACTAGTATCAATGTTGTGGTTCTTGTTCGTAAGTTAGAACGACACTTATTGAAAGCCCCAAACCACGTAAAATATGCAAAGAAAGTAGAGGCGTCTAACCTTGTTTTGCAGGGGTGTGCTGTGATGTGATATGGCCATGATTGTGATTATATTTGATGTATGCAATGTTCCTTATTGTAAGTTGGCAACCGGCAGGAGCCATATGGTTGTCTTTAATTTATGTTAAGACCCGCGTGTCTATTCAAAGTAGTTGTAATAGTTGAAGCCGGTGGACGACAACCATGGAGAAGCGTCATTGACCTTGATGCAATGCCGGTGATGATGGAGATCATGTTCGTGCTAGAAGATGGATATCGGAAGCACAAAGAAGAAAGGCCATATCATATCACATATTATGAATTGCATGTGATGTTAATCCTTTATGCATCTTGTATTGCTTAGTAGACGACGGTAGCATTATAAGATGATCCCTCATGCACATGAATTTCAAGTCATAAAGTGTTCACCCTTAGTTAGCACCGTTGCTAAAGCTTGTTGTTTCGAAGCACCACATGATGATCGGGTGTGTTAGATTCCGCAAGTGTATACAACGTGAGCAAGCCAGATTTGCTCATGCGGAAACTAAGGTTTGATCTTGACGAGCCTAGCATGTACATACATGGTCTTGGAACACGGATCACCGAAAGGTAAAGCATGAATCATATAGTAGATATGATGAACATGTCGATTGTTCGCCATTGAAACTATATCAACTCTCGTGATGATCGGTGTTGATGTGGTGGATTTGGTCCGTGTGATCACTAAAACAATGTGAGGGATATTGTTTTGAGTGGGAGTTCACCTAGATTAATTTTATTATTAATTTGAACTCAATTTGTCATAAACTTAGTCTAAACTATTGCAAATATGTTGTAGATCAATGGCAGCCCCTACCATCAATTTTAATGCGTTCCTAGAGAAAGAAAAGTTGAAAAACAATGGAAGCAACTTCGCGGATTGGTTCCGCAATTTGAGGATTGTCCTCACAGCTGGTAATTTGACCTATGTGCTGGATGCACCGCTGGGTGACCCACCTGCAGCTGATGCTACCGATGAAGTAAAGAATGTTTACATCGCTCGGAAGAATCAGTACTCCATAGTTCAGTGTGCTATCTTTTATGGTTTAGAATCAGAGCTTCAGAAAAGGTTTGAGAATTCAGATCCATATGATATTGTCGAGGATCTCAAATTGATTTTTGAGACTCATGCGGCAATTGAAAGCTATGAGGCTTCTGAAAAGTTCTTTAACTACAAGATGGAAGAGGGCAGCTCCGTCAGTGAGCATGTGCTTAATATGTCTTGGCACGCAAACAAACTTCAAAGCTTGGGTATAGTGATTCCTAATGCTTTGGGGATTTACCGTGTCCTCCAATCACTACCACCAAGTTACAAGAACTTTGTGATGAACTACAACATGCAGAACATGAACAAGCAGTTGCCAAAACTATTTGCCATGTTGAAGTCTGCAGAAGTGGAGATCAAGAAAGAGCACCAAGTGTTGTTGGTCAATAAGACCACCAAATTCAAGAAAGGCAAGTCTAAGCAGAAGGGACACTTCAAGAAGGGTGGTAAGAAAGTTACCGCACCGACGAAGAAGACCAAGGCTGGACCTAAGCCTGATACTGAGTGCTTTTACTGCAAGGGAGAAGGTCACTGGAAGCGGAATTGCCCAAAGTACTTGGCGGATTTGAAGAACGGCAACATCAAGAAGAAAGGTATATCTGATATACATGTTATTGCTGTGTATCTCACTAGTACTCGTAGTAGTGCCTGGGTATTTGATATTGGTTCGGTTGCTCATATTTGTAACTCGAAACAGGTGCTGCAGAATAAACGGAAGCTAGCGAAGAACGAGGTGACGATGCGCGTGGGAAACGGATCAAAGGTTGATGTGATCGCGGTCGGCACGCTACCCCTTCATCTACCATCGGGATTAGTTTTATACTTAAATAATTGTTATTTGGTGCCTGCGTTGAGCATGAACATTATATCGGGATCTTGTTTATTGCGAGACGGTTACTTGTTTAAGTCCGAGAATAATGGTTGTTCGATTTATATGAGTAATATGTTTTATGCACATGCACCTTTGATAGATGGTCTATTCTTGTTGAATCTCGATAGTGGAAATACACATATTAATAACATTGAGGCTAAACGTTTGAAATCGAGCGATAACTTGACCTATATGTGGCATTGTCGTCTTGGTCACATTGGAGTGAAACGTATGAAGAAACTCCATTCCGATGGACTTCTTGAATCACCTTATTTCGAATCACTTGATAGATGCGAAGCATGTCTGATGGGTAAAATGACTAAGACTCCATTTTCTGGTATGATGGAGCGAGCTACGGACTTATTGGAAATCATACATACCGATGTGTGTGGTCCAATGAGTGTAGCATCGCGCGGTGGTTATCGTTATGTTCTTACCTTCACGGATGACTTGAGTAGATATGGGTATATCTATTTCATGAAACATAAGTCCGAAACTTTCGAGAAGTTTAAGGAATTTCAAAGTGAGGTAGAGAATCAACGTAACAAGAAGATTAAATTTCTACGTTCTGATCGTGGAGGTGAATATCTAAGTTACGAGTTTGGCGAGCATTTGAAGAAATGCGGAATACTTTCGCAGTTGACACCGCCGGGAACACCACAGCGTAATGGTGTGTCTGAACGTCGTAATCGAACTCTCTTAGATATGGTTCGTTCTATGATGTCACTTACATATTTACCGCTATCATTTTGGGGTTATGCATTAGAAACAGCCGCATTCACTTTAAATAGGGCACCATCTAAATCCGTTGAAACGACACCGTATGAATTATGGTTTGGGAAGAAACCTAGATTGTCGTTCCTTAAAGTTTGGGGATGCGAAGCCTATGTAAATAAGTTACAGCCGGACAAGCTTGAACCCAAAGCGGAAAAATGCGTCTTCATAGGATACCCGAAGGAAACTATTGGGTATACCTTCTATCCTAGATCCGAAGGCAAAATCTTCGTTGCCAAGAATGGATCCTTTCTAGAGAAGGAATTTCTCTCAAAAGAAGTGACTGGAAGGAAAGTAGAACTTGACGAGGTTGTCGAACCTTCTCTCGAAATTGCGAGTAGCGCAGCACCGGAAGAAGTTCCTGTGGTGCCTGCACCAATAAGAGAGGAAGCTAATGATGATGATCATGAAACTTCGGTTGAAGTTGCTACAGAGCCTCGCAGGTCAACGAGAACTCGTACCACTCCAGATTGGTATGATCCCGTTATGAGTGTCATGTTGGTGGACAACACCGATGACCCTGAGACATATGAGGAAGCGATGATGAGCCCAGATTCCAACAAATGGCAAGAAGCCATGAAATCCGAGATTGGATCCATGTACGAAAACCAAGTATGGACTTTGGTGGACTTATCGGATGGCCGGAAGGCTGTCGAGAACAAATGGATTTTCAAGAAGAAAACAGATGCTGATGGTAATGTTACTGTCTATAAAGCTCGACTTGTCGCAAAAGGGTTTCGACAAATTCAAGGAGTTGACTACGATGAGACTTTCTCACCAGTAGCGAAGCTAAATTCTGTGAGGATTATGTTAGCAATCGCTGCATATTATGATTATGAGATATGGCAGATGGATGTCAAAACAACATTCCTCAATGGAGACATTGATGAAGAGTTGTATATGATGCAACCCAAAGGTTTTGTCGATCCTAAAGATGCTAACAAGGTATGCAAATCAACGGTCCATCTATGGATTGAAGCAATCATCCCGAAGTTGGAATCAACGTTTTGATAAGGTGATCAAAAGTTTTGGTTTTATACAAACTTATGGAGAAGCTTGTATTTACAAGAAAGTGAGTGGGAGCTCTGTAGCATTCTTAATACTATATGTGGATGACATATTGTTGATTGGGAATGATGTAGACCTTCTTAATAGTGTCAAGGAATATTTGAATAATAGTTTTTCAATGAAGGATCTTGGCGAAGGAGCTTACATATTAGGCATAAAGATTTATAGAGATAGATCAAAACGCCAAATATCATTGTCACAAAGTACATATTTGTACAAAGTTCTAAAGAGGTTTGGAATGGAAGATAGCAAGAAAGGGTTCTTGCCCATGTTGCCCAATACGACCTTGAGTAAAACTCAAAGTCCGACATCGGCAGAAGATAGAGAAAGGATGAATAAGACTCCCTATGCCTCAGACATAGGATCTCTAATGTATGCCATGCTATGTACTAGACCCGACATTGCATATGCTGTTAGTTTAACTAGCAGATATCAAAGTGATCCAGGAGTGGATCATTGGACAGCGGTCAAAAACATCCTTAAGTACTTGAGAAGAACTAAGGATATGGTTCTTTCTTATGGAGGTGATGAACAACTCGTTGTTAATGGTTACACCGATGCTAGTTGGAACACCGATCCGGATGATTCTAAATCACAACCTGGATACGTATTTATTTTGAATGGTGCAGCAGTTAGCTGGAGGAGTGCAAAGCAAAGCGTTGTGGCGAGATCTTCAACTGAATCGGAATACATGGCTGCTTCGGAGGCTTCACAAGAAGCGATATGGATGAAAGAGTTCATTACAGAGCTGGGTGTGGTTCCTAGTGCGCTGGACCCAATGTCTATCTACTGTGATAACATGGGCACCATAGCCAATGCGCAAGAACCAAGGTCACACAAGAAGCTGAAGCACATCAAGCTACGTTTTCACGCTATTCAAGAACATATCCAAGATGGGGATATAAAGATTTGCAAAGTACACACAGATCTGAAT
Source organism: Avena sativa (assembly GCA_916181665.1). Lineage (NCBI taxonomy): Eukaryota > Viridiplantae > Streptophyta > Magnoliopsida > Poales > Poaceae > Avena > Avena sativa. The sequence continues at coordinate 430,902,844 of OV702280.1, forward strand.
GTGGCGGATCCGTTGACTAAACCTCTCCCTAGGGCAAAACATGACCAGCACCAAACTGCCATGGGTGTTCGGTATATTACCATGTAATCTAGATTAGATGACTCTAGTGCAAGTGGGAGACTGTTGGAGATATGCCCTAGAGGCAATAATAAATGTAGTTATTATTATATCTTTGTGTTTATGATAAATGTTTACATTCATGCTATAATAGTATTAACAAGGAAACATTAATACTTGTGTGATTTGTAAACTTAATTTGAAGTCCCTAGTAAAGCCTCTATATAATACTAGCTTGTTGGTTAGATGATTGTGGTTTCCCTATCATGAACATTGAGATGTTATTAACAACAAGATCATATCGTTAGGAGAATGATATGGTGGACATACTCCTATAGATAAGCGTAGCATAAAGATCAAGTCATTTTAATAGTTCAATTGCTATATGCTTTCTGATACATAGTAATCTAATTCCTTCGACCATGAGATCATGCATATCACCTTTACCGGATGGATGCTTTGATGACATCGAACACCACACCGTAACTGGGCGGCTATAAAGGTGGCATTGAGTGTTCGGAAAGTATTGGTTGAAACACATGGATCAAGAGTGGGATTTGTCCATCCATATGATGGATAGATATACTCTGGGCCCTCTCGGTGAAATGTCATCCAATTAGCTTGCAATCATGTGACTGGCTCACAAGGGATCACATATCACGGGAACGAGAAAAGAGTACTTATCGGTAACGAGGTTGAACTAGGTATGCAGAGATACCGACGATCATAACCTCGGATAAGTAAACTATCGTGAGACAAAGGGAAATTGATATCATATGTAAGTGGTTCATTCGATCACAAAGTAATCGTAGAAATATGTGGGAGCCATATGAATTTCCAGATTCCTCTATTGGTTATTGTTCGGAGAAGTGTCTCGATCATGTCCGCATAATTCACGAACCGTAGGGAGACACACTTAAGGATTCGACGTTGTTTGAGTAGTTATGGAATGATGAGAAAGAGACCGAATGTTGTTCGGAGTCTCGAATGGGATTCGGGATATCACGAGGAGATTCGGAATGGTCCGGAGAATAAGATTCATATAAGGAACGTTCCGTTTCGGAGTTGGAGAATGGTTCCGGTGTTTTCATCGGGAATGTTCTAGAAGGTTCCGGAATGTCCGGCACTCCGGGGGGAAGGGAAGGGTACATGAATGTGTCATTACAAGTTGGAATGATTGCATCATGTACTAAGTGTCATCGCTGTCCAAAATAAAGGGTTTATCAAATCCTAGTTTGAAAAGTCAAACGGCTAGTTTGAAAAGTCAAATGACAGTTTTTGGAAAGAGGAGGAGAGGTGGAAACCGAGTTGGGGAGGAGTTCCCTCCTCCAACCGGCGGCCCACCTCCAAGCCGAGTTGGGGAGGGACTCCCCTCCCCTTGGCCGCACCTCCCACCTATAAAGGGAGGGGCAGGGCTGCCCCTCCTAACACACAAGTTCCCTGCCCCAAACCCTAGCTTGGCGCCACCACCTCCTGCAGCTGCCGCCGCCTCCTAGGGTTGCCCTAGCCGCTGACTTGGGCTACCCCAAGCCCTAGCCACCGGCTCTAGCACCTCCTCCTTGGTGTGTCTAAACCCTAGATCGCCGAGGAGCTCTCTCATAATCCACCATACTCGCTCCGGCTTAAGGCGAAGCCTTGCGAGATCTTCCCTCTACTTCCGGTATCACGCCGTTGTGCTGCCGGAATCGCGAGGGGAGTGCTACAACCTCCGATGCCTGCTGGAACAAGGGAGAGGAAGGTCTTCGTCGAGTACCGAACGTGTGACCGACTGCGGGAGCGCTGCCGGAACGCAGCGCCGGAAGGATCGTCTACGCGATCTTGAGATAGGGAAGAGTACGACTACATCACCCACGAGAATCCGCTCTCATTAAACACTTTGGAATCTTCGAGGGTGAGTTATTCTATCGACTCGTTGCTACAATCTAGTAGATAGATCTTGGCTTGTTTGTTTGTATGCGGTAGAAATTTTTTGTTTTCCATGCTACGAAACCCTACACCGGGCGCTTCCTCCTGGTGGCGCGTTTTCGCAGATCACGCGCTCGGCCACGCGGGCCGGGTCGTTTTCTTCGTCGAAGTTCAGGGCGCGCCCCTGGACGGTGGGGTTCAGGCGCGACCTGATTCACTGCTGGTGGTAGCGCGATAGCTCCTACGCCGTCACCTGCTCGAGGCGAAATTTTTCGCGCTCGGCTTGCTCCTTGCGCACTGCCTCCGCCAGTTTCAGGCGGAGTTCCTCGACCTCCGTCGCCGTGGCGTTAGGAGGGATTGGGGTGGAGAAGGGGTCCTCCGGCGGTTCGGTGCCGATCGCCATGTAGGTCGCGGCGTGGCGACCGGTTCCGTCGCGGAGGTCGGCGGAATTTTCTGACCCGGAGTCGAAGTCGAAGATCCCGAGGATGGAGGGGTCCTCGAAGTCTCCCATGTTGGAGACCTGGGTGATGGAGCCCGCGGGTGAAGCCGCGGTGATGGATCCGGCGAGTGACGCCGGGGTCGCCGAGTCGGCGTCGTCGTTGAGGGCCGCGTCTTCTGCGGCCGCTGAGTTTTCGGCCACGTTACTGTGGGCTGAGTTGTACTCGGAGACGAGGCGATGGATCGTGCGGATCTGGCTCTCGGAGAGCCGATCGCGTGGCGGCGACTCGCGGATGCGAGCCGAGTCCTCCGAGACGATGACGTCGGTGAGGCCGACGAAGAGGCTGATCGTGCCGACCGGTAGGATCACGCTGTGTGTGACGGGTCGCGCTGCCGGGACGTAGCTGCTCGGCAAGATTTGGAGCATCTCGCCGATCGCTATCATGCGGCCGGTGGCGACCGTCTCGTTGATGGGCAGATTGGATCTCGCCGCAGAACACCGGCCAGACCGGCCAGGCCCCACGGTGGGCGCCACTGTCGTGGGAATGGTCACAGCAGATGCTGCAATCGGCAGTGAGTAGTAGAATGAGGGGCAAGGGCGGCCAGCCATCTGCGGTGCGAGATGAGGGCGGAGACACAGGGTTTTACCCAGGTTCGCCCCCCCCGGAGGGTAAAGACCTACTCCTGCTAGATTGTATTATGATGGTGGTACAATGGGCGAGCTCGGCGGCTAGGCGGCGAGTCGCTTGGGTGTATGATGGAACGTATCTATACACGCCCCGCAGGGAGGTTTATATAGGCTCACCTCCCCTAGGGTTTACATATCTCAACCGAATCAGTTAAGGCTTCGGTACTTGTTTAACCTAATCCGACTGGGCCTATCTACTCGCCTAGGCCTTCAGCTTCCAGTCGCTTGGATCCACGCCGGTCCTTGATCCAGTCGCCGTCTTGCAGGCCCACTCGCCAGTTCCTGGGCCAGTCGGAAACGTCCTGCTGGGTATACCCCGGTAGGTACATCCCCATCAGGAAGGATTTGTTGCTTCCGCTGCTTCGCTGGAGCGAGGGCACGGAGGTTGTCGGGGTACCCGTACGTGTGTGCGATCACGGATGCACCACTGCTTTGAGGTGCTGGACTTGATCGTGCTGGACCGGCTGGACCAGATGGACTTCATCACGATCTTGAGATCGGCAAGCGTTCGTCTACATCATCCACGAGTACAACCTCGTTAACGCTATTCGGTCTTCGAGGGTATGTATTCTATGGATGTATATCCACCCGTTGCTTGTATCTAGTAGATAGATCTTGGTACATAGTTGTTCCCATCGTAGGAAATTTTTTGTTTTCTATGCTGCGAACCCTACAGTGGTATCAGAGCCAGATCTATGCGTAGATACTTTGCACGGGTAGTACACATATGAGTATGTGGGCGATGATGATCATTTTATTGCTTCTTTGTTGTACTTTGGATATTGGTGGCATAGTGGGATGAAGCGGCCCGGACAAACTTTACATGTCCTCGCACATGAGACCTGTTCCACGCTTGACATGCGACTAGTTTTGCATAAGTGGCTAGAGGGTGTCTGTCTCTCCTACTATAGTCAATATCTAATTTGCAACGACTTGTCAACAATTTGGTTATCCTCGTTGTGGTTCATGTTCGTAGGTAAGAACGGTTCTATCTTCGAAAGCCCTAAACCACGTAAAATTTGCAATGGATAAATTAGAGGCGTCTAGTTTAGATTGTTGCTGGGCTAGTGTTATGATATGGTGATGTTGTAAGTAGAAGTATGGGATGATACTCTTACAACATACATAACGTGTAAACTCCATAGACCTTGGATTTACACATAAAGGTATGATAGTGATCATACCACGATGCACATGACAGAGATCATATGCGGGAACCATATCATTCCACTAATAAACATGTGATGTTTGACAGCATCTTATATTGCGTGTTTGGCGTTTTATTAGCATAATAATATGATCCCTCATTTTGATATCAAGATAAAAATGTGTTCTTCCTTAAGTATGCACCGACAATGTTTCGTCGCTTCAAGGCATCACGTGAAGATCGGGTGTACTTGAATCCACAAGCATATCTCGGGTGTAAGACAGTTACACACGCGAATACTAAGGTTCTTACTTGGCGAGCCTAGCATGTACAGACATGGCCTCGGAACACGAACCGAAAGTTTAAGCATGAGTCATATAGTAGATATGATGCCCATTTGATGCTCGCCTTTGAAGCTACACTGGCTCACGTGATGATCGGACTTGGTGTAGTGGATTTGGTTCATGTAATCACCAAAAAGACACGAGGGATGTCATTTTTGAGTGGGAGTTCATTTCTAATTTGGATTAGTAGAACTCAATTTATCATAAATTAAATCAAAGTGAATTGCATAATTTGTTATAGTCATTGGCATTCGTTCACCACCTTATGCATAGTTGTAAATTGAGATAATAGAACTAGTATCGTATTTTGTTGAGTGTCAATCTAAATTTTAAAGTCCTATTGCAAACTTTCAGCAAAATTCTATTAACTCCGTGAAATTTAATAATTGGTATTAAATCGAGAGTAACAATTCCAGTGTTAGTATCGTAAGTATCATGTTTGCCTCTATGATTCTTGATTGTTTTAATATCAAGTTTATCTAGGAGCTGAAAGAATTGTTTCAGAAACCATCATGTGTGACAGATATAACGATATTTGAAACAATGTTTTGGTTGCAATATGATAGAGTATAATATATGTTCTCATATTGGATGAGAATTTACGAAGGTTGGAGATGCTAGACATCCTAATCATCCAAAAGGGTTTTGGAAAGTAATGTTATACTCACGATTCTCCTTTATAAGCTACAGTAGCTTGATCATGAAAGTCGTCATGATAAGGATGAATAGAAGATGTATGTAAAGTGTTTACTGCACTAAAAGATTACTAAAGAATGGATTTTGAAAGAATACCGATCATTTTGATGATGGTGATCTACTTCAAAGTGCAAGTCCAAAGGTATTATTATTTGAATATACACGCTTTGGACTATGTGTCATGCATATGGCACCACTTTTGATGTTGATAGATTCTTTTAAAAAGGAAAAGGAAATGCTGAAAGAGAATCTATAAAATATATTTGGCAGAAAAAAAGATTGGAAATATCCAATTTAGGTATATAGATGATATACATGTTATGGTTGTATTCTTTGCTTGTTAAACAATGTGGTTCTTGGGTATTGGATACCGAATTGGTTGGTATGAAATTTCATACGGAACAACGCAATTCATGAACCACAATGGCCTAAGTAACTAGCAAGAGAATATGTGATGATGTTCATCAAAAACAAACAAACCATTGTTTGTATTTCTCGTTGACATCAAAGCTTGACTTCAATATTTGTTTTAATAATTGTTATTTAAATCACGTATTATGAGAACAAAGGTTGTTCAAATAATTACCATATTCCATATTAGATGGATTATTTACAAATCCAGTTGGAGAAATCACATTCATAAAGCTAATGCTAAAATGTCGCAAGACAAATGATTGGAAGATCACTTACGAAGTGACATAGCTGTTTAAATTATATTGGAAATAAAACATGAAGAAACTCCATTTTCATGGATTTTTGGAGTCTTTGATTTGATCAAGTGACGCTTGTGAGACTTTCCTCGGGATAATTAAAACTTCGTTCAAAGGCCAAAGAAGAACGAACAACTAAAATATTGAAATTTATACATATCGATGTATGTAGTCCATTATGTGTAGTCGTAAGCGATGGCTTTCAACTTCATATACTTTCTCCGGAAATTTGAGTGAATATTCACTTAATGAGAAAGAAGTATGAAATATTTGAAAACGTTCAAAGAATTTCAAGATGAAGTGAAAATCATTGTGACAAGAAAATAAATGGTTTATGATTTTATTGTAAGGGATTTATTTGAGTTACAAGTGTAACAAGAAAATAAATGAATTATGATTTTATCATAAAGGGATTTATTTGAGTTGCAAGTTTAGCAAAACACCTAGATTTGCATCTCCCGAAACACCATAGGAGTATGGAGTGTTTGAGATTTGTAATGAAACCTTGTTTGACAAGGTTGGATCAAAGGTGTTATTTATAAAACTGCCATTATGTTTTTAAAAAGATTAAAGCTTTAGAGACTACCACTTTTACACTGAAAAGAGCTCCATCTTGATCCATTGAAATGACACCATGGAAGTTATGGTTTGGGGTAAAACCCAAGTTGTCATTTCTTAAATTTTGGTATGCTAAACATAAGTAAGATGTTTACAACCGAAGTCGGATGAGCATGTCTTTGTAGGTTATTTCGAATAACAATTGGTTATTCCTCCATAACATCAAGGACAAAAGGGTTTGTCGCTTGAAACGTGAAGTTTCTTGAAGAAGGAATTTTTCATAAAAGTTAAGTGGGAGGACAATAGAACTTTGATAAGGTTAACGAACCTTAGCTAAATATGCTGAGTTGCGCAACGCCGGAAATCATTCTGAAGGCTGCCATAATGCTCATAGCTTATGTGCCTCAAAGGTTGTGGTCACGGAGATCTAAGTTCTTATTGAACCAAGTCGGTCGGTTAAACAATCAAATGCTAAGATTTGAGAGTAAATCATTATTGTCTGACAATGATGAACCGACTACATGCAAAGAAGCAATGATGGGCCCTGACTCCATCAAATGGCTTGAAGCCATAAAATCCGTAATAGTTCCATACACGAGAAATCAAGTTTTGAACTTGGAAGACCCTCCGGAAAGGTGTAAAAACCTATCGGTCGTATTTGGATCTATAAAGAAACAGACATGGATGTTTCACATCTATGAAATAGTCGACATGTCGTAAAGTATTTTATGACAATGTTCAAGGAGTTGACTATGACAAGATTTGATCTTTCATAGCGATATTTAGTCTGGACGGATTAAAGTAGCAACCACTACATATAATTTGGTATATTTTCGATGAATAAACAAAACAAAGTTCTTCTAATAGAATGGTTACCTAGGACGTGTACATGACACGGTCCAAAGGGTTTTTTTAAATCAAAGGATGCTAAAAAGGGCATGCAAAATTCAATGATTGAAGTAAGCATCGCGGAGTTGGAATCTTCACCGTGATGAAAAAGAGTTTTCATCAGGAGACGATGAAGATGCTTGCATTTGCAAGAAATTAAGTGGGAGCGCTGAGACATATTTCTAATACATTATGTGGAGGACATCTTGTTGATTAGAAATGATGTATATTTTATTGACAATGGTTAAGAATTTCATTTCGATGAAAGACTTAGGCAAAACCCGAATATTTAGCATGAATGTCTATAGTGGATAGACTGTGATGCTAATATGGTTGTGCCAAACATACATATATGAGATATTGAAGGAGTTCAATATATAAACAACAAGAAACGGTTCTTGTTGCATGGAAAAGAATTGAATCAAGATTCAAGTGTATCGACACTTGATAAGTGAAACAAGATTCAAGTGCTTTGACACTTGATGAGTGAAATCACGAGAATGTTTTGATCAATCATACCATGATATGTACACATCCAGATATGTCCTATGCTCTAAGTGTTATGAGCATATACCAGAATGAATCATAAAATGATCATTGGACTATAGTAAGGATATTCTTATGATCTTTTGGAAGAACTAAGAATATATTTGTGTAGAAGTGACAAACAATTACAAATAGTTCATTGTAAAGCGTTACATTGATACTAGTTTTGTCGCAAGATACAAATTAAGTTTATCTCAATTTAAACTATGAGTGGCACAATGTAATGGAAAGGAGATTCCATGATGGATTTGGAAGAGTTCCAAAGTTAAGACATTGTGACGAATACTACAACAAAAGGCTAAGTATATGACTGCTATAGTAGCAGCAAAGGAGGGAATTTGTGTCAAGTAGTTTGTTATCAACCTAAGGTGTTGTTCGCAACGGGCTAACACTAAAGATATATTGACGACAATAGTATCGACATGGTTTAACCCCAAGGAACTAAAGGTCTCACCAAAAGACCAAATTTATACAATGCCATCTCATTGGAGAATGAGTGATGCGTGGAGACGCAAAGACATGCAAATACACACGGACCTGAAAGCATCAGGTCCGTAGATTATGTTAACCACTTGCAGTTGCGTATATGGAACACCAGAAAGCCATAGGTGTTCAAAACGCAAAGTTTTCAAACTAGATTATTGTCTCTAGAGCAAGTGGGAGACTAAAGGGAATATGCCCGAGAGGCAATAATAAAGTGGTTATTATCGTATTCCTTGTTTATGATAAATGTTTATTTTACATGCTATAATTGTACTAATACGGAAACGTTAATACATGTGTGTTTAATAAACAAAAAGTAAGTTCCTAGTTATGCCTCTTTTATAAACTAGCTCGTTGATTAACAAGATGATCAAAGGTTTCCTGATCATGGACATTGGATGTTGTTAATAACGAGGTCACAACATTAGTGTAATGATGTGATGAACATTCATTTGAAGTATAACATTACGATCAAAGTCATTGAGTTTATATTTCTATAACAACTTACGAAGTGATCCTAATCCTTAGACCATGAGATCATGTCAATCACTAACACCGGAAGAGTTTCTTGTTGACATCAAACGTCACACCGTAATTGGGTGATTATAAAGATGGCTTCAAAACTACTAAAGTGTTATGTTGAGACTCATGGATCAAGAGTGGAATTTGTTCATCCCAATGACGGATAGATATACTCTGGGCCCTCTCGGTGATATCACATTGATTAGCTTGCAAGCAAGTGATTTGATCACTAGAATGTTATATCACGGGAACGAGAAAAGAGAGCATGTCGGTAACGAGATCAAACTAGGTATGGAGATACCAATGATCGAATATCAGACATGTAATATATCGTGAAACAAAGGGATTAAGATACTAGCGTAAAAGGTTCACACGATCACAGAAGTCATCGTTGAATGTGTGGGAGTCAGTATGGATCTCTAGGTCCCGCTACTGATTATTGATCGGAGAAGGGTCTCGATCATTTCCGCATTATTCGCGAACCGTAGGGTGACACACTTAAGGGATACCGACCCCATTCGGAGCAAATGATATGCCAGAAAAAGAAAAAGAAAAAGAAAGCGTAGGAATTTATTTCACTAGACACCGGAACTGTTTCGGTTGAAATTGCTGAAACTGGTTCTGCATGTGAAATTGAAATGTTGTAAGGGGTTTTATGTGAATGTTTGTTAATTAAATTAATTAACAAAATTATGAATAAATAAATAAAAGAGTTTTATTTAAATGAGAGCTTGCATTAAATTTGGTGGAAATTTAATGCATGTGAGTGGATTTTTGAGTGGAGGCTTTTTAATGTGAGTGGAGGCTTTTCATTTTGAGTGGGAGCTCCACCCACATGAATGTGGAAGAGGTGGGGGCAGCCCCCATGGCTGGGCTCCATGCCCCTTGGGTGCCCCCCCTCTCCCCTATAAAAGGCCCCCCTCTCCTCCTCTCAAAGCACACCTCCTCGCGAAGGATCTCTCTCTCCCCTTTCGAATTTCCCCATGGTCTCGGATCAGCGAGATACATGTTCCCGGTGGCTTTTTCTGGAATGATTTGTTGCTTCCGCTTCTTCGCTGGAGCGAGGGCGCGGAGGTTGTCGGGGTACCCGTAAGTGTGTGTGATCACGGATGCACCACTGCTTTGAGGTGCTGGACTTGATCATGCTGGACCGGCTGGACCAGATGGACTTCATCACGATCTTGAGATCGGCAAGCGTTCGTCTACATCATCCACGAGTACAACCTCGTTAACGCTATTCGGTCTTTGAGGGTATGTATTCTATGGATGTATATCCACCCGTTGCTTGTATCTAGTAGATAGATCTTGGTACATAGTTGTTCCCATCGTAGGAAATTTTTTGTTTTCTATGCTGCGAACCCTACAGTTCGGAACTGATTGACCGCCGGGACCCTTTCCAAAGATTACTTCTATGTCCTTGACCATACCAAATACATCATCACCAGCAGGGAGTTCAGGCTTCTTCCGGTGATCTGCCTCACCTTTGAAATGCTTGCCTTTCTTTCTTACGGGATGATTGGTCGAAAGAAATCTTCGATTCGCCAGGTACACAACCTTCTTGCATTTATGCAAATATTTACCTTCGGTCTTATCTAAACAGTGGGTGCATGCCTTATATCCCTTGTTTTTCTGTCCTGAAAGGTTACTAAGAGCAGGCCAATCATTAATGGTTACGAATAACAACCCTCGTAGATCAAATGGCTCCTGTTTGTTCTCATTCCACCCACGTACACCTGGTTTGCCCCACAACTGTAAGAGTTCTTCAACTAATGGCCTAAGGTACACATCAATGTCGTTGCCCGGTTGCTTCGGGCCTTGGATGAGCACTGGCATCATAATGAACTTACGCTTCATGCACAACCAAGGAGGCAGGTTGTAGATACATAGAGTCACGGGCCAGGTGCTGTGATTGCAGCTCTGCTCCCCAACAGGATTCATGCCATCCGTACTTAGACCAAACCATAAGTTCCTTGCGTCACCTGCAAAGTCTGGGAAGTCTCTCTCGATTTTTCTCCACTGTGACCCATCAGCAGGGTGTCTCAACTTCCCGTCTTTCTTACGGTCTTCTTTGTGCCATCGCAACAACCTGGTATGCTCTTTATTTCTGAACATGCGTTTCAACCTTGGTATTATAGGATCATACCACATAACCTTAGCAGGAACCCTCTTCCGGAAGGGCTCTCCCTCAACATCACCAGGGTCATCTCGTCTGATCTTATACCGCAACGCATTGCATACCGGGCATTTATCTAAATTCTCATACTCCTTACCGCGGTAGAGGATGCAGTCATTAATGCATGCATGTATCTTTTGCACATCTAATCCCAGAGGACAAAGAGTCTTCTTTGCTTCGTAGGTACTCTCGGGAAGTTCGTTATGTTTTGGAAACTTCGGCTTCATTATTTTCAGCATCTTTTCAAATGAGGAGTCAGTTAGACCACACTTTGCCTTCCATCGCAACAATTCCAGTGTGGTACCGAGCTTTGTGCTGCCATCTTCACAATTTGGGTACAACAATTTCTTGTGATCTTCTAACATGCCCTCTAACTTCAACTTCTCATTTTCTATTTCACAGTCTCGCTTTGCATGAGAAATGACCCTACCAAGTTCATCAGCCGGCTCATCTGATGCCCGTTCTTCACCTCTTTCCTCTCCATTGTCTTCCATTGCAGTATCACTGTATTCAGGAAACATATGATGATAGTTGTTATCATCATCTTCTTCTTCACCATCTTCCATCATAACCCCTCTTTCCCCGTGCTTGGTCCAGCAATTATAGTTGGGCATGAAACCTTTCATAATCAGGTGGCCGTGAATGATTTTCGAGGAAGAGTACTCCTTGTTGTTCCGACATTGAACACATGGACAACGTATAAATCCATTCTCTTTGTTTGCCGTAGCCACATCGATAAATTTATCCACACCTTTGATATACCCGGTTACGCGCCGGTCACCGTACATCCATTCCCGACCGTTCATCTGCATCATATAAGTAAGTTTATCAAAAAACAGGACATCATAAATAGTGAAATAACCAATTCACACCGACACATGAATTGTATCAATGACCTAGAAAAGATAAGATTGCTAACCTCGATCGAGGGAAATAAAGAGGAGAAAGCTCAAGTGCGTCTCGGACACCTTCTATATTTTTGTTCTATGAGAAATTCAACGGGATTTTTCACTCAAAAATTCCATCAAACACCTTCAATGCATGCATAGAAGAGAAAAAACTAGCACACCCCTCACAACTTCCACCATTCGAAAAAATAGAGTGGAGGAAGAGGGGGCTGGGGCGTTGCATTTATAGAGGGCAGGAGAATACGTCCCGGTTGGAGCCACCAACCGGGACTAAAGGCACGCACCTTTAGTCCCGGTTGGTGGCTCCAACCGGGATGTATTCCCCCTTATCAACCGGGACGCATGCCCCCTGGCCCCGTGCCCGCTCCAACCGGGACGCGTGCCAGCATTAGTCCCGGTTGGTGGCGCAACCGGGACTAATGCTCTGAGGGGTCGCGAACGGATGGCCCTTTTTCCACTAGTGTATGTTCCATGCTTGTTAGTATCTACTTTGCTTTGCTTTATCTACACTTTGAGGTGCTTTTTACATGTTTTCTGGTACTAACCTATTAAAAAGTTGCCACAGTGCCAATTGCCTGTTTTCTGCTGTTTTTGGTTTCAGAAAAGCTAGTAAAGAAATATTCTCGAAATTGGACAGGTCAAATGTCAAAGTCAATAACTTTCCGTGGGGAACAAGAAGTCCAGAGGGGAGACGGAGAAGCGAACTAGGACGGCCAGACCCCCCTAGGCGTGGCTAGGGGTGGGCCCACGCCTGGGTGGGGTGTGGGCCCCCTGGTCACCTCCTCGGCCCGCCTCGCCTATAATCCCCCGATGCCTAAACCCTAAGCACCCGATCGAATCTCCACAAAACCGTCTATAGCCACCGCCACCATCGTCCCTAGATCGAGGGGATCTAAAGTTCTTCCCGACACCCTGCCGGAGGGGAGATCATCCCGGAGGCCTTCTTCTCCGGTATGATACGTGAGTAGTTCCACCTTGGACTATGGGTCCATATAGTAGCTAGATGGTTGTATCTCCTCCTTTGTGCTTTCATGTATAGATCTTGTGAGCTTCGTACATGATCAAGATCTAATCTATTTGTAATCATGCATGTTGTGTTTGTGGGGATCCGATGGATATTGAGATTATTATGTTGGTTTGATTAATGGTTTTGTCTTTATGATTCTATCATGTCTGTGTTGTTTGTGATCTTGCATGCTCTCCGTTGTTAGTGGCTATCTTGGCCAAGTAGTTGCTAGTGACTCCAAGAGGGAGTATTTATGCTCAATAGTTTCTAAGGAAAGTGACAATAATCTCTTCGGTTGTAGATGTGATGTTGCTACTAGGGAGAAAACAACGGTCTCTTGTTTATGGAACATGTGGACTGTTTACCTTACACACTTTGCCTAAAGCAGTTCTCTGTTGCTTGAAACTTAATACAGGAGGGGGTTCGGATGATAACCTGAAGGTGGACTTCTAGTCATAGATGCAGTTGGATGGCGGTATATGTATATTGTTGTATTGCCCAATCGAATCTCATAGGATCTTTATGACTAGTATTGCATTGTTATGCCTTGCTCAGTTCCTGTCAATTGCCCTGCTGTAATTTGTTTACCCTTCATGCCATGTTGTCTATCTAAGAAGAGCGCCTCTAGTGAACTATGGACCCTGGTCCAATCTTTACCATTGATACATCTTCCACTGTTACCTGTTTACTTGCTGCAAACCACCATTACCTTCCACACCGTACGTTTAATCCTTTGTTACAGCAAACCAGTGAGCTTGACAACCTCACTGATTCCTTGGGGCAAAGTCTTGAGTTTGTGCTTTGCATCTCTCCGCGTCATTTGCAACACCTGTGTGACGTTTCCTTAATCCTACTGGTTCGATAACCTCGGTTTCTAACTGAGGAAAGACTTGCCGATGTGTTACTTCACACCTTGCTCTTGGGGTTCCCAATAGGCTCCACATCAACCGAGCCATCATGGACTTTATGTGGATTTCACGTCCGCCGCATGGTCGATCTGGGGGGATCCTGTTAGGCGTTCGAGATGAGACTATGGAAGTTTTAGCTAGTTTGGTGGGAGATTTTTTTATAAAACTCCATATCCGTAATAAGGCTGACAATTTCACATGGTCTGTAGTCGCCGTTTATGGGGCCGCCCAGGATGTTTATAAAGCTGAATTTTTACGCGAGCTAGTGAATCTGGCAAAGGACAATCCATACCCTATTCTTATAGGAGGGTATTTTAATTTGCTTATATTCCCTCATGAGAAAAGTCGGGTCGGTTCGATGAACATTGGCCTTTTTTGTTCAATGCTGTTATAGACAGTCTGGACTTAAGAGAGGTTACATTGTTAGGAAGACAATTTACCTAGGCTAATAGTCTTTCGGAGCCAACATACGAAAAACTAGATAGAGTGCTTATGGATACCGACTGGGAACAAAAGTTTCCTATGGTAACTATTCATGCTCTAGAGCGTATTAAGGCTTTATCAGATCATGCTCCTTTACTTTTATCTTTTGGATCACCGCCACAGAAGTCTATGTATGAGTTTAAGTTTAAACTTGGATGGATGATCCATGATGGTTTTTACGAGATGGTTAAGGCTATTTGGGAGAAACCGGTTGGTGTCCAAACGCCTATCCTACGATGGAATAATAAAATGTGTGCTTTACGTAAGTTCCTTCGTGGTTGGTCCAGGCACACAACTGGGATCCTAAAAAACAAAAAAATACGCCTAACATCTATAATTGATGACTTAGAGGCTTTTGCAAAGGTCAGGCCGTTAACTGCACAAGAAATTGAGCTTAAAAGCCAATCGAATGCAAGATAGCCCGACTCCTGCACGAAGAGGAACTCAAATGGTAGCAACGCTCTAAAGAAAAATTCATTTGGAAGGAGATGCGAATACAAGGTACTTCCATGATGTTGCCAATGGCAAGCATAAGAAGAAACTGATTCACTCTCTGATCCAGGATGAAGGTATGATTGAGGGACATGAGCAACTGATATTACAGCTTATTATAAATCCTTGTTTAGGGCCCCAGCGGAAAATTCATTTTCTCTGGACGTGTCCCAAACGACCGATATCCCCCAAGTTTCTGATGAATAAAACAACTTTCTAAATGCCTCATATACCGAGGAAGGGGTTAAGAAAGCTGTTTTTCAAATGGAACATAATAAAGCGCAGCCCAGCGGAATTTTACCAAAAAATCTGGGACGTTATCAAGGAGGACATGATGCATTTGTTTGGGTTTTTACAAGTCGTCCTGTTGGATCTCTTTAGACTAAAATTTAGCAATATAATTTTACTTCCTAAGGTATACAACAATATCGCCCAATATGTTTGCTTAACGTTAGCTTTAAGATTTTTACTAAAGTTGCCACGATTAGACTAAAGTCAGTTTCTGACCATGTTGTTAGCCCGTCTCAAACTACGTTCATGCAAGGAAAAAAATATCCTAGATAGTGTTGTAATTCTGCATGAAACAATCCATGAACTACACTCAAAAAAATTAAATGGTGTACTGTTCAAGATTGACTTTGATAAGGCATACGACAAAGTTAATTGCTCTTTCCTCCAGCAAACACTCCGCATGAAAGGATTTTCTGAGGAGTGGCGCGCTCTCATTCAGTCGTTTGTGTCTAGGGGTAGTGTTGCCATTAAAGTAAATAAAGATACTGGCAAATACTTCCAAAGCAATAAAGGACTGAGACAAGGGGATCCATTATCGCCTTTACTATTTAATATAGTGGCTGATATGTTGGCTATCCTTACTGAGAGAGAAAAAGATAATGGGCAAATTGAAGGATTAGTTCCACATCTTATTGATGATGGTCTCTCTATTCTTCAATACGCTGATGACATAATCCTTTTTATGGAACATGATCTGGAGAAGGCTAAAAACCTAAAATTAATATTATCAGCTTTCGAACAGTTATCTAGACTTAAAATTAACTTTCATAAGAGTGATTTGTATTGTTTTGGCGAGGCCCAAAACAAGGCTCACCTATATGTTGAAATTTTCGGCTGTGGTCAGGGGCAATTTCCAATCAACTATTTGGGAATACCGATTCATCATCGGTGTCTCACAATTGCTGAATGGAAACTTGTTGAGGAAAGACTACAAAAACGTCTTAATAGTTGGAAAGGAAAATTGTTATCCCTTGGTGGAAGACTAGTACTCATAAATTCAGTACTTACTAATATGGTACTTTATATGATCTCGTTTTTCCAATTACCAAAAGGTGTCTTAAACAAAGTGGATTATTTCCGTACAAGATTCTTTTGGCAAGGGGATAGTGAGAAAAAGAAGTATCGATTGGCCAGTTGAAATATGGTTTGCCGCCCGAAGGAGTATGGTGGACTGGGCATACATGATTTGCAAGTCAAAAATACCGCGCTTCTGGGCAAATGGCTTTTTAAACTACTTACAGAAGATGGTGTTTGGCAAACCATGTTATGGAGGAAATATGTGGGGTCCAAAGCTATGTCTCAAGTGGTTTGGAAACCCGGTGATTCATATTTTTGGCTAGTTCTTATGGCCACCAAAAAACATTTCTTTCGTTTTGGTGCTTTCGAGATTAAGGATGGATCACAGATTAGGTTTTGGGAAGATAAGTGGCTTGGCCAAACTACTCTTCGCGATCAATATCCAGCTTTATATTCGATTGTCAGACACAAAGGGGATACAATTTCCACAGTGTTGGAAGAAAATTCTCCCAATGTGTCTTTCAGAAGAAGTCTCATTGGTCATCGGCTGGTATCCTGTAACAATCTACTATTATGATTATCCACGATACAATTGTCAGACGGTGTTGATGTGTTCAAATGAAAATTACTAGAAAGTGGTAAATTTTCTGTTGGCTCACTGTATAGAGCATTGGTTCAACCTAATATCCCGGTCGATGATAATAGTAAAATTTGGAAAATGAAAATAGCCCTTAAGACGAAGATATTTGCATGGTATCTACGTAAGGGTGTAATTCTAACAAAAGATAATCTTGCAAAGAGGAATTGGTATGGAAGTACACAATGCGTTTTTTTTCATCACGATGAGACGATTAGTCATTTATTCTTCCATTGCAAATTTGCTCGCTCTATATGGTTATTCATCCAAATAGCTTCTGGTTTATGTCCTACATGTTCAATAACCAATGTTTTTGGTAATTGGCTGCATGGAATTGTTGATAAGTACAGAACTTTGTTTAGGGTGGGAGCGCTTGCCATTATATGGTCGCTATGGCTTTGTAGAAATGACAAGATTTTTAATAATATTGTGTCTTCTTCTCTGCAGGTTATTTATCGAGCCACGGCTATCCTCCGATCATGGACTATTCTCCATCGCATGGAGTTTCGTAACTTATTTATGGAGGGACGTACGCGATTGGAGGACACGGCGAGGGATATTTTCTCCCGACATGGATGGACGCGTGATTTGAGGATTGATCTACCTTAGATTGAATTTAATTATTTCGATACTATTTTTTAATATTTATCTTCTTTTTATTCCCTTGTTATATTGTTCGTGTGGCTGTGTGCATCTTAGTTATGCAGATGCCAGGTGTAAACATTAAACATTTTATGTTAATAAATGCACTCATTTTAAAAAAAAATATACATTACATTGTTTAACAATCCTGACTCCAGTGATGTTCTGGAGGTTCAGAGGCAGCCCAAGATCGGCTCACAGCGCGCCACCGGTGGCAGAAGCTAGAAGGTCTCAACACCATAATACCTTGGATGTTCTTTTCAATTTGTATAATGGTGATTTGGTAAGGATTTATTCTACTTAATATATGGCACTAGACCTTTTTCAATTAGAAAACTAAGATTTTGATAGATAGCTTTTTGAGGTGTCAATTGATGGATCGCTTTTTGAGGTGTGCAATTAATTAGTTCTCCAAAGTTTTGTCTTTTAATAGTGATGGAATTGGGACTGCACGCAATAAGTATGTGTGTACATAGTGCAGAACCGTGACCGCGGAGAATTGGAGGCCGAACTCGAGGGAGCCCTTGATTTTGAAGAATTTGATAATCATACTTTATTTAAAATACTCCAAACAAGGTAGTTTAGATATAGTCAATGGTATATCCTATAAGCGTGTCATAATTATTTATTTTGTTATACCAAAAAAATGACAAAACCTTACATGTTCTATTTAAAAAAAATGCTCTATTCACTATACGCTGATCCACATTTTGTCATTTGTGTAGGATAGAATAGTAAGTATTTCATGCTACGATTTTGCATGCTTGTATTCTACATCATTTAATATATCCAAATATTTTGACAATTTTTTGAAACTTTTTGAATGATGATTTTTGAATATATATATATATATATATATATATATATTTGATGTAAGTATTCCATAGAGGTCGGACTCCATTTGATGTTTCTGGAAAGGGTGGCCTACTGGAATACTAATAGAATTGGATCAGGAAACATATGTGTATGCTGTTCGAAAGGAATTGGTACACAAGTTTTTCATGCTTAGTCATGAGTTATCGGATATCATAACTTCTGAATGTTTAATCTTCATTTTTCTTTTTCAGTCATCAGTCAAAACAACAATGCAAGAAGACAAGGAGTTTTTCCGATGGTATCTTGAGAAACAACATGTGTTGTATGAACACATCATCGGGGTTATTAACAATAATCAATACGAAGCGGTTCTATGGATATATCGACTATTTAGCATTAAACAGATACATGGGATGACATGTTTTGAACAGTCAGAGGTTCAAATGTTAACAAAATGAAGAAGACAAACTAGTGAGGGGCTAGACAGTCTTTACTGTCTCACAAGTATTTTATACATGGAATAGAAACGATATAACATTCAAAACATGCAATTGTTGTGCTTTTTGGTTTTGCTTTTATAAAACGAGATTTCTGGTGGAATATTAATTAGTCGATGGTGTGCATACCTTGTACGCCTGGCAGACAGGCATGAAAGTGATTATATCTTATTATGAATTGTCGAAAGGCAAGAGGCCAATCTTTATTAAGAAGAGGAAAAAGGAGTACATCTTACAGCTCCGAGCTGGAGCACAGGTTTGAGCTAGAACTGGACATGCCCAGTTCACAGCCAAAGCTCAGGAAAAACACATCGTGAGAGGCCGGCTCTCTAATCTCCTAGCGCGATCACTTTGCCAGCATCACGCTAAAGCCTAATATCCTCTCTAATCAGGTCAAAAACCTGCACCGCTGGATGTTGGACGCCGTCGAACACCCTAGAGTTGTGTTCCTTCCAGATGCGCCAGTGAACAAGAATCACGTCTCGGCAAATGTCCTTGGGAGTTGTGTTCCTGACCTGCAGCCACCAATCTTCAGTGTTCGCAAAGCTGCTGCTAGGGATGGGGAAGTCCGCTGCCGTCCAGTCTTTGATCAGCTGCCACACTTGACTCGTGAACTGACAGTGGACGAACAAATGGGTGCATGTTTGGTTCGGACAGGAAAAGCAGGCAGGTGGTCGCCGAGCAGGGACATCTTCTCCTCTGCAGATTATCCGCCGTGA
This sequence comes from Avena sativa, assembly GCA_916181665.1. Classification (NCBI taxonomy): domain Eukaryota; kingdom Viridiplantae; phylum Streptophyta; class Magnoliopsida; order Poales; family Poaceae; genus Avena; species Avena sativa. The sequence continues at coordinate 430,922,415 of OV702280.1, forward strand.
GACAGCGCCGATGGATAGCAAGCCACATGAAAAAATTGTATCGGGGCGGAGCCTTGGATTTCCAAATGGCCTTGGCACAGGGGAAAGGCACATTGCCCGCAAAGAAGAGATTGTACGCATTGTTGGTAGAGAAACATCCATCCGCTGAGATCTTCCACACAAGCTTGTCTTCCACAGCCTGATCGAGCTGGATCATTACAAGATCCCACAGGTGCAGATATTGACCCATAGGATTGGTCGAGATGCCGCCATGGATGTCTCTAATCTAGCGATTGCCGTGTATATCCTGGGCCACAGTCACACCAGAGTCCCGGGTGTAGGAAGCCAGAATGGGAAAGGTATCAGCGACAGAGCGACCTCCGGGCAGCCACTTAGTCATATGCAACATGTTGAAGAATGTATGCCATATTTAGTTGCTTCAAATGATGAGTATCACGTACACATGAAATGCAAAGAGCAAAACCGAACGTAACTATTTACAATGTATGTTTAGGTAGAATGTATAGTGCACTAGGTAAAAAAAATGTGATTTAGGAAAGAAAACTTCATCAAAAGGAGAACTGGACACTGATCTCTACTATCTCGCAAGTAACTATACACCTAAGGTGAGTCGTTGAAAGCTATGAATGTCGCAAGTAAAACTAGTTATTGTTGTAGTCCAACAGACCCTTTCGTGTAGCATTCACTAGTAGAAAAAGAGCCATACGTCCACCCTAGCTTGGAGCATTAATCCCGGTTATGGTTGGACCCGAGACTAATGTGAACATTAGTCCCGGTTCCAACGGCTAGAACGCCATACGTCTTTAGTCCCGGGTCAAATGGGACCTTTAGTCCCGGTTCGAATCATCAACCGGGACTAAAAGGGATGCCCCGGTGCCAATTCCTTTAGTCCCGGTTCGTATCACCAACCGGGACTAAAGGTGTGACCTTTAGTCCCGGTTCGTATTACCAACCCGGACTAAAGGGATTGGCACCGGGGCACCCTTTTAGTTCCGGTTGGTGATACGAACCGGGACTAAAGGTTATAAAAAATTCTAAAAGTAAAATCCCTGTGCTGATTGTGGGTGCCCTTTTCTCTAAAAGTAAAAAATTCTAAAAGTAAAATCTCTTAGAAAATCATCGCAACAGCATGATCAATCTTGGAGGAATTAAAGAAACTAGGATTTTGATACAAATATCCACGTGTTTGTGATTTTAGGAACTCTGTAGTTAGGCCATGTACACTGCCAGACGTTTAGATAGACGTTTAACTGATTAAAAACAATACGTACAAAAAAGAAAATTAGGCAAGCGCCCTTGTTCCTCATCGCGTGGCGTTAAACCCGGGCGCTAAATAGAGTTTGTTTTTCGCGTCCGTACAGTCCGCCACAAGAAAAATTAGACGAAGCGCTCAACCTATCAAAACGTGCAGAAAAAATTAGCTCTTTGATTTCAACATACTTAGGCCGTTTTGAATTCTTAAAATTCGAAAAAAAAAATTATTTTAGTATTTTTTATGTCATATTTGAATTCCTCGCATTTTTCTGATAATAATGGATATATTATTTGTTAAATTTCGATTTACAGATTTGAAGATATTGTTTATGTCATATTAAATGAATAAATGGAAAAAATGAATAAAATATTAATTTAATTAGTTTTTACTTTCATTAGAATAAAATGTTATTATTAATTATTTATTGTTGTTTACTAAAAATAGTTGTTCTTAATTTCAAAAAATAAAAACGTGTCACATATCGATATGAGTTAATAAGATAGATATACTAGTCTTAACAACAAGATATATTGGTCCTTCGTGCAGGTGGGAGAGATGGAATGAAGAAGTTAAGCGTGCTGGGGGTGGAGTAGTGCTAGGATGGGTGACCGGATGGGAAGTTTGACTATAAGTACAATTTGAACTAAGATTAACTATAATTCGTGTTAAAAATGAGAGATGTGGGAGATTAACGAGCCGAATAATTCAAAAAATCAAAAAAAAACTTTTTTCAAAAAATCAAAAATTTGAAAAAAAATAATTTAAAAAAAAAAATAGAAAAAACTTTTAGTCCCGGTTCGTATTACAAACCGGGACTAAAGGTCCTTCCCCCCTGGCAGGCCACGTGTGCACCCTTTTGTCCCGGTTGGTGGGGCAACCGGGACTAAAGGCCCATACGAACCGGGATGCATGGAGCTCTTTGTACTAGTGATTGGGTTCTAATGTTTTGACCCTCCAAGTTAAAAAACAACCAAATTAAATTACAGGATACTGGTATTTTGATATTAACGTTACAGGATGTCATGTTCCATAGAATTGGAGCGACAACAAAGGGTAGACCACTGTGGTATAGAAACAGAAAACAAGAAATCACCACTAACATGCTAGGTGTGGTTGATTGGAACATGAAGTTTCTCTTTGTTCTACCTGGATGGGAGGGCTCTGCATCAGACTCGAGAGTCTTGAAAGATGCTATGAGAAATGACCGCCAAAATGCGTTTGTTATACCACAGGGTATGGCTCTTCCTATTGGCTTGTTTTCTTTATCACATTTAATTGTTAGCTAACTTATTTACTTCATAAATAGGAAAGTACTATCTTGTTGATGATGGCTATACAAATGGACCTGGATTTCTATCTCCATTTAGATCCACTCGGTATCATTTAAAAGAGTGGGTTGCTAGTCAACAACAACCACAAAATGAAAAGGAGTTGTACAACTTGCGGCATGCTCGTGCTAGAAACGTAGTGGAGAGAACTTTTGGCTTGTTGAAGAAGAAATGGGCCTTCCTACGTTCTTGTTCCTTCTTTGGCATAGATGACCAGGTAATACATTTCAATATGTTGTTGCACTAATTAATTCTTTGAGAACAACAAATACTGATATAGGAATAAATACTTGCAGATTCGAATTATTAATGCGTGTTGTGTGTTGCACAACTACGCGAGGGATAGACAGCATGTGAGGGATGATTTGTTGCTGCAGGAAGTCGACGCTGAACTAGCTGCTATGGCTCCTGATCCAGCTGATGATGCTACTTTAATTAGAAGTGTCCAACAAACAGCTGCATGGTCCAACTTTAGACAGGAATTTGCTGATGATATGTTTGCTGACTATCTTGTTGCCCACGTTGAACTAGCGATGGAGCAGTAGATAAATTAGTGTGTCCATTTTTTTCCATGGTGTGTGCTACGGTGTCTATTTTTGTGCTACGGTGTCCATTTTTGTGCTATGATGTGTGCTACTGTGTGTGCTACGGTGTCCATTTTTGTGATAATTTTATGATGGTGGATTTTGTGTGACAATTTTGTGCATTCATCATCTTGATACTACTATATATACATGTTTTACCTCGCTGCAATTATGTATTTTGTTCATACTTTTGTTTAACTTGCAGAAACATGGCTGATCCGAAAGAAAAGAGAGGTAGCAGGTCATACCTTGCATGGACTCCTGAGATGGACACTGCATTGTTGACCATGCTTGTTGAGCATCACAATAATGGTGACCATGCTCAAAATGGTTGGAAGCCACATGTGTATAATGCTTGCATAAAACATGTGAAGGAGCAATGTGATGTTGTTATCAACAAGGACAAAATACAAGCAAGAATTAAAACATTTGACAAGCATTATGAGGTCATTAGCAAGATGCTTGCTCAGAGTGGCTTCGGATGGGATTGGGATAATAACATGGTGATGGTTGATAGTGACGAAGTGTGGACTCGATATGTGGAGGTACGTAACACCACATTTGTGCTAGCATTTACAACTACAATATCATGTATGATAACATATTTGTGTATTATGTAGGCTAATAAGGAAGCAGGTCGCTACCGGAACAAGGTTATCAGGAACTGGGATGCCATCCAGACTATCTATTCAAAAGACCATGCAACAGGTGCAGGTGCTAGGATAGCAGCTGAGTTTGTTGAAGAAGATAATGAAAGCCGTGCAGGTGGTTTAAACACACCAGTTCCTGAAGAGTCTCTGGAGGTGCCTCAGAAGAAGCAACGCACTGGGGAAGCCATCTTGTGCATGATGGGACAAATGAGGACATCTTTTGATGAAGCTTTGAAGACAACCGAGCCACTTCCAATGCCAAAGGTGACTCCTCTGGCAGAAATTCTTGATGCACTAAAAAAGGTACCTGAGTTGGAGGATGCTGATATGATCAAGGCTTATCAGAAGTTGATCATCAATGAGCGCTTGTTTGATGCATTCATGGCGCTCCCCGCGAACTTCAAGAAGACATATCTCTTGACCTTGCCTTGATGGTTGTTATGATGTGTGGATGTTAAACTGAACTACTACGTATTTGGTTGATTATGAACTATTCGCTCGTGCTAAGTTTGTGCTATGTGTAAGAGACATAAATTACGTATGTGCTTCTTGTGATCTTATCCAGATAATGTTAATGTTACTATGTCTAGAAAATAATATATATACATTCTAATATGTACACATGTGACTATCCATGCATTTAGTTTACAAAAGTATAAAATAGCCAAATGCAAAAAACCATCAATTCCATGGTTTGAACATCCAAACAGGAATTAGAATTGGATACAGCCCTCTGATTCCAACAACAAATTCCAACCATCCAAACAACAGAATTCGAATTAGCAGCCATTTCCTTTCTAGGCAGGAATTGGAATTCCCACCTAATTCATTTACTGGATTCAATTATGTGCATCCAAACAAAGTATTGGTGAAAGGGACAAATTCCTGCCGAATCGGTAGGAAGTGGGTCAGATATGAACTACAGGTATATGATCCGATGCTCATGTTTTTTTACAAAAATCATTTTTAGGTTCACAATATGCTATCTATTATATACTAAAAGCAATATAAGGGTGTTTTTCGAGGCATCAGGTTAATCCACATCATCTCAATTATTTTAACCATTTGATTTAAAATTAATGGCTATGATTTAATGAAAGACTATTAATTACGTAGCCGTGCATTTCCGTTTGACACGCTTCATATTTAGAGATGTGTGTCCGTCCTTTTCCGTTTAAACAAGATTGGACGCTCTAATTCGGACCTATATGGAGAAAACTGTGTCCTTGGACTCTCTAATTCGGACATGGAGTATGACACGGCAAGAATATGTGTCCCTATTAATATGGTCTATGTGTAAATTAACTGAATTATAACCATATAATACATACCTTTTTGTTTCACGTGCATACATACCTGCACAAAAAAGAGTTTTGGTGCTACACGCATGCATGGTTGGGCTGAACAATTAGTCCGTGTTTACATGGTTCCGTGCAATAATGAAATATTATACTCTTTTAATAATAAATAGAAAAACTACATACACCTAATCGCCATCGGTTTTAATTGTTTACTTTAGACATCTGATCCATTTGGCACATCCGTTTTCTTTAAAAAGGACTAGACATTACCACATCAATGTACGCTTCTCTCCCAAGAAATTATCCACATGATCTATCCTATAATATAATCGTTATAAGACCAGAAACAAGAGATATAATATAAATTTGTACGAAACATCAAATCACACCAGTTGCTAATATGATGAATCCTCATTTCTCATATAATATATATTTCTAAGTATCATAAGCAACATGCCATCACAATTATACCTAAAAACATTACAAATCCTAGAATGATTATACAATTCGGATTATTTTCTTTTGTGTATTTTCTATGATGTAGTGAAGTCAACATAAGAGCAAGAAATCATCACAATCACTCAATAAAATCAAACAGTGTGTATAAACCATGAATTGTATTCGATATAACATGCAAAGTTTTTAAAACATAGATAGAAAAATACTATATCAACATAAATGATATTATACAAATTTTGCAATTGTACTTTTCTAGCTTTGACTACCAACATAAACATCTTAATTGATTTTCTGAAAAAAATAAAATAGTATTACTTAGATAGTGTTATTATTTATTTATCTTAACTCATGTATCGTATTAGTATACAAAATAATGGTCAAATTTTCTGCATGGAGACAATTCAAGTCTAAAATGGTTCACATTTTCAAACTGCATAAGTAATTGTGGAAGAAATACATACCGAGATAACAATTTTAACAGTTCAAATTTGGTCAAGCTATCAACGATGATGAATTATTTCCCTTTAAGTTCATCAAGTAAACTTATCAATGTAAATTAAGCTTGCCTACTGATCTTACATCACCATAGTTCTATTATTGAGCTAACATTACTTAAAAACACCATTTGTGGGTGTTTTAACAGATAACTCAATAATCATGAGCCCACAAATTTAGCTTGGTTAAAGTTTTTACTGTAATATGTGATATGTACACTATTTCCCACAATATTTTGGTAGTATTAGAACCATATTATTTTGTATCACAAAATTTGATATCCATGAAATCGAAACTTAATTCCGTGAACACTTTCAACTAAATAAAGATGACACCCTCGCATTTGCGAGGGCCACCATGCTAGTTTTATAAAAGATCCAATGCAAGTTTAGCGAGGCTCGGCCCCGAGCTAAGAATCTTCATGCCCGTCGTTTGACAAAGTTTGACGCTAGTTTAAAACAGGCATAAAAAAAATTCAAAAACGATCGAAACAATGCGAAACCTTCGCGTGGTGTCATATTGTGTGACATAGTTATAAGTAAAAATATCAAACTTGATATACTGATTATGTCTCAAAAAAACCTTCACAAAATGACTTATCTCATTCGAGGTTTCTTGGCTTTCGGGTCAAATAACCAATGTTATGGCTAGAATCAAGTCATAGTTTGTGATTATGTGCCCATATTGTGCATACACATGCATCATGGGATGGCGAACAATATTGTAGGAGGAGGTTTTCCTTTTCGTCGCACCAAAAAGCCATTTCCCATTTTCTGAGCACAAAAAACGGACGGTTTTGTGAAGCAACCACCAAATGGCTGATTCAAAATGGTACCACCACATTTTACAAAAATACTATACCACCTTATATAGACAATGTCCCACCAGGGGGATCCGAAACCTTTCCGTCCACCTCTGGTGAAAAAGACAAATTCATGCCGAATCGGTAGGAAGTGGGTCAGATATGAACTACAGGTACATGATCCGATGCTCATGTTTTTTTACAAAAATCATTTTTAGGTTCACAATATTCTATTTTATCAAAGATCCAATGCAAGTTTAGCGAAGCTCGGCTCCGAGCTAAGAATCTTCATGCCCGCCGTTCGACAAAGTTTGACGATAGTTTAAAACGGGCATAAAAAATTCCAAAACGATTGAAACAATGCGAAACCTTCGCGTGGTGTCATGTTATGTGACATAGTTATAAGTAAAAATATTAAACTTGATATATTGATTATGTCTCAAAAAAACCTTCACAAATTGACATATCTCATTCGAGGTTTCTTGGCTTTCGGGTCAAATAACCAATGTTATGGCTAGAATCAAGGCATAGTTTGTGATAATGTGCCCATATTGTGCATACACATGCATCATGGGATGGCGAACAATGTTGCAGGAGGAAGTTTTCCTTTTCGTCGCACCAAAAAGCTATTTCCCATTTTCTAAGCACAAAAATGGACGGTTTTGTGAAGCAACCACCAAATGGCTAATTCAAAATGGTACCACCACATTTTACAAAAAATACTATACCACCTTATATGGACAATGTACCAATAGGGGGATCCGTAACCTTTCCGTCCACCTCTGGTGAAAAAGACAAATTCCTGTCGAATCGGCAGGAAGTGGGTCAGATATGAACTATAGGTACATGATCTGATGCTCATTTTTTTTACAAAAATCATTTTTAGGTTCACAATATGCTATTTTATCAAAGATCCAATGCAAGTTTAGCGAGGCTCGGCTCCGAGCTAAGAATCTTCATGCCCGCCGTTCGACAAAGTTTGACGATAGTTTAAAACGGGCATAAAAAATTCAAAAACGATTGAAACAATGCGAAACCTTCGCGTGGTGTCATATTATGTGACATAGTTATAAGTAAAAATATTAAACTTGATATATTGATTATGTCTCAAAAAAACCTTCACAAATTGACCTATCTCATTTGAGGTTTCTTGGCTTTCGGGTCAAATGACCAATGTTATGGCTAGAATCAAGGCATAGTTTGTGATAATATACCCATATTATGCATACACATGCATCATGGGATGGCGAACAATGTTGCAGGAGTAAGTTTTCCTTTTTGTCGTACCAAAAAGCCATTTCCTATTTCCCAAGCATAAAAAATGGACGATTTTGTGAAGCAACCATCAAATGGATAATTCAAAATGCTACCACCATATTTTACAAAAATACTATACCACCTTATATGGACAATGTCCCAACAGGGGGATCCGAAACCTTTCCGTCCACCTCTGGTGAAAAAGACAAATTCCTGCCGAATCGGCAGGAAGTGGGTCAGATATGAACTACATGTACATGATCCAATGCTCATGTTTTTTTACAAAAATCATTTTTAGGTTCATAATATGCTATTTTATCAAATATTCAATGCAAGTTTTCCTTTTCATCGCACCAAAAAGCCATTTTTCATTATCCGAGCGCAAAAAGGGAATTTTCTAAAGCAACCACCAAATAGATAATTCAAAAACGGAGGGTTTATTATTAGTTGATATGGATATCATATTTGGATTCCTCTCATTTTTCTGATCAATTTAGACATTTTATTTGTTAAATTCCAATTTACAGATTTAAAGATATTAATTATTCCATATTAAATAGAAAAATACAAAAAAGTAAAATTATTATATTTTTATTTGAATTCAATAATATTTTTACTTATTCATTAATGTTTACTTAAATAATTGTTTGTAATTTCAAAAAATACAAACATGTGATATGTTGATATAAGGGTTAATAGGATTGATATCATAGTATTGACAACAATGTATGAATTACTTTGCGGAAACAGATTCTGAAGGAACAAGGAAGTTAAGCGTGCTGGAGCTGGAGTAGTATTAGGATGGGTGACCGGCTGGGAAGTTTGACCAAGACTGCAATTTAATTAAATATTAAGTGTAATTAGTGTTAAAAATGTTCAAAGTGAGAGATTAACAAGTCAAACAATTCAAAGTTTCAAAAATTGAGAAAAAAATAATTTTTTAAAAACAAAAAATGTTTTTGCAACCTGTCGACAAGCTATGCCGACGGCCGCTACGCCGACGGCATTGCCCTCGGCGTAGCATACGCCGACGGCATTTTGATACGCCGACGGCCTCTATGTGCTCCGCCGAGGGAGCCCTTTGCCGAGGAGGCTACGCCGAGGACAGCCGTCGGCGTATCATACGCCGAGGGCATTTTAGCCTACGCCGACGGCTTTTTGCCCTCGGCGTAGCGCGCACGTCCTGTAGTGTATGGTTATTAAATATCAAATGTAAATATTGGGAAAACATCTATAGGCAAAGGGTTGGACTTTAATTATCTGTCTTTTTGAAGAGTCGTGATAGCTATTTAGTAGCAATACAAAGGAGTGCCTGCACAGTTTTGGGACTCTGATTCATGGAATTCGAAAACAAAAGAATAGGTAAATTAGCAGGACTATACTTTCATGTTATCTTAAAACTTTATAAGAGAAATTATGTTTTATTGATCACATGGGAAAAATAGAAGTCGTTACAAAAAGGGTGATGTAATCTTCGGTGTGAAATTACAAAGGATTTTTTCTGCAAGAAATCTTACGAAATAAGAGGTGTGATTCAATGCCCCCCTCCCCTTCCCCACAAACTTAAGTTTGCATGGGGAAGCTTCTTTTTGACTTGTGAAACCCATATGTAGGCCATGTATACCTCTATGTAGGTGTACTTGGTCGAGCTGGGTATACTCCACGTTTCCACCGGCTGATCCCACCTCCTCTTATCACGATCTACGTCTTTGCATGTCACTTTTTGAATTTTTGCTGTTATTATATACCTTCCGATTTCCGCCTCCCGCAGGCACGTGAGTATATGTGAACATCGAGTATATGTCTAAGCGAACCATAAGGGTTTCGGGTGGATTCATACGGTCCTCGAAAAAAATCAGCATCTTGCGATCCTGATCGTCCATGAGTTTTTGTTTGTCAAACTTTGATGAGGAGGGGGGAAACCGAAGAAAAAGTGACGGAATAAAATATATGCAATGTATATATACCTAGACATCAAACGCGGACTTTTGGGCTTGGCCCGGGCTTTCTAGGCTAGCCCCGAGATGGGCTCGGCCCGTTGATCTGTTTGGACCGAGCCAAGCCCCATGTACTGGACCACAGTGATCTTGGGCCGAGCTTGGCTCGGCTCGGTCCGGCTCATTTGGCCTGTGATTTTTTTGCAAATTAGAAGTGGGCTGAAATGAGAGATGATGGGCTACTTTCAGAAGATGGGCCGAGCTACTAGACATGGAGATACAAACGACCATCATCTTCCTCGCGCGTACGCGCCGCCTCTGCCGAGCTAGCCCCACACTGCCGCCGCTGCGCTAGCCCCGCACTTACCCTGCACTACTCCCGCTGTTGTGCTAGTCTCTCATTAGCTCCGCACTAGCCCTGCCATGTGCTTCCGTTGCCAAGTCGTCCCGAACTGCCGCCGGCGCCGGCGCCGTCCTGTACTGCCTCCTATTGCCCAGGAAAATGGCTCCACCTGTCAGTGTCCTATCACCGCGAGCTCGTGAGCCGCACTGAGCTCGTCGGAAGTTTGGGCCAAGCTAGTGGCGGATTCATCGTCCCTTTTGTTTGGGCAGTTGTCGGGCATCCGGCCGGCCGCACGGCCTAATCTCATGGTATTTGACTACTTTTTTTAAAAAACAGGGGCAAAAGCTTTGCCCCAATCTATTAATTAAGGAAAAGTTAGACAAGCAAACAAGGATGTCCACAAAATGTTACAAGACCTACTCTCCCGGCATCATTTCACCCAAGTGCTTAGCACCCGCCAAGACCCACAAGCGGGCCTTTTTTTAATCTTATCTAAAACAACAAAAGATGGCACATTCTTGTTATGGAACACCCTAGCATTCCTCTCGTTCCAAATCTCCCACGAGGTGAGAGAGGCCAAAGCTTTGCGGTTTGGGGATGCGCCCTCCGACAGCATGCTCCACCAACTCTTAATTGTGAGGCCCTATTTGACTACTAAATAGTAACTTAAGGCTTGGAGTGTAAAGATTGCCCATGCTTCATAATTTTCTTGGGTCCGCTAATGGCCGAGCTTGCTTTTGTGGCTCGCCGGCGATGTCGAGCTGGCTCGGGCTCGCTATTTTCAGACCGAGCTTTTCGCGGGGCTCGCCGGCTCGTGTCCAGGTATAAATGTATATCATAAAAATCTAACAGGCTACACATGCAAGAAAAACAACTTAGGATGATCAGCTGGAGCCTATTAAAGAGACATAAAACAAGGTATCCAAGTGTAATCTCCCTGCTAGATCTAGATCACACGGTTTGAGAAATAGAATAGTCGACCCAGCACTGAACATCCAGACGTAATCATAAACTGAATGTTTTACACGAATAATACATAGGTAACTGAGAGCAAATTGTTCAATATAGCAAACTAAAGGAACACCACCAGTACTGTATGCCAATGGCTGTTTTAAAACTAAAGGTAAATAGACAATAGATCTCAGCACATCTTCATCTTCTCTGTGTGAGAGCTGGGAACTAGTCACTGGAGTTACTGCCCAGCGTTAACCACTGGAGAAGGACCCTGTCAAGGTAAGAGGCTCCCCTTGCCATCTGTGAAGTTCCTCCACCAGGGTAAGGCTCCCCTTGCCATCTTTGAAGTTCACCCGGAACACCTCGAAGTGACGGCCATCGAAACGCAGTAGCACCATCCCGTCTAGGGCGTTGTTGTCAGGATATTTTGCCAGCGAGGACGTCACGCCCAAGTAGCTAGGGCGCCCAAGTAGCAAGACGAACATAACTATTTACAATGTATGTTCAGGTAGAATGTATAGTGCACTAGGTAAAAAATGTGATCTAGAAAAACTTCATCAAAAGGAGAACTGGACACTGATCTCCACTATATATCTCGCAAGTAATTATACACCTAAGGTGAGTGGTTGAAATTTATGAATGTCGTAAGTAAAACTAGTTATTGTTGTAGTCCAACAGACCCTTTCGTGTAACATTGAGTTCTAATGTTTTGACCCTCCAAGTTAAAAAAAAACATACAAATTAAATTACCGGATCCTGGTATTTTGGTATTAAAACGTTACAGGATGTCATGCTTCATAGAATTGGAGCGGCAACAAAGGGTAGACCACTGTGGTGGCCACTTTGATTCGTATCATCCAAAAACAACGGGAATAGATAAAACATCGGACAACAACATAATCTTCACTCCATAGAATGAAAAGTTGTTCCATTTATTATGGAAAGGAATAGAAATAGAAATATTTGTAATAAGTTGGACCCGATATTTTTACAACAAACTTACTGAGAACGAGTTATGAAAATACTAGACTATAATTATTAATATCAAACAATATCCCTTGGTAAAATTTCTAAACACTATAAACCTTTATGAAAGTAGTTTACAAAAAGCATAAATATGATTATTAAATATCAAATATAAATATTGGGAAAACATCTATAGGCAAAGGGCTGGACTTTAATTATATGTCCTTTTGAAGAGTCGTGCTAGCTATTTAGTAGCAATACAAAGGAGTGCCTACACAGTTTTGGGAGTCTGATTCATGGAATTCAAAAACAAAAGAATAGGTAAATTAGCAGTACTATACTTTCATGTTATCTTAAAACTTTATAAGAGAAAGTATGTTTTATTGATCATATGGGAAAAATAGAAATCGTTACAAAAAAGGGTGATGTAATCTTCAGTATGAAATTACAAAGGACTTTCTCTGCAAGAAATATTACGAAATAAGAGGTATGCTTCAGTGCCCCCTCCCCTCCCCCACAAACTTAAGTTTGCATGGGGAAGTTTTGTTTTGACTTGTCAAACCCATATCTATGTCATGTATACCTCTGTGTAGGTGTACTTGGTCGAGCTGGGTATACTCCACGTTTCTACCGGCTGATCCCATCTCCCCTTATCACGATCTACGTCTTTGCATGTCATGTTTTGAATTTTTTCTGCTATCATGCATATACCTCCCGATTTCCTCCTCCCGCAGGAACGTGAGTATATGTGAACAGTGAGTATAGTGTAAGCGAACCATATGGGTTTCGGGTGGATTCATACGGTCCTCGAAACAAATCGCCATCTTGTAATCCTGATCATCCATGAGTTTTTGTTTGTCAAACTTTGATGAGGAGGGGGGACACCGAAGAAAAAGCGACGAAATAAAATATATACAATGTATATATACCTGGACATCAAACGCGGGCTTTTGGGCATGGCCCGAGCTTTCTGGGCTAGCCCCGAGCTGGGCTCGGCCCGCTGATCTGTTTGGAACGAGCCGAGCACTAGTGGAAACGAGGCCTTTTGTTGATCCAGAAAAAGGGCTTTAACACCGATTCTTCTACGAACCGGTGTTAAAGGGGGGGCCGTACCAGCGTGGCCCCTGCGGCAAAAAAGGAGCCCCCTTTAACACCGGTTCGTGCCACGAACCGGTGTTAAAGGACACTGCAACAGTGGCCCGCGCAGCCCCCCCCTTTAACACCGGTTTGTTGCATGAACCGGTGTTAAAGGGGGGGCTATATATAAGACACCACCGCAGCCCACACACACCCAACTCTTCCATTATTTCACTATCTCATTTTGGAGCCTAGCAAGAGGGTGTGAAGAGTGCTAGTTTGTGTTTTTTTCATATGCACAAGAGGTGTTCGGTGAAATGCCCGAGAGATCAAAATAAGTTTTCTTGTTGCTCTTTCCGTCTCGGTCGAGGTCGGCAACTATCCTTTCATGTGTCATTGATGTACTATATATATAAATGGTCATCTCCCTATTAATTTTTTATATATACTACATATTAATGCAGATGAACCGGCAATGGATGTACGGTGACCGCTGAAGGGAATATGCCCTGAGAGGCAATAATAAAGTGTTTATTATGTGTATTCCAAGTATATGATAGATGTTTATTTTGCATGCTATAATTGTAAATACGGAAACGTTAATACATGTGTGTTTAATAAACAAACAGAAAGTTCCTAGTTATGCCTCTCTCATAAACTAGCTCGTTGATTAACAAGATGATCAAGGTTTCCTGATCATGGACATTGGATGTTGTTAATAACGGGATCACAACATTAGTGTAATGGTGTGATGAACATTCATCCGAAGTATAGCATTACGATCAAAGTCATTGAGTTTATATTGCTATAACAACTTACGAAGTGATCCTAATCCTTAGACCATGAGATCATGTCAATCACTAACACCGGAAGAGTTTCTTGATAACATCAAACGTCACACCGTAACATGGTGATTATAAAGATGGATTCAGAACTAATAAAGTGTTATGTTGAGGCTCATGGATCGAGAGTGGAATTTGTTCATCCCGATGACGGATAGATATACTCTGGGCCCTCTCGGTGATATCACATTGATTAGCTTGCAAGCAAGTGATTTGATCACTAGAATGTTATATCACAGGAACGAGAAAAGAGTGCATGTCGGTAACGAGATCAAACTAGGTATGGAGATACCGATGATCGAATCTCGGACATGTAATATATCGTGAAACAAAGGGATTAAGATACTAGCGTAAAAGGTTCCGACGATCACAAGAAAGTCATCGTTGAATGTGTGGGAGTCAGTATGGGTCTCCAGATCCCGCTTCTGATTATTGATCCGAGAGGGGTCTCGATCATGTCCGCATTATTCACGAACCGTAGGGTGACACACTTAAGAGACACCGACATCCAATTGGAGCAAATGTTTCATGCCGAAAGAATGAACAAGCGCAGGAATTTATTTCACTAGATACCGAAACAGGTTTTCGGGTGAAATTGCATAAAGTGGTTATGCATGTGAAATAGAATTCTAGCAAGGGGTTATTTGTGAATGTTTGTCATTAAAGTAATTGACAAAATTCTGAATAAAATAAAAGAGTTTTATTTAATGAGAGTTTGCATTAAATTTGGTGGAAATTTAATGGGAATTTGAGTGGACTTTTGAGTGGAGGAAATTTAAAGGGCATTTTGTGAGTGGAGTGTCCACCCACATGAATGAAGGAGGGGAGGGGGAAGCCCCCATGGCCGGCGGCCACCCCCTTGGGTGCCCCCCTCCTCCTATAAAAGGATCCCCCCTCCTCACTTGTCTCTCACACCTCCTCGTGAAGGATCTCTCTCCCCCTCTAGAATTTATCCCCCATGGTCTCGGACTAGCGAGATACATGTTCCCGGTGGCTATTCGGCAAGAAAGAGTTGTGCTTCCGCTGCATCGCTGGAGCGAGGAGGCGGAGGTTGCTCGGTGCCTCGAACGTGTGTGCGAGCACGGATGCGCTGCTGATTTGCGGCGCTAGGACTTCCTCTCGATCTTGAGATCGGCAAGAGATCGTCTACATCAACCACGAGTTGAACTTGTTAAGCTTTGTCGGTCTTCAAGGGTATGTTCTCTACGGATATACATCCGCCCGTTGTTTGTATCTAGTAGATAGATCTTGGTATATAGTTCACATCGTAGGAAATTTTTTGTTTTCTATGCTGCGAACCCTACAGTGGTATCAGAGCCGGATCTATGCGTAGATACTTTACACGGGTAGTACACATATGAGTATGTGGGCGATGATGATCATGTTGTTGCTCCTTTGTTGTAATTTTGGATATTGGTGGCATAGTGGGATGAAGCGGCCCGGACAAACTTTACATGTCCTCGCACATGAGACCTGTTCCACGCTTGACATGCAACTAGTTTGCATAAGTGGCTAGCGGGTGTCTGTCTCTCCTACTATAGTCAATATCTATTTTGCAAGCGAGTTGTCAATAATTTGATTATCCTCGTTGTGGTTCATGTTCGTAGGTAAGAACGGTTCTATCTCGAAAGCCCTAAGCCACGTAAAACTTGCAATGGATAAATTAGAGGCGTCTAGTTTAGATTGTTGCTGGACTAGTGTTATGATATGGTAGTGCTGTAAGTAGAAGTATGAGATGATACTCTTACAACACACATAGCGTGTAAAATCCATAGACCTTGGATTTACACATATAGGTATGATAGTGATCATACCACGATGCACATGATAGAGATCATCTGCAGGAACCATATAATTTCACTAATAAACATATGATGTTTGATAGCATCTTATATTGCTTGTTTAGCACTTTGTTAGCATAATAAGATGATCCCTCATTTAAATATCAAGATAAGAATGTGTTCTTCCTTTAGTATGCACCGATTATGTTTTCGTCGCTCCAAGACATCACGTGATGATCGGGTGTTCTTGGATCCACGACCATATTTCGGGTGTAAAACAGTTACACACGCGAATACTAAGGTTCTAACTTGGCGAGCCTAGCATGTACAGACATGGCCTCGGAACACGGACTGAAAGGTTAAGCACGAGTCATATAGTTGATATGATGCCCATTTGATGCTCGCCTTTGAAGCTATACCGACTCACGTGATGATCGGACTTGGTGTAGTGGATTTGGTTCATGTAATCACCAAAAAGGCACGAGGGATGTCGTTTTTGAGTGGGAGTTCATTCGTAATATAGATTAGTTGAACTCAATCTATCATACACTTAGTCTAAACTTTACAAATTCTGTTGTAGATGGCACCACCTGCTTTTAATTTCAATGTATTCATGGAGAAAGAGAAACTAGCAACGAATGGTAGCAACTTTACCGAATGGGCCATGAATTTGAGGATTCTCCTCTCTGCTGCACAAAAGCAATATGTGCTAGAAGCGCCGTTAGGCCCCCCACCTTTTGATGATGCCCCTGACGAGGAGAAGAATGTCTATCAGACTCGTCAGGAGGACCACAACTTAGTTCATTGCGGCATATTGTATGGGCTAGAGCCGGAACTTCGAAAGCGTTTCGAAAACGGCAATGCATTTGATACAATGGGTGAGTTGAAAATGATTTTTGACACACATGCTGCTGTAGAGAGCTACAACGCTTCAGAAAAGTTCTTTAGCTGCATGATGGAAGAGCACAACTCCGTTAGTGAGCATGTACTCAAGATGTCGGGTTACGCCGATAAGCTTGTGTCCTTGGGAATATCGATTCCCATTGATTTAGGCATCCATCGTGTTCTGCAGTCTCTGCCACCTAGCTATAAGAGCTTCATGATGAACTATAATATGCAAGGCATGAAGAAGTCTCTCCCCGAGCTTCTGTCAATGCTTAAAACTGCAGAAGTGGAGATCAAAAAGGAACATCAAGTGTTGATGATCAATAGGAACACTGGTTTCAAGAAAGACAAGAAGGGAAAACGGAAGGGAAGTAAGGGCGGCAAGACGGTTGCCGCGTCTGAAAAGAAACCCCGAGTTGGACCTAAGTCTGATTCCGAGTGCTACTATTGTAAGGGGACTGGCCACTGGAAGCGCAACTGCCCCAAGTATCTGGCAGACAAGAAGGCCGGCAAGGCAAACAAAGGTATATATGATATACATGTTATTGATGTGTACTTGACTAGTGCTCGCAGTAGCACCTGGGTATTTGATACCGGTTCAGTTGCTAATATTTGTAACTCGAATCAGGGGCTGCGGAACAAGCGACCGCTAGCAAGGGGTGAGGTCAAGATGCGTGTCGGCAATGAATCAAGCGTTGATGTGATCGCCGTCGGAACGCTGCCTCTCCACTTGCCGTCGGGATTAGTTATAAACTTGAATAAATGTTATCTGGTGCCTGCACTGAGCATGAACATTGTATCTGGATCGTGTTTGATGCGAAGTGGTTATTCATTTAAATTCGAGAACAATGGTTGTTCCATTTATATGAATGAAATCTTTTATGGTCATGCACCGATGATGAATGGTTTATTTCTATTAGATCTCGATGATAATGTTACACATATTCATAATGTTGATGCTAAAAGGATTAAACTTAATGATGATATATCCGCATATATGTGGCACTGCCGTCTAGGTCATATTGGCGTTAAACGCATGAAGAAGCTCCATTCGGATGGACTTTTGGAATCACTTGATTATGAATCATTTGATACATGTGAGCCATGCCTTATGGGCAAGATGACTAGAACGCCGTTTTCCGGTTCAATGGAACGGGCGACAGATTTATTGGAAATCATACATTCTGATGTATGTGGTCCAATGAGTGTGTCGGCGCGAGGTGGATATCGTTATTTTGTTACTTTCACGGATGATTTGAGTAGATACGGTTATATCTACTTGATGGAACACAAGTCTGAAACCTTTGAAAAGTTCAAGGAATTTCAGAATGAAGTGGAAAATCATCGTAATAGAAAGATCAAATTTCTACGGTCCGACCGTGGAGGTGAGTATCTAAGTTACGAGTTTAGCACTCACATGAAAGAGTGTGGAATTGTTTCACAACTCACACCTGCCGGAACACCACAGTGAAATGGTGTGTCGGAACGTCGTAATCGTACTTTATTAGATATGGTTCGATCTATGATGTCTCTGACGGACTTGCCGTTGTCATTTTGGGGTTATGCACTAGAAACTGCTGCATTCACTTTAAATCGGGCACCATCTAAATCCGTTGAAAAGACACCGTATGAATTGTGGTTTGGAAACAAACCTAAGCTGTCATTTCTTAAAGTTTGGGGATGCGATGTTTATGTGAAGAAACTTCAACCGGATAAACTCGAACCCAAAGCGGAAAAATGCGTCTTCATAGGATACCCTAAATAAACTATTGGGTATTCCTTCTATCACAGATCCGAGGGCAAGGTTTTTGTTGCCAAGAATGGATCCTTTCTAGAGAAAGAGTTTCTCGCGAAAGGTGTGAGTAGTCGGAAGGTAGAACTCGAAGAGGTTGTGGAACCTTCTCTTCAAAGTATGGCGAGTAGCGCAGCGCCGGAAGTTGTTCCGGAGTTGGCTCCACCTGTTGAAGAGGGAACTAATGATAATGATCATGAAACTCCGAAAGAGAGTATTACCGAACCTCGCAGGTCAAACAGGACGCGTGCAGCTCCCGAGCTGTACGGAAATCCTGTCATGAATTTCATGGTTGATGAAAATGATGACCCTGCGACGTATGAAGACGCGATGATGAGCCCGGATTCCAACAAATGGTTAGAAGCCATGAAATCCGAGATGGAATCCATGTATGAAAATCAAGTTTGGAACTTGGTGGAATTACCTCACGACCGAAAGGCCGTGGAGAACAAATGGATTTTCAAAAGGAAAACTGATGCTGATGGTAATGTGACCATCTATAAATCTCGACTTGTCGCAAAGGGGTTTCGACAAATTCAAGGAGTTGACTACGATGAGACATGCTCTCCCGTAGCGATGCTAAAGTCAGTTAGGATTATGTTAGCAATTGCTGCATATTTCGATTATGAGATATGACAGATGGATGTCAAAACCGCGTTTCTCAATGGTAATATTGAAGAAGAGTTGTATATGATACAACCAAAGGGTTTTGTCGATCCTAAGGATGCTAACAAGGTGTGCAAGCTTCAGCAATCCATGTATGGTTTGAAGCAAGCATCACGAAGTTGGAATCTCCGCTTTGATGAGGTGATCAAAGAGTTTGGATTTGTCCAAACTTATGGAGAAGCTTGTATTTACAAGAAAGTGAGTGGGAGCAATGTGGCATTTCTGATATTATATGTGGATGACATATTATTGATCGGAAATGATATAGATCTTTTAAACAGTGTTAAAAGTTATCTAAACAGCAAATTTTCAATGAAGGACCTAGGTGAAGCGTCATACATATTAGGCATAAAGATCTATAGAGATAGATCTAGGCGCCTAATAGGGCTATCGCAAAGTACATACCTTGATAAGACTTTAAAGAAGTTTAAAATGGACGGAAGTAACAAGGGGTTCTTACCTATGTTGCAAGGCAAGACATTGAGTAAGACTCAAAGTCCGGCTTCGGCGGAAGAAAGAGAGATAATGGACAAAGTCCCCTATGCTTCAGCCATGGGCTCTATAATGTACGCCATGCTATGTACAAGACCGGATGTGGCACATGCTATTAGTTTGACTAGTAGGTACCAATCGGATCCAGGTTCGGAACACTGGATAGCGGTCAAGAATATCCTTAAGTACTTACGAAGAACTAAGGATATGTTTCTTGTATACGGAGGTGAAGAAGAGCTCGTCGCTAAGTGTTATGTCGACGCTAGCTTTGACACCGATCCGGATGACTCTAAGTCTCAATCCGGATACGTATTTCTCATGAATGGCGGAGCGGTTAGTTGGAGGAGGTCCAAACAACCTGTGGTAGCGGGATCAACAACGGAGGCCGAATATGTTGCTGCTTCAGAAGCGGCTCAGGAAGCAGTTTGGATGAAGGAGTTCATATCCGAACTAGGAGTGGTGGAAAACGCGTTGGACCCAATGGTGATCTATTGTGACAACAATGGTGCCATTGCCAATGCCAAAGAGCCAAGGTCTCGCAAGCATTCCAAGCATATTAAGCGCCGGTTTCACTCCATCCGCGAGCATGTCAAGGATGGAGATATAAAGATTTGTAAAGTACATACGGATCTCAATGTAGCAGATCCGTTGACTAAAACTCTCCCTAGAGCAAAACATGATCAACACCAGAACTCAATGGGTGTTAGATTTATCACTATGTAAATAGATTATTGTCTCTAGTGCAAGTGGGAGACTGAAGGGAATATGCCCTGAGAGGCAATAATAAAGTGTTTATTATGTGTATTACAAGTATATGATAGATGTTTATTTTGCATGCTATAATTGTATTAATACGGAAACGTTAATACATGTGTGTTTAATAAACAAACAGAAATTTCCTAGTTATGCCTCTCTCATAAACTAGCTCGTTGATTAACAAGATGATCAAGGTTTCCTGATCATGGACATTGGATGTTGTTAATAACGGGATCACAACATTAGTGTAATGGTGTGATGAACATTCATCCGAAGTATAGCATTACGATCAAAGTCATTGAGTTTATATTGCTATAACAACTTACGAAGTGATCCTAATCCTTAGACCATGAGATCATGTCAATCACTAACACCGGAAGAGTTTCTTGATAACATCAAACGTCACACCGTAACAGGGTGAGTATAAAGATGGATTCAGAACTAATAAAGTGTTATGTTGAGGCTCATGGATCGAGAGTGGAATTTGTTCATCCCGATGACGGATAGATATACTCTGGGCCCTCTCGGTGATATCACATTGATTAGCTTGCAAGCAAGTGATTTGATCACTAGAATGTTATATCACGGGAACGAGAAAAGAGTGCATGTCGGTAACGAGATCAAACTAGGTATGGAGATACCGATGATCGAATCTCGGACATGTAATATATCGTGAAACAAAGGGATTAAGATACTAGCGTAAAAGGTTCCGACGATCACAAGAAAGTCATCGTTGAATGTGTGGGAGTCAGTATGGGTCTCCAGATCCCGCTTCTGATTATTGATCCGAGAGGGGTCTCGATCATGTCCGCATTATTCACGAACCGTAGGGTGACACACTTAAGAGACACCGACATCCAATTGGAGAAAATGTTTCATGCCGAAAGAATGAACAAGCGCAGGAATTTATTTCACTAGATACCGAAACAGGTTTTCGGGTGAAATTGCATAAAGTGGTTATGCATGTGAAATAGAATTCTAGCAAGGGGTTATTTGTGAATGTTTGTCATTAAAGTAATTGAAAAAATTCTGAATAAAATAAAAGAGTTTTATTTAATGAGAGTTTGCATTAAATTTGGTGGAAATTTAATGGGAATTTGAGTGGACTTTTGAGTGGAGGAAATTTAAAGGGCATTTTTTGAGTGGAGTGTCCACCCACATGAATGAAGGAGGGGAGGGGGCAGCCCCCATGGCCGGCGGCCACCCCCTTGGGTTCCCCCCTCCTCCTATAAAAGGAGCCCCCCTCCTCACTTGTCTCTCACACCTCCTCGTGAAGGATCTCTCTCCCCCTCTAGAATTTATCCCCCATGGTCTCGGACTAGCGAGATACATGTTCCCGGTGGCTATTCAGCAAGAAAGAGTTGTGCTTCCGCTGCATCGCTGGAGCGAGGAGGCGGAGGTTGCTCGGTGCCTCGAATGTGTGTGCGAGCACGGATGCGCTGCTGATTTGCGGCGCTAGGACTTCCTCTCGATCTTGAGATCGGCAAGAGATCGTCTACATCAACCACGAGTTGAACTCGTTAAGCTTTGTCGGTCTTCAAGGGTATGTTCTCTACGGATATACATCCGCCCGTTGTTTGTATCTAGTAGATAGATCTTGGTATATAGTTCACATCGTAGGAAAATTTTTGTTTTCTATGCTGCGAACCCTACAACCGCCGCACTTCCGAGTACATTACGGGCCTCCAAAATTTCATCGTTGTGGCTAATGCAAACCGTGGTCACAATGGTTTTATGTGCTGTCCGTGTGTTCACTGTCAGAACAAGAAAGACTACTCAAATACCAGAACCATTCACACCCACCTGCTTCAATCCGGTTTCATGCCCAGCTATAATTGTTGGACCAAGCACGGAACAAAAGGGGTTGTGATGGAAGACAACGAAGAAGAAGAGGATGATGACAACTATCATAATATGTGATGGGGATATGCCTACTGGGGTATACCCAGCAGGGCGTTTCCGACTGGCCCGTGAGCTGGCGAGTGGGCCTGCAGAACGGCGAGTGGATTGAAGCCCAGCAAGGTACCGAGCGACTGGAAGCTGAAGGCCTAGGCGAGTAGATAGGCCCAGTCGGGCTAGGTTAAATGACTACTGAATCTGTAACCGAATCGGTTGAGATATGTAAACCCTAGGGGAGGTGAGCCTATATAAACCTCCCTATGGGGCGAGTAGAGACACGTTCCCTCATACACCCAAGCGACTCGCCGCCTAGCCGCCGAGCTCGCCCATTGTAACACCTCCATAATACAATCTAGCAGGAGTAGGTCTTTACCCTCCGGGGGGCCGAACCTGGGTAAAACCCTGCGTCTTTGCCCTCATCTCGCACCGCAGATGGCTGGCCGCCCTTGCCCCTCGTTCTACTACTCGCTGCCGATTGCAGCATCTGCCGTGACCATTCCCACGACAGTGGCGCCCACCGTGGGGCCTGGCCAGCCTGGCCGGTGTTCTGCGGCGAGATCCAATCTGCCCATCAACGAGACGGTCGCCACCGGCCGCATGATAGCGATCGGCGAGATGCTCCAGATCTTGCCGAGCAGCTACGTCCCGGCGGCGCGACCCGTCACGCACAGCGTGATCCTGCCAGTCGGCACGATCAGCCTCTTCGTCGGCCTCACCGACGTCATCGTCTCGGAGGACTCGGCTCGCATCCGCGAGTCGCCGCCACGCGATCGGCTCTCCGAGAGCCAGGTCCGCACGATCCACCGCCTCGCCTCCGAGTACAACTCGGCCCACAGCAACGTGGCCGGGAATTCAGCGGCCGCAGAAGATGCGGCCCTCACCGACGACGCCGACTCGGCGACCCCGGCGTCACTCGCCGGATCCATCATCACGGCCTCGTCCGCGGGCTCCATCGCCCAGGTCTCCAACGCGGGAGACTTCGAGGACCCCTCCATCCTCGGGATCTTCGAATTCGATTCCGGGTCAGAGAACTCCGCCGACCCCCGCGATGGAACCAGTCGCCACGCCGCGGCTTACATGGCCACCGGCACCGATCCGCCGGAGGATCCTTTCTCCACCCCAATCCCTCCTAACGCCACGGCGACGGAGGTCGAGGAACTCCGCCTGAAACTGGCGGAGGCGGTGCGCAAGGAGCAGGCCGAGCGCGAAAATTTTCGCCTCGAGCAGGTAACGGTGCAGGAGCTGTCGCGCTACCACCAGCAGCGGATCAGGTCACGTTTGAACCCCACCGTTCAAGGGCGTGCCCTGAACTTCGACGACGAAAACGACCCGGCCCGCATAGCCGAGCGCGCAATTTGCGAGAACGCGCCCCCAGGAGGAAGCGCCCGGCCCCCGCCAGGATCGACGGCGATGGGTGCCCCACCACCACCCAACCGCACCCCTCCCAGGGACCAGCCGCGGATAGTTGTCTCCTCACGGGAGCGAGACGCAAACGGCCTCCCACTGTTCTCCACCCCGATGGACAACCTCGTGGCAGGCCGAGCAGCAGCCGACAGCATCACGGCCACTGGCGACGGCGCCCTACAGATCCAGTACGTCAGGGCCCTGCTCGCGAAGGCCGTGGAGCAGCAAAAAGCGGGCGCCGACTCGCAAGGTCGAGTATACTCGCGTTCCTCGGGAAGCAGAGCGGCCTCCAGCGGCCGCCCAGCGGCGGCAAACACCCTCAATTGCCCGCCACCAGAGCCACTGCAGCTCCAACACCGACCCGCGAACGCGGCACTCTCCACCAACGACCCCAGGTCGGCGACCAACTTCGTCGCCGCTAACGGACAACCCATCGACGCCCGCACCCACATCATCAACAACCAAAGCTGGCGCGCACGCCAGCCCGACGACTTGCGGCACACCCTAACTAATCGCCGCGACGGCGAGCCTATGGGGTCGCTCAGTCGACTCGGGCCCAAGTGCTTCGGACCAATGATCCGAGGCGAGAAGTACCCGCCAAAATTCAAGGCACCAAAAGAGATAGAAAAGTACGACTCCTCGTACGACCCCGCAGTCTGGCTCGACACATACCTCATGGCAATGGGGATCGCGGGTCACACTGACCTACTCGCCGCCCGTTACCTCCCCCTGATGATGGAGGGGACGTGCAGGCAGTGGATCAACACTCTCCCCCAGGACAGTATCGACTCCTGGGAGGAAATGCGCGACGCCTTCGTCAGGCACTTCAAGTGCTCCTACACCCGCGCCACCACTATTGAGGACCTGGAACGATGCGTCCAGGGACCCCGTGAGTCGACCCGCAACTGGGTCCAACGATGGCAAGAGCTTTGGTACAACGCGGTCGGCATCCACCCGGACACCGCGATCCATTGCTTCAAGACCTCGTGCCGCTACGAGCCTCTAGTCGCCAAGCTCAAGCGACACTCCCGCACACTCGACAACATCCCCGACCTCCTCGAGATCGCTAAACGGTACGCCGAGGAAGATCCAAACCAGGAAACTGACGACGAGTCAGGAGGGCAACGCCGCACGGGCGGCAACGACAGCGGACGCCGAACCGACCTACGCTATAGCGACACTCGCCTCACTGGCAAGCGCCGCAGTGACGGGCGAGTCGACTTCGTCGCCAACGCCGGGCACGCACAGCGCGAGCCCAAGAGCTACCGCCGCGACGGAGGGCAACGCCGCGATGGCGGCAATTACAAGAACAAGCCAAGGTTCGATCCCGCGGCCCTCCTTAACCAACCATGTGCGTTCCATAGCAGGGAAGGAAAACCCGCAACGCACACCACCGCCGACTGCCACACCCTCAGGGAAATCGAGAAGGCACGGCAAGCGCGGGAGGACACCGACAACGACCCGCCAAATGGCGGAAAATTCGGCAAAGTGGCCGGCTCGCTCCACACCTTCACAGGATTCAACACGAAGCGTGAGAAGAAGGTCATCGCCCGCGCCGTCGCCGTCAATGCGGTGGCCCAAACAGACGTCCCCTAGTTCCTAAACTGGTCGGAACAGCCCATCACCTGGAGCCGGCAAGACCACTCGCCGCGCATCGAGTACCCAGGACGAGTCGCCCTAGTGGTCAAGCCCAAGGTTGGCGACTACTGGCTCCCCAAGACACTGATGGACGGCGGTAGCTCCATCAACATCCTCTACCTCGACACCTTCAGGCGGCTGCGGCTCCCGCGGTCGATGATCGAGACGACCCACACCACGTTCCACGGCATCGTCCCCGGTCGGAAGGCGTATCCGATCGGCAAGGTCACGCTACCAGTCACGTTCGGCACACCGGCAAACTTCCGCACCGAGCGGATCGTCTTCGAGCTGGTGCCCTTCGACAGCACTTACCACTGCGTCCTGGGGCGCCAGGCGTTCGCTAAATTCATGGCAGCACCCCACTACGCGTACAACGCGATGCAGCTCCCCGGGCCGTGCGGCGTCATCACCATCAACGGCGACCCCGACATGGCCGCCGAGTGTGAGGCCAAAGGAGCCGAGCTCGCCGACGCCGTCATCGCGGCAGAGACTAATCACGCCGACGAGCTCGCCAAATACGCGAGCGGGGTCAACAATGACGACCCCACAATACTCAAGAAGCCCAACTCAGAGGGCGCAAACACCTCAACCTTTGAGGCCACGACGCACACTCGCACCGTCGAGCTGGTCCCAGGCGACTCCAGCCAGACGGTGACGATTGGGACAGGCATGAGCCCAGCATAGGAATGCGCGCTCATCGAGTTCCTCCGTGAGAACAGGGACATCTTCGCATGGAAACCCTCCGACATGCCCGGTGTCCCTAGGGAGCTCGCTGAGCACAAACTAAACGCCGACCCCAAAGTGCGACCTGTCAAGCAGTCGCTACGGCCCTTCAATGAAGAACGCCGTCGAGCAATCGCCGAGGAAGTGCAGCGTCTACTCGCTGCCGGCTTCATCCGGCCAATCAAGTACTCCAAGTGGCTGGCAAACCTAGTCCTGGTCGAGAAGAAAAACGGGACCTGGAGGATGTGTATCAACTACACAAACCTGAACAGCGCCTGCCCAAAGGAGCAGTTCGTCCTCCCGTGGATCGACCAGATAATCGATTCAACCGCGGGCTCGGAGTCGCTATGTTTCCTCGACGCCTACTCTGGGTACAACCAGATCAAAATGGCTATCGAAGACGAGGAGAAGACGGCGTTCATCACGCCATTCGGAGCCTTCTGCTACACCGCCATGACCTTCGGCCTCAAGAATGCCGGGGCAACCTACCAGCGGTGCATGCAAGAATGCCTCGCGAGCCAAATTGGCCGCAACATCCACGTCTACATCGACGACGTGGTCGTGAAGTCCGCTCGCCAAGGCGACCTACTCGCCGACCTGGCAGAAACCTTCGCCAACCTGCGAAGGTACAAGATAAAGCTCAACCCAGGCAAGTGCACCTTCGGTGTACCCGCCGGACAACTACTGGGGTACGTCGTCTCCAAACGAGGGATCGAGGCGAACGCAACAAAAATCGACACGATCGCCCGGCTCGGCAAACCCGAGTGCCTGCGCGACGTCCAGAAGCTGGTCGGGCGAGTAGCGGCTCTCAGTCGCTTCATCCCCCGCCTGGGCGAAAAGGCGATGCCCCTATACCGCCTGATGCGCAAGAACCCCACCTTCCAGTGGGACAAGGAGGCGGACGACGCGCTCTGCGACCTCAAAAAGGTGCTACTCGCCGCACCACTACTCGCCGCCCCCGCCGACAAAGAACCTATGCTGGTTTACGTCGCGGCGTCCGAGCGCGTCGTCAGCGCTGTGATGGTCGTCGAACGACCAGAGGAAGGAAAGGAGCGCCCGGTTCAGCGGCCGGTGTACTACATCAGCGAGGTCCTCACCGAGTCGCGCCAACGGTACCCACAGTACCAAAAGCTAGTGTACGCGGTCTTCAGGGCTCAGCGGCGCCTGCCGCACTACTTCCAGGAGCACCCGATCACGGTCGTCTCCTCAGCGCCACTACAAGACATCATCCGCAACCGCGAGGCAACCGGGCGGGTCGCCAAGTGGGCCGTCGAGATCGGCGTCCACAACATCAAATACGAGCCACGAAAGGCGATTAAGTCGCAGGCGCTGGCAGACTTCATCACCGACTGGGAGGAGGCTCAGCAGCCAGAAAAGCTGTCGTACCTCCATTACTGGAGCCTGCACTTCGACGGCTCCAAGAACGCGGACGGTGTAGGAGCAGGGATAGTGTTGACTTCACCAAAGGGCGACAAGCTCCGCTACATCCTCTGCCTCGACTTCACGCCCTGCACCAACAACATGGCTGAGTACGAGGCCCTACTCCACGGCATGCGAGCCGCCCAGGAGATGAACGTCAATCGCCTCCGATGCTACGGAGATTCCAACCTCGTCGCGGGGCAAGTCGCCGGCACCTGCGACGCCGTCTCCCCCACCATGGCGGCGTACCGCCAAGCGGTGGACAAGTTGGGCGGCCACTTCACCGGCTACTCCGTCGAGTGGATCGACAGGCGGAAAAACGAGGAGGCCGACGCCCTCTCTCGCATCGGGTCGGCTCGACTCGCACCACCCGCCGGCGTCTTCCTCGACACAATCTCCAAGCCATCAGTCTCTCCCCCGAGGGAGATCGACATCGGAGTCCCACTCCAACCAGAGGCAGCCTTGGTCGCACTCATCACCGAGCCAGACGATTGGACCAAGCCCTACATCGCCTACCTGGAAGCCGGCACCCTGCCAGCAGATGAGACAGACGCTCGAATGATCGCTCGCCGATGCAAGTCCTACACCATCATCGACGGCGAGCTACACAAGCGCAGCGTCACCGTCGTGTTCCAACGCTGCGTCCAACCGGCTGAAGGGCGCAAAATCCTCCACGACATTCACTCAGGCGACTGCGGCCACCACGCCGCCGCTCGCTCCCTGGTCGCCAAGGCTATGCGACACGGCTTCTACTGGCCCACCGCACACGCCGACGCCGTCGACATCGTCCAGCGATGCGCCGGGTGCCAGAAGTACGCCAGTCAGACGCACGTACCGAGCTCGGCGCTCAAAACAATCCCTATCACCTGGCCATTCGCCGTATGGGGCATGGACATGGTAGGCCCCTTCAAGAAAGCCCCCTCCGGCTACACCCACCTGCTAGTCGCCGTCGACAAATTCACTAAGTGGGTGGAGGCCAAGCCAGTCCGGAAATGCGACGGGAAGACCGCCACTAAATTCCTACGCGAGCTAATATATCGCTACGGGTTCCCAAACAGTATCATCACGGACAACGGCACCAACTTCGCCAAGGGAGCCATGGCCGAATTCTGCGAAGAGCACCACATCCGGCTCGACCTCGCGTCAGTCGCCCACCCAGAATCCAACGGCCAGGCCGAACGGGCCAACCAAAGCATCCTCCACGGCCTGAAGACGCGACTCCAAGTACCACTCGAGCGCACCGCTGGGTGCTGGGTCGAAGAGTTGCCCTCCGTCATCTGGGGAATCCGTACCTCGGTTAACAGATCGACGAGATTCACTCCCTTCTTCATGGTCTACGGCGCCGAAGCAGTCATGCCCACCGACCTCGAACACGACTCGCCGCGAGTCGTCCATTATACGGAGGCTGCAAACGAGATGGCCCGCCAAGATGGGGTCGACCAGCTCGACGAAGCACGCGACCTCGCCCGGTCACGCACCGCCATCTACCAGCAAGGACTCCGCCGCTACCACAGCCGATGGGTGAAAGCCCGCACCTTCCAAGAAGGCGACCTGATGTTACGCCTCATCCAGGACAAGAAGGGCATGCACAAGCTCTCCCCTCCGTGGGAAGGCCCATTCGCTATCGGGCGCGTACTTGGCAACGACGCCTACTACCTCATCGACGTCCGTGGGGACGGCGAGCTCGACGTCAAGCGACCATGGAATGTAAACCTCCTCCGGAATTTCTACTCCTAGAACCCCACACATGTACTCTCCAGTCACTATGAAATAAAAGAAACGGTTACCGCAAATTGCGCCCACTCTCCATGACTTGTGCCACTCGCACTCGTAATAACAGCGGTATGCTAAAATGCAGAAGTCAACCTTTGGTACAGCGATCGGCACGGCTAAGTAGTGCGGTGCAAGAGCACTGAATCACTTCAGGTCTCGCATCGTCCATGAAAAACGCCAACCCGGAGCACCATTGGAGTCGCCTAGCTCGACTGGTTCTACGAGCCAAGACAACTGCCCTCGCTTCTCACAGCGACCTTGGTCCTCCGCATCCTCGGCATAGCGACTCGAACGGCTAAGTACCACGCTCGGGGACTGAATACCAGTTCGTCAAGAGCGGTCAGGGAAAACTCCAAGTAAGAGAGCACGCCCAGGACTCGCCAAGCGACTGACCTTACGGGCCAGGCAGGAGTGACGCGCTCACACCAACGCGCTAAGTCCTCAACCACCCTCGAGTTGCGCCTAGAACTACCAAGTACCACGCTCGGGGACTCGGCCACCCGACTCCGTTCGCGTACGGGAAAACGGTAAAGTACAGAGCATTCCAGGGAGTCGCCTTGCGACTGGCTCTCCGAGCTCGGGCGAGTCGACCAAAGCAACAACACACATGATAACAACACACATCATATACGAGGTAAACCCCACAAAAGGGCGGACGCGCTCGGGGACTCGTCCAAAATCAACCCAAAGCACACAAACAAATACCAAATAGACACGACATCCCATTCAATCTCATATTGCATTATCTTATGTTACAAAATATGCCCGCATGGCAGAACTGCTGTTAACGCTTCAAGGCAAACTACCCTATTCTGCAGGCTTTGATGATGACTCGCCAGCATCCCGGCGATTACGGATGAACGCGGTGTACGGGTTTGATGGATACGTCGTCAGTTCACCCGCCATCGCCGCGCGAAAAGGCTGCTCGACCTTGAATTCACGATGCGGCGGCTCGGGGTCGTTTGGCGCGACGACCGTTTCCTGGTAGGGAAGGAGGTCGCCCATCGCCCAGACACGCTCCGAGTACGTGGCGGCACGCTCTTGCAACTTGAGAACCTCGGACAGATCCACCGCGCCAGTCGACGATGGATACCCACTCGTCACATCGTCGACGTCGAAATCTTCGGGGAAGTGGGCGAGTCCAAGGCTCAGTGCTGTCGACGCTCCACGCCGAAACGCCGACCGCGTCATGAACTCAACGACCGCAGGCGCCTTCTCCAAATATTTCCACACCTCAACGAGGTCGCTGGGAATCACCTCCGTGGGCGATATTTCTTGGAGTCGACGAGCATGCTTACGCACCGCCTCGCATCGAGCGAACTCGCTTCTTCTTCGTCATCAATGATGCGACCTGCGAGCAGAAGACAACAATGAGCACAACGGACACCACAAAAATCACAACTAATAGAAAGGGAAGATGCACTCACCAAGCAACGGGCGGGCGAGTCCCGTGATAAAGCACTGAAGCGACGTGTGGTCGTCCTGAAGCCCAGCAATAAGGACCTCCGACACCTTGCGATCCTCCTCTGCGGACGCAACGGCAGCCCTCGCTCGCCCGTCCGCCGAGCTCGCTTCTTCTCTCGCCTCCCGTAGTTCGCGCTCAAGGTCGGCGATCCGCTGTTCAGCGGCACCCAGAGCAGATCGCGCCGCCACCAACTCACCAGCGGAGACAAGCCCCTGGCGAGCTTCCTCTGCCTTCGCAGCAACAGCCTGAAGCCCTTTGTTCGCCTCCTGGACGATGACCAGCTCCTTCTCAGCGCGCTGTTTCGCGGCCAATCGGTCCGCCGACTCAAGCTGCAGACCCTGCACATCATCGAACAAGTTAGTCAAAACGAACTTCCTAAGTGCCCACCCGCTGAAATTCAGCGAGTGCGCACTCGGGGACTGGCGATCAAGAAATTCCTAAGTGCCCACCCGCTGAAATTCAGCGAGCACGCACTCGGGGACTGGCGATCAAGAAATTCCTAAGTGCCCACCCGCTAAAATTTGGCGCGTGCGCACTCGTGGACTGGATACGAAAATAAAAGACGAGAAATTATAAGAATCAAGCCGCTGCAAAGCACCGACCTGATCCTCGGGGACTGGATGTACCTGGATGGCTGCGCCAAGCATACCATGGAGTTGTATCGTGTCCACAGACGCGAGTAACGCTGGCGTGTGCCCACGACGCTGGTCGACTTCAGCATCGGCGGTCCCCGGAGCGAGGCTCGAGGGCGCAGCCCCGCTCGCCGCGGCCGCCTTGGTCACGAAGCGGGGGAAGGTAGCGATAGAGGCACCCGCTCCAAAGGAAGTCGCCTCCGCCGTTCCAGGCAAGGAAGCGCCCTCCTTCGTAGACGCGGCTTCCTCCACCACGGGCCCGGCCAGCGCGGCCGCCGTATCGTTAGAGATAGTGACGATGTCGTCGCCCTTGGCCTTCTTACTGCCATCCGCTGAGGCGACGACCTCGTCCGCTTTCCTCTTGCGGGAAGGATCTTCCTCGCTAGCGGCGGAGGGTACCTTGGCCACGGTCGGATGGCCCATCCTTTTCACTCCGGTCCTACGCATTAATCGAATCAACAAAGACAATTGAAATAGTTATGGAAACTAAGGAAGGGTGAGCGCACTCACTTGGCGACTGGGATGAAACGTAGCCCTGTACGAAGGCCGGCCGGTTTTTCCAGTTCAGGGCCCAGTCGGCGACTGAGCCCCAGATCCAGGACGTCGCGTGCCCAAGACACGGACGGCTTCTTCGTCGTTGAGGCCGCGGCTGGCGCCTCTGGGACATCCTCGGCGGGAACTTCCTCGCGAGTTAGAGCCGCTACAGCCGGAGCCTCCTTGTGGGGCGAAGCCGCCGCAGCCGGAACCTCCTTGCGAGGCGAAGTCGCTGCAGCCGGAGCCTCCCCCAGCCCAGAGACTGGGGCGAATGGCGGAGGAATCGAGGCCAGCGGCACTTCCACGGTCGCCGTGTCCAGCGCGGCTGTCGCTGGGGGCGCGCCGTCACCAGCTGGGCTGGGAGCATCGGAGCTGCTCGCCGAGTGCGGCGGTGAAGCCGTCCTCGTCGGTTTCGTTTTCCTCTTCGGGAGGGCCCTCGCCTCCCTTTCCTTCTTCTTCTTCTTCTTCTTCGACGGAGTGGCTTGAAGGCACGAGGTGGTCTCTGGGAGCTCGTCGTCGTCATCATGACGCTCGAGGCTTCTGCTCGCCTCGATCTCGTGCTGACGTTGCCCACGGGTCTTTCGGACCAGCGGGGCGACTTCCTCTTCGGACTCTTCCTCGTCATCCTCGTTGCCCCTCGCGGGTGGCGATTCGCCTATGTCCTGGGCGGATGGCCCCGGGCTCTCGTCATCCGAAGGTGGGAGCCACCCTTCCACCACTTGGAATAGCTGCGATGAATACAAAACAGAATCAGAATTACCGCGACTGCATACACTGCGACTGCGAACAAGGTAAAGGAATTACCGTTGGAGCCGGACGCTTCGCGGTGTAGGGGGCGACCCCAGCCTGCGCATCCAGGTACACCGCCTGGGTGATCTTCTTCAACGCTGGGATATAATCCTCTAGCTTCCACTCGTCGAGGCAGGCCTTCGTCGAGTCTCCCCGGCCCGTGTACTGGTACATATAGTGGTCGCGTTGGGCGAGTGGAACGAGCCGTCGCCCAAGCCAGCAATTGTACAAGTTTATCGTCTGAAGGCCTTTCTTTTTCAGACCACGGATGGTCTGGAGCATCTCGTCAACGACCATCCGCTGGTCGTCGGGGAGCTTGCCGACTTGGAGATGGCGCGGCTCAGAACGATTGGCCGAGTACCGCGGGATCGCCACTTCGTCCTCCGGGGTTGCCTCGGCCACGTAGAACCACGACTTCTTCCAGTCGCTCGCTGCCTTGGCGGGTAGCATCAGATCAAAAAAAGAAGCTTTGGACTTGAGCTGGAACGTCAAGCCGCCCGCGGCTAGCATTGGACCGCCTGCCTCCTCGCGGCTGATCCGTCCGTGGAACAGATCTTGCCACAAGGGAAAGTAGGGCCGGCAGCCCAAGTAGCACTCGCAGAACGCCACGAAGATGGCGAGCTGCTCGATGCTGTGGGGACCCAGATCTAAAGGCTGGATCGCTTAGTAGGCGCAAAAGCGCCGGAAGAACAAAGACGTGGGAAACCCTAGTCCCCGCTCGAGATGACTGGTGAAACAGACGAATTCCCTCTCTCGCGGGTTTGGGGTCGTTTCTCCGGCTGCGGGGATACGCCAACAGCCGGCTCGCAGGATCCCGGCTTCCTCGAAAGAGGCCAGCTGCGCCCTCGTACACTTGGACCTGCCCCATGGTTCGGTGGAAAGGGCCATGGCTGAGAGGTTGGTTGGAGATCGGGGGATTTCGAGTCGATTGGATCGCGGAGCAGAGGAAGGAAAATGTGCGCACTCGGAAGAAGTGGTGGGCAGTTGGCTCTACGATTGCCTGCCATTCCTCTTATATAGCGGGAGTTGCCCGCCAAATTAGGGGGCCGTTACCGCGCGATGATTACGCCAAAAGTTACCGTTGGATTACCCCCAACGGCTAGTTTGACTATGCCTGACGGTCCAACTTCAGCCACTCGGCTCGCCGGGTCAATCACCATGACCGCGTCCCGCCGACTCGACTCGCCCAAGACGCGACTTGGTTCACCGGATTTTCTCCTTTATACAGGAGCCCGCCGACGATTCGACTGGATGCCTACTTTGAAGCCGCATACTCCGACTGCCAGCAGCCACTTACGCCCAATCGACGACGGCCTCGGGGACTACTGATGGGGATATGCCTACTGGGGTATACCCAGCAGGGCGTTTCCGACTGGCCCGTGAGCTGGCGAGTGGGCCTGCAGAACGGCGAGTGGATTGAATCCCAGCAAGGTACCGAGCGACTGGAAGCTGAAGGCCCAGGCGAGTAGATAGGCCCAGTCGGGCTAGGTTAAACGACTACTGAATCTGTAACCGAATCGGTTGAGATATGTAAACCCTAGGGGAGGTGAGCCTATATAAACCTCCCTATGGGGCGATTAGAGACACGTTCCCTCATACACCCAAGCGACTCGCCGCCTAGCCGCCGAGCTCGCCCATTGTAACACCTCCATAATACAATCTAGCAGGAGTAGGTCTTTACCCTCCGGGGGGCCGAACCTGGGTAAAACCCTGCGTCTTTGCCCTCATCTCGCACCGCAGATGGCTGGCCGCCCTTGCCCCTCGTTCTACTACTCGCTGCCGATTGCAGCATCTGCCGTGACCATTCCCACGACAATATGTATCCTGAATATGATGATACTGCAACGGGGGGTAGATAATGAAGATCAAGAGGGAGCATATGGGCCCACTGATGACGATCTTGGTCGGGCCATTACTGATGCAAAGGAAGAATGTGCAACTGAAAAGGAGAAGGAGAAGCTGGAGCAGATGTTAAAGGATCACAAAACATTGTTGTATCCAACTTGCGAAGATGGCCACAAAAAGCTAGGTACCACACTGGATTTGCTGCAATGGAAGGCAGAGAATGGTGTGACTGACAGCGCATTTTCAAAGTTGTTGGTAAAAATGAAGAATCTTCTTCCAAGAAATAATGAGTTGCCCGACAGTACATACCAAGCAAAGAAGGTTGTCTGCCCTCTAGGATTAGACCTGCAGAAGATACATGCCTGCATTAATGACTGCATCCTCTACCGCGGTGAGAAGTATGAGAATTTGGATGCATGCCCGGTATGCACTGCACTGCGGTATAAGATCAGACGAGACGATCCTGGTGATGTTGAGGGCGAGGCCCCTAGGAAGAAGGTTCCCGCCAAGGTTATGTGGTATGCTCCTATAATACCACGGTTAAAACGTCTCTTCAGAAATAAAGAGCATGCCAAGTTGTTGCGATGGCACATGGAAGACCGTAAGAAAGACGCGATGTTGAGACACCCCGCTGATGGGTCACAGTGGAGAAAAGTCGAGCGAGAGTACCCGGACTTCGCACGTGACGCAAGGAACTTAAGGTTTGGTCTAAGTATAGACGGCATGAATCCTTTTGGTGAGCAGAGCTGCAGTCACAGCACCTGGCCTGTGACCCTATGTATCTATAACCTTCCTCCTTGGTTGTGTATGAAGAGGAAGTTCATTATGATGCCAGTGCTCATCCAAGGCCCGAGGCAACCCGGCAACGACATTGATGTGTACCTAAGGCCATTAGTTGAAGAACTTTTACAGCTGTGGGCCAAACCAGGTGTACGTATGTGGGATGAGCACAAAGGGGAGCCATTTGACCTACGAGCATTGCTTTTCGTAACCATCAATGATTGGCCTGCTCTTAGTAACATTTCAGGGCAGACAAACAAGGGATACAATGCATGCACACACTGTTTAGATGAGACTGAAAGTGTATATTTGGATAAATGTAAGAAGGTTGTGTACCTAGGGTATCGCCAATTTCTTCCGAACCTGCATCCAGTAAGAAAGAAAGGCAAGCATTTCAAACGTCTGGCAGAACCCCAGAGGAAGCCTGTCCTCCGTACCGGTGAGGAGGTATTTGGTATGGTCAAGGACCTAGAAGTAATCTTTGGAAAAGGTCTTGGCAGTCTATCTGTTCCGAATGACGATGCCGGACACGCGCCCATGTGGAAGAAGCAATCTATATTTTTGGACCTACCCTATTGGAAAGTCTTAGAGGTCCGCTCTTCAATCGACGTGATGCACGTGACGAAGAATGTTTGCGTGAACCTGCTAGGCTTTCTAGGAGTGTATGGGAAGACAAAAGATACACCGGAAGCACGGCAGGACCAGCAACGTCTGAAAGCCCCTGAAGAGCCTATGCATCCTGAGAACGAGAAGGGTAAACGATTCCACTTAACTCTTGCCAGCTACGCTCTTACCAAAGCAGAGAAGGAAATCTTTTTTAATGTCTGAGCAGTATCAAGGTCCCGTCTGGCTTCTCGTCGAATATAAAGGGAATAATAAATATGGCAGAGAAAAAATTCCAAAACCTGAAGTCTCATGACTGCCACGTGATTATGACACAATTGCTTCCGATTGCATTGAGGGGGCTTCTACCTGAAAATGTTCGAGTACCCATTGTGAAGCTATGTGCATTCCTCAATGCAATATCTCAGAAGGTAATCGATCCAGAAAGCCTACCAGGGTTACAAACAGATGTGGCCCAATGTCTTGTCAGCTTGGAGTTGGTGTTCCCACCATCCTTCTTCAATATTATGACGCATCTCCTGGGTCACCTAGTAGAAGATATTGCCATTCTCAGTCCTGTATTTCTACACAATATGTTCCCCTTTGAGAGGTACATGGGAGTCTTAAAGAAATATGTTCATAATCGTGCTAGGCCAGAAGGAAGCAGCTCCAAGGGCTATGTAACAGAGGAGGTCATTGAGTTCTGTGTTGATTTTATTCCTGACCTTAAGGCGATTGGTGTTCCAGAATCACGACATGAGGGGAGACTGCGTGGAAAAGGCACCCTAGGATGTAAAGCAATGATATGTAGGGACGGGCATTCTCTCAATCAAGCACACTACACGGTTTTACAAAGATCTATCTTGGTTGCCCCGTATATCAATGAACACAAGAATTTAATATGCCTCAAACACCCGGGGCAGTCTGATAATGGATTATAAGTGAACACATGGCGAGTTTTGGCGGCTGGCTGCAAAGACTTCTCACGAATAACACCATTGTTGGGGATCAGATGTACTTGTTGGCCAGGACACCATCTTCGACTGTATGTACTTTCCAAGGGTACGAGATAAATGGGAATACATTTTACACGATAGGCCAAGATAAAAAGAGCACCAACCAAAATAGTGGTGTCCGCTTCGATGCAGCAGAAGACAATGGGCAGAAGACCACGTATTATGGGTTCATAGAGGAGATATGGGAACTTGACTATGGACCTAATTTTAAGGTCCCGTTGTTTCGATGCAAATGGGTCAAGCTAACAGGAGGAGGGGTTGAGGTATACAAGAAGTACGGAATGACAACGGTGGATCTCAACAATCTTATGAAGGTAGACAAGAACTTAGACGAACCATTCGTCCTAGCCAATGATGTGGCTCAGGTTTTCTATGTGAAGGACATGTCCTCCAGACCAAAAAAAAGAAAAAATATGCAAACGAATACATCATATGATGAGCCAAAGCGTCACATAGTTCTTTCAGGGAAAAGAAACATCGTGGGAATCGAGGACAAGACAGACATGTCAGAAGATTATAATAAGTTTGATGAAATTCCGCCCTTCATAGTGAAAACTGACCCAAGCATTCCGTTAAGTAAAGAAGATGCTCCATGGTTACGTCTGAAGCGATCATAAAGAAGGACATATGCCAAGAAGTTCATGCTCATATTATGTAACTCTAGTTCATGTTTTTAATATTAATACATGTCTTGAGTGTTAGTCTTGTTTTGTGGATGGACCGGGACTATGAGAAGAAGTTGTCCCGATTCGTACTTACCATTAAGATCTGATCTCCAAACGCGCGCGGTCACATATTAGGGAGTGCCTCTATGACCAGTTTCTTGGAGATGCCGGAGGACTGGGCTCCGTCGGCATCTCCCTGAAACTGGCCGTAGTGGTGTCCCTGCTCTCAAAAACCATCTTGCAGCTTTGTAACTTCTCTAACTAGATCAATACACCTGGGAGCTAACTAATTTCACATATTAGGGAGTGCCTCTATGACCAGTTTCTCGGAGATGCCGGAGGACTGGGCTCCGTCGGCATCTCCCTGAAACTGGCCGTAGTGGTGTCCCTGCTCTCGAAAACCATCTTGGAGATGCCTCAAACTGGCTAGAGGACTGGACTCACAAGGATGCCTATTTATAGTACAAGCAGCTCGACATAGTGTCGACACTTACGAAATAATGTCGACACTCACCCCTATTATTAGTGCTGACTCGTGTTTTGTCCCGGTTGGTGTCTCCAACCAGGACTAAAGGTTCATCTTTAGTCCCGGTTGGTGTCGCCAACCGGGACTAAAGGTTCATCTTTAGTCCCGGTTGGTGACACCATCCGGGACAAGGTACATGCCGCACGACATAATGTCGACACTCACCCCTATTATTAGTGCTGACTCGTGTTTTGTCCCGGTTGGTGTCTCCAACCAGGACTAAAGGTTCATCTTTAGTCCCGGTTGGTGTCTCCAACCGGGACTAAAGGTTCATCCCGCCATTTTTTCCCGCCATTTTTCTTCCCGCCATTTTTCTTCCCGCCATTTTTCTTCCCGCCAGTTCTTCCCTCCAGTTCTTCCCGCTAGTACACTATATATATATATATATATGTAGGGTTGGCCTCCATTGTCATTGCACATCTCTAGACTCATATCTGTAACCTCATCACTCTTTCCCATGGCTTCCACCGTAGCACTAACCCCCAGGGAGGCGGAGGCGCTTTGCGCCTCGAACTACCCCTGCCCGTCGGGCTACTGTGTCCCCGTCGGCTGGATGCTGAGCGTCGGAGGTGTGCCGGTTCCTCCTGTCCCTCTAGGTGTGGCGCGCCGGATGGCCATCACGAACCACTACTACTTCGAGCTCACGCCAGAGCAGCGGAGGAATCCCAGATGGCATCCCGACTATTTCCCTACTTGGGAAGCCTTCTTCATGGATCGGCGTGAGAGGGAGCTCGCCAGGCACGAGGAGGACGGCCCACCTCCTCCTAACTTCAACGAGGCCGGCCGTCGGCTATGGTGGCGCGGTCGGACTCTCCAGAGCGTCATGGCCTATGACACTGCCGCCGACTCTAACCCCCGTCTGCGCTACCCTCAAGTCCAGCCCATGCGCTACCCTCAAGTCCAGCCCACGCGTACTCTCCAGAGGTTCAATTACGGCGACCCCGACGACGACAACGATGACGGCGGCGGCGAGTACGACGACTACAGTGGCGATTATTACAGGTGTAGGCAGGAGCATGACTGAATCACTCCAACATTCCGAAACAAGTTCGGCCGATTGTTACTTAATCTGGCCATGTATCTTAATTTTCAGTTCTTTTATGTATCTTAATTTTCAGTTCCAGTTCGGCTTTATGTAACTTACTATTAGTTGTATTCTCATTCAAGGTTGACAATATGCTATTTTATCAAAAAACAATGCAAGTTGAGCGAGGCTTGGCCCCGAGCTAAGAATCATCATGCCCGTTGTTCGACAAAGTTTGTCGATAGTTTAAAACGGGGATAAAAAAATAAAAAAAGATCGAAACAGTGCGAAACCTTCGCGTGGTGTTATATTATGTGACATAGTTAGAAGGAAAAATCTCAAACTTGGTATATTGATTATGTCTCAAAAAAACCTTCACAAAATGACCTATCTCATTCGAGGTTTCTTGACTTTCCGGTCAAATGACCAATGTTATGGCTAGAATCAAGGCATAGTTTGTGATAATATGGCCATATTGTGCATACATGTGCATCATGGCATGGCAAACAATGTTGCAAGAGGAAGTTTTCCTTTTTATCGCACCAAAAAGGCATTTTCCATTTTCCGAGCATAAAAACGGACGGTTTTGTGAAGCAACCACCAAATGACTAATTCAAAAACCCACCAACACATTTTACAAAAATACTAGACCACCTTATATGGACAATGTACCAACAAGGGGATCTGAAACCTTTCCATCCACCTCTGGTGAAAAAGACAAATTCGTCCCGAATCGGCACGAAGTGGGTCAGATATGAACTACAGGTACATGATACGATGCTCATGATTTTTTACAAAAAATCATTTTTAGGTTGACAATATGCTATTTTATCAAAAAAAAATGCAAGTTGAGCGAGGCTTGGCCCCGAGCTAAGAATCATCATGCCCGTTGTTCGACAAAGTTTGTCGATAGTTTAAAACGGGGATAACAAATAAAAAAAGATCGAAACAATGCGAAACCTTCGCGTGGTGTTATATTATGTGACATAGTTAGAAGGAAAAATCTCAAACTTGGTATATTGATTATGTCTCAAAAAACCTTCACAAAATGACCTATCTCATTCGAGGTTTCTTGGCTTTCGGGTGAAATGACCAATGTTATGGCTAGAATCAAGGAATGAGTTGTGATAATATGGCCATATTGTGCATACATGTGCATCATGGCATGGCAAACAATGTTGCAAGAAGAAGTTTTCCTTTTTATCGCACCAAAAAGGCATTTTCCATTTTCCGAACATAAAAAACGGACGGTTTTGTGAAGCAACCACCAAATGACTAATTCAAAAAACCACCAACACATTTTACAAAAATACTAGACCACCTTATATGGACAATATAACAACAGAGGGATCTGAAACCTTTCCGTCCACCTCTGGTGAAAAAGACAAATTCCTGCCGAATCGGCAGGAAGTGGGTCAGATATGAACTACAGGTACATGATACGATGATCATGATTTTTTACAAAAATCATTTTTTGGTTGACAATATGCTATTTTATAAAAAAACAATGCAAGTTGAGCGAGGCTTGGCCCCGAGTTAAGAATCATCATGCCCGTTGTTCGACAAAGTTTGTCGATAGTTTAAAAGGGGGATAAAAAATAAAAAAAGATCGAAACAATGCGAAACCTTCGCGTGGTGTTATATTATGTGACATAGTTAGAAGGAAAAATCTCAAACTTGGTATATTGATTATGTCTCAAAAAAACCTTCACAAAATGACCTATCTCATTCGAGGTTTCTTGGCTTTCGGGTCAAATGACCAATGTTATGGCTAGAATCAAGGCATAGTTTGTGATAATATGGCCATATTGTGCATACATGTGCAACATGGCTTGGCAAACAATGTTGCAAGAGGAAGTTTTCCTTTTTATCGCACCAAAAAGGCATTTTCCATTTTCCGAGCATAAAAACGGACGGTTTTGTGAAGCAACCACCAAATGACTAATTTAAAAAACCACCAACACATTTTACAAAAATACTAGACCACCTTATATGGACAATGTACCAACAGGGGGATCTGAAACCTTTCCATCCACCTCTGGTGAAAAAGACAAATTCGTGCCGAATCGGCACGAAGTGGGTCAGATATGAACTACAGGTACATGATACGATGCTCATGATTTTTTACAAAAAATCATTTTTAGGTTGACAATATGCTATTTTATCAAAAAAAAACAATGCAAGTTGAGCGAGGCTTGGCCCCGAGCTAAGAATCATCATGCCCGTTGTTCGACAAAGTTTGTCGATAGTTTAAAACAGGGATAAAAAAATAAAAAAAGATCGAAACAATGCGAAACCTTCGCGTGGTGTTATATTATGTGACATAGTTAGAAGGAAAAATCTCAAACTTGGTATATTGATTATGTCTCAAAAAACCTTCACAAAATGACCTATCTCATTCGAGGTTTCTTGGCTTTCGGGTGAAATGACCAATGTTATGGCTAGAATCAAGGCATGATTTGTGATAATATGGCCATATTGTGCATACATGTGCATCATGGCATGGCAAACAATGTTGCAAGAAGAAGTTTTCCTTTTTATCGCACCAAAAAGGCATTTTCCATTTTCCGAACATAAAAAACGGATGGTTTTGTGAAGCAACCACCAAATGACTAATTCAAAAAACCACCAACACATTTTACAAAAATACTAGACCACCTTATATGGACAATATAACAACAGAGGGATCTGAAACCTTTCCGTCCACCTCTGGTGAAAAAGACAAATTCCTGCCGAATCGGCAGGAAGTGGGTCAGATATGAACTATAGGTACATGATACGATGATCATGATTTTTCACAAAAATCATTTTTTGGTTGACAATATGCTATTTTATAAAAAAACAATGCAAGTTGAGCGAGGCTTGGCCCCGAGTTAAGAATCATCATGCCCGTTGTTCGACAAAGTTTGTCGATAGTTTAAAACGGGGATAAAAAAATAAAAAAAGATCGAAACAATGCGAAACCTTCGCGTGGTGTTATATTATGTGACATAGTTAGAAGGAAAAATCTCAAACTTGGTATATTGATTATGTCTCAAAAAAACCTTCACAAAATGACCTATCTCATTCGAGGTTTCTTGGCTTTCGGGTCAAATGACCAATGTTATGGCTAGAATCAAGGCATAGTTTGTGATAATATGGCCACATTGTGCATACATGTGCATCATGGCATGGCAAACAATGTTGCAAGAGGAAGTTTTCCTTTTTATCGCACCAAAAAGGCATTTTCCATTTTCCGAGCATAAAAACGGACGGTTTTGTGAAGCAACCACCAAATGACTAATTTAAAAAACCACCAACACATTTTACAAAAATACTAGACCAGCTTATATGGACAATGTACCAACAGGGGGA
This sequence comes from Avena sativa, assembly GCA_916181665.1. Taxonomy (NCBI): domain Eukaryota; kingdom Viridiplantae; phylum Streptophyta; class Magnoliopsida; order Poales; family Poaceae; genus Avena; species Avena sativa. The sequence continues at coordinate 430,965,126 of OV702280.1, forward strand.
TCTGAAACCTTTCCATCCACCTCTGGTGAAAAAGACAAATTCGTGCCGAATCGGCACGAAGTGGGTCAGATATGAACTACAGGTACATGATACGATGCTCATGATTTTTTACAAAAAATCATTTTTAGGTTGACAATATGCTATTTTATCAAAAAAAAACAATGCAAGTTGAGCGAGGCTTGGCCCCGAGCTAAGAATCATCATGCCCGTTGTTCGACAAAGTTTGTCAATAGTTTAAAACGGGGATAAAAAAATAAAAAAAGATTGAAACAATGTGAAACCTTCGCGTGGTGTTATATTATGTGACATAGTTAGAAGGAAAAATCTCAAACTTGGTATATTGATTATGTCTCAAAAAACCTTCACAAAATGACCTATCTCATTCGAGGTTTCTTGGCTTTCGGGTGAAATGACCAATGTTATGGCTAGAATCAAGGCATGATTTGTGATAATATGGCCATATTGTGCATACATGTGCATCATGGCATGGCAAACAATGTTGCAAGAAGAAGTTTTCCTTTTTATCGCACCAAAAAGGCATTTTCCATTTTCCGAACATAAAAAACGGACGGTTTTGTGAAGCAACCACCAAATGACTAATTCAAAAAACCACCAACACATTTTACAAAAATACTAGACCACCTTATATGGACAATATAACAACAGAGGGATCTGAAACCTTTCCGTCCACCTCTGGTGAAAAAGACAAATTCCTGCCAAATCGGTAGGAAGTGGGTCAGATATGAACTACAGGTACATGATACGATGATCATGATTTTTTAGAAAAATCATTTTTTGGTTGACAATATGCTATTTTATAAAAAAACAATGCAAGTTGAGCGAGGCTTGGCCCCGAGTTAAGAATCATCATGCCCGTTGTTCGACAAAGTTTGTCGATAGTTTAAAACGGGGATAAAAAAAAGATCAAAACAGTGCGAAACCTTCGCGTGGTGTTATATTATGTGACATAGTTAGAAGGAAAAATCTCAAACTTGGTATATTGATTATGTCTCAAAAAACCTTCACAAAATGACCTATCTCATTCGAGGTTTCTTGGCTTTCGGGTCAAATGACCAATGTTATGGCTAGAATCAAGGCATAGTTTGTGATAATATGGCCATATTGTGCATACATGTGCATCATGGATGGCAAACAATGTTGCAAGTGGAAGTTTTCCTTTTTATCGCACCAAAAAGGCATTTTCCATTTTCCGAGCATAAAAAACGGACGGTTTTGTGAAGCAACCACCAAATGGCTAATTCAAAAAACCACCAACACATTTTACAAAAATACTAGACCACCTTATATGGACAATGTCCCAACAGGGGGATCCGAAACCTTTCCGTCCACCTCTGGTGAAAAAGACAAATTCATGCCGAATCGGGAGGAAGTGGGTCAGTTATGAACTACAGGTACATGATACGATGCTCATGATTCTTTACAAAAATCATTTTTAGGTTCACAATATGCTATTTTATCAAAAAAACAATGCAAGTCGAGGCTTGGTCAGATTCAAGTGTATACAAAAGATGCGACATTTAAATATCCAATCAATTCAAAAATGTTAATACAAAAGATGTGGAATTAAAATATGATTTGCTCTAATAAAATAGGGTTAGATTCCTTTTTAGATGCTTAATATTTCTTATGTTCAAAGTTTTAGGATTTAACAATTTATTTTTGTTTGAATTGAATTGAATAATCAAAATTTATATGTAAGTGTTTTAATCATTTTGAAAATTTTCATGTAAAGTAAATATAAAATTATTTACATGACTGGATAGATATTATTTTTCTGAAAATTATGATATATTATTCATATTTTTCTGAGTTGAAATGAAAAAGATATGAATTTTCTAAATTCATATCCTATTTTTTGAATAAAAAATGCCCCTTTAATGCATGAAATAAATGCCCCCCTTTAACACCGGTTCCAGACATGAACCGGTGTTAAAGGGGGGGGCGCATTTATTTCGTTTCGCGCGCACCCCCCCTTTAACACCAGTTCGTGTCTGGAACCGGTGTTAAAGGGGGGGTGTAATAAATGCGCGCGCAAAACGAATCCCCCCCTTTAACACCGGTTCCAGCCCTGAACCGGTGTTAAAGGGGGGGTATTAAATGCCCTTCCCCTTCCTTTCTTCCCCCAGAGCCAGATCGAACCGCCACCGCCACCGCGCGCGCGCCATCGGAGCAGAGAGAAGCCACCGCCACCGCCCATCGGAGCAGAGAGAAGCCACCGCCACCGCCCTCGGAGCGTGAGGGAGGAATCGGCCGTGGGTGCCCTGAATCGTCGGCCCTGTCACCTCCACCTCTATCCGCCGCTCGCCATCGACACTGCCGGCAACCCCGACCTTCCCCGGCCTCGTCGACCCCACCATCGGCTTCCTGGTGAGCCTCTGGTGCTCAGGCGCATCTTCTCTTCCTCCCTCACGATCTATATCGCCTCCGCATCGTGTAACCGCCGCCGACCGGCGCAGTTCCGCCTCGTTCTCTGTTCTCCGGCGACCAAAAAGGGGAGGCGCCGCCACTACTAGGTCCGCCTCGACCTCCTCTTTCCAACCAGCCCAACCACAAGTCCCCGCGTGTAGCAGATCGACGGGAGAAAGATCGACCTAAGAGGAGCTCCATTGCTGACGTCAGCGTGATGCAATAAACCTTTTCTTTTTCTTTTATTATTTCTGTAATTATTTTTCTGTAATTATTTCAGTGAAGAAAATACCTGACATGTAGGCCCTATCTGTAAGTGATAAAAACATTTCCATAAATGTTTTCTAATTAAGAAAATTGTTTAAGTAAATTCCAAAAATGCAAATTATTTTATAATATTCCAAAAAATAATTTAAAATGAAATAATTTAAAATGCAAATTATTTTATAATGCATCCGCGCGTAGAGCAGAGAGCAGCCGCGCCGGCGCCGCGTCCAGCCCTCGTCGTCGGAGCCGCTGCCCTCGCCCTCGCCGTCGGAGCCGCCATCCACGCCTCTGCGTCCGGCAGTCGTCGGCGGCACTCAGTGGAAGCAATGACATAGAGAAATGACATTAAAACAAGATGAATAGAAAGAAACTTTGTTACAGGTCTTTGTTACAGGTGTAGCTCCATCCGTCCACAAATATTGACCATCATTTGGTGAACAATGTGGGGAATATGTGTGATGTATAAAAGATGTAGTCGTGTATTCATATTTGAGTAAAGTTTCTGATGTTGTAACATCGATAATATTGTTTACTTAGTGTTGGTGGTGAACTTGATGGTCAAAATCGGGAAACTCGAAACTAAGATGGCATGTAATTATGGAGGGAGTAGTAGTATAGATAGGTTGTCAAGCGGGGCGGGTTCGCGGGCAACATAGTTTCACCGGCTAATATACATTGTACTACATGCATAGATTAAAACTTGTATACAAATTGGACTGCGTGTAGGTGTAGCTGTCTGAGACTAAATAATTTTCCGCAAACCCGCCCCACTTGTATACAAACTTGCATCCTGCCAACGTTACCCTCTTGGGGGTGTCGTTGTGGAGCTCTGACTCATCCTGATTAGGGTTTGGACCCCTCGGAACTCGTTTAAAATGATCAAGCATCCTTAGGGTTTTAATTTCATTTGTGTATTTATTTGTGTATTTTTGTATGAATAATATGTATATTGTGTATGAATCCAAGTCCACTTGAATGTTTACACTCTTACTCTAGATAATATTATTGTTTTAGAAACTATGGATCCACTTAGTAGAAACCTTTGTGGCATCCCGCAAAACCACTACTAGAAAATAGCGTTGTTTTTGTGCATTGCATCATCATGACCGCATGCTCATGTCATCATGCCACATTGCATTTGAGCATCGTCATCATCATGCATATTATTTTTTTACTTGAAACTATGTTGCGAAAATCTATTGTTTTCTGAAACTAGCCCTCCTTCTATTTCAAATTAAACCCCGGATGTTTCCGGATATTTTGTTTGTCTAAAACTAATTACAAAATTTATTTTTAAATTAAATAAAAATCTATATTATTTTTAGGGGCAGTCGAACGGGCCGATTCGACCCAGTTGACCACCCCCAGAATAAAATCGGTCCACCCTAAACCCCTTTTTACACCCAGACCTAGTCTACCCACCCAACCAGCCACATCACCCCCTCCTATCGCGAGACGCCACCTCACCCTCTTCCTTCCCTCCAGCCAACCCCCAGCTGCCACGTCACCCCAGCCACCTCTCTCTCCTCTCACCCCACTCCCCACTCAACCCTGCCGCCCCACACATGCCCCCCAACACACGCAGCACACACGCATCACACGCACACACACCGACACACGCCAGCCCCACCCGGCCCACCCTGCCCACTCCCGTCGCCCAGCCCCACCCGCTAGCCCCACCTCGCGTTCGACCCCACCGCCGCACCGACAGCTCCGCCGCCCACCTCGCTCGCAACCCCAGAGCCCCGCGCGCCGCTCCTCCCCTTCCGGCTCCGACCTCCCCGCCGCATCGCCCACCAGCGCCGCCGCAGCCCCTCTGGCGCCTCCCTTCTCTCCTCCCCGAGGTCGCCCCTCGCCTCACCCGTCCGCCTCCTCCGCCCTGGACCACCTCCACCCCATCCTCCGGCAGCATCCCGCCACCGCCGGTCGCCCCTCCCTCTGCCGGCGCGCCCCCGGCCTCCTCCCTCCGGCTTCCTCTTTCCCACCGGCGCCGCCTCCTCGCCTCTCTGCACCTCCTTGCCGCCGTCCTCCCCTCGAGCTCGCCGGCCGTCGCTGCCCCTCCGGCCACCTCCCTCCTGAGCACCCAGCGGCCTCGCCCCTTCCTCCTTCCGCACCGACCGTGGCCCCTCCCCCTCGCCTCGCGCGCCTCCCGAGCCTCCCCGCCGGACCTCGCCGGCCTCCCTAGCTCCAGCTCCTCCGTCGGCCTCTGCTGCCGCGCCTCCGCCTCGTCGCCGGGAGCCGTCGCCCTCCTCCCCGGCCGTGGTTCCGCCGCCGCCTGCCCCTCGTCCCTGCCTGCTCCCCCGAGCCGCCGACGACCCTCGCCGTCCGCCAAGGCCTCCTCCAGCGAGCCGCCTCCGGCCGCCCTCGCTCTCTCGCAGCCGCGTCATCGCTTTGCCGTGCGGACCCCGCCGTCGCGCCTGGCCATCCCGTGCGCCGCCACCGCGTCAGTATCGCCCCTCTACAGGATCTCGTCGCCCTGCTGGCCCGAGCGGGGAGATCGACCAACGGAACAACGAGCTCTCCCTCATGGAACCGAGACCGAACTCGATAACCGCCAAGGCCGCACGATCTTCCGTCGACCGACGTTGAGTTGAACCGAATAGGGCGCCGCTCGAAGACCATCGAGGTTTGAAGATGAACCCGAGGAAATTCTAGGAAGATCGACAAGGAATCTGATGCCCAACATCGACAAGATCTTCGACATGCGTCGCCATACTCGAAGCCCACTTCGCGGACCCGGCGACCGCGCATGCGACAAGACCTTCGTCCCGGATGCGAATACGCCAAGTTCGTCTACCCCGGACACCGTGCGACAAGATCTACTTCACGGATCCGAAGACCCCGGTACCCGTTCCACTCAAGTCCGCCATCGACGACAAGATCGGCACCGACCAGGGTGAGTTCGATGCGCCCCCGACACCAAACCAAGTTCTGCATCCCGAACGCCATGACCGTCGACATGACCCGAAGACCACGGATGCGCCAAGATCTACTCTGTTATCCGAGAACGCCCCCCCCCCCCCCCGGAGTCCGAACCCCAGATCCGAACCCTGAGACCGAACCCCGGAACCCCAAGATCTGCCGAGCCCTAATGTGTGACCCCTTTCTCGAGCCCTATTTTTATAAATGTGATATAAACTTGTTGCATATTAAATCGATCATGCATGCATATTTGTGTGGTTTGGGGGCCTTATGCCGATTCACCTTATAATTAAATATGGGGCCATATGCGGGATATCTTTGTCTTATTCCGGACTCCATTTAAATTTGTGTAGCGAACCGGTGATATACCTTGCCATGTTAAGACAACATTTAAATTGCGGGGTACCTAAATAACTCGAACCATTTAATTAATTGTCGGGACCCCGGTTCCGCTTAATATTGCCTAATCGCATCGCATCTTTGCCATGTCATACATCATACATGCATCATGCCCGATCTTTTGTCGTAATATTAAATAGTGCATCCGGTGTTTATTCTAGTGTTTTGCTTCTTCGCGGATAAGGCCGTTGAGTTGATGCGAGTGCCGACCCGATCTTCGGTTGAACCTTCGGCAATGTTTTCAGGCGAGCATCTCCCCCTTTCTACCTATCTTACTTTTATAGTATGTATTGCCTCCTGTTGATCTATTGCTATCTGTGTTGCGATGCTCTAGTTTTCGTACCCGTGATATCCCTTGCAGCCTTATATTGCCTTGGACACATCCTATTACCTGTTGTTTGGTTGATAGTTGGTCTTGCGCGTCGTAGTCGCTTGCTCGAGTGCTGTTGCGTGTCGTCAAGTACCACAGTTGTTGGAGTACTGCCGCATGCTTAATGTTGGAGATGATCATGGCTTTAATTATCTTTTACTTTAATTATTGTTTAACAACTAAAATTGAAGTAGGTAAGCAGAGGCACAGGTGGGCAATAGATGTTATTTGGTTGTTAACCGTCCACTTGTGTCCCGTAGGACCCCGAGTTCTTGACACCTGTTCCGAGATCGAGCGCGCTAACCACCGGTGGGGAGATATGGGCCCCCCATCGATTAGTACCTGATTTCAAAGTATTGTACTGGGGGCCACAAAGTAGTTTGGGGCTTTATTACTATTCTGTACTTATGCCATGCTTTACGGCTTTATTTAAATTGTGCGATGGATAGCACACTGTACTGTTTAGGATCGGGACACGTTTTCGCGGTGTCGACAAGCCCAGTTTTGGGTCCCCAGTCGTTCACAGCCGTCTACCCAAACCCTGAGTCCGTCTCGGAGACCGGCCGACTTCGTTGCGGGTGTACTTAGTGGGGTGGCCCCCGTGCTTGCTTTGGGTCTGGAAACGTCATGACTTAGGCCCCGCCGACATACCGATGGGTGTATGTTAACTGATCTGGCAAAAAGGGTCGAAGTGCTTGTGGATACTTTGGTGCACCCCTGCAGGGTTAAATCTTTTCGAGAAGCCGTGTCCGCGGTTATGGACGACTTGGAGCACAGTGCTTGATCATAGACAACTATAACTAAAGTTTACTGTTATAAATTGACTTGTATCCGATATGACTAGTAATCAGCTTCACTACAACGGAATGGCTAAATATAAGTACCAACAACTGCTGGGTTTGGGATATCTCATGATAATTGTATTTGACTAGTAAGTGTCGCAATTACAACAGAATGGTTAACTAAAACGGCCCACTGTTTATTTTATCAGGACGATTATCTACACCTGACTAGCAATTGCTGCAACAATAACTGAATAAATAAAACTGCCAACTGTGTGAGTTCCTCGGTTGACTTCCTCGTTTGGTCTCGAGGGGGAATACCAGGATGGGATTGTTTGGTGTTAGTATCAGGTTGGTTCCGGATATGTCTTCCTTACCCCTCTCTGATAGCCGCCTATTTTATCGAGTCTCTATAGGTTGTTTAGTGCATGCTGCGCTGCCGCTGCAGTCCACCATACCTATGTAGGCGAGGACCGCCGAATTCTAGCCTCGCCGTGTACTGGCCTCAGTACTGACCGCTCTCTATTTTTCCTTTGCCCTTTGTCGGCACCCCTTTTGTTTAAGAAGGTATTGAGATCGACGTCGTTAGCCGGGTTACCCTTCCGGCTTGGCCTGGGCAGGGTTATGGACGCCATTGGTTATTCTTCAGGGCGCTTAGCCCCATTTGCATCTTGTTCGTAGCTGGACGCTTTATCGTTTTCAAGGTGATCTGGATCTTTGTTCTGTATATCTGTATTCTTGACTCATGGAGTCGTGTTGTATATATATCTGTTCCGTGGGTCCCATCGAGGACTGTTGTGTAATGTTATTACTTTGTTTTCCACCCGCACGAAAGTGCCTGGTGGGCACCTTTGAATCGTTTCTATGCGGGTTTGGCGGGTTTCGCTAAAACTTGCATAGGGCCGATTCTGAGGGTGTTACAACCTTGAAGAAGAAGAAATAATGGAGAACATTATTGATGAGGACACCTCACAATATCTAAACTTGGAGGGACATGATGACAACTCAAGTAGTCATGGAGAAGATGAAGACTCCGGTGAACGCAATTTAGTGATTACAAAGTCCGGCGAGGTATATGCATTGATTAAGCCTCTGCTGACTTCCACCAACAATCTTCTTCTACATGTATTAATTAACGCTTCTTTCTTCTTTTAGCCCTCTGGATCGACCAGCCAGCAACCATCTTCTTCTACGAAAAAGAGCAAGCGAGGCGCGAGCCATCGGTTGAAAGATCGTGCAAAGTTCACGATCGAAGCAGTCCGTGTTGATGGCAGGCCGATGGAGCCCAAGAAAGCCGTAGACAAATTTGTACGTCAGGCTGGAGTTCTTGTTAGGGACCAAATCCCAATCATAATTGAAAATTGGAATAAGCCAAAGAAGGGCGACTGTACCTTTGTCGATGAACGATCCAAAGAAACGCTTTGGAATTCGTTGTTGGTAAATTTCACCCTTCCGCCAGAGGAGGATGAAAACAACCCGGTTATAAAGGAAAAGGTCAAAGAGTGGACTCTAAAGAAGATGGCTGACGCTTTCCGCAACTGGAAGACAAAATTGAACAAATTAGTCAAAGCTGGCGAGACTCCAAATTTCGAAGACGCATATTATGCGAAGGTAAGACCTCACTGGCCCGAATTTGTGACATATAAAAAAAGTGCTATAGCTAAAAAGAGGTCAGAAACCAGTACGCTTAATGCCCAGAAGAAGGAATATCACCAGAGGACGGGGTCAGGTGGCTACATATCTCAGAGGCCTAAGTGGGAGGAAGTTGAGAAGGCCCTGCGCGCTAGAGGGATCACACCTCAGACAGATGGGTGGGACCTACGTGCAAAGACTTGGTTCTACGGAATCGGGGCAAGGTTGGACCCAGAAACAGGATTGTGTATCTTCCCAACCCTCCTTGCCAAACCCGTCACTGAACTCATCACGGCATACGAGGAAACATCCGCTAGGACCTTCCATCCCGACAGAGAGAATGACCAGCTCACACGCGCCATCGGTAAAAAAGAACGCCCTGGACATGCACGAGGCACAGGGGGTATGAGGTGGAAGGATGGGTTTGCCGAGTGGAGCGACTCTTACAGATGACGCGGCAGAAAAGAAAAAGAGCGTACAGAGCGGATGACACAGATAGAACATGCACTTGCGGCGCTGCAGGCGCAAGTGAATGCACAACAGAGCCATCAAGCTACCGGCCCATCTCAGCGGCACGAAGAGCCTGCATTAGAAGCTGCCGGCGGCCCAGACTCCTCCGCGGAAAAGCAGCGTGGCTTCCACGGAGAACGTGCAGCCCACGCTTGAAATGGCGGGTCCTCGATACCCCGTGGATGAGATCACGGAGAGCGAACACGCTGAGCTGCATGTGAGATTAATGGGCTTATCCATTAAGGTGGCTGTCGGCTATGCCTTACCTCCTGTAGCTGGTGGAACTTACCACTGCCGACCGATTCCAGATGGCTATGCTATTGTCGGGGTGGATGAGGTTGTGAAGGAATATGAGGAAGCACAACTTGACCATGCTACAGGTGAAGGGGAAACTCAACTCAAATTTGCAGTGAAAACAACCATTCTTTGGAAGAAGGAACACATCATGCTTCCAAATTGGAGGCCACTGGAACCCCCGCCGTCTCCGCAGCGTCAGCAGTCTGAGCCGCTTCAGCTATCTCCTGCGCGGCAGCCATCTCCTGCGCGGCAGCCATCTCCGGCGCTTCAGCCATCTCCGGCGCGCCAGCTATCTCCGGCCCGTCAGCCATCTCCGGTGCTTCAGCCATCTCCTCAGCGTAAGCGGAAGATCACTGCCACAAAGAGCATCACTAGCACTGCCACAAAGAAATCAGCAGGAAACCGTACGCCAAAGAGTTCAAAAAACTACGTCCTGCAGCCTTCCGCCAAGCCATTGCCGGTTTTATCGTGGAATCGCAGCGACGAGGAGACCAATAGGATCTCGGAAGAAGAGGTCAAGAAATTCTTTGCACCTAGACGGGCCGAGCCAAAGGAGAAAATAGATCCGGCGGTGGTGGAGAAGTTTTACAAAAATCTTTTGAAACCTGAAACCCCACTTGTGCCGGACTACGAGCGCCAGATTTTGAAGGCGGATGCAAGGCGCCGTAGGGAGACTGAAAGTAGCAGTCGTGAGGCACCCAGAAAACAGTTCCCATGCTCGGAGAGCAGGAAAACCAATCATGCGCCCCGCTCCAAATGTTCGACACACGGGACGCTCCTCCCGTAAATGATTACGAGGCAAAGCTACAAAGAAAGGCCAATGAGATGGGAATGAGTTACATTGCATACTTGAACATCATGGGAGACAACTTGCCCAAATGCGATGCCAACCCCATACAGCCATGGAAGTATGGGAAGAATCTCGTCAAGAAAGAGGAGCTCAAGAATCTACCAACAAAGATGCGAAAATTGCACAAGTGGTACCTTGATTTCTGCAAGACGAGAAAGGAAGAATGGATCACGGCGTATATAAGAGATGAGATTTTCTTCTGCTGAGACGACGGGATCGACTTCAACATTCAAGACTTGCATTTTCTATTCAATCAGAAGGAAGTCGACAAAGCTGCCATCAGCCTTTATTGTGTGTAAGTACTATTTCTGTAATTTATATCTCATCTCATTCACTTCATTAATTGCATGTATATATATATGCTCACCATATATGTATATATTATTATGCAGGAAAAAGGTTATGGAATGCAGGAAAGGAGGCCCTTTTGACATTGGGTTCGTTGACCCAAATAGAGTTCATGAAGAAGTGGTAAGAACCAAACCCGGGCAAACATAAGATTACTTGCTAAGGTCTTTACTGAGACAACAAACCAAAAGGGAAATACTATTGCCTTACAACTTCTCGTGAGTACTGTTACCCTCTCTCTTGTACACATTCTATTTCGGCTTACTCGATGTTAAGTGTAACTGATGATGAATTATGCGTGCGTAGGTTCCACTTTATTCTGCTAGTCATTCAACCCGACTCAGGAAAAGTCCTTGTCATGGACTCGTTACGAAAAGAAAAAGAGATATGGGCAGACTTTAGAGAGATGCTCCAGAGGTAATTTCAATCATATTATCGCACTAGATCGGCAACTTTCGTGACAAAAAGTAATTAATTACTCCTTTATCCATTTTCTTTGCCGGACAGGGTTTAGAAAAGGTTCACGGGCAGGGCCATGGGTGAATGGTCAGAAGAACTAAAATTTGTAGACCAAAATGTAAGTAATACTAGCTAGCTAGGTCTGCGTATCTCTTTGATTCTGCTTCCAATTCCATTATATCATGCTTTATTGATTATTATTTTGATTGAACTCTCTATTCTCGTAAAGTGCGCGCATCAGGGACACGGCAATAACTTATGTGGGTACTATGTTTGCGAGTTCATTCGCAACACGATATGTGCGACGGGCCAAGCCGCACTAGAACAACTTAGAGTAAGTAAACAATGTCCACAACATTATTTTATTACCATCAATTGTGTTGAGTTTTATTCTTATATACATATTGACGGCCCATTCTTCATATATATTCAGATCGAACGGATGCGGGACCAACTCCTACCATTTGAACGCATACGAGCCATTCAAGAGGAATTGGCGGGGTTCATACTTGATGAGGTCGTCACGCCTGGCGGAGAACTCTTTAGATATCCACCAAAATGAACGATGACGATGTATGTGCTGATGACGATGTATGTGCCGATAACGATGTATGTGCCGATGACGATGTTTGTGTATAATAATAGTTGCTTAATTATTCATGTACTCGTATGTACCGATGACGATGTATGTGTATACCGCTCCCGATCGATTCCCCCTCCCCCCCTCCCGCAGAAATACGCCCAGAACGGGGCAGAGGCAGAACTCTGTCGTGGCAGAGATTTAGGCCGTTTTCCTGCCGCGGCAGAACTCTGCCGCGGCAGGAAAACGGCCTAAATCTTTGCCGCGGCAGAAGAACATTTAACACCGGTTCCAGCCCCGAACCGGTGTTAAAGGGGGGGGGGGCTGAGGCCTGCGGCAGCCCCACGTGCGCCACCCTTTAACACCAGTTCGTATAAGAACCGGTGTTAAAGGGCCCCCCCTCTAACACCGAACCCTCAACAGCGGTTGTAGAACCGCTGTTAGAGGGCCCTCCCAACCGGAGTTGGAGGGGTCTGCACTAGTGGAGCCTCACGTACGTACTGGACCACAATGAGCTTGGGCCGAGCCGCTCGGTCCGGCTCATTTGGCATGTGAATTTTTTACAAATTAGAAGTGGGCTGAAATGAGAGACGATGGGCTAGTTTCAGAAGATGGACCAAGTTACTAGACATGGAGATACAAACGACCATTCTCTTCCTCGTGCATACGCGCCGCCCGCTGCGCTAGCCCCGATTGCCCCTGCCACCGTGCTAGCCCCTCATTAGCTCCGCACTAGCCCTGTCTCGTGCTGCCGTCGCCACGTCGTTCCGAACTGCCGGCGGCGGCGCCGTCCCGTACTGCCTACACTACGGCACACAGGCTCTTTGCCGTGTGGGCAAAAGACACGGCAAAGGCCTTTCGGAACACGGCAAATGCCACACGGCAACGTTCGCCACGGCAAAGGCCCTTTGCCGTGTGTTTTCTAAATAAGACACGGCAAAGGCTTTGCCGTGTGTCTCATGCGTAGACACGGCAAAGTAAAGTAAGATAACGGTTCCCGCGAAGATGACGGTGTCTATTCTTTGCCGTGTGTCTTCTTGAAAAGTACACGGCAAAGAAGTTGTCTTTGCCGTGTGTCTCCTTGAAAAGTACACGGCAAAGAAGCTGTCTTTGCCGTGTGTCTCGTGGAAAAAGTACACGGCAAAGAAACTGCCTTTTTTAAAAAAATAAAAAAAAATTTGTTTCAAACTTTTTTGAATATTATTTACTTGATAATCTCATATAGAATATTTGAACCCTTTGTATGTTAAATATTATGTCAAATTGCACTCATAATCAAACTTCCCCTGTGGTCACCCATCCTAACACTACTCTAGGCCTAGCACGCTTAACTTCTTCGTTCCTTCCGAATGAGCTACCAAGAAAGAAATCATACCTTGTTGCTAATACTTCCATATCAATGATATTAACTCTTGGACCATGATGTCACACATCTCAGTTTTAGATTCCAAACAATTATTTAAGTAAACAATAATGAAAAGTAATAATAATCTTGAATCCAAATAAAAAATAAAATGGTTTTATTTTATTTCCTTTTTCTATTTAATATGGAATAATTCATATATTTAAATCCGTAAATCGGAATTCGACAAATAAAATGTCTAAATCGATCAGAAAAATGTGAGGAATCCAAATATGACATCCATATAATCTTGTGAAAATGGGGGTGGTATCATTTTGAATTATCCATTTGGTGGTTGCTTCATAAAACCCCCCATTTTTTGTGCCCGGAAAATGGAAAATGGCTTTTTGGTGCGAGGAAAAGGAAAACATCCTTCAGCAACATTATTCGCCATTCCATAATGCACATGCATGCACGATATGGGTATATTATCACAAACTATGCCTTGATTCTAGCCATAATATTGGTCATTTGACTCGAAAGTCAGGAAACCTCGAATGAGATAGGTCATTTTGTGAAGGGTTTTTTGAGACATATTCAATATAACAAGTTTGATATTTTTACTTCCAACCATGTCACATAATATGACACCACGCGAAGGTTTTGCATTGTTTTGATCGTTTTTGAATTTTTTATGACTCTTTTAAACTATCGACAAACTTTTTCGAACGACGGGTATGAAGATTCTTAGCTCGGAGCTGAGCCTCTCTAAACTTTCACTGGATCTTTGATAAAATAGCATATTGTGAACCTAAAAATTATTTTTGTAAAAAATCATGCCCATCAGATCATGTACCTGTAGTTCATATCTGACCCACTTCCTACCGTTTCGGCAGGAATTTTTCTTTTTCACCTGGAGTGGACAGAAAGGTTTGAGATCCCCCTGTTGGGACATTGTCCATTTAAGATGGTATAGTGTTTTTAAAAAATAGGGTGGTAGCATTTTAAATTAGCCATTTGGTGGTTGCTTCATAAAATCTCTCGTTTTTTTTGCTCAGAAAATAGAAAATGGCTTTTTGGTGCGACGAAAAGAAAAACTTCCTCCTGCAACATTGTTCACCATTCCATGAGGCACATGCATGCACAATATGGGCAGATTATCATAAACTATGCCTTGATTCTAGCCATAACATTGGTCATTTGACCCGAAAGCCAGGAAACCTCGAATGAGATAGGTCATTTTGTGAAGGTTTTTTTGAGACATATTCAATATAACAAGTTTGATATTTTTCCTTGCAACCATGTCACATAATATGACACCACGCGAAGGTTCCGCATTGTTTCGATCGTTTTTGAATTTTTTATGACTCTTTAAAACTATCGACAAACTTTGTCGAACGACGGGTATGAAGATTCTTAGCTCGGAGCTGAGCCTCTCTAAACTTTCACTGGATCTTTGATGAAATAGCATATTGTGAATCTAAAAATGATTTTTTAAAAAAATCATGCCCATCCGGTCATGTACCTGTAGTTCATATCTAACCCACTTCCTACCGATTTGGCAGGAATTTGTCTTTTTCACCTGGAGTGGACGGAAAGGTTTGAGATCCCCCTGTTGGGACATTGTACATTTAAGGTGGTCTAGTATTTTTGAAAAATGGGGTGGTAGCATTTTAAATTATCCATTTGGTGGTTGCTTCATAAAATCTCTCGTTTTTTTCGCTCAGAAAATGGAAAATGGCTTTTTGGTGCGACGAAAAGAAAAACTTCCTCCTGCAACATTGTTCACCATTCAATGAGGCACATGCATGCACAATATGGGCACATTATCATAAACTATGCCTTGATTCTAGCCATAACATTGGTCATTTGACCCGAAAGCCAGGAAACCTCGAATGAGATAGGTCATTTTGTGAAGGTTTTTTTAGACATATTCAATATAACAAGTTCGATATTTTTCCTTACAACCATGTCACATAATATGACACCACGCGAAGGTTTCGCATTATTTCGATCGTTTTTGAATTTTTTATGACTCTTTAAAACTATCGACAAACTTTGTCGAACGACGGGTATGGAGATTCTTAGCTCGAAGCTGAGCCTCTCTAAACTTTCACTGGATCTCTGATGAAATAGCATATTGTAAATCTAAAAATGATTTTTTTTAAAAATCATGTCCATCCGGTCATGTACCTGTAGTTCATATCTAACACACTTCCTACTGATTCGGCAGGAATTTGTCTTTTTCACCTGGAGTGGACGGAAAGGTTTGAGATCCCCCTGTTGGGACATTGTACATTTAAGGTGGTCTAGTATTTTTGAAAAATGGGGTGGTAGCATTTTAAATTATCCATTTGGTGGTTGCTTCATAAAATCTCTCGTTTTTTTCGCTCAGAAAATGGAAAATGGCTTTTTGGTGCGACGAAAAGAAAAACTTCCTCCTGCAACATTGTTCACCATTCCATGAGGCACATGCATTCACAATATGGGCACATTATCATAAACTATGCCTTGATTCTAGCCATAACATTGGTCATTTGACCCGAAAGCCAGGAAACTCGAATGAGATAGGTCATTTTGTGAAGGTTTTTTAGACATATTCAATATAACAAGTTTGATATTTTTCCTTACAACCATGTCACATAATATGACACCACGCGAAGGTTTCGGATTATTTCGATCCTTTTTGAATTTTTTATGACTCTTTAAAACTATCGACAAACTTTGTCGAACGACGGGCATGAAGATTCTTAGCTCGGAGCTGAGCCTCTCTAAACTTTCACTGGATCTCTGATGAAATAGCATATTGTGAATCTAAAAATGATTTTTAAAAAAAATCATGTCCATCCGGTCATGTACCTGTAGTTCATATCTAACCCACTTTCTACCGATTCGGCAGGAATTTGTCTTTTTCACCTGGAGTGGACGGAAAGGTTTGAGATCCTCCTGTTGGGACATTGTACATTTAAGGTGGTCTAGTATTTTTGAAAAATGGGGTGATAGCATTTTAAATTATCCATTTGGTGGTTGCTTCATAAAATCTCTCGTTTTTTTCGCTCAGAAAATTGAAAATGGCTTTTTGGTGCGACGAAAATAAAAACTTCCTCCTGCAACATTGTTCACCATTCCATGAGGCACATGCATTCACAATATGGGCACATTATCATAAACTATGCCTTGATTCTAGCCATAACATTGGTCATTTGACCCGAAAGCGAGGAAACCTCGAATGAGATAGGTCATTTTATGAAGGTTTTTTTGAGAAATATTCAATATAACAAGTTTGATATTTTTCCTTGCAACCATGTAACATAATATGACACCACGCGAAGGTTTCGCATTGTTTCGATCGTTTTTGAATTTTTTATGCATGTTTAAATCTATGGTCAAAACGGCGAGCATGAAGATTCTTATTCAATATAAATATATAATTTTTTAGTGTACATAGAAAGATCTTATTTTTCTGCAAATTTTGATATATTATCTGTATTTTTCTGAATTAGAATGATTTTTTTATGATTTTCCTAAGAGTAATGTGATAAAGGCAAAAAAAAAAGAAAAAAAGACTTTGCCGTGTGTACTGCGAAATACACACGGCAAAGGCCCTTTGCCGTGTGTAGTACGGAATACACACGGCAAAGGCCTTTGCCATGTGTACTACCGAATACACACGGCAAAGGACCGGCGAGGGCACACGGCAAAGAGACCACCGTCTACGGCCGTTAGCTCCTCCCGTTAAATGGACTTGTGGGGTCACGGGTCCCACCTCGTTGTCGTGATAACACCTATGCCGTGTGCCGTTGTCAACTTTGACGAATGTATTTTCTTTGCCGTGTTCCTTTATGGGTCTTTGCCGTGTATATTTCTTTGCCGTGTTCTTTTTCAGAAATTTGCCGTGTTCACGTACTTTGCCGTGTATTTTCTGAGTTACACACGGCAAAGACTGTCTTTGCCGTGTTCCGGTGCGTTTGACACACGGCAGCGACATTTTTTCCCGTAGTGCTACGACTGCCTAGGAAAATGGCTCCACCTGTCAGTGTCCTATCAGCGCGAGCTCGTGAGCCACACCGAGCTAGACCGAGCTTGTCGGAAGCTCGGGCCGAGCTCAGTGGCTTATCCAGCGTCCCTTTTGTCTGGGCAGTTGCCGGGCATCCCGCCGGACGCGCGGCCTAATCTCATGGCTATTTGACTACTAAACTATTTTTTTTGAAACAGGGACAAAATATTTGCCCTAATCTATTAATTAAGGAAAAGTTTAACAAACAAAGAAGGATGTCCACAAAATATTACAAGACCTACTTTCCCGGCATCATTTCACCCAAGTGCTTAGCACCCGCCAGGACCCACAAGCGGGCCTCTTTTTTAATCTTATCTAAAACAACAAAAGATGGCACATTCTTGTTATGGACACCCTAACATTTCTCTCGTTCCAAATCTTCCATAAGGTAAGCAAGATGAGAGAGGCCAAAGCTTTGGGGTTTGGGGATGCGCCCTCCGACATCATGCTCCACCAACTCTTGATTGTGAGGCCCTATCTGACTACTAAATAGTAACTTAAGGCTTGGAGTTTAAAGATTGCCCAGGCTTCATAATTTTCTTGGGTCCGCTACTGGCCAAGCTCGCTTTTGTGGCTCGCCGGCGATGTCGAGCTGGCTCGGGCTCGCCTTTTTCAGACCAAGCTTTTCGCCGGACTTGCCAGCTCGTGTCCAGGTATAAATGTATATCATAAAAATCTAACAGGCTACACATGCAAGAAAAACAACTTAGGATGATCAGCTGGAGCCTATTAAAGAGACATAAAACAAGGTATCCAAGTGTAATCTCCCTGCTAGATCACACGGTTTGAGAAATAGAATAGTCGACCCAGCTGAACATCCAGACATAATCATAAACTGAATGTTTTACACGATCGAATACATAGGAATAACTGAGAGCAAATTGTTCAATATAGCAAACTAAAGGAACACCACCAGTACTGTATGCCAATGGCTGTTTTAAAACTAAAGGTAAATAGATAATAGATCTCAGCACATCTTCATCTTCTCTGTGAGAGCTCAGCTGGGAACTAGTCACTGGAGTTACTGCCCAGCGTTAACCACTGGAGAAGGACCCTGTCAAGGTAAGGCTCCCCTTGCCATCTGTGAAGTTCCTCCACCAGGGTAAGGCTCCCCTTGCCATCTTTGAAGTTCACCCGGAACACCTCGAAGAGATGGCCATCGAAACGCAGTAGCACCATCCCGCCGTAGGCGTTGTTGTCAGGATATTTTGCCAGCGAGGACGTCACGCCCAAGTAGCTAGGGCGCCTGTGGCGAGCCTCCTGCTTAGCCACGTACACCAGGTGAGGCTCCTGCCCAAGCTTCAGCTCGCGCACGTTCCCTGTGGAGGTCGGGACGTAGAACCTACCGCCCACGGAGACACCATCAATGGAATACGGCTCCAGCTCGCCGTCGTCCTCCTCGTCGCGGACGATTTTCCACACGGTGTCGCCGGGCTTGGCGTACACGATCGTTTTCATGTGATGCGCCACGCAGAGAACCACGGTGGGATCAGCATCATCCTCGCCGCCGTAGACGAATCCGGCAGCATAAACCTCGCTCCCGCACGGGACATCGGGCAGATAAGCGACGGCCCTGGTCACCGGGTTGAGCAGGCGCAGTTTCTGTTCGCAACAGCGCCCGTCTGAGGCAAGGATCAGGCAGCCCTCGGCGCTGGCAATAACCTTCCCGTACTCCGGCGGGATCTGGAGCCACATGGAGGCGCCGGTGAGAACGTGTACGAACCTGGTTTTGTCGCCGCGCGTATCCCCTTTCTTTATGTCCCAGTTCCGCGGGAAGCAGCGCGGGTCCCAGTTCTGAGGGTTGGCGTTGGCGGCGCTCCTCCATGGATTGCAGACGGCTCGCAGCCGGATGTAGTCCGTCACGTCGGAGCGTAGCGCCAACTCGGACACCTTGGTTATGACGTCGGGGAGGAGGTCCTGCCAGTCCCGCTCCTCCGTACAGATGCGTACACTGCATGCAAAATCATTCGATTCGTCCTTACGTTGGAACTTTGGAAGACAATATATACACGAGAACGAAATGGAATTGGCTGGATATTAGATCTGCTGCCAGGCAACCTGTAAATCCTAGAGCAAGATCTAAGATCTAAGATCTAAGGGATAGCTGATACCTATATCCTGCTGATCTTTCTTGCTCGCCGGCGTCAGCGCCCGTGATGAAGACGTAGAACGTCCGAGTCCGACCAATCGCCGCTTCGGGAGCGTCGCTGGCTGCGGCGGCGGCCGCCGCCGGGAGCTTGCCATCCGGTTCCATCTTGTGGGTAGGGTTGGGGGCTGCCGGCGTGGAGGTGATTTATACCCTGGGCAGCGAACTAGAAATGGAAGGGTGTTCATCGAGCCAAAACAAGCAAGAAACACGTGGGGGAAAAGGTTGTACAAACAGCAGGAGACGCGTCGTCGCAAAAAAGAAAAAAACACGAATCCACGGTCTGATACGCCCATCCATTGGTGCGACCCTGTACTGAACGTTCGATGCATCTTTTTAACTCTAAGTACGCTTAATCTTCAGTTAAATTATATTTATGGTCAAACTTTTCGATCGGTCACCTATCCTCACACTACTATAGCCCCGGCAAGCTTAACTTCTCTGTCCTTTCGGATGAGCTTCCAATCAATTTTTTTTGGCCTTATTAATAATACTACCATACAAATCCTATTATTTACCCTTGGACCATGTGTTACACCTTTGTTTTTAAAATTTTAAACAATTATTTAAGTAAACAAAAATGAATAAGTAATAATAATCTTGAATTCAAATAACAATAAAATAAATATTGTTTTGTCTTTTTCTATTTAATATGGAATAATTCATATATTTAAATCTGTAAATCGGAATTCGACAAATAATATGTCTAAATCGATTAGAAAAATGTGAAGAATCCAAATATGACATCCCTATCATCTTTTTAATCATGTATCATGTCTATTTAAATAAAATTTATTTAATAGTGTTCAAATCTTCAAACAATTATATCAAAATTTCCCTTTTGAATTTGAGGATTCTAAAAAATCTTTAGCTCGGGGCCAAGCCTCACTAAATTTGCAGTGGATCTCTAATGAAATAGCATATTGTGAACCTAATAATGAGCATCAGATCATATACATGTAGTTCAAATTTGACCCACTTCCTGCCTTATCTTTTTCACGGGAGATGGACTAAAATATTTAAGATACCCCGATTGGGACATTGTCAATTCAAGGTGTCTTGGTATTTTTAAAAAATAGGATGGTATTATGAAACTTTTATTTGGTGACCGCTTCACAAAACACCCTGTTTTTGGCACACGGAAAATAGAAAATGGCTTTTTGGTGTGACAAAAAAGAAAACTTACTCCTACAATATTGTTCGCTATCCCATGATGCTCATGTGTGCATAATATGGGAAGATTATCATAAACTATGCCACGATTCTGGGCATAACATTGGTCATTTGTCCCGAAAGCCATGAAACCTCGAACATGATAGCTTATTTTGAGAAGTTTTTTGAGATGCAGTAAATATAAAAAGTTTGATATTTTTTCTTGCAACTATTTCACCTAATATGGCACCTCGCGAATGTTTTACATTGTTCGGCCTGTTTTTGAATTTTCTATGCCTGTTTTAAACTATGGTCAAAATGGCGAGCATGAAGTTTTTTACCTAGGGGATGAGCCTCGCTAAACTTGCAGTGCATATCTGAAGAAATATCATATTGTGAGTCTAAAAATGATTTTTGAAAAATATTATGAGAATTATATCATGTACATGTAGTTTAAATCAAACCCACTTGCTACCGATTTGGCAGGCATTTATATTTTTCACTAGGGGTGGACGGAAATGTTTGCAATACACCGGTTGGGACATTGTCCATATATGATGGTCTAGTATTTTTAAAAATAGGGTGGTAGCATTTTGAATTATTCCTATGGTGGTTGCTTAAAACGCTCCATTTTTTGCACTCGAAAAATGGAAAATGGCTTTTCCGTATAAAGAAAAGGAAACCTTCCTCCTGCAACATTGTTCGTCATCCCATGATGCACATGCATGCACAATATGGGCACATTATCACAAACTATACCATGATTCTGGCTATAACATTGCTTATTTGGCCCGAAAGCCATAAAACCTCAAAATGATAACTCAGTTTGAGAAGGTTTTTTGAGAAGCAATCAATATACCAAGTTTGTTATTTTTCCTTACAACTATGTCACATAATATGACACCACGTGAATGTTTTACATTGTTCGGACCATTTTTGAAATGATGGGCATGAAGATTGTTACCTAGGGGATGAGTCTCGCTAAACTTGCATTGGATCTCTGAAGAAACATCATATTGTGAGTCTAAAAATGATTTTTGGAAAAAATTCTGAGCATTATATCATGTACCTATAGTTCAAACCAGACCCACTTCCTACCGATTCGGCAGACATTTGTATTTTTCACCACGGGTGGACAGAAAGGTTTGAGATACCACGGTAGGGACATTGTACTCTAATGGCTTGGTGATTTATATTTACTTTATTTTTGAACATTGATAGAATGATATCATCATAAAATCTCAAGGGGAGATGTCGTAGATTGTTGATGGTTATCAAAGTGCATTGATGCTTGTCATAATACTTATATGGTATTTACTACAAGGATGGTCCCCAAAGGAAGGTTGAGGTGTTGATATTGTCAAGCTTCCCGTCGTTGGCGATGAGAACATGTAAATGATGACATAGAGTTGTGCATGTTCAAATAGTGGATTAGGTGAAGACATATCTTGAAGCATGAAGGATCGTCAAGTATGATGGGTAAAAACAAATTATCTTATTGATAGTGCTTCCTATAAGGATTAAGGGGGAGGTATTTGAAATCTTCACCAAGTGAATATGATTAAAATAAAAATTCTTCTTGGTATAAAATATGATCTTCGTGTCCAAGCTCGGGTAGAAGCGCAAGAAAGAGGTATTCCTGGCTAGGTGTTCCAAGTTTAACTAGTCTCAAGGTGTTGGGACCGGTTATAGGATAGAAAGGGATAACCTTTGCATAAGTTGCATGTTCTTTTGTTAGGTTTTTTTTGTTTGGGGTGCTTACAATAATTGTGAGTGCTCAAAGTCTTTGACGTTGTTCAACATTTTTGGGATGATATTTCTTTATAAGAGCTTTCCTAGTGTGTCTTATTGATTAGACATGTTATGGTGGTTTAAACCAGAAAAACTTTAGTGATTCCAAGATTTGTTGGAGGCAATAATGTTACGTCTTGTTACCCTTTATGCAAGGGTGGTTTAAACCTCCTTCGTGGTTCAGTTCAAACGTCATAGTTAGTCAGCTGTTTAATCATTTGTTTTGGGGGAGTTTAGACCGAGTAACCAAAGTTTGGTCTACAAGTGTTTCTTGGTTGTATCATGGATTCTGTTTGTGTGCGATGTTTTTTCCTCACTAGTAGCGGGGTTCAAATTTGGTTATTTTAGAATGTCCTTTGCTTTTTATAGAATGCATTTAAAAAGTTATAGTATTGCTTCCAATGGTTCTAGGTTTTATTCCTATATCTCCAATAGTCTTTTTCCATATGCTAGCTCACTACATCAAAGCACGTGAGCACGAGCGGTTATTAATGCTGAGGAACATGCGTAATCTATGGGCTCGCATTGTAGCGGCAAAATAACGTTGGGGATAACTACATTGGGAAAAAGGCATAGATAACTCTTTTTTTGCTCGGCTTATGTTCATCCGATGTGCCATCTATTCCATGGCACCATATGGGTACACATCGGTACATTACAGAAGGATGGTGGAATTTTAGTATTGTGTAATGGTAAGTTGAGGCGCATTACTCTGTCGTGTTACATCCATGTACCGACGTCACAAACCTTAATACATAATTGATGCTAACAAATATTTTTCCATTACAACAAATAATTTTCATAATATTTAAGATATAAAAATTCTATTTTCATCCATTACATTCAAGATGTAAAATTCCATTACATGGATGTCTCCATCATCTGTTTTTATGTGTATATTTAAGCATAGGAAAATTCTAAGAGGGAAGCTCTTTTGTTCATAACTTTCTATCTAAACCTATAACTAAGAACTAGCTAGAAATACTACAAAAAGGAGACTACTAAGAAAAAACTCCATCTTTTGTAGTCTTTGAGCATATTGACATTCTATACAGATTCTTCTCGCGTCGGAGTTAGAAGATCTTCATGATATGCACAACCTAGCTCCCAATCCACAAGGTAGCATCCAAAGTTGAAGACCTCGCCATGGATCTACCAGCCATCCTCCTTGAGGCGGATATTTATACCAACCATCCTCCTCCTATCATATCTGAAAGATCACTAAGATTCTTTAACAAAGAGATAGAATAACAAATAAAATGAAACTCAATATGTTGAAGGGATGAATAAGAAACCCTATGGAACATGCATGGTAGTTGAATCCTCCGATGTGGCTTTAGCTTATTGGGAGGTCATTACATAGGGAAAAGAGGATGAGATCTTGGGGGTTAGTACTAGACACTAGTGGGGAGAGATGGGATCTTGAGTTAGTAATGGAGACTAGTGGAGAGGGATGTGATCTTGTGTTACTCCTGGAGACTTGAGAGTGATGTAAGATCTAGTGTTTAGAGTGGAGAGAAGAAGTACAAAGGGTGTGCGGAGGGTGACAGGGGCCATGGGATTCTTCACATCACAAATCTTGATTTTTATTGTTTCCCCTTGTGCGAAATGGTGTGGATCTTGTGGGGTAGATAAAAATTCAAACGGATCACAAATAGTGGGACACACATGTCAGCGAGACATGACTAGCTAGTGGGACATGTTTGACCATACTCAAACATTTAGTGTCACTTATAATGGACGGGAAACGATTGAATGCATCCATTGCCTAAGCGCGACATTAAAAATTGCCGCTCTTGCGTGTCACCTACCACAAAATGATAATGTTCAGGTATGTGGTCTATGACGACACAAAATTAACCGTCTCTTATAGGATCCGAGAATGCTCATTTTCTAGGTAAAAAACTTTTTGCAGATATTTTTGTCTTGTGTCGTCAAAAGAAGTGTCGTGGATGGCGAAGGGGTATTTTTGTAGTGGTTGTTCTAAATTTTTTCAATACTTATTGTTTGTTCTTCCTATAGTGTTCTCCAACAGCCATTTTCTGAACTATAGGTATTTTAGTAACTATTTAGCATTTAAATTGTTATAATCTTTATATTTATAATGATATCGTTAGACACTTAAGAGTTTAACTCTTTATCTCAAAATGGTTTGCAAAATGTTGCCATAATTATAATCATGACATGCAAATTTCTCCCGGTGAAATTCATGAAATATGAACTTTGGGAGTTACCCCCATGTATGACTATGCACCGTCAAATATATATATATGATAATATGTACGTTCTATACATGTAACACTGGTGAGCTAGAATAGTGTTTATGAGTCTCATAACTATGTGTATGCATGTTCATAATATTCTATAAGTCCAAGTTATTGTAAACATCGGTTTCTTATGGTGCTAGTCTGCATGTGCTAGTATAGAATGCAACTTTTAAGCTTGCATATATGGTGACGAAGTACTAACTAAGATTCTGAAAGCTAGAGCCCTCTCCTAAACACTAATCAATATCAACAGGTTTCCAACTCCTCTCATTGTTCCTCTAGTAGTGGTAGGGGGTGTGGACCTCGAATCTATGCTCGGTGTTGTGGTTAGGTCCCTAAAGTAAGGTTTTTGGAAACCGACATATGATGTATGGTGGCGATGGAGGTTCTCAGCAGGGTAAGGATACGGTATCTTCATCTCCATGTACACCTCGCGGCACTGGTCTTGCTAGCGGGGTTGATGAGAGCAGGGCATCAGTTGATTGTTGCTCTCTTGGAGTGGTGGATACTGTTTTGTCTATGTGCCTTGCAATTTTATCTCATTGGCACTAAGTTGCGGAGCGGATGGAATGGTTGTGCGTTTTGGTTCTATTGCTCCATTTTTTATTGATGATGGTTTCCTAGTCATGAATTTGTTGGGGAGCCAATGAGGTTTGTGTTTCTGGTTCTGTCTAGGAGAACCTGGCGCGTCATTGAGAGTCTATTTGTTTCTGGTTCTGTCTAGGAGAACCTGGCGCGTCATTGAGAGTCTATTTGGTGTTTTCTTCTACGGGAAAATGATCTGCTTTACATATCTTATCCATCAGTGTATTTCTGTTTGCATCTGTGACTTCGAGGATGTTATGACAATCTTATCCTTATTAGTAATTATGGGAAGTGTTATCCTTGACTAGGGCAGCGTGGTGTTTATATATGAGATCGACATACAAAGGATCTGTGTCCTTGTCCTACACAAACATGTCTTATACATGATGTGGTACAACATCGACCTATTACAAATACATGAGATTAACATGATTAACGTTCGATACCCATCATACGATATATATCAAGCTCTTGTTTTACGGACTTCATTTCCCTGCTTCATATTTTTTGCTAGAGTCCAGCTATATAAGCTCTCAGATGACAAAATATACTACTAACGCACAGATATTTTTCTTTCTCAAAAAAAAATTATGGTTTGAAACTTTCCGAAATATGAAATGGAGGCCGAGCTATAGGGTGCACATTATTTTTAAAATTTTCAAACATCATATTGCAAAGTTTTAAAATATTCCAAAAAAAAAGTCCGGCATGTATATAGTCAATAATGTGTACTAGCTACTACAACCATGTAAAATCGTGTTGAGAAATACTTAATATTCTAGACTACACAAAATAGACAAAAGTGTGGATTTGAGTGTATTTCACAACAAAATAATTTATAAGATTTTTTTTTTGTTTTTGTGTAGTCTAGAATAAAAAACATTGGAAATTTTGCACACTTTTAGGTTATGATCTGACTATGTCCACACTTCTTTAGATTTCTTAACAATATGAATTTCATTTTTTAATTAAAGGGCTCCTTGGGACTCGACCATCATTTGTCCGAACTATATGCTTGAGTGACTTGCATATAGTAAAGAAATTATAAACTGATGCTTGTATCGTATATAGGCATGTTGTCACTCTTAGATGTAATTTGTTTTCTATTTCCTATACGTACTAGGTATGGAGTAGTACTTCACCCTATACACGTATTGCTTTGTATATGCCATACAGAGGGATTTTTCCGGACTATTTAACACGCAACCGATGCCCCTAGGAGGGTACACATCGTTGCCAAACCTATCTCTACAACGGACATGTTATCCAGAGCCGATCCTCTTCCTCTCTAGCTGCCGCTGTCGCCTCTCCTCAATCCCATCACCGGCCGACCCTCCTTCCTCCTCCAACAATGTATTCCCAAAAACAAACCCACAAGGTCTCTTGAGCATTCCCTACCAATTCCTCTTCTCAAAACCCCTAAAACTCTCTTCCCACCCCTAAGGTTTCCTTCATGGCGACATCTATAAACCCGGCAGCATCTGCCATTGGCGCCCTGCCAGCCACCAAACTCACACAAAATAATTATCTCTACTAGCAAGCTCAAATCCTCCCCCTCTCCGTGGTGCTCATGTTATGGGTCTTCTCGAGAGCACTGATGTGGCGCCGCCCGGGTTCTTGGAGGATGAAGATTCAAATCAAAAGAAAATCTCCGTCCCCAATCCCGAGTATGCTACTTGTGTCTCAAAAGATCAGCAGGTTGTGGGGTTCCTCGTGAACTCCCTTTCCGAGGATGTGCCTGCTGAGGTTTTTGTCCTTGAACATGCTGTGGAGGTTTGGAGTGCACTTAAAATTCTCTACTCCACCTAATCCAAAGCAAGGATTTCATCTCTTCGTGGTGCTATCACCAACACCAAGAAGCTTGACATGCCTGATCACCAATTCCTCACCAAGATGAAGGGCTTTTCTTATGAACTCGCTGATGTCGGGAAGAAAGTGGATGGTGATGAACTCAAGTATTATATTATTAATGGACTTGATGGTACCTTCAATCCTCTTGTTGCAGGTATCAATGCCAATTCTACTACTTCGCTTCAGGACATGTCTTCCCAACTTTTGTCCTATGAGTCTAGGGAGGATATGTTGGCAGTCACGAGGCAGAACACCGGTACGTTCACATCTTCAGTCAATGCCGCTCCTCATCGCCGATCATCTTACTATGGCGGTGCGTCTACCTAGCCGCCGCTACTTCCCTATCTCGTGCAGTCAACATCCTATGCACCTCCGCCGTTCTACCCACCCTCTCCATATACTACGCCACCGCCGCCACACTACTACCCGCCCCATTCCAAACACAACAGCCAACTACGTACACCTATCCTCCCACTCCCTACCCACAACCACCTCGCCAAACCCGCCCCAGCCACCTATCCTTCCTCGCCCTTCTCAACATCCTCCACACCCACACGGGGTCCCGATTAGGGGCGTCAGCCTAAGGGGCGTGGCAAGAACCGTGGACGTGTGGCTTCTCCATGGCACATTGCCAATAAGTGTTGGTGGCGCTATGGTGATGATGATGACGTGTCCAACGACACCAAAGGCGCCTATGGCGTTGACACCAACTAGTACATGGATACAGGCGCTACGAATCATGTGACGCCCGAACTACAGAAGCTCCATATCCACAACAAATATCAAGGGCATGATCAAGTTCACAATGCTGGTGGACAAGGTATGGACATTGCACACATTGGTTATTCAGTTTTGCACATCCCACATAGATTCATACAACTCCGCGATATTTTACATGTCCCTAGTGATTCTATGAATTTGCTTTCCGCTCATAAAATTGCTCTAGACAACGGTGCCTTTATTAAAATTCACCCATTCTTTTTCTTGATTAAGCATCAGGCAACACAACAAATCATGTTTAGAGGGCCATTTCACGGTAGTCTGTCCCCTCGTCCTGGTGTCAATGGGGTCATCCAAGCATGCATCCCACCATCAAGCCCTCCTCCTCCACATGGCATAGTCTTCTAGGGCATCCGTCCTCTTTTATTGTTTAGAAGATTCTTAGGATAAAAGTCTGTACTACACCCCATAAATAAATTCGTATATCTGTGATCCTTGCCAACAGGCTAAGAGTCACCGGCTACCCTATCATTTTTCCACCAGTGTATCTACTGTTCCATTGGAACATATTTTTTTGATGTATGGGGTCCAACTCCTCTATCTGTAGGAAAACATTCATACTATGTAAGCTTTATTGACAATTTCAGCAAGTTTACTTGGATTTATTTTCTCAAGAAGAATTCTAATGTGTTTCAAGTCTTCTTTAACTATCAAAAATTTGTTGAACACAAGTTTGTTAGGAAAATAATCACTATGCAAACTGATTGAGGTGGTGAAATATGAAAAACTTAACAGTTTCTTTTAAAAAAAGTAGGCATCATACATCATGTTTCCTATCATCATGCTCATCAACTAAATGGTTCCGTTGAGCGCAAACATCTTCATATTGTTGAAGTTGGTCTTGCTTTACTTGCTAATGCCACTATTCCTTTGAAATATTGGGATGATGCCTTTCTTACAACCACTTCTTTCATAAACTTGCCTCCAAGCAAAGTCATTGATTTATGACTCCTATAGAAAAAATCCTTCAAATCAACACCCAACTATGACTCTCTTCGTGTTTTTGGTTGTGAGTGTTGGCCCAATGTTCATCCCTATAACAAACAAAAAGCTTTCTTATCAGTCAAAATGTTGTGTTTTTCTTGGCTATAGTTCTCTTCACAAAGGAGTAAAATGTCTTGATGCCACTATTGGACGGGTTTATATTTCAAGATATGTTGACTTTGATGAGAATTTCTTTCCTTTTGCATACCTTCATCCTAATGCTGGTCGTTGTTTTTTCTGAAGAAATCCTCTTTCTCCCTCCTGAACCATCCTCTCTGATGCCGCAGGATAGGGGTGTGCATAGTAATGATCACTATTTGCAACTTGTGCCTCTTGTTGATCCTACACATGTCCCAGATGAAGACTCCACTACCAGTTCATCTGCATAAAGTATACAAAATTCTGCACCTCGTAGTGAAAACGGCACATCAAATGACGATGTACAACAAAAACCAGCTATAGGCCAAGAGGATACGGAGTTCCAGGCTAACTCTTGGGAAAAATTTACCTTCGATCCGACGCCGACTATGGCTAAAGCAGAAGCCGACTCAACCCACCAGTTGCACCAACCTAACATCGCCACATCGCCTCCACCCGCCCTGTCTCCCGCTCATACGCGCGTGCGCGAGGACAGAAAACATAAAAGAATAAAAAAATGGACTCAGACCAGAAACTTTCCCATGGCCCATTACCCCTCTCGGTTACTCGTCGCTCGCGTGCATCACACTGCAGCCCACTTTGGCCCGCGACCAGCCCACCAGCAACTTGTACCGCTTCGGCCTTCTGTTTCTCGTCGTCTTCCTTGCCGGCAGAAGCAGATGCGTGGCATCGCGGCGGTCGTCGATCTCCGACGCGTTATGGTGAGGAGGGGGATAAGAACGCCCGCGAGCTCCTCTATCCACTCATACCCGAATCACTCTCTCTTGTGCTCTCTCCAAAATTTTCCCAATCATGCCGAAACCCTAACTCGCCGGAGTTGCTCGTTGTCGTTGTTCGAGACTGCCCCAAGGCCAACTGAAGGTTCCACTAGCTCCGCCATGGTGGACTTCGTCTGCTAGGAGGAGGAATCGAGCCGGGAAGCCTGAAATCATGTGCATCAAGCTCGTCTTTCCGCTGTTCGCCGTCGACCATGGTGACGCCGTCTGAGCTCGCCTCTCCTTGTCGTTGCCACTACAAGCTTCCTGGTGAGCTTCTGCTTCTGCTAGTTCTCTCTGATTTGATCCTAGTCGTCTGTAGCGCCTAGTACACATGAACCCGAGCGGGTCACCATCGGAGCTCGTCAGAGCTAGTGTTCCGGTGACCATTCCGGGGTGGCGCAACCATTGTTCGACTCGTCGTTGCACCCTCTCTTCAACGCACCAGACCACGCGAGCTGAAACGCCGTAGATCATCGCCGACGACCTTGATCTGGTGGTGGAGGTCGTGCTGACGTCAGCGTGACGTCGTGCTGGAGTCACCCTGCCACCTCAGCATCGTTTGACCAGGTCTTTGTCCCGCGTGGCACACCAACGTGGTCACGGCCCACCAGTCCGTGACTAAGGCTAGGTGTGGGTGCGGTGTAAAAAGCTTTGTGTATGTTTAGGAAATAAATCAAATATTATAAATCCAAATCAAAATATTCCAGAAATATAAAAAATCATTAAATCTTGTTCAATTAATACCTTTTGTTTTGTAATTCAAAAAAATGTGTATAATATATGAAAATTTTCAGAAAAATAAAATCTATAAGTTAAAGCTATTATCAAATATTATTATGATGATTATTTAAACAAATATTATTTAATAAAGGTTTTATAAGTAATATAACTTTGATAATTCATTTTTTAATAATGGTAGATGTTAAAAAATATAAAAAAAATACCAAAAATCTTAGAAAAATAAGAACTATAATTTAAAACCATAATCTTTCATTATTATTTCACTTAATTAAATATTTATTATTTATTAAGTAATTATAAAGTAATAAGAATTGTCAAAATCATATCTTACTATTTATAAATCACAAAAATAAATTTAATATACCAAAATGATCACAAAAATAATATCTACATGTTAAAAAAAATCCACTTTTGAGTTAAATAAAAATTCAAATATTTTAATAACTCAAATTTAAACTTATTTACTTAGTTTAAAGTTCATATAAGGGTAAATAAAATTTGTTAGTATTTCTAAAATTAGTCAATCAAGTCTAATACATAGGTACTAGTCTTGAATATTACTAATAAGTCATAATCATTCAAAACATTAGAAATACTATTATATTGAATTATCCTTCTACCATATGAATATATTATATTTTAAAAAAATATCTTTAATAATTATAAAATCTTCAAGAATGATATATCAATCAAATCCAACCTTATAATGGACTAAATCCAAAGATAATTCATGAGTAATCACTAGTACTATTTATTTATCCATAAACCTTAGTCATACCTTTATAAGGAAACAAGAAATCTTGTTCCACTACAAAAATTAAGTGACCACTACTTAATTAGAAGAATAACCATTCTTAAGTAACATTAAGGCAACATTACCAAGTACACCAGGTACAAAGGTTATAAGCATTATACTTTCAAATTATATTTGTATTAAAGTTGAATTTAGTCTACAAGAATCTGAATACAACACTATTAACATTGTTATATGTTTTATAGTTAACTTTGATCTGAAATTGTTAAGTTATAAAGCATCTCAAGCCAAACTATTCAAGAAAGCACAAATAACATTGACTACTAACTAACCACAAAGATTGTTTAAACCTTAGAAAAGGAATCTTTTCTTCAAATGTTATTATTTTTGCCATTTCAAACAAGAACTCTTAAATAAGCAATCTTGAGAAGCATGTCACATTTGTGTGTATCCTATTGTTTTACGATATTGTAGTTTTATGATTGTCTCCCACACACTCACAAGCCTTAATAAGAAGCACAAGTATTAAACTCATCTAAAAGTATAAAACATTTCAAAGACATCATTCCTAGCATCCAAACCCTAGAACAACGTTATCCCCGGGATTCGTGTTTATAAAAGTGCATCACATTACTTATGCATAGAGTATATTGATTCTTTAAACATTAGTCCTTACCGGACCAATGATGATGATTTCAGATTTTGGATCTTATACTGACTCGAAGACCGTGAGTGCATAATCCTGCAATCACAAAAGGCAAGTTCACACTTGCTCATGTACTTTGTTTATTTCTGCAAAGTATTTTACAAATCCAGTGTGTCATCACCTGCATTTGAAAAAGGTCAGAAAACACTATTTTCGATAATAATGTGAACTATTGGTTACTGATCCAGGGTGATCAGCTAATCTATTAAATCTGACAGTCGGAATACCACTGTTCAGTAATATACCACCTAGGATTTAACAACCAATGTCGCCAGTGATTCTTGCGCCGTATATTACGCGTTGACCATGAGATTTGGAATGGGACAGAGAAGTCAGTTGTATCTTTTCCCTCTTGCATGGAGTTGGATGTGCGGGTCATGGCTGTTATCACTCGTAGCATGCATATTAATTGGTAATTCGTAGAGGATATGCAGCATATGGGTGGGAGACCTCAACGTTCCACGATAGTTCCGGCATCTGAACGGTCTGTATTGCCTATTGCCGTAATTCAATATGTGGGCATGGCATATACCAAGGAGACATGCGGGGTCGCGGAGAAGGCAATGATTGGCTTGGATCTAAGGTTGGGCCTCAAACCAAGGAAGTTTGAATGGGAACATAATCCCGGCCGTGCAACAAAGCCTAAGGTTTCTCATGGTAAAGTGACGCACCTCTGCAGAGTGTAAGAACTGTAACTTGTTACTCCCTGTTCCGGGAAGAAGCTATGAACGTGGCGGGAAAGGAACTCCATGAAAGTTCTGGTAAACCCGTGAAGGCTGACGGACATAGCTTTTCAGAATAAAAGCAACCTTTGAATAAATGTTTACGAAAACTTGCATTGCCTACGACCTACGGTCTGTGGCTGTAGTTATAGTGCATGAAACACTCCTTTTCTAGTGAACTTGTTGAGTACGCTCGTACTCAAAGTATCTTCTTAACCCTTGCTAGATTCTGAAGCCATTAAAACGATGTCTACACCAAGTTATGCTCCAGGAATCATCAAAAGCTAAAGCTCTTCAACAAAGACAAGGAAGTCAGAATATACATCAACTCAAGTGAAGACGAAGTTACTGATTAGATAGGAATACTCTCTCTCTCTCTCTCTAACCAAATAACCTATTTTTGTAGTACGTTGCAATAGCAGCAATGCCAACCCCTTAGTTAAAATACTAGTCTTAAAAGTATAATAGTTGGTGCATTATTTATCTTTGATTCTTCTTTGAAAGAAGTTCTTTCTCTCTCTTTAACCTAGAGTGTTCTCTGGATCTTGTGTAAAGAGTGAGTTGTAACCTTTAGCCATGTATTGGACCCGCTGTGTTTTTGTTGTGCCATTCTGAGGGATGTAATACTAGTGAACGGTGTTTTATTGGTGTTATGTCAACGACTATAGTATACTACATCATGAAGTGGTATGCTGGGTCACCGCAGTCCAGAGTATATCTATCCGTCATTTGGATGGACAAATCCCATTCTTGATCCATGCGCTTCAATACATACTTTCAGAATATCCAATGCCACCTTTATAGCTACCCAGTAATGATGTGGTGTTTAATGTCATCAAAGCACTCATCTGGTGATGGTGATTAACATGATCTTATGGTCAAAGGATTAGGTTACTATGTATTTGAAATCTTGTAGCAAAGTTAACTTAATGACTTGATCTTATGCTATGCTTACTATGGGTGTGTGTCCATCACATCATTCTCCTAATGATATGATCTTGTTATTAATAACATCCAATGTTCATGATCAGGAAACCATGATCATATATTAATCAACACGCTACTTTAACAAGAGGCTTACTAGGGACTCTTTTATGTTTACAAAACACACAAGTATTAGTGTTTCCTATTAATACAATTATAGCATGAGATGAAAACATTTATCATAAACACAAAGACATAATAATAACCACTTTATTATTGCTTCCAATAGATTGTTAGTGTTTCCCCTTGTGCAAAGGGGTGTGGATCTTGTGGGGTAGATAAAAATTCAAACGGGTCACAGATGGTGAGACACACATGTCAGGGAGACATGAATGGCTAGTGAGACATGTTTGACCATAATTCAACATTTAGTGTCACTTAGAATGGACGGGGCAACGATTTAATGCCTCCATTTCCTAAGAGCGTCATTAAAAATTTCTGCTCTTGCGTGCCACCGACCACAACATGATTATGTCCCGGTATGTATTAACTGCCCCTTATAGGTGTGCAGAATGCTCATTTGTTCGGTAAAAAAATTTGAAGATATTTTTTTCTTGTGTCGTTAAAAACGTGTCGCAAATGAGGAAGGGGTATTTTTGTAGTGGTTGTTCTAAATTTGTTCAGTACTTATTGTTTGTTCTTCCTATGGTGTTCTCCAACAACCACTTTCTAAAATTTAGGTATTTTAGTAACTATTTATCATTTAAAATTGTTATAAACATTATATTCATAATGATATTGTTAGACACTTAAGAGTTTAACTCTTTATCTCAATTTTTTTGCAAAATGCTGCCATAATTATATTCATGACATACATATTTTTCCTGATGAAATTCATGAAATATGAGATTTGGGTGTTACCCCCCATGTATGACTATATATATGGTAATATGTAACTTCCATAACTCACATGCCTCATAGAAAAGGTTACACTTAACCACTTAGATAAGATAGAATAGTGTTTATGAGTTGCATACCTATGTGTATGCACATTCATAATATTCTATAAGTCCAAGTTATTGTAAACGTTGGGTTCTTATGTTGCTAGTCTGCATGTGTTAGCATAGAATACAACTTTTAAGCTTACATATACCGTGACGACGTACTAACTAAGATTCTAAAAGAAAGAGCCCTCTCCTAAACACTAATCAATATCAACAGGTTTCCAGCTCCTCTCCTTGTCCCTCTAGTAGTGGTAGGGGTGTGGACCAAGAATCTATGTTCGATGTTGTGGTTAGGTCCCTAAAGTTAGGTTTTTGGTCAACCGACATAGGATGCATGGTGGCGATGGAGGAGCTCAGCAAGGTAAGGATAGGTATCTTCATCTCCATGTACACCTCGTGGCACTGGTCTTGCTAGAAGAGTTGATGAGAGCATGGCATGAGTTGATTGTTCCTCCCTTGGAGTGGTGGATATTGTTTTTTCTATGTGCGTTGCAATTTTGTTTTGTTGGCACTAATCTGCGGAGAGGATGGCATTGTTGTATTTCTTGGTCCTCTTGCACCATTGTTGATCGATGATGGTTGCCCATTCATGACTTTGTTGGGGAGTCTATGAGGTTTGTGTTTCTTTCTGGGAGGACATGGTGCGTCCTTTAGACCCTATATGGCATTTTCTTCTAGGGGAAAATGATATGCTTTGCATATATTATCCATCAGTGTATTTCTGTTTGCATTGATGACTTCCACGCTGCTACGATAGTCTTATCCTTATCAATAATTATGGGAAGCATTATCCTTGACTAAGACAACTTGGTGTTTATATATGAGATCGACATACAAAGGATCCGTGTCCTGGTTGTACACAAACACGTCTTATACATGATGCGGTACAACATCGACCTAGTACGGATATTGAAGACTAACACGACTATGTACATTACACTATTTAACACTCCTCCTCAATCTACCTAAGTTAAGAATGTGAAGAAATACCTCTAACTATCGTGCAGCGAGAGACTTTGTGAAGCTATCTACCAATGGATCTCCTGAAGAAATAAATGATATGTCCAAAATATTTTGGGCCACCCTCTCGAATAAAGTTATAATTAACTTCAATATGATTTTCCCTAGCATTAAACACTTGATTAGAAGAGACGCACGTAGATCCAATATTATCACACCACAAAAAGGCAGCTTGAGACTGCGATATTCCCAACTCAATAAGCAAAGACTGCACCTATATGACCTTAGCCATGGCATTTTCTAGCGCTTTGCATTGAGCCTCTATGCTAGAGCTAGAATTTGTAGCTTGTTTCCTTGTAATCCGTGAGATCAAGTTTGATCCCAAGAAAATTATCACAAGATCCGCCAGACATCTGTCCAAGTGATCCGTGAGACCTAGAATTTGTAGCTTGTTTCCTTGCAATCCGTGACACCCTTTCCAATCAGCACCAAAAAAGGCACTAAAAAGGTAGAATCATATGAATCAATGCACAATCCAAGTGAGATTGTACCCCGTAATTATCATAAGATCCTCCAGACATCTGTCCCATGAACTATAGTGGATACATGTTGAAACTGACAAACCTAGTATGCAAAAAAATCAATATATGTTCTAGTCAAAGTGATATACTACAAAGCACTAACAATACTCCTATCGCAAGCAGAATCTTGACTCAAGACCTCGCCATCAGTCATAGACAATTTATGAGAGACTAACAACGTAGTATCAATATGCTTGCATATCTTCATGTTCACATGGCTAAGAAAACCATTTTCATATTTTTTGTGAGAGAATAATACCGTCATGTACCTTTTTAACCTCAATCCCAACAACGCAAAGGTCCCAGATCCTTGAGAGGAAACTCCGGTCAATGATCATGAAGAATAAAATCAACCACCTTCCCTAAGGAGCTAGCAACGACAATATCATCTACATAAATGAGCATGAAGATGGAGACTCCCCTTTGTTGTAGAAAAATATATAAGTATCACCCTTGGATGCAGTAAAACCAAGTGAATCAAGTTTGGAACTCAGAAGAGAGTACCACGCACGAGGTGCCTGTTTCAACCCATGTAGAGCTTCATCAAGATTACAAATATGTCCCAGTGAGATCATTCCTCATATCTAGAAGGTTGCCTCATATAGACCTCTTATTCGATAACACCATGCAAAAATGTGTTTCTTCATATCAAGTTGACGAAGCTACCAATCTCGTGAAACAGTAAGAGCGAACACCAAAAGAATAGTCGCCGTCTTGACAACATCAATAAATGTTTGGTCATAGTAAATTCCATAATGCCGCTTAAAACGTTTAGCAACCAAGCAAGTTTTATATCTATCAACTGAGCCATTAGCTTTCCTCCTTGATTTATAAACCCAATTACAGTCAATAACATTTTTATAGCTACTACTGGAACCAAGTGATAAGTCCAATTTTTCATGAGGGCCAAATACTCCTCATCCAATGGATATTTCCATCTAGGATCAACAAGACCTTCCTAAACATTATCTGGTTCACCGGCAAATATTAGCAAAGAGAATCCGATCATACTACACACGACCATCACTGTCATGTTGAAGCCTTTCATGAGGCTGAACAACACTATGTTGCTGCCTTGTACGAGCAATATAGTTGGAGCTACATGCACTCTATTCATAGAAGATGAAGGGGAATCTACAGAAATGGACAAACCAGCCGCAGTTGATCCATGTGTGAGTTGGACAGAGAGGCACTGGATGCATAAGATCCACATTAATTAGACGTGGCATTCGAAACCGCGTCGACCTATAGGAGAGGAAGCGAGAGAATTGCATGTCGCCATGTGGCAAGACACCACCGTCACATAGCCATGTACTTGGATTTGATTGCGGTACCTATCCTAAGGTAGATTGGTCTAAGCTGATATGCCAAACAGATGTAGTAGGGGAATCAACAGGTATATCTCCATCGGAACCTGCATCTGCACCGGAATTTTCCTTTGGCATAAAATTATGTTGTGATTTCTATTCAATAAACTTAGCAATACCACTGTTAGCAGGATTAACATCTGAATCATCTCGCAATTTGTACTCCCCATCATCATGTTAACTAAAAGGTTTGAAAGAAAGAGGAATATGATTAACTTATGCATGTAAATAGCATTGGAATGCAAATCAACAAAAGGGAACACCTCTTCATGAAATACAATGTCACGCGAAATGAGCATTTATGGAGACCACTATATCCTAAAAAGGCACATTGTGTTGAATGGAGTTGCATTTTGTGATTATTATATGGAAGAATGTTTGGACAACATGCACAACAAAAAATCCGCAAAATAGAATAATCACCCTTATTTCCAAAGAGGTGTTTAATATGAGTTTGAGACTGAAAACCCTACTAGGGAGGTTATTAATTAAATAGACTGCAGTAAGAAAGGATCCATCTTGGAATTGAAGTGACATAGGTCCATATGCAAGAAAAGACAACTAACCTCAATAATGTGTCTATGTTTATGTTCAAGAAGACCATTTTGTTTATGTGCATGAGGACATGAAATAAAATGGAATATTCCTATTATTTTTAAGAAGAGTTAAGTTTTTGATACTCACACCATCGGGTTGCATCGAACTTTTTTTATCAAAGAGTCGCTCAAAATGATGCTGAAAGTCATGAAATTTCTAAAACACTCTGATTTATTTTTCAAAAGATATATCCATGTGAATTTGGTGTAATCATGGATGAAACTGAAATAATATTTTATTATAAGAATCTAGACAGTTCATGTTTTCACGACACACCCAAAAAACGTCATAGATTCTTGACGTTCTTAGCCGTCAAGGTCTGCCACTTCGCCTCTCATCACACTGTCAAAGCACACCAGATCGTCGTCCACCTCGCCGACAAGGTATGCCACCAAGGTTCCCAGCCAGAAGCGCACAAAGAAAAGGGAAAGGAAACAATTACCTAGTTTTCTGCTCTTTTAAGCATGCTTGATGCTCATGTGTGTTTGCCTATTTGAGACAATATTTTTTGCCCATGAAATTTCTTGTCTGAGAGGTTGTTCATTATCATGCTCATTTTTTCTCTAGGACAATCAACACCACATGTTATATTTTGTTTAATTGTCTGTTTAATTTATAGCTTACTTAGATTTCTTTATTAATTTTAGAACCTCAAATGCATCCAATGAAAAAAAGTCGGCGTAAAAACATCAAACAATGAGCGGTTGCAACAACTGGGTGTTAGGCCTTTGAAAGTATTTTCACATTGCCAACTATATTATCTCCTAAAAAGATAAAAAATGAAGGCTCCGGATCTGACTATGATCCTAAAAAGGAGGAAGATGCCACTGAACAATACTCATATGATATCAGTGAGGAGGATGAGTTGTAGGTTGACCCCTTACTTACTCATCTTTTGTTGAATTGTTTGCTAACTGATTTATCCATATATCTTTTGAATTGACTGGTTCATATAAAATATGTAGCATCAGAAGTTGAAATGTAAAAACACATCTACCACCAGGACAAAGTTGGCTTCTGCTGGTGTAGCAACTGCTCGGAAGCGCGTCTTGCAGGCCTAGGTGCCAGCACAAAAACTTCAAGAAAAACCAGGTCCAAGGGGAAGCAACCAGCTGTCCAAGGCGCTCTGTGGGCAGCTTCACAAGCTGAGCACACACCTCCCTAAGGCTAGTAGATAGGCACATGCCCTCTGCAGGAACCTCCCCAAGGCCATAAGCCAGGTCCTTGTTGTCTGCCATCACCTCCCCAAGTCTAGCAGCCAGGTCCCTGCCTTCCACGGTAATCTCCCCAAGGCCAGCGGCCAGGTCCATGTGGTACGTCGGCACCTCCCCAAGTGCAGCAGCCAAGTCCCTGCCTTCTGCAAGCACCTCCCCAAGGCCAGCATCCAGGTACCTCCCGTCTGATGGCACCTCCCCAAGTCCAGCAGCCAGGTCTCTGCCTTCTGCAAGCACCTCCCCAAGGCCAGCGGCTAGGTCCCTATCATTCGCCGGCACCTCCTGAAGTCCAGCATCCAGGTCCACCCGTTTCGCGGGCACCTCCGCAAGGCTAGCATCCAGGTCCCCCATCCGCGGGCACCTCCCCAAGGCCAGCAACTCGCTCCTGCCTTCCATGGGCAACTCCCCAAGGCCAGCAACAGCCCCAGCCCAACCATGCACTGGCGCCTCTCCAAGGCGACCATGCACCTAAGGGTTCAGCTACCCTAGGCGAGGGGTAAGATTCTTGTCGTGATGGATGGTTCTTTGACTGTTTTAACTAGGATCAAGAAGGTAATGTGTTGAACCAATTGCTTGCTCACACTTATTGCATTTTTCCGTTGTAGAATACCAACTCATAACCATTATATTCTTGTATATGATTTTGGACATAATCATTCTGAAGACACTGTTATGCATGATGATCATCAGTTTGTTGTTGACAATATGCCCACAAAATGAAAACTTTCACTTGTCGTTCATGCAAGAACTAGACTAGTGTCACCATTGATTGCTGCCAAGTTTGTCAGTGAGTGTGTAGTGATAGTCAAGACTAAGATGCTTATCTTCCGTAATTGTAGATTATAGGGAGAGACCGGATGTCAAGCAGAATTTTTCGGCAATGTTTCTGTATGTTCTGTAACACTCGGATGTTCCTTTCTTCTATTGTTTTTATGCAAAGGCTGATGATCCTTGTTTTATTTCAGCAAAAGTTTATCATGGACTACTCTCTACTAGATGTGTAGTTTGCTTACAACAAGCAGTTCATGAGGCACGCAAGAAATCAACGACATTATCTGAAGAAAGTGTTTTCTGACCCCATCCCAAAGAATGAAGTTACAAGGGTATCTCCTGTGGAACACATGAGCAATGATAAATGGTGCAGGCTTATCGATTTTTCGTCTGACCCAAGAACCAGGTCATGTCTTGTTTACTCAATTTCCCTCATGTTTGAATTGTTTAAGCGAGATTAACTATATGCTCCCTGTTTGTGTAGGCTCTGTCTATAAAAAATAAGAATAGCAGACAGTAAAGTCAAGTACCCTCATGCCTCTAGTGCTCGTAGCTACGAGGTTTTGTGCGACATGGAGGAACATTGCAATGAACTTCTTAAAAATGGCAATGTGAAATAAGTAACGGTAATTGCTCCATAATACTATCCATCTTCCTAAATTCAGTGTTGTTTTCTTTCCTCAAACGTATACGGTGTGCTTATAATTTTCTCCCTAGGTTTCTCATAATCTCTTTTATTCCTAAAACTGGTAGGCAGTCATGGAAAGCAACATTGTGCCATCTGCTTTAGAAGATTGCACAGAGGATGAACCAATTCCTTTCAACGACATTGTGCACTTTGTGATGTCACAGGACAAGAGAAAGCCAACTTTCCTAAAGAACATGGTCATCCATGCAAGTACTTAAAGACCAACCAAGTCTCAACTATAAGTGCAACTCGAGGCTTAGAGAGCAGATAATATGGAACTGCGCTCTACCATTGAGGAGTTGCAGAAGGTGAACGAATCTGGCGAGGGAGATAGGCTGAAGTATTTGGAAGACCTACAAGTAATGCGGAAGAAATAATAAGACCTGAGAAAGAAACAAGAAGAAGCAAATGCATTAATTCAACAAGTGTTGGCTCAGTTGTCGGAACCAGAAAAGGCAATTTGGTAAGTGAATTGGTGGTGTGAATCTTGTGATAAATCTGTGAAAATTTGTCAAACATTTAGCCAAGAAACATTTATGCATTAATTCAACAAGTGTTGGCTCAGTTGTCGGAACCAGAAAAGGCAATTTGGTAAGTGGACCGGTGGTGTGAATCTTGTGGTAAATCTGTGAAAATTTGTCAGACATTTGATCAAGAAACATTTATGATGTTTGGTAGTATTATGGTGTTGGACCTTTTATGTGATTTTTTGAAACTGGTATTCATTTCTGTGAAATGAAACATTTGTATTGAAATTTTTGTAAACGTAAACGTCATGATTGTTTCTTTACGAAATATATCCGTCATGCATAGTCGTCAATGTGGCGCGCGGAGGCTGGCCAACTTCCATGACAAAATAGTAATGTCACAGAAAGTAGTCCACGTGTCTCGCTCTGATTAGTCCACGTGTTAGCCTACTAGTAACCCACGTCTTATCATTTTAATGGACCATGTTTCTGCCTGCTGATGGCAGGGTACGGCGAAAGGAAATTCATCACTGCTGGGGATGATGACA
Organism: Avena sativa; assembly: GCA_916181665.1. Lineage (NCBI taxonomy): Eukaryota > Viridiplantae > Streptophyta > Magnoliopsida > Poales > Poaceae > Avena > Avena sativa. The sequence continues at coordinate 431,006,885 of OV702280.1, forward strand.
TATACGTCATCAGGACGTAAGCAACCAACATTAACGGAATCAAGCCACGACAAAAAAAAGTCAGGACAACGATGACATCACTGACCGCTGGCGTGACGTCAACTAACGTCGCTAACAGCCGCCTGCGGTGTCGTCTGCCACGTGACATAAACCGTGACGAAACAAAAACGTCACGATTGATTGGGCCTAGGTTGGGCTAGTCCCGTTGGCCGCGACGAAATTCAAATAAAAATTCACAAAATTCGTCGCGGATGGTGATCTATGACGTTTTTCTCCTGATTCATGAGGATATCAGATCGTCATGTACCATCCAGATTCTTGTAGCGTTTATATCTTCCAAAAGAGAATGGAGCATGTCCACAAACATCAGAAAATAGAAGTTAATTAGGAAAAGTGGACACACTAGATGACTTTGGATATGGGAGTTGATGACTTCTGCCCTTCTTACGAGCATAAAAAACAGATTCTTTATTTGACTTGGTAAAGGAAATATTATTTTCTTTAAGAACTTGCCAAACCGATGTTGAAGATGGATGACCTGGACGCTATACCAATGATATGAAGTATACTTGATGACATCATGCACTTGTCAACCAGAGGAGGATGAAGTCAATGATGACAAGGGTTATAGACCATCCACACATCTATCTTGAAGGAGGACCTCCCTCATGTCCCGGTCCTTTATGAAAGATAACTAGGACAATATTCGAAAAAAACATGATTATCTTTGGTAAGGAGACTAGTGGAAATGAGACTTTTAGTGGCATTAGGAACACGCAGACAAATTAAGATGCAAATTATGACTATGGTTATGAATTAATGAGTGACCAATATGATATATATTCATACCTTCACTACTGGTTGTGTGGATTTTCTCTTCCTATCATAGTGATCTCTCACATGTAGCTTTTCAGGTTCACTCGTCACGTGGTCAGTTACTCCACAGTCGTTGTACCAATTTGTATTGAATCCATATGATCAAATGGATGCTCCTGCAGTTTCTTTAGGACCATGATAACTCTTCTAAAACCTCCTCCAACAGTTCGGCGTAATATGCCCTTACTTGCCACACACGTGGCATATGGGCCTTGTACCTTGTTGATCACGATCGCCATACTATTGAGTTCCCTTGGTAATTGTCACGAGTACCATTGCCTTTGTTTCATTGATAACCATGTGGCTCATAGCCATGTGGTACTCATAGCTACCTCTCGCTGGTCGGAGTAGCCACATCATCCTCCGCCACGACCACTGTCATGACCGCCATGGTATCCATGCCCTCCACCATGAATATCAGCATTAACTGACAATTCGCCATATTCGTGACTCCAAACGAGCCTCATAAGGGAGAAACTAGGCATAGAGATCTCCCAGGCTAATGGATTGTTGGGCCATGATAAACGTGTTGATTGCAACTACAAAACTTTTGTACTTGTCATCCATTCCAGCGAGCACATAAGAAATAATATCCTTTGTATCAAGAGGTTTGCCAATAGTCGCCATCTCATCAGCAAGGCTCTTGATCTGACAAAAATAGAATGTGCCCTTTTGGTTTTGCTTGCATTTTTTATTCAAATTGGTGCATACATGAACCACATGCGCCTTGGACTAGGAGGAGAATATCTTTGTCACCGCGTTCCATACACCTGCTAAAGTAGTTTCCCCGACCATCTGTGTTAGCACTTCCCTTGACATGTTCCGCGGAAGATAACCAAACAACTATTGGTCCTGCAAGATCCACCTCGCATACACAAGGTTAGGGATTTTTACCTCCACCTTGTATTGTCCTTGGTATTCATATACTTTTCTGTAGCTGACACCGATCCATCGAGATAGCCCTCGAGCTGTGTGGCACGGAATATGGCAAGATCTGAAAACTTATCAGAGGGGATGATGCTGAGAGGATCACGGCTAGTTGAGGTCGACGAGGAAGAATCACTAGGTGACATGGAAGGAGGCGGCGACGTCTCTCTTCTCAAATGATTTTGGTGATTTTTCTTAGATGAGTTGGAATAACATGTGTCTATGGATACCGTATCAAGAATTATGTGAAGCGTTACCCTTGACTAGACTTGTGTGGTGTTTATATATGAGATCAACATACAAAGGATCCATGTCCTAGTCATGTACAAACAAGTCTTATACATAACGCGATATAACACTGATCTAGGACATGTACATGAGAGTAACACGACTATGTACATTACATTGTTTAACAAGCCTGACTCCAGTGGTGTTCTGGAGGTTCAGAGGCAGCCCAAGATCGGCTCACAGCGCGCCACCGGTGTGAGGAGCTATAAGGTCTCAACACCATAATACCTTGGATGTTCTTTTCAATTTGTATAATGGTGATGTGGTAAGGATTTGTTCTACTTAATATATGGCACTAGACCTTTTTCAATTAGAAAACTAAGATTTTGATAGATAGCTTTTTTGAGGTGTCAATTGATGGATCGTTTTTTTGAGGTGTCAATTGATGGAATTGGGACTGCACGCAATAAGTCTGTGTGTACATAGTGCAGAACCGTGACTGCGGAGAATTGGAGGCCGAGCTCGAGGGAGCCCTTGATTTTGAAGAATTTGATAATCATAGTACTTTATTTAAAATACTCCAAACAAGGTTGTTTAGATATAATCAATGGTATATCCTATAAGCGTGTCATAATTATTTTATTTTGTTATACCAAAAAACTGACAAAATCTTACATGTTCTATTTTAAAAAAATGCTCTATTCACTATACACTGATCCACATTTTGTCATTTGTGTAGGATAGAATAGTAAGTATTTCATGCTACGATTTTGCACGCTTGTAATATACATCATTTAATATATCCAAATATTTTGACAATTTTTTGAAACTTCTTGAATGATGATTTTTGAATTTCTATATATATATATATACATAATACATTTCCATAGAGGTTGGACTCCATTTGATGTTTCTGGAAAGGGTGGCCTACTGGAATACTAATAGAATTGGATCAGGAAACATATGTGTATGTTGTTCGAAAGGAATTGCTACACAAGTTTTTCATGCTTAGTCATGAGTTATCAGATATCATAACTTCTAAATGTTTAATCTTCGTTTTTCTTTTTCAGTCATCAGTCAAAACAACAATGCAAGAAGACAAGGAGTTTTTGCGATGGTATCTTGAGAAACAACATGTGTTGTATGAACACATCATCGGGGTTATTAAAAATAGGAAGCGGTTCTATGGATACATCGACTATTTAGCATTAAACATATACATGTGATGACATGTTTTGAACAGTCAGAAGTTCAAATGTTAACAAAATGAAGAGGACAAACTAGTGAGGGGCTAGACAGTCTTTACTATCTCACAAGTATTTTATACATGGAATAGAAACGAGATAACATCCAAAGCATGCAATTGTTGTGCTTTTTGGTTTTGCTTTTATAAAACGAGATTTCTGGTGGAATATTAATTAGTCGATGGTGTGCATACCTTGTACGCCTGGCAGAAAGGCATGAAAGTGATTATATCTTATTATGAATTGTCGAAAGGCCAGAGGCCGATCTTTATTAAGAAGAGGAAAAAGGAGTACATCTTACAGCTCCGAGCTGGAGCACAGGTTTGAGCTAGAACTGGACATGCCCAGTTCACATCCAAAGCTCAGGAAAAACACATCGTGAGAGGCCGGCTCTCTAACCTCCTAGCGCGATCACTTTGCCAGCATCACGCTAAAGCTGTTGGCCCAGACCCAATCGCGCCGACTGCAGTCTGATGTTGACGACAAAGAGTTTCGGCGAGACGTCACGTACGTACAACAACTTCTATTTCCGCCGAGACCACTACTGGAAAAAGGGCTTCTAGTCCCGGTTTGCAAGAGCCTTTAGTCCCGGTTTCGTATCCGGGACTGCGAAATCGGGACTAAAGGCCCCTATTTTTAGTCCCGGTTTGTTACAACCCGGGACTAGAGAGCCACCGCATGGGCGTTTTTTGCTACAGGGGGATGAAGGACCTTTAGTCCCGGGTCGTAATACGGCCCTGGACTAAAGTTTTTTTTAATTTTCTTTTTTTGAATTTTTTTCGAACTTTTGAATTGTTTGACTCGTAATCATCTCACTTGGAACATTTTTAGCATTAAGTATATTTAATCTTAGGTCAAATTATACCTGTGGTCAAAACTTCCCATTCGGTCACCCATCCTAGCACTACTCCACCCTCAGCACGCTTAACTTCTCTGTTCCATCCGGATGTCCTTGCGCGAAGCCCTTTTGTACCTTGTTCTCAACACTATCATATCAATCCTATTAGCCCATATCAATATGTCATACATCTTTATTTATTGAAACTACAAACAACTATTTTAGTAAACAACAATAAATAAGTAATAATAATATTTTAATATAATGAAAGTAAAAAAACTAAATAAAATAATATTTTATTCATTTTTTGCCATGATTCATTTAATATGGTATAAATAATATCTTTAAATCTGTAAATCAAAATTCGACAAACAATATATTCATTATTATCAAAAAAATGTGAGGAATCAAAATATGGGATAAAAGTTTGCTAAAAAAAATAACTTTTTTCCCTTTTCAAATTTTAAAAATGTAAAAGAATCAGAAAAATATGAGGAATCCATTATTTATAATTTTAAAAATCTAAAAATGTGAGGAATCCAAATAAGGCCGTTAAAATCAAACTCAAATTTTTTTTTCATACATTTTGATATGTTCTACATTTTTTTTCGACATCGTACGCAAAAGTTATAGCAATTTTAAGTTGCCTGCGTCACACCCCTTTAGTCCAGGGCCGTATCACAACCCGGGTTGTATCATGGCCCGGGACTAAAGGGTGTTGCCCATGCCTGCACACCTTTAGTCCCGGACCGTATCACGATCCGGGACTAAAGGTCCGAAATAACCCGGGACTAGAGTTTTCTTGGTCTCCTGGCCATGAAAAACAGTATGAACCGGGACTAGTGCTCATACTAGTCCCGACCGATAATAAATCAGGACTAGTGTCAGACTCTAAATCGAACCGAAGCCTCTTTTTCTACTAGTGGACGTACACGCGTGCAACCAATAGCAAGCAGCTAATCGATTCTGATCAATTTGAGCTAGCTCGTAGCACACACCACGTACGCACGCAAAACAGATATGATGGCCACAGGGGCTTGTCGCTCCTACTGGTTTTCTTATTTCTCAACTCACACTTGTTACAAGGTACGTACAAGGGATATAAATACCCGGAAGCAACACAGTGCCAATACAAATCGGTTAAGAGAACTAGTCCTACTCAGCTAGGGAACACACACGCACATGGACGTGACACCAAACCGGTGTCGTTAGGGATTAAGATTGCTAACAATCACCCCCCCCCTAAGCCCGACGTGCTTGTCTTCACAGCTTGAACGCCTATCCTTCCTCGCATCTCCGCGAACTTAACTTGTCCCAAAGATTTAGTTAGGATATCTGCAAGCGTATCGTCGGTGCAAACATAGTTGACTTCAATCTTGCTCTCCTCTACACACTTCCGTATGTAGTGATACTTCGTATCAATATGCTTACTCCTGTCATGATGCACCGGATTCTTGCACAATGAAATTGCATACTTGTTGTTAATATATAGCACCACTCGTTCCGCCTCCCGATTGGTGAGATCACCGACTAGACTCCTTAGCCACACACCTTGACACGCCGCAGTTGCAGCCGCAATATACTCAGCTTCACAGGATGACTGTGCCACCACTTTTTGCTTTTGTGATAGCCAACTTACTATGCTTCTTCTCAAGAAATATGCCACGCCCGAGGTACTCTTACGGTCGTCAATATCTCCTGCCATGTCGCTATCACTGTAGCCAAGTAGCTTCACCTCCTCCTTCTCTTTCGAGTAGACAATACCAAAGTTTGTAGTACCTTTGATATACCTGAGTATATGCTTCACGACTGTCCAATGCTCCATTGTGGGTGCTTCCATCAAGCGGCTCACATAGCCAACGGAATATGCCAAGTTGGGTCTTGTGTTAATGAGATACCTCAAACTTCCGACCACACTCCTATACTCCGTTGCATCAACCGCAGGTGCTTCACTCCTTTTGCTTAGTTTAAGACGAGGTTCCATCGAAACATGAGTTGGATTGCATTCTTCCATGCCACACTTCTCGAGTATCTTATTTGCATATGCCTCCTGGCATAGTGTGATCTCACCCAGATTTTGATGTACCTCGATCCCAAGGTAGTAGCTCAACAAGCCTAGATCACTCATCTTGAATAACTCCTTCATCTGTAGCTTGAACTTTTCAATCTCCTTCTCATCCGCTCATGTTATCAATAGATCATCAACATAGATGCCAACTAGTAGATGATCCCTTCCTTTACCTCGCTTATACATCGCATGCTCCAGTGGGCTCTTCTCGAATCCGAGAGAGATCAATGTACGATCAAGCTTGATGTTCCATGCCCGAGGGGCTTGCCGTAGCCCGTACAACGCCTTGTGTAGCTTCAAAACCTTGTGTTCTTCTCCCTCTTTGATGTATCTTGGTGGTTGCTTCACATAAACTTCTTCTTCTAACTCCCCATTCAAAAACGCGGATTTCACATCCATGTGATGCAATTTCCAATATTCTTGAGCTGCGAGAGCGATAAGTAATCTCACCGATTGCATCCTTGCAACGGGAGCGAATACTTCTTTGAAATCCACACCTTGCTCTTGCATGTAGCCCTTGGCCACTAGCCGCGCTTTGTGCTTCAAAAATTTCCCTTCGGCATCCTTCTTGATCTTGTATACCCACTTGAGCCCTATGGCCTTGTGATTGTTGGGTAGATCGACAAACTCCCATGTATCGTTGTCTTTGATCGATCCCAACTCCTCATCCATAGCACGACGCCAACACGCCTCCATATTAGCATCCTCGAATTTCATCGGCTCCTCGGTGAGTAAACACCGACCTTGTCCTCTCCCTCGCGCACGCGCTGTACGAAGGGTCTCCAGTACACTTCGGAATTTTTCTGGAGTAGGCGGCCGTCTCCTTTCTTCCCGTGCACTTGGAGGAGACGTGGAAGCTGACGTAGTACTTGTTTCAGCGTCTACTGAATTTCCTGCAGTTTCTGACGGTGTACTGCATGTTGGCGACGTGACATCGTCGCCCGCGTCCACTTCTGGACTATCGCTAGTCCCTCCTGGATGGGAGTGTGCAACTGATGGGCCACTTGCGCTAGGGCTCTTGTCCGCGCGTGGACTGGATGGCGACGCCGAGCCTCCAGGTGCAGCGCGTGAGCTGCTGCTCGTGCCGGGACTCCCACGCCGAGAGACATCTCCAGGCGTAGCGCTGCTGCTGCTCGCTTCCGTACCTCCATCTTCTAAACCAGCGCCTAAATCCGTAACGCCACGGGACGCTGTTTCTTGATCATCTGCATGCGAATCACTTTAGACTACAGTAAATATTTCATCAGAAATTGATTGTACCGGTTCCGCAAAGCCCCAATTCCATGATTTCTCCTCCTCGAAGACGACGTCATGTGTCACCACCAACTTTTTGTTCACTGGATTGTACGCGCGATACGCCTTCGAACCGGCTTCATAGCCGATCATGACCATTGGAGTACTTCGATCGCCAACTTGCTAGTATGCCCGGTCACCATCTTCACATGCGCCACGCACCCGAAAGTGCGAAGATGATCAACCGAGGGCTTGTGTCCGTACCATGCTTCATACGGTGTCATACCAACCACGCTCTTAGTTGGCGCCCTATTCAGCAAATAGACGGCCGTCGTGACCGCCTCGCCCCAAAACCTGCCGGCACGCCTTCGCTTTTCATCATTCTACGTGCCATGGCCATCACGGTTTGGTTCCTTCTCTCCACAACACCGTTTTGCTGTGGTGAATATGGCGCGGTAAGGTACCGCTGGATCCCATGAGCTTCACAAAACGCCTTGAACTAATTGGATTTGAACTCCCCACCCCGATCGGTACGGAGGGCCTTCAACTTTGCCTCGGACTCCACCTCGGCCGCTATCTTCGCAATCCTGAACGCTTGCAAAGCTTGATCCTTACTCTTCAGCAACACAACCCACATGTATCTACTAAAGTTGTCGACGATGAGCAAAAAGTACTTGTTCCCGACGGGGGTCGCCGGCGTGATTGGTCTGCATAAGTATCCATGCACCAACTCAAGAACCTTACTTGCTCGACATTGTCCCTCCCTTGGAAACGGGGCTCGCCTTTGCTCCCCAATGAGACAACCGTAGCACACCTGCTCAACATGATCAACACACGGTAAGCCGCGTACCATCTCCTTCTGTCCAAGTTGTCATAGAGCTTGGAAATTTAGATGTCCGTAGCGTGCATGCCACTTCCACGCCGAGCCTTCCATGCTTGTCATCAAACATACTGGATCCGCCCGATTGAGATTGAGGATGTAGAGTCTATTCTTCGACCTCTCCACCTTCATGATGAGCTGCCTTTGGCGGTCATATCCCCACAGAAACTCGTCCTCCAACATGATCTTGCATCCACGCTCTGCGAGCTGACCAAGACTGATAATGTTGGTCTTAAGCTTGGGAATATAGTACACGTCGGTGAGTACCTTGTGACCTCCATCCTTCAACTCAAACAGGACAGTGCCTCGTCCTGCAATCTCCACCTTCGACCCATCACCGAATCAAACGGAGCCTCCAACCGTGAGGTTCAACTCAGAAAACTGAGCCTTGTCGCCAGTCATGTGGTTGCTAGCACCTGTGTCGAGGTACCAAACGTCGTGAGCCGGCTGCATCCTCCGCGGGAAGACCTTCTCTTCCACGAGTGTGACGATCTCCGTAGCGGACTCCTGAAGAGTTGATTCCTTGGTGGTCATTAACTCGCAAGCTTCGAGCATGAGCATCATCGGTCCATCATCTCCTTCCTTCGCCATGAGAGCCTTCTAACGGTTGGGACACTCCGATTTGAAGTGCCCGAGCTGATTGCACTTATGGCAGCGAAGATTCTTCTTGTTGAATTTCTTCTTTGGCTTCTTCGGCTTGCTGTCCGACTTCTTCGTCGGGACCGAACCATCGCCACTGCCAGATGCTTTATCGCTCCTCTCCTTGGCGACCATTGCCTGCCACTGGGAACGTGTAAGAATGAGGTGCTCATCTTGATTTGCGTCGCCGTAGGTGATCTTCATCCGCTCGTCATGCGCCTTGAACCGTCTAACCAGGTCATCCATCGTGAGGGTGGTGAGATCAACGCATTGCTCGATGGCTGACACCACAGATATGTACGGCGGCAGCGCTATGCGTAGGAAACGCATTATGACTGAGATATCTTCCAGCTTCTCACCTTGCGCATGAATCCCGTTGCAAATTGTGGCTACCCTCGAGGCAAAAGCGTCTAGCGTCTCATCTCCTCCCATCTCCAGGTTCTCGTACTTCTTCTGCAAGATTTGTAGGGTCGCCCTGTGGACGCGCTCGTTCCCAAGATTCAACGTCTTGAGTGTCTCCCACGCCTCCTTTGCAGAGACCTTCGAGATCAGGTGCTGCATCACGTCCGCCGACACCACGGAGCCGATGGCCGTCTGTGCCTGTCGGTCCTTGCGGTACTTCGACGCGCCCTTCTTGAACTCGTCGCCACCGGGATCGACAGCCTCCCAGATGTCGTTGCCCTCCATGGCCCACTCCATCCGTTTCGCCCACGTCGTGTAGTTGCCGCGATCATACCGCGGGTACTGCGACGACACTGATGCACCCGCATCCGCACCGGAGTACTCTCCTAGCTCCTTGTCCGTCATGACCTTCCGTTACTAGGAGATCCTCCGCGAGGCTCTGATACCAATTGTTGGCCCAGTCCCAATCGCGCCGAGTGGCGAGTGCAGTCCGGCGTTGACGACAAAGAGTTCCGGCGAGACGTCACGTACGTACAGCAGCTTCTATTTCCGCCGAGACGTACACGCGTGCAACCAATAGCAAGCAACTAATCGATTCTGATCAATTTGAGCTAGCTCGTAGCACACAGCACGTACGCGCGCACGCCAAACAGATATGATGGCTACAGGGGCTTGTCGCTCCTGCTGGTTTTCGTATTGCTCAACTCACACTTGTTACAGGATAAGTACAAGGGATATAAATACCCGGAAGCAACACAGTGCAATACAAATCGATTAAGAGAACTAGTCCTACTCAGCTAGGGAACACACACGCACATGGACGTGACACCAAACCGGTGTCGTTAGGGATTAAGATTGCTAACAAAAGCCTAATATCCTCTCTAATCAGGTCAAAAACCTCCACCGCTGGATGTTGGACGCCGTCGAACACCCAAGAATTGTGTTCCTTCCAGATGCGCCAGTGGACAAGTATCACGTCTCGGCAAATGTCCTTGGGAGCGGTTTCCTAGACCTGCAGCCACCAATCTTTAGAGTTTGCAAAGCTGCTGCTAGGGATGGGGAAGTCCGCTGCCGTTCAGTCTCTGATCAGCTGCCACATTTGACTCGTGAACTGACAGTGGACGAACAGATGGGTGCATGTTTCAGGTTCGGACAGGAAAAGCAGGCAGGTGATCGCCGAGCAGGGACATCTTCTCCTCTGCAGATTATCCACCGTGAGACAGCGCTGATGGAGTGATGGACAACAAGCCACATGAAGAATTTGCATCGGGGCGGAGCCTTGGATTTCCAAATGGCCTTGGCACACGGGAAAGGCACATTGCCTGCAAAGAAGAGATTGTACGCATTGTTGGTAGAGAAACATCCATCCGGTGAGATCTTCGAGACAAGCTTGTCTTCCACAGCCTGGTCGAGCTGGATCATGTTTACAAGATCCCACAGGTGCAGATATTGACCCATAGCATTGGTCGAGATGCCGCGATGGATGTCTCTAATCTAGCGATTGCCGTGTATATCATGGGCCACATAGTCACACCAGAGTCCCGGGCGTAGGAAGCCAGAATGGGAAAGGTATCAGCGACAGAGCGACCTCCCGGCAGCCACTTAGTCATGTGCAACATGTTGAAGAATGTATGCCATATTTAGTTACTTCAAATTATGAGTATCACGTACACATGAAATGCAAAGAACAAAAGACGAACATAACTATTTACAATGTATGTTCAGGTAGAATGTATAGTGCACTAGGTAAAAAATGTGATCTAGAAAATCATCATCAAAAGGAGAACTGGACACTGATCTCCACTATATATCTCGCAAGTAATTATACACCTAAGGTGAGTGGTTGAAATTTATGAATGTCGTAAGTAAAACTAGTTATTGTTGTAGTCCAACAGACCCTTTCGTGTAACATTGGGTTCTAATGTTTTGACCCTCCAAGTTAAAAAAAACATACAAATTAAATTACCGGATCCTGGTATTTTGGTATTAAAACGTTACAGGATGTCATGCTTCATAGAATTGGAGCGGCAACAAAGGGTAGGCCACTGTGGTGGCCACTTTGATTCGTATCATCCAAAAACAACAGGAATAGATAAAACATCGGACAACAACATAATCTTCACTCCATGGAATGAAAAGTTGTTCCATTTATTATGGAAAAGGAATAGAAATAGAAATATTTGTAATAAGTTGTACCCGATATTTTTACAACAAACTTACTGAGAGCAAGTTATGAAAATACTAGACTATAATTATTCATATCAAACAATATCCTTTGGTAAAATTTCTAAACACTATAAACCTTTATGAAAGTAGTTTACAAAAAGCACAAATATGATCATTAAATATCAAATATAAATATTGGGAAAACATCTATAGGCAAAGGGTTGGACTTTAATTATATGTCCTTTTGAAGAGTCGTGCTAGCTATTTAGTAGCAATACAAAGGAGTGCCTACACAGTTTTGGGAGTCTGATTCATGGAATTATTCGAAAACAAAAGAATAGGTAAATTAGCAGGACTATACTTTCATGTTATCTTAAAACTTTATAAGAGCAAGTATGTTTTATTGATCATATGGGAAAAATAAAAGTCGTTACAAAAAAAGGGTGATGTAATCTTCAGTATGAAATTACAAAGGACTTTTTCTGCAAGAAATATTACGAAATAAGAGGTGTGCTTCAGTGTCCCCCTCCCCTCCCCCACAAACTTAAGTTTGCATGGGGAAGTTTTGTTTTGACTTGTCAAACCCATATCTAGGTCATGTATACCTCTGTCTAGGTGTACTTGGTCAAGTTGGACATACTCCACATTTCTACCGGCTGATCCCATCTCCCCTTATCACGATCTACGTCTTTGCATGTCACGTTTTGAATTTTTTCTGCTATCATGCATATACCTCCCGATTTCCTCCTCCCGCAGGAACGTGAGTATATGTGAACAATGAGTATACGTATAAGCGAACCACATGGGTTTCGGGTGGATTCATACGGTCCTCGAAACAAATCGCCATCTTGTAATCCTGATCATCCATGAGTTTTTGTTTGTCAAACTTTGATGAGGAGGGGGGACACCGAAGAAAAAGTGACGAAATAAAATATATACAATGTATATATACCTGGACATCAAACGCGGGCTTTTGGGCATGGCCCGAGCTTTCTAGGCTAGCCCCGAGCTGGGCTCGGCCCGCTGATCTGTTTGGACCGAGCCGACCTTCACGTACTGGACTGCAATGAGCTTGGGCCGAGCCTGTCTCGGCTCGGTCCGGCTCATTTGGCATGTGAATTTTTTGCAAATTATAAGTGGGCTGAAATGAGAGACGATGGGCTAGTTTCAGAAGATGGACCAAGTTACTAGACATGGAGATACAAACGACCATTCTCTTCCTCACGCGTACGCGCCGCCGCTGCGCTAGCCCCGCATTGCCCCTGCCACCGTGCTAGCCCCTCATTAGCTCCGCACTAGCCCTGTCCCGCGCTGCCGCCGCCACGTCGTTCCGAACTGCCGGCGGCGGCGCCGTCCCGTACTACCTACGACTGCCTAGGAAAATGGCTCCACCTGTCTGTGTCCTATCACCGCGAGCTCGTGAGCCGCACCGAGCTGGACCGAGCTTGTCGGAAGCTCGGGCCGAGCTCAGCGGCGTATCCAACGTCCCTTTTGTCTTGGCAGTTGTCGGGCATCCGGCCGGACGCGCGGCCTAATCTTATGGCTATTTGACTACTAAACTATTTTTTTTGAAACAGGGACAAAAGCTTTGCCCCAATCCCCAATCTATTAATTAAGGTAAAGTTTAACAAACAAAGAACGATGTCCACAAAATATTACAAGACCTACTCTCCCGGCATCATTTCACCCAAGTGCTTAGAACCCGCCAAGACCCACAAGCGGGCCTCTTTTTTAATCTTATCTAAAACAACAAAAGATGGCACATTCTTATTATGGAACACCCTAACATTTCTCTCGTTCCAAATCTCCCACGAGGTAAGCAAGATGAGAGAGGCCAAAGCTTTGCGGTTTGGGGATGCGCCCTCCGACATCATGCTCCACCAACTCTTGATTGTGAGGCCCTATTTGACTACTAAATAGTAACTTAAGGCTTGGAGTTTAAAGATTGCCCAGGCTTCATAATTTTCTTTGGGTCCTCTACTGGCCGGCTCGCCGGCGATGTCTAGCTGGATCGGACTCGCCATTTTCAGACCGAGCTTTTCGCGGGGCTTGCCAGCTCGTGTCCAGGTATAAATGTATATCATAAAAATCTAACAGGCTACACATGCAAAAAAAAACAACTTAGAATGATCAGCTGGAGCCTATTAAAGAGACATAAAATAAGGTATCCAAGTGTAATCTCCCTGTTAGATCACATGAGAAATAGAATAGTCGACCCAGCTGAACACATCCAAGACATAATCATAAACTGAATGTTTTACACGATTGAATACATAGGAATAACTGAGAGCAAATTGTTCAATATAGCAAACTAAAGGAACACCACCAGTACTGTATGCCAATGGCTGTTTTAAAACTAAAGGTAAATAGATAATAGATCTCAGCACATCTTCATCTTCTCTGTGAGAGCTCAGCTGGGAACTAGTCACTGGAGTTACTGCCCAGCGTTAACCACTGGAGAAGGACCCTGTCAAGGTAAGGCTCCCCTTGCCATCTGTGAAGTTCCTCCACCAGGGTAAGGCTCCCCTTGCCATCTTTGAAGTTCACCCGGAACACCTCGAAGAGATGGCCATCGAAACGCAGTAGCACCATCCCGCCGTAGGCGTTGTTGTCAGGATATTTTGCCAGCGAGGACGTCACGCCCAAGTAGCTAGGGCGCCTGTGGCGAGCCTCCTGCTTAGCCACGTACACCAGGTGAGGCTCCTGCCCAAGCTTCAGCTCGCGCACGTTCCCTGTGGAGGTCGGGACGTAGAACCTACCGCCCACGGAGACACCATCAATGGAATACGGCTCCAGCTCGCCGTCGTCCTCCTCGTCGCGGACGATTTTCCACACGGTGTCGCCGGGCTTGGCGTACACGATCGTTTTCATGTGATGCGCCACGCAGAGAACCACGGTGGGATCAGCATCATCCTCGCCGCCGTAGACGAATCCGGCAGCATAAACCTCGCTCCCGCACGGGACATCGGGCAGATAAGCGACGGCCCTGGTCACCGGGTTGAGCAGGCGCAGTTTCTGTTCGCAACAGCGCCCGTCTGAGGCAAGGATCAGGCAGCCCTCGGCGCTGGCAATAACCTTCCCGTACTCCGGCGGGATCTGGAGCCACATGGAGGCGCCGGTGAGAACGTGTACGAACCTGGTTTTGTCGCCGCGCGTATCCCCTTTCTTTATGTCCCAGTTCCGCGGGAAGCAGCGCGGGTCCCAGTTCTGAGGGTTGGCGTTGGCGGCGCTCCTCCATGGATTGCAGACGGCTCGCAGCCGGATGTAGTCCGTCACGTCGGAGCGTAGCGCGAACTCGGACACCTTGGTTATGACGTCGGGGAGGAGGTCCTGCCAGTCCCGCTCCTCCGTACAGATGCGTACACTGCATGCAAAATCATTCGATTCGTCCTTACGTTGGAACTTTGGAAGACAATATATACACGAGAACGAAATGGAATTGGCTGGATATTAGATCTGCTGCCAGGCAACCTGTAAATCCTAGAGCAAGATCTAAGATCTAAGATCTAAGGGATAGCTGATACCTATATCCTGCTGATCTTTCTTGCTCGCCGGCGTCAGCGCCCGTGATGAAGACGTAGAACGTCCGAGTCCGACCAATCGCCGCTTCGGGAGCGTCGCTGGCTGCGGCGGCGGCCGCCGCCGGGAGCTTGCCATCCGGTTCCATCTTGTGGGTAGGGTTGGGGGCTGCCGGCGTGGAGGTGATTTATACCCTGGGCAGCGAACTAGAAATGGAAGGGTGTTCATCGAGCCAAAACAAGCAAGAAACACGTGGGGGAAAAGGTTGTACAAACAGCAGGAGACGCGTCGTCGCAAAAAAGAAAAAAACACGAATCCACGGTCTGATACGCCCATCCATTGGTGCGACCCTGTACTGAACGTTCGATGCATCTTTTTAACTCTAAGTACGCTTAATCTTCAGTTAAATTATATTTATGGTCAAACTTTTCGATCGGTCACCTATCCTCGCACTACTATAGCCCCGGCAAGCTTAACTTCTCTGTCCTTTCGGATGAGCTTCCAATCAATTTTTTTTGGCCTTATTAATAATACTACCATACAAATCCTATTATTTACCCTTGGACCATGTGTTACACCTTTGTTTTTAAAATTTTAAACAATTATTTAAGTAAACAAAAATGAATAAGTAATAATAATCTTGAATTCAAATAACAATAAAATAAATATTGTTTTGTCTTTTTCTATTTAATATGGAATAATTCATATATTTAAATCTGTAAATCGGAATTCGACAAATAATATGTCTAAATCGATTAGAAAAATGTGAAGAATCCAAATATGACATCCCTATCATCTTTTTAATCATGTATCATGTCTATTTAAATAAAATTTATTTAATAGTGTTCAAATCTTCAAACAATTATATCAAAATTTCCCTTTTGAATTTGAGGATTCTAAAAAATCTTTAGCTCGGGGCCAAGCCTCACTAAATTTGAAGTGGATCTCTAATAAAATAGCATATTGTGAACCTAATAATGAGCATCAGATCATATACATGTAGTTCAAATTTGACCCACTTCCTGCCTTATCTTTTTCACGGGAGATGGACTGAAATATTTAAGATACCCCGATTGGGATATTGTCAATTCAAGGTGTCTTGGTATTTTTTAAAAAATAGGATGGTATTATGAAACTTTTATTTGGTGACCGCTTCACAAAACACCCTGTTTTTGGCACACGGAAAATAGAAAATGGCTTTTTGGTGTGACAAAAAAGAAAACTTACTCCTACAATATTGTTCGCTATCCCATGATGCTCATGTGTGCATAATATGGGCAGATTATCATAAACTATGCCACGATTCTGGGCATAACATTGGTCATTTGTCCCGAAAGCCATGAAACCTCGAACATGATAGCTTATTTTGAGAAGTTTTTTGAGATGCAGTAAATATAAAAAGTTTGATATTTTTTTTTGCAACTATTTCACCTAATATGGCACCTCGCGAATGTTTTACATTGTTCGGCCTGTTTTTGAATTTTCTATGCCTGTTTTAAACTATGGTCAAAATGGCGAGCATGAAGTTTTTTACCTAGGGGATGAGCCTCGCTAAACTTGCAGTGCATATCTGAAGAAATATCATATTGTGAGTCTAAAAATGATTTTTGTAAAATATTATGAGAATTATATCATGTACATGTAGTTTAAATCAAACCCACTTGCTACCGATTTGGCAGGCATTTATATTTTTCACTAGGGGTGGACGGAAATGTTTGCAATACACCGGTTGGGACATTGTCCATATATGATGGTCTAGTATTTTTAAAAATAGGGTGGTAGCATTTTGAATTATTCCTATGGTGGTTGCTTAAAACGCTCCATTTTTTGCACTCGAAAAATGGAAAATGGCTTTTCCGTATAAAGAAAAGGAAACCTTCCTCTTGCAACATTGTTCGTCATCCCATGATGCACATGCATGCACAATATGGGCACATTATCACAAACTATACCATGATTCTGGCTATAACATTGCTTATTTGGCCCGAAAGCCATAAAACCTCAAAATGATAACTCATTTTGAGAAGGTTTTTTGAGAAGCAATCAATATACCAAGTTTGTTATTTTTCCTTACAACTATGTCACATAATATGACACCACGTGAATGTTTTACATTGTTCGGACCATTTTTGAAATGATGGGCATGAAGATTGTTACCTAGGGGATGAGTCTCGCTAAACTTGCATATCTCTGAAGAAACATCATATTGTGAGTCTAAAAATGATTTTTGGAAAAAATTCTGAGCATTATATCATGTACCTATAGTTCAAACCAGACCCACTTCCTACCGATTCGGCAGACATTTGTATTTTTCACCACGGGTGGACAGAAAGGTTTGAGATACCACGGTAGGGACATTGTACTCTAATGGCTTGGTGATTTATATTTACTTTATTTTTGAACATTGATAGAATGATATCATCATAAAATCTCAAGGGGAGATGTCGTAGATTGTTGATGGTTATCAAAGTGCATTGATGCTTGTCATAATACTTATATGGTATTTACTACAAGGATGGTCCCCAAAGGAAGGTTGAGGTGTTGATATTGTCAAGCTTCCCGTCGTTGGCGATGAGAACATGTAAATGATGACATAGAGTTGTGCATGTTCAAATAGTGGATTAGGTGAAGACATATCTTGAAGCATGAAGGATCGTCAAGTATGATGGGTAAAAACAAATTATCTTATTGATAGTGCTTCCTATAAGGATTAAGGGGGAGGTATTTGAAATCTTCACCAAGTGAATATGATTAAAATAAAAATTCTTCTTAGTATAAAATATGATCTTCGTGTCCAAGCTCGGGTAGAAGCGCAAGAAAGAGGTATTCCTGGCTAGGTGTTCCAAGTTTAACTAGTCTCAAGGTGTTGGGACCGGTTATAGGATAGAAAGGGATAACCTTTGCATAAGTTGCATGTTCTTTTGTTAGGTTTTTTTTGTTTGGGGTGCTTACAATAATTGTGAGTGCTCAAAGTCTTTGACGTTGTTCAACATTTTTGGGATGATATTTCTTTATAAGAGCTTTCCTAGTGTGTCTTATTGATTAGACATGTTATGGTGGTTTAAACCAGAAAAACTTTAGTGATTCCAAGATTTGTTGGAGGCAATGATGTTACGTCTTGTTACCCTTTATGCAAGGGTGGTTTAAACCTCCTTCGTGGTTCAGTTCAAACGTCATAGTTAGTCAGCTGTTTAATCATTTGTTTTGGGGGAGTTTAGACCGAGTAACCAAAGTTTGGTCTACAAGTGTTTCTTGGTTGTATCATGGATTCTGTTTGTGTGCGATGTTTTTTCCTCACTAGTAGCGGGGTTCAAATTTGGTTATTTTAGAATGTCCTTTGCTTTTTATAGAATGCATTTAAAAAGTTATAGTATTGCTTCCAATGGTTCTAGGTTTTATTCCTATATCTCCAATAGTCTTTTTCCATATGCTAGCTCACTACATCAAAGCACGTGAGCACGAGCGGTTATTAATGCTGAGGAACATGCGTAATCTGTGGGCTCGCATTGTAGCGGCAAAATAATGTTGGGGATAACTACATTGGGAAAAAGGCATAGATAACTCTTTTTTTGCTCGGCTTATGTTCATCCGATGTGCCATCTATTCCATGGCACCATATGGGTACACATCGGTACATTACAGAAGGATGGTGGAATTTTAGTATTGTGTAATGGTAAGTTGAGGCGCATTACTCTGTCGTGTTACATCCATGTACCGACGTCACAAACCTTAATACATAATTGATGCTAACAAATATTTTTCCATTGCAACAAATAATTTCCATAATATTTAAGATATAAAAATTCTATTTTCATCCATTACATTCAAGATGTAAAATTCCATTACATGGATGTCTCCATCATCTGTTTTTATGTGTATATTTAAGCATAGGAAAATTCTAAGAGGGAAGCTCTTTTGTTCATAACTTTCTATCTAAACCTATAACTAAGAACTAGCTAGAAATACTACAAAAAGGAGACTACTAAGAAAAAACTCCATCTTTTGTAGTCTTTGAGCATATTGACATTCTATACAGATTCTTCTCGCGTCGGAGTTAGAAGATCTTCATGATATGCACAACCTAGCTCCCAATCCACAAGGTAGCATCCAAAGTTGAAGACCTCGCCATGGATCTACCAGCCATCCTCCTTGAGGCGGATATTTATACCAACCATCCTCCTCCTATCATATCTGAAAGATCACTAAGATTCTTTAACAAAGAGATAGAATAACAAATAAAATGAAACTCAATATGTTGAAGGGATGAATAAGAAACCCTATGGAACATGCATGGTAGTTGAATCCTCCGATGTGGCTTTAGCTTATTGGGAGGTCATTACATAGGGAAAAGAGGATGAGATCTTGGGGGTTAGTACTAGACACTAGTGGGGAGAGATGGGATCTTGAGTTAGTAATGGAGACTAGTGGAGAGGGATGGGATCTTGTGTTACTCCTGGAGACTTGAGAGTGATGTAAGATCTAGTGTTTAGAGTGGAGAGAAGAAGTACAAAGGGTGTGCGGAGGGTGACAGGGGCCATGGGATTCTTCACATCACAAATCTTGATTTTTATTGTTTCCCCTTGTGCGAAATGGTGTGGATCTTGTGGGGTAGATAAAAATTCAAACGGATCACAAATAGTGGGACACACATGTCAGCGAGACATGACTAGCTAGTGGGACATGTTTGACCATACTCAAACATTTAGTGTCACTTATAATGGACGGGAAACGATTGAATGCATCCATTGCCTAAGCGCGACATTAAAAATTGCCGCTCTTGCGTGTCACCTACCACAAAATGATAATGTTCAGGTATGTGGTCTATGACGACACAAAATTAACCGTCTCTTATAGGATCCGAGAATGCTCATTTTCTAGGTAAAAAACTTTTGCAGATATTTTTGTCTTGTGTCGTCAAAAGAAGTGTCATGGATGGCGAAGGGGTATTTTTGTAGTGGTTGTTCTAAATTTTTTCAATACTTATTGTTTGTTCTTCCTATAGTGTTCTCCAACAGCCATTTTCTGAACTTTAGGTATTTTAGTAACTATTTAGCATTTAAATTGTTATAATCTTTATATTTATAATGATATCGTTAGACACTTAATGTTGGAAATATAAGCAATAATCCATATGATTTAATCCGAATAATAAACTGATAAAACATGATCATACAAACGGTACTAAAACCAATGATGCAGATCAACAAAGTAGATGAACAGATTACATCTATAGGAGATAAACCTATCACATATACACCAAACGCTAGAATAAAGAACTCTAGCATAATCTGAAAAAGACAGTTGACTATTACGTACAGTGTAGGGTGAATAGCAGCCGCAGCGGTTGCAGCAGCGTCGCCCATGTTGAGGTTGTCGAAGAGGTCGCTGACGTCCGGGAAGAAGTCGTCGTTCGGAAACTCGCCGTCGGACGACGTCGTGGTTGCCAGTAGTCGCGCTTGAGCGCTCCCCAAAAACCTGATCGCCCCTCACCCGTACAGGTTCACGAGAGGCGGGGTTCCGGAGGCCTACTGTCCCGATCTACGGTGCACGCCGCAAGCCGGGATGGAGAAGACGAAAGCGGCGGCGCAAGGTTCTGGAGGTAGGCGCGTGTGTGGATTGATTCCGTACCGATTAGGTTTAGCTCGGACTCCGAGTCGGTAACAGTCCATGTCCATAAAACTGGAAACGGCTGTAATTAACGCGTCCGTTAATGACTCATAATCAGTTTTCCCAACAAGCAAAATAAAGCTCGGCTCGGCGAGATTCCCGCAACCCGCAGCGCGTGCGCGTCGTGGCGAGGCGGGCGGCGTCGGAGGAGGAGTGCGCGAGGGCTACTCTTCTTGTCACACCTTAGTGAGTGGTGCAACACTCTACTATATAAGGTGGTCCAACTCCCCTTCAACTAGCAATGTGGGACTAAACTTTAGCACCACTACACAGCCATATGCTGCCATATACAAGTGGGCCAAAGAGAATTTCAGAATTTGTCTAATGGGCCAATAGCCCAATATACACCAAATTCCAACAATCCCCCACAAAGTCTCATTGGCACATCACAACACTTTTCTTCCAGAACATTGTTTTATATACCGGTGTGTAGTGGAGACTGTTAAGTTGAACTTCCACGTTAAACTTCATGCTACACTAGCTTGCAACTTGAATAGTGGACTATGCCTTGAACTACAAGTTTTCTGCGCGCTAGTTTCACACAAAATCTAGACCGGTACAGGGCTACCGTCGGATTCCCCGCGGTTTGGAGCTTATGCGTCATACTCCAGGGCCTTTCATGAGTTTATTAGATAGCACCCAACTCTCACGGACTGCGACGTTTGACAGTCAGACTCATATAGGTGTATTCCTTAAGAGATGTTCTGCAGGACAACATCTCCGCTATAAAAAGCCACTTGGAACACATTAAGATAAATATCAACCTGCCATGCAGAATAAGAGAGTATTGCATCTTTATGGAGATGTAAATATAATATAGGGATACTCTCCTCTCAGCTGACCAACAGCTTGTCTCCCATCTCTAATTCACGGGATCTCCGGTCACATAGAGTGGGTTGCCACTGGGATCAACTCATAGTGTGGGTCTCAAACCCATCTCCCTCGATGCATTATCTATCACATTACGTGATAGTCCCTTTGTGAAAGGATCTGCCAGGTTCTTAGATGTTTGGATATAATCCAACGCAATAACTCCGGAGTTTCTCAGTTTCCTGACAGATTTCAATCTCCTCTTCACATGCCTTGATGACTTCATATTATCCTTAGAACTGTTTACTTTGACGATCACAGTTTGATTATCACAGTTCATTGGGATGGTGGGTATTGGTTTTTCAACCACAGGTAAGTCCATCAAGAGCTCACGAAGCCACTCTGCTTCAACAGTGGCCGTGTCTAATGCTATGAGTTCTGCTTCCATTGTTGACCTTGTTAAGATGGTCTGCTTGCAAGACTTCCAGGAAACAGCACCACCACCAAGTGTAAACAAATAACCACTTGTGGCCTTAATCTCATCGGCATCAGATATCCAATTTGAATCACTATAACCCTCAAGTACCCGAGGATACCCAGTATAGTGAATACCATAACTCGCAGTGCCTTTCAAATAGCGCAAAACTCTTTCAAGAGCATGCCAATGATCATCTCTAGGATTTGACACAAATCGACTCAGTTTGCTTACAGCAAAGGAGATGTCAGGTCTAGTAGCGCTTGCTAAATACATGAGCGAGCCAATAATTTGAGAATATCTCAATTGATCTTTAGCAGTCCTTCGATTCTTTCGAAGTAACACGCTCGGATCATAAGGCGTTGGAGTAGAATTACAGTCGCTATACCCAAAGCGACTCAATATCTTTTCCACATAGTGAGACTGAAGCAATGTAATCCCACCATTGTCATCCTTTAGTAGCTTGATGTTTAAGATTACATCAGCCACTCCCAAGTCCTTCATCTCAAAGCAACGAGATAGGAACTCTTTGACCTCCTCTATAATAGCGAGGTTGGTCCCGAATATCAATATGTCATCAACATAGAGACACATAATAACTCCCTCGCCCCCACCATGGCGATAGTACACACATTTGTCAGCTTCGTTTACAACAAAGCCTTCAGCAGTTAAAGTTCTTTCAAACTTCTCGTGCCACTGCTTAGGAGCTTGCTTAAGACCATATAAAGACTTTACTAACTTGCACACCTTTCCTTCTTGACCATTTACCACAAATCCGTCAGGCTGCTCCATATAAATTTCCTCATCTAGCTCTCCATTTAGAAAAGCTGTCTTAACGTCCATTTGATGAATGAGAAGACCATGTGAGGCAGCCAAGGAAAGTAGTACTCGAATAGTGGTCAATCTGGCTACAGGTGAGTAGGTATCGAAGAAGTCTTCACCTTCCTTTTGGGTATAACCCTTAGCCACAAGACGTGCCTTGTACTTTTCAATAGTACCATCAGTTGACTATTACGTTAGAATAAAGAACTCTAGCATAATCTGAAAAAGACAGTTGACTATTACGTACAGTGTAGGTTAAATAGCAGCCGCAGCGGTTGCAGCAGCGTCGCCCATGTTGAGGTTGTCGAAGAGGTCGCTGACGTCCGGGAAGAAGTCGTCGTTCGGGAACTCGCCGTCGGACGACGTCGTGGTTGCCAGTAGTCGCGCTTGAGCGCTCCCCAAAAACCTGATCGCCTCTCACCCGTACAGGTTCACGAGAGGCGGGGTTCCGGAGGCCTACTGTCCCGATCTGCGGTGCACGCCGCAAGCCGGGATGGAGAAGACGAAAGCGGCGGCGCAAGGTTCTGGAGGTAGGCGCGTGTGTGGATTGATTCCGTACCGATTAGGTTTAGCTCGGACTCCGAGTCGGTAACAGTCCATGTCCATAAAACTGGAAACGGCTGTAATTAACACGCCCGTTAATGACTCATAATCAGTTTTCCCAACAAGCAAAATAAAGCTCGGCTCAGCGAGATTCCCGCAACCCGCAACACGCGGCGCGCGCGCGGCGTGGCGAGGCGGGCGGCGTCGGAGGTGGAGTGCGCGAGGGCTACTCTTCTTGTCACACCTTAGTGAGTGGTGCAACACTCTACTATATAAGGTGGTCCAACTCCCCTTCAACTAGCAATGTGGGACTAAACTTTAGCACCACTACATAGCCATATGCTGCCATATACAAGTGGGCCAAAGAGAATTTCAGAATTTGTCTAATGGGCCAATAGCCCAATATACACCAAATTCCAACACTTAAGAGTTTAACTCTTTATCTCAAAATGGTTTGCAAAATGTTGCCATAATTATAATCATGACATGCAAATTTCTCCCGGTGAAATTCATGAAATATGAACTTTGGGAGTTACCCCCATGTATGACTATGCACCGTCAAATATATATATGATAATATGTACGTTCTATACATGTAACACTGGTGAGCTAGAATAGTGTTTATGAGTCTCATAACTATGTGTATGCATGTTCATAATATTCTATAAGTCCAAGTTATTGTAAACATCGGTTTCTTATGGTGCTAGTCTGCATGTGCTAGTATAGAATGCAACTTTTAAGCTTGCATATATGGTGACGAAGTACTAACTAAGATTCTGAAAGCTAGAGCCCTCTCCTAAACACTAATCAATATCAACAGGTTTCCAACTCCTCTCATTGTTCCTCTAGTAGTGGTAGGGGGTGTGGACCTCGAATCTATGCTCGGTGTTGTGGTTAGGTCCCTAAAGTAAGGTTTTTGGAAACCGACATATGATGTATGGTGGCGATGGAGGTTCTCAGCAGGGTAAGGATACGGTATCTTCATCTCCATGTACACCTCGCGGCACTGGTCTTGCTAGCAGGGTTGATGAGAGCAGGGCATCAGTTGATTGTTGCTCTCTTGGAGTGGTGGATACTGTTTTGTCTATATGCGTTGCAATTTTATCTCATTGGCACTAAGTTGCGGAGCGGATGGAATGGTTGTGCGTTTTGGTCCTATTGCTCCATTTTTTATTGATGATGGTTTCCCAGTCATGAATTTGTTGGGGAGCCTATGAGGTTTGTGTTTCTGGTTCTGTCTAGGAGAACCTGGCGCGTCATTGAGAGTCTATTTGGTGTTTTCTTCTACGGGAAAATGATCTGCTTTACATATCTTATCCATCAGTGTATTTCTGT
The DNA here is from genome assembly GCA_916181665.1 of Avena sativa. Lineage (NCBI taxonomy): Eukaryota > Viridiplantae > Streptophyta > Magnoliopsida > Poales > Poaceae > Avena > Avena sativa. Next base: position 431,031,557 of record OV702280.1, read on the forward strand.
TTGCATCGGTGACTTCGAGGATGTTATGACAATCTTATCCTTATTAGTAATTATGGGAAGTGTTATCCTTGACTAGGGCAGCGTGGTGTTTATATATGAGATCGACATAGAAAGGATCTGTGTCCTTGTCCTACACAAACATGTCTTATACATGATGTGGTACAACATCGACCTAGTACAAATACATGAGATTAACATGACCATGTACATTACATTGTTTAACACTCCTCCTCAATCATAATTTATCTAAGTTAAGAATGTGACGAAATACCACTAACCGCCGTGTAGTGAGAGACTTTGTGAAGCCGTCTACCAATTGATCTCCTGAAGGAATAAATCGTATGTACAATACCTTTTGGGCCACCCTCTCGAACAAAGTTATAATCAACTTCAATATGATTTTCTCTAGCATTAAACACTAGACTATATGAGACGTATATAGCTTCAATATTATCAAACCACAAACATGCGGCTCCAGACTATGATATTCCCAACTCAATAAGCAAAGACTACACCTATATGATCTCAACCATGGCATTTGCTAGTGCTTTCTATTCAGTCTCTATACTAGACATAAGAATACGTAGCTTGTTTCCTTCCAATCTATGAAATCAAGTTTGATCACAAGAAAAGTGTGAAACCACCTTTCGTCCTTCTGTCATATGGACACCCATTCCAATCAGCATCGGAAAAGGCACTAACAAAGATAGAATCATATGAACCCATGCACAATCCAAGTGAGATTGTACCCGGTAAGTATCACAAGATCCGCCAAACATGTGTCCCATGAACTTTAGTGGATGCATGTTGAAACTGAAAAACCTAGTGTACAAAAAAATCCAATATCTGTTCTAGTCAAAGTGATATACTACAAAGACCTAATAATACTCCTATAGCAAGTATAATCTTCACTCAAGACCCTGCCATCAGTCATCAACAGGCTTCCATATCTTTGTATTCACATGGGTAAGAAAATCATTTTCATATTTTTTGTGAGAGAATAATATGGACATGTACCTTTTTAACCTCAATCCCAAGAAAATAACGTACATGTCCTAGATCCTTGAGAAGAAACTCTAGTCCAAGATCATGAAGAATAACATCAACCACCTTCCCTAAGGAGCTAGAAACAACAATATCACCTACATAAATGAGCATGAAGATGGAGACTCCCCTTTGTTGTAGAAAAATAGAGAAGTGTCACCCCTAGATTGAGTAAAACCAAGTGAATCAAGTTTGGAACTGAGACGAGAGTACCACACATGAGCTGCTAGTTTCAACCCATGCAGATTTATCGAGTTTACAAATATGTCCCAGTGAGCGTGTGCCTCATATAGACATCTTATTTCATAACACCATGCAAAAATGTGTTTCTTCATATCAAGCTGATAAAGCTGCCAATCTCGTGAAACAGCAAGAGCCAACACCAAACGAATAGTCGATGCATTGACAACATGAATAAATGTTTGTTCATAGTAAATTCCATAACGTTGCTTAAAACCTTTAGCAACCAATCATCTTTTATACCTATCAATCGAGCCATCATCTTTCCTATTGGCTTTATAAACCCAATTGCAGTCAATAACATTTTTATAAGTACTAGCCGGAACCAAGTGATAAGTCTGTTTTTCATGAGAGCCAAATACTCCTCATCCAATGCAGATTTCCACGCTACTAGAAAACTAACTATAGATAGAAAGGCGTTTTGTGACATATAAAATTGCATGCTCCATAGAATTCATTTTATGGAGCATAAAAATGCATGTGCCACAGAAATATGGCAATTCTGTGGCGCACGAACCCATATGCACTACAGAAATGTTTGTTTCTGCCGTGCATATTTTTGCGTGCGCCACAAAAATTTGATGTGACCCGTACTAAGTACGAGTGGATGGATTCAATGTAGCATATTGATACGTTGCATACGTATCTATAATTTTTTATGCTCCATTCTTGTTTTGCACCAATTATATTATGTTTTGTCTACACTTTGTGGCATTTTTATGAATTTTCTGGAACTAACAGATTAACAAGTGCCACAGAGCCAGTTTCCTGTTTTCTGCTGTTTTTGGTTTCAGAAAAACTAGTAAAGAAATATTCTCGAAATTGGATGAAACAAAGGCCGAAGTTCCTATTTTTCCTGACATGACATGGAGCCCGAAGGAGAGGGGGAGACGCACCCCAGGGCGGCCACACCTGGGCCAGGCGCGGCCACACCTGGGCCAGGCGCGGCCAGGAAGGCGCGTTGCCCTAGGGTGTGGGCCCCCTGGCGCTCCACCGAACTTGCCCCTTCTCCTATATAAACCCCCCGAGACGAAATCCCTAAATATCAGATCAAAATTCCACGAAAAATTACGTAGCCGCCTCCACCATCGTCCCTAGATCGGGAGGGAGCTGAAGATCTTCCCGGCACCCTGTCAGAGAGGGGAGATCATCCCGGAGGCCTTCTTCATCACCATGCCTGCCTCCTGAGTGATGTGTGAGTAGTCCATCCTTGGACTACGGGTCCATAGCAGTAGATAGATGGTTGTTTCTCCTATTTGTGCCACCATGTTTATATCTTGTGAGCTTCCTATCATGATCAAGATCATCTTATTGTAATGCTACATACTGTGTTTGCAGGGATCCGATGGATATTGAGTATTATGTCAGATTGATTATTGTTCTATCATGTCTATGTTATTTATGATATTTCATGCTCTCCATTGCTAGTAGTTACTTTTGCCATGTATTTTCTTGTGACTCCAAGAGGGAGTATTTATGCTCGATAGTAGGTTCATATATCTAGTAATCTGGGAGAGTGAAAAATACTTCTAAAATTATAGATGTGATGTTGCTAATAGGGAGAAAACAACAATCATTTGCCCAAGGGAAATTGTATTGTTTACATTACACACTTTGCTTAATGCAATTATCTGTTGCTTGCAACTTAATACTCGAGGGTTGTTCGGATAATATCCCGGAGGTGGATTATTAGTCATAGATGCAATTGGATTATAGTCTATGTATCATGTTTGTAACACCCTAGTTTCGTTAAATGGTAATTAGGTTTTGTATGTGCATTCATGAGCATCATCAGTTAAAATGCATGCAAGAACTAATCACAAACCCTAATAGCTTCCCTCTCTATTTGAAATGTATTCAAAAGGGTTTTGATATATTCAAAAAGTATAAAAAGGTTTGGAGCCCAAATGGATTAAAAAGGACCCCTCAAGTATTTTGAAATGTTTGCAAAGTTTTTTGTATTTTGAAAATAATAAAAACATGTTAGAAAATGAAAATACAAAAGAGAAAAGGCAAAACAGAAAAAGAAAAAACATTTCAAAAATAAAAATAGAGCCAGCTAACCCTAACAGGCCACATCCCAGCAAGCCCACCTCACTCTTCTCCCTTTTCCCCGCTCACGCGCAGCAGTTCTTGGCCCAACAGCAGCCCATGCACAGCCCAAGCCGGCCAATACCCCTTCGCCTCTGTTAATATCGTCTTCCTCCCGAGCGGTAAGCTCCTCTCTGTCGCGCCGCCGGCCGTCGATCCCTGCCGCCTACTCCTTGCTGTCCGTCGCGCTCCAGGGTGGAGATAAGCCCTTTCCCCATCCTTATATCATTCCGCTCTCCCTCGCGACCTCCCTCTCTCGAAAATCCCCCTCTAGCTGAAACCCTAGCCCACAGTTTGTTTTTGTTCCCGCCGTCTACAGTGACCCCATGCCCAGCCGAGACCGCTACGAGCTCCGTCTCACTATGATGATCCTCCACGCCAATGGAATCGAGCCCTAGCACTCTGAATCGTCGCCATCCTCGTCATCTTCTCCGAGCCCGACGACCACCACCGTCGCCATTATCATCGATTCAAGCCTCCTCCTCCTGCCTCTCCATCGAGCTTATCATCTTTAGGGTGAGCACGCGGTCCACCCAAACCCCTTCTCTCTCTCTCTCTCTCTCTCTCTCTCTCTCTCTCTCTCTCTCTCTCTCTCTCTGTAGTCATCACTCACCATTCTCCTGCCTCTCCACCGCTGCTGCTCGCTGTGCTCGCTGCTCCGACGACCAATCCGTAGCGGCACCGCCACCAGTAGGCTTCCCTTTCTCGCCTGGTTCGATTAGCCTAGGTCTCGCAGCCCCGCGTGCCCTCCTACACCATCGTCGGTGGCCGTCGTGATGTCGTCATGCTGACATTGCCGTGGACCCCGTTGACCTGTTGACCGCCGCATTGGACGCTGATGTGGCCTTGGGCCCAACCGTTAGTGTCTCTGGATAGGTTGTGCCCCGGTGAGAAATGCCCTGACCCTATGCTGATGACATAGTGACGCGGTAAATCAATTAAATAGGTTTAATAATTCCAGAAATTGTTTAAAACTTGTAAATTCAATATCTAATTATTTATAAGTCAGAAAAATGCAAATAATATATCAAAATGATCAGAAAAATGAGATCTATCTATTAGAGCTATAATCATGCATTGGTAATGAACTTTCATAACAAGTTTAATTAGAGAACCAAATGAACCCCCATAAGTGATTCCGGAGTTTTCCTGAATTAGGGTTTATACCCCTCGGAACCCCGATTAAATTGTCGAGCATGCCTTAGGGTTACTTTTCAATACAATTCAACTTGTGATATCATCATCCTTGCTTGAGCATTGCATCAATGCCATGAGTTTATTGTTTCCTTTCTTTCTGGTGTTTGGTTCTTCCTCGGTAGAATACGATATCGAGATCGAGATCGAAGACCAAGATCAAGACCGTCGAAGATCGAAGATCAATACTTGAGCAACTGTAACCAAGTCAAGTACAAGGCTTCCGAAGATCTGCTTATTTGTTATCAACAGGAAAAGGAAAGCGAAGCCCCACACATACATATGAATCCTATGCTTTCAAAGTATTTCAGTTCTTGCCATGTGCATGCGATTCTAAAAAAATTTATCGATAGATAGAATAATACTATCTGTTGCATGTTCCCTTTGTAAGCTATATTCCCTGATCCACTGCTCCTAGCATAACTAGGGTTTGTCTTGTGAAGCGTTGCTAGAGCTGTTACATCTGTCATGCTTAGCCATGCTTAGCTATTACTGTTGGTCAATCTGGTTGATGAATCAGAGCTGCGAATGAACCTAGTTTGATAGGATGACGTGGTATGATCAGAGATGAAAGTTAAAAATGCTAAGGCTTGTATGGGAGGCCACGGTGGGTTGTGGTTTTTGCAGTCTCATACTTGCCACTACTAGGATCTGAGTTCTTGCCTCTTGAACCAAGACGAGCGTACAGCCACACGGGGGCTGGAAACCCCCTCGACCAACTAACTTGCCTAGTAGATTCCATGAGTCATATAGTTTGGGCTTTCCATTCGACATACGCATCTTGGTTGTTCTTGAATGGAGGTGAAGGAGGTGCATTCATAATAGGTAGGTAAGCGTGGCCGGGAATAAGAGATGCCCGGCATCCGTAATCTTGAACCCTGCGCACATCATTAGGGACCGGCTTCAGGACTCGACCTGTTATGGAGGCATCTCCCTAGTACGTGACTCATGGTGTCGGCGAAAGCAAGGTATAGGTCGTGTCTAACCACCCTCTGTCGACCTTCTAAGGAAGATGGCTTATCTAGTGGCATTAAGAGAAGGTTAGTACATGTGGGTAAAGTTGTACACCCCTGCAGGGTATTAATATTTTCAAAAAGCCGCGTCCATGATTATGGACGACTTGGGAACGGATGTGATGATCATAGAGAACTTGAACCTAATCCTAAATCTTGGCAAGTTAATTAATGTGTGCTTAAGGATGCTTCCTCAGGGATCGAGAGGGTGATCCTAGGTAGGTTTAGATGATGATGATTTGGTGGATATCAAAAGATGATCAAAGCTAGAGATACCGCTCTCTTATCCCCTTTTCAAATATTCTGATTAGTCGAGATTCTTCTCCCTCTTGTTTTACAAACAAATATGGCTTTATGCAAAATAACTCCACTAGCCATAAGTCTTGCGGAGTACACCCTGTACTCACCCTTTCTTCGTTGACACTTTTGCAGCAGAGTAAGTGTTACCATAGAAGATGAGTTCTTTACGGCATCGGCATCGACGAGTAGCTTGGGGTTCCCGGTCGGCAGCCTGGAATCTGAGGATTTGACGTCATCGTTATTCTTCAGGCCTCTTAGGCCATTTGTTAAGTTTGCTATACTTAATAGCATAATTTGCCTTCTATTGTTTGATGTTTGTGTTCGGTGACCTCTGCTTGTAATATTTTGGTTCTCTGCTCAGTTATGAGCTTCCTGTAATAATTTTTGTGTCGTAGGGTCACTGTTGCGTTACCGATTTTCTCTCTGTACGCTTTCAAGATTAGGTTAGGATTATGTTCAGACAGAGGTCTGGAATTTGTCTAGCCTTAATCCCGGGGGTGTCACAATGTTGTAATGCCCAAATGAATCTCATAGTGATCATCATGTCATGTACATGCATTGTTATGCATTCTCTATTTGTCAATTGTCCCGCTGTAATTTGTTCACCCAACGTGTTATTTATCTTATGGATAAAACACCTCTAGTGAACTGTTGACCCTGGTCCATTCCTTCCCATTGATATTCTATCTACTGTTTACTGTTTACTTTCTACAATTACCACAATCAATTACTTTCTTACACACTATACGTTTAATCCTATGTTTTCAGCAAAATCAGTGATCGTGAGAACCTCATTGATAAGTTGGGGCAGAGTATTTCGGTTGTGTTGTGTGCAGGTTCCACGTTGCTAGCAACACCTTCTGAAGTGGTTTATTTCTCCTACTGGTTCGATAACCTTGGTTCTATAACTGAGGGAATACTTGTTTTTGTGCTCATCATACCTTGCTCTTGGGGTTCCCAACAAGGCTCTACATCAACTGAGCCGACATCAAGCTTTTTCTGGTGCCGTTGCCGGGGAGAAAGAATATTTCTTCAAGGGGAGTCTCTCACTACCAATATCTTTACTTTGTTTTTGTTTTTCTTTGTTTCTTTTGCTTTGTTTGGTTTGATTCTTTTTATCAAAAAACACAAAAAAATTAGTTCCCACTTTAGTTGCTATTTTTGTTGGCTTGCTTTAATCTTGCAAAAATGACTACTCCTGAAAACACTAAGTTGTGTGACTTTACTAGCACAAACAACAATGATTTTATTTGAACACCTATTGCTCCACCTGTTCCTGAAGCTACTTTCTATGAAATTAAACCTTCTTTGATAAATCTTGTTATGAAATATCAAATTTCTGGTGTTGGTACTGATGATGTTGCTGCTCACCTTAATAATTTTGTTGAACTTTGTGAAATGCAAAAATATAAGGATGTAGTTAGAGATATTATTAAGCTTAAATTGTTTCCTTTCTCTTTAAGAGGAAGAGATAAAGATTTGTTGCTATCTTTGACTAAAAATAGTATTGATTCTTGGATTAAATGCAAAGATGCTTTCATTGGAAAATATTATCCTCCTTCTAAGATTATATCAATGAGAAGTGACATAATGAAATTTAAAAAATTTGATAATGAACATGTTGCTCAAGCTTGGGAAAGAATGAAATCTTTAGTGAAGAATTGCCCCAATCATGGACTGACTACTTGGATGATTATCCAAACCTTTAATGCAGGACTGAATTTTTCTTCAAGAAATTTTTTGTTGGATTCAGATGCTGGAGGTACCTTTATGTCCATCACTTTGCGAGTTGCAATAAAGCTCCTGGATGATATGCTGATTAATTATTTTGAATGGCACACTGAGAGAGCTCGACAAGGTATGAAGGTAAATTCTGTTGAAGAAACCTCCTCCTTGAGTGATAAGATTGATACTATTATGTCTATGCTTGTTAGTGGAAAAGCTCATATTGATCCAAATAATGTTACTTTAGCCTCTTTGGTTGCTCAAGAATAGCAAGTTGATATGAACTTCATTAGAAGTAATAATTTTAGCAATAATGCTTATAAGAATAATTTGGTAATAATAATTATAGGCCATATCCTCCTAATAATAGCAATAGTTATCATGGTAAATCTGGAATACCTAGTGAAGAAAGGATTTTGGAAGTTGAAAGATCCACTAAAAACTTCATGCAAATGCAATATGAGCAGAATAAATTATTCACTAAAACCATGGAGGAACAATCTGCCATTTTGAAAAATATTAGTTGTCAACTTGAGAATTTTAAAAGGGAAATTCCTGGTTTGCAAGCCAAAATTTTGAATGCTAAAAATAAGATTTCATCTTTGTCTGAAGCACAATCTTCTTTGATTAATAAAATGGCTGCTAAACCTGAAACTATGGATAATCCCTTTGCTGCTACTAATGCCATTCAAGTTAGAATTGATGAAAATGTTAGGATGTTAGTTGAATTGCATGCTAGGTGGGAAAGAGAAGATGAAATTGCTAGAAATAATAGTATGACTAAGGTTTGTACCATTACCACCACTAGTGATGTTGAAGCTAGCAAACCTCCTACTATTAATGGTAAAATAATTGGTGTATACAAAGTCCCCTTTCCTTTTGCAACATTGCCTAAACCCACTGGAACTTTTTCCAATAAAAATGCTGTAATTTTTAGAAATATGGGTGAAAAAAGTTCTATTACCTTGAATGATAATTTTGATCTTGACATTTTTGAAGTAATTATGTTCTTGCAAAAGCTTGCTAGAAGTCCTAATGCAAGTGATATGAATATGGATTTTACAAAACATATTACAAATTCTCTCATGAAAATTAAGGAAGAAAAATTGAAACATGAAGCTTATATTACTAGGAAATTACAAGATGGTTGGGATCCCATCATTAATATGAAAGTGAATGATTTTGATTACAAAGCTTTATGTGATCTTTGTGCTAGTGTCTCTATTATGCCTAGAAAAATTTATGATATGCTTGATTTACCACCATTGGAAGATTGTTATTTGGATGTCCATCTTGTTGATAATGATAAAAACAAACCTATGGGGAGAACTAATGGTGTTCTTATTATGGTTAACAATACCTTTGTCCCCGTTGATTTCTATGTTTTGGATGTTGAATGCAATGCTTCTTGTCCTATTATTTTGGGATGACCTTTTCTTAGAACCATTGGTGCCATTATTGATATGAAGGAAGGCACCATTAAATATCAATTCCCACTCAATAAAGGTATTGAACACTTTCCTCGAAAAAGAAAGAAGTTATCTTTTGATTCTCTTATTAGAACAAATTTTGATGTTGATGCTTCTTCATTCAAAAATACTTGATTCTTGCTTTCTGTGCCTAGCTGATAGGCGTTAAAGAAAAGCACTCTTGGGAGATAACCCAATTTTTATTTTAGTAAGTTTTTATTTTGTTGAGTCTTGGAAGTTATTTCATCTGTAATAACCTCTCCTTATCCTTTTTGTTTGGTTTTTGTGCGAAGAATAGCCTCTAATGAGAGGGGAGTAAGATTTGGGGAAGTTGCTATCCCGAAACAGATTTTTGTGCTTTGCTATAAAAAATCATGAAAATCCCAGAACATCGTATTGATCTGCAATTTTTTGTGCGCATGCCCCTAGTATTTACCCAAATTTTGTTAGTTTTGCACATTTCGATTTGAGCCACGGAAGATTTACGAAAAAATCGGTCTTTACCTGCAGGTCTATTTTGACAGATTTCTGCCATTATTTGCATTTGCCACTTAAATTGATTTATTTTGAGTTTTTTTGATCCCTTGATATTTTACAAGTAATTGCTATAGTAGCTTATGTTTTAATGGATGATTTACTTGAGTTGAAACTGAACCCAAAGGTTTATTATCTTGCATACACTGATGTTGCTAATGAAGATTGTGTGAAGTTTTGTATGAAGGAAGTTTTCAAGTGTAGGAAAAGAATGATGTGATGAGATGAAGTATGGACAAAAGATCAAGCTTTGGGATGCCATCCGTGTCACCCAAAGAAATATTCAAGAGGTACAAGCGTTAAAGCTTGGGGATGCCCAAGGCATCCCCTTCTTCATCAACTCAAATCACAGGTCTATATTTTTTGCTTCATGCACTTTGTGTTGTTCTTGGAGCGTCTTTGTTTTTGTTTATAGTTTTCTTTTGTTTTGTTTGCTGCAGTAAGTTGGTTGGACCCCAGCACACTTCTTTTGGAGAAGTCACACCCCGTTCTTCATTGCCTAGAACACTCTAGTTTTCACTCTTATTGTTGTGTAAGTGTTCTCTTCTGCTAGCACTCGTTTAGCTTTAGTTTTCTTCTTCTTTTTACTTAGAACTTTTTAGTTCCTATTTGTAGTTAGGTGAGACAAGCTCTCTGTTCTTTATTGATTATTATCTTTGTGAGTTGTTTCAAATAAGTTGATTGGTGTTGGAAAAGAGTAGAATGTTTCATGCTTATGGTGGTACAAAAAGAAGCTTGTTTTGACCGTGACCTAGACTTTATTGTGTCATGTTAGATGTTGCTTTTACCATATGCTTAGTGATTATTGTTGTATCATGACTTGTTTCAAACAATTGAGATTTCTTAATGTGCCATGAAAGAATCATGCATTGTTTTAGCATACAAAAGCATAATATTGTGGTATTCTCCTTTGATGCTTTATTTGGGTTGACTTGGCACATGCTTACACCATGTTATGACTATGAACCAGTCACATTAGCCTCTATGATCATTTAGTTTTTGACTTGTGATATCACTTTATGCTTTGATTAATAGTGTTTTGTCGCTCAACATGATTATGGCCATTATTGCTCTCTTAGTTGGTTGCTCCCAGTCTTTTTCTAGCCTCCACCTGTACTGAGTATGAGCTCTACTCATGCATCCAACTCCCAAGAAACCAAGTTATTCCAAAAGAGTCCACTATAAATTCCTATGCATGGCGTGTTACACCATTCCAAGTATATTCATGTTTTTATATATCTTCCAAATTAAAATTTTGTTATATGAAAATTAGTGATTAAAGTTGTCACAAACTTGAAGGCACATTTTATTTCTTGCACTTAATAAACTTGAACCATTGTGACTGTCTTATATGCTTATATGCTTGCAAATTATAAATTGGAAATTAGCAAAACCATGCTGTCATGGGGTACGCTTTCAACATTGCACTTATTTCATTTAGTTGATATCATGTTATTTTGTTTATGGATGCCGACGGTGTGAAATAATATGGGAGCTTGTAAGTCCATGGCGTATGTATATGTGTTAGAGAAACACATGGGAGGCTAGCCTAAGCCATTCCTAATCATGGTGGAACTTGCAGCGAAACCATAGTGGCATTCTATGAAGCATCCTCAATAAAAAACTATGCAAATAGAAAATAAAAAGATCATTGAGATGCTCACTGTCTGTTGCCTTGTCATTTTGATATGGGATAGCTCCTATGTCATGGGGCAAGGGGTACCCCTTTGGGGGTTCTCTATGATACACATATACTTACGATGACAAGAACTTGCATGTGACCAGAGTTGAGTAGCATGAGGTATTGGTACTCGTACTCAAGAGGCATGAGATTTTCAATTTGTGATTTGTCAAGTATATAACTCATATTTGCACTCACTTTAACCTTAATGACTTCAAGATGCTTATGATAGGGTTAATGAGAGATCAAAACTAATAAGTACCATAATTTTTGGAAGCTTTATAAAACCATTTAATCCCTACTTCCCTTTGTGAAGGGCCTTTCTTTTTTACTTTTATGTTGAGTCTCCATCTTCTATCTTTATGCACCAGCTAAGAGAGCATAGTTGTCATTCTGAGTTCAATGTGCACTGTCCCAAAACTTATTAATTGATTTATAATTATGATATTGCTTGTTCTTAAATTATTTGTATCTAGTCACCCTTATGAACTTTGAAGGTGTTCTATGCATTTATGTTTTGCTATTCCATGAAGGACTAGTTGAATACCACTCTTGCTATGTTTTCTATATGTGAAACAAACAAATGTCTTTCAAAGCATTTTTCATGATCTTTGTTTGTGTAGCCTTTCATGTTGCAACATAGTTTCTATGTCTTAGTGTTAGAAATATATCTTGCATGCTTATGTTTAGAGTACTTTGATCCCAGCTATCAATTCTTTGCAATATCTTGATCAAGATTATGATAGTGCATGTCACCTCAAAAATTATTTTTTATCACTTACCTACTCGAGGAAGAGAAGGAGTTAAGCTTGGAGATGTTGATACATTGCACACGTATCTATAATTTTTGATGCTCCATGCTTGTTTTGCACCAATTATATTATGGTTTGTCCATACTTTGTGGCATTTTTATGAATTTTCTGGAACTAACATATTAACAAGTGCCACAGAGCCAATTTCTTGTTTTCTGCTGTTTTTGGTTTCAGAAAAACTAGTAAAGTAATATTCTTGGAATTGGATGAAATAAAAGCCGAAGTTCCTATTTTTCCTAACACGACATGGAGCCCGAAGTATAGGGGGAGACGCACCCCAGGGCGACCACACCTGGGCCAGGCGCGGCCAGGGGGCACGCCGCCCTAGGATGTGGGCCCACTGGCGCTCCACCGACCTTGCCTCTTCACCTATATAAACCCCCCGGGACAAAAACGCTAAATACTAGATCAGAATTCCACGAAAAAGTACGTAGCCTCGGCCACCATCGTCCCTAGATTGGGAGGGATCTAAAACTCTTCCCGGCACCCTGCCGAAGAGGGGAGATCATCCTGGAGGCCTTTTTCATCACCATGCCTGCCTCCGGAGTGATGTGTGTGTAGTCCATCCTTGGACTCTGGGTCCATAGCAGTAGCTAGATGGTTGTTTCACCTATTTGTGCCACCATGTTTACATCTTGTGAGCTGCCTATCCTGATCAAGATCATCTTATTGTAATGCTACATGTTGTGTTTGCAGGGATCCGATGGATATTGAGTATTATGTCAGATTGATTATTGTTCTATCATGTATATGCTATTTGTGATCTTGCATGCTCTCCGTTGCTAGTAGTTACTTTGGCCATGTATTTCCTTGTGACTCCAAGAGGGAGTATTTATGCTCGATAGTAGGTTCATGCCTCTAGTAATCTAGGAGAGTGACATAAACTTCTAAGATTGTAGATATGCTATTGCTACTAGGGAGAAAACAACAATCCTTTTCCCAAGGGAAATTGTATTGTTTACATTACACACTTTGCTTAATGCAATTATCTGTTGCTTGCAACTTAATACCTGAGGGTTGTTCAGATGATATCCCGGAGGTGGATTATTAGTCATAGATGCAGTTGGATTACGGTCTATGCATCATGTTATAATGCCCAAATGAATCTCATAGTAATCATCATGTCATGTACATGCATTGTTATGCATTCTCTATTTGTGTCACATCCCAAGATTTTCGAAATCTTGTAATGTGAAAAATAAAGGTAAAATAAAACTTTGTTAATTTTCAGGGTGAGAAGAAACTTTTTGAATCCAATTGGAAACTTTCAAAACCCATTTGGATCAAATAAAATCCTAAAGGGATTTAAAAAGTTAAATAAAAAATAAAAGTTAAAAATATTTGGAAATACTATTTTGGATCTTTCAGTAAAAAGATTTGGTTTCAAAAGCAAAAGATAGAAATTATAAATAAGGATTATTTTATAAGCCAAATTAAAACTTGGCCAAGAATTTGAAACAAAATATTTCTATTTGATAAAAATAGTAAAAGTTTACTTAAATAAAATAATAAGGATTTAATATCCAAATTTATTAAAAATAAAGGTTTTACTGTTTTAATTAAACATCAAAACTTATTTAATTATTTTAAACAAGTTTTCCAAGTATTTTATATTCTCAAATAAAACTTACTGATTTGATTTTAAAAATATTTAGATTTCAAATGGAGTTTCTAAAAAAAATTAAAAACCATTTGATTTAATAACTAATGTCCATTTTATTTAATTATAAATGGACCCTAAAATAAAAATATTATTTTATTTTTGGGATTTGGTTTGTATTGTTAAACAGAACCAAACACAATACAAATGTTTGGTGAAAGTTTGATTTGATATGAATGTTTGATTGTTGTTTGAAATTCAAAACAGAAAACAGGATTGGAAAAGAATAAAACATTCAGGAAGAAAAAAAATGAAAACAGACCTGACCCAACTGAGCCAGCCCAACAAGGCCCATTACTAGCCCACTCCCTCTCTCCCGAAAGAAATTGATTCGCACTCATTTTTGAACCCGCGCAGACACTGACTGGTGGACCCTTTCCCCTCGCTCCCTTTCTCGCTGACAGCAAGGTCCCACAGCACTGTTCATCGTCTTCAAACCCGCGCGGAATCCTCCTCGCCGTTTCCTGTCTTTACTCCGACGATCAATTCGCGCTGTTAAACGGCCATTAATCCCCAGCGACCTGTTGGAGATATGCCCTAGAGGCAATAATAAATGTAGTTATTATTATATCTTTGTGTTTATGATAAATGTTTACATTCATGCTATAATAGTATTAACAAGGAAACCATTAATACTTGTGTGATTTGTAAATTTAATTTGAAGTCCCTAGTATAGCCTCTATACTTCACTAGCTTGTTGGTTGATTAATGATTGTGGTTTCCCTATCATGAACATTGAGATGTTATCAACAACAAGATCATATCGTTAGGAGAATGATATGGTGGACATACTCCTATAGACAAGCGTAGCATAAAGATCAAGTCATTTCAATAGTTCAATTGCTATATGCTTTCTGATACATAGTAACCTAATTCCTTCGACCATGAGATCATGCATATCACCTTTACCGGATGGATGCTTTGATGACATCAAACACCACACCGTAACTGGGTGGTTATAAAGGTGGCATTGAGTGTTCGGAAAGTATTGGTTGAGACACATGGATCAAGAGTGGGATTTGTCCATCCACATGACGGATAGATATACTCTGGGCCCTCTCGGTGGAATGTCATCCAATTAGCTTGCAAGCATGTGACTTGGTCACAAGGGATCACATATCACGGGAACGAGAAAAGAGTACTTATCAGTAACGAGGTTGAACTAGGTATGCAGAGATACCGACGATCATAACCTCGGATAAGTAACATATCGTGAGACAAAGGGAAATTGGTATCGTATGTAAGTGGTTCATTCGATCGCAAAGTAATCGTAGAAATATGTGGGAGCCATATGAATTTCCAGATTCCTCTATTGGTTATTGTTCGGAGAAGTGTCTCGATCATGTCCGCATAATTCACGAACCGTAGGGAGACACACTTAAGGATTTGACGTTGTTTGAGTAGTTATGGTATTATGAGAAAGAGACCGAATGTTGTTCGGAGTCTCGGATGGGATCCGGGATATCACGAGGTGATCCGGAATGGTCCGGAGAATAAGATTCATATAAGGAAAGTCCCGTTTCGGAGTTCGGGAATGATTCCGGTGTTTTCATCGGGAATGTTCTAGAAGGTTCCGGATTGTCCGGCACTCCGGGGGGGGGGGGGAGGGTACATGAGTGTGTCATTGAATGATTGCATCATGTACTAAGTGTTCTTGCTATTCCAAAAACATGAAAGTCAAATTGCCAGTTTGAAAGTCAAACGGCTAAAACAGGAAACTGTGGGAAACAAGCAAGAGGAGTTGGAACCAGCTTGGAGGAGGAGTCCCACTCCTCCAAGCCGGCGCCCAGCCCAAGGCCGACTTGGGGAGGGACTCCCCTCCCCTGGCCGCGCCTCCCCACCCATAAAAGGAGGGGCAGGGCTCCCCTCCTAGACACACAAGTTCCTATCTTCTACCTCCGGTTTAGAGCCGTTTTGGTTTAGAGCTTCTAATTGCTTTAGCCAGCGGTTTAGAGCCTTCTAATTGGTTTAGAGCCTTCTAATTGGTGTGTCTAATTACTAGACCACTAATAGCCTCTCTCATAAGCTCCACCATACTCGCACCGGCTTAAGGCGAAGCCCTGCGGGATTTCCCCTCTACTTCCGGTACCACGCCGTTGTGCTGCCGGAATCGCGAGGAGAGTGCTACAACCTCCGCTGCCTGCTGGAACAAGGGAGAGGAAGGTCTTCGTCGAGTACCGAACGTGTGACCGACTGCGGGAGCGCTGCCGGAACGTGGCGCCGGAAGGATCGTCTACACGATCTTGAGATCGGGAAGAGTACGACTACATCACCCACGAGAATCCGCTCTCGTTAAACGCTTTGGAATCTTCGAGGGTAAGTTATACCATCGACTCGTTGCTACAATCTAGTAGATAGATCTTGGCTTGTTTGTTTGTATGCGATAGAAAATTTTTGTTTTCCATGCTACGAACCCCTACAGTGGTATCAGAGCCGTGTCTATATGTAGATCTATTGCACGAGTAGAACACAATGGTCATTGTGGGCGTTGATGCTTTTATTGTCGATTACTTCTTGTGTACTTTGCATCTTGCGGTATGTTGGGATGAAGCGGCCCGGGCTAACCTTACATGACATCGTTCATGAGACTTGCTCCACGCTTGACATGCAACTTGTATTGCATAAGTGGCTTTGCGGGTACCTGTTTCTCCTAGCATAGTTAAGATCCAATTTACAACGGGTGATCAACAATACTAGTATCAATGTTGTGGTTCTTGTTCGTAAGTTAGAACGACACTTATTGAAAGCCCCAAACCACGTAAAATATGCAAAGAAAGTAGAGGCGTCTAACTTTGTTTTGCAGGGGTGTGCAGTGATGTGATATGGCCATGATTGTGATTATATTTGATGTATGCAATGTTCCTTATTGTAAGTCGGCAACCGGCAGGAGCCATATGGTTGTCTTTAATTTATGTTAAGACCCGCGTGTCTATTCAAAGTAGTTGTAATAGTTGAAGCCGGTGGACGAAAACCATGGAGAAGCGTCATTGACCTTGATGCAATGCCGGTGATGATGGAGATCATGTTCGTGCTTGAAGATGGAGATCGGAAGCACAAAGAAGAAATGCCATATCATATCACATATATATTGAATTGCATGTGATGTTAATCCTTTATGCATCTTGTATTGCTTAGTAGACGACGGTAGCATTATAAGATGATCCCTCATGCACATCAATTTCAAATCATAAAGTGTTCACCCTTAGTTAGCACCGTTGCTAAAGCTTGTTGTTTCGAAGCACCACGTGATGATCGGGTGTGTTAGATTCTGCAAGTGTATACAACGTGAGCAAGCCAGATTTGCTCATGCAGAAACTAAGGTTTGATCTTGACGAGCCTAGCATGTACAGACATGGTCTCGGAACACGGATCACCGAAAGGTAAAGCATGAATCATATAGTAGATGTGATGAACATGTCGATTGTTCGCCATTGAAACTATGTCAACTCTCGTGATGATCGGTGTTGATATGGTGGATTTGGTTCGTGTGATCACTAAAACAATGTGAGGGATATTGTTTTGAGTGGGAGTTCACCTAGTTTAATTTTATTATTAATTTGAACTCAATTTGTCATAAACTTAGTCTAAACTATTGCAAATATGTTGTAGATCAATGGCAGCCCCTACCATCAATTTTAATGCGTTCCTAGAGAAAGAAAAGTTGAAAAACAATGGAAGCAACTTCGCGGATTGGTTCCGCAATTTGAGGATTGTCCTCACAGCTGGTAATTTGACCTATGTGCTGGATGCACCGCTGGGTGACCCACCTGCAGCTGATGCTCCCGATGAAGTAAAGAATGTTTACCTCGCTCGGAAGAATCAGTACTCCATAGTTCAGTGTGCTATCTTGTATGGTTTGGAATCGGAGCTTCAGAAAAGGTTTGAGGATTCAGACCCATATGATATTGTCGAAGATCTCAAATTGATTTTTGAGACTCATGCGGCAATTGAAAGCTATGAGGCTTCTGAAAAGTTCTTTAACTGCAAGATGGAAGAGGGCAGCTCCGTCAGTGAGCATGTGCTTAAGATGTCTGGGCACGCAAACAAACTTCAAAGCTTGGGTATAGTGATTCCTAATGCTTTGGGGATTTACCGTGTCCTCCAATCACTACCACCAAGTTACAAGAACTTTGTGATGAACTACAACATGCAGAACATGAACAAGACGTTGCCAGAACTCTTTGCCATGTTGAAATCTGCAGAAGTGGAGATCAAGAAAGAGCACCAAGTGTTGTTGGTCAATAAGACCACCAAATTCAAGAAAGGCAAGTCTAAGCAAAAGGGAAACTTCAAGAAGGGTGGTAAGAAAGTTACCACGCCGACGAAGAAGACCAGGGCTGGACCTAAGCCTGATACTGAGTGCTTTTACTGCAAGGGAGAAGGTCACTGGAAGCGGAATTGCCCAAAGTACTTGGCGGATTTGAAGAACGGCAACATCAAGAAGAAAGGTATATCTGATATACATGTTATTGATGTGTATCTCACTAGTACTCGTAGTAGTGCCTGGGTATTTGATACTGGTTCGGTTGCTCATATTTGTAACTCGAAACAGGTGCTGCAGAATAAATGGAAGCTAGCGAAGAACGAGGTGACGATGCGCGTGGGAAACGGATCAAAGGTTGATGTGATCGCGGTCGGCATGCTACCCCTTCATCTACCATCGGGATTAGTTTTATACTTAAATAATTGTTATTTGGTGCCTGCGTTGAGCATGAACATTATATCAGGATCTTGTTTATTGCGAGACGGTTACTTGTTTAAATCTGAGAATAATGGTTGTTCTATTTATATGAGTAATATGTTTTATGCACATGCACCTTTGATAGATGGTCTATTCTTATTGAATCTCGATAGTGGAAATACACATATCAACAACATTGAGGCTAAACGTTTGAAATCAAGCGATAATTCGACCTATATGTGGCACTGTCGTCTTGGTCACATCGGAGTGAAACGTATGAAGAAACTCCATTCCGATGGACTTCTTGAATCACTTGATTTTGAATCACTTGAAAGATGCGAAGCATGTCTGATGGGTAAAATGACTAAGACTCCATTTTCTGGTATGATGGAGCGAGCTACGGACTTATTGGAAATCATACATACCGATGTGTGTGGTCCAATGAGTGTAGCATCGCGCGGTGGTTATCGTTATGTTCTTACCTTCACGGATGACTTGAGTAGATATGGGTATATCTATTTCATGAAACATAAGTCCGAAACTTTCGAGAAGTTTAAGGAGTTTCAAAGTGAGGTAGAGAATCAACGTAACAAGAAGATTAAATTTCTACGTTCTGATCGTGGAGGTGAATATCTAAGTTACGAGTTTGGCGAGCATTTGAAGAAATGCGGAATACTTTCACAATTGACACCGCCGGGAACACCACAGCGTAATGGTGTGTCCGAACGTCGTAATCGAACTCTCTTAGATATGGTTCGTTCTATGATGTCACTTACAGATTTACCGCTATCATTTTGGGGTTATGCATTAGAAACAGCCGCATTCACTTTAAATAGGGCACCGTCTAAATCCGTTGAAACGACACCGTATGAATTATGGTTTGGGAAGAAACCTAAATTGTCGTTCCTTAAAGTTTGGGGATGCGAAGCCTATGTAAAGAAGTTACAGCTGGACAAGCTTGAACCCAAAGCGGAAAAATGCGTCTTCATAGGATACCCGAAGGAAACTGTTGGGTATACCTTCTATCATAGACCCGAAGGCAAAACATTCGTTGCCAAGAATGGATCCTTTCTAGAGAAGGAATTTCTCTCGAAAGAAGTGACTAGAAGGAAAGTAGAACTCGACGAGGTTGTCGAACCTTCTCTCGAAATTGCGAGTAGCGCAGCACCGGAAGAAGTTCCTGTGGTGCCTGCACCAATAAGAGAGGAAGCTAATGATGGTGATCATGAAACTTCGGTTGAAGTTGCTACAGAGCCTCGGAGGTCAACGAGAACTCGTACCACTCCAGATTGGTATGATTCCGTTATGAATGTCATGGTGGTGGACAACACCGATGACCCCGAGACATATGAGGAAGCGATGATGAGCCCAGATTCCAATAAATGGCAAGAAGCCATGAAATCCGAGATTGGATCCATGTACGAAAACCAAGTATGGACTTTGGTGGACTTACCGGATGGCCGGAAGGCTGTCGAGAACAAATGGATTTTCAAGAAGAAAACAGATGCTGATGGTAATGTTACTGTCTATAAAGCTCGACTTGTCGCAAAGGGGTTTCGACAAATTCAAGGAGTTGACTACGATGAGACTTTCTCACCGGTAGCGAAGCTAAAGTCTGTGAGGATTATGTTAGCAATCGCTGCATATTATGATTATGAGATATGGCAGATGGATGTCAAAACAGCATTCCTCAATGGAGACATTGATGAAGAGTTGTATATGATGCAACCCAAAGGTTTTGTCGATCCTAAAGATGCTAACAAGGTATGCAAACTTCAACGGTCCATCTATGGATTGAAGCAGGCATCCCGAAGTTGGAATCAACGTTTTGATAAGGTAATCAAAAGTTTTGGTTTTATACAAACTTATGGAGAAGCTTGTATTTACAATAAAGTGAGTGGGAGCTCTGTAGCATTCTTAATACTGTATGTGGATGACATATTGTTGATTGGGAATGATGTAGACCTTCTTAATAGTGTCAAGGAATATTTGAATAATAGTTTTTCAATGAAGGATCTTGGCGAAGCAGCTTACATATTAGGCATAAAGATTTATAGAGATAGATCGAAATGCCAAATATCATTGTCACAGAGTACATATTTGGACAAAGTTCTAAAGAGGTTTGGAATGGAAGAAAGCAAGAAAGGGTTCTTGCCCATGTTGCCCAATACGACCTTGAGTAAAACTCAAAGTCCGACATCGGCAGAAGATAGAGGAAGGATGAGTAAGACTCCCTATGCCTCAGCCATAGGATCTCTAATGTATGCCATGCTATGTACTAGACCCGACATTGCATATGCTGTTAGTTTAACTAGCAGATATCAAAGTGATCCAGGAGTGGATCATTGGACAGCGGTCAAAAACATCCTTAAGTACTTGAGAAGAACTAAGGATATGGTTCTTTCTTATGGAGGTGATGAACAGCTCGTTGTTAATGGTTACACCGATGCTAGTTGGAACACCGATCCAGATGATTCTAAATCACAATCCGGATACGTATTTATTTTGAATGGTGCAGCAGTTAGCTGGAGGAGTGCAAAGCAAAGCGTTGTGGCGAGATCTTCAACTGAATCGGAATACATGGCTGCTTTGGAGGCTTCACAAGAAGCGATATGGATGAAAGAGTTCGTTACAGAGCTGGGTGTGGTTCCTAGTGCGCTGGACCCAATGTCTTTCTACTGTGATAACATGGGCGCCATAGCCAATGCGCAAGAACCAAGGTCACACAAGAAGCTGAAGCATATCAAGCTACGTTTTCACGCTATTCGAGAACATATCCAGGATGGGGATATAAAGATTTGCAAAGTACACACAGATCTGAATGTGGCGGATCCGTTGACTAAACCTCTCCCAAGGGCAAAACATGACCAACACCAAACTGCCATGGGTGTTCGGTATATTACCATGTAATCTAGATTAGATGACTCTAGTGCAAGTGGGAGACTGTTGGAGATATGCCCTAGAGGCAATAATAAATGTAGTTATTATTATGTCTTTGTGTTTATGATAAATGTTTACATTCATGCTATAATAGTATTAACAAGGAAACCATTAATACTTGTGTGATTTGTAAATTTAATTTGAAGTCCCTAGTATAGCCTCTATACTTCACTAGCTTGTTGGTTGATTAATGATTGTGGTTTCCCTATCATGAACATTGAGATGTTATCAACAACAAGATCATATCGTTAGGAGAATGATATGGTGGACATACTCCTATAGACAAGCGTAGCATAAAGATCAAGTCATTTCAATAGTTCAATTGCTATATGCTTTCTGATACATAGTAACCTAATTCCTTCGACCATGAGATCATGCATATCACCTTTACCGGATGGATGCTTTGATGACATCAAACACCACACCGTAACTGGGTGGTTATAAAGGTGGCATTGAGTGTTCGGAAAGTATTGGTTGAGACACATGGATCAAGAGTGGGATTTGTCCATCCACATGACGGATAGATATACTCTGGGCCCTCTCGGTGGAATGTCATCCAATTAGCTTGCAAGCATGTGACTTGGTCACAAGGGATCACATATCACGGGAACGAGAAAAGAGTACTTATCAGTAACGAGGTTGAACTAGGTATGCAGAGATACCGACGATCATAACCTCGGATAAGTAACATATCGTGAGACAAAGGGAAATTGGTATCGTATGTAAGTGGTTCATTCGATCGCAAAGTAATCGTAGAAATATGTGGGAGCCATATGAATTTCCAGATTCCTCTATTGGTTATTGTTCGGAGAAGTGTCTCGATCATGTCCGCATAATTCACGAACCGTAGGGAGACACACTTAAGGATTCGACGTTGTTTGAGTAGTTATGGTATTATGAGAAAGAGACCGAATGTTGTTCGGAGTCTCGGATGGGATCCGGGATATCACGAGGTGATCCGGAATGGTCCGGAGAATAAGATTCATATAAGGAAAGTCCCGTTTCAGAGTTCGGGAATGATTCCGGTGTTTTCATCGGGAATGTTCTAGAAGGTTCCGGATTGTCCGGCACTCCGGGGGGGAGGGTACATGAGTGTGTCATTGAATGATTGCATCATGTACTAAGTGTTCTTGCTATTCCAAAAACATGAAAGTCAAATTGCCAGTTTGAAAGTCAAACGGCTAAAACAGGAAACTGTGGGAAACAGGAAACTGTGGGAAACAAGCAAGAGGAGTTGGAACCAACTTGGAGGAGGAGTCCCACTCCTCCAAGCCGGCGCCCAGCCCAAGGCCGACTTGGGAAGGGACTCCCCTCCCCTGGCCGCGCCTCCCCACCCATAAAAGGAGGGGCAGGGCTCCCCTCCTAGACACACAAGTTCCTATCTTCTACCTCCGGTTTAGAGCCGTTTTGGTTTAGAGCTTCTAATTGCTTTAGCCAGCGGTTTAGAGCCTTCTAATTGGTGTGTCTAATTACTAGACCACTAATAGCCTCTCTCATAAGCTCCACCATACTCGCACCGGCTTAAGGCGAAGCCCTGCGGGATTTCCCCTCTACTTCCGGTATCACGCCGTTGTGCTGCCGGAATCGCGAGGAGAGTGCTACAACCTCCGCTGCCTGCTGGAACAAGGGAGAGGAAGGTCTTCGTCGAGTACCGAACGTGTGACCGACTGCGGGAGCACTGCCGGAACGTGGCGCCGGAAGGATCGTCTACACGATCTTGAGATCGGGAAGAGTACGACTACATCACCCACGAGAATCCGCTCTCGTTAAACGCTTTGGAATCTTCGAGGGTAAGTTATACCATCGACTCGTTGCTACAATCTAGTAGATAGATCTTGGCTTGTTTGTTTGTATGCGATAGAAAATTTTTGTTTTCCATGCTACGAACCCCTACACGACCATGCTCCCTTAAACGTCTCCCTCTCCTCCCCATGTCCCCTCTGTCGCCATAACCTACACGCCACCAGGCTACGCTAATTTCACCAGAAACCCCTCACTGCTCCGACGAGCTCCCTCCTCGATTCCGGCCGAACCTCGCCACCCCTTGCCTCCCTGAGCACACGACCATGATCCCCACTCCCAGGCGCACCTGTCTGTGCCCTCCGTTCAACCGCGGGTGCCCCAGAGCGTCGACTTTGACAACTTCCGAGCGCCGCCGCGTCTGCTTCCCACTCCGGCGAACTCCACAAGTAAACTCCGTTCGCCCCAGCACTCCTCGATGATACTCCCACACTCGCCACACTCTCCTGCATCTGACCATGCTACTGTCTTGCCTTAGGATGACCTACAACGTCGACCCCGACCACGAACAGAACCGCCCGACGCCGTCCCCCACTCCGGCGAGCAATCCCGCTAGAACCTGAGCACCCCTCGACGAGCTAACCGTACCTTGAGCATCCCCACGACCCTGCGAGCACGGTGAGACCTTCCTCTGCCTTCTTTTCTTCCTGTAACCACCGTTAGCTCATCGTCCGACCGTGCGCCGCCGCACACCGCCGTCAGCGCCGCTCGAGTTTGGTCAATCGAATTTGCGTCGTTAGATCTCAATCCTAGGGCTAATATTAGAATCTGAGCGAATGGGTATGAGCACGTATGAGCCGCGCGATCTGTTTAGATCCAACAGCTGTAGTTGCGCGATCCGTGCGAACCGGTATCGACCAGTAGCGACACGCCGCGTGGCACCAGTTCGTTTTAAAATAGAAATTGAAACCAGATTGATTTGCAAATTTGAAACCCTTGTAACTTTTGATCCACACGTCCAAAATTTTCAATCTTTATATCAATGGAATCAGTGGAACAAGCCCTAGCCAACCATGAAATTTGTTTAGTAAAAAGCCTCTGGTAAAATGTTTGTTTTTGCAGAAACATTTGTATGCTTGTTTAGGTTATAAAAATTATTCCAAAATGATTTTAAGGATGAAATCTTTGCAAATTTGTTTGTTGTGAACCTACTGACCCTAGGAACCAAACCATGGAGTTAAAAATGGATTTTGTGGATTTTAGGAATAAAAAATTTAATTAGCTCATTTCTAGTCAAATAAAAATAGTGATTTTGATATGGAAAAGAATTTTGAGAAAAACCTATGGAAAAATGTTTTGAATCAAACCTACTGACCCTAAATACCAAGTTTTGAGAATCAACAACTTATTTGGTGAACAATATAAAATTGTTACTTTGATAAAAACATTTTCCACCACATAAAATAATGAATGGATTTAAAAATGGTTTATAGATAAAACCCTTTTTCAAATGACTTTGCCACTTTAGAAAATGACCACCTTGAACCTTACAATGTGTAGAGCCTAGTAGAGACCACCTTGGCAAATAAAACTATCTTTTGCAGGCTTACATGCATGACTTAGTTTCTATTAATTTATGTGGGATTGATTGTTTGAATATTGGTTGGAATGCTTGTTGATATTGTGTTTGCTTGATTGATTTGTAGTGAAGTTAGAAAAGTGTGAAACTAGCAAGATCAAGAAGTGAACCAACATTCCCTACCAAAAGAAAGGCAAGTTACACTATCATCTAAAGTCCTACTATTTTCATTATACTTAGTGGATTTTGAAACATGCATGAAAAGAATTTCTATACTTATGCTATGCTAAATCCTAATAGGATACCCTATACATTCCTTAGTGAAAACAATGTAGTTATGAAATGCTTAGCCAAGCTAGATATTTTTAGAAGAGATACATGTTGAGATTTTATGAAGTTGAGAAAAGACTTATGTTTTATATAATAAAACAAGGACTCAATGAACCACCTGGGTGGACAAGGATACTTTGAGTTTTGGATAAGGTGGCAACTAAAGGAACCATGTCTATGGCAATCTCTTTGTGTTGTGCACCAAAAGATAACCACCCAGGAAACTTAGAGATTGAACATGTTTCTCCAATTGTGGCTTTCGTGTACAGCCACATGCTACATATGGCTCTGGCTTGGTCAACTACATTGGGAAGACCCGTGCATTGTCTTCAGGTCACTGAAAATGAGGGAACTCGAAACCCTACATGGGTGTCTGAAGACAAGCTAGCAATGGTGTATGGGAGGACCCTCTGGAAAGACTTCGTCACATTCTCAATCTACCAGTACTCCATCTTGGTGAGTACCAATCCAGCGGCCACTGGTGGCAACAAGATGAGAGTGTGTCATGTGGGTAAAGTGTACAAATTCTACAGAAGATAATAAAAATCTAAGTACTTAGCCGTGTCCCCGGTTATGGACAATACTGAGCAACTAAAGCTTGAAGCTATGGGAAATCTCGACATTCCAATTTCTAAAAGAAAAACTTTAAAGTAACAACAAAAGACTTGAAGCACTTGGGGGTACCAAGGAACTCAAGAGATTTGGATAAAAACTTGAAGCACTTGGGGATTTACCAAGGAGCTCAAGAGATTTTGATAAAAACTTGAAGCACTTGGGGATTTACCAAGGAGCTCAAGAGATTTTGACAAAGACACTTGGTGGACTCCAAGGAGTTCAGAAAGATTTGACAAAGATCAAAACCATTTTGAAAAGATAGGATAAATTATTGCTTTCTGCAAATGAGCCTAAAACCCTACTTAGCCAAATATGCATGTAATGATAGGATCCACTTATATTCAACATAGTAGTGAAACTTGCCAATACAACCCTTGTGGCTGTAACTTGTTATGTTGTAGGTTTGTTTAATTTTAGTGAAGTTGATTGATTAGGATTACAAGTCTACAACCAACATGTCTGCCTGTGGCACTTTGAAGATGAAGGACCCCATGCTTATAGATATTCTGCCGCAATGTAATGTAATAGCCAAATGAGCTATGTAAGATGTAATAAAATTATGTTATTCCTGGTTAAAAAGTTATATTATGACCTTTGTTTCTTGATATTACATCTCAACTGTGGATGCTAGCTATTGATCCAGGGACTAGCATGGTAAACACAGGGATCTCTACCTTATTAAAGGTTGGGAACCTTACAGATGGTATCAGAGCATTGTGTTGCCTGTAGGATTTGTAAACCTAGGATTGGACAAAAACCCTTAGAAAATAGGAGTTGTATTTGTTCCAAAACTTATTTACAAACAATCTTGTAAACTCTTTCCTCAACCATTTTGGTTTTTGATTCTACATCTCTTCTATTTCAACTTGATGGGAAAAACCTACCCCATGGCCAAAGACTTCACCATGAGCAAGAACATCTTCAACTCTAATGACTTCAACATCTTCAACTCTAATGAATTCAACTTCTTCAACTCTAATGACTTCAACATCTTCAACTCTAGTGACTTCAACATCTTCAGCATATTCACCAAGGACTTCCAACTTGGATACCACTAAGGACTACAAGTGAGACAAGGAAATCTTGCTCAAGATATGGAGACTAAGGAAATGCAAAAATTAGAAGGAGTTCACTTCACTTGAAGTTTGTAACCAAGAGTTTTTCCCAAGGAAACCATGATCTCATGCAAGATGAAACAACCAAAAAGGAAGATGGAAGGATCACAAGTGAACCATATAGATGGACCACCATATATAGTTAAGTCTAACACACCAACTTATGTGGGTAACAAAAATATTTTGATGACTTAAGTATGTGCTTGAACTTTGTTGTTTGAGTGAAAAGTTGTTTGTGAATGCTTGCACATTGCTTGTGTGAATTGTGATGTGTGTGATCAGGATTATTTCCTTAGAAATATCTTGCCTATTCTAATCTCCATTCAACCCAAACAGATGACTACTCCAAGAAACTCCAAGGTTGATGACACCAACACCAACCAAGAGGACCACATGAAAGAGCTCATATCAACCCAAAACCAGTTGAACCAAATGACAGCTCAGTTCATAGCTAACACCAGTGGGGAAGATCCAACCCTGCAAGGATTTTTGGAGAACCAAGCTCAAATGTTGCTTAAAGTGACAGACCAAATGCTCAACATGGAAAGCAATTTTTCCATGGATGACAAGGATGTTATTCTAAAAGGACCCAAAGCTTGCAACATTTGTGGAGACAAGGATCACACTTCTAAGGAGCATGAAGATCAATGCCCCAATTGTGAAGAGAAACATCCAGTTGGCCAATGTCCCACATCTCAAACAACTTGCTACTTATGTGAAGGAAACAATCATGTTCCTATCCAATGCCCCATCTATTCCATTGTTGAACAAAGGAAACAAGGTGGAGTGCAACAAATGATTGCAAACTATCAAGAGGGATCCCAGACTATCAAGAAGAATGATGACAAAGGAAAGGTCCACTTATACCTCCATGCAATACAACCCAATTCAAAGGACCAAAGAAGAGGCATATGAATTTTCCAAAGAGCAATAGAAGGTCCAAGAAGCATGTAGACATTCGTACCTACCATATAACATATGAGCAACATGAACTAGATGCACTCCTAGCTTTGGAGAAACCCAAAAAGAAAAAGAAGGACAAAAGCCATGTGCAATGTCATCATTGTAAAGAAATGGGACACTATTCCAGTGAATGTCCAGAGAAGAAAAAATATAAAGAGATTGGCCAAGTATGGTGCAACAACTGCAAAGGACTAGGCCATTATGCAGCAACTTGTCCACAAGAGACACGTGAAGAACTCAAAGCTATCATGTGTTTCAATTGCAAAGAAACAGGACATTATGCAAGCAATTGTCCAGAAAAGATGAAGAACAAGTTAAACAAGCCTATGAAGGATCTCAGCCTTGGCCCATGAGTCAAGTTTGGAAACCAAGGACACTATGCAGATGTTTGCCCAGAGAAGTTTCCCCAGGATCCCAAGCAAACCAAGATGTAATTTAGTTTGAAAATTTTTAAGGGTGGTAGTTCCCTAGATGCTTTGAGCCAACTTGTAACCCTAGCCTTCCCAAATCTCGGGACGAGATTTATTTTAAGGGTGGTAGCCTGTCACATCCCAAGATTTTCTAAATCTTGTAATGTGAAAAATAAAGGAATAAAATAAAACTTTGTTAATTTTCAGGGTGAGAAGAAACTTTTTGAATCCAATTGGAAACTTTCAAAACCCATTTGGATCAAATAAAATCCTAAAGGGATTTAAAAAGTTAAATAAACAATAAAAGTTAAAAATATTTGGAAATACTATTTTGGATCTTTCAGTAAAAAGATTTGGTTTCAAAAGCAAAGGATAGAAATTATAAATAAGGATTATTTTATAAGCCAAATTAAAACTTGGCCAAGACTTTGAAACAAAATATTTCTATTTGATAAAAATAGTAAAAGTTTACTTAAATAAAATAATAAGGATTTAATATCCAAATTTATTAAAAATAAAGGTTTTACTGTTTTAATTAAACATCAAAACTTATTTAATTATTTTAAACAAGTTTTCCAAGTATTTTATATTCTCAAATAAAACTTACTTATTTTATTTTAAAAATATTTAGATTTCAAATGGAGTTTCTAAAAAAAATTAAAACCGATTTGATTTAATAACTAATGTCCATTTTATTTAATTATAAATGGACCCTAAAATAAAAATATTATTTTATTTTTGGGATTTGGTTTGTATTGTTAAACAGAACCAAACACAATACAAATGTTTTGTGAAAGTTTGATTTGATATGAATGTTTGATGGTTGTTTGAAATTCAAAACAGAAAACAGGATTGGAAAAGAATAAAACATTCAGGAAGAAAAAAAATGAAAACAGACCTGACCCAACTGAGCCAGCCCAACAAGGCCCATTACTAGCCCACTCCCTCTCTCCCGAAAGAAAACGATTCGCACTCATTTTTGAACCCACGCAGACACTGACTGGTGGACCCTTTCCCCTCGCTCCCTTTCTCGCTGACAGCAAGGTCCCACATCACTGTTCATCGTCTTCAAACCCGCGCTGAATCCTCCTCGCCGTTTCCTGTCTTTACTCCGGCGATCAATTCGCGTTGTTAAACGGCCAGTAATCCCTAGCGACCATGCTCCCTTAAACGTCTCCCTCTCCTCCCCATTTCCCCTCTGTCGCCATAACCTACACGCCACCAGGCTACGCCAATTTCACCAGAAACCCCTCACTGCTCCGACGAGCTCCCTCCTCGATTCCGGCCGAACCTCGCCACCCCTTGCCTCCCTGAGCACACGACCATGATCCCCACTCCCAGGCGCACCTGTCTGTGCCCTCCGTTCAACCGCGGGCGCCCCAGAGCGTCGACTTTGACAACTTCCGAGCGCCGCCGCGTCTGCTTCCCACTCCGACGAACTCCACAGGTAAACTCCGTTCACCCCAGCACTCCTCGATGATACTCCCACACTCGCCACACTCTCCTGCATCTGACCATGCTCCTGTCTTGCCTTAGGAGGACCTACAACGTCGACCCCGACCACGAATAGAACCGCCTGACGTCGTCCCCCACTCCGGCGAGCAATCCCGCTAGAACCTGAGGGCCCCTCGACGAGCTGACCGTACCTTGAGCATCCCCACGACCCTGCGAGCACGGTGAGACCTTCCTTTGCCTTCTTTGCTTCCTGTGACCACCATTAGATCATCGTCCGACCGTGCGCCGCCGCACACCGCCGTCAGCGCCGCTCGAGTTTGGTCAATCGAATTTGCGTCGTTAGATCTCAATCCTAGGGCTAATATTAGAATCTGAGCGAATGGGTATGAGCACGTATGAGCCGCGCGATCTGTTTAGATCCAACGGCTGTAGTTGCGCGATCCGTGCGAACCGGTATCGACCAGTAGCGACACGCCGCGTGGCACCAGTTCGTTTTAAAATAGAAATTGAAACCAGATTGATTTGCAAATTTGAAACCCTTGTAACTTTTGATCCACACGTCCAAAATTTTCAATCTTTATATCAATGGAATCAGTGGAAAAAGCCCTAGCCAACCATGAAATTTGTTTAGTAAAAAGCCTCTGGTAAAATGTTTGTTTTTACAGAAACATTTGTATGCTTGTTTAGGTTATAAAAATTATTCCAAAATGATTTTAAGGATGAAATCTTTGAAAATTGGTTTGTTGTGAACCTACTGACCCTAGGAACCAACCCATGGAGTTAAAAATGGATTTTGTGGAGTTTAGGAATAAAAACTTGAATTAGCTCATTTCTAGTCAAATAAAAATAGTGATTTTGATATGGAAAGGAATTTTGAGAAAAACCTATGGAAAAATGTTTTGAATCAAACCTACTGACCCTAAACACCAAGTTTTGAGAATCAACAACTTATTTGGTGAACAATATAAAATTGTTACTTTGATAAAAACATTTTCCACCACATAAAATAATGAATGGATTTAAAAATGGTTTATAGATAAAACCCTTTTTCAAATGACTTTGCCACTTTAGAAAATGACCACCTTGAACCTTACAATGTGTAGAGCCTAGTAGAGACCACCTTGTCAAATAAAACTATCTTTTGCATGCTTACATGCATGACTTAGTTTCTATTAATTTATGTGGGATTGATTGTTTGAATATTGGTTGGAATGCTTGTTGATATTGTGTTTGCTTGATTGATTTTTATAGAAAAGTGTGAAACTAGCAAGATCAAGAAGTGAACCAACATTCCCTACCAAAAGAAAGGCAAGTTACACTATCATCTAAAGTCCTACTATTTTCATTATACTTAGTGGATTTTGAAACATGCATGAAAAGAATTTCTATACTTATGCTATGCTAAATCCTAATAGGATACCCTATACATTCCTTAGTGAAAACAATGTAGTTATGAAATGCTTAGCTAAGCTAGATATTTTGAGAAGAGATACATGTTGAGATTTTATGAAGTTGAGAAAAGACTTATGTTTTATATAATAAAACAAGGACTCAATGAACCACCTGGGTGGACAAGGATACTTTGAGTTTTGGATAAGGTGGCAACTAAAGGAACCATGTCTATGGCAATCTCTTTGTGTTGTGCACCAAAAGATAACCACCCAGGAAACTTAGAGATTGAACATGTTTCTCCAATTGTGGCTTTCGTGTACAGCCACATGCTACATATGGCTCTGGCTTGGTCAACTACATTGGGAAGACCCATGCATTGTCTTCAGGTCACTGAAAATGAGGGAACTCGAAACCCTACATGGGTGTCTGAAGACAAGCTAGCAATGGTGTATGGGAGGACCCTCTGGAAAGACTTCGTCACATTCTCAATCTACCAGTACTCCATCTTGGTGAGTACCAATCCAGCGGCCACTGGTGGCAACAAGATGAGAGTGTGTCATGTGGGTAAAGTGTACAAATTCTACAGAAGATAATAAAAATCTAAGTACTTAGCCGTGTCCCCGGTTATGGACAATACTGAGCAACTAAAGCTTGAAGCTATGGGAAATCTCGACATTCCAATTTCTAAAAGAAAAACTTTAAAGTAACAACAAAAGACTTGAAGCACTTGGGGGTACCAAGGAACTCAAGAGATTTGGATAAAAACTTGAAGCACTTGGGGATTTACCAAGGAGCTCAAGAGATTTTGATAAAAACTTGAAGCACTTGGGGATTTACCAAGGAGCTCAAGAGATTTTGACAAAGACACTTGGTGGACTCCAAGGAGTTCAGAAAGATTTGACAAAGATCAAAACCATTTTGAAAAGATAGGATAAATTATTGCTTTCTGCAAATGAGCCTAAAACCCTACTTAGCCAAATATGCATGTAATGATAGGATCCACTTATATTCAACATAGTAGTGAAACTTGCCAATACAATTCAAATGTATTGACCCTTGTGGCTGTAACTTGTTATGTTGTAGGTTTGTTTAATTTTAGTGAAGTTGATTGATTAGGATTACAAGTCTACAACCAACATGTCTGCCTGTGGCACTTTGAAGATGAAGGACCCCATGCTTATAGATATTCTGCCGCAATGTAATGTAATAGCCAAATGAGCTATGTAAGATGTAATAAAATTATGTTATTCCTGGTTAAAAAGTTATATTATGACCTTTGTTTCTTGATATTACATCTCAACTGTGGATGCTAGCTATTGATCCAGGGACTAGCATTGTAAACACAGGGATCTCTACCTTATTAAAGGTTGGGAACCTTACAGATGGTATCAGAGCATTGTGTTGCCTGTAGGATTTGTAAACCTAGGATTGGACAAAAACCCTTAGAAAATAGGAGTTGTATTTGTTCCAAAACTTATTTACAAACAATCTTGTAAACTCTTACCTCAACCATTTTGGTTTTTGATTCTACATCTCTTCTATTTCAACTTGATGGAAAAACCTACCCCATGGCCAAAGACTTCACCATGAGCAAGAACATCTTCAACTCTAATGACTTCAACATCTTCAACTCTAATGACTTCAACATCTTCAATTCTAATGACTTCAACATCTTCAGCATATTCACCAAGGACTTCCAACGGCTGTAGTTGCGCGATCCGTGCGAACCGGTATCGACCAGTAGCGACACGCCGCGTGGCACCAGTTCGTTTTAAAATAGAAATTGAAACCAGATTGATTTGCAAATTTGAAACCCTTGTAACTTTTGATCCACATGTCCAAAATTTTCAATCTTTATATCAATGGAATCAGTGGAACAAGCCCTAGCCAACCATGAAATTTGTTTAGTAAAAAGCCTCTGGTAAAATGTTTGTTTTTGCAGAAACATTTGTATGCTTGTTTAGGTTATAAAAATTATTCCAAAATGATTTTAAGGATTAAATCTTTGCAAATTTGTTTGTTGTGAACCTACTGACCCTAGGAACCAACCCATGGAGTTAAAAATGGATTTTGTGGAGTTTAGGAATAAAAAATTGAATTAGCTCATTTCTAGTCAAATAAAAATAGTGATTTTGATATGGAAAAGAATTTTGAGAAAAACCTATGGAAAAATGTTTTGAATCAAACCTACTGACCCTAAATACCAAGTTTTGAGAATCAACAACTTATTTGGTGAACAATATAAAATTGTTACTTTGATAAAAACATTTTCCACCACATAAAATAATGAATGGATTTAAAAATGGTTTATAGATAAAACCCTTTTTCAAATGACTTTGCCACTTTAGAAAATGACCACCTTGAACCTTACAATGTGTAGAGCCTAGTAGAGACCACCTTGGCAAATAAAACTATCTTTTGCATGCTTACATGCATGACTTAGTTTCTATTAATTTATGTGGGATTGATTGTTTGAATATTGGTTGGAATGCTTGTTGATATTGTGTTTGCTTGATTGATTTGTAGTGAAGTTAGAAAAGTGTGAAACTAGCAAGATCAAGAAGTGAACCAACATTCCCTACCAAAAGAAAGGCAAGTTACACTATCATCTAAAGTCCTACTATTTTCATTATACTTAGTGGATTTTGAAACATGCATGAAAAGAATTTCTATACTTATGCTATGCTAAATCCTAATAGGATACCCTATACATTCCTTAGTGAAAACAATGTAGTTATGAAATGCTTAGCCAAGCTAGATATTTTTAGAAGAGATACATGTTGAGATTTTATGAAGTTGAGAAAAGACTTATGTTTTATATAATAAAACAAGGACTCAATGAACCACCTGGGTGGACAAGGATACTTTGAGTTTTGGATAAGGTGGCAACTAAAGGAACCATGTCTATGGCAATCTCTTTGTGTTGTGCACCAAAAGATAACCACCCAGGAAACTTAGAGATTGAACATGTTTCTCCAATTGTGGCTTTCGTGTACAGCCACATGCTACATATGGCTCTGGCTTGGTCAACTACATTGGGAAGACCCGTGCATTGTCTTCAGGTCACTGAAAATGAGGGAACTCGAAACCCTACATGGGTGTCTGAAGACAAGCTAGCAATGGTGTATGGGAGGACCCTCTGGAAAGACTTCGTCACATTCTCAATCTACCAGTACTCCATCTTGGTGAGTACCAATCCAGCCGCCACTGGTGGCAACAAGATGAGAGTGTGTCATGTGGGTAAAGTGTACAAATTCTACAGAAGATAATAAAAATCTAAGTACTTAGCCGTGTCCCCGGTTATGGACAATACTGAGCAACTAAAGCTTGAAGCTATGGGAAATCTCGACATTCCAATTTCTAAAAGAAAAACTTTAAAGTAACAACAAAAGACTTGAAGCACTTGGGGGTACCAAGGAACTCAAGAGATTTGGATAAAAACTTGAAGCACTTGGGGATTTACCAAGGAGCTCAAGAGATTTTGATAAAAACTTGAAGCACTTGGGGATTTACCAAGGAGCTCAAGAGATTTTGACAAAGACACTTGGTGGACTCCAAGGAGTTCAGAAAGATTTGACAAAGATCAAAACCATTTTGAAAAGATAGGATAAATTATTGCTTTCTGCAAATGAGCCTAAAACCCTACTTAGCCAAATATGCATGTAATGATAGGATCCACTTATATTCAACATAGTAGTGAAACTTGCCAATACAATTCAAATGTATTGACCCTTGTGGCTGTAACTTGTTATGTTGTAGGTTTGTTTAATTTTAGTGAAGTTGATTGATTAGGATTACAAGTCTACAACCAACATGTCTGCCTGTGGCACTTTGAAGATGAAGGACCCCATGCTTATAGATATTCTGCTGCAATGTAATGTAATAGCCAAATGAGCTATGTAAGATGTAATAAAATTATGTTATTCCTGGTTAAAAAGTTATATTATGACCTTTGTTTCTTGATATTACATCTCAACTGTGGATGCTAGCTATTGTGTAGGGGTCCCAACCCAATAAGGTTGATCCCTCCTGTGTTTTACAATGCTAGTCCCTGGATCAATAGCTAGCATCCACAGTTAAGATGTAATATCAAGATACAAAGGTCATAATATAAATTTATAACCAGGAATAACATAAGTTTATTACATCAAACATAGCTCATATTGCTATTACATTACATTTGCAGCGGAATAACTATAAGTATGGGTCCATCATCTTCAAAGTGCCACAGGCAGATGTTGGTTGTAGACTTTGTAGTCCTAGTCAATCAAACAATCTTCATTTTAAAACAATCAACCTGCAACATTACAAGTTACAGCCACAAGGGTCAATACATTTGAATTGTATTGGCAAGTTTCACTACTTTGTATTTTATGAGTGGATCTTATCAATACATGCATATTTGGCTAAGTAGAGTTTAAGGCTTATTTGCATAAAGCAATATTTATCCTATCTTTTCAAAATGGTTTTGGTCCTTTGTCAAATCTTCTTTTCCAAGTTCCTTGAACTCCTTGGTAGAAACTCAAGTGTTCAAATCCTTGTCAAAATCCCTTGAGCATCTTGGTAACCCCAAGTGCAGCAAGTTTTATCAAAACTCATGAGTTCCTTGGTAAAGCCCCAAGTACATCATGTTCTTGAGCACCTTGGTAACCCCAAGTGCAACAAGCATTACAAAATCTCTTTGAATTCCTTGGTAGACACACAAGGGCATCAAGTTTTTATATTAGAAGTTGGAATGTCGAGATCTCCCATAGTTCAAACTTTAGTTGCTCAGTATTGTCCATAACCGGGGACACGGCTAAGTACTTAGATTTTATTTACTTCTGCAGAAGGAGTACACTTTACCCACATGACACAATCCCATCTTGTTGCCACCAGTGGCCTACTGGATTAGTGCTCACCAAGATGGAGTACTGGCAGATTGAGAATGTGACGAAGTCTTTCCAAAAGGTCCTCCCATACATCATTGCTAGCTTTGTCTTCAGCCCCCATGAAGCATTCCAGATCCCCATGTCCAGTAACTAAAGACAATGCATGGGTCTTCCTAATGTAATTGACTAAGCCAGAGCCATAATAGCATGTGGTTGTACATGAAAGCCACAATTGGAGAAGCATGTTTGATCTCTAAGTTTCCTAGGTGGTTTTCTTTTGGAGCACAACACAAGTGATTGCCATAGACATGGTTCTCTTTTGTTGCCACCTTCTCCAAAACTTAAAGTATCCTCCACCTAGGTGGTTCATTGAGTCCTTGTTTTATTATGTAAAACACAAGTCCTTTTCTCAATCATTGTAAAATCTCAACATGTATCTCTTTTTCAAATTATAGCATATAGCATGGCTAAGCATGTACAACTTCAATATTTTCACTAAGGAGTGTTTAGGGAATCCTATTTAGGATTTAGCATATCATAAGTATAAAATATCTTTTCATGCATATTTTCAAAATCCACTAAGTATAATGAAAATAGTAGGACTTTTGTATGATAGTGTAACTTGCCTTTTTGTTTAGGGAATGATAGTCACTTCTTGATCTTGCTAGTCTCACACTTTGCTAATTTTACTACATTCAAACAAGCATAGTATCAAGTAGCATTCCATCATTCAAACAATAATTCACATACACAAAGCAATGGTTCCTAAGTCTTGTAAAAAGAGGGTTCTATTGCAAAGTTGGTCTCTACTAGGTTTATAAACTTTGTAAGGTCCACATTGGTCATTTACCAAAATGGCAAAGTCATTTGCAATTGGGTTTTATCCTAAGACTATTTTAAAATTCATTCATCATTTTATGTGGTGAAAATTATTCTTATCCAAGCAAAACTTTAGGTTTTGCACCAAGTAAGTTGCTCTTGGCAAGGCTTGGTGTTTTTGGGTCAGTAAGTTTTGTCCATAACACTTTCCCAAAGTTTTCCTTGCACAAACTTTTCCATAATAAAATCAATGAGTTTTATTTGGCTAGAAAATGACTAAGTTAACTAATTCAACTTAAATTACACAAAGTCATTTTTTTAACACTATGGGTTGGTTCCTAGGGTTAGTAGGGTCACATAAATCCATTTTGCAAAAGATTTGATCCTAAAATCAATTTTAAACAATTTTTATACTCTAAACAAGTACAGAAATGTTTCTGTAATTTCAAACAAGCTAACTGATACTATTTTCAAAACTAAGGCCATGATTAGCTAGGGCTTGTTCTCCTGATTTCATTGATATAAAATTTGTAATTTTTGGACGTGTGGTTTGAAAATTACAAGGGTTTGAAGTTTGCAATTTATTCTGTTTTCAAAACTGGTTTTAGATCTAATACAGGCCACGCGTCGCGTCGTGATTGGTCGATACCGATTCGTTTGGATCGCGTGCTGCGGCGCGTTGGATCAAGTCAGATCGTGCGGCACAGGATCATCACTTACCCTTTCGTTAACATTCTATCCTATCCGTCAGATCCAGATCCTACGGTTACTAACACGCTTGCCACAGTCTGGCGGCGCTCGTCGGCTGCGCGCGGCGGCGACGGTCGGTCAGTGGCGGCGCTGGTGAAATAGGAGGCGAGAGAGGAAGGGAGTAGTCTCACCAGGCTCAGGAGGATACGGCGATGCTCAACGTGCGGTTGACGAGGCAAGGGGCGCTCGGGGTAGGGCAGAATTCCTCGCCGGAGTTGGTTCTGGCGACGGACGCGCTCGGTCGAGGTCGAAGACGGCTCTGAGGTTTACGAGAAGACAAACAGAGGGTTGGGTTAGCTGCGTAGGACCATGGCAAGGATGTGTGCGTGATCCAGAGGGTACGGGGTGGTCGGAATTAACCTGTGGGCGTCGTCGGAGTTGAAACGAACGGCGACGCTGTCGGAGTTTGTCGAAGCCGATGCTCCGGGGCGCCCGCGGTTGAAAGAAGGGCACGGGGAGAAGCGTCTGGGAGTGGGGAAGCTGCTAGCGTGCTCGGAAAGGTGGAAGGTGGTCTGTACTGGCCTGAATTGGCCGGAGACGGCGGTCGGAACAGAGGAGCTCGAGGAGGGAATTGAGGTGGTCCAAGGCGTGCGAGCGCGAGGTGTCAGAGGGGAATTATAGAGGAGGCTTGGGCGTTTCAACCTGCGTGATCAAAGCTGGTAACGGTGGTCGAGTTAAAGCGAATTAAGGCCGAGAAATCATCGGCAGGAGCGGTGTCGAAGGAGGGAGAAGAGGTCGTGTGGGTGGGAAGAAGAACAGTGACAAGTGGGTCTACCTGTCAGTGGAAAAAGGGAAGAGGGGAAAGGTCCACATGTCAGTGGTTCAGCGGGTTTCTTTTGCGGTGTAGGAAAACGGTTCGGGAGAGAGTAGATGGGCTAGGTGGGCTGCTGCTGGGCTGTTGGGTTGGGTTGATTCCTTTCTTATTTTTTTTATTCTGTGTTCTTTTCCTTTTCTATTTTATTTTCTGTTTTGAGTTTCCAATCAAATATACATAAACCAAAACAATTCAAACAACACTCAAATTTGTAATATTGAAATTAGTTCTGTTTAGTGATATGGTTAAAAGCCCAAAATGAAATAATAATAACTTTATTAATCCATTCTTTAAAAATGGAGTTTTATTTATTTAACATGGTTTGATTTATTTAATAATAATTCTTATTTGAAAACACTTTCAAATCTAAAACAGTAGGTTTATTTGAAAATAAAGAATATTTGAAAGATTTGTTTTAAAATAAAATAACATTTTATTTTAGAGTCCATTATTAAATAACATAGACTTTTATTATTAAATCCACTTGGGTTTGTTTTATTGAAAATATTTATTTTAAAATCTGAGATAAAGTTATAACACTTTAGTAGGTTTTATTAGAGAATATAAATTACTTGGAAACCTATTTAAAATAATTTATTAAGTTTTGATGTTTTAATTAAAATGGTGAAATCTTTTATTTTAAAAGAGTTTGGTTATTAATTCCTTGTTATTTTATTTAAGCAAATCTTTATTATTTTTAAATAATCTTTGTTACTTTATTTAAAATAAAATGTTTTTAATTCTCAAAGCTTGGCCAAGGATTAATTTGGCTTTATAAAATAATCTTTATTTACAAATCCATCTTTTCTTTTGAATACCAAATCTTTTTTTTTTAAAGATCCAAAATACTATTTCCAAAATATTTTATTTTCCTTTATTTAAAATATTTATCTTTTTAAATCCTTTTAGGATTTTTTTTAATTCAAATGGGTTTGAGGTTCCATTTAAATTCAAAAAGTTTCTTCTGGCTCTGAAAATCAAACAAAGTTTTATTTTTTTTATTAATTTATTTTCACATTACAAGATTTGGAAAATCTTGGGATGTGACATATTGATCCAGGGACTAGCATTGTAAACACAGGGATCTCTACCTTATTAAAGGTTGGGAACCTTACAGATGGTATCAGAGCATTGTGTTGCCTGTAGGATTTGTAAACCTAGGATTGGACAAAAACCCTTAGAAAATAGGAGTTGTATTTGTTCCAAAACTTATTTACAAACAATCTTGTAAACTCTTTCCTCAACCATTTTGGTTTTTGATTCTACATCTCTTCTATTTCAACTTGATGGAAAAAACCTACCCCATGGCCAAAGACTTCACCATGAGCAAGAACATCTTCAACTCTAATGACTTCAACATCTTCAACTCTAATGAATTCAACTTCTTCAACTCTAATGACTTCAACATCTTCAACTCTAGTGACTTCAACATCTTCAGCATATTCACCAAGGACTTCCAACTTGGATACCACTAAGGACTACAAGTGAGACAAGGAAATCTTGCTCAAGATATGGAGACTAAGGAAATGCAAAAATTAGAAGGAGTTCACTTCACTTGAAGTTTGTAACCAAGAGTTTTTCCCAAGGAAACCATGATCTCATGCAAGATGAAACAACCAAAAAGGAAGATGGAAGGATCACAAGTGAACCATATAGATGGACCACCATATATAGTTAAGTCTAACACACCAACTTATGTGGGTAACAAAAATATTTTGATGACTTAAGTATGTGCTTGAACTTTGTTGTTTGAGTGAAAAGTTGTTTGTGAATGCTTGCACATTGCTTGTGTGAATTGTGATGTGTGTGATCAGGATTATTTCCTTAGAAATATCTTGCCTATTCTAATCTCCATTCAACCCAAACAGATGACTACTCCAAGAAACTCCAAGGTTGATGACACCAACACCAACCAAGAGGACCACATGAAAGAGCTCATATCAACCCAAAACCAGTTGAACCAAATGACAGCTCAGTTCATAGCTAACACCAGTGGGGAAGATCCAACCCTGCAAGGATTTTTGGAGAACCAAGCTCAAATGTTGCTTAAAGTGACAGACCAAATGCTCAACATGGAAAGCAATTTTTCCATGGATGACAAGGATGTTATTCTAAAAGGACCCAAAGCTTGCAACATTTGTGGAGACAAGGATCACACTTCTAAGGAGCATGAAGATCAATGCCCCAATTGTGAAGAGAAACATCCAGTTGGCCAATGTCCCACATCTCAAACAACTTGCTACTTATGTGAAGGAAACAATCATGTTCCTATCCAATGCCCCATCTATTCCATTGTTGAACAAAGGAAACAAGGTGGAGTGCAACAAATGATTGCAAACTATCAAGAGGGATCCCAGACTATCAAGAAGAATGATGACAAAGGAAAAGGTCCACTTATACCTCCATGCAATACAACCCAATTCAAAGGACCAAAGAAGAGGCATATGAATTTTCCAAAGAGCAATAGAAGGTCCAAGAAGCATGTAGACATTCCTACCTACCACATAACATATGAGCAACATGAACTAGATGCACTCCTAGCTTTGGAGAAACCCAGAAATAAAAAGAAGGACAAAAGCCATGTGCAATGTCATCATTGTAAAGAAATGGGACACTATTCCAGTGAATGTCCAGAAAAGAAAAAATATAAAGAGATTGGCCAAGTATGGTGCAACAACTACAAAGGACTAGGCCATTATGCAGCAACTTGTCCACAAGAGACACGTGAAGAACTCAAAGCTATCATGTGTTTCAATTGCAAAGAAACAGGACATTATGCAAGCAATTGTCCAGAAAAGATGAAGAACAAGTTAAACAAGCCTATGAAGGATCTCAGCCTTGGCCCATGAGTCAAGTTTGGAAACAAAGGACACTATGCAGATGTTTGCCCAGAGAAGTTTCCCCACGATCCCAAGCAAAACAAGATGTAATTTAGTTTGAAAATTTTTAAGGGTGGTAGTTCCCTAGATGCTTTGAGCCAACTTGTAACCCTAGCCTTCCCAAATCTCGGGACGACATTTATTTTAAGGGTGGTAGCCTGTCACATCCCAAGATTTTCCAAATCTTGTAATGTGAAAAATAAAGGAATAAAATAAAACTTTTTTAATTTTCAGGGTGAGAAGAAACTTTTTGAATCCAATTGGAAACTTTCAAAACCCATTTGGATCAAATAAAATCCTAAAGGGATTTAAAAAGTTAAATAAACAATAAAAGTTAAAAATATTTGGAAATACTATTTTGGATCTTTCAGTAAAAAGATTTGGTTTCAAAAGCAAAGGATAGAAATTATAAATAAGGATTATTTTATAAGCCAAATTAAAACTTGGCCAAGACTTTGAAACAAAATATTTCTATTTGATAAAAATAGTAAAAGTTTACTTAAATAAAATAATAAGGATTTAATATCCAAATTTATTAAAAATAAAGGTTTTACTGTTTTAATTAAACATCAAAACTTATTTAATTATTTTAAACAAGTTTTCCAAGTATTTTATATTCTCAAATAAAACTTACTGATTTTATTTTAAAAATATTAAGATTTCAAATGGAGTTTCTAAAAAAAAATTAAAACCGATTTGATTTAATAACTAATGTCCATTTTATTTAATTATAAATGGACCCTAAAATAAAAATATTATTTTATTTTTGGGATTTGGTTTGTATTGTTAAACATAACCAAACACAATACAAATGTTTGGTGAAAGTTTGATTTGATATGAATGTTTGGTTGTTGTTTGAAATTCAAAACAGAAAACAGGATTGGAAAAGAATAAAACATTCAGGAAGAAAAAAATGAAAACAGACCTGACCCAACTGAGCCAGCCCAACAAGGCCCATTACTAGCCCACTCCCTCTCTCCCGAAAGAAAACGATTCGCACTCATTTTTCAACCCACGCAGACACTGACTGGTGGACCCTTTCCCCTCGCTCCCTTTCTCGCTGATAGCAAGGTCCCACAGCACTGTTCATCGTCTTCAAACCCGCGCTGAATCCTCCTCGCCGTTTCCTGTCTTTACTCCGGCGATCAATTCGCGCTGTTAAACGGCCATTAATCCCCAGCGACCACGCTCCCTTAAATGTCTCCCTCTCCTCCCCATTTCCCCTCTGTCGCCATAACCTACACGCCACCAGGCTACGCTAATTTCACCAGAAACCCCTCACTGCTCCGACGAGCTCCCTCCTCGATTCCGGCCGAACCTCGCCACCCCTTGCCTCCCTGAGCACACGACCGTGATCCCCACTCCCAGGCGCACCTGTCTGTTGTAGGGGTTCGTAGCATGGAAAACAAAAATTTTCTATCGCATACAAACAAACAAGCCAAGATCTATCTATTAGATTGTAGCAACGAGTCGATGGAATAACTTACCCTCGAAGATTCCAAAGTGTTTAACGAGAGCAGATTCTCGTGGGTGATGTAGTCGTACTCTTTCCGATCTCAAGATCGCGTAGACGATCCTTCCGGCGCCGCGTTCCCGCAGCGCTCCCGCAGTCGGTCACACGTTCGGTACTCGACGAAGACCTTCCTCTCCCTTGTTCCAGCAGGCAGCGGAGGTTGTAGCACTCTCCTCGCGATTCCGGCAGCACAACGGCGTGGTACCGGAGGTAGAGGGGAAATCCCGCAGGGCTTCGCCTTAAGCCGGTGCGAGTATGGTGGAGCTTATGAGAGAGGCTATTAGTGGTCTAGTAATTAGACACACCAATTAGAAGGCTCTAAACCGAATAGCTCTAAACCGGGGTCTAGATCTAGGGTTTAGTTTAGAGGATAGGAAACTTGTGTGTCTAGGAGGGGAGCCCTGCCCCTCCTTATATAGGTGGGAGGGGGTGGGCGCGCCAGGGGAGGGAGGGAGTCCCTCCCCAACTCGGCCTAGGGCTGGACGCCGGCTTGGAGGAGAGAAACTCCTCCTCCAAGTCGACTCCAACTCCTCTTGCTTGTTTCCCACAGTTTCTTGTTTTTGGCAGTTTGACTTTCAAACTGGACATTTGACTTTTCTGTTTTAGGATTCAATTTAATCCTATATTTGGGACAGCAAGAACACTTAGTACATGATGCAATCATTCCAATATGTAATGACACATTCATGTACCCCTCCCCCCCCGGAGTGCCGGACAATCCGGAACCTTCTAGAATATCCCCGATGAAAACACCAGAATCATTCCCGAACTCCGAAACGGGACTTTCCTTATATGAATCTTATTCTCCGGACCATTCCGGATCACCTCGTGATATCTCGGATCCCATCCGAGACTCCGAACAACATTCGGTCTCTTTCTCATAATACCATAACTACTCAAACAACGTCGAATCCTTAAGTGTGTCTCCCTACGGTTCGTGAATTATGCGGACATGATCGAGACACTTCTCCGAACAATAACCAATAGAGGAATCTGGAAATTCATATGGCTCCCACATATTTCTACGATTACTTTGCGATCGAATGAACCACTTACATACGATACCAATTTCCCTTTGTCTCACGATATGTTACTTATCCGAGGTTATGATCGTCGGTATCTCTGCATACCTAGTTCATCCTCGTTACCGATAAGTACTCTTTTCTCGTTCCCGTGATATGTGATCCCTTGTGACCAAGTCACATGCTTGCAAGCTAATTGAATGACATTTCACCGAGAGGGCCCAGAGAATATCTATCCGTCATGTGGATGGACAAATCCCACTCTTGATCCATGTGTTTCAACCAATACTTTCCGAACACTCAATGCCACCTTTATAGCCACCCTGTTACGGTGTGGTGTTTGATGACATCAAAGCATCCATCCAGCAAAGGTGATATGCATGATCTCATGGTCGAAGGAATTAGGTTACTATGTATCAGAAAGCATATAGCAATTGAACTATTGAAATGACTTGATCTTTATGCTACGCTTGTCTATAGGAGTATGTCCACCATATCATTCTCCTAACGATATGATCTTGTTGTTGATAACATCTCAATGTTCATGACAAAGAAGCCACATCATCAATCAACCAACAAGCTAGTGAAGTATAGAGGCTATACTAGGGACTTCAAATTAAGTTTACAAATCACACAAGTATTAATGGTTTCCTTGTTAATACTATTATAGCATGAATGCAAACATTTATCATAAACACAAAGATATATAATAATAACTATATTTATTATTGCCTCTAGAGCATATCTCCAACAGTCTCCCACTTGCACTAGAGTCATCTAATCTAGATTACATGGTAATATACCGAACACCCATGGCAGTTTGGTGTTGGTCATGTTTTGCCCTCGGGAGAGGTTTAGTCAACGGATCCGCCACATTCAGATCTGTGTGTACTTTGCAAATCTTTATATCCCCATCCTGGATATGTTCTCGAATAGCGTGAAAACGTAGCTTGATATGCTTCAGCTTCTTGTGTGACCTTGGTTCTTGCGCATTGGCTATGGCGCCCATGTTATCACAGTAGATAGACATTGGGTCCAGCGCACTAGGAACCACACCCAGCTCTGTAATGAACTCTTTCATCCATATCGCTTTTTGTGAAGCCTCCGAAGCAGCCATGTATTCCGATTCAGTTGAAGATCTCGCCACAACGCTTTGCTTTGCACTCCTCCAGCTAACTGCTGCACCATTCAAAATAAATACGTATCCAGATTGTGATTTAGAATCATCTGGATCGGTGTTCCAACTAGCATCGGTGTAACCATTAACAACGAGCTGTTCATCACCTCCATAAGAAAGAA
This sequence comes from Avena sativa, assembly GCA_916181665.1. Taxonomy (NCBI): domain Eukaryota; kingdom Viridiplantae; phylum Streptophyta; class Magnoliopsida; order Poales; family Poaceae; genus Avena; species Avena sativa. Next base: position 431,076,507 of record OV702280.1, read on the forward strand.
CCATATCCTTAGTTCTTCTCAAGTACTTAAGGATGTTTTTGACCGCTGTCCAATGATCCACTCCTGGATCACTTTGATATCTGCTAGTTAAACTAACAGCATATGCGATGTCGGGTCTAGTACATAGCATGGCATACATTAGAGATCCTATGGCTGAGGCATAGGGAGTTTTACTCATCCTTTCTCTATCTTCTGCCGATGTCAGACTTTGAGTTTTACTCAAGGTCGTATTGGGCAACATGGGCAAGAACCCTTTCTTGCTTTCTTCCATTCCAAACTTCTTTAGAACTTTGTCCAAATATGTACTTTGTGACAATGATATTTGGCGTTTCGATCTATCTCTATAAATCTTTATGCCTAATATGTAAGCTGCTTCGCCAAGATCCTTCATTGAAAAACTATTATTCAAATACTCTTTGACACTATTAAGAAGGTCTACATCATTCCCAATCAACAATATGTCATCCACATACAGTATTAAGAATGCTACAGAGCTCCCACTCACTTTCTTGTAAATACAAGCTTCTCCATAAGTTTGTATAAAACCAAAACTTTTGATTACCTTATCAAAACGTTGATTCCAACTTCGGGATGCTTGCTTCAATCCATAGATGGACCGTTGAAGCTTGCATACCTTGTTAGCATCTTTAGGATCGACAAAACCTTTGGGTTGTATCATATACAACTCTTCATCAATGTCTCCATTGAGGAATGCTGTTTTGACATCCATCTGCCATATCTCATAATCATAATATGCAGCGATTGCTAACATAATCCTCACAGACTTTAGCTTCGCTACCGGTGAGAAAGTCTCATCGTAGTCAACTCCTTGAATTTGTCGAAACCCTTTTGCGACAAGTCGAGCTTTATAGACAGTAACATTACCATCAGCATCTGTTTTCTTCTTGAAAATCCATTTGTTCTCGACAGCCTTCCGGCCATCCGGTAAGTCCACCAAAGTCCATACTTGGTTTTCGTACATGGATCCAATCTCGGATTTCATGGCTTCTTGCCATTTATTGGAATCTGGGCTCATCATCGCTTCCTCATATGTCTCGGGGTCATCGGTGTTGTCCACCAACATGACATTAATAACGGAATCATACCAATCTGGAGTGGTACGAGTTCTCGTTGACCTCCGAGGCTCTGTAGTAACTTCAACCGAAGTTTCATGATCACTATCATTAGCTTCCTCTCTTATTGGTGCAGGCACCACAGGAACTTCTTCCGGTGCTGCGCTACTCGCAATTTCGAGAAAAGGTTTGACAACCTCGTCGAGTTCTACTTTCCTTCCAATCACTTCTTTCGAGAGAAATTCCTTCTCTAGAAAGGATCCATTCTTGGCAACAAAGATTTTGCCTTCGGATCTATGATAGAAGGTATACCCAATAGTTTCCTTCGGGTATCCTATGAAGACGCATTTTTCCGCTTTGGGTTCAAGCTTGTCCGGCTGTAACTTCTTTACATAGGCTTCGCATCCCCAAACTTTAAGGAACGACAATTTAGGTTTCTTCCCAAACCATAATTCATACGGTGTCGTTTCAACGGATTTAGATGGTGCCCTATTTAAAGTGAATGCGGCTGTTTCTAATGCATAACCCCAAAATGATAGCGGTAAATCTGTAAGTGACATCATAGAACGAACCATATCTAAGAGAGTTCGATTACGACGTTCAGACACACCATTACGCTGTGGTGTTCCCGGCGGTGTCAATTGTGAAAGTATTCCGCACTTCTTTAAATGCTCGCCAAACTCGTAACTTAGATATTCACCTCCACGATCAGAACGTAGAAATTTAATCTTCTTGTTACGTTGATTCTCTACCTCACTTTGAAACTCCTTAAACTTCTCGAAAGTTTCGGACTTATGTTTCATGAAATAGATATACCCATATCTACTCAAGTCATCCGTGAAGGTAAGAACATAACGATAACCACTGCGCGATGCTACACTCATTGGACCACACACATCGGTATGTATGATTTCCAGTAAGTCCGTAGCTCGCTCCATTATACCAGAAAATGGAGTCTTAGTCATTTTACCCATCAGACATGCTTCGCATCTTTCAAGTGATTCAAAATCAAGTGATTCAAGAAGTCCATCAGAATGGAGTTTCTTCATACGCTTCACTCCAATGTGACCAAGACGACAGTGCCACATATAGGTCAAATTATCGCTTGATTTCAAACGTTTAGCCTCAATGTTATTAATATGTGTATTTCTACTAACGAGATTCAATATGAATAGACCATCTATCAAAGGTGCATGTGCATAAAACACATTACTCATATAAATCGAACAACCATTATTCTCGGATTTAAACAAGTAACTGTCTCGCAATAAACAAGATCCTGATATAATGTTCATGCTTAATGCAGGCACCAAATAACAATTATTTAAGTATAAAACTAATCCCGATGGTAGATGAAGAGGTAGCGTGCCGACCGCGATCACATCAACCTTTGATCCGTTTCCTACGCGCATCGTCACCTCGTTCTTCACTAGCTTCCGTTTATTCTGCAGCTCCTGTTTCGAGTTACAAATATGAGCAACCGAACCAGTATCAAATACCCAGGCACTACTACGAGTACTAGTGAGATACACATCAATAACATGTATATCAGATATACCTTTCTTCTTGATGTTGCCGTTCTTCAAATCCGCCAAGTACCTTGGGCAATTCCGCTTCCAGTGACCTTCTCCCTTGCAGTAAAAGCACTCAGTTTCAGGTTTAGGTCCAGCCTTGGTCTTCTTCGTCGGCGTGGTAACTTTCTTACCACCCTTCTTGAAGTGTCCCTTTTGCTTAGACTTGCCTTTCTTGAATTTGGTGGTCTTATTGACCATCAACACTTGGTGCTCTTTCTTGATCTCCACTTCTGCAGATTTTAACATAGCAAATAGTTCTGGCAACTCTTTGTTCATGTTCTGCATGTTGTAGTTCATCACAAAGTTCTTGTAACTTGGTGGTAGTGATTGGAGGATGCGGTAAACTCCCAAAGTATTAGGAATCACTATACCCAAACTTTGAAGTTTATTTGCGTGCCCAGACATCTTAAGCACATGCTCACTGACGGAGCTACCCTCTTCCATCTTGCAGTTAAAGAACTTTTCAGAAGCTTCATAACTTTCAATTGCCGCATGAGTCTCAAAGATTAATTTGAGATCCTCGACAATATCATATGGATCTGACTCTTCAAACCTTTTCTGAAGCTCCGATTCTAAACCATACAAGATAGCACACTGAACTATGGAGTACTGATTCTTCCGAGCAAGGTAAACATTCTTTACTTCATCGGTAGCATCAGCTGCAGGTGGGTCACCTAGCGGTGCATCCAGCACATAGGTCAAATTACCAGCTGTGAGGACAATCCTCAAATTGCGGAACCAATCCGCGAAGTTGCTTCCATTGTTTTTCAACTTTTCTTTCTCTAGGAACGCATTAAAATTGATGGCAGGGGCTGCCATTGATCTACAACATATTTGCAATAGTTTAGACTAAGTTTATGACAAATTGAGTTCAAATTAATTAATGAAATTAAACTAGGTGAACTCCCACTCAAAACAACATCCCTCACATTGTTTTAGTGATCACACGAACCAAATCCACTACATCAACACCGATCATCACGAGAGCTGATATAGTTTTAATGGCGAACAATCATCATGTTCATCATATCTACTATATGATTCATGCTTTGCCTTTCGGCGATCCGTGTTCCTGAGGCCATGTCTGTACATGCTAGGCTCGTCAAGATCAAACCTTAGCTTCCGCATAAGCAAATCTGGCTTGCTTACGTTGTATTCACCTGCGGAATCAAAGACACCCGATCATCACGTGGTGCTTCGAAGCAGCAAGCTTTGGCAACGGTGCATACTAAGGGTGAACACTTTAGAACTTGAAATTTATGTGCATGAGGGATCATCTTATAATGCTACCGTCGTCTACTAAGCAATACAAGATGCATAAAGGATTAACATCACATGCAATTCATAATATGTGATATGATATGGCCTTTCTTCTTTGTACTTCCGATCTCCATCTTCAAGCACGAATATGATCTCCATCATCACCGGCATAGCATCAAGGTCAATGACGCTTCTCCATGGTTGTCGTCCACCAGCTTCAACTATTACAACTATTTTGAATAGACACGCAGGTCTTAACAGAAATTAAAGACAACCATATGGCTCCTGCCGGTTGCCAACTTACAATAAGGAACATTGCATACATCAAATATAATCACAATCATGGCCATATCACATCACTGCACACCCCTGCAAAACAAAGTTAGACGCTTCTACTTTCTTTGCATATTTTACGTGGTTTGGGGCTTTCCATAAGTGTCGTTCTAACTTACGAACAATAACCACAACATTGATACTAGCATTGTTGATTACCCGTTGTAAATTGGATCTTAACTATGCTAGGAGAAACAGGCACCCGCAAAGCCACTTATGCAATACAAGTTGCATGTCAAACGTGGAGCAAGTCTCATGAACGATGTCATGTAAGGTTAGCCCGGGCCGCTTCATCCCAACATACCGCAAGATGCAAAGTACACAAAAAGCAATCTACAATAAAAGCATCAACGCCCACAATGACCATTGTGTTCTACTCGTGCAACAGATCTACATATAGACACGGCTCTGATACCACTGTAGGGGTTCGTAGCATGGAAAACAAAAATTTTCTATCGCATACAAACAAACAAGCCAAGATCTATCTATTAGATTGTAGCAACGAGTCGATGGAATAACTTACCCTCGAAGATTCCAAAGTGTTTAACGAGAGCAGATTCTCGTGGGTGATGTAGTCGTACTCTTTCCGATCTCAAGATCGCGTAGACGATCCTTCCGGCGCCGCGTTCCCGCAGCGCTCCCGCAGTCGGTCACACGTTCGGTACTCGACGAAGACCTTCCTCTCCCTTGTTCCAGCAGGCAGCGGAGGTTGTAGCACTCTCCTCGCGATTCCGGCAGCACAACGGCGTGGTACCGGAGGTAGAGGGGAAATCCCGCAGGGCTTCGCCTTAAGCCGGTGCGAGTATGGTGGAGCTTATGAGAGAGGCTATTAGTGGTCTAGTAATTAGACACACCAATTAGAAGGCTCTAAACCAATTAGAAGGCTCTAAACCGAATAGCTCTAAACCGGGGTCTAGATCTAGGGTTTAGTTTAGAGGATAGGAAACTTGTGTGTCTAGGAGGGGAGCCCTGCCCCTCCTTATATAGGTGGGAGGGGGTGGGCGCGCCAGGGGAGGGAGGGAGTCCCTCCCCAACTCGGCCTAGGGCTGGCCGCCGGCTTGGAGGAGAGAAACTCCTCCTCCAAGTCGACTCCAACTCCTCTTGCTTGTTTCCCACAGTTTCTTGTTTTTGGCAGTTTGACTTTCAAACTGGACATTTGACTTTTCTGTTTTAGGATTCAATTTAATCCTATATTTGGGACAGCAAGAACACTTAGTACATGATGCAATCATTCCAATATGTAATGACACATTCATGTACCCCTCCCCCCCGGAGTGCCGGACAATCCGGAACCTTCTAGAATATCCCCGATGAAAACACCGGAATCATTCCCGAACTCCGAAACGGGACTTTCCTTATATGAATCTTATTCTCCGGACCATTCCGGATCACCTCGTGATATCTCGGATCCCATCCGAGACTCCGAACAACATTCGGTCTCTTTCTCATAATACCATAACTACTCAAACAACGTCGAATCCTTAAGTGTGTCTCCCTACGGTTCGTGAATTATGCGGACATGATCGAGACACTTCTCCGAACAATAACCAATAGAGGAATCTGGAAATTCATATGGCTCCCACATATTTCTACGATTACTTTGCGATCGAATGAACCACTTACATACGATACCAATTTCCCTTTGTCTCACGATATGTTACTTATCCGAGGTTATGATCGTCGGTATCTCTGCATACCTAGTTCATCCTCGTTACCGATAAGTACTCTTTTCTCGTTCCCGTGATATGTGATCCCTTGTGACCAAGTCACATGCTTGCAAGCTAATTGAATGACATTTCACCGAGAGGGCCCAGAGAATATCTATCCGTCATGTGGATGGACAAATCCCACTCTTGATCCATGTGTTTCAACCAATACTTTCCGAACACTCAATGCCACCTTTATAGCCACCCTGTTACGGTGTGGTGTTTGATGACATCAAAGCATCCATCCAGCAAAGGTGATATGCATGATCTCATGGTCGAAGGAATTAGGTTACTATGTATCAGAAAGCATATAGCAATTGAACTATTGAAATGACTTGATCTTTATGCTACGCTTGTCTATAGGAGTATGTCCACCATATCATTCTCCTAACGATATGATCTTGTTGTTGATAACATCTCAATGTTCATGACAAAGAAACCACATCATCAATCAACCAACAAGCTAGTGAAGTATAGAGGCTATACTAGGGACTTCAAATTAAGTTTACAAATCACACAAGTATTAATGGTTTCCTTGTTAATACTATTATAGCATGAATGCAAACATTTATCATAAACACAAAGATATATAATAATAACTATATTTATTATTGCCTCTAGAGCATATCTCCAACATCTGTGCCCTCCGTTCAACCGCGGGCACCCCAGAGCGTCGACTTTGACAACTTCCGAGCGCCGCCGCGTCTGCTTCCCACTCCGGCGAACACCACAGGTAAACTCCGTTCGCCCCAGCACTCCTCAATGATACTCCCACACTCGCCACACTCTCTTGCATATGACCATGCTCCTGTCTTGCCTTAGGACGACCTACAACGTCGACCCCGACCACGAACATAACCGCCCGACGCCGTCCCCCACTCCGGCAAGCAATCCCGCTAGAACCTGAGCGCCCCTCGACGAGCTGACCGTACCTTGAGCATCCCCATGACCCTGCGAGCACGGTGAGACCTTCCTCTGACTTCTTTGCTTCCTGTGACCACCGTTAGCTCATCGTCCGACCGTGTGCCACCGCTCACCGCCGTCAGCGCCGCTCGAGTTTGGTCAATCGAATTTGCGCCGTTAGATCTCAATCCTAGGGCTAATATTAGAATCTGAGCTAAAGGGTATGAGCACGTCTGAGCCGCGCGATCTGTTTAGATCCAACGGCTGTAGTTGCGTGATCCGTGCGAACCGGTATCGACCAGTAGCGACACGCCATGTGGCACCAGTTCGTTTTAAAACAGAAATTGAAACCAGATTGATTTGCAAATTTGAAACCCTTGTAACTTTTGATCCACACGTCCAAAATTTTCAAACTTTATATCAATGGAATCAGTGGAACAAGCCCTAGACAACCATGCAATTTGTTTAGTAAAAAGCCTCTGGTAAAATGTTTGTTTTTGCAGAAACATTTGTATGCTTATTTAGGTTATAAAAATTATTCCAAAATGATTTTAAGGATGAAATCTTTGCAAACTGGTTTGTTGTGAACCTACTGACCCTAGGAACCAACCCATGGAGTTAAAAATGGATTTTGTGGAGTTTAGGTATAAAAACTTGAATTAGCTCATTTCTAGTCAAATAAAAATAGTGATTTTGATATGGAAAAGAATTTTGAGAAAAACCTATGGAAAAATGTTTTGAATCAAACCTACTGACCCTAAACACCAAGTTTTGAGAATCAACAACTTATTTGGTGAACAATATAAAATTGTTACTTTGATAAAAAACATTTTCCACCACATAAAATAATGAATGGATTTAAAAATGGTTTATAGATAAAACCCTTTTTCAAATGACTTTGCCACTTTAGAAAATGACCACCTTGAACCTTACAATGTGTAGAGCCTAGTAGAGACCACCTTGGCAAATAAAACTATCTTTTGCATGCTTACATGCATGACTTAGTTTCTATTAATTTATGTGGGATTGATTGTTTGAATATTGGTTGGAATGCTTGTTGATATTGTGTTTGCTTGATTGATTTGTGGTGAAGTTAGAAAAGTGTGAAACTATCAAGATCAAGAAGTGAACCAACATTCCCTACCAAAAGAAAGGCAAGTTACACTATCATCTAAAGTCCTACTATTTTCATTATACTTAGTGGATTTTGAAACATGCATGAAAAGAATTTCTATACTTATGCTATGCTAAATCCTAATAGGATACCCTATACATTACTTAGTGAAAACAATGTAGTTATGAAATGCTTAGCCAAGCTAGATATTTTGAGAAGAGATACATGTTGAGATTTTATGAATTTGAGAAAAGACTTATGTTTTATATAATAAAACAAGGACTCAATGAACCACCTGGGTGGACAAGGATACTTTGAGTTTTGGATAAGGTGGCAACTAAAGGAACCATGTCTATGGCAATCTCTTTGTGTTGTGCACCAAAAGATAACCACCCAGGAAACTTAGAGATTGAACATGTTTCTCCAATTGTGGCTTTCGTGTACAGCCACATGCTACATATGGCTCTGGCTTGGTCAACTACATTGGGAAGACCCATGCATTGTCTTCAGGTCACTGAAAATGAGGGAACTCGAAACCCTACATGGGTGTCTGAAGACAAGCTAGCAATGGTGTATGGGAGGACCCTCTGGAAAGACTTCGTCACATTCTCAATCTGCCAGTACTCCATCTTGGTGAGTACCAATCCAGCGGCCACTGGTGGCAACAAGATGAGAGTGTGTCATGTGGGTAAAGTGTACAACTTCTGTAGAAGATAATAAAAATCTAAGTACTTAGCCGTGTCCCCGGTTATGGACAATACTGAGCAACTAAAGCTTGAAGCTATGGGAAATCTCGACATTCCAATTTCTAAAAGAAAAACTTTAAAGTAACAACAAAAGACTTGAAGCACTTGGGGGTACCAAGGAACTCAAGAGATTTGGATAAAAACTTGAAGCACTTGGGGATTTACCAAGGAGCTCAAGAGATTTTGATAAAAACTTGAAGCACTTGGGGATTTACCAAGGAGCTCAAGAGATTTTGACAAAGACACTTGGTGGACTCCAAGGAGTTCAGAAAGATTTGACAAAGATCAAAACCATTTTGAAAAGATAGGATAAATTATTGCTTTCTGCAAATGAGCCTAAAACCCTACTTAGCCAAATATGCATGTAATGATAGGATCCACTTATATTCAACATAGTAGTGAAACTTGCCAATACAATTCAAATGTATTGACCCTTGTGGCTGTAACTTGTTCTGTTGCAGGTTTGTTTGATTTTAGTGAAGTTGATTGATTAGGATTACAAGTCTACAACCAACATGTCTGCCTGTGGCACTTTGAAGATGAAGGACCCCATGCTTATAGATATTCTGCTGCAATGTAATGTAATAGCCAAATGAGCTATGTAAGATGTAATAAAATTATGTTATTCCTGGTTATAAAGTTATATTATGACCTTTGTTTCTTGATATTACATCTCAACTGTGGATGCTAGCTATTGATCTAGGGACTAGCATTGTAAACACAGGGATCTCTACCTTATTAAAGGTTGGGAACCTTACAATTTGTCAATTGCCCCGCTGTAATTTGTTCACCCAGCATGTTATTTATCTTATGGAGAAAACACCTCTAGGGAACTGTGGACCCTGGTCCATTCCTTCCCATTGATATTCTATCTAATATTTACTTTCTGCAATTACCACAAGCAATTACTTTCTTCCACACTATACGTTTAATCCATTGTTTTCAGCAAAACCAGTGAGCTTGACAACCTCATTGATAAGTTGGGGCAGAGTATTTTGGTTGTGTTCTGTGCAGGTTCCACGTTGCTAGCAACACCTTTTGAAGTGCTTTAGTTCTCCTACTGGTTCGATAAATTTGGTTCTATAACTGAGGGAAAACTTGTTGTTGTGTTCATCATACCTTGTTCTTGGGGTTTCCAACAAGGCTCTACATCAACTGAGCCAACATCACATATGTATATATGCACCACAGAAAGTGATATAGACATATGCGCCACTGAAAGGATACTGATGCCGCCTAGAGGGGGGTGAATAGGCGGTTAAAACTTTTCCGAGAGTGGCTCGACAAAGGCGGAAATAAACTAGCGTTTACTTTGTCAAGCACAACCTAGAACAACTAGGGTTCACCTATGTTTACCAACAACTTATGCTAAGCAAGACAAACAACTATGTGATAGCAAGATATATATTACTTCAAGCACGAAGGCTATCACGATGTAAAGTGTATAAGTAAAGAGCTCGGGTATAGAGATAACTGAGGCACGCGGGGACGTCGATATTTTACCGAGTTCCTCCCAACATGGAGTACGTCTCGTTTGGATAGAGGGTAGTATCAAACCACCAGCGCCGCAACAGGCCTCCCATATTCTCCTGTGAATCTCACCCCAATGGGATCGATCCATGCTTCCACTATCGGTGCACTTGTCAGTGGCAATCCGGAACCTCTCACAAGGTTGGGGCACTTCTCCACAACTCAATTGGAGGCTTACAACAAACAAGCTTGGGGAATGCTCCACAACTTAATTGGAGGCCCCAAGTAATCCAAGAACCTGCAAAACCACCAAACCGTCTAGGGTTCCAAGAACCCAAGAGTAAAAAGCTTCTCACCTTTCACTCAAACGAATCCTCACCGAGAACTCAAACCGATGCACCAAATGCAATGGCAAGAACACAAGAAGTGCTGAAATACTTCTCTCCCAAAATTCCACCAAAGCTACAAAAGCTTGTGGGGGAATAAGAGAGGAAGAACAATGGAGGAAATCCACAAAAGACTCCAAGATCTAGATCCCAAGATGTTCCCCTCACTTAGAGGAGAGATTGATTGGTGGAGTTGTAGATCTAGATCCCCTCTCTCTTTTCCCTCAAGAATATGCAAGAATCATTGGAGGGATTGAGAGATAGAAAGCTTCAAAAGTTCAACAATGGTGGGGGAAAACTTGCAAGAGTGCTTGGGAACCATTGGGGAAGAAGGGCCCCTTAAATAGGTCCCTAGAAATCCAATCGTTAGGCCCAGGAATCGCTCGGTCTGGAGTCTCCGGACTGGGACCGGAGTCTCCTGTGTACCCAGGCCAAACGGGGACAATCTGGAGGACGTATTGGACGCGGTCCGGAGATAGACCGGAGATTTAGTCCGGAGTCTCCGGTCTTACAAAAACTGGCGCAAAGACCAATACAAAAACATCCATAACTTTTGCACCTGGACTCCGACTTTGATGATCTTGGGCTCGTTTTAAAGAGGAGAATAAGCTCTACAAGATCATATAGAAAAACATCATAGTACATCAAGGGAGGATAGAACCAAATGACAAAAGGTTTAACCTCTCTCAAAAAGACAAACCGGTAAAACCTCCAACATCGAAAACATAGTAGAGAATGCATATGAAATCCATTTTCGATGAACTAGAGATTATCATGGAGATTAAAACAAGCTTTAAATCCTCACATGAGTAAGAACCAAATAATGGAAGTTTTTACCTATCTCTAAAAGACAAACCGGTAAAACCTCCAATATTAAAAACGCAATAAGATATAAAAGATAAATCTGTTTTTGATGCACTAGAGCTTGTTATGAATATTACCACAAGCTCTAGAACCTCACATGGATCAGATCCAAATAACAACCAAGAAAGAATGATGCTAAGTATGCAAAGGTTTGAGCTCTCTTCGAAAGATATGATCGAGTTACTCACTTGAGAGCCCCTCTTGATAGTACGGTTATCTATCCTATAAACCGGTCTCCCCAACTAACACCACGAGACCGGTAAGAAAGAAACCCTATCAAGATAATACCTTTTCCTTGCGCATATTCCAATTGATCTTGATGTAGACGATCTTGTCCTTCTCAAGATGGAACACCTTTCTTGATTGCTCTTGCATGCACTCGCTTGATGAAGACTTGCAAGTTGCTCCCCATACAACATGGGGAAACCTTTAATTTGACCTTGTCTTCATCGATCCATGATCACTGAGGATGGAAAGCTTCAAGCATCAGATCTTCTAGATATGGCGCATCTTTAGCTTGCACGACATTTCTTCTAACTCCATTTGGATGATGTCTTGAAGATACACATGAGGAACTCTATCTTTTTCTTCAAGACACCCTTAATCTTCTTTTCTTTATTCTTCTCCTTCATTTCGTATTTCTTTATTATGTTGGTGTCTTGAAGCTACACAATAGGTATCACTCCATATATTCTTCAAGGCACACTTACTGTAGGCTCAACCCTCACATGACCAATCTTTGGATCACTCCTTGAACACCTTGGTCAACACTTGATCTTCTTCACTTTCTTCTTCTCCCAACCGTGAAGCCAACATATGGTTCAAGCATTACCTATGGACAATTCCTACAAGTACAACTTGATACAAGTATTAGTCCATAGAGATTGTCATTAATTACCAAAACCACACATGGGGGCCCAGATGATCTTTCAATCTCCCCCATTTTGGTAATTGATGGCAATCCCTTTGAGAGGGTTTATATAAAGAATTTAACCAAATAAAATTGTATCACCAATATCAAATACTACACAAGTATGTGATATTGGTAACACCAACATATATAGAGCAAACTCCCCCACAATCTATGCATGTGTGATGAACTTGAATTTCTATTGCATATATTGCCAATCATTATCATTGGTGGAGTTTCCTCTATATATACCACATGCGAAGCAACAATAAAGATGCAAGAGCATGAGGGGAAAATGCTTAATAACAAACTCAAAGCATAAACCAACTTCCCTTAAACCCTCTAAAACTTCTCCCCCATTGGCATCGATTGCCGAAATGGGTGACAAGTTCTAGAAGGCCAATAGAGTGATAATTCCTCCAAAGGTGTGCATACGCACATATCCAATGATGAATACTTGGTAGGAAGTAGAACTATATTGAGGACCCGAAGATTGCCAAAGAAATAAAATGAAAGAAGCATCAACAAATGATGCAAGCAATCACAAGATCCGACAAACCAATTGAAAACAACAGATGAGACCAGATGGAAAAAACAAGATATTATGATATGAACAAAAGAGTGACTTAAATTAAAAATAGAGAAGCTCCCCAAGATTTGTGCACATATTAGAATAATTGCATTATAATACATAATGCACAAACATGAAATCCTCGCTCCCCATAAGAATTTAAAACACCAAATGAGAAAGAAGACAAATGAGCATTATTAAATGAATTAGATGAGCTCCCCAAAGATACTGCACCAATTATGATAATTGCGTTTTGGAACAAAGTGCATAATCATGGAATCCTCACTCATCCAAATTCATTTAACAATACAAGACATGAGAGAACAAATATGAGTGCCCAAAGATGCAAACAATAGAGGCAAGCAAGCACTCATAAGCAAATAGATTTGTAAGCCACCGGAGAATTAAAAAGAAATAAAAGGTGGTCTCCAAAGGAAACAATATATTATCATAAGTCTATATGTTTTTTAAGTGGACAACATCACAAATACATATGTCCACAAATAAAGATGCACACACAAAAAAGATACACAATAAACTATATGAAAAGCAAAATGAAGTCATAACATATACCAATAAGATTTTTGCTTGAAAGCATGTCCAAAGGCTCAAATATATCTTATTGTTCATTAATGAGCTTCAAATACCAACACATCACATACATTACAAGTATCACCAAGGGAAAAGGAGATAGTTGGAATATATGTAGAAAAGCAACAAGTATCACAAAGGAAAACTCAACTAGCCAAATCTCACTATTGCACATGAGAGACATTCAGGAAAAGGTAGACAATACAATTGCAAGATTAACATATTTGGGATTGGTGAATCATATGCATGATTTTGTATAATCCCAATTATATGCTCTCATCTCAACTTACACACATATGAAATAAGAGGTTCTCTTAAAACCAAAGCTAGAACCACAACAAATACAAATACAAAAATTCATGCTAGATGGCAACTGACAAAGGGTTGGGAGCAATATATATGAGCATGAGAAAGAGATACTTGTTATCGAGATATCATTGATAGGAAGTAAAGGATATGAATTCATTGATCATCCTATAGCTTGCGTCCAATTTTCATGGATGCACCACTTCTTCACAATTGAGAGACAAGCATCCAATATATCTCCAATGTACCTAAAAAACATTAAGTACAAAATGGTCCCCAAACATATTGGGTCCAAGGTAGTTAGAGAAACTACAATATATAGGATAGACTCCACATAAATATGTGAATATTAATGAAATTGAATTTCATGCACAGCTTAGCCGATGGGATTTGGTGGATTTCCCCCTATATATTGGATTAAAGAAAGCAAGCATGCCATAATACAAATATATAGTAAATATGCATGCACAAGACTTTCAAGAACCAACAGGAGATACAATTTGAACAAAAACACCAAGTAACCCGAGAAGCCACACATAAGAGTGTGACATAACAAACAGTGTCCAAATTGTATCAAGAACCAATTCAACACATGAAAGATCACAAGTTCAACAAATGAACTAGGCAAAACCCAAAGAGAAAAAGATAGATAGAAACACAAATGCTCAAGGATTTATCTCATTCTAAAATGGTCAAAACATGAAATAAGGAATGAGACATAACCAACTCCCAAAAAGATCAAGGTTCCAACAAATAAACCAAACACACCAAACTTTCATGATGGCACAAAATACCAAAACGTAAAGATCGAACTTCCAAGCACATAAAACACGATATGGATCAAACAAAGAAGCATAAAAGGATTGTTATAGATAATATAGGAGAGCTCACCCATAAGTAGTACACTAAGGAATTTGAATGAAAAATGCACACAAATGAGATCATCACTAATATCTACACTAAATAAAACACAACAGGATAGCAATAAAATAAGAAGATCCAAGAAAGAAGTAAGAAATACATGGGAGCACATAAAAAATTTACTTGGCCAAAGATAGGACAAGATTAAGCAAAGGCCAAAGTGAATATGATCAATAACTTCTACCATAAATTTAGTACTCATTGTCCAAGGACAAGAAATATTGGGAATAACTTTCCCAAGTTAGTTTGCATGGATATCCACGATCATAGTCACAACAAGAAGCATATAACAAAGTATAAGAATTAAGTTCGATGCTTCGAAAGAGATTCTTGGTAGCTTCCAATAATCACACGATCACTAGTGATTAGAGTAACTTGAAGCAAATGGTTTCCATGAGGATATAGAGATCTAAATATTATGAAACACAACCAAGAAACACTTTCACACACAAGATCCAAACTATGAGCAATAAAGGCATTCAAGCAAGTTGGAACTTGTATGAGCTAATGTGTCACATATGAGCTAGATAATTATCAATGTCAATTCTAAGTGACACAACCTCGAATTTTCACATTTTCTAGGATTGTAATATGCACTAAGCATATGACTCCCCCATAATGTAATACTACCATAAAACCAACACGAGGCAAAAGGATACAAATAGAGATAATTAATGGACATTATAGAACTTAAATTTCTCATGATAATCATACCACATAGAGACTAGATAATATTGCAATATCAATACTAGGTGGTATTCCTCATGTACACACATTTTTAGGATTGTGGAATGCCCAAGCATAACACTCCCCCAAAATGGGATAGTCCATTAATTTCTCACAAGAGCCAAATAAGATACCAAATATAACCAAGTAAGGATCCAATACAAGAAACACATATACATGGTGTGCCACCTAATCATACAAAAAAATGCTTGATACCTCAATATAATTAAGTGGAAAGCACAACATGTACAAACACATGGAAGATACAAAACCAACACATGCACAAGGGGGCGAGTAACTTTGATTGTAAAGAGTTTAGCATATGTTACCGCAAGGAGGAACATTGCAAATATAATATAATCATGATAATCCAAATGGCTTGGCTTGACAATAATAATTGATGAATATCCCTCAATTCTTCATCATGTAACCAACTCTCCAATGTCCTCCAACAATACCTATTGATCAAGTTTTGGCTTGTTGGTCCCCAACCAAGTTGGGTCCTAAGAGGTTATTCACAATAGGCTTGGCAACCCAAATAGTTATTTTCTTGAACCCACATTGAGCACCAACAAATTTGGCAAACACATTGCCAACCTCATCCTTACAAAGAGAATAAGCATCATCGATAATGATAGGGTTGGATGAGGAGATACCTATAGTGCATGAGGAAGAAATATGCCCCTTCTCATGGCATATGTAGCAAGTTATACTCTTGCCATCTTTCTTCTTTGGTGAAGCCACAACTTGAGGAAGAGCTCGAGTAATCCTCTTAGGAAGGGGCCCGTCAATGACTTGAGGTGGAGCTTGAGGCCGCTTCCCTTGTTTCTTCACACTAAGAGGCTTTTTCTTCAATGGGCAAGATCTAACATGGTGCCCTTCTTCCTTGCACTTGAAGCAAACAATGTTGACCGAGTTCTTGACTTGATCTTGGCCATTCTTCTTGTTGTCCTTGTGCTTCAACTTGATAGTGGACTTGTTCTTGACATTGGAGTTGAATCCAAGCCCACTCTTGTCATTGGGGGATTTTTGCACACTCAAGATTTTGTCAAGTGCGGCCTTCCCTTGATGACCCTTTTTTCAAGTCATTCTTCAAAGACGTGACTTGAGACTTGAGCTCTTTGATTTCCTCTACATGGTTAGTTTCGACAAAAGTACTAGAGGAAGTAGATGCTACATTGTTAGAGCAACAAGGCACGGAATGTAATTCATCACGAGATATAGCATGGTTGTGAGAGGATGAATTACAAGGACTAGCACATGGCAATATAACATTTGGAGTAGATATAGTGCTAATTTCCACATGAGGCCCACTAGATGTTACCTTTGACACGATGGCCTCATGAGCTAACTTTAGCCTACCATGGGAGACTAGAAGATCCTCATGCGAGCTTGAGAGCTTAACATGACTTTCTTCTAATTTCCCATAGTTGCTAGTTAGCCAAGAAAGTTGAGCCTTTTTCTCAACATTCTCCTTCAAAATAGATGCTTCACAAGAAATAGAGTTAGCAACACAAGCATAATCACTATTAGCTAGAGGTGAGGGAAACTTGGCAAGCTCTTTTGAATATGAAGCTTTAAGTTGCTCATGCGACTCGGTGAGTTTGACGAGCTCGCCCTTTATGACCCTAGAGCCATTTTTGAGGTTCTCAAAATCCTCAAGGAGTTTAGCATAAGAAACTTGAATCTCATCATTTTTACTTTTGAGATCACTTGCCACATCAAGATCTCTATCATGAGATTCCTTTACTCTAGACAACTCTAAAGAGATTCCTTAGTGGTTTGTTCCTCTTCAAGAGCTTTATTTAGGTTTGGAATTATATTAGCATACTCACGCTCAAGACTACACACTTTATCAAAGTTGTTATCACGCACCTCAATTTGTGTATCTAACTTATCAATATGTTCTTTGCTATTAATAGCAAAACCAAGATTTCAACAAAGTTAGAGCAAGCAATATCATTTTTAACAAGGGCACAATAAACAATCTCACCCTTTTCATATAAATCATCAATATCAAGCTCTTCTTCCCCATTATCCACATCCTCCTCATCACAAGAGGAAATGGGTTCCAAAGTAAGAGTTACCTTTGAATCCCTAGACATAAGGCATAGATGGGTACCAGAAGAAGGTGAAGATGAGATTGCATTTGTGGCTTAATTCAAAACCTTGTCTTGGCCCATATAATATTCGTTTTCCTCTACATGGTTAGCAACACTAGCACTAGAGGAAATAGAAGCATTTTTATCATGGCAACAAGACAACACAAGCATAACATCATGAGATTTATTCAAGTCATTTCTACATGATATGCAAGGACTATTAACACAAGCATGTAAGAAGTTTGTAGTGCTATAAGTGTTAAAGTCCAAAGATAGATCATTGCAACTAGATAGAGATGATGGATTATAAATAGTAAGCACACTATCCAAATTGCAATTTCTATCACCACTCACCATAGCATTACCTTGTGAAAAATCACATGTTGGTGAAGTGGTAGAAGATGACAAATCATCTCGATCGGAAGTGGAAGCAACACAATCATCCTCAATAATGCTGGACAGAACATATTTATCTTGAATTTTTGTCCATAACTCATGAGTGCTCCAAAAAGGAATGATTGAAGAGGTAACTACATAGCTCAAAGCATTAACAAGCACATTAGAAGCTTGCGCATCTATATATAAGTTTTTATCATCCTCACAAGATAGATTTTTGAAATCCATAGGAGGAGAAAAACCTATATCTACAATACGCTCCAAATTTGGGTCCATGTCCCGAAAATGAATAAGCATACGAGTTTTCCACCTATCATAATTTGTGCCATCGAATGTGAACATGTCATTGTGCACAAATCCCCTAGCCGACATCTTTACTCTCAAGGCGGTTAAGCCTAAAATGAGAGACCGGGCTCTGATACCAATTGAAAGGATACTGATGCTGCCTAGAGGGGGGGGTGAATAGACGGTTAAAACTTTTCTGAGAGTGGCTCGACAAAGGCGGAAGTAAACTAGCGTTTACTTTGTCAAGCACAACCTAGAACAACTAGGGTTCACCTATGTTTACAAACAACTTATGCTAAGCAAGACAAACAACTATGTGATAGCAAGATATAGATTACTTCAAGCATGAAGGCTATCACAATGTAAAGTGCAAAAGTAAAGAGCTCGGGTATAGAGATAACCGAGGCACGCGGGGACGTCGATATTTTACCGAGTTCCTACCAACATGGAGTACGTCTCGTTTGGAGAGGGGGTGGTATCAAACCACCAGCACCGCAACAGGCCTCCCATATTCTCCTGTGAATCTCACCCCAACGGGATCGATCCATGCTTCCACTATCGGTGCACTTGCCAGTGGCAATCCGGAACCTCTCACAAGGTTGGGGCACTTCTCCACAACTCAATTGGAGGCTTACAACAAACAAGCTTGGGGAATGCTCCACAACTTAATTGGAGGCCCCAAGTAATCCAAGAACCTGCAAAACCACCAAACCGTCTAGGGTTCCAAGAACCCAAGAGTAAAAAGCTTCTCACCTTTCACTCAAACGAATCCTCACCGAGAACTCAAACCGATGCACCAAATGCAATGGCAAGAACACAAGAAGTGCTGAAATACTTCTCTCCCAAATTCCACTGTAGAGGGAGTGTCCCAACCTTACAAACAACATAAGGTGGTGTCCCCTGTGTTTACAATGCTAGTCCCTGGATCAATAGCTAGCATCCACAGGTGAGATGTAATATCAAGGAACAAAGGTCATAACATAACTTTATAACCAGGAATAACATAATTTTATTACATCATACACGGCTCATTTGGCTATTACATTACATAGCAGCGGAATAACTATAAGTATGGGTCCTTCATCTTCAAAATGCCACAGGTAGATGTTGGTTGTAGACTTTGTAATCCTAATCAAACAATCTTCCCTAAATCAATCAAACCTGCAACATTACAAGTTACAGCCACAAGGGTCCATACATTTGAATTGTATTGGCAAGCTTCACTACTATGCATAATATAAGTGGATCCTATCAATACATGCATATTTGGCTAAGTAGAGTTTAAGGCTCATTTGCGTAAAGGAAAAATTATCCTATCTTTTCAAAATGGTTTTGGTCCTTTGTCAAATCTCCTTTTCCAAGTTCCTTGAACTCCTTGGTAGAATCTCAAGTGTTCAAGTCCTTGTCAAAATCCCTTGTGCTACTTGGTAACCCCAAGTGCATCGAGTTTTATCAAAATCTCATGAGTTCCTTGGTAACCCCAAGTGTTCATGTTTTCATCTCTTGAGTTCCTTGGTAACCCCAAGTACATCAAGTTTTGTCAAAGTCCCTTGTGCTCCTTGGTAACCCCAAGTGCATCAAGTCCTTAAAAGTTTTCTTTTAGAAATTAGAATGTCGAGATCTCCCATAGTTCAAACTTTAGTTGCTCAGTATTGTCCATAACCGGGGACACGGCTAAGTACTTAAATTTTATTATCTTCTGCAGAAGGAGTACACTTTACCCACATGTCACAATCCCATCCTTTTGCCACCAGTGGCCACTGGATTAGCACTCACCAAGATGGAGTACTGGCAGATTGAGAATGTGACGAAGTCTTTCCAAAGGGTCCTCCCATACACCATTGCTAGCTTGTCTTCAGCACCCATGAAGCATTCCAGATCCCCATGTCCAGTAACCTGAAGACAATGTATGGGTCTTCCCAATGTAGTTGACTAAGCCAGAGCCATAATAGCATGTGGTTGCACACGAAAGCCACAATTGGAGAAACATGTTCAATCTCTAAGTTTCCTAGGTGGTTTTCTTTTGGAGAACAACACAAAGTGATTGCCATAGACATGGTTACTTTTGTTGCCACCTTCTCCAAAACTTAAAGTATCCTCCACCTAGGTGATTCATTGAGTCCTTGTTTTATTATGTAAAACACAAGTCCTTTTCTCAACCTTTGTAAAATCTCAACATGTATCTCTTTTCAAAATATAGTATGGCTAAGCATGTAACCACTACATTGTTTTTACTAAGGAATGTATAGGTAATCCTATTTAGGATTTAGCATAGCATAAGTATAAAATATCCTTTCATGCATGTTTTCAAAATCCACTAAGTATAATGAAAATAGTAGGACTTTAGATGATAGTGTAACTTGCCTTTTTGGTAGGGAATGATGGTTCACTCCTTGATCTTGCTGGTCTCACACTTTGCTAATTTCACTACAATCAATCAAGCAAACACCAAATCAACTAGCATTCCAAAATAATCAATCAAACAATTCACCCACATAAAACTATGGGATCTAAGTCATGCATGTGAGCATGCAAGAGATGGTTCTATTTATAAAGATGGTCTCCACTAGGCTTCTAAACTTTGTAAGTTCCAAATTGGTCATTTTCCAAAGTGGCAAAGTCATTTGCAAAAGGGTTTTGTCCATGAACCATTTTTAAATCCCTTCATTATTTTATGTGGTGGAAATCATTTTTATAATAGCAACAACTCTATGTGGTTCACCAAATAAGTTGTTGTTTCACAAAACTTGGTGTTTTGGGTCAGTAGGTTTGATCCAAACCATTTTCTCAAAGTTTTCTTTTTATAAACATTTTCATAACAACAACTATTCTTTTATTTGGCTAGAAATGGGTTAAATCAATTAATCCATCCTAGACATTATCAAATTCATTTTCCAAACTATGGGTTGGTTCCTAGGGTCAGTAAGTTCACCATAAACTATTTTGCCAAGGTTTCAAACTCAAAAACATTTTTGAATCATTTTTCTAGTCTTTACAAGCATTCAAAAGTTTCTGTAAAAACCAACAAGCTAACAGATACTATTTGCTAAACCAAATGCATGGTTGGCTAGGGTTTGTTCCACTGATTCCAACGGTATCAAATTTGTAAATTTTGGACGTGTGGATCGAAAGTTACAAGGGTTTGAAATTCACAAACAATTTTGTTTTCAAATCTGTTTTTAAACAGAACAGGGGACACACGACACTGTCTAACTGGACGGTACCGGTTCGGCCGGATCGGCAACACGCTGCGTTGGATCTAAGCAGATCGTGTGGTCCAGAAAACGTACCCCTTCGCGGCTTAAGTGATCTATCGCAAGCGTCGGATCGAGATCCGACGGTGCTAGTGTGCTCGACCATTTGCGAGCGGCGCCGGCGGTGGCTAGCGGCGGCGACGGTCAGATAGTGGCGGTGCTGGCGAAACAGGAAACGAGAGAGGGAGGGAGTAGGCTCACCGAGATCGCAGGAGGCTGGGGATGCTCATCGTGTGGTCGTCGGGGCAAGGAGCGCGCGAGGGCAGGAGGAATTCCTCGCCGGAGTTCGTTCTAGCGACGGTTGGCTCTGGTCGAGGTCGAAGATGATGCTACGGGTCACGAGAAGGCAAACCAGAAGCATGGTTAGACGCAGGGGATCACGGAGATGCTGTGTGCGTGAACGAGAAGAAGAGGGGCGGCCGGAATCTACTTGTGGGGCTTCGTCAGAGTTGGAGCGGACGGAGGCGTCGTTCAGAGCTTGTTGCAGATGTTGCTCTGGGGCGCCCGCGGTCGTACGAAGGGCACAGGTGGATGCGCCTGGAAGTGGGGAAGGTGTTCGTGTGCTCGGGGAGGCAGGAGGTGGTGTGGATTGGCCGGAATCGAAGGTGGAAGGTGGTCGGAGACAGGGGGTTGTCGCAAGCAATGCGAGCAGCCTGGTGGCGATGTGGCGTTCGCGTTTGAAGGAAATGACAGAGGGAGGAGGGGCGCTTATGTACGCATGGTCGAGGCAAGATTAACGCAGCCATTATTCGTGAATTGAACGCGCGGTTGAATGACAGAGAACGGCAGTGCGGTTTGGGGAAGAAGGGGTCGCGCGGGTGAGGAGGATGAACAGGGAGGTGGGGTCCAGTCGTCAGTGGGGGTGCGAGGAAGAAAGGAGGTCCACCGGTTAGTGTCTCCGTGGGTCATTTGCCAGGTGCGAAGCGTTTTCTTTGGGGAGGGAAGCTGGGCTGGTTTGTTGGGCTCGTGGGCTTGGCCGGCTGGGCTGGTCCAGACCCTATTTTTTTTCTTTCCTGAATCCTTTTCTTTTTCTAAATCAAATTCTGCTTTGAATTTCAATCAACTATTCAAACATTCAAACAATTCAGACAATTCAACCAATTGTAATGAGTTTTTGGTTCTGTTTATCAACATAAACCAAATCCCAAAATAAAATAATATTTTATTCTTTTAGGATCCATTCATTAATTGAATAAAATGGACCTTTAGTTATTTAATCAAATAGGGTTTGATTTAATTAATAAAATCTCCATTTTAAATCCAAATATTTTCAAAACCAAATCAGTAGGTTTTATTTGAGAATATAAAATATTTGGAAAACTTATTTTAAAATAAATAAATAAGTTTTTGTGTTTTATGGGAAAAGCCTTTTCTTTAATAAAATTTGGATATTAAATCCCTATTATTTTATTTAAATAAATCTTGGCTATTTTTAATCAAAACAAAACATTTTATTACAAAAACTTGGCCAAGGTTTAATTTGGCTCTATAAAATAATCTTTATTCATAAACTTCTATTTCTTTTGAAAACCAAATTTTTTTTTATTTAAAAGATCCAAAGTAGTATTTCCCAAAATATTTTATTTTCCTTTATTTAAAATGTTTATGTTTATAAATCTTTTTAGGGTTTTATTTACTTCAAATAGATTTGAAGTTCCAATTAAATTCAAAAAGTTTCTTCTGGCCCTAAAAATCAAACAAAGTTTTATTTTATTCATTTATTTTCACATTACAAGATTTGGAAAATCTTGGGATGTGACAGGCTACCACCCTTAAAATAAATCTCGTCCCGAGATTTGGGAAGGCTAGGGTTACAAGCAGATTCAAAAAAACTAGGGTACTACCACCCTTAAAAATTTTCAAACAAAAATTACAAATTGTCCTTCTTGGGATCCTGGGAAAACTTCTCTAAGTAAACATTTGCCTTCTGTCCTTTGTTTCCATATTTGACTCATGGGCCAAGGTTGAGTTTCTCCATAGGCTTGTTCAACTTGTTCTTCATCTTTTCTGGACAGTTGCTTGCATAATGTCCTGGATTCTTGCAGTTGAAACAGTGGATGTCCTTGAGTTCTTGACGTGGCTCCTGCGGACAAGTTGCTACATAGTGGCCTAGCTCTTTGCAGTTGTTGCACACTACTTGGCCAATCTCTTTATTCTTCGGGTTCTCTGGGCATTCACCAGAATAGTGTCCCATTTCCTTACATTTATAACATTGCACATGGCTTTTGTCTATCTTTTGCTTCTTGACTTTCTTTGCTCCTTTGAATTTGGTTGTTTTGTTTGGAGGTATAAGGGGTCCTTTTCCTTTGCCATCAACATTCTTGGTATACTTGGATCCTTCTTGTTTCCTTTGTTCCACCATGGAATAGATGGGACATTGGATAGGGACATGGTTGTTTCCTTCACATAGGTAGCAAGTAGCTTGAGATGTGGGACATTGTCCAACAGGATGTTTCTCTTCACAGTTGAGGCATTGATCTCCATGCTCTCTAAAAGTATGATCCTTGTCTCCACAATTAATGCAAGCTGGTGCTCCATCTATAATAATGTTTCTGTCATCCTTGTTGTCAAAAACTCTTTTGGGATAGTTTTCTTCCATTTTGATCATTTGATCAGTCACCTTAAGCATTAGTTGGCCTTGAGTTTCCAAAAATCCTTGCAATGTTGGATCTTCTCCACTGGAGTTGGCTATGAATTGAGCTGTCACTTGGTTCAACTGGTTCTGAGTTGCTATGAGCTCTTTCATGCTGTCCTCTTGGTCGGTGTTGATGTCATCAACCTTGGAGTCTTTTGGAGTAGTCATCTGTTTGGGTTGAAGGGAGATTAGAATAGGCAAGATATTTCTAAGGAAATGTTTCTAATCACACACATCACAATTCACACAAGCAATGTGCATGCAAACACAAGTCAAACATTTCACTCAAACAACAAAGTTCAAGCACATACTTAGGCAACAAAAATATTTTTGTTACACCACATAAGTTGGTGGTTTTGTCTTAACTAAAATATGGTGGTCCATCTATATGGTTCACTTGTGATCTTTCCATCCTTCTTAGTTGCTTCTTCTTACTTGAGATCATTGTTCCCTTGAGAAAAACTCTTGATTACAATAACTTCTAGTGATGTGATCTTCTTCTAACTTTTGCATTCCCTCAGTCTCTAAATATTGAGCAAGATTTCCTTGTCTCACTTGTAGTCCTTATTGATATCCAAGTTGGAAGTCCTTGGTGAACATGCTGAAGATGTTGAAGTCATTAGAGTTGAAGAAGTTGAAGTCATTAGAGTTGAAAGTGTTGAAGAAGTCCTTTGCACATGGTGTAATCTTTGGCCATGGGTAGATTTTCCCATCAAGTTGAAATAGAAGAGATGTAGGGTTGAAACCAAAATGGTTAAGGAAAGAGTTTACAAGTGTTTTTGTAAATAAGTTTTGGATCAAAATATAACTCCTATTCTTCTAAGGGTTTTTGTCCAATCCTAGGTTTACAATCCTACAGGCAACACAATGCTCTGATACCATCTATAGAGGGAGTGTCCCAACCTTACAAACAACATAAGGTGGTGTCCCCTGTGTTTACAATGCTAGTCCCTGGATCAATAGCTAGCATCCACAGTTGAGATGTAATATCAAGAAACAAAGGTCATAACATAACTTTATAACCAGGAATAACATAATTTTATTACATCATACACGGCTCATTTGGCTATTACATTACATTGCAGCAGAATAACTATAAGTATGGGTCCTTCATCTTCAAAATGCCACAGGCAGATGTTGGTTGTAGACTTTGTAATCCTAATCAAACAATCTTCACTAAATCAATCAAACCTACAACATTACAAGTTACAGCCACAAGGGTCCATACATTTGAATTGTATTGGAAAGCTTCACTACTATGCATAATATAAGTGGATCCTATCAATACATGCATATTTGGCTAAGTAGAGTTTAAGGCTCATTTGCATAAAGCAAAATTTATCCTATCTTTTCAAAATATTTTTGGTCCTTTGTCAAATCTCCTTTTCCAAGTTCCTTGAACTCCTTGGTAGAATCTCAAGTGTTCAAGTCCTTGTCAAAATCCGTTGTGCTACTTGGTAACCCCAAGTGCATCGAGTTTTATCAAAATCTCATGAGTTCCTTTGTAACCCCAAGTGTTCATGTTTTCATCTCTTGAGTTCCTTGGTAACCCCAAGTACATCAAGTTTTGTCAAATTCCCTTGTGCTCCTTGGTAACCCCAAGTGCATCAAGTCCTTAAAAGTTTTCTTTTAGAAATTAGAATGTCGAGATCTCCCATAGTTCAAACTTTAGTTGCTCAGTATTGTCCATAACCGGGGACACGTCTAGGTACTTAGATTTTATTATCTTCTGCAGAAGGAGTACACTTTACTCACATGTCACAATCCCATCCTTTTGCCACCAGTGGCCACTGGATTAGCACTCACCAAGATGGAGTACTGGCAGATTGAGAATGTGACGAAGTCTTTCCAAAGGGTCCTCCCATACACCATTGCTAGCTTGTCTTCAGCACCCATGAAGCATTCCAGATCCCCATGTCCAGTAACCTGAAGACAATGTATGGGTCTTCCCAATGTAGTTGACTAAGCCAGAGCCATAATAGCATGTGGTTGCACACGAAAGCCACAATTGGAGAAACATGTTCAATCTCTAAGTTTCCTAGGTGGTTTTCTTTTGGAGCACAACACAAAGTGATTGCCATAGACATGGTTCCTTTTGTTGCCACCTTCTCCAAAACTTAAAGTATCCTCCACCTAGGTGATTCATTGAGTCCTTGTTTTATTATGTAAAACACAAGTCCTTTTCTCAACCTTTGTAAAATCTCAACATGTATCTCTTTTCAAAATATAGTATGGCTAAGCATGTAACCACTACATTGTTTTTACTAAGGAATGTATAGGGAATCCTATTTAGGATTTAGCATAGCATAAGTATAAAATATCCTTTCATGCATGTTTTCAAAATCCACTAAGTATAATGAAAATAGTAGGACTTTAGATGATAGTGTAACTTGCCTTTTTGGTAGGGAATGATGGTTCACTCCTTGATCTTGCTGGTCTCACACTTTGCTAATTTCACTACAATCAATCAAGCAAACACCAAATCAACTAGCATTCCAAAATAATCAATCAAACAATTCACCCACATAAAACTATGGGATCAAAGTCATGCATGTGAGCATGCAAGAGATGGTTCTTTTTATAAAGATGGTCTCCACTAGGCTTTTAAACTTTGTAAGTTCCAAATTGGTCATTTTCCAAAGTGGCAAAGTCATTTGCAAAAGGGTTTTGTCCATGAACCATTTTTAAATCCCTTCATTATTTTATGTGGTGGAAATCATTTTTATAATAGCAACAACTCTATGTGGTTCACCAAATAAGTTGTTGTTTCTCAAAACTTGGTGTTTTGGGTCAGTAGGTTTGATCCAAACCATTTTCTCAAAGTTTTATTTTCATAAACATTTTCATAACAACAACTATTCTTTTATTTGGCTAGAAATGGGTTAAATCAATTAATCCATCCTAGACATTATCAAATTCATTTTCCAAACTATGGGTTTGTTCCTAGGGTCAGTAAGTTCACCATAAACTATTTTTCCAAGGTTTCAAACTCAAAAACATTTTTGAATCATTTTTCTAGTCTTTACAAGCATTCAAAAGTTTCTGCAAAAACCAACAAGCTAACAGATTGTCACATCCCAAGATCATCCTGTTGGACAATGTCCTACCTCTCAAGCTACTTGCTACTTGTGTGAAGGAAGTGATCATACTCCAGGTCTATGTCCTATTTATGCCATGGTGGAACAAAGGCTACAAGAAGGATCCAAGTCTACCAAAGGAAAAGAACCACTACTACATCTAAACAAGACAACCCAATTCAAAGGATCAAGGAAAATCAAGAAGCCCAAGCAAGACATGAGCCTTGTGCAATGTCGCAAATGTAAGGAAATGGGACACTACTCCAGTGGATGTCCAGAAAACAAGAAGAATAAAGAGATTGACCAAGTGTGGTGCAACAACTGCAAAGAACCAGGCCACTATGTAGCAACTTGCCCACAAGAGCAACGCAAAGAACTCAAGGACATTAATTGTTTCAACTGCAAGAATCCAGGACACTATGCAAGCAACTGTCCAGAAAGGATGAAAAACAAGTTGAACAAGCCTATGGAGAAACTCAACCTTGGCCCATGAGTCAAGTGTAGAAATAAAGCAAAAGTTGCTTAGAGAAGTTTTCCAGGACCCAAGAAGGCCAATATGTAATTTTTGTTTGAAAATTTTTAAGGGTGGTAGTACCCTAGTTGATTGAACTTGCTTGTAAACCCCAGCCTTCCCAAATCTCGGGACGAGATTTATTTTAAGGGTGGTAGCCTGTCACATCCCAAGATTTTCCAAATCTTGTAATGTGAAAATAAATTTATAAAATAAAACTTTGTTTAAATTTCAGAGCCAAAAGAAACTTTTTGAATTTAAATGGAACCTCAAACCCATTTGAATTGGATAAAATCCAAAAAGAATTTAAAAAGATAAAACATTTTAAATTAAGGAAAACAAAATATTTTTCCTTAAAACAAAAGATTTGGTATTCAAAAGAAAAGATGGACTTATAGACAAAGATTATTCTATAAAGCTAAATTAATCCTTGGCCAAGCTTTGAGAATTAAAAACAATTTATTTTTAAAGTAGCAAGGGTTATTTAAAAATAATAAAGATTTGCTAAAATAAAATAACAAGGAATTAATATCCAAACTCTTTTAAATAAAAGATTTCACCATTTTAATTAAAATATCAACACTTAATAAATTATTTTAAATAGGTTTCCCAAGTAATTTATATTCTCTAATAAAACCTACTAAAATGTTTTGACTTTATTTTAGTTTTTAAAATAAATATTCTCATTAAAACAGACCCAAGTGGATTTAATAATAAAAGTCTATGATTATTTAATGGACTCTATAATAAAATGTTTTCTAAGTATTTAATACTTCCAAATAAAACCTACTGATTTGGTTTGGAAAATATTTAGGATTCAAATAAAGATTTTATAGAATCAAACTCTATTTGATTTAATAACTAAGGCCCATTTTATTTAATTATTAATGGACCATAAAATAAGAGGTTATATTGTTTTAAAACAAATCCTCCAAATAATCTTTAATTCAAGTTAAACCTACTGATTTAGATTTGAGAGTGTTTTTCAAATAGGAATTGATATTAAATAAAGCAAATCTTGTTAAATAAATAAAGTTCCATTTTATTTAAAGAATGGATTAATAAAGTTATTATTATTTTATTTTGGGCTTTTGACCATATTACTAAATAGAACTAATTTCAATATTACAAAATTTGAGTGTTGATTGAATTGATTTGGTTGATATTTGTTTGATTGGGAATTCAAAACAGAAATCAGAAAAGGAAAAGGAAAAAGTTACAGAATAAAAAAAATGGAAAAGGACAAACCCAGCCCAGGCAGCCCAACAAGCCCAGAAACAGCCCAGCTCCCTCACCCCGAAAGAAAATGATTCGCACGCGTTATCAAACCCACTGAGAGAATGACTGGTGGACCCTCCCCTCTTTTCTTTTCCCACTGACCAGCGGACCCCACTTTCCCAGCCGTCTTCTTCCTCGCGCGAACCACGCCCTCACCTCGCTGCCGTTGCAGGCCTTGATTCCGCGCGTTTAATTCGCCTTAACGCCGCGTTAATCCCTCACCGCGACCTCGCCCTTTTAATCGTCCCGCTCTCTCCTCCGTGTTCCCTCAGACATCGCCTCCCCTCTGCCTCCAGGCCGCCCCAATTTTCCTCTGTACCGCTGCTACTCCGACGACCCTCCTCGAGCAATTCAGACAAAGCCTCACCGCCCCTTGCCTCCTCTACCATCCTCTCGTGATCCCCACCTCCTGGCGATCATCCCCGTAACACCAGCTTGCCCCCGAGCGACCCCAAGCGTTGGCAACCACCTCGACCACCGTCACCACCGTCTGCATCTTACTCCGACGAGCTCCGCAGGTAGAATCCGGTCACCCCTCTCCTCCCCGAGCACACGATGATGATCTCCAAGCTCATACGAACCTAACGACACTTCTCGTTTGTCTTAGGGCGCCCCCAATCCTCGCCATCGTCAAGCACAGAGCGCCGCCATGTCTGCTTCTTCTCCGACGACGTCTCCCAGGTGAACCAGACTGCCCCGCGCCTCCTCGTTCACACTCCCGCACTCGCCACACCTTTCTGCGTCTAACCGCATCATTGTTTTGCTTCGGGATGATCCACAGCGTCGCCCACGACCGCGGACAGAACCACCCGACGCCGACGAAGTCTCCGGCGAGCAATCGCCACCATTCTCGTGCGCCCCCTGCCTCGTCGACCACACGTTGAGCTTCCCCAACCAACTACGACCTCGGTGAGCCTACTCCCTTCCTCTCTCGCCTCCTATTTCACCAGCTCCGCCACCGGCCGACCGTCGCCGCCGCGCGCAGCCGACGAGCGCCGCCAGACTTTGGCAAGCGTGTTAGTAACCGTAGGATCTGGATCTGACGGATAGGATAGAACGTTAACGAAGGGGTAAGTGATGATCCTGTGCCGCACGATCTGACTTGATCCAACGCGCCGCAGCACGTGATCCAAACGAATCGGTATTGACCAATCACGACGCGACGCGTGGCCTGTAATAGATCTAAAAACAGTTTTTGAAATCAGAATTGTTTGCAAACTTCAAACCCTTGTAATTTTCAAACCACACGTCCAAAAATTACAAATTTTATATCAATGAAATCAGGAGAACAAGCTCTAGCCAACCATGGCCTTAGTTTTGAAAATAGTATCTGTTAGCTTGATTGAATTTGTAGAAACATTTGTGTACTTGTTTAAAGTATAAAAATTGTTTAAAATTGAATTTAATGACAAAACCTTTACAAAATGATTTGTAGTGACCTTACTGACCCTAGGAACCAACCCTTGGTGTTAAAAATGATTTTGGTAAAATATAAGTTGAAATTATCTAACTTAGCCATTTTCTAACCAAAATAAACCCCTTGATTTTATCATGGAAATGTTTTTGCAAGGAAAACTTTGGGAAATGTTTTGGACCAAAACTTACTGACCCAAAACATCAAACCTTACCAAGGACAACTCACTTAGTGAAAAAAACCTAAAGTTTTGCTTTGATAAGAATAATTTTCACCACATAAAATGATGAATGAATTTTAAAATGGTCTTATGATAAAACCCAATTACAAATGACTTTGCCATTTTGGTAAATGACCAATTTGGACCATACAAAGTTTATAAACCTAGTAGAGACCAACCTTGCAAGAAGAAACCACCTTTGCATGACTTAGACTCCATTGCTTTGTGTGTGAAATTGTTGTTTAACCTTGGTTTGGGATGTTAGTTGATTTGGTGATTTGCTTGATTGACTTGTAGTGAGATTAGCAAAGTGTGAAACTAGAAAGATCAAGGAAGTGAACCCCATTCCCTACCAAAAGGCAAGTGACACTATCATACAAAAGTCCTACTACTTTCATTATACTTAGTGGATTTTGAAATCATGCATGACAAGATATTTTTATACTTATGCTATGCTAAATCCTAATAGGATTCCCTATACACACCTTAGTGAAAATATTGAAGTTGTACATGCTTAGCCATGCTATGTTTTGAAAAGAGATACATGTTGTGATTTTACAAAGGTTGAGAAAAGGACTTGTGTTTTACATAATAAAACAAGGACTCAATGAACCACCTAGGTGGAGGATACTTTGAATTCTGGAGAAGATGGCAACAAAAGGGGACCATGTCTATGGCAATCACTTTGTGTTGTGCTCCAAAAGAAAACCACCTAGGAAACTTAGAGATCAAACATGCTTCTCCAATTGGGGCTTTCGTGTGCAACCACATGCTATTATGGCTCTGGCTTAGTCAACTACATTAGGAAGACCCATACATTGTCTTTAGTTACTGGACATGGGGATCTGGAATGCTTCATGGGGGCTGAAGACAAAGCTAGCAATGATGTATGGGAGGACCTTTTGGAAAGACTTCGTCACATTCTCAATCTGCCAGTACTCCATCTTAGTGAGCACTAATCCAGTAGGCCACTGGTGGCAACAAGATGGGATTGTGACATGTGGGTAAAGTGTACTCCTTCTGCAGAAGTTAATAAAATCTAAGTACTTAGCCGTGTCCCCGGTTATGGACAATACTGAGCAACTAAAGTTTGAACTATGGGAGATCTCGACATCCCAACTTCTAATATAAAAACTTGATGCCCTTGTGTGTCTACCAAGGAATTCAAAGAGATTTTGATAAAACTTGTTGCACTTGGGGTTACCAAGGTGCTCAAGAGATTTTGACAAGGATTTGAACACTTGAGTTTCTACCAAGGAGTTCAAGGAACTTGGAAAAGAAATTTGACAAAAGACTTTAAAACCCTTTTGAAAAGATAGGATAAAATATTGCTTTATGCAAATAAGCCTTAAACTCTACCTAGCCAAACATGCATATAATGATAGGATCCACTCTTATTATACATAAAAGTGAAGCTTGCCAATACAATTCAAAATGTATTGACCCTTGTGGCTGTAACTTGTAATGTTGCAGGTTGATTGTTTTAAAAATGAAGATTGTTTGAATGACTAGGACTACAAAATCTACAACCAACATCTGCATGTGGCACTTTGAAGATGATGGACCCATACTTATAGTTATTCCGCTGCAAATGTAATGTAATAGCCAAATGAGCTATGTTTGATGTAATAAACTTATGTTATTCCTGGTTATAAATTTATATTATGACCTTTGTATCTTGATATTACATCTTAACTGTGGATGCTAGCTATTGATCCAGGGACTAGCATTGTAAACACATGAGGGATCAATCTTATCTAAGGTTGAGACCCCTACAGATGGTATCAGAGCATTGTGTTGCCTGTAGGATTTGTAAACCCTAGGATTGGACAAAAACCCCTTAGAAAAATAGGAGTTGTATTTTGTTCCAAAACTTATTTACAAAAACACTTGTAAACTCTTTCCTCAACCAATTGGTTTAACTCTACATCTCTTCTACTTCAACTTGATGGAAAAACCTACCCATGACCAAAGACTTCATCATATGCAAAGGATTTCTTCAACATCTTCAACTCTAATGACTTCAACATCTTCAACTCTAATGACTTCAACATCTTCAACTCTAATGACTTCAACATCTTCAGCATGTTCACCAAGGACTTCCAACTTGGAAACTACTAAGGACCACAAGTGAAACAAGGAAATCTTACTCAAGATTTAGAGACTGAGGGAATGCAAAATAAGAAGAAGCCAACAGCAACTTTGAAATATTGCAACCAAAAGTTTTTCTCAAGGAAACCAAGATCTCATACAAGAAGAGTCATGAAGGAAGGAAAGATCACAAGTGAACCATATAGATGGACCACCATATTTTAGCTAAGACAAAACACACCAATTTATGTGGTGTAACAAAAATATTTTGTTGCCTAAAAATGTGCTTAAACTTTGTTATTTGAATGAAATGATTGTTTGTGCACATTGTTTGTGTGAATTGTGATGTGTGTGAATAGAAACAATTCCCTTAGAAATAACTTGCCTATTCTAAACTCCCTTCAAACCTAAACAGATGACTACTCCAAAGGACTCCAAGGTCGATGACACCAACACCAACCAAGCTGATAGCATGAAAGAGCTCATAGCAACCCAACACTAGTTGAACCAACTAACAGCTCAGTTCATAGTCAACAATAGTGATAAGGATCCAGCACTCCAAAGGTTTTTGGAAGAGCAGTCTCAACTGATGCTTAAGGTGACTAACCAAATGATTAGCATAGAAGAAATCTATCCAAAGAGAGTTTATGATAACAAGGATGAAAAGAATATTGTTCTAGATGGAGCCCCAGCTTGCATTATATGTGGAGACAAAGATCATACTTCCAAGGAGCATGAAGGACAATGCCCCAATTGTGAAGAAGATCATCCTGTTGGACAATGTCCTACCTCTCAAGCTACTTGCTACTTGTGTGAAGGAAGTGATCATACTCCAGGTCTATGTCCTATTTATGCCATGGTGGAACAAAGGCTACAAGAAGGATCCAAGTCTACCAAAGGAAAAGAACCACTACTACATCTAAACAAGACAACCCAATTCAAAGGATCAAGGAAAATCAAGAAGCCCAAGCAAGACATGAGCCTTGTGCAATGTCGCAAATGTAAGGAAATGGGACACTACTCCAGTGGATGTCCAGAAAACAAGAAGAATAAATAGATTGACCAAGTGTGGTGCAACAACTGCAAAGAACCAGGCCACTATGTAGCAACTTGCCCACAAGAGCAACGCAAAGAACTCAAGGACATTAATTGTTTCAACTGCAAGAATCCAGGACACTATGCAAGCAACTGTCCAGAAAGGATGAAAAACAAGTTGAACAAGCCTATGGAGAAACTCAACCTTGGCCCATGAGTCAAGTGTAGAAATAAAGCAAAAGTTGCTTAGAGAAGTTTTCCAGGACCCAAGAAGGCCAATATGTAATTTTTGTTTGAAAATTTTTAAGGGTGGTAGTACCCTAGTTGATTGAACTTGCTTGTAAACCCCAGCCTTCCCAAATCTCGGGACGAGATTTATTTTAAGGGTGGTAGCCTGTCACATCCCAAGATTTTCCAAATCTTGTAATGTGAAAATAAATTTATAAAATAAAACTTTGTTTAAATTTCAGAGCCAAAAGAAACTTTTTGAATTTAAATGGAACCTCAAACCCATTTGAATTGGATAAAATCCAAAAAGAATTTAAAAAGATAAAACATTTTAAATTAAGGAAAACAAAATATTTTTCCTTAAAACAAAAGATTTGGTATTCAAAAGAAAAGATGGACTTATAGACAAAGATTATTCTATAAAGCTAAATTAATCCTTGGCCAAGCTTTGAGAATTAAAAACAATTTATTTTTAAAGTAGCAAGGGTTATTTAAAAATAATAAAGATTTGCTAAAATAAAATAACAAGGAATTAATATCCAAACTCTTTTAAATAAAAGATTTCACCATTTTAATTAAAATATCAACACTTAATAAATTATTTTAAATAGGTTTCCCAAGTAATTTATATTCTCTAATAAAACCTACTAAAATGTTTTGACTTTATTTTAGTTTTTAAAATAAATATTCTCATTAAAATAGACCCAAGTGTATTTAATAATAAAAGTCTATGATTATTTAATGGACTCTATAATAAAATGTTTTCTAAGTATTTAATACTTCCAAATAAAACCTACTGATTTGGTTTGGAAAATATTTAGGATTCAAATAAAGATTTTATAGAATCAAACTCTATTTGATTTAATAACTAAGGCCCATTTTATTTAATTATTAATGGACCATAAAATAAGAGGTTATATTGTTTTAAAACAAATCCTCCAAATAATCTTTAATTCAAGTTAAACCTACTGATTTAGATTTGAGAGTGTTTTTCAAATAGGAATTGATATTAAATAAAGCAAATCTTGTTAAATAAATAAAGTTCCATTTTATTTAAAGAATGGATTAATAAAGTTATTATTATTTTATTTTGGGCTTTTGACCATATTACTAAACAGAACTAATTTCAATATTACAAAATTTGAGTGTTGATTGAATTGATTTGGTTGATATTTGTTTGATTGGGAATTCAAAACAGAAATCAGAAAAGGAAAAGGAAAAAGTTACAGAATAAAAAAAAAATGGAAAAGGACAAACCCAGCCCAGGCAGCCCAACAAGCCCAGAAACAGCCCAGCTCCCTCACCCCGAAAGAAAACGATTCGCACGCGTTATCAAACCCACTGAGAGAATGACTGGTGGACCCTCCCCTCTTTTCTTTTCCCACTGACCAGCGGACCCCACTTTCCCAGCCGTCTTCTTCCTCGCGCGAACCACGCCCTCACCTCGCTGCCGTTGCAGGCCTTGATTCCGCGCGTTTAATTCGCCTTAACGCCGCGTTAATCCCTCACCGCGACCTCGCCCTTTTAATCGTCCCGCTCTCTCCTCCGTGTTCCCTCAGACATCGCCTCCCCTCTGCCTCCAGGCCGCCCCAATTTTCCTCTGTACCGCTGCTACTCCGACGACCCTCCTCGAGAAATTCAGACAAAGCCTCACCGCCCCTTGCCTCCTCTACCATCCTCTCGTGATCCCCACCTCCTGGCGATCATCCCCGTAACACCAGCTTGCCCCCGAGCGACCCCAAGCGTTGGCAACCACCTCGACCACCGTCACCACCGTCTGCATCTTACTCCGACGAGCTCCGCAGGTAGAATCCGGTCACCCCTCTCCTCCCCGAGCACACGATGATGATCTCCAAGCTCATACGAACCTAACGACACTTCTCGTTTGTCTTAGGGCGCCCCCAATCCTCGCCATCGTCAAGCACAGAGCGCCGCCGTGTCTGCTTCTTCTCCGACGACGTCTCCCAGGTGAACCAGACCGCCCCGCGCCTCCTCGTTCACACTCCCGCACTCGCCACACCTTTCTGCGTCTAACCGCATCATTGTTTTGCTTCGGGATGATCCACAGCGTCGCCCACGACCGCGGACAGAACCACCCGACGCCGACGAAGTCTCCGGCGAGCAATCGCCACCATTCCCGTGCGCCCCCTGCCTCGTCGACCACACGTTGAGCTTCCCCAACCAACTACGACCTCGGTGAGCCTACTCCCTTCCTCTCTCGCCTCCTATTTCACCAGCGCCGCCACCGGCCGACCGTCGCCGCCGCGCGCAGCCGACGAGCGCCGCCAGACTTTGGCAAGCGTGTTAGTAACCGTAGGATCTGGATCTGACGGATAGGATAGAACGTTAACGAAGGGGTAAGTGATGATCCTGTGCCGCACGATCTGACTTGATCCAACGCGCCGCAGCACGCGATCCAAACGAATCGGTACCGACCAATCACGACGCGACGCGTGGCCTGTAATAGATCTAAAAACAGTTTTTGAAATCAGAATTGTTTGCAAACTTCAAACCCTTGTAATTTTCAAACCACACGTCCAAAAATTACAAATTTTATATCAATGAAATCAGGAGAACAAACTCTAGCCAACCATGGCCTTAGTTTTGAAAATAGTATCTGTTAGCTTGATTGAATTTGCAGAAACATTTGTGTACTTGTTTAAAGTATAAAAATTGTTTAAAATTGAATTTAATGACAAAACCTTTACAAAATGATTTGTAGTGACCTTACTGACCCTAGGAACCAACCCTTGGTGTTAAAAATGATTTTGGTAAAATATAAGTTGAAATTATCTAACTTAGCCATTTTCTAACCAAAATAAACCCCTTGATTTTATCATGGAAATGTTTTTGCAAGGAAAACTTTGGGAAATGTTTTGGACCAAAACTTACTGACCCAAAACATCAAACCTTACCAAGGACAACTCACTTAGTGAAAAAAACCTAAAGTTTTGCTTTGATAAGAATAATTTTCACCACATAAAATGATGAATGAATTTTAAAATGGTCTTATGATAAAACCCAATTACAAATGACTTTGCCATTTTGGTAAATGACCAATTTGGACCATACAAAGTTTATAAACCTAGTAGAGACCAACCTTGCAAGAAGAAACCACCTTTGCATGACTTAGACTCCATTGCTTTGTGTGTGAAATTGTTGTTTAACCTTGGTTTGGGATGTTAGTTGATTTGGTGATTTGCTTGATTGACTTGTAGTGAGATTAGCAAAGTGTGAAACTAGCAAGATCAAGGAAGTGAACCCCATTCCCTACCAAAAGGCAAGTG
Source organism: Avena sativa (assembly GCA_916181665.1). Lineage (NCBI taxonomy): Eukaryota > Viridiplantae > Streptophyta > Magnoliopsida > Poales > Poaceae > Avena > Avena sativa. The sequence continues at coordinate 431,113,774 of OV702280.1, forward strand.
ACACTATCATACAAAAGTCCTACTACTTTCATTATACTTAGTGGATTTTGAAATCATGCATGACAAGATATTTTTATACTTATGCTATGCTAAATCCTAATAGGATTCCCTATACACACCTTAGTGAAAATATTGAAGTTGTACATGCTTAGCCATGCTATGTTTTGAAAAGAGATACATGTTGTGATTTTACAAAGGTTGAGAAAAGGACTTGTGTTTTACATAATAAAACAAGGACTCAATGAACCACCTAGGTGGAGGATACTTTGAATTCTGGAGAAGATGGCAACAAAAGGGGACCATGTCTATGGCAATCACTTTGTGTTGTGCTCCAAAAGAAAACCACCTAGGAAACTTAGAGATCAAACATGCTTCTCCAATTGGGGCTTTCGTGTGCAACCACATGCTATTATGGCTCTGGCTTAGTCAACTACATTAGGAAGACCCATACATTGTCTTTAGTTACTGGACATGGGGATCTGGAATGCTTCATGGGGGCTGAAGACAAAGCTAGCAATGATGTATGGGAGGACCTTTTGGAAAGACTTCGTCACATTCTCAATCTGCCAGTACTCCATCTCGGTGAGCACTAATCCAGTAGGCCACTGGTGGCAACAAGATGGGATTGTGACATGTGGGTAAAGTGTACTCCTTCTGCAGAAGTTAATAAAATCTAAGTACTTAGCCGTGTCCCCGGTTATGGACAATACTGAGCAACTAAAGTTTGAACTATGGGAGATCTCGACATCCCAACTTCTAATATAAAAACTTGATGCCCTTGTGTGTCTACCAAGGAATTCAAAGAGATTTTGATAAAACTTGTTGCACTTGGGGTTACCAAGGTGCTCAAGAGATTTTGACAAGGATTTGAACACTTGAGTTTCTACCAAGGAGTTCAAGGAACTTGGAAAAGAAATTTGACAAAAGACTTTAAAACCCTTTTGAAAAGATAGGATAAAATATTGCTTTATGCAAATAAGCCTTAAACTCTACCTAGCCAAACATGCATGTAATGATAGGATCCACTCTTATTATACATAAAAGTGAAGCTTGCCAATACAATTCAAAATGTATTGACCCTTGTGGCTGTAACTTGTAATGTTGCAGGTTGATTGTTTTAAAAATGAAGATTGTTTGAATGACTAGGACTACAAAATCTACAACCAACATCTGCCTGTGGCACTTTGAAGATGATGGACCCATACTTATAGTTATTCCGCTGCAAATGTAATGTAATAGCCAAATGAGCTATGTTTGATGTAATAAACTTATGTTATTCCTGGTTATAAATTTATATTATGACCTTTGTATCTTGATATTACATCTTAACTGTGGATGCTAGCTATTGATCCAGGGACTAGCATTGTAAACACAGGAGGGATCAATCTTATCTAAGGTTGAGACCCCTACATAGATACTATTTGCTAAACCAAAGGCATGGTTGGCTAGGGTTTGTTCCACTGATTCCAACGGTATCAAATTTGTAAATTTTGGACGTGTGGATCGAAAGTTACAAGGGTTTGAAATACACAAACAATTCTGTTTTCAAATCTGTTTTTAAACAGAACAGGGGACACGCGGCACTGTCTAATTGGACGGTACCGGTTCGGCCGGATCGGCAACGCGGTGCGTTGGATCTAAGCAGATCGTGTGGTCCAGAAATCGTACCCCTTCGCGGCTTAAGTGATCTATCGCAAGCGTCGGATCGAGATCCTACGGTGCCAGCGTGCTCGACCATTTGCGAGCGGCGCCGGCGGTGGCTAGCGGCGGCGACGGTCAGATAGTGGCGGCGCTGGCGAAACAGGAAATGAGAGAGGGAGGGAGTAGGCTCACCAAGATCGCAGGAGGCTGGGGATGCTCGTCGTGTGGTCGTCGGGTCAAGGAGCGCGCGAGGGCAGGAGGAATTCCTAGCTGGAGTTCGTTCTGGCGACGGTTGGCTCTGGTCGAGGTCGAAGACGATGCTACGGGTCACGAGAAGGCAAACCAGAAGCATGGTTAGACGCAGGGGATCACGGAGATGTTGTGTGTGTGAATGAGAAGAAGAGGGGCGGCCGGAATCTACCTGTGGGGCTTCGTCGGAGTTGGAGCGGACGGCGGTGTCGTTCAGAGCTTGTTGCAGACGTTGCTATGGGGCGCCCGCGGTCGTACGAAGGGCACAGGTGGATGCGCCTGGAAGTGGGGAAGGTGTTCGTGTGCTCGGGAAGGCAGGAGGTGGTGTGGCTTGGCCGGAATCGAAGGTGGAAGGTGGTCGGAGACAGGGGTTGTCGCAAGCAATGCGAGCAGCCTGGTGGCGATGTGGCGTTCGCGTTTGAGGGAAATGACAGAGGGAGGAGGGGCGCTTATGTACGCATGGTCGAGGCAAGACTAACGCAGCCATTATTCGTGAATTGAACGCGTGGTTGAATGACAGAGAATGGCAGCGCGGTTTGGGGAAGAAGGGGTCGCGCGGGTGAGGAGGATGAACACGGAGGTGGGGTCCAGTCGTCAGTGGGGGTGCGAGGAAGAAAGGAGGTCCACCGGTCAGTGTCTCCGTGGGTCAGTTACCAGGTGCGAAGCGTTTTCTTTGGGGAGGGAAGCTGGGCTGGTTTGTTGGGCTCGTGGGCTTGGCCGGCTGGGCTGGTCCAGACCCTATTTTTTTTCTTTCCTGAATCCTTTTCTTTTTCTAAATCAAATTCTGTTTTGAATTTCAATCAACTATTCAAACATTCAAACAATTCAGACAATTCAACCAATTTTAATGAGTTTTTGGTTCTGTTTATCAACATAAACCAAATCCCAAAATAAAATAATATTTTATTCTTTTAGGATCCATTCATTAATTGAATAAAATGGACCTTTAGTTATTTAATCAAATAGGGTTTGATTTAATTAATAAAATCTCCATTTGAAATCCAAATATTTTCAAAACCAAATCAGTAGGTTTTATTTGAGAATATAAAATATTTGGAAAACTTATTTTAAAATAAATAAATAAGTTTTCGTGTTTTATGGGAAAAGCCTTTTCTTTAATAAAATTTGGATATTAAATCCCTATTATTTTATTTAAATAAACCTTGGCTATTTTTAATCAAAACAAAACATTTTATTACAAAAACTTGGCCAAGGTTTAATTTGGCTCTATAAAATAATCTTTGTTCATAAACTTCTATTTGTTTTGAAAACCAATTTTTTTTATTTAAAAGATCCAAAGTAGTATTTCCCAAAATATTTTATTTTCCTTTATTTAAAATGTTTATCTTTATAAATCTCTTTAGGGTTTTATTTACTTCAAATAGATTTGAAGTTCCAATTAAATTCAAAAAGTTTCTTCTGGCCCTGAAAATCAAACAAAGTTTTATTTTATTCATTTATTTTCACATTATAAGATTTGGAAAATCTTGGGATGTGACATCCACCAAAGCTACAAAAGCTTGTGGGGGAATAAGAGAGGAAGAACAATGGAGGAAATACACAAAAGACTCCAAGATCTAGATCCCAAGATGTTCCCCTCACTTAGAGGAGAGATTGATTGGTGGAGTTGTAGATCTAGATCTCCTCTCTCTTTTCCCTCAAGAATATGCAAGAATCATTGGAGGGATTGAGAGATAGCAAGCTTCAAAAGGTCAACAATGGTGGGGGAAAACTTGCAAGAGTGCTTGTAACATCCCAAAAATCATAGTTTCAAAACTCATTCATATCATCTTTGCATCATTCATTCATTTAGGGTTTTCTCAAAAATCACTTAGAAACAGAAGTTGGGGCTATGATTTCATGTGGGCATTTTTATTCCAAAATGACCATCACCCTTTGAAAGGTGAAAGTTTAAATACTGGTTCACTTGACTCCATTGATGGAAAGTTTAGGTGAAGCTTTTACCACCCTTTGAAAGGTGAAAGTTTAAATACTGGTTCACTTGACTCCATTGATGGAAAGTTTAGGTGAAGCTTTTATCCAAGTTTTCAAATTTGGAAATGGTTTCAAAATCTTTTTCAAATATTTACAAACTAGAGCAAATCTCTGTTTACTTTGAAAACCAAGCTTGACCAAACCTTGCATGGTAAACACTTAGTTAAAATGACTGTTTTTGAATCCACAAAACCCTGCAAAAATTCCCAGAACAGTTTGGATTCAAAAGGATTTGAATTCATATCAAAAATCATTCCAGAAAATAGAAATAGAAAAAGAAAAGAAACAAACAAAAGAAAAGGGCCAGACGCCAGGTATCTGGCCCAGCAACCAATCGAGCCCAGCAAGCCCACCCGGGGATTTCTTTTTCTCCTCTCACGCGCGAGCGCACACACTGAGCCGCTGACAGCCAGACCCCACACTCACTTCGCGCACATCGCTGACGAGTGGACCCTGGACACGCTGTCATCGTCTTCCCCAAAACTCGCCCGCGACCACGTCGCAGCTGCAGTGACTGCCGGTGATGGCGCGGCTTAATTGGGCAATTAAACGCAGGCGTTTCCTGTCGAGGCACCGGCTATAAGATCCCCACCTCCCCACGATCATTTTCCCCCAGTCAATCGCACACTCACGCCCCCAGGCTGCCCCCGATTCGCACAAAACCACCGCAGACAGAGCAACTCCGGCGACCGATTCAGGTGAGCCTTGAGCGCCCCTTTCCCTCTGGTTTGTTCGAGACGCTTAGTAAACCTCCCGCGCACCTTCTAACCACAACAGAGCATCCTGTATTGCCCCAGGTCGACGTGTTCGCTTGACGCCGTAGGCACCCGACGACCACCCCAACTCCGGCGAGCAATCTCAGTAAGTTTCGAGCACCCCTTGCTTTCTTATTCACCCGAGCGTGTTCGCAGTTGTCCTGCGCATCTTCTAAACCCATTGGTTCGCGCTCAGGCGACGCAGAACTTCGGCAACGACTCCGACAACACCCACCCGACGCCAGACGCAACTCCGACGAGATCTAGAGCCCATCTCCGAGCGCCCCTCCGCAAGCCAGCACCACGACGAGCTTCAGCAGCCTCCGGCGAACCTGGTAATACCCCTCTCCCTCTCGCGGACGATGTAGAACGCCGGCGCCGCCGTAGTCAGACGCGCCGCCGCCAGTTAGCACCGCCAGCGCCGCCCATTTCTGGCTTGATGATGTGGACCGTTGGATCTGCATCGCAGCGCTAGGATAGATTCACTTAAACCGAAGAGGTACGCGATCTGAGCCGTGCAGCGTTAGTTAGATCCAACGGCACAGAAGGGTGATCCGGTGCGAACCGGTACGGGCGAATAAAAACATGACGCGTGGCTAGGTTAGATCTAAAAACAGATTTAAAAACCAGATTTAGATTCAAACTTCAAATGCTTATAACTTTTGAATGCCACGTTGGATTTTTGTAAATTTTATACCGTTGGATTCAGTGAAACAAGACCTTTCTGAATATCCACTTTATTTAGCATATAGTAACAGTTAAAAATGATTTTATTTGTAGAACAAGTTTAGGGCTATTTTAGATATAGTTTTATTCTTGTATGTTATTTTGGGGCCAAATAAGTTTAGTTGGCAAACTTGTGACATGTTAAGTTTCTGTACTCATGAACATACTTGGTATAATTTTCAAAAATCACCACTTAGTAAATTCTTGCATGCATGCATTCATAGTATTTTTGGTTGTATATATTTGAGTGTAATTGTATGCTATTGTTTCTTGTGTAGATTTTGCTAGTGATTGTGATTGTGAAGAGTGCTACTCTCCCCACTACCAAGGCAAGTGATATTTACAGGAATAAATTTGTCCTATATATTTTGAACTAGCATTAGATATTTTGTTATAGTGTTGCATGCTATTTTTGTCTAATATAAGAGATGGGGAAATCCTATGTAGTCTAGTAGAATTGCTAAGGAATCATCCCTAAGATATGTTGCCATACTTTGCTTAGCCTAGCTTATAGCAAAACAAGGGTTGGTGAAAAACTACTCATACTATAAAGAAAATATTCTAAGTCAAGAGACTTATACTTTTCTAAATAAAACCACTAAGTCAAATGAACCTCCTGGGTGGAATGGAAAGTATGGGTTATGTTGAGTGGTTACACAAGGCCATGGACTTGGGTTGTGTATCTCACTTGTGGTAAGCCACCCAGGCACAAAGGGATTTGGAGGCCAAGTGTTGAGAAAGCTTACAGTGCAACCACTTGGCAATATGGGCTCTGCCATGATCATATAGGTTGCTAGAACTTAGTCACTTGGACAGTTGGTGGTAGATGGGTTGATAGGTTGGAGCGCGTCCATTTGACTAAGGAAAAGCTTCTGAAAGGTCCTGTCTTGTGAAACCAAGTCTGGTGGGGAAAGAGCACAACCTCTGCAGATGGAAAACCTAAGTACTTAGCCTTGTCCAAGGAAATGGACACTTTGAGCATCAAGACATGGAAGCTACAAAAATCTCAACACTCCAATTTCTAAATAAAAATTGATGGGTGAACTAGGGTGAAGGACCTCAATGTCTATTGGTGGTTCCTTGGGAATGTTTTTGACAAAGAAAAACTTAGTGATTTCAACTAATAGGTAAAACCTATCTTCAAGCAAAGCAAGCCAAGCTACACTTAGCCAAAATGCATATAGTAATATAGTCCATTTAAAATATAATAAGGTATCACTTGCCAATACTATTCCAAAGTATTGACCCTCTGTGGCTGTAACTTGTGATGTTGCAGGTTACTCCGATGATGAATAGGAGTCATGAGTCTACACTCAACATGCTTGCATGTGGCACATGAAGATGAAGACTTATGTTTATTTACTTGTTCCTTAAAACTCTTGTATTAGGCCTATGGCCATGAGTTGTAAAAGACTATATTTTATCTCTGGAATGAATGTAATAAACGACCTTTGTATCTGTGTACTTCATCTTAAACTGTGGATGCTAGCATTGATCCAGGGACTAGCATTGCAATCACAGGGATCCTTTCCTTTATAAAGGAGGGGTCTAACAGATGGTATCAGAGCACTGTGTTGCCTGTAGGATTATGACCCTAGGACTGAAAAACCACTAAGGAAAAAGTTTTTCAAATACTTCTACACTTGTCTATTCTTCTCGTAAAACTTTTCTGATCTCTTTCAACTTCCTTTGTAGATGAACTCCATCAACGAAGCCGTGAAGAAGGGACCACTCATGACCATGACCTTGGAGTGTGAAACTGAGTTTCCCAATGTTCTCAAGGATCTCATGGAGGCAATGGATGCACATGGTGAAGCTGTGTACAAGGGTTTTCCAGTGATGGATGAAGGAGTGGAATATTGGTGGGTGCAACTTCACTTGTACAAAAACAAGGAAGACAACCACAAAGAAAGGGGATTCTGCATGTACACCAACACTACAATGCACACCACATTCTTTAAGTCAGCCAGGGATGCAGCTTGGAGGACTATCAAAGAACTAAGTGCTAGAGTCAAGTGCAGAATGCCAACCTCCAAAAGGACTTAGAGAAAGAAAAGGAGCTTACTCAAGAGTTGGAAGACACCAACCAAGAGATAAGGGGAGATGTTATAGACTTAGTGATAGAGTCAAGAGAGCAAGATTGGTGGATTGCATCTCGGAACATAGTGTTTAATAATAGGTCCCGTGAGATTGGATTGTAAGAACACTTCATTAGTTGGACCACCACTTATCACCTTATTTTCCAAAATGATACCTTAAATAAGTTGGACCTTGTTTGATGTAATGGATTTATGTAAGCATGACTTGTGTGAAATTGTGTTCCATGGTTATGTATGAGATGATTGTTTTGTGTTTATAAGTGTTGTTCTAACTTTTCAATTTTATAAATAGATGCCTATTGCCGTCAGCACTGTTGAGGAGTTCCAGGTTACTCGTTTCGGGCCCCGTATCATTGAGCTTACCACTTTGCTCGATCTCCCTCTTCCTACCATCACGGTGTACCCACTCACCAAGTTCGAGAGGAAGGACCTCTGGGGCTTCAAGGTGAACCAGCCCGGACGCCAGACTGAGCCTACTACGGAGGCCATCGTCTTCAAGCTGATGCACGACGACAGGGAGAGAGGCATGGAGGTAGTCATGCAGGACCTGATAGGACGACTGTTAGGCCGTCACTCCCGACAGGTTAGGGGCACTCACTTCCACGCCTTCGGAAGGCGTGATGTAGATGGAGATTCCATCGACTTTGAGGACGACTCAAGGAGCACTTCAGAGCCGATACGCCTCTATCTTCAGGACTTAGAGACTCTTCTCAGGCACGTAGATACGGATAGGACGAACGTCATGCTTGGCAATGACGAGCTTCAGGTGCAGCTACGCGAGAAGGACAAGCTTTTCGCACAGCAGGATGAGATGATCAAGGAAATGGAGACGAAGTTCGAGGCTCAAGATCGCAAGTTCAAGAGTCAGGAGAAACGCGTCCAGGACAGGAACAAGAAAATCCGGGACATGACCGAGGAACTGAAGTCCAAGGACTTCGAGCTTGAGCAGCAGCAGATGGTCATTGAGAGGCTTCGCTCCCAGAAGAGGGCTCTCAAGGCCAAGGTCGATTCCTTGACCACTACGATCGAGGAGAACAAGACCGCGATGGAGAACGCAGGTCTTACCTTTGTCGAGGAGGAGATTGACGCTGATGAGTAGACTTGACTACTTGTTTACCTTTCATATTCATACTCGTTATTGTGAACTTATTATTGGACCATCCGACATGTGGATGGCTTTCCACTTGTGTGTTCTACTTCATGAGCTTATTATGTAGTTGTTGAAACTTTGTTCTTATGTTGCTTGTTATGTGTTTGTTTATGTTGTATTGTGCATGAAACATCTATGAGTATCTCATTCTTATCTATTTGAACAAACCACAGATGCCTCCCCGTCGCGCAAACCCCAACCCCAACAACATCACCCCGGAAATGCAACAAATGATGAATGCACAAACGCAGCTTATGCAAATGATGACAACATTCATCCAAAACCAGAATAATAACAACAACAACAACGACCCCAACAACAACAACAACAACCCTCCGGGTTTTGATATGCTCACCAGATTTCTGCGTCTGAGGCCAGCAAAGTTTTCGGGAACAACTGATCCCATGGTAGCCAATGACTGGTTACGTTCTATGAACAAAGACTTAGTGACCGTGGGCTGCACGGATGCTGAAAAGGTCAGGTTTGCAGCACATCTGTTGGAAGGACCAGCCGCCACATGGTGGGACAACTTCCAAATCACCACTCCTATTGATGAGGTGACTTGGGCCATCTTTTAAGATGGATTTCGCACAGCTCATATCTCATCAGGGATAATGAGCCTGAAAAAGAAAGAGTTTCACAACCTGAAACAGTGCCACCGCAGCGTGGCAGAATACATAGAAGAGTTCAACAATCTGGCGCGCTATGCACCGGATGAGGTTGATACAGATGCCAAGAGAAAGGAAAAGTTCTTGGAGGGTTTGAATGATGAGCTGAACCTACAGTTGTCTATGGCATATGTTCCAACTTATCAGTCGTTGTGTGACAAGGCTGCTATTTTGGAAAGTAAAATGAAGCAAGTCGAGAGTAGAAATAGGAAACACTCCGACAAGCACAGCTCGGGATCGTCTCACAAACGATCTCACTATGATGACAGTGGCAACTCAGGATCCCATAAAAATGGGAAATTTAGCAAGCACAACCACAACCGTCATGACAACAAACATCATCGCAGTCATGACAAGGACAAGTACAAGAACCACAAGGGTGGACATAAGAGCCACTATAGTGGAAATGGTAGTGGAAGTGGAGGTCAACCTCCTAAAAAGGACATCAGTCAGGTTGAATGCTTCAAATGCAAGAAGATGGGACACTATGCAAATGAGTGCCCCGAAAAGAAGGTGGAAGGACCTAACAAGCCGAATCCTTTCCAGAAAGGACAGGTTAACCACATCAATGTGGAGGAGGTCTATGAGGAACCTGGTGCCGTGGCTGGTAAGTTCAGACTCAATTCAATTTCAGCATTTGTACTCTTTGATACCGGTGCATCTCATTCATTCATATCAAAGGCATTTGTGGATAGAAATGGGTTTGCATCAGAAAACATTGGGTGTCCAATAAAGGTTAGTTCTCCGGGGGGAGACATGATAGTAAGCCTTGGATGCTGGGATCTCATCATAGAGTTTGGTAAACATAAGTTTCCAGTAAGCCTGATAATCCTAGATTCCCAAGGACTAGATGTAATATTGGGAATGGATTGGATGGCTAAGTATGAAGGAGTATTAGATTGTGCAATCGTACAGTTACACTCACAACCCCAGAAGGAAAACGAATAAAATTTAAGTCAAACTTTGAATCCAAAGGAAGTAAGCTGAATTCTCTTAAGGGGGTTAGCATGGACAGTGTACCAATAGTATGTGAGTATCCGGATGTATTCCCGGAAGAGTTACCAGGAATGCCACCGGATAGAGATGTGGAGTTTCTGATAGATTTGGTGCCAGGATCAGGACCAATAGCTAAGAGACCGTACAAAATGTCTGTGGATGAATTGAAAGAGCTCAAGAAACAACTAGGTGAACAGTTACAGAAAGGGTTTATTCAACCAAGTTCTTCATCTTGGGGAGCCCCAGTGTTGTTCGTGGAGAAGAAGGATAGGACCCAAAGATTATGTATTGACTACCGTTCTCTCAACGAAGTTACCATCAAGAACAAGTATCCTTTACCAAGAATCAACGACTTATTTGATCAGCTAGAAGGAGCATGTGTGTTCTCGAAGATTGATCTTCGGTCAGGTTATTTTCAACTCAAGATACGAGAGCAAGACATACCAAAAATAGCATTCACCACAAGGTATGGATTGTATGAGTATACTGTGATGCCTTTTGGATTAACCAACGCTCCGGCATACTTCATGAATATGATGAACAAGGTGTTCATGGAATTCCTTGACAAGTTCGTTGTCGTTTTCATCGATGACATCTTGGTCTACTCCAAGAGCAAGGAAGAGCATGAGAGACACTTACGCTTGATACTTGAGAAACTAAGGGAACATAAACTATATGCCAAATTCAGCAAGTGTGAGTTCTGGTTAGAGGAAGTTGGTTTTCTTGGTCATGTGATGACAAAAGATGGTGTGGCAGTTGATCCTGCTAAGGTTTCAGCTGTGACAGAATGGGAATCACCTAAGAATGTGAAAGAAGTTCGTAGTTTCCTCGCCTTAGCAGGGTACTACAGAAGGTTCATTGAAAATTTCTCGAAAGTTGCTAAGCCTATGACAGAATTGCTAAAGAAGGACAAGAAGTTTGCCTGGTCTGAAGGTTGCGAAGTCAGTTTTCAAGAATTGAAGAAGAGACTTGTAACAGCACCAGTTCTATGTCTGCCAGATTTGGAAAAGGATTTCCAAGTGTATTGTGATGCTTCTCATCAAGGTTTGGGTGCCGTACTTATGCAAGATGGTAAAGTCGTAGCCTATGCTTCGAGACAACTCAAAACTCGTGAAGTAAACTATCCTACTCATGATTTGGAGTTAGCTTCTGTCGTCCATGCACTCAAAACATGGAGACATTACCTTTTGGAAAAGCGTTGTGAAGTGTTCACTGATCATAAAAGTTTGAAGTATATCTTCACCCAGAAGGAAATCAACATGAGACAAAGAAGATGGCTAGAACTTATCAAGGATTACGACTTAAGTTTGCAATACCATCCTGGTAAAGCAAATGTAGTAGCGGATGCTCTAAGTCGTAAGACATTTGTAAATGGCCTTACCAAAGGGGAATTGCCAGATGACTTGTGTAAGAAAATCAAAGAACTCAGATTGGAGATTGTGCCAGAAGGACATCTCATGTCCTTAGATGTTCAACCCACTCTATTGGACAAGATCCGAGAAGTCCAGAAGACTGATGAGGAAATTGAAAAGATTAAGGTAAATATTGGCCTAGGGAAAGCTAAGAGTTTTCATGTTGACGAACAGGGTACTTTATGGCACGGGAAACGTATATGTGTTCCACAAGACCCAGAATTGCGGAAACTGATCTTACAAGAAGGACACAACTCTCCGTATTCTATTCACCCGGGAAATACCAAGATGTACATGGACATGAAGGAAAGGTTTTGGTGGAACAATCTCAAAAGGGACATCGCCGAACACATTGCTTTGTGTGACGTGTGTAGCAGAGTCAAAGCGGAGCACCAGAAACCAGCAGGTTTACTTCAACCACTGCCTATTCCTGAATGGAAGTGGGAAAATATTGGTATGGATTTCATTACCGGATTACCAAGGACCAGGTCAGGATATGATTCCATATGGGTGGTAGTGGATCGCCTAACTAAAGTGGCTCATTTTGTACCAGTGAAGACAACTTATACAAGTGCCAAGTTAGCAAAAATTTATATGAGCAGGATTGTATGCCTTCACGGTGTGCCAAAGAGTATTGTGTCAGATAGAGGAACCCAGTTCACATCTCACTTTTGGAGACAACTTCATGAATCCTTAGGAACGAGATTGGAATTTAGCACTGCTTTTCATCCTCAAACAGATGGACAAACAGAAAGGACCAACCAAATTCTTGAGGACATGCTGAGGGCCTGTGCTCTAGATTATGGAGCAAGTTGGGATGAAAGTTTGCCCTACACGGAGTTCTCTTACAATAATAGCCATCAATCTAGTATTGGAATGGCACCGTTTGAGTTACTCTACGGAAGGAAATGTACCACCCCATTATTATGGAATGGTGTGGGAGAAAGAAGCTTATTTGGACCTGATCTTATCAAGGACGCCGAAGAGAAAGTCAAATTGGTTAAGGACAGATTGAAAATAGCACAGTCCCGACAGAAAAGCTACGCGGATTCTAAGCGTAGAGAAGTCACCTACGAAGTTGGGGATAGAGCTTATCTCAGGGTATCACCACTTCGTGGAGTGAAAAGATTTGGAGTCAAAGGAAAGTTAGCACCAAGATATGTTGGGCCATTCAAGATTCTAAGTCGCAAGGGAGAAGTTGCATATGAAGTTGAATTGCCAGAATCTCTATCAGCAGTCCATAACGTATTTCATGTGAGTCAGCTTAAGAAATGTCACCCAGAAATGGAAGAGTCTTCTTTGAAGGATACCATACCTTTGGAAGAAGTTCAGCTAGAAAGTGATCTCACTTATGAGGAAAAGCCTGTCAAGATTCTAGAGACAGCAGAAAGAGTCACCAGGACCAAGACTATCAAGTTTTGTAAAGTGCAATGGAACCATCACTCCGAAGAGGAAGCAACATGGGAAAGAGAAGATGATCTTCGAAAAGACCACCCTCACCTATTTGCTAGCCAAACCGAATCTCGAGGGCGAGATTCATCTTAAGGGGGTTAGATTTGTAACATCCCAAAAATCATAGTTTCAAAACTCATTCATATCATCTTTGCATCATTCATTCATTTAGGGTTTTCTCAAAAATCACTTAGAAACAGAAGTTGGGGCTATGATTTCATGTGGGCATTTTTATTCCAAAATGACCATCACCCTTTGAAAGGTGAAAGTTTAAATACTGGTTCACTTGACTCCATTGATGGAAAGTTTAGGTGAAGCTTTTACCACCCTTTGAAAGGTGAAAGTTTAAATACTGGTTCACTTGACTCCATTGATGGAAAGTTTAGGTGAAGCTTTTACCCAAGTTTTCAAATTTGGAAATGGTTTCAAAATCTTTTTCAAATATTTACAAACTAGAGCAAATCTCTGTTTACTTTGAAAACCAAGCTTGACCAAACCTTGCATGGTAAACACTTAGTTAAAATGACTGTTTTTGAATCCACAAAACCCTGCAAAAATTCCCAGAACAGTTTGGATTCAAAAGGATTTGAATTCATATCAAAAATCATTCCAGAAAATAGAAATAGAAAAAGAAAAGAAACAAACAAAAGAAAAGGGCCAGACGCCAGGTATCTGGCCCAGCAACCAATCGAGCCCAGCAAGCCCACCCGGGGATTTCTTTTTCTCCTCTCACGCGCGAGCGCACACACTGAGCCGCTGACAGCCAGACCCCACACTCACTTCGCGCACATCGCTGACGAGTGGACCCTGGACACGCTGTCATCGTCTTCCCCAAAACTCGCCCGCGACCACGTCGCAGCTGCAGTGACTGCCGGTGATGGCGCGGCTTAATTGGGCAATTAAACGCAGGCGTTTCCTGTCGAGGCACCGGCTATAAGATCCCCACCTCCCCACGATCATTTTCCCCCAGTCAATCGCACACTCACGCCCCCAGGCTGCCCCCGATTCGCACAAAACCACCGCAGACAGAGCAACTCCGGCGACCGATTCAGGTGAGCCTCGAGCGCCCCTTTCCCTTTGGTTTGTTCGAGACGCTTAGTAAACCTCCCGCGCACCTTCTAACCACAACAGAGCATCCTGTATTGCCCCAGGTCGACGTGTTCGCTTGACGCCGTAGGCACCCGACGACCACCCCAACTCCGGCGAGCAATCTCAGTAAGTTTCGAGCGCCCCTTGCTTTCTTATTCACCCGAGCGTGTTCGCAGTTGTCCTGCGCATCTTCTAAACCCATTGGTTCGCGCTCAGGCGACGCAGAACTTCGGCAACGACTCCGACAACACCCACCCGACGCCAGACGCAACTCCGACGAGATCTAGAGCCCATCTCCGAGCGCCCCTCCGCAAGCCAGCACCACGACGAGCTTCAGCAGCCTCCGGCGAACCTGGTAATACCCCTCTCCCTCTCGCGGACGATGTAGAACGCCGGCGCCGCCGTAGTCAGACGCGCCGCCGCCAGTTAGCACCGCCAGCGCCGCCCGTTTCTGGCTTGATGATGTGGACCGTTGGATCTGCATCGCAGCGCTAGGATAGATTCACTTAAACCGAAGAGGTACGTGATCTGAGCCGTGCAGCGTTAGTTAGATCCAACGGCACAGAAGGGTGATCCGGTGCGAATCGGTACGGGCGAATAAAAACATGACGCGTGGCTAGGTTAGATCTAAAAACAGATTTAAAAACCAGATTTAGATTCAAACTTCAAATGCTTATAACTTTTGAATGCCACGTTGGATTTTTGTAAATTTTATACCGTTGGATTCAGTGAAACAAGACCTTTCTGAATATCCACTTTATTTAGCATATAGTAACAGTTAAAAATGATTTTATTTGTAGAACAAGTTTAGGGCTATTTTAGATATAGTTTTATTCTTGTATGTTATTTTGGGGCCAAATAAGTTTTGTTGGCAAACTTGTGACATGTTAAGTTTCTGTACTCATGAACATACTTGGTATAATTTTCAAAAATCACCACTTAGTAAATTCTTGCATGCATGCATTCATAGTATTTTTGGTTGTATATATTTGAGTGTAATTGTATGCTATTGTTTCTTGTGTAGATTTTGCTAGTGATTGTGATTGTGAAGAGTGCTACTCTCCCCACTACCAAGGCAAGTGATATTTACAGGAATAAATTTGTCCTATATATTTTGAACTAGCATTAGATATTTTGTTATAGTGTTGCATGCTATTTTTGTCTAATATAAGAGATGGGGAAATCCTATGTAGTCTAGTAGAATTGCTAAGGAATCATCCCTAAGATATGTTGCCATACTTTGCTTAGCCTAGCTTATAGCAAAACAAGGGTTGGTGAAAAACTACTCATACTATAAAGAAAATATTCTAAGTCAAGAGACTTATACTTTTCTAAATAAAACCACTAAGTCAAATGAACCTCCTGGGTGGAATGGAAAGTATGGGTTATGTTGAGTGGTTACACAAGGCCATGGACTTGGGTTGTGTATCTCACTTGTGGTAAGCCACCCAGGCACAAAGGGATTTGGAGGCCAAGTGTTGAGAAAGCTTACAGTGCAACCACTTGGCAATATGGGCTCTGCCATGATCATATAGGTTGCTAGAACTTAGTCACTTGGACAGTTGGTGGTAGATGGGTTGATAGGTTGGAGCGCGTCCATTTGACTAAGGAAAAGCTTCTGAAAGGTCCTGTCTTGTGAAACCAAGTCTGGTGGGGAAAGAGCACAACCTCTGCAGATGGAAAACCTAAGTACTTAGCCTTGTCCAAGGAAATGGACACTTTGAGCATCAAGACATGGAAGCTACAAAAATCTCAACACTCCAATTTCTAAATAAAAATTGATGGGTGAACTAGGGTGAAGGACCTCAATGTCTATTGGTGGTTCCTTGGGAATGTTTTTGACAAAGAAAAACTTAGTGATTTCAACTAATAGGTAAAACCTATCTTCAAGCAAAGCAAGCCAAGCTACACTTAGCCAAAATGCATATAGTAATATAGTCCATTTAAAATATAATAAGGTATCACTTGCCAATACTATTCCAAAGTATTGACCCTGTGTGGCTGTAACTTGTGATGTTGCAGGTTACTCCGATGATGAATAGGAGTCATGAGTCTACACTCAACATGCTTGCCTGTGGCACATGAAGATGAAGACTTATGTTTATTTACTTGTTCCTTAAAACTCTTGTATTAGGCCTATGGCCATGAGTTGTAAAAGACTATATTTTATCTCTGGAATGAATGTAATAAACGACCTTTGTATCTGTGTACTTCATCTTAAACTGTGGATGCTAGCATTGATCCAGGGACTAGCATTGCAATCACAGGGATCCTTTCCTTTATAAAGGAGGGGTCTAACAGTGCTTGGGAACCATTGGGGAAGAAGGGCCCCTTAAATAGGTCCCTAGAAATCCAACCGTTAGGCCCAGGAATCGCCCAGTCCGGAGTCTCCGGACTGGGACCGGAGTCTCCTGTGTACCCAGGCCAAACGGGGAAAATCTGGAGGACGTACTGGACGCGGTCCGGAGATAGTCCAGAGTCTCCGGTCTTACAAAAACTGGCGCAAAGACCAATACAAAAACATCCATAACTTTTGCACCTGGACTCCGACTTTGATGATCTTGGGCTCGTTTTAAAGAGGAGAATAAGCTCTAAAAGATCATATAGAAAAACATCATAGTACATCAAGGGAGGATAGAACCAAATGACAAAAGGTTTAACCTCTCTCAAAAAGACAAACCGGTAAAACCTCCAACATCGAAAACATAGTAGAGAATGCATATGAAATCCGTTTTCGATGAACTAGATATTGTCATGGAGATTAAAACAAGCTTTAAATCCTCAGATGAGTAAGAACCAAATAATGGAAGTTTTTACCTATCTCTAAAAGACAAACCGATAAAACCTCCAATATTAAAAACGCAATAAGATATAAAAGATAAATCTGTTTTTGATGCACTAGAGCTTGTCATGAATATTACCACAAGCTCTAGAACCTCACATGGATCAGATCCAAATAACAACCAAGAAAGAATGATGCTACGTATGCAAAGGTTTGAGCTCTCTTCGAAATATATGATCGAGTTACTCACTTGAGAGCCCCTCTTGATAGTACGGTTATCTATCCTATAAACCGGTCTCCCCAACTAACACCACGAGACCGGTAAGAAAGAAACCCTATCAAGATAATACCTTTTCCTTTCACATATTCCAATTGATATTGATATAGACGATCTTGTCCTTCTCAAGATGGAACACCTTTCTTGATTGCTCTTGCATGCACTCGCTTGATGAAGACTTGCAAGTTGCTCCCCATACAACATGGGGAAACCTTTAATTTGACCTTGTCTTCATCGATCCATGATCACTGAGGATGGAAAGCTTCAAGCATGAGATCTTCTAGATATGGCGCATCTTTAGCTTGCACGACATTTCTTCTAACTCCATTTGGATGATGTCTTGAAGATACACATGAGGAACTCTATCTTTTTCTTCAAGACACCCTTAATCTTCTTTTCTTTATTCTTCTCCTTCATTTCGTATTTCTTTATTATGTTGGTGTCTTGAAGCTACACAATAGGTATCACTCCATATATTCTTCAAGGCACACTTACTGTAGGCTCAACCCTCACATGACCAATCTTTGGATCACTCCTTGAACACCTTGGTCAACACTTGATTTTCTTCACTTTCTTCTTCTCCCAACCGTGAAGCCAACATATGGTTCAAGCATTACCTATGGACAATTCCTACAAGTACAACTTGATACAAGTATTAGTCCATAGAGATTGTCATTAATTACCAAAACCACACATGGGGGCCCAGATGCTCTTTCAATCTCCCCCATTTTGGTAATTGATGACAATCCCTTTGAGAGGGTTTATATAAAGAATTTAACCAAATAAAATTGTATCACCAATATCAAATACTACACAAGTATGTGATATTGGTAACACCAACATATATAGAGCAAACTCCCCCACAATCTATGCATGTGTGATGAACTTGAATTTCATTGCATATATTGCCAATCATTATCATTGGTGGAGTTTCCTCTATATATACCACATGCGAAGCAACAATAAAGATGCAAGAGCATGAGGGGAAAATGCTTAATAACAAACTCAAAGCATAAACCGACTTCCCTTAAACCCTCTAAAACTTCTCCCCCATTGGCATCGATTGCCGAAATGGGTGACAAGTTCTAGAAGGCCAATAGAGTGATAATTCCTCCAAAGGTGTGCATACGCACATATCCAATGATGAATACTTGGTAGGAAGTAGAACTATATTGAGGACCCGAAGATTGCCAAAGAAATAAAATGAAAGAAGCATCAACAAATGATGCAAGCAATCGCAAGATCCGACAAACCAATTGAAAACAACAGATGAGACCAGATGGAAAAAACAAGATATTATGATATGAACAAAAGAGTGACTTAAATTAAAAATAGAGAAGCTCCCCAAGATTTGTGCACATATTAGAATAATTGCATTATAATACATAATGCACAAACATGAAATCCTCGCTCCCCATAAGCATTTAAAACACCAAATGAGAAAGAAGACAAATGAGCATTATTAAATGAATTAGATGAGCTCCCCAAAGATACTGCACCAATTATGATAATTGCGTTTTGGAACAAAGTGCATAATCATGGAATCCTCACTCATCCAAATTCATTTAACAATACAAGACATGAGAGAACAAATATGAGTGCCCAAAGATGCAAACAATAGAGGCAAGCAAGCACTCATAAGCAAATAGATTTGTAAGCCACCGGAGAATTAAAAAGAAATAAAAGGTGGTCTCCAAAGGAAACAATATATTATCATAAGTCTATATGTTTTTTAAGTGGACAACATCACAAATACATATGTCCACAAATAAAGATGCACACACAAAAAAGATACACAATAAACTATATGAAAAGCAAAATGAAGTCATAACATATACCAATAAGATTTTTGCTTGAAAGCATGTCCAAAGGCTCAAATATATCTTATTGTTCATTAATGAGCTTCAAATACCAACACATCACATACATTACAAGTATCACCAAGGGAAAAGGAGATAGTTGGAATATATGTAGAAAAGCAACAAGTATCACAAAGGAAAACTCAACTAGCTAAATCTCACTATTGCACATGAGAGACATTCAGGAAAAGGTAGACAATACAATTGCAAGATTAACATATTTGGGATTGGTGAATCATATGAATGATTTTGTATAATCCCAATTATATGCTCTCATCTCAACTTACACACATATGAAGTAGGAGGTTCTCTTAAAACCAAAGCTAGAACCACAACAAATACAAAAATTCATGCTAGATGGCAACTGACAAAGGGTTGGGAGCAATATATATGAGCATGAGAAAGAGATACTTGTTACCGAGATATCATTGATAGGAAGTAAAGGATATGAATTCATTGATCATCCTATAGCTTGCCTCCAATTTTCATGGATGCACCACTTCTTCACAATTGAGAGACAAGCATCCAATATATCTCCAATGTACCTAAAAAACATTAAGTACAAAATGGTCCCCAAACATATTGGGTCCAAGGTAGTTAGAGAAACTACAATATATAGGAGAGACTCCACATAAATATGTGCATATTAATGAAATTGAATTTCATGCACAACTTAGCCGATGGGATTTGGTGGATTTTCCCCTATATATTGGATTAAAGAAAGCAAGCATGCCATAATACAAATATATAGTAAATATGCATGCACAAGACTTTCAAGAACCAACAGGAGATACAATTTGAACAAAAACACCAAGTAAACCGAGAAGCCACACACAAGAGTGTGACATAACAAACAGTGTCCAAATTGTACCAAATAACCAATTCAACACATGAAAGATCACAAGTTCAACAAATGAACTAGACAAAACCCAAAGAGAAAAAGATAGATAGAAACACAAATGCTCAAGGATTTATATCATTCTAAAATGGTCAAAACATGAAACAAGGAATGAGACATAACCAACTCCCAAAAAGATCAAGGTTCCAACAAATAAACCAAACACGCCAAACTTTCATGATGGCACAAAATACCAAAACGTAAAGATCGAACTTCCAAGAACATAAAACACGATATGGATCAAACAAAGAAGCATAAAAGGATTGTTATAGATAATATAGGAGAGCTCACCCATAAGTAGTACACTAAGGAATTTGAATGAAAAATGCACACAAATGAGATCATCACTAATATATACACTAAATAAAACACAACATGATAGCAATAAAATAAGAAGATCCAAGAAATAAGTAAGAAATACATGGGAGCACATAAAAAATTTACTTGGCCAAAGATAGGACAATATTAAGCAAAGGCCAAAGTGAATATGATGAATAACTTCTTCCATAAATTTAGTACTCATTGTCCAAGGACAAGAAATATTGGGAATAATTTTCCCAAGGTAGTTTGCATGGATATCCACGATCATAGTCACAACAAGAAGCATATAACAAAGTATAAGAATTAAGTTCGATGCTTCGAAAGAGATTCTTGGTAGCTTCCAATAGTCACACAATCACTAGTGATTAGAGTAACTTGAAGCAAATTGTTTCCATGAGGATATAGAGATCTAAATATGATGAAACACAACCAAGAAACACTTTCACACACAAGATCCAAACTATGAGCAATAAAGGCATTCAAGCAAGTTGGAACTTGTATGAGCTAATGTGTCACATATGAGCTAGATAATTATCAATATCAATTCTAAGTGACACAACCTCGAATTTTCACATTTTCTAGGATTGTAATATGCACTAAGCATATGACTCCCCCATAATGTGATACTACCATAAAACCAACACGAGGCAAAAGGATACAAATAGAGATAATTAATGGACATTATAGAACTTAAATTTCTCATGATAATCATACCACATAGAGACTAGATAATATTGCAATATCAATACTAGGTGGTATTCCTCATGTACACACATTTTTAGGATTGTGGAATGCCCAAGCATAACACTCCCCCAAAATGGGATAGTCCATTAATTTCTCACAAGAGCCAAATAAGATACCAAATATAACCAAGTAAGGATCCAATACAAGAAACACATATACATGGTGTGCCACCTAATCGTACACAAAAATGCTTGATACCTCAATATAATTAAGTGGAGAGCACAACATGTACAAACGCATGGAAGATACAAAACCAACACATGCACAAGGGGGTGAGTAACTTTCATTGTAAAGAGTTTAGCATATGTTACCGCAAGGAGGAACATTGCAAATATAATATAATCATGATAATCCAAATGGCTTGGCTTGACAATAATAATTGATGAATATCCCTCAATTCTTCATCATGTAACCAACTCTCCAATGTCCTCCAACAATACCTATTGATCAAGTTTTGGCTTGTTGGTCCCCAACCAAGTTGGGTCCTAAGAGGTTATTCACAATAGGCTTGGCAACCCAAATAGTTATTTTCTTGAACCCACATTGAGCACCAACAAATTTGGCAAACACATTGCCAACCTCATCCTTACAAAGAGAATAAGCATCATCGATAATGATAGGGTTGGATGAGGAGATACCTATAGTGCATGAGGAAGAAATATGCCCCTTCTCATGGCATATGTAGCAAGTTATACTCTTGCCATATTTCTTCTTTGGTGAAGCCACAACTCGAGGAAGAGCTCGAGTAATCCTCTTAGTAAGGGGCCCGTCAATGACTTGAGGTGGAGCTTGAGGCCGCTTCCCTTGTTTCTTCACACTAAGAGGCTTTTTCTTCAATGGGCAAGATCTAACATGGTGCCCTTCTTCCTTGCACTTGAAGCAAACAATGTTGACCGAGTTCTTGACTTGATCTTGGCCATTCTTCTTGTTGTCCTTGTGCTTCAACTTGATAGTGGACTTGTTCTTGACATTGGAGTTGAATCCAAGCCCACTCTTGTCATTGGGGGATTTTTGCACACTCAAGATTTTGTCGAGTGCGGCCTTCCCTTGATGACCCTTTTTTCAAGTCATTCTTCAAAGACGTGACTTGAGACTTGAGCTCTTTGATTTCCTCTACATGGTTAGTTTCGACAAAAGTACTAGAGGAAGTAGATGCTACATTGTTAGAGCAACAAGGCACGGAATGTAATTCATCACGAGATATAGCATGGTTGTGAGAGGATGAATTACAAGGACTAGCACATGGCAATATAACATTTGGAGTAGATATAGTGCTAATTTCCACATGAGGCCCACTAGATGTTACCTTTGACACGATGGCCTCATGAGCTAACTTTAGCCTACCATGGGAGACTAGAAGATCCTCATGCGAGCTTGAGAGCTTAACATGACTTTCTTCTAATTTCCCATAGTTGCTAGTTAGCCAAGAAAGTTGAGCCTTTTGCTCAACATTCTCCTTCAAAATAGATGCTTCACAAGAAATAGAGTTAGCAACACAAGCATAATCACTATTAGCTAGAGGTGAGGGAAACTTGGCAAGCTCTTTTGAATATGAAGCTTTAAGTTGCTCATGCGACTCGGTGAGTTTGACGAGCTCGCCCTTTATGACCCTAGAGCCATTTTTGAGGTTCTCAAAATCCTCAAGGAGTTTAGCATAAGAAACTTGAATCTCATCATTTTTACTTTTGAGATCACTTGCCACATCAAGATCTCTATCATGAGATTCCTTTACTCTAGACAACTCTAAAGAGATTCCTTAGTGGTTTGTTCCTCTTCAAGAGCTTTATTTAGGTTTGGAATTATATTAGCATACTCACGCTCAAGACTACACACTTTATCAAAGTTGTTATCATGCACCTCAATTTGTGTATCTAACTTATCAATATGTTCTTTGCTATTAATAGCAAAACCAAGATTTCAACAAAGTTAGAGCAAGCAATATCATTTTTAACAAGGGCACAATAAACAATCTCACCCTTTTCATATAAATCATCAATATCAAGATCTTCTTCCCCATTATCCACATCCTCCTCATCACAAGAGGAAATGGGTTCCAAAGTAGGAGTTACCTTTGAATCCCTAGACATAAGGCATAGATGGGTACCAGAAGAAGGTGAAGATGAGATTGCATTTGTGGCTTAATTCAAAACCTTGTCTTGGCCCATAGAATATTCGTTTTCCTCTACATGGTTAGCAACACTAGCACTAGAGGAAATAGAAGCATTTTTATCATGGCAACAAGACAACACAAGCATAACATCATGAGATTTATTCAAGTCATTTCTACATGATATGCAGGGACTATTAACACAAGCATGTAAGATGTTTGTAGTGCTATAAGTGTTAAAGTCCAAAGATAGATCATTGCAACTAGATAGCGATGATGGATTATAAATAGTAAGCACACTATCCAAATTGCAATTTCTATCACCACTCACCATAGCATTACCTTGTGAAAAATCACATGTTGGTGAAGTGGTAGAAGATGACAACTCATCTCGATCGGAAGTGGAAGCAACACAATCATCCTCAATAATGCTGGACAGAACATATTTATCTTGAAGTTTTGTCCATAACTCATGAGTGCTCCAAAAAGGAATGATTGAAGAGGTAACTACATAGCTCAAAGCATTAACAAGCACATTAGAAGCTTGAGCATCTATATATAAGTTTTTATCATCCTCACAAGATAGATTTTTGAAATCCATAGGAGGAGAAAAACCTATATCTACAATACGCTCCAAATTTGGGTCCATGTCTCGAAAATGAATAAGCATACGAGTTTTCCACCTATCATAATTTGTGCCATCGAATGTGAACATGTCATTGTGCACAAATCCCCTAGCCGACATCTTTACTCTCAAGGCGGTTAAGCCTAAAATGAGAGACCGGGCTCTGATACCAATTGAAAGGATACTGATGCTGCCTAGAGGGGGGGTGAATAGACGGTTAAAACTTTTCTGAGAGTGGCTCGACAAAGGCGGAAGTAAACTAGCGTTTACTTTGTCAAGCACAACCTAGAACAACTAGGGTTCACCTATGTTTACCAACAACTTATGCTAAGCAAGACAAACAACTATGTGATAGCAAGATATAGATTACTTCAAGCACGAAGGCTATCACAATGTAAAGTGCAAAAGTAAAGAGCTCGGGTATAGAGATAACCAAGGCACGCGGGGATGTCGATATTTTACCGAGTTCCTACCAACATGGAGTACGTCTCGTTTGGAGAGGGGGTGGTATCAAACCACCAGCGCCGCAACAGGCCTCCCATATTCTCCTGTGAATCTCACCCCAACGGGATCGATCCATGCTTCCACAATCGGTGCACTTGTCAGTGGAAATCCGGAACCTCTCACAAGGTTGGGGCACTTCTCCACAACTCAATTGGAGGCTTACAACAAACAAGCTTGGGGAATGCTCCACAACTTAATTGGAGGCCCCAAGTAATCCAAGAACCTGCAAAACCACCAAACCGTCTAGGGTTCCAAGAACCCAAGAGTAAAAAGCTTCTCACCTTTCACTCAAACGAATCCTCACCGAGAACTCAAACCGATGCACCAAATGCAATGGCAAGAACACAAGAAGTGCTGAAATACTTCTCTCCCAAATTCCACCAAAGCTACAAAGGCTTGTGGGGGAATAAGAGAGGAAGAACAATGGAGGAAATCCACAAAAGACTCCAAGATCTAGATCCCAAGATGTTCCCCTCACTTAGAGGAGATATTGATTGGTGGAGTTGTATATCTAGATCCCCTCTCTCTTTTCCCTCAAGAATATGCAAGAATCATTGGAGGGATTGAGAGATAGCAAGCTTCAAAAGGTCAACAATGGTGGGGGAAAACTTGCAAGAGTGCTTGGGAACCATTGGGGAAGAAGGGCCCCTTAAATAGGTCCCTAGAAATCCAACCGTTAGGCCCAGGAATCGCCCGGTCCGGAGTCTCCGGACTGGGACCGGAGTCTCCTGTGTACCCAGGCCAAACGGGGACAATCTGGAGGACGTACTGGACGCGGTCCGGAGATAGACCGGAGCCTCCGGTCTTACAAAAACAGGCACAAAGACCAATACGAAAACAGCCATAACTTTTGCATCTGGACTCCGATTTTGATGATCTTGGGCTCGTTTTAAAGAGGAAAATAATCTCTACAAGATCATACATAAAAAAATCATAGTACAGCAAGGGAGGATAGAACCAAATGACAAAAGGTTTAACCTCTCTCAAAAAGACAAACCGGTAAAACCTCCAACATCGAAAACATAGTAGAGAATGCATATGAAATCCGTTTTCGATGAACTAGAGCTTGTCATGGAGATTAAAACAAGCTCTAAATCCTCACATGAGTAAGAACCAAATAATGGAAGGTTTTACCTATCTCTAAAAGACAAACCGGTAAAACCTCCAATATTAAAAACGCAATAAGATATAAAAGCGAAATCTGTTTTTCATACACTAGAGCTTGTTATGAATATTACCACAAGATCTAGAACCTCACATGGATCAGATCCAAATAAAAACCAAGAAAGAATGATGCTAAGTATGCAAAGGTTTGAGCTCTCTTCGAAAGATATGATCGAGTTACTCACTTGAGAGACCCTCTTGATAGTACGGTTATCTATCCTATATACCGGTCTCCCCAACTAACACCACGAGACCGGTAAGAAAGAAACCCTATCAAGATAATACCTTTGCCTTGCGCATATTCCACTTGATCTTGATGTAGACGATCTTGTCCTTCTCAAGATGGAACACCTTTCTTGATTGCTCTTGCATGCACTCGCTTGATGAAGACTTGCAAGTTGCTCCCCATACAACATGGGGAAACCTTTAATTTGACCTTGTCTTCATCGATCCATGATCACTGAGGATGGCAAGCTTCAAGCATGAGATCTTCTAGATATGGCGCATCTTTAGCTTGCACGACATTTCTTCTAACTCCATTTGGATGATGTCTTGAAGATACACATAAGGAACTCTATCTTTTTCTTCAAGACACCCTTAATCTTCTTTTCTTTATTCTTCTCCTTCATTTCGTATTTCTTTATTATGTTGGTGTCTTGAAGCTACACAAGAGGTATCACTCCATATATTCTTCAAGACACACTTGTTGTAGGCTCAACCCTCACATGACCAATCTTTGGATCACTCCTTGAACACCTTGGTCAACACTTGATCTTCTTCACTTTCTTCTTCTCCCAACCGTGAAGCCAACATATGGTTCAAGCATTTTCTATGGACAATTCCTACAAGTACAACTTGATACAAGCATTAATCCATAGAGATTGTCATTAATTACCAAAACCACACATGGAGGCCCAGATGCTCTTTCAGCCAAATAAAGTCGAAAACATATCCCACACCCCTCGGATCGCCTTTTACGTTTTGTAAAAAATAATTGAAAATGATAGAATCTTTAAAAAATTAATTTATTTGAGATGTAGTTATATTTTGTGGTATAGTTGTACGGGAAATTGGAAAACATGAATTTCGATGTATTTTGTAAAAAACGTCATGTCTCCGTATTACGGCTCCTAATTTTGACATATGACCTCCATAGAAAATCTTTAACCTATCAAAACGATCGTATCGAAATTTCACTTTCAAATTTACTAGATTTTCCAAAATCCCCAAATTCAAAAAGAGTAAAATTTTATTTCAAAAATAATAATTCTCCTGCAAAAATGGAGAGACATTTATGTGACGCCCTTTCTCCCTCTCTTTTCTCCTTCTCTCCTCTCCTTTACTCCTCTCCTCCACTTCTTCTCTCCTTCTCCACTTCCTTCCTTTTTTCTGCCCTTCTTCATCCCCTTCTCCTTCGTCCTCCTTCTCTACTATTCGTCGATCTCTTCCTCCACCTCCATCCATGGCCTCCTTCACCACTCTGATGACATCCTCCTCCTCCGGCAACCTCCTCCGGTGACCCCCTCCTCCACCTTAGGCGATCCCCTTCCTCCACCGGCATCCTCCTACTCCTCCTTCTCCTCTAGCCACCACCACTGGCCATCACCTCCGGTGGCCTCCTCCTCCAGCAACACCCTCCTCCATCCATGTTTGTCCTAGCCCTCCTCCGGCGACCCCCACCTCCGGCCTACATCTGGACCGATTTTTTATATTCGAAAAAAATTTGGTGGCGCATATTGATAGGTGCCACAGAAAAATAGCGGCGAGGTAACAGTGGAACATCCAGTATGCCCAGAGAATTGTAAAAATATGCGCCACTGATTAGCTATTTCCTAGTAGTACCATCTAGGATCAACAACAACTTCCTGAACATTATTTGGTTCACTAGAACTGCAAATATTAGCAAAGAGAATCCGATCATACCGCACACGACCATCACTGACATGTTAAAGACTTTCATGAGGCTAAACAACTCCATGTTGCTGCCTTGTATGAGCACTATAGTTGGAGCTACACTATTCACATAAGATCCAGGGGAATCTACAGAAACAGATAAACCAACCGAAGTTGATCCATGTGTGAGTTGCACAGAGAGGCACTGGGTGCAGACGATCCACGTTCATTAGACGTGGCATTCGAAACCATGTCGACCCATAGAAGAGGAAATGGGAGAATTGCACCATGTGGCAAGACACCATCGTCACATAGGCGTGCACCTAGAGTTGATTGCGGTACCTATCCTGAGGCGGATCGGTCTAAGTTGCTATGTCGAACGGATGTAGTATGGGAATAAATAGGTATATCTTCATCTGAACTTGCACAAGCACCAGAATTTGCCTCTGGCATAAAATTATGTCATGATTCCTATTCAATAAACTCAGCAATAGCACTATTAGCGGGATTAGGGTCAGAATCAGCTTGCAATTCGTACTCCCCATCATCATGTTAATTAAAAGGTTGCAAAGAAATAGGAATATGATTAACTTTTGCATGTAAATAGCATTGGAAAGCAAAGCAAAAAAAGGGAAGATTGTTTCATGAAAGACAATGTCATGTGAAATGTATACACGACCAGTGGAGATATTAAGACACTGATAGAATTTATGGAGACCGTTATATCCTAAAAAGACACATTGTGTTGAATGGAGTTGCAATTTGAGATTATTATATGGAAGGGGGTTTGGCCAACATGCACAACCAAAAATAGGCAAAAAAGAATAATCACTATTATTTCCAAAGAGGCTTTCAATATGAGCTTGAGACTAAAAACCATACTAGGGACGTGATTTATCAAATAGAC
This sequence comes from Avena sativa, assembly GCA_916181665.1. Lineage (NCBI taxonomy): Eukaryota > Viridiplantae > Streptophyta > Magnoliopsida > Poales > Poaceae > Avena > Avena sativa. Next base: position 431,142,087 of record OV702280.1, read on the forward strand.
TGCAGTAAGAAAGGCTCCATCCTGGAATTGAAGAGGCATAGGAGCATATGCAAAAGAGATAAACCAACATCAACATTGTGTCTATGTTTATGTTCAACGATACCATTTTGTTGATTTGCATGAGGACATGAAATAAAATGGAATATGCCTATTCTTTTGAAGAAGAGTTAAGTTTTTTATACTCACGGCATCAATTTGCATAGAAATTATTTTTTATCAAAGAGTCGCTCAAAATGATGTTGAACGTTATGAAATTTATGAAACACTTTGATTTATTTTTCAAAAGATATATCCATGTGAATTTGGTGTAATCATGGATAAAAATGAAATAATATTTATATCTTTCAAAAGAGGATGGAGCAGGGGCCCCAAACATAAAAAAATTAGAAGTTAAATAGGAAAACTAGACACACTAGATGACTTTGGATATGGGACTTAATGACATGTGCCCTTTTGACTAGCATAAAAAAGACTCTTTATTTGACTTAGTAAAGGTAATATTATTATCTTTAAGAACTTGCTAAACCGATGCTGAAGATGGATGACATAGACGGCTATATGCCAATGATAGATAGTATACTTGATGACATCATGCACTTGTTGGCCAGAGGATGAAGAAGGCGATGATGACAAGGGATATAGACAATCCATACATCTACCTTATAGAAGGACCACCCTCATGTCTCGGTCCTTTATAAAACGAACTAGATAAATATTTGACAAAAGAATGAATATCTTTGGGAAGGAGACTAGTGGAAATGAGACTTTATTGGCATTAGGAACATGTAAACAAATTAAGATGCAAAATATGATTAGGGTTAAAAATTAATGAGTGACTAATATGATATATATTCATACCTGCACCACTGGCTGTGTGAATTTTATCTTCCCCGTCATAGGGATCTCTCATGGGTAGCTTTGCAAGCTCACTTGTCACGTGGTAGGTTACTCCAGAATTGTTGTACAAATTTTTATCGAATCCATATGATAAAATGGCTGCTCTTGCTGATTTCTTAGAACCATGGTAACTCATCTGAAACCTCTTTCAATAGTTCAACGCAATATGCCCTTCCTTGCCACACACCTGGCATATGGGTCTTGGACCTTGTTGATCATGATCGGCAAACTGTTGAGTTACCTTGATAATTATCGTGAGTACCATTGCCTTTGTTTCATTGATAACCTTCCGGCTCATAGACATGAGGTACTCATAGCCGCCGCTAGCTGGTTGGAGTAGCCACCTCATCCACCGCCACGGCCACCGTCATGACTGGCACAGTATCCACGCCCTCTGCCACGAATATTAGCATTAACTGACGATTCACCATTAGGGTTTCGTGACTCCAAACGAGCCTCATAAGAGAGAAACTGGGCATAGAGATTTCCCAGGCTAATGGGCTGCTGGGCCTTGATAAACATGTTGATTGCAACTACAAAACCGTTGTAATCGTCATCCATTCCAGTGAGCATATGAATAATATCCTCTGGATCAAGAGGTTTGCCGACAATCCTCATCTCATCAGAAAGTCTCTTGATCTAACAAAAATAGACTGTGCCCTTATTGTTTTCCTTGCATGTTTGATTCAAATTGTTCCGTAGATGAACCACATGCGCCTTGGACTAGGAGGAGAAAATATCTATCACCGCGTTCCATACACCTGCTAAAGTAGTTTCCCCGACCATCTACGTTAGCACTTCCCTTGGCATGTTCCACGGAAGATAACCGAACAATTGTTGGTCCTGCAAGATCCACCTCTCATACACAGTGTTAGGGATTTTTACCTCCACCTTGTCTTGTCCTTTGTCTTTGAATCCTTGTCTGTAGACGACACCGATCCATTGAGATATCCCTCAAACTGTGTGGCATGGAATCTGGCAAGATCTGAATTTTCCATAGTACAAAATTTCTCCCGGTCAACTTAAACTTATCAGAGAGGATGACGCCGAGAGGATCTCCGCCAGTTGAGGTCGACTAGGAAGAATCACTAGGTGACATGGAAGGAGGCGGCGACGTCTCTCTTCTCAAATGGTTTTGGTGATTTTTCTTAGATGCATTGGAAAAACCCGTGTCTAATACCGTATATAGATTTATGTAAAGTGTTACCCTTGACTAGGCTTGTGTGGTGTTTATATATGAGATCAACATACAAAGGATCCGTGCCCTAGTCATGCACAAACAAGTCTTATACATGATGGTACAACACCGAGCTAGGATATGTACATGAGAGTAACGCGACTATGTACATTAAATTGTTTAACACTCCTTACTCCGGTTGTCAACACCCGGATTTTTAATCCCAGATGCCTGTTATGCCATACATCGCAATCCCAGGATTACCATTTTTGAGAGACATAACAGAATTGAATACCACAATACATCATCCATTCCAAACCATACATAAGGTCTTACACAAATAAGGATCTCATGATCCAGTCTTAATACAACACAAGTAGCGGAATACGTAATAATAACGGTAGCGTAGGCGGAGCTCCGTCTTCGGGGTCACATGCAATGCTGACGATGGGAGATGATCCTAGTTGTCGTAACCTTCCTGGGGTCCATATTCTAGGTACTCCTCCTCATAGTCTGGACATGGGAATAGCCAGGGACAAAGCCATGAGTACTCTTTAAGTACTCGTAAACTAATACTAACAAGTGAAGGGGTTTTTGTAATAGGACACTAAGCTCTAGGGTTGTTTTGCAAAAGCCAGATTTACCTCTACTAAGTTCAGAAGCAAGGAATGCTAGTTAAAGTTTTATAACACCTAAGTGGGAACTTGTATCTCATGCCACAACTCTGTTGTGGTCAAGTCAAAGTCTCAAATCATTTCACAAGTCATTTTGAAAACATCTGACGGGGAAACAGTATGGCCACTCCAACTGTCCATAACCGCGGACGCGGCTATTCGAATAGTTTGACACTCTGCAGATATTGGACACTTTCACCACAACATTCGATACATTCGTCAGGAACAAATCCTGAATTCACCATACTCAGTATGCGGATAATCAATCCTAACCTTTCCATTACACGCCCTAGTATAAGCACCTATCCTGTGAGTTTGGCCTCCCAACCATGACCAACTGTCATCTTGGGTACTACACAGGTGGACAATCTTCACAAGGTAGCCTCATCTCAGACCTTGGCCGTGAGGGAACTAATACTAAGGTATATAAGTTTCCAGTCAAGCCCTACCCAATTCTTGCGTATTGTGGTTGTACGGTAAAATTGGAATGGTATCGCATCCAGACAACCATCAATTTTATAAGGGGCTAAGGCTCATGCCTCAACATTTTCATCACCATAAATCATCTGGTGTTCGAAAACACATGTCCAAAACATTTCAATAGAATGATCCATCATTCCAAGGTTTTCATAACCATTTTTCCATCAAGTATTCCCATCTAGATTTGATCAAGTTTTATGCTTAGCACTAGCATCTACAAGTGGGGGTAAGTACTAATGAGGGGGGGGGGGTAAACAAGTGGATTTTTAACTAAGTTCAATCTCATGCCTTAGGATGACATCAAGATTATCTAGCTTAGGCCAAATTTTATGCTCTTTATGCAACCCTCAAATATCCTTCTAGTATCTACAATTCACTTAAGTAAACTCTAAGTAATAGCTTTGATAAAGAAATAAATTATAAGATTGGCAAGTAAAACTAGGATTGGGTTATCAAGTGGGTATGATCACATATGCTTAAGGCATATAGGTGGCATGATAACAAGCAAGTATTTTCTTGCATAGGTATAGTATATTGCAAGTGTTAACTTGCACAATCAACTAGTAGCATTAGGCTTGCCTTGTGCAGAGGAGTGGTTGAAGTTCTCCTCGTCTTCTTCTTCGTAGTATCCTCCTTCCTCCTCGTATCCTTGGTCGGTACTAGCGTCTAAGAATAAATACGAGGTACACAATCACCAAACAATACTTAACTACTTGCAATCATCACACAAAAGGGTCCTATAGATGATCTAGTATCATCACTAACATTACAAGATTAAATCTTGGTTTAATTCCTTTTATTTTTAGAAAAGTAATTTCTACTCATTGAAAAACTACTTAAGATTTAATATTCTCCAAACCAAACATGGGATCATGTTGACACATGTCATCACCACATATTTTAGTCCATGGGAATGTGATTTAAAGTGGTGTCACAAGTTAATAAGGTTTAACCTTTTATTTTTAATTAAATAAAGTGACTAGAAATGCTTATGTGGCATTCTTTTATTTCTTGGTCATTATTTCTGTAAGTAAACCTATATAATGGTTAAATGTGATTTTTGAGAGTTGGAATCAACTCAAAATCTATTATGGTTTAAATTGGAAAAATGTTTGAATGCAGAAAAGCTTCCGCCTTGTTATTTTTACCAAGGGTGATCTACAGATCCAAATGATTTAAATCCAATGGGCTTGGATTCAGCACTTCCAGACCTTTCTAACAAAATTGGTTTCATTCAATTTGGTTCACTAAATCGAGCTGGGTTGATTTTTGAAACTAGGTGCAGAAGTGTGTTTGAATGAAAATGGAAAAATCCAAATTAAAACAACTGGACTGCGCGGGAAACGATACTGGGCCAGCCTGCTAAGCACAGCGCTTACGCGGGCTGGTTAAGTTGCTGTCCCCACACGTCAGTGAGACGAGGGGGTGCGAAGCGGTACGGGGAAATATGGTGCGTTCGATCTAGTTCTAATCCAACGGCCGAGGGTCGTCGTCCACGTTGGGCAACGCCGGCGAGACTGAACCCTAACGCGGCAGGTGGGGGTCGTCGGGGGCTCATCGGGGCTCAGGCGAGGGTCGGCGAGGCGGGCGAACGACAAAGTCAACGACGGCGAACCTCCTGGTACGGGCAGCTTCTCCTGGGGCGGCTCCAATCGCTGGCTCCCTTCTTCTCCAGCAGCGGCGGGCTCCGGTGAAATTCCGGCGAAGCGCTGCTCGCCTTGCTTCGGGAACGGGGTGGAACGATCAGTGAGAAGAGGGGAGTGAGATGGTGTGCTCAATTCGGCTGGGGGTGGCCTCTATTTATAGTCGCGACGACGAGACCGAACGGGATGGGCAGGCGACGGTGGCGACATGGCTACGGGCTGGTAGAGGCATGGCCAGTGGTGGCGATCGCTTGGTGGTCTCCTGGCGATGCTCTATGGCTTTAATGCGCATGTAGGGTCGGTGGCAAATGGTCTGGAACACGCGATGCTCTGCGTGGCCGAGGCGGCGTCTTCGACGGCGAGCGGTGGCTATGAGGCATGGGGCGGCAAACGGGGATGTCTAGCGGTCTCCTGAGACGGTGGTGATCGTGTATGCACGCGTCAAGGGCGGTGTGCGGTCTGTGGGCGTGTGTCGAGGGCGGCGCTCTGGCGCATGCTCGGCATGGTTGCTGGCGAGCTGGGCACGGTCTATGCCTGTGGTCCAGGGGTTGGCAACGCTCGCGCGCTAGATAGGGAGCGGCGGTGGGGTGTTGGCTTGCTCCCAGACATGTTGGCTAGGCTTGTTTCTTATCCTAGCTTGCTGTCCACACTGGGGTGACATGGTGAGCTTCGGCTGTTCACCATTGATGGCATTGCCAAGCTTACAGTGGGGCTAGTTCTTGGTTTAGTTTGCTAGATGATCTACTGAGGTTGTTGTGAGCTAGAGAGGGAACAAGTTAGGCACCAATCACTGCTCACAATAGTGTTTAGATTTTATTTGATTTGAATCAGCGAGGTGTTTGATGAAATGGCCGCAAGAATTCAAGTTTTGAATTTTGAAAAGATTTTTGGTGGGTGTGCTAGGTTGGTGCTGGTGAGTCTGCAGATGCTTGGGTTTTGAAAGTTGAGCTTGTTTTAGTGGTTTTTGAAAAAGTGGAATCTTCCCATATGATAAAGATTCAATTTTGAATTGTCTTTTAAACTATGCATTTGAAAGTTTCTGGATGATCACAAGGTGGGCATTGATACTTTGTTAAGAGTACTATCAAGGGGTGTAAAGATCCAAACAAGTTTCTATTAAGTTCTGAAAGTTTGGGACAGCCAAAGTAGGCATGGGAGTTAAATTGGTCAAAATGACCATTCACTCATTTTGTTTGTTTTGATTTATTTGTCTTTGGGAAAAGTTTGGGAATTGTTTAGATGATGTTTATTTCACCTAAGAATCCTTTTACAAGCAAAGAAACACATAAACAAGGCATTTCAAAATAATTCAAAATGGGATGCATACACACATGCATGCTTGCATATTTTTATTTAGAAAAGTTTTTGTTAACCCTAATTTTGATGATTAGAGTTTGATGATTCAAGTTTAGTATTTTTTTGGGATGTTACACTGGTGGTGTTCTAGTGGCGCGTTTGGTAGCTTGCATGCATTTTTTTGGTTATGTCGGGCAGTGTCTGCCTCATACAGGCCTTAGACCATGAATGGCATGCTGTTTGGTAGCCTGCATACCTTTTTTTGCATCCACGAAAATCATAAATGTGGTTGTTTGCTTGCCTATATGCATCTATAAACACAAGGAAGCAATGCGTTTGGTTGCTTGTAGCGTTGCTAATATGGTCACCTCTTTTGGAGAGAGGTGAGGATACCACTAAAAACAGACACAAACACAAATGTATATCAATGATAGTTCACGACAGGGCATGAAAAGGTACTAGTTCACGACTACACACACAAATCAGAAGTACTTTATCTAAATAGAAGTCACTGTTGCTCGACGATCATCCTGAAATCTTTAGGGTGCTCAGGGAACCTATTCACAACCTCAGCTTAAGTGTAGTCCTAGATGACCACCTTGTAAATCTTTGGGTAGATCTTCTTGAAGGTCCGCAAGTAAGCGATCTTTAGCTCATGATCTACTGCAAAAGGTCCCAACCTTGATCGAAGCAAGATTTACCATTGACATCTGAGATCGTGATGTACCATTGGTAGCCAGTCGTCATCTTTAGAGTGGATGTGTCAGGGAACTGTTCAAATATGGCCTGAATGCCTCTGGGATAGGAACCAATCCCAGTGCAGGTATATCATCACCTTGCTGAACTGGGTAGGGGTCATTGCCTCATCCCAGGAGCCAACACTGGGAGGCATTCCTGATTTTTTGGCCCTCTTGTTTGAACAATCGGCGGGCTACTTTCCATGTCCACCAATCTTGATAGGTTGCAATGACTGACAAAGATAAGCAATGAACACAAAGCAAAGCAATCTACACAAAGCAAAGAAATCAACACAAGTCAAAGCAATGAACACAAAGCAAACCAATGAGTCAGAAATTTGTTGCCTCATATTTGCCAATGTTGTGCACATAATGTGGCAAATGCATGTCACCTTTAGGGATGGCTTGAGCGAGCCCAATCAGATGCACAAATACAGGGTTTGCACATACAACATGGTTCGATCATACATCCTTGAAGTTACATTGTGTGAAAATTGTAATCATCGGTGTAGCAAACATAGTAGGGAAATAAGATCACAACTGTCAAACATGTCTCCATAGATGACCCCTTAGTACCAAGGATCCTGCAAATATTTCCTCTTTCAGAAAAATTAATAGATAATAAATCCCATCTATAGAAAGTTGTTGCATGTGGAACTATCCTAATCATTGGTAGTTCGTAAAGGAGGAAACATTGCCTCATATAGCGTTTGATTTGTAATTATCAGAATTATTGCATGCGGCAATGGACGAACACCGGTTTCAGAGACGGGGTGAGTGAACCTAGCGGAATAAACAAACCATTGAACACACATCTTGGTTCAATCACCTTGTCCTCAAACTCAAAGTGCCCTTAGCCAGTGTAATCATCGACAAATGTTCATCCATGAACTGTTATCAGATCTCCCTTACTTGATACACAAATCAATGGTGCATACTACCAAAGATTAGGATAGTTCTTTGGTGCCACAGGCAACCAATCGGCATGTTGTCAGATCTACCTTACTTGTCACTGGGCCTTGCTTTGGCCTGCTTTAAGACGCACACAGAACACAACGTGGGGGTGCTACAGACAACTAATGGGCCTGTTTTCACCCTGGAGGTTCAGAGGCAGCCCAAGATCGGCTCACAGCGTGCCACCGGTGGCATGAGCAAGAAGGTCTCAACACCTTAATATCTTGGATGTTCTTTTCAAATTGTATAATGGTGATTTGGTAAGGGTTTGTTCTACTTAATATATGGCATTATACCTTTTTTCAATTTGAAAACTAAAATTTCGATAGATAGCTAAAGTGCCGATTGGTGGATTGCTTTTTGGGGTGTGGAATTAATTAGTTCTTCAAAGTTCTGTATTTTAATAGTGATGGACTTGGGACTGCACGCTTAACTATGTGTGTACATATATAATGCGGAACGGTGACTGCAGAAATATGGAGTCCGAGCTCGAGGGGGAGCCCTTGGTTTCAAATAATTTGATAATCATACTTTATTTAAAATACTCCAAACAAGGTAGTTTGGATATAGTCAATGGTGTATCCTATAAACGCACAATTATTTTATTTTGTTCTACCAAAATGACAAAACCTTAGACGTTCTATTTAAAAAAAAAACTCTATTCACAATATGCTGATCCACATTTTGTCATTTGTGTAGGATAGAATACTAACACTAGTAGAAAACAGGCCATCCGTTCGCGCCCCCTCAGAGCATTAGTCCCGGTTGCGCCACGAACCGGGACTAATGCTGGCATGCGTCCCGGTTCGAGCGGACACGGGGCCTGGAGGCATGCATCCCGGTTGGTAAGGGGGCATACGTCCCGGTTTGTAACACAAACCGGGACTAAAGGTTGGACGTCAGCCACGTGGGGCACACACCTTTAGTCCTGGTTTGTGTTACAAACCGGGACGTATGCTCTCGCCCTCTATAAATGCAACGCCCTAGCCCTCTGCCTTCACTCTGTTTTTTCTTGGTGGAAGGTGTGAGGGGTGTGCTAGTTTTTTTCCCCTATGCATGCATTCAAGGTGTTTGATGAAATGTTTGAGTGAATGATCCCGTTCAATTTATCATAAAACAAAAATATAGAAGGTGTCCGAGACGCACTTGAGCTTTCTCCTCTTTATTTTCCTCGATCGAGGTTAGCAATCTTATCTTTTCTCTGTCATTGATACAATGCATGTGTCGATGTGAATTGGTCATTTCACTATTTATGATGTCCTGTTTTTTGATAAACTTACTTATATGATGCAGATGAACGGTCGGAAATAGATGTACGGTGACCGGCGCGTAGCCGGGTATATGAAAGGCGTGGATAAATTTATCGATGTGGCTACGGCAAACAAAGAGAATGGTTTTATACGTTGTCCATGTGTTCAATGTCGGAACAACAAGGAGTACTCTTCCTCGAAAATCATTCGCGGCCACCTGATTATGAAAGGTTTCATGCCCAACTATAATTGTTGGACCAAGCACGGGGAAAGAGGGGTTATGATGGAAGATGGTGAAGAAGAAGATGATGATAACAACTATCATCATATGTTTCCTGAATACAGTGATACTGCAATGGAAGACAATGGAGAGGAAGGAGGTGAAGAACGGGCATCAGATGAGCCGGCTGATAAACTTGGTAGGGTCATTTCTGATGCAAAGCGAGACTGTGAAACAGAAAATGAGAAGTTGAAATTAGAGGGCATGTTAGAAGATCACAAGAAATTGTTGTACCCAAATTGTGAAGATGGCAGCACAAAGCGAGGTCGTCGCCGCCGCCTCACCCGTCTCCAGCGAGGTCGTCGCCGCCGCGGCAGCCGCCTTCATCGCCTCACCCGGCCCCGTCGCCTCACCCGGCTCCGTCGCCTCACCAATCTCCAGCGCAGCCATTGCCGGCACCTCAGGATAAAAAGCGTAAGCGTACCGCTACTCTGCGTCGTGGTAAGCGATCGCTGAAACGTAAACAAGAGCCTCTTCCAAAAGTACCAAAGGTTCCTCCCAAGAGAGCTTATGACTGTACTGAAGAGGAGATTGCGGCGATCGTTGATGCGGAAACGACAGCGTTTTTCGCTAAGCTGAGGCGGCCGAAAGAGCCAGAGTTCCCCAGCACCAAAGAAGAAAAGGCCAAAGTGTTGAAAATGCTAAAGACTCTTCATCAACCCGAGCCAAAGCTGTCATCAGACTATGAGCGTTCTATTCTCAAGTCACATGCAGCACAAAAAGCCTCGAAGAGCAGTACTGATGCAAGCGAGAAATCTGTTGCCCAGCTCGGAGAACAAGCAAAACAGTCTTGCGCCCCTCTCAAGGTGATTTCCCAAACCAATGTGGGGTCGAGCAAATATGGGGCCGAAGAGCAGTATGATCTAGAGGTAGTTGCACAATATGGAGAAGCTGTCGCTGCTCAAGGCATGAGTATTGCCCAGTACTTATCCCAGTTAGAGTACTTCCCCGTGAGTGAAGTAGCATACAAATACCAGTACGGCAAACCTCTCATCAAACCCAAGGAGGTAAATAATCTTCCAACAAAAATACGAAGATTGCATAACTGGTACATGCATGCCACAAAGGCCGGGGCTAACTAGATAGTGACGAGGGTTACAAAAAAGCATCATGGGAAAGAAAAGGATGACATGATATCCATTGAATTTGATGAACTATTTCAATTATTCAATCAAACGCCTTGGACAAATCGATCATCAGTGCCTATTGTCTGTAAGTACTAATTCTGTAATTAATTTAGTCTCCAACTATCTCACCTTGTTTATTGCATGTATATAATCATACTGTAATATGCAGAATGAAGATTCTCGAATGCAACGGAGAACAAATCTACGACATTGGCTTCATTGACCCATATTGGATTCGTGAAGCTAATATCAAAACAAGCCTCCAGGATACGGAGGATAATATAGTACACGCGTTAAGGTTTCAAGAAACCAGAAGGGAAATACTTTTTCCTTACAACTTCGAGTGAGTGTTATTGTCTTCTATACACTTTCTATTTCGCTTACTCGATGTTAAGTATACAATTGATTAGTTATGCATTCGCAGCTTCCACTATATTCTATTAATGATTCAACTTGACAAAGGGCGTGTACTAGTCATGGACTCGAAACATAAACCCTTTGAGCAGTGGAAGGACATGCAGATGCTTCTCCGGCGGTAATTCTAATCATTACGACACTATATCGGCAACGTTCGTGAATTTTATGATATCAAGTAATTAATAACTTATTTTATTTGTTTTCTTCGTCGGGCAGCGCTTGGAAACGGTTCACCAACAAGGCTAGGGGTGTTTGGAAAGCGGAGCTTACATTTTAAGCACTAGATATAAGCACCACTAGCTATATCCGCGCATCTCTTTGATTCTAGTTTTGATACAGTTATTATCATGCTTGATTATTATTTTGATTGAACTATGTTCTCGTAAAGTGCCTGACACAGGGACCAGGTAACAATCTATGTGGATACTATGTTTGCGAGTTCATCCGGCAGACGTGTGATGAGAAGGGCAGAAATTTAGAGCAACTCCATGTACGTAAACAATTTCTATAGTTTTTAATTACAATCAAATTGTGTTTAGTTTCATTCATATAGGCCGACTCCTTTTTTAAATCAGATCGAACGTCTACGGGACGGTCTTCTGCCAAAGGATCGCGTACGAGCAATTCAGGAGGAATTGGCGGGATTCTTGGATGCAGAAGTCCTAAACCCAAAAGGGGAATACTATTCGGCTGTGTATAGACAATAGGGATTGTAAAAAGAGCAACTTTTATATGTAGTGCATGAACTCGATCCGTGTATCGAATGTAATATTGTCATGATGATCTTGTGTAATATAATGGTTCCTTCATTGATGAGTGCAAAACACTAAATAAACAATAAAACAACCTAAATGAATTCTCTGCCGCGGCACAAAAATTGGCGAAAATGCTGCCGCGGCAACAAAATGTGCCAAAATGAATTCTCTGCCGTGGCAGAGAAATGTGCCAAATCTCTGCCGCGACAGAAGGTTATTTGTCCCGGTTCGTGTTACGAACTGGGATGGTTGCTCCCCCCTCCCCCTCGCCCTCTGACGCAAGCCACATGTACCGCCATTTGTCCCGGTTGGTGGGGCAACCGGGACTAAAGGTTGGGGCTTTAGTCCCGATTGTCCCGTCCCGGTTGGGTAACCGGGACTAATGCCCCTTACCAACCGGGACCAATGGGGCGTTTTCTACTAGTGTAAGTATTTCATGCTACGATTTTGCACACTTATAATATACATCATTTAATATATCCAAATATTGTTGACAATTTTTTGAAACGTTTTGAATTTCTATAAATATACAGATCCCTAGAGCTCGGACTCCATTTGATGTTTCTGGAAATCGTGGCCTACTGGAATACTAAAAGAATTGGATCAGGAAAACATATGTGTCTCTTGTTCGAAAGGAATTGTTAGACAAGTTTTTCATGCTTATGCACTGTGTTGTCGTGAGTTATCATATATCATAACTTCTAAGTGTTTAATCTTCATTTTTTTTCTTTTTCAGTCAGAACGACAATGCAAGAAGAAAGGATTGCAGAAAATAAATGAATAATAAGTTTTTTCGATGGTACCTTGAGACAACATGTGTTGTCAGAAAAAATCATCGGGGTTATTAGAAATACGAAGCGGTTCCATGGATACATTGACCGTTTAGCATTAAACAGATGCATAAGATGACATCTGTTGGGATATACTTTTCGGGTATACCCACAGGACTCACTGACCAGGGTGGTCCACTAACGGATTAGAGCTTTGCTTCACAGGCGGCCCAGTCAGAGAAAGAGGAGGAGCCACTTTCGCCTACGACAAAGCCTAGAAGAGTTACCGACTTAGGCCTAGTATTACTTGTAGTCCAAGCTGTATCTAGTTACCGACTCTTTAACTTAGTCGGATAGGTCTCTCCTGTAACCCTAGGTCCCGGTGACTATATAAACCGGCCCTATGGGAACCTTTAGGGCACAACACCACAACCTACTCGCATAGGTGAACCTCTCTTGTAATCCATTAGAACATCCGGCTCTCGCCGATATATTATTGGGTTGCTAGCAGGAGTAGGATCTGATCACCGCAGTCGGATCTGAACCTGGGTAAACATGTGCTCACCGTTCTCGGAACATCCGACGTCTCACACCCCATCTTCTCAACGCCCTCAGGACCCCCTATGGCGTACTTGTCGACAATCCGACGACAGTTTGCGCCCACCGTGGGGCGGGTGAATTTTGGAGCTTCGTTTCAGGTGGAATCTGCGCGTGCAGGAATCGGCGAAACAATCGCTATGGGTCACGTGATCTATGCCAGTGATGTCACTCTCATTCTTCTCGACGAGACTTGGATTCTGGCTAGCAAGCCCGTGACAACCTACGCGATCATGTCCATCGCCGAGATCGATAGATATATCGTTTTCGCTGAACACGCCCAACCACCCTTGAGGTGATGACCATGGCGGAAGAAAAATCCGGATCTGCTCTGTCCGCAGAGGCGGAAGATTTCAAGATCCCGGAAAAACCTGAACCCACCCAGCCCGCTCCTGTAGTGGAAGAAGTTGTGGAAGAAAAATCAGGATCTGATCTCCCCGTTGAGATCGTATACACAGATGAGGAGTATATCCGCTTCCGATCCAGTCCTACCGATGCCGTAGCAGAAAAAACACTCTTGAGGCACAGGATAAAGAAGATGACGAAACACCCCTTCATTGATTACGAAGCAATCGCCGATATAAGGGAAAGCTTTGAGATGGCAGAGGCGGAAACCCAGCTATGCCGCTACCTTCAGATAATAAACAAGAAGAAGCACTGCTTCGTATACCATGTCAGCTCTGGATCCGACTTTGTTGATGCCGAAGCAGGAAACGATTCAGTTCTCGATGCAATCGAAGAAAACGCCAACTTACCCGATTCCCCTCAAGAGTCAATAATGTCGCAGGAACTTCGAGACTTCAAGAAGGAGATGGAGGAGTACAAATAAGAATACGCCTCCAAACCAGCGCAAGGTGAGCCGAAGACCCCTCAGCGTCCGTACGATAGCATGGATGAAGACTACACCTCGCAAGATGACATGGACACCGGAGATTCGTCCGAGATCCAGAAGCCAACCACTACGGATAGTACCGACGGAAGTTTATCTCCTGGTACCAGACCAAAAGCCATCTTTGCCACCGGGACGCACGTTAAGGCGCTACTGGGCGGTCAAAGAAGAAGAAAAACAAGAATCCGACACCGGTAGAGCCGGACGTCGAGGAAACCAATGAAGAAAAAGTTGATGAAGAAATCGAGATGGAGAATCAGGACGGAGATCCGATTAATCCCACACCGATCGACCCTCCTGTGGATGGACACGTCGTCACCAAGGGTGCACGTTAAATTTACGGAGATTCTCCCATGATACCAATCCCAACGGCTTCGGATCTTACTCCGGATGCGCTGGAGAAAAGGGTTGAGGACCTGGAAAAGCACCGCTTGTTTTTACTCGAGGAGGTTGCGCACATCGTCGAGCTTAAATAGTAGTTAGACAGTGATCCTACCAAATACCAGTTAGATTTCAAGCGACTACCAAACAAAACAAGGGGAGGTCCGGTTCTTCCTAATAGGAACCCGGATATCCACAAAGATCTATTCGACGGTAAATCTGGAGAGAAGATCCGAGTCTACAGCACGGCGTTAGAAAATGTTGCGGCTGCTGGAGCTATCCTCGCCAATAATCCGTCTCCAGAGCAAGTCCAGCAATGCTTCACGTTGCTGCACAACAAATTGAAACAGCAAAAGGCAGCCACTTCATTCAGTGGCAAGCTAGCCTCAAAGTCAGAATTTTGCCACACTGGCGCTGACCAAAGCGCTGATAAAAGACAACGAAGGGATACGGTTCAGCGCTATCGTTCCCGGGGAGAAGAAGAAAACTCAAGGACCGGATCAAACGGTCATCACCGCAGGCCCGCACGTGACTGGGCGAGAGTTATTCTGGCTGCGTCCGAAGATGCCATCAGGGCAATGGTACCTCATACGGGCCATCTTCAGCAGCACTACAGAGAAGACCCGGAAGTGCGTTGCCAGTGAGAATAGGATTGACTAAGAATTCCACCACCAAGCTGTATCTAGTTACCGACTCTGTAATATAGCCGGATAGGTCTCTCCTGTAACCCTAGGTCCCGGTGACTATATAAACCGACCTATGAGAGCCTTTAGGGCACAACACCACAACCTAATCGCATAGACGAACCTCTCTTATAATCCATTGTAACATCCGGCTCTCGCCGATATATTACTGGGTTGCTAGCAGGAGTAGGATCCGATCACCACAGTCGGATCTGAACCTGGGTAAACTTGTGCTCACCGTTTCCGGAACATCCGACGTCTCATACCCCATCTTCTCAATGCCTTCAGGACCCCCTATGGCGTACTTGTCGAGAATCCGACGACAACATCTTTTGAACAATCGGAAGTTCAAATGTTAACAAAATGAAGAGGACAAGCTAGTGAGGGGCTATACACTCTTTACTATCTCACAAGTATTCTATACATGGAATAGTAGGGAAATACATCCAAAGCATGTAATTGTTGTGCTTTTTTTGTTTTTTCTTTTATAAAAACGAGATTTCTAGTGGAATATTAATTAGTCGATGGTGTGCATACCATGTACGCCAGGCAGACGGGCATGAAAGTGATTATATCTTATTATGAATTTTCATGTGCAACATGTTGAAGAATGTATGCCATATTTAGTTACTTCAAATGATGAGTATCACGTACACATGAAATGCAAAGAACAAAAGAAGAACATAACTATTTACAATGAATGTTGAGGTAGAATGTATAGTGCACTAGGTAAAAAAATGTGATTTAGGAAAACTTCATCAAAAGGAGAACTGGATACTAATCTATACTGTGTCGCGAGTAATTATACACCTAAGGTGAGTGGTTGAAATCTATGACTGTCGTAAGTAAAACTAGTTATCGTTGTAGTCCAACAGACCCTTTCGTGTAACATTGGGTTCTAATGTTGAGGCTATGTGTTGATGCTTTGACACTCCAAATAAAAAAAACATACAAATTAAATTATCGGATCCTGGTATTTTGATATTAAAACGTTACAGGATGTCATGCTTCATAGAATTGGAGCGACAACAAAGGGTAGACCACTGTGGTGGCCACTTTGATTTGTATCATCCAAAAACAACGGGAATAGATAAAACATCGGACAACAACATAATCTTGACTCCATAAAATAAAAAGTTGTTTGATTTATTATGGAAAAGGAATACAAATATTTGTAATAAGTTGGAGCCGATATTTTTACAACAAACTTACTGTGAACGAGTTATGAAAATCCTAGACAATAACTCTTCATATCAAAAAATATCTCTTGGTAAAATTTCTGAACACTATAAACCTTTTTTGCGGGAATGAAATTGATGCCATTATCCAAGAGTTTTACAAACAAGCCCAGAAACAAAGAAAATTACAAAGAGGTCCTTCTGAGCCCCAGCTTCGTCAACATCGAGTCGAGCGTTGCACCGACGAAACCCGCCATCGCTCCACCACTTCAAGCCAGGACTGGGAGGAGCCCCTAGACGGCTAGGAAGTTGATGCTCCTCGGCACAGGAGCACCTCCATCCAACTCCATGAATGTCGCTAGCTTGGACAACCGCACCAACATCATCGGGGTCTTCGAGATCTGGCGCCGCCAACACTCGGACACCGGCGCGGGGGGAGGCGCACCGCAGCTACAACGAGCCACGGTCACGCTCGAGACAGCAGATCCGGCCTGAAGATCCACCGGAGCACCTATATCGGAGGAGAGGACCGCCATCTCCAAAAGGCCTGCTGACCACGCTGCCGCCTCCACAGCGCCGCCGGTGGCCACCCTACGCTATGTACACGCCATGAACTGTCGATCCCCAACCTCCCACTGTCGGAAGCGAGGAATCGAGCAGCTCAATGGCGGCGAGGTGGACAGCGCGGGGAGGGTTAAGAAAATCGCCTTATCACTATAGCTGGGGATAAGGAGAAGGTCCGGGCTCTTCTGATGGGGCATACTAGGTAAAAACACTATAAACCTTTACGAAAGTAGTATACAAAAAGCACTAATATGGTTATTAAATATTTAATATAAATATTGGAAAATATCTATAGGCACAGGGTTGGACTTTCACTACGGCACACCGGCTCTTTGCCGTGTGGGCATAAAGACACGACAAAGGCTTTTCGGAACAAGGCAAAGGCTTTGCCGTGTGTATACACACGGCAATGTTCGCCATGACAAAGACCCTTTGCCATGTGTTTTCTAAATAAGACACGGCAAAGTAAAGTGAGATGACAGTCTCCGCGGAGATGACGGTGTCTATTCTTTGCCGTGTGTCTCCTCAAAAAGCGGAAAAACAGCCTTCTTTCCCGTATGTCTTGTGAAAAAGTACACAGCAAAGAGACTGCCTTTTCAAAAAAATTGAAAAAAAAATTAAATTTTGTTTCAAACTTTTTTGAATATTATTTACTTGATAATATCATATAGGATATTTTAACCCTTTGTATGCTTAATATTAGGTCAAATTGCTCCCCTTCGGTCACCATCGTAACATTACTCTAGCTCCTGCACGCTTAACTTCTTCGTTCCTTCCGAATGAGCTTCCGAGAGAGAAATCATACCTTGTCGACAATACTTTCATATAAATCCTATTGACTCTTGAACCATGGTGTCACACATCTCAGTTTTAGATTCCAAACAATTATTTAAATAGACAATAATAAATAAGTAATAATAATATTGAATCGAAACAAAAAATATTTTTTTTCTATTTAATATGGAATAATTCATATATTTAAATCTGTAAATCGGAATTCAACAAATAAAATGTCTAAATCGATCAGAAAAATGTGAGGAATCCAAATATGACATCCATATAATATTTTGAAAAATGTTAGCTTTTTGGTGCGATGAAAAGGAAAATTTCCTTCTGCAACATTGTTCTCCATCCCATGATGCAAATGCATGGACAATATGGGAACATTATCACAAACTATCCTTTGATTCTAGCTATAATATTGGTCATTTGATCCGAAAGCGAGGAAACCTCGAATGAGATAGGTCATTTTGTGAAGGTTTTTTGAGACATAATCAATATAAAAAATTTGATATTTTTTCCTCCAACTATTTCACATAATATGACACCAAGAGAACATTTCGCATTATTTCGATCGTTTTTTAATTGTTTATGCCTCTTTTAAAATATCGAGAAACTTTGTCGAACGACGCGTATGAAGATTCTTAGCTCGGAGCTGAGCCTCTCTAAACTTGCATTGGATCTCTAATGAAATAGCATATTGTGAATCTAAAAATTATTATTGTAAAAAAGCATGACCATCAGATCATGTACCTGTAGTTCATATCCTACCAACTTCCTACCGAATCGGCAGGAATTTGTCTTTTTCACCTGGGATGGACGGAAAGGTTTGAGATCTCCCTGTTGGGATATTGTCCATTTAAGGTGGCTAGTATTTTTGAAAAATGGGGTGGTAGCATTTTTAATTAGCCATTTGGTGGTTGCTTCATAAAATCCCCCGTTTTTATGCTCCGGAAATAGAAAATGGCTTTTTGGTGCGACGAAAAGAAAAAACTTCCTCCTGCAACATTGTTCGCCATCCCATAATGCACATGCATGCACAATATGGGCACATTATCACAAACTATGCCTTCATTCTAGCCATAACATTGGTCATTTGACCCGAAAGTCATTAAACCTCGAATGAGATAGGTCATTTTATGAAGGTTTTTTTTTGAGACATATTCAATATACCAAGTTTGATATTTTTCCTTTTAACAATGTCGCATAATATGACACCACGCGAAGGTTTTACATTGTTTCGATCATTTTTTGTATTTTTATACCAAGTGTAATCTCCCTGCTAGATCACACGGTTTGAGAAATAGAATAGTCGACCCAGCTGAACATCCAGACATAATCATAAGCTGAATGTTTTACACCGAATACATAGGAATAACTGAGAGCAAATTGTTCAATAATATAGCAAACTAAAGGAACACATAATAGATCTCAGCACATCTTCATCTTCGCTGAGAGAGCGGGGAACTATTCACTGGACTTACTGCCCAGCGTTAACCACTGGAGAAGGACCCTGTCAAGGTCCTCCTGGTCCTCCACCAGGGTAAGGCTCCCCTTGCCATCTGTGAAGTTCACCCAGAAGACCTCGACGTGGCCGTGATCATCGAAACGCAGTAGGGCCATCCCGCCGTGGGCGTTGTCAGGATATTTTGCTAGCGAGGACATCACGCCGAAGTAGCTAGCGCACCTGTGGCGAGCCTCCTGCTTAGCCACGTACACCAGGTGAGGCTCTTGCCCAAGCTCCAGCTCGCGCACGTTCCCTGTGGGGGTCGGGACGTAGAACCTGCCGCCCACGGAGAGACCGTCCATGGAGTACGGCTCCAGCTCGCCGCCCTCGTCGTCGTGGACAATTCGCCACGGCATGTCTTCGCCGGGCTTGGCGTGCACGATTATTTTCTCGTGATCCACCGTACTGCAGAGCACCACGGTGAGATCATGGTCATCCTCGCCGTCATAGATGAATCCGGCACCATAAACCTTGATACCGCAAGGGACAGCGGGCAGGTAAGAGACGGCCCTGGTCACCGGGTTGAACAGGCGCAGTTTCTGATCGCAGCAACCCCCGTCCGAGGCAAGCAGGATCAGGCAGCCCTCGGCGCTGGCAATGACCTCTCCGTACTCCGGCGGGATCTGGAGCCAGATGGAGGCGCCGGTGAGAGCGTTGACGAACCTGGTTTTGTCGCCGCGCGTATCCCCTTTCATTATGTCCCAGTTCCGTGGGAAGCAGCGCGGGTCCCAGTTCTGAGGGTTGGCGTTGGCGGCGCTCCTCCATGGATTGCAGACGGCTCGCAGCCGGATGTAGTCCGTCACGTCGGAGCGTAGCGCGAACTCGGCCACCTTGGATAAGATCTCCGGGAGGAGGTTCTGCCAGTCCCGCTCCTGCGTCCAGATGCGTACACTGCATGCGAAATCATTCGATATCCTTAGTTGGAACTTTGGAAGACAATATATACACGAGAACCGAGAACGAAATGGAATTGGCAACCTGAAAATCCTAGAGCAAGATCTGATATCTAAATGATAGGCAGGTACCTATATCTAATACATATACTGACCTTTCTTGGTCGCCGGCGTCGGCGCCAGTGATGAAAATGAAGAACGTCCGAGTCCGATCAATCGCCGCTTCGGGAGCGTCGGTGGCTGCGGCGGCGGCCGCCGCAGGGAGCTGGCCATCCGGTTCCATTTTGTGGCTAGGGTTGAGGGCTGCCGCCTGCCGGCGTGGAGAGGATTTATACACTCGGCAGCGCACTAGAAATGGAAGGGTGTTCATCCAGCCAAAACAAGCAAGAAACACGTGGAGAAGTGTTATACTACGAAGTACGAACAGCAGGAAACGCGTCGTTACAACAACAACAAAAAACCGCTAGAGACCAGCTAAGCTAAGCTCGTTTTCACTTCGTTATGCCCGTTGGATGCCCTATCAGGCTCTCGTTTTACGGAGTTCATTGCTGCCTTCGTTATGTTTGCTAGAGACCAGCTAAGCTCTCAGATGACAAAATATACAGGAACATAACGCGCAGGTAGTTACTTTTCAAAATTTCAAATGGAGGCCGAGGTATAGGGTGCACTTAATTTTTAAAAATTTCAAAAATCTTATTGCAAATTAAAGTTTTAAAATATTCTTAAATGTCCTGCATGTAGTCAAACGGTAAGTACGGAGCAGCTACCAGGAGAGGCGACATAGGCGATTCCAAAACCATCTAGGATTTCACCCCTATATATCTCGAAGTCAGAAAAAGATCCACCTCGCCATATCCTTGTTCTGGTGCTACGTCTAGTGCCGGCAGAGAGCACATGCCACTAATACAAACTGGTTACTTAGAGACAGTGCACTCAGATGGTTTGTCCTAAGTTCGAAAAAAAAAGTCTCTGTTTGCCACCCTCAGCCCAGTTGTGTTATTAGACGACCGCCTGTAGTAACTTTAGAAACGGTTTATTATAATATCCAACTCAAAAAATGGCCCGACGGGAGGCAGCTAATAAAACAAGAAGTTCGGTTTAGGACTTTAGACGGTTAGAATAAACAATCATCTCTAAGACACGGGACGGTGATACGGTCGTTATTACAAGTCACCTCTATTTGGTTACCTGACACGTGTAGTTACAGCACAACTGGTTGTCCTGCCACGTGTAGTCCCTACGTGTGGACCACAGACGGATGATAAATAAAAACCGCCTCTAAGAGTCATCATGGGAAAGCAGTTAGGGTTTTAAACTGCGGAAAACTGAATCTGTGCAGACTCAATGGGTAGTTCTAGAGGCAGAGTACGGAGGAACTCTGTCTGTAGGTTCTTCTTCCTCTCTTATCTTCTTTCTGTTTGATTTTTTTCTCTGGATTTAGTCTAATTATACGCAGGTATTTGCTCATACATAGAGTTCAAGTTATGCAGATTGTTCATACGCTTTTCTAAATCTAACCTGGGATTTTCTTGCTCTGCATTTTACCCACTCTGTCTACTGTACAAATGTGATTTTCACTTCATTCTTATAAATTTTTTCTTTCATCTTTTCTTTTTTTAGTGTGCAGAACCAAGATCTGTAGGATACAAAGTGATGGATATATGTCGTGTTTGCAGTCAGCCAAAACAAAACTGTGGCCATTCAAACAGGACTGCAGAGTCCTTCACCATCGTCTTAAACCAACCAAACTTTTGGCAAAATGTGGTTAGTAATTTTAGCCTCAATCGACAAAGTACTAATGTGTATCCTCAATCATCAAAGTACTTTCAGTTAATTAGCATACCTATGTGTGAAGTAAAATTATTATTCCGGTGCTTGGTAGGAATTTGAAAAAAAAATGTTTGAGCAAGTTAATTAGTTAGAAACATCAATGGGCATATCTTGGAAAGTTTTCTTAAGATTTGAGTAGTAGTGAAAAAATATTAGAACATGTGTGTTACAAAGACAATTTAAATATTTTAAGATTAGTGAAATTATTTGTTTGAGCAGTTAGAAACATCAATCAATTGTTTTCTATTTCTGAAATATATGCATCTCTGTTTCGATGTGGTAAGTCACACAAGACTACATGCGTTTTTGTTTTTTATATAGGTTGTAATGAATCTTCCTACTGTTGTATATATGATCAACATCATCATATTTATATATTTATTTGGTTAGTAGTAAATTTTTCTACTGTTATATATATATATTTGGTTAGGAGTTTTCTAATTATTTTAGAAGTACTACTTTCTTAGTTAGTAGTAAATCTTCCTACTGTTATATTGATACGTCGGAAACGTATCTATAATTTTTGATGCTCCATGCTTGTTTAGTATCTACTTTGCTTTGCTTGTCTACACTTTAAGGTGCTTTTTACATGTTTTCTGGTACTAACCTATTAACAGGTTGCCACAGTGTCAGTTGCCTGTTTTTTGCTGTTTTTGGTTTCATAAAAGTTAGTAAAGAAATATTCTCGGAATTGGACGGGACAAAAGCCAAAGTCAATTACTTTCCGTGGGGAACAAGAAGTCCAGAGGGGAGATGAGGAAGCGGACCAGGCAGGCCAACCCCCCCCCCCCTAGGCTCGACCAGGGGTGGGCCCGCGCCTGGGTAGGGTTTGACCCCCCTGGTCGCCTCCTCGGCCTCCCCCTTCGCATATAAGAATCTCCCGATGCAGAAACCCTAAGCACCCGATCAAATCTCCATGAAACCGTCTGTAGCCGCCGCCACCATCGTCCCTAGATCGGGGGGATCTGAAGTTCTTCCCGGCACCCTGCCGGAGGGGAGATCATCCTGGAGGCCTTCTCTCTGGTATGATGCGTGAGTAGTTCCACCTTGGACTATGGGTCCATGTAGTAGCTAGATGGTTGTATCTCCTCCTTTGTGCTTTCATGTATAGATCTTGTGAGCTCCATTCATGATCAAGATCTAATCTATTTGTAATCAATCATGTTGTGTTTGCGGGGATCTCATGGATATTGAGATTATTATGTTGGTTTGATTAATGGTTTTGTCTTTATGATTCTATCATGTCTGTGTTGTTTGTGATCTTGCATGCTCTCCGTTGTTAGTAGCTATCTTGGCCAAATAGTTGCTAGTGACTCCAAGAGGGGGTATTTATGCTCGATAGTGGGTTCATGCCTCTAGTTTCCAAGGAAAGTGAAAGAAATTTTTTCGGTTGTAGATGTGTTGTTGCTACCAGGGAGAAATAACGGTCTCTTGTTGATGGAACATGTGGACTGTTTATCTTACACACTTTGCTTAAAGCAGTTGTCTGTTGCTTGCAACTGAATACTGGAGGGGTTCGGATGATAACCTGAAGGTGGACTTCTAGTCATAGATGCAGTTGGATGGCGGTCTATGTATCTTGTTGTATTGCCCAATCAAATCTCATAGGATCTTTCTGACTAGTAATTGTATTGTTATGCCTTGCTCAGTTCATGTCAATTGCCCTGCTGTAATTTGTTTATCCTTCATGCCATATTCTTTATCTAAGGAGAGCACCTCTAATGAACTATGGACCCCGGTCCAATCTTTACCATTGATACATCTTCCACTGTTACTTGTTTACTTGCTGCAAATCATTACCTTCCACACCATACGTTTAATCCTTTGTTATAGCAAACCGTTGAGCTTGACAACCTCACTGATTCGTTGGGACAAAGTCTTGAGTTTGTGTTGTGTAGGTTTCCACGTTGCTTGCAACACCTTTGGAACGTTTCCTTCCTCCTTCAGGTTCGATAACCTCGGTGTCTACTGAGGGAAACTTGCTGCTGTGCTCATCACACCTTGCTCTTGGGGTTCCAACGAAGTGTCCCATGTCAACACTGGGTGCACGCATCATATATATATGATCAACATTATCATCTTTATTCCGTTTTCGTGTTCATGTTTGTTGGTGTGGTTTCTGGTTAGTCTCTTTTGATCTACGATTGTCAACATGGCGATGGTTGCTACTCTGGCACACTGGTCCTTTGGGGACTTAGCATGACGACTTCCTACTATAACAAGCTCTACTACAACAATATTTGCCTGACTCTAGTGATGGAGGGACGACAATGACGGCGTGCCTTGGGCTCGTGATAGTGTATGTAGTCATCAGTAGGTGGTCCAATGACATATTTGTATTTTTTATTTACTTATAGTTTGATGTTGATAATTATTAATAGATTGGTAGAATTTCCGAAAAATAAAAACTTATACTGCAACCATGTGAAACCTTATCACGAAATACTTTGTGTTTTAGGGTACTCAAAATAACAAAAAAAATGTTGATCTGAGTACATTAAATAGTGTATATTCTATAACTATTCAATTTATTAAAATTTGTCATTTTTGTGTAGTATAGAATAAAAACAATGAGCTTTTCACACTTATAGGATGCATCATTTAATACATCCACATTATTTTATAGTTTTTAAATTAGATTTTTGAAAAAATAGAAAATAAAGGACTCCCTCGAGCCCGGTCGCCATTTTTCTACACTAACTTTCGGAAACTTCCGTATAAATCCCTATGTAGGATTTACATCTCATCTACAGATCGATATCCCTCCCATGGCGCTCCACCGAGGATGTTTTTTTATAATGGGAAATTTATTACTTAAAAGGTATAACCATTACACACGAAATCTTATGAATACTGCATAAATCCTATGGAGATGGAGGGTCAATCCGAAGACTAGATGCCATCCATGTTGGATAAATATCTCGTGTTGTATCCTCTAAGCATGTAGAGACTTATATATGTAAAATACATACTTGAACTTTGTAGTTTATTATGTTACTTTCCAACATACATGTATGTTACCTATTGTTATAAACATGTTTTACCTTGATTTTTGGGATTTGACAAAGTTCCCCTTATTTGGTTTATAACTCCATAGAACAAGAAACACCTATTTTGTGTATTTTTTTTTTTACTTTTAGGGACCTTCGTGAACTCAAAAGAACCTACGGTTTTGCTGGAGCAGTTTTCGTCAAGATAGGGCCCAGGAGCACTTGGAGCGAAGGAGGCAAGTCACAGAGGCCCGGGATGCCCACATGGTGCGGCACACCCCTAGTCGCGCCATGTAGTTGATCTCGGCCCTCGAACGTCGCTAGACGTCCGTCAAGATCTCGGATGCTAACCTAAAAACATATATATAAAGGACCCCAATCAAAGAAACAGGAAAATAGATCCAGATCCAACAAAGATTGGAGGATAAAAATTCACCGAGGCCATCACTAGTTGCAACATATGTTGATATCATGAAACTTTTGGCTATGGTCTATGGCAGTGTTGAAATTGATTCTTAATCAAGGAAGTAGTATTTTCGAGTGTCTGTATACATTGAGAAGGAGCATTGGGCCGCTAACAAAAACCATGTTTTCATGGTGAAAATTTGCAGCATGAGAATTTAGTGAAACGCCCAATAAAAATCTATGCAAATGGTAAGTAAATAAGCGAAGAAAATGCTCATATGTCTGCTTATCTTGTCATTGGGGTATGGATAATCTACCTCGGAGCTCGAGGGGCAAGGGTTAAACATAGAAAGGGGCAAGAGGTACCCAGTGCCACTTTGATGACACCCTCTATACACATACCATGAAAATTTACTATGGAACCATGTGGGGATAGTAATTGTAGCCAAGGGACATGAGACACCTGCTTTTAGAACATGTCATTTATATAGCAAGTATATTTACTTTCACTTTAACACCACAAATTATGCCTGGAACCTAGCACTTATCATTACTATTGACATGAGCTACATATATAACTCAAAACTATTTAACTTTGTTACTATTTTATTTTTAGTTTAGTGATTTAGCGCATGATTTTCCTACTTACTTTATATTGAGTTAAGAAACAAAGTATCCATGAAAATGAAGAAAAATATCTCTATTATAATACCAATGTAGAACAATACACAATGCACTTTTACTTACACATAGCATTTTTAATTGCACCTAGTACTTTGTGAATTTTTTCTATGGCAAGCTTTGCATATTGTTATGCATTCTTGAAGTTTATGATATCTCTTAACTTATGATATGTTTGCTTTCTTTCATTATTTTGATTATGAACTATTGAACTTATTGTACCAGTGTTGATGACTCATTATGTGTCTATTGACAACAAACTTCAAATCACATGTTAGTTTTATCACCTTTAATCTCGAGGACAAGCATAGGTTAAGCTTGGGGATGTTGATGCATGTAAAATGCATATATGAACTTTGTAGTTTATTTTTTAATTTCCCAACATATACGCATGTCATCTATTGTTATAAACATGTTTTACATTGACTTCTAGAGATTTTCAAAAAATCCATTTATTTGGTTTATAACTCTATGGAACATGAAACACCTATTTTGAGTATTTTTAGCTTTCAAAGATCTTCGTGAACTCAAAAGGACCTAGGATTTTTTTGTAGCAATTTTGCATCAATACAAAGCCCATGAGCACTTTGTGTGAAGGAGAAGAGCCACAAAGGCCCGGGAGGCCCACATAGCGCGGACCACCCCCTAGCCGAGCCATGTAGTTGATCTCCGCCCTTGAGCATCGCTAGCTGTCCATCAAGATACCAGATGCTTCATGTTGACCTAAAAACACATATATAAAGGACCCCAATCATGATCTTGAAACAGGGAGGAAACAGAGAAAGAAACACAAAAAGAGAGCTAGATCTAGCAAAGATTAGAGGGGGGAACGCCGTCAGGGCCATCATCATTGACATCTCGAACCTCTCCATCGTCATTATTAGCGCCTTCATGATTAAGAGGGAGTATTCTACCCCATACTATGGTTTTTAGTAGTAGCATTTTTTTATTTGTATCTCGTGCTATGATTGTTCTAATACCATATGAGCTTCCCAACGCGATTACGGTCATCGATATGTAATACCCATGTGGTGGATCTTGATTATATGAGTTGATATATGAGATTGGAGTTATCTATTGGTGTTTCATGTATTTGTAGAAGTATATTACTACCATGTTCTTATATGCTTGTTCCGATCAAACTATATGCAAGAGCATGTGGGGAATGTGTACATTAGATGGAGTAACATGGTGGTAGACTACTAGGGATAAAGTGAACGCATGTTATTCTATCTAATGTACACGTTCCCCTGATTGTGATTAGATAGTGATAAAAATTTGAGATCTATTATTTATGTTAACCCACTAGGGATAAAGTGAACGCATGTTTTATTATCGTCTAGTGACAGGCAAGGTGATCTTGTTTTCAAGGTATCATATTTGTCATTCAAACTTCATGTCAAAATAATTAAATTTATACTATGTTTTATATTGAATCCAGTTAGATGGAGTTTTCCTTTTTGGGGGGAGTATAATTGAGATGTTTTGCATCATATTTATGTTAGGACGTGATGCCCATATGAATGTGTATCAAACAATAAGTAAAAGTTTCAACAATATTATGTTTTCTATTAGATGTATTATTTCCACCATGATTTATGAGAGAGTATACAAGTTAAATTATGAACTTCGTCCCATTTTTTATCATAAGAAACCACTTTTACTTACTGTCGTTACCTTTTATATTTTTTGCATTGATTAAATCGGAAAATATAATACTTTTACTTTCTCTAATCACTATAAAAAATCCAGAAATATATTTATTGCTCTATTTACTTTTATATATCTATCAAGTTATCAATACTTACACAAAACCATGTTCTTGACTACAGAAGGTGAAATTGGGGACACAAGGCAAATATTTTTGCTTGGCAGGTTGCTTGAAGAGGAAAGGAAAGGATCTAAAGCTATTTTCGCAAGAGTTCGATATAAACCCTTGAGATACCCTTACGGGGAAAAAGACCCTTGATACATCACTCTACTCTTGGAGTCTCAACAAGTTGGCACATATAGAGCTAGTGCCATCAGAGACCTCCAAAAACAGTTCGCAAAACCCCACTTTTAGGTGTATAGTATCCTTGTATTTTTTTGTAGCACTCTATTGGGATGGCCTATAAAATGTCTGCACTGTCAAATTCGTCAGACCTTCCGCACGTTTGCCTCAAGGCCCTTGCTTGAACAAATAATTTTCCATCACACACATATTCATCAATTTTCTAATTTTGGCGTACATTTCCGCAGCATATCAATATAGAGTAGAAGGATGTGTGTATCTATGCCTCCAACTTATTAGTCCAAGTAGTTAGTTTTTTTTGCTGCTTTTGGTTATTTTCTAAATTATTTCATTCATTGCTTTGATTTTCTCTAATCTTATTTTGAACCATTTGATTTTCCTTGCATATCATACAATTGGATTTGTTAAGAAGCTTACTTGAGCTTCTTAAGGAGCAAGGAGTCAGACATGCATCATGGAGCATATATGGTTTACTAAAAAAAAGTCTTGGCAATGGTTTTTGTTGTTCTAGCTAGGTATGCTACTCTGCCGGCAGAGGCGAAGGAACTGAAGGTGATGCTTATGCACTTATGTTTTTTTGCATCGACCTTCCTTAGAAATTGCGTGTTCGGTGTGGGTGTTTAAAGTTAAACATTTAATATAATTAGTTGAACATATATTTTGAGATATTGCCGGGCAAATAAATAGTTGCTTATTTATTGCCCAATCTTAGTATGCTCACAATTAAGGTTTTGATATATGGCCTCACTGACAAATAAACTAGTGACACAAATTTTGGTGCGTGTTTAGATACTAATGTGGTGAAAAATGTACTCATCTTCCTTTGGTGTAGGATTAGAATTGAATATTTTACCTTACCTAGCAATTGTTCAACAAAATTGGAGATAGCTTGATATGAATCCATAATCTGCGATGAGCTTGACTTGGAGTGGGACAACGATTTTTTCCATGTGTACCTTGCTCTTGCATAACAGTGGTTGCGATCTAAATTGTGATGAACTTTGTACATTCTGGCATTCTGAAGAAAACCATGTTTCTTGGAGCTTTGTTTAGTTTATCTTGATCTTGCTCCATGTAGTGTCTTTTGTTGTGCGCCTTTGTGCATGTCCTTTATAGTTGGTGTCCCCAACGTTTCCTTTCTTCTTCTTTGTGTTTGTGTTAGTTGTTTGTTCTCTTGGCCGGTTGTGTCTTTATTAATTTAAAGTCGGGCTCTTCGAGCCTTCAGTTTAAATTGTGTTGTACTAGATTAATATACTAAAACTCTGTCCTTTTACATATTATCACATATCTAATCTTGACTTCCTTGTTTATGTTCCATATAGTAATGATCATGGGTTCTGCATTTACATTCTTATAAGGAATTGTCACTTGGTCGACTATATAGTTTTTTAGGATGATTACATGATGGTTGCATAAAAGGTAATATTTTGCACGACATGGAAAATCCTTCACCTCCATGTTATTATTTGTTTTGGTTAAATTCCAAAGGAAACTACATGAAAGCTACTTCGGTGTATCCTACCATGTTTTCATTTTTTATGCATTGCAGATTAAATAGAAAGTACATAAAAGAGTCTTTATTATGCTGGTGCAATAGCATTATGAAAAGATTGGTGAGATGATTCATGCAGAAGCCTAGCTAGAGATGTTGAGTGAAGTTGTAGCTTTTCCGTTTCTTGTGTAGTTTCTTCTTTAGTTTTTCTATTATGATTTGATTTTGAATAGTGCATATACTTCACTATATGCCGTGAAAGTAAAAAAAAATCCATTTAATACTGATGTGTCTCTTGCCTACTAACACATGACATGTTTTCAGATTGTTGGCTCTAACATTACTTTTAGGATTGAGGCTGCGCGCGTTGGATAGGTATGCAAATTAAGCTCTGGCCAAGTTTGTTAATGATTTATATTCTTAGCGCATCATTTCAGTGTTGCATCTCTACATTCACACATGACACACCGCCTCAACTCGTGCACATTCACAGGGCTTTTAAAGAAGAGACAAACATGATTGTAAACTATAAACGCCCCTAGCATTAGTGACGGTATTTCATGTAAACCGCACTCTCCTATGCTAGCAAACAATTACTAGGGGCATTTTGTATTTACTGAAGGAAATAGAATTGAGAAAATTATGCAGTATAACAAGCTTTTATTTGTTGCTCTTATCAAAGTGATCCGATATTTATTTGGAGGAAGTAGAGACCTTAGTTTGACGATAACTTGGTGCTAACGTGAATAATGGATCATATGGAGTTCTTATTTATCATAGAGGCACATAATTAAATTCTTGAGATGTTCGTATGGAACTATAAAAGATTGAAAAAGTGATTAGTCTTTTTTTGGTATGCAAAATACTCCAAAATTTGTTTTTTATGTTTGAATGAGATCATATTGTTATTGATTGACTTCAACTTTTCCCCTTTTCTTTCCCTGTTTGAGACATGCATAAGTGCTTAGTTTTTTTATGATCATTATTGCTCATGAGTATTGGAGTTGCATGATGGAGGAAAATGAAGGATGTGTTTATTGAGAATATATGGGCATCTTGAGTAAGCCTAAATTTATCATTTTAACTTAAAATAAGATGGGCATGAGCAAAAGCTATACAAAACACATATCACTGTAAGATTCGAAAAGGTTGGGTAGTAGAGTATTGTGGATACACCGTAAATGCTAAGTAGACCCAACACTGGTGAAAACAGGCCTCTAGTCCCGGGCCGCAACGGGATCTAGTCCCGGTTTTGGGCCCGGGACTACGAAAACGGGACTAGAGCCCCCCCCCCCCCCCCCACACACACACCCACTAGTCTCGGCTCGCTACAGCCCGCGACTGATAACAGCCACGTGGCTGTTTCAGCGCCGCGGGGGGCGAAAACCCTCTAGTCCCAGGCCATAACACCACCCGGGACTATAAGGTTTCCTGCCACGGTAGAGAATTGTGTGTTTCTCTGCCGCGGCAGAGATTGAGTATTTCCTTTTTTTGCCATTTCGTTTCTTTTTCGTGTTGTATTTCACTATAATTTCAAACATATATTTAAGTACACATATTCTACGCTACTACATACACAGTACACGTTGATGCATCTATATAATTAATCGATCCCTTGCAAGCATACATTGATGATATATATATCAAAAGGAAGAAATGTTTTGAAATTACATGGTCATTGATGAATATATATATATCATATCAGCTACATGGAGACCACTAAGGCAAATCGAGTTCCACGTCATCCGCATAATGCTCTCCATGTACATCAAGGACTTCCTTCATCATAAATCCCGCCAGCTCCTCTTGAATTTCTCTTATGCGCTGGTCTGGCTCTAGTTTCTCCCGCAAATCATAAATATAATGTGAGTCAACTTTCCTCTCACTGGTCAACTCGCGGATGTACTCGCAGACATAGTATCCACATAAATGAGTTCCCGGTGGCTGCTATAAACTCTTCACCATTTTATAAGTTAACTCCTCTTTGAATGGACCTGGTATTTTCTGTCTGAACCGTGTCCAACACCTTCTCGGCAAAGAAAATAAACAAAGGAGTTATTATTTACTTGATATCAGGAAATGAATAAAAGAGGACGATATAATGCGATAATGATTGAAATTATTTATGGAGCATTGCTTTCATGTCGCTCCACTGCTCTTGGTCCCAACTTAATGAGTCGTGGACTTCAACTAGAGAGTTGTCAACTTGAATGTTTAGAAAGATCCAGTAGAATCTGCGGACGTTTATATAAGCATACATGCATAGCTCATCGAGTAAGCAAAAATAAAATATGTACAAGATATAAACACTCACTTGAAGTTCTAAGGAAATTGTATTTCCTTAACAAAATTATTCTCGGTTAAGAACCTGCATAGGTCTTCCTCCACGTCCTTGGGGTGATTCTTTAACGTATATTCATAAACGATATATGGGTCAATGAACCCAACGTCGTATCTTCTAGCTCTTTTGTATTCAAGCATCTTCATTCTGCAGAATATAATATCATCATACAAAAGGATATATAGTTAGGATAATATATTAAATGCAATGAACGAGCTGAGATACAAACTTAATTATAGAAATAAATCACTTCCAGACAGTAGCAACCAATGATAGATTTGTCGAGGGCGCGCTGGTTGTATAACTGAAATAGTTTGGTCATTTGAACCTGTATCGAGTATGGTTTGAAGTGATGCTCCTTTCTAACGTCCACCGGAAACCAATCTTTCTGATGATTTTTTTCTGCTTGTGATATGTACCATTCGTACAGATTTCGCATATGTTTGGATAGACGCACGAGCTCCTCATTACTGACTAGAGGCTCCCCTTGGACATACTTCCATACTATCTGACCCACTAGCGTATCTTCATAGCCTAAATATTGACCAAGAGACATTTTTGCTTCGGTAGCAAGTGCTTTGGCCTACGATATAGTGATTCCCATTAGTGCAGCATTATTACGGGCTCTGAGGTCCATTATTTGCATGTCCATATCCATTTCAGCTCTGAAGGCCTTGTCGAGGTCTGAAATGACTTTGAGCGGGGCGACTGATTGATTCTTCTATGCTCCGATCTGGGCAACTTTCTTCCCACTTTTTGCACTTGTGATTTTTTTCTTCTGTGCTTGCTTAATAATATCCCGGTCGTAGTCTGATTCCAGATTCATCGATATCTGAGATGGTTGCTCAAGAAAGGACTTAGCCCATTTTTTGGTTTTTTCATCATATACCGGCTTTGGCTCAGGCTTTTTGGATGCAAAATGCGCCTTAACTTGGGCAGCCACATCCGTGTTAGTTTCCTCATCGGTCTTGTCATAAGGTCTCTTTGGAAGAGCCGACGGGATGTCGGGGGAGCGTCGAACTTCCGTTTCTTCGACGAGGTAGTTCTATTGCACGGAGGCGGAGGCGGAGATCGAGTATTGCGCGGAGGCGGAGATCGAGTTGATGTACTCCTGATGCGGTGATCGTTATCGGGGCGGGCTGGACTTGGAGGTTGGCGATAATCGGGTTGGGGTGGACTTGGAGGTTGACGATATTCGATGCGGGGTGGACTTGGATTCCTCGGAGTCGGTGGCCTTGGCGCCGAGCCTGGAAACTTGATGTACTTCTTATTCCATAGAATGATTTTGCGCTTGACATCTCCTAGTTTCGTAAGGCCTTCAGACGTAGCGATTTCAATCTCTAGGTCCGCAAAATCCTCCACTATGTCATCCACCATGACACGAGCATAGCCTGGTGGAATCAGAAGTGAATGGTGGAGTGCTCCAGGTAGACAAGGTAAAGCAGTGTCGATCGCCACCTTGAAGGACATGTTTTTCATTGGCTGATGTAGATCATATTGTGCCATCTCTCTGACATCATCCACGGGGTAGTGAGGAGCAGGTGCATCATCCAGCAGTGCTTGATCATCAGCCCGGACCTCCATGCAAAAATTATATAAACAATTATATATTCCTAAAAACAACTAAAAACAATTATATAAACAATTATATATTCCTAAAAAAAGAAACTAAAAACAATTATATAAACAATTATATATTCCTAAAAACAACTAAAAACAATTATGTATATATTCCTAAAAAGAACTAAAAACAATTATATAAAAAATGCTAAGATCGGCACACGGCGAGACGACGGTGTTGCGGGGCGGCGGGGCGGCGCGCGGAGGCACGGCGGGGCGGCGCGCGGCAGCATGGTGTGGTGCTGCGGCACGGCGCGTGGCGACACGGTGGGGCGGCCGGAGACGAGGGCGGCGGCGCGGTGGAATCGGGCAGCACCTCCCTTGCGTCGATCGAGCTCGCCGTCGTCTGTTCGTCTCCACCTCATCGATTTTGCCAAGTGCTGGG
The DNA here is from genome assembly GCA_916181665.1 of Avena sativa. Lineage (NCBI taxonomy): Eukaryota > Viridiplantae > Streptophyta > Magnoliopsida > Poales > Poaceae > Avena > Avena sativa. Next base: position 431,175,774 of record OV702280.1, read on the forward strand.
TGGGGGAGGCCAGGGGCGGGCGCAGTTTACTTATACCCCCCTTTAGTCCCGGGCTAAGCCACCGCCCGGGACTAGAGGGTCACTAGTCCCGGGTCGTGGCTTAACCCGCGACTAAAGACCCCCCTTTTAGTCGCGGGTTAAGCCACGGCCCGGGACTAATGTGTTTTTTAGGCCGCTTGGTTTTCGCGCGCGCACGAACCCTCTAGTCCCGGGTCCAGCCATGACCCGCGACTAGTTTATTTTTTGTAAATTTTCTTTTTTTAATTCAAATAAAATATAAAACTTTGGAAAATCATATATTTTATTGTAAAAATCCAAATAAAACAAATAATATGTCTATTATTATCATAAAATATAAATAATCTTAATATAATATCCATATATCTGTTTGCATCATTTATAAATTATTTCATTTGTAAGTTTCTTTTTTTAATTCAAATCAAATATAAAACTTTGGAAAATCATATCTTTTATTGTAAAAATCCAAATAAAACAAATAATATGTCTATTATTATCAAAAAATATAAATAATCTTAATATAATATCCATACATCTGTTTGCATCATTTATAAATTATTTCATTTGTAAATTTCTTTTTTTAATTCAAATCAAATATAAAACTTTGGAAAATCATATCTTTTATTGTAAAAATCCAAATAAAAAAATATGTTTCTTATTATCAGAAAAATATAAAGAATCTTAATATAATATCCATATATCTGTTTGCATCATTTATAAATTATTTCATTTCTAAATTTATTTTTTTAATTCAAATCAAATATAAAACTTTGGAAAATCATATATTTTATTGTAAAAATCCAAATAAAACAAATAATATGTCTATTATTATTAGAAAAATATAAAGAATCTTAATATAATATCCATATATCTGTTTGCATCATTTATAAATTATTTCATTTGTAAATTGCTTTTTTAAATTCAAATCAAATATAAAACTTTGGAAAATCATATCTTTTATTGTAAAAATCCAAATAAAACAAATAATATGTCTATTATTATCAGAAAAATATAAAGAATCTTAATATAATATCATATATCTGTTTGCATCATTTATAAATTATTTCATTTGTAAATTTCTTTTTTTAATTCAAATCAAATATAAAACTTTGGAAAATCATATCTTTTATTGTAAAAATCCAAATAAAACAAATAATATGTCTATTATTATCAGAAAAATATAAAGAATCTTAATATAATATCCATTTAGTCCCGGTTGTAGTCACAAACCGGGACTAAAGATATTTCCCGCTATTTCCCACCGCTTCCCGCCAAGTTTTCCCGCCCTTTCCTTTTTACGAGAGCTTTTAGTCCCGATTGTAGTCACTAACCGGGACTAAAGATATTTCCCGCCATTTCCCAAAGCTTCACGCCAAGTTTTCCCGCCCTTTCCCTCTATTTATACGGTGATCGCGCCATGGCTATCTACACATCCACACCTTCCTGTCCCTCCTGTCCCTCAAGGTTCCGCATGCCAGGCGGCCATCATGAACCACTTCTACCACAAGCTCACGCCGGAGCAGCGGATGGATCCCCAGTGGGATCCCGACAACTACGACACCTGGAATGCCTTCTTCGCGTTTGGAGGATGGAGCCCAGTCCTCCGGCATCTCCAATAAACTGGTCATAGAGGCACTCCCTAATATGTGACCTCACGCGTTTGGAGATCAGATCTTAATGGTAAGTATGAATCAGGACTAAAGGCCCCCCTTTAGTCCCGGTCCAGCCACAAAACGGGACTAACACACTCAAGATTGTTTACACACAACACTATAAAAATGGACACATGGAGCATCTTCACTCATAAAATGTTACAATTATTACACATCATTTCTTCGCGTGTGTTCCGTTCTGATCCCGCCATATCCATGGAGCATCTTCATTCATTAACATGATGCTTGGGTTATCCTTCACCGTGAAGGGCAGAATTTCATGAAACTTATCACAATCTTCTGACATGTCTGTCTTGTCCTCCACTCCCACAATGTTTCTTTTTCCTGAAAGAACTATGTGGCGCTTTGGCTCATCGTCTGATGTATTCTTTTTCTTATTTTTTCTTTTTCTAGGTTTGGTAGACATGTCCTTCACATATAAAACCTGAGCTACATCATTGGCTAGGACGAATGGTTCGTCTAAGTACCCAAGATTGTTGAGATCCAACGATGTCATTCTGTATTTCTTGTCTACCTCAACCCCTCCTCCTGTCAGCTTGACCCATTTGCACCGAAACATGGGGACCTTAAAAGTAGGTCCATAGTCAAGTTCCCATATCTCCTCTATGTAACCATAATATGTGGTTTTTGACCCATTGTTGTCTGTTGCATCAAAGCGGACACCACTATTTTGGTTGGTGCTCTTTTTATCTTGGGCTATCGTGTAAAATGTATACCCATTTATCTCGTACCCTTGGAAAGTCGATATAGTCGAAGATGGTGACCTAGACAACAAGTATAGCTGATCTCCAAGATTGTTGTTTTTGATGAGATGTTGCAACCAACCGCCGAAGCTCTTCATGTGTTCATCTCTAATCCAAGAGTCATGCTTTCCAGGGTTGTTGGAGCGTAAGATTTTCTTGTGTTCCTCGATATATGGGGCTGCCAAGATAGAATTCTGTAGAATGGTGTAATGTGCTTCCGTGTAAGAATGTCCGTCCCTACATATTATTGATTTCCTTCCTAGAGTACCCTTTCCACTCAGTCTTCCCTCATACCACGATTGAGGAAGACCAATCGGCCTAAGGTCAGGAACGAAGTCAACACAAAATTCAATGACCTACTCTGTTCCATAGCCCTTGGAGATGCTTCCTTCTGGCCTAGTACGGTTACGAACATATTTCTTTAAGATTACCATGAACCTCTCAAAGGGAAACATATTGTGTAGAAATACAGGACCGAGAATGGAAATCTCTTCGACTAGGTGAACCAGCAGGTGCGTCATAATATTGAAGAAGGATGGTGGGAACACCAACTCAAAACTAACAAGACATTGGACCATATCATTCTGCAACCGTGGTAGATCTTCGGGATTGATTATCTTCTGAGAGATTGCATTGAGAAATGCACATAGCTTCATAATGGGTACTCGAACATTATCTAGTAGAAGCCCCTCAATGCAATTGGAAGCATTTGCGTCATAATCACATGGCAGTCATGAGACTTTAGGTTTTGGAACTTTTTTCTTCCATATTTATTATTCCCTTTATATTCGATGAGAAGCCAGACGGGACCTTAATACTGCTTAGGCATTCAAAAAATATTTCCTTCTCTTGTTTGGTAAGAGCGTAGCTGGCATGACCTTGAAACCATTCTGGATGCAAGCCATCTGGGTCTTTCATACGTTGATGGTCCTTTCGTGATTCTGATGTATCTTTTGTCTTCCCATACACGCCCAAGAAGCCTAGCAGGTTCACGCAAAGATTCTTCGTCACATGCATCACATCGATTGCAGAGCGAACCTCTAAGAATTTCCAATATGGTAGCTCCAAAAATATAGATTTCTTCTTCCACATGGGTGCGTGGCCTTCAGCGTCCTTCGGAACAGATTTTCCGCTAGGACCCTTTCCAAAGGTTACCATTTGATCCAAATCTTTGACCATATCAAATATATCAGCACCAGTACGCTCCTTAGGCTTCGTCTGGTGACATGCCAGGCCGTTGAAATGCTTGCCTTTCTTTCTTAAGGGATGCTTGGCCAAAAGAAATCAACGATGCTCATTGTATACTTTCAGTCTCATCTAAACAGTGTGTGCATGCATTGTATCCCTTGTTTGACTGTCCTGAAAGGTTACTAAGAGCAGGCCAATCATTGATTGTCATGAAAAGCAATGCTCGGAGGTTAAATTCTTCCTGCTTGTGCTAATCCACAACTGTGTAAAAGTTCTTCCACCAAATGCCTTAGGTACACATCAATGTCGTTGCCGGGTTGCTTCGGACCTTGGATCAACACTGGCATCATAATGAACTTACGCTTCATGCACAACCAAGGAGGAAGGTTATAGATGCATAGAGTCACGGGCCAGGTGCTCTGACTGGAGCTCTGCTCCCCAAAGGGATTCATGCCATCTGTACTTAGACCAAACATTAAACTCCTTTCGTCATCTGCAAACTCCGGGTACTTTCTATCGATTATTCTCCATTGCGACCCATCAGCGGGGTGTCTCAACATCCCGTCTGACTTACGTTCCTCTTTATGCCATCGCAACAACTTGGCATGCTCTTTGTTTCTGAATAAGGGTTTCAACCGTGGTATTATAGGAGCATACCACATCACCTTGGCAGGAACCCTCTTCCGGGGGGCTCGCCCTCAACGTCACCGGGGTCATCTCGTCTAATCTTATATCGAAGTGAAGTGCATACCGGGAATGCATCCAAATTCTCATACTCCTCACTGCGATAGAGGATGTAGTCATTAGGGCATGTGAAAAGGAAACAGATGCCGCCTAGAAGGGGGGTGAATAGGCGGTTTAAAACTTTTACGAGATGGGCTTAACAAAGGCGGAATAAAACTAGCATTTACTTTGTCAAGCACAAAACCTATATAAACTACGGTTCACCTATGTGCACCAACAACTTATGCTAAGCAAAACAGGCAACTATGTGATAGCTAGATATAAGAAATCAAGCACGAAGGCTATCACAAAGTAAAGTGCATAAGTAAATAGCTCGGGTATAGAGATAACCGAGGCACGCGGAGACGATGATTTATTACCGAGTTCCTCCCATAAAGAGAGTACGTCTCGTTGGAGAGGGGGTGGTATCAAACCACCTACGCCACAAAAGGCCTCCCTTATTCTCCGGTGAATCTCACCCCAACGGGATCGATCCACACTTCCACTATCGGTGCACTTGTCGGTGGCAACCGGAACCTCTCACAAGGTTGGGGCACTTCTCCACAACTTAATCGGAGGCTCCCAACAAACGCCACCAAGGCCACAACCTGCAACACCAACAAACCGTCTAGGGTTCCAAGAACCCAAGAGTAAAAAGCTTCTCAACTTTCACTCACCAAATCCTCCGAGGAGAACTCAAACCTATGCACCAAATGCAATGGCAAGAACACATGAAGTGCTCAAGTCCTTCTCTCCCAAATTCCACAAAATCTACAAAAGCTAGTGGGAGAATAAGAGAGGAAGAACACACGAGGAAATCCACAAAAGAAACCCCAAGATCTAGATCCCAATATGTTCCCCTCACATAGAGGAGAGATGGATTGGTGGAGTTGTAGATCTAGATCCCCCCTTTCAAATCCCCCAAAAAGATTCAAGAAATATGGGATGGATTGAGAGTATTTGCAAGCTCTTGAAGGTCAAAACAATGGAGGAGGGAGAGAATGCAAGCAACAGGCCTAAGGAGGAAGAAGGGGTCTAATTATACCCCTCCCCAACGAAATATGACCGTTTGGGACCTTCCAGGCCGGATAATCCGCCCCTCCCCCGGATATTCCGGGTTCCCCGTACCAAAAAAATGGCTAAGGACTTCGCGGCGCGACCCTCAGTATAGGGGCGGATTTTTGGGGCGGATAATCCGCCCCCATGGCCGGATAATCCGCCCCCCCTGAAAACTGGCAGGAACAGCAAAACTGAAACCATCATAACTTTTTCATTCGAACTCCGATTTTGATGATCTTGGGCTCGTTTCGAAGATAGTAACGATCTCTACAAGATCATGCAGGGAACCATCATAGTCCAGCAATGGAGGATATAACAAAATGATGAAAGGTTTAACCTATCTATAAAAGACAAACCGGTAAAACCTCCAATATCGAAAACACAATAGAGAATGCATAAGAAATCTGTTTTCGATGGACTTAAGCTTGTCATAGAGATTGACACAATATCTAAATCCTCTCATGGATAAGAACCAAGAAATATGATGCCAAGTATGCAAAGGTTTGAGCTCTCACCGAGGGATATGATCAAGTTACTCACTTGAGAGCCCCTCTTGATAGTACGGTTATCTATCCTATAAACCGGTCTCTCCAACTAACACCACGAGACCAGTTAGAAAGAAACCCTATCAAAATCAAACCTTTGCCTTGTATATTCCACACCTTAGGATGGAGCACCTTTCTTGATTGCACTAGCTTGGTGAAGATGCTCCCCCATATTCCACTATGGAAGAGCCTCTCTTTTAGGCATATCTTCACATATCCATGATCACCATAAGGATGGCACGATACACTTGAGATCATCTTAAGAAACCTTGATCAACACTTGATCTTCTTCACTTTATTCTTATTCCAACCTTGAAGCCACCATATGGTTCAAGCATTGTCTATGGACAAATCCTACAAGTAAAACTCAATGCAAACATAAGTCCATAAAACATTGTCATTAATTACCAAAACCACACATGGGGGCACACATGTTCTTTCAATCTCCCCCATTTTGGTAATTGATGACAATCCTTTGAGAGGGTTTATATAATCAACTTAACAAAAAATGGTTGCGCCAACATCAAATACTACACAAGTATGTGATGTTGGTACGCACATAATATATAGAGCAAGATCCCCCACAATATATGCGTGTGTGATGAACCATTACCGTTGGTGGAGTTTCCTTTATATATTCAACATGCAAAGCAACAACAAAGATGCAAGAGCATGAGAGGAAAATGCTTAAGAACAAACTTCCCTTAAACCCTCCAAAACATCTCCCCCATTGGCATCGATTGCCAAAATGGGTGAACAGTTCTAGACGACCAATATATTAATAATTCCTCCAAAGGTGTGTCTTCGCACATATACAGTGATGAATACTTGGGAGGGAGTAGAACTATATCGAGGACCCGAAGATTGCCAAAGTAAAAAAATAAAAGATGCAAGCAATCACAAGATCCGACAAACCAATTTGAAAACAACAAATGAGTCCAAATGGAAACTACAAGATATTATGATATGAGCAAAAGAGTGTTTTAAATAACAAATAGAGAAGCTCCCCAATATTTGTGCACAATTTTAAAATAAATGCATTGGAATACATAATGCACAAATATGGAATCCTTGTTCCCCCATAAGAATTTAAAACACAACACATGAAAGATCAAATAAATGATTAAATAAAATAGAGAAGCTCCCCAAGATTTGTGCATACTTTAAAATTGGTGTATTTAAATACAAAAAAGCACAAATATGGAATCCTCACTCCCCCATAAACATTTAAGGCATAATAAATGAGATAGAAGATAAATGAGCATTATTAAATGAATTAGATGAGCTCCCCAAAGATAATGCACCAATTATGATAATTGCATTTGGGAACAAGGTGCATAAGCATGGAATCCTCACTCATCCAAGTTCATTGAACAATACAAGGCATGAGAGAACAAATATGAGTGCCCAAAGATGCAAACAATAGGAACAAGCACCCATAGGCAATTAAATTTGGAAGCCACCAAAGAATCAAAAGGAATAGAAAGGTGGTCTCCAAGGATTAAAAATCAACTAACATTATCTTCACATATGTGTGTATGTTTCTAAATGGATAACATCACAAAGACATATGACCATAACGAAACAAGCACACACAAAGAAGATATACAATAAATCACATAAAAGGACAAAACCAACTCCCAAAAAGAATAAGGTTCCAACAAGTAAACCAAACTCTCCAAACTTTTCATGATGGCACAAAATACCAAAACGAATAGATCAAACTTCCAAGCACATAAAACCCGATATGGATGAAACAAGGAAGCATAAAAAGATTGTTCTAGATAATATAGGAGAGCTCACCCATAAGTAGTACATTATATAGAATTTTCTTTTGAATGCAAAATGCACACAAATGGGATCATCACTACTACCTACAATAAGTAAAACACAAGAGGACATCAATAAAATAAGAAGATCCAAAAGAAGCAAGGAAGCCTTGGGAGACAACACAAAACATTTTCTTGGCCAAAGATAGGATAAAATTAAACAAAGGCCAAAGTGAATATGATCAATAAATTCTACCATAAATTGAGTACTCATTGTCCAAGGACAATAAATATTGGGAATAATTTTCCCAAGGTAGCTTGCATGGATATCCAAGATCATAGTCACAACAAGAAGCATATAACAAAATATAAGAATTAAGCATGATACTTCGAACAAGATTCTTGGTAGCTTCCAATAGTCACACAATCACTAGTGATTAGATTAACTTGAAGCAAATGGTTTCCATGATGATATAGAGAAATATGAGGAAACACATACCAAGAAACACTCTCATATACAAGATCCAAAATATGATCAATAAATGCATTCAAACAAATTGGAACTTGTAAGAGCAAATGTGTCACATAGGCGCCAGATAATTATCCATATCAATTCTAAGTGACACAACCTCGAATATTCACATTTTTTAGGATTGTAATATGCACTAAGCATATGAATCCCCCATAATGTGATACTACCATAAAACCAACACGAGGCAACGGATCCAAATAGATATAATTAATGGACATTATAGAGCTTAAATTTCTCATGTACACACATTTTTAGGATTGTGGAATGCCCGAGCATAACACTCCCCCAAAATGGGATAGTCCATTAATCTCTCACAAGAGCCAAATAAGATACCAAATATAACCAAGAAAGGCTCAATCATAAGAAACACACATACATGGTGTGCCACCTAATGATACACAAAAATATGCTTGATTCCTCAAGATAATTAAGTGGAAATCAAAACATGTACAAGAGCATGGAAGATACAAAACCAACACATGAACAAGGGGGCGAGTAACTTTCAATGTAATGAGTTAAGCATATGTTACCGCAAGGAGGAACATTGGATATATAGTAGAGGCAATATAATCCACATGACTTGACTTGACAATTACACTAGATGAAGATCCCTCAATTCTTCATAATGTAACCAAGTCTCCAATGCCCTCCAACCAACACCTATTGAAAAAGTTTTAGCTAGATGGTCCCCAACCAAGTTGGGTCCTAAGAAGTTAGTAACAATAGTCTTGGCCACCCAAATGGTTCTTTTCTTGACACCACATTGGGCACCAACAAATTTGGCAAACACATTGCCAACCTCATTATTACAAAGAGAAAAGCATCATCAATAATGATAGGATTGGATGAGGAGATACCAATAGTGCATGAGGAAGAAATGTGCCCCTTCTCACGGCATATGTAGCAAGTTCTTATCTTGCTATCTTTCTTCTTAGGTGAAGCCACAACTCGAGGAAGAGCTCGAGTAGTCCTCTTAGGAAGAGGCCCGTCAATGACTTGAGGTGGGGTTTGAGGCTGCTTCCCTTGTTGCTTCACACTAAGAGGCTTTTTCTTCAATGGGCAAGATCTAACATGGTGCCCTTCTTCCTTGCACTTGAAGCAAACAATGTTGGCCGGATTCTTGACTTGAACTTGGCCATTTTTCTTGTTTCCCTTATGCTTCAACTTGATAGTGGACTTGTTCTTGACATTGGAGTTGAATCCAAGCCCACTCTTGTCATTGGGGGATTTTTGCACACTCATGATTTTGTCGAGTGCGGCCGTCCCTTGATGACCCTTTTTCAAGTCATTCTTCAAAGAAGTGACTTGATCCTTGAGCTCTTTGATTTCCTCTACATGGTTAGTTTCAACAAAAGTACTAGAGGAAGTAGATGCTACATTGTTAGAGCAACAAGGCACGGAATGTAATTCATCACGAGATATAGCATGGTTGTGAGAGGATGAATTACAAGGACTAGCACATGGAAATACAACATTTGGAGTAGATATAGTGCTAATGTCCACATGAGGTCCACTAGATGTTACCTTTGACACGATGGCCTCATGATCTAACTTTAGCCTACCATGGGAGACTAGAAGACCCTCATGCGAGCTCGAGAGCTTAACATGACTTTCTTCTAATTTCCCATAGTTGCTAGTTAGCAATGCAAGTTGATCCTTTAGCTCAACATTCTCCTTCAAAATAGATGCTTCACAATAAATGGAGTTAGTAGCACAAGCATCATCACTATTAGCAAGAGGTGAGGGAAACTTGGCAAGCTCTTTTGAGTATGAAGCTTTAAGTTTCTCATGCGACTCGGTGAGTTTGATGAGCTCCCTCTTAACGACCCGAGAGCCATTTTCGAGGTGCTTAAAATCCTCAACAAGTTTAGCATAAGAAACATCAAGTTCATCATTTTTAATCTTGAAGGAGTTTGCCACCGCAAGTTCTCTATCATGGTATTCCTTTACTCTAGATAATTCTAGAGTAGAAGTCTCCTCAAGAGATTCTTTGGTGGTTTGTTCTTCTTCAAGGGAGTCCTTTAGTTGAGCAATTTCATTAGCATACTCACGCTCAAGCGCAAACTTTTCATCAATTATGTTTTCTTGATCCTCGATTTGTGCTTCTAACTTATCAATATGTTCTTTGCTCTTAATAGAAGTCCAAGATTTCAACAAAGTTAGAGCAAGAAATATTATTCTTAACAAGGGCACGATAAACAATCTCACCCTTTTCATATAAATCATCAATATCAAGCTCTTCTTCCACATTATCCACATCCTCCTCATCACAAGAGGTAATGGGTTCCAAAGTAGGAGTTATCTTTGAATCCCTAGCCATAAGGAATAGGTGGGTACCGGAAGAAGGTGAAGATGATATTGCATTTGTGGCTTCATTCAAAACCTTGTCTTGGCCCATAGAATCTTTGGTTTCCTCTACATGGTTAGCAACACAAGCACTAGAGGAAATAGAAGCATTTTTATCATGGCAACAAGAAAACACAAGCATATCATCATGAGATTTATTCAAGTCATTTCTACATGATATGCAAGGACTATTAACACAAGCATGTAAGAAGTTTGTAGTGCTAGAAGTGTTAAAGTCCAAAGATAGATCATTGCAACTAGATAGAGATGATGGATTATAAATAGTAAGCACACTATCCAAATTGTAATTTCTATCACCACTCACTATATCATTACCTTGTGAAAATTCACATGTTTGTGAAATGGTAGAAGATGAGAACTCATCTTGACCGGAAGTGGAAGCAACAAAATCATCCTCAACAATATTGGACACAACATATTTATCTTGAAGTTTTGTCCATAACTCATGAGCGCTCCAAAAAGGAATGATTGAAGAGGTAACTACATATCTCAAAGCATTAACAAGCATATTAGAAGCTTGAGCATCGAGATATAAGTTTTTCTCATCCTCACAAGATAGATTTTTGAAATCCATAGGAGGATAAAAACCTATATCTACAATACGCTCCAAATTTGGGTCCATGTCCCGAAAATGAATAAGCATACGAGTTTACCATATATCATAATTTGTGCCATCGAATAAGAACATGTCATTGTGCACTAATCCCCTAGCCGACATCTTTACTCTCAAGGCGGTGAAGCCTAAAATGAGAGACCGGGATCTGATACCAATTGAAAAGGATACAGATGCCGCCTAGAGGGGGGGTGAATAGGCAGCTAAAACTTTTACGAGATGGGCTTAACAAAGGCGGAATAAAACTAGCGTTTACTTTGTCAAGCACAAAACCTATACAAAATACGGTTCACCTATGTGCACCAACAACTTATGCTAAGCAAAACATGCAACTATGTGATAGCTAGATATAAGAAATCAAGCACGAAGGCTATCACAAAGTAAAGTGCATAAGTAAATAGCTCGGGTATAGAGATAACCGAGGCACATGGAGACGATGATTTATTACCGAGTTCCTCCCATAAAGAGAGTACGTCTCGTTGGAGAGGGGGTGGTATCAAACCACCTACGCCACAAAAGGCCTCCCTTATTCTCCGGTGAATCTCACCCCAACGGGATTGTCACATCCCAAGATTTTCTAAATCTTGTAATGTGAAAAATAAATGAATAAATAAAACTTTGTTGATTTTCAGGGTGAGAAGAAACTTTTTGAATCCAATTGGAAACCTTCAAACCAATTTGGATCAAATAAAATCCTAAAGAGATTTAAAAAGATAAACATTTAATAAAGGAAAAATAAAATATTTGGATTCACTATTTTGAAATCTTTTAATAAAAGATTTGACTTTAAAATGAGAAGGAAGAAATTAAATGAGGAATTATTTTATAAGCCAAATTAAAACTTGGTCAAGCCTTTGAAATGAAATATTTCTATTTGAGAAAAATAGTAAAGGTTTATTTCAATAAAGTAATAAGGATTTAATATCCAAGTTTTATAAATAAAGGTTTTACTATTTTAATTAACCATCAAAAACTTATTTATTTAATTCAAATAAGTTTTCCAAGTATTTTATATTCTCAAATAAAACCTACTAATTTGGTTTTGTTATTGTTTTAGATTTGAAAATGGAGTTTTGAATAAATCAAAATCTATTTGATTTAATAACAATGGTCTATTTATTTAATTAATAATGGACCCTAAAATAAAAATATTATTTTGATCTTTGGACTTTGGTTTATGTTGTTAAACAGAACCAAATTCAATTGCAATGTTTGGTGAATGTTTGAATTGATTTGAATGTTGAATTGTTGTTTGAAATTCAAATAGAAAATGGATTTAGAAAAAGATAAAACTTTCAGGAAGAAAAAAAATAGGAATCAGACACAGCCCAGTCGACAAGCCCACTAAGCCCAGTACCAGCCCACTTCCACTCTCCCTCTGCGAAACGTTTTCCACCTATTAACTGACCCGCAGAGCAACTGACTGGTGGCCCCTTCTTCCCTCTAACCTTCTCGTTGACAGCAAGGCCCCACAGCACTATTCCTTCTCTTCTTCCTCGCGCAGACAACGCCCTGCCGTTGCAGCCATTACTCCGGCGATCAATACGCGTTGATTCCGCGACCGTTACTCGCCGTGACTGCGCCCATTTAACCGCATGTGACTTCTCTCCATTTCCCCTCACACGCCTCCCTCTCTCTACCCCTAGGTTGCTGCAAATCGAGCTCGCACTCCCACTTCTCCGACCACCGTCCCCATCCAATTCCGGCCGAGCCTCGCCACCCCTTGCCTCCCCAAGGACACGGGAACATTCCCCACTCCCAGACGCTTCTCCCTGTACCTCCCATTCAACCGCGGGCGCTCCAGAACGTCGGCTCCGTCTTCAACTGAGCACCTCCGCGTCTGCAAGCAACTCCGGCGACCCTCCTGGTAAGCACAGACCGCCCCTCTCCTTCTCCTTCACGCACGCGTCATCGCCTCGACCATGCGCATCTAACCACTCTCTCGGTTTGCCCCCTTGTGATCTGTAGCGTCGACCCCGTCCACGAACAGGACCATCTGACGCCGACGACGACTCCGGCGAGGAATTGCTGCTGTCCCTGAGCTCCCCTTGCCACGCCGACCACACGTCGAGCTTCACAGTGACCTCCTGAACCCGGTGAGCACCTCCCCTTCCTTCTTTGCTTCCTAGAACCGCCGCTAGCCCATCGTCCGACCGTCGCCGCCGTCTGCCGCCGCGCAGCGCCGCCAGTTAGTGGCAATTAGACAGTAGCCGTTAGATCGTTATCGCGTGGCTGAGATTAGAACTGAGCAAAGCGGTATGAGTCAACTAGAGCCGTGCAATCTGCTTAATATCCAACACACCAGAGAGGCTGATCCGCACGAACCGGTACCAGCGAATAGGAAAGCGACGCGTGGCACCAGACGATTTAAAACAGAATTTTTAAAACAGATTTAGATGCAAACTTGAAACCTTTGTAACTTTTCATCCACATGTCCAAAATTTACAAATTTGATATCAATGGAATCAGTGGAACAAGCCCTAGCCAACCATGCAATTTGTTTAGTAAAAAGTTTCTGTTAAAATGTTTGTTTTTGCAGAAACATTTGTATGCTTGTTTAGGTTAGAAAAATTGTTCAAAAAGTTTCTTGAGGTTGAAATCTTGGCAAATTAGTTTGTGATGAACTTACTGACCCTAGGAACCAACCCATAGTTTTAAAAAAAATGAATTTGGTAAAGTTTAGGATGGATTAATTCATTTAGCCCATTTCTAGCCAAATAAAAATAATGGTTTTGTTATGAAAATATTTTTTGGAGTAAAAACTTTGGGAAAATGATTTAAAACAAACCTACCGACCCTAAACACCAAGTTTGAGAAACAACCACTTATTTGGTGAACAACATAAAGTTGTTGCTTTGATAAAAATATTTTTCCACCACATAAAATGATGAATGGATTTAAAAATGGTTTGTGAATAAAACCCTTTTGCAAATGACTTTGCCACTTTGGAAAATGTCCACTTTGAGCCTTACAATGAGTAGAGCCTAGTAGAGACCACCTTGGCAAATAAAACTATCTTATGCATGTTTGCATGCATAACTTAGAACCCATTATTTTATGTGTGTGAATTGTTTGTTTGATTATTGGTTGGAATGTTAGTTGATATTGTGTTTGCTTGATTGATTGTAGTGAAGTTAGAAAAGTGTGAAACTAGCAAGATCAAGAAGTGAACCACCATTCCCTACCAAAAAGGCAAGTTACACTATCATCTAAAGTCCTAATATTTTCATTATACTTAGTGGATTTTGAAACATGCATGAAAAGAAATTTCTATACTTATGCTATGCTAAATCCTAATAGGATACCCTATACATTCCTTAGTGAAAACAAAGTAGTTGTTACATGCTTAGCCATGCTATATTTTTGAAAAGAGATACATGTTGTGATTTATGAAGTTGAGAAAAGGACTTGTGTTTTACATAATAAAACAAGGACTCAATGAACCACCTTGGGTGGACAGGGATACTTTGAGTTTTGGAGAAGGTGGCAACAAAAGGAACCATGTCTATGGCAATCTCTTTGTGTTGTGCTCCAAAAGAAAACCACCCAGGAAACTTAGAGATTGAACATGTTTCTCCAATTGTGGCTTTCGTGTACAACCACATGCTATTTATGGCTCTGGCTTAGTCAACTACATTGGGAATACCCATGCATTGTCTTTAGGTTACTGAAAATGAGGACCTGGAATCCTACATGGGTACTGAAGACAAGCTAGCAATGGTGTATGGGAGGACCCTCTGGAAAGACTTCGTCACATTCTCAATCTGCCAGTACTCCATCTTGGTGAGCACTAATCCAGTGGCCACTGGTGGCAACAAGATGAGACTGTGACATGTGGGTAAAGTGTACTACTTCTGCAGAAGATAATAAAATCTAAGTACTTAGCCTTGTCCCCGGTTATGGACAATACTGAGCAACTAAAGCTTGAAGCTATGGGAAATCTCGACATTCCAATTTCTAAAAGAAAAACTTTTAAGTGACAACAAAAGACTTGATGCACTTGGGGTTACCAAGGATCTCAAGAGATTTTGATGAAAACTTGAACACTTGGGGTTACCAAGGAGCTCAAGAGATTTTGATGAAAACTTGAACACTTGGGGTTACCAAGGAGCTCAAGAGATTTTGACAAAGACACTTGGTGGATTCCAAGGAGGTGACAAAAGATCAAAACCCTTTTGAAAAGATAGGATAAATTATTGCTTTCTGCAAATGAGCCTAAAACCCTACTTAGCCAAATATGCATGTAATGATAGGATCCACTTATATTCAACTTAGTAGTGAAACTTGCCAATACAATTCAAATGTATTGACCCTTGTGGCTGTAACTTGTAATGTTGCAGGTTTGATTGTTTTTGAGAAGATTGATTGATTGATTAGGATTACAAAGTCTACAACCAACATGTCTGCCTGTGGCACTTTGAAGATGAAGGACCCCATGCTTATAGTTATTCCGCTGCAATGTAATAATGAGCTATGTAAGATGTAATAAAATTATGTTATTCCTGGTTATAAAGTTATATTATGACCTTTGTTTCTTGATATTACATCTTAACTATGGATGCTAGCTATTGCAAACACAGGGGACTCCACCTTATATTAAATAAAGGTTGGGACACTCCCTCTACAGATGGTATCAGAGCATTGTGATGCCTGTAGGATTTGTAAACCTAGGATTGGACAAAAACCCTTAGAAAAATAGGAGTTGTATTTTTTCCAAAACTTATTTACAAACAATCTTGTAAACTCTTTCCTCAACCATTTTGTTTTCAACTCTACCTCTCTCCTATTTCAAACTTGATGGAAAAACCTACCCCATGACCAAAGACTTCACCATGTGCAAAGGACTCCATCAACTCTAATGACTTCAACTTCTTCAAACTCTAATGACTTCAACATCTTCAGCATGTTCACCAAAGACCTCAACCTTGGATACCACTAAGGACTACAAGAGATACAAGGAAATCTTTCTCAAGGTATGGAGGCTAAGGGAATGCAAAATTAGAAGGAGTTCACTTCACTAGAAGTTATTGTAACCAAGAGTTTTTCTCAAGGAAACCATGATCTCATGCAAGAAGAATCAACCAAGAAGGAAGGAAAGATCACAAGTGAACCATATAGATGGACCACCATATTTTTAGTAAAGTCAAACACACCAACTTATGTGGTGTAACAAAAATATTTTGTTGCCTAAGTATGTGCTTGAACTTTGTTGTTTGAGTGAAAAGTTGTTTGTGAATGTTTGCACATTGCTTGAGTGAATTGTGATATGTGTGATTAGAACTATTTCCTTAGAAATATCTTGCCTATTCTAATCTTCATTCAACCCAAACAGATGACTACTCCAAGAGACTCCAACATCGAGGTTGATGACACCAACACCAACCAAAAGGACAGCACGAAAGAACTCATAGGAACCCAACACCAGTTGAACCAGATGACAGCTCAGTTCATAGCTAACACTAGTGGTGAAGATCCAACACTGCAAGTATTCTTGGAAACTCAAGCCCAATTGATGCTTAAGGTGACTGATCAAATGATCAATATGGAAGAAATCTATTCCAAAAGAGTTTGTGACAACAAGGATGACAGAAATGTTATTCTAGATGGAGCCCCAGCTTGCATTATTTGTGGAGACAGGGATCATACTTCCAAGGAGCATAGAGATCAATGCCCCAACTGTGAAGAGAAACATCCTGTTGGACAATGTCCCACCTCTCAAGCTACTTGCTACCTATGTGAAGGAAACAACCATGTCCCTATCCAATGCCCCATCTATTCCTTTGTTGAACAAAGGAAACAAGGTGGAGTGCAACAAATGATTGCAAACTATCCAGAAGGATCCAAGTCTACCGAGAAGGTTGATGACAAAGGAAAAGGACCACTTATACCTCCAAACAAGACAACCCAATTCAAAGGACCAAAGAAAGGGCCTATGAATTATCCAAAGAGCAAGAGAAGGTCCAAGAAACATGTAGACATTCCTACCTACCAGATAACATATGAACAACATGAACTAGATGCACTCCTAGCTTTGGAGAAACCCAAAAAGCAAAAGAAGGACAAAAGCCATGTGCAATGTCATAAATGTAAAGAAATGGGACACTATTCCAGTGAATGCCCAG
Source organism: Avena sativa (assembly GCA_916181665.1). Lineage (NCBI taxonomy): Eukaryota > Viridiplantae > Streptophyta > Magnoliopsida > Poales > Poaceae > Avena > Avena sativa. Next base: position 431,193,126 of record OV702280.1, read on the forward strand.
AGAACCAGAAGAATAAGGAAATTGGTCAAGTGAGGTGCAACAACTGCAAAGAGCTAGGCCATTATGTAGCAACTTGTCCACAAGAGCCACGTAAAGAACTCAAAGACATCAACTGTTTCAATTGCAAGAACCCAGGACATTATGCAAGCAACTGTCCAGAAAACATGAAGAACAAGCTGAACAAGCCTATGGAGAATCTCAACCTTGGCCCATGAGTCAAGTGTGGAAACCAAGGACACAATGCAAATGTTTGCCCAGAGAAGTTTCCCCAAGATCCCAAGCAAGCCAACATGTAGTTAGTTGGAAAAAAAATTTAAGGGTGGTAGTACCCTAGATGCTTTGAGCCTACTAGTAACCCTAGCCTTTCCAAATCTCGGGACGAGATTTATTTTAAGGGTGGTAGCCTGTCACATCCCAAGATTTTCTAAATCTTGTAATGTGAAAAATAAATGAATAAATAAAACTTTGTTGATTTTCAGGGTGAGAAGAAACTTTTTGAATCCAATTGGAAACCTTCAAACCAATTTGGATCAAATAAAATCCTAAAGAGATTTAAAAAGATAAATATTTAATAAAGGAAAAATAAAATATTTGGATTCACTATTTTGAAATCTTTTAATAAAAGATTTGACTTTAAAATGAGAAGGAAGAAATTAAATGAGGAATTATTTTATAAGCCAAATTAAAACTTGGTCAAGCCTTTGAAATGAAATATTTCTATTTGAGAAAAATAGTAAAGGTTTATTTAAATAAAGTAATAAGGATTTAATATCCAAGTTTTATAAATAAAGGTTTTACTATTTTAATTAACCATCAAAAAATTATTTATTTAATTCAAATAAGTTTTCCAAGTATTTTATATTCTCAAATAAAACCTACTGATTTGGTTTTGTTAATGTTTTAGATTTGAAAATGGAGTTTTGAATAAATCAAAATCTATTTGATTTAATAACAATGGTCTATTTATTTAATTAATAATGGACCCTAAAATAAAAATATTATTTTGATCTTTGGACTTTGGTTTATGTTGTTAAACAGAACCAAATTCAATTGCAATGTTTGGTGAATTTTTGAATTGATTTGAATGTTGAATTGTTGTTTGAAATTCAAAACAGAAAATGGATTTGGAAAAAGATAAAACTTTCAGGAAGAAAAAAAATAAGAATCAGAAACGCGTCGACCCCGACCACGAGCATGACCATCTGACGCCGACGACGACTCCGGCGAGGAATTGCTGCTGTCCCTGAGCACCCCTTGCCACGCCGACCACACGTCGAGCTTCACAGTGACCTCCTGAACTCGGTGAGCACCTCCCCTTCCTTCTTTGCTTCCTAGAACCGCAGCTAGCCCATCGTCCGACCGTCGCCGCCGTCTGCCGCCGCGCAGCGCCGCCAGTTAGTGGCAATTAGAAAGTAGCCGTTAGATTGTTATCGCGTGGCTGAGATTAGAACTGAGCAAAGCGGTATGAGTCAACCAGAGCCGTGCGATCTGCTTAAGATCCAACGCACCAGAGAGGCTGATCCGCACGAACCGGTACCAGTGAATAGGAAAGCGACGCGTGGCACCAGACGATTTAAAACAGATTTAGATGCAAACTTGAAACCTTTGTAACTTTTGATCCACACGTCCAAAATTTACAAATTTGATATCAATGGAATCGGTGGAACAAGCCCTAGCCAACCATGCACTTTGTTTAGTAAAAAGTTTCTGCTAAAATGTTTGTTTTTGCAGAAACATTTGTATGCTTGTTTAGGTTAGAAAAATTGTTCAAAAAGGTTCTTGAGGTTGAAATCTTGGCAAATTAGTTTGTGATGAACTTACTGACCCTAGGAACCAACCCATAGTTTTAAAAAAAATGAATTTGGTAAATTTAGGATGGATTAATTCATTTATCCCATTTCTAGCCAAATAAAAATAATGGTTTTGTTATGAAAATATTTTTTGGAGTAAAAACTTTGGGAAAATGATTTGAAACAAACCTACTAACCCTAAACACCAAGTTTGAGAAACAACCACTTATTTGGTGAACAACATAAAGTTTTTGCTTTGATAAAAATATTTTCCACCACATAAAATGATGAATGGATTTAAAAATGGTTTGTGAATAAAACCCTTTTGCAAATGACTTTGCCACTTTGGAAAATGTCCACTTTGAGCCTTACAATGAGTAGAGCCTAGTAGAGACCACCTTGGCAAATAAAACTATCTTATGCATGTTTGCATGCATAACTTAGAACCCATTATTTTATGTGTGTGAATTGTTTGTTTGATTATTGGTTGGAATGTTAGTGGATATTGTGTTTGCTTGATTGATTGTAGTGAAGTTAGAAAAGTGTGAAACTAGCAAGATCAAGAAGTGAACCACCATTACCTACCAAAAAGGCAAGTTACAGTATCATCTAAAGTCCTAATATTTTCATTATACTTAGTGGATTTTGAAACATGCATGAAAAGAAATTTCTATACTTATGCTATGCTAAATCCTAATAGGATACCCTATACATTCCTTAGTGAAAACAAAGTAGTTTTTACATGCTTAGCCATGCTATATTTTTGAAAAGAGATACATGTTGTGATTTATGAAGTTGAGAAAAGGACTTGTGTTTTACATAATAAAACAAGGACTCAATGAACCACCTGGGTGGACAAGGATACTTTGAGTTTTGGAGAAGGTGGCAACAAAAGGAACCATGTCTATGGCAATCTCTTTGTGTTGTGCTCCAAAAGAAAACCACCCAGGAAACTTAGAGATTGAACATGTTTCTCCAATTGTGGCTTTCATGTACAACCACATGCTATTTATGGCTCTGGATTAGTCAACTACATTGGAAAGACCCATGCATTGTCTTTAGGTTACTGAAAATGAGGACCTGGAATCCTACATGGGTACTGAAGACAAGCTAGCAATGGTGTATGGGAGGACCCTCTGGAAAGACTTTGTCACATTCTCAATCTGCCAGTACTCCATCTTGGTGAGCACTAATCCAGTGGCCACTGGTGGCAACAAGATGAGACTATGACATGTGGGTAAAGTGTACTACTTCTGCAAAAGATAATAAAATCTAAGTACTTAGCCGTGTCCCCGGTTATGGACAATACTGAGCAACTAAAGATTGAAGCTATGGGAAATCTCGACATTCCAATTTCTAAAAGAAAAAATTTTAAGTGACAACAAAAGACTTGATGCACTTGGGGTTACCAAGGAGCTCAAGAGATTTTGATGAAAACTTGAACACTTGGTGTTACCAAGGAGCTCAAGAGATTTTGACAAAGACACTTGGTGGGTTCCAAGGAGGTGACAAAAGATCAAAACCCTTTTGAAAAGATAGGATAAATTATTGCTTTCTGCAAATGAGCCTAAAACCCTACTTAGCCAAATATGGGTGTAATGATAGGATTCACTTATATTCAACTTAGTAGTGAAACTTGCCAATACAATTCAAATGTATTGACCCTTGTGGCTGTAACTTGTAATGTTGCAGGTTTGATTGTTTTAGAGAAGATTGATTGATTGATTGATTAGGATTACAAAGTCTACAACCAACATGTCTGCCTGTGGCACTTTGAAGATGAAGGACCCCATGCTTATAGTTATTCCGCTGCAATGTAATAATGAGCTATGTAAGATGTAATAAAATTATGTTATTCCTGGTTATAGAGTTATATTATGACCTTTGTTTCTTGATATTACATCTTAATTCTAGATGCTAGCTATTGATCCAGGGACTAGCATTGCAAACACAGGGGACTCCACCTTATATTAAATAAAGGTTGGGACACTCCCTTTACAGGGATCGATCCACACTTCCACTATCGGTGCACTTGTCGGTGGCAACCGGAACCTCTCACAAGGTTGGGGCACTTCTCCACAACTTAATCGGAGGCTCCCAACAAACGCCACCAAGGCCACAACATGTAACACCAACAAACCGTCTAGGGTTCCAAGAACCCAAGAGTAAAAAGCTTCTCAACTTTCACTCACCAAATCCTCCGAGGAGAACTCAAACCTATGCACCAAATGCAATGGCAAGAACACAGGAAGTGCTCAAGTCCTTCTCTCCCAAATTCCACAAAATCTACAAAAGCTAGTGGGAGAATAAGAGAGGAAGAACACACGAGGAAATCTACAAAAGAAACCCCAAGATCTAGATCCCAATATGTTCCCCTCACATAGAGGAGAGATGGATTGGTGGAGTTGTAGATCTAGATCTCCCCTTTCAAATCCCCCAAAAAGATTCAAGAAATATGGGAGGGATTGAGAGTATTTGCAAGCTCTTGAAGGTCAAAACAATGGAGGAGGGAGAGAATGCAAGCAACAGGCCTAAGGAGGAAGAAGGGGTCTAATTATACCCCTCCCAAACGAAATATGACCGTTTGGGACCTTCCAGGCCGGATAATCCGCCCCTCCCCCGGATATTCCGGGTTCCCCGGACCAAAAAAATGGCTAAGGACTTCGCGGCGCGACCCTCAGTATAGGGGCGGATTTTTGGGGCGGATAATCCGCCCCCCTGAAAAATGGCAGGAACAGCAAAACGGTTTCATTCGGACTCCGATTTTGATGATTTTGGGCTCGTTTCGAAGATAGTAACGATCTCTACAAGATCATGCTGGGAACCATCATAGTCCAGCAATGGAGGATAGAACCAAATGATGAAAGGTTTAACCTATCTATAAAATACAAACCGGTAAAACCTCCAATATCGAAAACACAATAGAGAATGCATAAGAAATCCGTTTTCGATGGACTTAAGCTTGTCATAGAGATTGACACAATATCTAAATCCTCTCATGGATAAGAACCAAATAAGAACCAAGAAATATGATGCCAAGTATGCAAAGGTTTGAGCTCTCACCGAGGTATATGATCAAGTTACTCACTTGAGAGCCCCTCTTGATAGTACGGTTATCTATCTTATAAACCGGTCTCTCCAACTAACACCATGAGACCAGTTAGAAAGAAACCCTATCAAAATCAAACCTTTGCCTTGTATATTCCACACCTTAGGATGGAGCACCTTTCTTGATTGCACTAGCTTGGTGAAGATGCTCCCCATACTCCACTATGGAAGAGCCTCTCTTTTAGGCATATCTTCACATATCCATGATCACCATAAGGATGGCACGATACACTTGAGATCATCTTAAGAAACCTTGATCAACACTTGATCTTCTTCACTTTATTCTTATTCCAACCTTGAAGCCACCATATGGTTCAAGCATTGTCTATGGACAAATCCTACAAGTAAAACTCAATGCAAACATAAGTCCATAAAACATTGTCATTAATTACCAAAACCACACATGAGGGCACACATGTTCTTTCAGCATGCATGTATCTTCTGAACCTCTAAACCTAGAGGGCAGACAACCTTCTTTGCTTCGTACGTACTGGCGGGCAATACTTTATCTTTTGGAAGCATATTCTTCATCATTTTCAGCAACTTTTCAAATGAGGAGTCAGGTATAGCACACTCAGCCTTCCATCGCAGCAATTCCAGTGTGCTGCCCAGCTTTCTCAGACCATTTTCGCAATTTGGGTACAACAAATTTTTGTGATCCTCTAACATGTGATTGAACTTCTCCCTATCCTTTTCAGTTTCACAATCTCTTCGTGCATCAACAATGGTCCGACCAAGATCATCAGCGGGTTCATCATGTGTCTCTTCTTCATCCTCACCTTCAGCATCCCCCATGGAAGTATCTCCGTAATCAGGGAAACCATGATAGTTGTCATCCTCCTCCTCTTCTTCATCGTCTTCCATTATAACCCCTCTCTCTCCGTGCTTGGTCCAACAATTATAACTGGGCATGAAGCCAGACTTCAACAGGTGGCTGTGAAGGGTTTTTGAGTCAGAGTAATCCTTCTGATTCCTACATCCATTACATGGACAGAATACAAAACCATTGCGCTTGTTTGCATCAGCAACACAGATGAATTCATGAACGCCATTAATGAACTCGCCACGAATCGGGACTAATGTTGGCACGCGTCCCGGTTCGAGCGGGCACGGTGGCCGGAGGCATGCGTCCCGGTTGGTAAGGGGTCATGCGTCCCGGTTTGTAACACAAACCGGGAGGTTGGGTGTCCCGGTTTGTGTTACAAACCGGAACGTATGCTCCCGCCCTCTATAAATATGACGCCCCAGCCCTCTATAAATACGACGCCCCGGCCCTCTGCCTCCCCTATGTTTTTATGCATTCAAGGTGTTTGATGAAATGTTTGAGTGAATGATTCCGTTCAATTTCTCACAGAACAAAAATATAGAAGGTGTCCGAGACGCACTTGAGCTTTCTCCTCTTTATTTCCCTCGATTGAGGTTAGCAATCTTATCTTTTCTCTGTCATTGATACAATGCATGTGTCGATGTGAATTGGTCATTTCACTATTTATGATGTCCTGTTTTTTATAAACTTACTTATATGATGCAGATGAACGGTCGGAAATGGATGTACGGTGACCGGCGTGTACCCGGGTACATTAAAGGCGTGGATAAATTTATCGATGTGGCTACGGCAAACAAAGAGAATGGTTTTATACGTTGTTCATGTATTCAATGTCGGAACAACAAGGAGTACTCTTCCTCGAAAATCATTTGCAGCCACCTGGTTATGAAAGGTTTCATGCCCAACTATAATTGCTGGACTAAGCACGGGGAAAGAGGGGTTATAATGGAAGACGGTGAAGAAGAAGATGATGATAATAACTATCATCATATGTTTCCTGAATACAGTGATACTGCAATGGAAGACAATGAAGAGGAAGGAGGTGAAGAACGGGCATCAGATGAGCCTGCTGATGAACTTGGTAGGGTCATTTCTGATGCAAAGCGAGACTGTGAAACAGAAAATAAGAAGTTGAAGTTAGAGGGCATGTTAGAAGATCACAAGAAATTGTTGTACCCAAATTGTGAAGATGGCAGCACAAAGCTCGGTACCACACTGGAATTGCTGTGATGGAAGGCAGAGTGTGGTGTAACTGACTCCTCATTTGAAAAGATGCTGAAAATAATGAAGCCGAAGTTTCCAAAACATAACGAACTTCCCGAGAGTACCTACGAAGCAAAGAAGACTCTCTGTTCTCTAGGATTAGATGTGCAAAAGATACATGCATGCATTAATGACTGCATCCTCTATCGCGGTAAGGAGTATGAGAATTTAGATAAATGCCCGGTATGCAATGCATTGCGGTATAAGATCAGACGAGATGACCCTGGTGATGTTGAGGGAGAGCCCCTCCGGAAGAGGGTTCCTGCTAAGGTTATGTGGTATGCTCCTATAATATCAAGGTTGAAATGCATGTTCAGAAACAAAGAGCATGCCAGGTTGTTCGATGGCACAAAGAAGACCGTAAGAAAGACGAAAAGTTGAGACACCCTGTTGATGGGTCACAGTGGAGAAAAATCGAGAGAGACTTCCCGGACTTTGCAGGTGACGCAAGGAACTTATGGTTTGGTCTAAGTACGGATGGCATGAATCCTTTTGGGGAGCAGAGCTACAGTCACAGCACCTGGCCCGTGACTCTATGTATCTACAACCTTCCTCCTTGGTTGTGCATGAAGCGTAAGTTCATTATGATGTCAGTGCTCATCCAAGGCCCGAAGCAACCGAGCAACGACATTGATGTGTACCTTAGGCCATTAGTTGAAGAACTCTTATAGCTGTGGGGAAAACCAGGTGTACATGCGTGGGATGAGAACAAACAGGAGCCATTTGATCTACGAGGGTTGCTTTTCGTAACCATCAATGATTTTCCTGCTCTTAGTAACCTTTCAGGACAGACAAACAAGGGATATAAGGCATGCACACACTGTTTAGATAAGACTGAAGGTACATATTTGCATAAATGCAAGAAGGTTGTGTACCTGGCGAATCGACGATTTCTTCCGACCAATCATCCCGTAAGAAAGAAAGGCAAGCATTTCAAAGGTGAGGCAGATCACCGGAAGAAGACTGAACTCCCTGCTGGTGATGATGTATTTAGTATGGTCAAGGACATAGAAGTAATCTTTGGAAAGGGTCCCGGCGGTCAATCAGTTCCGAACTACATCGCTATAGGACACGCACCCATGTGGAAGAAGAAATCTATATTTTGGGATCTTCCATATTGGAAAGTCCTACGTGTCCGCTCTTCAATCGACGTGATGCACGTGACGAAGAATATTTGCGTGAACCTGCTAGGATTCCTAGGCGTGTATGGGAAGACAAAAGATACACCAGAAGCACGGGAGGACCAACAAATTATGAAAGACCCAAAGAACATGCATACACAGAACAAGACGGATAAAGGGCGTCACTTAAGTCATGCCAGCTATGCTCTTACCAAAGCAGAGAAGGAAATATTTTTTGAAGTCCTTTACAGTATCAAGGTGCCGTCTGGCTTCTCATCTAATATAAAGGGGATAATAAATATGGCAGAGAAAAAGTTCCAAAACCTGAAGTCTCATGACTGTCACGTGATTATGACGCAGTTGCTTCCGATTTCATTGAGGGGGCTTCTACCAGAAAATGTTCGAGTACCCATTGTGAAGCTGTGTGCATTCCTCAATGCAATATCTCAGAAGTTAATCAATCCAGATATTCTGCCAAGGTTACAGAAGGATGTGGTACAATGTCTTATTAGTTTTGAGTTGGTGTTCTCACCATCCTTCTTCAATATTATGACGCATCTCCTGGTTCACCTAGTGGAAGAGATTGCCATTCTCGGTCCTGTATTTTTGCACAATATGTTCTCCTTTGAGAGGTTCGTGGGAGTCTTAAAGAAATATGTTCATAACCGTGCTAGACCAGAAGGAAGCATCTCCAAGGGATATGGAACAGAGGAGGTCATTGAGTTTTGTGTTGACTTTATTCCTGACCTTAAGCCGATTGGTGTTTCTGACTCGCGGCATGAGGGAAGACTAAGTGGAAAAGGCACGTTGGGAAAGAAAGCAATGATATGTAGGGACGGGGATTCTTTCACTAAAGCACACTACACAGTTCTACATAATTCCACCTTGGCAGCTCCATATATCGAGGAACACAAGAATATTGTACGCTCCAAAAACCCGGGGAAGCCGGAATCATGGATTACAGATGAACACATGAAGTCTTTAGGTGGTTGGATGCGGACACATCTCTTGAATGACACCACTGTTGGAGATCAGCTATACTTGTTGGCCGCGTCACCATCTTCTACTATATTGAATTTCCAAGGGTACGAAATAAATGGGAATATATTCTACAATAGTGGTGTCCGCTTTGATGCAATAGACGAGAATGGACAAAAGGACACATACTATGGTTACATAGAGGAGATATGGGAACTAGACTATGGAGTCTCTTTTAAGGTCCCTTTGTTTCGCTGCAAATGGGTCAACCTGAATGGGGAAGGGGTAAAGATAGACCAGTTGTACGAAATGACAACAGTGGATCTCAACAATCTTGGTTATAGAGATGAACCATTCATCCTATCCAATAATGTGTCTCAGGTTTTCTATGTGAAGGACATGTCCTCCAGACCGAAAAAAAGAAAAATTATGCAAACGAATACATCATATGATGAGCCAAAGCGTCACATAGTTCTTTTAGGTAAAAGAAACATGGTGGGAATCGAGGACAAGACAGACATGTCAGAAGATTATAATAAGTTTGATGAAATTCCGCCTTTCACAGTGAAAACTGACCCAAGCATTCCGTTGATTAAAGAAGATGCTCCATGGTTACGTCTGAAGCGATCATAAGGAAGGACATATGCCAAGAAGTTCATGCTCATATTGTGTAACTCTAGTTCATGTCTGGCCGGGATATCTTATGATGTTTGCAATTTTCCAAGTTTAATAAATGTATTGAGTGTTAGTCCCGGTTTGTGGCTTGACCGGGACTATATATAGGGGGGCCTTTAGTCCCGGTTTTGTAGTCTCGGTTTTTAATATTAATAAATGTCTTGAGTGTTAGTCCTGTTTTGTGGCTGGACAGGGACTAAAGGGGGCCTTTAGTCCCGATTCGTAGAACAACTTTCCCGAACTATGAAGAAGTTGTCCCGATTCGTACTTACCATTAAGATCTGATCTCCAAACGCGCGTGGTCACATATTAGGGAGTGCCTCTATGACCAGTTTCTTGGAGATGCCGGAGGACTGGGATCCAGCGGCATCTCCCTAAAACTGGTCGTAGTGGTGTCCCTGCTCTCGAAAACCATATTGGAGATGCCTCAATCTGGCTAGAGGACTGGACTCACAAGGATGCCTATTTATAGTACAAGCAGCTCGGCATAGTGTCGACACTCAACCCTATTATTAGTGCTGACTCGTGTTTTGTCCCGGTTGGTGTCTCCAACCGGGAATAAAGGTTCATCTTTAGTCCTGGTTGGTGACACCATCCAGGACAAGGTACACGCCGCACGACATAATGTCGACACTCACCCCTATCATTAGTGTTGCCTGGCCTAGCCTGCCGAAATCCCTCCAACCGGGACTAAAGATGAACCTATCAATGTTGTTGTTCCCATTATGCATGCATGTGGACATTGGTATGGAGAACAACGTTGCAGGAGGAAGTTTTCCTTTTCGTCGCACGGAAAAGCCATTTTCCATTTTTCCGAGCGCAAAAAACGGGTCGTTTTGTGAAGTAACCACCAAAATGTTGTTTCAGAATGCTACCGTCCCATTTTTATAAAATACTAGACCACCTTACATGGACTATCTCCCAACCGGGACATCTCAAACCTTTTCGTCCATCCCGGGTAAAAAGTACAAATGTCTGCCAAATCGGTAGGAAGTGGGTCCGGTTTGTACTGCAGGTACATGATCTAACGCCCGTGATTTTTTGAAAAAATAATTTTTACACTCGCAATATGTGGTTTCTTCAGATATCCAATGCAAGTTCTAACAATGCTCGTCCCCTATCTTCATGCACGCCGGTTCGACCATAGTTAGAAATTCAAAAAATTCAAAACAGGCATAAGAAATTCAAAAAAAATCCGAACAATGAAAATCCTTCGCATGGTGTCATATTATGTGACATAGTTGCAAGGAAAAATACCAGACTTGGCATATTAATCATGTCTCGAAAAAACCTTCACAAAATGACCTATCATGTTCGAGGTTTCATGGCTTTTGGTCCAAATGACCGATGTTATGTGCTGAATCACGGCATAGTTTGTGATGTTGTACCCATTTTATGCTTGCATGCGGACATTGGTATGGAGAACAATGTTGCAGGAGGAAGTTTTCCTTTTCGTCGCACGAAAAAGCCATTTTCTATTTTCTGAGCGCAAAAAACGGGTCGTTTTATGAAGTAACCACCAAAATGCTGTTTCAGAATGCTACCGTCCCATTTTTCTAAAATACTAGACCACCTTACATGGACTAACTTCCAACTGGGATATCTCAAACCTTTTCGTCCATCCCGGGTAAAAAGGACAAATGTCTGCCGAATCGGCAGGAAGTGGGTCCGGTTTGTACTACAGGTACATGATCTACCGCCCGTGATTTTTTGAAAAAATCATTTTTACACTCGCAATATGTGGTTTCTTCAGATATCCAATGCAAGTTGTAACGATGCTCGTCCCCTATCTTCATGCATGCCGGTTCGACCATAGTTAGAAATTCAAAAAATTCAAAACGGGCATAAGAAATTCAAAAAAAATCTGAACAATGAAAATCCTTTGCGTGGTATCATATTATGTGACATAGTTGCAAGGAAAAATACCATACTTGGTATATTGATCATGTCTCAAAAAAACCTTCACAAAATGACATATCATGTTCGAGGTTTCATGGCTTTCGGTCCAAATGACCGATGTTATGTGCTGAATCACGACATAGTTTGTGATGCTATGACCATATTATGCATGCATGTGGAAATTGGTATGGAGAACAATGTTGCATGTGGAAGTTTTCCTTTTCGTCGCACAGAAAAGCCATTTTCCATTTTCCGAGCGCAAAAAACGGGTCGTTTTGTGAAGTAACCACCAAAATGCTGTTTCAGAATGCTACCGTCCCATTTTTCTAAAATACTAGACCACCTTACATGGACTATCTACCAACCGGGACATCTCAAACCTTTTCGTACATCCCGGGTAAAAAGGACAAATATCCGCCGAATCGGTAGGAAGTGGGTCCGGTTTGTACTACAGATACATGATCTAACGCCCATGATTTTTTGAAAAAATCATTTTTACACTCGCAATATGTGGTTTCTTCATAGATCCAATGAAAGTTCTAACGATGCTCGTCCCCTATCTTCATGCACGCCGGTTCGACCATAGTTAGAAATTCAAAAAATTCAAAACGGGCATAAGAAATTCAAAAAAAATCCGAATAATGAAAATCCTTCTCGTGCTGTCACATTATGTGACATAGTTGCAAGGAAAAATACCAGACTTGGTATATTGATCATGTCTCGAAAAAAGCTTCACAAAATGACCTATCATGTTCGAGGTTTCATGGCTTTCGGTCCAAATGACCGATGTTATGTGCTGAATCACGGCATAGTTTGTGATGCGGTGCCCATATTATGCATGCATGTGGACATTGGTATGGAGAACAATGTTGCAGGAGGAAGTTTTCCTTTTCGTCGCACGGAAAAGCCATTTTCCATTTTCCAAGCGCAAAAACGGGTCGTTTTGTGAAGTACCACCAAAATGCTGTTTCAGAATGCTACCGTCCCATTTTTCTAAAATACTAGACCACCTTACATGGACTATCTCCCAACCGGGACATCTCAAACCTTTTCGTTCATCCCGAGTAAAAAGGACAAATGTCTGTCGTATCGGTAGGAAGTGGGTCCGGTTTGTACTATAGGTACATGATCTAACGCCCGTGATGTTTTGAAAAAATCATTTTTAGACTCGCAATATGTTGTTTATTCAGAGATCAAATGCAAGTTCTAACGATGCTCTAAAAACCTTCACAAAACCCTAAACCCAAGTTTCTTCCCGCCATTTCTTCCCGCTATTTTTCTTCCCGCCATTTCTTTCCGTGATTTCTTCCCGCCATTTCTTCCCACAGTTTGCTTCCCGCCATTTCTCAGTACATATATGTAGGATTGGCCTCTATTGTCATTGCACATCTCTAGACTCATATCTGCAACGTCATCACTCTTTCACATGGCTTCCACCATACGACTAACCCCCAGGGAGGCGGAGGCACTTTGCGCCTCAAACTACCCCTGCCCGTCGGGCTACTGCGTCCTCGTCGGCTGGATGCCGAGCGCCGGAGGCGTGCCAGTTCCTCATGTCCCTCTAGGTGTGTCGCGTCGGATGGCCATCACAAACCACTACTACTTCGAGCTCACGCCGGAGCAGCGAAGGAATTCCAACTGGCATCCCGACTTGGGAAGCCTTCTTCAGGGATCGGCGTGAGAGGGCGCTCGCCAGGCACGAGGAGTACGGCCCACCTCCTCCGAACTTCAACGAGGTCGGCCGTCGGCTGTGGTGGCGCGGCCGGACTCTCTAGAGCGTCATGGCCTACGACACGGCCGCCGACTCTAACCCCCGCCTACGCTACCCTCAAGTCTATCCCACTCGTACTCAGCCTTCAAGGTTAAACTACGGCGACCCCGACAACGACAGCGACGACGGCCGCGGCGAGTACGACGACTATAGTGGCAAGTATTACAGGTGTAGGCAGGAGCATGACTGAATCACTCCAACATTGCAAAACAAGTTTGGCCGATTGTGGCTTAATCTGGCCATGTATCTTAATTTTTAGTTCTTCTATGTATCTTAATCTTCAGTCGTGCTTTATGTAACTTAGTGTTAGTTGTGTTATGTACTTTAATTCCAGTTCTATCCTAATAAAATATTCTTCCTGCCCATTATTTTCCTTCCTTTTTTTCCCGCCCATTAATATATAAAAAATATAAGTTAATTCAAATCCAAATTAAAAACAGAAAATGGTTTTGAATTAGTTATTCAAATCCAAACACTTTTTATGTTTAAAGTTTTTCGAAATTCCAAATTAATATTCAAAAAATATAAGTTAATTCATTTTTAATTTTTAATGGTTACATTAATTATTTTTAAAAACAGAAAATGGTTTTGAATTAGTTATTCAAATCCAAACACTTTTTATGTTTAAAGTTTTTCTAAATTCCAAATTAATATTCAAAAAATATAAGTTAATTCATTTTAAATTTTAAATGGTTACATTAATTATTTTTAAAAACAGAAAATGGTTTTGAATTAGTTATTCAAATCCAAACACTTTTTATGTTTAAAGTTTTTCTAAATTCCAAATTAATATTCAAAAAATATAAGTTAATTTATTTTTTATTTTAAATGGTTACATTAATTATTTTTAAAAACAGAAAATGGTTTTGAATTATTTATTCAAATTCAAACACTTTTATTTTTAAAGTTTTTCTAAATTCCAAAGTAATTATCATTTTAAAAACATTACAAATTTAAACCCCAAAATTAAAAATAAGGAGGGAAAGAGAGAAAATTCCTGATTTTTTTTGAAAACAGGGTCATACGTCCCGGTTGGAGCCACCAACCGGGACTAAAGACCCCTGAGCGCGCCCCTTGGGCTGATGAAAAAAAGGTGGAGTATACATCCTGGTTGGTGGCTCCAACCAGGACGTATGACCCTTTAGTCCCGGTTGGAGCCACCAACCGGGACAGCAGGCCCTTCGTTTATAACTGACGTGCCTCCTCTTCTTCTTCCCATCTCAGTTCTCTGCTTCTCACCGACGCGCGCACAGGAAACCCCAACTACGCCGGCAGGCTGCCGAGCTCGCCACCGCCACACCATCGCCTACGTCCGCGTGTGCCCCGGCCGCCTCCGTCCGTGCAAGCAGAGGGCTCGAGCACGCCCCGACCCCCTCGACGGTTTCTTCCTGTCGTGGTATTGCCGACGAGTACGCTATGGAGGGGTCCTCATAGTGCGTGTTTAGAGACGTGGGGGAAGGCGGACGGTTGACGGGTACGAGGTAACATAGTTTACCCAGGTTTAGATCCCACAACGGTGGCGGAATCCTACTCCTGCTATAAATCACTATAAGGGCAATACGCCGAGTTACAGGGATTGGTTCGCTGTGCAAGGTGACTAGAAAGTATAAGTTATCGTCTGAAGTTGTGCCCTAAAGGATCCCATAGTCCCGACTTATATAGTCGCCAGGTCCTAGGGTTACAGGGAAAAGTCCTAGCCGGACAGGTTACAGAGTCCTACACCGTCTATTACTAGTCTTGTGTGTCTTGTACTCCAAGGCTCCGGGTACGTCGGTGACTCCAACCGTAGCCTTCCTTTATCCGGCATGGGCCTCCCTTCTGGATCCATCTAACTGGGCCACCCAGCAGGCCATAGGCCGTGCTACCAACTGTGGGCCACCCGAGTTAGCCGGATAAGAGACATGCTATAAGGATACCCATATAGCATATCCCCAACAGTAGCCCCCGGAGAACTCCGAGATCACGCTCCGTCTTGCCTCTTCAGGTGGAATGCTCCGTCTAGATGGATGTCGGCAAATCGTCAAGCAATATCTTGTAGTCCTCCCAAAGAACCCTGCAAGGTTTTCTCCGTCTTCAACTCGTAAGTCAGATAAATGTTGAATCTTCCATCGTACTCTTCTATAGCCAGACTAGATCCGTCCATGTCGGAATCTTCGATGTGACGGTTCATCTGCCTATGTCAGATAGGGCGACGTAGGCATAGGTCAGCGACGCCTCGTAACTCACAAATGCAGAGAACACAATCATGCCCGATTTTCCCGCGCGAGCGATACGAACCGTTGGCGGCGGTTAGGGACGTGGCGAAATTTCCGCGCACGTTCGCGAACACGTCGTCGACGCGGCAACCATCCGATCAAGCTGCACGAATCTTGATGCTGGAGATGATAAATAGTAACCGTGGTGGAATTTTTTCACCTCATTCTCCTCGCATCGTGTTCTTCCTCCAGTGCGTGCCTCCTCGAGCTCTCCGCGAAACCTTCGCGAAAAACCCTAGCTCCAACTCGCACCAGTCACCTCCAAACTCACTCCATGGCCAGGAGCAGCTCTACCCCTTCCATGGCGGCGGCGAGCGAAGCCGCGGCGAAGCTGGCGAGCTCTGTCGCCGTGCCTCCAGAAGGTCTGGTCATCCCCATCACTGCGGTGGTTGAATCCACCGGTGGCGACCATAATCTGTCGGCGCTGGAGCCACTGGAGGAGGAGCTCGACTCCCATAAGGGCGACTGGCGCGGCTCAGACATCACGAGCCATGATATTCAAGAGCTAACCGTCGAGGGCTACCTCCCTGCGATGGAGGGGCTCGCCTGGTGGGCGGCGCCGAACGGCGAGGTGACACCTTCTCCCCAAGCCGGAGAAAAGGTGTACCTCAAAGCCCAACTGGTACACGGCGTCTCCCTGCCCATCTCTAACTTCTTCCTCTCCGTCTTGAACCACTATAGAGTCCAGCCCCAAAACCTTTCCCCCAACAGCATCCTAGCGCTTAGCAATTACACGGCGCTCTGCGAGGGTTACTTAGGGATAAGGCCTAGGCTAGATCTCTTTGTGTACTTCTTCACCGTCAAGCGTGAAGCCGGAGCTAGCAAGGATGAACTTAGGAACTGTGGCACCATAAGCTTCAAGATCCATCCTGGTCGGCGATTCCCCGACATCGTCGGCCACGAGTCCTGGAAGAACTGGCAGCGTACTTACTTCTACGGCCTAGATATCCCTATGGCTAGCCGAGAAGTAACGTATCTGGACTTTGTCGATGGAGCCTCCGCCGAAGCCTCGTCATGGAGATTCTCGGCCACCCTTCCCTCCGACCTCGATGCTTCCCGTGCCATAAGGCGGATAGAGTGGTTCATAGAGACAGGTTTGACCGGCTTGGACCTAGCCATGTGCTGGTTCATCAGGCGAATCCAACCTCTGCAGCACCGCGTGAAGCTAATGCACGAGTATACCAGCGATAGAAGGGATAGCCTCCGCATCTCCGTGGATAACTTCTCGAGCGACTCCATCAAGCTCCGTCTTAAGGACATTGTCAAGGTGAAGGACAAGAAGCGTGGCTTCGCCATCACCTACGACATGTTCGTAGACGGCAAGTGCCCAAAGGTAACTATTTATTTTCCATGTATGACATATACTCCAATTCTTCCGTCTAGCAACTGCCATCTCATCTAACACGGTGGTTCTTCATGTAACAGCTTTGCGACATAGATGAGGACAACATGGCTCCCAAAATCTATGGACCAAAGATGAAGGAATCCACCGTCGTGTCCGACGACGATGCTCCGGTGGCGCAAAAGCGGAAGAGCTCCACCTCTGACGCTGCCGACGGAGGCAAGAAGAAGACGGAGGGCGGAGCCTCCAAAAAGACTACTGCCGCACTGGAGGCGGAGAAAAGAAAGACCATCGGGATCCCTTTTGCCAAAGCACCCCCACTTGTGTAAGCTTCTTTTCTTCCGACATTTTCTATTTATCCGTCTTCCTCCTATACTTATGCACTTTGCACATTTCAGGAAGAAAGCCATGACCAGCCTGAAGAAGACCTCCAAAACATTGGGGGATTCTAAAACCATTAAAGACATGCTGCATCGCGACGCATCTCCTGCCATCGCCCCTGTCACTCCCTCTATCAAGCCCTCATCCGCCCCGACAAGCTCACAAGCTAAGGAGGCATCGGGCCCTTCTGCCATGGAAGTGGACTCAGGTGCCTCTACCGAGGTCGCTGTTGTCGGCGAGCAGGCGACGCAGGAGAGTGCCGCCCACCAAATGGCTGAAGCTCCGGCTAAGGATGCCATCGGGGGCGGTAAGGCGGTGATGGAAGCAGGTACTTCTATCGAAGGCGGCATCCTCGCCCCTCAGAAACCCATAGAGTTCTCGAAGATAGTCTACCCGGCACTTACGCCAGGTAGCACTGCTTTGGTTCCTGGTGCGGCGCCGACATATCCAACGTGCGGTCTTGAGGAGCTCCTCCGACAAGCAGATATCTTGCAAGGAAACAACATATCCTTTGGCAAGCTGCTAGCCGAGAGCGCTACCAATCTCAAGATCATTGCACTTGTAAGTTTTATTTGCCTTTTTCATTTCATATGAATATCCCACTGTAGCCCCCGAGGATCTAGACGGAAAACCATAGGTCTTTGCGTCTAGATGCTCTAAGAGTGACTAAGCTAGAAAACTTCTCACTATAGCCCCCAAGCATTTAGGTGGAATGAATTATTCCAGCTAGATGCTTTAAGAGTAGCATACGTAGTGTTTATAAATTTCAATACTGTAGCCCCCAAGCTTCTAGTTGTAACTAAACTAGTTCTGACTAGATGCGTAAAGAAAAGCTAAGCATATATCCGAGTTAAGAAACTTTATACTGTAGCCCCCAAGCCTCTAGTTCCGACTAGATGCTTAAAGAAAAGCTAAGCATATTGTTAAGTCAAAAAACTCTTGCTGTAGCCCCCGAGCGTCTAGGTGGAAAATTTCCGGCTAGATGCTCCGAGTAGACCAAACAACGTTTAATTTTTCCCTTGTTTCCATAGATGTCCTTCTCCTTTGCCATCAACATTCTTGGCATACTTGGATCCTTCTTGTTTACTTTGTTCAACAATGGCATAGAGGGGGCATTGGATAGGAACATGATCGTTTCCTTCACAAAGATAACAAGTAGCTTGAGAGGTGGGACATTGTCCAACAGGATGATTTTCTTCACAGTTAGGGCATTGATCTTCATGCTCCTTGGAAGTATGATCCTTGTCTCCACAAATAATGCAAGCTGGTGCTCCATCTAGAACAATATTTCTGTCATCCTTGTTGTCATAGACTCTTTTGGGATAGCTTTCTTCCATGTTGATCATTTGATTAGTCACCTTAAGCATCAGTTGGGTTTGTTCCTCCAAAAACTTTTGCAGGATCTTTATCACTATTGTTGGCTATGAACTGAGCTATCAGTTGGTTTAACTGGTTCTGGGTTGCTGTGAGCTCTTTCATGCTGTCCTCTTGGTTGGTGTTGGTGTCATCAACCTTGATGTTGGAGTCTCTTGGAGTAGTCATCTGTTTGGGTTGAAGGGAGATTAGAATAGGCACGATGTTTCTAAGGAAATATTTCTAATCACACACATCACAATTCACACAAGCAATGTGCATGCAATCACAAACCAAACATTTCACTCTAACAAGGTTCAAGCACATACTTAGTCAACAAAATATTTTTGTTACACCACATAAGTTGGTGGTTTTGTCTTAACTAAAATATGGTGGTCCATCTATATGGTTCACTTGTGATCTTTCCTTCCTTCATGATTCTTCTTGTATGGGATCATGGTTTCCTTGAGAAAAACTCTTGGTTACAGTACTTCAAGGTTGTTGATGGTTTTTTCTTATTTTGCATTCCCTCAGTCTCTAAATCTTGAGTAAGATTTCCTTGTCTCACTTGTAGTCCTTAGTGGTATCCAAGTTGGAAGTCCTTGGTAAATATGCTGAAGATGTTGAAGTCATTAGAGTTGAAGAAGTTGAAGTCATTAGAGTTGAAGTGTTGAGGAAGTCCTTTGCACACAGTGTAGTCCTTGGCCATGGGTAGGTTTTCCATCAAGTTGAAGTAGAAGAGATGTAGAGTTGAAATCAAAATGGTTGAGGAAAAGAGTTTACAAGTGTTTTTGTAAATAAGTTTTTGGAATAAGACAACTCCTATTTTCTAAGGGTTTTTGTCCAATCCCAGGGTTTACAAATCCTACAGGCAACACAATGCTCTGATACCATCTGTAGGGGTTCCAAATCTTTTATTAAAATAGAGCCCCCTGTGTTTACAATGCTAGTCCCTGGATCATTAGCTAGCATCCACAGTTAAGATGTAATATCAAGAAACAAGGGTCATAATATAACTTTATAACCAGGAATAACATAATTTTATTACATCTTACATAGCTCATTTGGCTATTACATTACACTGCAGCGGAATATCTATAGTCATGGGTCCTTCATCTTCAAAAGTGCCACAGGCAGATGTTGGTTGTAGACTTTGTAATCCTAATCAAACAATCTTCCCTAAAAACAATCAAACCTGCAAAATTACAAGTTAAAGCCACAAGGGTCAATACATTTGAATTGTATTGGCAAGTTTCACTACTATGTATAATATAAGTGGATCCTATCATTACATGCATATTTGGCTAAGTAGAGTTTAAGGCTTATTTGCATAAAGCAATATTTATCCTATCTTTTAAAAGATGGGTTTGGTCCTTTGTCAAATCTCTTTTCCAAGTTCCTTAAACTCCTTGGTAGAAACTCAAGTGTTCAAGTCCTTGTCAAAATCCCTTGAGCTCCTTGGTAACCCCAAGTGCAACAAGTTTTATCAAATCTCATGAGTTCCTTGGTAACCCCAAGTACATCAAGTGTTAAGCAAAATCTCTTGAGCACCTTGGTAACCCCAAGTGCATCAAGCTTAACAAAGTCTCTTTGAATTCCTTGGTATCCCCCAAGTGCATCAAGTTTTATTTTAGAAGTTGGAATGTCGAGATCTCCCATAGTTCAAACTTTAGTTGCTCAGTATTGTCCATAACCGGGGACACGGCTAAGTACTTAGATTTTATTAACTTCTGCAGAAGGAGTACACTTTACCCACATGTCACAATCCCATCCTTTTGCCACCAGTGGCCTACTGGATTAGTGCTCACCAAGAATGGAGTACTGGCAGATTGAGAATGTGACGAAGTCTTTCCAAAAGGTCCTCCCATACACCTTTGCTAGCTTGTCTTCAGCACCCATGAAGCATTCCAGATCCCCATGTCCAGTTAACTGAAGACAGTGCATGGGTCTTCCCAATGTAGTTGACTAAGCCAGAGCCATAATAGCATGTGGTTGCACACGAAAGCCACAATTGGAGAAACATGTTCAATCTCTAAGTTTCCTGGGTGGTTCCCTTTGGAGCACAACACAAAGAGATTGCCATTGACATGGTTTCTTTTGTTGCCACCTTCTCCAATACTCAAAGTATCCTTGGCCACCCAGGTGGTTCATTGAGTCCTTGTTTTATTATATAAAACACAAGTCCTTTTTTCAACCTTTGTAAAATCTCAACATGTATCTCTTTTTCAAAATATAGCATGGATAAGCATGTATCAACTACAATATTTTCACTAAGGAGTGTATAGGGAATCCTATTAGGATTTAGCATAGCACAAGTATAAATCATTTTCATGCATGTTTCAAAATCGACTAAGTATAATGAAACTAGTAGGACTTTTGTATGATAGTTTAACTTGCCTTTTTGGAAGGGAATGGTGGTTCACTCCTTGATCTTGCTAGTCTCACACTTTGCTAATTTCACTACAATCAATCAAGCAAACTCTATATCAACTAGCATTCCATATAATCAATCAAACAATAATTCATACACACAAAACAATGGGGTCTAAGATTTAAGTCATGCATGTGAGTATGCAAGAGATGGTTCTATTTGTAAAGATGGTCTCCACTAGTCTTCTAAACTTTGTAAGGTCAAAAGTGGTTATTTTCCAAAGTGGCAGAGTCATTTGCAAAAGGGTTTTGGTCCATAAACCATTTTTTTAATCCCATCATCATTTTATGTGGTGGAAAACATTTTTATCAAAACAAAACTTTATGTTTTTCACCAAATGAGTTGCTATTGCAAAACTTGGTGTTGTGGGTCAGTAGGTTTGGTCTAAAGCATTTTCCCAAAGTTTTCTTTACAAAAACATTTTCATAATAAAATCAACAATTTTATTTGGCTAGAAATTGGCTAAGTCAATTAATCCAACCTAAATTTTACCAAAATCATTTTTAACACCAAGGGTTGGTTCCTAGGGTCAGTGAGTTTACAGCAAACCATTTTGCAAAGGTTTTAACCCTAAAAACATTTTTAAACAATTTTTCTAATCTAAACAAGCACACAAATGAATCTGCAAAAACAAGTAAATTAACAGATACTATTTACTAAACCAAGGGTATGGTTGGCTAGGGCTTGCTCTCCTGAATCCAACGACATAAAAATTGTAATTTTTGGACGTGTGGATCCAAAGTTACAAGGGTTTGAAAATCATATCTAAATCAGATTTCAATTCTGTTTTTAAACAGATCTGGCCACGCGTCGCACTCTGGTTGGACGGTACCGGTTCGGCCGGATCGGCGTTGCGGTGCGTTGGATCTAATCGATCGTGCGGCACAGGACTCGTACCTCTTCGCGGTTTAGTGATCTAATCCTGCTCGCTCACTCTAGATCCTACGGTACTGATTCGTTTGGCCAAAAGTGAGCGGCGCCGACGGTGGCTAGCGGCGGCGACGGTCAGGCAGTGGCGGCGCTGGTGAAATAGGAAGCTAGAAGAGAGGGGAGGATGCTCACCGCGATCGTAGGGATACGGAGATGCTCAACGTATGGTCGGCTCAGCAAGGGGCGCTCAGGGTCAGGTGGAATCTCTCACCGGAGTTTGCTACGGCGTTAGACGGCTCTGTCCACGGTCGAAGGCGACGTTGTAGATCGCCCTAGGACAAGACAGGGGCATGGTTAAGTGCGGGAGGTCACGGAGAATACACGTGCATGATCGAGAAGGCGCGGGGCGGTCGGAATCTACCTGGGTGCTTGCCGGAGTTGAAGACAGACGCGGCGGCGTTCGGAAGCTTGTCGTAGCCGGTGTTCTGGGACGCCCGCGGTCGAATGGGTGGTACCGGGAGGAGTGTCTGGGAGTGGGGAGTCTGCTAGCGTGCTCAGGGTGGCAAGGGGTGGTGGAACTCGGCCGGAATTGGTCGGAGAGGGTGGTCGGAACTAGGAGCGTGTCGAGCCAAATTGAGGCAGCCTCGGGGCAGAGAGAAAGTGGCGACAGAGGGGAAAGGAGGAGAAGACGCAGGCGCTTAATAGCATGCAGTCACGGCGAGGTTTAAGGCGCGGCATCAATGCGTATTCAAGCCGCGACATCAACGGCAGAAACGGCCGGCGCGGTCGTCGCGAGGAAGAAGGAGTGGGAAAGTGGGGTCTGCTGGTCAGTGGGAAAAGAGTGAGGGAAGGGTCCACCGGTCAGTCTCTTTGCGGGTCTGTTAATAGGTGTGAACCGTTTTCTTTCGGGAAGGAGAGCTGGGCTGGTTCTGGGCCTTAATGGGCTGATGGGTTGGGTCAGATCCAATTCCGTTTTTTTTTATTCTGTAACCTTTTCTTTTTCTATTTCTGATTTCTGTTTTGAAATTCCAAACAAACAAATCACACTCAAATCAATTCAAACAATCAACAAATTTTGCAACTATGAATTTGGTTCTGTTCAGTAACATAAACCAAAATCCAAAATAAAATAATAATTTTTATTCTTTTTAAGATCCATTCTTTAATTAAATAAAATGGATCTTTAGTTAATAAAATAGGGTTTGATTTAATTAATAAAATCTCCATTTGAAATCCAAATATTTTCAAAACCAAATCAGTAGGTTTTATTTGCAAATAGTGAATACTTGGGAACTTGTTTAAAAAAATAACCTTTTATTTAAGGGTCCAACATTAATTAAATACAATAGACTTCTATTATTAAATCAAATAGGATTTGTTTTATTAAAATATTTATTTTTGAAATCTAAAATAAAGCCAAAACACTTCAGTAGGTTTTATTTGAGAATATCAAATATTTGGAAAACTTATTTGAGATAATTTAATAAGTTTTGATGTTTCATTTTAAAATGGTAAAACCTTTTATTTAGATAAAAATTGGATATTAAATCCTTATTAATTATTTTAAGTAAACTTTTACTATTTTTAAATCAAACTAAACATTTTATTTCAAAACTTGGCCAAGGTTTAATTTGGCTTTATAAAATAATCTTTATTTATGAATCCACTTTTCTTTTTGAAAATCAAATCTTTTATTAAAGATCCAAAATAGTAATTTCAACATATTTTAATTTCCTTTAATAAATGTTTATCCTTATAAATCCCTTTAGGATTTATTTGATTCAAATTAGTTTGGTAGTTCCAATTAAATTCAAAAAGTTTCTTCTGGCCCTGAAAATCAAACAAAGTTTTATTTTATTAATTTATTTTCACATTACAAGATTTGGAAAATCTTGGGATGTGACAGTCTATCCTTCAGTTCACGATTGTCAATGAGGTAGTAAGACCCATTGAGCAGCTCCTTGCTTATGATGTACGGTCCTTCCCATGGCGAGGATAATTTGTGTGACTTCTTCTGCTTAAATCGGAGCACCAAATCTCCCTCTTTAAACGAGCGATGCCGAACGCGGCGACTATGGTAGCTGCATAGCTTCTGCTGGTAGATGGCGGATCTTTGGCATGCCAAAACGCGCTCCTCCTCGAGAAGGTCCACATCTAGGCGTCTGGATTCTTTAGCGTCATCTTCGTCATAGGCGGCAACCCTTGGAGCATCGTGAAGTATGTCGGAAGGTAGGATGGCTTCTTCTCCATATTCCATAAAGTAAGGGGTGTAGCCGGTGGATCTGTTGGGTGTAGTTCGTAAACTTCACAACACAGATGACAATTCTTCTGCCCAGGCTCCAGCTACTCTATGTAGCGGTGACTCCAGACGTGGCTTGATTCCCTGCAGAATTAATCCATTGGCTCGCTCAACCTAACCGTTGGATTGTGGATGTGCCACATATGCAAGGTCAAGTCGGATGCCCTTCTCCCAACAATAAGCCTCCACTTCTCTGAGTGACAAGTTGCTTCTGTTGTCGGTGATAATGCTATGTGGGAGACCAAATCTCACCACTAGATCCCGGACAAACCTGAGGGCAGTTGCCCCATCAAGCTTTCTAATGGGTTTAGCTTCTATCCATTTAGTGAATTTATCAACTGCTACTAGCAGATGCATAAACCCACACGGTGCCATCTATAACGGTCCCACCATGTCTAGCCCCCAGACTGCAAACGGCCAAGTTATTGGTATTGTTCGCAATTCTTCAGCAAGAACATGTGGTTGTCGGGCATAATACTGGCATCCCATGCATGTATCAACTAGCTTGTCGGTGTCCGCCTTCGTGGTCAGCCAGTAGAATCCTTGCCGGAAGGCTTTCGCGACCAATGATCGAGGAGCGGCGTGATTCCCGCAATCTCCTAGATGGATTTCGTGTAGGATTTCCATACCTTCTAGCTGGGAAACACACTTTAGGTATACACCAGAAGTGCTCCTTTTGTAGAGTTGTCCATTGATTATGGTATAACCCTTTGCTCGTCGTACTATTTGCCGTCTTTCGACCTCGTCGTCGGGTAAAGTTCCGTGTTCGAGATATTCCATGAACAAATTTGTCCAAGCCGGAGGAATCTTTGCCACCATGTTGACGAAAGAGTCAGCTCTATCCGGTTTGTCGATGTCAGCTCCATTCACAGATGGTGTGCGTAGATGCTCTAGGAAAACTCCTGGCGGAATTCATTTGCGCCATAATCCAAGCTTAGACAGCAGATCAGCCGCCTCGTTTTGCTCCCTAGGTACATACTTGACTTCGTAGCGCAAGCAGCACTTGGCTATCTCGTCCACTTCGTCTCGATATGCCGCCATCATAGGGTTTCGCGCATTCCAGGTGCCAGCCACCTGCTGGGCAACCAAGTCGGAATCTCCACAGCAAACTATGCGCTTGATGCCAATATCCTTGGCTACACGTAGTCCGTGAATGAGTGCTTCATACTCCGCCATGTTGTTTGTAGCCTCGAAGTGGATCTGTAGAACGTAGTGTAGCTTGTCTCCTGTTGGTGACTGTAGCAATACACCAGCCCCCGAGCCGTTGAGCAGCTTTGATCCGTCAAAGTGCATCACCCAGTACTATGGTTTCGGCAACGGAGTGACATCTGGCATCTCCGTCCAATCTTCAACAAAATCCGCCAAGGCTTGTGACTTGATAGCATCACGTCACTTGTAGGTGATCTCGAAGGCGGCAAGTTCGATGCCCCACTTCGCGACCCTTCCCATGGCGTCGCTGTTGTTGATAATGTCGGACAGTGGAGTCTTGCTCACCACTGTGATTGGGTGTTCCTGAAAGTAATGCCTCAGCTTCCAAGAAGCAAGGAATACTCCATAAGCTATCTTCTGGTAGTGTGGGTAACGCTGCTTGGACTCCGTCAAGACCTCGCTTACATAGTAAACTGGTCGTTGAACTCCGTGCTCATAGCCTGGTTCCTTCCGCTCTACCACGACGACGATGTTGATTACCCGGTTGGTTGCCGCCATGTAAATTAACAGGGGCTCGCCAGGCTCGGGTGCTGCAAGGATGGGCGCTGAGGAAAGAGTCTCCTTGAGATGCTTCAATGCTGCATCTGCCTCGTCCGTCCATGTGAATTTTTCCGCCTTCTTCAGCAACTTGTACAGTGGCAGAGCCTTCTCTCCAAGTCGGCTGACGAACCGACTAACTTCTGCAACACAACTTGTTAGACGTTGAATGTCCTGTAGGCATGTCGGATGGTTAATGTTTAAGATGACCTTGATTTTCTCCGGGTTGACCTCGATTCCATGTTGGGAAACGATGAAACCCAACAATTTGCCGGCTGGAACCCCTAAGACGCACTTCTTAGGGTTAAGCATCATGTTGTATTTCCAGAGATTATCAAAGGTTTCTTTTAAGTCGGAGATTAAGTCATTTGACTTTTTAGACATCACCGCAATATCGTCCACATATGCGTGAACGTTCCGACCAATTTGGTTGTGAAGGAAACGTTGCATTGTCCGCTGGTACGTAGCACCTGCGTTTTTCAGCCCAAAGGGCATCGTAACATAGAAAAACATGCCGTATGGGGTGGTGAATGAAGTGGCCAATTGGTCTGACTTCCTCATCTTGATCTGGTGGTATCCTGAGTATGCATCAAGAAAACACAAAAGTTCCGAGCCAGCCGTCGAGTTAATGACTTGGTCAATGCGAGGCAAACAAAACGGATCTTTGGGACATGCTTTGTTCAAGCCGGTGTAATCAATGCACATTGTCAATTCATTGGTTCCCTTTTTGGGGACAAGTACAGGTGGCCACCCATTGGGTGTGAAGGACTTCTCGGATAAAACTAGCCTTAAGTAACCTAGCTATCTCTTTGCCAATAGCGCGTCTCTTCTCATCTCCAAAGTGTCGTAGAGGTTGCTTCACTGGTTTGGATTTTGTGTCAATGTTTAAGTTGTGCTCGGCAAGTTCCATAGGTACACCTTTCATGTCGGCAGGTTGCCAGGCAAAGATGTCCCTATTCTCACGGAGGAACTCGACGAGCGCGCTTTCCTATTTGGGATCCAGGTTCGTCCCAATGGCGGTGGTCTTGGAGGCATCGCCTACCACAAGTTCCACCGGCTTGGTCTCAATAGCGGCCTTGAATGCAGGAGCGGAGTCGTAGATCTGCTTCTTCGACGCGGGCATCTCTGAGTCATCGACCTTGCTTTGGATCTCTTTGAATTCTTCGCTGTAGAGGACAGCTTCCACGAAGGCTGCTTCGTTAATCTCGCAGTCCCTTGCCTTGGTAAAGCTTCCGGATACGGTGATGACACCGTCTGGTCCGGGTATCTTGAGTTTATTATAGAAGAAGCATGGCTTGTCCATGAACATGTGGAATATGTCGCGGCCGAATATGACGTGGTACACGCTCTTGAAGGGGACCACCTCAAAGGTCATGTGTTCTTGGCGGTAATTATTAACATCACCAAAAGTGACCTGAAGTGTTATGCACCCAAGGGACCGAGCCTCCCGACCAGGAACTACACCGTGGAAGATGGTGTTGGTACGCCTTAGGTTTGCCTCTGTCAAGTTCATCTTCTGTAATGTATCCAGGTACATGATGTTGATGATGCTTCCACTATCCACCATGCATTTGGTGAACTCCACGCCGTCAATCAGGGGGTTGATGACCATGGCGTATTGGTTCTCCGTAGGGATGAGGTCTCGGTGGTCCGTCCTGTCCCAAGTAATTGGAACCTCCGACTAGCGCAGGTACCGGGGAACTAGGGGTAGAGTAGCCATCATGATCCTTAGAGAGGTCTTCTGTTGTCGGATGGTGGGGGTGCCAAGGAAAGTGTGGTAGACTGGTGCCTTTTTCGCGAAGGGGTTCTTGCCCTTGTCGTCGCCCTTGGCGGCGTGCTTGGGGTCAACGTCCTCGTCCATGTCACTTGAATCCTTGGATTCCTCCTCCTTCTTCTTCCCCTTGCCCTTGCCGCATGGTCTGTTCTTCCGACTTTGCTTGTAGCCGGACTCTGGGTCTTCCTTGAGGTTGTTGACGAACTTGCAGTGTCGATTGGTATGGGTGGACTTGCCGTTGACATCGAGGTGTACGAGGCATGGCATATCGCGGTACTCCTCGTAAGTTTGGGGAACGCGGAGAGGCGCCGAGGTAGTTTCACTTCCTCGTTGCTGCCCACGACCCGCTCCCCGTCCTCGGCCACGTTGTCCGCCATCACCTCGTCCTGCAAAAGTCATAGCGACCATGTCGGTAGATTGCTTTTCTTCTAGAGCGGTTTTCCGCTTTGTACTGTTGTTCCTCCGAGCTTGAGTTGGAGCCGCCGTTGCCGGCAAAGAGCCGCGAGCATCGTCGTCGGCAGCTGCGAACTCACTGGCCAACTGGATCATCTGATTCAAGTCAAGCTGGTGATTGTCCTGCAAGCGCTTCATCTTATGTCAGAGCAACGTGCCCCTTTCCAACCCATCGATGAAGGCGGCCATGGCGGTATGAGCGTGCACTCCTGCGCAGGAATTCTTCATGTCCAGCCAGCGGGAGAGGTAGGCGCGAGATTCGTCTTTTTCTTGCACGCACCACTGTAGATTGCCAACGATGCAGGGACGCTTGTATGTACCCTCAAAGTTCTTGGTGAATGCTTCTTGCATGTCCAACCAATTGTAGATGGATTTTTCTGGCAAGTCGTCGATCCATTTATGGGTCGTGCCCGCCAACATTAACAGGAGGTATTTGATGCGACATTGGGGTTGCCTCCGGCAATCTCCACCGCGTTGCCGTAGTCCTGCAACCATGTGGCTGGTTTGGCGGTGCCATCATAGGGCTTGATGGTCTTGTTAATCCGAAAACCTTTGGGGTAAGTTGCGGACCGTATTGCAGGTCCAAAACAACGTGGTCCCAGGTATGGTCCTTCCCGGGCCTCGTGGATCTTATTGATCCGCGAACGTGCATCGTATGGCTCCGGGTTCTTCTTCTTCTTGTCAACAGGGGATGGGCTGCGTGAACGACGCGGGCCTCCTCCGCCATGGTGACTGCTAGGTGGCGACGGAGGCGGAGGTGGCGGTGGGTTAGCCTTCTTGCTGTTACCCTCCTGCAACGCCTCGTGCATGTCTCGGTTGCTTGTCGGACGTGGAGGGTCATGGCATGACCTGCTCTTGTGTCCTTGGTTGCGCTCTCCGTCATGACGGGTCTCCTCCGCGTTGTCACGGATGACGATGCCACACTGCCTTGGCAGGGGCATATCCATTCGATGGTGAGCCTTAGGATCTTCGTGATGTCGGGTGGATCCGGGCGGTGGTGACGAGTGTCAAGGTCGGGCCCTTTCTCCGTGGTCAGAGGATATGGGGATAGCATCGTTCCTGTTGCGCGCATCCCTCCGTCTTCATTCTGATGAACCCGTCTGGGACCCGACATCAAGAGGAGATCTGTCCCTTGGCGGCTTATACTGGCTAGACTGGCAAAGTGTTGGGTCGGACTCAAGCCTCTGAGAGGTGGCTTTTTTCGGATGCTTTACTGCTTTGGCCACTAGGTCATAGACCTGTTCCACTGCCTCGGGCGATCTATCCTTCTCCAGAAGGGTCTTGGTGACGACGAGGTTAAGGAGTGGGGTGGGCATCACCTGTTTTCCTTCACTGTCAACGTATGGCTTAGCCTGTGCCGGATTGGAGGGAGCCCATCCTAGGTTTCGCCGTACGCCAGGATTGTTGATGACGCGAGCCGGAGCTTTCTTGGCCTTCTGCTTTTGCAGCAGAGTTTTGTACTCGGCCTCCATTGCTCTAGCTTTCTCTATGGACTTCTGCGCATTGACCAGATCTCAATCTAGCTTAGCGCCTTGCTCCGCGATAGCTTGCGCTTCCTCCAGCAACTGCTGGCGTTTCTCGTCAAGCTAAGTCATGTTCCGAATATGAGCTACGGTCAGTGGCTCAACGAGGAGATTGCCGTACATCACTCTGTCAGCCGGGGTAACTTGGACAGCAGAAGACATAGATGCCGGAGGCAGCAAGTTTGCGGTGTTGTTGTTGCTTGGGCCGGTGCCGAGTTCCTTCGGCTGCTGCACTGGGTTAGGCGGAGGGGGCATGACCTTTGTGCGATCATCGTCAGCAGCAATGAGTGGCCCCTTCCCCTTGTCCAGCGCTGTAGGCGGATCTCGTCCAGGTTGATCTTCATCCATCGCCGTCCCAATGGTGACAAACACCTCTCGAGATACGACGACATTGTTGGCTTGCTCGTCGCGCGTGTACTCCTCCTCCATCTCCTGCATGGTGGAGTCTAGCTCTTCTGGACTGAAATCTATTTCCTCTGAATCTACACTGAAGTCAGTAACAGAGTCGGAGGGTGCCAGGACTTCCTCGATGACGGGCGGTGGAGGTGCAACGGCAGCGACGATGACTGGAGGTGGCGGCGCTGCTGCGATGATGGCGGCCGGAGGCGGTGGTGGCGGTGGCTGAATCGGAGGGCTCCGTCAATGAGCGCAAGCGTTGTCTGAGTTGCCGCTTTAGCCTCCGTGTAGTTGTTGACGGTGTTCACCATGCCTTCGAGGGTAAGGCGGCCTGACGCCTGCTGCCATCTTAGAGAATGTTGGAGAAGCGTGCCATGGTCCAGTCCTTCCACGAAGTGATACATAGCATTATCATCAGGGTAGTGGTCCAGATCGGCTCGTATACGGATCCACCTGGCTAGGTAATCGGGGCGTTTTCGCTCTCTCTCTGAACGCAACGCGCCAGGTCGAAGATGGTAACCACGCCGACGAACTTGGATCTCTGTTGTCCAGACGCACCGGCGATGCTGCGGACTTGCAGTGATCTTCCACCTTTATATCCTGCATAGGGGCGGTTTGGGTGGGCCTTGAATTTTTCCGATCTTTGCCGGCAAACTCCAAAGAGAGATCCGACATCGATCCTTCTGCGAACGTATCCTGCCCGTAGGCGGTCCGCGCGGGTCTTGATGCTCCTCCGACTCCCAGGGAACTAGTGCCCGAGTCAGTTTCGCCAATGAAGAGGTGGAAGTCTCCGATGGGAACGATCGAACACCGCGTAGGGTTCGTCTTAGCCGGGATCCAGAACTCGTCAGGAGGGACGATCGGAACGTTTCCGGAGAAGAGAACCGACCGATGGCCACGGTTTCCCCGATTCCCGTGAAGATCTTGGTCCTCGCCCGCTGAAGATCTTGAAGCGCCTCTTGCCCCACGGTGGGCGCCAACTGTCGTGGTATTGCCGACGAGTACGCCATGGAGGGGTCCTCACAGTGCGTGTTTAGAGACGTGGGGGAAGGCAGACGGTTGACGGGTACGAGGTAACACAGTTTACCCAGGTTTAGATCCCACAACGGTGGCGGAATCCTACTCCTGCTATAAATCACTATAAGGGAAATATGCCGAGTTACAGGGATTGGTTCTCTGTGCGAGGTGACTAGAAGGTCTAAGTTATCGTCTGAAGTTGTGCCCTAAAGGCTCCCACAGGCCCGACTTATATAGTCGCCAGGTCCTAGGGTTACAGGGAAAAGTCCTAGCCGGACAGGTTACAGAGTCCTACACCGTCTATTACTAGTCTTGTGTGTCTTGTACTCCAAGGCTCTGGGTACATCGGTGACTCCAACCATAGCCTTCCTTTATCCGGCATGGGCCTCCCTTCTGGATCCATCTAACTGGGCCGCCCAGCAGGCCATAGTCCGTGCTACCAACTGTGGGCCACCCAGGTTAGCCGGATAAGAGACATGCTATAAGGATACCCATATAGCATATCCCCAACACTTCCCCAACCCCGACGAGGTTCGCCGCCATCCATCATCTTGATTCCGACCTCGCCGTGCTTCCCCGACCCCACCACCGCGCTCAGGGTGAGCCACCGGTCCTCTAGGACCCTCCCCTTCCTTTCCTCCCTCTCTTGTTTGCTCTAGCCTCGAGCGCCGCCGTCGGCCACCGCCAGACCTCGCCGTAGACGTAGCTCCGGCTACCAAATAGGAGCGGCGCCGCCTGAAGGGATACGGGTAGGCTACACTAGTGCAAATCAAAAAAATTCTACCGCGTATACCAGGATTATTGTTGTCATAGATCACGGGATTACCACTAGACGCGCAGTTGCGGAATTGATGAAGCGTGTCGAGGCAGTGCAGACGTTCCACGTCTCCTCCTTGTCCTCGTCCCACGAGCAGCTACCCTTGCCCGGCTCGTCCAAGCGCTACAGATGCAGCGCCTCCGAGGTATCCACACGTACAGGGTGGAAGTGTCAGACGCCGGACTGCTAGGTCCGCGCGAGCAACACAGGCGTGAGGAGTGGCGGCTGGGAATGATCTGAGGTCTAGAGTCTAACCCTGGTTAGCTCTCCCCACCCTCTCTTATATAGGCGTCTCTAGTGGGCTTCTACATTAGCAGCCCATTAGTAGCCTAAGCCTGGTCTAATTCGGATCCAATCCTCATTAGGCTTCCAGCCCCTTAAGTGTGTGACCCTATAGGTTCATATGCGTATAGACATGACACGAATACACTTATTCTATCAATAGTTGGTAGCAGCCTCTAGCAAGACGTGCCAACTCCTAAACGCATACAAACATCATATCGGACGAACCATCACAAGGTTTAGTACATGTCTTTCCCTTTGCCTCACGATATTTGGTCTAGATCCAAGCTGACCTCCCTTTCTTGATACTGTGATTCGGAATCCCTTTACTAGGTTAACTCTTAACCTTATATAGCACGGCCATGCATTTCTGGATCCGATCACTTGAGGGTCCCAGAGATATCTCTCTCAAGTAGAGAGGGGCAAATCCCATCTTGATTGACCATGCCTTGCAGCATGCTTCAGGACAAACCCGAAAACTATACCTTTATAACTACCCAGCTACGGTGCAGCGTTTGATAGCCCCAAAGTATGTCGATCCACATCTCAAGTACATGCAACAATCTCAGGTCTAAGGATAAAACATACATGATGTGTAGAGAGAGCTACAACTCATTGCCAGTCTCAGGATGGGTCAGTCCAACCCCATGTTCACAACATGTGTCCATATCATTGGTTTGACATCTCCATGTCTATGACTTGCGAAACATAGCCATCAACCAATCGATGTGCTAGTCTAATATTCAGATGTGTCATCACATGAACTCCGACTAGGGACAACTCTACAAGTAAAGAGTTTCACAAACAATTCACATAATTGCCAATCAATACAAGTTGCCTGATATGGATATTCAAGGAACATTACAATAACTCATGGATACATATGAAATATAATCATCTCTATGATTGCCTCTAGGGCATATTTCCTTCACCGCCTCTATATTTTTCGTCGTGCTACGCTGGTTCGAACACGCACAGCCCCGCAGTCCCGCACGCTCCCCAGGGTCGCCGTCGACCGCCGCCCGTCATGGTGACATGGTGCCTGCGTGGTGCCCGCGTACACCCGGTCCCACATGCCATCCTTAGAGGCTAGGTGCCTCTGCGGTGCAGGTTAGCAGTGGCCTGGTCCAGGTCCACCCGTCAAGCCCTGGTCCAGGTCCCACCTGCCTGCGTGGAGGCTGAGGTGGCCACGGGCCCCTTTGTCATCCACTGTGGCTAGCAGTGGCCTCGGTGTAAAAATGTTTTCTATTTTGTTTAAATTCAGAAATGGTTTAATTAAATTCAAAAATTGATATAATATTGTAAATTCAATAATTAATTATTTATAACTCAGAAAAATACAAATAATATATCAAAATGTTTAGAAAAATGAGATCTAACTATTTAACCTATAATCATGCATTGTTCAACAACTTTCAAGACAAGTTTTATTAGAGAACAAAATCAACCCCTCTCATATACTCCGGATTTTTGCCGAGTTAGGGTTTTCACCCCTCGGAACCCCGTTTAAATTGCCGAGCATGTCTTAGGGTTACTTTTCAATACAAATTAACTTGTCATATCATCATCCTTGTTTGATCATTGCATCGATGCCATGTGTTGATTGTTCCCCTCTCTTTTTGGTGTTTGGTTCTTCGCGGTATAATACGAGATCGAGATCAAAGACCGAGGTCAACACCATCGAAGATCGAAGATTTCTTGATAGCCATCGTATTGTAGATGCTTAGTGTCAACACCCGGATTTTTAATCTCAGATGCCTGTTATGCCATACATCGCAATCCTAGGATTACCATTTTTGCAAGACATACAGAATTGGATACCACAGTACATCATCCATTACAAACCATACATAAGGTCTTACACAAATAAGGATCTCATGATCCAGCAACTCAAGCAGCGGAAATACATAATAATAACAGTAGCGTAGGCGAAGCTCCATCTTCGGGGTCATAGGCAATGCTGACGATGGGAGATGATCCTACTTGTCGTAACCTTCCTGGGGTCCATCATCCTGGTACTCCTCTTCATAGTCTGGCCACGGGAATAGCCAGGGACAAAGCCATGAGTACTCTTTAAGTACTCGCAAACTAATACTAACAAGTGAAAGGGGTTTGTGTAGTAGGACACTAAGCTCTAGGGTTGTTTTGCCAAAAAGCCAGATTTACCTCTACTAAGTTCAGGAGCAAGAGAAAGCTAGTTGAATTTTATAACACCAAAGTGGGAACTTGTATCTCATGCCACAACTCTGTTGTGGTCAAGGCAAAGCCTCAATTCATCTCATAAGTCATTTTGAAAACATTTGACGGGGGAACAGTATGGCCACTCCAACTGTCCATAACCGCGGACGCGACTATTCGAATAGTTTGACACTCTGCAGAGATTGTACACTTTCACGACAACATTCGATACATCCGTCAGGAACAAATCCTGAATTCACCATACTCAGTATGCGGATAATCAATCCTAACCTTTCAATTACACGCCCTAGTATAAGCACCTCTCCTGTGAGTTTGGCCTCCCAACCATGACCAACTGTCATCTTGGGTACTGCACAGGTGGACAATCTTCACAAGGTAGCCTCATCTCAGACCTTGGCCATGAGGGAACCAATACTAAAGTATATAAGTTTCCAGTCAAGCCCTACCCAATCTTCGGGTATTATGGTTGTACGGTAAAATTGGAATGGTGTCGCATCCAGACAACCATCAGTTTTATAAAGGGGCTAAGTCTCATGCCTTAACATTTTCATCACCAAAATCATCTGGTGTTCGGAAACACATGTCAAAACATCTCAGTAGAATGATCCATCATTCTAAGGTTTTCATAACCATTTTCACCAAGTATTCCCATCTAAAGTTGATCAAGTTTTATGCTTAGCACTAGCATCTACAAGTGGGGGTGAGTACTAAATGAGGGGTGATAAACTAGTGGGGTTCTAACTAAGTTCAATCTCATGCCTTAGGATGACATCAATATTATCTAGCTTAGCCCAAATTTTATGCTCTTTATGCAACCTTCAGTTAACTTCCTAGAATCTACAAGTCACTTAAGTAAACTCTAAAAGAAAGCCTTGATAAAGGAAATAAAGTAAAAAGCTTGCAAGTAAAACTAGGATTGGGTTATCAAGTGAGTATAACCACATTAGGGTGTCAAGTGGGATCCCACCTAAATCCCACTTCTAGTTCATTTGCCAAATTCTAGTGTAAATTTTGAACAAAAATTTGTACTAGATTTTGAAAAATGAACTAGAAGTGGGATTTAGGCGGGATCCCACCTGACACCCTAAACCACATATGCTTAATGCATATGGTTGGCATGGTAACAAGCAAGTATTTGCTTGCATCAGTCTCAGTATAAGCTTGCTAAGTTAATAGCTTGCAAGTATTGGCTTGCACATTCAACTAGTAGTATTAGGATTGCAAGTATGGGCTTGCATAATTGCAAGTATAATCTTGCATAGGTCAACTTCATTAGTAAGGCTTGCCTTGTGCAGAGTAGTGGTTGAAGTTCTCCTCGGCTTCTTCCTCGTAGTATCCTCCTTTCTCCTCGTATCCTTGGTCGGTACTAGCGTCTATGAATAAATACGAGGTACACAATCACCAAACAATACTTAACTACTTTCAATCATCACACACAAGGGTTCTGTAGATGATCTAGCATCATCGCTAACATTACAAGACTAAAGCATTTGTCTTAATGATTTTAGTTTTAGAAAAGTTATTTCTACTCATTGAAAAACTACTTAAGATTTAATATTCTCCAAACCAAACATGGGATCATGTTGACACATGTCATCACCACATATTTTAGTCCCTGGGAATGTGATTTAAAGTGGTGTCACAATTTAATAAGGTTTTACCCTTTTATTTTAATTAAATAAAGTGACTAGAAATGCCTATGTGGCATTCTTTTATTACTTGAACATTATTTCTGTAAGTAAACCCATATATTTTTATATATTCTGAAAGGTATGGTTAAATGTGATTTTTGAGAGTTGTAATCAACTCAAAAGCTATCATGGTTTAAGTTTGAAAAATGTTTGAATGCAGAAAAGCATCTGCTTTGTTATTTTTACCAAGGGTGATCTACAGATCAAAATGATTTGAATCCAACGGGCTTGGATTCAGCATTTCTAGACCTTTCTAACAAAATTGGTTTCATTCAATTTGGTTCACTGAATCAAGCTGGGTTGATTTTTGAAACTAGGTATAGAACTGTGTTTGAATGAAAATGGAAAAATCCAAATTCAAACGAATGGGCTGCGCGGGAAGAGCAAATGGGCCGGCCTGCTACGCACAGCGCTTACGCGGGCTGGTTAAGTGGCTGTCCCCACGCGTCAGTGAGACAGGGGGTGCGAAGCGGTACCGGGCAACGTGGTGCGTTGGATTAGAAGTAAGATCAACGGCTGAGGGTCGTCGTCGACGATGAACTAGTCACCGGCGAGCTCGAACCCTAGCGGCTTAGTCGGGGTCGTGGGAGGCTCACTGGGGCTCAGGCGAGGGTCGGCAAGGCGGGCGAACGACGAAGTCGACGACGGCGAACCTCCTGGTACCGGCAGCTTCTCCTGGGGTGGACAAAATCGACGGCGCCCTTCTTCTCCAGCAGCGGCGGGCTCTGGTGAAATTCCGGCGATGCGCTGCTCGCGTTGCTCCGGGAACGGGGTGGAACGATCAGTGAGGAGAGGGGAGTGAGATGGTGTGGAGAGTTTGAGCGGGGGAGGCCTCTATTTATAGTCTCGACGACGAGACCCAACGGGATGGGCAGGCGACGGTGGCGACATGGCTACGGGTTGCTAGAGGCATGGCCGACGGTGGCGATCGATCAGTGGTCTCCTGGTGATGCTCTATGTCTTTAATGCGTGTGTAGGGGCGGTGGCAAACGGTCTGGAATGTGCGATGCTCTGCGCGGCAGAGGCGGCGTCTTCGACGGCTAGCGGTGGCTGTGAGGCATGGGGTGGCGAACGGGGATGTCTGGCGTGCTCCCTAGGTCATGGCGAAGCGGTGGGCACGGGATGCGGTCGAGGGGCGGCGTGTGCACGCGTGCCGGGTGCGGTGCTCTGGCGCATGCTCGGCATGGTCGACAGCGGCATGGGCGCGGCGTTCCTGGCGGCTCTAGCTGCTGTCCGCAAGGCAGGGCTGGTCGAGAGGGTCGGTGAGGCATGGACTAACTCCCAGACAAGGTTAGCACATCTAGTTCTTCCTCTAGCCTGTTGTCCACGCTGGGGTGACATGGGTGTGCTCGGCTGTTCACCATTGATGACATTGCCAAGGTTACAGTGGTGCTAGGGATTAGTTAGGTTCGTTAGATGATCTACTAAGGCTAGTGGTGTCCAGAGAGGGAACAAGTTAGGCTCAAAACAATGCACACTATAGTGTTTTGATTTGGTTTGATTTGAATCAGCAAGGTGTTTGATGAAATGGCCGCATGAATTCAAGTTTTGAATTTTGAAAAGATTTTTGGTGGGTGTGCTAGGCATGTGCTGGTGAGTATGTGGATGCTTGGGTTTTGAAAGTTGAGCTTGTTTGAGTGGTTTTTGAAAAAGTGGGATCTTCCCATGTGATATAGATTCAATTTTTAACTGTCATTTAAACCATGCATTCATTGGATGATAACAAGGTGGGCCTTGGTACTATATTATGAGTACTATCAAGGGGTGTAAAGATCCAAACAAGTTTCTGTTAAGTTTTGAAAGTTAGAGACAGCCAAAGTGACCATTCCCTTATTTTGTTTGTTTTGATTTATTTGTCTTTGGGAAAAGTGTGGGGATTGTTTAGATGATGTTTATTTCACCTAAGAATCATTTTACAAGCAAAGAAACACACAAGCAAGATGATTCAAAAAGAATCCAAATTGGAATGCATACACACATGCATGCCTTCCTATTTTCATTTAGAAAAGTTTTTGTTAACCCAAAAAAATTATGATTAGAGTTTTGATGATCCAAGTTTAGTATTTTTGGGATGTTACACTTAGCCATGATATTAGTTGTCATAGACCCCAGTTGAATCGATGTTGCACCTAGGGTTAGCCGGTGTGTCCTCGCCAGGGCATCCCGAACCCCAGGGTTGATTAATTGCCGCCTTTCTTTTCGGTATTGGTTCTTCGCGATAGGATCCGAGCCCGATGGTTTCTCCGAATTAGGGTTTCTGATATTGTAAATTCATTTTTATTATTGTGTATGTATATATTAGGGTTTCTCCGAATTAAGGTTTATATCTCTCAACACCGTACCTAACATTATCCCTTATCCGCTTTGACTTATCTGTTTTTTCCACCTATGCAGAAAATATGGACCCACTCGACAGAGACGAAGAAAAGGAAGAGTTGATCCAAGGTGTGATCCGCGAGGAAGAAAATTTAGATGTATCGACGTTTCTGAACAACTCTGGTGAGGGTGATCCTCTTTTTGCCGGAAGAGACGACTTGTTTGAGGTTGAAGGTGATGCCTTCCGCGAGGGAGAAGGCGATGCCTTGTGTGATCGAGAAGACGACCGCTCCGGCGAGGTGCATGTAATATAATTAATTCATTAATTAATCATCTTCTATCTATATAGAAATAGTAACGATGATCTTTCTTCTTTTAGCCCTCTGGATCAAAAAAATATACTGAAAAGAGCGGACGAGGCCCAACCAAAAAGTTGGAAGACCATGAGAGGTTCAGGATTGAAGATATCGGTGAAGACGGCAAACTGATTGCTCCCGAAGTTGTCGCAAACAAATTTGTGGCACAATGCGGATTAATCATTAGGGACTTCATCCCGATCACCATTCGAAATTGGAATAGGCCTGCTGATGCGGGAGAGGAGGGAACGTCTTTATTTCTCCCTACCGTGGCCAAACATTTACTGTGGAAGAGGCTCATGGTTAATTTCAAACTACCAAAGATAGAGCTGGATCCAAATGCGGAGGATCCAGTTGAGGAGTGGGCTATGAAGAAGATGGCCTAGTGTTTCACCAACTAGAAGAAAAGATTGCACCTTGACTATGTCGTGAAAGAGAAGACTCCGGATTTCAAGAAGATTCAGTTTGAGAAGATAAAACCATTCTGGGCTGAGTTTTTGAATTACAAGACATCAGAAAAAGCTAAGAAAATGTCTGCAACGAATAAGCTGGATGCTGCTAACAAGAAGTATCACCATACTATGAGGCAAGGTGGCTACAGGGCTGGCATTCCTAAGTGGAAGAAACTTGAGGATGAACTGCGTGCTAAAAAGATCATCCTAGAGACAGATGATTGGATCAAATGTGCAAGGAATTGGTTTTACGGGCATGGGGGCACGTTGGACTCGGAAGGGAAGTGTATATATAACATACGACATAAAGAAGACCCCTTGCCAATCGAGAAGATGAGAAAAGCAGTAAAGGCTGTTAAAGATGGGGACTTCATTCCCGATAGAGAGAATGGTGAGCTCACACTTGTAGGGGTTCGTAGCATGGAAAACAAAAAAATTCTACCGCATGAACACACAATCAAGATCTAATATATGATCAAGCCAAGATCTATCTACTAGATCGGTGCATGTAGGGGTCCCAACCCAATAAGGTTGATCCCTCCTGTGTTTTACAATGCTAGTCCCTGGATCAATAGCTAGCATCCACAGTTAAGATGTAATATCAAGATACAAAGGTCATAATATAAATTTATAACCAGGAATAACATAAGTTTATTACATCAAACATAGCTCATATTGCTATTACATTACATTTGCAGCGGAATAACTATAAGTATGGGTCCATCATCTTCAAAGTGCCACAGGCAGATGTTGGTTGTAGACTTTGTAGTCCTAGTCAATCAAACAATCTTCATTTTAAAACAATCAACCTGCAACATTACAAGTTACAGCCACAAGGGTCAATACATTTTGAATTGTATTGGCAACCTTCACTTTTATGTATTACAAGAGTGAATCCTATCATTATATGCACATTTGGCTATGTAGAGTTTAAGGCTTATTTGCATAAAGCAATATTTTATCCTATCTTTTCAAAAAGGGTTTTTAAAGTCTTTTGTCAAATTTCTTTTCCAAGTTCCTTGAACTCCTTGGTAGAAACTCAAGTGTTCAAATCCTTGTCAAAATCCCTTGAGCATCTTGGTAACCCCAAGTGCAGCAAGTTTTATCAAAACTCATGAGTTCCTTGGTAAAGCCCCAAGTACATCATGTTCTTGAGCACCTTGGTAACCCCAAGTGCAACAAGCATTACAAAATCTCTTTGAATTCCTTGGTAGACACACAAGGGCATCAAGTTTTTATATTAGAAGTTGGAATGTCGAGATCTCCCATAGTTCAAACTTTAGTTGCTCAGTATTGTCCATAACCGGGGACACGGCTAAGTACTTAGATTTTATTTACTTCTGCAGAAGGAGTACACTTTACCCACATGACACAATCCCATCTTGTTGCCACCAGTGGCCTACTGGATTAGTGCTCACCAAGATGGAGTACTGGCAGATTGAGAATGTGACGAAGTCTTTCCAAAAGGTCCTCCCATACATCATTGCTAGCTTTGTCTTCAGCCCCCATGAAGCATTCCAGATCCCCATGTCCAGTAACTAAAGACAATGCATGGGTCTTCCTAATGTAATTGACTAAGCCAGAGCCATAATAGCATGTGGTTGTACATGGAAGCCACAATTGGAGAAGCATGTTTGATCTCTAAGTTTCCTAGGTGGTTTTCTTTTGGAGCACAACACAAAGTGATTGCCATAGACATGGTTCTCTTTTGTTGCCACCTTCTCCAAAACTTAAAGTATCCTCCACCTAGGTGGTTCATTGAGTCCTTGTTTTATTATGTAAAACACAAGTCCTTTTCTCAATCATTGTAAAATCTCAACATGTATCTCTTTTTCAAAATATAGCATATAGCATGGCTAAGCATGTACAACTTCAATATTTTTCACTAAGGAGTGTTTAGGGAATCCTATTAGGATTTAGCATATCATAAGTATAAAATATCTTTTCATGCATATTTTCAAAATCCACTAAGTATAATGAAAATAGTAGGACTTTTGTATGATAGTGTAACTTGCCTTTTTGTTTAGGGAATGATAGTCACTTCTTGATCTTGCTAGTCTCACACTTTGCTAATTTTACTACAATCAAACAAGCATAGTATCAAGTAGCATTCCATCATTCAAACAATAATTCACATTCACAAAGCAATGGTTCCTAAGTCTTGTAAAAAGAGGGTTCTATTGCAAAGTTGGTCTCTACTAGGTTTATAAACTTTGTAAGGTCCACATTGGTCATTTACCAAAATGGCAAAGTCATTTGCAATTGGGTTTTATCCTAAGACTATTTTAAAATTCATTCATCATTTTATGTGGTGAAAATTATTCTTATCCCAGCAAAACTTTAGGTTTTGCACCAAGTAAGTTGCTCTTGGCAAGGCTTGGTGTTTTTGGGTCAGTAAGTTTTGTCCATAGCACTTTCCCAAAGTTTTCCTTGCACAAACTTTTCCATAATAAAATCAATGAGTTTTATTTGGCTAGAAAATGACTAAGTTAACTAATTTAACTTAAATTACACAAAATCATTTTTTAACACTATGGGTTGGTTCCTAGGGTTAGTAGGGTCACATAAATCCATTTTGCAAAAGATTTGATCCTAAAATCAATTTTAAACAATTTTTATACTCTAAACAAGTACACAAATGTTTCTGTAATTTCAAACAAGCTAACAGATACTATTTTCAAAACTAAGGCCATGATTAGCTAGGGCTTGTTCTCCTGATTTCATTGATATAAAATTTGTAATTTTTGGACGTGTGGTTTGAAAATTACAAGGGTTTGAAGTTTGCAATTTATTTTGTTTTCAAAACTGGTTTTAGATCTAATACAGGCCACGCGTCGCGTCGTGATTGGTCGATACCGATTCGTTTGGATCGCGTGCTGCGGCGCGTTGGATCAAGTCAGATCGTGCGGCACAGGATCATCACTTACCCCTTCGTTAACATTCTATCCTATCCGTCAGATCCACATCCTACGGTGACTAACACGCTTGCCACAGTCTGGCGGCGCTCGTCGGCTGCGCGCGGCGGCGACGGTCGGTCAGTGGCGGCACTGGTGAAATAGGAGGCGAGAGAGGAAGGGAGTAGGCTCACCAGGCTCAGGAGGATACGGCGATGCTCAACGTGCGGTTGACGAGGCAAGGGGCGCTCGGGGTAGGGCAGAATTCCTCGCCGGAGTTGGTTCTGGCGACGGACGCGCTCGGTCGAGGTCGAAGACGGCTCTGTGGTTTACGAGAAGACAAACGGAGGGTTGGGTTAGCTGCGTAGGACCATGGAAAGGATGTGTGCGTGATCCAGAGGGTACGGGGTGGTCGGAATTAACCTGTGGGCGTCGTCGGAGTT
Organism: Avena sativa; assembly: GCA_916181665.1. Taxonomy (NCBI): domain Eukaryota; kingdom Viridiplantae; phylum Streptophyta; class Magnoliopsida; order Poales; family Poaceae; genus Avena; species Avena sativa. The sequence continues at coordinate 431,235,847 of OV702280.1, forward strand.
GAGGCAGACGACGGTGGCGGTAGGAGTCGTCGCTGCAGTTCGCCCTGAGAGTCGTCGCCGGAGTAGAAACGGACGGTGACGCTGTCGGAGCTTGTCGAAGCCGATGCTCCGGGGCGCCCGCGGTTGAAAGAAGGGCACGGGGAGAAGCGTTTGGGAGTGGGGAAGCTGCTAGCGTGCTCGGAAAGGTGGATGGTGGTCTGTACTGGACTGAATTGGCTGGAGACGGCGGTCGGAACAGAGGAGCTCGAGGAGGGAATTGAGGTGGTCCAAGGCGTGCGAGCGCGAGGTGTCAGAGGGGAATTATAGAGGAGGCTTGGGCGTTTCAACCTGCGTGATCAAGGCTGGTAACGGTGGTCGAGTTAAAGCGAATTAAGGCCGAGAAATCATCGGCAGGGGCGGTGTCGAAGAAGGGAGAAGAGGTCGTGTGGGTGGGAAGAAGAACAGTGACAAGTGGGTCTACCTGTCAGTGAAAAAAGGGAAGAGGGGAAAGGTCCACATGTCAGTGGTTCAGCGGGTTTCTTTTGCGGTGTAGGAAAACGGTTCGGGAGAGAGTAGATGGGCTAGGTGGGCTGCTGCTGGGCTGTTGGGTTGGGTTGATTCCTTTCTTATTTTTTTTTATTCTGTGTTCTTTTCCTTTTCTATTTTATTTTCTGTTTTGAGTTTCCAATCAAATATACATAAACCAAAACAATTCAAACAACACTCAAATTTGTAATATTGAAATTAGTTCTGTTTAGTGATATGGTCAAAAGCCCAAAATGAAATAATAATAACTTTATTAATCCATTCTTTAAAAATGGAGTTTTATTTATTTAACATGGTTTGATTTATTTAATAATAATTCTTATTTGAAATCACTTTCAAATCTAAAACAGTAGGTTTATTTGAAAATAAAGAATATTTGAAAGATTTGTTTTAAAATAAAATAACATTTTATCTTAGAGTCCATTATTAAATAAAATAGTCTTTCATTATTAAACCAACTAGGGTTTGCTTTATTGAGAATATTTATTTTAAAATCTAAAATAAAGCCAAAACACTTTAGTAGTTTTTATTTAAGAAAATAAAATGTTTTAATTCAAAAGCTTGGCCAAGGTTTAATTGGTTTTATAAAATAATCTTTATTTATAAATCCATCTTTTCTTTTGAATATCAAATCTTTTATTAATAGATCCAAAATAGTATTTTAATTATTTTTATTTTCCTTTATTTAAAATGTTTATCTTTTTAAATCCTTTTAGGATTTTATTTAATTCAAATGTGTTTAGGTTCCAATTTGGTTTCAAAAAGTTTCTTCTGGCTCTGAAAATCAATCAAAGTTTTATTTTATTCATTTATTTTCACATTACAAGATTTGGAAAATCTTGGTATGTGATAGTGCAACAAGTTGATAGAGTACTAACCCTCGAAGATTCAAAGCGGTTAACGAGAGCAGATTCTCGTGGGTGATGTAGTCGTTCACTTGTCGATCTCAAGATCGCGTAGACGATCCTTCCGGCGCCGCGTTCCGGCAGCGCTCCCGCAGTCGGTCACACGTACGGTACTCGATGAAGACCTTCCTCTCTCTTGTTCCAGCAGGCAGCAGAGGTTGTAGTTCTTCCCTCGCGATTCTGGCAGCACGACGGTGTGGTGTCGGAAGTAGAGGGAAGATCCCGCAGGGCTTCGCCTAAGCCGGAGCGAGTATGGTGGAGTAGAGAGAGGACCTTGGAAATCTAGGGTTTAGAGGGCCGAAGGGTTTAGAGTAACTGGTAGCTGGGGTTTAGCTAGACGGCGGTTTAGAGGATATCTAGGGCAGCTCCATCTAGAAGGGGGGCGGCGGCTGGCCTAGGGTTTAGAGGGGGCTCCGGCTAAGGGGCAAGGTGCTGGGAGAGGGGGCGCCCCCTCCCTTTGTTTTATAGGTGGGAGGGGCGGGTAGGGCTAGTCGAGTCCTCCCCCAACTCCCTTGCTGGCTGGCGGTTTGGAAGAGGGAAGGGAAACCTTCTCTCCCCAGGTTTCCTTCTCTTCCTCCACTTGGAAACTAATGTCCCGGTTTGACTTTTTCAAACTAGACTTTTACTTTCAAACTAGAGTTTGATTTATCTCTTACAAGTGTCCAGCCAAGTGACCTAGGACATGATGCAACCATTCCACTTTGTCATGACACATCCATGTACCTTTCCCCTTCCGGATTGGTGAACCTTCTAGACCCTTCTAGAACATTCCAATGAAAACACCGGAATCATTCGCGAACTCCGGATTTGGACTTTCCTTATATGAATCTTATTCTCCAGACCATTCCGGATCTCCTCGTGATATCCCGGATCCCATCCGAGACTCCGAACAACATTCGGTCTCTTTACTCACTTTCCATATCTACTAAACAACATCGAATCCTTAAGTGTGTCTCCCTATGGTTCGTGAATTATGCAGACATGACCGAGACTCTTCTCCGATCAATAACCAAAAGAGGAATCTAAAATTCATATGGATCCCACATATTTCTACGATTACTTCATGATCGAATGAGCCATTTACATACGATACCAATTTCCCTTTGTCTCACGATAGTTTACTCATCCGAGGTCTAATCGTCGGTATCTTTGCATACCTAGTTCAACCTCGTTACCGATAAGTACACTTTTCTCGTTCCCGTGATATGTGATCCCTTGTGAACCAGTCACATGCTTGCAAGCTAATTGGATGACATTCCACCGAGAGGGCCCAGAGTATATCTATCTGTCATATGGATGGACAAATCCCACTCTTGATCCATGTGCCTCAACACATACTTTCCGAACACTCAATGCCACCTTTATAGCCACCCAGTTATGGTGTGGTGTTTGATGTCATCAAAGCATCCTTCCGGTGATGGTGATTAACATGATCTCATGGTCGAAGGAATTAGGTTACTATGTATCAGAAAGCTTATAGCAAATGAACTATATTAAATGACTTGATCTTTATGCTACGCTTAACTATAGGAGTATGTCCATCACATCATTCTCCTAATGATATGACCCTGTTGTTAATAACATCTCTATGTTCATGATCAGGAAACCATGGTCATATATTAACCAACAAGCTAGTTTAACAAGAGGCTTTACTAGGGACTCTTTCATGTTTACAAATCACACAAGTATTAATGTTTACGGTTAATACAATTATAGCATGGTATGTAAACATTTATCATAAGTATGAAGATATGATAATAACCACTTTATTATTGCCTCTTGGGCATATCTCCAACAGTCTCCCACTTGCACTAGAGTCAATAATCTAGTTTCAAACATTTGTGCATTCAACACCTATGGCTTTCCAGTGTTGTATTTACACGATTGCTAGTGGTCAACTAATCTCCGGATCCGACACTTTCAGGTCCGTGTGTAATTGCATGTCTTTGCGTCTCTACGCATCACTCGTTCTCTAATGAGATTGCTTTGTACAAATTTGGTCCTTTGGTGAGACCTTCAGTTCCTTGGGGTTAAAACATGTTGATAATATTGTCGTACAATATATCTTCATAGTACTATCCCACTGTGAACTACACCTAGTTTGATAACAAACTACTTGACACAAATGCTCTCTTTTCCTGCTATAACAGCAGTCATATACTTAGCCTTTTGTTGTAGTATCTGTCACAATGTCTTAACTTTGGAACTCATCCAAGTTCATTATGGAACTTACTTTCCATCATATTGTGCCACCCTTAGTTTAGATTGAGATGAACTTAATTTGTACTTTGTGAGAAAACTAGTATCAATGTAATACTTTTACAATGAACTAACCATCTATTTGTCACTTCTACAAAATAATATATTCTTAGTTCTTCTGAAAGATCATAAGAATATCTTTACTATCGTCCAATAATCATCTTATGAATCATTCTGGTATACGCTCATAAAATTTAGAGCATAGGACATATCTGGATTTGTACACATCACAGCATGATTGATAAAATACTCTTTGTGATTGTATCTATCAAGTATCAAAAATACTTAAATCTTTATTCAATCCTTCCTGTGCAACAAGAACCTTTTTTGTAGTTTATATATTGAACTCGTTCAATATCTCATCTTTGTACTTCTGGCACAACCATATTGGTGTCACAATTTATCCGTATAGACATTGATGCCAAATATTCGGGTTCTGCCTAAGTCTTTCATCAAGATGAAATTCTTATCCTGTGTTAATAAAAAGATACATCATTTCCAATCAACAATATGTCTTCCACATAATGTATTAGAAACATGTCTTAGCGCTCCCACTCAATTTCTTGCAAATGCAAGCATCTTCATCGTCTCCGATGAAATTAAACTCTTTTAACAGTTTCATCATAGTGAAGATTCCAACTCCGCGATGCTTACTTCAACCATTGAAGTTTTCATATGCTTTTAGCATCCTTTAAATTAACAACCCTTTGGACCGTGTCATGTACACGTCTTAGGTAACCATTCTATTAGAAGAACTTGTTTTATTTATTCAACACATAACAAAATTATATGTAGTGGTTGCTACATTAATCCGTCTAGACTAAATATCGCTTAATGAAAGATCGGATCTCGTCATAGTCAACTATTTGAATATTGTCGTGAACTCTTTCCCGACATGTCGATAATTTCATAGATGTAAGGCATCCATGTCTATTTCTTTATAGATCCAAATACGACTGTAGGGTCTTGCACCTTTTCAGAGGGTCTTTCAAGTTCAAAGCTTGATCTCTTGTATATGGAACTATCACGGATTTTAGGGCTTCAAACCATTTAATGGAGTCAGGGCCCATCATCGCTTCTTTGCATGTAGTCTGATCATTATTGTCAAATAATGATTTAACTCTCAAATCTTGGTATTTGATTGTTTACCCGACCTACTTGGTTCAATAGGAACTTAGACCTCCGTGACCACAACCTTTGAGGCACGTGAGCCATGAGCATTGCTGCTGTCTCCGGAACACTTTTCGGAGTTGCGCAACTTTGCACATATAGCTAAGGTTCTTTTAACCTTATCAAAGTTCTATTGTCCTCCCACTCAACTTTTTACGGAAAATTCCTTCTCAAAGAAACTTGACGTTCTAAGCGACAAACACTTTTTTCTTATGTGTTATGGAGGAATACTCAACTATTATTCAAAATAACATACAAAGATATGTTCATCCGATTTTGGTTGTAAACATCTTTCTTATGCATAGCATACCAATTTTAAGAAAGGATAACTTGGGTTTTATCCCAAACCATAACTTTATATGGTGTCATTTCAACGGTTTATGATGGAGCTCTTTTTAGTGGAAAAATGGTAGTCTCTAAAGCTTTAATCTTTAAAATATAATGGCGGTTTTATTAATTACACCTTTGATCTTACCATGTCAAACAAGGTTTCATTGCATATCTCGATTATTCCATACTCATATGGTGTTTCGGGAAACGCAAATCCATGGAACGATTCCACAAATCTTTAGGTGTTATGCTAAACTTTATAACTCAAATAACGTCCTTTATGATCCTATCATAAATTCTTTATTTTCTTGTTACATTGATTTTGCACTTCATCTTGTTAAGTAAATATTCATATATTCACTCAAATTTTCGGAGAAAACATATGAAGTTGAAATCTATCGCTCTTGACTACACATAATGGACTTCATACAACAATATGTACAAGTTCCAATAAGCTAGTCATCTGTTCCCTTTGGCCTATGAGCGGAGTTTTAATTATCTCTAGGAAAATTTCACAAGTGTCATTTGATCAAAAATCAAAAGACTCCAAAATTCCATCCACATGAAGTTTCTTCATGTTTTCTTTCCAATATAATTTAAACGGCGATGTCACTTCCTAAGTGATCTTTATTATCAATTGTCTTTCGACATTTTTAGCAATATTTTTATGGATGTGATTTATCCAACGAGATTTGTAAATCATCCATATTTTATGGATTACGGCAATTATTTGAACAACCCTTTTGTTCTCATAATAACTGATAAAACAAATCTTGAAAGCAAGCTTTGATATTAACGAGCAACACAACAACCCTTTATTTGTTCTCGATGAACATCATCACACATTATTTTGCTAGTTACTTAGGCCATTATAGTTCATGAATTGTGTTGTTTCGTATGACGATTCATACCAACAAATTCAGTATCAAATACTTAAGAACCACATTGTTTAATAAGCAAAGAATATAGCCATAACATGTATATCCTCTATATACCTAAGATGGACAATTCTAGTCTTTTCTTTTCTTCCATATATTTCTGAGATTCTCTTTCAGTATTTCCTTTTCTGTTCGAAAGAATCTATCAACATCAATGTCGATCCATACACATGACACATAGTCCAAAGCATGTATAGCTAAATACCAATGTATTTGGACTTGCACTTTGAAGTAGATCACCATCATCAAATACTTGGTGTTCTTTCAAATTCCATTCTTTAGTAATCTTTTAGTGTAGTAAACATTTTATCAAATATTCACCCTTATCATGGAACTATTCATGATCAAGCTACTTTTAGCTTATAACAGTGAATCGCGAGTATAATGTTTCTCTCCAAAACCTTTTGAAGGATTAGGACGACAAGCGTCTCCAACCTTTTTCAAATTCTCATCAAATATGAGAACATAAACTTTGCCATATTATACTCTCTCATGTTGCAACCAAAAAATTATTTCAGATATCGCATTATCTTCCACACATCATGGTTTCTGAAACAACTCTTTCAGATCCTAGATAACCTTGATATTAAAACAATCTTTTGAATATCAAGAATCATGGAGACAAACATGATACTTATATACTAACATTGGAATTGTCACTCTTGATTTAATACCAATTATTAAACTTCACGGAGTAACCGGAACTTACTGAAAGTTTGCAATAGGACTTGTAAACTTTAGATTAACACTTCAAAACAATATGATACCAGTTCGTAAAGTAACTAACCATAATTCTATAGTTCTATTATCTCAATTATAACTAAGCGCAAGGTGGTAAACGGATGCCAATGACTACAACAACTATGCAAATTCACTTTGATTTAAATTATGATAAAGAGTGTTCAACTTTTAATCATATTGCTGTTGAACTCCCACTCAAAACAATATCCCTCGCATTGTTTTAGTGATCACACGAACCAAATTCACTACACCAAGTCTGATCATCACGTGACATGATATAGTTTCAAAGGCGAACAATCATCATGTTCATCATATCATCTATATGACTCATGCTTTACCTTTCGGTATTCCATGTTCCGAGACCATGTCTGTACATGCTAGGCTCGTCAAGATCAAACCTTAGCTTCCGCATGAGCAAATCTGTCTTGATCCCATTGTATACACTCGCTAAATCTAACACACCTGATCATCACGTGGTGCTTCAAAACAACGAGCTTTAACAACGGTGCTTACTATGCAATACACCCGATCATCTTACAATGCTACCGTCGCGAACTATGCAATACAAGATGCATAAAAGGATTAATATCACATGCAATTCAAAATATGTGATATGATATGGCCTTTCTTCTTGTGCTTACGATCTCCATCTTCAAGCAAGAACATGATCTCCATCATCACTGGCATGGCGTCAAGGTCAATGGCGCCTCTTCATGGTTGTCGTCCACCAGCATCAACTATTACAACTACTTTGAATAATAGACACGCGGGTCTTAACGGAATTTAAAAGACAACCATATGGCTCCTGCCGGTTGCCAACTTACAATAAGTAACATTGCATACATCATATATAATCACAATCATGGCCATATCACATCACAGCACACCCCTGCAAAACAAAGTTAGACGCCTCTAATTTTCTTTGCATGTTTTATGTGGTTTGGGGCTTTCAATAAGTGTCGTTCTAACTTACGAACAAGAACCACAACGTTGATGCTTGAACTATCAAGTGCCCGTTGTAAATTGAATCTTTACTATGATGGGAGAGACAGACACCCGCAAAGCCACTTATGCAATACAAGTTTCATGTCGAGCGTGGAGCAAGTCTCATGAACGATGTCATGTAAGGTTAGCCTGGACCGCTTCATCCCACCATGCCGCAAGATGCAAAGTACACAAGAAGAAATTGATAATAAAAGCACCACCACCCATAATGACCATTGTGTTCTACTCGTGCAACAGATCTACATATAGGCACGACTCTGATACCACTGTAGGGGTTCGTAGCATGGAAAACAAAAAAATTCTACCGCATGAACACACAATCAAGATCTAATCTATGATTAAGCCAAGATCTATCTACTAGATCGGTGCAACAAGTTGATAGAGTACTAACCCTCGAAGATTCAAAGCGGTTAACGAGAGCAGATTCTCGTGGGTGATGTAGTCGTTCACTTGCCGATCTCAAGATCGCGTAGACGATCCTTCCGGCGCTGCGTTCCGGCAGCGCTCCTGCAGTCGGTCACACGTACGGTACTCGATGAAGACCTTCCTCTCCCTTGTTCCAGCAGGCAGCGGAGGTTGTAGTTCTTCCCTCGCGATTCTGGCAGCACGACGGCGTGGTGTCGGAAGTAGAGGGAAGATCCCGCAGGGCTTCGCCTAAGCCGGAGCGAGTATGGTGGAGTAGAGAGAGGACCTTGGCAATCTTGGGTTTAGATTTCCGAAGGGTTTAGAGTAACCGGCAGCTAGGGTTTAGCTAGACGGCGGTTTAGAGGAGATCTAGGGCAGCCGCATCTAGAAGGGGGGCGGCGGCTGGCCTAGGGTTTAGAGGGGGCGCCGGCTAAGGGGCAAGGTGTAGGGAGAGGGGGTGCCCCCTCCCTTTGTTTTATAGGTGGGAGGGGCGGGTAGGGCTAGCCGAGTCCTCCCCCAACTCCCTTGCTGGCCGACGGTTTGGAGGAGGGAAGGGAAACCTTCTCTCCCCAGGTTTCCTTCTCTTCCTCCACTTGGAAACTAATGTCCCTGTTTGACTTTTTCAAACTGGACTTTTACTTTCAAACTAGAGTTTGATTTGTCCCTTCCAAGTGTCCAGCCAAGTGACCTAGCACATGATGCAAACATTCCACTTTTTCATGACACATACATGTACCTTTCCCCTTCTGGATCGGTGAACCTTCTAGACCCTTCTAGAACATTCCGATGAAAACACCGGAATCATTCCCGAACTCCGGATTTGGACTTTCCTTATATGAATATTATTCTCCGGATCTCCTCGTGATATCCCGGATCCCATCCGAGACTCCGAACAACATTTGGTCTCTTTACTCACTTTCCATATCTACTAAACAGCATCGAATCCTTAAGTGTGTATCCCTACGGTTCGTGAATTATGCAGACATGACTGAGACTCTTCTCCGATCAATAACCAATAGAGGAATCTGGAAATTATTATGGCTCCCACATATTTCTACGATTACTTCGTGATCGAATGAACCATTTACATATGATACCAATTTCCCTTTGTCTCGCGATAGTTTATTTATCCGAGGTCTGATCGTCGGTATCTCTGCATACCTAGTTAAACCTCGTTACTGATAAGTACTCTTTTCTCGTTCCACCGAGAGGGTCCAGAGTATATCTATCTGTCATATGGATGGACAAATCCCACTCTTGATCCATGTGCCTCAACACATACTTTCCGAACACTCAATGCCACCTTTATAGCCACCCAGTTACGGTGTGGTGTTTGATGTCATCAAAGCATCCTTCCGGTGATCGTGATTAACATGATCTCATGGTCGAAGGAATTAGGTTACTATGTATCAGAAAGCTTATAGCAAATGAACTATATTAAATGACTTGATATTTATGCTACGCAACTATAGGAGTATGTCCATCACATCATTCTCCTAATGATATGACCCTGTTGTTAATAACATCTCTATGTTCATGATCAGGAAACCATGATCATATATTAACCAACAAGCTAGTTTAGCAAGAGGATTTACTAGGGACTCTTTCATGTTTACAAATCACACAAGTATTAATGTTTCCGGTTAATACAATTATAGCATGGTATGTAAACATTTATCATAAGTATGAAGATATGATAATAACCACTTTATTATTGCCTCTTGGGCATATCTCCAACAACACTCGCCCTTGGAAATAAAGAACATGATGGACTAACACGAGGCGCAATAGGCTCCAAACCATGGAGCACTGGGTTTCCCGAAGAGAGGAAGAAATATCCTGATAGAAGCCGTACGAGGAGAAAGGACAAGGCGGAAGTTGAAGCAGATATTCAGAAAGAGCGAATGCGTATAATTGAAGAACGAATAAAGCAACAACAATATCAAATTAACGCAATTAGAGAGTAAAGTACTACCGGCCCATCTCAGCAGCACATGGTGGTAGAACCTGCATTCGATGCTACTGGCCTATCGAATAATCGAAAAAGCGGTGTGGCTTCCACCGAGGTCCCGGGTGATTACAATGACGATGACGATGGTGCACCGAAGATGGCTCCTGTTGGCTACCCAGTGGATGAAATCACACAGATGACACACTGCGAGCTACATGTCAAAGTTGTGAACATATCAATGAAGGTGGCGGTCGGCTATGCCTTACCAATTTGACCCACACCAACTTACCACTGTCGTCCGGTTCCACAGGGCTACGTTGTTGTCGGGGTGGATGAAATCATGCCCACCTTTGAAGTTTTGAAGCTTTACTACCCTGCAGGTGAAGGGGATGTCACTGAACTGGGAGAAGCAACAAACGTCACCATTCTATGGCCAAAGGAATGTATCGTGTTTCGAAATCACACGCCAAATCCATCTTCGCCGCCGCCTCACCCATCTCCAGCGAGGTCGTCACCGCCGCGGCAGCCGTCTTTGTTGCCTCACCCGGCTCCGTCGCCTCACCAATCTCCGGCGCAGCCATCGCCGCGGCAGCCATTGCCAGCACCTCGGGATAAAAAGCATAAGCGTACCACCGCTACTCTGTGTCGTGGTAAGCGATCACCGAAACGTAAACAAGAGCCTCTTCCAAAAGTCCCAAAGGTTCCCCCAAGAGAGCTTATGAATGTACTGAAGAGGAGACTACGGCTATCGTTGATGCGGAAACGATAGCGTTTTTCGCTAAGCTGAGGCGGCCGAAAGAGCGAGAGTTCCCCAGCACCAAAGAAGAAAAAGCCCGAGTGTTCAAAATGCTAAAGACTCTTCATTAACCCGAGCCAAAGCTATCATCGGACTATGAGTGTTCTATTCTCAAGTCACATGCGGCACAACAAGCCTCGAAGAGCAGTACTGATGCAAGTAATAAATCTGTTGCCCAGCTCAGAGAACAAGCAAAACAGTCTTGCGCCCCTCTCAAGGTGATTTCCCATACCAATGTGGGGTCGAGCAAATATGCGGCCGAAGAGCAGTATGATCCAGAGGTAGTTGCACAATACGGAGAAGTTGTCGCTGCTCAAGGTATGAGTATTGCCTAGTACTTATCCTAGTTAGAGTACTTCCCCGTGTGTGAAGTAGCATACAAATACCAGTACGGCAAACCTCTCGTCAAACCTAAGGAGGTAAATAATCTTCCAACAAAAATGCGAAGATTGCATAACTGGTACATGCATGCCACAAAGGCCGGGGCTAACTGGATAGTGCTGAGGGTTACAAAAAGCATTATGGAAAAGAAATAGATGACATGATATCCATTGAATTTGATGGACTATTTCAATTATTAAATCAAGACGCCTTGGATAAATCGATCATCAGTGCCTATTGTCTGTAAGTACTAATTCTATAATTAATTTAGTCTCTAGCTATCTCACCTCGTTTATTACATGTATATAATCATACTATAATATGCAGAATGAAGATTCTCGAATGCAGCAGAGGACAAATCTATGACATTGGGTTCATTGACCCATATTGGGTTCATCAAGCTAATCTCAAAACAAACCCCAAGGATACGGAGGATAATATCGTACACGCGTTAAGGTTTCAAGAAACTAGAAGGGAAATACTATTTCCTTACAACTTCGAGTGAGTGTTATTGTTTTGTATACACTTTCTATTTCGCTTACTCGATGTTAAGTATATAATTGATTAGTTATGCATGCACAGCTTCCACTATATTCTGTTAATCATTCAACTTGACAAAGGGCGTGTACTAGTCATGGACTCGAAACATAAACCCCTTGAGTCGTGGAAGGACATGCAGATGCTTCTCCAGTGGTAATTCTAATCATTACGACACTATATTGGCAACGTTCGTGAATTTTATGATATCAAGTAATTAATAACTTCTTTTATTCATTTTCTTTGCCGGGCAACACTTGGAAACGGTTCACCAACAAGGCTAGGGGTGTTTGGAAAGAGGAGCTTACATTTCAACCACTAGATGTAAGCACCCCTAGCTATATCCGCGCATCTCTTTAATTCTAGTTTTGATACCGTTATTATCATGCTTGATTTTTTTTTTGATTGAACTCTGTTCTCGTAAAGTGTCTGATGTAGGGACCAGGGAACAATTTATGTGGATACTATGTTTGCGAGTTCATCTTTCAGACGTGCTGTGAGAAGGGCAGAAATTTAGAGCAACTCCACGTACGTAAAAAAAATTCTATATTTTTAATTTACCATCAAATTGTGTTTAGTTTCATTCATATAGGTTGACTTCTTTTTAAAATCAGATCGAACGTCTACAGGATGGTCTTCTGCCAAAGGATCGCGTACGAGCAATTCAGGAGGAATTGGCGGGATTCTTGGATGCAGAAGTCCTAAACCCAAAAGGACAATACTATTCGGGTGTGTTTAAACAATAGGGATTGTACAAAGATCTTATTTTGTATGTAGTGCATGAACTCGATCCGTGTATCGAATGTAATATGTTCGACACTTGGATCTATATTGTCATGATGATCTTGTGTAATATAATGGTTCCTTCATTGATGAGTGTAAAACACTAAATAAAAAATAAAACAACATAAATGAATTCTCTGTCGCGGCACAAAAAGTGGCCAAAATGCTGCCGCGGCAACAAAAGTTGCGAAAATGAATTCTCTGCCGCGTCAGAGAAATGTGTCAAATCTCTGCCGCGGCAGAGGGTTATTTGTCCCGGTTCATCCCCCCTCGCCCTCTGCCGCGGCCACGTGTACGCCCTTTTGTCCTGGTTGGTGGGGCAACCGGGACTAAAGGTTGGGGCTTTAGTCCCGATTGCCCCGTCCCGGTTGGGGAACCGGGAATAAAGCCCCTTACCAACCGGGACACATGGGATGTTTCCACTAGTGCATCCACGAACTCGAGCCCATGACCTGACCAACATACCGCAAAGCTGGTGGATTGGAAAAGGTAGGAAAGCACCATAGCCAGCATCCATTAGGTCACACGGCATCCCAAGAGAGGAGATCTGCCCTCAGCCACCTAAGGTGTTCACCGTCCGGACACAGTAGCATGGCTGATTAGGCCTAGATTAGACCCGACCGCCTACGAGGCTCCGATCGGCCCTATTAGTCGTGCTGCTATGCCCAAACCGACACTGCCATCCACCTATAGCTTTGTGTCGGTCCATCCCTTGCCACCACCGAGCGAACCCACCATGTTCTGGCATGCCGCCATGATCGGCGTTGCCACAGCCTCACTTCTCATGCGGAAGCCCCTGGATGCCGCAAAGGGGCACCACCACGTCCAAGGACATGTCATGATGTTGTTGATGCAGCGTTGTCACCGGTCAAGTCCATATCTTTCTCGGCATCCAAGGAATCACATCTGGGCAACATTAAAACATAACCACAATGACCATACCGGGCCGAGGATTCGAGGCGCAACGCGACATCTGATCTTCCCGTTGCCAGGGCGACCGGATCTGGGCCAGCTGACCTGGCCCAGATCTGGTACCAGCAAGAGTGCAACCGGGATAAGCCTCCAAGCCACCGCCACCTGCATAGGATCACCAACGCTAACCCCACCAAGACCCTTCTAGCCCAGGTCAATAGATCTACTCTCAATGGCATAAAATTCGTTTTGTTCTGGTCAGTTGTGTGAGCTATTATTATGCACAAGATGATCCCTAGAAGTGGAATTATTTGAGTGTCCATTTTTTTCTTAAGAATGCAACAAGATGGAGAGTGCAAGTGACAAACCTCAAGTTATACTTTTCTTAATCAGCTTAGACTTGAAAAATCGCAGTTGATTTAGATTTAGACACACCCCTAAATTAGCCACTCATACTACTTTCTTATTTAGAGAAATAATAACAGTGCATCATTCAATCTAATATTCTATCGCACAAGTAGTATTTGAGCATAATATTTATAATGAATATAGAACCACTACGGCACGCCGGCTCTTTGCCGTGTGGGAAAAATGACATAGCAAAGGCCTTTCAGAACACAGCAAATGCCACACGGCAACATTCACCATGGCAAAAGCCTTTTGCCGTGTGTTTTCTAAATAAGACACGGCAAGGCTTTGTCGTGTGTCTTACGCGTAGACAGTTCAAAGTAAAGTGATATGACAGTGTATTCTTTGTCGTGTGTCTCCTCAAAAAGTACACCGAAAATAAGATTCATTTGACGTGTCTCGTGGAAAAGTACACGGCAAAGTGGCTGTCTTTTCAAAATATTAAAAAAATCAATTGTTTTTCAAACTTTTTTGAATATTTTTTACTTGTTAATCTCATATAGGATATTTTAACCCTTTATATGCTTAATATTATGTCAAATTGCACTCACAATCAAACTTCTCCTTCAGACACCCATCATAACACTACTCTAGCCATTTTGTTCCTTCTGAATGAGCTTCCGAGAAAGAAATCATACCTTGTTGATAATACTTTCATATCAATCTTATTAACTCTTGGACCATGATGTCACACATCTCAGTTTTAGATTCCAAACAATTATTTAAGTAGACAACAATGAATAAGTAATAATAATCTTGAATCCAATTAAAAAATAAAATGATTTTATTTTTTATCCTTTTCTATTTAATATGGAATAATTCAAATATTTAAATCCGAAAGCATAATTCGACAAATAAAATGTCTAAATCCATTAGAAAAATGTGAGGAATCCAAATATAACATCCATATAATCTTGTCTAAATGGGGTGGTAGCATTTTGAATTATCCAATTGGTGGTTGCTTCACAAAAACCCTTATTTTTTGCGCACGGAAAATGGATTTTTGGTGCAATGAAAAGGAAAATTCCTCCTGCAACATTGTTCTCCATCCCATGATACTCATGCATGCACAATATAGGCACATTATCACAAATTATTACTTGATTTTAGCCATAACATTGGTCATTTGACCCGAAAATTAGGAAACCTCGAATGAGATAGGTCATTTTGTGAAGGTTTTCTGAGACATAATCAATATACCAAGTTTGATATTTTTACTTACAAATATGTCACATAATATGACACCACACAAAGGTTTCACATTGTTTCGATCATTTTTGATTTTTTTATGCCCGTTTTAAACTATCGTCAAACTTTGTCGAATGGCGGGCAAGAATATTCTTAGCTCGGGGCTGAGCCTCGCTAAACTTGCATTGGATCTCTGATGAAATAGCATATTATGAGCCTAAAAATGATTTTTGTAAAAAATCATGAGCATCAGATCATGTACCTGTAGTTCATATCTGACCCATTTCCTACCGATTCAACGGGAATTTGTCTTGTTGAGGGTTTTGTCCAACAAGTTGAAAAGAGGGAAGATGTAGAATCAAAAACAAAATGTTGAGGAAAGAGTTTACAAGATTGTTTGTAAATAAGTTTTGGAACAAATACAACTCCTATTTTTCTAACGGGTTTTTGCTCAATCCTAGGGTTACAATCCTATAGGCAACACAGTACTCTGATACCATCTGAAGAGGTCCCAACCTGATAAGGTAGAGATCCCTGTGTTTACAATGCTAGTCCCTGGATCAATAGCTAGCATCCATAGTTTAAGATGTAATATCAAGAAACAAAGGTCATAGTACATCTTTATAACCAGGAATAAAATAATTCATTACATCTTACATAGCTCATTTGGCTATCTCATTACAATGCAGCAGAAGCATGGATTCCTTCATCTTCAAAGTGCCACAAGCAACCATGTTGGTTATAGACTTGTAATCATATTCAACACACTTCACTAACATCAAACAAACCTGCAACATAATAAGTTACAGCCACAAGGGTCAATACATTTGAATTGTATTGGCAAGTGATACTATGGTAGAATAGTGGTATCTATCATCTATATGCATTTGGCTAAGTGGAGCTTAGGCTTGCTTTGCTCAAAATAAGGTTTTCCTTATAATTTGAAAACACTAAGTTTTTATTTGTCAAAAAATCACCCAAGGCATCTACCAATCAAAGATTCAAGATCCTTTACCCCTTGTTCAACCACAAGCTTTTAACTTAGAAATTGGGATGAGGAGATCCTTGATAGCTTCCATGTCTTGATGCTCAAATTGTCCATTGCCGGGGACACGCCTAAGTACTTAGATTTTACTCTCTCGAGAGGTGGTGCACTTTCCCCACAAGACTCGACATGCATTGAGACAAGATCTTTCAGAAGCCTTCCCTTAGACCAAAATGGACGTGTTCCCAAACCTATCACCCCCTACCACCAACTGTCCATCTGGCTAAGTTATTGCAACCTATATGATCCAGGCAGAGCCCATATTGTCAAGTGGCTGCACTTGAAAAGCTTCTCAACATTTGACATCTCAAATCTCTTTGTTCCTGGGTGGCTTTCCACAAGTGATATACACTAGGGTAGGCCATAAATATGGGGCCCTATGTAACCACTCAACATAATCCATACAAGTCCCATTCCGCCCAGGTGATTCATTCACATAGTTGTTTTATTAAACAAAACATAAGTCATTGACTTAGAAATATTTCATAGCATGAATATAATCCACCCTTGTTTTCTACTAGCTAGGCTAAGCATAATAGTAGCAAGAATCTTAACTTAGGTAAAATTATACTAAGGCATCATCTACTAGGATTTCCCAAGGCATAGCATTCTTAGTAAAAATTCCATGCAAGTCCTACTCAAAATATCACTAATGCATAGTGAAAATAATAGGACAAAAGTATGAAGCACCACTTGACTTTTTGGTAGATAATATAAGTTCACTCCTTGATCTTGCAATGGTCACACTCTTCAAATTTCACTACAATTCAATCAAGCAAGGCACGATTTCAAAACTAACATTCAAACAATTCACCTCATAAAATAAAGAAAACAAAACAATGCATGCAAGCATGCAAAATATTATTTTATTTGGAAAGGTGGTATCTAATAGGTTATAAACAATATAAAACACCCATTTGTCATTTATAAAAGTGGCAAGGTCATTTGAAAACAACTTAGTGAAAATGGTCATTTAAATCCCTTTTGTTTTGCTAGAAATGATTTAAATCAAAGTAATAATTTCTAGTGTTTGACAAATATATTTTTAAACACAAATGTTAGTGTTTTAAGGTCAAGTGTTTAATATTAAACCATTTGCAAAAGGTTTTACCTAAAAACCATTTTTAAATCAAAGCAATATTTTATTTTGTTGGAAATGCCTTTAAATAGAGTAATAATTTTCTAGGGTTCATCAAATATATTTTTAAATCCAAAAGTTGGTTTTTATGGTCAGTAGGTTCAAAACAAACCATTTGCAAAATATTTTACCCTAAAAATCATTTTTAGAATAATTTTTATACTCAAAATAGGCCCAAACATGTTTCTGCAAAAACACCAAATTTTACAGAAGCAAAATAATAAACTAAGGGAATGGTTTGAAATTATTCTTTTTCTTGATTCCAATGATATAAAATTTATAAATTTTGGACGTGTAGATTTAAAGTTATGAATTTTTCAAATCCAACCATCTAATAGACAAGTTTCTGTCTTTAAAACAAGTTATAGGCCACGTGTCTGTTTGCTACTGGCTGATACCGTTTCATCTGGATCGAGAATCGTGGAGCGTTGGATTTAAGAGGCAACGCACGGATCAGATCAACCAAAAACGTTTCACCTAAGATCTAATCTACACCACGCGATCTGCATCTAACGGACCAAAACCATCTGGCCAAGAACTGGTGGCGCTCGATGGTGGCGCGCGGCGGCGATGCTCTGTCTGCGGTGGTTCGGCCATTCTAGGAGGCGAGAGAAGGGGAGGAATGGCTCACCGGGTTCGCAGTGTCACGTTGATTCTCAAGGTGGCCGTAGCTGGCGAAGGGGTGCACGGGGTCGATGCCGATTGCTCGCCGGAGACGCTCATGTCGTCGGGCACATACTGTCGTTGGGGGGGACGGCGCTATAAGGCATGCGCCAGTGATTGGCGAACGTTAGGATATGTGCAGGACAAGGGAGAACAAGATAGCGTCATCTAGAAGAGGAGGGGCGGACGGAACCTAACGGGAAAAGCTCGCCGGAGTCGAAGCAGAAGACGATGGCGTTCGGCCGTTGATAGAGGCGAGGTTCTAGCGCGCGCATGGGCAAGTGGATGGTATGGTCAGATGCGGGGAACACTGGGGAACACTCTCATGGAGGCTAAAGGCAGTGGGGAGGGTCGACGTCGCCGGAATCGACCGGGGGAGGTCGTCAGGGCAGTGGTGGTTTTAGCTCGAATTGGAACGGCCTCGAGGCAGAGAGGGAGGGGCAAGTGAGGGAAAAGAGGGTGGGGGACTGGGCGATTAAGATGGCATGGTCACAACGAGAAATTATCGCGGCATTCATGTGTATTCATGTCACGGAATTAAGGCAGAAACTGGCGAGGAGGAAGGGCATGGTCGTCGCGGGAGGTTGAGGACGATGACGGGGCAGTGGGGCCTAGGGTCAGCGAAGTGACGGGGTGCGCGTGGGGTAAGGATGTCAGCGACTGCGCGAGTCGTTTCGTGAGTGAAAGAAAAATGGTTCGGGAAAGGAGAGAGGTGGGCTCCTGCTGGGCTAGATGGGCTGGTTGGGTTGGGCTGGATTGTTTCCTTTTTTATTCTGTTTCCTTTTTTATTCTGTTTCCTTTTTCTTTTTCTGTTTTCATTTTCTATTTTGAATTTCAATCTTTGATTTAAACCTCAATTTGAATTCAAACTTTTCCTAACTTTCAGTAATCTTTTAATAATGTTTATTAATATATTCTAAAGTCCATTTTAGAATATTTATTTTATTCTCATATGGTTTGTTATTTATTTTAAATAGACAATTTTGTATTTATTAAACAGGATTTAAATATGGTTCTAATCCATGTTATTTATTCAAATGATTTAACCTTCTATTTTAAATTCAAACGTTTATCAAACCCTTTTTCATTAGGTCTTATTTATTCATTAGTGTGTTAAATAATTCATTTTGAATTATTTAGAATATTTTAATATGATTTAATATTCATTTAAATTGGGCATTTGTATTTATTCAAATAAAATCAAATATGGTTTTAAACCCTTATAAATTCTATTCAAATAATTCCTTTTAAGTTAATTAGGTAACTTTTTTATCTACTTTGGTAAATTCCAATTTATTATTTTCTCATGATTTAATTAATCATTTCTATTAGGGATTGTATCTTCCATTTAAATATACTTAGAATATGGTTTAATCCCATATGTTTTTATTTGATTATTCTTTATCCATTTATTTTATTTGGATTTGGATTATCTTTATTCCATTTGCTTATGGATTTAACTCAAGATTTAAATTGTCTTCTAAATAAATTTCTTGGGATTTATTATTTATTTAGTTTAGTCAATTTGTCTTTATTTAAATAAAGTTGGATATTGTTTAATCCATTTATTTAAATAATCTTTTACTCCTTTTATTATTCAATACTCTTTCATTTGTTTATGGATTAGGCCAAGATTTAATTTGGCTTTTAAATATTCTCTATTTATTTATTTCTTTCTTTATCTTATAAAATCCATATCTTTTTATTTAAAGATCCAAAATTGGTGATTCCAATTTGTATAATTTTATCTGATATTTATTTATTTTTCTAAATCCTTTTAGGATTACTTTGTTCATAAGTTTGGCATGGATTTTAGATAGGAGCTTTATTACCTTTGAAATTTATTTTCCTTTTATCTTAATAAATTCATAAGGTTTTATCCATGGCTCCAAATTAAATGAAACCAATTTCTATGGTTTTATAATATTTTTATTTATCATTTTTGATCATTTATAAATGTTTGTTTATATGAGTCAAATCCATAGTCTTAGAGAGATATTGGAAATGATTTTCTTCCATTAGGGTTTTAGGGTTTTGGTTTAACTTTTCCAAGTGTTTAAATTTCAAGATACATTTATTGATGAATGCATTTCACTTGATAGAAATTTGTTGGATTCCCTTTTATTCAAAGTTTTTAAGATGGGTTTTGATGTTTCCATTTAGAATCAAAAAGTTTCTTTTCACCCTAAATTTCAACATTTATTTCTTTTGTTTATTTATTTTTCACTTTTCAAAATTTGGAAAATTTTGGGATGTGACAGGCAACCCCACGATTAGTAGCCAAATACACAATGCATTCCCCTAGGCCCATAAATGGTGATGTGTCATGTAGTCGACGTTCACATGACACCACTAGAAGAATAGCACCACAACTTAAATACTAAACCATTGAATAATAACTCATCATAGATTCACTACTAACAACATGACTTCTCCCATGTCCTCAAGAACTAAACGAACTACTCAGAAGACATCATATGGATCAAGATCAAAGATGGTATGATAATGGATAAAAATCTGAACATAAACAATAATCCAATGGTTCCACTCACATGCATCAACTACAATAGTAATCAACAACGGGAAAGTTTCCCCTAAGAACTAAAGCAATATCCAACACAATTGTTACAGCGGGACGCAGTGGTGATGATGGTGCTGGTGGAGATGATGGGGTGGATGATGATGATGATCCCAATGAAGCCTATCTTGATGACGGTGTTTATGGCGACGGTCTCCCCTCTCCGGGAAGGAATTCCCCCGGCAAAAATCTGTCTGCCGAAGAGATCTTTCTCTCTCGGTGTTTTTCACCCCCCCAGAGGCGGCGGAAATCTATCTATCGTTGCTCCCCTGGTGTTAGGGTTCCGAAGGAAAGATATAGGCGAAGGGGCGGAGTCAGAGGACGGGCAGGTGGGGCACACCTGTCCTAGGCGCGGGGTCAGGTGGGATCGCTGTAGGGGTTCGTAGCATGGAAAATAAAAAAAATCTACCGCATGAACACACAATCAAGATCTAATCTATGATCAATCTAAGATCTATCTACTAGATCGGTGGAACAAGTTGATAGAGTACTAACCCTCAAAGATCCAAAGCGGTTAACGAGAGCAGATTCTCGTGGGTGATGTAGTCGTTCACTTGCCGATCTCAAGATCGTGTAGACGATCCTTCCGGTGTCGTGTTCCGGCAGCGCTCCCGCAGTCGGTCACATGCACGATACTCGATGAAGACCTTCCTCTCCCTTGTTCCAGCAGACAGCGAAGGTTGTAGCTCTCTCCTCGCGATTCCGGCAGCATGACAGCGAGGTGTCGGAAGTAGAGGGGAGATCCCGCAGGGCTTCGCCTAAGCCGGAGCGAGTATGGTGGAGTAGAGGGAGCCCTGGCGATCTAGGGTTTAGAGGGCTGAGGTTTAGAGGTAGCTAGCAACTAGAGTTTAGCTAGTCGGTAGCAGTTTAGAGGAGATTTAGATTGGTCGCAACAAGAGAGGGGGGCGGCGGCCAACCTAGGGTTTCTTGGGAACCTAGGGCAAGGGGGATACCTTGGGGTGCGCCCCTACCCCTCCTTATATAGGTGGGGGATGTCCAAGGGTGTTCCCAACCCAGGTGGAAACCCTCCCTAACTCAGAAACCCTCCCTAACTCGGAAACCATGTTGGGATTTGACTTTTTCAAACTGCCTTTTTTGACTTTCAAATTAGAGTTTGATTTCTCTCATCCAAGTGTCCAGCCAAGTGACCTAGGACATGATGCAACCATTACACTTTTTCATGACACATCCATGTACCCTTCCCCTTCGGATCGGTGAACCTTCTAGACCCTTCTAGAACATTCCGGTGAAAACACCGGAATCATTCCCGAACTCCGAAATTGGACTTTCCTTATATGAATCTTATTCTCCGGACAATTATAGATCTCCTCGTGATATCCCGGATCCCATCCGAGACTCCAAACAACATTCGGTATCTTTACTCGCATTCCATATCTACTAAACAACATCGAATCCTTAAGTGTGTCTCCCTACGGTTCGTGAATTATGCAGACATGATCGAGACTCTTCTCCGATCAATAACCAATAGAGGAATCTAGAAATTCATATGTCTCCCACATATTTCTATGATTACTTCGTGATCGAATGAACCATTTACATACGATACCAATTCCCCTTTGTTTCATGATACTTTACTTATCCGAGGTTTGATCGTCGGTATCTCTGCATACCTAGTTCAACATCGTTACCAATAAGTACTCTTTTCTTGTTCCCGTGATATGTGATCCCTTGTGATCCAGTCACATGCTTGCAAGATAATTGGATGACATTCCACCGAGAGGGCCCAGAGTATATCTATCTGTCATATGGATGGACAAATCCCACTCTTGATCCATGTGCCTCAACACATACTTTCCGAACACTCAATGCCACCTTTATAGTCACCCAGTTACGTTGTGGTGTTTGATGTCATCAAAGCATCCTTACGGTGATGGTGATTAGCATGATCTCATGGTCGAAGGAATTAGGTTACTATGTATCAGAAAGCTTATAGCAAGTGAACTATATTAAATGACTTGATCTTTATGCTACGCTTAACTATAGGAGTATGTCCATCACATCATTCTCCTCATGATATGACCATGTTGTTAATAACATCTCTATGTTCATGATCAGGAAACCATGATCATATATTAACCAACAAGCTAGTTTAACAAGCGGCTTTACTAGGGACTCTTTTATGTTTACAAATCACACCAGTATTAATGTTTCCGGTTAATACAATTATAGCATGGTATGTAAACATTTATCATAAGCATGAAGATATGATAATAACCATTTTATTATTGCCTCTTGGGCATATCTCCAACAGTCTCCCACTTGCACTAGAGTCAATAATCTTGTTTCAAACCTTTGTGTATTCAACACCTATGGCTTTTTGGTGTTGTATTTACATGATTGCTAGTGGTCAACTGATCTCCGGATCCGACACTTTCAGGTCCTTGTGTAATTGCATGTCTTTGCGTCTCTACGTGCGGTGACCCAGCATACCACTGCATGATGTAGTTTACTATAGTCGTTGACATAACACCAATGAAACACCGTTCACTAGTATTACATCCCTTAGGGGTCCAATACATGGCTAAAGGTTATAACTCACTCTTTTACATAAGATCCAGAGAACGCTCTAGGTTTAAGAGAGAAAGAATTTCTTATGGATAAGAATCAAAGATAAATAACGCAAGAACGATTATACTATTGAGTCTAGTATTCTGGCTAAAAGGTTGGCATTGCTGCTATTGCAACGCACTACAAAAATAGGTTCTTTGGCTAGAGATAATACTCCTATCTAATTTGTACTTCGTCTTCACTTTTGTTGAGGTATATGTTGACTTCCTTGTCTTCATTGAAGAGCTTTAGCTATTGATGATTCCTGGAGCATAACTTGATGTAGACATCGTCTTCATGGCTTAAGAATCTAGCAAGGGTTAAGAAGATACTTTGAGTACGAGCGTACTCAGCAAATTCACTAGAAAAGGAGTGTTTGATGCACTATAACTATAGCCATAGACCGTAGGTCGTAGGCAATGCAAGTTTTCATAAACATTTCTTCAAAGGTTGCTTTTATTCTGAAAAGCTATGTCCGTCAGCCTTCACGGGTTTACCAGAACTTTCATGGAGTTCCTTTCCCGCCGCGTTCGCACCTCCTTCCTGGAACAGGGAGTAGCAAGTTACAGTTCTTACACTCTGTAGAGGTGCGTTACTTTACCCATGAGAGATCAACTCTTTGTTGCACAACCGGGCAGCTTATTCCCGTCCACAATTCCATGATGTGGGGCCCAGAAGATGATCCAAGCCAATCACTGCCCCCTTCGCGACCTCGCATGCCTCCTTGGTGTACACCATGCCCACATAATGAATTATGGCAATGGTTTGTACAAATTGTTAGATGCCAGAATTATCGTGGGACGATGAGGGTTCCCACCCATATGTTGCATATCCTCTATGAATTACCAATTAATATGCACGCTACGAGGATAACAGCCACGACCTGCACATCCGGCTTCATGCGAGAGGAAGAAGATACAGCTGACTTCTCCGTCCCATTCCAAATCTCATGGTCAACGCGTAATATATGGCGCAAGAATCACTGGCAACATTGGTTGTTAAGTCCTAGGTGATATAGTTCTGAACTATGGTATTCCAACTGCCAGATTTAATAGATTAGCTGATCACCCTAGACCAGTAACCAATAGTTCATATTATTACCGAAAAATAGTTTTTTTAGACCTTTTTCAAATGCAGGTGATAACAACACTGGATTTGTAAAATACTTTATAGAAAATAATCAAAGTACATGAGCAAGTGTGAACTTGCCTTTTGTGATTGCAAGATTATGCACTCACGGTCTTCGGGTCAGTATCAGATCCAAAATCTGAAATCAACATCATTGGTCCGGTAAGGACTAATGTTTAAAGAAGCAATATGCTTTTATGCATAAGTAATGTGATGCACGTTCTAAGCGCAAATCCCGGGGATAACGTTGTTTTAGGGTTTGGATTCCGAAAATGGTTACTTTGGAATGTGTGGTTCTTTTGGATCAGTTTTACATTTGTGCTTCTATTAGGGTTTATGAGTGGTTGTGAACAACACATATGTAGTAGTAAAATATATATACTTAGGACATACTAGTTAAGATTGCTTATACAAGATTTCTTGTTTGAAGTGGCAAAAAGAATAACCTTGGAAGAAAAGGTTTCTCTTCTAAGGTCTAAACAAGCTTTGTGGTTAGTTAGTGGTGGTTGATGTTATTAGTTTGCTCAAATGGTTTGGCTTGAGTTGCTTTATAACTTAATTACTTCAGACCAAAGTTAATTATAAAACATATAATAATGTTTATAGTGTTGTATTAAGATTCTGTAGACTAAAGTTAACTTTAAAATATAGATAGTTTTGTAAGTATAATGCTTATGATATTCGTACTTTGTGTATCTAGAATGTTTTCTTAAAGTTATTTAAGAATGGTTATTCTTTTATTGGGTGTAATGGTTTCGTGATTCTATAATAGAGTAATATCAATTATCTTTTCTAGTTAAGTGAGTATAGTTTATAAACCATGGTAAATTGTTACTTAACTATTCTTCATCTTTCTATAGCGTTGTGGTAGTTTTCTTAATTTGATGGTTAAAATAGATAGAAAAGGTTTGATGTATCCATAACTTGTTCTTTAAGGTTTTTATTATATATTGAAATACTTTGAGGATATAATCTTTACTTAGGATTGATGATAATTTAATAAAAGGTATTTATAATGTTTTAAACCATTTAAGATTCATTTTATTAATATTTAAGACTAATACTATTTATTAAACTTAATTTATTCATTTTAGGAATATTAATAAATTTTATTTATCCTTGTATGAATGATTAATGAAGTAAATAAGCTTAAATTTGAGTTATTAAAATATCTAATTTTCTTATTTAACTGAAAAGTGGAATATTAGATTTTTAACATGTAAATGTTATTTTTGTGATTATTTTGGTATATCACATTTATTTTTGTGATTTCTAAATAATAAGATATGATTTTTTTAATTCTTATTACTCCATAATTACTTAATAAATAATAAATATTTAATTAAGTGAAATAATTATACATATTATAGTTTTAAATTAGAATTCTTATTTTTTTTA
Organism: Avena sativa; assembly: GCA_916181665.1. Lineage (NCBI taxonomy): Eukaryota > Viridiplantae > Streptophyta > Magnoliopsida > Poales > Poaceae > Avena > Avena sativa. Next base: position 431,261,599 of record OV702280.1, read on the forward strand.
GATTTTTGGTATTTATTTATATTATTAATATTTAAGATTATAAGAATATGAATTGTCAAAGTTTTATTACTTATAAAACCTTTATTAAATAACATTTATTTAAATAATCATCATAATAATATTTGATAATAGTTTTAAGTTTTAGATTTTATTTTTCTGAAAATTTTCATATATTATACATATTTTTCTGAATTATAAATCAAAAGTTATTAATTAAACAAGATTTAATCCTTTATTAGATTTCTGGAATATTATTAATTGAATTCTAACATTTTATTTAACTCACAACAGAAAATACCTTTTTACACCGCACCCAGAGCTAGCCCTAGTCACTGACCCGTGGGCCAGGGTCCACCTCATCTCACTGGTTAAAGATATACATTTGTTACTGACCTAGTCTTTACCCCCCCAGTCAATGACATATGGGCCCTAGGCCATGTCATCAACCACGTGGGCGAAGACCAGTCAAACTAGCTAACGTGGTTCAACCATGACGTAACGATGGCGTCAGCACCACCACCGTCGTCGGTGAGTGGTCACCGGCGACGATCTACGGCGTTCTAGCAAACGAAATGGACCTAGTTCGAATCAGCGCAACCTACTGAACCTAAGAGTGGCAGCGCCACTCGGAAATAGTCATCAGAGCTTCAGCTCCGACGAGCTCCGACGGTGGCATATGGTGAAACGAGGATTTACAACGAGATCCGACGATTGAATTTACTGGGAGGTTCAGGACCTCACCCTGATGATGATTAAGTGGTCGGCGAGGACAGGCGCGGTCAGAAACAAGCTCCTCGACGAGGATTCCGACGAACTGTTGTGAAGGGGAACGGTCAAATTCACCCGCTCCAGTGCTCCCCTTGATGCAAGCTTCTACCCAGGGGATCTACGGAGGAAGGCGCTTCTTCATGGCTGCTCAAAATGGTGTGGGAAGACGTGGTTCGACGGCGAGAGGCGAATCCGGTGAGCTAGGGTTTCGGTCCCGTTCGCATCTGAGAGGATAAGGAGGAATTGGAGATAGGTATGGAGGCAGTGCGTCGCGGTGGCCTTCTTATCCCCTCCTGGCAACGACGGTGAGTATCTTGGCGCAAGGTTGACGACAATGAAAGCATCGAGCAGCAGCGAGCTCCGCCAGCGAGCTGCCTGTGTGCGTGATGATGACAACGATGCAGCTTTTGTAGATAATCCCCTGACAATTTCTTCAGCTCAACCCGCGGTCCTCCCCTGACCCCACTTGTCAGTCACAGCTAGAAAAGAATCTGGGCTGGTTACTGGGCTGTTGTGGGCTGCTCAGGGGCGTCAGATAGGTGTAGGGTTGTTGGGCCACGGCCAGGTAGTATTTTTATTTGTTTTATCCTTTTTCTATTTTCTGTTTTCTTATTCAGATTTGAATTTGATTTATATTTTGAATCTTTCTTTGTATGATTTGTTTGCTGGATATTTACAACAATACTAAAATATACTTAGTCTCATTTGTGAATTTTTATTATATCATCTTTTTGTATTTCTTTTATTTACTTAATATGAACCCCCTTGTTAATAGTTTGTAGAAACTTTTCTTATTATTTTTCTCTCCTATTTTAGTTAGGGATTTCTTGAATGATATATTCTTATTTGTTTATAAACTTAACTCTAATTGGCTCATAGTTTTATAGAAACTTTTATATGTATGATGAGCCTATATCATTAATTGATGCATGAAATATGAAAGAAATTAATATGGTTCTTACTACTTCCATTAATTTGGAAAATGACTATGTATATATTCTATTATGATAAACAAAGAAGTTTAGGGTTTTGAATTATGAACATTTACCCTAGGGTTTAGGGTTTTTTAACATATTTATATTTCTTTATGAATGTGAGTAAAGATTTATAACTAAGCATATAGTTTTCTGTTTGGGATATTTGATGACATCACCTTTAGCACTTGAAAATTATATCTTGAATGTTTTATAGAAAGGGATTGATAAAGATATACTTAAGCACATATAATTATGATGGTTGGAATTGACAGAGATGTGCTTATGCGATTTGCTATGGGAAAATATTTCTATAAAGTGTTATAGACATCAGATGATGGATCAATAAAATGAGGTGGATATTATGTTGATCTGAGATTTAAAGTTGGTTGTTACCAAGAATGTCTATTTTCCATAATTCACAATTCTGGATCTTTAAATAAGGAATTCCTTTCCTAGATATACTACTCTTTTCTATCTATCATCATGGTTAACATGATGAATTTTTACTTCACATGGATATTCTGATTCACCTATTATATTTCTAAACTTATTGATAAATCTATTGAATTGATACTAGAGTATTCACAACTTCCTCATAACATGGCTTGGTTCTATTTACTACTCTACTGTTGATAGCCTTCCATCCAACAAACATTCCTTTCCACTCTACTCATAATCTTCTTAATCATTCATTACTAATGTATCTTTATTATTTGTATGCCTCCAACTAATTTTCTCTAAAGTTGACAATCATTTAATATGAATAACACCAGTTCTAAACTCTATGCTATACTAGCTTTAATTGAATAATATCATCTTAGATTCACCTTACTCCAACCCTAATTATATTTATGTGGCTTGCAATGACTACTCTAGGATAACTTATCTCTACTAAGGTTCCAATCCTGTTCTATCCACCATTATTACTTATATTAAATATAAGCATTCAATATTGGTGGCCAAAGCATTACCATTATAATACTTTAATCATTTATTACTTAAGTTCTTAGTTGGCTAAGCAAGGCTTTATCAATCCTACCTTTCATTGTCTGGAAATTGTATTCTTATTATCTTGTATTGGATTAAGGTTATTAATGGACTATGCCCTCATTAGAAGATTTAAGTATATGTTCTGATAAGATCAAGTAGTAGATCAAAGATTTATAGTTAAAGAATTTGTGAATCAATGGGGAATTATCCAACATTGATGAACAACAGATATTGAAATAAGTTCCATAAAGATTGTTATAGGAAGAAATATAGTGGATGATCTTGCCTTAGTCTCTTTCCAACTCCAACTCATTAAAGAGTTTTAAGGTTAGGTATTACTATAATACTCAAGATAAGAACGGATAAGAATAAGATAGGTCAAGATTAATCATTGCATTTTCTTTTTATAAATTCTAGTGGTAATCTTAACTTAGTATTCATAGGTTGATATGGTGAATAGTATGATATGATCCCTTAATAATCATATACGAATCATTTAAGCAATGTATTATGAGTGACATTTTAAAGGTCATATTGAAGATTATCGCAGTTAAATGGATGATCTACTTCAATCCCATCAAGTTAAGAGAAGCTTTAATCACTTTGACAAATTCTATTTTAAAAGCGCGAAAATTATTTGGATTTTCTATGCAGGAATGCAATTCACACATCTGGGTTCATCTTATTTCTAAGCTCTAATGCTGGGATGTTACAGACTCTCCCCGTTAAAATAAACTTCGTCCTCGAAGTTCGCAAATTTTCACGTTTTGGAGTGAGAAATTGTTTTGTAGTGGTTGCTACATTTTCCCCTTCATGATAACCTTAAATGGAATTAATTGGAGTATTCCATAACCTGATTAGATATCATAATCCAATTATTTTTATTTAATCATCAAACTTTATTACTATTTTAAGTACAGTTTAAAGGTTCTCACTAAAACAAATTTTACGGTTCTATATACCCGTGTTAGTAGTCAAAAGACTACCTTTCTATTCTTGTCATAGTATAGTGGATACTGGTGTTCCTCCCAAGATTGGATTTGAACTTATTTAGTCCATACCCATTGGAATTTCTTATCCTCTTCCGATGTCCAATTGGAAATTCTCTATTATTTCTAGGATTTACTTAAGAGTTGTTTCTTCTGGAATTATTCGGTTAAGACTAACCTTTTATCGCCTTAAGACTTGTACCTTACTAAGTTTTAGATAATATTTCTTTATTACCTATAATACTTTTTACTTTCATTTATAAGATTTTCTCTCCCCCTTAGGGTTTACTAATAGTCTTTAATTTGTCTATATAATATTTATGGGCTTTATAACTAGAATGTTGGTCTCAGTTCAGTTCATACTTTACCTAATTAAGGTATGATGAAATATTGTACGGTGTATCCACACAATTGTGGATCTCCGAAGCAATCTTTCAGCACTATTTATCGTACTCACGATTGGATATTTTCGCTGGGATAAATCTAACTTTGAGAAGCCTCTTGAGAGATGATCACCTTAAAAAATTTATACTTCCTGAGATTTTACTTAATCTTAAGCCAAATTTAATGCTCTTTATGCAACCTTTATGATAATTTGATTAACTATGTCAACCAAATACCAGCTGCGGGCAGAATACCGACTGCGGATTAGAATGCTGGCAAGGGATTAGGTACCCAAGGCGGAACATCCTGAGTGGTAGGTATTATCTTACAGTTTCCGACCTACGAGTTACATTCTCTCTGAATTGTAAGAGCTTGAATACCCTTTTTGGTTCTAAGGCATCTTCTTGGTACTTTTTCATGATACTTCCATGAACTTGATACAACTCTCCATTAACTTCTTAGCATTTTACCTACTTTGAATGTACTTTCAATTTATCATATCTTTTTGCTCCTCACATCTTCTACATCAAGCTTTCTTCCTAAGCTAGCTAAAAATGTGACTTATGTTCTATCTATCCTCCAAATGAGATTAGTACCCCTCTATCATGCTACATCCTTGAAGTTAGTCCTTCTATGATCTTAGAAACTCGTCACTCCCTTACATGAATTCATGTTTCTATCTAGGTCTATAACATCAAGTAATAACTGGGTGTTACATCATGCATTTGTACACCGAATTAAACTTCATGTACAGATCTAGTCAATCAAGAAGAATCAAAAAGATCCAAAAGTCGATAAACAACAAAGCATATACCCAGTATTATACATAGGTTTTAAATAATTTACAATTGTACCAGGTGTTCCAACGGTTTGCTCCAAACCTCTGTATACAACTATACAAGAACCTCTTGTTCTTGTGGATATATCCTCACTTATTTCGGCAAACCCTTCAAACTACAATACGCATTACCCTCTATATACATTATTCAAGCCCTCATCCCTTGAGATGTTGTTTCTCTCTCACTTTCATCTTCCTCTAGTGCTTCCTGGAGTTCCGTCCATGATGACGTGAAGTCCTACGACTGCCTTCTAGAGCATAAGAGCATCCAGGAGGTGCGTATTCTTGATTAGAAGTACCGAGACTGAGATTAGTCATTGAAAAATGACTAGAGTTGGCGTAATCTTCCACTGAATAATCCGGATTTTCTGGCAACGCTTCCTCATAGTAAGTTGGTTCCTTAGCTTTTTCTTGGATCCAGTCATATATATTGGTGTAGTAGCTATCGGAATACTCTTCTAAGTAGATTGGATTCGTATTACCCCCATATGGTCCATAAGGCTCTCTATGGTTATAATTGGTCTCTTCTTCAATACCTGTATCACAAGGTATAGGATTTCCTATGGTTCTACCTTGAGATTCTTTTTCCCATCCATACTTGTTGGGCTCAGGATTATTTGGAATAACTTTATTCCATTCCTGTTGTTCGGAGTTATATTTGGTCCATAAGTCTTCAGGCGGCTTGAAGTCATTTTGGTAATAGGCATAATTTTCTGAGTTTGGGTCATCAAACTCAGTTTCCTCAAACACTTCTCCTTAAGGTATGTATTTAGGATGCCTAGCTTCTTTATCTAACTTCTTCCTACGAGCCATTGCTTTATTAGGATCAGTAAAATCCTCAATGACCGTATCCAGCTCCTGAACTAAGACTTGGTGAGTATTGTGGTAAGTGTTTAGCAAAGACCGATAACGATCCATATACTCTACAGCTAGAGTAGGTTAAGCTTGGACTAGGGTAGAGTGATCTACTTCATGCTCTGAGTTTGAGGTTTCATGTGGTATAATGGCATGAGTACTACCTTCTAGAGCTTGAGATTTTTGTTCTCGAATCATGGTTATAGCTGCTGCTACGGCAATCTGATATGAAGATGCCATGCACCTTGCCTCTCCTGATGGCATTTCTCCCTTAAGTCCTAACTTCTTGGGTAACATGATCATGACACGGTATTTAGCTAATACCTGACCATCATAGTAAGTGTAAATCTTGACCAGAAGTCTTGATTCACATTCCAAACTCCATAGAAGTTTTCGGAGATTGTCTGTCCAATCCCCTCCGTAGTCATCCAACGTCCTGTTCATTACTTGAACATTCCGGGGTGGATATCGAGGTGCCATGTGGAACTGTAGATAAGAAAATATCATCAGTCACTTAGAGTTAAAACTCTTGGGTAATGATCGGAATTGCAATCATATAAAAGAGTTATCGCACTAGTAACATAACAGGATTATTCTCAAGTGAATATCCCTCATATCACTAGAGAACTCTGTATTATTGTTAGGTGTGTCCTACAGGTTCTTCCCACTTACTAGGTTTCCAACCTAAGGTCAAAGCATATGCTCTAATACCAACTGCGGTGACCCAGCATACCACTGCATGATGTAGTATACTATAGTCATTGACATAACACCAATGAAACACCATTCACTAGTATTACATCCCTTAGAATGGCACAACAGAAACACAGCGGGTCCAATACATGGCTAAAGGTTACAACTCACTCTTTTACATAAGATCCATAGAACACTCTAGGTTTAAGAGAGAAAGAATTTCTTACGGAGAAGAATCAAAGATAAATAACGCAAGAACGATTATACTATTGAGTCTAGTATTCTAGCTAAAAGGTTGGCATTGCTGCTATTGCAACGCACTACAGAAATAGGTTCTTTGGCTAGAGATAATACTCCTATCTAATTAGTACTTCGTCTTCACTTGAGTTGAGGTATATGTTGACTTCCTTGTCTTCATTGAAGAGCTTTAGCTGTTGATGATTCCTGGAGCATAACTTGGTGTAGACATCGTCTTCATGGCTTAAGAATCTAGCAAGGGTTAAGAAGATACTTTGAGTACGAGCGTACTCAGCAAATTCACTAGAAAAGGAGTGTTTGATGCACTATAACTATAGCCATAGACCGTAGGTCGTAGGCAATGCAAGTTTTCATAAACATTTCTTCAAAGATTGCTTTTATTCTGAAAAGCTATGTCCGTCAGCCTTCACGGGTTTACCAGAACTTTCATGGAGTTCCTTTCCCGCCGCGTTTGCAGCTCCTTCCCAGAACAGGGAGTAACAAGTTACATTTCTTACACTCTGTAGAGGTGCGTTACTTTACCCATGAGAGATCAACTCTTTGTTGCACAACCGGGTAGCTTATTCCCGTCCACAATTCCATGATGTGGGGCCCAGAAGATGATCCAAGCCAATCACTGCCCCCTTCGCGACCTCGCATGCCTCCTTGGTGTACACCATGCCCACATAATGAATTATGGCAATGGTTTGTACAAACCATTAGATGCCAGAACTATCGCGGGACGATGAGGGTTCCCACCCATATGCTGCATATCCTCTACGAATTACCAATTAATATGCACGCTACGAGGATAACAGCCACGACCTGCACATCCGGCTTCATGCGAGAGGAAGAAGATACAGCTGACTTATCCGTCCCATTCCAAATCTCATGGTCAACGCGTAATATACGGCGCAAGAATCACTGGCGACATTGGTTGTTAAGTCCTAGGTGATATAGTTCTGAACAGTGGTATTCCAACTATCAGATTTAATAGATTAGCTGATCACCCTAGACCAGTAACCAATAGTTCATATTATTACCGAAAATTAGTGTTTTTAGACCTTTTTCAAATGCAGGTGATAACAACACTGCATTTGTAAAATACTTTATAGCAAAAAATCAAAGGACATGAGCAAGTGTGAACTTGACTTTTGTGATTGCAAGCTTATGCACTCACGGTCTTCGGGTCAGTATAAGATCCAAAATCTGAAATCAGCATCATTGGTCCAGTAAGGACTAATGTTTAAAGAAGCAATATGCTTTTATGCATAAGTAATGTGATGCAGTTCTAAGCGCAAATCCTGGGGATAATGTTGTTTTAGGGTTTGGATTCCGAAAATGGTTACTTTGGAATGTGTGGTTCTTTTGGATAAGTTTTACATTTGTGCTTCTATTAGGGTTTATGAGTGGTTGTGAACAACACATATGTAGTAGTAAAATATATATACTTAGGACATACTAGTCAAGATTGCTTATACAAGATTTCTTGTTTGAAGTGGCAAAAAGAATAACCTTCGAAGAAAAGGTTTCTCTTCTAAGGTCTAAACAAGCTTTGTGGTTAGTTAGTGGTGGTTGATGTTATTGGTTTTCTCAAATGGTTTGGCTTGAGTTGCTTTATAACTTAATTACTTCAGACCAAAGTTAACTATAAAATATATAATAATGTTTATAGTGTTGTATTAAGATTTTGTAAACTAAAGTTAACTTTAAAATATAGATATTTTTTAAGTATAATGCTTATGATATTCGTACTTTGTGTATCTAGAATGTTTTCTTAAAGTTATTTAAGAATGGTTATTCTTTTATTGGGTGTAATGGTTTCGTGATTCTATAATAGAGTAATATCAATTATCTTTTCTAGTTAAGTGAGTATAGTTTATAAACCATGGTAAATTGTTACTTAACTATTCTTCATCTTTCTATAGCGTTGTGGTAGTTTTCTTAATTTGATGGTTAATATAGATAGAAAAGGTTTGATGTATCCATAACTTGTTCTTTAAGGTTTTTATTATATATTGAAATACTTTGAGGATATAATCTTTACTTAAGATTGATGATAATTTAATAAAAAGGTATTTATAATGTTTTAAACCGTTTAAGATTCATTTAATGAATATTTAAGACTAATACTATTTATTAAACTAAATTTATTCATTTTAGGAATATTAATAAATTTTATTTATCCTTGTATGAATGATTAATGAAGTAAATAAGATTTTTTTTCCATACAATCCCCCTGGAAGAGGGATCGGGTTCCATTATCATCAGACAACGGAACAACAACCACACACACATCAACGTAGTACTGACCCACCTAGGGGTCAAAAAAGGTTCAAGAGGTCCAAATTACAAGCCAAGCAAACTAAGCAGATAAAAAGAAGGAGGCTGGAGACGCAAGAACACCGCCCTCAAGCTAGTGGGGAACAGTACTATCAAACACAATCAAGAAGCTAACAGACCAAAACGAAGAAGGCCACGTGAGATGCCAACACCGTCTTCTCGGAGACCAGTTCTTGTTCAAGTTCTCCTTCTTTTCACCCGCCCCCTTTCCAGTTCCGGAGCTTCATGGGCATGACCTCCAGGGATTGCAGGCAGTCCCAGAAAAGGAACAGGAGCCACATCCATAGCTGCCGCATCAGCCAGCGCATTCTGTTGCAAAGTATCCGCTCCAGCTTGCAACACTGCCCGGTCATCCTCCCCATGCAGCCCTGCCCAATAACGAATGAACACACAAGCATATATAACCAAATCAACAGGCGAGTTAATGAGTTTTTTTCAAAACAAGCCCTATTCCTGAGCTTCCAAATAGCCCAGCATATTGCCGCCACCACCGTAATCTGCACATTCCTGCTAACACCCACATACTGCGAAGTCCACCAAAAGTATTGGGAAAAGGACCCAGGTCTATTCGCGGCACCAATAGCTTTGGCAACCACCCCCCAAACGTATCTAGCTGCCACACAAGAAAAGAACAAGTGCCCAATGCTCTCATCCTCATTACAAAACCTGCAAGTAAAATCTCCTACCCAATTCTTCCTCCTCATGTTGTCTTTGGTGAGAATAGCATTGTGCTAGATGAGCCACAGCCAAATTTTAATCTTCAGGGGAATTTTTGCTTTCCATAGATGTTTAAAACTTCTGTCAATCCCTACATTCGACAGATGTGTGTACATTGATTTAACAGAGAACTTGCCAGATTTATTCCACATCCACACAAGCCTGTCTTTTTGCTGATTCAAACTCACCCCAGACAGCAACTTTCTCATTTGTTCCTGATGATTCAACCCATCAGTATCCAGCCATCTCCTAAAAGAACATCTCCACCCTTTGCTTGCCATATCAGCCATAGTGATCATTTGATTCTTGCAAATATCAAATAAATCAGGGAACCTATCCTTCAAAGGCGTGTCCAGGCACCAAGCATCATGCCAGAAGTCAGTCAACTCCCCATTACCAATCCTCATTCTCCTACCAGCCAAATAAAGATCCCTAATCTTAATCAAATCATGCCAACATGGAGAATCATTCTGCCTGTGTTTCACAGTACTGATCCCACCTTTTTTCAAATATTTCTTTCTCACAAAAACTTGCCATGGACTTTCCTCAGCTTTAAGACGCCACCACCACTTACACAACAAGCAAATATTAAAAAGTCTAATGTTTTTAATCCCCAGTCCACCCTTTTTCCTGGGCCTACACACATATTTCCATTTAACCAGATGATATTTCATTTTCTTATTTAACTCAAAAGTGGAATATTAGATTTTTAACATGTAAATGTTATTTTTGTGATTATTTTGGTATATCACATTTATTTTTGTGATTTCTAAATAATAATATATGATTTTTTTTAATTCTTATTACTTCATAATTACTTAATAAATAATAAATATTTAATTAAGTGAAATAATAATACATGATTATAGTGTTAAATTAGAATTCTTATTTTTTTAAGATTTTTGGTATTTATTTATATTATTAATATTTATCATTATAAGAATATGAATTATCAAAGTTTTATTACTTATAAAACCTTTATTAAATAACATTTATTTAAATAATCATCATAATAATATTTGATAATAGTTTTAAGTTGTAGATTTTATTTTTCTAAAAAAATTCATATATTATACATATTTTTCTGAATTATAAATCAAAAGTTATTGATTAAACAAGATTTAATCCTTTATTAGATTTCTGGAATATTATTAATTGAATTATAACATTTTATTTAACTCACAACAGAAAATACCTTTTTAAACCACACCCAGAGCTAGCCCTAGTCACTGACCCGTGGGCCGGGGTCCACCTCATCTCACTGCTTAAAGAAATACATTTGTTACTGACCCAGTCTTTACCCCCCAGTCAATAACATATGGGCCCTAGGCCATGTCATCAACCACGTGGGCGAATGTCACATCCCAAGATTTTCCAAATCTTGTAATGTGAAAATAAAGTAATAAAATAAAACTTTGTTTGATTTTCAGAGTCAGAAGAAACTTTTTTGAACTCAATTGGAACTTCTAACCCATTTGAATTAAATAAAATCCTAAAGGGATTTAAAAGGATAAACATTTTAAATAAAGGAAAATAAAAATATTTAAAATACTATTTTGGATCTCTTAATAAAAGATTTGGTATTCAAAAGAAAAGATGGATTTATAAATAAAGATTATTTTATAAAGCCAAATTAAAACTTGGCCAAGCTTCTAAATTAAAACATTTTATTTTAAATAAAATAGCAAAGGTTTAATTAAAAATAATAAAGGATTACTTAAATAAAATAATAAGGAATTAATATCCAAACTCTTTTAAAATAAAAGGTTTTACCAATTTAATTAAAACTTCAAAACTTATTAAATTAGTTTAAATAGATTTTCCAAGTATTTACTATTCTCAAATAAAATCTACTAAAATGTTTTGGCTTTATTTTGGATTTTAAAATAAATATTCTCAATAAAACAAACCCTAGTTGATTTTATAATAAGAAGTCTAATATATTAATTAATAATGGACACTAAAATAAAAGGTTATTTTGTTTTAAAACAAATTTCCCAATATTATATATTTCCCAAATTAAACCTACTAATTTGATTTTGAAAATATTTAAGTTCAAATAAAGATTTTATTAATAAAATCAAACCCTATTTTGATTTAATAACTAAGTTCCATTTTATTTAATTATTAATGGACCCTAAAGTAAAAGGATTATTTTATTTTAAACAAGTTTTTCCAAATATTCTTTATTTCCAAATAAAACCTACTGTTTGGGTTTTGAAAACATTTTGGATTTTAAAAGAAGATTTTATTAAATAAAACAAACCCTATTTTATTAAATAACTAATGATCCATTTATTTAATTAATAAATGGAAGCTAAAAAGATTTAAAATAATATTTTATTTTAGAATGTGAATTATGATGTTAAGCAGAACCAAATTCATATTTGAAAAGCTTGATGATTGTTTGAATCATTTTGAATGTGTTTGGTTGTTTGAATTTCAAAACAGGAAAATAGAAATAGAAAAGGAAAAAGAATGAGACAGAAAAAAAATAGTGCAAAGACCCAGCCCAACAAGGCCCAGCCCAACAGCAGCCCAGTCCAGCCCAGTCTTCTCCCTCTTTCCCCCGAAGAAACCATTCCTCACTCTGTTTCCGACCCACACCGAGACTGACTGGTGGACCTCCCCCTTTCTCTCCTTTTCTCACTGACAGAGGACCCCACACTCTACTGCTCTTCTTCCCCACCCCGCGGACTGGTTCTTCCCCCTCTCCTCGCCGTTGCAGGCTTAATTTCTCGGCTTGATTACGCCTTAACGCCGCGTTAATTCCTCGTCGCGACAATGCCCATTTAACCGCCTGCTCCTCCTCCTCCTTTTTCCCCAGACACCGCCTCCCCTCTGCCTCCAGGCCGCCCTAATTTCTCTCTGTACCGCTGCTACTCCGACGACCCTCCTCGCCAATTCCGGCCAAGACTCGCCGCCCCTCTCCTCCCCGAGAACACGATGATGATCTCCAAGCTCAGACGAACCTAACAGCACTTTCCGTTTGTCTTAGGGCGCCCCCAAACTTCGCCTTCGTCAAGCAGAGAGCGTCGCCGTGTCTGCTTCTCCTCCGGCGACGTTCCCCGGTAAACCTCGACCGCCCCGAGCCCTCTCGTTCACGCTCACAGCTCCGTCATGATCTCCTGTGTCTAACCCTGCCTTCGGTCTGTCTTCTCTTGACCTGTAGCATCGTCTTCAACCGCGGACAGAGCCGTCCGTCGCCGTTCCCAACTCCGACGAGGAATTGCGACTGCCTCTGAGCGCCCCTTGTCAAGCCAGCAGTACCCTGAGCTTCGCCGTGACCCCCTGAGCCCGGTGAGCATGCCCTTTTTCTCTCTCGCTTCCTGTATCGCCGGAACCGTCGTCGACCGACCGCTCCGCCACCAGACGCCGCCGCCAGCGCCACTGCTTTTTGGCCAAGCGATAGGAACCGTAGGATGCAGATCCACTGGCTTGGATAGAACGACTTAAGCGAAGGGGTATCAAGCGATCTGTGCCGCACGATTAGACTTAATCCAACGCACCACAGCCGCGATCCAACCGAAACGGTACCGACAAATAAGAAGCCGCCGCGTGTCACCAGATAGATTGAAATTAGAATTTGAAATCAGAATTATTTACAAACTTCAAGCCCTTATAACTTTTGAACCACACGTCCAAATTTGACAAATTTTATATCAATGGATTCAGGAGAACAAGCCCTAGCCAACCATGGCCTTAGTTTGAAAAATAGTATCTGTTAGCTTGTTTGAAATTGCAGAAACATTTGTATGCTTGTTTAGAGTATAAAAATTGTTTAAAATTGAATTTAGGGATAAAACTGTTGCAAAATGGTTTGTTGTGACCTTACTGACCCTAGGAACCAACCCATGATTTGCAAAATGGATTTGGAAAAGTTTAGAATGGATTTATTAGTTTAGTCCATTTCTAGCCAAACAAAACTATTGTTTTGTTTATGAAAATGGTTTTAAATAGAAAACCTTGAGAAAATGGTTTGATCAAACCCACTGACCCAAAAACACCAAGCTTTGCAATAGCAACTCATTTGGTGAACAACTTAAGAGTTTTTGCCTTAATAAAAACATTTTTCACCACATGAAATGATGAATGGATTTAAAAATAGTTTTTGTACAAAACCCTCTTGCTAATGACTTTGCCACTTTCGTAAATGACCAATTTGGATCTTACAAAGTTTAGAAACCAATAGAAGCCCTCTTTGCAAAATAAAACTATCTTGTGCATGCTCCCATGCATGACTTAGATTCCATTACCTTGTGTGTGTGAAGAATTGTTTGTTTGACTTTGGTTTGGAATGTGAATTGAATTTGTGTTTGCTTGATTGATTTATAGTGAAGTGTGAGACTAGAAAGATCAAGGAGTGAACTACCATTCCCTACCAAAAAGGCAAGTGATGCTTCATACTTTCTATCCCAATACTTTTATTATGCATTAGTGATTTTGCTAAGTAAACTTGCATGGATTTTGCTAAGTATAGATCTTGCTATAGGGAAACCTAGTAGATGAATCCTTAGCAGGATTTTCCTAAGTTAGAGATTCCTACTACTACCAAGCTTAGCCTAGCTAATAGAAAACATGGGTGGAATATATGTTCACACTATGGAAAAATATTCTAAGTCTGAGGACTTAAGTTTTGTTTAATAAAACAACTAAGTTAATGAATCACCTGGGTGGAGTGGGCTTGCTTGGTGGAGATTGGTTGAGTGGTTCACAATGCCATGGACTTGGATTGTGTATCTCACTTGTGGTATGCCACCCAGGAAACAAAGAGATTTGAGATGTCAAATGTTGAGAAGCTTCAAGTGCAGCCACTTGGCAATATGGGCTCTGCCATGATCATATAGGTTGCAAGAACTTAGCCATATGGACAGTTGGTGGTAGTGTTTGATAGGTTGGAGCGCGTCCATTTTGGTCTAAGGGAAAGCTTCTGAAAGATCTTGTCTTGGGAAACCAAGTCTTGTGGGTAAAGTGCACCACCTCTGCAGAGTGTAAAATCTAAGTACTTAGCCATGTCCCTGGTAAAGGACAATTTGAGCATCAAGACATGGAAGCAATCAAGAATCTCATCATTCAAATTTCTAAATTAAAACTTGTGGTTTGAACAAGGGTTGTTTGAATTCTTCAATCATTGATGGAGAGATGGCTTGGTACAAGGATCTTGAAATCTTTGATTGAGAAAAATGATTTTGTCAAGCAAAAATTTAGTATTTTCAAAATGATAAGAAAAATCTATTTTGAGCAATGCAAGCCTCAACCCCACTTAGCCAAATGCATATAGATGATAGACTCCACTATACAAATATAGTATCACTTGCCAATACAAATCAAATGTATTGACCCTTTGTGGCTGTAACTTGTATGTTGCAGGTTTGATTGATTTTAGTGAAGATTGATTGTTTAGGATTACAAAGTCTACAACCAACATCTGCCTGTGGCACTTTGAAGATGAAGGACCCATGATTATATTTATTCCGCTGCAATGTAATGTAATACCCTAATGAGCTATGTTTGATGTAATAAAATTATGTTATTCCTGGTTATAAAGTTATATTATGACCCTTGTTTCTTGATATTACATCTTAACTGTGGATGCTAGCTATTGATCCAGGGACTAGCATTGTAAACACAGGAGGGATCAATCTTATTAAAGGTTGGGACCCCTACAGATGGTATCAGAGCATTGTGTTGCCTGTAGGATTTGTAAACCCTAGGATTGGACAAAAGCCCTTAGAAAATAGGAATTATATTTTGATCCAAAACTTATATACAAAACACTTGTAAATTCTTTCCTCAACCATTTTTGTTTCAACTCTACATCTCTTCTATTTTAACTTGATGGAAAAGCCTACCCCATGACCAAAAGACTACACCATGTGCAAAAGACTTCTTCAACATCTCCAACTCTAATGACTTCAACATCTTCAGCATATTCACCAAGGACTCCCAACTTGGAAACCACTAAGGACTACAGGTGAAACAAGGAAACCCTACCCAAGATTTAGAGACTGAGGGAATGCAAAATAAGAAGGAACCATCAACAATTTGAAGTATTGCAACCAAGAGTTTTTCTCAAAGAAACCATGATCTCAAGTAAGAAGAATCATGAAGGAAGGAAAGATCACAAGTGAACCATGTAGATGGACCACCATTTATAGTTAAGCCAAACACACCAACTTATGTGGTGTAACAAAAATATTTTGTTGCCTAAAAATGTGCTTGAACTTTGTTGTTTGAGTGAAAAGTTGTTTGTGATTGCATGCACATTGTTTGTGTGAATTGTGATGTGTGTGATTAGAAATAATTCCTTAGAAAAATCTTGCCTATTCTAACCTCCCTTCAACCCAAACAGATGACTACTCCAAGAGACACCAACACCAACCAAGAAGACAACATGAGAGAACTTATAGTAACTCAAAACCAGTTGAGCCAAATGAAAACTCAGCTTTTAGCCAACAACAATGGACTAGACCCAGTCATACAAAGGATTTTGAAACTTCAATCCCAATTGTTGCAAGGATTGATTACTCAAATGGTCAACATGAGAGAAAACTTTCTCCCAAGAGCTAATGACAACAAGGATGACAAAGATGCTATTCTAGAAGGAACCCAAGCTAGCAATATTTTTAGAGACAAGGATCATGCATCCATGGAACATGAAGATCAATGCCCCAAGAAGAGAGAAAGATCTCCCACCTATGAAGAACATGACCTAGAAGAACTCCTAGCTTTGGAGAGACCCAAGAAGAAGAAGAAATGCCCCAACCCTAACAAGAAGGATATTACACAAGTGCAATGTTTCAAATGCAAAGAAATGGGACACTATGCCAATGAGTGCCCAGAAAACAAGAAGAACCAAGGAAACAAACAAGAGACAGTAATACCAAAGAAAAAGAAAGATATTAGCCAAGTGATGTGCAAACACTACAAAGAGTTAGGACATTATGCAAACTACTGTCCAGGAAAGAAGAAGCATAGGATAAATCAGCCTATGAGGGATCTCAGCCTTGTCACATGTTTCAAATGCAAGGAACTAGGCCACTATGCAAACAATTGTCCAGAAAGAATGGAGACCAAGTTAAAGAAGTCTATGAAGGAACTCAACCTTGGCCCATGAGTCAAGTATGGAAACCAAGGACACCATGCAAAT
Organism: Avena sativa; assembly: GCA_916181665.1. Classification (NCBI taxonomy): domain Eukaryota; kingdom Viridiplantae; phylum Streptophyta; class Magnoliopsida; order Poales; family Poaceae; genus Avena; species Avena sativa. The sequence continues at coordinate 431,278,540 of OV702280.1, forward strand.
GTTTGCTTAGAGAAATTATCCCCAGGATCCCAAGAAGGACAATATGTAATTTTGTTTGAAAATTTTAAGGGTGGTAGTACCCTAGTTGTTTTGAACTTGCTTGTAACCCTAGCCTCCCCAAATCTCGGGACGAGATTTATTTTAAGGGTGGTAGCCTGTCACATCCCAAGATTTTCCAAATCTTGTAATGTGAAAATAAATTAATAAAATAAAACTTTGTTTGATTTTCAGAGTCAGAAGAAACTTTTTTGAACTCAATTGGAACTTCAAACCCATTTGAATTAAATAAAATCCTAAAGGGATTTAAAAGGATAAACATTTTAAATAAAGGGAAATAAAAATATTTAAAATACTATTTTGGATCTCTTAATAAAAGATTTGGTATTCAAAAGAAAAGATGGATTAATAAATAAAGATTATTTTATAAAGCCAAATTAAAACTTGGCCAAGCTTCTGAATTAAAACATTTTATTTTAAATAAAATAGCAAAGGTTTAATTAAAAATAATAAAGGATTGCTTAAATAAAATAATAAGGAATTAATATCCAAACTCTTTTAAAATAAAAGGTTTTACCAATTTAATTAAAACTTCAAAACTTATTAAATTAGTTTAAATAGATTTTCCAAGTATTTACTATTCTCAAATAAAATCTACTAAAATGTTTTGGCTTTATTTTGGATTTTAAAATAAATATTCTCAATAAAACAAACCCTAGTTGATTTTATAATAAGAAGTCTAATATATTAATTAATAATGGACACTAAAATAAAAGGTTATTTTGTTTTAAAACAAATTTCCCAATATTATATATTTCCCAAATTAAACCTAATAATTTGATTTTGAAAATATTTAAGTTCAAATAAAGATTTTATTAATAAAATCAAACCCTATTTTGATTTAATAACTAAGTTCCATTTTATTTAATTATTAATGGACCCTAAAGTAAAAGGATTATTTTATTTTAAACAAGTTTTTCCAAATATTCTTTATTTCCAAATAAAACCTACTGTTTGGGTTTTGAAAACATTTTGGATTTTAAAAGAAGATTTTATTAAATAAAACAAACCCTATTTTATTAAATAACTAATGATCCATTTATTTAATTAATAAATGGAACCTAAAAAGATTTAAAATAATATTTTATTTTAGAATGTGAATTATGATGTTAAGCAAAACCAAATTCATATTTGAAAAGCTTGATGATTGTTTGAATCATTTTGAATGTGTTTGGTTGTTTGAATTTCAAAACAGGAAAATAGAAATAGAAAAGGAAAAAGAATCAGACAGAAAAAAAATAGTGCAAAGACCCAGCCCAACAGCAGCCCAGTCCAGCCCAGTCTTCTCCCTCTTTCCCCCGAAGAAACCATTCCTCACTCTGTTTCCGACCCACACCAAGACTGACTGGTGGACCTCCCCCTTTCTCTCCTTTTCTCACTGACAGAGGACCCCACACTCTACTGCTCTTCTTCCCCAACCCGCGGACTGGTTCTTCCCCCTCTCCTCGCTGTTGCAGGCTTAATTTCTCGGCTTGATTACGCCTTAACGCCGCGTTAATTCCTCGTCGCGACAACGCCCATTTAACCGCCTGCTCCTCCTCCTCCTTTTTCCCCAGACACCGCCTCCCCTCTGCCTCCAGGCCGCCCTAATTTCTCTCTGTACCGCTGCTACTCCGACGACCCTCCTCGCCAATTCCGGCCAAGACTCGCCGCCCCTCTCCTCCCCGAGAACACGATGATGATCTCCAAGCTCAGACGAACCTAACAGCACTTTCCGTTTGTCTTAGGGCGCCCCCAAACTTCGCCTCCGTCAAGCACAGAGCGCCGCCGTGTCTGCTTCTCCTCCGGCGACGTTCCCCGGTAAGCCTCGACCGCCCCGAGCCCTCTCGTTCATGCTCACAGCTCCGTCATGATCTCCTGTGTCTAACCCTGCCTTCGGTCTGTCTTCTCTTGACCTGTAGCATCATCTTCAACCGCGGACAGAGCCGTCCGTCGCCGTTCCCAACTCCGACGAGGAATTGCGACTGCCTCTGAGCGCCCCTTGTCAAGCCAGCAGTACCCTGAGCTTCGCCGTGACCCCCTGAGCCCGGTGAGCATGCCCTTTTTCTCTCTCGCTTCTTGTATCGCCGGAACCGTAGTCGACCGACCGCTCCGCCACCAGACGCCGCCGCCAGCGCCGCTGCTTTTTGGCCAAGCGATAGGAACCGTAGGATGCAGATCCACTGGCTTGGATAGAACGACTTAAGCGAAGGGGTATCAAGCGATCTGTGCCGCACGATTAGACTTAATCCAACGCACCACAGCCGCGATCCAACCGAAACGGTACCGACAAATAAGAAGCCGCCGCGTGTCACCAGATAGATTGAAATTAGAATTTGAAATCAGAATTATTTACAAACTTCAAGCCCTTATAACTTTTGAACCACACGTCCAAATTTGACAAATTTTATATCAATGGATTCAGGAGAACAAGCCCTAGCCAACCATGGCCTTAGTTTGACAAATAGTATCTGTTAGCTTGTTTGAAATTGCAGAAACATTTGTATGCTTGTTTAGAGTATAAAAATTGTTTAAAATTGAATTTAGGGATAAAACTATTGCAAAATGGTTTGTTGTGACCTTACTGACCCTAGGAACCAACCCATTATTTGCAAAATGGATTTGGAAAAGTTTAGAATGGATTTATTAGTTTAGTCCATTTCTAGCCAAACAAAACTATTGTTTTGTTTATGAAAATGGTTTTAAATAGAAAACCTTGAGAAAATGGTTTGATCAAACCCACTGACCCAAAAACACCAAGCTTTGCAATAGCAACTCATTTGGTGAACAACTTAAGAGTTTTTGCCTTAATAAAAACATTTTTCACCACATGAAATGATGAATGGATTTAAAAATAGTTTTTGTACAAAACCCTCTTGCTAATGACTTTGCCACTTTGGTAAATGACCAATTTGGATCTTACAAAGTTTAGAAACCAATAGAAGCCCTCTTTGCAAAATAAAACTATCTTGTGCATGCTCCCATGCATGACTTAGATTCCATTACCTTGTGTGTGTGAAGAGTTGTTTGTCTGACTTTGGTTTGGAATGTGAATTGAATTTGTGTTTGCTTGATTGATTTGTAGTGAAGTGTGAGACTAGAAAGATCAAGGAGTGAACTACCATTCCCTACCAAAAAGGCAAGTGATGCTTCATACTTTCTATCCTAATACTTTTATTATGCATTAGTGATTTTGCTAAGTAAACTTGCATGGATTTTGCTAAGTATAGATCTTGCTATAGGGAAACCTAGTAGATGAATCCTTAGCAGGATTTTCCTAAGTTAGAGATTCCTACTACTACCAAGCTTAGCCTAGCTAATAGAAAACATGGGTGGAATATATGTTCACACTATGGAAAAATATTCTAAGTCTGAGGACTTAAGTTTTGTTTAATAAAACAACTAAGTTAATGAATCACCTGGGTGGAGTGGGCTTGCTTGGTGGAGATTGGTTGAGTGGTTCACAATGCCATGGACTTGGATTGTGTATCTCACTTGTGGTATGCCACCCAGGAAACAAAGAGATTTGAGATGTCAAATGTTGAGAAGCTTCAAGTGCAGCCACTTGGCAATATGGGCTCTGCCATGATCATATAGGTTGCAAGAACTTAGCCATATGGACAGTTGGTGGTAGTGTTTGATAGGTTGGAGCGCGTCCATTTTGGTCTAAGGGAAAGCTTCTGAAAGATCTTGTCTTGGGAAACCAAGTCTTGTGGGTAAAGTGCACCACCTCTGCAGAGTGTAAAATCTAAGTACTTAGCCATGTCCCTGGTAAAGGACAATTTGAGCATCAAGACATGGAAGCAATCAAGAATCTCATCATTCAAATTTCTAAATTAAAACTTGTGGTTTGAACAAGGGTTGTTTGAATTCTTCAATCATTGATGGAGAGATGGCTTGGTACAAGGATCTTGAAATCTTTGATTGAGAAAAATGATTTTGTCAAGCAAAAATTTAGTATTTTCAAAATGATAAGAAAAATCTATTTTGAGCAATGCAAGCCTCAACCCCACTTAGCCAAATGCATATAGATGATAGACTCCACTATACAAATATAGTATCACTTGCCAATACAAATCAAATGTATTGACCCTTTGTGGCTGTAACTTGTATGTTGCAGGTTTGATTGATTTTAGTGAAGATTGATTGTTTAGGATTACAAAGTCTACAACCAACATCTGCCTGTGGCACTTTGAAGATGAAGGACCCATGATTATATTTATTCCGCTGCAATGTAATGTAATAGCCTAATGAGCTATGTTTGATGTAATAAAATTATGTTATTCCTGGTTATAAAGTTATATTATGACCCTTGTTTCTTGATATTACATCTTAACTGTGGATGCTAGCTATTGATCCAGGGACTAGCATTGTAAACACAGGAGGGATCAATCTTATTAAAGGTTGGGACCCCTACAGCGAAGACCAGCCAAACTAGCTGACGTGGTTCAACCATGACGTAACGATGGCGTTAGCACCACCACCGCCGTTGGTGAGTGGTCACCGGCGACGATCTATGGCGTTCTAGCAAACGAAATGGACCTAGTTCAAATCAGCGCAACCTACTGAACCTAAGAGTGGCAGCGCCGCTCGGAAATAGTCATCGGAGCTTCAGCTCCGATGAGCTCCGACGGTGGCATATGGTGAAACAAGGATTTACAACGAGATCCGACGATTGAATGTTACTGGGAGGTTCAGGAACTCACCCTGATGATGATTGAGTGGTCGGCGAGGACAGGCGCGGTCGGAAACAAGCTCCTCGACGAGGATTCCAACGAACTGTTGCGAAGGGGAACGGTCAAATTCACCCGCTCCAGTGCTCCCCTTGATGCAAGCTTCTACCCAGAGGATCTACGGAGGAAGGCGCTTCTTCATGGCTGCTCAAAATGGTGTGGGGAGACGTGGTTTGACGGCGAGAGGTGACTCCGGTGAGCTAGGGTTTCAGTCCCGTTCGCATTTGAGAGGATAAGGAGGAATTAGAGATAGGGATGGAGGCAGTGCGTCGCGGTGGCCTTCTTATCCCCTCCTGGCAATGACGGCGAGTATCTTGGCGCAAGGCTGCCAACGACGGTGGCATCGAGCGGCGGCGAGCTCCGCCAGCGAGCTTCCTGTGTGCGTGACGATGACGACGATGCAGCTTTTGCGGATAACCCCCTAGAAATTTCTTCAGATCAACCCGCGGTCCTCTCCTGACCCCACTTGTCAGTCACAGCAAGAAAAGAATCTGGGATCGTTACTGGGCTGTTGTGGGCTGCTCAGGGGCGTCAGATAGGTGTAGGGTTGTTGGGCCACGTCCAGGTAGTATTTTTATTTATTTTATCATTTTTCTATTTTCTATTTTGTTATTCAGATTTGAATTTGATTTATATTTTGAATCTTTCTTTGTATGATTTTTTTGCTGGATATTTACCACAATACTAAAATATACTTAGTCTCATTTGTGAATTTTTATTATATCATCTTTATGTATATCTTTTATTTACTTAATATGAACCCCTTTGTTAATAGTTTGTAGAAACTTTTATTATTATTTTTCTCTCCTATTTTAGTTAGGGATTTCTTGAATGATATATTCTTATTTGTTTATAAACTTAACTCTAATTGGCTCATAGTTTGAATAGAAACTTTTATATGTATGATGAGCCTATATCATTAATTGATGCATGAAATATGAAAGAAATTAATATGGTTCTTACTACTTCCATTAATTTGGAAAATGACTATGTATATATTCTATTATGATAAACAAAGAAGTTTAGGGATTTGAATTATGAATATTTACCCTAGGGTTTAGGGTTTTTTAACATATTTATATTTCTTTATGAATGTGAGTAAAGATTTAATAACTAAGCATATAGTTTTCTGTTTGGGATATTTGATGACATCACCTTTAGCACTTGAAAATTATATCTTGAGTGTTTTATAGAAAGGAATTGATAAAGATATACTTAAGCACATATAATTATGATGGTTGGAATTGACAGAGATGTGCTTATGTGATTTGCTATGGGAAAATATTTCTATAAAGTGTTATAGACATCAGATTATGGATCAATAACATGAGGTGGATATTATGTTGATCTGAGATTTAAAGTTGGTTGTTACCAAGAATGTCTATTTTCCATAATTCACAATTCTGGATCTTTAAATAAGGAATTCATTTCCTAGATATACTACTCTTTTCTATTTATCATCATGGTTAACATGATGAATTTTTACTTCACACGGATATTCTGATTCACCTATTATATTTCTAAACTTATTGATAAATCTATTGAATTGATACTAGAGTATTCACAACTTCCTCATAACATGGCTTGGTTGTATTTACTACTCTACTGTTGATAGCCTTCCATCCAACAAACATTCCTTTCCACTCTACTCATGATCTTCTTAATCATTCATTACTAATGTATCTTTATTATTTGTATGCCTCCAACTACTTTTCTCTAAAGTTGAAAATCCTTTAATATGAATAACACCACTTCTAAACTCTATGCTATACTAGCTTTAATTGAATAATATCATCTTAGATTCACCTTACACCCACCCTAATTATATTTATGTGGCTTGCAATGACTACTCTAGGATAACTTATCTCTACCAAGGTTCCAATCATGTTCTACCCACCATTATTACTTATATTAAATATAAGCATTCAATATTTGTGGCCAAAGAATTACCATTATAATACTTTAATCATTTATTACTTAAGTTCTTAGTTGGCTAAGCAAGGCTTTATCAATCCTACCTTTCATTGTCTGGAAATTGTATTCTTAGTATCTTGTATTGGATTAAGGTTATTAATGGACTATGCCCTCATTAGAAGATTTAAGTAGATGTTCTGATAAGATCAAGTAGTAGATCAAAGATTGATAGTTAAAGAATTTTTGAATCAATGGGGAATTATCCAACATTGATGAGCAACAGATATTGAAATAAGTTCCATAAAGATTGCTATAGGAAGAAATATAGTGGATGATCTTGCCTTAGTCTCTTTCCAACTCCAACTCATTAAAGAGTTTTAAGGTTAGGTATGACTATGATACTCAAGGTAAGAATGGATAAGAATAAGATAGGTCAAGATTAATCATTGCATTTTCTTTTTTATAAATTCTAGTGGTAATCTTAACTTAGTATTCATAGGTTGATATGGTGAATAGTATGATATGATCCCTTAAGAATCATATACGAATCATTTAAGTAATGTATTATGAGTGACATTTTAAAGGTCATATTGAAGCTTATCGCAGTTAACTTGATGGTCTACTTCAATCCCATCAAGTTAAGAGAAGCTTTAATCACTTTGACAAGTTCTATTTTAAAAGCGCAAAAATTATTCGGATTTTCTATGCAGGAATGCAATGCACACATCTGGGTTTAGCTTATTTGTAAGCTCTAATGCTGGGATGTTACACTACGCATCACTCATTCTCTAATGAGATGGCTTTGTATAAATTTGGTCCTTTGGTGAGACCTTTAGCTCCTTGGGGTTAAAACATGTTGATAATATCGTCGTACAATATATCTTCATAGTATTATCCCGCTGTGAACCACACCTATTTTGATAACAAACTACTTGACACAAATGCCCTCTTTTGCTGCTATTATAGCAGTCATATACTTAGCCTTTTGTTGTAGTATCTGTCACAATGTCTTAACTTTGGGACTCATCCAAATCCATTATGAAACTTACTTTCCATCATATTTTGCCACCCTTAGTTTAGATAGAGATAAACTTAATTTGTACTTTGTGACAAAACTAGTATCATTGTAATACTTTTACAATGAACTAACCATCTATTTGTCACTTCTACAAAATAATATATTCTTAGTTCTTCTAAAAGATCATAAGAATATCTTTACTATCGTCCAATAATCATCTTATGAATCATTCTGGTATACGTTCATAACATTTAGAGCATAGGACATATATGGATTTGTACACATCACAGCATTATTGATAAAGTACTCTTTGTGATTCTATATATCAAGTATCAAAAATACTTGAATCTTTATTCAATCCTTCCTATGCAACAAGAACCTTTCTTGTAGTTTCTATATTGAACTCATTCAATATCTCATCTATGAACTTCTGGCACAACCATATTAGCGTCTCAATTTATCCATATAGACATTGATCCCAAATATTCGGGTTCTGCCTAAGATTTTCATCGAGATGAAATTCTTAACTTGTGTCAATAAAAAGATACATCATTTCCAATCAACAGTGTGTCTTCCACATAACATATTAGAAACATGTCTTAGCGCTCCCACTTAATTTCTTGCAAATGCAAGCATCTTCATCGTCTCCGATGAAATTAAACTCTTTTAATAGTTTCATCATAGTGAAGATTCCAACTCCACGATGCTTACTTCAACCATTGAAGTTTGCATATGCTTTTAGCATCCTTTGAATTAACAAAACCCTTTGGACCGTGTCATGCACACGTCCTAGGTAACCATTCTATTAGAAGAACTTGTTTTGTTTATTCAACTACCACATAACAAAATTATATGTAGTGGTTGCTACATTAATCCGTCTAGACTAAATATCGCTTAATGAAAGATCAGATCTTTTCATAGTCAACTCCTTGAACATTGTCGTGAAGTCTTTCCCGACATGTCGATAATTTCATAGATGTGAAACATCCATGTCTATTTCTTTATAGATCCAAATACGACTATAAGGTCTTGCACCTTTTCAGAGGGTCTTTCAAGTTCAAAGTTTGATCTCTCGTATATGGAACTATCACGGATTTTATGGCTTTAAACCATTTGACGGAGTCAGGGCCCATCATCGCTTCTTTCCATGTAGTCGGATCAATATTGTCAAATAATGATTTAACTCTCAAATCTTGGTATTTGATTGGTTACCCAACCTACTTGTTTCAATAGGAACTTAGACCTCCATGACCACAACCTTTGAGGCACGTGAGCCATGAGCATTGTTGCTGTCTCCGGAACACTTTTCAGCACTGCGCAACTTTGCACATATAGCTAAGGTTCTTTTAACCTTATCAAAGTTCTATTGTCCTCCCACTTAACTTTTCACGAAAAATTCCTTTCTCAAAGAAACTTGACGTTCTAAGCGACAAACATTATTGTCTTTGGTGTTATGGAGGAATACTCAACAATTATTCAAAATAACATACAAAGATATGTTAATCCGATTTTGGTTGCAAACATCTTTCTTATGCATAGCATACCAATGTTTAAGAAAGGACAACTTGGGTTTTATCCGAAACCATAACTTTACATGGTGTCATTTCAACGGATTATGATGGAGCTATTTTCAGTGGAAAAAAGGTAGTCTCTAAAGCTTTAATCTTTAAAATATAATGGCAGTTTTATCAATTACACCTTTGATCTTACCATGTCAAACAAGGTTTCATTGCATATCTCGATTTTTAGATACTCATATGGTGTTTCAGGAAACGCAAATCCATGGAACGATTCCTCAAATCTTAGGTGCTATGCTAAACTTTATAACTCAAATATCTTCCTTTATGATCCTATCATAAATTCTTTATTTTCTTGTTACATTGATTTTGCACTTCATCTTGAAAGTCTTTAAACTTTTCAAATGTTTCACACTTCATACTTATTAAGTAAATATTCATATATTCACTCAAATTTTCGGAGAAAGCATATGAAGTTGAAATCTATCGCTCTTGACTACACATAATAGACTTCATACAACAATATGTACAAGTTCCAATAAGCTAGTCATCCGTTCCCTTTGGCCTATGAGCGGAGTTTTAATTATCTCTAGGAAAATTTCACAAGCGTCATTTGATCAAAATCAAAAGACTCCAAAATTCCATCCACATGGAGTTTCTTCATGTTTTCTTTCCAATATAATTTAAACAGTGATGTCACTTCCTAAGTGATCTTTCTTATTAATTGTCTTTCAACATTTTTAGCAATATTTTTATGGATGTGATTTATCCAACGAGATTTGTAAATCATCCATCTTTTATGGATTACGGCAATTATTTGAACAACCCTTTTGTTCTCATAATACCTGATAAAGCAAATCTTGAAGGCAAGCTTTGATGTTAACGAGCAACACAACAACCCTTTATTTGTTCTCAATGAACATCATCACATATTCTTTTTCTAGTTATTTAGGCCATTGTAGTTCATGAATTGTGTTGTTTCGTATGACGATTCACGGCAACAAAATTCAGTATCCAATACTTAATAACCACATTGTTTAATAAGCAAAGAATATAGCCATAACATGTATATCCTCTATATACCTAAGCTGAAAATTCTAGTCTTTTCTTTTATGCCATATATTTCTGAGATTCTCTTTTAGTATTTCCTTTTCTGTTCGAAAGAATCTATCAACATCAATAGTGGAGCCATACACATGACACATAGTCCAAAGCAGGTATAGTTAAATACCAATGTCTTTGGACTTGCACTTTGAAGTAGATCACCGTCATCAAATACTTGGTGTTCTTTCAAATTCCATTCTTTAGTAATCTTTTAGTGTAGTAAACATTTTATCAAATATTCACCCTTATCATGGAACTATTCATGATCAAGCTACTTTTAGCTTATAACGTTGAATCGCGAGTATAATGTTTCTCTCCAAAACCTTTTGGAGGATTAGGACGACAAGCGTATCCAACCTTTTTCAAATTCTCATCAAATATGAGAACATAAACTTTGCCATATTATACTCTCTCATGTTGCAACCAAAACATCGTTTCAGATATCGCAATATCTTCCACACATCATGGTTCCTGAAACAACTCTTTCAGATCCTAGATAACCTTGATATTAAAACAATCTTTTGAATATCAAGAATCATGGAGACAAACATGATACTTATATACTAACACTGGAATTGTCACTCTTGATTTAATACCAATTATTAAACTTCACGGAGTAATCGGAACTTACTGAAAGTTTGCAATAGGACTTTTAAACTTTATATTAACACTTCAAAACAATACGATACCAGTTCGTAAAGTAACTAACCAGAATTCTATAGTTCTATTATCTCAATTATAACTAAGCGCAAGGTGGTAAACGGATGACAATGACTACAACAACTATGCAAAATTACTTTGATTTAATTTATGATAAATAGTGTTCAACTTTTAATCAAATTGCTATTGAACTCCCACTTAAAACAATATCCCTCACATTGTTTTAGTGATCACACGAACCAAATTCACTACACCAAGTCCGATCATCACGTGACATGATATAGTTTCAAAGTCGAACAATCATCATGTTCATCATATCATCTATATGACTCATGCTTTACCTTTCGGTATTCCGTGTTCCGAGACCATGTCTGTACATGCTTCCGCATGAGCAAATATGGCTTGCTCCCATTGTATACACTCGTAGAATCTAACACACCTGATCATCACGTGGTGCTTCGAAACAACAAGCTTTGGCAACGGTGCCTACTAAGGACGAACACTCTATAACTTGATATTTTTGAAAGGTATCATATTATAATGCTACCGTCACGAACTAATCAATACAAGATGCATAAAAGGATTAACATCACATGCAATTCAAAATATGTGATATGATATGGCCTTTCTTCTTGTGCTTCCGATCTCCATCTTCAAGCATGAACATGATCTCCATCATCACTGGCGTGGCGTCAAGGTCAATGGCGACGCTCCATGGTTGTCGTCCACCAGCATCAACAATTAAAACTACTTTGAATAATAGACACGCAGGTCTAGACGAAATTAAAAAACAATCATATGGCTCCTGCCGGTTGTCGACTTACAATAAGGAACATTGCATACATCATATATAATCACAATCACGGCCATATCACATCGCAACACACCCCTGCAAAACAAAATTAGATGCCTCTAATTTTCTTTGCATGTTTTACGTGGTTTGGGGCTTTCAATAAGTGTCGTTCTAACTTACGAACAAGAACCACAACATTGATGCTTGAACTATCAAGTGCTCATTTTAAATTGAATCTTTACTATGATGGGAGAGACAGACACCCGCAAATCCACTTATGCAATACAAGTTGCATGTCGAGCGTGGAGAAAGTCTCATGAACGATGTCATGTAAGGTTAGCCCGAGCCACTTCATCCCACCATACCGCAAGATGCAAAGTACATAAGAAGCAATTAATAATAAAAGCACCACCGCCCACAATGACCATTGTGTTCTACTCGTGCAACAGATCTACATATAGACACGGCTCTGATACCACTTTAGGGGTTCGTAGCATGGAAAACAAAAAAGTCTACTGCATGAACACACAATCAAGATCTAATCTATGATCAAGCCAAGATCTATCTACTAGATCGGTGCAACAAGTTGATAGAGTACTAACCCTCAAAGATCCAAAGCGGTTAACGAGAGCAGATTCTCGTGGGTGATGTAGTCGTTCACTTGCCGATCTCAAGATCGCGTAGACGATCCTTCCGGCGCCGTGTTCTGGCAGCGCTCTCGCAGTCGGTCACACGTACGATACTCGATGAAGACCTTCCTCTCCCTTGTTCCAGCAGACAGCAAAGGTTGTATCTCTCTCCTCGCGATTCCGGCAGCACGACGGCGTGATGTCGGAAGTAGAGGGGAGATCCCGCAGGGCTTAGCCTAAGCCGGAGCGAGTATGGTGGAGTAGAGGGAGCCCCGGCGATCTAGGGTTTTGAGGGCCGAGGTTTAGAGGTAGCTAGCAACAAGAGTTTAGCTAGTCGGTAGCAGTTTAGAGGAGATCTAGATTGGTCGCAACTAGAGAGGGGGACAGCGGCCAACTTAGGGTTTCTTGGGCGCCTAGGGCAAGGGGGATACCTTGGGGTGCGCCCCTGCCCCTCCTTATATAGGTGGGGGGGCGTCCAAGGGTGTTCCCAACCCAGGTGGAAACCCTCCCTAACTTAGAAACCCTCCCTAACTCGGAAACAATGTTGGGATTTGACTTTTTCAAACTGCCTTTTTGACTTTCAAATTAGAGTTTGATTTCTCTCATCCAAGTGTCCAGCCAAGTGACCTAGGACATGATGCAACCATTACACTTTGTCATGACACATCCATGTACCCTTCCCCTTCCGGATCGGTGAACCTTCTAGATCCTTCTAGAACATTCCGATGAAAACACCGGAATCATTCCTGAACTCCGAAATTGGACTTTCCTTATATGAATTTTATTCTCCGAACCATTCTGGATCTCCTCGTGATATTCCGGATCCCATCCGAGAGTCCGAACAATATTTGGTCTCTTTACTCACATTCCATATCTACTAAACAACATTGAATCCTTAAGTGTGTCTCCCTACGGTTCGTGAATTATGCAGACATGATCGAGACTCTTCTCCGATCAATAACCAATAGAGGAATCTGGAAATTCATATGGCTCCCACATATTTCTACGATTATTTCATGATCTAATAAACCATTTACATACGATACCAATTTCCCTTTGTCTCACGATACTTTACTTATCCGAGGTTTGATCGTCGGTATCTCTGCATACCTAGTTCAACCTCGTTACCAATAAGTACTCTTTTCTCATTCCCGTGATATGTGATCCCTTGTGAGCCAGTCACATGCTTGCAAGCTAATTGTATGGCATCCCACCGAGAGAGCCCAGAGTATATCTATCTGTCATATGGATGGACAAATCCCAATCTTGATCCATGTGCCTCAACACATACTTTCCGAACACTCAATGCCACCTTTATAGCCACCCAGTTACGGTGTGGTGTTTGATGTCATCAAAGCATCCTTCCGGTGATGGTGATTATCATGATCTCATGGTCGAAGGAATTAGGTTACTATGTATCAGAACGCTTATAGCAAGTGAACTGTATTAAATGACTTGATCTTTATGCTACGCTTAACTATAGGAGTATGTCCATCACATCATTCTCCTAATGATATGACCCTGTTGTTAATAAAATCTCTATGTTCATGATCAGGAAACCATGATCATATATTAACCAACAAGCTAGTTTAACAAGAGGTTTTACTAGGGACTCTTTTATGTTTACAAATCACACAAGTATTAATGTTTCCGGTTAATACAATTATAGCATGGTATGTAAACATTTATCATAAGCATGAAGATATGATAATAACCACTTTATTATTGCCTCTTGGGCATATCTCCAACACTCGCGGCTAGGGGGTGTGGGCCCCCTGAGGCCCATCTCCGTCCCTCCTTCTGGCTTCCTTCGTCTTCTGGTAAAATAATATGTTTCCATATTTTTCTGGTATTTTTCTGATCTTCGCGAAATTGCACCGAAACGCCTTCTTTTCCATTAGAATCTAGACTTCAGCAGTCCATCCTCCAGGAATCATCCAACATGCATAAACAGATGAAAATCAATAAGTAATACCTCGTAATAAGAGAAATATCAATGAATAGAGGTAAATTATGATATAGAATGGTGATGCAAATTGGGCGTATCAAGTTCTTACGGAGGACATCATGCAGGGGATAGGACTGCACAAAAGGTTTTACAATCTGGATTTTATTGGCCTACCCTTTTCAAAGATGCAAGGAAGTTTGTCTTATCATGTGATGAATGTCAACGAGTAGGTAACATTTCTAGACGCAATGAAATGCCTATGAATTATTCTCTTGTTATTGAACCTTTTGATTGTTGGGGATTCGATTTTATGGGACCTTTTCCCCCTTCAAAAGGGTACACTCATATTCTTGTTGCTGTAGACTATGTTACAAAATGGGTATAAGCCATACCCACAAATAGTGTTGATGGTAAGACCTCTTTGAAAATGCTTAAGGATGTTATTTTTCCTAGGTTTGGTGTGCCTAGATATCTCATGACTAATGGAGGCTCTCATTTTATTCATGGGGGTTTTAGAAAAACTCTCGCTAAGTATGATGTAAACCATAGAATTGCTTCAGCCTATCACCCCCAAACCAGTGGGCAAGTAGAACTTTCCAATAGGGAAATTAAATCTATCTTGCAGAGGACTGTCAATAGATCTAGAAAAAGTTGGGCTAAAAAGTTGAATGACGCTTTGTGGGCTTATAGAGCTGCTTATAAAAATCCTATGGGGATGTCTCCTAACAAAATGGTCTATGGGAAAGCTTGCCACTTGCCTTTAGAATTAGAACACAAAGCTTATTGGGCAGTGAAAGAGTTGAATGGAGATTCTAAACTTGCTGGTGAGAAAAGATTGCTCGACTTACGTAATATAGATGAGTGGAGAGGTGAAGCTTATGAAAATGCTAGGCTTTTTAAGGAAAAAGGTAAAAAGATGGCATGATAGGGGAATTCTCAAAAAGGAGTTCCATGTTGGTGAGAAAGTTCTTTTGTATAGGTCTCGTCTCAGATTTTTTGCAGGGAAACTACTCTCAAAATGGGAAGGACCTTTTGTTATCAAGGAAGTATAATGTTCAGGTGCCATCAAAATTTCTTCTCTGAAAGATGACAGAACACAGGTGGTTAATGGTCAAACACTAAAACATTATATTTCTAGAGATTCTTATAATGAAGATGTGGATGTTATTCAAATGGTGACTCCAAAAGAATTTATCAGAAGCCAAACACCAGAAACTGCAGAGTTCGTCATCGAATAGGTAAAAGTGGTGAAAAAAGAAGGTTCGTGAAACCCCAATCTTTTTATATTTTTGATGTTTTTAATACATAAGGGAAGTTACGAGACAGAACAGAGGAGGAGACGGAGTCCGGGGTGGACAAACCCACCCTAGGTGCGGGCCCCTGCCTGGCCACGCCTGGAGGGGGTGTGCCACCCCCGAACTCCATCGCCGCCTCGTTTCCGTGTCAAAACCTTCCTTGTGCTTTGAAACTTCGTAATATATAACCCTCCGGATTCCCCGAGGTTCTTGCATCGAGTTCTCGTCGTGTTTTTGTTTCAATCTGTTTCTATCAAGCAAATTCTTAGTTTTGGAGCTACAATGTCTTCCTCTGGATCACCCATGGAGGATTCCTCTGCGGATGTCCTCAACTCATACATGTATGAGTTGCAGATCCATCCCAAGGAGATGATTCTCAAAGATGGGAAGGTACAGATGAAAGAAGTTCAAGGCCCCAAGGGAGAAGGAAGTCTGGAAGACAGGATGGAAGCATTGGAGCAAGAGGTTTTCAGGTACAAGAAGATGGCGGAACGCGAAGTGGATGTTATTCACAAGATAAGTCCAGAACTCATTGCCAAACATGAGGAGGAGGTGGCTGAGCTCCGAGAAGAAATCTTCTCACTTCGCCAGACCACCAACCAATTATAAGCAGAACTCTACGACATACAAAATCAAAACTGTGAGTATGAGGCTAGATTTGATTGCAGAAGCTCTGCTGCTAGTTTCAGGATTGCAGAGACAAGGACATCCTTTTTGTATGGGGAACCTTTGCCTTGGAAGTTTTATGACGACAAGATAACACCACCACCACCAAAGGAGTAATTTGTCATCAGGTTTGGCATCCCCTTGGCTTGTTCCAAGCTTGGGGGAGTGACGCGGTATCACCACCATTATCTTTTATCTCTTACCTTTTTAGTGGATTCGTATCTTTGGTAGAGAGGTTATCTTATAGTTTGGTTTGCATGTGGCTCTCCTTTAGTTGGTTATATATGTATCCCTTGGTGTGAGTGTCTTTATTGGAATATTAATGAGAAGTTTCATCTTTTACTTTTTGCACTTCTTATTTTAGTTTGTAATCACTATTATATGATGGATCTTGTTGACCAGTATTGGCATCACTTTGGGAGCATCAAGTGGATCTAAATTGGTTTTGGCAAACCGAGTTCTGGTCAGTAGCAGTACTTTTTGAGATTTGAAAGAAAAAAGCTTACAGGTATTTTGTATCATTTACTTTCTTTCTTGTAAGCTCATAAGCTTAGTATTCTTTATTTAAGATCTTTTGTGTCTTCAAGGAAGATTGCATGTTTGGCTTTATTACTTGTATGTTTGCTTGTTTCTTTCAACTCTCTTGCTTTCTACCCAACCTTGCTAGCCAAAAACCTGTTTTGAGAAGGCATACTTCTCATGTTTCCAATCCCTTTGAACCAAAACCTTTGACATTTGTGTCCACTATATCTACCTAGTAGCTTTTGCTATTCCAATAAAATTCTCAAGCTTCATCTACCTTTCGAATTAAAAAGTATTTTGTTATGTGAAAAATAGTTAGTAAAGCTCTCACGAACTTGATGGCACACCTTATTTTCTTGCCCCTAAAAGACTTGAACCATTGTGCCATCGAAGTTGTATATGCTTGCATCTATACGTTGGAATTAGCAGAACTGTGCTATCACGGGGAACGTTTTCAACATTGCACCTGTACTTTGTACTCAGTTGATATCATGCTCTTTTGTCTATGGATGTCAACGGTGTGAAATAAAGAGGGAACTTGTAAGTCCATGAAGTTTGTATTTTGTGTTAGAGAAACGCCTGGGCCGCTAGCCTAAGTCATGCCTAATCATGGTGGAAACTTGCAACATCACCATAGTGAGCTATCTATGAAGCATCCTCAATAAAAAGCTATACACATAGTAAATAAAAAGATCGCTGAGATGCTCATTGTCTGCTTGCCTTGTCATTTTGGTTATGGGATAGCTCCTGTACCATGTGTAAGGGGTACCCCGTTGGCGGTTCTCTATGATACACATGTACTTACAATGACAAGAACTTACCGGTGACCAAAGTTGAGTAGCATGAGGAGTGTCCCTCATATTCAAGGGACATGAGATTGCCAACTTATATTTCATCAAGCATATGAAGGGACCTTTCTCCTATTTACCAGGTTGAGTCAGTAAACCTACCTCCTCTCTATCTCCAGCAAGCATTTGAGTTGTTGTGTTTCAAGCATTCATATGGTGATTTATTCAATCATGTTCTTTATCTTCCTTGTTTGCACAAGACTCTTATCTATTGAGTATTACTTTGAAAGCCTTCACTTGTGAAAACCTTTTTGAGCAAAGAGTGCTCCTGTTGTAAAACTTCTACAAAAATCTTTTTGTGAAACTGTTTGCCAGGTGTTCTCTGACCATGAACAAGTTTGCCAATTCCAATTATGATTTATCTTTATGCATGTCCATTGTGACTGCTGTACTTGGTTGCAAGCTAAGTTATATAATGGTGAGTTGCTTTCTTATATGAGTTGTGTAATGGTAAGTGTGATGCTTCTTGTTCGTATTCTTTTATAGACACTTCACTCCATAAACCTATGGACATGTTTACTGAGCTTAGTTTTCGCTTGGGGACAAGCGAAGGTCTAAGCTTGGGGGAGTTGATACGCCCAATTTGCATCACCTTTCTTTATCATAATCTACCTCTATTCATTGATATTTGTCTTATTATAAGTATTACTTATGTCTTTTCTACTGTTTATGCATGTTAGATGATTCTTGGAGGATGGACTGCCGGAGTCTGGATTCTGATGTAAAAGAGGGCGTTTTGATGCAATTTCGCGAAGATCAGAAAAATACCAGAAAAATATGGGAAAATATTATTTTTCTAGAAGGTTGAGGAAGCCAGAAGGAGGGACGAAGAAGGGCCACAGGGGGCCCACACACACCCCTGGGCCGCGCCTAGGGCAGGTGTGGCCCACCTTCCCGGCTCCCGACTCCGTCCCTTCGCCTATATCTTCCCTACGGAACCCTAAGGCTAGGGAAGCGACCACAGATAGATTTCCACTGCCTCTGGGGGCGGAAAACACCGAGAGAGAAAGATCTCTCCGGCAGACAAATTTCTGCCGGGGGAATTCCTTCCCGGAGAGGGGAGATCGTCGCCATCAACACCATCGTCAAGCTAGGATTCATCGGGATCATCATCATCATCCACACCATCATCTCGACCAGCACCATCATCACCACTCCATCCCGCTGTAACAATTATGTTGGATATTGCTTTAGTTCTTAGGGGGAACTTTCCCGGTGTTAATTACTATTGTAGTTGATGCTTGTGAGTGGAACCATTGGATTATTGTTTATGTTCAGATTGTTATTCATCACCATATCATCTTTGATCTTGATCCATATGATGTCTTATGAGTAGTTCGTTTAGTTCTTGAGGACATGGGAGAAGTCATGTTGTTATTAGTGGATTTGTGTTGAGTTATTATTCATTGGTTTAGTATTTAAGTTGTGGTGCTATTCTTCTAGTGGTGTCATGTGAACATCGACTACATGATACTTCACCATTTATGGGCCTAGGGGAATGCATTGTGTATTTGGCTACTAATTGTGGGGTTGCTGGAGTGACAGAAACCTGAACCCCCGTTAGGACACCTATGCACAAGGGAGCGTAGGATCTCAGAGTTTAAGGTTGTGGTTAGATTCATATCTTAATTACTTTCCTGTAGTTACGGATGTTTGCAGGGGGTTTAATCACAAGTATGTATTAGTCCAAGTAAGGTCGGTACATTAGCATAGGTTCACCCACACAACACTTACAACAACAAAGAAGAGTACTCAGCTATTTTAAGTGAAAGCACTTGACAGAATTCTCATGTGTCCTCGAGAACGTTTGGTCCTTATAAGTATTTCCACCGGCTTGTCCTTTGCTAAGAAAGGATTGGGCCACTTGCTGTGTTTGTTCTTTATTACTTCCACTTCATTTTGTTGCCTTATCAGAAAACCACTAAAAATCCGTTTGTTAAGTATTTGCAGAGAGTTCCTGCTCCATACCACTGTTCAGCACCTTCTGTTCTTCGTTGGGATCGACACTCCTATTTATCGAAAGTACTACGATACACCCCCTATACTTGTGGGTCATCACTTGTCAACTGACAAGGCATGAGCCTTATTAGGTATTGTCTGTCCTTTGTCTTGTCCTCTTGTGCTTGTTCTTGGCATCTTCCTAGTCATTGGTCTTATCTCTTCCTGATAACCAGGGAGCATCTTGGACTTTCGAGGGAGGATCCCTGAGAACCTGGGAGCATCTTGGACTTTCGAGGGAGGATCCCTGAGAACCTGGG
Source organism: Avena sativa (assembly GCA_916181665.1). Lineage (NCBI taxonomy): Eukaryota > Viridiplantae > Streptophyta > Magnoliopsida > Poales > Poaceae > Avena > Avena sativa. The sequence goes on from OV702280.1 coordinate 431,298,481, forward strand.
AGCATATCGTACGTAATAATGCTGCATGTGCCAGTCTGAGCCAGGGGCGTCCCAAGACTGGCAGATGATTGAAGGGCTTGACCTGGCTTGCTGAAACTTTCCATGTAGTGATGAGGACATCCCTATTGATTTGCTATATCAAACTCCTAATGAAGTTGTCGATGTCGCTACCAAGAACAAGTCAAATGAGATAAGGATTGGACCAATCACTCGAGCCCGTGCCAAGCTAATTGAACAACAGGTGAATTCACTTCTAAATGAATCTGGTGTTTTAATTGATGAGAACTTTATACTACCTAAGTCTATGCATTTATGTATGATCAGGTTCGTTGAGGAAGCAAGCATGACGCGAGGAGGAGAAGGGCTGCAAGAGAAGCCCAGCATGATGATCGCCCAAAGGATGCGCGAGGGAGGAGCGGGAGGAAGGCGCGTGGGAAAATCATCAAAAAGAAGGCCAAAATCCCTGCGGAGACCGGACTGTCCGGTTGTTTCCACCCGGACAGTCCAGCCATCCCGAGGAGCAACGAGGTGTTACCCTTCTGTATGCCAGATCGAACCCTACCCGGACACCACTCGGAAACTTTAAAGTTTCTGGCCGACCCGGAGTGTCTGACGTGCTTCACCCGGAGTGTCCGGCCGACCCGGGATGTCCGGCCGAAACACACCAGAATGTACGGCCGCCGACCAATTCTGATCCGAGTCGGCATGTATCAGTTTGAGTCGTACACGTCTTAGTTTCGGTTTCTGGCTAGCCCAGTCGCCCTTATAAACCCTGGGATGCCCCTATTGTAGAGTTAAGACCACGTTCCACATTTAATATAAACCCTAGTTCTGATGTTGCCAAGTGCAAACCCTAGAATTCCTCGCACCAATTCGTATCGATCTGGTGTGTTTTGTTACTATTAGTTGTGTGATTAGTTGATCCATTGGGATTTAGCCAATTTCAAGTTTTGTTTGATCTGCTGTTCCATTGGGAATTAGAAGATTGCAATACCGCTTCGTGGTCAGCGGCTACATGCGCAAGTGTGTGAAGTTGCAAATATCTACAAGAGTCGAGAGTTGTTGCATTGGCATCAGGGATTGATCGAGAGGTTCGTGAGCTGCATACAAGTTATCAACACCGACTATCATCATCTTCCACTCTTGTTTACTGAGAATATCGGGCCACCCCATATCATGGAGGGCAGCTGACTCGGCTTGGAGGGCCTATTCCTGGACAGATTTAGCCTGGAGGGGCAACTGACTCGGCCAGGAGGCAGATGACTCGGCTCAGTCTTTTCCTTTTTCTATTTATCTAATTCTTCTTGTGCTTCATTCTATATCTCTCCCCTATTCATGTCCTGTACCGAATCACTTATACTCAACTCTGGGGTACTTGGGTCATAACCTCGATAGCGATCAATCGATTGAAGGAAAACCGACGAAACCAGTTTGAGGGACAAAACCGGGGTGACCTACCGTCAGCTCCTATTTGCAGTTTAATAGACACATGTACTCTTTGGAAAAAAATTAACTATTGCAATACCATGTTAATGACAACATAATCACCATAATATATATTTTTATAATGTAATTATTATATATATATTTATAATGTTTTATATCGTAGACATTTAATTTTTTTTCTATATGTTCGGCCAAACTTAGTAAGATTTGATTTCTAAATATAATTATAAGACTTATTCATTGGATAGTAAGAATAAGTAATACACCAGGAGCAGCCATCGGTCAACCTTTCTGGAACTGCGGAATGCGGATGGAATCACGAGGCTGCATGTGTCGTGCTTCCCCCCAAGATTGGAGCTTCAGCATGACAAGACTGAACTACTGATCCTAATCTGTTCTGAAACGTACTGTTTCGTGATAACAAGCAAGCTAATTCCCGTTTTGTCAGCTTACTACCTGAAGCAGAAAACATCGATCTTGTGGTGGTCGATATCGCGTGCTTATTATCCTGTCTTGTGACCAGAAGAAAAGTATGCTAGCTGAAAACGTGCACAAAATACTGTTCACCAGTATATCTAAAAATTCGAATTGTACCAATTCGGAAAGAGATCGAAGCTGCTTTTGTTTCCATGAAACTTCCTGGTCAAAATGAACCAGCCTAACAGTGATGTCTACGTCCTTGTTGCCTTGTTGGCACATCCATGGAATTTTGGTTGACATATGGACCTGATTCCAGAGATGTGGAAAAACTGAATGTGGAGAAAGATAGAAAAGTCCACCGTATGTGCCGACGCAGCGACCGACTATGAGCCCCCAACTCTATATAATGCTCCCCGGAGAAGGGTACTTCCATAGCCACCGGTTCACAGCCTCCCGATCGCTCTGCTAATAAGTAGCCACTGACCATTGCATACACATCCTCTACTACCACGATGGCCGGACGTGTGGCGCTGATGGCTGTCCTGCTGTGCGCGGTGGCTGCCATGGCCGCGGCGCAGTCGGCGTCCAACGTGCGTGCCACGTATAACTTCTACAACCCGGAGAAGATCAACTGGGACCTAAACACCGCCAGCGCATACTGCGCCACGTGGGACGCCAGCATGTCTTTCGCCTGGCGCTCAAAGTACGGCTGGACCGCCTTCTGTGGGCCCGCTGGACCCACCGGGCAGGCATCATGCGGCAAGTGCCTATTGGTAAGGACCGAAAACAGTTTGCTTATGTACATTTTTTACATAAACCATCGGATGTGTCAAATAGCTTTCCCTGCTTTCCTACGCATTGGCTCACCCGTTCATATATCTTTTGAATCTGTATAGGTGACGAACACGGCGACCGGCGCACAGATTACGGCGAGGATCGTCGACCAGTGCAGCAACGGTGGGCTAGACCTGGACTACGACACGGTGTTCAGCAAGATCGACACCAACGGGCAGGGTTTAAACGATGGCCACCTTACCGTCAACTACCAGTTTGTTGACTGCGGTGACAACTGATGAGTCAGTGCTCGGACACTATGGAAAATAAGAAGCTACAAGTAACACGTTGCACATCCTAATAATGTCGAATAAACTGGATTATGATGGATCCAATGTTTCCTTTTTCAATGTATCATGGAATACAAATTATTTACAAAACAACAACTTCACAATAACCATTTATTGAAACAAAATAACGGTCGTCTTGTTTGACAAAGCTAAACATCACGATTAGAGCATGTACAATGGTAGAGATGGTTTGTCTTCTCTTAGCCCTCCACGAAGATAATAAAATAAGTCGTATAATGAATTATCTCTTAATATGGAATAAATTGGATTGTGACGGATCCAAAGTTTTCTTCTTTCAATGTATCATGGAATACAAATTATTTACCGGAAGAACAACTTCAGAATCAACCAGTTATAGAAACACAATAACAGTAGGGTCTGTTGGTCTTGCATGTGTCTCGTTCGACAAAGCTAAACATCACGATTAGAGCATGTACATGGTTGTCCACGTTGTCTAGAGAAGACAATAAAATAACTCGTATGATGAATTATCTCTTATTGTCTTCTCTAGCAATTAATGAGAACTAATTAAACTTTTAGTAAAAAATTGGGTTAATAAGAAATGCATAAGATACAATGGAGCAAATAGTCGTTCCTTATTATCTAAGCAATCATCTCTTAGCTAAGAGAAAATAATCTTCTCTTTATCAATGCTCTCACATCCAACTAAACAGAAATCTAATCGTGGCACATCTAAGAGAATGATCAGCTTCGAGGACTAGGAGTCTGTTTTGTTGCATGGTTGCCCACAAAGATATTTTTCGGCTCTAGTGGGCAAAAAAGATGCGTTTGGTTGCCTAGGCTACACCCAAATTCGGTATGGCACGAACCTTAAAGCACCCTAAATCTTGGTCTACCAGGAAAGTCTGAATTGGCCGTTTCCACTCAGTTAGGCCCGAGCGAGCTCCGCGTTCCTCGTCCTGCACTCATTGGGAAGCGCGAAAGATGAGACGTTTGGGCATAACTCCCCACTCCACTCCACTCACCGCTCGAAAACCCAACTCTCTCGTTGTTCAGTGTTGCCCTCCATGGTCGGCGCTCCTCCGCCTCCCCACCCACCACATCTCCCCATCAATCGGTTGAACGCTCAAGACTGATGGTCGTCGGCCAACTAGCCAAGCTAGTTGATGCGTCATATGGGGATTTGGGGAAAGCGCTAAAGGCTCCTTCCCCATATGCACGCGACAAGGGCGGTGACGCGTTGTAGCGGTGGACATGACCTCAAGTGTTGCCGCATGGAAGGCCACTGCGGTTAAGGGGCCAACCCTGTTTGAGGAGGCGGCTTGCAACCTCCCACATCGTGGTTGCAACCCTAGCACCGGTCTAGGACATCAATCGTGATGGCTTAAAGCATGTCATAAGACTCGCATGGAGTTCCTTGAGGGGATGACGAGTAGGAACATGTCTTCCATGCCTACGGAGCAAATGACTCAGACCATTACGAAATTGTTCCTTGTAGGACATCCCAATAATAGTATATGTGGTCTCCATAATTTTTTTTTGAAATATCATATATTAGGTCTGCAAGCCGTCTCATTAAAACCTTCCAATCCTCTTAGATACCCTGGTAAGAAGAAAAGCGCGTCTGAAACTTGCAGCCATCAACCAATAGTTACATCGTTTATGAGGGAATTAAGCAGGAAGCTAGGGGCTCATCGTCCCAGTTACACGAGAGATTATTAGAAAAACTAAAGCTTGCAATGTCATGAGCTGCTCTATTAGCTTCCCTCGGACAATGCTTAAAGGAAACATTTCCAATGGAAGTCGCCAAATCAACACAGACTGCAAAGACAGTCAAAGCTTCGTTCCACCATCTATCGCCTCCATTGCAGGTCTCAATCACACCGATGGAATCAGATTCAGCTTGTACTCTACTCATTCCCAATCTAATGGCCAACAAAAGTCCATCTCTCATCGCAATAGCTTCTCCCAATGATGTTGTACCTACATGTGATATGAGCGAACATGAAATTGCTACAAACCGGCCTTGGTAATCACTAATAATTGCACCAGTCGAGCTCGCCCTCGCATCTTCAAAGAAAGAAGCATCCACCTTTAATTTCATGTGACGAGGTTCTGGTTTTGACCATCTTTGGGTGCTTTCAGCTATTAGACCTGCAGAATTAGAGCGGCTAGCTGTAATTGCCAGAATTTACATTTTGCAATGATGAATTGTTGAAGTGGATTCGCCATGTGTTCTCCTGCGTCTAATCCACCACATATACCAACATCCAACGGAGAAGCATTCTTTTAGGCCAATATTGTTAAACCCAAGCAGAACATTGTCTTGTCGTTGTAGAATATTCTCAATAACCACAGACCCTGAACGCTCGTCTTGTATGCTCTCATCGATAATCTCAGAAATACCAAAGCTTTCCCATAGATCCCTTGCCGTCTGGCACTGAAATAGAAGGTGTAACACATCTTCCAGACCTTGATTGCATATAGGGCATCCTCCGTCATGTCTGATATGCCGATTTACTAAGATTGAATTTAAAGGAAGAATACCATGAAGTCTACGCCACATGAAAATTTTCACCTTACTTGGAATTTTCAATTTCCACATAGTTTGCCATATGGGGTTCAAGGCCGATCTGAAGGGAATATGCCCAAGAGGCAATAATAAAGTGGTTATTATCGTATTCCTTATTTATGATAAATGTTTATTTTACATGCTATGATTGTATTAATACGGAAACGTTAATACATGTGTTTTTAATAAACAAAAAGGAAGTTCCTAGTTATGCCTCTCTTATAAACTAGCTCGTTGATTAACAAGATGATCAAAGGTTTCCTGATCATGGACATTGGATGTTGTTAATAACAAGGTCACAACATTAGTGTAATGGTGTGATGAACATTCATCCGAAGTATAGCATTACGATCAAAGTCATTGAGTTTATATTGCTATAACAACTTACGAAGTGATCGAAATCCTTAGACCATGAGATCATGTCAATCACTAACACCGGAAGAGTTTCTTGATAACATCAAACGTCACACCGTAACAGGGTGATTATAAAGATGGTTTCAGAACTACTAAAGTGTTATGTTGAGGCCCATGGATCGAGAGTGGAATTTGTTCATCCCGATGACAGATAGATATGCTCTGGGCCCTCTTGGTGATATCACATTGATTAGCTTGCAAGCAAGTGATTTGATCACTAGAATGTTATATCACGGGAACGAGAAAATAGTGCATGTCAGTAACGAGATCAAACTAGGTATGGAGATACCGATGATCGAATCTCGGACATGTAATATATCGCGAAACAAAGGGATTAAGATACTAGCGTAAAAGGTTGCGACGATCACAAGAAAGTCATCGTTGAATGTGTGGGAGTCAGTATGGGTCTCCAGATCCCGCTTCTGATTATTGATCTGAGAGTGGTCTCGATCATGTTCGCATTATTCGCGAACCGTAGGGTGACACACTTAAGAGACACCGACATCCATTTGGAGCAAAAGTTTCATGCCAAAAAGAATAACAAGCGCAGGAATTTATTTCACTAGATACCGAAACGGGTTTTCGGGTGAAATTGCAAAGAGTGTTTCTGCATGTGAAATGAAATACTAGCAAGGGGTTATATGTGAATATTTGTCATTAAAGTAATTTACAAAATTCTAAATAAATAAAAGGAGTTTTATTTAATGATAGTTTGCATTAAATTTGGTGGAAATTTAATGGGAATTTGAGTGGGTTTTTGAGTGGAGGGAATTGAAAGGCATTTGAGTGAGTGGAGTGTCCACCCACATGAATGTCGAAGAGGTGGGGGCAGCCCCATGGCTGGGCGCATGGCCCCTTGGGTGCCCCCCTCTCCCTATAAAACGAGCCCCCTCACTCTCTCTCACTCACACCTCCTCATGAAGGATCTCTCTCCCCCTCTAGAATTTATCCCCCATGGTCTCGGACTAGCGAGATATATGTTCCCGATGGCTATTCGACAAGAAAGAGTTGTGCTTCCGCTGCATCGCTGGAGCGAGGAGGCGGAGGTTGCTCGGTGCCTCGAACGTGTGTGCGAGCACGGATGCGCTGTTGTTTTGCGGCGCTAGGACTTCCTCTCGATCTTGAGATCGGCAAGAGATCGTATGCATCAACCACGAGTTTGGACTCGTTAATCTTTGTCGGTCTTCAAGGGTATGTTCTCTACGGATGTACATCCGCCCGTTGTTTGTATCTAGTAGATAGATCTTGGTACATAGTTGTTCCCATCGTAGGAAATTTTTTGTTTTCTATGATGCGAACCCTACAGTGGTATCAGAGCCGGATCTATGCGTAGATGTTTTGCACGGTTAGTACACATATGAGTATGTGGGAGATGATGATCATTTTATTGCTTCTTAGTTGTACTTTGGATATTGGTGGCATAGTGGGATGAAGCTGTAACATCCCAAAAATATTAAACTAGAATCATCAAACTCTAATCATCAAATTTAGGGTTAACAAAAAAAATTCTAAATAAAAACATGAAAGCATTCATATGTGTATGCATCCTAATTTGGATTCTCTTGAATTGCCTTGTTTATGTGTTTCTTTGCTTGCAAAAGGATTCTTAGGTGAAATAAACATCATATAAACAATCCCCACACTTTTCCCAAAGACAAATAAATCAAAACAAACAAAATAAAGGAATGGTCATTTTGGCCAATTTAACTCCCATGCCTACTTTGGCTGTCTCAAACTTTCAGAACTTAACAGAAACTTGTTTGGATCTTTACACCCCTTGATAGTACTCATAACCAAGTATCAAGGCCCACTTTGTGATCATCCAGAAACTTTCAAATGCATAGTTTAAATGACAATTTAAAATTGAATCTTTATCATATGGAAAGATCCCACTTTTTCAAAAACCACTCAAACAAGCTCAGCTTTCAAAACCCAAGCATCTGCAGACTCACCAGCACCAATATAGCACACCCACCAAAAATCTTTTCAAAATTCAAAACTTGAATTCATGCGGCCATTTCATCAAACACCTTGCAGATTCAAATCTAACAAAATCAAAACACCATAGTGTGCAGTGTTTTGAGCCTAACTGGTTCCCTCTCTAGCTCACAATAGCCTCAGTAGATCATCTAACGAACTTAACTAATCACTAGCACCACTGTGAGCTTGCCAATGCCATCAATGGTGAACAGCCGAAGCACACCATGCCACCCCAGTGTAGACAGCAAGCTAGGAAAGAAACTAGTCGTGCCAACCTTGTCTGGGAGATCACCCATGCCTCACCGCCCCCTCTCGACCAGCCCTGCCTCGAAGACATCGACCAGAGCACCCAGGAATGTCGCGCCCGTGCCTCTGTCAACCATGCCGAGCGTGCTCCAGAGCGCCACCCTCGACACACGCCCACAGACCGTGCGCCGCCCCATGCCTCACAGCCACCGCTCGCCGTCGAAGACGCCACCTCTGCCGCGCAGAGCGTCGCGTGTTCCAGACCGTTTGCCACCGCCCCTACATGCGCTTTAAAGCCGTAGAGCATCGCCAAGAGACCACCAAGCGATCGCCACCGCCGGCCATGCCTCTAGCAGCTCATAGCCATGTCGCCACCGTCGCCTGCCCATCCCGTTCGGTCTCGTTGTCACGACTATAAATAGAGGCCACCCCCAGCCGAATTGAGCACACCATCTCACTCCCCTCTCCTCACTGATCGTTCTACCCCGTTCCCGGAGCAAGGCGAGCAGCACTTCGCCAGAATTTCACCGGAGCCCGTCGCCTCTAGAGAAGAAGGGAGCCAGCGATTGGAGCCGCCCCAGGAGAAGCTGCCGGTACCAGGAGGTTCGCCGTCATCGACTTTGTCGTTCGCCTGCCTCGCCGACCCTCGCCTGAGCCCCGGTGAGCCCCCGACGACCCCCACCTGCCGCGTTAGGTTTTTGTCTCGCCGGCGTTGCCCAACGTCGATGATGACCCTCAGCCGTTGGATTAGAACTAGATCGAACGCACCACATCGCCCCATACCGCTTCGCACCCCCTCGTCTTACTGACGCGTGGGGACAGCAACTTAACCAGCCCGCGTAAGCGCTGTGCTTAGCAGGCCGGCCCAGTATCGTTTCCCGCGCAGCCCAGTCATTTGAATTTAACCTTTTCCATTTTATTTCAAACACACTTCTGCACCTAGATTCAAAAATTAACCCAGATCGATTCAGTGAACCAAATTGAATGAAACCAATTTTGTTAGAAAGGTCTGGAAATGCTGAATCCAAGCCCGTTGGATTCAAGTCATTTGGATCTGTAGATCACCCTTGGTAAAAATAACAAGGCAGAACCTTTTCTGCATTCAAACATTTTTCAAATTTAAACCATAATAGCTTTTGAGTTGATTCCAACTCTCAAAAATCACAATTGATCATACCTTTCAAAATATATAAAAATATATAGGTTTACTTACAGCAATAATGTTCAAGTAATAAAAGGATGCCACATAGGCATTTCTAGTCACTTTATTTAATTAAAATAAAAGGGTAAAACCTTATTAATTTGTGACACCACTTTAAATCACATTCCCATGGACTAAAATATGTGGTGATGACATGTGTCAACATGATCCCATGTTTGGTTTGGAGAATATTAAATCTTAAGTAGTTTTTCAATGAGTAGAAATTACTTTTCTAAAAATAAAAGGAATTAAACCAAGCTTTAATCTTGTAATGTTAGTGATGATGCTAGATCATCTATAGGACCCTTTTGTGTGATGATTGCAAGTAGTTAAGAATTGTTTGGTGATTGTGTACCTCGTATTTATTTATAGACGCTAGTACCGACCAAGGATACGAGGAAGGAGGAGGATACTACGAAGAAGAAGCCGAGGAGATCTTCAACCACTGCTCTGCATAAGGCAAGCCTAATACTACTAGTTGATTGAAAAAGCTAACACTTGCAATTTATCAAGCTTATACTGATACTGATGCAAGCCAATACTTGCAAGCTATTAACTTAGCAAGCCTTACTAATCAAGTTGACCTATGCAAGCCAATACTTGCAAGCTATTAACTTAGCAAGCCATACTAATCAAGTTGACCTATGCAAGCCAATACTTGCAAGCTATTAACTTAGCAAGCCTTACTAATCAAGTTGACCTATGCAAGCCAATACTTGCAAGCTATTAACTTAGCAAGCCTTACTAATCAAGTTGACCTATGCAAGCCAATACTTGCTTGTCACCATGCCAACTATATGCCTTAAGCATAGATGATCCTACCCACTTGATAAACCAATCCTAGTTTTTACTTACAAGCTTTATACTTTATTTCTTTATCAAAGCTATTATTTAGAGTTTACTTAAGTGAATTGTAGATACTAGAAAGATATTTGAAGGTTGCATAAAGAGCATAAAATTTGGCCTAAGCTAGATAATCTTGATATCATCCCAAGGCATAAGATTGAACTTAGTTGAAACTCTACTAGTTTACCACCCCTCATTAGTACTTACCCCCACTTGTAGATGCTAGTGCTAAGCATAAAACTTGATCAACTTTAGATGGGAATACTTGGTGGAAAAATGGTTATGAAAACCTTGGAATGATGGATCATTCTATTGAAATGTTTTGGACATGTGTTTCCGAACACCAGATGATTTTGGTGATGAAAATGTTAAGGCATGAGCCTTAGCCCTTTATAAAACTGATGGTTGTCTGGATGTGATACCATTCCAATTTTATCGTACAACCACAATACCCGAAGATTGGGTAGGGCTTGACTGGAAACTTATATACCCTAGTATTAGTTCCCTCACGGCCAAGGTCTGAGCTGAGGCTACCTTGTGAAGATTGTTCACCTGTGCAGTACCCAAGATGACAGTTGGTCATGGTTGGGAGGCCAAACTCACAGGAGAGGTGCTTATACTAGGGCGTGTAATTGAAAGGTTAGGATTGATTATCCGCATACTGAGTATGGTCAATTCAGGATTTGTTCCTGACGGATGTATCGAACGTTGTGGTGAAAGTGTACAATCTCTGCAGAGTGTCAAACTATTCGAATAGCCGCGTCCGCGGTTATGGACAGTTGGAGTGGCCATACTGTTCCCCCGTCAGATGTTTTCAAAATGACTTGTGAAATAAATGGAGACTTTGACTTGACCACAACAGAGTTGTGATATGAAATACAAGTTCCCACTTAGGAGTTATAACATTGTGACTAAGCTTCTCTTGCTTCTGAACTTAGTAGAGATAAATCTGGCTTCTTGCAAAACAACCCTAGAGCTTAGTATCCTATTACAAAAAAAACCTTCACTTGTTAGTATTAGTTTGCGAGTACTTAAAGAGTACTCATGGCTTTGTCCCTGGCTATTCCCGTGGCCAGACTATGAAGAAGAGTACCTGGAGGATGGACCCCAGGAAGGTTACGACAACTAGGATCATCTCCCATCGTCAGCATTGCCTGTGACCCCGAAGATGGAGCTTCGCCTACGCTACCGTTATTATTACGTATTTCGCTGCTTGTGTTGTATTAAGAACTAGATCATGAGATCCTTAATTGTGTAAAACCTTATGTATGGTTTGTAATGGATGATGTACTGTGGTATCCAATTCTGTTATGTCTCGCAAAAATGGTATTCCTGGATTGCGATGTATGGCATAACAGGCATCTGGGATTAAAAATCCGGGTGTTAACAGAAGCGGTCCGGACAAACTTTACATGTCCTCGCACATGAGACCTGTTCCACACTTGACATGCAACTAGTTTTGCATAAGTGGCTAGCGGGTGTTTGTCTCTGTTGGGGAGATGACCTCGGGTAGGGTAAAGACGGGGAAAGATGAAAGGAAGTTGCCCGTCTTTTTTCCGAGTTATTGTTTGAGTCGGCCGAATCCTGTAGAGGTCGGCCAAGACAGGGAAGGGCAGGACCATTATGACAAAGGCAAGGCATTACCCGGCCGGGATGCTACGTAAGTCGGCCGGATTAGCCCGAGTAATCTTGATGCAGGTGAAGGACAAGCCGAGCTACGCGAGGTAAGGCCGAATGATACGAAGCTTGCAGGAGAAGGAGAAACCCAAGGTCAAACTCTAGCTGTAGGCTAGAAGGAATATGAGCGGAGCCAAGCACCAGAGACAAAGGCGCAGAGCGTCAGAGGGGCAGAAGGAGGTCACGGAGGCGACAGTCCTGAATCCCGAGGCACGCAGAGGGGCCCTCTGGAGCCTTGCCGTCGTTAGAAGGGCGACAGGGAAAGGAGGGCGCCGGACTACTATTTTGGGACAAGCATATTCCTCGAATATGCTTGCCCCGTTAGCCCTAAAGGCACCCAAGGCTCTCCTTTATAAGGAGAGGCTACCCTGAGGAAGGGATCGACTCATTTTAGTACAGTTAGGCTGGTAAAGTTCTTCTTCTCTCCCTGTATACGGCTCAAGGAGCACTTGTAGCCCAAGAAAGGAGAAATAAAGATCTTGGCCTTAGTCTCTTGTGTGTAGAATCAACTGCATCTTCCCTTCCCAGATCCCACTAGCATCCATTGGCCCCATACTTTAGCCTACCCATGGCATCTGCCGTGCCGCCACCACGACAGTTGGCGCCCACCGTGGGGCCAGCAGCGGTGCTAGCTGGAGTCATGATCCGGACGGGAAACTTCATCAACACTGGCGAGCGCGTTGTTTCTAGCTTGGTCCGGAGATTTGATCTATGTGACTACGTCAGCGACAATGCAGGCAGCTTCAGGGGAAAATTCCCCCGCGCAACGGTGTCTTCATCAGCTTGGGCAGGCACCAGGTCTACGTCGGCGTCGACATCTCCGGCATTTATCCTCACCAGGTTGTTGTTGCAGGAGAGCCACCCCTTAGCGCTGCGAGCCGTCCGTGCGGAGCGCATCTGGTGAGCAGCGTCGAGGTGATGGTTGCAGCCGGAGTGCAGGCGGGAGTAGCGGGTGCCGGATCAACCAGAGACCCTGCCGCAGGCGTGCAGGTCGCGCCCAGGCAGACGGCACCACCACCCACCGAGGTAATCCCTCCAGTGACCAACCAGGCCAAAGTACAGGACACTACCCCAAAGGCACCGAGAGTAAGAGGGCCACCTCTAGAAAGACCAGAAAACATTCTTCAGGCAACCATAGAAAACCTGACTACACCTGTAGCGCTGATACTTGATCCGGCTAATGCTCAGGCAGAGTTAGAAGAATCCAGGCAAAAGGTGCTGGTAGAGGCAAAAAAGGTGTCGGCCTTGCGGGAGTCCTTAAACAGGACCCTGCGAGAATATGCCAAAGCTAACAAGCTTGACGTCGCTCCCGAACGGGTTGACGAGTTGAGATTAAGAGGGAAGAACCTCATAGATGATATCAACAAGGAGCATGATGCTCAAAAGGCAGAATCAGTTGATTTGGGCTTGCCGAGGTACAGTACCCCGGCAAAGAACCTGAGAGCGGCAAATGCCGCAGCATTAGAGTTAGAGGGATTGACCGGCGAAGCCCGGCAGAAACAACAAGAAAGAGTGAATGAGCTGGTGCGCATCGCGAACCAGCAAAACGAAGAAATGCTCAGAGCAGACCCGGCGAGGCCAGGGGCCTCGCGAATGGTTCACTCGGCTGGAGCAGCACCTGCCTTGTCCGTTGCAGCAGCATCCTCACCCGGAAACAAGGCACGAAAAGACAAAGCGGTAACTTCAGGAAAGAGAAACAAGCAAATCGTTCTGTATGATCTGGCGATAGCCGGGAAAGCAAACGAGAACAGAGGCAATAGAAGCCGAGGTAATAGTGGTGAGAGGAATCCCGGCCGTGCTGAGAAAGACGGCGGAAGCCGAGGCAATGGAGATCTCGGCAGAAGAGAACTCGGAAGAGGCAATCACGAGAACAATATCCCGGTTGAAGTAAGGAGAGAACCGCCGCTCAACCCGCAGCCAAGACATGAACCTCGGCAGGAAAGAGAAGCAAGACCAGCTCGCCACAATCAAGTAAATGAAAGGTACAATGATGGTTATTCCGAGATGGAATATGCGATCCATGGTGGAAATAACCACTATGGAATGCAAGACAGAGTTCTGTACAGAGATTTGCCATCAAATGTGTAGGGGTTCGTAGCATGGAAAACAAAAAATTTCTATCGCATACAAACAAACAAGCCAAGATCTATCTACTAGATTGTAGCAACGAGTCGATGGAATAACTTACCCTCGAAGATTCCAAAGCGGTTAACGAGAGCAGATTCTCGTGGGTGATGTAGTCGTACTCTTTCCGATCTCAAGATCGCGTAGACGATCCTTCCGGCGCTGCGTTCCGGCAGCGCTTCCGCAGTCGGTCACACGTTTGGTACTCGACGAAGACCTTCCTCTCCCTTGTTCCAGCAGGCAGCGGAGGTTGTAGCACTCTCCTCGCGATTCCGGCAGCACAACGGCGTGGTACCGGAAGTAGAGGGGAAATCCCGCAGGGCTTTGCCTTAAGCCGGAGCGAGTATGGTGGATTATGAGAGAGGGCTATTAGTGGTCTAGAGTTTAGACACACCAATTAGAAGGCTCTAAACCGCAGGCTAAAGCAATTAGAAGCTCTAAACCAAAACGGCTCTAAACCGGAGATTAGAGGTGGAAACTTGTGTGTCTCAAGGAGGAGCCCTGCCCCTCCTTTTATAGGTGGAGGGGCTAGGCGCGCCAGGGAGGGAGGGAGTCCCTCCCCAACTCGGCCTAAGGCTGGGCGCCGGCCAAGGAGGAGAGGAACTCCTCCTCCAAGTTGGTTTCAACCTCCTCTTGCTTGTTTCCCACAGTTTCCTGTTTCCCAAAGTTTCCTGTTTTCCACAGTTTCCTGTTTTAGCCGTTTGACTTTCAAACTGGCAATTTGACTTTCATGTTTTTGGAACAGCAAGAACACTTAGTACATGATGCAATCATTCAATGACACACTCATGTACCCTCCCCCCCGGAGTGCCGGACAATCCGGACCCTTCTAGAACATTCCCGATGAAAACACCGGAATCATTCCCGAACTCCGAAACGGGACTTTCCTTATATGAATCTTATTCTCCGGACCATTCCGAATCACCTCGTGATATCCCGGATCCCATCCGAGACTCCGAACAACATTCGGTCTCTTTCTCATAATACCATAACTACTCAAACAACGTCGAATCCTTAAGTGTGTCTCCCTACGGTTCGTGAATTATGCGGACATGATCGAGACACTTCTCCGAACAATAACCAATAGAGGAATCTGGAAATTCATATGGCTCCCACATATTTCTACGATAACTTTGCGATCGAATGAACCACTTACATACGATACCAATTTCCTTTTGTCTCACGATAGTTTACTTATCCGAGGTTATGATCGTCGGTATCTCTGCATACCTAGTTCAACCTCGTTACTGATAAGTACTCTTTTCTCGTTCCCGTGATATGTGATCCCTTGTGATCCAGTCACATGCTTGCAAGCCAATTGGATGACATTTCACCGAGAGGGCCCAGAGTATATCTATCCGTCATATGGATGGACAAATCCCACTCTTGATCCATGTGTTTCAACCAATACTTTCCGAACACTCAATGCCACCTTTATAGCCACCCAGTTACGGTGTGGTGTTTGATGTCATCAAAGCATCCATCCGGTAAAGGTGATATGCATGATCTCATGGTCGAAGGAATTAGGTTACTATGTATCAGAAAGCATATAGCAATTGAACTATTGAAATGACTTGATCTTTATGCTACGCTTATCTATAGGAGTATGTCCATCACATCATTCTCCTAATGATATGATCCTGTTGTTAATAACATCTCTATGTTCATGATCAGGAAACCATGATCATATATTAACCAACAAGCTAGTTTAACAAGAGGCTTTACTAGGGACTCTTATTTTAGTTTACAAATCACACAAGTATTAATGTTTCCGGTTAATACAATTATAGCATGGTATGTAAACATTTATCATAAGTGTGAAGATATGATAATAACCACTTTATTATTGCCTCTTGGGAATATCTCCAACAGTCTCCCACTTGCACTAGAGTCAATAATCTAGTTTCAAACCTTTGTGTATTCAACACCTATGGCTTGCTGATGTTGTATGTACACGATTGCTAGTGGTCAACTGATCTCCGGATCTGACACTTCCAGGTCCGTGTGTAATTGCATGTCTTTGCGTCTCTACGCATCACTCATTCTCTAATGAGATGGCTTTGTATAAATTTGGTCTTTCGGTGTGACCTTTAGCTCTTTGGGGTTAAAACATGTTGATAATATTGTCGCACAATATATCTTCATAGTATTATCCCACTGTGAACTACACCTAGTTTGATAACAAACTACTTGACACAAATGCCCTCTTTTGCTGCTATAATAGCAGTCATATACTTAGCCTTTTGTTGTAGTATCTGTCACAATGTCTTAACTTTGGAACTCATCCAAATCCATTATGGAACTCACTTTCCATTATATTGTGCCACCCTTAGTTTAGATTGAGATAAACTTAATTTGTACTTTGTGACAAAGCTAGTATCAATGTAGTACTTTTACAATGAACTAACCATCTATTTGTCACTTCTACAAATATTATACTCTTAGTTCTTTCAAAAGATCATAAGAATATCCTTACTATTGTCCAATGATCATCTTACGAATCATTCTGGTATATGCTCACAACATTTAGAGCATAGGACATATCTGGATTTGTACATATCACAGTATGATTGATATAAATACTCTTTGTGATTTCATACATCAAGTATCAATCTATACTTGATTATTTGTTTCACTTTACCAAATGTCAATACACTTGAATATATCATCAACATTGAACTTATTCAATCCTTTCTGTGTGACAAGAACCTCTCTTGTAGTTTCTATATTGAACTCATTCAATATCTTGTCTATGTACTTCTGGCACAACCATATTAGCGTCTATTGATGCCAAATATTTGGGTTTTGCCTAAGTCTTTCATCGGGATGAAATTCTTAATATGTGTTAATAAAAGATACATCTTTTCTAATCAACAATATGTCCTCCACATAATGTATTAGAAATATGTCTTAGCGCTCCCACTTAATTTCTTGCAAACGCAAGCATCTTCATTGTCTCTGATGAAATTAAACTCTTTTAACAGTTTCATCATAGTGAATATTCCAACTCCGCGATGCTCACTTCAACCATTGAAGTTTGCATATGCTTTTAGCATCCTTTGAATTAACAAAACCCTATGGACCATGTTATGCACATGTCCTAGGTAACGATTCTATTAGAAGAACTTGTTTTGTTTATTCAACTACCATATAACAAATTATATGTAGTGGTTGCTACATTAATCCGTCTAGACTAAATATCACTATGAAAGATCAAATCTTGTCATAGTCAACCTTTGAACATTTTGTGAACTCTTTCCCAACATGTCGACTATTTCATAGATGTAAAACATCCATGTCTATTTCTTTATAGATCCAAACACAATTGTAAGGTCTTACACCTTTTTCGAGGGTCCTTCAAGTTCAAAACTTGATTTCTCGTGTATGGAACTATCACGGATTTTATGGCTTCAAGCCATTTGACGGAGTCAGGGCCCATCATCGCTTCTTTGCATGTAGTCGGTTCATTATTCTCAAATAATGATTCAACCCTCAAATCTTGGTATTTGATTGTTTACCCGATCTACTTGTTTCAATAGGAACTTAGATCTCCGTGACCACAACCTTTGAGGCACGTGAGCCATGAGCATTGTTGCTGCCTCCGGAACACTTTTCGGCGCTGCGCAACTTTGCACATATAGCTAAAGGTTCTTTTAACCTTATCAAAGTTCTATTGTCCTCCCACTTAACTTTTCACGAAAAATTCCTTCTCAAAGAAACTTGACGTTCTAAGCGACAAACACTTTTGTCTCTGGTGTTTATGGAGGAATACTTAACAGTAATACAAAGACAGGTTCATCCGACTTTGGTTGCAAACATCTTTCTTATGTATAGCATACCAATGTTTAAGAAAGGACTACTTGGGTTTTATCCCAAACCATAACCTTATATGATGTCATTTCAACGGATTATGATGAAGCTCTTTTCAGTGGAAAAACGGTAATCTCTAAAGCTTTTAATCTTTAAAATATAATGGCAGTTTTATGAATTATACCTTTGATCTTACCATGTCAAACAAGGTTTAATTACATATCTCGAATCCTCCATACTCTTATGGTGTTTCGGGAAATGCAAATCCACGGAACGATTCCATAAATCTTAGGTATTATGCTAAACTTTGTAACTCAAATATCTTCCTTTATGATCTTTATCATAAACTATTTATATTCTTGTTACAATGATTTTGCACTTCATCTTGAAAAGCCTTGAACTTTTCAAATGTTTCACACTTCATCCTTATTAAGTAAATATTCATATATTCACTCAAATTTTCGGAGAAAGCATATGAAGTTGAAATCCATCGCTCTTGACTACACATAATGGGTTTCGTACAACAATATGTACAAGTTCCAATAAGCTAGTCATTCGTTCCCTTTTGGCCTATGAACAAAGTTTTAATTATCTCTAGGAAAGTTTCACAAGCGTCATTTGATCAAAAATCAAAAGACTCCAAAATTCCATCCACATGGAGTTTCTTCATGTTTTCTTTCCATTATAATTTAAACGGCGATGTCACTTCCTAAGTGATCTTTCAATCAATTTGTCTTTCGACATTTTTAGCACTAGTTTTATGGATGTGATTTCTCCAACGAGATTTGTGAATCATCCATCTTTTATGGATTACGGCAATTATTTGAACAACCCTTTTGTTCTCATAATACCTGATAAAACAAATCTTGAAGGTAAGCTTTGATGTTTAACGAGCAACACAATAACCCTTTATTTGTTCTCAATGAACATCATCACATATTCTTTTGCTAGTTACTTAGGCCATTGTAGTTCATGAATTGTGTTGTTTCGTATGACGATTCACACCAACAAATTCAGTATCAAATACTTGAGAACCACATTGTTTAATAAGCAAAGAATATAGCCATAACATGTATATCATCTATATACTTAAACTGAACAATTCTAGTCTTTTCTTTTCTGCCATATATTTATGAGATTCTCTTTCAGTATTTTCTTTTCTGTTTGAAAGAATCTATCAACATCAATAGTGGAGTCATACATATGACACATAATCCAAAGCGTGTATAATTAAATACCAATGTCTTTGGACTTGCACTTTGAAGTAGATCACCATCATCAAATGTTTGGTGTTCTTCCAAATTCCTTTCTTTAGTAATCTCTTGGTGTAGTAAATATTTTACCTACATCAAATATTCACCCTTATCATGGAATTATCCATGATCAAGCTACTTTTAGCTTATAAAGATGAATCGCAAGTATAGTGTTGCTCTCCAAAACCTTTTGGAGGATTAGGACAACTAGTGTCTCCAACCTTTTGCAAATTCTCATCAAATATGAGAACATGACTATTGCCATATTATACTCTATCATGTTGTAACCAATACTTTGTTTCAGATATCACAATATCTTCCACACATCATGGTTTCTGAAACAACTCTTTCAGATCCTAGATAACCTTGATATTAAGATAATCCTTTGAATATCAAGAATCATGGAGACAAACATGATACTTATATACTAACACTTGGAATTGTTACTCTTGATTTAATACTAATTATTCAACTTCATGGAGTAACCGGAACTTACTGAAAGTTTGCAATAGGACTTTTAAACTTTAGATTAACACTTAAAACAATACAATACCAGTTCGTAAAGTATCTAACCAGAATTCTATAGTTCTATCATCTCAATTATAACTGAGCGCAAGGTGGTAAACGGATGCCAATGACTACAACAACTATGCAAATTCACTTTGATTTAGTTTATGATAAATTGAGTTCTAATTAATAATTAAATTAATCTTTATGAACTCCCACTCAAAACAATATCCCTCACATTGTTTTAGTGATCACACGAACCAAATCCACCACATCAAAACCGATCATCACGAGATTTGATATAGCTTCAATGGCGAACAATCAACATGTTCATCATATCTACTATATGACTCATGCTCTACCTTTTGGTAATCCGTGTTCCTGAGGCCATGTCTGTACATGCTAGGCTCGTCAAGATCAAACCTTAGCTACCGCATAAGCAAATCTGGCTTGCTTACGTTGTATACACTTGCGGAATCTAACACACCTGATCATCACGTGGTGCTTCGAAACAACAAGCATTAGCAACGGTGCATACTAAGGGTGAACACTTAAGAACTTGAAATTGTGTGCTTGAGGGATCATCTTATAATGCTACCGTCGTCTACTAAGCAATACAAGATGCATAAAGGATTAACATCACATGCAATTCATAATATGTGATATGATATGGCCTTTCTTCTTTGTGCTTCCGATCTCCATCTTCTAGCACGAACATGATCTCCATCATCACCGGCATTGCATCAAGGTCAATGACGCCTCTCCATGGTTGTCGTCCACCGGCTTCAACTATTACAACTACTTTGAATAGACACGCGGGTCTTAACAGAAATTAAAGACAACCATATGGCTCCTGCCGGTTGCCAACTTACAATAAGGAACATTGCATACATCAAATATAATCACAATCATGGCCATATCACATCACTGCACACCCCTGCAAAACAAAGTTAGACGCCTCTACTTTCTTTGCATATTTTACATGGTTTGGGGCTTTCAATAAGTGTCGTTCTAACTTACGAACAAGAACCACAACATTGATACTAGTATTGTCAATCACCCGTTGTAAATTGAATCTTAACTATGCTAGGAGAAACAGGCACCCGCAAAGCCACTTATGCAATACAAGTTGCATGTCAAGCGTGGAGCAAGTCTCATGAACGATGTCATGTAAGGTTAGCCCGGGCCGCTTCATCCCAACATACCGCAAGATGCAAAGTACACAAGAAGTAATCGACAATAAAAGCATCAACGCCCACAATGACCATTGCGTTCTACTCGTGCAACAGATCTACATATAGACACGGCTCTGATACCACTGTAGGGGTTCGTAGCATGGAAAACAAAAAATTTCTATCGCATACAAACAAACAAGCCAAGATCTATCTACTAGATTGTAGCAACGAGTCGATGGAATAACTTACCCTCGAAGATTCCAAAGCGGTTAACGAGAGCAGATTCTCGTGGGTGATGTAGTCGTACTCTTTCCGATCTCAAGATCGCGTAGACGATCCTTCCGGCGCTGCGTTCCGGCAGCGCTTCCGCAGTCGGTCACACGTTCGGTACTCGACGAAGACCTTCCTCTCCCTTGTTCCAGCAGGCAGCGGAGGTTATAGCACTCTCCTCGCGATTCCGGCAGCACAACGGCGTGGTACCGGAAGTAGAGGGGAAATCCCGCAGGGCTTCGCCTTAAGCCGGAGCGAGTATGGTGGATTATGAGAGAGGGCTATTAGTGGTCTAGAGTTTAGACACACCAATTAGAAGGCTCTAAACCGCAGGCTAAAGCAATTAGAAGCTCTAAACCAAAACGGCTCTAAACCGGAGATTAGAGGTGGAAACTTGTGTGTCTCAAGGAGGAGCCCTGCCCCTCCTTTTATAGGTGGAGGGGCTAGGCGCGCCAGGGAGGGAGGGAGTCCCTCCCCAACTCGGCCTAGGGCTGGGTGCCGGCCAAGGAGGAGAGGAACTCCTCCTCCAAGTTGGTTTCAACCTCCTCTTGCTTGTTTCCCACAGTTTCCTGTTTCCCACAGTTTCCTGTTTTCCATAGTTTCCTGTTTTAGCCGTTTGACTTTCAAACTGGGAATTTGACTTTCATGTTTTTGGAACAGCAAGAACACTTAGTACATGATGCAATCATTCAATGACACACTCATGTACCCTCCCCCCCCCCCCCCCGGAGTGCCGGACAATCCGGACCCTTCTAGAACATTCCCGATGAAAACACCGGAATCATTCCCGAACTCCGAAACGGGACTTTCCTTATATGAATCTTATTCTCCGGACCATTCCGAATCACCTCGTGATATCCCGGATCCCATCCGAGACTCCGAACAACATTCGGTCTCTTTCTCATAATACCATAACTACTCAAACAACGTCGAATCCTTAAGTGTGTCTCCCTACGGTTCGTGAATTATGCGGACATGATCGAGACACTTCTCCGAACAATAACCAATAGAGGAATCTGGAAATTCATATGGCTCCCACATATTTCTACGATAACTTTGCGATCGAATGAACCACTTACATACGATACCAATTTCCTTTTGTCTCACGATAGTTTACTTATCCGAGGTTATGATCGTCGGTATCTCTGCATACCTAGTTCAACCTCGTTACTGATAAGTACTCTTTTCTCGTTCCCGTGATATGTGATCCCTTGTGATCCAGTCACATGCTTGCGAGCCAATTGGATGACATTTCACCGAGAGGGCCCAGAGTATATCTATCCGTCATATGGATGGACAAATCCCACTCTTGATCCATGTGTTTCAACCAATACTTTCCGAACACTCAATGCCACCTTTATAGCCACCCAGTTACGGTGTGGTGTTTGATGTCATCAAAGCATCCATCCGGTAAAGGTGATATGCATGATCTCATGGTCGAAGGAATTAGGTTACTATGTATCAGAAAGCATATAGCAATTAAACTATTGAAATGACTTGATCTTTATGCTACGCTTATCTATAGGAGTATGTCCATCACATCATTCTCCTAATGATATGATCCTGTTGTTAATAACATCTCTATGTTCATGATCAGGAAACCATGATCATATATTAACCAACAAGCTAGTTTAACAAGAGGCTTTACTAGGGACTCTTATTTTAGTTTACAAATCACACAAGTATTAATGTTTCCGGTTAATACAATTATAGCATGGTATGTAAACATTTATCATAAGTGTGAAGATATGATAATAACCACTTTATTATTGCCTCTTGGGCATATCTCCAACAAAATGATGCCAGAGTAAAGCTAGACTAGCTATACCGATCCGAGTTGCTGGAAGAACAGGCCTGCTTCGGACCACGGATCATGGGCGAACCACCTGTGCCGAACTTTCAGCTGGCAAGAGGCACAAAGACATATAATGGGAGCACCAAACCACAAGACTGGTTGATTGATTATGCCACTACTGTGAAAATAGCAGGTGGGAACTTACGATGGGCAGTACGGTATGTCCCACAAATGTTGGAAGGACCAGCTAGAGTATGGCTGAATAATCTGCCAGCAGGCAGCATCAACTGTTGGTTGGATTTTGAAGAAATGTTCATTAGCAACTTTACCAGTACTTACAAGAGGCCAAACAGGCCGCAACAGTTAGCCATGTGCAAGCAAAGGCCGAATGAAACGGACAGAGAGTTTTTAACTCGATGGTGTAACCTGAGAAACTCATGTGAAGGAGTTATAGAATCACAAGCAATAGCTTGGTTCGCTCAAGGATGTCGTTATGCCAGTGTGTTATGGCAGCGACTGCAAAGAGATATGCCAACCACATTGGCAGAAACCATCAGAATAGCGGACTCCTATGCATTGGGAGATCCGACGCAACCAAAATTAATGTCGGCAGATCATCGGGAGCAACAAGACCAATATGCAAGAGATTTGGCCGGGTCATCCAGGCGCAATGACTTTAGAGGAAGAAGAAGAGAAGAAAGGCCGGATTATAGATATAATTCGGCCCAAGTGGCAGCGGTAGCGCAAGATCAGCCGAGTCACGGAACGACTCAACGGCAAAAGAATGGTCCTCAGCAGTGGACACCAAGGAATGAAGGAAAAAGACAGTGGACACCAGAACAAAAGAAGCAATGGCAGGAGAGGCCGAAGTACACGTTCGAATCTATGTTAGATCAGCCGTGTAAATTTCACACGTCAAACCCAGCCCGGCCGGCCAACCATACGACCCGCCAATGTGCATGGATGAAAAATGCAATGGGAAACCCCGCAGGCATTCAGGCAGCACCTCTCCAGGCACATCAGCAGCATCAGCCGCAGTTGACTGGAGCAAATGCACAGCAACTGATGTTACCGCCTCCTCCCCCGAGGTATGATAACTCGGACCGGAGAGATGCGGTACATCAAGTGATGAACCAAGGCCAGGATGGAAGGACGAATCTAGGAACTAATGGACGCAATGATTACAGAGAACATCATCAGTCATATTGCGTGTTCACGACGGAACAGCAAGATAAGCAGAGTGTGCAGCGCCGGCATATGGAAGTAAATGCGGTTATGCCGGCTGTACCAAGATATGTGCCTTGGTCAGATCAGGAAGTAACTTGGAGCATAAAGGATCACCCCAAGATAATGCCGAGTCCGGGGTCGTATGCACTCGTGTTGGATCCAACATTTGTTGTACCAAGCATTAATGTGAAATTTTCAAAGGTTCTCATTGACAATGGGAGCAGTATCAACATCATGTACAAAGATACCATGCATAAACTCGGAATATCGCAGAACATGCTGCAATCCACGAGGACCACTTTCCATGGGATAGTACCAGGGCTTTCGTGCGAATCCATTGGTAAGGTTCGAGTGGATGTGTTATTCGGCACAAGAGATAACTGCAGAGCAGAAAACTTAGAGTTTGAAGTGGTGGATCTGGAGAGTTGTTATCATGCTTTACTCGGACGGCCAGCATTGGCCAAATTCATGGGCAGCTGTCATGTAAGTTATCTGAAAATGAAGCTACCCGGACCACAAGGAGTGATAACAGTAGCAGGGGATTACAGGAAGTCAATGGAATGTGCTTCAGCCGGGTCAAATTTGGCCGAGTCATTGGTTATAGCAAGAGAAAAAAGAAGGATTCAGGAGGTAGCAGCCCTCGCTCAGTCGGCACAGCTGAATATGCCGGCATTAGCCAATCCACATGGAAGTGTCTCCTTTCAGCCGACTAAAGAAACAAACAAGTTTCAGATAGATGAGCAATTCCCAGAGCGTACTGTTACTATTGGTGCAGGCCTAGATGCTAAATAGGAAAGCGAGCTCACCAACTTCCTCCGTGAGAATCGGGATATCTTTGCATGGTCAATCAGGATCTGCAAGGTGTTCCGAGGGAGTTGGCTGAGCACTCTCTGAATGTAAGGCCAGGGGCAAGGCCAGTGAAGCAACCTCTCCGCCGCTTCGCCGAAGACAGGAGAAAAATAATAGGGGATGAAATAGCTCGGCTCCTTGCGGCCGGGTTCATCATGGAGGTGCTGTATCCGGATTGGTTGTCAAACCCGGTGCTAGTAGAAAAGAAGAAGGATGATCCGAATGTAGCCATTGTATGGCGAATGTGTATCGATTACACGAAGCTGGACAAGGCGTGTCCAAAAGATCCTTTTCCCTTACCTAGAATAGACCAAGTCATTGATTCGACCGCTGGTTGTGAACTATTGTCATTTGTAGACGCGTATTCTGGTTTTCACCAGATACCGTTAAATCCGGCCGATCAAATAAAGACTGCGTTTATTACCCCGTACGGGGCTTATTGCTATCGCACAATGCCATTCAGCCTGCGCAACGCAGGAGCAACGTATCAAAGATGCATGCAAAAATGTCTACATGACCAGATAGGAAAAAATGTACAAGTATATGTGGATGATATACGGCAGACTTTCGCGAACCTGAGAAGGTTCCGAATGAAGCTTAACCCAGAAAAATGCACATTTGGCGTGCCAGCAGGAAAATTACTCGGTTTTCTCGTATCTAGCCGAGGTATAGAGGCCAACCCAACCAAGATAAAGGCAGTAGAAAGGATGGAGTTTCCAAGGTGTCTAAATGACGTACAAAAGTTCACGGGTTGTTTAGCCTCGCTCAGCCGGTTTGTATGTCGGCTGGGAGAAAAGGCATTACCACTCTATCAACTGATGAAGAAATCAGATAAGTTCATTTGGACTCCACAAGCAGATAGTGCATTTCATGAATTGAAAAGGATGTTGGTCACAGCGCCCATCTTAGCTTCTCCATTATCAAAAGAGCCTATGTTACTCTACATAGCGGCCACCAACAGAGTAGTGAGTGCTGTAATCATTGTAGAACGAGTCGAAAATGATAAGTCAGTACAGAGGCCGGTGTATTACTTGAGCGAGGTGTTATCCGCTTCAAAGCAAAATTACCCACATTATCAGAAGATGGCTTATGGAGTGTACATGTCGGCAAAGAAACTTAAACATTACTTCGAAGAGCACCCCATCAAAGTGATTTGTGAAGCACCCATAGCCGACATATTGAGTAACAAAGATGCAAGTGGTCGGATAGCAAAATGGGCAATTGAATTGTCACCTTATGCTCCGCAATTCGATGGGAGAGATGCAATCAAATCTCAGGCTGTGGCCGACTTCTTCGTAGATTGGGCCGAGGTGCAATATGAGCCACCATTGCCAGACCCGAATTATTGGACGATGCACTTTGACGGTTCCAAACTAAGAAATGGTTTGGGGGCAGGAATAGTGTTAACCTCGCCCAAAAGAGATCAGCTGAAATATGTGCTGCAAATACATTTTGCCGCGTCAAACAACGTAACCGAATATGAAGCACTGGTCCATGGATTGGAGGTGGCAAAAGAGATTGGCATACGCCGAATCTTATGCTATGGAGACTCAGATCTAGTAGTACAGCAAGTCTCAGGCAATTGGGATGCATTGGATGATAATATGGCTTTGTATAGATTTCATGTGCAAAAAATCAGTGGATACGTTGAAGGATGTGAATTTCACCATATACCTCGGGCAGAAAATGATGCCGCAAACACGTTGTCAAAGCTAGGATCAACTAGGCAGTCAATTCCCCCAGGAATCGCCCTAGAGCACCTAAGGAAACCATCGATAACACCATCACCAGAGTCCGAATCCATCTTTATTCCGGCAAAGTCAGGAGAAGATAATGTGCCGATGGAAATTGACCAGCAATATAACCCGGAATTCCCAAAAAGAAAGACAGCTGATGTAAGCATGACTATGGAGAAAGCCGAGGTAGTTATGTTGGCACAAAACATGGAAATAGACAGTGAGACCACACCAGAGAAAATCACACCTGTATGGGCGCAACCCATATTCTCTTTCCTTAGAGATGCGAATTTGCCGAATAATGAGGTGTTAGCAAGACCGACGGCAAGAAGAGCAAAAGCTTATACGATCATAAATAATGAGCTATACAAAAGAAGCGTCACACGTGTATTGCAAAGATGTGTGAGTTCGGCAGAAGGCCAGGAGATCCTCCTAGATATACATCAAGGAGAATGTGGACATCATGCCTCATCTCGAGCCTTAGTGGCCAAAGCATTCAGGCATGGGTTTTATTGGCCAACGGCGTTGAAAGAAGCCAAAGAGCTGGTGGAAAAATGCAATGGTTGTCAGAGATATGCAACCAAGATACACATGCCATCATCCGAGTTAAAACCGATACCCATTACTTGGCCATTTTCTATGTGGTGCTTAGATATGGTGGGACCATTTAAGCCGGCCCGAGGTGGGATGACCCACATATTGGTCATGGTGGACAAGTTCACAAAATGGATTAAAGTGAAACCAATAAAAAAATGCGATGGGCCCACAGCAGTGAAATTCCTCAAAGATATTATCTTAAGATATGGATACCCGCACAGTGTTATTACAGACAACGGCACAAACTTTGCAGAAGGAGCTTTCGCTAGATTTTGCCAAGAAAAGCACATAAGATTAGATGTTGCCTCTGTGGCTCACCCAGCATCCAATGGGCAAGTGGAAAGGTCTAATGGACTAGTATTGTCCGGAATAAAACCACGACTCGTCGAACCGCTGCAAAGGTCGGCAGGATGTTGGATTGAGGAACTACCAGCAGTACTATGGAGCCTCAGGACTACTCCAAACAGATCAACATGTTATACACCATTATTTCTGGTATATGGGGCAGAAGCCGTGCTTCCAGCCGACATAATACATGACTCGCCAAGAGTTACCCAATATACAACTTCAGAAGTAAATGAAGTAGCTCGGCAAGATACTGTTGATCTGCTAAAAGAAGCCAGAGAGATGGCGCTATCAAGATCAGCTATTTATCAGCAGAACTTGCGACGATATCACAGCAAGAAGGTGAATCCAAGAGTGTTCAAAGAAGGAGATTTAGTTCTCCGACTGGTGCAACGCACGACCGGCATGCACAAGCTGTCGCCTCCATGGGAAGGACCATTCGTCGTGAGCAAAGCATTGCACAATGATGCCTATTACCTAATCGACGCTCAATCCCCAGGAAAGAACAGGGCAGACAAAGCCGGCGAAGAAACGAAAAGGCTGTGGAACGTAGCTTTACTTCGTCCATTTTACTCGTAGCAGTCATCAGTGACACATTGTAAAGTAGTATCTCAGGATCAAGCACCAATTATGTTTTGAACCTCGGCATCCAGAGAAGTGACTCGGGGACTGCCATATGTTATTTCAATTTTATGTTATGTATTAAACTTCGGCACCTCGAGCAGTGGCTCGGGGATTGCACTAGATTGCTTTTAAGATTGGATTATGTATTAAAACCTGGCACCCTGAGCAATGACTCGGGGACTGCCCCAGATTTATTTCTAAGCTTAATTCACATACTAAACCTCGACACCGTGAGCAGTGACTCGGGGACTGTCTCATGTTCTTTCTAGATTTGGGTGGTATATTAAACCTCAGCACCTTGAGCAGCGACTCAGCGACCGTCTTATATTATTTCTGAAATTTGGTTTATATACTAGACTTCAGCGCCATAGGCAGTGACTCGGGGACTGCCCTATATTGTTTCGAAGTAGTGGTTATCCTTTGACACAAGGGGGTATCAAACTTTGGCACCCAAAGTAAGAACAGCTCAATCTCGTATGATATTCGAAGTCCACACCCAGATTAATAGTCTAAACCACGGGAGCACAAAGGCAAATATATATCCCAAACTCAAGAAATTGCAGGCCGCCAAAGAAAGGATTCGGACGAACAAGACCACTTAAACAAAGTGATAACAATTACAACCATATATGTCTCAGCGGCACACGGCAAAAGAAATTCATACCATACAAAAGACGGACAAATATCCCACGTACATCATACGCCCGGCATACCAGGGGTAAGAAATGACTTAGAGGTTTTTAGCTGGAGAGGCAATAACTTGGTCAGGGGCTGGGCACTCCGAAATAGGTGGAACTTCGGCCGAGGTTGCCTCGCCCTCCACAGACCCAGGAGCGACTTCGGAGGAAGCCCGAGGCTGCTGAGGGGCATCAGTTTGCACAGTAGAATGCCCAGTACCTTTGGAGGAGGATCGCGCGTCGCCGTTACCATCTGAGCTCGAACTGGAATCACCAGAAGTAGCCGAGTCACCTTCGTCTTCTCCTTGATCAGCTGAGTTGTTATCTGACGCATCCTCAACTATGACCTCGTCTTCTGGGTTAGGAAGGAAACTCGGACCTTCGTTCCAGGTATGCACGTCGGCATACTCAACGAGCTGGAAGGCACGAGCTTGCCGAAGAGCGACAAAGGTTGGATCCTCAACCCAACGGGAACCAGTGCGCAAATTTCTCAAGATATCAAGAGAAATATCTTCATACCATGACATGATAACAGTGAGAGCCATATCAGCACCAGCTCGTCCGGCTGATTCCCTCCAAAGACTTAGTTGCCTCTCAGATGCCGTTAATCTTTCCACTAGCAATTTGACCTCATCAATATTAGGAGTCCCAGAAGTATTCGGCCAGAGAACATGGTAGGCTCGGATAGCTGCCTGCACCAAATCCCTGCCCATAATCTTCATCGGACCAACTGCAGCGCCGACAGCAACCAAGAAATCTTCCATCGAGTACTCCGAGTCCGCGTCAACAGGAACACCTCGGCGCACACGAGCACTAAGAACCGCTTTAGAGCTCACGGGCTTGGATTCTGGAAAGTGATCTGCGCAAAACACGACTACGTCAGTCGGCAGTAGGAAAAGGAAAAAAGATAACCCGGCCACGGTAAGAAGCTTACGATGAATATAACTCAGCATTATTTGAAGGTCTTTAGCCCAGTCAATTTTGCTCTTCTCAAAGCGAGTGATCTCCTCGCTCATTCCCCGTGTCTTCAGTTCGGCAGCCTCGAGGAGCTCTTTATTTTTCTGCAGTTGCAGAGCTAGCCGATTTTTCTCCTCGGAGAACTCCTGATCGACCTTTTCTAATTCGAACTTCTGAGAGAGCTTAAGGGCCTCCACCTCGGCGCGCAAGCGAGCTATCTCATCATCTTTTTCTTTTAGCTGCGCCGAATGAGTAGCGCTTTGTTCTAAAAAATGCAGCATCACATCAGGCATGGGCGTGCAATCTTGGTGAGATGCTGCAAAGGTTTGTAACTCGGCTTTACCAAAGCCAAAAGAGTTAAAAGAAACTTAGTGCACATTCCAAAGGGGAGTATGTAAAGTAAAAGAGTAACTAACCTTCCAGGGCCTTAACCTTCTTCTCAAGACGGATGTTAAGATTATTGATGTTCCCTGTTTACCAACAAAGTGAGCCAACATCTCGTATACAAAAAATAAAAGCTTCGGAGATAACGCAAGAGTTTGTCGACTTACCGGCTTTCTTTACCACAGGAATAACCTTCTCGTACTTTTCTTCCAACTTTCTATGTGCAAAAAGCAGCCTTTGGAACTCGGCAGTCCGCCGATCATGCGCGACCTAAGCAATAAAGCAAATGATAAATGAATATTCGAAGCTACGACAGATCCGAGTCAAGCAAAACTTAACCCGGATCTAGGTGGCTGGATATTCGAAGCTACGACAGATCCGAATCAAGATAAACTTAACTCGGATCTAGGTGGCTGGATATTCGAAGCTACGACAGATCCGAGTCAAGATAAACTTAACCCGGATCTAGGTGGCTGGATATTCGAAGCTACGACAGATCCGAGTCAAGCGAAACTTAATCCGGATCTAGGTGGCGGGATATTCGAAGCTACGACAGATCCGAGTCAAGCAAAACTTAGCCCGGATCTAGGTGGCTGGATATTCAAAGCTACGACAGATCCGAGTCAAGCTAGACTTAACCCGAATCTAGGTGGCTGGATATTCGAAGCTAAAACAGATCCAAGTCAAGCTAGACTTACCCTGGACCTAGGTGGCTGGATAAACGAAGCTTAGATAAACACAAATCAAGCAAAATTTAAGGCATATCTAGCTAGATGGAGGTTCGAATTCTAAGATAAAATTCAACTAAGTAGAGCATCATAAAGCTTCCAAACGAATAACAAGTTATTCGCTTGCAAGCTTCGGGGACTAGAATGTATATAGTAGCATCTGGAGAACCAGTCAAAACTCCATAAAAGGCAATTACCTCATTCATCTTGTCACTCTCAAGAACGATCTTGGCGGCTTGATGCAGGCGGATGCTGATGTCGGAAAGCTGAAACGGCTGGCTGCCTGGATTACCCTCGAACTGATCGGCAGCATTCCAGTTATTGGCATATTCAACCAGCGAGCCGAGACTGTTCCCACTCGCCGTGCGAGTTAGGACTTTACCTCGGACATGCTGTGTAGACACCGCTACCGCAGGGCTTTTATGAAGAGTGAGCTGGGTACTGGCAGCCGAGGTAATGGAGGCTTTGGCGGAGGCAGCTCCTTTGCGCAGCACATCGGCAATATTCGGCTGAGAAGAGCCGGCAAAACCTTTCTGGGAGGAGGAAGCTTTAAGGACGACAGCTTTTCGTGTTTTAGAAGAGGCATCAGTAGGAGCTGAAACCTCGGCAATAGGAACGACGTCTTTAGGAGCCGGAGGAGTCACGGTCGCAGAAGGCGCAGAGATATGGACATCCTCGGCCAGGGAAGGAGTCACTGTGGAAACCGCGGGGGCATAAAGAGGCTCAGTAGAGACATTAGGGTTCACAGATAAGGCAGCAGGTTCGGTAGAAATATCTGTGGGCCGAGTGGAATCAACATCAACGGGAGGAATCTCGGGTGCATCGTGGCGAGGTGGCGTCCGATTCAGAGCTGGAGGAGATGCAGCGCAAGCAGGACTGGGAATCCTGATATCTTCAGTAGGTGGAGGAGACGGCTGCCGAGTCATACGACTCGTCATGCTAGGACCGCCGGGCTTAATAGAGAGTGGAGCACTGCAAAAATAAAAAAGGTCAGGTTAAAAAGCAGAAAGAGAAAAACAAGAAATACGAGCAAAAGAAACTTACCCTGCGACTCCAGGCATGGTCTTGCGCCTGGGAGGATTCGGAGCGGATTTCTTCATTCGTTTCTTGGGGGCCGCCTCTGAGGCACCAGCGGGAGCCCCACGTTTCCCCAAGGTAACAGGGGGCCGCGAAGCAATAGGCTCGGCGTCGTGAACCTGACCGGCCGGTATAGCTGGGAAAGTAGAAGCCGGAAATGCATAAGAAATTTGCATTGCGGCAACTACCTCTAGAATTTGGACCTCGTCCGAATCACCTTCCTCCTCGTGGGCCGAGGTCCTGCCACGAGCACGAGCCGGAGCGAGATCCGACTTGGAGACGAACTCTTCAGAGTCTGGCTCCCCACTGTCCGGGGTATTCCGGTCCGCAGGCCACGGGAGTGACAAAACCTCGGCGTCCTCATCCTTCTGCTCTGCAAACCTCTGTAAGATAAGAAAGAGGAAGATTAGCAAAGACAGTTACGAAAGAAATTGGAAAGCAAAGCATTAGTGATTAAGCTTACTTCGGGAGGGGGATGCTCGCGGGTGAATGGCTTCAATCCCCAAGCCCAGTCCTCAGGCATCTCCGTCTTAAAGATAGCTCGGACACGCTTAAAGATGAGATAGTTGTCCAGCTCCACGGTCGAGACTCGGTTGGGGTCAAGAGGACCGCTCATGTAGCAGAGTTTGTGCGTGCGTTTCTGGAATGGGCAGATTCGGCTACTGACGAAGGTAGCCATCAGATCCTCGCCGCGTAACCCGGCGCGGATCAGTTCCTTAAGCCGAATCTCAAAAGCCTCGGCCAAAGCGTGACTCTTCCTCGGATTATAAGTCCAGTTCTCCTTGGAAGGTGTGCCAATGGAGAAGGCAGGGAGCCGAATCTTATCCTCCTTTCCCGTGTTCTTGACATAGAAGAAGGACTTGTGCCACTTCTTGCACGACTCTAGCCCCGTGACACGAGGAAATATGGACTTCCTCCGAGGTGTAATGGACGCTGCCCCACATTGGGTAAGCAACTTCTCGGAAGGGTGCAGAGACTTGTCTAGGACAACGTTAGAACGAATCTGGAAAAACTTCGACCAGACATGCACGGACGGCCATAGGCCGAAATATCCCTCCGAGGCAGAGATAAAGGCAGAAAGAGAAGCAATGGCATTGGCAGGAAGATGATGCGGCTGAAGGCCGAAGTAATCAAGAAACTCCCTAGCAAAGTCGCTGAGAGGGAGACCAAAGCCGCGCATGAAATGCGACATGAAAACTACATACTCGCCCTCCCTAAGGTCGGGAGAGGACTCGCTGCCGGGTAAGCGACAAGTTACCTCGGCGTGAATCCTCTGAGTCCGGATAAGCCACTCGATCTCGCGGCGAGTGACGGAGGAGCCCTGCCACGAGCCTCGCTCGGGCCCAGAGCCAGCATCATCATCCTCTATCAGGGCACCGCTGACGGAGCTAGACATGGGCTCGCCGGAGAAATCCGCGGAGGAAGAACTAGCGGCGGAGGAAAATCTAGAACTACAGGGCCCCGTCGTGATTCTATCTAAAAAACGGCGGCGGAGCGGAGACAGAACTGCCGCGCGATAACAGAAGAGGAGTTAAGATCTCTAGAGGAAAAGCCAGGCGATGGGACCGGAGAAACTCACCGGCGACGGCGCCAAAGCGGGCGAGCAGCAATAAAGACGACGAAGCGATGCGGCCGGATTCGTGCTACCAAGAACGCAGACGAGCGCACGGAGGCGGAAGCGCGAGCGGGCGCAAGGGCGAGAGGAAGAAGAAGGGCACGGGCGAGCGAAAAGGGGAAAGTGAATCCCCCATCGCCGCGCCCCTCTTTATAACCGTGTTACCTGCAAGGTAGTGGGATCGTGCGTGAGGTAGTTGACCGCGTAGATCGTGTATGTAGCACCAACACACGATGATGAGGGGAACCGCACCAGCGGCCACACAGTGGGAAAGAAAGCCACGATCCCCGATGGAAACGGCACGTGAGGCGTCGCAGAGCCGACGCGACAGGCGCAGCAGTAGCTGTAGACTGACAATGAATACTGTAGAGGAACAAAAAACTAGAAATACAATGATGAGTAAGACACGTAGGACGAGGCGTACGCGAGAAGATAGGATGATACTACGAGCAAATTAACTCGGAAACAAGGCAAAAGAAATCTCTTGAAACTGATACGGCCCGGCCGAAGTTATTGGCAGGGCCATACCAGCTTCGGGGACTAATGTTGGGGAGATGACCTCGGGCAGGGTAAAGACGGGGAAAGATGAAAGGAAGTTGCCCGTCTTGTTTCCGAGTTATTGTTTGAGTCGGCCGAATCCTGTAGAGGTCGGCCAAGACAGGGAAGGGCAGGACCATTATGACAAAGGCAAGGCATTACCCGGCCGGGATGCTACATAAGTCGGCCGGGTTAGCCCGAGTAATCTTGATGCAGGTGAAGGACAAGCCGAGCTACGCGAGGTAAGGCCGAATGATACGAAGCTTGCAGGAGAAGGAGAAACCCAAGGTCAAACTCTAGCTGCAGGCTAGAAGGAATATGAGCGGAGCCAAGCACCAGAGACAAAGGCGCAGAGCGTCAGAGGGGCAGAAGGAGGTCACGGAGGCGACAGTCCTGAAGCCCGAGGCACGCAGAGGGGCCCTCTGGAGCCTTGCCGTCGTTAGAAGGGCGACAGGGAAAGGAGGGCGCCGAACTACTATTTTGGGACAAGCATATTCCTCGAATATGCTTGCCCCGTTAGCCCTAAAGGCACCCAAGGCTCTCCTTTATAAGGAGAGGCTTGGACCCTGAGGAAGGGATCGGCTCATTTTAGTACAGTTAGGCTTGTAAAGTTCTTCTTCTCTCCCTGTATACGGCTCAAGGAGCACTTGTAGCCCAATAAAGGAGAAATAAAGATCTTGGCCTTAGTCTCTTGTGTGTAGAATCAACTGCATCTTCCCTCCCCAGATCCCACTAGCATCCATTGGCCCCATACTTTAGCCTACCCATGGCATCTGCCGTTCCGCCACCACGACAGTCTCTCCTACTATAGTCAATATCTAACTTGCAATCAGTTGTCAACAATTTGGTTATCCTCGTTATGGTTCATGTTCGTAGGTAAGAACGGTTATATCTTCGAAAGCCCTAAGCCACGTAAAACTTGCAATGGATAAATTAGAGTCGTCTAGTTTAGATTGTTGCTGGGCTAGTGTTATGATATGGTGATGTTGTAAGTAGAAGTATGAGATGATACTCTTGCAACACACATAACGTGTAGGTTCCATAGACCTTGGCCTTACACATAGAGGTATGATAGAGATCATACCACGGTGCACATGATGGAGATCATATGCGGGAACCATATCATTTCACTTATTAACATGTGATGTTTGATTGCATCTTATATTGCTTGTTTGGCGTTTTATTAGCATAATAAGATGATCCCTCATTTAAATATCAAGATAAAAATGTGTTCTTCCTTAAGTATACACCGACAATGTTTCGTCGCTTCAAGACATCACGTGATGATCGGGTGTACTTGAATCCACGAGCATATCTCGGGTGTAAGACAGTTACACACGTGAATACTAAGGTTCTAACTTGGCGAGCCTAGCATGTACAGACATGGCCTTGGAACACGGACCAAAAGGTTAAGCATGAGTCATATGTTTTGATATGATGACCATTTGATGCTCGCCTTTGAAGCTACACCAACTCACGTGATGATCGGACTTAGTATAGTGGATTTGGTTCATGTAATCACCAAAAAGGCACGAGGGATGTCGCTTTTTGAGTGGGAGTTCATTTCTAATTTGGATTAGTAGAACTTAATTTATCATAAATTAAATCAAAGTGAATTTGCATAATTTGTTGTAGTCATTGGCATTCGTTCACCACCTTATGCATAGTTGTAATTGAGATAATAGAACTATAGAATTCTGGATATATATACTTTATGAACTAGTATCGTATTGTGTTGAGTGTCAATCTAAAGTTTAAAGTCCTATTGCAAAATTTCAGCAAACTCTATTTACTCCGTGAAATTTAATAGTTAGTATTAAATCGAGAGTAACAAATCCAGTGTTAGTATCTTAAGTATCATGTTTGCCTCCATGATTCTTGATTGTTTAATATCAAGTTTATCTGGGAGCTGAAAGAATTGTTTCAGAAACCATCATGTGTGGCAGATATAACGATATCTGAAACAATGTTTTGGTTACAATATGATTGAGTATAATATATGTTCTCATATTGGATGAGAATTTACGAAGGTTGGAGATGCTAGACATCCTAATCATCCAAAAGGATTTTGGAAAGTAATGTTATACTCACGATTCGCCTTTATAAGCTACAGTAGCTTGATCATGAAAGTCGTCATGATAAGGGTGAATAGAAGATGTATGTAAAGTGTTTACTACACTAAAAGATTACTATAGAATGGATTTTGAAAGAATGCCGATCATTTTGATGATGGTTATCTACTTCAAAGTGCAAGTCCAAAGGTATTATTATTTGAATATACTGTTGGAGATATGCCCTAGAGGTAATAATAAATGTAGTTATTATTATATATCTTTGTGTTTATGATAAATGTTTACATTCATGCTATAATAGTATTAACAAGGAAACCATTAATACTTGTGTGATTTGTAAACTTAATTTGAAGTCCCTAGTATGGCCTCTATACTTCACTAGCTTGTTGGTTGATTGATGATGTGGTTTTTTTGTCATGAACATTGAGATGTTATCAACAACAAGATCATATCGTTAGGAGAATGATATGGTGGACATACTCCTATAGACAAGCGTAGCATAAAGATCAAGTCATTTCAATAGTTCAATTGCTATATGCTTTCTGATACATAGTAACCTAATTCCTTCGACCATGAGATCATGCATATTGCCTTTACTGGATGGATGCTTTGATGTCATCAAACACCACACCGTAACAGGGTGGCTATAAAAGTGGCATTGGGTGTTCGGAAAGTATTGGTTGAAACACATGGATCAAGAGTGGGATTTGTCCATCCACATGACGGATAGATATTCTCTGGGCCCTCTCGGTGAAATGTCATCCAATTAGCTTGCAAGCATGTGACTTGGTCACAAGGGATCACATATCACGGGAACGAGAAAAGAGTACTTATCAGTAACGAGGTTGAACTAGGTATGCAGAGATACCGACGATCATGACCTCGGATAAGTAACATATCGTGAGACAAAGGGAAATTGGTATCGTATGTAAGTGGTTCATTCGATCGCAAAGTAATCGTAGAAATATGTGGGAGCCATATGAATTTCCAGATTCCTCTATTGGTTATTGTTCGGAGAAGTGTCTCGATCATGTCCGCATAATTCACGAACCGTAGGGAGACACACTTAAGGATTCGACGTTGTTTGAGTAGTTATGGTATTATGAGAAAGAGACCGAATGTTGTTCGGAGTCTCGGATGGGATCCGGGATATCACGAGGTGATCCGGAATGGTCCGGAGAATAAGATTCATATAAGGAAAGTCCCATTTCGGAGTTGGGGAATGGTTCCGGTGTTTTCATCGGGAACATTCTAGAAGGTCCCGGAATGTCCGGCACTCCGGGGGGGAAGGGGTACATGAATGTGTCATTGCAAGATGGAATGATTGCATCATGTACTAAGTGTTCTCGCTGTCCAAAATAAAGGGTTTATTTAATTCCTAAATTGGAAAAGTCAAACGGCTAATTTGAAAGTCAAACTGCCAATTTTGGGAAGTGGGAAAAGAGGAGGATTGGTGGAGGCCGAATTGGGGGAGGACTCCTCCCTTGGCCGGCGCCCCACCAAGCCGACTTGGGGAGGGACTCTCCTCCCCATGGCGCAGCCAGCCCTCCCACCTATATAAGGAGGGGCAGGGCTCCCCTCCTAGCACACACAAGTTCCTATCCTCTAAACTAGAAACTAGACCTAGACCCCGGTTTAGAGCTGTTTCGGTTTAGAGCCTTCTAATTGGTTTAGAGCCCTCTAATTGGTGTGTCTAATTACTAGACCACTAATAGCCTCTCTCATAAGCTCCACCATACTCGCACCGGCTTAAGGCGAAGCCCTGCGGGATCTCCCCTCTACCTCCGGTACCACGCCGTTGTGCTGCCGGAATCGCGAGGAGAGTGCTACAACCTCCGCTGCCTGCTGGAACAAGGGAGAGGAAGGTCTTCGTCGAGTACCGAACGTGTGACCGACTGCGGGAGCGCTGCGGGAACGCGGCGCCGGAAGGATCGTCTACGCGATCTTGAGATCGGAAAGAGTACGACTACATCACCCACGAGAATCTGCTCTCGTTAAACACTTTGGAATCTTCGAGGGTGAGTTATTCCATCGACTCGTTGCTACAATCTAGTAGATAGATCTTGGCTTGTTTGTTTGTATGCGATAGAAAATTTTTGTTTTCCATGCTACGAACCCCTACAGTGGTATCAGAGCCGTGTCTATATGTAGATCTGTTGCACGAGTAGAACACAATGGTCATTGTGGGCGTTGATGCTTTTATTGTAGATTGCTTTTTGTGTACTTTGCATCTTGCGGTATGTTGGGATGAAGCGGCCCGGGCTAACCTTACATGACATCGTTCATGAGACTTGCTCCACGCTTAACATGCAACTTGTATTGCATAAAGTGGCTTTGCGGGTGCCTGTTTCTCCTAGCATAGTAAAGATCCAATTTACAACGGGTGATCAACAATGCTAGTATCAATGTTGTGGTTCTTGTTCGTAAGTTAGAACGACACTTATGGAAAGCCCCAAACCACGTAAAATATGCAAAGAAAGTAGAAGCGTCTAACTTTGTTTTGCAGGGGTGTGCAGTGATGTGATATGGCCATGATTGTGATTATATTTGATGTATGCAATGATCCTTATTGTAAGTTGGCAACCGGCAGGAGCCATATGGTTGTCTTTAATTTCTGTTAAGGCCTGCGTGTCTATTCAAAATAGTTGTAATAGTTGAAGTTGGCGGACGACAACCATGAAGAAGCGTCATTGACCTTGATGCTATGCCGGTGATGATGGAGATCATGTTCGTGCTTGAAGATGGAGATCGGAAGCACAAAGAAGAAAGGCCATATCATATCACATATTATGAATTGCATGTGATGTTAATCCTTTATGCATCTTGTATTGCTTAGTAGACGACGGTAGCATTATAAGATGATCCCTCATGCACATAAATTTCAAGTTCTAAAAGTGTTCACCCTTAGTATGCACCGTTGCCAAAGCTTGCTGCTTCGAAGCACCACGTGATGATCGGGTGTCTTTGATTCCGCGGGTGACTACAACGTAAGCAAGCCAGATTTGCTTATGCGGAAGCTAAGGTTTGATCTTGACGAGCCTAGCATGTACAGACATGGCCTCAGGAACACGGATCGCCGAAAGGCAAAGCATGAATCATATAGTAGATATGATGAACATGATGATTGTTCGCCATTAAAACTATATCAGCTCTCGTGATGATCGGTGTTGATGTAGTGGATTTGGTTCGTGTGATCACTAAAACAATGTGAGGGATGTTGTTTTGAGTGGGAGTTCACCTAGTTTAATTTCATTAATTAATTTGAACTCAATTTGTCATAAACTTAGTCTAAACTATTGCAAATATGTTGTAGATCAATGGCAGCCCCTACCATCAATTTTAATGCGTTCCTAGAGAAAGAAAAGTTGAAAAACAATGGAAGCAACTTCGCGGATTGGTTCCGCAATTTGAGGATTGTCCTCACAGCTGGTAATTTGACCTATGTGCTGGATGCACCGCTAGGTGACCCACCTGCAGCTGATGCTACCGATGAAGTAAAGAATGTTTACCTCGCTCGGAAGAATCAGTACTCCATAGTTCAGTGTGCTATCTTGTATGGTTTAGAATCGGAGCTTCAGAAAAGGTTTGAAGAGTCAGATCCATATGATATTGTCGAGGATCTCAAATTAATCTTTGAGACTCATGCGGCAATTGAAAGTTATGAAGCTTCTGAAAAGTTCTTTAACTGCAAGATGGAAGAGGGTAGCTCCGTCAGTGAGCATGTGCTTAAAATGTCTGGGCACGCAAATAAACTTCAAAGTTTGGGTATAGTGATTCCTAATACTTTGGGAGTTTACCGCATCCTCCAATCACTACCACCAAGTTACAAGAACTTTGTGATGAACTACAACATGCAGAACATGAACAAAGAGTTGCCAGAACTATTTGCTATGTTAAAATCTGCAGAAGTGGAGATCAAGAAAGAGCACCAAGTGTTGATGGTCAATAAGACCACCAAATTCAAGAAAGGCAAGTCTAAGCAGAAGGGACACTTCAAGAAGGGTGGTAAGAAAGTTACCACGCCGACGAAGAGGACCAAGGCTGGACCCAAGCCTGATACTGAGTGCTTTTACTGCAAGGGAGAAGGTCACTGGAAGCGGAATTGCCCAAGGTACTTGGCGGATTTGAAGAACGGCAACATCAAGAAGAAAGGTATATCTGATATACATGTTATTGATGTGTATCTCACTAGTACTCGTAGTAGTGCCTGGGTATTTGATACTGGTTCGGTTGCTCATATTTGTAACTCGAAACAGGAGCTGCAGAATAAACGGAAGCTAGTGAAGAACGAGGTGACGATGCGCGTGGGAAACGGATCAAAGGTTGATGTGATCGCGGTCGGCACACTACCTCTTCATCTACCATCGGGATTAGTTTTATACTTAAATAATTGTTATTTGGTGCCTGCGTTGAGCATGAACATTATATCGGGATCTTGTTTATTGCGAGACGGTTACTTGTTTAAATCCGAGAATAATGGTTGTTCGATTTATATGAGTAATATGTTTTATGCACATGCACCTTTGATAGATGGTCTATTCATATTGAATCTCGATAGTAGAAATACACATATTAATAACATTGAGGCTAAACGTTTGAAATCAAGCGATAATTTGACCTATATGTGGCACTGTCGTCTTGGTCACATTGGAGTGAAGCGTATGAAGAAACTCCATTCCGATGGACTTCTTGAATCACTTGATTTTGAATCACTTGAAAGATGCGAAGCATGTCTGATGGGTAAAATGACTAAGACTCCATTTTCTGGTATGATGGAGCGAGCTACAGACTTATTGGAAATCATACATACCGATGTGTGTGGTCCAATGAGTGTAGCATCGCGCAGTGGTTATCGTTATGTTCTTACCTTCACGGATGACTTGAGTAGATATGGGTATATCTATTTTATGAAACATAAGTCCGAAACTTTCGAGAAGTTTAAGGAGTTTCAAAGTGAGGTAGAGAATCAACGTAACAAGAAGATTAAATTTCTACGATCTGATCGTGGAGGTGAATATCTAAGTTACGAGTTTGGCGAGCATTTGAAGAAATGTGGAATACTTTCGCAGTTGACACCGCCGGGAACACCACAGCGTAATGGTGTGTCTGAACGTCGTAATCGAACTCTCTTAGATATGGTTCGTTCTATGATGTCACTTACAGATTTGCCACTATCATTTTGGGGTTATGCATTAGAAACAGCCGCATTCACTTTAAATAGGGCACCGTCTAAATCCGTTGAAACGACACCGTATGAATTATGGTTTGGGAAGAAACCTAAATTGTCGTTCCTTAAAGTTTGGGGATGCGAAGCCTATGTAAAGAAGTTACAGCCGGACAAG
Source organism: Avena sativa (assembly GCA_916181665.1). Lineage (NCBI taxonomy): Eukaryota > Viridiplantae > Streptophyta > Magnoliopsida > Poales > Poaceae > Avena > Avena sativa. The sequence continues at coordinate 431,340,069 of OV702280.1, forward strand.
CTTGAACCCAAAGCGGAAAAATGCGTCTTCATAGGATACCCGAAGGAAACTGTTGGGTATACCTTCTATCATAGATCCGAAGGCAAAATCTTCGTTGCTAAGAATGGATCCTTTCTAGAGAAGGAATTTCTCTCGAAAGAAGTGACTGGAAGGAAAGTAGAACTCGACGAGGTTGTCGAACCTTCTCTCGAAATTGCGAGTAGCACAGCACCGGAAGAAGTTCCTGTGGTGCCTGCACCAATAAGAGAGGAAGCTAATGATGGTGATCATGAAACTTCGGTTGAAGTTGCTACAGAGCCTCGGAGGTCAACGAGAACTCGTACCACTCCAGATTGGTATGATTCCGTTATGAATGTCATGTTGGTGGACAACACCGATAACCCCGAGACATATGAGGAAGCGATGATGAGCCCAGATTCCAATAAATGGCAAGAAGCCATGAAATCCGAGATTGGATCCATGTACGAAAACCAAGTATGGACTTTGGTGGACTTACCGGATGGCCGGAAGGCTGTCGAGAACAAATGGATTTTCAAGAAGAAAACAGATGCTGATGGTAATGTTACTGTCTATAAAGCTCGACTTGTCGCAAAAGGGTTTCGACAAATTCAAGGAGTTGACTACGATGAGACTTTCTCACCGGTAGCGAAGCTAAAGTCTGTGAGGATTATGTTAGCAATCGCTGCATATTATGATTATGAGATATGGCAGATGGATGTCAAAACAGCATTCCTCAATGGAGACATTGATGAAGAGTTGTATATGATACAACCCAAAGGTTTTGTCGATCCTAAAGATGCTAACAAGGTATGCAAGCTTCAACGGTCCATCTATGGATTGAAGCAAGCATCCCGAAGTTGGAATCAACGTTTTGATAAGGTAATCAAAAGTTTTGGTTTTATACAAACTTATGGAGAAGCTTGTATTTACAAGAAAGTGAGTGGGAGCTCTGTAGCATTCTTAATACTGTATGTGGATGACATATTGTTGATTGGGAATGATGTAGACCTTCTTAATAGTGTCAAGGAATATTTGAATAATAGTTTTTCAATGAAGGATCTTGGCGAAGCAGCTTACATATTAGGCATAAAGATTTATAGAGATAGATCGAAACGCCAAATATCATTGTCACAAAGTACATATTTGGACAAAGTTCTAAAGAGGTTTGGAATGGAAGATAGCAAGAAAGGGTTCTTGCCCATGTTGCCCAATACGACCTTGAGTAAAACTCAAAGTCCGACATCGGCAGAAGATAGAGAAAAGATGAGTAAGACTCCCTATGCCTCAGCCATAGGATCTCTAATGTATGCCATGCTATGTACTAGACCTGACATCGCATATGCTGTTAGTCTAACTAGCAGATATCAAAGTGATCCAGGAGTGGATCATTGGACAGCGGTCAAAAACATCCTTAAGTACTTGAGAAGAACTAAGGATATGGTTCTTTCTTATGGAGGTGATGAACAGCTCGTTGTTAATGGTTACACCGATGCTAGTTGGAACACCGATCCGGATGATTCTAAATCACAATCTGGATACGTATTTATTTTGAATGGTGCAGCAGTTAGCTGGAGGAGTGCAAAGCAAAGCGTTGTGGCGAGATCTTCAACTGAATCGGAATACATGGTTGCTTCGGAGGCTTCACAAGAAGCGATATGGATGAAAGAGTTCATTACAGAGCTGGGTGTGGTTCCAAGTGCGCTGGACCCAATGTCTATCTACTGTGATAACATGGGCGCCATAGCCAATGCGCAAGAACCAAGGTCACACAAGAAGCTGAAGCATATCAAGCTGCGTTTCCACGCTATTCGAGAACATATCCAGGATGGGGATATAAAGATTTGCAAAGTACACACAGATCTGAATGTGGCGGATCCGTTGACTAAACCTCTCCCGAGGGCAAAACATGATCAACACCAAACTGCCATGGGTGTTCGGTATATTACCATGTAATCTAGATTAGATGACTCTAGTGCAAGTGGGAGACTGTTGGAGATATGCCCTAGAGGTAATAATAAATGTAGTTATTATTATATATCTTTGTGTTTATGATAAATGTTTACATTCATGCTATAATAGTATTAACAAGGAAACCATTAATACTTGTGTGATTTGTAAACTTAATTTGAAGTCCCTAGTATGGCCTCTATACTTCACTAGCTTGTTGGTTGATTGATGATGTGGTTTTTTTGTCATGAACATTGAGATGTTATCAACAACAAGATCATATCGTTAGGAGAATGATATGGTGGACATACTCCTATAGACAAGCGTAGCATAAAGATCAAGTCATTTCAATAGTTCAATTGCTATATGCTTTCTGATACATAGTAACCTAATTCCTTCGACCATGAGATCATGCATATTGCCTTTACTGGATGGATGCTTTGATGTCATCAAACACCACACCGTAACAGGGTGGCTATAAAAGTGGCATTGGGTGTTCGGAAAGTATTGGTTGAAACACATGGATCAAGAGTGGGATTTGTCCATCCACATGACGGATAGATATTCTCTGGGCCCTCTCGGTGAAATGTCATCCAATTAGCTTGCAAGCATGTGACTTGGTCACAAGGGATCACATATCACGGGAACGAGAAAAGAGTACTTATCAGTAACGAGGTTGAACTAGGTATGCAGAGATACCGACGATCATGACCTCGGATAAGTAACATATCGTGAGACAAAGGGAAATTGGTATCGTATGTAAGTGGTTCATTCGATCGCAAAGTAATCGTAGAAATATGTGGGAGCCATATGAATTTCCAGATTCCTCTATTGGTTATTGTTCGGAGAAGTGTCTCGATCATGTCCGCATAATTCACGAACCGTAGGGAGACACACTTAAGGATTCGACGTTGTTTGAGTAGTTATGGTATTATGAGAAAGAGACCGAATGTTGTTCGGAGTCTCGGATGGGATCCGGGATATCACGAGGTGATCCGGAATGGTCCGGAGAATAAGATTCATATAAGGAAAGTCCCATTTCGGAGTTGGGGAATGGTTCCGGTGTTTTCATCGGGAACATTCTAGAAGGTCCCGGAATGTCCGGCACTCCGGGGGGGAAGGGGTACATGAATGTGTCATTGCAAGATGGAATGATTGCATCATGTACTAAGTGTTCTCGCTGTCCAAAATAAAGGGTTTATTTAATTCCTAAATTGGAAAAGTCAAACGGCTAATTTGAAAGTCAAACTGCCAATTTTGGGAAGTGGGAAAAGAGGAGGATTGGTGGAGGCCGAATTGGGGGAGGACTCCTCCCTTGGCCGGCGCCCCACCAAGCCGACTTGGGGAGGGACTCTCCTCCCCATGGCGCAGCCAGCCCTCCCACCTATATAAGGAGGGGCAGGGCTCCCCTCCTAGCACACACAAGTTCCTATCCTCTAAACTAGAAACTAGACCTAGACCCCGGTTTAGAGCTGTTTCGGTTTAGAGCCTTCTAATTGGTTTAGAGCCCTCTAATTGGTGTGTCTAATTACTAGACCACTAATAGCCTCTCTCATAAGCTCCACCATACTCGCACCGGCTTAAGGCGAAGCCCTGCGGGATCTCCCCTCTACCTCCGGTACCACGCCGTTGTGCTGCCGGAATCGCGAGGAGAGTGCTACAACCTCCGCTGCCTGCTGGAACAAGGGAGAGGAAGGTCTTCGTCGAGTACCGAACGTGTGACCGACTGCGGGAGCGCTGCGGGAACGCGGCGCCGGAAGGATCGTCTACGCGATCTTGAGATCGGAAAGAGTACGACTACATCACCCACGAGAATCTGCTCTCGTTAAACACTTTGGAATCTTCGAGGGTGAGTTATTCCATCGACTCGTTGCTACAATCTAGTAGATAGATCTTGGCTTGTTTGTTTGTATGCGATAGAAAATTTTTGTTTTCCATGCTACGAACCCCTACATATACACGCTTTGGACTATGTGCCATGTATATGGCGGCACTTTTGATGTTGATATATTCTTTTAAAAAGTAAAAGGAAATGCTGAAAGAGAATCTATAAAATATATTTGGCAGAAAAGGAAATATTGGAAATATCCAATTTAGGTATATGGATGATATACATGTTATGGTTGTATTCTTTGCTTGTTAAACAATGTGGTTCTTGGGTATTGGATACCGAATTGGTTGGTATGAAATGTCATACAGAACGATGCAATTCATGAACCACAATGGCCTAAGTAACTAGCAAGAGAAGATGTGATGATGTTCATCGAAAACAAACAAACCGTTGTTTGTATTTCTCGTTGACATCAAAGCTTGACTTCAAGATTTGTTTTAATAATTGTTATTTAAATCAGGTATTATGAGAACAAAGGTTGTTCAAATAATTACCATATTCCATATAAGATGGATGATTTACAAATCTAGTTGGAGAAATCACATTCATAAAACCTAATGCTAAAATGTCGCAAGACAAATGATTGAAAAATCACTTACGAAGTGACATTGCCGTTTAAAATATATTGGAAATAAAACATAAAGAATTTCCATATTCATGGATTTTTGGAGTCTTTGTGTAGAGGTAGTATCCCAACCTTTAAACAATATAAGGTGGAGTCCCCTGTGTTTACAATGCTAGTCCCTGGATCAATAGCTAGCATCCACAGTTAAGATGTAATATCAAGAAACAAAGGTCATAATATAAATTTATAACCAGGAATAACATAATTTTATTACATCTTACATAACTCATTTGGCTATTACATTACATTGCAGCGGAATAGCTATAGTCATGGGGTCCTTCATCTTCAAAGTGCCACAGGCAGATGTTGGTTGTATACTTTGTAATCCTAATCACACAATCTTCACTAAAATCAATCAAACCTGCAACATTACAAGTTACAGCCACAAGGGTCAATACTTTGGAATAGTATTGGCAAGTTTCACTACTATGTAGAATATAAGTGGATCCTATCATTACATGCATATTTGGCTAAGTAGAGTTTTAGGCTCTTTTGCATAAAGCAAAATTTATCCTATCTTTTCAAAATAGTTTTGGTCCTTTGTCAAATCTCCTTTTCAAAATCCCTTGAACTCCTTGGTAAAAACTCAAGTGTTCAAGTCCTTGTCAAAAATCCCTTGAGCTCCTTGGTAACCCCAAGTGCATCATGTTTTATAAAAATCTCATGAGTTCCTTGGTAACCCCAAGTGTTCATGTTTTCAACAAAATCTCTTGAGTTCCTTGGTACCCCCAAGTACATCAAGTTTTGTCAAAGTCTCTTGAGCCCCTTGGTAACCCCAAGTGCATCAAGCCTTTTAAAAGTTTTCTTTTAGAAATTAGAATGTCGAGATCTCCCATAGCTTCAAAACTTTAGTTGCTCAGTATTGTCCATAACCGGGGACACGGCTAAGTACTTAGATTTTATTATCTTATGCAAAAGTAGTACACTTTACCCACATGTCACAATCCCATCCTTTTGCCACCAGTGGCCACTGGATTAGTGCTCACCAAGATGGAGTACCGGCAGATTGAGAATGTGACAAAGTCTTTCCAAAGAGTCCTCCCATGCACCATTGCTAGCTTGTCTTCAAGTACCCATGTAGGATTCCAGGTCCTCATGTCCAGTAGCCTGAATACAATGCATGGGTCTTCCCAATGTAGTTGACCAAGCCAGAGCCATAATAGCATGTGGTTGCACACGAAAGCCACAATTGGAGAAACATGTTCAATCTCTAAGTTTCCTGGGTGGTTTTCTTTGGAGCACAACACAAAGAGATCGCCATAGACATGGTTCCTTTTGTTGCCACCTTCTCCAATACTCAAAGTATCCTTGGCCACCCAGGTGGTTCATTGGGTCCTTGTTTTATTATATAAAAACACAAGTCCTTTTCTCAACTTCATAAAATCTCAACATGTATCTCTTTTCAAAATATAGCATGGCTAAGCATGTAACAACTACAATGTTTTCACTAAGGAATGTATAGGGAATCCTATTAGGATTTAGCATAGCATAAGTATAGAAATTCTTTTCATGCATGTTTCAAAATCCACAAAGTATAATGAAAAAAAATAGTAGGACTTTAGATGATAGTGTAACTTGCCTTTTTGGTAGGGGATGTTGGTTCACTCCTTGATCTTGCTAGTCTCACACTTTGCTAACTTCACTACAATCAATCAAGAAAACACAATATCAACTAGCATTCCAAACCAATACTCAAACAACAATTTCACACACAAAAAACAATGGGATCTAAGACATGCATGTAGCATGTAAGGGATGGTTCTATCTGCAAAGATGGTCTCCACTAGGTTTCTAAACTTTGTAAGGTTCAAGTTGGTCATTTTTCCAAAGTGGCAAAGTCATTTGCAAAAGGGTTTTGTTCATAAACCATTTTAAAATCAACCATCATTTTATGTGGTGGAAAACATTTTTATCAAGGTAACAATCTTAAGTTGTTCACTAAATAAGTTGTCGTTTCTCAAAACTTGGTGTTTAGGGTCAGTAGGTTTGATCCAAATCATTTTTCCCAAAGTTTTTACTCCAAAATCATTTTCATAACAAAACCATTACTTTTATTTGGCTAGAAATGACTAAATCAAGTTTTCCATCCTAAACTTTACCAAATCCATTTTCAAAACCATGGGTTGGTTCCTAGGGTCAGTAGGTTCACAACAAACCAATTTGCCAAGTTTTCAAACTCAAAAACATTTTTGAATCATTTTTCTAATCTAACCAAGCATACAAATGTTTCTGCAAAACAAACAATCTAACAGATACTATTTGCTAAACAAAATACATGGTTGTCTAGGGCTTGTTCCACTGATTCCAACTGTATAAAGTTTGTAATTTTTGGACGTGGGGATCAAAAGTTACAAAGGTTTGAAAATCCCATTCTAATCTGGTTTCAAATCTGTTTTTAAACAGAACTGGTGACACGCGCCATGTTTTGATTGGACGGTACCGGTTCGGCCGGATCGGCTCTGCGGCGCGTTGGATCTAAATAGATCGCACGGTTCTGGAAGCGTACCCCTTCGGTGCTTAAGTGGATTTGTTTCGTTCGTTCGTTCTAGATCCTACGGTTGCTAGCATGCTTGCCAAAGATCGGCGGCGGCAGACGGCGGCGACGGTCAGATGGTGGCGGCGATGGCGAAACAGGAAACGAGGGAGGATGGGAAGGTGCTCACCGAGATCGCAGAAGGCTGGGGAAGCTCAACGTGTTGGTTGCAGACGGAGGGGAGCACTGGAGCGGGCTTAATCTCTCGCCGGAGTGGAGCTGCACCTCGGCCACGTTCAGTCGTCATCGAGGACGGTGCTAGGGATCACAAGGAGACAAACAGAGGGTGTGGTCAGATGCAGGAGATCATGGAGAAGACGTGTGCGTGAAGGAGAAGGCTTGGGGCGGTCTGGTCTTACCGGAGGAGCTCGACGGAGACGAGACAGACGGCGGCGACGCTCTATGTCGTGCTTGTCGACGCTAGGGGATGCGCGCGGGCGAATTGAAGGTACAGGAATATGCGCCTGGGAGTGAGGAGTATGCTCGTGTGTTTGGGGAGGCAGGAGGTGGCGAGGCTTGGCCGGAATTGGAGGAGGAAGCTCGTCGGAGCAGCGGCGGTTTGGAGATGATTCCGAGCAGCCTGGTGGCGAGGAGGAGTTGGCGTTTGGGGGAAATGACAGAGGGAGGAGAGGTGCTTAAGTGCGTGTGGTCAGGGGAGAGATTAACGCGGCTATTACTCGTGAATTTACGCGCGGGTTGAATGACAGAGAACGGCAGCGAGGTTTGGGGGAGAAGGAGTCGCGCGGGTGAGGAGGATGAACAGGGAGGTGGGGTCCAGTCGTCAGTGGGAAAAGGAGTGAGGGAAGGGTCCACCAGTCATCGTCTGTTCGGGTTAGAAGCTGAGTGCGAAACGTTTTCTTCAGGGAGGGGAAGCTGGGCTGGTTCTGGGCCTTGTTGGGCTTTGTCGACTAGGCTGGTCCAGATCCATTTTTTTTATTCTGAAATCTTTTTCTTTTTCCAAATCTAATTTCTGTTTTGAATTTCAAACAACAAACAACATTCAAATCTATTCAAACTTTCACCACACCTTGAAACTTTGAATTTGGTTCTGTTCAGTAACATAAACCAAATTCCAAAACCAAAATAATAATTTTTATTTTAGGGTCCATTATTAATTAAATAATTAGACCTTGTTTAATAAATTAAAATAGAATTTGTTTTATTTAAATACTCCTTTTGAAATCTATTTATTTTTAAAACCAAATCAGTAGGTTTTATTTGGAAATATAAATTACTTGGAAAACTTATTTTAAATAAACAAATAAGTTTTGATGTTTTTGGAAATAGTAAAATCTTTATTAATAAAACTTGGATATTAAATCCTTATTAATTTATTTTAAATAAACCTTTACCATTTTTTTATCAAAACAAAATGTTTTATTTCAAAAAAGCTTGGCCAAGGTTTAATTTGGCTCTATAAAATAATCTTTATTTATAAAACTTCTGTTTCATTTGAAAACCAAATCTTTTATTAAAAGATCCAAAATAGTAATTTCAAATATTTTTATTTTCCTTTTTAAATCTCTTTAGGATTTTATTTGATCCAAATTGGTTTGAAGATTTCCAATTAGATTCAAAAAGTTTCTTTTCACTCTGAAAATCAATCAAAGTTTTATTTTATTCATTTATTTTTCACATTACAAGATTTGGAAAATCTTGGGATGTGACAGGCTACCACCCTTAAAATAAATCTTGTCCCGAGATTTGGGAAGGCTAGGGTTACAAGTAGGCTCAAAACAACTAGGGTACTACCACCCTTAAAAATTTTCAAACAAAAATTACATATTGGCCTTCTTGGGATCCTGGGGAAACTTATCTAAGCAAACATTTGCATAGTGTCCTTTGTTTCCATGCTTGACTCATGGGCCAAGGTTGAGTTTCTCCATAGGCTTGTTCAACTTGTTCTTCATCTTTTCTGGACAGTTGCTTGCATAATGTCCTGGGTTCTTGCAATTGAAACAGTGGATGTCTTTGAGTTCTTTACGTAGCTCTTGTGGAGAAGTTGCTACATAGTGGCCTAGCTCTTTGCAATTGTTGCACACCACTTGGCCAATCTCTTTATTCTTCTGGTTCTTTGGGCATTCACCGGAATAGTGTCCCATTTCCTTACACTTATGACATTGCACATGGCTTTTGTCTATCTTTTGCTTCTTGGGTTTCTTTGATCCTTTGAATTGGGTTGTTTTGTTTGGAGGTATAAGTGGTCCTTTTCCTTTGTCATCAACCTTCTTGGTAAAGTTGGATCCACCTTGTTTCCTTTGTTCCACAATGGAATAGATGGGGCATTGGATAGGAACATGGTTGTTTCCTTCACATAGGTAGCAAGTGGCTTGAGAGGTGGGACATTGTCCAACAGGATGTTTCTCTTCACAGTTGGGGCATTGATCTCCATGCTCCTTGGAAGTATGGTCCTTGTCTCCACAAATAATGCAAGCTGGGGCTCCATCTAGAATAATGTTTCTGTCATCCTTGTTGTCAAAGACTCTTTTGGGATAGCTTTCTTCCATTTTGATCATTTGATCAGTCACCTTAAGCATCAGTTGGCCTTGAGTTTCCAAAAATCCTTGCAGTGTTGGATCTTCTCCACTGGTGTTGGCTATGAATTGAGCTGTCACTTGGTTCAACTGGTTCTGGGTTGCTATGAGCTCTTTCATGCTGTCCTCTTGGTTGGTGTTGGTGTCTTCAACCTTGATGTTGGAGTCTCTTGGAGTAGTCATCTGTTTAGGTTGAAGGGAGATTAGAATAGGCAAGATATTTCTAAGGAAATATTTCTAATCACACACATCACAATTCACACAAGCAATGTGCATGCAATCACAAACCAAACATTTCACTCAAACAAAGTTCAAGCACATACTTAGGCAACAAAATATTTTTGTTACACCACATAAGTTGGTGTGTTTTGACTTAAGTAAAATATGGTGGTCCATCTATAGGGTTCACTTGTGATCTTTCCATCTTTCATGACTGATTCCTTTTTGCATGAGATCATGGTTTCCTTAGGAAAAATTCTTGGTTGCAATACTTCAAATGATGTAGGCTCCTTCTAACTTTTGCATTCCCTTAGTCTCTAAATCTTGAGCAAGATTTCCTTGTATCACTTGTAGTCCTTAGTGTCATCCAAGTTGGAAGTCCTTGGTGAATATGCTGAAGATGTTGAAGTCATTAGAGTTGAAGAAGTTGAAGTCATTAGAGTTGAAGAAGTCCTTTGCACATGGTGTAGTCCTTGGCCATGGGTAGGGTTTTTTCCCATCAAGTTGTAATATAAGAGGTGTAGAGTCGAAACCAAAATGGTTGAGGAAAGAGTTTACAAGATTGTTTGAAATTAAGTTTTGGAACAAATACAACTCCTATTTTTCTAAGGGTTTTTGTCCAATCCTAGGTTTACAAATCCTACAGGCTGCTCTGATACCATCTGTAGAGGGAGTGTCCCAACCTTTAAACAATATAAGGTGGAGTCCCCTATGTTTACAATGCTAGTCCCTGGATCAATAGCTAGCATCCACAGTTAAGATGTAATATCAAGAAACAAAGGTCATAATATAACTTTATAACCAGGAATAACATAATTTTATTACATCTTACATAGCTCATTTGGCTATTACATTACATTGCAGCGGAATAGCTATAGTCATGGGGTCCTTCATCTTCAAAGTGCCACAGGCAGATGTTGGTTGTAGACTTTGTAATCCTAATCACACAATCTTCACTAAAATCAATCAAACCTGCAACATTACAAGTTACAGCCACAAGGGTCAATACTTTGGAATAGTATTGGCAAGTTTCACTACTATGTAGAATATAAGTGGATCCTATCATTACATGCATATTTGGCTAAGTAGAGTTTTAGGCTCTTTTGCATAAAGCAAAATTTATCCTATCTTTTCAAAATAGTTTTGGTCCTTTGTCAAATCTCCTTTTCAAAATCCCTTGAATTCCTTGGTAAAAACTCAAGTGTTCAAGTCCTTGTCAAAAATCCCTTGAGCTCCTTGGTAACCCCAAGTGCATCAAGTTTTATAAAAATCTCATGAGTTCCTTGGTAACCCCAAGTGTTCATGTTTTCAACAAAATCTCTTGAGTTCCTTGGTACCCCCAAGTACATCAAGTTTTGTCAAAGTCTCTTGATCCCCTTGGTAACCCCAAGTGCATCAAGCCTTTGAAAAGTTTTCTTTTAGAAATTAGAATGTCGAGATCTCCCATAGCTTCAAACTTTAGTTGCTCAGTATTGTCCATAACCGGGGACACGGCTAAGTACTTAGATTTTATTATCTTCTGCAGAAGTAGTACACTTTACCCACATGTCACAATCCCATCCTTTTGCCACCAGTGGCCACTGGATTAGTGCTCACCAAGATGGAGTACCGGCAGATTGAGAATGTGACAAAGTCTTTCCAAAGAGTCCTCCCATGCACCATTGCTAGCTTGTCTTCAAGTACCCATGTAGGATTCCAGGTCCTCATGTCCAGTAGCCTGAATACAATGCATGGGTCTTCCCAATGTAGTTGACCAAGCCAGAGCCATAATAGCATGTGGTTGCACACGAAAGCCACAATTGGAGAAACATGTTCAATATCTAAGTTTCCTGGGTGGTTTTCTTTGGAGCACAACACAAAGAGATCGCCATAGACATGGTTCCTTTTGTTGCCACCTTCTCCAATACTCAAAGTATCCTTGGCCACCCAGGTGGTTCATTGGGTCCTTGTTTTATTATATAAAAACACAAGTCCTTTTCTCAACTTCATAAAATCTCAACATGTATCTCTTTTCAAAATATAGCATGGCTAACCATGTAACAACTACAATGTTTTCACTAAGGAATGTATAGGGAATCCTATTAGGATTTAGCATAGCATAAGTATAGAAATTCTTTTCATGCATGTTTCAAAATCCACAAAGTATAATGAAAAAAAAATAGTAGGACTTTAGATGATAGTGTAACTTGCCTTTTTGATAGGGGATGTTGGTTCACTCCTTGATCTTGCTAGTCTCACACTTTGCTAACTTCACTACAATCAATCAAGCAAACACAATATCAACTAGCATTCCAAACCAATACTCAAACAACAATTTCACACACACAAAACAATGGGATCTAAGTCATGCATGTAGCATGTAAGGGATGGTTCTATCTGCAAAGATGGTCTCTACTAGGTTTCTAAACTTTGTAAGGTTCAAGTTGGTCATTTTTCCAAAGTGGCAAAGTCATTTGCAAAAGGGTTTTGTTCATAAACCATTTTAAAATCAACCATCATTTTATGTGGTGGAAAACATTTTTATCAAGGTAACAATCTTAAGTTGTTCACTAAATAAGTTGTTGTTTCTCAAAACTTGGTGTTTAGGGTCAGTAGGTTAGATCCAAATCATTTTTCCCAAAGTTTTTACTCCAAAATCATTTTCATAACAAAACCATTACTTTTATTTGGCTAGAAATGACTAAATCAAGTTTTCCATCCTAAACTTTACCAAATCCATTTTCAAAACCATGGGTTGGTTCCTAGGGTCAGTAGGTTCACAACAAACCAATTTGCCAAGGTTTCAAACTCAAAAACATTTTTGAATCATTTTTCTAATCTAACCAAGCATACAAATGTTTCTGAAAAAACAAACAATATAACAGATACTATTTGCTAAACAAAATCCATGGTTGTCTAGGGCTTGTTCCACTGATTCCAACGGTATAAAGTTTGTAATTTTTGGACGTGGGGATCAAAAGTTACAAAGGTTTGAAAATCCCATTCTAATCTGGTTTCAAATCTGTTTTAAACAGAACTGGTGACACGCGTCATGTTTTGATTGGACGGTACCGGTTCGGCCGGATCGGCTCTGCGGCGCGTTGGATCTAAATAGATCGCACGGTTCTGGAAGCGTACCCCTTCGGTGCTTAAGTGGATCTGTTTCGTTCGTTCGATCTAGATCCTACGGTTGCTAGCATGCCTGCCAAAGATCGGCGGCGCTGGCGGCGGCAGACGGCGGCGACGGTCAGATGGTGGCGGCGATGGCGAAACAGGAAACGAGGGAGGATGGGAAGGTGCTCACCGAGATCACAGAAGGCTGGGGAAGCTCAACGTGTTGGTTGCAGACGGAGGGGAGCACTGGAGCGGGCTTAATCTCTCGCCGGAGTGGAGCTGCGCCTTGGCCACGTTCAGTCGTCGTCGAGGACGGTGCTAGGGATCACAAGGAGACAAACAGAGGGTGTGGTCAGATGCAGGAGATCATGGAGAAGATGCGTGCGTGAAGGAGAAGGCTTGGGGCGGTCTGGTCTTACCGGAGGATCTCGACGGAGACGAGACAGACGGCGGCAACGCTCTGTGTCGTGCTTGTCGACGCTAGGGGACGCGCGCGGGCAAATTGAAGGTACAGGAAGATGCGCCTGGGAGTGAGGAGTATGCTCGTGTGTTTGGGGAGGCAGGAGGTGGCGAGGCTTGGCCGGAATTGGAGGAGGAAGCTCGTCGGAGCAGCGGCAGTTTGGAGATGATTCCGAGCAGCCTGGTGGCGAGGAGGAGTTGGCGTTTGGGGGAAATGACAGAGGGAGGAGAGGTGCTTAAGTGTGTGTGGTCAGGGGCGAGATTAACGCGACCATTACTCGTGAATTTACGCGCGGGTTGAATGACAGAGAACGGCAGCGAGGTTTGGGGGAGAAGGAGTCGCGCGGGTGAGGAGGATGAACAGGGAGGTGGGGTCCAGTCGTCAGTGGGAAAAGGAGTGAGGGAAGGGTCCACCAGTCATCGTCTGTTCGGGTTAGAAGCTGAGTGCGAAACGTTTTCTTCGGGGAGGGGAAGCTGGGCTGGTTCTGGGCCTTGTTGGGCTTTGTCGACTAGGCTGGTCCAGATCCATTTTTTTTCTATTCTGAAATCTTTTTCTTTTTCCAAATCTAATTTCTGTTTTGAATTTCAAACAACAAACAACATTCAAATCTATTCAAACTTTCACCACACCTTGAAACTTTGAATTTGGTTCTGTTCGGTAACATAAACCAAATTCCAAAACCAAAATAATAATTTTTATTTTAGGGTCCATTATTAATTAAATAATTAGACCTTGTTTAATAAATTAAAATAGAATTTGTTTTATTTAAATACTCCTTTTGAAATCTATTTATTTTTAAAACCAAATCAGTAGGTTTTATTTGGAAATATAAATTACTTGGAAAACTTATTTTAAATAAACAAATAAGTTTTGATGTTTTTGGAAATAGTAAAATCTTTATTAATAAAACTTGGATATTAAATCCTTATTAATTTATTTTAAATAAACCTTTACCATTTTTTTATCAAAACAAAATGTTTTATTTCAAAAAAGCTTGGCCAAGGTTTAATTTGGCTCTATAAAATAATCTTTATTTATAAAACTTCTATTTCATTTGAAAACCAAATCATTTATTAAAAGATCCAAAATAGTAATTTCAAATATTTTTATTTTCCTTTTTAAATCCCTTTAGGATTTTATTTGATCCAAATTGGTTTGAAGATTTCCAATTAGATTCAAAAAGTTTCTTTTCACTCTGAAAATCAATCAAAGTTTTATTTTATTCATTTATTTTTCACATTACAAGATTTGGAAAATCTTGGGATGTGACACTTTGATTTGATCAAGTGACGCTTGTGAGACTTTCCTCGGGATAATTAAAAACTTCGTTCAAAGGCCAAAGAAGAACGAACGACTAAAATATTGGAATTTATACATATCGATGTATGTAGCCCATTATGTGTAGTCGTAAGCGATGGGTTTCAACTTCATATAATTTCACCAAAAATTTGAGTGAATATTCACTTAATGAGAAAGAAGTATGAAATATTTGAAAAACGTTTCAAAGACTTTCAATATGAAGTGAAAATCATTGTAACAAGAAAATAAATGGTTTATGATTTTATCATAAGGGATTTATTTGAGTTACAAGTGTAACAAGAAAATAAATGAATTATGATTTTATCATAAAGGGATTTATTTGAGTTGCAAGTTTAGCAAAACACCTAGATTTACATCTCCTAAAACACCATAGGAGTATGGAGTGTTTGAGATTTGTAATAAAACCTTGTTTGACATGGTTGGATCAAAGGTGTTATTTATAAAACTGCCATTATGTTTTAAAAGATTAAAGCTTTAGAGACTACCGCTTTTACACTAAAAAGAGCTCCATCTTAATCTGTTGAAATGACACCATATGAGTTATGGTTTGGGGTAAAACCCAAGTTGTCCTTTCTTAAATTTTGGTATGCTAAACATAAGTAAGATGTTTACAACCAAAGTCGGATGAGCATGTCTTTGTAGGTTATTTCGAATAACAATTGGTTATTCCTCCATAACACCAAGGACAAAAGGGTTTGTCGCTTGAAATGTGAAGTTTCTTGAAAAAGAATTTTTTTGTAAAAGTTTAGTGGGAGGACAATAGAACTTTGATAAGGTTAACGAACCTTAGCTATATGTGCTGAGTTGCGCAGTGCCCGAAAATGTTCCGGAGGCAGCTATAATGCTCATGGCTCACGTGCCTCAAAGTTTGTGTTCACGGAGGTCTAAGTTCTTATTAAACCAAGTCAGATAAACAATCAAATACTGAGATTTGAGAGTAAATCATTATTGTTTGACAATGATGAACCGACTACATGCAAAGAAGCGATGATGGGACCTGACTTCGTCAAATGGCTTGAAGCCATAAAATCCGTGATAGTTCCAAACACGAGAAATCAAGTTTTGAACTTGGAAGACCCTCCGGAAAGGTGTAAAAACCTATCGGTCGTATTTGGACCTATAAAGAAATAGACATGGATGTTTCACATCTATGAAATAGTCGACATGTCGTAAATTATTTTATGACAATGTTCAAAGGAGTTGACTATGACAAGATTGGATCTTTCATAGCGATATTTAGTCTGGATGGATTAAAGTAGCAACCACTACATATAATTTGGTATATGGTAGATGAATAAACAAAACAAAATTCTTCTAATAGAATGGTTACCTAGGACGTGTACAAGACACCGTCCAAAGGGTTTTGTTAAATTCAAAGGATGCTAAAAGGGCATGCAAACTTCAATGGTTGAAGTAAGCATCGCAGAGTTGGAATCTTCACCGTGATGAAAAAGGAGTTTTCATCTGGAGACGATGAAGATGCTTGCATTTGCAAGAAATTAAGTGGGAGCGCTGAGACATATTTCTAATACATTATGTGGAGGACATCTTGTTTATTAGAAATGATGTATCTTTTATTGACAAAGGTTAAGGATTTCATTTTAATGAAAGACTTAGGCAAAACCCGAATATTTAGCATGAATGTCTATACTGTATAGACGGTGACGCTAATATGGTTGGGCCAAACGTACATATATGAGATATTGAAGGAGTTCAATATAGAAACGACAAGAAACGGTTCTTGTCGCATGGAAAGGAAATGAATCAAGATTCAAGTGTATCGACACTTGATAAGTGAAACAAGATTCAAGTCCTTTGACACTTATGATTGAAATCACGAGAATGTTTTGATCAATCATACCATGATATGTACACATCCAGATATGTCCTATGCTCTAAGTGTTATGAGCATATACCAGAATGAATCATAAAATGATCATTGGACAATAGTGAGAATATTCTTATGATCTTTTGGAAGAACTAAGAATATATTTGTGTAGAGGTGACAAACAATTACAAATAGTTCATTGTAAAGCGTTACATTGATACTAGTTTTGTCACAAGATACAAATTAAGTTTATCTCAATTTAGACTATGGGTGACACAATGAAATGGAAAGAAAGTTTCCATGATGGATTTGGAAGAGTTCCAAAGTTAAGACATTGTACGGATACTACAACAAAAAGGCTAAGTATATGACTGCTATAGTAGCAGCAAAGGAGGGAATTTGTGTTAAGTAGTTTGTTATCAAACTAAGGTGTGGTTCGCAACGGGCTAACACTAAAGATATATTGTATGACAATAGTATCGACGTGATTTAACCCCAAGGAACTAAATGTCTCACCAAAAGACCAAATTTATACAATGCCATCTCATTAGAGAATGAGTAATGCATGGAGACGCAAAGACATGCAAATACACAAGGACCTGAAGCGTCAGATCCATAGGTTATGTTAACCACTTGCAATTGCGTATATGGAACACCAGAAAGCCATATGTGTTCAATACGCAAAGTTTTCAAACTAGATTATTGTCTCTAGTGCAAGTGGGAGACTGAAGGGAATATGCCGTGAGAGGCAATAATAAAGTGGTTATTATCGTATCCCTTATTTATGATAAATGTTTATTTTACATGATATGATTGTATTAATGTAGAAAATTTAATACATGTGTGTTTAATAAACAAAAAGGAAGTTCCTAGTTATGCCTCTCTTATAAACTAGCTCGTTGATTAACAAGATGATCAAAGGTTTCCTGATCATGGACATTGGATGTTGTTAATAATGAGGTCACAACATTAGTGTAATGGTGTGATGAACATTCATCCGAAGTATAGCATTACGATCAAAGTCATTGAGTTTATATTGCTGTAACAACTTACGAAGTGATCGAAATCCTTAGACCATGAGATCATGTCAATCACTAACACCGGAAGAGTTTCTTGATAACATCAAACGTCACACCGTAACATGGTGATTATAAAGATGGGTTAAGAACTACTAAAGTGTTATGTTGAGGCCCATGGATCGAGAGTGGAATTTGTTCATCCCGATGACGGATAGATATGCTCTAGGCCCTCTCGGTGATATCACATTGATTAGCTTGCAAGCAAGTGATTTGATCACTAGAATGTTATATCACGGGAACAAGAAAAGAGTGCATGTCAGTAACGAGATCAAACTAGGTATGGAGATATCGATGATCGAATCTCGGACATGTAATATATCGTGAAACAAAGGGATTAAGATACTAGCGTAAAAGGTTCCGATGATCACAAGAAAGTCATCATTGAATGTGTGGGAGTCAATATGGGTCTCCAGATCCCGCTTCTGATTATTGATCTGAGAGGGGTCTCGATCATGTCCGCATTATTCGTGAACCGTAGGATGACACACTTAAGAGACACCGACATCCATTTGGAGCAAAAGTTTCATGCCGAAAAGAATAACAAGCGCAGGAATTTATTTCACTAGATACCGAAATGGGTTTTCGGGTGAAATTGCAAAAAGTGTTTCTGCATGTGAAATGAAATACTAGCAAGGGGTTATATGTGAATGTTTGTCATTAAAGTAATTGACAAAATTCTGAATAAATAAAAGGAGTTTTATTTAATGAGAGTTTGCATTAAATTTGGTGGAAATTTAATGGGAATTTGAGTGGGTTTTTGAGTGGAGGGAATTGAAAGGCATTTGAGTGAGTGGAGTGTCCACCCTCATGAATGTGGAAGAGGTGGGGACAGCCCCATGGCTGGGCACATGGCCCCTTGGGTGCCCCCCTCTCCCTATAAAAGGAGCCCCCTCCCTCTCTCTCACTCACACCTCCTCGTGAAGGATCTCTCTCCCCTCTAGAATTTATCCTCCATGGTCTCGGACTAGCGAGATACATGTTTTCGGTGGCTATTCGGCAAGAAAGAGTTGTGCTTCCGCTACATCGCTGGAGCGAGGAGGCGGAGGTTGCTCGGTGCCTCGAACGTGTGTGCGAGCACGGATGCGCTGCTGCTTTGCGGCGCTAGGACTTCCTCTCGATCTTGAGATCGGCAAGAGATCGTCTATATCAACCACGAGTTTGGACTCGTTAAGCTTTGTCGGTCTTCAAGGGTATATTCTCTACGGATGTACATCCGCCCGTTGTTTGTATCTAGTAGATAGATCTTGGTACATAGTTGTTCCCATCGTAGGAAAATTTTTGTTTTCTATGATGCGAATCCTACACGATCCTCCTGCTGTAGCTAACTGATTTGCATAATTACCAAATTGATGCCTCCATTGTAGGTAATAAGCCGAGCATACCGTAAATTTTTCATGGCTTGTAGGCGCCCCAAGCGATGAAATCCTCAAAACCATGATTACTATGCAGAGGAATCTGTAGTATTCTGCCAACGTCCACCATATCAAACAGTTCATGTAGAAGCACTTCGTCCTAGGCTCCAGATATAGGGTCAATTAGCTCACTAACTTTGGTGTAGACCACTGCGCCTCGAGGAGATATGATCTTTCTGTCCGGACTACTCGGGATCCAAGGATCGGTCCAAATGTTAATTTGTTCTCCCGTTTCCACTCTCCAAATATACCCTCTTTTAAAGGTAGCAATGCCAGCAACTATACTTCGCCATATAAAGGATGATCCCACCTTAGAATATCACCATCTAAGTAATATTTCACCCTTAACACTTGTGCACATAAAATATTCAGATAATCGATAAGTCTCTAAACTTGTTTTGCCAACAAGAGACTTGTCTGCTTAAGGTTCCCATGTAGAAGCAATGAATATCTATACGGGCCTGGCCCGGCCCGTTAGCCAGGTTTGCCACAAGTCCGCAACGGGCCGAAGGCAGATCATCAGTAGGCCTATCCTATACTTCCTTGTTTGACCCTTTTCGAAACCCAAAGAAAAAAAATACAGCAAAGGGGGAGCTGCCAAATCCATCGCCAACCACCGCCGCCGCCGGCGATGTCTCCGTCCGCCGACACCGCCGCGCCCGCCCCCACATCCGGCCCACCGCTCGCGCCCCTCATCGCCGCGCAGCTCAAGTTTCTCCTCTCCAACCCCAATCTCCCGGTCAAGGTACGTACATGGAGCGCCCACTACTGCCCCACCATTCCACTCCCTCCTCTCACCCCGTCTCTCCGCGGCCGCTTGCAGTTAGGGCAGATCTGGTCCGGATGCCGGAACGGCCGCTACGCCGATCGCTTCACCCTCGCCATCCCTTTCTGCCTCGACTATGTCTACTGTAACGCACCTCACCCGCTCGCTCGCTTGCTGTAATGGTTTAGGTTTCCTGTTTGGTGGCTCTGACTGCTGTTTCGCAGGGGATTTCCTGTATAACGCGTTGTACCCGAAGGTGGCGCCCGACGTGGTGTTTGGGCCGGGCGACGAAGGGTTCCAGCCGCTGGTCGAGTATGATGATGCCGGGAATGGGGGCAAGAGCTGCCTGGCACAATGGGATTTCCGCGACCCAAGGGGACTACTCAACCTCGTGGAAGAGCTCCGGTCAGGATCCTTTGCTTCTCCTGTTCTCTGGTATTGTGTGGTTAGTCGTGTTGTCCGTAATAGCTCTGCATGCATGTCGACTAGACTGGAGGCAGTATCGATGTGGAGTTGTCAGCGTTCAGTATGCATATGCAGGAGTGGAGCTAGCAATTGGTTATAGAAACGGTCAAATTAAGAAATTGAAAATTTGCATAATCGGTGTCATACTAAACGAATCAACATGCGTGATTCTTAAGTATTTTGTTTTGGCGACGCTTATCCTATTTTCTCTAGTCCATGTAAAGGCAATGGAATAGTCATTGAAGGCCCTGCTTTGTTTCTTCATATAGCAAGAGGAAATTTTCTTAAAGAGGGAACTGCTACTTATCTCTTTTAGGGTCAAACCCAAGCAAAACAACCTCCTTGATTGGCCAAGCTTCCTTTTACAATTTCTGTTTAGGGCTTGTCCCTTGTAAATATGTTGTAATGTTTGTTGTATATATGGAAAAAAATACTTTAGGGGTCTCCCCTAAAGTTATCCGGTAAAAAACATATGAATTGATAATGTGCTCCGTGTAGTCAATAAATTTAACCTTATAATTTGATTCCAAATTATATGATCGATTTCATGCTAGTCACCCCTTTGCAATATTTTATTTTCTCTGAAGCATTTATCGTTAACATACATACTCACAAGACATTTATCTCATTTTGCCGAAATAACTTACTCCCTTTGATCCAAATTACTCCCACCATCCCCAATTAATTGTCTCAGCTTTGTCTAGATAAGGTTTCAGTGTGTAGATACATCCTTATCTAGACAAAGGCGAGTCAGTTAATTTGGGATGGAGGGAATACTTGTCACGGGTTCATTGAATCTAGACAGATTTTAGGCAATATTTTGCCTAAAACTGTGACAAGTAATCTGGATCGTAGGCAGTAATTAAAGGACTCTCAACTTAATGAAGCGTAAACAAGCTGCAACAAAAGGTCAGCAACTTGATGATAACTGGGCTTGCACTTGGTTGCGCTAGCCATTATTGACTGGAAATTACCAAATACACAACGCATGCATCATATAGTGAAGATAGTGCTGTTTCCACAACATAATGTATTGTTATAGTAAGAGGAATCAGGAGGGCCAGTGACGATGTTGACTTGAAATAATGGTGTCATGAGTTGACCAGATTGTCGGTGCGCAAAGCATACTGGTGATTTTCCTATTAGTTTTTGTGCTTAACTTCCTTCTAAACTATTTGCTACCTGCTTCATTTGCTGCAGGTTATTATACATAGAATACCAAAAGAAGCAGGTTGCTGAGGTCGATGATACAAGACTGAAGTTCGAAGTAGACACAGTTCTTGCTAAGGAGGTAAGCACGCTACCGTTGCCACTTTTGGCCTTCTGTTGCATTGACTGCATATCTAAATGTCTGAAGTAACTAGAAAGGTATTCTTGATATAATGTTTTTTTAATATAGTGAGACAGACATGATCATGCGAATGAGATGCAGGTTGAGCGATTTGGCTGTCTTATTACCATTTGTTTTATCAGCTTCACTGTTAAAATCCATTTTGACTGAGAAATAAAATTTTCCATGTTTAGGGGATTGAGGTCTGCATGGTATCATCGACTGATCGGGTAAGTTTACAATGCCATAACCTTTTTATTCTGTTAAAATTGATGCCTTTTCTCATCTTGTATTCTTCATATTCTTTATAGCCAGATGAGGTGAAGTTTGCTGTTCCGCTTCTGGATTTGGACTTAAAACAGCTGGTGCCTGGATGTCCATGGAAATTTCCTCAAAAGATCCATCTGCAGGTTCCTCTAAAGCCCCTCCTTTCTTGTACATGAACTTGTACATGTAAAAACAGTAGCAGGGATGATGATTATAATTGAGAAATATTTCATATCAGCAAAGTTTCTGTTGGTTATGCCCTTGTGCTCCTTGAATTGTTACACTACAATCGTGATAGGACTGGGGTCCTAAGGCCTGATTGAGTTACCACAGGACGTAGGTGGTTTATGGCAACCACACCACAAGGGGAGGGATGAAAGGGACTAGGAATAGATTAACTACTTGCTTAATTTGAAATACATGCACCTTGCTCCTTATGTAGGGCCAGAACTTGCTACAAAATATGAAGGATAGGGATGAACCAACTAAGCATAGCAACTAATCTATAAGATATCAACAACTCATAAGCTAGAAACTGACAATTCTATTCCCTAGTTTAAATCTTGTTGCTGTTCATTTACAGGCACCTACATAACACTAACTCATATTTTCATTCTGGATTAATAGTTACCACAACTTTGTAACAAAGACGGTCCACATCTTCTCGAACTAAGATAACTGTATATCAAATCATTTGAAGGCTACTGCTATTGTTACCTATGGGGCATATGTTACCTATGGTCTTTGTTTGGATGGCAGCCAACTTTTTGGCATACCAATGCCCATCTGCCAATTCTACTTGATCTTCATTGCCAACATTGGCCAATTCATGGGCAAGAAAAACCTCGGTTCCTGTTTTGGAGAGCCAAATTTTGGGTAGGGCAGCCTTGGATTCAAACCAAGCACGCCCCTAATACTTACTGCTTTAGAATGTTCTGCCTATTGGATCGTATGGTTATCAGAGCATTGTATCATCATATGACATGCAAATAGGCCGGATGTTTTCTTGTAAAAATAAAAGCATCAGGATTTGCAAGTCAACAATCCCACTGTTGCAAAGAAATATTATCTTCAGTGTGTCTTGTATTGTTGTGGTATTTCAGTCAAGTGGTAAATTGGAAGTATATGATATGATTGCAGTTTGCCCTCCAGATGCTTTTCAGGTAGCAGCAAAAAAATGCGGTGAACATATATAACAACTGTATTTAGTGTTAGGCAGTAGACACATCACTTTATATGTTTCATAATTTGGATAATCTGATGGAATTTAGGAGTTTTGTTGTGCATTTGAAAATGGGCTGCTGGGTTATTTTGCAGGCCATATTTCCGGTTAGCAGAAGTTACTCCTCTGTTCCTTCTGCACCCCGGCTGAAACTAATCTCAACCCCTGAAATGAAATCATTTTTCTCAGTGGACGCTGTCAAGCTCCCTGCATGGGTTGATGGGATGTAAGTCAACTTGCCACACAGCCACACTCCTGAGTAAATGGTTACATGAAGTGTCTCGTCTAGCATGTTACATGTCAAAACAGACTGCACCTGTGACATCTTTGTAAAATTTCACCAAAAGAAGCAGCATCTCTTTGTCACTGATGATCTCTCTTTCTTGGTCTAATTATGTAAAGGTGCATGGCAGAATATATTCTTGCTTTAGAAGATGATCTTAAGAACCAGGTAAATTGTTGTGCATTTTCTAGTAATTGTCTTAATCTGACTGTTTATTGTTATTGTTGGTGGTGCTATTTTTCTGTATCTTTTAGTTGTCATGTCAATTCCATTCGCACTGAATATGATATGTTAGTTAGGGATTGTGCGATGTGTAGTAGTTCTGCCACGTTAAAGCTGTGAGTACTTATGTGCTCAAGATTTTATTCTAGCTATGTTCGAAGGACGGGGCATGGGCAGAAAAAGGAATCAGGAAAAGACAGTAGTTTTTACGATATTACTGACATGGTAGCTGTAAGCAGGAGACCTCCTGCCATATTGTACCTTTTCCTTTTCAACCTTTATGGACAGAGATCAGACGTGCAACTTTTCATTTATTGAAGCATGTAAATCCACTTGAATCTTGAAACTTCACTACGGTTGAATCATTTAATTGGTTAAATAGAGCTTATTTCTAGGATACTATTAATGACACTGCTGGATTCGTTTTTGGAGTACAAACTTATGTTTCTGAACTATATTGAAGGTTGTCGAGGCATCAGCTTCAATTGGTTCCAGAAGACGTTTCATCGAGGCCCTAGCTCCTGCTTTCGGGAGACCATTAGAGGCTGATCCGGTACTAGTAATGTCTTTTCTTGCATTTTTGTGTTTTTTGGCATATCGTCTAACAACCCTGTGTATGCATCAGATTCTTTGCCGGAAAGCTACAGTTCTTTCCATTTCAGGGATTTTTACATTTCTGGTATGTCCATAACCATAAATACGTGAATCTACCTTCCTTTTCCATTTTCTTTTGTCTAATATAGTCACAGACTTTTGACTCAAACAGTCACAAACTTTGAACTCATGAAATCCCAGCTTTGGCGTCTAAACCACCAACTGTGAACTCATCAAATCAGAACTTTGGACAGTGCACATCTAAACTTTAATTCGACCACAGTGAACTTTTAAGTAGAAAACCGCTACTCCCTCTTTTCCTAAATATAAGATGTTTTCACAAGCCAAAATGACTTGCCAGAACTTCTTATATTTAGGAACAGAGGAAGTATCCGTTAACTCGTATCTTGGTTGCATCTGATATTGCCGGTTGATTAATATAACGCAGCATGTTCTCAAAAAAAAAAAACTCGTATCTTGGTTAGAAAAAATTGGCAGGTGCTTTGAACCGCAGCCACATCCGTTTCTTGTGCTGAAGATAGTGCAAAACAGTGGAAAATGGAATGCCTTATCCACATTTCTTCCTACTTTTCTTATTATTAGGTTATTAGTAAGCGTTTATGGCACCCATCAGCAGTACATATTTCAATTCTAAACTTCCAAACCCCTTGATTCTGAACTTAGAATGATGGAAAGAGTTCTTTTTATCCTTGGGTGGTTTCACAAGTGGTTTTGGCTTACATTGATGCCATTTATCTGCCACACCACTGCCATGTCACCGAGTTCCTTTTATTCATCTGTGTATACCAATTTTTTTCATTTCTAATATTTTCTGTGGAAGCTTTTTGTCTGATTGGTAGAGTTTGTTATAGACTGTTGTTGTAGCGTTTGTTTGTTCAGTGAGTTAGTGGACATTCACGTCACCCAGAACCACATTTGAGACCACCCAAGGGTGAAAAGTGTTGTTTAATTAGTTTGAGGCTGCGATTCAAACAATTTTAGATTTTAAGGTTGAAAACTGAACATTTTCCATACTTCATGGCTGAAAGTAGACTTTTTCCTTGTAATAATGCTTTCTATAATTTTTTTTTGGCATTTGGCATCATATATTTTGATTCTCTAATCTGGTATACCTCATATTTGTGGATTAACCACTAACCAGTGACTTGTAACGCAATGTGATCTTGCAGGTTCACTTTATCATCCCCCTTCAGTTCCCAAAACAACAACCTATCCTGACCTTACAGAGTTGTCAGGTATTTATTTCGATACTCACCGCTTATGGTTATTTTTGATGTACATGCTTCATCAGTGGTCTTGCTTGTATGCTATTATTGATTTTTCATATAGATTCAGATGGGTGGTGGAAGTGACTCATGATGTTGTTCTTTTAGCTGTTTGTGCTATAACATTGGCATTCCTGATTCCTCGCAGCACTGTAATTCCCAAGGGATACCTATTACATCAACTCAAATAAATGACTACCCCTGGAGTCCTAGATGGGATGCTCCGGAAATGGTGGAGCGCATCTAGTAAGTCTGCATTCTACCTCTCTTCCATCTGCAGTGGTTTTCCCTTTTTTAAGAATCCAATTTAACGTTTCATCAACAAATTTACAGTGATTTCCTGGCTGACGAGTGCCAAAATTTCAAGAAGTTCTGCAGTGATGGTGTCCCTCAAATAAAGTAGCTAATGAGGTAATATTCTGAAGAACAAACTTTCCTCTTGGTGGTTTTGATTCATGCTTCTTGCGCAGTCAACTGATTGGTTTGCTCTCGTCTCTATTTAGGGAGCATCTCCACCCTTTTGGCTGCACGCTCTGTTTGTAACCTGTATGTCCTCAACTATTTGTGTGACAAGCGAGGAGCAAGGAAGCAGCCTGATCAGGCAGTACAATCCACAGGGTAGTAGTGCTTCTGTTTGGCTAGTAAATTGTGTACTATAGAGCGAAGCGAAGGAGCGTTGTTGGTTGTTGGCTCGTTCCACCCCAATTTGCCAGGATGGTTTGGGGGTGTAAATGGCAATACAGTTGTCCCTGTCTTTGTAGTTGTACATATGGTTCTGGTCGTCAAAATAACTCCAGTGTAAATTTTGCTGCAAGATGACAGTAAGGAGTAGGAACTGTTTTGTTCATGGGCATCTATGACAATTCGGGTGCCGTGAAAAATCCCATCTTGCTTGTTGTTCAGCTTATCTGGTTTCTCAGTTAGTTGTCAACATTGAAGTTCTCGCTCCATTGCGTGTAATGTTGAGCAAGTGAATTGGTCATCTTGCTTCATTTCTTGCTGAAGATTGACATTGTTTCTTCGGTTGACTATTAGAACTGTACATATTCTGGTACTCTGCGCTTCAGTATAGAAACTAAAGGTTAGAATGCACCCACCTGGATGTGGGTGATGGTTTGTGTCTTTTCCGTAATAATAGGCAAAGTAGGCCGTGTCGTATTTTTCGGTTGAAGTGCAAATTAGATGGCCGTTCTGAAAAAATACAAAAATGCTTCCGTTGCAATTTTGTTTTTGAACCGACTCGAAACACATTGGTTAGGTATGGAAAAGGCACATTTGGAGGCATGCTCTAAACCTCGTTTGGTGTCTCGTAAAAGACAAAATATTATTTAATGAAAGACGATGTTCTCATTGATACCGAAGGGCCATATGGTAACTTCATTAAGCTCAAGACTTGTTAGATTAATTTTTACAATATATGTATGGATTTGTGAGCGTTTGTCTATGTCTATTCATAGGGATGAGTATACGTACATATTTGTGAGTGTATGTGGCTGTACTGGGTTCCGCAAAGAAAAAGACCTCATTAAAGAGAAAAAAGTAGATTATATAGTTATAGTAAATCTTTTACTTTGCGTGTATTTAAAAAAAATCTACATAGTAAAATTTTCCAGTGACAACTATGATATACATCTAGTCATTAGAAAATTCTTGTATTTGTAAACAACATATAATATAGGTTTATATGACTTTTTTTTATAACTATAGCATATTTATCTAGATTTGCATGTTTAGGATGTCTTTTCTTGGAAAATACGTGTCACGTGGTGCGCGCGTGCGCGCAAGTGTGACCTATTCAAACTCAATCTCAACCGGAGGGCCTCGCAGATCGGACGGCCGATAGAGGCCACCCGCCGAACCCTAGCTGGCACTTCCGTCAATAAATACCACCAAGCAGGGCTTCACCCACAGCCGCCGCCGCCGCCGTTTGCTTCACCCCACCGTTCCTGTTCCCCCTGCCTCCATTCTTTACCCATATTTTCTCTCTCTTGTTGAAACGAATTGTGTATTGTATGCATCCACTTGCGTTTATCTACTCTCTGGATCAACTTGCGTGTTTTCTATGTGATTTTGTTTTGTCACACAATCTGTTGTGGATTGGGGATTTGGTGCAGATGACGACATGCATAACCTGCTTAAGGAGCAGAAGCTGGCTTTGCGAAGCAAGCCGTGTTGCTCTACTTCCATGACTCTGATGCACCATCCTTCTTCTGCACTTCGCATGTTTTTATTCTACGTCTCGTTTGCTTCTTGTTGATCTTTCTATGTTTTTTTTTCTTGTGAGTTTTATATTGATTGCCTGAGTTTTTTAGGATTTTTAATTACGAAATATCATGCTGAAAAAATAATATACTCCCTCTGTTTTAAAGTAGATGCTGAAGGTTTGTCAGAATTTAGATAAATCTATGTACTGAATAGTGTCTAGATTTATTTAAATTTTAATAAATCAGCGATATCTATTTTTTGAGACGGACGAATTATTATTATTTTCTTTGTTGGTAGTATATTTTAATAAAATGTTAGTCAGAGTTTTGCTAAAAAATGTTAGTCAAAGTCTTCCATTGGATACTGTGAGTAGCGAAGTCCAAATTAAATTTCTGAACGGAGTACCTATATGTTGTGTGCATGCAGAATCCAGGGTTTCGAGACCTCTCGCAGGACCTTCGGGTCGGTTTCACAATGGTTGAGCGACCTCGGTCGCTGCTACTCCCTCTGTTCCGATATATAAGACGTTTAACGATGTCATGGCCATATTTTTTAGGCAACGAAATTTTCGGAGTTTCCACATTTGCCCCTCACTTTTCGGTGCGCGGTCGGGTGTCGTCGTATCGCCGCATCTCGCTCCCCACCGCCCGAGGACAGCGGCCGCTGTCCCTCCTTTCCTCACACGAGCTCGAGCACCGCCGTCCCTCCTTCCCCCACATGAGCCCCATCTTGCTCCCCGATGCCGGCTTTCTCCCTGCAAAGATCCCCTCCATCGTCAAAGGTGGCATTTTTCCTCGCGGTCGCAGTATGCCTGCCCTCTAGTACGGGAGTCCACACTCCGTCCTGATCCTGCCAAGGTTTGTGCCGCCGCGGATTTTGAGTTTCCGGCCAAGGAAACTGCGCCAAATGAAGCACCAGCGCCGCCGGCATGGTTCAATCTGCATGAGCCAGCCCGTCCGGATGTGCAGAATACAAGCTGCGAGGAAGGAGCGATATCCCTCCTGTTCTATCCTCACCACCTCCAGGTCGTCCTCTTTTGTCTCCGCTGCCATGGATCCCGGACTCTACACCAACAGCGGCAGGAAGACCAGAGGTACAGGGTATCTCTCCCTCTCTCCTTATCTGTTTCTTCGATTCCGAGGACTGCCCAATCTGGATGATGTTGTGATTCTGCTGCATCGGACCATAGCAGTATCTCAAGACTGAGGGTGGAATGTACATTTGGTGTTCGTCTTCTCGGAATGGTAGTTACTTTATGTTCCACGCTTGTTGTTAGAGCATACTCCTTGTGATTTGTTCGAGTAGTAGCCTTGTGGATTTGAACTGTGGTGACATGTTGATTGCGTGTAACAGGAATTCAGAGTGAACTCTGTCTGCCCCTTCTATGCTTATAGTTTCTGAGTACTGAATTTTAGTGTGATAAGGCTTCATATTGTCAGCATGTGTCGGTTGTAGCACTGTCATGCTGTTGCTTTTGACTATCGAACGTCTGACGATGATTGTGTGACTGAAATTCATCTAGGACTCACTCGAGTTAGCACTGAAATCAATCTAAAAAAATTAGCACTAAAATCAATCTCGAAAAAGAAGTTAACACTAAAATCCACGTCCCATTCTATGATGTCAGTATCAGAACACTGAATTTCAGTCTCATCAGACTGACTACATTCTGTGTGGCATGGTTCAAAGCTTTGAACTATGCCACAAATTTGCTGCTGCTGGGGAGCAAAGAAGGAGCAAGTGAGGAGAAGCCTGGAGGTTGCCTAGACTGTGCCTGGAGGTGCCCCTAGTCTGAAGCACTCTCGATGGCCTTCTCCCACGGTCTCGGTCTGCGCTCTGCTCCTGCTCGGCGGGGGCAGTGGGCTTGCGAGCTGCCGGCGATCAATTCCGGAGAGCTGTTCGGTGAAGGTGGGTTGGTGCGACCTGGGCGACCTGCCAGTGATCGAATTTGGTGACCTGTGCAAGCTATCGGCCATCGATTCCGGCAAGCTGCTGGGTGGGGGCGGGCTGTCGGCGACCTGGGCGAGCTACGGGCGATCGATTCCGGCGAGCTACTGGGTGGGGGTGCGCTACCGGAGACCTGGGCGAGCTGCTGGCAATCGATTCTGGCGAGCTGCTGGGTGGGGGCGGGCTGCCGGCGATCGATTCCGGAGAGCTGCTGGGTGGGGCGGGCGGGCGGCCGGCGATCTAGGCGAGCTGTTGTCGATCTAGGCAATTGATTCCAGGAGACAGCAAGCGCATTTTCGGCCGCAAGCAAGGGCGCAAGTTCGTCCATGATTGATTCTACACGCGCGAGGGTGGACGAGGCACAAAGGGTTCCAGCTGCGAGATCAATTTGTGGATGGCTCGTTCAGACAGCTTGCGGGGGTATTTTTGTACATTGTTGCTAATTTTAGTGTTGTCCGAAAAACCTTAAACGTCTTATATATCGGAACGGAGGGAGTACCTCCTACGCATCTCGTCAAGTGCAACAATTGTACATATCGCATATGGGAACCCTAAAAACATTGTTGTTCAGATGATTTAGTATTTACGCTTGAAATAAGTAAGAACTACAGAACCCCCATATAAGTTTTGTAAAAGGACAAAGAAACCCCTCAACTAAAACGGCTCACATAATCCCTTCAAATTTGTAAAACCAGACAAATAATCCACAAGTTTGTAAAACCGGACAAATAATCCTTCGGAAACATGCAAGGTGGTTTTGATACTCCTTGAACCAAATTAAAATTAATGGCCTTGGATTTGTTTAGTTTTAGATGTCTAGCCCTAAAATTTGTCTAGATACATCTGAATCTAACAAATTTAAGTTTATTCGTTTAGATAAAAGGAAATAGTAATTGGATCATAATTATCTTTATTGACTCACTGCAACCTCCCATGTGACATAACTGTCAGCCTAACGAGAGCTTTGTACTGCCTTCTTGCCATGACACCGCTCACCTCTGTCAGCCTAATGAGTTTTGCTCACCTCTGTCGTTGTTAGGGCATCTCTAACGGCACAACCCAAATCAGCAATCCAAATGGTTTGTTTGCATCTCTAATGGTGTGTTTGGTTTTAGAACCAAGTGGAATGGAATGTCAGAGGTGCAATGGAACGACTCTATCAAGCGGTTTCAAATTAACCATTTTTGTAGGAAGAGTTACACTTATCTTTGTCATTAAGCAATTTCATAGTGTATCAACGTATGTTCTGCTGCTATGTATAATTATAATCACACTAATTTTTCTGGACTAAAATTAGGTGCCCAATATTAATCAGGCATAAAATCAATGCCAATCTCAACAAAAAGCACATGAATGAGCACTAATCTAGCTGCTGGCCTATTGCGGAGGATCATCATCACTACATAAAAGTTATCAGCAACTCTTCTTCATCATAGGCCACACCCAGATCGACAGATGCTCTCCGGCCAACGCGATCCAGACGAGTAGCAGCAGTGCCACGCCGTGTAGACCGCTCGCCACCGCCTGCTAGCCCGCTACTACCACCCCCTCTATCCTCCCCCATCGGCACCTTCTCTTTCCCGCTTGCCGCCTGCTAGCTTCCCCCGCCGATAGCTCCTCTTTCCTACCTGTCGCCACCGGCTTGTGCAGCGGCGCCGCCATGGGAGAGATGGGGAGGACGAATGAAACGTACCGAGAGACGAGGGGAAATGGGTGTGTGTGGGTTAATTTTGTTTGGGTGAGGGAGATATTTGAGCGTGGTTAGCCAGAGCAACATATAGATTCCACCACATTCTACCAAATCGGTGGAACCGGTAAATTTTGAATATAGAGGGTATATTTCCTTCGAAGGAACGGGTAGATTTTATTTCAATTTTCAACAAAACACAGGAACAAGCAAAAAGGCTAGAACGGTCCCATCCCATTACACTTGGTTCCAAAACCAAACACACCCTAACAGCACGACGCAAATCAGGGATCCAAATAGACAATATTTGTGATGTTGTCTGCCTCTACCAGAGCAGTGCCATAGCAAGGAGACCCATTTTGTTCTCTATTTGGCGGACAAACTTGATTGGCTGGTGGGCTAGATTGGCAGGAGGAAAGACAGCATGATAGAGGCAAATTTGGCATATAGATGGGTCGTGTGTGGACAGTCAGTCCGTTTGGCTCTCTCGCTAGGGGCTGTTTTTGGTCTGAATGTCTGGCTGGAAAAAAACAGACGGGTTAGAACTGTTTGGGTCTCCTCTTGTGGAAATGCCCTTATGGACATTCAACATGCAAACATCTAGATGCAAGCTCAATAGCTCACCAACATATCCATGGGTTCTCTGTCCCTTTTCCAAAACTTATGGGGGTTATCTATACTTCTTTCACGAAATAATGTTAATGTATGACCTTGAACATCATGTTGACCATGTCAAGGTGGAAACTAGTTGCTGAATATGCTTTATCCACCGAACCTAGTAAAGTCAGCTTGTGGCATATATGCTAATTACAGGTTTGTTTGACTCTCCCGCTAGGGGCTGTTTTTCAGTCCGGGTGTTCGGGTGGACAAAAACAGACAGGTCAGAACTATTTGGGTCTCCTCCTGTGGAGATGGCCTTAGGGACATTCAACATGCAAACTTCTAGATGCAAGCCGACAATAGCTCACCAGAGTAGTACTCCCAATGACACGGCCACAGAAAGGCAGCACGCCAATATATCCACGGGTTCTCTGTCCCTTTTCCAAAACTTATGGGGGGTTATCTATACTTCTTCCTCGAAATAATGTTAATGTATGACCTCGAACATCCCGTTGATCATGCCAAGGTGGAAACTAGTTGCTGAATATGCTTTATCCATTGAACCTAGTAAAGAAATCATGTGGCATATATGCTAATTACAGTTATCACGCTGAAGCTTCAAATATTGAGTGAGAACTGTCTCTTTGTTTTGTTGTGTCTTCTTGGTGAAACGTTTGATATTGAACTTGATATATTTTAGTGGATGTTTCATCATTGCTTGGGTAATGTTAGCTTCGTCATTGCAGGTACAATTGTGTGGCCATTACGCCTAGTTGTTGCTCTATTCTCGCTTAAGTCCTATGAGCAGGGGGTGGATATATCAGGTAACTTTGATTGTTTTAGAAAAGTTAGTTGATTTGTTTTAAAACCAGAGAGGGTAAAGGGCATTATAATGTTGACTTACTTACATCTAGTCCTGGCAACATTATGTTTCCTTGGGGTCGGGACAAAGGAGGTATGAGTGATCAAATTTTAGGGACGGTGCTAAGTATAATATGAGTGTACTAATGTGCCAATGTGGAAATGTACCTTAGGGCATATACAGGAGGGGTGTTTTAAAGTTACACTTTTTGTCTAAATAGAAGAGAGAACAAAGAAAGAAAAGGTTCATTTCCCTTTGTTAAGAGATGAGCTCTTAAAAATCGGGAGAAGCTATTTTCTTTATACTAGCCTGTTTTCCGAAGTTAAAGGGTGTCAAAATGTATATGCGTGTAACACCCCAGCATTTAGAAACCAACAAATGGTAGAAATAGGATTTTGTGCATGTGCATGCATTCATCTGTAAAATACGGGTAAATTTTTCGCCAGACAAAAACCTAAAGTGATCAGAGTTTCTTTCACCATCGAGAGGCGGGAATAACTTTTTATAGTGATTGTTATAAATTTTGACATGACTTTATGAATTAATGTGTTTTGGGGGGAATAATTTGAATTCAAATTTGAAATTTGAATCATTTGGAAAATATTTAAAATTTAGAAGTTAATATTTTAAAATGTTTTCCAAAATTATTTAGTAATATTGTTTGTTTATATTAAAGATATATTAAACAATAATAAGAATTTAAAACAAAGAAATTCAAATAAGAAAGGAATTCTTATTTCTTTTCTTTATTCCATAATCATATTACAGTATGAGGTTGATACAACAAATAAAGCAATTCATTACAGTAAGAGAATTACAAGAAATGAAATTCTATTATAAAGAAATTATTACAAGATTCTTACAAAAGAATAAAATGAAGATTACAATAAAAACCCTATAAATCTATCTATTCCTATACTAATATTGAGCATCCAGATCTTGTACCTGCAAATAGAAAGAGAATAAAAGACTAGTCTCAGTAGAGAACAGTGAAGTGCACTGTTCAAACTTACATCATTGAGTAGTAAAAGGGGCAAATTTCACCAATATATAGAATCTGTTCTTTTCAAAAAAAAGAGCTTCAAATCCACATCATTAGCACAGTAAAAGGGGCAAGTTTCACCAGAGCAGTAATTAGTAAACGGATAGAAGTGAAAGTCAATTCACTTGATCTGATCTACAACCAGCCAAGCAGCCAAATAGCTTAGTCACCTAAATGCATGTAGTGTGTTGTCTACACAACAGTAACAGAACAAGCAGTCCAAAAAGGAAGTGCACAACCATAGCACAACTACCAGGATTTCATCTTTCCATTCTCAAGCACAAAACCAAGAACACACTGAGTCTGCCAAAGCCCAAACTAAACCACCAACCACGATACACAACAAATCATCCAACCATCTACAAGATGGTGACATAAGGAGGGAGTGAGCAGGTGGATAGCAAGGTCAAGATCAAGATCATCAGCTAGGAGGAGCAGGAACAGCACCAGGAGGTGTAGAGCCAAATCAAGCCAACAAAAACAAGTGAACCAGAGCAAGCCAGCAAAAACAAGCTAGCACCATAACATCATCATCAACAACTAAATTGTGTGGTGAGTATACATACAACAATCGCATGGTCCATTTATATCAGATCATATGATATTTTCTTCTCAGAAAAACACCCAAGTGGGGTGTATCCATCACAAAAGGAAGTTTAACTAAAAGCCAATGACCAATCTTTAAACACAAATCCAGGATCTCATCTTGTGCATCATAGATCCTTGATATAAATCTATATCTGCACATCCCAATATAACAACATCCCTAGATCAAGATTTCTGGGCACATCTCTAAGAAGTAGCACCTCAGAAATCAACAGATCTTAAGGATCTATATTAAACGATGAGGATGCCAATCATTTTATTAATAAATTCAAGAATCATTAATTGATACCATGCATCAGAACACATCTATGAAGGATAACTAGTAACAAACTTAGTTTTACCTAGTTATGCCTCAGACCAGCATCACATGCTAAGAGAAGTATAGCATCTGTGGATAATAAATCCAGCAGGAAATTTCAATTTATTTAGCCAAGCCACACTTGGACACAAGTAGAATTTAGCTCAATGTTAGAATTACACTTATGTACCATTTCAAAGAAGGTGTCACAAGTATAATTTCTAAACCAAGCAAATCCTACACTCAGATTTTTACAAGTAAAATTGCAGAAGGTAACTAATCATTTTCCTGGAAACATCAATCAGGAATCATAGTTATGTTTGCATATATACAATCAGAGGATCATGAAGTAACATATAGACTCCAATCTAAACATATCAACACAGGTCAATGTATCAAACATAGTGAACCATTACTAACAGTACCACTGCGAGTATTAAGAACCTAGAACATTAGTGAAATCTACATCACTAGAGTCAACAGGCAATAGCTTAACACAGTGGCATCATTACTTAGACAGTATCCAATCGCTTATTTGGAATAAGGTTAACAGATCCACTAACAACCTTACAATCCTTAGTAGACAATCATCTAGAACTGTATAACCACCACTACCAGTTATAATTCAATCATCATAATCAAACCAGAGGGATGAACCCTAATCGAACCAGGAACCCTAATTAGGGATTGCCACTAGAAGTAAATATAACCTAACAAGAGAGGTAGATGATATAGAGTCAGAGAGGGAGAAGAAGAACTTACTGTGGTCCTCGCTGATGATTGGAAGAGGAAGCAGAGGGGCCGACGAACGCACACGGTGGCACGAGGAGCACCCGAGGGTGCTACAACCCGCGCCAAGCCATGGCGGAGGCCACATCAACACCAGTGGTCGAACAACGCCACCACACCACCAAGAGCACATCACAGTACCACAGGAGCGGCGAAGAGGTACATTTTCGACAACCACCAAACCCTAGGGTTCGGGGTGGAGCCAGCCTGGCCGAAAGAAGGGCCTAGATACAAATCAAACTGGACCAGACGAGAGAGCGGTGTCGACTACCCCGCCTTACACCACTGGGGCGGCCGGGGAGGCCCAGGGCGGCGTGAATCGAACGACAAGTGTATTGGGTCGGTACGGGACAGTACCACTTGTTACGAGTGGGTTTGACCAGCCCAAGTGGGCCTGGTCAGGGCTGGGCCAGCCCAATGGGCTAGGTCCAGTTTGCAAGTAGAAAATTAGAAATAATAAAATACCAAAATACACATAGGATTTAATAAATTCTAATAAATAAAATAAAATCCCTAAAAAATACAAATAATATATTTTTAGGTTCATAATAATACAAGCTACCTAATAAAATTAAGAATTCTATTTTTAATAGAATAACTTTAAGTTAAAGATTTTTATACCATATATTCCTTATGATATTTAATAAAAATAAATAAAATACCTAAAAAAATACTTTTAGCATTCTTAATTAGTGTAGTATTTTATAAAATACTAACTTACTATTTAAGGTAGTAAAATAAAATCTTCTAAATTAAAAGACTTATTCTTTAAAAAGAATATTAAGAAAATGATAATAAGGGTTAAAAATAAATAAATATTAGTTTTTAACTCTATTACTAATATATTATATTACAAAAATATTGAATATAATATTTACAAAATATTAAAGGATGTTCCTTAAAAAAATATTTATTGCATAAAGAAATTCCAGAAATTAATATAATTTGGTAAAACACACAAAGAAGATAAATAATAAATGATGCATTATATTACTATGCATAATCATTTTTGCTTCTTTAAATATTATCCATACCGGGCAATAATGGTGTTTTGTAGAAATAGAAGCTCAAGGTCGAGTGCAAGCTTCCGACTTCACTACCTGGCAATCTGAAGGCAAGTTCATCACTTGCTCATGTCCTTTGATGAGTCTTTATCAAAGTAATTTGCAAAATTGTGTGTTATCATCTATGTCTTGGAGAAAGAAAATGTTATTTGAGAAATAAATTGTTGATATCATCCTAAGTGGTGATATGGATAAGGTGAGCCTTGGAACTTAGGTTTCCATTTGCAATGAGATTAATCACCTAGGACTTAACAACCCATGACATCACTGATTCTAGCGCCGTATATTACACGTTAACCATGAGATTTGGAATGGGACAGAGAAGTCAGCTGTATTTTTTTCCTCTTGCATGTAGCTGGATGCGCAAGTCGTGGCTGTTATCCTCGTAGCGTGCATTAATTGGTAATTCGTAGAGGATATGCAGCATATGGGTGGGAACCCTCAACGTCCCACGATAGTTCTGGTATCTGAACGATCAGTACCAATCATTGTCGTAATTCAATGTGTGGGCATGGCGTACACCAAGGAGACATGCGGGGTCGCAAAGGGGGCAGTGATTGGCTTAGATCATCTACTAGGCCCCACATCACGGAATTGTGGACGAGAAAGTACGCTCGATTGTGCAACAAGGATTTGATCTCTCATGGGTAAAGTAACGCACCCCTGCAGAGTGTAAGAACTGTAACTTGTTACTCCCTGTTCCTGGAAGGAGCTACGAACGCGGCAGGAAAGGAACTCCATGAAAGTTCTGGTTAACTTGTGAAGCCTAATGGGCATAGTTTTTTGATAATAAAATCAATCTTTGAAGAAAGGTTTACGAAAACTGTATAGTGCCAAGGACTAATAGTCCGAGGTGGTAGATAGATCATAAAAATTCCCACCTTGCATATAATGAACTTGCTAGGTAATGCTGTTACTAACTCTTTTCTTTGATTCCCTACTTAGACTCTGAGGATCCAGAAGATACTCCATTATACACAGCTGAAGGCCAAGAGGATGTCTACTACGAGGAGCCAGATCTGTCTAGAGGAGTGGAAGGGGTGGTCTATGAGATACGTTATGGAGTGGAGGGCAACGAGTCTAAATATTTGCCATAGTTATTAGTAACTAATTGAGCCGAGCAGCAAAAATCTTATATGATAAGTTGTTGAGCTCAATTTGGAGTATAAGTTTGAAACTTTAAATCTACCGCTAAAACAGTTTAAGTTTGGTTTGTAAGTTGAATCTTTTGAAGTCTAGAACTTCTGGTATTGTAATAATAATAATGTGTGTATGTTTGTAATATGGACCCGCAATGTTTCTGTTTTACCACTATGAGAGTATTTTTTGACAAATCTGGCCAATTTGAACAACTTCAACCAGCTCTGCCCCTCGGGCGAAACTAATTTGGAATCTTACCCCTCATGTCGGTGCCACTTCAAACGGTGCCGACCTAACACATGTCGGCGATGGCGCCGAACTTGCCACTGGGGTGGGCGCCTGGCTGACGTGGCCGCTATGTTGGCGCCATTTCAAATGGCGCCGACCCTAGGGTTATAGAGAATCGACCAGTTCCCTTTCTCCCCGATCCAATCATACCACCACAGCCGCCTCCGGCCGCCTCCGCCCTCACACGCGACGCCGGCCGGCGCACCACCTCCCGCCGCTCCTCCTCCGCTCTCTCCACCTCCGCCCATCTCCGGACCACCTCCCTCCGCTCCTCCACCACCCCGCATGCCGGCCGCCGCGTCCACACGCATGCAGGTCACCGCCCACAGCACGCAGGCCGCCGGCCGCTCCGGCGGGTGGGCTGCCTCCCTCCGGCGTGGAGGATGGGCTGATCCCTCTCTGGCCATCTCCTTGTCCCGCACCTCTCCCCTACGACCGCAGGTACCTCTCCCCTTCCCTCCCCTCTCTCAAATCCCCTCCCTCTATTCTAAAATGTTGTGAAAATGTTGTATGTAGTTATGTAAGTGTTAGTTAATTGTAATTATTGAACTTAGATGAATCATACAATGTAATTATACAATGTTGTATGTAAACTAATGTTGTATGTAAACTAATGTTGTATGTACAAAGTAATGTTGTATGTAAACTAATGTTGTATGTAAACTTAGTTAATTGTAATCATACAATGTAATTATGTTGTATGTGAAGCATTAATTGTAATTATTCAAGTGTTGCTAATGTAGATATTTCAATTAGATGATATTGCTACAAGTTTGGCCAACATATGATGTAACATATTGCTAATGACTAATGTAGATAGTAATGTCGATATTTCACTTAGATGATATTTCACTTAGATGATATTTAACTTAGTAATTATACATATGATGTAATTATTCCACCTCTAGGAGTTTTTTTGTAGGATTTGTTTGTACGATACGGATACATGTGCTTGAGCTTGTAGATATTTCACTTAGATGATATTTTTTTGGAGTTGTTTGTAGGAGTTGTTAGGAGTTGCTAGATTGATTGGTATTGGCTAGTTTGTGTGTGTGTTGTAAGCATGTGCAACATATATGAATGATATTGGCTAGTTTGT
This sequence comes from Avena sativa, assembly GCA_916181665.1. NCBI lineage: Eukaryota > Viridiplantae > Streptophyta > Magnoliopsida > Poales > Poaceae > Avena > Avena sativa. The sequence goes on from OV702280.1 coordinate 431,379,072, forward strand.
GTAGGGTGATTGTAGTAAAATGAGTAGGTTAGAGCAATGGAGCAATGGTATTTTAGGGTGATTGTAAATGGCATGGTATTATTGGTTGCACATTGTCGCATTTTGTTGGGTATTGCGTTCTCTAATGGATGCTTTGGTATTTTTTTGGCTATTAATATAGATGTCTTATGCAAAAGTCCTTCATGTGCATCACGGTGGGCGTGTTGTGCAATCGGATTGTGGTGTTGAGTTTGTGGATATGGCAAATACTGTGATATTTTTTCCGACTAGTCCTAGTCTTAGTGATGTTGTTGTCAAGGTTAGAGCTGCCCTTGGATGGAGTGACAAAGGCGATGAAGTTGTTTTGGAAGGAAGATACGATGCGGTTAGCTCTAGATCTTATATTGAGATGATCCCGATCAACGATGACAACGAGTGGGATATATACAAAGAGCTAGTGGAGAACTCGCAAATAAAATCTTTGGTCGTGTTTGCCGTCAAGGTCACCGGGCATTGCCCATCTTCTCATCGACTTGAACAAGCGGCCCTCGGTTATCGAAAGAAGCAACGATGATCGTCCTGAGGATGTGTATGATGCGGGTCCAAGCCAACCGCCTGTGTGGGACACAGAAAATCAACAAGATGAAGATTACTTGGAGGAGATTATGGAGGAGCCCAGTTATGTTGAAAGAGAACGAGTAGAGATCATCGAGGAGAAAATGAATGTTGAAACCTTAGAGCCGATCGAGGAAGAGTTTGTAGTTGTCTCGCCAATCAACATTCCATCATCGCCTTGTGTACCTTTGGTGGCATCCTCGATGCTTGAGGGAGATCCATATACCTATGAAGATGACAATGAAGAGGACAAGGGGTATGAACATGATTACGCTACGGACTTGTATGATGATCGTTCGGTTCCCAAGTTTTTGGAGAAGGAGACCGATGCATTTGTCAAGGTGTGGGGTAGAGATCCTAATGTTCATGAGTTCAAGGATGTTAGGTAGGCTCACCTAGCCGTGGCAGACTCGAACCTGTGGGAGTGTGGGCCGGAGCGGCCTAGACCCCTCACCGAAGACGAGGCACAGAGTCGACCTAGGGCACGGCCTTTGATATACCCGGGGCTAAAATTCAAGGCTATGTTGGGCATGCAAGTATGGTTCCAGGAGTACGCCGTAAGTCATCATCGACCCTACATAGTGTTCAAGTCCGACCAAAATGAAAGATATGTTTTGATATGCGAGAATGAAGATTGTCCATGGAAGGTATGGGCAAGGAAGAAGAAACCTGAAGGTTGGTGGAAGATAAGTAAGTATGAAGGTCCGCACACATGTGGCAATGCTGTCCTGGAGGGCAACAAGCACCGACAACTGACATCTACTTTTATTGCACACCGGTGTACCAATGCCATCAAAGCTACCCCTATCCTGCAAGCGGCCTCTTTGGTCCAATTTGTGAAACTCATATTTGACTATCATATCAAGTATGGAAAGGCTTGGATGGCTAAGCAACTGGCTATGAAGATGGTTTATGGTGATTGGGAGGAAGCATATGGGAGGCTCCCTAGGTTGTTGGCGGCGATGGCACATCGGAACCCTGGTATGACGCACATTGTGCAGCCCCATCCAATTGAGACTCGCACGGTCGAAGGTGTCAAGTACCAAGTGTTTCGTTGAGCATTTTGGTGCTTCCACCCTTGTGTTGAAGCATTCAAGCATTGTCGTCCATTTCTTTGTGTGGATGGAACGTTCCTTACAGGGAAGTTTAGGGGCACCCTTCTTGTTGCTATCTCTTGCGACGCGGACAACCGATTGGTCCTGCTTGCCTTTGCTCTTGTGGAAAAGGAGGACAACGTCAGCTGGAACTGGTTCATGCACTTGGTGAGGACTACGATTGTTGGCCCCAGAAGAGAAGTCTGTGTCATTTCTGATCGCAATACGACCATATTGAATGCCATGAGGGCAGAAATACCTGATCATCCCCTTGTTAAGCACTGTTGGTGCATAAGGCATTTCGCAGGTAATTTCTACCATGCTTGTCGTAATAGAGAAATGACTGAGTATCTCCGTAGGCTTACCTTGGTGTTTGATTTGGCTGTATTTGAAGATATGTTTAATGAGTTGTATGGCTTGACAAATGAGAAGGGGAAGGGTTTTCTTAGGGAGAATTTGCCGAAGAAACACCTATGGGCTCAAGCTTTCGATCAGGATGGGGTTCGGTATGGTCACATGACAAGTAACATGGCCGAGATATTCAATAAGGTGCTAAAGGGTATCCGCACGCTACCGGTAACTGCCATCGCATCCTTTACTTTTGACAAGTGCAACGAGTATTGGGTCACGAGGAGCGACGAAGTCAAGGTGCTAATTAATGTCGACAAAAGATGGCCAAAGACTGTTGAAGAAGAACTTGGATACCAAGCCACAAAATCTCATGACCAAACATGGACTTGTTTTGATAAGGAGGTCTGGAAGTATGAGGTTTCGGAGGTAGGAGGTACCAACTCAGGTGGTGAGTAGTATGGTGGTCGAAAATATGTTGTTGTGCTTGCTCAGTACTCTTGCACGTGCCAGATGCCTTTACAAATCCATCTACCATGCTCTCATATAATAACCGCGTGTCGTGCTCGGGCCGTGGACCCATACAACTCTGTCTCACGGTTCTACAATCTTGAAGAGCTATATCACACATGGGCTGGTAGATTTGAGCCTTACCTAGACATGGCCCAATGGCCTAAGTATACCGGGCCGGTGTACTTACCAGATAGCAAGCTAATGATCGACACAAAAGGGCGAAGAGCGACTAAGAGGTTCAAGATGGACATGGACCAAGACGATGGAGGGACAACTTCAAGCGCCCCCGTCCAAATGATGATTTTATGGAGGACTCCGTGAAGAATCGTTGTTCGGTATGTAGCGAAGAAGGTCACAAGAACACAAAAAAGCTAAGTTGTGAGGATCGGAAGAAGAAACTAGCCGCGGAAAAAGTAGCGGCGGAAGCCACTACCGCCGTGGCCGTTAGTAACCCTTCATCAAGCGGGCGTGGTAGAGGCCCTAAGAGGCCTCGAGGGACTAGACATATGAAAGGTTATCGCTGTCGTCCAAAGGTGATAGGGAAATTAGCCGAGGCGTTACAACGGGCTAGAAAGGTTATATTTTGTCCTATGCATGTTTACTTCTATTTTTAACAGATTATTCTTGTTAGGTGTCCTCAATTTTATGCTATAAATTATCTTTCAATTATAACTGCATGTTTCTGAAACTCACAAAAAACCTTGTCTTTGCAGGATGGAGGCTCGGTACCATCTTCTTGAGGCGGAGTATGAGGAGATCCACCAAGGTCGCATACTCTCGGAAACCCAGGTATGCACGTATTGTCTAACATGATCATCACTAAATTAATTATTGCTCTCTATTACTGTTTATTACTTGCTTAACTAATGTTAATCGCTATATTGGCAGGCTCTACTACCCCTTCGCATACGTGGACACAAGGTCAATACAGAGCAGATGGTTTTTGATAAGAGGTACACACCATACTTAGGAGGGCGAATCTGATTGGCTTTGTGACCATGATTGAGCGCGGGCTGCCGACCTACAACAGTGTCGCCCTTACAACGCTAGTCGATAGATGGCACATGGAGACACACACGTTCCACCTTCCATGTGGCGAGATGACTATAACTTTGCAAGACATGGCGATGTTGACCGCCTTGCCTATCTCAGGATGGGTTGTGACTGGAAAGATACAGGCAGACAGATTCAGGGACATGGTTGAAGAGCTTCTAGGAGTAAGGCCACCGGAGAAAATTGCTGGGACAAAGGGGAGCAAGATAGGTGGGCTGAGATTGACTTGGATAGAACACCACTTTGGGCATCTTCCCCTCGATGCCAACGAGGAGACCGTATCACGGTATGCTCGAGCGTATGTGATGTATGTGTTTGGGAAGGTGCTTTTTTTTAGACTCCAGGGTAGCGACGTCTCATGGATGTATTTTACTCTACTACGTGACTGGGACGATGCTGGGATATACAGCTGAGGTTCGGCTAGGTTGGCTTACTTGTATCGACAACTTGATGATGCTTGTAGGAGGAGCAAGGGTACATCAAACATGGGTGGTTGTGTTCTGGTCTTACAGGTTGGTTTTCTTTGACCAACATAATTATTTGCATTACCATTTATCTTTGCATAACCATCTAGCTTTGCATAAACTATTTGCTTATTTTCAGGTTTGGAGCTGGCTTAGATTTCCCATAGGCCGACCCACCACATACGCACCCAGGGATTGGGAACACCCCGAATAAGACCGTGCACCCACCTTTGTGTACTTTTATGAGGATGTATCTACCAAGTGGGGGCCCTCCGATAATCTGTATTGAGCATACACCGAGGATTTTGACTCCTTGCGTCGGGGGCAGGTGAGTGTCATATCGATTTTGCTTAATGTATGTTGTCATTGTTGCCTAACATCTTCTTATTTCACTCATAGGTTACATGGCAGCCGTACACTGTGAGTGAGTTAGGCGAGGACTTTAACTTAAACCCGATGTGCACTCAAGACGTGGATATATGGACGAAGAGATGCCCGCTCATTTTCTTCTACGCGGTCGAGTACCACCTTCCACAACGAGTCGGGATGCAGTTTGGTAAGGTCCAGGAATTGCCCCCGGAGCACTTCTCCACCTCGTCTGATCTGCACAAATAAGATTAAGCGCCAATGCCTTTATCCTGTCGCATATATGTTTCTCCTTGGTTCTTCATTGTCTCCTCTATGTGATTTTTGATAGGCTTGATAGAAGGAAAAACAAGTCAATTACTGATTGGGAACATCATCACCGGGAGTATATCCGGGAATGGAATGACAAGGCATCTCATAAGGATATCCTCCAGCAGAGTTGGGATTATAACAACTGTCGAGACTACGAGACATGGATGCAGAAAGCTACTCGGGTTCATCTCAAGCCCAGCTGGACCAACGTCGATTACTTAGAAGAGGGATCCGACGAGCCAAATGAGTTTGATGAAGAGGTCCGGATGGACAAGCGTGTTGACCATGGCCCCGTGCGAAACCGTGTGGTAAGAACATAGTAATATCAAGCACTGAATTATTTGCTAGTTCTCGTTGATGATGTTCATATGTGTCATGCTTTGTAGTCCGGTGAGCTTGTACGAGGTAACAAAGAAGCTGAAGTGGCGCTGAGGGTTACTCCGGGAAGTCCAGCTGCCGAGTCTACCCTGCGCAAGTGTCTCGAGGTAACGACTAGCAAAGTTCACAAGTTTGGCAAATGTACGTATGTTTCCCGCTCGTTCCCTGTGCAAGTGTCTACAAGTTTGGCCAACACTTACATTGTTCTATGTAACTACCTCGGTGAATTACGCTCCTAGTTACAAGCCTGGATGAGCGGAAATGGTTGAAATAGTACGGTGGGGCCCAAATGCCACTCACAGGTAGACCTTTCGGCCGTCCCAACCATTTCCAAACATCGGGACAAGAACGGGCGGCGTAATCGGCAGGCGAAGGGATCAACTACATACACAAATGAGTATGTATGCAAGCCACCATACAACAGTACATCAGAGCCATTCCATCTAAAAAGAAAGGAAATATAGCAACGCCATACGGCAAGATTCAAATGTCCTAGATAGATATAATAGTTTAGGATATCCCCTCATACATCAAACATCAGAGTATCAGGCGGAAGCGGCAAACAAGATCCGAGTACGGATAAGAAGCAAATCGGCATAAGATGCCCCATAAATAATCACATCCCGCCCACAGATCTCACGGATCCCCGTTCCCGGAATCTCTACACCGAACGATCGTTGCCCACATCGTCCGCCTCCTCCACCCAGTATCGATCTTGTGAGTGTACCTGTTCATCTGAATCAAATAATTTATCGTGTGAGACCCTAGGGGTACTTAGCAAGTCTTTATGCCTCTAAAGGGGACACAACCTGGGGTGACGCAATTGCAGCAAAAGATAAACCCTAACAGTTCTATAGATACTCGCTAACCATCCGCCTAACCAACGATAGACGGATGTCCGTGAATTAATGACAACAGTTATAACAGTAATATCAACAGATCCATCCTCCTCCTCGCTTACCAACGAGGAAGCGGACGAACGACCCCCATCCGTTGGCAGTTTTATTATCCATTCCATGAGTGTTGCACTATTTACTAGTCCGTTACTTAGTCAAAATAAAAGCGGTACTTTAGTTATGCTTGTCTATGATCGAGAAACTGTGCTCCAAGTCGTCCATAACCGCGGACACGGCTTTCAGAAAGTTTTACCCTGCAGGGGTGCACAAATAGCAACACACACTCGATCAACCTCGGAAAAACCAAATCAAAACCCAACGAGGCTTTCACGACAAAGCAATCACAAGATTCAGAAATATTTCAGGGGGCCACCCCATTGAGTACACCCGCAACGAAGTTAGCTAACTCCGAGACGGACTCAAGGTTTGCGTCAATGGCTGTAAACGACTGGGAACCCGAAAATGTGACTGGGCTTGTCGATACCGCGAAAACACTCCGCTTCCCTAAACAGTATAGGTGCAGTACCTCGCACAATTTAAATAAAGCAGTAAAGCATGGCATAAGTACAGGATAGTAAATAAAACCTCAAACTAGTTTGTGGCCCCAAGAAATAAGAATGAATCAAGCTCTGGCTCAAGGGGGTCCCATAAGCCTCCCGGATGTGGATAGCGCGAATATTCAAGGAACAGGAATCAAGTACTCGGGGTCCTACGGGACACAAGTGATCATGAAAAACCAAATAGCAGATATTGTTCACCGGTTCCACTTTCATTAGTTATCCCATACTACTCAGATTAAGTTGTTTAGGTACCTCGTTATTCATCAGACACTCACATACCCTACACATGCTGTTCTACGACCCGCATGGCTCAAACAACTCCTGAAGTAATGGCTCATGGGATGGAGGAACAAGCTTCGGTGGGGTTTAAAAGTAAAGGCTATGCAGTACTTGGGATTCAGTTTAATGCAATCGTGACTCAATGATGCAAGAACAAGATCGAGGCAATAGGTACTATATGTATGCAAGCATGTGGTAGTGCTTGCCTGGCAGCTCAGTTGAAGCGAGAGAAGGATCTGGGTAGTGCTCCTGGGTTTCTTGATATATCCCCTGCTCAGCGTCTATTCGAAGAAGAACCAAACAAACAAGGGCCAACATAAATACAGTGCACAAGCATATGAATAAAATGCGACAAGCAAACAATCATGCCATGATGAATGATGCACAAGTTGCATGGCAATAATGTAGCATGGCATGGGTGAGGTGTAGAATACAAGAAATAAACATTTTATTGAGTTTTGGCCACATTTTATCCTCATATTAGTTGCTGTTTACATTATATTTATATGATGCATGCTGCAAAACAGAACATGGAACGCATAAACAGAAAGGTCTCGTCGAGCTAATCATTTTAGACATATCATTTGTTAAATTTGGAGTTATAACACAAAAGTTATTAATTAATTAAGAAAAGGGCATTTTATTGTAATTTTTGTCAACTTGAAATTTTAAGTGCCCAAAATATATTTTGGATGGCATATTTGAAATCCTCACATATTTCTGATATAAAAACATATATCATTTGTATTATTTGGAGTTGTATTTTAAAAGTTATTATAAATCTGATTTGAATTTTGAATTGATTTAAATTTGAAAAGATTTGAATTAAAAACAGAAAACAGAAAAGCTTTTTCTACTCAGGCTAACTTAGCCACAGACACTGACCAGTGGGGTCAGGGCTGACTGGGAGACAGCGCGCGGATAAAAGCTTTTTACACCGCAGCTACCTAGTCCCTGTGAATGACAGGTGGGGCCGACGGCCACGCGGACCCACACACGGGCGCGCCAGCGGGGACGTGACACGTGGGGCATCCGTGGGAGTGCGGGTTGAGATCTAAAAAGGCTAGGGGGTGTTCTGCAAAACGTGCCGAGAGGCTGACGGTGGGCTCGGCAGGAGCGCGGGTTGAAGAAACAAAAAGGTGGGGGGGTTTTCTGTAAAACGGCGCCGCGGAACTGTGGATCTTCTCCACCGTCTGGCGCGCGCGGTGCGCGGCGCAGCGAGGCGGGCCATCGAACGCGCGACCTGCGGGGTGCGCGACGAGGGCGGGAACCAGTGCGGCAGGTGAGGGGAGGTTGCTAGGAGGGGGACTGGCGGCTAGGTAGGGTTTGCGCGACGCGGGAGCAAGCAGACGCGCGCGCTCGCCGGTGCACTGAGCGTGCTCGACGCAACGATCGCCGTGTCCAGGAAACGACGGTGGCCGCGAGGATGTCTAGGAGGGATATTGGCTCACCGCGAGGTGGTCGGCGGTGTTGGATCGGGCGGAGGCGCAGCAGATCGTCGACGGAGCTGGCGGCCGGCGAGAGCTAGGGTTTCGTCGGAGCGGCGTCGGTCTGGCGAGCCTGGGGCTTCTCCTTCTCGCCGGCGTGTACGAGGTGAAGCAGGGGAGCCGCGGGATCTTCCTCGACACCCTTGATCGCCACGCCACCGACTGGTAAGGATAGGGGAAGGTGGAGGCCGACGGTGGCCGGCGTTGGGGGTAGACGGTGGTGGGGAGGAAGGAGAGGAGAGGGCGAGGCCCTGGGCGGATCTGGGAGAGGCCGTGGGGAGTAGATAAGGACGGGAGAGAGGGGTAGATGGCGTGGGGGCTCGGAGTGGAAAAGGTGGTAGGGTGGCCACCTTTTTCTCCTCCTCGAGCACGTGATCGGGCTGGGCTCGGCATGGGCAGACACGGGGACGTCCAGGTGGGGCAGGGTGAGGCCAGAGAGGGGTAGGATCGGGTGGGGCTGCTGTGGCAGAGAGAGAAGCGAGAGGGAGGGGTGTGGCATGGAGCTAGGTTAGGAGGGGGGCTCGGCTAGGGTTTGTTTAGGGTTGGGGTAGAGGTAGCTAGGTGGGGCCTGCAAGGCAGAGAGAAGAGAGAGGAAGGGTGTGGCATGGAGCTAGGGTAGGAGGGGGGGCTCGGGTTAAGGTTAGATGAACTACGGTTTAGGAGAGAGGGGTAAGTAGCTAGGTTAGAGCTTGGGTTAGGGTTAGAGAGAGGCTAGGGTTTAGGGGAGAGGGGTGCCTCGGCATGGAGTGGTTAGGGAGAGGTATTAGGGTCTAGATAAAGAAAGAGAGAGAGAGAGAGACTAGGTGAGAGAGGGCCTTGGTATGCATGATCAAGAGAGAGAAAAGATGGGCATGGGGATGATCTTACAAGATCATGCATGGCACTACACAAGAGAGGTTGATGAGGTTTGAAGGCACAAGGCAAGCAACTAAGCAAGGTAGAAAGGATTGAGAGAAGGAGAGAGATGAGAAGATGATCCACTCAAAAACAAATAGAAACAAAGGAGGACAAAAGATGGTGATGGTTGCATGGCCCATGCAAGTAATTAATGCCATGTGTTAATCTTGTGAAAACAAAATAAAATCACATGGCATGATTCCATGCATTCCCAAAAGGTGGAATAAAGACCAAGCAAAAGAAATTAGAGTTGGATCCACCCAACCCACATGAGCTAGAGTAAAAATCCAAAGAAAAGAATTACAAGCTCATGGGTTATTGGAATGGTGGAAGGTATAAGGTGGTGTCAAAGAAAGGTGGTGGAGTGGAATAAAAGATATGCCCCCAACTCAACCTGGGCATTTAAACAATGTATCAAGAACCAAATACAATATCAAGAGGCAAATACAATTTACAATGCATATGAGAGAAGAACCAAATCAAAAAGGGGTTTTATATGATGCTCAAATGCAAGGTGGCATGATGACATGAGCATGATTGAATGATGATGCAACAATTATATATATGAAGTAGCCATTATATTACTAGACCAAGTAGCATTACAGTTGTTAGACAAATGGGATGCTACAACTCTCCCCCACTAAACAGGAATCTCGCCCCGAGATTCTAGGAAGAAGAAGAAGACTCAAAGAGGGTAGGATAGTTGGCACGGAGTTCATCTTCACGTTCCCAAGTGGCTTCATCAACAGAATGGTGCGACCACTGCACCTTGCAGAACTTGATGGACTTGTTGCGAGTCCTTCTTTCTGCGATCTCAAGGATTTTTGTGGGGTGTTCTTGATAAGATAGGTCTTCTTGGAGATTGATAAGCTCATGATCCACGGTCCTGCCGGGATCCTTGAAGCACTTCTTGAGTTGAGAGATGTGGAAAACATCATGAACCTTGAGTTTTTCCGGGAGCTCAAGAGCATAAGCAACTTCTCCTCTTCTTCCACGAATTTTGAAAGGACCGATGTATCTAGGAGCCAGCTTCCCTTTGATACCAAAACGGTGCGTGCCTTTCATGGGAGTGACACGAAGGTTAACGAGATCACCAGGGACATACACCATGTCCGTGTGCTTTCTATCATAATTGCTCTTCTGGCGACTTTGAGCAATCTTCAGATTTTCAAGAATGATGTGCACCTTCTCCTCCGCTTGAGTTACAATGTCAGGGCCAAACCAAATTCTTTCTCCTGCACCCGACCAACCAATCGGAGTTCTGCATTTGCGGCCATAGAGAGCCTCAAATGGTGCCATCTTCAGACTTTTCTGGAAGCTGTTGTTGTAAGAGAATTCAACATAAGGAAGACATTCTTCCCACTTCATGCCAAAAGAGATGACGCAAGCACGAAGCATATCCTCCAGAATCTGATTGATCCTTTCAACTTGTCCTTGCGACTGAGGGTGGTAAGCTGTGCTGAAGTTCAATTTTGTTCCCAAAGCATTTTGGAAACTTTCCCAGAACTTGGAAGTGAAGATGCTCCCACGGTCTGAACTGATCTCAAGCGGAACCCCATACAGAGAGACAATTCTGTTGATATAGAGCTCAGCCAACTGAATTCCAGAAATTGTTTCCTTGACGGGGAAGAAGTGAGCCACTTTGGAAAGCCTGTCAATGACAACAGAGATTTCATTGTTGCCCTTCTGCGACCTTGGAAAACCAGTGATGAAGTCCATCTCCACTTTCTCCCATTTGCATTCCGGGGGTTTCAATGGTTATAGAAGACCGTAAGGTTTCTGATGGACAGCTTTCACTCTGCGGCAGACATCACACTCCGAGACATACTTGGCACAATATCGTTTCAAACCCGGCCACCAATATTGTGTTTTCAAGTCCATGTACATCTTTGTGCTGCCAGGGTGGATAGAAAGAACAGATTCATGCGCCTCCTTGAGAACTTGCTCTCTCAAACCCGGGTAGTTCGGAACAAACATCCGGTGTTCAAAGAAAAGCGTGCCTTGATCATCGACGTGGAAGGACTCATACTTCGGAAGCTGAAGTTTGGAGATGATCTTTCTGGTGTGCGGATCACCAAGCTGACGAGAGCGAACCTTTTCTTCCAAGAGAGGAGTAGCCAGAAGGTTCAGGAGATGCCTTTGTTCCACAATTTCAAGGTTGAGCTGACGGAATTCCTCGCACAAGAGAGGATGTTGTTCTTCTATCATGAGGTTGTTGACATAAGCTTTGCGACTGAGAGCATCGGCCATGACATTAGCTTTGCCCGGAGTGTAGCTGATGGTCAAATCAAAATCATTGATTGCTTCAATCCATCTCCTCTGCCGAAGGTTGAGATCAGGCTGAGTGAAGATATACTTCAGACTCTTGTGATCAGAAAAGATTTCACAACGGTTGCCAAGCAAGTAATGCCTCCAAAGCTTCAAAGCAAAGACAACTGCTGCGAGCTCGAGGTCATGTGTAGGATAGTTGATCTCAGGCGTCTTCAACTGTCGAGAGGCATAATCAACAACTTGTTTTTCTTGCATAAGGACCGCACCCAATCCTTGCAAAGAGGCGTCACAGAATATCTGGAAAGGCTTAGATGTGTCCGGAGGAACCAAGACTGGTGTGGACGTGAGCTTCTCTTTGAGTGTCTCAAAGCTTGCTTGACATGCAGGAGTCCAAAGGTATTTCTTGCCTTTCTTGAGGAGATCGGTAAGAGGCTTCGCTATCTTCAAAAAGTTCTGAACGAAACGACGGCAATAACTAGCCAAACCAAGGAAGCTCCGCACTTCTTTGACATTTACAGGAGGAAGCCATTCAACAATTGTCTTCACAGTTTCCGGGTTGACTGCAATGCCCTTGGCAGAGATGACGTGACCCAGATAGGTTACTTGAGGCAGCCAAAACTCACACTTTGAGAACTTTGCATACAAGCGGTTCTCACGAAGCTTGTTTAGGACACACCGAAGGTGTTCTTCATGTTCTTCCTTTGACTTAGAATAGACTAGGATGTCATCCAGATAGACCACAACGAACTTATCAAGATACTCCATGAAAACCGAGTTCATGAGCCTCGAGAAGGTGGCAGGTGCGTTGGTGAGACCGAAAGACATGACCGTGTACTCATACAGGCCATAGCGGGTGGTGAAGGCTGTTTTAGGAACATCTTCCTTGCGAATCTTGATTTGGTGATAACCACTTCTCAAGTCAAGCTTAGAGAACACCACAGCTCCAGCTAGCTGATCGAAGAGATCATTAATCCGCGGAAGGGGATATTTATTCTTGATGGTTTTAGCATTAAGAGCCCGATAGTCAACACAAAGTCTATCAGTCCTGTCTCGCTTCTTCACAAAGATTGTTGGGCTACCCCAAGAAGAGGTACTGTGTTGTATGAAACCCAACTTCTCTTGTTCATCAAGCTGACGTTTGAGTTCAGCCAACTCAGCAGGACCCATTTTATAAGGCCGCTTGGAGATAGGAGCCGTTCCAGGTTCAAGCTCAATTACAAACTCAACCTCACGATTCGGAGGCATACCTGGCAACTCTTCAGGAAAGACATCTGGGAACTCACAGACCACCGGAACACTCTGAATAGCTTCCATAGCATCATCATTCAGAGCCGCCAAAGAGAAAAGCTGGATAGCAGGAATCAGACTTGGAGAATAGACTATATGGCCTTCAGGAATCTTCAGAGAAACCGAGCGTTCAGCACAATCAATCACAGCTGCATTTGCTGTCAACCAATCCATGCCCAAGATGACATCAATGTCAGAATTGCCCAGAACAATTAAGGATGCCGAGAACGAAGAGCCACCAATCTCAATTTGATTGCCATGGCTGATTTTAGCAGCTGCCATTGTTGCTCCAGGAGAAAGGACCATTAACCGCTTAAGGAGAGGATCCATAGCTAACTCATTTTCATTTGCAAACTTGATAGAAACAAAAGAATGCGATGCACCAGAATCAAACAAAACTCGTGCAGGGACTGAGTTAACGGGAAGCATACCCATCACAAATCCAGGTGCATGCTCAGCTTGAGCGGCGTTGACACAGTTGGCACGAGCAACAGTAGACCCGGGCTTGGTGTTGATGTTGAGAGCCCGAGGTGGTGGTGCATGAACCAAAGGAGAGCTTGCCGCAGATCTTGGAGGTGGTGGAGGAAGAGCTTTGTTTTTCATCGGACAGTTCCAGTTTTGATGCCCAGAGTCTCCACACGTGAAACAAGCACCAGGTGGACGTGGAGCAACGTATCCAGGGACTCCGCCAGGCGCTCCAGGGTGGTGGTGGTTGTAGCCCCTGGGAGCAGCAGTGAGGAAGTTTGGTGGCCTTGCCGCGTAGCTTGCAGGTCTTGGTGGAGCCGGGAGCGACGGTGGGGTGTTAGGAACCCAGACACGACGCTTAGAGGGAGCTAACATAGCTGAGGAGCTTGCTGCATCACGGTTGTGTTTCTTTGACTCCTCAAACACTTGCCTACTTGCTTCTTCCTGCAGAGCTGTGTGCTGAAGTTCCAGAAAAGACGCCGGCCTTGCATGTGTGATTGCATATTTAATCGATGCATTGAGCCCTTGCCGGAACCTCTTTTGCTTCTTCTTGTCATCAGAGATCTCATCGCCACCATAACGAGAAAGGTTCATGAAGTTCCTGATGTAGGTATTGACATTGTCATTTCCCTGCTTGAGGTTGAGAAACACTTCCTTCATCCTTTCCATGACAATTTCTGACAGATACTGCTCTTTGAACGCTCCAGTGAACTGTTCCCAAGTAGGCTAAAAACCAATGCAGTTTGCCTTCAGGTAATTCTCCCACCAGAGAGCTGCATCTCCCTTCAGAAGGTGAGTAGCACATTTTACCCATTCTTGCTCAGGAACATCAGCAGTCTCCAGTAGCCTTGACATCTCACGCAACCAATCATCAGCATCAAGTGGTTGATCAGAAACATCAAATTGGCGTGGGTTGAACTTCAGGAAGCTTTTGATGTCTCCTCGCTTGGGAGGTGGAGGTAGCGGAGCAAACTCATTCCTCCGAACACTTTCTTCGAAACGCTGCTGGTTCTGCTGCATTGCTGCCAAGGCATTGGCGATGTTTGACAACGCGGACCCCAGTTCAGGTGGTATGTCCTCATCAGAACGGCGTGGTGGTGCCATCCTGTGATTGATATAAAACACAAGTCAGTACTATAATGGAGAATAATAATAATCCAAAATAGTACCAAGATGGAATTAACCAAGATTAAAGGATACAATTTACTAAGATGATATTAAAATATCAACAAAGTTCAAAGCACCTAGAAGATATTAAGCATATCGCACACGACTGAAAAGGAGTGTGGTACACAGATATATCAAAGAAAAAATTTCCGCAACTTTCGGCATTAAAATACCAGTAGATGCACAAAATCACTTAACGAATCAAGGTTAGTGACTCTACCAACTCAATATACAAAAGCGAATGATAAGAGTAGTGGTATGGTCGCGACTCCATCCCGCACTCAAATCATTACTCCTCACATGAATAAGTAGAACACATATCCCAACACCTTCCTCTCAAGATGAACCTAAAGATTAGTAACTACGGAAACGAACACCCCAAACAAGATAACGTCGGATAACAAAGAGTAAGACAGATCGCGGCGGTATACAACGAATCAGATAGATCGCGTCGGTTTGCAAAAGCCTGTCGGTATGGAATGTACCAACAGTTGATAACCAAAAGGCCGATTGTGATAACAACTTGGATGCAACAGATAGACAAGGAATTACACACACACACACACACACACACAACCTGTGGTACTACGGAAACCCAGAACACGTGAATCCTAGTTTGAACTTTTAAGAAGAGGATTGAAAATGTTACACTTCCTTACCAGAAAAGGGTGGGTGGGTGGGTAAGAAGAAAAGTGGAAGCAGTCCTACTCTCGCGTTTTGTTTTTCCCTAGTATACATAACTACCAAAAATATTTGCTAGACTGACAACGACCATTTGGCTGAGACCTTGAAGGACGGGATTGCTCTGATACCAATTGTAACTACCTCGGTGAATTACGCTCCTAGTTACAAGCCTGGATGAACGGAAATGGTTGAAATAGTACGGTGGGGCCCAAATGCCACTCACAGGTAGACCTTTCGGCTGTCCCAACCATTTCCAAACATCGGGACAAGAACGGGCGGCGTAATCGGCAGGCGAAGGGATCAACTACATACACAAATGAGTATGTATGCAAGCCACCATACAACAGTACATCAGAGCCATTCCATCTAAAAAAGAAAGGAAATATAGCAACGCCATACGGCAAGATTCAAATGTCCTAGATAGATATAATAGTTTAGGATATCCCCTCATACATCAAACATCAGAGTATCAGGCGGAAGCAGCAAACAAGATCCGAGTACGGATAAGAAGCAAATCGGCATAAGATGCCCCATAAATAATCACATCCCGCCCACAGATCTCACGGATCCCCGTTCCCGGAATCTCTACACCGAACGATCGTTGCCCACATCGTCCGCCTCCTCCACCTAGTATCCATCTTGTGAGTGTACCTGTTCATCTGAATCAAATAATTTATCGTGTGAGACCCTAGGGGTACTCAGCAAGTCTTTATGCCTCTAAAGGGGACACAACCTGGGGTGACGCAATTGCAGCAAAAGATAAACCCTAACAGTTCTATAGATACTCGCTAACCATCCGCCTAACCAACGATAGACGGATGTCCGTGAATTAATGACAACAGTTATAACAGTAATATCAACAGATCCATCCTCCTCCTCGCTTACCAACGAGGAAGCGGACGAACGACCCCCATCTGTTGGTAGTTTTATTATCCATTCCATGAGTGTTGCACTATTTACTAGTCCGTTACTTAGTCAAAATAAAAGCGGTACTTTAGTTATGCTTGTCTATGATCGAGAAACTGTGCTCCAAGTCGTCCATAACCGCGGACACGGCTTTCAGAAAGTTTTACCCTGCAGGGGTGCACAAATAGCAACACACACTCGATCAACCTCGGAAAAACCAAATCAAAACCCAACGAGGCTTTCACGACAAAGCAATCACAAGATTCAGAAATATTTCAGGGGGCCACCCCATTGAGTACACCCGCAACGAAGTTAGCTGACTCCGAGACGGACTCAAGGTTTGCGTCAATGGCTGTAAACGACTGGGAACCCGAAAATGTGACTGGACTTGTCGATACCGCGAAAACACTCCGCTTCCCTAAACAGTACAGGTGCAGTACCTCGCACAATTTAAATAAAGCAGTAAAGCATGGCATAAGTACAGGATAGTAAATAAAACCTCAAACTAGTTTGTGGCCCCAAGAAATAAGAATGAATCAAGCTCTGGCTCAAGGGGGTCCCATAAGCCTCCCGGATGTGGATAGCGCGAATATTCAAGGAACAGGAATCAAGTACTCGGGGTCCTACGGGACACAAGTGAGCATGAAAAACCAAATAGCAGATATTGCTCACCGGTTCCACTTTCATTAGTTATCCCATACTACTCAGATTAAGTTGTTTAGGTACCTCGTTATTCATCAGACACTCACATACCCTGCACATGCTGTTCTACGACCCGCATGGCTCAAACAACTCCTGAAGTAATGGCTCATGGGATGGAGGAACAAGCTTCGGTGGGGTTTAAAAGTAAAGGCTATGCAGTACTTGGGATTCAGTTTAATGCAATCGTGACTCAATGATGCAAGAACAAGATCGAGGCAATAGGTACTATATGTATGCAAGCATGTGGTAGTGCTTGCCTGGCAGCTCAGTTGAAGCGAGAGAAGGATCTGGGTAGTGCTCCTGGGTTTCTTGATATATCCCCTGCTCAGCGTCTATTCGAAGAAGAACCAAACAAATAAGGGCCAACATAAATACAGTGCACAAGCATATGAATAAAATGCGACAAGCAAACAATCATGCCATGATGAATGATGCACAAGTTGCATGGCAATAATGTAGCATGGCATGGATGAGGTGTAGAATACAAGAAATAAACATTTTATTGAGTTTTGGCCACATTTTATCCTCATATTAGTTGCTGTTTACATTATATTTATATGATGCATGCTGCAAAACAGAACATGGAACGCATAAACAGAAAGGTCTCGTCGAGCTAATCATTTTAGACATATCATTTGTTAAATTTGGAGTTATAACACAAAAGTTATTAATTAATTAAGAAAAGGGCATTTTATTGTAATTTTTGTCAACTTGAAATTTTAAGTGCCCAAAATATATTTTGGATGGCATATTTGAAATCCTCACATTTTTCTGATATAAAAACATATATCATTTGTATTATTTGGAGTTGTATTTTAAAAGTTA
The DNA here is from genome assembly GCA_916181665.1 of Avena sativa. NCBI lineage: Eukaryota > Viridiplantae > Streptophyta > Magnoliopsida > Poales > Poaceae > Avena > Avena sativa. The sequence goes on from OV702280.1 coordinate 431,396,620, forward strand.
TTATAAATCTGATTTGAATTTTGAATTGATTTAAATTTGAAAAGATTTGAATTAAAAACAGAAAACAGAAAAGCTTTTTCTACTCAGGCTAACTTAGCCACAGACACTGACCAGTGGGGTCAGGGCTGACTGGGACACAGCGCGCGGATAAAAGCTTTTTACACCGCAGCTACCTAGTCCCTGTGAATGACAGGTGGGGCCGACGGCCACGCGGACCCACACACGGGCGCGCCAGCGGGGACGTGACACGTGGGGCATCCGTGGGAGTGCGGATTGAGATCTAAAAATGCTAGGGGGTGTTCTGCAAAACGTGCCGAGAGGCTGACGGTGGGCTCGGCAGGAGCGCGGGTTGAAGAAACAAAAAGGTGGGGGGGTTTTCTGTAAAACGGCGCCGCGAAACTGTGGATCTTCTCCACCGTCTGGCGCGCGCGGTGCGCGGCGCAGCGAGGCGGGCCATCGAACGCGCGACCTGCGGGGTGCGCGACGAGGGCGGGAACCAGTGCGGCTGGTGAGGGGAGGTTGCTAGGAGGAGGACTGGCGGCTAGGTAGGGTTTGCGCGACGCGGGAGCGAGCAGACGCGCGTGCTCGCCGGTGCACTGAGCGTGCTCGACGCAACGATCGGCGTGTCCAGGAAACGACGGTGGCCGCGAGGATGTCTAGGAGGGATATTGGCTCACCGCGAGGTGGTCGGCGGTGTTGGATCGGGCGGAGGCGCAGCAGATCGTCGACGGAGCTGGCGACCGGCGAGAGCTAGGGTTTCGTCGGAGCGGCGTCGGTCTGGCGAGCCTGGGGCTTCTCCTTCTCGCCGGCGTGTACGAGGTGAAGCAGGGGAGCCGCGGGATCTTACTCGACACCCTTGATCGCCACGCCACCGGCTGGTAAGGATAGGGGAAGGTGGAGGCCGACGGTGGCCGGCGTTGGGGGTAGACGGTGGTGGGGAGGAAGGAGAGGAGAGGGCAAGGCCCTGGGCGGATCTGGGAGAGGCCGTGGGGAGTAGATAAGGACGGGAGAGAGGGGTAGATGGCGTGGGGGCTCGGAGTGGAAAAGGTGGTAGGGTGGCCACCTTTTTCTCCTCCTCGAGCACGTGATCGGGCTGGGCTCGGCATGGGCAGACACGGGGACGTCCAGGTGGGGCAGGGTGAGGCCAGAGAGGGGTAGGATCGGGTGGGGCTGCTGTGGCAGAGAGAGAAGCGAGAGGGAGGGGTGTGGCATGGAGCTAGGTTAGGAGGGGGGCTCGGATAGGGTTTGTTTAGGGTTGGGGTAGAGGTAGCTAGGTGGGGCCTGCAAGGCAGAGAGAAGAGAGAGGAAGGGTGTGGCATGGAGCTAGGGTAGGAGGGGGGCTCGGGTTAAGGTTAGATGAACTACGGTTTAGGAGAGAGGGGTAAGTAGCTAGGTTAGAGCTTGGGTTAGGGTTAGAGAGAGGCTAGGGTTTAGGGGAGAGGGGTGCCTCGGCATGGAGTGGTTAGGGAGAGGTATTAGGGTCTAGATAAAGAAAGAGAGAGAGAGAGACTAGGTGAGAGAGGGCCTTGGTATGCATGATCAAGAGAGAGAAAAGATGGGCATGGGGATGATCTTACAAGATCATGCATGGCACTACACAAGAGAGGTTGATGAGGTTTGAAGGCACAAGGCAAGCAACTAAGCAAGGTAGAAAGGATTGAGAGAAGGAGAGAGATGAGAAGATGATCCACTCAAAAACAAATAGAAACAAAGGAGGACAAAAGATGGTGATGGTTGCATGGCCCATGCAAGTAATTAATGCCATGTGTTAATCTTGTGAAAACAAAATAAAATCACATGGCATGATTCCATGCATTCCCAAAAGGTGGAATAAAGACCAAGCAAAAGAAATTAGAGTTGGATCCACCCAACCCACATGAGCTAGAGTAAAAATCCAAAGAAAAGAATTACAAGCTCATGGGTTATTGGAATGGTGGAAGGTATAAGGTGGTGTCAAAGAAAGGTGGTGGAGTGGAATAAAAGATATGCCCCCAACTCAACCTGGGCATTTAAACAATGTATCAAGAACCAAATACAATATCAAGAGGCAAATACAATTTACAATGCATATGAGAGAAGAACCAAATCAAAAAGGGGTTTTATATGATGCTCAAATGCAAGGTGGCATGATGACATGAGCATGATTGAATGATGATGCAACAATTATATATATGAAGTAGCCATTATATTACTAGACCAAGTAGCATTACAGTTGTTAGACAAATGGGATGCTACATTCTATTATGCAGAAATTGGTCAAACGTTCCCGCTCGTTGGTGTATAGGCTTGGATGCTGGGATCCCATTGCTGACATGACGAGTCTCCAGCCGAGCCCTCCAACTTCTGGTGGCAGCGGATCCATGTACAACTCAGGTGACGGGACCTCCATCGACTCTGACACTCCGTTGTCCATGTTCCGTGGAGCTTCCTCCTCCCAAACTGTCCATGATGGTCCGGAGCCAAGCCAATCACAAGGTATGCCTCGTAGGGGTTCTCGTGCACGCCGTGCACCGGATATTACAACCCCCAGCACTGACGCTCTCAAACCACGCCGTAATAAGGGTGTTGTCAAGAAAAGAAAGGCGCGGAAGTGAGACCTGTTTGTGTTGATTGTGCAGACATGTTATGAAACTTGAACTATGTATGTGCGGACATATTTTGCTACCTACCTGTGATGAATGTGATGTGCTATATGTAATATTGTGAATCTTGATGTGCTATATGTAATGTTATGAAACTGTCATCTGTGAATCTGTGAATTTGAATTATCATCTGTGAATCTGTGAATTTGCTATATGTGAATCTGTGAATTTGAAGTGTGCACAGCTGTCAGCGCCATTTCACCTGGCGCCAAACAGTGCAACGTCGGCTCCGTTTCAGGTGGCGCCGAACTTCGGCGCCTATTTGCGTCGTCGTCGCCACACCAGACACAGAAGGTGTGTCTGGGGAACAAATCCGGCCCCAGTGTTCAGCGCCATTTCATGTTGCGCCGAACTTCGGCGCCACACCAGACACAGAAGGTGTGTCTGGGGAACAAATCCATCCCCAGTGTTCGGCGCCATTTCACCTGGCGCCGAACTGGGCAACTTCGGTGCCGTTTCAAGTGGCGCCGAACTTCGGCGCCTATATGCAGCGTCGGTGCCACACCAGACGCAGAAGATGTGTCTGGGGAACAAATCCAACCCCAGTATTCGGCGTCATTTCACCTGGCGCCGAACTAGGTAACTTTGGCGCCGTTTCAAGTGGCGCCGAACTTCGGCGCCTATATGCGTCATCGGCGCCACACCAGACATAGAAGGTGTGTCTGGGGAACAAATCCAGCCCCAGTATTCGGCGCCATTTCACCTAGCGCCGAACTGGGCAACTTCGGCACCGTTTCAAGTGGCGCCGAACTTCGGCGCCTATATGCGTCGTCAGCGCCACACCAGACACAGAAGGTGTGTCTGGGAAACAAATCCAGCCCTAGTATTCGGCGCCATTTCACCTGGCGCCGAACTAGGCAACTTCGGCGCTGTTTCAAGTGGCGCCGTACCAAATATTTATTTAATTTAGTAATTTTTCACTATAATGCATAGATTTCTCTTATAGAATATTTAATTATTGGAAAAATTGAGAATTACAAAACATACATGGTTCCCAACCTTATTCTTACAAGAACATAAATTTATGGTTCGCCACCTAAATTGGGAAGCTGCGTCTTCAGCCTTTCAATCTCCATATAATTGTTGTAAATTAGTACTCTAGCTTTTGGAGAGAACTCCTCGTCTTCGTACTGATAGTGGCCGCATCGATACCCTTACCAATGAAAGATCATGATATAAATAGTGAATATTGAGCCCTAAAAATTGGCTGTGTTAATTACGCGTACCTCTGGTTTGGCACATATTGAGAATCTTCTCCCCGAATTCTCAAACGACTAATCATATTCGAACCTAACAATTGTCCATGTTGGACAATGGCAGCGTATACCTGGAATACTTGGGTAACGATCAGGATCATATGGATTGACCAAGCTACTTGGAAGAGCACGGTTTCTGGACATGGTGCTAGTAATTGTTAGTTAAAAGCAAGAGTGCATGGACATTTATAGTTAAAGGGAAGCAATGAATTAATGTTATGATGAATTATTGCTCCTGCAACACTCACATGGCTACGAATCATTGAATCATTGATCACTGAGTGAATCATTGGACCATTAAAATTAATATGCACTGAGTCACTGAGTCAGTGAATCATTGAATATTTAAATTATTGTGACTGAGTGACGGGAGTCAGCGATTCACTGAACCATTATAATAATTGAGCACTGAAACACTGAGCAATGGAAATTATTGATCACTGAAACACTAAGCATTGAGCACTGAAACACTGAGCACATGTGAATTGGGTAGCACACTGCTACTAGTAGTACTACACACCGTTGATGGTGACTACACACTGCTGCTAGTAGCACTGAAACACTAAAACACTGAGCACATGTGATTTGGATAGCACACTGCTACTAGTAGTACTACAAACTGTTGATGATGACTACACACTGCTGCTAGTAGCACTGAAACATTGAAACACTGAGCACATGTGATTTGGATAGCACACTGCTGCTAGTAGTACTGCACACTGTTGATGGTGACTACACACTGCTGCTAGTAGTACTACACATTAGTGATAATGCAGTGTATAGTTGATGGTGACTACACAGTGTTTATAGTGGCACTCAACGAAAAGCAGACATACCCCATACAATACTTTAGAAATGTCTAGCTATATATCACTCGTACACAATGTTTTTCGTCTCACCTACAACAACACAACAATGACAGACCTTCGACGATTTTGGTGCGACTGCAACTTTGAAGCTAGGCTATGCTATGACTAGAGTTTCCGAAATGCTGGACAAAGGTATTGGGATTGTCCTAGGGCAGACGACCAGGTATGTACTTAAAACCATCATATTTACAAATATACAGCCTACGTGTGTTATATTTAATAATTGTAGAACATTTCAATAGGGTAATGGCCAATGTGGATTCTTCTAGTGGTGCGACGACCCGTTTCATGTTGAAGCACGGGTCCTCATCATGGACCAACATGTCGAGATAGAAAATTTGAAGCTACGTATTCAGGCACTCGGTGGGGAGCCGTAGTATTGTTTTAATTTATCCCGTGTGTAATATTTACTTATGTGCCGTACCATTATGTTCCGCAGAATTATGTTTCTCACTTTGTTTGCTAAAACACTTGTAACTTATTTATGAATCATGTGATCAATAAATTAGCGGGCTAATCTTTCTCTATATATCCCTATATTACTTTTAACTCTCGGCCGGTGTGTCTGTCTTCGTCATTCCTCCATAAATAGCACTCGGGTGGTTGTCTGTCTTCGTATTCACTCCAATCAACCTCTCTCTATCTCTCTCAGCCAACTCCTCTCACTCTCTATCTCTCTCCGCCAACACCACTCATGGCCGATGCAGGATCCTCTTCAAGGAAAGGGAAGGAGATAGCCTTTGAACTCGTAGGGCCTCGTAGTGGTACATTCCTACCACCAGACATGCCACCGATGAATGAACTAGACGGCCATGTTCCATGGATTATACAGTGTGATTGCATGGTGGGATGCTGCTACACAGCTGATGAAGCCAAGATGAAGAGCGGTGGGCTTGGCGGAAAATGGGGATTTGTGTGTGGGCACGCCCGGGGTCCTGCACCCTATTTCGTAAGAAATCTCTCCTTGCTCAATTTTTTTACTAGGGGTAGAACTCTCTTCTCGCTCTATGTTTAAGCTAAAAATCTATATTATTCAATAGGCAGGATCGCGATGCGACAAGGATTTCTGGTTTCAAGACCAAAGACAGTACGAAGTTTACTGGTATGGAGAAAAATATGTGCAGAAAAAAGAGGCCAAGAAGCTAGAGGAGAAAAGAAAGAGAGAGCACAAACAGCACAACCAGAAAGCGTTCGAGGAATGGTGTGCTAAAAAGATGGCCAAAAACGAAACAATTAGGATGAGTACGAAAATTTCTAGACACTCGTATTTCCTTTTAATTTAGTTTCCATTTCAAAATGATGCTCTTGTATCTTCTATTTAGAGGGGTCAATGGTTTCCATTCCCCGAGCACCAGCAGTAGCAACAAATAAATTGTACCGTCTAGCAATTTATCATCATTTCGTGCTATGCAATATACTTATCATCTCAGTAGAAAACAATTTGAGTTGCAAATATTTTATCTCAAGTACTCATTACAAACATAATGAAAACGGTGCCAAATTAGTTCCACAACTTACAACCAAGCCTAATACATGATGATATCAGAATGTGCTCAATAGTTAGTTCCACAGCTTCCACTTTGTGTTTTCCTTATTCAACCAAGCCTTGCTATCTTCCCACTCTTTCCTTCTCTTCTCTTCCCTTTGTTCTTCTTTAATCCTTGCCTCTTCTTATTTCTTCCTTTTAGCTTCTAACTGGTACTTCCTTGAGCGCTCCTTCTGTGCTTTTTCAATCTCTTGCAACTCCAAGTTTATTTCATCCTCATGCTTCTTTTTCTCCTCATCGAAAACCTTTCAAGACTCATCTAAAGTGTCGGGGCCGTAAAGGGGACACCACCATGTCATATCTTGGCAGTGCTCACACCAACCAAGTGGAGGAGCCTTGGGTGTGTTCTCGTGTAATTTCCAATACTTAGGTGGAGATGGAGGAGGACGCATAATGCGTTTCCACCTCTCAGCTGGTTTTGGGCCCAAAAGAATGCTAATATCCCATGAAAGAAGATAGTCATCATAACACTCGGGGCCATCGATCCACTGGAAGAAATAGCATGTGCAATGTTCCTGTCAAATAAACTTTACCATATCAACAATCAACGATCAATCAAGTATGATAGATACCATGTCACAAGACAACAAAACTCACGCGTGTATCGGGGCAACGGTAGAATGCGCGGCCAGCAGTAGTGTGGTAGTTAGATTGTTGGATATGACAAGTTTTACCACAATAACAATTTGGTACCGTATATCTTGGTAGCACCGGAGCATCTTTCGATGACATATTGGGATACTTGCCTTTGGTACTTCCCGCAAACTTTATCTGACGTGCAATCTCCGTCCACATGTCCAAAGAATCTACAAACATTGGGATAATTAACATAGCAAACACTATCACTTATAATGTCCTAAGCTATATTATTATACAACCGGCTAATTTTCCATTGAAGTGCTTCCCTACTTAGCAAACACTAAGACAAGCTTATATCCAATGCATACGTACACTAGCAAACTCTATAGAAATGAATCCCTACAAATATATTTCCACATGTGCATATTTTGGTTTTGTCATATGTAAACTAAAATAGCAAACAGTAAGACAAAGCTCCTATCAAATGCATACATACACTAGCTACAATTTATTCAAACAAATATTATTTACAAAGATATCTACATAACATATCTATGATCTTCTAGGGTTTCAACATAAAAGAGATGAATGAGATCAAATTAGACATTCTAATAGGTGGAATCAAAGGGGATTTGAGAGAGAGATTACCTCTAAGAAGACTTGCCATGATACCAATCCAAGAAATCTTGGAGTTTCAACAAGAATTGAAGAGAGGGGCGAAAAACAGGAGAGAGAGAGAGCTTGTGGCGGCTGGGAGGAGGAAATGGGAGGGCTGGGAAAGGGAAACTGGTCGATTCGCTATAACCCTAGGGTCGGCGCTGTTTGAAATGACGCCGACATAGCGGCCACGTCAGGCAGGTACCCACCCTAGTGGCAAGTTCGGCGCCATCGCCGACATGTGTTATGTTGGTGTCGTTTGAAGTGGCGCCGATGTGAGGGGTGAGATTCCAAATTAGTTTCGCCCGGGGGCAGACGTGGTTGAAGTTGTTCAAATTGGTCAGATTTGTCAAAAAATACACTATGAGAGATGTGATATTTACGAAACGGTGTTCTGTGGATGTCATGTCAACGACTATAGTGTACTACACATGCAGTGGTAATGTTGGGTCACCGCAATGCAGGTTTTTAAGAAAAATACAAGTATATTAGTATGTACTTTTATTCTGAAAAAATTGATATTTTGGACAAGCGGTAGGCACGTAAGAAGTTGCACTTTTGTCTAGCCGGGCTCTTCTATGGGCTGTGCGGAAAACCGGGGTTTTTTTTTTTTAAAATACATTTAGTTAGAGGTTTTTTTGCGAATAGGACACTGGCATTAAAAGAAACAATAAACAGTACAAAGCATCGCAAGAAAAACGAAAATTACAACGAGATTCTTGAGAAGCCCTTTATCTTCAACCTCTAGACCGTGTCGATGGCGCGCCGCCTCTGCCGCTCCTCCCTGAGTTGGCCTAACGTTGTTGGTTGCGGACAAGAAGTCGCCAAACGGGTCGAGAAGACCACATCCGTCCCAGAGACGAAGAAAAACGATGAACTGTCGATGAAGCTCCTTGAGGATCCAAAGATCCTCACAGCCAGACGAAATCCTCAAAGACCACACCACTCCCACAAGCTTCTCGACGTTGCCGCTGAGATGGGGTTGAAGCCGAAGAGATCTTATTGCACAAGACGTCGCCACCACCACCTGAGCGCCGCCGCTACAAAACTTAACCCTGAAAACTGAGTACAGAGCCCTCAAAACAGGGGGCGGAGCCCTCCCGCCGACGAGGGTCGTGATCCACCATACCTCCATGGCCCAAAGGCCATAGAGGCGGGGCAGATCGGCGTCGGCGCCGGCATGAGGCGAGGAAGACCTAATCGACTGGCTCATAGGAAGGGGTTCGTTGAATATATATACCCTCAAATATGCTTCTCTGCTCGATCAGGTAGACACTGGCTCAATCTCTATCTCTATCTCTACTATATAATTTGTCTAGAGGTGGTTTTCGTCACCCATAGTTTTCGTCCGTCGCCAGTGGTTTTCGTGCGGACGAAGCGTACGTCTCGATGTTAGAATCCGTTGAAGACACGATCGATTCCATCTGCCTTTGGACAATCTGCGTACAAAACGTTATCCTGAAGGCGCACGGTCTCGCATGAATCATACGGCCGTTCGTCCACAATCCGATCTGGCCGGGAGTAGGTATTTGAAACCGAATCTATCGTCATATATATAGGAGTAATTCACACGGGCCGCACGCCGAAAAGCCTCCTCTCGCGTCGCCGAGATCGCCGCGACATCCTTTACGCTAAATATGATGCTCCCTCGCGTGCCTCGTAACTTCTGCACGGAGGCGTTGTGTGGCCCTCCGTCCGCTCAGGCCGAGATGGCCGGGATAAAGAAGCCAGCGCCGCCGGCCAAGAAGAAGGCGTCGCCGGATGTTCATCACCCTACTCCTTGACGGCCACCATCCTGGGAGGCCATGTGCCAGCTCGGTACGCACACCTGGGGCACGGGCACCAGCTATTTGGCAGAATCCCCAGCTGTCTCAACACGCTAGCTGCTGCATGCACCTTCGTGTCTGCAGCGCGGATGGTCATACAAGATGCTAGAGGAGGGGGTTGCGTGATTGCGTCAGACAGCGAGCCGGCAGGAGCACACCGTGGCGTTCAACAGGTACGCAGAGGAAACAGAACAATTCCTTCTGTGTTCAGTCTTCTAATAATAATTCCTTGGCTTTCTAGACTGACTATTTTATGTACAAGCTCAAAGTTTTAAGTGCAAGAGTTCACGATTCGGTGCTTTGTTAAAAAGTATTGGCAAGTGCACCAGATCAGAAAGGCTAGAATACAGCTCTTTAAGAAAACAACATATCCTCACACCATTTAACTGTGACTGGCCAGATTTTTCATGGACGGCGTTAACCTTCTTCTTCCTCCCTATGGTCACTGCTGCGGACCCTGCTTCACGCTGTTGACCTCCCCCTTTGACTTCGCAGTGGTGGCCGGCGCGACTATGCTGTTTCCCGCCGCACCTAGAGGCCAAAGCGGCGCGGACATGTTCTGGCAAATGATGTCGGGACTAGGGTTTGGTGCGGCGATGGTGCTTGCTAGCGACGACGGGAACATGGGGAAGCCTGCAGGAGGGGCGGCAGGGAAGGAAGGAGTGGGGAAGTGCTGGAATGTCCGCCCATGGTCAGATTCTGGCTGGCGGAAGGCAACACGGGAGATGGTAACAAACGTAGGAATAGTTTCAGCTCGAAAATTGGATGCGTGCACAAGGCTGTGGTTTTTCAGCAGGCTGTGGTTTTTCAGCGTACCCATCGTTGTGCCGCATATATGCATCGCGAGGGCCAAAATTTAGGACTGTGCTGGAAATATTTTTTGGCACTCCGAATATTTTGGCACCTGCTTGACCGGGTGCTCTTGTAAAAAAAATAGATTTGTACGTTCACAACACAAATTAAAGAGTGAACCGTGGCAATGTATGAGGAGGTTTTCGTTTCGTCCGTCCTTTCCGGTTTGGTCCTTCAACCGGTAAAAAATCCTGATCGATGATTGGTTTCCTTAATTGCCCTATCATGATCGTTTCGGTTTTCGTCTTGGATGTTTGCGTGAAGTCCAATAGTAATCACATTTGTTTGTATCACGTGGAGCCTAGAATCACTTCGTCCTGCAGTCCGCCTTCTAGCAGAGTCGTCCGTTACAAACTAAAACATCCTAGCACTTACGATCGGCAGTCCGAGATCAGTTCATCGTATCGTATACACATCTTTGCGCGCTATAAAAAACAGCCCGAAAAGCCTCCCGCCGGACGCGTCAAACATATCCGTGCTCTAAAATATTTGTCCCACGGCGTGCTATTGCTCTACCCTGAGCGTAAAAGTTTGGTCGCCGTTTCGGACGCGCGCTACAAATCAGGCGTGCGCCGCGAAACTATCACCGAAAATTCCTCTCCTCTCCACAGACCCGCTCCTATCCTCTCCTCGCTCGCCACATGCTCCATCTTCTCTTTGCTTGCCACGCGCCTCCGCGCCCCGACAGGATGCCGTGCTGCCGCAGTGGATCGTCGGGCTTCCACGGCGTTCGCGTGCCCTGACAGGACGTTTTATGCCGAGATGTGCACCGGTGGTTTTTGCCTCACCCTCGGCACATAAGGCACGCCGGAGTTGGCCGCGCGCACGTATGACGCGGCAGCGTGGCGACTCTGGCTCCCGCGGCGCAACCTCATCTTCACCGACGTTCTTTCCCTCGAGGAGGCGGAGTTCCTTGCCCCCCTTCCGCGCCTCGACACCGACAAGGACCGCCATCGCCAGGCACATCGCCGGCTGCTCATCGCCGAGCGCATCATACAACAGTAGAGGGAGTCGTTCCCGGACGACGTCCGGGATGAGGAAGAATTTTACGCCGTATAGAGGAAGGAGAGGAGGGTGGATCGACGTCGTCGTCGGGCGTTTGCCGAGTAGGAGATCGAGAATCTGAACTCGACGATGTATTTGATCAAATGGATAAATAGCCCAAATAACTATTGATTACTAAGGTTGTTGATTGCGTAAAAGAATTCATACTTTTTACTCACAGCGTCATTTGATGTCATTTTATTTCAACAACGATAACATAATTTTTGCTAATTAATTCGTAAAAGAAATTTGAAAAACCTTGATGTGACTTTGTTGTTTAAATATGAAGAAAAAAATTTAGAACCCATAGCAACGCACGGGCATTCAACTAGTTATAAAAGAAAGATCCATACATCTTTTGGTCAGTGCGGATAAATTGCACTAGAAAACTATTGGCGCACTGGGCCAATATGCGGTTTCCAGTTTCCAACACTGTTGGTTCCTACACCTGGGATAGCATCTTGCCTAAAAATATTGGAAAACAAGAGACGAGGAAAAAAAAGAAAAACTGGTCTATTCAGAATTTTCTTTTCCAAGCACTTTCCTTTAGACCATCTTCAACTGTGGCGCTAAAATCTGGCATTGTATATGCCATTTGCAACGCGTTGTAAGACGATGAAGCGTGCGGCACCGGCGCGACCTCCACAGGAAGCGCCGAACCGGGAGGGTGTCGCCGTGCCTCACGTTTGCGAGGCTGGTCCCTTTGGTTGAAGAGGCTGCCGGCCGCTCGGCATGAACGAGACCAAGCTTGTCTAGGGTGTGATGTCCATGGCATGGACAGTAACAACCATAGGTACAACAACCTAACCCAAGACGACTGTGAGCGCCTCTTACTTCAAGTAGATGACGGCCTGGGCGACGACTTGCCTGGCCAGTGCGTCGGCGTTGGCCTCCTCGGGAATGGCGAGGATGCGCTCCGCCTATCTCTCTCATTCGGCTTCGAGCTTGGCAGCCTCTCTCTGGTCTGCGCGCTTTGATGAATCGAGCGACTGATCCTCCAGCGCCTGTTCCTTCGGCTTGGGAAGCTTCTTGGTTGCGCGGCCAGCGGCGGTCTCTATCACTAGCTAGGGCTTCCGCAACCGCCGGTGAAATTTTGGGCAAGGGTTTGGTGGAAAAGGAGTGGTTTCTGTGCCACTGGCAAGAGGGCCCGGAAAGGTCAAGGGGAAGGACGTGCAATACGCATTCTCAGCCCAAATTTGGTGGATGAATGGGTCGGTCTGCGCGCGTCGGTCCGGGTGGGTCGCACTACTGGGTTGTGGTTCGGCTGTCCTCCTGTCCACTCGGACTGGCTTAGACTGTTTGGCTCGCGACACTCTCCATCGCTAGCTAGGGCTTCCGCAGTCCCTGGAGAATTTGTGGGTGAGGTTTTAGAGGGAAAGCAGTGGCTTGTGTGCCACTGGCGAGAGGGCCCGAGCATGTCAAGGGGAAGGAGACGGGAGAACGAGCATGTTGTCCACCAGACGCATTCGCGACACAAATTTGGTGGGAGAATGGATCGGTCTGCGTGTGTCGGTTCATTTGAGTGGCACTGCTAGGCCGTGATTCGACTGTCCTCCTGTCCGCGTGAACCGGTTCAGACCGTTTGGGTCGTGCCGGTGGAGATGCCCTGACAAGGACTCTTGCACATACGAAAAAGACATATCTAGACAAAGAGTAGTAAAGATTGTACTCCTACAATATGTTTGGCAACATAATTTCCCACCAAAACTTCATTAATACATCCTTCGTTCCAAACCATAAGATGTTTTAGTAGGCTATTTGTCTTATATACTTCCTCCGTTTTAAAATACAAGACGTTTTAGCTTTTTTCTGAAACACGTTTTCAGTGGTTGTTTGGATATAGTATAAGACTAGCCCTAAGTTTTAGCAAAATTGGTTTTAGGAGAGAGAAAATGAAAAACCAGTTTTGCTAATAATTCGGTTAGGAACGTGTATACACAAAACAATGTTTAGACCCGTAAATCTTTAAACCATAGTGTACAACTCCTTGTTTGGCAAAATAGACGCGTGTGTGGGACACGCAGTTTTCTGGTTCTGTGGAGATCTAGTTTTATCAGTTCACATTTTTGTTGCCGTGTCCATACAAGATTTTAATTCGTTGCACGGTTATTTTAGTCATAAAACAAGTTTTGTCAAAATCTTATATCCAAATGTCAAAATTTTATATCCAAACAGGGTTAGTGTGTATATTCACTTATTGTTGCTCCGAACCTACATCTAGATACGCATTTAAGAAAAAGGCTAAAACATCTTATATTTTAAAACAGAGGGAGTAATTTGGAACAGAAGTAGGGGTGACAATAAGAGCTAATGCGTTATACGACAATATGTTGAGAGAACGTTGAGGGTGGGGCAGGGCAGAGGATAGAAACCAAAGTGCAAAATAAGCAATGTATAGATTAATTTGACTCGAGAAACTAAAATGTCCAGCAAGAGAACAATTCTCCTTGTTCAAGAACAGACTTAGTACTATCAATGTATAGATTTGACAAAGAACGGGCAGATGGTCAAAGGAGAAACTGTCTAGTGCAATACAAACAAATATGTGTGAAATCATGCAGCTCTATGATCGACTAAGATCAGAAATCCCATTCATAACATATACCTTCAACAAAATTGTGCTTCAAGAAAACTTTCTGTAAAGTACACAACAAGGTCGAAAATGGCGTCAACAACATGTGCAGCCACGAGACTAATTCAAACACCTCCGCTTTCTCATCTATCCAAGTTACTTGTTCAAGGGCTACCCTCAATTGTCTCATTCTAGATGCTTTCACATGATTAACTAGGCTCAACAACCTTGAATCTATTTATTTTTCTTGGCTTTCTCCTTTGCAAACGCAGTGCCCTGCAAGGGAAAACGAATTGATGTTATCTTATTACTTAATCTTCGGCACACTGAACAAAGATATTGGCGGTGGATCGAAATATATACCTCCAGCCACTCATCCATGCTGGCATCATTTGTTCCAGTTCCCAGTTCCACCTTCGGGCTCTTCTTTGTTTTCTACAGCACAGAAACAAGTTGGTGAGATAAATACACAACTCTAGGATGAATGCTGAACGCAAATCATAATTCCCATAGCACGTGTAAGACGTGTGCCCATTAATTACTTTAACCCCTTCTGCAACGAATATCTGGTGATGAAAGGGTCAAGGAACAGTTACTGATAACATGACAGCTACTAGATCTTAAGGGGATTCAGGACTGTAACTGTGTCCATGCTAGTAATTTCACAGCTATTGGATCTAATCAGTCACCGGGGAGTAGCCTGGATTGTCAGTTCCAGATGGTTTATTGCTCAATGGACATCTCACATCGCCAGAAGAAAAGGAAAACCAACAGCAGAAAGGATACCGAAATAAGTGGAGAAATGCCAGTGTACAGACTTAAAACCAGTTCAGCATATAGCATAATAACATATAACTCTCAAGAAGGGAAATTACCTTTGAGAGCTGTTGCACTTGGCCATAAGCCCACAATCCAAAGAGACCAAGAAGTGCAATTCCAAGGGTAATAAGGAACACAGATTCAACACTGAGTAAACCTCCAACCTCAACAACCTCAATGGTGCCATTGTAGAAGACATTCTGATATGGGTGCTGATCAATCTCATACACTATGTAGCCAACAAGATCATATGCGCCAGGCTGCAAGGACACGAGCATCAGATCTAAGAACTAACAATGATCATCTTCAGTATTGGGTTGTTTCAAAGTAAAGAATAAGATTGCGGAGTGAAACCTGCAAGAACTTGCTCACGGCAAATGTATAGGGAAAGGTTGCTTGCACAGAGACAGGGACTGATGCATTGTAGAAACTCTGCAAGAAAGAAGACATGAAATCTTCCAAAAGTATGTATTTGATTTCTAAAAGGTGCTTGGCCCTATAAATCCTAATCACCATGCACTGCCTCTATCTTTTGCTATTGAACCTCTGTTCATCTCACGGACAATACCAGATTACCCAAAGAGCCAGATCACTATACTTATGTCATGTAAATAGTTTCAGCATTCAGATTTGCTACAATCATAGTAGGGTCCACAAATATCTACTACCCTTGCTCCCACAAGAACAACTCCCCACATCAAGCTACATGCTCCTATATGCCATCAAGTACATATATAATTACTCCCGAGTCACGGCCATCAAGTACAGATCTCTAGGGCCTCTACCCTCTTTGTCCAAATCAATACAACTTCAAGAGGAAAAAAGACCATAAATGCACATCAACAAGGAATCCAAAAATCCAAAGAATTTCACTACTATTTCTCAGTATTACAAAGGTAATAACTAATTCTTGGGCAATCAGAATTAAGTAAATGATGATAGCTGGGTAGGACAGTCGGCTGGTATGTCCAGCCACAAATGCAAGTTTTCATTTACTTCAGCTAGTATATAAGATAAAAGAAGTAAACAAGGATCATGTATTTCCTCACCTGGACCGTAAGGTTTTGGCCATACATACGATGATCGTAAGGAAGATGGAGAGTTGAATGAACAGCAACAACATTCAAAGTTGATTCACCTGTTAACACAATGTACAAAGGGTGTGAGCCCAGTCAACAGGAACTAACAAGATAATAAAATATTAAGTGCGAGAAAACTGTGATTCTGTCACAAAATGGCAGTTAAATAACAGTAATATGGTAGTAGATGACGAAAAACTAGGGTAATGAACTATTCAAACAATATCATGCACTACAAACCAATCAAATATAGATGATAGCAACCAAAGGTTGGCAAACTTGCAATAAGTTATTAGACATAATGCAAACAATTGGCAGCACATGTGCATGGATGAAACAGAACCACTGCTAAAAAGCTAAATGGAGGTATCCCCAGCCCACCACTAACCCTAGCTAACTCGGAGTGTCAGAGAAAAGAACTGGAATTTGGAAGAAACATCATAAGTTACCATCATTTTGCAGGCCAACCAATAGCTCAGTTTCTTCACCTGCTGGTACAACTGCAACCAAAAAATAAAATAAACAGATTATTGAATAATGAGCTCAAGAAAGATATAGTGCAGATTTTCAACAGAATGATTTCTCAAGAAAGTAGTATTTCACATTTTGGCATGCAATTAGAAATATATACATCAAACTTCACAGATATTTATGAAATCTTTTCAGATGAATACAAGTAGCTAGTTTATCATCTACTTACTTTTGCCAGCATTTTTGGGGAAGACACATACAGTCTCCACACCAGGAGCAGGGCTCAAAGGTGCATCACTGGAAACCGGAGTATCATCACCAACGTATCCTAGATCAGCATTTTCAACAACTTCTGCCATAGCAGCATCTTCCTCTGACTGAGCTCCAGCAACTGTAAGAACAGATGGCATGTATCAAGCAATCTATAGATGAAACATGGCAGGTAAAAATCGTGCATGTAATCATTGTCACTGAACAAACTGAGCAATATGAAATTATCACGCAGACAGATCCATAAAGCCACGGCAAATGTATATCCATGTCAATCGCCAAAATTTGGCCATGCAGCAACACTATCAATACTAGGACATGCAACAGATAAGGGATTCTTCAGCAACAGAAACATGCAACAAGTTGGCAACGAAATCTACTGGTTATGGTTAAAAGACCACCCACCACGTGAGCACTGCTCAGTTTGTTCAACACAAGCTTTAAGAAGTTTTCAACACAAGCTGCTACTGGCCTAACACAAAGATCTGCTGTAATAGAACCCAATTTTCAAACTACTTCTTAGGACAGCGTCTTCAAAATTCAAACCACTTGATCTATCCTTGAAAATTTACGATGCAGCATCTATTATATATACATTCACCAATCTACTGACGCATTGCTGACCATAAAATACATGAGAACCAGAGCATTTCGGAAGCTGCTGAGTTGATTTCACACAAAGGCTCACTACCTCAACATGCAAACATGGGTAGATTCCACTCAAAACCCCTACAAAGCAACTCTTCTCAAGCATCAACCCGCCTCGCATCCCACAAACGCCGCTAAACCCCTGCGAGCGCGCCGATCTAATCCAGCTAAGACCGCTCGCTCCGAATCCCAGCCAGCTCCGGCGCAACCCCAAAGCTACCCTCTACAGAGCCCGATCAGCTCCATCTCCGGGCCACGGAGGCGCCCAGCCGACGGATCTACCGCTACACCGAGGCGGAATTCTCGAGAGAGCGCTAGAGAACCGAGCGGATCTGGGCAGCGGAGATCGAGAGGAGGGACAGAGTGGATAGGCGTCGTTTACCTTGGGCGAAGGGGGAGGCGGCGAGGAGGAAGGCGAGCAGGATGGCGGAGAGCCAAACCCTAACCGCCATGGCCGGCTGGGTCAGATCGGATCAGGGGCGAGGGAGGAGGTGGTGTCGCTGGTGGTGGTCTTGGGTTTTTGCGGGGGTGGACGTGGTGTGGCTCTACTAGTAGAGGTGGAGAGAGTTGCTGCCCACGAGGTCCACGGCTTGTAGTGAGATGGGATGACATGGAAGCCGGCGTCGTCATCGACTTGCCGCGTTGGAATTTTCCATTCTTTTTCCTCGGGTTTGTTGATCCTTTTTGGGCACATCCAATTCAGTGTCAGGACATCACGATTCCTCTGACGAATGGGGCCCACTAAGAAATTGTCTTTGGCTCCTAGATACATTGCTCCCTCATCTTAAAAAAGTTCAAAAATTATATTTACAAATTAAAAAAACTAAAAATAATTATGGATATAGTTAATGCTGTATCCTTCCAGCATGCAAATTCACAGCTCGAAATTCTTTGTATTGTGGAGTACACAAGAATGATAAAATTTAGAGATTTGAATATATGCATACTTAGTTCCACGCTTTTCTCATTTTTATGTAGCGCAGAATACAAAGTAGTACTTAAAATTGATATTTTGCACGTTTGTGGGATACATTATTGGTTATATCCACATTTTTCCATTTTTTAAAAACTTGCAAATATGATTTTCAATTTTAAAAATGGATCGTTGGGGTTCCGAAGTCGAAAATCTCCACACTGTATTTTCCGTATGTAAGTATGAAGATCTCCGCTGGAAAACAAATGCATACACAACAGCATTGTCCACTACTGTTGGTGCTGTTTAGCACACACAAGCTCAAAAGCAAGATAGCAAAAAACAATTTCTACATGCCAATCTTGAACAGGTAGTGCAACTGAAAGTGCAAAAAACAACTCAGCAAATGTGTTGTCATATGGATGCCAACTGTGTATCCCACATGAAGGCCGAAGGCCTGGGCCGATCTTAAAGTGCGAACAGATGTTTATCCCATGTGCTCAAACTCCGGTCGAAGTGGCGAAACAGCTATGCAAAGCAGGGTTTAAGCAGGTTGAGGCGAATAAGCACAATCCTAAGAGCAGAACAATTCAGTTATTTTTAGAAGCACCACAGTAACAACAGCAGCAGAATCAGCGTTCAGGCAGAAAGATGGAACTGCAGTTATACATCTCTATGGATTTTTTTTACTACGGAACCGGACCAATGCGCCCAGCCTTTTACACACATTCAAGATACAAATGTCCGGGTTGCAATGTCAGCACACCACATCTAAGGTAAAAACAATTCACAGCAGGCTTTCGCACCACGAACCACACACCCTGGAACTTGACAGCATCGTCAGTTGTCAGTTATTCGGGACAGCCAGGGGTATTTTCTTCTTTTGATGTCGTGTCAACATAACTGTAATTCTGTAGGTGACATCAGTTGCACAGGTTTTCTTGGTGTGTCTGCCACTAGTTTGGACGGTTCAGAGCCATGAACTTGCACTGCTCACTCATCGCCTGGAGCTGCGCGTCCTTCTTGTCTACCATGGCACGTAGCCTCACGTTTTCCTCCATCACCTTCTGGACTTCGGCTTCTTTCTGTGCTTTCTCAGTTTCGAGCTGGTTCGTCCTTGCGACTAGCCTGTTCACAAACATAAGAAGCTCAGTACTGGATTTTGGTTATAGATAGCCCATTGGATACTTGCTAGCTGTACATGCTAGACTGGCCTGACTAATCCTAAATTACCTACAGTGCAAGTTGTCGGTTACTAGTGAATGCATGATCTCTGGTATACGTAAATCTGAGCCAACGACCTATTTTTGGTGGAATGGAGGTAGGAAAGGATGAGGACTTTTCTTTTCTGAAGAAAAAGGCAGGAGCACTGGCTATTGATTAAGGAGGGAGTGGTTAATATTTACAATGTGACTCCCTTTTAAAAGGAAACAAGACCTACTCCCTCCGTTTCAAAATATAAGATGTTTTAGATTTGTGAAAAAAATGTATCTAGACTTTTTTTAGTGTGTAGATTCATTCCAAAGCTGAGTGAACCTACATATTAAAAATAGTCTAGATACATTTGCTTCACAAAGCTAAAACATCTTATATTTTGAAACGGAGGGAATAGAACCTAACAAACCAAAAAAACTTATCGCCCTCACTTGCACTGCCTGGCAAAGCATGGTAAAAGACCTACGGTTGATCTCTTCCCAAGATAAATGAGCCGCCTGTTCATCACAAGACTTCTCTGTATAATTATATGACTATGATATGGTACTAGTATGAAGTACACCGCACAAGAAGGAAGTAAAAGAAGACAACACAGGCATCTGATTTATCCACGGATGTGGTCCGGGAGTCTTATGTACATAAACTCCTTTTCTTGGTTAATTGAATAGCACAGCTCCAATCCATTTCTGCCAGAAAAACAACTGCTTGCATTCCCTTGAGTAGATTTTCCAGTTCAAATGCAATGAAAGCAGTAGAAATATCAAAGACTAATGATCCAAAATGTCAATCTGGAACTGAATGACCTACCGGTCAGAAAGCAGCAAGAACTGAACTTTTGGACCAAATACACCAACAGAAAACCAGATTTCTACGCTTACATAATCTTTCTGCATCTACTTGACCACTAAATATCCATTAACATTTTGGACATGATCAGACTGCATAAGTGCTTCATTTAGGAGAGCAGTACATTAAATCTATTTGAAACATTTTATGGCAACAATCTCTATCAGATGTCAATGAGTGATAAAGAGTAGTAATTGTTTTAAACAATGGTTTTGCATGATATATACATGGTTAACATAAATGTAGAAGGCATCAGCAAACATCTTACCAAATCCCCCTCATAAAAGTTGGAGTGGATGACAGTATGTCAATATGTGATAGCGAAAGAAGCCTGGCCATGCCATTTAAGTGCTAATTTAAAACAGAAAAGATGTATTGTGTGCCCTAAAGTTCATAGATAAGGTAGAGCCCATTAAGTCAAAAATAAATTGGAATTGTTAACAGAAGAATCATATAATACTAAGCAGCTTAGCATCATATACCTGCAGAAATACTATTTTTGTTTGCATCATGGAGATACCAGTGCTGACCATGTTACAAACTAGTTCAATGCATAGCTGATTGAATATGTTGTTAAGACGGTAATCATGGTAACTAACAGTCTGCCGCCTGGGCAGACTTACACTACTGCTATGTTGTAAGAAGTTTTCCCCAAAACACCATCATCCATAGCTAGGACAATGTCATTTTTAAATGTGGTTTGCCGGACCAGCCAAGGCAGCCGCACGGGGTCACCAGGAGGTGGCTCCGCCACTGGTGTGCCATGACTTTACTCAGTCACTAGTGCATCAGAGTACTACCTCCATTCCAGTTTATTAGGCAAATGCGTACTTCAAGAAAATAGTTTGACCGTAAATTTGGTCAACAATATATGAATCATATGTCATAAAAATTGTACCATGGGAAGCGTATTTTGAATATGAATCTAATGGTATAATTTTTGTTAAATATATTTTATATTTTATTGACTAAATTTACGGTCAAACTATTTTTTCAAAGTACGTATTTGCCTTATAAACCGGAATGGAGGTAGTACAAACCATGCGACAGTAGAAGCATATCATAACATGTGCATGTTTATGCAATAAATGGTTAGGCTGCTGCTTTGCTGAAAATTGGGAGGCTGAAACTAAGTATTTCTACTCTTCCTTAATCCGCCATTTTCTTAGAGTTATCCTTAACAAGCTATACAGGTTCTGCAAGGAAAATGAACCATCGAGAAACACTCGAGACAGAAAGTAATTACTAGAAACAGCACAATATTTGTGAAAGTACCTGTCAAAAAGCTTCTCCATTGTTTCGAATTGCTTCTCAGATGAAAGAAGAGTTTCTCTGACACTAACAAGCGTGCTGACATAAGTCCTGAGCGACTCGAAGTCGTTCTTCACACGGCTAAGCTCCAGCTCATTTTCAGCAGCGCGCTGCCTCTGCCGAGTGGTCTCCAGCACCATATCTTCAACCCGCTGCCTCATCTCATTCAGCATACCGTTCGTACCCACTGCAAATTTCTCCATCTCCTCGACTTTTACTGACATGGACTCGACCTGTACCGTCTTCCTCCTGATCTCTTCCAACCCAATTCTCACCTTCTCTTTCTCATTAGCAGTCTCAGATTCAGCCACAATCACCCTCTTCACAAGTGACTCCATGACATCGGTCACTACACGGATGGACTTCAGTATATCATCGACATCTCCATCCCCCTCGTTGGCATCGCCGTGTTTGGGAACACCGCCGCCGCCCTCTACCACCGCTCTGTTATCGTCACAGGAACCGGAGTCAGCAACCTTGGACCAATCGGCCAGCGGCACCCCGTGCCGGTCGACGAAGCCCACGCCGTCCTGGTTCCTGATCCCGCAGGACGTGTGCGCGAGTTGCGGTATCGCCATGATCCTGGCCTTGGACTTGAGGTATGCCAGCAGGGTGGCGATGGTCTTCACCCTGCGGCACAGGTGCTCCAGCTCCCGGCAGGAATCGTCCTCGGAGCGCATCATCCCGACCTTCACCTCCACGAGCCTGTCGCGCAGCGCCTCGACCTGGGACTGCTGCTGCCTGAGCTCCTCCCTCCATTCGCACTCCCCAACAGGCAGGACGCTATGGTCAGGGGCATCCTCCATGAAACCTCTGAAATTCGGGGGGTGGGGGGCAGTTAGATTGCGCTCGTCACTTCGAGGAAACATTCTGATTTGGCTACAGGTGATGGATCTACCGACAAATTTGGCCGGACTAAATAGCAAATCGCGCGGATTTGGTCAGGAAACTTTGGGGATTCGAGAGTAGGGCGGGGTATACCTTCGGAACGCAGGCGAGGATGGGGAGGGGGCCCGGTGGCGAACCGGATGGGCTCTCCGTCGAGCTCCCCCTCGTCGACTTTGGTGCTGGGTTGCTTTCTGGTCTGCTTCGCTCGCGGCCTCGCCTTCGACGGTCGCGTCTACTCTCGCTCGCTCGCTTTTCCCCTTTCCCTACCAATGAATTGATTGGCTTTTCCTTGTTTTTTTCTAATCTTGTTTGATTTGAGAAAATTATGATCTCTTTCACGAATTATTATGTGGGCCTTGTCTATGGGCACATCGTGACCTATGTGATGGATTATTGTGGGCCTTGTGTCTCTAGACCTGCGCACTTGCATTGCATTTGGATGCTCATCACTCGTAAATAAGATCCTTGTCTAAAAAAAACTCGTAAATAAGATCGTAAGCTACATGTAAAAGAAAGGGTAAGATTCTACTCCCTTTGTTTTAAAATATAAGATGTTTTAGGTTTATGAAAAAAAATTATCTAGACTTTTTTAGTGTTTAGATTCATTCCAAACATGAGCAAACCTACGTACTAAAAAAAAGTCTAGATACATTTGCTTCATAAAGCTAAAACATCTTATATTTTAAAACGGATGGAGTACTGCACTAAAAAACATCATGAGATCTACAAAAACGCTCGTAATCAAGCTTGTGAAAAGTTCCAGTTCCAAGCATGTGTACACAGAGGAGATTCGACCATTTGAGCCGTGGAAGGCGTCTCACGCTCGAGTCATTGACAAACTCTTCACGAGTGAGTTCGTGCGGAGCCGGGATTTTTATGCAAAGCTCAGTGAACTGGGTAAACATCACGAGGTATATCTTTGAAAAAGGATTTTGTTGTGCCATTCTCTGGACTATATGCAATCCCAATCCTCAAGGCTCGGGTCGTCTTTGAAAAGGACGGGTCGAGTCTTTCTGTCTCCAATTGCTTTTTGTCGACTCCGAGTCCCCAGGCCTCGAGTTGGTATCTTCGGATGCCGAGTCAGACCTTGTAGACTTGGTTCCCAAGCCCGGAGTTGATGAGAGATAACATCGGAGGGTGGCTCGATCTTCACGGATTTGGGGCGAATTCGAGGGAAGGGTAATGAACGCGAAGAACAAGTATATGAAAAGTAAGATACACACGCGAGCGTGATTCCTAATTCCCCAGTTGGCCTGAATCACCAACTTGATAGAATCCACGTAGAAGCGACTGTTAAGTAGAGATCCACGATAAAAAGATCGACTTAGAGCAGATAGAATCCTCTTGTAAAGAGATTGCAATTGATAGAGGCCCAAAGGGAGAGATCAACACAATAGAGTATACATGAGGGACCTTATACAACCTTTAGTCTAGATCTAGATCTAAAGTGAGGTTTCCCCTATGGAAAAGTGGAAGCTAAGCCAATTTAAATCTAATCAATTCTAACCCTGGATGTGATATAGGAGGAGTCTGTTTATAGTATTAGGGTGGAAGGACAAGTTGTGGATAAGATACATGGCTAAAGGGCCATTTATGCTCATGGTAGTACCGGTCAGGCTCTTTCTCTAGT
This sequence comes from Avena sativa, assembly GCA_916181665.1. NCBI lineage: Eukaryota > Viridiplantae > Streptophyta > Magnoliopsida > Poales > Poaceae > Avena > Avena sativa. Next base: position 431,420,553 of record OV702280.1, read on the forward strand.
CTTTGAGGTGTCGCGGCGCTGATCCTCTTGAGTGTTGTCGTAAGGCGGTGGTAGTTTAGGCCTAGTTCGGGTGGAGGGGTGCCAACGTATTGGACTGGTACTGAAGGTTGACACCCTTTTGGTGGTACTTGGATAGAACTTTGGCGGTAGTACCGGCGTGGATTTTGAGCTTGGTGATAGTACCGTTGGAGGCTCGACTGTAGTTCTGGCAAGGATTGTAGCCACATCAACGAGCATAACTGGTATATCCGGTAGTACCGCTAGGGCGGCGATAGTACTAGTGATGCCAGTTTTTGTTGGGAATATGCTCTAGAGACAATCATGTAAGATGTGATTCCCAATGTATTCATAAAGTTATTAAGTTTCCCATGTATGAACATGTAAAATATATACCATTGAATATGTGATTCAGTTGTGGAACTACATATTCATGTTGTTCATACTAGATATCCTTGGTCATCGAGATTGTGATGGACACACAACTTAGACCAATGTACAAGTCATGGGCATGGTGATGCCAATCCGACTTACATGGAATCCACTAAAGAGTTTAGCGAGTCATATTGACCCATGTTGAGATCTTATTAAAAACGTGAAGGGAATATGCCCTGAGAGGCAATAATAAAGTGTTTATTATGTGTATTCCAAGTATATGATAGATGTTTATTTTGCATGCTATAATTGTATTAATACGGAAACATTAATACATGTGTGTTTAATAAACAAACATAAAGTTCCTAGTTATGCCTCTCTCATAAACTAGCTCGTTGATTAACAAGATGATCAAGGTTTCCTGATCATGGACATTGGATGTTGTTAATAACGGGATCACAACATTAGTGTAATGGTGTGATGAACATTCATCCGAAGTATAGCATTACGATCAAAGTCATTGAGTTTATATTGCTATAACAACTTACGAAGTGATCCTAATCCTTAGACCATGAGATCATGTCAATCACTAACACCGGAAGAGTTTCTTGATAACATCAAACGTCACACTGTAACAGGGTGATTATAAAGATGGATTCAGAACTAATAAAGTGTTATGTTGAGGCTCATGGATCGAGAGTGGAATTTGTTTATCCCGATGACGGATAGATATACTCTGGGCCCTCTCAGTGATATCACATTGATTAGCTTGCAAGCAAGTGATTTGATCACTAGAATGTTATATCACGGGAACGAGAAAAGAGTGCATGTCAGTAACGAGATCAAACTAGGTATGGAGATACCAATGATCGAATCTCGGACATGTAATATATCGTGAAACAAAGGGATTAAGATACTAGCGTAAAAGGTTCCGACGATCACAAGAAAGTCATCGTTGAATGTGTGGGAGTCAGTATGGGTCTCCAGATCCCGCTTCTGATTATTGATCCGAGAGGGGTATCGATCATGTCCGCATTATTCACGAACCGTAGGGTGACACACTTAAGAGACACTGACATCCAATTGGAGCAAAAGTTTCATGCCGAAAGAATGAACAAGCACAGGAATTTATTTCACTAGATACCGAAACAGGTTTTCGGGTGAAATTGCATAAAGTGGTTATGCATGTGAAATAGAATTCTAGCAAGGGGTTATTTGTGAATGTTTGTCATTAAAGTAATTGACAAAATTCTGAATAAAATAAAAGATTTTTATTTAATGAGAGTTTGCATTAAATTTGGTGGAAATTTAATGGCAAGTTTGAGTGGGATTTTGAGCGGAGGCATATGAATGGATTTTTGTGAGTGGAGTGTCCACCCACATGAAGAGGGGAGGACAAGGGGGCAGCCCCCATGCGCCGGCCACCCCCTTGGGGTTCCCCCCCTCCTCCTATAAAAGGAGCCCCTCCTCTCACTTCTCACTCACACCTCCTCGTGAAGGATCTCTCTCCCCCTCTAGAATTTATCCCCCATGGTCTCGGGCTAGCGAGATACATGTTCCCGGTGGCTATTCGGCAAGAAAGAGTTGTGCCTCCGCTGCATCGCTGGAGCGAGGAGGCGGAGGTTGCTCGGTGCCTCGAACGTGTGTGCGAGCACGGATGCGCTGCTAATTTGCGGCGCTAGGACTTCCTCTCGATCTTGAGATCGGCAAGAGATCGTCTACATCAACCACGAGTTGAACTCGTTAAGCTTTGTCGGTCTTCAAGTCTATGTTCTCTACGGATATACATCCGCCCGTTGTTTGTATCTAATAGATAGATCTTGGTACATAGTTCACATCGTAGGAAAATTTTTGTTTTCTATGTTGCGAACCCTACAGTGGTATCAGAGCCGGATCTATGCGTAGATGCTTTACACGGGTAGTACACATATGAGTATGTGGACGATGATGATCATGGTGTTGCTCCTTTGTTGTAATTTTGGATATTGGTGGCATAGTGGGATGAAGCGGCCCGGACAAACTTTACATGTCCTCGCACATGAGACCTGTTCCACGCCTGACATGCAACTAGTTTGCATAAGTGGCTAGCGGGTGTCTGTCTCTCCTACTATAGTCAATATCTATTTTGCAACAAGTTGTCAACAATTTGGTTATCCTCGTTGTGGTTCATGTTCGTAGGTAAGAACGGTTCTATCTCGAAAGCCCTAAGCCACATAAAACTTGCAATGGATAAATTAGAGGCGTCTAGTTTAGATTGTTGCTGGGCTAGTGTTATGATATGGTGATGTTGTAAGTAGAAGTATGAGATGATACTCTTACAACACACATAGCATGTAAACTCCATATACCTTGGATTTACACATATAGGTATGATAGTGATCATACCACGATGCACATGATAGAGATCATCTGCGGGAACCATAACATTTCACTAATAAACATGTGATGTTTGATAGCATCTTATATTGCTTGTTTAGCGCTTTGTTAGCATAATAAGATGATCCCTCATTTAAATATCAAGATAAGAATGTTTTCTTCCTTTAGTATGCACCGATTATGTTTCGTCGCTCCAAGACATCACGTGATGATCGGGTGTTCTTGGATCCACGACCATATTTCGGGTGTAAAACAGTTACACACGCGAATACTAAGGTTCTAACTTGGCGAGCCTAGCATGTACAGACATGGCCTCGGAACACGGACCGAAAGGTTAAGCATGAGTCATATAGTTGATATGATGCCCATTTGATGCTCGCCTTTGAAGCTATATCGACTCACGTGATGATCGGACTTGGTATAGTGGATTTGGTTCATGTAATCACCAAAAAGGCACGAGGGATGTCGTTTTTGAGTGGGAGTTCATTCGTAATATGGATTAGTTGAACTCAATCTATCATACACTTAGTCTAAACTTTACAAATTCTGTTGTAGATGGCACCACCTGCTTTTAATTTCAATGTGTTCATGGAGAAAGAGAAACTAGCAACGAACGGTAGCAACTTTACTGAATGGGCCATGAATTTGAGGATTCTCCTCTCTGCTGCACAAAAGCAATACGTGCTAGAAGCGCCACTAGGCCCCCCACCTTTTGAGGATGCCCCTGACAAGGAGAAGAATGTCTATCAGACTCGTCAGGAGGACCACAACTTAGTTCATTGCGGCATATTGTATGGGCTAGAGCCGGAACTTCGAAAGCATTTCGAAAACGGTAATGCATTTGATACAATGGGTGAGTTGAAAATGATTTTCGACACACATGCTGCTGTAGAGAGCTACAACGCTTCAGAAAAGTTCTTTAGCTGCATGATGGAAGAGCACAACTCCGTTAGTGAGCATGTACTCAAGATGTCGGGTTACGCCGATAAGCTTGTGTCCTTGGGAATAACGATTCCCATTGACTTAGGCATCCATCGTGTTCTGCAGTCTCTACCACCTAGATATAAGAGCTTTGTGATGAACTATAATATGCAAGGCATGAAGAAGTCTCTCCCCGAGCTTCTGTTAATGCTTAAAACTGCAGAAGTGGAGATCAAAAAGGAACATCAAGTGTTGATGATCAATAGGAACACTGGTTTCAAGAAAGACAAGAAGGGAAAACGGAAGGAAAGTAAGGGCGGCAAGCCTGTTGCCGTGCCTGAAAAGAAACCCCGAGTTGGACCTAAGTCTAATACCGAGTGCTACTATTGTAAGGGGACTGGCCACTGGAAGCGCAGCTGCCCCAAGTATTTGGCAGACAAGAAGGCCGGCAAGGCAAACAAAGGTATATATGATATACATGTTATTGATGTGTACTTGACTAGTGCTCGCAGTAGCACCTGGGTATTTGATACCGGTTCAGTTGCTAATATTTGTAACTCGAATCAGGGGCTGCGGAACAAGCGACCGCTAGCAAGGGTGAGGTCAAGATGCGTGTCGGCAATGGATCAAGCGTTGATGTGATCGCCGTCGGAACGCTCCCTCTCCATTTGCCGTCGGGATTAGTTATAAACTTGAATAATTGTTATCTGGTGCCTGCACTAAGCATGAACATTGTATCTGGATCGTGTTTGATGCAAAGTGGTTATTCATTTAAATCCGAGAACAATGGTTGTTCCATTTATATGAATGAAATCTTTTATGGTCATGCACCGATGATGAATGGTTTATTTCTATTAGATATCGATGATAATGTTACACATATTCATAATGTTGATGCTAAAAGGATTAAACTTAATGATGATATATCCGCATATATGTGGCACTGCCGTCTAGGTCATATTGGCGTTAAACGCATGAAGAAGCTCCATTCGGATGGACTTCTGGAATCACTTGATTTTGAATCATTTGATACATGTGAGCCATGCCTTATGGGCAAGATGACTAGAATGCCGTTTTCCGGTTCAATGGAACGGGCGACAGATTTATTGGAAATCATACATTCTGATGTATGTGGTCCAATGAGTGTGTCGGCGCGAGGTGGATATCGTTATTTTGTTACTTTCACGGATGATTAGAGTAGGTATGGTTATATCTACTTGATGAAACACAAGTCTTAAACCTTTGAAAAGTTCAAGGAATTTCAGAATGAAGTGGAAAATCATCGTAATAGAAAGATCAAATTTCTACGGTCCGACCGTGGAGGTGAGTATCTAAGTTACAAGTTTAGCACTCACATGAAAGAGTGTGGAATTGTTTCACAACTCACGCCTGCCGGAACACCACAGCAAAATGGTGTGTCGGAACGTCGTAATCGTACTTTATTAGATATGGTTCGATCTATGATGTCTCTGACGGACTTGCCGTTGTCATTTTGGGGTTATGCACTAGAAACTGCTGCATTCACTTTAAATCGGGCACCATCTAAATCCATTGAAAAGACACCGTATGAATTGTGGTTTGGAAACAAACCTAAGCTGTCATTTCTTAAAGTTTGGGGATGCGATGTTTATGAGAAGAAACTTCAACTGGATAAACTCGAACCCAAAGCGGAAAAATGCGTCTTCATAGGATACCCTAAGGAAACTATTGGGTATTCCTTCTATCACAGATCCGAGGGCAAGGTTTTTGTTGCCAAGAATGGATCCTTTCTAGAGAAAGAGTTTCTCGCGAAAGGTGTGAGTAGTCGGAAGGTAGAACTCAAAGAGGTTATTGAACCTTCTCTTCAAAGTATGGCGAGTAGCGCAGCGTCAGAAGTTGTTCCGGAGTTGGCTCCACCTGTTGAAGAGGGAACTAATGATAATGATCATGAAACTCCGAAAGAGAGTACTACCGAACCTCGCAGGTCAAGCAGGATGCGTGCAGCTCTCGAGCTGTACGGAAATCCTGTCATGAATTTCATGGTTGATGAAAATGATGACCCTGCGACGTATGAAGAAGCGATGATGAGCCCGGATTCCAACAAATGGTTAGAAGCCATGAAATCCGAGATGGAATCCATGTATGAAAATCAAGTTTGGAACTTGGTGGAATTACCTCACGACCGAAAGGCCGTGGAGAACAAATGGATTTTCAAAAGGAAAACTGATGCTGATGGTAATGTGACCGTCTATAAAGCTCGACTTGTCGCAAAGGGGTTTCGACAAATTCAAGGAGTTGACTACGATGAGACATTCTCTCCCGTAGCGATGCTAAAGTCAGTTAGGATTATGTTAGCAATTGTTGCATATTTCGATTATGAGATATGGCAGATGGATGTCAAAACCGTGTTTCTCAATGGTAATATTGAAGAAGAGTTGTATATGATACAACCAAAGGGTTTTTTCGATCCTAAGGATGCTAACAAGGTGTGCAAGCTTCAGCGATCCATCTATGGATTGAAGCAAGCATCACGAAGTTGGAATCTCCGCTTTGATGAGGTGATCAAAGAGTTTGGATTTGTCCAAACTTATGGAGAAGCTTGTATTTACAAGAAAGTGAGTGGAAGCAATGTGGCATTTCTGATATTATATGTGGATGACATATTATTGATCGAAAATGATATAGATCTTTTAAACAGTGTTAAAAGTTATCTAAACAGCAAATTTTCAATGAAGGACCTAGGTGAAGCGTCTTACATATTAGGCATAAAGATCTATAGAGATAGATCTAGGCGCCTAATAGGGCTATCGCAAAGTACATACCTTGATAAGATTTTAAAGAAATTTAAAATGGACGGAAGTAAGAAGGGGTTTTTACCTATGTTGCAAGGCAAGACATTGAGTAAGACTCAAAGTCCGGCTTCGGCGGAAGAAAGAGAGATAATGGAGAAAGTCCCCTATGCTTCAGCCATAGGCTCTATAATGTACGCCATGCTATGTAAAAGACCGGATGTGGCACATGCTATTAGTTTGACTAGTAGGTACCAATCGGATCCAGGTTCGGAACACTGGATAGCGGTCAAGAATATCCTTAAGTACTTACGAAGAACTAAGGATATGTTTCTTGTATACGGAGGTGAAGAAGAGCTCGTCGCTAAGTGTTATGTTGATGCTAGCTTTGACACCGATCCGGATGACTCTAAGTCTCAATCCGGATACGTATTTCTCATGAATGGCGGAGCGTTTAGTTGGAGGAGCTCCAAACAACCTGTGGTAGCGGGATCAACAACGGAGGCCGAATATGTTGCTGCTTCAGAAGCGGCTCAGGAAGCAGTTTGGATGAAGGAGTTCATATCCGAACTAGGAGTGGTTGCAAACGCGTTGGACCCAATGGTGATCTATTGTGACAACAATGGTGCCATTGCCAATGCCAAAGATCCAAGGTCTCACAAGCATTCCAAGCATATTAAGCGCCAGTTTCACTCCATCCGCGAGCATGTCAATGATGGAGATATAAAGATTTGTAAAGTACATACGGATCTCAATGTAGCAGATCCGTTGACTAAAACTCTCCCTAGAGCAAAACATGATCAACACCAGAACTCAATGGGTGTTAGATTTATCACTATGTAACTAGATTATTGTCTCTAGTGCAAGTGGGAGACTGAAGGGAATATGCCCTAAGAGGCAATAATAAAGTGTTTATTATGTGTATTCCAAGTATATGATAGATGTTTATTTTGCATGCTATAATTGTATTAATACGGAAACGTTAATACATGTGTGTTTAATAAACAAACAGAAAGTTCCTAGTTATGCCTCTCTCATAAACTAGCTCGTTGATTAACAAGATGATCAAGGTTTCCTGATCATGGACATTGGATGTTGTTAATAACGGGATCACAACATTAGTGTAATGGTGTGATGAACATTCATCCGAAGTATAGCATTACGATCAAAGTCATTGAGTTTATATTGCTATAACAACTTACGAAGTGATCCTAATCCTTAGACCATGAGATCATGTCAATCACTAACACCGGAAGAGTTTCTTGATAACATCAAACGTCACACCGTAACAGGGTGATTATAAAGATGGATTCAGAACTAATAAAGTGTTATGTTGAGGCTCATGGATCAAGAGTGGAATTTGTTCATCCCGATGACAGATAGATATACTCTGGGCCCTCTCGGTGATATCACATTGATTAGCTTGCAAGCAAGTGATTTGATCACTAGAATGTTATATCACGGGAACGAGAAAAGAGTGCATGTCAGTAACGAGATCAAACTAGGTATGGAGATACCAATGATCGAATCTCGGACATGTAATATATCGTGAAACAAAGGGATTAAGATACTAGCGTAAAAGGTTCCGACGATCACAAGAAAGTCATCGTTGAATGTGTGGGAGTCAGTATGGGTCTCCAGATCCCGCTTCTGATTATTGATCCGAGAGGGGTCTCGATCATGTACGCATTATTCGCGAACCATAGGGTGACACACTTAAGAGACACCGACATCCAATTGGAGCAAAAGTTTCATGCCGAAAGAATGAACAAGCGCAGGAATTTATTTCACTAGATACCGAAATAGGTTTTCGGGTGAAATTGCATAAAGTGGTTATGCATGTGAAATAGAATTCTAGCAAGGGGTTATTTGTGAATGTTTGTCATTAAAGTAATTGACAAAATTCTGAATAAAATAAAAGAGTTTTATTTAATGAGAGTTTGCATTAAATTTGGTGGAAATTTAATGGCAAGTTTGAGTGGGATTTTGAGTGGAGGCATATGAATGGAGTTTTGTGAGTGGAGTGTCCACCCACATGAAGAGGGGAGGGCAAGGGGGCAGCCCCATGCGCCGGCCACCCCCTTGGGGTTCCCCCTCCTCCTATAAAAGGATCCCCTCCTCTCACTTCTCACTCACACCTCCTCGTGAAGGATCTCTCTCCCCCTCTAGAATTTATCCCCCATGGTCTCGGACTAGCGAGATACATGTTCCCGGTGGCTATTCGGCAAGAAAGAGTTGTGCTTCCGCTGCATCTCTGGAGCGAGGAGGCGGAGGTTGCTCGGTGCCTCGAATGTGTGTGCGAGCACGGATGCGCTGCTGATTTGCGGCGCTAGGACTTCCTCTCGATCTTGAGATCGGCAAGAGATCGTCTACATCAACTACGAGTTGAACTCGTTAAGCTTTGTCGGTCTTCAAGGGTATTTTCTCTACGGATATACATCCGCCCGTTGTTTGTATCTAATAGATAGATCTTGGTACATAGTTCACATCGTAGGAAATTTTTTGTTTTCTATGCTGCGAACCCTACAAAACGATGTTGCCATTTGCATTCTCAAGCAATGGGATCCTTTGACCTAAGGTGATCGCACAATTCGAGTTGTGGATCGTCTGACTTAGCTTCTATCAAATGTTGTTCTATAAAAGGGTAGTTATAAAGGTAGAGTTCGGGGAAGATGTGAATCAAGTTGCATGACATGGATAAACAAGATGGGATCCCCGTAATGAAGAGATGTTCTCTAGACCATCTCGTGTGATATGATTCGGAAGCATGACCATGCGCGGCTCGGCTAAGTGTTAACTAAGGAGTTGAACTAAGTGTTATTCCAGTGAATCGCATATCATAGAACAAGAAGAGTGTTGCGCTATTAAACGGATGGAAACCACTCGCCTATAGCTTGACAAGGTATATCCTGATGCAAAGAGACTTATAAGAAATTCACTTTGAATGGCTATATTTCACAGCCATCAGGGGTGCCAACAGCTTTATAGTCACTATAAGTGCTAACATCCATCCATCTACCAACAAGTAGTTCCGTCCATCATGTCCCCACAAGAGGCAAATATTGAGAGGTTGACTTCTCCCAACATCAAGATGTAGACAATCTAACACATGGTCACAACGATGAATATCATAATAAACTTTATCTTATTCCAATCTCATACTAGGGTTTCTCCATCTCCCCCAAGAACTAATGATTTACTCAGACATGGAGGCAATCAACATCATGGCAAAAGTAATGGAATCTATCATAGATGAATAGTACTTGTATAAATCCACAACAAGTACGGAAATTACAACAAGATCTAGACAAGATGTAGATGGGATGGATGGCGATGATGGTGATGCAGTGGTTGATGATGAAGATCGATGCCTTAGTCTCTCGGATCTTCGCAGGGGGGAGATGGATCCCCGATGGATAATTTCCCCCTCCAGATGCCTTTCGAAGGTTAGATTTCGGTGATTTCTGGATGTTCTATATGTCGTCTCCTCTATCCAGTTGCATGGGGTGAAACTATTTGAGGAGGCGGTGTCGGCGCCAACTATACGGCGGGAACTATATGGCCGGAAAAGTTCTCCCTCCGAATAGTTGGTCTTTAACCCTTCTGTACCCTCCAATTGCTTCAGGTTTTCTTCTTGTGTTATTAATATTTCCCAAATAAGCAATTTACATAGTTTTTGGCTCCTTTTCACTCCAATATAACTGGTCCAAGAATTAGGTCCATCGGATCCATCATCTGATCTGATCCTGGTGAAAATAAACATAAAAATTGTGTGCGAACGTCGTAAAATACCAAGATCCTACCACTACATTGCAAAATAATAATCTAAAATATGATACAAATATGCACTCATTAACTTCCCCAATCTTAGACTCTTGCTCGTCCCGAGCAAGTTTAGCTTAATGGATGTGATCCTCATATTCATGAAGCTGAGTCGATAAAATAAATGAGGCAGTTGCATCATGTGTTTATCATAAATGATACATATAAATAATTTCATGATAGTACCTTACTCAAACCATCCAAATAATATTAGCAGGATCCCACACCTTAGCAATTAACGGTTCACAAAATATTATTCTCAACATGATGTAAAAGTATTCAGTTCAACTGAATGAGTTAGTGAGGTAGTCCCAAGTATTTTTAGGATTAACATATTCACTTGGGATTCAAAATCTCAACCGTCTCTTTCTCTTACTACAATATAGTGCTATATGCATATTGGCTCTTTGCACATTCACTCTTTTTCTTCTTCTTTCTTTTTCTATATATATTTGTGCTCACACTTTTGTTTAAGTGTTGTGCAAAGGAGCTAGCCATATATTCCGCTTCATGTAGGAATTTAAAGTTTAACGATCTCAATTACCAAATTATAAATATATATGAAGCATCTTTATAACTTGAGTATTCTACCTCAACTTGTTCTCACTCTATTTGATAGCTCTTATAATTTTTCCTTTGTTAAAGTTTTTTCTTTTTCAACTTAATTAATTATATAATATCTTCTCTTTGTGAATAAAACCATTGACCTACGATATATTGATCAAATTATCTTTATATGTTCCGTTAATACCAATGGTGTGGAATACTCCTATTGCTATCATCAAGTGTAAATAAAATCATACTCAAGCCATTCATATATCTAATAAGACAAACTTAAACTCAATAATGCTCCATATATTATAATAAACTCAGAATTTCATAAGAGGGATCAACTATTACTGAAGGGAATTCTAATGATGCAAACTTTATTTTTGAGCTCGAACTAATGCAAAACTAGAATGAAAATAAAAACATGTAAGATAGATTACAAGGTCTTAAAGAGCTCCCCAAGCTTGGAATCAAGCCAGGCGGGATCAAATAATCTCTTACAATTATTTTATACCGTGCTTTATTGAAGGTCACTGTGGCGCCATGGCACGTGGTATCTTCTCTTCATGGGCCAGACTGAGACAGAGGGATTGATTTATGGCCTCTAGTTCTTTAATATGCAGCTTGGAGAGAAGATTATTCTTCTCCCTCACTTTCACTTGTTCTTTAATGATATCATTGTTGTTTTGGAGGGTTTGTATCGCCTTGAGACTCATAGTGAAACCTTCTTCGGTGGTTTGCTTGATATCTTCATCAAGTTTATCAAGATAAACCCGCATCCACCGAAGATGTCTGGGCGTCCCCGGCGCCTCGTTGTTTATTTCTTCAATCTTCAACTCGAGGGCCTTCAACTCCCTCTTCTGGCGTTCTTTGTTATCGTCAAAGAAATCCAAAGGAGTGATCTTGATCTCCTTTTCTTGCTCACTATTTCTTCCGATCTCCATAGGAACTCCTCTCCTTGGCCTCTTGGATCTTGGTGGCTCTATGTGGTGTGTCCTCTTGTATGAACAAGAGGTAGATTTGTTCCTATTGATTATGATTAGAGAGATACACAAGGGCATTATATAAGAGGGGTCAGAGGTCGGTAAAACTCGCGAGAAACACCAAATTCACGCCCAAGAAAACAATCCAAACCGACTAGGAAAATAAAACACGGATTTGGAGGAGTCCTGCTCCGTGACGACCAACTATATGGTCACGGCCTGTATAGTTCAGGACATATAGTTAGTTCTGGACATATAGTTAGTTCCGGGAAGATATTTCCAAATATCTCGAGCCCAGGTCGATTAGTTTACCGACTAGGAACCAACAAAGCGTATTTTTTTAGATGAATATAAATAATAACGAAAAGTGGTCGATGATACAGAAGCTTTGAAGACCAACTATATGGCGGGAGATTTCTCTGGCCGTATAGATGCTGCACACCGAAAATTATTTCGCGAGGGGGTACAGAATGTTTAACGACCAACTATACGGCGGGAGATTTTCTCCGGCCGTATAGTTCTTCCCGTATAGTTACAGAAACGCCTCAAAATTTTCAAAAAAACAAGAGGAATTCAAAGGAAAAAAATTAGAAGTAGAAACTATGAAAACAAATCACTTATTAGAGTAAGAAAACTTACCTTCCACTTACCGTTTATTTAGTCGGGAGTGACAAGCTCCTCCAACAATAATGACTTCTCTTTTTGGGAGGATTTGACCTTAGTTCATATAATAATTCTTGAAAACGAAAATCACCAGGACTAAAGCTCCTCTCAATAAGATTTGTGTCTTGCTGAAAAATATAGATGCTGCTTTCACTGCCTTTGCTTCTTGTCTCTGTATAATTTGCAAGTCAAATTCTTGAAGTAAAAGGATCCAACAGATCAGTCTTGGCTTATGAATCTTCCTCTCGAGGAGTTCTTTTAAACCATCACGATCCATATGAACTCTTACTTTTGCATCAACAATATAAGAACAAAACTTATCACAAGAGAAAAATACAGAAAAGAGTTCTCTCTCTTCCTTAGGATGATTCTTTTGAGCACTATTGAGAGTTCGACTAGCATGATGTATAATATTAAATCTGCGACCTATGTGTTGTCCCAAAGTTACTCCTATACCATCATCACTAGCTTCACATATTAAATCAGAAGTCATATCCCATATAGGTGGTTTAATGATGGGAGCATGGCATAAAGCATATTTAAGTTTATCGAAGGCAATAAGGCATTTATCATCAAAAGTAAATCTTACTCCCTTTTGCAACAGGTTAGTCAAAGGTTTAGAAATTCCAGAAAAAATCATAATGAACCTTATATAAAAGCCTACATGACCAACAAAACTTCTTATACCTTTTATGTCCCTTGGTTGTGGCATTCTCTCTATTGCTTCAACTTTAGCCCTATCTACTTCAATACCCTTACCTGATACTTTATGACCAAGGACTATGCCTTCTTTGACCATAAAATGACACTTCTCCTAGTTTAGGATAAGATTGGTTTCTTCACAATGCTGCAAAATTCTATTAATATTTTCCAAGCAACTAGTAAACGAAGTTCCATAGACAGAAAAATCATCCATAAATACTTCCATTATTAGTTCTATAAAATCTGCGAAAATAGCAGTCATGCATCTTTGAAAAGTATCTGGAGCATTACATAAACCAAAAGGCATGCGTCGGTAAGCATGTAAACCATAAGGACTAATGAAAGTTGTTTTAAGTTGGTCATCAGGATGAACAAACTTTTTGGAAAAACCAGAGTATCCATCCAAGTAGCAAAAATGAGTGTGCTTTCCTAACCTCTCTAATGTTTGATCTATGAATGGTAAAGGATAGTGATCTTTTCTTGTTTCCTTATTCAATTTCCTGAAATCTACACACATCTATGTCCAACAATAGTTCTAGTAGGAATCAATTCATTGTTTTCATTAGGTACAACAGTAAAGCCGCCTTTATTAGGAACACAATGAACATGACTTACCCATTCACTTTATTTTATAGGATAAATTATACCTACATCAAGTAGGCGTACTATATTTTTTTCTTACCACTTGTCACATCCCAAGATTTTCCAAATCTTGTAATGTGAAAAATAAATGAATAAAATAAAACTTTGTTGGTTTCAGAGTGAGAAGAATTTTTTTTGATTTCAATTGGAAACTTTCAAAACCTATTTGGATCAAATAAAATCCTAAAGGGATTTAAAAAGTTAAATAAACAATAAACTTAAAAAAATATTTAAAATTACTATTTTGGATCTTTTAATAAAAGGTTTTGGTTTTTAAAAGAAAAGGTGGATTTATAATTAAAGATTATTTTATAGAGCCAAATTAAACCTTGGCCAAGTTTTTGAAATAAAATGTTTTGTTTTGATAAAAATAGTAAAGGTTTATTTAAATAAAATAATAAGGATTTAATATCCAATTTTATTTAAATAAGAGGTTTTACCATTTTAATTAAAAACATAAAACTTATTAAATTATTTTAAATAAGTTTTCCAAGTGTTTATTATTTTCAAATAAAACCTACTGAATGGTTTTGGTACTATTTTGGAATTCAAATAGAGTTTTGAAAATAAATAAAACAAATCCTATTTGATTTAATAACTAAGGTCCATTTTATTTAATTATTAATGGACCCTAAAATAAAAATGTTATTTTATTTTAAACAAGTTTTTCAAGTATCTTATATTTTCAAATAAAACCTACTGTTTGGTTTTGAAAATATTTAATTTCAAATGGAGATTTTATTAAATAAATCAAAACCTATTTGAATTAATAATTAAGGACTATTTTATTTAATTATTAAATAGATCCTAAAAAGAATAAAATTATTTTATTTTGGGACTTTGGTTTATGTTGTTAAACAGAACCAAAACTCAATACAAGTGTAGTGAATGTCTGAATTGTTTGAATGTTTGAATTGTTGTTTGAAATTCAAAACATAAAATCAAATAGGAAAAAGAAAAAGATTACTGAATAAAAAAAAGAGGAGAAACAAGCCAGCCCAGCCGGCCAGCCCAATAGCCCAGTCCAGCCCACCTATCCCCCTCTGCCGAAACGTTTTCCTTACCGCGAAAGCAACCCACTAAGTCACTGACTTGTGGACCCCAACTCCCCTCTCCCACTCCGCTGACGAAACGGCCCCACACCCGAGCCTTCTTCCTCACCTGCCGCGACTTCTTCTTCCCCCAAACCACGTCGTCATTTCTGCCGTTGAAAGCTCCTTCAATCCCCGTTAACTGCCGCGTTAATTATCCCAGCCATCACGCAAGATAAAAGCGCCTGCCTCCCCTCTTCCGTTTCCCCCAGACACTGCCCCCTCTCTGCCCTCAGGCTGCCCGCATTGCTTGCGACAACCTCCCCGCCTCTGACGAACAACCGCGACAATTCCGGCCACTCCACGCCCCCCCTTGCTCCCTGGCGCACCCGAGCTTTCTTCCCACGTCCAGGCGAACCTCCCCATAGCGCCAGCTTGCCCGCACATGCCTTGCAGCCTCGACTCTGTCCATGTCTGAGCGCCACCGACGATAAGCCCAACTTCGGTGAGCCATAGCCGACGACCTCGTGCGCCCCTTGCTCACTGGTGAGTGTTTTCGTGAACCTTGAACTCGTGTGCATCTTCCTGATGCGTTGTTTCTCTCGCTTGCGCCCCAGACGCTCACCTCCGACAACATCTGACCGCACCCGAGGAGAAGTACAACTCCGGCGAGCAATTCAGGACTACCCTATGCGCCCCTTGTCGAACCAACAACACGTTGAGCTTCCCCACGCTACTGCGAACATGGTGAGCATACTCCCTTCCTTCCTCGCTTCCTGCATCGCCAATTTTTCCGTCGTCTGACCGTCGCCGCCGCGCGCAGCCGTCGAGCGCCGCCAGAGCTTGGTCAATGCGACGATAGCCGTAGGATGTAGATCCAAGCGCTACGATAGATCCACTGATCGAAGGGGTACGAACAGCTCTGCACCGCACGATCTGTTTAATATCCAACGCACCAGAGTGCTCGATCCAACCGAAACGGTATGGACGAATAGAATTAAGACGCATGGCACCAGACGATTTAAAATAGAATTTGAAATCAGATTTAGATGCAATTTTGAAAACCTTGTAACTTTAGTTCCACACGTACAAATTTTGCAAACTTTATATCAATGGAATCAGTGGAACAAGCCCTAGCCAACCATGCCATTTGTTTAGTAAAAAGCTTCTAGAAAAATGTTTGTTTTTGCAGAAACATTTGTATGCTTGTTTAGATTGTACAAATTATTCAAAAATGATTTTGGGGATAAAATCTTTGGAAAATGGTGTGAATTGAACCTACTGACCATAGGAAACACTTTGTGGATTCAAAAATGTATTTGGTGAAGAAAAAGAATGATTCTTTGATTTAAAACCAATTCTAGTCAAATAAAAATATGGTTTATTTATTAAAAATGGTTTTGAAGGAAAACCTTTGGGAAATGTTTTGTTTTAAACTCTCTGACCCCAAACACCAAGTTTTATGGTTTGAAAACATATTTGGTGAACCCTATAGATTAATGCCTTAGTAAAAATATTTCTACACCACATAAAATGATACTTTGTTTTGAAAATGGTTTATAAAGTGAAACCTTTTGCAAATGACTTTGCCACTTTATAAAATGACCATTAGGTGTACCCAAATGTCTATGACCCATTAGGAACCACTTTTCCAAATAAAACAATCCTTAGCATGCTTGCATGCATTATCTTGGTTCTATGATTTTATGTGATGTTTTGCTTGAATGGTAGATTGAGTTTGTGCCTTGCTTGATTAAATTGTAGTGACTTGAAGAGTGTGATTGTTGCAAGGACAAGGAGTGTACTTATACTCTACCAAAAAGGCAAGTGATGCTTCATACTTTGTCCCATTACTTTCACTATGCATTAGTGATTTTCTCTAAGTAAAACTTGCATGGAATTTTGCTAAGTATAAACCTTGCTATAGGAAAACCTAGTAGATGAAACCTTAGTAGAAATTTTCCTAAGTTAAGATTCCTACTACTATCAAGCTTAGCTTAGATAATAGAAAACAAGGGTGGAAATATATTCATACTATGGAAAAATTTCTAAGTCTGAGGACTTGTGTTTTGTTTAATAAAACAACTAAGTTAATGAATCACCTGGGTGGAATGGTAATTGCTTGGTGGATTTTGGTTGAGTGGTTCACAAGGCCCATGTTTATGGTTGACCTTGTGTATCTCACTTGTGGATGGCCACCCAGGAACAAAGAGATTTGAGATGTCAAATGTTGAGAAGGCATTATGGGCTCTGCCTGGATCATATAGGTTGCAAGAACTTAGCCATATGGACAGTTGGTGGTAGAGTTTGATAGGTTGGAACACGTCCATATTGGTCTAAGGGAAGGCTTCTGAAAGATCTTGTCTTGGTGAAACCAAGTCTTGTGGGGAAAGTGCACCACCTCTGCAGAGTGTAAAATCTAAGTACTTAGACATGTCCCTGGTAAAGGACAATTTGAGCATCAAGACATGGAAGCAATCAAGAATCTCATCATCCAAATTTCTAAGTTAAAAACTTGTGAACAAGGGTTAAGGGATCTTCAATCTTTGATTGAGAAAAATGATTTTGTCAAGCAAAAACTTAGTGTTTTCAAATGTTAAGGAAAAATCTATTTTGAGCAATGCAAGCCTCAACTCCACTTAGCCAAATGCATATAGATGATAGACTCCACCATACTACCATAGTATCACTTGCCAATACAATTCAAATGTATTGACCCTTGTGGCTGTAACTTGTATGTTGCAGGTTTGATTGATTTAGTGAAGTGTGTTGATTAGGATTACAAGTCTACAACCAACATGTTTGCCTGTGGCACTTTGAAGATGAAGGACCCCATGCTTATAGATATTCTGCTGCAATGTAATGTAATAGCCAAATGAGCTATGTAAGATGTAATAAAATTATGTTATTCCTGGTTATAAAGTTGTATTATGACCTTTGTTTCTTGATATTACATCTTAACTGTGGATGATAGCTATTGATCCAGGGACTAGCATTGTAAACACAGGGGACTCTACCTTATTAAAGGTTAGGACCCTTACACCACTTCCTTCATTTTAGGATTTAGTCTTCTATTAAATTCTGCAACTGGTTTAGCACCTCCCTCCATGAATATTCGATGGATGGATATCATGGGACTAATACCCTTCAAGTCATCCATTGAGTACCCAAAGTCCTTGCAGTGCTCCTGAAAGGGCATGTATGCCCTTATGTGTGGTTTTGGTAATTAATGACAATCCCTATGGACTAATGTGTAAATTGAGTTTCACTTGTAGGGTTGTCCATTGGCATCGCCTGGGCCATATGTTGGTCTCAAGGTTGTGTAGGGGTTCGTATCATGGAAAACAAAAAAATTCTACCGCATGCACACAAACAAGCCCAGATCTATCTACTAGATTGTAGCAACGAGTCGATTAGGGTACTCACCCTCGAAAATTCCAAAGCGGTTAACGAGATCAGATTCTCTTGGGTGATGTAGTCGTACACTTGTCGATCTCAAGATCGCGTAGACAATCCTTCCGACGCTCAGCGCTTCCGCAGTCGATCACACGTTCAGTACTCGATAAAGACCTTCATCTCCCTTGTTCCAGCAGGCAACAAAGGTTGTAGTTCTCCCCTCGCGATTCCGGTAGCACAACGACGTGGTGTCAGAAGTAGAGGAAAATCCTGTAGAGCTTCGCCTAAGTCGGAGCAGGTTATGGTGGATCTAGGGTTTCCGGCGATCTAGGTTTAGAGGGCCGGAGAGGAGGAGGTGGATTTGGTGATGGCTAGGGCGATGACGACGATCCGGCGGCTGTGCTGGGCGGCGGCGGTGGCGCTGCGGGGGGGGAGGGGGGGTGGCGGCGCGACTTGGTGGGGAGGGCTGGTTGTGTGGTCTTGGGGCATCCCTTCCCTCTATTTATGAGAGGGAGTGCATCTTGGGAGAGGGGAGTTTGAATCTTTCCCCAACTCCCTCTCCTAGTTGGCTTGTGGTGGAGGGAAAGAAGGATTCTTTCCTTCCTCCACTAGGATACATTGTCCTAGTTTGACTTTTCAAACTTGCCTTTTGACTTTCAATTTGGAGCTTGATTTCTTTCTTGCTAATGCCCAACCAAGTGACCTAGGACATGATTCAATAATTCCACTTATCCATGACACATTCATGTACCCTTCCCCTTCCGGTCCGGTGAACCTTCTAGACCCTTCTAGAACCTCTCCGATGAAAACATCGGAATTATTCCCGAACTCCGGAATTGGACTTTCCTTATATGAATCTTATTCTCCAGAGCATTCTGAATCTCCTCGTGATATCCCGGATCCCATACGAGACTCTGAACAACATTCAGTCTCCCTACTTACATTCCATATCTACTAAACAACATCGAATCCTTAAGTGTGTCTCCCTACGGTTCGTGAATTATGCGGACATGACCGAGACACTTCTCCGATCAATAACCAATAGAGGAATCTGGAAATTCATATGGCTCCCACATATTTCTACGATTACTTTGCGATCAAATGAACCACTTACATACGATACCAATTTCCCTTTGTCTCGCGATAGTTTACGTATCCGAGGTTTGATCGTCGGTATCTCTGTATACCTAGTTCAACCTCGTTACTGATAAGCACTCTTTTCTCGTTCCCGTGATATGTGATCCCTTGTGAGCCAGTCACATGCTTGCAAGCTAATTGGATGACATTCCACCGAGAGGGCCCAGAGTATATCTATCTGTCATATGGATGGACAAATTCCACTCTTGATCCATGTGCCTCAACACATACTTTCCGAACACTCAATGCCATCTTTATAGCCACCCAGTTACGGTGTGGTGTTTGATGTCATCAAAGCATCCTTCCGGTGATGGTGATTAGCATGATCTCATGGTCAAAGGAATTAAGTTACTATGTATCAGAAAGCTTATAGCAAATGAACCATTGAAATAACTTGATCTTTATGCTACGCTTATCTATAGGAGTATGTCCATCACATCATTCTCCTAATGATATGATCTTGTTCTTAATAACATCTCAATGTTCATGATCGGGAAACAACGATCATCTATCAACCAACAAGCTAGTATTACAAAGAGGCTTTACCAGGGACTCTAATTTAGTTTACAAATCACACAAGTATTAATGTTTCCGGTTAATACTATTATAGCATGAATGTAAACATTTATCATAAACACAAAGATATAATAATAACCACTTTTATTATTTCCTCTAGGGCATATCTCCAATAGTCTCCCACTTGCACTATAGTCAACTAATCTAGATTACATGGTAATATACCGAACACCCATTGCGGTTTGGTGCTGGTCATGTTTTTCCCTCAGAAGAGGTTTAGTCAACGGATCCGCCACATTCAGATCTGTGTGTATTTTTCAAATCTTTATGTCACCATCTTGGACATGCTCTCGAATAGCGTGAAAACGCAGCTTGATATGCTTCAGCTTCTTGTGTGACCTAGGTTCTTGCGCATTGGCTATGGCGCCCATGTTATCACAATAGATAGACATTGGGTCCAGCGCACTGGGAACCACACCAAGCTCTGTAATGAACTCCTTCATAAATATCGCCTCTTGTGAAGCCTCCGAAGCATCTATGTATTCCAATTCAGTTGAAGATCTCGCCACAACGCTTTGCTTTGCACTCCTCCAACTAACTGCTGCACCATTCAAAGTAAATACGTATCCACATTGAGATTTAGAATCATCCGGATCGGTGTTCCAACTAGCATCGGTGTAACCATTAACAACGAGTTGTTCATCACCTCCATAAGAAAGAACCATGTCATTAGTTCTTCTCAAGTACTTAAGAATGTTTTTGACCGTTGTCCAATGATCCACTCCTAGATTACTTTGATATCTGCTAGTCAAACTAACAGCATATGCAATGTCGGGTCTAGTACATATCATGACATACATGATAGATCCTATGGCTGAGGCATAGGGAGTCATACTCATCCTTTCTCTATCTTCTGCCGTAGCAGGACTTTGAGTTTTACTCAAGGTCGTATTAGGCAACATGGGCAAGAACCCTTTCTTGCTATCTTCCATTCCAAACCTCTTTAGAACTTTGTCCAAATATGTACTCTGTGACAATGATATTAGGCGTCTCGATCTATCTCTATAAATCTTTATGCCTAATATGTAAGCTGCTTTGCCAAGATCTTTCATTGAAAAACTATTATTCAAATATTATTTGACACTATTAAGAAGGTCTACATCATTAACAATCAACAATATGTCATCCACATATAGTACTAGGAATGCTACAGAGCTCCCACTCACTTTCTTGTAAATACAAGCTTCTCCATAAGTTTATATAAATCCAAAACTTTTGATTACCTTGTCAAAACGTTGATTCCAATTTCGGGATGCTTGCTTCAATCCATAAATGGACCGTTGAAGTTTGCATACCTTGTTAGCATCTTTAGGATCGACAAAACCTTTGGGTTGTACCATATACAACTCTGCATCAATGTCTCCATTGAGGAACGCTGTTTTGACATCCATCTGCCATATCTCATAATCATAATATGCAGTGATTGCTAATAAAATCCTCACAAACTTTAGCTTCTCTACCAGTGAGAAAGTCTCATCGTAGTCAACTTCTTGAATTTGTCGAAACCCTTTTGCGACAAGTTGAGCTTTATAGACAGTAACATTATTACCATCAGCATTTGTTTTCTTCTTGAAAATCCATTTGTTCTCGACAGCCTTCCGGCCATCCGTAAGTCCACCAAAGTCCACACTTGGTTTTCGTACATGGATCCAATCTCGGATTTCATGGCTTCTTGCCATTTATTGGAATCTGGGCTCATCATGCTTCCTCATATGTCGCAGGGTCGTCGGTGTTGTCCACCAACATGACACTCATAACAGGATCATACCAATCATGAGTGGTACGAGTTCTCGTTGACCTGCGAGGTTCTGTAGTAACTTCAACCGAAGTTTCAACATCAACATCATTATCTTCTTCTCTTATTGGTGCAGGCGCCACATGAACCACTTCCGGTGCTGCGCTACTCTCAAGTTCGAGAGAAGGTTCAACAACCTCGTCGAGTTCTACTTTCCTTCCAGTCACTTCTTTTGAGAGAAATTCCTTCTCTAGAAAGGATCCATTCTTGGCAACGAAGCTTTTGCCCTCAGATCTATGATAGAAGGTATACCCATAGTTTTATTCGGTATCCTATGAAGACGCATTTTTCCACTTTGGGTTCAAGCTTGTCTGGCTATAACTTCTTTACATAAGCTTCACAACCCCAAACTTTAAGGAACGACAATTTAGGTTTCTTCCCAAACCATAATTCATACGGTATCGTTTCAACGGATTTAGATGGTGTCCTATTTAAAGTGAATGCGCCTGTTTTCTAATGCATAACCCCAAAACGATAGCGGTAAATCTGTAAGTGACATCATAGAACGAACCATATCTAAGAGAGTTCGATTACGACGTTCGGACACACCATTACGTTGTGGTGTTCTCGGCGGTGTCAATTGTGAAAGTATTCCGCATTGCTTCAAATGCTCGCCAAACTCGTAACTTAGTGTAAGATCCCTCCTTTATAAAGGAAAAGGATCCCTGTGATTGCAATGCTAGTCCCTGGATCATTGCTAGCATCCATAGTTTAAGATGAAGTACACAGAAACAAAGGTCATTATTACAGTCATTCCAGAGACAAACATAGTCTTTACAACTCCAAGGCCACAGGCCTAGTATAAGAGTTTGAATAAGTAAATAAATAAAAGTCTTCATCTTCATGTGCCACAGGCAAACATGTTGAGTGTAGACTCATGAATCCTAATCCTCATCAGAGTAACCTGCAACATCACAAGTTACAGCCACAGTGGGTCAATACATTGGAATAGTATTGGCAAGTGATACCTTAGTATAATTCAGGTGGACTAGATACTATATGCAATTTGGCTAAGTATAGCTTGGCTTGCTTTGCTCAAAATAGATTTTGCCTATTAGTTGAAATCACTAAGTTTTTCTTTGTCAAAACTTTTCCCAAGGAACCACCAATAGACATTGAGGTCCTTCACCCTTGTTCACCCACAAGTTTTTACTTAGAAATTGGGATGAGGAGATTCTTGATAGCTTCCATGTCTTGATGCTCAAGTTGTCCTTTTCCAGGGACATGGCTAAGTACTTAGATTCTTCCATCTACAGAGGTTGTGCATTTTCCCCACCAGACTTGATTTTCACCAAGACAGGTGTAGGGTTCGCAGCATAGAAAACAAAATTTTCCTACGATGGGAACAACTAAGTACCAAGATCTATCTACTAGATACAAGCAACGGGTGGATATACATCCATAGAATACATACCCTCGAAGACCGAATAGCGCTAACGAGGTTGTACTCGTGGATGATGTAGACGAACGCTTGCCGATCTCAAGATCGTGATGAAGTCCATCTGGTCCAGCCGGTCCAGCACGATCAAGTCCAGCACCTCAAAGCAGTGGTGCATCCGTGATCGCACACACGTACGGGTACCCCGACAACCTCCGCGCCCTCGCTCCAGCGAAGCAGCGGAAGCAACAAATCCTTCCAGAAAAAGCCACCGGGAACATGTATCTCGCTGATCCGAGACCATGGGGAAATTCTAAAGGGGGGAGAGAGATCCTTCGCGAGGAGGTGTGAGAGACAAGTGTGAGGAGGGGGTCCTTTTATAGGGGAGGGGGGGCAGCCCAAGGGGGCATGGCCGCCGGCCAAGGAGGGTGCCCCCACCTCTCCCTCATTCATGTGGTGGAAGCTCCACTCACATAAAAACCTCTCCACTCACAATTCCACTCACATGCATTAATTTTCCACCAAAATTAATGCAAGCTCTCATTTAAATAAAACTCTTTTATTTATTTATTCAGAATTTTGTTAATTACTTTAATTAACAAACATTCACATAAAACCCTTTGCCAGTATTCCATTTCACATGCAGAACCAGTTTCAGCAATTTCAACCGAAACAGTTCCGGTGTCTAGTGAAATAAATTCCTGCGCTTTCCTTCTCTTTTTCTGGCATATCATTTGCTCCGAATGGTGTCGGTATCCCTTAAGTGTGTCACCCTACGGTTCGCTAATAATGCGGACATGATCGAGACCCTTCTCCGATCAATAATCAGCAGCGGGACCTGGAGATCCATACTGACTCCCACACATTCAACGATGACTTCTGTGATCGTGTGAACCTTTTATGCTAGTATCTTAATCCCTTTGTTTCACGATATATTACATGTCCGAGATATGATCATCGGTATCTCCATACCTAGTTTGATCTCGTTACCGACATGCACTCTTTTCTCGTTCCCGTGATATAACATTCTAGTGATCAAATCACTTGCTTGCAAGCTAATCAATGTGATATCACCGAGAGGGCCCAGAGCATATCTATCCGTCATCGGGATGAACAAATTCCACTCTCGATCCATGGGTCTCAACATAACACTTTAGTAGTTCTGAATCCATCTTTATAATCACCCAATTACGGTGTGACGTTTGATGTCATCGAGAAACTCTTCCGGTGTTAGTGATTGACATGATCTCATGGTCTAAGGATTAGGATCACTTCGTAAGTTGTTATAGCAATATAAACTCAATGACTTTGATCGTAATGCTATACTTTGGATGAATGTTCATCACATCATTACACTAATGTTGTGACCTCGTTATTAACAACATCCAATGTCCATGATCAGGAAACTTTGATCATCTTGTTAATCAACGAGCTAGTTTATAAGAGAGGCATAACTAGGAACTTACTTTTTGTTTATTAAACACACATGTATTAACGTTTCCGTATTAATACAATTATAGCATGCAAAATAAACATTTATCATAAATAAGGAATACGATAATAACCACTTTATTATTGCCTCTCGGGCATATTCCCTTCAACAGGACCGTTCAGAAGCCTTCCCTTAGACCAAATGGACGCGTTCCAACCTATCATCCCACTACCACCAACTGTCCAAATGGCTAAGTTCTAGCAACCTATGTCATCCAGGCAGAGCCCATATTGCCAAGTGGCTGCACTAGAAGCTTCTCAACACTTGGCCTCTAAAATCTCTTTGTTCCTGGGTGGCTTTCCACAAGTGAGATACACAAGGTAAACCATATAAATGGGCCCTGTGTAACCACTCAACATAAACCATTCCTTCCATTCCACCCAGGTGTTTCATTTACTTAGTTGTTTTATTAGGCAAAACACAAGTCCAAAGACTTAGAAATATTTTCATCATAGCATGTATATTTCACCAACCCTTGGTTGCTACTAGCTAGGCTAAGCATGGCATAGATAAGCATCTTAACTTAGAAATTTCTAGTAATTCTACAGCTACTAGGATTTCCCAACATGGCATATAAGAAAAATATAGCATGCAAGACAAGCAAAATATTTCTAATGCTTAGTAGAAAACATAGGGATAAAAATATCATGAAATACCACTTGCCTTGGTAGTTTGGAGAGTAGCTACACTCCTCACAATCACAATCACTAGCACCAAAATCTACACAAAGAATCATAGCCACAAATCACATACAAAACATATACAAACAAAAATATATGAATGCATGCAATATGATATGTGATGATTTTTAAAACTCAACAAAGCAAGTGTACAGGACTGGTTCATAAACAAGTTAAAAACTTGCCAAACAACATTTATTTAAACCTTAAAACATTTTTCAAACAATTCATATACTCAAATTAGCCCTACACATGTTTCTGCAAATAAAACCATTTTAACAGAAGCAAAACATTAAACACATTGCATATTTATAAAAGGCTTGTTCTCCTGATTCCGTTGATATAAAATTTGTCAAATTCTAACGTGGGGATCAAAAGTTATAGCCAAAACAAATTCAAACATATAATAGATTTAAATCCTGATTTTAAACCTAAACAGCTGCCACGCGTCTTAACCTGATTGGCGCGTACCGGTTCGCGTTGGATCACGCTTCTGAGCCGTTGAATCTGACTTAATCGCACGGCCCAGATCTACTTATACCTCTTCGTTAAGTGATCTAATTTCACGCGCTGGATCCAGATCCAACGGTCCTAGATCAAACGACCATAGCTGGGCGGCGCTGGCGGTGGCTACTGGCGGCGGCGAGCTCTGCCTACGGCGGCGCGACGCTACAGGTGGCTCTAGGGTCGTCGGAGATGCTTACCAGGATCGCGACGAAGCACTGATGCTCAACCTGGCGACGGCTTGGCAAGGGGCACACGGACACGGTCGCTGGAGCTCGTCGGAGTTGCGGGCGGCATCTGTTGCTTGCTGTCGAAGACGTTGCCGAGGTTATGCGTCGACCTAGCACAAGCCAGAGGGTTTAGGAGATGCGCAAGGGCCTGGCGAACAAGACAGTACCAAAGGGGAGGCAAGGGGCGGTCTCATCTTACCTGAATCGCACGTCGGAGTCGAGCGACGGCTCAGGTGCTCGCGGGTGAGAACGAGGACGTCACTCTAGGTCATGAGAAAGCAAACGGAGGGCATTAGCGGATGCGCAAGGTCATGCTGGACATAGTGGTTTGAACTAGAGGCAGAGGGGCGGTCTGTACTCACCGAGATTCGTCGCCGGAGTGCGTCTGTCTGCGGCGGCGCAAAGGCAATTGCGGGCAGCCTGGGGGCGTAGAGGTGGTGCTAGGTGAGGGGAAATGGCCGCGGTGCAGAGGGGGTATTATAGCTAGAGCGGGGGCGAGGATCGCGTGGTGTATCAATGGCAATTAAGCGCGTACTGATTGCGGCAAGGTAACGGCGGAGCGAGCGTCGCGGCCGCGCGTGATTGACGACGAAGACGATGTGGTCGCAGGGTCCACTCATCAGCGAGTTAAACATAGGGGAGGTGGGGTCGTGTGGTCAGTGACCTGGTGGGTGTGTCTGTGAGTGACAGAGAGAGAGGGGGAACCCGGGTGGGCTAACTGGGCTGGATTCGTAGTTGGGCCAGATAGGTAGCGCTGGCCTTTTTCCATTTCTTTTCTCCTTTTCTTTTTCTGTTTTGATTTTCTGGAATGATTTTCAAATCCAAATCAAATGAGTTTGAATTCAAATCTTCTCTAGGTTTTTATACTGCAAACCTTGCACTCAAATGTGTGTCAAACACTACTGTTTAACCAAAACACTTTGATCAAATAAAAATAAAAATAAAACCAAGCCTTTATGATATATATACAATAGGCATAATATTGGTTTTATTAACTCCTTTTGTTTTGAAACTTTGTTCAAACTTTTGATGGTGCCTAAGTTTGAATTTCAAACCTTACTGAATCAAAACAAGTACTCCTCTCATTGGAAGATAGCACTAGGGCTAGAGCAAACTTACATGAAATAATGAGCATATAAGCTTCTGTTTTGAAATGATTTGTTTGAAATGAAATTCATATGATCATGGATGCATGGATGATATGCATGTGTTTGAAACATGATTTTAGGGATTGGCTAGCAAATAGGTGAGGGTGGTCTTTCCGAAGATCATCTTCTCTTTCCCATGTTGCTTCCTCTTCAGAATGATGGTTCCGCTGCACTTTGCAAAACTTGATAGTCTTAGTCCGTGTGACTCTTTCTGTAGTCTCAAGAATCTTGATAGGCTTTTCCTCATAAGTGAGATCACTTTCCAATTGTACCTCCTCCAAAGGTATAGTATCCTTCAAAGAAGTTTCTTCCATTTCTGGATGACATTTCTTAAGATGACTCACATGAAACACATTATGGACAGCTGACAGAGACTCTGGCAATTCAATTTCATAAGCAACTTCTCCTTTACGACTCAGAATCTTGAATGGTCCAACATATCTTGGGGCCAACTTTCCTTTGACTCCGAACCTCTTCACTCCACGGAGTGGTGACACTCTAAGATAAGCTCTATCACCAACTTCGTAGGTGACTTCTCTACGCTTAGGATCTACGTAGCTTTTCTGTCAGGACTGTG
The DNA here is from genome assembly GCA_916181665.1 of Avena sativa. Classification (NCBI taxonomy): domain Eukaryota; kingdom Viridiplantae; phylum Streptophyta; class Magnoliopsida; order Poales; family Poaceae; genus Avena; species Avena sativa. The sequence continues at coordinate 431,448,295 of OV702280.1, forward strand.
CTATCTTCAATCTGTCCTTAACCAACTTGACCTTCTCTTCGGCTTCTTTGATAAGTTCTGGTCCGAACAAACTTCTTTCTCCCACACCATTCCATAATAATGGGGTGGTACACTTTCTCCCGTAGAGAAACTCAAATGGTGCCATCTCAATGCTGGCTTGATAGCTGTTGTTATAAGAAAATTCTGCGTAAGGCAGACTTTCATCCCAACTGGCTCCATAGTCTAGGGCACATGCCCTCAACATGTCTTCAAGAATCTGATTAGTCCTTTCTGTTTGTCCATCAGTTTGAGGATGAAAAGCAGTACTGAATTCCAACCTCGTTCCCAATGACTCATGTAGCTGTCTCCAAAAATGGGAAGTGAATTGAGTTCCCCTATCAGACACAATACTCTTGGGCACTCCATGTAGACATACAATTCTACTCATATAGATCTTGGCCAACTTAGCACTTGTATAGGTTGTCTTCACGGGTATGAAATGAGCCACTTTAGTTAGGCGATCCACTACTACCCAAATAGAATCATATCCTGACCTGGTCCTTGGTAATCCGGTAATGAAATCCATACCAATCTTGTCCCACTTCCAATCAGGAATAGGTAGTGGTTGAAGCAAACCTGCTGGTTTCTGATGTTCCGCTTTCACTCTACTACACACATCACACAAAGCAATATGTTCGGCGATGTCCTTCTTGAGATTATTCCACCAAAATATTTCCTTCATATCCATGTACATTTTGGTGTTACCCGGATGAATGGAATACGGTGAGTTGTGTGCTTCTTGCAAAATCAGTTTCCGAAGCTCCGGATCTTGTGGAACACAGATACGTTTCCCATGCCATAAAGTACCCTATTCGTCTTCATGGAATCCTTTGGCTTTTCCTTTGCCAATCTTTTCCTTAATTTCTTCAATTTCACTATCGGTCTTCTGGGCTTCTTTGATCTTGTCCAACAAATTAGGTTGAACATCCAAAGACATGAGATGTCCTTCAGGCACAATCTCCAATCTGAGATCTCTAAATTGGGCGCACAAATCATCGGGCAATTCTCCCTTGGTAAGACCATTCACAAAAACCTTACGACTTAAAGCATCCGCTACAACATTTGCTTTACCGGGATGGTATTGCAAACTTAAGTCGTAATCCTTGATGAGTTCTAGCCATCTTCTTTGTCTCATATTAATTTCTTTTTGGGTGAAGATATACTTCAAACTCTTGTGATCTGTGAACACTTCACAACGCTTTCCCAAAAGATAGTGTCTCCATGTTTTGAGTGCATGGACAACAGAGGCTAACTCCAAATCATGAGTAGGATAGTTCACTTCATGAGTTTTGAGTTGTCTCGAGGCATAAGCCACAACTTTCCCGTCTTGCATAAGTACTGCACCCAAACCATGATGAGATGCATCACAATATACTTGGAAATCTTTTTCCAAATTTGGCAAACACAAGACTGGTGCTGTCACAAGTCTCTTCTTCAATTCTTGAAAGATGAGTTCACAACCTTTAGACCAAGCAAATTTCTTGTCTTTCTTTAGTAATTCTGCCATAGGCTTAGCTACCTTGGAGAAATTCTCAATGAACCTTCTGTAGTAACCTGCTAAGCCAAGGAAACTACGAACTTCTTTCACTGACTTGGGAGATTCCCATTCAGTTACAGCTGAAACTTTAGCAGGATCAACTGCTACACCATCTCCTAACACAACGTGTCCAAGAAATCCAACTTCATTTAGCCAGAATTCACACTTGCTGAATTTGGCATACAATTTATGCTCTCTAAGCTTCTCAAGTATCAATCGCAAATGTCCTTCATGTTCTTCTTTGCTCTTGGAGTAGACTAAAATGTCATCGATGAAAATGACAACAAACTTATCAAGGAATTCCATGAACACCTTGTTCATCATATTCATGAAGTATGCTGGGGCATTGGTCATACCAAATGGAATCACGGTATACTCATACAATCCATACCTTGTGGTGAAAGCTGTCTTAGGTATGTCTTGCTCCCTTATCTTGAGTTGGAAATAACCTGACCGGAGATCAATCTTTGAGAACACACAAGCTCCTTCAAGCTAATCAAACAAGTCATTGATTCTAGGCAAAGGGTATTTGTTCTTGATAGTTACCTCATTGAGTGAACGGTAATCTATGCATAACCTTTGACTTCTATCTTTCTTCTCCACAAACAAAACTGGGGCTCCCCAAGATGAAGAACTTGGTTGAATAAATCCTTTCTGCAACTGCTCTCCAAGTTGTTTCTTGAGTTCTTTCAGTTCATCAACTGACATCTTGTATGGTCTTTTTGCTATTGGTCTAGATCCTGGTAGCAAATCAATAAGGAACTCCACATCTCTATCTGGTGGCATTCCCGGCAATTCTTCCGGAAACACATCCGGATATTCACTCACAATAGGCACACTGTCTATGCTAACCCCCTTAAGAGAATTTATCTTACTCCTTTTTGCTTCAAAGTTGGTCTTGAATCTGATCCTTTTATTTTCTGGAGTTGTGAGTGAGACAGTATGGTTGGCACAATCTATCACTCGTGCTTAGTCATCCAGTCCATTCCCAGAATGACATCCAATCCTTGGGAATTTAGGATTATCAAGTTAACGGGAAACTTATACTTCCCAAACTCTATGACTAGATCATGACATCCTGAATTCACTATCATTTCTCCGCCAGGAGAACTTACTTTTATAGGACACCCAATAGTTTCTACCGGCAGTTCATTTCTTTCAACAAATGCTCTTGATATGAATGAATGAGATGCACCAGTATCAAGGAGAACAAATGCTAGAACAAAATTGAGTTTGAACTTACCAGCAACAACATCAGGCTCCTCATAAATTTCCTCCACATTGATGTGGTTCACTTGTCCCTTCTAAAAAGGGTTGGGCTTGTTGGGTCCTTCAACTTTCTTTTCTGGGCATTCATTTGCATAATGCCCCATCTCCTTGCACTTGAAGCATTCAACCTGACTAATGTCCTTCTTGACAGGCTGGCTTCCACTGCCACTTCCATTACCGCTGTGGTGGCTCTTATATCCACCCTTGTGGTTCTTGTACTTGTCATTGTCATGACTACGGTGATGCTTGTTGTCATGACGGTTGTGGTTGTGGTGCTTGTTGAATTTCCCATGCTTGTGGGCTCCTGAGCTTCCACTATCATCGTAATGGGAACATTTGTGAGACGATCCCGAGCTGTGCTTGTCTGAGTGCTTTCTCTTCCTGCTTTCAACTTGCTTCATTTTGTTCTCCAAAATAGCAGCCTTATCACAAAGAGACTGGTATGTGGGAACATATGCCACAGCCAACTGCAGGTTCAGCTCATCATTCAACCCTTCGAGGAACTTTTCTTTCCTCTTAGCATCAGTGCCAACTTCATCCGGTGCGTAACGCGCCAGATTGTTGAACTCCTCAATATATTCAGCCACACTGCGGTGGTGCTGCTTCAGGTTATGAAACTCTTTCTTTTTCAGACTCATCACTCCGGATGAGATATGATGTAAAGGGTCCCAACCTTTAAATAAGGTAGAGTCCCCTGTGTTTATAATGCTAGTCCCTGGATCAATAGCTAGCATCCACAGTCAAGATGTAATATCAAGAAACAAAGGTCATAATATAACTTTATAACCAGGAATAACATAATTTTATTACATCTTACATAGCTCATTTGGCTATTACATTACATTGCAGCAGAATAACTATAGTCATGGGGTCCTTCATCTTCAAAGTGCCACAGGCAGACATGTTGGTTGTAGACTTTGTAATCCTAATCAATAAATCTTCACTAAAATCAAACAAACCTGCAACATAACAGGTTACAACCACAAAGGGGTCAATACATTTGAATTGTATTGGCAAGTTTCACTACTAAGTTGAATATAAGTGGATCCTATCAATACATGCATTTTTGGCTAAGTAGGGTTTAAGGCTCATTTGCAGAAGCAAAATTTATCCTATCTTTTCAAAATGGTTTTGGTCCTTTGTCAAATCTCCTTTTTCAAAATCCCTTGAACTCCTTGGTATCCCCAAGTATTCAAGTCCTTGTCAAAAATCTCTTGAGCTCCTTGGTACCCCCAAGTGCATCAAGTTTTATCAAAATCTCTTGAGCTCCTTGGTACCCCCAAGTGCATCAAGTCTTTTGTTATCACTTTAAAAGTTTTTCTTTTAGAAATTAGAATGTCGAGATTTCCCATAGCTTCAAACTTTAGTTGCTCAGTATTGTCCATAACCAGGGACACGGATAAGTACTTAGATTTTATTATCTTCTGCAGAAGTTGTACACTTTACCCACATGTCACAATCCCATCTTGTTGCCACCAGTGGCCACTGGATTGGTGCTCACCAAGATGGAGTACCGGCAGATTGAGAATGTGACGAAGTCTTTCCAGAGGGTCCTCCCATGCACCATTGCTAGCTTGTCTTCAGTACCCATGTAGGATTCCAGGTCCTCATGTCCAGTAACTTGAAGATAATGCATGGGTCTTCCCAATGTAGTTGACTAAGCCAGAGCCATAAATAGCATGTGGTTGCACTCGAAAGCCACAATTGGAGGAACATGTTCAATCTCTAAGTTTCCTAGGTGGTTTTCTTTTGGAGCACAACACAAAGTGATTGCCATAGACATGGTTCCTTTTTTTGCCACCTTCTCCAAAACTCAAAGTATCCTTGTCCACCCAGGTGGTTCATTGAGTCCTTGTTTTATTATATAAAACATAAGTCTTTTCTCAATCTCATAAAATCTCAACATGTAACTCTTTTCAAAATATAACATGGATAAGCATGTAACAACTACATTGTTTTCACTAAGGAATGTATAGGGTATCCTATTAGGGTTTAGCATAGCATAAGTATAGAAATTCTTTTCACGCATGTTTCAAAATCCACTAGGTGTAATGAAAATAGTAGGACTTTAGATGATAGTGTAACTTGCCTTTCTTTTGGTAGGTAATGTTGGTTCACTCCTTGATCTTGCTAGTCTCACACTTTTACTAACTTCACTACAATCAATCAAGCAAACACAATATCAACAAGCATTCTAAACCAATAATCAATTAAACATTTCACACACATAAAACAATGGGATCTAAGTCATGCTTGTAAGCATGCAAGGGGTAGTTTTATTTGCAAAGATGGTTTCTCCTAGGCTCTAAACCTTGTAAAGTCCAAAGTGGTCATTTTTCCAAAGTGGCAAAGTCATTTGAAAAAGGGTTTTATTCATAAACCATTTCTAAATCCATTCATTATTTTATGTGGTGGAAAATATTTTTATCAAAGTAACAACTTTATGTTGTTCACCAAATAAGTTGTTGTTTCTCAAAACTTGGTGTTTAGGGTCAGTAGGTTTGGTCCAAATTATTTTCACAAAGTTTTTACTCCAAAAACAATTTCATAGCAAAACAATATTTTTATTTGGCTAGAAATGGGCTAAATCAAGTTTTTATTCCTAAACTTCACAAATCCATTTTTAAAACCATGGGTTGGTTCCTAGGGTCAGTAAGTTCACCACAAACTAATTTGCCAAGATTTCAACCTGAAAAACATTTTTGAACAATTTTTCTAATCCAAACAATCATACAAATGTTTCTGCAAAAACAAACAATCTAACAGATACTATTTACTAAACAAATTGCATGGTTGACTAGGGCTTGCTCCACTGATTCCAACGATATAAAGTTTGTAATTTTTGGACGTGTGGATCAAAAGTTATACCAATTACAAATTTGCATTCTAATCAGATCAAAAATCTGTTTTAAATCAATTCCAGTCCATGTGGCAGTTTCTGATTGGACAATAACGGTTCGCTCGGATCGGCCACGGGGTGCGTTGGATCTAACTGAAAACGTGCGGCACAGATGGACGCGTACCCCTTCGGCTAAGGATCTATCGTGAGCGTCGGATCAAGATCCTACGGTGCGCAGCGTGCCAGCCATAGATGGGCGGCACTGCGGTGGCTACTGGCAGCGGAGCGGCCAGACGGTGGCGGCGCCGGCGATACAGGAAGCAAGGGTGGCTGGGGAGATACTCACAGTGTTCGTGGCGTCGTGCTGATTCCCAACGCGTGGTTCGTTTGTCGAGGGGCGCTCTGGTCCGACGTGGATTGCTCACCGGAGTCCACACGGCGGCGGGCGTGCTCTGGAGATCGTCGAGGGCGAGTATGGAGGACACCCTAGGACAGACGGGAGGCCCCGTTAGGTTCGCAAGAGCATGGCGATCATTATCGTGTCCACGGGGAAAAGAGGGGAGGTCTGGTTTACCTGGGAGACGTCGCCGCAGTTGGAGACAGACAGCGGCGCTGGATCGGGGTGACGCTGTCGAGCTTGCAGAGCTCGCGCGGGTGAGCCGGCGATGCGAAAAGGTGCGCCAGGGCTTGGGGAGTATGCAAGTGTGGTCAAGGAGGCGAGGGGTGGCAGGACACGGCCGGAATCGAGGGAAGAGTTCGTCGGTGGCAGTAAGGTTCGGAGAGGAATCAGGGCGGCCTGGGGGCGTGCTAATGTGGGGTGACAGAGGGGAAATGGAGAGGAGGCCTGGGCATTTAATCTTGCGTGATCAAAGCGAGTAATGGTGTCCGTGTTAAGATGAATTAAACCGGAGGAATCAACGGCAGGAGCGGGGAAGAACTGGTCGCGGGTGTAGACGATGAACAGGAGAGGGTGGGGTCGGCTGGTCAGTGAGAAAGGGAGTGAGGGGGAGGGTCCACCAATCGGTGTCTCTGCGGGTGCGGTTTTAGGTAGAAAACGTTTCGCAGAGAGGAAAGTGTAGCTGGGCTGCGAATGGGCTTAGTGGGCTTGCTGACTGGGCTGCTTTCCACTTCTATTTTTTTCTTTCCTGTTTGTTTTATCTTTTTCCAAATCTATTTTCTGTTTTGAAATTCAAACAACAAATCAAACAATCCCAACTAAATCAAACATTCACTAAACAAAGCAATTGAATTTGGTTCAGTTTAACAACATAAATCAATTCCCAAAATAAAATAATATTTTCATTTTTTAGGGTCCATTATTAATTAAATAAATAGTCCATTGTTATCAAATCAAATAGATTTTGATTTATTCAAAACTCCATTTTGAAATCTAAAACAATAACAAAACCAAAACAGTAGGTTTTATTTGAGAATATAAAATACTTGGAAAACTTATTTGAAATAAATAAATAAGTTTTGATGGTTAATTAAAATAGTAAAACCTTTATTTATAAAACTTGGATATTAAATCCTCATTATTTTATTTTAAATAAGCCTTTACTATTTTTATCAAATAGGAATATTTTATTTCAAAGGCTTGGCTAAGTTTTAATTTGGCTTACAAAATAATCCTTATTTGTAAAATTTCTATGTCCTTTGAAAACCAAATCTTTTTATTTAAAAGATCCAAAATAGTAATTTTAAATATTTTTATTTTCCTTTATCAAATGTTTATCTTTTTAAATCCCTTTAGGATTTTATCTTTATCAAAATAGGTTTGAAGGTTTTTCAAATAAATTCAAAAAGTTTCTTCTCACCCTGAAAATCAACAAAGTTTTATTTTATTCATTTATCTTTCACATTACAATATTTGGAAAATCTTGGGATATGACAGGCTACCACCCTTAAAATAAATCTCGTCCCGAGATTTGGGAAGGCTAGGGTTACAAGTAGGCTCAAAACATCTAGGGTACTACCACCCTTAAAAAAAATTCAAACAAAACTACATATTGGCCTTCTTGGGATCTTGAGGAACCTTCTCTGGGAAAACATCTGCTCAGGGTCCTTTGTTTCCACACTTGACTCATGGGCCAAGGTTGAGTTTCTCCATAGGCTTGTTCAACTTGTTCTTCATCTTTTCTGGACAGTTGCTTGCATAATGTCCTGGGTTCTTGCAATTGAAACAGTTGATGTCTTTGAGTTCTTTACGTGGATCTTGTGGACAAGTTGCCACATAATGGCCTAGCTCTTTGCAGTTGTTGCATATCACTTGGCCAATCTCCTTATTCTTCTGGTTCTCTGGGCATTCACTGGAATAGTGTCCCATTTCCTTACATTTATGACATTGCACATGGCTTTTGTCCTTCTTTTGCTCTTGGGGTTTCTCCAAAGCTAGGAGTGCATCCAGTTCATGTTGTTCATATGTTATCTGGTAGGTAGGAATGTCTACATGTTTCCTGGGCCTTCTATTGCTCTTTGGATAATTTTTCTTTGGTCCTTTGAATTGGGTTGTTTTGTTTGGAGGTATAAGTGGACCTTTTCCTTTGTCATCAACCTTCTTGGTAGACTTGGATCCTTCTTGATGGTTTGCAATCATTTGTTGCACTCCACCTTGTTTCCTTTGTTCAACAATGGAATAGATGGGGCATTGGGTAGTGTAAGATCCCTCCTTTGTAAAGGAAAGGATCCCTGTGATTGCAATGCTAGTCCCTGGATCAAAGCTAGCATCCACAGTTTAAGATGAAGTACACAGATACAAAGGTCGTTTATTACATTCATTCCAGAGATAAAACATAGTCTTTTACAACTCAGGGCCAAAGTCCTAATACAAGAGTTTATGGAATAAGTAAATAAACACAAGTCTTCATCTTCATGTGCCACAGGAAAGCATGTTGAGTGTAGACTCATGACTCCTAATCATCATCGGAGTAACCTGCAACATCACAAGTTACAGCCACAGTGGGTCAATACTTTAGAATAGTATTGGCAAGTGATACCTTAGTAGATTTTAAGTGGACTATATTACTATATGCATTTTGGCTAAGTGTAGCTTGGCTTGCTTTGCTTGAAAATAGGTTTTCCCTATTAGTTGAAATCACTAAGTTTTTCTTTGTCAAAAACTTTCCCAAGAGACCACCAATAGACATTGGGGTCCTTCACCCTTGTTCACCCACAATTTTTACTTAGAAGTTGGAGTGATGAGATTCTTGTAGCTTCCATGTCTTGATGCTCAAATTGTCCATTGCCATGGACTTGGCTAAGTACTTAGATTTTTCCATCTGCAGAGGTTGTGCACTTTCCCCACCAGACTTGGTTTCCCAAGACAGGACCTTTCAGAAGCCTTTCCTTAGTCAAATGGACGCGTTCCAACCTATCATACCCACTACCACCAACTGTCCAAGTGACTAAGTTCTAGCAACCTATATGATCAAGGCAGAGCCCATATTGCCAAGTGGTTGCACTGTAAGCTTTCTCAACACTTGGCCTCCAAATCCCTTTGTGCCTGGGTGGCATACCACAAGTGAGATACACAAGACAAATCCATGGCCTTGTGTAACCACTCAACCAAAAACCACCATTCAAGTCCCATTCCACCCAGGAAGTTCATTGACTTAGTTGTTTTATTAAGAAAAGCATGAGTCCAAAGGACTTAGAATTATTTTTATCATAGCATGTACATACTTTACCAACCCTTGTTTTCTACTAGCTAGGCTAAGCATGGCATAGTAACTTAACTTAGGAAAAATTCCCTAGCAATTCTACAATTCTACACTACATAGGATTTCCCAACATAGCATTTGGCAAAGATAGCATGCAAGACTTAGCAAAAATAATTCTAATGCTTATTCAAAATAAAGGGGTGGAAATATCATGAAGTATCACTTGCCTTGGTAATAAGGAGAGTAGCACTCTTCACAATCACAGTCACTAGCAAAATCTACACAAAAATTTGTAGCATACAATTACACACAATTTATATACAAACAAAAATATGAAATGCATGCATGCAAGAAATTACTAAGTGATGATTTTGAAAACTCTACCAAGCAAGTGCATGATACAGAAACAAAACAAGACACAAAGTTTGCTAACTAAACTTATTTAGCTCTAAAACAATTTGCTAAACAAAACTATGCCCAAAATGGACCTAAACATGTTTCTGCATACAAAGTCATTTTAACAGATACTCTTTGTTAAACACATTGCAGATTCAGAAAGGCCTTGATTCACTGATTCCAACGGTATGAAATTTGCAAAAATCTAACGTGGAAATCTCAAGTTATAGCCATTTGAAATCTGGATCTAAATCTGTTTTTGATTTCTGTTTTTGAATCAACCCTAGCCACGTGTCGCGATATTACTGGCGCGTACCGATTCGCACCGGATACCCTTCTGTGCCGTTGGATCTAACTAACGCTGCACGGCTCAGATCTGTCCATACCCCTTCGTTAAGTGAATTATTTCTACGCGTAGGATCCAGATCTGATGGCTATAAATCTCCTAACCAGAAACGAGCGGCGCTAGCGGCGGCGACAGGCGGCGGCGCGTCTGACTGCGGCGGTGCTAGCGCTCTAGGTCGCCCGGGGAAGCAAGGAGGCGCTTACCAGGACCGTAGTGGCGTGCTGAAGCTCGAGGTGGCTTTGGTTTGTCGAGGGGCGCGCGGACACGGCGAGGATTTCTCGTCGGAGTAGAGGCAGACGTCGGGCACGGTCAGTCGTCGACGTTGGCGAGGTTCCTCGTCGCGCTAAGCCAAAATAAGGGTACCATTAGATGCGCACAACGATGGAGATTCTAGGCATACTAGTCAGAGGGCAAGGGGCGGTGGCTACTTACGGAGGGAAGTCGCCGGAGTTCGTGCAGAGAACGGTGGCGGCCGTTCGTCGACGTTGCTGGAGCTACGGGTCATGCGAGGTCAAAAGGAAAGTGTCAGTAGGTGCGCAAGGACTCGCTAATATTGACAGCATGAACGAGAGACAAAGGGGAGCACGGAACTCACCGGAATTCGCCGGCGCAGTCGTCGGAACAGCGGAGGCGTCGTGCGAGTTGTGGGCAGCCTGGTGGCGTGAAAGCAGAATTGTTTGGGGGGAAATGGTCGCGAGGATGGGGGGATCTTATAGCCAGAGGCTCGACAAGAAACGCTCGCTGCATCAATGCCAATTAAGCTCGCGAAATCAGTGCAGCAACGAGCAGCGGCGGAGGTCGTGCGCGGAATCAGGGGAAGACGACGCTGACGTGGACGGGGCCCGCTTGGCAGCAAAATAAGCAGAGGGAGTGTGGGGTCTGGCTGTTAGCGGCTGAGTGGGTGTGCTCGTGCGTGCGGGAGGAAAAGAAATGCCCTGGGTGGGCTAGTTTGGGCCTGTTCCACTGCTGGGCTAAATTCCTGGCGCCTGGCCCTTTTCTTTTGTTTGCTTCTTTTCTTTTTCTATTTCAATTTTCAGGAATGGTTTTGAATTGAATTCAAACTCCTTTTGAATTCAAATCCTTCTGGGATTTTTGCAGGGTACAGTAGTCTCCAATTAGGCACAAAGTCAGGTGGTTTGCTAAGTAAAGGCTTGGTCAAGCTTGGAGATCAAAAATAACAGAGACTAGGTACTTGGTTTGCAAAATTTGAAAAATGGTTTTTGAAACCATTTCCAGTTTGAAAAACTTGGTTTGAATTCTATACTCAATCCTATCTTCATAGAAGGCAACAACTTGGTTTATAAACAATCAAATTTTCAAATGGGAATAGCCATTTGATTTAAATCTGTTCACATAAAATCATAGCACCAAGTGCTTCTGTTTTTCTGAAATGAGTTTGAAATTTGATCTCAAATCTATATGCATGCATGGATGATATGCAAACTTTGAAATTATGATTTTAGGGATGTTACAAATCTAACCCCCTTAAGGTGAATCTCGCCCTCGAGATTCAGATTGGCTAGCAAATAGGTGAGGGTGGTCTCTCCGAAGATCATCTTCTCTTTCCCATGTTGCTTCTTCCTCGGAATGATGATTCCATTGCACTTTGCAAAACTTGATAGTCTTTGTTCTCGTGACTCTTTCTGCAGTCTCAAGAATCTTGATAGGCTTTTCCTCATAAGTGAGATCACTTTCTAGTTGAACTTCTTCCAAAGGTATGGTATCCTTCAAAGAAGACTCTTCCATTTCTGGGTGACATTTCTTAAGCTGACTCACATGAAATACATTATGGACTGCTGATAGAGATGCTGGCAGTTCAATTTCATAAGCAACTTCTCCTTTGCGACTCAGAATCTTGAATGGCCCAACATATCTTGGTGCCAACTTTCCTTTGACTCCGAATCTTTTCACTCCACGGAGTGGTGATACTCTAAGGTAGGCTCTATCACCAACTTCGTAGGTGACTTCTCTACGCTTAGGATCTACGTAGCTTTTCTGTCGAGACTGTGCTATCTTCAACCTGTCCTTAACTAATTTGACTTTCTCTTCGGCTTCTTTGATAAGATCTGGCCCAAATAGACTTCTCTCTCCCACACCATTCCGTAACAATGGGGTGGTACATTTTCTTCCATAGAGAAACTCAAACGGTGCCATCTCAATACTAGCTTGATAGCTGTTATTATAAGAAAATTCTGCGTAGGGCAGACTTTCATCCCAACTTGCTCCATAGTCTAGGGCACATGCCCTCAACATGTCTTCAAGGATTTGGTTAGTCCTTTCTGTTTGTCCATCGGTTTGAGGATGAAAAGCAGTACTGAATTCCAACCTCGTTCCTAATGACTCATGTAGCTGTCTTCAAAAATGGGAAGTGAATTGGGTTCCCCTATCGGACACAATACTCTTAGGCACACCGTGAAGGCATACAATTCTACTCATGTAGATTTTAGCTAACTTGGCACTTGTATAGGTTGTCTTCACGGGTATGAAACGAGCCACTTTAGTTAGGCGATCCACTACTACCCATATGGAATCATATCCTGATCTGGTCCTTGGCAATCCGGTGATGAAATCCATACCAATTTTGTCCCATTTCCAATCAGGAATAGGTAGTGGTTGAAGCAAACTTGCTGGTTTCTGATGCTCCGCTTTTACTCTACTACATACATCACACAAAGCAATATGTTCGGCGATGTCTCTCTTGAGATTGTTCCACCAAAATCTTTCCTTCAAGTCCATGTACATTTTAGTGTTTCCCGGGTGAATAGAATACAGAGAGTTGTGGGCTTCTTGCAGAATCAGTTTCCGCAACTCCGGATCTTGTGGAACACAGATACGTTTCCCATGCCCTAACGTCCCCTGTTCGTCTTCATGGAAAATTTTAGCTCTCCCTTGGCCAATATTTTCCTTAATCCTTTCAATTTCCTTGTCGGTCTTCTGAGCTTCTCGGATCTTGTCCAACAAAGTGGGTTGAACATCCAAAGACATAAGATGTCCTTCAGGTACGATTTCCAATCGGAGTTCTTTGAATTGATTACACAAATCATCTGGCAATTCACCTTTAGTAAGGCCATTTACAAACACCTTACGACTTAGAGCATCAGCTACAACATTTGCTTTACCGGGGTGGTATTGCAAACTTAAGTCATAATCCTTGATAAGATCTAACCATCTTCTTTGTCTCATATTGATTTCCTTTTGGGTGAAGATATACTTCAAACTCTTGTGATCGGTGAACACTTCGCAACGCTTTCCCAAAAGGTAATGTCTCCATGTTTTGAGTGCATGGACGACAGAGGCTAACTCCAAATCATGAGTAGGATAGTTTACTTCATGAGTTTTGAGTTGTCTCGAGGCATAGGCCACAACTTTACCGTCTTGCATAAGTACGACACCCAAACCTAGATGAGACGCATCACAGTATACTTGGAAATCCTTTTCCAAATCTGGCAGACATAGAACTGGTGCTGTCACAAGTCTCTTCTTTAATTCTTGAAAGCTGACTTCACAACCTTCAGACCAAGCAAACTTCTTGTCTTTCTTTAATAATTCAGTCATGGGCTTAGCAACCTTTGAGAAATTTTCAATGAACCTTCTGTAGTAACCTGCTAAGCCAAGGAAACTGCGTACTTCTTTCACGTTCTTGGGAGATTCCCATTCTGTCACAGCTGAAACTTTAGCAGGATCAACTGCCACACCATCCTTTGTCATAACATGACCAAGAAAACAAACTTCCTCTAACCAAAACTCACACTTGCTGAATTTGGCATACAGTTTATGCTCTCTTAACTTTTCAAGTATCAAACGCAAGTGTCCTTCATGCTCTTCCTTGCTCTTGGAGTAGACTAAGATGTCATTGATGAAAACAACAACGAACTTGTCAAGAAATTCCATGAACACCTTGTTCATCATATTCATGAAGTATGCTGGAGCATTGGTTAAGCCGAAAGGCATCACGGTATACTCATACAATCCATACCTCGTGGTGAATGCTGTTTTAGGTATGTCTTGCTCTCTTATCTTAAGTTGAAAATAGCCTGACCGGAGATCAATCTTCGAGAACACACATGCTCCCTCTAGCTGGTCAAACAAGTCATTGATTCTAGGCAAAGGATATTTGTTCTTGATAGTTACCTCGTTGAGCGAACGGTAATCTATGCATAAACTTTGGCTTTTATCTTTCTTCTCCACGAACAATACTGGGGCTCCCCAAGATGAAGAACTTGGTTGGATAAATCCTTTCTGCAATTGTTCTCCTAGTTGCTTCTTGAGCTCTTTCAGTTCATCAACTGACATTTTGTATGGTCTCTTTGCTATTGGTCCAGAACCTGGTATCAAATCTATCAGAAATTCCACATCTCTATCTGGTGGCATTCCTGGCAACTCTTCCGGAAACACATCCGGATACTCACACACAATTGGCACACTGTCCATGCTAACCCCCTTAAGAGAATTTAGCATATTCTTCTTTGCTCCAAAGCTGGTCTTGGATCTGATCCTTTTATTATCCGGAGTCGTGAGTGAGACAGTATGGCTGGCACAATCTATCACTCCTTTGTACTTAGTCATCCAGTCCATTCCCAGAATGACATCCAAACCTTGGGAGTTTAATATTATCAAGTTAACGGGAAACTTATACTTCCCGAATTCTATGACTAGGTCATGGCATCCTGAATTCACTATCATTTCTCCACCAGGAAAACTTACTTTTATAGGACACCCAATAGTTTCTACTGGTAGTTCATTTCTTTCAACAAATGCTCTTGATATGAATGAATGAGATGCACCAGTATCAAAGAGTACAAATGCTGGAATGGAATTGAGTCTGAACTTACCAGCAACAACGTCAGGTTCCTCACAGACCTCCTCCACATTAATGTGGTTCACCTGACCTTTCTGGAAAGGATTGGGCTTGACAGGTCCTTCAACTTTCTTTTCGGGGCACTCATTTGCATAGTGTCCCATTTTCTTGCATTTGAAGCACTCAACCTGACTGATGTCCCTTTTTGCAGGCTGACTTCCACTTCCACTACCATTCCCACTATGGTGGCTCTTATGTCCACTCTTGTGGTTCTTGTACTTGTCATTGTCATGACTGCGGTGATGCTTGCTGTCATGACGGTTGTGGTTGTGGTGCTTGTTGAATTTCCCATGCTTATGGGATCCTGAGCTTCCACTGTCATCATAGTGAGATCGTTTGTGAGACGATCCCGAGCTGTGCTTGTCGGAGTGCTTTCTTTTCCTACTCTCGACTTGCTTCATTTTGTTCTCCAATATAGCAGCCTTGTCACAGAGCAACTGATACGTGGGAACATAAGCCACAGCCAGCTGCAGATTCAGCTCATCATTCAAGCCTTCCAGAAACTTTTCCTTTCTTTTGGCATCTGTGTCAACCTCATCCGGTGCATAGCGCGCCAGATTGTTGAACTCCTCTATGTATTCAGCCACACTGCGGTGGCGCTGCTTCAGGTTGTGAAACTCCTTCTTTTTCAGACTCATCATTCCTGATGAGATATGAGTAGTGCGAAAGCCATCTTCAAAGATAGCCCAAGTCACCTCATCTAAAGGAGTGGTGATTTGGAAGTTGTCCCACCATGTGGCGGCTGGCCCTTCCAACAGATGCGCTGCGAACCTGACCTTTTCAGCATCTGTGCAGCCCACGGTCACTAAGTCCTTGTTCACAGAACGTAGCCAATCATTGGCCACCATGGGATCAGTTGTCCCCGAAAACTTAGCTGGCCTCAAACGCAGAAATCTGGTGAGCATATCAAAACCCGGAGGGTTGTTGTTGTTGTTGTTGTTATTGTTATTGTTGTTGTTATTGGGGTTGTTGTTGTTATTCTGGTTTTGGATGAATGTTGTCATCATCTGCATAAGCTGTGTCTAAGCATTCATCATCTGTTGCATTTCTGGAGTGATGTTGTTGGGGTTGGGGTTTGCGCGACGGGGAGGCATCTGTGGTTTGTTCAAATAGAGATAAGAATGAGATACCCTTAGATGTTTTATGCACATTACATCACAAGCAAACAAAAAGCATGCAACACAAGATAAAAGTTCAACAACCAGATAACAAGTTCTCGAAATAAAACACACAAGTGACAAGCCATCCACATGTCAGATGGTCCAATAATAAGTTCACAATTAACAAGTACGATAATGAAAGACAAACGAGTAGTCAAGTCTACTCATCAGCATCAATCTCCTCCTCGACGAAGGTAAGACCTGCGTTCTCCATCGCGGTCTTGTTCTCCTCAATCGTAGTGGTCAAGGAATCGATCTGGGCCTTGAGAGCCCTCTTCTGGGAGCGAAGCCTCTCGATCACCATCTGCTGCTGCTCTAGCTCGAAATCCTTGGACTTCAGTTCTTCAGTCATGTCCCGGATCTTCTTGTTCCTATCCTGGACGCGTTTCTCCTGACTCTTGAACTTACGGTCCTGGGCCTAGAACTTCGTCTCCATTTCCTTGACTATCTCATCATGCTGTGCGAAAAGCTTGTCCTTCTCGTGAAGCTGCACCTGGAGCTCGTCATTGCTGAGCATGACGTTGGTCCTGTCCGTATCCACGTGCCTGATGAGAGACTCTAAGTCCTGGAGATAGAGACGTATCGGCTCTGCTGTGTCCCTCGAGTCGTCCTCAAAGTCGATGGACTCTCCATCAACATCACGTCTTCCGAAGACGTGGAAGTGGGTGTCCCTAACCTGTCGGGAGTGACGGCCTAACAGACGTCCTATCAGGTCCTGCATGACGACCTCCATGCCTCTCTCCCTGTCGTCGTGCATAAGCTTGAATACGATGGCCTCTGTAGTAGGCTCTTCCTGGCGTCCGGGCTGGTTCACCTTGAAGCCCCAGAGGTCCTTCCTCTGGAACTTGGTGAGTGGGTGCACCATAATAGTGGGAAGAGGGATATTGAGCAAAGTGGTAAGCTCAACGATACGAGGACCAAAACGGGTACCCTGGAACTCCTCAACAGTGCTGATGGTAATATGCATCTATTTATAAGATAGAAAGTTAGGACAACACAATTTAAGATAAATCAAGACAAACATTTCATACATATCCATGGAGCACAAAATCACACAAGTCATGCATACATGATTCCATTACATCAATCAAGGTCCAACTTATTTAAGGTATCATTTGGAAAATAAGGTGATAGGTGGTGGTCCAACTAACGAAGTGTGTTTACAATCCTATCTCACTGGATCTGTTGGCTAACACAATGTTCCTAGAGGCAAACCACCTATCTTGTTCGCATGATTCCATTACCAAGTCTATAATATCTCCCCTTAAGGTTTGGTTGGTGGCTTCCAACTCTTGGGTAAGCTCCTTCTCTTTCACTAAGTCTTTTTGGAGGTTGAGCATTCTACACTTGACTCTAGCACTAAGTTCTTTGATAGTCCTCCAAGCTGCCTCTCTGGCTGACTCAAAGAATGTGGTGTGCATTACAGTGTTGGTGTACATGCAGAAACCTCTTTCTTTGTGGTTGTCTTCCTTGTTTTTGTACAAGTGAAGTTGCACCCACCAATACTCCACTCCTTCATCCATCACCGGAAAGCCTTTGTAAACAGCTGTACCATGTGCTTCCATTGCCACCATGAGGTCCTTGAGAATCTTGGGAAACTCAGTTTCACACTCCAAGGTCATGGTCATGAGTGGCCCTTTCTTCACGGATTCGTTGATGGAGTTCATCTACAAATAGAGATGAGAATGAGAAGATTAGAAAAGTTTACGAGAAGAATAGACAAGTGTAGAAGTAGTTGAATTTTTTTTCCTTAGTGGTTTTCCAATCCTAGGATCATAATCCTACAGGCAACACAGTGCTCTGATACCATCTGTAAGATCCCTCCTTTGTAAAGGAAAGGATCCCTGTGATTGCAATGCTAGTCCCTGGATTAAAGCTAGCATCCACAGTTTAAGATGAAGTACACAGATACAAAGGTCGTTTATTACATTCATTCCAGAGATAAAACATAGTCTTTTACAACTCAGGGCCAAAGGCCTAATACAAGAGTTTATGGAATAAGTAAATAAACACAAGTCTTCATCTTCATGTGCCACAGGCAAGCATGTTGAGTGTAGACTCATGACTCCTAATCATCATCGGAGTAACCTGCAACATCACAAGTTACAGCCACAGTGGGTCAATACTTTGGAATAGTATTGGCAAGTGATACCTTAGTAGATTTTAAGTGGACTATATTACTATATGCATTTTGGCTAAGTGTAGCTTGGCTTGCTTTGCTTGAAAATAGGTTTTCCCTATTAGTTGAAATCACTAAGTTTTTCTTTGTCAAAAACTTTCCCAAGAGACCACCAATAGACATTGGGGTCCTTCACCCTTGTTCACCCACAATTTTTACTCAGAAGTTGGAGTGATGAGATTCTTGTAGCTTCCATGTCTTGATGCTCAAATTGTCCATTGCCATGGACTTGGCTAAGTACTTAGATTTTTCCATCTGCAGAGGTTGTGCACTTTCCCCACCAGACTTGGTTTCCCAAGACAGGACCTTTCAGAAGCCTTTCCTTAGTCAAATGGACGCGTTCCAACCTATCATACCCACTACCACCAACTGTCCAAGTGACTAAGTTCTAGCAACCTATATGATCAAGGCAGAGCCCATATTGCCAAGTGGTTGCACTGTAAGCTTTCTCAACACTTGGCCTCCAAATCCCTTTGTGCCTGGGTGGCATACCACAAGTGAGATACACAAGCCAAATCCATGGCCTTGTGTAACCACTCAACCAAAAACCACCATTCAAGTCCCATTCCACCCAGGAAGTTCATTGACTTAGTTGTTTTATTAAGAAAAGCATGAGTCCAAAGGACTTAGAATTATTTTATCATAGCATGTACATACTTTACCAACCCTTGTTTTCTACTAGCTAGGCTAAGCATGGCATAGTAACTTAACTTAGGAAAAATTCCCTAGCAATTCTACAATTCTACACTACATAGGATTTCCCAACATAGCATTTGGCAAAGGTAGCATGCAAGAGTTAGAAAAAATAATTCTAATGCTTATTCAAAATAAAGGGGTGGAAATATCATGAAGTATCACTTGCCTTGGTAATGGGGAGAGTAGCACTCTTCACAATCACAGTCACTAGCAAAATCTACACAAAAAATTTTAGCATACAATTACACACAATTTATATACAAACAAAAATATGAAATGCATGCATGCAAGAAATTACTAAGTGATGATTTTGAAAACTCTACCAAGCAAGTGCATGATACAGAAACAAAACAAGACACAAAGTTTGCTAACTAAACTTATTTAGCTCTAAAACAATTTGCTAAACAAAACTATGCCCAAAATGGACCTAAACATGTTTCTGCATACAAAGTCATTTTAACAGATACTCTTTGTTAAACACATTGCAGATTCAGAAAGGCCTTGATTCACTGATTCCAACGGTATGAAATTTGCAAAAATCTAACGTGGAAATCTCAAGTTATAGCCATTTGAAATCTGGATCTAAATCTGTTTTTGAATTCTGTTTTTGAATCAACCCTAGCCACGTGTCGCGATATTACTGGCGCGTACCGGTTCGCACCGGATCACCCTTCTGTGTCGTTGGATCTAACTAATGCTGCACGGCTCAGATCTGTCCATACCCCTTCGTTAAGTGAACTATTTCTACGCGTAGGATCCAGATCTGACGGCTATAAATCTCCTAACCAGAAACGAGCAGCGCTAGCGGCGGCGACAGGCAGCGGCGCGTCTGACTGCGGAGGTGCTAGCGCTCTAGGTCGCTCGGGGAAGCAAGGAGGCGCTTACCAGGACCATAGTGGCGTGCTGAAGGGAGATTAGAATAGGTAAAAGATTTTCTAAGGAAATAATTCTAATCACACACATCACAATTCACACATGCAATGTGCAAGCATTCATAAACAACTTTTCACTCAACAACAAAGTTCAAGCATCTACTTAGGCAAAAAAATATTTTTGTTACACCACATAAGTTGGTGTTTTTAACTAAACTAAAATATGGTGGTCCATCTATATGGTTCACTTGTGATCTTTCCTTCCTTCATGATTCGTCTTGTATGAGATCATGGTTTCCTTTGGAAAAAATCTTGGCCTCAAAACTTCAAATGATGTGAACTCCTTCTAGTTTTGCATTCCCTTAGTCTCTACATCTTGAGCAAGATTTCCTTGTCTCACTTGTAGTCCTTAGTGGTATCCAAGGTTGAGGTCCTTGGTGAATATGCTGAAGATGTTGAAGTCATTAGATTTGAAGAAGTTGAAGTCATTAGAGTTGAAGATGTTGAAGTCATTAGAGTTGAAGATGTTGAAGTCATTAGAGTTGAAGATGTTGAAGAAGTCCTTTACACATGGTGTAGTCCTTGGCCATGGGGTAGGTTTTTCCATCAAGTTGAAAATAGATGAGATGTAGATTCAAAACCAAAGTGGTTGAGGAAAGAGTTTACAAGTTTGTTTTGTAAATAAGTTTTTGGAACAAATACAACTCTTATTTTTCTAAGGGTTTTTGTCCAATACTAGGGTTACAATCCTACAGGCAACACAATGCTCTGATACCATCTGTAAAGGGTCCCAACCTTTAAATAAGGTAGAGTCCCCTGTGTTTACAATGCTAGTCCCTGGATCAATAGCTAGCATCCACAGTCAAGATGTAATATCAAGAAACAAAGGTCATAATATAACTTTATAACCAGGAATAACATAATTTTATTACATCTTACATAGCTCATTTGGCTATTACATTACATTGCAGCGGAATAACTATAGTCATGGGGTCCTTCATCTTCAAAGTGCCACAGGCAGACATGTTGGTTGTAGACTTTGTAATCCTAATCAATAAATCTTCACTAAAATCAAACAAACCTGCAACATAACAAGTTACAGCCACAAAGGGGTCAATACATTTGAATTGTATTGGCAAGTTTCACTACTAAGTTGAATATAAGTGGATCCTATCAATACATGCATTTTTTGTCTAAGTAGGGTTTAAGGCTCATTTGCAGAAGCAAAATTTATCCTATCTTTTCAAAATGGTTTTGGTCCTTTGTCAAATCTCCTTTTTCAAAATCCCTTGAACTCCTTGGTATCCCCAAGTATTCAAGTCCTTGTCAAAAATCTCTTGAGCTCCTTGGTACCCCCAAGTGCATCAAGTTTTATCAAAATCTCTTGAGCTCCTTGGTACCCCCAAGTGCATCAAGTCTTTTGTTATCACTTTAAAAGTTTTTCTTTTAGAAATTAGAATGTCGAGATTTCCCATAGCTTCAAACTTTAGTTGCTCAGTATTGTCCATAACCAGGGACACGGCTAAGTACTTAGATTTTATTATCTTCTGCAGAAGTTGTACACTTTACCCACATGTCACAATCCCATCTTGTTGCCACCAGTGGCCACTGGATTGGTGCTCACCAAGATGGAGTACCGGCAGATTGAGAATGTGACGAAGTCTTTCCAGAGGGTCCTCCCATGCACCATTGCTAGCTTGTCTTCAGTACCCATGTAGGATTCCAGGTCCTCATGTCCAGTAACTTGAAGACAATGCATGGGTCTTCCTAATGTAGTTGACTAAGCCAGAGCCATAAATAGCATGTGGTTGCACTCGAAAGCCACAATTGGAGGAACATGTTCAATCTCTAAGTTTCCTGGGTGGTTTTATTTTGGAGCACAACACAAAGTGATTGCCATAGACATGGTTCCTTTTGTTGCCACCTTCTCCAAAACTCAAAGTATCCTTGTCCACCCAGGTGGTTCATTGAGTCCTTGTTTTATTATATAAAACATAAGTCTTTTCTCAATCTCATAAAATCTCAACATGTAACTCTTTTCAAAATATAGCATGGCTAAGCATGTAACAACTACATTGTTTTCACTAAGGAATGTATAGGGTATCCTATTAGGGTTTAACATAGCATAAGTATAGAAATTCTTTTCATGCATGTTTCAAAATCCACTAGGTGTAATGAAAATATTAGGACTTTAGATGATAGTGTAACTTGCCTTTCTTTTGGTAGGGAATGTTGGTTCACTCCTTGATCTTGCTAGTCTCACACTTTTACTAACTTCACTACAATCAATCAAGCAAACACAATATCAACAAGCATTCTAAACCAATAATCAATCAAACATTTCACACACATAAAACAATGGGATCTAAGTCATGCTTGTAAGCATGCAAGGGGTAGTTTTATTTGCAAAGATGGTTTCTCCTAGGCTCTAAACCTTGTAAAGTCCAAAGTGGTCATTTTTCCAAAGTGGCAAAGTCATTTGAAAAAGGGTTTTATTCATAAACCATTTTTAAATCCATTCATTATTTTATGTGGTGGAAAATATTTTTATCAAAGCAACAACTTTATGTTGTTCACCAAATAAGTTGTTGTTTCTCAAAACTTGGTGTTTAGGGTCAGTAGGTTTGGTCCAAATTATTTTCCCAAAGTTTTTACTCCAAAAACAATTTCATAGCAAAACAATATTTTTATTTGGCTAGAAATGGGCTAAATCAAGTTTTTATTCCTAAACTTCACAAATCCATTTTTAAAACCATGGGTTGGTTCCTAGGGTCAGTAAGTTCACCAAAAACTAATTTTCCAAGATTTCAACCTGAAAAACATTTTTGAACAATTTTTCTAATCCAAACAATCATACAAATGTTTCTGCAAAAACAAACAATCTAACAGATACTATTTACTAAACAAATTGCATGGTTGACTAGGGCTTGCTCCACTGATTCCAACGATATAAAGTTTGTAATTTTTGGACGTGTGGATCAAAAGTTATACCAATTACAAATTTGCATTCTAATCAGATCAAAAATCTGTTTTAAATCAATTCCAGTCCATGTGGCAGTTTCTGATTGGACAATAACGGTTCACTCGGATCGGCCACGGGGTGCGTTGGATCTAACTGAAAACGTGCGGCACAGATGGACGCGTACCCCTTCGGCTAAGGATCTATCGTGAGCGTCGGATCAAGATCCTACGGTGCGCAGCGTGCCAGCCATAGATGGGCGGCGCTGCGGTGGCTACTGGCAGCGGAGCGGCCAGACGGTGGTGGCGCCGGCGATACAGGAAGCAAGGGTGGCTGGGGAGATACTCACAGTGTTCGTGGCGTCGTGCTGATTCTCAACGCGTGGTTCGTTTGTCGAGGGGCGCTCTGGTCCGACGTGGATTGCTCACCGGAGTCCACACGGCGGCGGGCGTGCTCTAGAGATCGTCGAGGGCGAGGATGGAGGACACCCTAGGACAAATGGGAGGCACCGTTAGGTTCGCAAGAGCATGGCGATCATTATCGTGTCCACGGGGAAAAGAGGGGAGGTCTGGTTTACCTGGGAGACGTCGCCGCAGTTGGAGACAGACGACGGCGCTGGCTCGGGGTGACGCTGTCGAGCTTGCAGAGCTCGCGCGGGTGAGCCGGCGATGCGAAAAGGTGCGCCAGGGCTTGCGGAGTATGCGAGTGTGGTCAAGGAGGCGAGGGGTGGCAGGACACGGCCGGAATCGAGGGAAGAGTTCGTCGGTGGCACTGAGGTTCGGAGAGTGTAGAGGGAGTTTCCCAACCTTTATACAACATAAGGTGGAGTCCCCTGTGTTTACAATGCTAGTCCCTGGATCAATAGCTAGCATCCATAGTTTAGATGTAATATCAAGAAACAAAGGTCATAATATAACTTTATAACCAGGAAGAACATAATTTTATTACATCATACATAGCTCATTTGGCTATTACATTACATTGCAGCGGAATAACTATAGTCATGGGTCCTTCATCTTCAAAGTGCCACAGGCAGATGTTGGTTGTAGACTTTGTAATCCTAATCAATCAATCTTCACTAAAAACAATCAAACCTGCAACATTACAAGTTACAACCACAAGGGTCAATACATTTGAATTGTATTGGCAAGCTTCACTACTATGTATAATATGAGTGGATCCTATCAATACATGCATATTTGGCTAAGTAGAGTTTAAGGCTTATTTGCATAAAGAAAATTTTTTCCTATCTTTTCAAAATGGTTTTGGTCCTTTGTCAAATCTCCTTTTCCCAAGTTCCTTGAACTCCTTGGTAGAAACTCAAGTGTTCAAGTCCTTGTCAAAATCCCTTGAGCTACTTGGTAACCCCAAGTGCAACAAGTTTTATCAAAATCTCATGAGTTCCTTGGTAACCCCAAATGTTCATGTTTTCAACAAAATCTCTTGAGTTCCTTGGTAACCCCAAGTACATCAAGTTTTGTCAAAGTCTCTTGAGCTCCTTGGTAACCCCAAGTGCATCAAGTTTTTAAAAGTTTTATTTTAGAAATTAGAATGTCGAGATCTCCCATAGCTTCAAACTTTAGTTGCTTAGTATTGTCCATAACCGGGGACACGGCTAAGTACTTAGATTTTATTATCTTCTGCAGAAGGAGTACACTTTACCCACATGTCACAATCCCATCCTTTTGCCACCAGTGGCCACTGGATTAGCACTCACCAAGATGGAGTACTAGCAGATTGAGAATGTGACGAAGTCTTTCCAAAGGGTCCTCCCATACACCATTGCTAGCTTGTCTTCAGCACCCATGAAGCATTCCAGATCCCCATGTCCGGTAAACTGAAGACAATGCATGGGTCTTCCCAGTGTAGTTGACTAAGCCAGAGCCATAATAGCATGTGGTTGCACACGAAAGCCACAATTGGAGAAACATGTTCAATCTCTAAGTTTCTTGGGTGGTTTCCTTTGGAGCACAACACAAAGATATTGCCATAGACATGGTTCCTTTTGTTGCCACCTTCTCCAAAACTCAAAGTATCCTTGGCCACCCAGGTGGTTCATTGAGTCCTTGTTTTATTATATAAAACACAAGTCCTTTTCTCAACTTCATAAAATCTCAACATGTATCTCTTTTCAAAATGAGGCATGGCTAAGCATGTAACAACTACAATATTTTCACTAAGGAGTGTATAGAGAATCCTATTAGGATTTAGCATAGCATAAGTATAAAATTGTTTTCATGCATGTTTTCAGAAATCCACTAAGTATAAGAAAATAGTAGGACTTTAGATGATAGTGTAACTTGCCTTTTTGGAAGGGAATGATGGTTCACTCCTTGATCTTGCTAGTCTCACACTTTGCTAATTTCACTACAATCATTCAAGCAAACACAAAATCAACTACCATTCCAAATAATCAATCAAACAACAATTCTCACACATAAAACTATGGGATCTAAGTCATGCATGTAAGCATGCAAGAGATAGTTCTATTTGTAAAGATGGTCTCCACTAGGCTTCTAACTTTGTAAGGTCCAAAGTGGTAAAGTTATTTGCAAAAGGTTTTGTCTAAAAACCATTTTAAATCCAATCATCATTTTATGTGGTGAAAAATATTTTTATTAAAGCAAAACTTTATGTTTTTCACCAAATGAGTTGCCATTGTAAAACTTGGTGTTTTGGGTCAATAGGTTTGGTCCAAACCATTATCCCAAAGTTATTACTCAAAATCATTTTCATAACAAAAACCATTATTTTCATTTGTCTAGAAATGACTAAATCAGGTTTTCCATCCTAAACTTTACCAAATCCATTTTCAACACCAAGGGTTGGTTCCTAGGGTCAGTAAGTTCACAACAAGCCATTTTGCCAAGGTTTCAAACTCAAAAACATTTTTGAATCATTTTTCTAATCTAAACAAGCAATCAAATGTTTCTACATAATCAACCAATCTAACAGATACTATTTGCTAAACCAAAGGCATGGTTGGCTAGGTTTTGTTCCACTGATTCCAACGGTATAAAGTTTGTAATTTTTGGACGCGTGGATCTAAAGTTATAGTGTTTTCAAATTCACAAACAATTCTGTTTTCAAATTTCTGTTTAAACCAAAACTGGCCACGTGGCGCAATCTAACTGGACGGTACCGCTTCGTGCGGATCAACCCTTGTGGATCGTTGGATCTAATTTAAAATGCACGGCTCTTATCAAACGTACCCCTTCGTTTTAATGAATCTATCCTAGCCAACGGATCGAGATCCAACGGTTCACAACAGCCAGACTATAACTGGGCGGCGCTAGCGGCGGCGAACGGCGGTGCGTGCTCGGCCAGTGATCTTGCCGGCGAGTTAGGTCGCGCAGAAGAGGGGTAGGATGCTCACCGTGCTCGCCGAAGTGCAGTGAAGCTCAAGACGTGACCAGTTCGTCGAGGGGCGCACTGGAACGGGGTGGATTGTTCGCTGGAGCTTGCAGCAGCGTCGAGTGATTCTGGTTGTCGTCGGAGGTGAGGTTTGAGGGCGCGCTGAGGCAAACAGACCATGCGATTAGCTGCGTATGGTACTGGGGGTCACAGTAGCATCATTGATAGGTGCTGGGCAGTCTGTACTCACCGGGGAAACTTGCCGGAGTCGAGGCAGGAGGCGGCGATGCTCTGATGTTGAGGTTGCCGAGGCTACTGTGCTCGCGCGGGTGTGAGGTTGGTGCTGGGAGACGCGCAAGAAGAGGGGTAGCAGGCTCGTGTGCTCTGGGAGGTGGGGGCGGTTGGACGGCGCCGGAATCGGCTGGTGAAGCTCGTCGGAGCAGTGGAGCTCGAGCTCGAAATTGGGGCAGCCTGGAGGCAGAGGGGAGGCGGTGTCTGGGGAAAATGGAAGAGGGGAGGCAGGCTCTCTTATCGTGCGTGATGGCTGGGCGAATTAACGCGGCAGTTAACGGGGATTGATGGTGCTATCAACGGGCAGAAACGGCAGCGAGGTGGGGAGTGGCCACCGCGGGTGAAGACGACGACCGGCGATGTGGGGCCGCGATGTCTGTGAGAGAGCGGAGGAGAGTGTGGGGCCTGCTAGTCAGTGACTTAGCGGGTTTGCTTCTGAGTGAAAATGGTTCGCGAGTGGGGTAAACAGATGGGCTGTGTTGTTGGGCTGTTGGGCCAGTTTGGTGGGTCGAGTCTGATTCCATTTTTTTTATTCTGTAGTCTTTTTCTTTTTCTGAAACTATTTCCTGTTTTGAAAATCAACCAAACCACACTCAAATCAAACAAACAAAACAAGTCAACAATCACCAAACCTTTCATTTGAATTTGGTTCTGTTAAACACATAAACCGAAGTCCAAAATGAAATATTATTTAAATCTTTTTAGGTTCCATTCATTAATTAAATAAAATGGACCATTGTTATTAAAATAAAATAGGATTTGTTTTAATTAAATAGTCCTTTTGAAATCTAATTATTTTCAAAACCCAAAATAGTAGGTTTTATTTGAAAATACAAAATGCTTGGAAAACTCATTATAAATACATAAATAAGTTTTGGAGGTTTTGGAAATAGTAAAACCTTTATTAATAATATTTGGATATTAAATCTTTATTAATTTATTTAAATAAACCTTTACTATTTTATCAAAACAAAATGTTTTATTTCACAAGTTTGGCCAAGGTTTAATTTGGCTCTATGGAATAATCTTTATTTATAAAACTTCTATTTCATTTGAAAACCAAATCCTTTTATTTAAAAGATCCAAAATAGCAATTCCAAAATATTTTATTTTCCTTTTATTAAATGTTTATCTTTTTAAATCCCTTTAGGATTTATTTAATTAAAAATTGGTTTGAAGATTTCCAATTGGATTCAAAAAGTTTCTTCTGGCCCTGAAAATCAACAAAGTTTTATTTTATTCATTTATTTTTCACATTACAAGATTTGGAAAATCTTGGGATGTGATAGGCTACCACCCTTAAAATAAATCTCGTCCCGAGATTTGGGAAGGCTGGGTTACAAGTAGGCTCAAAACAACTAGGGTACTAACACCCTTAAAAATTCTCAAACAAAAATTACATATTGTCCTTCTTGGGCTCCTGGGAGAACTTCTCTAAGCAAACATTTGCATTGTGTCCTTTGTTTCCATACTTGACTCATGGGCCAAGGTTGAGTTTATCCATAGGCTTGTTCAACTTGTTCTTCATCTTTTCTGGACAGTTGCTTGTATAATGTCCTGGGTTCTTGCAGTTGAAACAGTGGATGTCCTTGAGTTCTTTACGTGGCTCTTGTGGACAAGTTGCTACATAGTGGCCTAGCTCTTTGTAGTTGTTGCACACTACTTGGCCAATCTCTTTATTCTTCGGGTTCTCTGGGCATTCACCGGAATAGTGTCCCATTTCCTTACATTTATAACATTGCACATGGCTTTTGTCTATCTTTTGCTTCTTGAGTTTCTTTGATCCTTTGAATTGGGTTGTTTTGTTTGGAGGTAAGGTAGACTTGGATCCTTGCACTCCACCTTGTTTCCTTTGTTCAACAATGGCATAGATGGGGCATTGGATATGAACATGGTTGTTTCCTTCACATAGGTAGCAAGTAGCTTGAGAAGTGGGACATTGTCCAACAGGATGTTTCTCTTCACAGTTGGGGCATTGATCTCCATGCTCCTTGGAAGTATGATCCTTGTCTCCACAAATAATGCAAGCTGGGGCTCCATCTAGAATAATGTTTCTGTCATCCTTGTTGTCAAAGACTCTTTTGGGATAGCTTTCTTCCATTTTGATCATTTGATCTGTCACCTTAAGCATCAGTTGGCCTTGAGTTTCCAAAAATCCTTGCAGTATTGGATCTTCTCCACTAGTGTTGGCTATGAATCGAGCTTTCACTTGGTTCAACTGATTCTGGGTTGCTATGAGCTCTTTCATGCTGTCCTCTTGGTTGGTGTTGGTGTCATCAACCTTGATGTTGGAGTCTCTTGGAGTAGTCATCTGCTTGGGTTGAAGGGAGATTAGAACAAGATATTTCTAAGGAATCAATTCTATTCACACACATCACAATTCACACAAGAAATGTGCAAGCATTCACAAACAACTTTTCACTCAAACAATAAAGTTCAAACACATACTTAGGCAACAAAATATTTTTGTTACACCACATAAGTTGGTGTGTTTTGACTTATCTAAAATATGGTGGTCCATCTATAGGGTTCACTTGTGATCTTTCCATTCTTCTTGGTTGATTCTTCTTGTAGGAGATCATGGTTTCCTTAGGAAAAACTCCTTGGTCACAAGACTTCAAATGATGTAGGTTCCTTCTAACTTTCGCATTCCCTCAGTCTCTAAATCTTGAGCAAGATTTTCCTTGTTTCACTTGTAGTCTTTAGTGATATCCAAGTTGGAAGTCCTTGGTGAACATGCTGAAGATGTTGAAGTCATTAGAGTTGAAGAAGTTGAAGTCATTAGAGTTGAAGAAGTTGAAGAAGTCCTTTGCACATGGTGTAGTCTTTGGCCATGGTTAGGTTTTTCCATCAAGTTTGAAATAGATGAGATGTATAGTTGAAACCAAAATGGTTGAGGAAAGAGTTTACAAGTATGTTTGTCAATAAGTTTTTGGATCAAAATATAATTTACTATTTTCTAAGGGTTTTTGTCCAATCCTAGGTTTACAAATCCTACAGGCAACACAATGCTCTGATACCATTTGTAGAGGGAGTTTCCCAACCTTTATACAACATAAGGTGGAGTCCCCTGTGTTTACAATGCTAGTCCCTGGATCAATAGCTAGCATCCTCAGTTTAGATGTAATATCAAGAAACAAAGGTCATAATATAACTTTATAACCAGGAAGAACATAATTTTATTACATCATACATAGCTCATTTGGCTATTACATTACATTGCAGCGGAATAACTATAGTCATGGGTCCTTCATCTTCAAAGTGCCACATGCAGATGTTGGTTGTAGGCTTTGTAATCCTAATCAATCAATCTTCACTAAAAACAATCAAACCTGCAACATTACAAGTTACAGCCACAAGGGTCAATACATTTGAATTGTATTGGCAAGCTTCACTACTATGTATAATATGAGTGGATCCTATCAATACATGCATATTTGGCTAAGTAGAGTTTAAGGCTTATTTGCATAAAGCAAAATTTATCCTATCTTTTCAAAATGGTTTTGGTCCTTTGTCAAATCTCCTTTTTCCAAGTTCCTTGAACTCCTTGGTAGAAACTCAAGTGTTCTAGTCCTTGTCAAAATCCCTTGAGCTACTTGGTAACCCCAAGTGCAACAAGTTTTATCAAAATCTCATGAGTTCCTTGGTAACCCCAAGTGTTCATGTTTTCAACAAAATCTCTTGAGTTCCTTGGTAACCCCAAGTACATCAAGTTTTGTCAAAGTCTCTTGAGCTCCTTGGTAACCCCAAGTGCATCAAGTTTTTAAAAGTTTTCTTTTAGAAATTAGAATGTCGAGATCTCCCATAGCTTCAAACTTTAGTTGCTCAGTATTGTCCATAACCGGGGACACGGCTAAGTACTTAGATTTTATTATCTTCTGCAGAAGGAGTACACTTTACCCACACGTCACAATCCCATCCTTTTGCCACCAGTGGCCACTGGATTAGCACTCACCAAGATGGAGTACTGGCAGATTGAGAATGTGACGAAGTCTTTCCAAAGGGTCCTCCCATACACCATTGCTAGCTTGTCTTCAGCACCCATGAAGCATTCCAGATCCCCATGTCCGGTAAACTGAAGACAATGCATGGGTCTTCCCAGTGTAGTTGACTAAGCCAGAGCCATAATAGCATGTGGTTGCACACGAAAGCCATAATTGGAGAAACATGTTCAATCTCTAAGTTTCCTGGGTGGTTTCCTTTGGAGCACAACACAAAGAGATTGCCATAGACATGGTTCCTTTTGTTGCCACCTTCTCCAAAACTCAAAGTATCCTTGGCCACCCAGGTGGTTCATTGAGTCCTTGTTTTATTATATAAAACACAAGTCCTTTTCTCAACTTCATAAAATCTCAACATGTATCTCTTTTCAAAATGAGGCATGGCTAAGCATGTAACAACTACAATATTTTCACTAAGGAGTGTATAGAGAATCCTATTAGGATTTAGCATAGCATAAGTATAAAATTGTTTTCATGCATGTTTTCAAAAATCCACTAAATATAAGAAAATAGTAGGACTTTAGATGATAGTGTAACTTGCCTTTTTGAAAGGGAATGATGGTTCACTCCTTGATCTTGCTAGTCTCACACTTTGCTAATTTCACTACAATCATTCAAGCAAACACAAAATCAACTAGCATTCCAAATAATCAATCAAACAACAATTCTCACACATAAAACCATGGGATCTAAGTCATGCATGTAAGCATGCAAGAGATAGTTCTATTTGTAAAGATGGTCTCCACTAGGATTCTAACTTTGTAAGGTCCAAAGTGGTCATTTTTCCAAAGTGGTAAAGTTATTTGCAAAAGGTTTTGTCTAAAAACCATTTTTAATCCAATCATCATTTTATGTGGTGAAAAATATTTTTATTAAAGCAAAACTTTATGTTTTTCACCAAATGAGTTGCCATTGTAAAACTTGGTGTTTTGGGTCAGTAGGTTTGGTCCAAACCATTATCCCAAAGTTATTACTCAAAATCATTTTCATAACAAAAACCATTATTTTCATTTGGCTAGAAATGACTAAATCAGGTTTTCCATCCTAAACTTTACCAAATCCATTTTCAACACCAAGGGTTGGTTCCTAGGGTCAGTAAGTTCACAACAAGCCATTTTGCCAAGGTTTCAAACTCAAAAACATTTTTGA
The DNA here is from genome assembly GCA_916181665.1 of Avena sativa. NCBI lineage: Eukaryota > Viridiplantae > Streptophyta > Magnoliopsida > Poales > Poaceae > Avena > Avena sativa. The sequence goes on from OV702280.1 coordinate 431,479,899, forward strand.
ATCATTTTTCTAATCTAAATAAGCAATCAAATGTTTCTGCATAATCAACCAATCTAACAGATACTATTTGCTAAACCAAAGGCATGGTTGGCTAGATTTTGTTCCACTGATTCCAACGGTATAAAGTTTGTAATTTTTGGACGTGTGGATCTAAAGTTATAGTGTTTTCAAATTCACAAACAATTCTGTTTTCAAATTTCTGTTTAAACCAAAACTGGCCACGTGGCGCAATCTAACTGGACGGTACCGCTTCGTGCGGATCAACCCTTGTGGATCGTTGGATCTAATTTAAAATGCACGGCTCTGATCAAACGTACCCCTTCGTTTTAATGAATCTATCCTAGCCAACGGATCGAGATCCAATGGTTCACAACACCCAGACTATAACTGGGCGGCGCTAGCGGCGGCGGACGGCGGTGCGTGCTCGGCCAGTGATCTTGCCGGCGAGTTAGGTCGCGCGGAAGAGGGGTGGGATGGTCACCGTGCTCGCCGAAGTGCAGTGAAGCTCAAGACGTGATCAGTTCGTCGAGGGGCGCACTGGAACGGGGTGGATTGTTCGCCGGAGCTTGCAGCGGCGTCGAGTGCTTCTGGTTGTCGTCGGAGGTGAGGTTTGAGGGCGCGCTGAGGCAAACAGACCATGCGGTTAGCTGCGTACGGTACTGGGGGTCACAGTAGCATCATTGATAGGTGCTGGGGCAGTCTGTACTCACCGGGGAAACTCGTCGGAGTCGAGGCAGGAGGCGGCGATGCTCTGATGTTGAGGTTGCCGAGGCTACTGTGCTCGCGCGGGTGTGAGGTTGGTGCTGGGAGACGCGCAAGAAGAGGGGTAGCATGCTCGTGTGCTCTGGGAGGTGGGGGCGGTTGGACGGCGCCGGAATCGGCTGGTGAAGCTCGTCAGAGCAGTGGAGCTCGAGCTCGAAATTGGGGCAGCCTGGAGGCAGAGGGGAGGCGGTGTCTGGGGAAAACGGAAGAGGGGAGGCAGGCGCTCTTATCGTGCGTGATGGCTGGGTGAATTAACGCGGCAGTTAACGGGGATTGATGGTGCTATCAACGGGCAGAAACGGCAGCGAGGTGGGGAGTGGCCACCGCGGGTGAAGATGACGACCGGCGACGTGGGGCCGCGATGTATGTGAGAGAGCGGAGGAGAGTGTGGGGCCTGCTAGTCAGTGACTTAGCGGGTTTGCTTCTGAGTGAAAACGGTTCGCGAGTGGGGTAAACAGATGGGCTGTGTTGTTGGGCTGTTGGGCCAGTTTAGTGGGTCGAGTCTGATTCCATTTTTTTTATTCTGTAGTCTTTTTCTTTTTCTGAAACTATTTCCTGTTTTGAAAATCAACCAAACCACACTCAAATCAAACAAACAAAACAAGTCAACAATCATCAAACCTTTCATTTGAATTTGGTTCTGTTAAACACATAAACCAAAGTCCAAAATTAAATATTATTTAAATCTTTTTAGGTTCCATTCATTAATTAAATAAAATGGACCATTGTTATTAAAATAAAATAGGATTTGTTTTAATTAAATAGTCCTTTTGAAATCAACAAAGTTTTATTTTATTCATTTATCTTTCACATTACAAGATTTGGAAAATCTTGGGATGTGACATATGAGCAGTGCGAAAGCCATCCTCAAAGATAGCCCATGTCACATCTTCTATGGGAGTGGTGATCTGGAAGTTATCCCACCAAGTGGCGGCTGGTCCTTCCGGCAAATGTGCTGCAAATCTGACTTTTTCTGCATCAGTACAACCCACAGTTACCAAGTCCTTGTTCACAGAGCGTAGCCAATCATTGGCCACCATGGGATCAGTTGTTCCTGAGAACTTTGCTGGCCTCAATCTCAAGAACCTGGTAAGCATGTCAAAACCCGGCGGGTTGTTGTTGTTGTTGTTGTTGTTGTTGTTGTTGTTGTTGTTGTTGTTGTTGTTGTTGTTGTTGTTGTTGTTGTTGTTGTTGTTGTTGTTGTTGTTGTTGTTGTTGTTGTTGTTGTTGTTGTTGTTGTTGTTGTTGTTGTTGTTGTTGTTGTTGTTGTTGTTGTTGTTGTTGTTGTTGTTGTTGTTGTTGTTGTTGTTGTTGTTGTTGTTGTTGTTGTTGTTGTTGTTGTTGTTGTTGTTGTTGTTGTTGTTGTTTTTGTTGTTGTTGTTGTTGTTGTTGTTGTTGTTGTTTGTTGTTGTTGTTGTTGTTGTTGTTGTTGTTGTTGTTGTTGTTGTTGTTGTTGTTGTTGTTGTTGTTGTTGTTGTTGTTGTTGTTGTTGTTGTTGTTGTTGTTGTTGTTGTTGTTGTTGTTGTTGTTGTTGTTGTTGTTGTTATTGTTGTTGTTGTTTTGGTTCTGGATGAACGTCGTCATCATTTGCATCAGCTGAGTCTGAGCTGTCATCATTTGCTGCATTTCTAGAGTGATGTTGTTGTTGTTGGGGTTGGGGTTGGCACGACGGGGAGGCATCTGTGGTTTGTTCAATAGAGATAAGAATGAGATACCCATAGATGCTTTCATGCACAATACATCACATAAACAATCACAAAGCATGCAACATAATGATAAAGGTTCAACAACCAGATAACAAGTTCGCAAAGTAAAACACACACAAATAACAAGCCATCCACATGTTGGATGGTCAAATAACAAGTTCCCAACAACAAGTATGATAATAAATGATAAATGAGTAGTCAAATCTACTCCTCGGCATCAACCTCCTCCTCGACAAAGGTAAGACCCGCGTTCTCCATCGCGGTCTTGTATTCCTCGACGCTGGTGGTCAAGGTCTCTATTTGGGCTTTGAGAGCCCTCTTCTGGGAACGAAGCCTCTCAATCACCGTCTGCTGATGCTCTAGCTCGAAGTCCTTGGCCTGCAGTTCTTCAGTCATGTCCCGAATCCTCTTGTTCCTATCCTGGACTCGCTTCTCCTGACTCTTGAACTTTCTGTCCTGGTTCTCGAACTTTGCCTCCATCTCCTTGACTATCTCATCTTGCTCCGCGAAGAGCTTGTCCTTCTCGCGAAGCTGCACCTGGAGTTCGTCATTATTGAGCATGACGTTGGTCCTATCAGAGTCCACGTGCCTAATGAGAGCCTCTAAGTCCTGGAGGTATAGGCGAATCGGCTCCGCTGTCTCCCTCGAAGTGTCCTCGAAGTCGATGGACTCTCCATCCTCATCACGTCTACCGAAGACGTGAAAGTGAGTACCTCTAACCTGTCGATAGTGTCTCCCCAGCAGACGTCCTATCAGATCCTGCATGACTACCTCAAGGCCTCTCTCCTTGTCATCGTGCATGATCTTGAAGACGATGGCCTCCGTGGTAGGCTCAGTCTGGCGTCCGGGCTGGTTGACCTTGAAACCCCAAAGGTCTTTCCTCTCAAACTTGGTGAGGGGAAGCACCATGATGGTAGGAAGAGGGAGATTGAGCAAAGTAGTAAGCTCAACAATACAAGGACCAAAGCGAGTTCCCTGGAACTCCTCAACTGTGCTGATGGTAACATTAGGCATCTATTTATAAGATAGAAAAAAGTTAGAACAACACAATTTAAGATAAAACACAAGGAAAAACATCACATACATATCCTTGGAATTCAAAACACACAAGTCATGGCATACAAGAATCCATTACAACAACCAAGGTTCAACTTATTTTAAAGCAACATTTGGAAAATAAGGTGATAACTGGTGGTCCAACTAACGAAGTACGTTTACAATCCTATCTCACTGGATCTATTGGCTAACATAATGTTTCTAGAAGCAATCAGTCTATCTTGCTCACATGACTCCATCACTAAGTCTATAATGTCTCCTCTTAAGGTTTGGTTGGTAGCCTCCAACTCTTGGGTATGTTTCTTCTCTTCTTTTAGGCTATTTTGGATGTTGAACATTCTGCACTTGACTCTTTCACCAAGTTCTTTGATGGTCTTCCAAGGTGCATCCCTTGCTGAGTCAAAGAATGTAGGGTGCATCACTGAATTGGTGAACATGCAGAATCCTGAGTCTTTGTGGTTGTCTTCCTTGTTTTTATACAAGTGAAGTTGCACCCACCAGTACTCAACTCCTTCATCCATCACAGGAAAACCTTTGTAGACAGTTGCACCATGTATTTCCATTGCAACCATGAGGTCCTTGAGAGCCTTGGGGAATTCTGTCTCACACTCCAAAGTCATTGTCATGAGTGGTCCTTTCCTTACGTCTTCGTTGATGGAGTTCATCTACAATTAAAGATGAGAAAGAAGATTAGAAAAGTTTACGAGAAGAATAGACAAGTGTAGAAGTTGTTGAAAATTTTTCCTTAGTGGTTTCCAATCCTAGGGTCATAATCCTACAGGCAACACAGTGCTCTGATACCATCTGTAAGATCCCTCCTTTATAAAGGAAAAGGATCCCTGTGATTGCAATGCTAGTCCCTGGATCATTGCTAGCATCCACAGTTTAAGATGAAGTACACAGAAACAAAGGTCATTATTACAGTCACTCCAGAGACAAACATAGTCTTTACAACTCCAAGGCCACAGACCTAGTACAAGAGTTTGAATAAGTAAATAAATAAAAGTCTTCATCTTCATGTGCCACAGGCAAACATGTTGAGTGTAGACTCATGACTCCTAATCCTCATCAGAGTAACCTGCAACATCACAAGTTACAGCCACAGTGGATCAATACATTGGAATAGTATTGGCAAGTGATACCTTAGTATAATTCAGGTGGACTAGATACTATATGCAATTTGGCTAAGTATAGCTTGGCTTGCTTTGCTCAAAATAGATTTTGCCTATTAGTTGAAATCACTAAGTTTTTCTTTGTCAAAACTTTTCCCAAGGAACCACCAATAGACATTGAGGTCCTTCACCCTTGTTCACCCACAAGTTTTTACTTAGAAATTGGGATGAGGAGATTCTTGATAGCTTCCATGTCTTGATGCTCAAGTTGTCCTTTTCCAGGGACATGGCTAAGTACTTAGATTCTTCCATCTGCAGAGGTTGTGCACTTTCCCCACCAGACTTGATTTTCACCAAGACAGGACCTTTCAGAAGCCTTCCCTTAGACCAAATGGACGCGTTCCAACCTATCATCCCACTACCACCAACTGTCCAAATGGCTAAGTTCTAGCAACCTATGTGATCCAAGCAGAGCCCATATTGCCAAGTGGCTGCACTAGAAGCTTCTCAACACTTGGCCTCTAAAATCTCTTTGTTCCTGGGTGGCTTTCCACAAGTGAGATACACAAGGTAAACCATAGAAATGGGCCTTGTGTAACCACTCAACATAAACCATTCCTTCCATTTCACCCAGGTGTTTCATTTACTTAGTTGTTTTATTAGGCAAAACACAAGTCCAAAGACTTAGAAATATTTTCATCATAGCATGTATATTTCACCAACCCTTGGTTGCTACTAGCTAGGCTAAGCATGGCATAGATAAGCATCTTAACTTAGAAATTTCTAGCAATTCTACAACTACTAGGATTTCCCAACTTGGCATATAAGCAAAATATAGCATGCAAGACAAGCAAAATATTTCTAATGCTTAGTAGAAAACATAGGGATAAAAATATCATGAAATACCACTTGCCTTGGTAGTTTGGAGAGTAGCTACACTCCTCACAATCACAATCACTAGCACCAAAATCTACACAAAGAATCATAGCCACAAATCACATACAAAACATATACAAACAAAAATATATGAATGCATGCAATATGATATGTAATAATTTTTAAAACTCAACAAAGCAAGTGTACAATACTGGTTCATAAACAAGTTAAAAACTTGCCAAACAACATTTATTTAAACCTTAAAACGTTTTTCAAACAATTCATATACTCAAATTAGCCCTACACATGTTTCTGCAAATAAAACCATTTTAACAGAAGCAAAACATTAAACACATTGCATATTTAGAAAGTTCTTGTTCTCCTGATTCCATTGATATAAAATTTGTCAAATTCTAATGTGGGGATCAAAAGTTATAGCCAAAACAAATTCAAACATCTAATAGATTTAAATCCTGATTTTAAACCTAAACAGCTGCCACGCATCTTAACCTGATTGGCGCGTAACGGTTCGCGTTGGATCACGCTTCTGAGCCGCTGGATCTGACTTAATCGCACGGCCCTGATCTACTTATACCTCTTCGTTAAGTGATCTAATTTCACGCGCTGGATCCAGATCCAACGGTCCTAGATCAAACGACCGTAGCTGGGCGACGCTGGCGGTGGCTACTGGCGGCGGCGAGCTCTGCCTACGGCGGCGCGGTGCTACAGGTGGCTCTAGGGTCGTCGGAGATGCTTACCAGGATCGCGACGAAGCACTGATGCTCAACCTGGCGACGGCTTGGCAAGGGGCGCACGGACACGGTCGCTGGAGCTCGTCGGAGTTGCGAGCGGCGTCTGTTGCTTGCTGTCGAAGACGTTGCCGAGGTTCTGCATTGACCTAGCACAAGCCAAAGGGTTTAGGAGATGCGCAAGGGCCTGGCGAACAAGACAGTACCAAAGGGGTGGCAAGGGGCGGTCTCTTCTTACCTGAATCGCACGTCGGAGTCGAGCGGCGGCTCAGGTGCTCGCGGGTGAGAACGAGGACGTCGCTCTGGGTCATGAGAAAGCAAACGGAGGGCATTAGCGGATGCGCAAGGTCATGCTGGACATAGTGGTTTGAACTAGAGGCAGAGGGGCGGTCTGTACTCACTGAGATTCGTCGCCGGAGTGCGTGTGTCTGCGGCGACGCAAAGGCAATTGCGGGCAGCCTAGGGGCGTAGAGGTGGTGCTAGGTGAGGGGAAATGGCCGCGGTGCAGAGGGGGTCTTATAGCAAGAGCGGGGGCAAGGATCGCGCGGCGTATCTGAAGGGAATATGCTCTGAGAGGCAATAATAAAGTGTTTATTATGTGTATTCCAAGTATATGATAGATGTTTATTTTGCATGCTATAATTGTATTAATACGGAAACGATAATACATGTGTGTTTAATAAACAAACAGAAAGTTCCTAGTTATGCCTCTCTCATAAACTAGCTCGTTGATTAACAAGATGATCAAGGTTTCCTGATCATGGACATTGGATGTTGTTAATAACGGGATCACAACATTAGTGTAATGGTGTGATGAACATTCATCCGAAGTATAGCATTACGATCAAAGTCATTGAGTTTATATTGCTATAACAACTTACGAAGTGATCCTAATCCTTAGACCATGAGATCATGTCAATCACTAACACCGGAAGAGTTTCTTGATAACATCAAACGTCACACCGTAACAGGGTGATTATAAAGATGGATTCAGAACTAATAAAGTGTTATGTTGAGGCTCATGGATCGAGAGTGGAATTTGTTCATCCCGATGACGGATAGATATACTCTGGGCCCTCTCGGTGATATCACATTGATTAGCTTGCAAGCAAGTGATTTGATCACTAGAATGTTATATCACAGGAACGAGAAAAGAGTGCATGTCGGTAACGAGATCAAGCTAGGTATGGAGATACCGATGATCGAATCTCGGACATGTAATATATCGTGAAACAAAGGGATTAAGATATACTAGCGTAAAAGGTTCCGACGATCACAAGAAAGTCATCGTTGAATGTGTGGGAGTCAGTATGGGTCTCCAGATCCCGCTTCTGATTATTGATCCGAGAGGGGTCTCGATCATGTCCGCATTATTCACGAACCGTAGGGTGACACACTTAAGAGACACCGACATCCAATTGGAGCAAATGTTTCATGCCGAAAGAATGAACAAGCGCAGGAATTTATTTCACTAGATACCGAAACAGGTTTTCGGGTGAAATTGCATAAAGTGGTTATGCATGTGAAATAGAATTCTAGCAAGGGGTTATTTGTGAATGTTTGTCATTAAAGTAATTGACAAAATTCTGAATAAAATAAAAGAGTTTTATTTAATGAGAGTTTGCATTAAATTTGGTGGAAATTTAATGGGAATTTGAGTGGACTTTTGAGTGGAGGGAATTTAAAGGAGATTTGTGAGTGGAGTGTCCACCCACATGAAGAGGGGAGGGCAAGGGGGCAGCCCCATGCGCCGGCCACCCCCTTGGGGTTCCCCCCTCCTCCTATAAAAGGAGCCCCCCTCCTCACTTGTCTCTCACACCTCCTCGTGAAGGATCTCTCTCCCCCTCTAGAATTTATCCCCCATGGTCTAGGACTAGCGAGATACATGTTCCCGGTGGCTATTCGGCAAGAAAGAGTTGTGCTTCCGCTGCATCGCTGGAGCGAGGAGGCGGAGGTTGCTCGGTGCCTCGAACGTGTGTGCGAGCACGGATGCGCTGCTGATTTGCGGCGCTAGGACTTCCTCTCGATCTTGAGATCGGCAAGAGATCGTCTACATCAACCACGAGTTGAACTCGTTAAGCTTTGTCGATCTTCAAGGGTATGTTCTCTACGGATATACATCCGCCCGTTGTTTGTATCTAGTTGATAGATCTTGGTATATAGTTCACATCGTAGGAAAATTTTTGTTTTCTATGCCGCGAACCCTACAGTGGTATCAGAGCCGGATCTATGCGTAGATACTTTACACGGGTAGTACACATATGAGTATGTGGGCGATGATGATCATGTTGTTGCTCCTTTGTTGTAATTTTGGATATTGGTGGCATAGTGGGATGAAGCGGCCCGGACAAACTTTACATGTCCTCGCACATGAGACCTGTTCCACGCTTGACATGCAACTAGTTTGCATAAGTGGCTAGCGGGTGTCTGTCTCTCCTACTATAGTCAATATCTATTTTGCAAGCGAGTTGTCAACAATTTGATTATCCTCGTTGTGGTTCATGTTCGTAGGTAAGAACGGTTCTATCTCGAAAGCCCTAAGCCACGTAAAACTTGCAATGGATAAATTAGAGGCGTCTAGTTTAGATTGTTGCTGGGCTAGTGTTATGATATGGTAGTGTTGTAAGTAGAAGTATGAGATGATACTCTTACAACACACATAGCGTGTAAAATCCATAGACCTTGGATTTACACATATAGGTATGATAGTGATCATACCACGATGCACATGATAGAGAACATCTGCGGGAACCATATAATTTCACTAATAAACATATGATGTTTAATAGCATCTTATATTGCTTGTTTAGCGCTTTGTTAGCATAATAAGATGATCCCTCATTTAAATATCAAGATAAGAATGTGTTCTTCCTTTAGTATGCACCGATTATGTTTTCGTCGCTCCAAGACATCACGTGATGATCGGGTGTTCTTGGATCCACGACCATATTTCGGGTGTAAAACAGTTACACATGTGAATACTAAGGTTCTAACTTGGCGAGCCTAGCATGTACAGACATGGCCTCGGAACACGGACCGAAAGGTTAAGCATGAGTCATATAGTTGATATGATGCCCATTTGATGCTCGCCTTTGAAGCTATACCGACTCACGTGATGATCGGACTTGGTGTAGTGGATTTGGTTCATGTAATCACCAAAAAGGCACGAGGGATGTCGTTTTTGAGTGGGAGTTCATTCGTAATAAAGATTAGTTGAACTCAATCTATCATACACTTAGTCTAAACTTTACAAATTCTGTTGTAGATGGCACCACCTGCTTTTAATTTCAATGTGTTCATGGAGAAAGAGAAACTAGCAACGAACGGTAGAAACTTTACCGAATGGGCCATGAATTTGAGGATTCTCCTCTCTGCTGCACAAAAGCAATATGTGCTAGAAGCGCCGTTAGGCCCCCCACCTTTTGATGATGCCCCTGACGAGGAGAAGAATGTCTATCAGACTCGTCAGGAGGACCACAACTTAGTTCATTGCGGCATATTGTATGGGCTAGAGCCGGAACTTCGAAAGCGTTTCGAAAACGGCAATGCATTTGATACAATGGGTGAGTTGAAAATGATTTTCGACACACATGCTGCTGTAGAGAGCTACAACGCTTCAGAAAAGTTCTTTAGCTGCATGATGGAAGAGCACAACTCCGTTAGTGAGCATGTACTCAAGATGTTGGGTTACGCCGATAAGCTTGTGTCCTTGGGAATATCGATTCCCATTGACTTAGGCATCCATCGTGTTCTGCAGTCTCTGCCACCTAGCTATAAGAGCTTCGTGATGAACTATAATATGCAAGGCATGAAGAAGTCTCTCCCCGAGCTTCTGTCAATGCTTAAAACTGCAGAAGTGGAGATCAAAAAGGAACATCAAGTGTTGATGATCAATAGGAACACTGGTTTCAAGAAAGACAAGAAGGGAAAACGGAAGGGAAGTAAGGGCGGCAAGCCGGTTGCCGCGCCTGAAAAGAAACCCCGAGTTGGACCTAAGTATGATTCCGAGTGCTACTATTGTAAGGGGACTGGCCACTGGAAGCGCAACTGCCCCAAGTATCTGGCAGACAAGAAGGCCGGCAAGGCAAACAAAGGTATATATGATATACATGTTATTGATGTGTACTTGACTAGTGCTCGCAGTAGCACCTGGGTATTTGATACCGGTTCAGTTGCTAATATTTGTAACTCGAATCAGGGGCTGCGGAACAAGCGACCGCTAGCAAGGGGTGAGGTCAAGATGCGTGTCGGCAATGGATCAAACGTTGATGTGATCGCCGTCGGAACGCTTCCTCTCCACTTGCCATCGGGATTAGTTATAAACTTAAATAAATGTTATCTGGTGCCTGCACTGAGCATGAACATTGTATCTGGATCGTGTTTGATGCGAAGTGGTTATTCATTTAAATCCGAGAACAATGGTTGTTCCATTTATATGAATGAAATCTTTTATGGTCATGCACCGATGATGAATGGTTTATTTCTATTAGATCTCGATGATAATGTTACACATATTCATAATGTTGATGCTAAAAGGATTAAACTTAATGATGATATATCCGCATATATGTGGCACTGCCGTCTAGGTCATATTGGCATTAAACGCATGAAGAAGCTCCATTTGGATGGACTTTTGGAATCACTTGATTATGAATCATTTGATACATGTGAGCCATGTCTTATGGGCAAGATGACTAGAACGCCGTTTTCCGGTTCAATGGAACGGGCGACAGATTTATTGGAAATTATACATTCTGATGTATGTGGTCCAATGAGTGTGTCGGTGCGAGGTGGATATCGTTATTTTGTTACTTTCACGGATGATTTGAGTAGATACGGTTATATCTACTTGATGAAACACAAGTCTGAAACCTTTGAAAAGTTCAAGGAATTTCAAAATGAAGTGGAAAATCATCGTAATAGAAAGATCAAATTTCTACGGTCCGACCGTGGAGGTGAGTATCTAAGTTACGAGTTTAGCACTCACATGAAAGAGTGTGGAATTGTTTCACAACTCACACCTGCCGGAACACCACAGCGAAATGGTGTGTCGGAACGTCGTAATCGTACTTTATTAGATATGGTTCGATCTATGATGTCTCTGACGGACTTGCCGTTGTCATTTTGGGGTTATGCACTAGAAACTGCTGCATTCACTTTAAATCGGGCACCATCTAAATCCGTTGAAAAGACACCGTATGAATTGTGGTTTGGAAACAAACCTAAGCTGTCATTTCTTAAAGTTTGGGGATGCAATGTTTATGTGAAGAAACTTCAACCGGATAAACTCGAACCCAAAGCGGAAAAATGCGTCTTCATAGGATACCCTAAAGAAACTATTGGGTATTCCTTCTATCACAGATCCGAGGGCAAGGTTTTTGTTGCCAAGAATGGATCCTTTCTAGAGAAAGAGTTTCTCGTGAAAGGTGTGAGTAGTCGGAAGGTAGAACTCGAAGAGGTTGTGGAACCTTCTCTTCAAAGTATGGCGAGTAGCGCAGCGCCGGAAGTTGTTCCGGAGTTGGCTCCACCTGTTGAAGAGGGAACTAATGATAATGATCATGAAACTCCGAAAGAGAGTACTACCGAACCTCGCAGGTCAAACAGGACGCGTGCAGCTCCCGAGCTGTACGGAAATCCTGTCATGAATTTCATGGTTGATGAAAATGATGACCCTGTGACGTATGAAGAAGCGATGATGAGCCCGGATTCCAACAAATGGTTAGAAGCCATGAAATCCGAGATGGAATCCATGTATGAAAATCAAGTTTGGAACTTGGTGGAACTACCTCACGACCGAAAGGCCGTGGAGAACAAATGGATTTTCAAAAGGAAAACTGATGCTGATGGTAATGTGACCGTCTATAAAGCTCGACTTGTCGCAAAGGGGTTTCGACAAATTCAAGGAGTTGACTACGATGAGACTTTCTCTCCCGTAGCGATGCTAAAGTCAGTTAGGATTATGTTAGCAATTGCTGCATATTTCGATTATGAGATATGGCAGATGGATGTCAAAACCGCGTTTCTCAATGGGAATATTGAAGAAGAGTTGTATATGATACAACCAAAGGGTTTTGTCGATCCTAAGGATGCTAACAAGGTGTGCAAGCTTCAGCGATCCATCTATGGATTGAAGCAAGCATCACGAAGTTGGAATCTCCGCTTTGATGAGGTGATCAAAGAGTTTGGATTTGTCCAAACTTATGGAGAAGCTTGTATTTACAAGAAAGTGAGTGGGAGCAATGTGGCATTTCTGATATTATATGTGGATGACATATTATTGATCGGAAATGATATAGATCTTTTAAACAGTGTTAAAAGTTATCTAAACAGCAAATTTTCAATGAAGGACCTAGGTGAAGCGTCATACATATTAGGCATAAAGATCTATAGAGATAGATCTAGGCGCCTAATAGGGCTATCGCAAAGTACATACCTTGATAAGATTTTAAAGAAGTTTAAAATGGACGGAAGTAAGAAGGGGTTCTTACCTATGTTGCAAGGCAAGACATTGAGTAAGACTCAAAGTCCGGCTTCGGCGGAAGAAAGAGAGATAATGGACAAAGTCCCCTATGCTTCAGCCATAGGCTCTATAATGTACGCCATGCTATGTACAAGACCGGATGTGGCACATGCTATTAGTTTGACTAGTAGGTACCAATCGGATCCAGGTTCGGAACACTGGATAGCGGTCAAGAATATACTTAAGTACTTACGAAGAACTAAGAATATGTTTCTTGTATACGGAGGTGAAGAAGAGCTCGTCGCTAAGTGTTATGTCGACGCTAGCTTTGACACCGATCCGGATGACTCTAAGTCTCAATCCGGATACGTATTTCTCATGAATGGCGGAGCGGTTAGTTGGAGGAGCTCCAAACAACCTGTGGTAGCGGGATCAACAACGGAGGCCCAATATGTTGCTGCTTCAGAAGCGGCTCAGGAAGCAGTTTGGATGAAGGAGTTCATATCCGAACTAGGAGTGGTGGCAAACGCGTTGGACCCAATGGTGATCTATTGTGACAACAATGGTGCCATTGCCAATGCCAAAGAGCCAAGGTCTCACAGGCATTCCAAGCATATTAAGCGCCGGTTTCACTCCATCCACGAGCATGTCAAGGATGGAGATATAAAGATTTGTAAAGTACATACGGATCTCAATGTAGCAGATCCGTTGACTAAAACTCTCCCTAGAGCAAAACATGATCAACACCAGAACTCAATGGGTGTTAGATTTATCACTATGTAACTAGATTATTGTCTCTAGTGCAAGTGGGAGACTGAAGGGAATATGCCCTGAGAGGCAATAATAAAGTGTTTATTATGTGTATTCCAAGTATATGATAGATGTTTATTTTGCATGCTATAATTGTATTAATACGGAAACGATAATACATGTGTGTTTAATAAACAAACAGAAAGTTCCTAGTTATGCCTCTCTCATAAACTAACTCGTTGATTAACAAGATGATCAAGGTTTCCTGATCATGGACATTGGATGTTGTTAATAACGGGATCACAACATTAGTGTAATGGTGTGATGAACATTCATCCGAAGTATAGCATTACGATCAAAGTCATTGAGTTTATATTGCTATAACAACTTACGAAGTGATCCTAATCCTTAGACCATGAGATCATGTCAATCACTAACACCGGAAGAGTTTCTTGATAACATCAAACGTCACACCGTAACAGGGTGATTATAAAGATGGATTCAGAACTAATAAAGTGTTATGTTGAGGCTCATGGATCGAGAGTGGAATTTGTTCATCCTGATGACGGATAGATATACTCTGGGCCCTCTCGGTGATATCACATTGATTAGCTTGCAAGCAAGTGATTTGATCACTAGAATGTTATATCACATGAACGAGAAAAGAGTGCATGTCGGTAACGAGATCAAACTAGGTATGGTGATACCGATGATCGAATCTCGGACATGTAATATATCGTGAAACAAAGGGATTAAGATATACTAGCGTAAAAGGTTCCGACGATCACAAGAAAGTCATCGTTGAATGTGTGGGAGTCAGTATGGGTCTCCAGATCCCGCTTCTGATTATTGATCCGAGAGGGGTCTCGATCATGTCCGCATTATTCACGAACCGTAGGGTGACACACTTAAGAGACACCGACATCCAATTGGAGCAAATGTTTCATGCCGAAAGAATGAACAAGCGCAGGAATTTATTTCACTAGATACCGAAACAGGTTTTCGGGTGAAATTGCATAAAGTGGTTATGCATGTGAAATAGAATTCTAGCAAGGGGTTATTTGTGAATGTTTGTCATTAAAGTAATTGACAAAATTCTGAATAAAATAAAAGAGTTTTATTTAATGAGAGTTTGCATTAAATTTGGTGGAAATTTAATGGGAATTTGAGTGGACTTTTGAGTGGAGGGAATTTAAAGGAGATTTGTGAGTGGAGTGTCCACCCACATGAAGAGGGGAGGGCAAGGGGGCAGCCCCATGCACCGGCCACCCCCTTGGGGTTCCCTCCTCCTCCTATAAAAGGAGCCCCCCTCCTCACTTGTCTCTCACACCTCCTCGTGAAGGATCTCTCTCCCCCTCTAGAATTTATCCCCCATGGTCTCGGACTAGCGAGATACATGTTCCCGGTGGCTATTCGGCAAGAAAGAGTTGTGCTTCCGCTGCATCGCTGGAGCGAGGAGGCGGAGGTTGCTCGGTGCCTCGAACGTGTGTGCGAGCACGAATGCGCTGCTGATTTGCGACGCTAGGACTTCCTCTCGATCTTGAGATCGGCAAGAAATCGTCTACATCAACCACGAGTTAAACTCGTTAAGCTTTGTCGATCTTCAAGGGTATGTTCTCTACGGATATACATCCGCCCGTTGTTTGTATCTAGTTGATAGATCTTGGTATATAGTTCACATCGTAGGAAAATTTTTGTTTTCTATGCTGCGAACCCTACAGTATCAATGGCAATTAAGCGCGTACTGATTGCGGCGAGGTAATGGCGGAGCGAGCGTCGTGGCCGCGCGTGATTGACGACGAAGACGACGTGGTCGCAGGGTCCACTCGTCATCGAGTTAAATAGAGGGGAAGTGGGGTCGTGTGGTCAGTGACCTGGTGGGTGTGTCTGTGAGTGACAGAGAGAGAGGGGGAACCCGGGTGGGCTAACTGGGCTGGATTCGTAGTTGGGCCAGATAGGTAGCGCTGGCCTTTTTCCATTTCTTTTCTCCTTTTCTTTTTCTATTTTGATTTTCTGGAATGATTTTCAAATCCAAATCAAATGAGTTTGAATTCAAATCTTCTCTAGGTTTTTATACTGCAAACCTTGCACTCAAATGTGTGTCAAACACTACTGTTTAACCAAAACACTTTGATCAAATGAAAATAAAAATAAAACCAAGCCTTTATGATATATATACAATAGGCATAATATTGGTTTTATTAACTCCTTTTGTTTTGAAACTTTGTTCAAACTTTTGATGGTGCCTAAGTTTGAATTTCAAACCTTACTGAATCAAAACAAGTACTCCTCTCATTGGAAGATAACACTAGGGCTAGAGCAAACTTACATGAAATAATGAGCATATAAGCTTCTGTTTTGAAATGATTTGTTTGAAATGAAATTCATATGATCATGGATGCATGGATGATATGCATGTGTTTGAAACATGATTTTAGGGATGTTACACTTAGATATTCACCTCCACGATCAGATCATAGAAACTTAATCTCAAGTCATCGGTATGTATGATTTCCAATAAGCCCGTAGCTTGCTCCATTATCATACGAGAAAATGGAGTCTTAGTCATTTTACCCATCAGACATGCTTCGCATCTTTCAAGTGATTCAAAATCAAGTGATTCAACAAGTCCATCGGAATGGAGTTTCTTCATACGCTTCACTCCAATGTGACCAAGACGACAGTGCCACATATACGTTGAGTTATTCCTCAATTTCGAACGTTTAGCTTTAGTGTTATTAATATGTGTATTACTACAATCGAGATTCAACAAGAATAGACCATCTATCAAAGGTGCATGTGCATAAAACATATTACTCATATAAATCGAACAACCATTATTCTCGGACTTAAACAAGTAACCATATCGCAATAAACATGATCCGAATATAATATTCATGCTCAACGCAGGCACCAAATAACAATTATTTAAGTATAAAACTAATCCCGATGGTAGATGAAGAGGTAGCGTGCCGACCGCGATCACATCAACCTTTGACCCATTTCCAACGCGCATCGTCACCTCGTTCTTCGCTAGTTTCCGTCTATTCTGCAGCACCTGTTTCGAGTTAAAAATATGAGAAACCGAACTAGTATCAAATACCCAGGCACTACTACGACTACTAGTGAGATACACATCAATAACGTGTATATCAGATATACCTTTCTTATTGATGTTGCCGTTCTTCAAATCCGCCAAGTACTTAGGGCAATTCCGCTTCTAGTGACCTTCTCCCTTGCAGTAAAAGCACTCAGTATCAGGCTTAGGCCCAGCCTTGGTCTTCTTCGCCGGCGTGGTAACTTTCTTAACGCCCTTCTTGAAGTTTCCATTTTTCTTAGACTTGCCTTGCTTCTTGAATTTGGTGGTCTTATTGACCATCAACACTTGGTGCTCTTTCTTGATCTCCACTTCCATAGACTTTAACATGGAGAAGAGTTCTGGCAACAACTTGTACATGTTTTGCATATTGTAGTTCATC
The DNA here is from genome assembly GCA_916181665.1 of Avena sativa. Lineage (NCBI taxonomy): Eukaryota > Viridiplantae > Streptophyta > Magnoliopsida > Poales > Poaceae > Avena > Avena sativa. The sequence goes on from OV702280.1 coordinate 431,496,849, forward strand.
ACAAAGTTCTTGTAACTTGGTGGTAGTGATTGGAGGACACAGTGAATCCCCAAAGAGTTAGGAATCACTATACCCAAGCATTGCAGCTTGCTTGCGTGCCCAGAAATTTTAAGCACATGCTCACTGACGGAGTTACCCTCTTCCACCTTGCAGTTAAATAACTTTTCAGAAGCCTCATAACTCTCAACTGCCGCGTGAGCCTCATATATCATTTTGAGTTCACGGACAATATCATGTGGGTCATGGTTCTTAAACCTTTTCCGAAGCTCCGATTCCAAACCATATAAGATAGCACACTGAATCATGGAGTACTGATTCTTCCGAGTGAGGAAAACATTCTTCACCTCATCGGTAGCATCAGCTGTAGGTGGGTCACCCAGCGGTGCATCCAGCACATAGGTCAAATAACCAGCATTGAGGACAATCCTCAAGTTGTGGAACCAATCCGCAAAGTTTCTTCCATTGTTTTTTCAACTTTTCTTTCTCTAGGAACGCATTAAAATTGATGGTAGGGGCCACCATTGATCTACAACATATTTGCAATAGTTTAGACTAAGTTTATGATAAATTGTCTTCTAATTAATAGTTAAATTAATGTAGGTGAACTCCCACTCAAAACAATATCCCTCACATTGTTTTAGTGATCACACGAACCAAATCCACCACATCAAAACCGATCATCACGAGAGTTAATGTAGCTTCAATGGCGAACAATCAACATGTTCATCATATCTGCTATATGACTCATCCTTTACCTTTCGATGATCCGTGTTCTGAGACCATGTTTGTACATGCTAGGCTCGTCAAGATCAAACCTTAGCTTCCGCATGAGCAAATCTGGCTTGCTCCCTTTGTATACACTCGCAGAATCTAACACACCCGATCATCACGTGGTGCTTCGAAACAACGAGCTTTAGCAACGGTGCCTACTAAGGTTGAACACTTTATAACTTGATATTTTGTGAGAGGGATCATCTTATAATGCTACCGTCGTGAACTAAGCAATACAAGATGCATACAAGGATTAACATCACATGCAATTCAAAATATGTGATATGATATGGCCTTTCTTTTTTTGCTTCCGATCTCCATCTTCAAGTACGAACATGATCTCCATCATCACCGGCGTGGTGTCAAGGTCTTGCACCGCTCCATGGTTGTCGTCCACCAACATCAACTATTACAACTACTTTAAATAATAGACACGCAGGTCTTAACGAAATTTAAAAGACAACCATAAGGCTCCTGCCGGTTGCCGACTTACAATAAGGAACATTGCATACATCATATATAATCACAATCATGGCCATATCACATCACAACACACCCCTGCAAAACAAAGTTAGACGCCTCTAATTTTATTTGCATATTTTACGTGGTTTGGGGCTTTCAATAAGTGTCGTTCTAACTTACGAACAAGAACCACAATGTTGATGCTTGAACTATCAAGTGCCCGTTGTAAATTGAATCTATACTATGATGGGAGAGATAGACACCCACAAATCCACTTATGCAATACAAGTTGCATGTTAAGCATGGAGCAAGTCTCATGAACGATGTCATGTAAGGTTAGCCCGGGCCGCTTCATCCCATCATACTGCAAGATGCAAAGTACACAAAAAGCAATTGATAATAAAAGCACCACCACCCACAATAACCACTGTGTTCTACTCGTGCAACATATCTACATATAGACACGGCTCTGATACCACTGTAGGGGTTCGTAGCACGGAAAACAAAAAAATTCTACCACATGCACACAAACAAGCCAAGATCTATCTACTAGATTGTAGCAACGAGTCGATTAGATTACTCACCTTCGAAGATTTCAAAGTGGTTAACGAGAGCAGATTCTCGTGGGTGATGTAGTCGTACACTTGCCGATCTCAAGATCGCGTAGACGATCCTTCTGGCGCTGCATTCCGACAGCGCTTCCGCAGTCGGTCACACGTTTGATACTCTATGAAGACCTTCCTCTCCCTTGTTCCATCAGGCAACGGAGGTTGTAGTTCTCCCCTCGCGATTCTGGAAGCACAATGGCGTGGTGTCAAAAGTAGAGGGAAAATCCCGCAGGGGTTCGCCTAAGTCGAAGCAGGTTATGGTGGATCTAGGGTTTTCGGTGATCTAGGTTTAGAGGGCCAGAGAGGAGGAGGTGGATTCAGCAACGGCTAGGGCGACGGCGATGATCCGGCGGCTACGCAAGGCAGCGACGTTGCGGGGCGGCGGCGGCGTGGCTTGGTGGGGAGGGCTGGTTGTGTGGTCTTGGGGCACCCCCTCCCCTCTATTTATGAGAGGGAGGGCAGCTTGGGAGAAGGGAGTTTGAATCCTTCCTCAACTCCCTCTCCTAGTTGGCTTGTGGTGGAGGGAAAGAAGGATTCTTTCCTTCCTCCACTAGGATACATTGTCCCAGTTTCACTTTTCAAACTTGCCTTTTGACTTTCAATTTGGAGCTTGATTTCTTTCTTGCTAATGCCAAACCAAGTGACATAGGACATGATTAAATCATTCCACTTATCCATGACACATTCATGTACCCTTCCCCTTCCGGTCCGGTGAACCTTCTAGACCCTTCTAGAACCTCTCCGATGAAAACATCGGAATCATTCCCGAACTCTGGAATTGGACTTTCCTTATATGAATATTATTCTCCAAACCATTCCGGATCTCCTCGTGATATCCCGAATCCCATACGAGACTCCGAACAACATTTGGTCTCCCTACTTACATTCCATATCTACTAAACAACATTGAATCCTTAAGTATGTCTCCCTACGGTTCGTGAATTATGCGGACATGACCGAGACACTTCTCTGATCAATAACCAATAGAGGAATCTGGAAATTCATATGGCTCCCACATATTTCTATGATTACTTTGCGATCGAATGAACCACTTACATACGATACCAATTTCCCCTTGTCTCGTGATAGTTTACTTATCCGAGGTTTGATCGTCGGTATCTCTGTATACCTAGTTCAACCTCATTACTGATAAGCACTCTGAAAGGATCGTATGGGCACCTAGAGGGGGGGGGGGTGAATAGGTGCTACTTCAAATTTTCTTCTTTTTCAAATTAAGGTTTGACAATAAGGTAAATTCTCTAGATAATGCAACTAAGGTGAATTTACCTATATGACAATTATGCAAGAGCTACCACAACACAAAGTAGGAACAAGTAAGTGCGATAAAGGATAGAAGTAACCAAAGTGGTGGACGCGGAGACACAAGGATTTGTTTCCCGTAGTTCCTTCCTTTTGAGGGGAAGTACGTCTATGTTTGGAGAGGGGGTGGTTTCAAACCACCAACGCCACGTGTCGTGGGAATGGTCACGGCAGATGCTGCAATCGGCAGCGAGTAGTAGAACGAGGGGCAAGGGTGGCCAGCCATCTGCGGTGCGAGATGAGGGCAAAGACACAGGGTTTTACCCAGGTTCGGCCCCCCAGAGGGTAAAGACCTACTCCTGCTAGATTGTATTATGGAGGTGTTACAATGGGCGAGCTCGGCGGCTAGGCGGCGAGTCGCTTGGGTGTATGAGGGAACGTATCTCTACTCACCCTTTAGGGAGGTTTATATAGGCTCACCTCCCCTAGGGTTTACATATCTCAACCGATTCGGTTACAGCTTTAATAGTCGTTTAACCCAAACCGACTGGGCCTATCTACTCGCCTGGGCCTTCAGCTTCCAGTCGCTCGGTACCTTGCTAGGCTTCAATCCACTCGCCGTTCTGTAGGCCCACTCGCCAGCTCTCGGGCCAGTCGGAAACGCCTTGCTGGGTACACCCCAGTAGGCATATCCCCATCAGTAGTCCCCGAGGCCGTCGTCGATTGGGCGTAAGTGGCTGCTGGCAGTCGGAGTATACGGCTTCAGAGTAGGCATCCAGTCGAATCGTCGGCGGGCTCCTGTATAAAGGAGGAAATCCGGTGAACCAAGTCGCGGCTTGGGCAAGTCGAGTCGGCGGGACGCGGTCATGGTGATTGACCTGGCGAGCCGAGTGGCTGGAGTTGGACCGTCAGGCGTGGTCAAACTAGCCGTTGGGGTAATCCAACGGTAACTTTTGGCGTAATCATCGCGCGGTAACGGCCTCCTGATTTGGCGGGTAACTCCCGCTATATAAGAGGAATGGCAGGCAATCGTAGAGCCAACTGCCCACCACTTCTTCCGAGTGCGCGCATTTTCCTTCCTTTGCTCCGCGATCCAATCGACCCGAAATCCTCCGATCTCCAACCAACCTCTCGGCCATGGCCCTTTCCACCGAACCATGGGGTAGGTCCAAGTGCACGAGGGCGCAGCTGGCCTCTTTCGAGGAGGCCGGGATCCTGCGAGCCGGCTGTTGGCGTATCCCCGCAGCCGGAGAAACGACCCCAAACCCGCGAGAGAGGGAATTCGTCTGTTTCACCAGTCATCTCGAGCGAGGGCTAGGGTTCTTCCGGCGCTTTTGCGCCTACTATGGGATCCAGCCTTCAGATCTGGGTCCCCACAGCATCGAGCAGCTCACCATCTTCGTGGCGTTCTGCGAATGCTACTTGGGCTGCCGGCCCTACTTTCCCTTGTGGCAAGATCTGTTCCATGGACGGATCAGCCGCGAGGAGGTAGGCGGCCCAATGCTAGCCGCGGGCGGCTTGACGTTCCAGCTCAAATCCAAAGCCTCCTTCTTTGACCTGATGCTACCCGCCAAGGCAGCGAGCGACTGGAAAAAGTTGTGGTTCTACGTGACCGAGGCGACCCCGGAGGGCGAGGCGGCGATCCCACGGTACTCCGCTAGTCGTTCGGAGCCGCGCCATCTCCAAGTCGGCAAGCTCCCCGACGACCAGCGGATGGTCGTTGACGAGATGCTCCAGACCATCCGTGGTCTGAAGAAGAAGGGCCTCCAAACGATAAATTTGTACAATTGCTGGCTTGGGCGGCGGCTTGTTCCACTCGCCCAGCGCGACCACTATATGTACCAATACACCGGCCGGGGGGACTCGACGAAGGCCTGCCTCGACGAGTGGAGGCTGGAAGATTACCTCCCAGCATTGAAGAAGATTACCCAGGCGGTGTACCTGGATGCGCAGGCCGGGATCGCCCCCTACACCGCGAAGCGTCCAGCTCCAACGGTAATTTCTTTACCTTGTTCGCAGTCGTAGTGTATGCAGTCGCGGTAATCCTGATCCTGTTTGTATTCATCGCAGCTCTTCCAGTTGGTGGAAGGGTGGCTCCCACCTTCGGATGATGAGAGCCCGGGCCCATCCGCCCAGGACGTAGGCAAATCTCCACCCGCGAGGGGCAACGAAGACGACGAGGACGAGTCCGAAGAAGAGGTCGCCCCACTGGTCCGAAAGACCCGCGGGCAACGTCAGCGCGGGATCGAAGTGAGCAGAAGCCTCGAGCGCCATGACGATGACGACGAGCTCCCAGAGACCACCTCGCGCCGTCAAGCCACTCCATCAAAGAAGAAGGAGAAGAAGAGGGAGGCGAGGGCCCCCCTGAAGAAGAAAACGAAGCCGTCGAAGACGGCCTCACCGCCACACTCGGCGAGCAGCTCCGATGCTCCCAGCCCCACTGGTGACGGCGCGCCACCAGCGACAACTGCACTGGACGCGGCGACTATGGAGGTGCCACTGGCCTCATTGCCTCCACCAATCGCCCCAGTCTCTGGGCTGGGGGAGGCTCCGGCCGCGGCGACTTCGCCTCGCAGGGAGGCTACGGCTGCGGCGGCTTCACCTCGCAAGGAGGCTCCAGCTGCAGCAGCTTTGACTCACGAGGAAGCTCCCGCCGAGGATGTCCCAGAGGCGCCAGCTGCAGCCTCAACGACGAAGAAGCCGTCCGTGTCTTGGGCACGCGATGTCCTGGACCTGGGGCTCAGTCGCCGACTGGGCCCTGAACTGGAAAAACCGGCCGGCCTTCGTACGGGGCTACGTTTCATCCCAGTCGCCAAGTGAGTGTGCTCACCCCTCCTTATTTTCAATTGTCTTTGTTGATTTGATTAATGCGCAGGACCGGAGTGAAAAGGATGGGCCATCCGACCGTGGCCAAGGTGCCCTCCACCGCTAGCGAGGAGGATCCTTCATGCAAGAGGAAGGCGGACGAGGTCGTCGCCTCAGCGGATGGCAGTAAGAAGGCCAAGGGCGACGACATCGTCACCATCTCTGACGATACGGCGGCCGCGCCGGCCGAGCCCGCGGTGGAAGCAGCCGTGTCTACGAAGGAACCCGCTGCGGAGGCAACCTCCCTTGGAGCGGGTGCCTCCATCGCTACCTTCCCCTGCTTCGTGACCAAGGCGGCCACGGCGAGTGGGGTTGCGCCCTTGAGCCACGCTCCTGGGACCGCCGATGCTGAAGTCGACCAGCGTCGTGGGCACACCCTGCATTACTCGCGTCCGTGGACGCGATCCAACTCCACGGCATGCTTGGCGCAGCCATCCAGGTACATCCAGTCCCCGAGGATCAGGTCGGTGTTTTGCAGCGGCGTGATTCTTATAATTTCTTGTCTTTTATTTTCGTATCCAGTCCCCGAGTGCGTACTCGCTGAATTTCAGCGGGTGGGCATTTGGGAATTTCTTGATTGCCAGTCCCCGAGTGCGCCCTCGCTGAATTTCAGCGGGTGGGCACTTAGGAATTCCTTGATCGCCAGTCCCCGAGTGCGCACTCGCTGAATTTCAGCGGGTGGGCACTTATGAAGTTCTTTTTGACTGACTTTTTCGGTGATGTGCAGGGTCTGCAGCTTGAGTCGGCGGACCGATTGGCCGCGAAACAGCGCGCGGAGAAGGAGCTGGCCATCGTCCAGGAGGCGAACAAAGGTCTTCAGGCTGTTGTTGCGAAGGCAGATCAAGCTCGCCAGGGGCTTGTCCCCGCTGGTGAGTTGGTGGCGGCGCGGTCTGCTCTGGGTGCCGCTGAACAACGGATCGCCGACCTCGAGCGCGAACTGCGGGAGGTGAGAGAAGAAGCTAGCTTGGCGTACGGGCGGGCTAAGGCCGCCATTGCGGCCGCGGAGGAGGATCGCAAGGTGTTGGAAGTCCTTATTGCTGGGCTTCAGGACGACCACACATCGCTTCAGTGCTTCATCACGGGACTCGCCCGCCCGCTGCTTGGTGAGTGCTCCCTCCCTTTCTTATAGTTGTGGTTTTTGTGGTGTCCATCATACTCATCATTGTCTTTTTCTTTGCAGGTCGCACCATTGATAGCGACGAAGAGGCGAGCTCGCTCGACGCAAGGCAGTGCGTAAGCATGCTCGTCGACTCGGCGACGCTGTCAGCGACCTGCATCCGCGCCTACCTCCAAGAAATATCACCCACGGAGGTGATTCCCAGCGACCTCGTTGAGGTGTGGAAGTACTTGGAGAAGGCACCCGCGGTCGTTGAATTTATGACGCGATCGGCGTTTCGGCGTGGAGCATCGACGGCCCTGAGCCTTGGACTCGCTCACTTCCCCGAAGACTTCGACATCGACGATGTGACGAGTGGGTACCCATCGTCAACTGGCGCGGTGGAGCTGTCCGAGGTTCTCAAGTTGCAAGAGCGTGCCGCCACGTACTCGGAGCGTGTCTGGGCGATGGGCGACCTCCTTCCATACCAGGAGACGGTCGTCGCGCCGAACGACCCCGAGCCGCCGCATCGTGACTTCAAGGTCGAGCAGCCTTTTCACGCGGCGATGGCGGGTGAACTGTCGACGTATCCATCAAACCCGTACACCGCGTTCATCCGTAATCGCCGGGATGCTGGCGAGTCGTCATCGAAGCCTGCAGAGTAGGGTAGTTTGCCTTGAAGCGTTAGCAGCAGTTCTGCCACACGGGCATATTTTGTAACATAAGACAATGCAATATGCGATTGAATGGGACGTCGTGCCTATTTTGGTATTTGTTTGTGTGCTCTGGATTGATTTTGGACGAGTCCCCGAGTGCGTCCGCCCTTTTGTGGGGTTTACCTCGTATATGATGTGTGTGTTGTTATCATGTAATTTGTTGCTTTGGTCGACTCGCCCGAGCTCGGAGAGCCAGTCGCAAGGCGACTCCCTTGAGTGCTCTGTACTTTACCGTTTTCCCGTACACGAACGAAGTCGGGTGGCCGAGTCCCCGAGCGTGGTACTTGGTAGCTCTAGGCGCGACTCGAGGGTGGTTGAGGACTTAGCGCGTTGGTGTGAGCGCGTCACTCCTGCCTGGCCCGTGGGGTCAGTCGCGTGGCGAGTCCTGGGCATGCTCTCTTACTTGGCATTTTCCCCGACCGCTCGCGACGAACTGGTATTCAGTCCCCGAGCGTGGTACTTAGCCGTTCGAGTCGCTATGCCGAGGATGCGGAGGACCAAGGTCGCTGTGAGAAGCGAGGGCAGTTGTCTTGGCTCGTAAAACCAGTCGAGCTAGGCGACTCCAATGGGGCTCCGGGTTGGCGTTTTTCGTGGACGATGCAAGACCTGAAGTGATTCAGTGCTCTTACACCGCACTACTTAGCCGTGCCGATCGCTGTACCAAAGGTTGACTTCTGCATTTGAGCATACCACTGTTATTACGAGTGCGAGTGGCACAAGTCATGGAGAGTAGGCGCAATTTGCGGTAACCGTTTCTTTTATTTCATAGCGACTGGAGAGTACATGTGTGGGGTTCTAGGAGTAGAACTTCCGGAGGAGGTTTACATTCCATGGCCGCTTGACGTCGAGCTCGCTGTCCCCGCGGACGTCGATGAGGTAGTAGGCGTCGTTGCCGAGTACGCACCCGATAGCGAATGGGCCTTCCCACGGAGGGGAGAGCTTGTGCATGCCCTTTTTGTCCTGGATGAGGCGTAACACCAGGTCGCCTTCCTGGAAGGTGCGACTTTCACCCGCCGGCTGTGGTAGCGGCGGAGTCCTTGCTGGTAGATGGCGGTGCGTGACCGAGCGAGGTCGCGTGCTTCGTCGAGCTGGTCGACCCCATCTTGGCGGGCCAGCTCGTTTGCAGCCTCCGTATAATGGACGACTCGCGGCGAGTCGTGTTCGAGGTCGGTGGGCATGACTGCTTCGGCGCCGTAGACCATGAAGAAGGGAGTGAATCCCGTCGATCTATTAACCGAGGTACGGATTCCCCAGATGACGGAGGGCAACTCCTCGACCCAGCACCCGGCGGTGCGCTCGAGTGGTACTTGGAGTCGCGGCTTCAGGCCGTGGAGGATGCTTTGGTTGGCCCGTTCCGCCTGGCCGTTGGATTCCGGGTGGGCGACTGACGCGAGGTCGAGCCGGATATGGTGCTCTTCGCAGAATTCGGCCATGGCTCCCTTGGCGAAGTTGGTGCCGTTGTCCGTGATGATACTGTTTGGGAACCCGTAGCGATATATGAGCTCGCGTAGGAATTTAGTGGCGGTCTTCCCGTCGCATTTCCGGACTGGCTTGGCCTCCACCCACTTAGTGAATTTGTCGACGGCGACTAGCAGGTGGGTGTAGCCGGAGGGGGCTTTCTTGAAGGGGCCTACCATGTCCATGCCCCATACGGCGAATGGCCAGGTAATGGGGATTGTTTTGAGCGCCGAGCTCGGTATGTGCGTCTGATTGGCGTACTTCTGGCACCCGGCGCATCGCTGGACGATGTCGACAGCGTCGGCGTGTGCGGTGGGCCAGTAGAAGCCGTGTCGCATAGCCTTGGCGACCAGGGAGCGAGCGGCGGCGTGGTGGCCGCAGTCACCTGAGTGAATGTCGTGGAGGATTTTGCGTCCTTCAGCCGGTTGGACGCAGCGTTGGAACACGCCGGTGACGCTGCGCTTGTGTAGCTCGCCGTCGATTATGGTGTAGGACTTGCATCGACGAGCGATCATTCGAGCGTCTGTCTCGTCTGCTGGCAGGGTGCCGGCTTCCAGGTAGGCGATGTAGGGCTTGGTCCAATCGTCTGGCTCGGTGACGAGTGCGACCAAGGCTGCCTCTGGTTGGAGTGGGACTCCGATGTCGATCTCCCTCGGGGGAGAGACTGATGGTTTGGAGATTGTGTCGAGGAACACGCCGGCGGGTGGTGCGAGTCGAGCCGACCCGATGCGAGAGAGGGCGTCGGCCTCCTCGTTTTTCCGCCTGTCGATCCACTCGACAGAGTAGCCGGTGAAGTGGCCGCCCAACTTGTCCACCGCTTGGCGGTACGCCGCCATGGTAGGGGAGACGGCGTCGCAGGTGCCGGCGACTTGCCCCACGACGAGGTCGGAATCTCCATAGCAGCGGAGGCGATTGACGTTCATCTCCTTGGCGGCTCGCATGCCGTGGAGTAGGGCCTCGTATTCAGCCATGTTGTTGGTGCAGGGCGTGAAGTCGAGGCAGAGGATGTAGCGGAGCTTGTCGCCCTTTGGTGAAGTCAACACTATCCCTTCTCCTGCACCGTCCGCGTTCTTGGAGCCGTCGAAGTGCAGGCTCTAGTAATGGAGGTACGGCAGCTTCTCTGGTTGCTGGGCCTCCTCCCAGTCGGCGATGAAGTCTGCCAGCGCCTGCGAATTAATCGCCTTTCATGGCTCGTATTTGATGTTGAGGACGCTGATTTCGACTGCCCACTTGGCGACCCGCCCGGTCGCCTCGCGATTGCGGATGATGTCTTGTAGTGGTGCTGAAGAGACGACCGTGATCGGGTGCTCCTGGAAGTAGTGCGGCAGACGCCGCTGAGCCCTGAAGACCGCGTATACTAGCTTTTGGTACTGTGGGTACCGCTGGCGCGACTCGGTGAGGACCTCGCTGATGTAGTACACCGGCCGCTGAACCGGGCGCTCCTTTCCTTCCTCTGGTCGTTCGACGACCATCACGGCGCTGACGACGCGCTCGGACGCCGCGACGTAAACCAGCATGGGTTCTTTGTAGGCGGGGGCGGCGAGTAGTGGTGCGGCGAGTAGCACCTTTTTGAGGTCGCGGAGCGCGTCGTCCGCCTCCTTGTCCCACTGGAAGGTGGGGTTCTTGCGCATCAGGCGGTATAGGGGCATCGCCTTTTCGCCCAGGCGGGGGATGAAGCGACTGAGAGCCGCTACTCGCCCGGCCAGCTTCTAGACGTCGCGCAGGCACTCGGGTTTGCCGAGCCGGGCGATCGTGTCGATCTTTGTTGGGTTCGCCTCGATCCCTCGTTTGGAGACGACGTACCCCAGTAGTTGTCCGGCGGGTACACCGAAGGTGCACTTGCCTGGGTTGAGCTTTATCTTGTACCTTCGCAGGTTGGCGAAGGTTTCCGCCAGGTCGGCGAGTAGGTCGCCTTGGCGAGCGGACTTCACGACCACGTCGTCGATGTAGACGTGGATGTTGCGGCCAATTTGGCTCGCGAGGCATTCTTGCATGCACCGCTGGTAGGTCGCCCCGGCGTTCTTGAGGCCGAAGGTCATGGCGGTGTAGCAGAAGGCTCCGAATGGCGTGATGAATGCCGTCTTCTCCTCGTCTTCGACAGCCATTTTGATCTGGTTTTACCCAGAGTAGGCGTCGAGGAAACATAGCGACTCCAAACCCGCGGTTGAATCGATTATCTGGTCGATCCGTGGGAGGACGAACTGCTCCTTTGGGCAGGCGCTGTTCAGGTTTGTGTAGTCGATACACATTCTCCAGGTCCCGTTTTTCTTCTCGACCAGGACTGGGTTTGCCAGCCACTTGGAGTACTTGATTAGCCGGATGAAGCCGGCAGCGAGTAGACGCTGCACTTCCTCGGCGATTGCTCGACGACGTTCTTCATTGAAGGGCCGTAGCGACTGCTTGACAGGTCGCACTTTGGGGTCGGCGTTCAGCTTGTGCTCAGCGAGCTCCCTAGGGACACCGGGCATGTCGGAGGGTTTCCATGCGAAGATGTCCCTGTTCTCACGGAGGAACTCGATGAGCGCGCCTTCCTATGCTGGGCTCATGCCTGTCCCGATCGTCACCGTCTGGTTGGAGTCGCCTGGGACCAGCTCGACGGTGCGAGTGTGCGTCGTTGCCTCAAAGGTTGAGGTGTTTGCGCCCTCTGAGTTGGGCTTCTTGAGTATTGTGGGGTCGTCATTGTTGACCCCGCTCGCGTATTTGGCGAGCTCATCGGCGTGATTAGTCTCTGCCGCGATGACGGCGTCGGCGAGCTCGGCTCCTTTGGCCTCGCACTCGGCGGCCATGTCGGGGTCGCCGTTGATGGTGATGACGCCGCACGGCCCGGGGAGCTTCATCGCGTTGTACGCGTAGTGGGGCGCTGCCATGAATTTAGCGAATGCCTGGCGCCCCAGGACGCAGTGGTAAGGGCTGTCGAAGGGCACCAGCTCGAAGACGATCCGCTCGGTGCGGAAGTTTGCCGGTGTGCCGAAAGTGACTGGCAGCGTGACCTTGCCGATCGGGTACGCCTTCCGACCGGGGACGATGCCGTGGAACGTGGTGTGGGTCGTCTCGATCATCGATTGCGGGAGCCGCAGCCGCCTGAAGGTGTCGAGGTAGAGGATGTTGATGGAACTACCGCCGTCCATCAGTGTCTTGGGGAGCCAGTAGTCGCCAACCTTGGGCTTGACCACCAAGGCGACTCGTCCTGGGTACTCGATGCGCGGCGAGTGATCTTGCCGGCTCCAGGTGATGGGCTGTTCCGACCAGTTCAGGAACTGGGGGACGTCTATTTGGGCCACCGCATTGACAGCGACGGCGCGGGCGATGACCTTCTTCTCGCGCTTCGTGTTGAAGCCTGTGAAGGTGTGGAGCGAGCCGGCTACTTTGCCGAATTTTCCACCATTTGGCGGGTTGTTGTCGGGGTCCTCCCGCGCTTGCCGTGCCTTCTCGATTTCCCTGAGGGTGTGGCAGTCGGCGGTGGTGTGCGTTGCGGGCTTCCCTTCCCTGCTATGGAACGCACATGGTTGGTTAAGGAGGGCCGCGGGATCGAACCTTGGCTTGTTCTTGTAGTTGCCGCCATCGCGGCGTTGCCCTCCGTCGCGGCGGTAGCTCTTGGGCTCGCGCTGCGCGTGCCCGGCGTTGGCGACGAAGTCGACTCGCCCGTCACTGCGGCGCTTGCCAGTGAGGCGAGTGCCGCTGTAGCGTAGGTCGGTTCGGCGTCCGCCGTCGTTGCCGCTCGTGCGGCGTTGCCCTCCTGACTCGTCGTCAGTTTCCTGGTTTGGATCTTCCTCTGCATACCGTTTGGCGATCTCGAGGAGGTTGGGGATGTTGTCGAGTGTACGGGAGTGTCGTTTGAGCTTGGCAACTAGAGGCTCGTAGCGGCACGAGGTCTTGAAGCAATGGATCGCGGTGTTCGGGTGGATGCCGACCGCGTTGTACCAAAGCTCTTGCCACCGTTGGACCTAGTTGCGGGTCGACTCGCGGGGTCCCTGGACGCACCGTTCCAGGTCCTCAATAGTGGTGGCGCGGGTGTAGGAGCACTCGAAGTGCCTGACGAAGGCGTCGCGCATTTCCTCCCAGGAATCGATACTGTCCTGGGGGAGAGTGTTGATTCACTGCCTGCACGTCCCCTCCATCATCCGGGGGAGGTAACGGGCGGCGAGTAGGTCAGTGTGACCCGCGATCCCCATTGCCATGAGGTATGTGTCGAGCCAGACGGCGGGGTCGTACGAGGAGTCGTATTTTTCTATCTCCTTTGGCGCCTTGAAGTTTGGCGGGTATTTCTCGCCTCGGATCATTGGTCCGAAGCACTTGGGCCCGAGTCGACTGAGCGACCCCATGGGCTCGCCGTCGCGGCGATTAGTTAGGGTGTGCCGCAAGTCATCGGGCTAGCGTGCGCGCCAGCTTTGGTTGTTGATGATGTGGGTGCGGGCGTCGATGGGTTGCCCGTTAGCGGCGACGAAGTTGGTCGCCGGCCTGGGGTCGTTGGTGGAGAGTGCCGCGTTCGTGGGTCGGTGTTGGAGCTGCAGTGGCTCTGGTGGCGGGCAGTTGAGGGTGTTTGCCGCCGCTGGGCGGCCGCTGGAGGCCGCTCTACTTCCCGAGGAACGCGAGTATACTCGACCTTGCGAGTCGGCGCCCGCTTTTTGCTGCTCAACGGCCTTCGCGAGCAGGGCCCTGACGTATTGGATCTGTAGGGCGCCATCGCCGGTGGCCGTGATGCTGTCGGCTGCTGCTCGGCCTGCCACGAGGTTGTCCATCGGGGTGGAGAACAGGGGGAGGCCATTTGCGTCTCGCTCCCGTGAGGAGACTACTATCCGCGGCTGGTCCCTGGGAGGGGTGCGGTTTGGTGGAGGTGGGGCGCCCATCGCCGTTGATCCTGGCGGTGGCCGGGCGCTTCCTCCTGGTGGCGCGTTCTCGCAGATCGCGCGCTCGGCCACGCGGGCCGGGTCGTTTTCGTCATCGAAGTTCAGGGCACGCCCTTGAACGGTGGGGTTCAGGCGTGACCTGATCCGCTGCTGGTGGTAGCGTGACAGCTCCTGCGCCGTCACCTGCTCGAGGTGAAATTTTTCGCGCTCGGCTTGCTCCTTGCGCACCGCCTCCGCCAGTTTCAGGCGGAGTTCCTCGACCTCCGTTGCCGTGGCGTTAGGAGGGATTGGGGTGGAGAAAGGATCCTCCGGCGGATCGGCGCAGGTGGCCATGTAGGCCGCGGCGTGGCGACCGGTTCCATCGCGGAGGTCGACGGAGTTCTCTGACCCGGAGTCGAATTCGAAGATCCCGAGGATGGAGGGGTCCTCGAAGTCTCCCGCGTTGGAGACCTGGGCGATGGAGCCCGCGGACGAGGCCGCGGTGATGGATCCGGCGAGTGACGCCGGGGTCGCCGAGTCGGCGTCGTCGGTGAGGGCCGCATCTTCTGCGGCTGCTGAATTCCCAGCCACGTTGTTGTGGGCCGAGTTGTACTCGGAGGCGAGGCGGTGGATCGTGCGAATCTGGCTCTCGGAGAGCCGATCGCGTGGCGGCGACTCGCGGATGCGAGCCGAGTCCTCCGAGACGATGACGTCGGTGAGGCCGACGAAGAGGCTGATCGTGCCGATTGGCAGGATCACGCTGTGCGTGACGGATCGCGCCGCCGGGACGTAGCTGCTCGGCAAGATCTGGAGCACCTCGCCGATCGCTATCATGCGGCCGGTGGCGACCGTCTCGTTGATGGGCAGATTGGATCTCGCCGCAGAACACCGACCAGACCAGCCAGGCCCCACGGTGGGTGCCACTGTCGTGGGAATGGTCACGGCAGATGCTGCAATCGGCAGCGAGTAGTAGAACAAGGGGCAAGGGCGGCCAGCCATCTGCGGTGCGAGATGAGGGCAAAGACACAGGGTTTTACCCAGGTTCGGCCCCCCGGAGGGTAAAGACCTACTCCTGCTAGATTGTATTATGGAGGTGTTACAATGGGCGAGCTCGGCGGCTAGGCGGCGAGTCGCTTGGGTGTATGAGGGAACGTATCTCTACTCACCCTTTAGGGAGGTTTATATAGGCTCACCTCCCCTAGGGTTTACATATCTCAACCGATTCGGTTACAGCTTTAATAGTCGTTTAACCCAAACCGACTGGGCCTATCTACTCGCCTGGGCCTTCAGCTTCCAGTCGCTCGGTACCTTGCTGGGCTTCAATCCACTCGCCGTTCTGCAGGCCCACTCGCCAGCTCTCGGGCCAGTCGGAAACGCCTTGCTGGGTACACCCAGTAGGCATATCCCCATCACCACGAAAGGCCTCCCTTGTTCTCCGATGAATCTCACCCCAACGGGATCGATTCACCTTCCACTATATTGACAACCTTCAAGGTGGAAGCTGGCACCTTTACAAGTTTGGGGCACACATCCACAACTTAATCGGAGGCTCCCAAATACAAGCAAGCTGTCAAAGCAATCAAAGACAAGCTTGTAAGAACCAAAACAAGAACTAGGGTTTCCAAGAAAAATCTAGAACAAAGGGGCCCTCAATGAAATGAGGGGGAAATGAAGATCTCTTTTGGTGAAGTAGTAGATCGGGGCCTCCTCCTTCGATTCCCCAAAGATCAAAGACTTTGGGTGGTGGAGTGAGGAGATCATGAAGATTGGTGGCTCCAATGGTGGTCTTGACTTTAATGTGGATGAGCAACTTGTCCCAAGGTAGGTGGAGGGTATTTATACCCCTCCAAGAAATCTGGCCGTTGGAGACTTTAATGCAGCGGTAGTACCGGAAGTTCAAGCGGTACTACCGGAGAATTCCGGTACTACCGGACCTGGTACCGGACTTGGTACCGGAAGACCAATATTCAAACTTCATATTCCCTGGCCACAGCGGTACCACACTTGGTGCTACCGTAAAGCGGTAGTATCGCAAGTGGCAACTGGTACTACCGGAGATGCAGTGGAATCATCAACTTGGTCGAAAAAACTCTCTGTCACGCCAGGTAGCAAAATGCGGTACTACCGCATTTTGCTACCTAGGCAGCCAGTGACTTTTGCCAACTTACAAAAGGCTATTGCCACGCCAGGTACTAAAACGCGGTACCACCGCATTTTAGTACCGGGGTGAGCAGTGGCCTTTTCTAGGTTGGAAAAAGGCACTGCCGCGCACGGTACTAAAATCCGGTACTACCGCATTTTAGTACCGGAGCGGGCAATAGCTTTTGACAAGTGGTTAAAAAGCTACTGTCGCACTAGGTACTAAAATGCGGTACTACCGCTTTTTAGTACCTAGCCCGGCAGTGGCCTTTTAGCACCTATTCTCATGCTACTGTAGCGTCCAGTAGCAAAAAGCGGTTTGATACCGCACCAGGTAGAAAGTTTCTAGAAGGTTGTTTAACCATTGCCAAGCCTTTTTCAATGCACCTGCGATACACTTGACAAATAATTAGTATGAAATGTGTGTTGTTATAAAACACCAAAATCACTAGGGATAGGAAATGCTCTTTCAGTCTCCCCCTTTTTGGTGTTTGATGACAACACACATTTTGCAGGGTAAACCATTGACAACAAGATAGAGATGGGGCTCCCCCTGGATATATAGAATCAAGCCACATACTATCAATAAGTTACCTGGGAGTAGAAGTCGCACATACACCACATAAGATGGATCCAAATGAGAATAGCCATATTACGCACAAGATGGATCCATATGATAACCACATAGTCTCACCATACATAGCACAAATAGTTAGTTCACACATAAAAAGAGGCAAGTAAATAAAGTTCACAAGCGACTAAGATTCAATGGCAAGAACGAGCTTGTGACTTTTCCCTCGCAAATACCGCATGACTAATGTGCAACTTCTCCCCCTTTGGCATCAAGACGCCAAAAAGGGGACAAGAGCAACACTAACTTCCCGGAGATCACTCGTCCTCATCATCATCCCATGCATCATCATGAGTTGGCGGGGCATGGAAGGAGGTGGCATCGTCATCCCAGTGGCTGTGCTTGGAGATCCATTGGTCTTCTGGGGTAATGTTGTTCTCGGATCCCTTGGAGACGGTCAAGCCTTGAGCCTCCATCATTTCCTTCTGACGAGCAACTGACTTCTTGGCATAGACATGGGCCTCGTACATGCTTTTCTGATTGTCCACTTGGAGGCAGAATATCTTCTTGAGTTTGGCCTCAAATCTCTTGGCCCAAGATGGCTGAGCGGGCTTGCGGCGAGAGACCACATAGTCAGTATCCTGCTGGGCATCATCAGCATCACCGGATTCCTCCACAACGGGGTTCCCATCCTCATCAACAATCTGACCATCGGCATTGCATGGTTTGATATGGGTCTTGATCAACAGATTCTTGTGGCGGTGAGTGACAAGGAAAAGAGAAGGCAAGTCACGGGCAATCACAGGGCACTTGCTAATAATGAGAGCCATGATGTACGGAGCAAAAGGAGGCACCCTCCTTTGAAAAGTGGCACATACCATTTCATTCCAAATAACATCCATCACATCCATGGGAAGGACAGAGTCACGGTGGTGAAAGGTGGCAAGCATAATATCCACCATCAAGGCATGTATCTCATCAACATTCCCAGCACGGGGGGCGACGGTCTCACGGAAGATGCGATGCAAGATGTCATATGTAGGTAGAAGTCCTTTGATCTTTCCAGGGATACCGTGCCCCCGGATGTACAGTGGTGCAAGAGCATCCTTCTTCTTGGGGCGATCATTGTCATGGCACCGAAAACCAACGGGAGTGTCTTTGCCACGGTGTTCGTACCCGAGAATGGCCACGAACTCAGCCAACGTTGCTTGCTTGACAACACCTTCGGTAATCCAGGTGAGAGTCCGAGTCTGATTCTTGGCAAAGTGAACGGTTGCATAGAACTGAGTAATGAGCATTGGGTCATAGTTGCACCGAAACTCCATAATGGGAAGTAAGCCAATGTTGGTGCAAATCTCAAGAGCTTCACCAAAGTAGTTCAGGTTCTTCCTCACATGATTCATCTCGATCCACTTTTGAGGAACCACCATTTTGTCATCTTTGATGAGGATCTCATGGAACACTCGCTCTTGGAAGTCCGTGTAGAAGAGTCTACCTTCCCGAGCATGAGAGCGAGCAGCCACATAGGGATTGACAATACGCAGGTCATGAAATTCGGTCTCAGACAAATCAGATAGCAGCTTTGGCCCAGATGGCCCTAAACTGTGGCTCTTGCGATGGACGGAGGGAGGAGGAGATGGAGGAGCTTTACCACGACCAGCACTTTGCTTGACCCCCCACCCTGACGACCACGAGTTGCTTGCAGTTTCAGACGAGCGCTGGGTTGAGGCATGACCTCCTCTTCTGACTCTGACTCATAGTCCTTGATCTCATGGTGAGCTTTGGAGTGTTTACGCGATCCCCGGGAACCCCCTGCACCTGTGAATGAACGAGGGAGATAGCATAGGGGTAAGGGCACAAGAACCCGAGACAAAACAAGGATGAAACTCTTGGTATTAAAAAGTTGCTGTCCGTACAGGGCGGTAGTACCGGACCTGCACTGGCGGTAGTACCGGAAAAAGATTCCCGATACTACCGGCCCGCGACCACAAGGTAGATCTAAGACATAGATCCATGTACGGGCAGTAAATTTGTTGTTAAACAAGAATTCCATCAGACAAAGTGGTAGATCTGGTAGATAGCACACGGTACAACCTAAAGAATACGTGTTTTAGCCAAGAATCAAAGTTGCCCTAGATTCAATGGAGAAAACAAGTGAGAAGAGGAGGAGGGCGGTAGTACCGGTGTTCATGGCAGTGGAGAGTGAGGAGGAGCCCGTGAGGAGGCCGGATCCGGTGTGGATCCGGGAGAAGAAGAAAGGGGGGCGGGGCTCCGGTGGCGTTCTCGTGCTCCTGGGCGGCGCTGATGAGGAGTGGAGACGGGGAACTAATGAGGCACTGAGAGGTGCCTCTTCCTCGTCTCCAATCTTAACCGAAACACACAAGCGGTAGTACTGGAGCCATTAGCGGTAGTACCGCTATGCGATAGTGCCGGAAACAACGACCGGTAGTACCGCACCTGGGAAGTTTCCAGACAGGGATCTGGAAACAGATCCAGGAGCGGTAGTGCCTCTAGTAATTTCCGGTAGTATCGTTTGGCGGTAGTACCACCAGTGAGAACCGGTAGTACCGTAACCATCAGGACAGAGAGCCAAGATACAAAAGGCGGAGGGTTCTTGTGTAGAGTAGATGAGTTTTGTCGGGGGATAAGAATGGCATGGGTTTAGAGATTCACACTGATATGGGCCAATGCACTCAAAAATTACTAAAAAACATATGGAGAGCCAAATGTGAGTGCATGACCAAACGAACAAAAACCAACTAGAGGATGACAAACACGAGTAAGCACATCAACCTCTCGATCGAGAGGAGGCGGTGGCCGAGGCCACCATGTTTGAGTATACTCGGCTTGGCACCACGAAGATATATCTTGGGTCCATTACCGAAACTCATCATTGAGATCACATATCACAAAATGATATTAAGAGGAATGATTTTGTTTACTTTGCGCATAATGGGGGGAGGGATGGTCCAATCAATTAGGACCGCACTCCCCCTATGTCCATGCCTACACCTAAACCAAATATGGGTCGAGTATTAGGTGAGAGTGCAAGATAATCAAGCCAAGCTCCTCGAATCTATGATATTTAGTTCATTCCGCAAGTAGCAAAACCTTGCTTCATCAAGTGGCTTCGTGAAGATATCGGCAAGTTGATCTTTGGTTGATACATAGGATAGATCAATATCACCTCGAGCAACATGATCTCTAATGAAGTGATGACGAATCTCAATATGCTTTGTCCTTGTGTGATCCACCGGGTTGTATGCAATTTTGATGGCACTTTCATTGTCACATAGAAGAGGCACTTTGTCACAATGGACACCATATTCCTTTAAATTTTGCCTCATCCATAGCAATTGAGTGCAAGCACTAGCGGCAGCGACATACTCGACTTCGGCGGTAGAGAGAGATATACAATTTTGCTTCTTAGAAGACCAACATACCAATGACCTACCAAGAAATTGGCAAGCCCCGGATGTTGATTTTCTATCATCCTTATCACCCGCCCAATCCTAATCCGTGTATCCACAAAGAGCAAATGTTGAGCCTCGAGGATAACAAAGACCATAAAGTGGGGTATGAACTAAATATCGAAAGATTCTCTTGACCGCCATTAAATGGCTTTCCTTAGGAGCCGCTTGATATCTTGCACACACACCTACACTCAACACAATATCGGGTCTAGATGCACAAAGGTAAAGCAAAGAACCAATCATGGACCGGTATACCTTTTGATCCACATCTTTACCATTTGGATTTTGTTCTAGATGAGTCTTTGTAGCCATGGGAGTAGGGGCTCCATTTAAATATTGCATTTTTAATCTCTTGAGCATATCTTGAGTATACTTGGCTTGATTGAAGAATGTCCCTCCTCTAACTTTCTTGATCTCAAAGACAAGAAATACTCTCAACTCTCCCATCAAAGACATCCAGATCCTACTAGTCATAAGCTTTGAGAATTCATCATTAAAAGCTTTGTTAGAAGAGCCAAAGATAATATCATCAACATATATTTGGCATACAAAAAGCTCCCCATTGACCCTCTTAGTAAAAAGAGTGGGATCGATTTTCCCAACCTCAAAGCCACGGTCAAACAATAACTCTCGAAGGTGCTCATACCACGTGCGTGGGGCTTGCTTGAGCCCATAGAGCTCCTTATCAAGTTTGTAGACATGGTTTGGGAAGTTGGGGTCCTCAAATCCCAGGGGTTTCTTAACATATACCAATTCATTTAATGGACCATAAATAAATGCACTTTCTACATCCATTTGTTGCAACTTAAAGTTATGATGTGCCGCATAAGCAAGAAGGACACGGATGGACTCAAGGAGAGCCACAGGCGCATAAGTCTCTCCATAATCAATACCTTCAATTTGAGAATACCCTTGTGCAACCAATCTAGCCTTATTCCTTACTATAATTCCATGCTCATCTTGCTTGTTCTTGAATATCCACTTTGTTCCAATAACATTGCGGCAATCCTTTGGCTTCTCAACTAACTTCCATACTTTGTTTATCTCAAAGTTGTTGAGTTCTTTATGCATAGATTCTAACCAATCCGAATCTTCAAGAGCCTCCCACACTTTATTTGGTTCAATCATGGAGATGTGTGCTTGATTTTCACTGAACCTTTTCAATTATGCTCTTGTGGAGATACCTTTCCTTAGATCTCCAACTACATTTTGGAGGGAGTGGTCTCTTAATTCCAACATTCTTTCCTTTCTAGCTTCGCGACGAGCGTGGATCTCCGTATTGTTTCTTGGGGGACCCTCTTCATCATTTTGATCCTCGTCTTGACCATCATCTTGACCTTGATCATCATTAGAATCATCCTCTACATTGGGAGGCAAGGATTGAACTAGGTATTGATCAGGTGCTCTTCTAGTGTCAATTTGAGCTTGTCTCAAAATAGTTTGTATGGATCTTCCTTGACAAATTGACTTGGAACCACTTGACAACCCGTCGAACGGACCAAGCTTCCCTTGACTAGAGTTGTCACTTTGATCACCATGTTGAGGGTCCACATCTTGTCTTTGGCTTGAGTCAATGTCCTCTTCGATGGATGGAGCTTGTTGAGGTTGTGAAGATGAGGGCTCCACTTGAGTGGAGCATAGTTCTTCTCGATCCGCCATAAGGGGTTCCTCAACGGGGCGGATAAATCCCACACCCATTCTTCCTATGGCATCCCGAGGCATTTCATCATCTGCATCACAAGCATCAACACGCCCCCCTTGGGGACCATCATATTCTTCGAAGGTCACACTACAAGATTCTATGACGGCTCCGGAAAGCTTATCATAGATTCTATAAGTGTGAGATTCGAGACCATAGCCAACAAAATATCCTCTAATGCTTTGGACTCGAATTTAGACAAACGAACACCTTTTATGAGATATAAACACTTACAACCGAACACCCGGAAGTAAGATATGTTGGGTTTGTTACCGGTAAGAATTTCATATGGAGTCTTGTTGATTTCTTTGCGGAGGTAGAGCCGGTTTGAAGCATGGCAAGCTGTGGAGATGGCTTCAGCCCAAAAGTTGTATGGAGATTTAAACTCCGCCAACATGTTCCTAGCCATCTCAATAAGAGTCCGGTTCTTCCTTTCGGCCACACCATTTTGTTGAGGGGTGTATGCAGCGGAATATTGATGTTTAATCCCCTCAACACTAAGGAAATCATTCAAGGTGTAGTTCTTGAACTCGGTGGCGTTGTCGCTTCTTATAATCAACACGGGAACATTGTATTGCCGTTGAACCAAGTTGATGAAGTCGATAAAGGTCTCTTGAGTCTCACTCTTCAACTTGAAGAAATAAACCCAAGAGTATCTTGAAAAGTCGTCAACAATCACCAAACAATATTTCTTCCTACCAAGACTTGCATGAGATGGAGGACCAAATAGGTCCACATGGAGGAGTTCCAAGATCTTGGTAGACTTGATTTGGTTCTTAGGCTTGTGAGGAGCGTCATGCATCTTCCCTAGAACACATGCCCTACAAACACGATCTTTGGCAAAGGAAACATTTTATTTTAGTCCCACAATATGGCCCTCCTTATGGAGACTTTGCAAAGTTCTCATATTGACATGGGCTAGTCGGTGATGCCATAGCCAACCCACATCGGCCTTTCCGAATAAGCACATTGGACCTGTAGTGGCTTGCTCCGAAAAGTCCACCACATACAAGTCATGTTCGATGTACCCAACGAAAGCGACCTTAAGAGACTTGCTCCACAAGAGGACAACAATATCAACATCAATAAAGATGGCAAAGCCCATTTTTCCAAGAGCAAGGACTAAAAGTAAGTTGTATCCAAGGGTCTCAACAAGCATGACGTTCACGAGTGTAATGTCGTGAGCAACCACTACCTTGCCGAAACCCATTACCTTAGACTTTGATCTGTCGGCATATGTCACGGTGATTTGATCATTATTTGGCTTTAAGTCCTTAACAATAGACGAGCTTCCGGTCATATGACTAGTGCAACCACTATCAAGCACCCACTTTGAACCTCCGGAAGCATATGTCTACAAAAGATCAAACTAATTTTTAGGTACCCATTTTTCAGTGGGTCCTCTTTTGTTAGAAACAAGGGTCTTGGGAACCCAAATAGACCAAGCAATATAACCATCATAAGGGCCAACATATTGTGCATACACATCACCATAATAATCACGCATTAGAACATAGTGAGGGTTAGCACTTCCCGCAAAGTCATCATGATACATAGTTTTACCCCTTGTGGTCTTACTATCCACAATGGTCTTGTTGGTCTCTTGTGCGGGCTTGGCCTTCTTCTTCTTATTGTTCTTCTTCTTGGTTTTGGAAACAAAACCAATGCCCCTTTATCACCACTACGCCTTTGCTTGCTCAAAAGATCATCAATAGACTTGTTGCCTTGTGGAAATGTGGCCTTAGCAAGCTCCCCCTTCAACCTAGCATTCTCTTCAAGAATAGTTGTGCTACTAGATGGAATGAAGTTACTAGGTGAAGGAATATTGGCCAATTGAGTTTGAAGCGTTTCATGGGACTTTGTGAGTGACAAGAGTTCACTCTCCAAGGCCTTGTGAGCCTTGTTAAGCAAACTAAAGTCCTCAGCAAGTTTTTCATGAACCACACCAAACTCAATCTTGTCCTTTTTAGCCCTTTTGCATTTAGCAATAGCATGATCATGCTCTTTGATGAGTTTGTTAACAATAATGTCGTCGGCCTCATCAAGCCCTTCAAGTTTTAATTCAAGAGACAACC
Organism: Avena sativa; assembly: GCA_916181665.1. NCBI lineage: Eukaryota > Viridiplantae > Streptophyta > Magnoliopsida > Poales > Poaceae > Avena > Avena sativa. The sequence continues at coordinate 431,520,868 of OV702280.1, forward strand.
TAGTTTATTGTTCTTCTTCTAGAGCATTGTTTAAAGCCTCTAGCTCAATCATATGTTCATGCCCAAGTTTACATCTTACATCTGGAAGCTCTTGAGTATGTGAGAGTTGATCTAAGATGTTCCCAAAGTGTAACTTAGCATCTCCTTCTAGGTTAGTCATAAACTCATCAAAGGCAATTAATTCCTTTTTAACATCAAGAGACATCTCATCATCAATTTCATTATTATCTAAGGGAGTAGAGAGGGATGATGAGGATACCTCCGTTCCTCTTGCCATAAGGCAAGTGACGTTCTTGGTGGGAGAGTTCTCATTTTGAGAATCGAAGAGTGAGAATGTCGGATTAGAGGTGGTGCATAGATCAGCCATACCATGAGAGGTTTCTTCTTCCTCATCTTCATCATCTTCATTGTCGGAGGAGAATTCTTCATGAGTGATCAAGACAATTTCTCCCGACTTCTTGTTGATGGGATTCTTCTTGATGAAGGGTTTCTTGTAAGGTGCCTTGAGAGTATTTTTCAGCACAAGTTTACCACCATGATCTTCTCACTTCTCATAGGGGCAACTTTCCACAAAGTGATAGCGGTCACCACAATTGAAGCAAGTTCTCAACCTAGTGGTATTCTCTCTTTTCCCGTTTGGGTTGCTTCTCCGTTGCATTTCCATCTTAGCCTTGGCGGGGTTCTTCCAAAAGTTCTTTGCATAAAAGGCCATATATTGACCATGAGCAATCTTGACTTCGTCGGGATGATCCATGGAGAGGCCTTCATCACTATCATCTTCATCCCCATGATCCACAACTTTGGCCTTCAAAGCAACATTGACGACATTACTCATACCAAGGGCACGAGCACGGGCGTCTTTGGCATTCTTGGCGGCAACCTTGAAAGCGGCCATATCTTGCATAACTTCATTGGAGGTCATGAGATGGTAGTTGTGTCTACCTTGTAAGATCTTCAAGTCCGTGGGCTCAAAAGGCATGAGTGCGCTCACATATTTCCTTTTTATCCATGCATCATCCACATGTGAGGACCCACATTTCTAAAAGCGGTGGCGGTGGTTTTGAGCCTTCGGTACATGTCTTCGTGATCTTCACCTTCTTTCATGTAGAAACCTTCGGCTTCATTGCTTAGGGCATCATATCGGTTCCTCCTCATACTCTCATTTCCAACAAACAATACGGTGAGGGCATCCCAAGCTTCCTTGGCAATGCTCAAGTGCTTAATGTGTGGATAATCCTTTGTCCCCAATCCTTGTTGAATCGTATGCAAAGCAGTGGCATTGAGTTGACTATTGACAACCTCTCTTCTTGTCATGTTGTTTGGATCCCCAATAAAGAGTCCATGCTCGATGATGTTCCATAGTTCAATGCAAGAGCTGCGCACATGAGTTCTCATTAGTGATTGCCATTGAGCAAAAGTAGCCGACTATTCAAGCTTAGGTGGGTCACCCCTATTGTACACATGCGGGTGAGGGATGGGAGGATCGGGAGAGTACCAAGAATCACGGTGCTCACCCTTCCCCCCATCAAGTTGTGTGGAGGAATTAGCGTGGTCTTGTTTACCCCCCACCATCATACCCTCGGTGGATACCGACGTATTCCCTTTAGGTAAAATGGATGGTTGATCCTCTTGAGGAGATGGGGGTGATGAGACTTCTTTGTCTTTAATAAGTTGCTCAAGCATCTTCTTGACTTCGTTGACCAAGGAAGAGCTCAATCTTGTTTCCAAGTTTTTGAGATCTTCCATGGTCACCGGTGTTGTCTCACTACCACCATCCCCTTCGTCGCTACCCATATTCTCTTAGGCAGTAAAGCCCAAATAAAGAGCCGAGGCTCTGATACCAATTGAAAGGATCGTATGGGCACCTAGAGGGGGGGTGAATAGGTGCTACTTCAAATTTTCTTATTTTTCAAATTAAGGTTTGACAATAAGGTAAATTCTCTAGATAATGCAACTAAGGTGAATTTACCTATATGACAATTATGCAAGAGCTACCACAACACAAAGTAGGAACGAGTAAGTAAAGTGCGGTAAAGGATAGAAGTAACCAAAGTGGTGGACGCGGAGACACAAGTATTTGTTTCCCGTAGTTCCTTCCTTTTGAGGGGAAGTACGTCTACGTTTGGAGAGGGGGTGGTTTCAAACCACCAACGCCACGAAAGGCCTCCCTTGTTCTCTGATGAATCTCACCCCAACGGGATCGATTCACCTTCCACTATATCGGCAACCTTCAAGGTGGAAGCCGACACCTTTACAAGTTTGGGGCACTGATCCACAACTTAATCGGAGGCTCCCAAATACAAGCAAGCTGTCAAAGCAATCAAAGACAAGCTTGTAAGAACCAAAACAAGAACTAGGGTTTCCAAGAAAACTCTAGAACAAAGGGGCCCTCAATGAAATGTGGGGGAAATGAAGATCTCTTTTGGTGAAGTAGTAGATCGGGGCCTCCTCCTTCGATTCCCCAAAGATCAAAGACTTTGGGTGGTGGAGTGAGGAGATCTTGAAGATTGGTGGCTCCAATGGTGGTCTTGACTTTAATGTGGATGAGCAACTTGTCCCAAGGTAGGTGGAGGGGTATTTATACCCCTCCAAGAAATCTGGCCGTTGGAGACTTTAATGCAGCGGTAGTACCGGAAGTTCAAGCGGTACTACCGGAGAACTCCGGTACTACCGGACCTGGTACCGGACTTGGTACCGGAAGACCAATATTCAAACTTCATATTCCCTGGCCACAGCGGTACCACACTTGGTGCTACCGTAAAGCGGTAGTATCGCAAGTGGCAACCGGTACTACCGGAGACGCAGTGGAATCATCAACTTGGTCGAAAAAACTCTCTGTCACGCCAGGTAGCAAAATACGGTACTACCGCATTTTGCTACCTAGGCAGCCAGTGACTTTTGCCAACTTACAAAAGGATATTGCCACGCCAGGTACTAAAACGCGGTACCACCGCATTTTAGTACCGGGGTGAGCAGTGGCCTTTTCTAGGTTGGAAAAAGGCACTGCCGCGCACGATACTAAAATCCGGTACTACCGCATTTTAGTACCGGAGCGGGCAATAGCTTTTGACAAGTGGTTAAAAAGCTACTGTCGCGCTAGGTACTAAAATGCGGTACAACCTCTTTTTAGTACCTAGCCCGGCAGTGGACTTTTAGCACCTGTTCTCAAACTACTGCAGCGTCCGGTAGCAAAAAGCGGTACTACTGCTTTTTGGTACCGCACCAGGCAGAAAGTTTCTAGACGGTTGTTTAACCATTGCCAAGCCTTTTTCAATGCACCTGCGATACACTTGACAAATAATTAGTCCGAAATGTGTGTTGTTATAAAACACCAAAATCACTAGGGATAGGAAATGCTCTTTCACACTCTTTTCTCGTTCCCGTGATATGTGATCCCTTGTGATCCAGTCACATGCTTGCAAGATAATTGGATGACATTCCACCGAGAGGGCCCAGAGTATATCTATCCGTCATATGGATGGACAAATTCCACTCTTGATCCATGTGCCTCAACACATACTTTCCGAACACTCAATGCCATCTTTATAGCCACCCAGTTACGGTGTGGTGTTTGATGTCATCAAAGCATCCTTATGGTAATGGTGATTAGCATGATCTCACGGTCGAAGGAATTAGGTTACTATGTATTAGAAATCTTATAGCAAATGAACTATTGAAATGACTTGATCTTTATGCTACGCTTATTTATAGGAGTATGTCCATCACATCATTCTTTTAATTATATGATCTTGTTGTTAATAACATCTCAATGTTCATGATCGGGAAACCACGATCATCTATCAACCAACAAGCTAGTATTACAAAGAGGCTTTACCAGGGACTCTAATTTAGTTTACAAATCACACAAGTATTAATGTTTCTGGTTAATACTTTTATAGCATGAATGTAAACATTTATCATAAACACAAAGATATAATAATAACCACTTTTATTATTGCCTCTAGGGCATATCTCCAACAGGTTGAAAGATGAAGGAATGTAAAAGGGCTATGTGCTCATTGGAATCATGAAGAAATAAGGAGCTTGAAGGTTGATCAAGACAAGTGAAAAGAGTTGCATCAAGATGGATCAACCTCAAGAAGGAATGAAGAAGGGAAAGCTCAAGCCCTCTCTTTAAGATATCATGCTTGAAGCTTGCCATCCTCGTGATCATGGAGTGATGAAGACAAGTTAAAAGAAGAGGTTTCCTCATGGAGTAAGGGGAGCAACTTGCAAGTCTTCATCAAGCAAGATCGAGCAAGAGTAATCAAGAAAGGTGTTCCCAATTGAGAAGAACAAGACGGTCTACATCAAGTTCAAGTGGAATGCTCAAGAAAAGGTATGATCTTGATAGGGCTTCTCTTTTTCCGGTCTCGTGTTATTAGTAGGGAGACTGTCACATCCCAAGGTTTTCCAATTCTTGTAATGTGAAAAATAAATAAACAAAATAAATTATTGTTGAATTTTAGGGTGAAAAGAAACTTTTGTTTTTAAATGGAAATTAAAATCCCATCTTGAACAAACTTTAATTAAAGTTTGAATTCAATAAAATCCAAATCAAGAGAAATGCATTCCTCATAAAATGCATCTGGAAATTTAAACACTTGGAAAATAAATCCAAACCCTAAACCCTAATGGAATAAAATCATTTCCAAGCTATCTCCAAACCTATGGATTTGATCCATATAAAAATTTATCATCAAACATTTATAAATGACCAGGAAAGACAAATATAAATATTATAAAGCCATGGAAATTGGTCTCACTTAATTTGGAGCCATAAATAAAATCTTATGAATTTAATAAGATAAGGAAAAGTATTTTCCAAAGCTAATAAAGCACTTATCTAAAATCCATACCAAATGGTGAGCAAATAATCCTAAAGGGATTTAAAAAGATAAACAAATATTAAACAAGATTTTACAAATTGGAATCACCAAGTTTGGATCTCTAAATAAAAAGATATGGATTTTATAAGACAAAGATAGAAATATTAAATAAGGAAGATTTAAAGACCCAAATTAAAATCTTGGCCAAGACCATAAGCAAATGGAATGAATTAGAATCCAAATCCAAATAAAATAAAAGGATAAAGAATTTCCAAAATAAAATAAAATGGCATTAACCATTCTATCCCTATATTAATAAAGACAAATCTCTAATAAGAATAATTATATAATTCATGAGAAAATAGTATTTTGGAATTTACCCAAGTGGATTAAAAGTTGTTTAAATAACTTAAATAATAAGATCAAAGGAAACTTCTAAATCAAATTATGGAATTAAAACTTTAAATAAAATCATTGGAAATAAAACAAATACCCAATTCAAATGATTTAGGAATCATATTAAATTTATCCCAAATGATCCTAGGTGAATATTTTTGACACCCTATTAAGTAAATAAAAATTACTGAAAAAGATTTGGAAGAATGTAGAAACTTAAGTGGTGTTTGAAAATATTATTAAATCTTAATTAATTTAAAACAAGGGCCTAATTAAATAACTAAAAGACCCCCCAAAAGAATAAAATTTTATTTCAAAATTGACTTCAAATTATAATACTAATCAGTATTTAAACCTACACAAATCTTGGTTGAGGTTTGAATTCAAATTGATGTTTGAATTGTTTATTCAAAATCAAAACAGAATAAAAGAAATGAAAAAGGGAAAAACAAACAGAACAAAAAAAATGAAAAGGACGACCCAGCCCAGCTAGCCCAGTAAGCCCAGCAGAAGCCCACCTCTCCCTCTCACCCGAGCGAAACGTTTTTCACCGCGAAAGAAACCCGCACAGAGTATGACCGCTGGACCCCACTTTCTTTTTCTCTCTCTCGCTGACAACGCAATCCCACTGCCCCGTCATCATCGTCAACCCCGCGACCTGTTCATCCCCAAACCTCGCTGCTGTTTCTGCCGTGAATGCGCGCCTTCAATTCGCGTTAATGGCTGATTAATCCTGCGCTGCAATGACGCCCTCTTAATCGCCTGCGTCTCCCCTCCCGTTCCCCCTCAGTCCCCCACCCTAGCGTGCCCCCAGGCTGCTCAATTTCCCTCTGCACCGCCCTCTACTCCGGCGAGCTCCACCAGCGATTCCGGCAGCCCCTCGCCGCCCCTTGCGTCCTCGACCACGCTCACATGATCCCCACCTCCTGGCGAACCTCCCCGTAGCGCCAGCTTGTCCCCGCGCGCCCCAGAACCTCGGCGACGATGATGACCACCGCCGCCACCGTCTGCTTTCTCTCCGGCGAAGCCTCTGGTAAGAACCCGACCGCCCCTCTCTTTCTCCTTCACGCACGCATCATCACCACGTCCTTGCGCATCTGACTGTGTCTTCCACTCGTCTTAGCACGCTCTGTAGCCTCGCCCCCGTCGATGTCTGACCGCACCCGATGCCAGGAGCATCTCCGGCGAGGAATTCCGATGACACCCGTGCGCCCCCTGCTACCCGAAGACCACCTTGAGCTTCCCCATGCCACGGAGATCTCGGTGAGCCACCCCTCTACCACACTTGCTTCCTCTATCGCCAGCTCCGTCGCCGTCTGACCGCGCCACCGCTCGCTGTCGCTCAGCGCCGCCATCTATGACCGAGCTAGTGTGAGCCGTAGGATCTTGATCATAGCGTTGCGATAGAACGTGAGCGAAAGGGTAAGTAGTGCCTCTGTGTTGTGCGATGTAACTTAGATCCAACGGTGCTCAGTGCGTGATCCGAACGAACCGGTACCAGCCAGTAGCAAGCAGCCACGTGTCCCTGTCCGTTTGATTTAAAACAGATTTGATCTATTAGATGCTAGATTTTATAAAATCTATAACTTTTAATCTACACGTCCAAATTTTGCAAATTTTATATCAATGGATTCAGCAAGACAAGCCCTAGCCAACCATGCACTTTGTTTAGTAAAAAGCTTCTGTTAAATTGATTGTTTTTGCAGAAACTTGTGTATGCATGTTTAGAATATAAAAATTGTTCTAAAATGATTTTTGAGATAAAATCTTTGGCAAATGGTTTTTTTTGAACCTACTGACCCTAGGAATCAATTGGTGGTTTCAAAAATGTATTTGGTGAAGCAAAAGAATGAATCTTTGATTTAAAACATTTCTAGTCAAATAAAAGTAATGTTTATTTATTAAAAATGATTTTGGAGGAAAACCTTTGGGAAATGTTTTGGAAATAAACTCTCTGACCCTAAACACAAGGTTTTATGGTTTGAAAACATATTTTGTGAAACCTATAGAATGTTGCCTTATTAAAAGCATTTCTTCACCACATAAAATTATGATTTGGTTTAAAAATGGTTTATAAAGTAAAACCTTTAGCAAATGGTTTTGCCACTTTATAAAATGACCATTAGGTGTTTTCAAATGTTTATGAACCATGAGAAACCAATTTTTCAAATAAAACAATCTTTTGCATTCTTGCATGCATTGTTTTGTTTCTATCTTTTTATGTGATGAATTGCTTGAATGGTAGATTGAAATATTGTTTGCTTGATTGAATTATAGTGATTTGAAGTGAGTGAACATAGCAAGGATCAAGGAGTGAACTTATACTCTCTACCAAAAATGCAAGTGATGATTCATACTTTTGTCCCATTATTTTCAGTATGCATTAGTGATATTTCTAAGTAGGACTTGCATGGAATTTTTGCTAAGTATAAACTATGCCATGGGAAATCCTAGTAGATGAAACCTTAGTAGAATTTCCTAAGTTAAGATTCCTACTACTATCATGCTTAGCTTAGCTAGTAGAAAACAAGGGTGGAATATATATTCATACTATGGAAAATTTCTAAGTCTGTGGACTTATGTTTTGCTTAATAAAACAACTAAGTGAATGAATCACCTGGGTGGAATGGAAGGAATGGTTTGTGTTGAGTGGTTCACAAGGCCCATTTCTATGGCTTACCTTGTGTATCTCACTTGTGGATGGCCACCCAGGAACAAAGAGATTTGAGATGTCAAATGTTGAGAAGCTTCAAGTGCAGCCACTTGGCATTATGGGCTCTGCCTGGATCATATAGGTTGCAATAACTTAGACAAATGGACAGTTGGTGGTAAGGGTTTGATAGGTTGGAGCGCGTCCATTCTGGTCTAAGGGAAGGCTTCTGAAAGATCTTGTCTTGGTGAAACCAAGTCTTGTGGGGAAAGTGCACCACCTCTGCAGAGTGTAAAATCTAAGTACTTAGCCATGTACCTGGCAAAGGACAATTTGAGCATCAAGACATGGAAGCTATCAAGAATCTCCTCATCCCAATTTCTAAGTTAAAAACTTGTGGTTGAACAAGGGTTAAAGGATCACCAATTTCTATTGGGAGATGCCTTGGGAAAGATTTTGTCAAGCAAAAACTTAGAGTTTTCAAATGATAAGGAAAACCTATTTTGAGCAAAGCAAGCCTAAGCTCCACTTAGCCAAATGCATATAGATGATAGACTCCACTATATTACCATAGTATCACTTGCCAATACAATTCAAATGTATTGACCATTGTGGCTGTAACTTGTTATGTTGCAGGTTTGTTTGATATTAGTGAAGTTTAATGATTAGGATTAGAAGTCTACAACCAACATATCTGCCTGTGGCACTTTGAAGATGAAGGACCCCATGCTATTGTTATATTCTGCTGCATTGTAATGAGATATCCAAATGAGCTATGTAATATGTAATAAATTATTTTATTCCTGGTTATAAAGTTGTATTATGACCTTTGTTTCTGGATATTACATCTTAACTGTGGATGCTAGCTATTGATCCAGGGACTAGCATTGTAAACACAAGGATCTCTACCTTATTAAAGGTTGGGAACCTTATAGATGGTATCAGAGCATTGTGTTTCCTGTAGGATTTGTAACCCTAGTATGGTGTAACAATTGCAAGGAGTTAGGTCACTATGTGTCAACTTGTCCACAGAAGATACGTGAAGAACTCAATCTTATCACATGTTACAATTGTGGTAACCAAGGACATTATGCAAACAATTCTCCAGAATAAATGAAGCACAAGATAAAGCTTTGTCACATGTTTCAACATGTGAAGGATCTCAGCCTTGTCACATGTTTCAAGTGTGGAAACAAAGGACACTATGCAGATGTATGTCTAGAGAGATTTCAACAAGATCCCAAGCAAGCCAAGCAGTGATCTAGTTGGAAAATTTTTAAGGGTGGTAGTACCCTAGTTGCTTTTGAGCCAACTTGTAACCCCTAGCCTCCCCAAATATCGGGACGAGATTTATTTTAAGGGTGGTAGCCTGTCACATCCCAAGATTTTCCAAATCTTGTAATGTGAAAAATAAATAAACAAAATAAATTATTGTTGAATTTTAGGGTGAAAAGAAACTTTTGTTTTTAAATGGAAATTAAAATCCCATCTTGAACAAACTTTAATTAAAGTTTGAATTCAATAAAATCCAAATCAAGAGAAATGCATTCCTCATAAAATGCATCTGGAAATTTAAACACTTGGAAAATAAATCCAAACCCTAAACCCTAATGGAATAAAATCATTTCCAAGCTATCTCCAAACCTATGGATTTGATCCATATAAAAATTTATCATCAAACATTTATAAATGATCAGGAAAGACAAATAGAAATATTATAAAGCCATGGAAATTGGTCTCACTTAATTTGGAGCCATAAATATTTTTTTTTGAATTTAATAAGATAAGGAAAAGTATTTTCCAAAGCTAATAAAGCACTTATCTAAAATCCATACCAAATGGTGAGCAAATGTCACATCCCAAGATTTTCCAAATCTTGTAATGTGAAAATAAATGAATAAAATAAAACTTGGTTTGATTTTCAGAGCCAGAAGAAACTTTTTGAATTCAAATGGAACCTCAAACCAATTTGAATCAAATAAATCCTAAAGAGATTTAAAAAGATAAACTTTTATTAAAGGAAAATAAAAATATTTAAAATACTATTTTGGATCTCTTAATAAAAGATTTGGTATTCAAAAGAAAAGATGGATTTATAAATAAAGATTATTTTATAAAGCCAATTAAACCTTGGCCAAGTCTTTGATTAAAACAATTTGTTTTGATAAAAATAGTAAAGGTTTATTTAAATAAAATAATGAGGATTTAATATCCAATTTTTATTTAAGTAAAGGCTTTTCCCATTTTAAATAAACACCAAAACTTATTATTTTGTTTTAAATAGATTTTCCAAGTATTTTCTATTCTCTAATAAAACCTACTAAAGTGTTTTTGCTTTATTTTAGATTTCAAAATAAATATCTCAATAAAACAAATCCTATTGGATTTATTAATGAAAGTCTATTATATTTAATTAATAATGGACTCTAAAATAAAAAGTTATTTTGTTTAAACAAATTTCCAAGTATTCTATATTCCCCAAATAAAACCTACTGATTTGGTTTTGAGAATATTTAGGTTTCAACTAAAGATTTTATTAATAAAATCAAGCTCTATTTGATTTAATAACTAAGGCCCATTTTGTTTAATTATTAAGGGAACCTAAAGAAAGAATGTTATTTTGTTTTAAACAAATTTTCCAAATATGTTTTATTTTCAAATAAAACCTACTATTTTGGTTTTGAAAATATTTGGAATTCAAATTAGGATTCTAATAAATAAATCAAACCCTATTTGGATTAAATAAACAAAAGGTCCATTTTATTAAATAATGAATGGATTTTAAAATAAATAAAAATATTATTTTATTTTGAGATTGGTTTATGTTGATAAACAGAACCAAAATCTCATCACAATTGTTGAATTGTTTGAATTATTTGAATGCTTGAGAATTGTTTGAAATAACAAATCAGAAAATAGAAATAGAAAAGGAAAAAGAATTTAGACAGAAAAAAATAGAACAGCCCACCAATCTGGCCCAACTAGCCCAACACAGCCCAACCCAGCCCAGCTTCCTCCCTCCCCGAAGGAAAACGATTGGCACCCAGTATCTGACCCACACAGACAATGACCGGTGGACCTTCCCCTCGTTTCTTTTCCCACTGACCAGTGGACCCCTTTCCACTGTTCTCCTTCCCCACTCCCACGACCCGTTCTTCCTCCCTTCACCACCGTTGCAGGCTATTGATTCGTGGCTTGATTACGCCTTAACACGGCCACCATAACTCGCCGAGATCAAGCACACTTAAGCGCCAGCGCCTTCTCCTCCATTTCCCCCAGACGCCCCTCCTCGACACGCCCCCAGGCCGGAGAATTTTGCCCAGCACTTCCTCTGTCTCCGACGACCGTTCTCGCCGATTCCGGCCAACACACTCCACCTCCTGCCTTCCTATGCAACCTAGCAGCCTCCCCACTTTCTGGAGCATCTCCTAGTACACTTCGTTCAACCGCGGGCGCCCCAGGAAGCCGTCTTCGACAAAAATTCTGAGCGCCGCCGTCTGTCTCACCTCCGTCGAGCTCCTCCGGTAATTCCAGACCACCCCGACCCCTCTCGTACATGCACACGTCATCTCCGTGACCCCCTGCATCTAATCACGACCTTTTCTTGCCTCCTGGTGAACCACAGAGCCGTCTTCGACCTCGACCGAGCGCGTCCGTCGCCAGAACCAACTCCGGCGAGGAATTCTGCCCGTCCCCGTGCGCCCCTCGACGGACCAGTCCCACGTTGAGCATCAGCGTCGCTCCGCGAACCCGGTGAGCACACTCCCCCTCTTCTTTGCTTCCTATATCGCCGGCGCCGCCGTGAAACAGAGTCGCCGCCGCCAGCAGCCGCCGCAGCACCGCCCGTCTATGGTCGAACACTCCACAGCCGTCCGATCTAGATTGAGCGAGCAGGATTAGAATCACTTACCGCGAAGGGGTATGCGATTCAGGGCCGCACGATTAGACTTAATCCAACGCACCACAGCCGCGATCCAACCGAAACGGTACCGACAAATAAGAAGCCGCCGCGTGTCACCAGATAGATTGAAATTAGAATTTGAAATCAGAATTATTTACAAACTTCAAACCCTTATATCTTTGGATCCACACGTCCAAATTTGACAAATTTTATATCAATGGATTCAGGAGAACAATCCCTAACCAACCGTGGCCTTGGTTTGACAAATAGTATCTGTTAGCTTGTTTGAATTTGCAGAAACATTTGTGTACTTGTTTAGGTTAGAAAAAATGTTTAAAATTGAATTTAAGGATAAAACCTTTGCAAATTGGATTGTTGTGACCTTACTGACCCTAGGAACCAACCCTTTGTGTTAAAAATGATTTTGGAAAGATTTTAGTTGGATTACTTGACTTAGTCATTTTCTAGCCAAATAAAAAGAATGGTTTTTGTTATAAAAATGTTTATGAAAAGAAAACTTCAAGGAAATGTTTTGGACCAAACCTACTGACCCAAAAACACCAAGCTTTGCAATAGCAACTCATTTGGTGAACAACCTAAGAGTTTTGCCTTAATAAAAACATTTTTCACCACATAAAATGATGAATGGATTTAAAAATAGTTTTTGGACAAAACCCTCTTGCTAATGACTTTGCCACTTTGGTAAATGACCAAATTGGATCTTACAAAGTTTAGAAACCCCATAGAGACCCCCTTTGCAAAATAAAACTATCTTGTGCATGCTCCCATGCATGACTTAGATTCCATTACTTTGTGTGTGTGTGTGAAGAATTGTTTGTTTGACTTTGGTTTGGAATGTGAATTGAATTTGTGTTTGCTTGATTGATTTGTAGTGAAGTGTGAGACTAGAAAGATCAAGGAGTGAACCACCATTCCCTACCAAAAAGGCAAGTGATGCTTCATACTTTCTTTCCCATTACTTTCACTATGCATTAGTGATTTTGCTAAGTAAAACTTGCATGAATTTTGCTAAGTATAGACCTTGCTATAAGAAAACCTAGTAGATGAATCCTTAGTAGGATTTTCCTAAGTTAAGATTCCTACTACTACCAAGCTTAGCCTGGCTAATAGAAAACATGGGTGGAATATATATTCACACTATGGAAAAATATTCTAAGTCTAAGGACTTGTGATTTTGTCTAATAAAACAACTAAGTTAATGAATCACCTGGGTGGAATGGAATAGCTTGGTGGAGAATGGTTGAGTGGTTCACAAAGCCATGGACTTGGATTGTGTATCTCACTTGTGGATGGCCACCTAGGAAACAAAGGGATTTGAGATGTCAAATGTTGAGAAGCTTCAAGTGCAACCACTTGGAAATATGGGCTCTGCCATGATCATATAGGTTGCAAGAACTTAGCCATATGGACAGTGGGTGGTAGTGTTTGATAGGATGGAACGCGTCCATATTGGTCTAAGGGAAAGCTTCTGAAAGATCTTGTCTTGGGAAACCAAGTCTTGTGGGGAAAGTGCACCACCTCTGCAGAGTGTAGAATCTAAGTACTTAGCCATGTCCCTGGTAAAGGACAATTTGAGCATCAAGACATGGAAGCAATCAAGAATCTCATCATTCAAATTTCTAAATTAAAATCTTGTGGTTGAACAAGGGTTGTTTGAATTCTTCAATCATTGATGGAGAGATGGCTTGGTACAAGGATCTTGAAATATTTGATTGAGGAAAAATGATTTTGTCAAGCAAAAACTTAGTATTTTCAAATGTTAAGGAAAAATCTATTTTGAGCAATGCAAGCCTCAACTCCACTTAGCCAAATGCATATAGATGATAGACTCCACTATACAAATATAGTATCACTTGCCAATACAATTCAAATGTATTGACCCTTTGTGGCTGTAACTTGTATGTTGCAGGTTTGATTGATTTTAGTGAAGATTGATTGTTTAGGATTACAAGGTCTACAACCAACATCTGCCTGTGGCACTTTGAAGATGAAGGACCCATGCTTATAGTTATTCCGCTGCAATGTAATGTAATAGCCATATGAGCTATGTTTGATGTAATAAACTTATGTTATTCCTGGTTATAAAGTTATATTATGACCTTTGTTTCTTGATATTACATCTTAACTGTGGATGCTAGCTATTGATCCAGGGACTAGCATTATAAAACACAGGAGGGATCAATCTTATCTAAGATTGGGACCTCTACAGATGGTATCAGAGCATTGTGTTGCCTGTAGGATTTGTAAACCTAGGATTGGACAAAAACCCTTAGAAAATAGGAGTTATATTTTGATCCAAAAACTTATTTACAAAAACACTTGTAAACTCTTTCCTCAACCATTTTAGTTTCAACTCTACATCTCTTCTATTTCAAACTTGATGGAAAAGCCTACCCCATGACCAAAGACTACACCATGTGCAAAAGACTTCTTCAACATCTTCAACTCTAATGACTTCAACATCTTCAACTCTAATGACTTCAACATCTTCAGCATATTCACCAAGGACTTCCAATATGGATATCACCAAGGACTGCAAGTGAAACAAGGAAATCTTGCTTAAGATTTAGAGACTGAGAGAATGCAAAATAAGAAGAAGCCATCAACAACTTTGAAGTATTGTGACCAAGAGCTTTTCTCAAATATCTCATGCAAGAAGAAGAACCATGAAGGAAAGAAAGATCACAAGTGAACCATATAGATGGACCACCATATTTTAGCTAAGACAAAACTACCAACTTATGTGGTTTAACCAAAAATATTTTGTTGCCTAAGTATGTGTTTGAACTTTGTTGTTTGAGTGAAATGTTTGTTTGTGATTGCATGCACATTGTTTGTGTGAATTGTGATGTGTGTGAGTAGAAATATTTCCTTAGAAATATCTTGCCTATTCTAATCTCAACCCAACCCAAACAGATGACTACTCCAAAAGACATCAAGGTTGATAACAACAACAACAACCAAGAGGACAACATGAGAGAACTTATAGAAACCCAAAACCAGTTGAGCCAAGAGACAACTCAGCTTTTAGCCAACAACAATGGACTAGACCCAGCCATACAAAGGATTTTGAAACTTCAATCCCAATTGTTGCAAGGATTGGTTACTCAAATGATCAACATGAGAGAAAACTTTTCCCAAAGAACTAATCACAACAAGGATGACAATGATGCTATTCTAAAAGGAACCCAAGTTAGTAATACTTGTGGAGACAAGGATCATGCATCCAAGGAACATGAAGATCAATGCCTCAAGAAGAGAGAAAGATCTCCCACCTATGAAGAACATGAACTAGAAGAACTCCTAGCTTTGGAGAGACCCAAGAAGAAGAAGAAATGCCCCAACCCAAACAAGAAGGATATTACTCAAGAGCAATGTTACACTTGCAAAGAGATGGCACACTATTACAATGAATGCCCAGAAAAGAAGAAGAGACAAGAAGACAAACAAAAGCTAGTGAAACCCAAGATAAGGAAGGATTTTAGCCAAGTGATGTGCAAACACTGCAAAGAGTTAGGACATTATGCAAACTACTGTCCAGAAAAGATGAAGCATAAGATAAACCAGCCTATGAGGGATATCAGCCTTGTCACATGTTTCAAATGCAGGGAACTAGGCCACTATGCAAACAATTGTCCAGAAAGGATGGAGAACAAGTTAAACAAGTCTATGAAGGATCTCAACCTTGGCCCATGAGTCAAGAAAAGAAACCAAGGACACATGCAACTGTTTGCTTAGAGAGAATTTTTTTCCCAGAATCTCAAGAAAGACAATGTGTAATTTTTGTTTGAAAATTTTTAAGGGTGGTAGTACCCTAGTTGTTTTGAACTTGCTTGTAACCCTAGCCTCCCCAAATCTCGGGACGAGATTTATTTTAAGGGTGGTAGCCTGTCACATCCCAAGATTTTCCAAATCTTGTAATGTGAAAATAAATGAATAAAATAAAACTTGGTTTGATTTTCAGAGCCAGAAGAAACTTTTTGAATTCAAATGGAACCTCAAACCAATTTGAATCAAATAAATCCTAAAGAGATTTAAAAAGACAAACTTTTATTAAAGGAAAATAAAAATATTTAAAATACTATTTTGGATCTCTTAATAAAAGATTTGGTATTCAAAAGAAAAGATGGATTTATAAATAAAGATTATTTTATAAAGCCAATTAAACCTTGGCCAAGTCTTTGATTAAAACAATTTGTTTTGATAAAAATAGTAAAGGTTTATTTAAATAAAATAATGAGGATTTAATATCCAATTTTTATTTAAGTAAAGGCTTTTCCCATTTTAAATAAACACCAAAACTTATTATTTTGTTTTAAATAGATTTTCCAAGTATTTTCTATTCTCTAATAAAACCTACTAAAGTGTTTTTGCTTTATTTTAGATTTCAAAATAAATATCTCAATAAAACAAATCCTATTGGATTTATTAATGAAAGTCTATTATATTTAATTAATAATGGACTCTAAAATAAAAAGTTATTTTGTTTAAACAAATTTCCAAGTATTCTATATTCCTCAAATAAAACCTACTGATTTGGTTTTGAGAATATTTAGGTTTCAACTAAAGATTTTATTAATAAAATCAAGCTCTATTTGATTTAATAACTAAGGCCCATTTTGTTTAATTATTAAGGGAACCTAAAGAAAGAATGTTATTTTGTTTTAAACAAATTTTCCAAATATGTTTTATTTTCAAATAAAACCTACTATTTTGGTTTTGAAAATATTTGGAATTCAAATTAGGATTCTAATAAATAAATCAAACCCTATTTGGATTAAATAAACAAAAGGTCCATTTTATTAAATAATGAATGGATTTTAAAATAAATAAAAATATTATTTTATTTTGAGATTGGTTTATGTTGATAAACAGAACCAAAATCTCATCACAATTGTTGAATTGTTTGAATTATTTGAATGCTTGAGAATTGTTTGAAATAACAAATCAGAAAAAAGAAATAGAAAAGGAAAAAGAATTTAGACAGAAAAAAATAGAACAGCCCACCAATCTGGCCCAACTAGCCCAACACAGCCCAACCCAGCCCAGCTTCCTCCCTCCCCGAAGGAAAACGATTGGCACCCAGTATCTGACCCACACAGACAATGACCGGTGGACCTTCCCCTCGTTTCTTTTCCCACTGACCAGTGGACCCCTTTCCACTGTTCTCCTTCCCCACTCCCACGACCCGTTCTTCCTCCCTTCGCCACCGTTGCAGGCTATTGATTCGTGGATTGATTACGCCTTAACACGGCCACCATAACTCGCCGCGATCAAGCACACTTAAGCGCCAGCGCCTTCTCCTCCATTTCCCCCAGACGCCCCTCCTCGACACGCCCCCAGGCCGGAGAATTTTGCCCAGCACTTCCTCTGTCTCCGACGACCGTTCTCGCTGATTCCGGCCAACACACTCCACCTCCTGCCTTCCTATGCAACCTAGCAGCCTCCCCACTCTCTGGAGCATCTCCTAGTACACTTCGTTCAACCGCGGGCGCCCCAGGAAGCCGTCTTCGACAAAAATTCTGAGCGCCGCCGTCTGTCTCACCTCCGTCGAGCTCCTCCGGTAATTCCAGACCACCCCGACCCCTCTCGTACATGCACACGTCATCTCCGTGACCCCCTGCATCTAATCACGACCTTTTCTTGCCTCCTGGTGAACCACAGAGCCGTCTTCGACCTCGACCGAGCGCGTCCGTCGCCAGAACCAACTCCGGCGAGGAATTCTGCCCGTCCCCGTGCGCCCCTCGACGGACCAGTCCCACGTTGAGCATCAGCGTCGCTCCGCGAACCCGGTGAGCACACTCCCCCTCTTCTTCGCTTCCTATATCGCCGGCGCCGCCGTGAAACAGAGTCGCCGCCGCCAGCAGCCGCCACAGCGCCGCCCGTCTATGGTCGAACACTCCACAGCCGTCCGATCTAGATTGAGCGAGCAGGATTAGAATCACTTAACGCAAAGGGGTATGCGATTCAGGGCCGCACGATTAGACTTAATCCAACGCACCACAGCCGCGATCCAACCGAAACGGTACCGACAAATAAGAAGCCGCCGCGTGTCACCAGATAGATTGAAATTAGAATTTGAAATCAGAATTATTTACAAACTTCAAACCCTTATATCTTTGGATCCACACGTCCAAATTTGACAAATTTTATATCAATGGATTCAGGAGAACAAGCCCTAACCAACCGTGGCCTTGGTTTGACAAATAGTATCTGTTAGCTTGTTTGAATTTGCAGAAACATTTGTGTACTTGTTTAGGTTAGAAAAATTGTTTAAAATTGAATTTAAGGATAAAACCTTTGCAAATTGGATTGTTGTGACCTTACTGACCCTAGGAACCAACCCTTTGTGTTAAAAATGATTTTGGAAAGATTTTAGTTGGATTACTTGACTTAGTCATTTTCTAGCCAAATAAAAAGAATGGTTTTTGTTATAAAAATGTTTATGAAAAGAAAACTTCAAGGAAATGTTTTGGACCAAACCTACTGACCCAAAAACACCAAGATTTGCAATAGCAACTCATTTGGTGAACAACCTAAGAGTTTTGCCTTAATAAAAAACTTTTTCACCACATAAAATGATGAATGGATTTAAAAATAGTTTTTGGACAAAACCCTCTTGCTAATGACTTTGCCACTTTGGTAAATGACCAAATTGGATCTTACAAAGTTTAGAAACCCCATAGAGACCCCCTTTGCAAAATAAAACTATCTTGTGCATGCTCCCATGCATGACTTAGATTCCATTACTTTGTGTGTGTGTGAAGAATTGTTTGTTTGACTTTGGTTTGGAATGTGAATTAAATTTGTGTTTGCTTGATTGATTTGTAGTGAAGTG
Source organism: Avena sativa (assembly GCA_916181665.1). Lineage (NCBI taxonomy): Eukaryota > Viridiplantae > Streptophyta > Magnoliopsida > Poales > Poaceae > Avena > Avena sativa. The sequence continues at coordinate 431,539,503 of OV702280.1, forward strand.
TGAGACTAGAAAGATCAAGGAGTGAACCACCATTCCCTACCAAAAAGGCAAGTGATGCTTCATACTTTCTTTCCCATTACTTTCACTATGCATTAGTGATTTTGCTAAGTAAAACTTGCATGAATTTTGCTAAGTATAGACCTTGCTATAAGAAAACCTAGTAGATGAATCCTTAGTAGGATTTTCCTAAGTTAAGATTCCTACTACTACCAAGCTTAGCCTGGCTAATAGAAAACATGGGTGGAATATATATTCACACTATGGAAAAATATTCTAAGTCTAAGGACTTGTGATTTTGTCTAATAAAACAACTAAGTTAATGAATCACCTGGGTGGAATGGAATAGCTTGGTGGAGAATGGTTGAGTGGTTCACAAAGCCATGGACTTGGATTGTGTATCTCACTTGTGGATGGCCACCTAGGAAACAAAGGGATTTGAGATGTCAAATGTTGAGAAGCTTCAAGTGCAACCACTTGGCAATATGGGCTCTGCCATGATCATATAGGTTGCAAGAACTTAGCCATATGGACAGTGGGTGGTAGTGTTTGATAGGATGGAACGCGTCCATATTGGTCTAAGGGAAAGCTTCTGAAAGATCTTGTCTTGGGAAACCAAGTCTTGTGGGGAAAGTGCACCACCTCTGCAGAGTGTAGAATCTAAGTACTTAGCCATGTCCCTGGTAAAGGACAATTTGAGCATCAAGACATGGAAGCAATCAAGAATCTCATCATTCAAATTTCTAAATTAAAATCTTGTGGTTGAACAAGGGTTGTTTGAATTCTTCAATCATTGATGGAGAGATGGCTTGGTACAAGGATCTTGAAATCTTTGATTGAGGAAAAATGATTTTGTCAAGCAAAAACTTAGTATTTTCAAATGTTAAGGAAAAATCTATTTTGAGCAATGCAAGCCTCAACTCCACTTAGCCAAATGCATATAGATGATAGACTCCACTATACAAATATAGTATCACTTGCCAATACAATTCAAATGTATTGACCCTTTGTGGCTGTAACTTGTATGTTGCAGGTTTGATTGATTTTAGTGAAGATTGATTGTTTAGGATTACAAAGTCTACAACCAACATCTGCCTGTGGCACTTTGAAGATGAAGGACCCATGCTTATAGTTATTCCGCTGCAATGTAATGTAATAGCCATATGAGCTATGTTTGATGTAATAAACTTATGTTATTCCTGGTTATAAAGTTATATTATGACCTTTGTTTCTTGATATTACATCTTAACTGTGGATGCTAGCTATTGATCCAGGGACTAGCATTGTAAAACACAGGAGGGATCAATCTTATCTAAGATTGGGACCTCTACAGCAAATAATCCTAAATGGATTTAAAAAGATAAACAAATATTAAACAAGATTTTACAAATTGGAATCACCAAGTTTGGATCTCTAAATAAAAAGATATGGATTTTATAAGACAAAGATAGAAATATTAAATAAGGAATATTTAAAGACCCAAATTAAAATCTTGGCCAAGACCATAAGCAAATGGAATGAATTAGAATCCAAATCCAAATAAAATAAAAGGATAAATAATTTCCAAAATAAAATAAAATGGCATTAACCATTCTATCCCTATATTAATAAAGACAAATCTCTAATAAGAATAATTATATAATTCATGAGAAAATAGTATTTTGGAATTTACCCAAGTGGATTAAAAGTTGTTTAAATAACTTAAATAATAAGATCAAAGGAAACTTCTAAATCAAATTATGGAATTAAAACTTTAAATAAAATCATTGGAAATAAAACAAATACCCAATTCAAATGATTTAGGAATCATATTAAATTTATACCAAATGATCCTAGGTGAATATTTTTGACACCCTATTAAGTAAATAAAAATTACTGAAAAAGATTTGGAAGAATTTAGAAACTTAAGTGGTGTTTGAAAATATTATTAAATCTTAATTGATTTAAAACAAGAGCCTAATTAAATAATTAAAAGACCCCCAAAAAAGAATAAAATTTTATTTCAAAATTGACTTCAAATTATAATACTAATCAGTATTTAAACCTACACAAATCTTGGTTGAGGTTTGAATTCAAATTGATGTTTGAATTGTTTATTCAAAATCAAAACAGAATAAAAGAAATGAAAAAGGGAAAAACAAACAGAACAAAAAAATGAAAAGGACGACCCAGCCCAGCTAGCCCAGTAAGCCCAGCAGAAGCCTACCTCTCCCTCTCACCCGAGCGAAACGTTTTTCACCGCGAAAGAAACCCGCACAGAGTATGACCGCTGGACCCCACTTTCTTTGTCTCTCTCTCGCTGACAACGCAGCCCCACTGCCCCATCATCATCGTCAACCCCGCGACCTGTTCATCCCCAAACCTCGCTGTTGTTTCTGCCGTGAATGTGCGCCTTCAATTCACGTTAATGGCTGATTAATCCCGCGCTGCAACGACGCCATTTTAATCGCCTGTGTCTCCCCTCTCGTTCCCCCTCAGTCCCCCACCCTAGCGCGCCCCCAGGCTGCTCAATTTCCCCCTGCACCGTCCTCTGCTCCGGCGAGCTCCACCAGCGATTCCGGCAGCCCCTCGCCGCCCCTTGCCTCCTCGACCACGCTCACATGACCCCCACCTCCTGGCGAACCTCCACGTAGCGCCAGCTTGTCCCCGCGCGCCCCAGAACCTCGGCGACGACGACGACCACCGCCGCCACCGTCTGCTTTCTCTCCGGCGAAGCCTCTGGTAAGAACCTGACCGCCCCTCTCTTTCTCCTTCACGCACGCATCATCGCCACGTCCTTGCGCATCTGACTGTGTCTTCCACTCGTCTTAGCATGCTCTGTATCCTCGCCCCCGTCGACGTCTGACCAAACCCGACGCCAGGAGCATCTCCGACGAGGAATTCCTACGACACCCGTGCGCCCCTGCTACCCGAAGACCACCTTGAGCTTCCCCACGCCACGGCGATCTCGGTGAGCCACCCCTCTACCACCCTTGCTTCCTCTATCGCCAGCTCCGCCGCCGTCTGACCGCGCCACCGCTCACTGTCGCTCAGCGCCGCCCATCTATGACCGAGCTAGTGTGAGCCGTAGGATCTTGATCGTAGCGTTGCGATAGAACGTGAGTGAAAGGGTAAGTAGTGCCTCTGTGCCATGCGATGTAACTTAGATCCAACGATTCTCAGTGTGTGATCCGAACGAACCGGTACCAGCCAGTAGCAAGCAGCCACGTGTCCCTGTCCGTTTGATTTAAAACAGATTTGATCTATTAGATGCTAGATTTTGTAAAATCTATAACTTTTAATCTACACGTCCAAATTTTGCAAATTTTATATCAATGGATTCAGCAAGACAAGCCCTAGCCAACCATGCAATTTGTTTAGTAAAAAGCTTCTGTTAAATTGATTGTTTTTGCAGAAACTTGTGTATGCATGTTTAGAATATAAAAATTGTTCTAAAATGATTTTTGAGATAAAATCTTTGGCAAATGGTTTGTTTTGAACCTACTGACCCTAGGAATCAATTGGTGGTTTCAAAAATGTATTTGGTGAAGCAAAAGAATGAATCTTTGATTTAAACCATTTCTAGTCAAATAAAAGTAATGTTTATTTATTAAAAATGATTTTCGAGGAAAACCTTTGGAAATGTTTTGGAAATAAACTCTCTGACCCTAAACACAAGGTTTTATGGTTTGAAAACATATTTTGTGAAACCTATAGAATGTTGCCTTATTAAAAGCATTTCTTCACCACATAAAATAATGATTTGGCTTAAAATGGTTTATAAAGTAAAACCTTTAGAAAATGGTTTTGCCACTTTATAAAATGACCATTAGGTGTTTTAAAATGTTTATGAACCATGAGAAACCACTTTTTCAAATAAAACAATCTTTTGCATGCTTGCATGCATTGTTTTGTTTCTATCTTTTTATGTGATGAATTGCTTGAATGGTAGATTGAAATATTGTTTGCTTGATTGAATTATAGTGATTTGAAGTGAGTGAACATTGCAAGGATCAAGGAGTGAACTTATACTCTCTACCAAAAAGCAAGTGATGCTTCATACTTTTGTCCCATTATTTTCACTATGCATTAGTGATATTTCTAAGTAGGACTTGCATGGAATTTTTTCTAAGTATAAACTATGCCATGGGAAATCCTAGTAGATGAAACCTTAGTAGAATTTCCTAAGTTAAGATTCCTACTACTATCATGCTTAGCTTAGCTAGTAGAAAACAAGGGTGTAATATATATTCATACTATGGAAAATTTCTAAGTCTGTGGACTTATGTTTTGCTTAATAAAACAACTAAGTGAATGAATCACCTGGGTGGAATGGAAGGAATTGTTTGTGTTGAGTGGTTCACAAGGCCCATTTATATGGCTTACCTTGTGTATCTCACTTGTGGATGGCCACCCAGGAACAAAGAGATTTGAGATGTCAAATGTTGAGAAGCTTCAAGTGCAGCCACTTGGCATTATGGGCTCTGCCTGGATCATATAGGTTGCAATAACTTAGCCAAATGGAGAGTTGGTGGTAAGGGTTTGATAGGTTGGAGCGCGTCCATTCTGGTCTAAGGGAAGGCTTCTGAAAGATCTTATCTTGGTGAAACCAAGTCTTGTGGGGAAAGTGCACCACCTCTGCAGAGTGTAAAATCTAAGTACTTAGCCATGTACCTGGCAAAGGACAATTTGAGCATCAAGACATGGAAGCTATCAAGAATCTCCTCATCCCAATTTCTAAGTTAAAAACTTGTGGTTGAACAAGGGTTAAAGGATCACCAATTTCTATTGGGAGATGCCTTGGGAAAGATTTTGTCAAGCAAAAACTTATAGTTTTCAAATGATAAGGAAAACCTATTTTTTAGCAAAGCAAGCCTAAGCTCCACTTAGCCAAATGCATATAGATGATAGACTCCACTATATTACCATAGTATCACTTGCCAATACAATTCAAATGTATTGACCATTGTGGCTGTAACTTGTTATGTTGCAGGTTTGTTTGATATTAGTGAAGTTTAATGATTAGGATTAGAAGTCTACAACCAACATGTCTGCCTGTGGCACTTTGAAGATGAAGGACCCCATGCGATTGTTATATTCTGCTGCATTGTAATGAGATATCCAAATGAGCTATGTAAGATGTAATAAATTATTTTATTCCTGGTTATAATGTTGTATTATGACCTTTGTTTCTGGATATTACATCTTAACTGTGGATGCTAGCTATTGATCCAGGGACTAGCATTGTAAACACAGGGATCTCTACCTTATTAAAGGTTGGGAACCTTACAGATGGTATCAGAGCATTGTGTTTCCTGTAGGATTTGTAACCCTAGGAATGGACAAAACCCCTTGGAAAAATAGGAGTTGAAATTGTTCCAAAACTTATTTACAAACAATCTTGTAAACTCTTTCCTCAACCATTTTGGTTTTGACTCTACATCTCTTCTATTTCAACTTGATGGACAAACCTACCCCATGGCCAAAGACTTCACCATGAGCAAAGGAATTCATTAACTCTAATGACTTCAACATCTTCAAGTGATTTCAACCTTATTCTCAACAAGGACTTCAACCTTGGATATTACTAAGGACTACAAGTGAAGACAAGAAAAGTTACTCAAGACTTGAAGACCAAGGAAACACAACTTAGAGGGAACCATCAACACCTTGAAGTTTTGTGACCAAGATTCAAGAAATTCTCCAAGGATACAAAGATCTTGTTCAAGAAGAATCAACCAAGAAGGATGGAAAGATCACAAGTGAACCATATAGATGGACCACCATATTTAAGTCAAACACACCAACTTATGTGGTGTAACAAAAATATTTTATTGCCTAAAAATGTGCTTGAGACTTGTTGTTTGAGTGGAATGTTTGCTTGTGATTGCTTGCACATTGCTTGTGTGAAATGTGATATGTGTGATTAGAATTGATTCCTCAGAAAACCTTTTGCCTATCCTAATCTCAAACCAACCTAAACAGATGACTACTCCAAGGAACTCCAACATCAAGAATGAGGACAACAACAACAACCAAGAGACCAACATGAGGGAACTCATAGTAACCCAAACCCAGTTAAACCAAGTGACAGCTCAATTTATAGCCAACACCAGTGAGGTAGATCCAACCATGCAAAGGTTTTTGGAAACCCAAACCCAATTGCTGCATAAGGTGACAGATCAAATGATTAACATGGGAAACAACTCTTCCAAAGGAGTTTGTGACAACAAGGATGATATTCTAGAAGGAACCCAAGCTTGCAATATTTGTGGAGACAAGGATCACACTTCCAAAGAGCATGAAGATCAATGCCCCAATTGTGAAGAGAAACATCCAGCTAATCAATGCACCACAACCCAAGCTACTTGTACTTATGTGAAGGAAATAATCATGTCCCTATCCAATGCCCCATCTATTCCATAGTTCAACAAAGGAAACAAGGTGGAGTGCAACAACTGATTGAAGACTACCATGAGAGAGCCAAGTCTACCAAGAAGGATGAGGACAAAGGAAAATCTTAGCTTGCACCTCCATGCAATATGACTCAATTTAAAGGACCAAAGAGGAGACATATGTATTATCCAAGGAATAAAAAAAGGTCAAGGAGACCAGGAAACATTCCTACCTTTGAGATAACATATGAAGAACATGAACTAGAAGCACTCCTAGCTTTGGAGAAACCCAAGAAAAAGAAGGACAAAAGCCATGTGCAATGTGGTCATTGCAAAGAAATGGGACACTATGCCAATGAATGTCCAGAGAAGAAAAAGTATAAGGAGATTAGCCAAGTATGGTGTAACAACTACAAGGAGTTAGGTCACTATGTGTCAACTTGTCCACAGAAGATACGTGAAGAACTCAATCTTATCACATGTTACAATTGTGGTAACCAAGGACATTATGCAAGCAATTCTCCAGAAAAGATGAAGCACAAGATAAAGCCTATGAAGGATCTCAGCCTTGTCACATGTTTCAAGTGTGGAAACAAAGGACACTATGCAGATGTATGTCTAGAGAGATTTCAACAAGATCCCAAGCAAGCCAAGAAGTAATCTAGTTGGAAAATTTTTAAGGGTGGTAGTACCCTAGTTGCTTTTGAGCCAACTTGTAACCCCTAGCCTCCCCAAATCTCTGGACGAGATTTATTTTAAGGGTGGTAGCCTGTCACATCCCAAGATTTTCCAAATCTTGTAATGTGAAAAATAAATAAACAAAATAAATTATTGTTGAATTTTAGGGTGAAAAGAAAATTTTGTTTTTAAATGGAAATTAAAATCCCATCTTGAACAAACTTTAATTAAAATTTGAATTCAATAAAATCCAAATCAAGAGAAATGCATTCCTCATAAAATGCATCTGGAAATTTAAACACTTGGAAAATAAATCCAAACCCTAAACCCTAATGGAATAAAATCATTTCCAAGCTATCTCCAAACCTATGGATTTGATCCATATAAAAATTTATCATCAAACATTTATAAATGATCAGGAAAGACAAATAGAAATATTATAAAGCCATGGAAATTGGTCTCACTTAATTTGGAGCCATAAATAAAATTTTATGAATTTAATAAGATAAGGAAAAGTATTTTCCAAAGCTAATAAAGCACTTATCTAAAATCCATACCAAATGGTGAGCAAATAATCCTAAATGGATTTAAAAAGATAAACAAATATTAAACAAGATTTTACAAATTGGAATCACCAAGTTTGGATCTCTGAATATAAAGATATGGATTTTATAAGACAAAGATAGAAATATTAAATAAGGAATATTTAAAGACCCAAATTAAAATCTTGGCCAAGACCATAAGCAAATGGAATGAATTAGAATCCAAATCCAAATAAAATAAAAGGATAAAGAATTTCCAAAATAAAATAAAATGGCATTAACCATTCTATCCCTATATTAATAAAGACAAATCTCTAATAAGAATAATTATATAATTCATGAGAAAATAGTATTTTGGAATTTACCCAAGTGTATTAAAAGTTGTTTAAATAACTTAAATAATAAGATCAAAGGAAACTTCTAAATCAAATTATGGAATTAAAACTTTAAATAAAATCATTGGAAATAAAACAAATACCCAATTCAAATGATTTAGGAATCATATTAAATTTATCCCAAATGATCCCAGGTGAATATTTTTGACACCCTATTAAAGTAAATAAAAATTACTGAAAAAGATTTGGAAGAATTTAGAAACTTAAGTGGTGTTTGAAAATATTATTAAATCTTAATTGATTTAAAACAAGAGCCTAATTAAATAATTAAAAGACCCCCAAAAAAGAATAAAATTTTATTTCAAAATTGACTTCAAATTATAATACTAATCAGTATTTAAACCTACACAAATCTTGGTTGAGGTTTGAATTCAAATTGATGTTTGAATTGTTTATTCAAAATCAAAACAGAATAAAAGAAATGAAAAAGGGAAAAACAAACAGAACAAAAAAAATGAAAAGGACGACCCAGCCCAGCTAGCCCAGTAAGCCTAGCAGAAGCCCACCTCTCCCTCTCACCCGAGCGAAACGTTTTTCACCGCGAAAGAAACCCGCACGGAGTATGACCGCTGGACCCCACTTTCTTTTTCTCTCTCTCGCTGACAACGCAGCCCCACTGCCCCGTCATCATCGTCAACCCCGCGACCTGTTCATCCCCAAACCTCGCTGTTGTTTCTGCCGTGAATGCGCGCCTTCAATTCACGTTAATGGCTGATTAATCCCGCTCTGCAATGACGCCAACTTAATCGCCTGCGTCTCCCCTCCCGTTCCCCCTCAGTCCCCCACCCTAGCGCGCCCCCAGGCTGCTCAATTTCCCCCTGCACTGCCCTCTGCTCCGGCGAGCTCCACCAGCGATTCCGGCAGCCCCTCGCCGCCCCTTGCCTCCTCGACCACGCTCACATGACCCCCACCTCCTGGCGAACCTCCCCGTAGCGCCAGCTCGTCCCCGCGCGCCCCAGAACCTCGGCGACGACGACGACCACCGCCGCCACCGTCTGCTTTCTCTCCGGCGAAGCCTCTGGTAAGAACCTGACCGCCCCTCTCTTTCTCCTTCACGCACGCATCATCGCCATGTCCTTGCGCATATGACTGTGTCTTCCACTCGTCTTAGCATGCTCTGTATCCTCGCCCCCGTTGACGTCTGACCACACCCGACGCCAGGAGCATCTCCGGCGAGGAATTCCTACGACACCCGTGCGCCCCTGCTACCCGAAGACCACCTTGAGCTTCCCCACGCCACGGCGATATCGGTGAGCCACCCCTCTACCACCCTTGCTTCCTCTATCGCCAGCTCCGCCGCCATCTGACCGCGCCACCGCTCGCTGTCGCTCAGCGCCGCCCATCTATGACCGAGCTAGTGTGAGCCGTAGGATCTTGATCGTAGCGTTGCGATAGAACGTGAGTGAAAGGGTAAGTAGTGCCTCTGTGCCATGCGATGTAACTTAGATCCAACGGTTCTTAGTGTGTGATCCGAACGAACCGGTACCAGCCAGTAGCAAGCAGCCACGTGTCCCTGTCCGTTTGATTTAAAACAGATTTGATCTATTAGATGCTAGATTTTGTAAAATCTATAAATTTTAATCTACACGTCCAAATTTTGCAAATTTTATATCAATGGATTCAACAAGACAAGCCCTAGCCAACCATGCACTTTGTTTAGTAAAAAGCTTATGTTAAATTGATTGTTTTTGTAGAAACTTGTTTATGCATGTTTAGAATATAAAAATTGTTCTAAAATGATTTTTGAGATAAAATCTTTGGCAAATGGTTTGTTTTGAACCTACTGACCCTAGGAATCAATTGGTGGTTTCAAAAATGTATTTGGTGAAGAAAAAGAATGAATCTTTGATTTTAAACCATTTCTAGTCAAATAAAAGTAATGTTTATTTATTAAAAATGATTTTCGAAGAAAACCTTTGGGAAATGTTTTGGAAATAAACTCTCTGACCCTAAACACAAGGTTTTATGGTTTGAAAACATATTTTGTGAAACCTATAGAATGTTGCCTTATTAAAAGCATTTCTTCACCACATAAAATAATGATTTGGATTAAAATGGTTTATAAAGTAAAACCTTTAGCAAATGGTTTTGCCAATTTATAAAATGACCATTAGGTGTTTTCAAACGTTTATGAACCATGAGAAACCACTTTTTCAAATAAAACAATCTTTTGCATGCTTGCATGCATTGTTTTGTTTCTATCTTTTTATGTGATGAATTGCTTGAATGGTAGATTGAAATATTGTTTGCTTGATTGAATTATAGTGATTTGAAGTGAGTGAACATTGCAAAGACAAGGAGTGAACTTACACTCTCTACCAAAAAGGCAAGTGATGCTTCATACTTTTGTCCCATTATTTTTCACTATGCATTAGTGATATTTCTAAGTAGGACTTGCATGGAATTTTGCTAAGTATAAACTATGCTATGGGAAATCCTAGTAGATGAAACCTTAGTGGAAATTTCCTAAGTTAAGAGTCCTACTACTATCATGCTTAGCTTAGCTAGTAGAAAACAAGGGTGGATTATATATTCATGCTATGGAAAATTTCTAAGTCTGAGGACTTGTGTTTTACTTAATAAAACAACTAAGTGAATGAATCACCTGGGTTGATGAATAGTTGTTTTTCTTAATAAAACAACTAAGTCAATGAATCACCTGGGTGGAATGGTAATTGCTTGGTGGTTTTTTGGTTGAGTGGTTCACAAGGCCCATGTCTATGGTTGACCTTGTGTATCTCACTTGTGGATTGCCACCCAGGAACAAAGAGATTTGAGATGTCAAATGTTGAGAAGCTTCAAGTGCAGCCACTTGGCATTATGGGCTCTGCCTGGATCATATAGGTTGCAAGAACTTAGCCATATGGACAGTGGGTGGTAGAGTTTGATAGGTTGGAACGCGTCCATTTTAGTCTAAGGGAAGGCTTATGGAAGATCTTGTCTTGGGAAACCAAGTCTTGTGGGGAAAGTGCACCACCTCTGCAGAGTGTAAAATCTAAGTACTTAGCCATGTCCCTGGTAAAGGACAATTTGAGCATCAAGACATGGAAGCAATCAAGAATCTCATCATTCAAATTTCTAAGTTAAAAACTTGAGGTTTGAACAAGTGTTAAAGGATGCCCAAGTTTATATAATCCACCCTTGTTTTCTACTAGCTAAGCTAAGCATGATAGTAGTAGGAGTCTTAATTTAGGAATTTTTCTACTAAGGTTTCATCTACTAGGTTTTCCTATAGCAAAGTTTATACTTAGCAAAATTCCATGCAAGTTTACTTAGAGAAAATCACTAATGCATAGTGAAAGTAATGGGTCAAAAGTATGAAGCATCACTTGCCTTTTTGGTAGAGGGTATAGGTTCACTCCTTGTCCTTGCAACAATCACACTCTTCAAGTCACTACAATTCAATCAAACAAGGCACAAACTCAATCTACCAATCAAGCAAAACATCATATAAAATAATAAAACAAACAACACATGCAAGCATGCAAAAAGGGTTGTTTTATTTGTAAAAGTGGTTCCTATTGGGTTTTAAACATTTGGGTACACCTAATGGTCTTTTTATAAAGTGGCAAAGTCATTTGCAAAAGGTTTCACTTCATAAACCATTTTCAAAACAAAGTATCATTTTATGTGGTGTAGAAATATTTTTACTAAGGCATTAATATATAGGGTTCACCAAATACTTATTCAAATCATAAAACTTGGTGTTTAGGGTCAGAGAGTTTAAAACAAAACATTTCCCAAAGGTTTTCTTCCAAAACCATTTTTAACAAATAAACCACATTTCTATTTGACTAGAAATGGTTTTAAATCAAAGAATCATTATTTTATTTCACCAAGTACATTTTTGAATCCACAAAGTGTTTCCTACGGTCAGTAGGTTCAAATCACACCATTTGCCAAAGATTTTATCCCCAAAATCATTTTTGAATAATTTTTATAATCTAAACAATCATACAAATGTTTCTGCAAAAACAAACATTTTAACAGAAGCTTTTTGCTAAACAAATTGCATGGTTGGCTAGGGCTTGTCTTGCTGATTCCATTGATAGAAAGTTTGTAATTTTTGGACGTGTGGATCAAAATTTATACCAATTACAAATTTGCATTCTAATCAGATCAAAAATCTGTTTTAAATCGAATCCAGTCCACGTGGCTGTTTCTAATTCGTCAATACCCTTTCGGTTGGATCGACTGCTCTGGTGCGTTGGATCAAGTCAGATCGTGCGGCACAGGTGGATACTTACCCGTTCGGCTAAGGATCCATCGTGAGCGTCGGATCAAGATCCTACGGCACGCAGCACGCTTGCCAACTAGTGGCGGCGCTGGCGGCGACTGCGCGGCGGCGGCGCTCTGGCGACGAGGTTGCCGGAGATACAAGGATCTAGAGAAGGAGTGGGGTGGCTCACCAGAATCGTCGGTGCTTGCTGATGCTCAACGTGTTGTTGGTTCGACGAGGGTGCACGGGGTAGTCCCGAATCGCTCGCCGGAGTTGGTTTGGGTGGCGGTGTTCTCAGGTCGTCATCGCTGGCGTCGTTTGGAACCACGTTAAGACAAAGTGGAGGCATGGTTAGACGCAGGATGATCTGGGTAAGATGTGTGCATCACCGAGAGAGCTTAGGGCGGTCGGAGTTCACCTGGGGTGCTCGACGGAGTAATGGCAGACGGCGGCGCACGCTCGGTGTCGACGAAGCCGAGGCTACAGGGCACTCGCGGGCGAACCAGTGGCACGGGGAGATGCGCCAGGACGTGTGGAGTATGTGTGCATGGTCGATGAGGAAAGGGGCGGCGCTGGGTCGCCGGAATTTGCACCGGAGCGTCGTCGGAACAGAGAGAGTGTTGAGCGAAATTCGACAGCCTGGGGGCGTGTTGAGATGGGGCGACAGAGGGGAAGTGGAGAGGAGGGGCAGGCGCTTTAACGTGCGTGGTCAAGGGGCTGATTAACGGCGTGGTTAACGCGTATTACGCCAGACTTAATTCACCTGCAACGGCTGGCGAGGGGGAGGGCGTAGTCCGCGGGTGGGGAAGAAGGGAGCGTGGCTGTGGGGCCTAGTGTCAGCGAGAAAGGGAGTGAGGGGGAGGGTCCACCGGTCAGCTTCTGTGCGGTTCAGTAAGTTGGTGCCAAACGTTTTCTTCGGGAGGGAGAGAAGCTGGGCTGGTTGGGCCTTGTGGGCTGCTGGGTTGGGTCGACTGGGCTGGCTCCTTCTCATATATTTTTTTGTACAACAAGCTTTTCTTTTTCTATTTCCTATTTCTGTTTTGAAATTCAAACAACATTCATACATTCAAATCACATTCAAACATTCAACACACTTTGCAATTGAATTTGGTTCTGTTTAACAACATAAACCAAAATCCAAAATAAAATAATATTTTTAATCTTTTTAGGATCCATTTATTAATTAAATAAAATGGACCATAGTTATTTAATCAAATAGGGTTTGATTTATTTAATAAAATCTCCATTTGAAATCTAAATATTTTCAAAACCAAATCAGTAGATTTTTATTTGGAAATAGAGAATATTTGGAAAACTTGTTTAAAATAAAATAACATTTTTATTTTAGGGTCCATTAATAATTAAATAAAATGGACCTTAGTTATTAAATCAAATAGGATTGGTTTTATTTAAATCTTCATTTTGAAATCTAAAATAAACCATAAACACTTCAGTAGGTTTTATTTAATTGAGAAAATAAAATACTTAGAAAACTTATTTAAAATAAATAAATAAGTTTTAGTGTTTATTTAAAATGGGAAAGGCCTTTACTTGAATAAAATTGGATATTAAATCCTTATTAATTTATTTTAAATAAACCTTTACTATTTTTATCAAATAGAAATATTTTATTTCAAAGCCTTGGCCAAGTTTTAATTTGGCTTATAAAATAATCCTTATTTGAACTTCTTCCTTTTCATTTTAATATCAAATCTTTTTATTAAAAGATCCAAAATAGTAATTTTAAATATTTTGAAGTTTATTATTTATTTAACTTTTCAAATCCCTTTAGGATTTTATTTGATCCAAATAGGTTTTGAAAGTTTCCAAATGGATTCAAAAAGTTTCTTCTCACCCTGAAAATCAACAAAGTTTTATTTTATTCAATTATTTTTCACATTAAAAGATTTGGAAAATCTTGGGATGTGACACTCTGAATGACCTTTCAATAAGTAGTGAGTTAATAATTGGAAAAGGTAATATTAAAGAACTTTTTAATCATGTTAGCAAACATGAGGATATTGAGGATAGATCCTTAGCAAAACTTGCTCCTAATAATAAAATTGCTGCAGCTTCTTTAGTTCAAATATTGGAGGCTAGGTTTGTTAACCTTAAGCCCATGATGCAAATAATGTTTCTTAAAATAAAAGAAGAGGAGGACACTGCAAAAAGAGATTTTATTCTAGAAACTTTGCTAAAAGAGTTCAATGATGTTGCTAAGGAAGCCAAAAAGGTCTTTGAACGTTTTAATATGCTAGGCTCATGTGTAGATGTTATGTGTACATTAGAAAAATTGGATAAAACCAAACCCAATGGAGAGGAAATTAAGATACCCATACTTTTTAAACTTGTAGGAATGAATGAAGCCTTAGGAAAGAATTTTGATTGGATTGTTCCTGAAAACCCATTTGATGAAAGTAGTGAACCTAAGAGAGATGATAAAGTATCCTATAAAACTCATTTGGATGAGATACCTTTCCTAGTTGAAGAGATTTCGAGTATTGATGTTAATGCTTCTTCATTTGAAAATACTTGATTCTTGCTTCTTGTGCCTAACTTAAAGGCGTTAAGAAAAGTACTTCTTGGGAGATAACTCAATAGTTTTCCTGAGCCTTGGAAGTTATTACTTCTATAATAACCTCTCTTTATCCTTTTTATTTGATTTTTGTGCCAAGAATAACCTCTAATGAGAGGGAAGTAAGATTTGGGGAGTTGCTGTCCCGAAACAGATTTTTATGCTCCACTGTAAAAATTCTTGTAAAATCTATGTAAGTCGGATTGAGCTGTAATTTTCTGAATAAATCCTCCAGGTTGTAGATAACTTTTGTTAGTTCAACACTTTTTGATTTGAGCAACATAAGGTCTTCTAAAAAATCGTTTTCTACCTACTGGTCTGTTTTGACAGATTTCTGCCATTATTTGCATTTGCTTCTTATTGATTCCTTTTGGGGTTCTTTTTAGGAAATTGAGCTTTTTGATAGAATTGATACAGTAGCTTGTGTCTTTAGTGAAATTTTTTATGTTTCAAAACTAAACCCCAAAGGTATATTATCTTCTGAATGCACTAATGTTGCTAATGAAGATTGTGTGAAGTTTTGTATAAAGGAAAATTTGCAGGTGTAGAGAAAGAATGATGTAATGAGATAAAGAATGGACAAAGGATCAAGCTTGGGGATGCCACCCCGTTTCAGCCCAAGAAATATTCAAGAGGTACAAGCGTTAAAGCTTGGGGATGCCCAAGGCGTCCCCTTCTTCATCAATAAAAATCTCAGGTCTTTCTAGACACTTCATTTTTTATTGTTTCATGCGCGGTGCGTTGTTCTTGGAGCGTCTTAGTTTTCGTTTTTGGTTTTAGTTTGTTTAGTTTGCTTGAATAAAGTAGTTGGACCCCCATTTTCGCTGTATTGTTTCATATAAGTTGATTGGTGTTGGAGAGGAGTAAGAAGTTCTTGCTTTAGTAGTACAGCAGGATCTTGCTTTGAATGTGACTTAGACTCTATCATGTCATGCTATATGTTGTTTTGACCTTATGCTAAGTGATTATTGTTGTATCATGACTTGTTCCAAACAATTAGGATTGCTTAATGTGCCTTGAAAGAATCATGTGTTGTTTTAGCATACAAAATCATAGTATTGTAGTATTCTTCGTTGATGATTTGTTTGGGTTGACTTGGCACATGCACACACCATGTTATGAGTATGAACCAGTCACCTTAGCCTCTATGATCATTTAGTTTTTGACTTGGTACCACTTTATGCTTTCATTAGTAATGTTTTGTCGCTCTGCATGATTATGGCCATTATTGCTCTCTTAGTTGGTCGCTCACAGTCTTTCGCTAGCCTCCACTTGTATGAGTAAGCTATACTCATGCATCCAACTCCCAATGAACCAAGTTATTCCAAAGTGTCCACTATAAATTCCTATGCATGGTGGGTTACACCATTCCAAGTATATTCTTGTTTTATCTCTCTTCCAAATTAAACTTGTTATGTGAAAACTTAGTGATTAAATCTCTCACAAACTTGATGGCACACTTTATTTTTATTGCCCCTAAATAAACTTGAACCATTGTGTCATATATGTTGTATATGCTTGCACTTATACAATGGAATTAGCAGAACCATGCTGTCATGGGGAACGCTTTCAACATTGCACTTGTACATTGTACACAGTTGATATCATGCTCTTTTGTTTGCGGATGTTGTCGGTGTGAAATAAAAGGGGAGCTTGCAAGTCCATGGAGTTATGTATGTGTGTTAGAGAAATGCCTGGGCCGCTAGCCTAAGCCATGCCTAATCATGGTGGAAACTTGCAGCATCACCATAGTGAGCAATCTATGAAGCTTTCTTCTTATAAAAAAAGAGAGAGATATTGAAAAGAGGAAAGAGAGAAAAAAGACCATTTTCCCATGGTAAATAAGAAGATTACTGAGATGCTCATTGTCTGCTTGCCTTGTCATTTTGATTATGGTATAGCTCCTGTATCATGTGCAAAGGGTACTCCGTTGGCGGTTCTCTATGATACACATGTACTTACTATGACAAGAACTTACCGGTGACTAAAGTTGAGTAGCATGAGGAGTGTCCCTCGTACTCAAGGGACATGAGATTGCCAACTTATACTTTGTCAAGCATATACTCCATAGTTTGTTCACTTTAACCTTAATCACTTCAAGATGCTTATGATAGGGGCAATGAGAGCTGAAAGCTAATAAGTACCATAATTTTTGGAAGCTCTTTATGGGACTTAAAATCCCTGCTTCCCCTTATGAAGGGCCTTTCTTCCACTTTTATATGGAGTCTCCACCTTCTATCCTTAGGCACCAATTAAGAGAGCATAGTTGCCATTCTTAGTTCTGTGTGCATTGTCCCAAAACTTATTGATTGATGAATATTGCTGATATTGCTTGCTCTTGAACTATTTGTATCTAGTCACTCTTATGAACTTTTAAGGTGTCCTATGCATTTATTTGCTACTCCATGAGGGACAAGCTGAAAGCTATTATTCTATGTTTTCTATATGTGAAACAAACAAACGTATTTCAATGCATTGTTATTCTTGATCTTTGTTTGTATCCTTTCATGTTATAGCATAGTTAATTTGTCTTATTGATTAGAACTTCTTATTTCATGCTCATGTTTAGAGTTCTTTGATCCCAATTTTCAGTGCTTGCAAATGGTTTGATCTTGATTTTGATGGTGCATGTCACCTCAAAAATTATTATTTTTATCACTTACCTACTCGAGGATGAGCATGAGTTAATCTTGGGGATGCTTGATACGTCATAAACGTATCTATAATTTTTCATGTTCCATGCTTGTTTAGTAGCTACTTTGCTTTGCTTTGTCTACACTTTGAGGTATTTTTATATGTTTTCTGGGACTAACCTATTAACAAGATGCCACAATGTCAGTTGCATGTTTTCTTTTGTTTTTGGTTCTAGAAAAGTCAGAAAATGAATATTCTCGGAATTGGACGGGACAAAAGTCAAAGTCAATATTTTACTGTGGGGAACACGGAGCCAGAAGACGAGACGGAGGAGGGCCTCAAGGGGGCCACACCCCCTGGCCGCGTGGCCAGGCCTGGCCCACGCCTGAGGGTGCAGCCACCTCGGGCACCCCCTTAGCCTCCCTCTTCGCCTATAAGAAGCCCCCGATACCTAAACCCTAAGGATCCGATCAATCTTCCATGAAATAGTCCGTAGCCGCTGCCACCATCGTCCCTAGAACAGGGGGATCTGAAGCTCTTCCCGGCACCCTGCCGGAGGGGAGAGATCATCCTGGAGGCCTTATTCATCACCATGCCAGCCTCCGGTATGATGCGTGAGTAGTTCCACCTTGGACTAAGGGTCCATGTAGTAGCTAGATGGTTGTTTCTCCTCCTTTGTTCTACCATGTTTAGATATTGTGAGCTCCGATTATGATCAAGATCATCTATTTGTAATCATGCATGTTGTGTTTGCGGGGATCCCATGTATATTGAGATTACTATGTTAGATTGGTTAATGATTCTACCTCATGGGGTGGGTGGGACTGGTGGGGCTGGTGGTTGGGGACAATGGCTGGCTCCACCACCACCACCTGATGGGGGTAATACTGGTTGGGATCAGTGGGAGGCTGATGTTTCTCCTGTGCAGGGGCCTGGTGTGGCTCATGGTGAATTATGCCTGTTGACAACCTCAATTTACCACTTCAGGAAGCCAATAGTGTTGTCACTAGTGCAAGACTGGAACTCTGATGATGATGAATCTGTTAATGCTGAGCCTTTCCCTGTTGAGGAACATGTGGTAAATGTTGAAGTTCTAGGGGTTGGCATAGGAGAAGGTTTGCAGAATATCCTTCAAAACTACCTGGATGATGAAGATGAAGAGAATCACATTGAGCCTGGAGATGATTCTGGGGAGAACAATGACCGGATGATGGAAGATCAGTAGCTCTTATCTCCAAATGAAGTTCATCTTCAAATTGGCCTAGCAAGAACCTTTGTGGCAGTTCCAGATGTCCATGCTCCAAAACAGGCCTTTTCTCGGCAAGGGCTTTAGCTATGGGAAAGATTTTTTGCTCCTCACCAGCGCATGGCTTCATCTTTCAAGGGCTCTCTTAAATGTGATATACTTGTAAGTTGGTTCAATTTCATTTCCCTCATGCTTGCTACACCTAAAAAATTCAATTGGGCAAGAAATTTCCTTGTTTGTCCTCTCTGGGAAATTATTAAGGAACCTATTACTGAGGAGAATACCATTTCTTTCATCATTCCTAATGAGAGCTTTACTCAGATGGCTCCTCCTTGCTTGGGTGCTAGCAACATGAAGTCTGCTGGTACTCCTTCCACTCCCTCTAAGAAGAGAAAGGGAAAGGAACCCCTGGTTGAATCTGAGGTGAGAAGGAGTCCTAGAATAGTGGAATTAAATGGGGGCTTCAGGATTCATATTAATTTCACTATTTCAGACTGTCTTACTTGTAGTGCTGCTCCTCCCTGCTTAAATCCTAATGTGTTTAAAAATCTTACTGCTTCTTTCTGTAAGGTCAAGGAAGGGGACCTTGACAAAAGGCTGCACAAGAAGGGCAAAGTCACTAAGATTGCCATCAAGGCCCCTGGTAAGGACAACAACAAAGGAAATGGCATCCCAAGTATAAACCCGGGGGGCAAGAAGAAGCATGGGGCTGCTGGAACCTGTGGACAGCAAGCCAAGAAGAAATCTCCTAAATAAGTGTCAAATGTGTCACACAACTTATTTTGTTGGGACCTTGTTGGTTCCCTATCTATGGTTCTGTAATAGAATTTCTATGGCTAGCTTATCTCAAGTTGTGATAATTGTTGTGCATCTTGACTATGTGATTGGATTCTGGATTATCAAATGGCTATATCTATTATGTTAATGTTGGTGGGTGGTTTCATATGTTGTGTCACCCCAAAATCAATCCATCTATGTGGTTTTTTATGGATAACAAAAGAATAAGGGAGATTTTAAATTGGAATATTAGAGGCATAAACTCTGATAAAAATGGGTTGCCCTCAGAAATAAGATTGATGAATCTGAGTGTGACATTATTTGTCTTTAAGAAACTAAAAGGGAAGATTTTGATCTTGCTTGTCTCAGAAATTTTGGCCTAGAAAATTTGACAAATTTGAGTTACTACCCTCAAATGGAGCTTCTGGGGGTCTAATCATCATTTGGAATAGCTCTCTCTTCTCTGGGCAAATATCTTTTCAAAATGAGTATTCCATTTCTATAAATTTGACTTCTCTTCTATCAAATGATCTCTGGATCCTTACTAATGTTTATGGTCCTTGTCAACCTGAGAAGAAGGCATATTTTTTGGAGTGGTTTGCCAATGTTGATATGCCTGATGATATGGATTGGCTGATTGTGGGGGATTTTAATTTTAAAAGAAATCCCTCTGATAGAAATAGACAAGGTGGGAATGTTAATGGCATGCTTCTCTTTAATGAAGCAATAAGCAATCTGGGTCTCATTGAGCTGCCCCTTAAAGGAAGAAAATTCACCTCGAGTGACATGCAAAAGGAGCCTCTCCTAGAGAGATTGGATTGGTTCTTTACATCTGCTTCTTGGACTCAGAATTACCCTTGCTCTTTTGTTTTCCCTCTTTTCAAACCCACCTCTGGCCATTTGCCTTGTGTCATCTTTATTGGCACAAAGATTC
Organism: Avena sativa; assembly: GCA_916181665.1. Classification (NCBI taxonomy): domain Eukaryota; kingdom Viridiplantae; phylum Streptophyta; class Magnoliopsida; order Poales; family Poaceae; genus Avena; species Avena sativa. The sequence continues at coordinate 431,559,874 of OV702280.1, forward strand.
CAAAGGCACAGATTTTCAGATTTGAAATTTTTTGGATGCAGCATAGTGATTTTAAAGCAATTGTTCAAAATGCTTGGAACATTCCAGTTGGTTTTAGTGACTCTGCTAAGAAAATTAATGCTAAGCTCAAAAATGTCAGGAGGGGTCTGAAGCTTTGGGCAAGGAATTTGCCTTGTCTTAAATCTCAAATAAGCAATGTTAATGCAACTATTAAGCTCTTAGATGTCCTGGAAGAAATGAGAACTCTTACTATACTGGAACGGAACCTGAGGGACTTGCTGAAAACTCATGTAATTTCTTTGCTTCAAAATCAGAATGCTTATTGGAAACAGAGAGGGAAAATTAAGTGGGTTAAGCTTGTTGATGCAAATACCAAATTATTCCATTCAAAAGCCACCATCAGGTATAGGCACAATTATATCTCAATTTTAAAAAATCAAAGTAATGAGGAAGTTCAGGAGCACTCTGATAAGGCTGACCTTCTTTGGCATGCTTTCAAAGAAAGAATGGGCACTTCTGATAAACCTAACTTGCATTTTAACCTAAATGAACTCTTTGGTGGAGGAATGACTTCTGATGATAGAGATGATTTGGAAAAGCCTTTCACTGACAAAGAGATTGATGAGGTGATCAGGGACCTCCCTAATGAAAAAACTTCTGGTCCTGATGGTTTTAATAATGAATTGATCAAGCACTGTTAGCCTATTATTAAAGAGGATGTTAAGCAGCTTATTGTTGACTTCTATGATGGCACAATTTCCTTGGAAAGCATTAATGCCTCTTTTATCACTCTAATTCCAAAAAATGAGAATCCCATGACACTGATGTATACACACTTCTATTCTTGTAGACAGTTGTTGGGCCTCCAAGTGCAGAGGTTTGTAGAACAACAGCAAGTTTCCCTTAAGTGGATTACCCAAGGTTTATCGAACTGAGGGAGGAAGTGGTCAAAGGTATTCCCTCTCAAGCAACCCTGCAATCAAGATACAAGAAGTCTCCTGTGTCCCCAACACACCCAATACACTTGTCAAGTGTATAGGTGCACTAGTTCGGCGAAGAGATAGTGAAATACAAGTGGTAACGGTGCCAGAAAAGAGCTTGACGGTGACTAAAGGCAAAAAGATGGAAGCAAGCAAACATGCAACATAGCTATATGTGAATGGTGTTTCAATGTTTAGAAACAAGGCCTAGGGATCATACTTTCACTAGTGAACACTCTCTCATATAAATATCTTCTCTTAATGATACTACCCTGAACTACTCTCCGGTTGGACAATCTAATCCATGGTAGGGCTATAACAGCACACCTCAAAGTCCGCCTTTCCCATCTAGATAACCCCACACTGTCACCTTGAGAGCTAGATGGTTCCAACACACACCACAATTTCATAGAGACATCCAACTCCAAATATAACTCATGATAATATATGTAATCTAGCTTAAGTGCCACACACGATGCGCACGCTATCACTATCACATACATGGAGAAAAGCATAGATCTATTAAAGCATGATGAGTATTTATGTAGACTATATCCTAAGTGCCACCATGGCGTGCACGCTGTCAATTTCACACACATGGGGAGAGCAGAGATCTATTGAAGCACTTGAGTAGCAAGGTAGATCTACTTGATTACAAAGCTCATGACCACAACATGACCACGCATAGAGAGAGATGAACACATAGCTACCGGTAGAGCCCTTAGCCTCGAGGAAGAACTACTCCCTCCTCATCATGGGAATCAGCAATGGTGATGAAGATGGCGATGGAGATGGTTCCGGGGGCACTTCCCCGTCCCGGCAGGGTGCCGGAACAGAGACTTTATGTCCCCCGAATCTCCCCTTCGGTGGCGGTGGTGCTGCAGAACTTTTCGTGGCTTTTTGGTCTATTATTTATGGTTTCTGAGTCGGGGGATTCTTATAGGCGAAGGAGGCAAGGTCCATGGAGGGCCCACACCCCCTATGGGTGCAGCCAGGGTGGGACCCGCGCCCACCTAGGGTGTGGCCACCCTGGTGTCCTCCTCCGTCTCGTATTCGATTTTCCGTATCGTTAAGGGAAAAATATGAACTTTGGCTTTTGTCCTGTCCAATTCCAAGAATATTCATTTTTTAGCTTTCTGAAACCAAAAACAGCAGAAAACAGGCAACTGACACTGTGGCATCTTGTAAATAGGTTAGTTCCAGAAAGTGTATAAAAATACCTCAAAGTGTAGACAAAACATAGCAAAGTAGATACTAAACAAGCATGGAACATCAAAAATTATAGATACGTTTCCGACGTATCAAGCATCCTCAAGCTTAACTCCTGCTCGTCCTCGAGTAGGCAAGTGATAAAAAGAATAACTTTTGAGGTGACATGCACCATCACAATCATGATCAAATCATTTGCAAGCACTGAAAGTCGGGATCAAAGTACTCTAAATATGAGCATGAAAGATGAAGTTCTAACAATAAGACATAGCAACTATGCTACAACATGAAAGGATACAAACAAAGATTCATGAATAAAAATGCATTGAAAGACGTTTGTTTGTTTCACATAAATAAAACATAGCATAGTGGCATTCAGCTTGTCCCTCATGGAGTAGCAAAACATAAATGCATAGGACACCTTCAAAGTTAATAAGAGTGACTAGATACAAATCGTTCAAGAACAAGCAATATCAACAATATGAATCAATCAATAAGTTTTGGGACAAAGCACATAGAACTAAGAATGGAAACTATGCTCTCTTAATTGGTGCCTAAGTATAGAAGGTGGAGACTTAATATGAAAGTGGAAGAAAGGCCCTTCACAAAAGGGAAGCAAGGATTTCAAGTCTCAAAAAGATCTTCCAAAAATTATGGTACTTGTTAGCTTTCAGCCCTCATTGCCCCTATCATAAGAATCTTGAAGTGATTAAGGTTAAAGTGAACAAACTATGGAGTATATGCTTGACAAAGTATAAGTTGGCAATCTCATGTCCCTTGAATACGAGGTTCGCTCCTCATGCTACTCAACTTTAGTCACCTGTAAGTTCTTGTCATAGTAAGTACATGTGTATCATAGAGAACCGCCAATGGGGTACCCCTTGCACATGGTACAGCAGCTATCCCATAACCAAAATGACAAGGCAAGCAGACAATGAGCATCCCAACAATCTTTTTATTTGCTATTTGCATAGGTTTTTATTGAGGATGCTTCACGGATTGCTCATTATGGTGATGCTGCAATTTTCCACCATGATTAGGCATGGATTAGGCTAGCGGCCCAGGCGTTTCTCTAACAAAAAATACATAACTCCGTGGACTTACAAGCTCCCTTTTTATTTCATATCGGAGACATATATGACATAATGGTTCTGCTAATTCCAACGTATAAGTGCAAGCATATACAACATAGATGACATAATGGTTCAAGTTTATTAGGGGCAAGGAATATAAAGTGTGCCATCAAGTTCGTGAGATATTTAATCACTAAGTTTTCATATAACAAAATACTTTTTAATTGGAAGATAGCTGAAAACAAGAATATACTTGGAATGGTGTAACACACCATGCATAGGAATTTATAGTGAACACTTTGGAATAACTTGGTTTCTTGGGAGTTGGAGGCATGAGTAGAGCTTACTCATACAAGTGGAGGCTAGCAAAAGACTAGGAGCAACCGACTAAAAAAGCAATAATGGCCATAATCATGCAGAGCGACAAAACATTACTAATCAAAGCATAGAGTGGTACTACAAGTAAAGGACTAAATGATCATAGAGGCTATGGTGACTTGTTCATAGTCATAACATGGTGTGAGAATGTGCCAAGTCAACCCAAACAAAGCATCAAAGGAGAATACCACAATACTATGCTTTTGTATGCTAAAACAACGCATGATTCTTTCAAGGAACACTAAGCAATCCCAATTGTTTGGAACAAGTCATGCTACAGAAAGAATCACTAAGCATAAGGTCAAAACAACATCTAGCATGACATGATAAAGTCTAAGTCACAGTCAAAGCAAGCTCCTCTTGTACTACTAAAGCAAGAACTTCCTACTCTTTTTCCAACACCAATTGACTTATTTGAAACAACTCACAAGGATAATAATCAATAAAGATAAGTGAGCTTGTATCACAAATCCACAAAGAAGAACTAAAAAGTTCTAAGCAGAGAGCATAAGAAAACTAAGGCTAAACACAGTGCTAGCAAAAGAGAACACTCATAAGACTAAGAATGAAAACTAGAGTGTTCTAGGCAATGAAAACAGAGTGTGTCTCTCTCCAAAAGAAGTGTGCTGGGATCCAAATACTTTATTCAAGCAAACTAAGAAAACAAAAACCAAAAACGAAAACTAAGACGCTCCAAGAACAACACAACAATGCATGAAACAATAAAAACGAAGTGTCTAGAAAGACCTGGGATTTTTATTGATGAAGAAGGGTATGCCTTGGGCATCCCCAAGATTTGACGCTTGTACCTCTTGAATATTTATTGGGGTGACATGGGGTGGAATCCCCAAGCTTGATCTTTTTTCCATTCTTCATCTCATTACATCATTCTTTCCCTACACCTAAAAATTTTCCTTCATACAAAACTTCACACAATCTTCATTAGCAATATTAGTGTATTCAAAAGATAATAGACCCTTGGATTTTAGTTTTAGTACAGAAAAGCTTTTACTAAAAACACAAGCTACTGTAGCAATTCCCTCAAAAAGCTCAATTTTCCAAAAAGAACCCAAAAAGGAATCAATAAGAAGCAAATGCAAATAATGGCAGAAATCTGTCAAAATAGACCAGCAGGTAGAAACCGATTTTTTCGAAGACCTTCTGTTGCTCAAATAAATAAGTGCTGAACTAACGAAAGTTAGAAAACATACTGGAGGATTTATTCGCAAAATATCAGCTCAATCCGACTTAGAGATTCCTCACGAATTTTTACGGTGGAGCACGAAAATCTGTTTCGGGACAGCAACTCCCCAAATCTTACTTCCTTCTTATTAGAGGTTATTCTTGGGACAAAAAGCAAATAAAAAGGATAAGGAGAGGTCATTACATAGGTAATAACTTTCAAGACTCAATAAAACTATTGGGTTATCTCCCAAGAAGTACTTTTATTTAATGCCTTTAAGTTAGGCTTGATAATTTGAGAAGATGCTCACATAAGAAATATGAATTGAAGCAAAAGAGAGCATCAAGAAGCAAATTCGAAACACATTTAAGTCTAACCCGCTTCCTATGTAGAGGAATCTTGTAAAGAAACAAGTCATGAAAGCACAAAGCAACAAGCATAGGAAAGCAAAACAAGTGCAACTTCAAGACTTTCAACATAAAGAGGGGAAACTTAATATTTTTGAGGTGCATAAGACCATGTTTCCCTCTCTCATAATAACTTTCAGTAGCATCATGAATAAAATTAACAATATAACTATCACATAAAACATTCTTATCATGAGCCACATGAATAAAATAATTATTACTCTCCACATAAGCATGATCACTTTTATTAATTGTAGTGGGAGCAAATTCAACAAAATAGATATCATTATTATTCTCATCACCATAATCATCAAATATAGGAGGCATATTGTAATCACAATAAATTTTCTCCTCAATAGTAGGTGGGTTTAAAATCATATTCATCATTGTAATCATCATATATTGGAGGTTTGGTATAATCATAAGCAATAGAATAGCTATCTTCCAAAGCCGGGGAACTAAAAAGATCATTTTCATAAAAACTAGCTTCCCAAAGCTTAGATGTTTCCATAGCATTAGCAATAATGGTGTCCAAAGAATTCATACTAATAACATTGCTATTAGCATGCAAATAAAGTTCCATAGGTTTTTTAATTTTATCTTCAAACACTTCATGTCCTAACTCAAGATAAATACTATAAATCTCTCTAATTTTGTTGTTGTTTTCCATTAAGCCTAACTAGTGAAAACAAGAAACAAAAAGACAAAATTGCAGAATCTAAAGGAAATAACTTCGAGCACTCACACCGGAGGATGTGAGTACCTTTTACCTTACCTCCCCGGCAACAGCGCTAGAAAATAGCTTTCTGGCTTGCTATTGCCATGGGGTAACATGTGTGAGTGCCTTTCACCTTTCCTCCCCGGCAACAGCGCCAGAAAATAGCTTGATGTCTACGCACTTCTATTCTTTTAGACAGTGTTTGGGCCTCCAAGTGCATAGGTTTGTAGAACAGCAACAAGTTTCCCTTAAGTGGATTACCCAAGGTTTATCGAACTCAGGGAGGAAGTGGTCAAAGGTATTCCCACTCAAGCAATCCTGCAATCAAGATACAAGAAGTCTCTTGTGTCCCCAACACACCTAAAAGAGCATTTGATATCCCTAGTGATTTTGGTGCTTGATAACAACACACATATCGGACTAATGATTTGCTAAGTGTGTCGCAGGTGCATTAAAAAAGATTTGCTATGTTCAAAAACTGTCTGCCTGGCGTGGTACCAAAAAGCGGTAGTACCGCTTTTGCTACCGGATGCGACAGAAGGCTGTGACTAACTATCAAAAAGCCTCTGCCGGGCTAGGTACTAAAAAGCGGTAGTACCGCATTTTAGTACCTAGCGCGACAGTAGCTTTTTGACAACTTGTCAAAAGCTTCTGCCTGCTCCGGTACTAAAATGAGGTAGTACCGCATTTTAGTACCGCACCAGGCAGAGACTCTTTGGATGTTGTCAAAAGCTTCTGCCTGCTCCGGTACTAAAATGCGGTACGTTACTAAAATGCGGTAGTACCGCATTTTAGTACCGCTCGAGGCAGAAACTTTTGTATAGTGGCAAAAAGCTTCTGCCTGCCTAGGTAGCAAAATGCGGTAGTACCGCATTTTACTACCTGGTGTGACAGAATGCTTTTTCATCTAAATATGTTGTTTCCACTGCTCGTCCAGTAGTACCGGTTGCCACATGCGGTACTACCGCTTAACGGTAGCATCAATAGTAGTACCGCTGTGGGCTGTGCTTCATGAAGTTTGAAAGAGGGTGGTCTGGTACCAGGTCCGGTAGTACCGGAGTTCTCCGGTAGTACCGCTTGAACTTCCGGTACTACCGCTTCAATAAATGATCCAACGGCCAGATTTTGTGGAGGGGTATAAATACCCCTCCACCTACCTTGGGACAAGTTGCTCAAACACATTAAAGTCAAGACCACCATTGGAGCCACTCAATCTTCAAGATCTCCTCATTCCACCACCCAAAGTCCTAGATATTTGGGGAATCGAAGGAGGAGGCCCTGATCTACTACTTCACCAAAAGAGATTTTCATTTCCCCTCATTTCATTGAGGGCCCCTTTGCTCTAGTGTTTTCTTGGAAACCCTAGTTCTTGTTTTGGTTCTTACAAGCTTGTCTTTGATTGCTTTGACAGCTTGATTGTATTTGGGAGCCTCCGATTAAGTTGTGGATGTGTGCCCCAAACTAGTAACGGTGCCGGCTTCCACCTTGAAGGTTGCCGATATAGTGGAAGGTGAATCAATCCCGTTGGGGTGAGATTCATCGGAGAACAAGGGAGGCCTTTCGTGGCGTTGGTGGTTTGAAACCACCCCCTCTCCAAACGTAGACGTACTTCCCCTCAAAAGGAAGGAACTACGGGAAACAAATCCTTGTGTCTCCACGTCCATTTTTCGGTTACTTCTATCCTTTACTGCACCTTACTTACTCGTTACTACTTTGTGTTGTGGTAGCTCTTGCATAATTGTCATATAGGTAAATTCACCATAGTTGCATTATCTAGAGAATTTATCTTATTGTCAAACCTTAATTTGAAAAAGAAGAAAATTTGAAGTAGCACCTATTCACCCCCCCTCTAGGTGCCCATACGATCCTTTCAATTGGTATCAGACCTCGGCTATTTATTTGGGCTTTACCGCCTAAGAGAATATGGGTAGCTGCGAAGGGGATGGTGATGGTGAGCCGACCACGGTGACCATGGAAGATCTCAAAAACTTGGAAACAAGATTGAGCTCTTCCTTGGTTAACGAAGTCAAGAAGATGCTAGAGCAACTTCTTAAAGACAAAGAAGGCTCATCACCCCCATATCCTCAAGAGGATCAACCATCCATCTTACCTAAGGGGAATACGTCAGTATCCCCCGAGGGTGTGATGGTAGGGGGTAAACTAGACAACAATAATTCCTTCACACAACTTGATGGGGGAAAGGGTGAGCACCGTGATTCTTGGTACTCTCCCGATCCTACCATCCCACACCCTCATGTGTACAATAGGGGTGACCCACCTAATCTTGAAGAGTCTGCTACTTTTTCTCAATGGCAATCACTAATGAGAACTCATGTGCGCAGCTCTTGCATTGAACTATGGAACATCATCGAGCATGGACTCTTTATTGGGGATCCAAACAACTTGACAAGAAGAGAGATTGTCAATAGTCAACTCAATGGCACTGCTTTGCATATGATTCAACAAGGTTTGGGGACAAAGGATTATCCACACATTGAGCACTTTAGCATTGCCAAGGAAGCTTGGGATGCTCTCACTGTGTTGTTTGTTGGAAATGAGAGTATGAGGAGGAACCGATATGACGCTCTAAGCAATGAAGCCGAAGGCTTCTACATGAAATAAGGTGAAGATCACGAAGACATGTATCGAAGGCTCAAGACCACCGCCACCGCTTTTAGAAATGTGGGTGCCTCACATGTGGATGATGCATGGATAAAAACAAAATATGTGAGTGCACTCATGCCTTTCGAGCCCACCGACTTGAAGAGCCTTCAAGGAAGACACAACTACCATCTCATGACCTCAAATGAAGTTATGCAAGAGATGGCCGCTTTCAAGGTTGCCGGCAAGAATGCCAAAGATGCCCGTGCTCGTGCCCTTGGTATGAGCAATGTGGTCAATGTTGCTTTGAAGGCCAAGGTTGTGGACCTTGGGGATGAAGATGATAGTGATGAAGGACTCTCCATGGACCATCCCGATGAAGTCAAGATTTCTCATGGTCAATATATGGCTTTCTATGCAAAGAACTTTTGGAAGAACCCCGCCAAGGCCAAGATGGAAATGCAACGAAGAAGCAATCGAAATGGGAAAAGAGAGAATACCACTAGGTTGAGAACTTGCTTCAATTGTGGTGACCGCTATCACTTTGTGGCAAGCTGCCCCTATGAGAAGAGAGAAGATCATGGAGGTAAGCTTGTGTTGAAGAAGACTCTCAAGGCACCTTACAAGAAACCATTCATCAAAAAGAATCCCGTCAACAAGAAGTCGGAAGAAATTTTCTTGATTACTCATGAAGAATACTCCTCCGACAATGAAGATGATGAAGATGAGGAAGAAGAAACTTCTCATGGTGTGGCTGCTCTAGCCACCACCTCTACTATGACACTCTCACTCTTCGATTCTCCAAATGAGAACTCTTCCACCAAGAACGTCACTTGCCTTATGGCAAGAGGAACGGAGGTATCCTCATCATCCCGCTCTACTCACTTAGATAATGAACGGAGGTATTCTCCAAATGTCTCTTGATGTTAAAAAGGAATTAATTGCCTTTGATGAGTTTATGACTAACCTAGAAGGTGATGCTAAGCTACATTTTGGTAACATCTTAGATCAACTCTCACATACTCAAGAGCTTCTAGATGTAATATGTAAACTTGGGCATGAACATATGATTGAGCTAGAGGCTTTAAGCAATGCTCTAGAAGAAGAACAAGAGACTAGGTTGTCCCTTGAGTCAAAACTTGAAGGGCTTGATGAGGCCAATGACATCATTGTTAACAAACTCATCAAAGAGAGTGATCATGCTATTGCTAAATACAAAAGGGCTAAAAAGGACAAAGTTGAGCTTGGTGTGGTTCATGAAAAACTTGCCGACTACTTTAGTTTGCTTAACAAGGCTCACAAGGCCTTGGAGAGTGAACTCTTGTCACTCACAAAGTCCCATGAAACACTTCAAACTCAATTGGCCAATATTCCTTCACCTGGTAACTTCATTCCATCTAGTAGAACAACTATTCTTGAAGAGAATGCTAGGTTGAAGGGGGAGCTTGCTAAGGCCACATTTCCACAAGGCAAAAAGTCCATTGATGATCTTTTGAGCAAGCAAAGGCGTAGTGGTGATAAAGGGGGCATTGGTTTTGTTTCCAAAAACAAGAAGAAGAACAATAAGAAGAAGAAGGACAAGCCCGCAAAAGAGACCAACAAGACCATTGTGGAGAGTAAGACCACAAGTGGTAAAACTATGTCACATGATGACTTTGCGGGAAGTGCTAACCCTCACTATGTTCTAATGCGTGATTACTATGGTGATGTGTATGCACAATATGTTGGTCCTTATGATGTTTATATTGCTTGGTCTATTTGGGTTCCCAAGACCCTTGTTGCTAACAAAAGAGGACCCGTTGAAAAATGGGTACCTAAAAATTAGCTTGATCTCTTGTAGACTTATGCTTTCGGAGGGTCAAAGTGGGTGCTTGATAGTGGTTGCACAAGTCATATGACCGGAAGCTCGTCTATTGTCAAGGAGTTAAAGCCTAATGATGATCAAATTACCGTGACATATGTCGACAAATCAAAGTCTAAGGTAATGGGTTTCAGCAAGGTTGTGGTTGCTCACGACATTACACTCGTGAACGTCATGCTTATTGAGACCCTTGGATAAAATTTACTTTCTGTCCTTGATCTTGGTAAGATGGGCTTTGCCGTCTTCATTGATGTAGATATTGTGGTCCTCTTGTCGAGCAAGTCTCTCAAGGTCGCTTTTGTTGGGCACGTCGAACATGACTTGTATGTGGTGGACTTCTCGGAGCAAACCACTACAGGTCCGATGTGCTTATTCGGAAAGTCCGACGTGGGTTGGTTATGTCAATATGAGAACTTTGCAAAGTCTCCATAAAGAGGGCCATATAGTTGGACTAAAAGAAAATGTTTCATTTGCCAAAGATCGTGTTTGCAGGGCATGTGTTCTAGGGAAGATGCATGACGCTCCTCACAAGCCCACGAACCAAATCAAGTCTAACAAGATCTTGGAACTCCTCCATGTGGACCTATTTGGTCCTCCATCTCATGCAAGTCTTGGAGGGAATAAATATTGTTTGGTGATTGTTGACGACTTTTCAAGATACTCTTGGGTTTATTTCTTCAAGTTGAAGAGTGAAACTCAAAAGACTTTTATCGACTTCATCAACTTGGTTCAACAGCAACACAATGTTCCCGTGTTGATTATAAGAAGTGACAACGGCACCGAGTTCAAGAACTACACCTTGAATGATTTCCTTAGTGATGAGGGGATTAAACATCAATATTTCGCTGCATACACCCCTCAACAAAATGGTGTGGCCGAAAGGAAGAACCGGACTCTTATTGAGATGGCTAGGACCATGTTGGCGAAGTTTAAATCTCCATACAACTTTTGGGCCGAAGCCATCTCCACCGCTTGCCATGCTTCAAACCGACTCTACCTCCGCAAGAAAATCAACAAGACTCCATATGAGATACCTACCGGTAACAAGCTGTCACATCCCAAAATTCTTCTAATTTTGGAATGTGAAATAGATAAATAAGATTGATTGATTGTTTGACTTTCTTGAAAATTCTCAAGAGAAGAAACTTTTTGAATAGAAAATCCTCTCAACCTTGAATTCAAAATCCTATATTCTTTTGTTATGTCCTAAGTAGCCATATAGGCAAAAGGGCATGGATTGATTATGGATTGTAGAATTGGTGTGCAAGATTTCAAAATGAAAATCATGAAGCATTCATAAGCATTTCATTACATCCATGCAAAGATCTCACAAACTGAATCCAAATCCTGGTATCTAAATCCTATAGTTGATTTGCCCAAATGTTCCTAAAGGAATTAAATTGACTTTATAAAACCAACTATTTTAAGGAATAAATTATTGATAATTATAGCCTAAAGAGATCCAATTAATACTACAAAATTTTAGAAACAAAATTGAGCTCATTTGGAGCTAGTATGAAAAAGTTATAAAATAAATACAAATACATAAAGATATAAATAAAATGAAATATACAAGGATTTATAAACCCACTACTTCCAAACTAGTAAAAAGATTACAAATTTGATCCTATAATAATCTATTCAATTTTAGAAAAATTTAGAAACAAGAATCATGTCATTTGGAGTTCGTATGCAAAAGATATGAGAAAAACAAGTAAATAGAAAATAAGAAAAAGAAAAAAAAAGAGAATTTTTTTTTCTAACGGGCCGGCCCACCCGGACCGAGCCAGCCGGCCAGCGCGCACGTATGTGCCCAAATTGCTCCAAAAAGCGTGCAAAAACTGATTTTCTATACCTATCTCTACTCAAACTCTTATAACTTTTTATCTACAACTCCGAATCGACTTCCGTTTGTTTCTACTTGTTCCCTACTCCAAGGCCTATCTCTAAACCATCCTAAACCTTCATATAAACTCGTGGAGCCACAGCTGTATGAGTTTCTTTCCTCGAAATCCCGAATCTACACATGCCCGAATCTTATTTCGCTTTTTAACCCATCTAGACTTCGTCGTTTGCCTTCGGTCAAAAAATGAAAGTTGTAGGGATCATCGAAATCTTTCAGTACCGACAAACCTCACCTCTTTTCATCCACCACAGCCGGAGAATTTCGTATCGCAATATTTCAGATCTTACGGTGTAAATCCAAGATGTACTCGCGCTCGTTTCTTCAAATCCAAATTCCTTTTGTGAGAAGGTAGGAATAATGATTCCCCACAACTTTCATGTTCTGAGTTTTTCGATTTGACCTACGGATTTGTCTCTCTAACACAGATATATTTTTTGTCTATTCTGAGCCAAAATCGGGTCAATCTCTTCTTCTAGCCACCGGATCCTATCCAGACGGTCGAGATCCAATCAAACCGGTGCGTGCCATGTCGTCATCCCGGTCATCTTCCTCATCAACGCCACGTCAACGTCAGGTCAACATCTAGTCCCAGTCAGCATGCAAAGTCAACCTGTCCAGTCAGCGGAATATTCCCTGGAATATTCCGTTCGAATTTAAAATTGCACATTATAGATCTAACTTATAAAATTCATTAGAAATTCATACCATGTCCAAAAATTGCGTATAATATATCAAATTGAAGATAATTTTACGTAGAATCATCCTATCAGAATAGATCCAACTTTTACTGTACGTGGTTACTGCAGTAATTTAATTAGTTTTAATGGTCTTTTAGGTTAATAAATTCATAAGAAATTATCTGTAACTCCGAAAAATATGAATAATATATCAAATTGAAGCTACTGTAATGTACTTTAATAATATCTGGTTGGATTTAGCCTTTGCAGATTATTTAACCCGTAGCAATTTAATTAGTTTTAATGGCTTTATAAATCATTAAATTCATTAAAAATTAATTGCTTGTCAAAAAAATATAAATGATATACCATTGGAAAGCTGGTTCCATGAAGATCATCAATATGCAATTAGTTCAGCATTTTACTGTAAGGTTTTGCCGTGAAGATTTAAATAGTTTAATGGCCTATTTAGAGTAATAAATTCATAAGAAAATAAATACTATTCAGAAAATTACAAATAATATGTCCCTGAAATCACAATTTCGTGGAGATTACAGATATAATTTTAGTTTGATTTTTAGACAACAGAAACTATACGAATCATTTAAAACCGATTAAACACTATTTAAATCATACAAAAAGATCTATAACTCCGATTAGGGTGAATCCAAGTGCTAAGGTTTTGTATTGACAATATCTATACAGAGAAATTGCATGACAAATTATTTGGTACTGTTAAAACATAAATTCATACAGAAATATTTAAACCCATTGAAATAGTGTTTTAATCATAAGAAAATATCTATAACTCCTTTTAGGTGATTCAAATTGCCACTGTCTCTAAATTGCATTATCTATCCAGTAGCATCTAGTTCACAATTTAATACGACATAAACATATTTAGTTCAATTAAAGTGGTATACACCATATTAAATCGATACATCTTTAGTAATAAAGGCTTTAGTGCATTAAATGACTTTCCACGTGCATCATGTAATCTAACTATGTTCAGAACACTAAATGCAACCATTGTGACTCATTAAATCGTCATGCATGCATCTGTTCATTATTGTTTTCTTGTAATGTTGCACTGTTGTATGTTTGCAATGTTTTGAATGCTGTTTGTTGTGTTTGCTTCAAACGTTAGATTGCGAGGAGTGCAACTACTATGATTGCAACTACTATGATTGCAAGTATTGTGGTTATTATGAAAGATGCCATTATAATTGTGAGGATTATCTAATCGACTACATCTACAACAAAGGCAAGTGGTGCTATCTTGGTCATAAATGTCCTACTGTTTTCCTATGCATTGTAGATGTTTTTGTAGAACTGCATATGTAGGAATTGATGTGTATATGCTATGCTATGTCCCATATTATTCCCTAGTATTCCTTGTTTATGAGCCATCGTATTGGTAGATTGCTTAGCTATGCTATTTAGACGAGGAAGGGAATCACATCATGAAAAGTTATATGTTTTGAAAGGATTATGTTTTGCTAAATGACAAACCAACATGTTTTAATGAACCACCTGGGCGGAATGGTATTGATTGGGTCATCGAGTGTGGATTTTGGTGGGGAATGTCGCCCAGGACACTGAGAAATGATTGGTTTCTTTGTTTGGAAGCTTTCGTGTGCAACCATGTGCCAATAATGAAATGGGCGGTTGGTTGAACTCAGTAGGTTGTGGTAACTCGAACCCGCGTATCCAGAGATGTGGATAGTGTAGGTTGGACCGGTGCGCGTCGGGATTGGGGAGCTACTTCCCGAACGGTTCCTTCTTGGACTTCTCCCTATCATCACCCAATATGAGAGTGGTGGTACGAGCTGGGCTGGCCAAGTCACATGGGTAAAGTGTACTAACCCCTGCAGGGTGTATAAACTAAGTGCTTAGCCGTGTCCCCGGTTATGGACAATTTGAGCGACCTGATACTGATGCTATGATATTTCTCACTCATCCTTATTTCTTAATTACTTAAAACTTGTTGGGTGAACATAATTGGGTAGGAGCACCTGGGAGTGAACCAGAGTGTCCTATTTATCGTATTGGAAAACTACTTTGTTACAAATGTTAGGATAAAACTGTTGCTTTATGCAAATGAGCCTGAACTCCACTTGGCCAAATAAGCATGTAGTTGATAGATCTGTTGTTAACCACTTTAGCCTACTTGCCATACATTCAATGTATTGACCATTCGTGGCTGCAACGTTTCATGTTGCAGGTTATATCGTATCTGAGTGATCGTTCATAGGTCGCGAGACTCCACTCAACAATTGTTCGCCTGTGGCACATTTGAAGGATGGAGATCTACCTTGTATTCGTTTTCCGCTGTGTACTTGAATAAGTAATGTAAATTCTGGATCATATTCATTGTATTTATGATGCACGGTTATATTTGGCATCATTTTGTACTGTGTGTGCCAGTGAACCGATCCAGGGATTGGCACTATACACATGAACTCAGCCTTATCAGGCGAGGGTGTTACACAAGCCCAACATATCTTATTTCCGGGTGTTTGGTTGTAAGTGTTTCTATCTCATCAAAGGTGTTCGTTTGTCTAAATTTGAGTCTAAAGCATTAGAGAGTATTTTTGTTGGCTATGGTATCGAATCTCACACTTATAGAATCTATGACAAGCTCTCCGGAGCCATCATAGAATATTGTAGTGTGACCTTTGAAGAATATGATGGTCCCCAAGGGGGGCGTGTTGATACTTGTGATGCAGATGATGAAATGCCTCAGGATGCCATAGGAAGAATGGGTGTGGGATATATCCGCCCCGTTGAGGAACCCCTTATGTCGGATCGAGAAGAACTATGCTCCACTCGAGTGGAGCCCTCATCTTCACAACCTCAACATGCTCCATCTACCGAAGAGGACATTGACTCAAGCCAAAGACAAGATGTGGACCCTCAACATAGTGATCAATGTGTGAACTCTAGTCAAAGGGAGCTTGGTCCATTCTATGGGTTGTCAAGTGGTGCCAAGTCAATTTGTCAAGGAAGATCCATCCAAACTGTTCTGAGACAAGCTCAAATTGATGCTAGAAGAGCACTTGATCAAGACCAAGGTCAATCTTTGACTCCCAATGTAGAGTATGACTCCAATGACGATCAAGGTCAAGTTGATGGTCAAGACGAGGATCAAAATTATGAAGAGGGTCCTCCAAGAAACAATGAGGAGATCCACGCTCGTCGCGAAGCTAGAAAGGAAAGAATTTTGGAAATAAGAGACCACACCCTCCAAAATGTTGTTGGAGATCTAAGGAAAGGAATTTCCACAAGATCACAATTGAAAAGGTTCAGTGAACACCAAACACACATCTCCATGATTGAACCAAAGAAATTGTGGGAAGCTCTTGAAGATTCGGATTGGTTAGAAGCTATGCACAAAGAGCTCAACAACTTTGAGAGAAACAAAGTGTGGAAGTTAGTTGAGAAGCCAAAGGATTGCCGCAATGTTATTGGAACAAAGTGGATATTCAAGAACAAGCAAGATGAGCATGGAATTATAGTAAGGAACAAGGCTAGATTGGTTGCACAAGGGTATTCTCAAATTGAAGGCATTGATTATGGAGAGACTGATGCACCCGTGGCTCGCCTTGAGTCCATCCGTATCCTTCTTGCTTATGCGGTACATCATAACTTTAAGTTGCAACAAATGGATGTAGAAAGTGCATTCCTTTATGGTCCTTTAAATGAATTGGTATATGTTAAGCAACCCCCGGGATTTGAGGATCCCAAATTCCCAAACCATGTCTACAAACTTGATAAGGCGCTCTATGGGCTCAAGCAAGCCCCACGCACGTGGTATGAGCACCTTAGAGAGTTACTGTTTTACCGTGGCTTTGAGGTTGGGAAAATCGATCCCACTCTTTTTACTAAGAGGGTCAATGGAGAGATTTTTGTATGCCAAATATATGTTGATGATATTATCTTTGGCTCTTCTAACAAAGCTTTTAATGATGAATTCTCAAATCTTATTACTAGTAGGTTCCGGATGTCTTTGATGGGGGAGTTGAAAGTATTTCTTGGTTTTGAGATCAAGCAAGTTAGAGGAGGAACATTCTTCAACCAAGCCAAGTATACTCAAGATATGCTCAAGAGATTCAAAATGCAAGATTTGAATGGAGCTCCTACTCCCATGGCTACAAAGACTCATCTAGAACAAAATCCAAATGGTAAAGATGTGGATCAAAAGGTATACCGGTCTATGATTGGTTCTTTGCTTTACCTTTGTGCATCTAGACCCGATATTGTGTTGAGTGTAGTGTGTGTGCAAGATATCAAGCAGCTCCTAAGGAAAGCCATTTAATGGTGGTCAAGAGAATCTTTCGATATTTAGTTCATACCCCATTTTATGGTCTTTGGTATCCTCTAGGATCAACATTTGCTCTTTGTGGATACACGGATTCGGATTGGGTAGGGGACAAGGATGATAGAAAATCAACATCCGGGGCTTGCTAATTCCTTGGTAGGTCCTTGGTATGTTGGTCTTCTAAGAAGCAAAATTGTATATCTCTCTCCACCGCCGAAGCCGAGTATGTTGCTGCCGCTAGTGCTTGCACTCAATTGCTATGGATGAGGCAAACTTTAAAGGAATACAGTGTCCATTGTGACAAAGTGCCTCTTCTATGTGACAATGAAAGTGCCATCAAAATTGCATACAACCCGGTGGATCACACAAGGACAAAGCATATTGAGATTCGTCACCACTTCATTAGAGATCATGTTGCTCAAGGTGATATTGATCTATCCTATGTTTCTACCAAAGATCAACTTGCCGATATCTTCACGAAGCCACTTGATGAAGCAAGGTTTTGCTACTTGAGGAATGAACTAAATATCGTAGATTCAAGGAGCTTGACTTGACTATCTTGCACTCTCACCTAATACTCGACCCATATTTGGTTTAGGTGTAGGCATGGACATAGGGGGAGTGCGGTCCTAATTTATTGGACCATCCCTCCCCCCATTATGCGCAAAGTAAACAAAATCATTCCTCTTAATATCATTTTGTGATATGTGAGCTTAATGATGAGTTTCGGTAATGGACCCAAGATATATCTTCGTGGTGCCAAGCCGAGTATACTCAAATATGGTGGCCTAGGCCACCGCCCCCTCTCAATCGAGAGGTTGATGTGCTTACTCGTGTTTGTCACTTTTTGAATTGGTTCTTACTCATGTTTGTCATCCTCTAGTTGGTTTTGTTCTTTTGGTCGTGCACTCACATTTGGCTCTCCATATGTTTTTAGTAATTTTTGAGTGCATTGGCCCATATCAGTGTGACTCTCTAAACCCATACCATTCTTATCCCCCAACAAAACCCATCTACTCTACACAAGAACCTTCCATTTTATGTATCTTGGCTCTCTGTCCTGATGGTCACGGTACTACCGGGTCTCATATGCGGTACTACCGCCAAACGGTACTACCGGACGTTGCTAGCGGTACTACCGCCTCTGGTTTTGTTTCCAGGGTCCTGCCTGGAAAATTCCCAGGTGCGGTACTACCGGTTGGTATCTCCGGTACTACCGCATAGCGGTACTACCGCCCATGGAACCGGTACTACCGCTTGTGCGTGTCGGTTAAGACTGGAGACGGGGGAGAGGCACCCATCAGTGCCTCATTCATGCCTCGTCTCCACTCCTCACCAGCGCCACCACCGGTGCAAGAGGACGCTGCAGGAGCCCCACCCTTCCCTCCTTCTCCCGGATCCACACCGGATCCGGCCTCCCTGCGGGCTCCTCCTTCTTCCCCACCGCCATGGACACCGGTACTACCGCCCTCCTCATCTTCTCACTTGTTTTCTCCATTGAATCTAGGGTAAATTTGATTCTTGGTTAAAACTCGCATTCTTGAGGTTGTATCGTGTGCTAGTTACCAGATCTACCACTTTGTCCGATGGAAATCGTGTTTTACAACAAATTTACTGCCCGTACATGGATTTCTAGTCTAGATCTGCACTATGGTCGCGGGCCGGTAGTACCGGGAATCTTTTTCCGGTACTACCGCTTGGCGGTACTACCACCAGTGCATATCCGGTACTACCGCCCTATACTGGCAGCAAATGTTTTTTAAAACACCAAGTTCCATCCTCTGTTTGTCCCAGGTTCTTGTGCCCTTACCCCTATGCTATCTCCCTCGTTCTTTCACAGGTGCAGGGGGTTCCCGGGGATCGTGCAAGCGCTCCAAAGCTCACTATGAGATCGAGGACTTTGAGTCAGAATCAGAGACTGAGTCAGAAGAGGAGGTCATGCCTCAACCTAGTGCCCGTCTGAAACTGCCAACAACTCGTGGTCGTCGGGGCGGGGGGGTCAAGCAAAGTGTTGGTCGTGGTAAAGCTCCCCCACCTCCTCCTCCCTCCGGTCCTCGCAAGAGCCACAGTTCCGGGCCATCTGGGCCAAAGTTGCTATCTGATTTGTCTGAGACATAATTTCATGCCCTGCGGGTTGTCAGTCCATATGGAACATCTCGCTCTCATCTTCGGGAAGGCAGCCTCTTCTATACGGATTTCCAGGAGCGGGTGTTCCATGAGATACTCATGAAGGATGACAAAATTGTGGTCCTCAAAAATGGATCGAGATGAATCATGTGAGGAAGAACCTGAACTACTTTGGTGAGGCCCTTGACATTTGCACCAACATTGGCTTGCTTCCCATTATGGAGTTCCGGTGCAACTATGATCCTATGCTCATTGCTCAGTTCTATGCCACCGTTCACTTCGCCAAGAATGATACTCACACTCTCACCTGGATGACTGAGGGTGTTGTCAAGCAAGCAATGTTGGCTGAGTTTGGGGATATCCTCGGGTACGAATACCGTGGTAAGGACACTCCCGTTGGCTTTTGGTGCCACGCCAATGATCGTCCCATGAAGAAAGATGTGCTTGCCCCACTCTATATCCGGGGGCGCGGAATCCCTGGAAAGATCAAAGGGCTCCTCCCTACATATGAC
This sequence comes from Avena sativa, assembly GCA_916181665.1. Taxonomy (NCBI): domain Eukaryota; kingdom Viridiplantae; phylum Streptophyta; class Magnoliopsida; order Poales; family Poaceae; genus Avena; species Avena sativa. Next base: position 431,579,827 of record OV702280.1, read on the forward strand.
ATCTTGCATCGCATCTTTCGTGAGACCGTCGCCCCTCGTGCTGGGAATGTTGATGAGATACATGCCTTCATGGTAGATATTATGATGGCCACCTATCACCACCGTGACTCTGGCCTACCTATGGATGTGATGGATGTCATTTGGAATGAAATGGTCTGCGCCATTTTTCAGAGGAGGGTGCTTCCTTTTGCTCCATACATCATGGCTCTCATTATTCACAAGTGCCCTGTGATTGCCCGTGACTTGCCTTCTCTTCGTCTTGCCACTCACCGCCACAAGAATCTGTTGATCAAGACCCATCTCAAACCACACAATGCGGATGGTCAGATTGTTGATGAGGATGGGAACCCGGTTGAGGAGGAATCAGGTGATGCAGCTGATGCGCAGCAGGATGCTGCATTTGTGGTCTCATGTCGCCAGTCCGCTCCGCCATCTTGGGCTAAGAGGTTTGAGGCCAAACTCAAGAATATATTCTGCTTCCAAGTAGACAATCAGAAACGCATGTACGAGGCCCATGTCTATGCCAAGAAGTCATGCGCTCGTTAGAAGGAAATGATGGAGGCTCAAGGCTTGACCGTTTCCAAGGGCTCCGAGAACAACATTACCCCAGAAGACCAATGGATCTCCAAGCACATCAACTGGGAAGATGATGCCACCTCCTCCTTCCGTGCCCCGCCACCTCATGATGATGCATGGGAAGACTGGGTTGATGATGATGACGAGTGATCTCCGGGACGTTAGTGTTTCTCTTGTCCCTTTTTGGCGTCTTGATGCCAAAGGGGGAGAAGTTGCACATTAGGTATGCGGGATTTGCGAGGGAAAAGTCACAAGCTCGTTCTTGCCATTGATTTTATTCGCTTGTGGACTTTATTTTTTTGCCTCTTATTATGTGTGACTTACTATGTGTGAACTAACTATGTGTGCTATGTATGGTAAGACTATGTGGTTATCGTATGGATCCATCTTGTGTGTAATATGGCTATTCTCGTTTGGATCCATCCTATGTGACGACCTTCCCCATTCCTAATCAATATTGGTCATCACATGTTATTTAGCAAAGGTATGTGCTCTATGTGCGACTTCTACTCCTAGGTAGCTTGTTAGAGTGTATGGGGCTTGTTTCTACATATCTAGGGGGAGCCCCATCTATATCTTGTCATCACTAGATTTCCCTGCAAAATGTGTGTTGTCATCAAACACCAAAAAGGGGGAGATTGAAAGAGCATTTGCTATCCCTAGTAATTTTGGTGCTTGATAACAACACACATATCGGACTAATGATTTGCTAAGTGTGTCGCAGGTGCATTAAAAAAGATTTGCAATGTTCAAAAACTGTCTGCCTGGCGTGGTACCAAAAAGCGGTAGTCTAACTGTCAAAAATCCTCTGCCGGGCTAGGTACTAAAAAGCGGTAGTACCGCATTTTAGTACCTTGCGCGACAGTAGATTTTTGACAACATGTCAAAAGCTTCTGCCTGCTCCGGTACTAAAATGCGGTAGTATCGCATTTTAGTACCGCACCAGGTAGAGACTCTTTGGATGTTGTCAAAAGCTTCTGCCTGCTCCGGTACTAAAATGCGGTAGTACCACATTTTAGTACCGCTCGAGGCAGAAACTTTTATATAGTGGCAAAAAGCTTCTGTCTGCCTAGGTAGCAAAATGAGGTAGTACCGCATTTTACTACCTGGCGTGACAGAATGCTTTTTCGTCTAAAGATGCTGTTTCCACTACTCGTCCAGTAGTACCGGTTGCCACATGCGGTACTACCGCTTAACGGTAGCATCAATAGTAGTACCGTTGTGGGCTGTGCTTCATGAAGTTTGAAAGAGGGTGGTCCGGTACCAGGTCCGGTAGTACCGGAGTTCTCCGGTAGTACCGCTTGAACTTCCGGTACTACCTCTTCAATAAATGCTCCAACGGCCAGATTTTGTGGAGGGGTATAAATACCCCTCCACCTACCTTGGGACAAGTTGCTCAAACACATTAAAGTCAAGACCACCATTGGAGCCACTCAATCTTCAAGATCTCCTCATTCCACCACCCAAATTCCTTGATCTTTGGGGAATCGAAGGAGGAGGCCCCGATCTACTACTTCACCAAAAGAGATTTTCATTTCCCCCTCATTTTGTTGAGGGCCCCTTTATTCTAGTGTTTTCTTGGAATCCCTAGTTCTCGTTTTGGTTCTTACAAGCTTGACTTTGATTGCTTTGACAGCTTGCTTGTATTTGGGAGCCTCCGATTAAATTTGTGGATGTGTGCCCCAAACTTGTAACGGTGTTGGCTTCCACCTTTAAGGTTGCCGATATAGTGGAAGGTGAATCGATCCCGTTGGGGTGAGATTCATCGGAGAACAAGGGAGGCCTTTCGTGGCGTTGGTGGTTTGAAACCACCCCCTCTCCAAACGTAGACGTACTTCCCCTCAAAAGGAAGGAACTACGGGAAACAAATCCTTGTGTCTCCGCGTCCATTTTTCGGTTACTTCTATCCTTTACCGCACCTTACTTACTCGTTACTACTTTGTGTTGTGGTAGCTCTTGCATAATTGTCATATAGGTAAATTCACCATAGTTGCATTATCTAGAGAATTTACCTTATTGTCAAACCTTAATTTGAAAAAGAAGAAAATTTGAAGTAGCACCTATTCACCCCCCCCCCCCTCTAGGTGCCCATACGATCCTTTCAACACCCAATACACTTGTCAGGTGTATAGGTGCACTAGTTTGGCGAAGAGATAGTGAATGCCAGAAAAGAGCTTGACGGTGAGGTAAAGACTAAATGCAAAAAGATGGAAGCAAGCAAATATGCAACATATCTAGATGTGAACAGTGTTTCAATGTTTAGAAACAAGGACTAGGGATCATACTTTCACTAGTGAACACCTTTTCATATAAATATATTCTCTTAATGATACTACCCTGAACTACTCTCCGGTTGGACACTCTAATCCATGGTAGGGCTATAACAGCACACCTCAAAGTCCGCCTTCCCCATCTAGATAACCCCACACTGTCACCTTGAGCGCTAGATGGTTCCAACAAACACCACAATTTCATAGATACATCCAACTCCAAATATAACTCATGAATGTATATGTAATCTAACTTAAGTGCCACACATGGTGCGCACGCTGTCACTATCACACACGTGGGGAAACACATAGATCTATTAAAGCACGATGAGTATTTATGTAGACTCTAGCCTAAGTGCCACCATGGCGTGCACGCTGTCACTTTCACACACATGGGGAGAGCAGAGATCTATTGAAGCACTTGAGTAGCAAGGTAGATCTACTTGATTACAAATCTCATGACCACAACATGATCACGCATAGAGAGAGAGATGAACACATAGCTACCGGTAGAGCCCTTAGCCTCAAGGAAGAACTACTCCCTCCTCATCATGGGAATCAAAAACAGTGATGAAGATGGCGATGGAGATCGATGGAGATGGCTCCGGGGGCACTTCCCCGTCCCGGCAGGGTGCCGGAACAGAGACTTTTTGTCCCCCGAATCTCCCCTTCAGTGGCGGCGGTGTTGTGGAACTTTCCGTGGCTTTTTGGTCTATTCTTTAGGGTTTCTTAGTCGGGGGCTTCTTATAGGCGAAGGAGGCAAGGTCGGTGGAGGGCCAGGGGCCCACACCCCCTATGGGAGTGGCCAGGGCGGGATCCGTGCCCACCTAGGGTGTGGCCACCCTGGTGTCCTCCTCCGTCTCTTCTTCGATTTTCCGTATCATTCAGGGAAAAATATGAACTTTGTCTTTTGTCCCGTCCAATTCCGAGAATATTCATTTTTTAGCTTTCTGAAACCAAAAACAGCAGAAAACAGGCAACTGGCACTATGGCATGTTGTCAATAGGTTAGTTCCAGAAAGGGTATAAAAATACCTCAAAGTGTAGACAAAACATAGCAAAGTAGATACTAAACAAGCATGGAACATCAAAAATTATAGATACGTTTCCGACGTATCAGACACCTGCAAATTTCAGACCTATTTCTCCGTTGAATAGTGTGTTCAAGATTATCACCAAAATTCTGGCCAACAGACTTCAAAATTTTATTCTAAAGCTTGTTCACAAAAAACAATATGGCTTCCTCAAGAAAAGATCTATCTAGGACTGCTTAGGGTGGGCCTTTGAGTTTCTTTACCATGGTTATAAATCCAAAGAAGAAATTGTAATTTTAAAATTGGATTTTGAAAAAGCTTTTGATAAGATTGAGCTCTCTACTATCATTAATATTCTCAGAGCTAAGGGCTTTGGTGAGAAGTGGATTAATTGGATTCAAATGATCTTTGGATCTGCATCCTCTGCAGACCTTCTGAATGGTGTGCCTGGGAAAAATTCTACTATAGAAGAGGGGTTAGACAAGGAGACCCTTTATCCCCCCTTATGTTTATTCTTGCTGCTGATCTTCTTCAGTCCATTCTCAACAAAGCAATGCACCAAGGGCTGCTGTCTCCACCCTTAGGAGGTGTTTTCTGTCCTGATTTCCCTGTTATTCAATATGCTGATGACACTCTGCTGGTTCTCAAAGCTAATTCTGGCCAGCTGCTTTGTCTTAAGGCCCTGCTGCATACTTTTGCTATGTCCACTGTCCTTAAAGTAAATTACTCTAAATCTAGCATGATGCCTATCAATTTGGATTCTGATAGGCTTGGTCATTTTGCAAATACAGTCTCCTGCCAGGCTGGGTCTCTCCCTTTTACCTATCTAGGCTTCCTCTTAGCATTAATAAGCCTATTGTGGAGCAATTTTTGCCTATTGTGCAAAGGGTTGAAATAAGACTTTGTGACATTGCTAATTTTCTCAATTATGGAGGAAAGTTGCAACTTGTGAAGTCTGTTTTTACCTCTCTCCCCATTTATCACATGAGTTGTTTTGAGCTTCCTGTGTCTATTAAGGATCAGTTGATCAAATACATGAGACATTGCTTGTGGAGGAAGAAGACTGTTGATGTCCAAGCAAGAGGACAAGCTTTAGTTGACTGGAATAAAGTTTGCAGACCTAAGACTCAGGGTGGCTTGGGAGTCCTAGATCTTAACATTCAAAATTCTGCTCTTCTTTTGAAGAATCTAGACAAAATTTTCAATCATCATGACATTCCTTGGGTCCATCTTGTTTGGAACACTTATTATAATAATAATGGAAAGTTACCAGGAAGAAGTATGGAGGGTTCATTTTGGTGGAAAGCACACCTGAAATTAATTGATATCTTCAAAGGAATTGCAAAATGCTTAGTGGGGGATGGTAAAACCACTCTTTTCTGGATTGATATGTGGAGAGAAGAATGTCTGCAGCATCAATTCCCTCATTTGCTATCCTTTGCAAAAATACAAGCATTTCTGTCAAGGAGTTCATCCACACCCCTCACATTCAGGACCATTTTTTCCTACCCCTTTCTCAGCAGGCATACTCTTATTTTCTCAACCTGGAGCAGATTTGCCAAGACATTGTCAGTTCTGGGCAGCATGGAAGCACTGTTAAGTGGAGCTACATTTGGGTAAGTGAATCTTTCCCTGTTAAAAAGGCATATTCTTGTTTCTCTATCCATGTTGATGTTCCACCACACTTATCTTGGTTATGGAAGTCCTCTTGCCAGCAAAAACACAAGTTCTTTTTCTGGCTGCTCCTTTTAGAAGATTAAATACTAGGAACTTGTTGAAGAGAAAGAAGTTCTCAATGCCTTCTTATAACTGTGTGACTTCTGGATGCCCTGCTGAGGAGACTTTGGTTCACCTCTTCTGGGATTGCCCTTTTGCCAAGGCTTGCTGGGATGAAATTTGTCCTTCCAGGAATATTGATCTCTCTCTAAATGAGGCCTTTTCAGATATAAAATGCAACTTGAATGTCCCTTTTGCAATGGAGATTATTGTATTAGGGTCCTGGGGCATCTGGATATGTAGAAATAACATGATCTTCAAGAATAAACTCCCTTCTCTAGAGGATTGGAAGGCCATCGTATCCCAGGAATTGAGATGGGTGCTGTTTCGAATAAAGAAAAATGTTACCAGGACCTGAAAGCCTGGATAAATTCCCATTTGATTGGATATAGCTAGATTTTGTGTGTAGTCCCTCAAGGAGGTGGACATGGACATGTAAATATGTACATATGTAATCCTTTATGATTATTATATAAAAATCGCAGTGGGGGCTTTCCCTACTGTTCAACCCTCTTTTTTTATTCTATCTTATTGATTCTATCATGTCTGTGTTGTTTGAGATCTTACATGCTCTCTGTTTCTAGTATCTATCTTGGCCAAGTAGATGCTTGTAACACCCCTAAAATCATGTTTCAAAAACTCATGCATATCATCCATGCATACATGATCATGTAGGATTTCATTTCAAAATCATTTCAAAACAGGAGCATATGTGCTCATTATTTTATGTATGAATGCTCTAGCCTTTGTGCTACTTGCTATTGAGAAAGGTACTAATATTCACTCCGTATTGTTTAGAATCCTAACTTAAGTGAATTCAAGAGCTTAAGCAAAGTTTCAAAACAAAATATGAAATAAAACCAAATCTATGCCTTTTATCACATCTCATAAAGGCTTGGTTTTATCTTTATTTTCAAATAACCCAAGGGTGTTTGTGTTTACAGTAGTGTTTGACTCATATTTGAGTACAAGTTTCACTGTACAAAAATCTTGAGAAGGTTTGAATTCAAACTGAATTGAAATGAAGTTTGAAAATCATTTTTAGAAAATCAAACAGAAAAAGAAAAGGAATAAAGGAAAAAAAATATAAGCAGCCAGCCATTTTGGCCCAACCCAGCCCAATTCGACCTAGCTAGCCCAGCAGCACCACCCCTCCCCCCCCCACGAAACGTTTTCTTTACTCGCACCCGCACACACTAAGTCGCTGACAGCCTGGACCCATCCCCACTCCTTTTCTCTCGCTGACGACTGGGCCCTCACTGCCGCGTCACCCCTTCGTCCTCAATCAACGCCGACGACCACCTCGCCGCTGCCGTTTCCCCGCACTGATGCCGCGCTTAAATTGCATTGATACAGCGAGTGATTTCCGCCCCTGCTCTGGCTACATAAACCCCTCCCTCTCGCGACCTTTTCCCCCAACAAAGCTAGCCAGAAGCGCCACCAGGATGCCCGCAATTTGACTTGCATCGCCGTTGTACCGAGAGACTCTGGCGAGCCATCACGGTGAGTAGCAGGCGCCCCTTGATTTCTAGTTCATGCGAGCTGCTTTGCAATCATCCTGCGCATCTTCTCATGCCTCTGTTTCTTTCTGAATCACCCTAGACCGTCGCCATCGTCCACCTCTAGAAGCGACTGAAGCTCACCTCGACTCCGGCGACTAAATTCGGTGAGCCTCGTGTTCCCCTCTGTTTCTGAATCACACAGGCATGTTCGTCTGCATCTAACGCACCTTCTAACACTTTTTGTTTGGATCCTCGTGCCCCAGAACGTCGCCTTCGACTCCGTCAGTGAGCATCTGACGCCGCCAGCAACTCCAACGAGCTCGTGCTGCTGTGTCCGTGCGCCCCGACCCTGCCCGTCCACACGTTGAGCATCCCCACGTTCTCGCGGTCTCGGTAAGCACACACACGACCCCCCTGCCCCTCTCGTTTCGCCGGAACATCGTCGGCAGCAACGCCACCGCCGCTAGCTGCGCCGCCGGTTTTAGGTCAGAGAGATGTGATCCACTGGATCTAGATCCGGTGGTTGAGATTAGAAGCTAGGCGAAGAGGTACGGGCAGATCTAAGCCGCGCGTTTAAATTAGATCTAACGGCTCAGAAGCGTGATCCGGCGTGAAGCGGTACCAGCCAGTTAGAAGCCGCCGCGTGGCACAGTTTTCGTTTTAAAATTTGGAATTAGATCTATTAGTTGTTTGATTTTGTTTTAATCATAACTTTTGATTCCCACGTCCAAATTTGATGAATTTTATATCAATGGAATCAGGAGAGAAAGCCCTTTTCAAATATGCAATGTGTTTAAGGTTTTGTTTCTGTTAAAATGGTTATTTTTACAGAAACATGTGTAGGCCTATTTTGTGTATATTAATTATTTGAGAAATGTTTTATTGTTCAAATAAAGGTTGTTTTTCAAGTTTTGAACTTGTTTATGAATCAGTACTATGCACTTGTCTTTTTGAGTATAGAAAATCATCACATATCATATTGCATGCATCCATATATTTTTGCTTGTATTTATGTTGTATGTGATTTGGTGCTATCATTTTATGTGTAGATTTTGGTGCTAATAGTGACTGTGATTGTGAGGATTGTAGCTACTCTCCAAACTACCAAGGCAAGTGGTGCTTCATGATTTTATTCCTATTTTTTTCAAATATGCATTAGAAATATTTTGCTAGACTTGCATGGATAATTTTTGGTCTTATATGCTATGCTTGGGAAATCCTAGTAGTTGTAGAATTGCTAGAAAATTTCTAAGTTAAGATGTTTATCTATGCCATGCTTAGCCTAGCTAGTAGCAACCAAGGGTGGTGAAATATTCATGCTATGATAAAATATTTCTAAGTCTTTGGACTTGTGTTTTGCTTAATAAAACAACTAAGTGAATGAAACACCTGGGTGGAATGGAAGGAATGGTTTATGTTGAGTGGTTACACAAGGCCCATTTCTATGGTTTACCTTGTGTATCTCACTTGTGGAAAGCCACCCAGGAACAAAGGGATTTGAGAGGCCAAATGTTAAGAAGCTTCTAGTGCAGCCACTTGGCAATATGGGCTCTGCCTGGATCATATAGGTTGCAATAACTTAGCCATTTGGACAGTTGGTGGTAGTGGGATGATAGGTTGGAGCGTGTCCATTTGGTCTAAGGGAAGGCTTCTGAAGGGTCCTGTCTTGGTGAAAATCAAGTCTTGTGGGGAAAGTGCACAACCTCTGCAGATGGAAGAATCTAAGTACTTAGCCATGTCCCTGGTATTGGACAATTTGAGCATCAAGACATGGAAGCTATCAAGAATCTCCTCATCCCAATTTCTAAGTAAAACTTGTGGTTGAACAAGGGTGAAGGACCCCAATGTCTATTGGTGGTTCCTTGGGAAAAGTTTTGACAAAGAAAAACTTAGTGTTTTCAACTGATAGGCAAAACCTATTTTGAGCAAAGCAAGCCTATGCTACACTTAGCCAAAATGCATATAGTATATAGTCCACCAATATTCTACTAAGGTATCACTTGCCAATACTATTCCAACGTATTGACCCACTGTGGCTGTAACTTGTGATGTTGCAGGATATTCTGATGATGATTAGGAGTCATGAGTCTACACTCAACATGCTTGCCTATGGCACATGAAGATGAAGACTTAATTATCTTATTATATATTTGAACTCTTGTATTAGGCCTGTGGCCATGGAGTTGTAAAAGACTATGTTTGTCTCTGGAATGATATGTAATAATGACCTTTGTTTCTGTGTACTTCATCTTAAACTGTGGATGCTAGCATTGATCCAGGGACTAGCATTGCAATCACAGGGATCTTTTCCTTTACAAAGGAGGGATCTTACAATGCTAGTGGCTGCAAGAGGGAGTATTTATGCTCGATGGTGGGTTCATGCCTCTATTTAATCTGGGGAAGTGACAACAATCTCTAAGGTTGTAGATGTTATGTTGCTACTAGGGAGAAAACAACGATCTCTTGTTCATGGAACAAGTGGATTGTTTACCTTACACACTTTGCTTAAAGCAATTATCTGTTGCTTGCAACTTAATACTAGAGGGGAATCAGATGATAACCGGAAGGTGGATTACTAGTCATAGATGCAGTTGGATGGCGGTCTATGTGTATTGTTGTATTGCCTAGTCAAATCTCATAGGATCATGAATGTCTAGTATTACATTGTTATGCCTTGCTCTATCCTGTCAATTGCCCCGCTGTAATTTTTTTACCCAGCATGTTATGTTGTTTATCTTAAGGAGAACACCTCTAGTGAACTATGGACCTCGGTCCAATCTTTACCATTGCTTCCACTGTTCATGTTTACTTTCTGCAAACCACCATTACCTTCCACACCATATAGTTAATCCTTTGTTTTCAGCAAACCAGTGAGATTAACAACCTCACTGTTTGTTGGGGCAAAGTCTTCAGTTTGTGTTATGTAGGTTTCCAAGTTGCTAGCAACACCTTTTGGTCGTTTCCTTCCTCCTACTGGTTCGATAACCTTGGTTTATTTCTAAGGGAAAACTTGCTTATGTGCTCATCATACCTTCCTCTTGGGGTTTCCCAATGAAGCTCTACAATGATCTGAGCTACATCAGTCGTTCTCTTCAAAACGAGCCCAAGATCATCAAAAGCAGAGTCCGGAATCAAAAGTTATTGAAGTTTTCGTGCAATGTTGTCCAGCGTTTTTGCTTGAGCGGAAATTCCGCTCCAAATTCCGACCCAAGTTCCGGCGACGTACTGTTTTCTTAGGTATTTTGTGTCTCTATTTACCGGAAGTTACGGTGGTGCGTGAATCTGACCCAAGCGAGCATATTTCTCTTACCCTTTTTAAGGGTCCCCTCTTCATTATTATTTCCCCAACTTTTGAGGTCATTTTTTCTACCTCTTCCACTCTATTTCCTCCATTGTTGACCTTCAAAAGCTTGCCCTCTCTCCTTCTCCCTCCAATGATTCTTTCATCTCTTTGAGGGATATAAGAGAGGAGATCTAGATCTACAATCCCACCAAACCAAATCCCTTCTTTGTGAAGGAATCATTGGGATCTAGATCTTGGAGAGTTTTGTGTTCTCCTCTTGTCTTCTTCCTCCCTTATTCCCCCAATAGATTTTGTAGCTTTGTTGGAATTTGGGAGAGAAGGACTTGCCCTTGCGTTTGTTGCATAGGTTTGAGTTCTCCTCGGATATTCGGCAAGTTCAAGCTTATGGGCTTGTTACTCTTGGGTTCTTGGAACCCTAGACGGTTGTGTGGTTGGGTTGTTGACTTCTTGTGACCTTTTGTGGTCTTGTAGCCTTTCGTGGCTTTGTTGGCCTTTTGTGGCGTTGTAGCCTTTTGTGTCTTTGTTATTGGGAGCCTCCAATTGAGTTGTGGAGATAACCCCAATCTTGTACGGGTTTTGGTGACCGCCCTCAAGTGTCCCTTAGTGGATCGTGAGTAGGCCTTTGTGGAGAACTCACGGGAGAATAGAGTGAGCCTTTTGTGGCGCCGGTGAGTTACGTGCCTTCGCATCTGGGGTGAGGCCTTGTGTGGCATTAGGTGAGCATCGAGCCACCACACCCCAAGGGGAGCCATTTGTGGCGTTCGGAGAGCATTGCGCTATCGCACCTCTCCAACAGAGACGTAGCTTCTTTGGAAGTGAACTTCGGGATAAAATCTTTGTCTCCGTGTCCATCGGTTATCTCTCAACCGGGCCCTTTACTTATGCACTTTACTTTGTGATAGCCATCATGCTTAAAAGTATTTATATCTTGCTATCACCTCGTTGCTTGTATTGCGTAGCATAGTTTGTTTGTGCACTTAGGTGAACCTAGTGGTTAGGTTTTGTACTCAATAAATTAAACGTTAGTTTTATTCCGCATTTATTTGAGCCTAAACTGTAATAATTTTAAAATCCTATTCACCCCCTCTAGGCGATGTCCATTACACTTTGATCTCCTTTAGTACCTTCATGAGTTCTTCTTCTTCCCTTGAAAGTTTAGCACTGGTAATAATAGGGAATTTATTAGTATCATCTAAGAATATATACTTAAGATTATCTGGTAGAGTTTTTAATTCTGGGGGTGGTAATTCTTCATCCCCTGTCTTTTCTGGCTCTTCAAAAGCCTCATCGGTTGGAGGTCCTAAGATGGGAAGTGAATCAAATTCACTCTCTATTTCTTCTAGAGACATGCCATCCATAATTTTTTATTCACATTTTAAGTCTTCATTTATTTCTTATTCTTGATTACTTAATAAAAGAGCTGCCATCTCCTCAATAGTCTTATCTTTCTCATCTTCTTGTATATATAGAGGTTTGTCTTTAAATTTGGAAAAGTGGAATTCTTTTTCCGCTTTCCCAAGCTTAAGGGATACAACCTCCTTTTTGAAGTCGACTATGGCACATATTGTAGGGTTCGCAGCATAGAAAACAAAAAATTTCCTACGATGGGAACAACTATGTACCAGGATATATCTACTAGATACAATCAATGGGCGGATATACATCCGTAGAGAACATACCCTTGAAGACCGACAAAGCTTAATGAGTCCGAACTCGTGGTTGATGTAGACGATCTCTTGCCGATCTCAAGATCGAGAGGAAGTCCTAGCACCGCAAATCAGCGGCGCATCCGTGCTCGCACACACGTACGAGGCATCGAGCAACCTCCGCCTCCTCTCTCCAGCGAAGCAGCGGAAGCATAACTCTTTCTTGCCGAATAGCCACCGGGAACATGTATCTCGCTAGTCCGAGACCATGGGGAATAAATACTATAGGGGGAGAGAGAGATCCTACATGAGGAGGTGTGAGTGAGAAGTGAGGAGGGGGCTCATTTTATAGGAGAGGATGGAACCCCAAGGGGGTGGCCGGCGCATGGGGGCTGCCCCTTGCTCTCCCCTCATTCATGTGGGTGGACACTCCACTCACAAAAATCCTTTCAATTCCCTCCACTCAAAAAACCACTCAAATTTCCACCAAATTTAATGCAAACTCTCATTAAATAAAACTCCTTTTATTTATTCATAATTTTGTCAATTACTTTAATGACAAACATTCACATATAACCCCTTTCTAGTATTTCATTTCACATGCAAAAACACTTTCTGCAATTTCACCCAAAAACCTGTTTCGGTATCTAGTGAAATAAATTCCTGCACTTGATATTCTTTTCGACATGAAACTTTTGCTCCAGATGGATGTCGGTGTCTCTTAAGTGTGTCACCCTACGGTTCGCGAATAATGTGGACATGATCGAGACCCCTCTCAGATCAATAATCAAAAGCAGGACCTGGAGGTCCATACTGACTCCCACACATTCAGCGATGACTTTCTTGTGATCGCAAGAACCTTTTACGCTACTATCTTAATCCCTTTGTTTCGTGATATATTACATGTCCAAGATTCGATCATCAGTATCTCCATACCTAGTTTGATCTTGTTACTGAAATGCACTCTTTTCTCGTTCCCGTGATATAACATTAGTGATCAAATCACTTGCTTGCAAGCTAACCAATGTGATATCACCGAGAGGGCCCAGAGCATATCTGTCCATCACCGGGATGAAAAATTCCACTCTCGATCCATGGGCCTCAACATAACACTTTAGTAGTACCGAACCCATCTTTATAATCACCCTGTTATGGTGTGGCATTTGATGTTATCAAGATACTCTTCCGGTGTTAGTGATTGACATGATCTCGTGGTCTAAGGATTAGGATCACTTCGTATGATGTTATAGCAATATAAACTCAATGACTTTGATCGTAATGCTATACTTCGGATGAATGTTCATCACACCATTACACTAATGTTGTGACCTCGTTATTAACAACATCCAATGTCCATGATCAGGAAACTTTGATCATCTTGTTAATCAACGAGCTAGTTTATGAGAGAGGCATACTAGGAACTTTCTGTTTGTTTATTAAACACACATGTATTAATGTTTCCGTATTAATACAATTATAGCATGCAAAATAAACATCTATCACATACTTGGAATACACATAATAAACACTTTATTATTGCCTCTCAGGGCATATTCCCTTCAGTCTCCCACTTGCACTAGAGACAATAATCTAGTTACATAGTGATAAATCTAACACCCATGGAGTTCTTGTGTTGATCATGTTTTGCTCTAGGGAGAGTTTTAGTCAACGGATCTGCTACATTGAGATCCGTGTGCACTTTACAAATCTTTATATCTCCATCCTTGACATGCTCGCGGATGGAGTGAAACTGGCGCTTAATATGCTTAGATTTCTTGTGAGACCTTGGTTCTTTGGCATTGGCAATGGCACCATTGTTGTCCCAAAAGATCACCATTGGGTCAAACGCGCTTGCAACCACACCTAGTTCGGATATGAACTCCTTCATCCAAACCGCTTCCTGAGCCGCTTCCGAAGCAGCAACATATTCGGCCTCCGTTGTTGATCCCGCCACCACAGGTTGTTTGGAACTCCTCCAACTAACCGCTCCACCATTCATGAGAAATTCGTATCTGGATTGAGACTTAGAGTCATCCGGATCGATGTCAAAGCTAGCATCGACATAACACTTAGCGACGAGCACTTCTTCAGCTCCGTACACAAGAAACATATCATTAGTTCTTCGCAAGTACTTAAGGATATTCTTGACCGCTATCCAGTGTTCCAAACCTGGATCGATTGGTACCTACTAGTCAAACTAATAGCATGTGCCACATCCGGTCTTGTACATAGCATGGCGTACATTATAGAGCCTATGGCTGAAGCATAGGGGACTTTGTCCATTATCTCTCTTTCTTCCGCCGTAGCTGGACTTTGAGTCTTACTCAATGTCTTGCCTTGCAACATAGGTAAGAACCCCTTCTTACTTCCGTCCATTTCAAACTTATTTAAAATCTTATCAAGGTATGTACTTTGTGATAGCCCTATTAGGCGCCTAGATCTATCTCTATAGATCTTTATGTCTAATATGTATGACGCTTCACCTAGGTCCTTCATTGAAAATTTGTTGTTTAGATAACTTTTAACACTGTTGATAAGATCTATATCATTTCCGATCAATAATATGTCATCCACATATAATATCAGAAATGCCACATTTCTCCCACTCACTTTCTTGTAAATACAAGCCTCTCCATAAGTTTGGACAAATCCAAACTCTTTGATCACCTCATCAAAGCGGAGATTCCAACTTCGTGATGCTTGCTTCAGTCCATAGATGGATCGCTGAAGCTTGCACACCTTGTTAGCATCCTTAGGATCGAAAAAACCCTTTGGTTGTATCATATACAACTCTTCCTCAATATTGCCATTGAGGAACGCGGTTTTGACATTCATCTGCCATATCTCATAGTCGAAATATGCAGCAATTGCCAACATAATCCTAACTGACTTTAGCATCGCTACGGGAGAGAATGTCTCATCGTAGTCAACTCCTTGAATTTGTCGAAACCCCTTTGCGACAAGTTGAGCTTTATAGATAGTTACATTACCATCGGCATCAGTTTTCCTTTTGAAAATCCATTATTCTCCACGGCCCTTCGGTCGTGAGGTAAGTTCACCAAGTTCCAAACTTGGTTTTCGTACATGGATTCCATCTCGGATTTCATGGCTTCTAACCATTTGTTGGAATCCGGGCTCATCATCGCTTCTTCATACGTCGCAGAGTCATCAATTTCATCAACCATGAAATTCATAATAGGGTTTCTATATAGCTCGGGAGCTGCACGCGTCCTGCTAGACCTACGAGGTTCGGTAGTACTCTCTTTTGGAGTTTCATGATCATTATCATTAGTTCCCTCTTCAATTTGTGAAGCCAACTCCAGAACGACTTCCAGCGCTGCGCTACTTGCCATACTTTGAATAAAAGGTTCAACAACTTCTTCGAGTTCTACCTTCCGACTACTCACGCCTTTTGCGAGAAACTCTTTCTCTAGAAAGGATCCATTCTTGGCAACAAAAACCTTGCCCTCAGATCTGTGATAGAAGGAATACCCAATAGTTTCCTTAGGGTATCCTATGAAGACGCATTTTTCCGCTTTGGGTTCGAGTTTATCCGGTTGAAGTTTCTTCACATAAACATCGCATCCCCAAACTTTAAGAAATAACAGCTTAGGTTTGTTTCCAAAAAACAATTCATACGGTGTCTTTTCAACGGATTTAGATGGTGCCCGATTTAAAGTGAATGCGGTGGTTTCTAGTGCATAACCCCAAAATGACAGTGGCAAGTCCGTTAGAGACATCATAGATCGAATCATATCCAATAAAGTATGATTACAACGTTCCGACACACCATTTCGTTGTGG
The DNA here is from genome assembly GCA_916181665.1 of Avena sativa. Taxonomy (NCBI): domain Eukaryota; kingdom Viridiplantae; phylum Streptophyta; class Magnoliopsida; order Poales; family Poaceae; genus Avena; species Avena sativa. The sequence goes on from OV702280.1 coordinate 431,595,737, forward strand.
TGTTCCGGCAGGTGTGAGTTGTGAAACAATTCCACACTCTTTCATATGAGTGCTAAACTCGTAACTTAGATACTCACCTCCACGGTCGGACCGTAGAAATTTGATCTTTCTATTACGATGATTTTCCACTTCACTCTGAAATTCCTTGAACTTTTCAAAGGTTTCAGACTTGTGTTTCATCAAGTAGATATAACCGTATCTACTCAAATCATCCGTGAAAGTAACAAAATAACGATATCCACCTCGCGCCGACACACTCATTGGACCACATACATCAGAATGTATGATTTCCAACAAATATGTCGCCCGTTCCATTGAACCGGAAAACGGCATTCAAGTCATCTTGCCCATAAGGCATGGCTCACATGTATCAAATGATTAAAAATCAAGTGATTCCAAAAGTCCATCACAATGGATCTTCTTCATGCGTTTAACGCCAATATGACCTAGACGGCAGTGCCACATATATGCGTATATATCATCATTAATTTTAATCCTTTTAGCATCAACATTATGAATATGTGTAACAGTATTATCGAGATCCAATAGAAATAAACCATTCATCATCAGTTCATGACCATAAAAGATTTCATTCATATAAATAGAACAACCATTGTTCTCGGATTTAAATGACTAACCACTTCCCATCAAACACGATCCAGATACAATGTTCATGCTCAGTGTTGGCACTAGATAACAATTATTAAAGTTTATTACTAATCCCGATGGTAAGTGGAGAGGTAGCATTCTGACGGCGATCACATCAACACTTGATCCATTGCCGACACGCATCTTGACCTCACCCCTTGCTAGCGGTCGCTTGTTCCGCAGCCCCTGATTCGAGTTACAAATATTAGCAACTGAACTGGTATCAAATACCCAGGTGCTACTGCGAGTACTAGTCAAGTACACATCAATAACATGTATATCATATATACCTTTGTTTGCCTTGCAGGCCTTCTTGTCTGCCAAATACTTGGGGCAATTGCGCTTCCAGTGGCCAGTCCCCTTACAATAATAGCACTCGGTATCAGACTTAGGTCCAATGCGGGGTTTATTTTCAGGCACGGCAACCGGCTTGCTGCCCTTACTTCCCTTCTATTTTCCCTTCTTGTCTTTCTTGAAAACAGTGGTCTTATTGATCATCAACACTTGATGTTCTTTCTTGATCTCCACTTCTGCAGTTTTAAGCATTGACAGAAGCTCGGGGAGAGACTTCTTCATGCCTTGCATATTATAGTTCATCATGAAGCTCTTATAGCTAGGTGGAAGAGACTGCAGAACATGATGGATGCCTAAGTCAATGGGAATCGATATTCCCAAGGACACAAGCTTATCGGCGTAACCCGACATATTGAGTACATGCTCACTTACGAAGCTGTTCTCTTCCATCATGCACCTGAAGAACTTTTCTAAAGCATTGTAGCTACTACAGCAGCATGTGTGTCGAAAATCATTTCCAACTCACCAATTGTATCAAATGCATTGTTGTTTTCGAAACGCTTTTGAAGTTCTGGTTCTAGCCCATACAATATGCCGCAATGAACTAAGTTGTGGTCCTCCTGACGAGTCTAATAGACATTCTTCTCCTCGTCAGGGGCATCATCGAACGGTCGGGGGCCTAGCGGCGCTTCTAGCACATATTTCTTTTGTGCAACAGAGAGGAGAATCCTCAAATTCATGGCCCATTCGGTAAAGTTGCTACCGTTTGTTGAAATTTTCTCTTTCTCCATGAACACATTGAAATTAAAAGCAGGTGGTACAATCTACAACAGAATTTGTAAAGTTTAGACTAAGTTTATGATAGATTGAGTTCAACTAATTCACATTAAGAATGAACTCCCACTCAAAAACGACATCCCTCGTGCCTTTTTGGTGATTACATGAACCAAATCCACTACACCAAGTCCGATCATCACGTGAGTCGGTGTAGCTTCAAAGGCGAGCATCAAATGGGCATCATATCTACCATATGACTTATGCTTAACCTTTCGGTCCGTGTTCCAAGGCCATGTCTGTACATGCTAGGCTCGCCAAGTAAGAACCTTAGTATTCGTGTGTGTAACTGTCTTACACCCGAAATATGATCGTGGATCCAAGAACACCCGATCATCACGTGATGTCTTGGAGCGACGAAACATAATCAGTGCATACTTAAGGAAGAACACAATCTTATCTTGATATCTAAATGAGGGATCATCTTATTATGCTAATAAAATGCCAAAGAAGCAATATAAGATGCAATCAAACATCACATGTTTGTAAGTGGAATGATATGGTTCTTGCACTCGATCTCCATCATGCGCATCGTGGTATGATCACTATCATACCTCTATGTGTAAGGCCAAGGTCTATGGAACTTACACGCTATGTGTGTTGTAAGAGTATCAACTCATACATCTACTTACAACATCACCATATCATGACACTAGCCCAGCAACAATCTAAACTAGACGCCCCTAACTTATCCATTGCAAGTTTTACGTGGCTTAGGGCTTTCGAAGAAAGAACCGTTCATACCTACGAACATGAACCACAACGAGGATAACCAAATTGTTGACAACTCGTTGCAAATTAGATATTGACTATAGTAGGAGAGACAGACACCCGCTAGCCACTTATGCAAAACTAGTTACATGTCAAGCGTGGAACAGGTCTCATGTGCGAGGACATGTAAAGTTTGTCAGGGCCACTTCATCCCACTATGCCACCAATATCCAAAGTACAACCAAGGAGCAATAACATGATCATCATCGCACACATACTCACATGTGTACTACCCGTTCAAAGCATCTATGCATAGATCCGACTCTGATACCACTGTAGGGTTCGCAGCATAGAAAACAAAAAATTTCCTACGATGGGAACAACTATGTACCAAGATCTATCTACTATATACAATCAACGGGCAGATATACATCTGTAGAGAACATACCCTTGAAGACCAAAAAAGCTTAATGAGTCCGAACTCGTGGTTGGTGTAGACGATCTCTTGCCGATCTCAAGATCGAGAGGAAGTCCTAGCACCACAAATCAGCGGCGCATCCGTGCTCGCACACATGTTCGAGGCACCGAGCAACCTCCGCCTACTCACTCCAGTGATGCAGCAGAAGCACAACTCTTTCTTGCCGAATAGCCACCGGGAACATGTATCTCGCTAGTCCGAGACCATGGGGGATAAATACTAGAGGGGGAGAGAGATCCTTCACGAGGAGGTGTGAGTGAGAAGTGCGGGGGGTGGGGGCTCCTTTTATAGGAGAGGGGGGCAAGCGGGTGGCCGGCGCATGGGGGCTGCCCCTTGCCCTCCCTTCATTCATGTGGGTGCACACTCCACTCACAAAAATCCTTTCAATTCCCTCCACTCAAAAAACCACTCAAATTCCCATTAAATTTCCACCAAATTTAATGCAAATTCTCATTAAATAAAACTCCTTTTATTTATTCAGAATTTTGTAAATTACTTTAATTATAAACATTCACATATAACCCCTTGATAGTATTTCATTTCACATGCAAAAACACTTTCTGCAATTTCACCCGAAAACCTGTTTCGGTATCTAGTGAAATAAATTCCTGCGCTTGTTATTCTTTTCGGCATGAAACTTTTTCTCCAGATGGATGTCAGTGTCTCTTAAGTGTGTCACCCTATGGTTCGCGAATAATGTGAACATGATCAAGACCCCTCTCAGATCAATAATCAGAAGCGGGACCTAGAGGTCCATACAGACTCCCACACATTCAGCGATGACTTTCTTGTGATCGCAAGAACCTTTTACGCTAGTATCTTAATCCCTTTGTTTCGCGATATATTACATGTCCGAGATTCAATCATCGATATATCCATATCTAGTTTGATCTCATTACTGACATGCACTCTTTTCTCGTTCCCGTGATATAAAATTATAGTGATCAAATCACTTTCTTGCAAGCTAACCAATGTGATATCACCGAGAGGGCCCAGAGCATATCTATCCGTCATTGGGATATACAAATTCCACTCTCGATCCATGGGCCTCAACATAACACTTTAGTAGTACTGAACCCATATTTATAATCACCCTGTTACGGTGTGATGTTTGATGTTATCAAGATACTCTTCCGGTGTTAGTGATTGACATGATCTCATGGTCTAAGGATTAGGATCACTTCATATGATGTTATAGAAATATAAACTCAATGACTTTGATCGTAATGCTATACTTTGGATGAATGTTCATCACACCATTACACTAATGTTGTGACCTCGTTATTAACAACATCCAATGTCCATGATCAGGGAATTTTGATCATCTTGTTAATCAACGAGCTAGTTTATGAGAGAGACATAACTAGGAACTTTATGTTTGTTTATTAAACACACATGTATTAATGTTTCCGTATTAATAAAATTATAGCATGAAAAATAAACATCTATCATATACTTGGAATACACATAATAAACACTTTATTATTGCCTCTCAGGGCATATTCCCTTCACCTATACCACTCAAAAAGTTTCTTCCAAATATGATTGGGCAAAGAGTGTCAGCTGGCATATCGACAACTACAAAATTGATAGGGAAATTTGTATTTCCAATTGTGACAGTTTTATCTTCAACTACTCCCATTGGAATTCTAAGATTTTTATTGGCTAACATGATTGTCATATTAGTATTTTCTATTGTAGCCGGTACTATCTCTTATTTTATTTCTAAATAAAAGTCATAGGATATAACATTAACTTCGGTGCCAAGATCACATAAACCGTAATACGAGGTTTCTTTAAATATGTAGGAAAGAATAGGCTTACCCACATCTTTTACCTTAGTTTTACCTTCAACCAATATAGAAGTCTCTTCATCACATTCAACTATGTTACAATGTGCATACATAGCCAAGATTGCTTCCATGGTTACCTCTTCATTTTTGGTCTCATCTAGATGTTCTTCAATTCTTGGCACACTTTCCTCTTCTTTCTCCTCCTGTACTGCCTTGACCTGTTCATATTCCAGAATATGCTTCTGTGTAGTGTTAGGGAAAGGTATCTCATACATTGGTTCTAGGGAGGCCAATGTTGCTTTAATTTCTCTTTTCTTCTCAGGTTCGGGTGGTGGATCATACTTGGCCGAACCCTCCTTTGGAGCCTTGATGTGTTCTGTGAAAGCTTTAACAACTTACAACGCAAGATATGAATCTAAATAAATCTCTTTAGATAATTCATTAATATGGCCTTGTAACATCCCAAAACTTTCTTAAATTTTTGGAATGTTAAAATAAATTAATAAGTTGATTGAATTGTTTGACCTGGTTGAAATTTGATTGAAAAGAAAAAATTAGGATTGTTCAAACTTTCCTAAGCACACTAAAAATGAATGGCTTATCATGACTGCCTAGTTAGGTTTGGAAGTTTTGTATAAATCCAAAAACAATGTGTTGCATTGCATCATGGCATCTCATGCAAACCCTCTTTCAAAAAGAATCTCGTGTCAAAAACCCAAATTAAATCCCCATAATCATTCATGAAGGTTCCTATAAGAGAAATACATTTTGAATATCGGAAGGAAATGAATATTGTTCTTGAGATGCCCTAAAAATATTTTGGAAATTATCAAACCCCAAACCCTATTTTAAATACTCCAAAGTTGCCAAACAATACAATGTATGCAAATGGCATTTTTGACATTTTAAAACTTGCACACAAAAATTCTCTATACACACTAAAAGGTGTATTTTGAATTTACAAAAAAATTGGAAATAAAATTTACTCCATTTGGAGTTACTATGAAGAAGATATAAAAGAAATACAAAAACAAAAAATAGAAAAAAATGAAAAGAATAAGAAAAAAAACCTAACCTAACTAGACTACCCCGGCCCGAGCCAGCCCATCTATCCCTCCTCGCCTTCTCTCCTGCACGCGAGCAGCACGCAGCGAGCACGCAGACGGCCCGCAGCATCGCTCCTGGCCCAACCCGTCTCTTCTATCTACCATGCTACGCAGTGCACGCAGTGGTTGTGGCCCGCCAGCAGCCCAGCAAGTGGAGCACCCGAGCCCGCTCGCCTCTCTACCGCCGACATGTGGGACCCACCTAGTCTCCACCCACCTCGCGCCAGGAGGCCGTGTTCTTCACGAGCAGACGACGGGGCCGGGAAAATCTCCGGTTTCTGGCCAATTACCTTGTCCCTTCTCCAAGATGAAAGGCGCCCATAAAATTCCCTGTGTTCCCTTCCCTCGAGACCCTCTGTAAACCCTAATAATCTCCCTTGCTGATGAAATCTTCCATGATTCTGATCTACATCCATCACCGCCATTGTTGAGCTCAGGAGGTCGAGATTCCCCGCCGTTCCATCGCCCCTTCTACCTCCTTCCCACTTAATTGTGATCCCCATCATCCAATGCTTCATACCATGCTTTTTCCCATTCTGTAGAGCACCAGGCCGCCCGGGATTGCTCGCCAGAGCTCACCAACGCCGCCCCGCTCCATCCGCGCCTCGTCATCCCTACAGGAAGCAAACGACGACGGGGTGGCCACTAGCAAAGTCTCCATCGCCTCCAGAACCTCGTTTGTGTGTTCTTCATCACTGAAAACCGTCGGAGCACTACAGCCTTGCCCACCGACACGTCCACCTCTGCTCGCCATCGCCCATGTCGGCCAACTCCGGTCACTTATGTTCTTAGCCATCGGATCTCATCTGAACGACCAAGATTATATCAATCTCTTGAAGGGGTACCATCCAACCAGAGCATGCCACATAGCTGTCCTCATCACCCTACCCCGCCAGCGCCACGTCATCAAGACATGTCAGTCCCCGCGCCTAGTCAGCGTGACGCAATAAAAATAATAGATCTAATATTAAAATTGCAGAAAATTGTATAAACTTGCAAAAATCATATAAACATATTCGTAGATCCAAAAAGGACAAATAATATACCTATGGATTCAAAAACATATGTAGAATATTAATATGAGATTAAATCTAACTTATATATTACATATTTACTGCAGTAATTTAATTGGTTAAATAGCCTTTTAATGGTATTTAAATTGTAGAAAAATAACTACAGCTCACAAAAATACGAATAATATACCTATGAATTCATAAAAATATGAAGATTATTATTATGGTATTAGATCTAGCTTTTACAGTATAGTTTTATTGTCATAATTTAAATAGTATATTGGGTATTCTAGACTAAATAAATTATAGTAAATTGTTTGTAGATCACAAAAATACAAATAAAGTATATATGGATTCAAAATTTCATATAATACATTAATATGCTGTTATCTCCAATTCTTGAGATGTAAAAATTGTTGAAGTAATTTAATTAATTTTAATGGTCATTAAAATGACTAAATTCATAATAAATTATTTAAAGAGCAGAAAAATATAAATAATATGTCTACGGATTCTCAATTTTTCGTAGGATACAAATCTGGCCTTAGATATAATTTTTGATGAAGTAAATATTTTAAATTATTTAAACTCTATTAAATAGTAATTAAATCATAGAAAAAGATTTAAAACTCCGATTAGGGTGAATCCAATTCCTATGGGTTCATAATAATGTCCTATTTATAGTATAGCTTAGAACCAAATTTTACTCCACAATTAGGACAGAAGTTGCAACAAAACTATTAAAACCCCTTTATTGGCAATCAACATTTATTGATAAATACCCTATTGCCTTAAATGATCTCATACATGTATCATATGATCTATTAATGCTCATAGAACTAAATATAACCATTGTAACATATTAAATCACCATGAATGTTTGTGATCATCCTTGTTGTGTTTGCTATGTTGCAATTGTTTTGATTGGAACTATTTTTGTCCTCGCGTTAGATTGTTCGGAGGGTGCGATTGCTACGGAGAAATACAATCGTCACCCATATTATCAACATAAGGCAAGTTACACCACTTGTTCATATTTTTGTCCCAGTTTTATCTATGCATGTCTTGATTTTCAAGTTCTGTAGTGTGCATGTGTAGGATGTTCTGGTAGAATTTTCCTTAGCATTATTTTTGCAAGTGCGATGATTTTTGTAGTATGTCATGAGTAGTTCTATACTTAGGATTTTCCTTCCTAGTAGGTTTTTCCTAGTTCAAAGGCTATATATAGAAAGACAAGAATTTTTCGAAGTTTAAAGGTTCACTTGAGCGATCTTTTCTTCTTAAATCCACTTCAAAATTAAACTAAGTTTTCTTCTGGGCGGAATGGTTGTCGGGTCAACGAGTGAGATTTTGGTGGAGGACGGCCACCCAGGAATCAAACAAGTCTGCCATGTTTCAGAATTCAGAAGCTTCCAGTGCAACCACAATACATATGGGCTCTGTCTTGGCCTAGTACTTAGTGGGAAACCTCACCTAGGTACCAACATTTGTAGGTTCTTGGCACGGTTGGATCCATAAGGTAGAGGGGCTACTAAGGGAAAGCCTCGCCATGGTCTAGTATGTAAAAGGACCTGATCGTGGATTGTGGGTAAAGTGCACAAACTCTCGAGAGTATTGCAATCTGATTGATCAGTTGTGTTCACAGAAACAGAACAACATTGAGCATCTGAAGGATGGAGCCTCTGAAAGATCTTCCTCTCTCTCTTGCAAAACTTAAAGTTTTCTAAAAACCCAAGGCGTGAGTCATATCGCTATTGGGTGGGTTTGGGAACTTGGTGAGTAATATCCAAGTGTTAGGTTGTTTGGACACTTGGTGAGTAATATACTCGTGTGCCATTCGACCCTATATTACTTAAGCGATAATTACAAAGTAGGAAAACTCTCTCTCTCTCTTTACCATACTTAGAGAAAATTAGCTTTGAGCAAATGAACTCCACAGCCTAAACTAGCCTTGCATGTAGAGTTAGTCTTTTCTTTCCTTGGTGTAATTTGCCAATATATTCAAAGTATTGACCCAACTTGTTGGCTGCACGTTTTATGTGCAGAATTTGGAGATCGTTGAAAGGTGTGCTAGGATCGCGGGTCTTCACTCAACCTGCATGTGGCATTGATGGGACTCCAAGTTGTATATATTTCGCTTCTGTTGTAATAATGTAAACTCTGGATTATTCGGTTCATGTAATAAAGACTTGTGTTTTACATGATATTTCATCGACTGTGAGTGCTAGCTATTGATCCAGGGACTAGCATGTTAATCACAGGGACTTAGGATCTTTCTTGATTCGAGGTCACTACAGATGGTATCAGAGCATAAGTTGACTGTAGATCGTGACCCTAGACATGGAAAAACCTTAGGAGTAATATTTTATAAGTTATTTTAGAAAAACTCTCATACTTCTCATCATCTACCTTTGGGGTTTTAAAATTTCTTAAGTATTTTCTTTTCAACATTAGAGATGACCATTTCAAGAAGAAACTTCTCTCAAGATTACCTTTTCAAAGAAGATCATCTCAATGTTTCGATTAAGTTAGGACTTGAAGACCTCCATGAAAGATGTTCCAAGACTAAAGCTACGAGATTGAAGACTTCAAGGCTACAAGAACCAAAGACTTCGAAGGCCTTAAGTCAATGTTATTAACTAAAGAACTCAAAAGATTGAAGATTATGAAGAACATGAATACTATCAAGAGAACAAAGACTTTTCAAGACTCGAAGCCTTGAAGTTTCCAAGTGACCTATTAGGAAGCAAACCGAATAGATTTTGCTAAATATAGATGCGACAAATTGTTTGCTATCTTGTATGGTTTATTACCTTAGCTAATGAAAACCTACTTTCTAAAAAAATTGCTTGGATGGGTTATTCTTATTCTCCCATACTCCATTCGTTCCTACTCTAAACCTTGGTCAACTTGACAGATGGACCATATCAATAAAGAGGACAAGGAACTCAACTTCACCAAGCATAAGAGCCACGCCGATGCAAAGAGGTGGATGCACCAGGTTGAAGAAAGAATGAAGGATGCCAACATTGAAGCCAATAGAATGGTCCATTATGCCACCCAATCCCTAAAGGATGAGGCTGCAACCTGGTGGGAGATGCAACAAGCCATTAATGATCATCAAGGGATGATATCTTGGGGATAATTTAAAGAGGTTCTACTACAATCTCGTCTCGTCACTCGTATACCCAAAACCCAAGAAGTTGAAGTCCCAAAACATTCAGCTTGCACGATCTGTGGAGAAATAGGACATACCTCCAAGGAGCATTGTGATCATTGCCCCTACTGTGAAGAAAGGCACCCATCAGAAGAATGCCCCACCTCTTAGGTTACATGCTTCTTGTGTGAAGGAACCAACCATAACCCCTCTCAATGCCACCTATACCCGATAGTACAACAAGTGAATCAGCAAGTTAGAGATGGGAGCACCAAGGCATGTCATCCTTACCAAAGAAGAGGAAGGATCTAAGCAAAGTGATGTGCTTCCAGTGTCACAATCCTAGGCATTATGTTGTTGATTGTCCAGAACAAAAAAATGTGGGTGGAAAGGATGGAAACAATGATGGTAATGGTAATAGATGTAGCAACAAGAAGCCCAAGAAAGATCCTAGCCAGGTGACATGCTACAAGTGTGGTGAAACAGGGCATTACACGTCAGATTGTCCCGAGAAAAGGAAGAATGGTGATGGAAATCGCAATCACAATGGCAATGGCAAGAAGCCCAATCTGTCCATCAGGCTACGGTGAATATATGTTAGTGTGACATAGTCTTTCAAATCATTGTACCCGGAGAACCCAACAAATACACCTTTTAACGGTGGTAGTACCGTAGTGTGAACCGAACCTATTTCTTTCTAGCCTTCTCGAATCTCGAGGACAAGATTCCTTTTAAGGGTGGTAGTCTGTAACATCCCAAAACTTTCTTAAATTTTTGGAATGTTAAAATAAATTAATAAGTTGATTGAATTGTTTGACCTGGTTGAAATTTGATTGAAAAGAAAAAAATTAGGATTATTCAAACTTTCCTAAGCACACTAAAAATGAATGGTTTATCATGACTGCCCAATTAGGTTTGGAAGTTTTGTATAAATCCAAAAACAATGTGTTGCATTGCATCATGGAATCTCATGCAAACCCTCATTCAAAAAGAATCTCGTGTCAAAAACCCAAATTAAATCCCCAGAATCATTCATGAAGGTTCCTATAAGAGAAATACATTTTGAATATCTGAAGGAAATGAATATTGTTCTTGAGATGCCCTAAAAATATTTTGGAAATTATCAAACCCCAAACCCTATTTTAAATACTCCAAAGTTGCCAAACAATACAATATATGCAAATGGCATTTTTGACATTTTAAAACTTGCACATAAAAATTCTCTATACACACTAAAAGGTGTATTTTGAATTTACAAAAAAATTGGAAATAAAATTTACTCCATTTGGAGTTACTATGAAGAAGTTATAAAAGAAATACAATAACAGAAGATAGAAAAAATGAAAAGAATAAGAAAAAACCGTAACCTAACTAGACTACCCCGGCCCGAGCCAGCCCAGCCCATCTATCCCTCCTCGCCTTCTCTCCTGCACGCGAGCAGCACATAGCGAGCCCGCAGACGGCCCGAAGCATCGCTCCTGGCCCAACCCTTCTCTTCTATCTACCTCGCCACGCGGCACACACAACGGCTGTGGCCCGCCAGCAGCCCAACAAGTGGAGCACCTGAGCCCGCTCACCTCTCTACCGCCGACATGCGAGACCCACCTGGTCTCCACCCACCTCGCGCCAGGAGGCCGTGTTCTTCACGAGTAGACGATGAGGCCGGGAAAATCTTCGGTTTCTGGCCAATTACCTTGTCCCTTCTCCAAGATGAAAGGCGCCCATCAAATTTCCTGTGTTCCCTCCCCCCGAGACCCTCTGTAAACCCTAATAATCGCCCTTGCTAACGAAATCTTCCATGATTCTGATCTACATCTATCACCGCCATTGTTAAGCTCAGGAGGTCAAGATTCCATGTCGTTCCATCGCCCCTTCTACCTCCTGCCCACTTAATTGTGATCCCCATCATCCAATGTTCATACCATGCTTTTTCCCATTCTGTAGAGCACCAGGCCGCCCGGGATTGCTCGCCGGAGCTCACCAACGCCGTCCCGCTCCATCCGCGCCTTGTCATCCCTACAGGAAGCAAACGACGACGGGGTGGCCACTAGCAAAGTCTCCATCGCCTCCAGAACCTCGTTCGTGTGTTCTTCATCACCGACAACCGCCGGAGCACCATCAGCCTTGCCCACCGACACGTCCACCGCCGCTCGCCGTCGCCCGTGCCAGCCAACTCTGGTCCTTCCGTTCTTAGCCATCGGATCTCATCTGAACGACCAAGATTAGATCAATCTCTTGAAGGGGTATCGTCCAACCAGAGCATGCCACATCGCTGTCCTCATCACCATACCCCGCCAGTGCCATGTCGTCAAGCCAGGTCAGTCCCCGCGCCCACTCAACGCTGACGCAATAAAAATAATAGATCTAATATTAAAATTGCAGAAAATTGTATAAACTTGCAAAAATCATATAATAATATTCGTAGATCCAAAAAGGACAAATAATATACCTATGGATTCAGAAACATATGTAGAATATTAATATGAGATTAGATCTAACTTTTATAGTTCATATTTATTGTAGTAATTTAATTGGTTAAATAGCCTTTTAATGGTATTTAAATTGTAGAAAAATAACTACCGCTCAAAAAATACGAATAATATACCTATGAATTCATAAAAATATGAAGATTATTATTATGGTATTAGATCTAGGTTTTATAGTATAGTTTTATTGTCATAATTTAAATAGTATATTGGGTATTCTAGACTAAATAAATTATAGTAAATTATTTGTACATCACAAAAATACAAATAAAGTATATATGGATTCATAATTTCATATAAGACATTAATATGATGTTATCTCCAATTCTTGAGATGTAAAAATTGCTGAAGTAATTTAATTAGTTTTAATGGTCATTAAAATGACTAAATTCATAATAAATTATTTAAAGATCATAAAAATATAAATAATATGTCTACGGATTCAGAATTTTTCGTAGGATACAAATCTGGCCTTAGATATAATTTTTGATGAAGTAAATATTTTTAATTATTTAAATTCTATTAAATAGTAATTAAACCATAGAAAAAGATTTAAAACTCCGATTAGGGTGAATCCAATTCCTACGGGTTCATAATAATGACCTCTTTATAGTATAGCTTAGAACCAAATTTTACTCCACAATTAGGACAGAAGTTGCGACAAAACTATTAAAACCCCTTTATTAGCAATCAACATTTATTGATAAATACCCTATTGCATTAAATGATCTCATACATGCATCATATGATCTAATAATGCTCATAGAACTAAATATAACCATTGTAACATATTAAATCACCATGCATGTTTGTGATCATCCTTGTTGTGTTTGCTATGTTGCAATTGTTTTGATTGGAACTATTTTTGTCCTCGCGTTAGATTGTTCGGAGGGTTCGATTGCTATGGAGAAATACAATCGTCACCCATATTATCAACATAAGGCAAGTTACACCACTTGTTCATATTTTTGTCCCGGTTTTATCTATGCATGTCTTGATTTTCAAGTTCTGTAGTGTGCATGTGTAGGATGTTCTGGTAGAATTTTTCTTAGCATTATTTTTGCAAGTGTGATGATTTTTGTAGTATGCCATGAGTAGTTCTATACTTAGGATTTTACTTCCTAGTAGGTCTTTCCTAGTACAAAGGCTATATATAGAAATACAAGAAATTTTCTAAGTTTAAAGGCTCTCTTGAGCGATCTTTTCTTCTCAAATCCACTTCAAAATTAAACTAAGTTTTCTTCTAGGCGGAATGGTTGTCGGGTCAACGAGTGAGATTTTTGTGGAGGACGGCCACCCAGGAATCAAAGAAGTCTGCCATGTTTCAGAATTCAGAAGCTTCCAGTGCAACCACAATACATATGGGCTCTATCTTGGCATAGTACTTAGTGGGAAACCTCACCTGGGTACCAACATTTGTAGGTTCTTGGCATGGTTGGATCCATAAGATAGAGGTGCTACTAAGGGAAAGCCTCGCCATGGTCTTGTCTGTAAAAGGACCTGATCGTGGATTGTGGTTAAAGTGCACAAACTCTCGAGAGTATTGCAATCTGATCGATCAGTCGTGTTCACGGAAACAGAACAATATTGAGCATCTGAAGGATGGAGCCTCTGAAAGATCTTCCTCTCTCTCTTGCAAAACTTAAAGTGTAACATCCCTAAAATCATGATTTCAAAGATTGCATATCATTCATTCATGCATATAGTTTTGAGATCAATTTCAAACCAAATTCAAGAAAACAGAAGCACATAGTGCTATCATTTTATGTGAGCAAACTTAAAACAAATGGCCATCCCCATTTGAGAGCTTGAATGTTTTAAACCAAGATTGTTGTCTCCCTTGTTGATTGGTTTGAGTGTGGAGTTAGAACAAAATTTTACAAAATAAAAATGGGTTCAAAACCATTTTCAATCTTTTGCAAACCTAGTGCTAAGTCACTGTTATTTTGTCTCTCCAAAAATGACCAAACCAACTCAAAGTGACCACATGGTTTTATGCCAAGATTTGTGACTATTGCACACTACAAAAGTCCAGAAAAGATTTGAATTCAAAAAGAGTTTTAATTCATTTGAAACTCAATCCAGAAAATCAATTCAGAAATAGAAAAGGATTAAAGAAAAAGAAAAAGGCCGGCGCTCCTATTCTAGCCCAACAGCAAAATCGGCCCAGCTAGCCCACCCGGGCCACCTCTCTCTCTCTCGCACGCGCAGACGCACCCGCGGAGTCACTGACGCCAGGACCCCACCTCCCTTCTGTTTATTCCGCTGACAGGTGGACCCGTGACCCCGTCGTCGTCTTCGTCAATCACGCGCACATGCTCCGCTCTCGCCGCCGTTACTCGCCGCAGTCACTTCCGCGTTAAATCCCCTTGATTCCGCGAGTAACTCCACGCCCCGCTCCGGCTATAAGGACCGCTCCCCCTCGCGGTCATTTCCCCCCACACTGCACTCTCTTCTCGCCACCAGGCTGCCCCTATTTCGTGTTGCACTGCCGCAGCTCCGACGATCTCCGGCGAGATATTCCGGTAAGACCCCGTTGCACCTTGCTACCTAAACTTGCCAGTACGATCTCCGCAACCATGCGCATCTTCTGACCCCTCTGGTGCATGCTAGGAACATCCAGAGCCTCGGCAACGTCGGCGACCACACGAGTCAGACGACCCCCTCAACTCCGGTGACCAATTGCGGTAAGCTCCGAGCGCCCCGTGCCCCCTCTTGCATACGAGGTTGTTCGCCACTGTCTTGCGCATCTCGTAATCCATCGGGTTCGTGCTAGGGCGAGGCGAAACCTCGGCAACGACTACGACAGCAACTACCCGACGCCGTGCACAACTCCGACGAGCTCCAGCAGCCCCTGCCGTGTGCCCCTTGCCAAGCCACCGCCACGTTGAGCTTCGCCTCGTCACTGCGATTCAGGTGAGCACACTCTCCCCTCCCCGAGCGACCTAGAACGCCAGCACCGCCGCTGGCAGAGCGCTCCGCCGCTCGCCGTCGTCGCGCGCCGCCAGAACTTGGTCGTTTGATCAAGAACCATTGGATCTAGATCCAACGCGCGTAATAGAATCACTTAAGCGAAGCGGTACGTTAGATCTGAGCCGTGCACGTTTACTTAGATCCAACGATCTGCGTCGATCGATCCGCCCGAACCGGTACGGGCCAATAGGAAACAGACGCGTGGCTAGGGTTTGTTTAAAAACAGAATTTGAAAACAGATTTGAATCCAAATTTGATTTAGCTATAACTTTTGATTCCCACGTTAGATTTTGGCAAATTTTATACCGTTGGAATCAGGAAGACAAGCCCTTTCTGTTTATGAAATGTGTTTAGTGTTTAGCTTCTGTTAAAATGACTTTATTTGCAGAAACTTGTTTAGGACTATTTTAATCATATGAATTGTTTAGGAAATTGCTTTAGTGTCAAATAAACTTGGTTTAGCAAGATTTTGACTTGTATATGATTCAGTACTATGCACTTGCTTGGTTGGGTTTTAAAAATCACCACTTAGCATTTTGCATGCATGCATATATTTATGTTTGTATATGAATTGTGTGTAATTTTGTGCTACCATTCTTTGTGTAGAATTTGGTGCTAGTGATTGTAATTGTGAAGAGTGCTACTCTCCCAACTACCAAGGCAAGTGGTACTTCATGAATATTTCCATCCCTATATTTTTATACTAAGCATTAGAAATATTTTGCTAAGTCTTGCATGTTACTTATTTTGCCAAATGCCATGTTGGGAAATCCTAAGTAGTTGTAGAATTGCTAGGAAATTTCAAAGTTAAGTTATTATCTATGCCATGCTTAGCCTAGCTAGTAGCAAACAAGGGTTGGTAAAATATACATGCTATGGTGAAAATATTTCTAAGTCTTTGGACTTATGTTTTTCTTAATAAAACAACTAAGTCAATGAATCACCTGGGTGGAAAGGGACTTGATTGGTGGTTTTTGGTTGAGTGGTTACACAAGGCCCATAGCTATGGTTTACCTTGTGTATCTCACTTGTGGAAAGCCACCCAGGAACAAAGGTATTTTAGAGGCCAAGTGTTGAGAAGCTTATAGTGCAGCCACTTGGCAATATGGGCTCTGCCTGGATCACATAAGTTGCTAGAACTTAGCCATTTGGACAGTTGGTGGTAGTGGTAATGATAGGTTGGAGCGCGTCCATTTGGTCTAAGGAAAGGCTTCTGAAAGGTCCTGTCTTGGGAAACCAAGTCTGGTGGGGAAAGTGCACAACCTCTGCAGATGGAAAAATCTAAGTACTTAGCCAAGTCCATGGCAATGGACAACTTGAGCGTCAAGACATGGAAGCTATCAAGAATCTCATCACTCCAACTTCTAAGTAAAAACTTGTGGGTGAACAAGGGTGAAGGACCTCAATGTCTATTGATGGTTTCTTGGGAAAAGTTTTGACAAAGAAAAACTTAGTGATTTCAACTAATAGGAAAAACCTATTTTGAGCAAAGCAAGCCAAGCTACACTTAGCCAAAATTGCATATAGTAAGCTAGTCCACTTAAAATTTACTAAGGTATCACTTGCCAATACTATTCCAAAGTATTGACCAACTGTGGCTGTAACTTGTGATGTTGCAGGTTACTCTGATGAGGATTAGGTGTCATGAGTCTACACTCAACATGTTTGCCTGTGGCACATGAAGATGAAGACTTATATTTATTTACTTATTCAAACTCTTGTATTAGGCCTGTGGCCTTGAGTTGTAAAGACTATGTTATCTCTGGAATGGATGTAATAAATGACCTTTGTATCTGTGTACTTCATCTTAAACTGTGGATGCTAGCAATGATCCAGGGACTAGCATTGCAATCACAGGGATCCTTTTCCTTTACAAAGGAGGGATCTTACAGATGGTATCAGAGCACTGTGTTTCCTGTAGGATTATGACCCTAGGATTGGAAACCACTAAGGAAAATTTTCAACTACTTCTACACTTGTCTATTCTTCTCGTAAACTTTTCTAATCTTCTCTCTCATCTCTATTTGTAGATGAACTACATCAACGAAGCCGTAAGGAAAGGACCACTCATGACAATGACTTTGGAGTGTGAGACAGAATTCCCCAAGGCTCTCAAGGACCTCATGGTTGCATTAGAGATACAAGGTGCAGCTGTGTACATGGGTTTTCCAGTGATGGGTGAAGGAATGGAATACTGGTGGGTGCAACTTCACTTGTATAAAAACAAGGAAGACAACCATCAGGAAAAAGGATTCTGCATGTTCACCAATTCAGTGGTGCACCCTACATTCTTTGAATCAGCAAGGGATGCAGCTTGGAAGACCATCAAAGAACTTGGTGATAGAGTCAAGTGCAGAATGCTCAACCTCCAAAATGAACTAAGGAAAGAGAAGGAACATACCCAAGAGTTGGAAGCTACCAACCAAACCTTAAGAGGAGATTTTATAGACTTAGTGATGGAATCATGTGAGCAAGATAGGTTGAATGCTTCTAGAAACATTGTGTTAGCCAACAGATCCAGTGAGATAGGATTGTAAACGTACTTCGTTAGTTAGACCACCACCTATCACCTTATTTTCCAAAATGTTGCTTAAAATAAGATTGAACCTTGGTTGTTGTAATGGTTTCATGTATGCATGACTTGTGTGTTTTGCTTCCCAAGGATGTGTATGTGATGTTATGTCTTTTGTTTTATCTTGAATTGTGTTGTTCTAACTTTTCTATCTTATAAATAGATGCCTATTACCATCAGCACTGTTGAGGAGTTCCAGGTTACCCGCTTTGGTCCTCGTATCGTTGAGCTTACCACCTTGCTCAATCTCCCTCTTCCCACCATCATGGTGCATCCCCTCACCAAGTTTGAGAGGAAGGACCTCTGGGGCTTCAAGGTGAACCTGCCCGGACGCCAGACAGAGCCTACTACGGAGGCCATCGTCTTCAAGCTTATGCACGATCACAGGGAGAGAGGCCTTGAGGTAGTGATGCAGGATCTGATAGGACGTCTGCTAGGACGACACTCCCGCCAGGTTAGAGGCACCCACTTTCACGTCTTCGGAAGACGTGATGAGGATGGAGAGTCCATCGACTTCGAGGACGATTCGAGGGACGCAGCAGAGCCGATACGCCTATACCTCCAGGACTTAGAGTCTCTCATTAGGCACGTGGACACGAACAGGACCAATGTCATGCTCAGCAAAGATGAGCTCCAGATGCAGCTTCGCGAGAAGGACAAGCTCTTCGCGCAGCAAGACGAGATAGTCAAGGAAATGGAGGCGAAGTTCGAGACCCAGGACAGGAAGTTCAAGAGTCAGGAGAAGCGTGTCCAGGATAGGAACAAGAAGATCCGGGACATGACTGAAGAACTGCAGTCCAAGGACTTCGAGCTAGAGCAGCAGCAGTCGGTGATCGAGAGGCTTCGTTCCCAGAAGAGGGCTCTCAAGGCCAAGATAGAGTCCTTGACCACTAGCATTGAGGAGAACAAGACCGCGATGGAGAACGCAGGTCTTACCTTTGTCGAGGAGGAGATTGATGCCGATGAGTAGATTTGACTACTCGTTTATCTTTTATTATCATACTTGTTATTTGAGAACTTGTTATTGGACCATCCAACATGTGGATGGCTTGCTACTTGTGTGTTTTACTTTGTGAACTTGTTATCTTGTTGTTGAACTTTTATCTTGTGTTGCATGTTTGTGTTTGCTTATGTGATGTAATGTGCATGGAAGCATCTATGGGTATCTCATTCTTATCTCTATTTGAACAAACCATAGATGCCTCCCCGTCGTGCAAACCCCAACCCCAACAACAACAACAACATCACTCCAGAAATGCAACAAATGATGACTGCTCAAACACAGCTGATGCAGAGGATGACAACATTCATCCAGAACCAAAACAATAACAACAACAACAACAACAACAACAACAACCCTCCGGGCTTTGATATGCTCACCAGGTTCTTGAGATTGAGGCCAGCTAAGTTCTCAGGGACGACTGATCCCATGGTGGCCAACGATTGGCTACGCTCAGTAAACAAGGACTTGGTAACCGTGGGTTGTACGGATGCTGAAAAAGTCAGATTTGCAGCACATCTGCTGGAAGGGCCAGCCGCCACTTGGTGGGACAACTTCCAGATCACCACTCCCATAGATGAAGTGACATGGGCTATCTTTGAGGATGGCTTTCGCACTGCTCATATCTCATCAGGAGTGATGAGCCTGAAAAAGAAAGAGTTCCACAATCTGAAGCAGCGCCATCGCAGCGTGGCTGAATACATTGAGGAGTTCAACAATCTGGCGCGTTATGCACCGGATGAAGTTGACACTGATGCCAAGAGAAAGGAAAAATTTTTGGAAGGCTTGAATGATGAGCTGAATCTGCAATTGGCTGTGGCATATGTTCCCACTTATCAGTCGCTCTGTGACAAGGCTGCAATATTGGAGAACAAAATGAAGCAAGTCGAGAGTAGAAAGAGAAAGCACTCCGACAAGCACAGCTCGGGATCGTCTCACAAACGATCTCACTATGATGACAGCGGAAGCTCAGGATCCCACAAGCATGGGAAATTCAACAAGCACCACAACCACAACCGTCATGACAACAAGCATCATCGCAGTCATGACAATGACAAGTACAAGAACCACAAGAGTGGACATAAGAACCACCATAGTGGCAATGGAAGTGGAAGTGGAAGTCAGCCTGTTAAGAGAGACATCAGTCAGGTTGAATGCTTCAAATGCAATAAGATGGGGCATTATGCAAATGAGTGCCCTAAAAAGAAAGTTGAAGGACCTATCAAGCCCAATCCTTTCCAGAAAGGACAGGTGAACCACATCAGTGTGGAGGAGGTCTATGAGGAACCTGATGCTGTTGCTGGTAAGTTCAGACTCAATTCTATTCCAGCATTTGTTCTTTTGATACTGGAGCATCGCATTCATTCATATCAAAAGCATTTGTTGATAGAAATGGGTTTCCAACTGAAAATATTGGGTGTCCAATAAAAGTTAGTTCTCCGGGTGGAGATATGATAGTAAGCCTTGGATGCCGGGATCTAGTAATAGAGTTTGGAAAACATAAATTTCCAGTAAGTCTGATAATCCTAGATTCCCAAGGACTGGACGTAATATTGGGAATGGATTGGATGGCTAAGTATGAAGGAGTGCTGGATTGTGCTAATCGTACTGTTGCACTCACAACCCCGGAAAGAAAGCGGATTAAATTCAAGTCCAATTTTGAATCTAAAGGAAGTAAGCTAAATTCTCTTAAGGGGTTAGCATGGATAATGTGCCAATTGTGAGGGAGTATCCAGATGTGTTTCCGGAAGAACTACCGGGAATGCCACCAGATAGAGATGTGGAGTTTCTGATAGATTTGGTACCAGGGTCTAGACCAATAGCAAAGAGACCATATAAAATGTCAGTTGATGAACTAAAAGAACTCAAGAAGCAACTAGGAGAACAGTTACAGAAAGGATTTATTCAACCAAGTTCTTCATCTTGGGGAGCCCCAGTCTTATTTGTGGAGAAGAAAGATAGAAGTCAAAGGCTATGCATAGATTACCGTTCACTCAACGAGGTAACTATCAAGAACAAATATCCTTTGCCTAGAATCAATGACTTGTTTGATCAGCTTGAAGGAGCATGTGTGTTCTCAAAGATTGATCTAAGGTCAGGCTATTTTCAACTCAAGATAAGAGAACAAGACATACCTAAAACAGCGTTCACCACAAGGTATGAATTGTATGAGTATACCGTAATTCCTTTTGGCTTGACCAATGCTCCAGCATACTTCATGAATATGATGAACAAGGTGTTCATGGAATTTCTTGACAAGTTTGTTGTCGTTTTCATCGATGACATCTTAGTCTACTCCAAGAGCAAAGAAGAACATGAAGTACACTTGCGTTTGATACTTGAGAAGTTGAGAGAGCATAAACTTTATGCCAAATTCAGCAAGTGTGAGTTCTGGTTAGAGGAAGTTGGTTTTCTTGGTCATTTTATGACGAAGGATGGTGTAGCAGTTGATCCTGCTAAGGTTTCAGTTGTGACTGAATGGTAATCTCCCAAGTCCGTGAAAGAAGTTCGTAGTTTCCTTGGCTTAGCAGGTTACTACAGAAGGTTCATTGAAAATTTCTCTAAGGTAGCTAAGCCCATGACTGAATTGTTAAACAAAGACAGGAAGTTTGCTTGGTCTGAAGGTTGTGAACTCAGCTTTCAGGAATTGAAGAAGAGACTTGTGACAGCACCAGTCTTGTGTCTGCCAGATTTGGAAAAAGATTTCCAAGTATATTGTGATGCATCTCAACAAGGTTTGGGTGCAGTACTTATGCAAGACGGTAAAGTTGTGGCTTATGCCTCGAGACAACTCAAAACTCATGAAGTAAACTATCCTACTCATGATTTAGAGTTAGCCTCTGTTGTCCATGCACTCAAAACATGGAGACACTATATTTTGGGAAAGCGATGTGAAGTGTTCACAGATCACAAAAGTTTGAAGTATATCTTCACCCAAAAGGAAATTAATATGAGACAAAGAAGATGGCTAGAACTTATCAAGGACTATGACTTAAGTTTGCAATACCATCCCGGTAAAGCAAATGTTGTAGCAGATGCTCTAAGTCGTAAGGTATTTGTGAATGGCCTTACCAAAGGAGAATTGCCAGATGATCTGTGTACCCAATTTAGGAAACTCAGATTGGAGATTGTGCCTGAAGGACATCTCATGTCTTTGGATGTTCAACCCACTTTGTTGGACAAGATCAAAGAAGCCCAGAAGATTGATAAAGAAATCGAAGAGATTAAAGAAAAGATTGGCAAAGGAAAAGCCAAAGGGTTCCATGAAGACGAACAGGGTACTTTATGGCATGGGAAACGTATCTGTGTTCCACAAGATCCGGAACTGCGGAAACTGATTTTGCAAGAAGCACATAACTCTCCGTATTCTATTCATCCGGGTAACACCAAAATGTACATGGACATGAAAGAAAGATTTTGGTGGAATAATCTCAAGAAGGACATCGCCGAACATATTGCTTTGTGTGATGTGTGTAGTAGAGTGAAAGCGGAGCACCAAAAACCAGCAGGTTTGCTTCAACCACTACCTATTCCTGATTGGAAGTGGGACAAGATTGGTATGGATTTCATTACCAGATTACCAAGGACCCGGTCAGGTTATGATTCCATATGGGTAGTAGTGGATCGCCTAACTAAAGTGGCTCATTTCATACCCGTGAAGACAACCTATACAAGTGCTAAGTTAGCCAAAATCTACATGAGTAGAATTGTATGTCTACATGGAGTACCCAAGAGTATTGTGTCAGATAGGGGAACTCAATTCACTTCCCATTTTTGGAGACAGCTACATGAGTCATTGGGAACGAGGTTGGAATTCAGTACTGCTTTTCATCCTCAAACCGATGGACAAACAGAAAGGACTAATCAGATTCTTGAAGACATGTTGAGGGCGTGTGACTTAGACTATGGAGCCAGTTGGGACAAAAGTTTGCCTTACGCAGAATTTTCTTATAACAACAGCTATCAAACCAGCATTGAGATGGCACCGTTTGAGTTTCTCTATGGAATAAAATGTACCACCCCATTGTTATGGAATGGTGTGGGAGAAAGAAGTTTATTCGGGCCAGATCTTATCAAAGAAGCCGAAGAGAAGGTCAAATTGGTTAAGGACAGGTTGAAGATAGCATAGTCCCGACAGAAAAGCTACGCAGATCCTAAGCGTAGAGAAGTCACCTACGAAGTTGGTGATAGAGCCTATCTTAGAGTGTCACCACTTCGTGGAGTGAAAAGGTTCGGAGTCAAAGGAAAATTGGCACCAAGATATGTTGGGCCATTCAAGATTTTGAGTCGCAAAGGAGAAGTTGCCTATGAAATTGAATTTCCTGAATCTCTGTCAGCTGTCCATAATGTGTTTCATGTGAGTCAGCTTAAGAAATGTCACCCAGAAATGGAAGAAACTTCTTTGAAGGATACTATACCTTTGGAGGAAGTTCAACTAGAAAGTGATCTCACTTATGAAGAGAAACCTATCAAGATTCTTGAAACTGCAGAAAGAGTCACAAGGACTAAGACTATCAAGTTTTGCAAAGTACAGTGGAATCATCATTCCGAAGAGGAAGCAACATGGGAAAGAGAAGATGATCTTCGGAAAGACCACCCTCACCTATTTGCTAGCCAATCCGAATCTCGAGGGCGAGATTCACCTTAAGGGGGTTAGATTAGTAACATCCCTAAAATCATGATTTCCAAGATTGCATATCATTCATTCATGCATATATTTTTGAGATCAATTTTAAACCAAATTCAAGAAAACAGAAGCACATAGTGCTATCATTTTATGTGAGCAAACTTAAAACAAATGGCCATCCCCATTTGACAGCTTGAATGTTTTAAACCAAGATTGTTGTCTCCCTTGTTGATTGGTTTGAGTGTGGAGTTAGAACAAAATTTTACAAAATAAAAATGGGTTCAAAATCATTTTCAATCTTTTGCAAACCTAGTGCTAAGTCACTGTTATTTTGTCTCTCCAAAAATGACCAAACCAACTCAAAGTGACCACATGGTTTTATGCCAAGATTTGTGACTATTGCACACTGCAAAAGTCCAGAAAAGATTTGAATTCAAAAAGAGTTTTAATTCATTTGAAACTCAATCCAGAAAATCAATTCAGAAATAGAAAAGGATTAAAGAAAAAGAAAAAGGCCGGCGCTCCTATTCTAGCCCAACAGCAAAACCGGCCCAGCTAGCCCACCCGGGCCACCTCTCTCTCTCTCGCACGCGCAGACGCACCCGCGGAGTCACTGACGCCAGGACCCCACCTCCCTTCTGTTTATTCCACTGACAGGTGGACCCGTGACCCCGTCGTCTTCGTCAATCACGCGCGCATGCGCCGCTCTCGCCGCCGTTACTCGCCGCAGTCACTTCCGCGTTAAATCCCCTTGATTCCGCGAGTAACTCCACGCCCCGCTCCGGCTATAAGGACCTCTCCCCCTCGCGGTCATTTCCCCCCACACTGCACTCTCTTCTCGCCACCAGGCTGCCCCTATATCGCGTTGCACTGCCGCAGCTCCGACGATCTCCGGCGAGATATTCCGGTAAGACCCCGTCGCCCCTTGCTACCTAAACTTGCCAGTACGATCTCCGCGACCATGCGCATCTCCTGACCCCTCTGGTGCATGCTAGGAACATCCAGAGCCTCGGCAACGTCGGCGACCACACAAGTCAGACAACCCCCTCAACTCCGGTGACCAATTGCGGTAAGCTCCGAGCGCCCCGTGCCCCCTCTTGCATAAGAGGTTGTTCGCCACTGTCTTGCGTGTCTCGTAATCCATCTGGTTCGTGCTAGGGTGATGCGAAAACTCGGCAACGACTACGACAGCAACTACCCGACGCCGTGCACAACTCCGACGAGCTCCAGCAGCCCCTGCTGTGCGCCCCTTGCCAAGCCACCGCCACGTTGAGCTTCGCCTCGTCACTGCGATTCAGGTGAGCACACTCTCCCCTCCCCGAGCGACCTAGAACGCCGGCACCGCCACTGGCAGAGCGCTCCGCCGCTCGCCG
Source organism: Avena sativa (assembly GCA_916181665.1). Lineage (NCBI taxonomy): Eukaryota > Viridiplantae > Streptophyta > Magnoliopsida > Poales > Poaceae > Avena > Avena sativa. The sequence goes on from OV702280.1 coordinate 431,620,802, forward strand.
TCGTCGCGCGCCGCCAGAACTTGGTCGTTTGATCAAGAACCGTTGGATCTAGATCCAACGCGCGTAATAGAATCACTTAAGCGAAGCGGTACGTCAGATCTGAGCGCTGCACGTTTACTTAGATCCAACGATCTGCGTCGATCGATCCGCCCGAACCGGTACGGGCCAATAGGAAACAGACGCGTGGCTAGGGTTTGTTTAAAAACAGAATTTGAAAACAGATTTGAATCCAAATTTGATTTAGCTATAACTTTTGATTCCCACGTTAGATTTTGGCAAATTTTATACCGTTGGAATCAAGAAGACAAGCCCTTTCTGTTTATGAAATGTGTTTAGTGTTTAGCTTCTGTTAAAATGACTTTATTTGCAGAAACTTGTTTAGGACTATTTTAATCATATGAATTGTTTAGGAAATTGCTTTAGTGTCAAATAAACTTGGTTTAGAAAGATTTTGACTTGTATATGATTCAGTACTATGCACTTGCTTGGTTGGGTTTTAAAAATCACCACTTAGCATTTTGCATGCATGCATATATTTATGTTTGTATATGAATTGTGTGTAATTTTGTGCTACCATTCTTTGTGTAGACTTTGGTGCTAGTGATTGTGATTATGAAGAGTGCTACTCTCCCAACTACCAAGGCAAGTGGTACTTCATGAATATTTCCATCCCTATATTTTTATACTAAGCATTAGAAATATTTTGCTAAGTCTTGCATGTTACTATTTTTGCCAAATGCCATGTTGGGAAATCCTAAGTAGTTGTAGAATTGCTAGGAAATTTCTAAGTTAAGTTATTATCTATGCCATGCTTAGCCTAGCTAGTAGCAAACAAGGGTTGGTAAAATATACATGCTATGGTGAAAATATTTCTAAGTCTTTGGACTTATGTTTTTCTTAATAAAACAACTAAGTCAATGAATCACCTGGGTGGAAAGGGACTTGATTGGTGGTTTTTGGTTGAGTGGTTACACAAGGCCCATAGCTATGGTTTACCTTGTGTATCTCACTTGTGGAAAGCCACCCAGGAACAAAGGGATTTTAGAGGCCAAGTGTTGAGAAGCTTATAGTGCAGCCACTTGGCAATATGGGCTCTGCCTGGATCACATAAGTTGCTAGAACTTAGCCATTTGGACAGTTGGTGGTAGTGGGAATGATAGGTTGGAGCGCGTCCATTTGGTCTAAGGAAAGGCTTCTGAAAGGTCCTGTCTTGGGAAACCAAGTCTGGTGGGGAAAGTGCACAAACTCTGCAGATGGAAAAATCTAAGTACTTAGCCAAGTCCATGGCAATGGACAACTTGAGCGTCAAGACATGGAAGCTATCAAGAATCTCATCACTCCAACTTCTAAGTAAAAACTTGTGGGTGAACAAGGGTGAAGGACCTCAATGTCTATTGATGGTTGCTTGGGAAAAGTTTTGACAAAGAAAAACTTAGTGATTTCAACTAATAGGAAAAACCTATTTTGAGCAAAGCAAGCCAAGATACACTTAGCCAAAATTGCATATAGTAATCTAGTCCACTTAAAATTTACTAAGGTATCACTTGCCAATACTATTCCAAAGTATTGACACACTGTGGCTGTAACTTGTGATGTTGTAGGTTACTCTGATGAGGATTAGGTGTCATGAGTCTACACTCAACATGTTTGCCTGTGGCACATGAAGATGAAGACTTATATTTATTTACTTATTCAAACTCTTGTATTAGGCCTGTGGCCTTGAGTTGTAAAGACTATGTTATCTCTGGAATGGATGTAATAAATGACCTTTGTATCTGTGTACTTCATCTTAAACTGTGGATGCTAGCAATGATCCAGGGACTAGCATTGCCATCACAGGGATCCTTTTCCTTTACAAAGGAGGGATCTTACATAAAGTTTTCTAAAAACCCAAGGCGTGAGTCATATCGCTATTGGGTGGGTTTGGGAACTTGGTGAGTAATATCCAAGTGTTAGGTTGTTTGGACACTTGGTGAGTAATATCCTCGTGTGCCATTCGACCCTATATTACTTAAGGGAATATTTACAAAGTAGGAAAACTCTCTCTCTCTTTCCCATACTTGTTGGCTGCACATTTTATCTGCAGAATTTGGAGATCGTTGAAAGGTGCGCTAGGATTGCGGGTCTTCACTCAACCTGCATGTGGCATTGATGGGACTCCAAGTTGTATATATTTCGCTTCTATTGTAATAATGTAAACTCTGGATTATTCGGTTCATGTAATAAAGACTTGTGTTTTACATGATATTTCATCGACTGTGAGTGCTAGCTATTGATCCAGGGACTAGCATGTTAATCACAGGGAGTTAGGATCTTTCTTGATCCGAGGTCACTACATGCCTTTTTATTATAGTCATGAATATATTCATAATCTATTTTTGTGCCTCCTTCACTCCCTACACCAAAATTCCATGAAACTCTATGGTCACGAATTCTATTAAGTAAAGCCCAAGCTTTAGTTATAGGTAAATTCATTAAAGCTCCTCTCGCACAAGAGTCTAGTTCAATTTTATTAGGTTCAATTAAACCGCCATAAAATATATGCAATAAATACCATTCAGGCAAATCATGATGAGGACACTAACTAAGTAAATCTTTAAATCTTATATAAGCTCTTACTAGTCCTTCGTTAGGACGGTTCCTCGAAGTCATTATAAGACGCCGGATTCCAAAATATTTTGATAATGGATAATATTTAGATAAAAATTCGCAAGCTAAAATATCCCAAGTAGTAGTGGCTTTTGAGGGTAGAGATCTATACCATGAGAGAGATGTACTTGTCAAAGTTTGACTTAAAAGTTTAACCCTTACCTCATCGGCGGTATACCCCGTTAATTCGAACGTGCCACATATATATTTGAAACATGCAATATGCTCATATGGATCGGGATCTTCTTCATCTCCAGTAAATTGCTTCTTGTGTAAAATACCAAGTAATAGAGAATTTATTTCAAACCCCCTTATCTTTTCGTTGGAGTTGTCTCTTTTATATATATCATAGGGCTTCCCAAAGTGGTTGAGTGGGTTAGGACTAGTCATATGCCCAAACTCCATCATGTTGGTGGAAACATGTAACTCAAAACAAAACTTAACAAAACAAAAGTAAATAAGCAAGGACTAAGATACCTACATCGCTTAGCTCCCTGGCAACAACGCCATAAAATAGCTTGATGACTGCAAGTGCACAGATCGGTTATAGCTAGTTTCGAAATAAATATATCGATCCCAGAGGGAGAAGGAGTCTGAAGTCTAAGAATACTTGAAATAAATACTGAAAATAGAAATGCTAAATAAAGTTCTAAGTGACAAGATAAAATGTGAGTATTGTGTAAAAAGGTGTTTTGGGGGTTTTGGTATAAGATAACAATAAGTAAAGTAAATAAAACTGGATACAAAAAAATAAGTATTGCGTATGTAAAAGAGATTTGAAACTTCAGTGAGAAAAACCGTTCTCACGGATTAGCGGATACACCACTAGAATTACAAAGGGCTAAGGTAAAGATTATTATCATGAACATTCTTAACTATATATGTGTGGGAGGAACTTCGTATTTGGACAAAGAGGCAGCAACCACTACTCAAAGCATCGTCATAACCACAGCAGACAGCAATCAATGTCAGTTGAATTACTGTGCTATTAAGGGACATGATCCCGCAGGACGTATCCCATGGCATGGATAGTGTTTTGTGAGTTTCTTCGATTCCCAAGTTAATCAATTCCCAACTTAATACGTAAGGGGGTCCAACATCTTTATAGTCACTGTAAGTGCTAACATCCCTTCGTCTACCAACAAGTAGTTCCCTCCATCAAGTCCCCACAAGAGGCAAATATTGAGAGGTCGACTTCTCCCAACATCAAGATGTAGACAATCTGACACATGGTCACAACGATGAATATCATAATAAACTTTATCTTATTCCAATCTCATACTAGGGTTTATCCATCTCCCCAAGAACTAATGATCTACTCAGACATGGAGGCAATCAACATCATGGCAAAAGTAATGGAATCTATCATAGATGAATAGTACTTGTATAAATCCACAACGAGTATGGAAATTACAACAAGATCTAGACAAGATGTAGATGGGATGGATGGAGATGGTGGTGATGCAGCAGTTGATGATGAAGAGCGATGCCTTAGCCTCCCGTATCTGCGCAGGGCAAAGATGGATCCCCGGTGGATGAGTTCCCCCTCCAGATGCCTTCCGGAGGTTAGGTTTCGGTGATTTCTGGATGTTCTGTATGTCGTCTCCCCTATCCAGTTGCATGGGGTGAAACTATTTGAGGAGGCGGTTTCGGCGCCAACTATACGACGAGAACTATATGGCCGGAAAAGTTCTCCCGCCGAATAGTTAGTCGTTAACCCTTTTGTACCCTCCAATTGCTTCGGGTTTTCTTCTGGTGTTATTAATATTTCCCAAATAAGAAATTTACGTAGTTTTTGGCTCCTTTTCACTCCAATATAACTGGTCCAAGTATTAGGTCCATCGGATCCATCATCTAATCTGATCCTGGTGAAAATAAACATAAAAAGTGTGTGTGAACGCCGTAAAATACCAAGATCCTACCTCTACAATGCAAAATAATAATCTAAAACATGATGCAAATATGCACTCATCACCTTTCCATTACAAAAACAGCACAAGTGCAAGGAAGGGAATGAGAGAGTACATACCTTTGCACCAACATATATATGGTGAGAGACACTAAATGAGATCAAGAAAATCCTCCACCATATATAACCACCAAGAATACCACATAAGCATAACATACCACAAGGTCACATACATACCACATAGAAGCACAAATAATACATAGTAGCACACATAATACAAAGTAGCACAAATAACAAGGTCCACAAGCACACATAAGAGAGGAAAAGTTCACGAGCATGAAAGGATCAAAAAAGAAGCCAGCTCGTGACTAGGCCCATGCAAATCCTGTAAGAAACCTAACAAATATATTTCTCCCCCTTTGGCATCAAGACACCAAAAACGGAAGAAGGACCAATCTAAGCGCTCCAACCAAAGATGGGAGGAGGAGAAGGCTCGGGGTCCAAGGAGGCGTTGTTCCAAGCAGGCGGGGGTGTGGCATCCCGCAAAACCACTACTAGAAAATCGCGTTGTTTTTGTGCATTGCATCCTCATGACCGCATGCTCATGTCATCAGGCCACATTGCATTTGAGCATCGTCATCACATTGCATTTGCTTGCATAAAACTATTTGCGGAAAAACCTGTTTTTGTTTTCTAAAATGCCCCGTCTTTGTTCAAACACAAAACCCGGGTCTCCGGATTATTTTGTTTTGTCTGCTATCGGTTTGCAAAAGCCCTGTTTGAAATAAATAAAATATTTAATTATTTTAGGGGGGGCAGTCGAACGGGCCGATTCGACCCAGACGACCACCCCCAGAATAAAACGGTCCACCCCAAAATCCCTAATCTACCTAGTCCTAATCTACCCACCCAACCAGCCACCTCACCCCACCCAATCCTCTCTCGCCACCTCACCTCTCTCCCTCCCCCCACCACTCACACGCTGCCACCTCACCTAACCTCCTCTTTCACTCCCCTCCACCTCACCCGTCGGACCCACCCCCACCACAGCCCAAACCGACCCACTCCCTCCCTCTTCCCTGCCCACACTCAGCACACACGCACACAACCCCCACCACGCGCGCTGGCCCACCCCGACGCCCTGGCCCACCCACTCGTCCCCACGCGACCACACCACCCCGCACCTGCCCTCTCCCCGCTCCAGCGTCTCCTCCCTCTCTCTCAAGCAGAGCCCCGCCGCCGGCCTCTCCTCCCCGGCGCGCTCTCCCCCGCTTCCCCTCTGCCTCACCGCGCTCGCCCCGCCCTCCGCTTTCCCTCCGGCCGCCGGGCTTCGCTCCACCGCCTCCCTCTTCCCCTCCCCGCGGTCGCCCCTCCCCGATGTCTCCTCCCGGGCCGCCGGCGCGCCCTCCCGGCCTCTCCTCACCGCCGCCTTCCCTCCCCGCTCCCCCACCCTCGCGTCCACCCTCTTCTCTCTCTGCGGCCCGCCTCCTCCGCCTTCCGCCGTGCCGGCGTCCTCCCCCTGCGGGCTCCTCGCCACCAGGAGCCGCCTCTGCCGGCGTCGCCCCTCACCTCGTCCCCGCCCGTCCTCCTCCTGCCGCGTCGGGCTCCTCCCCGCCACCATCGGCTCCGCCACCGAGCTCCGCGCCCGGCGCCCTTCCTCCTCCTTCGCCCCTCCCCGTCGGCTTCCTCCTCTCCGGCCGCCCGCCGTCGCCAAGGCCACCTCCTCCCGTGCGCGCCGCCGACCCAAGCCGCCCGTCCGTCCCCCACCTGCCCCTCGCGAGCGCCGCCAACCCCCTCTGCGTGGCCCCGAGCTCCATCCTCGCCCCGTCCTCCGTCAGCGGCACCGCCGCGCAGCCCCGAGCCCTCTCGCCGCCAGAACCTCTGAACGCCTCGAGCGCCTCGCCCCTTCTCCGCAGCAGCTCAGGTCGAGCGCCCTAGTCCTCGTCCTGCGCGTGCTTCCGAAGCCATGTTCCGCTGCAGTTGGTGTGTCCGTGTGGTGACGTTTTGGTGATGGATATGGTGGGGTGAAGGGAAGATGGCCTTGATGTGCTACTACGAATCAAGACCTTCCCGAAGAAGTGAACGAGATGTTGGACAAGGGCATCAATGTCGTCGACAAGATCTTCGATGACCACCGGATTGGATTCAATTTCTCCATCGACGACAAAATCGTCCTCAAGGATCCGAAGGCCCCAACTCCGAAACCCCGAAGACCGATCCGATGCCGACCCAAGTTCTTCCTCTCGGACCCGAAGACACCGACGCAGAACGCCAAGCACTTCCCTCGGACGCCAAAACCCGAACCGGAAGGACGCCAAGATCGCCACAAGGACGACAAGTTCTACTTCCGCACGACAAGTCCGGCCGATCCGTGGACCCGACAAGATCGACCGCTTGGAACCAAGATCTCCGGCACGTCACGACCAGTTCTCCATCTTGAACCGAACCCTGCCTTTCCATCGAACCCTTAGACCGACCCCGAACCCCGGAACCCCAAGTTCATCAAGGCCCTCTAATGTGTGAACCTTTTCCTGAGCCCCTATTTTATAAATGCTTTATATAAAACTTGTTGCATATTAATTGTTCATGCATGCATATTTGTCATGTGGTTTGGGGGCCTTATGCCGATTCACCATATAATTAAATATGGGGCCCATATGCGGGCAAATCTAGCCTTATATTGGCCTCATTTAAATTTGTGTAGCGAACCGGTGATATATTTTGCCTTGTTAAAACAACATTTAAATTGGCGGGTATCTAAACAACTAGAACCATATATTTAATTGCCGGGACCCCGGTTCCGCTTAATATGGCCTAATTGCATCGCACCTTTGCCATGTCATACATCATACATGCATCATGCCGACCTTCTACCGTTGTATTAAATAGTACATCCGGTGTTTCTTCTAGTGTTTTGGTTCTTCGCGGATAAGGCCGTTGAGTTGATGCGAGTGTCGACCCGATCTTCGGATGAACCTTCGGCAATGTTTTCAGGCGAGCATCTCCCCCTTTCTACCTATCTTACTTTTGTAGTATTTATTCCCTTCTGTTGATCTATTGCTATCTGTGTTGCGATGCTCTAGCTTTCGTACCCGTGATATCCCTTGCAGCCTTATATTGCCTTGGACACCTCCTATTACCCGTTGTTTGGTAGATAGTTGGACTTGCGCGTCGTAGTCGCTTGCTCAAGTGCTGTTGCGTGTCGTCAAGTACCACAGTTGTTGGAGTATTGCCGCATGTCTAATGTTGGAGATGATCATGGCTTTAATTATTGTTCACTTTAATTACTGTTTAACAACTAAAATTGAAGTAGGTAAGCAGAGGCACAGGTGGGCAATAGATGTTATTTGGTTGTTAACCGTCCACTTGTGTCCCGTAGGACCCCGAGTTCTTGACACCTGTTCCGAGATCGAGCGCGCTAACCACATGTGGGGAGATATGGGCCCCCCATCGATTTAATACCTGATTGCAAAGTACTGTACTGGGGGCCACAAGTAGTTTGGGGCTTTATTTACTATTTTGTACCTATGCCATGCTTTACTGCTTTATTTACGGTTGTGTGAGGAGCACGCTGTACTGTTTTGGAAGCGGAGTGTTTTCGCGGTATCGACAGTCCCAGTTTTGGGATTCGCTGTCGTTTACAGCCACTGTCGCAAACCCTGAGTCCGTCTCGGAGACCGGCCGACTTCGTTGCGGGTGTACTTAGTGGGGTGGCCCCCCGTGCTTGCTTTGGGTCTGGGAAACGTCATGACTTAGGCCCCGCCGACATACCGATGGGTGTATGTTAGTTGATCTGGCAAAAAGGGTCTAAGTGCGTGTGGATACTTTGGTGCACCCCTGCAGGGTTTAATCTTTTCGAGAAGCCGTGTCCGCGGTTATGGACGACTTGGAGCACAGTGCTTGATCATAGACAACTATAACTAAAGTTTACTGCTATAATTTAACTTGTATCCGATATGACTAGTAATCAGCTTCACCACAACGGAATGGCTAAATAAAAGTACCAACAACTGCTGGGTTTTGGGATATCTCATGCTATCGTATATTTTACTAGTAAGTGTCGCAACTACAACGGAATGGTTAAATAAAACTGCCCACTGTTTAATTTATCAGGACGATTATCTATACCTGACTAGTAATTGCCGCAACGATAACCGAATAAATAAAACTGCCAACTGTGTGAGTTCCTCGGTTGACTTCCTCGTTTGGTCTCGAGGGGGGGAAACACCAGGATGGGTTTGTTTGGGGTTTAGCTTCAGGTTGGACCCGGATAGGTCATTCTTATCCCTCTCTGATAACCGCCAGTTGTATCGAGTCTCTATAGGTTGTTTAGTGCATGCTGCCGCTGTCGCTCAGTCCACCATACCTATGTAGGCGAGGACCGCCGAATTCTAGTCTCGCCGTGTACTGGCCTCAGTACTGACGCTCCTCTTTTTCCTTTGCCCTTTGTCCGCACCCCTTTTGTTAAGTAGGTTTTGAGATCGACGTCGTTAGCAGGGTTACCCTTCCGGCTTGGCCTGGGCAGGGTTATGGACGCCATTGGTTATTCTTCAGGGCTCTTAGCCCCATTTGCATCTTGTCCATAGTCGGACGCTCTATCAGTTTCAAGGTGATTTGGATCTTTGTATATTATATCTGTATTCTTGACTCATTGAGTCACTGTTGTATATATATCTGTTCCGTGGGTCCCATCGAGGACTGTTGTGTAATGTTATTACTTCGTTTTCCACCCGCACGCAAGTGCCTGGTGGGCACCCTTGAATCGTTTCTATGCGGGTTTGGCGGGAAGCGCTGAAACTTGCATAGGGTCGATTCTGAGGGTGTTACAGAGTGGTATCAGAGCTCAGCAGTTGCGATACCCCACAAGTCCAGCCTGTAGGATAACCTAGCTAACGGCCGAAATAGAGTGTCAAAACTATTTTCGAAAAATCGGTTGGATAGTTCTGATTAGGTCTGATTTTACTCCTTACCCCTCTGCTGCTCTCCTCTCACCTCTGCGTGTTCTGAATCCGCTCTCTTCTCTCTCTTCGAGTCCAGGATTTCTCGTGGCTGGGTTCCGTCGTACCTTCAGGGTTACGCTTCCTCCTTTTTGGTAACGTTGTTGCTACATCTGGTCTTCATGCGATCCGAGGAACCCTTCGTCTGGTGGACTTCTCTTTGTTCTTCTCGTGCCTTCCGGTGTTTTCCGACGCGACGTCATCATCTACGCTAGATCCGATGCAGAGTCTGCATCACCCCTTTGTTCCTGAACCTTGTTTGTCGAGATCTTCAGTCTAAATCCTGAGGGTTGGTTGCATAATCTGTCTATTCGTGTACATAGTAATGCTTTGAGTGCGGGATGGAGTCGCGACCATACCACTACTCTTATCATTTGCTTTTGTATATTGAATGGTGGATCGATGCAACTCTTACTCCTTCCATGAAAGTTAGAGGTGGCCTTACCTTTACCTTCGTCCGTTGTTTATCCGGAGTGCTCTCTTGACGGACATGAACCACGACCCTTTGTTGGTGGTGTCGCCATTTTCAAGCTGAGGAAGAACCCTTGTTAGTGGTGTCGCGAGGATCTACACGACGCGAGAAGATTCAGATCGCCGACCTTCCTTCCGGTACCATGAGGCGGATCTCGGGGGCGAGATCCATTGTTAGTGGTGTCGAATTGTGGCATCCCGCAAAACCACTACTAGAAAATCGCGTTGTTTTTGTGCATTGCATCCTCATGACCGCATTCTCATGTCATCAGGCCACATTGCATTTGAGCATCGTCATCACATTGCATTTGCTTGCATAAAACTATTTGCGGAAAAACCTGTTTTTGTTTTCTAAAACGCCCCGTCTTTGTTCAAACACAAAACCCGGGTCTCCGGATTATTTTGTTTTGTCTGCTATCGGTTTGCAAAAGCCCTGTTTGAAATAAATAAAATATTTAATTATTTTAGGGGGGCCAGTCGAACGGGCCGATTCGACCCAGACGACCACCCCCAGAATAAAACGGTCCACCCCAAAATCCCTAATCTACCTAGTCCTAATCTACCCACCCAACCAGCCACCTCACCCCACCCAATCCTCTCTCGCCACCTCACCTCTCTCCCTCCCCCCACCACTCACACGCTGCCACCTCACCTAACCTCCTCTTTCACTCCCCTCCACCTCACCCGTCGGACCCACCCCCACCACAGCCCAAACCGACCCACTCCCTCCCTCTTCCCTGCCCACACTCAGCACACACGCACGCAACCCCCACCACGCGCGCTGGCCCACCCCGACGCCCTGGCCCACCCACTCGTCCCCACGCGACCACACCACCCCGCACCTGCCCTCTCCCCGCTCCAGCGTCTCCTCCCTCTCTCTCAAGCAGAGCCCCGCCGCCGGCCTCTCCTCCCCGGCGCGCTCTCCCCCGCTTCCCCTCTGCCTCACCGCGCTCGCCCCGCCCTCCGCTTTCCCTCCGGCCGCCGGGCTTCGCTCCATCGCCTCCCTCTTCCCCTCCCCGCGGTCGCACCTCCCCGCCATGTCCTCCCGGGCCGCCGGCGCGCCCTCCCGGCCTCTCCTCACCGCCGCCTTCCCTCCCCGCTCTCCCACCCTCGCGTCCACCCTCTTCTCTCTCTGCGGCCCGCCTCCTCCGCCTTCCGCCGTGCCGGCGTCCTCCCCCTGCGGGCTCCTCGCCGCCAGGAGCCGCCTCTGCCGGCGTCGCCCCTCACCTCGTCCTCGCCCGTCCTCCTCCCGCCGCGTCGGGCTCCTCCCCTCCGCCATCGGCTCCGCCACCGAGCTCCGCGCCCGGCGCCCTTCCTCCTCCTTCGCCCCTCCCCGTCGGCTTCCTCCTCTCCGGCCGCCCGCCGTCGCCAAGGCCACCTCCTCCCGTGCGCGCCGCCGACCCAAGCCGCCCGTCCGTCCCCCACCTGCCCCTCGCGAGCGCTGCCAACCCCCTCTGCGCGGCCCCGAGCTCCATCCTCGCCCCGTCCTCCGTCAGCGGCACCGCCGCGCAGCCCCGAGCCCTCTCGCCGCCAGAACCTCTGAACGCCTCGAGCGCCTCGCCCCTTCTCCGCAGCAGCTCAGGTCGAGCGCCCTAGTCCTCGTCCTGCGCGTGCTTCCGAAGCCATGTTCCGCTGCAGTTGGTGTTCACATGGTGTGTCCGTGTGGTGACATTTTGGTGATGGATATGGTGGGGTGAAGGGAAGATGGCCTTGATGTGCTACTACGAATCAAGACCTTCCCGAAGAAGTGAACGAGATGTTGGACAAGGGCATCAATGTCGTCGACAAGATCTTCGATGACCACCGGATTGGATTCAAGTTCTCCATCGACGACAAAATTGTCCTCAAGGATCCGAAGGCCCCAACTCCGAAACCCCGAAGACCGATCCGATGCCGACCCAAGTTCTTCCTCTCGGACCCGAAGACACCGACGCAGAACGCCAAGCACTTCCCTCGGACGCCAAAACCCGAACCGGAAGGACGCCAAGATCGCCACAAGGACGACAAGTTCTACTTCCGCACGACAAGTCCGGCCGATCCATGGACCCGGCAAGATCGACCGCTTGGAACCAAGATCTCCGGCACGTCACGAACAGTTCTCCATCTTGAACCGAACCCTGCCTTTCCGTCGAACCCTGAGACCGACCCCGAACCCCGGAACCCCAAGTTCGTCGAGGCCCTCTAATGTGTGAACCTTTTCCCGAGCCCCTATTTTATAAATGCTTTATATAAAACTTGTTGCATATTAATTGTTCATGCATGCATATTTGTCATGTGGTTTGGGGGACTTATGCCGATTCACCATATAATTAAATATGAGGCCCATATGCGGGCAAATCTAGCCTTATATTGGCCTCATTTAAATTTGTGTAGCGAACCAGTGATATATTTTGCCTTGTTAAAACAACATTTAAATTGGCGGGTATCTAAACAACTAGAACCATATATTTAATTGCCGGGACCCCGGTTCCGCTTAATATGGCCTAATTGCATCGCACCTTTGCCATGTCATACATCATACATGCATCATGCCGACCTTCTGCCGTTGTATTAAATAGTATATCCAGTGTTTCTTCTAGTGTTTTGGTTCTTCGCGGATAAGGCCGTTGAGTTGATGCGAGTGTCGACCCGATCTTCGGATGAACCTTCGGCAATGTTTTCAGGCGAGCATCTCCCCCTTTCTACCTATCTTACTTTTGTAGTATTTATTCCCTCCTGTTGATCTATTGCTATCTGTGTTGTGATGCTCTAGCTTTCGTACCCGTGATATCCCTTGCAGCCTTATATTGCCTTGGACACCTCCTATTACCCGTTGTTTGGTAGATAGTTGGACTTGCGCGTCGTAGTCGCTTGCTCAAGTGATGTTGCGTGTCGTCAAGTACCACAGTTGTTGGAGTATTGCCGCATGTCTAATGTTGGAGATGATCATGGCTTTAATTATTGTTCACTTTAATTACTGTTTAACAACTAAAATTGAAGTAGGTAAGCAGAGGCACAGGTGGGCATTAGATGTTATTTGGTTGTTAACCGTCCACTTGTGTCCCGTAGGACCTCGAGTTCTTGACACCTGTTCCGAGATCGAGTGCGCTAACCACATGTGGGGAGATATGGGCCCCCCATCGATTTAATACCTGATTTCAAAGTACTGTACTGGGGGCCACAAGTAGTTTGGGGCTTTATTTACTATTCTGTACCTATGCCATGCTTTACTGCTTTATTTACGATTGTGTGAGGAGCACGCTGTACTGTTTTGGAAGCGGAGTGTTTTCGCGGTATCGACAGTCCCAGTTTTGGGATTCGCTGTCGTTTACAGCCACTGTCGCAAACCCTGAGTCCGTCTCGGAGACCGGCCGACTTTGTTGCGGGTGTACTTAGTGGGGTGGCCCCCCGTGCTTGCTTTGGGTCTGGGAAACGTCATGACTTAGGCCCCGCCGACATACCGATGGGTGTATGTTAATTGATCTGGCAAAAAGGGTCTAAGTGCGTGTGGATACTTTGGTGCACCCCTGCAGGGTTTAATCTTTTCGAGAAGCCGTGTCCGCGGTTATGGACGACTTGGAGCACAGTGCTTGATCATAGACAACTATAACTAAAGTTTACTGCTATAATTTAACTTATCCGATATGACTAGTAATCAGCTTCACCACAACGGAATGGCTAAATAAAAGTACCAACAACTGCTGGGTTTTGGGATATCTCATGCTATCGTATATTTGACTAGTAAGTGTCGCAACTACAACGGAATGGTTAAATAAAACTGCCCACTGTTTAATTTATCAGGACGATTATCTATACCTGACTAGTAATTGCCGCAACGATAACTGAATAAATAAAACTGCCAACTGTGTGAGTTCCTCGGTTGACTTCCTCGTTTGGTCTCGAGGGGGGGAAACACCAGGATGGGTTTGTTTGGGGTTTAGCTTCAGGTTGGACCCGGATAGGTCATTCTTATCCCTCTCTGATAACCGCCAGTTGTATCGAGTCTCTATAGGTTGTTTAGTGCATGCTGCCGCTGTCGCTCAGTCCACCATACCTATGTAGGCGAGGACCGCCGAATTCTAGTCTCGCCGTGTACTGGCCTCAGTACTGACGCACCTCTTTTTCCTTTGCCCTTTGTCCGCACCCCTTTTGTTAAGTAGGTTTTGAGATCGACGTCGTTAGCAGGGTTACCCTTCCGGCTTGGCCTGGGCAGGGTTATGGATGCCATTGGTTATTCTTCAGGGCTCTTAGCCCCATTTGCATCTTGTCCGTAGTCGGACGCTCTATCAGTTTCAAGGTGATTTGGATCTTTGTATATTATATCTGTATTCTTGACTCATTGAGTCGCTGTTGTATATATATCTGTTCCGTGGGTCCCATCGAGGACTGTTGTGTAATGTTATTACTTCGTTTTCCACCCGCACGCAAGTGCCTGGTGGGCACCCTTGAATCGTTTCTATGCGGGTTTGGCGGGAAGCGCTGAAACTTGCATAGGGTCGATTCTGAGGGTGTTACAGGGGGACCGGTGACTTCATCCTCAGAATCTGACCACATGCAGTTGTCACGAACCCACTGATCCTTAGGCGCTGTGTAGGAGCTGGTCTCGGGAGAGCACGGAATGTTGAGCTTCGACATGATGGCCTTCTGCCTCTAAACCTTGTGCCGCTGATCAACATAGGCATGATACTCACGGTCCTACATGAAGCAAAAAGTCTTCTTCACCTTCTTCATCAGCTTCTTAGCCCAAGATGGCTGCCTCTCAAGACTGTAGGTATGGGAGCTCTCAGGGTGACCACTTGATCCTGCACGACCGTAAGTGCCACCTCTAGCAGCCCCAGACCTCCAAATGGCTTCCTCCCTTTCTTCTTGAGACCGAGGCTGCTCATGCTTCATCACACGAAGCTTCTTCTCCTCATGAATAGTGATGTTATCTTGTGGGAAGTGATAACCTGTTGCTTCCTGCAACTTGGCGTTGATAAGAGTCTGGATGTAAGGAGCATAGGGATAAGAGCACCTCTCAATCATAGCAAGCCAAATCTCATGGAATATGAAGTTCATGACATCAAGCCTCTGATTAGAGTCACAGTGACGGTAAGTCTGGAACATGAGGTCAATCTGGAAAGCGTGAATCTGATCAAAGTTGCTAGCCTTGGGAGCAATGGTGTTCTGGTAGACCTTGCGCATGATATCATAGACCTGTTGGAGGTGGTTGGTCTAACCACACACACCCCAGCCCTCAATGTAGAGAGGCTCTAGAACCTCAGGTACATGTGCCTTTGAGAAATGACAGCGCCAACCTTTAGCCCCCTTGCTAGGTAGGATGTGATAGCCCAGAAGATCAGCAAACTCATACCACTTAGCAGTCAGCAGTTGTTCCTTGGTCATCCACTTCAAAGTAACATACACAGGGTCCGTATCCATGTGAAGGGTGGTATAGAACTGAGAAATTGACATCTCATCATAGTTTTGATGGTGGTCCATGATCTTGATCAACCAAAACTTCCTGCACCACTCAAGACCCTCCACAAAGTACTCAGTCTTGCTCTCGATATGTGTCACATTGATGTATTTCTGAGGACCAACAACAAACTTCTGCTTGGTGATATAAATCTCTGAGAAGATCTCCTCTTGCCTTCGAGTATAGAATAAGGGATCCACGGCAAGAGGATCGCGCGGAATAGTGTAAGGATCAATCCTGCAAAAAGTTGCATAAGCCTTCTGAGGCCACTTGGAAATCTTGTTCTTTTATACATTGGGTCCAGACGCGTTCTTCTTCTGAGAGGCCAGAGCGGGCCGCTTCCCTGCAGCTGCAGCAGCACGACGAGCAGCAGTAGCTCTCTGCCGGGTGGTCTGAGTGGGGGGACGCAGAACTTCCAGATCATCTTCATTAATCTCTGTAGGACCTGTAGGAACACGGTTGCGCTTGCCTCCACGGGAACCACCTTGCCATGAGAAGAAAGCATAAATAGGGAGGAAAGGGAGGTAAGTGCACAAGTTCGACGAGGAAAACAAAGAGAGATTGAAAGAATACACATGGTGAATCAAATAGGGTCCACAGGAATTTCCGGTGAACAGACGGAACTTCCGATGACAATATCACCACCAGAAGTTCCGCTCGTGACCCACCGGAGATTCCGGTGGGGCCACGAACACAACGGTTCCATAGGAAATTACACAGATTCTAGATCTAGGATGCACTAGTACAGATTCACACAAATGTATTGGTTAAATCTACTCTAGCAAGGATTCCTAGGCCTACCAAGATCTCCCAACAAGTTCTAGCCAAAGAACAAGCCTAGACAAGGTGATCCCTAACTCAAGCAATGGAATGAGCAAGATCTCCATCAATGGAGGGAGTTGAGGGAAAATACCAGGGTCCATGGTGGGAGATCAAGGTGGGGAAGGATCCCACAGAGCAGATCTGGAAGGGAGTAGCCGGAGACAGAGGGGCAGGTGCGCCTCCGCGTGGTTGACCTTGCCGGTGGCTTATCCCTGTAAATTGTGGGTCTTGGGGAAGAAAACTGGGAGTGGTCCTTGTTTTCTCCCAGGGCCCGCAATATATAGGTCGACGAGCACCATCGGAAATTCCGGTGGGAGACCAGAATTTACGGTGACCCGGAATTTCCAGTCACAGGCAGTAGTTGCCGCATCCGCGAGAAGTTCCGGAGAGCTTCTCTCTGACCGGTACTATCGGCGGCTGGCCGGAATTTCTGGTGACGCCAGAAATATTTTCCCAGGTTTGGAAAAAGGCAAGGAGGAACTTGTGCAGTGAATAGAAGGGGCTAGATGAAGAGAAAAAGGCCTAGGATAGAGAGCACAAACTGTGAAGAACCAAAAGACAAGCAAGACAAAAACAATAACACCAAAAACCAACAAGGCAAAAAGGAGGGGAAAACATGCAAGAAACACAAAGAGTCGATGGCTGGGGCCACCTTATATATGAATAAATTTGGCTTGAAATCGCGAAGATATATCTTGGGTTCATTACCAAAACTCATCACTGAAGCTCAGATGGTATCCTTGAGAGACTAAAGAGGATGGATACTTTAATGTGTGCATAATAGGGTAAGTGTTGGTTCATAAGAGGAACTACACTCTCCCTAAGTCCATGCGTACATCCAAACAAAGATATTCATTGAGACATGGGTAGGTGTGCCTTGAGGAATTATATGTGGCATGGGGATAGGTGGGTCCGGAGTATACTTCGGAGGTGGTGGCACCGCCGAGTAATCCTTTCCCCCTTCTCCCTCTTTGGAAGGTGAGTTGCTGATCCCCTCGGTGCTCTCGCTTGGGACCTTGGAAGTTGTTTCAGAAACAAAGTGAAGACCCAAGTGAGTGGTGACGACCACGGGATTCACCCCGGGGCTGTATCCTGGACATTGAGACGAGGTGATACGTCCATAAAGTATCTATAATTTTTGATGGTTTTATGCTATTATTATGCTTTTGACACTTCTTTTTATATAAAGTTCATGAGTTATTTGGACTAACCTACTAATAGTTTCAGAAGTGCACAATGTTCTTGTTTTACACTTTAATGTGTAGGAATTATCAAGAATACAAGCGGAACCCTTGTTGAAGTCAAATTGGGATTTTCAAGAAATCTGTCTCAGAACTCTTTTTGAAGATGGTCACGTTTTGGGTCGAAGACGGCGTCAAACGGAAAACTCTTCAACTACTCCCTCCGACCCATATTAATGGACTTGGATTTGTTAAAATTTGGATGAACCTAAATACTAAATAGTGTCTAGATTCATACATATCAAGACAAATGTGAGTCAATTAATACGGGTCGGAGGGAGTACAAAGTTGTAGGCAATTTCATGACAATCGTTCTGGACATAAAATTTAGCTGATTCCAAGTCCGAATGGGCCCACTAGGCCCGATTTACTACATCCCAAGATGGGGTGACGGGAATCTGAGAAGCTATAAAAAGGGAGGAAACCTAATTCGTGGGAGACACCTCCACCCATGAATTTGCAGCCACCAAATCCATGTTTTTGCCTCCCTCATGGATCTCATCTCCATGGGAGAGGGCTCCCAAGAAGCCATGAAGGAAGGGGCTAAGGGGCGGTGCTCCCCCCACGATACCGGCGGCGGGGAAGGAGTCCCTCGCGCCAGCGCCGGCGCCGCTGTCGCCCTCTTCACCATCTTCACCCCCATCTCCATCACATAATCCTCCTAGTATGCAGTGGTTCATCCTCACACACACCTCTATATCGTTTTATGTAAACATGGTGTTTGATGCTATAAGTTATAATCCTATGATCTATGTCATGTTTGTGTAGTTTCTTTGTTCTTATATTGATTGGTTAAACGTCTTTGGTTTATTAGAGTTGTATGTTGATATGGTATAGTCCTTTGGTGACCATTATATTTGTGCGTGCATCGATTAAATATCATAGCGTTTGTAGTATGTGTAAGAGGAAGGGGGGAGTTCTGCCGGAGTGACAGAAACCTAAGGACGTGAACCGGAACGTTGCACGTATGGGAGTAAGAGGACCATTAACTTAAGGCTATGGTTGGAGAAACCTTAATGCATTGTTAGTAGTCACGGATGTTTGCTAACAATCCAATCATATAGTACATATAATTCCAAGTAGTGAAGCACATGTATATTTAGCCTCTCCCACATAGAAAACTGCATCGAAGACAATGAACCCGATTTATTCGCCAATTAAACTTGGACAAAGCCACCACAATTACCACCATTATTCCACACTCATGGTTCTGTTAGTTTAGTGTATTTTATTGCTGTAGCAACTAGCTTTACTTTCTTGTTTATTATCTTGCAAAGCTGTCTCTAGTACTCGTTTTGTTGCTCTAGTTTTATTTCCTAGATAATGCAAATGTTTAGTGTGCGTAGAATTGTATCAGTGGTTGATAGAACTTGATAGAATATTTATCCTACCTTTAGCTCCTTGTTGGGTTCGACACTCTTACTTATCGAAAAGGCTACACACGATCCCTTATACTTGTGGGATTTCAAGACCTTTTCTGGCGCCGTTGCCGGGGAGCAATAGCGTGTGGGTGAATATTATTGTGTGTACTTGTTTGCTTTATCTCTAAGTAGTTTTTACTTTCAGTTTTAAGTCTGTCTCTATCTTAGTATGGATAGGGATTGCAAATTACAATTTTTGTTGTTGTACTTGTTACCTATTTTTTTTCAAAAATAAAAGTGATTGGAAAGATGAGTAATGGTTAAGTGGGGGTCGACCTTGACCACTTGTGTTCATGCCTATGAAACCAAAACAAATCTTCGCATGGAAGCTTTTCAACTGAAGGAAGGCACCATTAAATATCAATGCCCATTCAAGAAAGGTATGAAATACCTTTTGCCTCTCATATTAAAACAAAAGTTGCTCTTAATGCTTCTTTATTTGAAAATACTTGAATCTTGCTTCTTGTGCCTAACTTAAAGGCGTTAAAGAAAAGTATTTCTTGGGCGATAACCCAATAGTTTTCTTGAGTCTTGGAAGTTATTACTTCTGTAATAACCTCTCCTTATCCTTTTTATTTGATTTTTGTGCCAAGAATAACCTCTAATGAGAGGGGAAGTAAGATTTGGGGAGTTGCTGTCCCGAAACAGATTTTTGTGCTCCACTGTAAAAATCTTGAAAAATCTCTGTAATTAGGATTGAGTTGTAATTTTCAGAATAAATCCCCCAGGTTGTTAGCTAACTTTCGTTAGTTCAACACTTTTCGATTTGATCAACAGAAGGTCTTCAAAAACATCGGTTTCTACTTGTTGGTCTATTTTGACAGATTTTTGCCATTATTTGCATTTGCTTCTTATTGATTCCTTTTGGGGTTCTTTTTGGGAAGTTGAGATTTTTTAGGGAATTTCTACAGTATCTTGTGTCTTTAGTGAAAATTTTGTTGTTTTCAAACTAAACCCAAAGGTCTATTATCTTTTGAATGCACTAATGTTGCTAATGAAGACTGTGTGAAGTTTTGTATGAAGGAAAATTTCCAGGTGTAAGGAAAGAATAATGTAATAAGATGAATAATGGACAAAAGCTCAAGCTTGGGGATGCCACCCCATGTCACCCCAAGAAATATTCAAGAGGTACAAGCGTCAAAGCTTGGGGATGCCCAAGGCATCCCTTCTTCATCAATAAAAATCTTAGATCTTTCTAGACACTTCGTTTTTATTGTTTCATGCACTATTGTGTTGTTCTTGGAGCGTCTTAGTTTTCGTGTTTGGTTTTTGTTTGCTTAGTTTGCTTGAATAAAGTGGTTGGACCCCTGTTTTCGTTGTGTTGTTTCAAATAAGTTGATTGGTGTTGGATAAGGAGTAGGAAGCTTCATGTTTATAAGTGGTACAAAAGGAGTTTATTTTGACTGTGGCCTAGACCTTATCATGTAATGTTTGGTGTTGTTTTGACACTATGCTTAGTGGTTATTTTTGTAGCATGACTTGTTCCAAACAATTGGGATTGCTTAATGTGCCTTGAAAGAATCATGCATTGTTTTAGCATACAAAAGCATAATATTGTGGTATTCTCCTTTGATGCTTTGTTTGGGTTGACTTGGCACATGCTCACACCATGTTATGACTATGAACCAATCACCATAGCCTCTATGATCATTTAGTTTTTGACTTGTGGTACCACTTTATGCTTTGATTAGTAATGTTTGTCACTCTACATGATTATGGCCATTATTGCTCTCTTAGTTGGTCGCTCCCAGTCTTTTGCTAGCCTCCACTTGTATTGAGTAAGCTCTACTCATGCATCCACCTCCCAAGAAACCAAGTTATTACAAAGTGTCCACTATAAATTCCTATTGCATGGTGTGTTACACCATTCCAAGTATATTCTTGTTTTATCTATCTTCCAAATTAAAATTGTTATGTGAAAGTTAGTGATTAAAGCTCTCACAAACTTGATGGCACACTTTATTTTTCTTGCCCCTAATAAACTTGAACCATTGTGTCATCTATGTTGTATATGCTTGCACTTATAAGTTGGTATTAGAAGAACTGTGCTGTCACGGGGAATGCTTTCAACACTTGTAAATATCTACCTAGTTGGTATCATGCTCTTTTGTTTATGGATGTCGTCGGTGTGAAATGAAAGGGGAGATTGTAAGTCCATGTAGTTATGTATGTGTGTTAGAGAAACGCCTGGGCCTCTAGCCTAAGCCATGCCTAATCATCGTGGAAACTTGCAGCATCACCATAGTGAGCAATCTATGAAGCATTCTTCTTATAAAAAAAGAGATAGAGATTGAGAAAAGGAAAAAAAAGATTAGAACAGATGAAAGAGAGAAAAAAGCACCATTTTCCCAAAGTAAATAAGAATATTGCTGAGATGCTCATTATCTGCTTGACTTGTCATTTTGTTATGGGATAGCTCCTGTATCATTGGGTAACGGGTACCCCGTTGGCGGTTCTCTATGATACACATGTACTTACTATGAAAAGAACTTACCGATGACTAAACTTGAGTAGCATGAGGAGCGGCCCTCGTGTTGGAGATATGCCCTAGAGGCAATAATAAATGTAGTTATTATTATATCTTTGTGTTTATGATAAATGTTTACATTCATGCTATAATAGTATTAACAAGGAAACATTAATACTTGTGTGATTTGTAAACTTAATTTGAAGTCCCTAGTAAAGCCTCTATATAATACTATCTTGTTGGTTAATAGATGATTGTGGTTTACCTATCATGAACATTGAGATGTTATTAACAACAAGATCATATCGTTAGGAGAATGATATGGTGGACATACTCCTATAGATAAGCATAGCATAAAGATCAAGTCATTTTAATAGTTCAATTGCTATATGCTTTCTGATACATAGTAATCTAATTCCTTCGACCATGATATCATGCATATCACCTTTACCGGATGGATGCTTTGATGACATCAAACACCACACCGTAACTGGGTGGCTATAAAGGTGGCATTGAGTGCTCGGAAAGTATTGGTTGAAACACATGGATCAAGAGTGGTATTTGTCCATCCATATGACGGATAGATATACTCTAGGCCCTCTCGGTGAAATGTCATCCAATTAGCTTGCAAGCATGTGACTGGTTCATAAGGGATCACATATCACGGGAACGAGAAAAGAGTACTTATCGGTAACGAGGTTGAACTAGGTATGCAGAGATACCGACGATCATAACCTCGGATAAGTAAACTATCGTGAGACAAAGGGAAATTGATATCGTATGTAAGTGGTTCATTCGATCGCAAAGTAATCATAGAAATATGTGGGAGCCATATGAATTTCCAGATTCCTCTATTGGTTATTGTTCGGAGAAGTGTCTCGATCATGTCCGCATAATTCACGAACCGTAGGGAGACACACTTAAGGATTCGACGTTGTTTGAGTAGTTATGGAATGATGAGAAAGAGTCCGAATGTTGTTCGGAGTCTCAAATGGGATTCGGGATATCACGAGGAGATCCGGAATGGTCCGGAGAATAAGATTCATATAAGGAAAGTCCCGTTTCGGAGTTGGAGAATGGTTCCGGTGTTTTCATCGGGAATGTTATAGAAGGTTCCGGAATGTCCGGCACTCCGGAGGGGAAGGGTACATGAATGTGTTATATCAAGTTGGTATGATTGCATCATGTATTCGGTGTCATCGCTGAACAAAATAGAGGGTTTATTCAAATCCTAGTTTGAAAAGTCAAACGGCTAGTTTGAAAGTCAAACGGCTATTTTTGGGAAGTGGGGAAGGAGGAGGAAACCGAGTTGGGGAGGAGTCCCTCCTCCCCACCGCCGGCGCACCACCAAGCCGATTAGGGGAGGGACTCCCCTCCCCTTGGCCGGCCGGCCCCTCCACCTATATAAGGAGGGGCAGGGCTCCCTCCTAGAGACACACAAGATCCTCTCCTCCAAACCCTAGCCCCAAGCCGCCGCCGCCTCCATAGCCGCCGCCGGCCCTAGGGCAAACCGCCGCCGCCTAGCTAAATCCTAGCCGCCGGCTTGCCCCTCCTCGGCGTGTCTAAACCCTAGATCGTCGAGGGACTCTCTCATACTCCACCATACTCGCTCCGGCTTAAGGCGAAGCCCTGCGAGATCTGCCCTCTACTTCCGGTACCACGCCATTGTGCTGCCGGAATCGCGAGGAGAGTGCTACAACCTCCGCTGCCTGCTGGAACAAGGGAGAGGAAGGTCTTCGTCGAGTACCGAACGTGTGACCGACTGCGGGAGCGCTGCCGGAACGCAGCGCCGGAAGGATCGTCTACGCGATCTTGAGATCGGGAAGAGTACGACTACATCACCCACGAGAATCCGCTCTCGTTAAACACTTTGGAATCTTCGAGGGTGAGTTATTCTATCGACTCGTTGCTACAATCTAGTAGATAGATCTTGGCTTGTTTGTTTGTATGCGGTAGAAAATTTTGTTTTCCATGCTACGAAACCCTACAGTGGTATCAGAGCCGTGTCTATATGTAGATTTGTTGCACGAGTAGAACACAATGGTCATTGTGGGCGTTGATGCTTTTATTGTTGATTGCTTCTTGTGTACTTTGCATCTTGCGGTATGTTGGGATGAAGCGGCCCGGGCTAACCTTACATGACATCGTTCATGAGACTTGCTCCACGCTTGACATGCAACTTGTATTGCATAAGTGGCTTTGCGGGTGCCTGTTTCTCCTAGCATAGTTAAGATCCAATTTACAACGGGTGATTAACAATACTAGTATCAATGTTGTGGTTCATGTTCGTAAGTTAGAACGACACTTATTGAAAGCCCCAAACCACGTAAAACATGCAAAGAAAGTAGAGGCGTCTAACTTTGTTTTGCAGGGGTGTGCTGTGATGTGATATGGCCATGATTGTGATTATATTTGATGTATGCAATGTTCCTTATTGTAAGTTGGCAACCGGCAGGAGCCGTATGGTTGTCTTTAATTTATGTTAAGACCCGCGTGTCTATTCAAAGTAGTTGTAATAGTTGAAGCCGGTGGACGACAACCATGGAGAAGCGTCATTGACCTTGATGCAATGCCGGTGATGATGGAGATCATGTTCATGCTAGAAGATGGAGATCGGAAGCACAAAGAAGAAAGGCCATATCATATCACATATTATGAATTTCATGTGATGTTAATCCTTTATGCATCTTGTATTGCTTAGTAGACGACGGTAGCATTATAAGATGATCCCTCATGCACATGAATTTCAAGTCATAAAGTGTTCACCCTTAGTTAGCACCGTTGCTAAAGCTTGTTGTTTCGAAGCACCACGTGATGATCGGGTGTGTTAGATTCCACAAGTGTATACAACGTGAGTAAGCCAGATTTGCTCATGCGGAAACTAAGGTTTGATCTTGACGAGCCTAGCATGTACAGACATGGTCTCGGAACACGGATCACCGAAAGGTAAAGCATGAATCATATAGTAGATATGATGAACATGTCGATTGTTCGCCATTGTAACTATATCAGCTCTCGTGATGATCGATGTTGATATGGTGGATTTGGTTCCTGTGATCACTAAAACAATGTGAGGGATATTGTTTTGAGTGGGAGTTCACCTAGATTAATTTTATTATTAATTTGAACTCAACTTGTCATAAACTTAGTCTAAACTACTGCAAATATGTTGTATATCAATGGCAGCCCCTACCATCAATTTTAATGCGTTCCTAGAGAAAGAAAAGTTGAAAAACAATGGAAGCAACTTCGCGGATTGGTTCCGCAATTTGAGGATTGTCCACATAGCTGGTAATTTGACCTATGTGCTGGATGCACCGCTGGGTGACCCACCTGCAGCTGATGCTACCGATGAAGTAAAGAATGTTTACCTCACTCGGAAGACTCGGTACTCCACAGTTCAGTGTGCTATCTTGTATGGTTTAGAATCGGAGCTTCAGAAAAGGTTTGAGAATTCAGACCCATATGATATTGTCGAGGATCTCAAATTGATCTTTGAGACTCATGCGGCAATTGAAAGCTATGAGGCTTCTGAAAAGTTCTTTAACTGCAAGATGGAAGAGGGCAGCTCCGTCAGTGAGCATGTGCTTAAGATGTCTGGGCATGCAAACAAACTTCAAAGCTTGGGTATTGTGATTCCTAATGCTTTGGGGATTTACCGTGTCCTCCAATCACTACCACCAAGTTACAAGAACTTTGTGATGAACTACAACATGCAAAACATGAACAAGACGTTGCCAGAACTCTTTGCCATGTTGAAATCTGCAGAAGTGGAGATCAAGAAAGAGCACCAAGTGTTTTTGGTCAATAAGACCACCAAATTCAAGAAAGGCAAGTCTAAGCAGAAGGGACACTTCAAGAAGGGTGGTAAGAAAGTTACCACGCCGACTAAGAAGACCAAGGCTGGAACTAAGCCTGATACTGAGTGCTTTTACTGCAAGGGAGAAGGTCACTGGAAGCGGAATTGCCCAAAGTACTTGGCGGATTTGAAGAACGGCAACATCAAGAAGAAAGGTATATCTGATATACATGTTATTGATGTGTATCTCACTAGTACTCGTAGTAGTGCCTGGGTATTTGATACTGGTCCGGTTGCTCATATTTGTAACTCGAAACAGGTGCTGCAGAATAAACGGAAGCTAGCGAAGAACGAGGTGACGATGCGCGTGGGAAACGGATCAAAGGTTGATGTAATCGTGGTCGGCACGCTACCCCTTCATCTACCATCAGGATTAGTTTTATACTTAAATAATAGTTATTTGGTGCCTGCGTTGAGCATGAACATTATATCGGGATCTTGTTTATTGCGAGACGGTTACTTGTTTAAGTCTGAGAATAATGGTTGTTCGATTTATATGAGTAATATGTTTTATGCACATGCACCTTTGATAGATGGTCTATTCTTGTTGAATCTCGATAGTGGAAATACACATATTAATAACATTGAGGCTAAACGTTTGAAATCGAGCGATAACTCGACCTATATGTGGCACTGTCGTCTTGGTCACATTGGAGTGAAGCGTATGAAGAAACTCCATTCCGATGGACTTCTTGAATCACTTGATTTCGAATCACTTGAAAGATGCGAAGCATGTCTGATGGGTAAAATGACTAAGATTCCATTTTCTGGTATGATGGAGCGAGCTACGGACTTATTGGAAATCATACATACCGATGTGTGTGGTCCAATGAGTGTAGCGTCGCGCGGTGGTTATCGTTATGTTCTTACCTTCACGGATGACTTGAAACTTTCGAGAAGTTTAAGGAATTTCAAAGTGAGGTAGAGAATCAACGTAACAAGAAGATTAAATTTCTACGTTCTGATCGTGGAGGTGAATATCTAAGTTACGAGTTTGGCGAGCATTTGAAGAAATGCGGAATACTTTCACAATTGACACCGCCAGGAACACCACAGCGTAATGGTGTGTCCGAACGTCGTAATCGAACTCTCTTAGATATGGTTCGTTCTATGATGTCACTTACAGATTTACCGCTATCATTTTGGGGTTATGCATTAGAAACAGCCGCATTCACTTTAAATAGGGCACCATCTAAATCCGTTGAAACGACACCGTATGAATTATGGTTTGGGAAGAAACCTAGATTGTCGTTCCTTAAAGTTTGGGGATGCGAAGCCTATGTAAAGAAGTTACAGCCGGACAAGCTCGAACCCAAAGCGGAAAAATGTGTCTTCATAGGATGCCCGAAGGAAACTATTGGGTATACCTTCTATCATAGATCCGAAGGCAAAATCTTCGTTGCCAAGAATGGATCCTTTCTAGAGAAGGAATTTCTCTCGAAAGAAGTGACTGGAAGGAAAGTAGAACTCGACGAGGTTGTCGAACCTTCTCTCGAAATTGCGAGTAGCGCAGCGCCGGAAGAAGTTCCTGTGGTGCCTGCACCAATTAGAGAGGAAGCTAATGATGATGATCATGAAACTTCGGTTGAAGTTGCTACAGAGCCTCGCAGGTCAACGAGAACTCGTACCACTCCATATTGGTATGATCCCGTTATGAGTGTCATGTTGGTGGACAACACCGATGACCCTGAGACATATGAGGAAGCGATGATGAGCCCAGATTCCAATAAATGGCAAGAAGCCATGAAATCCGAGATTGGATCCATGTACGAAAACCAAGTATGGACTTTGGTGGACTTACCGGATGGCCGGAAGGCTATCAAGAACAAATGGATCTTCAAGAAGAAAACAGATGCTGATGGTAATGTTACTGTCTATAAAGCTCGACTTGTCGCAAAAGGGTTTCGACAAATTCAAGGAGTTGACTACGATGAGACTTTCTCACCAGTAGCGAAGCTAAAGTCTGTGAGGATTATGTTAGCAATCGCTGCGTATTACGATTATGAGATATGGCAGATGGATGTCAAAACAGCATTCCTCAATGGAGACATTGATGAAGAGTTGTATATGATGCAACCCAAAGGTTTTGTCGATCCTAAAGATTCTAACAAGGTATGCAAACTTCAACGGTCCATCTATGGATTGAAGCAAGCATCCCGAAGTTGGAATCAACGTTTTGATAAGGTGATCAAAAGTTTTGGTTTTATACAAACTTATGGAGAAGCTTGTATTTACAAGAAAGTGAGTGGGAGCTCTGTAGCATTCTTAATACTATATGTAGATGACATATTGTTGATTGGGAATGATGTAGACCTTCTTAATAGTGTCAAGGAATATTTGAATAATAGTTTTTCAATGAAGGATCTTGGCGAAGCAGCTTACATATTAGGCGTAAAGATTTATAGAGATAGATCGAAACGCCAAATATCATTGTCACAAAGTACATATTTGGACAAAGTTCTAAAGAGGTTTGGAATGGAAGATAGCAAGAAAGGGTTCTTGCCCATGTTTCCCAATACGACCTTGAGTAAAACTCAAAGTCTGACATCGGCAGAAGATAGAGAAAGGATGAGTAAGACTCCCTATGCCTCAGCCATAGGATCTCTAATGTATGCCATGCTATGTACTAGACCCGACATTGCATATGATGTTAGTTTAACTAGCAGATATCAAAGTGATCCAGGAGTGGATCATTGGACAGCAGTCAAAAACATCCTTAAGTACTTGAGAAGAACTAAGGATATGGTTCTTTCTTATGGAGGTGATGAACAGCTCGTTGTTAATGGTTACACCGATGCTAGTTGGAACACCGATCCGGATGATTCTAAATCACAATCTGGATACGTATTTATTTTGAATGGTGCAGCAGTTAGCTGGAGGAGTGCAAAGCAAAGCGTTGTGGCGAGATCTTCAACTGAATCGGAATACATGGCTGCTTCGGAGGCTTCATAAGAAGCGATATGGATGAAAGAGTTCATTACAGAGCTGGGTGTGGTTCCTAGTGCGCTGGACCCAATGTCTATCTACTGTGATAACATGGGCGCCATAGCCAATGCGCAAGAACCGAGGTCACACAAGAAGCTGAAGCACATCAAGCTACGTTTTCACGCTATTCGAGAACATATCCAAGATGGGGATATAAAGATTTGCAAAGTACACACAGATCTGAATGTGGCGGATCCGTTGACTAAACCTCTCCCGAGGGCAAAACATGACCAGCACCAAACTGCCATGGGTGTTCGGTATATTACCATGTAATCTAGATTAGATGACTCTAGTGCAAGTGGGAGACTGTTGGAGATATGCCCTAGAGGCAATAATAAATGTAGTTATTATTATATCTTTGTGTTTATGATAAATGTTTACATTCATGCTATAATAGTATTAACAAGGAAACATTAATACTTGTGTGATTTGTAAACTTAATTTGAAGTCCCTAGTAAAGCCTCTATATAATACTAGCTTGTTGGTTAATAGATGATTGTGGTTTACCTATCATGAACATTGAGATGTTATTAACAACAAGATCATATTGTTAGGAGAATGATATGGTGGACATACTCCTATAGATAAGCATAGCATAAAGATCAAGTCATTTTAATAGTTCAATTGCTATATGCTTTCTGATACATAGTAATCTAATTCCTTCGACCATGATATCATGCATATCACCTTTACCGGATGGATGCTTTGATGACATCAAACACCACACCGTAACTGGGTGGCTATAAAGGTGGCATTGAGTGCTCGGAAAGTATTGGTTGAAACACATGGATCAAGAGTGGGATTTGTCCATCCATATGACGGATAGATACACTCTAGGCCCTCTCGGTGAAATGTCATCCAATTAGCTTGCAAGCATGTGACTGGTTCATAAGGGATCACATATCACGGGAACGAGAAAAGAGTACTTATCGGTAACGAGGTTGAACTAGGTATGCATAGATACCAACGATCATAACCTCGGATAAGTAAACTATCGTGAGACAAAGGGAAATTGATATCGTATGTAAGTGGTTCATTCGATCGCAAAGTAATCGTAGAAATATGTGGGAGCCATATGAATTTCCAGATTCCTCTATTGGTTATTGTTCGGAGAAGTGTCTCGATCATGTCCGCATAATTCACGAACCGTAGGGAGACACACTTAAGGATTCGACGTTGTTTGAGTAGTTATGGAATGATGAGAAAGAGTCCGAATGTTGTTCGGAGTCTCAAATGGGATTCGGGATATCACGAGGAGATCCGGAATGGTCCGGAGAATAAGATTCATATAAGGAAAGTCCCGTTTCGGAGTTGGAGAATGGTTCCGGTGTTTTCATCGGGAATGTTATAGAAGGTTCCGGAATGTCCGGCACTCCGGAGGGGAAGGGTACATGAATGTGTTATATCAAGTTGGTATGATTGCATCATGTATTCGGTGTCATCGCTGAACAAAATAGAGGGTTTATTCAAATCCTAGTTTGAAAAGTCAAACGGCTAGTTTGAAAGTCAAACGGCTATTTTTGGGAAGTGGGGAAGGAGGAGGAAACCGAGTTGGGGAGGAGTCCCTCCTCCCCACCGCCGGCGCACCACCAAGCCGATTAGGGGAGGGACTCCCCTCCCCTTGGCCGGCCGGCCCCTCCACCTATATAAGGAGGGGCAGGGCTCCCTCCTAGAGACACACAAGATCCTCTCCTCCAAACCCTAGCCCCAAGCCGCCGCCGCCTCCATAGCCGCCGCCGGCCCTAGGGCAAACCGCCGCCGCCTAGCTAAATCCTAGCCGCCGGCTTGCCCCTCCTCGGCGTGTCTAAACCCTAGATCGTCGAGGGACTCTCTCATACTCCACCATACTCGCTCCGGCTTAAGGCGAAGCCCTGCGAGATCTCCCCTCTACTTCCGGTACCACGCCGTTGTGCTGCCGGAATCGCGAGGAGAGTTCTACAATCTCCACTGCCTGCTGGAACAAGGGAGAGGAAGGTCTTCGTCGAGTACCGAACGTGTGACCGACTGCGGGAGCGCTGCCGGAACGCAGCGCCGGAAGGATCATCTACGCGATCTTGAGATCGGGAAGAGTACGACTACATCACCCACGAGAATCCGCTCTCGTTAAACACTTTGGAATCTTCGAGGGTGAGTTATTCTATCGACTCGTTGCTACAATCTAATAGATAGATCTTGGCTTGTTTGTTTGTATGCGGTAGAAAATTTTGTTTTCCATGCTACGAAACCCTACACCTCGTACTCAAGGGACATGAGATTGCCAACTTATACTTTGTCAAGATTATACTCCATCTTTGTTCACTTTAACCTTAATCACTTCAAGATGCTTATGATAGGGTAATGAGAGCTGAAAGCTAACAAGTACCATAATTTTTGGAAGCTCTTTATGAAACTTGAAATCCCTGCTTCCCATTGAAGGGCCTTTCTTCCACTATTATATTGAGTCTCCACCTTCTATCCTTAGGCACCAATTAAGAGAGCATAGTTGCCATTCTTAGTTCTATGTGCATTGTCCCAAAACTTGTTGATTGATTGATAAGGTTGATATTGCTTGTTCTTGAACTAGTTGTATCTAGTCACCCTTATGAACTTTGAAGGTGTCCTATGCATTTATGATTTGCTATACCATGAGGGACAAGCTAAATACCACTCTTATTATGTTTTCTTTATGTGAAACCAATAAACGTTTTTCAATGCATTGTTATTCATGATCTTTATTTGTAACCTTTTCATGTTTAGAGTACTTTGATCCAGCTATCCATGCTTTGTAAATGGTTTGATCAATATTATGATGGTACATGTCACCTAAAAAATTATATTGTTTTTATCGTTTACCTACTCGAGGACGAGCAGGAACTAAGCTTGAGATGTTGATACGTCCATAACGTATCTATAATTTTTGATGGTTTTATGCTATTATTATGCTTTTGACACTTCTTTTTATATAAAGTTCATGAGTTATTTGGACTAACCTACTAATAGTTGCACAAGTGCACAATATTCTTGTTTTACACTTTGATGTGTAGGAATTATTAAGAATACAAGTGGAACCCTTGTTGGAGTCAAATTGGTATTTTCTAGAAATCCGTCTCAGAACTCTTTTTAAAGATGGTCAAGTTTCGGATTGAAAACAGCGTCAAACGGAAAACTCTTTAACTACAAAGTTCTAGGAAATTTCGCTACAATCGTTCTGGACATAAAATTTAGATGATTCCGATTGTGGACGGGCCCGCTAGGTCCGATTTACTGCAGCCCAAGATGGGGTGACGGGAATCCGAGAAGCTATATAAAGGGAGGAAACCTAATTCGTGGGAGACACCTCCACCCACGAATTTGCAGCCACCAAAGCCACGTTTTTGCTTCCCCCATGGATCCCATCTCCATGAGGGAGGTCTCCCAAGAAGCCATGAAGGAAGGGGGCTAAGGGGCGGTGCTCCCCCATGATACCGGCGGCGGGGAAGGAGTCCCCCGCACCGCCGCCCTCTTCACCATCTTCACCGCCATATCCATCACCTAATCCTCCTAGTATTTAGTGGTTCATCCTCCCACACACCTTTATACCGTCCTATGTAAACATGATGTTTGATGCTATAAGTTATAATCCTATGATCTATGTCATGTTTGTGTAGTTTCTTTGTTCTTAGATTGATTGTTGAACGTCTTTGGTTTATTAGAGTTGTATGTTGATATGGTACAGTCCTTTGGTGTCCATTATATTTGTGCGAGCATGGATTAAACATCATAGGGTTTGTAGTATGTGTAAGAGGAAGGGGAAGTTCTACCGGAGTGACAGAAACCTAAGGACGCGAACCGGAAAGTTGCACGTATGGGAGTAAGAGGGCCATTAACTTAAGGCTGTGTTTGGAGAAACCTTAATGCATTGTTAGTAGTTATAGATGTTTGCTAACAATCCAATCATATAGTACATGTAATTCCAAGTAGTGAAGCGCATGTATATTTAGCCTCTCCCACATAAAAACTGCATCGAAGACAATGAACCCGATTTATTTGCCAATTAAACTTGGACAAAGCCACCACAATTACCACCACTATTCCACACTCATGGTTCTATTAGTTTAGTGTATTTTATTGCTGCAGCAACTAGCTTTACTTTCTTGTTGTTTATTATCTTGCAAAGTTGTCTCTAGTACTCGTTTTGTTGCTCTAGTTCTACTTCCTAGATAATGCAAACGTTTAGTGTGCGTAGAGTTGTATCAGTGGTTGATAGAACTTGAGAGAATATTTATCCTACCTTTAGCTCCTCGTTGGGTTCGACACTCTTACTTATCGAAAATGCTACACACGATCCTCTATACTTGTGGGATATAAGGACGCTCGGTGGCGTGAGGTGCAACAAGAGTAGTGGTACCCATGGGGTTTGGCTTAAGGGAATGCAAGAGAGTCATCATTTCCTCGAACTTGGTAAACATGGAAAACTCGAATCTCTTGAGATCCTCCATGGAGGCCAAGTTCTTGTCGTTATCACTACCATCACCCTCATCGTTGACCATCGCCTCTTAGGCGGTAAAGCCATATGTAAGAGCCTTGGCTCTGATACCAATTGAAACTACCAACTTTGGTCGACTAGAGGGGGTGAATAGGAGACTGCCAATTTTCATCTTGTTAATCAATTTTAGGCTTTGTAAGAAGTAAAGTTCTCTAGATATTCAACTAGATGAGCAATCCTATATGCTAGAGAACATACAACAAGCAATAGGACGGTAAAGGACAAGAGTAAAGGTAAGGAGTGAGTAAACCAGAGAGGAGACGCGGAGATGTAATTCCCGTAGTTCACTTCCAAGGAAGCTACATCTACGTCGGAGAGGTGTCAAGGCCACACAAGGTCACCTGAGCGCCACAAAGGCCTCACCTTCTTCTCCGGTGAGCACCCCCACATATGAGGTCTCACAATCCACTAACCGGTGACCTTGAAGGCGCCAACTGAAAACCTATACAGAAGTATCCAGTACGTGGGCCAGAAAAAGAGCCGGACCCCAGCCCGCAGAGACCCCTGAGCGGAACTTTCGGCCCTTCACCGAAACTTCCGGTCAGGACAGAAACATCCCAAACGACTCCAAGGAACTCTCTCTCACTGAAGGATAGGATGGCTATGGCAGTGCAAGTATGGTTTATGCAAGAAAAAGTGATTTTCCACAGCCTTCCGAGGTGGACCCCTCTTTATAGTACGGTGACCTAAAAAAGAGAAAGGCAAAAACAAAGGCCGCCGTCTTCGCGAGACTCCAAGAGAGGCATCCACAAACTCCAAAAGCTTCATAAAAAACAAATAACCTAAAACTCAAGAACACAATTAGATCACAAGTGGGATTGTCATCATCACCAAAATACCAAGGGAAGACATAGTACTTTCAGAAAGAGTTGTCCTCTACTCGGGATTGTCTTAATCTCCAATGTATGGTGATAGATCCGCCACGTCGAAGGTGTTTCTCACCAAGTACTTGGGTGTATATATATCAATGACATACACATTGCCATTTATGCGCTTGAGGACCTTGAACCGACCATCACCTTATGGCTTTATCTTTAAGTTGCATTCTCGAGGGAATCTTTCTTTTCGTAGGTATATCCACACCAGATCACCTTCCTCTAATATCATGCGCTTCTTGTGGTTGTTGATTACTTTGGATTGTTGCTTCACTTTATTCTCTATGGTAGCTCTTGTTTCTTCGTGTACTCGATTCGCTTGTCGAGGTCCATGTTCACACACACATGAAGTTGTAGAGGTAGAATATCAAGGGTGGTGTTGGCCTCAAAGTCGTAGATGACCCTAAATGGGATCTTCATTGTTGTGGAGTGCGTGGCTCAGTTGTACGCGATCTCTGCATGCACGATGCATTCTTCCCAATTCTTGAGGTTCTTCTTGATCAAGATGTGGAGGAGAGTTCCAAGACTTTTATTGACCACTTTGGTTTGGACATACGTTTGTGGGTGTGATGGTGAAGAGAATAGTAGTTGCACGCCGAACTTGGCCGTGATGGTCTTTCATATGTAGCTTATAAATTTGACGTAGCGGCCGGAGACGACAGTATTTGGCACTCCATGTAGGCTCACGCTTTCGCTGAAAAACAAAATTGCAAAATATAAAGCAATATTCGTTCGATTACAAGGTATAAAGTGTGCAATTTTGGAGAATTTATCAACAACAACAATAACAACAAATATTGAGTTTTTCCCATTTTTAGTGTGAGGTAGGCCTAGTACAAAATGAAGGGTTTCGCGGCATAGTAAATCAAAATTTTCTACGGATGCGAACAGAGGGAAGCCAAGATCTAATCTAGGAGATGCAAACAACGAGAGAGATTGGATTAGATCTTCATACCCTTGAAGATTCGCACAGCGAAACGTTCGTCGGAACGTGGGTGATGTAGTCGTACTCGCTTCTCCTCCTCGCGATCCGATCCGATCTAGCACCGCAAGTGGCGATGCCTCCGAGAGATGCACACGTGCAGCACCTCGATGTCTCCTCCTTCCTTGGTCCAGCAAGTATGGTGGAGAGATGGGTTGGATCTACAATGCGACGGTGCGGTGCAATTGGTGGAGAGTTTCTGCAGCAGGGCTTCGCCTACACGCAGTCGGGAGGGAGAGAGAGAGAGGAGGGCAGCAGGGCGACTAGGCTTCAGGGGAAAGTGTGTGTGGGGGGGTGGTGCGCCCCAGCCCTCTATATATAGAGGGGTGGGCGCCAGCCCTAGCCCCTCCCCCAAGCCTAGGCCGGCGGCCAAAGGAGGGAGGAGTGGGGGGCAAGGACCCCCCCCCCTTCTAGAAGCTCCAAACTAGGGTTTCCCCTTGTTTGGCCGGCTGGGCCCTATGGGGCCTTGTGCCCCTGGCCCAATGCGGCCAGGGCACTCCCTCATAGGCCCATGCCCCCTCCCGGAAGGTGGGGCCACGTTGGTCCCCTTCCGGAAGGTTCTAGAAGCTTCCGGTACAATACCGATTAACCCGGAACAATTCCGAACTCCAAAAACTGCACTGCCTTATATGATATTCTCCGGACCACTCCGGAACCTCTCGTGATGTCCCGGATCCCATCCGAGACTCCGAACAAAAACTCATAAACCAATTATCCAATCTATCCTAGCGTCGAGACACGTTAAGTGTGTGACCCTTCGGGTTCGAGAAAATGCAGACATGAACTTCTATCAATAATCAACAGCGGGGTCTGGAAACCCATATTGACTCCCACACATTCATCGATGATCATATCGGACGAACCACGATGCCAGGATTCAATCAATCCCATATATATATTCCCTTCGTCTCGCGATATTTTACTTGCCCGAGATTTGATCGTCGGTACCGTCATACCTAGTTCAATCTCGTTCACAGCAAGTACTTTACTCGTTCCGTAATCCGATATCACTTTGTGATTAACTCCTTAACCACATGCTTGCAAGCGGTGTTGATATCGATTACCGAGTGGGCCCGAAGTATATCTCTCCGACTTGGGAGGGACAAATCCCATCTCGATACATACAACCTAACAGATACTTTCCGGTCACCTGAGAGACACCTTTATGATCACCCTCTCATAGGATGACGTTTGATGACCTCAAACCTTTCTTCCGATACCAGGGAGTTGTATTATCTCATGGTCTAAGGAATACAATATTTGACATAAGAAAAGCTTCGCAAAGATGAACACTATGACACGATCTAATTGCTTCGCTTACTTTGGGTCTGTCCATCATATCATTCTCCCAATGATATGATCTCATTATTAATCGACAACTCATGTCCATGGTTAGGAAACCTTAACCATCATTAATCAATGAGCTAGTCCATAGAGGCGTACTAGGGACACGGTGTTGTTCACAAACCACACAAGTATTAAAGTTTCCGCTTAATACAATTCTAGCATGGAATATAAACATTATCATGAACAAGAATTATAATAATAACATCTTTATTATTGCCTCTAGGGCATAATTCCAACAGTCTCCCACTTGCACTAGAGTCAATAATCTAGTTTACATTTGGCAACAATCTCACACCCATGGCACTAAGGTGTTGATCATGTTTTACACGTGGAAGAGGTTTAGTCAATGGATCTGCGACATTCAGATCTGTATGTACTTTGCTAATCTTCAGATCTCCATCTGCTATATTAGCTCGGATTATATGAAACTTGCCGTTGATATGCTTGGTCTTTGGATGATATCTTGGTTCCTTAGCGAGTACTATGGTGCCAGTGTTGTCACACAAT
Source organism: Avena sativa (assembly GCA_916181665.1). NCBI lineage: Eukaryota > Viridiplantae > Streptophyta > Magnoliopsida > Poales > Poaceae > Avena > Avena sativa. Next base: position 431,657,275 of record OV702280.1, read on the forward strand.
ATCTCCAGTGGGTCCAATGCACTTGGAACCACGCCAAGCTCAGTGATGAAGTTCCTGATCCAAACTCCTTCACTTGACGCTTCTGCAGCAGCCATGTATTCCGCTTCTACTGTAGATCCCGCGATCACGCTTTGCTTGCAGCTTCTCCAGCTCACAGCTCCTCCATTCAAAATATACACGTATCCTGTCTGAGATTTAGAATCATCCTTGTCGGTGTCGAAACTAGCGTCGACGTAACCTTTTACGACGAGCTGTTCATCACCCCCATAGACTAAGAACATTTCTTTAGTCCTATTTAGGTACTTTAGGATGTTCTTCACGGCTGTCCAGTGTTCCACTCCTGGATCACTTTGATATCTGCTCGTCAAACTAAGAGCATTGGACACATCCGGTCTAGTACACAGCATGGCATACATGATAGAACCTATGGCCGAGGCATAAGGCACTTTGCTCATAGCTTCCCTATCATTTACCGTAGCTGGACACTGAGCCTTGCTCAATATCTTACCTGACAACATAGGCACTGAACCTTTCTTTGCCTTATCCATTCTGAACCTTTTCAGAACTTTGTCTAGGTATGTACTCTGGCTTAAAGCTATCAGGCGTCTTTGTCTATCTCTGTAGATTTTGATGCCCAATATATAAGCAGCTTCACCTAGGTCTTTCATTGAAAAACACTTGTTCAAATAACTCTTCACATCGTTAAGCATGTCAATGTCATTTCCAATAATCAATATGTCATCCACATATAGTACCAGAAATGTCACCGAGCTCCCACTCACTTTCTTGTAGATACAAGCCTCGTAGCAATTTGGAACAAATCCAAAGCTCTTGATCACTTGATCAAAACGAAGGTTCCAACTCCGAGATGCTTGATTCAGTCCATAAATGGAACGTTGAAGCTTGCACGCTTTATCAGCATCCTTAGGATCGACAAAACCTTTGGGTTGCATCATATATGTAGAGGGAGAGTCCCAACCTTTAAACAATATAAGGTGGAGTCCCCTGTGTTTACAATGCTAGTCCCTGGATCAATAGCTACCATCCATAGTTAAGATGTAATATCAAGAAACAAAGGTCATATTATAACTTTATAACCAGGAAGAACATAATTTTATTACATCTTACGTAGCTCATTTGGCTATTACATTACATTGCAGCGGAATGACTATAAGCATGGGGTCCTTCATCTTCAAAGTGCCACAGGCAGATGTTGGTTGTAGATTTTGTAATCCTAATCAAACAATCTTCACTAAAAACAATCAAACCTGCAACATTACAAGTTACAGCCACAAGGGTCAATACATTTGAATTGTATTGGCAAGTTTCACTACTATGTGGAATATAAGTGGATTCTATCACTACATGCATTTTTGGCTAAGTAGGGTTTAAGGCTCATTTGCAGAAGCAAAATTTATCCTATCTTTTCAAAATGGTTTTGGTCCTTTGTCAAATCTCCTTTTCCAAATTCCTTGAACTCCTTGGTAAATTCCCTAGTGTTCAAGTCCTTGTCAAGAATCCCTTGAGCTCCTTGGTAACCCCAAGTGCATCAAGTTTTATCAAAATCTCTTGAGCTCCTTGGTACCCCCAAGTGCATCAAGTTTTATCAAAATCTCTTGAGCTCCTTGGTACCCCCAAGTGCATCAAGTCTTTTAAAAGTTTTCTTTGAGAACTTAGAATGTCGAGATTTCCCATAGCTTCAAACTTTAGTTGCTCAGTATTGTCCATAACCGGGGACACGGCTAAGTACTTAGATTTTATTATCTTCTGCAGAAGTAGTACACTTTACCCACATGTCACAATCTCATCTTTTTGCCACCAGTGGCCACTGGATTAGTGCTCACCAAGATGGAGTACTGGCAGATTGAGAATGTGACGAAGTCTTTCCAGAGGGTCCTCCCATACACCATTGCTAGCTTGTCTTCAGCACCCATGTAGGATTCCAGGTCCCCATGTCCAGTAAACTAAAGACAATGCATGGGTCTTCCCAATGTATTTGACTAAGCCAGAGCCATAAATATCATGTGGTTGCACACGAAAGCCACAATTGGAGAAACATGTTCAATCTCTAAGTTTCCTGGGTGGTTTCCTTTGGAGCACAACACAAAGAGACTGCCATAGACATGGTTCCCTTTTGTTTCCACCTTCTCCAAAACTCAAAGTATCCTTGTCCACCCAGGTGGTTCATTGAGTCCTTGTTTTATTATATAAAAACACAAGTCCTTTTCTTAACTTCATAAAATCTCAACATGTATCTCTTTTCAAAATATAGCATGGCTAAGCATGTAACAACTACATTGTTTTCACTAAGGAATGTATAGGGTATCCTATTAGGATTTAGCATAGCATAAGTATAGAAATTCTTTTCATGCATGTTTCAAAATCCACTAAGTATAATGAAAATAGTAGGACTTTAGATGATAGTGTAACTTGCCTTTTTGGTAGGGAATGATGGTTCACTCCTTGATCTTGCTAGTCTCACACTTTTCTAACTTCACTACAATCAATCAAGCAAACACAATATCAACTTGCATTCCATACCAATAATCAATCAACATTTCACACACACAAAACAATGGGTTCTAAGTCATGCATGTAAGCTGCAAGAGGTGGTTCTATTTGCAAAGATGGTCTCCACTAGGCTTCTAAACTTTGTAAAGTCCAAAGTGGTCATTTTTCCAAAGTGGCAAGGTCGTTTGCAAAAGGGTTTTGTCCATAAACCATTTTTTTTAAATCCAATCATCATTTTATGTGGTGGAAAATATTTTTATCAAAGCAACAACTTTAAGTTGTTCACAAATTTTTTTTCTCAAAACTTGGTGTTTAGGGTCAGTAGGTTTAATCCAAATCATTCTCCCAAAGTTTTTACTCCAAAAACATTTTCATAACAAAACCATTATTTTTATTTGGCTAGAAATGGGCTAAATCAATTAATCCATCCTAAACTTCACCAAATCCATTTTCAAAATCATGGGTTGGTTCCTAGGGTCAGTAAGTTTACCACAAACTAATTTGCAAAGATTTCAACCTTAAAAACATTTTTGAATATTTTTTCTAATCTAAACAAGCATACAATTGTTTCTGCAAAAACAAGCAATCTAACAGATACTATTTACTAAACCAATTGCATGGTTGGCTAGGGCTTGTTCCACTGATTCCAACGGTATAAAGTTTGTAATTTTTGGACGTGTGGATCAAAAGTTATAGGGGTTTCAAATTGCAAATCAAATCTGTTTTCAAATTCTATTTTAAACAAAGTCTGGCCACGCGTCGCTTTCTTATTGGACGGTACCGGTTCGTCTGGATCACGTGCTGCAGACTGTTGGATTAAAAGGGGCATGTGCGTCTTAGATCGTCGCATACCCTTTCGTTTAAGTGAACCTATCCTAACCGCAGGATTCACATCTAACGGTGTATAGCGTGCCAGCCATAGATGGGCGGCGCTGCGGTGGCTACTGGCGGCGGAGCGGCCAGACGGTGGCGGCGCCGGCGATACAGGAAGCGAGAGAAGAGGAGGAGAGGCTCACCGTGATCGTAAGGACGTGGTGATGCTCAAGGTACGGTTGGCTTGACAAGGGGCGCTTAGGGACAGTAGCAATTGCTCGCCGGAGACGTGGTCGGCGTCAGATGGTCCTGGAGCTCGTCGTGGATGGTGCTGTGGTTCGCCCCGAGGAAAAAGGAAGACGCAGTTAGATGCGCTAGATCAAGGCGAACTTGCGTGCGTGAATGAGAGGAAGAGGGGCGGTCAGGTGATTAGCAGAAGGGTTGCCGGAGTTGCTTGCAGACACGGCGGCGTTCAGAGATCGTCGAAGTCGACGCTCAGGGTGCCCGCGGTTGAATGGAAGGTACTAGCAGGAGCGCCTGGGAGTGGGGAGTAAGTTTGTGTGCTCGGGGAGGCACGGGGTGGAGAGGCAAGGTGGGAATTTGTGCTGCAGCTCGTCGGAGCAGGGTGGGTTTGCGCGTGAAATCGTGGCAGCCTTGTGGCCGGGAGAGAGGAGTGAGCGAGGGGAAATGGAGAGGGAAGAGAGACGCTTAAGTGCACGCAGTCACGGGCTGAATCAATGCGTGGTTAAGGAGGAATCAAGCGCGCATTCAAACAGCAGAAACGGCGACGAGGTTTGGGGAGAAGAAGTCGCCCGGGTGAGGAAGAAGGCTCGGGTGTGGGGTCGTTTTGTCAGTGGAGCGAGAGAGAGGGTTGGGGTCCACAATTCTGTCACTCTGCGGGTCAGGGAGCGGGTGCGAAGCGTTTTTCTGCTGATGAGGGGAACTGGGCTGGTTGTTTGGGCTTCCTGGGCTTGGCCAGTTGGGCTGAGTCCAATTCTTTTTTTTTCTTTCAAATTGTTTTTCCTTTTCTGTTCCTATTTTCTGTTTTGAAATTCAAACAACAAATCAAACAATCAAAACAATTCAAACAATCACCATACTTTTCATTTGAATTTTGGTTCTGTTTAACACATAAACCAAAGTCCAAAATAAAATAATATTTTTATTTTAGAGTCCATTTATAATTAAATAAAAATGGACACTAGTTAATAAATCAAATGGGTTTTAATTTATTTAAAAACTCCATTTGAAATCTAAATATTTTCAAAACCAAATCAGTAGGTTTTATTTGAGAATATAAAATACTTGGAAAACTTATTTAAAATAAATAAATAAGTTTTAGTGTTTAAAATAGTAAAACCTTTATTTATAAAACTTGGATATTAAACTCTTATTAATTTATTTTAAATAAACCTTTATTATTTTTATCAAATAGAAATATTTTATTTCAAAGGCTTGGCCAAGTTTTAATTTGGCTTATAAAATAATCCTTATTTGTAAAACTTCTATTTCTTTTGAAACCAAATCTTTTTATTTAAAAGATCCAAAATAGTAATTCAAAATATTTTTATTTTACTTTATTAAATGTTTATCTTTATAAATCCTTTTAGGATTTATTTGATCCAAATTGGTTTGAAGGTTTCCAATTGGATTCAAAAAGTTTCTTCTCACTCTGAAAATCAAACAAAGTTTTATTTTACTCATTCATTTTTCACATTACAAGATTTGGAAAATCTTGGGATGTGACAGGCTACCACCCTTAAAATAAATATCGTCCCGAGATTTGGGAAGGCTAGAGTTACAAGTAGGCTCAAAACAACTAGGGTACTACCACCCTTAAAATTTTTCAAACTAAATTACATATTGGCCTTCTTGGGATCCTGGGGAAACTTCTCTGGTCAAACATCTGCATTCTGTCCTTTGTTTCCATACTTGACTCATGGGCCAAGGTTGAGTTTCTCCATAGGCTTGTTCAACTTGTTCTTCATCTTTTCTGGACAGTTGCTTGCATAATGTCCTGGGTTCTTGCAATTGAAACAGTTAATATCTTTGAGTTCTTTACGTAGCTCTTGTGGACAAGTTGCCACATAATGGCCTAGCTCTTTGCAGTTGTTGCACACCACTTGGCCAATCTCCTTATTCTTCTGGTTCTCTGGGCATTCACTAGAATAGTGTCCCATTTCTTTACACTTATGACATTGCACATGGCTTTTGTCCTTCTTTTGCTTTTTGGGTTTCTCCAAAGCTAGGAGTGCATCCAGTTCATGTTTTTCATATGTTATCTGGTAGGTAGGAATGTCTACATGCTTCTTGGACCTTTTATTGCTCTTTAGGAATTTCACATTCCTCTTATTTGATCCCTTGAATTGGGTTGTTTTGCTTGGAGGTATAAGTGGTCCTTTTCCTTTGTCATCAACCTTCTTGGTAGACTTGGATCCTTCTTGATGGTCTGCAATCATTTGTTGCACTCCACCTTGTTTCCTTTGTTCCACAATGGAATAGATGGGGCATTGGATAGGAACATGGTTGTTTCCTTCACATAGGTAGCAAGTAGCTTGAGAGGTGGGACATTGTCCAACAGGATGTTTCTCTTCATAGTTGGGGCATTGATCTCCATGCTCCTTGGAAGTATGATCCTTGTCTCCACAAATAATGCAAGCTGGGGCTCCATCTAGAATAACATTTCTGTCATCCTTGTTGTCAAAGACTCTTTTGGAATAGATTTCTTCCATATTGATCATTTGATCAGTCACCTTAAGCATCAGTTGGCCTTGAGTTTCCAAAAATCCTTGCAGGGTTGGATCTTCTCCACTGGTGTTGGCTATGAATTGAGCTGTCACTTGGTTCAACTGGTTCTGGGTTGCTATGAGCTCTTTCATGCTATCCTCTTGGTTGGTGTTGGTGTCATCAACCTTGATGTTGGAGTCTCTTGGAGTAGTCATCTGTTTGGGTTGAATGAGGATTAGAATAGGCAAGATATTTCTAAGGAATCGTTTCTAATCACACATATCACAATTCACTTCAAACAATGTGCAAGCATTCACAAACAACTTTTCACTCAAACAACAAAGTTCAAGCACAAACTTAGGCAACAAAATATTTTTGCTCTACCTCATAAGTTGGTGAGTTTGTCTTAACTTACAATATGGTGGTCCATCTACATGGTTCACTTGTGATCTTTCCATCCTTCTTGGTTGATTCTTCTAGCATGAGATCATGGTTTCCTTGATAAAAACTCTTGGTCTCAAAAACTCCAAGTGATGTGGGCTCCTTCTAACTTTTGCATTCCCTTAGTCTCCAAATCTTGAGCAAGAGTTCCTTGTCTCACTTGTAGTCCTTAGTGGTATCCAAGTTGGAAGTCCTTGGGGGAATATGCTGAAGATGTTGAAGTCATTAGAGTTGAAGAAGTTGAAGTCATTAGAGTTGAAGATGTTGAAGAAGTCCTTTGCACATGGTGAAGTCTTTGGCCATGGGGTAGGTTTTTTTTTCCATCAAGTTTGAAATAGAAGAGATGTAGAGTGGAAACCAAAATGGTTGAGGAAAGAGATTACAAGATTGTTTGTAAATAAGTTTTGGAACAAATAAAACTCCTATTTTTTTCTAAGGGTTTTTGTCCAATCCTAGGTTTACAAATCCTACAGGCAACACAATGCTCTGATACCATCTGTAGAGGGAGAGTCCCAACCTTTAAACAATATAAGGTGGAGTCCCCTGTGTTTACAATGCTAGTCCCTGGATCAATAGCTAGCATCCACAGTTAAGATGTAATATCAAGAAACAAAGGTCATATTATAACTTTATAACCAGGAATAACATAATTTTATTACATCTTACGTAGCTCATTTGGCTATTACATTACATTGCAGCGGAATGACTATAAGCATGGGGTCCTTCATCTTCAAAGTGCCACAGGCAGATGTTGGTTGTAGATTTTGTAATCCTAATCAAACAATCTTCACTAAAAACAATCAAACCTGCAACATTACAAGTTACAGCCACAAGGGTCAATACATTTGAATTGTATTGGCAAGTTTCACTACTATGTGGAATATAAGTGGATTCTATCACTACATGCATTTTTGGCTAAGTAGGGTTTAAGGCTCATTTGCAGAAGAAAAATTTATCCTATCTTTTCAAAATGGTTTTGGTCCTTTATCAAATCTCCTTTTCCAAATTCCTTGAACTCCTTGGTAAATTCCCAAGTGTTCAAGTCCTTGTCAAGAATCCCTTGAGCTCCTTGGTAACCCCAAGTGCATCAAGTTTTATCAAAATCTCTTGAGCTCCTTGGTACCCCCAAGTGCATCAAGTTTTATCAAAATCTCTTGAGCTCCTTGGTACCCCCAAGTGCATCAAGTCTTTTAAAAGTTTTCTTTTAGAAATTAGAATGTCGAGATTTCCCATAGCTTCAAACTTTAGTTGCTCAGTATTGTCCATAACCGGGGACACGGCTAAGTACTTAGATTTTATTATCTTCTGCAGAAGTAGTACACTTTACCCACATGTCACAATCTCATCTTTTTGCCACCAGTGGCCACTGGATTAGTGCTCACCAAGATGGAGTACTGGCAGATTGAGAATGTGACGAAGTCTTTCCAGAGGGTCCTCCCATACACCATTGCTAGCTTGTCTTCAGCACCCATGTAGGATTCCAGGTCCCCATGTACAGTAAACTAAAGACAATGCATGGGTCTTCCCAATGTAGTTGACTAAGCCAGAGCCATAAATAGCATGTGGTTGCACACGAAAGCCATAATTGGAGAAACATGTTCAATCTCTAAGTTTCCTGGGTGGTTTCCTTTGGAGCACAACACAAAGAGACTGCCATAGACATGGTTCCCTTTTGTTGCCACCTTCTCCAAAACTCAAAGTATCCTTGTCCACCCAGGTGGTTCATTGAGTCCTTGTTTTATTATATAAAAACACAAGTCCTTTTCTTAACTTCATAAATATCAACATGTATCTCTTTTCAAAATATAGCATGGCTAAGCATGTAACAACTACATTGTTTTCACTAAGGAATGTATAGGGTATCCTATTAGGATTTAGCATAGCATAAGTATAGAAATTCTTTTCATGCATGTTTCAAAATCCACTAAGTATAATGAAAATAGTAGGACTTTAGATGATAGTGTAACTTGCCTTTTTGGTAGGGAATGATGGTTCACTCCTTGATCTTGCTAGTCTCACACTTTTCTAACTTCACTACAATCAATCAAGCAAACACAATATCAACTTGCATTCCATACCAATAATCAATCAACATTTCACACACACAAAACAATGGGTTCTAAGTCATGCATGTAAGCATGCAAGAGGTGGTTCTATTTGCAAAGATGGTCTCCACTAGGCTTCTAAACTTTGTAAAGTCCAAAGTGGTCATTTTTCCAAAGTGGCAAGGTCGTTTGCAAAAGGGTTTTGTCCATAAACCATTTTTTTTAAATCCAATCATCATTTTATGTGGTGGAAAATATTTTTATCAAAGCAACAACTTTAAGTTGTTCACAAAATTTTTTTCTCAAAACTTGGTGTTTAGGGTCAGTAGGTTTAATCCAAATCATTCTCCCAAAGTTTTTACTCCAAAAACATTTTCATAACAAAACCATTATTTTTATTTGGCTAGAAATGGGCTAAATCAATTAATCCATCATAAACTTCACCAAATCCATTTTCAAAATAATGGGTTGGTTCCTAGGGTCAGTAAGTTTACCACAAACTAATTTGCCAAGATTTCAACCTTAAAAACATTTTTGAATAATTTTTCTAATCTAAACAAGCATACAATTGTTTCTGCAAAAACAAGCAATCTAACAGATACTATTTACTAAAACAATTGCATTGTTGGATAGGGCTTGTTCCATTGATTCCAACGGTATGAAGTTTGTAATTTTTGGACGTGTGGATCAAAAGTTATAGGGTTTTCAAATTGCAAATCAAATCTATTTTCAAATTCTGTTTTAAACAAAGTCTGGCCATGCGTCGCTTTCTTATTGGACGGTACCGGTTCGTCTGGATCACGTACTGCAGACCGTTGGATTAAAAGGTGCATGTGCGGCTTAGATCATCACATACCCTTTCGTTTAAGTGAACCTATCCTAACCGCGGGATTCGCATCTAACGGTGTATAGCGTGCCAGCCATAGATGGGCGGCGCTGCGGTGGCTATTGGTGGCGGAGCGGCCAGACGGTGGCGGCGCCGTCGATACAGGAAGCGAGAGAAGAGGAGGAGAGGATCACCGTGATCGTAAGGACGTGGTGATGCTCAAGGTACGGTTGGCTTGACAAGGGGCGCTCAAGGACAGTAGCAATTGCTCGCCGGAGACGTGGTCGGCGTCAGATGGTCCTGGAGCTCGTCGTGGATGGTGCTGTGGTTTGCCCCGAGGAAAAAGGAAGACGCAGTTAGATGCGCTAGATCAAGGCGAACTTGCGTGCGTGAATGAGAGGAAGAGGGGCGGTCAGGTGATTACCAGAAGGGTTGCCGGAGTTGCTTGCAGACATGGCGGCGTTCAGAGATCGTCGAAGTCGACGCTCAGGGTGCCCGCGGTTGAATGGAAGGTACTGGCAGGAACGCCTGGGAGTGGGGAGTAAGTTTGTGTGCTCGGGGAGGCACGGGGTGGAGAGGCTCGGCCGGAATTTATGCTGCAGCTCGTCGGAGCAGGGTGGGTTTGCGCGTGAAATCGTGGCAGCCTTGTGGCCGGGAGAGAGGAGTGAGCGAGGGGAAATGGAGAGGGAAGAGAGATGCTTAAGTGCACGCAGTCATGGGCTAAATCAATGCGTGGTTAAGGAGGAATCAAGCGCGCATTCAAACAGCAGAAACGGCGACGAGGTTTGGGGAGAAGAAGTCGCGCGGCTGAGGAAGAAGGCTCGGGTGTGGGGCCGTTTTGTCAGTGGAGCGAGAGAGAGGGTTGGGGTCCACAAGTCTGTCACTCTGCGGGTCAGGGAGCGGGTGCGAAGCGTTTTTCTGCGGATGAGGGGAACTGGACTGGTTGTTTGGGCTTCCTGGGCTTGGCCAGTTGGGCTGAGTCCAATTCTTATTTTTTTTCTTTCAAATTGTTTTTCCTTTTCTGTTCCTATTTTCTGTTTTGAAATTCAAACAACAAATCAAACAATTCAAACAATCACCATACTTTTCATTTGAATTTTGGTTCTGTTTAACACATAAACCAAAGTCCAAAATAAAATAATATTTTTATTTTAGAGTTCATTTATAATTAAATAAAAATGGACACTAGTTAATAAATCAAATGGGTTTTAATTTATTTAAAAACTCCATTTGAAATCTAAATATTTTCAAAACCAAATCAGTAGGTTTTATTTGAGAATATAAAATACTTGGAAAACTTATTTAAAATAAATAAATAAGTTTTAGTGTTTAAAATAGTAAAACCTTTATTTATAAAACTTGGATATTAAACTCTTATTAATTTATTTTAAATAAACCTTTATTATTTTTATCAAATAGAAATATTTTATCTCAAAGGCTTGGCCAAGTTTTAATTTGGCTTATAAAATAATCCTTATTTGTAAAACTTCTATTTCTTTTGAAACCAAATCTTTTTATTTAAAAGATCCAAAATAGTAATTCAAAATATTTTTATTTTACTTTATTAAATGTTTATCTTTATAAATCCTTTTAGGATTTATTTGATCCAAATTGGTTTGAAGGTTTCCAATTGGATTCAAAAAGTTTCTTCTCACTCTGAAAATCAAACAAAGTTTTATTTTACTCATTCATTTTTCACATTACAAGATTTGGAAAATCTTGGGATGTGACAATATACAACTCTTCATCAATGTTGCCATTGAGGAACGCGGTCTTGACATCCATTTGCCATATTTCATAATCATGAAACGCAACAATTGCTAATAAAATCCGAATGGACTTAAACATCGCTACGGGAGAGAAAGTCTCATTGTAGTCAACACCTTGAACTTGTCGAAAACCTTTCGCGACAAGCCGTGCTTTATAGACGGTAACATTACCATCCGCGTCCGTTTTCTTCTTGAAGATCCATTTGCACTCAACGGCCTTTCGGTCGCTAGGAGGGTCCACCAAAGTCCATACTTGGTTTTCGCTCATGGATCCCAATTCGGATTTCATGGCTTCTAGCCATTTCTCAGAGTCTGGGCTCATCATCGCTTCCTCATAGTTTGTAGGTTCACTGTATTCTACTAACAAGACAGTTAAGACAGGGTTGCCGTACCACTCAGGAGGGGCACGCGACCTTGTCGACCTGCGACGTTCAGTAGCAGCATCGTCCGAAGCTTCATGATCCTTGTCATTAGCTTCCTCTATTGTTGGTGCAGGCGGCACTGGAACAATTTCAGGTGTTGCGCTACTCTCCAACTCAAGAGAAGGTTTAATAACCTCGTCTAGCTCTACTTTCCTCCCACTCACTTCTTTCGAGAGAAACTCCTTCTCAAGAAAGGAACTGTTCTTTGCGACAAACACTTTGCCTTCGGTTCTGTGATAGAAGGTATACCCAATAGTTTCCTAGGGCATCCTATGAAGACGCATTTCTCCGCTTTGGGTTCGAGCTTGTCCGGCATCAACTTCTTGACGTAAGCTTCGCATCCCCAAACTTTAAGAAACGACAACTTAGGTTTAGCACCAAACCACAGTTCATACGGTGTCGTCTCAACGGATTTAGATGGTGCCCTATTTAAAGTGAATGCAGCGGTTTCTAATGCATAACCCCAAAATGATAACGGCAAATCAGTAAGAGACATCATCGATCGGACCATATCTAATAGGGTTCGGTTCCTGCGTTCTGTTGGAGATATGCCCTAGAGGCAATAATAAATATAGTTATTATTATATCTTTGTGTTTATGATAAATGTTTATATTCATGCTATAATAGTATTAACAAGGAAACATTAATACTTGTGTGAATTGTAAACTTAAATTGAAGTCCCTAGTATAGCCTCTATACTTCACTAGCTTGTTGGTTGATTAAATGATTGTGGTTTCCATATCATGAACATTGAGATGTTATCAACAACAAGATCATATCGTTAGGAGAATGATATGGTGGACATACTCCTATTGATAAGCGTAGCATAAAGATCAAAGTCATTTCAATAGTTCAAATTGCTATATGCTTTCTGATACATAGTAACCTAATTCCTTCGACCATGAGATCATGCATATCACCTTTACCGGATGGATGCTTTGATGACATCAAACACCACACCGTAACTGGGTGGCTATAAAGGTGGCATTAAGTGTTCGGAAAGTATTGGTTGAAACACATGGATCAAGAGTGGGATTTGTCCATCCACATGACGGATAGATATACTCTGGGCCCTCTCGGTGGAATGTCATCCAATTGGCTTGCAAGCATGTGACTTGGTCACAAGGGATCACATATCACGGGAACGAGAAAAGAGTACTTATCAGTAACGAGGTTGAACTAGGTATGCAGAGATACCGACGATCATAACCTCGGATAAGTAACATATCGTGAGACAAAGGGAAATTGGTATCGTATGTAAGTGGTTCATTCGATCGCAAAGTAATCGTAGAAATATGTGGGAGCCATATGAATTTCCAGATTCCTCTATTGGTTATTGTTCGGAGAAGTGTCTCGATCATGTCCGCATAATTCACGAACCGTAGGGAGACACACTTAAGGATTCGACGTTGTTTGAGTAGTTATGGTATTATGAGAAAGAGACCGAATGTTGTTCGGAGTCTCGGATGGGATCCGGGATATCACGAGGTGATCCGGAATGGTCCGGAGAATAAGATTCATATAAGGAAAGTCCCGTTTCGGAGTTCGGGAATGATTCCGGTGTTTTCATCGGGAATGTTCTAGAAGGTTCCGGATTGTCCGGCACTCCGGGGGGGGGGAGGGTACATGAGTGTGTCATTGAATGATTGCATCATGTACTAAGTGTTCTTGCTGTTCCAAAAACATGAAAGTCAAATTGCCAGTTTGAAAGTCAAACGGCTAAAACAGGAAACTGTGGGAAACAGGAAACTGTGGGAAACAAGCAAGAGGAGTTGGAACCAACTTGGAGGAGGAGTCCCACTCCTCCAAGCCGGAGCCCAGCCCAAGGCCGACTTGGGGAGGGACTCCCCTCCCCTGGCCGCGCCTCCCCACCTATAAAAGGAGGGGCAGGGCTCCCTCCTAGAACACACAAGTTCCTATCTTCTACCTCCGGTTTAGAGCCGTTTTGGTTTAGAGCTTCTAATTGCTTTAGCCAGCGGTTTAGAGCCTTCTAATTGGTTTAGAGCCTTCTAATTGGTGTGTCTAATTACTAGACCACTAATAGCCTCTCTCATAAGCTCCACCATACTCGCACCGGCTTAAGGCGAAGCCCTGCGGGATCTCCCCTCTACTTCCGGTACCACGCCGTTGTGCTGCCGGAATCGCGAGGAGAGTGCTACAACCTCCGCTGCCTGCTGGAACAAGGGAGAGGAAGGTCTTCGTCGAGTACCGAACGTGTGACCGACTGCGGGAGCGCTGCCGGAACGTGGCGCCGGAAGGATCGTCTACGCGATCTTGAGATCGGAAAGAGTACGACTACATCACCCACGAGAATCTGCTCTCGTTAACCGCTTTGGAATCTTCGAGGGTGAGTTCCTCTATCGACTCGTTGCTACAATCTAGTAGATAGATCTTGGCTTGTTTGTTTGTATGCGATAGAAAATTTTTGTTTTCCATGCTACGAACCCCTACAGTGGTATCAGAGCCGTGTGTATATGTAGATCTGTTGCACGAGTAGAACACAATGGTCATTGTGGGCGTTGATGCTTTTATTGTAGATTGCTTTTTGTGTACTTTGCATCTTGCGGTATGTTGGGATGAAGCGGCCCGGGCTAACCTTACATGACATCGTTCATGAGACTTGCTCCACGCTTGACATGCAACTTGTATTGCATAAGTGGCTTTGCGGGTGCCTGTTTCTCCTAGCATAGTTAAGATCCAATTTACAACGGGTAATCAACAATGCTAGTATCAATGTTGTGGTTCTTGTTCGTAAGTTAGAACGACACTTATTGAAAGCCCCAAACCACATAAAATATGCAAAGAAAGTAGAAGCGTCTAACTTTGTTTTGCAGGGGTGTGCAGTGATGTGATATGGCCATGATTGTGATTATATTTGATGTATGCAATGTTCCTTATTGTAAGTTGGCAACCGGCAGGAGCCATATGGTTGTCTTTAATTTATGTTAAGACCCGCGTGTCTATTCAAAGTAGTTGTAATAGTTGAAGCCGGTGATGATGGAGATCATGTTCGTGTTTGAAGATGGAGATCGGAAGCACAAAGAAGAAAGGCCATATCATATCACATATTATGAATTGCATGTGATGTTAATCCTTTATGCATCTTGTATTGCTTAGTAGACGACGGTAGCATTATAAGATGATCCCTCATGCACATGAATTTCAAATCATAAAGTGTTCGCCCTTAGTTAGCACCGTTGCTAAAGCTTGTTGTTTCGAAGCACCACGTGATGATCGGGTGTGTTAGATTCCGCAAGTGTATACAACGTAAGCAAGCCAGATTTGCTTATGCGGTGGCTAAGGTTTGATCTTGACGAGCCTAGCATGTACAGACATGGTCTCAGGAACACGGATTACCGAAAGGTAAAGCATGAATCATATAGTAGATATGATGAACATGATGATTGTTCGCCATTGAAACTATATCAACTCTCGTGATGATCGGTGTTGATGTAGTGGATTTGGTTCGTGTGATCACTAAAACAATGTGAGGGATGTTGTTTTGAGTGGGAGTTCACCTAGTTTAATCTCATTAATTAGTTTGAACTCAATTTGTCATAAACTTAGTCTAAACTATTGCAAATATGTTGTAGATCAATGGCAGCCCCTACCATCAATTTTAATGCGTTCCTAGAGAAAGAAAAGTTGAAAAACAATGGAAGCAACTTCGCGGATTGGTTCCGCAATTTGAGGATTGTCCTCACAGCTGGTAATTTGACCTATGTGCTGGATGCACCGCTGGGTGACCCACCTGCACAGCTGATGCTCCCGATGAAGTAAAGAATGTTTACCTCGCTCGGAAGAATCAGTACTCCATAGTTCAGTGTGCTATCTTGTATGGTTTAGAATCGGAGCTTCAGAAAAGGTTTGAAGAGTCAGACCCATATGATATTGTCGAGGATCTCAAATTGATTTTTGAGACTCATGCGGCAATTGAAAGTTATGAAGCTTCTGAAAAGTTCTTTAACTGCAAGATGGAAGAGGGCAGCTCCGTCAGTGAGCATGTGCTTAAGATGTCTGGGCACGCAAACAAACTTCAAAGCTTGGGTATAGTGATTCCTAATGCTTTGGGGGTTTACCGCGTCCTCCAGTCATTGCCACCAAGTTACAGGAACTTTGTGATGAACTACAACATGCAGAACATGAACAAAGAGTTGCCAGAACTATTTGCTATGTTAAAATCTGCAGAAGTGGAGATCAAGAAAGAACACCAAGTGTTGATGGTCAATAAGACCACCAAATTCAAGAAGGGCAAGTCTAAGCAAAAGGGACACTTCAAGAAGGGTGGTAAGAAAGTTACCACGCCGACGAAGAAAACCAAGGCTGGACCAAAGCCTGAAACTGAGTGCTTTTACTGCAAGGGAGTAGGTCACTGGAAGCGGAATTGCCCAAAGTACTTGGCGGATTTGAAGAACGGCAACATCAAGAAGAAAGGTATATCTGATATACATGTTATTGATGTGTATCTCACTAGTATTCGTAGTAGTGCCTGGGTATTTGATACTGGTTCGGTTGCTCATATTTGTAACTCGAAACAGGTGCTGCAGAATAAATGGAAGCTAGCGAAGAACGAGGTGACGATGCACGTAGGAAACGGATCAAAGGTTGATGTGATCGCGGTCGGCACGCTACCTCTTCATCTACCATCGGGATTAGTTTTATACTTAAATAATTGTTATTTGGTGCCTGCGTTGAGCATGAACATTATATCGGGATCTTGTTTATTGCGAGACGGTTACTTGTTTAAATCTGAGAATAATGGTTGTTCTATTTATATGAGTAATATGTTTTATGCACATGCACCTTTGATAGATGGTCTATTCTTATTGAATCTCGATAGTGGAAATACACATATCAACAACATTGAGGCTAAACGTTTGAAATCAAGCGATAATTCGACCTATATGTGGCACTGTCGTCTTGGTCACATCGGAGTGAAACGTATGAAGAAACTCCATTCCGATGGACTTCTTGAATCACTTGATTTTGAATCACTTGAAAGATGCGAAGCATGTCTGATGGGTAAAATGACTAAGACTCCATTTTCTGGTATGATGGAGCGAGCTACGGACTTATTGGAAATCATACATACCGATGTGTGTGGTCCAATGAGTGTAGCATCGCGCGGTGGTTATCGTTATGTTCTTACCTTCACGGATGACTTGAGTAGATATGGGTATATCTATTTCATGAAACATAAGTCCGAAACTTTCGAGAAGTTTAAGCAGTTTCAAGGTGAGGTAGAGAATCAACGTAACAAGAAGATTAAATTTCTACGTTCTGATCGTGGAGGTGAATATCTAAGTTACGAGTTTGGCGAGCATTTAAAGAAGTGCGGAATACTTTCACAATTGACACCGTCGGGAACACCACAGCGTAATGGTGTGTCCGAACGTCGTAATCGAACTCTCTTAGATATGGTTCGTTCTATGATGTCACTTACAGATTTACCGCTATCATTTTGGGGTTATGCATTAGAAACAGCCGCATTCACTTTAAATAGGGCACCGTCTAAATCCGTTGAAACGACACCGTATGAATTATGGTTTGGGAAGAAACCTAAATTGTCGTTCCTTAAAGTTTGGGGATGCGAAGCCTATGTAAAGAAGTTACAGCCGGACAAGCTTGAACCCAAAGCGGAAAAATGCGTCTTCATAGGATACCCGAAGGAAACTATTGGGTATACCTTCTATCATAGATCCGAAGGCAAAATCTTCGTTGCCAAGA
Organism: Avena sativa; assembly: GCA_916181665.1. NCBI lineage: Eukaryota > Viridiplantae > Streptophyta > Magnoliopsida > Poales > Poaceae > Avena > Avena sativa. Next base: position 431,674,557 of record OV702280.1, read on the forward strand.
ATGGATCCTTTCTAGAGAAGGAATTTCTGTCGAAAGAAGTGACTGGAAGGAAAGTAGAACTCGACGAGGTTGTCGAACCTTCTCTCGAAATTGCGAGTAGCGCAGCACCGGAAGAAGTTCCTGTGGTGCCTGCACCAATAAGAGAGGAAGCTAATGATGGTGATCATGAAACTTCGGTTGAAGTTACTACAGAGCCTCGAAGGTCAACGAGAACTCGTACCACTCCAGATTGGTATGATTCAGTTATGAATGTCATGGTGGTGGACAACACCGATGACCCCGAGACATATGAGGAAGCGATGATGAGCCCAGATTCCAATAAATGGCAAGATGCCATGAAATCCGAGATTGGATCCATGTACGAAAACCAAGTATGGACTTTGGTGGACTTACCGGATGGCCGGAAGGCTGTCGAGAACAAATGGATTTTCAAGAAGAAAACAGATGCTGATGGTAATATTACTGTCTATAAAGCTCGACTTGTCGCAAAAGGGTTTCGACAAATTCAAGGAGTTGACTACGATGAGACTTTCTCACCGGTAGCGAAGCTAAAGTCTGTGAGGATTATGTTAGCAATCGCTGCATATTATGATTATGAGATATGGCAGATGGATGTCAAAACAGCATTCCTCAATGGAGACATTGATGAAGAGTTGTATATGATGCAACCCAAAGGTTTTGTCGATCCTAAAGATGCTAACAAGGTATGCAAGCTTCAACGGTCCATCTATGGATTGAAGCAAGCATCCCGAAGTTGGAATCAACGTTTTGATAAGGTAATCAAAAGTTTTGGTTTTATACAAACTTATGGAGAAGCTTGTATTTACAAGAAAGTGAGTGGGAGCTCTGTAGCATTCTTAATACTGTATGTGGATGACATATTGTTGATTGGGAATGATGTAGACCTTCTTAATAGTGTCAAGGAATATTTGAATAATAGTTTTTCAATGAAGGATCTTGGCGAAGCAGCTTACATATTAGGCATAAAGATTTATAGAGATAGATCGAAACGCCAAATATCATTGTCACAGAGTACATATTTGGACAAAGTTCTAAAGAAGTTTGGAATGGAAGAAAGCAAGAAAGGGTTCTTGCCCATGTTGCCCAATACGACCTTGAGTAAAACTCAAAGTCCAACATCGGCAGAAGATAGAGAAAGGATGAGTAAGACTCCCTATGCCTCAGCCATAGGATCTCTAATGTATGCCATGCTATGTACTAGACCCGACATTGCATATGCTGTTAGTTTAACTAGCAGATATCAAAGTGATCCAGGAGTGGATCATTGGACAGTGGTCAAAAACATCCTTAAGTACTTGAGAAGAACTAAGGATATGGTTCTTTCTTATGGAGGTGATGAACAGCTCGTTGTTAATGGTTACACCGATGCTAGTTGGAACACCGATCCAGATGATTCTAAATCACAATCTGGGTACGTATTTATTTTGAATGGTGCAGCAGTTAGCTGGAGGAGTGCAAAGCAAAGCGTTGTGGCGAGATCTTCAACTGAATCGGAATACATGGCTGCTTCAGAGGCTTCACAAGAAGCGATATGGATGAAAGAGTTCATTACAGAGCTGGGTGTGGTTCCAAGTGTGCTGGACCCAATGTCTATCTACTGTGATAACATGGGCGCCATAGCCAATGCGCAAGAACCAAGGTCACACAAGAAGCTGAAGCATATCAAGCTGCGTTTTCACGCTATTCGAGAACATATCCAGGATGGGGATATAAAGATTTGCAAAGTACACACAGATCTGAATGTGGCGGATCCGTTGACTAAACCTCTCCCGAGGGCAAAACATGACCAACACCAAACTGCCATGGGTGTTCGGTATATTACCATGTAATCTAGATTAGATGACTCTAGTGCAAGTGGGAGACTGTTGGAGATATGCCCTAGAGGCAATAATAAATATAGTTATTATTATATCTTTGTGTTTATGATAAATGTTTATATTCATGCTATAATAGTATTAACAAGGAAACATTAATACTTGTGTGAATTGTAAACTTAAATTGAAGTCCCTAGTATAGCCTCTATACTTCACTAGCTTGTTGGTTGATTAAATGATTGTGGTTTCCATATCATGAACATTGAGATGTTATCAACAACAAGATCATATCGTTAGGAGAATGATATGGTGGACATACTCCTATTGATAAGCGTAGCATAAAGATCAAAGTCATTTCAATAGTTCAAATTGCTATATGCTTTCTGATACATAGTAACCTAATTCCTTCGACCATGAGATCATGCATATCACCTTTACCGGATGGATGCTTTGATGACATCAAACACCACACCGTAACTGGGTGGCTATAAAGGTGGCATTAAGTGTTCGGAAAGTATTGGTTGAAACACATGGATCAAGAGTGGGATTTGTCCATCCACATGACGGATAGATATACTATGGGCCCTCTCGGTGGAATGTCATCCAATTGGCTTGCAAGCATGTGACTTGGTCACAAGGGATCACATATCACAGGAACGAGAAAAGAGTACTTATCAGTAACGAGGTTGAACTAGGTATGCAGAGATACCGACGATCATAACCTCGGATAAGTAACATATCGTGAGACAAAGGGAAATTGGTATCGTATGTAAGTGGTTCATTCGATCGCAAAGTAATCGTAGAAATATGTGGGAGCCATATGAATTTCCAGATTCCTCTATTGGTTATTGTTCAGAGAAGTGTCTCGATCATGTCCGCATAATTCACGAACCGTAGGGAGACACACTTAAGGATTCGACGTTGTTTGAGTAGTTATGGTATTATGAGAAAGAGACCGAATGTTGTTCGGAGTCTCGGATGGGATCCGGGATATCACGAGGTGATCCGGAATGGTCCGGAGAATAAGATTCATATAAGGAAAGTCCCGTTTCGGAGTTCGGGAATGATTCCGGTGTTTTCATCGGGAATGTTCTAGAAGGTTCCGGATTGTCCGGCACTCCGGGGGGGAGGGTACATGAGTGTGTCATTGAATGATTGCATCATGTACTAAGTGTTCTTGCTGTTCCAAAAACATGAAAGTCAAATTGCCAGTTTGAAAGTCAAACGGCTAAAACAGGAAACTGTGGGAAACAGGAAACTGTGGGAAACAAGCAAGAGGAGTTGGAACCAACTTGGAGGAGGAGTCCCACTCCTCCAAGCCGGCGCCCAGCCCAAGGCCGACTTGGGGAGGGACTCCCCTCCCCTGGCCGCGCCTCCCCACCTATAAAAGGAGGGGCAGGGCTCCCTCCTAGAACACACAAGTTCCTATCTTCTACCTCCGGTTTAGAGCCGTTTTGGTTTAGAGCTTCTAATTGCTTTAGCCAGCGGTTTAGAGCCTTCTAATTGGTTTAGAGCCTTCTAATTGGTGTGTCTAATTACTAGACCACTAATAGCCTCTCTCATAAGCTCCACCATACTCGCACCGGCTTAAGGCGAAGCCCTGCGGGATCTCCCCTCTACTTCCGGTACCACGCCGTTGTGCTGCCGGAATCGCGAGGAGAGTGCTACAACCTCCGCTGCCTGCTGGAACAAGGGAGAGGAAGGTCTTCGTCGAGTACCGAACGTGTGACCGACTGCGGGAGCGCTACCGGAACGTGGCGCCGGAAGGATCGTCTACGCGATCTTGAGATCGGAAAGAGTACGACTACATCACCCACGAGAATCTGCTCTCGTTAACCGCTTTGGAATCTTCGAGGGTGAGTTCCTCTATCGACTCGTTGCTACAATCTAGTAGATAGATCTTGGCTTGTTTGTTTGTATGCGATAGAAAATTTTTGTTTTCCATGCTACGAACCCCTACACGTTCAGACACACCATTGCGCTGTGGTGTTCCGGGTGGCGTGAGTTGCGAAACGATTCCGCTTGCTTTAAGATGCATGAGAAAATCATAACTCAAATATTCACCTCCACGATCGGATCGTAGAAACTTAATCTTTCTGTTACGATGGTTCTCCACTTCATTCAGAAATTCTTTGAACTTTTCAAATGTTTCAGATTTATGTTTCATTAAATAGATATACCCATATCTACTTAAGTCATCGGTAAAAGTGAGAAAATAGCGATATCCACCGCGCGTCGAAACACTCATCGGTCTGCATACATCGGTATGTATGATTTCCAACAAGTCCGTTGCTCTCTCCATCATACCGGAGAACGGGGTTTTGATCATCTTGCCCATGAGGCATGGTTCGCATGTGTCAAATGATTCAAAATCAAGAGACTCCAAAAGTCCATCAGAATGGAGTTTCTTCATGCGTTTTACACCAATATGACCTAGACGACAGTGCCACAAATAAGTAGTATTATCACTATCTACTTTGCATCTCTTAGCCTCAATGTTATGGATGTGTGTTTCATCCCTTTCGAGATTTAGAAGAAATAAACCATTCACAATAGGTGCATGACCATAAAAGATGTTACTCATATAAATAGAACAACCATTATTCTCCGATTTAAATGAATAACCGTCTTGCAATAAACAAGATCCAGAAATAATGTTCATGCTCAACGCAGGCACATAATAACACTTATTAAGGTTTAAAACTAATCCCGAAGGTAAAACTAAGGAGAGCGTGCCGACGGCCATCACATCAACTCTTGATCCGTTGCCAACGCGCATCGTCACCTCATCCCTCGCAAGCCGCCGTCTATTCCGTAGCTCCTGTTTCGAGTTACAAATATTAGCAACTGAACCAGTATCAAATACCCAGGCACTACAACGAGGGCTAGTAAGGAAAACATCAATAACATGTATATCAAATATACCTTTGATGGTGCCAGCCTTCTTGTCCGCTAAGTACTTCGGACAGTTGTGCTTCCAGTGACCCTTGTCCTTCCAATAGAAGCACTCAGTGTCCGGCTTAGGACCAGACCTGAGCTTCTTCTCTGCAGGGGCAACGCGCTTTCCGCCGCCTTTCTTGAAGGGCTTCTTTGCACCCTTACCTTTCTTGAAGGTGGGGGGCTTGTTGACCATCAACACATGATTATCCTTTTTGATGTCCACCTCCGCAGCCTTCAGCTTTGCGAAGAGCTCGGTGATCGTATCAGTGGAACCAATCTGATTGTGAGTCACTACAAAACTTTTGTAGCTGGGAGGGAGTGATTGCAGAACCCTGTCAATCTTGACCTCCTCTGGAATCTTGCAGTCCAGTTTCTCAAGGCGTTGAGTGTAGCCCGACATCTTAATGGCGTGCTCACTAACGGAACTCCCTTCCTCCATCTTGCAGTTAAAGAACTTCTCAGAGATCTCATATCTCTCAGAACGGGCCTGAGTCTGAAACATGGTTTTCAGCTCCTCGAGAATCTCAAAGGGCCCGGGATAGTCTTCAAAACGGTTTTGAAGGTCCGATTCCATAGCAAACAACATGGTGGTCTTAATCACACCATAATCATCTTTGCGCGACTGATAGACAGCTTTCTCATCAGCCGGCGCAGTAGAAGCAGGGGCGTCACCTAACGCATTCTCAAGGACATAGTCCTTTTGACCGCCAGAGAGAATGATTCTCAGATTGCGGAACCAGTTGGTGAAGTTAGACCCATTGTTTTTAAGCTTTTCCTTCTCAGCAAAAACGTTGAAGTTGAAGTTGGACTTAGCCATTTGATCTACAATGTTTGCAAGTACAAATTAGACTATGTTCATGATAACTAGTTCAACTTTTAATCAAATTACTAGATGAACTCCCACTAAATTCAACATCCCTCAAGTTGTTTAGTGAACACGATCCAAATTCACCACACCTAATCTGATCTTCACGAGAAGAGATGTGGTTTCAATGGTGGACAACAAAGTGTCGATCATATCATTCATATGACTCATGCTTAACCTTTCGGTTCATGTGTTCCGAGGCCATGTCTGTACATGCTAGGCTCGTCAAGTTAGACCCAAGTATTTACGTGTGTGCAAAACTGGCTTGCACCCGTTGTATGTGAACGTAGAGTCTATAGCACCCGATCATCACGTGATGCTTGGACACGACGAACTTTCGCAACGGTGCATACTTGGGGAGAACACAGTTTTTATCTTCATCTTTAAGTGAGGAATCATCTTATAATGCTACCGTCGCGATCTAAGCATAATAAGATACATAAAATGATAAACATCACATGCATATAACTTTAATGATATAGCCAATCTTCGCGCAATGATCTCCATCTTGTGCGTGCCGGCATGATCTCCATCACTCCACCATGATTGCCTCCACCACGAATAGCAACTACAATTATTTCTAACTACTTAGCGATAAAGTGAAACTATTACATGGCGTATAAGAAGTTTACACACAGGTCATACACAATTATAAAGACAACCATATGGCTCCTGCCGGTTGTGTACTCATCGACATGCAAGTCGTGAAACATTACAAAACATGATCATCGCATACATTATACACATCACATCTTGGGCCATACCATATCACAGAAAACACTCCCTGCAAAAACAAGTTAGACGCCTCTACTTTGTTGTTGCATGTTTTACGTGGCTTATGGGAGTAGCATGCTAAGAACGATTCTTACCTACGGAAAGCCACAACGGTGATATTATGGTTGCCAAACTCCGGTGTAAATCCCATGACAACTATAGTGAGAGAAACTGGCATCCACCAGCCGCATGTGTGGAACAAGCCACACGTCAAGTGCGGAGCCGGTCTCGCGAACGACGTCGCGTAAGGTTGGCCTGGACCGCTTCAATCTCACTATCCCGCGTCATAAGAAGAACACAAACAAGAGGCTTGCAACAGAAAACATCAACGCCCGCAACAACCATGTTGCGTTCTACTCGTGAAACACATCTACGCATAGATCTAGCTCTGATACCACTGAAGGGTTTCGCGGCATAGTAAATCAAAATTTTCTACGGATGCGAACAGAGGGAAGCCAAGATCTAATCTAGGAGATGCAAACAATGAGAGAGATTGGATTAGATCTTCATACCCTTGAAGATTCGCACAGCGGAACGTTCGTCGGAACGTGGGTGATGTAGTCGTACTCGCTTCTCCTCCTCGCGATCCGATCCGATCTAGCACCGCAAGTGGCGATGCCTCCGAGAGATGCACACGTGCAGCACCTCGACGTCTCCTCCTTCCTTGGTCCAGCAAGTATGGTGGAGAGATGGGTTGGATCTACAACGCGACGGCGCGGTGCAATTGGTGGAGAGTTTCTACAGCAGGGCTTCGCCTACACGTAGTCGGGAGGGAGAGAGAGAGGAGGGTAGCAGGGCGACTAGGCTTGAGGGGAAAGTGTGTGGGGGTGGTGGTGCGCCCCAGCCCTCTATATATAGAGGGGTGGGCGCCAGCCCTAGCCCCTCCCCCAAGCCTAGGCCGGCGGCCAAAGGAGGGAGGCGTGGGGGGCAAGGAACCCCCCCCCCCCTTCTAGAAGCTCCAAACTAGGGTTTCCCCTTGTTTGGCCGGCTGGGCCCTATGGGGCCTTGTGCCCCTGGCCCAATGCGGCCAGGGCACTCCCTCATAGGCCCATGCCCCCTCCCGGAAGGTGGGGCCACGTTGGTCCCCTTCCGGAAGGTTCTAGAAGCTTCCGGTACAATACCGATTAACCCGGAACAATTCCGAACTCCAAAAACTGCACTGCCTTATATGAATCTTATTCTCCGGACCACTCCGGAACCTCTCGTGATGTCCCGGATCCCATCCGAGACTCCGAACAAAAACTCATAAACCAATTATCCAATCTATCCTAGCGTCGAGACACGTTAAGTGTGTGACCCTTCGGGTTCGAGAAAATGTAGACATGATCTTCTATCAATAATCAACAGCGGGGTCTGAAAACCCATATTGACTCCCACACATTCATAGATGATCATATCGGATGAACCACGATGCCAGGATTCAATCAATCCCATATATATATTCCCTTCGTCTCGCGATATTTTACTTGCCCGAGATTTGATCGTCGGTACCGTCATACCTAGTTCAATCTCGTTCACAGCAAGTACTTTACTCGTTCCGTAATCCGATATCACTTTGTGATTAACTCCTTAACCACATGCTTGCAAGCGGTGTTGATATCGATTACCGAGTGGGCCCGAAGTATATCTCTCCGACTTGGGAGGGACAAATCCCATCTCGATACATACAACCCAACAGATACTTTCCGGTCACCTGAGAGACACCTTTATGATCACCCTCTCATAGGATGACGTTTGATGACCTCAAACCTTTCTTCCGATACCAGGGAGTTGTATTATCTCATGGTCTAAGGAATACAATATTTGACATAAGAAAAGCTTCGCAAAGATGAACACTATGACACGATCTAATTGCTTCGCTCACTTTGGGTCTGTCCATCATATCATTCTCCCAATGATATGATCTCATTATTAATCGACAACTCATGTTCATGGTTAGGAAACCTTAACCATCATTAATCAATGAGCTAGTCCATAGAGGCGTACTAGGGACACGGTGTTGTTCACAAACCACACAAGTATTAAAGTTTCCTCTTAATACAATTCTAGCATGGAATATAAACATTATCATGAACAAGAATTATAATAATAACATCTTTATTATTGCCTCTAGGGCATAATTCCAACACAAAATCCATTTTTAGACCGCTCCAAGATTTGTAAAAGGAATAGGCAAATGAGTGTAAATGCCATAAGGATGATAAGTAGACTTAGCTTGTAAACAACGGTTGCATCGCTTGATGAGTATTGAGACGTCGCAAACCATCTTTGGCCAATAGTAGTGCGTGAATAGCATGGCGTAGGTATTTGTGACGACACCTGCGTGTGCTTCTTACAATAAGAATTTACGAAATAGGACAAAGCTCTTATGCAAATAGAAATCATTGAGCCCTTTCTCAACGGAACATTTGGCAAATATTGGACCAAAGAAATGATCCAAGGAGTGTAAATCTTTTATTTCATCAAGTCCAAGTACATTTATTTTAAGTTGGCTTAGGACCGTGGTATTCTTGCGAGAAAGAGCATAAGCTACCGTGTTTTCTTTATCCCTTTTTTATTTGATTACATAGAGGGAAGATTTCATGAACTCCACCCACTTAGCGTGACATTTTCTCAAATATGCTTGACCTTTCAAGTATTTCAAAGACTCATGACCGGAGTGAATTATGAATTCTTTAGGCAAAAAGTAGTGTTGTAAAACTTGCAAGACTCAGATAAGAGCATATAATTCCTTGTCATAGATGGGATAGTTGAGGTGAGCGCCATCCAAATTCTCAATGTGATAAGCGGCGGGACATCCGTTTTGCATGAGTACGCCACCAATCTCAAGTCCTCTTGCATCGCATTCTTTTGAAAAGTTTTGGAAAAATCCGGTAAAACAAGTAGTGGGACCTCGGTTAACCTATTTTCGAGTTCATCAAATGCATTTTGTTGTGCTCTGCACCAAACAAAAGGTACATTTTCTTTGTTAATTCATTTAGAGGGCAAGCACATGTAGAGAAATCCATCATAAAGCAACGTTAAAATTCGGCAAGGCCGTGAAAACTCCGAATTTTGGGGAAATCTTTAATTGCCTCAGTCTTGGAGTTATTCACTCAATGCCATTGGAAGAAATAACAAAGCCAAGAAAAACCAACTAATCTTGAGGAAGGAACACTTTGGAAAAATAGCTTTTCATCATGAGGAATTGACAACACTTGTTTTACATGAATTGCATGGTATTCAAGAGACTTGATATAAACAACGATATCATCAAAATAAACAACGACACATTTACCGATAAGGGGTCACAAAACATGGTTCATCAATCTCATGAAAGTAGAAGGAGCGTTGGAAATAGCGAAATGCATAACTAACCTGTTGTGCAAGGCAATTTTGCACTTGTTTACATGTTTGTTCGCATCTTTATATGGTAATACCGCTCATAAACCCAAAACAACCTCTAACTATATGCCAAGACATACAAAACAACTACTCATAAACAAATAACCATGTCTAACTAAAGCTAAGAGATGCACATATCGTCTCTACACATCCTTTCACAACATACACTGATTCTAGCCAAATGGAAACAGAGTAGCCAACTAGCCACATCTCCCTGGATCTCATATCTTGTACCCGTCATGTGTATCCAAGTACATAAAACAGGATAGAAACTCCTAACAAATTAATGATGACACGGACACTGAAGTTGATATTCTGTACTCTTGTGAGCCCCGAATCATCTCTGCAACGGATACCAATTTGGCAGGTAGACAATGTACATTGTGCGCGCCTGCATCTATCTAGGTGGCAACTTGAACTTCACCCATAAAAAGGACCGATCACACGTGTCAGCAACTGATCATGGGGAGACGGTCATGGCCAGCCTCTAACTCCCCACCCACGCGCGCACCCCCTCCCTCCCATCACCGGCGGCACGTCTGCGGTCTGCCCGCGCGCGCTGTCGGTTGCCTCGACGTTGCGCGCGGCTAATCAGTTAGCGACGCGCGTGCAGTTCCTCGTCTGGTTTTAATCCTCGTTCTTCCACCGATGCAACCGATCGGCCGCCGACGAGCCGGGGAATAATTTCGCGAGAGAAATTCAGTGGGGAGGGGTCGATCAGCAATGGCGCGCTGCGTGCGGTGCTGCTGCTGCCTCCTGATACTGCTGCTCGTCGCGCTCGGCGTCACGGCCGTCGTCGTGTTCCTCCGCAACAGGAACGGCGGCGGCCCCGTCATCCCCGGCGCCATCGACCGCAAGTACGCCGAGGCCCTCGCCGTCGCCCTACAGTTCTTCCAGGTCCAGAAATGTACGCACGCAGGCAGGACATGATTGATCAATTTGTTGTGATTTGCGCGGCATCTGAATGTGTTCTTTTGTTGCCATTCGATGATCGGTTTATCAGCCGGGAAGCTGGTGAACAACAAGATCCCGTGGAGGGGGGACTCGGCGGTGGACGACGGGCAGGAGGCGGGGCTGGACCTGTCCAAGGGGATGTACGACGCCGGCGACCACATCAAGTTCGGCTTCCCGATGGCGTTCACGGCCACCATGCTGTCGTGGTCCGTCCTCGAGTACGGCGGCGCCATGCAAGCCGCCAAGCAGCGGGACTCCGCCCTCGACGCGCTGCGCTGGATCATGGATTACCTGCTCAACGCGCACCCCTCCGCCGATGTCCTCTACATTCAGGTGATGATCCTGCAAAAAAAAACTCGAGCATATTTTTTATTTTTTGGTTTATTTTCATGCTTGAGTTCTTGAATTTTATACGAGAGATGAAAAAAATAGAAAGGGAAAAAAATAAGGTCCCACCGAGACTTGAACTCGGGTTACAAGATTCAGAGTCTTGTGTCCTAACCACTAGACCATGGGACCTCGAATGCTGCTCTTTCTCCTGCAGTACTACTTGTGAAGGCCTCACACAAAAATGTTAAGGAGCTACACACTGAATAGATTAAAACTTTGCTCGATGGAATAATCAACACTAATCTAAATGAGGAAAACTACCGAATCCGCGTTTGTGCAATTCATAAAACAGTTTCTAAATTAGGTCCCATATAGACACGAAGTTAGGTTTCAAGATTCCGAGTCATGTGTCCTAACCACTAGGTGTTGTATGTTTTCCTGTTTGTATACCTTTTCGTGTGTAAACTTTGTTGAACAAATATGATCAAGAGTGGCACCCAAAATAAATCTAAACTTTGCTCGGCAGAATAGTTAACACTGACTTAGGTGAACAAAACTAGCAAAACCACATTTGTACTTTCCGTGCGTGAACTTTCTTGCACAAATATGTCCATGCATGGTGTCACAAATATGTTGAAACTTTGCTCGAATAGTTAACATTAATTTGTGCAATTCACATAAAAGGGTTCTGAATCAAATCCCACCGAGATACTAATTTTAGCACCGATGGAGATGAGTCAAACTAGCAAAACAACATTGTACTTTTCGTGGTGAACTTTCTTGCACAAATATGTTCAGGGATGCGCCCCGAATAAATTAAAACTTTACTTGATGGAATAGTTAACACTGGTCTAGATGAGCAAAACTAGCAAAACCGCTTTAGTACTTTTCACGTGTGAACTTTTTTACACAAATATGTTCATGAATGATGCCCCAAATAAATTAAAACTTTGCTCGATGGAATATTTAACACTAATTTAGCACCGATCTAGGTGAACAACTAGCAAAAACCTCTGTACTTTTCATGCTTGAACTTTCTTGCACGGAGATGTTCAGGGAATGGCGCCTCAAATAAATTAAAACTTGCTCGATGGAATAGTTAACACCGGTCTAGATTAGCAAAACCGTATTAGTACTTTTCATGTGTGAACTTTCTTGCACAAATATGTCCATGAATGATGCCCAAATAAATTAGAACTTTGCTCGATGGAATATTTAAGACTAATTTAGCACCGACCTAGGTGAACAAAACTAGCAAAACCACATTTGTACTTTTCGTGCTTGAACTTTCTTGCACAAACAAATATGTTGAATAAGTTAAAACTTTGCTTAGATAGAATAGTTAACACCAATTTGTGTGAATCACAAAAAATGGTTACAAAATAGGTCCCACCGAGACTTGAACTCGGGTTACAAGATTCAGAGTCTTGTGTCCTAACCACTAGACCATGGGACCTCTGATGGCTTCTTTTCCTGCTCACCGCATTTCATCATGGATGTTCTCCTGCGCAAGAACCTGCCTCAGATAATAAATTAAAAGTTGCTCGACGAATACTTGACACTAATTTACCACTGATCTGTCTTTCTGCTCGCCTTCTTTCCTTCGCTGAATTTTGTTGCACAATAATTTTCAGGAATGACGCGCCAAATAAATTAGTGCTCGATGGTATAGTTAACACTAATTTAGCATTGATCAATCATTTGTCTGCTCGCCTTCTTTCCTTTCCTGATTTCTCTTGCACAGAAATGACGCCCCAAATAAATGATAACTTTGCTAGATAGAATAGTTAACACTAATGAGCAAAAGTAGCAAAATAAATTCAAAAGAAAAATGTATAGTTAACACTAATTCAGCACTGATCTCTCATTTGCATGCTCGCCTTCTTTCCTTACCCGATTTCTCTTGCACAGAAAATTTGGCTAGATAGAACAGTTAACACTAATGAGCAAAAGTAGCAAAACAGCGTCAGTGAAATTCAAAACAAAAAGAGGTCCCACCGAGACTTGAACTCGGGTTACAAGATTCAGAGTCTTGTGTCCTAACCACTAGACCATGGGACCTTTGTTGGCTTCTGTGCTCATGTTTTCTTACTTATCGCTTCAGCCAACTTTTCTGGATAAAAATGTTCAAGAATGCGCCCCAAATAAACTAAAACTTTGCTCGAATGTACGGTTAACAATAATTTAGCTTATATAAATGATAAAAAAACCCGTTTGTGCAATTCACAAAAACAGGTTCTGAAATCTGAAGAGCATATGTTCATCTGATCATCATCAGGTAGGCGACCCCGAAGCGGACCACAAGTGCTGGGAGAGGCCGGAGACCATGTCCGAGAAACGCCCACTCACCAAAATCACCACAAAGTCCCCCGGCAGCGATGTGGCCGCCGAGACGGCGGCGGCCATGGCCGCGGCGTCGCTGGTCTACAAGCCCATAAACAAGTCATACTCGTCGTCCCTCTTGGACCACGCCGAGCAGCTCTTCGCCTTCGCCGACCAGTACAGGGGCGCCTACACGCGCACCTTCCCGGAGCTCAGCAAGTACTACAACTCCACCACGTACCAGGACGAGCTCCTGTGGGCGAGCGGCTGGCTCTACCACGCCACGGGGAACCAGAGCTACCTCGACTACGCCACCGGCAAGAACGGCGAGGAGTTCGCCGACCTCGGGAACCCCAGGTACTTCAGCTGGGACGACAAGCGCCCGGGGACACAGGTACTGACGATCATTTTAGACATGAACTCGTGTTCTGATTCCTGGATTCTTTCTTGTTTTTTCAGTGAGACTTTGCTGATTTTTTCCGTCGAATCATGCTTAGGTTCTCTTGTCGAGGGTGAGCTTCTTTGGATCTGGTGTTGCCAGCGACAATGGCCTGGAGTCGTACAAGCAGACCGCCGATGCCGTCATGTGCATTCTCCTGCCCGACTCTGAAACTGCCGCTTTTAGAACAGAAGGTGTGAGCAGCATCATACTCAGTAATCAATCAATGTTTGCAGCTTAAAGGTGATTGATCGAAGGAATCAATCAATGCAGTACTCAGTAGTGGAGTAATTGGTGTGTCTTGCAATATGATTGCAGGGGGCTTGCTGTATGTAGCCGAGTGGAACTCGCTCCAGCACCCGGTGGCGTCCGCCTTCCTCGCCGCCGTTTACAGCGACTACATGCTGACCTCGGGGAAGACGGAGCTCAGCTGCGGTGGGCAGAGCTTCGCACCGGCTGACCTACGCAAGTTCGCCCAGTCCCAGGTAACCACACGGCACCACTACTCTGTTCAGACGATGATCAGATAAACCACACGCCAATGTTCGTCAGAACCTGAACCTGAACATTGTGCTCGATCGATCAATCGTCTTTTGGCAATGGCAGGCGGACTACGTGCTGGGGGAGAACCCGATGAAGCTGAGCTACCTGGTCGGGTACGGCGACAGCTACCCGCAGCGGGTGCACCACCGGGGCGCGTCGATCCCGGCGGACGTCGACACGGGGTGCGGCGGCCAGGAGTGGCTCAACACGGCGGAGCCCAACCCGAACGTGGCCACGGGCGCGCTCGTCGGGGGCCCCTTCAAGAACGACTCCTTCGTCGACGAGCGGCAGAACGTGATGCAGAACGAGGCCACCACGTACAACAGCGCCCTCGTCGTCGGCCTCCTCTCCAGCCTCCTCACCACCTCCTCCGTCGCGCAGTCCTTGTCGTCGTGATCTGGTTGATTCATGCTCTCTCGAGCGATTGCTAACCTGTTAACCGACTAATTACCTCTGTAGAAACACTCGTGACCCAACTGAAACACTGAAGTCGTGTATGGGTGTTGTATCATGGAAGAATTCAGAATCTGTACACTGTAGTATTATGATAAGTATTGGTCACTTAGGTTGTTAGGAATTTTGTCTGTAAATTTATTGCTGACACTGTGAACTTCAACTTCAAAATTATGGCATCAGATTCAGGTTATCGAGTTTACATGCCACTAAAAAACCAAAATAAAAAATAAACAGAGCTGCAGTGTGTAAATTTATTCAGTAATTCAGGATGCGACAGCACTGACACCCACGATAAGCCGATAATTGCCAGCAAAATATCAAAAGTTTGGCTCCAAAAATGTGCAGGGGAACACATTCATCCACCTACAGTAAGTTCGTAATCACATAAGAGCAGCTCGGTAATCATTCATCAATCCTGTTGTTCGTCGATCCATTCTTATCCGCTGCACTATCTAATTAACTAGAAATCTAGGTAGGTACTGGACAACTCCACAGGCAGTGCACGGCTCGACGGCGATCTCACTACGAGCCACGCAAGACGTCGACAGGCGCCAGAGGCGGCGCATCGAGCTGGTAGAGCCCGGTGACGGGCCCGACGAAGCGGAACAGGATCCAGGCGCCGGCCATGATGAAGATGGACGCGTAGGCGAACTTGTTGAGCCAGAAGAGCGCCCCCTTCTCGCCGACGTACAGCTCCAGGGCCTTCTCGGCCAGGCTCATCTCGTCCCATCCCTTCTTCTTCCGCTGCTTCTCCCTCCTCGGCGGCGCCGCCGCCTCTTTCGCCTTCGTCTTGCCCCTCATCATCCTTACCTCCACCGGGGGCAGGTACACCACCTCGGGGGTACGGCGGGCCTGGTTCCTGGAACGGAGGCGGTCCTTGACGCTGGTGGG
Organism: Avena sativa; assembly: GCA_916181665.1. Taxonomy (NCBI): domain Eukaryota; kingdom Viridiplantae; phylum Streptophyta; class Magnoliopsida; order Poales; family Poaceae; genus Avena; species Avena sativa. The sequence goes on from OV702280.1 coordinate 431,690,290, forward strand.
GTTGGAGCTGGTGGAGGCAGGTGCGGAGGGTGGTGGGCTGGGCTGGGTGTCCGTGGAAGGCTCGGACGCGGCCGTGGAGGTGTCGCCGGAGTTGCCATCGGGTGTGGCGCTGGGGGCATAGCAGCGGCGGTGGCGGATGTGGAGGTGGGCCGGCTTGGATGCGGAGCCGTGGAGGAGGAGAGGGAGCGGGGAGGCGAGGAGGAGGTGCTTCATGGCGTCGCCGGTGTCTGGTTTTCTTGGCGCCGTTCTGACGATGAGGTTTGAGTGGCTGGGGAGATACTAGCAACGGGCTGATGAACTACGCGGCCGTCGACGGTCCGATGGAGATTTCAACGGCTCAAATTAAATTGCCAGTGTATAAATGAAAATGATAAAGTCTATACTATATCCGATCTAAATCTAAAGAATTTGTCTGGTTTTTTGCAAATTCGCCCACTGGCAAGATTGAAAAACTGTAGGAAGGAAAAAATAGAGTTGTGAGATGGCATGCCGTATTGATTCCTATAGCAACTATACACAAGATTTTGTAATAGAAATGTTTGGTTCAGCGATAAAAACTGCATAAATTTTCTTAAAGTACTATAGATAAATTGCATAGTAGTCACAGAGACAAAAGGAAAATTTCATAACATCATACTAAATTTCATGCAAAATAAAACATAGGAAATTTCTATGGTTTTAGATAATACCCCCTCCGTCCCAAAATGCAAGGACTAGAAGCTTTTATGCTTGACCAATTTTATACACAGAAATATAAAAATCTATAATAATAAATCAATATCAACAGATTCATCATAAAGTATATTGTATGAATGTGTCCATTTAATATTGTAGGTGTTCATATTTTTGTGTATAAGTTTGATCAAACTTACAAGATGTTGACTTTGACTAAGTTTATATGCCTTACATTTTGGGACGGATTAAGTATAAAGCAAACATGATTTGTAGGAAAAAATCTAACGAATGGAATCCTCAAAATATAGAACCAAAGAAGTCCTAAAGGGAAGTGATGAAAGTTGCACCTATCACACAGATGGAGACAAGTCCTAAAACAAAGGGAATAAGGTTTCACGCAGAAGAGGAGTGACTATAAGTGGTTGTTTATGGTTGGCATGGGAGTGGGCCAAACCTTAGTGGCTAAAAACTTGACCGAGCGTCTATAAACTTGGTCAATCTTCCTCCTCTCATGTTGTCCCTTTGGAGGCGAATCGAGGCCCCAAGCCCTAGAGCCATCCCAACCTTTCCCGTCCCTCCTTCTTCTCGCATCTGCTAGAGGTAGCCTTCAGGCAAGCCCACGCGGCCGCCAAGGAAGGTGGTGGCGAGATTGTCGTTGCTCCATGTCTAGTGTCAGGCATCTCCTGGACGTGAGGCGACAATCTTGTGTGAGAAGGTAGGGGACGTTAGTGCTGATGACTATGCTCCTCACCTACATGAGAAGGGGGAGCAGCGGGTGTGGTCGTGATGCAGAGACGCCCCATTGGACTAGGGACAAATCTCAATAGCCTTGCCCTTTACAGCGGTTGGCAGACGTGGCTAGAGGTGGAGCTCTTGATCGTTGGAAACCCTTGGTTGATGATAGCGGCCATGACATCAATGATGTTGCATGCGCCATCCTTCAAGAAATTGATGTCAAGTTTTATCCCTTCTCCCTAACCTGCCTATCCCAGGTGAAAACCCAAAATCTTTCGATTTGGGTGGCGGTGACACTCATGCGTCGTTCCCTCCATGGAGGCGTCTCACTTGAGACAAAGTTGACGATGTATGAGCATGACAGTGGGGGACGGTAGCTCGTAGTGCTTGTTATAACGTTCTTTGAAGTTTAATATCATGGCTAGTCATAATCCCCAAGGGCAGGGAACAATTGTAGTATAATTTGATAAGTATTTGAGTGTCGAAGCCACAAGGAATTGAAGGTAAACTATCTATTCTTTAATGCCTATAACCCACTTATATGGCCTTCTATGCAAAGCAATGAACTAGAGTGTGTAAGGTACTTTTTACTTCTAACTAGAAAACTGCAAAGTGCTAAAAGTAAAGACATAAAGTAAATAATTGCAAGTAAGGTAAAAGTAAGTAAAAGTAACAACACGTAAAGTGAAAGTAAGTAACTCAAGGGAGCAAGTGTTTAGGAAAATAGTTATTTCATTTGTTTGGTTGTCACAATTATTGAAGCATATGGATAGTCTTTTCATTGGTTATTCTAGAGAGGAGCCATAAATAGGTGCAACCAAGTTAACGAACAATTACACAACTAGTGATTGACCCAAGGCCGGTTAAGAGCAAACAAGGGAGTTATGAATACATAGAGTCCAATCACCGCTGTACGTTTCAAGGTTCCCATAACTTATTCCCGTTAATTAACCATGAATTAACATAGCATGCATATTTAAGACTTGGAAGACGATTTCTATCAATCTCAGTCCTCCCTCCTCCTTTCAACATGCAACGATGATAACCTTATGCATCCCCCAACACATGTGTGTACTCATATATTAGTACATAAGATCATCATAGAAGATAACATATACTTGTATGCAACCATAAACTATTTTATAATTTCTATAAACATATCACTACTCAAACATAGTCATAGATTCATGCGAAAATGTTAGATTGGATCACACATCATGTTTGCCAAGAGATTACAATAGAGGGGTGGAGAAGATATCGTTGTAGATGTTGATGATGACCACGTCAAAAGGGGGTGTAGGCATCCAGAGGTGATTCCAACAGTGTTTCCCTCGTCCGATCTCCGCCGGCGACGGCCTGCAGACTCTCTGTTTCTTGGTTCGATCTCCACCTCTTTATGTTATGAGATCGCGTCGAGACCCTTTTTATAGAAGGTTTGAGATCAAGACGAAGATATTGCGGTGGAATAGACGGCATCCGAGCTCCATGGCCCAAAAGAGGGTAGGTGGCGTGGCCCACCATGGTGACCGCGCCCCTGGGCCTCTTTCCACACCCATGAGACTTCTGGTGACCTCTTGGTGCTCCAGCTGCTTTCCTTTGCGAAAAAATACTCCTCAAAAACCCCATACCATTAAACTTCATTTAGGTCTCTGCAAGATAAAAATACACAAAACATGGTTTTTCCGCCCCGAAGAGTTAGAACCAGAGGAGAGAGGATTGAAATCAATGTAAAACATGGATTTAACATTCTATAAGACGTAAATACAAGGAAATAAGTGTTAATAAACTACAAAGTTCATGTATGCATTTTACATGCATCAGCTGGCCAAGTCTTTTCGTGGTTATCTTCTTACCCGAAGGTTCTTGCATGTTGACAGTCGATGCCCTCGATCTTGGGCAAGAGAGGAAGTGCTCCCCTCTCCGGTAGGAGCATGCTTCCGACGGTATGTTCTAGCGAGTCTACGAGTCTTGGTAGTGCTCAAATCTTTGTCGCCATTCCTATCACCGCATCTTCTTAGGCGATCTCTCCTAGAAATTTTATGCCTTGCGTTGTGCTTGGTACTGTGGATAGTGATGTTCCAAGGCGTTGGGTGAGGCGGTAGTGCTCAATGTCCTCCCTGTTGGCAGTCAGTTTGTCAATGTCCATGCATGCTCATGGTGAGTTGCTCGACCTCCCGACGGTGTGGCGCCCTTTGATCCATGGTGAGAAGGCAAGGTGATTTCTTCGGAGATGGTAACATATGGCACTACGACAATGCTTGACATGTTAGCGACTGACGATGGAGTGAGTTTCTGGGTGAGTTTCCCTTCAATTACTTCTGCTCCGGTCAAATCAAAGTGCTAGACAAAGGCGTCAATTCTGAGGTTGTGCTCCATCCCTTATTTTTCTTTGCTTATTGTATTTGTTGCCTAGAAGCCCTTTTTAGCGCTATTAAACTCTGGTCGTACATGACATTATTATTAATTTAACCATGAACACCTCACGCCTTCTATCTAAAAAGATATATAAACTTCTAACCATCTACTGCCCTAAAATACTTATAGCCATCTACACAATGACTCATCATTTTAATGTGTCTTAAGCAGATTGCCACGTTATCATACTACTACTAGTTTTAACATGTTTGATTTCGGTTTTTGGTGTAAGACTAGTCACAATGGGAAGTATCATATAGTAGTATCATGCATATGATACTAGTATATGATACCACCTCCACAATGCATAGTATCATGTAGTAGTACCATAGTCTTAGTATATTTATTGTTTTGTAGAATCTCAATGCAAAATTGTGTACAAGATTCATTTGAGATTAGTTTTTCTAGTACTACGTGCTATGATATGGTATCTACCTATGATACCAACACAACCTCTTTCATCATTAATTAGGATGCCACGTCAGAATTTTGCCAACATGGCATGCATGATACTACCTATGATACCCCCATTGGGGCTAGTCTAAGACACGATAGATATAACACTTCTTTTCGAATGAAAGTACTAGGAGTACATTTGAAAATTGCTAGCGCCTATTCACTGTGAACCCACTGGTCAACAAAATTGCTGTGTTTCAGGTACCTTTACTTTACGTAGGCTCATGATAGTGTTGGATTGGTACCTCCCAACAACCAATGCACGTTCGTCCTCCTAGGACATTGTCAAGTCAAACACGACCAAATTCACACCCCCACTTCCCCAAGCATTTAATTATTTGTTTTAAATGTTTGTTCTTGTTCTTTTCAAGAGAAAATGCTCCTGTCTTCACTTGATAGTACAAGAATGCATTAATTTCGAGCAACCTGCAAATGCAAATTACGCTCGACAGTAATCTAGCTGCAGTTTGCATTGCTCCAAAGAAATCCAGAATAATTTAGCCCAGCGGCTTCACGCTGATCATCTGCTCCGTGCTCCGCGGCGTCGGATGCAGATCGGACGGACATGGCCGCGCGGTGTTCCACCGGAAAAGGTCGCCGAAATCCAACATGGGAGATACCGAACCCGTAAAGCGAAAGCAAAGCAAACCAAAACAAACAAAAAGGCCGAAACAGGACACGCCGCGTCTCCGCTCCGACCGAGCCTGTCGGAAGCCACCGCCACCCTCGCCGTGGTAGGGATTTCGATCCCGCCTGAAACCCGCGCCGCGCGGCGGAATCTCGCTACCGGCTGTCCCCCGCCGCCACATCCGCGTTTGGACCCCACCGATCCAGCCGCCGTGTGGGGCTTGGGTTGGTCCCGGCCCCGGGGGATCCATTTTTGGCTGGATTTTCGGGTCCCTCCGCGCGGGCTAGATTTTTGGCGGGGCTGCCCCGGAGGTGGGGATGGATTTGGCTTCGGTCAACGAGGAGCTCGCCGAGATCGACGGGCAGATCGGCGACATCTTCCGCGCATTGCAGTAAGCTTCAACTGATTTCCTATTCAGACATCTGTCCTTTTTGTTCTGTTTGAATTTAGACTTGCTTCGATGGAGTGGTCGGTAGATCTCCTCCGGGCTGCTGTGTTTCCCGCGTGTGGAGATCAGATTGTTGACCTGCAGAAGAAAAAAAGTTCTGTCAGGCCGGCGGGCATGTGCTTGTTGATCTCGGCTGAAATGGCAGCATAATGTGCCTAAGAAATGGGTGGTTAATTGGTTGACTGAGTTCATGCTTTGGTTGATTTGTCTGCAGAAATGGGTTCCAGAAGCTGGACAAGATCAAGGATGCCAACCGACGGAGCAGGCAGCTCGAAGAGCTTACGGACAAGATGCGAGATTGCAAAAGGTCATTTGTTCTTCTTTTCTTTATTGTACTGTATGATATGCCGTAGGAACACACATACTTGGTAAAACGGGAGTGTTTAAAATTGCTAATGACCAATGCAACATTTGGCAGGAGTGTTTATGTGACCTCTGTTTGGCTCATGTTAACTTATATCCATTTGCCATTGCAACTATTTCACTGTCTTATAGTACCAAATACATTGGGGCTGCATACTATCCGCAATGTCTGCTTTTGGAATCTTAGCCATGTGATCAACCAGTAGCTTATTGCACAAACAGATAGCTGGTTTACTGAATTTTGATGTTGTATGGGTTTCTTCATAAGTCATCATAGTAGTCATTTTACTATTGTGTGCGTGCTTTTATAGGCTTATCAAAGACTTTGAACGAGTTGTTAAAGACGAGACAGGCCATGTTGATCCCAACACTGCTAGAATGCTGAACGATAGAAAGCAGTCACAGGTAATGTCAAGGAAACTCATTGAGCCCGAAATTTATTTACAAACCTCGCTATCGTGATTCTTTAACCTCCACTAAACCTGAGTTTGTCCTATTTTTGCAGATCAAGGAATTGAACTCTTATGTTGCTCTGAAGAAACAGTGAGTTTCTACCCATCTTGTAATGTCATTTGGTTTGCATTATAACTACCTTCTGCTAGGCCTCCACAAATATTTCATCCATGTGTTGCTAATTTGTGCACTATAATTTGCTCATAAGTTTGAAGTAATACATTTCATAAGTTCTGGTAACATTTCATGATGAAACATATGTGTGGATTGCAGGCATGCAAGTGAAAATAAGCGAGTTGATCTTTTTGACGGTCCAAGTGTTGAAGATGGCTTTGGTGAAGAAAATGTCTTGTTAGCATCAAGTAAGTTGCAATATTACAGTCCATGTGAGCGAAATAATGTGGTAGCATGATTCCTTGCAGGCTCATAGGCTACAAATATTCCTTATGTTATATCTTAAATGTGGTTAGCAAATGCACTGAATTTTGTATATCTCTTAGATTGTTGATCCCTGCATTTTTCTATTGTAGACATGACAAACCAGCAGCTAATGCAGCATGGAGACAATCTAATGGATGAGACTGACCAAGCTCTTGCACGATCTAAGCAGGTTAGCTTTCTTCTGCAGTGTTCCTCTTTAGGTTCATGGTAGGTACAGTAGTTCAGTATTGTTGGTATGTATTCACACTGGGGCTGTAAATTTGAATTATACATCAATATTTCATAAAAATATTTTCTGTTGGATTATTTGTGGAATTTATTGTTGCATGACTCTTTTTTATACATGGGGCATCAAATGTTAAAGCTCCTGTATCTTCTTGTAAGGCATGTTGACCTCATATTCTGTTTATACTAAGAAAATGAAGTGACGTACTCACATCTCTGTGTACCCAGTATTTTCATATTATTTTGATATTGGGCTTGGTTGTTTTTATTGTACCTTAATTTACTGGAGTAGTATTCTGTGTGTTTCACCTGTAGCTCTATGTTATTCATGCTGCTATTTTATATCCTGTATTGTGTAAGATGTCATGTTATATCACAGATGAGTTAACAATACATTATATGCTTAACTGTGCTATGTTTACTTTCTTCGAGCAATTTGCTATCTTTGTAAAGGAATATATATATAATTCTCTTTTTTTTTCTTGCATTTATGTGTTACTGCCTGTAGAAACCTATGTATGCTTACTTTAGTTTCCCACGTTTATATACAAAACTATGTGCAAAGAGTTGGTGAATACCACCTATAACTGAGCTTGTGGAGCATCTTCCAGGGAACACCCGTTGATCTAAAATGTTTAACGTATCTGATAACAACGAAAACTATCGTATTCTTTTTTGGTAATAGAAAAGGTTGTTGTTTGTTGTAACATTAGCTTGTTAGAATTGTCATGTTGTTATCTGATGATTTGTTATGATTATCTTGGTTGGACTCCTCTTCATCTGTCCTGGACATGGACAGTAGCACCATATGTGCTCTTTTATGTTTCAGTGGCAAGTTTTTTCTGCTGTCAGATATTCATCTAGATATAGACATGTTACTAGCAAATTCAACCATTGCACATGTCTGTTCCTATCGTGGGATCTTTCAGGTATTTTATTTGCTTGAACTGATATGACACAATTTGTTTGCATATAACGTAACCCTAAAACGAGTTGCAGTGCTTTTGCCTTCTAATAATGTGCTTTCACACTTTATTATTGCTTCCAGATACTGATTTGTTGTCTTTTTTGTAGACCGTCCAAGAGACAATCAATGTGGGTACAGAAACTGCAGCTGCTCTCAAAGCACAGGCAAGGCGCTCTTTCTTGTTCTCAGAAGCAGCCTATCATTATATTGTGCTGTCTAATTGGGACATAACAGAGCTAACTTTTGTTTATTTCTTACCAGACAGAGCAAATGAGCAGGGTTGTAAATGAGCTGGATTCCATCCATTTCTCCATGAAGAAGGCATCAAAATTAGTGAGAGAAATTGGTAGACAGGTAAGTACCTCTAGTAAATTAACATTTCTCTTTGTCGGCTCCATTATTATTCATCTCCCCTTTCTTAAATAATGTAGGTTGCGACCGATCGGTGCATCATGGCGTTACTTTTTCTCATTGTCGCTGGAGTCATAGCTGTAATAATTGTTAAGGTGAGTTCTTAGCTTCTTCAGTGACATGCTTAGTTGCATTACTTCTATGTACCCCATACACCCAACTAACTAGGATAGATATTTTCAAAATTCTACGTAGCTGAATTTTACCACTTCCTTGCCTCTTGGCCTTTTGGTTTGATGAGGTTTACAGAAGTGTCAGCAAGAATGGGTTCTTCCTTAAACAGTATTTTGGTAAGGCGGAAATGAAGTGGATTGATTTTGTGGTTCATGCTTGTTATCACTCGGTGTGACACTCCCACACTAAATATAGATGTCATATGGCTAGAAAATGAATTTGTCAGCCATTAATTTGTTGATTATTCCTAACATTACCCATCAATTGTCCATAACATATTTTCCTGACTGTTTTCTGTGGACTAAGATACTGTTGTACACTAGTTCACTAGACATAAACACCATATAAGAATAGATAACATGATGGACAAACAGACAACTGTTGGTGCAATCACTATTTACGTGTTTTCAGAACAAATAGCTGTTACACTGCCCTAATGAATGGGGATCGGTGGCTGTGAAAAAACCCTTGAAATGACCTATATTACAGCATTATGTGCCTTTTTGTCCCCATGTTCATATTTTTTAGGATACTCCCCATGTTCATATTTTACGGTGCCCTATTGAGAATTAAGTTTTTCTTTGCAATTGCAGATTGTGAACCCACACAACAAGGACATTCCGGAAATCCCTGGACTCGCTCCACCGGTTAGCAGAAGACTGTTGTCTATTGTAGAGGGCAAATGATTTTCCCCATATACATGTGTAAAAAACTGATGAGGCGTCGCATGAAGTTTCTCGAATCATGTGGCGCAGAGTGTTGTAAACTTGTAAGGAAGGCTGTACCCACGGGATACATACGCAAAACGGAAGGTTACCAGACCAAACCAGTGTACACTTGTATGTTCTTATTCTCCTGGTAAGCAAAGCGGGTTTCTTTTTTTGCATGAACCATGTTTTCCTGTGAACATTTTCACACCCGCATACTGTAGTGGAAGAACACAGATACTTGAACCACCAACAAAATTCTCAGCTAGCTTCAGTCTTGTGTGTGGTGATTCTCTTACAGGGCAGCTTGAAAGCGAGTCAAGAATCAGAGATGGCCACTTTGAGTCTTTGATCATTAAATTAAACTAAGGTGTAAGCCTGGTGAGTTACCCGGCAGCTGAGACCATCCCCACGACAAGCATTGGCTTTTTTTTCCTTCGAAACGGGGAGAACCCTGACCTTTGTATCTATTGATGCACACAACCTTATATTACTTAGCTCAGAATTTTAAAAGTCCACATCATCTCATGGATCAGAAGAATCGATACAAAAATTAACCATAAAAAAATAAGTAAAATGCTCAACAATCTTAACATCTTGAATCATACAAATAAGCCGTCACCAAGCCTAGTATAAGATATCCTAAGCAACCATCAACAGCCGGTTGCATCCAGTAATCAACAACCGGTTGCATTCAGTAATCATACATTTCCATTGGTCCTCCTGTAGCAAGAAGCACCATAGCTGTATCCAATGAACATCCATACGAATAACGTTCATCGCTGCATTGTTAGCCGTGTGTGATCTGAACAATGCGTTTTTAGCTGTTTGGTGATGTTTTACTTAATGTGGTGAGTGTCATTCTTTGCCTGACGAGACGGTCATACCAATTTTCCTGGCCCGCAGTTCAGTCAGGTATAGGCAGTTCCTCCTCTCCTTTGATACGCAGCGCGCGAGGCCGGTGCCCTCTCCCAGTGGGTGGTGGCTGACTGGCCGGTATGGCGGAGAAAGAGAGGTGGTCAATGGAGGCGCTCTGAAGTGGCGTGTTGAGACCGGGAGCAAGCTGTGCCACACCGTTGGTGAGCTTCATCAGAGCATGCGACGATCCACTCGCTCAGTTTTTCTCAGCTATGCGTAGAAAGACGTCGCCCATCACCTGTTTGCTGGAATGTCTCAGCGGTTTCGGCGTCTTCCGGCAGCCACGGTCGTGTCCATGGATATTCACCTTGTGAGTTCTTTATATCATCTCTTCCTCTCCTTTTGTCAGTTTTTGGGGCTAATCTCCAAAAAACTAATCTTTGCGTTGAGCCTATTGAATGACTTGATGTTGATGAGCATGTAGTAGAAGAAACAGGCAAACTGCTGAACGAGAAAAAAAGGATTGCAGCTCTGCCCGTCAAATGTTTTGATACAGGTGCTATGCCTTTTTGGATTTGAAGTGAATAGTCAACACTATCTGCATCAATTAGCTTTTTAATTAGGTCCTGTTGAGGGCAGGTTGACCTGTTTTTCGTTTGCATGTTTGACGCGTTGGCTAGAAAAACTTCATTTTTTTCTCGGCAACGCAAAACATTCTTCTACTTCTGTATAGTGGATTTTAGCTTGCAAGTTGGTACATGCATTACTGGCCATTCAGACCGAATTAGGAGCATGAATTTGCACAATATTGTTGAGATAGACACGAATTGGAAGCTAGACCTTTGCATTTATGCAGTACTACTCTTTTATTTTAAAACTACAAAGCACACTTGACAGCAAAAAATGGGACCTAATGGAAATATCGAGGACTCACTGAAAAGTATTTTGGTATTGACATTTAGATAAAAAATGTTCCTGGTTTGGCGGCAATGAAAACAATAAACTATGGCATAGGTGGTGAATGTTGGATAGGAATTTGCTATGGTGAATAAATCTGATGCTTGGATCTTGAGATGGCACGCGAGGCAGGTTTTTTTATCCCTTATGGTATTCATATGTCACGGGAGTCAGGTTTTTTTATTCCTCATGATATTCATATAAATATCTTAATCTCAAGTACCAATTCTTGCAAGGTGGTGTATTTTTCTCTTATTGTGAAGTTCTTTGTGATGATTTATTAGGAAATTTTTGCCCCTCAAATTTTTGAGTTTTAGTTGCAGCAATTACAAATGGTGATCGTAGATCGCTAGCTAGCATAAGTGATAATTTGTCTTTTGGAAAATCACTTTGATTTTGCTGCACTTTGACAGGTATGTGTCAGCATTCCTGATTAGTTTTCTTCTCTCGTAATGTTGGCAGCAGGTGAACTTTTTGCTGAAGACACGATAGTTTGCTCTTTCCACAATATCCAGCAGGTGATCGCATTTGCAACCTTTTAGGTAACCCTGGCAAGTTTTGGCAGCCGACAAGCTGGCCGCCCTACCGGTCTGCAGGGGCTGAGTTAAAGCCTAAATTCTTGCCTGTACATGTGTGGAGTTGATGCTTAGTTCAGAAAAGTAGTGGTAGATTGAGAAAACAGGGGAGTTTCAGTTCAAGTTATCTCTGTCGGGTTTCAATGAACTTTTGTTCCTTATCATCTCGCCTATTTGTACGGGGGTATGTAGACATACATACACGAACACATATTTCATATTTTAGTAGTGTAACTAGAAATAGGGTTTAAATCATTCTGTCTTTTTCAAAAATTAGAAACAGAGAGAAGTTCAGCAAAAAGTTTCAGGTTTGAAGTATACAGCGAGGGGGCCTTTGTTTTGCAGTTTGGTAATCTGATAAGAGTGGAAGTTCTTTTAACTTTCTGCAGTTAACCAGTACAAGTGTGTTATGCTGAGGTTATTATACAGATGCACACAAGAATACTAGAAAACTACTTTTCATCTAAGACCATCACCTGTAGTTTATGAATATGTGTTCCGGTAACTAAATAGATGCAAGCATACCTCTGACTGAGAGGACACTGAAGCTCTTATTCCTGCTAGCATAGAATCAATATATGACTACTTTGTGAAGGGATGTGTTGCTTATGTCGTGCTTGTGCTCATGGACATGAAAATATAAAACTAAGAAGGGGACGGAATGAAACCTCATATTAATATCTTCGGGTTTGTTTTGAAGCAACTATTTTCTATCTTTGTCATAGTACCTTTGAACCTATATGTATATATAAATGTGTTAGTTCAGATGCTTGACATGATTAGTAGCTAGAAAAAAATATATATTAAATTTTAGTAATTATTAGCGTCAAGAGAACATACCTGTTATAGTTTAGTAACAGTAGTGGTAAGAGATATATTGATCTCTAAAATACAGATAGCTTTGAATTTTTTGATTGTTTGATGTTCTGGTCAGAATGTTCAGTAAACTGAAGAACAGAACCAGACTAATTCAAAGTCAAAGACCAGGCAACTGTTTGTATTACTAGAAGTGGGACTTTGGTGGGATCCCACTTGACACCCTAGTATTTCAGTTAGTAGTAGCTGTTCTATGCTAGCATATGTCTGAAAATGCAGTAAGCCATCATCCTAAAAATTCGAAATGGTGTGGTGTTGCTCTGTAAAGAAACATTTCTTACATGCTTGTTTGAGTAAACCATACAACAAAGGAAATGGAAAAGTGTTGTTCGTATATATTTTTTAATAGTTTATGAGTTAGTCTTTCCTCTTTCTGCCCCAGTTATACGGTTTCGGGTAGTACAACGGATGTATGATAGAGGACGCTTTGACAATTCTGATGTGAGCTTTGCTACTCATATGCAGATGTTTTTGCCGAAAGTAGCCACCTCAATGCCTTCATTGAGAAAGAGAAGGCGCACTGTTGCCAAATCAAAGTGGTGGTATGTTTCTTCACCTGTTCCCTGGTTGCTGATAAACATATTGCTTAATGGCTCATATGAAATTATGATACATGTATACTTCCAATAGCTTCGTGGTGTAATGTGCGCAAAAGAGCATTGTACAAGAAGAAAATATCAAAAAAAAGAAGAAGAAGAAGCTAGCATAGACATTGACTCTCCATGAGACTAGACTTCAGGTTCATGCCAAGCTGATTATTTTCATCTATCCTTGTGTTCCACAGTAGCTTAACTTGATACTTGCAGCCTATATTCATTGCTTGATGCTTTGCACATAAATCTGCGGGTGACTGAATATGTGTAAAACATGGATTTGTGTTTGATGTTCAGACAGGGACGTTCCAAATGATGAGGTGATTAATGAGAAGCTAAGCCCCAAGTCCTGGCGCGCCCACTAACACGTCACACATGTCAGGCGGTGCGACAACGCCAGGCGACGCGGCGAAGCGCGCCTGTCCGTCTAGTACTTAATGCTTTGAAGGTGGAGGAGATGGGATCGAAGGGCTTGGGGTTGGAGGGAAGAAAGGCAGTGGCGGGAAAGGCCAGGGAAACGAAGGCGGCGGAGGTGGTGGCGGGGGTGGAGGAGGCGGTGGTGAGTACAGCGACGGTAGTGGCGGAAACTGCGGAAATGGAGGTAGGTGCGGAATTGGCGGCAAAGGGAACGGGAATACAGGCGGCGGCGGTGGCGGCGGAGACGGTGTTGAGAAAATCGGCGGCAAATGAGGGAACGGGAAAGCCGGTGGAGGCTGCGCCGGTGGTGGCGTCCATGGCCATGGCGGCAGAGGGAAAGGGAATGCCGGCGGTGGCGGCGAAGGCGGCGTGAAGAACGGTATCGGCGGCAGCGGGAACGGGAACGCCGGCGGCGGCGGCGTGAAGAACGGTATGGGCGGGAACCACGGGCGCGGCGTGCAGAACGGGATGGGCGGCCACGGCCAGTGCGGGCAGTAGAACAAGGACGTGTTCAGCGCCGCCGGCGTCCCCGCGCCGCCTTCGCACTGCCGGGCGACGGCGCCCGTCTTGCCGCCCGGTCGGTAGTAGAGGGAGTTGAGGGTGTAGATGCAAGCGTGGGGTTCCAGCTGGGTCGAGAAGGAGATGTGGCCGGCGGTGGCGGTGACGGCCGGCACGTCGCAGAGCGCGGAGGGGTTGTGCAGGACGGCGGCCCGGCAGAAGGAGACGGTCTCGCCGCCGGTGGTGCACGCGAGGCCGTCGACCGCCGGGATGTCGAGCCGGTAGGCGCCGTGGCTGTCGGTGGACTTCTCGGCCGTGATCTTGATGATCTCCTCCTCCTTGGACGTGGAGTTCGCTCTGAGCGTGCAGTCGATCCTGACTTTGACTCCTGGCGAGCAAAATGAAGTTTTGCCAGTTAATCAGCTGCGTATGATTGCTAACACTGCAAGTGTACGTGCATTGCAAACATAAGTGTACCTGGCAAGAAGTAGCTGTGGTTGGAGAAGGAGCTGGAGGAGCAGGCGTCGCAGAACACGGTGCCGGTCACCGTGATGTTCTTCGCTCCGCTGCCGCCGCCGCCGCCGCGGGACTCCTCGCATTTCACACCAGGAGGAGGAAGGAGGAGAAGAAGAAGAGCAGCAGGTACCAGGAGCACCTCCAACACAGGAAACGACATCGTCGTCTTCTTCATGGCGTAGAGCTCCTTGACCGAACAGCTTAGAAGCCTCGACGACTCATGTCTCCATTTTATACGAAGACTGGCCGTACTCGTAGCCAAAGCCTTAGCTAGTGGTTGGGAGATGATCGAAACGGAGGCTGTGGCCTTGGAAAAAAAAAAGGCTAGGGAATGCTGAAGATCATCAGAAAGAGACCGGGGTAGGACCGACCGGCGACGCGTCGCTCCAACTCACAAGGTCACATGGAACAAGGGCATGTGAGGCGTGTTTGGACCCTTTCGTGCATTGTGCAGCCGTGCCACCATTTAACAAGGATCACAGGCTCTGATTTGATTGGGCTCAGCTCAACCCGTGACGGCGGGAATTGTGGATGGATTCTGGTTCTGGAAGCGTCACGGATTGGAATGTCCTATACATGTTGTTGAGTGGCACCATCCGATCCACCGCGTAGCAACAGTGGGAACTGGGAAAGGGAGCAAAAAAAAACCACGACCGTGATAACTGTATGTTGCTGAATGTGAATCCTGCGATTGGGCAGATGAAAGATTGTGTTTGCAGCTATGTGGTCTGAAAACACCACAGGGGACATCCGTGACCAAACAGATGGCAGTGAATCCTCAGTCCTGGAGCATTCACCTTCTGTTTTTTGGGATTTGCTGCACTACGCCCCCTCCTCGAAAACGTGTTTAGTTGCTCGGCTCAAGATTTTCCGTTTTTCCCACTTGGTCCGTTGAGTGTTGTATGGAGGGAGATTAAACTTGGACAAATTTGGGCTAGTTGTTTGGACTCATGCATTCTCGTTTCATACAAATAGGCGCAGTTGTTTGGTTGCCCAGATTCTTGTCTTTTTTCCCTCATAATGCATTTGACAGGTGTTTGGTGTGGTGCTTTGCATCTGAACCACCACCAGGGGATTAACCCCTGATAAAACTAACCATCAACAAGGGCATACCATGCCCCTGAACCACCACCAAGGGTTTTCACCCTTGATCAAAAGAGACATCAGCCTACTTAGTTCACCATAACTAGTTTTCCATCAACAACTACCAGTACTACTTACAAACTTACAGAAGCATCGACATGAAGGGCGCCGCCGGCTAGCCGTGGTCTGGCAGGTGTACTGCCTAGCGTTGGAGGAGCCCGCCTTGTAGATCGTTATCTTGATGACGAAGGGCTTCATCTTGAACTCGACGACGTCTTCATGCTCCAGGTCATACTTGTAGACCATCTCTGGCCAGTTCTTCTTGAAGGCTACCTGGCCGGCGATCCAGTCCACCTGCACCCATTCGGTGCACCACTGGCAGGCCGTGACCTGCACAACGCGCGGCATCGGTTGCTTGATCCAGGTCCTGAGGCCAAACTGGATGATGTGAAGGTCCTGTAGGGGTTCATAGCATGGAAAACAAAAAATTTCTATCGCATACAAACAAACAAGCCAAGATCTATCTACTAGATTGCAGCAACGAGTCGATGGAATAACTCACCCTCGAAGATTCCAAAGCGGTTAACGAGAGCAGATTCTCGTGGGTGATGTAGTCGTACTCTTTCCGATCTCAAGATCGTGTAGACGATCCTTCCGGCGCTGCGTTCCGGCAGCGCTTCCGCAGTCGGTCACACGTTCGGTACTCGACGAAGACCTTCCTCTCCCTTGTTCCAGCAGGCAGCGGAGGTTGTAGCACTCTCCTCACGATTCCGGCAGCACAACGGCGTGGTACCGGAAGTAGAGGGGAGATCCCGCAGGGCTTCGCCTTAAGCCGGAGCGAGTATGGTGGAGTATGAGAGAGGGCTATTAGTGGTCTAGAGATTAGACACACCAATTAGAAGGCTCTAAACCGCAGGCTAAAGCAATTAGAAGCTCTAAACCAGAACGGCTCTAAACCGTAGATTAGAGGTAGAAACTTGTGTGTCTCAAGGAGGAGCCCTGCCCCTCCTTTTATAGGTGGAGGGGCTAGGCGCGCCAGGGAGGGAGGGAGTCCCTCCCCAACTCGGCCTAGGGCTGGGCGCCGGCTTGGAGGAGAGGAACTCCTCCTCCAAGTTGGTTTCAACCTCCTCTTGCTTGTTTCCCACAGTTTCCTGTTTTCCACAGTTTCCTGTTTTAGCCGTTTGACTTTCAAACTGGCAATTTGACTTTCATGTTTTTGGAACAGCAAGAACACTTAGTACATGATGCAATCATTCAATGACACATTCATGTACCCTCCCCCCCGGAGTGCCGGACAATCCGGAACCTTCTAGAACATTCCCGATGAAAACACCGGAATCATTCCCGAACTCCGAAACGGGACTTTCCTTATATGAATCTTATTCTCCGGACCATTCCGGATCACCTCGTGATATCCCGGATCCCATACGAGACTCCGAACAACATTCGGTCTCTTTCTCATAATACCATAACTACTCAAACAACGTCGAATCCTTAAGTGTGTCTCCCTACGGTTCGTGAATTATGCGGACATGATCGAGACACTTCTCCGAACAATAACCAATAGAGGAATCTGGAAATTCATATGGCTCCCACATATTTCTACGATTACTTTGCGATCGAATGAACCACTTACATACGATACCAATTTCCCTTTGTCTCACGATAGTTTACTTATCCGAGGTTATGATCGTCGGTATCTCTGCATACCTAGTTCAACCTCGTTACCGATAAGTACTCTTTTCTCGTTCCCGTGATATGTGAACACTTGTGACCCAGTCACATGCTTGCAAGCTAATTGGATGACATTCCACCGAGAGGGCCCAGAGTATATCTATCCGTCATATGGATGGACAAATCCCACTCTTGATCCATGTGTTTCAACCAATACTTTCTGAACACTCAATGCCACCTTTATAGCCACCCTGTTACGGTGTGGTGTTTGATGACATCAAAGCATCCATCCGGAAAAGGTGATATGCATGATCTCATGGTCGAAGGAATTAGGTTACTATGTATCAGAAAGCATATAGCAATTGAACTATTAAAATGACTTGATCTTTATGCTACGCTTATCTATAGGAGTATGTCCATCACATCATTCTCCTAATGATATGATCCTGTTGTTAATAACATCTCTATGTTCATGATCAGGAAACCATGATCATATATTAACCAACAAGCTAGTTTAACAAGAGGCTTTACTAGGGACTCTTATTTTAGTTTACAAATCACACAAGTATTAATGTTTCCGGTTAATACAATTATAGCATGGTATGTAAACATTTATCATAAGTGTGAAGATATGATAATAACCACTTTATTATTGCCTCTTGGGCATATCTCCAACAGTCTCCCACTTGCACTAGAGTCAATAATCTAGTTTCAAACCTTTGTGTATTCAACACCTATGGCTTTCCAGTGTTGTATGTACACGATTGCTAGTGGTCAACTGATCTCCGGATCTGACACTTCCAGGTCCGTGTGTAATTGCATGTTTTTGCGTCTCTACGCATCACTCATTCTCTAATGAGATGGCTTTGTATAAATTTGGTCTTTCGGTGTGACCTTTAGCTCTTTGGGGTTAAAACATGTTGATAATATTGTCGCACAATATATCTTCATAGTATTATCCCACTGCGAACTACACCTAGTTTGATAACAAACAACTTGACACAAATGCCCTCTTTTGCTGCTAAAATAGCAGTCATATACTTAGCCTTTTGTTGTAGTATCTGTCACAATGTCTTAACTTTGGAACTCATCCAAGTCCATTATGGAACTCACTTTCCATTATATTGTGCCACCCTTAGTTTAGATTGAGATAAACTTAATTTGTACTTTGTGACAAAGCTAGTATCAATGTAGTACTTTTACAATGAACTAACCATCTATTTGTCACTTCTACAAATATTATACTCTTAGTTCTTCCAAAAGATCATAAGAATATCCTTACTATTGTCCAATGATCATCTTACGAATCATTCTGGTATATGCTCACAACATTTAGAGCATAGGACATATCTGGATTTGTACATATCACAGTATGATTGATATACATACTCTTTGTGATTTCATACAACAAGTATCAATCTATACTTGATTATTTGTTTCACTTTACCAAATGTCAATACACTTGAATATATCATCAACATTGAACTCATTCAATCCTTTCTGTGCGACAAGAACCTCTTCTTGTAGTTTCTATATTGAACTCATTCAATATCTTGTCTATGTACTTCTGGCACAACCATATTAGCGTCTATTGATGCCAAATATTTGGGTTTTGCCTAAGTCTTTCATCGGGATGAAATTCTTAATATGTGTTAATAAAAGATACATCATTTCCAATCAACAATATGTCTTCCACATAATGTATTAGAAATATGTCTTAGCGCTCCCACTTAATTTCTTGCAAACGCAAGCATCTTCATTGTCTCTGATGAAATTAAACTCTTTTAACAGTTTCATCATAGTGAAGATTCCAACTCCGCTATGCTTACTTTAACCATTGAAGTTTGCATATACTTTTAGCATCCTTTTGAATTAACAAAACCCTATGGACCGTGTTATGCACATGTCCTAGGTAACGATTCTATTAGAAGAACTTGTTTTGTTTATTCAACTACCATATAACAAATTATATGTAGTGGTTGCTACATTAATCCGTCTAGACTAAATATCATTATGAAAGATCAAATCTTGTCATAGTCAACCTTTGAACATTTTGTGAACTCTTTCCCAACATGTCGACTATTTCATAGATGTAAAACATCCATGTCTATTTCTTTATAGATCCAGACACAACTGTAAGGTCTTACACCTTTCTCGAGGGTCCTTCAAGTTCAAAACTTGATTTCTCGTGTATGGAACTATCATGGATTTTATGGCTTCAAGCCATTTGACGGAGTCAGGGCCCATCATCGCTTCTTTGTATGTAGTCGGTTCATTATTCTCAAATAATGATTCAACCCTCAAATCTTGGTATTTGATTGTTTACCCGATCTACTTGTTTCAACAGGAACTTAGATCTCCGTGACCACAACCTTTGAGGCACGTGAGCCATGAGCATTGTTGCTGCCTCCGGAACACTTTTCGGCGCTGCGCAATTTTGCACATATAGCTAAGGTTCTTTTAATCTTATCAAAGTTCTATTGTCCTCCCACTTAACTTTTCACGAAAAATTCCTTCTAAAAGAAACTTGACGTTCTAAGTGACAAACACTTTTGTCTCCGGTGTTATGGAGGAATACTTAACAAAGACAGGTTCATCCGACTTTGGTTGCAAACATCTTTCTTATGCATAGCATACCAATGTTTAAGAAAGGACAACTTGGGTTTTATCCCAAACCATAACATATGGTGTCATTTCAACGAATTATGATGGAGCTCTTTTCAGTGGAAAAACGGTAATCTCTAAAGCTTTTAATCTTTAAAATATAATGGCAGTTTTATGAATTATACCTTTGATCTTACCATGTCAAACAAGGTTTAATTACATATCTCGAATCCTCCATACTCTTATGGTGTTTCGGGAAATGCAAATCCACGGAACGATTCCTTAAATCTTAGGTATTATGCTAAATTCTGCAACTCAAATGTCTTCCTTTATGATCTTTATCATAAACTGTTTATATTCTTGTTACAATGATTTTGCACTTCATCTTGAAAGTCTTTGAACTTTTCAAATATTTCACACTTCATCCTTATTAAGTAAATATTCATATATTCACTCAAATTTTTGGAGAAAGCATATAAAGTTGAAATCCATCGCTCTTGACTATACATAATGGACTTCATACAACAATATGTACAAGTTCCAGTAAGCTAGTCATTCGTTCCTTTTTGGCCTATGAACGAAGTTTTAATTATCTCTAGGAAAGTTTCATAAGCGTCATTTGATCAAAAATCAAAAGACTCCAAAATTCCATCCACATGGAGTTTCTTCATGTTTTCTTTCCAATATAATTTAAATGGCGATGTCACTTCCTAAGTGATCTTTCAATCAATTTATCTTTCGACATTTTTAGCACTAGTTTTATGGATGTGATTTCTCCAACGAGATTTGTGAATCATCCATCTTTTATGGATTACGGCAATTATTTGAACAACCCTTTTGTTCTCATAATACCTGATAAAACAAATCTTGAAGGTAAGCTTTGATGTTTAACGAGCAACACAATAACCTTTTATTTGTTCTCGATGAACATCATCACATATTCTTTTGCTAGTTACTTAGGCCATTGTAGTTCATGAATTGTGTTGTTTCGTATGACGATTCACACCAACAAATTCAGTATCAAATACTTAAGAACCACATTGTTTAATAAGCAAAGAATATAGCCATAACATGTATATCATCTATATACTTAAACTGGACAATTCTAGTCTTTTCTTTTCTGCCATATATTTATGAGATTCCCTTTCAATATTTCCTTTTCTGTTTGAAAGAATCTATCAATATCAATAGTGGAGTCATACATATGACATATAGTCCAAAGCGTGTATAGTTAAATACCAATGTCTTTGGACTTGCACTTTGAAGTAGATCACCATCATCAAATGTTTGGTGTTCTTTCAAATTCCTTTCTTTAGTAATCTCTTGGTGTAGTAAACATTTTACCTACATCAAATATTCACCCTCATCATGGATTTATCCATGATCAAGCTACTTTTAGCTTATAACGATGAATTATGAGTATAATGTTGCTATCCAAAAACTTTTTGGAGGATTAGGACAACAAGTGTCTCCAACCTTTTTGCAAATTCTCATCAAAATATGAGAACATAAACTTTGCCATATTATACTCTATCATGTTGTAACCATAACTTCGTTTCAGATATCACAATATCTTCCACACATCATGGTTTCTGAAACAACTCTTTCAGATCCTAGATAACCTTGATATTAAGAGAATCCTTTGAATATCAAGAATCATGGAGACAAACATGATACTTATATACTAACACTTGGAATTGTTACTCTTGATTTAATACTAATTATTAAACTTCATGGAGTAACCGGAACTTACTGAAAGTTTGCAATAGGACTTTTAAACTTTAGATTAACACTTCAAAACAATACGATACCAGTTCGTAAAGTAACTAACCAGAATTCTATAGTTCTATCATCTCAATTATAACTAAGCGCAAGGTGGTAAACGGATGCCAATGACTACAACAACTATGCAAATTCACTTTGATTTAGTTTATGATAAATTGAGTTCTAATTAATAATTAAATTAATCTAGGTGAACTCCCACTCAAAACAACATCCCTCACATTGTTTTAGTGATCACACGAACCAAATCCACCACATCAAAACCGATCATCACGAGAGTTGATGTAGCTTCAATGGCGAACAATCAACATGTTCATCATATCTACTATATGACTCATGCTTTACCTTTCGGTGATCCGTGTTCCAAGACCATGTCTGTACATGCTAGGCTCGTCAAGATCAAACCTTAGTTTCTGCATGAGCAAATCTGGCTTGCTCACGTTGTATACACTTGCAGAATCTAGCACACCCGATCATCACGTGTTTCGAAACAACAAGCTTTAGCAACGGTGCTAACTAAGGGTGAACACTTTATGATTTGAAATTCATGTGCATGAGGGATCATCTTATAATGCTACCGTCGTCTACTAAGCAATACAAGATGCATAAAGGATTAACATCACATGCAATTCATAATATGTGATATGATATGGCCTTTCTTCTTTGTGCTTCCGATCTCCATCTTCTAGCACGAACATGATCTCCATCATCACCGGCATTGCATCAAGGTCAATGATGCTTCTCCATGGTTGTCGTCCACCGGCTTCAACTATTACAACTACTTTGAATAGACACGCGGGTCTTAACAGAATTTAAAGACAACCATATGGCTCCTGCCGGTTGCCAACTTACAATAAGGAACATTGCATACATCATATATAATCACAATCATGGCCATATCATATCACAGCACACCCCTGCAAAACAAAGTTAGACGCCTCTAATTTTCTTTGCATGTTTTACGTGGTTTGGGGCTTTCAATAAGTGTCGTTCTAACTTACGAACAAGAACCACAACATTGATACTAGTATTGTCAATCACCCATTGTAAATTGAATCTTAACTATGCTAGGAGAAACAGACACCCGCAAAGCCACTTATGCAATACAAGTTGCATGTCAAGCGTGGAGCAAGTCTCATGAACGATGTCATGTAAGGTTAGCCCGGGCCGCTTCATCCCAACATACCGCAAGATGCAAAGTACACAAAAAGCAATCGACAATAAAAGCATCAACGCCCACAATGACCATTGTGTTCTACTCGTGCAACAGATCTACATATAGACACGGCTCTGATACCACTGTAGGGGTTCGTAGCATGGAAAACAAAAATTTTCTATCGCATACAAACAAACAAGCCAAGATCTATCTACTAGATTGCAGCAACGAGTCGATGGAATAACTCACCCTCGAAGATTCCAAAGCGGTTAACGAGAGCAGATTCTCGTGGGTGATGTAGTCGTACTCTTTCCGATCTCAAGATCGTGTAGACGATCCTTCCGGCGCTGCGTTCCGGCAGCGCTTCCGCAGTCGGTCACACGTTCGGTACTCGACGAAGACCTTCCTCTCCCTTGTTCCAGCAGGCAGCGGAGGTTGTAGCACTCTCCTCGCGATTCCGGCAGCACAACGGCGTGGTACCGGAAGTAGAGGGGAGATCCCGCAGGACTTCGCCTTAAGCCGGAGCGAGTATGGTGGAGTATGAGAGAGGGCTATTAGTGGTCTAGAGATTAGACACACCAATTAGAAGGCTCTAAACCGTAGGCTAAAGCAATTAGAAGCTCTAAACCAGAACGGCTCTAAACCGTAGATTAGAGGTAGAAACTTGTGTGTCTCAAGGAGGAGCCCTGCCCCTCCTTTTATAGGTGGAGGGGCTAGGCGCGCCAGGGAGGGAGGGAGTCCCTCCCCAACTCGGCCTAGGGCTGGGCGCCGGCTTGGAGGAGAGGAACTCCTCCTCCAAGTTGGTTTCAACCTCCTCTTGCTTGTTTCCCACAGTTTCCTGTTTCCCACAGTTTCCTGTTTTCCACAGTTTCCTGTTTTAGCCGTTTGACTTTCAAACTGGCAATTTGACTTTCATGTTTTTGGAACAGCAAGAACACTTAGTACATGATGCAATCATTCAATGACACATTCATGTACCCTCCCCCCCGGAGTGCCGGACAATCCGGAACCTTCTAGAACATTCCCGATGAAAACACCGGAATCATTCCCGAACTCCGAAACGGGACTTTCCTTATATGAATCTTATTCTCCGGACCATTCCGGATCACCTCGTGATATCCCGGATCCCATACGAGACTCCGAACAACATTCGGTCTCTTTCTCATAATACCATAACTACTCAAACAACGTCGAATCCTTAAGTGTGTCTCCCTACGGTTCGTGAATTATGCGGACATGATCGAGACACTTCTCCGAACAATAACCAATAGAGGAATCTGGAAATTCATATGGCTCCCACATGTTTCTACGATTACTTTGCGATCGAATGAACCACTTACATACGATACCAATTTCCCTTTGTCTCACGATAGTTTACTTATCCGAGGTTATGATCGTCGGTATCTCTGCATACCTAGTTCAACCTCGTTACCGATAAGTACTCTTTTCTCGTTCCCGTGATATGTGAACACTTGTGACCCAGTCACATGCTTGCAAGCTAATTGGATGACATTCCACCGAGAGGGCCCAGAGTATATCTATCCGTCATATGGATGGACAAATCCCACTCTTGATCCATGTGTTTCAACCAATACTTTCTGAACACTCAATGCCACCTTTATAGCCACCCTGTTACGGTGTGGTGTTTGATGACATCAAAGCATCCATCCGGAAAAGGTGATATGCATGATCTCATGGTCGAAGGAATTAGGTTACTATGTATCAGAAAGCATATAGCAATTGAACTATTAAAATGACTTGATCTTTATGCTACGCTTATCTATAGGAGTATGTCCATCACATCATTCTCCTAATGATATGATCCTGTTGTTAATAACATCTCTATGTTCATGATCAGGAAACCATGATCATATATTAACCAACAAGCTAGTTTAACAAGAGGCTTTACTAGGGACTCTTATTTTAGTTTACAAATCACACAAGTATTAATGTTTCCGGTTAATACAATTATAGCATGGTATGTAAACATTTATCATAAGTGTGAAGATATGATAATAACCACTTTATTATTGCCTCTTGGGCATATCTCCAACAGGTCCCTCGCGTCCAGCTGGATGATGAACTGCCAGGGACCTCGGCGATAGGGTAGTGGCCGAGCTTCGGCTGCCGGCCCTTCTTGCTCTGTAGCTGCGAAGCCGCCTCCACCCTGCCGAGGACCATCGGCTTGAACTGCCAGCGGTTGGTCGGGAGCACGTCGGCATAACCCTGGGGGGAGGGGGTAGGGTGCCAGCCCCTCCCTACAGTCTCGCATTCGAACTTAACCACCTTGGCAGGAAGCAAAACAAGGTCAACAAGGATTTGGGAGCAAGCAGCGTTGCCAAATTTGGCAATGCACATGGTACAAACATGGATGAATCATGGTACAAACATGCACTAGTATCCCTAATCGGGCAATGCCCTAGGACAACATCCAAATTGAGGAATCGGCTATGTTCCCCAATCGACCAATGCTCCAGGACAACACCCAATTTGAGGAATCGGGTAAAATAAATCCCAAAATTTGTGTGCACACTACGAAATCCGTTGCTACGTACTACCTAAAGCCCCAAATCACTCTACAACTACCGAAGATCAAGCCTTAACCATCGTCGATTTGGGGCCAAACCCTAACCACTATGTAGATCGGGAACTTACCCTGGTCGGCGGCGGTGCCATCGATGACGAGGGAGCCGTAGAATGCGCCGCCGGAGCGAGAGAAGAAGCTCCGGGCGCGGGGATTGGGGTCGCTGGCACGGACGGAAAAACCATATCCAACGAGCCAGGGTAACCCTAATTCTAGCGGGGGCTTTTCCGGCCTGGCCGCAGATGCCGGTTCCTCCGCGGTTGTAGGTGACGAAGCCGCCGTCGCGGCCTCCGCCATGGCCGCCCTAGTTCCACACGCACATATGGGCGTGGGTGCCCTGAGTGCCTCATGAGGGCCGGTGAGCTTCTCGAGCTGAACGACATCCCATAGGCTATGTGCGCTCACCTCGCCGATATTGAGGCCGCGGAACGAAGGGGGAGGCGGAGGAGCGGCGACCATGGTCAGGAATCGTGGTGAGGGGAGTGGGACTGGGCGGTGAGCGGAGTGGCCTGGGAGTTAAGACGAAAACGTCATGTCTCCCGCACGTCCCTAAGCATGCAAGTGGTAGGCACGCAGCACTCGCTGCGTGGAAACAGCCGATTTCGGTGTTCCAAGCGGGCCAAGTTTTGGCCTGATTTAAGAACCGTGCGGTGTAGCAACTCCATATGGTCCAACTCTGCAAACGGGTTTACTTCTTCCCGCTGTAGGGGTTCGTAGCATGGAAAACAAAAAATTTCTACCGCATGCATACAAACAAGCCAAGATCTATCTACTAGATTGTAGCAACGAGTCGATAGAGGAACTCACCCTCGAAGATTCCAAAACGGTTAACGAGAGCAGATTCTCGTGGGTGATGTAGTCGTACACTTGCCGATCTCAAGATCGTGTAGACGATCCTTCCGGCGCTGCGTTCCGGCAGCGCTTCCGCAGTCGGTCACACGTTCGGTACTCGATGAAGACCTTCCTCTCCCTTGTTCCAGCAGGCAGCGGAGGTTGTAGCACTCTCCTCGCGATTCCGGCAGCACAACGGCGTGGTACCGGAAGTAGAGGGGAGATCTCGTAGGGCTTCGCCTTAAGCCGGAGCGAGTATGGTGGACTATGAGAGACCCCTTGGTGTTCTAGGGTTTAGACACACCAAGGAGGGGGTGCTAGGGCCGGCGGCTAGGGCTTGGAGGTACCCAAGTCGGCGGCTAGGGGAGAAACCCTAGGCGGCGGCTATGGTGGGCGGCGGCTAGGGTTAGGTTTAGAGGGGGCAATCTTGTGTGCTAGGAGGGGAGCCCTGCCCCTCCTCTTATAGGAGGGAGGCGCCGACCAAGGGGAGGGGAATCCCTCCCCAACTCGGATCCCAAGTGGGCCGGCGGTGGAGGAGGGACTCCTCCCCAACTCGGTTTCCTCCTCCTTTTCCACTTCCCAAAAATAGTCGTTTGACTTTCAAACTTGGCGTTTGACTTTTCAAACAAGGATTTGATTTAATCCTCTATTTTGTTCAGCGATGACACTTAGTACATGATGCAATCCTACCAACTTGATATAACACATTCATGTACCCTTCCCCTCCGGAGTGCCGGACATTCCGGAACCTTCTAGAACATTCCCGATGAAAACACCGGAATCATTCTCCAACTCCGAAACGGGACTTTCCTTATATGAATCTTATTCTCCGGACCATTCCGGATCTCCTCGTGATATCCCGAATCCCATTCGAGACTCCGAACAACATTCGTACTCTTTCTCATCATTCCATAACTACTCAAACAACATTGAATCCTTAAGTGTGTCTCCCTACGGTTCGTGAATTATGCGGACATGATCGAGACACTTCTCCGATCAATAACCAATAGAGGAATCTGGAGATTCATATGGCTCCCACATATTTCTACGATTACTTTGCGATCGAATGAACCACTTACATACGATATCAATTTCCCTTTGTCTCACGATAGTTTACTTATCCGAGGTTATGATGGTCGGTATCTCTGCATACCTAGTTCAACCTTGTTACTGATAAGTACTCTTTTCTCGTTCCCGTGATATGTGATCCCTTGTGAGCCAGTCACATGCTTGCAAGCTAATTGGATGACATTTCACTGAGAGGGCCCAGAGTATATCTATCCGTCATATGGATGGACAAATCCCACTCTTGATCCATGTGTCTCAACCAATACTTTCCGAACACTCAATGCCACCTTTATAGCCACCTAGTTACGGTGTGGTGTTTGATGTCATCAAAGCATCCATCCGGTAAAGGTGATATGCATGATCTCATGGTCGAAGGAATTAGGTTACTATGTATCAGAAAGCTTATAGCAAATGAACTATATTAAATGACTTGATCTTTATGCTACGCTTAACTATAGGAATATGTCCATCACATCATTCTCCTAATGATATGACCCTGTTGTTAATAACATCTCTATGTTCATGATTAGGAAACCATGATCATATATTAACCAACAAGCTAGTTTAACAAGAGGCTTTACTAGGGACTCTTTTATGTTTACAAATCACACAAGTATTAATGTTTCCTGTTAATACAATTATAGCATGGTATGTAAACATTTATCATAAATGAAGATATGATAATAACCACTTTATTATTGCCTCTTGGGCATATCTCTAACAGTCTCCCACTTGCACTAGAGTCAATAATCTAGTTTCAAACCTTTATGTATTCAACACCTATGGCTTTCTGGTGTCGTATGTACACGATTGCTAGTGGTCAACTGATCTCCGGATCTGACACTTCCAGGTCCGTGTGTAATTGCATGTCTTTGTGTCTCTACGCATCACTCATTCTTTAATGAGATGGCTTCGTACAAATTTGGTCCTTTGGTGTGACCTTTAGTTCTTTGGGGTTCAAACATGTTGATAATATTGTCGTACAATATATCTTCATAGTATTATCCCGCTGTGAACTACACCTAGTTTGATAACAAACTACTTGACACAAATGCCCTCTTTCGCTGCTATAATAGCAGTCATATACTTAGCCTTTTGTTGTAGTATCTGTCACAATATCTTAACTTTGGAACTCATCCAAATCCATTATGGAACTTACTTTCCATTATATTGTGCCACCCTTAGTTTATATTGAGATAAACTTAATTTGTACTTTGTGACAAAACTAGTATCAATGTAGTACTTTTACAATGAACTAACCATCTATTTGTCACTTCTACAAATAATATACTCTTAGTTCTTCCAAAAGATCATAAGAATATCCTTACTATTGTCCAATGATCATCTTATGAATCATTCTAGTATATGCTCATAACATTTAGAGTATAGGACATATCTGGATTTGTACATATCACAGTATGATTGATATAAATACTCTTTGTGATTTCATACATCAAGTATCAATCTATACTTGAATCTTTGTTTCACTTACCCAGTGTCAATACAATTGAATATATCTTCAAATTGAACTCATTCAATCCTTTCTGTGTGACAAGAACCTTTCTTGTAGTTTCTATATTGAACTCATTCAATACATCATCTATGTACTTTCGGCACAACCATATTAGCGTCTATTGATGCCAAATATTTGGGTTTTGCCTAAGTCTTTCATCGGGATGAAATTCTTAATTTGTGTTAATGAAAGATACATCATTTCCAATCAAAAATATGTCTTCCACATAATGTATTAGAAACATGTCTTAGCGCTCCCACTTAATTTCTTGCAAATGCAAGCATCTTCATCGTCTCCGACGAATTTAAACTCCTTTAACAGTTTCATCATGGTGAAGATTCCAACTCCGCAATGCTTACTTCAACCATTGAAGTTTGCATATGCTCTTAGCATCATTTGAATTAACAAAACCCTATGGACCGCGTTATGCACATGTCCTAGGTAACAATTCTATTAGAAGAACTTGTTTTGTTTATTCAATTACCACATAACAAAATTATATGTAGTGGTTGCTACATTAATCCGTCTAGACTAAATATCGCTATGAAAGATCAAATCTTGTCATAGTCAACCTTTGAACATTGTTGTGAACTCTTTCCCAACATGTCGATTATTTCATAGATGTGCAACATCCATGTCTATTTATTTATAGATCCAAACACAACTGTAAGGTCTTACACCTTTCTCGAGGGTCCTTCAAGTTCAAAACTTGATTTCTCGTGTATGGAACTATCACGGATTTTATGGCTTCAAGCCATTTTACGGAGTCAGGGCCCATCATCGCTTCTTTGCATGTAGTACATTCATTATTCTCAAATAATGATTCAACCCTCAAATCTTGGTATTTGATTGTTTACTCGACCTACTTGGTTCAATAGAAACTTTGACCTTCGTAACCACAACCTTTGAGGCACGTGAGCCATGAGCATTGTTGCTGCCTCCGGAACACTTTTCGGCGCTGCGCAACTTTGCACATATAGCTAAGGTTCTTTTAACCTTATCAAAGTTCTATTGTCCTCCCACTTATCTTTTCACGAAAAATTCCTTCTCAAAGAAACTTGACGTTCTAAGTGACAAACACTTTTGTCTCCGATGTTATGGAGGAACAGTTATTCGAAATAACATACAAAGACAGGTTCATCCGACTTTGGTTGCAAACATCTTTCTTATGCATAGCATACCAATGTTTAAGAAAGGACAACTTGGGTTTTATCCCAAACCATAACTTTATATGGTGTCATTTCAACGGATTATGATGAAGCTCTTTTCAGTGGAAAAACGGTAGTCTCTATAGCTTTTAGTCTTTAAAATATAATGGCAGTTTTATGAATTACACCTTCGATCTTACCATGTCAAACAAGATTTAATTACATATCTCGAACGCTCCATACTCTTGTGGTGTTTTGGGATATGCAAATTTATGGAACGATTCCTTAAATCTTAGGTATTATGATAAACTTGTAACTCAAATATCTTCCTTTATGATCTTATCATAAAATATTTATATTCTTGTTATAATGATTTTACACTTCATCTTGAAAGTCTTTGAACTTTTCAAATGTTTCATACTTCATCCTTATTAAGTAAATATTCATATATTCACTCAAATTTTCGGAGAAAGCATATGAAGTTGAAATCCATCGCTCTTGACTACACAAAATGGATTTCGTACAACAATATGTACAAGTTCCAATAAGCTAGTCATTCGTTCCCTTTTGGCCTATGAACGAAGTTTTAATTATCTTTAGGAAAGTTTCACAAGCGTCATGTGATCAAAAATCAAAAGACTCCAAAATTCCATCCACATGGAGTTTCTTCATGTTTTCTTTCCAATATAATTTAAACGGCAATGTCACTTCTTAAGTGATCTTTCAATCAATTTGTCTTTCGACATTTTTAGCACTAGTTTTATGGATGTGATTTCTCCAACGAGATTTGTGAATCATCCATCTTTTATGGATTACGGCAATTATTTGAACAACCCTTTTGTTCTCATAATACCTGATAAAACAAATCTTGAAGGCAAGCTTTGATGTTTAACAAGCAGCACAATAACCCTTTATTTGTCTTTGATGAACATCATCACATATTCTTTTGCTAGTTACTTAGGCCATTGTAGTTCATGAATTCTGTTGTTTCGTATGACGATTCATACCAACAAATTCAGTATTCAATACTTAAGAACCACATTATTTAACAAGCAAATAATACAGCCATAACACGTATATCCTCTATATACCCAAGCTGAACAATTCTAGTCTTTTCTTTTCTGCCATATATTTCTGAGATTCTCTTTCAGTATTTTCTTTTCTGTTTGAAAGAATCTATCAACATCAATAGTGGAGTCATACATATGACACATAGTCCAAAGTGTGTATAATTAAATACCAATGTCTTTGGACTTGCACTTTGAAGTAGATCACCATCATCAAATGTTTGGTGTGCTTTCAAATTCCATTCTTTAGTAATCTCTTGGTGTAGTAAATATTTTACCTACATCAAATATTCACCCTTATCATGGAATTATTCATGATCAAGCTACTTTAGCTTATTGTGGTGAATCGCGAGTATAATGTTGCTCTCCAAAACCTTTTGGAGAATTAAGACAACTAGTGTCTCCAACCTTTTGCAAATTCTCATCAAATATGAGAACATGACTTTTGCCATATTATACTCTATCATGTTGTAACCAAAACTTCGTTTCAGATATCACAATATCTTCCACACATCATGGTTTCTGAAACAACTCTTTCAGGTCCTAGATAACCTTGATATTAAGACAATCCTTTGAATATCAAGAATCATGGAGACAAACATGATACTCATACACTAACACTTGGAATTGTCACTCTTGATTTAATACTAATTATTAAACTTCATGGAGTAACCAGAACTTACTGAAAGTTTGCAATAGGACTTTTAAACTTTATATTAACACTTCAAAACAATACGATACCCGTTCGTAAAGTAACTAACCAAAATTCTATAGTTCTATCATCTCAATTAAAACTAAGCGCAAGGTGGTAAACGGATGCCAATGACTACAACAATTATGCAAATTCACTTTGATTTAATTTATGATAAATAATGTTCAACTTTTAATCATATTGCCGTTGAACTCCCACTCAAAACAATATCCCTCACATTGTTTTAGTGATCACATGAACCAAATCCACCACATCAAAACCGATCATCACGAGAGTTGATGTAGCTTCAATGGCGAACAATCAACATGTTCATCATATCTACTATATGACTCATGCTTTACCTTTTGGTGATCCGTGTTCCGAGACCATGTCTGTACATGCTAGGCTCGTCAAGATCAAACCTTAGCTTCCGCATGAGCAAATCTGACTTGCTCACGTTTTATACACTTGCGGAATCTAACACACCCGATCATCACGTGGTGCTTAGAAACAATAAGCTTTAGCAACGGTGCTTACTAAGGATGAACACTTTAGAACTTGAAATTCATGTGCATGAGGGATCATCTTATAATGCTACCGTCGTTAACTAAGAAATACAAGATGCATAAAGGATTAACATCACATGCAATTCATAATATGTGATATGATATGGACTTTCTTCTTGTGCTTCCGATCTCCATCTTCAAGCACGAACATGATCTCCATCATCACCGGCATTGCATCAAGGTCAATGACGCTTCTCCATGGTTGTCGTCCACCGGCTTCAACTATTACAACTACTTTGAATAGACACGCATGTCTTAACATAAATTAAAGACAACCATATGGCTCCTGCCGGTTGCCAACTTACAATAAGGAACATTGCATACATCAAATATAATCACAATCATGGCCATATCACATCACTGCACACCCCTGCAAAACAAAGTTAGACGCCTCTAATTTTATTTGCATATTTTACGTGGTTTGGGGCTTTCAATAAGTGTCGTTCTAACTTACAAACAAGAACCACAACATTGATACTAGTATTGTCAATCACCCGTTGTAAATTAAATCTTAACTATGTTGGGAGAAACAGGCACCCGCAAAGCCACTTATGCAATACAAGTTGCATGTCAAGCGTGAAGCAAGTCTCATGAACGATGTCATGTAAGGTTAGCCCGGGCCGCTTCATCCCACCATCCCGCAAGATGCAAAGTACACAAGAAGCAATCGACAACAAAAGCATCAACGCCCACAATGACCATTGTGTTCTACTCGTGCAACAGATCTACATATAAACCTGGCTCCGATACCACTATAGGGGTTTGTAGCATGGAAAACAAAAAATTTCTACCGTATGCATACAAACAAGCCAAGATCTATCTACTAGATTGTAGCAACGAGTCGATAGAGGAACTCACCCTCGAATATTCCAAAACGGTTAACGAGATCAGATTCTCGTGGGTGATGTAGTCGTATACTTGCCGATCTCAAGATCGCGTAGACGATCCTTCCGGCGCTGCGTTCCGGCAGTGCTTCCGCAGTCGGTCACACGTTCGGTACTCGATGAATACCTTCCTCTCCCTTGTTCCAGCAGGCATCGGAGGTTGTAGCACTCTCCTCGCGATTCCGGCAGCACAACGACGTGATACCGGAAGTAGAGGGGAGATCTCGCAGGGCTTCGCCTTAAGTCAGAGCGAGTATGGTGGACTATGAGAGACCCCTTGGTGTTCTAGGGTTTAGACACACCAAGGAGGGGGTGCTAGGTCCGGCGGCTAGGGCTTGGAGGTGCCCAAGTCGGCGGCTAGGGGAGAAACCCTAGGCGGCGGCTATGGTGGGCGGCGGCTAGGGTTAGGTTTAGAGGGGGCAATCTTGTGTGCTAGGAGGGGAGCCCTGCCCCTCCTCTTATAGGAGGGAGGCGCCGGCCAAGGGGAGGGGAATCCCTCCCCAACTCGGATCCCAAGTGGGCCGGCGGTGGAGGAGGGACTCCTCCCCAACTCGGTTTCCACCTCCCTCTCCACTTCCCAAAAATAGCCGTTTAACTTTCAAATTGGCGTTTGACTTTTCAAACAAGGATTTGATTAAATCCTCTATTTTTTTCAGCGATGACACTTAGTACATGATGCAATCATACCAACTTGATATAACACATTCATGTACCCTTCCCTTCCGGAGTGCCGGACATTCCAGAACCTTCTAGAACATTCCCGATGAAAACACCGGAACCATTCCCCAACTCCGAAACAGGACTTTCCTTATATGAATCTTATTCTCCGGACCATTCCGGATCTCCTCGTGATATCCCGAATCCCATTCGAGACTCCGAACAACATTCGGTCTCTTTCTCATCATTCCATAACTACTCAAACAACGTCGAATCCTTAAGTGTGTCTCCCTACGGTTCGTGAATTATGCGGACATGATCGAGACACTTCTCCGAATAATAACCAATAGAGGAATCTGGAAAGCTCCCACATATTTCTACGATTACTTTGCGATCGAATGAACCACTTACATACGATACCAATTTCCCTTTGTCTCACGATAGTTTACTTATCCGAGGTTATGATCGTCGGTATCTCTGCATACCTAGTTCAACCTCGTTACTGATAAGTACTCTTTTCTCGTTCCCGTGATATGTGATCCCTTGTGAGCCAGTCACATGCTTGCAAGCTAATTGGATGACATTTCACCGAGAGGGCCCAGAGTATATCTATCCGTCATATGGATGGACAAATCCCACTCTTGATCCATGTGTCTCAACCAATACTTTCCGAACACTCAATGCCACCTTTATAGCCACCCAGTTACGGTGTGGTGTTTGATGTCATCAAAGCATCCATCCGATAAAGGTGATATGCATGATCTCATGGTCGAAGGAATTAGGTTACTATGTATCAGAAAGCTTATAGCAAATGAACTATATTAAATGACTTGATCTTTATGCTACGCTTAACTAAAGGAGTATGTCCATCACATCATTCTCCTAATGATATGACCCTGTTGTTAATAACATCTCTATATTCATGATCAGGAAACCATGATCATATATTAACCAACAAGCTAGTTTAACAAAAGGCTTTACTAGGGACTCTTTTATGTTTACAAATCACACAAGTATTAATGTTTCCTGTTAATACAATTATAGCATGGTATGTAAACATTTATCATAAGTATGAAGATATGATAATAACCACTTTATTATTGCCTCTTGGGCATATCTCCAACACCCGCGTCATGCGAGAAACGGGCGTCGGCCCAACCAAACACGCCCGTAGAAGTTCGGTCCATACTTGTATCCAAAACTCGGTATATCTACTGATAAGCATCGGATCAAGGGTATGCCCACGTATAGGCATACTGCAGTCTGACCGCACAAGGCCTGCGTCGATCACCGCCGCCCACCGAGACGACCACATGATCAAGACCGCTGCCGGCCATTGTCGCAACCTCCACCATCGTATGTTTGTCGTGTCGCTGGACGAGTCGCCAAAGATGTTTCCAAAATGTCCATCGTGTCATTGGGCATGTTTCCATACTGTCCGGCGAGTCAACTTGAAGCTGCCAAGCCCGCATGTTGCCTCTGTGCCGCCGCCGGCCCTGCCGACACACACCTTCAAGGCCAGACCAAGGCGTGTGCCAGTCAAATCCACCTCAGAGTCACCGCCATCAGCTCGATGGACACAACTTCCACCACCACTATCTCACCTGTTATGGCTGTCGCCGGCGTACAACCGTACTAGTACACATACATTTGCTAGAAAGACATAATTTGTTGAGCTATATGTCTTTTTTACATAGCTACATATACCCGGTTGATAGGTTGACGCCCGATACCCTCCGACCCCGCGTCGCTCTCGTACGGGGCGACTCGGGGCAACCCTAGCCGCCAGCGGCGGTGGGCTCCCCCCGCGCGACTCCCTCCGCCGCCGCTGCCGCAGGTCCCTCTCGCGGTGGCGGCGGGCGCCCTCGCCACCGAAGGTTGGAGAGGGGTAGCTGCCGTGGAGGCGTGATGGCGGGTCGGGGCGACGGCGCGGCCTGCTCTGGAGGTTGCGGGCGGCGCATGGTGGCTCGGCGGAGGCGGTACAGGTGGTTTAGGGAGGGGCCTCGCTGCGACGAAGACCGTCTATGGGTGCGCCACGTGGGCTAGATCTGGGGTCATCTAGGCCAGGTCGGCCCTCGGCGGGGGCGCTGTGGTAGGCAGCGGTCAAGGCGTGGCGCTGGGATATTGTCGGGCGGCGGCTCCGGCGCTGCTGCGGTGGTTCCTGGTTTGGCTCTCTTCCTTTTGCCTCTCGATCCGTCCTCCGGGAACCGGCCGACGGTGTGGGGATCGCTATGTCGGATCTAATAAAGGTGTTGGTCCTTTGATTTCTTTCGCACGAAGACGAAGATCTGCTTGATGTCTGCCCTCCTTGATCTGGTCTGGAGAGGCGGGTTCCGGAAGGCTCCGCCGGCGAACTCCCATGGGCGTATCATGCCTGAAGATTGCTGGATCGGAAGGTATTCGTTCGCGCGCACCTTGTTTTTCTGGCCGATTGGTTTTAGCGGGAGCGGTGCGAAGCTCTGTTGTTTGTTCCCACCAAGTGCCATGCTTTGAGCTATGGTAATGTCAGATGCGAAGAATGTCAGGAAAGCAGGAATTTGAGGGTAGCGATGGTGATTTTTGTTCTTGTGGTGACGGAGATCTGGCTGCGTGATCTGAGACTCATTGCAGCGACTGTTGGTGCGGAAAGACAACAAAGGGGAGCTTCCATTCTTATCTTGCAGGGTAAAAATCCAAGGTCTGGCCTTAGCTGGTTATGCCTGGCAATGATTTTGTTGAAGACATTGTTTTGTGAGTAAGGACTTTCTCCAGGGTGAAAACCTATGGCCTTTGGTCGGGCAACAATGGCGCTTGGACACTGTTTCCTTCTTGAAGGCGTTGTTATTAAAGTGGAGGACTACTGGTGTTGTTCTGATGGTGTCACTGTCATTTCTTTGAGGCTTAGTTCTCTATAGCGGAACTTTTCTTTTTTGTAATTTCTCTTTTTTTTTCTGAGCTGTGTGCATCCGTGGAGCCGCTAGAGCATGTGTTATTGCAAAGGCTGGGTGTAATTGGTATACTTGTGATATTAATATATGTTCTTTTCCAAAAAAAAACATATACCCGGTTAGTATTAGTTACGAAGAAGTATCGAGTCATGGTCGTCCTTGTGTTTGAGTTTGCATGAGTTTTTTACGAGTTTGGGAGAGGGTTGTATCGGAGCAAAGCCTGTCCTTAGATAACTACTCCCTCCGTTTTATAATATAAGATGTTTTAGATTTGTGAAAAAAATGTATCTAGATTTGTTTTAGTATATAGATTCACACCAAACTTGAGTGAACCTAAATACTACAAAAAATTCTAGATACATTTACTTCACAAACTAAAACATCTTATATTTTAAAACAGAGAGAATAGGATATATGCTCGTGCATTGCCAGGACGTGTGACTTCCTCAAACGATTGTGGCTTTCGTGATAAGGCAAATCCTTCCTGGTATGATGTTCTATTAGGTTACTCAGTGACTACGGACATTTATTCATTTACACTTGTACTCTAATGTCAACAACAACGACTTCATTGCTTCATTAATCATTCGCACTTTACAACAATAAGCCCAGATATTGGTTTAACACCAGATTTTTTGAGGAAAATCAGTTCATACGAAAAATAATCAATGAAGGCATCGGATAGATTGTGGACTGGCCCAGCAGGCCAACAGCAGCAAACAACATCGGTATGATCTGTGGCCACACAACTCCATCCTCCCGTCCCGATTTCAGCCACAAAAGATGCATCCATGTTTGTCATGACAAAGTCTGCAGCTGCTAGTATCCACTTGGGCGTCGAAAGAGGCTGTGAGACTTGCTTTGGGTTA
The DNA here is from genome assembly GCA_916181665.1 of Avena sativa. NCBI lineage: Eukaryota > Viridiplantae > Streptophyta > Magnoliopsida > Poales > Poaceae > Avena > Avena sativa. Next base: position 431,727,782 of record OV702280.1, read on the forward strand.
AAGAATTCGCCATTTGGTAATATGTTTTGGCAGGACTCCATAGATGCAAATCAAATGGGAACAGAAGTACGTGACTTAGTTTGTGCTCTCCAATTAAATCCCAGCCGTATTTTTTTATCTAATTGTCCACATAATTATGTTGATGTGGACTAACATTGTGCTTCGGAAAACCACTTATATTGCTTTTATTATATAACTAGCATAGTGGCCCTCTCAAATGCAAGGGCATCATTTTTAGTATGTAGAAAGAATGCCCTAGCTTATGTTTGCTTTCTCAAGCATATCCATCATTGAAATTGTTTTAAAACACAAATATATTTCTAATAATGGCGTATCTTTGATAACTATATTTTAAAAGTAAAAAAACATTACAAGCATGAATAATAATTACAAAAAATATGATGATAGTAATTTTTCTTCTAAATAACCCTATTATAGAGACATGTCTAGAGTTGGGAGGACATTAATGAAACTAATACACAATTAATATGACTCATACATCCATTAATAGTGTGCTTGCTAATTGCTGTCGTAGATCTATATCTATACACTTCATGCATGACGATGACGGAAAAAGAGCAATTTCTATTTTAGAAAACATTGCCTTGCGTTGAGATTCTTGAGTTCACATGAACTCGATCCATCTTCTGTACGAAAATCAATAATTTTAAAAATTGGTGAGCGACACACTCTTAATTCTTTTTCTAGCTATCGTCAGCATATCATCTTTCGAGCATTTTCTAAATTGCCATACTACCGCTTGTTTACATAACATGATTCGATGGGGACATCAAACTTTTCATTGTCTATGCCTTTTATTATAGAGGCCCGAATGTGTTTTGTTCATTGCATTAGATTAGAATTAGTTTTTTTTGTTAAGGCCTAACATGTGAGAATCAGCCATGTAATCTAATTGACAATGAATCTATACAGTTATAAAAATTTATTCTATGGTGTATTTTTTAATGCAAATATAAGATCCGTTGGTTTTTATTTATCTAGCTATATATACAATGATCTGCCTAATTACTGGTTGGGTACAATACTCATAAGAAAACTCACAAAATATAACTTTTTGAATTATTTGGCCAACTACTGCTGAAAAAATTCCTAAATTTCACTATCTCATTCTCGTGCCTGCTAGTTTGGAACATACTTTCTAGAATCACATGTAACGGAATTCAATTGCAAAAACCACTAAATAAGTATTAGTTGTATGGAGATTAGTTCATGGAGTCATGGAGATACAAACTGGGTCCGCAGCCGGCTGCCCCACCATGATGAGGACTGGCAGCTCGACGGACATATGTAGATGTGGGCGAGGGAGATAGGTACCAAGTGCCTTGTTTTTTTCTGCTTTGGATTTTGCTGCTCAAGCGTATACTACTTATGTTCTCTACCTGGTCAAAGGCGGGACCCGTGACGTCTTGGAGACGTGAATTGTAGTCTATCATCTCGCTTGAGCAGCAAACCAAAGCTCAAAAAATTCTTACGGACAAATTTTACGGGATGAGGTTGGGGACGCGGAGTGGTGCATATATTTTTTCCTCTAGTGCTTTCAGGAACCATAATCAATCTGCGATCTCCACCTCATCCCATAATTCTGATTTTGTAAATACCAGTCCGTAGATGTAGCATTGTTGATAATAGATAGAAGATTTGGCACACGAAAATCACGTACGGACCAAATGAGTTCATCGCTGATGCATTATCATGCTCCTGTGGTGCAACCGGCTACCAGAAACAGGGCAACTGCCTTGCATAATTGCAGGTTCTATAATCTCTTTTGCGGTAGCGTTTAATCAGTGTTTTGTCATGATTAAAGGCAATGATAAAGGGAAGAAGAAAGGGATGGCTCACTTGAAGCGTACTACTGCCTCCCTGTTGGCTCGTTTTTTTTCTTCCTCTCAGCTTTTTGATAAGGATTCTTCCTTTCAGAAGCTGCTGCTGCTGTTGGAGAAGTAGCAGAGTAGGACCAAGCGCTACCATACCAACCCCCTCTCTTTCCTCTCCTCTTCATTCCTCCTTCCTTGTGTGTGGCTGTGGCTAAGCCTCTCCCTGTCTCCTCTGCTTTGGCTCCTTCCCTGTTTTGTTCACTAGGAAAGCTGGTCCGCGCGTGTAGACATAGCGACCCTCGATCCCACTTCTTCCCTTTCGTATCGGGATATTCGCCTCCGGTTTGCTGCTCTTGATTGGTGCGGTCCAAAGAAGAGCAGAGAGAGAGAGAGAGGCTTCTTGCGAATTAAGCTTCTCGTATCAATCTCTAAACCACTCTTTCTCTCCCTTCCCCCTTCTCCTGAGTGTTCTTGGTGGCGGAAATAGGAGAGGGAGCAATCCCATGGGCAACTGCTGGTTTAGGGGGAGCTCCTATGTCAACAGGGTCTCCTCCACTGCGAAATCAGGTGAGTAATTAAGACTCCTTCCATCTATCTATCCTGTCTACAAAGATGAACATAGGAGCTCCCCCTAAACCCCCTAAAAGATGAAGTTTTTTTAGTCAATAGTAGCGAGATTCTTGCGAATTGGGTAGTACTCTGACTCAGTTTTCTAGGCGAACGAGTTTTTTCTTTTCCCTGAAAATCGTTAGCTAGCTAACTGAAAAGAGAGGGAGAACTTGGGCAGTTGGTGTTGGTATTGACACTTGTGTGTTTGTGTGGTATGGTACGTGCGCAGAGACTCCCAAGATCCAGAGCCCGTCGAGGAGGGACAGGAGCGACGAGAGCAAGCTGCCGTCGAACGCCAGGGAGGTGGAGGCCATGCGGCTGGACTCGGCGGCGGGGCGGAACCCGCTGACGGCCTTCTCCTTCGAGGAGCTCCGGAAGGTGACCAACGGCTTCCGGCAGGACTCGCTGATCGGCGGCGGCGGCTTCGGCAGGGTGTACAAGGGCGCCGTCGTCGGCGCCGGCGCGGACGAGCCCCCGCAGCAGGTCGCCGTCAAGGTGCACGACGGGGACAACAGCTTCCAGGGCCACAGGGAGTGGCTGGTCAGTAGTCCCGCATTAAATTCTCACATATCAGGAATCCCATTTATATACTCCGTACATGAGTTTGCTTGTAGTAGTATATACGTAAGCATGTTTGGTGCAGTTCCATGATGTGTTTTCTTGTGTAGGCGGAGGTGATCTTCTTGGGGCAGCTGTCGCACCAGAACCTGGTGAAGCTGGTGGGCTACTGCTGCGAGGGCGACCACCGTGTGCTCGTCTACGAGTACATGCCGCTCGGCAGCGTCGAGTCACACCTCTTCTCACGTACGTACATTACTCCTACACAAGTTCAGGGCCTGGTGGTGTGAATCGAAACTGATGGAATCTCTGCGTGTAAATTCAGGGGTGATGGCGCCACTGGCGTGGGCGACGAGGATGAAGATCGCGCTAGGGGCGGCGAGAGGGCTGGCGTTCCTCCACGAGGCCGAGAAGCCCGTGATCTACCGCGACTTCAAGACCTCCAACATCCTCCTCGACCACGACTTCGGCGCTAAGCTCTCCGACTTCGGGCTCGCCAAGGACGGCCCCGTCGGCGACATGTCCCACGTCTCCACCCGCATCATGGGCACCTACGGCTACGCCGCTCCGGAGTACATCATGACAGGTTACCGACTGAAAAATAGAATCAATGTTCATATACTATAAAACTTGCTGATTGCAAAAGATAATGCTGCTGCTGCTGCTGCTGCTGACTAGAGGTAATGATGTTGCACCTACTGACTGGATGGATGGATGGATGGAACCAGGGCACCTGACGGCGATGAGCGACGTGTACAGCTACGGGGTGGTGCTGCTGGAGCTGGTGACGGGGCGCAAGTCGCTGGACAAGTCGCGGCCGGTGCGGGAGCAGACGCTCACCGACTGGGCGCTGCCCATGCTCACGCACAAGAAGAAGGTGATGGCCATCGTCGACCCCAGGGTCGGATTCGACGACTACCCCGTCAGGTCCGTGCAGAAGGCGGCCATGCTCGCCTACCACTGCCTCAGCCGGAACCCAAAGGCGCGGCCGCTCATGCGCGACATCGTCGCCTCCCTCGAGCCCTTGCAGCAGCCGCCGCTCCTGCCCGATTCCGCCGCCAACGACCACCCACACGCCTAGCGCTACCAGCTGATCGATCGATCGATCGACCTGCTGTCAGTCAACTTAATTATTAACGTACGTGTTGGTCGCGGCCGTGCGTGCAGGCGCTGTCAAATCCATCGGCTCTGCTCGTGAAACAAAGTAAGGTAGGCTTCATGCGTGTATTGGCTAGTCTTAGGATAGGAGGCAGGTGTGGTGTTCTTGGTTTTGGCGTTTTATTGTAAACATTACTCCTGGTTTTTGTATAGTTAGGATATACACAACCACAACCAGTCAAGTTAAGTTTGAAGAAACTGCATAACGCGTAGCTCACGTTATCATTCATGTTGGATAAATTTTGTTTTTGTCATGTCCTCCAATTATATACACATCTTGATAAACAGGTCACGATTCTTCACAAGTCATAGATGATCATAAACATAGCGTACTAGCATACTAGTGGATAACCTATATTTTTTTTTTTAAAGTAACCGGCAGAAGCACCACCTTTTCTATTAAAAGGGGAAAAACACGAACAATGTACATGAAGGCATTTTTATATTAAGGTGGGAAAATGCCAAAAGCCACCATGGAAACAAAATAGAAAGGAAAAATTAATCCGGTTCGGCTGGGATACCCGACACAAATGTGCCGAAAGCCCTCTTCCTCTGTTGGATGTCGTCCCGAGAGATAGAGGCCACCTCAACGTAGGTAAGGCGTTTTCCGGTGAAGATTCCACGGTTTCTTTCCTTCCAGGCATTTCAGAGAACGTAAAGCAGACGACCGTTGAGGCGCCGTTGGGTGTCCTTGGTCTTTCTCTCAATCACGTCATCCCACCATTCAGTGATCTCTGGTTACCCACAACCTCGTTGTCCCAAGTTTGAGTGGTGGTCCAAACTGCCGTCGTGAAGGGAAAGTCTTTACATAAATGGGCGGCAGATTCAGGTGCAGAGCCACAAAGCGAGCAGGTTGGGTCATGGGGCCATCCTCTGACGGCGAGCATGTCTGCAATGAGGAGTTTGCCATGAAGGGCGAGCCAGGAAAAGAGTTTGCATTTCGGCTCGGCATGAGCGGACCAAATTTTCCGAGCCTTGAACTTCGAGAAGCCTCCGTGGAACTACGCGTGATAGGCGGAGCTGGCGCTAAAGTTGCCGGCAGCCGTGAGCATCTATCTTATGGAGTCGTGTTGAAGCGTGGTCAGCGTGTGTATTGAATTAGGTCCCATAGTTGAAGGTATTGGGCCAGATGGATGGGAGTATTGCCGAGCGATAGAGCGGATCAAGTTGCTATTGCTGAGTTCTTTTGCAATAGTCATATTCTTCCTAGTGGCGATCTTGTAAAGGTCAGGGCCCACTACTGGATAGGGCCCTGGTTGCTCCAGTTGTCGTGCCAAAAAGAGGCCTTCTCACCGTTTCCTAATGTAATCTTCGTGGATGCTCTGAAAAACAACATATCGGTCGAGTTGTAACGTAGTTTTGATCCTGCCCAGGTGCGCTTAGGGTCGGTCCACTGCAGCGAAGGACATCGAAGTCTCAGAGCTCTCTCGGTACTCTCAAGGTAGGGCATGCCAAGGCCTCCCAAGTCCTTCGGTCTGCAGACCGTCTTCCAGTTGACAAGCGCCTTGCCCTTTGCCGTTTGCTCCCCTTCTTCGCCTGCCTAGATGAAGTTCCAGACAATCTTTATAATCTTCTTGCGCGCCCATTTAGAGAGTGGAATGACGGTGGCGTGGTATGTTGCGGTGGCCATGAGGACCGATACGCCAGATTTGCATCACCATTCTATATCATAATTTACCTCTATTCATTGATATTTGTCTTATTATGAGGTATTACTTATGGCTTTTCATCTGTTTTTGCATGTTGGATGATTCTTGGAGGATGGACTGCCGGAGTCTGGATTCTGATGGAAAAGAAGGCATTTCGGTGCAATTTCGCGAAGATCAGAAAAATACCAGAAAAATATGGAAACATATTATTTTACTAGAAGACAAAGGAAGCCAGAAGGGGGGCCAACACCCCCCTAGGCGCTGGCCCACATGACCCCGCGCCTAGGGCAGGTGTGGCCCACCTGCCCGGTCTCCGACTTCGCCCCTTCGCCTATATCTTCCCTACGGAACCCTAAGCCTAGGGGAGCGACCACAGATACATTTCCGCCGCCTCTGGGGGGCAGAAAACACCGAGATAGAAAGATCTCCCCGGTAGACAGATTTCTGCCGGGGGAATTCCTTCCCGGAGAGGGGAGACCGTTGCCATCAACACCATCATCAAGCTAGGCTTCATCGGGATCATTATCACCATCATCCACACCATCATCTCCACCAGCACCATCATCACCACTCCGTCCCACTTTAACAATGTGTTGGATATTGCTTTAGTTCTTAGGGGAAACTTCCCCGGTGTTGATTACTATTGTAGTTGATGCTTGTGAGTGGAACCATTGGATTATTTTTATATTCAGATTGTTATCCATTACCATATCATCTTTGATCTTGATCCATATGATGTCTGTAGGGGTTTGTAGCATGGAAAACAAAAAATTTCTACCGCATGCACACAAACAAGCCAAGATCTATCTACTAGATTGTAGCAATGAGTCAATAGAAGCACTCACCCTCGAAGATTCCAAAGCGGTTAACGAGAGCAGATTCTCGTGGGTGATGTAGTCGTACACTTGTCGATCTCAAGATCACGTAGACGATCCTTCCGGCGCTGCGTTCCGGCAGCGCTTCCGCAGTCGGTCACACGTTCGATACTCGATGAAGACCTTCCTCTCCCTTGTTCCAGCAGGCAGTGGAGGTTGTAGTTCTCCCCTCATGATTCCGGAAGCACGACGGTGTGGTGTCGGAAGTAGAGGGAAGATCCCGCAGGGCTTCGCCTAAGCCGGTGCGAGTTATGGTGGATTTAGGGTTTCCTGGAGATCTAGGGTTTAGAAGTCCAAGAGGAGGAGGAGGTGTCGGTGGCGGCGACGGAACGGCGGCGGCAGCGACGGACCGGCGGCGCGCGGCGGCGGCGCGGCGACGGGTCGGCGGCGGCTCGGGTGGAGAGGGGCAAGGGCTTCTAGTGTTGGGGCAGCCTTGGGAGGGGTGGGTTTGAATCCAAACCCAAACCCAAGTTGGATTGAGAGAAGGACTTGTTTCTTCTCCCACTAGGAAACCATTGTTCCAGTTTGACTTTTCAAACTTCCTGTTTAACTTTCAATTTAGAGCTTTATTTCTCTCTTGCAAATGCCAACACCAAGTGACCTTGGGTATGATCCAATCACTCCACATATCCATGACATATTCATGGACCATTCCCCTTCTGGTCCGGTGAACCTTCTAGAACCTCTCCGATGAAACCATCGGAAACTTTCCCGAACTCCGAAATAGGACTTTCCTTATATGAATCTTATTCTCCGGACCATTCCGGATCTCCTCGTGATATCCTGGATCCAATCTGAGACTCCGAACAACATTCGGTATCCCTACTAACATTCCATATCTACTAAACAACATCGAATCCTTAAGTGTGTCTCCCTACGGTTCGTGAATTATGCGAACATGATCGAGACACTTCTCCAATCAATAACCAATAGAGGAATCTGGAAATTCATATGGCTCCCACATATTTCTACGATTACTTTTGCGATCGAATGAACCACTTACATACGATACCAATTTCCCTTTGTCTCACGATAGTTTACTTATCCGAGGTTTTGATCGTCGGTATCTCTGCATACCTAGTTCAACCTCGTTACCGATAAGTACTCTTTTCTCGTTCCCGTGATATGTGATCCCTTGTGAGCCAGTCACATGCTTGCAAGCCAATTGGATGACATTCCACCGAGAGGGCCCAGAGTATATCTATCCGTCATATGGATGGACAAATCCCACTCTTGATCCATGTGCCTCAACCCATACTTTCCGAACACTCAATGCCACCTTTATAGCCACCCAGTTACGATGTGGTGTTTGATATCATCAAAGCATCCTTCCGGTGATGGTGATTAGCATGATCTCATGGTCGAAGGAATTAGGTTACTATGTATCAGAAAGCTTATAGCAAACGAACTATTAAAATGACTTGATCTTTATGCTACGCTTATATATAGGAGTATGTCCATCACACCATTCTCCTAATGATATGATCTTGTTATTAATAACATCTCAATGTTCATGATCGAGAAACCACGATCATCTATTAATCAACAAGCTAGTATTATAAAGAGGCTTTACCAGGGACTCTAATTTAGTTTACAAATCACACAAGTATTAATTTTTCCGTTTAATACTATTATAGCATGAATGTAAACATTTATCATGAACACAAAGATATAATAATATCCACTTTTATTATTGCCTCTAGGGCATATCTCCAACAGTCTCCCACTTGCACCAGAGTCAACTAATCTAGATTACATGGTAATATACCGAACACCCATGGCGGTTTGGTGCTGGTCATGTTTTGCCCTCGGCAGAGGTTTAGTCAATGGATCCGCCACATTCAGATCTGTGTGTACTTTGCAAATCTTTATGTCACCATCTTGGACATGCTCTCGAATAGCATGAAAACGTAGCTTGATGTGCTTCAGCTTCTTGCGTGACCTTGGTTCTTGCGCATTGGCTATGGCGCCCATGTTATCACAGTAGATAGACATTGGCTATAGCGCACTTGGAACCACACCGAGCTCTGTAATGAACTCCTTCATCCATATCACCTCTTGTGAAGCCTCCGAAACAGCTATGTATTCCGATTCAGTTGAAGATCTCGCCACAACACTTTGCTTTGCACTCCTCCAGCTAACTGCTGCACCATTCAAAGTAAATACGTATTCGGATCGGTGTTCCAACTAGCATTGGTGTAACCATTAATAACGAGCTGTTCCTTAAGGATATTTTTAACCGCTGTCCAATGATCCACTCCTAGGTCACTTTGATATCTGCTAGTCAAACTAACAACATATGCAATGTCGGGTCTAGTACATAGCATGGAATACATAAGAGATCCTATGGCTGAGGCATATGGAGTCTTACTCATCCTTTCTCTATCTTCTACCGTTGTAGGACTTTGAGTTTTACTCAAGGTCGTATTGGGCAACATGGGCAAGAACCCTTTCTTGCTATCTTCCATTCCAAACCTCTTTAGAACTTTGTCCAAATATGTACTTTGTGACAATGAAATTAGGCGCCTTGATCTATCTCTATAAATCTTTATGCCTAATATATAAGCTGCTTCTCCAAGATCTTTCATTGAAAAACTATTATTCAAATAATCCTTGACACTATTTAGAAGGTCTACATCATTCCCAATCAACAATATGTCATCTACATATAGTATTAAGAATGCTACAGATCTCCCACTCACTTTCTTGTAAATACAAGCTTCTCCATAAGTTTGTATAAAACCAAAACTTTTGATTACCTTATCAAAACGTTGATTCCAACTTCGGGATGCTTGCTTCAATCCATATATGGACCTTTGAAGTTTGCATACCTTGTTAGCATCTTTAGGATCGACAAAACCTTTGGATTGCATCATATACAACTCTTCAGCAATGTCTCCATTGAGGAATGCCGTTTTGACATCCATCTGCCATATCTCATAATCATAATATGCAGCGATTGCTAACATAATCCTCACAGACTTTAGCTTCGCTACTGGTGAGAAAGTCTCATTGTAGTCAACACCTTGAATTTGTCGAAACCCTTTTGCGACAAGTCGAGCTTTATAGACAGTAACATTACCATCAGCATCTGTTTTCTTCTTGAAAATCCATTTTTTCTTGACAGCCTCCCGGCCATCCGGTAAGTCCACCAAAGTCCATACTTGGTTTTCGTACATGGATCCAATCTCGGATTTCATGGCTTCTTGCCATTTATTGGAATCTGGGATCATCATCGCTTCCTCATATGTCGCAGGGTCATCGGTGTTGTCTACCAACATGACACTCATAACGGGATCATACCAATCAGGAGTGGTACGAGTTCTCGTTGACCTGCGAGGTTCTGTAGTAACTTCAACTGAAGTTTCATGATCAACATCATTAGCTTCCTCTCTTATTGGTGTAGGCGCCACAGGAACTACTTCCGGTGTTGCGCTACTTGCAAGTTCTAGAGAAGGTTCAACAACCTCGTCGAGTTCTACTTTCCTTCCAGTCAGTTCTTTCGAGAGAAACTTCTTCTCTAGAAAGGATCCATTCTTGGCAACAAATATTTTGCCCTCGGATCTATGATAGAAGGTATACCCAATAGTTTCCTTCGGGTATCCTATGAAGACGCATTTTTCCGCTTTGGGTTCAAGCTTGTCCGGCTGTAACTTCTTTACATAAGCTTCACAACCCCAAACTTTAAGAAACGACAATTTAGGTTTCTTCCCAAACCATAATTCATACGGTTTTGTTTCAACGGATTTAGATGGTGCCCTATTTAAAGTGAATGCGGCTGTTTCTAATGCATAACCCCAAAATGATAGTGGTAAATCTGTAAGTGACATCATAGAACGAACCATATCTAAGAGAGTTCGATTACGATGTTCGGACACACCATTACGATGTGGTGTTCCCGACGGTTTCAATTGTGAAAGTATTCCGCATTTTTTCAAATGCTCGCCAAACTCGTAACTTAGATTTTCACCTCCACGATCAGATCGTAGAAATTTAATCTTCTTGTTGCGTTGATTCTCTACCTCACTTTGAAATTCCTTAAACTTCTCGAAAGTTTCGGACTTATGTTTCATGAAATAGATATACCCATATCTACTTAAGTCATCCGTGAAGGTAAGAACATAACGATAACCACCGCGCGATGCTACACTCATTGGGCCACACACATCGGTATGTATGATTTCCAACAAGTCCGTAGCTCGCTCCATCATGCCAGAAAATGGAGTCTTAGTCATTTTACCCATCAGACATGCTTCACATCTTTCAAGTGATTCGAAATCAAGTGATTCAATAAGTCCATCAGAATGGAGTTTCTTCATACACTTCACTCCAATATGACCAAGACAACAGTGTCATATAGGTTGAGTTATCACTCAATTTAAAATGTTTAGCTTCAATGTTATTAATGTGTGTATTACGACAATCGAGATTCAATAAGAATAAACCATCTATCAAAGGTGCATGTGCATAAAACATATTACTCATATAAATCGAACAACCATTATTCTCGGACTTAAACAAGTAACCGTCTCGCAATAAACATGATCCAGATATAATGTTCATGCTCAACGCATGCACCAAATAACAATTATTTAAGTATAAAACTAATCCCGATGGTAGATGAAGAGGTAGTGTGCCGACCGCGATCACATCAACCTTTGATCCATTTCCAACGCGCATCTTCACCTCGTTCTTCGCTAGCTTCCGTTTATTCTGCAGCACCTGTTTCGAGTTACAAATATGAGCAACCGAACCAGTATCAAATACCCAGGAACTACTACGAGTACTAGTGAGATACACATCAATAACATGTATATCAGATATACCTTTCTTCTTGATGTTGCCGTTCTTCAAATCCGCCAAGTACTTTGGGAAATTCCGCTTCTAGTGACCTTCTCCCTTGCAGTAAAAGCACTCAGTATCAGGCTTAGGCCTAGCCTTGGTCTTCCTCTCCGGTGCGGCAACTTTCTTACCGCCCTTCTTGAAGTTTCCCTTTTTCTTAGACTGGCCTTGCTTCTTGAATTTGGTGGTCTTATTAACCAACAACACTTGGTGCTCTTTCTTGATCTCCACTTCTGCAGATTTCAACATGGAGAAGAGTTCTGGCAACGTCTTGTCCATGTTTTGCATATTGTAGTTCATCACAAAGTTCTTGTAACTTGGTGGTAGTGATTGGAGGACACGGCGAATCCCCAAAGAATTAGGAATCACTATACCCAAACTTTGGAGTTTGTTTGCGTGCCCAGACACCTTAAGCACATGCTCACTGACGGAGCTGCCCTCTTCCATATTGCAGTTAAAGAACTTTTCAGAAGCCTCATAACTCTCAACTGCCGCGTGAGCCTCAAATATCATTTTGAGTTCACGGAAAATATCATGTGGGTCATGGTTCTCTGAAGTTCCGATTCCAAACCATACAAGATAGCACACTAAACTGTGGAGTACTGATTCTTTCGAGCGAGGAAAACATTCTTTACCTCATCAGTAGCATTAGCTGCAGGCGGGTCACCCAGCGGTGCATCCATCACATAGGTCAAATTACCAGCATTGAGGATAATCCTCAAATTGCGGAACCAATCCGCGAAGTTGATTCCATTGTTTTTCTACTTTTCTTTCTCTAGGAACGCATTAAAATTGATGGTAGGGGTCGCCATTGATCTACAACATATTTGCAATAGTTTAGACTAAGTTTATGACAAATTGAGTTCTAATTAAAAGTTAAATTAATCTAGGTGAACTCCCACTCAAAACAATATTCCTCAAATTGTTTTAGTGATCACACGAACCAAATCCACCACATCAAAACCGATCATCACGAGAGTTAATGTAGCTTCAATGGCGAACAATCAACATGTTCATCATATCTACTATATGACTCATGCTTTACCTTTCAGTGATCTGTGTTCCGAGACCATGTCTGTACATGCTAGGCTCGTCAAGATCAAACCTTATCTTCCGCATGAGCAAATCTGGCTTGCTCACGTTGTATACACTCGCAGAATCTAACACACCCGATCATCACGTGGTGCTTCGAAACAACGAGCTTTAGCAACGGTGCTTACTAAGGATGGACACTTTAAAACTTGAAATTGTGTGCTTGAGAGATCATCTTATAATGCTACCGTCGCAAACTAAGCAATATAAGATGCATAAAGGATTAACATCACATGCAATTCATAATATGTGATATGATATGGCCTTTCTTCTTGTGCTTCCGATCTCCATCTTCAAGCACGAACATGATCTCCATCATCACCGGTATGGCGTCAAGGTCAATGGCGCTATTTCATGGTTGTCGTCCACCAGCTTCAACTATTACAACTACTTTGAATAGACACGCAGGTCTTAACAGAATTTAAAGACAACCATATGGCTCCTGCCGGTTGCCAACTTACAATAAGGAACATTGCATACATCATATATAATCACAATCATGGCCATATCACATCACAGCACACCCCTGCAAAACAAAGTTAGACGCCTCTAATTTTCTTTGCATGTTTTACGTGGTTTGGGGCTTTCAATAAGTGTCGTTCTAACTTACGAACGAGAAACACAACGTTGATGTTTGAACTATCATGTGCCTGTTGTAAATTGAATCTATACTATGATGGGAGAGACAGACACCCGCAAAGCCACTTATGCAATACAAGTTGCATGTTGAGCGTGGATCAAGTCTCATGAACGATGTCATGTAAGGTTAGCCCGGGCCGCTTCATCCCATCATACCGCAAGATGCAAAGTACACAAAAAGCAATTGATAATAAAAACACCACCGCCCACAATGACCATTGTGTTCTACTCGTGCAACAGATCTACATATAGACACGGCTCTGATACCACTGTAGGGGTTCGTAGCATGAAAAACAAAAAAATTCTACCGCATGCACACAAACAAGCCAAGATCTATCTACTAGATTATAGCAACGAGTCGATAGAAGCACTCACCCTCGAAGATTCCAAAGCGGTTAACGAGAGCAGATTCTCGTGGGTGATGTAGTCGTACACTTGCCGATCGCGTAGACGATCCTTCCGGCGCTGCGTTCCGGCAGCGCTTCCGCAGTCGGTCACACTTCGGTACTCGATGAAGACCTTCCTCTCCCTTGTTCCAGCAGGCAGCGGAGGTTGTAGTTCTCCCCTCGTGATTCCGGCAGCACGACGGTGTGGTGTCGAAAGTAGAGGGAAGATCTCGCAGGGCTTCGCCTAAGCCGGTGCGAGTTATGGTGGATTTAGGGTTTCCCGGAGATCTAGGCTTTAGAAGTCTAGGAGGAGGAGGAGGTGTCGGCGGCGCGGCGGCGCAAGGCGGTGGTGGGTCGGCGGTGGCGGCGGCTCGGGTGGAGAGGGGCAAGGGTTTCTAGTGTTGGGGCAGCCCTCCCCCTCTATTTATGAGAGGGAGGGGCAGTCTTGGGAGGGGTGGGTTTGAATCCAAACCCAAACCCAAGTTGGATTGAGAGAAGGACTTGTTTCTTCTCCCACTAGGAAACCATTGTTCCAGTTTGACTTTTCAAACTTCTCGTTTGACTTTCAATTTAGAGCTTTATTTCTCTCTTGCAAATACCAACACCAAGTGACCTTGGGTACGATCCAATCATTCCACATATCCATGACACATTCATGGACCATTCCCCTTCCGGTCCGGTGAACCTTCTAGACCCTTCTAGAACCTCTCCGATGAAACCATCGGAAACTTTCCCGAACTCCGAAATATGACTTTCCTTATATGAATCTTATTCTCCGGACCATTCCGGATCTCCTCGTGATATCCCGGATCCAATTCGAGACTCCAAACAACATTCAGTATCCCTACTAACATTCCATATCTACTAAACAACGTCGAATCCTTAAGTGTGTCTCCCTACGGTTCGTGAATTATGCGGACATGATCGAGACACTTCTCCAATCAATAACCAATAGAGGAATCTAGAAATTCATATGGCTCCCACATATTTCTACGATTACTTTTGCGATCGAATGAACCACTTACATACGATACCAATTTCCTTTTGTCTCACGATAGTTTACTTATCCGAGGTTTTGATCGTCGGTATCTCTGCATACCTAGTTCAACCTCATTACTGATAAGTACTCTTTTCTCGTTCCCGTGATATGTGATCCCTTGTGAGCCAGTCACATGCTTGCAAGCCAATTGGATGACATTCCACTTAGAGGGCCCAGAGTATATCTATCCGTCATATGGATGGACAAATCCCACTCTTGATCCATGTGCCTCAACCCATACTTTCCGAACACTCAATGCCACCTTTATAGCCACCCAGTTACGGTGTCGTGTTTGATGTCACCAAAGCATCCTTCCGGTGATGGTGATTAGCATGATCTCATGGTCGAAGGAATTAGGTTACTATGTATCAGAAAACTTATAGCAAACGAACTATTAAAATGACTTGATCTTTATGCTACGCTTATCTATAGGAGTATGTCCATCACACCATTCTCCTAATGATATGATCTTGTTATTAATAACATCTCAATGTTCATGATCGAGAAACCACGATCATCTATTAATCAACAAGCTAGTATTATAAAGAGGCTTTACCAGGGACTCTAATTTAGTTTACAAATCTCACAAGTATTAATTTTTCTGTTTAATACTATTATAGCATGAATGTAAACATTTATCATAAACACAAAGATATAATAATAATCACTTTTATTATTGCCTCTAGGGCATATCTCCAACAATGTCTTGTGAGTAGTTCGTCTAGTTCTTGAGGACATGAGAGAAGTCATGTTGTTAGTAGTGAATCTGTGATGAGTTATTATTCAATGGTTTAGTATTTAAGTTGTGGTGCTATTATTCTAGTGGTGTCATATGAACGTCGACTACATGACACTTCACCATTTATGGGCCTAGGGGAATGCATTGTGTATTTGGCTACTAATTGTGGGGTTGCCGGAGTGACAGAAACCTGAACCCCCGTTAGGACACATTTGCACAAGGGAGCATAGGATCTCAGAGTTTAAGGTTGTGGTTAGATTTATATCTTAATTACTTTCCTATAGTTACGGATGTTTGCAGGGGGTATAATCAAAAGTATGTATTAGTCCAAGTAAGGTCGGTATGTTAGCACAGGTTCACCCACACAACACTTACAAACACCAAAGAAGAGTACTCAGCTATTTGAAGCGAAAGCACTTGACAGAATTCCCATGTGCCCTCCAGAACGTTTGGTCCTTATAAGTATTTCCACCGGCTTGTCCTTTGCTAAGAAAGGATTGGGCCACTTGCTCCGTTTGTTTGTTGTCTTTATTACTTGATTTATTTTGTTGCCTTATCAGAAAATCACTAAAATTCCATTTGCTAAGTATTCACAGAGATTTCCTGCTCCACACCACTGTTCAGCACCTTCTGCTCCTCGTTGGGATCGACACTCCTATTTATCGAAAGTACTGCGATACACCCCCTATACTTGTGGGTCATCAAGGATGGATTTTGCAAGGGTTATTCTCCTAGGTCGCGCGATGTTTTTGCCATTCTATCCTGGTAGTTTCCTAGCGATTTTGTCGAAAAGGGGTTAGAGGTCCACTTTGCGGAGGTGATGGATGTGTAGTGGGAGGCCCAAGTACTTTCCAGGGAAGGTGGCAAGTTTGGCCGAAAACGAAGACAACAACTCCTCGATGTTGATCTGCCTGCAGTGTACCAGGAAGACCTGCGTCTTTGCCTTGTTGGTGAAGAGGCCACTAGCCCTACCAAAATACTTGAGAATCTCAGAGATGGCGTCAAGACCCTCTAGTCCTCTTTTACCGGTTTGACAAAGAATCCGGCGTCATCAATATAGAGGGAGATTCTAAGTTGATCTGGAGCGGATGGGGCTGAGGATCCCGCTTGACGTAGCTTTGGCCAGGATGCGCTAAAACGGGTCTATGGACATGATGAACAACATGGGAGGATAACTTACATAATTGATATATTTTTTTTATTAAAAATCTTGTTATTTCTATGTAGCCAGAGCAACCAAATAAGGATTAGCACTCCCACCTTATAAGAGTCCTCAACCTATAATCTATTTCATGTAGCCAAGCCAAATATATTAGCAACACCACGCGGGGATACAAGCCTGATTTGGATGACTGTCCATATAAAAGAACGAACTTGCATTGGAAGAACAAATATTTAATTGTCTTAGCCGGTGACAAAATACACATATATGTTAATTCCATGCCAATAAAAAATGTCCTCAAAGTCATTGTATCAAGTTTAATTATTTATGATTGGCTTCTCGTCAATCAACAACCATTTGATTAGTTTGTATAAACTATAAACCGACCCGACCCAAACCGAATTACCGTAAATAATATAGAGACCAAACATTATTCATCGGTCTTTTCAATTAACCTAAACCAGAAATTCATGTTTACCATCAATCAAACAGTGCCACAGATATTTTCTCTGTAATTTCATCACCAAGTACTGATAGGCAATCATATCACATCGCGAACAACAACAACATGCAACATCCGCGAATAACACCAACATGCAACATCTGTGAACAAGCAATCGGCTGGCGACGCGTCCTACTACGGTCTGGCAGGGCACGACATAGTGACGTCCTCGCCGGAGATCGGGCAGTCCTTCCCGATAATGAGAATCTTTGCTGGCCTTGATTTAAACGTTGGGCTGGTTGGCGGCGGCTCCTCGTCCAGTAGCAAAACCCCGCGGATTGTGCCTGCCCGCAACCTGACTGAGGTATGATTCTAGTCTCTGGTTGTACCGTGTGTGAAAAATCATGCCCGTAGAAAACCCCAAAAGGCACCGAACAAGATACCTAACAAGACCAAGATGACATATCAATCGATCTCGAGCCTTTGTTCGAGGACGAACTAGCACGTAAAACTCAAGGCCATAGCAAAAGGACCGGCGCTTACACAAACCTCGATAAAGAGATGCTCTGTGTGTCATGGATGGAAATTTGGCAAGATGCAATAACCGGTGCCGACCAAATGGAGGGGCTTTTTGGAAATGAGTGTGGAAGTTTCTCCATGAGCATAGACATTTCGGTTAGCCTTCATTTGAGAGTGATCGTAACGAGAATTCTCTTATGAAAATATGTGCATTCATCTCCAAACAATGCACTAAATTTTGTGCTCCATATTACCAGTGGCGGAGCTACAAAGGAATTCATGGTTGAACCAAGCTAGAAAAGACCATAATTTTTTTGTTCTCAATCATACCACTTCGTAGGACATTTGTAATTACTCAAATCTTGTATCGCCATTGCTTCATATCAGCATTACTTACAAAAGAGCTATACCAAAACATGCTACCTAAGTATTTAGATCATAGATGTTCAAATATACATACTCGATACTACAAGTCACCTTTTTCATCCTTTTGGCTTCAAAAGTATGTGATGGCATCTTCATAGTTGTATGTCTTCAGAAAATCATACTGCATCTTATTGCGCAGCCTTGTTTTAATGATCTTCATACTAAACAATGCATGTTCAACACTTTCTGTAGAAACCGGAAGAGTAATGAGCAAATGGAGCAACCTATCAATCAGAAAAAGATCAATTAAAGTTGATATGTTTTTTAACTCTTCATCTTTGAAAGCATCCACAACAAAATGATTTAGTTGTTGTTGTAATGCATAAACATCTTGGGGGGAATCTGCAGGGTAATGCTTTTTCACCATCTCACATATATCACTAGCTTTGAATCCTTTAAATTTGTTTTTAGAAATCAAGGTGGAACTAGTGGATAGAAGATCCATTACCTTCTCGTTGATCCTTTGATTTAATTCGAATAGTTGAATGTCCAGTGTTATACAAAAATATCCACTTGAAAATAATGTTCTTTGGTGAGCTGGTCACTCCGTCGGCTGCTGCTATGCCGCCCCTTTGATTCGTAGGCTTGTACGTTCCTATGCAGTTGTGCCTATGAGTTGCCACGACCAGGCGACCTCCGGCTGCCGGTAGCGATGCGTGGTTGTTGCCTTGCAACCCCTCTGCCTTCTCTCTTAATTCCTAAACCTAGCAAGGAATGAAGCAGGAAAACACAACCCCGTGTCACCTCCTCTAGTGGCACGGGGAACCCTAGCCGCCGCCGGCCCTAGGGGCCTTCCCTCTTCTCCCCCCGTATCGCCGCCGCTAGAGGGACTGCCGGCAAAGCCGCGCATGCCCAGGGAAGGTGGCGGCGGGGCGGTCTCCCCTCCTGGAGTCTATGGCACCGTGGTCTCCGCAGGCGATGCAAGACGGCGATGGTGGCCGAGCTACGGGCGCGGCGACGCGCGACGGTGGTGCTCTGGCGTGGACGAGGTGTGTGCCGCCGACGCGTGGAGGTGCTGGAGGCGTGGCGGCTGTCGGCGGTGGGAGGGCCCGATCTGGGCTCGGTTTTGGGCCAGGAGGGCCACGGCTGCATGATGGTGCGTGGAGGGCCAGTTTGGGGCAGAGGAAGGTGCTGCAGGTGGTTCCCGCGGAAGTGGTTGGGAGAAGAATGGCTCCGGTGTTGCATCCTCTCGTCCTCTGCGAGAGATGAATGGTGTCGTGTGTTGCATCCTCCTTGGCATCTAGTTTGAGGCTGGGCGGAAGATGGCGTGGTGCGGAAGATGGTGTTGGCTGTGGTCTTTGATTCCGCTCGCGGTGGCGGCTTCCCGGGCTCTCTTCTTTCTCCCGGGCAGCGCTGATGATCCGGACGACGGCTTTCGTTGCGGCGACGGGGAGCCTAGGCGTGGCGGCGTGAGGGATGTTGTGTCTGGCTTCTTCTTTCTAAGGCTTCGACGATGGACGCCGTTACGTGGTTTGGTGTGGTGGTTCGGCCGGTCCTTGCAAGGCGGGCGCGCGGTTTGCGACTCATTGCTGGACGAAAGCCTTGTCCTGGCGGCTGACTAGGACCGACGACATCGACACCTTTTGGCGCCGCGTGCTTCTTGAAGCCGTCGTCGAAGCGGTGTGCTCGCTCCTCTGCCCGGGTTCTCCGGGGAAAACCCTTGATCCCTTGTGGGTTGGGGCAAGTGCGGTGCTCTTGCATCGTTTTGCCTCTTGGGGCCTCGCTTTGGATGTTCCGCCGGCCGGAGGGACCTGTGGAGTGCGCTGGTGGTTGGCTTTGGCGTTTCCGTCTTCGGCTAGAAGGAGCGCGGCCCCGGGATCGGCGGCTCTGGTCTTTGCCTCCGTCTTGTTGCGTTGAGGTGTTTGTGTTTAGGTGTTGACCTTGTTCGCTTGGGCGTCATGGTTGTCGACATGTGTGGAGCGCGGCCTCGGGACTGGCGTGTTGTATCGAGTTGTATCGGTTTTTGGATAATTTTTTTTATAAACTGTCCTTATCTCTTCTACTATATCAATAAAAAGGCAACTCTTTTGTCTCGTTTTTTTTTTTAAAAAAAAACAGCAGCGCTGCATCTCCATGGCCGCGTGCACGCGTGTGCGTGTCTCTGGTCGGGGAAGAACCAGTCCATCGTTGACTTGCTGGATACATCAGAGTAACGATCATACATTTTGGTGGGCTGGGCCTCTGATTCCTAGTATCTAATTATTTTTGGCAAAAAACTTGGACAGGCCATGGCCCGGTTCCGCCCCTGCGTAGCTCCTCGGTGCATATGACCATGTCAAAACAAGGCCCATAAGTGGCATTGGTGTCCAAGATATGGTATATTACTTAAACCGGTTCTTGACCTTTGATTCATCCTTACTTGCACCGTTCAAACATTAAACTTATTGTGTAGGTGTGACAAGCTTTGGAACATTTCAAGACATGCTATGAGAAAAAAGATTTCAGAATGTCTCATTGTTGGAGAAAGCTTAAAGATTGCGAGAAATGAAAGGAGCTCTATGCGGAAAGTACAAAAGAAGGAAGCTCCAGAGTCAACATCGGCGTTGAAGCGCCAACACAAAGTGGGAGTTAGTAAAACACTAAGATTGAGAGGAAGGATGAACAGTAAGCTAGATGCCAAGCATGAAGCTTTGTCACTTGCTATCCAAGAGACGCTGAAAGAGTTGATAGTCGAGGAGGATGTGTCCTCTGATAAGAGAGAAGAGAGGAAACACAAGCAAACGGAGTATGCGACCAATAACTGCTACGAAATCAAACGAAGCGCCTCGAGATAGAATAGATCAATGCCCGGTCAAGAGCAAGGACGCTAAATCTCAAGCAAAAGAAAATCGAGCTCTCCATAGTCGCCGAAGAAAATCGGATCATGACCGCGGATCTCACCTACATGGAGCCAATTTAGCGCGCTTGGTTCGAGAAGAAGAGGAAGATGATCTTGGATCGAGATGCTTGATCACTCTATCTTTATCATGTTTTATGTGTATGTATGAACTATGTCTCACTTTGGGATAGAGGCCTCTGGACCCGTATAAAGTGGTCATCAAATTTGATGTCAACTTCTATTTATTGAATTATATCAACTTCTACTTAAGAAAATAGTCATCCAAATAAATTGGGTGCACCATCAGGTGCACCGGCCTAACCTGCACGGATAACGGCCCAGAATCTGTCCTCCCCAACCTGCAAATGAACCAAACCGGTGAAATGGCCTGTCCGAAATGTGAGTCGCCGTTGAGGATGCCCTAATGTCATGACCGCTCATGTAGATGAACTGGGCCTTGCCGCCTTGGGCCTTGGGCCAGCCTGTTTGGAGGCTGATTGACGCATCCGAGTAGTATTCAACAGAGTGGAGCTACCCAAGAAACTGCATTGAACAAGTCTGAATATTGGAACCAAAACTCTTAGGAAGCTACTCTCTCTGCTTCTCTTCAATCCATAATCCATACAATCGATGGTGTCTCACACCGGCAATCATACCGGAAGGAGGCGAGTGTGATAGTCCTTTACTTACGGTAACCCAAAAAGGTCAGAATTTGTTTAGTGGAAGGATGCGGACAAAACAAATAATAGAACAAGACGGAGGTGCCACAAATCAGAGAACTGTCGTCATCCAACTTGGCAAGGGGCCATAGGCCGTTACATGTGTGTAGAGCGCAACAAACAGGTTTCATTAACACAAATTTTGTACTTTGCCCAGGGGAAACACATTACTAGCTCCGATCCATATTACTTGTCTTAACTTTATCTACATACACATGTATCTAGACATGTTTAGTGTAAAAATACATCCAAATCTAAATAAAGTTGAGACAAGTAATTTAATTATATGGGGGAGAGGGAGTACTTAAGATATGATCTGGCCCAGAAAATTGTCTCTTCCCATCTTCCTCTGAATAACGCACGAGGAAGCACGGATGAGAATGAACGCACGGATGAGAGTTGGTTCTTATCTATTGGGATGTCTGATTGGGCGATGTCAGTCCATCTCCACTGTATCGTCGATAAGCTAAAGCAAGAACAGTTCCTTGGTGAACGTCTGAGCGAGTCGCCATCCTACGCAGTAACCTGTTGATCTTGTTGAAGGGTAAAGAGAGAGAGATTGCGGAATATGTTGGATGTATTATTGAGCCTCTCGGACGAGTATATATAGGCGTACAGGGACCAACTTGGAGTACAAGACAAGTAACCTACTTGAAGTACAAGACAAGTAATCTAGGCTATCCCTAACAGATACGTATATACTCTAACATCCCCCGCAGTCGTAGCGGTAGCATCGTGAACAACTGGAACGTCGCGAACGGTCAGACTGGAGAGCCGAAGTAGACCAGTGTGCTAACATCCCCCCGTAGTGGTAGCGGGAACGTCGTGGACGGTGTCACGTCGCAGAAGCTTGGACCGTAGAGGATGCTGGTGAGGAGCTCAGGCGAGGTGGTAGCCCTTGTGCCGGTGTCGAGTGAGCCGAGAGCGGAGGGTACTGCAACCTTGGTCGAGGTAGCCGCGCAAGGGGTCGCCGTGGTCGATGTCGTGGTCGGGGTTGCCAGTGTCGAGGTAGCCGCATATTAAGCCGCGTGCGCATAGTGCAGCCAGGAGAAGGACGGAGACGCGTCAGGGCAGTCGTCGGAGAGAGCGATGCCGAAGCCGATGCAGTCCGAATCGTCGAGGACGAGGTGCGGCCATGGCTTTGCCAGAACCAGGCGCACGTCGGGAACGAAGGCATACTCTGGTTGTGCCAAAACCGAGTACGCGAAGACGAAGTCGGTGTGACGTAGTCGAGGCAGACGTAGAGGAGGTAGTCGATGCCGATGAAGACCGTGTCGAAGCCGATGAAGACGAGGCGCTACAACCGAGCTTGCCAGACTCAGGAACGCGTCGGGGACGAAGGCACGCACCGGTGTTGCCAATACCGGGCATGCGAAGAACGGGACCAGCAGAAACAACTTCACGCCATGTCGGAGAGGAGACTAGCAGAGGAGGACTCTACGACGGTTGCGTTGCGCAGATCGGCGAAGTGCCGATGCAGGCCGCGGTTGTCGGAGTAGACGAGTAGGTGTGGTCGAGGACGAGGCGAGGACAATGGCGACGAAGTCGTGCTGGACGAAGACGTAGAATGCGGCGAACCAACGACGACCAAGAGTGGTCATACTGGATGCCTAGACGGAGGGGCAGTCGGCGGGACCTACGACAGCCAGGAGTGGCCATGTAGGCTACCTGTGGAGATGCGGCGGCGGTGCTCGAAGTAGGCGAGGAAGAACCCGGCGACGTGACGAATACCATGCACGGACGGCGGCGACCTGCGCCGAGGGAGGTGGCGCGGTGGAAGCCTGCGACGTCCTTGCGGGGTGACGGCGATGACCGCGTGCAGCGACGCTATTGCCCGATGGGGCGGCGCAGCTGCAGGGCGCGAGTCGGTGCAGTGGTGTGAGAACCTCCAGCGACGGTCACGCCTGAGAAGGCGCGTTGGTAGCCAGTGGCGGGGACCAAAGGCGACGACGCTACGGCCCGAAGGGGCGACGCAGCGGCAGCCCGATGCTCGATCGGTGGTAGGCGCGTGCTCGGGGACGTACTCGGCGGAGACGAGCGCCAGATCGGTTGATCAGACCAACGGCGGCGCTGT
Organism: Avena sativa; assembly: GCA_916181665.1. Lineage (NCBI taxonomy): Eukaryota > Viridiplantae > Streptophyta > Magnoliopsida > Poales > Poaceae > Avena > Avena sativa. The sequence continues at coordinate 431,751,363 of OV702280.1, forward strand.
ACGCGCCAAGTCCGTGACGACGGCAGATCGGAATCTGCGGCGTCGTTGTCGGTGCGATCCCGGACGATGACGGCGAAGACAATCCGAGGGGGGGGGGGTCGGCCACAGCAGCCGGCCATGGTGCGCGGCAGCCTGTCATGAGGCCGCGATAGCCTACCGAGGAAGGCACAACGGCGCAGGTGACAGGCGCACGGGTGCGGTGTAGATTGTCGATGCCGATGGTCGTAGTAGAGGCGCGATGATGACGACGGCGATGGGCGACGCAATCCGATCTAAGATCGGTAAACCAAAAAAGAAAACCGATCAAGAGATCGAAAAAAAAGACTTGCAGGACAGCCGATCACGGATCGGCGGACGAACCCTGCGTACGGGTTGCGCGGCCCCCGACGGAGATCATAGAGATCGACCTCCCCGGGGGCGGCGCGGCGGAAGCGGAGGCGGCGGCTAGGTCAAGGACCGTGCCGCTCTGATACCATGTTGAAGGGTAAAGGGAGAGAGAGATTGCGGAATATGTTGGATGTATTATTGAGCCTCTCGGGCGAGTATATATAGGCGTACAGGGACCAACTTGGAGTACAAGACAAGTAACCTACTTGGAGTACAAGACAAGTAATCTAGTCTATCCCTAACAGATACGTATACTCTAACAGATCTCACTCCTGTATATGGGGCCATCGTCACGAAAGCGTGCATGAAACGCTGCTCCATCCCCAGTCCATCGAGCCGCAAGCCCAGGACAATTGTGACGCTCACCCGACGCCGTGTCAACCGGAGCACCCTCACTCTGCCACAAGCACGCCCGTCGTCATCCTCACCCTGCATGCAGGTTGCTGACTTTGCACTGCTCATCTAGAGATCTCGAGTTGAGCCGCTCGTCGAGAGCACCTCCATGCCCCTCGCATCGAGGCGCCTAGGCCGTGCCCTGCTAGGAGGGCGCCCCCACACCGCCTAGCATCCGCCGAGGCCGACGCCATCGAGAGAAGGAGCCTTCACCCTAGTCCTAACCACCAGGCACCGTCGCGAGAGTAGATAACCCCGCCGTCGCTGTCTGTTGTGCGGGCGTAGCCTGGCAGCCTTGTCCGGTGACAGCGAGGGAGATGAAAGGGAGGGGAGGGGGTGTGATGGCGAGAAAAATATGAAGGAAAGCACTATGCGTTATTCGGACGATCGAAACACCCCCATCATCCTGGTTCAGGAGACGACACGTGTCCATCTGGACTACTCACGCACGGAAAAGAAAAAACAACCCTCACCTACCTCTGCGGTCCTCGCTCGTCGCTCCCTCCTCTTTCACCACCTCGCTCGCCTCCAATGGCTGTAGCGTCTCGTCACCGGAGAGTACGCCAGCGTGGTCGCTCGCAGCAACGCCGATGGCCGGCAGCGGTGGCCTCATAGTAACGCCGTTTCCCCCATGTAGCAGCAAACTCACCCATGTAGCAGCGGCGGCGCCACATGTAGCAACGCCGCCTTACCCGTGTAGCAGTGGTGATGGCTCCTCGTAGCGGCGGCGCCGGCAATGTAGCAACACCTCCTTGCCCATGTAGCAATGCCGCCTCGCCCATGTAGTAGTGTCGTCTTTCCCATGTAGCAAGACATGTTGCCGGTCGCCCGTTGTAGCGGCCCTTTGTGTCTTTGCAGCTGCGCTGGCCACTTATTGTAGCAGGTCCACTGCGCCTGAGTAGCAGCATCGCCCCGCCTATGAAGCAGGGTCGGCTGCCCGTTGTAGCAGCGCCGCCGCGCCTAAGTAGCAGGGCCGCCACGCCTATGAAGCAGGGTCGGCTGCCCGTGTAGCAGTGTCACCGCTCCTGAGTAGCAGGGTCGGCTGCCCGTTGTAGCAGCGTCGTCGCGCCTGAGTAGCAGCTAGTGTTGGAATTTGGTAAGTTTTGGGCTGCTGTCCCATTAGACAAATTCTGAAATTCTCTTTGCCCCACTTGTGCATGACAACATATGGTTGTGCTAGTGGTTCTAAAGTTTAGTCCCACATTGCTAGTTGAATGTGAGTTGGACCACCTTATATAGTAGAGTGTTGCACCATTCACTAATGTGTGACAAGGAGAGAAGCCCTCGCGCACTCCTCCTCTGATGCCGCACGCCTCGCCTCGCCACGATGCACGCGCGCGCCGCGGGTTGCGGGAATCTCGCCGAGCCGAGCTTTATTTTGCTGGTTAGGAAAACGGATTATGAGTCATTAACGAACGCGTTAATTATAGCCGTTTCTAGTTTTTATGGACGTGGACTCTTACCGACTCGGTCTTGGGATGAGCCCCATGATATCCCTAACCTACACTATATAAGCGTTTGTGCTAAACCTAATCGGTGAATCAATCCACAACACGCACCTACCTCCAGAACCTTGCACCGTTGCTTTCGTCTTCCCCATCCCGGCTTGCGGCATGCACCGCAGATCGGGACAGTAGGCCTCCGGAACCCCGCCTCTCGTGAACCTGTACGGGTGAGGGGTGATCAGGTTTTTGGGAAGCGCTCAAGCGCGACTACTGGCAACCACGACGTCGTCCGACGACGACTTCCTGAACGACGACTTCTTTTTGGACGTCAGCGACCTCTTCGGCAATCTCAACATGGGCGACAGCTCTGCTGCTGCTACCGCCGCGGCTACTGCCGCAACTGCATCGTATGTGATCTCAATCTCTCTCTTTCGGATTATGCTAGAGTTTCTAGTTCTAGCGTTTGGTGTAGGTGTGATAGGTTTGTCTTGTATAGATGTAATCTGTTCATCTACTCTGTTGATCTGTATATTTGGTTTTAGTATCGTTTGTATGATCATGCTTTATCAGTTTATTATTCGGATTAAATCATATGTATTATTGCTTATATTTCCAACATTCCAAAAACCTAATTATAGGCAACTGAATTGCAGTGGTGTAGCTGCGGCTACTAGGCCGCCTCCTTTTGATGGCATGCACTATAAGAGATGGCGCAAGAGAGCAATTATCTGCTTTAAAAACCTAAACTGCTATAGCGCCACTCTTGGCAAGCCTGAAAGAGATCTTTCTGCTGAGCAGGAAGCGACCTTTAAGAAATCCGATACCATGTTCATGGCGGCTTTGTTCAGTGTTCTTTGGGACAATATTGTTGACTCGTATATGTCATTTGATAATGGCAAGGACGCGTGGGAAGCGCTCGAGGCCAAGTTTGGGGTCTCGGACGCTAGCACTGAGTTGTATGTCATGGAGCAATTCTATGACTACAAGATGGTTGATGAGCGCTCCGTCGTTAAGCAAGCTCATGAGATACAATCACTTGCCAAAGAACTTGAATAGTTCAAGTGTTCCTTACCAGACAAATTTGTGACCGATGACATTATTGCCAAGCTTCCTTCCTCGTGGAGGAACTTTGCTACTTCTCTAAAACATAAGAGATAAGAGTTTTCCATTACGGATATCATTGTGTCTCTTCATGTGGAAGAGAAGGCGAGAGCAAAGGACAAAACTGCTCGAGGATTTGAGAGAGGTTCTACTGCCAATTTGGTGCAAAGGAAAAACTTCCAATCCCATAAGTTCAAGAATAAGAATAAAACTGAAGGAAAGGGGAAGTTTGATGGCAAGAACAAGGCCACGCACTCAACCAACTTCAAGAAGAAAAATGATAAGAGGAAAGGCTCTTGCCACGTCTGTGGTGATCCTGATCATTGGGCTCCTAGCTGCCCTAATATCTTTGACAAGCGTCAACATGGGAACAGCGGCAAGACCGCTAATGTTGTTATTAGTGATACTGAGATGAAGGATGCTGGGTATGGTATTTTACCTACTATCCTTTCAGTATGTCATTCTCCTGATTGGTGGATAGACACGGGTGCTAATACACAAGTATGTTCTAATATTTCCATGTTTTCCTCTTATCAGGTCTCAAGGACTTCTTCCGTGCTGATCGGAAACGGCTCACGTGCTTCTGTTCATGGTGTTGGTACGGTAAATCTGAAGTTTACTTCGGGGAAGACCGTACAGCTGAAGAATGTGCATCACGTTCCCTCCATCAATAAGAATTTCGTCAGCGGGTCGCTTTTATGTCGAGATGGCTTTAAGTTGGTTTTTGAGTCCAATAAAGTTGTAATTTCTAAGTATGTACGATTTGTTGGAAAGGGTTATGAGTGCGGAGGTCTGTTCCGCTTATCTTTGCCAGACTCATATACTAAAGTTATTAATCATGTTTGCAATGATAATGAGTCCAATGTTTGGCATTCACGACTCTATCATATTAACTTTGGTTGCATGACGCGGCTAGCCAATATGAGTTTAATTCCGAAATTTACCACTGTCAAAGGTTCTAAGTGCCAAGTTTGTGTGCAAGCAAAGTAACCCCGCAAGTCTCATACGGCTGCAAAACCGAGAAACCTAGCACCGCTAGAACTTATACATTCAGATATTTGTGAGATGAATGGTGTGTTGACAAAAGGTGGAAAAAGATACTTCATGACGTTGATTGATACTCCACTAGATACTGCTATGTTTATCTTCTGAAATCTAAAGATGAAGCTTTGAACTAATTCAAAATCTATAAAGCTGAAGCAGAAAACTAACTTGATCTTAAAATCAAGCGGCTAAGGTCGGATCGTGGTGGAGAGTACTTTTCAAATGAATTTGATTTATTCTGTACGGAACATGGTATTATACATGAGAGGACGCCTCCCTGCTCACCTCAGTCAAATGGGGTGGCCGAAATAAAGAACCGCACTCTAACTAATTTGGTTAACGTCATGTTAGATACATCGGGTCTTTCCAAGGAATGGTGGGGGGAGGCTCTAATGATTGTGTGTCATGTCATAAATCGTGTTCCTGTAAAGGATAAAACCATGACTCCATTTGAGGAATGGAAAAAGAAAAGGCTTAAACTCTCTTACTTACGAACTTGGGATTATTTGGTGAAAGTCAATATTCCAATACCCAAGAAGCGAAAGCTTGGACCAAAAACCGTTGATTGTGTTTTTTGAAGGGTTTCGCGGCATAGTAAATCAAAATTTTCTACGGATGCGAACAGAGGGCGAAAGCTTGGACCAAAATTGCCATCCACATATAGTACCAGAAACGTCACCGAGCTCCCACTCACTTTCTTGTAGATGCAAGCTTCGTAGCAATTTGGAACAAATCCAAAGCTCTTGATCACTTGATCCAAACTAAGGTTCCAACTCCGAGATGCTTGCTTCAGTCCATAAATGGAACGCTGAAGTTTGCATACTTTATCAGCATCCTTAGGATCGAAAAAACCTTCGGGTTGCATCATATACAACTCTTCATCAATGTTGCCATTGAGGAACTCAGTCTTGACATCCATCTGCCATATTTCATAATCATGAAACGCAGCAATTGCTAATAGAATCCGAATGGACTTAAACATCGCTACGGGAGAGAAAGTCTCATCATAGTCAACACCTTGAACTTGTCGAAAACCTTTCGCGACAAGCCGTGCTTTATAGACGGTAACATTACCATCCGTGTCCGTTTTCTTCTTGAAAATCCATTTGCACTCAACGGCCTTTCGGTCGCTAGGAGGGTCCACCAAAGTCCATACTTGGTTTTCACTCATGGATCCCAATTCGGATTTCATGGCTTCTAGCCATTTCTCAGAGTCTGGGCTCATCATCGCTTCCTCATAGTTCGTAGGTTCACTGTCTTCTACTAACAAGACAGTCAAGACAGGGTTGCCGTACCACTCAGGAGGGGCACGAGACCTTGTCGACCTGCGACGTTCAGTAGCAGCATCGTCCGAAGCTTCATGATCCTTGTCATTAGCTTCCTCTATTGTTGGTGCAGGCGGCACTGGAACAATTTCAGGTGTTGCGCTACTCTCCAACTCAAGAGAAGGTTCAATAACCTCGTCTAGCTCTACCTTCCTCCCACTCACTTCTTTCGAGAGAAACTCCTTCTCAAGAAAGGAACCGTTCTTTGCGACAAACACTTTGCCTTCGGTTCTGTGATAGAAGGTATACCCAATAGTTTCCTTAGGGTATCCTATGAAGACGCATTTCTCCGCTTTGGGTTCGAGCTTGTCCGGCATCAACTTCTTGATGTAAGCTTCGCATCCCCAAACTTTAAGAAACGACAACTTAGGTTTAGCACCAAACCATAGTTCATACGGTGTCGTCTCAACGGATTTAGATGGAGCCCTATTTAAAGTGAATGCAGCGGTTTCTAATGCATAACCCCAAAATGATAACGGCAAATCAGTAAGAGACATCATTGATCGTACCATATCTAATAAGGTTCGATTCCGGTGTTCAGACACACCATTGCGCTGTGGTGTTCCGGGTGGCGTGAGTTGCGAAACAATTCCGCTTGCTTTAAGATGCGTGAGAAAATCATAACTCAAATATTCGCCCCCACGATCGGATCGTAGAAACATAATCTTTCTGTTACGATGGTTCTCCACTTCATTCTGAAATTCCTTGAACTTTTCAAATGTTTCAGATTTATGTTTCATTAAATAGATATACCCATATCTACTTAAGTCATCGGTAAAGGTAAGAAAATAGCGATATCCACCGCGCGTCGAAACACTCATCGGTCCGCATACATCGGTATGTATGATTTCCAACAAGTCCGTTGCTCGCTCCATCATACCGGAGAACGGTGTTTTGATCATCTTGCCCATGAGGCATGGTTCGCATGTGTCAAATGATTCAAAATCAAGAGACTCCAAAAGTCCATCAGAATGGAGTTTCTTCATGCGCTTTACACCAATATGACCTAGACGACAGTGCCACAAATAAGTAGTATTATCACTATCTACTTTGCATCTCTTAGCCTCAATGTTATGGATGTGTGTTTCATCCCTTTCGAGATTTAGAAGAAATAAACCATTCACAAGAGGTGCATGACCATAAAAGATGTTACTCATATAAATAGAACAACCATTATTCTCCGATTTAAATGAATAACCGTCTTGCAATAAACAAGATCCAGAAATAATGTTCATGCTCAATGCAGGCACATAATAACATTTATTAAGGTTTAAAACTAATCCCGAAGGTAAAACTAAGGAGAGCATGCCGACGGCCATCACATCAACTCTTGATCCGTTGCCAACGCGCATCGTCACCTCATCCCTCGCAAGCCGCCGTCTATTCCGTAGCTCCTGTTTCGAGTTACAAATATTAGCAACTGAACCGGTATCAAATACCCAGGCACTACAACGAGGGCTAGTAAGGAAAACATCAATAACATGTATATCAAATATACCTTTGATGGTGCCAGCCTTCTTGTCCGCTAAGTACTTCGGACAGTTGCGCTTCCAGTGACCCTTGTCCTTGCAATAGAAGCACTCAGTGTCCGGCTTAGGACCAGACTTGAGCTTCTTCTTAGCAGGGGCAGTGCGCTTGCCGCCGCCCTTCTTGAAGGGCTTCTTTGCTCCCTTACCTTTCTTGAAGGTGGGCTTGTTGACCATCAACACATGATTATACCTTTTGATGTCCACTTCCAGGGCCTTCAGCTTTGCGAAGAGCTCGGTGATCGTATCAGTGGAACCAATCTGATTATGAGTCACTACAAAACTTTTGTAGCTGGGAGGGAGTGATTGCAGAACCCTGTCAATCTTGAGCTCCTCTGGAATCGTGCATTCCAGTTGCTCAAGGCGTTGAGTGTAGCCCGTCATCTTAATGGCGTGCTCACTAACAGAACTCCCTTCCCCCATCTTGCAGTTAAAGAACTTCTCAGAGATCTCATATCTCTCAGAACGGGCCTGAGTCTGAAACATGGTTTTCAGCTCTTCGAGAATCTCAAAGGGCCCGGGATAGTCTTCAAAACGATTTTGAAGTTCCGGTTCCATAGCAAACAACATGGTGCTCTTAATCACACCATAATCATCCTTGCGCGACTGATAGACAGCTTTCTCATCAGCCGGCGCAGTTGCAGCAGGGGGGTCACCTAACGCTTTCCCAAGGACATAGTCCTTTTGACCGCCAGAGAGAATGATTCTCAGATTGCGGAACCAATTGGTGAAGTTAGACCCATTGTTCTTAAGCTTTTCTTTCTCAGCAAAAACGTTGAAGTTGAAGTTGGACTTAGCCATGTGATCTACAATATTTGCAAGTACAAATTAGACTATGTTCATGATAACTAGTTCAACTTTTAATCAAATTACTAGTGAACACGATCCAAATTCAACATCCCTCAAGTTGCTTAGTGAACACGATCCAAATTCACCACACCTAATCCGATCTTCACGAGAAGAGATGTGGTTTCAGTGGTGGACAACGAAGTGTCGATCATATCATTCATATGACTCATGCTTAACCTTTCGGTTCATGTGTTTCGAGGCCATGTCTGTACATGCTAGGCTCGTCAAGTTAGACCCAAGTATTTCCGCGTGTACAAAACTGGCTTGCACCCGTTGTATGTGAGCGTAGAATCTATAGCACCCGATCATCACGTGATGCTTGGACACGACGAACTTTCGCAACGGTGCATACTTGGGGAGAACACAGTTTTATCTTGATCTTTAAGTGAGGAATCATCTTATAATGCTACCGTCGCGATCTAAGCATGATAAGATACATAAAAGGATAAACATCACATGCATATAACTTTATGTGACATGGTATAGCCAATCTTCGCGCAATGATCTCCATCTTGTGCGTGGCGGCATGATCTCCATCACTCCACCATGATTGCCTCCACCACGAATAGCAACTACAACTATTGCTAACTACTTAGCGATAAAGTGAAACTATTACATGGCGTATAAGAAGTTGACTCGCAGGTCATACACAATTATAAAGACAACCATATGGCTCATGCCGGTTGTGTACTCATCGACATGCAAGTCGTGAAACATTACAAAACATGATCATCGCATACAATATACACATCACATCTTGGGCCATACCATATCACAGAAAACACTCCCTGCAAAAACAAGTTAGACGCCTCTACTTTGTTGTTGCATGTTTTACGTGGCTTATGGGAGTAGATGCTAAGAACGATTCTTACCTACGGAAAGCCACAACGGTGATATTATGGTTGCCAAACTCCGGTGTTAATCCCATGACAACTATAGTGAGAGAAACTGACATCCACCAACCGCATGTGTGGAACAAGCCACACGTCAAGTGCGGAGCCGGTCTCGCGAACGACGTCGCGTAAGGTTGGCCTGGACCGCTTCAATCTCACTATCCCGCGTCATAAGAAGAACACAAACAAGAGGCTTGCAACAGAAAACATCAACGCCCGCAACAACCATGTTGCGTTCTACTCGTGAAACACATCTACGCATAGATCTAGCTATGATACCACTGAAGGGTTTCGCGGCATAGTAAATCAAAATTTTCTACGGATGCGAACAGAGGGAAAGCCAAGATCTAATCTAGGAGATGCAAACAACGAGAGAGATTGGATTAGATCTTCATACCCTTGAAGATTCGCACAGCGGAACGTTCGTCGGAACGTGGGTGATGTAGTCGTACTCGCTTCTCCTCCTCGCGATCCGATCCGATCCGATCTAGCACCACAAGTGGCGGTGCCTCCGTGAGATGCACACGTGCAGCACCTCGACGTCTCCTCCTTCCTTGGTCCAGAAAGTATGGTGGAGAGATGGGTTGGATCTACAACGTGACGGCGCGGTGCAATTGGTGGAGAATTTCTGCAGCAGGGCTTCGCCTACAAGCAGTCGGGCGGGAGAGAGGAGGGCAGCAGGGCGGCTAGGGTTGGAGGGGAAGGTGTGTGGGGGTGGTGCGCCCCCAGCCCTCTTTATATAGAGGGGTGGGCGGCTGCAACCCTAGCCCCCTCCCCCAAGCCAAACCGGCGGCCCCAAGGAGAAGGAGTGGGGGGCAAGGAAACCCCCCCTTCTAGAAGGTCTATCTAGAGTTTAAACCTCTCTTGGTCGGCTGGGCCCTATGGGGCCTTGTGCCCCTGGCCCAATGCGGCCAGGGCACTCCCTCATAGGCCCATGCCCCCTCCCGAAAGGTGGGGCCACGTTGGTCCCCTTTCGGAAGGTTCTAGAAGCTTCCGGTACAATACCGATTAACCCGGAACAATTCCGAACTCCAAAAACTGCACTGCCTTATATGAATCTTATTCTCCGGACCACTCCGGAACCTCTCGTGATGTGCCGGATCCCATCCGAGACTCCGAACAAAAAACTCATAAACCAATTATCCAATTTATCCTAGCGTCGAGACACGTTAAGTGTGTGACCCTGCGGGTTCGAGAATATGCGGACATGATCTTCTATCAATAATCAACAGCGGGGTCTGGAAACCCATATTGACTCCCATGCATTCATCGATGATTATATCGGATGAACCACGATGCCAGGATTCAATCAATCCCATATATATATTCCCTTCGTCTCGCGATATTTTACTTGCCCGAGATTCGATCGTCGGTACCGTCATACCTAGTTCAATCTCGTTCATAGGAAGTACTTTACTCGTTCCGTAATCCGATATCACTTTGTGATTAACTCCTTAACCACATGCTTGCAATCGGTGTTGATATCGATTACCGAGTGGTCCCGAAGTATATCTCTCCGACTTGGGAGGGACAAATCCCATCTCGATACATACAACCCAACAGATACTTTCCAATCACCTGAGAGACACCTTTATGATCACCCTCTCATAGGATGACGTTTGATGACCTCAAAGCTTTCTTCCGATACCAGGGAGTTGTATTATCTCATGGTCTAAGGAATACAATATTTGACATAAGAAAAGCTTCGCAAAGACGAACACGATGACACGATCTAATTGCTTCGCTTAGTTTGGGTCTGTCCACCATATCATTCTCCAATGATATGATCTCATTATTAATCGACAACTCATGTCCATGGTTAGGAAACCTTAACCATCATTAATCAATGAGCTAGTCCATAGAGGCGTACTAGGGACACGGTGTTGTGCACAAACCACACAAGTATTAAAGTTTCCGCTTAATACAATTCTAGCATGGAATATAAACATTATCATGAACAAGAATTATAATAATAACATCTTTATTATTGCCTCTAGGGCATAATTCCAACAGTCTCCCACTTGCACTAGAGTCAATAATATAGTTTACATTTGGCAACAATCTCACACCCATGGCACTAAGGTGCTGATCATGTTTTGCACGCGGAAGAGGTTTAGTCAATGGATCTGCGACATTCAGATCTTTATGTACTTTGCTAATCTTCAGATCTCCATCTGCTATATAATCTCGGATTATATGAAACTTGCGGTTGATATGCTTGGTCTTTGGATGATATCTTGGTTCCTTAGCGAGTGTTATGGCGCCAGTGTTGTCACACAATATCTTCAGTGGGTCCAATGCACTTGGAACCACGCCAAGCTCAGTGATGAAGTTCCTGATCCAAACTCCTTCACTTGACGCTTCTGCAGCAGCCATGTATTCCGCTTCTACTGTAGATCCCACGATCACGCTTTGCTTGCAGCTTCTCCAGCTCACAGCTCCTCCATTCAAAATATACACGTATCCTGTCTGAGATTTAGAATCATCCTTGTCGGTGTTAAAACTAGCGTCGACGTAACCTTTTACGACGAGCTGTTCATCACCCCCATAGACTAAGAACATTTATTTAGTCCTATTTAGGTACTTTAGGATGTTATTCACGGCTTTCCAGTGTTCCACTCCTGGATCACTTTGATACCTGCTCGTCAAACTAAGAGCATTGGACACATCCGGTCTAGTACACAGCATGGCATACATGATAGAACCTATGGCCGAGGCATAAGGCACTTTCCTCATAGCTTCCCTATCATTTACCGTAGCTGGACACTGAGCCTTGCTCAATATCTTACCTGACAACATAGGCACCGAACCTTTCTTTGCCTTATCCATTCTGAACCTTTTCAGAACTTTGTCTAGGTATGTACTCTGGCTTAAAGCTATCAGGCGTCTTTGTCTATCTCTATAGATTTTGATGCCCAATATATAAGCAGCTTCACCTAGGTCTTTCATTGAAAAACACTTGTTCAAATAACTCTTCACATCGTTAAGCATGTTGATGTCATTTCCAATAATCAATATGTCATCCACATATAGTACCAGAAACGTCACCGAGCTCCCACTCACTTTCTTGTAGATGTGTGGCATCCCGCAAAACCACTACTAGAAAATCGCGTTGTTTTTGTGCATTGCATCATCGTGACCGCATGCTCATGTCATCATGCCACATTGCACTTGAGCATCGTCAACATCATGCATATTAATTTGCCTAAAAACTATTTGCGAAAGACAATCGTTTTCTAAAATTAGCCCTCCTTCTATTTCAAATTAAACCCTCGGATGTTCCCGGATGATTTTAATTTGTCTAAAAACTTATTACAAAAGTTACTATAAAATTAAATAAAAAAAAGTTATAATATTTTAGGGGGCAGTCGAACGGGTCGATTCGACCCAGTCGACCACCCCCGTACAAAAACTAATCGGTTGCCCGAAATCCCTAAGCTACCAAATAACCTACCCCATTCCTACCTAGCCCCCCCTCCACCTCACCCCGGCCAACCCCGTCTCGCCACCTCACCAACCCTCACCCACTCACCCTATCACCATGCGCCACCTAATCCCTACTCCCTCTCCCTCCCTGGCCGGCAACACACCCCGCACGCATGCTCCCTTGGTGCTGCCAGCGCTCGCTCCGCATCATGCGGTCAAACCCCCCCGACACCCCTGGCCCACTGCCCGCGGGTCCCTCTCTCTCTCCCCCGTGTCCCCGTCTTCCTCTGCCGATGGCTCCTTCTTTCCCCAACCACCACCGCTGCCACGAGCCCCTCTCCCTCCGACCTCCTCTCCCCTCGCCAGGCCCGCCGCTCGCCACCACCCTCTGCCTCGTCGCGCTCGCCCTGACCCCGCCCCCTCGAGCTTCTCCTCCTCCCCGAGCCGTCCCGCTCGGCCTCGGCCCCCACCGGCAGCCACCCTCCGCCGCCAGGGCCCGTGGCCGCGCTCGCCCCGTGCCCTCCCGAGACCTCTCCGCCGCCGCTGCGTCCTCCGCCGGCCCCTGCTCTCGCCGTGCCCGCCGTCCCCGACGACCTGCCGCCTCCCCGTCGCTCGCCGCCGGACCCCGTCACCGACGCGGTGCCTCCCCTCCTCGCCGTGCTCCCCAAGACCCCCCCCCCCCCCCCCAGCTGTCGAGCTCCGTCCAGGCCTGAGCCCCTCCTCTACCCCGCGCCTCTCCTCAGCTCCGCCCCGAGCGCCGCCACCGGCGGCCCCTCTGCGAGCACGCCACCGTGCCGTCCCCGAGCTTCCCCGAGCGCCCCCCCGCATCATCTGGCCGTCGAGCACCTCTCCGTGCGCGATGCCGACCCGCCGCTCGCCTTCGAGCCCGCGAGACCCCGCCGCCACCTCGAGTTCTTCCTGCCGTCCGCGAGCCCCACCAGCGTCAAGCTCCGAGCCGTGTGGCACCAGCGATGGTTCTGACTTTTTGGTGTTCTGTACATGAGTGTCTCGTGTGTCCCTGCAACCTCTCGGCGAGACAAGTACTCGTGCCTATAGCCATGTTGCAGAAGAAGACCTACAAGATCTTCGAGAAGATGTACCTGTCGAGTTCCATCTTCCTGAGTACCTCGAGCCAGCGCGCCGACAAGACCGTCCCGTCACAAGAGCCCCGAAGCCCCTTTTGTCGCCAAGATCTGCATTGTTGCGGGTTTCGACGACCAATGTGTGAGATGGAACCCGATGACGCCGGTACCCCAAAGATCTACCTCATGGAGCGGCGAACCACGGGACCCGGAGCTTCCCTGGACACCAAGAACTACCGGCGACCCGACCAAGACCCGAAGACCGATCCCGCCGGTACCTCAAGATCTTCCTCGCGGCGTCCGAAGACCCGAACCCTGTCGAATCCCTCTCGGTGAACGCAAAGATCGCCTCACGGACGCCATGACCCCCTTCAAGGATCCGATGGCCGAGCCCCTGAAGACCGATCCGAAGCGCCAGGACCCGAATCTAAAGAACGCCAAGATCACCGATGCGAATACGCCAAGTTCGTCTACCCCGGACACCGTGCGACAAGGTCTACTTCATGGATCAGAAGACCCCGGTACCCGACCCACTCAAGTTCGCCATCGACGACAAGATCGGCACCGACCAGGGCGAGACCGATGCGCCCCCGACGCCAACCAAGTTCTGCTTCTCGGTTGCGACAAGACCTCCTTCCCGTATCGATCCCGATCCCGATCCCGTCGAACCCTGGACCCTGAGACCAACCCCGAACCCCGGAACCCCAAGATCTGCCGATCCCTAATGTGTGAACCCCTTCCCGAAACCCTATTTTATAAATATAATCCAACTTGTCGCATTTTAATTGTTCATGCATGCATATTGTCCTGTGGTTTGGGGGCCTTATGCCGATTCACCTCATAATTAAATATGGGGCCCATATGCGGGCAAATCTAGTCTCATATTGGCCTCATTTAAATTTGTGTAGCGAACCGGTGCTATCTTTTGCCATGTTAATACAACATTTAAATTGCGGGGGTTCTAAATAACATGAACCATCTAATTAAATGTCGGGACCCCGGTTCCGCTTAATATTGCCTAATTGCATCGCATCCTTGCCATGTTATACCTCATACATGCATCATGCCCGATCTTTTGCCGTAGTATTAAATATTGCATCCGGTGTTTCTTCTAGTGTTTTGCTTCTTCGCGGATAAGGCCGTTGAGTTGATGCGAGTGTCGACCCGATCTTCGATTGAACCTTCGACAATGTTTTCAGGCGAGCATCTCCCCCTTTCTACCTATCTTACTTTTATAGTATTTATTCCCTCCTGTTGATCTATTGCTATCTGTGTTGCGATGCTCTAGTTTCCGTACCCGTGATATCCCTTGCAGCCATATATTGCCTTGGACACATCCTATTACCTGTTGATTGGTAGATAGTTGGACTTGCGTGTCGTAGTCGCTTGCTCAAGTGATGTTGCGTGTCGCCAAGTACCACAGTTGTTGGAGTATTGCCGCATGTTTAATGTTGGAGATGATCATGGTTTTACTTATTGTTCACTTTAATTACTGTTTAACAACTAAAATTGAAGTAGGTAAGCAGAGGCACCGGTGGGTGATAGATAATATCTGGTTTCCGACCGCCCACTGGTGTCCCGTAGGACCCCGAGTTCTTGACACCTGTTCCGAGATCGAGCGCGCTAACCACATGTGGGGAGATATGGGCCCCCCATCGATTTAGTACCTGATTTCAAAGTATTGTACTGGGGGCCACAAGTAGTTTGGGGCTTTATTTACTATCCTGTACCTATGCCATGTTTTACTGCTTTATTTACGATTGTGTGAGGAGCACGCTGTACTGTTTTGGAAGCGGAGTGTTTTCGCGGTATCGACAGTCCCAGTTTTGGGATTTGCTGTCGTTTACAGCCACTGTCGCAAACCCTGAGTCCGTCTCGGAGACCGGCCGACTTCGTTGCGGGTGTACTTAGTGGGGTGGCCCCCCGTGCTTGCTTTGGGTCTGGGAAACGTCATGACTTAGGCCCCGCCGACATACCGATGGGTGTATGTTAATTGATCTGGCAAAAAGGGTCGAAGTGCGTGTGGATACTTTGGTGCACCCCTGCAGGGTTAAATCTTTTCGAGAAGCCGTGTCCGCGGTTATGGACGACTTGGAGCACAATGCTTGATCATAGACAACTATAACTAAAGTTTACTGTTATAATTTGACTTGTATCAGATATGACTAGTAATCAGCTTCACCACAACGGAATGGCTAAATAAAAATACCAACAACTGCTGGGTTTTGGGATGTCTCATGCTACCGTATATTTGACTAGTAAGTGTCGCAACTACAACAGAATGGTTAAATAAAACTGGCCACTGTTTAATTTATCAGGACGATTATCTATACCTGACTAGTAATTGCCGCAACGACAACCGAATAAATAAAACTGCCAACTGTGTGAGTTCCTCGGTTGGCTTCCTCGTTTGGTCTCGAGGGGGAAACACCAGGATGGGTTTGTTTGGTGTAAGCTCAGGTTGGATCCGGATAGCTCTTCCTTACCCCTCTCTGTTAGCCGCCTGTTGCATCGAGTCTCTATAGGTTGTTTAGTGCATGCTGCCGCTGCCGCTTCAGTCCACCATACCTATGTAGGCGAGGACCGCCGAATTCTAGTCTCGCCGTGTACTGGCCTCAGTACTGACGCTCCTTCTTTTTCCTTTGCCCTTTGTCGGCACCCCTTTTGTTTAAGCAGGTTTTGAGATCGACGTCGTTAGCAGGGTTACCCTTCCGGCTTGGCCTGGGCAGGGTTATGGACGCCATTGGTTATTCTTCAGGGCTCTTATCCCCATTTGCATCTTGTCCGTAGTCGGACGCTCTATCATTTTCAAGGTGATTTGGATCTTGGTTCTGTATATCTGTATTCTTGACTCATTGAGTCGCTGTTGTATATATATATGTTCTGTGGGTCCCATCGAGGACTGTTGTGTAATGTTATTACTTCGTTTTCCATCGGCATGAAAGTGCCTGGTGGGCACCTTCGAATCGTTTCTATGCGGGTTTGGCGGGTTCGCTAAAACTTGCATAGGGCCGATTCTGAGGGTGTTACAAGATGCAAGCTTCATAGCAATTTGGAACAAATCCAAAGCTCTTGATCACTTGATCCAAACAAAGGTTCCAATTCCGAGATGCTTGCTTCAGTCCATAAATGGAACGCTGAAGTTTGCATACTTTATCAGCATCCTTAGGATTGACAAAACCTTCGGGTTGCATCATATACAACTCTTCATCAATGTTGCCATTGAGGAACGCAGTCTTGACATCCATCTGCCATATTTCATAATCATGAAACGCAGCAATTGCTAATAGAATCTGAATGGACTTAAACATCGCTACGGGAGAGAAAGTCTCATCGTAGTCAACACCTTGAACTTGTCGAAAACCTTTCGCGACAAGCCATGCTTTATAGACGGTAACATTACCATCCGCGTCCGTTTTCTTCTTGAAAATCCATTTGCACTCAACGGCCTTTCGGTCGCTAGGAGGGTCCACCAAAGTCCATACTTGGTTTTCGCTCATGGATCCCAATTCGGATTTCATGGCTTCTAGCCATTTCTCAGAGTCTGGGCTCATCATCGCTTCCTCATAGTTCGTAGGTTCACTGTCTTCTACTAACAAGATAGTCAAGACAGGGTTGCCGTACCACTCAGGAGGGGCACGCGACCTTGTCGACCTGCGACATTCAGTAGCAGCATCGTCCAAAGCTTCATGATCCTTGTCATTAGCTTCCTCTATTGTTGGTGCAGGCGGCACTGGAACAATTTCAGGTGTTGCGCTACTCTCCAACTCAAGAGAAGGTTCAATAACCTCGTCTAGCTCTACCTTCCTCCCACTCACTTCTTTCGAGAGAAACTCCTTCTCAAGAAAGGAACCGTTCTTTGCGACAAACACTTTGCCTTCGGTTCTGTGATAGAAGGTATACCCAATAGTTTCCTTAGGTTATCCTATGAAGACGCATTTCTCCGCTTTGGGTTCGAGCTTGTCCGGCATCAACTTCTTGACGTAAGCTTCGCATCCCCAAACTTTAAGAAACGACAACTTAGGTTTAGCACCAAACCATAGTTCATACGGTGTCGTCTCAACGGATTTAGATGGAGCCCTATTTAAAGTGAATGCAACGGTTTCTAATGCATAACCCCAAAATTATAACGGCAAATCAGTAAGAGACATCATTGATCGGACCATATCTAATAAGGTTCGATTCCGGCGTTCAGACACACCATTGCGCTGTGGTGTTCCGGGTGGCGTGAGTTGCGAAACAATTCCGCTTGCTTTAAGATGCGTGAGAAAATCATAACTCAAATATTCGCCCCCACGATCGGATCGTAGAAACTTAATCTTTCTGTTACGATCGTCCTCCACTTCATTCTGAAATTCCTTGAACTTTTCAAATGTTTCAGATTTATGTTTCATTAAATAGATATACCCATATCTACTTAAGTCATCGGTAAAGGTAAGAAAATAGCGATATCCACCGCGCGTCGAAACACTCATCGGTCTACATACATCGGTATGTATGATTTCCAACAAGTCCGTTGCTCGCTCCATCATACCGGAGAACGGTGTTTTGATCATCTTGCCCATGGGGCATGGTTTGCATGTGTCAAATGATTCAAAATCAAGAGACTCCAAAAGTCCATCAGAATGGAGTTTCTTCATGCGCTTTACACCAATATGACCTAGACGACAGTGCCACAAATAAGTAGTATTATCACTATCTACTTTGCATCTCTTAGCCTCAATGTTATGGATGTGTGTTTCATCCCTTTCGAGATTTAGAAGAAATAAACCATTCACAAGAGGTGCATGACCATAAAAGATGTTACTCATATAAATAGAACAACCATTATTCTCCGATTTAAATGAATAACCGTCTTGCAATAAACAAGATCCAGAAATAATGTTCATGCTCAACGCAGGCACATAATAACATTTATTAAGGTTTAAAACTAATCCCGAAGGTAAAACTAAGGAGAGCGTGCCGACGGCCATCACATCAACTCTTGATCCGTTGCCAACGCGCATCGTCACCTCATCCCTCGCAAGCCGCCATCTATTCCGTAGCTCCTGTTTCGAGTTACAAATATTAGCAACTGAACCGGTATCAAATACCCAGGCACTACAACGAGGGCTAGTAAGGAAAACATCAATACCATGTATATCAAATATACCTTTGATGGTGCCAGCCTTCTTGTCCGCTAAGTACTTCGGACAGTTGCGCTTCCAGTGACCCTTGTCCTTGCAATAGAAGCACTCAGTGTCCGACTTAGGACCAGACTTGAGCTTCTTCTCAGCAGGGGCAGTGCGCTTGCCGCCGCCCTTCTTGAAGGGCTTCTTTGCTCCCTTAACTTTCTTGAAGGTGGGCTTGTTGACCATCAACACATGATTATACTTTTTGATGTCCACTTCCGCGGCCTTCAGCTTTGCGAAGAGCTCGATGATCGTATCAGTGTAACCAATCTGATTATGAGTCACTACAAAACTTTTGTAGCTGGGAGGGAGTGATTGCAGAACCCTGTCAATCTTGAGCTCCTCTGGAATCGTGCATTCCAGTTGCTCAAGGCATTGAGTGTAGCCCGTCATCTTAATGGCGTGCTCACTAACAGAACTCCCTTCCTCCATCTTGCAGTTAAAGAACTTCTCAGAGATCTCATATCTCTCAGAACGGGCCTGAGTCTGAAACATGGTTTTCAGCTCTTCGAGAATCTCAAAGGGCCCGGGATAGTCTTCAAAACGATTTTGAAGTTCCGGTTCCATAGCAAACAACATGGTGCTCTTAATCACACCATGATCATCCTTGCGCGACTGATAGACAGCTTTCTCATCAGCCGGCGCAGTTGCAGCAGGGGGGTCACCTAACGCTTTCCCAAGGACATAGTCCTTTTGACCGCCAGAGAGAATGATTCTCAGATTGCGGAACCAATTGGTGAAGTTAGACCCATTGTTCTTAAGCTTTTCTTTCTCAGCAAAAACGTTGAAGTTGAAGTTGGACTTAGCCATGTGATCTACAATATTTGCAAGTACAAATTAGACTATGTTCATGATAACTAGTTCAACTTTTAATCAAATTACTAGATGAACTCCCACTAAATTCAACATCCCTCAAGTTGCTTAGTGAACATGATCCAAATTCACCACACCTAATCCGATCTTCACGAGAAGAGATGTGGTTTCAGTGGTGGACAACGAAGTGTCGATCATATCATTCATACGACTCATGCTTAACCTTTCGGTTCATGTGTTCCGAGGCCATGTCTGTACATGCTAGGCTCGTCAAGTTAGACCCAAGTATTTCCGCGTGTGCAAAACTGGCTTGCACCCGTTGTATGTGAGCGTAGAATCTATAGCACCCGATCATCACGTGATGCTTGGACACGACGAACTTTCGCAACGGTGCATACTTGGGGAGAACACAGTTTTATCTTGATCTTTAAGTGAGGAATCATCTTATAATGCTACCGTCGCGATCTAAGCATGATAAGATACATAAAAGGATAAACATCACATGCATATAACTTTATGTGACATGGTATAGCCAATCTTCGCGCAATGATCTCCATCTTGTGCGTGGCGGCATGATCTCCATCACTCCACCATGATTGCCTCCACCACAAATAGCAACTACAACTATTGCTAACTACTTAGCGATAAAGTGAAACTATTACATGGCGTATAAGAAGTTGACTCGCAGGTCATACACAATTATAAAGACAACCATATGGCTCATGCCGGTTGTGTACTCATCGACATGCAAGTCGTGAAACATTAAAAACATGATCATCGCATACAATATACACATCACATCTTGGGCCATACCATATCACAGAAAACACTCCCTGCAAAAACAAGTTAGACGCCTCTACTTTGTTGTTGCATGTTTTACGTGGCTTATGGGAGTAGATGCTAAGAACGATTCTTACCTACGGAAAGCCACAACGGTGATATTATGGTTGCCAAACTCCGGTTTTAATCCCATGACAACTATAGTGAGAGAAACTGACATCCACCAGCCGCATGTGTGGAACAAGCCACACGTCAAGTGCGGAGCCGGTCTCGCGAACGACGTCGCGTAAGGTTGGCCTGGACCGCTTCAATCTCACTATCCCGCGTCATAAGAAGAACACAAACAAGAGGCTTGCAACAGAAAACATCAATGCCCGCAACAACCATGTCGCGTTCTACTCGTGAAACACATCTACGCATAGATCTAGCTCTGATACCACTGAAGGGTTTCGCGGCATAGTAAATCAAAATTTTCTACGGATGCGAACAGAGGGAAAGCCAAGATCTAATCTAGGAGATGCAAACAATGAGAGAGATTGGATTAGATCTTCATACCCTTGAAGATTCGCACAGCGGAACGTTCGTCGGAACGTGGGTGATGTAGTCGTACTCGCTTCTCCTCCTCGCGATCCGATCCGATCCGATCTAGCACCACAAGTGGCGGTGCCTCCGTGAGATGCACACGTGCAGCACCTCAACGTCTCCTCCTTCCTTGGTCCAGCAAGTATGGTGGAGAGATGGGTTGGATCTACAACGCGACGGCGCGGTGCAATTGGTGGAGAATTTCTGCAGCAGGGCTTCGCCTACAAGCAGTCGGGAGGGAGAGAGGAGGGCAGCAGGGCGGCTAGGGTTGGAGGGGAAGGTGTGTGGGGGTGGTGCGCCCCCAGCCCTCTTTATATAGAGGGGTGGGCGGCTGCAACCCTAGCCCCCTCCCCCAAGCCAAACCGGCGGCCCCAAGGAGAAGGAGTGGGGGGCAAGGAAACCCCCCCTTCTAGAAGGTCTATCTAGAGTTTAAACCTCTCTTGGTCGGCTGGGCCCTATGGGGCCTTGTGCCCCTGGCCCAATGCGGCCAGGGCACTCCCTCATAGGCCCATGCCCCCTCCCGAAAGGTGGGGCCACGTTGGTCCCCTTCCGGAAGGTTCTAGAAGCTTCCGGTACAATACCGATTAACCCGGAACAATTCTGAACTCCAAAAGCTGCACAGCCTTATATGAATCGTATTCTACGGACCACTCCGGAACCTCTCGTGATGTCCCGGATCCCATCCGAGACTCCGAACAAAAAACTCATAAACCAATTATCCAATCTATCCTAGCATCGAGACACGTTAAGTGTGTGACCCCGCGGGTTTGAGAATATGCGGACATGATCTTCTATCAATAATCAACAGCGGGGTCTGGAAACCCATATTGACTCCCACGCATTCATCGATGATCATATCGGATGAACCACGATGCCAGGATTCAATCAATCCCATATATATATTCCCTTCGTCTCGCGATATTTTACTTGCCCGAGATTCGATCGTCGGTACCACCATACCTAGTTCAATCTCGTTCATAGCAAGAACTTTACTCGTTCCGTAATCCGATATCACTTTGTGATTAACTCCTTAACCACATGCTTGCAAGCGGTGTTGATATCGATTACCGAGTGGGCCTGAAGTATATCTCTCCGACTTGGGAGGGACAAATCCCATCTCGATACATACAACCCAACAGATACTTTCCGATCACCTGAGAGACACCTTTATGATCACCCTCTCATAGGATGACGTTTGATGACCTCAAAGCTTTCTTCCGATACCAGGGAGTTGTATTATCTCATGGTCTAAGGAATACAATATTTGACATAAGAAAAGCTTCGCAAAGACGAACACGATGACACGATCTAATTGCTTCGCTTAGTTTGGGTCTGTCCACCATATCATTCTCCAATGATATGATCTCATTATTAATCGACAACTCATGTCCATGGTTAGGAAACCTTAACCATCATTAATCAATGAGCTAGTCCATAGAGGCGTACTAGAGACACGGTGTTGTTCACAAACCACACAAGTATTAAAGTTTCCGCTTAATACAATTCTAGCATGGAATATAAACATTATCATGAACAAGAATTATAATAATAACATCTTTATTATTGCCTCTAGGGCATAATTCCAACATTTTTCTGGGATATGCTTTTCATAGTATTAGCTATAGATTTTTGATAGTAAAATCTAAGGTATCCGACATGCATGTTGGTACAATTATGGAGTCGAATGATGCGGCTTTCTTTGAGAACATCTTTCCTATGAAAGGTATGTCTAGCTCATCAAATCAGGAGATGACTAGTTCATCTAGTCAGGAATTTTCTATAATTTCTGAACCCACTATGCCGATAGAACACTCTGATGATCATGTGGAGGATGACAATGAAGCTCCCAAAAGGAGCAAGAGACAAAGGACTGCAAAGTCATTTGGTGATGATTTCATTATGTACCTTGTGGATGATACTCACACTTTTATTTCAGAAGCCTATGCATCTCAAGATGCTGACTACTGGAAGGAAGCTGTCTGAAGCGAGATGGACTCCATCTTAGCTAATGGTACTTGGGAAGTCACTGATCGTCCTTATGGGTGCAAACCTGTAGGATGTAAGTGGGTGTTCAAGAAAAAGCTTAGATCTGATGATACTATTGAAAAGTACAAGGCACGTCTTGTGGCTAAGGGTTATACCCAAAAGGAAGGTGAAGACTTCTTCGATACCTACTCACCTGTATCTAGATTGACCACTATTCGAGTACTACTTTCCTTGGATGCCTCATATGGTCTTCTCGTTCATCAAATGGACGTTAAGACAACTTTTATAAATGGAGAGCTAGATAAGGAAATTTATATGGAGCAGCCTGACGGATTTGTAGTAGATGGTCAAGAAGGAAAGGTGTGTAAGTTAGTGAAGTCTTTGTATGGTCTTAAGCAAGCTCCTAAGCAGTGGCATGAGAAGTTTGAAAGAACTTTAACTGCTGAAGGCTTTGTTGTAAATGAAGCTGACAAATGTGTATACTATCGCCATAGTGGGGCCCAAGGAGTTATTATGTGTCTCTACGTTGATGACATATTGATATTTGGGACCAACCTCACTGTTATTGAGGAGGTCAAAGAGTTCCTATCTCGCTGCTTTGGGATGAAGGACTTGGGAGTGGCTGATGTAATCTTAAACATCAAGCTACTAAAGGATGACAATGGTGGGATTACATTGCTTCAGTCTCACTATGTGGAAAAGATATTGAGTCACTTCGGGTATAGCGACTGCAATTCTTCTCCAACGCCTTATGATCCGAATGTGCTACTTTGAAAGAATCGAAGGACTGCTAAAGATCAATTGAGATATTCTCAAATTATTCGCTCGCTCATGTATTTAGCCAGCGCTATTAGACCTGACATCTCCTTTGTTGTAAGCAAACTGAGTCGATTTGTGTCAAATCCTGGAGATGAGCATTGGCATGCTCTTGAAAGAGTTTTGCGCTATTTTAAAGGCACTGTGAGTTATGGTATTCACTATACTGGCTATGCATGGGTAATTGAGGGTTATAGTGATTCAAAATGGATATCTGATGCTGATGAGATTAAGGCCACAAGTGGTTATTTGTTTACACTTGGTGGTGGCGCTGTTTTCTGGAAGTCTTGAGGGCAGACCATCTTAACGAGGTCAATAATGGAAGCAGAACTCACAGCGTTAGACACAGTCACTGTTGAAGCATAGTGGCTTCGTGATCTCTTGATGGACTTACCTGTGGTTGAAAAACCAATACCCGCCATCCCAATGAACTGTGATAATCAAACTGTGATCGTCAAAGTAAACAGTTCTAAGGACAATATGAAGTCATCAAGGCATGTGAAGAGGAGATTGAAATTTGTTAGGAAACTGAGAAACTCCAAAGTTATTGCGTTGGATTATATCCAAACATCTAAGAATCTGACAGATCCTCTCACAAAGGGATTATCACGTAATGTGATAGATAATTCATCGAGGGAGATGGGTTTGAGACCAACGCTATGAGTTGATCCCAGTGGCAACCCACTCTGTGTGATCGGAGATCCCGTGAATTAGAGTTGGGAGACAAGCTGTTGGTCAGCTGAGAGGAGAGTATTCCCATATTATATTTACATCTCCATAAATATGCAATACTCTGTTAATCTGCATGGCAGGTTGATACTTATCTTAATATGTTCCAAGTGGCTTTTATAAGCTAAGATGTTGTCCTGCAGAACATCTCTTGAGGAACACACCTATATGAGTCTGACTATTAAACGTCGCAGTCCGTGAGAGTTGGTTGCTCTCTAATAAACTCATGAAAGGCCCTGGAGTATGACGCATAAGCTCCAAACTGCGGGAAGCCGACGGCAACCCGTACCGGTCTAGATTTTGTGTGAAACTAGGCGCAGAAAACTTGTAGTTCAAGGCATAGTCCACTATTCAAGTTGCTAGCTAATGTAGCATGAAGTTTAAAGTGGAAGTTCAACTTAACAGTCTCCACTACACACTGGTATATAAAACAATGTTTTGGAATAAAGGTGATGTGATGTGCCAATGAGACTTTGTGGGGGATTGTTGGAATTTGGTGAGTTTTGGGCTGCTGGCCCATTAGACAAATTTTGAAATTCTCTTTGGCCCACTTGTGCATGACAGCATATGGCTGTGCTAGTGGTGCTAAAGTTTAGTCTCACATTGCTAGTTGAAGGGGAGTTTGACCACCTTATATAGTAGAGTGTTGCACTACTCACTAAGGTGTGACAAGAAGAGAAGCCCTCGCGCACTCCTCCTCCGACGCCGCCCGCCACGCCTCGTCACGGTTGCGAGAATCTCGCCGAGCCGAGCTTTATTTTGCTGGTTGGGAAAACTGATTATAAGTCATTAACGGACGCGTTAATTACAGCCGTTTCTAGTTTTTATGGACGTGGACTGTTACCGACTCGGATGTGGTCTGAGCCCCATGATCTCCCTAACCTGTACTATATAAGCGTCTGTGCTAAACCTAATCGGTGAATCAATCCACAACACGCACCTACCTCTAGAACCTTGCGCCGCTGCTTTCGTCTTCCCCATCCTGGCTTGCGGCGTGCACTGCAGATCAGGACAGTAGGCATCCGGAACCCCGTCTCTCGTGAACCTGTACGAGTGAGGGGGCGATCAGGTTTTTGGGGAGCGCTCAAGCGCGACTACTGGCAACCACGGCGTCGTCCGACGACGACTTCTCCCCGGACGTCCGACCTCTTCGGCAACTTCAACATGGGCGACAGCTATGCTGCTGCTACCGCTGCGGCTACTGCCGCAACTGCATCGTATGTGATCTCAATTTCTCTCTTTCGGATTATGCTAGAGTTTCTAGTTCTAGCGTTTGGCGTAGATGTGATAGGTTTGTCTTGTATAGATGTAATATGTTTATCTACTCTATTGATCTGCATATTTGGTTTTAGTACCATTTATATGATCATGCTTAATCAGTTTATTATTCGGATTAAATCATATGAATTATTATTTATATTTCCAATAGCTAGCAGCGTCGCCGCCTAAGTAGCAACGCCGCCGTGCCTGAGTAGCAGCGTCGCCGCGCCTGAGTAGGAACGCCGCCGTGCCTCTATAGTCGGGGCGGCCACCCCTTGTAGCAGGGACATCGTGTCTCTGTAGTAGAGAGGGTCAAGGGCCTGCTTCCGCTTGCAACACTGCAGGTTCCCATGCTTGCTCCTTGCATCACGGCGGCGCCGACCGACTTGCAGCGACGCGGACCAAGAGGCGCGTCTTGCTGTGGCGGAGGGAAGGCATGGTTGTGCTGTGGAGGAGACTAGCAGCCGTGCGAGGTGGGAGGGAGAGGGTGGGCACGGGCTGAGGTGGGGATTTTCTATGGAGGAGAGAAGGTAGGAGAAGATAAGGTGGAGAAGGTGGGGTGGGTCTAGACATGCGTTGTGCACGTGAATAACTGTCGTGGGTCGATCGGTGGTGTGGGTCCGAAGATGGGATGCGTGGAAGGGAGTGCGTATAGAGGCGTGGAGACGCTGTTGACCCGGACGATGCCATCGTCCGGAGGATGGAGGATGGATATCATTTTCCAAATTTTAATTGGCTTGCGGCCCGCCAGTGAAATGGCACGGACATGTACAACTAGTCGATAGGTACTTCACTCGGAGCAGACTGTACTGCCGGTGCGACGAAAGGCTGGCTGCAGTACAAGCTGTACTCGCTCCCGTTCTCTCGGACATCAACACAATGACGACACTATGAGTAGTACGCACCTTTTTTTTCTCGACACTATGAGGAGTAGTACGTACTTCTGCTGGCGACTAAAAAGTACAGTACTACTAGTACAACACCTCAAATCCTCCCTCGATCCGTGGCAGCGAAAAGCTATAAGCACAATCAATCAGTCGCTAGGACTAAATCCTCTGAAGATAAGGAGATCCAGCATATGCGAGGAAGTTCCTGCAGGGTCGAACTGGGAACACATGAGATGGATCTCTGGATCGATCCAGCTCGGAATGACTCCCACACTCATGTGTTCTCAGGTCGCCCCTGCTGGAGCCCCCTTGCCGGACATGGATTGCTTGATGCATGCGTGGTGAGTCGTACTTGAGGTATATATGTTCTATTCAGAAAATGCGTGTTTCATTTCTTCTTCTTCCTCCTCTCGGTTTTTTCAGTGATCAAGCTGGTACAATCGGTGACATTGGATGTTCAGTTCGAGCGACAGAGGAGGGTGTGGTAGGGAAGGCGACGCACACGGAGGGACATGGCGGAGGCGCAGAGCCACAAAATAAATGCCGCGACGAGCTCCAGATGCAAGAGGGTGGATGTTGGTGTGTACTCCGCACCTCCGATCTCGTTTGGGCCACAGGAACTGCATAAAACCGACACTGTATTTTTTAAGGGAAAACCGACATTGTTTTTAATTTTTTTTAGAAAAACTCATTTACAGGGTATTTGTACGATACCAATTGGATCCAAGCACAGTCTATCTTCTGTCGGAAACGCAACGAGTGCATATGAAATTTAAGTGCAGCCGTCTGAAGACAGTTGCTCGGGCTATCTCTAACTAGGGTGTTGGGCATACTAGAAAATTACGAGTTGATAGCATAAAACTATCATTTTGTATGTCAAATTTACCATTTCATACCAGTCGTTCTCAAAATCGCAAAATAGTACCACATTTGAATCTGATTGTAGCAATATGCGCCGATCTGTCGTTGATAGCGAATCAACCCCGCTTAGCACCCAAGGGCCCACCTGTCAGGGCCACGTGGCACGTGATAGACGCCGCCCCGACACGCCCGTTAACCGGCGCCGCTTTAGTGGGTCCCACCTCGGGGTGGACCTCAGTCTCTGTCCTCCCCACTGTCTTCTTCCCCGAGCTCGGTGCTGCGCCGCTGCCGCCGCTTGTCCGCCGCCGTCTGCCCGCGCCTCGCCACCGCCGTCGTCGCCATGCCCAGCTGGCATGACGGGTCCTCCTCCAACGGGAGCATTTTAGAGGTAAGATTTCTCCATCTTGTTGGAATTAGGGTTTCGGCCGATTTGTGATTTCTTCGATTTCCCCAAATTCCCCTGGATTAAACTCGATTTTCTCTTCGATTAGGAGTTCACTGCGCTTGACCATGCTCCCGCTACCACTGATGACCCAACATTTTATGGAATCGCCGATGATTTCCCTGAGCTGTGTCGTGGCCACAAGTTGCCACTGCGCAAATGTGTTGCATTCGAAGGGATCAATGCAGGCAGAAAGTTCTACCTGTGTCAAGTGGGGCATGTAAGTTTCCTTAACCAGAAATTTGGAGTCATGTCATCTGCTTAGTGACCAGAAAATGCTAATATGGAATCATCATCTGCTAATTAAATGTAATGCTGCAATCATCATCAGTTAGTATGGAATGATTAGGAAATGTGTAATGCTTAGTGTCTAGAAAATGCAAGCATCAGTATATATGTTAATATAGAACATTTAGTGGACCTGGAATATTTAGTGGGCAGAACATCATCTTGTTCTTACATATTTAGTGGAATAATTGTGATGAGCCCAATATAATTGTTGCTGTTTTTGTTACAGTAATAAGTTCACGAAATCATAAGTGTAGACTGAAATCATAAGTGTAGACTGATCTGAAACATATAGATAGTATAAGCACTGTTTTTATGCTATCAACTCAAGTGTAGACTGATCTGGGACACTGTTTTTATCATTGTACAGCAGGTCAATAATTGTGGATTTTATAGTTGGATAGATCCAGAGTGGCCTGCCACAATGAAGAATGCATTGGCTAGGCTGTGGGAAATATAGAATAAAAATAATAGTGCAAGAATTGAAGAGAGGTATGAGTCATCCAAGATGCTGAAGGATCTTGTTGAAGAGAAGGAAAAAGCTGTCAAGAAACATGCATGCCTTATTAACTAACAAGTTTTTTGAGGAGACTGGGAAGAAGGCTATGGAAGAAAACAGGAGGAGGATTTACAGTGAGGCTGAGCAGGAAGAACAGATGGAGAAGTATATTGCAGGGATGAAGAATGAAGTGGAGGTGTACAAGCAAGGGAATGAATAATTCAAGAATCTACTAAAAACCCAAGCAACAGTTTATAAGGAGAAGCAGAAGAAGTGGGAGGATGAAAAACATGCTCTGAAAGAGGAGAAGAAAAAATTAGAGTACAGTCTGTTTGATCTTTTCAATGCCACTGATAGTAACAAGGAGAATATCAAGAGGATCAAAGCAATATGTGATGAGTAGTGATGGAGTACCTACCTAGTTTGTTGCCCATTTATGTAATGGATGTATAAGAACACTTTTATATGTGTTGTGTAAGAACCTAGTTGTGTACCTTCTTAGTTTGTTAGGATGGATGTTGAACTTATTGTGGTAATGGTTGTTAATCTAGTAATGGATGTTGAACTTATTGTGGTAATTTGGTTCACTGTATAAAAAATATGACTTATTGTGCTAATACTAGTATCTTGTGTAGTTGGGATCTTTGTATGTCTAATGGATGTAGAAGCAACATTGTGTTGTCGAGAACCCTATAGGGGTCTCGACAACTTTTTAAAGTCACCCACCTTTAACTAGAAGCAACATTGTGCCCTCTAGGGGTCTCAACAACTTTTTAAAGTCACCCACCTTTAACTAGAAGCAACATTGTGTCTCGACAACTTTTTAAAGTCACTCACCTTTAACTAGAAGCAACATTGTGTTGCCGAGAACCCTTTAGGGGTCTCGACAACTTTTTAAAGTCACCCACCTTTAACTAGAAGCAACATTGTGTTGTCAAGAACCCTCTAGGGTTATCGACAACTTTTTAAAGTCACCCACCTTTAACTAGAAGCAACATTGTGTTATCGAGAACCCTCTAGGGGTCTCGACAACTTTTTAAAGTCACCCACCTTTAGCTAGAAGCAACATTGTGTTGTCGAGAACCCTCTAGGATCTCAACAACTTTTTAAAGTCACCTTTAATATAACATTCTAAAATACATCCATAAAAGAACACTATTGTCATCCATAAAAAAACACTATTGCCCACATTTCAAAAACAATCACAGCTTCACCATCAAATTGAAAGATAGTCTTAACCAACAAATATCATACATAGTTTTAAACAAGCTCTTCCTAGGACATCAACACATAGTCTTACACATAATCAGTCTTACACATAGTTTTAAACAAGCTCTTCTCATGACATCAACACATAATCTTAACCAACACATAGATTCATACACATTTCAAGCATCCTTGACAGAAGCAGATTTTTTCTTCTTGTAGCTTGAATGCTTCCCAGCATTAAGGTATCCTGCCATCCTTGTTGTGAGTTTAGTTGGCCTTTTGCTAAGCCTTGTTGGTGCAGAACTGGAACCACCTTCAGCAGCACTCCTAGGTGCAAGGAAGGGTCTTGGGGCTGTAGATCTCTGTGGCGCAATTGGAGGGGCTGATGTAGTTCTTGCTGGAGTTGTAGCAGGCTGCCTTGGAGGTGCTGTTGGAGTTCTTGCTGTTGGAGGGGCAGGTGCTGTTGGAGGGGCTGATGCTGTTCTTGCTGGAGTTGTAGCAGGCTGCCTTGGAGGTCCTGCTGCTGTATTACCAGATGTAGATGCACACTGTGACTGCAAACAATAAACAAATTCAGGAATTAATTAACTTTGTGAAAGCAAACATGGTGAGGAATTAGTAAACTAGATGTAGGTGCACATTACCATGTTGATTTGTTTCCTCACTGCTAGGTGAGGTTTCAATGGGACATTGCAGCTGGTGTACCTATGGCCTGTGAGCTTGCAATTGCTGCAAGTTATTGTCCCCATTCTAGAAGTATCCCTAGGTGCTGGCACCTCAAATGCTCCTTTCCTCCTTACTGTTTGCTTTCTTCCAGGTTTGTCTCTAAAGACTGGAGGATCAATATCTGGAGTGTCTGTCTTTGTCCAGTCATCAGGGCCAGGTACAGGGTAAATTGTGTGCTGGTAGGCAGCTAGGTAAGTTGATTTTTTGAAGAAATCATTGACATAATCCTCAGGAATTTGCTTAATTTTCATGATTGCAGCCACTGCATGATTGCTGGGAATACCTGTGACATCCCACTTCCTACATGAGCATGTTTTTGCCCTCAGGTCCACTGCTAGGATTCTAGCCCCAGATGTGACTTGCCATAAGCCAACCTCACAATTCTTAGCAATGCAATCCATAGAAAACTTCTTGGACTCTGCCAACAATTCAGAATAAGTAGGTGTGATTTTCCAGTAGGTTCTATGCATCTTTTCCCTGATCCCACTATACCTCACCATAAATTTGTCTCTTATCCCTTCAAGCATTGTTCTAATTGGCTTGTTTCTAACATTCAAGATCATCTTATTAAAAACCTCACTGAGGTTGTTCACTACTAGATCTGTCTTGCATGTTGTGTCAAACAAATGCCTAGCCCAAGTTTGAGGTGGGATTTGAACTACCCAATTGTAAGATCTTCACAATCATCTTTTAGAGCTTGCATTGTAAGGTCAAAACCTGCTCTAGTGTATGAATATGAAGCTGCAAACATGTGTTTTTTAAGTGATTCTCCTCTGAAGCCAGCTGTCTGGAAATTTGCATATATATGCCTAAGACAATATCTCTGTGGTGAGTTTGGGAATAATGTGGATATTGCTTTGAGCAGTTCCTACACAATTATTTGTAGCTGGGTTTAGTCCCTTCTGCCTATCACAGTTCATGGAAATGCAATACTAGAATAAGAAATGTAGTGGAAAAAATGTTCAAGGTGGGTTTAGTACCTTCTGCCTATCAGAGATGATGGTATAGGTACCAAACCTAGAATTCCCTCCTAAGCAATACTTTAGCTGGGTTAAAAACCACATCCAGCTAGCTATGTCTTCTCTATCAACTACACCAAAGGCAATGGGAAAAATATTTTTATTCCCATCCCTTCCAGTAGCTGCAAGAATTTGTTGTCCAGTGGTGAGCTTTATGAAACATCCATCCAAACCTAGATTGCATAGCAAAGAAAACATTAGCCAAAAGGAAAGTATCATGAAACATCCATGAATTCAAACAAAGATGTAGTAGTTAGGTTACCTATAAAAGGCCTGCATCCATTTAAAAATCCCTCCTTTGAAGCATTTAGGCAAATAAACAACCCATGAAATCTAGGATTTGGGCTAGGATGCTCAACAAGCTGCTTAGTAGTCACCACACACCTTCTTCCTGGATTTGTATCAAGAACAGCCTGCAGATAATCCCTAAGACGTGTGTACTGCTTCTTTTGATCACCAGTCACAACCTTGAATGCTTTAGTCCTAGCCCTATAAGCTTTGCTTTTTGGAATTTGTACACCATATTTCTGCCTAGCATTGTCCATGAGAGTATCCACACATGTGTTAGGATCAACTCTCATAGCCTGCTCAGATTGTTGAGCTACCCAATTAATAGTGACCTTGGTGTTCTCTCCACTAGGTATACATGTATGCAAGGCTCTAAATTTCCTTATTGTGAAGGTATTATCATGTGCAATCTTGGAAGCATATATAAAGAAAGGACAGTTCTGAGGGGGTCCTCTATGAGTACAATCAACAATGATCCTTTCACTACTATTTCTATGATAGTGAAAATTTCTCAGTTGTGCAATATGGTAGGTCCTAAGAGCAATTCTAAAATCATAGACAGTGTTGAAGCATAGTTTGAGACAAAATTGCTCATGGGGGTTAGCTCTCTTTGGATCATACCATATCCTTTTTGCTAGTTTCTTCAATTTCCTATTCCTTCCACAACTAGTAGCAAACTTTGTCACAAATCCATCATCATCATCAGAGCACAACTCATCATGGCTCCATATCTCATCATCACTTGGGATAAAATAGTAAGGTTCTTCAAAACCAGCCTCATGATGAGCCCTGGTAGTAGGACCTAGCCTCTTTGTTGGCTTCTTTGCAAATATATATGGTTCAGATAATTCTTTAGAATCTAATTCCTTATCTCCTTCTTCATCCTGGAATAACTCCTCAACATCAGTGTCTCCTTCACAGTGAAGAAGAGGGTCTTCTCTCTGCCTCTTCTATTCATTGAGAAGCTCCAACATTTCTGCCTCCTCATTATCCTCCACTGCTCTATGTTGTTGATGCTCCTTTAATTTCCTAACAAGGTCAACCTCAGCTCCCACCGGAATATTTTGCTTAGCATCATCCTTTTCTCTCTGTTTCCTCTCCTCCCCCAATTTTCTAATTAGGGCCAGCTCAGCTTCAATCCCTTTATTGTGCTCTTCAGGATTAAATTCACATGTCTTGTACTGGAACCAGTCCTCTTCTTCATCTTCATTTATGCATTCAACATCAACTGCCTTTCCTTGTAGATTGGAGCTTTGTTGTGTGCCAAAATATAAGGCTTCTGTAACATCAATAGCTACTGGGTAAAAATAATTAGCATCAACAGGGATTATTTCTTGTTCTTGTTCTTCTTCTTGGTCATCTGACTAATAATCTAACAACTAAGTCACACCTTCTTTGTCAACTGAAAACACAACATCATCATTCAAAGGCTGAGCTTCTGTGCCATCAATATTCAACTGAACAGGCCATGGGGCAGCGGAATCCAGTACAGTGATGTTGAGCAACTTGTCATCCTCAAATTTCTTCAACATCTCGTACACCTTTCCCATACTGTCAATTGTATCCATTCCACTATTTCCTTTACCTTTTTCTTCAACATAATACAACTTATTGTTGGTTCCATATCCATGCCCTTCTACAAGTGCTAACAAATTTAGCACTGTTATGTCTGATTGGCCCAATGTTCTCTCTAAATTGTCTAGCCCTGGGAAATGGAACCTTATCTCCCATATGTCATCATCTAAACTGCATAAGTGAAATAAAGAACAACACTACAGTCAATTAAAGCAATGGCAGAACATATGAAATTTAAACAGTACATTAAATACAATGGATACAACATTACAATAAGCATCATCCTTTACTAAATTACAACATTACAGTAAGCATCATCTATAGTAAGCATCATAACCTTTACAAAATTACAAAATTACAGTAACCTTTACTTCACTAGTGGAAAAAGGGCTATCCGTTCGCGACCCCTCAGGGCATTTGTCCTGGTTGCGCCACCAACCGGGACTAATGCTGGCACGCGTCCCGGTTGGAGCGGGCACGGGGCCAGGGGCATGCGTCCCGGTTGGTAAGGGGGAATACGTCCCGGTTGGAGCCACCAACCGGGACTAAAGGTTTGGCCACAGCCACGTGGCATGGCACGCACCTTTAGTCCCGGTTGCTGGCTCCAACCGGGACTAAAGACCCCCTGCCCTCTATAAATGCAACGCCCCAGCCCCCTCTGCCTCCACTCTGTTTTTTCGAATGGTGGAAGGTGTGAGGGGGTGTGCTAGTTTTTTCTCATGCATGCATTGAAGGTGTTTGATGAAATGTTTGAGTGAATAATCCCGTTGAATTTCTCATAGAACAAAAATATAGAAGGTGTCCGAGACGCACTTGAGCTTTCTCCTCTTTATTTCCCTCGATCGAGGTTAGCAATCTTATCTTTTCTAGGTCATTGATACAATTCATGTGTCGGTGTGAATTGGTTATTTCACTATTTATGATGTCCTGTTTTTTGATAAACTTACTTATATGATGCAGATGAACGGTCGGGAATGGATGTACGGTGACCGGCGCGTAGCCGGGTATATCAAAGGCGTGGATAAATTTATCGATGTGGCTACGGCAAACAAAGAGAATGGATTTATATGTTGTCCATGTGTTCAATGTCGGAACAACAAGGAGTACTCTTCCTCGAAAATCATTCGCGGCCACCTGATTATGAAAGGTTTCATGCCCAACTATAATTGCTGGACCAAGCACGGGGAAAGAGGGGTTATGATGGAAGATGGTGAAGAAGAATATGATGATAACAACTATCATCATATGTTTCCTGAATACAGTGATACTGCAATGGAAGACAATGGAGAGGAAAGAGGTGAAGAACGGGCATCAGATGAGCCGGCTGATGAACTTGGTAGGGTCATTTCTGATGCAAAGCGAGACTGTGAAACAGAAAATGAGAAGTTGAAGTTAGAGGGCATGTTAGAAGATCACAAGAAATTGTTGTACCCAAATTGTGAAGATGGCAGCACAAAGCTCGGTACCACACTGGAATAGTTGCGATGGAAGGTAGAGTGTGGTCTAACTGACTCCTCATTTGAAAAGATGCTGAAAATAATGAAGCCGAAGTTTCCAAAACATAACGAACTTCCCGAGAGTACCTACGAAGCAAAGAAGACTCTCTGTCCTCTGGGATTAGATGTGCAAAAGATACATGCATGCATTAATGACTGCATCCTCTACCGCGGTAAGGAGTATGAGAATTTATATAAATGCCCGGTATGCAATGCGTTGCGGTATAAGATCAGACGAGATGACCCTGGTGATGTTGAGGGAGAGCCCCTCCGGAAGAGGGTTCCTGCTAAGGTTATGTGGTATGCTCCTATAATACCAAGGTTGAAACGCATGTTCAGAAACAAAGAGCATGCCAGGTTGTTGCGATGGCACAAAGAAGACCGTAAGAAAGACGGGAAGTTGAGACACCCTGCTGATGGGTCACAGTGGAGAAAAATCGAGAGAGACTTCCCAGACTTTGCAGGTGACGCAAGGAACTTATGCTTTGGTCTAAGTACGGATGGCATGAATCCTTTTGGGGAGCAGAGTTGCAGTCACAACACCTGGCCCGTGACTCTATGTATCTACAACCTGCCTCCTTGGTTGTGCATGAAGCGTAAGTTCATTATGATGCCAGTGCTCATCCAAGGCCCGAAGCAACCGGGCAACAACATTGATGTGTACCTTAGGCCATTAGTTGAAGAACTCTTACAGTTGTGGGGCAAACCAGGTGTACGTGTGTGGGATGAGAACAAACATGAGCCATTTGATCTACGAGGGTTGTTATTCATAACCATTAATGATTGGCCTGCTCTTAGTAACCTTTCAGGACAGACAAACAAGGGATATAAGGCATGCACCCACTGTTTAGATAAGACCGAAGGTACATATTTGCATAAATGCAAGAAGGTTGTGTACCTAGCGAATCGACGATTTCTTCCGACCAATCATCCCGTAAGAAAGAAAGGCAAGCATTTCAAAGGCGAGGCAGATCACCGGAAGAAGCCTGAACTCCCTGCTGGTGATGATGTATTTGGTATGGTCAAGGACATAGAAGTAATCTTTGGAAAGGGTCCCGGCGGTCAATCAGTTCCGAACGACGTCGCTACAGGACACACACCCATGTGGAAGAAGAAATCTATATTTTGGGAGCTGCCATATTGGAAAGTCCTGCGTGTCCGCTCTTCAATCGACATGATGCACGTGACGAAGAATCTCTGCGTGAACCTTCTAGGATTCCTAGGCGTGTATGGGAAGACAAAAGATACACCTGAAGCACGGGAGGACCAACAAATTATGAAAGACCCAAAGAACATGCATACACATAACAAGATGGATAAAGGGCGTCACTTAAGTCGTGCCAGCTATGCTCTTACCAAAGCAGAGAAGGAAATATTTTTTGAAGTCCTTTACAGTATCAAGGTGCCGTCGGGCTTCTCATCTAATATAAAGGGGATAATAAATATGGCAGAGAAAAAGTTCCAAAACCTGAAGTCTCATGACTGTCACGTGATTATGACGCAGTTGCTTCCGATTGCATTGAGGGGGCTTCTACCGGAAAATGTTCGAGTACCCATTGTGAAGCTGTGTTCATTCCTCAATGCAGTATCTCAGAAGGTAATCAATCCAGATATTCTGCCAAGGTTACTGAAGGATGTGGTACAATGTCTTGTTAGTTTTGAATTGGTGTTCCCACCATCCTTCTTCAATATTATGACGCATCTCCTGGTTCATCTAGTGGAAGAGATTGCCATTCTCGGTCCGGTATTTCTGCACAATATGTTCCCCTTTGAGAGGTTCATGGGAGTCTTAAAGAAATATGTTCATAACCGTGCTAGACCAGAAGGAAGCATCTCCAAGGGATATGGAATAGAGGAGGTCATTGAGTTTTGTGTTGACTTTATTCCTGACCTTAAGCCGATTGGTGTTTCTGACTCGCGGCATGAGGGAAGACTAAGTGGAAAAGGCACGCTGGGAAAGAAAGCAATGATATGTAGGGACGGGGATTCTTTCACTAAAGCACACTACACAGTTCTACATAATTCCACCTTGGCAGCTCCGTATATCGAGGAACACAAGAATATTGTACGCTCCAAAAACCCGGGGAAGCCTGAATCATGGATTACAGATGAATACATGAAGTCTTTCGGTGGTTGGATGCAGACACATCTCTTGAATGACACCACTGTTGGAGATCAGCTATACTTGTTGGCCGCGTCACCATCTTCTACTGTATTGAATTTCCAAGGGTACGAAATAAATGAGAATACATTCTACACGATCGCCCAAGATAAAAAGAGCACCAACCAAAATAGTGGTGTCCGCTTTGATGCAATAGACGAGAATGGACAAAAGGACACATATTATGGTTACATAGAGGAGATATGGGAACTAGACTATGGAGTCTCTTTTAAGGTCCCTTTGTTTCGCTGCAAATGGGTCAACCTGAATGGGGAAGGGGTAAAGATAGACCAGTTGTACGGAATGACAACAGTGGATCTCAACAATCTTGGTTATAGAGATGAACCATTCGTCCTAGCCAATGATGTGTCTCAGGTTTTCTATGTGAAGGACATGTCCTCCAGACCGAAAAAAAGAAAAAAAAATGCAAACGAATACATCATATGATGAGCCAAAGCGTCACATAGTTCTTTCAGGGAAAAGAAACATCGTGGGAATCGAGGACAAGACAGACATGTCAGAAGATTATAATAAGTTTGATGAAATTCCGCCCTTCACAGTGAAAACTGACCCAAGCATTCCGTTAAGTAAAGAAGATGCTCCATGGTTACGTCTGAAGCGGTCATAAGGAATGACATATGCCAAGAAGTTCATGCTCATATTATGTAACTCTAGTTCATGTCTTTCGCGGTTTGTGGCTTGACCGAAGGATATCTTTCGCGGTTTGTGGCCTTTAGTCCCGGTTTTGTAGTCTCAGTTTTTAATATTAATAAATGTCTTGAGTGTTAGTCCCGTTTTGTGGCTGGACCGGGAGTGCCTCTATGACCAGTTTCTTGGAGATGCCGGAGGACTGGGATCCGGCGGCATCTCCCTGAAACTGGTCGTAGTGGTGTCCCTGCTCTCGAAAACCATCTTGCAGCTTGTAACTTCTCTAACTAGATCAATACGCCTCGGAGCTAACTAATTTCACATATTAGGGAGTGCCTCTATGACCAGTTTCTCGGAGATGCCGGAGGACTGGGCTCCGTCGGCATCTCCCTGAAACTGGCCGCAGTGGTGTCCCTGCTCTCGAAAACCATCTTGCAGCTTGTAACTTCACTAACTAGATCAATACGCCTCGGAGCTAACTAATTTCACATATTAGGGAGTGCCTCTATGACCAGTTTCTCGGAGATGCCGGAGGACTGGGCTCCGTCGGCATCTCCCTGAAACTGGCCGCAGTGGTGTCCCTGCTCTCGAAAACCATCTTGCAGCTTGTAACTTCACTAACTAGATCAATACACCTCGGAGCTAACTAATTTCACATATTAGGGAGTGCCTCTATGACCAGTTTCTCGGAGATGCCGGAGGACTGGGCTCCGTCGGCATCTCCCTAAAACTGGTCGTAGTGGTGTCCCTGCTCTCTAAAACCATCTTGGAGATGCCTCAAACTGGCTGGAGGACTGGACTCACAAGGATGCCTATTTATAGTACAAGCAGCTCGGCATAATGTCGACACTCACGACATAATGTCGACACTCACGACATAATGTCGACACTCACCCCTATTATTAGTGCTGACTCATCTTTAGTCCCGGTTGGTGTCTCCAACCGGGACTAAAGGTTCATCTTTAGTCCCGGTTGGTGACACCATCCGGGACAAGGTACAAGCCGCACGACATAATGTCGACACTCACCCCTATTATTAGTGTTGCCTGGCCCACTCTGCCGCAATCCAGGTTTAGGGTTTAGGGTTTAGGGTTTCTCCAACCGGGAATAAAGATGAACCCTCTCTTTATATAGGCATTTCCCTCTATTTATTAGGTAACACTCAAGACATTTATTAATATTAAAAACCGGGACAAACTGGGACTAGCTAACACTTAGGACTAAAGCCGCCCCCTTTAGTCATAATCATGCCTAGTCCTATAGTACGCAGCTTCAGGGTCTTCATCGTCGTCGTCATCATCATCGTCATTGTCACCTGCCACTCCGGGGATCCTCAGCCCATCCATGGCATATACCAGGGGCCATTCTAGCCTCGGATTCACGGCGGCCGGGAGAGGGGTCTCCTGGAAGACGATGCCGCTACCGCCGGGACAGTGTGGGGCCTGTGGCGGGTGGACTCGTGGGCACCGTAGGCGAGGATGGTCTCCCCCGGCGATGTAGCGCATCACTCTGATGATAGTACGGTTCTCCCACCATAGACGACGGCCGGCTTCGTTGTGGTTCACCGGTGGCGGGCCATCACCCTCGTACCTGGCGAGCTCCCTTTCCCGCCTATTAGCGAAGAAGGCATTCCAGGTGTCGTAGTTGTCGGGATCCCACTGGGGATCCATCCGCTGCTCCGGCGTGAGCTCATGGTAGAAGTGGTTTGTGATGGCCGCCTGGCGTGCGGAACCTTGAGGGACATGAGGAACAGGAACCCCTCCAGCGCTCAGCATCCAGCCGGCGGGCGGCCGGTAGCCCGGCGAACAAGGGTAGTTGGATGCGCACAGCGCCTCGGTCTCCTCGAGGGTCAGAATGGCCCAGTAGGCGTTGTCTATTGTTCTACGAGAGGAAGGTGTGTATGTGTGGATAGCCATGGCACGATCACCCTAAATATAGAGGGAAAGGGCGGGAAAACTTGGCGTGAAGCTTTGGGAAACGGCGGGAAATATCTTTAGTCCCGGTTAGTGACTACATCCGGGACTAAAAGCTCTAGTAGAAAGGAAAGGGCGGGAAAACTTGGCGGGAAGAGGTGGGAAATGGCAGAAAATATTTTTAGTCCCGGTTTGTGACTACATCCGGGACTAAATGTCTGCCGAATCGGCATGAAGTTATGTGCTGAATCACGGCATAGTTTGTGATGTTGTGCTGAATCATTTTTAGACTCGCAATATGTGGTTTCTTCAGAGATCCAATGCAAGTTCTAACGATGCCCGTCCCCTATCTTCATGCACACCGGTTCGACCATAGTTAGAAATTCAGATAATTCAAAACGGGCATAATAAATTCAAAAAAATCCGAACAATGAAAATCCTTTGCGTGGTGTCATATTTTGTTACATAGTTGAAAGGAAAAATACCAGACTTGGTATATTGATCATGTTTCGAAAAAACCTTCACAAAATGACCTATCATGTTCGAGGTTTCATGGCTTTTGGTCCAAATGATCGATGTTATGTGCTGAATCACGGCATAGTTTGTGATGTTGTGCCCATATTATGCATGTGTGTGTACATTGGTATGGAGAACAATGTTGCAGGAGGAAGTTTTCCTTTTTGTCGCACGGAAAAGCCCTTTTCCATTTTCCGAGCGCAAAAAACGGGTCGTTTTGTGAAGTAACCACCAAAATGCCGTTTCAGAATGCTACCGTCCCATTTTCCTAAAATACTAGACCACCTTACATGGACTATCTCCCAACCGGTACATGTCAAACCTTTTCGTCCATCCCGGGTAAAAAGGACAAATGTCTGCGGAATCAGTAGGAAGTGGGTCCGGTTTGTACTACAGGTACATGATCTATCGCCCGTGATTTTTTGAAAAAATAATTTTTAGACTCGCAATATGTGGTTTCTTCAGAGATCCAATGCAAGTTCTAACGATACTCGTCCCCTATCTTCATGCACACCGGTTCGACCATAGTTAGAAATTCAGATAATTCAAAACGGGCATAATAAATTCAAAAAAATCCGAACAATGAAAATCCTTCGTGTGGTGTCATATTTTGTTACATAGTTGAAAGAAAAAATACCAGACTTGGTATATTGATCATGTTTCGAAAAAACCTTCACAAAATGACCTATCATGTTCGAGGTTTCATGGCTTTTGGTCCAAATGACCGATGTTATGTGCTGAATCACGACATAGTTTGTGATGTTGTGCCCATATTATGCATGTGTGTGGACATTGGTATGGAGAATAATGTTGCAGGAGGAAGTTTTCCTTTTTGTCGCACGGAAAAGCCCTTTTCCATTTTTCGAGCGCAAAAAACGGGTCGTTTTGTGAAGTAACCACCAAAATGCCGTTTCAGAATGCTACCGTCCCATTTTCCTAAAATACTAGACCACCTTATATGGACTATCTCCCAATCGGTACATCTCAAACCTTTTCGTCCATCCCGGCTAAAAAGGACAAATGTCTGCCGAATCGGTAGGAAGTGGGTCCGGTTTGTACTACAGGTACATGATCTATCGCTCGTGATTTTTTGAAAAAATAATTTTTAGACTCGCAATATGTGGTAAATAATTTTTAGACTCGCAATATGTGATTTTTTAGATCCAATGCAAGTTCTAACGATGCTCGTCCCCTATCTTCATGCACACCGGTTCGACCATAGTTAGAAATTCAGATAATTCAAAACGGGCATAATAAATCCAAAAAAATCCATACACTTCTTATGTTTAAAGTTTTTCTAAATTCCAAATTGATATTAAAAAAATATAAGTTAATTCATTTTTAATTGTAAATGGTTCATATTTTAAATGGTTACATTAATTATTTTTTAAAACAGAAAATGGTTTTGAATTATTTATTCAAATCCAAACACTTTTTATGTTTAAAGTTTTTCTAAATTCCAAATTAATATTCAAAAATATAAGTTAATTCATTTTAAAAGGTTACATTAATTATTTTTTAAAAATAGAAAATGGTTTTGGATTATTTATTCAAATCCATACACTTCTTATGTTTAAAGTTTTTCTAAATTCCAAATTGATATTAAAAAGATATAAGTTAATTCATTTTTAATTGTAAATGGTTCATATTTTAAATGGTTACATTAATTATTTTTTAAAACAGAAAATGGTTTTGAATTATTTATTCAAATCCAAACACTTTTTATGTTTAAAGTTTTTCTAAATTCCAAATTAATATTCAAAAATATAAGTTAATTCATTTTAAAGGTTACATTATTTATTTTTTAAAAATAGAAAATGGTTTTGGATTATTTATTCAAATCCATACACTTCTTATGTTTAAAGTTTTTCTAAATTCCAAATTGATATTAAAAAATATAAGTTAATTCATTTTTAATTGTAAATGGTTCATATTTTAAATGGTTACATTAATTATTTTTTTAAAATAGAAAATGGTTTTGACTTATTTATTCAAATCCAAACACTTTTTATGTTTAAAGTTTTTCTAAATTCCAAATTAATTATCATTTAAAAAACAATACAAATTTAAACCCCAAAATAAAAAATAAGGCGGGAACAGAGAGAAAATACCTGAAATTTTTTGAAAACAGGGGAATATGTCCTGGTTGGAGCCACCAACCGGGACTAAAGACCCCCTGCGCGCCAACCCTTGGTCTGCTGAAAATATTGGAGTATAGGTCCCGGTTGGTGGCTCCAACCGGGACGTATAACCCTTTAGTCCCGGTTGGAGCCACCAACCGGGACTAAAGGTCCTTTGGTTATAACCCTTTAGCCCTTCCTCTTCTTCTTCCCTTCCCCATCACTTCTCTGCTTCACCGACGCGCGCACAACCGCCCCCGACGCCGGTAGGCTGCCCGAGCTCGCCGCCCCCGACGCCGTCAGGCTGCCCGAGCCCGCGCGTTCCATCCGCCAGCACCGCCGCCTCCGTCCGTGCGCGCACCAGTCGTCGCCCACGACTCCGTCTTCCTCGACCCCGACCGTGCTCGCCGGCGTCGATTCGCTCAACCTCGACCTCCCGTGATCTCTCCGACCAACCTCACGCGCTCAGGGTGAGCAAGCGAACCTTCTGGATGCCTCCTTCCTTCCCCTCTCGCTGTAGTTCATGCCTGGGCCGTTAGATCCCGCGTTCGCCGCCGTCGGCCGTCGTTGTACCACCTGCTCCGGCAACCAACAGAGGGCGGCGCCTCCAATTTTGAGTCCGCCTGGATGCGCTGATTCCAGCACGCCAAGTCCCGCAGCCCCGCTTGCTCTCCTCCGCTGCCTACCATCGCCGTCTGACGTGTCTCCGGCGAGCCCAACGTGGCGTCTAGGTGGCATCCGCGTGGCCCTGGTCCCACCAGTCAGCCTCTAGGGCTAGCTCCTTCTCTGGTGACAAATGACCATGTTTCCCCTTTGCTTGCGTGACAGGTGGCCCTGGTCCCCCAGTCAGCCACTATGGCTAGTTGTTACTATGGTGCAAAAGGTTTAAACATTTGATTTAATAATTTTAGAATTTGAATAAAACTTGTAAATTCAATAACTTTTAATCTGTAATTCAGAAAAATACAAATAATATACCAAAATGTTCAGAAAATGAGAACTATCTATCTATGCTATAATCATGCATTGTTCAACAACTTAAATGACAAGTTTAATTAGAACACCCTAGTAACCCTAACAGGTGATTCCGGAGTTCCTTGAGTTAGGGTTTGCGCCCCTCGGAACCCCGATTAACTTGTCGAGCATGCTTTAGGGTTACATTCCAATGCACATTAACTTGTCATATCATCATCATTGCTTGAGCATTGCATCGATGCCATGTGTTGATTGTTTCCCTTTCTTTCCGGTGATTTGGTTCTTCTCGGTAGAATACGATATCGAGATCAAGACCATAGAAGATCGACGAACAATACTTGACCAACTATAATCAAGTCAAGTATTTTGTTAGTATCTAGTGTTACCTATCTGTTGGATAGTTTCCCTTTTGTAGCCTTATACTCATGTTCCCCTCTCATATGCATCCGAGGTTTCTCCGAACTAGGTTTTACACCCCTCGGAACTCCGGAATATTGATTTTAGTTGATTTTAGCTAGAGTTACCTATCTACTACACGGTTTCCTTTTTGTAGCTAGTTTTAGGGTTTAGGGTTTCTCTTCAT
Source organism: Avena sativa (assembly GCA_916181665.1). Taxonomy (NCBI): domain Eukaryota; kingdom Viridiplantae; phylum Streptophyta; class Magnoliopsida; order Poales; family Poaceae; genus Avena; species Avena sativa. The sequence goes on from OV702280.1 coordinate 431,795,177, forward strand.
TTTTATTATTGTGTATGTATATATTAGGGTTTCTCTGAATTAGGATTTATATCTCTCAACACCGTACTTAACTTTCTCCTTTAGCCGCTTTGACTTATTCGTTTTTCCACCTATGCAGAAAATATGGACCCACACGTCAGAGATGAAGAAAAGGAAGAGTTGATCCAAGGTGTGATCCGTGGGGAAGATAATTTAGACGTATCAACGTTTCTGAACAACTCGGGTGAGGGTGATCCTCTTTTTACCGGAATAGACAACTTGTTTGAGGTTGAAGGTGTTGCCTTTCGCGAGGGAGAAGGCGATGCCTTGTGTAATCGAGAAGATGACCGCTCCGGCGAGGTGCATGTAATATAATTAATTCATTAATTAATCATCTGCTATCTATATAGAAATAGTAACGACGATCTTTCTTCTTTTAGCCCTCCGGATCGAAGGAATCTACTGAAAAGAGCAGACGAGGCCCAACCAAAAAGTTGCAAGAACATGAGAGGTTCAGGATCGAAGATGTCGCTGAAGACGGCAAGCCGACAGCTCCCGAAGTTGTCGCAAACAAATTTGTGGCACAATGCGGAGTAATCGTTAGGGACTTAATCCCGATCACCATTAGAAATTGGAATAGGCCTGCTAATGCGGATGAAGAGGGAACATGTTTATTTGTCCCTAACCACGCCAAAGATTTACTGTGGAAGAGGCTCATGGTTAATTTCAAACTACCGAAGATAGAGCTGGATCCAAATGCGGAGGATCCAGTTGAGGACGCCTTACAACATGGGAGAGCCATGGAGGCTAAGGTCAGGGAGTGGGCTTTGAAGAAGATGGCCCAGTGTTTCACCAACTGGAAGAAAAGATTGCACCTTGACTATGTCGTGAAAGAGAAGACTCCCGATTTCAAGAATATTCAGTTTGAGAAGATAAAACCATTCTGGGCTGAGTTTGTGGAATACAAGACATCAGAAAAAGCTAAGAACATGTCTGCAACGAATAAGCTGAATGCTGCTAACAAGAAGTATCACCATACTATGGGGCAAGGTGGCTACATGGCTGGCATTCCTAAGTGGGAGAAACTTGAGAATGAACTGCGTGATAAAAAAGATCACCCAGAGACAGACGATTGGGTAGAACGTGCAAGGAATTGGTTTTACGGGCATGGGGGCACGTTGGACTCGGAAGGGAGGTGTATATATAACATACGATATAAAGAAGACCCCTTGCCAATAGAGAGGATCAGAAAAGCAGTACATGCTGTTAAAGATGGGGACTTCATTCCCGATAGAGAGAATGATGAGCTCACACTCACCCTTGGAAATAAGGAACATGATGGACGAACACGAGGCACAAGAGGCTCCCAACCATGGAGGACTGGGTTTTCAGAAGAGAGGAAGAAATATCCTGATAGAAGCCGTCAGAGGAGAAAGGACAGGGTGGAAGTTGAAGCAGATAGTCAGAAAGAGCGAATGCGTTTAATTGAAGAACGATTAAAGCAACAACAAGATGAAATTAACGCACCTAAAGAGCAAAGTACTACCGGCCCATCTCAGCAGCACACTGCTTTTGATGCTACCGGCCTATCGAATAATCGAAAAAGCAGTGTGGCTTCCACCGAGGTCCGGGTGATGACAATGGCGATGACGATGATGCACCGACGATGGCTCCTGTTGGCTACCCAGTGGATGATATCACAGAGATGACACACTGCGAGCTACATGTCAAAGTTGTGAACATATCAATGAAGGTGGCGGTCGGCTATGCCTTACCAATTGGACCCACACCAACTTACCATTGTCGTCCGGTTCCAGAGGGCTACGTTGTTGTCGGCGTGGATGAAATCATGCCCACCTTTGAAGTTTTGGATATTCACTACCCTGCAGGTGAAGGGGATGTGACTCTGCTGGGAGACGCAAAAAACGTCACCATTCTATGGCCGAAGGAATGTATCGTGCTTCGAAATCACACGCCAAGGCCATCTTCGCCGCCGCCTCACCCGTCTCCAGCGAGGTCGTCGCCGCCGCGGCAGCCGTCTTCGTCGCCTCACCCGGCTCCGTCGCCTCACCAATCTCCGGCGCAGCCATCGCCGCGGGAGCAATCGCCGGCGCCTAAGGGTCAAAAGCGTAAGCGTACCGCTACTGTGCCTCGTGGTAAGCGATCGCCGAAACGTAAACAAGAGCCTCTTCCAAAAGTACCAAAGGTTCCTCCCAAGAGAGCTTATGACTGTACTGAAGAGGAGACTGCGGTGATCGTTGATGCGGAAACGACAGCGTTTTTCGCTAAGCTGAGGCGGCCGAAAGAGCCAATGTTCCCCAGCACCAAAGAAGAAAAAGCCAAAGTGTTGAAAATGCTAAAGACTCTTCATCAACCCGAGCCAAAGCTGTCATCAGACTATGAGCGTTCTATTCTCAAGTCACATGCGGCACAAAAAGCCTCGAAGAGCAGTACTGATGCAAGCGAGAAATCTGTTACCCAGCTCGGAGAACAAGCAAAACAGACTTGCGTCCCTCTCAAGGTGATTTCCCAAACCAATGTGGGGTCGAGCAAATATGGGGCCGAAGAGCAGTATGATCCAGAGGTAGTTGCACAATACGGAGAAGCTGCCGCTGCTCAAGGTATGAGTATTGCCCAGTACTTATCCCAGTTAGAGTTCTTCCCCGTGAGTGAAGTAGCATACAAATACCAGTATGGCAAACCTCTCGTCAAACCTGAGGAGGTAAACAATCTTCCAACAAAAATGCGAAGATTACATAACTGGTACATGCATGCCACAAGGACCGGGGCTAACTGGATAGTGCTGAGGGTTACAAAAAAGCATCATGGGAAAGAAAAGGATGACATGATATCCATTGAATTTGATGAACTATTTCAATTATTCAATCAAGACGCCTTGGACAAATCGATCATCAGTGCCTATTGTCTGTAACTACTAATTCTGTAATTAATTTAGTCTCCAGCTATATTATTTTGTTTATTGCATGTATATAATCATATTGTAATATGCAGAATGAAGATTCTCGAATGCAGCAGAGGACAAATCTATGACATTGGCTTCATTGACCCATATTGGGTTCATGAAGCTAATCTCAAAATAAGCCCCCAGGATACGGAGGATAATATAGTACACGCGTTAAGGTTTCAAGAAACCAAAAGGGAAATACTATTTCCTTATAACTTCGAGTGAGTGTTATTGTCTTGTATACACTTTCTATTTCGCTTACTCGATGTTAAGTATATAATTGATTAGTTATGCATTTGCAGCTTCCACTATATTCTGTTAATCATTCAACTTGACAAAGGGCGTGTACTAGTCATGGACTTGAAACATAAACCCCTTGAGACGTGGAAGGACATGCAGATACTTCTCCAGCGGTAATTCTAATCATTACGACACTATATCGGCAACGTTCATAAATTTTATGATATCAAGTACTTGATAACTTATTTTATTCGTTTTCTACGCCGGGCAGCGCTTGGAAACGGTTCACCAACAAAGCTAGGGGTGTTTGGAAAGAGGATCTTACATTTCAACCACTAGATGTAAGCACCACTAGCTATATCCGCGCATCTCTTTGATTCTAGTTTTGATACAGTTATTATCATGCTTGATTATTATTTTGATTGAACTCTGTTCTCATAAAGTGCCTGACGCAGGGACCAGGTACAATCTATGTGGATACTATGTTTGCGAGTTCATCCGGCAGACGTGCGATGAGAAGGGCAGAAATTTAGAGCAACTCCACGTACGTAAACAATTTCTATAGTTTTTAATTACAATCAAATTGTGTTTAGTTTCATTCATATAGGCTGACTCCTTTTTTAAATTAGATCGAACGTCTACGGGACGGTCTTCTGCCAAAGGATCGCGTACGAGCAATTCAGGAGGAATTGGCGGGATTCTTGGATGCAGAAGTCTTAGACCCAAAAGGGGAATACTACTCGGCTGTGTATAGACAATAGGAATTGTAAAAATAGCAACTTTGAAGAAATTGGCCGGTAGCATCGAATAACAACTTTTGTATGTAGTGCATGAACTCGATCCGTGTATTGAATATAATATTGTCATCATGATGTAATATAAGGTTCCTTCATTGATAAGTGAAAATCACTAAATAAACAATAAAACAACCTAAATGAATTCTCTGCCGCGGCACAAAAAGTGGCGAAAATGCTGCCGCGGCAACAAAATGTGCCAAAATGAATTCTCTGCCGCGGCAGAGAAATGGGCCAAATCTCTGCCGCGGCAGAAGGTTATTAGTCCCGGTTCCTGTCACGAACCGGGACTAATTCTCCACCCCCCCTCGCCCTCTGCCGCTGCCACGTGTGCACCCTTTAGTCCCGGTTGGTGGGGCAACCGGGATTAAAGGTTAGGGCTTTAGTCCCGATTGCCTCGTCCCGGTTGGGCAACCGGGATTAAAGCCCCGTACCAACCGGGACCTATAGCCCCGTTTCCACCAGTGCTTCTAAATCAGGATACGGAAGCAGGGTCTAACATTTAGTACATAATTACAGTAATCAACCTTCTTTATTGCTAGATTTCACTAACCTTTACTGAATCCATGCTACATTGCAAATCTGGGTACTCCTATCTGAGGGAACATTGGGTAACCATTGCAAATCTAAATTACAGTAACCTTTACACTACCATCTGAGTACTCCTATCATCTCTAAGAAAATAAGGGAAAAATGGATGTTGTCGGAGAGAGAGAGGGGAGGGGATGAACTTACTCGAGTCCGCCGCCGAAGGATGTAGCCCACCGGTGGCTGCTCTTTGCCGGTGAGGCCAGCACCGCCTTGGCCAGCGCGGCAGCAGAGGCAGAGAGATGCAGCGGCGAGATATTGGGGGAGTTCTCCGCACCGCCAGCACGTGATCCCCCCTCAAAATATCCTACGTCGTCGAACTCGTCGCCGCCGCCAAGCTCGCCGCCGCCGGGAGTCGCTGCCGCCATAGCCAGTGAGGGGGGAGAGACACAGACAGGCGCGAGCGGAGTGGATTAACTAACCCTAGCCTATCCCAAGCGGCGCCGGTTAACGACCGTTAGACGGGCGTGTCGGGCGGCGTCTATCGCATGCCACGTGGCCCTGACAGGTGGGCCCTCGGGTGTTAAGCGGGGTGGATTCGCTATCAACGAAAGATCGGCGCACATTGCTACAATCAGATTCAAATGTGGTACTATTTTGCGATTTCGAGAGCGACTGGTATGAAATGGTAAATTTGACATACAAAGTGGTAGTTTTATGCTATCAACTCAGAAAATTACATGACACTTCGCCTTATGTTCATCTTATTCTGCTTGTTGATTTTCATGTACACCATGTGGTACACATGAGACGTAAAGTCTGAATGACAAAGCTTGACAATAAAATGGTTGTGGGCATACATTGATGCAGAGCCGGGGAAATGTTCCCCTTTTCGGTACACCTAAACTAGGTTGATTTTTTTTAAAATTGTATGCACCTAGATTTACTACTAACAAATCATGAAAGTATTATACTTGTTTGGTCACGAGAGGAGAAACATAGGTGATCCTCAAGCAGCTAGGGCTATTTCAGTTAATTTATGTGTCTTTATTGGGCATATGAGGTGGCAGCATCTTGATGTTAAAAGAAAATCTTTGCCACTCTATCCTCGCTCTGGAGGTGCACCTAGCATCGGCGGTGGGCACATGGGGTTGTGTGTCTGTTGGATCTTCTAGGATCTAGTCAAGTTTCATGTTCATTGGGTTGGTTGTAGATTAGGATCGTTTGAGTCTATTGTTCTTATCTTTGATGATGGTTTCTCCTCATGTGCGTAAGCCTTTGGGGTCTTAGCATAACAACTTTCTATCGGTCTACTCCAACAAGCTCTACTGCAATAAATTTTTGCCTACTCCGTTGAGGGAGAAGCGAGGATATAGTTTGTTTTCGGCTTGTTCAGTGTGATGACCCCATTCAGTGGAAACTAACCAGAGCGCAACACCACTCCACAGATCGAAGACTTTGGCCTCTCCCCATAACTTGTAGATCACCCCGTTGGACAATGACAAAAGGGCAAGGAGAAAGCACCTGAGACCCAGATCTTCCTTATTGAAGAAGCTAGGGCATGACCGTCATGGTTGGTCTCATTGAAGCACGCGATGCTAGGTCACCAGAGTGGATGAGTCAGCGAAGGCTGTCAGATTCCAAGTCCTCGGCGGAGATCTCCCTCTCGATGGCCGTCTCATGCTTCGTCTTGGGCGGAGCGATCGCGCCGTTGTTGCATACCTCACCGGGACAGGCTTGCATGTCCAGGAGCTCTGCCTTGCCGTCATCCTACTCCTTGAAGGAATCGAGTGAATCGTCTTCACCTCCTGCCAAGTACCACCACCAATCACCATCGATTCCCTAGTCCCCGCGCTTCCTCGGCGTTGCCGACCCATCCTCCCGTGATCCCAGAGAGTGGATGCAGGTGTCACGTCCCTCCACTCTCACGCGGTAGTCCCGCCCTTCCTAAATGTAACATGTCTTGGAAAGTCATCTTAACTTGCCAAAAGTATTATATTAGGAATAGAGGAAGTACTTTGTTAGGGGGAAAGGAAGTGCACATGATTTAGTAGTTCATGGTTGTTATTATGCGGTTGTGTTGAACAGACACTTCCACACTAGTTCACTGGATATATATAATGTCAACATGGCTAGAAGATGAGATCGTGCAACGATTAATCAACCGATGGTACATCGATATGTACTCTCTTATGCTCCAGGCTCTGTTTAGATAGGGCTTTGCAATAAAGTGGTTCAGGTTGGCGCTTTGCGCCCGCCGTAGGTCCCTCCAAAAAAAGATATGTACTCGCTTCCTAATTCGTGCGTTGTGGTTAGAGTCCTGCTTGAATTTGTTACACTTATTGGATTTATATAGGCCATGGCCCATGTGGCCAGCCTATGAAGTTAACAAATTCAAAAAATTTAAAGAGCTACGTGGAGGATAAATTTTAGTCTCATATTGCTGAAAAGGAGAGAGTTAAATCAGTTTATAAGGGAAGCTCTTTCACTCCCACAAAGTGAGTGAAAAGAGAATGACTGCACACACACACACACTTCCGCTGCCCGCCTAGCGCACATGTGTGTCACATCGCGCTTCATGAATCGAGTTCAATTTAGATATAGAATAGAGCTTACATGTGTCCTTGCCTTCTACTGTGTGATATTTCGGTCGGCTCACCTCACAGGCTATATGAGAGAGACAAAGTAGATCTAGTTCTTGCCAATTCTTGCTTTGTCCTTGGGCCCAAGTTCGTTTTTGCTGCGTCTCTAGGCTTTCTCATCCTGATGACTATGTGCATGACCGTCCGAAAAGCAGGCCTTCGAAGCTCGGTCCATTGAGATCCTCTTGTAGGAGATGAGTGATAAGATTTTTAGAGAGCGTCTTCGTGCGACTTCTCTCCTCCATTCGTCTATGTCCACGCCGATCGTACGTATTCTTCATCTACACACAAGCAGAAAAAAAAGCCTACTAGTGGTGTTTCCTTCTTAGAACTTGTAGCGTGAGAGTGACACACTACCAGTAATGTGCGTCCTGGTAAACTTTAATGTTAACTTGTGGGGAATGCTAACAGTAAGTCACCTAGTGATGGTATGTCCCTGGCATGCCACCACTAATATAATTATTGGTAGTGTTCTGCTTGAAGCGCACACCACCAATGGTATTACTTCTATGAATTTTTTAAAAAATGATGTTGCTATTACTGAATTAACAGCAACAATATGTGTCAACTAAAATATCATATTCATCGTCCACAAGAAATACATTCATAAGAGTAGCATATTATTACTAAATTTAACTAGTGTAGCATATTACAATCGCTGAAGACAAATATAACAATGTCTACAGAGATGTCGTTCTCTCTTGGGTCATTGTCCGAAAAGATTTCAGAGCCATCTAAGTTGTTCGGGGTCTTTGTAATGGAAATAGGCGACGTCAAATCGACAGTCGAGAAAGAAGATGCACCTCTCGCCGACATCATGGCCTTACTCCACTGTTGTCTACTGTAGATTGCAAATGATTTCCCATACATGTGTAAAAAATAGATGAGGCGCCGCGTGAATTGAAGTTCCTTGTATCATGTCATGCAGAGTGTTGTAAATTTACTCACGTGATGCATTCCTAAAGGATGGTTAGAGAGTAAAAAATATAAGAGACCTAACCGGTTTCTTAAACTGTTAGAGGGGTAAAAATTATAAAAGCCGGCCCTCCAAAGCGGAGGGGTTCCTAAAAGATGGTTAGAGGAGTAAAAATTACCCCTCCTGCCGTTTTAGGAAACATTACAAAGACCTCGAGAACTCCAGAGAATATTTTTAGCCCCCTCCTGCCTCCCGCCCGAGGTTCCTGCCCCCCTGCCGTTTACTCCCATCCACCCTCCCGTCGGCGCTGATGTCCCCGAATCTGGACAAAATCGACGTGCAGGTCCCTTCTGCACCCTCGCCGGCCATCCACGGTGGCTCCGTTGGCTCAACGCCGTCGCAGTCGAGCATCTTGTCCATGCCCATAGGGACAAACAACGTCGTATGGCCACCGCCACGATAGTCAAGGCATCTGAAAAGGTGGCGACAAACGCGTAGTGGCCCTGGAGATGGATCTTCGTCCTGCGCTAGCTCATGTGAAAGGGCATGTATGCCCCCATGTGTGGTTTTGGTAATTAATGACAATCTCTATGGACGAATGTATAAATTGAGTTTCACTTGTAGGTTTGTCCATTGGCATCGCTTGGTCCATGTGTTGGTCTCAAGGTTGAAAGATGAAGAAATGTCCAAGGGCTTTGTGCCATTGGAAACATGAAGAAAGAAGGATCTTGAAGGTTGATCAAGACAAGTACAAAAAGTTGCATCAAGATGGATCAACCTCAAGAAGGGATGAAGAAGGGCAAGCTCAAGATGCGCCATCTCTAAAAGATCTCATGCTTGAAGCTTACCATCCTCATGATCATGGAGTGATGAAAACAAGTTCAAAGAAGAGGTTTCCCCATGGAGTATGGGGGAGAAATTTGCAGGTCTTAATATTTATCAAGCAAGAGAAAACAAGAAAGGTGTTCCCACTATAGAAGAACAAGACGGTCTACATAAAGTTCAAGTGGGATACTCAAGGCAAATGTATGTTCTTGATAGGGCTTCTCTTTTGCCGGTCTCGTGTTGTTAGTTGGGAGACCGGGTTTAGGATAGATAGCCGTACTATCAAGAGGGGCTCTCAAGTGGCTGTCTCATTTGCATCATTCGGAGAGAGCTCAAACCTTTGCATTCATAGCATCATCTTTCTTGGTTGTTTTTTTGGTTCTTGTCCATGAGAGGATCTAGAGCTTGTGGTCATCATCATAACAAGCTCTAGTTCATCAAATAAGGATTTCACTTGCATATCTTATTGCGGTTTTTGATCTTGCGAGTTTTCCGGCTCCACACCTTGGGAGATACTTCACATATATATTCATGGTATTTTCTCCCTAGGCGATACCCAATATTTCCAACAAAATTGGTTTCATCTTGTTTGGAGTTGGGATGCAAAAGTTATTGCATTTCTGGTTTCTAGAATTTCCCTGACCGGAAGTTCCGGCTTCTCATCGGAAGTTCTGCTAGGGCATTTTGCCGCCGGAAGTCCAGTTCTTCTTCCGCTCACGTAATGTATCCTCTCTATTTGGTTTGTTGTATTTGACGGAATTTGGGCCGGAAGTTACAGCGGTAATACCGCCCCCACCGGAAGTTCCGGCCAGGGACCGGAAGTTCCGCTCGGGCCTAGTTGCCGCCAGAAGTACCGATTGAAAATCTGGCTCTTGTTCCGCTCACGTTCAGTAACCTTCTGTTTTGGATGTGTCTATTTGACGGAACTTCAGTCAGAACTTCCACCGAAAGTTCCGTTGGACCGGCGGAAGTTCCGACCAGGACTCGCGTTTTCAGATTCTCGTATCGCAGTTTTTGACCGTTGGCTGTGTGCCACCGGAACTTCCGGCCTCCCACCGGAAGTTCCGGCCAGGGTCGTGAATGCCCATAACGGGCAGATCTGGGAGCCCTTTAAAACGGGCTCCTCTTCCCCTTCGTGGGCACTAGTTTTTCTTCTTGGTTCTTGGCTTTCTCTCTCTCCTCCATTGTTGACCTTGAAAAAGCTTTCCCTCTCCCCTTTCCCTTCCTATGATTCTTGCATATTTTTAAGGGATTTGAGATAGGAGATCTAGATCTACAATCCCCCCAAGACAAATCCCTTCTTTGTGAAGGAATCATTGGGATCTAGATCTTGGAGAGTTTTGTGTTTTCCTCTTGTGTTCTTCCTCCCTTATTTCCCCAATAGCTTTTGTAGCTTTGTTGGAATTTGGGAGTGAAGGAATTTTTTAGCTTTTGTAGCTTTTGTAGCTTTTGTAGATTTTGTAGCTTTGTTGGAATTTGTGTTCTCCTCTTGTGTTCTCATCTTGGAGAGTTTTGTGTTCTCCCTTGCAGTTGTTGCATAGGTTTGAGTTCTCCTCGGAGATTCGGCGAGATCAAGATTCAGGGCTTGTTACTCTTGGGTTCTTGGAACCCTAGACGTTGTGTGGTTGGACTGTTGACCTTTTGTGGTCTTGTTTACCTTTTATGGTCTTGTAGCCTTTTGTGGCTTTGTTGGTCTTTTGTGGCATTGTAGCCTTTTGTGGCTTTGTTGTTGGGAGCCTCCAATTAAGTTGTGGAGTTAGCCCCAATCTTGTACGGGTTCGGTGACCGCCCTCAAGCGTCACATAGTGGAGCGAGTGCCCGCCTTTTGTGGTGCGCACTCGGGAGAATAGGGTGAGCCTTTTGTGACGTCAGTGAGTTGCGTGCTTCCGCATCCGGGGTGAGGCCTTGTGTGACGTTGGGTGAGCATCGAGCCACCGCACCTCGAGGTGAGCCATTTGTGGCGTTCGGAGAGCATTGCGCCATCGCACCTCTCCAACAGAGACGTAGCTTCTTTGGAAGTGAACTTCGGGAAACAAATCTTCGTCTCCGCGTCCATCGGTTATCTCTCAACCGAGTCCTTTACTTATGCACTTTACATTGTGATAGCCATCGTTCTTGAAGTATTTATACCTTGCTATCAGCTTGTTTCTTGTATTGCTTAGCATAGGTTGTTGGTGCACTTAGGTGAACTTAGTGGCTAGGTTTTGTGCTCAATAAATTAAACGTGAGTTTTATTCCGCATTTACTTGAGCCTAAACTGTAATAATTTTAAAAGCCTATTCACCCTCCCCCCCCCCTCTAGGCGACTTCCTTAGTACTTTCATCATGTGACCGGTACGCAACAGAGAAAGACAACGCCGGTGAAATAGGCCTCAAGGCCAGGGCAGCAATTCCAAAGGCAGCACTGGCTTCACCAACTCGCAGGGCATTTTCGGTGAACCCTCCATGAGGTCGGCCCCCTTGTGCGGCCATCACTGCCGCCAAGAACCTCCATGGCCACCAAGTGCTCGATGAAACGCCAGCAAGGTAAAATATTTCTTTTTTTCTCTTGGCCTCGCATTCGGTGATGGTTGTAGCCACGGGTGATGTTGCTATGGATTGTTTGTAGTGCGCTGGAGTCCGAGGTGGCCGACTTCATGTCGCAATTGGACGTTAGCCATGTGGCCGGCATTGATGATATCCACTTTGATCAATAAAAGGTTGACGAGGAAGAAGAAGAGGTTGAGGTAGCGGAGGAGGAAGATGTCGACTCTATGCATGCTTTAATTCGAATTGTTCGATTCAATGAACTATATGTATGTCTATTGTTTAAGTGTTGTGTCTCTTGTATTTGCTGTTCATATGTTTGAATTGCTTGTATGAACTCTATTCCTAATATATGAAATGCATATGTAAAATGCTAGAAAAAATAAATCAAAACAATTACTCCTCAAAATATAGGAGTTCGGTTAGAGACTGTCGACCTTTTTAAGGATCGGTTAAAGATGCCCTTATTCTCATGAGCCCTGACCGGCAAAACGGGTCTCTCTTTGCAAGAACCATGTTTTTCTATGAACATTTCCACGCCCGCATACTGTGCTGCAAGAATACACACGTACTTGAACTCCCAACAAAACTCCCAGGTAGCTTTCTGTCTTGTTTGTATTGATTAGGTTTACAGATCAGCTTGAGAGCGACTCAGGATTCAGAGTTGGGCCACTTTGAGTAAAGCCTGAACTTTGAGTCTTTGACCATACAAAGAATCATGCATCACCTGAAGTGGCTCTTCCTTGTCAAGAAAGGCATTGATCAGCTGATTATAACTTGACCAATCCATAGTGTTTCCATTGCCGTTCTCGAGTGTTTTTCCTTCTTGTTCCTGGACAGGTTTGGGCGCTTTCGAGTCAAGCAGGGTCTTTTACGGTAACCCAAAAACAAGTTCCAGAATTGATCACCACAAGGGTGCAAAACAAATGATAGAGGTGCCCGCCAAGTTGCATGATGCATGGATGGCACGCTCATCTGGCTGGTCTCAGTGGACAGCTTCGGTCTTTGTCCTCGTTGGAACCCACCGTCACCGTGTGTAGTCTCCGCCCACTTCTTAATCATCATGTCTCCTCCATTAGTTAGCACAATGTCTGTGCGTTACATGCCTATCTAGCTACCCGAAATAGTACGGTGCTCACAAGTGTCACCAAGTTGGTTTCCTCATCTTCGAACAAATTCTTATATCATTACAAGCATAATTAATACTACTGTATTATCTTCTCACTAGATTAATGCCCATCGATCGGCCATGGGGTCTCATAGTCATGCAAGTCTTGCTGCCGGTGCTGCCGCATTCATACTTGTCGATCGCGGCGAAGAGAGCGAACACTGCATATGGTCAGTCAACCGATGATCAGCTCTGCGTTGGTTTTGATTTGTTTAATTTGGTGGAGATGCGGCTGTTGGGAAGGGAATTGGATCGGACCAACATTTAGCAGGTCATGGAGACAGATGGTGACATGTGTGGAAAAATACCCTTCTTGAAGGTGAGCTCGTTGTCTGGAGTGGACCTCTTCCAACGAATCAGATCGTCTCCATGGGAGAAAAATGGCTGCAGGAGAAGGGAACAGCCGGCCCGCACCACAGTATGGGGCTTGCTTGCGACCTGCAGAGTCGATTTCACTCGATACGACCCGATGAGGCCACATGAACGCAGAATCGGTATAGTATGACGGTAGGTACGTAGGCTAGCAGTAGCAGCGTCGTTGATGCTTGGACATCGATCTGGGATGGGATGGTCACGTTACATTACGTTATCGGACCCGTCATTTTTTTCAGGGAAATACATTCTCACTCTGTCAGACCTCGCATCCTCACGAGTCACAGTCACAGTACTTCTTTTGTCTTTTAAGCCTGCGTTTTGTGTTCTTTTCAAGTTCAGCACAATACACTTGACTTGGGCACACATAAAACGAGTTTCGGTACACTTGCGTGGTGCCCTCCAATTGATGGAGACGTCAAATTTTGCTTCAGATTTTATCCCTTTCGAAGCTCGATCATATGGATCCAAAACAATGTACCCCTTCTGTCTTAAAAAAGGGATGTCTCAACTTTGGCTAAGTTCATATATATCTAAACGCTAAAATACATTTTGATACAGTATATGCGTACAAAGTCGAGCATCTCTTATGACGGAGGGAGTATGGGGGCTTGCTTGCGACTTGCAAAGTCGATGGAAATTGAGCAAGTGGTTCATAAAGAGGGAGTATGGGGGCTTGCTTGCGACTTGCAAAGCCTGTTGCAGTGTGGTTGCGGACTTTACGGGCCCGTCAGGGCCCGGCCAGACCGCCATGGGACTGCGGACTTTATAGGTTCGCTGGGCCCGGCCGGACCTATGGAGGACTGGTGTGTCTGCGGCCGCGGCCGGTCAACTACCGCCTTCGGCGGTGGAGGAAGTTCCCTCCCGTGCGGCCGCGGTACTATGGGCTCTGTTTCATTTTTACCTCTGTCGCGGTGTTGCAGATCTCGCGACGGCTTGCTCGGTGAGACGATGATGGCAGATTCGGGACCGGCAAGTTTGGTGGTGGCGAGGCCTCGCCCTCGCGGGTCTCGTGTGCACCGGCTCGTACGGGGGTTGTGGATAGGGTCTTCGAGAGAAATCCTTGTTGGCTCGACCGACACCGACACGGTGCCATCCACGGGTGGCATATTCCTTCCTGGAGGGCGTCGTGTCTATCCTTCATCCACTCCCCTCTATGTGCCGGGGAAACCCTAGGGCCGGTCTCTGGTCCGGACAGCAGCGGTCGCTTTTCCTCTTGAGAGTGCTGCTTGACGAGTTGGGGCTAGGAGCGGGTGGACATTCTTTGGAAGACGCAGGGGTTGTGGTCTTCCTCGTCTAGTTGATTCGTCTCTGTCTCTGTTACTTTTTGTTTTTCGTTGTTTTAGTTTGGGTGTGTGTGTGTGGTGTTCCAGCATCTTATATCGTGTTGAGTTTCTTTATTTAGATGTTGTATTGTCTGACCAACACCAATCTCATCTATGTGATTTATTTATAAAGCGAAAAGAAAGGCTGAGTCGAGAGAGACTTGCAAAGTCGGTTTCGTAAGAGACGCAGAGATGATGGAGAATTGACCCGAGGTGACCACAGGAATGCATAATCGGTATTACGGCGGTAGGTAGGCTAGCAGCGTCGACGCTTGCACATCTGGGATGGACACGTTATGTTATACAAAGCGACATTTCAAACCCACCATTTTCTTTCAGGGAAGAACAGTAATAACGATAGATATACATTCCCACTCGCATCCTCACGAGTCACAATATCTCCTTTTGTCTTTTAAGCCAGTATTTTGTGTTATTTTCAAGTTTAGCATGGATTTTATCCCTTTGAAGCTCGACCATATGAATTATTTACTTGTACCATATATTAATATTACAAAAATATCAATTACATCGAGCTTATGCAACAATCGTAATGCCCTAGTGATCTTAGGGATGCATACAAAATCAAAAAGTCTCGCCACAGCGATTAATTTCATTAGCGGCGACATTAACACAACCGGAACAATAAGAGAAGTCCAACATCTCCAATAGTGACAGATTCAAAAAGAAAACAGCACACAAGCGTCGTTGTCGCTCGATTAAAAATTATATTTTTGTCTCGCTCACAAAGCAATACTTTCAACAAGGTCATTGTCAGTCACAACCAATTAAGGTTATACCTTAGATTTTCATCTTGCAAGGTAAGATTGTGAACTTCTCAGTGATGTCGCCCCCTACTTTTCGATGATGCTGATACAAGTCACGAATCACCAAGCCAATTTCACATCGCCACCAGGACTCGAACAACCATTGCTAGTTCTCTAATCTCGGCTTCCATAACATTCTCCGACACCGACTTCACCATGAAACTAAAGGCATGTTCCACGATGACAAGAGACTGCAGAGCTTCACCTCGCTCCCTTTGAAACCAAGCGGTTAGAAAAAAAACATGGTTGCGCGCGACCAAATCCCATCCGATCCGATAATCTCTAAGCATGGTTCGTCCATGGGAGTTTGTCGGCGAAGCCTTCCAGAACTCGACACTCCGGCCGATCAAAGAGGTAAATCATCAAATAGATTCTCATCTTGGCGCCGGAGGAATCCTATGACCACTGCCTTTATTTTCAATGCAGACGAGCAGCCCCCACGCCGCTAGTCGTCTCCCTATAGCACCGACAGAGGAGGAGAGAGCAACCCAGCACACAGCCGCAGGAAATCGGCGTGGCTAGGCCACAACTTCACCCCCGTAGCGTAAGGCCCTGACTGGGCCCGACAAGCCTAGATCGGAGCCCATCATCCCAAATTCGGTTGTATGCCCCAGACTGCCTTCCATGCCCGCCGAAGTCGGTCGACCGGCGACGCATCACCATCGCCGCGTCGGCCGCCGGAGAACCTCAGGCCCCGGTCAGGACAGCCACACCGCACCAAGCCCACAACCAGCGCCCCACCTCCCCCATGTGACCCCGTCTCCTGCCCCCGTCTTCGACGATAAGGGCGCCACCACCGTTGTTGGCATCGGCACCAGCGGAGGCCGGCATAGTGAGAATTAGGGAGGTTCTAGATGCTGAGGGAGTGGAGGGCCCTCGGGGCCGCCAAAGTCGTCTGGGGGCTACTCGGGTGGTGTGTTTGTGGAGGGTGTGTGTGAGTTGGGGGGAGAGGAGGAAGAGGGTAATAATGAGTTTATGAAATTGTCCTCGATCATATGTGTGAAGTACCCCTTCTGTCGTAGAAGGGATGTCTCAACTTTGTATGTAACAAAATTGAGACATGAAGACATCATAGATAATTGGATCTTCTTTTCTTTTCTACGAGCTTTTGCCATGCATGCATAGTCACGTTTCTAGTTCCATGGGTCGTCTGTTCGGATCGAATCAACGAATCGGTTTGACTGTCTCAGCGGGGAACACATCAATCACAATGTGCTGCAACTAGCCAGAGCAAGAAGTTTCTGGGAAAAGGTTGCTTTTATTAGTCATTACACACCGACTGTATGAGAGCACTTCTTTCTTTTTTTGTCTTCTAGAGCAGCAACACACAACTTTTGTGTTCCCCAAGAAAAATGCACGGCCAGGCATTGAATGGCGCAAATATCGGAGTTTATTTTTCCATTTTTCTCAAGAAAATAAAAATTCATCGATTTATAGTGGATAATTTTTCTCCATCTTTCTTGTTCGGTGAAGAAAAAATAACCAGTAGCTGGTGTATAGTAGCAGAAGCGCCACCAGTAGGCAGCAGCTGAGTAGGAGCGGTGTGCGCGCGCGCGCGGATCATATTGGCCTAGTTCTTTTGTTGGCTTCTCTGAGAAGCTATCCTACCCCCAGCTTTTTAGGGAAGCCGGTTCGAAAATTTTGTAAGGCTTCCAAATTAGTTTAGTCTTAGACACTTTGGAAGCCTCGTAATTTTTCTGAACCGACTTCCCCAGAAAGCTGGGGGTAGGACAGCTTCTCGGAGAAGCCGCCAAAATAACTGGGCCTTAATATCTTGGCGCCCGCCCGCCCAACCGCACACACCACCGAACGCGGCACCACGAGGGCGGCCGGCTGACTGTCCACGTACGTATCCTCCTCTCGATTCCTCACATGATTCGTGCCAATTTTCATTTTATATACTCCAGTGAAGATCACGCAAATCTGCTAATCAATCTTTGATCCGATCCATTCTCTTTCATCTTGCCAGAAATTCCCTTCCCTCTGTTTGGCGGCCCGTTTCTTCCGAACCTGTCGTACTGGTTCTCCTCCATGGGCAGCTCCTGAATACCTCCGGAATTCGTGATGGGCTGCTTCGCCTTCAAGAGCGGCGGCAAGAGCCGTCGGCGGCGGCCGGCGGACGGAGCCAAGTCGCCGGCGCCGCCGGTTGCGTCGGACGGCCCGAAGAAGAGCAAGGCGTCGTCGGCGTCGACGCCGACGAGGAGCATCCAGGAGCTGTCGGAGGAGAGGGGCGCGGCGCGGCTGCGGGTGTTCGGGCTGGAGGAGCTCGGCAGCGCCACCAACGGCTTCAGCCGCGCGCTCAAGGTCGGCGAGGGCGGCTTCGGCTCCGTCTACCGCGCCTTCTTCCGCTCCGCCGCCGGCGGCCGCGTCGTGCTCGCCGTCAAGCGCCTCAACCAGCGGAGCCTCCAGGTCAGAATCGTCAGTAACAGAAAAGCTAGATTCTTTGAGGAATTGCAGTAAAATCGATTGCTAGGAAACATGAGCTCCATGAGAAATCTACACATAACAACAGCAGGCACGTCCCCATCGGGACGAAGACGTCCACACATGTCAACTTCAATCACAGAATTTTCGCACGGCATCTCGAGAAAAATTATCATTAAACCAGTAGAATTCACAATCACGTTCTAATTTTTCATCAGAAAAAATCAACTGAAATTCCGTGTCTTTGAGCATTTCAGGGGCACAAGCAGTGGCTCGCCGAGGTCCAGTTCCTGGGCGTGCTGGAGCACCCGAACCTGGTGAAGCTCATCGGGTACTGCGCGGTGGACTCGGACGCCGGCAAGCACCGTCTACTCGTCTACGAGTTCATGCCCAACAAGACCCTGGACGACCACCTCTTCAGCCGCGCCCACCCGCCTCTCCCCTGGCGGACCAGGCTGCAGGTCATGATCGGCGCGGCGCGCGGCCTCGACTACCTCCACCAGGGCGTCCCGGAGGTGCAGGTGATATACAGGGATTTCAAGGCCTCCAACGTGCTCCTGGACGGCGACTTCCGGCCGAAGCTGTCGGACTTCGGGCTGGCGCGGGAGGGGCCGTCGGACGGGAGGACGCACGTGTCGACGGCGGTGGTGGGCACGCACGGGTACGCGGCGCCGGACTACATCGAGACGGGGCACCTCACGGTGAAGAGCGACGTGTGGGGGTTCGGGGTGGTGCTGTACGAGATCCTCACGGGGCGGCGGTCCCTGGAACGGAACCGGCCGGCGGAGGAGCAGAAGCTG
Organism: Avena sativa; assembly: GCA_916181665.1. Lineage (NCBI taxonomy): Eukaryota > Viridiplantae > Streptophyta > Magnoliopsida > Poales > Poaceae > Avena > Avena sativa. The sequence goes on from OV702280.1 coordinate 431,813,505, forward strand.
CTGGGGTGGGTAAGGCGGCACCCGCCCGGCGGGGACAGTTTCCGGACCATCATGGACCCGCGGCTGGGCGGGCGGTACCCGGTGGCCGCCGCGCGGGAGGTGGCGAGGCTGGCGGACCGGTGCCTCGGCAAGAACCCCAAGGAGCGGCCGGCCATGGGGGAGGTCGTGGAGGAGCTCGAGCGGGTGCTGCAGATGGAGCCGCCTCCGGTTGCGGCGACGGCCAAGAGGTGATCGACGGTGGACCGGCTGAACTACTGGTAGCGGTAGTAGAGAGGAGATGGTCGCATGGTTGTAGAGAGATCTCACTCAGGACTCAGGAGACGAATTAAGCTGTAATTAATTTGAGGCTAGAATGGGATGAGATTCATGCTCCTCTCTTGGGCGACAGAAAATACTAGCAATATCACATGACCTGTAGTACTAGTTCAGTTCACAAGCTTCTCTCATACTATTAAGATTTTAGAGATTGGATCAAAGCTGGGAAAGAAAATTGTAGAGTTTTTTCATGTGCAGGGTTTAACTAAGCTACTCTATGCACATGCATTCTGAAGCAAATTAAACAACAAAGCAGATAGCTGATTCTACAAGAAAATTGGAGTTCATTACAAGATCACCTTACACGCACAGAAATCACCAAAATTATACCCACAATAGCCAACAACAAAATGAGAAGCCAACCAAGCACCACCAAAACACCTACCAGCTAGTGACATGTTTAATCACAAGATCTGTGTTGCCTCCTAGTGACATCTTTCCTGCTGACTAGAGTGGCACCCTGCTCTTTAACATACTCACCCAGCATAATGAGCAGTTCCCCAGCAATGTGGAACAATAAGATACAAATGTACATCCTGCTGTAAAAAAATTTACGCCAATCCAAAATGTGCAAGACGGGCAAGGTCATGTAAATCAAAGCTATTGACATGACACATGCAGAAAATTACCCAACTCAGAAGGCTGTTTGGTTTGCCGATTAAGGCTAATTCGCTATCAGGCATTTGGTACAGAGCCATACCGCTTCCATATTTGTAAGTACAGAGAAAGCATAGAGAAATGTGTTTTGATGCTTTTGAGTGAGATATTGTCCAAAAAGAAAAATCTGTGGAAGTAATCTAGAAATTATGATAAACCAAAACAATGGCAATGATCACTACAGGCTTGTACTCCCAGATGAAAATATGAGCATCTTATCTCGCTACATGGACATTTCAGTCTATTATTATGTCCAATGTAGGCCAAAATACTAGCTCTGGAGTCTGGACATTTAAACCTCCACCCAGACTAGAATTCAGAGATTAGATTAAAGGTGGGAGAGCAAAATGTAGAGTTCTTAAAATTCGAAGGGTTGCAGATTAAACAACATAGTTAATAGGCACATATCTGATGTTGCAACAAATTGACAAGATCACCTTACACGCATACGGACAAAGCGAGGAAACCAGATAGTGACATGGTTATCATAAGATCCATGTTGCCTCCTTGCGATCATCTTCCTGTTGACTAGAGTGACACCCTGCTCTTCAACATATTAACCCAGCATAACCTATTTCCCCTGGCTGCTCCCAGCTGCTTACCATGCGGCTCGCCCCCTTGAACCTTCCGGCGCTCTCGGTTGGTGCTGGCTATATCTAGGGCCCTAATAATATGATCAGAGTCTCCCAGGCACCAGTTTCCCCCGCCTCACGCCCTAGCTTCTGCCAACCTTGCACTTGGCCATCTCTAGGTTATTTTTGTCCACATGTTCTGTACCTGAAGAAGAAAAACGAGTTTATCAAACAGCCGGAGGAAAACTATAAGACTGTGTTAGCTGCAAGTTATGTCTGTGGACAAAGCAAGTCAGTAATTGCAAAAGAACAGACATGTGTGTCAAATAGGACTACAGATTGAGCACAAAGAATAAAAAATGAGCAGAATGAATCGTCAGCGAGCAGAGCAATCAATCGACATATAGCCCACATGACCAGCCCAAATCTTCACCCAACATCACAAAGAAATACCACTCCCTCCGTTCCATATTAGTTGATGCTGATTTAGTACGAAGTTGTACTAAATCAGCGACAATTAATATGGAATAGCAGCTAGACTATGAAATTGCTAATAAATAAATAAAACACAGAAATTCACAAATTACAGCAAAGGGGAGGAGTAAGGGGAAAAAACAGGGTGCCTTTTTGTTGCTTAGTGGCTAGCTGGATGTATGCTTTCGGTGGTTATTCTCAGATTGGTGGCTGTCGGTGAGGGTGAGCGACCACTTCCCCACAACCAAGCCATCATTAGTTAGCAGTTAGCACAGGAGTAAGAGCAGTAGGGGTAGCGGCGTGTGGTCTAACCACCACTTTCGAACAGCTGCAAGGCTCTAGATGTTGGTGAGTAAGGAGGCCAAGACGGAGGTGTGGCCAGCGGTCCGATTGGAGGCAGTGACAGCAGGAAGCGATGGCGGCAGCACTGCAGCATCGGAGACAGAGAGGCAAGAAAAGGGATCACCAGAACAGAGTGAGAAAGACAGACGTTTGTGTGTGTGTGTTGTCTGTGTTATGGCCTGGTGGGAAAATCCAACAGAATGTCTTGTCTCTGTGTGTGTTACACAAGTGTGTTTAATGCACAGCTACATATTGAAGAACTTCTAGCAAATGTATATAGTGAAACCCTGAGTCTGGTGGAGGTTCTAAGTAAAGTAGCTAACTTGATAGTAAAATTAGAACTTTTTAACTCTAGAAAATTTGATGAAAAATGGTTATTCACCTAAGATATGGGAGATAGAACATTGTTATATAAATGCACTTACATTCAAAGTTCCTATACAATTAATTGTTCTATATAGTCTACGCATATACACTTACATATTCCTCTCCATACTGTACAATACTTGTGCCAATATTCTTTTACCCTTCATAGATATGGTCATGCGGAATTGTTATTTACAACAATAGATCAGTGGTAGATCCAGGATTTTGAAGCAGGGTGGTCCACCTTCATATACTTTTTACGCAAATAAGACATGTCACCATACTAGTTTAGAATTTAGGCACTTATGGTCTTACAATCTACTAGAATTCACAATTAAGTATGGATTTGCATAAAATAAGCCTACATATCTTCAATTGTTCAAGAATTTGCTCTTCTGCCACATTCAACACCGCTTCTTGAATTTTCCCTCCCACCACACCCGTAGCTGGGTAAGGATACAAAGAAGAAGGTTCTTCTTTGTTGTATTAAAAAACAATGTGTTTATTCATATTCATTCTTTAGCAATTCTAATTTCAAAAATGTTTTATCCATCAAATCAATTCTAAATTTGAGCATATGACTACCATTCATTTGACATAAAACATGAAAATCAATCGGTTGCAGGCAAGTTAATTTCTTTAGAGAACTGGAGATAGGACAACCTGGCTAAGGTAACTACCATAGAAGGACTAGAGTACATCTTGTGCTGACACTAGCCTTGTTGATAGCTGCTGCATGCCGCAAGACACGAGCGTGAACAGACGAAGGGCAGTTGGATCGGAAGCAAAATCCAGGAACTAAGCTGCACTTTTTTTTCTAGAACTATGGTATATATATGGGCCGCATCTAAATTCCAGGGTGGTCCATGGACCACCCTGTCCACCCTCTGGATCTGCCTATGCAATAGATGTATAAAATTGTGTGGTGTCTATGCACTTTTGGCATGGATTTGGGACTTCAGTTTTCAAAGAAATCACTTGGTACGACCAAATTTTATAACAGTACACACATATAATTGAAAATGGTGCACAATTTTGGGGTAGAGTTTAGCCAACCATTGCATCTCTCACCATGCCCCTAGAGAAATAATCGATTATGAAACTGTAGCATATAGTTGAAATGCACCAAAAATAATCATTAGTTCCTACTATTACTTTTGTGTTTTCTTCCGACAAAAATCAATTATCTATATGTCTATTTCTTTGAGGATTACCTGACTATCATTTTTGTATATGTTTAAATGCGTAGAGAATTCCCTCTCCAATCATCATCTACAGTTATTACTATTTACTACATAGTTGGGCGCTAGAATTGGCTCCAACAAGAAGCTTGTACCACGCACCATGCGGCCACGTGAAACTTTCTAGTAAAGCATAACTAGGTGTAACATTCGAGCATACCAAATATATATTTCAATGTGATCATCTTGAATGTTCAATTATATGTGTGCAGTGTTATATTCAATTATTTCAATGTGATCACTTGAAACTTTCCAGTGGCTGATATATTATTTACTTAAGAGTTGCTCCAAAATCACAGAAGGAAGTAGATAAAGATTTACCTTGTGGACTGTAGAAACTCATGTACGGAAACAAAACACTGTATTTTTCTCTCTTCCATATCTTCTTCTGCTGCAGCGACTTGAGATTAATCTCATAGATGCCAAGGTCCGTGGTCACAAAAACAATATCACATCCCTCCACAGATCCAATCAATCTAAGTCTTTTCTCTGGATTTCGAATTGGGAGAAGTTCCCCGAGATTGATGACTATACGCTGAGTCCATGCCACGGCTCCATCAGAATTCCCCATCTGCCTTGACCATAGGTTGAAAGTGAGCCCATCCACATGTGCAAACCCCAAACTTCCGCCCTCCATCGCCATGAGGATAACGTCACGAGCATCATCAGTCTCCGCCAGCGGCGCATCAATCAGCGATAATTCTGTAGAGAGCAGGTCATACTTGAGAACTCCTACATGATCGTCATCATGCACAAGCATGAAGTGAAGCGCATCATCGACGAGGACAGGGGGCAATGGCTGGACGTCCCCATTATCCAGAAGATGATCAAAACCATGGCTTGTCTCGCCCCACTCTATCCCATCTGTCTCCGGCGAGGACACACCATCATAGGCAAGATAACCACCACCAACCTTGTCCAGGCCGACGAAGACTACCCGGAAGGGGCCCTCATGGCACGCGCGGTGGTCGCAGTCGGTCACGGGGCATAGAACCGCTGCCCATATGCTACAGAACACATCAGGGGCGCCCACCTCCTTTCGGCTTCCTGTTATGGGGTTCCAAACGATGAGTTTCCCTTCTCCAGATGACCAATTCACATGAAAAAGAAGAACACGGCCATGGCGGCAGTCCAACACATTGTAGTCCTCCCAGTTTAGGTTGTGCGCCCCGAACTTAGTGGTGGAGACAAAGTGCGGGGCGGTGTCTTCCTCCTCCGGAGCGTATTCCAGAGGCCAGTTATAAAGGAAGCCCAGCATTGGGGGAGCTCCGTGGAACTCCCGGTACAGACCTTGGAAGCGAGTGCCGGTGAGGAGGCCGAGCCAGAACTTGCTGGCGAGGGAGGCGCGCACGAGCCACGCGGGCTCGTCGGGCGGGAGGCGGAGGAAGATCTGTTCGAGAAGCTCGACCGGCAGCGTCGGTGCCGGTTCTGGCGGCGGCATGGTCGGTGGAGGCTAGGTTTCGGGAGGGGGAAATTTGAGCAGTTGTGGTGGAGGAAATGGTAGGGGAGGTGAGGATGAGCTCACTATGGTAGGGATCTAGAGAGAAGGCAGCGGCGGCGGAGGAGGAGGAAGCAGCGGCCGATTTCGCTATGCTTGAGAGGAGTAATGGAGTATGGTGTGCTGACTGATGATGCTGGGTCGGGCACGGCGCGTTATTGCGAGGTCCAGCGGGCCCAAACCGGCTCTCTCTCTTCCCTCAAAAAAAAAAAAAACGGCTCTCTCGGTCGCTCTCGCTCGACTACGAGCCCCCCCCCCCCCCCCCCCCCTCGCTTTAGTAAAATATTCCCTCCGTTTTAACCATCTCCATCCGTCTTAAAAAGGCGTTTTCAGCAAAAAAAAAATATCTGAACGATGAAATTTCGTTCAGTCTTTTTCAGAACGCCGAATTATACCGGATTTAGCCCAAATTTTATCTGGCCAAAACTAGAGTGCTGGGAACCGTCTGAAAACACCGGACGCATCAAAAGGGTGGGTCAACCCTGTCGGCGAGACAATCTCATTTCCCACTGTCACTCGGCTCTCGCGTGGCAGAGAGCTTTCCCCCAGCTGCCCTGCCGCCATGTCGTTGTCGGCGAAGCCCCACCCTGCCAAGCCGAATCCACGCATGTAGATAGGTATGTCGCTGTAGCCGCATTCTTTCCCCTCGGCCTAGGCCTCGTTTCGCCGTCCTGCCCCTTCACCGCAGCTCGGCTTTGTTCCCAACTCCCGTCCACCTCGCCCGTGAAGTGTTCGGCGTTTTGCCTGTTCGGCCATGGACTCCGATGACGAGGAGACGTGCGTCCTGCTGCTGGAGGAAGAGACCGCCGCAGCTGCTGAAGATGGAGAGCACATGCAGATCCTCGGCCTCTGGCTCGACTGTACACGCAAACTGCAGCGACGAAGCGTGGAGGCTCGGCGAAGGGTCGCCGGAAGTGCAAAGCAAGGCAGCGGATGGAGGGCTACTGCATGCTGTACGCCGACTACTTCGCCGACGAGCCGCTGCACGAAGAGGCTATGTTTCGGCGCCGTTTCAGGATGAGCGGGAAGCTTTTCCTCAAGATCGTGCATGCCATCCGGAAGTTCGACCCCTATTTCATGTGTAAGAAGGACTACACCGACATGGTTGGTTTTTCTCACTTCAGAAGTGCATAGTGGCGATTTGCATATGGAGCTCCGGGTGACAGTGCCGATGACTATCTCTCCATGGCCGAGTCCATCGCTATTGATTGCTTGTATAGGTTCTACAGGGCAGTGATTGCAGTGTTTGGGTCATAGTACTTGAGAACACTCAATGCTGAAGACATTGCTCGGATCCTCGCAGACAATAAAAATAAAGGATTTCCTGTGATGCTTGAAGCATAGACTGCATGCATTGGCACCGAAAGAATTGTTCATTTGCATGGCAGGAAATGTACAAAGGCCACAAAAAAGGTTGCACTGTGATACTCGAGGTTGCTACACATGATCTTTGGATCTGGAACTCCTTCTTTGGCATGATAGGATTGAACAACAATATCAACATCCTCCAGTTCTCAAATGTCTTTGCCAAGCTTGTTGAGTGTCAATGCTCTTTCTGTGGACTTTGAGATCAACGGGCACCACTATAATAAGGGATACTATCTTGCAGATGGCATCTATCCAAGATGGCCAATATTTGCAAAGACTATATCAAGACTGATGCTCCCCAAGCATACTTAGTTTGACAAGGAACATGAAGCTTGCACGAAGGACGTGGAGCGGGCATTTGATATGCTCCAATAGAGGTTTGCAGTTGTCCGGTTTCCTGCTATGACCTAGTCGAAAGATCAGATGTGAAAAGTGATGGACTGTTGTATGACCTTGCACAACATGATCATTGAGGATGAGATGAAGGACCTAATAGATTTGGTCGAGCAGGATGAGCCATACTACATACATGGATCACCAGGTGCCGCCAGCCTGGGATGCCTTCATCACCATGCGTTAGGAGATCCAAGACCCGGTAGTGCATCAATAGCTACAGAATGATTTGGTTGAGCACATACGGATATGTCGAGCATGATCAGGCCAAACCAGGCCAAACTATGTTGTATTTCAGTCTATGCCGAACTATGTTTAATTTCATACCGAACTATGTTTAATTTTATGTTGAATTATGCCAAACATTTCTCTGTATTCATATTTATGCCAAACTATGCTTGAATTTAATCCGAATTTGGGAGAAAACTCGCTGATTTTGTGTCGCCTGGGAACAAGAGTGGGAAAATGGCCATTTTCAGGACCAAAGTTGCATCCGTCTGGCGCTAAATAGTGCAATTTCGGTCTAGGAACGCTCAACGAGTGGAGGTGCTCTTATAATATGAGATATTTTAGCTTTGTGGACCGAACACACTAAAAGATGTCTAGATACATTATCACAAAGTTTAAACATCAAACACACTAAAATGTGTCTAGATAAATTATCTTCATAAAGCTAAAACATCTTATATTATAAATAGAAGGAAATAGTTTTTTGAGAGAGAGTATCAACACTGAGTTACAAGAGTAGTATTACAAACACACGGAACGGAGATGCACACCACACTCAACGCACACCACAACGCGCGCACACACTCCTATGCACTTGCAACAACTAGTTTCCTTTGTCACCCTTGTTTTTTTACATACAACTCGATCTTCTTACCCCTCCGTAATGATATTAATTTTTTATAAATTCATATATATCTAGTTAGTATTTAGACTAGATGCATCCATATCTAGATAAAATTGAGCCTAGTAATATGAACTAGAGGGAGTAGTATTTTTTTTCCTTTTCTCAATTAAACCGGGAAAGTTCTGAATGACGTAGAACTGCATTAATTCCACCAGTGGGTTACAAATTACAATAAAATTCAAAATAAACTGAAATTGCTAATGAACCTACACTTTTATAGAAAGGACCCTGAAACATAAATAAGAAAATTGACCAAGTCCTTCAGCGCGATTGTATGCTTTGCTCAACATCCTGCCCAGCATCTTCCCCAACAGGGACGCACCACTTGGAACGAGAACACCATGAAGCACTAGGATAGAGTGGGTGGATGCCTCCGCAATAGCATTACTAATGGAGGTTGAAGAGCTGCTAGCAAGAAGTAGTTGAGGAGGGCCGCCCTTTGGCCATGAAGAGCATGGGCAAGACATCTACGACTGTCGCGAGTCCCCTGCTAAGGAACTCTTAGGAACTCTTACAGCCAGATATCCCGCCCACACACATTGAGGATTAGGCCAGAATCCATTAGCTTCGACGCACAGTAACCAAATCCCGCAGATCTGGACAGCCACCGAGCGTTATTAATGGGGAGGCGGAGGTCATGCTGCTGGTCGTCGCCAGCACCTTCCGCTGGAGCTCCGCAGCCAACCACTAGACCGTCGCCCACCACCAGAGGCCGCTCACCATCTCTAGCAGCGATCTCCCTGAGGTAATGACGCCAGACACCACATGGACAAACTCTAAACCTAGACCAACTCTACACCTAAATCTACCATTACTGTTGTACAAAGGAGATAGGCGTCCTAATCCATTTCTATGCCCTTCAACGCGAACGCGGGCGGCGAGAGGGGTCGGACCCGGGGTTTTGTGGCTGACTCTCAGGCCTTGTTCGGTTTGCTATGGATTGGAGTAGATTGACATGGTTTGAGGGGGATTAGATCCCACATAAGTCAAAATCCCTGCAAATCCTCTCTAATCCACATCATTTCACTTGGGGAGTGGATTAACCGAACAAGCCCTCAAGGGGTGGAGAAACTGAAGACTCGAGAGGGGAGGAGAGGGGAAAAGAGTCCCATGTGTGACTAGCTAGCTAGCACAAGCTCGCTAATTGCATCTTGTTCTATCTCGATCTTCTGTGATTAACATTTAACAGCTCGCTACGTCCGATATGCCAAATGGCAAAGACTCGAGTTTTTCCAAAAAGGGGATTCAAGGCTAGCATTGAGTTTGCGCAAGTCGTCGACTTGTCAATATTAGATCTGGCATTATGAGTGATCAAGGCATTGAATTTTGATAAATCGTTAGAGCAAATATGGCATTGGCCATCCAATAACATGGCAACATTCAAGCAAAACTCGCATGTCCAAACATATCCAGACCTCTTAAGTTTATTCACTCACCACGTACTACAAGTACATGTACATCCCAAAAGAGATTCAAACCAAAAAAAAACATTGCAACTATAGAACATTTTTCGCGTGTCCATTGACTTGATTTCGCTAGCAAGGATACCAACAGAAGAGCCACTGTACAAAGAGGCCGTGTTTAGACGCTGTTTCAAGATGAGCCGAGAAACTCTTCCTTAAGATCGTGCATGTCATCCGGTAGTTTGACCCCTATTTCAGTCTATGACGAACTATACCAAACTATGTTTAATTTCATGCCGAACATTGCTCCGTATTCATATTTATGCCAAACTATTTGAATTTGAGCCGAATTTGGACAAAAACTCGCCAATTTTGCTTCGTCTGGAAACCACACCTTGGAACGCGAGTGGAAAATGACCATTCTCAGACCAAAAATTATATCCATCCGGCTCTACATCTGGCGCTAAATAGCGCCGGATTTCGATCTAGGGACGCCCAACGAGTAGAGGTGCTCTAAACTTCGTCTACCCATGTCTACTTCCCTTGTTTGTAAGACTACTACATATAAACAGAAAACTACTGATCCGGTAAGCTGTTTGTGCTCCTGAATGTAAGCTAACTCATCTACAAAATCCTGGCGCCGCACAGCTTTAGCCAATCATCATCCGGCAATGATGTCTATTTAGACGGACAGGGTGTAGTTTATATACACCGGCAAAATAGGTCATTCAAATTGGTCATCTGAACCGGTGGAAGGATTGCCTGAGTTCTGATCACAGCGAGCTTTCAAAACATCGCCCCTGCCATCTGAGCTGCTGCAGGCCTGGTTTGGGAGAGCGTTGGTCCTCACATCGCCACCCAAGCTGAACTGTTGCACTTCTTGAGGCGAAAGGATCCTAATGCACTTCACGCAGTTGACAAAGTCCCTGTACAACCAACATTAACATCCACATTTAGCGCAAAACATGTGCAAGCTACAATCCACAGTAGCATCCACAATTAACACAAACTAACTCTTGTTTATGCATTTTCATCCATTCATCGTTCTAGTCGGCCATATTTGACATTGTCACTACCACTTGCATATCTAGTATTTCAGTGTTGACTAGTACATTATTATAGAACCACCATTAACATGTATGACATTCTGATTGAAAAGATCATGCAAGCATAAATGGACATACGGATGAACTTACTCCCAAGGATCATTGCCAACAAGTAGGACGTTATCCTCACGATCTATGTAGAGAAGCTTGTAGCCAATCTTCCCTCGTTATAGTTCTGTTGCTAGTTATACATGAACTTACTACCATATAGTTCTGTTGCTAGTTATACAATGGTGCGAAATACATGGTAGTTACGGCAACGGAAACAACTCACATTTGAAATTCTAAAATTTGCAAAGCTAAGCTTGAAATCAGCATACCGGCATCACTCCCTCACCTTAGTTGTGGAGATGATGTTTACAGCGACGGTCTGCTCCTTGTACTCCCCCTTCTTCACGATGTCCGAGCCCCTCCCCACCTCCTTTCTAAGCTGGTGTGTGGCCCCAAAGTTTTCTCCCAGCCATCCGAGCTGTAGCAGACCTGATTCGGGAGAACTTTGGTTCCCCAGATCGCCATCCAACCGCATCTGTTGCACTTCTTGAGGCGAAAGGATCCTAATGCACTTCACGCAGTTAACAAACTCCCTGTACAACCAACATTAACAACCACACTTAGCACAAAATATGTGCAAACTACAGTCCACATTAACATACACAATTAACACAAACTAAGTCTTGTTTATTCATTTTCATTCATTCATCGTTCTAGTCGGCCATATTTGACATTGTCACTACCACTTGCATATCTATTTCAGTGTTGACTAGTACATTATAACATGAATGGCATTCTGACTGAAAAGATCATGCAAGCATAAATGGAAATACGTATGAACTTACTCCCAAGGATCATCGCCAAGAAGTAGGACGTCATCCTCATAATCTACATAGACAAGCTGCCAGCCAATCCTCCGTAGTTCCTCAAGTTGTCCCTCTACGCTGAATGTTCGAGCCAGAGCATGCCTCAGTTCATCATATCCAGCATACTGACTAATGTCAATAGACCGGTCCATAGCTCCATGTGTATACACCTGCAGAGATAGTTAGTTAGGCAAAAATGCAACAGAAAAGGCATTCATGTGTATACTTTTATACAAATTTTGTATAAGAGTAGGACAGGTTATGCAATTCAAGTTCCGCTTGTGTATTTCCGTAACATTTTTGGAACTTAGCCAAGGTGTAGTGATCCTTTTGGTAATAGTTCAGTGTTAAATTTTTTATTTTTCAACAATCTTGTTCATTAAGATCATCATCAACTACCATATACTGTTGCTAGCTATGCAAATGGTAGTTACGGCAACGGAAACAACTCACATTTGAAATTTTAAAATTCGCAAAGCTAAAGCTTAAAATCAGCATACCGCCATCATTTCCCCACCTTAGTTTTGGAGATGATCTTTACAGCGATAGTCTGCCCCTTGTAATCCCCCTTCTCCACGGTGTCAAAGTAGATGTCCGCGGAGTGGCCCCTCCCCACCTTCTTGTCCAATGACATTTCTGCCTCTGCCCTATCCCTAATTGATCCACCACTGGCTCCAGCACCCACCACGCCTTCCTCCAGTATCATCCCCTCCTTGGGCCTCCCTCCACTCAGCCTCTTCGCAAGTCTGGCTTTTATGTGCTTCAACAATGACGGTGGTGGGAAGGGCTGCTTGAAGAACCTCCTGGGTGTGGACCTCGCCGGCGAAGGCAAAACCCCTGCCAGCAGCGGGCCGGTTCCCTTGACTGGGTACGGGCTGGGCCACGCAACTCCTAGCCTCTGAATCATAAGACCAACATGTATAATTAAAATCTTCATATTAACCCCATTCGAGTATCTCAAGACAAAAGAGCATGCTGATTTTCTTGGAAAAAATGCTGGGTGTGTATGCAATCATGTCTACAAAATGCAAGCGGATGTAAATGCACATACACTATACCAAAGTAAAAAAATGAATGCATTTTCAGAAGCTCTTGTACATCAGAAATAACATCCAAGTTCACCTTATCAACCACGCATGCCTCGTTATTGAAGGTGTTTCTAGTTATATCCTCAACTGCTGGACCATCATTCGCTCTAGTGCTCTTTTCTGCATTAAAGACAACATCCAAGTTCACCGCATCAACCATGCCACTCTCTTTATTGAACATGTTTGTAGTTATATCATCAGCTGCAAGATCATCATTCACTTTTGTGCTCCAGACAATGAATTCTTCGGCATGCCGCATATTCCGTGGTGCCTTGTCCTGTGCTTGCAATGTTATGTCAACATTGCACTTGGATCGTGGTGGCACAATGCCTTTATTTGGCTGTGTGCAGTATGGAAGGGGGCTCATATTTAAGATGCTAAAGGCAATGTAAGCATCCGTCTGGTTGGTTAGCTGAAGTGAGCATGATATTTGCTTGTTAAGCTCAAAAGGAAAATGTAGCACGAGTGGCTCAACCCCAAGCATATCATCCTCCGAGTAAGGGCTTATCTGCAAGAAAAGATTAAGCTAAATGCGTATTGCGTACCATGAAGATACAAAGTCCCTCCCAAACAGTTTTTTTACCTCATTCACAATACTAGCTTTCAAGTGATGTTTTAGAAGCTTTGCTGCCGAGCTTTGTAAAACTTTGATCGTCAACTTCTAAACAAAAAATTCTCAATATTTCATATTGATTTATCCCTATAATTGACTACTGACGACTAATTAATTGCACGATTGGCAAATCTCTATGTCTTGGTATGTTTTTGCAGATAAAAATACTGGCTACTCATTAATGTGAACTGAGAGGAATTTCGTATGTTGGATTTAATTTTTTAAATATGTTCAACACGATGATAAAATAATATTTGCTAACATCATATAGAAAATTGTGAGGTGTTCTGCAAAAGAGACAGCAGGAGGAAGTAGTCTAAAGCTAACTAATGGGGTGCTTGAGGATCCAGGGAGCATACGACTATACGAGCTTACCTGCCCAAATGCATATTCATAGGCATTACTGGTTTCCCCATTAACAACTTCCATTTCTCTGATATCATGTATCATATCCCATATAAAAGGCCGTTTGGACGGGTCAAGTTCTTGGCAGAGTATCCCAATCTCAATACATTTTGCTACTTGTTGGTAAATCAATGGTACTTCCATCCCTGATTTTTTCCATCTATGTCTCCATCTTCTTAATACCTGCCATTCCATAAAAGGTGGCATATAATAAGTAACCCAAAATCTCAATGCTGCATGCTCGTCCATCTTATCTTATCACATAGGCCATGGGCCCTGATCATGTGGCAGGGGACGAAATGGTGATACGTATGAAAAACCAAATTTGGATTCGTCTCCTCTACACAAAATTAGACGAGGTATTGGATGCTTTGGAAGTTTGGATCGATGTGAAGTTTCTGGACATGGGTATGTAAAATTGCGTAGAAAAGTCATGTGAAGTTGAATATATTCTCTCACATTACATTCTGGTGTAGTGTGAGATACTAGTGCAAGACAATCACATGGTTTATTTTCTCTTCCAGTATCTTATTTAAGTTGATATGTCATGCAAATTAAGTAGTACTCAGAAGATCGGCAGAAATTTGAGTATTTCAAACAAAGGACCATTCTCATAGTGAGGTATAAGCACTCTTACATTGTTATTATTATCAGGGATACCCTTGTCTCCTGTCACCAGTTGGGTGATTATAATGCCCAAGCTGAACATGTCCGATTTGAATGACATCTTGCCACTACGTAGGTATTCAGGAGCACAATAGCCTCTGCACATGAAATCAATATAGGTTGATGCATTATGGCATAAGAGAGTAAATGCCAGGAAAAATAGTTGGTTCTTTTGATGTATAGCTTACAATGATCCATAACGGTCTTCGGTCATCGTTTGTGATTTTTCATCGAGTCTCGATAGACCAAAATCCTTAATTTTTGGCATCATATGATCATCCAGTAGTATATTGCCAGGTTTCAGATCCATATGATATATATGTTTTTCCTTGTGCAGATGATGCAACCCTTCACAGATGCCCTTGATTATCTGGTAACGTGTATTCCATTCAAGTCCCCTTAATTCATCTGCAGGAAAAAAAAAGTAGCAGTGAAGTTTTTTTTACCTAAAAACTGTAGGGGAGACCACCCTATAGTAACTTTTTTTGAAAGAAGGGCAAAAGATTTGCCTTAATTCATTGAAGACCCTATAGTAAATAAATATTATAAAAAGCAAAAGAGATACAAAAGGTGTACGTGCAGAGAAAAGATGTGCAGAAGGGGAGATATACACATTGGTGAAAAGGACAGTATAGATGAGGTATATACAAGGACTAAACAGCAGAAGAAGAAGCTATACAAAGGCATCAAGAGAGAGAGCATAATGTTAGCTAAGTCAGCTCTCATTCAAAATGAGCACTTTCTTAAAGCGAAGCATGAAAGATTGCTCCATATGCAACATTGACATACCAGTGATATATTTCTGCAGGCTTCCATTGCTCATATATTCAAAACAGAGCAATCTTTCTCTTATCTCGGCATAAATATGTTGTCTTGATCCTTCAACTTTTATCGCTGTCTGGTCTGTGCTAGCACAGAAGCCAAGAAACCGTACTACATTTTGATGGTTAATCGCCAACAGGCTATCAACTTCACGATAAAATAGCTTCTCGTCAATTGAATGGTTGTTCCTAATCCTCTTCACAACAACTGTCATGTTTGGAAGGATGCCCTGTTTAACTTCTCTTGTGAGAAAATTTGAGCGTGGTGCAGTAAAAAGATGGAGAAAACTGGACATGCAGTACCGAAATTAAGAACACAACCTACCCAAACATGCACTTACACACCCTAGGAAGATGCTCTCTACCCCAACTTAACAAGGCGTGCACTGTCCAACTTAAGAATTAACAAACAAGGTGCTTGCAAAAAAACACGGCACTCTGCGTCAATCCAAGGAATCAAATTGGTAATATACCACCCAAATAATCTGACTTGTCGCATATGTAACAAGTAATAGCTATAATATTCACTAGTTAACAACTCTGAGTGTTCATATAGTTTGGCTAAAATGGAGGCTGCAACCAGGTCTAAAGCATGTTTTCCAAGTTTTCAGAAATCTTCTATAAGTCCTATATTTTCATCGTTGGCTAACATTTAAAAATATAAATTTAGTACATAAAAAAGTTATTTTTGTTGAATAAAATAAAAAATTGTTACGCTAACATTTGTTGGTCCTTGTATATTTACAGCAAATGGACATATTTTTGGCCCATATTTTGCAGGTTCACGCTGCACCAGATAGTGTACATTGCAAATATATTGGCTGTTGTTTCTCCAAATCTGGGAACATGTTTTCTAAATATTTGAAACATCTAGATGCAAATCACAGGACATCAGAAAATATGCACTCCATTTTGTAGTGCTGCTGCTTACCCTCAGCACCCTGGTTGCCATGATAAAAGGCAAGGCAGCGCTGTGGGCAAGTGCCGGTGCCACTGACCTCTGGTTTAGTGGCTTGTCCTACCAGCAGCCTGGGACGTTTCACTATTTTTTTGTTCCCTTTCTTGTATTGTGACCCCAAACTATCTTTTCAATGAAATGAAAAGCAAAGGTCCTTTGCAATTTCTCGAAAAAAAATATCTTCAGGTTTATATGTTTAATTTTATTTAAGGTGATTGTTACCTTATAAACTGTTGCGAATCCACCCTGACCAATTACGCGATCTTCAGAGAAATGCTCTGTGATGTTCTTCAAAAGTGAAAATGGCAGATTCGTCGGTTTCTCTCTTCCATCAAGTATATGCTCCAGAATATCAGCTTCCATCTATCTGTTGTCCATCCATTACACTTCCACATTTAGCATTGTAGAAAGAGTTATTCTGTTCCTAATAGAGCACAGCTGCAAGGGAGAATTGCCATAATAACCGGACCAGTAATATTTATGGCAACACTGTTCTAAGTAAGCTACCGTATTTTTTAAAGAAACACATATCTTATTTAAAATTTTCCCTTTTTACAATAATATTCTCACTTGCGATGCAAGCATCCAACAAGAACATGCTACCTACTTGACACTTAAGTCGATTAGGTGGATCACAAAGTACAAACTGGAACTGCTATGCAGATGTCCATCAATGTCAAACCCTGCACTACAGATAGGTAAAAGAACTGTTCGAAGATGTCTGCCAAACAGATACAAAAATAGAGCTACGACTGTGAAATTAGACGATAATTCATTTTGTACTGTCTAAAGGTTAAATCCCCATCTGAACAGAGTCTGGACTCAGAAGCAAATTCATACTGCCTTAGCATCCCTTACTTTTTGGATAAATCTGCACATGTTAGTGCAAAGTGTACATCATCTGATTCAAACCAAACTAATTTCTGTGATGGATACAAAAGACCAAGTGCTTTCATTTACCTCAGATCTAGAAGTGTCAAGATAGAATTCATAAGAACGTTGATAACCCATAAAAGTGAAGATTGGTTGGTGAATCCAAAACCAAAAGTATTCGGCAAAGAGAGCTGAAGCACTAACCAGGAAGATCTAAGGACTAAGCAGGAAGATCTGTAGGAAGGCAGCCAGCTGCTAAGAAAGCATCTAACTAGAGGAGTTTGGCAAGAGACTGGATCCACCACCTACCAGGTTGGGGTTGCATAGAAATGAGGAGGTGGGCAAGGAAAGATGCTAAGTATGCGCTAGATTTGAGGACTGTCAAGTCAAGTTAAATTAAATTAAGACAACTTGGTGCATGTGATGGCTGACAGGTCCGACCAGGGTACGAGGATGGTCAGTAATAAAATACTATTTCAGATTCCAATTGCATGTTAATAAATCATCAAAATTTCCTTTCTTAGAATGAGGAACGTAGCTCCCAGTTTGAAAATAATCACCAATGTCATCATCCATGTAAACTCGTGACACGGCAACACGAACACCTCTACTCGTTTTGGGATTCAGTTTAGTTCACATTAGAGCAATTATATTACTAGGAGCCTAGAAAATAGAGGCGACGGCGGTGATGAGCAGGAGCACTACCTGCAGTCGGCGCCGCGGGAGAAGTTCGCGGTGGCGGCCGCGTGCGCCCGACGCATGCGGGGCCCTAAGATCCGCCGCAGGGAACTGGGCGGAGGGTCACGCACGGTGACTCGGTGAGGCCGCATTGCCCCCGCCAGCCGCTCCGTCGTCGGCGGCCCTACACTCCCTACCGTGGAAGTGGAACCCGAATATACAGTCTACCCAAAAAAAAACCAGCCCACTAAAACGTAGCCCACGGAGAGACAGAAGCCTAGGGCGATCCCGAGTTCCGGACTGGGCTGTGGGCTCTCGGGCGATGGATCGAACAGAAAACTGTTGGAGGTGCTTCGTCGCCTTCGTTCGCTGCCTCACCACGCCATAGACCTCCTCTGCGC
Source organism: Avena sativa (assembly GCA_916181665.1). Taxonomy (NCBI): domain Eukaryota; kingdom Viridiplantae; phylum Streptophyta; class Magnoliopsida; order Poales; family Poaceae; genus Avena; species Avena sativa. The sequence goes on from OV702280.1 coordinate 431,831,513, forward strand.
CGGCGCCGCCACACTCCGTCCCCGGCAGCCGTGCCGCCCCCGCCTACGCCTCTCTTTCTGGTGCCCCAGCTACCGAATCAGGCCTCCAGCCCCGGCCGCCGCCGAGAAGTGAGGACGACCCGTTCCCTTCCCCGCCGATCTGCTCCTCACGCCAATCCCCATCAACAGGTAGTGGTCTACTCTGAGACTAGACGGTCGGTGATTTCCTCGTTTTCGCTTTCTTAGAGCCCGAATTGATGCATTGCCTTATCAGTTCCGTGTTAGATTATTATTACAACCTGAGCTTTTTTCCACCAGTTGATGTACCCAACCAAATCAATTCCACGCACCGAAACTACTGTAGAAACATCACCTTCAGATTATGTATCCCTGTACTATTTTGTATGTAATTTTTGCAGTAATAGTTTATCTACTTTGCTGGTTCATTAAACACTGAATTCAAATAATATAAACAGTTGCGCAATCAAGTCATATGGTTGTGCAATCAAGTACACCGTATAATCAGACTGAGTCAACTTAAGGTGCACCCATAGTCACTCTCATAGATTACTAGTAGTTAGTACTTTATTGGTGATATCTGAGCTAGGGTTTATGCACTGCAGCTAGCTGCTGGCAAACTCCCTCCGGTCCCAGATCCTAGCGAAAGATGCAGGCCAAGAAGCTAACTCTGCTGCAGACGGTGGCGGCTGCAGGAGTCTTCTCGGCCGTCTCCTGCTGGTAACATGTAATCTGATGTACTTCTACTATCCACCAGGTCAAATCTATGTTCCTAGAGTTTTAGATTTCCCCTTCCTCATGCTGCAGGTACGGCTTCATGTTTGGTAGGGAGTCTGCCCGGCGCGAGCTTGGTGGCATCATTGATGACCTCCGCAGCAGTTCCACGACCCCCCATGCTGAGTCCCCCGACTCCCATGCTCCCTCCAAACCCTAGCGTGGTATGTTATTTTTCTTCTTCCTTTTCTGGGCGAGGGCTATTTTGTTCTTTTTCTGAGACTATATAAAAGGCTTGCGAGAAACTCTGTCGCCCAGTTAGGAAAATGCTACTATCATGAATCATGGTGGATTCTATTTGGAACGAAATCAGGGGCATGAGCAAGATAAACAACACATCGTCCCTTAAATTTTCATGACGAGCAAGTATGCAAGCCACTTAGTTCTGCCCTCTCTTTCCCTGTTTCCTTTTTAATTTCCAATGCATCATTGTTTTCTTGTGTTTTTAGGGGTTTGGTTATTAGATGGTAGTTTCCTGTCTTTAAGGCTGGGTAAATTCATGCAACTTGTTTACATCTGCACCACATCTTCTTAGAATGCTAAACAGAAAAACAAGATAAAGACGCAGTTAATGGGCTTGAATGGATATGATTTGAGGGTTTTGCTACCCAACCAATGTTTTTTATGAATGTCATGGACCAAAATTTCCTTCAGTTCTTTGATGTATGTAAAGTTGTAAATAATTGATGGTACTATTTCAAAAGAAGGTGAAGCATAAACTGTGGCATGTCTTTTAGTGTCTGCAATAGACCAGTTTTGGTTATCACATTGTTTGTGTTTACCCACGGATCCAAAGATTTCTTGCAATGCTGCCTCACCCAGTTATATAGTAAACAGTCAGTTGTGTTAGTGACTGATTGACTGCTATTCATCGCGTCATTTATTTTTCAATAGTGATATATTTACTTGTTCGCGGCATTTGCAAGGGGTGTGTACTGTAAACTGTAAAGTCCACAAACAGCAAACATGCTTGTGTGTTTATATTGCACACAAGAGTAAAGCTGGTTGATAATATTAAATACATGAGAAATTTAGTTTGATTTAAGAGTGTTGAAGTATTTAGAACTCACAAGGTTTAAAAGCTTGAACAAAGTCAATGGTCGTTATCTGTTTTCTTGCATTCACTGTGGAGTGTACTCTGTCTGAATTTTCTGAGTAGTTTCACATTAGTTATGTTAGGTGAAGCTTACTCACTACACCATTGCGGTCTTCTCGCATGAGTGGTACAAATAGTAATCAAGTTAACTGTACAAAAAAAACTGATCTAGCATTTATCTGATGTCCACAGATCCTGCTCTACAGTATCAAGAACATGAATGGTCATCATAAATGACGGGGTGAGGTATTAGAAGAGTTTACCAAGTAGTGACACTGTCAGATTCTGGTAAAAAAGTAACATTGTCAGATGAAGATCTAAGCAATTTGTAGACTCTGTTTAGCAGGTTTCCTTTTTGTGTATTGTACACAAACAAATTATGCTACAGTTTGATTGGGTCATCAACACCTTTTCTTCCCCTGTATAACAATTCTGTACATGTGCTCTCCTGATGCACCAGAATTAGTGATGCATTGTACTGCTGACCATGATCAGATTTTCATGCCATGAAATTATTGAACTTCTGGTTCTGATAGTGATGCAAGGATGATTCTGATATATGAACCGCCTATGCTTTGAGAGATATTTTGAAAATATCTGTAGTCCTTTACTGTATGTTGTGAGCCCTTTAAAATGCATAGGTCACTCTCAGCATAATAATTCATTCTTGCGAGCAAGTTTTCTGTCTAGCTGGTGGAGCTTTAGAGTACCTTTTGGCATCTATCTTCCTGACCTGTTTTGCGTATTTGGCTTTAGCGTAGATGAGTTGGACATCTTGTACTATGCATGTTAGCAGCTTGTCGACTAGGAAGAGGTAAGAGAAAAAGATCTGCCATCTTGTACTATGCATGTTAGTCTCATATGTGAGCTATCTTTTCTCATGAAACCTCCAGGGCCCTAGGGGTGTGCAAACATGGTTTTGTGAACCTGTTTGAACCCTTCACTTGTACTAGCATAGACACAAAGTTGCAGAATTGATGCAACTGACAATGCTAGAATTCTTCCCTGCCAGTTTTTTTGACCCTGCTTGAAACCTTAGTTATAAAAGAAAGCATCTTGTTCCTCCAAAGTTACTTCTTCCAACCCTGGCATTAGGTTTATAAGATTTACTGTAAACATGGAGTGAAGTATATATTGCATATCCCCTTAGAATATATTCGTACAAACACCGATGTGCAGAAATCTTCCTTGTGTCCCTAAAAAAAAAAGCAATCTTCCTTGTGCTTCTTGAATATAATATTAAATTTTATGATTTTATTAGATGTATTTTTTAACTGATGAAAACTGCTGGACATATCTGAAGTTGACCATTATGACTGAATGGGTTTCTTCTTATCATCTTTCCGTCTGTGTCGGAGAGGCACAAGACAGTTGCACAATAGGATTGATTGCTGTGCTCTTTTCTTTGCCTTTCTGTTGCATGTCCTGTCATGATCCTAAATCTACATGATTGCCCATGCTTACTTGTATCCTCCTTTCTCTAATATCATTGTGTTTTATTAGCATTCTCTTTATGGTTTTACCGTATGGTTTGGAAAATCTTGCACATGCATGTCCCATCATACTTAATTATATGTATTTTTGTGAGTACTCTAACAAAGAGAGTTACACATATGTTAGAGAAACTGCAAATAGGAGCAGTAGAATTCGTCTTCGCGAAAGGGTTCTGCGAATCAGTCTAAAACTTGTAACTCTTCCACATAGTACTAGTAGAATGGGTCTGCCACCAAATGGAGATCACTGATAAGTCCCTCTCTTAGGGTGATAAGACCAACTACTGCATTTGGTGAGAAGGTAGAATAAAGTGCACTTTGCTATCAACTAGAAGAATCTTTTTGTCTTTTTATCGCTCTCACCTGTTGTGCGTTCTCTCACTAGGCTCTCGGTCCTCTCCTTTGCAAGCACTTGTTCCAACCTTGATAGGCTCTCCTGTCCTTCTCATTTGGTGAGCTAGATGTCATGGATTGCCCATTACTTGCCCTTTAGTCTTTACTTGCTGTCACACTCCAGCTCTTGGAATATCTCCGGTGGCATGACATTACCAGTTACTTATTTGATGGCGTGTGGAATTGTAAATGGCCGGTCGATTTTAAATCTACCTCCTAGTTCATCCATGAGATCATGATGGATGCTCGCACTATTTTTTTGGGGAGAATTGAACCACCCTTCAGCGCCTTACGTTTTGGCCTCATAGTTCGTTGTTGTCACTCATCAGCTCCAGGAATATCTTAAGTATCTGATTCTTCATGATTAGTTTGCAAATTTATTGGGTCACTGAACACAGATTGCCAATGGGTGTGCTTGGGTGTGACCGATGGTAACTGCCACTTGCTCATTTAGTCCTGTAGAAAAGTGCAAGTAGCATGGGCATTCATGTCTGTCTTTCTCCAACTTGTATCCTGATAGACAAATCAATGGAAAAACTCCGCCTCACGATTTATTTGCAAAAACTAAAAAGCAAGATCAGAAGATATGCCAGTCCAGTGGTAAGTTCACTGAGATCAGAGTCGTTTAACTCGAGATAACATGTAAGGTTTGTGTTCCTTTAGCTCAGTGAAACTGACAGGAATAAAGTGCAAAACATAAAAAGGTGTATAGTACTAGTACTAGCTGTTTGGATTTCTCATGGGACATAATAAGAACACAGAAAGGAACAACTTTTATCTGAAGCTAGTGAAGGAGTAACCTAAAGGGATTCTGGTTGCATCATTCCTCTGAACTGGAAAACTAAGAATTTTCCTTTCTAAAATATTTAAATTCTGTAGATACCATGTGAAAATTCTACGGTCCAGAGATCGATATGATGGATGCTTCTATGTGAACATTTGTGTGATTTTGGTTGGAAATAGCCATACCTACGTGAACATGTGTGCGGGCAGACATGGTATTCGTAGAGGCAATTCGAAGTTTCAAGAAAGTGTGGAAACGTTTGCTGAGGCTTTCCATGCATTCCTTTGGAAAACTAATGTATACATTATGTGAACTTGTAGTTGTAGCCATTCTTTCAGAAATAGGGTATAACCAACTCTTGCTTACACGAGGTTAATTGAGTAATTATTGCAGTAGGGATTATCTCTAGCATTTGACCATTAGGAATTTCATTCTAGAAAGTTTTTTCGGTAGATCACTCTGCACTCAATTTCAACAGTATTTCCATCAAGTCTAACCCATTGAAAAATTTCCCATGGCACATGGGGTTTCGTACACTTTTCCTGCTTGTGATTAATCAAATGCATAGTGGCGTCAATCGTTCCAGTCGTACTAAGATGTATAGCATAAGCTTGTAAAATAGTATGCGTTTAATATTGCTCTGAAAAAACTGGTTTACACAGAAGAAACCGGGCATCATCATATATGAAGATTCAAGAAGAAGAAGAAGAAGAACGTGGTCTCAGATTCGACCCAAAGGAGAGCCGAAGTTGGGAGGTGTGGCAGCCCAACCAGGTCGATGATCGACCCGTGTTCATGGTACCTGCTGGGCAGCAATAACGTACACGCAGGAAAACATTTTTAAGCTTCCTGGTCTTAGCTATGGTACTTCCGTGGTCTCTTCCTTCTTTTGCTAGCTCGTCCATCGATTGCTGTTACGATCAGTCCGTTCTTAGTAGTCTCTCGAAGCTAGCTAGTTAGAAGCCAGAATCGTAGAGGACTGATCCATGGCACCAGCGGCTGCGCGCCGCACCGTCAACGTGCGTACTTAGCTCGCCGCCACGGGGGTGCGCGCGGCGCCGATGTTGGCGATGGTCGGCCGGCGGCGCATCACCGACGTCGGCCTGGACGCCTCCACCTCCGCCTCACGCCGCGCGGCGCCGGCAGCCAGCTCGGCCGTGGCCGCGGACGACCTGTGGTGCAGCAGGAGGCGGTGCCGGCGAGACACCGCTTGCAGCGCCTCGTCCATGCTCATCTGCTCCTGCCGGCACTCCTCGCCGCAGAACGCCGCGTCGCCTCTGCAAAAACATTTAAACGCCGCATCACTACCAAGAATCCTTATGTGCGATCTTCCCGTGAGAGAGAGAATCAATTGCGGCGGTAGAATATAGAGCAGGGGTGAATTAAATTCGCCGCGTCGTACTTGTACATGAAGATGTCGCTGTCGCTGGAGATGGTCCGCTTGCAGAGGAAGCAGGCGTCGAGGAAGTGGTGGTGGCTGGCACGAGGGGTCGTCACGGCGCCGCTGCCGCCGGCGGCCGGCTTCACCCGGAAGAACCTCCACCCCACCTGCACGTACTGCTCCTCCTCCTCCTTCACCGCCGCCGACGACGACGGCACCGTGGCCGCGGCGGTGTAGACGACCTCTCCCATGTGTGTGATCTCTTGCACGGCCAGCTCCCGAGAAGAAGAGGAAGAGGAGAGTGAGGCGCGTGCGTGCGTGCGTGCTCGGGTGTTGTGTTGTGCTTCGACACGCTGGTTTGGTAGGCAGCCACTGACCATGCCAAGGCTATATATGAAGCCTGCCTGACTGACCGCCTGCTTTGTTTGTTTGTGCATGACCACTTGTGTCTTCCGCCCTGTGCACGGAGTACATATCAATGACTTTCTTTCCTGATCGATTCTTGTGGACCGGCCCGGAGGCTTGTGGCGAAACCGTGGGTGGCCTGGACTCGGGTGCCATGGAACCTGTTGGCCGTGGGTAGCTGGCTGGATCGAATCAAATCAATTATGCAACTGTGGAACGGAGGGGGCAGATACCTGGCCAGCGATTATTTTTTCTCTGGAACTCTCAGAGGTCAGCAGTTAACAAACATTTCGTCAGGTGGCCACTAGCCAGACCTGCAGGATTGCAGTGATAGAAAATACCCCATCTACTCGGATCATGCGCAGCAAACCCGATCTCTGAATTCTTCCGGTGGAAGGATCAGGGGTGGGGCGGCGGTGGGCACACACGGATGCGATCTTCCGGCGGCCGGCCAAATCAAGCATATGAGATCTGCTTCGTAGGGACTTTGAGAACACGTAATAATAATTAGAAAAACATTTGTAGGATTTAGGTGTCATGCACTCATGCTGGTTGCTGAACCCCTACGGTAATGCACCATACGAAAAAATGCACTAGAAACTTTTGCTGAAGGATTACGTGCATGGAGTAGTAGTCATAGAAGTAGGGGAAACTTGTGTTTCTAGTTTCGTGAGTTTGAAAGGAGGGGTACACCGAAACAAAAGTGAGGGAAAAATACTGTAATTACATGCAAAGTAGACTACAGAAATAGAAAACAAAGAAATGTATAGTTTGCAGCCCTAGAAACCAAAGAAACTCATAGGGAGAAGTTCCTAAAGAATAGCATCTATCCCAGTTACTCGAGTTTATCACCTCTCCTGCTAACACTTGAAATGGAAGCAAAAAGTGTGCGATTTATGCGGTGAAAGGCAGACTTCTGGCTCGATCTCCGTTTTATTCTTGTGCCACACCGGAAGAAGGACCTCAGGCAGCTTGGAAGCTCACCGGCAGAGGAGCAGGGTAACATGGTGGATCCAGAAAACAATTTCAGGAGGGGCACACAGTCTGACCAGGCTCATCTGGCACCGCCCATTTCGTTTCATTCTGGCAGATGAAACAAAAGGACACTAATGCCATTGTTTCATTTGTCAGTTTCAAGTTTGGATCCTACAAATCATGTTTAGCTGTCACAAGGATTCATGATACTCCATCCATTCCAAAACATTTGACGTGGTTTTAGTTCAAATTGCAAATGATTTTCATAAGAATGGAAGGGTTAAGGATAACGAATTAAGTTAACACATCATAACCGGAATTTTCAGTCAAGATGACTGTTCCAATTCCATGACAACCAAACATGTTGGGTATGGAATTTTCAATCGAAATGACCTTTCCAATTCCATAATTTCGTGAGGGCACCATTCAGCCAAACGATTTTGATTCAGAAACGAAATGACTTTTCCATTTCCATAATTTCACACGTTTGGTGTGGAATTTTGGTTCCAATTAAAATGACCGTTCCAATTCCATAATTTCGTGAAGGCCATCGTTTAACCAAACACATTCAATTTCACGATTCAGCCAAACCGAGCTCTGAGGAATTTGAGAAACTTAGAGTATCTCTAGCAGATACCATATATCTGGTCAAACCCGCAAAATTTGCAATATTGGTCTAAAAACGATAAAAAACGGCTCGAACAAATCCCATAAAAGTGGTCAGAACCGTAAAAGATATTCAGCTCCCCCTATATTAGTCCTCGTGTACCGCATATATTCACTTTTGGAGGCTATTTTTCCAGTAAACTGCAAAGCGTGAACGCTTCCCTCCACCGAAAATACACCACCAACTGCTCTCGTCCAACCCCGACGGTGCCACCACCGCCACCCTTCAAGCTCGATTCTGGCGAGGTGGTTCGATTCCCCGCGCCAATCTATAATTACAGACGAGAAGATTTGATTCGCTACATCTATTGTTAATTTCCGAGCCATAAATCGTTGATTCTTTTGGCCATCATTGTTGGAGCCCGAGCAGTTGGCGTGCACAAATCAACCCTCCATGCACTCATCAAGTAATCAATCGGCCACATGCATGCATACATCTACTAATCGGAACCGCTCCGCCGCATGTAGCAGCTCGCCGGCCGGCAGCATGCACACACACGCAGGGGCTGGACAGTGGTGGGGAGCCGGGGTCGGACGGGGGTGGTGCGTCAGGGATTTGCATGCCCCGTGAGAAAGACGACTCTGCGAAGAGAACGATAGAATATTTCCGAAATATTTCGTTTTATTACAGTCTAAATATATGAGATCCGTTCTGCGAGATATAAATTTTACCACAAAACAGTTTTACGGTTTACTAGAAACTACTTTAACGGTTCCGAGTTTTGCGGTATCTAGTGATCCTCTTGGGTGGGAGCCACCGTATCCCCTGGCCCTGCGCACGCTGGAATGGCTGGATCAAGGCATCAGGCCGATTCAGGCAGGATCAACGGGCGTTCCGGCCACAGCTACGTACGTTTCCGTGGGCTATCCGATCTGTGCTCTACCAGCGCAAGCCTGACACGAGTCTCGAAGAAGCTAGAGTTAGTCCAGTCCAGTGCCGTAGCTGTCACCACTTGCGTGGAAAAGGCCCAGGATCAGCCGAGCCGGGCCCGCGAAAGCAACGAAAGGGGAAACCCGGTGGCCTTTCCCGCTTTCGCCCACGCCACGTTGCTCCACTCGCTAGTCAGTCAGTCAGACGGACAGCCGTGACCCCACGCCGTCGCTCCCGTCCTGTCCAGCGCATCGCCCGGCCGCCGTGCGTGCGCGTCGCGTCGCGTGCGTCTCCAGTGGACACCTCGCCCACACGCGCCACCAGAGAACCCAACCCAATCCAAGTGAGAGGCGCAAACCAACGCCAGTCGTTCAGCCGGCCTGCACCATGGACGCGGCCGTCTCCCTGCACCACCACGGCGCGCTCCCCTCCGCCGTCGCCTCCTCGCTCCCTCCCCAGCACCATGCGCTGCACCTCCGGCACCCTGTCCTCTCCATCCCCACGCGCCTCACCGCGACCGCGGCGCCGTCCAGGACGCCCCGGCGCTCCTCCTCGTCCTCCGCCGTTGCGGCGGCGCCCGTCCCGGGCCTCCCGGCGCGCATCGCCGCCAGCAGCAGCAGCACCCGCGCCGCGACGGGATACGCGGCCGCGCTGGCCGACGCGTCCCTGCGCGCCGGCACGCTGCCTCGGGCCGCCCGCCACGCGCGCGCGCTCCTCCGGTGTCTCCACCAAGACCGGCCTCGCGGGCAGCGCCTGGAGGAGGAGGCCGACGATCGGGTGAATGCGCTGGTGGGGATGCTCGTCGGCAAGGGCAAGGGCGGCATGGTCGCCGACGTCTTGACCGAGTTTGCCGCCATCTGCCACCACCTGCTGCCGCCCACCTCGGCCTCCAGCAAGCGCGCCCGCTCCGCCTCGTAATGCTTCTGCTTCTCTGGACTTTGCTTTCCTTCAGTATGCATGTAACGCTGGTATGACCCGAAAACAACGAGTAAAATTCACCGTTAGTACCTAAACTTGGCTTGTCTATTCAATATGGTCATCGATCTTAAGAATACGCAATATACGGTCACCAAATACGGCAACATGTCCATTGAGGTCACTGGGTTCTGTACTGGTTTCTGTATATGAAGGTATTCGCTGACATGGCAGGAGTGGATCCCATGTGTCAGCCTCAACCACACATACAAAAAACTATTTTGCAATAAAAAAGTTGAAAGGGGTCAAGTGCAAAATTGCCAAAGAGATAAGGTTGTCTGGCTCCACGTCTGGCTCCGGCGTCGCCCTCCCCGCGTCTGACCAGCGCCGCCCTCCCCGCCTCTGACTCCGGCGGCCGGCGTCCAGTGCTGCCCTCCCCGCGCATGCTCCGCTCTCCCCTTCTTCCTAGAACTCCTCTACGCTCCCTCCCTATCTCGCCCAGAATCAGAGAAGAATGACGCAGTGTGGCTCGTCCTCGTCGACGAGAGTGCTATGGTGGACTCTAGGATCTCTGGAGCGGAGTGAGAGGCTCGACACGTATTCCTGGTTCTCCACGGCAAGTCGAAGTGACTCAGAGAGGCTTCTTATGAAGGGAATTGCTCACCGGAGCAATAGCGGCGGCGGCGCTTGTGCGAGCGATTTTGGCCGTGAGAGGGGCCATGAGCGAGCTGCTGCTATATTTTGTTGCGTCCATATGCTGCTACTGTCGGGCGTCCAAGATAGTAAGGGAGGGAACATGAAGGAGGAGGTGGCCGGAGCCGGCCGGCCGACCATGTGCTCGTGTTGCTCCGTGCGGGAGGCCGACGTGGGGAGGCAGGGGCGCCAGTGTCTGGTGGGTGAAGGGGGCGGCGCGGGCATGGGGAGGCAGGGGCCGCCCTGGGCGGTCAGCGTGGGAGGGAGGGGTGCCGGTGTATCGTGGGGGAAAGAGAAGAGAAGGAAGAAGCATGGGAGGGAGAGAGGGTAGAAAAGGGTACCTGACGCTGACATGTGAGCCTCATATGTCAGTCTGACCGGTAGAACCTACATGTCAGTCTCTTAGATTTATATAGGAAAGCAAGATGTAGAGAAGTTTTTTTTTGCAAAAAGTCATATTGTTTGGACCGGTCAACACCCTGCCACGTCAGCGCATACTCGCTCTACGGGTTGTTCTACAGGCTCCAGTGACTTTGGTGGACACGTCGCCGTATTCAGTGACCGTATATCACGTATTCTTGAGATCAATGACAGTATCGAATAGACGAGCCAAGTTTAGCTACTAACGATGAATTTTACTCGAAAACAACCGGTGCTGGTTAATCTCAGCTTATGATATCTTGATTGATCGATTACATTATATGCTTGTCAGAACCGGCGCCGCCCATGCACGCATACCAATTTTTTCGTGATCTCTGTTTTTAGAAGCTGGTCGTGCTCAACAGGAACCATCATGCATGCATGTAGTAGCACAGAACCATAATTAATGATCAAAGAGGCCTCCAGCTGTAGTTCTATATGATGGACCTTCGTTTTGAGCAAATGGCGGTTTAAGTTGCTTAATGTAGACGAAGTGGTGCAAGAATTACTTCACAACAAATATCTTAATAATAAACACTATCTGAAGTCCGACCACTCCTTTTTGACGGCGCTAACGTGGGTGAAAGTTGACTTCTTTAGTAGAGGTCATTTCAACATTGGAGATGGCTCCGGTACAATATTTTGGAAGGACATATGGTTAGGTGAGGCACAACTAGTGCAATAACATCCATCATTGTCTAACATTGTGCAACCAAAAAATATGACTGATGCAAATGTTCCGATGAATATTCATTTTAGAAGAGTGCTAACGGGTAATAAGTGGATGACATAGATGTACTTATGACATAGGCTAATGGTGGTTCATTTATCCGAGGACCCCGATATATAGGGTTGTCTAGAATTTAATGGCTCACGGAGCCTTCTCGGTTAAATCTTGTATAAAAACCTTATGAATGTTCATACACTTTTTCTTCGTAAGTGCTTATAAAAATTGGACATCCCACTAAATATTAAGATATTTATATGGTTCTTAAATAACAAAGTCCTTTTAAGAAAAGATAACCGCAAAAAGGAAATGGGAGGGATGTAGAAAATGTTGTCTCAAAACATGTTTGAAAATTGGTTAAATGGAGTTGACAAAGGTTCAAAGACTATAATTTGTGTTGGTATTTGAGCCTTATGCTGGTCAATACAGTGATACAATAATGATATTGTTTTTAACAAGACAAGATTTTTATATATTTTTCCAGGTCATTCATATGATGGTGTGCATTGGATGCGGCAATGGGCATTTCTACTACCACTAGAGCCGCAAGATATCATAGCTACTAGATGCAACCATTTGGCAATGGTCGCACGGGGATATCTTGTGCTAGGTTGGCTAGCAACGTATTAGTTGACTACAGGATGTTTAGTTCCTATATGATTGTCGCTTTTCGCTCATTGATTATTATTTTGACTTCAAGCGATCCTTGAGATGTATTAATTCTTAATTTTGAACTCTTTTACTAAAAGGTAGTGTTAATGCAGAGCCGAATCTTACTCCCCATTTCGGAAAAATAGAAAATGGTCAAATAAAATCCAGGAGGCCAGCTAGCTCAACTACTCAAATAAAAATTATACGAATTCAAATTCAAGGAACCAAACAAGCTCTATAGAAAAAATTCCATAGGAACCGGTCCTCCAATATTCCTGCTATGAATTGAACTAAACAAGTTCTAACTTTTTTAGGGAAACTGAACAAGACCTAATGATCAAAGAGGCATCCAGCTATAGTTCTATCATGGCCCATTTTTCTGCGCGAATGCCCCACACATTTTGTTCCAGAAAACATGGTCAGATAAAACCCAGGGGTTTCTAGATAAGGCCAGCCCAACTGCTTGCAACTAGACTTGAGACCGAGGCCTCGTCTCGTCTCGCCCCCCGCGGGCGACGGGGCGAGCACCGCATCGCCTCCCTCCCGACGACATCCTTCTCCCCTCCTCCCCCCGCCGCCGTCGACGCGCACCGCCGGGCAAAGCCCGGGCGGGGCCGGTGGTGGCGGGCGTTCTTCTTCCCAGCGGCGACAGGGGTGCAGGGTCCCCCTCGCTGGCGGCGGCGCGCCATGGAGGGCTCGGCAGGGGCGCTGTAGGACGGGGGCGACGGTGTACTGGACGGCTCTAGGGGTGAGGTGGAGGTGGGCAGCTCGGCTGGGCGGCGGGCGTGGCCGCAGGTGCCCCCGGCGTCGAGATCTGCAGGGCCCGATCTGGGCCGTGCGGGCTCCGGCGGGGCCCTCTGTCCCGGGCAGGTTGCAGCCCCCCCGGTGGTGGCGCGGCCAGGGCACTGGATTTGGGCCAGGCGGGCCTAGGTCGGGTGGACGCCCACCAACTCATGCTCGGGGTGGTTCGGGGGCAGCACGGAGGTGCTGCATTCGCCGTTTTCGTACCTCTTCACCCTTGCGGGCCTAGGTGGCGATCCTCAGACCAGTGGTGGACCAGTAATCCTGGATGAGCACGTTGGCGAGAGCGCTGCTGCTTGGCGGCGGGGATCTGCGGTGGCAGTGGATCCACTGGTGGGCGGAGGCGTAGCGCCTAGCGCTAGGGTCGACAGTGACGGTAACACCCTTGTTGCAGTGTGGCGGGGGGGCTTCACGAGTCCTTTTGGCCTCGGCCGGACCAGAGAGGGCCTGGTTTGTCCCCGTTGCTACATCCGGACGGCTATCGCCTTCCGGCGGTGGATGTAGTTCCCTCCTGCGTGTTACTGTTTTGTCGATCCTCGCCGGTGGTTCTTCCTTTGGTCGGACCAGCCTCACATTGTGGGTCATGGTGAGACGTCGGGGGTGTCTTCAAGACCGTGTTGGCGTGTGTTGGTGGGCGGCAAGCTTGGTGGAGAGCTTCGAAGCGTCTGGGAGTGTGGTTTTTGGAGGGGTCGGGAGAAAACCTTGTCATCTTGACACCGACGTGGTGACGCCTGTGGGTGTCGCCGTCCTTCCTGAAGGGCGTCGGGTGTATCTCTTCCCCACCTCCCGTTGCGTATCAGGGGAAACCTTAGGACTTGTCCGGGCAGCAGCGTCGTCGTCGTCACTTTTCTTCTTGAAGGTGCTGCTTGATGCGCGACGCTTGAGCGAGGCTAGGAGAGGGGTGGCAATTCTTCGGTGGAGCAGCGGTTGCGGATCATCATCGGTTTTGTTGAGCCGCTGTCGTCGGCTTTGTTTTCTCTTATTTTCTTCTTTGTTTTCTTTTTGGTTTTTTTGGGCGTTGTGCTGTCTGGCCTAGCAGCGGTCTCAATCATGGTTGCTAACGCCGCTTGCAACTAATTAAAAGAGGCTAGGGCAATGCGTTCTTACAAAGACCGGATGAAATTAGCAACTTCATGATATAAATATTTTCTCTTAATCATGCTCAAAAAAAATATATGCTCTTATCAAGAAGAAAATATACGATGACCCCACTGTTTTTAGCGAATGCCCATATTTTTTCTTAAGGAAAACTTGGCCAAATAATACCCTGGATTTTCAAGATGAGGCCAGCTCAACTGCTTGCAACTAATTAAAAGAGTTATTATTGCGGCACGTACCATAACGGATAATGCCAGTCCTATCACGTACTCAATACTATAATACCTGAGACGTCGCGTAGAAGATGGAGCAATTAATCGAGACCTGGAAGAACAGGGTATCGACCGATCGGTGGCAGCTATATATCTGCCACATACTGTAGTCGAAAAGTATACTAGCAGTTGAGGCTCGTACCACAGATTAGTTCAAACTGAAAGCTGCATGTACAGCTCGGCAGTTGAATTTTCCATCAAGATATAACAATAATGCAGACGCAATCAACGTGACGTGAACATCGATTGATTAGGTTAGGCACCGCGTGACATGACGCTCAACGCAGATCCGAGCAGGGGCTTTCGTGCGCTCGTGGTGTTTGTATATGCAAGACATGACTTGCACACTAATCCAACCCCAACTGCTGCATATCATGTAGCCACATGTTTGACATGGCGACTTTCTGCCTAATCTACTTTTTTGTGAATAATACTGAAAGAGAAATAAACCTACCGCTGGACTCGTCCTGCATGCGTACTCTACCATGAGTGCCGAAAGAGAAAAGTGCCCCAGCAGGCAGACTACCTGTACGAGACAAGAGATGTACTGGTACTGTACAAGCGAAATTAACAATTATTTTCATGATAAAATAGAACAGGAGAATGGACAGGAGATTAATGAATACCAGCACCTCCAATGGCAGGAGCCATTGATCACCATCATCATCCTCTCCTTTCAACCACTCTCATCTCTCTGAGTCATGTCACCAACATATTTATATGTATAACGCACAGATGTGAGATGGCATACATGCATCATCAGCTAGACAACACAGGTCCCAGCAGCGCTCGCCATTCATAGCCATAGCTGCAGCCAAGCTAAGGGAGCCAACATATATAGCTTGGAGTTGGACCATCGTCTTCCTCCCCAGGCGCGAGCGCGCGAAGGCACCGTGCACCGATGGAGGAGGACTACGTGTTCAAGGTGGTGGTGATCGGCGACTCGGGGGTGGGCAAGACGCAGCTGCTGGGCCGCTTCACCCGCGACGAGTTCCACCTCGACTCCAAGTCCACCATCGGCATCGAGTTCCAGACCCGCACCGTGGCCATCGCGCCGTCGCGCCGCCGCGTCAAGGCGCAGATCTGGGACACGGCCGGGCAGGAGCGGTACCGGGCGGTCACCAGCGCCTACTACCGGGGCGCGCTGGGCGCCATGCTCGTCTACGACGTCACGCGGCGGGCCACCTTCCAGCACGTCGCGCGCTGGGTCGCGGAGCTGCGCGCCCACGCGGATAAGTCCATCGTGGTCGTGCTCGTCGGGAACAAGGCCGACCTCGCCGCGCTGCCGGGGAGGCGGGAGGTGGAGGTTGAGGAGGCGGGGGCGTTCGCGGAGGAGCAGGGGCTGTTCTTCTTCGAGGCGTCCGCGCTGAGCGGGGATAACGTTGAGGAGGCGTTCATGGGGCTGCTCGGGGAGATATACGGCGCCGTGGCCAGGAAACGGCTGGAGGTGGACGACGACGAGGTGGGGAGCGGCGGCGGCCGTGACGGTGGTTCCGCCGACGTGCTGGTGCTCAAGGGGATGTCGCTGTCGCAGGAGCTGTCCATGATGGAAACCAGCGCCATGAAGACGCCCAGCAGGTGTTCTTCGTGCTCGTGATACGGCCGTTTAGCTCGTGTCTGACGACGGATTAAACAATTCTTGACCGAGTAAACACACGCCTCTCTTTTCGTTCATTAAAGAAAAAGATTGTACTCTCTCGAAGAGAGAAAAAAGAATCTCAAAACAGATAACAGGTGTAAATAACATAAGGTAAACTGAACGAGAACAAATATTTGTGTTTGTTGTCCATTATGAAATCCAGGGCCATGAAGACACCAAGCAGCAGGTGTTCTTGATGCTCGTGATACGGTTTACCTCGTGTCTGACGGAGAAAAACGTCACTCGTTACAGTGATTTCTTTCTTTTTAGTTCTCGTGCTCGTGTCTGACGGGGAGAGGCGGCGGCCGTGAAGGTGCCTCCGACGTGCTCGTGCTCAAGGGGCTCTCGCTGTCTCAGGAGCTGTCCATGATGGAAACCAGCGCCATGAAAACGCCCAGCAGGTGTTCTTCATGCTCGTGAAACGGTCGTTTTGCTCGTGTCTGGCGGATTCAGCAATTCTTGACGACCGAGTAAACAAGCGTCTCTCAATATTGCTCTCTTTCGAACATTAAAGAAACAGATTGTACTCTCTCAAAGAGAGAGAAAAAGAATATCAAAACATATAACATGTGTAAATAACATAAGGTAAAATGATTGGGAACAAATATTTGTGTTTTTTGTAATCCAGCGCCATGAAGTCACCAAGCAGATGTTCTTCATGCTCGTGATACGGTTCAGAGCAACTCCAGCAGCCAGTGTAAAATTAGGTCTCCGCGCTAAAAACCAATTTTTCCGGCACGAGAGCCCCGGGCCGTGCACTTCAATAGTTGCGCTATCTTCCCGTGCGTGGTTGCGCGCACTTCTTTTCACGCATCGCTTAGCCCGCTCGCTAAATGCCACGCCGCGTGTGAAACCAAACTGTCGGCACTTCAGTGCACACGCATACTCGTCTTCCCCTCTCGTCCGCCGCCATGCCGCCGCGCCGGGAAGCTTCGGGTACCGCGGCACGCGCCTACGACGCCATGGCGTGGTGGCTCGGGCGTCCACATGCGTCGATAAATTTCTAGGACGTCTAGACGCATGAGCAGGCCGAGGCACTCGCGCCGCCGCCTTGCCTCATGACGTAGGAGGAGCGCTGTCGTAGGCGCGACACGGAGCGCCGCCTGCTCATCGCCGAGGGCGACAAGCGTCTGCGGCAGGAGTGGCGCCGGCTCTTCTCCAAAGACGTCGAAGCGCAGCGCAGGCACGACGCCGAGCTGGCCGCGACCAAGGCGGCGGTAAGGACGGCAAAGCACCAGAACCGCCTCGAGCGCCAGGCAAACAAGGCACGGAGGCGTGCCTTCATCGAGGCACGTATGGCCGGGCAGTGTCCAAGAAAGAGGTAAGGAGGTAAGGCTTTCTATAAGTTAGAAAAAAACCTTCTTACTAGCAGGCCGTCCTTTCTTCGCCTATTCATTCTATCTAAGACCGGATTTGTCACTGCAAGAGTGCTCGATCAATGACCGACGACGATCCCCGTTGGATGGACCGTCTCATCAGATGATAACTATAACTCAAACTAAATTATAGTAGTAGCTACTAGTAATTCTCGTAGTAGTAGTAATTTCTAATACTACCCAAACTAGATTGTAGTAGTAGCTACTAGTAATTCTCGTAGTAATCCCTCCGTTTCGGTTTATAAGACCTACGCGTATTTCTAGGTCGATAAATTAACCAACTTAGCATGAGTTACATAAGATAAAAACTATACTATTAGAAACTTCAAATGTTATATTTTCTAATGATATAATTTTTATATTATATAATTTGTATTATATAGCTCATGCGGACGACCTAGGTATACGCGTAAGTCTTATAAACTGGGATAGAGGTAGTAGTAGATTCTAGTAGTAGTAGTAATTTCTAATAAATACTATGTATACTTTTTTCATGTTCTATGTAATATATTTTTGTTTAATTTTTAGATCTATTTTTTGTCATATTTGTTTGCGAGCGCTTCAATTTATCGCGCATGTTGGTGGGTTTTCTACATTTAGCGTCTCTGTTAAAAAAGGGCTTCAATTTATCGCGCATGTTGGTGGGGGTTTTGCTGCAAATTTAGCACCCACGTTTTGGTGCCTCTGTCAAAAAAGATTCACGCGCTATATACCGGAAATATACAGCAGCTAGAGTTGCTCTTACCTAGTGCCTTTCGGATTGGATAATTGGACGTGGAGCCCATGAATAAGCTCGAGGTCATGATAA
Source organism: Avena sativa (assembly GCA_916181665.1). Taxonomy (NCBI): domain Eukaryota; kingdom Viridiplantae; phylum Streptophyta; class Magnoliopsida; order Poales; family Poaceae; genus Avena; species Avena sativa. The sequence continues at coordinate 431,849,748 of OV702280.1, forward strand.
TTCGACGTGGAGCCCATGAATAAGCTCGAGGTCATGCCCCTCGATCCAGATCTAGGGATTATGAATATCAATAGAAAGAACAAAATCATGTTGCATAATATACCAGCTCAAGGCTGATGAATTCAACAGTTAATTACTGAGTGAAGAACTCATCGCACCATTGTAAATTTGGTGTCTCTTTCAGAGTGCTCTGCTTCGTTCAAAGAAAGAATATACCATTTCCTAACACAAAAAGAAAAGGAAAGAACTCTCAAAGAGAGAAAACTGGACAGAACTGACAATGTGAGTAACCAGATGAAAGAAAAGAATCGTGGAATCAAGGAAGGGCACATTTCTTCAATATGTATGCAGTCTACCCTACAGTAGTTAAGTTTTATAAGAAAAAAAATTACAAGATAACCAGAACAAGTGTTCCACAGAACGATAAGTTTCTTGTTTTGCTGCCACATAGAAGGATGGAACTTGGGACATCAGTGCGAGCTTTGCTAGCTGCAATTAACTTCAAAAAAACCCGGAGCAGCCCCACGACGCTAACTGAATCAATACACATGCTGAATCTTGCGTAAGAAAACCTAACGATATTCGAGGTAATGCCAGCACTTACTCCACTGCGGATTTGCACGAGATCTAGCAAAAGGAAAACCTTTCTCGTTTTAGTTCAAGGTGAAGATGGCTCTTGCGGTTCCGACTGACTGTTCTGAACTATTCGAGACATCAGCTTAGATATCTCAAAAATTGCGCTCTGTACCTGGTCATCATCAGGATCTGATGGCCGAACCCACACAGGTGACTGTAGACCTGACATTGCACCGCTTGCTGCCGCCTTCTTTCCCTTTCTAGATGTTGACAAAGCTTTCTCCAAGTCTGATTGCCTCAGGGCTCTTGGACTCTGAGGCAGCGGCAATCACAAGCAAGAAAGTCAGAATTTAATATGTAACAAAGACTGTCAATAACTTCACAGTTACTATATCGCTACCCAAAGATAAATGCTGAGATCCGCAAACAGAAGCCTAACTAAAATTTGTAACAGATGTTTTGTCCACTAGATCACATAACTAATTAACAGCTACAAGTTAAACAAAAATTCATGCATGAGGTTGACATTTAACAGGTTCAGACGAACACCACCAAAGGGAAGTTAATTGACTGTAGAGAGAAGTACTGAATACTCACAGATGCTCTCATCCCATCTTTCTCGCTGCTCAAAATCTCCCTTATCGGGTAGAATGCGGCCTGCTTGCACAGTTCTAGGATATCTGATCCAGTAAAGCCGTCACACAAACTGGCAATGTAATCATAATCGATGTTAGACTCAACGTTTTCACCCTTCAATACAACTTGCAGTATCTTGCTTCTTTCACTGCGAACGGGAACCCCAATTTCAAATATCTGCGTAAATCGCCTGAGAATGGCCTCATCTAGCTCAGAAGGTCTGTTTGTAGCAGCAAGCACCATCACACGAGCATTTTCTGCACAGCCATAATAATTCCCATAAGATATTACTCAGTGCTACCTATAGAAGATTTTTTGTGGTAAATTGCACATGCATATGTATAATAACTCAAGTCATTTTCACCACATGCCAAGCAACTCATGTGGTTAACCAACTGGGTAACAGAAGTTTGGTTGATACAAAACACAGTCCAATCTGTCTCAAAAAGCCTCATGTCCACCTTGACCACAAGTCATAGAAGTCTAACAAAGAGCTTAAGACAACATCTCTTATTAGTGTAGCTCCTCTTAACTTTACAACATCCTTTCCGTATTTAATATTCTGATGTAAAGATATTTGCAAACTTGGTGTTGACATACTACTATAGCTTTAAGTTAGCATCACATGTCACAAACAAGCATGCCATAAATCAATACATGGAATTCACATAAATAAGCAATACACACAAAATACATGTGCATATACAAAAGTCAATTCTGAATCTGTAATTTTTGCGTCAGATTGTTAGTTAGTCATTAATTGCAGGCAATTAGTTTCTCCAAATTGGTTAGAAGCACCTCACATGACTAGCAACGACAAATACATGAAGCAAACTATTAACAGAATCTTGTTCTGCTTGTTTAATTCTACAGAAATACCATTGTTGTATAACATTTTATTACTATCTAATTCTAACTCGAGATGTCCAGACTGAATTGTCAGGTCAAGATAGTGTGTGCAAAATGGCATGGTTGAAAACATTTTCAATCAAATAAAATACAGATCCAACTGAGCATATCTGTAGATCTAGGAATATGGGAATACATTGACACTAACAATCAAATCCAGTAGGTAACCAAGCAAACGAAATTAGGCAGTAACAATAGTTTATGGAAAATGATATGGATCCCCCGGACAAAGGGGGTTCCCATCGTCCTCCTCCTCCCAAAATTGCCCCAATTTTCATTTTTGCTGCAAAACGGCCCGCTTTTGCTACATATGTCCCCGCTTTTGCTTCCGAAGCAAAAAAAAACGGTTCGTTTTAAAAATAGAACGTCTCGCCGGAGATCATGCAGCAAAAAAATTGTGCTAATGCAGCAAACCAACTTTGCCGGAAACTTTTTTTGCTGCATGGTCTCCGGCGAGGGTCATCAACGAGTTGTTTCCGACGATGTCTCCGGCGAAGACGGTTTTGCTGCATTAGCACAATTTTTTTGCTGCATGGTCTCCGGCGAGGTCTCCGGCGAGACGTCCTATTTCTAAAACGAACCGTTTTTTTTGCTTCGGAAGCAAAAGCGGGGACATATGCAGCAAACGCGGGATGTTTTGCAGCAAATGGACACGTGTCAGCACGGGAAGCAGGACGATGGGAGAGCTCCCATCGTCCGGGGGACGCCTAGCAGTTTCCATAGTTTATTCAGTGTAAGCAAATACGAAATTTTATAAGTCAATTTCCCCAGACTTAGATGTCAAATATACTGTATTTACTGCTAGTACATTTAGTTATATTTAGCTCAACATAACAAAGAAGTAAATTAGCATATAAATTTTAGCGACACAAAGAAGACATGCATGGTGATGGTGTGAACAATAAGAAACAGATATTGTGGATTCATGCTTTTATGAGGTGGGACCAAGTAAAATCCTTAGATAGGCATGTATTGGACTGGCGTCAAGCAGGCACAAGTACATTTCTACACTATACTTTCCGTAATGTGAAATGAAAATATTTATGATGAAAAGGGTTCCTTTTGCCAGAACAAACTTTTAATGGGTAACTTTAAGATATTTGATAAAGTGAAATCATGTACTCCCTCCAATCCATAATAAGTGCCAGGACTTTAGTTCAAATTTGGACTAAAATGAACCGAACCCCTGACACTTATTATGGATCAGAGGGAGTAAATCTTTCAGACTGACACTGAGTTCAAGGGAACATGGAAGTAAATTTGTATATGAATCCTAAGAATATGAAATAGCGGATGTCGGCAGGGGCAAATGATCAGAAGCACCTTTTGTCTACACATACTTTTATAGGGTAATTTTGTTAAAGAATATTAATACATATCAATGTAGTTAGCAAAACCGCCAGCTAGTGGAGAGTATTGAATTGCTATCTGCATGCAAAACCACTACTCTAAGAGGCCAAGATAATACTACTTTCTAATGTAGTTAGCAAATAGGAATGTGTAACATGAACATATGCCAGAAGGCCCGGAACACAACAGAGGAGAGTACTCACGGTCGGTGGTGAAGCCGTCCCATAGGGACATGAACTCCGTCTTCATATTAGTCATAGCTTCATGGTCAGTGGTTCGGCGCTGTCCCAAGAAGCTATCGACCTCGTCGATGAAGATAATAGCGGGCTGGAGCTTGTGAGCGAGGCTAAATACGGCGGAGACTGGCAAATACAGTTGCACAAAATCAGCATCTTTATAAGATTTATATACACCGAGCAAGGTCAGAAAAACATTGATTCCATCTTGCAACATCGGCACGCGACGGGACAATAATGTGGGAGGTTTTGTGTTATTACCGAGCTTCTGCGCGTCCCCGAACCACTTGCTCATGAGATTGGATATCCTGATGTTGATGAATACGGCGCCCGACTCCTTGGCGATGGCCTTGGCGAGCATGGTCTTGCCGGTCCCCGGCGGGCCGTAGAGGAGCACCCCCTTCTGCGGGCTGAGGAGCTTGCCGTAGGCGAAGAGCTCCGGGCGGCGCAGGGGCAGGATGACGAGCTCGTAGAGGGCCTGCTTGACCTCGTCGAGGCCCCCTACGGAGTCGAACTCCACGTCGATCTCGTCCGGGTTGATAACGTCGCACGCAATCACGTCCTGCGGGCGGGGAGGCAAGGGGATTGGGGAAAAAAATCAAGGCTTTGGATTGGAGGCGCCGGGATTAGATTGGATTGGATAGGGGTAGGGGTAGGGGTAAGGTACCTCGTAGGGTGTGGTGGAGATGAGGGGCCTGCCGAGGCGCTTGGCGATCTCCTTCTTGTGCTGGAGCGCCTTCTTGGATGACTCGCGGTTGGGGTCGAGCTGGCGGAGGCCGGCGAAGAGGACGAGGCAGCTGAGCGCGGCGCTCGCCGCGTAGAGCACCAGCTCCTGCACGAACCGCGACGAGTCCGTGGACCTCATCGCCGCCGACGGTGGCCGTACGGCCTGCCTGCCTCTCCCGTTGCTTGCGGGGGAAGGGAAAGAGGCGAGATTCGTCGGAGGGGGATTCGATTCGTGGAGGAGGGGGATGGGGGGATGAAGAAGAAGGGGTGGATTGGGATTTTAGGAGGCGGGCGGGTTGGGTCTTGGGTCCGTCGGCTTGGAGGAGGGTTTGGTCGGTCTGCCTTCTCCTCCCGTGCGGCTCTATTTTTTTCTGCGAAGGTGGGGAATGGTGGATGCTTCTGGCTGCTGTTGCGCTGTGCGCCGCAGGGACTCTCTGTCGATCGGGTCGGCAAAGGTAGGGAGGCTGGATTAATTGGTTCTTTTTCCGTTTCTTCTTTTGTGTTTGACGCGGATGTCACTAAGTTTGTTTAATTTTGTCACGACTTTTCCTTTTGGGAGATTGTGGTGGGACGCCACGCTTTAAATGGGGGTAGAGCCCCAGAGGTCTCCTGCATCATATGCGTTGTCAACTAGGCAATGGAGTTTGGACTCTCGTTGCTTTCTACTCCCTCCCTCCGTTTTAAAATATAAAATGTTTTAGAGTGAACAAAATAAATCTAAACTTCTTTTAGTGAGTAGATTTATCCTAAAGTTGAGTGAATCTACATACTAAAATAAGTCTAGATTTATTTTCTTCACAAACCTAAAACATCTTATATTTTGAAACGGAGGGAGTAGTAGTAAAAGTTTTACTAGAACGGTTAGATTGTAGATATACTTCTATTTCAAAATAGAAAACAGATTGAGTTTATATTTGGGATAGAAATAATATAGTAATATTCATTGTGTCCGAAAATAATTGAAATATCGGATTTATCTAGATTCATATATATCTAGATATGTTTTGGTATGTAGATACATGGAAATTTAGACAAAATCATGTCGCTGATATTTATCTCTAGCAGCGTCATGTTATTTCGCACACAATGTGATAAAAGATAGACCCATTGTTTCTTCGCACCCCGTCAAGTAATTTTCCTCTTATGAAGGAAGTCAAGAATACCTAAGAAAATATAGGCATGACATAACTTTTTATTTATGCATCGTGACATAAATGCGAGAGAAAATAGAATAGAATAGAATAGAATAGGGTACATGAAGTAAAGCCTAACTCTTTTTAAGAATATAATAGCTTTGGGTACATTGACATGGAAGAAAGTTAGTATAATAGTGAACTACCATTGGTGACAAGAAGACAGTGGATCACCAGGTATCATCGACGATAATGTCTAGACTTCTCTTATTCATTTCTTCGTTTCTCGTCATCGTTCTGGTATCTTTGAACTTTGGCCATCACCTCACTCCTTACCTAATGGACACACGTTAGAAAACAAGGGTTTAATGCTTCTAAAAGGAGTAATCAAGATGATTTTTCACTCGATACGGTAACAAATGCCCCAAATGCATAACTAGAAATAAAAATAGAATTAGCTCTTTAAAGAAGAAGTGATGGCTAATTGGAGTTCCCATGCACACTTAACTGGCTATCTTTTTTTAGCAAACTCTAAAATGTCTCTCAATTGATTGTACGAGTTAAATAATCATCTTTTTTTTGGATCATATACGCCCACAGGGCATACATTACTTCTATTCATAAGGTAGCAATAAAAGATGGAACACATACAAGCAATAGAAAAAAAAGGAGAAACTAAGCGGTTGTACAACTACAAAACGTCCTCACCACAACTACCAAGGAGCCAAATTCTTCACGGTCGTCTCGAAGAAGAAGAGCACCTGAACCAGTAGACGGTTAACAAGATGCAATAACAATATTGTCGAAAAAGTTTGGGGCTTTGGCGATGACGGAGGCGCTCCGGTAGCGTGGCGTGGTCCCTTCCCTCCGGCGTCCTCCCTGCCCTGCTCCCCATCCGGCCACCATGGAGAGCTCGGATCCTGCTTGTTCCCTCCCCCCCTCCCGAATCGATTCGTGGCCGGTGTTGGGCGGACGTGGCCGACGAAGTCGACGAGGAGGAGGCCGCGCGGGAAGAGGCAGAGCTTCGTTCCTCGCCGCCGCTATTGTCGACGTTGGGGGAGTTCTTAGCCTTTGCTTGGCGGGGGCGTGGATCCAGGAAGAAGGCGCCTCAGCGGGGCCTCAGGGGCTTCCCCGGCTTGCTGCTCGGCGTCGACGGATGGGTGCTGGTGGCCGGGAGTCGTGGCTCGCATTTCTGAGCGCAGCGAGGGAGGCGTTTGCGGGAGGACATACGGCCAAGGGGAGCTGCCCTGAGGCCTTCCGTTCCCCGGTGAGCCCCTTCACTGCCCTGGATTCGCTGGCGCGACCTTCGTCGCCGCCATCCGCGGTCGTCGAGGAAGGAGGAGCCTTCCTCCGCGTCCCGGCCAGAGCGGGGTGATGGTGCTGACGTGGAGCACTTCGTTGGAAATGCCAAGAGCAAGGTGTGATGAGCACAGCAGCAAGTATTCCATTAGTAGAGACTGAGGTTATCGAACCAAAAGGAGGAAGGAAACGTCACACAGGTGTTGCAAGCAACGCGGAGACCTGCACAACACAAACTCAAGACTTTGCCCCAACGAATCAGTGAGGTTGTCAAGCTCACCAGTTTGCTGTAACAAAGGATTAAACGTACCGTGTGGAAGGTAATGGTTTGCAGCAAGTAAACAAGTAACAGTGAAAGACGTATCAATGGTAAATATAGGACCGGGGTCCATAGTTCACTAGAGGTGCTCTCCTTAGACAAACAACATGGCACGAAGGGTAAACAAATTACAGCATGGCAATTGACAAGAACTGAGCAAGGCATAACAATGCAATTACTAGTCAGAAAGATCCTATGAGATTCGATTGGGCAATACAACAAGATACATAGACCGCCATCCAACTACATCTATGACTAGAAGTCCACCTTCAGGTTATCATCTGAACACCCTTCAGTATTAAGTTGCAAGCAACAGACAACTGCTTTAAGCAAAGTGTGTAAGGTAAACAGTCCACATGTTCCATGAATAAGAGATCGTTGTTTTCTCCCTAGTAGCAACAACACATCTACAACCGAAGAGATTTTCGTCACTTCCCTTGGAAACTAGAGGCATGAACCCACTATCGAGCATAAATACCCCCGCTTGGAGTCACTAGCAACTACTTGGCCAAGATAGCTACTTGAGGGGTTTCGCGGCATAGTAAATCAAAAATTTCTACGGATGCGAACAGAGGGAAAGCCAAGATCTAATCTAGGAGATGCAATCAACGAGAGAGATTGGATTAGATCTTCATATCCTTGAAGATTCGCACAGCGGAACGTTCGTCGGAACGTGGGTGATGTAGTCGTACTCGCTTCTCCTCCTCGCGATCCGATCCGATCTAGCACCACAAGTGGCGGTGCCTCCGTGAGATGCACACGTGCAGCACCTCGACGTCTCCTCCTTCCCCGGACCAGCAAGTAAGGTGGAGAGATAGATTGGATCTACAACACGACGGCGTGGTGTATATGGTGGAGAATTTCTGCTGCAGGGCTTCGCCTATAAACAGTCGGGAGGGAGAGAGGAAAGCTAGCAAGGCGGCTAGGGTTTGGAGGAGAGGTGTGGGGGGTTGGTGCGCCCCCACCCCTCTTTATATAGAGGGGGGGCGCAGCCCTAGCCCCTCCCCAAGCCCAAAGGATAAGGAGTGGGGGGCATGGACTCTCCCCTCTTCTAGAAACCCTATCTCTAGTTTAAACGATTTAAACTCTCTAGGATCGGCTGGGCCCTATGGGGCCTTGTTCCCCTGGCCCAATGCGGCCAGGACACTCCCTCATAGGCCCATGCCCCCTCCCGGAAGGTGGGGCCACGTTGGTCCCCTTCCGGAAGGTTCTAGAAGCTTCCGGTACAATACCGATTAACCCGGAACAATTCCGAACTCCAAAAACTGCATTGCCTTATATGAATCTTATTCTCCGGACCATTCCGGAACCTCTCGTGATACCCCGGATCCCATCCGAGACTCCGAACAAAAATTCATAAACCAATTATCCATTCTATCCTAGCGTCGAGACACGTTAAGTGTGTGACCCTGCGGGTTCGAGAATATGCAGACATGATCTTCTATCAATAATCAACAGCGGGGTCTGGGCACCCATATTGACTCCCACACATTCATCGATGATCATATCGGATGAACCACGATGTCAGGATTCAAACAATCCCATATATATATTCCCTTCGTCTCGCGATATTTTACTTGCCCGAGATTCGATCGTCGGTACCGTCATACCTAGTTCAATCTCGTTCACAGCAAGTACTTTACTCATTCCGTAATCCGATATCACTTTGTGATTAACTCCTTAACCACATGCTTGCAAGCGGTGTTGATATCGATTACCGAGTGGGCCCGAAGTATATCTCTCCGACTTGGGAGGGACAAATTCCATCTCGATACATACAACCCAACAGATACTTTCCGATCACCTGAGAGACACCTTTATAATCACCCTCTCATAGGATGACGTTTGATGACCTCAAAGCTTTCTTCCGATACCAGGGAGTTGTATTATCTCATGGTCTAAGGAATACAATATTTGACATAGGAAAAGCTTCGCAAAGATGAACACGATGATACGATCTAATTGCTTCGCTTAGTTTGGGTTTGTCCATCATATCATTCTCCAATGATATGATCTCATTATCAATTGACAACTCATGTCTATGGTTAGGAAACCTTAACCATCATTGATCAATGAGCTAGTCCTTAGAGGCGTACTAGGGACACAGTGTTGTTCACAAACCACACAAGTATTAAAGTTTCCGCTTAATACAATTCTAGCATGGAATATAAACTTTATCATGAACAATAATTATAATAATAACATCTTTATTATTGCCTCTAGGGCATAATTCCAACAGTCTCCCACTTGCACTAGAGTCAATAATCTAGTTTACATCTGGCAACAATCTCACACCCATGGCACTGAGGTGTTGATCATGTTTTACACGTGGAAGAGGTTTAGTCAATGGATCTGCGACATTCAGATCCGTATGTACTTTGCTAATCTTCAGATCTCCATCTGCTATATAATCTCGGATTATATGAAACTTGCGGTTGATATGCTTGGTCTTTGGATGATATCTTGGTTCCTTAGCGAGTGCTATGGCGCCAGTGTTGTCACACAATATCTCCAGTGGGTCCAATGCACTTGGAACCACGCCAAGCTCAGTGATGAAGTTTCTGATCCAAACTCCTTCACTTGACGCTTGTGGCATCCCGCAAAACCACTACTAGAAAATCGCGTTGTTTTTGTGCATTGCATCGTCATGACCGCATGCTCATGTCATCATGTCGCACTGCATTTGAGCATCGTGTTGGAGATATGCCCAAGAGGCAATAATAAAGTGGTTATTATCATGTCTTCACACTTATGATAAATGTTTACATACCATGCTATAATTGTATTAACCGGAAACATTAATACTTGTGTGATTTGTAAACTAAAATAAGAGTCCCTAGTAAAGCCTCTTGTTAAACTAGCTTGTTGGTTAATATATGATCATTGTTTCCTGATCATGAACATAGAGATGTTATTAACAACAGGATCATATCATTAGGAGAATGATGTGATGGACATACTCCTATAGATAAGCGTAGCATAAAGATCAAGTCATTTCAATAGTTCAATTGCTATATGCTTTCTGATACATAGTAACCTAATTCCTTCGACCATGAGATCATGCATATCACCTTTACTGGATGGATGCTTTGATGTCATCAAACACCACACCGTAACAGGGTGGCTATAAAAGTGGCATTGAGTGTTCGGAAAGTATTGGTTGAAACACATGGATCAAGAGTGGGATTTGTCCATCCACATGACGGATAGATATACTCTGGGCCCTCTCGGTGAAATGTCATCCAATTAGCTTGCAAGCATGTGACTTGGTCACAAGGGATCACATATCACGGGAACGAGAAAAGAGTACTTATCAGTAACGAGGTTGAACTAGGTATGCAGAGATACCGACGATCATAACCTCGGATAAGTAACATATCGTGAGACAAAGGGAAATTGGTATCGTATGTAAGTGGTTCATTCGATCGCAAAGTAATCGTAGAAATATGTGGGAGCCATATGAATTTCCAGATTCCTCTATTGGTTATTGTTCGGAGAAGTGTCTCGATCATGTCCGCATAATTCACGAACCGTAGGGAGACACACTTAAGGATTCGACGTTGTTTGAGTAGTTATGGTATTATGAGAAAGAGACCGAATGTTGTTCGGAGTCTCGGATGGGATCCGGGATATCACGAGGTGATCCGGAATGGTCCGGAGAATAAGATTCATATAAGGAAAGTCCCGTTTCGGAGTTCGGGAATGATTCCGGTGTTTCCATCGGGAACATTCTAGAAGGTCCCGGATTGTCCGGCACTCCGGGGGGGAAGGGGTACATGAATGTGTCATTACATGTTGGAATGATTGCATCATGTACTAAGTGTTCTTGCTGTCCCAAATAAAGGATTAAATTGAATCCTAAATTGAAAAAGTCAAACGGCTAGTTTGAAAGTCAAACGGCAGTTTTTGGGAAGTGGGAGGAGAGGAGGAAACCGACTTGAGGGAGGAGTCCTCCTCCCCAAGCCGGCGCCCCACCTAGGCCGAGTTGGGGAGGGACTCCACTCCCTCCCCTTGGCCGGCCAGCCCCTCCCACCTATATAAGGAGGGGCAGGGCTCCCTCCCAACACACACAAGTTTCCTATCCTCTAAACTAAACCCTAGATCTAGACCCCGGTTTAGAGCTATTCGGTTTAGAGCTTTCTAATTGGTTTAGAGCCCTCTAATTGGTGTGTCTAATTACTAGACCACTAATAGCCTCTCTCATAAGCTCCACCATACTCGCACCGGCTTAAGGCGAAGCCCTGCGGGATTTCCCCTCTACCTCCGGTACCACGCCGTTGTGCTGCCGGAATCGCGAGGAGAGTGCTACAACCTCCGCTGCCTGCTGGAACAAGGGAGAGGAAGGTCTTCGTCGAGTACCGAACGTGTGACCGACTGCGGGAGCGCTGCGGGAACGCGGCGCCGGAAGGATCGTCTACGCGATCTTGAGATCGGAAAGAGTACGACTACATCACCCACGAGAATCTGCTCTCGTTAAACACTTTGGAATCTTCGAGGGTGAGTTATTCCATCGACTCGTTGCTACAATCTAGTAGATAGATCTTGGCTTGTTTGTTTGTATGCGATAGAAAATTTTTGTTTTCCATGCTACGAACCCCTACAGTGGTATCAGAGCCGTGTCTATATGTAGATCTGTTGCACGAGTAGAACACAATGGTCATTGTGGGCGTTGATGCTTTTATTGTAGATTGCTTTGAGTGTACTTTGCATCTTGCGGTATGTTGGGATGAAGCGGCCCGGGCTAACCTTACATGACATCGTTCATGAGACTTGCTCCACGCTTGACATGCAACTTGTATTGCATAAGTGGCTTTGCGGGTGCCTGTTTCTCCTAGCATAGTTAAGATCCAATTTACAACGGGTAATCAACAATGCTAGTATCAATGTTGTGGTTCTTGTTCGTAAGTTAGAACGACACTTATTGAAAGCCCCAAACCACGTAAAATATGCAAAGAAAGTAGAGGCGTCTAACTTTGTTTTGCAGGGGTGTGCAGTGATGTGATATGGCCATGATTGTGATTATATTTGATGTATGCAATGTTCCTTATTGTAAGTTGGCAACCGGCAGGAGCCATATGGTTGTCTTTAATTTCTGTTAAGACCTGCGTGTCTATTCAAAATAGTTGTAATAGTTGAAGCTGGTGGACGACAACCATGAAGAAGCGTCATTGACCTTGATGCTACGCCGGTGATGATGGAGATCATGTTCGTGCTTGAAGATGGAGATCGGAAGCACAAAGAAGAAAGGCCATATCATATCACATATTATGAATTGCATGTGATGTTAATCCTTTATGCATCTTGTATTGCTTAGTAGACGACGGTAGCATTATAAGATGATCCCTCATGGACATAAATTTCAAGTTCTAAAGTGTTCGCCCTTAGTTAGCACCGTTGCTAAAACTTGTTGCTTCGAAGCACCACGTGATGATCGGGTGTCTTTGATTCCACGGGTAAATACAACGTAAGCAAGCCAGATTTGCTTATGCGGTAGCTAAGGTTTGATCTTGACGAGCCTAGCATGTACAGACATGGCCTCAGGAACACGGATTACCGAAAGGTAGAGCATGAGTCATATAGTAGATATGATGAACATGTTGATTGTTCGCCATTGAAGCTATATCAACTCTCGTGATGATCGGTTTTGATGTGGTGGATTTGGTTCGTGTGATCACTAAAACAATGTGAGGGATATTGTTTTGAGTGGGAGTTCACTTAGATTAATTTAATTATTAATTAGAACTCAATTTATCATAAACTAAATCAAAGTGAATTTGCATAGTTGTTGTAGTCATTGGCATCCGTTTACCACCTTGCGCTTAGTTATAATTGAGATGATAGAACTATAGAATTCTGGTTAGATACTTTACGAACTGGTATCGTATTGTTTTAAGTGTTAATCTAAAGTTTAAAAGTCCTATTGCAAACTTTCAGTAAGTTCCGGTTACTCCATGAAGTTTAATAATTAGTATTAAATCAAGAGTAACAATTCCAAGTGTTAGTATATAAGTATCATGTTTGTATCCATGATTCTTGATATTCAAAGGATTCCCTTAATATCAAGGTTATCTAGGATCTGAAAGAGTTGTTTCAGAAACCATGATGTGTGGAAGATATTGTGATATCTGAAACGAAGTTTTGGTTACAACATGATAGAGTATAATATGGCAAAGTTCATGTTCTCATATTTTGATGAGAATTTGCAAAAAGGTTGGAGACACTTGTTGTCCTAATCCTCCAAAAGGTTTTGGATAGCAACATTATACTCATAATTCATCGTTATAAGCTAAAAGTAGCTTGATCATGGACGATACCATGATAAGGGTGAATATTTGATGTAGGTAAAATGTTTACTACACCAAGAGATTACTAAAGTAAGGAATTTGAAAGAACACCAAATATTTAATGATGGTGATCTACTTCAAAGTGCAAGTCCAAAGACATTGGTATTTAATTATACACGCTTTGGACTATATGTCATATGTATGACTTCACTATTGATATTGATAGATTCTTTCAAATAGAAAAGGAAATATTGAAAGAGAATCTCATAAATATATGGCAGAAAAGAAAAGACTAGAATTGTTCAGTTTAAGTATATAGATGATATACATGTTATGGCTATATTCTTTGCTTATTAAACAATGTGGTTCTCAAGTATTTGATACTGAATTTGTTGGTGTGAATCGTCATACGAAACAACACAATTCATGAACTACAATGGCCTAAGTAACAAGCAAAAGAATATGTGATGATGTTCATCGAGAACAAATAAAGGGTTATTGCGTTGCTTGTTAAACATCAAAGCTTGCCTTCAAAGATTTGTTTTATCAGGTATTATGAGAACAAAAGGGTTGTTCAAATAATTGCCGTAATCCATAAAAGATGGATGATTCACAAATCTCGTTGGAGAAATCACATCCATAAAACTAGTGCTAAAATGTCGAAAGACAAATTGATTGAAAGATCACTTAGGAAGTGACATCGCCGTTTAAATTATATTGGAAAGAAAACATGAAGAAAATCCATATGGATGGAATTTTGGAGTCTATTTGATTTTGATCAAATAACGCTTGTGAAACTTTCCTAGAGATAATTAAAACTTCGTTCATAGGCCAAAAAGGGAACGAATGACTAGCTAATTGGAACTTGTACATATTGTTGTACGAAGTCCATTATGTGTAGTCAAGAGCGATGGATTTCAACTTCATATGCTTTCTCCGAAAATTTGAGTGAATATATGAATATTTACTTAATAAGGATGAAGTATGAAATATTTGAAAAGTTCAAAAGACTTTCAAGATGAAGTGCAAAATCATTGTAACAAGAATATGAATAGTTTATGATAAAGATCATAAAGGAAGATATTTGAATTACAAGTTTAGCATAATACCTAAGATTTAAGGAATCGTTCCGTGGATTTGCATTTCCCGAAACACCATAAGAGTATGGAGCGTTCGAGATATGTAATTAAACCTTGTTTGACATGGTAAGATCAAAGGTATAGTTCATAAAACTGCCATAGTATTTTAAAGATTAAAAGCTTTAGAGATTACCGTTTTTCCACTAAAAAGAGCTCCATCATAATCCGTTGAAATGACACCATATAAGGTTATGGTTTGGGATAAAACCCAAGTTGTCCTTTCTTAAACATTGGTATGCTATGCATAAGAAAGATGTGTGCAACCAAAGTCGGATGAACCTGTCTTTGTATAAACTGTTCCTCCATAAAACACCGGAGACAAAAGAGTTTGTTGCTTAGAACGTCAAGTTTCTTTGAGAAGAAATTTTTCGTGAAAAGTTAAGTGGGAGGACAATAGAAACTTTGATAAGGTTAAAAGAACCTTAGCTATATGTGCAGAATTGCGCAGCGCCGAAAAGTGTTTCGGAGGCAGCAACAATGCTCATGGTTCACGTACCTCAAAAGGTTGTGGTCACGGAGATCCAAGTTCCTATTGAAACAAGTAGGTCGGATGAACAATCAAATACCAAGATTTGAGGGTTGAATCATTATTTGAGAATAATAAACCGACTACATGCAGAGAAGCGATGATGGGCCCTGACTCCGTAAAATGGCTTGAAGCCATAAAATCCGTGATAGTTCCATACACGAGAAATCAAGTTTTGAACTTGAAGGACCCTCGAGAAAGGTGTAAGACCTTACAGTTGTGTCTGGATCTATAAAGAAATAGACATGGATGTTTTACATCTATGAAATAGTCGACATGTTGGGAAAGAGTTCACAACAAGTTGTATATGACAAGATTTGATCTTTCATAGCGATTTTTAGTCTAGACGGATTAATGTAGCAACCAATACATATAATTTGTTATGTGGTAGTAGAATAAACAAAACAAGTTCTTCTAATAGAATGGTTACCTAGGACGTGTGCATGACACGGTCCAAAGGGTTTTGTTAATTCAAAGGATGCTAAAAACATATGCAAACTTCAATGGTTAAAGTAAGCATAGCGGAGTTGGAATCTTCACTATGATGAAACTGTTAAAAGAGTTTAATTTCATCGGAGACAATGAAGATGCTTGCATTTGCAAGAAATTAAGTGGGAGCGCTAAGACATATTTCTAATACATTATGTGGAGGACATATTGTTGATTAGAAAAGATGTATCTTTTATTAACACATATTAAAAATTTCATCCTGATGAAAGACTTAGGCAAAACCCAAGTATTTTGGCATCAATAGACGCTAATATGGTTGTGCCAGAAGTACATAGACAAGATATTGAATGAGTTCAATATAGGAACTACAAGAAAGGTTCTTGTTGCACAGAAAGGATTGAATAAGTTCAATGTTGATGATATATTCAAGTGTATTGACATTTGGTAAAGTGAAACAAATAATCAAGTATAGATTGATACTTGATGTATGAAATCACAAAGAGTATTTATATCAATCATACTGTGATATGTACAAATCCAGATATGTCCTATGCTCTAAATGTTGTGAGCATATACCAGAATGATTTGTAAGATGATCATTGGACAATAGTAAGGATATTCTTATGATCTTTTGGAAGAACTAAGAGTATAATATTTGTAGAAGTGACAAATAGATGGTTAGTTCATTGTAAAAGTACTACATTGATACTAGCTTTGTCACAAAGTACAAATTAAGTTTATCTCAATCTAAACTAAGGGTGGCACAATATAATGGAAAGTGAGTTCCATAATGGATTTGGATGATTTCCAAAGTTAAGACATTGTGACAGATACTACAACAAAAGGCTAAGTATATGACTGCTATTTTAGCAGCATAAGAGGGCATTTGAGTCAAGTAGTTTGTTATCAAACTATGTGTAGTTCACAGTGGGATAATACTATGAAGATATATTGTGCGACAATATTATCAACATGTTTTTTAACCCCAAAGAGCTAAAGGTCACACCGAAAGACCAAATTTATACAAAGCCATCTCATTAGAGAATGAGTGATGCGTAGAGACGCAAAGACATGCAATTACACACGGACCTGGAAGTGTCAGATCCGGAGATCAGTTGACCACTAGCAATCGTGTACATACAACACCGGAAAGCCATAGGTGTTATATACACAAAGGTTCGAAACTAGATTATTGACTCTAGTGCAAGTGGGAGACTGTTGGAGATATGCCCAAGAGGCAATAATAAAGTGGTTATTATCATGTCTTCACACTTATGATAAATGTTTACATACCATGCTATAATTGTATTAACCGGAAACATTAATACTTGTGTGATTTGTAAACTAAAATAAGAGTCCCTAGTAAAGCCTCTTGTTAAACTAGCTTGTTGGTTAATATATGATCATTGTTTCCTGATCATGAACATAGAGATGTTATTAACAACAGGATCATATCATTAGGAGAATGATGTGATGGACATACTCCTATAGATAAGCGTAGCATAAAGATCAAGTCATTTCAATAGTTCAATTGCTATATGCTTTCTGATACATAGTAACCTAATTCCTTCGACCATGAGATCATGCATATCACCTTTACTGGATGGATGCTTTGATGTCATCAAACACCACACCGTAACAGGGTGGCTATAAAAGTGGCATTGAGTGTTCGGAAAGTATTGGTTGAAACACATGGATCAAGAGTGGGATTTGTCCATCCACATGACGGATAGATATACTCTGGGCCCTCTCGGTGAAATGTCATCCAATTAGCTTGCAAGCATGTGACTTGGTCACAAGGGATCACATATCACGGGAACGAGAAAAGAGTACTTATCAGTAACGAGGTTGAACTAGGTATGCAGAGATACCGACGATCATAACCTCGGATAAGTAACATATCGTGAGACAAAGGGAAATTGGTATCGTATGTAAGTGGTTCATTCGATCGCAAAGTAATCGTAGAAATATGTGGGAGCCATATGAATTTCCAGATTCCTCTATTGGTTATTGTTCGGAGAAGTGTCTCGATCATGTCCGCATAATTCACGAACCGTAGGGAGACACACTTAAGGATTCGACGTTGTTTGAGTAGTTATGGTATTATGAGAAAGAGACCGAATGTTGTTCGGAGTCTCGGATGGGATCCGGGATATCACGAGGTGATCCGGAATGGTCCGGAGAATAAGATTCATATAAGGAAAGTCCCGTTTCGGAGTTCGGGAATGATTCCGGTGTTTCCATCGGGAACATTCTAGAAGGTCCCGGATTGTCCGGCACTCCGGGGGGGAAGGGGTACATGAATGTGTCATTACATGTTGGAATGATTGCATCATGTACTAAGTGTTCTTGCTGTCCCAAATAAAGGATTAAATTGAATCCTAAATTGAAAAAGTCAAACGGCTAGTTTGAAAGTCAAACGGCAGTTTTTGGGAAGTGGGAGGAGAGGAGGAAACCGACTTGAGGGAGGAGTCCTCCTCCCCAAGCCGGCGCCCCACCTAGGCCGAGTTGGGGAGGGACTCCACTCCCTCCCCTTGGCCGGCCAGCCCCTCCCACCTATATAAGGAGGGGCAGGGCTCCCTCCCAACACACACAAGTTTCCTATCCTCTAAACTAAACCCTAGATCTAGACCCCGGTTTAGAGCTATTCGGTTTAGAGCTTTCTAATTGGTTTAGAGCCCTCTAATTGGTGTGTCTAATTACTAGACCACTAATAGCCTCTCTCATAAGCTCCACCATACTCGCACCGGCTTAAGGCGAAGCCCTGCGGGATTTCCCCTCTACCTCCGGTACCACGCCGTTGTGCTGCCGGAATCGCGAGGAGAGTGCTACAACCTCCGCTGCCTGCTGGAACAAGGGAGAGGAAGGTCTTCGTCGAGTACCGAACGTGTGACCGACTGCGGGAGCGCTGCGGGAACGCGGCGCCGGAAGGATCGTCTACGCGATCTTGAGATCGGAAAGAGTACGACTACATCACCCACGAGAATCTGCTCTCGTTAAACACTTTGGAATCTTCGAGGGTGAGTTATTCCATCGACTCGTTGCTACAATCTAGTAGATAGATCTTGGCTTGTTTGTTTGTATGCGATAGAAAATTTTTGTTTTCCATGCTACGAACCCCTACACATCGTCAGGTCATCTTGCATTTGTTTGCATCAAACCATTTTCGACAAACCCGTTTTTGTTTGCTAAGCGCCCCGTCTTGATCTCAATTAAAAACCGGGGCTCCGGAATATTTTTGTTGGACTAACCATGGTTTGCAAACGGTCCGTTTAAAAATAAATAAAATATGTAATTATTTTTAGTGGGGCAGTCGAACGGGCCGATTCGACCCGAACGACCACCCCAGGTATAAAATCGGTCCACCCCAACAATTCCTAAAACTACCAACCTATCTACCCAGCCCCCCCTCCACCTCACCCCAACCAACCCCCTCTCGCCACCTCACCTCTCCCCACACCCCCACCACTAAGAAGCTGCCACCTCACCCCCCCAACTCTCTCTCCCTCCCTTTCTCTCTCCACCTCACCCACCCGCGCCAGCCCACCCAACACACCAAACAGCAGCCTCCCCCTGGGACCCACCCGCCAGCGCACGCTCTGCACACACCCACGACCA
This sequence comes from Avena sativa, assembly GCA_916181665.1. Classification (NCBI taxonomy): domain Eukaryota; kingdom Viridiplantae; phylum Streptophyta; class Magnoliopsida; order Poales; family Poaceae; genus Avena; species Avena sativa. Next base: position 431,868,949 of record OV702280.1, read on the forward strand.
ACCGCGCTAGCCGGCCCCACCCCGACGCGTCCCCAACCTTCCACCCCTTCTTCCTCCTCTGCCCCTCTCTCTCCTCACCGTCGGCTCCGCCCCCTCCGGCTCCGCCTCGACCCCACAGCAGCCTCCCTCGCCTGGCCGCCCTCCCGCTCGCCCCCTTTTCCCCCTGAGCGCCGCCCCGCCTCCCTCCGTTCGCGCGTCGGTCGCCTTCTCCCCTGACGCTGCCACCGCCGCCTCCTCCTCTCTCCTCGCCGGGCGCCGCCAGCATCCACCGCGCTCCCCGCCCCCTCCAGTTCCTCCTCCACCGCTTGCTCCTCCCGCCTTCTCCAGCTCCGCCCGTCGCCGTCCGACGGCCCCGCTCCGCCTCGCCCCTCCGCCGCTCCGGCCCTCTCTGGCAGCCGCCGCGCCGGCCTCCCCGACCCCGCGGCGCCGGGCACGCCTCCCTCAGCGACCCTGCCGCACCTCTGCTAGCGCTCGCCGCCGCCTCCTGCGCCCCTCGCCCGCCTCCGCGCGCCGCCGGCTCCCCCGTTCTCCACGTCCGCCTCCCGCCGGCGAGCCCGCGTCAGCCGCCCGCGGTCGTCCTGGCCCGTCCCTCCTCCCGCGCCCTTCCTCGCCCCGCCGCCGGCGCCTGCTCGCCTTCTCTCTCTCCGGTGCCCGTCCTCGAGCCCGGAAGTCGCCGTCGGCCTGCCTCCCTTTGTCGTGGGGCCCTCCCTCCTGCGTTGACCGCCTCCACGTTTTCCTCCGGGTTCAGCAGTGCCCACGTCTCGCCCCTGCTACTCCTTTGTCCAGCATGACCCTAGTGTCCTCTGTTGCATGCTTCGGGGTGTGAATGTTGGGTGTTTTGGAGTTGTGACGGTGGTGACCAAGTAAAGATGGTGTTGTGCCGACAAGGTGTGTTGATGGTGTGGTGCTACAACCAGGACTTCCCCTGGCTTGGGTCGACAAGATCGACAATGGATGATGAGACCCGAAGTATCCCGACAAGATCCTTCTCATGGACGCCAAGATCTCCCAGTGCCGAGACTCGGGTCCGACACCGACAACTGAAACCGTGGACCGACAAGGTCGACCTCCCTGACGCCATGATCTTCGTCGCGGACGCCAAGACCCTCGGACCCGAAGACCGATCCCGTACCGGTGCCGCGCCATGAACTCCGACAACCCCGGTACCAGACAAGTTCGCCATCGACCCCGAGTTCTCCTACACGGATACACCGAGTTCTTCAACGAGGACACCAAGGCCGTCGACATGACCCGAAGACCCCGGACGCGACAAGATCTACCCCGTTATCCGAGAACGATCCCGTCGAGACCGATCCCGTCGAACCCCCCCGGACCAAGGTCCGCCGAACCCTGGACCCTGAGACCGACCCCGAACCCCGGAACCAAGATCGTCGAACCCTAATGTGTGAACCCCTTCCCGAAACCCTATTTTATAATATAATACAATTGTTGCATATTAAATCATTCATCTCGCATGCATATCATGTGGTTTGGGGGCCTTCTGCCGATTCACCTAATAATTAAATATGGGGCCCATATGCGGGCAAATCTAGTCTCATATTGGCCTCATTTAAATTTGTGTAGCGAACCCGGTGCTATCTTTTGCCCTGCTAATACAACATTTAAATTGCGGGATATCTAAATAACATGAACCATTTAATTAAATGTCGGGACCCTGGTTCCGCTTAATATGACCTAATTGCATCGCATCTTTGCCATGCCATACATCATACATGCATCATGCCCGATCTTTTGCCGTAGTATTAAACATTGCATCCGGTGTTTCTTCTAGTGTTTGCTTCTTCGCGGATAAGGCCGTTGAGTTGATGCGAGTGTCGTCCGTTCTTCGGTTGAACCTTCGGCATGTTTTCAGGCGAGCATCTCCCCCTTTCTACCTATCTTACTTTTATAGTATTTATTCCCTCCTATTGATCTATTGCTATCTGTGTTGCGATGCTCTAGTTCCGTACCCGTGATATCTTGTGCAGCCCTATATTGCCTTGGACACATCCTATTACCTGTTGTTTGGTAGATAGTTGGACCCGCGCGTCGTAGTCGCTTTCTCAAGTGTTGTTGCGTGTCGTCAAGTACCACAGTTGTTGGAGAATTGCCGCATGTTGATGTTGGAGATGATCATGGCTTTAGATATTGTTTCACTTTAATTACTGTTTAACAACTAAAATTGAAGTAAGCAGAGGCATCGGTGGGTGATAGATAATATTTGGTTTCCGACCGCCCACTTGTGTCCCGTAGGACCCCGAGTTCTTGAAACCTGTTCCGAGATCGAGCGCGCTAACCACAGGTGGGGAGATATGGGCCCCCCATTGATTATTACCTGATTTCAAAGTATTGTACTGGGGGCCACAAACTAGTTTGAGGTTTTATTTACTATCCTGTACTTATGCCATGTTTACTGCTTTAATTAAATTGTGCGACAGATAGCACCTGTACTGTTTAGGATCGGGACACGTTTTCGCGGTGTCGACAGTCCCCGTTTGGGGATTTGCTGTCGTTCACAGCCGTCTACCCAAACCCTAAGTCCGTCTCGGAGACCGGCCGACTTCGTTGCAGGTGTAGACTTGGTGGGGTGGCCCCCATGTACTTGCTTTGGGTCTGGGAACGTCGTGACTTAGGCCCCGCCGACATACCGATGGGTGTATGTTAACTGATCTGGCAAAAAGGGTCGAAGTGCCTGTGGATACTTTGGTGCACCCCTGCAGGGTTAAATCTTTTCGAGAAGCCGTGTCCGCGGTTATGGACGACTTGGAGCACAGTGCTTGATCATAGACAACTATAACTAAAGTTTACTGTTATAAATTGACTTGTATCCGATTTGACTAGTAATCAGCTTCACTACAACGGAATGGCTAAGTTCAAGTACCAACAACTGCTGGGTTTGGGGTTATCTCATGCTGATTGTATCTGACTAGTAAGTGTTGCCACTATCACGGAATGGTTAACTAAAAGTGCCCACTGCTTACTTTATCAGGACGATTATCTAAACCTGACTAGTAATTGCTGCAACGATAACTGAATAAATAAAACAGCCAACGGTGTGAGTTCCTCGGTTGACTTCCTCGTTTGGTCTCGAGGGGGAAACGCCAGGATGGGTTTGTTTGATGATAGTATCAGGTTGGATCCGAATAGGTCTTTCTTACCCCTCTTTGATAGTCGCCAGTTGTATCGAGTCTCTATAGGTTGTTTAGCGCATGTTGCCGCTGCCGCTTCAGTCCACCATACCTATGTAGGCGAGGACCGCCGAATTCTAGTCTCGCCGTGTACTGGCCTCAGTACTGACGCTCCTCTTTTTCCTTTGCCCTTTGTCGGCACCCCTTTTGTTTAAGCAGGTTTTGAGATCGACGTCGTTAGCAGGGTTACCCTTCTGGCTTGGCCTGGGCAGGGTTATGGACGCCATTGGTTATTCTTCAGGGCTCTTAGCCCCATTTGCATCTTGTCCGTAGCTGGACGCTATATCATTTTCAAGGTGATTTGGATCTTTGTATATTATATCTGTATTCTTGACTCTTTGAGTCGCTGCTGTATATATATCTATTCTGTGGGTCCCATCGAGGACTGTTGTGTAATGTTATTACTTCGTTTTCCACCCGCACGCAAGTGCCTGGTGGGCACCTTCGAATCGTTTCTATGCGGGTTTGGCGGGTTTTCGCTAAAACTTGCATAGGGCCGATTCTGAGGTTGTTACAACGCTTCTGCAGCAGCCATGTATTCCGCTTCCACTGTAGATCCCGCGATCACGCTTTGCTTGCAGCTTCTCCAGCTCACAGCTCCTCCATTCAAAATATAAACGTATCCTGTCTGAGATTTGGAATCATCCTTGTCGGTGTCGAAACTAGCATCGACGTAACCTTTTACGACAAGCTGTTCATCACCCCCATAGACTAAGAACATTTCTTTAGTCCTATTTAGGTACTTTAGGATGTTCTTCACGGCTGTCCAGTGTTCCACTCCTGGATCACTTTGATATCTGCTCGTCAAACTAAGAGCATTGGACTCATCCGGTCTAGTACACAGCATGGCATACATGATGGAACCTATGGCCGAGGCATAAGGCACTTTGCTCATAGCTTCCCTATCATTTACCGTAGCTGGACACTGAGCCTTGCTCAATATCTTACCTGACAACATAGGCACTGAACCTTTCTTTGCCTTATCCATTCTGAACCTTTTCAGAACTTTGTCTAGGTATGTACTCTGGCTTAAGGCTATCAGGCGTCTTTGTCTATCTCTATAGATTTTGATGCCCAATATATAAGCAGCTTCACCTAGGTCTTTCATTGAAAAACACTTGTTCAAATAACTCTTCACATCGTTAAGCATGTTGATGTCATTTCCGATAATCAATATGTCATCCACATATAGTACCAGAAACGTCACCGAGCTCCCACTCACTTCCTTGTAGATACAAACTTCGTAGCAATTTGGAACAAATCCAAAGCTCTTGATCACTTGATCAAAACGAAGGTTCCAACTCCGAGATGCTTGCTTCAGTCCATAAATGGAACGCTGAAGTTTGCATACTTTACTAGCATCCTTAGGATCGACAAAACCTTCGGGTTGCATCATATACAACTCTTCATCAATGTTGCCATTGAGGAAAGCAGTCTTGACATCCATCTGCCATATTTCATAATCATGAAACGCGGCAATTGCTAATAAAATCCGAATGGACTTAAACATCGCTACGGGAGAGAAAGTCTCATCGTAGTCAACACCTTGAACTTATCGAAAACCTTTCGCGACAAGCCGTGCTTTATAGACGGTAACATTACCATCCGCGTCCGTTTTCTTCTTGAAGATCCATTTGCACTCAACGGCCTTTCGGTCGCTAGGAGGGTCCACCAAAGTCCATACTTGGTTTTCGCTCATGGATCCCAATTCGGATTTCATGGCTTCTAGCCATTTCTCAGAGTCTGGGCTCATCATCGCTTCCTCATAGTTCGTAGGTTCACTGTCTTCTACTAACAAGACAGTCAAGACAGGGTTGACATACCACTCAGGGAGGGCACGCGACCTTGTCGACCTGCGACGTTCAGTAGCAGCATCGTCCGAAGCTTCATGATCCTTGTCATTAGCTTCCTCTATTGTTGGTGCAGGCGGCACTGGAACAATTTCAGGTGCTGCGCTACTCTCCAATTCAAGAGAAGGTTCAATAACCTCGTCAAGCTCTACTTTCCTCCCACTCACTTCTTTCGAGAGAAACTCCTTCTCAAGAAAGGAACCGTTCTTTGCGACAAACACTTTGCCTTCGGTTCTGTGATAGAAGGTATACCCAATAGTTTCCTTAGGGTATCCTATGAAGACGCATTTCTCCGCTTTGGGTTCGAGCTTGTCCGGCATCAACTTCTTGACGTAAGCTTCGCATCCCCAAACTTTAAGAAACGACAACTTAGGTTTAGCACCAAACCACAGTTCATACGGTGTCGTCTCAACGGATTTAGATGGAGCCCTATTTAAAGTGAATGCATCGGTTTCTAATGCATAACCCCAAAATGATAACGGCAAATCAGTAAGAGACATCATTGATCGGACCATATCTAATAGGGTTCGATTCCGGCGTTCAGACACACCATTGCGCTGTGGTGTTCCGGGTGGCGTGAGTTGTGAAACGATTCCACTTGCTTTAAGATGCGTGAGAAAATCATAACTCAAATATTCACCTCCACGATCGGATCGTAGAAACTTAATCTTTCTGTTACGATGGTTCTCCACTTCATTCTGAAATTCTTTGAACTTTTCAAACGTTTCAGATTTATGTTTCATTAAATAGATATACCCATATCTACTTAAGTCATCGGTAAAAGTGAGGAAATAGCGATATCCACCGCGCGTCGAAACACTCATCGGTCCGCATACATCGGTATGTATGATTTCCAACAAGTCCGTTGCTCGCTCCATCATACCGGAGAACGGGGTTTTGATCATCTTGCCCATGAGGCATGGTTCGCATGTGTCAAATGATTCAAAATCAAGAGACTCCAAAAGTCCATCAGAATGGAGTTTCTTCATGCGCTTTACACGAATATGACCTAGACGGCAGTGCCACAAATAAGTAGTATTATCACTATCTACTTTGCATCTCTTAGCCTCAATGTTATGGATGTGTGTTTCATCCCTTTCGAGATTTAGAAGAAATAAACCATTTACAAGAGGTGCATGACCATAAAAGATGTTACTCATATAAATGGAACAACCATTATTCTCCGATTTAAATGAATAACCGTCTTGCAATAAACACGATCCAGAAATAATGTTCATGCTCAACGCAGGCACATAATAACACTTATTAAGGTTTAAAACTAATCCCGAAGGTAAAACTAAGGAGAGCGTGCCGACGGCCATCACATCAACTCTTGATCCGTTGCCAACGCGCATCGTCACCTCATCCCTTGCAAGCCGCCGTCTATTCCGTAGCTCCTGTTTCGAGTTACAAATATTAGCAACTGAACCGGTATCAAATACCCACGCACTACAACGAGGGCTAGTAAGGAAAACATCAATAACATGTATATCAAATATACCTTTGATGGTGCCAGCCTTCTTGTCCGCTAAGTACTTCGGACAGTTGCGCTTCCAGTGACCCTTATCCTTGCAATAGAAGCACTCAGTGTCGGGCTTAGGACCAGACTTGAGCTTCTTCTCAGCAGGGGCATTGCTCTTGCCGCCGCCCTTCTTGAAGGGTTTCTTTGCTCCCTTACCTTTCTTAAAGGAGGGCTTGTTGACCATCAACACATGATTATCCTTCTTGATGTCCACCTCTGCAGCCTTCAGCTTTGCGAAGAGCTCGGTGATCGTATCAGTGGAACCAATCTGATTATGAGTCACTACAAAACTTTTGTAGCTGGGAGGGAGTGATTGCAGAACCCTGTCAATCTTGATCTCCTCTGGAATCGTGCATTCCAGTTGCTCAAGACGTTGAGTGTAGCCCGACATCTTTATGGCGTGCTCACTAACGGAACTCCCTTCCTCCATCTTGCAGTTAAAGAACTTCTCGGAGATCTCATATCTCTCAGAACGGGCCTGAGTCTGAAACATGGTTTTCAACTCTTCGAGAATCTCAAAGGGCCCGGGATACTCTTCAAAACGATTTTGAAGTTCCGGTTCCATAGCAAACAACATGGTGCTCTTAATCACACCATAATCTTCTTTACGCGACTGATAGACAGCTTTCTCATCAGCCGGCGCAGTTGCAGCAGGGGGGTCACCTAACGCTTTACCAAGGACATAGTCCTTTTGTCCGCCAGATAGAATGATTCTTAGATTGCAGAACCAATTGGTGAAGTTAGACCCATTGTTTCTAAGCTTTTCCTTCTCAGCAAAAACGTTGAAGTTGAAGTTGGACTTGGCCATGTGATCTACAGTATTGGCAAGTACAATTTAGACTATGTTCATGATAAATAGTTCAACTTAATCAAATTACTAGATGAACTCCCACTAAATTCAACATCCCTCAAGTTGTTTAGTGAACACGATCCAAATTCACCACACCTGATCCAATCATCACGAGAAGAGATGTGGTTTCAATGGTGGACAACAAAGTGTCGATCATATCATTCATATGACTCATGCTTAACCTTTCGGTTCTTGTGTTCCGAGGCCATGTCTGTACATGCTAGGCTCATCAAGTTAGACCCAAGTATTTCCGCGTGTGCAAAACTGGCTTGCACCCGTTGTATGTGAGCGTAGAGTCTATAGCACCCGATCATCACGTGATGCTTGGACACGACGAACTTTCGCAACGGTGCATACTTGGGGAGAACACAGTTTTTATCTTGATCTTTAAGTGAGGAATCATCTTATAATTCTACCGTCGCGATCTAAGCATAATAAGATACATAAAGGGATAAACATCACATGCATATAACTTTATGTGACATGGTATAGCCAATCCTCGCGCAATGATCTCCATCTTGTGCGTTCCAGCATGATCTCCATCACTCCACCATGATTGCCTCCACCACGAATAGCAACTACAACTATTGCTAACTACTTAGCGATAAAGTAAAGCTATTACATGGCGTATAAGAAGTTGACTCGCAGGTCATACACAATTATAAAGACAACCATATGGCTCCTGCCGGTTGTGTACTCATCGACATGCAAGTCGTGAAACATTACAAAACATGATCTTCGCATACAATATACACATCACATCTTGGGCCATACCATATCACAGAAAACACTCCCTGCAAAAACAAGTTAGACGCCTCTACTTTGTTGTTGCATGTTTTACGTGGCTTTATGGGAGTAGATGCTAAGAACGATTCTTACCTACGGAAAGCCACAACGGTGATATTATGGTTGCCAAACTCTAGTGTTAATCCCATGACAACTATAGTGAGATAAACTGACATCCACCAGCCGCATGTGTGGAACAAGCCACACGTCAAGTGCGGAGCCGGTCTCGCGAACGACGTCGCGTAAGGTTGGCCTGGACCGCTTCAATCTCACTATCCCGCGTCATAAGAAGAACACAAACAAGAGGCTTGCAACATAAAACATAAACGCCCGCAACAACCATGTTGCGTTCTACTCGTGAAACACATCTACGCATAGATCTAGCTCTGATACCACTGAGGGGTTTCGCGGCATAGTAAATCAAAATTTTCTATGGATGCGAACAGAGGGAAAGCCAAGATCTAATCTAGGAGATGCAATCAACGAGAGAGATTGGATTAGATCTTCATACCCTTGAAGATTCGCACAGCGGAACGTTCGTCGGAACGTGGGTGATGTAGTCGTACTCGCTTCTCCTCCTCGCGATCCGATCCGATCTAGCACCACAAGTGGCGGTGCCTCCGTGAGATGCACACGTGCAGCACCTCGACGTCTCCTCCTTCCTCGGACCAGCAAGTAAGGTGGAGAGATAGATTGGATCTACAACACGACGGCGTGGTGTATATGGTGGAGAATTTCTGCTGCAGGGCTTCGCCTACAAACAGTCGGGAGGGAGAGAGGAAAGCTAGCAAGGCGGCTAGGGTTTGGAGGAGAGGTGTGGGGGGTTGGTGCGCCCCCACCCCTCTTTATATAGAGGGGGGGCGCAGCCCTAGCCCCTCCCCCAAGCCCAAAGGATAAGGAGTGGGGGGCATGGACTCTCCCCTCTTCTAGAAACCCTATCTCTAGTTTAAACGATTTAAACTCTCTAGGATCGGCTGGGCCCTATGGGGCCTTGTGCCCCTGGCCCAATGCGGCCAGGACACTCCCTCATAGGCCCATGCCCCCTCCCGGAAGGTGGGGCCACGTTGGTCCCCTTCCGGAAGGTTCTAGAAGCTTCCGGTACAATACCGATTAACCCGGAACAATTCCGAACTCCAAAAACTGCATTGCCTTATATGAATCTTATTCTCCGGACCATTCCGGAACCTCTCGTGATATCCCGGATCCCATCCGAGACTCCGAACAAAAATTCATAAACTAATTATCCATTCTATCCTAGCGTCGAGACACGTTAAGTGTGTGACCCTGCGGGTTCGAGAATATGCAGACATGATCTTCTATCAATAATCAACAGCGGGGTCTGGGCACCCATATTGACTCCCACAAATTCATCGATGATCATATCGGATGAACCACGATGTCAGGATTCAAACAATCCCATATATATATTCCCTTCGTCTCGCGATATTTTACTTGCCCGAGATTCGATCGTCGGTACCGTCATACCTAGTTCAATCTCGTTCACAGCAAGTACTTTACTCGTTCCGTAATCCGATATCACTTTGTGATTAACTCCTTAACCACATGCTTGCAAGTGGTGTTGATATCGATTACCGAGTGGGCCCGAAGTATATCTCTCCGACTTGGGAGGGACAAATTCCATCTCGATACATACAACCCAACAGATACTTTCCGATCACCTGAGAGACACCTTTATAATCACCCTCTCATAGGATGACGTTTGATGACCTCAAAGCTTTCTTCCGATACCAGGGAGTTGTATTATCTCATGGTCTAAGGAATACAATATTTGACATAGGAAAAGCTTCGCAAAGATGAACACGATGATACGATCTAATTGCTTCGCTTAGTTTGAGTCTGTCCATCATATCATTCTCCAATGATATGATCTCATTATCAATTGACAACTCATGTCTATGGTTAGGAAACCTTAACCATCATTGATCAATGAGCTAGTCCTTAGAGGCGTACTAGGGACACGGTGTTGTTCACAAACCACACAAGTATTAAAGTTTCCGCTTAATACAATTCTAGCATGGAATATAAACTTTATCATGAACAATAATTATAATAATAACATCTTTATTATTGCCTCTAGGGCATAATTCCAACACTACTGACAACGGAGAGCATGCAAGATCAGAAACAACACAGACATGATAGAATTATAAATACAAAACCATTAATCAAACCAACATAATAATCTCAATATCCATCGGATCCCCGCAAACACAACATGCATGATTACAAATAGATTAGAGCTTGATCATGAATGAAACTCACAAGATCTATACATGAAATCACAAAGGAGGAGATACTACCATCTAGCTACTACATGGAGAGAAGGCCTCCGGGATGATTTCCCCTCCGGCAGGGTGCCGAGAAGAACTTCAGATCCCCCCCCCCCCGATCTAGGGATGATGCTGGCGGTGGCTACAGACGATTTCATGGAGATTTGATTGGGTGCTTAGGGTTTCTGCATCGGGGGATTCTTATAGGCGAAGGGGGAGGCCGAGGCGGCGGTCAGGGGCCCCACACCCCTCCCAGGCGCGGGGCAGGGCCCACCCACGCCTAGGGGGGTCTGGGCGCCCTAACCCGCCTCTCCGACTCCCCTTTGGACTTCTTGTTCCCCCACGGAAAGTAATTGACTTTGGCTTTTGTCCCGTCCAATTTCGAGAATATTTCTTTACTAACTTTTCTGAAACCAAAAACAGCAGAAAACAGGCAACTGGCACTGTGGCAACTTGTTAATAGGTTAGCACCAGAAAACATGCCAAAAGCACCTCAAAGTGTAGACAAGCAAAGCAAAGTAGATACTAAACAAGCATGCTGTAGTGACCTCGGATCGATAAGGATCCTAACTCCGTGTGATTAACATGCTTGTCCCTGGATCAATAGCTAGCACTCACAGTCGATGAAATATCATGTAAAACACAAAGTCTTTATTACACGGAGAATCCAGAGTATGAATTTATTACAAAATTGCTAGCATTATGCTAGCTCAAATAACAGCGGAAACATAAAAGCAGCTTGAGTCCATCAACGCCCCAGGCTTGTCGAGTGTAGACCCGCGATCCCTACGCACCTTTCAATCTTCGGATTCTACACATAAGACGTGCAACCAACAAGTTGGGTCAATACTTTGAATGTATTGGCAAATTACACCAAGGAGAGAAAAAGACTATCTCTACATGCAAGGTTGGTATAGGCTGTAGAGTTCATTTGCTCAAGCGAGTTTTCTTAAGTAGAGAGAAGAAGAGAGGATTTTCCTACTTTGTAAACATTTGCTTAGATAACATAAGGTCGAGTGGCACATGAGGATATTACGCACCAAGTGTCCAATCAACCAAGCACTTGGATATTACGCACCAAGTGACACTTGGATATTACACACCAAGTTCCCAAATTCCCACCCATTGGCGATATTACTCACGCCTTGGGGTTTTTAAAACTTTGTTTTAGAAAAGAGAGAGGAAGATCCTTCAGAGGCTCCGTCCTTCAGACGCTCATTGTTGTTCTGTTACCGTGAACACGGCTGATCGATCAGATTGCAATACTCTCGAGAGTTTGTGCACTTTACCCACAATCCACGATCAAGTCCTTTTACAGACAAGACCATGGCGATGCTTTCCCTTAGTAGCCCCCCTACCTTCCGGATCCAACCGTGCCAAGGACCTCCAAATGTTGGTACCCAGGTGAGGTTTCCCACTAAGTACTAGGCCAAGACAGAGCCCATAATGTATTATGGTTGCACTGGAAGCTTCTGAATTCTGAAACATGGAAGACTTCTTTGATTCCTGGGTGGCCGTCCTCCACCAAAATCTCACTCGTTGTCCCGACAACCATTCCGCCCAGAAGAAAACTTAGTTTTATTTTGAAGTGGATTTGAGAAGAAAAGTTTGCTCTAGAGAGCCTTTATACTTAGAAAAATTCTTTGTCTTTCGAACCCCCCAACGGTACTTTGTATATATAGCATATCAAGCAATACTTAGCAAAAACAGGGGAACCTATTAGGAGGTAAATCCTAAGTATAGAGCTACTAATGGCATACTACAAAATCATCGCACTTGCAAAATAATACTAAGGAAAATTCTACTAGAACATCCTACACATGCATACTTCAGAATTTTGAAGATCACATGCATAGAATCAAAACTGGGACAAAATTATGAACAAGTGGTGTAACTTGACTTGATCCGAGCAGCACTCTACACAATAGCACTCCTTAGCGCACTCCGAACAATCTAACGAATCACAACATAGATCTGATCACAACTTGCTCAAAAGAGGTCACAGAGATAATCATGCATGCATGCAACATGGTATTTTATGCAAGATTGGTTCTTCTAAATTGACCAAGGTAGCAAGATTGTGTTGCAATAGTGTAAGGGTGTCACTAGGATTGATTTCCCAAAAGTTTAGATCTAAGTGAGTCACTAAAACAATTCCTAGGGTTAAAGGAGATCAAGCCATCTAATTAGCCCCAAACTAGATCTAATGATCTTAAGCAAGGTTTTATAATTTTGTCCAGTATGGAAACAAAGTTATAACAACAAGAATCGATTAAAACATAATTTTAATTATTTTTCTATAGAATAAACACTCTAATCTAATGATTAAAATCTACACCTAAAACATTACTGTAAACTTGGAGTATTATTGTAGATCTGGATTCTACATAAAATTAGGAATCCAACGGTATATTATAAGCTAAAATCGGCCAAAGATTCAATTTTATATGAATTTCGCAAGTTTTTGACCTAAATCTGCAAACAGATCTAACCCTGACTTAATAACTCGTCAAGTGTCAGATTTTGATCGGCCCAGCTGGCAACGGGGGGGGGGGGGGGGGGGGTGACGCGGCGCGACGCGGTGCACTGATGCGGCGAGCTGACGTGGAGGCCACACGGCGGCGTGTGATAGGCGCGTACCCCTTCGGGTCTTCTTCTAATCCTAGCCACAGATGGAAGATCGAACGCTTAGGAGGCAGCGTGGCTTACAGGCGGTGGCGACGATGGTGGCGAGCGGCGGCGGCGTCAGTGGTCGACGGGTGGCGGCGCTCCGGCGGTTCCCTGGAACAGCGGCGAGGTCGACGAGGTTTGCCTGGCCCTCGCGGTCACACTCGCGTCCTCGTCGTCTCCCCTTGCTTCCTCAACTTTCGGTAGCGTCCCGCTGATCTCCTCCGTCCCCGGCGGTGCTCCGGCGAGCAATCGCGGGCGAGTTCCTGCGAGAGAGAAGGGTAAAGGCACGCGGCTAGAATCAGTGGTGGGTGGAGAAGCTCCAGAGGGAGGGAGGAGCAAGGGAGAGGGCTTCAAACCATCTCGGCGAGGTTGACCCGACGGCGGCGATGCAGTTCGTCGCTGGCTAGGGTTTGTGCAAGGAAAAGAAACGAGCGGTGGTGACGCGAGGGTGGCGGGGTTTTTATGGGGATGGATACTTGGGCGAGGGGGCACAAACCGTCGCGAATCTTACCGGAATCGGATCGAACTCGTGCAGCAGCCAGACTCCAGCTCGAGGTAGGGCATGACCCCGTGGGTCTCGGCTGTCAGCGCGGAGGGTAGAAGGTGGGCTGGCGCGGGCGCTGCGGCCTAGTTAGGTTAGGTTGCCCCTTTTTTTCCTTTTTACACTTTCAATTTCTGTTTTAGTAAAACCTAAATAACTTTTGCATACTAAGTTCAAAATTGATGAAACTTGCTTCTAAATTTTTATAAAATTAAGGTGGTCAACTTAGGACCATGGTTTGATGTTTTTACATAGTTTTTAGAAGGGGTCAACAACTACAACAATAGTGCTTGCATAAGGAAATAATTAATAGGGTTTTGATAGGTTTAGGTGTTAGGATTTTTATTGCAATTTTCAATTGTAGGATGCAATGATGCAAGGATGATGCATGACACTAATAACATCCTAATACAAAATCTGGGATGTTACAAACCTACCCCCCTTAAGAAGAATCTCGTCCTCAAGATTCGGGTTGGCTAGCAAATAGGTGTGGGTGTTCTGCCTTCAAGTCTTCTTCACGCTCCCACGTAGCTTCTTCCTCGGAGTGGTGGTTCCATTGTACCTTGCAGAATCTTATAGTCTTGGTGCGGGTAATCCTTTCAGCTGTTTCCAGTATTTTGATGGGTTTTTCCTCATAGGTAAGGTCATTCTCCAATTGAACCTCATCTAGGGAAATGGTGTCTCTTAGCGGTGTTTCGGCCATCTCCGGGTGACACTTCTTTAGTTGCGACACATGAAACACATCATGAACAGTCAACCCTTCTCGTAACTCCAGCTGATAATCAACTTCCCCTCTATGGGCCAAAATCTTATATGGTCCTATGAATCGTAGGGCTAACTTGCCCTTGATTCCGAACCTCTTAACTCCTCGTAGGGGTGAAACTCGGAGATACGCACGGTCCCCTATTTCATAGGCCACATCTCTGCGCTTGGAATCAGCGTAACTCTTCTGTCGGGATTGGGATACCTTTAGCCTATCTTGAATCTGCCGTACCTTCTCTTCGGCATCCTTTATCAATTCAGGTCCAAAAAGACTGCGTTCACCAACTCCATCCCATAGCAGTGGAGTCCTACACTTCCTGCCATATAGAACTTCAAACAGAGCCATCTTGATACTTGTCTGATAGCTATTGTTGTATGAGAACTCAGCATACGGCAGGTTATTGTCCCAACTAGACCCATAGTCTAGTGCGCAAGCTCTCAACATATCTTCCAAAATTTGATTCACCCTTTCTGTTTGGCCATCTGTCTGAGGGTGGAAGGCAGTACTGAATTCTAGTCGGGTCCCAAGAGACTCATGTAGTTGTCGCCAAAACTTTGAAGTAAACTGGATGCCTCTGTCTGACACAATTCCCTTGGGAACACCATGTTGGCTTACAATCCTTGACATGTATATCTTAGCAAGCTTAGCACTTGTATATGTGGTCTTTACGGGGATGAAGTGAGCCACCTTGGTAAAGTGGTCCACCACTACCCAGATAGAATCAAATCCAGAACGAGTCCGGGGCAACCCCGTGATGAAATCCATGCCTACCTTGTCCCATTTCCAGTCGGGTATAGGTAGTGGTTGGAGTAGTCCTGCCGGTTTCTGATGCTCGGCTTTAACTCTATTGCATACATCACACAGAGAAATATACTCTGCAATATCTCTCTTTAGGTTATTCCACCAGAATCTATCCTTCACATCCATGTACATCTTCGTGTTACCTGGATGAATTGAGTATGGCGAATCATGAGCTTCTTGTAAAATCATCTTCCTAATATCAGGGTCATTGGGAATGCACAAACGCCTCCCATACCAGAGGGTTCCTTGTTCGTCCAGACGAAACTCTTTAGTCTTCCCTTCACTTATCCTGACTCTTATTTCTTCCAACTCTTTATCCCCCTTTTGTGCTTCCTGGATTCTCTCTTGGAAGGTGGACACTATTTCCATAGTTGCTACGTGTCCTTTCGGAACTATCTCTAGCCTGAGATACCTGAATTGCTTGCATAAATCCTCTGGAAGTTCCCCTGCGGTAAGTCCATTCACATACACCTTACGACTTAAGGCATCAGCCACCACGTTTGCCTTTCCGGGATGGTACTGTAAATCCAAGTCATAATCCTTAATTAGCTCAATCCATCTTCTTTGTCTCATATTCAACTCCTTTTGGGTGAAGATGTACTTCAAACTCTTGTGATCTGTGAACACATCACAATGTTTGCCCATGAGGTAGTGTCTCCATACCTTGAGTGCATGAACCACAGACGCAAGTTCCAAATCATGTGTGGGGTAATTGTGTTCGTGGTTCTTAAGTTGTCGGGAGGCATAGGATACCACCTTCCCATCCTGCATCAATACACTTCCAAGTCCTTGTCGAGAAGCGTCACAATAGACTTGAAAATCCTTCTGGATATCAGGCAGACACAGTACTGGCGCTGTTACAAGGCGTTTCTTCAACTCTTGAAAACTTGCTTCACATGTCTCGGTCCATAGGAACTTCTTCTCCTTCTTCAATAGTTCCGTCATGGGTTTTGCTATTTTGGAAAAGTTTTCAATGAACCTCCGGTAGTAACCTGCGAGGCCTAGGAAACTCCTAATATCTCCCACATTCTTGGGTGACTCCCATTCCGTCATGGAAGCTACCTTACTAGGATCTACGGCAACTCCTTTTGCTGACACAACATGACCAAGGAATCCCACTTCCTTCAACCAGAACTCGCACTTGCTGAATTTGGCATACAACTTGTGTTCTCTTAGTTTCTCCATAATAAGGCGCAGATGTTTCTCATGTTCCTTCTCATCCTTAGAGTATATGAGTATGTCATCTATGAATACCACGATAAATTTGTCCAAATATTCCATGAACACTTTGTTTATCATGGTCATGAAGTATGCTGGGGCATTGGTTAGACCAAATGACATTACGGTGTACTCATACAATCTGTATCTTGTGGTGAATGCTGTTTTGGGCACATCCTGTTCTCGAATCTTTAGCTGAAAGTAGCCTAATCGCAGATCGATCTTTGAGAACACACTGGCTCCTTTTAACTGGTCAAACAAGTCATTGATGTTGGGTAGAGGATACTTATTCTTGATCATCACCTCGTTCAACGAGCGGTAGTCCACAATCAGCCTCTTGGTTTTATCCTTCTTTTCCACAAATAGGACGGGTGCTCCCCAAGATGACGCGCTGGGTTGGATGAACCCCTTGTCCAATTGTTCCCTAAGCTGTTTCTTGAGTTCCTTTAACTCGTCCACATCCATCTTGTATGGTCTCTTAGCTATCGGCCCCGTGCCTGGCATCAAGTCAATGAGGAACTCGATATCACGGTCGGGTGGCATTCCGGGTAGCTCTTCTGGGAAAACATCTGGGTATTCTTTTACAATAGGTACCTCCTCCAAGCTAACCCCCTTAAGAGAGTTCACCATGACTTCTTTAAGTGCGAAATTCGACTTGATACGAATTCTCTTCTCTTCCGGTATTGTGAGCATGACAGTTCTTTTGGCACAATCTATGACTCCTTCGTATTCGGTCATCCAATTCATGCCCAAGATTATGTCTAATCCTTATGACTCTAGAACTACTAGACTTGTGGGAAAGATGGGTGTCCCAATCCTTAGTTCTAATTCCCGGCAACCGGAGTTTGCCACTATTTCTCCCCTAGGAGAACTTACCCTGAGAGGAAATTTTATAGTCTCCGTAGGTACCTTGCCTCTATCCACAAATACCCTTGATGTGAATGAATGCGATGCACCAGTATCAAAAAGAACAACTGCGGGAATAGAATTGAGTTTGAACTTACCAATCACAGAGTCTGGAGCATCACAAGCATCCTCCATAGAAACATGATTTACCGTGGCTTTGACAAACGGATTTGGCTTCTTCCTGTTTCCATTGCCATGGTTGTGTCCATTTCCATTCCCATTACCATTGCCATTCTTCTTCTCGGGGCAAGAGGTTGCATAGTGCCCTGTCTTGTTGCACTTAAAGCATGACACCTCACTGAGATCCTTTCCATTGCTGCCATTCCCATTGCGGTTCTTATGCCCATTGTGTTTGTGGCCGCCATGGTTGTGACCGTTATTGTTATAAGGTGGTGGTGAGGAATTGCGCTGCTTCTGGTATGGAACAGAGTGTTTGTGAGGGTTAGATTTCCTCTTGCGGTTTTCTATGCTCTTCCTCTTTGACTCAACCACAATGGCTCTGTCCAAGAGTTCCTGAAAGTTGTCAAGTTTCTGAGCCACAAGCTGAATGGATATCTCATCATTGAGCCCTCTTAGGAACTCCTCCCATCTCTTGGCATTAGTAGAAACATCATCGGGTGCATAACAGGCTAGCTTATTGAAAAGCTCACCATACTCGGTGACAGAACGGTGCAGCTTGTGTAGGTCGCAAAACTCGCGCCTCTTCAGAGTCATGACACCAGCAGCCACATGATGAGTGCGAAAAGCTAACTCAAACTGATCCCAAGTGATAGCATCAATATCCGGGTGGGTGACTTGGTAGTTATCCCACCATTCTGCAGCAGGTCCTTCAAGCTGGTGTGCGGCATAACGCACCCTGTCGGCTCCGACAGCTTGCACGGTGTCTAGCTTCTTGTTGATCGTACGCAGCCAGTCATCAGCGATGATTGGTTCAGTGCTGCTAGTGAAGGTAGGTGGGTTCAGCCTCAAAAACCGAGTCAAGCGATCCTGTTGAGGAGGTGGCGGAGGTGGTGGTGGCGGGTTGTTGTTGTTGTTTTGCATGTTCTGAGTGAGCAGTTGGATCAGATGGTTCTGTGTGGCCAAAAGTTGTGCTATTTTTGGCGGAATTTCGGAGTTCGCACGTCTTGGCCGCATCTGTGGGGTTTAAGAGAATAGTTAAGAAATAGACAGAAAGACTAAGTAGTAAACTCCTACCCTTATGAAAACACACCAAGCACACAAGGCACACAAGGCATAACAACACATCTAAACACAGAAAACAACCAAGTTTAACTAAACCAGATTTGTCTTGGTATTTATTACAATCGCGAATAACGTTCTACTATAGAATTTAAAGGTGGTCCAACTATTACACATCTTCCACGCCTTCCTCTTCCTCGTCCTCAAACGAGTAGCCTTCCTGCTCTAGAGTTGTCTTGTATAACTCCATCTCCTTTGTGGTGGCTTCAAGCTTCTGTTGGAGGTTCTTTATCTCATCCTGCAGCTTCTTGGTAGTGGCTTCCAGCTGCTTCCGAAGTCCCTCCTTCTCGCTTTGTAGCTCCTCCACTAAACTTGACTTCTTTGCGTCTTTGAGTTGCTTTGCCAAGTCCCTCTTGGAAGCACGCACATCATTGATCATCTTGCAAAGGCCTTCAGTTTGCACTTCATCTCCATCGATCTGTTGTTTGAGTTCCCTAATTCTCTTGTTTTTATTTATCACCCTCTTCTCTTGGTTAGCGAACTTCTTCTCTTGGTCCTGGAATTTTATCTCTTGGAGCTTCATTGCCTCCTCCTGCTGCTTGATCATTTCTTCCTTTTCCTTGATGAGGGCGCATAGCTCGTCGTTCTTTAACATCTCGAGGAAGGTACCCTTTTCAAGGTCATGGATGTGGCACTCCAAGTCTTGATATTGTGTTCTTCGGCGCTTGGTAGAAGTTCTTTCCTCAAAGGTTAACTACATGGGAATTCCTTCCTCATCTTGTCTTCCAAAGAGGCCGCCGCAGTGTGCTTGGAGAGCTTCATGATGACGTCCACATAGACGACCAATGAGTTGCTGCAAGCTGATGCTAAGGGCCTTCTCTTTGGAATCGCTAACAATGTGGATTGCTATGTCTTCCTCCGGGTTCTTGCCTCGCTCTTTTCCTGGCTGGATGACCTTGACTCCCCAACAGCCGTCCTTGTGGAGTTTCTTCATTGTGCTCCCTTGGATTGTTGGGAGAGGAAGGTCCAAACGTGTGAGTAGGTCCATGAGGCATCCACCAAAGCGAAGAGGCTCGATGTCCGCGACGGTGTCATAGAGGAAGCTTGTCATCTTTAAGTTAGAAGAATGAAAGTTAGATACTAAAACAAGTAGAGGAAAGCAGATACTAGTGTAGGGGTTCGTAGCATGGAAAACAAAAATTTTCTATCGCATACAAACAAACAAGCCAAGATCTATCTACTAGATTGTAGCAACGAGTCGATGGAATAACTCACCCTCGAAGATTCCAAAGTGTTTAACGAGAGCAGATTCTCGTGGGTGATGTAGTCGTACTCTTTCCGATCTCAAGATCGCGTAGACGATCCTTCCGGCGCCGCGTTCCCGCAGCGCTCCCGCAGTCGGTCACACGTTTGGTACTCGACGAAGACCTTCCTCTCCCTTGTTCCAGCAGGCAGCGGAGGTTGTAGCACTCTCCTCGCGATTCCGGCAGCACAACGGCGTGGTACCGGAGGTAGAGGGGAAATCCCGCAGGGCTTCGCCTTAAGCCGGTGCGAGTATGGTGGAGCTTATGAGAGAGGCTATTAGTGGTCTAGTAATTAGACACACCAATTAGAGGGCTCTAAACCAATTAGAAGGCTCTAAACCGAATAGCTCTAAACCGGGGTCTAGATCTAGGGTTTAGTTTAGAGGATAGGAAACTTGTGTATCTAGGAGGGGAGCCCTGCCCCTCCTTATATAGGTGGGAGGGTGTGGGCGCGCCAGGGGAGGGAGGGAGTCCCTCCCCAACTCGGCCTAGGGCTGGGCGCCGGCCTGGAGGAGTCCAACTCCTCCTCCAGGTTGGTTCCAACTCCTCTTGCTTGTTTCCCACAGTTTCTTGTTTTGGCAGTTTGACTTTCAAACTGGACATTTGACTTTTCTGTTTTAGGATTCAATTTAATCCTATATTTGGGACAGCAAGAACACTTAGTACATGATGCAATCATTCCAATATGTAATGACACATTCATGTACCCCTTCCCCCCCGGAGTGCCGGACAATCCGGAACCTTCTAGAATATCCCCGATGAAAACACCGGGATCATTCCCGAACTCCGAAACGGGACTTTCCTTATATGAATCTTATTCTCCGGACCATTCCGGATCACCTCGTGATATCCCGGATCCCATCCGAGACTCCGAACAACATTCGGTATCTTTCTCATAATACCATAACTACTCAAACAACGTCGAATCCTTAAGTGTGTCTCCCTACGGTTCGTGAATTATGCGGACATGATCGAGACACTTCTCCGAACAATAACCAATAGAGGAATCTGGAAATTCATATGGCTCCCACATATTTCTACGATTACTTTGCGATCGAATGAACCACTTACATACGATACCAATTTCCCTTTGTCTCACGATATGTTACTTATCCGAGGTTATGATCGTCGGTATCTCTGCATACCTAGTTCATCCTCGTTACCGATAAGTACTCTTTTCTCGTTCCCGTGATATGTGATCCCTTGTGACCAAGTCACATGCTTGCAAGCTAATTGGATGACATTTCACCGAGAGGGCCCAGAGAATATCTATCCGTCATGTGGATGGACAAATCCCACTCTTGATCCATGTGTTTCAACCAATACTTTCCGAACACTCAATGCCACCTTTATAGCCACCCTGTTACGGTGTGGTGTTTGATGACATCAAAGCATCCATCCAGTAAAGGTGATATGCATGATCTCATGGTCGAAGGAATTAGGTTACTATGTATCAGAAAGCATATAGCAATTGAACTATTGAAATGACTTGATCTTTATGCTACGCTTGTCTATAGGAGTATGTCCACCATATCATTCTCCTAACGATATGATCTTGTTGTTGATAACATCTCAATGTTCATGACAAAGAAACCACATCATCAATCAACCAACAAGCTAGTGAAGTATAGAGGCTATACTAGGGACTTCAAATTAAGTTTACAAATCACACAAGTATTAATGGTTTCCTTGTTAATACTATTATAGCATGAATGCAAACATTTATCATAAACACAAAGATATATAATAATAACTATATTTATTATTGCCTCTAGGGCATATCTCCAACAGTCTCCCACTTGCACTAGAGTCATCTAATCTAGATTACATGGTAATATACCGAACACCCATGGCAGTTTGGTGTTGGTCATGTTTTGCCCTCGGGAGAGGTTTAGTCAACGGATCCGCCACATTCAGATCTGTGTGTACTTTGCAAATCTTTATATCCCCATCCTGGATATGTTCTCGAGTAGCGTGAAAACGTAGCTTGATATGCTTCAGCTTCTTGTGTGACCTTGGTTCTTGCGCATTGGCTATGGCGCCCATGTTATCACAGTAGATAGACATTGGGTCCAGCGCACTAGGAACCACACCCAGCTCTGTAATGAACTCTTTCATCCATATCGCTTCTTGTGAAGCCTCCGAAGCAGCCATGTATTCCGATTCAGTTGAAGATCTCGCCACAACACTTTGCTTTGCACTCCTCCAGCTAACTGCTGCACCATTCAAAATAAATACGTATCCAGATTGTGATTTAGAATCATCTGGATCGGTGTTCCAACTAGCATCGGTGTAACCATTAACAACGAGCTGTTCATCACCTCCATAAGAAAGAACCATATCCTTAGTTCTTCTCAAGTACTTAAGGATGTTTTTGACCGCTGTCCAATGATCCACTCCTGGATCACTTTGATATCTGCTAGTTAAACTAACAGCATATGCGATGTCGGGTCTAGTACATAGCATGGCATACATTAGAGATCCTATGGCTGAGGCATAGGGAGTCTTACTCATCCTTTCTCTATCTTCTGCCGATGTCGGACTTTGAGTTTCACTCAAGGTCGTATTGGGCAACATGGGCAAGAACCCTTTCTTGCTATCTTCCATTCCAAACCTCTTTAGAACTTTGTCCAAATATGTACTTTGTGACAATGATATTTGGCGTTTCGATCTATCTCTATAAATCTTTATGCCTAATATGTAAGCTGCTTCGCCAAGATCCTTCATTGAAAAACTATTATTCAAATATTCCTTGACACTATTAAGAAGGTCTACATCATTCCCAATCAACAATATGTCATCCACATACAGTATTAAGAATGCTACAGAGCTCCCACTCACTTTCTTGTAAATACAAGCTTCTCCATAAGTTTGTATAAAACCAAAACTTTTGATTACCTTATCAAAACGTTGATTCCAACTTCGGGATGCTTGCTTCAATCCATAGATGGACCGTTGAAGCTTGCATACCTTGTTAGCATCTTTAGGATCGACAAAACCTTTGGGTTGTATCATATACAACTCTTCATCAATGTCTCCATTGAGGAATGCTGTTTTGACATCCATCTGCCATATCTCATAATCATAATATGCAGCGATTGCTAACATAATCCTCACAGACTTTAGCTTCGCTACTGGTGAGAAAGTCTCATCGTAGTCAACTCCTTGAATTTGTCGAAACCCTTTTGCGACAAGTCGAGCTTTATAGACAGTAACATTACCATCAGCATCTGTTTTCTTCTTGAAAATCCATTTGTTCTCGACAGCCTTCCGGCCATCCGGTAAGTCCACCAAAGTCCATACTTGGTTTTCGTACATGGATCCAATCTCGGATTTCATGGCTTCTTGCCATTTATTGGAATCTGGGCTCATCATCGCTTCCTCATATGTCTCGGGGTCATCGGTGTTGTCCACCAACATGACATTCATAACGGAATCATACCAATCTGGAGTGGTACGAGTTCTCGTTGACCTCCGAGGCTCTGTAGCAACTTCAACCGAAGTTTCATGATCACTATCATTAGCTTCCTCTCTTATTGGTGCAGGCACCACAGGAACTTCTTCCGGTGCTGCGCTACTCGCAATTTCGAGAGAAGGTTCGACAACCTCGTCGAGTTCTACTTTCCTTCCAGTCACTTCTTTCGAGAGAAATTCCTTCTCTAGAAAGGATCCATTCTTGGCAACAAAGATTTTGCCTTCGGATCTATGATAGAAGGTATACCCAATAGTTTCCTTCGGGTATCCTATGAAGACGCATTTTTCCGCTTTGGGTTCAAGCTTGTCCGGCTGTAACTTCTTTACATAGGCTTCGCATCCCCAAACTTTAAGGAACGACAATTTAGGTTTCTTCCCAAACCATAATTCATACGGTGTCGTTTCAACGGATTTAGATGGTGCCCTATTTAAAGTGAATGCGGCTGTTTCTAATGCATAACCCCAAAATGATAGCGGTAAATCTGTAAGTGACATCATAGAACGAACCATATCTAAGAGAGTTCGATTACGACGTTCAGACACACCATTACGCTGTGGTGTTCCCGGCGGTGTCAATTGTGAAAGTATTCCGCACTTCTTTAAATGCTCGCCAAACTCGTAACTTAGATATTCACCTCCACGATCAGAACGTAGAAATTTAATCTTCTTGTTACGTTGATTCTCTACCTCACTTTGAAACTCCTTAAACTTCTCGAAAGTTTCGGACTTATGTTTCATAAAATAGATATACCCATATCTACTCAAGTCATCCGTGAAGGTAAGAACATAACGATAACCACTGCGCGATGCTACACTCATTGGACCACACACATCGGTATGTATGATTTCCAATAAGTCTGTAGCTCGCTCCATCATACCAGAAAATGGAGTCTTAGTCATTTTACCCATCAGACATGCTTCGCATCTTTCAAGTGATTCAAAATCAAGTGATTCAAGAAGTCCATCGGAATGGAGTTTCTTCATACGCTTCACTCCAATGTGACCAAGACGACAGTGCCACATATAGGTCAAATTATCGCTTGATTTCAAACGTTTAGCTTCAATGTTATTAATATGTGTATTTCTACTATCGAGATTCAATATGAATAGACCATCTATCAAAGGTGCATGTGCATAAAACACATTACTCATATAAATCGAACAACCATTATTCTCGGATTTAAACAAGTAACTGTCTCGCAATAAACAAGATCCTGATATAATGTTCATGCTTAATGCAGGCACCAAATAACAATTATTTAAGTATAAAACTAATCCCGATGGTAGATGAAGAGGTAGCGTGCCGACCGCGATCACATCAACCTTTGATCCGTTTCCTACGCGCATCGTCACCTCGTTCTTCACTAGCTTCCGTTTATTCTGCAGCTCCTGTTTCGAGTTACAAATATGAGCAACCGAACCAGTATCAAATACCCAGGCACTACTACGAGTACTAGTGAGATACACATCAATAACATGTATATCAGATATACCTTTCTTCTTGATGTTGCCGTTCTTCAAATCCGCCAAGTACCTTGGGCAATTCCGCTTCCAGTGACCTTCTCCCTTGCAGTAAAAGCACTCAGTTTCAGGTTTAGGTCCAGCCTTGGTCTTCTTCGTCGGCGTGGTAACTTTCTTACCACCCTTCTTGAAGTGTCCCTTTTGCTTAGACTTGCCTTTCTTGAATTTGGTGGTCTTATTGACCATCAACACTTGGTGCTCTTTCTTGATCTCCACTTCTGCAGATTTTAACATAGCAAATAGTTCTGGCAACTCTTTGTTCATGTTCTGCATGTTGTAGTTCATCACAAAGTTCTTGTAACTTGGTGGTAGTGATTGGAGGATGCGATAAACTCCCAAAGTATTAGGAATCACTATACCCAAACTTTGAAGTTTATTTGCGTGCCCAGACATCTTAAGCACATGCTCACTGACGGAGCTACCCTCTTCCATCTTGCAGTTAAAGAACTTTTCAGAAGCTTCATAACTTTCAATTGCCGCATGAGTCTCAAAAATTAATTTGAGATCCTCGACAATATCATATGGGTCTGAATTCTCAAACCTTTTCTGAAGCTCCGATTCTAAACCATACAAGATAGCACACTGAACTATGGAGTACTGATTCTTCCGAGCAAGGTAAACATTCTTTACTTCATCGGTAGCATCAGCTGCAGGTGGGTCACCTAGCGGTGCATCCAGCACATAGGTCAAATTACCAGCTGTGAGGACAATCCTCAAATTGCGGAACCAATCCGCGAAGTTGCTTCCATTGTTTTTCAACTTTTCTTTCTCTAGGAACGCATTAAAATTGATGGTAGGGGCTGCCATTGATCTACAACATATTTGCAATAGTTTAGACTAAGTTTATGACAAATTGAGTTCAAATTAATTAATGAAATTAAACTAGGTGAACTCCCACTCAAAACAATATCCCTCACATTGTTTTAGTGATCACACGAACCAAATCCACTACATCAACACCGATCATCACGAGAGCTGATATAGTTTTAATGGCGAACAATCATCATGTTCATCATATCTACTATATGATTCATGCTTTGCCTTTCGGCGATCCGTGTTCCTGAGGCCATGTCTGTACATGCTAGGCTCGTCAAGATCAAACCTTAGCTTCCGCATAAGCAAATCTGGCTTGCTTACGTTGTATTCACCCGCGGAATCAAAGACACCCGATCATCACGTGGTGCTTCGAAGCAGCAAGCTTTGGCAACGGTGCATACTAAGGGTGAACACTTTAGAACTTGAAATTTATGTGCATGAGGGATCATCTTATAATGCTACCGTCGTCTACTAAGCAATACAAGATGCATAAAGGATTAACATCACATGCAATTCATAATATGTAATATGATATGGCCTTTCTTCTTTGTGCTTCCGATCTCCATCTTCAAGCACGAATATGATCTCCATCATCACCGGCATAGCATCAAGGTCAATGACGCTTCTCCATGGTTGTCGTCCACCAGCTTCAACTATTACAACTATTTTGAATAGACACGCAGGTCTTAACAGAAATTAAAGACAACCATATGGCTCCTGCCGGTTGCCAACTTACAATAAGGAACATTGCATACATCAAATATAATCACAATCATGGCCATATCACATCACTGCACACCCCTGCAAAACAAAGTTAGACGCTTCTACTTTCTTTGCATATTTTACGTGGTTTGGGGCTTTCCATAAGTGTCGTTCTAACTTACGAACAAGAACCACAACATTGATACTAGCATTGTTGATCACCCGTTGTAAATTGGATCTTTACTATGCTAGGAGAAACAGGCACCCGCAAAGCCACTTATGCAAAACGAGTTGCATGTCAAGCGTGGAGCAAGTCTCATGAACGATGTCATGTAAGGTTAGCCCGGGCCGCTTCATCCCAACATACCGCAAGATGCAAAGTACACAAAAAGCAATCTACAATAAAAGCATCAACGCCCACAATGACCATTGTGTTCTACTCGTGCAACAGATCTACATATAGACACGGCTCTGATACCACTGTAGGGGTTCGTAGCATGGAAAACAAAAATTTTCTATCGCATACAAACAAACAAGCCAAGATCTATCTACTAGATTGTAGCAACGAGTCGATGGAATAACTCACCCTCGAAGATTCCAAAGTGTTTAACGAGAGCAGATTCTCGTGGGTGATGTAGTCGTACTCTTTCCGATCTCAAGATCGCGTAGACGATCCTTCCGGCGCCGCGTTCCCGCAGCGCTCCCGCAGTCGGTCACACGTTCGGTACTCGACGAAGACCTTCCTCTCCCTTGTTCCAGCAGGCAGCGGAGGTTGTAGCACTCTCCTCGCGATTCCGGCAGCACAACGGCGTGGTACCGGAGGTAGAGGGGAAATCCCGCAGGGCTTCGCCTTAAGCCGGTGCGAGTATGGTGGAGCTTATGAGAGAGGCTATTAGTGGTCTAGTAATTAGACACACCAATTAGAGGGCTCTAAACCAATTAGAAGGCTCTAAACCGAATAGCTCTAAACCGGGGTCTAGATCTAGGGTTTAGTTTAGAGGATAGGAAACTTGTGTATCTAGGAGGGGAGCCCTGCCCCTCCTTATATAGGTGGGAGGGTGTGGGCGCGCCAGGGGAGGGAGGGAGTCCCTCCCCAACTCGGCCTAGGGCTGGGCGCCGGCCTGGAGGAGTCCAACTCCTCCTCCAGGTTGGTTCCAACTCCTCTTGCTTGTTTCCCACAGTTTCTTGTTTTGGCAGTTTGACTTTCAAACTGGACATTTGACTTTTCTGTTTTAGGATTCAATTTAATCCTATATTTGGGACAGCAAGAACACTTAGTACATGATGCAATCATTCCAATATGTAATGACACATTCATGTACCCCTTCCCCCCCGGAGTGCCGGACAATCCGGAACCTTCTAGAATATCCCCGATGAAAACACCGGGATCATTCCCGAACTCCGAAACGGGACTTTCCTTATATGAATCTTATTCTCCGGACCATTCCGGATCACCTCGTGATATCCCGGATCCCATCCGAGACTCCGAACAACATTCGGTATCTTTCTCATAATACCATAACTACTCAAACAACGTCGAATCCTTAAGTGTGTCTCCCTACGGTTCGTGAATTATGCGGACATGATCGAGACACTTCTCCGAACAATAACCAATAGAGGAATCTGGAAATTCATATGGCTCCCACATATTTCTACGATTACTTTGCGATCGAATGAACCACTTACATACGATACCAATTTCCCTTTGTCTCACGATATGTTACTTATCCGAGGTTATGATCGTCGGTATCTCTGCATACCTAGTTCATCCTCGTTACCGATAAGTACTCTTTTCTCGTTCCCGTGATATGTGATCCCTTGTGACCAAGTCACATGCTTGCAAGCTAATTGGATGACATTTCACCGAGAGGGCCCAGAGAATATCTATCCGTCATGTGGATGGACAAATCCCACTCTTGATCCATGTGTTTCAACCAATACTTTCCGAACACTCAATGCCACCTTTATAGCCACCCTGTTACGGTGTGGTGTTTGATGACATCAAAGCATCCATCCAGTAAAGGTGATATGCATGATCTCATGGTCGAAGGAATTAGGTTACTATGTATCAGAAAGCATATAGCAATTGAACTATTGAAATGACTTGATCTTTATGCTACGCTTGTCTATAGGAGTATGTCCACCATATCATTCTCCTAACGATATGATCTTGTTGTTGATAACATCTCAATGTTCATGACAAAGAAACCACATCATCAATCAACCAACAAGCTAGTGAAGTATAGAGGCTATACTAGGGACTTCAAATTAAGTTTACAAATCACACAAGTATTAATGGTTTCCTTGTTAATACTATTATAGCATGAATGCAAACATTTATCATAAACACAAAGATATATAATAATAACTATATTTATTATTGCCTCTAGGGCATATCTCCAACAACTAGAAGTGCGGAAAATAACTTAGTAGAAAAACAAGTAAGGCACATAAGTTAGAGGTGGTTCCAATCCTAGGGTCACGTCCTGCAGGCAACGATGTGCTCTGATACCATCTGTAGTGACCTCGGATCGATAAGGATCCTAAGTCCCTGTGATTAACATGCTAGTCCCTGGATCAATAGCTAGCACTCACAGTCGATGAAATATCATGTAAAACACAAAGTCTTTATTACACGGAGAATCCAGAGTATGAATTTATTACAAAATTGCTAGCATTATGCTAGCTCAAATAATAGCGGAAACTTAAAAGCAGCTTGAGTCCATCAACGCCCCAGGCTTGTCGAGTGTAGACCCGCGATCCCTAGACACCTTTCAATCTTCGGATTCTGCACATAAGACGTGCAGCCAACAAGTTGGGTCAATACTTCGAATGTATTGGCAAATTACACCAAGGAGAGAAAAAGACTATCTCTACATGCAAGGCTGGTATAGGCTGTAGAGTTCATTTGCTCAAGCTAGTTTTCTTAAGTAGAGAGAAGAAGAGAGGATTGTCCTACTTTGTAAACATTTGCTTAGATAACATAAGGTCGAGTGGCACACGAGGATATTACGCACCAAGTGTCCAATCAACCAAACACTTGGATATTACGCACCAAGTGACACTTGGATATTACACACCAAGTTCCCAAATTCCCACCCATTGGCGATATTACTCACGCCTTGGGGTTTTTAAAACTTTGTTTTAGAAAAGAGAGAGGAAGATCCTTCAGAGGCTCCGTCCTTCAGACGCTCATTGTTGTTCCATTACCTTGAACACGGTTGATCGATCAGATTGCAATACTCTCGAGAGTTTGTGCACTTTACCCACAATCCACGATCAAGTCCTTTTACAGACAAGACCATGGCGAGGCTTTCCCTTAGTAGCCCCCCTACCTTCCGGATCCAACCGTGCCAAGGACCTCCAAATGTTGGTACCCAGGTGAGGTTTCCCACTAAGTACTAGGTCAAGACAGAGCCCATAATGTATTGTGGTTGCACTGGAAGCTTCTGAATTCTGAAACATGGCAGACTTCTTTGATTCCTGGCCGGCCGTCCTCCACCAAAATCTCACTCGTTGTCCCTACAACCATTCCGCCCAGAAGAAAACTTAGTTTTATTTTGAAGTGGATTTGAGAAGAAAAGTTTGCTCTAGAGAGCCTTTATACTTAGAAAAATTCTTTGTCTTTCGAACCCCCCAACGGTACTTTGTATATATAGCATAGCAAGCAATACTTAGCAAAAACAGGGGAACCTATTAGGAGGTAAATCCTAAGTATAGAGCTACTCATGGCATACTACAAAATCATCGCACTTGCAAAATAATACTAAGGAAAATTCTACTAGAACATCCTACACATGCATACTACAGAATTTTGAAGATCACATGCATAGAATCAAAACTGGGACAAAATTATGAACAAGTGGTCTAACTTGCCTTGATCCGAGCAGCACTCTACACAATAGCACTCCTTAGCGCACTCCGAACAATCTAACGAATCACAACATAGATCTGATCACAACTTGCTCAAAACAGGTCACAGAGATAATCATGCATGCATGCAACATGGTATTTTATGCAAGATTTGTTCTTCTAAATTGACCAAGGTAGCAAGATTGTGTTGCAATAGTGTAAGGGTGTCACTAGGATTGATTTCCCAAAGGTTTAGATCTAAGTGAGTCACTAAAACAATTCCTAGGGTTAAAGGAGATCAAGCCATCTAATTAGCCCCAAACTAGATCTAATGATCTTAAGCAAGGTTTTATAATTTTGTCTAGTAGGCATTGTGGAAACAAAGTTATAACAACAAGAATCGATTAAAACAGAATTTTAATTATTTTCTATAGAATAAACACTCTAATCTAATGATTAAAATCTACACCTAAAACATTACTGTAAACTTGGAGTATTATTGTAGATCTGGATTCTACATAAAATTAGGAATCCAACGGTATATTATAAGCTAAAATCGGCCAAAGATTCAATTTTATATGAATTTCGCAAGTTTTTGACCTAAATCTGCAAACAGATCTAACCCTGACTTAATAACTCGCCAAGTGTCAGCTTTTGATCGGCCCAGCTGGCAACGGGGGGGGGGGGGGGGGGGGGGTGACGCGGCGCGGTGCACTGATGCGGCGAGCTGACGTGGCGGCCACGCGGCGGCGTGTGATAGGCGCGTACCCCTTCGGGTCTTCTTCTAATCCTAGCCACAGATGGAAGATCGAACGGTTAGGAGGCAGCGCGGCTTACAGGCGGTGGCGACGATGGTGGCGAGCGGCAGCGGCGTCAGTGGTCGACGGGTGGCGGCGCTCCGGCGGTTCCCTGGAACAACTGCGAGGTCGACGAGGTTCGCCTGGCCCTCGCGGTCACGCTCGCGTCCTCGTCGTCTCCCCTTGCTTCCTCAACTGTCGGCAGCGTCCCGCTAATCTCCTCCGTCCCCGGCGGTGCTCCGGCGAGCAATCGCGAGCGAGTTCCTGCGAGAGAGAAGGGGAAAGGCACGCGGCTAGAATCAGTGGTGGGTGGAGAAACTCCAGAGGGAGGAAGGAGCAAGGGAGAGGGCTTCGAACCGTCTCGGCGAGGTTGACCCGACGGCGGCGATGCAGTTCGTCGCTGGCTAGGGTTTGTGCAAGGAAAAGAATCGAGCGGTGGTGACGCGAGGGTGGCGGGGTTTATATGGGGATGGAGACTTGGGCGAGGGGGCACAAAACGTCGCGAATCTTACCGGAATCGGATCGAACTCGTGCAGTAGCCAGACTCCAGCTCGAGGTAGGGGATGACCCCGTGGGTCCCGGCTGTCAGCGGCGGAGGGGAGAAGGTGGGCTGGCGCGGGCGCTGCGGCCCAGTTAGGTTAGGTTGCCCCTTTTTTTCCTTTTTACACTTTTCAATTTCTGTTTTAGTAAAACCTAAATAACTTTTGCATACTGAGTTCAAAATTGATGAAACTTGTTTCTAAATTTTTATGAAATTAAGGTGGTCAACATAGGACCATGGTTTGATGTTTTTACATAGTTTTTAGAAGGGGTCAACAACTACAACAATAGTGCTTGCATAAGGTCATAATTAATAGGGTTTTGATAGGTTTAGGTGTTAGGATTTTTATTGCAATTTTCAATTGTAGGATGCAATGATGCAAGGATGATGCATGACACTAATAACATCCTAATACAAAATCTGGGATGTTACACATGCAGCATTAAAAATTATAGATACGTTTCCGACGTATCAACATCCCCAAGCTTGACTCCTGCTCGTCCTCGAGTAGGTAAGTGATTAAAGAATATTTTTGAGGTGACATGCACCCTCACAATAAAGATCCAACCATTTACAAGCATTGAAAGCTGGGATCAAAGAACTCTAAACATCTGCATGAAAGATGTAGTTCTAACAATAGGACAAGGTAACTATAAATGCAACATGAAAGGCTACAAACAAATATCATGAATAACATGCATTGAAAAACGTTTGTTTGTTTCACATACAGAAAACATACCATAGTGGCAAACAGCTTGTCCCCCCTCATGGAGTAGCAAATAAATGCATAGGATACCTTCAAAGTTCACAAGGGTGACTATAAACAAATAGCACAAGAACAAGTAATATCACAATATGCATCAATCAATAAGCTTTGGAACACTGCACACAGAATGACAACTATGCTCTCTTAATTGTGCCTAAAGGTAGAAGGTGGAGACTCAATAGTGGTGCAGAAAGACCTTTTTGTAAAGGAAGCAGGGATTTCAAGTTTCAAAAAAAGCTTCCAAAAATTATGGTACTTGTTAGCTTTCAGCCCTCATTGCCCGTATCATAAGCATCTTGAAGTGATTAAGGTTAGAGTGACAAAGATGGAGTATATGCTTGACGAAGTATAAGTTGGCAATCTCAAGTCCCTCGAATACGAGGACCACACCTCATGCATACTCAACTTTGGTCACAGGTAAGTTCTTGTCATTGTAAGTATTTGTATATCATTGAGAACCGCCAACGGGGTACCCCTTGCACATGGTACATGAGCTTTCCCATAACCAAAATGACAAGGCAAGCAGACAATGAGCATCTCAGCGATATTTTTATTTACTATATGCATAGATTTTTATTGAGGATGCTTCATAGATAGCTCACTATGGTGATGCTGCAAGTTTCCACCATGATTAGGCATGGCTTAGGCTAGCGGCCCAGAAGTTTCTCTAACACAGGATACATACTCCATGGACTTACAAGTTCCCTCTTTATTTCACACCGGTGACATCCATAGACAAAAGAGCATGATATCAACTGAGTACAAAGTACAAGTGCAGTGTTGAAAACGTTCCCCGTGACAGCACGGTTCTGTTAATTCCAACGTATAAGTACAAGCATATACAACAAAGATGTCACAATGGTTTAGTTTATTAGGGGCAAATAATATAAAGTGTGCCATCAAGTTCGTGAGGGATTTAATCACTAAGTTTTCACATAACAAAATAGTTTTTAATTAGAAGATAGCTGAAAACAAGAATATACTTGGAATGGTGTAACACACCATGCATAGGAGTTTATAGTGGACACTTTGGAATAACTTGGTTTCTTGGGAGTTGGAAGCATGAGTAGAACTTACTCATACAAGTGGAGGCTAGCAAAAGACTGGGAGCAACCAACTAAGAGAGCATAATGGCCATAATCATGCAGAGCAACAAATCATTACTAATCAAAACATAGAGTGGTACTACAAGTCAAGGACTAAATGATCATAGAGGCTAATGGTGACTTGTGAAAGTCATAACATGGTGTGAGCATGTGCCAAGTCAACCCAAATAAAGCACCAAAGGAGAATACCACAATACTATGCTTTGCATGCTAAAACAACGCATAATTTCTTCAAGACAACTAAGCAATCCCAATTGTTTGGAACAAGACATGCTATAACAATAATCACTAAGCATAAGGCCAAAACAACACCTAGTATTTCATGCTAAAGTTTAAGTCACAGTCAATGCAAGCTCCTCTTGCACTTCAAGCAAGAATTTACTACTCCTTTCCAACACCAAGCAACTTATTTGCAAAATAACACAGCGAGAATGGGGGTCCAAACTACTTTATTCAAGCAAACTAATCAACCTAAGTAAAGCAAACGAAATCTAAGACGCTCCAAGAACAACACAACTGTGCATGAAACAATAAAAACGAAGTGTCTAGACAGACCTGAGCTTTTTATTGATGAAGAAGGGGGTGCCTTGGGCATCCCCAAGCTTTGACGCTTATACCTATTGGATATTTCTTGGGGTGAAACCATGGTGGAATCCCCAAGCTTGAGCTTTTGTCCATTCTTCATCTCATTGCATCATTCTCTCTCTACACCTGAAATTTTTCCTTCATACAAAACTTCACACAATCTTCATTAGCAACATCAGTTTATTCAAAAGATATTAGACCTTTGGCAAAGCTTTGAAACAACAAGGCTTTTCACTAAAAACACAAGCTACTGTAGCAACTCCTTCGAAAAGCTCAATTCACCTAAAGACAACTCAAAAAGTAATCAATAAGAAGCAAATGCAAATAATGGCAGAAATCTATCAAAATAGACCAGCAGGTAGAAACCGATTTTTTAGAACATCTTCCATTGCTCAAATCAAAAAGTGTTGAACTAACGAAAGTTAGATAACATACCGGGGGATTTATTCGTAAATTGTTATCTCAATCCAAGTTTCAGAGACTCCTCACGAATTATTATGGTAGAGGACAGAAATCTGTTTCGGGACAGCAACTCCCCAAATCTTACTTCCCTCTCATTAGAGGTCATTCTTGGCACAAAAAGTGTAGGGTTCGCAGCATAGAAAACAAAAAATTCCTACGATGGGAACTATGTACCAAGATCTATCTACTAGATACAAACAACGGGCAGATTTATATCCGTAGAGAACATACTCTTGAAGACCGACAAAGCTTAACGAGTTCAACTCGTGGTTGATGTAGATGATCTCTTGCCGATCTCAAGATCGATAGGAAGTCCTAGCGCCACAAAGCAGCAGCGCATCCGTACTCGCACACACGTACAAGACACCGAGCAATCTCCACCTCCTCGCTCCAGCGATGCAGCGGAAGCACAACCCTTTCTTGCTGAATAGCCACCGGGAACATGTATCTCGCTAGTCCGAGACCATGGGGGATAAATTCTAGAGGGGGAGAGAGATCCTTCACGAGGAGGTGTGAGTGAGAAGTGAGGAGAGGGGTGCCTTTTATAGGAGGAGGGGGGAACCCCAAGGGGGTGGCCGGCGGATAGGGGCTGCCCCCTTGCCCTCCCCTCTTCATGTGATCGTCGGGAACTTTTACGCTTGTATCTTAATCCCTTTGTTTCACGATATATTACATGTCCGAGATTCGATCATCGGTATCTCCATACCTGGTTTGATCTCGTTACTGACATGCACTCTTTTCTCGTTTCCGTGATATAACATTCTAGTGATCAAATCACTTGCTTGCAAGCTAACCAATGTGTCCAGAGTATATCTATCCGTCATTGGGATGAACAAATTCCACTCTTGATCCATGATTCTCAACATAACACTTTAGTAGCTTTGAAGCCATCTTTATAATCACCCAGTTACGGTGTGACGTTTGATGTCAACAAGAATTGTTAGTGATTGGCATGATCTCATGGTCTAAGGATTAGGATCACTTCGTAAGTTGTTTATAGCAATATAAACTCAATGACTTTGATCGTAATGCTATACATCGGATGAATGTTCATCACACCATTACACTAATGTTGTGATCTCATTATTAACAACATCTAATATCTATGATCAGGAAACTGTGATCATCTTGTTAATCAACGAACTAGTTTATGAGAGAGGCATAACTAGGAACTTTCTGTTTGTTTATTAAACACACATGTATTAACGTTTCCGTATTAATACAATTATATCATGCAAAATAAACATCTATCATATACTTGGAATACACATAATAAACACTTTATTATTGCCTCTCAGGGCATATTACCTTCAGTCTCCCACTTGCACTAGAGACAATAATCTAGTTACATAGTGATGTATCTAACACCCATGGAGTTCTGGTGTAGATCATGTTTTGCTCTAGGGAGAGTTTTAGTCAACGGATCTGCTACATTGAGATCCATATGTACTTTACAAATCTTTATATCTCCATCCTTGACATGCTCGCAGATGGAGTGAAACCGGCGCTTAATATGCTTGGAATGCTTGTGAGACCTTGGCTCTTTGGCATTGGCAATGGCACCATTGTTGTCACAATAGATCACCATTGGTTCCAACGCGTTTGCAACCACACCTAGTTCGGATATGAACTCCTTCATCCAAACTGCTTCCTGAGCCGCTTCCGAAGCAGCAACATATTTGGCCTCCCTCGTTGATCCCGCCACCACAGGTTGTTTGGAGCTCCTCCAACTAACCGCTCCGCCATTCATGAGAAATACGTATCCGGATTGAGACTTAGAGTCATCCGGATCGGTGTCAAAGCTAGCGTCGACATAACACTTAGCGACGAGCTCTTCTTCACCTCCGTATACAAGAAACATATCCTTAGTTCTTCGCAAGTACTTAAGGATATTCTTGACCGCTTTCCAGTGTTCCGAACCTGGATCCGATTGGTACCTACTAGTCAAACTAATAGCATGTGCCACATCCGGTCTTGTACATAGCATGGCGTACATTATAGAGCATATGGCTGAAGCATAGGGGACTTTGTCCATTTTCTCTCTTTCTTCCGCCGTAGCCGGACTTTGAGTCTTACTCAATGTCGTGCCTTGTGTCATAGGTAAGAACCCCTTCTTACTATCTTCCATTTTAAACTTCTTTAAAATCTTATCAAGGTATGTACTTTGCAATAACCCTATTAGGCGCCTAGATCTATCTCTATAGATCTTTATGCCTAATATTTATGACGCTTCACCTAGGTCCTTCATTGAAAATTTGTTGTTTAGATAACTTTTAACACTGTTTGAAAGATCTATATCATTTTCGATCAATAATATGTCATCCACATATAGTATCAGAAATGCCACATTGCTCCCACTCACTTTCTTGTAAATACAAGCCTCTCCATAAGTTTGGACAAATCCAAACTCTTTGATCACCTCATCAAAGCGGAGATTCCAACTTCGTGATGCTTGCTTCAATCCATAGATGGATCGCTGAAGCTTGCACACCTTGTTAGCATCCTTAGGATCGACAAAACCCTTTGGTTGTATCATATACAACTCTTCTTCAATATTACCATTGAGAAACACAGTTTTGAAATCCATCTGCCATATCTCATAATAAAAATATGCAGAAATTGCTAACATAATCATGACTGCCTTTAGCATCACTACGGGAGAGAATGTCTCATCGTAGTCAACTCCTTGAATTTTTCAAAACCCCTTTACGACAAGTAGAGCTTTATAAACGGTTACATTACCATCAGCATCAGTTTTCCTTTTGAAAATCCATTTGTTCTCCATGGCCTTTCGGTCGTGAGGTAATTCCACCAAGTTCCAAACTTGATTTTCATACATGGATTCCATCTCGGATTTCATGGCTTCTAACCATTTGTTGGAATCCAGGCTCATCATTGCTTCTTCATACGTCGCAGGGTCATCACTTTCATCAACCATGAAATTCATGACAGGATTTCCGTACAGCTCGGGAGCTGCATGTGTTCTGCTAGACCTGCGAGGTTTAGTAGTACTCTCTTTCGGAGTTTCATGATCATTATCATTAGTTTCTTCTTCAACTGGTGAAGCCAACTCCGGAACGACTTTCGGCACTGCGCTACTTGCCATACTTTGAAGAGAAAGTTCAATAACCTCTTCGAGTTCTACTTTCCGACTACTCACGCCTTTCATGAGAAACTCTTTCTCTAGAAAGGATCCATTCTTGGCAACAAAAACCTTGCCCTCGAAACCGTGATAGAAGGAATACCCAATTGTTTCCTTAGGGTATCCTATGAAGACGCATTTTTCCGCTTTGGGTTCGAGTTTATCCGGTTGAAGTTTCTTCACATAAACATCACATCCCCAAACTTTAAGAAATGACAGCTTAGGTTTGTTTCCAAACCATAATTCATACGGTGTCTTTTCAATGGATTTAGATGGTGCTCGATTTAAA
The DNA here is from genome assembly GCA_916181665.1 of Avena sativa. Taxonomy (NCBI): domain Eukaryota; kingdom Viridiplantae; phylum Streptophyta; class Magnoliopsida; order Poales; family Poaceae; genus Avena; species Avena sativa. The sequence goes on from OV702280.1 coordinate 431,906,871, forward strand.
GTGAATGCAGTAGTTTCTAGTGCATAACCCCAAAATGACAACGACAAGTCCGTCAGAGACATCATAGATCGAACCATATCCAATAATGTACGATTACGACGTTCCGACACACCATTTCTCTGTGGTGTTCCGGCAGGTGTGAGTTGTGAAACAATTCCACACTCTTTCATGTGAGTGCTAAACTCGTAACTTAGATACTCACCTCCACAGTCGAACCGTAGAAATTTGATCTTTCTATTACGATGAGTTTCCACTTCATTCTGAAATTCTTTGAACTTTTCAAATGTTTCAGACTTGTGTTTCATCAAGTAGATATAACCGTATCTACTCAAATCATCCGTGAAAGTAACAAAATAACGATATCCACCTCGCGCCGACACACTCATTGGACCACATACATCAGAATGTATGATTTCCAATAAATTTGTCGCCCGTTCCATTGAACCGGAAAACGGTGTTCTAGTCATCTTGCCCATAAGGCATGGCTCACATGTATCAAATGATTTAAAATCAAGTGATTCCAAAAGTCCATCCGAATGGAGCTTCTTCATGCGTTTAACGCCAATATGACCTAGACGGCAGTGCCACATATATGCGGATATACCATCATTAAGTTTAATCATTTTAGCATCAACATTGTGAATATGTGTAACATTATTATCGAGATCCAAAAGAAATAAACCATTCATCATCGGTGCATGACCATAAAATATTTCATTCATATAAATAGAACAACCATTGTTCTCAGATTTAAATGAATAACCACTTCGCATCAAACATGATCCAGATACAATGTTCATGATTAGTGCTGGCACCAGATAACAATTCTTCAAGTTTATTACTAATTCTGACGGCAAATGGAGAGGTAGCGTTCCGACGGCGATCACATCAACGCTTGATCCATTGCCGACACGCATCTTGACCTCACCCCTTGCTAGCGGTCGCTTGTTCCGCGGCCCCTGATTCGAGTTACAAATATTAGCAACTGAATTGGTATCAAATACCCAGGTGCTACTATGAGCACTAGTCAAGTACACATCAATAACATGTATATCATATATACCTTTGTTTGCCTTGCCGACCTTCTTGTCTGCCAAATACTTGGGGCAGTTGCGCTTCTAGTGGCCAGTCCCCTTACAATAGTAGCACTCGGTATCAAACTTAGGTCCAACTCTGGGTTTCTTTTCAGGCACGACAAACGGCTTGCCGCCCTTACTTCCCTTCCGTTTTCCCTTCTTGTTTTTCTTGAAACCAGTGTTCCTATTGATCATCAACACTTGATGTTCCTTTTTTATCTCCACTTCTGCAGTTTTAAGCATTGACAAAAGCTCAGGGAGAGACTTCTTCATGCCTTGCATATTATAGTTCATCACGAAGCTCTTATAGCTAGGTGGTAGAGACTGCAGAACATGATGGATGCCTAAGTCAATGGGAATCGTTATTCCCAAGGACACAAGCTTATCGGTGTAACCCGACATCTTGAGTACATGCTCACTAACGGAGCTGTGCTCTTCCATCATGCAGCTAAAGAACTTTTCTGAAGCATTGTAGCTCTCTACAGCAGCATGTGTGTCTAAAATCATTTTCAACTCACCCATTGTATCAAATGCATTGGCGTTTTCAAAACGCTTTCGAAGTTCCGGCTCTAGCCCATACAATATGCCGCAATGAACTAAGTTGTGGTCCTCCTGACGAGTCTGATAGACATTCTTCTCCTCGTCAGGGGTATCCTCAAAAGGTGGGGGCCTAGTGGCGCTTCTAGCACATATTGCTTTTGTGCAGCTGTGAGGAGAATCCTCAAATTCATGGCCCATTCAGTAAAATTGCTACCGTTCGTTGCAAGTTTCTCTTTCTCCATGAACACATTGAAATTAAAAGCAGGTGGTGCCATCTACAACAGAATTTGTAAAGTTTAGACTAAGTTTATGATAGATTGAGTTCAACTAATCCACATTACGAATGAACTCCCACTCAAAAACGACATACCTCGTGCCTTTTTGGTGATTACATGAACCAAATCCACTACACCAAGTCCGATCATCACGTGAGTCGGTGTAGGTTCAAAGGCGAGCATCAAATGGGCAGCATATCTACTATATGACTCATGATTAACCTTTTGGTCCGTGTTCCGAGGCCATGTCTGTACATGCTAGGCTCGCCAAGTTAGAACCTTAGTATTCGCGCGTGTAACTATTTTACACCCGATATATGGTCGTGAATCCAAGAACACCCGATCATCACATGATATCTTGGAGCGATGAAAACATAATCGGTGCATACTAAAGGAAGAACACATTCTTATCTTGATATTTAAATGAGGGATCATCTTATTATGCTAACAAAGCGCTAAACAAGCAATATAAGATGCTATCAAACATCACATGTTTATTAGTGAAATGATATGGTTTCCGCATATGATCTCTATCATGTGCATCATGGTATGATCACTATCATACCTTTATGTGTAAGTCCAAGGTCTATGGAGTTTACACGCTATGTGTGTTGTAAGAGTATCATCTCATACTTCTACTTATAACATCACCATATCATAACACTAGCCTAGCAACAATCTAAACTAGACGCCTCTAATTTATCCATTGCAAATTTTACGTGGCTTAGGGCTTTTGAAGATAGAACCGTTCTTACCTACGAACATGAACCACAACAAGGATAACCAAATTTTTGACAACTTGTTGCAAAATAGATATTGACTATAGTAGGAGAGACAAACACCCGCTAGCCACTTATGCAAACTAGTTGCATGTCAAGCGTGGAACAGGTCTCATGTGCGAGGACATGTAAAGTTTGTCCGGGCCGCTTCATCCCACTATGCCCCCAATATCCAAAATTACAACTAAGGAGCAAAAACATGATCATCATCGCCCACATACTCATATGTGTACTACCCGTGTAAAGAATCTACGCATAGATCCGGCTCTGATACCACTGTAGGGTTCGCAGCATAGAAAACAAAAAAATCCTATGATGGGAACTATGTACCAAGATCTATCTACTAGATACAAACAACGGGCGGATGTATATCTGTAGAGAACATACCCTTGAAGACCAAAAAATCTTAATGAGTTCAACTCGTGGTTGATGTAGACGATCTCTTGCCGATCTCAAGATCGAGAGGAAGTCCTAGCGCCGCAAAGCAGCATCGCATCCGTGCTCGCGCACACGTATAAGACACCGAGCAACCTACGCCTCCTCGCTCCAGCGATGCAGCGGAAGCACAAACCTTTCTTGCCGAATAGCCACTGGGAACATGTATCTCGCTAGTCCGAGACCATGGGGGATAAATTCTAGTGGGGGAGAGAGATCCTTCACGAGGAGGTGTGAGTGAGAAGTGAGGAGAGAGGTGCCTTTTATAGGAGGAGGGGGGCCCCAAGAGGGTGGTCGGCGCATGGGGGCTGCCCCTTGCCCTACCCTCTTCATGTGGGTGGACACTCCACTCACAAAAATCCATTCAAATCCCTCCACTCAAAATCCCACTCAAACTTGCTATTAAATTTCCACCAAATTTAATGCAAACTCTCATTAAATAAAACTCTTTTATTTATTCAGAATTTTGTCAATTACTTTAATGACAAACATTCACATATAACCCCTTGCTAGAATTCTATTTCACATGCATAACCACTTTATGCAATTTCACCCGAAAACCTGTTTCGGTATCTAGTGAAATAAATTCCTGCGCTTGTTTATTCTTTCGGCATGAAACATTTGCTCCAACTGGATGCCAGTGTCCCTTAAGTGTGTCACCCTACGGTTCGCGAATAATGCAGACATGATCGAGACCCTTCTCCGATCAATAATCAGTAGCGGGACCTGGAGATCCATACTGACTCCCACACATTCAACGATGACTTTCCTGTGATCGTCGGAACCTTTTATGCTTGTATCTTAATCCCTTTGTTTCACGATATATTACATGTACGAGATTCGATTATCGGTATCTCCATACCTGGTTTGATCTCGTTACTGACATGCACTCTTTTCTTGTTTCCATGATATAACATTCTAGTGATCAAATCACTTGCTTGCAAGCTAACCAATGTGATATCACCGAGAGGGCCCAGATTATATCTATCCATCATTGGGATGAACAAATTCCACTCTTGATCCATGATTCTCAACATAACACTTTAGTAGCTTTGAAGCCATCTTTATAATCACCCGGTTTGACGTTTGATGTCAACAAGAAACTCTTCCGGTGTTAGTGATTGGCATGATCTCATGGTCTAAGGATTAGGATCACTTCGTAAGTTATTTATAGCAATATGAACTCAATGACTTTGATCGTAATGCTATACTTCGGATGAATGTTCATCACACCATTACACTAATGTTGTGATCTCGTTATTAACAACATCCAATGTCTATGATCAGGAAACTGTGCTCATCTTGTTAATCAACAAACTAGTTTATGAGAGAGGCATAACTAGGAACTTTCTGTTTTTTTATTAAAAACACATGTATTAACGTTTCCGTATTAATACAATTATAGCATGCAAAATAAACATCTATCATATACTTGGAATACACATAATAAACACATTATTATTGCCTCTCAGGGCATATTCCCTTCAAAAAGCAAACAAAAAGGATAAGGAGAGGTCATTACTGAAGTAATAACTTCCAAGACTCAAGGAAACTCTTGGGTTATCTCCCAACAAGTACTTTTCTTTAACGCCTTTAAGTTAGGCACAAGAAGCAAGAAGAATCAAGTATTTTCAAATGAGGAAGCATTAACATCAAACCTTGCTTTTAAAGGAGGAGCAAAAAGCAACTTCTCTATCCTCATAGGGAAGTGTTCAATACCTTTCTTGAATGGAAAATGATATTTAATGGTGCCTTCTTTCATATCAATGATGGCACCAACTGTTCTAAGAAAAGGTCTTCCCAAAGTAATAGGACAAGAAGCATTGTATTCAACATCCAAAACATAGAAATCAACAGGGACATAAGCATTGTTAACCATAATGAGAACATCATTAATACTCCCCATGAGTTTTTTCTTAGCATTATCATTGAGTGGGACATCTAAATAATAATCTTCCAATGGTGGCAAATCAAGCATTTCATAAATCTTCCTATGCATAATAGAGACACTAGAACCAAGATCACATGAAGCTTTGAGATCAAAGTCATTCACTTGTATATTAATAATGGGTTCCGAAATATCTTCTACTTTCCTAGGAATAGAAGCTTTGTGTTTTAGCTTCTCTTCCTTAATCTTAACAAGAGCATCTGTAATGTTTTTAGTGAAAGCAACATGCATATCACTAGCATCAGGACTTCTAGCAAGCATTTGCAAGAACATAATCACTTCAGAAATATTGCAACCATCAATATCAAAGTCAAACTTAGCATCACTAGTAGTAGGATCAATAGTCTTGGGCATAGTAGGAGGAATAAGGACTACTTGTGGTTTAGTGGTGATGGTGCACACACTATTGTTTCTATCAATTTCAGCTTCCCTTTCCCACTTAGCATGGAGTTGAGCTAACAACCTAACATTTTCATCAATAGTAACTTGTATGGAATGAGCAGTAGCAAAGGTGTTTTCCATGGTTTCAGGTTTAGCAGCCATTTTATTAATCAAGGAGGAGTGAGCTTCAGAAAAAGAGGATATATTTTTCTCAGCAGTTAAAAGCTTTTCCTCTATAGTATTATTGAAAGTGGTTTGTTTACTAATAAAGTCCTTGAGCATGAATTCAAGTTCAGAGGGGGCACTTCTAGCATTATTGTAAGAGCTTACATAGGAACTGCCATTATTAGGAGGATAAGGCCGTTGTTGCTACCAAAATTATTCCTATAGGCATTGTTGTTGAAATTGTTGTTTCTAATGAAGTTCACATCAACTTGTTCTTCTTAAGCAACCAAATAGGCTAAGGGAACACTATTAGGATCTAGAGGAGCTTTCCCATTAACAAGCATAGCCATAATAACATCAATATTTTTACTCAAAGAGGAAGTTTCCTCAATAGAATTTACCTTCTTACCATGTGGAGCTCTCTCAACATGCCATTTAGAGTAGTTAACCATCATATTATTAAGGAGCCTTGTTGCAGCACCCAAAGTGAGGCCCATAAAAGTACCTCCAGCAGCTGAATCTAACAGATTTCTTGAGGAGAAGTTCAAACCTGCATAAAAAGTCTGGATAATCATCCAAGCAGTGAGTCCATGAGTAGGGCAATTCTTAACCAAAGACTTCATTCTTTCCCAAGCTGAAGCAACATGTTTGCTATCAAGTTGTTTAAATTTAATAATGTCACTTCTCATAGATATAATCTTAGCAGGAGGATAGTACTTTCCAATAAAAGCATCTTTGCACTTAGTCTAAGAATCAATACTATTTTTAGGCAAAGATAGCAACCATTCTTTAGCTTTTCCTCTCAAGGATAAAGGGAAAAGCTTGAGCTTAATAATATCTCCATCTACATCCTTATATTTTTGCATCTCACAAAGTTCAACAAAGCTATTGAGATGGGCAGCAGGATCATCAGAACCAGCACCAGAAAATTGCTCTCTCATCACAAGATTCAACAAAGCAGGCTTAATTTCATAAAAGGTAGCATCAGGAGCAGGTGGAGCAATAGGTGTGCTAAGGAAATCATTTTTGTTGGTGCTAGTGAAGTCACACAACTTGGTATTATCAGCAGAGTTCATTTTGGCAAAGGTGGGCAAGCCAAAAACAGCAGCAGCAGCTAGGGCAGGAACTAATTTTTGTGTGTTTTTGAATAAAGAAAGCAAACCAAACTAGACTAATTTTTTGGGTTTTTTGAAAAGAGGCAAACAAAACCAAGCAAAAGAAACAAATCAAACTAAAAACAAAGTAAAGAGAAAGGAAGTGGAGGACTCCCCTTGTGAAGACGTCCTTAGCCTCCCCGGCAACGGCGCCAAAAAACTTGTTGATGGTGCTGACATGGAGTACTTCGTTGGAAACCCCAAGAGCAAGGTGTGATGAGCATAGAAGCAAGTCTTCCCTTAGTAGAGACTGAGGTTATTGAACCAGAAGGAGGAAGGAAACGTCACATAGGTGTTGCAAGCAACACAGAGACCTGCACAACACAAACTCAAGACTTTTCCCCAACGAATCAGTGAGGTTGTCAAGCTCACCGGTTTGCTGTAACAAAGGATTAAACGTACCGTGTGAAAGGTAATGGTTTGTAGCAAGTAAATAAGTAACAGTGGAAGATGTATCAATGGTAAAGATTGGACCGGGGTACATAGTTCACTAGAGGCGCTCTCCTTAGATAAACAACATGGCATGAAGGGTAAACAATTACAGCAGGGAAATTGATAGGAACTGATGATGACCCACAAGTATAGGGGATCGCAACAGTCTTCGCGGGTAGTATTACCCAATTTATTGATTCGACACAAGGGGAGCCAAAGAATACTTGCAAGCCTTAACAACTGAGTTGTCAGTTCAGCTGCACCTAGAAATAGTTCTTGCTCACAGAAGTTTATTAGTAGCAACAGCAAAGCAACAGCAACAGCAACAGTGAAACAGTAGCAATAGTAACAGTAACGGTAACAGTGGGATTCGAATGCGGTAGGCAAAGGGATGGATGGACGGGCGTTGCATGGACGAGTCTAGCAATAGGTAGGTATGGTGGACACAACTAGCAATATTGGTTTTGGGGAGTTGGAAGCATAGGTAGAGCACATACTCAGTGCAAGTGAAGACTAGCAATAGAGAGGGAGCGACAAACGAGAGAGAAATAGTTGTCATGATCATGCTTGCAACAAAACATGACTAATTATGGCATGAAAGTGATATAAGAACTCTGAGACAAAATAAATCATTGAGGATTGCTAACAATTGATTAGTCATATGCATGCGTGAGCATGTGCCAAGTCGATTCACATGAACAGTCAGAGGAGGATACCACAATATCATACCAAAGTATGAATAAAACAATGCAAGCAAACATTCATATGACATGCTACAAACTATTAGCAAGCTGAAGCTAATCATAGACAAGCAAGAACTACTAAGCATCCATAATGACATACACCTTACACAAACAGGCTAAGCATGCTCACAATGATGAGTATATGTACAAAAATGAAACAAATAGAGTTTGTTACCAGCCTCTTACCACACCTCAAGTTGTCTTAATATTCATTATTGCCCTTCACTTGTGTGACTTGAATAATTAACATGAAACCAAAATCCACTGAGGACGGCTGAACCCTGCAAAGAACTCACAGAACCAAAGTAGAACAACAAATGTTTTTGGTGTTTTTGATTTTTTTTAGAAACAAGCAAACAAAGAAAACCAAACAAAAACAAATCAAACCAAACAAAGCAAAATATTTTTGGATTTTATTCTTTTAAGGCAAACCAAAGCAAATAAACAAACCAAGAGAAACAACGAAAATATTTTTGGTATTTTTGGGTTTTTAGAAAGAAGCAACAAAAACTAAAAAGAAAGCGAAAACAATGGATGTACAAAGAACCGACCGAACATGATATATATATGAGTGTGATGTCGGTATACCTCCCCCCAAGCTTAGGCTTTTGGCCTAAGTGGGGCTCAATAGCGCGGATAGTACCCCCATGCTGGTGGGTCATCATAGGAATGATCATAGTCACGCACTTGCGATGAAGAAGAAGACGCGCCCCAATCAAACGAGGGTTTGTGGTATGAAGACTCTTCCGAGTTGGAGGGCTGAACCGAATTGTCTTTGGCATCCCCTTCAACATTTTCCTCTTGATGGGAGAGTTCCGCCACATATGTGTCAACCTCCTCCTCTGTAAGCGACCATCCTTGCCTATTATCAAAATTAAACAAAGCAGATGCAGGCAAATAAACTATTTTCTCAGTCCTACCCTTTCTCCGAGCTTGTTGGGAAAAAGATAATTCAAACGGTAAACTTCTCACATTAGCCCCCAAGGAAACAAAACCATGCTGAATCATGGATTCAATATCAAGCCTCTCTACGGGGAACTCAAAATCTGAATAGTGAGGCTCTAAACCATGGAAAGCTAGCAACCTAAAAGCAATGAGACCTCCACAAATTCCACCCTTCTAACAGTTGGTGGTGAGACGGTGAGCTATCAGAGCACCCAAGCTATAAGATCTATTCCTATTCAAAGCAGTTGCGATAAAAGCTAGATCAAAAGAAGACAACTTTCTAGCAATCTTTCTAGCAAGAACACACTTGGTAATGAAATAGGAAAAGTATCTAATAGTCGGGAGCTAAATGTTCCGAATTTTACCACTTTCCGTTGAGAAGTCGAAACCTTGGCAAATCTCAACATATAAATCCATAAGTGACTTGGGCCTCTCCTTGATCTTCTCACAAGATCCCCATTGAGGTACTCTAATTGCTGCACAGAAATCAGCAAAAGGCAGGTCGACAGGTATATTATATATTTTGTAATGGACCATGGGATTAGATGTAGACCAAGTGAACCGTAAATCCTGCACAAAAGCCATGGTTAGCTTAACATATTGGAATGGTTCACCTTCAACAAAGTGTTTCAACCCTGCATTTGTAACCATAGTTTGAAAATCTTAGAGGATCCCCGCAACTCTCATAAATTCATAGCATGGATATATGGAAGGAAAAACTGCCTCCTCATGATGAACCTTCATTGGCTCATGCACCATCAAGTCATATTGATTCAGTGGATAAGCACTCATCTTCCTTGCTGAAATTTTTAGACAACCATCAAACCAAGTGATTTCTAAGTTGATAAATTATGAGCAACTACTATAGGAACTTGCTAGAGGACTACACATGCATCAAAACAAAGTTTCTAAGCATAGAACAAGCAAGCAAGCTCAAACAACCTGTCACCTATAGCAGCAAAATACTCAAGATACAATCTACCAATCACAAATCTAATTGGACAAGTGGAGGAGGCACATACCAAGGAACAATCCCTCCAAAACTCAGCACTTGAGATGGGCTGAACAAGGAGATCGAAAATCGCGAGCAAGAACTCGAGCTTGAGCAAGTTTTCAGGTGTTTTTCGGGAGAGAGAAAGAAGATGGCTTTGAGGAGGCAGTCTAGAGGGGCCTAGGTGGGCCAGACCCCCCTAGACGCCGCCACCTGGTAGGTCGCGCCTACCATGGGTGTGGTGGCCTGGGGTGCCCCCCTGGGTCACTTTAGGTGCCTCTCTGCCCTTTTTTCAAGGAATTTTTTTGAATTTTCTGGGATTTTTCGGGAAACTATTATTGGCCAATTTTCAGGGTATAATGAAAATTGATTTTCTCGCAGAAACAGTTTTTTCAGAAGAAGCAAAAGCAAACCAAAAGCCAAACTACAGGAGCTCTAAGAAACTCAAACAAGCAAACAACTAGCAAAACTAAAGCTAAGCAAAGACTAGGAAGGAGAAAAGTAAAAGAAAGAAAGTATAACCATCGTGGAAAAATTATTTTGTTCATTAAAATCCGTTTGTTAACAAGGTTGATCAAGTCTTGTTACCAAAACAATCTTATATGAAGCAAAATCTTTCATTCCACAAGGTGATTATGTTACCTCATACTTGATAGCAATGGTCCCAATCATAATAGTTTCAAAATTTTCTTGTGGAATGGGACAATATATTTATCCAACCTTGATGCTCTCAATATTTTCAATGGAATTCAGGCAATAGCTCTTAACAACCTTCTTGGGGAAATATACAGTGTGCTCTTTGTCATTAATATTGAATGTTACTTTTCCTTGATTGCAATTGATGACCGCACCTGCAGTATTAAAAAAAGGTCTCCCAAGAATTATAGACATATTATCATCTTCAGGTATTTCAAGCACAACAAAATTAGTTAAAACCATGCAATTATGAGCAACTTGAACAGGAACATCCTCACATATACCAACAGGAATAGTAGTTGACTTATCAGCCATTTGCAAAGATATATCAGTTGGTATCAACTTTTCTAGTTGGAGTCTCTTATAGAGAGAAAAAGGCATAACACTAACTCCAGCTCCCAAATCACATAAGCAGTTCTAACATAATTATTCTTAATGGAGCAAGGAATAATTGGTATACCTGGATCACCAAGTTTCTTTGGAACCTTAGCATTGAAGGAGTAATTAGCAAGCAAAGTAGAAATCTCCTCATTAGGAATCTTCCTTTTATTAGAGACAATATCCTTCATATACTTTGAATACGGAGGCAACTTAATAGCATCAGTCAAAGGAATTTGCAAGAATAAAGGTTTCATCCACTCACAAAACTTGTTGTAATGTTACTCCTCCTTTGACTCGTGTTTCTTACTTGGAAAAGGCATAGGTTTGTGCACCCAAGGTTCTCTCTCTTTACCGTGTTTATTAGCAATAAAATCAACCTTTGTGTACCTAATGTTCTTAGTGTGCTTCTCAGGTTCTTCCTCACCTTCCTCCTTATCAGGAGACTCATTTTTATCATTACCACTCTCAGTTTCAGCATCAGAGACAAATATATTATTAGGATCTACAGTAGGTTCAAGTGGTTCCTCAAATCTCTTATGTTTCTTTTTCTTCCTCTTACGAGGACTACCACTATCTTCACCTTGTTGGGAATCCTGCTCTATTCTTTTAGGGTGTCCTTCAGGATATAAAGGATCTTGAGTAGCTATACCACTCCTAGTTCTAATTCCATAAGCATGTTTATCTCCTGAAGCATTAACTAGCATATCCTTTTGCACCTTAGCAAGTTGACCAAGTTGAGTTTGAACCATTTGAAAGTGTTTACAAAGCATTTTAATATCATTAGAAGTTCTTTCCACAATATCTTCCAACTCATGGATAGCTCTAGAGTTGTCCAATAATGATTCTGAACTTGTTTATTAAAATACCCTTGCTTAACGATAAATGTGTCAAGTTCCTCTAAAAATTGATCAGGAGGCTTACCATAAGGAATATCACCTTCATCAAAGTGTTGGAGAGAGTGTACCTCAATAGTAAATGAGTGGGGAATTGGCTTACATAATTCTTCTATAGGAGGTAGATTCTTCACATCTTCAGCTCTAATAACTTTTTCCTTTAGACACTTCTTAGCTTCCTTCATCACTTCATCATTTAATGCAATAACTCCCCTCTTCTTTGTTGTTGGTGATGGAATTGGTTCAGGAACAACTGGTTCAGGAGTAATAGGCTCAAGTGTATTTAGCTTAGTTGAAGTCCAATCATCATAATTCTTGCTTATTTTAGTCATTAATCCTTCAGCATCTGTAGGAGTCCTTTTCCTGAAAACATAATCAGCAAAGCTATCTAGGTAGGTCCTAGAATCATCAGTTAGTCCATTATAATAAATATCAAGAAGCTCATTCTTAGGTAATGGACATCCAGGATGTGCATGAATCAAGGCAAAAAACCTTGTCCATGACTCAGGCAATTTCTCTTCTTCTCCCTGTTTAAAATCAAAAAGTCTCTACAAAGCAGCATGTCTAGCACTGGGAGGAAAATATTTCTGGAAGAAAGAAGCAATCAAGCAATCGGGGCTATCAATGGAACCATGAGGTAATCTATTAAACCAAGCCCTAGATTCTCCTTTTAGTGAAAAAGGGAAGATCTTAGTAACAAAGTACTTGCACATCTTAAAATCATTAGAGAACAAAGCACTCATAGTAGAAAGCTCATTCATATGAGCCACACCACTCTCATTTTCAGTCCCACAAAAAGGTTCTTTCTCAACAATATATAAATAAGATAAATTAAGAGAGAAATCATAGTCTTCATCTTTAATATCTATGGGAGAAGTGGCAAACTTAGGATCAGAGGACAACTTAGGCATGATAGTACGTCTAGCAAGGAGACTCTTAATAGCACTAGTACCATGTGTGTTTCAGCACTCTTCAACAAAATCATCAGTGAACTCAATGTAACCATCATTAATATCATAACTCTCACTAGACTCAGGTGAGATAACAGGTGTAACAGTGTCTTCAATAGGAGTTTCGGTATTTCCTAGACTATCCATAGTAGCATCTAGAAAAGGACCTAATGAACCACTCGCATCAAGCACAGTAGAAGTAACATCACGAGCATAAAAAGTAGTTTCAGACTCAGCAGTAGTAGCAGTGTGTGTAGAATGTGTATGTGGTGGTGGTGTGACAAGCTTACTTATAACAGATGGTGAATCAAGAGCAGTAGAGGTGTTTAGGACTGTACTTCTTCTTGTAGTGGATGGTAAAATAGGGAACTTTCCATCATGAGACTTCCCCATGATGAAAGGAGTAGCAGTGAACAATAATAGATCCAAGTGAACTTACAAATAAAGCTATCCTCCCCGGCAACGGCGCCAGAAAATAGTCTTGATGACCCACAAGTATAGGGGATCACAACAGTCTTCGCGGGTAGTATTACCCAATTTATTGATTCGACACAAGGGGAGCCAAAGAATACTTGCAAGCCTTAACAACTGAGTTGTCAGTTCAGCTGCACCTAGAAATAGTTCTTGCTCACAGAAGTTTATCAGTAGCAACAGTTTGGTAGTAGCAACAACAACAACAATAGCAATAGTGAAACAATAGCAATAGTAACAGTAACGGTAACAATGGGATTCGAGTGCGGTAGGCAAAGGGATGGATGGAAGGGTGTTGCATGGACGAGTCTAAACATGTAACTTCAAGATCTAGGGTATTGCAGATAAATAATAACAAGCATCCAAGTACTAAACAATCCTAGACATGTGCTCCAAATATAGTCATACATGCTTGCAACGAGAACTTGCACAACATCTTCTGTCCAGCCAGCCCGTGGCAGCGGGGCCTCTAGGGAACTAGTGGCAATTAAGGTGCTCCTTTTAATAGAGCACCGGAGCAAAGCATAACACTCGGTGAACACATGTGATCCTTACACCACAGCCATCCCCTCCGGTTGTCCCAATTATTGTCACTTTGGGGCCTTTGGATCTGGACAATGATATGTGTTCACAACTTGCAGATAAGATCACAAACAATACTATCATAATGATTCAATAATAAGTTCAGATATGAGATCATGGCACTCGGGCCCTAGTGACAATATTAAGCACAACAAGTTGCAAAAAAGTCAAATAACACTAATAGCGATACTAGGCACTATGCCCTAACAGATCTTATTTGATTACATGATAGAACTCATCCAATCCCTACCTTCCCCAAGCCTACAGTGGGGAATTACTCACTCATGGATGAGGGAAACATTGGTGGTTGATGGAGATGCGTTGGTGATGACGACGACGATGATCCTCTCCAAATTCCCTGTCCCGACAGGGTGCCAGAACGGAGTTTCTGGATCCGAATCTTGGTTTCTGGTGGCGGCGGCGGAGCGGAACTCTCTCTGGAAAACTATCGACCCCCCCCTCGGTTTTTAGTTTGAAAGGCAACTTATAGGCACAAAGGAAGGCCGAGGGGGTGCCTGCACCCCCTCCAAGCACGACCAGTGGTGGGCCCACGCCTGGGGTGGGTGTGAGCCCCCAGGCCTCCTCTCCGTCTCGTCTTTTGGCTCCGTGGATCTTCTGGTGAAATATAATTTTTGGCATATTTTCCAGGATTTTTCCTGATAGTTGATATTCTAGACAAAAAACAAGACACCAAGGTAATTCTGCTGAAAACAGCGTCAGTCCGTGTTAGTTGTATCCAAATCACACAAGTTTAGAGAAGAAACAATAGCAAAGTGTTCGAGAAAGTAGATACGTCAACTGAGCAAGGCATAACAATGTAATTACTAGTCAGAAAGATACTGTGAGATTCGATTGGGCAATACAACAAGATACATAGACCGCCATCCAACTGCATCTATGACTAGAAGTCCACCTTCAGGTTATCATCCGAACCCCCTCCAGTATTAAGTTACAACCAACAAACAACTGCTTTAAGCAAAGTGTGTAAGGTAAACAGTCCACATGTTCCATGAACAAGAGACCGTTGTTTTCTCCCTAGTAGCAACAACACATCTACAACCAAAGAGATTTCTATCACTTCCCTTGGAAACTAGAGGCATGAACCCACTATCGAGCATAAATACCCCCTCTTGGAGTCACCAGCAACTACTTGGCCAAGATAGCTACTAACAATGGAGAGCATGCAAGATCACAAACAACACAAACATGATAGAATCATAAAGACAAAACCATTAATCAAACCAACATAATAATCTAAATATCCATCGGATCCCCGCAAACACAACATGCATGATTACAAATAGATTAGATCTTGATCATGAACGGAGCTCACAAGATCTATACATGAAAGCACAAAGGAGGAGATACTACCATCTAGCTACTATATGGACCCATAGTCCAAGGTGGAACTACTCACGTATCATACTGGAGAGAAGGCCTACGGGATTATCTCCCCTGCGGCAGGGTGCCGGGAAGAACTTCAAATCCCCCCCGATCTAGGGACGATGGTGGCGGCGGCTACAGATGGTTTCTGGAGATTTGGTCGGGTGCTTAGGGTTTCTGCATCGGGGGCTTCTTATAGGCAAAGGGGGAGGCCGATGCGGTGGCCAGGGGCCCCACAGCCCTCCCAGGCATGGGGCAGGTCCCACCCGCGCCTAGGAGGGGTCTGGGCGCCCTAGGGGGGTCTGTGGCGATCCGTCACACCGGGTACTTGACTGAACGACCCGCTCTCCTCACCGCAGGCGCAGTACCCTGGAGCTTCTTGGCCACAGGATCGATCTAGGCTTCTACTACATTGACTTGGGCAAGGTGGCACTCTCTGTCCCCCAGAACCTCACTGAGATCCACATGTTGCCAGACCAGGACCCACCCCTCTCGGTAGAGGTTACCGACGACATCATCCACGATGAGTTGAGGTCGTATGATTCTGACTTTGTGTGGAACGTGAGGGAGACTGCCCACATGGTCTTCTCGGTGATTTTCCCGTCCAGGGAGGCTCTGCGTGCCCTGTCCTGGGGCCAGTTGACGTTCCTCCCCATCCACAACATCAAGGTGTCGATTCGTGAGTCATGTGTGCACCCCGATACTACAGCTGCTCTCTCGACAGTCTGGGTCCGCATTCACGGCATTCCTGATGAGGCAAGAAAGGAGAAGTACATCAAGCTGATCACCCAGGCCATCGGCAAGTTCGTGAGCTTCAACATGGACTCCCTCTGTGGTCAGGGGCCGGTGCGGGTCCAGGTCCGACACCCGGATCCGGCCAAACTGGACTGCACCCTACCTTCCTTCTACTTCGGCACTCCGGGCAGGACCCTTACTTAGAGCTGGAGGGGGAGGAGGTGGGATCTCGATACCCCTCCCCGGACCTCTCTGATCATCTTCGGGACCCCGGGGATGGGGGCGCTGAGCTGTCCAGTGAGGAGGATTCGGAGGATGACCTGGATCCTCCCGCGCTTGCTCCTGCCTCCCAGGGGGCGACACCTCTGCCGGCGGCTACAGGTGGTGCGCCCCCTACTGCTGCTCTGTCCTTGGGGCCGGTTTTCACTCTTGCCCTCCCCACGGTGGACGTCCCTAGGTGCCTTCGCCCTGATCCTCTGATCTCGGAGGAGATGGGAGTGACCCCCTACGGGTCGAACATGGGCGAGGTCTAGAGTACATGGGGCTTTCTGGATGGGCAGCGACGTAGTCCCCCTCGCTTGTCAACCCCACGGCGACTCGGTCCTCTCCCAGCGAGGGAATGGTGGTGGCCCTGCCATCCTCTCCGCGCTCCCCCGGGGCGGTGTGCTACACCCTCTCCCCGAGCTCTCCTCCCGCTTCGCCCCGGAAGCTGCCGACCGGGCCCCCGGCGACCCTGACACCGCTGGAAAGTGTATCGCTCTCGGCCTTCCCCGACACCCCTAAGGCGATGGTCAAGTCCCACCCTGCCCGTCGCCCCCGGCCTCCTCCTCCACCTTCCTCTCGGGCTAGCGCCAGAATTGCCACTTCGAGAGCTAGGACTGGAGGTGAGGGGAGGGAGCCGACCGTCCTCGAGTAGGCGGAGGCGCTGGCGGCTTCCCGTAACCTGGACCTAGGTACGTATTGTCCCCCTATTCTCCTCCTATTGTTTCTTCCCCCCTTCCGGGTCCAGGTTCTCGGTTTTGGCAGCTGTTCCAGAGGAGCGGTTAGATATTGTGGCCAGGGACAGTGGGATCATGTTTCGGGGAGAACGCGTCCCCTGCTTGGAACATATTGCGGCGCTTAAGGCGGAGGAGGTATATGATGGTGTGATGGAGGCTTCTCGTGCTCAGGCGGAGCAGGAGAAGCTGTCTAGACTCCATGCCACCACTAGTACTGGGCTCAAGGCCCGGTTACTAGGGGAGGCATCCCTCCTCGCCCGGTGAGTGAGGATACCTCCCTCACAACCCCCCAGGCGGGAGGGAAGAGGGGGAGGCCTCCCAAACCAGCGTCCAGGCCCTCGACAGGTGGTAGGGCCTGATCTGTCCCCCGTAAAGGGATCGCCCTGCTAGTTCTTCCCAATGAGTCGCCTAATTTTCCTCTTCGATTGGAATATTCGGGGCTTTGGGAATGATGGTCATCGACAGCAGCTGAGGGACTACTTGAGGCAGGAAGATGTCGACATTGTAGGCCTTCAGGAGACGATTAGACAAGACTCTCGATCCCTGAGCTGCCGGGATTGAGCCGCCACAGGTTTATCTGGCATTGGCTGCCGTCCAACGGCCACTCTGGAGGGATCCTCTTAGGCGCAAAAGAGGATACCTTCGAGGTTGAGGACATGGACCGTGGGGAGTTCTTTGTGAGTATGGCACTCACCCATAGACGATCGAACCTTAGCTGGGAGGTGATCATTGTTTATGGCCCTCCGGACCATCGTCGCTCCCCTGATTTCTTGGCGGAGCTCTCAGCCAAGGTGGGAAGGTGCACTAGTCCAGTGGCGGTGGCAGGGGACTTTAACCTTATTCGGTCCCCTGATGAGAAGAGCTCGGATAATGTGGATATATCTAGGATGCGTATGTTCAATGACTGCATCGCTGATCTCGCCCTGCGGGAGATCCTTCGCGTGGGGGTCGGTACACCTGGTCTAATAACCAGGTGGACCCGATCAGGAGTGTGCTGGATCGGGTCCTGGTATCAGTGGAATGGTAACTGGCCTACCCCTTGTGCTCCCTTTGGGATGTTACGAGGGTTGGGTCGGACCATTGCCCACTCCTCTCTATGGGGGGTGGGGCGCTGCCAAAGCTCAGCAGATTCCACTTCGAGAACTTCTGGATCTAGCAGCCGGGGTTTGCGGAGATGGTCCAGGCTAAGTGGAGTGCAAGGACTTCAGCAGTTCAGAGGGCACGAAATGCGATGGATGTTTGGCATTTTTGTGCTCTGATGGCCCGCCAATTCATGCGTGGGTGCGGGGCGAACCTTGGTGCCGTGCGGCGCAAGAAAGGGGACCTCCTCACGGCCATCCAGGACTTAGATAGGTCCGCAGACACGACAGACCTCTATATGGAAGAATGGCTCCAACGTTACGCATTGGAGGATTCTCTCATGGAGATTTTGTAGGGTTTCGAAGCATGGAAAACAAAAAATTTCTATCGCATACAAGCAAACAATCCAAGATCTATCTACTAGATTGAAGCAACGAGTCGATGGAATAACTCACCCTCGAAGATTCCAAAGTGTTTAACGAGAGCGGATTCTCGTGGGTGATGTAGTTGTACTCTTCCCGATCTCAAGATCGCGTAGACGATCCTTCCGGCGCTGCGTTCCGGCAGCGCTCCCGCAGTCGGTCACACGTTCGGTACTCGACGAAGACCTTCCTCTCCCTTGTTCCAGCAGGCAGAGGAGGTTGTAGCACTCTCCTCGCGATTCCGGCAGCACAACGGCGTGGTACCGGAAGTAGAGGGGAGATCTCGCAGGGCTTCGCCTTAATCCGGAGCGAGTATGGTGGACTATGAGAGAGCCCTCGACGATCTAGGGTTTAGACACGCCGAGGAGGAAGCTTGGCCGGCGGCTAGGATTGCTAGGCGGCGGCGGCTTGACCTAGGGTGGCGGCGGCGGCTTGACCTAGGGCGGCGGTGGCGGCGTCGGCGGCTTAGGGTTTGGAGGCGGGGATCTTGTGTGTCTAGTAGGGGAGCCAGGGCCGGCTCTATATTTTTCGGGGCCCTTGGGCGAAGTCGAAAAATGGGCCCCTAAGACCAATATATATGTACACAAAATAGATATATAAACATGTATATGCTTATTTTCAGTTGTAAAAAGTAAAAAGTCAATATCTAACCATGGGTTTATCAAGGATAAAAGCAATGTCACATTACGATAGAAAAAATATAATTGGTAGCAAAATCTAACAAGTATTTCCTCCTAGTTTGATTACCTCAAATAAGAACCAAAATTCCAATGAGTCCATCAACCATCATGCTTCAGTGCTTCGGAAAAAGCTTCTTCTCGCATTTCTCGATGCAAAATCATCAAGGACAATATCAAGATCAATGCTGTCCAAGACATCCTTTTCAATACAACACGTAGCCAAGCCATTCAATCTGTCTTGTAACATAGTTGACCTCAAACAATTTTTTAGTAGCTTTAGTTTAGAGAAACTTCTTTCAGCTGAGGCTACAGTCACAGGTATAGTCAAGAGGATCCGATAAGCAACCGAGACATTTGGATAGCAATCAACGACCGTAATAAACTGAAGAATCTCTGGCGCTGACATCAACTTATCTGGCAAAGTTACTTGCAACACTTTTAACTCAGAGAAAAAATCATCAAGATCGACATCACACTTCTCCTTATGAGTAAAAGTTTCTGCAAAAGTAGTGCAAGATTTCCGTAGCTTACTCTCATCCATGGACTTTAGATTGTTTGAGTTGAATAAGAAACCAAAAACCTTTTCAAATGCATTCAACTGCTCAAATCGACTAGTCAACGAAGCAATTGCAGTGTCAACAATGACAAGAAAGTAGGTAACTCTGAATGATTCAATAGCTGTCAGTTGTAACTCTTCATCATTGATTTCATCAAAATGCTTCTTCCTTTTACTTTGGCGTTTTGTACGGAACTTTGGCTCAATGTCCATAGAAGATGCGAGGATTTTGGCACTCTCAATACTAGAATAGAAGCCTTCATCTCTGAACTTCTGAAAATATGAAATGACCGTCTCAATGTGCTTAAGAGTAGCATCAATGCACACGATTTTTTCCTGTAATTTTTTGCTCACCATATTTATAGAAAATAGAATCTCGTGCCAAATAACCATACCAACTAAAGTCTCAAACTTCCCAAGTGCATTGAACAAAGATTGAGCATCACTTACTGCAGCTGGATCATCAGTAGAAGCCTTCTCTAGTTCCTTCAAAGCTGATCTTACTTGGGCAGTTTGGAACCTTATAGGTTGCACACTCTTTATTCGACTCTCCCAACGAGTATTAGACAAAGGTTTAAGAGTCATATTTGGGACATTATCAAGCAAAATCTTCCACCTTTTAGTAGAACGTGCGAACAATACATATATACGTTGGATAATACCAAAAAATGAAATAGCTTGTTCACAAGATTTTGCCATGTCACAAAGAGTGAGATTCAGACTATGACATGCACATGGCATATATAATGCTTTCGGGTTTACCAGAAGCACACGATTCTGAACACCTTGATTTTTGCCCTTCATGTTAGAACCATTGTCATAACCTTGCCCTCTCACATTATCGATATTCAGATCAAGAGAATCCAATGTATCCAATAATACATTAAAAAGCCCCAATCCTGATGTGTCATCAACCTTTAAGAATTCTAGGAAAAACTCCTCCACTCTCGGAATGTTACTTGACATATTGACACAACGCACAATTAGCGTCATTTGTTCTTGATGGCTCACATCTGGGGTACAGTCCAAGATAATAGAGAAATACTTGGAATCTTTGATGACCTTTAAGATTACCTTTTTCACGGCATCAGCAAGTAGTGAGATCAACTCATTTTGAATACTGTGGCCAAGATAATGATGATGAATTTCATTGTTTTGAATGCGTCTAATATGCTCTTGCATCACAGGATCAAATTCAGCAATCATTTCAATCGTGGCTAGAAAATTACCATTATTGTCTTCATACAACTTCTCACTTGATCCTCGAAAGGCCAAATTACGTTTTGCAAGAAACTTCACAGCAGAAACTATTCTTTGCAAAACCTGTCTCCAACGCTCCTTTTCCTTTGCAATCCCCCGTTGCATATCATCATCTACTGTTTGTTGTTTGCTTAACCTCAACCTTACTTCATTCCATGTATTCATGTTTGTCAAATGCTCAACACCTCTCTCATGGTCTTGCAGTCTTGAACTAAGACGCTTCCAATCTACCAATCCATCAGAAGCTAGCAAAGAGTACTTGCTCTTATTTGTTTTGAACAATTTGCAACAAAAACAATAAACTTTGTCCACCTCCTTGGAGTAAACCAACCACTTTCTATCAACAACCTCACGATTAGCTAACTTTCTGGAGTAGTAAGCATAAGAAAAATGTCTTCCACCGACACCCTCGGGGAACTCCAAACCAAGTTCTCTCATAGGCCCCTTTTCAATTAAAATATCCCTTTTGAAATTGTCAAGATTATCCCATGTTCTGGGATCATAGATAGATAATAGAGACTCATCTTGTTCATCACCATTATGAGTATCAGATGAAGGCTGTAAATTTTCTCCCCCCGTACTGTCCTTGTTAGCACTAACGTCAACATCTGCATCTAAAACAAAAAATTATAGTTAGTTACTTACTTTACTTACGCTTGGAAAAATTGACGCTACTTAGTTACTTACTATTATCCGAGGATTGCTCATTGGCCTCAAGATCAACATTAGAATTATGCTCATCATCTTGTTCCACGTCACATTCTTGGCTTTGATTATTATTGTTTGGATCAACACTTGTGGTTGTTGGAAAATATTTATTTAAAGCACCTCTCTGCGATGCAATCAGCTGATTCTCTCGCTTTCTTTTTTTCTTCTTCGCAGCACCAGACAATTGCCTCGGCGGTATTGTAATACCTATAATAGATTAATGGTAAATTGATACTGGAATTTACAAATCTTAAAAGATAAAAGTAAAATCCTAATTAGTGTAAAAAGAATGTCAGAATTTAGAAAAGAACTTACGGGGCAGAGTGACCGGACGAGCACGGCACGGCCAAGCAAGGCTGAAGTGGCCGGAGGGCGGAGGAACTTGTCGGCTTCAATCGAGAAAAACAGAAGCGATGGGCGATGGCGATGGAAGACGAACAGAGGCGAGCCTCAACCTGCGAAGAGTAACAGCCGCGTGCCGTGATCCTTAATTGCCGCTGGGCGCTGGGCGCTGGACCGTTTCCGTGGCCATCTCGATTCCCGATTCCGACCTGAACTGACGCTCCTTTCCGATTCGTACGTAGCTGAGTCGATCGATCTCCTTTCATGGTGACATGGTACGTAGCTGTGATATTTTAGCAATCAGCCCATTAGAAAAGAAACAAGGCCAACCGGTTGAGCACTGAGCTAAGTAATACATAGCCATATTATAAAATTTTGGGCCCCCCTCGGTCATGGGCCCTTGGGCGCCGCCCAACCTGGCCTAGGGTCAGCGCCGGCCCTGAGGGGAGCCCTGCCCCTCCTTATATAGGTGGAGGGGGCCGGCCAAGGGGAGGGGAGTCCCTCCCCAACTCGGCTTGGTGGTGCGCCGGCGGTGGGAGGAGGAACTCCTCCCCCAAGTCGGTTTCCACCTCCCTCTCCACTTCCCAAAACTAGACGTTTGACTTTCAAACTTGGCGTTTGACTTTTTAAACTAGGATTTGAATAAACCCTCTATTTTGTTTAGCGATGACACCGAGTACATGATGCAATCATACCAACTTGATATAACACATTCATGTACCCTTCCCCTCCGGAGTGCCGGACATTCCGGAACCTTCTAGAACATTCCCGATGAAAACACCGGAACCATTTCCCAACTCCGAAACGGGACTTTCCTTATATGAATCTTATTCTCCGGACCATTCCGGATCTCCTCGTGATATCCCGAATCCCATTCGAGACTCCGAACAACATTCGGTCTCTTTCTCATCATTCCATAACTACTCAAACAACGTCGAATCCTTAAGTGTGTCTCCCTACGGTTCGTGAATTATGCGGACATGATCGAGACACTTCTCCGAACAATAACCAATAGAGGAATCTGGAAATTCATATGGCTCCCACATATTTCTACGATTACTTCGCGATCGAATGAACCACTTACATACGATATCAATTTCCCTTTGTCTCACGATAGTTTACTTATCCGAGGTTATGATCGTCGGTATCTCTGCATACCTAGTTCAACCTTGTTACCGATAAGTACTCTTTTATCGTTCCCGTGATATGTGATCCCTTGTGAGCCAGTCACATGCTTGCAAGCTAATTGGATGACATTTCACCGAGAGGGCCCAGAGTATATCTATCCGTCATATGGATGGACAAATCCCACTCTTGATCCATGTGTCTCAACCAATACTTTCTGAACACTCAATGCCACCTTTATAGCCACCCAGTTACGGTGTGGTGTTTGATGTCATCAAAGCATCCATCCGGTAAAGGTGATATGCATGATCTCATGGTCGAAGGAATTAGATTACTATGTATCAGAAAGCATATAGCAATTGAACTATTAAAATGACTTGATCTTTATGCTACGCTTATCTATAGGAGTATGTCCACCATATCATTCTCCTAACGATATGATCTTGTTGTTAATAACATCTCAATGTTCATGATAGGGAAACCACAATCATCTATTAACCAACAAGCTAGTATTATATAGAGGCTTTACTAGGGACTCTTATTTTAGTCTACAAATCACACAAGTATTAATGTTTCCTTGTTAATACTATTATAGCATGAATGTAAACATTTATCATAAACACAAAGATATAATAATAACTATATTTATTATTGCCTCTAGGGCATATCTCCAACAGATTTTTCGGGGGGAGGAGACGCTCTGGCGGCAACGGAGCTGCCAAAACTGGCTCCTCAAAGGGGATGCGAACACTGCCTACTTCCATGCCATTGCTAATGGCAGGCGTAGGAAATGTTCGATCCCCTGCCTCTGGGATGGTGGACGTCTCTTGGAGGAGGCCAAGGATTTCACCTCCCATATCTACTCCTTCTATAAGGAGCTTTTCTCTACTGGCACCCGTTCTGGGGTTGCGTTAGCTGGGGACTTTTGGCCAGAGGGGGCCAGGGTATCCGACATAGAGAACTTGGAGCTCACGCTCCCGTTCTTGCCAGCTGAGGTTGAGCAGGCCATCATGGAAATAAAGGCTAACTCGGCCCCGGGCCCTGATGGCCTCCCTGTCATTTTCTTCCAGAAGTTTTGGGAGAGTATACAGGGGGTTGTTATGTCCATGTTTTAGGAGTTTTTGTTGGGACCCTCGTGATGTCGCGCCTAAACTTTGGCATGATTCCCTGATTCCCAAGGTGGTGGGAGCCACGGATATTCGGCAGTTTAGGCCAATAATGGTAATAAATTTAATCCAACGGATTATGTCCAAGGTATGTGCGCGGAGGCTAGATCCCATCATGGAGCGTCTGATGCACCCATACTAGTTTGCCCTCCTTAAAGGCAGATTTATTCACGATGGAATCCTGGCACTCCATGAGATTATTCACGAGGTGAAGGTTAGGCGCCAACGGGGTGTCTTCCTGAAGCTAGACTTCCAAAAGGCATATGATAGGCTAGACTGGGCCTTTATTCGCCAAGTCCTCCAGCGCAGGGGCCTTGATGATCGCATGATAGGGTGGATCATGCAGAATGTCATGAGCGAGAACACGACAATAAACATAAATGGGTAGGTCGGTCCCTACTTCAAACCCACGTGTGGGTTTAGACAAGGGGACCCGATCTCACCAATCATATTAATGCCGCGGTGGATGCCCTTGCAGAAATCATGGAGAAAGCCAAGATTTCTGGCCACATCTCGGGTGTGGTAGGACATCTTTTCCCTGGAGGGGGAGTTACCCACCTCCAATATGCTGATGACACCATGCTTATGGTGGAGGGGTCGGAATAGGACATCATTAACCTGAAATTCCTGCTCCTTTGCTTTGAGGCCATGTCCGGCCTCAAAATTAACTTTGACAAGTGCGAAGTGATGGTGCTTGGGTATCCCTTGGACGCGCAACAAAGGATTGCAGATAACCTTAATTTCCGGCTGGCAACCTTCCCCTTGAATTACTTGGGGATGGAAGCCAGGGACACCAGGACCCTTTCTAGGGACCTGGATCCCCTTATGAGCCGGGTTAAGTAGAAATCCAAACTGTGGCAAGGCAGGTTTACTTCCAAAGGGAGCAAGACCATCCTCATTGATGCCTGCCTTTCTAGCCTCCCCATGTATATCATGGGGTTGTACATCCTTCAGGAAATCGTGCACGCCAACTTTGATAAGGAGCTCTCTCGGTTCTTTTGGATGGCGAACGATGGCCACCAAAAGTACCATATGGTTAAGTGGGCGGACATTTGCGACCCCAAGGATCTGGGGGCATTGGGATCATTTCCTCTCGCCATATGAATGTGTCCCTCATGCTACATTGGGTTTGGCGGATCTTTTTCGACGATGGTGGCCTTTGGTTAAAGCTAATCAAGGACAAATATCTGCGGGGGCGCCCACTTCTGGCTTGTAAACGTCGGGAGGGATCTCAGTTTTGGAGATCGATCCAGGACATCAAGCTGGCGATCCGGAAGGGGATCTCTATTTCCATGGGGAATGGGAGAAACACCATCTTCTGGCTCGATCCCTAGGTGGGTGGGCGCCCCTTGCGCCTCGAGGTTCCCGAGGTTTTCGGGATCTGCACGGACCCTTTGCTCTTGGTGGTTGATGCTTCCCAAGACGGGGTTTGGCAACTTGCGTTCCGCCGGAACCTTGGGCCCGTGGAGCGGGCATCTTGGGAGGGACTTCGGGACAGCCTTCCGCTGCCCCTTTCCCAATCCCCAGATAGTATTTCGTGGCACCTCTCGCCCTCGGGCATTTTTTCTGTGGGGTCTATGTATCAGGCCCTCTTTGGTGGGCCTTCCATTCCCTGGACCACCCCCCTTTGGAAGGCCCCCCCTCCTCTTGAATATAAAAATCTTCCTCTGGCAGTTGTTGCGTGATCGGCTTCCCTCGGGGGTGGAGGTGTCCAATCGGCATGGCCTAGGGGATGGGCTCTGCCCGCTGTGTGCGGTCCCCGAAATGGGACACCATATTTTCTTCACCTGTCCCGCAATTCGCTTCCTTTGGAACTACACCCGGGAGGCTCTGGGGCCGGCGTGACAGGCCTCAGACCTGGGGGAATTCCTGGAAGCCAATGCAAACCATAACGGTAGGAGGAGGCGCCTCTTCTGGTTTATGTTTGCAGGGATGACCTGGACCCTATGGAACATCCGTAATAAGATGGTCATCGAGCGTGTATTTCTTTGCCGTGTCTCTGACTCGTTCTTCAATTTCTGGCTTTTTTATAGCAGTGGTACCCGTTGAGTAGGCAGCGGGACAGGGCGCGGCTGGATGGGATGATAGAGCACCGTATTGTGACGGCGCGCCAACTTGCTTATCCTCCCGGTCGTTGAGCGTGTCTTCAGAGCGCATTTGTATCCGTGTGTGCTGTGTGTTGTGCTGTGTGTGGAGTTTGAACAATGTGGCTAGTCCTTGTGGTTCGCTTATATTGGATGCTGTATGAATGTTGCTTTATTTATAAAGCTTGACGTATGCCTGTTTCAAGAAACAAGATGCAATAGCCATCAGCCATGTAAGATTTGATCTAGCCTATAAAGAAACATCGGCCAGAGGAGCCCTCCGAGCCTCTACAACAAATAAATGTGGTATTGAATTTTGAAGCAAACGGTTGATACGGAAATGGATATATATGTATCCGAATAAAATTGCGTCACTCTATTATAGTCACTGTAGTTCGATATGTCAATCATTTAACCTCGAAAATTAACAAACTGGTATTTTCTTGACAACATTTGTATTCGTATCCATATTTATTTTTAAATATGAAAACAGATTGGGATCCATATGCGGGAATAGGCGAGTGCAGTCCGCATCTGATCCATTTCCACCTGACAGTCTTGGGCAAAAACCGACCTATAAGCGTCTAACCAGCCACGAAATGTAGCCTAAATGGGCCTACATCCGCGAGCCAAGGCCCAATTGAAATTCAGTGATCAAGCAGTTCACGCACGGTAGTCGGCAGCAAAGCCCAACAAACGTGCCGGCCCTCCAAAGAGAAACGCAGCAACGTGTCAATTAATTCTCCAAAAAAAATTGTGGACGTGTCAATTATTTCATCGAGAACGCGTCGAGACCGAGAAGGCACTTGGCCACTTGGGTACGTGTGCGTGAACAGAGAAGCATGGGCGAAAGATGTGCGTAACCGGCTTAGCTGTTTATTTGTTTTTTTTAACAAAAACACGAGGGGTGAAAGGATCCGATCGAGGCACGCATCCGTTGCTAGAACAGAAAATAAAATACTCGAAAAGCAGGTTTGTAAGAAAACACCGACTGAATTTCACTGGTGGCAACCTAGTCAAATGGCACGGTTTGGTCGAGCAGCTACCAAATGTTGTTCTTGCTTTTCCAGTAACGTGATTCAAACATTAAGCATGAGATCGGTCGGGGTTACAATCATAGTTTAAAAAACCGAACTGGAAACCGAACCGGCGAGTGAACCGGTAAGGTAATTGGTTCACTGGTTCATCGGTCGGACCGCCGGCTCAGCCGGTTTGATAGCGACAGAAAACCGCTATTTTTAATTAAGATTCGAGTAAATTGTGATAAAACATGTCCCTAGAGTGTATATGTAACGTATGCTTCTATAAATAATCAGTTAACGGTCTCAAACCAAGTGGCAAAGGTGTGTTCGTGGTTCTTCTTTGACTTTGTTAGGATTTAATTAATAGATTAGATTAATTAAAAGGATAATCCTCCTATGTAATTCTCTAAGTCGGTTTGCAAGCGGCAACCGACATATCTAGCACCCCTCCTACGGAGGTGACTCTTCGCTCATGTCTCTTTCCCTTATATAAATACTCAGAATCATCAATGGAGAAAAACAGTTGAATCATTTGCTCTCTCTCTCCCCCTTCTCTCTCAATTTCTTGTAACACGTTATCAGCACGCTCACCACCTGAGCCATCGGCCCATGAGCGAGTTCGATACAGAGAAGAACAGAAGATTGGAAAACTGGCAAACCGAGAAGAAAGACATGGCGCTAAACATGAAGCGCTACACATCTTCGTGAAACAGACTGGCGCGTCCTTCACAGCAACGGTATCGCACTTCCTCGACGAGGTCGGCCAGTTTCTCACCTGTACACCTAGCAGCGACGACGCAGCCATCCAGGACGCGGCGACAGCCCACGTGACGGCGACATCAGTCGCAACGTCGGCGAGCGAAGCTGTATGCTCCATGGCTGCTCCTCGCTGGCACCGAGGCATCTCCTCGGCACACCGGAGTCCCAACGCGGAGTCGGAAGCGCCCTCCGGCACGACCTCCTCCCCGGGACTGGCAGCGGTGGTCGGTCCGCGCGAACCTCTGCAACACTTGCGTCTGCGCTTCCCTCGGCGGTGGCCAGGCCCATGGCGCCGCATGGCTTGCATCCTTGCGGTGCGCCGGCACCCACGGCTGGGCGACGCGCTTCGCCTGAAACCCGCCCTCGGCGGCGGCTAACTGCCGAGGGGAACCTACCGTCACCGGCGCGGCTGTCGACCCAGAGCGGGCCTCGGCGTGGCGCGAGCCGGAGTGCCGCTGTCCCCAACTCCTCGGTGGCGCGGCCTCGTCTCCCTCACCGGCGGCATCTCTCCACGCAGATCACCATGGCAGCCACCAACCTGGCCAGTGAACAGCGTCGCTGCGGCAGGGGCGCATGAAGGTGGAAGAGGCGTTGACGGCAAACTGTAAGGATTGGGGATCGATGTGATGTGATGTGACGGCAAACTGTAATTGAGTCTTTTTGACTCGATACGAGCACGGATTGATATGCAAAATTCAAAGTGATTTCTTCAAATTGATGTTTCGGGAAAACAAGATAGTGCCTAGATCTACTGCACTGTAGATTATCACCATTGCTGTTTAAAGTCTATATTTTGTCATATTTGACACTATGATTGCTTAACAATGTGCTCTCCCAAACATTTTATTAAGTCATGACATAAGACATTAGAAGTATGAGTATCTACTGATTTCATCAGATTATACTCTCTAGTGCTGCGAGACGGACTCCGAATAGTCTTTTGAAGATTATCTACAATGTGTCATACTTAACAATTTGAAGTTCACACTAATGATTTTCAAGCCCACTTCTTGAACTTATCATTGATTTTTGCATAATTCATTACAACATAACCATGATGGTTTATTGTTTACCAAAGCGTAAATTCAATAACCTCTGGTTTACCCATGTAGGTAGCCGATGGCTGTAAGAGAGTTCGATGCACTTGCTCTCGATGGCCACAACTATCCTACCTGGTCCATGGACATCAAGATCGTTCTTGCGTCCCGTGGGATAGTGCGTGCCATCCAGAACCCTGAGGACCCCCTTCCGGCTAGAGTCGCATAGCTGAGAGAAGAGCAGAAATATGCTGCCTTGTATATTATAAGGCACCATATCCATCCGGATCTTAAGTCCGAGTATTTGGAGGAGAAATCCCCATTTACTTTGTTTCAGACCCTCAAAATGAGGTATAAAAAGCACAAGGCAGTTGTCCTGCCTGAAGCACTTCATGATTGGACTCATCTTCGATTCCAGGAATTCAAGTCCATTGGGGATTACAATCACGAAGTTCATAAGATAAGTTCTAAATTGTGATTTTGTGAGAAGGAACATACAGATGCGGAAAAGATAGAAAAAACACTATACACTATGTGCCATCTGAAAGGCTCCTCCAGCAACAATACCGCGCTCGTGACTACCAGGTCTATTAAGACCTTATTCATATCCTACTTCAGGCTGAAAAGCATGATGAGATTCTGTAGGGGTTCGTAGCATGGAAAACAAAAATTTTCTACCGCATGCAAACAAACAAGCCAAGATCTATCTACTAGATTGTAGCAACGAGTCGATAGAGGAACTCACCCTCGAAGATTCCAAAGCGGTCAACGAGAGCAGATTCTCGTGGGTGATGTAGTCGTACTCTTGCCGATCTCAAGATCGCATAGACGATCCTTCCGGCGCAGCGTTCCGGCAGCGCTCCCGCAGTCGGTCACACGTTCGGTACTCGACGAAGACCTTCCTCTCCCTTGTTCCAGCAGGCAGCGGAGGTTGTAGCACTCTCCTCGTGATTCCGGCAGCACGACGGCGTGGTACCGGAAGTAGAGGGGAGATCTCGCAGGGCTTCGCCTTAAGCCGGAGCGAGTATGGTGGACTATGAGAGAGCCTTGGTGATCTAGGGTTTAGACACACCAATTAGAAGGGGCTAAACCAGCGGCTAGGGCAATTAAAAGCTCTAACTCGGCGGCTTGGGAGAAATCCCTAGGCTGTGGCTAGGGTTTAGGTTTAGAGGGAGGCAACTTGTGTGTCTAGGAGGGGATCCCTGCCCCTCCTCTTATAGGTGGAGGGAGGCGCGCCTGGGGAGGGGAGTCCCTCCCCAACTCGGACCCAAGGTGGGCTGGCGGTGGGAGGAGGAACTCCTCCCCCAAGTCGGTTTCAAACCTCCTTCTCCTCTTTCCACTTTCCTAATTTAGCCGTTTGACTTTTCAATTTAGCTATTTGACTTTTCAAACTAGGATTCGATTAATCCTTTATTTTGGAACAGCGATGACAGTTAGTACATGATGCAATCATTCCAACTTGTAATGACACATTCATGTACCCCTTCCCCTCCGGAGTGCCGGACATTCCGGAACCTTCTAAAACATTCCCGATGAAAACACCGGAAACATTCCCCAACTCCGAAACGGGACTTTCCTTATATGAATCTTATTCTCCGGACCATTCCGGATCTCCTCGTGATATCACGGATCCCATCCGAGACTCCGAACAACATTCGGTCTCTTTCTCATCATACCATAACTACTCAAACAACGTCGAATCCTTAAGTGTGTCTCCCTACGGTTCGTGAATTATGCGGACATGATCGAGACTCTTCTCCGATCAATAACCAATAGAGGAATCTGGAAATTCATATGGCTCCCACATATTTCTACGATTACTTTGCGATCGAATGAACCACTTACATACGATACCAATTTCCCTTTGTCTCACGATAGTTTACTTATCCGAGGTTTTGATCGTCGGTATCTCTGCATACCTAGTTCAACCTCGTTACCGATAAGTACTCTTTTCTCGTTCCCGTGGTATGTGATCCCTTGTGAGCCAGTCACATGCTTGCAAGATAATTGGATGACATTCCACCGAGAGGGCCCAGAGTATATCTATCCATCATATGGATGGACAAATCCCACTCTTGATCCATGTGCCTCAACACATACTTTCCGAACACTCAATGCCACCTTTATAGCCACCCAGTTACGGTGTGGTGTTTGATGTCATCAAAGCATCCTTCCGGTGATGGTGATTAGCATGATCTCATGGTCGAAGGAATTAGGTTACTATGTATCAGAAAGCTTATAACAAATGAACTATATTAAATGACTTGATCTTTATGCTACGCTTAACTATAGGAGTATGTCCATCACATCATTCTCCTAATGATATGACCCTATTGTTAATAACATCTCTATGTTCATGATCAGGAAACCATGATCATATATTAACCAACAAGCTAGTTTAACAAGAGGCTTTACTAGAGACTCTTTTATGTTTACAAATCACACAAGTATTAATATTTCCGGTTAATACAATTATAGCATGGTATGTAAACATTTATCATAAGTATGAAGATATGATAATAACCACTTTATTATTGCCTCTTGGGCATATCTCCAACAGTCTCCCACTTGCACTAGAGTCAATAATCTAGTTTCAAACCTTTGTGTATTCAACACCTATGGCTTTCCAGTGTTGTATGTACACGATTGCTAGTGGTCAACTGATCTCCGGATCTGACACTTCTAGGTCCGTGTGTAATTGCATGTCTTTGCGTCTCTACGCATCACTCATTCTCTAATGAGATGGCTTCGTACAAATTTGGTCCTTTGGTGTGACCTTTAGTTCTTTGGGGTTAAAAACATGTTGATAATATTGTCGTACAATATATCTTCATAGTATTATCCCACTGTGAACTACACCTAGTTTGATAACAAACTACTTGACACAAATGCCCTCTTTTGCTGCTAAAATAGCAGTCATACACATAGCCTTTTGTTGTAGTATCTGTCACAATGTCTTTAACTTTGGAACTCATCCAAATCCATTATGGAACTCACTTTCCATTATATTGTGCCACCCTTGGTTTAGATTGAGATAAACTTAATTTGTACTTTGTGACAAAACTAGTATCAATGTAGTACTTTTACAATGAACTAACCATCTATTTGTCACTTCTACAAATAATATATTCTTAGTTCTTCCAAAAGATCATAAGAATATCCTTACTATTGTCCAATGATCATCTTATGAATCATTCTGGTATATGCTCACATCATTTGGAGCATAGGACATATCTGGATTTGTACATATCACAGCATAATTGATATAAATACTCTTTGTGATTTCATACATCAAGTATCAATCTATACTTGAATCTTTGTTTCACTTACCAAGTGTCAATACACTTGAATATATCATCAATATTGAACTCATTCAATCCTTTCTGTGCGACAAGAACCTTTCTTGTAGTTTCTATATTGAACTCATTCAATATCTCATCTATGTACTTCTGGCACAACCATATTAGCGTCTATTGATGCTAAATATTTGGGTTTTGCCTAAGCCTTTCATCGAGATGAAATTCTTATCCTGTGTTAATAAAAGATACATTATTTCCAATCAACAATATGTCTTCCACATAATGTATTAGAAACATGTCTTAGCGCTCCCACTTAATTTCTTGCAAATGCAAGCATCTTCATTATCTCCGATGAATTTAAACTCCTTTAACAGTTTCATCATAGTGAAGATTCCAACTCCGTAATGCTTACTTCAACCATTGAAGTTTGCATATGCATTTAGCATCCTTTGAATTAACAAAACCCTTTGTACCGTGTCATGCACACGTCCTAGGTAAACCTTCTATTAGAAGAGCTTGTTTTGTTTATTCAACACATAACAAAATTATATGTCGTGGTTGCTATATTAATCCGTCTAGACTAAACATCGCTATGAAAGATCAGATCTTGTCATAGTCAACCTTTGAACATTGTTGTGAACTCTTTCCCAACATGTCGACCATATTCATGTCTATTTCTTTATAGATCCAAACACAACTGTAAGGTCTTACACCTTTTTCGAGGGTCCTTCAAGTTCAAAACTTGATTTCTCATGTATGGAACTATCACGGATTTTATGGCTTCAAGCCATTTGACGGAGTTAGGGCCCATCATCGCTTCTTTGCATGTAGTCGGTTCATTATTCTCAAATAATGATTCAACCCTCAAATCTTGGTATTTGATTGTTTACCCAACCTACTTATTTCAATAGGAAATTAGATCTCCGTGACCACAACCTTTGAGGCACGTGAGCCATGAGCATTGTTGCTGCCTCCGGAACACTTTTCGGCGCTGCGCAACTCTGCACATATAGCTAAGGTTCCTTTAACCTTATCAAAGTTCTATTGTCCTCCCACTTATCTTTTCACGAAAAATTCCTTCTCAAAGAAACTTGACGTTCTAAGCAACAAACACTTTTGTCTCCGGTGTTTGTGGAGGAATACTTAACAGTTATACAAAGACAGGTTCATCCGACTTTGGTTGCACACATCTTTCTTATGCATAGCATACCAATGTTTGAAGAAGGGACTACTTGGGTTTTATCCCAAACCATAACTTTATATGGTGTCATTTCAACGGATTATGATGGAGCTCTTTTCAGTGGAAAACGGTAATCTCCAAAGCTTTTAATCTTTAAAATATAATGGCAGTTTTATGAATTATACCTTTGATCTTACCATGTCAAACAAGGTTTAATTACACATCTCGAATGCTCCATACTCTTATGGTGTTTCGGGAAATGCAAATCCACGGAACGATTCCATAAATCTTAGGTATTATGCTAAACTTTCTAACTCAAATATCTTCCTTTATGATCTTTATCATAAACTGTTTATATTCTTGTTACAATGATTTTGCACTTCATCTTGAAAGTCTTTGAACTTTTCAAATGTTTCATACTTCATCCTTATTAAGTAAATATTCATATATTCACTCAAATTTTCGGAGAAAGCATATGAAGTTGAAATCCATCGCTCTTGACTACACATAATGGACTTCGTATAACAATATGTACAAGTTCCAATAGGCTAGTCATTCGTTCTCTTTTGGCCTATGAACGAAGTTTTAATTATCTCTAGGAAAGTTTCACAAGCGTCATGTGATCAAAATCAAAAGACTCAAAAATTCCATCCACATGGATTTTCTTCATGTTTTCTTTCCAATATAATTTAAACGGCGATGTCACTTGCTAAGTGATCTTTCAATCAATTTGTCTTTCGACATTTTTAGCACTAGTTTTATGGATGTGATTTCTCCAACGAGATTTGTGAATCATCCATCTTTTATGGATTACGACAATTATTTGAACAACCCTTTTGTTCTCATAATACCTGATAAAACAAATCTTGAAGGCAAACTTTGATGTTTAACGAGCAACACAATAACCCTTTATTTGTTCTCGATGAACATCATCACATATTCTTTTGCTAGTTACTTAGGCCATTGTAGTTCATGAACTCTGTTGTTTCGTATGACGATTCACACCAACAAATTCAGTATCAAATACTTAAGAACCACATTGTTTAAGAAGCAAAGAATATAGCCATAACATGTATATCATCTATATACTTAAACTGAACAATTCTAGTCTTTTCTTTTCTGCCATAAATTTATGAGATTCTCTTTCAGTATTTCCTTTTTCTGTTTGAAAGAATCTATCAACATCAACAGTGGAGTCATACATATGACACATAGTCCAAAGCGTGTATAATTAAATACCAATGTCTTTGGACTTGTACTTTGAAGTAGATCACCATCATCACATGTTTGGTGTGCTTTCAAATTCCATTCTTTAGTAATCTCTTGGTGTGGTAAATCTTTTACCTACATCAAATATTCACCCTTATCATGGAATTATTCACGATCAAGCTACTTTTAGCTTATAAAGATGAATCGCGAGTATAATGTTGCTCTCCAAAACCTTTTGGTGGTTTAGGACAACTAGTGTCTCCAACCTTTTGCAACTTCTCATCAAATATGAGAATATGTCTTTTGCCATATTATACTCTATCATGTTGCAACCAATACTTCATTTCAGATATCACAATATCTTCCACACATCATGGTTTCTGAAACAACTCTTTCAGATCCTAGATAACCTTGATATTAAGACAATTCTTTGAATATCAAGAATCATGGAGACAAACATGATACTCATACACTAACTCTTGGAATTGTCACTCTTGATTTAATACCAATTATTAAACTTCATGGAGTAACCGAAACTTACTGAAAGTTTGCAATAGGACTTTTAAACTTTAGATTAACACTTCAAAACAATACGATACCAGTTCGTAAAGTAATTAACCAGAATTCTATAGTTCTATCATCTCAATTATAACTAAGCGTAAGGTGGTAAACGGATGCCAATGACTACAACAACTATGCAAATTCACTTTGATTTAATTTATGATAAATAGTGTTCAACTTTTAATCATATTGCCGTTGAACTCCCACTCAAAACAATATCCCTCACATTGTTTTAGTGATCACACGAACCAAATCCACCACATCAAAACCGATCATCACGAGAGTTGATGTAGATTCAATGGCGAACAATCAACATGTTCATCATATCTACTATATGACTCATGCTTTACCTTTCGGTGATCCGTGTTCCGAGACCATGTCTGTACATGCTAGGCTCGTCAAGATCAAACCTTAGCTTCCGCATGAGCAAATCTGGCTTGCTCACGTTGTATACACTCGCAGAATCTAACACACCCGATCATCACGTGATGCTTCAAAACAACAAGCTTTAGCAACGGTGCTAACTAAGGGTGAACACTTTATGACTTGAAATTCATGTGCATGAGGGATCATCTTATAATGCTACCATCGTCTACTAAGCAATACAAGATGCATAAAGGATTAACATCACATGCAATTCAAAATATGTGATATGATATGGCCTTTCTTCTTTGTGCTTCTGATCTCCATCTTCTAGCACGAACATGATCTCCATCATCACCGACATTTCATCAAGGTCAATGATGCTTCTCCATGGTTGTCGTCCACCGGCTTCAACTATTACAACTACTTTGAATAGACACGCGGGTCTTAATAGAAATTAAAGACACCATATGGCTCCTGCCGGTTGCCGACTTACAATAAGGAACATTGCATACATCATATATAATCACAATCATGGCCATATCACATCACAGCACACCCCTGCAAAACAAAGTTAGACGCCTCTACTTTCTTTGCATATTTTACGTGGTTTGGGGCTTTCAATAAGTGTCGTTCTAACTTACGAACAAGAACCACAACATTGATACTAGTATTGTTAATCACCCGTTGTAAATTGGATCTTAACTATGCTAGGAGAAACAGGCACCCGCAAAGCCACTTATGCAATACAAGTTGCATGTCAAGCGTGGAGCAAGTCTCATGAACGATGTCATGTAAGGTTAGCCCGGGCCGCTTCATCCCAACATACCGCAAGATGCAAAGTACACAAGAAGCAATCGACAATAAAAGCATCAACGCCCACAATGACCATTGTGTTCTACTCGTGCAAACAGATCTACATATAGACACGACTCTGATACCACTGTAGGGGTTCGTAGCATGGAAAACAAAAATTTTCTACCGCATGCAAACAAACAAGCCAAGATCTATCTACTAGATTGTAGCAACGAGTCGATAGAGGAACTCACCCTCGAAGATTCCAAAGCGGTTAACGAGAGCAGATTCTCGTGGTGATGTAGTCGTACTCTTGCCGATCTCAAGATCGCGTAGACGATCCTTCCGGCGCTGCGTTCCGGCAGCGCTCCCGCAGTCGGTCACACGTTCGGTACTCGACGAAGACCTTCCTCTCCCTTGTTCTAGCAGGCAGCGGAGGTTGTAGCACTCTCCTCGCGATTCCGGCAGCACGACGGCGTGGTACCGGAAGTAGAGGGGAGATCTCGCAGGGCTTCGCCTTAAGCCGGAGCGAGTATGGTGGACTATGAGAGAGCCTTGGTGATCTAGGGTTTAGACACACCAATTAGAAGGGGCTAAACCAGCGGCTAGGGCAATTAGAAGCTCTAACTCGGCGGCTTGGGAGAAATCCCTAGGCTGTGGCTAGGGTTTAGGTTTAGAGGGAGGCAACTTGTGTGTCTAGGAGGGGAGCCCTGCCCCTCCTCTTATAGGTGGAGGGAGGCGTGCCTGGGGAGGGGAGTCCCTCCCCAACTCGGACCCAAGGTGGGCCGGCGGTGGGAGGAGGAACTCCTCCCCCAAGTCGGTTTCAAACCTCCTTCTCCTCTTTCCACTTTCCAAATTTAGCCGTTTGACTTTTCAATTTAGCTATTTGACTTTTCAAACTAGGATTCGATTAATCCTTTATTTTGGAACAGCGATGACACTTAGTACATGATGCAATCATTCCAACTTGTAATGACACATTCATGTACCCCTTCCCCTCCGGAGTGCCGGACATTCCGGAACCTTCTAGAACATTCCTGATGAAAACACCGGAAACATTCCCCAACTCCGAAATGGGACTTTCCTTATATGAATCTTATTCTCCGGACCATTCCGGATCTCCTCGTGATATCCCGGATCCCATCCGAGACTCCGAACAACATTCGGTCTCTTTCTCATCATACCATAACTACTCAAACAACGTCGAATCCTTAAGTGTGTCTCCCTATGGTTCGTGAATTATGCGGACATGATCGAGACTCTTCTCCGATCAATAACCAATAGAGGAATCTGGAAATTCATATGGCTCCCACATATTTCTACGATTACTTTGCGATCGAATGAACCACTTACATACGATACCAATTTCCCTTTGTCTCACGATAGTTTACTTATCCGAGGTTTTGATCGTCGGTATCTCTGCATACCTAGTTCAACCTCGTTACCGATAAGTACTCTTTTCTTGTTCCCGTGGTATGTGATCCCTTGTGAGCCAGTCACATGCTTGCAAGCTAATTGGATGACATTCCACCGAGAGGGCCCAGAGTATATCTATCCGTCATATGGATGGACAAATCCCACTCTTGATCCATGTGCCTCAACACATACTTTCCGAACACTCAATGCCACCTTTATAGCCACCCAGTTACAGTGTGGTGTTTGATGTCATCAAAGCATCCTTCCGGTGATGGTGATTAGCATGATCTCATGGTCGAAGGAATTAGGTTACTATGTATCAGAAAGCTTATAGCAAATGAACTATATTAAATGACTTGATCTTTATGCTACGCTTAACTATAGGAGTATGTCCATCACATCATTCTCCTAATGATATGACCCTGTTGTTAATAACATCTCTATGTTCATGATTAGGAAACCATGATCATATATTAACCAACAAGCTAGTTTAACAAGAGGCTTTACTAGGGACTCTTTTATGTTTACAAATCACACAAGTATTAATGTTTCCGGTTAATACAATTATAGCATGGTATGTAAACATTTATCATAAGTATGAAGATATGATAATAACCACTTTATTATTGCCTCTTGGGCATATCTCCAACAGATTCTTGCTAAGAATGGCTCTCAGCGCCCGGTTGGTTCCTAACCTTTGCCGGAAGTTCATATGAATGACGCGAACGGAAGAAAGTTTGGTGGTGCCTTCAACGACAACCAATCAAACTTCAAGGGTAATCGTAAGCACAACCAGGACAACAAGCCTCAAAACTCGGACCGTGGGATAGCACCGCAAAACCAAAGTATGACAAAACTAGGCTTTGTGACAAGTGTGGATGCTACACGCATCCTACTAACAAGTGCAATAACCCAAAGCATTTGACAATTCTCTAACAGCAATCCCAAGAACACAAAGCACCTCATAGGAAACGGTTTGAAGCCTATGAGCACGGATCCTATGAGCACAGAGAACATGATTGTTGAGTATGCCTCAAATGACATGTTTGGAGACTTTGACTAGTCCCATTATCTCCTGTGTGATCAATTTTAATCATGTCCTTTTGTGATGTTGTAACAGAACATAAGTATTGTATATCACAATACATTGTATCAGCACTCTGATATAAAAAAATATTGTATGATCTATTTATCTGAGAAAAAATTTCCATAGCGAAAATCCTTCAACTCGATATATAGATTTTTATAGGGGCAGTCCAATGGATGAGGAACAAGTATTTAAAAAATACCCTCTCTATTGTTTGTAACGTACTACATGTACATCCCACCTGTAGCACATGTTGCATACAAAGCAATTTCATTGGTCACAAGTTGCATGAGTCCAAATTCCCTTGGTCATCAGACTTTGTGTGCACATTGTGCAACACAGGAAAGCTAATTTTGAGGCATTCACACCTCAAAATATAAGTTGGAACGCTTCAGTTCCTTGAACACATCCAGGGAGACATTTGTTATTCCCCAACCATTGTGTGGATCTTTTAAGGTATTTTTCACGGTTCTCAATTATGCATCTATACGATGCTCATACATGTGTTTTCTGTCCACATGGAACCATGCATTTACCATGATAATGAGGGAAGTAATCAAGTTACAAGCCCATTATCGAGAAAGTAGAATTTGACAAATTCGCGAGGAAAATGTTGCAGAATTCTCCTCATGTGCCTTCAATGAATATTGCATGGCCATGCGGATTGAAGTTCGGCACTCTATCTGATACATCCACACTCATAATGGATTGAATCCCTGAATAAGAGGATCAAACCCATTGCATGACTTTTGTCGATGAAATGCACTACCAACTTTACGTTGGAGTCATGCAGTTACACGCTGCTGACTGACTAACTGTATATAGTAGTACTTCCCCTCTGTAATTGATACGTGGAAATCCTTCGAGCATTTCTCATCTGCGTAAGTTTGGAAGCGTTTCACGCGTACCTATCTCACCACCACAACATACATCATTGGGCTCACATACTTGGGATCTATGTGGGGTACAGATCTCCGTCGAGCAACATGTACCGTGAACCCCTCATTAGGGATACATTCATAGTCCAGTATGTTGATTGCTTATATTAAATGATGGATTATTTCCAGGCATTAGGGGGAGACTTCATGTACCACACAGAATGCCAGGAAATCAATTAGGACTCCACGTTCCACCTTATATCCACGTATTCAAGAATTTGGACTATGTCCGAAATTCACATATTTGCAACATATTGCAAATAACCTGCCAGATTCATTTACTGATCTCAAAGGTGTTACAAAATCCTTTAGTCCGGCTAGAAATGCGCCCGAAAGAGTGCAGGTACCAATAAAAACCATTCAACTCTCCGTACCCAAGAAGAGGGGGAGTAGTACGGCCTCTAACCAGGATCTAGCTTCCTGCAAGCAACAAAGGAAATCGAGGAGATATCCTCTAAATCAGTAAATGCAAGTCAACCTAGCGTTGACAGACACCTTATGGGTAGTATACACCGAATGGAAGGGAAACCTCCACAACCTAGCTTCAGCTTGCACACACTGGCTGGGACATCAGAACACCTGGACTCACGCGTATTGGGAAATCACGAAGAGTCATTATAGGTGGATGCGATTTCCTCTAACTATATTGATTCTGGAGAATCATACAACAAAAGCCTACAACTGTCGACAAACATTTCTCTTGTATGATTTTCAAAACCTTCACAATGATTCAGATTTATAGACCATGGCCATGGCAGAGTGTAAACCACTCACTCGGACTGAAACAATCAAAGGGTGCAATCCAAGCAGAAAATAGCCTCGCTCTTCCAACTAAATTCCCTACATGGGATTCAATATGTTTCCTTCTAGAAATAGAATGAGAACAAGGTGGTGAGAAAGCAAGGCTTGTAGCACAAGGTCGGGTTTTCGCAGAGATCCGAGACCTACTCTCCAGACATGAGTGGAATCCTCATTTTACGATACCTATATCATTGGCAGTGCAAAATCATCTATCTATGCAGTTGATAGATGTAGTAACGACATTTCATGTGGATTACTAGATTTGGACATGTATGGTTCCCGATGGAATCTCTATCCGAATCAAAATGTAAATGCAACATGCATTGTGTAAAATCAATAAGTCATTACATGACTTATTGTTGTCGGTATATTCTGGTACAACCGACGTAGTGAGTTCCTTATACACAAGGAAAACTCCTACAATGATGATTACCCATGCGTGTTTATCATGCTCAAGGATTACTCCTACAATGACGAAGCACGTGATCATCTAAAAGACGGAATTTGAGATGAAGAATTTGGATAAAACCAAATAGCTCTAGAGACCACAACTCGAACTCCTTCACTCAAGTATTATGGTACACCAAGTTGCCTATATTATAAATATTGGAGAAACCTAAAACAGACATGTCATATCCATCTCCCATGACCGGTTGTTCGATCTCTAGACATAGAGAAAGATTCACTCAAACCACGGGATGATGTAGAAGGGACGTTGGGACTTGAAGTTCCATATCCCAGTTCCATTGGACCCATCAACACAATTGGTTGGGAATCAAGAATATCTTTCGATATCTCCAATGCACCACACATTATTTGATATGTTCATGTAATTTCAGAGAAATCTAAACTCCAATATCATCAGAATACACTGATGTTGGCTACTTGAATGATCCCCATAATGTGTACCTACATGATAGAAGTGTCACTCCATTGATGTCTTCGAAATATACTTCGATGACTACACCTACCAATCATTCTGAAATACAAAGCCACATTGCCATGTGTAGCTTTACAGAATAATAAACCACATACATGAGTCATGTGGTATTGGTTCTCTTGAATCATCGACCATTATCTACACAGATAATGTTGCTTGTGTTGTATAGATGCAAATAGGATACATCGAGAGCAATATCATTAAGCGTATTGCCTCTAAATTGTTTTATATCCATGAGCTCCATAAGAGCCGGGGAATAAACATCTTGCGAGTCAAACCATGCGATAACCTCGCTGATCTATTCATGATGTCTCTACCAACTTTCATATTCCATAAATATTTTCATGGAATTGGTATTTTTTGACGGCTTCAAGATTTGCAAGAATCAGGGGGAGTATCTCCCTAGACTACTCCTATTCAAAGCATCATATTACACTCTTTTTCCCTTTATGAGTTTACTATACAGGTTCTCATCAAGGTTTTTAATGAGATAATATCAACACAAGATTATATGTCATACTTTTTGTTTTTCCCATCGGGGTTTTTAGGAAAGTATACACGACATATATATTGTCCTCTAAACTCTATGGGTTTTCCCCCTTTACAAGGTTTTTCTCATATGGAGTTAACATGGAGGCAATAATTATTATATGTTGTATTATTTTCTCCTTATTTTCTCACTGGGTTTGAAGGAGTTTTAACAGCATATCTAACCATTATATGTTGCACCATTTTCTCCTTATTTTCCCACTGGGTTTAAAGGAGTTTTAGCAACATATCATACACACTACTCCTCGCATTTTTTCCACAGGGTTTTTGGAGGAGATGATTCCAAAGATGATCAACCGCAAGGATATGGAAGTATTAGGGGGAGTGTTAGGATTTAATTAATAGATTAGATTAATTAAAAGGATAATTCTCCCATGTAATCCTCTAAGTCGGTTTGCAAGTGGCAACCGACATATCTAGCACCCCCTCGTATGGACGTGACTCTTCGCTCATGTCTCTTCCCCTTGTATAAATACTCAGAATCATCAATGGAAAGAAACAGTTGAATCATTTGCTCTCTCTCTCCCATTCTCTCTTGATTTCTTCTAGCAGACTTGTAGGAGGTCTGGAGTTCTATTCTAGGTGGAGCAACATTATTTTCATCGTTTTTTTACTGTTCTGACCGGTGCCACTTAAAAAACCAATAATCTCGTCGGTTCTGGTTTTTTACGGTCGGACCGCCGGTCCGGTCCGGTTTTTAAAACTATGGTTACAATCTCCATAGGGGATGGGGAGAGTATCCTTTTTTGGCTAGATTCCTGGCTCACTGGTTGTCCCGTCAGGTTTGAGTTTCCTAAATTATTTGTGACGTGGATGTTGTTAGTTGCCCCGGCTGTCCGCGTGGGGACGTGGGACAGCCAATTATTGCGGACCCTGGATCAGGAGGAGACCATGGCATATGAAGAGTTGCGGGGCTCTCTACCCCCCCACCCCGCGCACTCTCAAATGCCCCGGACTCGGTGTCATGGTACAAGTCCCTTTCTTGGCCTAGAATTTCTGACTATGGAAGGCCTCTTGCCACTAAAAAAATAAGATTTTTGTCTGACAGTTGCTTCGGGATCGCCTATCCTCGGGCATTGAGGGAGCAACATGCCACGACCCCGGAATGGTCTTTGCCCCCTATGTGGGTTCCTTAAGACCAGGACCCACATCTTGTTTACCTGTCCCGCTTTCTATGAAGCTTCGTACACGAGGTGTTAGGGCCTGAGTGGCAGGCTCTGGACTTTGCGGAGTTCCTGGAAGGTAACACAAGCCACAACGGTAGGAGGAGGTGCCTCTTATTGTCGGTGTTTGCGGCTATGAATAGACCCTATGGAATATCCGCAGTAGCATGGTCATAGAGTGTGTTTTCCTGCGGTGTGCTTCTGACTTGGTGTTTGAGTTTCTGGCTTTCTTGTAGTTGTGGTACCCGCCGTGTAAGCAGAGCGTGACAGAGATCGGGTCAGGGGCGGATCCAGGCATGGTGCTACCGGTGCCGTAGCACCGGCGAGCGGCTGCACTCCAAAGAGCATGTGCTAATTTTCAAGGCTAAAATATGAAAAGTGTAGGTAATTAGCATCATTAAGGTTGTTTAGCATCAGGCTTGGGCTTGATCAAGCTCCGCCACTGGATCGGGTGGACGACATGCTAGAGGATCTACTAGTGGCAACGCGCAGCTTATCGTCGTCGTATGGTCTCACTCCCTTGGGAGGTGTTGTATGCACGCTTGTGTTGGTGCCCTAGCAACGTTCTTTTTTTCTTTTCTTGACTTTGGGCCATAATTGTTCGTGGCGGTTGTATGTACGTGGTTGCTTTTATTTATAAAGTAGGGTGAAAACCTGTTTTGAGGAGAGGATTTACAACGGGGAGAAAGTATATGCGAAAGAGGAGAGCACGTTTTCCTCATCCTATAGGCATCATGAGTGGAGTTGCAGTACAGTGCACTGGTATCATGCATCGTGCATGTAATACGTATGTTCAGATAGCGCATGCAGGGGCATTTCATTTCCCGTTCTCTGCAGCGATCGAGCTATAGCATCCCATGCACTGA
Source organism: Avena sativa (assembly GCA_916181665.1). Taxonomy (NCBI): domain Eukaryota; kingdom Viridiplantae; phylum Streptophyta; class Magnoliopsida; order Poales; family Poaceae; genus Avena; species Avena sativa. The sequence goes on from OV702280.1 coordinate 431,951,232, forward strand.
CCCATGTCGCCGACCGATGAAGTAGCTAGGAACGAAGCCATCTATGACACCGCCGGCCCGTCCGGCCGGCCGGCCATGCTGCATGGATGCGGCGAAAGCATTATGCCTTTAATTGCTGAATCGACCACGTACGCCGTTTAGCACACACTCATATATATATCCTCTGAGCAGAAATCCATGCGTCCATGCAAGAGCATGCATACACATTTGGAGCAAACTAAGCCGCAGCTCGCCACGGAGAGAGAGAGAGAGATGGTCGTCTGACGCCGATTCACGACAGCGGAAAAGAATCTGAAAAGGCGTCCGATATGCATGGTGGTGGCGCCGCGCCCTACGCACCTCTCTCGTTCTTTATTCGTGGACATGAGCAGTGAAGCAGCAGCGCGGCACGCACACGCACACGCACAGGCAGGGCGAGAGCTCGATCGGGAAGAAGGAAACGATCGAGTGCATGCAATTCAGGGACGACAGGAAGCTAGACTGAATTAGAAGCAATGGCCACGACAGGACGTACGTGCGTGTGCGTGCATATATGGGCGGCTGGCTGCGTGTGGTCGCCGTCGATCGTGGTCATGTCTGCACGCGTGCGTGCCGATCTCGATTGAAGAAAGAAATTAGCATGGGTCAGCGGGAGATTGCTCTTTGCGTGTCTCCTTCCTTCCTTCCTCTCTGGCGCGCGTTTCTGGTCCCCGGCCTGAACTACGAGGAGGAGACGACCATATTGCTATGTTTTGTGATTGTGAGCTTATTGAACGATTATATTCAGAGCATCTCTGGCAGAAACATGATAAACGCCCCTGGCCAGAATAACTCCGGCGGATATGCAGGTTTGGGCTGTTTTTGTGGCCCGAAAGAACACGCATATAGGGCTGGCCCGTAATATCCGCCCATCTGGCCGATGCCACTGAGCACCACCTATGCCAATTAAGTGCTTATTTGACACGACGAGACACCACTTAGCCTAGGGCTGTCAAAAAAGTTCGGGCTTGATAAATTATGCGAGTTCGCCACGTTAACAGCTCGGCTCGAGCTTGATTCGTCTCTCTAACAAATCAAGCTCGAGCCTGTATTCACAGTATCATATTGATTCAATTGTCACGGAGGCTGGTGGGGCACCGTGGAGACTTACTTGTGTATATGGGGAAGCACAGACCAGGGAGAGATTCAAAACCTGGGATATGTTGAAGTTCATAAAATCATCATCAGACCTTCCATGGGTATGTATGGGAGATTTTAATGAGATATTACATCGCTCGGAACATGAAGGTGTGCAGGAGAGAAGCTATACGCAAATGGCAGGGTTCCGAGAGATGGCGGATGTATGCGGACTCATGGACTTAGGCTATGAGGGACGCAGCTGGACTTTTGAGAAGAAAGTCAGAGGAGGTACGTACTGCAGAGTGAGACTCGATCGGGCGCTGGCGACGGCTGATTGGTGTGCTCGTTTTCCAGCTACGACAGTAAGGAATATGACGGCCGCGGCGTCGGATCATGGGCCAATAATGCTTACATGGAGACAAGATCCTGCACGCCTGAGGAGGAAGCCGAAAGGTCGCTTTCGGTATGAACTAATGTGGGAGGAGCACAATGAATTTACCCCCATGGTTCAACAAGCTTGGCAGGGGGAGGGAGCAGCTTGTACGCTGCCTGACCTACAACGGAAGTTGGCAAGGTTCTCTGGGCACTTAGAGGGTTGGGGGCGGACCACTTTTGGTCACGTCCGAATGGAGCTGTCCAATCTGAAGCAAGAGCTGGAGAAATTACAGGCTGCGCCAGGGAGAGTGGGGCCCTCGCATGCAGAAACAAAGGTTACTGATCGAATTGTTGAATTGGGTCATAGAGAAGAGATCATGTGGCAACAGCGATCGCGGGTCCAATGGTTAGCTGCGGGTGATAAAAACACTAAGTTTTTCCATATGAGAGCGAGCCAAAGGAAGAAGAAGAACAAGGTCACGAAACTGTTGACGCCTGGTGGCCTAGTTACGGACGATGAGTATGAGATGCGCAGGATGACGACGGAGTTCTATAAACACCTGTACTCATCGGAGGGAACGGATGATATGGCGGCAGTGCTGAATACGGTACCAGTTAAGGTCACGCCATCAATGAATGATAATCTTCTCGCCCCTTTTTCAGAGAAGGAGGTCAAGGAGGCCCTTTTCCAGATGTTTCCAACAAAAGCCCCGGGACCGGATGGTTTCCCAGCTCATTTCTTCCAGCGCCATTGGGAACTGTGTGGATCAGAGGTGACGGAGGTGGTCTTACGGGTGTTAAGAGGAATTGCTGATCCAGAGACTATCAACAACACGTTCATAGTGCTGATCCCAAAGGTTGCAAATCCGGAGGAGCTAACCCAGTTCAGACCAATAAGTTTGTGCAATGTAATTTATAAGATTACATCCAAGGTGGCTGCAAATAGACTCAAGACAATACTACCTGAGATCATTTCAGAAGAGCAATCTGCTTTTGTTCAAGGTAGGCTAATCACAGACAACATCATCACGGCTTATGAGTGCTTGCATTTTATGAAGAAGAAGAGGGAGAAACGCCTTTGTTGTTGTGCTTTGAAGTTGGATATGCGGAAAGCTTATGATCGTGTGGAATGGAGTTATTTACGGGCAATCATGTTGAAGCTGGGCTTTCACAGGCTATGGGTGGATATGATCATGAGACTAGTTACATCGGTCTCTTTTTCAGTTCTGTTCAATGGTGAGTGTTTGGATAAATTCATACCTTCTCGAGGCATTCGCCAGGGTGATCCCATCTCCCCCTATCTTTTCCTGTTGGCAGCAGAGGGCCTTTCGTGCCTCTTAAAATCAAGAAGTGAGTCATCGAACCTAAGTGGAATCAAAGTGGCCCCGTCAGCCCCGACGGTTGGTCACCTGCTCTTTGCAGATGACAGCCTGCTGTTCTTTAGGGCAAATAGGGAGAGTGCTGAGGAGGTCAAAGAGGTGCTTGATATTTACTGCCGTGCTACGGGACAACAGGTAAACATGGATAAATCTTCCATTCATTTTGCCAAAGGGTGTTCACATGACATCAAGACGCAAATAAAGGAGTTACTGGAGGTGTCCAACGAAGCGCTTAGTGAGAAATATCTGGGGATGCCATCAGATGTTGGGAGCTCGGTGAACAACGCTTTCAAGTATTTAAAAGACAGGGTGTGGAATCGCATCCAGGGCTGGTTGGAACTTTTATTATCAGCAGGAGGCAAGGAAGTGTTGATCAAAGCCGTTGCTCAAGCGGTACCAACATATTCCATGTCTTGCTTCAAATTACCAAGGGGTCTGTGCCAGCATATTGATAGCCTTCTACGACAGTTTTGGTGGGGCAGCAAAGACAGTAAAAGGAAGACCTGTTGGGTCGCCTGGGAGGAGATGACAAAGCCAAAACAATATGGCGGCATGGGGTTTAGAGACATCGAGCTGTTTAATCTAGCCCTGTTGGCCAGACAAGCGTGGAGGTTACTTCAGGATCCAGACACGTTGAGTGCGAGAATCTTGAAGGCAGTGTATTTTTCGGAGGTCGACTTCCTTGAGGCGGACCTGGGCAGTTCACCATCCAGAGTCTGGCGAGCGATCTTTGAGGGCAAAAATGTTCTAAAACAGGGCCTAATTAGGCGGATTGGTAATGGTGAGTCCACACACATTTGGAACACAAACTGGCTCCCAAGGGCCAATGGTTTATTACGACCAATACCAACTGACCACGAGGAGCTCCCGCAGATGGTGGTCGAACTGATCAACACACAGACAAAATCGTGGGATGTAGCGAAGCTACAAGAGTACATGCTGCCTATGGATAAGGAGGTGATCTGTAATATCCCACTGCCTTCGTGCAGGCAGGAGGACCATTGGGCATGGCACTTTGATAGGCATGGACGCTTTTCAGTCCGCTCGGCATACCGTATGCTCGTGACTACGAGAGAGAGGAGGACAGCTTGGCTTGATGAAATTGCTGGTGCCTCAAATGTGAGAGAGGTGGAGAAGGAGTGGTCGGCGCTCTGGCAAGTAAAAGTTCCATCAAAGCTACGGGTGTTTTTATGGCGGCTTGCAAAACAATCTTTGCCAACTGCAGATGTTCTTCATCATAGACACATGGCTGCACAACCTGCATGTGGCCTATGTGGTGCCCCAGACTCATGGAAGCACTCACTTCTTGAGTGCAACATGGCGAGGAGTGTTTGGGCGTTGTCTCCGGAGGAACTAGTCGAGCTTGTTATCCACACGCAAGAACCAGATGCGAGGAGCTGGCTGGCCTCCATTATCAAGGTGGCCAAGCATGAGGAACTGACGTAGGTGGTCGTGGCACTGTGGGCTATCTGGCATGCTCGAAGGAAGGCGCTGCATGAGGACATCTATCAGAGCCCGTTGTCAACGTTCACTTTTATAAAAAGATTCATCGATGATTTGGTTGTCCTTCAGTCCCCGGTGAAGCACAGAGAGGATGGGTGTCGGCCAGCTCTACGATGGATCCCTCCACCACCAGAAACCTGCAAGATCAATGTTGATGCTGCAATTTCAAAGAATATAGATAAAGCAGCGGTCGCTGCGATAGCAAGGGATGCGACGGGGTCTTACCTAGGGGCCTCTTCGCTGGTTGTATCAGGAATTACCGATCCAGAGATATTGGAGGCGGTGGCCTGCAGGGAAGGCTTGGCGCTGGCAAGTGACCTCAACCTCAGGCGTGTTCGACTGGCGAGTGATTGCTCCAATGTTGTACGAATGCTCAATGCGGCGGATGTTTTGGGAGAATATGGCCAGATTATCAGGGAGATACTGGGACTAAAGCAAGAGTACATATCTTTCGAGGTACTGCATGAGAATCGACGCTCAAATGTCCACGCTCACGACCTAGCTAGGTCTTCGATTCATGCTAGCTTAGGCCGCCATGTTTGGCTTTTAGATCCACCCGATGGTGTGTGTAAGAACCTTGTCGTTGAATGAATAAAGGGTGGTGTTTTGTGCTAAAAAAAAAGTGCTTATTTGACACGACGAGACACCACTTAGCCTAGGGCTGTCAAAAAAGTTCGGGCTTGATAAATTATGCGAGTTCGTCACGTTAACAGCTCGGCTCGAGCTTGATTCGTCTCTCTAACAAATCAAGCTCGAGCCTGTTTTCGAGCTCGCGAGGTTAGACGAGCCGAACTCAAAAAGTTCGATAAATCTCGTGATTTTTGTATAGCCGCCAAATTGAGACTGCTATTATTATTCCATCTGCTGTAAGACTGCTAAAATAATTATGCTGGCATATTGACACTGTATTACTATTATATGGGACTCCGAGCCATTTCTGCTATTCCGTTTTTAAGCTTTACTATTTTCTTGCTATGTAGCTGCATGTCTATCTTTGGATATACTAAAATTTTCTTACCGAGCTTCAACGAACCGAGGTCAAGCCTACTCGAGCTTTGGTCGAGCCAAACTCGAGTTTAGATGTAGGCTCGAAGGTCAACCTAGACTCGCTCGAGCTCGACTCGAGCTTCTACCGAACTCGAGCCGAGCCTAACAATGTTCGCTCGAGTTCGGCTCATTTACGGCCCTAACTTAGCCTCCATTGGACGCCTCTGAGATGCACGAGGCTCAGCGCCAAGCCTAGCACATCGACGTCCCCTTCTAAGTGTACATGGCAGATTCCTCCAACCATGAGTAGTGAAGACCGCCCCTTGGCCCCTTCGTGTCCTCACGAACTCTAAAATGCCTACTAGTATATTTTCCTTAGTAAACTCTAAAACGGTCCAGCCCCCCCCCCCCCCCCCCCCTCCCCCCCCACCCCACCCCGCGTCCGTCATGACTAAGTGCCAAGCCAGCCATGTACTATAATCAAGCAAAAATCTCGAGTGTCGATTTGGAGACCATCCTCCTTAGAGGACGTTTTTTTATTGAAAAGTTTAAATTTTGAGATTTAAAAAAAATCTGAAAAATGTCAGGAGTAGACAATGATTTATAATTCACGCGTGCAAAAAAAAATCATGTGAATTTTTTTGTATTTAGTCCACATCAAAAAAGAGAAATTTCAAATCTCTACGTGAGCAGTGAAATTTTGAACAAGCCTCCGTTTTCCTAAATTTTATTATATTTGTCTGTTTTCTGCTCCCCAAATACAAGATATTTTCCGTTAAAAATTTGCAGACTTGTATTCCTTATTATAGGCTATATATTATGTTAAAAAATATTTGATGGTTTTTGAAAATTTCAAAAAAAAAGATCCATGAAATCCGTCCTCTAAAATTATTTTCCAAGCCAAAATCAGCCTACATTGGACGAGCTGAGGCCCAGCTGAAACTTAGTCAGCATGGTAGTCGGCAGCAAAGCCCGACCAATACGGCGTGGAGTGGAGGTCGTCGACGAATGGTCACGCAGACCCGAGAGTCGCAAAACCCGGTCAATTCCGGTTCGAACGGTCGTGGGCAGTGACGCCGGAATTTAGGGTCTTGACTAGGAAAGATGGTGCGGCGACCCGTGGACTTAGGTAGACGTATAAAGAATAGAGAAATTATTTCTCAAGGGCTGATCTAAAAGTATCGATGACAGTATAGCTTAGACATAGTAAAAGCCGACACATCATCATCCAACATACATGTAGCAAATTACAACATAGCTTACTGAGATGGAATGAAGCTTTAACGAAAAGAGAAATCAACACTATCACAAAACATATAATTTACTTCTACCACATGGTATACATGAAGACCAAGCGTTGTACCATTTGACCGAAGTGTTCAGCCCATTGGACACCTCTTCCTATAGCTGAATCCAGGATTGGACATATTGTAGATAGCATTGCTTTTACAATCAGTGGGCATGGCCACAAAAATGAAAGCGACACCAAGAGCGAGCCATGCGAAGAAAAAAAATTTGAGGCATAAATAAGTTCATGAAGTTTTCAACATATCTAGAGAAACGAACAACATAAATTAGGCTGTAAGAAAATTATGTATATATGGCCTAGAGAAACATTTACATATGGATTAAAATAATACTGCCAACCTGACATACATACGTGTTGCATCGAAGAGCAGACAGATTTTCAAACTTGGGCACGTCCTAAAAAGAGGAAACTTAGAGACAGGAATTAGCCATGTAATTATATACGATGCAAAAAAAAACATGTAGTTATATAACTCATGGATAAATGAAAAAGGGAATTGCAAAGAGAGATATGTAAAGAATTACCGATACATGCACAGGGTTAGAGATTATTAAGTATATACTCCCTCCATTCCAAAGCTTAAGGCTTCAAATGCACTGGCATGCTCACACCAAAAAGTAACGATGGTTATTTTGTATTTTCCTGCATAAAGCACCGTACTTGATAAATATGTCACCATGGCATGTTTTAAAAAACAATAATGATCCAAATTGCCAAAAGGACATACCTCTCACGAGTGACATAAATGTGCCATTTTCTCCTATTTGGATGCCCTGGAAGAAGCCGTAACATCAGTGACTACAGGAGCCAAACCAAAATTCTCCAATTCATATAACGCTGGTACTGAGCAAGTGAGGTTATCATGCCTAAACTAATGATATATTTCCTAACCTGAAAATATAATGTTTCAATCCATTCAAATTGCTCACTCTGTGAACGGGGGAATAATATAAGCAAACAGAAAGAAGTTCTCACAGTTCATTTACTGAATTTCTTTTGGTGGATCATATCTTTAAGGGGTGATGGACCAACCTGTGTGTTTTATTCACGTCATATAGAGGTTAAAAAGCTCTATTGTGTAGATGGGGTCCTCCTTTAGCTGGTGCTTGCTTGAATAGATCCACCTGGTAACCAAGAACAAACTCTTCCATTCTGCCACTCTGCAGCCATCAACATATACAAAATCAGCTGACCTACAAAAATGACATGTAATATGCTTAGCAACTAAAAGCCATGTCTATCCATGTAAACATGTGTTGTATTTACAACCTCCTTTTGGTCTGGTTGCTTAAAAATTCAATGAAGAAAGGAGTTGAACATGAATTCTGACAAAAAAAAAGATGGAATCTACCAATATTAGAAGGTCGACCATACATCAGTCGCCGTTCCAAACAAAATAAAAAATTATTAAGCATGCAAAAAATAACAGAGTATCCTTGCCGTTCCAAAAAAATAAAAAATAATAAGCGTACAAAAAATAACAGAGTATCCGACCATGTGAACTTTTGTACAACTTGCCATCTCTGCTTTACAGACACAACACATAAAAGGGAAGAAATATAAAACTTATTAACTGTCGAATGAAGCAAGAGAAGCTAGCCATTGTAGTATTGGCAACCATGCTCTACAACTGAAACATTAAATATACCATGTCAAACCTGGATTTAGTAGGATCAAATTTTGGTGGACATAACACGGACCATAAAGCACTAAAAATCTTCAGCAGCAACCAATAATCTATCTACTATGCTATATTTTTTGAATATCGATTGTTGGAAATATCACCGGACCATTACATAAACTATAAAAGACTCTACGTAATCATGGAGATTTATATTGCTGCAACTAAAAGCTCACATGGTGTACCTTGTGGTTCTTAATTTGATGTACAACAATAATAGTAATTTATATTACTTTGTATTACTAAACTGGCGACTCTGCGTAACCATGGAGATTTATATTGCTGCAACTAAAAGCTCACATGGTGTACCTTGTGGTTCTTAATTTGATGTACAACAATAATACTGATGTATATTACTTTGTGTTACTAACCTGGCAGTCAAAGAAAATAAAGCCTACCTTGAAAAGGACCTCTGAATCCGACCTCTTAATTTCCACATCAAAGCCAGCCGCACAAGAACTTCCCATTTATAAGAGTTCAGTGACATGCCATTCAGCAATGTCTCCTCCACTACTCAGATGGGCGTCTACATGGAGTATGCAAGATCATGAGCCCTACACGATAGCAGCCACATCTGCTTTACCTATGCTTGAGGCACAAAAAAAAGAACTGCCAATCAGTGAAATTTAGAATTGACAAAATATAAAAGAGAACTATCCACAATTCAGATAAATTAGTTCTGCAGAAGAATCGAGCAAAGACACACCAAGTGCATGGGACAACACCAAATGGTTTTTCCAATAATCATGGACATATAAACAATCTACTTTGCTTGTTCAAGATTGCAAATGGAAAATCTTTTAAGAGAAGAACTTGCTAACTCCATGGTAGCCAGCAGCCTACAACCAGGCCCCCATGACAACATGCACTCAAGCTGCAAGGATTCTTTGGTCTTAGCCAGGGCACTAAGTTAGGATCTATGCAGCCATGTAAGCCAAAAAATATTTACGTTTTGCCTTCACGGATGCAAGAAATCTAAGCATAAAGAAGTAACCCGAAACTATAATTAGCAAGATGCCATGGCAAGACTATATTTACAAACCAAGTAATGCATTTTAGAAAATCAGTACTATCCCATAAGATATCTGATGCTAAATCACACACTCACGTATTCATTCACTCCACAAATAAACTCACCCAGTTATGCACATAGCTTCCGTTTTTCATGAAGTTTTGTCTCCTTGGGTCTTGGTTATTGCCTGGAGGAATAATATCAGTTCGCCTCGTTTCCATTCTGATAGCAGCTGAAATTGATAGCAAATAGGAACCGTGTTATGCATTATAGGTAAGCTAATCATTCTGTGGTACATAAGATGTTGACGGTAAGCACCTCATAGGAGTATATTGTTTACTATGCGCTTTGTCAATTCATCAAATGGCATGGAGGGGAAAACCTTTAGGTTCTGGAACGACCCCGGTCAGCTTCGTTTGCCTGGACATTCTGGTTTTGCGGGGATGGTTTTGTCACCCTGTGCTTGATTTTTTTGCGCTAAGTATGAAACGCTCAAGCCTGTATACCAAGCCTTCTTTCAGTTTATTTCTGAAAGTGGGTATTCGGTCTTGTGTTACTTAACCTTCTATTAATATCGCCCTGTAGCATGAGCTTGATTTAAGTATTCATCATTCCGTAAAGATGAACAGAAAATAGATTACCAAGTGGAAATGTAGTATACAAAAGATTATTCGTGAGTCGCTAATTAGTAAGTTTAGCGGCAGTAAATAGAGTAGGTAAATGAACATTTGGTTGACGGGAGATGGATTACATGCTAAATGAGAGCAGTCAATGTACAAATCGATTATGTAATTAAAGAGGTAATTTGATATTCAGGAAGAAATACTGGATGTCCAAATATCAGAAAGTTGCCTGGTGGTGAAACAGTAGGCCCAGCAGCTGTTGCACTATGTTTGTGTTTTCTCAGACATGTGTGAGACGGAGGACAATCTTGGATACAGATCTGTAGCTAGACAAATCCTTCACCGAGCCATTTTGCATTGTGGATCCAATGGATTTTCACCATAATATATCTATCAACAATATTTCAAAAGGGTGAGAAAGGACACAAACACCAGACGTGAGGGATGAGCCGAAAAAATCATTGGAGAAACGAAAATATCCAAGACAATGCGTCGGTGCGGACATAGATCAAACCAGTCGTAGATAAAGGGCTCTTGGTCGTGTTGCCCGCCCCCTCGGCCTTGTCGTCCTCCTGAACTCCTCCACATCCGCCTCTTCTCACCCTCCTCCCCCTATTCCTTCCCATATATCTCCATCTCCGGTCCCCGAGTTCCTCCTCCTTGGAGTCCACCGGCACAGGTCGCTGGAAGGAGCAGAGGGGCGATGCTGGCCTAGGGATTGGGCCCTGCCTGCAGCGGCACTGAGTTGCGGAGCAGGCCCGTGGAGCCACAGCGGCGGATAATTGGAAGCCAGATGGTGGCGCGCCAGTAGCAGAGGAGGGTTATGGGGCGCTAGGAAGGCAGACAACAGCAGGGACGGGGGAGGGGGCGCCTGGGAGGCTGTTGGCGGCGGAGCCATGTTCTGGGGGACGCGGTCGTCCTCCCTCCATTAGGCCACTGTCCTCTCAATTCCGCATGGGAGGCGAGTAGTAGCAGCAACGCGAGGAGAGGTGTGGCGCCCTTATCCAATTCTCGGTCAAAGCGGTGCAGCAGCAATGGATATTTCTAGAGACAGGCAAAACACACGCGGAGCCCGTAGAGAAGGACGACGCGGCAGAAGTTACAATCGCTAACACTCCATCCAACTAAAAAAAACTGCACCGTACATGCTCGGTTACTGTAGATGCGATCTACAGTACCAAGGATGATTTGGCGTCGCTAACTGATCGCTGAAAGGTTTCACTTTCATATATGTAGTTATTGCATCCGTTTGGTCCCGCCCACATATCCATCTGCTCGGGTGCGCCACCTCTCGACTCACACGGTCTCTAAAATGGGCCCGTGCTGCCTAAAAAAATTGGCCCGTGCCAGGAAGTGGCTAGCTGAGCTGATCTCCAACTATCGGCAGGTGATCGAGCTCCTTGACTTTGTAGAGGAATTCCGCACGCTCTACATGCCGGAGCGCATGTTGCGAAACATGGTTCGGGACTGCCTATCTACTGCATACAAAAGCCTGAATTTGTATTGGAAGCAGCGATTCACGTATAAGCTGTGTCGTCTTGGAGAGGATAACACCAGATTCTTCCATGCATGCATGTCAGCGTGCCTTCGGGGGAATCAAATCAAGGTATTCCATGATGGCGACAAGGTGCTCTTCAATCACTCCGACAAAGCAGATGTGTTGCACCGCTTCTATGCGGGGCTCCTAGGGACCTCCGTCCCTCCTATCCGGAGATTCGATCTCCATAGCATCCTCCCCAGAGTCCCTGGCCTCGACGCTCTCGACACTCCGTTCTCGGAAGAGGAAGCTAAGGCTGCGCTTTTCGCTATGCGGATGGACAGCAGCCCCGGCCTCGACGGCTTTGGTCCCGCATTCTACCGTGCATTCTGGAGCATAGTTCGCGAGGACGTCCTGGTTTTCTTGAGTGACTTCCACGCCGGGACTGCTCCTCGTGATGACGTCAACCGTGCCTTTATCGCCTTGCTTCCTAAAAAGGCGGAGGTGCTCACGGCCGACGGTTTTCGCCTCATCTCGCTTCAAAACTGTCTTATGAAGCTGGTCACACGTATCCTCATGACACGGCTACAGTCCTTAATTGAGCTGCTCGTCGCCTTCGAGAAATCCAGCTTCATCAAGGGGAGGACCCTCATAGACAACTTCCTCTATGCCATGGACCTTGTTCAGAGCTGACACGTATGTAAGGTGTCGGCTGTCGTCCTGAAACTGGATTTCAGAAAGGCTTTCGACTCAGTCAATTGGGAAGACCTAGACACGATTCTCGATGCCCGCGGTTTTGGCACTGGCTTTCGAGACTGGGTCGCTCGAATTCTGTCCACGGGGAAGGCGGCGGTGCTTCTGAATGGTGTGCCGGGCCGCTTGATCAGGTGCCGGAATGGGCTACGTCATGGTGACCCGTTGTCTCCATACTTATTCCTACCATGGGCGAGCTCCTTTGTTGCTTAATTGTGGAGGAAGTGGGCGGGGAGCGCCTACTGTTGGAGATATGCCCAAGAGGCAATAATAAAGTGGTTATTATCATATCTTCACACTTATGATAAATGTTTACATACCATGCTATAATTGTATTAACAGGAAACATTAATACTTGTGTGATTTGTAAACTAAAATAAGAGTCCCTAGTAAAGCCTCTTGTTAAACTAGCTTGTTGGTTAATATATGATCATGGTTTCCTGATCATGAACATAGAGATGTTATTAACGACAGGATCATATCATTAGGAGAATGATGTGATGGACATACTCCTATAGATAAGCGTAGCATAAAGATCAAGTCATTTAAATAGTTCAATTGCTATATGCTTTCTGATACATAGTAACCTAATTCCTTCGACCATGAGATCATGCATATCACCTTTACCGGATGGATGCTTTGATGACATCAAACACCACACCGTAACTGGGTGGCTATAAAGGTGGCATTGAGTGTTCGGAAAGTATTGGTTGAAACACATGGATCAAGAGTGGGATTTGTCCATCCATATGACGGATAGATATACTCTGGGCCCTCTCGGTGGAATGTCATCCAATTGGCTTGCAAGCATGTGACTGGCTCACAAGGGATCACATATCACGGGAACGAGAAAAGAGTACTTATCGGTAACGAAGTTGAACTAGGTATGCAGAGATACCGACGATCATAACTTCGGATAAGTAAACTATCGTGAGACAAAGGGAAATTGGTATCGTATGTAAGTGGTTCATTCGATCGCAAAGTAATCGTAGAAATATGTGGGAGCCATATGAATTTCCAGATTCCTCTATTGGTTATTGTTCGGAGAAGTGTCTCGATCATGTCCGCATAATTCACGAACCGTAGGGAGACACACTTAAGGATTCGACGTTGTTTTGAGTAGTTATGGTATTATGAGAAAGAGACCGAATGTTGTTCGGAGTCTCGGATGGGATCCGGGATATCACGAGGTGATCCGGAATGGTCCGGAGAATAAGATTCATATAAGGAAAGTCCCGTTTCGGAGTTCGGGAATGATTCCGGTGTTTTCATCGGGAATGTTCTAGAAGGTTCCGGATTGTCCGGCACTCCGGGGGGGAGGGTACATGAATGTGTCATTGAATGATTGTATCATGTACTAAGTGTTCTTGCTGTTCCAAAACTTGAAAGTCAAACTGCCAGTTTGAAAGTCAAACGGCTAAAACAGGAAACTGTGGAAAACAGGAAACTGTGGGAAACAGGAAACTGTGGGAAACAAGCAAGAGGAGGTTGAAACCAACTTGGAGGAGGAGTTCCTCTCCTCCAAGCCGGCGGCCAGCCCTAGGCCGAGTTGGGGAGGGACTCCCCTCCCTCCCTGGCGCGCCTAGCCCCTCCACCTATAAAAGGAGGGGCAGGGCCTCCTCCTTGAGACACAAGTTTCTACCTCTAATCTCCGGTTTAGAGCCGTTTTGGTTTAGAGCTTCTAATTGCTTTAGCCTGCGGTTTAGAGCCTTCTAATTGGTGTGTCTAATCTCTAGACCACTAATAGCCCTCTCTCATAATCCACCATACTCGCTCCGGCTTAAGGCGAAGCCCTGCGGGATTTCCCCTCTACTTCCGGTACCACGCCGTTGTGCTGCCGGAATCGCGAGGAGAGTGCTACAACCTCCGCTGCCTGCTGGAACAAGGGAGAGGAAGGTCTTCGTCGAGTACCGAACGTGTGACCGACTGCGGAAGCGCTGCCAGAACGCAGCGCCGGAAGGATCGTCTACGCGATCTTGAGATCGGAAAGAGTACGACTACATCACCCACGAGAATCTGCTCTCGTTAACCGCTTTGGAATCTTCGAGGGTGAGTTATTCCATCGACTCGTTGCTGCAATCTAGTAGATAGATCTTGGCTTGTTTGTTTGTATGCGATAGAAAACTTTTGTTTTCCATGCTACGAACCCCTACAGTGGTATCAGAGCCGTGTCTATATGTAGATTTGTTGCACGAGTAGAACACAATGGTCATTGTGGGCGTTGATGCTTTTATTGTCGATTGCTTCTTGTGTACTTTGCATCTTGCGGTATGTTGGGATGAAGCGGCCCGGGCTAACCTTACATGACATCGTTCATGAGACTTGCTCCACGCTTGACATGCAACTTGTATTGCATAAGTGGCTTTGCGGGTGCCTGTTTGTCCTAGCATAGTTAAGATCCAATTTACAACGGGTGATTAACAATACTAGTATCAATGTTGTGGTTCTTGTTCGTAAGTTAGAACGACACTTATTGAAAGCCCCAAACCACGTAAAATATGCAAAGAAAGTAGAGGCGTCTAACTTTGTTTTGTAGGGGTGTGCTATGATGTGATATGGCCATGATTGTGATTATATATGATGTATGCAATGTTCCTTATTGTAAGTTGGCAACCGGCGGGAGTCATATGGTTGTCTTTAATTTATGTTAAGACCCGCGTGTCTATTCAAAGTAGTTGTAATAGTTGAAGCCGGTGGACGACAACCATGGAGAAGCGTCATTGACCTTGATGCAATGCCGGTGATGATGGAGATCATGTTCGTGCTAGAAGATGGAGATCGGAAGCACAAAGAAGAAAGGCCATATCATATCACATATTATTGAATTGCATGTGATGTTAATCCTTTATGCATCTTGTATTGCTTAGTAGACGACGGTAGCATTATAAGATGATCCCTCATGCACATGAATTTCAAGTCATAAAGTGTTCACCCTTAGTTAGCACCGTTGCTAAAGCTTGTTGTTTCGAAGCACCACGTGATGATCGGGTGTGTTAGATTCTGCAAGTGTATACAACATGAGCAAGCCAGATTTGCTCATGCAGAAACTAAGGTTTGATCTTGACGAGCCTAGCATGTACAGACATGGCCTCAGGAACACGGATTACCGAAAGGTAGAGCATGAGTCATATAGTAGATATGATGAACATGTTGATTGTTCGCCATTGAAGCTATATCAACTCTCGTGATGATCGGTTTTGATGTGGTGGATTTGGTTTGTGTGATCACTAAAACAATGTGAGGGATATTGTTTTGAGTGGGAGTTCACCTAGATTAATTTAATTATTAATTAGAACTCAATTTATCATAAACTAAATCAAAGTGAATTTGCATAGTTGTTGTAGTCATTGGCATCCGTTTACCACCTTGCGCTTAGTTATAATTGAGATGATAGAACTATAGAATTCTGGTTAGTTACTTTACGAACTGGTATCGTATTGTTTTGAAGTGTTAATCTAAAGTTTAAAGTCCTATTGCAAACTTTCAGTAAGTTCCGGTTACTCCATGAAGTTTAATAATTAGTATTAAATCAAGAGTAACAATTCCAAGTGTTAGTATATAAGTATCATGTTTGTCTCCATGATTCTTGAAATTCAAAGGATTCTCTTAATATCAAGGTTATCTAGGATCTGAAAGAGTTGTTTCAGAAACCATGATGTGTGGAAGATATTGTGATATCTGAAACGAAGTTTTGGTTGCAACATGATAGAGTATAATATGGCAAAGTTCATGTTCTCATATTTTGATGAGAATTTGCAAAAGGTTGGAGACACTTGTTGTCCTAATCCTCCAAAAGGTTTTGGATAGCAACATTATACTCATAATTCATCGTTATAAGCTAAAAGTAGCTTGATCATGGACGATTCCATGATAAGGGTGAATATTTGATGTAGGTAAAATGTTTACTACACCAAGAGATTACTAAAGAAAGGAATTTGAAAGAACACCAAACATTTGATAATGGTGATCTACTTCAAAGTGCAAGTCCAAAGACATTGGTATTTAACTATACACGCTTTGGACTATATGTCATATGTATGACTCCACTATTGATGTTGATAGATTCTTTCAAACAGAAAAGGAAATATTGAAAGAAAATCTCATAAGTATATGGAAGAAAGGAAAAGACTAGAATTGTTCAGCTTAAGTATATAGATGATATACATGTTATGGCTATATTCTTTGCTTATTAAACAATGTGGTTCTCAAGTATTTGATACTGAATTTGTTGGTATGAATCGTCATACGAAACAACACAATTCATGAACTACAATGGCCTAAGTAACTAGCAAAAGAATATGTGATGATGTTCATCGAGAACAAATAAAGCGTTATTGTGTTGCTCGTTAAACGTCAAAGCTTGCCTTCAAGATTTGTTTTTATCAGGTATTATGAGAACAAAAGGGTTGTTCAAATAATTGCCGTAATCCATAAAAGATGGATGATTCACAAATCTCGTTGGATTAATCACATCCATAAAACTAGTGCTAAAAATGTCAAAAGACAAATTGATTGAAATATCACTTAGGAAGTGATATCGCCGTTTAAATTATATTGGAAAGAAAACATGAAGAAACTCCATGTGGATGGAATTTTGGAGTCTTTTGAATTTTGATCAAATGACGCTTGTGAAACTTTCCTAGAGATAATTAAAACTTCGTTCATAGGCCAAAAGGGAACGAATGACTAGCTTATTGGAACTTGTACATATTGTTGTACGAAATCCATTATGTGTAGTCAAGAGCGATGGATTTCAACTTCATATGCTTTCTCCGAAAATTTGAGTGAATATATGAATATTTACTTAATAAGGATGAAGTGTGAAATGTTTGAAAAGTTCAAAGATTTCAAGATGAAGTGCAAAATCATTGTAACAAGAATATGAATAGTTTATGATCAGATCATAAAGGAAGATATTTAAGTTACAAGTTTAGCATAATACCTAAGATTTAAGGAATCGTTCCGTGGATTTGCATTTCTGAAACACCATAAGAGTATGGAACGTTCGAGATATGTAATTAAACCTTGTTTGACATGGTTAGATCAAAGGTATAATTCATAAAACTGCCATTATATTTTAAAGATTAAAAGCTTTAGAGATTACCGTTTTTCCACTGAAAAGAGATCCATCATAATCCGTTGAAATGACACCATATCAAGTTATGGTTTGGGATAAAACCCAAGTAGTCCTTTCTTAAAACATTGGTATGCTATGCATAAGAAAGATGTGTGCAACCAAAGTCGGATGAACCTGTCTTTGTATAACTGTTAAGTATTCCTCCATAAACACCGGAAACAAAAGCGTTTGTTGCTTAGAACATTAAGTTTCTTTGAGAAGGAATTTTTCGTGAAAAGTTAAGTGGGAGGACAATAGAACTTTGATAAGGTTAAAAGAACCTTAGCTATATGTGCAAAGTTGCGCAGCGCCGAAAAGTGTTCCGGAGTTAGCAAACAATGCTCATGGCTCACGTGCCTCAAAGGTTGTGGTCACGGAGATCTAAGTTCCTATTGAAACAAGTAGATCGGGTAAACAATCAAATACCAAGATTTGAGGGTTGAATCATTATTTGAGAATAATGAACCGACTACATACAAAGAAGCGATGATGGGCCCTGACTCCGTCAAATGGCTTGAAGCCATAAAATCCGTGATAGTTCCATACACGAGAAATCAAGTTTTGAACTTGAAGGACCCTCGAGAAAGGTGTAAGACCTTACAGTTGTGTCTGGATCTATAAAGAAATAGACATGGATGTTTTACATCTATGAAATAGTCGACATGTTGGGAAAGAGTTCACAAAATGTTCAAAGGTTGACTATGACAAGATTTGATCTTTCATAGTGATATTTAGTCTAGACGGATTAATGTAGCAACCACTACATATAATTTGTTATATGGTAGTTGAATAAACAAAACAAGTTCTTCTAATAGAATCGTTACCTAGGACATGTGCATAACACGGTCCATAGGGTTTTGTTAATTCAAAAGGATGCTAAAAGTATATGCAAACTTCAATGGTTAAAGTGAGCATCGCGGAGTTGGAATCTTCACTGTGATGAAACTGTTAAAGGAGTTTAAAAGTTCATCAGAGACGATGGAGATGCTTGCATTTGCAAGATATTAAGTGGGAGCGCTAAGACATGTTTCTAATACGTTATGTGGAAGACATATTGTTGATTGGAAATAATGTATCTTTTATTAACACATATTAAGAATTTCATCCCGATGAAAGACTTAGGCAAAACCTAAATATTTGTCATCAATAGACGCTAATATGGTTGTGCCAGAAGTACATAGACGAGATATTGAATGAGTTCAATATAGAAACTACAAGAAAGGTTCTTGTCGCACAGAAAGGATTGAAAGAGTTCAATGTTGATGATATATTCAAGTGTATTGACATTTGGTAAAGTGAATCAAATAATCAAGTATAGATTGATACTTGATGTATGAAATCATAAAGAGTATTTATATCAATCATACTGTGATATGTACAAATCCAGATATGTCCTATGCTCTAAATGTTGTGAGCATATACCAGAATGATTCGTAAGATAATCATTGGACAATAGTAAGGATATTCTTATGATCTTTTGGAAGAACTAAGAGTATAATATTTGTAGAAGTGACAAATAGATGGTTAGTTCATTGTAAAAGTACTACATTGATACTAGCTTTGTCACAAAGTACAAATTAAGTTTATCTCAATCTAAACTAAGGGTGGCACAATATAATGGAAAGTGAGTTCCATAATGGATTTGGATGAGTTCCAAAGTTAAGACATTGTGACAGATAGTACAACAAAAGGCTAAGTATATGACTGCTATTTTAGCATCAAAAGAGGGCATTTGTGTCAAGTAGTTTGTTATCAAACTAGGTGTAGTTCACAGTGGGATAATACTATGAAGATATATTGTGTGTGACAATATTATCAACATGTTTTAACCCCAAAGAGCTAAAGGTCACACCGAAAGACCAAATTTATACAAAGCCATCTCATTAGAGAATGAGTGATGCGTAGAGACGCAAAGACATGCAATTACACACGGACCTAGAAGTGTCAGATCCGGAGATCAGTTGACCACTAGCAATCGTGTACATACAACACCGGAAAGCCATAGGTGTTGAATACACAAAGGTTTGAAACTAGATTATTGACTCTAGTGCAAGTGGGAGACTGTTGGAGATATGCCCAAGAGGCAATAATAAAGTGGTTATTATCATATCTTCACACTTATGATAAATGTTTACATACCATGCTATAATTGTATTAACAGGAAACATTAATACTTGTGTGATTTGTAAACTAAAATAAGAGTCCCTAGTAAAGCCTCTTGTTAAACTAGCTTGTTGGTTAATATATGATCATGGTTTCCTGATCATGAACATAGAGATGTTATTAACGACAGGATCATATCATTAGGAGAATGATGTGATGGACATACTCCTATAGATAAGCGTAGCATAAAGATCAAGTCATTTAAATAGTTCAATTGCTATATGCTTTCTGATACATAGTAACCTAATTCCTTCGACCATGAGATCATGCATATCACCTTTACCGGATGGATGCTTTGATGACATCAAACACCACACCGTAACTGGGTGGCTATAAAGGTGGCATTGAGTGTTCGGAAAGTATTGGTTGAAACACATGGATCAAGAGTGGGATTTGTCCATCCATATGACGGATAGATATACTCTGGGCCCTCTCGGTGGAATGTCATCCAATTGGCTTGCAAGCATGTGACTGGCTCACAAGGGATCACATATCACGGGAACGAGAAAAGAGTACTTATCGGTAACGAAGTTGAACTAGGTATGCAGAGATACCGACGATCATAACTTCGGATAAGTAAACTATCGTGAGACAAAGGGAAATTGGTATCGTATGTAAGTGGTTCATTCGATCGCAAAGTAATCGTAGAAATATGTGGGAGCCATATGAATTTCCAGATTCCTCTATTGGTTATTGTTCGGAGAAGTGTCTCGATCATGTCCGCATAATTCACGAACCGTAGGGAGACACACTTAAGGATTCGACGTTGTTTTGAGTAGTTATGGTATTATGAGAAAGAGACCGAATGTTGTTCGGAGTCTCGGATGGGATCCGGGATATCACGAGGTGATCCGGAATGGTCCGGAGAATAAGATTCATATAAGGAAAGTCCCGTTTCGGAGTTCGGGAATGATTCCGGTGTTTTCATCGGGAATGTTCTAGAAGGTTCCGGATTGTCCGGCACTCCGGGGGGGGGGGGAGGGTACATGAATGTGTCATTGAATGATTGTATCATGTACTAAGTGTTCTTGCTGTTCCAAAACTTGAAAGTCAAACTGCCAGTTTGAAAGTCAAACGGCTAAAACAGGAAACTGTGGAAAACAGGAAACTGTGGGAAACAGGAAACTGTGGGAAACAAGCAAGAGGAGGTTGAAACCAACTTGGAGGAGGAGTTCCTCTCCTCCAAGCCGGCGGCCAGCCCTAGGCCGAGCTGGGGAGGGACTCCCCTCCCTCCCTGGCGCGCCTAGCCCCTCCACCTATAAAAGGAGGGGCAGGGCCTCCTCCTTGAGACACAAGTTTCTACCTCTAATCTCCGGTTTAGAGCCGTTTTGGTTTAGAGATTCTAATTGCTTTAGCCTGCGGTTTAGAGCCTTCTAATTGGTGTGTCTAATCTCTAGACCACTAATAGCCCTCTCTCATAATCCACCATACTCGCTCCGGCTTAAGGCGAAGCCCTGCGGGATTTCCCCTCTACTTCTGGTACCACGCCGTTGTGCTGCCGGAATCGCGAGGAGAGTGCTACAACCTCCGCTGCCTGCTGGAACAAGGGAGAGGAAGGTCTTCGTCGAGTACCGAACGTGTGACCGACTGCGGAAGCGCTGCCAGAACGCAGCGCCGGAAGGATCGTCTACGCGATCTTGAGATCGGAAAGAGTACGACTACATTACCCACGAGAATCTGCTCTCGTTAACCGCTTTGGAATCTTCGAGGGTGAGTTATTCCATCGACTCGTTGCTGCAATCTAGTAGATAGATCTTGGCTTGTTTGTTTGTATGCGATAGAAATTTTTTGTTTTCCATGCTACGAACCCCTACACCTACTGCACCCTCTTGTGGACGATCTGCCATGTCCTGTGGTTCAGTATGCTCACGACACGTTGATTATACTCCGAGCTGAAGCTTCTCAGATGCAGCGTTTGCGCACCATCTTGGATATTTTTTCCCTCGCCACGGGCTTGTGCATCAACTTCCACAAGAGCACTTTTGTCCTGATACATGTGCCCCCTTCCGACGCCGCCACCATTTCTGGCATCCTCGGATGCCCCATCTCGAGCTTCCCTCAGACGTGCCTCGGGCTTCCCTTATCGGACCAGAAGTTTCTCGCAGCCACCTTGGAGTTCCTCGCCACGCGGATTTCGAACCAGATCCTGGGATGGCGCACTTCACTGATCTTGATAGGTGGCCGTTTGACCCTCGCCATTGCCGTCCTTTCTGTGATTCCTTTGCTCGCCATGTCTGTGTTTCCCCTCACAAAGGGCACCCTCGCCAAGATGGATAGGCCTAGGTGCGCCATGTTCTGGAAGGCCGCGACCTCATGTTCTGGCGGTGACTGCCAAGTGGCGTGGGATCTGGTCTGCCGGTTGCGGTCTGAAGGTGGCCTCGGCGTCGTTGACTTCACCCTCCAAAACACATGTTTGCTGCTCAAAAACCTACACACTCTCTTCTCCGGGCGTGATACCCCTTGGACATGCTGGATCCGCCGGAACTACCTGTGTGGGGATCCCCAGCCCTCTATGCCCTCGTGGCGAGGCTTTCAGTCCTTGATCCCTCTATACCGCTCCATCACACGAGTGGTCCCGGGTGACAGGGTGTCGACCTCCCTTTGGTTTGACTCTTGGACGCCGCTCGGACTGCTAGCGGATGCCCTCCCCGCCGCTTTCTCCCACTACCTCTCGCCCATGCTGTCGGTGGCCGAGAGTGTAAGCGATGGTCCATGCGCATCCCGTTGCGGCCGCGTACCACTGCCCAGGCGGAGGCCGAGTTGGCCTTCCTGCACTCCCGCCTACGCGCTCTCCATCTCTCTGATGTCCCTGATAGCCGCTCTGTTACGCTTTGCCCCACGGGCGAGTTCCGCACGGGAGATGTGTATCGCACGTTGCGCTCCTCGGGGTGCATAGTCCCGCACCAGGAAATCAACTGGACAAACTTTGCGCCACCCTGTGTCAGGGTGTTCTTAGTGCTCTCTCGGACCGTCTCCCGAGTATGCACACATCGGCTCTTCACACAGCTCTGCTTGCCATCCTATGGTCAATCTGGAAGTCACGCAACCGCATGGTGTTTGATGGAGCTCCATCCACCGTAGGTCAAGTCGCCTCCTTGGTGGTCGACCATCTGCTGCTTTGGGTCGTCCGGGCTCCCAGACGTGTAGACCTTGACCCCCTCCGGGCTTGGCGTGCCTACTTACAGTAGTCCCCCCTCTCCCCCCCCCCCCCTCTGTAACTCTATGTACCTCTGTGAGGTGGTATGCCACCTCCGCGCTGCCACAGCCTCTCGTGTTGGCGCCTCTATGTAAATTATTTTAATGTTAATGAGATCGAGTTCAGGTGGGCTATCGCCCCCGTTGCACCCTAAAAAAAACACCCGGTCAAGGCAGACAGGTTGGTTCGTTTGAGCTTAAGCGCAAGCTTTCTATCAACCTTCTTCTTCTTGTTCAAGAACCGGTTCGATTGAGACCAGGAACAAGGCATCGCGTCGTAGGCCAGTGCACGGTCGGCCGGCCAAAACTAATACTGTCATAAAGGGAGAAAGCATTTGTCAAAAGAGGAGAGCACGTTTGCTGATCCAAAAGACATGATCATGAATCGCGCTGCTGTGCACTGGCCGGCATCATGTATGTTCAGACAAGCGCACGCAGGGTATTTCATTTCCCGTATCAACCGCAGCTGCAGCGAGCCATAGTTGGTACGCAACCCCATCGATCCCATGCGTGGACGCCCATGCCGCCGGCCGATGAAGTACGTACGAACGAAACGAAGCCGATGACACCGCCGGCCGGCCATGCATGCATGGATGATGATGATGCATGCGGCGAAAGCTTCATGGCTTTGCAGAATCGACCACGTACATACACCGCTTAGCACAAACTCATGTACATCCTCTGAGGACAAACCCCCCCTGCAGTCATACAGCACCATGCATACACAGTTGGAGCAAACTAGCACGCCACGCAGCTAGCAGGGGGAGAGAAATGGCCATGGTCGCCTCATGCCGATTCACGACAGCGGAAAAAGAATCTGAAAAGGCGTCCGATATGCATGCATGCGCCGCCCGCCGGCTAGCTAGCTCTTTGCGTGTGTATCCTTTGGACGTGCAAAGCATCAGCGAAGGCAGGGCGAGAGCTACATCGTCGGGAAGGAAACGCGTGCATGGCAATCGCGTGCAGACTGCAGAGACTTGGGGAGCCACGCACAAGACTGAACTGAAGAAGCAATGGCCACACGACAGGACGTGCGTCCGTGCGTGGGTGCGTGCATGGGCGCCCTCTGCTGGCTGCGTGTGGTCGCCGTCGATCGTGGTCATATCAGCCAGCGAGATTGCTCTTTTGCGTGCACCATTTCTTCCTCTCTGGCTCGCGTTTCTACTTTCTGGTCCTTGGAAATACGAGAAGGAGGAGGCGAGAAAGTGTTTGGATTGTGGCCAACGTGTATCCTATTAATATTTTGGTCATGACCAAAAGGTTAGTTTTTATTTGGATTGTTGTCAATTTTTTGGCATGCCAATGCTTCGCTACCAACTCTAATTCAATTTTTAAGTAAATGTTAACCAAATTGTGGGCAAGCAAAGGCTCAACCAAAATTTTGGCTAGCCAAATATTTGATGGGGCAATCTTGGACATAAACCAAGCACACCCTTGCCATGTTTCCTCATCTTCCCTCGCTATGGCTTCGCAAAATACTCGGCAAACGTCTTCGTCTGAGTGTTAACACTCGACTCTAAGAACATGTACAATGCAAGATGCTTATTAGGACCGTCCTTAAAAAAATAAACCAGTTTTTCTCTAAGCACAGGTGACGAGGGTTCGACTCATCAATGTCCATTGTTATGGACTTGGGTTTTGGAGAAGATGGGGATGCTAGAAGTCGCGAGACGGTTAACAGGCAAGCAACATGGGGACACGAAGTTTACCCAGGTTCAGGCCCCCGGAGGGAAAACCCTACTCTTGCTTGTCTGTTCTTGATTACGGCAGAACCGAAGGTTACAGAAGTGCGCAGATACAATCTGACGTGGAGGTGTGTGTATGAGGTGTTGAGATCCTTCTCGACGTACCCTCCAGGCCTTTATATAGATAGGCCAGGTCCCAGGATAGGTCGAATCGGTTACATATTAGGGATGAAATCCTTTAAAATTCTATCTAATCTAGACTTGTCTTCCAAGAAGTCGAATTCGCCATGGGCTCGGGTCACCCGAAATCTTCCTAGGCTGCAAGTCCTCATGTGGGTCTTCCTTGGGCTAGACCGGGTATACCTATGCACCCGTAGGGTATATCCATGTCAACAGGTGCTTATTTATACTAGCTAGATGTGTAACTAAATACTTATTTATAAATAAGCACCAACGCTTAAATAAACACCAACGCTTATTTTTGTAAACACTCCTCTCAACACCTCTCATTGTACACGCTCTGACTCTGCTTATGCCACGTCGGCAAATAGCCATTGCCGAGTGTCTTTTTTGGACTCATCAAAACCTTTTACCAACTATCTAGCGAGTACGGGAAAAAGGTGATTTAACTGTGGCTGGGCAAGTTCTTCTCCACTCACTTACCCGAACCCGCTAGCTACAGTAGTTTGAGAGGCCTCTCGGTGGTTCTGGGCCAAACCGAGGTCCCTCTCGGCGGTGATGCCGTCGGAAGGCGACTAAGGGGCGGGACCAACATGTGTACTTTCGGTTTTAGATGCAGGTTTTCCTTCGTGCAATCTAGGAGTAGGGGATCCAAGTCTCACCGGCCGGATCTAGGACAGCTCGAGCTGCTCTCCTCTTATGTCTCTCTGCTAGTAGTGGCGGGACTGGATGCATGCGGAGGAGTGGAGCTAGAGGATCTCCGCCAATAAGCCGGTTCCAATCTACTCCTTGGGGCCTTCGAGCGGTACTGGGAGGTTACTATCCTCCATCCTCGTCGGAGCATTGGTGGTTGGAGCCAGGGTCGGGGATGGTGACTTCGGCAGCTTGGGCAATAAGCTCGAGTTCCTTCAATGCAACTTCGACAAGGTTTGGTACTTTTTGATGCTCTTGGCCGGCCATGGTACGGTGGCGAGGGAGAGGGGAAAAGAGCATTGTCGGCTGTCAATGATGTTGCGAAGTGGGGGATTGCCTGGCTGCTCCAGGCGATGATTCTGCAATTGCTGCGGGGTTTTCCAAGCGAAGCACGAGTGTGGCCTCTGCTATTTTTGGCCAAAGGGTTGGTCTCGGCATGCTCGACCACGATGGATCTTCTACTCCCTCCTCGCGAAGCCCAGTGTCTTTACCGGACCAAGTGGTGATGTCCACGGAGCCGCCGTGAATGAAGGAGAGTCTTCGGTGGTGACGCTCAAGGATCGGATCGTATTTTCACGATGGTCAGTAGGGTGTGATGTGCAAAAGTTTTGGGCCTCTTTGTAATTGCCAATCTCTGTAAGGTCCTTTTTGTAAAACTAGTACCCACCCTTGGGGACCTATCCCAGTTCAAAAAAGAAAAACGGTGGCTGGGCTGAAACGGGAGCCACTACATGGGCCCAGTCTTTGCCGAGCTTTTGAACGATTATTATATTCCTGCTCGGTGATCGAGCTGGTTGCGGAGCGGCCATGGCTGGACTCCTGCTCCGTCTGTCTTTTTTTCATATCTTTCCATGCAGAGCAGAAGCCGTCCCCCACACCAAACATGACAACACTCTTCTCACCCTGTTCTCTCTCTCTCTCTCTCTCTCTCTCTCTCTCTCTCAATCATGTCCTTCATCATAAACTCGGCATTTAAGCCAGTGTCCGATCCACAAACGAAACGAGCATGAAAAGCTGGAGCAAGGGGAAAGCCAGCTTTTCAAGAGGCATGGGTGCATGTTCCCTGCTTTTTACGGTACTCCAGCCATGGCAAAAGAAAAGTTGGGTACATATGGTCTTTTTCTAAGCCGACTGCTGGGGTACACGCACGCAGAGGATAACTAATTAGCCTTTGGTTACCTAATTCACCACTTCTGTCAATCGAAGAAAAATGGCCACAACACAAACTGAGAGCACACAAGCGACTGTGACACAGAATAAGAATGTAAGAGAAACCATTAGTCCAGAGCATCGGTGGCGCACAGCGCAACATTAGCTAGACCAATTGTCCACCTTCCCCAAAGCCGACCGACTACCACCCAAAATAACCCCAATCTCCTTTCTCAATCTATGACCATTTTTAAAAAGCTACTTTCTTTAAGACATGAGAGAGATGTGCTTGTTTTTCCTACATATTATTAGAATGCATGCTGGCCTTACTAGGTGTATATGTTAGCACATCCGCTGACCTCAATGTTCTTGTTGGATTATTAGCCATAATTTTTATGATTAATTTCAGAATATAAATCATGACAGCAGCAGCTACAATTACGTAAACCTCTAACATACTAGATGTATTGATCAACATGAACAGTATTAGAGTATACACACTAACAGCCATAGTAAAGCAACAGATCTGATTACAGTATACGTACTGATCGGTTGCCGATGAAGTCGTCGTTGGTGCAGTAGCCTGTCGAAGAAGTGGGCGTGCAGTAGGTCCGGCTTGACGACCGGGAAGACGCATCGTGATGACGAACTTAAGCAGTCACGCGGAGCGCTTTTCAAAAACCTTATTCGCCCTCTCCCGTACAGGATCACAAAGGCGAGTGGTTCCGGAGACCTGCTCTCTTGACCGCCGGTGCACGTCGGCAAGCGGGATGGAGTAGACAACGATGACAGCGCAAGCAGAGAGGATGGCAAAGCGGGATGGAGTAGACAACGGTGACGACGCAAGCAGAGAGGATGGCAAAACCCTAGATTGGTTTGGTGTTGTTCCTTGTGGAAGCCGCATAGACGTTTATATAGAGCGGCTCGAAAATCCCGTACAGGACACGATGTGGGCCAAGCCCACGTCGCGCACGTTCTGATCGGTTACAACCCACGATCCGCGAGTGATCCGAATCCACTAACTGTTGACACGTATGTCTAACCGCACATATTTTTCTGAACAACAAAATAAAACTCGGCTCGGCAAGATTTCCGCAACCCACGGCGTGCGCGTCGTGTCGTGACGAGTGGGCATGCATGCGAGCGACAGCGTCGGAGGAGGAGGAGCGCGCGTGTAGCACTCTTATTATCACTCACTTACAAAGTGGTGCAATGCTCCACCTTATAAGGTAGTGCAACTCTCCTTCAAGTTCCCATGTAGGACTAAACTTTTAGCTTCCACTGCTCTTGCCACGCACATGTGAGCTGCCACCAACTTGACCAAATCACATATGGGCTTTCACATACATGGGATTTGAGATTTAGGAAAAATCTAAAATCACACATGGGTCTAATGATTTAGCCCATTATTTCTAACAATTCTTAGTTTTTCTAATATTACTTAATCATGTTAGATAACATCAATGATGGCAATCATGGAGCTCTATGTGCAAAATTTATTGTGATACTCTCATTGTTAATTAACCACTAAAGATGGCCGTTCTATCTGATTTAGGTAGGAGATCAACAATGTATGGGTTACATTGGGAACTTGGGATACAATGGAACTTGTAAATCGCTTGTTGTCAATGTTAATCTGGCTAGACCTCCTTCATATCATAGGAACAAGCCACACCACTTGTGGGTGATGTCCTCTCTCACTTGGTGGGCACAACGTTTATGTGGTATATCCTTAAAAGTTCCACTGGTTTCAAATACTAGCTCACATCGGTATTCATTGCAAGAGGATTAATAGGGAATGTTTTGCAATGAGAAAAACAATTGAATGTCAAGGTGCAGTGTTTCTACCTATTGGTGCAATGTCATGCTCTTTTTTTTTCTTGATTTTTCTCTTCACTCCCTGCGCTATAATCTTTGCATGTATTTTTTATAATATTTTCTTGACTCTCTTTTGCCAAAGCTTGTATTTGTCAAAGCAATTTTTATGCACCTAGTCTTCTAAAGTGTAAGAGGAATATTTGGTTTGAAGTGGCCCCTGAAGTAGCATAAACAGTTCAACATTTTGGCTCCCTTGTGAGGGAGTCTAGAATCTTAAGAAACTTGGAAACATATTTATAATTTATAGAAACAAGTATATTATGCTCCCCAAAATTTATTATTTTGTCTAAATAAAATCTAAAAAGATATATCAGAGAAATTTAGTACTTATATACTCCTGATGTTTCAAAATATAAGAGACATGTTAGTCAATTTTCTAAAACACATCTATCTATATGCCTTTTAGTGTGTAGGTTTACCCATTTTGTTCTAAAACTACACACTAAAAGGCGTCTAGATACATGACTTTCATCAAAAAGCTAAAACTTCTTATAGTTTAAAACAAAGGGAATACTAGACATCTATTTGTACCAATATTTTATTGCTATTCTATTTTGAGTCTTCAAAATGAAGTTTTTAATTAAGACACCTAGGATTAAATACTATTATTTAGTTTGTCCATAAAAGCATTTTGCACATGCAAAATTTGGAACATTTTTTATGGAAATAGAAGATATGAGTTAAATTGGTTTAATTATCACTTTCAGTATGTCAAGCATTCGGTAAATACTTTGATATGTAACATGCATAGACCAAAGATTTTTTTCTAAGAAGATATATCAGGTTTTGTAAGGGCTATATCATACACTACTCATGTATAATAGTAAATTGCAAAAAAACCACTACAATTGAGGAATAGTTATCAACCTTTCACAAAAAACCACCAGAAAACATGCATTTTGGTGGGTGTTTGATGACTTCGCCACAATTGTGGTGTTTTTTGCAATTTATTCCATGTATAAACACTCAAAGTAAAAAATATAGAATTTATATAGTTCTTTGTAAATTGTTGGTTGATAAAAACTATAAGGAAAAAATAATAAAAACACTTGAGAAATAAAACATGTCAAATAGAAATAACTAATTAATAGATTAAATATAAATCAAAATTTCATCACGAGGAGCACATTATTAGTTCAAAAGGAATAATAATAGTTAGATTTCATTAAACCTAGTGTAAAAATAGAAATGAGGAAATAACCTTAATTAGCATCATTATAACACTCCTTAATTTTCCGCTAGGATTTATTTTCAATATTAATTGCTCTCACACTGGGAAGTGGGAAGTAATCCTTCTACTCCGATTTAGTAGGGACGCAATTTTTTGATATCCAGATTTGATAAGAAAAATAGTCCATAAAATGTGATTTGTGCTCCACCTATTTACATACTTTTGTTTTAACTATTGCTAAAATAAATGAAAGGAGAAACATATAGAAAATCACTACAAAAAATAATACATGGCAAATATAAGCAACTTTGATTAGTATAGACTAAATGTAAACCAAAATGTTTTCTTTCGAGATTTCATCACAATGGGCATGCTATTCAAAATGCTATTAATTTAAAAAGGAACAAATTTATGAATTGGTTTAAATAATGTTAAGAAATTAGAAATAAATAAATAACATTAATTAGCTTCATTATCATGCTCCTTATTTACCATTAGGCTTTATGGCAATATTTGTTTTGATCCCTCTGTCCAATTTAGTAAGGCCGATCGCAAAAAAAAAAAAAAAGTAAAGCCGCATGATTTCCGTGATTTAGCATTGACAAGAAAACTAGTCGAATAAATTGTGTGTGATGTGCCGCCCAAATTCTCCATTTTAAACATCGTTAGAATAAATGTAACATAAACCATGCATTTTGGACTGATTCTTGGTCGAAATTAAACCCCGAAAACATGCACGCTTACTAAACTAGGACGGATGCGCTAGATATGAATAGTAGGTTTAAGTCTTTGGATGATACAAAATAGATGAATTGTATATACTTTGACAGCGTCTTTTGTTTTTACTAGACCGCCAATGAAACCATCGTATTTCTGCACACCTAACATCTCTATTCTGATTCAACATACATTAAAGAAATTCGTTTGTACCGGCAAAAATATGAATTCACACCATGTTTGGCACATCAAAGTGCCACCATTTGTGTTGCCATGAGGAGTAGCTAGGCAATGGTGGGTAGGTGAAGGTAAGGTCGTGTTGTGGGCAGAGGTCCACCATAACTCCCCTTGTGTCCAAATTAAAAGCTCCTCCTCCTCCTCCTCCTCCTCCCTCTTCCCCACCCAGAGTCACACGCTTCCTTCAGACAGCTGATCTCCCTCAGAACCAGCCGTGGCTCATGGGGGGCCTGGCCCTCTCCCCCCTTCATTCTAGCCCTTCTCCTTTGGGAGCTACCCCTCCATATATACCCTCCCCCCTCCTCTTTTCCCCTGCCCCCTTCCATCCACACCCACGCCCCAAAAGGAGAGAAAAAAAGTAGTAAGAGAAAAGAAAGATGATTAGAGAGAGGCAGGTAGTAGGATCAGGAAGATGAGAGAAAAGCTGGCTAGAGAGGGGAGCCTTTTTGGTTTTGAGGGGAATGTTGTCTGGCTCGGGGTTCTCTTTCTTTCTTCCTCTCTATCTTCCTCTCCTCAATCCCTCGCTCTCTTGGTCAGATCGATCCAAGATGAGGAGGAGCGACGGAGTTTAGGGAAGAAGAGAGTAGACGTGTGTAGATCTCGGACCAGGCTTCATTCCCCCCAAATACAGGGGCTCCCGGCCGCCACGATCTCTGATGCCCCCCTTTTCAGGATTCAGGTTAATCCCAAATCTGAGGCGTGTGAGCCGCCGGTTAATTTCTGCTAAATACTGTTAAGGTTCTTTTATCTTCTTCCCTCTCCTTTTCTGATTTGTTTTGGCGATGGATCTTGTTGGAACATGGCATGCGTATGAACTGCATGAGATGCAGATTGGCGTAATGATGAGGGGGCATGACTGCATGGTTGTGTGCATGCAGCCACACGCTTATCGCAGTTTCTCCTCATTGGGCTGGGGATCTCTCTCTCCCCCTCCCTCCTATCTTTCCCTTGCAATTATTAGCCTGCGATGAGAGGGAAAAGTTGTCATCATTATTTCTTTCATCCACCTTTTCCTTGGTTTCCATTCATGTCTGAAGCTCTTTCCATGTTTAAAGAAATCTAAACTTCATCATAGTTCCGACCAAAAAAACTTCTTTGCACTACATGTTCATTTTTGTATGCTTCTTAATTCCTTGAACAGGTTTATACATGCTGATCTCTCTTGTATTAGGCCCATGATCGTGTCAAAGAAAACCATTAGACCGAATCACCAGGCATGGAAGGAAGAATATGAACATCACCACATATGTTTGCTGCTATGTGGAGTAGATCTAGAACCACTGCGCTGATTAGAACAGACCCTCTCGCTATTTATTATTTTTGCAAGGCATTTAATGTTGTGCTGGCATTAATTAGATTCGAATTTATGGGAATGATAAATTCCCTTGATTTCAATGTTTGTTTCATGTTTCTACCTAGCCATCTTGGAAAAAACGAATTATAGTACTGGTTCCAGTCCAGAAAATAAGATTTTAAAAATAAAATGATAGTAGCACATACAAATTAGTCAATCAAGACAATGTTTTTGTTGGGCATTGGTCTAGTCTCGTCCTGAATAATACAATTCCAGCAAAAGAAATTCAAGGCAGATTACATTACTCAAATATACAGTATAGTACAACATGTGTATGCTTGGTGTGTTCCCCACAATTTTTTTGGATGATTTAGAGAGCTGGTCCAGATATTACTCAGCGGGCATGAAATGCAGTACTAGCACTAGTACCCGATCCAGGAAAGGTACTCTGATTGATTTCTTTGGAAACCTGTATTCATTTTGGGGCATATGCATGTCAGAACTCACCCAGAGGTGTGTACCCCCTACTACGTGGAACAGTTAAAAGTATTCAAGTCTTCTGTTTTGGCACACCGATGCATGCATTGATGTTGGCGCAGGCTTGTTGTTATGTACTCCTAGCTCTGAGTAACCAGCTAGCTCTCGAGTTTATTTGCTGTTTCAAGCCTTGACCTCTAGCTGGTAGGTTGGGAGGTGTACTATATATGGCTAGTATTTTTTGTGTGGAGATGCTCATACCTTGATCTGCTGGTGCATATGTGCTTAAACAGAATGTTGTTTCCAATGAACCCACATTCCGAAATATTCTCTTGTATGTAGCACATTTAGTTGTCTTATTCTTAGTTTTTTTTTACGAGGAGTCTTATTCTTCTTAATTACCCCTTAATCTATTCCTGGTCATCTCTTGGTCAATTATCATTAGGGGAGGAGCAAAGTTTCACATGATCGTCTCTTAGTTAGTTTCTTATTCCAGTTCCTCTCTGGTTGTGTTACCATGTAATAAGCTCAAACCAATGCGTGCTGTGTGTATGATGCTCTGCAGTACTAAAAAAGCACCCCTCTTGTGTTTCTTGGAAGACATAATCTAAACATGAGAGCAACGATTAGGTCCTTTTTAGTTGAAAGAAATTTCATAGAAACTTCAGATTATTCTACTTCTTAGGTTATTATAATAATGTCTGTTAATTTGGTTTGTGGGGTTGCATTTTTCTACCGTAATTTCCATGCAATTCTAATGAAAAAAATTCTCCATTTCCCATGATAAATACTTAATACTCCTAAGACATTACGAAAACTATTGCGCTCGTCCATGATTCAACCAAGCACATTGATCTATTGCACGTTCATGTGTTTCCACTTCTTGTAGAATTCAACATATGTAGTATGTCATATGAATCATACATGTGTTCTATTTTAGAAACCTGCGAAACAAAAGAGGCTCATAGGTTGCATTACATATACCTTTTTGAACATTATTATTGTATAACTCTTGGTAGTATTTATGCATACATTGTATTGTGGCAGTACTAGCTTACATTGTATTGTGGCAGTACTAGCTTGCATTGTATAAAAATGCATGTGGCGACAAGGTAGGAAACATTTCGTTTGCTTGACTAGTCAAATCCCCTGGCTTGGCTAGCTTGCTTCATACGATCGAACAGCAGCATTGACTGGTCAAATCGACGTGCAGACCGGGGGCGTACGTCTCACGCACACATGTCTGCAAGTAGGCCCATGGCCAGTCATCGGACAGTTGAGCCATTATTTTCTGTTTTCTCTTCGATCAACTCTGAAGAGGCGTATTTCTCTCAACAAAAAAAAATCTGAAGAAATGTACTCGTCGTATTCGTAGGCGCAGTATTGCCGTGCGTACGTGCATGAGCCAGCGAGCAGCCTGCCTTCTGGGTTCTGGCCGTGCAGCCGTGCACACACACGTCAGCTGCCATTGCTCTACGTACGTACCGGGTTTTCTTTTCTCCGGTTCTCTCCCAGAGGACAGGCCGGGCACGTAGTACGTGCATGACGCAACACGACGCATCATGTCCATGCATGCATGATGCATTGATCAATGCGGCCAGGTGCAGCATGCAGGCAGACGCAGCGGCGGCCCATGAGTCCATGCCCGACTAGCTAGCTAGCCTAGCTAGCTGGCCCGTGGGCGTAGGATCGTTGGGAGAATCTAGGGAGCAGTGCCATACGCGCAGGGGTATCTTGACGTGAGTGTTCGTGCAGGCGCTCAGGGGTGCCAGCCAAGAGAATGCCAAGGCAGCTTCCATATCCGTGCGTCGCCATGCCGCGGGATCTGGGCCTTTCATGTCATTCAAAAGTGAACAGCGTCTGCCTCGCTGCTACGTCTAGCTTTTATTTCGCTTTAATTATCAATGTTAGCGTTGGTTGCCAGGCATTTTTGTTGTTGCGAAAATTCCATCAAGAAAAAAGTTCATTTTAAACCTTAAACTCGTAGATGCTAGACAAATCGAATCCTAAAATCGAAATCCCGGTCGTTAGCACCCTAAACTTACAAATTCCGGTTTAAATCGAACCCTTAACATAGTTTCTTTGCTACTCCCTTCGATCCATAATACTCCCTCCGTCCCAAAATAGACGTCTCAGATTTATCAAAATTTGAATGAATCTGGACACTATTTAGTATATAGATTCATTCAAATTTTAGAAAACTTGAGACATCTATTTTGGAACAGAGGGAGTACTTGTTATTAAAATAAATGTATTTAACACTAAAATATGTCTAGATACATCTATTTCAATAACAAGTAATATAGATCGGAGGGAGTATAAAATAAAAACTACATATGAAATAAATTATTTACTCTCATTGACTAACTTGGCCCACATGTCATATATGTCTTCTTCCCCATGTCCCCTCTCTCCATGTCTCCCGTGTCTCCATCCCCATCGTCCCTCCTTGTCTCTCCCGTGCATGAGACTGACTCGTGCAGAGTAGAGTGGGGCGGAGTAGCAGATCAACGAGGCGGCGGCTCAACACCCGGCCAATCTTCACGCTCTCACGCCACAAAAACAGATGGGCGTCGAACTTGTCACGGCTGATGAAACTATGGAAATGATAGATCAATCGATCTATAAGAGCTAGCTTGTCACGGCGAGTTATGTCGAACAATAATAAACATATTAATTAGACCAACGGAGCAACTCTAGCTTGTCAGGAGCCCATTAACTTTGCACCGAGTTACGATTCCTCGTGCTCTGCCCTTCGGGGTGAATTTTTTGCATGGTCAGGATAGCAAAATTGTGCATCTTTGGATAGCTTCATAGAGAGGGGGAAATGTAAATGTGCACGCCTCCTCCTCGTGTCTGCCTGCCTTTGGTACGGGGGCACAAACAAGTCAACAAGCGCGGCAGCATAGACTCGCCATGAGGACACCTGCTCCGTTCCGTCGGCACCGGACGACTGGGCAGTTCCTTTAGTAGCTTGTCAAGAAGAAATTATAGGAGAAGATGAATATGACATGTCGGTCCCATTGTAAATGAGAGCAATCTGCAACCCCAGTCGGGATTGCAGCCTTCCCGGTGCATCAAACATGCCTAGGGTTTGATTTAGACTGGGATTCACAAGTTCAAGGTGCCAACGACCGGGATTTTGATTTGAGGGTCCGATTTGTCTAATCCCTATGAATTCAAGATTTGAAATAGACTTTTTCCTTCCATTAATCATCAATACATACAAACATCTCCAAATCAATAAAAGTAATATATAGGCCACTGGACCATGTTGCCACGACTAGAAACACTCAAGCAAGACCAGAGAGTTGGCAGATATTTTAGAGATTTCAAATGTTTAGCAATTTTCCTGCATAGACTGTGTGATTTTCTAGATTGAATTATATATTGTTTTTTTCTACTTATTCCATTGCACCATATCTTGATGAAAATTTTCCTTTTGGTTGAACCTCCAACAAGGAACCTATTTTTTCATGTGGCGCAGTTAAATGAAATTAGATAAATTTTTAATCATGTAGGACATGAGTAGATGAAACATTGCAAATCTTGTTAATCAAAGTGTTGAGTAAATATATATGTGTGTGCATGGAAAAAACCTTCTATGCGAGTACTAGATGACAAAACAGAAATGCTATCTAACAGAAGTATGGACCGCAAGCCTGATCCCTCTGCTAATCCGTGCCAAAGAAAATACATACATATATAAAGTTGGGTAAAACCTTGAAAAGGAGCCACACACACATAGAGCTTGAATTGCAACTTAGCCAGACAATTTTTCATGAAATTTCAGAAGTGGGAAAACGGGAAGGAAGCTTGTAGGTAACTTTTTTTTGACCTTGGCCCTGGTGTGGCATGTGGCATTAGCCCATCTCCACCAGGGAGACCCAATCCGTCGGAGTGTGTCCTAATCGGTCCGTACGGACACGCGGGAATTGGACGGCGACCCATTCAGACTAAGTCAGGCCAGACTGATCCATTTGTGACCAAAATCTGATGCACGAATGGGGCTGCGTGGATAGACACGGAGAAGACTGACCTAGTTGCAGTCACGCAATGGGCCTTCTTCTCGCGGGCTGGCCTATCCAATTTTTGTCGGTTTAGATTGTGATGTTGGACGCGGCTGGCCGAACAGGCGAGACCACAACCCAAAAGTGCCGGTGGCTCGATCCAAACGGACTAAAATGGACCGTTTGGATATCCCTGGTAGAGATGCCCTTAGCACTATGTAATATCCTTACTTCAAAAGGTTTCCGCATGAATCACGGAATAGTACATGCTGGGAATTTTGTGATCTTCTCTGATGGGGATCGGATCCAAAAATGCGTTCTAGAGAAAGAAAAAAGATAGGACATCTTAGAAATTAGGATGCGTCAACGTTAAGGCCTACTCCCTCCGACCATGCATAAGTGTTTGATTTTTGTACTAAGTCGTCGAACTATCTTAAGGTTGACCAAACTATTTAGAAAAGTTATAGCAACATGTGTGACACATAAAAAGTACATTATGAAACTACATTTAAAGATGAATCAAGTAAGATTTATTTGATACCCCCCATCAAATAAATGTATTTCCTCAGTCCTAAAATAGATGCATTAGATTTGTCAAAGTTTGGATGAATCTATATACTAAATAGTGCGTCATTTAAATTTTAACAAATTCAAGATATCTATTTTGAAATGGGACAAATCCGAGGTATCTATTTTGGAAAAAGTTATATGCCTTAAGCGGAATGGAGGTAGTAAAGGTGATCAATTTGTTTTTATTTGGGACAAAAACTAAACATAGATTTATTCGTGGAGTAAGGAATAGCGCATGCGAACTAATATTGGACCCCGGCTTTGCGGTTTGCGCCTGTGAGCAGGAAATCAAAATAAGCCAACCCAATCGTTCGATCCTTTTAAGCCAAGTTGCCCAATAACTGTACCAGCCCATTTCTCAAAACAGAAAGCTACAAAACTGCATTAGGCTATCGGCCCATTCACCCCTCTTCAAATGGTTGGCTCCTCCTCAGCCCACCCAACAACAAGGATCTAGGGGCCGAATTCGCCTGCGTGATGCAAAGCGGCCCTCCGGCCACCGTCGCCGCGCCGCTTCCGGGGTGCGTCGCTAGCATTCTTCCAGTCACTGATCACCGGCGAGACCAAATGTAGGGCGAGGAGAACTCCACGTATGAATTTTACATTGTACCGATCGATCGCTCATTGGTTTGAATCAGGCGGCCTGTTCAGTTTCAGGAAGGTGCAGAATTTCTCTAGCACAGCACATCACCTCTGAATCACACATTATAAAGGTAAAATCACATGATTGGCTAAATTATTTCATCGATACATTTTGCAGTTATCTTCATTCAGTACTAGAAAAAACCAAAATCCAATTCTTGTTCAGGATACACAGCAGCGTATTATCTTTTCAGTGTTCTCCTCTGCTTCACGCCTGCTCGATTCACTTCATTTCATTCAGCACACCGTCTCTGAATCACCACTATAGAGCTAGAATGGCAGGGACCGACTGAGTTTGCTCATCGATCCGCTTTGCAGCATCCCGATTCAGTAAAAAAAAAAGATGCTCAGGAGAAACAACAGTGTGTATCTTAATTATCGTATCTTATCGTCACTGTAAAATCTATCACCCAAAGTGTCTGCAATCATACACCTTTATTACCAACCAAAAATCTAAGAAAGGTGCAATCTTTCAGAGCTTACTGTCTCGGACAGTGCTACACATGTTGTCCCTGTTAAACCCATCACCCAAAGCGCCTGCAATCATCCACCTTTAATAGCAACAAACGATCTACCCCAGATGAACCGAATCAGAGAGATCAAAGAAAGGCGCAAGCTTTCGATCGACACGCGGTTGCCGCGCTTTTTGTCATCACGGATTATGGGCCAAGGATCCGTGGGGTCAGGAGTTATCGTAGTTTTTGAGTGCTAAGCTTCTCACACTTAGGCAGCCAGCCCCATGATGCCGGTGAACTTGCTCCGTCTACTACCACAGCTAGCGAACAGTAGCACCGGGGGCAGATGGATGGCTGGGACTGGGAGCTTTTGCTTTCCCAGCTGCAATTATTCTCAAAGTGTGGCAGATTAAAGGCAGAAATGGACGGCCGGGTCTCGTTCCATGCTTAGTCTTTCTCATTATGATCTCGGTTATCTGTTTCATTTGTTATTATCTGATCGCTACCTGGCTCTCTTTCTCCAATCCTTTTCAAATCAAGCCCATGGATTCTTTTTCTCCCGATTTTAGCACATGGATATTGCAATCCTTTTCAAATCAAGCCCAGGGATTCTAGCACAGAAACACAGCCAGGGGACCCATAGATATTAATAATTTTGCATCTTTGTGGATACTCCATCGGTTCAAGTTGATGATGTGGTCCTAAAATAGTCAAGGTTTTTTATTCTGTATGCTCGCTCCGTTTTTATTTACTCCATGTTATAGTTTTAGTTTTTAAAAAATATACTTTGTCAAGTTTGACTGAAAATACATGAAAAAATATGAACATACATAATATGAAATGCATGAGTACAAATGCATATAATATGAAAATGCACTTTCTTTCCCAGCTGCAATTATTCTCAAGCTTGCAAATTAAAGGCTGAAATGGATGGCCGCGTCCCTTTCCATGCTTAGTCTTTCTCATTATAATCTCGATTGTCTATTTCATTTGTTATCTGAACGCAACCTGGCCCTCTTTCTGCAAACCTTTTCAAATTAAGCCCAAGGATTTCCCAACGATTTTAGCACATGGATATTGCAGTTTCTAGCACAGAAACACAACTAGTGGACTCATCCATATTGTTTTTTTGCAGCTTCATAGATACTACATCGCCCATCGGTTCAACTAGATGATGTGGTCCGGAAATGGTCGCATTACGCTCTTCCAATATTTCCCGCCAAACAAGCATGAACATACAAGGGAAGACATGCCAAATATAATAGAACCACTAAGGGAGAAAAACTTGACATGGTCTTCTCCTCGCACTCTCTTCTTACCCATAACTATGAGCAAAAGCACAATTCACCTTCTGCTTTCTTAAGATATAAGCATTAAGGAAGAGAAACAAGCTTCCCGGTCTCTGTATTGTTGTACTTTCTGCACACTGACAAATTTAGCAATGGAACGAGGTGTGCGTTGACAATTGATGAACTGATCCTTCATGTTGTTATAACTGGAATCACAGCAAAGTTGCAAGGTCTATCAGGGAGAGAATATTTCTTTTGTTACTTTGTAATAATGGAGGAGCATGCATGAGGAGGCCGGGTTGGATGTTTGACTTGAACAGCGAGCACCGACAAAAATCTGATACGCTGCTGTGTTTCTTTCTCCGGCTAACTTCGGCTGAATTATTGGAACCAAACCAAAGCAAAGTGATTGTGGAGTGAGTGACACCAGACCATATTTGATGGTTCTGGTGTGATTTCCCTGCAGTACAATCCAGGATTCTAGTTGTCCTTCTTGGTACTGTTCTCTCCTTTAATAATTCAGTGATGTCCAGGAGACAATTCAATTTAGCCGACCTGAATTCAGTGGCGTAAGCTCATGAAAGAACTAATTAGATTTTTTTTGTGCGAATATAATTCATGGCTAATTTTTTTTGTTTATATGGCTACATGCACACTTCTATTTTGACCTGATTAGTTCCATTTTGATGCCAATGTTTTGACACTTTTATTCTTTCTCTTTGCGGAAATAAAAATTTCATTTCCTGAGGTTGCTCAATATGATGTTACCGAGTTTTTATGCAGCCGCCATACAGTAAAAAAATGTGAAAATCATTATTTTAGAATATCCAATCTGTAAATTCCAATGATATATGGAGATATGCGTAAGGTGATTAACTCCCTGTCTTCAAGGAGTACAAGATATTTCAAGGGCTAGTGCATTTCTTGACAAAGGGAATATAGTAGTATCGTGGAGATACCAATTATGCCCAACATCCATAACAACGAAACATCCTAAAGATATTATGGATGCACACAACCCTAAACAAAAATAAGAATAAAAAATAAAAGATCCCGCTATAGTAATCAATTCAATGTAGCTGCAACACAAACCACTCCAAAACAACACCCATTCATAGGAACCGGTCCATATGTGTCGTCACCGCCCGATCGTAGGTCTTAGATTTTCACCCTACATAAAGTCCGTGCTCTTAAAATACTGTCTTCAACAAGGTCATTGCCAGACACAACTAATTAAGGTCAAACCTTGCATTTCATCCTGAAATATAAGACTATGTACTCCTCATGTATTGCCGCCCCTGCTTGCCTATGCCACAGCTACAAGTCACAAATCATGATTCTCCATTTAAATGTTTTTGGGACTCATGCTACTTAAAACACAAGTTTTCTTATGGTATCTTCTACATTAGAGGCTTGACACTAGAGAACTTTTACAGAGAAACACCTTTTCATCCCTGATTAATCTTGCATCATGTGTGGCCTAGTTCGTCTAGAAGCAAGAGATCATCTTTTTTTCAACTGTACCTTTGCTACTTGGTGTTGGTTTGCCTTGGTCGCTGGATGGATTATTCAGAACTGGGATATCCATGATGTCATTAAATCTTTCAAGGGCTTCTTCAAAGAACCTTTTTATGGAGGTTTTCATTGTGGATCTTTGGTCCATTTGGACAATTAGAACCTATCACATTTCTAAGGAATCGTGGCCAGTCTTTTTTGATGCAAGAAGAGATTCAAAGAGGAGCCAGACTGGGTTATTCACTTGCCAACAAGAAGTCAGTTCCCTTCTCATCTTGGGCACAAAACTCCATTTAACTTGCTTTGATAAGGTAGTTAGTTTCCATTTTCTTGTGGTAAACATCTCATGCGAAAAATCAGTAAATATACACATCGAAGATCCTATTGTTTACTTTAAAAACACACATATAATACTAGTGTGTATAAGAGGACAGTTACAGCAGTAGCCCATATTATGATTGTATACTAATTTTATGTCATATTGATTGTATATTTTTATTGCCAAAATAATATACACCTGACAAAACAAGAACTCAATGTAGCGATCATTTCTCACACATCGTATCCTATTGCCGCTCAACTCTGATCGATACTCTAGAATTTTCTGTTAGCTTATATCTAATCATACACTAAAACCCACAATGAAAATATTTGTTAGACCATAAACTTTAGAAATCTCAACAAATGTATTTAAGGAGACTCGCACACACACACACACACACACACACACACACACACACACACACACACTGAAACACATACTACAATTCATGCAAGTGTCATCAATTAATCCGCGGAAGCATGTCACTTTGTTTTTTTATTGCTCTCGCACTTACAAGGTTTGGTTTCAAAAAAATTTAAGGGAAAAAGGAATAAAGTAACATAAATTTCGTCAAAAAATACTCCCTATGTTTCAAATAATAAGATGTTTTACCCCTTTTTTTCTAAAACACATGTATCTAGAAGATTTTTAGTGTATAGGTTCGGAGCAAAATAAGTGAACCAACACATTAGAAGGGTGTCTAGATAGATGTGTTTCAAAAAAAGACTAAAGCATCTTATATTTTGGAACAAAGCGAGTAATTTACTTTAGAAAAGCTCAAACATATTTTTAAATGATAGACATTCCAATTTACATTGTACAATAAAAACATCACAATTAATTGTTACCAATATTGGATTATTTCTAATTACATTAAGTGTTAAAGAAGTATAAATGTTTTGTATAAATACTAATAGTCAGATATGCGCTAGGCAGCGTGATGTAGATAGGTGATAGCCAACATGGCAATAAGCTTGTGGTTTAGCTGTATATGCCATGGTCAAAGAGATTGGAGAAATTGGTGTGTATTTGTTTTTGTCCAAGTGTTCACTAAAATATTATCCAATCAGGTATATGAATGACCCAAATTATAACTCGCATCTAGCACTATCCAGATACAACGAGTTGGCTCCTGGTTCTTTCACATTAGCAGATTCCCACCATGATGGCCACGCCCACAAATCTGCTATACACCTTCGCAATTCATTGAGTCCATGAGTCGTTCTAGTGCTCTAAAAATCTATGCACCACGTTAAGCCATGGCCTATCAAGCGTAGAAGTGATTTTAGTGAATGGTCTATCTATATGAGAAATCGATGCCAGGAGCCATACCAAGGCCAAACAATAAACAAAACCCACTTGCCGCAAGCCCTGAGATGGAGACCACGAGAGGACCAACAACACAAAAATAAAGACCATACCATACATCAGAACCAAACCACGAGGACCACTTTTGGAATAATCGCGCAAGTGAAATGTTTGAAAATATTACTGCGTATTATGATACTACTCTCTCTGTCCACAAATAAGTGTAATTCTAGTTGTTGACTAAGTCAAATTTTATCAAATTTGACCAATTTTATAGATAAATCTAGCAATATATATTACCTCTAATTTATATATTATGAAACTAAATTTGAAATATATCTAGTGGTACCAATTTAGTGTCCTAAATATTGCTATATTTTTTTACAAAGTTGGTAAAACTTTATTAACTTTGACTTAGAACAAGGTTAGAAGTACGCTTATTTGCGAACGGAGTGAGTACTTTCTTGTCAAATATAGTGAAACGCATGGTACCACTGAAGGAGAAAAACTTGGCATCTCCTATCCTAGGACTCTGCTTAGCCATTGCTATCAGCAAAACCACAATTTACTTTCTGCATCCTTTAAGATATACAGTACTATGGAGGAGAAAACTAAGTTTCCTGGCCTCTTATTGTTGTACATTCCACATGTTGACAAATTTAGCAAAGGAACGAGGTGCCCGTTGACAAATTGGACCTTAACATTATAACCATAATTACAACACAGTTCCAAGGTCTCTATCAGGGAGAGAATATCTCTTTTGTTACTAGTAATCATTTTTTTTCCTTTGTAATAATGGAGGAGCATGCATGAGCTAGGAGGAGGCCGGGTGGGATATTTGACTTGCACAGCGACCACCAACGAGAACCTGAGCCGCTGCTTTGTTTCTTTCTGCGGCTAACTTTGGCAGAATTATTGGAACCAAAGCAAAGCAAAGTGGTCGTGGGGTGAGTGACACCAGACCATAGTTGATGGTTTTTGTGTGATTGTCGCCGTGCTGTACAAATCCAGGATTCTAGTTGTCCTTGCTGGTACTGTACTCTCCTTTAATAATTCAGTGAGGTGTGAGGCCGGCCTCCACGGGAGACAATTCAGGTTAGCCGACCTGAACTAGTTAAAGCTTAAGCCTATGAAACACCTACTAAGGCTTTGTGTGCGAAATAGTTCATGGGTAAGTGGGTACCAAATTGTTTTTTTTGGACTTTATGCAAGAGCGGCGATTTCTTAATTTTTGGAAGTAATGTGAAACTCGTATTTTTAGAAGCTCAAAAGGTTATGGTTTTCTAGCATAGGCATGTGGATGTTTTTAACATATCTGTAGAATTTTATTTAAAATACAATAATTTTTAAGCTACAAAAAAAATTAAACAGCCCTAAATAGATCCGTTGATGAGATTTTATATAGACATCTATATAATATAAAAAATTGAGATGGTAAATTAATATTGTTTAAGATTTTTAAAAGGAGAAAAGGTCTCTAGGGAGCCCGGGATCAACTTTGCATTTTGGGTCCTCATGCTACCTATATCTAGGATAGAGTAGAACAAGCC
The DNA here is from genome assembly GCA_916181665.1 of Avena sativa. Lineage (NCBI taxonomy): Eukaryota > Viridiplantae > Streptophyta > Magnoliopsida > Poales > Poaceae > Avena > Avena sativa. The sequence goes on from OV702280.1 coordinate 431,995,045, forward strand.
GGCGACACGAGTTCATGCATAGCTATATGTTTCGATATCCATGCTAGCTCGCCTTGAGACATCTATATTCTTTTTTTTGAACATTGAACGGGTGCAAAGCACCCGACATATATTGCTGCAAAGAAACCGATGGAGTACATAGAGGCCAAAAAGATAAAAATTACATAGAGGCCCAAGAAATTGCATTGAGGACCCTAAAAGAAGTTTGAAAAAGCAATCCAGTCCTTGGTCTTCATCCTCCTCCAGATCGGCGACGAATCTCCAGCATCGACGGCCGTCCAAGCCATAGGAAGCGACCGACGAGAGGAGCAGAGCAGCGCGGAGCAGCTGCCCTACTGCCATAGGGTCCGGCGTGATGACGGAGCAGCCGCCAAAGAAACGCCGGAGAGAAGCTCCAGGAGTATCAACCGCCGCCGCAGTCAACCAGACCCAGCTCTCCTAGCCATCACCATGGTAGCCAGAGGAAGCTGGAGAGGGAACCTGCCTCGGCATGGACAGCACCAGCATCCAGAAGAGGAAGAGGAAGGACGACACAACACTCCGCAACCCCCTCGCCTCCACGGCCGGCCGAGAACGAGAAGCCGCTGCACCACCCGCCACCACGCCCTTCTCCCCCGCCACCACGGCCGGCCAAGAAAGGCATCATAGCTTCCACTCCCACCCCAGATGCCGGTTCCTAGACCCTTATTGAGAGCCTCCAGCAGCAGATCTCCCCCAAGGCTTCGGCCACCGGAGCACACGAGAGAGAAATCCTACCGGCATGCCCCAGATCTGGGTCAACGACCTGGGCAAAACTCCGGGACAGAGCCCGAACCCGCGACGAAACCACCGCAAACCAACCTACCTACTATCCTAAACTACTCCGGCGCCTCCTCTCCGCCACCTCCGGCCGGCATCGCCGCCGGAGGGGCTCGGGATTGGCCCGGCTGCTTTCTTTTTCTCTCGGGGAACTGTTCAAGGGAGAGGGGAACGGAGTGGTAGGTCGCTTTTTTTGAGACATCTATATTCTACACAGCAATAATTGAGAAAAGAGATGTATAGATTTTGACATTTTTATATGGTATAGGTCATATGTTTTAGAAATGGAGGGAGTAGTTTAGGATGGATAACGATCGGAGCATATTTTTCCCTGCGCACGAGCTCATGGCCTCATGCATGCATGCATAGCCACTCCATCGATATCTATGCTAGCCGGCCTTGGGACATCGATATTCTACAGCAATAATTGGCATGCAAAAGATGAGTGAGCGGTGAGCCTGTGTCCAAAAGGGCAGAGAACTAAGCTAGCGCTCTAGCGTCTATCGGCATGCACAGCTATGGAAATATTTTGCAGCAAGCTAGAGTATTAAAGGTAGTTGAAGTGCACAGAAGATTCGAGCGGTGTGCTAGAACACGAGCATCATCGCCTTGCCTGTGTCGGGACATAACAGACGTGTCTTGTTTCTCCCTCGCGTCCTTCTGTTGTCCTTTGTTCCTAGCTAGATTCTTTGTCTCTAAAGAAACGAAGGAGCACTATATACTTGTGCCGTGTACGTATGTGTTCTTTTTATAACGTCCACGCTTATGATCTGCCTCACTTAATAAGTGTCCATAATGCAAGTAAAAACAAATGAAAAAGGATAGATAAGCCCATGGTCTAGTGGCGAAACTTTGGGAATTATGTTGTTTGTTATGTTGGTACACGTTTTGGGCTGCTTTATTTATAAAGCGGGGCGAAAACCTGTTTCAAGAGAGTACATGTTCTGGTTTTCTTCTTGCTTCCTTTTCCGCGGTATCATACACTGTTTTTTTAAAACAAAGGCAAAATCTTTGCCTCCGTCTATTAATTAAAAAAAGAACTATCCGGTTAATTAACGGAAAACCGGACGAAAACCGCTATAACAACGCCACAATGGGACAATATCTGAAACATGCAACCTCACTCTAACCAAGAAGCACTCTCGACCTACTACGGCAAACCGATGACACAAGAAGCACCATGCCATAAAGAAGACCCACCGACCAGACAACCCAAAAGAATCATCAAGATTTCGTTGCTACGCCCCTATTTCTTCTTTTGCTCACGAGAAATAGCTTCCTGAGAGAATTCTTCACCTTCTTGATTGTGTGCTTCAAAGCCGTCCCCGTCAAGACATAAGCAATATCTTTACCATACCCAGGGCTCGCTGCCTCTAGGACTCGTAGAATGTAGCCAAGTTTCTGCAGATTAGACATGCCAAAAAAAGGCGTGGCGAATAAATTGGTCTCCATTACAATAATTTTTTTGATAGATATAGATATTGCTAAACAGTGGCGGAGCTTAGTGTAGTTCGGGGATTTTTTTTGTGTCCTTATCCTTAGTTAGTTACTTAGTGAGTAGCTAGGATTATTGGCGTGGTGCCGGGTTTATTTCGTGCACGCAGCGTTACGTATACGACTCCATGCATCCTCGATCAATTCGCGACGATCGACGCAGCCTTCACTTGTCTGAACGTGACGCGTGTAGTACGAGACGTGCCCGTAACAACCGAAGAAAGAACAAAGTCATCGTACAGTACGACATACACGACCGATCCACTGGATCTCGTAAATAAAAGTCGGACGCGCGCCACGCACACGGAGCATGACGTACGTACACGCTGGCCATGTTCTCTGCACGTATCGTACCTACTACTCCACCTTTGACCCGCTAGAAACCGTACAAATTTCCGCACGGATTCCGGTGCGGCGACGGGCGGACGGTCCATCATCAGGCGCCCCGTACGTCCAAACACGTGACGTCTTCTCCGTGGTCCTCTTCCTCCTCCTCCTCAGGACGGGATCCAGCTAGCCCGGCGTGCGTGCATCACGCACGCGCGCGCTACCGCTCGGGGGGCCGGAAATCTCTAGCGGCACGCGCGTCCGAGGCCTAGGCGGCCGTACACCTGTCCAGCCTTGCTCCGGTGGGTCTCGTCCGTCCGCTAGCTCCTCGAGCTCGGCCGGCGGTGCCATGCATGCACGTAGACGTAGCCCCACCGCTGGCGCGCGAGGGCGCGGTTTCGTCCGTACCCGGACGCGCGCGTGCCGACCGCGGGCTTGCCGTGCGAGCTAGCGGCATGCATGCATGCACACGTGTATGCGAGGCCAGGAGGTCCGTCATGGTAGGCTAGGCCGCTAGTGTACCCTATATGGTCATGCCAAGTTTGTCCAAAAAGGTTATTTCTATTCAAACTATGTACTACCATCCACTGGTGTGGTGCTTTCCAATCGCTTCATAGAGAAAAAAAATGACAGGTTTATGGGCATATGCCCTCGACCAAGTGTTCGGTACTCCCAGTCCCACCGTTCTGAAAAAAAAAATCGCAGACTTGTCTCATACTGTATACATGTATCTTTTCTCCATCGTAGCTACCGACAGTGAAATCCTCTCACCACTGTGACTGAGAATGTTGTGTGTAATGTTGTGTACCAAATACTTATTTGCTTGTCTCTGTAGCGGACATTTGTACTTCTCATGATGATCACTAGAAGCAAAATGCGGCTATAACATTATCCGAGACATACATGCATATTTTCTATAAATATACAAATGCGTTTAGCAAGTGCACTTGCACTTGTAGTAATACTTTCGACACTACATGCGCAGCAACTGAGGACGACTCTGGCCTCACACTACTGTGATGGTTTGGTGCAATAGCGACATTACATATTGGATTCTTTTCATTGTTTCTCGTTTATTTGCAGAAGGCCGTGAGCAGCACATAGAAGATACTCGGTACTTGTTCTTCTTCTTTTCTCGTAAGAACAAACTATCGTGATTTTTTTACGCATGAAAATCCTAGGTTAGTTTTCAAGTGAATTTTGACGATCCATCGTAGTTGTGACATACTCTCTCAATGTGCACTGTGATTATTGAGATAATGATTTGACATATAATCTATTAACACACAATTATGTACACAAGTAAGTATTTTCCAATAAATAACATTAATTCTATATCACATATTTGATAGTTCAACATGGTAGCTTTTTTACATAGCACATAATATGTTAGTGGTACCATGTACAACTGGGTTGAGCATACATGTGGCCCCTCGCTCCGTCAAACTCTACGGCATCATCACCTTTGAGATCCCCACTATTTTTGTCGCTTGTACAAGGCTATGAACTTCTGACTTTGAGCTTTGTAAGCAATGCGACAATAGCGGCATCCATACCATCCATTGTTGTTTTGCTGAAGACTGCATAGTTCTCACATGATAAATTTGGTTGACGTGTGACGACAACATACAATGGGCCCGTACCCTGTGCCGTCTGTAGAAGACTGCTGTGTGTCACATAGCCACCATATATGTTTACTTGTGGAGATACCATGCACGGGCACGGCATCGGTATGATACATCAGTACCTTGATCCTCTCTCTGCATATTTGCTAGTGGGCCACGTATTTTGTGTTGATTGTCTGAGCAATGATAATGATATGGTGTGTACATGATGTGGGAAGTTCTTCTCCTATATTTTGTTATCTCATATTAACACCTTTGGCAAGTGCATCTATTATTGGAATGGCTTTATTTTTTTGGACAAGTAAGAATAACATGCATATGTAGTTCACAAAACTATAATGATATCACCGACACAAGAAAATTCATGGTTAGTTTTTCAGGCAATTTTTTATCGTCCTATGTAGCCTCTTCACATAGTCTCTCAAATGTGTGTGCTGTGTGTGATTCTTAAGACAAGGATTTGATCAACAGGTAATCTAACATAAGGCTATATACTATACCTGACATGGGTAGCTTTCAATAGATCGTGCGTAGCCTGCTAATTAACGATGTCATCGTCTACAACCACCGGGCTAGAACGACCTGCCCCAACCCCCACGGGTTGAGTGCCCACCGATCGGCGATCGAGCTCTACACACTACTCTAGCATAGCATCACCAACCGGGCCGGGGTGTGTCAAGAGACTGTGCGACACACGCCGCACATCTCCCTTGCACACACCACAAAGGACTGCACGGCATTGCGCCAGCTGCTGGCCTATACCATGCACTCTATAGCGCCTCTACTCGGCCGGAGGGATCAGAATCAGATGCCCACACGGCTACACACTCCGTGCCCAAAAGACACGCGGATGCATGTAGCGCTACGACGCGAGCCTAATTTGTCTCTCAATACGAGCGGTGGATATCACACATGTTTTTTCTAAAAAGAAACAGATCGATTGGCGAAAAAAAATTAGATGGAAGAAAATATCATGCATGATATATAGCACGAAATCAGGAGTAAACATGGCTGAATATACGCTGGAATTGATGGTCTGATCATGGCCAGATCATTTTCGTGAGGATACTAAGCTGTGCGACATTAATGGCCAAAGATTTTTAGATACGCCGAAATAAATGGGGAAAAAAGAATAAAGTGAAATAAATATACAGGGTACTAAATAAAAGGAATCGCAGATGGCAACAAACAAACCGCAGCAGCCCCGCTCCCCCGTCCCACCTCATATACACGCGCCCCTCGCCTCGCCCTCCCTCCCTCCCTCCCCGCAGTCGCACACACACAGAGCACGGGCGCGCCGTTGCAGCCGAGCGGGCGACAGAGAAACCCAGGCCAGCAAGACCACCACCACCAACCCTAAATTCCCACACCACCATGCAGCGCCCGCCGTGCCGCCGCCGCTGCCGCGCGCTCTGACGCCGTGCGCACGTCGCCGTCGATCGTAGCCTGCTAGCGTTTTCTTGGGACGACAGGGAGGATTAGGTGTGTCGTACATGGGCGTGCACCTGCTGAGGAGGCAGCACTCGTCCGCGGCGGCGTCGTCGGGAGGGTCGACCGGGAGCGGGACGATGCCGCCGAAAGGGTGCATGGCGGTGCGCGTGGTGGGGCCGGTGGGCGGCGGCGAGGGGGACCAGCAGGAGGAGGAGCGGTTCGTGGTGCCCGTGGGGTACCTCAAGCACCCGCTCTTCGTGGGCCTGCTCAAGGAGGCCGAGGAGGAGTACGGCTTCCGGCAGCAGGGCGCCATCACCATCCCCTGCGGCGTCGAGACCTTCCGCCGCGTCCAGGGACTCATCGACCACCGCCACAAGAACGGCGGCAGCGGCAGCGGCAGCGGCAGCGGCGGACTCGTCTCCGTCGGCCACCACCACCACAACCATGGCTCCTCGTCGGGCCACCTCACCTTCCACATCGCCGGCTGCTTCAGGGCATGAAGATCGATGCGGATCCTGATGGATGAATCCGAAGTTAGCCGTGTCCCCTCTTCTTGCTGTTCTTCGTTGATTAGAGTTTTAGATATGGTGAGAGAAATGGTCGAAGGATCATCAGAGCATGGGTGAGTACTAGTGCTTGGATCTGCCTGTTGCAAAGAATTGATGATGGATCTTTAGGATTTTGTTCTACTAGGTTGTGACCATGTTGATGATGATGATGAAAAAATGGAGATATTTCAGTGCTTAGATTGATTAACCAGATGCTCGATCTCTTCCTCCTCCTTTTTGTTGAATTCCTCGTCCCTTTCCTTTTGTGAATTGCCTTTTTCTCCTTTCAGATGATTGTGCGGTTGGTAGCACATATCCTCTTTCAAGCAAAGAATCTTTCTTTCAGGGGTGTTGTTCATGATCAGGATTCATATATACACATGCGTAGGGATGAAGAATTGAAAAAGAATGCTTGCACACAACTAACAGGGCAAAGAACTCCATGACAAGAGGAAAAATGGAGAGTTTTGTGTGGCGCTAGCTAGGTGTAGCAAAGGCTCTCTCTTTTTCTTTCTTTTTGGGGTTCTACCAGTATATCTTTCTGTCGTCCCGTCTACTGCCTGTCTCCTATATTAAGGTCCCCCAATCAAGCAAGGGATTAGTGCCGGCTGTTAATTAGTACTACTATAATCATCATCATTATTCTGTAGGCCTTTACTAGTACTCCACTGATGATGAACAAAGTGTAGGCCACCCATACGTACATATCCATCTTTAAATGAACTATTGTCATGTTGCGAGGTTGGTTTCATCACTTGGGAATTGGAACACCTGTGCAAAAGTCTGCAACCGTTCAGGGCTTGTTGTGTGTCTATCTGAGAGCAAGGGCGGCGCTGCTGCTGCAGTGTAGAAAGGATGGACGGATGGAATGAGACAAAACTTCTTAGGCCAGAAGGACCAGCAGTACGAGAAACTAAAGCAAGGTCCCTACTGACCAAGCATGCAGATAGTCTGGCCTAATTACTTTTGTTTCTTTGCTTTTTTGGTTTCTTCCTCTCATGCATGCCCTTCTTGGTTTAACCCCCCTAGATGGATAAAAACGATGGCCCAGGATTGATCATAACAAAAGGTGAGTGAAACATAAAGAAATCTAATGGATGACTGTTTGTTCCCTGTTACTAGCAAGGGGTGAACCCATGTCCTCAAATGATCAAGAGTTGGACAGAGAGGCGGTGATGGTCGATGTTGAAATTGGCAAATGAAGGGCGATGGGGAATAAAAGGGGGGAAGGGTGAGCGAAGCGGGGTAAGAGAGCGGACCGGTGATTTCAACATCCTCGAAGGCTCGTTGATGAATGGACAGTAATATCGGGGCTTCCACCATGTGATTTGGCATGGTGGGTGGTGGGCTGCTAGAGGCGACAATGCCATATTTGAGATGAAGCGAGAGGACTTGGAGCGAAGGATACCACTCGGCGGCGAGGCGAGATACATAAAGGAAAGGACAAATTAGAGTGTTGGAGAGGAAGAACCGAACAATAGGAACCCGGTTCGGCGCGCCCTAGTGTTAATTAGTGTCGTGCCATATGTGTGCGTGTTTGGAAGACAGTCATACGCGTTGCGCCGCCGCCGAGAAAATTCTAGAGCGGAAGGATAACTTCTTTTCAAAAGAAAGAAATAAGGTTTTACAAATCACTCGGTTGCCTCTAGCCACGGACGCCCTTCTCCGGTAACTCGCTATATTTATTCTGTCAAAAAAAAACTCACTATATGTAGTAGATTTTATTTTATGCGCAGAATTACACTCTGCTTTTCTTTGGAGTAGTAACATACGCTGGTTTTATTTATAAAGCGGAACTAAAGACTATTTCGAGAAGGAGTCCTGCTGCTAATTTCCAGTAAATTTGTCTAGCTACAGCCTACCAAAACCCATGCAGCAATTCCGAACCCCCCCAAAAAAATGCCCGGTAAAAATCTACTTAGCCATGTGGTCATCCCCGCCGCCAGTGATTGGCACTTTGGCGCGGCGCTGCTGCGGAACATTCGCGGCACCAGATAATAATTCTGTAGTAGTACCAGCAGGAGGAAGGAGCCGCACGGAAGGGCGATGATACGGAGCATCCTTTTTTCTGTACGGGCCGGACTCGCTCGCGGACGGACGAAGCGGAGACCACAACGTGCGTACGTGCCCCTTCCGTTCCGGTGACGAGAGAGAGACTGTAGTGTCAGTCCGTCAGCGACTATTCTATCGGAGAATTAAATTCCCCCTTCTCGATCAGGCAATGCGGTGGTGGTGGCAGCGGCGCCGCTCCAACCTCGGATGTGGACGCGCACGTACCGCCGAGCGAAATCTTTCGACGGGTGGAGTGGAGTGGGGTGGAGACGTATCCGCGGTGGGGTGGTGGGCAGGACGGGGATTTGATTTGGAGGTGAGGAATGCCCCGCTGGTTACGGCGGTCGCGGCGACGTCGCGCGCAGGCGCAGCCGGGGAAGAACTAGACCTGGTGTCGTCCCCGAGCGTGACGTGTTGCATTGGCAGTTCTACTTGTACGTAGTATATTGGAATTTCTGTATAATAAATAGATTCCGAAGATGTACACCATCTGTTTCATACTACTCCCTCCGTTTCAAAATATAAGATGTTTTAGGTTTGTGAAACAAATGTATCTAGACTTATTTTAGTATATAGGTTTACTCAACATAGGAATGAATCTACACACTAAAATAAGTCTAGATTCGTTTTTTTCACAAACCTAAAACATCTTATATTTTAAAACAGGGGGGGGGGGAGTATTACCTAGTATGAGTTCATTGAAATTCATTACATTGCTAGCAGTATAGATTTAGTATTAAAAATCGTGTATTTTTCTATATAATTAGTCAGACCTAATGAAGTTTGACCTTGACCAAGCCTAACGCGCGGAGTAATATAAAACGGAGGGAGTATATTACTCCATATGTTATACCCACTCCGTCTAGAAAGTGCATAGATACATGTGAATCTATACAAATCCAAATCGTTTATTTGTTGACGGATGGAGTACTTTATTTAGAAGGCCTTTATTTTTTAGCCTTTTATGTTGTATGCATATGTCAAAAAAAAAGTTATAGTACATGATACATTACCAATTATTATTTTGTGAACTTCATTGTTTGTTAACTATAGATGCCACATATTGATATTCCTTTAGGAAACAACCATATGCATGCATAGAATAAAAAAATAGAACATCTCAAGCACTAGCACCTGATGGCTTTTTGTTAAAAGACAGAAGTCCACACGAGCCACCCAAATATTCAGCCACCGGCGGGACTCAAACCTAGGTCAGCAGGGAGTAGAAACCAGCTCTCTAGCCACCAGGCTATTGCCGGGTTCTCTATCCATAGAATAAAACATTCCCTAAATTTAGCAAACTCATAATACAATAAATCAATTGGAATGTCTAGCTCGACCACCATGTCGTCTATCATGGTATTGCTGACAAGTATGTCATGAGAGGTTCCTCTTGGCGAGGAAAAGAAGGAGACATAAAGTGGGTGGATGTCTGGAGTTATTGTTCTGTTTGTACGTACGTAAACTAGAATTTCGGTTAAAAACTGACTCTAAGTAATAGCAAGATGATAGTTATTTTTAGCTTATTATGTTGTGTTGGGGATAGAGGAAGCTTTTTCTACCATCATTATTATCTCTGGAAGTTGCTTTTTTCCACACATACATAATCACGTGATCGGAGACTACAAAATTTCATTTGAAAAGTGGACACCATATGAATTCTCCTACAATAGATAAATTTGTTTTCAATTTTAAAAACTAAAAACATCACTTACCTGAAGTTGACAATTTTTTATTTCATTTGTCTCATTCGAATAAACAACTGTCTACTGATTTTTCTGAACTTCATTCTTTGTAAATTATAGATGCCACATATTCACTCTAGGAAACAACCATACGCATAGATGTAAAAAAATCCGTTGATCCATGATTTCAATCTATCTATGCAAACTCACACTACAATAAATCCGTTGATCCATGAAAGTCTCGGATCGTCACAGAAGACCCAAAAAAATGCCATGGACAAGGATTTGTCATGTATCGAGAATCATAGATAGATTGTGTGACACTTCAAACATCTGTCGTGGATCATCGATTTCCGTGGTAGATCTCCACCGTCAAAGATTAGCATATCTGGCCCAGATTAGCTCCGGACTTTGTGACAGACTAAAACATCACAAATTCATTTGGGGTGGCAGCTAACATGGACATGACATCGCAAACAACTTAGATATGACATGTCATCCCAAATTACGGCCATTTCATTTTTATGCATAAAATTCATTAATTTTTAATTGGCGCCATGGCTATATTGTGCGCATTTTTTTGAAACGGTTTTTTAAACCTCAGATTTAATACACAGACATGACATCTATAACAAACAATTATCATTCACGCAATTGAAATCATAGTTTTCACTACAAATAACTCAAGTTGCATCTACATTGCATTGCATAGGATCACAATGCATTTTCTCTGTTAAATCCATGTCTTGGCTCTTTCTTTTTTATTACATACAGGTTCTTGGATGAGACACCATGCCTCGATTATAGCCGAGTCTTGTGCAATTTAGCCAGATCTTCTGCAATTTTAGTCAGCCAAACACTTAGTCAGAATCACCTTGAAGAAATAAGTGTTGCTTCAATTTATAGATATGACTTATCAGGGCAAAGTTTAAATAACCATTTCACTAGGAAAGTCGTGTCAAAACATCTTCTTGTGCTTCAATTTGTCAAAGAAACCAATATTAAGATAGTTCTAATAACTAGACAATATTGTGCTTCATGTTGTATTTTGTACTCGAGCATAACACATCTTATACAATGTATCAACATGTAGACTTTGGTGATATAATATATATGCACTATGATGATGCTACATCTTTATTTCTAAGGATGTTCATGTTGGCTAGCCATGAATTATTCATTATAGAGATCACCACCAACGTCGGAACTATGTTGAGTTCAAAGGGGGCGCTGTCTCCCCCTCACACCATTTGGTGAATACTTCTGTTCTCCAAAATGAAATGAAAGTAGGCAGATGGTTAGTTAATGCATTGTTACTTTGTTGGGACCTGAAATACTCATTACATGCCACCTCGTTGAATATATCTGCTTCACCGAAAGGAAAGAGAATGTGTATGTCTATGTGTATGCACACAGAGATTTAGGTTTCTATAGAGTTGCTTACTTTGTTTTAAGTCTTCGCAGGCAACAAAGATGAACCTAATGTCTTGATGTAAAGCAACCTATATGATGGTATGTATCATAGCGAGCCATCTAGACTTCTTTTAGGGTGTAGGTCCACTCATTTTGTTTGGAACCTACGCACTAAAAGACGTCTAGAACATAGGTTTGAAAAAGAAATCTAAAACATCTACGGATGGAGTAGATCGTAAAAGTAACATATGGTCCGGTTGAAGAAAAATAGTATCGTGTTGTTAGTCACTCGCATGATAGTTTTTTTCTTTTGTAAGCCGTTTGGTATCGACCTCTTAAACGACATTTTAATATGACTTAGATATGGACATTGCAAGATGCAGAAACCTGTAAGATAATTACCCCATTGTCTAAAAAGAATCTGCTTAGTTTAGTGTGTATTATTAGGAGTATCTTCCCGCCCCGTGATCATGACAATCCGATCAATGTCGTGCATCAGCAATCCAGATGAGGTCAAAAATTGACGAACCCGTAGGTCCACCCCACCTTCACATGTATAGCCACGTCGGCCTGATTAAGACGTGCTTAATTATCGCTGATACGCTCGTCTTCCTCTTGCCTGAACCCTCGTCCAACTCGGCACGTCACCCGCCGGACGTTTTTTTTATTTTTTTTATTTTTTATACACACAGATTTCCGCACAGGAATATCTTTTTGTGGACGACGAGTTGCACGAACCATACATATGCCAGGTCCCACGCTGGAAGGACAATCTAGTTGCACGGACCATACATATGTCATGGATATGATAGGATAATCTCCAGAAAGTTCTTGCGTTGGAAATATTTGGTGGTTCAGTTGAATCGAGTACTATACAATATTTTAAATTTTTCACTTTCAGGATTGACTTTGGACGTACGGGTCGGCGTCACCACTCGTCGCATTCTGCTGTCGTTTCGCTTGTGCTGGAGCATATAGGAGAGGAAGCGAGACTACAAACTGTTCTTCTCTTGTATCTGAAAATCTGTTTTCCAAGTGACCAAGTGGTACACACATGTGCTCAAGATCGATACGAAGATCACCGGGACGCAGTAAAACTGTCTGAAAATAGCGATGTTTGCAGTCTCTCTCTCTTGAAATACCTTCGAGCAGTGGCTCAGTACTGCACTGCACTGGATATGCCATTTTTTTCCCAGACTCATTCTCTGGAAGCATAGTAATGTTTGAAATATAAGCAATAATTCATATGATTTAATCTAAATAATAATTAATAAAGCATAATCATACAAACGGTACTAAAACCAATTATTGAGATCAACAAAATAGATGAATAGATTACATCTATAGGAGATAAACCTATCATATCTATACCAAACGCCAGAACAAAGAACTCTAGCATAATCCGAAAAAGATAGTTGAGTATCACGTACAGTGTAGACTGAATAGCAGCCGCAGCGGTCACAGCAGCGTCACCCATGTTGAGGTTGTCGAAAAGGTCGCTGACGTCCGGAAAGAAGTCGTCATTCGAGAACTCGTAGTCGGACGACGTCGTGGTTGCCACAGGTTCACGAGAGACTGGTTCCGGACAGTGGCGGACCTAGGATTTTAGAAAAGGGTATGCCGCATAATTTTTTTAGCTTTTCTATTGACAAAGGTGGATTTTTCAATATAAAAGAAATAATAATTATGAAATATGATACTCCCTTCGACCCATATTAGTTGACTTGGATTTATCAAAAATTGGATGAATACACTATATATGTTCATCCAAATTTAGAAATATTTGAGTCAACTAATATGGGTCGAAGGGAGTATAATAATTTCATAAAAAGATATTTTGTATTATAATTAAAAGGGTTAATATTTGGCCTCCGTGTGCTCCGTTAATGAAGATCTTTGTCGAGTAGCCTACGCCGAGGGTTTTTTGTCTACGCCGACAACTTTTAACTCTCGTATCACGCGCGTCCTGTAATGACAGTAGCTAGATGTTTTCTTTGTTTTCAAAACATACAAATAGATTATTGTCCAAATCAACGCACTAATCAATTAGCTGGTACTAAGTAACTACCAAAGCTAATCAACACGGTGCACTGAATCGAGACATGCATGCATTGGCTGCAGGCTTTACATGCATTAGCTTAGTTTTTTTACTTCAACGAGATATGCATGGTGGCAGGCTTGCATGTATTCTCTGATTAATCTGACACGCTTGGCGGTCTTGCATGTATCAGATAGCTAGCTAACTAAGCGCTCGGTTAATCTGCCAAATCGGTTAAGCTTGCATGACTTGGCGCAGGGTATGCCGGTGCATATCCGGCATACCTTGTAGATCCGCCAGTGGTTCCGGAGGCCTACGGTCCCGATCTGTGGTGCACGCCGCAAGCCGGGATGGGGAAAACGAAAGCGGCGGCGCAAGATTCTGAAGGTAGGCGCGTGTGTAGATTAATTCACCGATTAGGTATAGCACAGACGCTTATATAGTGCAGGTTAGGAAGATCGTGGGGTCAGTCTGAAAATGGTTATAATTAACGCGTCTGTTAATGACTCATAATAAGTTTCCCAACCAGCAAAATAAAGCTCGGCTCGGTGAGATTCCCGCAACCCGCAATCCACAACCCGCGGCGCGACGTCGGGGGAGAAGTGCGCGAGGACTACTCTTCTTGTCACACCTTAGTAAGTGGTGCAACACTCTACTATATAAGGTGGTCCAACTCCCCTTTAACGAGCAATGTGAGACTAAACTTTAGCACCACTAGCACAGCCATATGCTGCCATATATAAGTGGGCCAAAGAAAATTTTAGAATTTATCTAATGGCCAATAGGCCAAAACTTACCAAATTTCAACAATCCCCCACAAAGTCTCATTGGCACATCACATTATTTTCCTTCCAAAACATTGTTTTATATACATGTGTGTAGTGGAGACTGTTAATTTAAACTTCCACGTTAAACTTCATGCTACACTAGCTAGCAACTTGAATAGTGGACTATGTCTTGAACTACAAGTTTTCTGCGTGCTAGTTTCACACAAAATCTAGACCGGTACAGGGCTACCGTCGGCTTTCCCGCGGTTTGGAGCTTATGCGTCATACTCCAGGGCCTTTCATGAGTTTATTAGAGAGCACCCAACTCTAACGGACTGCGACGTTTGACAGTCAGACTCATATAAGTGTGTTCCTCAAGAGATGTTTTGGAGGACAACATCTCCGCTGATAAAAGCCACTTGGAACATATTAAGATAAATATCAATCTGCCATGCAGATTAACAGAGTATTGCATCTTTATGAAGATGTAAATATAATATGGGAATACTCTCCTCTCAGCTGACCAACAGATTGTCTCCCAGCTCTAATTCACGGGATCTCCGATCACATAGAGTGGGTTGCCACTGGGATCAACTCATAGCGTGGGTCTCAAACCCATCTCCCACGATGCATTATCTATCATATTGCGTGATAAACCCTTTGTGAAGGGATCTGCCAGGTTCTTAGATGTCCGACAGATTTCAATCTCCTCTTCACATGCCTTGATGACTTCATATTATCCTTAGAACTGTTTAATTTGACGATCACAGTTCATCGGGATGGCGGGTATTCGTTTTTCAACCACAGGTAAGTCCATCAAGAGCTCACGAAGCCACTCTGTTTCAACAGTGGCTGTATCTAATGCTATGAGTTCTGCTTCCATTATTGACCTCATTAAGATGGTCTGCTTGCAAGACTTTCAGGAAACAGTGCCACCACCAAGTGTAAACAAATAACCACTTGTGGTCTTAATCTCATCAGCATCAGATATCCAGTTTGTATCACTATAACCCTTAAGTATCCGTGGATACCCAGTATAGTGAATACCTTAACTCGCAGTGCCTTTCAAATAGCGCAAAACTCTTTCAAGAACATGCCAATGATCATCTCCAGGATTTGACACAAATCGACTCAGTTTGCTTATAGCAAAGGAGATGTCAGGTCTAGTAGCGCTGGCTAAATACATGAGCAAGCCAATAATTTAAGAATATCTCAATTGATCTTTAGCAGTCTTTCGATTCTTTCGAAGTAGCACACTCGGATCATAAAGCGTTGGAGAAGAATTGCAGTCGCTATATCCAGAGTGACTCATTATCTTTTTCACATAGTGAGACTGAAGCAGTGTAATCCCACCATTGTCAGCCTTTAGTAGCTTGATGTTTAAAATTACATTAGCCACTTCCAAGTCGTTCATCTCAAAGCAGCGAGATAGGAACTCTTTGACCTCCTATAGTAGGTTCTTGATGTTTAGTCGGTAACAACCACGTGCATACAAACTAGAAACGGCTATAATTAGCGCGTCCGTTAATGACTCATAATCAATTTTCCCAACCAGCGTGGCGTGGCGTGGCGTGACTCATAATCATTTTTCCCAACCCGCGGCGCGCGTGCGTCGAGGCGAGGCGAGGCGCGACACGGCGAGGCGTCGGAGGAGGAGTGCGCGAGGGCTACTCTTCTTGTCACACCTTAGTGATCTTCAACTATCAATGTGAGACTAAACTTTAGCATCACTAGCACAGCCATATGCTGCCATATACAAGTGGGCTAAAAAGAATTTTAGAATTTGTCTAATAGACCAATAGCCTAAAACTCACCAAATTCTAACAATTAATTGGCAAAGACACTAATTGCCAAGACACGCAAGTCTTTTGGGGCATTCCGTACGGAAAGATGTGATATATGTGGCTGGGTGTGCGGCAGTTCGTGCCTGTCATCTTCTCTGGGTCCATGGGAACAAAGTTTTCTCGGCGCTACGGTAATATTCCAATATGCTTGATTTGGGCAAAGTTAGTCTGGCGAGTATGTGTCTACTTTCTCTAGGACTGGAATCAGCTGGTGCCGCCTCCCTTGTGTGTTCGGAGGTAAGGCATGTGGAATAATTAGGTAGGTAATGTACGTGGATAATACGTGTAGGAATACTGTCCTGCGGACCGATGGAATAGTTCGTGACCAGCTCTCCCAGTTCGGATGATGCAAATGATCCATATTCTCTCCATTACTTCGTTGGATTAATATTAGTCAGTCCACGTCACGGCCAGGCCAGTCGGCACTGCCATCCTTGTCCGGCCCAAGATTCAAATACATACACATAAATACATTGCTGGTGATTACGGTGTGCCGTGCCAGTATTGTCGACCCTCCGAGATGCTCTGGTCACTTTCTTGTCAATTTATCAGACCAGTGCTTCGATGGTGAGATTTTAGCTGCAAATGGAACGTGTCGGTATTTTTTTCTTCACAAATCTTACCAGTGTTTACTCGGTGAAGTCGGAGTCGCTGCGGAGTGATAATGATGATGTTGGTGGGCAACCTTGACGGCGACGGGCGACCCTCGCTTCGGTGTTTTGTGTGTAGCTCATGTGGATCGCCAGTGTGGCTATGTGAGCCGGTTTTTCAGCCGCCAACTCTGCATTTCTCCTTTATTAATGGAAATGGCAAGCTTTCGTTTGGCAATAAAGTTTTTTTTTAAATCGAAGTATTACAAAATTGAATTATTTCAGTGCACCTAGGAGGAATGCTACAGTTTCTTGATACTGTAGTATTTCTCGGTTTTGGCAAAAACTACAACGCCTTTGGGTAGTGTTGTGTGACCGTCCCTTTGACCAACTCTTATCTTGCATTATGATCTCTTTTCACCCATATATGCTTTGCATGGCTATTGCATACATGGTTGTTTCGTGAGTTCCTTGCATTGACTACTTCAGCTACAACTAATCAACACACTTATACATAAAATGCGTTTGATCAAATTATGCTTGTACTATCAGTCCATTGTGGGTGTCCTATTTTGTAATCGTAGCTGTCCTAGCATATGGCTCTCGATCGCTCGGGTCTGGCATGCGTTGCTGAAGCAGGTTACTGAATGTTGGCAGCTATGAACATCATCGATTACTACATGAAAATGTAATCTTTGACTAACAATGACGAATTCGCCATTGTTAGTCACCATATGGCATTTTATTTTCTTATTCCTTGTGTAAATCGTTTGGTATGAACGTCTTAAACGATATTTGTATATGATTTAGATGCAGACATTGCAAGATGCAGAAAGTGGTAAGAAAAGTATCCCATTGTCTATTTTTTTTGCACATAAAAGGCCACGAGGCCTGGAGCTTTCATTCCAACGGCGTGGGGTGAACAAATACATACAAGGCCATGCAAAGAAGGAAATTACAAACATGCCCTTGAAAATAGCACTAAACACCCTAAAAGAAAACTCGAAAACGCAATCGAGTACATAGCACACGCCAGCGAGCAACCACTAGACGCCACCATCGCTGCACCAGCCGGGGATGACACCACTTGGCTGGGAAGCGGCATGGAAGGGGGCGCAGAGGTTGAAGAAGAGCCTCCCGAGGAGGTTGACGAAGCCCAGACAGGCTGCGTTGCCAGACATGGCGGGGCCAGGCCTCTGACCAAGAGAAGCTGCGGCAAAGAAGAACCACCACTGAAGAACCGCCAGGGGGAGCTGAAGCTCCAAAAGCTCCCCATCACCTCGCCTGCGATCCGAGAAGTTGAGATTGCTTTGCCCTCTCCCTCGCCTCCATGGCCGGCCGAGAGAAAGCAGAGCCGAAGATAAGTTGACCGCAAAACGAAGACGAAGCTCCCGCCACAGACCTAGAAGCAGCATCACGATTCCTTCCTCCCCCTCACCACCACGGCCGGCCGGGAATCGAAGAACCATTGGCAGCTTCCAGATCGAGACGGGAGAGCACATATTGCACTTATTTACTAGGGCTCCCGTACCTATCCCCAAGCTCTCCGCACTCCTACCTCAGGAGCTCGAGAGAGGAAGACCAGGACTCCATGCTTGGAACGGTCGATTGGTCCATTGGATCAGTCTGGTACGTCTCCCAGATCGGACACTCCCTCCGAGCCAGTTTCTCCTCCATCGACTATGTCGTCCCCGCGTCCTTGCTCTCCTGCTGTTGACTCGTCTGTGCGCGTCCACTCTCCATCAGCTGATGCAGCTCCTCGAGCCGCTCGTGCCTCTGCCTCCTGATTCTATGCGCCGCGTTACTCGTGGTTTGCGTGGTGTGCGCCAACAAAAACAGCGCACTGATGGCACCGTCGCTTGGATAGCTGCCTGTGTTGCACAGGCAACTGCTGATCCGTTTGCTGAACCTCGACATTTCCGTGCTGCCCTTGGAATTTCTCACTGGCGTGAGGCTATGGAACAGGAATTTGATGCTTTGGTCTCTAATAATACTTGGCGTCTTGTTGCTCCCCGCCCAGGTATAAATATCATTGATTCTAAGTGGGTCTATAAAGTCAAGCGTCATGCCAATGGTAATATTGAACGATATAAAGCACGCCTTGTTGCTAAGGGGTTCAAGCAGCGTTATGGTCTAGATTACGAGGATACTTTCAGTCCTGTTGTCAAACCGACCACCATTCGTTTGCTTCTGTCCATTGCAGTTACTCGTGGTTGGTCTATGCGTCAGCTTGATGTTCAAAATGCGTTTCTTAATGGTGTTCTAGAGGAAGAAGTGTTCATGCGTCAACCTCCAGGTTTTGAGGATCCTCAGCATCCTACTCACCTTTGTTACTTGCAGAAGGCCTTGTATGGACTTAAACAGGCACCTAGGGCATGGCATGCTCGCCTTGGTTCTGTTCTTCATCAACATGGATTTACACCTTCGACGGCTGACACATCCTTATTCATTCTTCATCGGCCCGATGTGACTATTTACCTATTGGTCTATGTCGATTGATCGTCTCGTTTCTGGCCTTCGTCAAGAGTTTGCTGTCAAGGATCTTGGTCCCTTACATTTTTTCCTTGGCTTGGAGGTTGCTCGTTCTCCACAAGGTCTCTCTCTTACTCAGCACAAGTATGCTACTGATCTTTTGGGACGGGCTGGTATGCTCAAGTGTGCTCCAGCCACCACTCCTATGTCAGCTTCAGTAAAATTGTTTGCTACTAATAGTCCCCTTCTTGAGAATGATGATGCTACTAGATACAGGAGTCTTGTTGGTGGTCTACAGTGTCTTACCTTGACTCGTCCAGATATCTCCTTTGCTGTTAACAGAGTCTGCCAGTTTCTTCATTCTCCCAGTGAGGAACATATGAGTGCTGTAAAGCGCATTCTTCGATATATTCAGCACACTATTGGTCATGGTTTGCTTCTTCGATCCGCTGCCTCTAGTTCGCTTTCTGCATTCTCAGATGCAGATTGGGCTGGTGATGTCGATGACAGACGATCTACGGGGGGATATGCAGTGTTTTATGGTGGAAATTTGATCGCCTAGAGTGCTCGCAAACAGACTACTGTGTCTCGCTCGAGTACTGAAGCTGAGTACAAAGTGGTTGCTAATGCTACTGCAGAGATTATATGGGTTGAGGCATTGCTGAAAGAACTTGGTGTTCGACAGGATTCTTCACCTATTTTATGGTGTGATAATATTTGGGCTACTTATCTCTCGTCGAATCCTGTTTTCCATGCACGAACAAAGCATATTGAGATTGATTTTCACTTTGTTTGTGAAAGGGTTGCTCAGAAGTTGCTACAAGTTCGCTTTGTATCATCTAAAGATCAACTCGCAGATGTTTTCACAAAACCGCTGCCACTTCTATAGTTTGAAGAGTGTAAGCGCAATCTTAACATGTCCACTGTTGCGATTGAGGGGGGCTGATAACGTATGTGTATACGTGCCTGACATGTTTTGTAACGTGTTGTAACCGGATAGATAGGAATGTCTGATTCCTATAACCGATGTATTCTGTAAAGCCTGACACATATATATATACACATCACGATACCACGTCCTATTTGACGTTGAGTATCTTTCCCCAATTTGATTCTTTACAGGCCCTTCAACGTCGTGCAGAGACACCGAAGGGAAGAAACCCCACAAGCGGCGGAGCTGGGGTGGCCAGGAACGCATCCCTTCTCCCTCGCCACCGCGGCCGGCCGAGGAGGGACGCCACCACCAACCACCAGAACGCCACCCAACAGAGGCCTTATTGAGGTAGATGCTGGCAGGATCCATCTCCATCACCACCACAAGGACGATGACGGCGAGGCATACCAGCAGCCACCGGATCTGGCCTAGAGAACACTGCGGCGAACTCCTGGCACGAAGCCAACTACCGGCACACGGCCAATCCCTACTTCTAGAACCTACAGAAGAAGGAGTGCCGGCACCTCTCCTCCGCCTCACTCGACTGGCAACGCCGGCGAGATTGGCTTCGGATCGGCCCGACACCGATGGGGAGGCTTCGGTGTACTGTTGGAGGGGAAAGGGGGAGAAGGGGAAAGAGATCGTCTAAATGAGCGATTTAGTTACAGTCCCATTGTCTAAAAAGAGTCTTCTCTTAATTAAGGGGAAAGGGGGGGGGGGTGGAGGGGGGGGACGAGTATTTAGGACTATCTTCAACGTCCCGTGATCATGACCCGATTAATGGCGTGCATCAGCAAGCCAGATGAGGTCAAAAAATTGACGAACCCTAGGTCCACCGTCCACACATAGCCATGTCAGCCTGATGAAGACGTGCTTAATTATCTGCTGATACGCTTGTCCGTCTTCCTCTTGCCTAAATCCTCTTCCAACTCCACACGTCACCCGCCGAACGTTTTCCTGTACACAGATTTACGCATGTAGGAATATTTTTTGTGGACGTACTGCATGTCGTGGTCAAAGTCAGGTCCCACACTGGGGAAGGACAATCTGGTTGCACGGACCATACACATGGTATAGGATAATCTTGCGTTGAAAATATTTGGTGGTTCAGTTGAATCGAGTACTACTATATACTAGTATTTGTATAATTGTATTTGTGCTTTTCGCTTTCAGGATTGACTTTGGACGTACGGGTCGGCGTCACCACTCTCGTCTCTTTCTGCTGTCGTTTCACTCGTGCTGGAGTATATAGGCCGGAGAGGAAGGGGGACTACAAACTGTTTCTTCTCTTGTGTCTGAAAAAACTGTTTTCCATGTAACCGAGTGGAGAGAGCAACGGATCCTTCAGTGTTAGCTCAATCTATAGGATAGGTATGCAACCAAAACTAATGCAGCTAAGCCCAGGACAGTCAAGCTCAGAGTCATCAGGCGAACGGATAATTTGGGACTTAGTCTGGAAACTTGACGTCCCCCCCCGAAGCTTAGGGTTTTTGCTTGGAGGATCGCGACGGACTCGCTCGGCGTGCTCGCAAATTTGAATCGGCGCATGGCCACGGTGGTTCCCACTTGCGGCATATGTGGTCGGGCTCCGGAGGATACTCATCATGCTCTTATCTCATGCACCCTTGCCCGCGCCCTACGCGATGAGATCCGTAGCCATTGGTCGCTACCCCCCAAGGGGGCCTTTCAGAACTCAAACATGGGTTGGTTCTTCGATCTGCTAGGGAATGCCACGAAGCCCCAACGGCAGGCGATCACGTTCACCCTATGGCGTGCTTGGCATCATCGGAATAATGTCGTTCACGGGGATGGGAAAGCTTGTGTCACTGCCTCGGTCTCCTACCTGCTAAGCTATTTGCAATCCTTTTCAGGTCTGAGTGACGGCGCGGCGAAGGCGGGAGTCACGTCCTGGCCGGCCCCGGCTTTGGGCTCTTTGAAAGCCAACGTGGATGCAGGTTGGGACCCCACATCGAAGAATGCTGGAGTGGGAATTATAATTAGAGATCATCAGGGCATGTGCATATTAACTAAATGGAAATTCCTGCCGTTCTGCGCTAGTGCGGAAGAAGCTGCGATCGTTGCATGTTTGGAGGGGCTGCGACACCTCGTTCTTTTACGTAGGTGGCCCGCCTCCCTAGAATTTGACTGCTCACGTGCTGTGCGTGCAATCACATCCACTGATGTGGAGGGCTCCTCTAGCTGGTTGTCAATTTTAGAGGCTTGGGAACTACTAAAGATTTTCCAAGACATTTCAATCTCAAAAGTTGATCGAGCTAGTAATGGTGTCGCCCATGTTTTAGCCCAGCTAGGGAAATCAGGCCTTTCTGGTATCTGTCGTGATGAGAACCCGAGTGTGTTCGGGAGCTGGTCACACTGGATTGTAAGAACACTGTGTAATTCTCTGGGCAACAGGTTTCTTACGCACTCTTTTCCTTACCAGGTTACCTGAGGGACTGGAAAGTTTTTAATGAGGCGGCCTGTTGCTATATATATATATATATATATATATATATATATATATATATGTGTGTCTACGGTGATACGTGCGCATAGGATTCTTACCGTCCGATCTTCTATAGATATCACACGGCGCTTACCTTGGTCCATCCGTCGTCAACCCCAGTTCGTAAACGCCGTCACACTGAGAGCATGACACAGCCTCGCTCTACCAATGTTTTCAGTTGCATAGCACGGTCCATTACATTTTACGACCAAACCGTTTGCGGACAATCCCTTAGACAGCCGGACCAAAGTTATTTATCGTTTCTTATGCCACCCCCGTTAGTAATGGATGTTTATACTATCCAGGGACAGATCGAACCTTTCTCTTGTACGGCGGCAAAGCTTCTCAACCATCGCTATTTTAATGTTTTTCAATTGAATGAGTGCGCTATCTAAATTTTCCAGATGTACAAATACTCCATAATAAGTACCGACAGTTGTTGTCCAGTTCTATATCGGTAACATTGGCCATCCTTCTTATGCTTTTAATCTGTATAGATAGCAAAAAACTATTTCTGAGTATGTAGGTTAGACGAAAGTTAGATTACAGACATGTGCTCGCATATTAAACCCATACTAACCACAAAGCCGCCGCACGCGCCCCGCCGTGTTCCTTTACCCATCTGACGTAAAGCCAACACCCAGTGCAATCCCATCGCAAGTATATATATTTTTGTAAGCGCACATACCCGTGTTTAGATAAAATATGGCAACGCCATGCATTAGCCAAAGAAAAGAGAAAATCTACCACTCTAGATTGTATCAACCGTAGCAATGGGGTGCATCCGGCCGCATGGGTCAGGAGCAAAGGATGTACTATGTTTACGCGTTGTTTTATCACGGCATGGCACGGCAAATTCTTTTCTTTTTGGCCAGCCCGAACATTTAAAACAAATTATCTGATCGCACACCTACCTGAGCAGCCCACATTAAGGTTACAACCTTCTTTTGCTTGCTGATAGTGGTCTACCCGTTTATGGCACATCATCACGCTGGGTACATCTCCTCCGCCCATCCCCCCCACCAACTCCATTCCACACGAGCAGTTCCAAAACTACTAAAACTTTCTCCTTGAAGTGGTGAAGAAAACCTGAGCTAGGAAGGAAAGATTAATACCGGAACAAGAGATTAAAGGTACGTGCGCCGGTCGTTTTCTCACAACCGTTCTTCAGCTCACTACTATTGATTATTCTCTACCTTTCAGTAACCAATCTATCCGAAGCACATACTCATCCATTTATCCATAACCATCTCTTGAATCACGCAGGCCGCAAACCACCAGACGAAGACCATGAGCAGCATCAATGGGTCCTGGATCGGGCGAAAAGGTCGCACTCGCCACGATCTCTCCACGAACAGAAGCGCCGGTTGCAGCGCCACCACAAGGCAATCAACCTATGGTAGCTCACATCTAATCGAAGAACTAAACTGCATCGTATCCTCGTTTACTGAGAAGCAAGTGAGAATTGCAGAATCCACAGGCTTTTCTCTTTTCTCTAAACCTGTACATGAAGTTCAGTTCGATCGGCAGTTCACAGTCTGGCTCATGCCTAGAGTGGACACGATGAACATATCAATCAGTGCAGGAGCAGGGAAGAGGATATCTATTTTCCAGAAGGATGCAGGCAAGATATTCGGCGTACCTTTCCGCGGAAAGGAGGTATGGGATGCGTCGCTTGATAAATCCCAGGCAATGCGTGACGAGATAGAGCGGATCATCCGCCTTGACCACCCTACAACCTCCCCTAGCATCGCCGCCGGGAAGACACTGCGGGATCTGTCCGGGCACGATCTTTCAGAAGATGATGAAGTAAGCTTCAAAGTGTCATTTGTTGTTTTCGTTGTCTGCATGCTGTGCGATAGCAAAAACCTGGGGGAACGCGAATCTGTTAATTTCTGGCCAGCTCTTTCCCATCCCGATCTGATCCACACTTTCAACTGGGCGTCATACATTCTCGGCTCGGTTCTCTCATCTTGCGCCTCTGCTATGAGAGCTACCAGGACGAATAGCCCATACTCTCCACCAGCTGGCACCGTTCTGTTCCTACAGGTTAGCGGTTAACTTTATACTCCCCGTTATTTCTTTCCACGAAGCAGCTTCCCGTCCGCCATAAATCGTTTTACTGTAATATCCAGGCCACTAAAATCTATTTTCTAATTGCTGTGTAGGTTTTCTATCTAGACAACATGGACTACGGACAACTTTCCCTGCCGAACGATGACCGGCCGCGGATGAAACTTTACGACTCACACACATTGTCCAGACAGATCATGGCCGAAACTATCGGCCTCCGGGGCCAGACCCCTTGCAGAATGTTTGGAGCGGGAAAGGTGTGTTTATCGTTCCTAATAAATTACTTGATTCCCCGTCATTTTGTTCGTTCGTACTTTCGCAACACTTAGCATTATGTGTTCACACCCCCCTCCCGTTTTCAAACAATTCCGTATCCTTGTTCAAATGAACAGCCGAGGAAGGACACAGACGTTGTGTACCGGCGTGGTTTGACTCGATGCCATACCAACAAGGCGCGGCCCAAAACAGAAGAAACACTAAAACGGTGTCGGCCGGTGCCGAACCGCTGTTCTCCGGTAAAACAAACCACAGCTGCACCAATTGACGTAAGCTCCCTGTCAGTTAGCCTCCGTCCAGAAAGTTGCTCAACATGTTCACTAACATTCCGTTTGCAACACCGACGTAGGTGAACATGCAAGCCCTCCTGGCAGTGAAGGCACACAGAGCCAGGTGTCTCAAGATCCTCACCCAGGCTCGCAAGGCGATTGAACAAGAAACCGACAATCTTGTTGAGACATTTAACAACATGGAACTAGGCAACGAACACCCCACTAAATCGAAAGATTTCTCAACACACGTAGAGGTGGCGTCCGAGCTTGATGCCCCAACCGCGGAACAATTCACACCTTCGCCTACATTGCCCGCGCCCAAAGGTTAGCAGTATAATCTATATTTGCTACACTTCGGAACACATTCAACTTTCATTGCGTGTACTGTGTAGCTCTAAATACGGGACTAACTACCCTATGTTGACATTCTATTGCAGACACCACCATTACACAGGAGCGGATGGCACGACAACACGCATGTGACACACCTTCTTTCTCTGTCGGGCCAGAATTTGACGACTGTGACACCGATCCCACACCCCAACAGCAAATTACGAAACCCTTCCCGCTATCTCCGCTCGGGCCAAGCCCACCTAGGAAGACAATGCGCATATCTAGCCCAAACTCAGCCTTGGTAGCATCCAAAAAAAAATCCGGGGAATACTTGTTCAATAAAAGGTCCCCATGTCAGATAAACCTAAATGACAATGCTGTTGAACTAGAGTTTACCCAATCTCCCATTGCACGTAAGCCTGTAAAAGAAGGTCGTATACTTTGCCCCCCCAGAGACACTTCCGTGTCGTCTTCCGCTAATAAGAGAGAAGCCGCAAACCACTTTCTAAAATGGGCACTAGGAGCCGTTGGTGACCCAAACAGGTAACACTAGAAGCAAACCGAGGGCCCCTATTTTTCTGTTCACGGCACTCTTTTGCCCATTGTTTACACGATACTACAATACCTTCTTTTCGCGCACCAACCTAAATGATTCTGACCAGTTTGTTCCTTCTTTTTTTTCCCCAGTTTCTGGGTTAGGCATGGATTCCCAAAGTTCATCGAAATATCAGCCGCTAACGTGAAGGAACAGTTTGCTGAAAATAGCAACTTTGATCCAGATACATGCGACGCACTACTGCGCCGGTTCCAGCAAAGTACACATAATGGGCATTATCATGACTGGAGGCACTTCCTAGAAACCGACTTCCCGGTAATAACGCATCCCATAATTGCCCGTTCATTTGTTCGCCCATCTATACATGAAAATGATACTCAAAACCCAAAGTCCCTTTTTATATCAAATTCTATCAAATAACATAGACTCTACTCACCCGTTTTTTTCTGTTGCAGATGCGCATCATCGCTGGTGAGGACGTAATCTCTTCCAGGAGCATACAACACCAGTGGATCGGCAAAGAGATGACAAAAGACGTCTCCAAATGCATGCTCGTAAACACTTCGACGATACTTTTTATTCCGTCCGACTTGCATGCCTTTTATCTTTGTATCTGGCGACACATTTTGCGTCTACTGCCTGATGACCCTCGTGCCGCAGATCATCACTATGGCTCTTGTACAAGCCAAATGGGCATGCTATGCATGGGACATGAAGAGAAGGCAACTGACAATATACGCCGCAGGCAACACGGACAGAGACTGGGATGCATACGACAAGATTAAGAGCATGCTGAACTCTGCATTACGCCGATGCGTCGAGAGCTTCTTCACCGGGTGGGTTGTAGACTGGGAGAACTGGGCTACCGTTTACACATCAGGACCTGTGCCCGCGTTGGTTACCGACCCGAAGTGAGTTTTCACCGTAACAATTTATATGTAAAACATAATCATAATGAAGATCAAATACGTCAGCAACCTTTTTGTTATTTTTAGAGCTGCGCTAACTACTTACTAAATTGGAAGGTACGACTTCGGTCCCGAAGCACTGTCGCACGTTCGACGGTGTCATACAAGGAGGCCGCCTTACAGCAGTGAGTGAACATTCATTATTTATTCCTACAGTTGCCACGTCCATGCATACTAATTTATCCCGATCCTCAACATACAGCCGAAGGACCATTGTGCTACTCCGGCAGATCTGCTATTCGAAATGCTACACCTCAAGAATAACACCGGATCATTGCCTCCGCAGTTCGTCCAGAATATCGATGACTGATCAGCGATCAGAAAAGGACACCCACATTTTTTTCTTTGTAACCTAATGAACAGTCGCTCCGCCATTGCTCGATCTAGGTACCTAGTGGGAGCCCAAGTTTTTTATCATCTATTTTAAGAGCTACATTAGATCTTTCCACTGAATCGCCTGATTATTGTTTTAAACTCCCTTCCATGCCTCCAAACCGCAATTTGGTTTGCTTGCCCAGCATAACACGTAACTTTGCATGCACTACCCGCCGCATAACTACTAATCAAATCGTTTCAACCATGGCGCTCTGAAAAGATAAAACACAAAACACAACCTTTTTTAATGCACCCTGCCGAAACGTACTAGTCGAAAATTACGTTATACCCGTACGGGGCTCTAACTTTGTTCGTTCGCGCCTTAGTGTTTCACCACGGGTCCAATAGATCATAGGTACGCGAGCCTCACACCGAAACTCACTAGCCAAAAATGGAGTGCCGGCCCGCCCGCGCTCTCAGCCGCCTGTTGTCCTATAGACCGTGCTCGCGCGACTCCCCGTCCCTTAACTTTATCGCTCGCCTTGCCGACAAGGTCTCGATTACGGCGAAACAACTGTACTGAGTAAAGGCAGACTGAGAAATTCGGTATATATTTTTTCGGAAAACTATAATTGGTCCACGCACAGACAAGAAAAGCTCGTGCGGCTACACTGCTGGGACCGGTTGGCCGAGTGGAAACCAGAAAACAGTGCATCCACGAACGCGCTGCAACTGCCAACAATCTGGGGGTCACCATCCTGTCGTAGCCACACCGATCTCGCGTGTCCCGTGCTCTATATAAGGAGACCGTTTGTAGTTCGGGACACACACCACCACCATGAGATCCAACCGCCTAGCTTATCTTCTCGGAGTCCAGGCCGGGAAGTCCATGCGAAACCGCATGGGCCGCCGCCTCCCTAGATCACAAGTGGCACCAAGCCGTCCACCCAGCCCGGCGAGCACACCACGTCCAGCCTCGCCGTACACCACGCTACCACAGTCACCAGTCCAGGTTGGTACCGTAGCCTCCCTCCCAGGCCAAGGAGAGCTGACGCCGGTTGGCCCAGAGCACGCTCTCACCGTCGCCGGCGGCCACTCCACCGACGAGTGGTCAAGCTCCACCGAAGATGACGACTACCAGATGCCCGGCAATGGCGATGAGCTCCCCGGCGCCGGGCACGTTTCTGTGTCAGCTATTGACGCAATAGATGCCGACGACCCCATTGATGAGGACTGGAGCCTCGCAGCACGTGAATCGATGCGTACTGCGGCAGAGGAGGAAGCAGCCCGGGAGGATGCCAAGGAGAACAAGAGGCAGAACAAGGAGGCCCATGACTGGCTTGTCGCCATCAGCAGCGCGCCTGACGTCGACGAGAATAAACCCGGGAAGCAGGAGCCACTGAGCACCGATGCTGAATCCAAAGACAAAGGGAAGGAGCCGATAATCGATATCTCGGACGACGATGACCAGGACGCCTGATGCACGCCATCCCTAAGAAGCTCAAGCGCTAAGAATGTCTTCTATTCCCCGTTTCTTTTTTTCACCCTTTTTTTATCCTACCTATCCGTGTTCCAGTGCCTTGTAGAATCCCTCATCTAGAGGGATGTGTGGGCCATCCCTAGTCGTTTTCAGTTACGATTCCAGCCCGTTCTGTTGTTTGCAAGACTACAAAGTGGTTATCTTTTTAATATTATGCATGCTCTTTTCTCTAGAAATAGTCCCACTTCTTGCTTTACATGGCTGCACTACCTCGCTCGCCACACAAAGCGTTCCACCACGCTAAAAAATGAGCTTAGCTACCGTCCGACACCGTTCACTGATCCTCAGAACCCGTGCATTCCGATCCAGAGACTAAGACCGTATATCCCTTAAATCACCACACCGTTCTCACGTCACCTGATTACAACTCCTAAAATAGAAAAATCATGTCCACATCGTCCAACCGTTTCCAGCCATGCATTTTGGTGCGCCGGTGTGTCCACGTAAACATGTAGTCAGCCTTACCAAGCACATATTGTTACCGCAACCAAAGGACAATCGGTAGGTGTCCCTAAACCTTCCCATCTTCTTAAGCCGGGGAGGATGGCTGGGGATGGAGCGATCCTCGCTTATAATACTAGTTGTCATACAGCTCGCCATACGTGTAGCTTTTTATCTCGTGTTTTTTCCAAGGAAGAGAAGATGGTCAACTTACTGGTTTTTCCCATCGACGACAATAATCTGTTTGCTCTTCCGCTTTGTTAGAGCATACTTGGATTGGATTTTTTGTTACCCTACTCGCCCTTTTACGCATGTCAAATAACATTTTTAGATTTTCGCTGAAGGCTGCCGAGTGTGTTTTCAATCCAGATATGCCCGACTCGAGCGAACACCGATATAGAACCATAGTTGCCAGTTTCAAACTGAACATCGATATGCCGAGAGTGTTTTTATATCAGACGTTGGCCGCCGCGCACGAGACCCAAATACAACCACATATGGAATTAAACCTGTCATTGAAAGGCAAAGCACACCTAACCACATTCCGGTATTACAACTCCACTACGCTTATTTTGCACATAAACACACTATAGTATCTTGTTGTTTCATCATAAACCCGTCACTACACAGAAACGCGGCGGCAAGAAGACTAATTTAGTAGTGCCATACCCTACCCTACCAGACACCTAGGCTGCATGTAGACCGGTCTGCCTCGCAAACACCGCAGTGAAGTGTTCGTCAACCAGCAGAACGCAAACTGCACCAATCACGAGCATGTTGACGCAAAGAAGCCACCCCATAGCGGCATACCACCATGGGACAACCATGTTCAGCTTGACAGAGAGGAGAACGATAGTAGCTCCCCCAGCAAGACATAACTGCTTGAACACGTTCCACCTCTCGCTCAAACCCATGGACATGTCCCTCAACTGCGCTAGGAGGCCGGCCACTGCCACAGCGCAGCAGAGAGAAGAGACGCTGATCAGTAGCTGCACAGGGTTGTACCGGTGGTGGTACATACCAGCCAGGTGAGACACCAGGCTGACAAAGACGATCACGAGGAGGCAAGGGTCTGCGAATAGATAACAACTCGTTAAATTAAAAAACATGGTTATGTATTCTACATGTACACTAGTAAGTTTTATGTTAACAGGAACGTACCCATAGCTTTGGTCCGCCGAAGCAGAGGGCTCCGGTTTGGCCTGTGCAATCGAGGGCTGCGCTGCTCTCAAGGACGCTATATTATACTCTCCTTTTGTGCAACTATAGAATGCCTTCGATCTGATGTAATGACGTTCTTGCTTTCACGGCAGTTATATAGACCGCTTCACGAGTAGGCAACACGGGGCTGTTGAGGAAGCAAGCACGAAGATTCCTCCACCACCAAACATAAATGATTACTACGTAAACAAAGCAAACCGCAACGAGTTTTTTATAAAACGAGCTACGGCTAGGAGATATATTTGTTTTTTTGGTCCAATCCGTCGGCCATTTTTTTGGCAAATTTCATAGCTAGACGTGCTCGGTCCTAGCCACCACGGGAGAAACTACTACATAGCACATCCAACCGCAAACGGCCAGTCAGTCGTATATCCACCAAACCATCATGTCTGGCGAGCAAGGCGAAAGAGATGGTGAGGGAAACAGCGGAGCGAGCATGGCGATCGTTCCTGTCTCTTCTCCTGCGTGCATCCAGGTTCGGACGAACTGCAGTCACTGTTGGTTCTTTCATTTCGTTTTGATTTCGACAGCGATTTCCTTGCAAAGTCGGAGCGGAAGGAATACACAGTTCCTCTAAGGAGTTCTTGGTATCCAGGCAGATTTCCCGGGAGGATCTGCGCACTCCATCAACACAGCCTCTTCACCGAGGCAAACAAGCTCTGTTCCTACCTTGCCAGAAGCAAGAACGCTGATGCCCGTTAATATAAAGCAGATAAGAGACGCATGGGCATCCAGGAAGAAAGGTCCCTTAGAGATAAACGGCAGAGTCGTCACTTCGGTAAGTAACAAACAACCCGCCCTAAAACACTTTTTTGAGCTGTAGATCTCCTTTAGTATAAATGCCACCTTACTACTTTGTGTGTCATTCGCTTTCATAACTGTTCAAATTTCAGGTCAGGATAATAGGTCGAGTTTCCGCGAAGGAAGCAGACGACCACAAAGGGAGATTCAGGATCGAAGATTGCACTGGATCCATCGAATCGTCCATATGGTTTAACGTGGGTCGCGCAGAGCTAGACAGTATCAGGTAAGCATCCCAGTCGCATTTCCCAGGCCAACTATTCTTTTAACGAGCTATTCAGTTCTTTCTCTGTTTATACCCTCACCCTTATTCACGTTGTCCATCCACGCGTTCAAATGCAGAGAAAACACGTACGCCATGGTGGTCGGCCGACCTAAGATCGAGTCCGCGCAACCTGAAATCCAGGCATACGTATGCAGGACGGTGACAAACTTCAACGACATTACTCACCACCACCTAAGCGTGATCGCAGTACACATAGATCTCATTTTTAAACCGGTTAGTTATACTCCTAGACCGTGCACGCCATCCTTTTTGTCGCAGTTTTTTCTACCGTTTAACAAATCTAGTCATGTTTATTCTACTATGGTAGGAAAAAACAATCCACAGCCGCGTGGCCGACATGTGGAACAAAGATATTGGCAAAAGCGATACCGGGCCGCCCCGTCACACCTGGCCCATGCCCACGGCCCTCCTCGCAAATTCAGTTTCACGCGTAACTGTTGGCGGGCCAGCCGAGAGGGCAACATCAGTATTTTTTCCGCTAACCCGGCCAGAAATTTCCTTACATATAATACTCATCGTTGCGAATCGTTAAATTGAGTACACCATCTAGGGAAACACAATAAACTCAAGGTTTATTCTGTGTTTACAGCAGGTCAAGTGCAAGCAGGAGGACACGTCACTCAGTACGGCTGGGACGACCACTTCAGATGCTATCATGCATATACTACGCGGAGACGCAAAAAAGTACGTGACTATCGACCCATCAAAAAACAGATGGTTTTTCCCATACCACCATGTGAAAAGGGATCTCTCTAGCCCAATCCAACTGCCAGCTTTGTACGAGGCTCGTTAACTTACACGAAAATAACTGTAGGGTGGGCCCACATGGTGTGCACATTGATCAGATATGCAAAAAACTAATGACCGACCAGCTTTCTATCAGGTAAAGTACTTTAGCGCACGCAAACACAATTATAGAAAGCATCATAGACACTTTTCGGTATTACAACAATTTATAATTATACCCTTTTTAACATGCCTCTGTTGAAAAAAATGAAGGAAATACATGGACGACCTAGCTCAGGCGGGAGAGCTCTACTCAACGGTGGATGCTGACCATTTCGCACCTACTTAGTGACGATTTCAAGGACGGCCAATCACGTGCACGCGAACCAATGATATCGTCGTCGGCCCGTCAAACTTAGCTTGTGCACCCCCTGGCTTATATGTCGCATGCACTCATAATTAGTTGCCGATTTTTCGGTAATGTGGGAGTGCCAATTATCTACCGTTGTACTGCAACTTATCATTCGTAATTTAATTCACGACGCCCCTACTTTGACATGATTACCGTTCATTGGTTCATATGTGCGTATTATTCCTTGCCAACTTTCCCTAGCGCGAACTACCCCGCCTGATCACCGACAAGTTATTCGTTTTCTGGCGGGCTTGCCAGCAACAAGAAAACTCCGTGGGAAACCACGGCTAGCATTATCAGCGTAAAACATAAAATTAAAATCCATTTCTTTAGCCATGACCAAGTTAATCCGTAATTACACGTCAACCCCTCCCCTTACCGAACTTCTCTCAGACAATGCCTGTACTACGAAAAAATAATGCCCGTGCTGCACGCGTTTTGGCTTCTTACATACGTAGCACGCGGTAAGCCGTTCACCTTTTCTGCCTGGCCCACGCAGGGAGCTGACAAACGTATTTTTAGAAAATCATAAATCTACGAGCAATGCATCCCACACAATAGATATTTCGCCCAACAGTTATTTACGTAAAATTAAAATTTTCTTACCAAAAATAAATCGGATGAACGAATAACCTAAAAGAGAACTACACATTCGATAACCAACGTACGTATGTACGTACGCACTATAGATAGTTGGCTTGAGTATCCCATGGACGAAACGACTACTTGCGCACACCTCCGGCTTGTCACTCTTGCGCGGGCCATGCCCAAACTATGGCCGGTACCTTTTACATATATAGTTGTCCTTTTTGTACTACCCCAATTAACTCGGGCATCGCAACCCTCCGAGAACTAGATAAGTTGCGCACGTCCACTTACGTACAACCACTACCGCACACCATTCCTACAGCACGTTACTGCTGTGCCGCAAGTACCTAGCAAGCAGTAGCTGGCCAAACCATGTACCACCTTTCTAGGCCGGAAGCAATTTAATGAGTACAGGCCACGCGCGGGCACGGTTGAAAATTTCGAGCCCACTGGCGGCAGACATGCATGCTGGCCGCGCGGCGATGTGACAACAACAGTGGACGCCGCTACCGCGCACGCTCTAGTGGACTACGGCGACGGCAAGTACAACCGCGCGCGGCGCTGCGGGCGGCATGTCCCCGCATTAATTTACGGGATAAACAAGCGTGGCAGGTCATATCTGCTCCCCTGAAGGGTGGCTGGGCACGCGCATGCATCATAGGTCATAGGATGGGTCGGCGCATGGTGTGCGGCGGGTGGCTGTGCAGTTTTTCCAAAAAAAATATGTAGTACAGCTGTTTATCCCAGCTAAATTTTCAAACCCAGAAATAATATGGTATAATATACGTACCTATACTAGATCATGCTGTAAGTGCACACATTAGAGATAATAATGCACCAGTGTCCATCGGCTGGGACCTGCTCTACAAACCGAATTGCTTTCTCTGTTTAACTAGTAGACTAGATCTTTTCTTCCAATAGCACAAGAATTTTTTTTTATGCTCTGCGAGATAATGGTGCGTTTTTTGCTCGCACAGGCTTGAAAGTAAACCTACACAACAACGTTTCATTGGAGCCGACGGATATAATGAATCTACCCGACTAACTTCAAGATACTGTCCCCATAGATGAATACAAAAGGGCATGTCCTGCCGATGCAGACAGTTCTGTTGCGGGGCGTTGAGGATCGTGCGGCAGATGGAGTGCAGAAGATCTCGAAAAAGGAAGACCATGCGCTAAATGGGCCCGCCCTGTCATCCAGTCCATACACCCCACCTTTTGGTCCCAGTACAAAAGAGAGGTCAGCTCCCCAACGAGCATACGGAAAACACAACTCACTCCACATCCCACCCTCGTCCACAGCCATCTCCCTTCTACGTTCTCTCCTAGCCAGGATGCTTGTCGGAGTTCCAACGGTGGACGGCCGTGAAGGAGGCTTGCCTGCCATGGTAGGTCGCCGCCGCCACAAACACTCTTGCTCGCCACATCTAAATATCATTCGGCCATTCTCCCTTGTCTGCGAGCGCCTCTACTCATAACTCATTAATGCTTGCCTCTACAACGCAGCAGGAGCAGGTGCCATTAATGGTGGCCAGACCTGTCTTCAACCTCAGCTCCATGGCAGGATCGGAGTCATCTACCCCTCTCCCCAACAGTTTCAACCGAACGGTACGTAATAACTACACACCCATACACCTGCAGCCTGTGGAAACCATTCTATCGCGACAACAAATGTAGACAGCTTTAACGAGCAATAGCCAATTATATATACGAGCACAGCCGTCCGCGTACATTTTTTTGCCTGTCTCAACGGCAGTAGATATTTGGGGGGGCAGTAAATTCACTATTTTTTTGCATACCGATCCGTGACCTTTTCTCTCTACATTTGGTTTGCTGGTTAGCTGTTCTGGCATTTTTTCGAGCCGCCATTTGCTGCTAAGTGAACGACCTCATCACGCATTCATTTTATTTACCTGGTTTATTCCGATAAAATAGTGACATTCTTATTTATCGGCGTATATAGCACTAGCTGAAATTATAACCAACTGTTTTAGGGCCTCACCTTCGACAGAGGATCGAGCACGGGAAGGGAGCAAGGAATGGTGGATTTCAACTGCTTGACCATTGGCGAGACAAGCTCCTCCCCATTCATGGCCAGACAGGTGGCAGTTTTAATCTCAGTAAATAGGGGTTCGCGTAGTATACATTTTTTAGCATAATTATCCTACATAGATTCATTATGCTCGGTCATACTTGCAGCCGCGTTATGACTTCGTCTCCGGTGTATCCAACCTGTTGTTGACACCTGGGACCGAGGGGCTTGTCGGGTCAGTAAATCGCCTGGTTCAGGGTGCCAGCCCAATTCCATACGGATCACCCGGGGCGAGCCAGGTAGGCACCGTACTGCCCGGAGATTTTACTTTTTCGCGCATCTCCTGGCCGGAGTAAATATTCCCGTAAAAAATTAAACAAAATACTATCGCGCCAGTGCATCGCTAAGAACAAACTAATATTTCCCCTAGGGCTAATATTTAGATTCCCCCGAGAAAATCTAGTGTTATGATAAACAACGTCTTCGCGTACATGGAAAATATATAATTATTGCAGACAAACCTTGTTGCGGATACTGCCATCCAGTCTTTCGTTCGTCGCCAACGCATCGTTTACTACATGACTCATCCTTTTGTTAGCTACGAACTGGACCTTGGAGACAGCGTCGTACAACAAAAAACGAAACCCGTATTTTTTTTGCCTAAGGCAATCAATTACGGCCGTGAGTGCCGTCGGTCACCGTCAACTATACCGGCCCATTAGCTGGCGTGGGCCATCATAGCCTCAGCTGTACGCCTGCACAAGTTAATAAAAACCCCACCCCTTTCCCATCCCTGGTCACACAAACTCCTCACAAGATCCGGCGACGCACTGAGCAACTACCACCATCCTTCACCATAAAAGATCAAGGAGGGGAGTAGCTTACAAACCATTCTGTCATTCACACCCACCGCACAAATGGCAGGCCCAAGGAAGTGCTCCTGGTTCCCGGCCAGGAGAACCAGCTTCTTTATTGTCGTAATCAAGGTTCAGTTCTAATTTCAGCATCATCACAAAAATCGTCGGATTGACAAATCTACTCTACCTCAATACACTATGCCTGTCCGCGATCTTTGATTTATACTTTTGTACGTGTTATTTATGGAGCGCCATGATTCTTTTACTACTTTTTTCAGATCCATCTCTTGCTTCTTTTCTGTTCATGCTGACATTTACTCACACTGGCAGCAACGGACGCCCGCTGGATTCCATTCTTTGGCTTCGCTGCCGGAGAGTTTGCTGCACAAGCATTCATGGCAAATGCGTCTCCCGTGGTAATCTGACCAATCGTTCCTATGTTCTCCCGTCTGCCTACACATGGCCTGAGAGTAGTGTTTGAAATGTCCCTTTCCTCTAAAAATTGCAGGCACATCCTCAAGCAGATGTACAGTATCAGGCAGATACTTTCAGCGTCGGCTCCATTCAGCTCGAGAGGGCGGTCGAGAGCATCAACACGCTCACTGCAAAACTTTCTGAGTTCGTTTCGACTATGCTGCAGCGCGAGGCTGACAGGGAGAAGAAGATCGATAGCGCGCTTGAGGCGATACGCCAGGCGACGGAGAGGATGGGCGAGACTGCTGACACCATGGACCACCGCTTAGCCCAGCTTGAAGGGCAAGCTGCCAACGGTATCAACCTCGACTTGGGTAAGGTTCTCATCTTTCAGTTGTGCACAACGTCTATTTTTTGATCTAGCACTGTTGGTGCAACACACACCCCCAAATTATCTTTGCTTGATGCTGATCGTAATGCTTATCCATCTCGATTTATTTCCGCCTTTCTGATAGAGCTGCAGCTGGCTGCTGGAGTGACTACAGACCCACGTTTCAACTGGATGTTCGGCCATGGATGCACACCTCGTGTAGGAGCAAGGGCGACCAAGAGCCAGGCAAAGTACGACCGGCTGAAAACTGCTGTGAGAAAGAACGCTTACTGGTTCAAAGAGAACTCAACCGACATCGAGCTTAAACCGTAAGTGGTTAAATTTCTGCATGTCAATCCAGCTCAGCAAGCTAACCGAGAAATGGCGTGCAGGCGCCTGTCGTATAGTCAAACTAATTTGTTGTTTTCATCCATTCTGTTTACTATAAATCGCAGTGCATTCATCCAGTTCAACGACACACCTAGAATAGTTGTGAACGGCTTCTACATCAAGAAGCTACTGCTGGGACAGGTTGATGTCGATGAAGCATTTGCGGGTGCGCTGGTCAGAGTGATGAGGCGAGATGAGGTCATGCGTGAACCGGACTCTAGCGGGCTCTGTCATTACGTCCATCACATTTGGGCAGTAAGTTCACACTCCCGTTGGATCTCCGTGCCTGTTTGTTCTTCGTTTTTCCTTATGTTGTTTTCGTTCACCAGCAAAAGGCGATGGACAGAGCTCCAATAATTGACCTGGAGCATACTTTCATGCTTCCAAAGCTTCAGTACAACCTCAAGAACTGCCGCAAGGTGCGTAGATTAATGTACCTCCCCTTATCAATCCGTACTAACCGTCGTTCTGCACCGTTCCCCGTCAATACATTGAAGACCCTACTGAAGTTTTATTTACTACAAACTTCGCCAACAAAAAAACAACAAAAAACAGGTGGTCGTGTCGCTGAGGCTAAACGACGGATGGGGCGCGCTGTCAATTGACTTGAGGAGGGCCACCGTGCACCTGATCCACCCTGCTGTGTCGAATATAGCAGCAGAGAGCGTGCTGGCCAATCACCTGCCTCTAATGAAGGGTCTAACAGCCATAGCATTGGATCACATGGTCACCATTACAGGGATGGAGCTGCCTCAAGCTGATTGGACATACGACATCGCACTAAAGAGTGAGCACGCCATGCACCCGTAAGTTTTGACCAACCTGTCGTTATGCTAAAATTAGCCATACCTTTTAAAACGGCCACCCCCGGTACTCACTTAGCTTTGCGCGCCGGCAACACCACTTAAACTATAGGAATGAGAGTGGCATCGCCGCAGCTTTCTACAGCATTCCAAAGGACAACCAGTTCATGGTTAGTGCAACCAACTAAAATTGTTTCATGCCCCCGGTACTTAAAAGTTGGATGTTGTTGTTCCATCGTACACTTATATCCTTTTTTTTGTGTGAACGCCAGATTGTCAGCCAAGAAACAATCACGCTAGCTCTGGAAACATTCCTCTATTCACTGATCAAGATGTGCGGCCCGGTTACAAGGCAGAAGGTTCAGTACGGGAGGAAAAAAAGAGTGGTCAAGCGGGACAGGACCGGCAAGTTTGTGGCTGCGCCAGTTGGTCCGCAGGCTAGTGCAAGCAACACCAATGCCAACGGGGCAAGCTCCTCAGGATCTGCAGGTCATGAGGACGAGGGGATGAACAACATCGACTAGTTTGGTGCGGAGTTGACACTACTCATGCGGGGATGAAATCCCTTGACCTCGAAGGTCGTGTATCCGTTGTTTACTTCCTATAGGTGTAAAAGACCTATCCTCTTGTCTTAGGTGCCAAATTCTCGTAATATTCTGGTTGCGTGTAAGACTCTACTTAATCTATTTTCTGTTATGCACCAACGGACCGTCCTAAAGCTTATTTTGCATTCTATCACCGTTTCTGCTGTTCAAGTAGCTTATCCAGAATTTATAGCTATTATGAACACTCGTACCATCCCATCGGGTCTCGTTTTTTATTCTTGGACTAAGGGGCCATTTCTTTTTTCGACTTGGTAGCAATAATGGCGTAAAGACAAATAATTTCTTCACTAAACCACCCATATACATACACAGAAAGCAAACATACAATCTACCATAGAATGTCGGCTCGGAAACAACCCTTGGGGCCAACTCGATCTCATAACATAATTTGATAAGTGTAGTACAGCCACCACCACCGCACAC
Source organism: Avena sativa (assembly GCA_916181665.1). Lineage (NCBI taxonomy): Eukaryota > Viridiplantae > Streptophyta > Magnoliopsida > Poales > Poaceae > Avena > Avena sativa. Next base: position 432,034,268 of record OV702280.1, read on the forward strand.
CTTAACTCCACACATAAAGAACTAGGAAACAACATCGGCGTCAGGCCCTAGTTGCCATCCAAACCCACGCCACAGCTACGACCAGCATGGCAATCCGAATATACATCAACTCGGCTCGGATCTGCTCTAAGTCTGTCGTGGCTTCTTTCTTCACTGCTTGCATGGTGTGGACAATTGATCTCTCTCTGACGACTTTCTGACTGTTCCCTGCCGATCTGGCTACCAGCTCATCCTCCCATTCCCAAAACTTGCATTTCTGCGCGAAGACACGCGCAGGAATAGTATATTACAACTGAGGAAAAAATGTTTGGCGCACTAATAGCCATCAACACGCAAACAAAACACTAACCTTTTCCATGCCGCACTTGACGAAGATCCTTCCAGGATTATCTTTCGTTCGCGAACGCCACATATCCGCCGACTCGTCGCAGTAGCAGCTGAACTTGGAGAGGCCGAGGTAGCTGCCGCTCTTGTCCATGTTCATATTGGAGATGTAAGACATGGTGATCGACCGAGGAAATGACATTCTATATGTTTCTACCTCGGGCGTGGACGATCTAGCAAGCAAGGGAGCTAGGGCAGCATATCATATATATAGGGGTGTGTGCCAGGTTGGGGGGGACCGGTGGTCATTTATGAACAAAACAACTAGCCGTTCCTACCGTTCCAAAACTAGCCAATCCTTGTGGAGAGGTAGCCGTTGCAAGCGTACGATGGGAACAATGCATGTAAAATAACACTGGATAAAATGATACGGTGAGAAAAGTGGCATGCGCAAATAATTATTCCTGACACTACGATGAAATAGAATAAGCTTTGAACATTGTTGGATTACATGCCTTTTGAACAATGACATAATACAGGATTAAACCTTTTTGAAACAGGACGGTAAAGTAATATGAATTCGTAGTAATTTCATTAGCATCCACGCCATTGTATGGGATCGTGGCCGCCGTCCCAAAGGATGCTTAGTTATTACTTCAGTACATATGACGACTTCCTACCACAAGTGGATCTGTTGTGGCCGACCTCGCCACAGCTCTTGCACTTTCTGGGTGTAGCAGACGTTGGACCCAAATCAACATTGACTGGGCACGAGGACGTGCGGTGCTGTGTGGATCCGCAGGCGCCACAATGCTCAAGAATGTACGCGCCGGTCTTCAGAAACCGGGTCGACTTTCGTGGACGATCTCCACCTGCTTCGGAGTTCATCGCTATTGGTGCCCCTCCCTTTTTCCGCGCACCCGGTGACTCTATAGGCGACTTAAACCTCAGTTCTTTCGGCCTACCTCGCGAACGAACCCGAGGGGGTGCAGCCAATCCAGGGTCCAATCCAAGTACCTCGTTGACGTCCGCAGTATAATCCTGGACAACGGTACCTCCTTGCGAGGGATCTACAACTGTCATGGCAGATATTGCGGACTTGGCGTGGCTAACGTAGTCCACGGCCACATCGAACGCCTGTCGTGATGTAGTGCCCATGGCGACGAGCTCCATCGCAGCTGCGTGGAGCAGTCCGTGCATGGAGGCTGCATCCGCGCCTAGAGCTGCCGCGTTTGCATACCCCTCGATGTCGCATGAGATCCCTTCTCTTGCTGCTGTTGTCCAACGTTTCAGCACAAGGCTGGCTGGGATGTCCGCGGCACCAATGTGTACAAGGACCTGCAAGTATATCGACTTTGTTATAATTACTTGCGACCTAAATCTATAACTGGCATATGATATGGGTAGTCCAGGTGTACCTTTAGTATGTGTCGACATGGGATGCCGCTATGCTCGAAACTTACACACGCAATGATACTCCGTACGATCTTCATCACACTGTACGACAAATTCAACTCTAGCAGATGTGTTCAACGACGATCCCCGGACATACCGAACAATGAAACTGTTTGGCCCATCACCATCGCGGCATAAATATGAACCTGATCGGGACAGTTCCCTATAGAAACATTCAAACAGGGATCGGGTGTACACACGGGAAGCATGCAGCTCAATTGGTACCCCGGTGCGTAGCAAAAAATTGACCTGCGGCGAATGGAGTTTTCGCAAGAAATGTCATATGGATTAGAAAAAAATAGGTGAACTGTAGGGGCTGTTCTGGGAAAATCACAAAGAGGGCAGTTATGAAAAAATTGAAATAGACGGACGGCACCTGTTTGGTTGCATGCTCTTCCCTCCCCTCGTCAGCTACCCGGTCAGTGACAAGCCTGTCGTACTGCGTTACAAACAGGTGCATGGGGGCAGAGCGCGGGATATATGTCTTTAACACGTGGTTAGCGCTTTCGCTGCGTTGTGTGCTCGTCATGCCCGCACAAAATGTGCTCGTGAAGTAGGGTTTTGCCCACATCTCCCGGTTCTCGTAAGCCCTGGCGAGGAACTCGTTTTCTTCTAACGAGTGCCCCGTGATAATCTCTGCCCACCGATTCTCGAATTCCTCCACACCTACGATTTGGTCAAGCAGCTCGTGCAATTCCTTCTTGAATTTTGAATTCTTACTGTATATCCCACCCAGCGACTCTTTCGCCTTTTTTAGGACGTGCCATTTACACCATCTGTGCCGCGTGTCCGGCATCTCTGCTTGGATAGCAACCCGCATCTGGTGGCACTGATCTGAGATTATCACGGAAGAACAGTACAAAAAATGTAAATGCAAACCCTTTCGGTCATTAAAATGGATAACTAGGGCACTAGTCGTTTGGAGTGGTGTTTCGGTTGTCGAACCAGTCAAAATAGTTTGCGGCGCCTTCCCTCCCATCTTTGCCAAGAAATTGCGAAATGTCCACGCAAATGCATCGATTGTTTCTTCCGTCAGAAGTACGCCGGCGAAAATAACACTCTGGAAGTGGTTGTTGACTCCGACAAACAAGCCAAAAGGCAGGTTGTAAAGGTTCGTTCGGTAAGTCGTGTCAAAGGTGACGACGTCGCCAAAGGCAGCATAGTCAACCTGACTAGACCCGTGCGAGAACAACATAGAGCGGACCCTCTTGTTTCCGTCCAGGTCCATTGCAACTACGAAACCTGGATCCCTCTTCTTAATTCTATCGAAAACAACTATGGTTTTTACCATGTCACCCTCTATAGACTCCTGTGCTAGCTTAGCACATAGTGTGCGTACAGACTGCCTACTGAACGGAACATAAGCCAACTATAGAACAAACCCTGGATAGTTGCACGTTGTTCGCACGTAGGTGTCTAACTAGCTTACATGTGCTGTTGTCTATCCTACTATGAGAAGGCCACCTTCTCTTCTCACCACAAGAGATAGATAAAGAATGGGTGTGTTCGGCCGTGAAATGTTTTATAAACCATGATTCGTCATCTGACCTGAGTAAAGATATCATGCAAAGGCAGCCACACCTCGACGACCTGCAATCCTGGCCATCGTTCCTACCCTGCTGCCCAACAAAGAGTTCTGGATAAAATACGTGCGGCCAATAGGTATAGGTGTTTGGTGCATGCAAGTATATATTTTAATCGCCTAAAAAAACACACGTTTTCCTATCAAAACAGACCAGGCAGATGACGTATGCAAACTAGCAGAACGATATAAACAAGTTGATGGTTGGGATCGGTTCTTACAGCGCACGAACAGATGATGTCTTGCCGAGTCTTCACGTTGGATCTGTTGACCCGGCTCCGGCCATACCTAATGCCAAATCCCAACTCCCAGGAATACATGTTGAAGTACTCGTAAGCCTCGTGTATGCTCTGGAAAACCTGACCGTCGTGCGGGAGGAAGATGCACCTCTCGCCTCTGGACGAGGATTCACGGAGGGCTTTCTCCACGGCACCATAGTTCCATGTCGCCGATAGCCTTGGCCCTGTTGGCAGCCTGGGATAATAAGCGGAGAAGTAAATAGCAAATCACAAAAGAACGAATAGCATTCCGATCAATGTAGCACTTGATAACGCATCTCGCATGCGAACAGGGGGGGAGAACGAGCATGGACATACCCATCGGGAAGCTCTCCTGAATTCATGTCTGTTTTAGGCAGCTACTTGTTGATGATGCAGAGTGTGCGTGCGTGTCTTGAACCCCCGGTGCTATCTTCTGACTTATATAGGACTTGGGAAAAGGTTCAGCTGGGTACGCGCGGGAAGGAAAAGGCGGGAACACGAATCATCGCCAAAATAAATAATATGGGTGGTTTAGTGTTGTCTAACCAAGATACCCGCTAGTAGTCCGCGCATTCTTCATGTCTGTTGAGCGTAAACGTACTAGTGCAAAACGTAGTCAGGAGAAGCTTGCGAAAGTATGGAGCGAACAAGATATAGCGTGGCAAATAGGTGAAGGTGCTGAAAAAGATATGTCCTCTCGAAGAAACGTAGGCACAAAATGATTAGTACAAAAAGAAAGATGGACGGCAGAGGTTGACATCTGGGGCTTCCATTTTTTTTAAGCCAGCTGGGCACCATCCATCGTCACAAGCCGCTATGTGTGTGGACCTAGAAGTTACAGATAATAACGGGCATAAGTGTGGCGACTGAAATGAAAAGAACCATGCAAAAAACAATTACGGTTAGAAAAGGTAAAGGCAATACGAGCACGGTGTTAGACTACTACCGTAAATGTAGTACTTTGTAAACATAGCAATGTTACATGGCGTATGAACAAGTAAGGCAGTTTAGCAACTTACCAAAACATGGCATGGTGCGAAACAACCAGCGGTTAGAAGATATTTAGCAATTGGTAATTTTGCTCGCATGCAATTATGAAAGAAGGTAGAGCGGGCCTATACACACCCATCAGTATTTTTTCCGAAATCATGGAACTCCATGGGCAGAACCTTGTTTACGATCTAGAAAGCGAGAGTGTGCGGCACGAAGCAAACCTCTACTCATCCTCTGGCTTATAAAAGTACCGGCAGGTAGCACTGGCCAATCATGTCCATGGCTTGTTTGTTTTATGTAAATAGGATTATTCGTCGTCCTCCCTATACCGGTACCATGGAATTGTATATATTGGATCCGTAAGCAAACTAGTAAAACATAGATAAGGGGGGATGGGGGGAGGGTGCGGTTCGTTGGGAAACAAAGAGGAGTGTTGTTTCCACGCGGTGGACTAGCGAGTAACGGGAGGCACAACGCGAGACACACACCGTGAGGAAAGGATATGGTCGATCTGATTAAGAGAGCTAAAATGCATGCAATCCAATGGTTCCCGCCCTATGCGCACGTACCACCATGGGTATAAAATCCGCGTCCATATATATATAAATAAACCCTATTCGACACCCAGGGTGCAGAATAGCTATTTTGCACCCAACATATTTTTACGTTGTTCGATTGAAAAAATTATGTTTTATATACGAATAATTATGTTCATATATTCACCACAACCAAAAAATTTGCCAAAAAAATAATGTTTATGAGTCATTATAGTGTAAAAAACACTAAAAATATGTACTTTATGTCTAAATTTTTTACGGCATGTAAACAAAAATAATTATGTCATTTATAAATTTATTACGTTCTTCTCGACTTACGAAATAATACAAAATTTACGTGACGTAAAAATAATATACGATTCTAAAGATAGAGGATGAATGTAAAATAATAATTCTATCGATGCGAAGATCACCGGCACGCAGTAAAACTGTCTGAAAATAGCATTGGCTCGCTGCACTGCACGGCTGCACCGGATATGCCATTTCTGCCGCGACTTGTTCTCTGGGAGAGTAGTAATTGGCCAAGACACGAAAGTCCTTTTAGATGCTCGATCCGTACGAAAAGATGTGATATATGTGGCTGGTCTGGGCAGTTCGTGCCTGTCATCTTCTCTGGTCCATGGGAACAAAGTTTTGATCTTGGAATATGCTTAGTTTGGGCAAAGTTTAGTCGGAATACGATGTCTGCTTTGCTCGAGGATTGGAATAATCAGCTCCCTCCCTCCATCGTGATCGGATAGTAGAATGACAAGCTATAGGTAGGTAACGTATGTACGTAGATAATTTGTGCAGGAACACTGCTGTCCTGCGGACCGATGGAATAGTTCGTGACCAGCTATAGCTCCCCCTCAGATGCAAATGCTCCATATTCTCTCCATTACTTCGTGGGATCAATCAGTCCACGTCACGGCCAGGCCTGACAACAACGACCACGACCACGACCACGACCACGACGAACAGTCGGCACTGCCATCCTTGTCCGGCCCAAGATTTAGATACATACACATACTTCCTTCGGTCCATATTAATTAACTCAAATTTGTTTAGATTTAAATGAATCTAGACACTATTTTGTGTATAGGTTTATTTAAATTTTGACAAATCAAAGTCAATTAATATGGATCGGAGGGAATAAATACATTGCTGATGGTTACAGTGTGCCGTGGAAGTACTATCGACCCTCCAAGATGCTCCGGTCACTTTCTTGACAATTAATCAGACCGCTGCTTCAGTGATGAGTTTTTGGCTGCAAATGAAACGCATCAGAAATCTGATTTTTTTGCCAAACTAATACCTCACCTGACCCGTTCACGAAACTATTTTGGAATTGGTTCCTGAATTCGACACCAACAAGGATGTAGCCGAAATTGTGTAAGTTGGAACAAATTTCGGTAGAAAAGGGCTCAATGGATTCGGCGCCAAACCAATAGGCGCTGACCTTGTTTCGGTGGCGGATAGTTGGCGTTGACCTGCACTATTTCGTCTCCATCCCAGGTAACGCCAGGAGCAGGTCAGATTCTTAAGGCCTTGTTTTATATTAGAGATTTTGAGGGAATTGGTTGGGTTAATCCTCATAGGGATTGGGTGATCACATGATCCACTCAAAAACTCTTGCATCCTATCTCTCACGGACACCACTGCTTGGCTCGAGCGGGAGAAACCAAAAGGCTAGGTGGAGGTCCTGGGTATTTTTAGGGGTAAATGTGCCAAATAGTACTGGTTGTTTGCTTAGTTTTCCATGGGCTAGGGGCGACCCTCCTTGACCTCAACGTAGTCCGCCACTGGTTAGCATTGTATACATTTGTTCACCCAAAGGAAAGGGAACTACGCAAATGCTTGGTTCATCAACATAACAAATGCCTGGTTAAGTTGTTGGGACCTAAAGTATTTATTACATGCCCCACTATTATATCTATTCACTAAAAGGAAATATAATATTATACTATATGTGTACATGCAAAAATGAAAAATGATGGACTTCTCATAATTGGATTGAAGGATCGAGATTGATATCTTAGGGGATTGTTTACGAGTTTCCCACTTTGGAAATAACAAAGGTGAGCTTAATAAAAAATATATATGATGATATGTTTAACTTTAAGCCCAATTTCTATGTGGGTTGTTCGTCGTCTTTGTTTCCACGATAGATTTTAAGAGTAACATGTAGTCCCGTAAAAATTGAGTATCATTTATAGTTATGTTGTCGGTGGCAAGGTTCCTTGTGTATACCATCGAGCGTCCTAAACGCCATTTGAATATGGTTTGAATGTGGACATCGCAAGATGCAGTAATCATCTCATTGTCTAGAAAGAGTAGTTAATCTAGTATGTATTATTAGGAGTATCTTCAAGGCCCCGTGATAATGACCTGATTAAGGGCGTGCATCAGCAAGTAGGGATGCAAAAGTAGGACAATTGGGACAAGTGGGATATCACTTTTAGACTACTAGACTAACTCTAATTTAGGTGGTATAACTGGGATAAGTGGGATATGTCAAATCTAGCTTATCCCACTTGCCCCACTAAGTTTTGAGTTAGTCTAGTAGTCTAAAAATGGTATCCCACTTGTCCCAATTGTCCCACTTCTGCATCCCTATCAGCAAGCCAAATGAGACCAAACTTCGACGAACCCTATAGGTCCACCATCGTGGATTCGTGATGTTGCCACGTTAGCGTGATTAGGATGTGTTTATCACTGATAGGTTTCCTCTTGCTTGAAGCCTCATCCAACTCGACACGTCACGCACTTGACGTTTTTCAGATTTTCGTGCGAAGGAGTATATTTAGTTGTACGCCGTGGTCATGTCAGAACAATCTAGTTGCATGGTTCGTGCGTATAGGATATCATAGGATAATCTCCATGACGCTCTTGCGTTGGAAATGTTTGGTGGTTCAGTTGATATCATACGAGTATATTTGCGTTGTAATTTTTCGCTTTTACTCTCTCTGTTTTAAAATATAAGATGTTTTAGCTTTGTGAAGAAAATGAATCTAGACTTCTTTTAGTGTGTAGATTCATCCAAAAGTTGAGTGAACCTACATATTAAAACAAGTCTAGATTTATTTTTTTCACAAACCTAAACATCTTATATTTTGAAACGGAGGAAGCACAATTGAATTTGGACGTACGGGTCGGCGTCACCACTGTCGTCTTATTCTGCTCTCGTTTCGCTTGTATAATACTATAGGATAGAAAGGGATACTACAAACGGTTCTTCTCTCGTCTGAAAAACTGTTTTGCAGGTGGTACACAGGCGTGCAAGATCGATGCGAAGACCGGGACACATTAAAGATGTCTAAAAATGGCGATGTTTGCATGATCTCTCTCACTCTCCCTTGAAATATCTTAATTGCAAAAAACCGAGTCAATTGCGAGAGAAGTTTAAAAATCCACTATATTTGAGCAGATACGCAAAATCCACATACATTGTGTCTGTTGTTTGCAATATGCGCTAACACTGGGATTTGGCCGTGCTGTCGTGCTGACAACATTTCTGACAACAGGACCCGCTATCAGGGGATGACGTGGCACGACAATCACGGTTGAGGGTGACAGAAGCGAGACGAATTTTAAAATAAGGGGTTTCTACAACTGTGGATCCAACTTGTCTGATCCTCTTTTCCCCAATAAAAAGAAGAGAGAATAGATGGGTGGGGAGCCACCATAGCCGGCATTGACGGCGAGGAAACCGCCTTGGCAGGGGCCGGCGAGGCGACTGGCCTCCAGAGCGCCGAGTAGCCGGATCTCCGTGGGGACGAGCGCGTTAGAGAGAAGGCCACAACGGGTCCCAGATAACCGGTGAAGCGTCACAACAAGTCACGCGCGTCAAGGATCCAGCTGGCGGCGCGGTCGAGGATCCATCCGTAGGCAGGGGCGGCGTGTTATGTCTGGGACGAAGGTGGCGGTGGAGAGAGATATCGTTTACGGCTGGGACGAAGGTGGCGGTGGAGGGAGATATCGTTTACGGCTGGGACGGAGGTGGTGCTGGGGAGAGACATCATTTACGGCTGGGACGGAGGTGGTGCTAGGGAGGGGCTTCGCCTGCGTCCGGCCAGGAGGTGGTGCTAGGGAGGGGCGCCGCCGGAGACCGGGACGAAGGCTGTAGTCGGGAGGGGCGCTGCCGAAGACTGGGACGGAGGTCATAATCAGTGTGACACGCTACCCCTGACATCGTGTCCCACTATCAGAATCGTCGTTAGCGCAGCTAAAATCGAGAGGAAATTGCACATAACACCACACGTTGGTGCCGGTTTTGCACAGAACACGGTCTAAGATTTATTTTGCACAAAACACCAGGATTTGCTGTAAATTATTGCACAAAACACTAATTCCGTCATCAACAAGGTAAATAGCTAATTAAGCATGCATGACCCTATTGACAACGCCTCCAGAGTGGTTGCTGGTCTCGCTACGGTTCCTCCACAGGCAAAGAAAAAAAGACATCAGCGACGCTAGAGGCACCGCCAAAAAAAACAATATGTATGATTTCCTCTCCTTATTCTAATCTCTAAGTTAGCTCAGCTTTGTTTTACTATTAGTCAAGACTATGAGAGGAATTAACCTGAAACGTGAAAGCGCCGCTGCATCGTCTTCTTTTTCCGGTCTAGCAGTCCAACTCTGCGACATGACCAGTTATATCTGAGTTTGGTTAAGGTGAATTCATGTTAGAGCTAGGTAAGCACTGCTAGTGGGTACTACGTGCCTAATTCGATGTCTATCTAGTTAATAATGAGATTAGTGTTTTGTGCAATAGATTACATCAAAACTTGGTGTTTTGTGCAAAAAATATCTTAGATTGTGTTTTGTGCAATAACAGCACCAACAAGTGGTGTTTTCTATAATTACCTCTAAAATCGAGCATCAACACACGTTACAAGCCACAAACTTAATATAGATTTTTACAAATATACTCAAAAGTGGTGTATTTTTTAACTTCTCGCGCAATTGTCAATGATTTTCTACATTTAACTTCCTTGAAGCATTGGCTCACTGCACTACACTGGATATGCCATTTTTGCCGAGACTTCTTGTCAGGGAGTGTGGTAATCCTACACGCAAGTCCTGTTGGGCGATCCGTACGAAAAGATGTGAGATATACGTGGCTGGTCTGCTCTGCTTACTTCGTGCCTGTCATCTTCTCTGGTCCATGGCCATGGGAACAAAGTTTTTCTCGGCGCTACGGGATATTCCAATATGCTTAGTTTGGGCAAAGATAGTAGGAATGGCATCGGAAGTCATACAACTTGTCTCGCACGTGCACTTAAGTCATAGAACTTGCAAACTGAACTAACAAGTCACATAACTTGCAAACCCGTGCACCCGTGGTCACAAAACCGGTCAACTGAGTGGTTTTGACCAAAACCGCTAACTGGAGCTCGTTTTTCAAAAAAAAAAAAGTTTATAAGACTCCAAAAAAACTGAAAACAATTACGCACAAATATTTATACATTCTAAGGTACGCAAAAAAAATCAGACAAAAATACGTTTTATTTTGTGAATGAAATATAAAAAAGACAAATCTCTAACAGAAATACGTGGTTTTTTATATGATATATAGCTGGCAATTTCTTTTTTCTTCTATAGCCCAAAATAAAATAATTTTTTCACCAAAACTTGCCATAGTCATTCAGCCCACACATATGTATTCACGAAATAAATTTTGATTTTTTTTAATGAAAAGGTACAAATTTTGATTTTCAAATACCAAGCTTGGGAGCCACAAATTCTCTCTCATGCTCACGAATGCATACATACTATTTGATAATAAAATATGGTTTTTGTAAAGTTTTAGTCTAAATATGATCGGTTTTGGTCAAAAACCACTCAGCTGACCGGTTTTGTGATCACGGGTGCACGGGTTTGCAAGTTATGTGACTTGTTAGTTCAGTTTGCAAGTTTTGTGACTTAAGTGTACATGCGGAACAAGTTGTGTGACTCCCAGTGCAATTTACTCCTTGCTCTAGGATTGGAATCAGCTGTCGCCCCCTCTCCTCCCTTGTGTACGGAGGTAGTAGAAATACTGTCCTGGGACGCAAATGGTCCATGTTCTCTCCATTGATTCATGATTACTCAATCAGTCTCTCCGTCACGACCAGGCCAGATAGCAACGATGACGACGAACAGTGGGCACTGCCATCCTTGTCAAGCCGAAGATTCAAATACAAATAGTACATAAAATAAATACACTCATACATTGCTGATGATTACGATGTGCCGTGGCAGTATTATCGACACTCCAAGATGCTCCGGGGTCACTTTCTTGTCAATTAATCATGACCGGTGCTTCGATGATGAGTTTTTTTTTTTGGCTGCAAATGAAACGCATCAGTCGTAGCACTGTTAGTTCTATCCGTAGTTTTGGAGGTATCCTGACGTGTCTGTACTTTGTGCACGTACGTAAATACAGACGTATTCCGTACAGTCTTCCTTTCCCTGCAGAGAGGATGCGCTAGCTCGCACGCACGAAAGCTAGCTAGCACTCCGGCTTGCAGAGGAAGAGGATGGGTTTCATGGCGTGCAGGTCGATCCGCACGTGTGACGTGGACGTGAGTACAGCACAGGATATGCATCCTTTTCCTCCCCAGGGGTTGAACCTGGGAACGATCTCCTCGCATCGCGCATGTCCACCTTGCCGCCACGTTGGACTGATCGAGACATATTTCCTTCTGTTCCGTAGGTTTTGTGTAATATTTTGGTGTATTGATTTGATCCTTACGGAGAGTACACATATATACGTATAAATTTGAAACCTATGACTGAGAATACAAGGTGATTTCTAAAGTCTTAGTCTATCTCTAGTTGTGTACGTATCCTAACAGGTTTATCTGCTGTCATCAAGGAAAAAACATTTTTTTTCCGCATGTTTCAGGCTACTGAACATTTGCAGTTACTAGACCTGTTTTGGTCCAGACAAGGAGCGAAGCAGCTCTACGAGGGTCGCTGAAGGCCGGCCCACCGTTTGGATCAGATTCTCGATCTGCAAAGTCTTCAGCCCGTCGAAAGTCTCGTCAGCAAAAATGACTACATTCTCAACCTTGTTAGGCGAGAGGCACTCCGGCGTGCTGTCCTTCAAGAAGCTACCATAATCACTAGTACTACTCGACTGTATTTGTTCGTCATGTACAGACAAACTAGGGAATGATGTGGCGTCCTGTGCTGGAGTGTATTTGCTCATCATGTACAGGCAAATGTGTCGCCGTGCCAATTTGAGATTTAAGATGGACTATGGGATGACGAGAAGGGCTAGCGGTTAATGAGTTAAATTCATGGTTAGCCATTAAACTTGTTTAGCAAAATCAATACAATCATTGTACAATGAGAATACAAATTTACGGTCACTGAAGACGCGCAGGAGCTTCACTCGCGATCACCGCTCGCAACGTAGCGATGTATTTGATGACGTGGCGCTGAGTATACCCACTAGCAGACCGTGTTATTTTTGATAAAGACACCTCAAATAAAATACATCTACAGACCACCCCGTCCCCGTCTGCCTTCCCCACTATGTGCCCCTCCCCAACCTCGAGAGCTCGCCGCCGGCCGCCTTCCCTGCTCCGCGAGCTGCTACTCCAACCGCCTCCCCTCCTAGACGACACACACGGTCCCGGCGCCAGGGGAGCTACAGGAGCGTCGCGACGAGCTCCATCTGTACGGCCATGGCGACGCCGCAGCCGAGGGCTCGATGCGGAGCTTTTCTGGTTGGATGTTTGCTTTTGGGAGGGCTCTGGGTGCCGAGGGGTGCTTCTGTAGCAATGAATCGGAGCTGGGATTGCCACAGCGCACATGAGGTAGAGGAGAGGGTGCGGTGGTCCGCCGCTGACGCACAGGTGGTTGGGAAAGGGGAAGGAACAGTCTCCGTCGTGGCGCATCTCGAGTAGGTGGTCGGCGCTGTGTCAATCCCCTCCACTGGCGAGTCCCGTCTTGCACACGGACAAGGAGGGATGCGAGCACGTGCGCACGCCTTGCAAGCATGGTGTCGAGCAGCACCTACTGCACCTTGCGTTGCCACTTCTGCTCGCTCACGGTTGCCTCCTGCTACTCTCGGCGCGCCCGCGGCCTCCCCTGCAGCATCACCACTGAGGTCAGCCGAGTTGGAGGTCTCTGCCATAGGTCTGTGTGGCGCTGCGCGACAACGTGAACCCATCAGGCGGGACGCTCCTCGCCTCGGGGAGGTCTTCCCTATCGTCACCAACGCGGTGGCCACCGGCACCAACGCTCCTCGTCTCCATGTAGTCAACGGTACCCGGGCCGCAGCGTTGCAGGGCCTCGTGCCGCCGCAGCTTGGAGACAAGGTACGGGGAGGGTTGTCTGCCGACGTTCCGGCGGTACATGGATGATTGGTACCTGCTGTGGCAGGACCGCTCGTCCATGCCGTCGGGCAGGAGGCCGCCGAGTTGCCTGTCGTGTCCAGTCGCCGATCTTGCCACACACAACAGATGAATAAATCGTCAGGTGGAATCATATTTAGGTAAACTGCATCCGCCCCGGTTACAGTTAGCCTGCCTAGGAGTCAAGACCGCCGGTGGAGGCGGAGGCGCGTCGTTCAGTGTTTTGGTTGGATCAGTGGCTAATTAGTAGTTTGTGATTTCATCCATATCGTGTTTGATCAGAGTAGCAAGATTGCAACGAATTGATTGGTGTTGATTACTGTCAGTGGCTTACAATGACTCTACTCGTGGTTGATGCGCGGATCCAGCTTGCCCCGTGCAGGTGGTGCGCGGCTTGGGCGCGCGGGCGCGTGTTCGTCGCTGGCAGCGTGGACGCGGGCTACGACCTCGTCACACTGCTGTAAAAAATAAATTGTAGGGGCTTTTCTGTAAATAAAACACACGTAGAGGCTGACAGTGGATCCCAGCTCGCCACGGTGTTGAATACATCACTACGTTGCGAGCGGTGACCGCGAGTGACGCTCTTGCGCGTCTTTAGTGATCGTAAATTTGTATTCTCATTGTACAATGATCGTATTGACTTTGCTAAGCAAGTTCAATGACTTACCATGGATTTAACTCGCGGTTAATCATCATGGCCGTCTCCATCTAGGAAGAAGGCAACTTGGATCCACGAAAATAAGAGTGGTCTCTTGCTTCCATTCTGTCCCGCATGGGCTGAAGCTGAAGCCACATTCCAAACGTCGTATCCTTGTCCTGACAACGAAACCAGCTAGTAGTAGCAAAACAGATAATAATCCCCTCGTTTATTTACACGTGTCAGTCACAATCACGTGCTCTGCATTATCCAGCTGGAAGAACGATCGATTCCGATCAGTTTTTCCTCCACCCGCGGGGGAGGATAGCCCACGGCCGGTGTCAGCAACGGCGGCGCGTCGTAACTCGACAGAGACCGCCGCTGCAGTTGGCAATGGCAATGGCAGGAGGTTTTTTCTTCCGTATGGAGACTGCAGCTGCAGTGCAGCGGGATGGCGAGAGCGACAACAGAAAAGTTGGAGTTTCGAGTGGCGCGCCCCTGACTGTCAACGATGCCGTGCAGTATACGGAGAAAGCTTGACCCTCCTCCGGTTATATGGATGTAACGCAAGGGGTAATAGGATTTTCACAACGAGGAAATGAAGGTTCAGAAGTTTCTCGATGATGCAGGAGAATAGAGAGGGCGAGGGAGCACGCAGCAAACGTACAGAGCGATAAGCCCAACCGAAAGACGGTTCAGAGTAAAACACCACGGCCGGGGTTTTGGGAGACCGGCCTTCAGAAGGTCGATGAGCTAGGGTTTCGATGTTTACGTACCAAGACAAGCCCTTCACCACACGGAACAAACGGTGGCTAGCTAGTACGTGTTGGAAAGAAAAAGGATATCCCAGATCCGAGCTAAACACCCATAGGCCATAGCGAAAGGGCCACACGCAAGCGAAAGGTGAAGATGAGGTGAGTTTGTCAAAAATTCAAACAGTGACTGTCGATCCACACTTGACCGTCGTTGTATCGAACATCTGAGTTTATGCAGCAGAGTCGTCTTCAGGCGCGAAGCGCATTAAGTTATTCTGGAATGGAGCCGAGGGAAGCAGAAAGTAATAAGTTACTAACTGAATCTCCGTAAGACAGTCCGTCAGGAAACTGAATGCCATCACGCCAAAGGATACTCTTCCAGATG
This sequence comes from Avena sativa, assembly GCA_916181665.1. Classification (NCBI taxonomy): domain Eukaryota; kingdom Viridiplantae; phylum Streptophyta; class Magnoliopsida; order Poales; family Poaceae; genus Avena; species Avena sativa. The sequence continues at coordinate 432,049,543 of OV702280.1, forward strand.
CAGTACCTAGCTTCAAAGCATAGGCATGTCAAGGATATTGGCCGCTGGGGATCGGAGTTCACTTCATGGACGAAGATCCGACGCATGCTCAGCTGGTACGTTGTTTTGGGCTGCAGCGGAGGGAGGGACACCCAAGAACCCGGTCTAGGGACATCCTCTCTCTCTGACCAAAATGTTCTTTGACAAGGATTTGTACGGCTCGCAAATCAAGTACTCCTACTTTGTTTCCATGGATTGGAATCACCTGCCGCCTCATCATCTCCTCCCTTGTGTTTGGCCCACCCTTCGGATCCGATTCTCGATCTGATCTGTTCAAGTCTTGAGCCGTCGAAAGGCTTGTCAGCAGGAACGACTACATTCTCAACCTTGTTAGGCGAGAAGCACTCCGGCGTGCTATCCTTCGAGAAGCTACTATATATAATCACGACTACTCGACTGTATTTTTCCTCATGTACAGACAAATGCGTCGACCGTGCCAATTTGAGATTTGAGATGGACTATCGTCGGATGATGAGAACCGATAGCTGTTCATGCCCGTCTCCATCTAGGAAGAATGCAACTTGGATGCATGAGCTCCAAGTTCAGCATAGGCAGTATTCTCTGTTTCTTACAGAGTATGATTCATGTAATGTAACCTTTGCTCCTTACTAGGACGACACATGGATGTGCAAAGTTTTTCAGGTTGTGTCTCTACATGAATGAGCTGAATTTTTTTCCTGGTGCAGAGCTCCAAATGTATTCCTCTTATTGATAAATTCTTTTTTTTTTACTTTCAGATCAAATACAAGAGATAAATATAAATGGTATTTTTCATGAATGGTTTTCTCCACGGCTTATTCATGAATCTATCTCATTGTACTCAACCACGTCTCTTGAACAGCTACTTACCGAAGAGCATATGCTCAAATTCTGTACCCTATGGCAGGAGAACATTGATGGACAAGAACCTGCAAAGATTGTATGGAGTACGGGAATTAGAAAAGAAGCTGGGATGCCAATGACAAAGAGTAGGAGAGGAGCACACGAATGACCAAAAGTTACAAGAAGACCGGGAATACAACAATGCTACACTTACGGGATATTTTTTACGGGATCTAGTTTACGCACAGACGTGGAGATCACGGGGTGGTTGTCAGTTCCTTAAATCACGAGAGGGAAAGTTTTTGGGCCAACCAGATTTCCCCACATCATCCCGTAAGAAAGTTTACGTAAGTGTAGCATTATTGCCGGGAATACTACTCTCAACCACGCCCTCCTCAGCCTAAGTATCTAACCATATAGAAATACACCTATATATATATGTATATTGAGCTCTAGATCTTTCTTAATATCTTTATTGATAACTTTTTGACACTCTAATTTTGTTTTCACTTATTAGTGTGGAAATTATGCATGGTTAAGAAAATGTTATAGCCGTGGAGAAAGGTGTCCAACAAGACAGGTCCTTTTTCAGTACTAATGATTCTAGCTATTACTGCTGATTTTGACGGTTTTCAGCAGATGGATCCATCAGTTGGCAGCCTCATTTGCTTGGGGTTCCGAAGGTAAACATTGATGTCGCTTTCTACCATGATTCGGGTGAAGCTGCTGCTATGTGTGGTGGCGAGCCACAGGGGCGGCAGGTGCCAAGACGCAGAGGAAGCAGAGGTCTGCGCAATCCTGGAAGGCCTGATGCTAGCGATGGCTCCTCGAAACAGGCATGATGCTAGCGATGGCTGCCCTAGATCGAGTTGGACTGTGCAAGTGATGTACCAATTGCCAACAACAAGTCAGGTAGTACTTCCAGGTCCTGGGCGATCTACATGGACATTGAGACCTTCAGTAGTTGTTTCCTCTATGTCAGGTTTCAAATGATGGGGAGGAATGTCGATGGGTCGCACGATCTAGCTTCTTTGGCTAGGAGGTATGGTTTGAAAAGAGTGTGATCAATGATTTCCCCCTCCCAAAAAAGACGTAAATGTCCAAATGCAAAATAAGATCATTTTTGTGGCCTATGTATAATACTACAAACTTTAGTGCATAACGCTAAATTAATTTTCCAGATCTTTTGACATTTTCACAATAACTACTTCGACTTTGTTCTGCCCATATTCCTCTAAATTGTAAGTTGGGTGGAGGGCCCGGCTCCCCATCCCACGAGATGTATTGTAGTCGCTAGATTTTTGCAGGAAATAATCAGTTTTATCTAATTAGGCTTGTGCGATGAAATTTTTGTTACTGTGATATTTCTTATCTCTTTAGCAAACAGTGGACCCTTCCACTTTGCTGGTCCTCGGTACAGTTTTTTTTTTTTACCGTATTTTCTTTTCCATGCCAGGCATCTCTAACATGTGCACCTTTCTTCGGCGGCTTTTACCTATTTCCTCTCTTCTTCCCTCACTGCCACTGAACATGGAGTCCCACCGCATCGTGCTGGCCCAAGGCATCTGTTCTTGTGCTTCCTCTATATGCGCTATAGGTCCCGGAGCCAGTAAATGTAGTGTTGTGAAGGGAGAGATGAGGATAACATCGTAAGAATATATGGAGTAGGGTCCCCATGTAAGTCCGCCTCCTCCGAGAGACTCAATTCTTCCATATGGTGATTGGATCTCCAAGTTAGTCTCTTGATGGGCGGTTTTCTCCACAGCTGTTCAAAGTCTCAGGCTCACTGTTTACAAGAAATATATGTGAGCTTCATGTTACAAAGTTTGTGATATACGCTAGTAACTGGTTATGATTTGGTGTCCGGTATTTTAATGCTTGATGATGATAATGTCGTGAATTTCAACCTCATCGCAGGTGAAATCCCGCTGACTTTGCTGGTACTATCGACGGAAGCCCAATGCGAAGTTGGCGCTGATGGTGGTGGTGGAAAAGAGGTTGCGGTGTGCCATTAAACCAAAACGTTAAAAAAAACTAAACATGTAACACGCCGCAACTGCCATAGATAAAAGCACTTATAATTATACTACGCCGGTCGCATCGTGCAAGAACGAAATGCAGGCGGTGGGACGAAGCCCGCCTATTCACCTAGTACAAACTTAACTTTGAGGGGGGAGGGACACAGAAGCACACCTCGTCGGTGATGCCGTGCAATATAGGGAAAAAGCTGACTTCAGAGAAAAAATAAATATTCAGAAGATTCTCGATAAGCGTATTTGTCCGTCATGTACAGACAAACGGCCGTCTCCATCTTCGACTGTGCCAATACGAGGTTTAACATGGACTATCGGATGATGAGAACAGATAGCGGTTAATCATCATGGCCGTCTCCATCTAGGAAGAAGGCAACCTGGATCCACGAAAATAAGAGTGGTCTCTTGCTTCCATCTTGTCCCACATGGGCTGAAGCCACATTCCAAATGCCGTATCCTTGTCGTGACAAGGAAACCAGCTAGTAGCAAAATGACCGTCCGCGTGAGCCACGTCATCCTTATAGGTGGGGTCGTCCTGTTAGTTTTGTCATTAGACCAGCGTCAAACCGGTATCAGTGCTTTTTAAAACGAACAAACTCTGAACCGGTGGCTTTTTAAAACCCTAACGTAAAGTGGTTGCTTTTTAAAACCTAGCCTGTAATGTGGTGATTATTTGTAATTTTCTCAATGCCAAACGACCATAGAGTATGAACAGTTCAACTGTTCAGAATCAGGGATCTTGGATTATGTCTGATTTGGGCAAAGCTAGTAGGAGTACGTGTCTACTTGCTCTAGGATTGGAATCAGTTGTCGCCTCCTCTCCTCCCTTGTGTTCGCGCAGGCAAGACGGGTAGAATAACTAGCTAGGTAATGTGCGTAGATACGTAGTGTAGAAATACGTGCAGGAATACTGTCCTCGGACGCAAATGGTCCATATTCTGTCCATTAATTCATTTTGGATTAATCAATCAGTCTCTCCGTCCCGGCCAGAGGCCCGATAACAACGACGACGTACGTACAGTCGATCGACACTGCCATCCTTGTCCGGCCCAAGATTCACATACATATGCATACTAGTAAACTTCACGTGTTTATTTTTTTGCGCATGACAATATCTTATACGGAGTATTACTAAGCCATAATAATATCCTTCATGATTCATAATTTGGGTGCAACACTTGGTTGACTTTGAATAAGTATCTCACAAATATTTTTGAAGTACTCCATCTGTTTCATAATATAAGACCTTTTTGCAAGATGTTATAATTTCCCAAATATCTTATGTTGTGAGATGGAGGGGCTATTATTCGCACGGCCGTCGACCTTTGCAAGGTTTTTTTTCGCGAGCAACCCAGTTGGGGGAACTGCCCTCGTCCACCTCGAGGTGGTCGCTATCCGAATGTAGCAGCAAGGCCGATCAACCTAGATCCGGTCCGGATTAGCCCGTGTAACATCCCAAAAATACCAAACTTAGATCATCAAACACTAATCATCAAGATTAGGGTTAACAAAAACTTTTCTAAATCAACTCATGAATGCATGTATATGTGTATGCATGGATTTTAAATTTCTTTAAAAACCACCTTATTTGTGTGATCTATTGCTTGTAAAATGTTTTTTAGGTGAAATAAACATCATCTAAAACATTTCCCACACTTTTCCTAAAGACAAGTAAATCAAAACAAATATATTAAGTGAATGGTCATTTTGACCAATTTAACTCCCATGCCTACTTTGGCTGTCTCAAACTTTCAAAACCTAACAAAAACTTTTCTGGATCTTTGCACCCCTTGAATGTACTCATAACAAGGTATCAATGCCCACTTTGTGATCATCTAGAAACTTTCAAATGCATAGTTTAAATGACAATTCAAAATTGAATCTTTATCATATGAAAAGATCCCACTTTTCCAAAACCCACTCAAACAAGCTCAACTTTCAAAACCCAAGCATCTGCAGACTCACCAGCACCAATCTAGCAAACCCACCAAAATTCTTTTCAAAATTCAAAACTTGATTTTATGGGGCCATTTCATCAAACAGGTTGCAGACACAAATCAAACAAAACATCAAACACTATAGTGTGCAGTGATTCTTGCCTAACTTGTTCCCTAGTTAGCTCACACACAGCTCAGTAGATCATCTAGAAAGATTAGCCCAACACTAGCATCCCTGTGAGCTTGCCATTGCCATTAATGGTGAACAGCCGAGCACCCCAATGTCACCCCATTGTGGACAGCAGGCTAGAGGAAGAACTAGCCGTGCCAACCTTGTCTGGGAGGCAGCCCACCGTCCACCGCCACTCCCTGTCCCAGCCGCGAGCGTTGCCAATCCCTGGACCACGCGCACAAGCCGCCCCAGACCATGCCGACCATGCGCCAGAGCGTCATCCTCGACCAGCGTCCACAGACCGCGCGCCGCCCTCACCGCGTGCACACACGATCACCACCGACCCAGGAGACCGCCGGACATCCCCGTTTTCCGCCCCGTGCCATACAGCCACCGCCCGCCGTCGAAGACGCTGCCTCTGCCGAACAGAGCACCGGCTGTTCCAGACCAAACCACACCGCCCCATGCCTCGCGACCATGTCGTTGAGCACCGCCAGGAGACACATCACCATCCCCTACCCTTGCCCATGCCATTAGCCGCCTGTAACGTCGCCCCCCGACGAACTCACCGTGCGCCCCGACGGTCCCCTCGCTCGACTATAAATAGAGGCCACCCCCGCACGATTTCTTCACACCATCTCACTCCCCTCTCCTCACTGACCGTGCCACACCGTTCTCAGAGCCAGGCGAGCACCACCTCGCCGGAATTTCACTGGAGCCCGCCGCCTCTGGAGAAGAAAGGAGCCAGCGATTGGAGCCGCCCCAGGAGAAGCCACCGGTACCAGGAGGTTCGCCGTCATCGACTTCGTCGTTCGCCCGCCTCGCCGACCCTTGTCCGTACCCCGGTGAGCCCCCAGCATCCCTCACTGGCCGCGCTAGGTTTCGTTCTCGCCAGAGTTGTCTCGCGTCGACGATGACCCCCAGCCGTTGGATTAGAACTAGATCGAACGATCCACGTTGCCCCATACCGCTTCGCCCAGCCCCGTGTCACTGACGAGTGGGGACACCCACTTAAGCAGCCCGCGGGAGCACTGCGCTTAGCAGGCCGGCCCGTTAGAATTTCCCGCGCAGCCCAGCGATTCAAATTAAATCTTTTTCTATTTCAATTCAAACACACTTCAGCACTCAACTTCAAAAATCAACCCAGATCGATTCAGTGCACCAATTTGGATGAAACCAATTTTGTTGGAAAGGTCTGTGAATGCTTAATCCAAGCCCATTGGATTCAAGTCATTTATATCTCTAGATCACCCCTAGTAAAAATAACAAGGCAGAAGCTTTTCTGCATTTAAACATTTTTCAAATTTAAACCATAATAGCTTTTGAGTTGATTCCAACTCTCAAAAATCACATTTAACCATACCTTTCAGAATATATAAAAATATATAGGTTTACTTGCAGAAATATTGTTCAAGTAATAAAAGAATGCTACATAAGAATTTCTAGCCACTTTAATTAATTAAAATAAAAGGGTAAAACCCTATTAAATTGTGACACCACTTTAAATCACATTCCCATGGACTACAATATGTGGTGATGACATGTGTCAACATGATCCCATGTTTAGTTTGTAGAATATTAAAACTTAAGTAATTTTTCAATGAGTAGAAATTACTTTTCTAAAAATAAAAAGTTTTAAACCAAGCCTTAACCATGTAATGTTAGAGATGATGCTAGATCATTTATAGGACCCTTGTGTGTGATAATTGCAAGTAGTTAAGTATTGTTTGGTGATTGTGTACCTCGTATTTATTCATAGACGCTAGTACCGACCAAGGATACGAGGAGGAAGGAGGATACTACGAAGAGGAAGCCGAGGAGAACTTCAACCACTGCTCTGCACAAGGCAAGCTGATATTGACACTGATGCAAGCTAACACTTGCAAGATCCTATACCTATGCAAGCTTATACTGATATTGATGCAAGCTAATCCTTGACAGATACCCTATTGATGTCACAAACCCATACTTGTGATATGACTACTATATGCCTTAAGAATATGTGATCATACCCACTTGATAAACCAAATCCTAGTTTTATGTGCAAGCTTCTTACTTTATTTTTTTATCAAAGCTTACTTAGAGTCTACCTAAGAGTTTGGTAGATACTAGACAGTTGTGCTGAAGGTTGCATAAAGAGCATAAAATTTGGCCTAAGCTAGAAACCTTGATATCAGCTTAAGATATAAGGTTGGACTTAGTAAAACTCCACTAGTTACCGCCCCTCATTAGTACTACCCCCCACCTGTAGATGCTAGTGCTAAGCATAAAACTGGATCAACTTTTAGATGGGAATACTTGATGGAAAAATGGTTATGAAAACCTTGGAATGATGGATCATTCTATTGAAATGTTTTGGACATGTGTTTCCAAACACTTGATGATTTTGGTGATGAAAATGTTGAGGCATGAGCCTTAGCCCTTTATAAAACGGATGGTTGTCTGGATGCGATACCATTCCAATTTTATCGTACAACCACAATACCCGAATATTGGGTAGGGCTTGACTGGAAACTTATATACCTTAGTATTAGTTCCCTCCGGCCAAGGTCTGAGCTGAGGCTACCTTGTGAAGATTGTCCACCTGTGCAGTACCCAAGATGACAGATGGTCATGGTTGGGAGGCCAAACTCACAGGAGAGGTGCTTATACTAGGGCGTGTAATTGAAAGGTTAGGATTGATTATCCGCATACTGAGTATGGTGAATTCAGGATTTGTTCCTGACGGATGTATCGAATGTTGTGGTGAAAGTGTACAATCTCTGCAGAGTGTCAAACTATTCGAATAGCCGCGTCCGCGGTTATGGACAGTTGGAGTGGCCATACTGTTCCCCCGTCAGACTTTTCAAAATGACTTATGAAATGAATTGAGACTTTGACTTGACCACAACAGAGTTGTGACCTAAATTACAAGATCCCACTTAGGAGTTATAAAATTGTGACTAGCTTTGGAACTTAGTAGAGATAAACCTGGCTTTTTGCAAAACAACCCTAGAGCCGTCCTATTATCCAAAAACCCCTTACCTGTTAGTATTAGTTTGCGAGTACTTAAAGAGTACTCATGGCTTTGTCCCTGGCTATTCCCATGGCCAGACTATAAATAGGAGTACCTGGAAGATGGACCCCAGGACGGTTACGACAACTAGGATCATCTCCCATCGTCAGCATTGCCTGTGACCCCGAAGATGGAGCTCCGCCTACGCTACCGTTATTATTACGTATTCCGCTGCTTGATGTTGTATTAAGAACTGGATCATGAGATCCCTATTTGTGTAAGAACTTATGTATCGTTTGTAATGGATGAAGTACTATGGTATCCAATTCTGTTATGTCTCGCAAAAATGGTAATCCTGAGATTGCGATGTATGGCATAACAGGCATCTAGGATTGAAAAATCCGGGTGTTGACAGCCCGTAGGCCCACAAGCCAAGATCTAGTCCAGATTGAGCCCTGCACAATCCCGCCACCACACTGCGATATCTTGGTCGCTACCGCCGCCCGCTTCCTCCACCATCGTAACCCACCCAAGGCCGTGCGCCGTCGTCACAGGTCCATGCCACACCGTCGCCGTCTCGCACTCTCGCACAATTAGCACCACACAGATTGGCGTCCTGTCTTAGGAGCCCTTGTCTTGTTTTAGGAGGCCTGTGACAAAAAAATCATATGTATAAAAACTTTGTTAAATTTTGTAATGTTATCATGAATTATAGTAGTATTAGTTTTACATTTTCCTACTAAAGTAATATCATGCTAAAAATAACGGTCAGAGAGACTATATATTTCCGATAAGATGTACTACCTCCGTTCCAAAGTTTAAGACTTTTTTTCGAAAAGTCAAAATACGGAAACTTTGACCAAACTTTAAAAAAGACTATCAAGAACTATGATATTATATAGATACCAAGTGAAAATATGTTTCATGATATATCAGAAGGGTATGAATTTGTACTATAAATATTAATATTTTTCTCCCAAAACTTGTTCAAACTTTACGTAGTTTGATTCTTGAATAAAAAACTTAAACTTTGAGACGGAGATAGTATTTACACACGGAAGTACTACTATATACCCTACTACCATTCTAAGAGTAGTGTATAAGTAATTTATGTTTTCCTCTCGTTCTAGGGGAGTTTTCTAGATGGTGTCAGTTTGAAGATTCATTTGCCAGGTAGGAGGGATTGAGCACATCAAACTATAGAACAACTGTTAGACGGATCGATGACTTAATGTATAGGCTAGCTGTGGACTTTGTAAAATGCTCACATTTAATGGTAGTAGGAGTAGTACTGTAGCTTGTTTCGAAACATTGAAGCCATGATACAGATAAGATTTCAAGTGGTCGTACTCACGCCAAATGGGCCGCTCCCTTGACTACTCCTGAAGTGTCGAGCAGCTTCGGCAGCGGCAGTAGCGCGGGAATCTGCTCTGACGAATCCAAACGATCCCAGCCGTTAGATCTAATGAGATTTGAATTGATGAGCGGCACATAGCAACTTCATGGTGAAAATCAACGGTTTGGATTAATTCAAAGCTGCATCGGCGGGAAGACTGTGGAACTAAGTAGCAACTTCATGGTGAAAATCAACGGTTTGGATTAATTCAAAGCTGCATCGGCGGGAAGACTGTGGAACTAAGTGATAGAACCAAATTCAAAAACTCGTGTATTATCGACCCTCCAATTAAGATGCTCCGGTCACTTTCTTGTCAATTAATCAGACCAGTGCTTCTTCCATGATGACTAGTGTTTGGCAGCAAATGAAACGCGTCAGTCGTAGCACTGTTGATTCTATCCGTAGTTTGGAGGTATCCTGACGTGTCTTTGTACCCGTATACTCCTTCTGTTTTAAAATATAAGATATTTTAATTTTATGAAAAAAATGTATCTAGACTTCTTTTAGATCTCGTTCGGTTGATCCCACGAAGGCATGGGTTGACCTGTATTACAGCCCAATCCATGTCATCCAGTCCAGCGAGTCAATTTTTCCAGCCCACTCAATTTGTGGCCTTTGTTTATTCCAGCCAGGTATTCTTTTCCCTTCCGATCCAGGCCATTTACACTGTCTGGGCCTGGAAAAAAATAATCGCCAAGCGGCACGTGGAATGATTTCTAGGATGGGAAGAGAGCGAGCGCAACGCGGACATGGGATCGGGTTGACTTAAACAAACATGTACGTTGTACTCGTGGTTAGCAAGGATTAGTATGACATGGATTTGGTAATGGTATTGGATCAACCCAATCCAAGACCGGATTGATTCCACGTCTGGTTTAATTCCAAACAAAACGAACAAGGCCTTAGTATATAGGTTCACTCGGATTTAGAGCGAATCAACCCACTAAAAAAAATCTATATACAATTTCTTCATAAACATAAAACATCTTATATTTTTAAACGGGAAGGAGTACTTGCGTACTTTGGTAGCGGTACGTACGGTACAGATTCAGTACACTCTTAAACGCGATGCGCTAGCTCGCACGAAAGCTGGTGCTCCGTATGTCGTTGTGATCCTCTATCACATTATCTGCCTCTCTGTCACGCAGCTGCAGAGGAAGAGGATGGGTTTCATTCATGGCGTACGTGTGACGTCGATATGTGAGCTGTCCAAAGATATGGTCTCGTCCCCAGGGGTTGAACCCTCCTCGCATGTCCACGTTTGCCGCCACGTACGTCGGACTGATCGAGACGTACTCCCTTCTGTTTCATAGGTTTACTAGGAACCGTGTGATGAAGAATAAGATAGAGCAATGCCCGCTCGTATAAGTCAAGATAGGTTATAGGTTATCCCAATTTGATTTCGATAATAACTGAAAAATGATGTTTGACACTGAATCTAATGTATGGTATTATACAGTAAAGTAGGGTTTACATCATGTGAGAAAGAGAATATGGTTTACATAAATTCCTCGCTTGTATTCACATAAAATGTAGGAAGAGTTGACGAAACCTACATAATATATCAAGCTTGCCAAAAGATAATAAATAGACAAATCTAACATACATAAGTGATCAACAATAGGAAGTTGTTCTCTGTAGGAGTCTTTAACTGAAGCTTTGGCGTCACCCTTAGTTCCACGTAACTTATTCCTAAAAAAAGTTCAGAATAAAATTGCAAATGAGTGTAAAAAAAAGCTAATTCAACTTATCATGTAAAGTAGGTTCAAAACTGTATTGGAATTAAACTACCTAGTTAGAGGACATGCAAAGTAAGCACAAGCTTTCATAGTTGTATGTTGCATAGTTATACGTTATACATTTGAAAACCATTCATGAGACAACAATAAGAGCACGGAATAGAGATATAAGATGTTTTAGATATTGCAATATATACTACATAAGATCAAAATGACTGGATAGACGCGCTGAAATGTGTCTGTATACATAAGTTTCTGAAAAAAGCTAGAACATGTTATAATTCAGAACATGAGTCAAACGAACGTCCGAAAAGCATTCTTGAAGTGTGGTCTATCACTGGATAAACATACCACATCAAAATTAATTACTTTTAAGTTGTGTGTATTCGTAATTTCGTAGTTCTCGAGAATGATCATGTCGTAATCAACACCAGGGACCCATGAATTCCTTGGTTCTATTGCATACTCTTAAATTATGTTCATATTAAGAAAATACTGCGATGATCTAAATTTTTCAGCTTTAAGTTTTTACTTTGTGAAATGACAGGAAATATCCATCATAGACGGTTATCACTTAGCAACAAAAACAGATGATGAATTCTTTTATTCTATCATATGCCCTTCATTCTTAATCACTTTATCAAGAAAATACTTCAGGCATCTCAATTTCTAACTCCTATTTTTTTGTGAGGAAAAAAATCTACTATCAAACTTCTTTAAAATCAACCTCTACTCCGATGCAATAGGTGTTTAGAAAAGATTAGTAAAAATTCAAAATGTATGTAAAATATTTGTAATAAAGCCAGTGTCATAGCAGGAATGCTGAAAGGAACATGATCAGTACATTCAAAATAGAACATATTCAGAAACTTGGCATTTTGATTGGTTTTGCAATTTCTGTACTTGCATGAAAACTCAAACATCAAGAATTTTTTCCTAACTTAGATCCACAACAAATGTGTTTTATTGAACCCATAAGAGAACTGCCAAATATTAAATCTAAGCATGCGCACTAAACATGGACATGCATACTCTATCATCCGAATATTACATGTATATTTTGCTACATGATTAGAAAACTAAATACTCCCTCTGTTCTGAAGTAAGTGACTTGACTTTGTCTAGATTTAATTAATACTAAGAGGCACTACACTCTCAAAAACGCAAACTGAAATCTACACACTGAAGTTCAGACTTGGTGAGTTGCTTACGTTCTTTGTATGCCTGGGAGTGTTGACGATGCATTGCTGAGGTCACCTCTCTAACACATCCCTGCAAGTAGTGGAAGACAATCCTGACTCTATGCTGAGCTTAGGCACACTTCCTATCTCCTTGTCGCTCTATATATACCTGCAATTCTCTTATTAGTACATCTAGCTCGCTAATAATGATAGTACATGTTTTTTTGAAAAAGTTATAAATTTGGAAACGCTGAAGGACATATTCAAGGTGGCTACTTCTGAACCTCTGTAGATCCTAAAAATACATGCACCTACAACTGAACATCTGAAGCCGCATTGAAACACTAACAGAAAACCATAGCATAGAACAATTTCAAAAACCAAGAAAAAAACATCATTCAGCTATAAGCATTAGAATTTATATTGCAGTATGGTCACAAGAGGTAGCACAAAATCAATGGTCAGCCCAGTAACTAAAATGAATATCCAATAGTTTCCATGTAGGAAGGATGCAAAACTAACGTCTCTAATTATAAGATTTCTAGCTGGAAGAAATCTTTCGGATAAGAAAAGATATGAAGCCAAAAAGGTCAATTCAGTGTATGATTATGATATTTTCCCCATAGCTAATAGCAATTATGAGTCTCTACTCCTATCACAATTGCATAGCTAAAACAACCTAGACTTCGTCTAATATGCTTAGCTAAATAATGGAAACTTTGTATTTTTATATTTTTTACTCTGATAAAGTAGCAGAAAAAATAGAACGCTGAACTCCATGTTTATAGAACGTCCCTCGTAAATACCTGCAAAAAGAAAGGAAATCAGGCGATGCCGACCAGGCTGATGAGTGCGTCATCGCGTCCACATAGGTTTCATGTTCAGTTTCAGTCAAATTATTTACGTCAGACTATAACTGAGGTGGAGCAACCAAAAACTGCAGTAAAATTCCACTTCCTTTGGTTTGTTGTTCAGCCAGAAGCGATGGCGACAAAGTTATGATACAATTTCTTCTAAAACCATAGGCCATTATTGCTTGCCACTAAAGCTTCTTCAACATCGCTGGCCAACGCTTTATGAAAAAAAAGGACATTATTGAATGTCGATCACTGAACTGCCTTTTGTCTCCTGAAAATATAGGTCAATTTTAGTCCTCCATAATGTCCAGAATATACAATGGCTGATCACTTCAGGCAAATTGCATTTCCTTCGGTTTTCGCTAAACATGCAGAAAGCAAAGAAGTCCAAATAGTGATTCCATTAAGTTGGACGATGAACAATCTAGAAAGATTGCCGTATCAAATCCCTCAAATCTTAAGGAATTGGACATGGCAAAAGCATATGGTAATTATTTTCCTTACCATAAGTTTTAAAAAACTCTGCAATACCAATCAACTCACAACATTAGTTCAGAGTTTAGACTCTTTTTTTATTCTAATAAATGGCATTCGTCTCCAACTTGAAGGCCAGGGGACTCCTGACCTGGTCCTTCCTTGTCATCAGTGTCCCGGGCCTCATTCATTTTGTATTCATGCTTATCTCTGAAGAAGCATGAACCGTACCTCTTAGGAGCAAAACCTGTTGGTACTAACTAATTAGTTGCCCTTGAACAAAGGGTAGGCTATACTCATGTTCTATGTTCTACATTTAGTATAGTAAAAAAAGCAAAGCAAAGCTAACCAATTCAGTTCATGATCCAATTCCAATGCGAATAGTCAGAACATTTGCCTCGGCAGACAGTCAGCTCGTCTAGAACCGTAAGCATTATTAGATAGAACGGTGAGCACGTTCAGAAGGTGGGACAAAATCAACATCTTGCACACCATGACGCGGACGGGGCGGCTGACCTGAAGAGCCAGCAGCAGAACTTCTTTCACTTATATGGCGACCTGCATAAAAGTAAACAGTATATGCATTGTATCTGAAAGCATCATCTAGTATCTACCAAGTAGGAAATAAAATGGATAGAGTAATTCATTTTCTAAAGCAGTACCTCACGGTCCACAACAGTAAAATGTAGTTCATATATTTGAAACGTATGCTGATCTTTTAATCCTAGATCCGTCCAATACACACAAGAACTTTCCACTGACAGGATAACACATTGTTGACAAACGAAATCCGTAATTTTCCTCTACTGGCATGCATGAGAACAGGCATATTTAGCACATAAATGGTACCAAATACCAAAAGGTAATCAACTCAACTCAGAAGAACGCATAATTTCTTATTAATATGAAGGCGAGGAATAGAAGAGGATCAGAGAACGCGATTGAGGAGAGGGGGGAGGATAAAAGGAACCGTCGGTGCCACTCTACTCTTGCCGTTAGCCGTAGTTGTCCTCTTCGCCGCCCATGACTGCCTTCACCGCCCATAGAAATTCAGGTCACCATGGAAAACCGCCTCATCTGAGGGAGACAATGGTCCAACTTTTGCCCACTCTTTAAAGGAAACCATATGGTTATTTTTATGTTTGTGGCAAACATGGAAAATTAAGGTCAGACATGGAAAAATTAATGTGTGGAAAGAAAGGTGTGTTTGACTAAGCTAGATTATTGCCAAAGTTAGTCCTTCCACATTAATAGTACTATAATTTGGAGGAAAGAGAATAACAAATTAACTACCTTGGTTGATATACAATCTAAATACCGCACCAGACCATTAAAGAAAAATGGCACCTAACTCTTTCAACAAATGTTATTATACTGAAAGAACAAACCTAATGGCAGATCAGGCAGCATGGATATTTAAATAGATACGCAAACATCAATTGATCAAAATCATGAAAGAACTATTTATAAAATAAGCTTACCTTACAAGTTATATATGGACCCCTAGGGCACTTATAAGCATCGCCATGGGGTTGAGCTTTTTTTCAACCCAGGTTACAATCGACACCAATCATCTTGCATTATCATCGAAAAGAAATTTCAGAACATATAAGATCAAACTATAAAATCAGAGCTTTAGGATAGCATGGGTAATGACTACACCTTGCCTCTTAAATCTGACTGCACAAATTGAAGAATAGAAGACCCACCATACAGGCTGTGTAGCTCTTGAAATCCATCCAGGCCCTCGTCGTATGTCCCTGCCTTGCCCTAGTTACCAAGAACCTAAATCGATTAGAAATTGCATGAATATTCAGAAGCAAATAAGAGGAAAAGAAGATGAGTCAGCCATGTAATCTCACCGATACCAGACCCCCCGCGACCATCGTCGCCTTTGTCAGTGTATTGGGAGGAGCAGAGATGTGGTTGCTGGAGGCGCATGGCCATATCCATCCAGATCATCCCAACAGCCAGGCATAGGCAGCGCCCGTCGCACCGAGATCTCAGGAAGGGAGCGCCGACGGCGACCTTCCCGTGTCTGTGAGCGCCCATCGGGACGACCTCTCTGTGGGAGGAGGACGGTTGGACCGCTGGAGCGCTGCCGGTCGACCCCACCCATCAAATCATCCCGTCCACTCCCAGTCCCAGACCGCCATGGATGGTAGAGTGGTGTAGCAGTCCCATGGCGGCGCGGCGCCGGAACCTGAGGAGACCGATGGAGGCACACATGGAGCAGAGAAGACAGCGTTGTAGGTGACACCAGGAAGGCTAGCAGCGGCAGAGACAGATGGACAGGGACGGGGGCGACGGAGAGGCAACCGGCGGCGGCAGAGCGGAGTCGGGCGGGAGGAAGAAAGGAGCATCTTGTCCACCGCTTTACACAGGACCTTCCGGAAGTCAGGGGATGTACGTAGGGAAAAAAAGTTGCACTGTAGAAGTGTGGTTACTGTAGATGCGCGAGCTACAGTGGAAATCGCTGATTTGGTATGCCTGATCGATCGCTGAAGGAGTTGTCTTTCATATATGTAGTAATTCATCTGCTCTGTAGTGCAGAAAAAAGCTTCTTTTTCGCATGTTTCAGTCAGGCTACTGGACCTTACCAGCTCTGTTTTGGCCCACCGTTTGGATCCGATTCTCGATCTGATCTGTTAAGTCTTGAGCCGTCGAAAGGCTTGTCAGCAGGAACGACTACATTCTCAACCTTGTTAGGCGAGAGGCACTCCGGCGTGCTGTCCTTATAGACGCTACCATAGTCACTAGTACTACTCGACTGTATTTGTTCGTCATGTACAGACAAATGCGTCGCTGTGCCAATTTGAATTAAGATGGACTATCGGATGATGAGAACCGATAGCTGTTCATGGCCGTCTCCATCTAGGAAGAATGCAACTTGGATCCATGAAAATGAGTGGTCTCTTGCTTCCATCTTGTCCTCCATGGGCTGAAGCTGAAGCCACATTCCAAATGCCGTATCCTTGTGGTGACAAGGAAACCAGCTAGTAGCAAAACATCCAAGTAACACAGAAAATTCACGGGCATCACAAACAGATAATCCCCTCGTTTACAGGTGCCTATCCAGTCGACAGTCACACTGACGTGCATGCTCTGCATCCAGCTGGAATAACCATCCGTTCCGACGGATTTTCTAGAACCCGTGGACGAGAAAAACCCACGGTGTCAGCAACAGCGGCGCGTCGTAACTCGACAGAGACCGCCGCTGCAGTTGGGCAATGACAGGAAGTTTTTTCTTCCGTATGGAGGAGACTGCGGCGCAGCAGGATGGCGAGAGCGACAACAGAAATTTGCAGTTTCGAATTCGAGTGGCGCGCCCCTGACTGTCAACGATGCCGTGCAGTATACGGAGAAAGCTTGACCTCCTCCTCCGGTTATGGATGTGCAGTACAAGGGGCGATAGAGCTTTGTATAGATAGAGAGAAAATAAAGGCTCAGAAGCTTCTCGAATAGAGAGGGGGAGGCAGCACGCAACAAACGGTACAGAGTGATAAGCCCAACCCAAGTGTTATAATTGCGACAAGTGTTGGAAATTGGCCCGATATGCGACGCCGTTTGTCGAGTACTTTCCGACAATAGACGACGAGATAGCGGCAAGATCACTCGATCAACTCCGGCGAGACGCGCAGAACTAGAATGATCGATAAGACGCTCCGTACATGAGCTAAACCAGCCTGATCGTTGCTTTTGATCAGCTAGCTCGTTTCCACAACTTACGTACGCAAAAAATCAATATGATGGCCATAGGCCCATATCGAGGCTGGTGTTCTCTTGGATTGATTCAAATCACGATGTGTTACAGGCTAGCTATTACATGTGTATATATACTAGGTCTAACACTATCCGAGTCCAACTAGCACTCCAGGACCAAACCGATTAGAGGACTATCACCATGTCCTACCTACACAAGTACTCAAAAGCATGTATGTATTCTACTCGTATACGTGTCTGTCGTGCCGGTTCCGGAGAGCCGGAGTGTTTATTACTAACAATCACTCCCTAAGCATGACATACGCTTCACTTACACCTGGATCCCAAATGCTCCCGATATGTAGCAGTAGAACTAGGATTGGCTCGATTCAGCTAGCTGTTGGAAATTGGCCCCCTAACAATGTTGGAAATTGGCCCGATATGCGACGCTGTTCGTCGAGTACTTTCCGACGACAGCCGACGTGTAGCAGTAGCGGCAACTCTGATCAACTTCCGGCAAGACTACACAAGGACAAGTCTCGGAGATACATGTACGTACTAATAAGCTGCCCTTAACTAGAATCGATTAACTAGTAGAGCTGGCTCACGAAACACACGCAAGCACACGTAAATGATCGGCTATTGCCACAGAAGCATATCGCTCCTGCCTCTAATATTTTTATTGCTTCTGTCTTTCACGGGTGTTTGATTACAAAGCCAAGTCTCATATATATAGGCTAAGACTATCACACCTATTCAAACAGCTAGCTGAATCGGTGATTGTTTCCTACTCCGATACAAGCACAAACTTACTAGGACTACTTGTCCAATCCTACACCGTGTGATCAGCTAACTAGGATTCCTATTCTACTAGGACCGGTGATGTACGTATACCACACGTAAACGGCGGAGCGCGCGGTGCCTTGCCGGTAACGTCAGGATTAATCCAACAATCACCTCTTAAGCACGACGTGCCCTTCAACATCCATCTGGGTCCCAAATACGCTAGCTGCTCCTCACGGGCGTCAACCTTGGCATTGCTTTCACCGCCTCGTGTGGCACCCATGTCGCCATCTTTGCTCTTGTCGGCTTCTCTATGGTTTCACGCCGACAATCCTTTTTGTCCGCGCCCTTCTCCATGCCTTCACACCGACCGTCCTTTTTGTCCGCGCCTTGAGACATTATACTTGGTTCGATGAAATACTTTCTCATCGATGCGTCGCATATTTGATCTACTGCTTGTTGATTCTCTTGGATGCAATAGAACAAATATGTAGGAGGTAGTTCAAATTGGTTTTCTTCTAGCTTCTCTATACCACGTGAAAAGCCTTTTGATGAATCTGCACCCCTATTGCTGAGTCTTCTTTATCTGTCTGGCCACCAGTCCACACTCTTGGACCATCGCCTTCTGGCCTTTCTGGCTTGTTTCCTGTGCTAGCTTCAGCTCCCCCTCCTCCTCTAATTGTTGGGCAAACAAGTGTAGGTATCACTGCGCATGCATCTGTGCACCCTTCCAGTTCCGTATCTTCTGTCCACAAACTAGCCTTTTCTTCAAACTCTTTGTCTTCTGGTAGAATCCCTAGTGCTTCTGGTCTGGTGTCCACACATGGAGCTTCCCCTAGGCCTTCAATGTCTTCTGGGCCCGAACTTGCTAACAAGGATAAGCTCGATTGATCCATATTTTCTTCATACTCAAGATCCCACGTGACGTGAAAAGTTGAATATTCCGGTTCGTTGTAGCCCCAATTCCATGACTTGCCTTCCTCAAAGATTACGTCTCCTTTGAAAACCACCTTATTGGTATAAGGATTGCACAAGCGGTATGTCTTTGAGCCTTCATAGCCTGTCATGATCATCGAAATACGTTGCTCCGCCAATTCCGCCTTTACATGCACCACACATCCAAAAGTACGAAGATGATCAACCGAGGGTTTCTATCCGTACCATGCTTCGTACGGTGTTATACCAACTCCACTCTTAGTAGATTCCATGTTCAGCAAATACACAGCCGTATTGACTGCCTCACCCCAGAATTTTCCTAGCAAGCCTTTACTCTTCATCATGCTCCGTGCCATGGTCAACACAATTTGATGCAGCTCACCCCCTGATCAATGCGTAGGGCTCTTATCTTTGCCTCCACCTTGAACTCTTCGGCTTCCTTGATTTTCTCGAATGCTTGTTGAGCTTGATCCTTACTTTTTAGCAACACAATCCACATGTATTTACTATGATCATCCACCACAAGCATGACGAACTTATTGCCGGACGGAGTTGCGGGTGATATTCCAACGCATAGATCGCCATGAACAAGTTTCGAGGCTTCATGATGCAGCCCAACACTTGGCATTCACCATTGGTCCACACCATGCTACATCAACCACACCCTCAAAGGCGAACTCATTCCATATCTCACCCTCCTTTGGTTATCATATGAATGGAATCCTACTTGAGACAAGTGCCCATGCTATGACCAGGCCCATGACCATGACATCGAGAGGAGACGACAAGAGGACCCCAGAAACCAAGACCCCCAAGCAAGAGGCCTGGAAGAGAAGACACAAGAAGTTGCTGACGCCAGACCGGAGTCTCCGGCCATCACACCGGAGTCTCCGGACTACACCGGAGTTTCCGGACCGTCCTCCGGTCCGGACCCAGGAACCAAGCCCGGGACAGTCTGATGCCCCCTCCGGAGACGGGTCCGGAGATTGACCGGAGTCTCTAGTCCAGACCGGAGTCTCCGAACCCAACACCGGAGTCTCCGGCCTGCTTGACGCCAGGCATGTTAAGGCCTTTTGGGCCTGGCCCATGTAACGCCCAGAACTCCTTGTTTATGTCTATTTTGCCCCTAGCTCGTGGCTGGCCTATATATAAGCCCCCACCCCTCCTTGAAACCCTAGAGTTGATGATCAATGAAGGCTTGTGCCTAACCCTAGATGGGAACCCCTCTCTATAGTTAATCTATGAGTTGTACAAGGCCTTGGAGTTCGGTTGTTCGTCTCCAAGTCGTCAAGACCCTCCTCAAGTGTTTGGTCTCTCCTCATCAAGGATTCTAGTAGTGCTAGGTCTCTCCCCTTTGGGATTCTACTTGGTTGCTACTCTCTCCTTTGATTTGGATTCTATCATCCGCTTGCCGATCTCTCCTTTGGTGATTCTACCTAACAGTCTCTCGCCGAGGATTCTATTGGATTGGTTGTTCGAGCCAACGGGAGCAAATCGAATCGGGTTGTGATTGCATGTGTTTGTATCTTTACCTTGCGTTTGTGTCGCGTTCATCGTGTTCATCGGGTATCCCCTCACTCCCCACCTCAAATCCGTGAAGATCGGGCCACCCTAGTGTCAATCCCACAAGGGATCCCATATCAACTGGTATCAGCATCTTTTGGTTGCCACGGATTTGACTTCGTTCCCCCATATCCACCATAAATTCGAAAATACCAAAAAAAATTAGCCCCAAATTGCTTTTGGATCGATCTCTTGATTTGGTGAGTTGATTGTGGTTTTGGTCCATTAGAAACTTGTCCTTGGATTTGGTCTACCTTTGCCCTATGTTTCCTAGCCCAATTTGGTCGAAATTTTCTGGATTTGAGGGTTAAAGGGCCGAATTTCCGCTCATGAACTCGAGCTATTCATCATGCTGGAACCAGACCGGAGTCTCCGGCCCAAACACACCGGAGTCTCCGGCCCTGAACAATTTTTTTGACCCCTCTTCCTTTTTCGACTAATTTCCTTTGTGTGTTTGTGTTCCGCCTGAGTGTCTATCAACTAACAAGCTTCTGCAACGCCAACACCACCTCGTGCTCGACATCGATACCGCGGAACTCGAACCATACCTTCACCAACAATTGCAAGTACAACATCACCACAAGGTATAACTTGCACAACCGTTGTTAACCCCCCTTCTTCCTGTGTGTGTTACCTAACCTATCGAGAGTAGCCCTCTTATGTTTGTCGAAGCATTGTGCGCTTGCTCTTGCATAGTCATGATATAGAGGCAATAACAAAATTGACTCCATAGTACAAAAAAAAGCTTCTAAGCAAAAGAAACAAAAAAAGATACCAATAGCTAAAGAGAGTCCAAAGCTTCTAAGCAAGAGTGTGAGCAAGAGCAAGGCAAGCGTACAAATCCGTTGCTTCTCAACCTTGTGCGAACGGGCTACGGTCTCTCCTAGCGTTGGCACGACACCGAGCATTAGTCTTCGTTAGGTCCAATTTTGTTCGTTGCTCATTTTTCATAGTCGTGCTAGCCACATTAATCTCCACCGTGTGTGTATAGTCGTAGGTTCTCGTCACCCTTTTGGACCTTTTCCTTTGACTTTGTTTTTGTTGGATTGTACCCACTTTTGACAATATCCTTTTCTTTTGGTTGTTCCATTTGCTATCCACCTTTCTAACCTACCACCATAGGCCTTTGTGTGTGTGTCTTGTGTACCCGCTATTCGCTTTGCTCTTGGCAACAACAATCTTTCCAATCGTTGACTCCGGTGAGGCAAGGTAGCAATTACCATTCCACCAATATCACCATATCTATCAAGTGTGTTTGTGCATCATGTCTAGGGAAAGTGGAGCTAGTGGAGATAGCAATTTCAACAACCAAGATGGCTTTGCCACGCGCCACAACTTATGGGCGCAACGCCAAGAATTCAACAATCAATTTGAGCGACTTGAGCACCGTCTTGATGATACTTTTCGAGAATTTGAGTACCATGAGCGACAACGTCAAGAGGAGCACCATGCTCAATTCCAAGCTCTTCACCAAGCTATTGCCAACCTTGGCAATCGACACGGTCATCGCTCAAGCTCATCAAGTTCCTCCCGCACGCACTCCTCAAGTCGACATGGCGAGTCTTCAAGGTCACACTCCCGCCGCGGAGAACCCCACCACCATAATGGGGACCCACAAGCTCATCATCGTCGCCCTCAAGCATTGGACCCAAATGCTCCCCAACCTCAACAACAACGACAAGAGCATGGTCCACCACCACACCAAGCAATCATCGACGTGCACCAACCTCGAGAACGCCAAGATGAAGCTAACCACAATGATAGGCGTCGTCATCCTCCTCATAAACACCACGAGCAACGTCAACAAAATCAAGAACCGGTATGGGACACAAGTGATGATGAGGATGCATGCCAAGCTCGACGCAATAACCGGCATGCACAACACCACCACCGACACCGTCAAGCTATGAATGTCAATGATGCCGACCAACGGCGAAGGAGAGACTTCGAGCATCATCAAGGTCATCCACCACAACAACCTCAAGGCAATCAAGAGCCTCCTCCGCCGCCTCAACGCCCTCCAAGTGACGCAAGTATGCACCAAGAACGTCGCAACAACCACCATGAGCGTGATGATGGCAAGTTTGGGAAGCTCAAGTTCGTTATTCCCAAGTTCAAAGGAGAAGAAAATGCCGATGCATATCTTGAATGGGAGCTCAAAGTCGACAAGATCTTCCGAGTCCACAACTTTTCCGAAGAGAAGAAAGTGGCAATGGCATCTCTTGAGTTTGAGGATTACGCCAATGTTTGGTGGGAAGACTACCAAAGCAATCGTGAGAAGCAAGAAGAACCACCGGTCACCACTTGGACCGAGATGAAGAATGTGATGTATGCAAGATTTGTCCCCGAGCACTATCGCCAAGATCTCTTCGACAAGCTACAAAACTTGAAGCAAGGCACAAAAACAATTGAAGAGTTCTATAAGGAGATGGAGATAACTATGATGAGAGCCGATGTGAAGGAACTCGAGGAGAAAACAATAGCACGGTTCCTCAACGGTTTGAGCTTCCCAAACGCAAGATAGTCGATTTCCAACCTTACAAGACTCTCGTGAACCTTCTTCACCAAGCAACCAAGGTCGAGCGCCACTTGCAAAAGGAACATGCTTATGAGAAGCAAAGGGCGTACTTCGCTTCAATCAACTCGAGTAGCCCCTCCAAGCCAACAAACCAAGCAACAAGCTCCTCTAAGCAAGCTAAGACACCTATGGCCTCCTCCTCCAACACAACAACGGAGAGTCAAGTAGTTTGCTACAAGTGTGGAGGAAAGGGCCACAAGTCTTATGAGTGCATCAACACAAGAGTCATGCTAATGGATGAGAACGGCGCAACATACTCCGTGAGCGAAGATGAATTCGAAGCTATGAACCAAGCCGCTATCACAAAAGATGACACAATGCAAGATGAGGACACGCTTCTTTGTGAACATGATCCAAGCCCCTCACTTGTCATCGCCCAAGTCTTGACTACCAACTCCATCCCTAGAGAGGACCAACGCCTCAACATCTTCCAAACCCGAGCCGGAATTGATGGCAAGTCCATAAAAGTTATCATTGATGGAGGAAGTTGTCACAACCTTGCGAGCATCGATATTTGTGATAAACTCAAGTTAACATACATTGAGCACCCTCAGCCCTATCATGTCAAGTGGCTTGATGACAATGGCACCATTCAAATCAAATATAAGGTCAATGTCTCCTTCAAGATTGGTCCATATCAAGACACCGTCGAGTGTGATGTAGTGCCTATGACCGTGTGTCACATGCTCCTTGGAAGGCCATGGCAATACGACAAGGGCGCACTACATGATGGTACCTCCAACCAATACTCCTTTAGGTTGAATGACAAGACATTGGTGCTACAACCTATGACGCCAAGCCAAATTATCACTTCCAACATGACGTTGTTGCCCAAGATAAAACAAGCTAAGGACCCTAGTGAGATGAGTGGTGAGAGAGTGATCCACCAACACGTGAGTGAGTGCTACAAGCCCCAAATGAGTGGAAAAATCATGAGTGCCGCGCCGCATGCCACCTCACGTGAGAAGACTGATTTGAGTGTACCCAATACTATCAATCCTTCATACAACTCTTTCTCCTTGTTGTCAGTTTTGCAGGATACACAACCTCACCCACCACCTACAAGGAACACGTTACAAGATCTCCAACCACATCTTGATGACAAGCTCAACTTCAAGATCTTCAACCAATTTGAACTAGGCTACGACACCGGAGATCCAACAACATACAAGCTCAAGACCATGTGCACACCTCTCTCCCTATATGTTGATGGAACTTCGTCGAGGACGACTCGTTTTGAAGCGGGGGGAGATGATGCAGCCCAACACTTGGCATTCACCATTGGTCCATACCATGCTACATCAACCACACCCTCAAAGGTGAACTCATTCCATATCTCACCCTCCTTTGGTTATCATATGAATGGAATCATACTTGAGACAAGTGCCCATGCTATGACCAGGCCCATGACCATGACACCGAGAGGAGACGACAAGAGGATCCCAGAAACCAAGACCCCCAAGCAAGAGGCCTGGAAGAGAAGGCGCAAGAAGTTGCTGACGCCAGACCGGAGT
Source organism: Avena sativa (assembly GCA_916181665.1). Taxonomy (NCBI): domain Eukaryota; kingdom Viridiplantae; phylum Streptophyta; class Magnoliopsida; order Poales; family Poaceae; genus Avena; species Avena sativa. The sequence goes on from OV702280.1 coordinate 432,074,264, forward strand.
CTCCGGCCATCACACCAGAGTTTCCGGACCGTCCTCCGGTCCGGACCTAGGAACCAAGCCCGGGAAAGTCTGATGCCCCCTCCGGAGACGGGTCCGGAGATTGACCGGAGTCTCCGGTCCAGACCGGAGTCTCCGGACACAACACCGGAGTCTCCGGCCTGCTCGACGCCAGGCATGTTAAGGCCTTTTGGGCCTGGCCCATGTAACGCCCAGAACTCCCTATTTATGTCTATTTTTCCCCTAGCTCGTGGCTGGCCTATATATAATCCCCCACCCCCTCCTTGAAACCCTAGAGTTGATGATGAATGAAGGCTTGTGCCTAACCCTAGATGGGAACCCCTCTCTATAGTTAATCTATGAGTTGTACAAGGCCTTGGAGTTCGGTTGTTCGTCTCCAAGTCATCAAGACCCTCCTCAAGTGTTTGGTCTCTCCTCATCAAGGATTCTAGTAGTGCTAGGTCTCTCCCCTTTGGGATTCTACTTGGTTGCTACTCTCTCCTTTGATTTGGATTATATCATCCGCTTGCCGATCTCTCCTTTGGTGATTCTACCTAACGGTCTCTCGCCGAGGATTCTATTGGATTGGTTGTTCGAGCCAACGGGAGCAAATTGAATCGGGTTGTGATTGCGTGTGTTTGTATCTTTACCTTGCGTTTGTGTCGCGTTCATCGTGTTCATCGGGTATCCCCTCACTCCCCACCTCAAATCCGTGAAGGTCGGGCCACCCTAGGCTCAATCCCACAAGGGATCCCATATCACTTCACTTGCCTCAAACGCGGCTTCACATGGGAACAGGGCACTCTGTTCCTCGTGATGCACACACGGTAGATCGTGATCCACTTGCGCCACAATCTCCGTAGCCGGTGATGGAGGATCCTCATCATCCTTCAACTCAGTTACTTCGAGCATCAGCATCATCGGTCCATCATCTCCTTCCTGGGCGATGAGAGCCCTCTCCTTTTCCTTTGGTGTTTTCCGGCAATCAGCCTTGAAGTGACCGAGCTTGCCGCAGTTATGACATCTTACTTTCTTTATGTCAAACTTCCTCCGCGGCGGGGCGTCATCTTCATCCTCCTGCCCTACGATGTACTTTTTCGCTGGGCGTTGTTTCTCCTTTCCGCTCGTGGAGCCTCCTTGCTTTTCTTTTGAAAGAGTCATCCACTGCTGCTTTGTGAGCATTAGGTGCTCAACCTGTTCTGGATCACCGAAGCTGATCCGGATTCTCTCATCGTGTGCCTTGAATCTTCCGACGAGATCCTCAACCGTCAATGTATTCAGGTCGAGACATTGTTCGATCGATGTGACGATCTGCATGTAGCGCGCTGGCGTCGCATGCAGGAACCTTCTGACGGTCTTGATCTCATCCAATTTCTCGCCATATCCCCTGATTGCGTTGACAAGGGTAACGAAACGGGCGGCAAACTGATCAAGCGTCTCGCGCTCCTCCATCTTTAGATCTTCATAGCTTTTTGTCAAAGTTTAAATATGCGCTTCCTTCACGCGGGCATGACCTTTGTGCAAGATCTTGATCATCTCCCATGCATCCTTCGCCGATTTCTTTCCGACGAGGTGCTGCATCATGTCCTTCGGCACGACGGAATAGAGCGCCGTTAACGCTTGGCGATCCTTCCGGTACTTCGCGCCTCCCTTGACGTACTGGTCGCCTCCTGGATCGACGGCCTCCCAAACCTCCCGAGCCTCCATGGCCACCTCCATGTTGAGTGCCCATTGCCCGTAGTCCTTGCGATCGAGGCGCGGATACAAAGCCGCCCCCACCGTCTCTGTCACCGGTGCCGATGCCGAGCTCTCGCCAAATTTCACCATCGCCATGACCTCCTAGTACTTTCAGCAGATCACGAACGACGACCTTGGCTCTGATACCAATTGTTGGAAATTGGCCCGATATGCGATGCCGTTCGTCGAGTACTTTCCGACAACAGACGATGCGATAGCGGCAAGATCACTCGATCAACTCCGGCAAGACACGCAGAACTAGAACAATCGATAAGACGCTCACGTACATGAGCTAAACCAGCCTGATCGTTGCTTTTGATCAGCTAGCTCGTTTCCACAACTCACGTACGCAAAAAAAATCAATATGATGGCCACATGCCCATATCGAGTCTGGTGTTCTCTTGGATTGATTCAAGTCACGATGTGTTAAAGGCTAGCTATTACATGTGTATATATACTAGGCCTAACACTATCCGAGTCCAACTAGTATTCCAGGACCAAACCGACTAGAGGACTATCATCGTGTCCTACCTACACAAGTACTCGGAAGCATGTATGTATTCTACTCGTATACGCGTCCGCCGTGCCGGTTTCAGAGAGCCGGAGTGCTTATTCCTAACAACAACAAGATGAAGAAGAACGAAAACAAAATCACAGCAAGGGGACACAGATTTAACGTGAAAAAACCTCTCCAACAAAGAGAGGAAAAAACCACGGGCGCCAGCCAGCGAAACTTCATTATATCGAGGAGTGTTTACAAACGCCGGGATTTTACATATGCAACTCATCCCAACCGGCGGCTTACAAGGGGTTTATATATCGGCCCAAGCCTTCGGCGACGGGTCTTGCTCCACTCGTCAGAAGTTGTCTATACTTTATAGAATTTGGATCAACATATAACACGAAGGATGGTTTAGAAAGTATTCAGTAAAACACCGGGGGAATGGCGACTTTCAGAGGGGTCGATTAGCTAGGGTTTCGACGTTTACCAAGACAAGTTCGACACCACACGGAACAAACGGTGGCTAGCGTTACAGCCAAGGGATCATCAAAAGGATAAAGATTACAGGCCCAGATACGAGCTAAATACCCATAGAGAATGGCCACACGCAAGTGAGAGGTGTAGATAAAAGTGTGTTCGTCAAAATTTCAAACAGTGACTGTCGATTAGATTGAATTTCTGCAGAGTTGTTTTCTGGCGCGAAGCAGCATTAAGTTATTTCTGTGAAGCATTGGACCACGGATGGAGCCGAGGGAAGCAGAAAGCAAGTTAAGTGAATCTTTATAAGACAGTTCGTCAGGTAGACAATTCCATTTTTTTAAGAAGACATGTTAAATGCCCGTGCGATTGCTACGGGTTAAAAAAAACATATACATGTTAATCACATAATTGTTCAAACTTTAAAAAGTTTAAAAGGATGTAATCTCATTTATATTCCGACGAATAACGATTTTCTTTCCCGCTTCTTGTCTCTTGACAACTTTCTTGTATCTTCTTAACTACCAGCTCCTTGCGAGAAGACAAAGCCGTCGTCATTCTCTCGGCCTTCCAGATCGTCGCACTTTTCAGCCCTTCACGTTGCTTGTCCACTTTTCAGAACATTTGCAATCCATGAAATGGACCTCACGTGTTGCTAGAGATGATGCCTTTTGTGTTTACAAATGAATTGCTTTCACCTATTGCAAAAAGATGATGGCACACTATTTTGTTATTTCAAAATAATGAATATACACACCATGCAATGAGCCAATGACAATGTTTATACTTTCTTATTCTTCAACTATAACAAACATAACACATTTATGACCGCTACAAACTTCTCCAATTTCATTGTGCACACTGTTATACAAAACTGTAGCGCATGTATGGTACAAAATGCATCCATGTCTAGCAGCTCTTGCTAGTGAGGTCTTCCATATACTGGACACGCACATCCGTCGTCAACATGTTCCTCCGCCGCTCATAGCCATTCGGGTTGCCCAGAGGCCTAGATCAAAGCCGTTCCATACTACCTGATCGTTCTCCCTGTTGGCCAAGATTTCTCTCCTCCACCTCACATCTTTAGCCGGTGGAATGTTCCAGGTCTAAACCCTTCTTTAGCAGGTGGAATGTTTCAGGTCCGACCCCCCTGCTCGCTTTCATTAGTGCTTGCTGAAGTGATCTATCAATTATCTAAACGAATGAGCAATATTTAATTTCTTATAACAAGCCACCCATGCGTTGCAACAGAATACAATATTTCCATGATATCCAAAGAGCAAGGAATGCAAAGATTCATAATAACCATGTATTAAATCCAGATGATGGACAAAATGAGAAGATGAAAAATATTAGTACCTCTGTTCCAAATTATAAGATGTTGCGATAGGCTATTTTAGCCCACCAAAATCTTGATAACGGACAAAATGAGATGGTGAAAAATATTCCTATCTCCGTTCAAAATTATAAGATATTGTGGTAGAGTATTTTAGCCTACCGAAACATCTTATAATTTTAAACAGAGGAAGTATGTATTACACTAATACAAACAAAAACATAATTGCTCATGTTTATTATCATCCAATATGAGTACAAATTACAAACAATATCTTCTTTCACTCTACATGATATAGTTATGATGTCGGTACATCTTTGTGAACAATACGCTGTAAAGACGGCATCAAGATGAGGATTAACTACAACGACACTGTGGTAGCATTCTATAAAGGTTGATCCGTGGGATCCAGCCAGTAGACTCTTGCCCCTTGTTTTGTAAGAATCACCAAATCACAAGAATCAGATCAGGTATGATGAATCGGATCAGACATGACCTACTGTTTCCTTTTGAGGATTGGACAAAAATTAGTCATGAAACATTTAAGTCATCTTTTAGTAGAGTGCTTGGGCAATTGTCAGGACTTGAATTTTTATTCATGAAAAATGTGGTGAAAATAAAGCTTCAGTGAAGGTGATCAACTGAATGATCCCTGTATTTGGCGGTCAACCAATAATCATATATAGTTGTAGCTGGCTTATCTTTAGATGATTAATTAGAACATTGTAACGTGTTGATGAAAGTAGCGTCCCTAATACATATAATTAAACTAATTGCGATTATTATCACAAATCTGAACAACAGACTGGACAGAGAAAAATTATATGTACAACACAGGTGGGGAGGAGACATGGCTACCAGCAACACATTTCCTAATGGCAGGCACACCAATAAGGTGGTTGTTATCATCTGGTCATTTTCCCCATAAAATGTGCATGGATTGTTCTGCCTAGAATATGTACTTTTCAGAGAACCCGCCAATCAAAGAATATCAGTAAAAACATGCATCTTAAAACAATCTACATTGTTAACATAGAACAGTTGAGTACTTGAAAAGATTTAATGAATAAAATAATTTTAGTTCAAGTCTCTGTTTCCCACTTCCCAGGTTAAACCACAACAAACATGAAATTGTTTGCAGAGATCTATGTATCTCGTAAACTGTTTGCTAGACTGTTTCATTGTCAATGGCAGACATGCCCCCAAAGATTCTGACACTTGTTCATTAATATTCTATTTAGTAAAACAATAGGATAACATATAATAACCAGAAGTTGAGAAGATAATTCTACCTGTGCCGCAACAGTGTATGATGGCGTGGGGAAGAGCTTGGTGATGCAGGTGGTGTAGAAGTCGTGTTCCAGGAGCCGGATCGCTGCCTAGAGCCCTGGGCCTCCTGCGCCCACCACCATCAAGTCGTACAAGTGGTCCACCATGATGTGGGGCTACTACAAATGCTCGACAGCCACAAAGGAACAATCAATCCCGAAAACTACGTTGATGAAATAAAGCATGGAAAGAAAGTACAAAGTGTTCTTATAATGATATATAAAATAAAGCACGGAACTAAAGAACAATTTTTTATTTGGTGAGGTTATAGACCATCATATCATCATTAAATTTGTATGTAAGGTTGATATTTGGTTTACTGTCTGATTCGTTGCGAGATATTGTTGCATATGTCCATACTATTATGACATAAAGACAGAATACCACTGATAATCAAATTTCCATTTCCTTTTACGATACCAGACACAAAACTTCTTCATTAGACGCACATCCCATATTCAATCTTGTATTGTCGATTCTCAACACAAAAAACAACATAAAATCCTTAAGCAGCCCCTCCTTGCCCTGCTTCAGTAAAAAAAGATTCATAAGAAGTTATAGTGATAGTCATGGTTTTAAAGGCATCCAGCCTAGGCGTGTGGCAAGGCGACGCCTTTGAGGGAGGCAAGCAGGCAAACAACAATACCACTCGAACCAGCCCGCGACGTGCTCCACCCAGCAGTACCACCTAACATCGACCCACCCCCACTCGAACCAGACGCGCACACCCTACCACACGCTCCACACCGCATGTCCCGACCCCGCTTCAGCGCCCTCCACCGCCGCCACAGCCACCCTTCCCCCTGCCTCCCTCTGCACTGAGCAGCTCCACCGCCGTCTCCCCGAGCGCCTCCCCGAGCCCCGCCACAAGCTTGGCCAGAGTTGGGGAGGTCGGCAGATGGCGGAGCAGGAGCAAATCTGGCCGGAGCTGGGAGGTCGCGTGAGAGGAGCTCCCTCCTCTATCTCCCAATCGATTTCCCTGGCCTGGTCTGTTCCCCTCTCTCTCTTCCCTCTCTTTTCTCTATCCTGGCCAGCCAATTTCCCTCCCAGCCCGCTAATTTCTGTTTTCCCTCCTGCCAATGCTTGTTTCCCTCCCAACCCTGCCCGAGGCATCCAGAAGCGACCAAGGCGGCGATTTTCCCGCCTAGGCGACAACTTAGGACGCCTCTGAGACGCCTATGGACGCCTTTCTTAGCAGTCAAAGGCGACGATGACGCCTTGCTCTCTTCGAGCGCTCGGACGCTGAGGCGACGCCTTTAAAACCATGTGATAGTGAGCAAATTTTAACCCCAAAAATAGCAGAAACCTCGGTGAACCATTTGTAGAATCTTACCCCATCTGTTGCTGGATCACCATTGCTGTATATGTGGAATCTACCTACATAGAAAAATAGTTTTATAAAGTTATTGATAAAGGAATTTACCTACATAACTAAACAATTTTGTGGCCGTCATCGTCGACCTGGATCAATACCATCCCTGACTTCATAGTATTTGGATGAAGTATTCTAGGTATCAGCATACTAAAATATTTTGTATAGAAAAATACAGTACGTGATATGTCTCAAGTCCATAATTTTTTTCTTGATAAGACTATGTGTATGCATATCTGAGTCCAGATCTGCTTATTATTAATGGCCATGATTTGGTATGTCAAACTGGTAGAGAGAAAAAACACATGTAAACGTGAATTTCACTAACCAAGGAGCCGGCCAAAGTAGGCTAAAAAACCACTTGTGCACCATGTGGATAAAAGTTCAAACCACTTTGCACCATGTCGGTAAAAAATTCAAACCACTTGTTCACCATTGTCGTTAAAAATTCAAAATTGAAGTACATTCTATTCAGATTTTCTAACAAAACACATCAGTACAAGTCTTGACTTGCCTTAAGCCCTCAACGAGGCACATGGAAAATTGACTGAATCTTAGTATATTGAAGACAATGCTTACTATAGATGTATTACTGTGTAGCGCAGCAAGAAAACAAACATTTATATGAATATAGCACTCACCCAGGAACGGTGTTTGGACTCTTCTGCATCTAGGGACCTAACATTTGCTGCAAAAACATCAGATTGACCCAAAATCACTAAAAATCGAATGTAATTGACCTGCAGTATGAGAGAATGGATTAGAAAGAGGGGGAGGAGTAGAGGGAGGTCAGATCCGGCCCTCCATGCCCAGATCCCCACCGTGCTGCTCCTCTTGCCCGCGATCTGTGTTGAGGTCGTTAGGCCTCCATGGCCCCTGGGACGTACGGTGAGGACATGGACAGTTAGAGGGGGAGACGGTGATGGCCGGTTCCGCGCGGTGGAGACGTCGATGGCCGAGGATGGGATCGGTGTGCAGAAGCGCTGGAGGAGGAGGGCACCAGATGCAGGGTGGAGGGCCATTGCCGGGGTGTGCAGGAGGTGAGGCGGCTGGATGGAGGAGAGAGCAAGGGTGGGATGCGGGAGGATACGGGGGTTCAGTTAGGGTGGGGCCAGAGCGAGGTTACGCAATGACGGCTGGAGCGCGACGAAGCGCGACCACGGGACGAGCGAAACGCTCCTCGGGCAGAACACGGAATGTTTGCAGGTGTATGTTGGCAAGATTTTCCCACAACTTGTAGAAGTGATCAATGTGTTGTACGGAGAGGCCATCCTGGGTATTAATTTGGGAAACCCAAAAGTTATTTTGCAAGGCTTTATAGACCGAGCAATTCTTATTTTTTGAGATGTCAAAAATGAGGGGAGGCATGTCCTTTGGCCTCTCTTCATCAAGGCAACTTGCCTCCCAAAAGATTGCCTTTTTTTTTTCTATTTTGAATAGTTACTTTTGTCGTGGCCACGAAGAGGTCATGATCTTTGAGGGTACATCGGTTGCCAAGCCCCACCCATGCTTGTCTTCATTTTTCATTCGTGCCAAAGCCATCTTAGCCTAAGGACGCCAGCAAAAATTTTGAGGTTCAAAATTCATGGGCCTCCTTTATCTTTTGGTTTGCAAATCATATCCCAATTTACTTTACATTTTTCACCGGTAACCTTGTCACATGCTGGCCACAAATAAGCTCTTCATAAGCTACCAATCTTCATAAGCACCTCAAGGGGACATCAAGCACGGTGATAAAATATATGACAATGCTTGTGAGGACCGTTTTGACTTGTGTAGTCCTTCCGCGGCCATATATAGTAACATGCTTCCGAATCCATGGCATGAGCTTAGCCGCCAGCTTATCCTCAAGATACTGGAAGTGGATTCTTTTAAGACGGGTCAGCAACAAGGGAAGCCCAATGTATTTCCTTGGAAAGCTAGTGCGTGAGGTCGGGAAAGATTGGAGAATATCATCAAGGTCAATATTATCACATCAAATTGGCGCTACTTTGACTTTTCGTGCAATTTGTCACAAGGCACGCTATGATAATCACGACTATTATAGTGTATTTGTTTGTCACGTAAAGAAAAATTCGTCGACCATGCCAATTTGAGATTTAAGATGGATACTATCGGATGCATGACGAGAACAGATAGCTGTTATGTTCATTGCCGTCTCCATCTAGGAAGCCAACTTGGATCCACGAAAAGACTGGTCTCTTGCCTCCGGGGGTTTTCCATCTTGTCTCGCATGGGCTGAAGCTGAAGCCACATTCCAAATGCCGTATCCTTGTCCTGACAAAGAAACCAGCTAGTAGCAAAACAGCCATCAAACAGATAATCCCCTCGTTTACACTGACGTGCATGCTCTGCATCCAGCTGGAAAACCGATTAATTCCGACCAGTTTTCTTCAACCCACGGTGTCAGCAACGGCGGCGGCGGCGTAACTCGACAGAGACCGCCGCTGCAGTCGGGCAATGGCAGGAAGTATTTTCTTCCGTATGGAGGAGACTGCAGCGCAGCAGGATGGCGAGAGCGACGCAGGAGCTGGAGTTTCGAGTGGCGCACACTGTCGGTCAATGATGCCGTGCAGTACACGGAGAAAGCTTGACCTCCTCCGGTTATGGATGTAATGCAACGGGGCAATAGGGTCCATAGACAGGTTCAGAAGCTTCTCGAATATATAGAGAGGGAGAGGCAGCATGCAGCCCAATGACGGTTCAGAGTTAAACACCAGGAGGGGATCGGCGACTTCCACAAGGAACAACCGTGGCTACTGTTACAGGCTTACAGTTACAGCCTAGGGAAAAGGATAAAAGATTACACGCTCAGATCCGAGATAAAAATACCCATATATACCGAATGGCCACACGGCAAAGTGAGAGCTGAAGACAAAAGTGAGAAACATCGAATGTTGATCCACACTTGACCGTCAGACCGAAGTTTCTGCAGAGTCGTCTTCTGGCGCGGATCAGCATTAAGTTATCCTGTGACGCATCGGACCACGAATGAACCCTACTCTTCATAAGACAGTTCGTCAGGCAGATAAAAAAAAATAAAAGAAAAGTGGCAGGTGTTCTGCCCATTCAATTTAGCGGAAAGAACAGGTTCAGGTACACAAGCTAGAGAGAGGGAACATAGTAGACGAAAAAAGGTAAAAATAGGCCTATAGACTACTCGCTACTGGCAGGCTCCACGCCTCCTCAAGATTTCTCCTGCAAGTAGGCGCCCCTTGAGAAAATCCACCAAACGACGTTCAGACATGGATGACTGTTGAAACGCAATGTGCCGGGCTCCAAATGGATCGCGGCCATTAGCTCGTCCTTCCTTGGACCGAGAACCAGACATGAAGCGCGGCACCAGCCCGCCGGAGAGCAGAATTGGTCTTGCCGAATTGCCAAGGCCGATACACCCGTCCATTGGGCCAACAGATGCCAAACGATCCTATAGAACAGGAACAGTTCAGAATCAGGTGAGCAGCCAGACCTCTCATGCTCCTGCTCGCGTAAAGTGCAACGTTCCCCATGATCCAACCCTTTTGGTCTGTAGCATGTCATCCTTCAGAATCCGTTTCCGCAGCCATAACCACGTGAAGAATTTACACTTGGGTTGAACCTTTGAGCTCCACAACTTCTTGTACTACTCGATAGCAGAAGAGGATCCGAAGAACTGAGCCTTACAAGCAGACGCGGAGCTGTATTGTTTAGAGGCATTCAACCTCCAAATGATCTTGATCCTCCTCGTTGGACAGATGTTATCTTGCAGCTTAATCCACAAGTTTGTGAACTCGCTTAGCTGAATTTCCGAAGTAAGAGTATAAGATTGGTGGAATATGTTGGATGTATTATTGAGCCTTATGGGTGAGTATATATAGACGTACATGGATCATCTTGGAGTACAAGTCAAGTTAGACTAGAGTCCTAACTATCCTAAACTACCATAACAACCGTATACATACAATACTCTAACACTCCCCCGCAGTCGTAGCGGTAGCGTCATGAACAACAGAAACGTCGCAAACGGTCAGACTGAAGTGCCGAAGTAGACCAGTAGGCTGACATCCCCCGCAGTCGCAGCGGGAGTGTCATAGACGATGTCACGGAGCGGATGCTTGGACTGTAGAAGAGGCTGATGATGCTTAAACGTGGTGGAAGCCCTTGTGCCGATGTCGAGGGAGCGGAGAGCATGGAGCGGTGCCGAGGTCGATATAGTCGTGCGAAGGGTCGCCGTGGTCGATGTCGTGGTCGGGGTTGCTGGTGTCGATGTAGCCGCACATGAAGCCGCAAGCGCATAGTGCACGAAGAGGATGACGGAGACGCGTCGAGGCAGGTCAAAGATGTCGATCAATGCCGGAGTCGATGCAGTCCGAGCCGTCGGGTACGATCGGCGCCAAAGTTTTGCCAGAACTAGGCGCACGTCGGGGACGAAGGCACGTCTTGGTTCTGCCAGAACCTAGTATGCCAAGAAGAATGCGTCGCTAATGTGGTCGAGGCAGTCGAAGAAGAAGGTGTCGATGCCGAAAAAGACGTTATCATGTCGACGAAGACGAGGCGTCCAACGTGAGTTTGCCAGATTCGGGAACGCGTCGGGGACAAAGGCACGCACCGTTGTTGCCAGTACCAGGCGTGCAGGGGTAGTGGCCATCATGAACCTGTGCGCCAGTATCGTATGACAATGCTGACGAGTTCGATGTGGAGAAGACATAGAAGGCCGCGAAACCAACGATGACCTGAAGTGGTCATGTTGGACGCCTAGAGAGGCGCGGCGGCGGTACTCGAAGTAAGCGAAGAAGAACCCGGCGACGTGACGAAGACCACGTGCAGACGGCGGCGATCCACGCCTGTAGGAGTAGGCGCGGTAAAAGCCGAGGACGTCGATGCACTAGGACAGCGAAGTAGACTGCGTGCAGCGACGCTATGACCCGAGGGGGCGGCATAGCTGCAGGGCGCAAGTCGGTGCAGCGGCTGGGAGACCACCAGCGACGTACACGCCAAGAAAGGCGCGTTGGAAGCCGGTAGCATGGACCAAACCTCGGGCGGCGCAGCGGTAACCCGTAGCTCGATCGGTGGTAGGCGCGTGCTCGGGGACGTGCTTAGCGTAGACAGGCGCGGGGTCGGTTGATCAGACCGACGGTGCGCCGTATGCGCCATGGCGTGGACGACGCGTAGATCGAAGTCGATGGTGGCGTTGTCGGTGAAGTCCCAGACGATAACGACGAAGACGATCCAAGGAGGGCAGCCACGGCAGCCTTCCAAGGAAAGCGTAACAGTCGTCCGCGGTGCGCGGCAGCCTTCCATGAGGCCGCAACAGCCTGTCGAGGCAGGCGCACAAGCGCGGTGTAGATCGTCGGTGCCGATGGTCGGAGTAGAGGCGCGGTGATGACAACGGCGGTGGAGGACAACGCAATCTGATCTAAGATCGGTAAACAAAAAAAGAAAACCGATCAAGAGATCGGGAAAAAAAACTTACAGGGCAGCCGATCACGGATCGACGGACGAACCCTGCGTACGGGTTGCGCGGCTCCCGGCGGAGATCATGGAGATCGACCTCCCGGGGGCGGCGCGGCGGAAGCATGCCGGCGACGGCTAGGGTTTTGGATCGGTTTAGGCTGATACCATGTAAGAGTATGAGATTGGCGGAATATGTTGGATGTATTGTTGAGCCTCATGGGTAAGTATATATGGACGTACATGGATCATCTTGGAGATAAGTCAAGTTAGACTAGAGTCCTAACTATCTTAAACTATCATAACAACCGTATATGTATAATACTCTAACAGCCTCAATTGCCGGCCGGTACACCCGTCCATTGGGCCAACAGATGCCAAACGACCATAGAACAGGAACAGTTGAGAATCAGGTGAGCAGCCAGACCTCTCATGCTCGCGTAAAGTGCAAATGTTACCCATGATCCAACCCTTTTTGGTCTGTAGTATGTCATCCGCCAGAATCCGTTTCCGCAGCCATAACCACGTGAAGAATTTACACTTGGGTTGAACCTTTGAGCTCCACGAGTTCTTGTATTCAGTAGCAGAAGAGGATCCGAAGAACTGAGCCTTACAAGCAGACGCGGAGCTGTATTGTTTAGAGGCATTCAACCTCCAAATGATCTGATCCTCCTCGTTCGACAGGTGTTTGTCTTGCAGTTTAATCCACAAGTTTGTGAACTCGCTTAGCTGAATTTCCGAAGTTATACTTCCTCCGTTTCAAAATATAAGATGTTTTAGGTTTGTGAAGAAAATATATCTAGACTTCTTTTACTGTGTAGATTTACTTCAAACCTGAGTGAACCTCCGTACTTGGCAAAATAGCTAGTCCTCCAATCTTATAAATTACTCTATAGCTTAATCTTAAGCAAAAGCGACCCATCTGCCGCGCGCGTAATTTGCTCTACCCCACGCTATGTCACTGCGAGGTGGGCCTACATACTCCCGCACGACCAAACCAAACTAGGTTCTCCTCCCTAATCCCCCAATTCCTCGATTCTCCATCCTCCGGCGCCGCCCTACTCCGTCTCCTGTGCGTCGGCCGCTGGCTCCCCACCTCCCGCGCGTCTTTTGCGGATCCCCACGCCGCATCCCAACCTCCTGCGCGCTGGCCGCCAATATCCCCCAACCTCCAGCACGGTGCCCAGTCGGCGGTGGGCACCAGGTCGGAAGGCGGCGCACATGCAATATTCCAGGCAGCGGTGGAGCGGAGGTTCAATGCCGCCTGTTGTGGATTCCATGGACACTGACGCGGAGAAGGATTGGAAGGAGGGCCAGTACACAACAAAGCATTATGTGGGTGGTGGATGCGCGACATAGAAGGGCGAAGGGGAGGTCGCGTCCGTCGGTGGAAAAGTACGAAGGGAAGGTGAAGCCACGGTAGCGTCGCTCTCCCAGCGTTTTGAGCCCACCTGCGGTGCGTTTTGCTGATCTTTGGGCCGGGGCGGGACCTTTTGTCGGCGGTGGAGCACAGGTGACGAGGAACAAGGGGACGGTCAAGGCGTCCTCTCCTATCTCTCCACTGGTCTCTCCTCTCTCTCCTCCGTCTCCCTGCCCCCTTTCTCTGCCAACGGTGGTGGCTAAGAGCGAGCGCTGGCGAAGATGGGTAACAGCAAGCGTAGCCGCCTCTCATCCTCTATGTCCTCTAGCTCCTATCTCTATCTGCTATGATGTCCCATCTCTCCGCAAGTGGCAAAACTGCGTGTGTTGCCGTCCCGTGGCGAGGTTGGGAGTGACAACCGACAAGTGAAGGGGAGATTGACGACGGTGCCGCTGAGAGAGGAGCTGCGTCGTGCCAATGAGGGGTGGGCAGACGAGGGTGCAAGGAAAGTAAACTGATGGTACTCGATTCCATACTTATGTTAGGTACTTCGTTGGTATGGATTCTTTGATACAGTCATGTAGTTAGCTCTCTGAATTAGAGTCGAGGATCCTTATTATAAGATGTAATAGACAATAATATACTGCTGAATTAGTTCTACCTCTCCACTGATCAGGATTATTCAGTTTTATTATGTAATCACTTTTGTTCCTTTTGGTGTTCTGTGTTGACCATTTTTAGTCGAAAAAAGTCTACTTAACCCCCTTATCTATTGGGTTTGGATCACTAACCCCCTATGTATTAAATGGGTCAAATAACCCCCTAAGTATCTAAAACCGGGTAAATTACCCCCACCCCCTACCCCCAGGTGGTGATGGCCTGTTTTAGAGGATGGTTTACACACGATGGACACTGGTTTTGTCCACGTTGGCATATGGTCTTAAAATAAAAACGAAGTCACGATGGGATCACGTCCTGCACCTGTTGGAGGCACGATTAGGCTCGTGACTCCCCTAATCACGCTCCCAGGTGGTGATGGGATGAGGCACGATCAGGACGGCTCGCGACTCCCCTAATCTCGCTCGCGACGATTCCACCTGATCACACTCGCGACTCCTCCACCACCCGATCACGCTCGCGACGCCGGCTATCGCAGGTGCTTGTCGATCTTCTCTTCTCTTCTCTTCCTCTCTGTTGTCCCCTCCTCCTCGCGATCTTACCCATCCTTCCCTGACAGCGGCGGCGGCGTGCTCCTGCTCACCAGGCTCGAGACGTCGGAGGATATATGGCATGAGATGCAAACGTGAGCTGATGGATTTGCTGCTCACTGCTCTTATTCTTAGCAAAATACCCAAGCAGCTACCTAAATTTGAGAAAGCGAAAATTGAAATACTGGCCGAAGCCACAGAATAGCCACCACTGATAATCTTACGTACATGACCAAGCGCGCTTAGAGACGGACCACGCTATTTGGAGATGACGAGACCAAAACGGGACAACCGGTGCTCCTCCCCTCCAGCGACACCATCTCCTCCCCTCAGCGTCTCCCTACTCCTCTGCACCATGAGCTCGTATCCTCTCAGCTCGCATCCCTGGACCTTGGCAGAACCATCTCCTGCGACGGGTTGGTGTGGGAGGAGGAGGAGGAGATGGCGGCTGGCCTATGGTTGAGTGGGAAGATGAGGCAGCCGGATTAGGGCCAGAGTGAGGCGGTCGGGACGGATGGGAGTGAGTGGTCGGGGACGGACGAGAGTGAGAAGAAAAGGAATGGGGATAAGTCAACAGGGGGGTTATTTAGATTAGGAATACGCAGATGCCCACCTCCACCTGGATCCCGCGTGGACAAAACCAGTGTTCATCGTATGTAAACCATTCTCTAAAACAGGCCATCACCATCTGGGGGTAATTTGCCCGGTTTTAGATACTTAGGGGGGCTAATTGACCCATTTGATACATAGGGGGGTTAGTGATCCAAACACAATAGATAGGGGGGTTAAGTAGACTTTTTCCTTTTTAGTCAGCTGGCAAATGTTTTTGTTTTCTTCATAGACCCTTTCAGTAATCCATTATAGGGATATAGCTAAGTGTTTATCGGCCGAATATCAGCTACTGTAGTGAAGTATGTCGTTGCATTAGATAGAACAGTTGCCAACATTTCTTCATTCTCCCAGTTGACCTCTGGCCAAAGGTTAAGGAATATGTCTACATGAAGATGCTAGCATTGTGCGGAGTTTGGTGGATCATAATAGAAAGGTGGAAATAAATACAATTGTCCTAGCCCCTTTCGTTTGTGCAGAGAGGTGGAAATAAATCTAATTCCGCGGAGTTTGGTGGACCATAATAGAGAGGTGGAAATAAATCTAATTTCCCTAGCTCCTTTCCTATTTCTTTTAGTTTCTGGTAAGTTGATTGACGTATACTAATGCTTTTTGCACATTTTGTGTTTTTTTCATCTTTGGAGAGTAGCATTAGCAAAAATACTTGAATGTTTCATTGCAAGGATAGATAGTGTATAGCACGTCTTAAGACAAACTTGAGGCATCATCTACCCTCCACAATTTGGTTCCATGTCCTAACCATGCCAGTTGAGTTGTAGTGTTTATGTCATATCTCCTACTTGATTAGCTCCATCAACTTGCTAAAGGAGGTTCTGTATTCAAAGGATCCAATTGTACTTACTGGTATAAAATATGATTCTTTAACTGCCTAACTCTTCTTTGGGTGCTATAGTTATTGCACACTGAATTCTTCTGTCGGTGTTGAGAAATAACATGAAACATACCAATGGGAGGTTGCTTCTATAAATGGTGGGGTATTTTTACCTTGATGTTTATAATATAGAGTTTATAAATTTACTCAGACTTGAATGAGGTATACACCATTTTTTTATGTGCGGTAGAGTAAAACATTCCGTTAAAAATTCTACTCATGTAGGGTAGAAAACATGAAATCTTAGAAGCTTAAGCACATTAGGTGAGTTCTTCAGAAATTATGACCAAATCATTGTCCTTTTGTTGATGTGTTACTTGGATAAGTAAGCAGTTGATTAATAGGAACATCATGGTGATATAATATGTCTGTTTGGTGGTGGCAATGTATGCCATGGACCAAGACCGTGGTGTCCGGGTGTTAGACGATTGTCTTTAGCTAGAAAACGTCCATGCTTTCCACCAGTGTGAGCACTTGAGACACATTGGTGGTGCTAATGCCATTTGACGCTCCCCTTGCTGATCAGCAAGAATGCAGTTATGTGTTTTTGTTAGCGGTTAATGCTGAATATTTTTTTTCCATCTGATCTTTGTGCTGAACCTTATGTGCATAAATTCTGAACTAAATGTTGAGCTTATGTATTTGTGGATCATAATCATGAGAACTATTATCTGGCCACGCGAAGGTTTGACTGGACATCATTACTAAAGGTCTAAATGGACTGAAAAATGTGACAAAGGACATGAGCGAGTTTTGTTGCAAATGCCTGGCATAATATATGCCAATTTAACTCTGAAACTTTATGTGTAACTTTGGTTCCTTAGAGCTATAATTGTTTGTGTAATTTTGTAGGAACTAGATAGATAGGTTCCTCTGATGGGTGAAACTGAAAGACAGGTTTTGATCATATTTCATTTTGCTATAATGTATGTAGCCTTCCTATCATTAATATAGTTGAAGCTCAATTACATGCATAAAAACTTCTAAGTGTCCGCAAAGAAACAGTTAGCCGGGTGACGAGTTAGTTCCGCTAGATTACAAATTCTTATTGATGAATAATACACTCTTTAGTTGTGCTAACAAATCTGGTTGTTGTGCAGGAGTTACATGTGTCTTACGTCTTCAACACAATTTTGTTTATGTATAGAATCAAGTACTTAGATCTGGCAGTAAGTAAAAAGAGTGTTTTGCCTGCTGCATCCATTCATTTGTTTTCTGTACCTCTCCCTCTTATTGATTCCAAGTTTCCAACTTCTTCCATGCTTCATGTTTGAATGTAATCTTTTTTCCATTTAGGATAGGAAGTAACCTTTCATGCCCAACTCTTGATTGATTTGTGTTATGTTGATGCTAGATGTACATCTCTCGCCGGGTACATCTGGCGGCGGCGGCCAATATTTGTTCAAGATCGACACCTCCTAGAGTTTAAATTGTGGCGCCCTACACTCAACCTGGATTACAGAGCAGGTTTGGGAGCTTCTCCAAAACTTCGGATTCCTTCACACTTGAGTAGAAAATATTGATTCAGCATTCTAGACTGTTGCAGCCATAGTTTAAAAACCGGACTGGTTCGGTGGTCCGACCAGAAAATACCGGAACCGATGCCCTGTCCAGTTTGATAAGAAATTGAAAGGGCTTGGATCTGGTGGATTTTTCATACAGAACTATTTATCCTTTCATGCATTTTAATTAGTGTTGCAGCCATCCATCTATATATAAAAACATGCTAATATGTATTGGTGGTAGAGCTATTCATGTATATGTATATGTTCAGAATCTGCGGATCAAACAACACTTCAGATTGAGATATTCATGTATATGTTCAGATAATGGATGCCATGCTTTTAAAATTTTAGTGATATTAATAAGCTATTCATATTTCACTTTAGGTTAGCATGCTTGTGGGAGCTGGTGTCAATGGCATCCATCATGTCGATGCTGCAGGTAGCTATGGCTTGGGGGGTCATGTCTGCTGAGAAGCTCGCTAAAGACCAGCCACACACAATACATTGGTTTTCAATGGTTTGTCTCCTATCTTTTAAATTATTATTGCTTCAAGTTTACTGCAGAACTGATATTACTCATCTCTGACCTAACTTTTTTTGTCAAATCCCCTTATTTTTGGAGTTTAAATTGTCTTATAATTGGTTTGTTTGTGAGTTCAAGCTATGCTAGGCGTGTGACTGCAGAATTGGTATTACTCATCTCTGATATCATCCAATAAATTTTGTCAGGTCCTTTAATTTTAGAAAGTTGGGTTTACCATTTACTTCATATCTCAAGTAGAGATAGTTGTACTCGAAACTTTCTTGTGGTGAATACCCAGTATCCCCATAGATACAGAAACATTGATATATTATAGGTCAGTTTCCCTTATTATGTTCCCACCTTGCACACATCCGATTGATTGTTCGGTGATTCATACCTCTCCTTCCTGTTACAGTTGATAGGTATGAGATCTAATTAGAAGTTTAGAAGTCCATGTGATTAGGTCTGATAGTTTGAGACTTAATTCAAAGTTCAGGTATCTTAGATATAATTGTAGCATTATCTATTTTGTGCATTTTATTCAGCAAACTGTCACAGTACTAGGATATTGGGGTTGCTTAGGTATGGTAATAGCGCACATAGTTAATCTCTCAGTTATGAGTTCACTACCATATTTTTATTCTTCATTTGAGTGACACCGTGGCCTGGTCAGGTGTTCTTTTACTACCCTTCCATTTCTGAAATGAGTTTCCGGTGGTGCCTTCTTATGCACCTTTTTTCTGAATGAGAGTTCAAAGGGTGCAATCGATGAATATTGATCGAAGAATCTGGCTAGCATTCACAGAAAACGATTTATCTGTATATCTGTGCAGGAGTAATACTTGGTTGTTCAAATAAATCATTCGTGGAAGTAAAAGAAACATCAAAAGCAAGGGTCAAATTTATTTTATAGGGCTCATGGCAATATCCTTCTGTGCTCGTGTTGGGTCACTCAAAAATTTCGTTGGTTTTTATCTGTTCACACTTGATTAGTGAAACATCTTCAGTTCATAAGAAAATATTAGAATGTTCACTATGATATCATGTGTATAAAAAATCAAACTGCTATTAACTACTCCCCTTGTTCACTAATGAAGATGTTTTGGAAAACTTTGCCATTGCCAAAACGTCTTATATTAGTGAACAAGAGGGAGTAAAATTTGTTCATTTGAAACTAAGTCCTATTGATCATTTTGGAAACAGCCTCATAGCCCCAAACTGTCACAAATTGTTAGCCCAATCTCCCCATTCTTGCGGCCAGGGCGGCATTATTTTTGTAGAGGTCATGAGGCCATTGAGTCTGCAAGCCTCGCTACATTGTTGACCTGTTTTATTACCTACAAAAGGTAAATGCCAATTCCTTGACACATGAGTTTACCCAAGATCAATAGATGTAAGTCAGAACTATTAGTGGCATTGTCAAGGGCATCCGTTGAACAGACATTATTATTCTATGGTTTAAGCGTGGTGGTGACCCAAGCTTTTGAGCACCTTTCCCGTTTGAGCTTTGTGGGCCGCTGGATCCCATATAGGAGCTTTGTGAGCTGTGTGAGCTTTGTTTTTGTTATGACGAGATGAGACTCTGCATGTGACTTGCGAGGGCCCATGCTATGTTGTCCCATGGCATAGTGACTGCGTGTTTTACAAACCGTTGGAAGAAAACAACCCTTTTCCTTTGGCCCTAGACATCGTCTCTCTCTTCTCCTGGTTTTGTGCATCCGCCGCCGTCGTCGTTCTATCGTTGCCACATATGCTCTTGCCAATGGCCGACGCCCCGCGAACGATTTTGGCTGCTGCGGTGGCCAGCGAGCACTTCCTGAACACTCCTTTACATAGCTTGCTGCCGTTGGCTGCGGTTGTATGTTGTGTGCCACCACCGGTAACCACCTCCGTCCCTGTCCACTCCTTCCTACCCTATCATATCCTCTTGTGCATCCTCCTCGATATTTCCATATCCTTCACAACATCTCCTTCCAATAAGTCTCTTTTGCCTTCACCTTCTACTCTGTTCCAATTTATCTGTATCAGATGTGTAATTGATCTGGTGTAGCACATGTTACTAGAATGGGATGTTGAATTGTGCTTGCAGTTGTTCCTCTGCTAACGTTGGGCTAGATTTAGACTGGTTTTCACCACCATACCGCCTTTTGGGTTTGGGATTGGATCTTGCATCTGCCAGTGAGGGTTTCGGTCCGTTCTTTGGAGTTGGCGTCCTCTTGTTGGCGTCGTGCGCTGATCCCGCTCGACCGCGGGCCTGGCTCCAGCGCGGTGGCGGCTGGGTCGGGCGGCGCTGTTGTTGGTCGAATCAGTTGTAGCAAAAGGATGACAAGAGGAGCATATGTCACCGCAAGCCGCGGAAGGGGAAGAAAAGGAGACAGGCATCGATCATGTAAGGAACTAATCCCCTACCTCACTACTATCTTCCTCCTGAACCTTTCTTCTTCAATGTATCCTCTTCGGTGAAATTGAATCTAATCATTGTGGTGTGGTACCCTTGGAGAAGGATCGTTACAGGATACCAATGGATGTTAATTTCAGTTAGATTTTCAGTGCCATGTGCAGCACCTTCTGTTTCTTGCTATATGATTATGGATAAATACGAAGATGACTTAGAGTGCAGTTTACAGAGTGCCATTGACATGATTGTATTGATCTACATCAAGAGATTAATTAATCTAGCTTCATTGTGCATAGGCCGGATCAGGTTATTGAATAAAAATGTCCAATTAATTATTGTTATTGAGCCTAGAAGGAGTTGGCCAATCAAACTTTGTGTAGTGAAGTAATAATTTTAAGAATCAAAACTAACTTGCATCAAATGTCATCGTTTTAGTAGTCAGAAGATTCCCCTTCACTTGTTGCTTCCTAAGCTTGGACCAAATGCCCTGCCAGAACCGATGCTGCTTGATGATTCTGTGAAGTTATTAGGTGAAGAGGGTGTTCTAATAAAAGCCCATTTCTTGATCAGGTATTAATCCAATGTCAAACTGTTTTAGTATTAGTCTTAAGCGGATTGGATATACAAGTAACCATTGTTAATAGTAGTAAATTGGTATCGTGTTAAAAACATCAACTTTATCAATGAAAAGTAAACATGTACAAGAGGCTACAATAGGTTAACTGAAGAAAATAGCTATGATAGGAGTACGGCTGACAGCCTGTTTGGAGTATGTCCCTAATAAAATTCTTAAGTTGTTTGGATTTTATGATGGTGTGTAATAGTTTATAAAAGGAACTAAGAATCCAATTGTTTGCAGCTAATGTTTTGTACCAGTCATGCATCCATTAATCTTATGACAAGAGCAGCTCCCAAGAATTTACTGGTGGCACTCTTAGTGAGGTAGTTAATTTAGTTAGGAGCTTCATTTATATGTTACCCATGGTACTTTTGGGTTATGAATTTAAATTTGTAGGCAATCAAAATTCTCCTTGAAAAAAATCCCCTTTTAATATCACATTCTTTGTTTTCTCTTTATTTGTTTCTCTGTCTACTAAGTTTCTTCTGTGTGAGGGTTTTGAAGCGAGTTGGTCAGAGGTAGAATGTCGCTAGGAAAGCATAGGCTCTCGTGATGATGCCTCAGTTGGGTTCACTTGAGGTGTCGCACTACTGGTTCTAGCCTAACAAGTATTGTCATGTAGGCATGGCATGGTATTATTAGAGATATCAACCGTCTGTGTTTTAGGTTCGCACACTTCATTTACTATGTGAGTTTACCTTGTATTCTGTAGAATTAACAACCTTGATAAATTCTTTAGGTTTTCTGTAAGTACTATAATTATTCAAGCAAGCACTTTCTTTTGTCCTTTTCTAATTATAGATAAAGTTTGAATTTGAGGATTGTTTGTGTTCAACACTTCATCTTGCATTTCTAATTTCACACACCTCGGAAGCATCAAGGAATGAATAAGGCAAGAGATGGAGTTTTGTTTTCTCTCTTTAGTTATCAATAATAGTTCTAAACGATATGTATGTGTAATCTGTATCATGCATGACATCTTATTTTTTTTATCTTGATAGTTGATACACCTAGATTTCCCGTTTCATTGGTTGATCTTAAGTTTTTTACGCCAAGAAGTATACGATTGCTATCTGTGCGAGATTGCGAGAACCATATGTTCCTCTCAAAATTTGCTCTGCGATTCTGAACTAAAAGAATGACTACTTCTGGCGTGTTTACACTAAATTTGTAGATATGTGTCTATAAGAATTAGTTCCATGCAAGTGCTGCAGTATAAGATTCTTTAGTGTTTGTGGGTTTGGTGGATATCTCTATAACATCAACTTGTTTGGATAAATCAATATTTTTATTTGTAAAAGACATCATCTGGTTTCTGCTTGTACACGAAATACTAACCTATTGCACACGCACTCTTTCTAATTTTTCAACCGGGTATTCAATGCTACTCCTCAAACATGTTGATTTATGTATGGTAACATAGATACCCTTTCTATGCCACACAAATTGCAGACGGGAAAATGATTTGCATGCTAGGGACATGAATGAGCTAATTGAATATCCCAGCCAGGTAAATCCAGTAAATTTGCATTTGTGCAGTATTAGGAGTGCGACATGTTCATATGTAGTTGTAACCATTCATGCTCTCAATCAGTCATTTTAGATATATATTCTTTCTCAAAAATTTGTACCCTGTTGATACATCTGTAATTTGTGCTCTTTTGAGTTGGGGACAACAATTATGTTCTTGAAGAATAAATGTATATTGGTATTGTTGGAGATATGCCCTAGAGACAATAATAAAAGTGGTTATTATTATATCTTTGTGTTTATGATAAATGTTTACATTCATGCTATAATAGTATTAACCGGAAACATTAATACTTGTGTGATTTGTAAACTAAATTAGAGTCCCTAGTAAAGCCTCTTTATAATACTAGCTTGTTGGTTAATAGATGATTGTGGTTTCCCGATCATGAACATTGAGATGTTGTTAACAACAAGATCATATCATTAGGAGAATGGTGTGATGGACATACTCCTATAGATAAGCGTAGCATAAATATCAAGTCATTTTAATAGTTCATTTGCTATAAGCTTTCTGATACATAGTAACCTAATTCCTTCGACCATGAGATCATGCTAATCACCATCACCGTAAGGATGCTTTGATGACATCAAACACCACACCGTAACTGGGTGGCTATAAAGGTGGCATTGAGTGTTCGGAAAGTATGGGTTGAGGCACATGGATCAAGAGTGGGATTTGTCCATCCATATGAAGGATAGATATAATCTAGGCCCTCTCGGTGGAATGTCATCCAATTAGCTTGCAAGCATGTGACTGGCTCACAAGGGATCACATATCACGGGAACGAGAAAAGAGTAGTTATCAGTAACGAGGTTGAACTGGGTATGCAGAGATACCGACGATCAAAACCTCGGATAAGTAAACTATCGTGAGACAAAGGGAAATTGGTATCGTATGTAAGTGGTTCATCGATCGCAAGGTAATCGTAGAAATATGTGGGAGCCATATGAATTTCTAGATTCCTCTATTGGTTATTGATCGGAGAAGTGTCTCGATCATGTCCGCATAATTCACGAACCGTAGGGAGACACACTTAAGGATTCGATGTTGTTGTGTAGTTATGGAATGATGAGTAAGATACCTAATGTTGTTCGGAGTCTAGGATGGGATCCAGGATATCACGAGGAGATCCAGAATGGTCCGGAGAATAAGATTCATATAAGGAAAGTCCTGTTTCAGAGTTCGGAAATGATTCCGGTGTTTTCACCAGGAATGTTCTAGAAGGGTCTGGAAGGTCCGGCACTCCGGAGGGGGAAGGGTACATGGATGTGTCATGACAATGAGGAATGGTTGCATCATGTACTAGGTCACTTGGCTGGGCAATATGATGAGAGAAATCAAATCCTAGTTTGAAAGTCAAACGCCAATTTGAAAAGTCAAATCCGAAGTTTGCTTGGTGGAGGGAGAGTAGGAAACCTACCTATGGTGGGAGTCCAACTCCCTCCACCCGCCGGTCAAGGAGGAGGAGTTGGAGGAGGACTCCCTCCTCCCAACCGCCTCCCTCCCACCTATATAAGGAGGGGTAGGGCGCCCCCTCCCCACACACCTCAAACCCTAGCCTCAAGCGCCACCACCTCCAAGTGTTGTCGCCGCCTAGGGCTCCTCCAAGTCGGCGACTTGGGGTTTCCCCAAACCCTAGCCGCCGGCCAAGCCCCTCCCCTTGGTGCCTCTAAACCGTAGATCGCCAAGGCCTCTCTGATACTCTACCATACTCGCTCCGGCTTAAGGCGAAGCCCTGCGAGATCTCCCTCTACTTCCGACACCACGCCGTCGTGCTGCCGGAATCACGAGGAGAGTGCTACAACCACCGCTGCCTGCTGGAACAAGGGAGAGGAAGGTCTTCATCGAGTATCGAACGTGTGACCGACTGCGGAAGCGCTGCCGAAACGCAGCGCCGGAAGGATCGTCTACGCGATCTTGAGATCGGCAAGAGTACGACTACATCACCCACGAGAATCTGCTCTCGTTAACCGCTTTGGAATCTTCGAGGGTGAGTTCTTCTATCGACTCGTTGCTACAATCTAGTAGATAGATCTTGGCTTGTTTGTGTGCATGCGGTAGAAAATTTTTGTTTTCCATGCTACGAACCCCTACAGTGGTATCAGAGTCGTGTCTATATGTAGATCTGTTGCACGAGTAGAACACAATGGTCATTGTGGGCGGTGGTGCTTTTATTATGAATTGCTTTTTGTGTACTTTGCATCTTGCAGTATGATGGGATGAAGCGGCCCGGGCTAACCTTACATGACATCGTTCATGAGACTTGCTCCACGCTCAACATGCAACTTGTATTGCATAAGTGGCTTTGCAGGTGTCTGTCTCTCCCATCATAGTATAGATTCAATTTACAACGGGCACTTGATAGTTCAAACATCAACGTTGTGGTTCTTGTTCGTAAGTTAGAACGACATTTATTGAAAGCCCCAAACCACGTAAAATATGCAAAGAAAATTAGAGGCGGCTAACTTTGTTTTGCAGGGGTGTGCTGTGATGTTTTATGGCCATGATTGTGATTATATATGATGTATGCAATGTCCCTTATTGTAAGTTGGCAACCGGCAGGAGCCATATGGTTGTCTTTAAATTCCATTAAGACCTGCGTGTCTATTCAAAGTAGTTGTAATAGTTGAAGCTGGTGGACGACAACCATGAAACAGCGCCATTGACCTTGACGCCATACCGGTGATGATGGAGATCATGTTCGTGCTTGAAGATAGAGATCACAAGCACAAGAAGAAAGGCCATATCATATCACATATTATGAATTGCATGTGATGTTAATCCTTTATGCATCTTGTATTGCTTAGTTTGCGACGGTAGCATTATAAGATGATCCCTCAAGCACACAAAATTTCAAGTTTTAAAGTGTTCATCCTTAGTAAGCACCGTTGCTAATGCTCGTTGTTTCGAAGCACCACGTGATGATCGGGTGTGTTATATTCTGCGAGTGTATACAACGTGAGCAAGCCAGATTTGCTCATGCGGAAGCTAAGGTTTGATCTTGACAAGCCTAGCATGTACAGACATGGTCTCGGAACACGGATCACCGAAAGGTAAAGCATGAGTCATATAGTAGATATGATGAACATGTTGATTGTTCGCCATTGAAGCTACATCAACTCTCGTGATGATCGGTTTTGATGTGGTGGATTTGGTTCATGTGATCACTAAAACAATTTGAGGGATATTGTTTTGAGTGGGAGTTCACCTAGATTAATTTAACTATTAATTAGAACTCAATTTATCATAAACTTAGTCTAAACTATTGCAAATATGTTGTAGATCAATGGCGGCCCCTACCATCAATTTTAATGCGTTCCTAGAGAAAGAAAAGTTGAAAAAACAATAGAAGCAACTTTGCGGATTGGTTCCGCAATTTGAGGATTGTCCTCAATGCTGGTAATTTGACCTATGTGCTAGATGCACCGCTCGGTGATCCACCTGCAGCTACTGCTACCGATGAAGTAAAGAATGTTTACCTCACTCGAAAGAATCAGTACTCCACAGTTCAGTGTGATATCTTGTATGGTTTGGAATCGGAGCTTCAGAAAAGGTTTGAGAACCATGACCCACATGATATTGTCCGTGAACTCAAAATGATATTTGAGGCTCACGCGGCAGTTGAGAGTTATGAGGCTTCTGAAAAGTTCTTTAACTGCAAGATGGAAGAGGGCAGCTCCATCAGTGAGCATGTGCTTAAGATGTCTAGGCACACAAACAAACTCCAAAGCTTGGGTATAGTGATTCCTAATTCTTTGGGGATTCACCGTGTCCTCCAATCACTACCACCAAGTTACAAGAACTTTGTGATGAACTACAATATGCAAAACATGGACAAGACGTTGCCAGAACTCTTCTCCATGTTGAAATCTGCAAAAGTGGAGATCAAGAAAGAGCACCAAGTGTTTTTGGTCAATAAGACCACCAAATTCAAGAAGCAAGGCAAGTCTAAGCAAAAGGGAAACTTCAAGAAGGGCGGTAAGAAAGTTGCTGCGCCGGCGAAGAAGACCAAGGCTGGTGCGATGACCCAGCATACCACTACATGATGTAGTATACTATAGTCGTGGACATAACACCAATGGACATCGTTCACTAGTATTACACCCCTCAGAATGGCACAATAGAAACACAGCAGGTCCAAGACATGACTATAGGTTACAACTCAACTCTTTACACAAGATCCAAAGAACACTCTAGGTTAAATAGAGAGAAAGAAACTTCTTACAAAGAAGAATCAGAAATAAACAACTCCAAATTATAATACTGTTAAGACTAATATCTTAACTAATGGTCTGGCATTGCTGCTATTGCAATACACTATAGAAATAGGTTCTATGGCTAGAGGTTCTATTCTTATCTAATCAACAACTTCGTCTTCACTTGAGCTGATGTATATGTTGACTTTCTTGACTTCATTGAAGATCTTTGGCTTTTGATGATGATTCCTAGAGCATGACTTGATGTAGACATCGTCTGTACTGGCTTTAGAACCTAGCAAGGGTTAAGAAGATACTTTGAGTACGAGCGTACTCAGCAATTCCACTAGAAAAGGAGTGTTTGATGCACTATAGCTACAGCCACAGACCATAGGTCGTAGGCAATGCAGGTTTTCGTAAAAATTTCTTCAAAGGTTGCTTTTATTCTGAAAAACTATGTCCGTCAGCCTTCACGGGTTTACCAGAACCTTCATGGGGTTCCTTTCCCGCCACGTTCGCAGCTCCTTCCCGGAACAGGGAGTAACAAGTTACAGTTCTTACACTCTACAGAGGTGCGTTACTTTACCCCATGAGAGATCTTAGCTTTGTTGCACATCTGGGCCGCGGACCCGTTCACACTTCCTTGATGTGAGGCCCAGACTAAGACCCAAGCCAATCACTTCCTTCTCCGCGACCCCACATGTCTCCTTGGTGTACGCCAGCCCACCTATTGAATTACGGCAATGGCAGTACAGACCGTTCAGATGCCGAAACTATCGTGGGACGTTGAGGGCTCCCACCCATATGCTGCATATCCTCTACGAATTACCATAAATAATATGCACGCTACGAGTGATAACAGCCACGGCCCGCACATCCAGCTCCATGCGAGAGGGAAATGATACAGCTGACTTCTTCGTCCCATTTCAAATCTCATGGTCAACGCGTGATATACGGCGGAAGAATCACTGGCGACATTGATTATTAAGTCCTAGATAATATGTTCCTTTACCACTTGAACTCTTATAGTAGGTTATTACCTCATGGTAAATAACCTATAATCACATTATTATGAAAATAGTGTTTTCTGTCCTTTTTCAAATGTAGGTGATGACAACACTGGATTTGTAAATTACTTTACAGAAAATAATCAAAGGACATGAGCAAGTGTGAACTTGCCTTTTGTGATTGCAAGATTATGCACTCACGGTCTTCAAGACAATATAAAAGATCCAATAGCTGAAATATGCATCATTGGTCCGGTAAGGACTAATGTTGAAAGAAGCAATATGCTTTTATGCATAAGTAATGTAATGCAAGTTGATAAACGCGAATCCCGAGAATAACGTTGTTCTAGGGTTTGGATACGGGAAAGGGTTTTCTTTGGAATGTGTTGCCCTTTTAGATTAAGTTTCATACATGTGCTTTTTATTAAGGCTTGTGAGTGTGTGTAATACAACATGTATTTATACAACAATAAAATACACAGTATGGAATTCTACTCAAGGTTGCTTACATTTTAATTGTTTATTTTCAAGTTTTACTTTATAAGTAATGTCACTTATAAAGAATTTAAGTATTAACAATCTTATTATACAAGTAAAGTATAAAGTGAAGTGTTTACTATTAATTGTCATATGTTGATGGAAGTGGTAAAATGAATAACTTTTGAAGAAAATCTTACTCAACTAAGTAGAAGCAGTTAAGCTTTTAAGTTAACCTTATGAGGTGTTCTTTCTAGTTATAGTCTGTAAGTAAGAAAGAATTACTCTATTTGAATAATGACAGCATTAGTATTTGAGACTTATCTATCTTGGTTTTTAACTTGGTTGGTTTGGTATTAAGATACTTTATAACTTAATTATAACAGACCAAAGTTAACTATAAAACATCTAATAGAGTCTTTAGTATTATATTTAAAGTTTTGTAACTATAAGTAACTTTAAGAATGTAGATAGATTTAGGGTGTATTACTTATGATACGTGTATCTTGTTCATTTTATATTGTTTCCTTAGAGTTACTTAAGAATGGCATTACTTCTATAGGAGTAGTGATTTTTTTACAAGATAATGGTATAAAGGGATTTACCTTCCTATAAGGGTGTGATTATGATCTATAATTAAGTAAACAATATTATTTACTACCTATGAACTTACTATAGTGTTTTGATTTGTTTACAAACTTGTGATTAAAATAAAGAATGGGTTTTATTTTATTACAATTATTCTTGGAGTTTTTAGATTGGATAAGGATTCTTTTATAAAATAATTTATACTTATGGTTGAAAGATAATTCAATAAAGTTGTATTTAAATGGTGTTAAATCTTTTTGACCTCATAATGTTTGTGTTTAAGAGTAATACTATTTATTATATTTAATTGGTTAATTTAAGAGATATTAACACATTTTATTTGTCATTTTATGAATTATTAACTAAAGAAATAAGTTTAATTTAAGTTTTGAAAGTGTTTAACTTTTTATTTAACTCAAAAGTGGAATAACACATTTTTAACATGTAGGTATTATTTTTGTGATTATTTTGGTATATTACATTTATTTTTGTGATTTATAAATAATAAGATATGATTTTAATAAGGTTTATTAATTTAAAAATACTTAATAAATAATAAATATTTAATTAAGTGAAATAATAATGTATAATTATAGTTTTAAACTCTAATTCTTATTTTTCTAAGATTTTTAGTATTTTATTTATATTTTTAACATTTACCATTATTAAAATATTAATTATCAAAGATTTATTACTTAAAAAACCTTTATTAAATAATTTTTATTTAAATAATCACCATAATAATATTTGATAATGGTTTTGAGTTGTAGATTTTATTTTTCTGAAAATTTTCATATATTAAACATATTTTTCTGAATTATAAAACAAAAGATATCAAACTTACAAGATTTAATCATTTTATGAATTTCTTAATTAAATAACTAAATGTGTTTATTAAGTAATGCTAATGTCAGCATAGACTGAAAGGTTTTTCTCACCAGAGCCTAACCTAGCCCCAGTCACTGACTGGTGGGGCCTATTGCCATGTCATTTTTATTGTATTTATTCATTACAGAATTATTACTCAAAGAAATAAATGATAAAGAAAATCTAAATATGACATCACCATGACATCGTGGTGACATCATCAATGGGGAATCCTCACAGTAGCCTTCGATTCTACAGATTTGCTGGTTGCGCGAGTTGGTGCTAGGGCCTATCGAGAAGAGGACGTCATGGTGAACCTTATAGTGGCGGCGCCGCCTTGAAATGGCTACTGGTGACGGTGACGCAACGACGGCAAGCGGCGGCGGCGTCGGTCTCTTGCGGGGAGGTCGATTCAGAGGAAGAGAGAAAAAACAGAAGGGTGCTTGAGCATCGGTGGCTCACCAGGAGCATGACGGTGGTGGTGTCGAGGCGAGGCGCGCACGGGGAACGCCGGAATCGAGGAAGAAAGCGGTGGCCAGAGCTCGGGTAGTCGATGTCCTTGCCGACGATTGGAAGCTTCCCGTGACGATTCCTCCTGCGAGGACGCTCACCGTGGCGAGACGAAGCTTCCAGGAGCCACGGCGAGGCTCGGGGGCGGTCGGAGACGACGGAACTCGACGGCGTCTAAGAGCTCTGGAGTTAGGGTTTGCGCGCTGGAGAAGGGAATTTGAGAGAGAGAGCACGAGTGAAGTGATCGGGATGGGGTTTAGGGCGTCTTCGTGTTGATCTTATCCTCGCGAAGACCTCGGTGGCGGCGTGACGTCGACGGCGACATCGGGTGGTCGGTGGCGCTCCAGCGAGCAGCTTGCCAAGGAGGAAGACGACGGATTAGATTTCCAAAAGGGTACGCGGGCTTGGGCCGTTGCTGGGCTGCAGCGAAGTGAGCGGAGTGTTTCTGCTGCCACCCGCGAGTGTCGGTTAGAAGGTGAGGTACTGGGCCGTGGGCCACTTTCTGGACTGAGCTCGTTCTTTTATTTTATTTTTTCTGTTTTGATTTTCTATTTTCTGTTTCATTTTTTTAGATTTGAATTTTACACAATTGGTTAAAGGTTTCTTTATAGAAATTACTTGCTAAGTGTTTGCAGCAGTAATGTGGTGTATTTAGAATCATATAATGATCTTTTATTATATAATGTTATAATTTTTATTTTCTTTTAATAGATCCCTTTTCTCTTATTATTTGTGAGAGCCTTTAATATGAATTTAATTGGGCATAAATTCATATACTTATTATAGAATGTATTGCTACTAGCTAATGAGTTAAAATTTGAATTGAAAATGCTTTACCATCAATTCTTAGAAGATTTAATATTCACAAGTTTATTTTATTGATGTGTATAAAGATTAATGGTTAATCACATTGTCTTTATGTTTGTGATCTTTAATAGCATCACCATTCAAAGTAAAATAGTGGAATTGTTTTCTAGGATAACTTAGGAGAAAGAATTGATAAAGATAGTTCCTAAGCACCTATGATGATGATAATTGGAGATGACAAAGATATGCTTAATTGATTGGTTATAGGAAAATATTCCTATAAAACATTGAGGAAGCAAGATGGTAGATCAACAGATGGAATGGATGTTAAGTTTAATTATTGATTTAGGGTTTAATGTTTACCAGGAATTTCCTCTCTTCTATACTTCATAATTCTGGACTTCTGATTAAGGAATTCCTTTCCTAGATATATTACTTCTCTATGACCATCATCATGAATTAACATGATGAGATTGCTTTATAGAAACTTCTTATCCACCCTTTATTATTCTAAATCCATTTATAAATGCAATATGCTTATCACTAAAGCTTTCTTAATATTCTCATATTTATACTTGGCTATAACAACTATTCTAGTTTTAATAATCTCTAACCCAACAAGTGGTTACCTCTAACTCCATTCATACCCTTCCTAAATCATCCATCACAAATAATAATCTAGTAGAGGTTTATATCAAGTTCTACTCTCCTCTAGTGTTTAGTATTTCCCAAGAGGAAAATACTACTTCTTTAATTAAATGTTGCTCTAACATTATTTTAATCATACTTTCTTCTCTCTACTTAACTCCAATAACTAACATTCCAACCTCACATTATATTAATGTGACTTGTAATGACTGATCTAGGATAATATATCTATACTATGGTTCAATCATGTTTTATCCACCAATATCACTTATACTTGGTAAAAGCATTCAATATTGGTGAGTAAGGCATGATCATTATAATCCTTTAGGGTTTAGGTTTCCAATTGGCTAATCAAGGCTTCATCAATACAACACTACAGTTGTATTGAAATTATCTTCTATCTAGCTCTATTGGATTAGGGGATATGATTCATTGACTATACCTACCTAATCCAATAGGACTACTCTTGGTAACTATCTTTAGACTTTATCCTTGTAATCTTGTTTGTTACCATATTGATTTGATTTCCTTCAATCACTCCCATCCTATGGATGATATATAAAACTAGCATTACCATCTACCTGTTCTTACTTCATTCTCTAAGGACTTAGAGTGATTGTTATGATAAAGGCAAGAGTTGATAAATCAAGAATTGATAAGTTAAGAATTGGTGAATCAATAATTGATTACTCAATATTGATGAACAAAAATTATAAGGATAGGATTTAGTGGAGATGATAAAGATTGATATGGAAAGAAAGATATATAATGAATGGTCTTGACTTGGTTGCTTTCCTACTCAATCTCACTAAAGAGTTAAAGTTAGGTATTTCCATGATACTCATGGTATAAGTAGATAAGATTGAGATATAGTTGTTACATTTTTATTATTTGTGTTATATCCTTAGCTTGGTACTCATGAGTGATTATAATGAATACTATGATATGATCACCTAATGATCAAATATAAATCATTAAGTAATGTGTTAGGGTTTAACTCTTATTACATTTGATCTACCCTTAGATCAAATCATGTTTACCGAAAATAAGGTTTTAGCAAAGGTCATATTGAAACTTATCGCAGTCAACTTGATGATCTACTTCAATTCCATCAAGTTAAGAGAAGCTTCAATCTCTTTGACATGTTTTTATTTAAAAGCGCGAAAATTATTCGGATTTTCTATGCATGAATGCAATGCACACACCTGTGTTCAGCTTATTTCTAAGCTCTAATGCTGGGATGTTACAGCTGGGCCTAAGCCTGATACTGAGTGCTTTTACTGCAAGGGAGAGGGTCACTGGAAGCGGAATTGCCCAAAGTACTTGGCGGATTTGAAGAATGGCAACATCAAGAAGAAAGGTATATCCGATATACATGTTATTGATGTGTAACTCACTATTACTCGTAGTAGTGCCTGGGTATTTGATACTGGTTCGGTTGCTCATATTTGTAACTCGAAACAGGTGCTGCAGAATAGACGGAAGCTAGCGAAGAACAAGGTGGCAATGCGCGTTGGAAATGGATCAAAGGTTGATGTGATCGCGGTCGGCACGCTACCTCTTCATCTACCATCGGGATTAGTTTTATACTTAAATAATTGTTATTTGGTGCCTGCGTTGAGCATGAACATTATATCTGGATCATGTTTATTGCGAGACGGTTACTTGTTTAAGTCCGAGAATAATGGTTGTTCGATTTATATGAGTAATATGGTTTATGCACATGCACCTTTGATAGATGGTCTATTCTTATTGAATCTCGATTGTGGTAATACACACATTAATAATATTGAAGCTAAACGTTTGAAATTGAGCGATAACTCGACCTATATGTGGCACTGTCGTCTTGGTCACATCGGAGTGAAGCGTATGAAGAAACTCCATTCCGATGGACTTATTGAATCACTTGAAATATGCGAAGCATGTCTGATGGGTAAAATGACTAAAACTCCATTTTCTGGTATGATGGAGCGAGCTACGGACTTATTGGAAATCATACATACCGATGTGTGTGGCCCAATGAGTGTAGCATCGCGCGGTGGTTATCGTTATGTTCTTACCTTCACGGATGACTTGAGTAGATATGGGTATATCTATTTCATGAAACATAAGTCCGAAACTTTCGAGAAGTTTAAGGAATTTAAAAGTGAGGTAGAGAATCAACGTAACAAGAAGATTAAATTTCTACGATCTGATCGTGGAGGTGAATATCTAAGTTACGAGTTTGGCGAGCATTTGAAGAAATGTGGAATACTTTCACAATTGACACCAGCGGGAACACCACAGCGTAATGGTGTGTCCGAACATCGTAATCGAACTCTCTTAGATATGGTTCGTTCTATGATGTCACTTACAGATTTACCGCTATCATTTTGGAGTTATGCATTAGAAACAGCCGCATTCACTTTAAATAGGGCACCATCTAAATCCGTTGAAACGACACCGTATGAATTATGGTTTGGGAAGAAACCTAAATTATCGTTCCTTAAAGTTTGGGGTTGCGAAGCCTATGTAAAGAAGTTACAGCCGGATAAGCTTGAACCCAAAGTGAAAAAATGCGTCTTCATAGGATACCCGAAGGAAACTATTGGGTATACCTTCTATCATAGATCCGAGGGCAAAATCTTCGTTGCCAAGAATGGATCCTTTCTGGAGAAGGAATTTCTCTCGAAAGAAGTGACTGGAAGGAAAGTAGAACTCGACGAGGTTGTCGAACCTTCTCTCGAACTTGCGAGTAGCGCAGCACCGGAAGTGGTTCCTGTGGCGCCTACACCAATAAGATAGGAAGCTAATGATGTTGATCATGAAACTTCGATTGAAGTTACTATAGAACCTCGCAGGTCGACGAGAAATCGTACCACTCCTGATTGGTATGATCCCGTTATGAGTATCATGTTGGTGGATAACACCGATGACCCTGCGACATATGAGGAAGCGATGATGAGCCCAGATTCCAATAAATGGCAAGAAGCCATGAAATCCGAGATTGGATCCATGTACGAAAACTAAGTATGGACTTTGGTGGACTTACCGGATGGCTGGAAGGCTGTCGAGAACAAATGGATTTTCAAGAAGAAAACAGATGTTGACGGTAATGTTACTGTCTATAAAGCTCGACTTGTCGCAAAAGGGTTTCGACAAATTCAAGGAGTTGACTACGATGAGACTTTCTCACCAGTAGCGAAGCTAAGGTCTGTAAGGATTATGTTAGCAATCGTTGCATATTATGATTATGAGATATGGCAGATGGATGTCAAAACAACGTTCCTCAATGGAGACATTGATGAAGAATTGTATATGATGCAACCCAAAGGTTTTGTCGATCCTAAAGATGCCAACAAGGTATGCAAACTTCAACGGTCCATATTGTAGGGGTTCGTAGCATGGAAAACAAAAAATTTCTATCGCATACAAACAAACAAGCCAAGATCTATCTACTAGATTGTAGCAACGAGTCGATGGAATAACTTACCCTCGAAGATTCCAAAGTGTTTAACGAGAGCGGATTCTAGTGGGTGATGTAGTCGTACTCTTTCCGATCTCAAGATCGTGTAGACGATCCTTCCGGCGCCACGTTCCGGCAGCGCTCCCGCAGTCGGTCACATGTTCGGTACTCGACGAAGACCTTCCTCTCCCTTGTTCCAGCAGGCAGCGGAGGTTGTAGCACTCTCCTCGCGATTCCGGCAGCACAACGGCGTGGTACCGGAAGTAGAGGGGAAATCCCGCAAGGCTTCGCCTTAAGCCGGTGCGAGTATGGTGGAGCTTATGAGAGAGGCTATTAGTGGTCTAGTAATTAGACACACCAATTAGAAGGCTCTAAACCAATTAGAAGGCTCTAAACCGCTGGCTAAAGCAATTAGAAGCTCTAAACCAAAACGGCTCTAAACCGGAGGTAGAAGATAGGAACTTGTGTGTTCTAGGAGGGAGCCCTGCCCCTCCTTTTATAGATGGGGAGGCGCGGCCAGGGGAGGGGAGTCCCTCCCCAAGTCGGCCTTGGGCTGGGCGCCAGCTTGGAGGAGTGGGACTCCTCCTCCAAGTTGGTTCCAACTCCTCTTGCTTGTTTCCCACAGTTTCCTGTTTTAGCCGTTTGACTTTCAAACTGGCAATTTGACTTTCATGTTTTTGGAACAGCAAGAACACTTAGTACATGATGCAATCATTCAAAGACACACTCATGTACCCTCACCCCCGGAGTGCCGGACAATCCGGAACCTTCTAGAACATTCCCGATGAAAACACCGAAATCATTCCCGAACTCCGAAACGGGACTTTCCTTATATGAATCTTATTCTCCGGACCATTCCGGATCACCTCGTGATATCCCGGATCCCATCCGAGACTCCGAACAACATTCGGTCTCTTTCTCATAATACCATAACTACTCAAACAACGTCGAATCCTTAAGTGTGTCTCCCTACGGTTCGTGAATTATGCGGACATGATCGAGACACTTCTCCGAACAATAACCAATAGAGGAATCTGGAAATTCATATGGCTCCCACATATTTCTACGATTACTTTGCGATCGAATGAACCACTTACATACGATACCAATTTCCCTTTGTCTCACGATATGTTACTTATCCGAGGTTATGATCGTCGGTATCTCTGCATACCTAGTTCAACCTCGTTACTGATAAGTACTCTTTTCTCGTTCCCGTGATATGTGATCCCTTGTGACCAAGTCACATGCTTGCAAGCCAATTGGATGACATTCCACCGAGAGGGCCCAGAGTATATCTATCCGTCATGTGGATGGACAAATCCCACTCTTGATCCATGTGTTTCAACCAATACTTTCCGAACACTTAGTGCCACCTTTATAGCCACCTAGTTACGGTGTGGTGTTTGATGTCATCAAAGCATCCATCCGGTAAAGGTGATATGCATGATCTCATGGTCGAAGGAATTAGGTTACTATGTATCAGAAAGCATATAGCAATTTGAACTATTGAAATGACTTTGATCTTTATGCTACGCTTATCAATAGGAGTATGTCCACCATATCATTCTCCTAACGATATGATCTTGTTGTTGATAACATCTCAATGTTCATGATATGGAAACCACAATCATTTAATCAACCAACAAGCTAGTGAAGTATAGAGGCTATACTAGGGACTTCAATTTAAGTTTACAATTCACACAAGTATTAATGTTTCCTTGTTAATACTATTATAGCATGAATATAAACATTTATCATAAACACAAAGATATAATAATAACTATATTTATTATTGCCTCTAGGGCATATCTCCAACAGTCTCCCACTTGCACTAGAGTCATCTAATCTAGATTACATGGTAATATACCGAACACCCATGGCAGTTTGGTGTTGGTCATGTTTTGCCCTCGGGAGAGGTTTAGTCAACGGATCCGCCACATTCAGATCTGTGTGTACTTTGCAAATCTTTATAACCCCATCCTGGATATGTTCTCGAATAGCGTGAAAACGCAGCTTGATATGCTTCAGCTTCTTGTGTGACCTTGGTTCTTGCGCATTGGCTATGGCGCCCATGTTATCACAGTAGATAGACATTGGGTCCAGCGCACTTGGAACCACACCCAGCTCTGTAATGAACTCTTTCATCCATATCGCTTCTTGTGAAGCCTCCGAAGCAGCCATGTATTCCGATTCAGTTGAAGATCTCGCCACAACGCTTTGCTTTGCACTCCTCCAGCTAACTGCTGCACCATTCAAAATAAATACGTATCCGGATTGTGATTTAGAATCATCTGGATCGGTGTTCCAACTAGCATCGGTGTAACCATTAACAACGAGCTGTTCATCACCTCCATAAGAAAGAACCATATCCTTAGTTCTTCTCAAGTACTTAAGGATGTTTTTGACCGCTGTCCAATGATCCACTCCTGGATCACTTTGATATCTGCTAGTTAAACTAACAGCATATGCAATGTCGGGTCTAGTACATAGCATGACATACATTAGAGATCCTATGGCTGAGGCATAGGGAGTCTTACTCATCCTTTCTCTATCTTCTGCCGATGTTGGACTTTGAGTTTTACTCAAGGTCGTATTGGGCAACATGGGCAAGAACCCTTTCTTGCTTTCTTCCATTCCAAACTTCTTTAGAACTTTGTCCAAATATGTACTCTGTGACAATGATATTTGGCGTTTCGATCTATCTCTATAAATCTTTATGCCTAATATGTAAGCTGCTTCGCCAAGATCCTTCATTGAAAAACTATTATTCAAATATTCCTTGACACTATTAAGAAGGTCTACATCATTCCCAATCAACAATATGTCATCCACATACAGTATTAAGAATGCTACAGAGCTCCCACTCACTTTCTTGTAAATACAAGCTTCTCCATAAGTTTGTATAAAACCAAAACTTTTGATTACCTTATCAAAACGTTGATTCCAACTTCGGGATGCTTGCTTCAATCCATAGATGGACCGTTGAAGCTTGCATACCTTGTTAGCATCTTTAGGATCGACAAAACCTTTGGGTTGCATCATATACAACTCTTCATCAATGTCTCCATTGAGGAATGCTGTTTTGACATCCATCTGCCATATCTCATAATCATAATATGCAGCGATTGCTAACATAATCCTCACAGACTTTAGCTTCGCTACCGGTGAGAAAGTCTCATCATAGTCAACTCCTTGAATTTGTCGAAACCCTTTTGCGACAAGTCGAGCTTTATAGACAGTAACATTACCATCAGCATCTGTTTTCTTCTTGAAAATCCATTTGTTCTCGACAGCCTTCCGGCCATCCGGTAAGTCCACCAAAGTCCATACTTGGTTTTCGTACATGGATCCAATCTCGGATTTCATGGCTTCTTGCCATTTATTGGAATCTGGGCTCATCATCGCTTCCTCATATGTCTCGGGGTCATCGGTGTTGTCCACCACCATGACATTCATAACGGAATCATACCAATCTAGAGTGGTACGAGTTCTCGTTGACCTCCGAGGCTCTGTAGTAACTTCAACCGAAGTTTCATGATCACCATCATTAGCTTCCTCTCTTATTGGTGCAGGCACCACAGGAACTTCTTCCGGTGCTGCGCTACTCGCAATTTCGAGAGAAGGTTCGACAACCTCGTCGAGTTCTACTTTCCTTCCAGTCACTTCTTTCGAGAGAAATTCCTTCTCTAGAAAGGATCCATTCTTGGCAACAAAGATTTTGCCTTCGGATCTATGATAGAAGGTATACCCAATAGTTTCCTTCGGGTATCCTATGAAGACGCATTTTTCCGCTTTGGGTTCAAGCTTGTCCGGCTGTAACTTCTTTACATAGGCTTCGCATCCCCAAACTTTAAGGAACGACAATTTAGGTTTCTTCCCAAACCATAATTCATACGGTGTCGTTTCAACGGATTTAGACGGTGCCCTATTTAAAGTGAATGCAGCTGTTTCTAATGCATAACCCCAAAATGATAGCGATAAATCTGTAAGTGACATCATAGAACGAACCATATCTAAGAGAGTTCGATTACGACGTTCGGACACACCATTACACTGTGGTGTTCCCGGCGGTGTCAATTGTGAAAGTATTCCGCACTTCTTTAAATGCTCGCCAAACTCGTAACTTAGATATTCACCTCCACGATCAGAACGTAGAAATTTAATCTTCTTGTTACGTTGATTCTCTACCTCACTTTGAAACTCCTTAAACTTCTCGAAAGTTTCGGACTTATGTTTCATGAAATAGATATACCCATATCTACTCAAGTCATCCGTGAAGGTAAGAACATAACGATAACCACCGCGCGATGCTACACTCATTGGACCACACACATCGGTATGTATGATTTCCAATAAGTCCGTAGCTCGCTCCATCATACCAGAAAATGGAGTCTTAGTCATTTTACCCATCAGACATGCTTCGCATCTTTCAAGTGATTCAAAATCAAGTGATTCAAGAAGTCCATCGGAATGGAGTTTCTTCATACGTTTCACTCCGATGTGACCAAGACGACAGTGCCACATATAGGTCGAATTATCGCTTGATTTCAAACGTTTAGCCTCAATGTTGTTGATATGTGTATTTCCACTATCGAGATTCAATAAGAATAGACCATCTATCAAAGGTGCATGTGCATAAAACATATTACTCATATAAATAGAACAACCATTATTCTCAGATTTAAACAAGTAACCGTCTCGCAATAAACAAGATCCCGATATAATGTTCATGCTCAACGCAGGCACCAAATAACAATTATTTAAGTATAAAACTAATCCCGATGGTAGATGAAGAGGTAGCGTGCCGACCGCGATCACATCAACCTTTGATCCGTTTCCCACGCGCATCGTCACCTCGTTCTTCGCTAGCTTCCGTTTATTCTGCAGCACCTGTTTCGAGTTACAAATATGAGCAACCGAACCAGTATCAAATACCCAGGCACTACTACGAATACTAGTGAGATACACATCAATAACATGTATATCAGATATACCTTTCTTCTTGATGTTGCCGTTCTTCAAATCCGCCAAGTACTTTGGGCAATTCCGCTTCCAGTGACCTACTCCCTTGCAGTAAAAGCACTCAGTTTCAGGCTTTGGTCCAGCCTTGGTTTTCTTCGTCGGCGTGGTAACTTTCCTACCACCCTTCTTGAAGTGTCCCTTTTGCTTAGACTTGCCCTTTTTGAATTTGGTGGTCTTATTGACCATCAACCCTTGGTGCTCTTTCTTGATCTCCACTTCTGCAGATTTTAACATAGCAAATAGTTCTGGCAACTCTTTGTTCATGTTCTGCATGTTTTAGTTCATCACAAAGTTCCTGTAACTTGGTGGCAATGACTGGAGGACGCGGTAAACCCCCAAAGCATTAGGAATCACTATACCCAAGCTTTGAAGTTTGTTTGCGTGCCCAGACATCTTAAGCACATGCTCACTGACGGAGCTGCCCTCTTCCATCTTGCAGTTAAAGAACTTTTCAGAAGCTTCATAACTTTCAATTGCCGCATGAGTCTCAAAAATTAATTTGAGATCCTCGACAATATCATATGGGTCTGACTCTTCAAAACTTTTCTGAAGCTCCGATTCTAAACCATACAAGATAGCACACTGAACTATGGAGTACTGATTCTTCCGAGCGAGGTAAACATTCTTTACTTCATCGGGAGCATCAGCTGCAGGTGGGTCACCCAGCGGTGCATCCAGCACATAGGTCAAATTACCAGCTGTGAGGATAATCCTCAAATTGCGGAACCAATCCGCGAAGTTGCTTCCATTGTTTTTCAACTTTTCTTTCTCTAGGAATGCATTAAAATTGATGGTAGGGGCTGCCATTGATCTACAACATATTTGCAATAGTTTAGACTAAGTTTATGACAAATTGAGTTCAAATTAATTAATGAAATTAAACTAGGTGAACTCCCACTCAAAACAACATCCCTCACATTGTTTTAGTGATCACACGAACCAAATCCACTACATCAACACCGATCATCACGAGAGTTGATATAGTTTCAATGGCGAACAATCATCATGTTCATCATATCTACTATATGATTCATGCTTTACCTTTCGGTAATCCGTGTTCCTGAGACCATGTCTGTACATGCTAGGCTCGTCAAGATCAAACCTTAGCCACCGCATAAGCAAATCTGGCTTGCTTACGTTCTATACACTTGCGGAATCTAACACACCCGATCATCACGTGGTGCTTCGAAACAACAAGCTTTAGCAACGGTGCTAACTAAGGGCGAACACTTTATGATTTGAAATTCATGTGCATGAGGGATCATCTTATAATGCTACCGTCGTCTACTAAGCAATACAAGATGCATAAAGGATTAACATCACATGCAATTCATAATATGTGATATGATATGGCCTTTCTTCTTTGTGCTTCCGATCTCCATCTTCAAACACGAACATGATCTCCATCATCACCGGCATTGCATCAAGGTCAATGACGCTTCACCATGGTTGTCGTCCACCGGCTTCAACTATTACAACTACTTTGAATAGACACGCGGGTCTTAACATAAATTAAAGACAACCATATGGCTCCTGCCGGTTGCCAACTTACAATAAGGAACATTGCATACATCAAATATAATCACAATCATGGCCATATCACATCACTGCACACCCCTGCAAAACAAAGTTAGACGCTTCTACTTTCTTTGCATATTTTACGTGGTTTGGGGCTTTCAATAAGTGTCGTTCTAACTTACGAACAAGAACCACAACATTGATACTAGCA
Source organism: Avena sativa (assembly GCA_916181665.1). Lineage (NCBI taxonomy): Eukaryota > Viridiplantae > Streptophyta > Magnoliopsida > Poales > Poaceae > Avena > Avena sativa. The sequence continues at coordinate 432,116,385 of OV702280.1, forward strand.
TTGTTGATTACCCGTTGTAAATTGGATCTTAACTATGCTAGGAGAAACAGGCACCCGCAAAGCCACTTATGCAATACAAGTTGCATGTCAAGCGTGGAGCAAGTCTCATGAACGATGTCATGTAAGGTTAGCCCAGGCCGCTTCATCCCAACATACCGCAAGATGCAAAGTACACAAAAAGCAATCTACAATAAAAGCATCAACGCCCACAATGACCATTGTGTTCTATTCGTGCAACAGATCTACATATAGACACGGCTCTGATACCACTGTAGGGGTTCGTAGCATGGAAAACAAAAATTTTCTATCGCATACAAACAAACAAGCCAAGATCTATCTACTAGATTGTAGCAACGAGTCGATGGAATAACTTACCCTCGAAGATTCCAAAGCGTTTAACGAGAGCGGATTCTCGTGGGTGATGTAGTCGTACTCTTTCCGATCTCAAGATCGTGTAGACGATCCTTCCGGCGCCACGTTCCGGCAGCGCTCCCGCAGTCGGTCACACGTTCGGTACTCGATGAAGACCTTCCTCTCCCTTGTTCCAGCAGGCAGCGGAGGTTGTAGCACTCTCCTCGCGATTCCGGCAGCACAACGGCGTGGTACCGGAAGTAGAGGGGAAATCCCGCAGGGCTTCGCCTTAAGCCGGTGCGAGTATGGTGGAGCTTATGAGAGAGGCTATTAGTGGTCTAGTAATTAGACACACCAATTAGAAGGCTCTAAACCAATTAGAAGGCTCTAAACCGCTGGCTAAAGCAATTAGAAGCTCTAAACCAAAACGGCTCTAAACCGGAGGTAGAAGTTCGGAACTTGTGTGTTCTAGGAGGGAGCCCTGCCCCTCCTTTTATAGATGGGGAGGCGCGGCCAGGGGAGGGGAGTCCCTCCCCAAGTCGGCCTTGGGCTGGGCGCCGGCTTGGAGGAGTGGGACTCCTCCTCCAAGTTGGTTCCAACTCCTCTTGCTTGTTTCCCACAGTTTCCTGTTTTAGCCGTTTGACTTTCAAACTGGCAATTTGACTTTCATGTTTTTGGAACAGCAAGAACACTTAGTACATGATGCAATCATTCAAAGACACACTCATGTACCCTCCCCCCCCGGAGTGACGGACAATCCGGAACCTTCTAGAACATTCCCGATGAAAACACCGAAATCATTCCCGAACTCCGAAACGGGACTTTCCTTATATGAATCTTATTCTCCGGACCATTCCGGATCACCTCGTGATATCCCGGATCCCATCCGAGACTCCGAACAACATTCGGTCTCTTTCTCATAATACCATAACTACTCAAACAACGTCGAATCCTTAAGTGTGTCTCCCTATGGTTCGTGAATTATGCGGACATGATCGAGACACTTCTCCGAACAATAACCAATAGAGGAATCTGGAAATTCATATGGCTCCCACATATTTCTACGATTACTTTGCGATCGAATGAACCACTTACATACGATACCAATTTCCCTTTGTCTCACGATATGTTACTTATCCGAGGTTATGATCGTCGGTATCTCTGCATACCTAGTTCAACCTCGTTACTGATAAGTACTCTTTTCTCGTTCCCGTGATATGTGATCCCTTGTGACCAAGTCACATGCTTGCAAGCCAATTGGATGACATTCCACCGAGAGGGCCCAGAGTATATCTATCCGTCATGTGGATGGACAAATCCCACTCTTGATCCATGTGTTTCAACCAATACTTTCCGAACACTTAGTGCCACCTTTATAGCCACCCAGTTACGGTGTGGTGTTTGATGTCATCAAAGCATCCATCCGGTAAAGGTGATATGCATGATCTCATGGTCGAAGGAATTAGGTTACTATGTATCAGAAAGCATATAGCAATTTGAACTATTGAAATGACTTTGATCTTTATGCTACGATTATCAATAGGAGTATGTCCACCATATCATTCTCCTAACGATATGATCTTGTTGTTGATAACATCTCAATGTTCATGATATGGAAACCACAATCATTTAATCAACCAACAAGCTAGTGAAGTATAGAGGCTATACTAGGGACTTCAATTTAAGTTTACAATTCACACAAGTATTAATGTTTCCTTGTTAATACTATTATAGCATGAATATAAACATTTATCATAAACACAAAGATATAATAATAACTATATTTATTATTGCCTCTAGGGCATATCTCCAACACATATATGGATTGAAGCAAGCATACCGAAGTTGGAATCAATGTTTTGATAAGGTAATCAAAAGTTTTGGTTTTATACAAACTTATGGAGAAGCTTGTATTTACAAGAAAGTGAGTGGGAGCTCTGTAGCATTCTTAATACTGTAGGGGTTCGTAGCATGGAAAACAAAAATTTCTATCGCATGCACACACACAAGCCAAGATCTATCTACTAGATTGCAGCAACGAGTCGATAGAGTACTAACCCTCAAAGATCCAAAGCGGTTAACGAGAGCAGATTCTCGTGGATGATGTAGTCGTACACTTCCGATCTCAAGATCGCGTAGACGATCCTTCCGGTGCTGCGTTCCAGCAGCGCTTCCGCAGTCGGTCACACATTCGGTACTCGATGAATACCTTCCTCTCCCTTGTTCCAGCAGGCAGCGGAGGTTGTAGCACTCAACTCGTGAATCCGGCAGCACGACAGCGTGGTGTCGGAAGTAGAGGGGAGATCTCGCAGGGCTTCGCCTTAAGCCGGAGCGAGTATGGTGGAGTATGAGAGAGTCCTTGGCGATCTAGAGTTTAGAGGCACCAAGGGGAGAGGTGCAGCCGGTGGCTAGGGTTTGGGATACCCCAACTCGGCGACTTGGGAGGACATCCCTAGGTGGTGGCGGCAGGAGCACTTGGTGGTGGTGGTGGCGCCTTAGTCTAGGGTTTAGAGGTGTGAGGGGTAGGGGGCGCCCTACCCCTCCTTATATAGGTTGAGGGTGGCCGGTTGGGAGGAGGGAGTCCTCCCCCAACTCGGCCTCCTTGGTCGGCGGGTGGAGGGAGGGGACTTCCTCCCCAAGTAGGTTTCCTACTCTCCCTCTACCAAGCAAACTTGAGATTTGACCTTTTCAAATTGGCGTTTGACTTTCAAACTAGGATTTGATTTCTCTCTTTATTTTGCCCAGCAAAGTGACCTAGTACATGATGCAACCATTCCACATTGTCATGACACATTCATGTACCCTTCCCCCTCCGGAGTGTCGGACCTTCCAGACCCTTCTAGAACATTCCTGGCGAAAACACCGGAATCATTCCCGAACTCCGAAACAGGACTTCCCTTATATGAATCTTATTCTCCGGACCATTTCGGATCTCCTCGTGATATCCCGGATCCCATCCGAGACTCCGAACAACATTCGGTCTCTTACTCATCATTCCATAACTACTAAACAACATCGAATCCTTAAGTGTGTCTCCCTACGGTTCGTGAATTATGCAGACATGACCGAGACACTTCTCCGATCAATAACCAGTAGAGGAATCTGGAAATTCATATGGCTCCCACATATTTCTATGATTACTTTGCGATCGAATGAACCACTTACATACGATACCAATTTCCCTTTGTCTCACGATAGTTTACTTATCCGAGGTTTTGATCGTCGGTATCTATGCAAACCTAGTTCAACCTTGTTACTGATAAGTACTCTTTTCTCGTTCTCGTGATATGTGATCCCTTGTGAGCCAGTCACATGCTTGCAAGCTAATTCGATGACATTCCACCGAGAGGGCCCAGAGTATATCTATCCGTCATATGGATGGACAAATTCCACTCTTGATCCATGTGCCTCAACACATACTTTCCGAACACTCAATGCCACCTTTATAGCCACCCAGTTACGGTGTGGTGTTTGATGTCATCGAAGCATCTTTCCGGTGATGGTGATTAGCATGATCTCATGGTCGAAGGAATTAGGTTACTATGTATCAAAAAGCTTATAGCAAATGAACTATATTAAATGACTTGATCTTTATGCTACGCTTAACTATAGGAGTATGTCCATCACATCATTCTCCTAATGATATGACCCTGTTGTTAATAACATCTTCTATGTTCATGATCAGGAAACCATGATCATATATTAACCAACAAGCTAGTTTAACAAGAGGCTTTACTAGGGACTCTTTTATGTTTACAAATCACACAAGTATTAATGTTTCCGATTAATACAATTATAGCATGGTATGTAAACATTTATCATAAGCATGAAGATATGATAATAACCACTTTATTATTGCCTCTTGGGCATATCTCCAACAAATACTATATGTAGATGACATATTGTTGATTGGGAATAATGTAGACCTTCTTAATAGTGTCAAGGATTATTTGAATAATAGTTTTTCAATGAAAGATCTTGGCGAAGCAGCTTACATATTAGGCATAAAGATTTATAGAGATAGATCGAGGCACCTAATATCATTGTCACAGAGTACATATTTGGACAAAGTTCTAAAGAGGTTTGGAATGGAAGAAAGCAAGAAAGGGTTCTTGCCCGTGTTGCCCAATATGACCTTGAGTAAAACTCAAAGTCCTGCAACGGCAGAAGATAGAGAAAGGATGAGTAAGACTCCCTATGCCTCAACCATAGGATCTCTAATGTATGCCATGCTATGTACTAGACCTGACATTGCATATGCTGTTAGTTTGACTAGCAGATATCAAAGTGATCCAGGAGTGGATCATTGGACAGCGGTCAAAAACATCCTTAAGTACTTGAGAAGAACTAAGGATATGGTTCTTTCTTATGGAGGTGATGAACAACTCGTTGTTAATGGTTACACCGATGCTAGTTGGAACACCGATCCGGATGATTCTAAATCTCAATCTGGATACGTATTTACTTTGAATGGTGCAGCAGTTAGCTGGAGGAGTGCAAAGCAAAGCGTTGTGGCGAGATATTCAACTGAATCATAATACATAGCTGCTTCGGAGGCTTCACAAGAAGCGATATGGATGAAGGAGTTCATTACAGAGCTTGGTGTGGTTCCAAGTGCGCTAGACCCAATGTCTATCTATTGTGATAACATGGGCGCCATAGCCAATGCGCAAGAACCAAGGTCACACAAGAAGCTGAAGCACATCAAGCTACGTTTTCACGCTATTCGAGAGCATGACCAAGATGGTGACATAAATATTTGCAAAGTACACACAGATCTGAATGTGGCGGATCCGTTGACTAAACCTCTCCCGAGGGCAAAACATGACCAACACCAAACTGCCATGGTTGTTCGGTATATTATCATGTAATCTAGATTAGTTGACTCTAGTGCAAGTGGGATACTGTTGGAGATATGCCCTAGAGGCAATAATAAAAGTGGTTATTATTATATCTTTGTGTTTATGATAAATGTTTACATTCATGCTATAATAGTATTAACCGGAAACATTAATACTTGTGTGATTTGTAAACTAAATTAGAGTCCCTAGTAAAGCCTCTTTATAATACTAGCTTGTTGGTTAATAGATGATCGTGGTTTCACGATCATGAACATTGAGATGTTGTTAACAACAAGATCATATCATTAGGAGAATGGTGTGATGGACATACTCCTATAGATAAGCAAAGCATAAAGATCAAGTCATTTTAATAGTTCATTTGCTATAAGCTTTCTGTTACATAGTAACCTAATTCCTTCGACCATGAGATCATGCTAATCACCATCACCGGAAGGATGCTTTGATGACATCAAACACCACACCATAACTGGGTGGCTATAAAGGTGGCATTGAGTGTTCGGAAAGTATGGGTTGAGGCACATGGATCAAGGGTGGGATTTGTCCATCCATATGACGGATAGATATACTCTGGGCCCTCTCGGTGGAATGTCATCCAATTAGCTTGCAAGCATGTGACTGGCTCACAAGGGATCACATATCACAGGAATGAGAAAAGAGTACTTATCAGTAACGAGGTTGAACTGGGTATGCAGAGATACCAACGATCAAAACCTCGGATAAGTAAACTATCGTGAGACAAAGGGAAATTGGTATCGTATGTAAGTGGTTCATTCGATCGCAAAGTAATCATAGAAATATGTGGGATTCATATGAATTTCCAGATTCCTCTATTGGTTATTGATCGGAGAAGTGTATCGATCATGTCCGCATAATTCACAAACCGTAGGGAGACACACTTAAGGATTCGATGTTGTTGTGTAGTTATGGAATGATGAGTAAGAGACCGAATGTTGTTCGGAGTCTCGGATGGGATCCGGGATATCACGAGGAGATCCGGAATGGTTCGGAGAATAAGATTCATATAAGGAAAGTCCTGTTTCGGAGTTCGGAAATGATTCCGGTGTTTTCACCAGGAATGTTCTAGAAGGGTCTGGAAGGTCCGGCACTCCGGAGGGGGAAGGGTACATGGATGTGTCATGACAATATGGAATGGTTGCATCATGTACTAGGTCACTTGGTTGGGCAATATTGAGAGAAATCAAATCCTAGTTTGAAAGTCAAACGCCAATTTGAAAAGTCAAATCCGAAATTTGCTTGGTGGAGGGAGAGTAGGAAACCTACCTAGGGTGGGAGTCCAACTCCCTCCACCCGCCGGCCAAGGAGGAGGAGTTGGAGGAGGACTTCCTCCTCCCAACCGCCTCCCTCCCACCTATATAAGGAGGGGTAGGGCGCCCCCTCCCCACACATCTCAAACCCTAGCCCCAAGCGCCACCACCTCCAAGTGCTGTCGCCGCCTAGGGCTCCTCCAAGTCGGCGACTTGGGGTTTCCCCAAACCCTAGCCGCCGGCCAAGCCCCTCCCCTTGGTGCCTCTAAACCGTAGGTCTCCAAGGCCTCTCTCATACTCCACCATACTCGCTCCGGCTTAAGGCGAAGCCCTGCGAGATCTCCCCTCTACTTTTGACACCACGCCGTCGTGCTGCCGGAATCACGAGGAGAGTGCTACAACCTCCACTGCCTGCTGGAACAAGAGAGAGGAAGGTCTTCATCGAGTACCGAACGTGTGACCGACTGCGGAAGCGCTGCCGGAATGCAGCGTTGGAAGGATCGTCTACGCGATCTTGAGATCGGCAAGAGTACGACTACATCACCCACGAGAATCTTCTCTCGTTAACCGCTTTGGAATCTTCGAGGGTGAGTTCTTCTATCGACTCGTTGCTACAATCTAGTAGGTAGATCTTGGCTTGTTTGTGTGCATGCGGTAGAAATTTTTTGTTTTCCATGCTACGAACCCCCTACAGGTATATCACACGATATTGTTAGGTGTAGGGCTTTTCACAATGAACATATTTGTTAGAAATTTCATATCCACTAGAAAAGTTCGAAATCAATTGTTTAGTTGTGTTTAGTTTATATCAAAGTTTGAAAGTTAAAAATAGTAAATCATGTATGTTCAATTCGCATCCAAGTTATTCGACATCACACCTGACATTAGAAACATGTTTAGTCAACCATATATCTATGAGGACAAGTTTATTAATCGACGAATTTGGATTGGAGCAGCCAGACCAGTAACTAGCAAAAAAAGTCAACTTATCATCCCTGACACTCTTGTGGACTTTGCTCACTCCCGTGGTTTTGCTCTTGCAATAGATGAAAATGGCCAAGTTATGTTTACTGGTAATGGAGACGAGAGGCTTACTTCGATTTTCTTAATTAGGAGTTCAATGTGCATAAATCTAATGGTTGCAAGGCTGTATATTTAGTTCCATACTTTGACAAGTAATAATATGCAATATTATTCTCCATGTGATGTCTTTTCTTCATATTTTTCACTCACTTAATCGCCAACTAAGGTCTTAGGTTAAATGATATGCAAAGTATTCACTTCTAGACAAGGGGTCATATATACGTAACAATTTCTTAGTGCCATCCACTCATCATCATTTTTCTTTGCATGTATTCGTATTACCGAGAGGAGGTTCTAGAGCACATAGTGCTTCCAAGATATTCAAAATGAAGAGAATGTGCATGGTGGCTCTGTCGTATGAGTTGGTATAACTTTAAGTAGCAAACATTTTATGTGTGAACTGATATTTTTGCTGAATTCGGCGCATAAATTATCAGTATTGGATGAAGTCGTATGTAAATATTTGTTCATGTCCCCTCAATGTTAGAATAGAGTTTGACTTAGAGTTGTGTAAGGGTGTATGGACTTTTTTTAAGGCATTGTAATTATATCAACATTTTAGACAACAATAATTAACTAAATATTTTCATTTTATTGTGAATATAACAATAATGTTTCAAATAACCTGCAGCTTACACTACTTCCATGATCCTAAACTATATGAAAATTTTCTTAAGTAGGTGTGTTGTTGAAAACTTGGATTTCCAATAGCTTATGTATCTCTACATATAATAGCTAGATGTAACCTAAGAAACTGTACTAAGCTATTATATAGTTGATGAACTGTCCAAGAGCAGTTCCTTGAACATATAATTATCACCGCACCGTGAATTCGGTGTTTCTTCGAGCAGCAGATCTTCATTTGATGATGCTCATAAATCTTGGGTAATAGGCTGGACTTGCAAGGCAGAAGAGTGTGTATCTATATGGCTTAACCTATATTTAACACTTCTTCTTAGTTGGTGATGCTGGTGTGTTATTTTTTGGTCTTAACTATTCTTTGTCATTCTCGATAGTTGTCTGAAGTTGGTGTTCCATTTTTACAGAGTTGATAATTTCATGCTATCCTTCTCCATACCTGGCGATGTGTTTCATGTGTGTAAAGAGCCTTTGGTGATTGGTTGGGGTGCCTTTTATTGTGTGCTTGTTCGGGTCCTTCAATTTTGGTGTGTGGCTGATTTTCAGTTTATGCCACCCCTGTTGTGCCTTCTACATGATGTGAGGATATATGTTATTAATTCCACCTTGTCGTGTTACTCCTTATGTAGAGCTGACATCTGTTTCAAGTGCTAAAGTTTTATCTTGGTCTCAATGACCTACTTTGGCCAACCTGGAATTGATTTCGTGGAGTTAGCTTTTGGACAGGCAGTGGTTGCCATGCCTACCATGGAATCTACGGAAACCGGGGAGCTTAATGTTTGTGTTATTACGCAATTTCTACATGTTCATTTATGTTTTTAACACGCTCTTAGCCAAGATGATAACAATGTCATCCCTGATGACGCGTTCTTTCACTATGCCCAGAGCGACAAGAAGAGTTGAAGAACTAAAAACATTGAGTATTGTTGTTACCAATAACAGTTTGGAACTTGCCTGACCTTTAAATTTCTATTCAATCCTCGGCTTCATAAAATTTGTTTGGTAATTGCTAGGTAAGAGCACAAGAAGGTTAAGATTGCTCAGAAATAAGCTACAACTGGTTCGTAGATATTTGCTGGAATGAATGCTTGTGTCAGAACAGAACCCGTGCATCCATGACGGGTCACACTTAGACATGTTTTGGTTGTGTATATTTGAAAGAAAAACTAATGACTATATTTTTGTTCTACCTAAATCTTCATGCATTTTAAGTTTGCTATGCCACTACGACCAGGCTTTGCTTTTAAGTAAACTTAACATGTATTGACGTTAATTTATGAGGTTATTGTTTATGAGATATTCGAGAAGAATAAGATGTGTTGCTAAACATGGTAAAACTTTGAGGTTCAAATTGGTAATATTATGCTTCACTTGTATCGGCTCAGGTGTTACCCACAGTGAGAAAATACTTTCTATTTTACCCCGCATCTCACAAGTGTTAGAATGCGATGCAGGTGGCGAAGCGAAGCTCGCCAGTTCGTCTAGTTTTATAGAAGTCTTAAAGATTTAATGTTCACTCACCAATGTTTTTATCTTACTTGGTGTGGCAGGAGGTTCATGAAACCATTTTTCTTGTCTCTGGTATGGTTACCTTATAGTGCAGTATTCTCTTGAATTAAAGATTTGTTGTTTCCAAGCACCAACATGATCACATGGACCAGTACATACATCACTACATCTTTGCACATGACATAGTGAGTAATCTAGGTCAGTTGCTAATTGACCCAAACAAAGGAATAATCAATTGGTTCCTGTTAGGTTTATTATAAAGAGCTATATGTATTTTACAAAAACATGAGGAAGATCTTTTTATTATGTTAGGAACAAATTGTGAAATATCCATGTGTTTGTAAGATAGCTAGGAGCTGCAAGGTTTTATTTGTGGCAATAATGGACCTAGAGTTATATATATTTTTTCTCTTGACCGGAGCAGATTTACAAGCATCCCCTAGCCATATTTTTATCTGTTCCATATTCTTCCAAATGTTTGTGTCGGCATTTAAATTGTCCAATACAAAAGTGATGTGTACCGATAGTATGATAATAATCTATTGGTTAGACTCTTTTATGTTTGTTCAATAATGGCCAGAAGTTCTAGATGTAGTTTAGTGGTATTACAAGTTCGCTAAATGAAGTGGGAATTGGTTAAAAGAGTTATATCAGGGTAACATCGAGGTAGAAGCTCCACATTTCCATTTTTCATGGTGCCAGACATCATCTTGATGTCTGCACACGATAATGGTTTAGAACAATACACATTATTCTTCTATTTCTCTACCGTTACTACAGAAAGGTGTTTCATCTGTTTCTAGCTTATATGTGTTGATCACAGGTCTGCCAAAATTTCAGTTCGTAAACATCAGATCAGATCCATGATGTGTTTATACTACTGGACTTCTGATATATGAATGCAAGATTAAATGTGATAGCTGATTCTGATGCTTGCTTGTTCTCGAAGCGTTGCATATAGTAGAATACCATATTACTACGGTCATGTTCTTAGTAGAGCAAGAAGGCACATAAAGAGGCTACTCACTGGTGCTAGAATGGTTGGTAGAATATGTTAACATATTTTTACCTAATTGTAAAAAGATTGCAGTCAGATCTCTCAAGCAGCGGAATGCTATGCCAATGTATTAGGAACTACCACAAGTGCTAGTGTAATGGTAGTTTGGCCAGAAATGGACATGTCGGGTGTTATTCCTGTAGTGCATGCATTCAAATGAATGTGCTTTGTCCTTGCAAAAAAAGCGCTTTGGAGTTGACAGTGGCATTTGACAACTTTGAAGTGTGTGATACAGTTCTGCGTAGCGTTTGGTGTATAACAAAAATGTCCATTTGGAGTTTAGAAGTTGGTTATTGACAAACGAGCTATGATGGTTCATGACATGAAACTTTTGTAATTAGTGTTGCTAATATGTTTGATAAAATTATATTTGTTGAGAGACGTGCATGGCACATGCAAGCTTACTAGTGAATTGAAGTTCTTTTCTTCATGTGTCCAGTGTATGAACGATCGCCATTGAGAGGAAGCTCATGATCAAAGGCAGAGAATCCCTCCGGTGATGATTCATGTGCTATAAATGAATCACAATTCGTTATTCTTTTGGACATGTTTTCTGTCCGACTGTTGCTCGTTTGCAGTGAAACTTTGCTGATGTGATGCTTTCAGAAATAATTAGGAAATTTCTTACTGAAAAATAAAATAAAAACATCATAAAATGCAGAGCTTGAAATGCCAACGTTCCTGCAAGGTATCCAAGGATGAGAAACGGCCGCAATTCTTTAAAAAAAAAAGGTTTCCCTGATTTCCATAACAAAAGACATACTGTTCAATACAGAAATAAATTGGAGCCCAAAGCTAGTACCGCAGCCAGACAATAAGAGTAAGCATTTCGCTTCAGGGTAACGAGTAGCTCAAATCCAAAGCGACTCTTACTGACAACATAAAAGTCACACTCCCGAAACCAGCAGAACATAATCTGGAAGAAAACTACTACTATGTACTTCAGTTTGCATCCCAAAAATACCAATATATCATAGAGCCTATCTCCATCCGCTGTCTCCGATTCCTTGTTTTTTCTGCAGAAAAAGGTCAATAGTTGAGTCAATGACAATCCACAACAAATTTGTTTCCTACTTCATTAAATTCAAAAATCTAACTACACGGCGGGATTGACACAGAATACACAAGCAATTTGAAATTAAAAGCACCACTATATTACCCCTTACACAAGTTGTGCCAACAGACACCAAAATAGCTCCCCTCCCCATACAGTTCTTGGCAACTGAACTGAACTCCATCCTATCCATCTCCCGAAACCTCGGCCATAATATGGTAGTGCATAGAAAATTGAAAACATTCGCAAATGCTTGTATGAATACATTAGTTCAAGTGCAGCTAACTCATGCAAAAATATCTTTGTTATGCATAGGAACCACACTGAACGAGAAAGCAGGGGACAGATAAATTAGAAGAAATTTCCTGTGACCAACAGAGTTTTTTTTACGGGGAGTGGCAGGAATCCAGAAAAGGCTAAACCAGCAGAACAGATATCTTTGCTCTGCTTTTGCTTAATACCAGAGGGAAACTGTACAAAGACAGAGAGCAGCCTAGATGAAAAAAAGGCTAAGAGGAGACAAAAAAGTAATCCATAAAAGGCGCCAAAGTGATTATTCTCCTAAAGCCTGACCTAGAGTCAGTATATTATCACTCAGAAGAGCGGCAATGCTCTCTGGTGTAACTGAAGGTTCTGCAGTTTCTATCTTTTCCGCAGGTGCCAAACAAGATATGCAGCAATGGAGATCTGACCAACTAGAGATTTTCAGAGCTCTCTTTTAAAAAGGTGGGACGAGGAGCAGGTCATCTTCTGTAAGTGTTTCCATGTGTAACAACAGAATGATTGATTGCATTTTGCATAGGTTCTGACAAGATACATATGAACACACCAGGAAAAACATTACCAGCACCGACCTTTGATTTCCAAACAAGATGCCATTATACTTCATTATTGAAACGGAAGGAAGACTAACAAAATCAAGAAAGCACAACTATATTTCTGTCCTCGTGGCAGTCGCAATAGAGGAGGAAAACCAATATACATTTTTTGAGGAAAACTCAAAATCACAGGGTGTTCTTTCGGACCGTATATATCTAGGATCATGAATATCAAATCCAGAATGACCTTGAAGTGATTCTCTACAAGTTCTAATGCATATTGACAACCTATTAATAACTAGAATCTGCTACTGTTGGTACTAACAATAAGAATCTTAATAGTTATGCCCACCTCACTATAAAATCCAATGGTCTTAAGTACATTCTTACCACAATCTGAAATCCAATCTAAGGAGAATAAGTGACTTCTGTTTCACACAGAATATTTAGTTGCCTTTTTAAGTATTATGTTCTTACTAATTCTAACTAGATATGCAGGTATAATTGCATATTTCATCTTGCCAAATCTCGTTGCATAAATTTCTATAACTAAAATTTGAAAGACTAACAGACTGTTCTTCCTCTAACTAATATTCTTAGCCCAGTTTGGTACTACCCTCGCATGTTTGCAAAGTATCATATCGGTTGCATATGTTATAGAATAGCAAACAGCCATGAAAGCAGAGTTCTCACAAGCATAATGAGCACATGTGCATTAACATTTGCATCATATAACTGTTTCAACAAGTGCACAGACGGACACAGAGCTTACTTAGTTCAAGCTTCCAACATAGAAACTATTTTAACAGATACTCACATAGGTAAGATAGAGACCATCAAATCCCTTGGAAAAAACCTGGCAACTTCACACGTTTGCAATCTTTCCTCTCAAAGAATGCATGCCTAACAAGGCTTTCTTTCAAAGAGAGCCGAAGAACCCTCGGGGTCACAGAATCCGGCTGGAATTTATCCACCAAATTTCCCTTGCTATCATAGTGAAACAGGAGCCAAGGAAAGTGGCCCCAAACCAGCATATCTCCACTCTCAGACACAAAAGTTAGGCAAAGTACTTTATCCGAAACATATTTCATCATCTCCACCACCGGAAATGGAATTCTGTGCTTCAGTGACCATACCTCCTTCTCGTAGTCCTGCAGCGCCCAGACTTGGACTGTCATGGTATCACGATCAACCTGGCAGATGCCAAGCGTACCATCCATCTGACACAAATGTGCTGGTGCTACATTGTCGGCTATGGGAGATCGCATACACCTGAATGACTCATCCACTGTGTCAAAAACTACTACCTTCCTTTCGGTGTCCATGGATCTGCCATAGTACCAATGGAGGCAGCCATGTAACGGGACATGCGGCTTATCATAATCAAGAGTGGTGTAGGTCATGAATTTCTTCGCGGGTGGTGAGGGCACTCTAAACCCGATGCACCTCTGTCCTTCCAGGGAGGAGCCAACGGTGAGAACATAGTAGACAGTGTTGACAACACTACCAGGGCCTTTTGGATGCTTCCGGTAGAGGACGCGGTACTCGCCGGACGGCGGTGATGGTACAGAGCGGTGACATTGGACACATCCGGGAGCTTACACCATTGGCGCGTGGTCGGGTTGCATATGTAGTAGAGGCGGCAGTTGCGGGACAGGAGGAGGAGGAGGCCGTCGCAGGAGGCGCTGATGTAGTACATATGGCATTCATCGTAGCTGCTGAACCCTAGGATGGGGCGGCGAACGGCGGGGGACTGCCGGAGATCCAAGGCATCGACCGTGGCTGGGACCTTGACGACAGTGTCACAGTTGAACAGGATCAGTGGGAGCGACGGCTGACGCCGGTGGTGGGCGACGAGAAATTCGGCGTCGCAGCTGAGGCGGCGCCAGGAGCGGCAGATCGCGCGGCAGCGGAGGAGCTCCTTCGCCGTCAGGCGGTAGAAGATCTCCCACAGGACGAGATCCTCCGGGATGACGGGGCCGCCGGCATGGTCGCTCTGCGCCCGCCTTACCCTCGCGGATTTCACCATGGTCGATCCCACAGTGCAAAGCCGTTAGCCGTCTCCCGCCACTGGACTGGAGCGATAGCTCGCCGGCGACGGCGGGGAATCTAGGGTTGAAGGGAGGGTTAGCCGTGGCGTGATGGGATTGGAAAAGGATATCTGATGGTTTGGTTCATAAAGGTGACGTGCGCCTAGTGTTAGTTGGTTTCCATTAATTGCTTCCAAAAATCAAGATCTCTTACAAAATAAATCCCTCATTTTCAACAGAAACTTTTGGTAAATGATGATTTTGTTTCCAGCAAAAAAATTCTGGCAGTAATTGAATATGATTTATTCGTTTGAGCAAACTGCGAATATTTGCTTCCTTCTGACAAAATTCTACCAATTTATTAATAAACATCAACAGTAGTACAAAAAGATTTAGAAGTAATAAGAATTACAAATAGCTCCATAGACCACCCAGTGACGACTACAAACAAAAGCACGAGTCGAAGATAAGCTGCCGTCATCGTCCCTCTATCACCGCAACCGAACAAAGCTTGTCATAATAAAGCTTGTTAAAGTAGACAGAGGAAAAATCATTGTGCTAAGACCCTGAAGGATCGGCGCACTAGAGCAACAACCATCGCCAACGATAACATCCTTAGATCAAAAAAGAACGATCTGAAATCACACGAACGAACACGAAAACCAACAAGATGTTAGGAGATCCGTCAGACACACGACTCCACATGCCCTCTGTTTGGCGCTAGACGCGCCACCGGAGCCGGAGCAAAGGTAGGGCATGTAGGATTCTTATTCTGACTTCATGATGGATCCGTTGCCTCAACATTCCGAAACAGACACAAAAATAGTATAAACAAAGAATGAAATCCCCCATCGCCCTTCATTGGAGTATACTATGGTTTACTACAAATATTTGCTCCATATTTTTTTGAGTGATTATACACTTTTTCTGACAATCAATAACATGTATATTTATCATAACAAATTATACATGGAAAAAACACATGAGCTGTCTTGAGTAATTACAAAATAAAATCTAAAAAACTAGCAAAACATTAAGGCTCTCTATCCTATGACACTATCTTGTACTTTTTCGAAGACAGACGTATAAACAAGATATCAAACCATAGACCTGCAAATATACCAACGAGAGTTCTCTCATAAATTTTTGAGCCGTAGTGCCAAGACTACGCGCACGCGCGCAATCATTAAAGTAATCAACCAACATTGCCAAGCGGACCAACACCAATATTTCAAGTAAGACGAACCGAATAGTCTGGCCTACGTTGCTGTGGAGTCGAGACTACTAATTACCATTGCCGAGAACATAGCAGCCGAGTTAGATTTTGCGATAAAAAACCTTCTCATGAAAACCACAAAAAATCATTCAAGATAGATCCGGCGAAGCAAGAAAGACCATACCCAAAAAAATTTGATCTTCTTCCAACATCACCATTGACATCGGAAAGGAACTCACGTCATCGAACGAAGGGCTGAAGAACACTTACTAAAAGTTGTCATATTCATCAACATGTAGGCCAAGAAAACAACCACCAAATCTAACACTAAACTATTAAAACTAATTTTTATTAAAAACTCTACCATTAGGTAAGGTTTCCACCCCTCCCGACGCCAGCGAGTCCGACCGGAGGAGAGGGAACATATCAACAAAGATTCTAGAGGAGGCGACAACTAGGGTTCTTGAGGTGTCCTTTTTCGATCGAGTCTAATCTACTGTGTGATTATACACTTGATTATAGCTTAGTGTTATCTTTAATCACTAAAAATGTTTAATGGAGAATGTGTACGTAGTGAAGAGAAGACATAAACTACAACTAATCATGTACTCTCTTCTATCCGAAATAATTGACTCAACTTTTTATAGATACTCTAGTTTATTAGGCTTATTGAAAAATTAAAAAAATCTTCAAAGTTAGGCTCATATCTAGCACTAGTTAATACCCATTTTGGCATGCAACCTACAATGCGGTGATGTTAGACTTTCCCTTATGATTGCCACATTGGATTTTTGTTTAGTTGAAGGTAAGAGAAATAAGAAAAAAAATTGTCTTCTCTTAGCTAAGGGATGAACTCTTAGAAATAAGAGAAGACTATTTTCTTCATTATACCACATGTCTTCCCTTATAAAAATATTTTTTACTAAAATAGTTAATTCTCATTAATTGCTAGAGATGACAATAAGTAATAATGCATTGTACAACTTATATATAGTGTGTTCTCTAGATGATGTCGAAGGCTAAGGGAAGACATGTCTTCTCCAGCATTGTACATACCTAAAACACTACCACCAATCCTATATATGGCATGCAGCCAATCCCTAATCACATCGATATTTCTACTAAGCCAAATAAACTGAGAATGAGGGAGTACATATGTATCTAGATTTTTTAGTGTCTAGATAAGACAAACTTAAACCCAACAAAATACAATGCATTAAGAAACAAAAATTACTACAATAAGTAGCACAATTTACTATGTGAAAAAACTGTTGTGTTCTAAGATAATTAAACATGGTGCATGTGGTTCCTATTTCTCTATGGTTGAATGCAACATTCCTAGTATTAATGCACTATCTCACAAGATAGAAATCTAATATTTTTCTCAATAAGTGATGTTTCTTTGATTGTGGCCTTGTATAAAAAAGGGGTATCATTGTATTTGGAACTAAAATTGCAATCACCTTCACTAAATCCTCATTTTTTGCAATCATAGTAGCATGATGAAGCAGTGCACACTAGTAGGAAAATAGCATAGGTGCACAAGTACGCCTCAAAATCCCCGTGCTATTGGTATTACCAGTATTCGCTAATCGGGAACACTATCGTAAGCTATACTAGCAGCAGTATTCGCTAATCGGGAACACTATCGTAAGCTATACTAGCAGCGTTTGGTCTAAAATCGTGTGCTACTAGTAAGTGGGGCCCATGTGGCTGTGTGGCCTCCTCTTACCGGCAGTATGTGGTATTTTCCAAACGCTACAAGTATACTAATACTGGTAGCATGCGACATGGCCCAGAGCTATCAGTACTTTGTAGCCGCTTTGACCCACGTGCGTCCGACCTCCACCCTCGCATCTTGTGTCTCTCCACTCTCTTCCTCTCCCCCCGCGTCGCATGCCGCCACCATCACCGTCACTACCTACACCCACCGGTCCCTCCCTCCTCCTCTCCACTTCTTCAACCCGAGTCGCCTATCGCCGCCCGCTGTTGCCACTGCCACATCGACCCAGAGTCGTTGCCGCCTCCATCGCCCCTCTCCCTCCACCGGCCGGGGCCACCGCTACCACTCCAACTGAAGGTGAGGCCTCCCATCTTTCTCTTTTTTCAATGTATTTGTTTAGTTTATTTAGATCAGCATGTCATATGATTGAGATAGTGTAGATGATATAGGTATATTATTTAGATAGTGTAAATAATTTGGATAGTGTATATGATTTAGGTAGTTTATTTAGAAAAAAATACATTTTTAATTCGTGTATGTATATGAATGTAGATAGATGATACGTACATTTTTATGTAGTTTGCTAGGTGATTGACATACATTATTGTGTAGTTTATTGATGATTTAGACGATTTACATTACTTTCCTATGTTTTGCTGAAATGTTGACTGATTTTTGTTTTGAAAAAATTGCGGGAACTCAATATGTCTTATTTTTGTCAAAAGTCATGTTTTACATATATATAGATAAATATAATAATTAGTATACATTTGCTATTTTTATCTCTCTCGTGACTACCATGGCAGATGAGTCGCGCTAGCATTTATGGGAAGAACACAAATGACCACGTGAGTAGCGGCCATCAGCGTTGATCACATCAAACATCACCTTGACGTTTTGAGGTACCAAGGGACATCGGCGTACGTCTACGATTGGGTGGCGATAGTGCACTACGGGGGCATGATGAGGCTCAATTTCCTTTAGTATCGAGCCACCATGCAGTGTTGCGCGCCTAGTGACATGCAGATTGTCATGAGGGCCATGGAGATAGAGCGCAACTAGCGCTCAGGAGGCGCCAGGAGCAGGAGGGGTGGGCATTGTTGGAGGCTCTCCATCAGGATCTGTAGATGATGGCGGAGCAATACGCTTACTTTGGAGGTTAGCATCACGACCAGGAGGCTGACTCCTCTGCCACGCCCCAGCAGTGCGGCCAGGAGGTTGATCGCTCTGCCGCGCCTTAGGAGCGCAACTGGTGGACTGACGACTCTAGAGGCAACGACGACTCTGGAGGCAGCGACTTTCAGGATGGCGTTGACTAGAAGGGTCTTGCTGCAGAGCCAGATGTTTAGTGATGAATATGAGCGTCTTAGTTTGTGCTACTTATGATGCTTCATTAGGATGCTTAATTTATATGTTCTACTTATTATGCTATCTAGACTCATGTGTCAATTTTGTGTTAAGTGTGCAACCGATGTGCCAAGTTCGTGTTTATGGAACTAGAGCTAGACTTTATTTTAAGTTCACACTGATCATTTGTATTTTTTGGCGAGCGGTGTGGCATCCCGCAAAACCACTACTAGAAAATCGCGTTGTTTTTATGCATTGCATCATCATGACCGCATGCTCATGTCATCATGCCACATTGCATTCGAGCATCGTCATCATCTTGCATTTGCTTGCATAAAACTATTTTTGAAAAGCCTGGTTTTGTTTTCTAAACGCCCCGTCTTTTATTCAAACGCCAAACCCGGGTCTCCGGATTATTTTGTTTTGGCTGCTATCGATTTGCAAACGGCCCGTTTAAAACAAATAAAATGTTTAATTATTTTTAGTGGGGCAGTCGAACGGGCCGATTCGACCCGAACGACCACCACAGAAATTAAATCGGGCCACCTAAAACAGCCCCTCTAAATCCTGCAGCTACCAACAAACAAACCCACACCCCTTTGGCCACCTCACCCCGGCCAACCCCGAGCCGCTACCTCACCCTCTCCCTATCCCCAACCAACCATGTGCTGCCACTTGGCCCTCTCTCCCTTCCCTCTCTCTCCCTCTCAAACACACACCACACAAACCACCCACACCACAAACGCACACCACACACCAACCGCCTGGGTCCCACCCCGCGGGACCCACGCTTTGGCCCCACCGCTCCCTCTCCTCTCCCCGAGACCGTCCTTCCCTTGCTCTTCTTCCCCGCCTGGCACCCACGCGGCCGCGTCGCCCCCTTCCCTCGCTCGCTAGCGCAGCGCCTCCCTCCCCTTCTCTCCTCTCCGCCGCTCCGCCGCTCGCGTCGCCGCCATCGCCGGCCTCGCCCGCCGTTCGCCGCGCGACCCTCTCCGGCCCGAGCCGCCGCGCCCCCACGTCCTGCGCCAACCCCGCCCCGCGAGCGGCCCCGCTACACCCAGCGCGCGCGCTCCTCCCCACCTCGCCGGAGCCGCGCCTCCTCCCGTCGCCGGCCCCGCCCCGTCGACCCCGAGCCGCGCCGCCGCTCAAGCCTGCCTCCCCTCCTGGCCGCGTCCGGCCTCGTCCTCAACCGCCGCTGCCAGTCATCTCCGTCGTCACCACCTCTCCTCCTCCCGGGCGCCGCGCGACCGTCTCCGCCTCGCCGTCCTCCCTCCGGTCTCCTCCGGCCGGCGCCCGCCCTGCCGTCCGCCTCGTCCGGCGAGCTGCCGCCGCCAGCGGGCCCCGCGTCGCCTGCTCCGCCGGCCCACCGCAGCACCTCGCCAGCGCGCGCCCGCCGCTCGCCAGTACCCCGGCTTCCCGCGCCGCCCAGGGCCTCCTCCTTCCGCCGCCGGGCCCTGCCGTCCTCGGCCACCGCCTCTCCCCGCCGTCGTCGTCCGAGCTCGCCCCGAGCCCCTGCGCCGCCCCGCGTTCCGCCTCCAGCGCGTGGGCCCGCCGCCCAGTGCTCGTCTGTAGCATGTTCGACACAAGTTGGCATCTCAGAGACCTTCGTTAGACCCCAAGTACCGCCAAGTCGCTCGCGACCACCTAACAGGACCGCATCGACAAGTTCGCCTCGAGGAGCCGCATGAACCCGAGGATCCATCGACAAGATCTCCGCATGAACAAGACCACCCCGATGCCGGCCACAGATGATCGAGATGACATACTAAGATCTTCGACAGGGAACGACGAGAACTTCTGCCGGAGTCCAAAACCCCGAAGGCCAAACCCGATGGCTCGACATGATCTACCTCAGGGGACACCAAGACACCGTCGAACCCAGCAGACCGAACCCCGGTACCGGACAAGTTCGCCATCGACCTCAAGAACGCCTACACGGACCAACAACATCTACCGCCGGACGCCAAGTACTCCTTCACAGACCCGAGGATCCGAAGGCCGTCTTCCCGGATCCGGAGACCGAACCCGGGCGCGTCAAGTTCGTCGACCCGAGACCCCGGATGCGCCAAGACCTACCCCCGCTGTCCGAGAACGATCTGTCGAACCCTGGACCCTGAGACCGAACCCCGAACCCCGGAACCCCAAGATCTGCCGAACCCTAAATGTGTGACCCCTTTCTTCCGAACCCCTATTTTTATAAATGCTAAACATAAAACTTGTTGCATATTAAATTGTCATACTTGCATGCATACTTGTCATGTGGTTTGGGGGCACTATGCCGATTCACTGCATAATTAAATATGGGGCCCATATGCGGGCAAACCTAGTCTCATATTGGCCTCATTTAAAGTTGTGTAGCGAACCGGTAACTTATCGTGCCATGTTAATTCAACATTTAAATGGCGGGGTAGTCAAATAACTTGAACCACCTAATTAATTGTCGGGACCCCGGTTCCGCTTAATATGATCTATTTGCATCGCATCTTTGCCATGGCATACTTCATACATGCATCATGCCGATCTTCTGCCGTTGTATTAAATAGTGCATCCGGTTTCTGCTAGTGTTTTGGTTCTTCGCGGATAAGGCCGTTGAGTTGATGCGAGTGTCGACCCGATCTTCGGATGAACCTTCGACAATGTTTTTCAGGCGAGCATCTCCCCCTTTCTACCTATCTTACTTTTATAGTATTTATTCCCTCCTATTGATCTATTGCTATCTGTGTTGCGATGCTCAGTTTCCGTACCCTTAATATCCCTTGCAGCCATATATTGCCTTGGACACATCCTATTACTTGTTGTTTGGTAGATAGTTGGACTTGCGCGTCGTAGTCGCTTGCTCAAGTGCTGTTGCGTGTCGTCAAGTGCCACAGTTGTTGATGTATTGCCGCATGTTGATGTTGGATATGATCATAGTTTTACTTATCGCTCACTTTAATTCCTGTTTAACAACTAAAATTGAAATAAGCAGAGGCATCGGTGGGTGATAGATAATATTTGGTTTCCGAACGCCCACTTGTGACCCGTAGGACCCCGAGTACTTGATACCTGTTCCTTGATTTATCGCGCTATCCACATCCGGGAGGTATATGGGACCCCCCTGAGCCAGAGCTTGATTCAGTCTTATTTCTTGGGGCCACAAACTAGTTTGAGGTTTTATTTACGATCCTGTACTTATGCCATGCTACTTCTGTATTTACGATTATGCGAGGAGCACACTGTACTGTTTAGGAATTGTGACCCGTTTTCGCGGTATCGACAAGCCCAGCCACACTTTCGGGTTCCCAGTCGTTTACAGCCGGCCCCACAAACCTTGAGGCCGTCTCGAAGTCAGCTAACTTCGTTGCGGGTCTACTTTAAGGGGTGGCCCCCTGAAATATTTCTGAATCTTGTGATTGCTTTGTCGTGAAGGCCTCGTTGGGTTTTGATTTGGTTTTTCCGAGGTTGATCGAGTGTGTGTTGCTATTGGTGCACCCCGGCCGGGTAAAACTTTCTGAAAGCCGTGTCCGCGGTTATGGACGACTTGGAGCACAGTATCTCGACCATAGACAAGCATAACTAAAGTTTATCGCTATAAATTTGACTTTATAATGACTAGTAATCAGCTTCACTATAATGGAATGGCTAAATAATACTGCCCACAATTGCTTATGTGGATTGTCGCTTGCGACCATTGTACCTGACTAGTAAGTATTGCAACCACAACGGAATGGCTAAATAAAAGTACCAACAATTGCTGGGTTTTGGGTTTTATCTCATGCTAATTGTATCTGACTAGTAAGTGTTGCCACTATAACGGAATGGTTAACTAAAAGTGCCCACTGCTTACTTTATCAGGATGATTATCTAAACCTGACTAGTAAAGTGCCGCAACTATAACTGAATAATTAAAACTGCCAACTGTGTGAGTTCCTCGGTTGACTTCCTCGATTGGTCTCGAGGGGGAAACACCAGGATGGGTTTGTCTGATGGTAGTATCAGGTTGGTTCCGAATAGGTCTTTCTTACCCCCCTCTGATAGTCGACAGTTGTATCGAGTCTCTATAGGTTGTTTAGTGCATGCTGCCGCTGCCGCTTCAGTCCACCATACCTTTGTAGGCGAGGACCGCCGAATTCTAGTCTCGCCGTGTACTGGCCTCAGTACTGACGCTCCTTTTTTTTCCTTTGCCCTTTGTCGGCACCCCCTTTTGTTTAAGCAGGTTTTGAGATCGACGTCGTTAGCAGGGTTACCCTTCCGGCTTGGCCTGGGCAGGGATATGGACGCCATTGGTTATTCTTCAGGGCTCTTAGCCCCATTTGCATCTTGTCCGTAGCTGGACGCTATATCGTTCTCAAGGTGATTTGGATCTTTGTACTGCATATCTGTATTCTTGACTCATGGAGTCGCTGTTATATATCTGTTCTGTGGGTCCCATCGAGGACTGTTGTGTAATGTTATTACTTCGTTTTCCACCCGCACGAAAGTGCCTGGTGGGCACCTTTGAATCGTTTCTATGCGGGTTTTGGCGGGAATCGCTGAAACTTGCATAGGTCCGATTCTGAGGGTGTTACAGAGTGGTATCAGAGCTCAGCAGTTACGATACCCCACAAGTCCAGCCTGTAGGATAACCTAGCTAACGGCCGAAATAGAGTGTTAAAACTATTTTTGCAAAATCGGTTGGATAGTTCTGGCTAGGTCTGATTTTACTCCTTACCCCTCTGCTATTCTCCTCTTATCTCGACGTGTTTTGAACCTGCTCTCTTATCTTTTCTTCGAGTCCAGGAATTCTCGCGGTTGGGTTTCCGTCGTACCTTCAGGGTTTCGCTTCCTCCTCTGGTAACGGTGTTGCTACATCTGGTCTTCATGCTATCCGAGGAATCCGTCTGCTGTGGTACCATTCTTTGTTCCTTGTTTGTGCCTTCCGGTGTTTTCCGACGCGACGACATCCTCTACGCCAGATCCGATGCAGAGTCTGCATCACTCCTTTGTTTCCGAACCTCGCTTGTCGAGATCTTCAGTCTAATTCCGAGAATGGTTGCACTCCCTTCTACTGATTGTGCAGAGTAATAGTTTGGGTGCGTGATGGATTGGCCCCCATGCCGACTACCCTTCCTATTCGCTCTCGTACATTGAAGTGGGATAGGCCGCATCTTTTCTCACCTTCTATCGAAGTTAGAGGTGTCTTTATTTGTGGATACCTCTACCTTCGTCCTTTTGTTTCCGGAGTGTTCCCTCGACGATCACGGACAACGACCTCTTGTTAGTGGTGTCGCGAGGATCGACACGAAGCGAGAAGATGCAGATCGCCGGCCTTCCTTCCGGTACCATGAGGCGGATCTCGAGGGCGAGATCCATTGTTAGTGGTGTCGAATTGTGGCATCCCGCAAAACCACTACTAGAAAATCGCGTTGTTTTTATGCATTGCATCATCATGACCGCATGCTCATGTCATCATGCCACATTGCATTTGAGCATCGTCATCATCTTGCATTTGCTTGCATAAAACTATTTTTGAAAAGCCTGGTTTTGTTTTCTAAACGCCCCGTCTTTTATTCAAACGCCAAACCCGGGTCTCCGGATTATTTTGTTTTGGCTGCTATCGATTTGCAAACGGCCCGTTTAAAACAAATAAAATGTTTAATTATTTTTAGTGGGGCAGTCGAACGGGCCGATTCGACCCGAACGACCACCCCAGAAATTAAATCGGGCCACCTAAAACAGCCCCTCTAAATCCTGCAGCTACCAACAAACAAACCCACACCCCTTTGGCCACCTCACCCCGGCCAACCCCGAGCCGCCACCTCACCCTCTCCCTATCCCCAACCAACCATGTGCTGCCACTTGGCCCTCTCTCCCTTCCCTCTCTCTCCCTCTCAAACACACACCACACAAACCACCCACACCACAAACGCACACCACACACCAACCGCCTGGGTCCCACCCCGCGGGACCCACGCTTTGGCCCCACCGCTCCCTCTCCTCTCCCCGAGACCGTCCTTCCCTTGCTCTTCTTCCCCGCCTGGCACCCACGCGGCCGCGTCGCCCCCTTCCCTCGCTCGCTAGCGCAGCGCCTCCCTCCCCTTCTCTCCTCTCCGCCGCTCCGCCGCTCGCGTCGCCGCCATCGCCGGCCTCGCCCGCCGTTCGCCGCGCGACCCTCTCCGGCCCGAGCCGCCGCTCCCCCACGTCCTGCGCCAACCCCGCCCCGCGCGCGGCCCCGCTCCACCCAGCGCGCGCGCTCCTCCCCACCTCGCCGGAGCCGCGCCTCCTCCCGTCGCCGGCCCCGCCCCGTCGACCCCGAACCGCGCCGCCGCTCAAGCCTGCCTCCCCTCCTGGCCGCGTCCGGCCCCGTCCTCAACCGCCGCCGCCAGTCATCTCCGTCGTCACCACCTCTCTTCCTCCCGGGCGCCGCGCGGCCGTCTCCGCCTCGCCGTCCTCCCTCCGGTCTCCTCCGGCCGGCGCCCGCCCTGCCGTCCGCCTCCTCCGGCGAGCTGCCGCCGCCAGCGGGCCCCGTGTCGCCTGCTCCGCCGGCCCACCGCAGCACCTCGCCAGCGCGCGCCTGCCGCTCGCCAGTACCCCGGCTTCCCGCGCCGCCCAGGGCCTCCTCCTTCCGCCGCCGGGCCCTGCCGTCCTCGGCCACCGCCTCTCCCCGCCGTCGTCGTCCGAGCTCGCCCCGAGCCCCTGCGCCGCCCCGCGTTTCGCCTCCAGCGCGTGGGCCCGCCGCCCAGTGCTCGTCTGTAGCATGTTCGACACAAGTTGGCATCTCAGAGACCTTCGTTAGACCCCAAGTACCGCCAAGTCGCTCGCGACCACCTAACAGGACCGCATCGACAAGTTCGCCTCGAGGAGCCGCATGAACCCGAGGATCCATCGACAAGATCTCCGCACGAACAAGACCAACCCGATGCCGGCCACAGATGATCGAGATTACATACTAAGATCTTCGACAGGGAACGACGAGAACTTCTGCCGGAGTCCAAAACCCCGAAGGCCAAACCCGATGGCTCGACATGATCTACCTCAGGGGACGCCAAGACACCGTCGAACCCAGCAGACCGAACCCCGGTACCGGACAAGTTCGCCATCGACCTCGAGAACGCCTACACGGACCAACAAGATCTACCGCCGGACGCCAAGTACTCCTTCACAGACCCGAGGATCCGAAGGCCGTCTTCTCGGATCCGGAGACCGAACCCGGGCGCGTCAAGTTCGTCGACCCGAGACCCCGGATGCGCCAAGACCTACCCCGCTGTCCGAGAACGATTCGTCGAACCCTAGACCCTGAGACCGAACCCCGAACCCCGGAACCCCAAGATCTGCCGAACCCTAAATGTGTGACCCCTTTCTTCCGAACCCCTATTTTTATAAATGCTAAACATAAAACTTGTTGCATATTAAATTGTCATACTTGCATGCATACTTGTCATGTGGTTTGGGGGCACTATGCCGATTCACTGCATAATTAAATATGGGGCCCATATGCGGGCAAACCTAGTCTCATATTGGCCTCATTTAAAGTTGTGTAGCGAACCGGTAACTTATCGTGCCATGTTAATTCAACATTTAAATGGCGGGGTAGTCAAATAACTTGAACCACCTAATTAATTGTCGGGACCCCGGTTCCGCTTAATATGATCTATTTGCATCGCATCTTTGCCATGGCATACTTCATACATGCATCATGCCGATCTTCTGCCGTTGTATTAAATAGTGCATCCGGTTTCTGCTAGTGTTTTGGTTCTTCGCGGATAAGGCCGTTGAGTTGATGCGAGTGTCGACCCGATCTTCGGATGAACCTTCGACAATGTTTTTCAGGCGAGCATCTCCCCCTTTCTACCTATCTTACTTTTATAGTATTTATTCCCTCCTGTTGATCTATTGCTATCTGTGTTGCGATGCTCTAGTTTCCGTACCCTTAATATCCCTTGCAGCCATATATTGCCTTGGACACATCCTATTACTTGTTGTTTGGTAGATAGTTGGACTTGCGCGTCGTAGTCGCTTGCTCAAGTGCTGTTGCGTGTCGTCAAGTGCCACAGTTGTTGATGTATTGCCGCATGTTGATGTTGGATATGATCATAGTTTTACTTATCGCTCACTTTAATTCCTGTTTAACAACTAAAATTGAAATAAGCAGAGGCATCGGTGGGTGATAGATAATATTTGGTTTCCGAACGCCCACTTGTGTCCCGTAGGACCCCGAGTACTTGATACCTGTTCCTTGATTTATCGCGCTATCCACATCCGGGAGGTATATGGGACCCCCCTGAGCCAGAGCTTGATTCAGTCTTATTTCTTGGGGCCACAAACTAGTTTGAGGTTTTATTTACGATCCTGTACTTATGCCATGCTACTTCTGTATTTACGATTGTGCGAGGAGCACACTGTACTGTTTAGGAATTGTGACCCGTTTTCGCGGTATCGACAAGCCCAGCCACACTTTCGGGTTCCCAGTCGTTTACAGCCGGCCCCACAAACCTTGAGACCGTCTCGAAGTCAGCTAACTTCGTTGCGGGTCTACTTTAAGGGGTGGCCCCCTGAAATATTTCTGAATCTTGTGATTGCTTTGTCGTGAAGGCCTCGTTGGGTTTTGATTTGGTTTTTCCGAGGTTAATCGAGTGTGTGTTGCTATTGGTGCACCCCGGCCGGGTAAAACTTTCTGAAAGCCGTGTCCGCGGTTATGGACGACTTGGAGCACAGTATCTCGACCATAGACAAGCATAACTAAAGTTTATCGCTATAAATTTGACTTTATAATGACTAGTAATCAGCTTCACTATAATGGAATGGCTAAATAATACTGCCCACAATTGCTTGTGTGGATTGTCGCTTGCGACCATTGTACCTGACTAGTAAGTATTGCAACCACAACAGAATGGCTAAATAAAAGTACCAACAACTGCTGGGTTTTGGGTTTTATCTCATGCTAATTGTATCTGACTAGTAAGTGTTGCCACTATAACGGAATGGTTAACTAAAAGTGCCCACTGCTTACTTTATCAGGATGATTATCTAAACCTGACTAGTAAAGTGCCGCAACTATAACTGAATAATTAAAACTGCCAACTGTGTGAGTTCCTCGGTTGACTTCCTCGATTGGTCTCGAGGGGGAAACACCAGGATGGGTTTGTCTGATGGTAGTATCAGGTTGG
The DNA here is from genome assembly GCA_916181665.1 of Avena sativa. NCBI lineage: Eukaryota > Viridiplantae > Streptophyta > Magnoliopsida > Poales > Poaceae > Avena > Avena sativa. Next base: position 432,144,464 of record OV702280.1, read on the forward strand.
TTCCGAATAGGTCTTTCTTACCCCCCTCTGATAGTCGATAGTTGTATCGAGTCTCTATAGGTTGTTTAGTGCATGCTGCCGCTGCCGCTTCAGTCCACCATACCTTTGTAGGCGAGGACCGCCGAATTCTAGTCTCGCCGTGTACTGGCCTCAGTACTGACGCTCCTTTTTTTTCCTTTGCCCTTTGTCGGCACCCCCTTTTGTTTAAGCAGGTTTTGAGATCGACGTCGTTAGCAGGGTTACCCTTCCGGCTTGGCCTGGGCAGGGATATGGACGCCATTGGTTATTCTTCAGGGCTCTTAGCCCCATTTGCATCTTGTCCGTAGCTGGACGCTATATCGTTCTCAAGGTGATTTGGATCTTTGTACTGCATATCTGTATTCTTGACTCATGGAGTCGCTGTTATATATCTGTTCTGTGGGTCCCATCGAGGACTGTTGTGTAATGTTATTACTTCGTTTTCCACCCGCACGAAAGTGCCTGGTGGGCACCTTTGAATCGTTTCTATGCGGGTTTTGGCGGGAATCGCTGAAACTTGCATAGGTCCGATTCTGAGGGTGTTACAAGCGGCAATTGTGGTTACTTGAGATGCACGAACATATTGTTTCTGTTGTGCGGATATTCTGGTTACTATAGGTGCATGGATAAGAAGTTTTTTATAGTGCTCCCTGATAAATGTGAAGTTATAATGGTATGTTCTATAAAGTATACACATGAGCAATCTAACTTGTTTATAAACTATACATGCAATAATAATGCAAACTAAATGTTGTTTTCTTATAATTTTACTCAGACCATCCCCTGCAAGCTTAGACGTGACTTCATGGACCATTTCCATAGGGACATTCACCAGTTGGTACAATTTGAGGTCATTATGGATCTGCTGAAGCAACCTAGCGCTACATGGTTCAATCCATAAAGGAGGCAAACCGGACATTTTTTAGTGGACCTAGGTGGACCTAGCTGATCGAAGACTATGTGATGAACGTCAAAGAGAAGTGTGTCTTCTTTATCGATGATGATGACAAAACCTACTTCGATTATAGGGACCCCGAGAACTCATACAACTCTAATGGAGTCTCTTCAGATCATGACCCATGAGATGACGGCCCTTCATCTTCTTTTATAGTACAAGAGGCCAAAGATCATCCGTGAAAGACCATTTAGTTCTATGATGTCGAAGAATCGCTAACTCTAGCAAGTACTATGTCGAGAACTCAATAAGCTGTGAATGGTCATTTAGTTATGAATCTATAGCTTTTGGATGATGAATATGATATTTTAGATTTGTCATATATATTGTTGCGAATTCAATAATAGAAGCACCCTTTTTAAATTCGAAAATCTATTATTGGCGTGCCCTACTGGCTTGTCCTGGTTCGGGGCGGCCTCTAGTCCCGGTTGCCCAACCAAGACTGCCAAATCGGGACTCGAGGCCCCCACTTTAGTCCCGATTGTGTTATGAATCGGGACAAAAGGCCCTCCATGTGGCTCCGTGGAGTGCGCTAGGTTAGAGGACCTTTAGTACCGGTTGGTATCACCAATCGGGACTAAAGGTGTTCTGCCACAGCAGTGTTTTGGGGCAATCGGCTACCGTGGCAAGAGTTAGGGTTTAGGGTTTTGTGTTTTTCTTTTCATTTTGTGTTTTGTGTTCAGTTATTTTTCATTTTGTGTTTTTATTTCAAACAAGTTTTTGTATACATATTCTGCGCTACTACATACTATACACGGTTGATGCATATATAATATAATTTCTCTTATGAGCATATATATATATATACAACTTGGTATATAGGTGGAGATTATTAAATTACATGGAGGTATTAGAGACAATAATATTTTCCCTTTTCATCTATGACCTCCATAACCAAAAATCCCGCCAATTCCTCTTGTATTGCTCGTAGGCAGTCAGCTGACTAAGAAAAACCCAACAAAAGGAAATAGAGAATCAAGTAGGCAAACGTGCTACAAGTCACAATAATGACATCATTCGACTATAATTTATTTTAAGTCATAGTCGACCCTGACTTAGATACTCCCATAGAATATACAATGAAAGGGTATTTTACCCTATGCTATTTTTGGTTGACAATGACACCATGGTTAGAGTGGACTGATGCTATTTCTAGTGTCTTACACAGGTTCTAGTCCAATGCTGTGATGAAATGTTATCGGAGACCCCCCCATTTTGATAACGAAGCTTCGCACCGGAGTTTTCCCTTTTCATGTAATTTGAGTCCGGTTAGGAGCTCCGCACTATTAAGAGGGGTTCTCTCGATGAGCTTGTTGGGGATGATCACCTAAGCCATATACACATCCCTTTCTCCTACCTAATCCATCACCAAAGAGAGAAGAGAAGAAATCCTATCCACCCGAGCCTTTTCTGCAGATCCGGTTTTCAGACCGGTTGGACCGGCTCCCAGACCGGACCGTCCGGTGTTAGGATCGGAAATCCGGACTCAAACCGGGTTCTCTGGTTTTCTCACTCCGAGTCTATCCGAGTGTGGGTACTGAGAGCAGTTTCGGTTTCAGTCCGATTTTCTAGGCTGTGGACCGGACTGTCCGGTGTGTGGACCGGACCAACCGAACTTAAAACCGGACCTTGCGTTTTTGGCTCAAAACGGCTAGTTTTTCTCCTTGAGTATAAATATCCCTTCTTCCAGCTTGAGTAGGTTGGGCATTCAGTTTATATCATTTCTTGAAGCTCTCTCTCTCTCCCCATTGTTGAAACACAAAAGCTTGAGGATCTCCCATTCTACCCAACCAAATCCAAATCCCTTTGGTAGAAAGGAAGAGGAGGTCCCGATCTACGTTTCCACCAAGCCAAAGTTCATTCCCCCTTGAGTTCATCGAGTTAGCTTGTTACTCTTGGGTTTGTGGGAAACCCTAGGTGGCTAGGGTCGCCCGGAGGCATTCGGCTTGTGATTTGCCCCGTGGAAAGTTTGTGAGGGTTTGGAGACTACCTTAAAGTCTACCACGAGTAAGTGAGCTATTCCTTCGTGGGATAGGCTCGGAGAAGAAGGTGAGCCTTCGTGGCGCGTGAGGAATCCTTCGTGGAACCTCACACCTCTCCAACGTGACATAGCCCCCTTCCCAAAGGTGGTGAACACGGGAATACATCTTCGTCTCCGCGTGCTTCGGTTATTCCTTAACCGATCTCTTACTTGTGTTGCTTATATTGTGATAGCCTTCGAGCTTGAAGTATCTTGTACATCATCTAGGTTGCCTCACCTAGTTTGCATTTAGGCTCACTTATATTCCGCAAAGCCTAAAACTTGCAAAAGATTATAAAGAATTTTGTAGAAACCTATTCACCCCCCTCTAGGTTAACCATCTTACACTTTCAATTGGTATCAGAGCCAAGGGCTCTTTTAAGGGCTTTACCGCCTAAGAGGAAAGATGGTTTTCTCCGATGATGAGTAGGAAAAAACTTATTCGGTCAAGGAGCTTCGTGAACTCTTAGCCAAGAGTGCCCTTGAAAAGGCCAAGGCGGATTCCGATCTCCTTGTTCGAATGAGTTACCTAGAAGGACAACTTAAGGCCATTGGCGATGGGGCTTTTCTTGGTAATCCATTGGTAGTACCTCAAGGGATACCAATGGACATCAAGAAGGATAAGGATGCCGAGTCCGCTCATGAGGGCGGCTCGTCAAAAACTTCCACGCCCCCTAATCAATTCCCTTATGTTTATCCTAAGCAAAAGAACATCATGCCTCATATTAATGGTTCGGGCCCTACACCTCATTATGATGGAACTCATTTCTCTCATTGGAAAGCTTCTATGGAATCTCATCTTCGCAGCTGCAGCGTTGAGCTTTGGGAGATTGTATGCACCGGCTTCCACCCTCATGATCCCAACAACCTCGCCCCGGGGGAGTACTACGACCGTCAACTAAATGCAACGGCTTGTGATAAGATAAGGAGTGCCATTCACCGCACTCTCCATGATCAAGTCAGCGACATCCCCACCGCAAAGGATCTTTGGGATAGGATTGTCATTCTCCAAGAGGGAACCTCTCTTATCCAAAAGTCCAAGTATGAAGCTGCCAAGTCTGAGATGAACATGTTGAAAGGATACGGATGTCGCCTAGAGGGGGGGTGAATAGGCGATTAAAACTTTTCCTAGAGTGGCTCAACAAAGGCGGAATAAAACTAGTGTTTACTTTGTTAAGCACAACCTAGAAACAACTAAGGTTCACCTATGTGCACCAACAACTTATGCTAAGCAATACAAGCAACAAAGTGATAGCAAGATATATATTACTTCAAGCACGAAGGCTATCACAATGTAAAGTGCATAAGTAAAGAGCTCGGGTATAGTGATAACCGAGGCACGCGGGGACACCGATATTTTACCGAGTTCCTCCCAACATGGAGTACGTCTCGTTTGGAGAGGGGGTGGTATCAAACCACCAACGCCACAAAAGGCCTCCCTTATTCTCCGGTGAATCTCACCCCAACGGGATCGATCCATGCTTCCACTATCGGTGCACTTGTCGGTGGCAACCGGAACCTCTCACAAGGTTGGGGCACAACTCCACAACTTAATTGGAGGCTCCCAACAAACGCCACAAAAGGCCACAATGCCACCAAGGCCACAAACCGTCTAGGGTTCCAAGAACCCAAGAGGGACAAGCTCCAATGAGCAATTCAAACCAAATCCTCCAAAGAGAACTCAAACCGATGCACCAAATGCAAATGACAAGAACACCACAAAGATACTCAAATCCCTCACTCTCAAGTTCCAACAAAGCTACTAAAGCTATTGGGGAAACAAGAGAGGAGGAATCAAAGAGAGACACAAAATCCCCCAAAATCTAGATCCCCAAAGATACACTCACAAAGAGATGTTTTGGTTTGGTCAAAACGTGGATCTAGATCTCCTCCAACAACCCCTCAAATATTTGCAAGAATCAATGGAGGGGTGTGTAGAAATCAAGCTTAAAGGGTAGAGCAAATGGGGGCAAAGCTTGAGCAAGAAAAGGAGGAAGTAGTAACCCTAAATGAAAATGGACAAAAGACTTATATAGAGCTAGCCAAATATGGCCGTTGGGGTATTTTTCTGAACGGACCGGTAGTACCGGATGCGACCGGTAGTACCGGACCGAATAAATCAAATCGGGTCAGGCAAACGCGAACTAGCCAGGAAGAGGAAAAAGCAGAGCAGGTCGCATGCAGCTGGCAGCGCATGCAGCAGCAGCGGGCCCAGGCGTGCAGCGCAGCCAGCAGCTAGCAGCATCGCATGCAGCCAGCAGCAGTCAACGCGCCAGCAGCAGCGCAGCACAGCGAGCAGATAGAGGCCCAGCGCACACGTGGCACGCACGCTGCACGGCGACGCAAGCATGCGGGGCCAGCTGGTGGCGGCCGTTGCGCAAGCGCGGGATGCGAGGCAAGCAGCAGCGACATGCGGCGGGGCCGCGCGGGCCAGCAGCAGGCAGGCAGCAGCTGGGCAGGCTCGCGAGGCAGCAAGGTAATGGGCGCGCGTGCAACGAGGCGAGTCAAAGCGCGCGAACTCAGATCTGGATCTAGCCAAATTTTTGGGCCGACCGGTAGTACCGGCCCACCCGGGCGGTACTACCGGGCCAGACCGGTACAGCCGGTGCGTGTATCGGGCCAAACAAAAAATGGGCTGTGCGCGCCAGGCCCGAACGGTACTGGGTTGCGGTAGTACCGCTTGGCCCAGTTTTTCTTTTTCTTTTTTATTTAAAACGGCAAATATTCAAACAGTCATAATTTTTAAACGGTAGCTCCATTGACCCGATTCCAATTGCGTTGGATAGAGGACAACAAGGGCTTCTCAATAAAAAGTGGAAATATTGATTATCACCAAGTGAGAAAGTATCAAGTAGAATAATGTGATATACCTCACTTGGTGAGAAACCGAAAAGACGCATAAATCAAAATCGCAACAAGATACAAATGGGAGATCTGATTTTGATGAATAAGAGCTTGTTATGGAGATTACCACAAGCTCTATATCCTCACATGGGAAAGACCAAATAACAACTAAATACGATGATGCAAGTATGCAAAGGTTTGAGCTCTCTCCGAATGATGTGACCGAATTACTCATACGAGAGCCCCTCTTGATAGAACGGTTATCTATCCTAAACCCGGTCTCACACACACAATGTGAGACCGGCAAAAGGGAAAACCTATCAAGATTATACCTTTGCCTTGAGCGTTCCACTTGAGCTCGATGTAGACGATCTTGCCCTTCTCAAGATGGAATGCCTTCCTTAATTCCTCATCATCGACCTCGCATATTGAGCTTGACCAACATATCTTCTTTGCATTTCATCAACCTTGAAGCCAACACATGCTCCAAGCGATGTCAATGGACAAATCCTACAAGTATAACTTAATGCACACATTAGTCCATAAAGATTGTCATTAATTACCAAAACCACACATGGGGGCCCAACATGTTCTTTCACATGTTCATGAACCATGATGGTGAAACTATCGCTGAAGCATACAAGAGACTCGTTGCCCTCCGCGTGAAGATTGGTGGCCTAGGGTGTGAGAAGTATAATGATGGATTCAATTTGAATGATGAACTTATCAAGTCCAAGATTGTCTCCATGATCGCGGTCATCGACAAGAAGCTTGCCTTGAACTTGCAACTCCTCGATAGAGCTAATCAATTCACTCCTGATGATCTAGTCTCTTATCTAGTTGCCACGGATAACTTGGCGGATGAAGGGCAAAAGATCAAGGAGATCAACCGTGCTATCGGGTCTTCCCACTCTCTAGCTTTGAAGGCCAAGCAAGTGCAAGAAGATGTTGCTAGTGATGAAGATAGCAATGGTGATGGAGTTGATGATATGCTCTCTCAACTTGCTCTCTTCACCAAGAACATGAAGTTCCGAAGAAGGAGAAGCTCAATGGGATCAAGTGAGAAGAAGAGGATGTGCTACAATTGTGATGAGGCAACCCATTTTGCCGACAAGTGTCCTTATGAGAAGAGGCTTGACAAATCTAAATATGAAGAAGGTGCCAAACCAAGATTGAAGCCCAACCCCATCAATGAAAGATACAAGAGGAAAAATAGGCGTGATGGTAAGGGCTTCCTAGGCCAAGAATACATATCCGACAATGAGGAAGAGGATGAAGAGAAGGTGGTTGGAGTGGCCGGTTTGGCCTTTGCCAAACCCGGGTCTCTCTTCACCTATGACTACACCAAGGACTACACCGACGACTCTCATAACCCCAAGGTCACTGCCACTTGCCTCATGGCAAGGAGCTCCAAGGACGAGTCCGACGTGGAGTGTGGGGATAAGGAGAAAGTGGTGGGTGTGACCGGTTTGGCATATGTCGAATCCGGTTTACCTCTCACCTACGACTACTCCAAGGACTACATCGAGAGTTCTCCTATTCCCAAGATCACCGGTTCTTGTCTTATGGCAAGAAGCTCCAAGGTAATTGTCTCTCCTCCATCCCTATCTAGTGTCTTGGATGATCTTGAGAGTGACCACGATAGTGATAGTGATAATGATGAATTTGGAAAAGAATATATAAAAGAAATGTATGCTATAATGAAGTCTCTTCCTCCCATTACTCGTGCTAGAGTCAAGCAATTAATGGAACTTGTTAGCTCACGCGATGAGACCATTGATAGCTTGGAATCTCATATTGATGATGAGAAACGAAGATTCAATCTTCTTGAGCAAGAGCTTTGTGAGGAAAATAATACCAACTCTTTTCTTAAACTACAAATTGAAATCTTTGAAATTGATAAAGCAAAAGACATGGACACTATTGATAGGGCTAACTCATTGTCTCAAGAGCTCGATGTCTCAAAGAAAGAGCTTGAAGTTGCTCATGCTTCTCTTACCAAGGAAATATTGATTATCACCAAGTGAGAAAGTATCAAGTAGAATAATGTGATATACCTCACTTGGTGAGAAACCGAAAAGATGCATATCAAAATCGCAACAAGATACAAATGGGAGATCCGATTTTGATGAACAAGAGTTTGTTATGGAGATTACCACAAGCTCTATATCCTCACATGGGAAAGACCAAATAACAACCAAATACGATGATGCAAGTATGCAAAGGTTTGAGCTCTCTCCGAACGATGTGACCGAATTACTCATACGAGAGCCCCTCTTGATAGAACGGTTATCTATCCTAAACCCGGTCTCACACACACAACGTGAGACCGGCAAAAGGGAAAACCTATCAAGATTATACCTTTGCCTTGAGCGTTCCACTTGAGCTCGATGTAGACGATCTTGCCCTTCTCAAGATGGAACGCCTTCCTTAATTCCTCATCATCGACCTCGCATATTGAGCTTGACCAACATATCTTCTTTGCATTTCATCAACCTTGAAGCCAACACATGCTCCAAGCGATGCCAATGGACAAATCCTACAAGTATAACTTAATGCACACATTAGTCCATAAAGATTGTCATTAATTACCAAAACCACACATGGGGGCCCAACATGTTCTTTCAATCTCCCCCATTTTGGTAATTGATGACAATCCCTTTAAGAGGGTTTATATAAGGAATATTAATGAATAAAATGGTAATACCAATATCAAATACTACAAAAGTATGTGATATTAGTACCACCACCATATATAGAGCAAACTCCCCCACAATCTATGCATGTGTGATGAACTTGAATTTCATTGCATATATTGCCAATCATTATCATTGGTGGAGTTTCCTTTATATACCACATGCTAAGCAACAACAAAGATGCAAGAGCATGAAAGTAAAATGCTTAAGAACAAACTCAAAACATAAACCATTTCCCTTAAACCCTCTAAAACTTCTCCCCCATTGGCATCGATTGCCGAAATGGGTGACAAATTCTAGAAGGCCAATATAGTGATAAATCCTCCAAAGTTGTGCATTCGCACATATCTAGTGATGAGTACTCGGGAGGAAGTAGAACTATATTGAGGACCCGAAGATTGCCAAAATAAAGTCAAATGATGCAAGCAACTACAAGTCCGACAAACCAATTTGAAAACAACAAATGAGTCCAAATGGAAACTCCAAGATATTATGATATGAGCAAACGCGTGTTTAAAATAACAAATAGAGAAGCTCCCCAAGATTTGTGCACAATTTTAAAATAAATGCATTGGAATGCATAATGCACAAATATGGAATCCTTGCTCCCCCATAAGCATTTAAAACACAACAAATGAAAGATCAAATAAATGCTTAAATAAAAATAGAGAAGCTCCCCAAGATTTGTGCACACTTTAGAATCATTGTATTTCAATACAAAAATGCACAAGTATGGAATCCTCACTCCTCCATAAACATTTAAGGCACAGCTAATGAGAAAGAAGACAAATGAGCATTATAAAATGAATTAGATGAGCTCCCCAAAGATAATGCACCAATTATGATAATTGCATTTGGGATCAAGTTGCATAATCATGGAATCCTTACTCACCCAAATTAATTTAACAATACAAGGCATGAGAGAACAAATATGAGTGCCTGAGGATGCAAACAAGAGGAACAAGCACTCATAGGCAAATAAATTTGGAAGCCACGGAATAATCAAAAGAAATAAAAGGTGGTATCCAAGAAATAAATTCTCAACTAAAATTATCTTCTCATATGTGTATATGTTTCTAAGTGGATAACATTACAACGACATATGACCATAAAGAAACAAGCACACACAAGGAAGATATACAATAAAGCTCATGAACGCAAAAATGAAGTCACAACATATACCAATAAGATTTTTGCTTCAAAGCATGGCCAAAGGCTCACATATATCTTATTGTACATTAATGAGCTTCAAACACCAACACACTACATATATTACAACTATCACCAAGGGAAAAGGAGAAAGTTGGAATATATGGAGAAAGACAACAAGTATCATAAGATAAAATAGACTAGCAAAAATCTCACTATTGCACATGAGAGAAGTTGATGAAATGATAGCCAATAAAATTGCTAGATTGACATATTTGGGATTAGAGGATCATATGCATGATTTTGTATAGTCCCAATTATATGCACTCATCTCAACTTAAACACATATACAATATAGAGTCCTCTTAAAACCATGGCTAGAACTACAACAATTACAAATACACTAATTCATGCTAGAAGGCAACCGACAAACGGTTGGAATCAAGATATATGAGCATGATAAAGAGATACTTGTTACCGAGATATAATTGGTAGGATGTAGAGGATATGAATTCATTGATCATCCTATATCTTGTCTCAAATTTTCATGTATGCACCACTTCTTCAAAATTGAGAGACAAGCATCCAATATATCTCCAATGTACCTAAAACACAATTAAGTACAAGATGGTCCCCAAACATATTGGGTCCAAAGTAGTTAGTGCAACTACAATACATAGGAGAGACTCCACATAATTATGTGCATATTGATATGAAATTGAATTTCATGCACAACTTAGCCGATGGGAATTGGTGGAGTTTCCCTTATATATTGGATCAAAGAAAGCAAGCATGCCATAATACAAACATATAGTAAATATATTGGAATTATGCCCTAGAGGCAATAATAAAGTTGTTATTATTATAATTCTTGTTCATGATAATGTTTATATTCCATGCTAGAATTGTATTAAGCGGAAACTTTAATACTTGTGTGGTTTGTGAACAACACCGTGTCCCTAGTACGCCTCTATGGACTAGCTCATTGATTAATGATGGTTAAGGTTTCCTAACCATGAACATGAGTTGTCGATTAATAATGAGATCATATCATTGGGAGAATGATATGATGGACAGACCCAAGCTAAGCGAAGCAATTAGATCGTGTCATCGTGTTCGTATTTGCGAAGCTTTTATTATGTCAAATATTGTATTCCTTATACCATGAGATAATACAACTCCCTGGTATCGGAAGAAAGCTTTGAGGTCATCAAACGTCATCCTATGATAGGGTGATCATAAAGGTGTCTCTCAGATGATCGGAAAGTATCTGTTGGGTTGTATGTATCGAGATGGGATTTGTCCCTCCCAAGTCGGAGAGATATACTTCGGGCCCACTCGGTAATCGATATCAACACCGCTTGCAAGCATGTGGTTAAGGAGTTAATCACAAAGTGATATCAGATTACGGAACGAGTAAAGTACTTGCTGTGAACGAGATTGAACTAGGTATGACGGTACCGACGATCGAATCTCGGGCAAGTAAAATATCACGAGACGAAGGGAATATATATATGGGATTGATTGAATCCTGGCATCGTCGTTCATCCGATATGATCATAGATGAATGTGTGGGAGTCAATATGGGTTTCCAGACCCCGCTGTTGATTATTGATAGAAGATCATGTCTGCATATTCTCGAACCCGCAGGGTCACACACTTAACGTGTCTCGACGCTAGGATAGATTGGATAATTGGTTTATGAGTTTTTGTTCGGAGTCTCGGATGGGATCCGAGACATCACAAGAGGTTCCGGAGTGGTCCGGAGAATAAGATTCATATAAGGCAGTGCAGTTTTTGGAGTTCGGAATTGTTCCGGGTTAATTGGTATTGTACCGGAAGCTTCTAGAACCTTCCGGAAGGGGACCAACGTGGCCCCACCTTCCGGGAGGGGGCATGGTCCTATGAGGGAGTGCCCTGGCCGCATTGGGCCAGGGGCACAAGGCCCCATAGGGCCCAACCGGCCAGCTAGGGTAAAACCCTAACTAGACCTTCTAGAAGGGGGGGTTTCCTTGCCCCCCACTCCTCCTCCTTGTGGTCGCCGGTTTGGACTTGGGGGAGGGGCTAGGGCAGCCGCCCACCCTCCCACACCTTCCCCTCCAAAGCTAGCCGCCCTGCTGCCCTCCTCTCTCTCTCCCTCCCGACTGCGTGTAGGCGAAGCCCTGCTGTAGAAACTCTCCACCATATACACCACGCCGTCGTGTTGTAGATCCAATCCGTCTCTCCACCATACTTGCTGGACCGAGGAAGGAGGAGACGTAGAGGTGCTGCACATGTGCATCTCACGGAGGCACCGCCACTTGTGGTGCTAGATCGGATCGAATCGCGAGGAGAAGAAGCGAGTACGTCTACATCACCCACGTTCCGACGAACGTTCCGCTGTGCGAATCTTCAAGGGTATGAAGATCTAATCCAATCTCTCTCGTTGTTTGCATCTCCTAGATTAGATCTTGGCTTTCCCTCTGTTCGCATCCGTAAATTTTTTTGATTTACTATGCCGCGAAACCCTTCAGTGGTATCAGAGCTAGATCTATGCGTAGATGTGTTTCACGAGTAAAACGCAACATGGTTGTTGCGGGCGTTGATGTTTTATGTTGCAAGCCTCTTGTTTGTGTTCTTCTTATGACGCGGGACAGTGAGATTGAAGTGGTCCAGGCCAACCTTACGCGATGTCGTTCGCAAGACCGGCTCCGCACTTGACGTGTGGCTTGTTCCACACATGCGGCTGGTGGATGTCAGTTTCTCTCACTATAGTTGTCATGGGATTAACACCGAAGTTTGGCAACCATAATATCACCGTCGTGGCTTTCCGTAGGTAAGAATCGTTCTTAGCATCTACTCCCATAAGCCACGTAAAACATGCAACAACAAAGTAGAGGCGTCTAACTTGTTTTTGTAGGGAGTGTTTTCTGTGATATGGTATGGCCCAAGATGTGATGTGTATAATGTATGCGATGATCATGTTTTGTAATGTTTCACGACTTGCATGTCGATGAGTACACAACCGGTAGGAGCCATATGGTTGTCTTTATAATTGTGTATGACCTGTGTGTCAACTTCTTATACGCCATGTAATAGTTTCACTTTATCGCTAAGTAGTTAGCAATAGTTGTAGTTGCTATTCGTGGTGGAGGCAATCATGGTGGAGTGATGGAGATCATGCCGGAATGCACAAGATGGAGATCATTGCGCGAAGATTGGCTATACCATGTCACATAAAGTTATATGCATGTGATGTTTATCCTTTTATGTATCTTATTATGCTTAGATCGCGATGGTAGAATTATAAGATGATTCCTCACTTAAAGATCAAGATAAAAACTGTGTCCTCCCCAAGTATGCACCGTTGCGAAAGTTCGTCGTGTCCAAGCATCACGTGATGATCGGGTGCTATAGACTCTACGCTCACATACAACGGGTGCAAGCCAGTTTTGCACACGCGGAAATACTTGGGTCTAACTTGGCGAGCCTAGCATGTACAGACATGGCCTCGGAACACATGAACCGAAAGGTTAAGCATGAGTCATATGAATGATATGATCGACACTTTGTTGTCCACCATTGAAACCACATCTCTTCTCGTGAAGATCGGATTAGGTGTGGTGAATTTGGATCGTGTTCACTAAACAACTTGAGGGATGTTGAATTTAGTGGGAGTTCATCTAGTAATTTGATTAAAAGTTGAACTAGTTATCATGAACATAGTCTAATTTGTACTTGCAAATATTGTAGATCAAATGGATAAGTCCAACTTCAACTTCAACTTTTTTGCTGAGAAGGAAAAGCTTAAAAACAATGGGTCTAACTTCACCAATTGGTTCCGCAATCTAAGAATCATTCTCTCTGGCGGTCAAAAGGACTATGTCCTTGGGAAAGCGTTAGGTGACCCCCCTGCTGCAACTGCGCCAGCTGATGAGAAAGTTGTCTATCAATCGCGCAAAGATGATTATGGTGTGATTAAGAGCACCATGTTGTTTGCTATGGAACCGGAACTTCAAAATCGTTTTGAAGACTATCCCGGGCCCTTTGAGATTCTCGAAGAGCTGAAAACCATGTTTCAGACTCAGGCCCGTTCTGAGAGATATGAGATCTCTGAAAAGTTCTTTAACTGCAAGATGGAAGAAGGGAGTTCCGTTAGTGAGCACGCCATTAAGATGACGGTCTACACTCAACGCCTTGAGCAACTGGAATGCACGATTCCAGAGGAGCTCAAGATTGACAGGGTTCTGCAATCACTCCCTCCCAGCTACAAAAGTTTTGTAGTGACTCACAATCAGATTGGTTCCACTGATACGATCACCGAGCTCTTCGCAAAACTGAAGGCTGCGGAGGTGGACATCAAAAAGGATAATCATGTGTTGATGGTCAACAAGCCCACCTTCAAGAAATGTAAGGGAGCAAAGAAGTCCTTCAAGAAAGGCGGCGTCAAGCGCGTTTCCCCTGCTGAGAAGAAGCTCAAGTCTGGTCCTAAGCCGGACACTGAGTGCTTCTATTGCAAGGACAAGGGTCAATGGAAGCGCAACTGTCCGAAGTACTTAGCAGACAAGAAGGCTGGCACCATCAAAGGTATATTTGATATACATGTTATTGATGTTTTCCTTACTAGCCCTCGTTGTAGTGCCTGGGTATTTGATACTGGTTCAGTTGCTAATATTTGTAACTCGAAACAGGAGATACAGAATAGACGGCGGCTTGCGAGGGATGAGGTGACGATGCGCGTTGGCAACGGATCAAGAGTTGATGTGATGGCCGTCGGCACGCTCTCCTTAGTTTTACCTTCGGGATTAGTTTTAAACCTTAATAAATGTTATTATGTGCCTGCGTTGAGCATGAACATTATTTCTGGATCTTGTTTATTGCAAGACGGTTATTCATTTAAATCGGAGAATAATGGTTATTCTATTTATATGAGTAACATCTTTTATGGTCATGCACCTATTGTGAATGGTTTATTTCTTCTAAATCTCGAAAGGGATGAAACACACATCCATAACATTGAGGCTAAGAGATGCAAAGTAGATAGTGATAATACTACTTATTTGTGGCACTGTCGTCTAGGTCATATTGGTGTAAAACGTATGAAGAAACTCCATTCTGATGGACTTTTGGAGTCTCTTGATTTTGAATCATTTGACACATGCGAACCATGCCTCATGGGCAAGATGATCAAAACCCCGTTCTCCGGTATGATGGAGCGAGCAACGGACTTGTTGGAAATCATACATACCGATGTATGCGGACCGATGAGTGTTTCGACGCGCGGTGGATATCGCTACTTTCTCACTTTTACCGATGACTTAAGTAGATATGGGTATATCTATTTAATGAAACATAAATCTGAAACATTTGAAAAGTTCAAAGAATTTCAGAATGAAGTGGAGAACCATCGTAACAGAAAGATTAAGTTTCTACGATCCGATCGTGGAGGTGAATATTTGAGTTATGATTTTCTCACGCATCTTAAAGCAAGTGGAATCGTTTCACAACTCACGCCACCCGGAACACCACAGTGCAATGGTGTGTCTGAACGCCGGAACCGAACCCTATTAGATATGGTGCGATCAATGATGTCTCTTACTGATTTGCCGTTATCATTTTGGGGTTATGCATTAGAAACCGCTGCATTCACTTTAAATAGGGCACCATCTAAATCCGTTGAGACGACACCGTATGAACTATGGTTTGGTGCTAAACCTAAGTTGTCGTTTCTTAAAGTTTGGGGATGCGAAGCTTACGTCAAGAAGTTGATGCCGGACAAGCTCGAACCCAAAGCGGAGAAATGCGTCTTCATAGGATACCCTAAGGAAACTATTGGGTATACCTTCTATCACAGAACCGAAGGCAAAGTGTTTGTCGCAAAGAACGGTTCCTTTCTTGAGAAGGAGTTTCTCTCGAAAGAAGTGAGTGGGAGGAAAGTAGAGCTAGACGAGGTTATTGAACCTTCTCTTGAATTGGAGAGTAGCGCGGCACCTGAAATTGTTCCAGTGCCGCCTACACCAACAATAGAGGAAGCTAATGACAAGGATCATGAAGCTTCGGACGATGCTGCTACTGAACATCGCAGGTCGACAAGGTCGCGTGCCCCTCCTGAGTGGTACGGCAACCCTGTCTTGACTGTCTTGTTAGTTGAAGACAGTGAACCTACGAACTATGAGGAAGCGATGATGAGCCCAGACTCTGAGAAATGGCTAGAAGCCATGAAATTCGAATTGGGATCCATGAGCGAAAACCAAGTATGGACTTTGGTGGACCCTCCTAGCGACCGAAAGGCTGTTGAGTGCAAATGGATCTTCAAGAAGAAAACGGAC
This sequence comes from Avena sativa, assembly GCA_916181665.1. Lineage (NCBI taxonomy): Eukaryota > Viridiplantae > Streptophyta > Magnoliopsida > Poales > Poaceae > Avena > Avena sativa. Next base: position 432,160,454 of record OV702280.1, read on the forward strand.
GCGGATGGTAATGTTACCGTCTATAAAGCACGGCTTGTCGCGAAAGGTTTTCAACAAGTTCAAGGTGTTGACTACGATGAGACTTTCTCTCCCGTAGCGATGTTTAAGTCCATTCGGATTTTATTAGCAATTGCTGCGTTTCATGATTATGAAATATGGCAGATGGATGTCAAGACTGCATTCCTCAATCGAAACATTGATGAAGAGTTGTATATGATGCAACCCGAAGGTTTTGTCGATCCTAAGGATGCTGATAAAGTGTGCAAACTTCAGCGTTCCATTTATGGACTGAAGCAAGCATCTCGGAGTTGGAACCTTCGTTTTGATCAAGTGATCAAGAGCTTTGGATTTGTTCCAAATTGCTACGAAGCTTGTATCTACAAGAAAGTGAGTGGGAGCTCGGTGACATTTCTGGTACTATATGTGGATGACATATTGATTATTGGAAATGAAATTAACATGCTTAATGATGTGAAGAGTTATTTGAATAAGTGTTTTCAATGAAAGACCTAGGTGAAGCTGCTTATATATTGGGCATCAAGATCTATAGAGATAGACAAAGACGCCTGATAGTTTTAAGCCAGAGTACATACCTAGACAAAGTTCTGAAAAGGTTCATAATGGATAAGGCAAAGAAAGGTTCAGTGCCTATGTTGTCAGGTAAGATATTGAGCAAGGCTCAGTGTCCAGCTACGGTAAATGATAGGGAAGCTATGAGCAAAGTGCCTTATGCCTCGGCCATAGGTTCTATCATGTATGCCATGCTGTGTACTAGACCGGATGTGTCCAATGCTCTTAGTTTGACGAGCAGATATCAAAGTGATCCAGGAGTGGAACACTGGACAGCCATGAAGAACATCCTAAAGACCTAAATAGGACTAAAGAAATGTTCTTAGTCTATGGGGGTGATGAATAGCTCGTCGTAAAAGGTTACGTCGACACTAGTTTTGACACCGACAAGGATGATTCTAAATCTCAGACAGGATACGTGTATATTTTGAATGGAGGAGCTGTGAGCTGGAGAAGCTGCAAGCAAAGCGTGATCGCGGGATCTACAGTAGAAGCGGAATACATGGTTGCTGCAGAAGCGTCAAGTGAAGGAGTTTGGATCAGGAACTTCATCACGGAGCTTGGCGTGGTTCCAAGTGCATTGGACCCACTGGAGATATTGTGTGACAACACTGGCGCCATAGCACTCGCTAAGGAACCAAGATATCATCCAAAGACCAAGCATATCAACCGCAAATTTCATGTAATCCGAGATTATATAGCAGATGGAGATCTGAAGATTAGAAAAGTACATACAGATCTGAATGTCGCAGATCCATTGACTAAACCTCTTCCACGTGTAAAACATGATCAGCACCTCAGTGCCATGGGTGTGAGATTGTTGCCAGATGTAAACTAGATTATTGACTCTAGTGCAAGTGGGAGACTGTTGGAATTATGCCCTAGAGGCAATAATAAAGTTGTTATTATTATAATTCTTGTTCATGATAATGTTTATATTCCATGCTAGAATTGTATTAAGCGGAAACTTTAATACTTGTGTGGTTTGTGAACAACATCGTGTCCCTAGTACGCCTCTATGGACTAGCTCATTGATTAATGATGGTTAAGGTTTCCTAACCATGGACATGAGTTGTCGATTAATAATGAGATCATATCATTGGGAGAATGATATGATGGACAGACCCAAGCTAAGCGAAGCAATTAGATCGTGTCATCGTGTTCGTCTTTGCGAAGCTTTTCTTATGTCAAATATTGTATTCCTTAGACCATGAGATAATACAACTCCCTGGTATCGGAAGAAAGCTTTGAGGTCATCAAACGTCATCCTATGAGAGGGTGATCATAAAGATGTCTCTTAAGTGATCGGAAAGTATCTGTTGGGTTGTATGTATCGAGATGGGATTTGTCCCTCCCAAGTCGGAGAGATATACTTCGGGCCCACTTGGTAATCGATATCAACACCGCTTGCAAGCATGTGGTTAAGGAGTTAATCACAAAGTGATATCGGATTACGGAACGAGTAAAGTACTTGCTGTGAACGAGATTGAACTAGGTATGACGGTACCGACGATCGAATCTCGGGCAAGTAAAATATCGCGAGACGAAGGGAATATATATATATATATGGGACTGATTGAATCCTGGCATCGTGGTTCATCCGATATGATCATCGATGAATGTGTGGGATTCAATATGGGTTTCCAGACCCCGCTGTTGATTATTGATAGAAGATCATGTCTGCATATTCTCGAACCCGCAGGGTCACACACTTAACGTGTCTCGACGCTAGGATAGATTGGATAATTGGTTTATGAGTTTTTGTTCGGAGTCTCGGATGGGATCCGAGACATCACGAGAGGTTCCGGAGTGGTCCGGAGAATAAGATTCATATAAGGCAGTGCAGTTTTTAGAGTTCGGAATTGTTCCGGGTTAATAGGTATTGTACCGGAAGCTTCTAGAACCTTCCGGAAGGGGACCAACGTGGCCCCACCTTCCGGGAGGGGGCATGGTCCTATGAGGGAGTGCCCTGGCCGCATTGGTCCAGGGGCACAAGGCCCCATAGGGCCCAACCGGACAACTAGGGTAAAACCCTAACTAGACCTTCTAGAAGGGGGGGTTTCCTTGCCCCCGACTCCTCCTCCTTGTGGCCGCCGGTTTGGACTTGGGGGAGGGGCTAGGGCAGCCGCCCACCCCTCTATATAAAGAGGGCTGGGGGCGCACCCCCCCCCACACACCTTCCCCTCCAAAGCTAGCCGCCCTGCTGCCCTCCTCTCTCTCTCCCTCCCGACTGCGTGTAGGCGAAGCCCTGCTGCAGAAACTCTCCACCATATACACCACGCCGTCGTGTTGTAGATCCAATCCATCTCTCCACCATACTTGCTGGACCGAGGAAGGAGGAGACGTCGAGGTGCTGCACGTGTGCATCTCACGGAGGCACCGCCACTTGTGGTGCTAGATCGGATCGGATCGCGAGGAGGAGAAGCGAGTACGACTACATCACCCACGTTCCGACGAACGTTCCGCTGTGCGAATCTTCAAGGGTATGAAGATCTAATCCAATCTCTCTCGTTGTTTGCATCTCCTAGATTAGATCTTGGCTTTCCCTCTGTTCGCATCCGTAGAAAATTTTGATTTACTATGCCGCGAAACCCTTCAAAATAAGCATTCATAAAGCTTTCAAGAACCAAAAAGGAGATACAATTTGAACAAAAACAACAAGTAAAAACGATATTGCACACAAAAGAGTGTGACAAGACAAGCGGTGTCCAAATTGTATCAAAGAACCAATTCAACACATGAAAGATCACAAGTTCAACAAATGAACAAGGCTAAGACCAAAAGAGCAAAAGATAGATAGAAGTAAAAATGCTCAAGGATTTATCTCATTCTAAAATGGTCAAATCAAGAAACAAGGAATGAGACAAAACCAACTCCCAAAAAGAGCAAGGTTCCAACAACAAACCAAACTCCCCAAACTTCACATGATGGCACAAGTACCAAAATGAAAAGATTGAGGTTCCAAGCACATAAAACACGATATGGATCAAACAAAGAAGCATAAATATGAGTGTTCTAAATAATATAGGAGAGCTCACCCATAAGTAGTACATTATATAGAATTTTCCTGTTAAATGCAAAATGCACACAAATGGGATCATCACTAGTACCTACAATAAGTAAAACACAAGAGGATATCAATAAAATAAGAAGATCCACAAGAAGCAAGGAAGGCTTGGGAGACAACACAAAACATTTTCTTGGCCAAATATAGGATAAAATTAAGCAAGGGCCAAAGTGAATATGATCAATAAATTCTACCATAAGTTGGGTACTCATTGTCCAAGGACAAGAAATATTGGGAATAATTTTCCCAATGTAGCTTGCATGGATATCCAAGATCATAGTCACAACAAGAAGCATATAACTAAATATAAGAAATTAAGCATGATACTTCGAACAAGATTCTTGGTAGCTTCTAATAGTCACACAATCACTAGTGATTAGAGGAACTTGAAGCAAATGGTTTCCATGAGGATATATATATATATAAATATGAGGAAACGCATACCAAGAAACATTCTCATATACAAGACCCAAAATAAGATCAATAAAGGCATTCAAGCAAATTGGAACTTGTATGAGAAAATGTGTCACATAGGAGCTAGATAATAATCAATATCAATTCTAAGTGACACAACCTCGAATATTCACATTTTCTAGGATTGTAATATGCACTAAGCATAAGACTCCCCCATAATGTGATACTACCATAAAAACAACACGAGGCAAAAGGATACAAATAGAGATAATTAATGGACATTATAAAACTTAAATTTATCATGAGAATTGTACCACATAGAGACTAGACAATAATCCAATATAAATACTAGGTGGTATTCCTCATGTACACATAATTTTAGAATTGTGGAATGCCCAAGCATAACACTCCCCCAAAATGGGATAATCCATTAATCTCTCACAAGAGCCAATACCAAATATAACCAAGCAAGGCTCAAACATAATAAACACACATACATGGTGTTCCACCTAATCATACACAAATATTCTTGATATCTCAAGATAATTAAGTGGATAGCACAACATGTACAAAAGCATGGAAGATACAAAACCTACACATGCACAAGGGGGCGAGTAACTTTCAATGTAAAGAGTTTAGCATATGTTACCGCAAGGAGGAACATTGGAAATATAATATAATCATGACAATCCAAATGGCTTGGCTTGAAAAAAATAATTGATGAAGATCCCTCAATTCTTCATAATGTAGCCAAGACTCCAATGCCCTCCAACAATACCTATTGATCAAGTTTTGGCTTGTTGGTCCCCAACCAAGTTGGGTCCTAAGAGGTTAGTCACAATAGGCTTGGCAACCCAAATGGTTCTTTTCTTGAACCCACATTGAGCACCAACAAATTTGGCAAACACATTGCCAACCTCATCCTTACAAAGAGAATAAGCATCATCAATCAAGATAGGATGGGATGAGGAGATACCAATAGTGCATGAGGAAGAAATGTGCCCCTTCTCGCGGCATATGTAGCAAGTTCTACTCTTGCCATCTTTCTTTTTGGATGAAGAAACAACTTGAGGAAGAGCTTGAGTCTTCTTGGGAGGCGGCCCATCTCTAACAAGATGTAGAGATTGAGGCCGCTTCCCTTGTTGCTTCTTGCCAAGGGACTTATTCTTTAATGGGCAATGTTTGACATGATGCCCTTCTTCCTTGCACTTGAAGCAAACAATGTTGGCCGGATTCTTGACTTGATCTTGGCCATTCTTCTTGTTATCCTTGTGCTTCAACATGATAGTGGACTTGTTCTTGACATTGGAGTTGAATCCAAGCCCACTCTTGTCATTGGGGGATTTTTGCACACTCAAGATTTTGTTGAGTGTGACCTTCCCTTGATGACCCTTTTTCAAGTCATTCTTCAAAGAAGTGACTTGAGCCTTGAGACTTTTTATTTCCTCTACATGGTTAGTTTCAACAAAAACACTAGAGGAAGTAGATGCTACATTGTTAGAGCAACAAGGCACGGAATGTAATTCATCACAAGATATATCATGGTTGTGAGAGGATGAACTACAAGGACTAGCACATGGCAATATAACATTTGGAGTAGATGTAGTGCTAATGTCCACATGAGGCCCACTAGATGTTACCTTTGACACGATGGCCTCATGAGCTAACTTTAGCCTACCATGGGAGACTAGAAGATCCTCATGCGAGCTTGAGAGCTTAACATGACTTTCTTCTAATTTCCCATAGTTGCTAGTTAGCAACGCAAGTTGAGCCTTTAGCTCAACATTCTCCTCCAAAATAGATGCTTCACAAGACATAGAGTTAGTAGCACAAGCATCATCATTATTAGCGAGAGGTGAGGGCAACTTGGCAAGCTCTTTTGAATATGAGGCTTTAAGTTGCTCATGTGACTCGGTGAGTTTGATGAGCTCACCCTTAATGACCCGAGAGCCATTTTCGAGGTGCTTAAAATCCTCAACAAGTTTAGCATAAGCAACTTCAAGTTCATCATTTTTAGTCTTGAAGGAGTTAGCCACCGCAAGTTCTCTATCATGGTTTTCCTTTACTCTAGATAATTCTAGAGTAAAAGTCTCCTCAAGAGATTCTTTGGTGGTTTGTTCTTATTCAAGGGAGTCCTTTACTTGAGCAAGTTCATTAGCATATTCACGCTCAAGTGCAAACTTTTCATCAATTATGTTTTCTTGCTCCTCAATAAGATCATTGCCTTCTATAGCATAATTCAAGATTTCAAGAAGGTTGGAGGAAGCAATTTTATTTTTGTAGAGAGCACTATAGACAACCTCTCCCATTTTCTTAATAGAGGTAATATCATACTTACCTCTATAATCATCATTATCATTCTCAACCTCATCATCATCATCATGAGATACAATGGGATTCAAAGAGGTTACCTTTGTTCCCTTAGCTATAAGGCACATGTGAGAACAGGAGGACGATGATGATGAGATTGCACTTGTAGCTCTCTTCAAGACCTTGTCTTGGCCCATAGAATCTTCATTTTCCTCTACATGGTTAGCAACACAAGTACTAGGGGAAATAGAAGCATTTTTATCATGGCAACAAGACAACATGAGCATATCATCATGAGATTTGTTCAAGTCATTTCTACATGATATGCAAGGACTATTAACACAAGCATGTGAGGAATTTTGAGTGCTAGAAGTGTTAAGGTCCAAAGATAGATCATTGAAACTAGATAGATATGAGGGATTACAAATAGTGAACACACTATCCATATTGCAATTTCTATCACCACTCACCATTTCATTACCTTGTGAAAAATCACATGTTGGTGAAGTGGTAGAGGATGAGAACTCATCTCGACCGGAAGTGGAAGCAACACAATCATCCTCAATAATGTTGGACTTGCTATATTTATCTTGAAGCTTGGTCCATATTTCACGAGCGCTTGAATAAGGAATGATAGACGAAAGAACTACATTGCTCACAACATGCAAGAGAATTTTAGTAGCTAGAGCATCTATATGAGAGTTCAACTTCTCCACTAAAGATTCGTTTTGTGTATCCATAGGAGAAGAGAAACCCACATATAGATAGCCCTCGATAATTGGGTGAATTTCCCGAAATAAATTAAGCATGCGAATTTTCCAAACATCATAATTTGTGCCATCGAATGTGAGCATGTCATTGTGCACTAATCCTCTAGCCGACATCTTTACTCTCAAGGCGGTGAAGCCTAAAATGAGAGACCGGGCTCTAATACCAATTGAAAGGATACGGATGTCGCCTAGAGGGGGGGGTGAATAGGCGATTAAAACTTTTCCTAGAGTGGCTCAACAAAGGCGGAATAAAACTAGTGTTTACTTTGTTAAGCACAACCTAGAAACAACTAAGGTTCACCTATGTGCACCAACAACTTATGCTAAGCAATACAAGCAACAAAGTGATAGCAAGATATATATTACTTCAAGCACGAAGGCTATCACAATGTAAAGTGCATAAGTAAAGAGCTCGGGTATAGTGATAACCGAGGCACGCGGGGACACCGATATTTTACCGAGTTCCTCCCAACATGGAGTACGTCTCGTTTGGAGAGGGGGTGGTATCAAACCACCAACGCCACAAAAGGCCTCCCTTATTCTCCGGTGAATCTCACCCCAACGGGATCGATCCATGCTTCCACTATCGGTGCACTTGTCGGTGGCAACCGGAACCTCTCACAAGGTTGGGGCACAACTCCACAACTTAATTGGAGGCTCCCAACAAACGCCACAAAAGGCCACAATGCCACCAAGGCCACAAACCGTCTAGGGTTCCAAGAACCCAAGAGGGACAAGCTCCAATGAGCAATTCAAACCAAATCCTCCAAAGAGAACTCAAACCGATGCACCAAATGCAAATGACAAGAACACCACAAAGATGCTCAAATCCCTCACTCTCAAGTTCCAACAAAGCTACTAAAGCTATTGGGGAAACAAGAGAGGAGGAATCAAAGAGAGACACAAAATCCCCCAAAATCTAGATCCCCAAAGATACACTCACAAAGAGATGTTTTGGTTTGGTCAAAACGCGGATCTAGATATCCTCCAACAACCCTTCAAATATTTGCAAGAATCAATGGAGGGGTGTGTAGAAATCAAGCTTAAAGGGTAGAGCAAATGGGGGCAAAGCTTGGGCAAGACAAGGAGGAAGTAGTAACCCTAAATGAAAATGGACAAAAGACTTATATAGAGCTAGCCAAAATATGGCCGTTGGGGTATTTTTTTGGACGGACCGGTATTACCGGAGTACCGGATGCGACCGGTACTACCGGACCGAATAAATCAAATCGGGTCAGGCAAACGCGAACTAGCTAGGAAGAGGAAAAAGCAGAGCAGCGTCGCATGCAGCTGGCAGCGCATGCAGCAGCAGCAGGCCCAGGCGTGCAGCGCAGCCAGCAGCTAGCAGCATCGCATGCAGCCAGCAGCAGTCAACGCGCCAGCAGCAGCGCAGCACAGCCAGCAGACAGAGGCCCAGCGCACACGTGGCACGCACGCTGCACGGCGACGCAAGCATGCGGGGCCAGCTGGCGGCGGCCGTTGCGCGAGCGCGCGAGGCGAGCGGCGGGCGCGGGATGCGAGGCAAGCAGCAGCGACATGCGGCGGGGCCGCGCGGGCCAGCAGCAGGCAGACAGCAGCTGGGCAGGCTCGCGAGGCAGCAACGTAATGGGCGCGCGTGCAACTAGGCGAGTCAAAGCGCCCGAACTCAGATCTGGATCTAGCCAAATTTCTGGGCCGACCGGTAGTACCGGCCCACCCGGGTGGTACTACCGGGCCAGACCGGTACAGCCGGTGCGTGTACCGAGCCAAACAGAAAATGGGCTGCGCGCGCCAGGCCCGAGCGGTACTGGGCTGCGGTAGTACCGCTCGGCCCAGTTTTTCTTTTTCTTTTTTATTTAAAACGGCAAATATTCAAACAGTCATAATTTTTAAACGGTAGCTCCATTGACCCGATTCCAATTGCGTTGGATAGAGGACAACAAGGGCTTCTCAATAAAAAGTGGAAATATTGATTATCACCAAGTGAGAAAGTATCAAGTAGAATAATGTGATATACCTCACTTGGTGAGAAACCGAAAAGACGCATAAATCAAAATCGCAACAAGATACAAATGGGAGATCTGATTTTGATGAATAAGAGCTTGTTATGGAGATTACCACAAGCTCTATATCCTCACATGGGAAAGACCAAATAACAACTAAATACGATGATGCAAGTATGCAAAGGTTTGAGCTCTCTCCGAATGATGTGACCGAATTACTCATACGAGAGCCCCTCTTGATAGAACGGTTATCTATCCTAAACCCGGTCTCACACACACAACGTGAGACCGGCAAAAGGGAAAACCTATCAAGATTATACCTTTGCCTTGAGCGTTCCACTTGAGCTCGATGTAGACGATCTTGTCCTTCTCAAGATGGAATGCCTTCCTTAATTCCTCATCATCGACCTCGCATATTGAGCTTGACCAACATATCTTCTTTGCATTTCATCAACCTTGAAGCCAACACATGCTCCAAGCGATGCCAATGGACAAATCCTACAAGTATAACTTAATGCACACATTAGTCCATAAAGATTGTCATTAATTACCAAAACCACACATGGGGTCCCAACATGTTCTTTCACATGTTCATGAACCATGATGGTGAAACTATCGCTGAAGCATACAAGAGACTCGTTGCCCTCCGCGTGAAGATTGGTGGCCTAGGGTGTGAGAAGTATGATGATGGATTCAATTTGAATGATGAACTTATCAAGTCCAAGATTGTCTCCATGATCGCGGTCACCGACAAGAAGCTTGCCTTGAACTTGCAACTCCTCGATAGAGCTAATCAATTCACTCCTGATGATCTAGTCTCTTATCTAGTTGCCACGGATAACTTGGCGGATGAAGGGCAAAAGATCAAGGAGATCAACTGTGCTATCGGGTCTTCCCACTCTCTAGCTTTGAAGGCCAAGCAAGTGCAAGAAGATGTTGCTAGTGATGAAGATAGCGATGGTGATGGAGTTGATGATATGCTCTCTCAACTTGCTCTCTTCACCAAGAACATGAAGTTCCGAAGAAGGAGAAGCTCAATGGGATCAAGTGAGAAGAAGAGGACATGCTACAATTGTGATGAGGCAACCCATTTTGCCAACAAGTGTCCTTATGAGAAGAGTCTTGACAATCCTAAATATGAAGAAGGTGCCAAACCAAGATTGAAGCCCAACCCCATCAATGAAAGATACAAGAGGAACAATAGGTGTGATGGTAAGGGCTTCCTAGGCCAAGAATACATATCCGACAATGAGGAAGAGGATGAAGAGAAGGTGGTTGGAGTGGCCGGTTTGGCCTTTGCCAAACCCGGGTCTCTCTTCACCTATGACTACACCAAGGACTACACCGACGACTCTCCTAACCCCAAGGTCACTGCCACTTGCCTCATGGCAAGGAGCTCCAAGGACGAGTCCGACGTGGAGTGTGGGGATAAGGAGAAAGTGGTGGGTGTGACCGGTTTGGCATATGTCGAATCCGGTTTACCTCTCACCTATGACTACTCCAAGGACTACATCGAGAGTTCTCCTATTCCCAAGATCACCGGTTCTTGTCTTATGGCAAGAAGCTCCAAGTTAATTGTCTCTCCTCCATCCCTATCTAGTGTCTTGGATGATCTTGAGAGTGACCATGATAGTGATAGTGATAATGATGAATTTGGAAAAGAATATATAAAAGAAATGTATGCTATCATGAAGTCTCTTCCTCCCATTGCTCGTGCTAGAGTCAAGCAATTAATGGAACTTGTTAGCTCACGCGATGAGACCATTGATAGCTTGGAATCTCATATTGATGATGAGAAACAAAGATTCAATCTTCTTGAGCAAGAGCTTTGTGAGGAAAAGAATACCAACTCTTTTCTTAAACTACAAATTGAAATCTTTGAAATTGATAAAGCAAAAGACATGGACACTATTGATAGGGCTAACTCATTGTCTCAAGAGCTCGATGTCTCAAAGAAAGAGCTTGAAGTTGCTCATGCTTCTCTTACCAAGGACCTTGAGCACCTTGAGAAGGCTAGTTTTCTTGTCAAGCGTGAGCTCATAAAACTTGGAGAGAACCATGATCAACTTCGGGTGTCCTATGAGAAAGCTCTTGGTACATTGAAGGATCCAATTATAGTTGAAAATGATTCTTGTACCTCTAAATCTACCTTTGATCAAGCTCACCTCATTGAGGAAAATAAGAAGTTGAAAGAGCAACTTGAGAAAGAGTGTCGTGCACCTACCTCCAAGGGAAAGATCCTAGATGAGATTTTAGCCCATCAAAAGACGAGAGTTTCCAAGGAAGGTGTCGGTTTTGATCCAAACAACAACACGAGCAATGCCATTCCACCGAAGAAGATAACCTTTGTGAAGGAAGGTGACAAGGTGGTTGACCGGGTCAAAAAGAATGTGGTGAATGGGGGAGCCATGAGGGGCAATCCCAATCACAAGTATGCGGGAGAGTCTAATCCTTCCTATGTGCTGTGTAAGGGCACTCAAGGAAATGTATATGCCAAATATGTTGGCCCTCGAAATGGTTATGCTTATAGGTGGTACTCAATTTGGGTACCTAAGGATCTTGTTGCTAATGCTAGGGGACCCATTACTCAATGGGTTCCTAAATCAAAGAATTGATTTTGTAGGGTTATGCCTCCGGTGGATCAAAATGGGTGTTTGATAGTGGATGCACCAATCACATGACCGGAGGTAGGAGTGGGCTTGACCAATTCATTCACGATGTCAACTCAACGTCAAGCATCACTTTTGGAGATAACTCAAAAGGAAAGGTTCTTGGTTATGGTAAATTGGTAATTTCCAAGGTTTTGACTCTTGAGACCGTCCTACATGTTGAAAACATTGGTTACAACTTGCTTTCTATTAAACATCTCGCGGATGCCGGCTATGACTCCTATTTCTCTAGAACTTTTGTGAAGGTCTTTAGGGGTGATGATCTCAGCTTGGTTCTCATTGGACACGTGGAAGACGACCTTTATGTGGTCGACCTCTCGAAAGAGAGTCAATCTCTTCCTACATGTCTAATGGCCAAGGCTAACAAGGGATGGCTTTGGCATCGTCGCCTAGGCCATGTCAACATGAGAAATCTCAATCTCCTCCTAAAGGGTGAACATATTATTGGACTAACCAGTATCTCCTTTGAGAAAGATCGTGTGTGTAGTGCTTGCATTTCAGGGAAGCAAATTGGAAAGCATCATCCTTCCGTTACCAAGGTGGCCACGTCAAGACCCTTGGAATTGCTCCATATGGATCTCTTCGGGCCTTCGACATATGACTCTCTTGGTGGAAGAAGATATGGTCTTGTCATTGTTGATGATTACTCAAGGTATACTTGGGTCTTTCTTCTCAAGACGAAGGATGAGACTTTCAAGGAATTCATGATCTTCGCCAAGCAAGCTCAACGCACTCATGGTGTGGAGATCAAGACTATTAGAACCGACAACAACACCGAGTTCAAGAATTACACCATGCAAGAATTTGTTGAAGATGAGGGGATCAAGCATGAATTCTCAGCTCCTTATACCCCTCAACAAAATGGTGTTGTTGAAAGGAAGAACCGGACAATCATTGAGATGGCAAGAACAATGTTGAGTGAATTCAAGTCTCCTCACAATTTTTGGGGAGAAGCTATTGCTACCGCGGTCCACTACACGAACCGGATCTTCCTCCGTGCTCCCTTTGACATGACTCCATATGAGATTCTCAGAAGTAAGAAGCCCAATGTCAACTACTTCCGTGTCTTTGGGTGCAAGTGTCTCGTCAAGAACAAAAAGGAAAAGCTCGGTAAATTCGAATCTAGAACTATAGAGGGTATTTTTGTTGGTTATGCGGAAAACTCTCATGCCTATAGATACTACAACAAGACTAATGGTTGTGTTGAAGTATCTTGTGACGTGGAGTTTTTGGAGAATAATGGTCCCCATGAGGGGCAAGTTTCTTCTCGTGATGTAGGAGATGGTGATTCTTCTCAAGTCATCAAGTTGATGGGTATTTGGCACATCTTGCCTACCAAGTCTCACATTCATGTTCAACAAGATGATGGGGGAGAATCAAGCTCAACTCAAGAAGAGCCGAGCTCTATCCAAGTTGAGCCATCAAATGCATCACAAGATCAACATCTCTCTCATGATGCCTTGCAAACCGAAGAACAAGAACCAAGCCCTCAAACCTTCGAGCAAGATCAAGTAGAAGATCAACCTCCATCTCAAGGCCAAGCTCAAGATGGTGTCAATGATCAAGGCCCCTCAAAAGATGAATTTGTTGATCATGAAGGCACAATTCGGAAGATTAAGGCCGCCTCCATTGCAAGTGGACTTCAAGTCAACAATATCCTTGGAAGCATATCAAGAGGGATCGAGACCCGTGCCAAGAATAATAACCTCACAACCTTTTGTGGGCACCATGCTTTTGTGTCCAACTTCGAGCCCCTTAAGGTACATGAGGCTTTGGAGGATCCGGATTGGGTCATTGCCATGCAAGAAGAACTCGAGTGTTTCACCCGCAATGAAGTATGGTCTCTAGTGGAGAGGCCTAAAGATCATCGCATCAATGTTATTGGGACCAAGTGGGTGTTCAAAAACAAGCAAGATGAGAACGGGGTCGTCACGAGGAACAAAGCAATGTTAGTGGCGCAAGGGTATGCCCAAATAGAAGGTATTGACTATGAGGCCACCTTTGCGCCCGTTGCTCGTCTTGAAGCTATTCGTCTCTTGCTTGCTTATGCATCTTTCCATAACTTCAAGCTTTATCAAATGGATGTGAAAAGTGCATTTCTTAATGGTCCCTTGAAAGAGGTTGGATATGTAGCTCAACCCCCGGGTTTCGAAAACACACGCTATCCCAACCATGTGTATCTACTCCATAAGGCTCTCTACGGACTAAAGCAAGCTCCTCGTGCTTGGTATGAGCATCTTAGGGATTTTCTACTCATGGATGGGTTTAGCGTGGGTAAGTTCGATTCCACCCTTTTCACCAAACGGGTTAAAGGGGGTGGCTTATTTATTGTTCAAATATATGTTGATGATATTATCTTTGGTGGAACTAACGAATCTCATAACAAAGCTTTTGCCGAGTTGATGACTATGAAATTTAGGATGTCCATGATGGGGGAGTTGAAGTTCTTTCTAGGCTTCATCATAAAGCAACTTCCTCATGGCACTTTCATCTCTCAAGAAAAGTACATTAAGGATATGCTCAATAAGTTCGAGATGGCCAAGGCTAATCCCATGAAGACACCCATGCCACTAAATGGACAACTTGGCCTTGGAGTAGGTGAGAAGGACGTGGATCAAAAGGTATATCGTTCTATGATTGGTTCCTTGCTCTACCTTTGTGCTTCTAGGCCGGATATCATGTTAAGTGTAGGAATGTGTGCTCGTTTTCAATCCGCTCCCAAGGAGTGCCACTTGATGGCGGTCAAACGGATTTTTAGGTACCTTGTTCTCCCTCCTACTCTCGGGCTTTGGTATCCAAAGGGGTCAACCTTTGAGATTGTTGGCTATTCGGATGCCGATTGGGCAGGTGATAAGGTTGACCGGAAATCAACCTCCGGGGCTTGCCAATTTATTGGCCGGTCGTTGGTGAGTTGGTCTTCCAAGAAACAAAACTCCACAGCCCTATCCACCGCCGAAGCCGAATACATATCCGCGGCATCTTGTTGTGCTCAATTGTTATGGATGAGGCAAACCTTGAAATACTATGGTGTGTCTCTTGGTACGGTGCCTCTTCTATGTGACAATGAAAGCGCGATAAAGATCGCCAACAACCCCGTCCAACATTTCCGCACCAAACATATTGACATTCGCCACCACTTCCTACGTGACCATGTCGCAAATGGTGATATCAATCTCACTCATGTGGGTACGATGTTCCAATTGGCCGATATCTTCACGAAGCCTTTGGATGAAGCCCGGTTTGTCATGTTGAGGCGAGAACTCGGTATCCTAGATCCCCAAAACTTGGATTGATTTGCTCCTTGCACTATATTCTTGCTCTTAACATGCTATGTAGACTAGTTGCGCCGCACATGTAGGGATAGCCATCTTACCATGTCTTGGTTTGATGCATACCTATGTGTGCAACATAAATTGATCTCGTGTCATGATATGAGTCCAAGCATCTATCTTTGAGGCGTCATGACACATGTGCTTAAACATAGGGGGAGAAATCCCCCACAACCTTCTAGCCTCCTTTGCTTTTCAATGTTTTCCATCTTGAGGCTCTCTGAGTTTGACCTTTCCTCTCGCTCTTGATATCTTCGAATCATGCCTATTGTTGCTCTTTGTGAGGTTGAAATTGATTCTTTCCAATAGGAATGCCTAGATCACCTGCTTCCTCTACCCTTTTGGAGTCTACTATCTTCCTCTAATTGCACATGCCATCCTCGAAAACAAAAAAACAAAAAAATTCTGTTGTTTGGTTCTTGGCCCGGTCGAACCGGCTCCCAGACCGGACAGCCCGGTGCCAGCGTCGGAAAACCGGACCAGAACCGGAAAGTCCGGTTATACTATACCGGGTCTATCCGGATCTCGTGTCTGAACCTTTTTTGGTTCTACTCCGGTTTTCCGAGATGTAGACCGGGTCCTCCGGTTTGGATCTCGGTTCAACCGAACTTAAAACCGAGTTTCAGATCTATTTTTTTCTCTTTTCTCCCTCTTCTCCCTGGTCCCCCCTCCTCCCATAGTTCCACTTCACTTCCCCCGACCTCTCCTCCTCCATTGTCGCCCCTCCCCACCCTCCCCTCCTCTCCTAGGGTGATTCCACCCCTAGGATCCATAGATCGGGCCACCATTTCGTAAGGAAGGACTTTTGAAGGCTTCTCACCAAAGGAATTTCTTCCTCTCGCGGTGGTTCGGGATCTTTTTGGTGTTCTCCTTCCTCAAGGGATCCTTGGTGCTTTCCTTCACGGGCAGCCATGTCCTCGGGTACTCCTTTTCTCCCTCTCCTCTTGTCCTTCTCAAATCCCTATGTTTTGCTATACATTGTGTTGGATTTGAGAAATTAGGGGTCCACCTAGTTTTTTTCCCACCCTCGTTCCTCCATGTCCTACCCACTCTGCTTAGAACTGTATTTCCGCAAGTACTTGAGTCATTGGTACGATTTTTTACATTGCATAGTGGTCTCTGTGGATCTCGGTTTTAAACCCGGTTGTTCCGGCCCTGGCACCAGACCGTCCGGTCTGAGTCCGGTTTTCCAGCTCTGACACCGGACAGTCCGGTTCCGCGTTCGGTCCGACCGGCCCTGGCACCGGACCATCCGGTTCTGGGATCGGTTGCTCCGGCCCTGGCACCGGACCTCTCTGCAATGTCTCTTATTTTACCATGCACTTGCCCAAATCCAAGTTTCTTTTTTTCTCATCCTCTCCTTTGGCATGTGTACTTATCTTTGTGCTCCCCAACCTCTCTCTCTCTCTTTTTCACAGGTGAAGACGCTGATTCTGCTAGTGATGAGTATGTGCCTGATCATGCGTTTGTGCCCGAAGTAGCTAACAGGAGTAAGCGGGCTCGTCGCAACCCTCAGTCTGTGCAGCTTGAGCCTAAGGGGAGGGCTCGCTCTGGGTGCATCAAACTCAAAGCTAACAGGGGTAAGCAGCAAGCTTCTCAGGCCGAGGCTGAGGATGTGTCTTGTCAAAATCTGAAGGGTATGGAGATTGGTCAGTACTGGGCTCTCCGCAAGCAGAATCCCTATCGCTTCAAGCAACGTACCTATAAAGGATCTGACAAGAAGTTTTGGACTGAGACTCAGGCTATGATGTGGGATCACATTTACAATCAGTTCCAGGTCACTCCTTGTGGCCACATTCAAGCTCTCAATCTGGAGTGGTTCAATATGTATGCAGCCTCTGATTACTTCTATGTTGATGAAGCTTTGAGGAAAATGGATCTGTTCGACCTCGTCTGTCTCAAGGAGGACTATTACCCCGACTTCATCCGCTAGTTCTTTTGCACAGTCTATTTTCCTGATGATGAGGATCGCACTATGACTTGGATGACTGGCACGAGGCATTTTCAGGCTACTTATGCTGATTTGGTCGATGTCATGGGCTACACTGGTCGAGGCGGAGGCTTCTGTATTCACAGTGAGAAGGTCAAGCCTGCTGAGACTCTTGCTTTCTGCTATCCCAGTGATTCTCAGTGGAGTCCTCCGTGCATGACTGGCATGTATTACTACTATCATACCTTGGCCACTATCTTCCGTCAGTCCCTTGTTCCCCGTGTTGGCGATTCCACCAACTGTCGTGGGTATTTTGCCAACTTGTTGTACTACTGTCACCCGGATCGGCTGAGGAAGATTGATGGATGTGACTTTGTGTACTGTGAGCTGCGGCGGGCTGCTTTGGACAGGATGACTCCCACTTTCTGCGCGTATGTTCAGAAGCTGCTCAATCGGGTGGTGCCGCCTGGTGTGATGGTGGGCGAGCGTGAGGAACAAGAAATGCTTAATCTTTGTCTCCGTGCACACACTCCTGAGGTCCCTGGGATGCGGCCTCCTGAGCACCGCACCAAAGCTGCTCATGATCCTAGGCCTTCTTTTTCTACTCGGGCTGGTTCTCGTCGTCCTGTTGGTGAGTCCTCCTCTCACCCAAGGCCGAAGGGTGGTGCTTCCAAGTTTTTCAAGAGGCTATTCCAGATGTGCCGTTCTTCCTATGATGTGAGTCACAAGGCTTTGGAATTGAGCCAGGAGACTAGACGCCGCCACAATGAGTATCTTGCGACCCAGAATGTCACTCCTCCACCTGATGGTCCTAAGATGGCCCCTGTCCCTTATGTCAACTATGAGATGCCGCCTCTTGATGATGTTATGTTCTATGGGTACTTCCCTGGTCAGTTTGCTCCCAGTGGTCCTGGTGGTCCCTCTGCTCAGGGTCATGATGATGATGAGGACAATGATGATGCTGCTGATAGTGCCGAGTACTCTGAAGAGGAAGATGTCCCTCCTCCTCCTCCTCCGCCGTTCTTCTAGTTGGGTTGCGTTAGCATCGCTCTCCTCCTCTTCCTTTTTGGTGTCTCGATGCCAATGGGGGAGAAGAGTAGAGTTCTATTAGTTATCTACGGGTTCCTTGCCGGGGTTTTCCGGGGTTTGCCGTTAGCACAATGCCCCTTGCGTTCTCATTGCTTCTTATGGCATTGTGCTTTCCCTTTCGCTTTATGTATGAACTATCTGCTTTCGTTCCATCTGTTGGACAAGTTTGTGCTATGTGTGTGAACCATGGATATTTATATTTTGCTATGACTATGTCTATTGTTGTTTATAATATCTTTGCGAACTCTAGCTCGGTTTGTCATCGCCAACCAAAAAGGGGGAGATTGAAAGGGTATTTTACCCTATGCTATTTTTGGTTGACAATGACACCATGGTTAGAGTGGACTAATGCTATTTCTAGTGTCTTACACAGGTTCTAGTCCAATGCTATGATGAAATGTTATCGGAGACCCCCCCCATTTTGATAACGAAGCTTCGCACCGGAGTTTTCCCTTTTCATGTAATTTGAGTCCGGTTAGGAGCTCCGCACTATTAACAGGGGTTCTCTCGATGAGCTTGTTGGGGATGATCACCTAAGCCATATACACATCCCTTTCTCCTACCTAATCCATCACCAAAGAGAGAAGAGAAGAAATCCTATCCACCTGAGCCTTTTCTGCAGATCCGGTTTTCAGACCGGTTGGACCGACTCCCATACCGGACCGTCCGGTGTCAGGATCGGAAATCCGGACTCAAACCGGATTCTTCGGTTTTCTCACTCCGAGTCTATCCGAGTCTGGGTACTGAGAGCAGTTTCGGTTTCAGTCCGGTTTTCCGGGCTGTGGACCGGACCAACCGAACTTACCGGACCTTGCGTTTTTGGCTCAAAACGGCTAGTTTTTCTCCTTGAGTATAAATATCCCTTCTTCCAGCTTGAGTAGGTTGGGCATTCAATTTATATCATTTCTTGAAGCTCTCTCTCTCTCTCTCTCCCCATTGTTGAAACACAAAAGCTTGAGGATCTCCCATTCTACCCAACCAAATCCAAATCCCTTTGGTAGAAAGGAAGAGGAGGTCCTGATCTACGTTTCCACCAAGCCAAAGTTCATTCCCCCTTGAGTTCATCGAGTTAGCTTGTTACTCTTGGGTTTGTGGGAAACCCTAGGCGGCTAGGGTCGCCCGGAGGCATTCGGCTTGTGATTTGCCGCGTGGAAAGTTTGTGAGGGTTTGGAGACTACCTTAAAGTCTACCACGAGTAAGTGAGCTATTCCTTCGTGGGATAGGCTCGGAGAAGAAGGTGAGCCTTCGTGGCGCGTGAGGAATCCTTCGTGGAACCTCACACCTCTCCAACGTGACGTAGCCCCCTTCCCAAAGGTGGTGAACACGGGAATACATCTTCGTCTCCGCGTGCTTCGGTTATTCCTTAACCGATCTCTTACTTGTGTTGCTTATCTTGTGATAGCCTTCGAGCTTGAAGTATCTTGTACATCATCTAGGTTGCCTCACCTAGTTTGCATTTAGGCTCACTTATATTCCGCAAAGCCTAAAACTTGCAAAAGATTATAAAGAATTTTGTAGAAACCTATTCACCCCCCTCTAGGTTAACCATCTTACACTTTCATACAATAAAATAGAAAAGTAAAGAATCCAAGAGGATAGCGGTGCAGAGTTTTTTGAACAGGAGAGGGGCCTAAAAGACCCTAGAAGCTGCATTAATATATCATCAGTGGGTAGAAAATACAAACAGGACCCCAAAGAGAAAAGAAAATTACAAATCAGTCCTAGAAATTTGCAAGGAGGACCCTAGAACTATTGCTAAAAAAGCAATCGGGTCCTTTGACCTCTCCACCGTTGGTGAACCTTTGCCGCCGGCCACCTCAGCACCCGCGGGGACGAACCACTTGGGGATGAATAGGCGCATGAGCCCGGTGCAAGGTTCCAGGGAAGACCTCCACAGCGGAGGTTGACGAAACGCCTTGCCGACACCAAATATGGCGACCCTTTCGGCCAAGGATCGCGTCGGTGCTCTCGGCCACCACATGATGCGCTCGAAGCAGCAGCTTGTACTCCAATCGGTGCCGAAGACGGACTGACGGCGCCCTGAAAGAAGAGCTCCCCTTGCCTTTACGGCTGGCCGGAGATCCGTTCAGCGCACCATCAAGGAACAACCGACGGGGAAACAAAGCGGCACCTTTATTTTTGGAGATCGTGGCTCACCCCACCGTCCGGAGCTTCCCTTCTCCCCTCGCCTCCATAGTCGTACAGAGAGCGGAGTAGTACATTGCGGAAGAACCCTACAAAGCAGCAGATCCGGCCGCACAGATCTTCTTTCCAGCTCCAAGCTACAGGCAAACAACCTAAAACGCCAACCCTAGAACTTACTTTACGAAGCGAGACACCTTGCGTCAGCCATCCCCAAGAGGCATCGTGGCCGGGGACGACCTCAACTCGGGCCGGCTCTCTGAGGAAGGAGACTATCAACGAGCGGTACATAGTGAGGAGAGAGCCAGGAAGGGGGCGAATGGTTGGCTCGGTGCAGAGTTTTGGTGCTACAGATATTTCAAGAGCAACCGTAGTACCAATACACAAACTACACTAGTATAAAAGTTATGAGCCTTTCTGAAAACATTAAAAGCAGAATAAACAAGCGTCTCTACAAATTCCACAGATTTCAAAGTCAAATTCGATCTGCACGCAAAGAAGCAAAGGGAGAGAAAACCAATCGTAGAAGGGCAAAAACAAGAAAGCAGGAATTTTAAACAGTATCCATATATCTGGATTTTCATTTCTACTCCGTATTTCTCTATGTAGGTCGAATTTAGACATGAATTTTGTACTGTCGTCGATGCATATCTTTGTAACTCACTTATTTTCTTACCAAACAAAATTAAAAAATATTATATCTTACCAAATAAAATTAAAGCAAAAGCACTCTTTGGGAAACTCCATGGACAAGTTCTTGCAATGAGAGTTAAAGAAACTAAGAATCGGTTGTTGTAGAGCAGACTGTAGAGAGATTCAGAAGAAATCTTTTGAATTGGCTTCCATATATATGTGGCAACAAGTTATACAAGAGGGTGGTCGATGTGGGCACAGGCGCCTCACAGAGACCAACATTTTCCACACAAATTAGAATGAAAAAAAAAAGTTTACATGGTTCTCATTCTCACATTGCCGTGCAGTTTTCCATCGGGCCATTGTCGTCGTCAGCGAACCACGGAAGCTGGAGCGCGGCGGCGGCCGTCAGCCTCTTGTTGGGGTTGCAAGTGAGGAGCCCTTTGAGGACCTTGAATCCGTCCTCGGACAGCAGCTCCTCGGGGAACAGCTCACGCAGCAGGTTGCCGTGCCACCGCCCTTGCCGCCGCTGCTGCCGCTGCTCTTGACGCCATAGCGCCACCATGCCGGCCACGAACGACGACTCGTATGGCCTCCACGCCTTCTTCCCCGGCACGCCGAGAACGTCGTAGATCATGTAGAGCTGGTCCGAGTCGCAGTTTCCGTTGAACAGCGCCTCCCCGATGAGCAGCTCCCCCATCACGCAGCCGAGGGACCACGCGTCGACGCGCGCGTCGTAGCCCGGCGTCTCCATGAGCATCTCCGGCGCGCTGTACTGCGTAGTTCCGGCGGACCAGTACGCGCCGCCGATCTTCTCTGCGGCCGCCACCGACATCGCCGAGCCGAAGTCGCCGATCTTGACGTTGCCGACGCCGCCGACGAGGACGTTCTCGGTCTTGATGTCGCGGTGCACGATCCCGTGCCTGTGCATCGCCGCCGCGCCGGACAGAAGTTGCCGCATGGCGCGGCGCGCTTCGGGCTCCGGGAACGCTCGGCCGGTGCGGCGCACGCGTTCGTGAAGGACGCGGTCCAGGGACGTCCCGGCGTGCTCCATGATGAGGGAGTAGTCGTTCTCGGTGCCCGGCGCGCGCGCGACGCCGTGGAGGTCGACGACGGAGGGGTTGCCGTGGCAGGCGGCCATGAAGCAGGCCTCCCGCAGGAGCTCGCCGACGGGTATGGAGAGGCAGTCTTCGCCTTCGCGGATGGTCTTCATGGCGACGGTCTGGCCGGTTGTAAGGTGCCGCGCCTTGGTGACGACGGCGGTCGTGCCCTCTCCTAGCGTGCACAGATCCTCATAGCAGCGGGTGCTGCGCATGCGCCGCGACTTGCTCGTCGTCTTGCTGATGGTTGTGTGCTCCGAGGCCGCGGCGGCGGCGACGTCGTCGACCATGGCGGAAATGGCAGCGACTCGCCAGGCGGTCATGGGTGTCTCGCTGGCTTCGTGCTCGTCGATCATGGCGCAGATGGAGGCGACCTGGGACGCGATGGTAGCCGTTCCCTCGGCTCCGGCGGCGTGATGGTCGTCGTCGGCCATGCCGCAAGCGGGGAGTGCTACCATGATGATGATGGCTAGGATTGTGAGATCGCGTAGTGTGCAAAGTACTCCAAGAGCGCAAGGTAACGATGAGAGGAATTCGACCATTATATGGAGGAGGATCGAGCCGGCCGATCACGATACAAAATCGGAAACGACCGAAAGGCGAAAGCTTAGAGCGCACGCGAGCACGCATGCTCGTGTTTCTTTGAAACGAAGCGCGTATCCGTGTATGCAAGGGATTGAGCTCAAAAGAGAACACGGATACTCTTAGAAAATTGGCAACTCACGTTCCAGAATTGAGCTCAAAAGAGAATATACCAAAATCAAGCCCAGCTAGTTTTTTCTTTTCTCGGCTGAGATTTCCGGACCTTCTCAAAAAAAAAAAAAAAGCTGAGATTTCCGGCCGCTAATCGAACAATTACCGGAAAAATCGTTCCCTCTCGACAAATATTCACTCAATTAAATATTTCAGGTAATTTTTTATTTGGTACTAGTACCCCATTTCACTTTTTTAGGGTACTTTAAGAAAATAGTTTGACCGTAAATTTGGTTAATAATATATAGATTATATGTCAGTAAAATTGTACCGAGAGTCATCTTTAAATATGAATCTAATGGTATAATTTTTATTAAAAGTAGTTCGTATTTTATTGATCAAATTATGGTCAGTTTTTTTTCTTGAACTACGTATTAGTCTAATAAACCGAAATAGAGGGAGTATGTGAACAGTCGACCACACGCAACAAGTTGAGTACGAGGGTTTCTCGTCTCCCTCGAGGCAAACCCTAGGGGCCAAGGCCCCAGAGAAACGGCTCAAAAGACATGGTCTTCATCTCTTTTGGTTGCGCACAATTTCTTGGGTTGCATTGGTTGGGAAACAATCATCACGTTGTTTGATAGGTTGCACACATGGTTTTCGTCCGGATGATGCAAATGGTAGACATTTGGTTGCCCACATGAGTGGGCATATGGTTATCAAGATCCAAATATGTAACATACTACCTTTTGTGTAATATTAATAAGGACATATTTGAGCATTGCATGCATGCATTATACTTGCACCTTGGTTCAATCAAACCAACACAAACAAAACCCTAATTTTGTTCTCTCTTAAAACCATTCAAATGGTTCTTATATGTTAAAATTACTCCAAACAAGAGGAACCCAAAATAAATAAAAGGGTCCCCTAATATTTTTTATAGTCTTATAAAAGTTCCTGTATTTTTGAATTATTCAAAACAGAAATTGAATTAAATACAAAAGAGAAATCAGAAAACAGAAAAAAACAGTTTTCCTAGAAAAAAATAACTAAACCTAGCTCTACTGGGCCGAGCCCACCTCTCCTCTCCTCTCTCTCTGCCGCCAGCACAGCGCGCAGCAGCCGGCCCACCCGGGGCCCAAACCAGCCCGCCTGGCCCATACCTCTTCGCTTGTTCTATTCTCATCTTCCTCCTCGTCGGTGGATGCAGCGAAGCAGCTCGCTATCGCCAGCGTCGCCGGCGCCGACCAAGATCCGTGTCGCCGCCCCCGAGCGTCTACAAGACAGCCTAGCCGCCGCCGACGAACCCTAGACGACCCCACTTCTCCTCTTCCTCTCCCTCTCTCGCTGCAGGGCCATGGCCGACGAACCCTAGCTTCTGCCACCATTCGTCCTCGTCGTCTCCGGCCACCCCGTGCCACACCGAGGCCACCGTTGAACGTGTAGGGTTCGCAGCATAGAAAACAAAAATTTTCCTACGATGTGAACTATATACCAAGATCTATCTACTAGATACAAACAACGGGCGGATGTATATCCGTAGAGAACATACCCTTGAAGACCGACAAAGCTTAACGAGTTCAACTCGTGGTTGATGTAGACGATATCTTGCCGATCTCAAGATCGAGAGGAAGTCCTAGCGCCGCAAATCAGCAGCGCATCCGTGCTCGCACACACGTTCGAGGCACCGAGCAACCTCCGCCTCCTCGCTCCAGCGATGCAGCGGAAGCACAACTCTTTCTTGCCGAATAGCCACCGGGAACATGTATCTCGCTAGTCCGAGACCATGGGAGATAAATTCTAGAGGGGGAGAGAGATCCTTCACTAGGAGGTGTGAGAGACAAGTGAGGAGGGGGCTCCTTTTATAGGAGGAGGAGGGGCACCCAAGGGGGTGGCCGCCGGCCATGGGGGCTGCCCCCTCCCCTCCTTCATTCATGTGGGTGGACACTCCACTCGCAAAATGCCCTTTAAAATCCCTCCACTCAAAAGTCCACTCAAATTCCCATTAAATTTCCACCAAATTTAATGCAAACTCTCATTAAATAAAACTCTTTTATTTTATTCAGAATTTTGTCAATTACTTTAATGACAAACATTCACAAATAACCCCTTGCTAGGATTCTATTTCACATGCATAACCACTTTATGCAATTTCACCCGAAAACCTGTTTCGGTATCTAGTGAAATAAATTCCTGCGCTTGTTCATTCTTTCGGCATGAAACATTTGCTCCAATTGGATGTCGGTGTCTCTTAAGTGTGTCACCCTACGGTTCGTGAATAATGCGGACATGATCGAGACCCCTCTCGGATCAATAATCAGAAGCGGGATCTGGAGACCCATACTGACTCCCACACATTCAACGATGACTTTCTTGTGATCGTCGGAACCTTTTACGCTAGTATCTTAATCCCTTTGTTTCACGATATATTACATGTCCGAGATTCGATCATCGGTATCTCCATACCTAGTTTGATCTCGTTACCGACATGCACTCTTTTCTCGTTCCTGTGATATAACATTCTAGTGATCAAATCACTTGCTTGCAAGCTAATCAATGTGATATCACCGAGAGGGCCCAGAGTATATCTATCCGTCATCGGGATGAACAAATTCCACTCTCGATCCATGAGCCTCAACATAACACTTTATTAGTTCTGAATCCATCTTTATAATCACCCTGTTACGGTGTGACGTTTGATGTTATCAAGAAACTCTTCCGGTGTTAGTGATTGACATGATCTCATGGTCTAAGGATTAGGATCACTTCGTAAGTTGTTATAGCAATATAAACTCAATGACTTTGATCGTAATGCTATACTTCGGATGAATGTTCATCACACCATTACACTAATGTTGTGATCCCGTTATTAACAACATCCAATGTCCATGATCAGGAAACCTTGATCATCTTGTTAATCAACGAGCTAGTTTATGAGAGAGGCATAACTAGGAACTTTCTGTTTGTTTATTAAACACACATGTATTAACGTTTCCGTATTAATACAATTATAGCATGCAAAATAAACATCTATCATATACTTGGAATACACATAATAAACACTTTATTATTGCCTCTCAGGGCATATTCCCTTCAGTCTCCCACTTGCACTAGACATAATAATCTAGTTACATAGTGATAAATCTAACACCCATTGAGTTCTGGTGTTGATCATGTTTTGCTCTAGGGAGAGTTTTAGTCAACGGATCTGCTACATTGAGATCCGTATGTACTTTACAAATCTTTATATCTCCATCCTTGACATGCTCGCGGATGGAGTGAAACCGGCGCTTAATATGCTTGGAATGCTTGTGAGACCTTGGCTCTTTGGCATTGGCAATGGCACCATTGTTGTCACAATAGATCACCATTGGGTCCAACGCGTTTGCCAGCACTCGTAGTTCGGATATGAACTCCTTCATCCAAACTGCTTCCTGAGCCGCTTCTGAAGCAGCAACATATTCGGCCTCCGTTGTTGATCCCGCTACCACAGGTTGTTTGGAGCTCCTCCAACTAACCGCTCCGCCATTCATGAGAAATACGTATCCGGATTGAGACTTAGAGTCATCCGGATCGGTGTCAAAGCTAGCGTCGACATAACACTTAGCGACGAGCTCTTCTTCACCTCCGTATACAAGAAACATATCCTTAGTTCTTCGTAAGTACTTAAGGATATTCTTGACCGCTATCCAGTGTTCCGAAACTAGATCCGATTGGTACCTACTAGTCAAACTAATAGCATGTGCCACATCCGGTCTTGTACATAGCATGGCGTACATTATAGAGCCTATGGCTGAAGCATAGGGGACTTTGTCCATTATCTCTCTTTCTTCCGCCGAAGCCGGACTTTGAGTCTTACTCAATGTCTTGCCTTGCAACATAGGTAAGAACCCCTTCTTACTTCCGTCCATTTTAAACTTCTTTAAAATCTTATCAAGGTATGTACTTTGCGATAGCCCTATTAGGCGCCTAGATCTATCTCTATAGATCTTTATGCCTAATATGTATGACGCTTCACCTAGGTCCTTCATTGAAAATTTGCTGTTTAGATAACTTTTAACATTGTTTAAAAGATCTATATCATTTCCGATCAATAATATGTCATCCACATATAATATCAGAAATGCCACATTGCTCCCACTCACTTTCTTGTAAATACAAGCTTCTCCATAAGTTTGGACAAATCCAAACTCTTTGATCACCTCATCAAAGCGGAGATTCCAACTTCGTGATGCTTGCTTCAATCCATAGATGGATCGCTGAAGCTTGCACACCTTGTTAGCATCCTTAGGATCGACAAAACCCTTTGGTTGTATCATATACAACTCTTCTTCAATATTACCATTGAGAAACGCGGTTTTGACATCCATCTGCCATATCTCATAACCGAAATATGCAGCAATTGCTAACATAATCCTAACTGACTTTAGCATCGCTACGGGAGAGAAAGTCTCATCGTAGTCAACTCCTTGAATTTGTCGAAACCCCTTTGCGACAAGTCGAGCTTTATAGACGGTCACATTACCATCAGCATCAGTTTTCCTTTTGAAAATCCATTTGTTCTCCACGGCCTTTCGGTCGTGAGGTAATTCCACCAAGTTCCAAACTTGATTTTCATACATGGATTCCATCTCGGATTTCATGGCTTCTAACCATTTGTTGGAATCCGGGCT
This sequence comes from Avena sativa, assembly GCA_916181665.1. NCBI lineage: Eukaryota > Viridiplantae > Streptophyta > Magnoliopsida > Poales > Poaceae > Avena > Avena sativa. The sequence goes on from OV702280.1 coordinate 432,187,828, forward strand.
CATCATCGCTTCTTCATACGTCGCAGGGTCATCATTTTCATCAACCATGAAATTCATGACAGGATTTCCGTACAGCTCGGGAGCTGCACGCGTCCTGTTTGACCTGTGAGGTTTGGTAGTACTCTCTTTCGGAGTTTCATGATCATTATCATTAGTTCCCTCTTCAACAGGTGGAGCCAACTCCGGAACAACTTCCGGCGCTGCGCTACTCGCCATACTTTGAAGAGAAGGTTCCACAACCTCTTCGAGTTCTACCTTCCGACTACTCACACCTTTCGCGAGAAACTCTTTCTCTAGAAAGGATCCATTCTTGGCAACAAAAACCTTGCCCTCGGATCTGTGATAGAAGGAATACCCAATAGTTTCTTTAGGGTATCCTATGAAGACGCATTTTTCCGCTTTGGGTTCGAGTTTATCCGGTTGAAGTTTCTTCACATAAACATCGCATCCCCAAACTTTAAGAAATGATAGCTTAGGTTTGTTTCCAAACCACAATTCATACGGTGTCTTTTCAACGGATTTAGATGGTGCCCGATTTAAAGTGAATGCAGCAGTTTCTAGTGCATAACCCCAAAATGACAACGGCAAGTCCGTCAGAGACATCATAGATCGAACCATATCTAATAAAGTACGATTACGACGTTCCGACACACCATTTCGCTGTGGTGTTCCGGCAGGTGTGAGTTGTGAAACAATTCCACACTCTTTCATGTGAGTGCTAAACTCGTAACTTAGATACTCACCTCCACGGTCGGACCGTAGAAATTTGATCTTTCTATTACGATGATTTTCCACTTCATTCTGAAATTCCTTGAACTTTTCAAAGGTTTCAGACTTGTGTTTCATCAAGTAGATATAACCGTATCTACTCAAATCATCCGTGAAAGTAACAAAATAACGATATCCATCTCGCGCCGACACACTCATTGGACCACATATATCAGAATGTATGATTTCCAATAAATCTGTCGCCCGTTCCATTGAACCGGAAAACGGCGTTCTAGTCATCTTGCCCATAAGGCATGGCTCACATGTATCAAATGATTCATAATCAAGTGATTCCAAAAGTCCATCCGAATGGAGCTTCTTCATGCGTTTAACGCCAATATGACCTAGACGGCAGTGCCACATATATGCGGATATATCATCATTAAGTTTAATCCTTTTAGCATCAACATTATGAATATGTGTAACATTATCATCGAGATCTAATAGAAATAAACCATTCATCATCGGTGCATGACCATAAAAGATTTCATTCATATAAATGGAACAACCATTGTTCTCGGATTTAAATGAATAACCACTTCGCATCAAACACGATCCAGATACAATGTTCATGCTCAGTGCAGGCACCAGATAACATTTATTCAAGTTTATAACTAATCCCGACGGTAAGTGGAGAGGCAGCGTTCCGACGGCGATCACATCAACGCTTGATCCATTGCCGACACGCATCTTGACCTCACCCCTTGCTAGCGGTCGCTTGTTCCGCAGCCCCTGATCCGAGTTACAAATATTAGCAACTGAACCGGTATCAAATACCCAGGTGCTACTGCGAGCACTAGTCAAGTACACATCAATAACATGTATATCATATATACCTTTGTTTGCCTTGCCGGCCTTCTTGTCTGCCAGATACTTGGGGCAGTTGCGCTTCCAGTGGCCAGTCCCCTTACAATAGTAGCACTCGGAATCAGACTTAGGTCCAACTCGGGGTTTCTTTTCAGGCGTGGCAACAGGCTTGCCGCCCTTACTTCCCTTCCGTTTTCCCTTCTTATCTTTCTTGAAACCAGTGTTCCTATTGATCATCAACACTTGATGTTCCTTTTTGATCTCCACTTCTGCAGTTTTAAGCATTGACAGAAGCTCGGGGAGAGACTTCTTCATGCCTTGCATATTATAGTTCATCACGAAGCTCTTATAGCTAGGTGGCAGAGACTGCAGAACACGATGGATGCCTAAGTCAATGGGAATCGATATTCCCAAGGACACAAGCTTATCGGCGTAACCCGACATCTTGAGTACATGCTCACTAACGGAGCTGTGCTCTTCCATCATGCAGCTAAAGAACTTTTCTGAAGCGTTGTAGCTCTCTACAGCAGCATGTGTGTCGAAAATCATTTTCAACTCACCCATTGTATCAAATGCATTGCCGTTTTCGAAACGCTTTCGAAGTTCCGGCTCTAGCCCATACAATATGCCGCAATGAACTAAGTTGTGGTCCTCCTGACGAGTTTGATAGACATTTTTCTCCTCGTCAAGGGCATCATCAAAAGGTGGGGGGCCTAACGGCGCTTCTAGCACATATTGCTTTTGTGCAGCAGAGAGGAGAATCCTCAAATTCATGGCCCATTCAGTAAAGTTGCTACCGTTCGTTGCTAGTTTCTCTTTCTCCATGAACACATTGAAATTAAAAGCAGGTGGTGCCATCTACAACAGAATTTGTAAAGTTTAGACTAAGTGTATGATAGATTGAGTTCAACTAATCTATATTACGAATGAACTCCCACTCAAAAACGACATCCCTCGTGCCTTTTTGGTGATTACATGAACCAAATCCACTACACCAAGTCCGATCATCACGTGAGTCGGTATAGCTTCAAAGGCGAGCATCAAATGGGCATCATATCAACTATATGACTCATGCTTAACCTTTCGGTCCGTGTTCCGAGGCCATGTCTGTACATGCTAGGCTCGCCAAGTTAGAACCTTAGTATTCGCGTGTGTAACTGTTTTACACCCGAAATATGGTCGTGGATCCAAGAACACCCGATCATCACGTGATGTCTTGGAGCGACGAAAACATAATCGATGCATACTAAAGGAAGAACACATTCTTATCTTGATATTTAAATGAGGGATCATCTTATTATGCTAACAAAGCGCTAAACAAGCAATATAAGATGCTATCAAACATCATATGTTTATTAGTGAAATTATATGGTTCCCGCAGATGATCTCTATCATGTGCATCGTGGTATGATCACTATCATACCTATATGTGTAAATCCAAGGTCTATGGATTTTACACGCTATGTGTGTTGTAAGAGTATCATCTCATACTTCTACTTACAACACTACCATATCATAACACTAGCCCAGCAACAATCTAAACTAGACGCCTCTAATTTATCCATTGCAAGTTTTACGTGGCTTAGGGCTTTCGAGATAGAACCGTTCTTACCTACGAACATGAACCACAACGAGGATAATCAAATTGTTGACAACTCGCTTGCAAAATAGATATTGACTATAGTAGGAGAGGCAGACACCCGCTAGCCACTTATGCAAACTAGTTGCATGTCAAGCGTGGAACAGGTCTCATGTGCAAGGACATGTAAAGTTTGTCCGGGCCGCTTCATCCCACTATGCCACCAATATCCAAAATTACAACAAAGGAGCAACAACATGATCATCATCGCCCACATACTCATATGTGTACTACCCGTGTAAAGTATCTACGCATAGATCCGGCTCTGATACCACTGTAGGGTTCACAGCATAGAAAACAAAAATTTTCCTACGATGTGAACTATATACCAAGATCTATCTACTAGATACAAACAACGGGCGGATGTATATCCGTAGAGAACATACACTTGAAGACCGACAAAGCTTAACGAGTTCAACTCGTGGTTGATGTAGACGATCTCTTGCCGATCTCAAGATCGAGAGGAAGTCCTAGCGCCGCAAATCAGCAGCGCATCCGTGCTCGCACACACGTTCGAGGCACCGAGCAACCTCCGCCTCCGCTCCAGCGATGCAGCGGAAGCACAACTCTTTCTTGCCGAATAGCCACCGGGAACATGTATCTCGCTAGTCCAAGACCATGGGGGATAAATTCTAGAGGGGGAGAGAGATCCTTCACGAGGAGGTGTGAGAGACAAGTGAGGAGGGGGGCTCCTTTTATAGGAGGAGGGGGGAGGCACCCAAGGGGGTGGCCGCCGGCCATGGGGGCTGCCCCCTCCCCTCCTTCATTCATGTGGGTGGACACTCCACTCACAAAATGCCCTTTAAAATCCCTCCACTCAAAAGTCCACTCAAATTCCCATTAAATTTCCACCAAATTTAATGCAAACTCTCATTAAATAAAACTCTTTTATTTTATTCAAAATTTTGTCAATTACTTTAATGACAAACATTCACAAATAACCCCTTGCTAGGATTCTATTTCACATGCATAACCACTTTATGCAATTTCACCCGAAAACCTGTTTCGGTATCTAGTGAAATAAATTCCTGCGCTTGTTCATTCTTTCGGCATGAAACATTTGCTCCAATTGGATGTCGGTGTCTCTTAAGTGTGTCACCCTACGGTTCGTGAATAATGCGGACATGATCGAGACCCCTCTCGGATCAATAATCATAAGCGGGATCTGGAGACCCATACTGACTCCCACACATTCAACGATGACTTTCTTGTGATCGTCGGAACCTTTTACGCTAGTATCTTAATCCCTTTGTTTCACGATATATTACATGTCCGAGATTCGATCATCGGTATCTCCATACCTAGTTTGATCTCGTTACCGACATGCACTCTTTTCTCGTTCCTGTGATATAACATTCTAGTGATCAAATCACTTGCTTGCAAGCTAATCAATGTGATATCACCGAGAGGGCCCAGAGTATATCTATCCGTCATCAGGATGAACAAATTCCACTCTCGATCCATGAGCCTCAACATAACACTTTATTAGTTCTGAATCCATCTTTATAATCACCCTGTTACGGTGTGACGTTTGATGTTATCAAGAAACTCTTCCGGTGTTAGTGATTGACATGATCTCATGGTCTAAGGATTAGGATCACTTCGTAAGTTGTTATAGCAATATAAACTCAATGACTTTGATCGTAATGCTATACTTCGGATGAATGTTCATCACACCATTACATTAATGTTGTGATCCCGTTATTAACAACATCCAATGTCCATGATCAGGAAACCTTGATCATCTTGTTAATCAACGAGCTAGTTTATGAGAGAGGCATAACTAGGAACTTTCTGTTTGTTTATTAAACACACATGTATTAACGTTTCCGTATTGATACAATTATAGCATGCAAAATAAACATCTATCATATACTTGGAATACACATAATAAACACTTTATTATTGCCTCTCAGGGCATATTCCCTTCAGAACGCGTCTCGTCAAGCTGAGCCTCCCCACCGAAGGAATCGATGCGAGGAGCCCCCAATCGTCGCCAAGGTTGCCGCCTCCTCGAGATCCGGCCACCGTGTTCTTCACCGATATCGGCGTCGTCCGTGTTCGCCTCGCCTCCCCGACGCCACTGCCGTGCTCCTGGTGAGCTCCCGGTGCGCAAGCACCTCTCTGTTTCCTCCCTCTCCCCCTGTGCTGGCCTCCCCGCGTGAGCCCGACGTCGCCGCCGCTTGCCGTCGTCGCCCCGCCGTCTCCGGTGACCTTCTGCTAGCGGTGCCGCCACTTCCTGGTCGCTCGCGATGCCCTCTCTCCAACGCGCCCCTCCGCGCATCCAGGCGCGCGCGGGATCGAAAGATCCGTGCTCGATCTGGAGCTCCACCATTGATGACATCAGCATGACGTCATGCTGATGTCATAATCTCCTTTTCCTTTTTCTTTTATTATTTTCTGTAAATAAGAAAATGCTGACAGGTGGGCCCTGTCTGTCAGGGTTTTAATCTTTTATGTAAATGTTTTCTGAAATTAATAAAATTCTGACATGTGGGCCTTATTTGGAAATTAATTTAAAGACTCCAAAAATGATTTAAAATGAATTAAAATTTGATAAATTCATAACTAATTCATTTTAAATCAGAAAAATACAAATAATATATCAAAATGTTTAGAAAAATGAACTCTATCTAACTAAGCTATGATCATACATTGTTAATCAACTTTCATGACAAGTTTAATTAGAAGAACCAATTAAACCCCATAGGTGATTCTGATGATCCCCTGTTTTAGGGTTTGGACCTCTCGGACCCCCTTTAAAGTGACCAAGCATGTTCTAGGGTTTATTTCAATACTATTTAACTTGTCATATCATCCATATTGTATGAGCATTGCACATGCCATGTGTTCAATGTTGCTTTCTCTTTTTCGGTGATTGGTTCTTGCGAATAGGAACCGAACCCGAGGCTGTAGTCAACACCACTGAAGAGCAGTACTAGTTCAACAACGGACAAGGCAAGCGAAGCCCCACTCATACATATGAATCCTATGTTTACAAAGTATTTCATTCTCCTCATATGCATTCGGTTCAACAGTCTTTTATCAATAGATAGAGTAATAGCATAACTAGGGTTTGGCTTATAAGCATCGCTCATTCGGGTGATGCATCGGAGATGAGAATGAATCTAGAATGGTAGGATGTGGTGATGTGATCAAAGATAGATAATAAATATGCTAAGACTTGTATGGGAGGCCATGGGGTGGTGGTTTTTGCAGTCCTATACTTGCCACCCTTAGGACCTGATGTTTTTGTCTCTTGAACCAAGACGAGCGTACAACCACACGGGGGCCTGAAAACCCCCTCGACTCACTAACTTGCCTAGTCCTCCTTATTGCCAATCAATACGGTAGACAATTCCTGACAGGGCCTCAAACAATGTTCACCTCACATCATTCTCAAGGAACAATACAGTTGGACATTCCGTGTAGTACTGAAAACGTTGTTAACCGATCAATACGGTCCTCCATAGCTCTGCGCTGATGCCAAATGACTACAGATGGGGTTTGAGAATGTTGGAACAAAAAAAAGAACAGGGCACTATATTTTCTTGAACAGACCATCCGATTGCCTTCATTACAAAAGATCTTTACATGTATTCTCTCTACAAAAGCTATGGTGACAACAACCAACAACATCACAACAAAAGAAGAAGAATGATCATTAACCACAAGACAGAGGAAGCAGGGACAACAACAAATCAGGGCCATATTATGGGCAGCTTTAAAATTAGAACCAAATACATTTTTTGCCATGGTTACTTTTAATGTCGTCTTGTGTTTGCACCCCGTATCGTAACACCATGTAAAAATTTGGTGAACCCAAGAAAGTTTAGCTTGCCATCCGTTTTTCTGATCCAATCTTGCACGATGGAATAATGAGTTGGAGCAAGATTTAGTTCCTGTAAACAAGGAGGGAGGTCACATAACCCGCAAAAACATATGATTAAGGTCTTCCTAGGTTCTCAATTCAGGAAACAAGAAAGATTACGCTGACAAGTCTCAACCGAGGTAAATGCGGTGTTAAATTACTGTGAGACTACGTACCTGTGCCAACTCCTCAACTGATATGACTCTGTTGCCCTCCTGTTCAAAGTGCTGGAAAGATGTTCCAGCAATATCCTCCCACCTGTCCAGAGCCTCAAGCTGGTAAGGGCTGATAGCTGCAGCACAGAACTCTTCAAAGTCCATACTTCTGTATGCAAGCGGTTCCAACTGATAGAAAGACAATAAAGGTATCAGCAAACTCAACTACCAATTAACACAAATGTTATCAGATGGAAAATAAAACTGAAACATGGAAAAGATTCTAAACGATATCAGCAACTTCATCTAGCAATTGCTAGTTGAAGCTTTTTTTTTCATGCCAAAAAAAAAACTTGCTAGTTGAAGTTTTTTTTAATCATGGAGCTTGACTAGCAAGGGGAGTTGATTTCCTGTCTGTGTTGGTTTGTGTAATTGCTAGTTGAAGTTTTTTTTTTCATGTCAAAAAAAACTTCAACTAGCAATTACACAAACCAACACGGACAGGAAATCAACTCCCCTTGCTAGTCAAGCTCCATGATACAGACATCATATATAACTAGATGAGAAGGAAACTAATTCAAATGTGCTGAAAACCAAATTTACTCTACTAAAGCACCAGCAATGTTAGTTTGTCAAGGATGTTCTATGATAACTTTCCATATCTTCTAGTCCAAACACAAGCAACAGATTATTATGATAGCAGAGCCAGAAAAACCAACGAGGAAACCATCCATGCTTACGGTCAGTACTGAAAGATCCTTACCGCATGCAAAAACTCAAGAATTCTTGATTCCTTCATCGCATCAGTCAAATATCGCGTTAGAGCCTGAATAAGACCATGAAACACTGCTATTAGATGGAGATGATATACGGCGACATTTCATCTGAAGGCAAGAATACGTGTTCATCTTTATGACAGGCACCCTCTGATGGTCTTTATAAGACGCATTCTCTAGAATTGATCTCCAATGATAATTTATATTATGATATACTGTAAATAAGTACAATTCATGATCAAATTGATGTACTCAAACACGAAAGCATCACTAAAACCATATATTGTTTGAGTGACTGATATTAAAACACTGCCACATTTGATCACAAAAATAAACGGAGTAATCTTCGAAAGCATAATAGAACTCACAGTTCGAAAGTTGTCAAGTGTCACAACTCCATCTCTAGGCTCAAGTAGCTTAAACTGTAGCCTAAGATACAAGAGTTCATCATCCTTTAAAGACTTGGATAATGCCTGAGGTAAAGAGCTAACTGTTAGAACCTTTAGATCGTCAATAAGAACGAAAGTTTAGCTTATAGTAAAAGTTACACAACGACTTGCTGGTACAAATTCATATAAAGGAGTTCCATGGCGAAGATTCAAACAGTTTCTAAGCTATACCATCACAAATAAAAGTAGCATCCAACATACGCCATTTGAACAAAACATGTGATCATAATATGAAAAACTAAATTCATTGTATTGGCAAAGAGCTTAGCCAGCATATATCAATAAAGGAAAGAGGTTCCCACTGCCACACTGACATGCATAAGTGGGACCCGGACCCCCACCCCACCACCACCACCCCTACCTGCACAAAGTTTGTTTACCCACACATGCACATTATCACTATCAATAAGACGGATGAAACGAGATAATGTCATGGGACTCAACAAATATACCTTCAGCGCCAAACGTTTAAGAGGTGTGGCACGAAGATATTGCTTAATTAATCTGTAGATAAGAATGTCCAGTGGAATCTGCCTTTGATCATCCCGCAACCAAGGGTGAGCTGCAGAGGAAACAAAATATCTTCGTATTATGGTCCCGCAGTCTCATATAGGATGCATACAGTAATTTTCTCGTAAAATAAGTTCTACGGAAAAAAATCACAGCAAAATACAAAAATGAGTATAGCTACATCACACGAGATACTTAATATGCATTTCAGACAACTTACTCAATGCTTGGACAGCAGTCATCCTTTTCCGGTAATCCTTGTTCAGAAATCTTTTCACAAAATCCTTAGCTTCAGCTGACACTGACGGCCATGGAGAATCGTCGAGGTTAGGATCAGCTCTCAATACAGACCGGAATATTCCTGATTCGGTCCGTGCCCAAAATGGACGACTACCACAGAGCAAAATATATGTTATGACACCTATACTCCAAATGTCAGCTTCCATACTGTATGATCTGTGTAGAACCTCTGGGGCAACATAATATGCACTTCCAACAATATCATTTAGCCTTTCATCTGCATTATACAGCATATGAAAATATGAAGTAGCCGTTAGTGGAAGAATAATTAGCACAGGGTTCATTCCAACCATCAAGGAACATGCCAAGATTAACTGTCAGATATGAATTCAGTCACTGTTGATCGGGAACATCAACAGGCCAACAGCTCTGCCAAACTATGGCCATCGAGTGAATTATATGATGCAGACTTAGAGGTAAGGATTACAATATAACCAACAACCAATTTTTTGTACTCCCTCCATCCTGAAAAGGATGTCGCGAACTTGTCTAAATATAAATGAATCTATATACTAAATAGTGTCTAGATACATTCAAATTAGACAAATCACCGCACGCTAATGTTTTTAGATACAGCTAATTTTAAATTTATTGTCATGTCATGCCAATCATCAAGGCTGTAGCATATGACAAAATTCAATTTTCGTATGTCACAAACCTCCTTCTTCCTATGTTTCATTGTCTTAGTTATATTGAATTCTCAACATAAAGGTTATCTCCTTTTCAGTTAACAATAACATATAATTAACAGAAGAGTTATGAGATCATATTGGCTTTGGATCACAATGGCTTTTTGAATTACCTTATGTCTATGATGTTTGGCTGCCACATATAAATAAGGCAAACAGCAACATGAAAAGATCTACAGCGACGCTATTGGACAAAAAAAGAATATCGGTTTTACCAAATAGTGTGTCAGTTCATGGAGTTTGTCAGAACCTAGTAAAATTGGACATATATGCTCATGTTAGCCTGGGCAGATACTATGTGGTGAATGCCAGTTTTTCTTAAACCATTCTACAAGAACATGATTTAACCTTGCTGGGTACTACCTCCGTTCCGTAAAAGAAGGCATATAAATTGTTACTGAAGTCAAACTATGTAAAGTTTGACCAAGATTATAGAAAAATCTATTGAGAACTATGATATTATATAGATATAATGTGAAAATATGTCATGATGTATCCGACGATATTGATTTGATCTGGTAGATGTTGATAGTTTTTTTTCTGAAACATTGGTCAAAGTGTGCATCATTTGACATTTAAAAAAAAATTATATGTCTGATTTTATGGAACAGAGGTAGTAAAGTTGAACTGTAAGGGTTACTACAGAGGTAGCTTCAGAGACTCAAGAATGGAAGATTGCATCACATGCTATATGACAGGTTGGTTGGTAAGTGTGAATGGATGGGAATCCTGGCTTCATCAAGGAATCAGGTCACAGTTTCTAATATACTAAGAGATGTACATATATGTACCATCATAGACATGTCAAATCACTCAAAATGGCCAAAGTAGCAAAACAAACTACATCCAATGTTTCTTTGGTAAGTTATACCAGGTGCTATTTCTTTTAACTATAAGCAGGAAAGAGAGATACCCGATAAGCAGGAAACAAAGAAAACTTAGGAAATGTGATTAATGTAAGATCAACATGATGATCCATTGACAATAGGAAAACAGATCAGCAGTAACTAATAAACGTGTTGTACCAAGCGAAGAGGAGGATCGAACTATTTTACCTGGTCTAATGAAATCAGAGAGACCAAAATCAATCAACTTCATAGGAGCATTTTCATCTCTTGTTGTGAAAAGGAAATTCTGTTCAAATGAAAATAACTATGTCATTAAATGCTGTCTAGTATTTTCCAGGAATTGAAGACCACAGACATAATGAATGTCCCTTATAAGAAAGAACACTACAGTCCAGCTTTAGATGTCAGAGATGGAACTCGTTGAAACACCAATGTGATTGCATACATCCATAAACGACAAATAAAATAGATTAATTTTGATACCTCTGGCTTTAAATCACGATGCACTACTCCCTGAAGATGACAGAAGGCCACTACGCTCAAAATCTGTACAACAATCGCTTTAGCATCTTCTTCTGTGTACCTCCCACCTCTTCAATAGTTCAAGTTTTCATCCTCAGTAAGCATTAACAAGAGATATTGCTAGTTTGCTACAAAGGATAAAGAAATCATAGAAAGTACCTCGCTAATATTCTGTCTAGCAACTCTCCGCCCTCACATAACCTGTTAAAAGGGAAAGCACGTGAGAAAATACTGCCAGGCGTGTGTTATAAAAGATGTGATAAAATGATTATATATGATGTTACATACACTATATGATGTTACATACACCGAATGATATACTCTTTCCGCTCCTTTTTATTGTATTTGTTTTTTGAAAAGTCAAACTTTACTATCTTTGACTAAGTTTCTAGAAAAACTATCAAACTTCTATAATACTAAATCAGTATAATTAGATTAATCATGAAACTTATTTTATTTATTTAGTATTGTAGGTGTTGATTTTTTTTCTATAAACTTGGTTAAAGATAGAAAATTTAACTTTTCTGAGAAAAATTATGCACCTTATAGAAAGGAATGGGGGAGTATAAAACAAGGAAAAATTAAGTAGGTTTCATAAAGTTGTCTTTCAGGCATGTCAGGACTCTGAAATCATACGTATCTCAACAGAAGACCAAGTTATAAGCGGTTAAAATGGTAACAAAAAGATCATAAAAACATACTCCATGACAATGTAGACATTGAGGGCATCCTCACAGGAATCATAGAATTTGACAAGATTGTTGTGCCCTGATAGAGCTTTCAAAATCTTCACTTCCCTACGAACATCTTCGATGGATATGGCTGTTGTCATCTGCCAAACACAAGAGTAAAACCCTTAAACAAGTAACTAAACAGTAGTGCTAATCAATTCATCCATGCACTCCTGCAAATTTAAGTAATCTGCATAACCAAATAGCGAGACAGAAACATCACGATGCATATCCAAATGAGGAATGCTGTCCCATAAAATAATTATTCAGGTGCATAAATGCCGTATACTATTAAGAATATACAGGACTATTTTCTAGAGCAAGTCACGGTACTGGATGTACAGGTGGTATTCTGGAAAGCCTAGTTGCATCATCATAGTTACCTATAAAATGAGAGGGAATCAATCAAATAACAAGTTAATTGAGATACATTTCCAACTTTTGCTACTTACTGGCTGAGGCCTTTGCTTTCTTCAAATGTCCATACAGTATTTGATTGCAAATTCACATTTGTAGTTTCTCAACAAGACCTTTACAATTATTTTCTAGAAAGGTATTAAGGACCAGCTGTTAGAGCTGAAGCTACTGATCTCACACCATTAACCATGTAAGTTACAAAGAACACGAATCTGCACAACGTAAAGGTGCCTATGAATGATGTCTTTTAAGACTTCGGAAACTGATATGGTAGCAGGCAGTGGTGTTCAACTATGGGTTGAGTTAATCCCAGCCAGAACCAGTAGCCCAGGCACAGTTCTATTTATTTTGCTTTTTTTTAGCTGTATTTATTTTGTTGTTGTCAACTGGACCAGGTACGCTAGTGCAAAAATTATAATATGGCGGTTTACGTGGTTAGGTGGAAACCATTGCTGAACACCCCCAGTAGCAGGAGCTTCAGAGGAGCATTTATTAGATAATCCAGATGCCAGTTACATATGGATTGCCAAATTAATGACAAGATAATTGTAGCAACCTCCACTGACACCCCTCGACCCGCTACAAAATCATGTTAAGTTAGGATAACAAGATGTCATCTATTGGAGTATAACACGGTCTGCCAGAGAGACTGTATTTAACAAACATTATGGTTTGTACCCCGACCACACAGAATGTAATAAATAGCATGTGACCAGGAGGTCCAAAAGCAAAGCAGCCAACCAATGCACAACTGTACATTCTTATTCCATGAGCAGACCGATAAAGACCATCAAACAATTAGCTATTGACATCTTTGACATTCTAAGAAGCTATGTTAACCACTTAACCATCTGTGGTTTTTCTAGAGAGTAACCCAACCGAGGATCTGGATCATCAATAATTTCAAAATATCAATGTCCGATCGATGTAGTCCCTGGCAGTTAATGCAACCTAATGGACAATGTAGATCATTCTTTGAGATAGTGCTCGATTAAGCAATGCCACCCTATTGTGAATTTTCGCTTAATTAACTTTTGGCTAATAGTCTCCTTCCATCTTTCTTGACCTCAAACCTATTCGACAGATAGATAACCCGCTGATTGCAACTGGAAAATGACAATTCATATAGCAAGATTTGATACCCTGTATCTATTCTTCTTTTTTATATATCTCCTACACTGCAATCCAAACTAACATTACTGACAGGGCTGAAACTACAGCACTTGTATTCTTCAGACGATTGACTACTGGGACTAGTACAATAATGACAGCTTTCCGTTGCAGAATCCACCTCAAAATCTACAGGTCTTGATTAATGAACAAAAAGGAGACGTGACAAGGTAGGGTAGGACATGTACTGCTGATTGGTTAGAATATCATTAACCTACAGTGGTTTAGGAATTGGGTACGCCACCAAGAACTTAAACCACTGTGCTAGCCTAAAGCATAAAGTTTTTACCCGCGTTCACATTGACGTCCAATTCAGCAAGAATAGAAACCTGCCCTGAACCATAAGTAAATTTACTTCGCACCACGACAAACCAATTAGATACAACCATTGCTTCCTTCCCAATCTAACTATCTATGTGGGAAGAATATTGCAGAAACTTTAGTAAAGAATTAACCGCGTAACACTAGAATATCCTTCTTCAATCTTACTGTCCTTCCCCAGTCTAACTACCTACATGGCAATATAAAATTCGTGCTACCATTCAATGACAAATCTAAGAGTAATCCTAAAGGTTTTTAAGTAAACAAGACCCGCCGCGATACTTCAATCTCGATCATTTAGATCATCATGAACTACGATATAATTTCGTCGGTAGCTACGCAATGGCGCGAAATGCATGGCGGCTGCAGCGGCAACTTAAACAGCTGACATTTAGAAAATTCAAAATCCAAAGTTAAAAGGCTGGAAATCAGCATATTATGAGCAGCACCTCTCCCTCACCTTAGCTTTAGAAATGATCTTGACGGCGACGGTCTGCCCCTTGAACTCGCCCTTCTTCACAACGGCCGAGCAGGTGTGGCCGAAGTGTCCCCTCCCCACCTCCTTCCCTAGCTCGTACTTGGCCCCGAAGTTTTTCCCGAATCCGAAGGTCTTGTCCAATGGCCTTTCCGCTTCCGCGCCATCCGCGACAGCTCCAGGACCAGGTGAAGCACCCGCCGCGCCTTCCTCCGGTATCGTGCCCTCCTTGGGCTTCCCTCCTCCCAGCCTCTTGGCGAGCGTGGCCTTGATGTGCTTGGCTGGCGACGGCGGCGGGAAGGGCCGCTTGAAGAACCTCCTGGGCGTGGACCTCGCCGGCGACGGCGACACCCCGGCCGGCAGCGGGCTGTTCCCCCCGGCGGGGTACGGGCTGGGCCAGGCGACCCCGGGCGTCTGGTGGACCGGCGTGGTCGATCCGGACTTGCGGCGCCTCGGGGTCCCGGTCCCGGCCGCTGGCGCGGGCGCGGGCTGGCGCGGCGGGGTCTGCGGCACGCCGTTGGCGGGCGGCGGGGAGTGCGTCTCCGCGACGACCCCGTAGTCGTCCTCCGCGGCGCGCGAGGACGCGCCCTTGCCGTAGCACTGCCCCATGGCGCCCGGGCCGAGCCCCCCGCCTCAGGCCTGCCGGAGGCGGAGGACCGCCCGGATTAGGGTTAGGGTTTGGGGCCTGGAGCGGAGACCTCGCGGCTCCGAGCGCGCGCGCGCCGAGAGGGGAGGCGGGGGCGGGGCGGGTCGTCGCCTTCGTTCTGCGAAGGCGAAATGGGGGAAGGAGGACGAAGGAGAGGGGGGTGGAGAGAGAAAAATGGCGTCCTGTTTCTCTCTCCTGCCTCCCCCTCCCCCTCGGGTAACAGCCGGGACAGTCAGGGCAGGGAGGCGACTGTGAATCCCGCGGCCCCGCAGGGGTTGGAACGTAAAAAGGGAGCAGGCGCGCGCGAGCCAGAAAGTGAGATCTCGTTCCCTCTGTGTACTGGAAAGAAAAATTCAAGTGTAACGCCTTTCTGATCCGCGGGCCCACGTGCGTGCCCGGGACCCAGGAGTCAGCGACGGGACGCGCCGCGTACGGTGGCCGTGCGTGGAAAATTCGAAAGGTGGTTAAGGTGGCGGTGATAAATGCTGCGTATGACAGGTGGGGCCACGGAAGGTGACGTGGCCCGAGGCGCGCGTGGGCGGGTAGGAGTGTTTGGTGCCGTCCTCGGTGGCCGTGTGCTGGGAAGGGAGCGGCGCGGCGCTCCCGGGTGGCCGGGGCAGTTGGGTGCCTCTTTTGTCCACTTGTACCCGTTTTATCACGGCACAAACCTGCCTGTTTCCGGTGTAGGGAGTAGCTCATCTTGATAACCTGGCTTTTTTAATGGATTTTAGTGTTGCTTCCCTGGTTTTAGGTGGCTTTTGTAATGCCACCTTTCCTTTTGAAAAGGTTGTTTTTCCTTCTCCGTGTTATCATCGCGTCGGCGAGTACATTAGGTTGCCTCTAGTGACAAATGTAGGTCGATTTGTGGACATTAATACTGTTTTTGGGGCTATACTTTCATAGTTGGTCTAAATGAAAAATGTTTCTTCTAATGAAAAATGGAGTAATTCAACACCACAAATGTATATTCTACTCATGATCAAAATTCCATGTTCACCGCTAGTATATTTTTCCATGTTGATGGTCACTTATGTTTTTTTTTTTGCGCGCGGTGAAGCTTTTGTGCATACTTTTTTTTACGTGAGCTTGTGCATACTTGGCTGGCCCAAATCGCAGCTACATACATTTACGGCCATTAAGGCAGGTATATGCACAAAAAATACAATTTGTAAGAGTAAGCGTTGAATTGACTAATTTGCTAAATACTCAGGACAACTTATTAAGACCAAGTATGTATGAATGCTTTTTGTGAGATTAGTATGTATGAATGCTAATAACTTGCTAAATACGTAGTAGTGAAAGAGTTGATTTGCTATTCTCCAATGGCTAGATTGCTGAACTTTCAAGAATTAGTCAGGTTGTTACGCCGAGCATTCCCTTCAAGCTTGATTAGCGCCACACATCTCCAACTTGGCATTCAAAGTCATTCAAAGTCTTGATCAAATCGATCTTCCCCTCCAACTCCAAGCTTGATTATTACCACCTCTCTCTCTCTCCCCCAACTTGGCATTCAAAGTCACTTGATTAGTAAGCGCTGATTTGGCTAATTTTATATATTTTTAAATACTATATATTTAGCTATAGTTAAGTTTTATAAGTTTGACCAGCTCTATGGCCGAAATAGCATGTTTCTTTTGCAAAACATTATTATTTTTTGAACAGGGAGAGTATGTGTTTTTGGTTGTTGTCGCAAGCTAATAGCGGTAATTGTAAATACTCCCTATGGCACATTTTAGTGTTTAATTTGGCCATCAATTTCACTTACAAAATATGGATCCGGCGATATATGTAGTAGCACTTAACTTATATTCAAAAAAAATGGTATGGTTTCTGTGACGATTGTCTTGTATATTAGTCAAGATTGTTTTTTTAAAACATAACGAGTCCCCTGTTCTTCCTTTATCCGGAGCTGCCGTAACTTGGGACTTTAGCAGTTTGTCCAGTTACCTGGAATTCACGGTTATTCTATTTCTTTTATTTAAGATCTCTACTCCCCATGTCAGATCTACAGCTTATTTGGATGTCTATGATGAAATTGGCAGTCTAAGTTAAACCATGAAATAAAAAGGAGCCATATAAATATGGACGTACGGAGGAAATAGTTTCTGTACCTTTGGTCGCCTATACTTTGGCCATTTTGTTGGCATTTTACTTCTCCTAATATATACATGCAGTTCTGCTGCATGGTTCGAAAAAAAAAAGAAATAGTTTCCGTATGAAATAATCAGGACAACTTAAGACCAAGTATGTATGAACGCTAGCTTGCAAAGTACATAGTACTAGTAGTGAAACAGTTGATTTACCATTCTCCAATGGCTAGGTTGCTGAACTTTCAAGAATTGGTCAGATTGTTAACGCTGAGCACTCCCTTCAAGCTTGATTAGTACTACCACCTCTCTCCAACTTGGCATTCAAAGTCCAGATCAAATCGCTCCTTCCCTTCCAACTCCAAGCTGGATTAGTACCACCACCTCTCCCTCTCTCTCCCCAACTTGCCATTCAAAGTCCAGATCAAAATCGCTCTTAGGATTTGACTTGGCGCCGGCCAGGCAAGTGTGGGTCGTCTTCCGATTCCTTTGCTGCCTTTCAGGTTTTCCGGTGTCCACGTGACACTCGCGCGCGGTAGCGTGCCCTTGATGCAACCGTGTTGACATTTCCAGCTAGCCTTGGCTTCCATTGATCAAAGGCCAACTAGCTTTCTCTGACTCTTTCGCTTCAAAGTTACCATGAGACCGGAGCTAATTCGTGAGCCGTTGAACAAAATTTTCCATCTTGATTATTACCTCCTGGATCTTGACAAAGTTGTCCTTACGGCCGGCTTATTATGCGCGTGAGAAGCTAGCCTTGAATTGATCTTTGATATGATATGTCCTCTCACTATTCCAAACTATATATAAGATGTTTTGTCATTTTTTTCTAAATCTTATATATCTAGAAATCTTTTAGTGTATAGGTTCGGAGCAAATGAGTATACATACACACTAAAAGATGTGTAGATAAACGTGTTTTAAAAAAGCTAAGAAAAATTATATTTTAAAACGAAGAGAGTAGTATACAGAGTCATTCCACGATCCACGGAAAGGTTCAACCGTAAAGGGTGTATGGACACGGTCGTGCCTCACCTGACCAATTTCTCTGAACCCCAAATTTTAAAATGCGCATTAAATAGCACGTGATCGACGAACGAACTAAACATGCTACAAATCTGCACTGTGGTGCCAAAAAATTAAACCAGAATGCACACGGCAAGTTCCTACTTTTAGAAAGAAAGGAAAGAAAAAACGGCCATTGTGTTTTAGACTTTTAGTTTTAGCAGATGATCCGGGAAAGAAAAGGTAGACAGGTCTATCACAGCACTGTGGCTCGCAGATCCTGTCAAAACCTAACCATTTTTGGGAGGGTGCACAAAAGCGGCTTTGCGTGTGCCGTTGCGTCAAGATGGATGGATGGATTAGCAACGAAGATTGAGTACAACCTGGATAACAGTACTAGATAGGATATCGATCATGTCTACCGAGGAGCAGTGAGTCGTAGAAACTGGACAGGAGACACCAACCGCCTTCAGGATATGACTGAGACGAGACGGCAGCCGGATAATCTGCCGCGATGCAGCGGCAGCCATCAGATCTTCTATTTTTGGCGGAATCTGGGGGGATACGCAGCTGAATCTGCCATTATCTACTGTGCGCGTGATATGATAGCTTGAAACCGAGGACTCGAAGAGATTTCCATGGCCGGGGCGAACAGACTCGGTCGCTTTCCCCCCCGTGATGTGAAGACGGCCGAGGCGATCCAGCCTCGTCCGAGAAACGGTCGATCGACAGCGGCAGCTTGGATTCTTGCAGCCAGTGATCTGTCTGAACCATATCGCGTTGCTGTTTTTATTGTGAAAGGGTAGAAAAAATTGATGTCGAGGGCTTTTATGTTTCTTCGAGATAAGAAAGGGAAAGAGAAAGACGTGCTCTGACTCGAGAAAAATCGTTGTATAATAAGGAAGACAAGAAAATTACTTGGGTCTTGGATCGAGAGATAAATCATTTTGGTCGTAGTAGAATCGTCCAATGGAGAGGAACGAAAGATAGCGATGAAATTAGGATGGGCAGAAGGGAAATTGTAATTTTGTGGAGAGGTTCTATGTATGTTCTCCTGATTTTTACACCACGCTACCATATTTTTTTTTACCAAAAAAAGGAGAAAAATGTCCTCGTCGCATCTTTGGATAAGCATCGCGTCGTCTCGCTTTATTGTGAGCGTTTTGCTATTTCTTGATGAAAATTAAGTTAATATTTAGTTAGATCTTAATTCATTGGATTTGCATCGCGATTTGTGCATCATGTGAGTTGCAACTAGTGTGGCAAGTGGGATAGTGTTGCAAGTGGGATGTTTAGCATCAAGTGGGGTTGCAACTATAATTTTTTAGTTGCATGTGGGTTGCAAGTGGAATGTTTCTAGTTGCAAGTGGGCTTGTAAATAAGATCGCATGACATAACTTGACCGAGAATCAAGCTAATTCTTGGCCGACTGAGAGCTAGACACACTCTTATTGTAAAATTAGCAGTGACATTCAGAACTATCAAACACCACCGCTAAACTGACTATTAGTTGTGTTTGAGACACTGACACATCTCTTCTGATCCCGAATTCCACGTTGCACACTCTCCACGGCTATCTGCTCTGCACGTGTGGTCGCGTGAATCGAACCGTCGGTCGCCTTACCGTCCATGTCCGTGCCACCCCTCCTCTCACCTCACCTCCATTTAATTAAATCCCTCTTCCCAACTCCCCCTCCCACTCACCGCCACTTCATCCACCGTTGTGCTCGTCGTCGACCCCTCCCTGACCCTTCTTGATCTCTGTCGTCGACCCACCCTTGAGCCGCCGCATACGAGATGCCCCCGTCACCGCACCATTGTCGAGCCGCCTCTCCACTGTCGATGAGCCACCCCTTGCTTTTTGTAAGAAATTGTGTAGGAATTGCTAGTATATAAATGTGTAGAAAATGTTAGTATAATTGTTAGAGTTCTTATAGTTGATTTATGTGTAGAAATTGTTAGTATAAATGTTAGATTTCTTTTAGATGATTTATGTGTAAAAATTGTTAGTAGTGTTAGGGTTCTTTTAGTTGATCTATGTGTAAAAATTGTTAGTATAAAATGTTAGGGTTCTTGTGTTTTTTTGTTCTTGATTTTAGGGTATGTTAGGGTTCTTGTGTTTTTTTGTTCTTGATTTTAGGGTATGTTAGGGTTCTTGTGTTCTTTGTTTTAGAATTACTATGGGTATTGACTTTATATTGTTATATTTATAGAGTTGATTTGTTGTTTATTTTAGTAGAGGATATGATATCGTGCCAAAAAAATAGTTAGTGTGAGGGAAGTTTGACAACATGCTCACTATTCACTGTCTATCTTGTAGAGGGTCAATCTGAGCATTCACTGGTATGTATATACTTTATTTAATTCATTTTATTTTATGTTAATGTTATTTTATTTTATTTGTTCTTTTGGTGTGCTAACTGTCACATGCAATGTAAGTTGGATTTCAATCGCATAACTAGCGTGCAATCCATGGCTCTTGGGAAAACATACAATGTTGTCGTGCACAGAGAGAGAACAGTGGCTCGCATTACTTAATGTATTACTCTGATTTGAGTTGTAGGGTACTGATTCTTTCTCTATATGCTTCCGAGCTCTAGGTTAGACTTATGTCAGACGGAGGTCTAAGATTTTTCTATCCTTGATTCCGGGGGTGTCATGCGGGCCTTAGTTTCGATGAAAAACTTCAATAGAAAAAATCCCAGGTCCTTTTAAGTCGGCGAAGGTTCCTGAAAGTCAAAAATATGCGAAACATGGTTTTCCTATCTACAAAGTTATAACAAAAATAAAGGAGATCTAAGAAAATCCATGAAATTATTCTAAAACATGATTATAACATCATATAAGAATCAATTATGAAGGATATGATATAAACTACAAAGATCATAGATGCATTTTACATGCATCCCTGTGTCTACTATTCGGGGATGTTTTGCAAGGGTTCTCTTTTGCGACATTCTCTTGCAATGCATGTGTATCCTTTTACCAAATAATCCTCTATAGGGATCTTGGGTGAGGTTGATAGATATCAAACCTCCTGCAAGCCAGCCTGATTCGCCATCCATTTACCTCCTAGAGGGCCCCACATCAACAACATTTGTTTTTGAACGGGTAGGGCCCCAAAGGGCCTGGAATCTTTATTAAAATGACGATTGGTACTTTTTAGAGAAAGGACCTCCAAGAAATAGGAAAATTACAGCACAATCTTACTGTTTTACACTAAGCATCCTAAAAGACTTCACGGAAAAGAGATCAAGTACATGGTTGCCGCTGATAACGGTGGGATTCCATACACAGTCGTCCTTGCTTCCACCGAGGACAATGCCACTTGTGAAAGATCGGACATGAGCGGCTGCTTTTAAGCCAGAGAAGATCCTCCAGAGGAGAATAAACAAACTCGAGCAGACAAACTCAAGGGCAGAAGGGCCAACCTCATGGCCGAAGATAGCGCTGGCAAACCAGTGTCGTCACTTGGAAGCTGCTGAAGGGGTTGTAGACTCCACCATCTCCCATGACACCTCCACCTCGTGCGGGTCATCGTGCCTTTCTTCTCCTTACTCTCGCCACCATGGCAAACCAGAGGGAGAAGCGCAACATCGCTGCCACCAAAGTAGAAGTATCCACCAAGAACGAGCACATATGCCTTATTTATGGAGTGGAACTCCGACTCACCAACCATCACCCCCGACTCCAAACAAGGGAGCACCGTGACGAGATCTTGAAGGAGAAACCAACAGCAGATCTGGCCAGCGAGATCTGATGTTATCCTCCTAGCATGGTGCCAAACTGTTGCATAAAGCCAAAACCTAGACCTATAACTACTATCACTACCTAGATCTACTCTGAAGCCCCTCCTTTGCCACCTCCAGTCGGCTATTCCGACGAGAGGGGATCGGGAGAAGCCCGACTTATTGTGGGTGACTCTCAAGAGCGGAGGCGGAGGGGGTGGAGAAAGAAAGGTATGACGCTACAACACCGACATTTAGCGGCATGCCATTCATAATATCCGTCGAACCGAGGCCTACTAGTCTTGGGTAAAAGCAGGCGTGAACTATTTGATATCGTTTATGTCCCAAGAGTAGGCTTTAGTTTTCAGGCATGGTTACCGCCGAATTTGTAGGAACTTTATCATGTAAACTCTTCTCCTTAACTAACCGATGGAGGCAAAGGTCTTGCATCCGCTTCGGAAAAAATAGCCATCAAATGTTGTGTGTTGCCCATGCATCGAACTTCTTCACCACGATACACATGTACATTTTGTAATGAGCAAATTATTTTTGTCTTTGTTATTATTGTTATATGTTGATCCAAATTCTATAAAGTATATGCCAACTTCTGACGAGTGGAGCGAGGCCCGGTACAGTACGGATCGTTGAAGACCTAGGTTTCCACTGATATATAAACCCCTTGTAATCCGCCGGTTGGGATGAGTTGCATCTGTGAAATCCCCGGCGTTTGTAAACACTCCTCGATATAGTGAAGTTTCCCTGGCTGGCGCCCGTGGTTTTTTCCTCTCTTTGTTGGAGAGGTTTTTCCACGTTAAATCTGTGTCCCCTTGCTGTGTTTTTCGTTTTCGTTCTTCGTTATCTTCTTGTCGCAATTGTAACAATTATCCCATAATAACATTTATTAATCCCGTAGGACTTTGGACAAAGTTTTCTCTTTTTTGGTTTATTACTTGCTGTAAGGTATTGAATATGTTAGTTTATCCTTGTCTCAACATCATTCCTCGTTCGTTTCCCCTCTACCTGAAGCTCTAATTAATTTTCTAGAGGGACGTCGCTAGCCCAGATGTTCGAATTCGATCCATAATCTTTCGTATAATTATTAATCCTGAACAAGAACGGATCCAAGATCGATCAAAGCCAAAGGCATATTAGTACCTAGTATTAACAATGGCTCCAGGGAATGCCTAATGGCCTGGCAGTCAGCACGTGTACTGGATCAGTATAGGCGACTGACGGCGACACTTCATATCGATCGCTTGTATCACAAAGCATTAAAGAAAACAGTACACAACCACTCTCTGCTAATTTGTCACCAGTGATGCAAGTTTTTGACATGTGGTTGCTTGTATGATTTCTTAACTTGAAACAGAGCCACACGTATCACTTCGATACGGAGACCGGATACTTTCCCTTGTTTTGAAAAAAAATTGTTCGCTGAACCTATGATACTACTACTATAATAAGTTTAGAAAGAAGTCCACATAACCCCCTTAACTATCGGCTTGGGGACGCTAACCACCCTTAACTATTAACTGGATCACTTAACCCCCTCAACTATCGAAAACCGGACAGATTACCCCCCTCAGGCCCTTATGGCTGTTTTGATAGTGGTTTAGGCCACGCTGGACCCTGGTTTAGGACAGGGTGGACGATTGTTAGGCACAGCTAGAATGGAAAGGTTCAGCGGTCAGTCCAAATCCCCCCTTTATGTTTCTCTCCCTCACAACCAAATTTTTTCTTCCTAATGAACTCAACCAAATGTTTACTACAGTAGCTGAATACTAGTATACCAATACACCATGCCTGAAGCACCTACAACACACGAAAATAGCAGGCAGACATGTTACAGTTTCAGAACGGCAGGCAGGTAGAACCAGGACCAAAAATCTGTAGAATGCCATACACCAGGAGTTGATTCGTGTGGATCAAACTGCTAGGAAACCAGAGCATGGAATCACCAAGTTAGCTAGAGGCAAGTAACTATGTTGCTAAAACGGGAGATAAGTTGAAATAGGGTAGGGTCCATGATTTCATGGAAGAGCTCGTTGGGGAGCTGTTGGACAAGGGAGATGAGGGCCGTGTTGTCGGCGTAGAAGCCCTGGACGCGCGGGAGCTTGGCGCGGCGGTCGGCGACGACCTGGGACACGGGCCTCTTGTGTCATCCGGCGAGAACATGATGCCCAGCGGCGTCGCCGTCCCCTTGGTTGCTGCAGCCGTCCCTCTGCTGTGCTCTGGTCGCCTAGACTCTTCCCTAAACCAAAACCCCAAGAGCAAAGAGAGAATAGCGAGAATACAACTAGTAATCAAAACGCAAGTGGCTCTAGGGACTGGGCGTGAAGGTGAGACTGAACCTTTCCATCCTAGTCATGAACAACTGTCCACCATGTCCTAAACCAGGGTCCAGCATGGCCTAAACCGCTGTCAAAACAGCCATAAGGGCCTGAGGGGGGTAATCTGTCCGGTTTTAGGTAGCCGAGGGGGTTAAGTGATCTAGTTAATAGGTAAGGGTGGTTATCGTTCCAAACCCGATACTTAGGGGGGTTATATGGACTTCTTTCAATAAGTTTATAGTAACATAGTAAGCGGAAATTATCTTTGACGCATGGACACCAATGCTCATATTTAAAAGAAAAATTAAACTTATACTTTTAGGTCTCCTAAAATCCTGAAAATAAATATATGACTAGATACGTACATCTAGAATGTACGAAAGAAATTTCGTTTTAAAAATCTGTTGTATTTCGGGCTACATAAAAAAGACAGATTTCTGAGAAAAAAACATAGGTATTTTCTAGTCGTATTTACTACTATCAAAATTATGTTTTTTTCTTGTAGCATAATATAAAACGATTTGTTTTCTAAAATTCGACGCAAATATATGGACTATGTACTTGTATTTTCGAATTTTTTATTAATTTTTTAAAACTCAAGAGTATCATTTTATTTTCAAAAACGAGGAGAGCGGTTTCCATGTGCACCAAATTCTCCACTACACAGTAACACCATACCTTTTCTTGGCCGGCCGGCCGTGTCCGCTCTGCCGTAGTATTCAGTTCAGCTGGCTAGCTACATGGTCAAGTTCCCATCGGCCAGCAGTTTAACTTTAATTCAGGTTAGGTTACGCGTGATGTCGGGCAGAGACTTGCGAGCCGAGCGCTCTCGCAGAGTCACGTACGTACGCCGTGATGTTTGAAAATATACTCGGAAGAAGTGTGTGAAGCGATGTCTGAAATCTGAATCCGAGAGGGGAAATGGCGGACACGCCTCGCCCTCGCCTGAGTAAAGAATTATTCAGAAGGAGCAAGTGGGGGCAGGTACAGTACTCCTCCGAAGCATCTCCTTGGCGTACCCCAACACCTGTGCCACTACTCTGTCAGTCATGATTTATCGGCAGTATAATAATGCTTGCATCGACCATTGGGTGCAGTAAGATACTCTGGCTTCTCGTGGTTTAGTGCTAGCATTTGGCTGCAGATGGAGGCGGAGACCGACAGTCTGACACGGGAAGGTTCCAAGCCATTAAACAAACTGTGCAGATTCAGAAAAGGTGCCTGTACGTGCGCGCTCTTTATCTATTCAGAGCAACCATATGAGAAAAATTGATGGTTAGTTCCACTGCAAAGTGGAGTGCCGCTGCTACCAACTGCATAGATATATTGGATCGGAGAAGAAAATGGCGGAGAGCAAAGCTCATAAATTATTAGGGTACTAGTATACTACTACGCGATAGTGCGGCTCGGCTATCATGGGTTGCATACTTGCATTGCAGACTGTACCGCCGCTGCTAAATGTATCGTGTACTGGTAGTATGTACATGCAGTACTCCGTAGCTGTTTTCTTCAGAAATGGATCATAATATCCTTCAGTCGAGAGCTTCCGAGCTTGGCTGCATGAATCCTGGAATGTCACATTCCTGAGACTAGGGAGAGTACTCTAGACTCTAGTATCTAGATACTGGATACAGCCTTTTCCAAGTCATGAAATGATTTTGGTTGGAGAGCAAGTAATAATACCAGTTTTGCATGGAAACAATAGACCAAGTAGTAGCTAGTATCTGTTGACTACGAGACGAGAGATCTGAAGTCCTAATCTTCATCGGCTCATCCACGAACGTGTAGTTAGCTCGTCCTTGAACGTTTCAACGTCCATTAATTTACAATGTCCTTTGCACTAAATATATGTACTCCGGCATAGGCACCAACGACCGCCAGCAGAGAAGTAGCAAGAGCTCAAAATTCCATGTAACGAGGTCAGCGTGACTAGCGCCTGCATAGTTGACTTTCACAGTTCAGTTTTTTTTCAACTGTTGGTATCACGGTGCATATTTTAGATGAACCAGGCTCGAGGTGCTTGCTTCAGTCCATATAGAGTTTGTCAAGTATGCACACATGATGAGGATAATCAGGATTTTCAAAACCTGGGGGTTGTTTCATGTATACCTCCTCTTCCAGAACACTATGCAAAAATGCGTTCTTGACATCTAGCTGCCGCAGGCTCCATCCACGAGACACTGAGATAGATAACACAGTGTGAATGGTGGTTGCTTTCACAACTGGACTGAATGTATCCTCATAACCAATGTCATACCTTTCCTTGAATCCGTTTGCAACAAGTCTGGCCTTGTACCGATCAATAGTGCCATCGACATGTTTTTTTATACGATATATCCATTTGCAGTCAATCAGATTGTGATGTGAGCTAGGTGGTACAAGGTGCCAAGTTTTATTTTTCATGAGAGCATCGTGTTCTTCCTCCATAGCGGTGCGCCAATTTGCATCGCTGAGAGCATCCGAGAGAGAACTTGGTTCACCTGTCACTGTGAGCATGCCATAGCGAACAGTTCCATCTTTATAAATTTTCGGGTGTCGAATACCTTTTTGTAACCGAGTGCGAGGACCAGGCTGGTCAACAGGATCAGGTGGAGCATGAGGTGCAGGAGGTGCTGCACCAGGAACAGGCACAGAAGATCCTGAAGCAGAAGCTGTCGGTGCAGATGGGGTTGATGCGGGACGCACCGAGTCCAACGGGGCATCATCATGGCGTGCCGGTTCAGGAGATGATGTCGAACGGGGGGATGTGGATCCCATTTCTGCATGTGCATGCGGGAGAAGTCGCGCCCTGGCGCGCGGAGAGACGCTACGCACGCGAGCGCGCGTCCGGCACGTGGGCAAGCGGGACCGCAGGGGTGGGGGCGAGAGCGACGTGTCAGGCGCAGACTGGCCGAAGGCATGCTAAAGTGGGAATGACGCGGGGGACACGGGCGCAGAGTCTGGACCTGCCTCGGGATCGCTCGAGCCAGGCGAATCGAGCAGATCGGTCTCGGGATCGACCGGTGCGGGATCCAAGGCTGCATGCGGATCTTCTTGGTTGTCCGTTTGCGGACGTTTGCCTTGCGTTGTTTCGTCCGTTTCTGATTCTGTTTCAGCATCATTTTCTGCACTCAACGGGTCATTAGGAGCAACAACAGGTATAATCGGTATAGGCATATAGTCAGGAACATTGGTATCCCCATGAGTATGTGGTGTGGTAGTAGTATCTGAAGGTAAAAGAAGGATATCATGTCTAAGTCAAGAACCGGCATTGGGATGGAGCTTAGAGAAAGGAAAAACATTCTCATCAAAGACTACATCACGAGAGATATAGACACAACCAGTTTTGGTATCCAAGGATTTTACACCTTTATGAAGAAAACTATACCCAAGAAACACGCATTGAGTGGAGCGAAAAGAAAGTTTTCTCTTGTTGTAAGGACGAAGGTTTGGCCAACAGGCACAACCAAACACACGGAGAGAATCATAGTTGGGTGTAGTTTGCAAGAGACGCACAACAGGAGTATCAAAATCTAGGACTTTGCTAGGAAGCAAATTTATAAGAAAAGTGGCTGTAAGGAAAGCTTCATCCCAGAATTTAAGGGGCATGGATGCATTGGCAAGTAAAGCAAGTCCAACTTCAACTATATGGTGATGTTCTCTTTCAGCAGAGCCATTTTGTTGATGAGCATGAGGGCATGAGACATGATGTGTAATGTCAACGCTTTGGAAAAAAACTATTTAATTTTTCATATTCTCCATCCCCATCAGTTTGCATAGTAACAATGTTCTTATTAAACTTGCGTTCAACAAGAGCTTGGAAGTTAAGAAAGACTTGATAAACATCAGATCTCTTTTTGAGTAAATAAATCCAAGTAAACTTGCTGAAATCGTCTATAGAACTTATATAGTAGGTGTGCTTGCCAACTGACATAGGTGCAGGTCCCCATACATCAGAAAACACATGTTCTAAGGGAACAGTGGAAACACTAGTAGAGACGGGATATGGCAATTGATGACTCTTAGCTAGTTGGCAAGGATCACATATGTAAGGAGTTGTTTCAGGAGCATAGGCAATATTGTTTTCCCTAAATTTTATTGACCACAAATGAGGAAGGATGTCCTAAACGACGATGTCATGTCGAGGACGACGTCTTTATTGTGACAAAGGCTTGCTTGCGGGATCCGGTAGAGATAGGCACGAGCGGGTAGAGGCCTCCATGATAGGGACCTTTAAACAGAATTCTCCTTGTGGCCTGATCCTTGATCAAAAAGAAAAAAGGGGTGAAACTCTAGGAAAACATTGTTGTCAAGTGTGAGTTTATGAATGGATAAAAGATTCATGGAGGCACCACGAACATGCAAGACATTTTTCAATTGTAAGGAATCATGAGGAGTACTCAATATTGAATGACCTATATGACTTATTTTCATACCGTTACCGTTTGCAGTGTGAACGCAGTCACGTCCCTTGTACTTGTCGGAGGTGGTGAGCTTGTTTAGTTCATTGGTGACGTGATGAGTAGGCCCCAAGTCGGGGTACCAGTTGGTGTCGATGCCATAGGCTACAACATGGGCACCCTTGTTGTCACGTCCACCATCATCATCAGAGTCGTTGTCGTTCTTGAAACTCCACCAGCACTCGCTGGCAGGATGGTCGTGTATCTTGCAGATCTTGCAAGTTACGTCCACATAGAGAGTGCGAGCACGGCGGCGACCTTGACCTCCATCATCACGACGACGACCACGAGTGTTATCGCGGCGACGATCTCCATCATCACGGCGAGGGTATCCATCTGAGCGCTTGGTGTCGTAGCGGTAGCTGCGGTCGGGGGAGCGTCTGTTGTCGTGGCGGTCATAGCGGTCACCACGATCTGGAGAGCGACTGTGGTGGTCTGGAGACTTGCCGTTGCCACGGCTTCCTCCATCACTGCGCCCATTGCCATTGCCGCGGGAGCGATCGTCACGACCGCGGCGAGCAGCGTTCACGGAAGACTGGAAATCTTCCTGGCCAGTTTCAGCTAGCATCTTTGCACGCATGTCATGGGAATTGAGTTGCCCAAACAGATCGGACAGGGTGGTACCCGGGTTTGCATTCACCGAGTCCACCAAGGAGTTGTACGAGCCATCCAGCCCGTTCAGTATGTAGCCGACGAGCTCTTCATCGTCGATGGTCTTCCCGACTGCAGCGAGTTCCGATCGAAACCCTTTCATCGTGGTGAAAAACTGCGTCGGTGTCATCTGGTTTCTCTTGGTTGTGTTGAGAGTAGTCCGGAGATGCTGGACTCGCGAGCGAGACTGCGAGGCGAACATGTCCAAGATGGCTCCCCAGATTTCAACCGTGGTCACGAGTCCGAGGACGTGCGCAAGCACATCCCGAGACAACGAGTTGACGGGATAACTCGCCACCGCCTGGTCCCGCTCGAGCCAGTCGACATACGCCGGGTTGGAGACGGTTATATTCCTCTTCGGATCTTTGAGATCGTCTTCCTCCAGATATTCGGCTGGCGTGACATCGCTGCCGTCAAGCAGGCCAAGGACCCGCGCTCTGCGCAGGGTCGGTGACACCAGAGCCTTCCAGAGAAGGAAGTTCTCTGGCGTGAGTTTTTGCGAAGGGGGAGACCCCAGCGTGGTGGCCAGGTGGACGCTCGACGAGGAGGTCGCCATGGGCACGGGAGGGAAGGTTTTTTTGGTGTTGGTTTTCTGGTTGTTTTGTGGATCAATCTCGGCGGCGGCTAGGTCATGGAGAGGAGTGCTCTGATACCATATAGAAACCCTAGTCTAGGCGGAAATGATGATCCCCGTTAGGGGCATCGGGTGCATGTTAAGTAGAGGTGGGAATAGCCCCCACTGTGGCAGTACATGGGGATATGTGTTGGGGTGGTGTACTACACCATACCCAACCTTATCGGGTGGTGGTGGCCACACCTCGTCTCCGAAGGCGGCGGGTGCCCTCATGCGCCTTGTCGGCCTCCCATCACGCGGGGAGGTTGGGATAGGCGCCGCAGACGGTGGGCGGCCTGCGGGGTGGCGACGCTCGCCTATGCGGGGGCTCGTCGCCTTGCGGCTGGGAGATGAGGAGGAAGGTGGATTGGACCCGGTTGTAGGCCTATTGCGGCGGCATGGCCATGGCGGAGGCTTGGCCACCCGTAGGCGACAGTGCTGCTATTTGGGATCTTGCGGACCCAGTATCGATCTACTAGTTCTGATCGTTGGAAGCCAGCCGACGATGTGGGGCCGCTGCATCGGCATCAATAAAGGTGGTGTTCCCAGAGGTTCTTCCACGCGAAGACGAAGATCTGCTTGATGTCTGCCCTCGTTGTTCTGGTCTAGAGAGGTGAGTTTCGGAAGGCTCCGCCACCGAACTCATATGGGCGTATCTGTAGGGTTTCGTAGCATGGAAAACAAAAAATTTCTATCGCATACAAACAAACAAGCCAAGATCTATCTACTAGATTGTAGCAACGAGTCGATGGAATAACTCACCCTCGAAGATTCCAAAGTGTTTAACGAGAGCGGATTCTCGTGGGTGATGTAGTCGTACTCTTCCCGATCTCAAGATCGCGTAGACGATCCTTCCGGCGCTGCATTCCGGCAGCGCTCCTGCAGTCGGTCACACGTTCGGTACTCAACGAAGACCTTCCTCTCCCTTGTTCCAGCAGGCAGCGGAGGTTGTAGCACTCTCCTCGCGATTTCGGTAGCACAACGGCGTGGTACCGTAAGTAGATGGGAGATCTCGCAGGGCTTCGCCTTAAGCCGGAGCGAGTATGGTGGAGTATGAGAGAGTCCTTCGACGATCTAGGTTTTAGACACGCCGAGGAGGGGGCTAGGCCGGCGGTTAGGGTTTCACCTAGGCGGCGGCGAGTGCCCTAGGGCCGGCGGCGGCTATGGAGGCGGCGGCGGCTTGGTACTAGGGTTTGGAGGAGAGGATCTTGTGTGTCTAGGAGGGGAGCCCTGCCCCTCCTTTTATAGGTGGAGGGGCCGGCCGGCCAAGGGAAGGGGATTCCCTCCCCAACTCGGCTTGGAGGTGGGCCGGCGGTGGAGGAGGGACTCCTCCCCAACTCGGTTTCCTCCTCCTTCCCCACTTCCCAAAAATAGCCGTTTGACTTTCAAACTAGCCGTTTGACTTTTCAAACTAGGATTTGAATAAACCCTCTATTTTGTCCAGCGATGACACCGAGTACATGATGCAATCATACCAACTTGATATAACACATTCATGTACCCTTCCCCTCCGGAATGCCGGACATTCCGGAACCTTCTAGAACATTCCCGATGAAAACACCGGAATCATTCTCCAACTCCGAAACGGGACTTTCCTTATATGAATCTTATTCTCCGGACCATTTCGGATCTCATCGTGATATCCCGAATCCCATTCGAGACTCCGAACAACATTCGGACTCTTTCTCATCATTCCATAACTACTCAAACAACATCGAATCCTTAAGTGTGTCTCCCTACGGTTCGTGAACTATGCGGACAAGATCGAGACACTTCTCCGATCAATAACCAATAGAGGAATCTGGAAATTCATATGGCTCCCACATATTTCTACGATTACTTTGCGATCGAATGAACCACTTACATACGATATCAATTTCCCTTTGTCTCACGATAGTTTACTTATCCGAGGTTATGATCGTCGGTATCTCTGCATACCTAGTTCAACCTCGTTACGGATAAGTACTCTTTTCTTGTTCCCGTGATATGTGATCCCTTGTGAGCCAGTCACATGCTTGCAAGCTAATTGGATGACATTTCACCGAGAGGGCCTAGAGTATATCTATCCGTCATATGGATGGACAAATCCCACTCTTGATCCATGTGTCTCAACCAATACTTTCCGAACACTCAATGCCACCTTTATAGCCACCCAGTTGCGGTGTGGTGTTTGATGTCATCAAAGCATCCATCTGGTAAAGGTGATATGCATGATCTCATGGTCGAAGGAATTAGATTACTATGTATCAGAAAGCATATAGCAATTGAACTATTAAAATGACTTGATCTTTATGCTACGCTTATCTATAGGAGTATGTCCACCATATCAGTCTCCTAACGATATGATCTTGTTGTTAATAACATCTCAATGTTCATGATAGGGAAACCACAATCATCTATTAACCAACAAGCTAGTATTATATAGAGGCTTTACTAGGGACTCTTATTTTAGTCTAAAAATCACACAAGTATTAATGTTTCCTTGTTAATACTATTATAGCATGAATGTAAACATTTGTCATAAACACAAACATATAATAATAACTATATTTATTATTGCCTCTAGGGCATATCTCCAACAGTCTCCCACTTGCACTAGAGTCATGTAATCTAGATTACATGGTAATATACCGAACACCCATGGCAGTTTGGTGTTGGTCATGTTTTGCCCTCGGGAGAGGTTTAGTCAACGGATCCGCCACATTCAGATCTGTGTGTACTTTGCAAATCTTTATGTCCCCATCTTGGACATGTTCTCAAATAGCGTGAAAACGTAGCTTAATGTGCTTCAGCTTCTTGTGTGACCTTGGTTCTTGCGCATTGGCTATGGCACCCATGTTATCACAGTAGATAGACATTGGGTCCAGCGCACTAGGAACCGCACCCAGCTCTGTAATGAACTCTTTCATCCATATCGCTTCTTGTGAAGCCTCTGAAGCAGCCATGTATTCCGATTCAGTTGAAGATCTCGCCACAACGCTTTGCTTTGCACTCCTCCAGCTAACTGCTGCACCATTCAAAATAAATACGTATCCAGATTGTGATTTAGAATCATCCGGATCGGTGTTCCAACTAGCATCGGTGTAACCATTAACAACGAGCTGTTCATCACCTCCATAAGAAAGAACCATATCCTTAGTTCTTCTCAAGTACTTAAGGATGTTTTTGACCGCTGTCCAATGATCCACTCCTGGATCACTTTGATATCTGCTAGTTAAACTAACAACATATGCAATGTCGGGTCTAGTACATAGCATGGCATACATTAGAGATCCTATGGCTGATTCATAGGGAGTCTTACTCATCCTTTCTCTATCTTCTGCCGATGTCGGACTTTGAGTTTTACTCAAGGTCGTATTGGGCAACATGGGCAAGAACCCTTTCTTGCTATCTTCCATTCCAAATCTCTTTAGAACTTTGTCCAAATATGTACTTTGTGACAATGATATTTGGCGTCTCGATCTATCTCTATAAATCTTTATGCCTAATATGTAAGCTGCTTCGCCAAGATCCTTCATTGAAAAACTACTATTCAAATATTCCTTGACACTATTAAGAAGGTCTACATCATTCCCAATCAACAATATGTCATCTACATATAGTATTAAGAATGCTACAGAGCTCCCACTCACTTTCTTGTAAATACAAGCTTCTCCATAAGTTTGTATGAAACCAAAACTTTTGATTACCTTATCAAAACGTTGATTCCAACTTCGGGATGCTTGCTTCAATCCATAGATGGACCGTTGAAGTTTGCATACCTTGTTAGCATCTTTAGGATCGACAAAACCTTTGGGTTGCATCATATACAACTCTTCATCAATGTCTCCATTGAGGAATGCTGTTTTGACATCCATCTGCCATATCTCATAATCATAATATGCAGCGATTGCTAACATAATCCTCACAGACTTTAGCTCCGCTACTGGTGAGAAAGTCTCATCGTAGTCAACTCCTTGAATTTGTCGAAACCCCTTTGCGACAAGTCGAGCTTTATAGACAGTAACATTACCATCAGCATCTGTTTTCTTCTTGAAAATCCATTTGTTCTCGACAGCCTTCCGGCCATCCGGTAAGTCCACCAAAGTCCATACTTGGTTTTCGTACATGGATCCAATCTCGGATTTCATGGCTTCTTGCCATTTATTGGAATCTAGGCTCATCATCGCTTCATCATATGTCTCCGGGTCATCGGTGTTGTCCACCAACATGACACTCATAACGGGATCATACCAATCTGGAGTGGTACGAGTTCTCGTTGACCTACGAGGCTCTGTAGCAACTTCAACCGAAGTTTCATGATCATCATCATTAGCTTCCTCTCTAACTGGTGCAGGCACCATAGGAACTTCTTCCGGTGCTGCACTACTCGCAATTTCGAGAGAAGGTTCGACAACCTCGTCGAGTTCTACTTTCCTTCCAGTCACTTCTTTCGAGAGAAATTCCTTCTCTAGAAAGGATCCATTCTTGGCAACGAAGATTTTGCCTTCGGATCTATGATAGAAGGTATACCCAATAGTTTCCTTCGGGTATCCTATGAAGACACATTTTTCCGCTTTGGGTTAAAGCTTGTCCGGCTGTAACTTCTTTACATAGGCTTCGCAACCCCAAACTTTAAGGAACGACAATCTAGGTTTCTTCCCAAACCATAATTCATACGGTGTCGTTTCAACAGATTTAGACGGTGCCCTATTTAAAGTGAATGCGGCTGTTTCTAATGCATAACCCCAAAATGATAGCGGTAAATCTGTAAGTGACATCATAGAACGAACCATATCTAAGAGAGTTCGATTACGACGTTCGGACACACCATTACGCTGTGGTGTTCCCGGCGGTGTCAATTGTGAAAGTATTCCGCATTTCTTCAAATGCTCGCCAAACTAGTAACTTAGATATTCACCTCCACGATCAGAACGTAGAAATTTAATCTTCTTGTTACATTGATTCTCTACCTCACTTTGAAATTCCTTAAACTTCTCGAAAGTTTCGAACTTATGTTTCATGAAATAGATATACCCATATCTACTCAAGTCATCTGTGAAGGTAAGAACATAACGATAACCACCGCGCGATGCTACACTCATTGGTCCACACACATCGGTATGTATGATTTCCAATAAGTCCGTAGCTCGCTCCATCATACCAGAAAATGGAGTCTTAGTCATTTTACCCATCAGACATGCTTCGCATCTTTCAAGTGATTCGAAATCAAGTGATTCAAGAAGTCCATCGGAATGGAGTTTCTTCATACGCTTCACTCCAATGTGACCAAGACGACAATGCCACATATAGGTCGAATTATCGCTCGATTTCAAACGTTTAGCCTCAATGTTATTAATATGTGTATTTCCACTATCGAGATTCAACAAGAATAGACCATCTATCATAGGTGCATGTGCATAAAACATATTACTCATATAAATCGAACAACCATTATTCTCGGACTTAAACAAGTAACCGTCTCGCAATAAACAAGATCCCGATATAATGTTCATGCTTAACGCAGGCACCAAATAACAATTATTTAAGTATAAAACTAATCCCGATGGTAGATGAAGGGGTAGCGTGCCGAACACGATCACATCAACCTTTGATCCGTTTCCCACGCGCATCGTCACCTCGTTCTTCGCTAGCTTCCGTTTATTCTCCAGCACCTGTTTCGAGTTACAAATATGAGCAACCGAACCAGTATCAAATACCCAGGCACTACTACGAGTACTAGTGAGATACACATCAATAACATGTATATCAGATATACCTTTCTTCTTGATGTTGCCGTTCTTCAAATCCGCCAAGTACTTTGGGCAATTCCGCTTCCAGTGACCTTCTCCCTTGCAGTAAAAGCACTCAGTATTAGGCTTAGGTCCAGCCTTGGTCTTCTTCGTTGGCGCGGTAACTTTCTTACCACCCTTCTTGAAGTGTCCCTTCTGCTTAGACTTGCCTTTCTTGAATTTGGTGGTCTTATTGACCAACAACACTTGGTGCTCTTTCTTGATCTCCACTTCTGCAGATTTCAACATGGCAAAGAGTTCTGGCAACGTCTTGTTCATGTTCTGCATGTTGTAGTTCATCACAAAGTTCTTGTAACTTGGTGGTAGTGATTGGATGTCACATCCCAAGATTTTCCAAATCTTGTAGTGTGAAAAAAATAAGTGAATAAAATAAAACTTTGTTGATTTTCAGGGTGAGAAGAAACTTTTTGAATCCAATTGGAAACCTTCAAACCAATTTGGATCAAATAAATCCTAAAGGGATTTAAAAAGATAAACATTTAATAAAGGAAAATAAAAATATTTGGAATTACTATTTGAATCTTTTAATAAAAAGATTTGTTTTCAAAAGAAAAGGATAGAAATAAAATAAGTATTATTTTAAAGAGCCAAATTAAAACTTGGCCAAGCCTTTAAAATAAAACATTTCTACTTGATAAAAATAGTAAAGGTTTACTCAAATAAAATAATAAGGATTTAATATCCAAGTTTATTAAAAATAAAAGGTTTTACTATTTTAAGTAAAACATCAAAAACTTATTTATTTGTTTTAAACAAGTTTTCCAAATATCTTATATTCTCAAATAAAACCTACTATTTTGGTTTTGGAAATAATTATTTTTCAAATGGAGATTTTAAATAAAACAAATTCTATTTTGATTTATTAAACAAGGTCTATTTATTTAATTAATAATGGACCCTAAAATAAAAATATTATTTTATTTTGAGAATTGGCTTATGTTGTTAAACAGAACCAAATTCAAATGAAAAGTGTGATGAATGTTTGAATTGATTTGAATGTTGATTTGTTGTTTGATTTTCAAAACAGAAAATAGAATTGGAAAAAGATAAAACAATCAGGAAGAAAAAAATAGAATCTAGACTCAGCCCAACTGGCCAAGCCCAACAGCCCAGCAAACAGCCCAGTTCCTCACTCCCGCAGAAAACGTTTCTCACTCCCTCACTGACCCACAGAGACGCTGACCAGTGGACCCAACTCCCCTCTCCTCTCTCTCGCTGACCAACCGACCCCACCCCTCCAGCTCATCTTCTTCCTCGCGCTGACGACGCCCGGCCGTTTTAGCAGGTAACGCCGGCGATCAATTCGCGTAAATGGCCGCATTAATCCACCCCGCGACCACGCCCATTTAACCGCCTGCGTCTCCTCATCCTTTCCCCTTAGACTCCACGCTCTGAACGCCAGCAGGCTGCCCTGAATCGAGCTTGCAGCACTACTGCTCCGACCACCGTCCCCAGTCGATTCCGGCCCAACCTCGCCACCCCTTGACTCCCCGAGCACACGAGCACACTCCCCACTCCTAGACGCTTCTCCCTGTACCTCCCATTCAACCGCGGGCGCTCCAGAACGTCGGCTCCGTCTTCAACTGAGGACCGCCGCGTCTGCAAGCAACTCCGGCGAGTTCCCCAGGTAGTATCCGACCGCCCCTCTCCTTCTCTTTCACGCACGCGTCATCGCCTCGACCATGCGCATCTAACCATGCTCTTGGTTTGCCCCCTTGTGATCTGTAGCGTCGACCCCGACCACGAACAGGACCATCTGACGCCGACGACGACTCCGGCGAGCGATTACTCCCGTCCACGTGCACCCCTTGCTTCCTCGAGAGCACCTTGAGCACCACCACGACCACGCGTACACGGTGAGACCCTACCCTGTCTTCTTTGCTTCCTAGAACCGCCGCTAGCCCACCGTTCGAACGTATACCGCCGTCTGCCGCCGCTAGCGCCGCCAGTTACTGGTTGAGCTGCTGTGAGCCGTGCGATACAAATCGTCTGGCTAAGAATAGAACCTGAGCGAAGGGGTACGAGTCATTCCGCGCCGTGCGATTAAGTGAAATCCAACGCCCCGCAGAGCACGATCCGACCGAACCGGTATCGACCAGTAACATCGCGACGCGTGGCCGGTCTTCGATTTAAAAACAGATTTGAAATCAGATTTGTTTGCAGATTTGAAAACCTTCTAACTTTTGATCCACACGTCCAAAAATTGCAAACTTTATATCAATGGAATCAGTGGAACAAGCCCTAGCCAACCATGGATTTTGTTGAGTAAAAAGCCTCTGGTAAAATGTTTGTTTTTGCAGAAACATTTGTATGCTTGTTTAGATTAGAAAAATTGTTCCAAAATGTTTTTAGGGTTGAAACCTTTGTAAATTGGTTTGTTATCAAACCTACTGACCCTAGGAACCAACCCATGGTTTTAAAAATGGATTTTGTGAAGTTTAGGAATAAAAACTTGAATTAGCCCATTTCTAGCCAAATAAAAATATTGATTTTGTTATGAAAATGGTTTTGGAGTAAAAACCTTGAGAAAATGATTTAGATCAAACCTACTGACCCAAAACACCAAGTTTTGAGAAACAACAACTTATTTGGTGAGCAACATAAAGTTGTTGCTTTAATAAAAATATTTTCCACCACATAAAATGATGATTGGATTTAAGATGGTTTTAGACAAAACTCTTTTGCAAATGACTTTGCCACTTTGGAAAATGACCACTTTTTAACCTTAAAAAGTTTAGAAGCCTAGTGGAGACCATATTTCCAAATAAAACTACCTTATGCATGCTTGCATGCATGACTTAGTTCCTATGATTTTATGTGTGTGATGTATTGATTGAATATTGGTTGGAATGCAAGTTGATTTTGTGTTTGCTTGATTGATTTGCAGTGAAGTTATAAAAGTGTGAAACTAGCAAGATCAAGAAGTAAACCAACATTCCCTACCAAAAGGCAAGTGACACTATCATCTAAAGTCCTACTATTTTCATTATACTTAGTGGATTTTGAAACATGCATGAAAAGAATTTCCATACTTATGATATGCTAAATCCTAATAGGATACCCTATACATTCCTTAGTGAAAACAATGTAGTTGTTACATGCTTAGCCATGCTATATTTTGAGAAGAGACACATGTTGAGATTTTATGAAGTTGAGAAAAGGACTTGTGATTTTACATAATAAAACAAGGACTCAATGAACCACCTGGGTGGACAAGGACTTTGAGTTTTGGAGAAGGTGGCAACAAAAGGAACCATGTCTATGGCAATATCTTTGTGTTGTGCTCCAAAGGAAAACCACCCAGGAAACTTAGAGATTGAACATGATTCTCCAATTGTGGCTTTCGTGTGCAACCACATGCTATTTATGGCTCTGGCTTAGTCAACTACATTGGGAAGACCCATGCATTGTCTTCAGGTTACTGAAAATGAGGACCTGGAATCCTACATGGGTACTGAAGGCAAGCTAGCAATGGTGTATGGGAGGACCCTCTGGAAAGACTTCGTCACATTCACAATCTGCCGGTACTCCATCTTGGTGAGTGCCAATCCAGTGGCCACTGGTGGCAACAAGATGGGATTGTGACATGTGGGTAAAGTGTACTACTTCTGCAGAAGACAATAAAATCTAAGTACTTAGCCGTGTCCCCGGTTATGGACAATACTGAGCAACTAAAGCTTGAAGCTATGGGAAATCTCGACATTCTAATTTCTAAAAGAAAAACTTTTAAGTGATAACAAAAGACTTGATGCACTTGGGGGTACCAAGGAGCTCAAGAGATTTGGATAAAAAAACTTGATGCACTTGGGGTTACCAAGGAGATCAAGAGATTTTTGACAAGGACTTGAATACTTGGGGATACCAAGGAGTTCAAGGGATTTTGATAAAGAAATTTGACAAAATATCAAAACCATTTTGAAAAGATAGGATAAAGTATTGCTTTCTGCAAATGAGCCTTAAACCCTACTTAGCCAAATATGCATGAATTGATAGGATCCACTTATATTATACTTAGTAGTGAAACTTGCCAATACAATTCAAATGTATTGACCCTTGTGGCTATAACTTGTAATGTTGCAGGTTTGATTGATTTTAGTGAAGATTGATTGATTAGGATTACAAAGTCTACAACCAACATGTTTGCCTATGGCACTTTGAAGATGAAGGACCCCATGACTATAGTTATTCCGCTGCAATGTAATGTAATAGCCAAATGAGCTATGTAAGATGTAATAAAATTAGGTTATTCCTGGTTATAAAGTTATATTATGACCTTTGTTTCTTGATATTACATCTTAACTGTGGATGCTAGCTATTGATCCAGGGACTAGCATTGTAAACACAGGGGACTCTACCTTATTCAAAGGTTGGGACCCTAACAGATGGTATCAGAGCATTGTGTTGCCTGTAGGATTTGTAAACCTAGGATTGGTCAAAAACCCTTAGAAAAATAGGAGTTGTATTTGTTCCAAAACTTATTTACAAACAATGTTGTAAACTCTTTCCTCAACCATTTTGTTTTTGATTCTACATCTCTTCTATTTAAACTTGATGGATAAAACCTACCCCATGGCCAAAGACTTCACCATGTGCAAAGGACTTCATCAACTCTAATGACTTCAACATCTTCAACTCTAATGACTTCAACATCTTGAACTCTAATGACTTCAACATCTTCAACATTTTCACCATCTTCCATCTTGCAGTTAAAGAACTTTTCAGAAGCCTCATAGCTTTTAATTGCCGCATGAGTCTCAAAGATCAATTTGAGATCCTCGACAATATCATATGGGTCTGAATTTTCAAACCTTTTCTGAAGCTCCGATTCTAAACCATACAAGATAGCACACTGAACTGTGGAGTACTGAGTCTTCTGAGTGAGGTAAACAT
The DNA here is from genome assembly GCA_916181665.1 of Avena sativa. Taxonomy (NCBI): domain Eukaryota; kingdom Viridiplantae; phylum Streptophyta; class Magnoliopsida; order Poales; family Poaceae; genus Avena; species Avena sativa. The sequence continues at coordinate 432,228,457 of OV702280.1, forward strand.
TCTTTACTTCATCGGCAGCATCAGCTGCAGGTGGGTCACCCAGCGGTGCATCCAGCACATAGGTCAAATTACCAGCTGTGAGGACAATCCTCAAATTGCGGAACCAATCCGCGAAGTTGCTTCCATTGTTTTTCAACTTTTCTTTCTCAAGGAACGCATTAAAATTGATGGCAGGGGCTTCCATTGATCTACAACATATTTGCAATAGTTTAGACTAAGTTTATGATAAATTGAGTTCAAATTAATAATAAAATTAATCTAGGTGAACTCCCACTCAAAACAATATCCCTCACATTGTTTTAGTGATCACACGAACCAAATCCACCACATCAACACCGATCATCACGAGAGTTGATATAGTTTCAATGGCGAACAATCGACATGTTCATCATATCTACTATATGATTCATGCTTTACCTTTCGGTGATCCGTGTTCCGAGACCATGTCTGTACATGCTAGGCTCGTCAAGATCAAACCTTAGTTTCCGCATGAGCAAATCTGGCTTGCTCACGTTGTATACACTTGCGGAATCTAACACACTCGATCATCACGTGGTGCTTCGAAACAACAAGCTTTAGCAACGGTGCTAACTAAGGGTGAACACTTTATGACTTGAAATTCATGTGCATGAGGGATCATCTTATAATGCTACCGTCGTCTAGTAAGCAATACAAGATGCATAAAGGATTAACATCACATGCAATTCATAATATGTGATATGATATGGCCTTTCTTCTTTGTGCTTCCGATCTCCATCTTCTAGCACGAACATGATCTCCATCATCACCGGTATTGCATCAAGGTCAATGACGCTTCTCCATGGTTGTCGTCCACCGGCTTCAACTATTACAACTACTTTGAATAGACACACGGGTCTTAACATAAATTAAAGACAACCATATGGCTCCTGCCGGTTGCCAACTTACAATAAGGAACATTGCATACATCAAATATAATCACAATTATGGCCATATCACATCACAGCACACCCCTGCAAAACAAAGTTAGACGCCTCTACTTTCTTTGCATGTTTTACGTGGTTTGTGGCTTTCAATAAGTGTCGTTCTAACTTACGAACATGAACCACAACATTGATACTAGTATTGTTAATCACCCGTTGTAAATTGAATCTTAACTATGCTAGGAGAAACAGGCACCCGCAAAGCCACTTATGCAATACAAGTTGCATGTCAAGCGTGGAGCAAGTCTCATGAACGATTCATGTAAGGTCAGCCCGGGCCGCTTCATCCCAACATACCGCAAGATGCAAAGTACACAAGAAGCAATCGACAATAAAAGCATCAACGCCCACAATGACCATTGTGTTCTACTCGTGCAACAGATCTACATATAGACACGGCTCTGATACCACTGTAGGGTTTGGTAGCATGGAAAACAAAAAATTTCTATCGCATACAAACAAACAAGCCTAGATCTATCTACTAGATTGTAGCAACGAGTCGATGGAATAACTCACCCTCGAAGATTCCAAAGTGTTTAACGAGAGCGGATTCTCGTGGGTGATGTAGTCGTACTCTTCCCGATCTCAAGATCGCGTAGACGATCCTTCCGGCGCTGCGTTTCAGCAGCGCTCCCGCAGTCGGTCACACGTTCGGTACTCGACGAAAACCTTCCTCTCCCTTGTTCCAGCAGGCAGCGGAGGTTGTAGCACTCTCCTCGCGATTCCGGCAGCACAACGGCGTGGTACCGGAAGTAGAGGGGAGATCTCGCAGGGCTTCGCCTTAAGCCGGAGCGAGTATGGTGGAGTATGAGAGAGTCCTTCGACTATCTAGGGTTTAGACACGCCGAGGAGGGGGCTAGGCCGGCGGCTAGGGTTTCACCTAGGCGGCGGCGAGTGCCCTAGGGCCGGCGGCGGCTATGGAGGCGGCGGCGGCTTGGTACTAGGGTTTGGAGGAGAGGATCTTGTGTGTCTAGGAGGGGAGCCCTGCCCCTCCTTTTATAGGTGGAGGGGCCGACCGGCCAAGGGAAGGGGAGTCCCTTCCCAACTCGGCTTGGAGGTGGGCCGACGGTGGAGGAGGGACTCCTCCCCAACTCGGTTTCCTCCTCCTTCCCCACTTCCCAAAAATAGCCGTTTGACTTTCAAACTAGCCGTTTGACTTTTCAAACTAGGATTTGAATAAACCCTCTATTTTGTTCAGCGATGACACCGAGTACATGATGCAATCATACCAACTTGATATAACACATTCATGTACCCTTCCCCTCCGGAGTGCCGGACATTCCGGAACCTTCTAGAACATTCCTGATGAAAACACCGGAATCATTCTCCAACTCCGAAACGGGACTTTCCTTATATGAATCTTATTCTCCGGACCATTCCGGATCTCCTCGTGATATCCTGAATCACATTCGAGACTCCGAACAACATTCGGACTCTTTATCATCATTCCATAACTACTCAAACAACGTCGAATCCTTAAGTGTGTCTCCCTACGGTTCGTGAACTATGCGGACATGATCGAGACACTTCTCCGATCAATAACCAATAGAGGAATCTGGAAATTCATATGGCTCCCACATATTTCTACGATTACTTTGCATCAAATGAACCACTTACATACGATATCAATTTCCCTTTGTCTCACGATAGTTTACTTATCTGAGGTTATGATCGTCGGTATCTCTGCATACCTAGTTCAACCTCGTTACTGATAAGTACTCTTTTCTCGTTCCCGTGATATGTGATCCCTTGTGAGCCAGTCACATGCTTGCAAGCTAATTGGATGACATTTCACCGAGAGGGCCCAGAGTATATCTATCCGTCATATGGATGGACAAATCCCACTCTTGATCCATGTGTCTCAACCAATACTTTCCGAACACTCAATGCCACCTTTATAGCCACCCAGTTACGGTGTGGTGTTTGATGTCATCAAAGCATCCATCCGGTAAAGGTGATATGCATGATCTCATGGTCGAAGGAATTAGATTACTATGTATCAGAAAGCATATAGCAATTGAACTATTGAAATGACTTGATCTTTATGCTACGCTTATCTATAGGAGTATGTCCACCATATCATTATCCTAACGATATGATCTTGTTGTTAATAACATCTCAATGTTCATGATAGGGAAACCACAATCATCTATTAACCAACAAGCTAGTATTATATAGAGGCTTTACTAGGGACTCTTATTTTAGTCTACAAATCACACAAGTATTAATGTTTCCTTGTTAATACTATTATAGCATGAATGTAAACATTTATCATAAACACAAATATATAATAATAACTATATTTATTATTGCCTCTAGGGCATATCTCCAACAGTATCATGCCTGGAGATTGCTGGATCAGAAGGTATTCGATCGTGCGACCTCTCGGCGCTTGTGCATTGTTTTCTTCTTAAAGGCGTCGTTATTAGAGTGTTTGTACTTTCCATAGGGTGAAAATCTATGACCTTTGGTCGGGCGACGATGGTGCTTGTGCATTGTTTCCTTCTTGAAGACATTGCTATTGGAGAGGGTGGACTTCTGGTGTTGTTCTGGTGGTGTTAGTGTCGCTGCTGCAAGAAATTGATCGCTATAGCGGGACTTTTATTTTTTTATAATTCTTTTTCTTTTTTATTGGGTTATGTGTATCCGTAAGGCCGCTAGGGCATTCATTGTTGTAGAGGCCGGTTGTAATTGTTATCTCCACGATATTAATATATACTCCTATCAAAAACAAACTAGAGTGTTTGGACTACTAGTGTTGTTCTGGTAGTGTTAGTGTCGTTGCTACAAGGAATCGTTCGCTATAGCAGGAATTTTTTTAAAATATTTTTTCTTTTTTCTGGGTTGTGTACATCCGTAAGACCGCTAGGACATACGTTGTTGCAGAGGCTGAGTGTAATTGTACCTCTGATACATCGTAAATGTATCTATAATTTTTTATGCTCCATGCTTGTTTAGTATCAATTTTGCTATGCTTTGTCTACACTTTGTGGTATTTTTATACACTTTATGGTACTAACCTATTAACAAGATGCCACGGTGCCAGTTGCCTGTTTTCTTCTATTTTTGGTTCCAGAAAGGCAGAAAATCAATATTCTCGGAATTGTACGGGACAAAAGCCAAAGTTCATATTTTTTCCGGAGCAACACGGAACCACGAAACAGAGACGGAGTAGGGCACCAGGGTGGCCACACCCCCTAGGCACGGGCCAGCCCTGGTGGCGCCCACAGGGGGTGTGGGCCCCCAGGACCTCTGTCACATCCCAAAATTTTCCAAATTTTGAAATGTAAAAAATAAATAAATAAAAGAAATAATTGTTGAAATTTAGGGTGAAAAGAAACTTTTTGTTTCAAAATGGAAACATCAAAACCCTTCTTGAACAAACTTTGTAAGAATAGGGAATCAAACAAAATTTCAATCAAGTGAAATGCATTCATCAATGAATGAATCTTGGAATTTAAACACTTGGAAAAGTTAAACCAAAACCCAAAACCCTAATGGAATAAATCATTTCCAAGATCTCTCTAAGATTATGGATTTGATCCATATAAAAATTTATCAATAAACATTTATAAATGATAAACAAAAATATTACAAAACCATAGAAATTGGTTTCATTTAATTTGGATCCATGGATACAAACTTCTAAATTTAATAAGTTTAAAGGAAATAAATTTCCAAAGCTAATAAAGCTTCTAACTGATTTCAAAACCAAATTGTGAGAAAATTAAACCTAAAAGTATTTAAAAAGATAAACAAATATCAAATAAAAATATACAAATTGGAATCACCAATTTTGGATCTATAAATAAAAAGATATGAATTTTATAAGATCAAGAAAGGAAGAAATAAATAAGGAATATTTAAAAGCCAAATTAAATCTTGGCCAAATCCATAAAACAAATAAAATGAAAATTTATTACATAATAAAAAGAAATAAAAGATTATTTAAATAAAACTATATGGGCTTTGAACCATAATCAATTTTATTTAAATAAGGACAAATTGCCTAAACTAAATAATAATAAAATTATTTAAAAGACAATTTAAACCTTGAATTAAATCCATAAGCAAATGGAACAAAGATAATTCAAATCCAAATGAAATAAAGGGATAAATAATAATCAAATAAAAACATATGGGATTTTTGAGGGTAAAACAGTAGGGCAAAAAAACCCACTGCAATTTTTATATATTATAGAGAGTTACAAAAGAATATTTACAAACTCAATCCACCTCAAAGAAGAGGGATAGCATTCTAATCAGCTATCTCCTGTCTAAATTGATTTCAACCCAAACTTTAAGGCCCTGATGATACTTCTTCTTAATTCTATAAAGGAGCCATCTTAATTCCTGGGCTACAATAGCCTTCCAGTTCTCCATCGACGCATGCTGATTATTGAAAATTTCATTATTTCTGCAAATCCAAATGCCCCAAGTTCCAAGTATCAGAATTTCCATTGCAAAAGGGACATTAATATCTTTTTTAATACTGGCTAAGGCTTCAAAGATATTTTGATCAACCATAGTGACCTGTGAAATTTCAGCCCAGCAGGCTCTTGCAAAGGGGCATTCCCAAAACAAATGTAGGCTGGTTTCTTCACTGTTGCAACCCTGGAAAACACAGTCATAAGATGCCAGAGAAAAACATTTCCTTTTCAGAAGGTTTCTTGTGTTGAGCCTATCAAGCAGTAAGAGCCAGGAGAAGAATTTGTGCTTTTGCTGACAAGAAGATTTCCATAACCAAGAGAAATGTGGCTGAACCGGTTGGCAACCAGCTAAGGAGTAGTAAGCCTTTTTGACCGAAAAATTACTGCCCCAAATGTAAGACCAACAATCAGATTCCCCTTGCCTGCCAGTATTGAGAATTTGTTCAAGACTTTGATATTCCTGATAAGCTTGTTGGGACAAAGGAAGGTAAAAAAGGTCCTGAGTATTTGCAGTATGCATGAACTCACTGACAGAGATGTGAGGGTTTTTTGCATATGAGAGGAGATGAGGAAGCTTATGTTGAAGGCAGCTATCATTCCACATATCAGACCAGAATAGTGTGGATTTCCCATTTCCAACCAAACACTTTGCAAGTCCTTTAAAAATGTCAATCAGTTTTAGATGAGCTTTCCACCAAAAGGATCCCTCAAGACTTCTTCCAGGGAGCTTATCATTACAATAGTAAGTATTCCATACAAGGTGAACCCAAGGAATATCCTTGTGATTATAAAACTTATCCAAATTCTTCAAAAGAAGAGCAGAATTTTGAACATTAAGGTCTAGAACTCCCAATCCTCCCTGGTTCTTGGGTCTGCTACAAGAGCAGCACCTCTAGCTTGAACATCAGAAGTTTTCTTTCTCCACAAGCATTGCCTCATATATTTAATCAACTGCTCCTTGATAGTGACAGGAAGATCAAAACAGCTCATGTAATATATGGGAAGGGAAGACAACACAGATTTGACTAACTGCAGTTTCCCCCCATAATTAAGAAAGTCAGCTATTCCACACAACCTTCTCTCAATTCTCTGAACAATAGGCAGGAAATGTTCCACAGCAGGTTTATTCAAGCTCAGAGGCAAACCAAGATAGGTAAAAGGCAAGGAACCAGTGAGGCAAGTAAGGGTATTAGCAAAATGCCCAAGCCTCTCAGAGTCCATGTTATTTGGCATCATGCTGGATTTGGAATAATTGACTTTGAGTCCAGTGGAGAGAGCAAAAGTATGTAGAATTACCTTAAGGCACAAGAGTTGCTCAGAATCAGCCTTAAGGATTACTAAAGTGTCATCTGCATACTGAACCACAGGGAAGTCAGGACAGAACACATGTTCAGTGGGCAAAGAAAGAAGACCTAGGTTCATTGCCTTATTGAGGATACTTTGAAGGAGATCAGCAGCCAGAACAAACAATAAAGGAGATAAAGGATCTCCTTGCCTAACACCCCTTCTACAGTAAAAAATTTTCCCAGGCACACCATTTAAAAGAACAGAGGAAGAAGCTGACCCAAAGATCATCTGAATCCAAGAAATCCATTTAACTCCAAAACCTTTGGCTTTAAGGATATTGATGATTGCAGAATGCTCAATTCTATCAAAAGCCTTCTCAAAATCCAGCTTAAGAATTAAAATTTCATCCTTTGACTTGTGGCATTGATCAAGAAATTCAAATGCCCAACCTAAGCAGTCTTGGATAGATCTTTGCTTGAGGAAACCATATTGATTCTTGTGAACAAGTTTAAGTATGACTTTTTGCAGTCTGTTAGCCAGAATCTTGGTGATAATCTTAAGGACACTATTTAGCAAAGAAATAGGCCTAAAATCAGCAGGAGTCAAAGGAGCAGCAATTTTTGGAATGAGGGTGATAAAAGAAGAATTAATGCTTTCCAAAGAGGCTTTCCCTTCATAGAACTCCACAAGTAGATGCTTCACATCATCCTTAATAATAGGCCAACAAAGCTTCATGAATTCATTATTAAAACCATCAGGGCCAGGGGATTTATCATTAGGCAGATTTGTGATGACTTCATCAATCTCCTCATCAGAGAAAGGCTTTTCCAAAGCATCCCTTTCTTCCTGGCTTAAGCAATCACCAGCCAAGTCATTAAGATTGAAATGCATTTCAGGCTTATCAGAAGAGCCCATTCTATTTTTAAAGGAATTCCAAAGGAGATTTGCTTTGCCATCATGATCATAGACCTCAAGATCAGAATCATCCTTGAGCATGGAATTAAACCATATTCTAATTATATTTAAATGGAGACAAAATCCCTAAAGTAAATGATTAATTAAATTATGAGAAAATAATAAATTGGACTTTGACAAGGATAATTAAAAAGTTATCTAATTAACTTAAAAAGAATTATTTGAATAGAATTTATAAGGGTTTAAAACCATATTGGATATTATTTGAATAAAGACAAGTGCCTATTTAAAGAAATAATAAACCATAAAAGGAATATTTTAAATATTCTAAAAGTGGAATTTTAAATACATTAATAAACAGTATTAAAACTTACTGAAAGTTTGGAAAAGTTCTGAATTCAAATGGGTGTTTGAATTATTTGAACAAAATCAAAACAGAAATGGAAATCAGAAAAATAAAAAGAAATAAGAAGAAAAAAATAAGAAAAACCAGCCCAGCCCAGCAAGGCCTCAGGCCCAACTCGAAGCCCACCTCTCTCTCTCTCCCCTAGAGAATCGTTTTCTTACCCACTCGCCTACCCCCTCACCCGCTGACGACCCGACCCCATTAAACCCTCCTCTCGTTCGCTGACAACGCAACCCCACCTGCCAGCTCACCGTCTTCAACCCCGCGACCAGCTCTCCCAAACCCCGTCGCCGTTTTTCCTTTGATTTCGCGAATGTAAATTCCCATTGAATGCGCCTGTAACTCGCCCCGTAACCTCGCCCATTTAAGCGCCCATGTCTCCTCTCCCTTAGCCCCTGTCATCACCCCACCGGAGCCACCAGGCTGCTCCGATTTTGCTCGAGACCTCCCCTGTCTCCGACGAGCTCCCTGTCAAATTCCGGCCAACACCGCTAGCCTCATTGCCCCCAGATCAAACGAGCGTGTTCCCCAGCGTCCCCCAGACCTGCCAGTGCCTCCCTCTCACCCGCGCAAGCCCTAGAAGCTTGGCTTCGTCACCGCCCGAGCGCCACCGCGGACTGCTCCAACTCCAGCGACGCACCTGGTAGATTCTGACCTCCCCTTTCCCTCTCGTTGATACGTGTAAGTTCATTGATCCCGTGCGCATCTAACGCCACTATCTGTTTGCCTTATCTTGGACCGTAATGTCGCCTCCGTTAACGGTAGTGTGTACCCGTCGCCAGTAGGAACTTCGGCGAGCAATACCCGACGTCATCGTGCTCCCCTGTCCCTACAACGACCACCTCGAGAACCAGCACTCCATGGCAAACCTGGTGAGCCTCCCCATCCTCTCCCCTGCTTCCTATTTTGTCCAGAACCACCACGAACAGAGCGCGTCGCCGCTCGCCGCCAGATAGCGCCGCCCACCTATGGTCAAGCCACTCAGGACCGTTAGATCTGGATCAAGTGGATAGGATAGATTAACTTAACTGAATCGGTGTGATTAGATAAGATCCGCACGATGCCCTTTTAATACAACGCACCACATCAGTCGATCCCAGCGAACCGGTATCGTCTAATAGCAATCAACCACGTGGCCTATGTTTTGTTTTAAAAACAGAAACATATCTATTAGATGTTTAGATTTTAAAAATTCATAACTTTAGATCCATACGTCCAAAATTTGCAAATTTTATATCATTGGAATCAGGAAAAATAATACTTTGCAACCATGTCCTTAGTTTAGTGTTTTGCTTCTGGAAAATTAGTTGTTTTTGCAGAAACTTGTTTAGGCCTATTTGGGTTATAAAATTTATTCTAAAAATGTTTTTAGGGTAAAATATTTTGCAAATGGTTTTTTTGAACCTAATGACCATAAAAACCAACTTTTGGATTTAAAAGTATATTTTGTGACACTTAGGAATTATTCCTTGAATAAAAGCATTTCTAGTAAAACAAAAATTGTTGATTATGTTTTAAAAATAATTTTTGAGTAAAACCTTTTGCAAATGGTTTAATTTAAACCCTATAGCCCTAAACACTAAGTTTTGGATTTAAAAATATATTTGATGAACCCTAGAAAAATTATTACTTGGTTTAAAGGCATTTCTAACAAAATAAAAGTGTTGCTTTGATTCAAAAATGGTTTTTGAGTGAAACCTTTTGTAAATGGATTTAATTTAAAACACTTTGACCATAAACATTAATATTGGTGTTTAAAAACAATTTGGCTAACACTACAAAATATTACTTTGATTTAAATCATTCTAACAAAACAAAGATGATTTAAAGTGGCCATTTTCACTAACTTAATTTTAAATGGTTTTGCCACTTTTATAAATGACCAATAGGTGTTTTAAAATGTTTATAACCTATTAGAAACCACCTTTACAAATAAAACAATATTTTGCATGCTTTTATGCATTGCCTTGTTTATTCATTTTATGTGATGAATTGTTTGAATGCTAGTTTGAATTTACGCCTTGATTGAATTGTAGTGAACTTTGAAGAGTGTGACCATTGCAAGATCAAGCAGTGAACCTATATTCTCTACTAAAAAGGAAAGTGGTGCTTCATACATTTTGTCCTAATATTTTCACTATGCATTAGTAATATTTTGAGTAGGACTTGCATGGAATTTTACTAAGTATGCTATGCCATGGGAAATCCTAGTAGATGATATCTTAGTAGAATTTTCCCTAAGTTAAGATTCTTGCTACTGTTATGCTTAGCCTAGCTAGTAGAAAACAAGGGTGGATTATATTCATGCTATGAAATATTTCTAAGTCTATGACTTGTGTTTTGTTTAATAAAACAACTATGTGAATGAATCACCTAGGTGGAATGGTAATTGCTTGGATGGATTTTTTTTGAGTGGTTACCAGGGCCCATTTTCATGGCCTACCCTGTGTATCTCACTTGTGGAATGCCACCCAGGAACAAAGAGATTTGAGATGTCAAATGTTGATAAGCTTGAAGTGTAGCCACATGGCATTATGGGCTCTGCCTGGATCATATAGGTTGCAATAACTTAGCTAGATGGACAGAAGGTGGTAGGGGTGATAGGTTTGGAACGCGTCCATTTTGGTCTAAGGGAAGGCTTCTGAAAGATCTTGTATCAATGCATGTCGAGTCTTGTGGGGAAAGTGCACCACCTCTCGAGAGAGTAAAATCTAAGTACTTAGCTGTGTCCCCGGCAATGGACAATTTGAGCATCAAGACATGGAAGCTATCAAGGATCTCCTCATCCCAATTTCTAAGTTAAAAGCTTGTGGTTGAACAAGGGTAAAGGATCGCCAATTTTCATTGGTATATGCCTTGGGTGATTTTGACAAACAAAAACTTAGAGTTTTCAACTTATAAGGAAAACCTTATTTTGAGCAAAGCAAGCATAAGCTCCACTTAGCCAAATGCATATAGAAGATATATACCACTACTCTACCATAGTATCACTTGCCAATAAAATTCAAATGTATTGACCCTTGTGGCTGTAACTTATTATGTTGTAGGTTTTGTTTGATGTTAGTGAAGTGTGTTTAATATGGTTACAAGTCTACAATCAACATAATTGCCTGTGGCACATTGAAGATGAAGGACTCCATGCTAGATAGTTATTTCTGCTGCATTGTAATGAGATAGCCAAATGAGCTATGTAAGATGTAATGAATTATTTTATTCCTGGTTTTAAAGTTGTACTATGACCTTTGTTTATTGATATTACATCTTAAACTGTGGATGCTAGCTATTGATCTAGGGACTAGCATTGTAAACATAGGGATCTCTACCTTATCAGGTTGGAACCTCTACATATGGTATCAGAGCACTGTGTTGCCTATAGGATTGTAACCCTAGGATTGGACAAAACCCCTTAGAAAAATAGGAGTTGTATTTGTTCCAAAACTTATTTACAAACAATCTTGTAAACACTTTCCTTAACCTTTTGGTTTTGATTCTACAGCTCTTCCTTTTCAAACTTATTGGACAAAGACTTCACCATTAGCAAGGACTTCAACATCACCAATGAATTCAATTTGGACATCACTAAGGACTACAAGTGAGACAAGAATGTTACTCAAGACTTGAAGACTTAGGAGAAACCATCATCACCTCTGAATCTTTGTGACCAAGATGCAAGATTTTTTCCAAGGAAACCATGATTTCATTCAAGAAGAAACAACTAAGAAGAATGAAATGATCTCAAGTGAATCTGGTAGTTGGACCACCATATTAGTGTTTACCTTAGATCATATATTGATCCCACTGTTGGAATTATGCCCTAGAGGCAATAATAAAGATGTTATTATTATAATTCTTGTTCATGGTAAAGTTTATATTCCATGCTAGAAATGTATTAAGCAGAAACTTTGATACTTGTGTGCTTTATGAACAACACCGTGTCCCTAGTATGCCTCTATGGACTAGCTCATTGATTAATGATGGTTAAGGTTTCCTAACCATAGACATGAGTTGTCAATTAGTAATGAGATCATGTCATTGGGAGAATGATATGATGGACAGACCCAAATTAAGCAGAGCAATTAGATCGTGTCATCGTGTTCATCTTTGCGAATCTTTTTCTTATGTCAAATATTGTATTCCTTAGACCATGAGATAATGCAACTCCCTGGTATCGAAAGAAAGCTTTGAGGTCATCAAACTTCATCCTATGAGAGGGTGATCATAAAGGTGTCTCTCAGGTGATCGGAAAGTACTTGTTGGGTTGTATGTATCGAGATGGGATTTGTCCCTCCCAAGTCGGAGAGATATACTTCGGGCCCACTCGGTAATCGATATCAACACCGCTTGCAAGCACGTGGTTAAGGAGTTAATCACAAAGTGATATCGGATTACGGAACGAGTAAAGTACTTGATGTGAACGATATTGAACTAGGTATGCCGATACCGACGATCGAATCTCGGGCAAGTAAAATATCGTGTGACGAAGGGAATATATATGGGATTAATTGAATCCTGGCATCATGGTTCATCCTATATGATCATCGATGAATATGTGGGAGTCAATATGGGTTTCCAGACCCCGTTGTTGATTATTGATAGAAGATCATGTCTGCATATTCTCGAACCCGTAGGGTCACACACTTAACGTGTCTCGACGCTAGGATAGAATGGATAATTGGTTTATGAGTTTTTGTTCGGAGTCTCGGATGAGATCTAGGATGTCACGAGAGGTTCTGGAATGGTCCGGAGAATAAGATTCATATAAGGGAAAGCAGTTTTTGGATTTTGGAATTGTTTCGGATTGTTCGGTATTGTACCGGAAGCTTCTAGAACCTTCTGGAGTGGGACCAACGTGGCCCCACTTGTAGGGAGGGGGCGTGGGCCTACGAGGGAGTGCCCTGGACGCATTGGGCGAGGGGCACAAGGCCCCATAGGCCCAGCCGGCCAAACCCTAGGGGAAACCCTAGGGAAACCTTCTAGAAGGAGGGGAAAAACTTGCCCCCCGCTCCAACCCTTGGGGCCGCCGCCCTAGGGCTTGGAGGAGGGGCCAAGGGGGCCGGCCAGCCCCCTATATATAGAGGGCAGGGGCGCATCCCTCCTCCCCCACTCCTTGAACCCTAGCCGCCATACTGCCGCCCTCCAGATCTCTCTCTCTCCTGACTGCGCGTAGGTGAAACCCTGCCGCAGAAACTCTCCACCTTTGCACCACGCCATCGTGTTGTAGATCCAATCTATCTCTCCACCCCACATGCTAGACCGAGGAAGGAGGAGACGTCGAGGTGTCGTACGTGTGCATCTCTCGGAGGCATCGCCACTTGCGCTGTTGGATCGGATCGGATCGCGAGGAGGAGAAACTAGTACGACTACATCAACCATGTTCCGTCGAACGTTCCGCTGTGCGAATCTTCAAGGGTATGAAGATATCATCTATCCCCCTCATTGTTTGCATCTCCTAGATTAGATCTTGGCTTTCCCGTTTGCATCCGTAGAATTTTTTTGATTTATTATGCTGCAAAACCCTTCAGTGGTATCATAGCTAGATCTATGCGTAGATGTGTTTCACGAGTAGAACGCAACATGCTTGTTGCGGGCGTTGATGTTTTCTGTTGCAAGCCTCTTGTTTGTGTACTTCTTATGACGCGGGATAAGGAGATCGAAGCGGTCCAGGCCAACTTTACGCGACCTCGTTCGTGAGACCGGTCCGCACTTGACGTGTGGCTTGTTCCACACATGCGGCGGGTGGATGCCAGTTTCTCTCACTATAGTTGTCATGGGATTTACACCGGATGTTGGCAACCATAATATCACCGTTGTGGCTTTCCGTCGGTAAGAATTGTTCTTAGCTTGTTACTCCCATAAGCCACGTAAAACATGCAACAACAAAGTAGAGGCGTCTAACTTGTTTTTGCAGGGAGTGTTTCTGTGATATGGTATGGCCCAAGATGTGATGTGTATGTTGTATGCAATGATCATGTTTTGTAATGTTTCACGACTTGCATGTCGATGAGTACACAACCGGCAGGAGCCATATGGTTGTCTTTATAATTGTGTATGACCTGTGTGTCAACTTCTTATACGCCATGTAATAGCTTTACTTTATCGCTAAGTAGTTAGCAATAGTTGTAGTTGCTATTCATGGTGGAGGCAATCATGGTGGAGTGATGGATATCATGCTGGAACGCACAAGATGGAGATCATTGCGCGGAGATTGGCTATACCATGTCACATAAAATTATATGCATGTGATGCTTATCCTTTTATGTATCTTATTATGCTTAGATTGCGACGGTAGCATTATAAGATGATTCCTCACTTAAAGATCAAGATAAAACTGTGTTCTCCCCATGTATGCACCGTTGCGAAAGTTCGTCGTGTTCAAGCATCACGTGATGATCGGGTGCTATAAACTCTACGTTCACATATAACGGGTGCAAGCCAGTTTTGCACACGCGGAAATACTTGGGTTTGACTTGAAGAGCCTAGCATGTACAGACATGTCCTCGGAACACACGAACCGAAAGGTTAAGTATGAGTCATATGAATGATATGATCGACACTTTGTTGTCCACCATTGAAACCACATCTCTTCTCGTGAAGATCGGATTAGGTGTGGTGAATTTGGATCATGTTCACTAAACAACTTGAGGGATGTTGAATTTAGTGGGAGTTCATCTAGTAATTTGATTAAGTTGAACTAGTTATCAGGAACATAGTCTAAATTGTACTTGCAAATTTTGTAGATCAAATGGCTAAGTCCAACTTCAACTTCAACGTTTTTGCTGAGAAAGAAAAGCTTAAGAACAATGGGTCTAACTTCACCAACTGGTTCTGCAATCTGAGAATCATTCTCTCTGGCGGACAAAAGGACTATGTCCTTGAGAAAGCGCTAGGTGACGCCCCTGCTATAGATGCGCCGGCTGATGAGAAAGCTGTTTATCAGTCGCACAAGGATGATTATGGTGTGATTAAGAGCACCATGTTGTTTGCTATGGAATCAGTGTTGGAATTATGCCCTAGAGGCAATAATAAAGATGTTATTATTATAATTATTGTTCATGATAAAGTTTATATTCCATGCTAGAATTGTATTAAGCGGAAACTTTAATACTTGTGTGGTTTGTGAACAACACCGTGTCCCTAGTACGCCTCTATGGACTAGCTCATTGATCAATGATGGTTAAGGTTTCCTAACCATAGACATGAGTTGTCAATTGATAATGAGATCATATCATTGGAGAATGATATGATGGACAGACCCAAACTAAGCGAAGCAATTAGATCGTATCATCGTGTTCATCTTTGCGAAGCTTTTCCTATGTCAAATATTGTATTCCTTAGACCATGAGATAATGCAACTCCCTGGTATCGGAAGAGAGCTTTGAGGTCATCAAACGTCATCCTATGAGAGGGTGATCATAAAGGTGTCTCTCAGGTGATCGGAAAGTATCTATTGGGTTGTATGTATCGAGATGGAATTTGTCCCTCCCAAGTCGGATAGATATATACTTCGGGCCCACTCGGTAATCGATATCAACACCGCTTGCAAGCATGTGGTTAAGGAGTTAATCACAAAGTGATATCGGATTACGGAATGAGTAAAGTACTTGCTGTGAACGAGATTGAACTAGGTATGACGGTACCGACGATCGAATCTCGGGCAAGTAAAATATCGTGAGACGAAGGGAATATATATATATGGGATTATTTGAATCCTGACATCGTGGTTCATCCGATATGATCATCGATGAATGTGTGGGAGTCAATATGGGTGCCCAGACCCCGCTGTTGATTATTGATAGAAGATCATGTCTGCATATTCTCGAACCCGCAGGGTCACACACTTAACGTATCTCGACGCTAGGATAGATTGGATAATTGGTTTATGAATTTTTGTTTGGAGTCTTGGATGGGATCCGGGATATCACGAGAGGTTCCGGAATGGTCCGGAGAATAAGATTCATATAAGGCAATGCAGTTTTTGGAGTTCGGAATTGTTCCGGGTTAATCGGTATTGTACCGGAAGCTTCTAGAACCTTCCGGAAGGGGACCAACGTGGCCCCACCTTCCGGGAGGGGGCATGGGCCTATGAGGGAGTGTCCTGGCCACATTGGGCCAGGGGCACAAGGCCCCATAGGGCCCAGCCGATCCTAGAGAGTTTAAATTCGTTTAAACTAGAGATAGGGTTTCTAGAAGGGGGAGAGTCCTTGCCCCCCACTTCTCCCTCCCTTGGCCGCCGGCCCAAGGCTTGGAGGAGGGGCAAGGGCTGGCCGCCCCCCTCTATATATAGAGGGATGGTGCGCCCCCTCCCCCCTACACCTTGCCTCCAAACCCTAGTTGCCCTGCTACCCTTCCTCTCTCCCTCCCGACTGTTTGTAGGCGAAGCCCTGGTGCAGAAATTCTCCACCATATACACCACGCCGTCGTGTTGTAGATCCAATCTATCTCTCCACCATACTTGCTGGTCCGAGGAAGGAGGAGACGTCGAGGTGCTGCACGTGTGCATCTCACGGAGGCACCGCCACTTGTGGTGCTAGATCAGATCGGATCGCGAGGAGGAGAAGCGAGTACGACTACATCACCCACGTTCCGACGAACGTTCCGCTGTGCGAATCTTCAAGGGTATGAAGATCTAATCCAATCTCTCTCGTTGATTGCATCTCCTAGATTAGATCTTGGCTTTCCCTCTGTTCGCATCCGTAGAAAATTTTGATTTACTATGCCGCGAATCCCATCAGTGGTATCAGAGCTAGATCTATGCGTAGATGTGTTTCACGAGTAGAACGCAACATGGTTGTTGCGGGAGTTGATGTTTTCTGTTGCAAGCCTCTTGTTTGTGTTCTTCTTATGACGCGGGATAGTGAGATTGAAGCGGTCCAGGCCAACCTTACGTGACGTCGTTCGCGAGACCGGCTCCGCACTTGACGTGTGGCTTGTTCCACACATGCGGCTGGTGGAAATCAGTTTCTCTCACTATAGTTGTCATGGGATTAATACCGGAGTTTGGAAACCATAATATCACCGTTGTGGCTTTCCGTAGGTAAGAATCGTTCTTAGCATCTACTCCCATAAGCCACGCAAAACATGCAACAACAAAGTAGAGGCGTCTAACTTGTTTTTGCAGGGAGTGTTTTCTGTGATATGGTATGGCCCAAGATGTGATGTGTATATTGTATGCGATGATCATGTTTTGTAATGTTTCACGACTTGCATGTCGATGAGTACACAACCGGCAGGAGCCATATGGTTGTCTTTATAATTGTGTATGACCTGCGAGTCAACTTCTTATACGCCATGTAATAGCTTTACTTTATCGCTAAGTAGTTAGCAATAGTTGTAGTTGCTATTCGTGGTGGAGGCAATCATGGTGGAGTGATGGAGATCATGCCGGAACGCACAAGATGGAGATCATTGCGCGAGGATTGGCTATACCATGTCACATAAAGTTATATGCATGTGATGTTTATCCTTTTATGTATCTTATTATGCTTAGATCGCGACGGTAGCATTATAAGATGATTCCTCACTTAAAGATCAAGATAAAAACTGTGTTCTCCCCAAGTATGCACTGTTGCGAAAGTTCGTCGTGTCCAAGCATCACGTGATGATTGGGTGCTATAGACTCTACGCTCACATACAACGGGTGCAAGCCAGTTTTGCACACGTGGAAATACTTGGGTCTAACTTGACTAGCCTAGCATGTACAGACATGGCCTCGGAACACAAGAACCGAAAGGTTAAGCATGAGTCATATGAATGATATGATTGACATTTTGTTGTCCACCATTGAAACCACATCTCTTCTCGTGATGATCGGATTAGGTGTAGTGAATTTGGATCGTGTTCACTAAACAACTTGAGGGATGTTGAATTTAGTGGGAGTTCATCTAGTAATTTGATTAAGTTGAACTATTTATCATGAACATAGTCTAAATTGTACTTGCAAATACTGTAGATCACATGGCCAAGTCCAACTTCAACTTCAACGTTTTTGCTGAGAAGGAAAAGCTTAGAAACAATGGGTCTAATTTCACCAATTGGTTCCGCAATCTAAGAATCATTCTGTCTGGCGGACAAAAGGACTATGTCCTTGGGAAAGCGTTAGGTGACCCCCCTGCTGCAACTGCGCCGGCTGATGAGAAAGCTGTCTATCAGTCGCGTAAAGATGATTATGGTGTGATTAAGAGCACCATGTTGTTTGCTATGGAACCGGAGCTTCAAAATCGTTTTGAAGAGTATCCCGGGCCCTTTGAGATTCTCGAGGAGCTGAAAACAATGTTTCAGACTCAGGCCCGTTCTGAGAGATATGAGATCTCCGAGAAGTTCTTTAACTGCAAGATGGAGGAAGGGAGTTCCGTTAGTGAGCACGCCATTAAGATGACGGGCTACACTCAACGGGTTGAGCAACTGGAATGCACGATTCCAGAGGAGCTCAAGATTGACAGGGTTCTGCAATCACTCCCTCCCAGCTACAAAAGTTTTGTAGTGACTCATAATCAGATTGGTTCCACTGATACGATCACCGAGCTCTTCGCAAAGCTGAAGGCTGCGGAAGTGGACATCAAGAAGGATAATCATGTGTTGATGGTCAACAAGCCCTCCTTTAAGAAAGGTAAGGGAGCAAAGAAACCCTTCAAGAAGGGAGGCGGCAAGCGCAATGCCCCTGCTGAGAAGAAGCTCAAGTCTGGTCCTAAGCCCGACACTGAGTGCTTCTATTGCAAGGACAAGGGTCACTGGAAGCGCAACTGTCCGAAGTACTTAGCGGACAAGAAGGCTGGCACCACCAAAGGTATATTTGATATACATGTTATTGATGTTTTCCTTACTAGTCCTCGTTGTAGTGCCTGGGTATTTGATACCGGTTCAGTTGCTAATATTTGTAACTCGAAACAGGAGCTACGGAATAGACGGCGGCTTGCGAGGGATGAGGTGACGATGCGCGTTGGCAACAGATCAAGAGTTGATGTGATGGCCGTCGGCACGCTCTCCTTAGTTTTACCTTCGGGATTAGTTTTAAACCTAAATAAGTGTTATTATGTGCCTGCGTTGAGCATGAACATTATTTCTGGATCGTGTTTATTGCAAGACGGTTATTCATTTAAATCGGAGAATAATGGTTGTTCTATTTATATGAGTAACATCTTTTATGGTCATGCACCTCTTGTAAATGGTTTATTTCTTCTAAATCTCGAAAGGGATGAAACACACATCCATAACATTGAGGCTAAGAGATGCAAAGTAGATAGTGATAATACTACTTATTTGTGGCACTGTCGTCTAGGTCATATTGGTGTAAAGCGCATGAAGAAACTCCATTCTGATGGACTTTTGGAGTCTCTTGATTTTGAATCATTTGACACATGCGAACCATGCCTCATGGGCAAGATGATCAAAACCCCGTTCTCCGGTATGATGGAGCGAGCAACGGACTTGTTGGAAATCATACATACCGATGTATGCGGACCGATGAGTGTTTCGACGCGCGGTGGATATCGCTATTTCCTCACTTTTACCGATGACTTAAGTAGATATGGGTATATCTATTTAATGAAACATAAATCTGAAACATTTGAAAAGTTCAAGGAATTTCAGAATGAAGTGGAGAACCATCGTAACAGAAAGATTAAGTTTCTACGATCCGATCGTGGAGGTGAATATTTGAGTTATGATTTTCTCACGCATCTTAAAGCAAGTGGAATCGTTTCACAACTCATGCCACCCGGAACACCACAGCGCAATGGTGTGTCTGAACGCCGGAATCGAACCCTATTAGATATGGTCCGATCAATGATGTCTCTTACTGATTTGCCGTTATCATTTTGGGGTTATGCATTAGAAACCGATGCATTCACTTTAAATAGGTCTCCATCTAAATCCGTTGAGACGACACCGTATGAACTGTGGTTGTAGGGTTCGCAGCATAGAAAACAAAAATTTTCCTACGATGTGAACTATATACCAAGATCTATCTACTAGATACAAACAACGGGCGGATGTATATCCGTAGAGAACATACCCTTGAAGACCGACAAAGCTTAACGAGTTCAACTCGTGGTTGATGTAGACGATCTCTTGCCGATCTCAAGATCGAGAGGAAGTCCTAGCGCCGCAAATCAGCAGCGCATCCGTGCTCGCACACACGTTCGAGGCATCGAGCAACCTCCGCCTCCTCGCTCCAGCGATGCAGCGGAAGCATAACTCTTTCTTGCCGAATAGCCACCGGGAACATGTATCTCGCTAGTCCGAGACCATGGGGGATAAATTCTAGAGGGGGAGAGAGATCCTTCACGAGGAGGTGTGAGAGACAAGTGAGGAGGGGGGCTCCTTTTATAGGAGGAGGGGGGGAACCCCAAGGGGGTGGCCGGTGCATGGGGCTTCCCCCTTGCCCTCCCCTCTTCATGTGGGTGGACACTCCACTCACAAATCTCCTTTAAATTCCCTCCACTCAAAAGTCCACTCAAATTCCCATTAAATTTCCACCAAATTTAATGCAAACTCTCATTAAATAAAACTCTTTTATTTTATTCAGAATTTTGTTAATTACTTTAATGACAAACATTCACAAATAACCCCTTGCTAGAATTCTATTTCACATGCATAACCACTTTATGCAATTTCACCCGAAAACCTGTTTCGGTATCTAGTGAAATAAATTCCTGCGCTTGTTCATTCTTTCGGCATGAAACATTTGCTCTAATTGGATGTCGGTGTCTCTTAAGTGTGTCACCCTACGGTTCGTGAATAATGCGGACATGATCGAGACCCCTCTCGGATCAATAATCAGAAGCGGGATCTGGAGACCCATACTGACTCCCACACATTCAACGATGACTTTCTTGTGATCGTCGGAACCTTTTACGCTAGTATATCTTAATCCCTTTGTTTCACGATATATTACATGTCCGAGATTCGATCATCGGTATCTCCATACCTAGTTTGATCTCGTTACCGACATGCACTCTTTTCTCGTTCCTGTGATATAACATTCTAGTGATCAAATCACTTGCTTGCAAGCTAATCAATGTGATATCACCGAGAGGGCCCAGAGTATATCTATCCGTCATCGGGATGAACAAATTCCACTCTCGATCCATGAGCCTCAACATAACACTTTATTAGTTCTGAATCCATCTTTATAATCACCCTGTTACGGTGTGACGTTTGATGTTATCAAGAAACTCTTCCGGTGTTAGTGATTGACATGATCTCATGGTCTAAGGATTAGGATCACTTCGTAAGTTGTTATAGCAATATAAACTCAATGACTTTGATCGTAATGCTATACTTCGGATGAATGTTCATCACAACATTACACTAATGTTGTGATCCCGTTATTAACAACATCCAATGTCCATGATCAGGAAACCTTGATCATCTTGTTAATCAACGAGCTAGTTTATGAGAGAGGCATAACTAGGAACTTTCTGTTTGTTTATTAAACACACATGTATTATCGTTTCCGTATTAATACAATTATAGCATGCAAAATAAACATCTATCATATACTTGGAATACACATAATAAACACTTTATTATTGCCTCTCAGGGCATATTCCCTTCAGTCTCCCACTTGCACTAGAGACAATAATCTAGTTACATAGTGATAAATCTAACACCCATTGAGTTCTGGTGTTGATCATGTTTTGCTCTAGGGAGAGTTTTAGTCAACGGATCTGCTACATTGAGATCCGTATGTACTTTACAAATCTTTATATCT
Organism: Avena sativa; assembly: GCA_916181665.1. Classification (NCBI taxonomy): domain Eukaryota; kingdom Viridiplantae; phylum Streptophyta; class Magnoliopsida; order Poales; family Poaceae; genus Avena; species Avena sativa. Next base: position 432,250,168 of record OV702280.1, read on the forward strand.
CCATCCTTGACATGCTCGCGGATGGAGTGAAACCGGCGCTTAATATGTTTGGAATGCTTGTGAGACCTTGGCTCTTTGGCATTGGCAATGGCACCATTGTTGTCACAATAGATCACCATTGGGTCCAACGCGTTTGCCACCACTCCTAGTTCGGATATGAACTCCTTCATCCAAACTGCTTCCTGTGCCGCTTCTGAAGCAGCAACATATTCGGCCTCCGTTGTTGATCCCGCTACCACAGGTTGTTTGGAGCTCCTCCAACTAACCGCTCCGCCATTCATGAGAAATACGTATCCGGATTGAGACTTAGAGTCATCCGGATCGGTGTCAAAGCTAGCGTCGACATAACACTTAGCGACGAGCTCTTCTTCACCTCCGTATACAAGAAACATATCCTTAGTTCTTCGTAAGTACTTAAGGATATTCTTGACCGCTATCCAGTGTTCCGAACCTGGATCCGATTGATACCTACTAGTCAAACTAATAGCATGTGCCACATCCAGTCTTATACATAGCATGGCGTACATTATAGAGCCTATGGCTGAAGCATAGGGGACTTTGTCCATTATCTCTCTTTCTTCCGCCGAAGCCGGACTTTGAGTCTTACTCAATGTCTTGCCTTGCAACATAGGTAAGAACCCCTTCTTACTTCCGTCCATTTTAAACTTCTTTAAAATCTTATCAAGGTATGTACTTTGCGATAGCCCTATTAGGCGCCTAGATCTATCTCTATAGATCTTTATGCCTAATATGTATGACGCTTCACCTAGGTCCTTCATTGAAAATTTGCTGTTTAGATAACTTTTAACACTGTTTAAAAGATCTATATCATTTCCGATCAATAATATGTCATCCACATATAATATCAGAAATGCCACATTGCTCCCACTCACTTTCTTGTAAATACAAGCTTCTCCATAAGTTTGGACAAATCCAAACTCTTTGATCACCTCATCAAAGCGGAGATTCCAACTTCGTGATGCTTGCTTCAATCCATAGATGGATCGCTGAAGCTTGCACACCTTGTTAGCATCCTTAGGATCGACAAAACCCTTTGGTTGTATCATATACAACTCTTCTTCAATATTCCCATTGAGAAACGCGGTTTTGACATCCATCTGCCATATCTCATAATCGAAATATGCAGCAATTGCTAACATAATCCTAACTGACTTTAGCATCGCTACGGGAGAGAAAGTCTCATCGTAGTCAACTCCTTGAATTTGTCGAAACCCCTTTGCGACAAGTCGAGCTTTATAGACGGTCACATTACCATCAGCATCAGTTTTCCTTTTGAAAATCCATTTGTTCTCCACGGCCTTTCGGTCGTGAGGTAGTTCCACCAAGTTCCAAACTTGATTTTCATACATGGATTCCATCTCGGATTTCATGGCTTCTAACCATTTGTTGGAATCCGGGCTCATCATCGCTTCTTCATACGTCACAGGGTCATCATTTTCATCAACCATGAAATTCATGACAGGATTTCCATACAGCTCGGGAGCTGCACGCGTCCTGTTTGACCTGCGAGGTTCGGTAGTACTCTCTTTCGGAGTTTCATGATCATTATCATTAGTTCCCTCTTCAACAGGTGGAGCCAACTCCGGAACAACTTCCGGCGCTGCGCTACTCGCCATACTTTGAAGAGAAGGTTCCACAACCTCTTCGAGTTCTACCTTCCGACTACTCACACCTTTCACGAGAAACTCTTTCTCTAGAAAGGATCCATTCTTGGCAACAAAAACCTTGCCCTCGGATCTGTGATAGAAGGAATACCCAATAGTTTCTTTAGGGTATCCTATGAAGACGCATTTTTCCGCTTTGGGTTCGAGTTTATCCGGTTGAAGTTTCTTCACATAAACATCGCATCCCCAAACTTTAAGAAATGACAGCTTAGGTTTGTTTCCAAACCACAATTCATACGGTGTCTTTTCAACGGATTTAGATGGTGCCCGATTTAAAGTGAATGCAGCAGTTTCTAGTGCATAACCCCAAAATGACAACGGCAAGTCCGTCAGAGACATCATAGATCGAACCATATCTAATAAAGTACGATTACGACGTTCCGACACACCATTTCGCTGTGGTGTTCCGGCAGGTGTGAGTTGTGAAACAATTCCACACTCTTTCATGTGAGTGCTAAACTCGTAACTTAGATACTCACCTCCACGGTCAGACCGTAGAAATTTGATCTTTCTATTACGATGATTTTCCACTTCATTCTGAAATTCCTTGAACTTTTCAAAGGTTTCAGACTTGTGTTTCATCAAGTAGATATAATCGTATCTACTCAAATCATCCGTGAAAGTAACAAAATAACGATATCCACCTCGCGCCGACACACTCATTGGACCACATACATCAGAATGTATGATTTCCAATAAATCTGTCGCCCGTTCCATTGAACCGGAAAACGGCGTTCTAGTCATCTTGCCCATAAGGCATGGCTCACATGTATCAAATGATTCATAATCAAGTGATTCCAAAAGTCCATCCGAATGGAGCTTCTTCATGCGTTTAACGCCAATATGACCTAGACGGCAGTGCCACATATATGCGGATATATCATCATTAAGTTTAATCCTTTTAGCATCAACATTATGAATATGTGTAACATTATCATCGAGATCTAATAGAAATAAACCATTCATCATCGGTGCATGACCATAAAAGATTTCATTCATATAAATGGAACAACCATTGTTCTCGGATTTAAATGAATAACCACTTCGCATCAAACATGATCCAGATACAATGTTCATGCTCAGTGCAGGCACCAGATAACATTTATATAAGTTTATAACTAATCCCGACGGCAAGTGGAGAGGCAGCGTTCCGACGGCGATCACATCAACACTTGATCCATTGCCGACACGCATCTTGACCTCACCCCTTGCTAGCGGTCGCTTGTTCCGTAGCCCCTGATTCGAGTTACAAATATTAGCAACTGAACCGGTATCAAATACCCAGGTGCTACTGCGAGCACTAGTCAAGTACACATCAATAACATGTATATCATATATACCTTTGTTTGCCTTGCCGGCCTTCTTGTCTGCCAGATACTTGGGGCAGTTGCGCTTCCAGTGGCCAGTCCCTTTACAATAGTAGCACTCGGAATCAGACTTAGGTCCAACTCGGGGTTTCTTTTCAGGCGCGGCAACCGGCTTGCCGCCCTTACTTCCCTTCCGTTTTCCCTTCTTGTCTTTCTTGAAACCAGTGTTCCTATTGATCATCAACACTTGATGTTCCTTTTTGATCTCCACTTCTGCAGTTTTAAGCATTGACAGAAGCTCGGGGAGAGACTTCTTCATGCCTTGCATATTATAGTTCACCACGAAGCTCTTATAGCTAGGCGGCAGAGACTGCAGAACACGATGGATGCCTAAGTCAATGGGAATCGATATTCCCAAGGACACAAGCTTATCGGCGTAACCCGACATCTTGAGTACATGCTCACTAACGGAGCTGTGCTCTTCCATCATGCAGCTAAAGAACTTTTCTTAAGCGTTGTAGCTCTCTACAGCAGCATGTGTGTCGAAAATCATTTTCAACTCACCCATTGTATCAAATGCATTGCCGTTTTCGAAATGCTTTCGAAGTTCCGGCTCTAGCCCATACAATATGCCGCAATGAACTAAGTTGTGGTCCTCCTGACGAGTCTGATAGACATTCTTCTCCTCGTCAGGGGCATCATCAAAAGGTGGGGGGCCTAACGGCGCTTCTAGCACATATTGCTTTTGTGCAGCAGAGAGGAGAATCCTCAAATTCATGGCCCATTCGGTAAAGTTGCTACCGTTCGTTGCTAGTTTCTCTTTCTCCATGAACACATTGAAATTAAAAGCAGGTGGTGCCATCTACAACAGAATTTGTAAAGTTTAGACTAAGTGTATGATAGATTGAGTTCAACTAATCTTTATTACGAATGAACTCCCACTCAAAAACGACATCCCTCGTGCCTTTTTGGTGATTACATGAACCAAATCCACTACACCAAGTCCGATCATCACGTGAGTCGGTATAGCTTCAAAGGCGAGCATCAAATGGGCATCATATCAACTATATGACTCATGCTTAACCTTTCGGTCCGTGTTCCGAGGCCATGTCTGTACATGCTAGGCTCGCCAAGTTAGAACCTTAGTATTCGCATGTGTAACTGTTTTACACCCGAAATATGGTCGTGGATCCAAGAACACCCGATCATCACGTGATGTCTTGGAGCGACGAAAACATAATCGGTGCATACTAAAGGAAGAACACATTCTTATCTTGATATTTAAATGAGGGATCATCTTATTATGCTAACAAAGCGCTAAACAAGCAATATAAGATGCAATCAAAACATCATATGTTTATTAGTGAAATGATATGGTTCCCGCAGATGATCTCTATCATGTGCATCGTGGTATGATCACTATCATACCTATATGTGTAAATCCAAGGTCTATGGATTTTACACGCTATGTGTGTTGTAAGAGTATCATCTCATACTTCTACTTACAACACTACCATATCATAACACTAGCCCAACAACAATCTAAACTAGACGCCTCTAATTTATCCATTGCAAGTTTTACGTGGCTTAGGGCTTTCGAGATAGAACCGTTCTTACCTACGAACATGAACCACAACGAGGATAATCAAATTGTTGACAACTCGCTTGCAAAATAGATATTGACTATAGTAGGAGAGACAGACACCCGCTAGCCACTTATGCAAACTAGTTGCATGTCAAGCGTGGAACAGGTCTCATGTGCGAGGACATGTAAAGTTTGTCCGGGCCGCTTCATCCCACTATGCCACCAATATCCAAAATTACAACAAAGGAGCAACAACATGATCATCATCGCCCACATACTCATATGTGTACTACCCGTGTAAAGTATCTACGCATAGATCCGGCTCTGATACCACTGTAGGGTTCGCAGCATAGAAAACAAAATTTTTCCTACGATGTGAACTATATACCAAGATCTATCTACTAGATACAAACAACGGGCGGATGTATATCCATAGAGAACATACCCTTGAAGACCGACAAAGCTTAAAGAGTTCAACTCGTGGTTGATGTAGACGATCTCTTGCCGATCTCAAGATCGAGAGGAAGTCCTAGCGCCGCAAATCAGCAGCGCATCCGTGCTCGCACACACGTTCGAGGCACCGAGCAACCTCCGCCTCCTCGCTCCAGCGATGCAGCGGAAGCACAACTCTTTCTTGCCGAATAGCCACCGGGAACATGTATCTCGCTATTCCGAGACCATGGGGGATAAATTCTAGAGGGGGAGAGAGATCCTTCACGAGGAGGTGTGAGAGACAAGTGAGGAGGGGGGCTCCTTTTATAGGAGGAGGGGGGGAACCCCAAGGGGGTGGCCGGCGCATGGGGCTGCCCCCTTGCCCTCCCCTCTTCATGTGGGTGGACACTCCACTCACAAATCTCCTTTAAATTCCCTCCACTCAAAAGTCCACTCAAATTCCCATTAAATTTCCACCAAATTTAATGCAAACTCTCATTAAATAAAACTCTTTTATTTTATTCAGAATTTTGACAATAACTTTAATGACAAACATTCACAAATAACCCCTTGCTAGAATTCTATTTCACATGCATAACCACTTTATGCAATTTCACCCGAAAACTTGTTTCGGTATCTAGTGAAATAAATTCCTGCGCTTGTTCATTCTTTCGGCATGAAACATTTGCTCCAATTGGATGTCGGTGTCTCTAAAGTGTGTCACCCTACGGTTCGTGAATAATGCGGACATGATCGAGACCCCTCTCGGATCAATAATCAGAAGCGGGATCTGGAGACCCATACTGACTCCCACACATTCAACGATGACTTTCTTGTGATCGTCGGAACCTTTTACGCTAGTATATCTTAATCCCTTTGTTTCACGATATATTACATGTCCGAGATTCGATCATCGGTATCTCCATACCTAGTTTGATCTCGTTACCGACATGCACTCTTTTCTCGTTCCTGTGATATAACATTCTAGTGATCAAATCACTTGCTTGCAAGCTAATCAATGTGATATCACCGAGAGGGCCCAGAGTATATCTATCCGTCATCGGGATGAACAAATTCCACTCTCGATCCATGAGCCTCAACATAACACTTTATTAGTTCTGAATCCATCTTTATAATCACCCTGTTACGGTGTGACGTTTGATGTTATCAAGAAACTCTTCCGGTGTTAGTGATTGACATGATCTCATGGTCTAAGGATTAGGATCACTTCGTAAGTTGTTATAGCAATATAAACTCAATGACTTTGATCGTAATACTATACTTCGGATGAATGTTCATCACAACATTACACTAATGTTGTGATCCCGTTATTAACAACATCCAATGTCCATGATCAGGAAACCTTGATCATCTTGTTAATCAACGAGCTAGTTTATGAGAGAGGCATAACTAGGAACTTTCTGTTTGTTTATTAAACACACATGTATTATCGTTTCCGTATTAATACAATTATAGCATGCAAAATAAACATCTATCATATACTTGGAATACACATAATAAACACTTTATTATTGCCTCTCGGGGCATATTCCCTTCAGTGGTTTGGTGTTAAACCTAAGTTGTCGTTTCTTAAAGTTTGGGGATGCGAAGCTTACGTCAAGAAGTTGATGCCGGACAAGCTCGAACCCAAAGCGGAGAAATGTGTCTTCATAGGATACCCTAAGGAAACTATTGGGTATACCTTCTATCACAGAACCGAAGGCAAAGTGTTTGTCGCAAAGAACGGTTCCTTTCTTGAGAAGGAGTTTCTCTCGAAAGAAGTGAGTGGGAGGAAAGTAGAGCTTGCCGAGGTTATTGAACCTTCTCTTGAATTGGAGAGTAGCGCAACACCTGAAATTGTTCCAGTGCCGCCTGCACCAACAATAGAGGAAGCTAATGACAAGGATCATGAAGCTTCGGACGATGCTCCTACTGGACGTCGCAGGTCGACAAGGTCACGTGCCCCTCCTGAGTGGTACGGCAACCCTGTCTTGACTGTCTTGTTAGTAGAAGACAGTGAACCTACGAACTATGAGGAAGCGATGATGAGCCCAGACTCTGAGAAATGGCTAGAAGCCATGAAATCCGAATTCGGATCCATGAGCGAAAACCAAGTATGGACTTTGGTGGACCCTCCTAGCGACCGAAAGGCCGTTGAGTGCAAATGGATCTTCAAGAAGAAAACGGACGCGGATGGTAATGTTACTGTCTATAAAGCACGGCTTGTCGCGAAAGGTTTTCGACAAGTTCAAGGTGTTGACTACGATGAGACTTTCTCTCCCGTAGCGATGTTTAAGTCCATTCGGATTTTATTAGCAATTGCTGCGTTTCATGATTATGAAATATGGCAGATGGATGTCAAGACTGCGTTCCTCAATGGCAACATTGATGAAGAGTTGTATATGATGCAACCCGAAGGTTTTGTCGATCCTAAGGATGCTAGTAAAGTATGCAAACTTCAGCGTTCCATTTATGGACTGAAGCAAGCATCTCGGAGTTGGAACCTTCGTTTTGATCAAGTGATCAAGAGCTTTGGATTTGTTCCAAATTGCTACGAAGCTTGTATCTACAAGAAAGTGAGTGGGAGCTCGGTGACGTTTCTGGTACTATATGTGGATGACATATTGATTATCGGAAATGACATCAACATGCTTAACGATGTGAAGAGTTATTTGAACAAGTGTTTTTCAATGAAAGACCTAGGTGAAGCTGCTTATATATTGGGCATCAAAATCTATAGAGATAGACAAAGACGCCTGATAGCTTTAAGCTAGAGTACATACCTACACAAAGTTCTGAAAAGGTTCAGAATGGATAAGGCAAAGAAAGGTTCAGTGCCTATGTTGTCAGGTAAGATATTGAGCAAGCCTCAGTGTCCAGCTACGGTAAATGATAGGGAAGCTATGAGCAAGGTGCCTTATGCCTCGGCCATAGGTTCCATCATGTATGCCATGCTGTGTACTAGACCGGATGTGTCCAATGCTCTTAGTGTGACGAGCAGATATCAAAGTGATCCAGGAGTGGAACACTGGACAGCCGTGAAGAACATCCTAAAGTACCTAAATAGGACTAAAGAAATGTTCTTAGTCTATGGGGGTGATGAACAGCTTGTCGTAAAAGGTTACGTCGACGCTAGTTTTGACACCGACAAGGATGATTCCAAATCTCAGACAGGATACGTTTATATTTTGAATGGAGGAGCTGTGAGCTGGAGAAGCTGCAAGCAAAGCGTGATCGCGGGATCTACAGTGGAAGCGGAATACATGGCTGTTGCAGAAGCGTCAAGTGAAGGAGTTTGGATCAGAAATTTCATCACTGAGCTTGGTGTGGTTCCAAGTGCATTGGACCCACTGGAGATATTGTGTGACAACAATGGCGCCATAGCATTCGCTAAGGAACCAAGATATCATCCAAAGACCAAGCATATCAACTGCAAGTTTCATATAATCCGAGATTATATTGCAGATGGAGATCTGAAGATTAGCAAAGTACATACAGATCTGAATGTCGCAGATCCATTGACTAAACCTCTTCCACGTGTAAAACATGATCAACACCTCAGTGCCATGGGTGTGAGATTGTTGCCAGATGTAAACTAGATTATTGACTCTAGTGCAAGTGGGAGACTGTTGGAATTATGCCCTAGAGGCAATAATAAAGATGTTATTATTACAATTCTTGTTCATGATAAAGTTTATATTCCATGCTAGAATTGTATTAAGCGGAAACTTTAACACTTGTGTGGTTTGTGAACAACACCGTGTCCCTAGTACGCCTCTATGGACTAGCTCATTGATCAATGATGGTTAAGGTTTCCTAACCATAGACATGAGTTGTCAATTGATAATGAGATCATATCATTGGAGAATGATATGATGGACAGACCCAAACTAAGCGAAGCAATTAGATCGTATCATCGTGTTCATCTTTGCGAAGCTTTTCCTATGTCAAATGTTGTATTCCTTAGACCATGAGATAATGCAACTCCCTGGTATCGGAAGAGAGCTTTGAGGTCATCAAACGTCATCCTATGAGAGGGTGATCATAAAGGTGTCTCTCAGGTGATCGGAAAGTATCTGTTGGGTTGTATGTATCGAGATGGAATTTGTCCCTCCCAAGTCGGAGAGAGAGATATACTTCGGGCCCACTCGGTAATCGATATCAACACCGCTTGCAAGCATGTGGTTAAGGAGTTAATCACAAAGTGATATCGGATTACGGAACGAGTAAAGTACTTGCTGTGAACGAGATTGAACTAGGTATGATGGTACCGACGATCGAATCTCGGGCAAGTAAAATATCGCGAGACGAAGGGAATATATATATGGGATTATTTGAATCCTGACATCGTGGTTCATCCGATATGATCATCGATGAATGTGTGGGAGTCAATATGGGTGCCCAGACCCCGCTGTTGATTATTGATAGAAGATCATGTCTGCATATTCTCGAACCCGCAGGGTCACACACTTAACGTATCTCGACGCTAGGATAGATTGGATAATTGGTTTATGAATTTTTTGTTCGGAGTCTCGGATGGGATCCGGGATATCACGAGAGGTTCCGGAATGGTCCGGAGAATAAGATTCATATAAGGCAATGCAGTTTTTGGAGTTCGGAATTGTTCCGGGTTAATCGGTATTGTACCGAAAGCTTCTAGAACCTTCCGGAAGGGGACCAACGTGGCCCCACCTTCCGGGAGGGGGCATGGGCCTATGAGGGAGTGTCCTGGCCGCATTGGGCCAGGGGCACAAGGCCCCATAGGGCCCAACCGATCCTAGAGAGTTTAAATTCGTTTAAACTAGAGATAGGGTTTCTAGAAGGGGGAGAGTCCTTGCCCCCCACTTCTCCCTCCCTTGGCCGCCGGCCCAAGGCTTGGAGGAGGGGCAAGGGCTGGCCGCCCCCCCTCTATATATAGAGGGCTGGTGCGCCCCCTCCCCCCTACACCTTGCCTCCAAACCCTAGTTGCCCTGCTACCCTTCCTCTCTCCCTCCCGACTGTTTGTAGGCGAAGCCCTGCTACAGAAATTCTCCACCATATACACCACGCCATCGTGTTGTAGATCCAATCTATCTCTCCACCATACTTGCTGGTCCGAGGAAGGAGGAGACGTCGAGGTGCTGCACGTGTGCATCTCACGGAGGCACCGCCACTTGTGGTGCTAGATCGGATCGGATCGCGAGGAGGAGAAGCGAGTACGACTACATCACCCACGTTCCGACGAACATTCTGCTGTGCGAATCTTCAAGGGTATGAAGATCTAATCCAATCTCTCTCGTTGATTGCATCTCCTAGATTAGATCTTGGCTTTCCCTCTATTCGCATCCGTAGAAAATTTTGATTTACTATGCCGCGAATCCCATCAATCAGACCTTCAAAATCGTTTTGAGGAGTTCCCCGGGCCCTTTGAGATTCTTGAGGAACTGAAAACTATGTTTCAGACTCAGGCCCGTTCTAAGAGATATGAGATCTCTGAGAAATTCTTTAACTGCAAGATGGAGGAAGGGAGTTCCGTTAGTGAGCACGCCATTAAGATGTCGGGCTACACTCAAGGCCTGAGCAACTGGACTGCAAGATTCCAGAGGAGCTCAAGATTGACAGATTTCTGCAATCACTCCCTCCTAGCTACAAAGGTTTTGTAGTTAATCATAATCAGATTGGCTCCACTGATACGATCACTGAGCTCTTCGCTAAGCTGAAAGCTACGGAGGTGGACATCAAGAAAGATAATCATGTGTTGATGGTCAACAAGGCCCCCAGCTTTAAGAAAGGTAAGGGTGCAAAGAAGCCCTTCAAGAAAGGCAGCGGCAAGCGCGTTGCCCCTGCTAAGAAGAAGCTCAAGTCTGGACCTAAGCCGGACACTGAGTGCTTCTATTGCAAGGACAAGGGTCACTGGAACTGTCCGAAGTACTTAGTGGACAAGAAGGTTGGCACATTCAAAGGTATATTTGATATACATGTTATTGATGTTTTCCTTACTAGCCCTCGCTGTAGTGCCTGGGTATTTGATACTGGTTCAGTTGCTAATATTTGTAACTCGAAACAGGAGCTACGGAATAGACGGCGGCTAGCGAGGGATGAGGTGACGATGCGCGTTGGCAACGGATCAAGAGTTGATGTGATGGCCGTCGGCACGCTCTCCTTAGTTTTACCTTCGGGATTAGTTTTAAACCTCAATAAATGTTATTATGTGCCTGCGTTGAGCATGAACATCATATCTGGATCGTGTTTATTGCAAGACGGTTATTCATTTAAATCGGAGAATAATGGTTGTTCTATTTATATGAGTAACATCTTTTATGGTCATGCACCTGCTATGAATGGTTTATTTCTTCTGAATCTCGAAAGCAATGAAACACACATCCATAACATTGAGGCTAAGAGATGCAAAGTAGAGAGTGATAATTCTACTTATTTGTGGCAGTGTCGTCTAGGTCATATTGGTGTAAAACGCATGAAAAAACTCCATTCTGATGGACTTTTGGAGTCTCTAGATTTGAATCATTTGACACGTGTGAACCATGCCTCATGGGCAAGATGATCAAAACCCCGTTCTCCGGTATAATGGAGCGAGCAACAGACTTGTTGGAAATCATACATACCGATGTATGCAGACCAATGAGTGTTTCGACGCGCGGTGGTTATCGCTACTTTCTCACTTTTACTGATGACTTAAGTAGATATGGGTATATCTATTTAATGAAACATAAATCTGAAACATTTGAAAAGTTTAAAGAATTTCAGAATGAAGTGGAAAACCATCGTAACAGGAAAATTAAATTTCTACGATCCGATCGTGGAGGTGAATATTTGAGTTATGATTTTCTCACGCATCTTAAAGCAAGGAATAGTTTCGCAACTCACGCCATCCAGAACACCACAGCGCAATGGTGTGTCTGAACGCCGGAATCGAACTCTATTAGATATGGTGCGATCAATGATGTCTCTTACAGATTTGCCGTTATCATTTTGGGGTTATGCATTAGAAACCGCTGCATTCACTTTAAACAGGGCACCATCTAAATCCGTTGAGATGACACCGTATGAACTGTGGTTTGGTGCTAAACCTAAGTTGTCGTTTCTTAAAGTTTGGGGATGCGAAGCTTACGTCAAGAAGTTGATGTCGGACAAGCTCGAACCCAAAGCGGAGAAATGCGTCTTCATAGGATACCCTAAGGAAACGATTGGGTATACCTTCTATCACAGATCCGAAGGCAAAGTGTTTGTCGCAAAGAACAGATCATTTCTTGAGAAGGAGTTTCTCTCGAAAGAAGTGAGTGGGAGGAAAGTAGAGTTAGATGAGGTTATTGAACCTTCTCTTGAGTTGGAGAGTAGCGCAGCACCTGAAATTGTTCCAGTGCCATCTACACCAACAATAGAGGAAGCTAATGACAAGGATCATGAAGCTTCGGACGATGCTACTACTGAACGTCGCAGGTCGACAAGGTCGCGTGCCCATCCTGAGTGGTACGACAACCTTGTCTTAACTGTCTTGTTAGTATACAACAGTGAACCTGCGAACTATGAGGAAGCAATGATGAGCCCAGACTCTGAGAAATGGCTAGAGGCCATGAAATCCGAATTGGGATCCATGAGCGAAAACCAAGTATGGACTTTGGTGGACCCTCCTAGCGACCGAAAGGCCGTTGAGTGCAAATGGATTTTCAATAAGAAAACGGACGCGGATGGTAATGTTACTGTCTATAAAGCATGGCTTGTCGCGAAAGGTTTTCGACAAGTTCAAGGTGTTGACTACGATGAGACTTTCTCTCCCGTAGCGATGTTTAAGTCCATTCGGATTTTATTAGCAATTGTTGCGTTTCATGATTATGAAATATGGCAGATGGATGTCAAGACTACGTTCCTCAATGGCAACATTGATGAAGAGTTGTATATGATGCAACCCGAAGGTTTTGTCGATCCTAAGGATGCTGATAAGGTGTGCAAACTTCAGTGTTCCATTTATGGACTGAAGCAAGCATCTCGGAGTTGGAACCTTCGTTTTGATCAAGTGATCAAGAGCTTTGGATTTGTTCCAAATTGCTACGAAGCTTGTATCTACAAGAAAGTGAGTGGGGGCTCAGTGACATTTTTGGTACTATATGTGGATGACATATTGATTATTGGAAATGACATTGACATGCTTAACGATGTGAAGAGTTATTTGAACATATGTTTTTCAATGAAAGACCTAGGGGAAGCTGCTTATATATTAGGCATCAAAATCTATAGAGATAGACAAAGACGCCTGATAGCTTTAAGCCAAAGTACATACCTAGACAAAGTTCTGAAAAGGTTCAGAATGGATAAGGCAAAGAAAGGTTCAGTGCCTATGTTGTCAGGTAAGATATTGAGCAAGGCTCAGTGTCTAGCTACGGTAAACGATAGAGAAGCTATGAGCAAAGTGCCTTATGCCTCGGCCATAGGTTCTATCATGTATGCCATGCCGTGTACTAGACCGGATGTGTCCAATGCTCTTAGTTTGACGAGCAGATACCAAAGTGATCCAGGAGTGGAACACTGGACAGCCGTAAAGAACATCCTAAAGTATCTAAATAGGACTAAAGAAATGTTCTTGGTCTATGGAGGTGATGAGCAGCTCGTCGTAAAAGGTTACGTCGATGCTAGTTTCGACACCGACAAGGATGATTCTAAATCTCAGACAGGATACGTTTATATTTTGAATGGAGGAGCTGTGAGCTGGAGAAGCTGCAAGCAAAGTGTGATCGCGGGATCTACAGTAGAAGCGGAATACATGGCTGCTGCAGAAGCGTCAAGTGAAGGAGTTTGGATCAGGAACTTCATCACTGAGATTGGTGTGGTTTCAAGTGCCTTGGACCCACTGGAGATATTGTGTGACAACACTGGCGCCATAGCACTGGCTAAGGAACCAAGATATCATCCAAAGACCAAGCACATCAACCGCAAGTTTCATATAATTCGAGATTATATAACAGATGGAGATCTGAAGATTAGCAAAGTACATACGGATCTGAATGTCGCAGATCCGTTGACTAAACCTCTTCCACGAGCAAAACATGATCAGCACCTTAGTGCCATGGGTGTTAGATTGTTGCCAGATGTAAACTAGATTATTGACTCTAGTGCAAGTGGGAGACTGTTGGAATTATGCCCTAGAGGCAATAATAAAGATGTTATTATTATAATTCTTGTTCATGACAAAGTTTATATTCCATGCTAGAATTGTATTAAGCGAAAACTTTGATACTTGTGTGGTTTATGAACAACACCGTGTCCCTAGTATGCCTCTATGGACTAGCTCATTGATTAATGATGGTTAAGGTTTCCTAACCATAGACATGAGTTATCAATTAATAATGAGATCATGTCATTGGGAGAATGATATGATGGACAGACCCAAATTAAGCAGAGCAATTAGATCGTGTCATCGTGTTCATCTTTGCGAAGCTTTTTCTTATGTCAAATATTGTATTCCTTAGACCATGAGATAATGCAACTCCCTGGTATCGGAAGAAAGCTTTGAGGTCATCAAATGTCATCCTATGAGAGGGTGATCATAAAGGTGTCTCTCAGGTGATCGGAAAGTACTTGTTGGGTTGTATGTATCGAGATGGGATTTGTCCCTCCCAAGTCGGAGAGATATACTTCGGGCCCACTCGGTAATCGATATCAACACCGCTTGCAAGCACGTGGTTAAGGAGTTAATCACAAAGTGATATCGGATTATGGAACGAGTAAAGTACTTGCCGTGAACGAGATTGAACTAGGTATGCTGATACCGACGATCGAATCTCGGGCAAGTAAAATATCGCGTGACGAAGGGAATATATATATGGGATTAATTGAATCCTGGCATCGTGGTTCATCCGATATGATCATCGATGAATATGTGGGAGTCAATATGGGTTTCTAGACCCTGCTGTTGATTATTGATAGAAGATCATGTCTGCATATTCTCGAACCCGTAGGGTCACACACTTAACGTGTCTCGACGCTAGGATAGAATGGATAATTGGTTTATGAGTTTTTGTTCGGAGTCTCGGATGAGATCCAGGACGCCACTAGAGGTTCCAGAATGGTCCGGAGAATAAGATTCATATAAGGGAAAGCAGTTTTTGGATTTCGGAATTGTTTCGGATTGTTCGGTATTGTACTGGAAGCTTCTAGAACCTTCCGGAGTGGGACCACCGTGGCCCCACTTGTTGGGAGGAGGCGTGGTCCTACGAGGGAGTACCCTGGCCGCATTGGGCCAGGGGCACAAGGCCCCATAGGCCCAGCCGGCTAAACCCTAGGGGAAACCCTAGGGAAACCTTCTAGAAGGAGGGGGAAAACTTGCCCCCCGCTGCAACCCTTGGGGCCGCCGCCCTAGGGCTTGGAGGAGGGGCCAAGGGGGTCGGCCAGCCCCCTTATATATAGAGGGCAGGGGCGCAACCCTCCTCCCCCACTCCTTCAACCCTAGCCGCCATACTACTGCCCTCCAGATCTCTCTCTCCCGACTGCGCATAGGCGAAGCCCTGCCGCAGAAACTCTCCACCTTTGCACCACGTCGTCGTGTTGTAGATCCAATCTATCTCTCCACCCCACTTGCTGGACCGATGAAGGAGGAGACGTCGAGGTGCCGTACGTGTGCATCTCTCGGAGGCATCGCCACTTGCGGTGTTGGATCGGATCAGATCGCGAGGAGGAGAAACTAGTACGACTACATGAACCACGTTTCGTTGAACGTTCCGCTGTGCGAATCTTCAAGGGTATGAAGATCTCATCTATCCTCCTCGTTGTTTGCATCTCCTAGATTAGATCTTGGCTTTCCCGTTCACATCCGTAGAAAGTTTTTGATTTACTATGCTGCGAAACCCTTCACCCACCAACTTATGTTGTGTAGCAAAAATATTTTGTTGCCTAAAAATGTGTTTGAACTTTGTTGTTTGAGTGGAATGCATGTTTGTGATTGCTTGCACATTGCTTTGTGTGAATTATTGTGTGTGAGTAAAATTCTTTCTCTAGAAATCTTTTGCCTACTCTAATCCCAATCCAAACCAAACAGATGACTTCTCCAAGAGACTCCAACGTCAATGATGGTGACAACAACAACAACAACCAAGAGATGCACATGAGAGAACAACTTCTAGCAACCCAAGCCCAGTTGAATCAAGTGACAACTCAGTTTTTAGCCAACAACAATGAGTTAGACCAAACCATGCAAAAAAATTGGAAACCCAATCTCAATTGTTGTAAAGGATGACCAATCAAATGATCAACATGAGAGACAACCTATCCCAAGGAGATTATGACAACAATGATATCAAGGATGATATTATAGAAGGAACCCAAGCTTGTAATATTTGTGGAGACATGGAACACACTTCTAAGGAGCATGAGGACCAATGCCCTAATTGTGAAGAGAAACATCCAACTAAACAATGCCCTACATCTCAAGTGACTTGTTTCCTATGTGAAGGAAATGATCATGTCCCTATCCAATACCCCATTTATCCTATAGTTCAACAAATGAAACAATATGGAATGCATCAAATGTTTGGAAAACTCCACAAGGGAACAACTTCTACCAAGAAGGATGAATGCAAAGTCATAACCATGCCTCATAAGGCCACATCCAAAGTTACCACAAAGTGTTGCTACTCTTGTGGAGAAGAAGGTCATATCTCTAGTGACTGCCCCAAGAAGAGAGAAAGATTTCCCACATTTGTGGTGAAATAGGAAGAACATGAACTAGAAGAACTCCTAGCTTTGGAGAGACCCAAAAATAAGAAATGCCCTAACCGTAGAAAGCAAGACATTAGCCAGGTGCAATGTTTCAATTGCAAAGAGATGGGACACTATGTCAAAGAATGTCCATAAAAGAAGAAGAACCAAGGAAACAAACAAGAGACAATGATACCAAAGAATAAGAAAGATATTAGCCAATTGATGTGTTTCAAATGCAAAGAGCTAGGCCATTATGCAAGCAACTGTGTAGAGAAGCTACATCAAGATCCCAAGTAAGCGAAGATGTAATCTAGTTGAAAACCTTTTTAAGGGTGGTAGTACCCTAGTTGTCTTGAAGACAACTTGTAACCTCTAGCCTTCCCAAATCTCGGGACGAGATTTCTTTTAAGGGTGGTAGCCTGTCACATCCCAAAATTTTCCAAATTATGAAATGTGAAAAATAAATAAACAAAAGAAATAATTTTTGAAATTTAGGGTGAAAAGAAACTTTTTGTTTCAAAATGGAAACATCAAAACCCTTCTTGAACAAACTTTAAAAGAATAGGGAATCAAACAAAATTTCAATCAAGTGAAATGCATTCATCAATGAATGAATCTTGGAATTTAAACACTTGGAAAAGTTAAACCAAAACCCTAAACCCTAATGGAATAAATCATTTCCAAGATCTCTCTAAGACTATGGATTTGATCCATATAAAAATTTAGCAACAAACATTTATAAATGATCAAAAATGATAAACAAAAATATTACAAAACCATATAAATTGGTTTCATTTAATTTGGAGCCATGGATAAAAACTTATGAATTTAATAAGTTAAAAGGAAATAAATTTCCAAAGCTAATAAAGCTTCTAACTGAATTCAAAACCAAATTGTGAGAAAATTAATCATAAAAGGATTTAAAAAGATAAAAAAATATGAAATAAAAATATACAAATTGGAATCACCAATTTTGGATCTATAAATAAAAAGATATGGATTTTATAATATAAAGAAAGGCAGAAATAAACAAGGAATATTAAAAGCCAAATTAAATCTTGGCCAAATCCATAAAACAAATAAAATGAAAATTTATTACATAACAAAAATAAATAAAAGATTATTTAAATAAAACTATATGGGCTTTGAACCATAATCAGTTTTATTTAAATAAGGACAAATTGCCTAAACTAAATAATAATAAAATTAATTAAAAGACAATTTAAACCTTGAATTAAATCCGTAAGCAAATGGAACAAAGATAATTCAAATCCAAATGAAATAAAGGTATATATAATAATCAAATAAAAACATATGGGATTAAACCATATTCTAATTATATTTAAATGGAGACAAAATCCCTAAAGTAAATGATTAATTAAATCATGAGAAAATAATAAATTGGACTTTGACAAGGTGGATTAAAAAGTTATCTAATTAACTTAAAAAGAATTATTTGAATAGAATTTATAAGGGTTTAAAACCATATTGGATATTATTTGAATAAAGACAAGTGCCTATTTTAAATAAATAATAAACCATAAAAGGAATATTTGAAATATTCTAAAAATGGAATTTTAAATACATTAATAAACAGTATTAAAACTTACTGAAAGTTTGGAAAAGTTCTGAATTCAAATGGGTGTTTGCATTATTTGAACAAAATCAAAACAGAAATGGAAATTAGAAAAAGAAAAAGAAACAAGAAGAAAAATAATAATAAGAAAAACCAGCCTAGCCCACCAAGGCCTCAGGCCCAACTCGAAGCCCACCTCTCTCTCCCCATGTGAATCGTTTTTTTACCCACTCGCCTACCCCCTCACCCGCTGACGACCCGACCCCACCGAACCCTCCTCTCGTTCGCTGACAACGCAACCCGACCTGCCAGCTCACCGTCTTCAACCCCGCGAACATCTATCCCCAAACCCCGTCGCCGTTTCTGCTTTGATTTCGCGAATGTAAATTCCCGTTGAATGTGCCCGTAACTCGCCACCTAACCTCGCCCATTTAAGCGCCCACGTCTCCTCTCCCTTAGCCCCCAGTCATCACCCCACTGGAGCCACCAGGCTGCTCCGATTTTGCTCAAGACCTCCCCTGTCTCTAACGAGCTCCCCGTTAAATTCCGGCCAACACCGCCAGCCCCATTGCCCCCAGAGCAAACAAGCGTGTTCCCGAGCGTCCCCGGACCTGCCAGTGCCTCCCTCTCGCCCGCGCAAGCCCTAGAAGCTCGGCTTCGTCAACGCCCGAGCGCCACCGCGGGCTGCTCCAACTCCTGCGACGCCTCCTGGTAGATTCTGACCTCCCCTTTCCCTCTCGTTGATACGCGTAAGTTAAGTGATCCCGTGCACATCTAACGCCACTGTCTGTTTGCCTTAGCTTGGACCATAACGTCGCCTCCGTCAACGGCAGTGCGTACCCGTCGCCAGTAGGAACTTTGGCGAGCAATCCCCGACGTCACCATGCTCCCCTATCCCTGCAATGACCACCTCGAGAACCAGCACTCCACGATGAACCTGGTGAGCCTCCCCATCCTCTCTCTCGCTTCCTTTTTTTGGCTGGAACCACCGCGAACAGAGCGTGCCGCCGCTCGCCGCCAGACAGTGCCGCCCACCTATGGTCAAGCCACTCAGGACCGTTAGATCTGGATCAAGTGGATAGGATAGATTAACTTAACTGAATCAGTATGATTAGATCAGAGCCGAACGATTCCCTTTTAATCCAACGAACCGCATCAGTTGATCCCAGCGAACCGGTATCGTCCAATAGCAATCAGCCACGTGGCTTGTGTTTTGTTTTAAAAACAGAAACATATCTATTAGATGTTTAGATTTGAAAAAATCATAACTTTAGATCCACACGTCCAAAATTTGAAAATTTTATATCATTGGAATCAGGAAAAAGAATACTTTTCAACCATGCCCTTAGTTTAATGTTTTGCTTCTGGAAAATTAGTTGTTTTTGCATAAACTTGTTTAGGCCTATTTTGGTTATAAAATTTATTCTAAAAATGTTTTTAGGGTAGAATCTTTTGCAAATGGTTTTTTTTAACCTACTGACCATAAAAACCAAATTTTGGATTTAAAAATATATTTTGTGACACTTAGGAATTATTCCTTGAATAAAAGCATTTCTAGTAAAACAAAAATTATTGATTATGTTTTAAAAATAATTTTTGAGTAAAACCTTTTGCAAATGGTTTAATTTAAACCCTCTGACCCTAAACACTAAGTTTTGGATTTAAAATATATTTTATGAACCATAGAAAATTATTACTTGGTTTAAAGGCATTTCTAACAAAATAAAAGTGTTGCTTTGATTCAAAAATGGTTTTTGAGTGAAACCTTTTGTAAATGGATTTGATTTAAAACACTTTGAACATAAACATTAATATTGGTGTTTAAAAACATTTTGGCTAACACTACAAAATATTACTTTGATTTAAATCATTCTAACAAAACAAAGATGATTTAAAGTGGCCATTTTCACTAACTTAATTTCAAATGGTTTTGCCACTTTTATAAATGACCAATAGGTGTTTTAAAATGTTTATAACCTATTAGAAACCACCTTTACAAATAAAAAAATATTTTGCATGCTTGTATGCATTGTCTTGTTTATTCATTTTATGTGATGAATTGTTTGAATGCTAGTTTGAATTTACGCCTTGATTGAATTGTAGTGAACTTTGAAGAGTGTGACCATTGAAAGATCAAGCAGTGAACCTATATTCTCTACTAAAAAGGCAAGTGGTGCTTCATACATTTTGTCCTAATATTTTCACTATGCATTAGTAATATTTTGAGTAGGATTTGCATGGAATTTTACTAAGTATGCTATGCCATGGGAAATCCTAGTAGATGATACCTTAGTAGAATTTTCCCTAAGTTATGATTCTTGCTACTGTTATGCTTAGCCTAGCTAGTAGAAAACAAGGGTGGATTATATTCATGCTATGAAATATTTCTAAGTCTATGACTTGTGTTTTGTTTAATAAAACAACTATGTGAATGAATCACCTGGGTGGAATGGTAATTGCTTGGATGGATTTTTGTTGAGTGGTTACCACTACCAGGGCCCATTTTCATGGCCTGCCCTGTGTATCTCACTTGTGGAATGCCACCCAGGAACAAAGAGATTTGAGATGTCAAATGTTGAGAAGCTTCAAGTGCAGCCACATGGCATTATAGGCTCTGCCTGGATCATATAGGTTGTAATAACTTAGCCAGATGGACAGAAGGTGGTAGGGAGTGATAGGTTTGGAACGCGTCCATTTTGGTATAAGGGAAGGCTTCTGAAAGATCTTGTATCGATGCATGTCGAGTCTTGTGGGGAAAGTGCACCTCCTCTCGAGAGAGTAAAATCTAAGTACTTAGTCGTGTCCCCGGCAATGGACAATTTGAGCATCAAGACATGGAAGCTATCAAGGATCTCGTCATCCCAATTTCTAAGTTAAAAGCTTGTGGTTGAACAAGGGTAAAGGATCACCAATTTTCGTTGGTAGATGCTTTGGGTGATTTTGACAAACAAAAACTTAGAGTTTTCAACTTATAAGGAAAACCTTATTTTGAGCAAAGCAAGCCTAAGCTCCACTTAGCCAAATGCATATAGAAGATAGATAACACTACTCTACCATAGTATCACTTGCCAATACAATTCAAATGTATTGACCCTTGTGGCTGTAAATTATTATGTTGCAGGTTTTGTTTGATGTTAGTGAAGTGTGTTGAATAGGATTACAAGTCTACAACTAACATGATTGCATGTGGCACATTGAAGATGAAGGACTCCATGCTAGATAGTTATTTCTGCTGCATTGTAATGAGATATCCCAATGAGCTATGTAAGATGTAATGAATTATTTTATTCCTGGTTATAAAGTTGTACTATGACCTTTGTTTCTTGATATTACATCTTAAACTGTGGATGCTAGCTATTGATCCAGGGACTAGCATTGTAAACACAGGGATCTCTACCTTATTAGGTTGGGACCTCTACAACCTCCACCGACCTTGCCTCCTGCGCCTATAAGAAGCCCCCAGGGAGAACACCCTAAATAATCCAGAAGAAATCCACGAAAACCTCCGAAGCGCCGCCACCACCGAAGGGGAGATTCAGGGGACAGAAAGTCTCTGTTCTGGCACCCTGCCGGGACGGGGAAGTGCCCCCGGAGCCATCTCCATCGATATCCATCATCATTGTTGATTCCCATGATGAGAAGGGAGTAGTTCTTCCTCGAGGCTAAGGGCTCTACCGGTAGCTATGTGTTCATGTCTCTCTCTATGCATGATCTTGTTGTAGTCATGAGCTTTGTAATCAAGTAGATCTACCTTGATACCCAAGTGCTTCAATAGATCTCCGGCTCTCCCCATGTGTGTGAAAGTGACATCGTGCACACCATGGTGGCACTTAGGCTAGAGTCTACATAAATAATAATCATGCTTTAATAGATTTATGCTTTTCCCCACGTGTGTGAAAGTGACAGCATGCACACTGTGTGTGGCACTTAAGATAGGTTACATATATATTTTTCATGAGTATATTTTGAGTTGGATGTCTTTATGAAATTTTGGTGTTTCTTGGAACCATCTAGCGCTCAAGGTGACAGTGTGGGGTTATCTAGATTGGGAAAGGCGAACTTTGAGGAGTGCTGTTATAGCCCTACCATGGATTAGAGTGTCCAACCGGAGAGTAGTATCATTAAGAGAAGATATTTATATGAGAGAGTGTTCACTAGTGAAAGTATGATCCCTAGGCCTTGTTTCTAAACATTGAAACACCGTTTGCATCTAGATATGTTGCATGTTTGCTTGCTGTAGTCTTTACTTCACTCATACATGTTACCCCATGTCAAAAACAAGTCAGAAGCTATTTTGTGGCACCGTTACCACTTGTATTTCACTATATCTTCGTCGAACTAATGCCCCTATACACCTGACAAGTGTATTGGGTGTGTTGGGGACACAAGAGACTTCTTGTATCTTGATTGCAAGGTTGCTTGAGAGGGAATACCTTTGATCACTTCCTCCCTTAGTTTGACAAACCTTGGGTAATCCACTTAAGGGAAACTTGCTGCCGTTCTACAAACCTCTGCACTTGGAGGCCCAACAACTTTCTACAAGAATAGAAGTGCATAGACATCAAGCTATTTTCTGGCGCCGTTGCCAGGGATCGAAGGTAAAAGGTACGCACATCCTCCGGTGTGAGTGCTCGAAGTTATTTCCTTTAGATTCTGCAATTTTGTCTTTTTGTTTCTTATTTACACTAGTTAGGCTTAATGGAAAATAAAAATTAGAGAGCTTTATAGTATTTATCTTGAGTTAGGACATGAAGTGTTTGAAGAAAAAATTAAAAACCTATTGAAATTTATTTACATGCTAATAACAATGTTATTAATATGAACTCTTTGGACACCATTATTGCTAATGCTAAGGAAACGTTTAAGCTTGGGGAAGCTAATTTTTATGAAAATGATCTTTTTAGTCCCCCAGCTTTGGAAGATAGCTATTGTATTGCTTATGATGATACTTTACCTCCAATACATGATGATTACAATGATGAGTATGATATTTTCAGTCCACCTACTATTGAGTAGAAAGTTAATTATGGTTACAATATGCCTCCTATATTTGATGATTATTATGGTGATGAGAATAATAGTGATAGCTATTTTGTTGAATTTGTTCCCACTACAATTAATAAGAATGACTATGCTTATGTGGAGAGTAATAATCATTTTATGCATGTGGCTCATCATAAGAATGTTTTATGTGATAGTTATGTTCTTAATTTTATTCATGATGCTACTGAAAGTTATTATGAGAGAGGGAAACATGGTCTTATGTATCTCAACAATATTAAGTTTTCCCTCTTTATGTTGAAAGTTTTGAAGTTGCACTTGTTTTGCTTTCTTATGCTTGTTGCTTTGTGCTTTCATGACTTGTTTCTTTAAAATATTCCTATGCATAGAAAGTGGGTTAGACTTAAATGTGTTTTGCATTTGCTTCTTGATGCTTTCTTTTACTTCAATTGATATTTCTTATGTGAGCATCTTCTCAAGCTATCAAGCCTAACTTAAAGGCATTAAATAAAAGTACTTGTTGGGAGATAACCCAAGAGTTTTCTTGAGTCTTGGAATTTATTACTTCAATAATGACCTCTCTTTATCATTTTTGTTTGCTTTTTGTGCCAAGAATGACCTCTAATAAGAGGGAAGTAAGATTTGAGAAGTTGTTGTCCCGAAACAGATTTTTGTGCTCCACCGTAAAAATTCATGAAGAATCTCTGTAATTCTAATTGAGCTTATATTTTCTGAATAAATCCCCTAGTATGTTAGATAACTTTCGTTAGTTCAACACTTTTTTATTTGAGCAACATAAGGTCTTCGAAAAAATCGGTTTCTACCTGCTGGTCTGTTTTGACAGATTTCTGCCATTATTTGCATTGGTTTCTTATTGATTCCTTTTTGGGTTCTTTTTGGAAAATTGAGATTTTTGAGGGAATTGCTACACTAGCTTGTGTTTTTAGTGAAATTTTTGCTGTTCTAAAGCTAAACCCAACGGTCTATTATCTTTTGAATACGCTAATGTTGCTAATGAAGATTGTGTGAAGTTTTGTATGAAGGAAAATTTTCAGGTGTAGAGAGAGAATGATGTAATGAGATAATGGACAAAATATCAACCTTGGGGATGCCACCCCGTGTTACCCCAAGAAATATTCAAGAGTTACAAGCGTCAAATCTTGGGGATGCCCAAGGCATCCCCTTCTTCATCAATAAAAATCTCAAGTCTTTCTAGACACTTCATTTTTATTGTTTCATGCATTGTTATGTTGTTCTTGGAGCGTCTTAGTTTTCGTTTTTGGCTTTAGTTTGCTTAGTTTTCTTAAGTAAGTTGGTTGGATTACAACACACTTCTTTTGGAGAGATACACACTCTGTTTTCATTGCTTAGAACACTCTAGTTTTCATTCTTATTGTCTTGTGAGTGTTCTCCTTTGCTAGCACTGTGTTTAGCCTTAGTTTTCTTATGCTTTTTGCTTAGAAATTTTTAGTTCTTCTTTGTGGATTTGTGAGACAAGCTCACTGGTCTTTTTTGATTATTATATTTGTGAGTTGTTTCAAATAAGTCGATTGGTGTTGGAAAAGAGTAGAAAGCTTCATGCTTAAGTGGTACAAAAGGGAGCTTGCTTTGACTGTGGCTTAGGCTTTATCATGCCATGCTATATGTTTTTTTGACTTTAAGATTAGTGATTATTGCTATAGCATTACTTGTTCCAAACAATTAGGATTGTTTAATGTGCCTTGAAAAGAATCATGCGTTGTTTTAGCATACAAAAGCATAGTATTGTGGTATTCTCCTTTGATGTTTTGTTTGGGTTGACTTGGCACATGCTCATACCATGTTATGAATATGAACAAGTCACCATAGCCTCTATGATCATTTAGTCCTTGACTTGTAGTACCACTTTATGCTTTGATTAGTAATGTTTTGTCGCTCTGCATGATTATGACCATTATTGCTCTCTTAGTTGGTCGCTCCCAGTCTTTTGCTAGCCTCCACTTGTATGAGTAAGCTCTACTCATGCATCCAACTCCCAAGAAACCAAGTTATTCCAAAGTGTACACTATAAATTCCTATGCATGGTGTGTTACACCATCTATATATTCTTGTTTTTATCTATCTTCCAATTAAAAAGTATTTTGTTGTGTGAAAACTTAGTGATTAAAGCTCTCACAAACTTGATGGCACGCCTTTTATTATTTGCCCCTAATAAACTTGAATCATCGCGTCATCTATGTTGTATATGCTTGCACTTATACGTTGAAATTAGCAGAAACATGCTGTCATGGGGAACGTTTTCAACATTGCACTTGTACTTTGTACACAATTGATATCATGCTCTTTTGTCTATGGATGTCGCCGGTATGAAATAAAAACAGAGCTTGTAAGTCCATGGAGTTATGTATTTTGTGTTAGAGAAATGTAACATCCCAAGATTAGCACCTAGAATTATAGAGGACGCGGGTGTGTGCATTGTATTCATGCATCAAAAAATCTGGGGAAATTTCGCGCAAAACTAAAGAAGCTATAGAGGGATCGGGATCTCTCTTGTTCTAATGGAAACATCAGGACAGGTGCGACGGATTTCGACATGACCTCTATTGTACTTCTTTATGTTTTAGGGGAAGACAATTCAAAATGTGAATATTAAATTGAAAGATTTGAATGTTAAAAGAATTTCAAATAGAATAGTAATTTGAAATTAAATTGTAATAAGAAATAAGAGATGAACTCTTATTTGTGAAAAGATACAACAATTACAAACCTCAATTAATAAACAAAAATCAAATGAAATAAATTATAATAGTAAATAAGAATGGAATTCTTAAGTAAGATAGAAATATTTAATTAGTTCCAAGAATAATGGAACACATTATTATGGAATACAATGTTTCATTGTTGTTACAATAAAAGAATAGAAGTAAATTACTATAAAACAAATAAATATAAAAATGAATTACATAAATAAATAACTAAACATATTATGTATTACAAGCATATATAAATATCACATTGCCTTTGCAAATGCATTATAAAAGAAAAGGGAAACTAGTACATTTTATTAAATAAATATAAACAATACAATATTTAATTACAAATAAGAATGAATAAATAAAAAGAATTCCTTTATTACAATGCTCTAGATTTCACAAAAGAAAAGGTAGATTACAAAAAGAATAAATAAAAAACTTAAAACTAAATTCATCTTCATTTTCTTTATCTCCTAAATCCTCTCTTATACCTGCAAACCAACAAAAATAAAACAGTAAGTGTGAAAAAGAGGATTGCTCTCAGAATGAACAGTGTAATGCACTGTAATCATTTCATCACTGAGCTAATCTTAAAAGGGGCAAGTTTCACCGAATAAGATAGCATCTGTTCTTATTAGATTAAGCCTCAGAACACCATCATTGGCCAGGGGAAATTTTCACCAAAGTAAAATAAAAGGGCAGGTGGTAAACATCAGGTTTTTACCTGATCTGATCCACAATAGATAAGTTATAGTTCTTGTAACTTGAACCAGAGAAGGGCCACCAGTAAGCAGCTCACACACTGCATGCAGCAGCTGTGTTGTCAACACCAGGAGCCTCACATGAAGTACAAAAGGAAGAGCAGAGCCATAGTAGCTCAGCTAGAGGCTGATCCACATCTCTCCATAACACATCAGCACATCACACCAACTCATAAGCCTACATCACATTAGTTCCTGCTAGATTTCCACCAGATCACACAATCTTTCATCACAAGAAGACCAAACAGATCCATAACAAGATGATGGCTTAATGGAGGGGGAAGCTTAAAAGGACAACAAAGCCACTTAGGAGCCAAGAGGAGTAAGATCTATTCCAGGAAAAGCAGGACAAGGCCAAAGGGGGGCATGCTAGCAGTAGCATGATTTGTAGCTGATCAAGATCTACAACAGATCATCAGCCAATCACCAAAAGCAGGTAACAACCACCAGAAATACACAAATGATCATGTAGCATTCATTCTCATATTTGGATAAAGATCTGGGGCTACAAGGGATATAATATTAATCAACTAAACCCATCTACCCTTCCACTACAATAATATCTAGGAGAATTGGATGGGGAGATACTCTCAGAATTACATGGAAGTGCCATGCCAGGTTCATCACAGAATATTAAAGCCAACAAGTCATATCTGTTTTTATTCCAAAGGATTTAGCCTTAGCCTGTATGCATCATTGGCTGGGTCAAGACTTTCCTCCACCAAAAAAATTAACCATAGCAACTGATCTTAGTCAGGAAAATAACATCCATGCACTATTCAGCTTAAGACCAGCATCATTAGCTTATTATCTAGTTTTTACTAGATAAACATACCACAGCTGCTAGGCTATAGGGCACATTCCCAGAGGATAGCACCTCTACACCTAGCAGATTTAGAATGTCTTGAGCATAAACTCAAGTCCATTTTCTTAAATCCACAAATCATTTTCCTAAAAATATTTAGGAATGATTTAAAATGGTTGTTGTCATATAGGCAGTATACCTATATTAGCCACTCAGTTACACTTTCTAACCAAACAATCTTATCATCTTCCTTAGTAAATATCTAGGAATCATTTGTCCAGATTAGCAAGACATTAAGTAGCCAAAGAAGATCTACTCTGCATATTCCAATTCTTGTCTAACCCAAGATCATGCCTATACATGATCTGATCCACACCAACTTATTCACAACCATCTGCAAGCAACCCAAACAATAATCTAAATCATTTTCCTAGCTATCTTTTGCTAGGAATCATTTAAAGAAATGATGCAACTATATTCAAGGGGAAACCAAAATCAACAATGAATCAGATTCAGGGCATCAACTATATCTCATATAGGAATTGGCCTAACCATCAATTTAAGGATCATCCAGTAAGATCAATGAACTGTCAAATGGACAGTACCATTTAGTGACAATATTACATCATGATAATCTAGCAAATAGCTCCAGTATAAATAACCTTCTTGCAATCTTAAATTGCCAATACATGAGTAGCACCACAGGAATCCATTATCCCAGAAATTCAGAAAACTGAATTTATATCCACCTCACTTACAACATACATAATCAAATAACAGTACCATTAGGCAAAGCCCAGTTAAGCCACAAACCAAGTTTCAGTATAGCCCATTAGAGCAATAAGTATAACCAGTGAATTTAATCTAAATATAACCAATCATGATTGGACAAATCTTAGCAGGTTTTGAGTGACAACAACAAAGGATAGCAACATGCTTAGGGTACAGATATTGTGTCACTAGTAAGAAAGTTTGGCAAAAGGGGGAAGAAGAAGGAGAGGTAGAGGAAGGTGTACCAGGGAGTCGACGGTGACCTCAAAAGGGCGGCGCCGGTGTGGCAGCGGCGGTACTTGCAACCACACATTCCTCGTGGACGCGTCACGTCACTAGGGCGGCACAGAGAGCACCCCACGAGGGGCACAACATCCTGCGCCTACCCTAGGATGACAACCACACCGAACCAGTAGACACCGTAGTGAACCAGTGAGCGGCGGAGGCACATCGCCGAAAACCCTAGCACCAAAGAAATGGAAGGGGGCGAGCTGGTTAAGGCATGCGAAACAAATCGATACATAGGACCAGGTCGGCTAGGAGGAGGTGGAGCTCCGAAGACCAGCGACAGTAACCAGAACCGCCCACATCGCCGGAATCGATGGGTAACGACGGCGACGACAACCAGAGAGAAACGAGAGAGGAGAGGGTGAGCGTCGAGTGTGTGAGATGGGAGAGAGAGGGTTATGTTCGGGTCTAGGTTGACCCATGTCTAATGGGCCGACCCGACTGTTATACTCGGCTGGCTCCCAGGCTTAGCCTAGCCCCAAAATAAGAAAATAAAAATTTAACATAAAAAGAAAAGAATAAATAAATGATTTACCCTAAACTTGTTTCATCCCTAGAAAATAAAATAAAAATCTTAAAAATACATAAAATATATCAAAATGTTCACAAAAATCATATCTACCTAAGAAAAATATAAAACTAATCGTTTAAGTTAAATAAAATACCCTTAAATGTTAAGGTCACTGGAATTCCAAGAAATTATAATAAATAAGGAAAAAATCCTTAAAATAAATAAAAATCTTTTTTGTGTATAAAAATAAATCCAGTATTTTATAAAAATACTAACTCAATTTTTTATAAATAAAATTTGAAGTAAATATTTAAACACATTTAATCTTTTATGGAATTTTATAAACATAAAAATAATACTTAAAAAACAAATAAAAAACATTTTTAAGATCTTGAATAAATATATTACACTAGAAAAATATTAAATATATTATTAGAAAAGTTTTAATATTTTAAAATAATAAATCCTTATCCATTATTTTTTTGAAAATTCTTTAAGAACATTTCTTAAGTAAGAAATAATTATATTTCTTCATAAATATTAATACCATAAAATAAAATTACTAAAGTTCAAAACCAGAACTAAGGTTTATAATAAAACTTAAGTGTAAATTATTAACTTTATAATATATTTTGAAACCTTAAATAAAGTTTAAAACCATAACCTTCAAAATAACTTTATAAGCATTCACTAATATATATAAAGTGAATAATTCCACACCTTAGTTATACCTATCATAAATCTAAAACTTGGGAATAATTAAAACATATTACATCTTAAGTTTACTTATCTTTTTAAAGTTAACTTTAGTCTCAAATCTTATAGACAACAGGTCTAATACACCACTTATGTTTTTATAGTTAACTTTAGTATATTTCAATTAAGACATAAAGCATATCAAGTTCAGACTATTCAAGCAAGCATAAACAACATCAATCACATTCTATCAATCATATTCTAAAAGCTATTAGGGTTGTTTAAATCTTAGGAAGGAAATCTTTTCTTCAAATGTTATTCTTTTTGTCACTTCAAAGAATAATCTCATAATAAATTCTTCAACTCTTAACAACTAAAACCAAGGACTCTTATCTTAGTCACCAAATGACAATTAAACATAATCACAGTACTTTATACTTTACCTGTATATTTAGAATTATTATCACTTAAGTTCCTTATAAATGTCATTACTTATAAAGTAAAATTTGAAGATAAACCAACTCTTAAAAGAATCACCTAAATTCACTTAAATCAAAACATTGGGGATTCACTTTGGGAGTTTTACAAAATGCATATCATTACTTATGCATAACAGCATCTTGCTTCTTTAAACATTAGTCCTTACCAAACCAATGATGCTGATTTCAGATATGAGATCTTTTATATTGTCTCGAAGACCGTGAGTGCATAATCTTGCAATCACAAAAGGCAAGTTCACACTTGCTCATGTCCTTTGATTATTTTATGTAAAGTATTTTATAAATCCAATGTTGTAGCACCTGCATTTGAAAAATGTCAGAAAACACTATTTTCATAATAATATGATTATAGGTTATTTACCATGAGGTAATAACCTAATATGATAGTTCCGGTGGTAAAAAAACATATTATCTAGGACTTAACAACCAATGCCGCCGGTGATTCTTGCGCCGTATATCACGCGTTAACCATGAGATTTGGAATGGGACAGAGAAGTGAGCTATATCTTCTTCCTATCGCATGTAGCCGGATGTGCAGGTCGTGGCTGTTATCACTCGTAGCGTGCATATTAATTGGTAATTCGTAGAGGATATGCAGCATATGGGTGGGAACCCTCAACGTTCCATGATAGTTCTGGCACCTAACGGTCTGTACAAACCATTGCCGTAATTCAATGGGTGGGCATGGTGTACACCAAGGAGACATGCGGGGTCGTGAAGAGGGCAGTGATTGGCTTGGATCTTAGACTGGGCCCCATACCAAGGAAGTATGGACAAGGTCATGTCTTGGTTGTGCAACAAGGCTAAGGTCTCTCATGGGTAAAGTAACGCACCTCTGCAGAGTGTAAGAACTGTAAATTGTTACTCCCTGTTCCGGGAAGGAGCTGTGAACGCTGTGGGAAAGGAACTCCATGAAAGTTCTGGTAAACCCATGAAGGCTGACGAACACAACTTTTCGGAATAAAAGCAACCTTTAAAGAAATGTTTACTAAAAATTGCATTGCCTATGACCTACGGTCTGTGGCTGTAGATATAGTGCATCAAACACTCCTTTTCTAGTGAACTTGCTGAGTACGCTCGTACTCAACGTATCTTCTTAACCCTTGCTAGATTCTAAAGCCAATACGAACAACGTCTACATCAATTCATGCTCCAAGAATCATCATCAAAGGCTAAAGCTCTGCAATCAAGTCAAGAAAGTCAACATATACATCAACTCAAGTGAAGACGAAGTTACTAATTAGATAGGAATATAATCTCTAGCCATAGAACCTATTTCCGTAGTGTATTGCAATAGCAGCAATACTAGACCAATAATTCAGATACTAGACTTATTAGTATGATAGTTTTTGAGTTGTTTATTTCTGATTCTTCTTTGTAAGAAGTTTATTTCTCTCTCATTAATCTAGAGTGTTCTCTGGATCTTGTGTAAAGAATTGAGTTGTAACCTTTAGCCATGTATTGGACCCACTGTGTTTCTGTTGTACCACTCTAAGGGATGTAATACTAGTGAATGGTGTTTCATTAGTGTTATGTCAACGACTATAGTGTACTACATCATGTAGTGGTATGCTGGGTCACCGCAAGAAACGCCTCGGCCGCTAGCCTAAGCCATGCCTAATCATGGTGGAAACTTGCAGCATCACCATAATGCGCAATCTGTGAAGCATCCTCAATAAAAACCTATGCAAATAGCAAATAAAAAGATCGCTGAGATGCTCATTGTCTGCTTGCCTTGTGATTTTGGTTATGGGATAGCTCCTGTACCATCTGTAAAGGGTATCCCGTTGGCGGTTCTCTATGATACACATGTACTTACTATGACAAGAACTTACAGGTGACTAAAGTTGACTAGCATGAGGTGCGGCCCTCATATTCAAGGGACATGAGATTGCCAACTTATACTTTATCAAGCATATACTCCATAGTTTGTTCACTTTAACCTTAATCACTTCAAGATGCTTATGATAGGGGCAATGAGAGCTAAAAGCTAACAAGTACCATAATTTTTGGAAGCTCTTTTTGAAACTTGAAATCCCTGCTTCCCTTTATGAAGGGTCTTTCTTCCACTATTATATTGAGTCTCCACCTTCTACCTTTTGGCACCAGTTAAGAGAGCATAGTTGCCATTCTTAGTTCTATGTGCATTGTCCCAAAACTTATTGATTGATGCATATTGTTGATATTTCTTGTTCTTGTGCTATTTGTATCTACTCACTCTTATAAAATTTGAAGGTGTCATATGCATATATTTGCTACTCCATGAGGGACAAGTTGAATGTCACTATGCTATGTTTTCTATATGTGAAATAAACAAACGTTTTTCAATGCATTTTTATTCATGATCTTTGTTTGTAGCCTTTCATGTTGTATGCATAGTTACTTTATCTTATTGTTAGAACTCCATCTTTCATGCACATGTTTAGAATTCTTTGATCCCAGCTTTCAATGCTTGCAAATGGTTTGGTCTTGGTTTTGATGGTGCATGTCACCTAAAAAATTATTCTTTTTATCACTTACCTACTCGAGGACGAGAAGGAGTTAAGCTTGGGGATGTTTGATACGTCGTAAACGTATCTATAATTTTTCATGCTCCATGCTTGTTTAGTATCAACTTTGCTATGTTTTGTCTATATTTTGTGGTATTTTTATACACTTTCTAGTACTAACCTATTAAGAAGATGCCACAATGCTAGTTGCCTGTTTTCTTCTGTTTTTGGTTCCAGGAAGGCAGAAAATCAATATTCTCGGAATTGGATGGGACAAAAGCCAAAGTTCATATTTTTCCCGGAGCAA
Source organism: Avena sativa (assembly GCA_916181665.1). Taxonomy (NCBI): domain Eukaryota; kingdom Viridiplantae; phylum Streptophyta; class Magnoliopsida; order Poales; family Poaceae; genus Avena; species Avena sativa. Next base: position 432,283,302 of record OV702280.1, read on the forward strand.
CACGGAACCACGAAGCAGAGATGGAGTAGGGCACCAGGGTGGCCGCACCCATCTAGGCGCGGGCCAGCCCTGGTGGTGCCCACAGGGGGTGTGGGCCCCTGGACCTCCACCGACCTTGCCTCCTGCGCCTATAAGAAGCCCCCGGGGAGAAAACCCTAAATAATCCAGAAGAAATCCACGAAAACCTCCGAAGCACCTCCGCCACCGAAGGGGAGATTCAGGGGACAGAAATTCTCTGTTCTGGCACCCTGCCAGGACAGGGAAGTGCCCCCGGAGCCATCTCCATCGATCTCCATCACCATCTCCATCACCGTTGTTGATTCCCATGATGAGGAGGGAGTAGTTCTTCCTCGAGGCTAAGGCTATGTGTTCATCTCTCTCTATGCATGATCTTGTTGTGGTCATGAGCTTTGTAATCAAGTAGATCTACCTTGCTACTCAAGTGCTTCAATAGATCTCCGGCTCTCCCCATGTGTGTGAAAGTGACAGCGTGTACGCCATGGTGGCACTTAGGCTAGAGTCTACATAAATACTCATCGTGCTTTAATAGATTTATGCTTTTCCCCACGTGTGTGTGAAAGTGACAGCGTGCACACTGTGTGTGGCACTTAAGCTAGGTTACATATATATTTGTCATGAGTATATTTTGCGTTGGATGACTTTATGAAATTGTGGTGTTTGTTGGAACCATCTAGCGCTCAAGGTGACAGTGTGGGGTTATCTAGATTGGAAAAGGCGGACTTTGAGGAGTGCTGTTATAGCCCTACCATGGATTAGAGTGTCCAACCGGAGAGTAGTTAAGAGTAGTATCATTAAGAGAAGATATTTATATGAGAGAGTGTTCACTAGTGAAAGTATGATCCTTAGGCCTTGTTTCTAAACATCTAAACACTGTTTACATCTAGATCTGTTGCATGTTTGCTTGCTTTAGTCTTTACTTTACTCACACACGTTACCCCACGTCAACAACAAGTCAGAAGCTATTTTATGGCACCGTTAACACTTGTATTTCACTATCTCTTCGCCGAACTAGTGCACCTATACACCTGATAAGTGTATTGGGTGTGTTGGGGACACAAGAGACTTCTTGTATCTTGATTGCAGGGTTGCTTGAGAGGGAATACCTTTAACCACTTCCTCCCCGAGTTCGATAAACCTTGGGTAATCCACTTAAGGAAAACTTGTTGCTGTTCTACAAACCTCTGCACTTGGAGGCCCAACAACTGTCTATAAGAATAGAAGTGCGTAGACATCAATCTCTAGGATAGTAATATACGTTCTTTGTCAAAAAAAATCTTTCTAAGGTAATATCGTTCTTTTGAGAATTTGATAAGGTAATATCTTAGAGTGTGTTCGGCAATTGCCCCAATTCTCCAAATCCTCAAATCCAGCTTCACACTTCTCCTGGAAGCTTAGAACATTTGGCCAGCTCCTCTCTTTCCCCTGATCCGCTGACGGATTGATCCCACTTGTGAGGGTCATCTTTTCCAAATTCTTGTCCTCAAATTTGATGATTAAGGTCGAGACAAGGGGCTCGTGGCTGGGGAAGTCTGGAAGGAGGAGCTCTCATTGGTGGGATCTCCCGACAGTGGAGGTCGGGGCAAGGGAGATCAGGGCGGAGGAGGTCGGTGTAGAGGGGGTCACGGCGGTGGGAGCTCGCCACGGAGGAGGTCGAGATGGGGGAGGCCGAGGCGGAGGAGGTCGGGTGAGACCGGGGTCGGTTGAAGGACAGACGTGGTCGACTCGTTCCTGGCCAAAGATTCGTTTGACTTGGCGGTGGCATTCATCCGAAAATTCTCACTGCTCTGGCATTTGCTGATCCATGGAATTGCAAAAGAGGTGCTTTGCATTTTGTGAAGCAATTTGGGCCAGCTTTTTGGATCCAGTTCCACGGAGTTAGGGTGTTCGGCGTGCTCCGCCATGGATTTCTAGGAAGCTGGAAGCCAACGAGTTGCCAGACACACCCTTATTACGAGAGAGGATTTGTGGATCCCGGCTCCGGTGAGCCCGTGTTTTAAATTTTAGAAAATTCTAGTTTAGAAGATAGAAAAATACAGAAATAATTTAGCGATTACATAAACATTTTTTCTTGTATATTTGTGCAAATGTTTAGTAAAACAAATGTTCTATTTTGAGCTAAAAAAGACAAATTAGTGGCTGCACAAAGTAATAAAAGACTCCTATTTTATCCTAAAATTTGTCTTTCTTTGAAAGAATGCATGATAGCTTTACTCACGAGATAAAAAGGTTACATCGTTTATTACAAGAGATAGAATAAACCCCGGGAGATCACCATCCCACATGCAGAAATAGACTCATAAGCAAACCTAGCTAATTCACCCGCCACCATATTTGTATACCTCAAACAGAAAATACTTGCCTTCAGAGCAAACGCTCAACTAAGATAGCTGAATATGGATTCTATATCCCAATAGTACCGTTGCAATATCCCTTAGGGGGCAGGGCATCCCCGTAGTGCCTTCCAAACGGCCCTACGGCCATTCGATGCCCTGCTCGTGGCACCATGAATTGGCTGGCTCAGCTCTTCCATGCCGATCCAATACACACTCTTTAGGATGAAAAGTGAAAACTCCACTAGGTGTTGGACCCAGGCCAATACATTCACCGTGCCGCGAGGATTGATCTTGGTCTGCATTATTGCATCTGCATCAGCCTGCGTAAAATGATGACACAGAAGTTGTGTGTTCCAGGTTCTATGCTTAATGATAAGAGCCGAAATGCAACGCAACCTGCAATCATCCAGTGTCGAAATAGGCCCGAGGGAGTGAGTCCTAGGAATCCATGGGTTGCACCAGATGTAGGCCGACTTCTTTTCAGCTTATTGGACAGATTCTAGGTCCAGAATCACACAAGCTCAGAAGAATAGATCTGATTCTATTTAACTTTTTTCCACCGCGAATCTCAGTTTACACGTAAAGTGAGAATCCGCCTCAGACCTGCTTTTGGGATAGATTCCCGAGCTTCAGCGCGATGGAACGAACCGGTAAAACGAGATGCCCCGTGGCTGCGTGTATTTACAAATAAATGCCACCGTTTGGCCCAGCCGCCACCCATTCACATTCATGTCCTGCCCGCGCACGTACTGTGTCAACTGCAAGCCCACGTACATAACACGATCCGTCCTCATCCTTCACTCACACGCACACATGATGTCATGATAGATTTGAGATCGATGGATGCAGTAAAATGCGCTAATTTTATGAAACAAATAGTTATGATTAATAGCTAATTATATTTAATTTCTGACGCTCAATTTTATTAAGATTCGTATATATCTAGTTAAATATTTAGACTAGATATATTCATATTTAGACAAAATTAAGGCTATTATTCACTTATTTGGATAACATATGAATTCTAGGGCGTTACAGACATTTCACACTCAACATATTAAACAAGTCAAATGTTTAAAAGCTAAAAAGAATGGATAAAACCAGATTCTGTGAGATTCTTCCCACCACAGCTTCTGTCCACAATCTTCTAAAAGCTAGCTTCTCTAAAATCATAAGCTGAAAAGAAGTCGGCCGTAGATGGTTTCTCCATTACCAATTCGTCACGGTAACCCTTTTTTCAAAAGCTCTAGGCTAGACGCTTTGCTAGTAGGATGTCAAGTGGGATCCACCTATAGTATGTTTAACTTTGCTAGTACAAATTTTCATCTCAATTTTTTTTAAAAAGAACTATAAGTAGGATTTAGGTGGGATTTCACATAACACCTTACTTACCAGGTCTGCGACGCATTTATCGAGAAAACCGGGACTTATATACTATGTGTATATGTAGTTTTATGTATATTTTCAGTATTTATTTATAGTTCAAAAAGTATATATTGGTACCTAAAAATAAAGTTTTTTTAACTTTAAAAATAAAGTTAAAAAAAGGAGAGTTCACCTTTTTTTTTTTGGCGGAACGGAGAGTTCACCTAAGTAGCATATTTTTTTCGAATCCAAAGTAGTAGCAATTTTCGACCATACGTTTTACTCAGCCCATATTTCACCAAAAACACTTGGCCCAGACAGATCCAACGAAAGCCCATCCCGGCCGTGCCGGGCTAGTTGCCCAACTACCACCCATCGAATTGGGCCACCTCGACCGGGTCTCCTTCCTTGCGGTCCCAATCCGAATCCCCACACACACTATCGCAGCGGAGAGGAGAGAGAATCTCCGAGAAGAAGAAGGAGAAGCGGCTGCGGCGGCGAGGTCGATGTCGACGACGGCGGGGTTCCTGGCGCGGCGCGCGGCGCAGAAGGAGCGGGTGCGGCTGCTCTACCGCCGAGCTCTCAAGGACACCCTGAACTGGGCCGTCCACCGCCACCTCTTCTACCAGGACGTGAGCGCCCTTCGTAGCCCTCTCCCACCCCCCGTCCCCGTCCCCCGATCTCTCCGCCCCCTCGCGGATCTGACCCGAGTTCTTCTCCTGTGCAGGCATCGGATCTCAGGGACAAGTTCGAGGCCAACAGAAATGTGGTAAGACTCACGATCCGCATCTCACTCTCTTCCGTTTGCCTCGCTGGCGATTCGCACCAGATGTCGATTCCCGCTGCGCTCTAATGGATTTCCTGTGGGTGTGGCAGGAGAACCTCGACGTGATCGATAGGCTCATCGACGACGCGGAAGCTCAGCAGAGGAACTTCCAGCACCCCGATCCTTACATTGGTAAGCCTTGAAATGCTGGTGCCATTCGTTCCTGCTGTTGGTGCCTCTGTTTGTGGACGCAGTATCTGTGCAGTAAATCATGTAGCGTGATAGCAGTTGTTGTTCAGCTAGGCAGCTGAACATTGAGTAACTGTTCATTTTGTTGAAGAGTTTCGACTCTTACAACAGTTATTTGTGTGTTGCCACTGACGATGAGCATGATTGGATACTGAAGTTGTGAGCTGGAGCCTACATTGTTTTAGTGATTGCTTAACTTGGAGTCTGCTTAAATGGCAATGCTACATGTCTTGTCATCAATTGGTTCCTCACCTTACCATGTTATTTCCTTTTGCTGGTTTGTGGAACTGCTTATTAGCTTTCAGTAACAGTGGAGTATCCTCTCTAATAAGAAATAATTCAGGTTATCTTAGGTCTGTTCGTATCTTTGCTTGAGGCATGAGCTGTGTTGCTAGTCAGAAATGTACACACACTTGTTAGATATTCAGTTTAGGAGCATGTTATGCTTATTTAGGCCAAATTCCATTTACCACCAGTTATTTCCTGAGAATAGAGGCTGCTTCAGCTTTATCATACAGATCCTGATGTTTAAAATGACATATTTTGGGGGGGAAATGGTTTAAAATGTTGAAGATACATTTGCTTCATAATCGTTAAATCAGTGTGCTTATGCCTTAGATTAAAAGTGAAAGAATGCCACATTTTCAGAATGGTTATTGTTCAGTACTATAGCATAGCGTCTGCAGGTCATACTACCTGTAGCAAACTATTCATGTGCATGATAACTATGATTTCCTTTGTTGTGGTACCTGTTTAATGAACTGGATTTGTGGTTTTGGCATGTTGTGATTCTTCTGATTGACAAGGTTATGCAATGTATAATCTCTGCAGTTCCATGGGCTCCTGGTGGTACTAAGTTCACAAGGAACCCTCCTCCACCTGAAGGGGTAAGAACATATATGCAAATTATTTAACATATATCCAGTGAGTTATTGTGATACTTTCTGTTTATAGCGTTGTGCTGGGAGTTTCTACTGTGAAATACATAATACAATTATACCATGAAGATCTCAGTTCAAATTAGTTGATTAAAGCAAATTTTACTTTGTACATATTTATGTATGTTGAAATGCACAATGACTTCATTTGTAATTCAATGTTTTGTGCATTGTTAGAGATGAGTTCAATAAGCTTAGCTCCTTAACAAATTATTAGCTGAAGTTTCTAGACATATTTTTTTCGTGGAACTGGGAAATCACAATATCACATGCATGCTGCTGCAACTGATGCAAATTTAGTGATGCTTACCGTACGCTGTAGGACCAAGAGCATGGTAGATGCTGCCAACTGCTTTTTCTGTGATGAATTTACTTGTCCATTTTAGTAATGTTAAACTGTTTTCCCTTTACGAATGCAATGCATGTGAAAGTGTTGCACATTATAATGGTAATGTTGCCTTTGCAGATTGAGATTATCTACAACTATGGAAAAGAAGACCATTGAACAAGAACCCTGCATTCGTGAGCAGAACCTGGTAGATGCAGAGTGCAAAGAACCTACTTTCCGTTTTCCATGCAACCAAGCTGCTGTATGATTATTAAGAACAAAATAAAATTACTCGCCTCTTTCCATGTGTTTCTTTTATCATGGATGTTGTATGACAAACTATTTTGTGCTCACCAGCTAGTTCATCATTACAGTTACACTATGCATAAAGTGTTCGAATGCACAAACATTGATATGATTTTTCCTTTGGTGGATTTGCTGATAGTGTCTTTGGAACTTGCCATTTCCTTCCTTCATCAGCCATGGATGACCGAACTGCCTGAAATATGGGGTATTGGGGTGTTCACCAAACACATAACCGTACCACCTCCTTGAAGAATTATTCAAGAAATAGTTTCATTCTTAATAGTACTTCTATTGTCAAAACAGATCATGCATGCCAAACGTAGAAAGACATGTACTACATGTGGGTTTGGTGAACCCTCGGGTTTCTTCAAAATATCTCCGAGCTCTGCAGTGTATTTCTCTAATACCAATCAGTGAAAAACATCCAAAGCAACTCAAAAGACTTGGATCTTTGACGAGCAAGAAATGCATAAGGCCGGCCTTGTTCAGTTTCCCTAGAATTAGATGGGATTGACGGGTGTTAAATCCTATCTAAGTCAATCTCATCTAAGAAATGCATAAGGCCTTCCCTCGTATTCAAGGGCTATTATGGTTGGTCACAAAAAAAGATGGACAACAAGGGGATGAAAGCATCGTATGCATTTCAAGAGCTATTATATGGTTGGTCACAAAAAAAGATGGACACCAAGGGGATGAAAGCATCGTATGCATTTCAAGGGCTATTATGGTTGGCCACAAAAAGAGATGGACAACGAGGGAAGGAACCAATGATTATGGAGCAGCAAGAAAAGATAAGAATGGGTAAAACGATAGAGGAAATTAGTTAGGCAATAAAAGTCGAGATACTCAAGTGATACCAAATAATGCCTGAAATAGCGAGACTAATTGCTAACGATCTCCCCCCACACACAAAAAAAATGCTAACGAGCTATCCCAAAGACATATTTTCTTCTATTAATAGTGGTATGTGTTATCTAATGACATACGAAAAAAAGAAAAGCATTGAATGTTCATGTCTCTATATAAACACTACATGTTCGCAAAAATAAATAAATAGAAACACTAGCATAAGGGAGATAGACAGGTAGCAGAACCGAAGAACAATATCAGGATAAAAAAAGGCTAACAACTCCTAATGGCGCTTATCAAGAACAGCTCACAGGCTCTATGCCTGGTAGCTCTTGTTGTCATGGCTACCGCTCTCTTGCCATCTCATGTAGGAGGAAGGACCATAGGTACTACTAGTACGTTTCTTTCTTTCTTTCATTTTTATCCAATATATTCACATACACTCCTGATGATACTAAATGGACGGTGCTTGTTGTGACCCCTTTGTGCGTAGATAGTACAAAGGCCACGGTTCCCCCGGCATGTTTTATTCTGAAAAGCTGCGCAACCAATGAATGCCGTGAAACTTGCGCGCAACGCGGATATGATAAGGATCGAAGCGACTGCTCGTCGTTTGAAGAAACCATCTGCTGCTGCGCAAAGAAATGATGAATAGTACTACTATGCACCACGCACCCCGTGCCACAAAATTCTTGCTTGTAGTGGTTGATGTAACGGATTCAATAAAATGCACTACGTACTTGTGTCGAGTGTGAACTTATAAGTGATCGATCGGTTTCCCGTGGAGTATCTCCTGTATGATTTCACTGAATGAGGGAAAATCTTGACACTTGTTTTTTTCCACACAAATGCACCATGCACATAAAACCCAGCCTTTTCTGGCATGCCTGATCATCCCTCACAACGGTATCGATGACGTAGTACCTGCCGTCACCGGTGCACGTGAGCGTGGCTCCCAGCCGGTGCTCATGGTTCGTGTCTAATAGAGTCTGGCCGGTCATCTTGCATTTCCGTCGAACCAGGTCCCCCGCGTTGCTTCCACACGGGCGACCAGGACGAACCCTGCCCGTCGTACATCCCTCTCCTCCTACCCTTCCGCCGCCGCCAGGCAAAGCCCACACGGTACCGGCGGCGATGAACACCTCTCTATCCGTGCGCTTGGCAGAAACCGCGCAGGGCGCGGCGGTGGCGGCAGGAGGTGGTGGCGGCTGGTAATGTTAAAATTTTCTCCTTCTATATATGCAATGCCTGTGAAACCGTTGCACATTATAATGGTAATGTTGCCTTTGCATGTTGAGATTGTCTACAACTATAGAAAAGAAGACTATTGAACAAGAAACCTGTATTCATGGGCAGAACCTGGTACAGAGCGCAAAGAACCTACTTTCTGTTCTCCATGCAACCGAGCTGCTTTATGATTATAAATAACAAAATAAAATTACTCGCCTCTTTCCATGTGTTGTTTTTTATCATGGATGTTGTATGATAAACTATTTTGTGCTCACCAGCTAGTTCATCATTACAGTTACACGATGCATAAAGTGTTCGAATGCATGAACATTGATATGCTTTTTCTTTTGGTGGACTTGCTGATAGTGTATTTGGAACTTTCATTTTCCTTCATCGGCCATGGATGGCCGAACTGCCTGAAACGGGATATTCACCAAACACATAACCTTACCATTTCCTTGAAGAATTCTTCAAGAAATAGTTTCATTCTCAATAGTTAAAAAAACAGATCATGCATGCCAAACGCAAAAAGTTATGTACTATATGTGTGGTTTGGTGAACCCTCCAATTTTCTTTAAAATATCTCCGAGCTCTGCAGCGTATTTGTAAATACCAATCAGTAAGAAACGTCCAAAGTAATTCAAAAGACTTGGATCTTCAGTGAGCAAGTGAAGAATCAGCAGAGAGGATCTCATCTCTATTGCGCCTTTTCCCCAACAGCACTAGCCGTTGGGTTGTGGAGCAGCTTACCTTGCTCTTCTTATGTCCCTTCTCTTCTAGGTCTACTCTAACGTGGGCTTTGGGCCTCTTGGGACAGATAATAGTTTAACACTCCCCCTTAAGATGGGTGGTAGATATCTATCAATCTCATCTTGTCACATGCTAAGTTACAGTCCTTTGTTTGCAGCCTCTTTTTCAAGCAATCTGCAAACTGCTGCCTAGAACTGACTGTTGGGTTTGCAGCATAGAAAACAAAAAATTTCCTATGATGGAAACCACTAAGCACCAAGATCTATCTACTAGATACAAGCAACTAGTGGATATACATCCATAGAGAACATACCCTTGTAGACCGACAAAGTTTAACGAGGTTGTACTCGTGGATGATGTAGTCGAACGCTTGCCGATCTCAAGATCGAGAAGAAGTCCAGCGCCGCAAATCAACAGCGCATCTGTGATCGTGCACACGTTCAAGCCACCGAACAACCTCCGCCTCCTCGCTCCAGCGATGCAGCGGAAGCAGCAACTCTTTCCAGACGAAAAGCCATCGGGAACATGTATCTCGCTAGTCCGAGACCATGGGAGAATATTTTTAGAGGGGGAGAGAGATCCTTCACAAGAAGGTGTGAGAGAGAGAGGAAGAGGGGGGCTTTTATAGGAGGAGGGGGGCACCCCAGGGATGCCCCCACCCCTTCCTCCATTCATGTGAGTGGAGCTCCCACTCACAAAAATTCCTCCATATTCTCCACTTAAAATCCCACTCAAAATTCCCATTAAATTTCCACAAAATTTAATGTAATCTCTCATTAAATAAAACTCATTTTATTTATTTATTCAGAATTTTATTAATTATATTAATTAACAAACATTCACATAAAACCCCTTGTTACTTTTCAATTTCACATACAGAAACAATTTCAGCAATTTCACCCAAAATAATTCCGGTGTCCATTGAAATAATTCCAGCGCTTTGTAATTATTTCGTCTAGAACATATTTGTTCCAAATGGTGTTGATGTCTCTTAAGTGTGTCAACCTATGGTTTGCAAAAATGCAGACATGATCGAGACCCCTCTCGGATCAATAATCAGAAGCGGGATCTAGATATCCATACCGACTCCCCAACATTCAACGATGACTTCTTGTGATCGTGAGAACCTTTTACGCTAGTAACTTAATCCCTTTGTCTCGCGATATATTACATGTCTGAGATTCGATCATCGGTATCTCCATACCTAGTTTGATCTCGTTACCGACATGTACTATTTTCTCGTTCCCGTGATATAACATTCTAGTGATCACATCACTTGCTTGCAAGATAATTAATGTGATACCACCGAGAGGGCCTAGAGTATATCTATCCGTTATCGGGATGGACAAATTCCACTCTTGATCCATGAGCCTCTACATAACACCTTCGTATCACTGAACCCACATTTATAGTCACCCTGTTATGGTGTGACATTTGATGTTATCAAGATACTCTTCCAGTGTTAGTGATTGACATGATCTCATGGTCTAAAGACTAGGATTACTTCGTATGATGTTATAGCAATATAAACACAATGATTTTGATCGTAATGCTATACTTCGGATGAATGTTCATCACATCATTCCAATAATGTTATGACCTCGTTATTAACAACATCCAATGTCCATGATCAGAAAACCTTGATCATCTTGTTAATCGACGAGCTAATTTATAAGAGAGGCATAACTAGGAACTTTCTATTTGTTTATTAAACACACATGTATTAATGTTTCCGTATTAATACAATTATAGCATGCAAAATAAACATCTATCATATACTTGGAATACTTATAATAACAACTTTATTATTGCCTCTCAGGGCATATTTCCTTCAGTCTCCCACTTGCACTAGAGACAATAATCTAGTTACATAGTGATAAATCTAACACTCATGGAGTTCTGGTGTTGATCATGTTTTTCCCTAGGGAGAATTTTAGTCAACGGATCTGCTACATTGAGATCCGTGTGTATTTTACAAATTTTTATATCTCCATTCTTGACATGTTCGCGGATGGAGTGAAACCGGCGCTTAATATGCTTGGAATTCTTGTGAGACCTTGGTTCCTTGGCATTGGATATGGCTCCATTGTTGTCACAATAGATCACCATTGGGTCCAACGCACTAGGAACCACACCTAGTTCGGTTATGAACTCCTTCATCCAAACTGCTTCCTGAGCTGCTTCCGAAGCAGCAACATATTCGGCCTTCGTTGTTGATCCCACCACCATGGGTTATTTGGAACTCCTCCAACTAACTGCCGCTCCGTTCATGAGAAATACGTATCCGGATTGAGACTTAGAGTCATCTGGATTGGTGTCGAAGCTAGCATCGACATAACATTTAGCGACGAGCTCTTCTTCATCTCCGTACACGAGAAACATTTCCTTAGTTCTTCTTAAGTACTTAAGGATATTCTTGACCGCTATCCAGTGTTTCGTACCTGGATCAGGGTATCTACTATTTAAACTAATAACATGTGCCACATCCAGTCTTATACATAGCATGGCGTACATGATAGAGCCTATGGTTAAAGCATAGGGGATCTTGTCCATTATCTCTCTTTCTTCCGCCATAGCCGGATTTTGAGTCTTACTCAATGTCTTGCCTTGCAACATAGGTAAGAACTGTAGGGTTCGCAGCATAGAAAACAAAAAAATTTCCTACGATGTGAACTATATACCAAGATCTATCAACTAGATACAAACAACGGGCGGATGTATATCCGTAGAGAACATACCCTTGAAGACCGACAAAGCTTAACGAGTTCAACTCATGGTTGATGTAGACGATCTCTTGCCGATCTCAAGATCGAGAGGAAGTCCTAGCGCCGCAAATCAGCAGCGCATCCGTGCTCGCACACACGTTCGAGGCACCGAGCAACCTCCGCCTCCTCGCTCCAGCGATGCAGCGGAAGCACAACTCTTTCTTGCCGAATAGCCACCGGGAACATGTATCTCGCTAGTCCGAGACCATGGGGGATAAATTCTAGAGGGGGAGAGAGATCCTTCACGAGGAGGTGTGAGAGACAAGTGAGGAGGGGGGCTCCTTTTATAGGAGGAGGGGGGGGAACCCCAAGGGGGTGGCCGGCGCATGGGGCTGCCCCCTTGCCCTCCCCTCTTCATGTGGGTGGACACTCCACTCACAAATCTCCTTTAAATTCCCTCCACTCAAAAGTCCACTCAAATTCCCATTAAATTTCCACCAAATTTAATGCAAACTCTCATTAAATAAAACTCTTTTATTTTATTCAGAATTTTGTCAATTACTTTAATGACAAACATTCACAAATAACCCCTTGCTAGAATTCTATTTCACATGCATAACCACTTTATGCAATTTCACCCGAAAACCTGTTTCGGTATCTAGTGAAATAAATTCCTACGCTTGTTCATTCTTTCGTCATGAAACATTTGCTCCAATTGGATGTCGGTGTCTCTTAAGTGTGTCACCCTACGGTTCGTGAATAATGCGGACATGATCGAGACCCCTCTCGGATCAATAATCAGAAGCGGGATCTGGAGACCCATACTGACTCCCACACATTCAACGATGACTTTCTTGTGATCGTCAGAACCTTTTACGCTAGTATCTTAATCCCTTTGTTTCACGATATATTACATGTCCGAGATTCGATCATCGGTATCTCCATACCTAGTTTGATCTCATTACCGACATGCACTCTTTTCTCGTTCCTGTGATATAACATTCTAGTGATCAAATCACTTGCTTGCAAGCTAATCAATGTGATATCACCGAGAGGGCCCAGAGTATATCTATCCGTCATCGGGATGAACAAATTTCACTCTCGATCCATGAGCCTCAACATAACACTTTATTAGTTCTGAATCCATCTTTATAATCACCCTGTTACGGTGTGACGTTTGATGTTATCAAGAAACTCTTCCGGTGTTAGTGATTGACATGATCTCATGGTCTAAGGATTAGGATCACTTCGTAAGTTGTTATAGCAATATAAACTCAATGACTTTGATCGTAATGCTATACTTCGGATGAATGTTCATCACACCATTACACTAATGTTGTGATCCCGTTATTAACAACATCCAATGTCCATGATCAGGAAACCTTGATCATCTTGTTAATCAACGAGCTAGTTTATGAGAGAGGCATAACTAGGAACTTTCTGTTTGTTTATTAAACACACATGTATTAACGTTTCCGTATTAATACAATTATAGCATGCAAAATAAACATCTATCATATACTTGGAATATACATAATAAACACTTTATTATTGCCTCTCAGGGCATATTCCCTTCAAGAACCCCTTCTTACTTCCGTCCATTTTAAACTTATTTAAAATCTTATCAAGGCATGTACTCTGTGATAGCCCTATCAGGCATCTTGATCTATCTCTATAGATCTTTATTCCTAATATGTATGACGCTTCACCTAGGTCCTTCATAAAAAATTTGCTGTTTAGATGACTCTTAACACTGTTTAAAAGATCTATATCATTTCCAATCAGTAATATGTCATCCACATATAATATCAGAAATACTACATTGCTCCCACTCACTTTCTTGTAAATACAAGCCTCTCCATAAGTCTGGACAAAGCCAAACTCTTTGATCGCCTCATCAAAGCAGAGATTCCAACTCTGGGATGCTTGCTTCAGTCCATAGATGGATCCCCGAAGCTTGCATACCTTGTCAGCATCCTTAGGATCGACAAAAACCTTTGGTTGTATCATATACAACTCTTCTTCAGTGTTTCCATTGAGGAACGCAGTTTTGACATCCATCTGCCATATCTCAAAGTCGAAATATGCATCAATTGCTAACATAATCCTAACTGACTCTATCATCGCTACAAGAGAGATTGTCTCATCATAGTCAACTCTTTGAATTTGTTGAAACCCCTTTGCGATAAGTCGAGCTTTATAGATGGTTACATTACCATCAGCATTAGTTTTTCTTTTGAAAATCCATTTGTTCTCCACGGCCTTTTGGTCGTGAGGTAAGTCGACCAAGGTCCAAACCTAGTTTTCGTACGTGGATTCCATCTCGGATTTCATGGCTTCTAGCCATTTGTTGGAATCCAGGCTCATCATTTCTTCTTCATACGTCGCAGGGTCATCTATTTCATCAACCATGAAATTCATAACAGGATTTCCGTACAGTTCAGGAGCTGCACGTGTCCTTCTTGTCCTGCGAGGTTTGGTAGTATTATCTTTCGGAGTTTCATGATTATTATCATTAGTTCCTCTTTCATTCGGTGAAGTCAACTCCGGAACAATTTACGGTGCTGCGCTACTCGTCGTTTTATGAAGAGAAGGTTCAATAACCTCTTCGAGTTCTACCTTCTGACTACACACACCTTTCGTGAGAAACACTTTCTCTAAAAAGGATCCATTCTTGGCAACGAAAACCTTTCCCTCGGATATGTGATAGAAGGAATACCCAATAGTTTCCTTAGGGTATCCTAGGAAGATGCATTTTTCCGCTTTGGGTTCAAGTTTATAAGGCTAAAGTTTCTTCACATAAACATCACATCCCCAAACTTTAAGAAATGACATCTTAGGTTTGTTTCCAAACCACAATTTATACGGTGTGTTTTCAACGGATTTAGATGGTACCCAATTTAAAGTGAATGCAACGGTTTCTAGTGCATAACCCCAAAATGACAATGGCAAGTCAGTCATAGACATCATATATTGAACCATATCTAATAAAGAATGATTACGACGTTCCGACACAACATTACACTGTGGTGTTTCGGCAGGTGTGAGTTGTGAAACTATTCCACACTCTTTCATATGTGCGCTAAACTCGTAACTTAAATACTCACCTCCACGGTCGGACCGCAGAAATTTGATCTTTCTATTATGATGATTTTCCACTTAACTCTGAAATTCCTTGAACTTTTTAAAGGTTTCATACTTGTGTTTCATCAAATAGATATACCCGTATCTACTCAAATCATCTGTGAAAGTAACAAAATAACGATATCCACCTCGCGCCAACACACTCATTGGACCACATACATCAGTATGTATGATTTCTAATAAATCCGTCGCCCGTCCCATTGAACCGGAAAACGACGTTCTAGTCATCTTACCCATAAGGCGTGGCTCACATGTATCAAATGATTCAAAATCAAGTGATTCCAAAAGTCCATCTGAATGGAGTTTCTTCATGCGTTTAACACCAATATGACCTAGATGGCAAGGCCACATATATGCAGATATATATTATCAAATTTAATACTTTTAGCATCAACATTATGAATATGTGTAACACTATTATCGAGATCCAACAGAAATAAACCATTCATCACAGGTGCATGACCATAAAAGATATCATTCATATAAATCGAACAACCTTTATTTTCAGATTTAAATGAATAACCACTTCGCATCAAACACGATCCAGATACAATGTTCATGCTTAGTGCAGGCACCAAATAGCAATTATTTAGATTTATCACTAATCCCAATGGTAAGTGGAGAGGCAGCGTTCCAACGACGATCACATCAACTCTTGATCCATTGCCGACACGCATCATGGCCTCACCCCTTGCTAGCGGTCGCTTGTTCCGCAGCCCCTGATTCGAGTTACATATATTAGCAACTGATCCAGTATCAAATACCCAGGTGCTACTGCGAGTACTAGTCAAGTACACATCAATAACATGTATATCATATATACCTTTGTTTGCGTTGCTGGCCTTCTTGTCTGCCAAATACTTGGGACATTTGCGCTTCCATTGGCCAGTCCCCTTACAATAATAGCACTCGGAATCAGACTTAGGGCCATCTCGGGATTTCTTTTCAGGCGCGGCAACAGATTTGCCGCCTTCTGTTTACCCTTATTGTCTTTCTTGAAACCGGTGGTCTTATTGATCATCAACACTTGATGTTCTTTCTTGATCTCCACCTCTGCAGTCTTAAGCATTGGTAGAAGCTCGGGGAGAGACTTCTTCATGCTCTGCATGTTATAGTTCATCACGAAGCTCTTGTAGCTAGGTGGCAGAGATTGGATAACACGATGTATGCCTAAGTTAATGGGAATCGTTATTCCCAAGGACACAAGCTTATCGGCGTACCCATACATTTTGAGTACGTGCTCACTAACGGAGTTGTTCTCTTCCATCATGCAGCTAAAGATATTTTTAAAAGCATTATAACTCTCTACGGAAGCATGAGTATCGAAAATCATTTTCAATTCACCCATTATATCAAAGGCATTGCCGTTTTTGAAACGCTTTCGAAGTTCTGGCTCTAGCCCATATAGTATGCTGCAATGAACTAAGTTGTGGTCCTCCTAACGAGTCAAATAGACGTTCTTTTCTTCGTCAGGAGCATCATTAAGTGGTGGGGGGGCCTAGCGGCGCTTTAAGAACATATTCCTTATATGCAGCAGTGAGGAGAATCCTCAAATTCATGGCCCAGTCAGTAAAGTTGCTACCATTTGTCGCAAGTTTCTCTTTCTCCATGAACACATTGAAATTAAAAGCAGGTGGTGCCATCTACAACAGAATTTGTAAAGTTTAGACTAATTTTATGATAGATCGAGTTAAACTAATCCAAATTATGAATGAACTCCCACTCAAAAACAATATCCCTCGTGTCTTTTTGGTGATTACATGAACCAAATCCACTACACCAAGTCCAATCATCACGTGAGTCAGTGTAGTTTCAAAGGCGAGCATCTATACGTGCATCATATCACATATATGACTCATGCTTAATCTTTCGGTCCGTGTTCCGAGGCCATGTCTATACATGCTAGGCTCTACAAGTAAGAACCTTAGTATTTGCGTGTGTAAAACTGGCTTACACCCGAAATATGATCGTGGATTCAAGTACGCCCGATCATAACATGATGTCTTGAAGTGACAAAACATAATCAGTGCATACTTAAGGGAGAACACATTTTTATCTTGATATCTAAATGAGGGATCATCTTATAATGCTACTAAAACGCCAAACAAGCAATATAAGATGAAAAAACATCATATGTGAAAAGTGAAATTGTATGGTTCTTGCACTTGATCGCTATCATGTGCATCATGGTATGATCTTTATCATTCCTTTGTGTGTAAGGCCAAGGTCTATGGAACTTACATGTTAGGTGTGTTGTAAGAGTATCAACTATACATCAACTTACAACATTACCATATCATGACATTAGCCCAGAAACAATCTAAACTAGACACTTCTAATTTATTCATTGCAAGTTTTACGTGGCTTAGGGCTTTCGAAGATAGAATAATTCTTACCTACGAACATGGAACCACAACGATGATAACCAAATTATTAGCAACTCGTTGTAAATCAGATATTGACTATAGTAGGAGAGACAGACACCCGCTAGCCACTTATGCAAAACTAGTTGCATGTCAATCGTGGAACATGTCTCATGTGCGAGGACATGTAAAGTTTGTCCGGGCCGCTTCATACCACTATGCCACCAATATCCAAAGTACAAACAAGAAGCAATAACATGATCATCATCGCCCACATACTCATATGTGTACTACCTGTGCAAAGCATCTACACATAGATCCGGCTCTGATACCACTATTGGATTCGCAACATAAAAAACAAAAAAATCTATGATGGAAACCACTAAGCACCAAGATCTATCTACTAGATACAAGAAATGGGTGGATATACATCCATAGATAACACACCCTTGTAGACTGACAAATTTTAACGAGGTTGTACTCGTGGATGATGTAGTCGAACGCTTGCCGATCTTAAGATCGAGAAGAAGTCCAGCGCCATAAATCAGCAACGCATCCGTGATCGCACACATGTTTAATCCACCAAACAACCTCCGCCCCCTCGCTCTATCAATGTAGCGGAAGCAGCGACTCCTTCCAGATGAAAAACCACCGGGAACATGTATCTCGCTAATCCGAGACCATGTAGGAATAATTCTAGAGGGGGAGAGAGATCCTTCACGAGGAGGTGTGAGTGAGAGAGAGAGGGAGGGATTTTATAGGAGGAGGGGGAGGGCAACCCAAGGGGTGTGTCCGGCGCATGGGGGTTGCCCTCACCCCTTCCTCCATTCATGTGAGTGGAGCTCCCACTCACAAAAAGTCCCTCCATATTCTCCACTCAAAATTCCCATTAAATTTCCACCAAATTTAATGTAATCTCTCATTAAATAAAACTTCTTTTATTTATTTATTCAGAATTTTGTCAATTACATTAATTAACAAACATTCACATAAAACCCCTTGCTACTTTTCAATTTCACATGCACAAACAATTTCACCCGAAACAATTCCGGTGTCCATTGAAATAATTCCAGCGCTTTGTAATTCTTTCGTCTAGAACATATTTGCTCCAAATGGTGTTGGTGTCTCTTAAGTGTGTCACCCTATGGTTCACGAATAATGCAGACATGATTGAGACCCCTCTCGGATCAATAATCAGAAGCGGGACCTGGAGATCCATACTGACTCACACACATTTAACAATGACTTCTTGTGATCATGAGAACCTTTTACGCTAGTAGCTTAATCCCTTTGTCTCGCGATATATTACATGTTTGAGATTCGATCATCGGTATCTCCATACCTAGTTCGATATCATTACCGATATGTACTCTTTTCTCGTTCTCGTGATATAACATTCTAGTGATCACATCACTTCCTTGCAAGCTAACTAATGTGATATCATCGAGAGGGCCCAGAGTATATCTATCCGTCATCGGGATGGACAAATTCCACTCTTGATCCATGAGCCTCTACATAACACCTTCGTATGATGTTATAGCAATATAAACACAATGATTTTGATTGTAATGCTATACTTCGGATGAATGTTCATCACATCATTCCAATAATGTTGTGACCTCGTTATTAACAACATCCAATGTCCATGATCAGGAAACCTTGATCATCTTGTTAATCAACGAGCTAGTTTATAAGAGAGGCATAACTAGGAACTTTCTATTTGTTTATTAAACACACATGTAGTAACGTTTCCGTATTAATAAAATTATAGCATGCAAAATAAACATCTATCATATACTTGGACTACTTATAATAACAACTTTATTATTGCCTCTCAGGGCATATTCCCTTCACTGACATGACTAAGGCTGAAGATCCCAAAGTTTCTCCTTAATGAAGAAGCGATCAATTTCCACATTTTTTGTCCTATCATGTTGGACTGGGTTATTTGCAATACTTATAGTTGACTGATTGTCACACCACACTTTCAATGGTCCCTTCCTTAGAAGTTTCAACTCACTCAAAAGGTACTTCACCTAGAGCATCTTACTCACCCCTTGAGATTAAGCTTATACTCAGCTGCTGCTATTGATCTAAACACAACCATTATTTTTTGCTTCCCCATGAAACCAAATTTCCTCCCACAAACATACAATAACCTGACGTTGATCTTCTACCATGCTGCAACCAGCCCAGTTAGAGTCACTATAGCCATTCGCGTCAAGATGTTCATTTTTTGCAAACCTCAACCCCTTTCCTAGAGTCCCCTTCAAGTATCTACGGATTATGTGCACTATATCAAGATAGCCACTCCTTGGATCATGCATGTATCTGCTAACCACACCCACGTCATATGTAATGTCTGGTCTGGTATGACACAAATACAATAGCCTCCCAACAAGTTTCTGATAATCTTCCTTATTCACTAGTTCACCTGATTGTGCTGTCACTTTATGATTGATACGTCGGAAACGTATCTATAATTTTTTATGCTCCTGATGACGGTTCCCAGTACTATCGTGGGACGCTTCGTTGGAAACCCCAAGAGCAATGTGTGATGAGCACAACAACAAGTTTTCCCTCAGTAAGAAACTGAGGTTATCGAACTAGTAGGAGGAAGGAAACATCTCAAAGGTGTCGCAAGCAACGTGGAAACCTGCACAACACAAACTCAAGACTTTGCCCCAACAAATCAGTGAGGTTGTCAAGCTCACCGGTTTGCTGTAACAAAGGATTAAACATATGGTGTGGAAGGTGATGGTTTGCAGCAAGTAAACAAGTAACAGTGGAAGATGTATCAATGGTAAAGATTGGACCGGGGTCCATAGTTCACTAGAGGTGCTCTCCTTATATAAACAACATGTCATGAAGGGTAAATAAATTACAGCAGGGCAATTGACACGAACTGAGCAAGGCATAACTATGCAATACTAGACAAAAATATCCTGTGAGATTCGATTGGGCAATACAATAATATACATAGACCGCCATCCAACTGCATCTATGACTATAAGTCCACCTTCAGGTTATCATCCGAACCCCCTCCAGTATTAAGTTGCAAGCAACAGACAACTGCTTTAAGCAAATTATGTAAGGTAAACAATCCACTTGTTGCATGAACAAGAGACTGTTGTTTTCTCCCTAATAGCAACAACACATCTATAACCGAAGATATTTCTATCACTTCCCTTGGAAACTAGAGGCATGAACCCACTATCGAGCATAAATACCCCCTCTTGGAGTCACTAGAAACTACTTGGCCAAGATAGCTACTAACAACGGAGAACATGCAAGATAACAAACAACACAGACATGATAGAATCAAATAGACAAAACCATTAATCAATCTGACATAGTAATCTCAATATCAATCGGATCCCCGCAAACACAACATGCATGATTACAAATAGATTAGATCCTGATCATGAACGGAGCTCACAAGATCTATACATGAAAGCACAAGGAGGAGATATAACCATCTAGCTACTACATGGACCCGTAGTCCTAGGTGGAACTACTCACGTTTCATACCAGAGAAGAAGGCCTCCGGGATGATCTCCCCTCTGGCAGGGTGCCGGGAAGAACTTCAGATGCCCCCCGATCTAGGGATGATGGTGGCGGAGGCTACATAAGGTTTCGTGGAGTTTTGATCGGGTGTCTAGGGTTTCTGTATCGAGTGCTTCTTATAGGGGAAGGGGCAAGGCTGGGAGGCGGCCAGAGGGCCCACACCCTACCCAGGCGCCGGGTGGGCCCACCCGCGCCTAGGGGGGTGTGGCGGCCCTGGCTCGCCCCTCCGTCTCTCCTCTGGACTTCGTGTCGCCCACGGTAAAATATTGACTTTGGCTTTTGTCCCGTCCAATTCCGAGAATATTGATTTTCTGCCTTTCTGGAACTAAAAACAGAAAAAAACAGGCAACTAGCACTGTGGCAACTTGTTAATAGGTTAGTTCCAGAAAAGATATAAAAACACCTCAAAGTGTAGACAAAGCAAAGCAAAGTATATACTAAACAAGCATTGGGCATAAAAAATTATAGATACGTTTCCGACGTATCAAGCATCCCAAAGCTTAACTCATGCTCGTCCTCGAGTAGGTAAGTGATAAAATAATAATTTTTGAGGTGTCATGCACCGTCAAAACCAAGATCAAACCATTTGCAAGCATTGAAAGCTGGGATCAAAGAACTCTAAACATGTCACTACTAGGAAAAGGGCTATTCGTGGCGCATCTAAAAAGCCCATCCTTGGCGCACTAGTGGTGCGCCACTAAGCGTACACTGCGGCTAAAAAGTGCCTGTAGCGCACTACCCTGGTGCGCTACGGTTATATGGGGATAGGCGTAGCGCACTACCAGGTGCGCCACGGGTAGGGGTACAGGTGCGCCACGGATGTTTTTTTCTTCAAAAAAACAAAAGAAATGCAAAAAACACCCTCGTTTTGAATTGCAAAAGCAATCGGGCCCGCATCGCCGCCGTCGTGTCGCCTCGCTGGAGCACGGTGGACGTGGCCACGACCTACCACCACGGGGAGGTGCGGGAGGCCGTGGCCGTGCTAGTCCTCGCCAACATCGAGGAAGAAAGGGAGAAGGAGGTGTGGCTGGAGAAGGGAGGAGGCCACAAGGAGAAGGAGGTCGCCGGCGCTCATCATCGCTCATCGTTACTGCAAGGAGGAGGAGGCCGCAAGGAGGAGGTCGTCGTCGCTTGTTGTGACTATAAGGAGGAGGAGAAGGTCACCGTCGCCATCGTCACTGCAAGGAGAGGAGGATGTCGAAGCAAGGAGGAGGAGAAGGCCACCATCGCCGTCGTTAGTGCAAGGGAAGAAAGAGAAGGAAAATGAGGAGGAGGAGAAGGAAAAGGAGGAGAAGAGAGAAGGAAAAGGAGGAGGGAGGAGAATGAAAAGGAGAAGAGGGAGGGAGAGAAGAGGGGTAGGTGGGCGGGGTGGGGATTCAAATTTTGAATCCTGCCCAACTTACTCGTAGCGCACTAGGTGGTGGTGCGCTATGGGTAAGTTGCCCTCTATTTTTTTCTGCAGGAAAAAAGGTATTTTGACCATAACTTTTTACTCTTTTCGAATTTTGAAAATCTAAAAAATCGCTAATGTCATTGCGAGCGGATCGAAATCTCGTTCTCGTCATTTTGGTATATTATACGATTTTTTCGACATCGTATGCAAAAGTTACGGCCATTTTACCATGGCATGACTTTTTTTTGCAGAAAAAGTGGAAACTCATGTTTGTTAATTTTCCTAGAAACTATACCACATTACCTACCTACATATGAAATGATTTTATTTTTTGAAGTGTTTATCATTTTCTTTTATTTTTTGCAAAGCCTAAAAAGGCGATCCATGGGGGGGTGGGGGTGGAGTTGGTGCAGGCCACTTAGTCTTAGGGCACTAGGACAGAGTGCCCTACGTCTAAGTTGACCCAGCTGCTCCAGCATACATGCATGTAGCGCACTAGGTCAGGGTGCGTTACGGCTAAGTTTCACATCCGTAGCGCACCTTGACCTAGTGCGCTACGGGTATGTGTGCTGCGGCCACCTGTGCCCTGGCCCACACATAGGCGTGGGGCACCACCCCCATGTGCGCCACGCTTACGACAATTAGCCGTAGGGCACCTCTGGGCAGTGCGCCACACCTATTTTATCCGTGGGGCACCACTAACACGTGCGCCACAGATGTGTGGATTACCTATAGCCGTTTTCCTAGTAGTGTGTGCATGAAAGATGGAGTTCTAACAATAATACAAAGTAACTATGCATGCAACATGAAAGGCTACAAACAAAGATCATGAATAACATGCATTGAAAAACATTTGTTTGTTTCACATACAGAAAACATGACATAGTGGCATTCAGCTTGTTCCTTACAGAGTAGCAAATAGATGCATAAGACACCTTCAAAGTTCATAAGAGTTACTAGATACAAGTAGCACAAGAACAAGTAATATCACAATATGCATCAACCAATAAGTTTTGGTACACTACACACAGAATGGCAACTATGCTCTCTTAATGGTGTCTAAAGGTAGAAGGTGGAGACTCAATATAATGGTGGAAGAAAGGCCCTTCATAAAGGGAAGCAGGGATTTCAAGTTTCAAAAAGAGCTTCCAAAAATTATGGTACTTGTTAGCTTTCAGCCCTCATTGCCCCTATCATAAGCATCTTGAAGTGATTAAGGTTAAAGTGAACAAAGATGGAGTATATGATTGACAAAGTATAAGTTGGCAATCTCAAGTCCCTTGAATACGAGGGCCACACCTCATGCTACTCAACTTTAGTCACCTGTAAGTTCTTGTCATAGTAAGTACATGCGTATCATAGAGAACCGCCAACAGGGTACCCCTTGCACATGGTACATGAGCTATCCCATAACCAAAATGACAAGGCAAGCAGACAATGAGCATCTCATCGATCTTTTTATTTACTATGTGCATAGATTTTTATTGAGGATGCTTCACAGATAGCTCATTATAGTGATGCTGCAAGTTTCCATCATGATTAGGCATGACTTAGGCTAGAGGCCCAGGTGTTTCTCTAACACAAAATACATAACTCCATGGACTTACAAGATCCCTCTTTATTTCACACCGGTGACATCCATAGACAAAAGAGCATGATATCAACTGTGTACAAAGTACAAGTGCAATGTTGAATACGTTCCCCATGGCAGCACGGTTCTGCTAATTCCAACGTATAAGTGCAAGCATGTACAACATAGATGACACAATGGTTCAAGTTTATTTGGGGCAAAGAATATAAAGTGTGCCATCAAGTTTGTGAGGGCTTTAATCACTAAGTTTTCACATAACAAAATACTTTTTAATAGGAAGATAGATGAAAACAAGAATATACTTGGAATGGTGTAACACACCATGCATAGGAGTTTATAGTGGACACTTTGGAATAACCTGGTTTCTTGGGAGTTGGAAGCATGAGTAGAGTTTACTCATACAAGTGGAGGCTAGCAAAAGACTGGGAGCAACCAACTAAGAGATCAATAATGGCCATAATCGTGCAGAGAAACAAAACATTACTAATCAAAGCATAGAGTGGTACTACAAGTCAAGGACTAAATGATCAAATAGGCTATGGTGACTTGTTCATAGTCATAACATGGTGTGAGCATGTGCCAAGTCAACCCCAACAAAACATCAAAGGAGAATACCGCAATACTATGCTTTTGTATGCTAAAACAATGCATAATTCTTTCAAGGCACACTAATCATTCCCAATTGTTTGGAACAAGACATGCTACAGCAATAATCACTAAGCATAAGGTCAAAACAGCACCTAACATGTCATGCTAAAGTCTAAGTCATAGTCAATGCAAGCTCCTCTTGCACTTTCAAGCAGGAACTTCCTACTCCTTTCCAACACCAAGCAACTTATTTGAAAACAACATAGCGAGAATGGGGGTCCAAACTGCTTTATTCAAGCAAACTAAACAAACTATTCAAACCAAACAAAAACTAAGACGCTCCAAGGACAACACAACAGTGCATGATACAATAAAAACGAAGTGTCTAGACAAACCTGAGCTTTTTATTGATGAAGAAGGGGATGCATTGGGCATCCCCAAGCTTTGACGCTTGTACCTCTAGAATATTTCTTGGGGTGACACTGGGGCGGCATCCCCAAGCTTGAGCTTTTGTCCATTCTTCATCTCGTTACATCATTCTCTCTCTACACCTGAAATTTTTCCTTCATACAAAACTTCACACAATCTTCATTAGCAACATTAGTGTATTGAAAAGATAATATACCCTTTGGGTTTAGCTTTGGAACAGCAAAACTTTTCACTAAAAACACTAGATACTATAGCAACTCCTTCAAAAAGCTCAATTCCCCAAAAGAGAACTCAAAAAGGAATCAATAAAAAGCAAATGCAAATAATGGCAGAAATCTTTCAAAAGAGACAAGCAAGTAGAAACCGATTTTTCGAAAACCTTCTGCTGCTCAAATCAAAAAGTGTTGAACTAAT
Organism: Avena sativa; assembly: GCA_916181665.1. Taxonomy (NCBI): domain Eukaryota; kingdom Viridiplantae; phylum Streptophyta; class Magnoliopsida; order Poales; family Poaceae; genus Avena; species Avena sativa. Next base: position 432,308,631 of record OV702280.1, read on the forward strand.
GAAAGTTAGATAACATACTAGGGGATTTATTCGTAAATTTTCAGCTCAATCTGACTTATAGAGACTCCTCACAAATTTTTGTGGTGGAGGACAGAAATCTGTTTTGGGACAGCAACTCCCCAAATCTTACTTCCCTCTCATTAGAGGTCATTCTTGGAACAAAAAGCAAACAAAAAGGATAAGGAGAGATCATTACTGAAGTAATAACTTTCAAGACTCAAGGAAACTCTTGGGTTATCTCCCAACAAGTACTTTTCTTTAACGTCTTTAAGTTAGACTTAAGAAGCAAGAAATCAAGTATTTTCAAATGAGGAATTGAGATCAATAATTGCAAAATCTTCAACTATGAGAGGTATCTCATCCAAATGAGTCTTGGAGGATCCCTTCTCATTTCTCTTTGGTTTACTACTTTCATCAAAAGGATTTTTAGGAACAATCCAATCAAAGTTCTTTTGAAAGGCCTCAAGCATCCCAACAAGCTTAAAGGGTATGGGTATCTTAAATTCATCTCTAGGCTTGGTTTTATCTGAAGTACGCACAACATATAAACATGAGCCTAGCATATTAAAATGCTCAAAGACCTTTTTGGCTTCCTTAGCAACATCATGGAACTCTTTGAGTAAAGTTTCAAGAATAAACTCTCTCTTTTCAACATTCTTTTCTTCTTTTAGTTTTAGGAACAAAATTTGCATCATGGGGTTAAGGCTAACAAACCTAGCCTCCAACATATGAACTAAAGAAGCTGCAGCAATTTCATAATTAGGAGCAAGTTCTGCTATAGATTTATTCTCAATATCCCCATGCTTGCTAACATGATTAAAGAATTCTTCAATATTGTCTTTCCCAATTATGGAGCCACTACCTATAGAGAGGTCCTTCAGGGTGAACTTGGGGAGCAACATGGTGAGCTAGAACAAGGTGGCAACTAGAGTAGGAACTATTTTTTTGTGTTTTTTATAAGAGAAAGCAAACCAAACTAAACTATTTTTTTTGGAGTTTTTGATAAAAAGAGGCAAACAAAACCAAGCAAAAGAAACTAAGAAACCTAAAAACAAAGTAAAGAGAAAGGTTGAGGACTCCCCTTGTGAAGACGTCCTTAGCCTCCCCGGCAACGGCGCCAGAAAAGCTTGATGACGGCGCCCAGTACTGTCATGGGACGCTTCATTGGAAACCCCAAGAGAAAGGTGTGATGAGCACAGGAGCAAGTTTTCCCTCAGTAAGAAACCAAGGTTATCGAACCAGTAGGAGGAAGGAAATGTCTCAAAGCTGTTGCAAGCAACATGGAACCTGCACAACACAAACTCAAGACTTTGCCCCAACGAATAGTGAGGTTGTCAATCTCACCGGTTGCTGTAACAAAGGATTAACTGTATGGTGTGGAAGGTGATGAATGTTTGCAGCAAGTAAATAGTAACAGTGGAAGATGTATCAATGGTAAAGATTGGACCGGGGTCCATAGTTCACTAGAGGTGTTCTCCTTATATAAACAAACATGGCATGCTGGGTAAACAAATTACAGCAGGGCAATTGACAGGACTGAGCAAGGCATAACAATGCAATACTAGACACAAAGACCCTATGAGATTCGATTGGGAAATACAACAATATACATAGACCGCCATCCAACTTCATCTATGACTAGAAGTTCACCTTCAGGTTATCATCCGAACCCCCTCCACTATTAAGTTGCAATCAATAGACAACTGATTTAAGCAAAGTGTGTAAGGTAAACAATCCACTTGTTCCATGAACAAGAGACCACTGTTTTCTCCCTAGTGGCAACATCACACCTACAACCGAAGATATTTCTGTCACTTCCCTTGGAAACTAGAGGCATGAACCCACTATCGAGCATAAATACCCCCTCTTGGAGTCACTAGCAACTACTTGGCCAAATAGCTACTAACAACGGAGAGCATGCAAGATCACAAATAACACAGACATGATAGAATCAAATAGACAAAACCATTAATCAATCTGACATAGTAATCTCAATATCCATCGGATCCCCACAAATACAACATGCATGATTTCAAATAGATTAGATCTTGATCATGAACGGAGCTCACAAGATCTATACATGAAAGCACAAGGAGGAGATACAACCATCTAGCTACTACATGGACCCGTAGTCCAAGGTGTGCAGCCGGTATGAAGCGTGAGTAGTTCCACCGCTCTCCATCGCTGGCGGCTCCAGCTTGCATGGCAACAATGCCAACAAGCATCACACCCGCATGGAGAACATGGACCCCACTACACGTCGTGAAGCCACAAGGGCCCTCAACACGTCCTTCATGTTAATGGACGTGAATGACAATGTCATGCCGAACACGCCGCAGGCTGCAAACATGGTAGCCACCACGTACCTCGCGTCCCATCCACCTCCGGTGGGTGACCCGAAAAGCGCCATGCACAAGTCCACGCTAGCCGGTCTTGGATGTTGGAGATATGCCCAAGAGGCAATAATAAAGTGGTGATTATCATATCTTCATGCTTATGATAAATGTTTACATATAATTATATTAACCGGAAACATTAATACTTGTGTGATTTGTAAACATAAAAGAGTCCCTAGTAAATCCTCTTGTTAAACTAGCTTGTTGGTTAATACATGATCATGGTTTCCTGATCATGAACATAGAGATGTTATTAACAACAGGGTCATATCATTAGGAGAATGATGTGATGGACATACTCCTATAGTTAAGCGTAGCATAAAGATCAAGTCATTTAATATAGTTCATTTGCTATATGCTTTCTGATACATAGTAACCTAATTCCTTTGACCATGAGATCATGCTAATCACCATCACCGGAAGGATGATTTGATGACATCAGACACCACACCGTAACTGGGTGGCTATAAAGGTGGCATTGAGTGTTCGGAAAGTATGTGTTGAGGCACATGGATCAAGAGTGGGATTTATCCATCCATATGACGGATAGATATACTTTGGGCCCTCTCGGTGGAATGTCATCCAATTATCTTGCAAGCATGTGACTGGTTCACAAGGGATCACATATCACGGGAACGAGAAAAGAGTACTTATTAGTAACGAGGTTGAACTAGGTATGCAGAGATACCGACGATCAAAACCTCGGATAAGTAAAATATCGTGAGACAAAGGGAAATTGGTATCGTATGTAAGTGGTTCATTCGATCGCAAAGTAATCGTAGAAATATGTGGGAGCCATATGAATTTCCAGATTCCTCTATTGGTTATTGATCGGAGAAGTGTCTCGGTCATGTCCGCATAATTCATGAACCGTAGGGAGACACACTTAAGGATTCGATGTTGTTGAGTAGTTATGGAATGATGAGTAAGAGACAGAATGTTGTTCGGAGATATCACGAGGAGATCCGGAATGGTCCGGAGAATAAGATTCATATATGGAAAGTCCTATTTCGGAGTTCGGAAATGATTCCGGTGTTTTCACCAGGAATGTTCTAGAAGGGTCTGGAAGGTCCGACACTCCGGAGGGGAAGGGTACATGGATGTGTCATGACAATGTGGAATGGTTGCATCATGTACTAGGTCACTTTGCTAGGCAATATGGAGAGAGAAATCAAATCCAAGTTTGAAAGTCAAACGCCAATTTGAAAAGTCAAATATGAAGTTTGCTTGGTGGAGGGAGAGTAGGAAACCTACTTAGGGAGGAAGTCCTACTCCCTCCACCCGCCGACCAAGGAGGAGGATTTGGAGGAGGACTCCCTCCTCCCAAACCGCCACCCTCCACCTATATAAGGAGGGGTAGGGCTGCCCCCTACCTTCACACCAAAACCCTAGCTAAGGCGCCACCACCTCCAAGTGCTGCCGCCGCCGCTAGGGCCTCTTCCCAAGTCGCCGATTTGGGTATCCCAAACCCTAGCCACCGGCTACACCACCTCCCCTTGGTGCCTCTAAACCCTATATCACCAAGGCCCTCTCTCATACTGCACCATACTCGCTCTGGCTTAGGCGAAGCCCTGCGGGATCTCCCCTCTACTTCCGACACCACGCCGTCGTGCTGCCGGAATCACGAGGAGAGTGCTACAACCTCCGCTGCCTGCTGGAACAAGGGAGAGGAAGGTCTTCATCGAGTACCGAACATGTGACCGACTGCGGAAGCGCTGCCGGAACGCAGCGCCGGAAGGATTGTCTACGCGATCTTGAGATCGGAAGTGTACGACTACATCATCCACGAGAATCCGCTCTTGTTAACCGCTTTGGATCTTCGAGGGTTAGTACTCTATTGACTCGTTGCTACAATCTAGTAGATAGATCTTGGCTTGTGTGTGTTCATGCGATAGAATTTTTTTGTTTTCCATGCTACGAACCCCTACGTTGGACTTGTCGGAGCTGTGCTCCACGAGGAAGCTCCTGCGGAGCCGAAAAAGAAAGCTGTGGTCAGATTCAACCACAGCCCCACACCCTCATCCGACGAGGACGAGCACGATCTGCCTCGATGTCACAGGAGCCCAAGGCGTCGCAGCAGTGACTACGACGCTCGAAATGACCTCGCCTAGTGGAAGGTTGACAAGGCACGCGCCAAACGCGCGTGTTCAACTGAATCTGACGAGGATGACAATGGAGAGCTGTGTGGATCCCGATGCTTCAGCAGATCCGTTCGGCGGACGCGGATGTCGAAAAATTTTAAGCTGCCTTCAGACACTCTAAAGTTTGACGACAAGCAGGACCCGAAGGCCTGGCTCAGCGACCACCTCTCGTCCGTCAAGCTGCATGGCGTTAACAGAAACACCGCTCTACAATGCCTCCAGCTGCAGCTGACAGGCGCAGCTCTGATCTGGCTCAGCAGCCTGTCCTCTGGCTCCATCCGAAGCCGGGAGGAGCTGATATAGCTTCATCCGCAACTTCAAAGGCACCAGCAAGAGGCCATCCTTGATCGAGGAGCTCCACGCCTGCACCCAACATACCGGCAAATCCATTCGCTCGTACATCCTATGCTGGTTCAACATCAAGAACTCCGCCGCACATATCTTCGAGGAAAGGACAATCGATGCCTTCAAGGATGGTGTCAAACGCCTGGACTTCAAGGAAGAACTTGGGCACGTCAAGCCCAAGACGCTCGACCACCTCATGGACATCGCCAACAGGTGGCAGATGTCGAAGATTCCCTCCACATAATGCATTCGGATGACGAGGACGACTATGGCCACAGACACAAACGCCGCAGCAAATGAAGATCACGCGTCTACGACGAATGCGACGGAGTCGACATGGTTGCAGCTGGCTACGCCGACCGACGCAACGATGGAAACCGCAGCAGCGGATACCACAGGAAAATTCCGCGACGGAGGGCGACCCACACAAACATGGCAACGCCGCGGCCGTGACAACGAGCCCTCAGCATACGACAAGTTGTCTGGTCCTTGCACCATCCACTTCTACATCGACAAGCAAGATGGCAAAAAGAAGGCCAGCCACATGCTAAAGGACTGCCGCGAGTTCTAGAAACTAAGCGAGGGTCTCACCCAAATGCGACGCCAGATCATGAACCCTGGATTCGGGCCCGCACCTGCACCAGGTGACATCGCCCACGGAGCTCCTCCACCACCACCCGTTGGACCATCGAATCCAGCAATCGCACCTGCACCAAACAATGGTACAAGAGGATATCCACCACCAAAAGGGTCCTTGATGAGCCAGAAAGTATGCCCTACCAACAGGGTGCAAAAGAAGATTACCCGCCAAGTGAGCCTGGCGGTTGCATCCCCACCAGCCATCCCTGAGTACCTCAGCGATTCGGAGTCCTGCATTACGTTCTATCGTTCGGATCACCCCCGCCAGATCCCTCGCCCAGGTCATGCTACCCTGGTGCTCGAGGCGCAGATCGGAGGGTTCGAAATGAGCCACGTCTTCATGGACGGCGGCAGCGGCATTAACCTGATGTTCGCCAGAACCCTCGCAGCAATGCTAATCCCGCTGTGCAGCCTAGAACAATCCGACACGACGTTCCACGACATAGTCCCAGGGAAGGGCATATATCCCCTGGGAAAGATATGGGTCGACGTCATCTTCGGTCTACCTGATAACTTCAGACGCGAGCGGCTGGAGTTCGAAGTGGTGGACTGGCCACCACAGTACCACGCCATCCTTGGGTGTGTGGCATTCACAAGATTCCTGGCAGTACCGCACTACGCGTACCTGCTGCTCAAGATGCCAGGGCCCAGGGGCGTCATCACCGTCCAGGGAAGCTTCACCCGATCTGACCACTGCGATACAGACTTCAACAGAATCTCCCAGTCGTTCGGCATGCAGGAGGAGATCACGAGGCTCCGAGAGGTGACAGACAACGGAGCACCCTAGTCTCCAGGCAAAACACACCGATATGTCGTTCGACTCCACGGTGAACACGAAAAAGGTGCAGGTCCACCCAACGGATGCCTCCAAGACGGTGCTGATCGCCAACGACCTCAGCCCCGCATAGGAAAGCGTGCTCGTCGAATTCCTCCGGGAGCGCTGGGAAATATTCGCATGGTGTCCTGCGGACATGCCAGGAGTTCCCAGGGAATTCGCCGAGCATGCACTCAATGTGTTCCCCGACACAAATCCAGTCAAGCAGTCGATCCGATGATTGTCCGAACCAAGAGCTGAAGCCATTGGAATCGAAGTCAACAGACTGCTCGATGCCAACTTCATCCAAGAAATAAAGGAGAGTGAGTGGCTGGCCAACTGATGACCCACAAGTGTAGGGGATCACAACAGTCTTCGCAGGTAGTATTACCCAATTTATTGATTCGACACAAGGGGAGCCAAAGAATACTTGCAAGCCTTAACAACTGAGTTGTCAGTTCAGATGCATCTGGAAATAGTTCTTGCTCATAGAAGTTTATCAGTAGCAACATTTTTGTAGTAGCAACAGCAAAGCAACAGCAACATCAACAGTGAAACAGTAGCAATAGTAACAACAACGGTAACAGTAGGATTCAAGTGCGGTAGGCATAGGGATGGATGGACGGACGTTGCATGGACGAGTCTAAACATGTAAATTCAAGAACTAGGGCATTGCAGATAAATAATAACAAGCATCCAAGTACTAAACAATCCTAGGCATGTGCTCCAAATATAGTCATACGTGCTCGCAATGATAAGTTGCACAACATCTTCTGTCCAGCCAGCCCGTGGCAGCGGGGCCTCTAGGGAACTACTGGCAATTAAGGTGTTCCTTTTAATAGAGCACCAGAGCAAAGCATTAACACTCCGTGAACACATGTGATCCTCACACCACAGCCATCCCCTCCGGTTGTCCCAATTATTGTCACTTTGGGGCCTTTGGATCCAGACAATGATATGTGTACACAACTTGCATATAAGATCATAAACAATACTATCATAATGATTCAATAATAAGTTCAGATCTGAGATCATGGCACTCGGGCCCTAGTGACAAGCATTAAGCACAACAAGTTGCAACAAAGTCAAATAGCACTAATAGAGATACTAGACACTATGACCTAACAAATCTTATTCGATTACATGATAGAACTCATCCAATCCCTACCATCCCCAAGCCTATAGCGGGGATTACTCACTCATTGATGAGAGAAACATCTGTCGTTGATGGAGATGCGTTGGTGATGACGATGGCGATGATCCTCTCCAAATTCCCCGTCCCGGCAGGGTGCTAGAACGGAGTTCTGGATCCGAATCTTGGTTTCTCGTGGCGGTGGCGGAGCGAAACTCTTTCTGGAAAACTATCGAAAATCCCCCCGAGTTTTTAGGTCAGAAGGCAACTTATAGGCGCGGAGGAAGGCCGAGGAGCTGCCTAGGGTGGCCAAACCCCCTCCAGGCGCGGGGTCAGGTGGGCCCGTGCCTAGGGTGGGTCTGGGCCCCCCAGGCCTCCTCTCTGTCTCCCCTTCTGGCTCCGTGAATCTTTTGGTGAGAAATAGTTTTTGGCATATTTTCTGGGATTTTTCCTAATAGTTCATTTTTTGCACAAAAACAAGACACCAAGGTAATTCTGCTGAAAACAGCTCCAGTCCTTGTTAGTTGTATCCAAATCACACAAGTATAGAGGAAAACAATAGCAAAGTGTTCGAGACAGTAGATACGTTTTGGACGTATGAACTCCCCCCAAGCTTAGCTTATTGCTTGTCCTCAAGCAATTCAGTTGAAAACTGAGTGCGATAAAAGAACTTTCACGAACACTTTGCTTCATATGATGTAAATATTCTTAGCACAGGAGTAGATGCTTAGACAATTCATAATAAGGAGTATGCAACTAAGTCTACTCAATAGTCATTGCAAGCTATGAAGAGAAACCAACTCAATAATAATAAGTAGCATGAAACATAAACATAAGCAACATTGCAATGCTCATAATAAGGTATGATAGAGTGGTATCTCGCTTGCCTTTGTTTGAAGAGCACAATATAAATGCCATGGCACCTCTGAAGTTCACATGAAGACTAGAAGTAAAGATATCAGAGATACAAGCATCAAAGTCATGACATAATTAACCAAGTTTTGGAAAAAACACAAGAATGACAACGATGCTCTCAAGAAGGTGCTCATAGAATAAGTGATGACTCAACAAAATTGTGAAAACGGTTTTTTGAAGGTTTGGAAGGCTTCCCAATGCTCAAAGGAAGGTACTCATTAGCTTTGAGCTCTCATTTCCCCTATCATAGGCATCTTCATGTGGTTAAGGTGAAAGTGAGGTCCACTCTGAATCATATGCTTGACAGACCATAGACTGGAAATCCCAAGTCCCTTGAGTACGAGGGTCGCTCCGCATTCTACTCAACTTTGGTCACCTGAAAGTTCTTGTCATTGTAAATACATGCATATCATCGAGAACCGCCAACGGGGTGCCCCTTGCACATGGTACATGAGCTTTTCCATAACCAAAATGACAAGGCAAGCAGACAATGAGCATCTCAGCAATCTTTTTATTGACCATATGCATAGCTTTTTATTGAGGAAGCTTCATAGATGCTCATTATGGCGATGCTGCAAGTTTCCACCATGATTAAGCATGGCTTAGGCTAGCGGCCCAGGCGTTTCTATAACACAATGTATAAACTCCATGAACTAACAAGTTCCCCTTTTATTTCACATTGTCGACATCCATAAACAAAAGATCAAGGAATCAACTGGATGAGATATCAAAAAAGTGTTGAAAGCGTTCCCCGTGACAACACGGTTCTGCTAACTCCCAGTATATAATAAGCAAGCATATAACTTTCATGGACTAGTCACAATGGTTCAGAATTATTAAGCGCAAAGAATAAAGTGTGCCATCAAGTTCCTGAGAGCTTTACTAACTAACTTTCTCAAAACAGACAAACATTTTATTTTGGAAGAAAACACGGCATATATAAAATATGCACTGAAGTAGCAAACGATGCTAATAGGTAGGTAATGGTGGACACAACTGGCAATATTGGTTTTGGGGAGTTGGAAGCACAGGTAGAGCACATACTCAGTGCAAGTGAAGGCTGTCAATAGAGAGGGAGCGACAAACGAGAGAGCAATAACTGTCATAATCATGCTTCCAACAAAACAGGACTAATTATGGCATGAAAGTGATACAAGAACTCTAATGCAAAATAAATCATCGAGGCTTACTGACTATTGATTAGTCATATACATGCATTAGCATGTGCCAAGTTGATTCACTTGAACAGTCAGAGGAGGATACCACAATGTCATACCAAAGTATGAATAAAACAATGCAAGCAAACATTCATATGACATGCTACAAACTATTAGCAAGCTGGAGCTAATCATAGACAAGCAAGAACTACTAATCATCCATAATGACATATACCTTACACAAACAGGCTAAGAATGTTCACAATGATGAGTATATGTACAAAATGAAACAAATAGAGTTCGTTACCAGCCTCTTACCACACCTTGAGTTGTCTTAATCTTTATTATTTCCCTTCACTTGTGTGACTTGAATAATTAACATGAAACCAAAACCCACTAAGGACGGCTGAACCCTGCAAAGAACTCACAAAACCAAAGAAGAACAACAAATATTTTTGGTGTTTTCCAATTTTTTAGAAACAAGCAAACAAAGAAAAACCAAAAAAAACAAAGCAAACCAAAAGAAAGCAAAATCTTTTTGGGTTTTTCTTTTAAGGCAAACCAAATCAAGAAACAAACCAAGAGAAACACCGAAAATATTTCTGGTATTTTTGGGTTTTAAGAAAGAAGCAACAAGAACCAAAAAGAAAGCGAAACAATGGATATACAAAGAACTGACCGAGTATGATATATAGATGAGTGTGACGTCGATGTACCTCCCCCCAAGCTTAGGCTTTTGGCCTAAGTGGGGCGCAATCCCATGGTTCCCAAGTAGATGCACCTCGATAGTATGTCGAGGAAGCTCCCTCGTCCTGGTACGAGCTCGAGGCCTCCCCTATGTAGTGTACAGCGGGGTCATATGCGGGCTCTCCCCCCTGATAGTGCCCGTGGAAGTTGAGAAAGCATAGCTTGTCATCCATCTCCGCCTTCATGCGTGACCAAGGTCCCTGAGAAATACTGAACAAAGTGGTTTGGGGTAGAGGGATCTCTCTCTCTTCCCCGTCAGTAAACAACATTCTATAAACCAAGTTCTCAAGAGTAGATCTAGAGGTGACAAAGTGGTGCGCCTTCATGGCAGCAAGATCAAGTCTCTGAGGAGCCAAAACTATATCATGGGGATCAACAGCAATGTCCAAGGCAGCAACAATACGAGTAGCAATAATTCCCCCATAAATCGGTCCCTTAGCAGCTAAACGACGAACAATGAGGGAACCAAGATTATACTTATCCTCACCGTAGAACGCGTTAGTTAAGAAGGCCAAATGATAGTTGGATATATTACTAGTGTTCTCCCTACCAAGAACACTGGTGGTAAGATAGTAGGTGAAGTACCTGATGGCTGGAAGTTGAATGTTCTTTATATTCCCTCGTTGAGCTCTGTGGTCATCATCATTGGTAATTCCTCGGTATAATTCCAACAAATCAGCGGGAAGAGCTGTAATCTTATTTGATGACCCATTTGTACCAAGTCCTAGGGCATTGCAAAATTTCTTCAAAGACATAGAATGAGCCCTGCCATAAAGTCTGAAAGACACAAAAGGATTGAACAAACTATTGGTGAAGGAGAAACTCTCCACAAATGTTTTAGTAAGTTAAGCATATTGTGCACTCTCATACTGCATGAAACTTGTTAGACCAGCCCTCTCAATCAAAGCCATGAAATCATTAGGAATACCAGCAGCTCGCAAGAAAGTTTGACAAGGAAAGGTGGAGGGGTGAGCATCCCCTTCATCTCCCTCGTCACCAAACCGCGGAGTGATGAGATCCTCATTGTATGAGGGTCTGGAACTGGTAGATGACCTTGGGATCCTTGCCCTTCTAGGTGCATCACTCTCAAATATGTCACCAAAGGTGTGGTGGTCCATGACTTCCCTTTGCTGAAATTTTAAACAACCATCAAACCAAGTGATTTCTAAGTTGATAAATGATGAGCAACTACTATAGGAACTTGCTAGAGGACTACACATGCATCAAAACAAAGTTTCTAAACATAGAACAAGCATGGAAGCTCAAACAACCTGTCACCTACAGTAGAAAAATACTCAAGATACAATCTACCAATCACAAATCTAATTGGACAAGTGGAGGAGGCACATACCAAGGAACAAACCCTCCAAAAATCAGCACTTAAGATGGGCTGAACAAGGAGATCAAAAATCGCGAGCAAGAACAACAAGAACTCGAGCTTTAGCAAGTTTTTCGGTGTTTTTAGGGAGAGAGAAAGAAGGTGGCGTTGAGGAGTCAGTGTAGAGGTCCCAACCTGATAAGGTAGAGATCCCTGTGTTTACAATGCTAGTCCCTGGATCAATAGCTAGCATCCACAATTTAAGATGTAATATCAAGAAACAAAGGTCATAATACAACTTTATAACCAGGAATAAAATAATTCATTACATCTTACATAGCTCATTTGGCAATCTCATTACAATGCAGCAGAAATAACTATATAGCATGGAGTCCTTCATCTTCAAAGTGCCACAAGCAATCATGTTGGTTGTAGACTTGTAATTCTATTCGACACACTTCACTAACATCAAACAAACCTGCAACATAATAAGTTGCAGCCACAAGGGTCAATACATTTGAATTGTATTGGCAAGTTTCACTACTATGTAGAAATAAGTGGATCCTATCAATACATGCATATTTGTCTAAGTAGGGTTTAGGCTCATTTGCAGAAATCATTATAGTTTTATCCTATCTTTTCAAAATAGTTTTGATCTTTTGACAAATCTTTCTGAACTCCTTGGAAAACTCCAAGTGCTTCTAATCCCTTGTTGTCACCATCAAGTTTTACTTTGAGAAATTGGAATGTCGAGATCTTCCATAGCTTCAGGCCTTAGTTGCTCAGAGTTGTCTGTAACCGGGGACACGGCTAAGTACTTAGAATTTGATCTTCTGTAGAAGTTGTACACTTTACCCACATGACACAATCTCGTCTTGACGCCACCAGTGGCCGCTGGATAAGTACTCACCAAATGGAGTACCGGCAGATCGAGAATGTGACAAAGTCTTTCCATAGAAGTCCTCCCAATACACAATGCTAGCTTGTCTACCAGGCACCAATGTAGGGATATATTTACATACACAATTCTAGTTAACCTGAAGATGCCAATGCATGGGTCTTCCACTATGTAGTTGACTAATCCAGAGCCCATTTAGCATGTGGCTATACACGGAAGCCACTATACGAGAAACATGTTCAATATCTAAGCCCCTGGGTGGTTTTGTTCTAGTGCACATCCAAAAAGATAGCCATATAAACATGGTTCCCTTTGTTGCCACCTTGTCCAAAACTTAAGTATCCTCTTTCCACCCAGGTGGTTCATTGAGTACTTGTTTTATTATATAAAACATATATTTTTCCAACACTACATATAATCATATCATGTATCCCATCCCAAATATATAGCAGGGCTAAGCATACTACAACTACAATTTTTTTACTAAGGAAGATATAAGGATATCCTAATAGGATATAGCATAGCATAGAAATATAGTAGTCCTATCATGCATGTTACAAAAATCCACTAAGTGTAATGAAAATAGTAGGACATGGATGATAGTGTCACTTGCCTTAGTAGTTGGTGGTGTTGGTACGCTCTTCGCAATAACACACTTGACAATCAACACAATCTATCAAGCAAAACAACCAAGACAGAACATACACAAGATCAACACTAATGGCAACACAAAAATCATGCAAAGTATGCAAACATGAAAGATGGCAATTTTTACTGTACAAATTTTTATAACAAGGTTCTGAACATTACTAAGTGATTTATGGAAATTTTATATTTTCAAGATTACAAATGCAACCATTTGTGCAATTGTAGCAATTAGCAACATTTTCTAACAGTTGGAAAGACCATTCTCACTAAATAATTGCCATGGTCTTATTTATACTAGAATAAAATTATATTTTGGTCTTAATGTATAGAGGGTTCAATTTACAACCATTTGCAAAAGGATTCACTTAAAAATAATTTACACAACAATTTTTATACTCAAAATACTCCACAAATGGTTCTATATAAAACGTGATTTTATCAGACTCAAAAATACCTAATTATGGCTCCACTGTGTTCTACTCGTTTTTTTGAATCCATAGACATATTATTTGCTAAATTTGGATATACAGAACTAAAGATATATTTTTTATGGTGAAAATGACCAATTAAACCATTTAATTCATAATTTTTTTGTATAGATAATAAGTAATATTATTGCAGAAATGGATTCTACAGAATCTCAGCTTTTCAGGGATACCAAATTTATAATTTTTGGACTTCTAAATCTTTTTTTATGAATTATACGAGTTCGTACTAAAATTTGGAAAAGTCAAACTCGGAAATTGACTGAAATTGACTTTGACCGATCTGACTGAGTTGACTGTTGACTACGCTGATGTCATGATGATGTCGGAATTGACTACAGAAAAAGTTGCTCGGATGGAAAAACTTTCTACATGAAAGTTGTAGATAACAACTAGATCTATCTACTGTTCAAAGGAAATTGAGTTTGGAGCAACGAGGTGGGCGTAAAATGGATTATACCTTCCAAGATCTAAATCTTTGACCGTGTTTTTCTCTCTGCTCGATGAACGAAACGAGGTGAAACTAGCGGGAATGGAACCGTCTTGACGAGGGGAACAACTTCCGTCTTCAAGCCATCGCGATCCGAGGTCGTTTTGAAGGTCTATTTGGGTGGAGAAAATTGGGGAGAATTTTGGACGAAAATGGAGGTATGATGAGTTGAAAACTTTGAACTTTTCTGGAGTGGGGTTTTTATAGGAGGAGGGTGGGGGCTAGATTAAAGAAGATTAAAGAGGGAGATAAATTAGGGAACATTTAGTGCAATTTAGGAGGGCAATTAAGAGTCATTTAGGAGCATTAGATTCAAAAAAAATGAAGACAAAATGCTCCCTGGTTCGTTCCTGTATGTGCCTGGTCGTGGTGCCCTCATTGTCGATCGGCCTGGTTGGGCCGGCCCATTTTGGCCGGCCTGGCAGGTCACTCTATTTTTTGTTTTATATTTTTTCCTATTTCTTAATTCTTTTTATAACTTTTGATTTAGAGCCCCAAATTTGTTGATTCAAATTTCTGCGGGTTCGTAAATTCATGGGCAATATTTTAGGACATAAATTTTATATATTTGGAAATATTTAATTTTCTCAATTATTAATTAGTCAATTATTGTACGATTGCATGTGTGCGATATTGGTCTAGTTGCAGGGCAATATATCTGGAATGACTTGGATTCTTTCCTTATTTGAACTTGATTCGATTTAGTTCCACTTTACATGGATAACCATGAATTAAAGTTTGAAAATATGAGAGGATAATTTTATAAAATCTTAAAATAGCTCACATAAGCCATGGTGCTTATTTTAAAACGAGACTCTTTGCTTTTATTTTTGGTTCAAAACAAAACAAAGGTTGTTTGAAAAATTTAAATAAAGTAGTTGAGATGTATAGATGGTTTTTGGTTGAGAACATTCCTCAAGGTTAAAAATAGATTTTCAAACACAGGAAGTTTGTGAAAAAGATTTTGAAGGGGAACCTTACAAATTAAAATTTTGAAGTAGAGGAGATATATGGATAATCTTGATGCTTTGATCTTAGGGTTTTTGTTAAATGCTATTTTTATTTTAAGGAGTACCTTTTTTTGGGGGGGGAAACTTTTGTAATAGTTTAAAAGGTTTTAATGTTTCCAATTAGAAGCAAAAAGTTTATTTTCCCCATAAATTTCATTCTTTATTTATTTTGTTTATTTCTTTTTCACATTTCAAAATTTGGAAAATTTTGGGATGTGACAGTCAGCCTGGAGGGCCCCAGGTGGGCTAGACCCTTCCTAGGCGCCACCACTAGGTAGGCCGCACCTACCATGGGTGTGGGGCCTAGGGGTGGCCCCCTGGGTCATCTCAGGTGCCACTCTACCCCTTTTTTCGAGGAAATATTTATTTTGAATTTTTTGGGATTTTTCAGGAAACTTTATTTTTGGCCAATTTACAGGGTATGAAAATTGATTTTCTCGCAGAAACAGTTTTTCAGAAGAAGCAAAAGAAAACCAAAAGCCAAACTAAAGGAGCTCTAAGATACTCAAACAAGCAAACAACTAGCAAAACTAAATCTAAAGCAAAGACTAGGAGGGAGAAAGGAAAAAGAAAGCAAGTATAACTACAGTGGAAACATTATTTTGTTCATTAAAATCCTTTTGTTAACAAGGTTGATCAAGTCTTGTTACCAAAAAAATCTTATATGAAAAAAAACTTGCATTCCACAAGGTGATTACGTTACCTCATACTTGATAGCAATGGTCCCAATCATAATAGTTTCAATATTTTCTTGTGGAATGGGACAATATATTTCTCCGACCTTTATGCCTTCAATATTTTCAATAGAATTCAGGCAATAGCTTCTGACAACCTTCTTGGGGAAATAGACAGTGTGCTCTTTGTCATTAATATTGAATGTTACTTTTCCTTGATTGCAATTGATGACAGCACCTACAGTATTAAGAAAAGGTCTCCCAAGAATAATAGACATATTATCATCTTCAGGCATTTCAAGCACAACAAAATCAGTTAAGACCATGCAATTATGAGCAACTTGAACAGGAACATCCTCACATATACCAACAGGGACAGTAGTTGACTTATCAGCCATTTGCAAAGATATATCAGTTGGTATCAACTTTTCTAGCTGGAGTCTCTTGTATAAGAAAAAGACATAACACTAACTCCAGCTCCCAAATCACATAAAGCAGTTCTAACATAATTATTCTTAATGGAGCAAGGAATAGTTGGTATACCTGGATCACCAAGTTTCTTTGGAACCTTACCATTGAAGGAGTAATTATCAAGCATAGTAGAAATCTCCTCATTAGGAATCTTCCTTTTATTAGCGACAATATCCTTCATGTACTTTGAATAAGGAGGCAATTTAATAGCATCAGTCAAAGGAATTTGCAGAAATAAAGGCTTCATCCACTCACAAAACTTGTTGTAGTGTTCTTCCTCCTTTGACTTGTGTTTCTTACCTGGAAAAGGCATAGGTTTCTGCACCCAAGGTTCTCTCTCTTTACCATGTTTATTAGCAATAAAATCTTCCTTAGTGTACCTAGTGTTCTTAGTGTGCTTTTCAGGTTCTTCCTCACCTTCCTCCTTATCAGGAGATTCATTTTTATCAATACCACTCACAGTTTCAGCATCAGAGACATATATACTATTAGGATCTATAGTAGGTTCAAGTGGTCCCTCAACTTTCTTATGTTTCTTTTTCTTTCTCTTACGAGGACTACCACTCCTAGTTCTAATTCATAGTTCTTTTTATCAATTCTTTTAGGGTGTCCTTCAGGATATAAAGGATCTTGAGTAGCTGCACCACTCCTAGTTCTAATTCCATAAGCATGTTTATTTCCTGAAGCATTAACTAGCATATCCTTTTGTACTTTAGCAAGTTGATCAAGTTGGGTTTGAACCATTTGAAAATGTTTACAAAGCATTTTAATATCATTAGAAGTTATTTCCACAATATCTTTTAACTCATGGATAGCTCTAGATTTTCCAATAAATGATTCTGAACTTTTTTATTAAAATTACCTTGTTTAACAATAAACGTGTCAACTTACTCTAAGCATTGACCAGGAGGCTTACCATAAGGAATATCACCTTCATTAAATTGGAGAGAGTGTACCTCAATAGTAGATGAGTGGGGATTTGGCTTACATAATTCTTCTATAGGAGGTAGATTCTTCACATCTTCAGCTCTAATACCTTTCTCCTTTAGACACTTTTTAGCTTCCTTCATTACTTCATCATTTAATGCAATAACTCCCCTCTTCTTTGTTGTTGGTGGTGGAATTGGTTCAGGAACAACTGGTTCAGGAGTAATAGGCTCAGGTGTATTCAGCTTAGTTGAAGTCCAATCATCATAATTCTTGCTTATATTGTTCATTAATTCTTCAGCATCTGTAGGAGTCCTTTTCCTGAAAACACAATCAGCAAAGCTATCTAGGTCGGTCCTAGAATCATCCGTTAGTCCATTATAATAAATATCAAGAAGCTCATTTTGAGGTAATGGACATCCAGGATATACATGAATCAAGGAACATAATATTTTCCATGACTCAGGAAATTTCTCTTCTTCTCCCTGTTTAAAATCAAAAAGTCTCTCCAAAGTAGCATGTCTAGCATTGGGAGGAAAATATTTATGGAAGAAAGAAGCAATCAAGCAATCAGGGCTATCAATGGAACCAGGAGGTAATATATTAAACCAAGCCCTAGCTTCTCCTTTTAGTGAAAAGGGAAGATCTTAGCAACAAAGTACTTGCGCATTTTAAAATCATCAGAGAACAAAGAACTCATAGTAGAAAGCTCATTCATATGAGCCACATCACTCTCATTTTCAGTACCACAAAAAGGTTCTTTCTCAATAATATCTAAATAAGATAAATCAAGAGAGAAATCATAATCTTTATCTTTAATATCTATGGGAGAGGTGGCAAACTTAGGATCATAGGACTTCTTAGGCATAATAGTACGTCTAGCAAGGAGACTCTTAATAGCACTAGCACCATGTGTGTTTCGGCACTCTTCAACAAATTCATCAGTGAGCTCTATATAACCATCATTAATATCATAACTCTCACTAGACTCAGGTGAGCAAGCAGGTGTAACAGTGTATTCACTAGGAGTTTTCGTATTTCCTAGCTATCCATAGTAGCATCTAGAAAAGTACCTAATGAACCACTCGCATCAAGCATAGTAGAAGTAACATCATGAGCATCAAAAGCAGTTTCAGATTTAGCAGTAGTAGCAGTGTGTGTAGCATGAGCATGTGGTGGTGGTGTGACAAGCTTACTTATAACATACGGTGAATCAAGAGCAACTGTCAACACCCGGATTTTTAATCCCAGATGCCTGTTATGCCATACATCGCAATCCCAGGATTACCATTTTTGCGAGACATAATAGATTTGGATATCAGAGTACATCATCCATTACAAAACATACATAAGGTCTTACATAAATAAGGATCTCATGATCCAGTTCTTAATACAACTCAAGCAGTGGAATAACGTAGCGTAGGCGAAGCTCCATCTTCGGGGTCACAGGCAATGCTGACGATGGGAGATTATCCTAGTTGTCGTAACCTTCCTGGGGTCCATCATCCTGGTACTCATCTTCATAGTCTGGCCACGGGAATAGCCAGGGACAAAGCCATGAGTACTCTTTAAGTACTCGCAAACTAATACTCACAAGTTAAGGGGTTTTTTGTAGTAGGACACTAAACTCTAGGGTTGTTTTGCAAAAAGCCAGATTTACCTCTACTAAGTTCAGAAGAAAGAAAAGCTAGTTGAAACTTTATAACACCTAAGTGGGAACTTGAATTTCATATCACAACTCTGTTGTGGCCAAGTCAAAATCTCAATTCATTTCACAAGTCATTTTGAAAACATCTGACAGGGGAACAGTATGACCACTCCAACTGTCCATAACCGCGGACGCGGCTATTCGAATAGTTTGACACTCTGCAGAGATTGTACACTTTCACCACAACATTCGATACATCCGTCAGGAACAAATCCTGAATTCACCATACTCAGTATGCAGATAATCAATCATAACCTTTCAATTACACGCCCTAGTATAGGCACCTCTCCTGTGAGTTTGGCCTCCCAACCATGACCAACTGTCATCTTGGGTACTGCACAGGTGGACAATCTTCACAAGGTAGCCTCAGCTCAGACCTTGGCCATGAGGGAACCCATACTAAGGTATATAAGTTTCCAGTCAAGCCCTACCAATCTTCGGGTATTGTGGTTGTATGGTAAAATTGGAATGGTATCGCATCCAGACAACCATCAGTTTTATAAAGGGCTAAGGCTCATGCCTCAACATTTTCATCATCAAAATCATATGGTGTTCGGAAACACATGTCAAAACATTTTAGTAGAATGATTCATCATTACAAGGTTTTCATAACCATTTTCACCAAGTATTCCCATCTAAAGTTGATCAAGTTTTATGCTTAGCACTACCATCTATAAGTGGGGTAAGTACTAATGAGGGGTGGTAAACAAGTGGAGTTTAACTAAGTTCAATCTCATGCCTTAGGATGACATCAAGATTTTCTAGCTTAGGCCAAATTTAATGCTCTTTATGCAACCTTCAATTATCTTCCTAGAATCTACAAGTCACTTAAGTAAACTCTAAGAGAAAGCTTTGATAAAGAAATGAAGTATAAAGCTTGCAAGTAAAACTAGGATTGGTATCATCAAATGTGTCTAACCAAGCATGATTAGTGCATTGCATAGGTTATCTAACTTTCATAACTGCAAGTGTTAACTTGCATAGGTCAACTTGGTTAGTAAGGCTTGCCTTGTGCAGAGCAGTGGTTGAAGTTCTCCTCGACTTCTTCTTCGTAGTATCCTCCTTCCTCCTCGTATCCTTCGTCGGTACTAGCGTCTATAAATAGGTACGAGGTACACAATCACCAAACAATACTTAACTATTTTCAATCATCACACAAAGGTGCACTATAGATGATCTAGCATCATCACCTATATTAAAAGATTAAAGCATTGGCCTTATTTATTTTAATTTGAGAAAAGTAATTTCTACTCATTGAAAACTACTTAAGATTTAATATTCTCCAACTCAAACATGGGATCATGTTGACACATGTCATCACCACATATTTCAGTACATGGGAATGTGATTTAAAGTGGTGTCACAATTTAATAAGGTTTAACCTTTTATTTTAAATAAATAAAGTGACTAGAAATGCCTATGTGGCATTCGTTTATTACTTGAACATTATTTCTATAAGTAAACCCATATGTTTTTATATATTCTGAAAGGTATGATCAAATGTGATTTTTTAGAGTTGGAATCAACTCAAAAGCTATTATGGTTTAAATTTGAAAAATGTTTGAATGCAGAAAAGCT
Organism: Avena sativa; assembly: GCA_916181665.1. Classification (NCBI taxonomy): domain Eukaryota; kingdom Viridiplantae; phylum Streptophyta; class Magnoliopsida; order Poales; family Poaceae; genus Avena; species Avena sativa. The sequence continues at coordinate 432,329,124 of OV702280.1, forward strand.
TCTGCCTTGTTATTTTTACCAAGGGTGATCTACAGATCCAAATGACTTGAATCCAACGGGCTTGGATTAAGCATTTCAGTACCTTTCTAACAAAATTGGTTTCATTAAATCGAGCTGGGTTGATTTTTGAAACTAGGTACAGAACTGAGTTTGAATGAAAATAGAAAAATCTAAATTCAAACGGTGGGGCTGCGCGGGAAAGTTTAATGGGCCGGACCAGTGTCACTCCGTAGCGCGGGGCACAGTTGACAGGGGGGTTCCACCCGTCAGTGTATCATAACACGTGAAGCGGTACAAGGCTGTGTGGTTTGTTGGATTAGAAGTGAGATCAACGGCTGAGGGTCGTCGTTGACGATGAACATGTCACCGGCGAGCTCGAACTCTAGCGGCTCAATGGGGGTCGTGGGAGGCTCACCGGGGCTCAGGCGAGGGTCGGCGATGGGGGCAAACGACGAAGTCAACGATGGCGAGCTCAGGGGTGGTCGAGGCAGCTCCGGGGGTGGTCGAAATCAACGGCTCCCTTCTTCTCCTGAGGCGGCCTGCTCCGGCGCAATTCCGGCGAGCTGCTTCTCCTCGTGCTCCGGCTAGGGGGTGGAATGATCAGTGAGGTGAGGGAAGTGGAATGGTGTGCTTCAATCGGCTGGGGGTCGTCTCCTTTTATTGGTTCGACGGCGAGACCGAGAGGGATGGGCAGGAGACGGTGGCGACACGGCTACGGGCGGCTAGAGGCATGGCTATGGTTGGCGATCGACGGGCGGTCTCCTGGCGATGCTCTAGAACTTGAAGGCGAGCTTAGGGGCGGTGGCAATTGGTCGGGAACGTGTGGTGCTCTGCGAGGCAGAGGCGGCGAACTCCGCGGCGAGCGGTGGCTACGGGTTACGGGCGATGAAACGAACATGTATGGTGGTCTCCTGGGACGATGGGGTGCATGCTGGCGGGCGGCAAGGGCTCGAGGTGGTCGGGTTGCGTGGAAACGGCGCGTGCTCTGGGGTGCGCGTCGGCATGGTCGACAGCGGCGCGGACACGGCATTCCTGGCGGTTCTGGTCTCTGTCTTCGAGCTAGGGCTGGTCGAGAGGGGGCGGTGAGGCATGGGCTGCATGCTAGACAAGGTGGGCACGGCTAGTTCTTCTCCTAGATTGATGTCCACACTAGGGTGACATGGTGAGGCTCGGTCTGCTCACCATTGATGGAATTGGCAACATCACAGTGGTGCTAGAGGTTAGTTAAAGGTGCTAGATGATCTACTAAGACTAGTTGCAACCAGAGAGGGAACAAGGTTGGCCAAAACACTGCTCAAAATAGTGTTTTTGATTTGGTTGATTTGAATCTGCAACCTGTTTGATGAAATGGACGCAAGAACTTGAGTTTTGAATTTTGAAAAGATTTTTGGTGGGTGTGCTAGGCATGTGTTGAGGATTCTGTGGGTGCTTGGGTTTTGAAAATGGAGCTTGTTTGAGTGGTTTTTGAAATAGTGAGATCTTCCCATATGAGATAGATTCAATTTTAAACTGTCATTTAAACTTAGTATTTGAATGTTTTTGGATGATCATAAAGTGGGCATTGGTACCTTATTATGAGTACTAAGAAGGGGTGCAAAGATCCATACATGTTTCTATTGATTTTTGAAAATTAGAGATAGCCAAAGTAGGCATGAGAGTTAATTTGGTAAAAATGACCATTCCCTTCATTTGCTTATTTTGAGTTGTTTGTATTTGGGAAAAGTTTGGGGATTGTTTAGATGATGTTTATTTCACCCAAGAATCATTTTACAAGCAAAGAAACACAGAACCATGGCAATTCAAAAGAATCCAAATTTTGAATACACACATATGAATGCTTTCATATTTTTAGTTGGGAAAGTTTTTGTTAACCCTAATTTTGATGATTAGAGTTTGATGATCCAAGTTTAATATTTTTGGGATGTTACAAACCTCCCCCCTTAAACAAAATCTCCTCCCGAGATTTGAAAAAGGACGAAAAAAGATTACCTAGGATGTGAAGAGATCGGGAAACTCCGTCCTGATGTGATCTTCGCGCTCCTAGGTAGCTTCTTCTTCTGTGTGGTTGCTCCATTGAATCTTGAGAAACTTGATGCTTCAGGTTCTGGTAGTTCTGAAAGCTTCTTCCAAAATACGGATGGGTACTTCGGGATAGGTCAGGTCATCGTTGATCTCTATGGTCCCATGATCAATATTCTTGAACACTTCAGTCTTCTCCGCAACTTCGAGGCACTAGCGAAGTAATGAGATATGGAACACATTGTGCACGGCTGACATCTCTTCGGGTAGTTCCAATTGATATGATACTTGTCCTCGACGGTTCAGAATCTTGAAGGGTCCGATATATCTGGGGGCTAACTTTCCTTTCAGTTGGAAACGCTACATTCCCTTAAATGGCGACACTTTCAGATACACAAAATCTCCTATGTTGAAGGCGAGGTCTCGACGTCGCTTGTCGGCGTAACTCTTCTGTCTGGACTGGGCAGTCTTGAGGTGCTCACGAATCTTGTGAATCTTCTCTTCTGCTTCTCGTAGGATGTCGGGTCCGAAAATCTGACTCTCTCCTACTTCCGACCAGTTCAAAGGGGTGCGACACTTCCTTACGTACATGAATTCAAATGGGGCCATTTGCAAACTAGGTTGATAACTGTTGTTGTATGAAAATTCTGCAAACGGCAGACAGTCTTCCCATTTAGATCCATATTCTAACACACAGGCTCTCAACATGTCTTCGAGTATTTGAATTACTCGCTCCGTTTGTCCGTCGGTCTGAGGGTGATAAGATGTGATGAAATCTAGTCGGGTTCCTAAACCTTCTTGGACTTTCTTCCAGAATCTCGAGGTAAACTGTGTTCCTCGATCCGATACGATGTTCTTGGGGACTCCGTGCAAACTGACGATTCTAGCGATGTATAACTCCGCTAGCTTCAAACTCTGATATGTGGTTTTGACTGGTAAGAAATGGGCGACTTTGGACAATCTGTCCACTATGACCCAGATAGAGTCATTTCCCCTACTAGAAGTAGGTAATCCGGTGATAAAGTCCATTCCAACGGAATCCCATTTCCATTCCGGAATCTGCAATGGTTGCAACAATCCAGCGGGTCTTTGATGTCCCGCCTTGACTCTCGGACATATATCACACTTGGCGATATAGCTTCCGATTTATCTCTTCATCTTATGCCACCAAAATTGTTCTTTCAAATCTTGATACATCTTCGTTCCTCTGGGGTGTATAGAATAAAGAGTATCATGAGCTTCCTTCAGAATAACTTCTTTCAACTCAGAATCTGCTGGTACACAAAGGCGTCCTTTGTACCACAAAACTCCTTCTTCGTCTTCGGTGAATCCGGGTACTTTGCCTGTACCGATACGATGCTTGATTTCGTCGATACTAGCATTTTTTTTCTGCGCCTCCTTGATCTGGCTGATTAAAGTGGGTTGAAGTTCTATGCTAGCCAAAAATCCTTCACTCACTAATTCCATTCGGAAATCTTCCATCTCTTTGTGCAAGCTTGGTTGCTCCTTTAGAATCATGGAGTTCAAGCGGCACAGCAATCTGCTAAGGGCATCTGCTACCACATTGGCTTTACCGGGGTGATAGTGAATGTCCAGGTAGTAATCCTTGATTAGCTCAATCCATCTTCTCTGTCTCATATTCAGCTCCTTCTGAGTGAATATATACTTCAGGCTCTTGTGATCCGAATAAATCTCACAACGGTTTCCCATCAGGTAATGCCTGCATGTCTTCAGGGCTAGAACTACGGCTGCGAGCTCGAGGTCATGGGTTGGGTAATTCTGCTCATGTTGTTTCAGTTGTCGAGATAGATAAGATATAACTTTTCCTTCTTGCATTAGCACACATCCGAGAACGATCTTGGATGCATCACAATACACTTCAAAGGGCTTTGTGATATCCGACATGATTAAGATTGTGGCTGAAATCAATCTTCACTTGAGTTCTTGAAAACTCGCTTCACATTTGTCCGTCCATTCAAACTTCTTGTCCTTCTTCAGCAGTTGGGTCATGGGTCTGGCGATACTCGAGAATCCTTCTACGAACTTGCGGTAGTATCCCGCCAATCCGAGAAATGCACGAACTTGGGTTTGAGTGGTTGGGTCTTGGCAGTCTTCGACATCTTACACCTTTGCAGGGTCAATGGCAATTCCTCCGGCTGATACAATGTGGCCGAGGAATCCTACCTCCTGTAACCAGAATTCACATTTGCTAAACTTGGCATACAACTGATGCTCTCTAAGGGTTCCAAGAATGGTCCTTAGGTGTAGCTCATGTTCTTCTTCTGATTTGGAATAAATCAAAATGTCATCAATGAAAACAACGACAAACTTATCCAGGAAGTCCATAAAAATATTATTCATGAGATTCATGAAATAAGCGGGGGCATTGGTTAATCCAAAAGACATGACAGTTTACTCGTATAATCCATATCTGGTGGTAAAGGCAGTCTTGGGAATATCCTCTGCGCGAATCTTGAGTTGATGATAGCCCGTTCTAAGATCAATCTTAGAAAACACTTTGGCACCGGTCAACTGATCAAACAGGTCTTCTATCTTGGGCAATGGGTATTTGTTCTTGATAGTGACATCATTCAACTTCCGATAATCCGTACACAAACGGTTACCTCCATCTTTCTTGTCCACAAACAAGATAGGTGATCTCCATGGTGACGCACTTGGTTGAATCAATCCAATTTCCAACATGGCATCTAGTTGCTTCTTTCAGTTCTGCTAGTTCAGACGGGTTCATACTATATGGTCTCTGGGCTATGGGTCCTGTTCCGGGGATTAGTTCAATGATAAACTCGATATCCCGATCCAGGGGCATACCAGGCAAAACATCTGGAAATACATCGGGGTATTCGCAGACTATCCGGACTTGGTCAATGGTAGGTTGGGCTATACTCTTGTTGCACTTGAATTGACGAGGTAAGGTTTTAGATACATGCTCGACTGATATTCCGGCTGTACTGGTCATGGTTATGGCTTTCTTGGCACAGTCAATTAATCCTTTATGTTTGGACATCCAATCCATTCCTAGTACTACTTCCAAACCTTTAGTTCCGAGTACTATCAGATTAGCATAAAAGTCTATGCCATGGATTCGGATAGGGACGGCTTTGCAGATTTGCCTAGCTTTGGTGGTTGAACCGGGGATTTGAACAATCATAACATGCGTCAGTTTGGTTGGTTGAATCTTACTAGTGCATGCAAATTCTTCGGTGAAAAATGAATGCAATGCAACAGAATCAAACAACACTCTAGCGAGTACTGAATTAACAGAAAACATACCTAGCACGACGTCTGGCGCTTCCTGGGCTTCTTCAGCATGCATGAGAAAAAGACGGCCGTTGCGGTTGAGCGAGTTCCCTGGGGCAAACCTTCTTCCAGGCTAAATACGACGCTGCTGCTGAGATGGGGCATTTGCATTGGGGGCTGCGGCATTCTTCTTGGGACACTCATTGGAGTAGTGGCCCTTATTTCCACAGTCATAACAAGTCACTCGCGACTTGTCCTTTGCTGCAACAGGCACATCATTGCTTCCAGTCCTCGGGGCAGTGTTGGTGTTGGCGACAGCATTGTTGTTGTTGAACTTGGGTGGTGCACAGATGAAATTGCTAGAGTTGCCGGGGTTGTTGTGATTTCCTCCGGTCCTTGGGTTTCCACGGTTGGGATAGGTCGGATGGTTCATCGGGGGTCTGTTGGTTCTCGGGGCAAATCCTGGAGATGGGTTGGGGCGATACTTTGGGGTATGATGGGTTCCTGGCTGATGCATCATGCGACGCTTGCGGTTCTCATTGGCTTGGTTGATCTTTCCTTACATCTGGATGGCAGAGTCGACTAGGGCCTCAATATCAGCAAAGGGGATATTAACCAACACCGTCTGCATCTCATCGTGCAGACCATTCAAGAATCTTTCCTTCTTCTTCGCTTCAGTGTCGATCTCGTCCGGGGCATACCTAGCTAATGACAAGAATTGGTCACGGTATTCCACTACGGTCATCCTTCCTTGCTTCAGTTCTCTGAACTCATCTCTCATTCTCTTGATCAAACCTGGTGGCACATGGGTTCTGCTAAACTTGACCTTGAATTCCTCCCAGGTCATCATCTGTCCTCCGGTCATTGCACGAACGCTGTTCCACCATGCTCTTGCATCTCCGGCTAGATAGTGGGTGGCGAACAGAACTTTCTCGTTAGCTTCCACTCCGGCGACTTCCAGGTTGTTCTCCATGGTTTGCAGCCAATCATCTGCATCTAGGGGCTCTTCCGACTTAGTGAAAACAGGTGGGTTGGTGTTCTGGAAATTCTTGAGCTTAGATCCACGGTTGTCCTGATTTCCTTGGCCTTGATTGTTGTTGGCCATCTGAGCTATGTGCTGAAGGGTGGGTAAATTGGCTTGACGTTCGGCTCTTTCAGCTTCGCGGCCAGAAACCAACATTTTAGGATCTGCAACATCGGGTCTGGGGATGGACCACTTGCTCCGCGAGAGGCATCTGAAGATTGAGAGAGATCATGAGAAAAGAGGGAAATTTCTAAGGTTCAGGGACTTTGAATTTTTTTTAAGGTTTGACTCAGATTTTCTAGCAACTTTCTTTTCATTCATTCATAACACACGATACAAACACAGACCACAACAAAGGAAAACAGATGATTTTAAGAACCATTCTGGAAACTACGATACAGTGGGACCAAATACAACTCACTACGCTAGTGCTCAAGTGCTACTACTCCTCGGAGTCGGTGTAATCGTCATCCTCATCATCCTCATCGTCATCGATGAAGGCAAAATCATCCTCATCGGTGAAGAAGTCCATGGCCTGATCTTCCAGAAAATCATCATCATCGCTGAGATAGGAGTAGGGGTCTCCACGAAGATATTCTCCGGCATTCTCCCTTTCCTCCAACTGCATGTCTCTCTCGTGGATGGTCTCCTCCAAATCCGAGATACGGTGGCGAAGACGAGCAATTATGCGCTCCTTCTTGTCAAGCTGATGGCGGCGCGACTTGCGGTCCAACGCTAGCATGGCGATGGTCTGATCCTTCGAATTGATGATGGCAGACTTGTGGTTGGAGTAGTCACCGGCATTGTCCAACTCCTGCTGACGATCATACATCATGAAGCTAAGGTGGTCCAACTGAGTCTTCATCTCGTGGTGGTATGGGGCTTCCAGTGGCTGTCCCATAGCATCACGCCTTGGAAAGAACTCAAAGCGGGTACCCTTGATCTGGTTGATACTCTGCCCACACAGACGGGCAAGAGCTTCCTGCATGGCCCTGGCAAGTCCATCGAGCCAGTTGTTCTCTCTTAAGGTGAACTAAATTCCCTCTACAGTGGGAGGTTCAATCTTTCCTCGGAGACTTGCAACAATTAGCCACTGCAGATCTTCTCCTCCTTGATCATTGAGCTGAGCTCCGAAGAACTCAGGGTGTGGATGCTCCAGAAGTTCCGAAAGCTGGTCCAAATCCCGCTCAAAGATGAGGTCTCCTCCTTTCCCCAACTGATAAAATTTTCGGTACTTCACGTCCATCTATAAGAATATAGGATGAGTAAGTTAGTAGAGTGATCAAGTGTGTCAAATTTTAGGTATTTTCCAAGAGTTTTTGAGGAACATGAATTTTCATGAAAGAATCAAAGTGATAAGAACGGGAATAAGTTTTTGTAAATATTTGCTTCCTTTGGTTTTGAAACTAAGTTTTTGATTAAAACGTCCAGTCTAACTAGGGTCTCCTATGGTCAGGATGGCTCTGATACCAACTTGTCAACACCCGGATTTTTAATCCCAGATGCCTGTTATGCCATACATCGCAATCCCAGGATTACCATTTTTGCGAGACATAACAGATTTGGATATCACAGTACATCATCCATTACAAACCATACATAAGGTCTTACATAAATAATGATCTCATGATCCAGTTCTTAATACAACTCAAGCAGCGGAATAACGTAATAATAAAGGTAACGTAGGCGAAGCTCCATCTTCGGGGTCACAGGCAATGCTGACGATGGGAGATGATCCTAGTTGTCGTAACCTTCCTAGGGTCCATCATCCTGGTACTCATCTTCATAGTCTGGCCCGGGAATAGCCAGGGACAAATCCATGAGTACTCTTTAAGTACTCGCAAACTAATACGCACAAGTTAAGGGGGGTTTTGTAGTAGGACACTAAACTCTAGGGTTGTTTTGCAAAAAGCCAGATTTACCTCTACTAAGTTCAGAAGCAAGAAAATCTAGTTGAAACTTTATAACACCTAAGTGGGAACTTGAATTTCATATCACAACTCTGTTGTGGCCAAGTCAAAATCTCAATTCATTTCACAAGTCATTTTGAAAACATCTGACGGGGGAACAGTATGGCCACTCCAACTGTCCATAACCGCGGACGCGGCTATTCGAATAGTTTGACACTCTGCAGAGATTGTACACTTTCACCACAACATTCGATACATCCGTTAGGAACAAATCCTAAATTCACCATACTCAGTATGCGGATAATCAATCCTAACCTTTCAATTACACGCCCTAGTATAGGCACCTCTCCTGTGAGTTTGGCCTCCCAACAATGACCAACTGTCATCTTGGGTACTGCACAGGTGGACAATCTTCACAAGGTAGCCTCAGCTCAGACCTTGGCCGTGAGGGAACCCATACTAAGGTATATAAGTTTCCAGTCAAGCCCTACCAATCTTCGGGTATTGTGGTTGTACGGTAAAATTGGAATGATATCGCATCCAGACAACCATCAGTTTTATAAAGGGGTAAGGCTCATGCCTCAACATTTTCATCATCAAAATCATCTGGTGTTCGGAAACACATGTCAAAACATTTCATTAGAATGATTCATCATTCCAAGGTTTTCATAACCATTTTCACCAAGTATTCCCATCAAAAGTTGATCAAGTTTTATGCTTAGCACTAGCATCTACAAGTGGGGTAAGTACTAATGAGGGGTGGTAAACAAGTGGAGTTTAACTAAGTTCAATCTCATGCCTTAGGATGACATCAAGATTTTCTAGGTTAGGCCAAATTTAATGCTCTTTATGCAACCTTCAATTATCTTCCTAGAATCTACAAGTCACTTAAGTAAACTCTAAGAGAAAGCTTTGATAAAGAAATAAAGTATAATGCTTGCAAGTAAAACTAGGATTGGGTATCATCAAATGTGTCGAACCAAGCATGCTTAGTGCATTGCATAGGTTATCTAACTTTCATAACTAGAAGTGTTAACTTGCATAGGTCAACTTGGTTAGTAAGGCTTGCCTTGTGCAGAGCAGTGGTTGAAGTTCTCCTCGGCTTCTTCTTCGTAGTATCCTCCTTCCTCCTCGTATCCTTCGTCGGTACTAGCGTCTATAAATAGGTACAAGGTACACAATCAACAAACAATACTTAACTATTTTCAATCATCACACAAAGGTGCACTATAGATGATCTAGCATCATCACCTATATTACTAGATTAAAGCATTGGCCTTATTTATTTTAATTTGACAAAAGTAATTTCTACTCAATGAAAAACTACTTAAGATTTAATATTCTCCAACTCAAACATGGGATCATGTTGACACATGTCATCACCACATATTTCAGTACATGGGAATGTGATTTAAAGTGGTGTCACAATTTAATAAGGTTTAACCTTTTATTTTAAATAAATAAAGTGACTAGAAATGCCTATGTGGCATTCATTTATTACTTGAACATTATTTTTGTAAGTAAACCCATATGTTTTTATATATTCTGAAAGATATGATCAAATGTGATTTTTTAGAGTTGGAATCAACTCAAAAGCTATTATGGTTTAAATTTGAAAAATGTTTGAATGCAGAAAAGCTTCTGCCTTGTTATTTTTACCAAGGGTGATCTACAGATCCAAATGACTTGAATCCAACGGGTTTGGATTAAGAATATTAGTACCTTTCTAACGAATATGGTTTCATGCAATTTGGTTTACTGAATCGAGCTGGGTTGATTTTTGAAACTAGGTACAGAACTGAGTTTGAATGAAAATAGAAAAATCTAAATTCAAATGGTGGGGCCGCGGGAAAGTTTAATGGGCCAGCCCAGTGTCACTTCGTAGCGCGGGGCTCAGCTGTGGCATCCCGCAAAACCACTACTAGAAAATCGCGTTGATTTTGTGCATTGCATAATCATGACCGCATGCTCATGTCATCATGCCACATTGCATTTGAGCATCGTCATCATCTTGCATTTGCTTGCATAAAACTATTTGCGGAAAACCTGTTCTTGTTTTCTAAACGCCCCGTCTTTGTTCAAACACAAAACCCGGGTCTCCGGATTATTTTGTTTTGTCTGCTATCGGTTTGCAAAAGCCCTGTTTGAAATAAATAAAATATTTAATTATTTTAGGGGGGCAGTCGAACGGGCCGATTCGACCCGGACGACCACCCCCAGAATAAAACGGTCCACCCCAAACCCTTTTTCTACCAATCCTATTCTACCCACCCAACCAGCCACATCACCCCCACCTATCCCAGGCCGCCACATCACCCTGTGCCAAACCCCCCACCAATCCTCTTTTGCCACCTCTGTCCACCCCACTCACCTCTCACCCGAGCCCCACCCCACCAGCCCCACTCCCTCCACCCGCGCGGCCCACACCCCCTACCAACCCCGGCCCCGCCCCTGGCCCCGCTCCCCACCAGCCCCGCTCCTTCCTCCTCTCTCTTCCCTATCCTCTCTCCCCCGACCGCGACGCACCCCGTCTGCCCCGCCACCGCCTCTCCTCCTCCCCGCGACCGCGCGCGCCCGCCCCTCCTTCCTCTTCGGCGCCGGCCACCGCCTAGCCCGTTCGCCTCCGGCCTCCTCCCTCTCTCCCCGAGCGGTGCCGCCCTGCTCGCCTCCACCCCACCTCGTCGCTCGGCTCCCCGCCGCCGCCGCGTCCTCCGCGTCCACCGACGCCCCGCCATCCTCATCCTCTCCGGCGCCGGCCCCGTCGCCCGAGCTGCACCACCCTCTTCTCTGCGCCGCGTCCTCCTCCCGCCGGCGAGCCCGCGGCCTCCCTCCGCTCTGCTCCGGCCCGCACCCCTCCGCGCGACCTCCTCCGGCCGGCCCCGTCTCCCTCCTCCTTCCGCGGATCCTCGCCTCCTCGCCGGCCTCCTCCCCCACGCCGGCCGTCCTCCACCCCCTCCTCTCCAAGCCCGTCGCCGCTCCCCCTCCGCCCCGCCGGCGCCGCCAGCAACCACCACCCCCGATCTCCCCGTCGCCGGTGCGTCCGCGCCTCCCGTCTTCCCCGCCTACTGCCGCCCCCTCGAGCTCCTCCCCGACGCTCACCGCCTCCCCGGAGCCGCCGCATCTCGCCGACCGCCGCCTCCAGCGCCGGCCCCAGCCGCGCCCGGCGCTTGTCACCGCCGTCGCCGGCCTCTCCTCTCTGCCGCCTTCCGCCTCCAGCCGCCCTGTAGCCTCCGTCAGCGGGCCCGCTTCGCCGTCAATCGCCGCTCCCTGTGCAGTATCGGTTGATGTGGATATACTGTGGCGTGAGGATGTTGGTAACGTTAAGGTGCTGCTCATGCCCGTGCCCGTGCCATGTTGGTACTATGAAGACAGGAGCAATAGTTTGAACAAGATCGAAAAGACCCCGACAAGTATTACCTTTGGAGCTTTGTGTGGCTATTGGAGGACCCTGACGCCACTTCCAAGATCGCCACCGACAATGGTCGGAACCTCAAGTGCTCCTTCCGGAAGCCGGAGCCCCAAGTTCTTCCACGAGACCCTCGAAGACCGTTTCCGTCGAACCCGGGAACCCCGATGCTTTCGACACGGATGCCATGATCTTCGTCACGGACGCCGAGACCCCCGGACCCGAAGACCACACGTGCGACAAGTACTCCTTCCCGGATGCGATGCTCGAGAACACGGACGGTAAGGACACCGACGCAGCACGCCAAGTTCTTCACCCCGAACGCCAAGACCGACCCGACACGAGGACGCGACAAGATCTTCTCGACGACAAGATTGGCACCGACCTGGGTGGAGCCGAGAACACGGAACACCAAGTCCTCCTTCCCGGAACGCCAAGATCTACTCTGTTATCGGAGAACGCTTCCGCTGAGACCGAACCCCAGATCCGAACCCTGAGACCGAACCCCGAACCCCGGAACCCCAAGATCTGCCGAACCCTAATGTGTGACCCTGATCCGAGCCCCTATTTTTATAAATGCCATCTATATAATTTGTTGCATATTAAATTGTCATACTCGCATGCATATTGTTATGTGGTTTGGGGGCTTTATGCCGATTCACCATATAATTAAATATGGGCCCATATGCGGGCAAATCCAGTCTTATATTGGTCCCATTTAAATTTGTGTAGCGAACCGATGCCATGTTTCCGCCTTGTTAATAAAATATTTAATTTGCGGGGTAGATAAATAACTTGAACCGTTTAATTAATTGTCGGGACCCCGGTTCCGCTTAATATGATCTAATTGCATCGCATCTTTGCCATGGCATACATCATACATGCATCATGCCCGATCTTTTGCCGTAGTATTAAATAGTGCATCCGGTGTTTCTTCTAGTGTTTTGGTTCTTCGCGGATAAGGCCGTTGAGTTGATGCGAGTGCCGACCCGATCTTCGGGCGAACCTTCGACAATGTTTTCAGGCGAGCATCTTCCCCTTTCTACCTATCTTACTTTTACAGTATTTATTCCCTCCTGTTGATCTATTGCTATCTGTGTTGCGATGCTCTAGTTTTCGTACCCGTGTTATCCCTTGCAGCCTTATATTGCCTTGGACACATCCTATTACCTGTTGTTTGGTAGATAGTTGGACTTGCGCGTCGTAGTCGCTTGCTCAAGTGCTGTTGCGTGTCGTCAAGTGCCACAGTCGTTGGTGTATTGCCGCATGTTTGATGTTGGAGATGATCATGGTTTTACTTATCGTTCACTTTAATTCCTGTTTAACAACTAAAATTGAAGTAAGTAAGCAGAGGCACAGGTGGGCACTAGATGTTATTTGGTTGTTAACCGTCCACTTGTGTCCCGTAGGACCCCGAGTACTTGATACCTGTTCCTTGAATATTCGCGCTATCCACATCCGGGAGGCTTATGGGACCCCCCTGAGCCAGAGCTTGATTCATTCTTATTTCTTGGGGCCACAAACTAGTTTGAGGTTTTATTTACTATCCTGTACTTATGCCATGCTTTACTGCTTTATTACGATTGTGCGAGGAGCACACTGTACTGTTTAGGTAAGCGGAATGTTTTCGCGGTATCGACAAGCCCAGTTTTGGGTTCCCAGTCGTTTACAGCCATTGTCGCAAACCTCGGGTCCGTCTCGAAGTCAGCTAACTTCGTTGCGGGTGTACTCCAAGGGGTGGCCCCCTGAAATATTTCTGAATCCTGTGATTGCTTTGTCGTGAAGGCCTCGTTGGGTTTTGATTTGGTTTTTCCGAGGTTGATCGAGTGTGTGTTGCTATTGGTGCACCCCGGCCGGGTAAAACTTTCTGAAAGCCGTGTCCGCGGTTATGGACGACTTGGAGCACAGTATCTCGAACATAGACAACCATAACTAAAGTAGTGCTATAAATTTGACTTTATAATGACTAGTATTCAGCTTCACTATAATGGAATGGCTAAATAAAACTGCCAACCAGTGCTTGTTTGGGTTGTCGCTTGCGACCATTGTACCTGACTAGTAAGTACTGCAACTACAACGGAATGGCTAAATAAAAGTACCAACAACTGCTGGGTTTTGGGTTATCTCATGCTAATTGTATCTGACTAGTAAGTGTCGCAACTACAACGGAATGGTTAACTAAAACGGCCCACTGCTTATTTTATCAGGATGATTGTCTATACCTGACTAGTAATTGCTGCAACGATAACTGAATAAATAAAACTGCCAACCGTGTGAGTTCCTCGGTGGACTTCCTCGATTGGTCTCGAGGGGGAAATACCAGGATGGGATTGTTTGGTGTAAGATTCAGGTTGGATCCGGATAGGTCTTCCTTACCCCTCTCTGATAGCCGCCAGTTGTATCGAGTCTCTATAGGATGTTTAGTGCATGCTGCGCTGCCGCTTCAGTCCACCATACCTATGTAGGCGAGGACCGCCGAATTATAGTCTCGCCGTGTACTGGCCTCAGTACTGACGCTCCTCTTTTTCCTTTGCCCCTTGTCGGCATCCCTTTTGTTTAAGCAGGTTTTGAGATCGACGTCGTTAGCAGGGTTACCTTCCGGCTTGGCCTGGGCAGGGTTATGGACGCCATTGGTTATTCTTCAGGGCTCTTAGCCCCATTTGCATCTTGTCCGTAGTCGGACGCTCTATCGTTTCAAGGGGATTTGGATCTTTGTATACTATACCTGTATTCTTGACTCATGGAGTCGTGTTGTAAATATATCTGTTCTGTGGGTCCCATCGAGGACTATTGTGTAATGTTATTACTTCGTTTTCCACCCGCACGAAAGTGCCTGGTGGACACCTTTGAATCGTTTCTATGCGGGTTTGGCGGGAAGCGCTGAAACTTGCATAGGGTCGATTCTGAGGGTGTTACATCAGCTGACAGGGGGGTACCGCCCGAAGCGGTATGGGGCTGTGTGGTTCGTTGGATTAGAAGTGAGATCAACGGCTGAGGGTCGTCGTTGACGATGAACATGTCACCGGCGAGCTCGAACCCTAGCGGCTCAATGGGGGTCGTGGGAGGCTCACCGGGGCTCAGGCGAGGGTCGGCGATGGGGGCAAATGACGAAGTCGACGATGACGAGCTCAGGGATGGTCGAGGCAGCTCCGGGGGTGGTCGAAATCAACGGCTCCCTTCTTCTCCAGAGGCGGCCTGCTCTGGCGCAATTCCGGCGAGCTGCTTCTCCTCGTGCTCCGGCTAGGGGGTGGAATGATCAGTGAGGTGAGGGGAGTGGAATGGTGTGCGTCAATTGGCTGGGGGTCTTCTCCTTTTATAGGTTCGACGGCGAGACCGAGAGGGATGGGCAGGCGATGGTGGCGACACGGCTACGGGCGGCCAGAGGCATGGCTGTGGTTGGCGATCGGGCGGTCTCCTGGTGATGCTCTAGAACTTGAAGGAGAGCTTAGGGGTGGTGGCAATTGGTCGGGAACATGCGGTGCTCTGCGAGGCAGAGGCGGCGAACTCCGTGGCGAGCGGTGGCTATGGGTTATGGGCGATGAAACGAACATGTCTGGTGGTCTCCTGGGACAGTGGGGTGCATGCTGGCGGGCGGCAAGGGCTCGAGGTGGTCGGGTTGCGTGGGAACGGCGCGTGCTCTGAGGTGCGCGTCGGCATATCGACAGTGGCGCGGGCGCGGCATTCCTGGCAGTTCTGGTCTCTGTCTTCGAGCTAGGGCTGTTCGAGAGGGGGCGGTGAGGCATGGGCTGCATGCTAGACAAGGTGGGCACGGCTAGTTCTTCTCCTAGCTTGTTGTCCACACTGGGGTGACATGGTGATGCTCGACCTGCTCACCATTGATGGCATTGGCAAGCTCACAGTGGTGCTAGAGGTTAGATAAAGGTGCTAGATAATCTACTAAGACTAGTTGCAACCAGAGAGGGAACAAGATTGGCGAAAACACTGCTCAAAATAGTGTTTTTGATTTGGTTGATTTGAATCTGCAACCTGTTTGATGAAATGGACGCAAGAACTTGAGTTTTGAATTTTGAAAAGATTTTTGGTGGGTGTGCTAGGCATGTGTTGAGGATTCTGTGGGTGCTTGGGTTTTGAAAATTGAACTTGTTTGAGTGGTTTTTGAAATAGTGGGATCTTCCCATATGAGATAGATTCAATTTTAAACTGTCATTTAAAATTAGTATTTGAATGTTTTTGGATGATCACAAAGTGGGCCTTGGTACTTTATTATGAGTACTAACAAGGGGTGCAAAGATCCATACATGTTTCTGTTGAGTTTTGAAAATTAGAGATAGCCAAAGTAGGCATGAGAGTTAATTTGGAAAAAATGACCATTCACTTCATTTGCTTATTTTGAGTTGTTTGTCTTTGGGAAAAGTTTGGGGATTGTTTAGATGGCGTTTATTTCACCCAAGAATCATTTTACAAGCAAAGAAACACAGAACCATGGCAATTCAAAAGAATCCAAATTTTGAATACACACACATATTAATGCTTTCATATTTTTAGTTGGGAAAGTTTTTGTTAACCCTAATTTTGATGATTAGAGTTTGATGATCCGAGTTTAATATTTTTGGGATGATACAACAGCAGAGGTGTTTAGGACTGTACCTCTTCTTGTAGTGGATTGTAACATAGGGAACTTTCCATCACGAGACTTCCCCATGATGAAAGGAGTTGCAGTGAACAATAATAGATCCAAGTGAACTTACAAATAAAGTTATGCACCCCGGCAACGGTGCCAGAAAATAGTCTTGATGACCCACAAGTGTAGGGGATCGCAACAGTCTTCGCGGGTAGTATTACCCAATTTATTGATTCGACACAAGGGGATCCAAAGAATACTTGCAAGCCTTAACAACTGAGTTGTCAGTTCAGATGCACCTGGAAATAGTTCTTTCTCATAGAAGTTTATCAGTAGCAACAGTTTTGTAGTAGCAACAGCAAAGCAACAGCAACAACAACAGTGAAACAGTAGCAATAGTAACAGCAACCATAACAGTAGGATTCAAGTGCGATAGGCATAGGGATGGATGGACGGGCGTTGCATGGACGAGTCTTAACATGTAACTTCAAGAATTAGGGCATTGCAGATAAATAATAACAAGCATCCAAGTACTAAACAATCCTAGGCATGTGCTCCAAATATAGTCATACGTGCTCGCAATGAGAACTTGCACAACATTTTCTGTCCAGCCAGCCCGTGGCAGCGGGGCCTCTAGGGAACTACTGGCAATTAAGGTGCTCCTTTTAATAGAGCACCGGAGCAAAACATTAACACTCCGTGAACACATGTGATCCTCACACCACAGCCATCCCCTCCGGTTGTCCCAATTATTGTCACCTTGGGGCCTTTGGATCCGGACAATGATATGTGTACACAACTTGCAGATAAGATCATAAACAATACTATCATAATGATTCAATAGTAAGTTCAGATCTAAGATCATGGCACTCGGGCCCTAGTGATAAGCATTAAGCACAACAAGTTGCAACAAAGTCAAATAGCACTAATAGAGATACTAGGCACTATGACCTAACAGATCTTATTCGATTACATGATAGAACTCATCCAATCCCTACCATCCCCAAGCCTACAGCGGGGGATTACTCACTCATGGATGAGAGAAACATCGGTGGTTGATGGAGATGCATTGGTGATGACGATGGCGATGATCCTCTCCAAATTCCCCGTGTCGGCAGGGTGCCAGAACGGAGTTTCTGGATCCGAATCTTGGTTTCTCATGGCGGCGGCGGAGCGGAACTCTTTCTGGAAAACTATCGACCCCCCCTGAGTTTTTAAGTCAGAAGGCAACTTATAGGAGCGAAGGAAGGCCGAGGAGCTGCCTGGGGTGGCCAAACCCCCTCCAGGCGCGGGTCAGGTGGGCCCGCGCCAGGGGTGGGTCTGGGCCCCCCAGGCCTCCTCTCTATCTCCCCTTCTGGCTCCGTGGATCTTTTGGTGAGAAATAGTTTTTGGCATACATATTTTCTGGGATTTTTCCTGATAGTTCATTTTCTGCACAAAAACAAGACACGGAGGTAATTCTGCTGAAAACAGCATTAGTCCGTGTTAGTTGTATCCAAATCAAACAAGTATAGAGGAAAAACAATAGCAAAGTGTTCGAGAAAGTAGATACGTTTTGGACGTATCACCAACACCGTGCTGGTCCCCAAAAAGGACACGGACATCCTGCAGATGTGCATGGACTTCACGTCACTCAGCAAGCACTGTCCCAAGGACCACTTCCCTCTACCGCGGATCGATCAGATCATCGATTCGACCGCAGGATGCGAGAAACTCTCCTTCCTCGACGCCTACTCAGGCTACAATCAGATTCGGCTGAAGGTCGAAGATCAGGAGAAAATAGCATTCATCACGCTGTTCGGGGTGTTCTACTACAACACCATGCATTTCGGGCTGAAAAACGCAGGCGCCACGTATCAGAGGTGCATGCTGGTGTGTCTGAAAAACCAGATCGGTCACAACATCCAAGTCTATTTCGATGACATAGTGATCAAGACCAGGGAAGCCAAGAAACTGATCGACAATCTCCACTAGACGTTCGATAACCTTGATCACTACAAGATCAAGCTGAACCCAGAAAAGTGCGCCTTCGACATCCCATCTGGCCAACTACTCGGCTACTTCATCTCCCAACGAGGGATCGAGGCGAATCTGAAGAAAATCCGGGCCATACTGACCATGGAGAAGCCGAAGAACCTCGAAGGTGTCCAGCAGCTAGCTGGGCGCATCGCGGCGCTGAGCAGGTTCATCAGCCGCATGGGTGAGAAGGCCTTGCCCTTTTACCAGCTGCTGCGCAAGGCGGACAAGTTCGAGTGGACACCCGAAGCAGATGACGCATGCGAAGCACTCAAGCGGCTCCTCACCACCTTGCATGTCCTGGTCACGCCAAAGGAGCGAGAACCTCTGCTGCTATACATCGCAGCCACGCATCAGGTGGTAAGCACCGTACTCGTGATCGAACGACCCGAAGATGGCAAGACTCATGGGGTCCAACGCCCAATATACTACCTTAGCGAGGTACTAACACCAACAAAGAAGAGGTACCCTCACTACCAGAAGCTCGCCTACGGCATATTCATGACAGCTCGTCGGCTGAGCCACTACTTCCAGGAGCATCAGATAATGTTCGTCAACGAGGCACCACTGTCCAACATCCTGAACAACCCCGAAGCCATGGGACGCGTAGCCCTGTGGGGCATTGAGCTATCCCCTATAGACATAGTCTATGAGTGGCGCAAGGCCATCAAATCTCAGGTCCTCCCTGACTTCCTCGTCCACTGGATGGAACTCCAGCTACCGGATACTCTAGACATGACACAATCTTGGACGATGCACTTCGACGGCTCCAAACATGAGGCTGGAGCAGGAGTTGGCGTCATACTGACGTCCCCTCAAGGTGACAAGATGAAATACGTCCTTCAGATGAAATTTCACACCTCCAACAACGAGGCCGAATACGAGGCCCTCATCCATGGAATGCGGATGGCCAATATCCACGGTGCAACGCGCCTAATCATCTACGGTGACTTGAACCTTGTCGTCCAGCAGACAATGAACGAGTGCGACGCACACAGCGCCAACATGATCGTGTACTGTGCACTCTACAATTCACTCGAAGGGGACTTCGACGGCTGCGAGCTCCGGCATGTCGGAAGAGAAAGCAATGAGGAAGCCGATAGACTCGTCAATATCGGCTCCACCTGCGCACGGGTTCCACCAGGTGTGTTTCTCGAACAAATCTACATACCTTCTATCAAAAGGAAATTCTCCAAGGGATCACCCGAAGAGGTAGAGCACTCGGGGGCTGCGCCACCCGAAGGACATGAAGGACCCGAAAAGCTCGACACTGAGGCCGAGCTGGTCAGCCTGATGCAGGTCATGGCTATTGAAGAGACATGGATGCAGCCGTACCTTTGGTACCTGCTAAACAAGTAACTGCCCGATGATCCAACAAAGATGCCCGGCGCATATCTCGCCGGTCCAAAGAGTTCACCCTCCACAATGGCGAGATGTACAAACGGAGTATTTCGGGTGTACTCCAAAGATGCGTCACCAACGGTGACGGCAAAACCATCCTCCAAGACATCCATGAGGGCATCTGCGGTCATCATGCAGACAGCCGCACCCTCATCGCAAAAGCTTTACGAGCTGGATTCTACTGGCCAACGGCCATGAACGATGCTAAGGACATCGTCCAAAGGTGCAACACCTGTCAAAGGTACGCGGACAAGCCACACGCACCAGGATCAGAGCTAAGGCCCATACATGGCCTGTCTCTTCTCCCAATGGGGCCTCGACATGATCGGCAAACTGCCCAAATCCTCGAAAGGAGGCCATGTTTACCTCCTGATCGCAGTCGACAAGTTCACCAAGTGGGTTGAGGCCATGCCCGTCACCAACCAAAGCGGCAAAACTGCCGTCAAGTTCTTCGAGTCCATAGTCTACAGCTTCGGCGTGCCACACGACATCATCACGGACAACGACTCGAACTTCATCTCAAAGGAGTTCCAAGACTTCTGCGAGGGCCTTGGCATCAACAATCATACGCCTCCGTGGCGCACCCGCTCTGCCCACTCGAATGGCTTGCGGGAGCCTGGGCAGAAGAGCTACCCTCTGTCCTTTGGAGCCTACGTACAATGCTGAACAGCGCAACTGGCTTCACACCCTTCTTCATGGTGCACGGAGCCGAAGCCGTACTACCTGCCAAGGTACGCCACAAGGCCCCACGGGTCGTCGCCTACAGCGAAGCTGAGTCAAGGACCACACTCAAAGATGCCGTCGACACACTCGACGAAGCACGCGACATTTCCGCGGCTCGCTCAGCGGTCTACCAGCAGAGCCTCCACAACTACCACAGCCGTCGGATGTGCCCAAGTTCCTTCGTCGAAGGAGACATCGTCCTACGACTCAAGCAAGAGCGGCCGAATAAGCTCGAGTCACCCTTGGAAGGACCCTACATCATCACAGAAGTCATCCCAGGCGGCGCCTACCGCCTCATGGACATCGCATCAAGAGTCGAATACTCCAACCCCTGGAACATTGCACGTCTACGACGCTTCTACCCCTAGCTACCTTTTTAGTTTCAATAAGGCTACTCAGCCGAACAATGTACCTCTTCGATTACGCTATGAATAAAAGCTAAGTCCCTTGGCCGAAATTTATTTTTCTTTGCATTACTTTTCGCTGTAATACGCTAGGGGGCTACGCCTCACCTCAAGACCTCATCGATTGAGAAAAACGCATACAACCTGAGTAGCTGACCATGTCAGGCTAACGAAAAGGACATGCACATCACAAAGCACCACGTGCTACTATATACAAACTTTACAAAGGGCACTACGAGCCCACTCGAAAATACAAGTTTTACATCAATTTTTATTTACAGGAACTACCTATTTTGGAGAATTACATTCGCCTGGTGCTCTAATAAGTCTACTATCTCCTCAGCATGTTGCGCTACAACAGCATAATGAGGACGCATATCCCAAAGGGTGCCATCAGGCCAAAGGGGTGGCCCAGTCGCCACCTCCACAAGGTTGACATTGATGACCACAAGTGTAGGGGATCACAACAGTCTTCACGGGTAGTACTACCCAATTTATTGATTCAACACAAGGGGAGCCAAAGAATACTTGCAATCCTTAACAACTGAGTTGTCAATTCAGCTGCACCTAGAAATATTTATTGCTCACAGAAGTTTATCAGTATCAACAGTTTGTAGTAGCAAAAGCAAAGCGATAGCAATAGTAAAACATGAGCAATAGTAACAGTAACTGTAAACAGTGGGATTCAAGTGCGGTAGGCATAGGGATGGATGCACGGGCGTTGCATGGACGAGTCTAAACATGTAACTTCTAGCGCCTGGCAGGGGTGTGGGCCCCTAGGCCCCTTCTCTGTCTCGTCTTCTGGCTCTGTGGGTCTTTTGGTGAAATATAATTTTTGGCATAATTTCCGGGATTTTTCCTGATAGTTGATTTTCTGCACAAAAACAAGACACCAAGGTAATTCTGCTGAAAACATCGTCAGTCCATGTTAGTTGTATCCAAATCATACAAGTTTAGAGGAGAAACAATAGCAAAAGTGTTTGAGAAAGTAGATACGTTTTGGACGTATCAACTCCCCCAAGCTTAGCTTATTGCTTGTCCTCAAGCAATTCAGTTGAAAACTGAGTGCGATAAAAGAACTTTCACGAACACATTTGCTTCATATGATGTATATATTATCAGCATAGGAGTAGATGCTTAAACCATTCATAATAAGAAGTATGCAACCAAGTCTACTCAATAATCATTGCAAGCTATGAAGAGAAACCAACTCAATAATAATAAGTAGCATGGAACATAAATATAAGCAACATTGGAATGCTCATAGTAAGGTATGATAGAGTGGTATCTCGCTTGCGTTTGTTTGTAGAGCACAATAAAAATGCCAAGGCACCTCTGAAGTTCAAGTGAAGACTAGAGGTAAAAATATCAGAGATACAAGCATCAAAGTCATGACATAATTAACAAAGTTTTGGAACAAACACAAGAATGACAACTATGCTCTCAAGAAGGTGCTCATAGAATACATGGTGACTTAACAAGGTTGTGAAAAATGGTTTTGAAAAGTTTGAAATGCTTCCTAATGCTGAAAGGAAGGTACTCATTAGCTTTGAGCTCTCATTGCCCCTATCATAGGCATCTTCATGTCGTTAAGGTGAAAGTGAGGTCCAATCTAAGTTATATGCTTGACTGACTATAAACTGGAAATCCCATGTCCCTTGAGTACGAGGGCCGCTCCGCATGCTACTCAACTTTGGTCACCTGCAAGTTCTTGTCATTGTACATACATGTATATCATAGAGAACCACCAACGGTACGCCTTGCACATGATACATGAGCTATCCTGTGATCAAAATGACAAGGCAAGCAGACAATGAGCATCTCAGCGATCTTTTTATTTACTATGTGCATAGCTTTTTATTGAGGATGCTTCACAGAATGCTCATTATGGTGGTGCTGCAAGTTTCCATCATGATTAGGCATGGCTTAGGCTAGCGGACCAGACATTTCTCTAACACAATATATATACTCCATGAACTCACAATCTCCCCTTTTATTTCACACTGTCGACATCCGCAGACAAAAGAGCAAAGTATCAACTGGATAAGATATCCAAAAAGTGTTGAAAGTGTTCCTCGTGACAGCACGGTTCTGCTGATCCCAGCATATAATTTGCAAGCATATAACTTTCATGGACAGGTCACAATGGTTCAGGATTATTAAGTGCAAGGAATAAAGTGTGCCATCAAGTTCGTGAGAGCTTTACTAACTAACTTTC
The DNA here is from genome assembly GCA_916181665.1 of Avena sativa. Classification (NCBI taxonomy): domain Eukaryota; kingdom Viridiplantae; phylum Streptophyta; class Magnoliopsida; order Poales; family Poaceae; genus Avena; species Avena sativa. Next base: position 432,352,085 of record OV702280.1, read on the forward strand.
TCAAAACAGACAAATATTTTGTTTGGAGGAAAACAAGGCATATAGAATATTGTCGTGGTGGTATCACGGCATATGCCATGGGTAGGCTAAAGTTGGGGCCGATGGACGTGGTGGAATCCGGGGAGGGATGATGCAGTGAAGACCACACTCGTATGAACAAAGAGAAATACAACACATATTGGATTGAAGCTCTCAAGTAGAGATAATCCCTCATTCTATACATCTAATCTCTCATAATCTTGCCATACTTGTGGCTACAACCATGCTCCTTGAGCTGTATCTCCTATACTTCTAGCTAGATCTCTCTGTGAGAGTGAAGGAAGAAGAAGGAGATCTCCTAGTGAGCAGAGAGGGGAGGAGCCCTTCGGGGCCTCCCTGAGAACGATCCCCCTGGTGCTCCTTATAAAGGGGAGCCCAGGGGACAAAGCTTGCTCCATACGCTAGGCATCTGCTTAGCATATTCCTGGTATCTTCTTAGATGCTCAGCATATGCCTTGGCATCTTTGGAGATGCCAGGCATATTCCCCAGCATCTTCTTGATGCCAACGGCATATTCTTCAGCATCTTCTTGCTGCCATGGGCATATTCCCTTTACCACGTGTCAGTCTGAGCCATGGGCGTCCCAAGACTGGCATGAAACCATTAAGGCTTGTATTAACTTGATGGCGCGTTGCTGTAGCGATCGAGGGAGCTTCAGGAGGTGAATACGGAGACGTACGGGGTGAAATACTTCGGCCCGGACACCCTTGACGAAGTGGCATCTCGGCCTTCTTCTTAACTGATTCGGCCTGGCTGTATTTGTTGGAGACAGAGGGCCATCCGGATTATTTCTGGCCTCGGCCCAGGAGTGGCGGCACAGCGCAGCCCAACCGGGTCTGCCTGGTGGCTCGACGATGGGCCGATGAAGCCGATGTCGGCCCACCCGGGGACTCGGCGGACTCCCGCTGCCTGTCGGTGCCAGGATGCTGGGGAGAAGGCCCCGCGGTGCGCCGCACTGCTCCTACCGGCCCACCCGGGGGAAGAGCTCCTGCGACGGGTCACCTTGGTGTATGCTGGGCTGCTGCGAAGGACCTCGGCCCATGCGGGTTCCCTGTCGGGGGTTTGGCGGAGGGAGCTGGCGTGGTGGGCCGAGATGAATAGTTTGGCCCAGTGTCTAGTGATTCGTCCTTGGCAGGGCTAATTCGGCCTTGGCAGGCCTAATTCGGCCCTGGGAGTGCAGATTTGGTCCAGCTTGACTAGGATTAGGCCGAATTAAGTATAATTCGGCCCAATTTGTCTTTTATCTTTTTTCCTCTTAGTTTCCTTCCTTTGTGCCATATTTCTCTACTTATGTATGCATATTTCTCTTATCAAATCCTCCATTCATCTTCAGAGATCCTTTTATATATCAACTCTGGGGTACCCGGGGGTACACCCCCGACATTAGTCCCCGAGGCCATGTGGGATTCGTAGAATCGCTCATGGGCTTTATATCCTAATATTCCCAGAGTTGTTTTCTGACATACAACTTCTTTGTCATACATTTCTTGGTCGCATAATCCTTTTGGGTAAGTTTGTGACTTCGGCCTTCTTGGGCTCTGCTCATAACCCTTATGGGACAGTTTTTTTTGACTTCCGGCCTTCTTGGGCACTAGTCATTACCCGTTTTGGTAAGTTTCTTGACTTCTGGCCTTCATGGGCTCAGGTCATAGCCTCTTTGGGTAAATTTCTGGATTTCTGGCCTTCATGGGCACTGGTCATAACCCCTTTGGGTAAGTTTCTGGACTTCTGGCCTTCATGGGCACTGCTCTTTTAACCTTTTTGGGTAAGTTTCTGGACTTCTGGCCATCATGGGCACTGGTCATAACCCCTTTGGGTAAGTTTCTGGACTTATGGCCTTCATGGGCACTGGTCATAACCCCTTTGGGTAAGTTTCTGGACTTCTGGCCTTCATGGGCACTGGTCTTTTAACCTCTTTGGGTAAGTTACAAGTTCTTGCCTTCTTTGGCATTGCTCTTTTAACCTCATTGGGTAAGTTATGAGTTCTTGCCTTCTTGGGCATTGCTCTTTTAACCCCATTGGGTAAGTTATGAGTTCCTGCCTTTTGGGGCATTGCTCTTTTAACCCTATTGGGTAAGTTACGAGTTCCTTCCTTCTTGGGCATTGCTTTTTTAACCTCATTGGGTAAGTTATGACCCGAGTCATCTGATTCCAAATCCGAGTTACTTTACCCAAAATTGACTTTATGTCTTAAGTCTGAGTCCTCTAATTCAAATCCGAGTTATATGACCCAAATCCGAGTTAACTCATCCCAAATCCGAGTTACTTTACTCAAAATTTACTTTATGTCTTAAGTCTGAGTCATCAGATTCAAATCCGAGTTATATGACTCAAATCTGAGTTAACTCATCCAAAACCCGAGTTACTTTACTCAAAATTGACTTTATGTCTTAAGTCTGAGTCATCAGACTCAAATCCGAGTTATATGACTCAAATCTGAGTTAACTCATCCCAAATCCGAGTTAACTTACTCAAAATTGACTTTATGTCTTAAGTCTGAGTCATCAGACTCAAATCCAAGTTATATGACTCAAATCCGAGTTAACTCATCCCAAATCCGAGTTAACTTACTCAAAATCGACTTTATGTCTTAAGTCTGAGTCATCAGACTCAAATCCGAGTTATATGACTCAAATCCGAGTTAACTCGTCCCAAATCCGAGTTAACTTACTCAATTGACTTTATGTCTTAAGTTTGAGTCATCAGACTCAAATCCGAGTTATATGACTCAAATCCGAGTTATATGACTCAAATCTGAGTTAACTCATCCCAAATCCGAGTTAACTTACTCAAAATTGACTTTATGTCTTAAGTCTGAGTCATCAGACTCAAATCCGAGTTATATGACTCAAATCCGAGTTAACTCATCCTAAATCCGAATCATCTATTTTCCACGATATAACTTGATTTGGCGTGATGACGATAATCTGCCTTTGATATGGATCCGAGATATAGATCCGAGATTAAGCTTTGGGATATGATAATAGGGCTAACCGCTGAGAGATCTGATTCGAGATGTAGATATGAGATATAGATTCGAGATATGATAAGCTGGCCAATAGTCATCCGAGATATGGGATAACCTGGCAAGATGGTGAAATATCAATCCGAATCATAACATAACCTGGCAATCTGGCAAACTGAATAAAGCTTCGGCCTGAATCAGAGATATGATTAGTACGCCGAGTCTGAATACCAATCCGAATTATAATACACTCTGGCAAGCTAAATCAAATGTTAGTCCAAATTAGAAACAATCTACTGAGCTGAGTTAAAGGTTAATTCAAAGCATAAACACATTGACTTCAAGTTATATCCGAATTAACAATAAGACGGCTGGTAAGCTGAGTTAAAGGACAATCTAAAGCATAAATAAATTGACTCAAATTCTATCCGAATCAAAAGTAAGCTGACTCAAATTCTATTTGGATCATAAATAAGTTGATTCAACTTCTGTTCGAGTTATAAATAAGCTGGCTGGTGATCTGAGTTACAAGATAATCCAAAGCATAAACTAACTGACTCAAAATATATATGAATCACAAATAAGCTGATTCAACTTATGTCCGAGTTATAAATAAGCTGGCTGGGGAGCTGAGTTACAAGATAGTCCAAAGCATAAGTAAACTGACTCAAAATCTATCTGAATCACAAATAAGCAGATCCAACTTATGGCCGAGTTATAAATAAGCTGGCGTGAGTACCGATCTAAATCAACATAATGTTCTCTTAATCTAATGGTGACTCTACGGATAAGTTGACTAGTCCCCGGGTTGAGTTATTTTCTCCCTTGGATGAAGGATTGAGTGTAGGTGGCTGAGTTACCTGGCACTTACATTATACTTGGAGAAGTGTTTGGGTGATATTTGCTAGGTCATACTTGCCCTGCTGAGTTACTTGGTACTTACAGTAAGCTTGGAGTAGTGCTTGAGTCCTTCTTGCTGAGTCTTACCTGCTTTGATGAGTTAGACTTGGAGAGCCTCTGCGCTTACCTCTTTGCTCTCTGTTGGCTTGGTGAAGCTGAAGGAGCCCTATGAGGAAGAAAGTTGATGAAGGTGTTCCCGTCCGGATGGAAACCCAACCAACGCCACTAGAAGGCCCCACGGTGGGCGCCAAATGTCGTGGTGGTATCACGGCATATGCCATGGGTAGGCTAAAGTTGGGGCCGATGGACGTGGTGGAATCCGGGGAGGGATGATGCAGTGAAGATCACACTCGTATGAACAAAGAGAAATACAACGCATATTGGATTGAAGCTCTCAAGTAGAGATAATCCCTCATTCTATACATCTAATCTCTCATAATCTTGCCATACTTGTGGCTACAACCATGCTCCTTGAGCTGTATCTCCTATACTTCTAGCTAGATCTCTCTGTGAGAGTGAAGGAAGAAGAAGAAGGAGAGCTCCTAGTGAGCAGAGAGGGGAGGAGCCCTTCGGGGCCTCCCTGAGAACGATCCCTCTGGTGCTCCTTATAAAGGGGAGCCCAGGGGACAAAGCTTGCTCCATACGCTAGGCATCTGCTTAGCATATTCCTGGTATCTTCTTAGATGCTCAGCATATGCCTTGGCATCTTTGGAGATGCCAGGCATATTCCCCAACATCTTCTTGATGCCAACGGCATATTCTTCAGCATCTTCTTGCTGCCATGGGCATATTCCCTTTACCACGTGTCAGTCTGAGCCATGGGCGTCCCAAGACTGGCATGACAGCATTAAGGCTTGTATTAACTTGATGGCGCGTTGCTGTAGCGATCGAGGGAGCTTCAGGAGGTGAATACGGAGACGTACGGGGTGAAATACTTCGGCCCGGACGCCCTTGACGAAGTGGCATCTCGGCCTTCTTCTTAACTGATTCGGCCTGGCTGTATTTGTTGGAGACAGAGGCCCAGCCGGATTATTTCTGGCCTCAGCCGGGGCCCAGCCGGATCACTGACCTCGGCCCAGGAGTGGCAGCACAGCGCAGCCCAACCGGGTCTGCCTGGTGGCTCGACGATGGGCCAACGAAGCCGATGTCGGCCCACCCAGGGACTCGGCGGACTCCCGCTGCCTGTCGGTGCTAGGATGCTGGGGAGAAGGCCCCGCGGTGCGCCGCACTGCTCCTACCGGCCCACCTGGGGGAAGAGCTCCTGCGACGGGTCACCTCGGTGTATGCTGGGCTGCTGCGAAGGACCACGGCCCATGCGGGTTCCCTGTCGGGGGTTTGGCGGAGGGAGCTGGCGTGGTGGGCCGAGATGAATAGCTCGGCCCAGTGTCTAGTGATTCGGCCTTGGCAGGGCTAATTCGGCCTTGGCAGGCCTAATTCGGCCCTGGGAGTGCAGATTCGGTCCAGCTTGAGTAGGATTAGGCCGAATTAAGTATAATTCAGCCCAGTTTGTCTTTTATCTTTTTTCCTCTTAGTTTCCTTCCTTTGTGCCATATTTCTCTACTTATGTATGCATATTTCTCTTATCAAATCCTCCATTCATCTTCAGAGATCCTTTTATATATCAACTCTGGGGTACTCGGGGGTACACCCTCGACAAATATGCACTGAAATAGAAAACGATGCTAATAGGTAGGTATGGTGGACATAGTTGACAATATTGGTTTTGGGGAATTGGAAGCACAGGTAGAGCTCATACTCAGTGCAAGTGAAGGCTAGCAATAGAGAGGGAGCGACAAACGAGAGAGCAATAATTGTCATAATCATGCTTGCAACAAAACATGACTAATTATGGCATGAAAGTGATACAAGAACTCTGAGGCAAAATAAATCATCGAGGCTTACTGACTATTGGTCATATGCATGCGTGAGCATGTGCCAAGTCGATTCAAATGAAACTTCCAGAGGAGGATACCACAATATCATACCAAAATATGAATAAAACAATGCAAGCAAATATTCATATGAAATGATACAAACTATTAGCAAGCTGAGGCTAATCATAGACAAGCAAGAACTACTAAGCATCCATCAGTAACACACTCCTTACCATGAACAGACTAAGCATGCTCACAATGATGAGTATATGTACAAAAATGAAAAACAAATAGAGTTCGTTACCAGCCTCTTACCACACCTCAAGTTGTCTTAATCTTCATTATTTCCCTTCACTTGTGTGACTTGAATAATAACATGAAACCCAAAATCCACTAAGGACGGCTGAACCATGGAAAGAAGTCACAAAACCAAAGAAGAACAACAAATATTTTTGGCGTTTTCGATTTTCCAAACAACCCAACAAAGCAAAAACAAACCAAACAAAGCAAAATCGTTTTGGATTTTTCTTTTTTAAGGCAAACCAAAGCAAAGAAACAAACCAAGAGAAACAACAAAAATATTTTTGGTATTTTTGTGTTTTTGAGAAAGAAGCAACAAGAACCAAAAAGAAAGCAAAACAATGGATATACAAAGAACCGACCGAACATGATATATAGATGAGTGTGATGTCGGTATACCTCCCCCCAAGCTTAGGCTTTTGGCATAAGTGGGGCTCAATCTCATGGTGCCCAAGTAGATGCACCTCCGTAGTACGACGAGGAGGCTCCCTCATCCTGGTACGAGCTCGAGGACTCTCCAGTGTCGTGTACATCGGGGTCATACGAGGGTGCTTCCTCCTGAAAGTGTCCATAGAAACTAAGTGAGCGCAGCTTGTCATCCATCTCCTCCTTGGAGCGTGACAAAGGTCCCTGAGAAATACTGAACAAAGTGGTTTGGGGGAGAGTGATCTCTCTGTCTCTTCCCCATCAATAAACAACATTCTATAAACCAAGTTCTCAAGGGTAGAGCCATTAGTGACAAAGTGGTGTGCCTTCATGGCAGCAAAATCAAGCCTCTGAGGAGCCAAAACTGTATCATTTGTATCAACAATAATGTCCAAGGCAGTAGCAACATGCATAGCAATAACTCCCCCATAAATGGGTCCCTTAGCAGTTAAACGACGAGCAATGAGAGAACCAAGATTGTACTTGATATCATTGTTGAGCGCAACGGCTAAGAAAGCCCAATGATAGCTGGAAATATTACTAGTGTTCTCCCTACCAAGAACACTAGTGGCAAGATAGTAAGTGAAGTACCTGATGGCTGGAAGCTGAATCTTCTTATCTTTCCTGTTGAGCCCTACGGTTATCATCATTGGTTATCCCACGGTAAAGCTCCAACAAATTAGCGGGTTAAGCAGGAATCTTATTTGCTGACCCAGCTATACCAAGTCCTAGAGCCTCACAAATTTTTGTCAACGTCATACGGTAAGACCTGCCATAAATCTTGAAATAAACATCTGGACTAAACATGTTGTTAGTAAAGGAGAAGCTCTCCGCAAATGTTTTAGTGAGCGTAGCATATTGCACGCTCTCATCCTGCATAAGACTTGTTAGACCAGCCCTTCGAACCAAGGTCATAAAATCATCAAGAATCCCAGCAGCCCGCAAGAAGGTTTGTCAAGAAAAAGTGGAGGGGTGCGCATCCCCCTCATCTCCCTCGTCACCGAATCGCAGAGTGATGAGATCCTCATTGTATGAGGGCCTAGCACGGGAGGATGATCTTGAAGGCCTTGTCCTTATAGGTGCATCACTCTCAAATATCTCTCCAAATGTGTGGTTGTCCATGACCACTCTATTCTGAATTTTTTAGACAAACATCAGACCAAGTGATTTCCAAGTTGATAAATGATGAGAAACTACTATAGAAACTTGCTAGAGGGCTACACATGCATTAAAATGAAATATCTAAGCATAGAACAAGCATGAAAGCTCACACAACCTGTCACCTATAGCAGCAAAATACTCAAGATACAATCTACCAATCACAAATCTAATTGGACAAGTGGAGGAGGCACATACCAAGGAGCAATCCCTCCAAAAATCAGCAGCAAAGATGGGCTGAGCAAGGAGATCAAAAATCGCGATCAAGAACAGCAAGAACTCGAGCTTGAGCAAGTTTTCCAGTGTTTTTCGGGAGATAGAAAGAAGATGGCTGTGAGGGGGCACCTTGAAGGGGCCCAGGTGGGCCAGACCCCCCTAGGCGCCACCCACAGGTAGGTCGCGCCTACCATGGGTGTGGTGGCCTGGGGTGGCTCCCTGGGTCACTTCAGGTGCCCCTTTTTTCGAGGAAAAAATTATTTTGAATTTTCTGGGATTTTTCGGGAAACTTTATTTTTGGCCAATTTTCAGGGTATGAAAATTGATTTTCTCGCAGAAACAGTTTTTTCAGAAGAAGCAAAAGCAAACCAAAAGCCAAACTACATAAGTTCTAAGACAAACTAACAAGCAAATAACTAACAAAACCAAAGCTAGCAAAAGAAAGGCAAAGACTAGGAAGGAGAAAAGTAAAAGAAAGCAAGTATAACCACAGTGGAAACACTATTTTGTTCATAAAAAAATCCTTTTGTTAACAAGGTTGATCAAGTATTGTTACCAAAACAATCTTATATGAAATAAAACTTTGCATTCCACAAGGTGATTATGTTACCTCATACTTGATAGCAATGGTCCCAATCATAATATTTTCAAAACTTTCTTGTGGAATGGGACAATATATTTCTCCAACTTTGATGCTCTCAATATTTTCATTGGAATTCAGGCAATATCTCTTAGTAACCTTCTTGGGGCAATAAACAGTATGCTCTTTGTCATCAATATTGAATGTTACTTTTCCTTGATTGCAATTGATGACAGCACCTGCAGTATTAAAAAAAGGTCTCCCAAGAATAATAGACATATTATCATCTTCAGGCATTTCAAGCACAACAAAATCAGTTAAAACCAAGCAATTATGAGTCACTTGAACAGGAACATCCTCACATATACCAACAGGAATAGTAGTTGACTTATCAGCCATTTGCAAAGATATATCAGTTGGTATCAAATTTTCTAGCTGGAGTCTCTTATACAGAGAAAAAGGCATAACACTAACTCCAGCTCCCAAATCACATAAAGCAGTTCTAACATAATTATTCCTAATAGAGCAAGGAATAGTTGGTATACCTAGATCACCAAGTTTCTTTGGAACCTTACCATTGAAGGAGTAATTAGCAAGCAAAGTAGAAATCTCCTCATTAGGAATCTTCCTTTTATTAGAGACAATATACTTCATATACTTTGAATAAGGAGGCAACTTAATAGCATGAGTCAAAGGAATTTGCAAAAATAAAGGTTTCATCCACTCACAAAACTTGTTGTAGTGTTCATCCTCCTTTGACTTGTGTTTCTTACCTGGAAAAGGCATAGGTTTCTGCAGCCAAGGTTCTCTCTATTTACCATGTTTATTAGCAATAAAATATTCCTTAGTGTACCTAGTGTTCTTAGTGTGCTTCTCAGGTTCTTCCTCAACTTCCTCCTTATCAGGAGCATCATTATTACCACTCTCAGTTTCAGCATCAGAGACAGATATACTATTAGGATCTACAGCAGGTTCAAGTGGTTCCTCAACTATCTTATGTTTCTTTTTCTTTCTCTTACGAGGGCTACCACTACTCTCACCTTGTTGAGAATCCTTCTAAATTATTTTAGGATGTCCTTCAGGATATAAAGCATCTTGAGTAGCTATACCACTCCTAGTTCTAATTCCATAAGCATGTTTATCTCCTGAGGCATTAACTAGCATATCCTTTTGTACCTTAGAAAGTTGATCAAGTTGGGTTTGGACCATTTGAAAGTGTTTATAAAGCATTTTAATATCATTAGAAGTTCTTTTCACAATATCTTTCAACTCATTGATAGCTCTAGAGTTTTCCAATAAATGATTCTGAATTTGTTTATTAAAATTACCTTGTTTAACAATAAAAATGTCAAGTTCCTCTAAACATTGATCATGAGGCTTACCATAAGGAATATCACCTTCATCAAAATGTTGGAGAGAGTGTACCTCAATAGTAGATGAGTGGGGAATTGGCTTACATAATTCTTCTATAGGAGGTAGATTCTTCACATCTTTAGCTCTAATACCTTTCTCCTTTAGACATTTGTTAGCTTCTTTCATCACTTCATCATTTAATGCAATAACTCCCCTCTTCTTTGGTGTTGGTGTTGGAACTGGTTCAGGCACAACTGGTTCAGGAGTAATAGGCTCAGGTGTATTCAGCTCAGTTGAAGTCCAATCATCATATTTCTTGCTTAATTTAGCCATTAATTCTTCAGCATCTGTAGGAGTTCTTTTCCTGAAAACACAGTCAGCAAAGCTATCTAGGTATGTCCTAGAATCATCAGTTAGTCCATTATAATAAATATCAAGAAGCTCATTCTTAGGCAATGGACATCCAGGATGTGCATTAATCAAGGCACAAAACCTTGTCCATGACTCAGGCAATTTCTCTTCTTCTCCCTGTTTAAAATCAAAAAGTCTCTACAAAGCAGCATGTCTAGCACTGGGAGGAAAATATTTCTAGAAGAAAGAAGCAATCAAGCAATCAGGGCTATCAATGGAACCAGGAGGTAATCTATTAAACCAAGCCCTAGATTCTCCTTTTAGTGAAAAAGGGAAGATCTTAGTAACAAAATACTTGCGCATCTTAAAACCATCAGAGAACAAAGCACTCAAAGTATAAAGCTCATTCATATGAGCCACATCACTCTCATTTTCAGTCCCACAAAAAGGTTCTTTCTCAACAATGTCCAAGTAGGACAAATCAAGAGAGAAATCATAATCTTTATCTTTAATATCTATGGGAGAGGTGGCAAACTTAGGATCAGAGGACAGTTTAGGCATAATGGTGCGTCTATCAAGGAGACTCTTAATAGCACTAGTACCACGTGTGTTTTGGCACTCTTTAACAAATTCATAAGTGAACTCAATGTAACCATCATTAATATCATAACTTTCTCCAGACTCAGGTGATCTAACAGGTGTAACAGTGTCTTCACTAGGAGTTTCGATATTTCCTAGACTAGCCATAGTAGCATCTAAGAAAGGACCTAATGAACCACTCGCATCAAGCACAGTAGAAGTAACATCATGAGCATCAAAAGCAGTTTCCGATTCAGCAGTAGTAGAAGTGTGTGTAGCATGAGTATGTGGTGGTGGTGTGACAAGCTTACTTATAACAGACGGTGAATCAAGAGCAACAAAGGTGTTTAGGACTGTACCTCTTCTTGTAGTGGATGGTAAAATAGGGAACTTTCCATCACGAGACTTACCCATGATGAACGGAGCAGCAGTGAACAATAATAGATCCAAGTGAACTTACAAATAAAGTTATGCTCCCCGGCAATGGCACTAGAAAATAGTCTTGATGACCCACAAGTGTAGGGGATCTCAATAGTCTTCACGGGTAGTATTACCCAATTTATTAATTCGACACAAGGGGAGCCAAAGAATACTTGCAAGCCTTAACAACTGAGTTGTCAATTCAGCTACACATGGAAATAGTTCTTGTTCACAGAAGTTTATCAGTAGCAACAATTTGTAGTATCAACAGTAAAACATGAGCAATAGTAACAGTAACAGTAAACTGTGGGATTCGAGTACGATAGGCATAGGGATGGATGGGCATACATTGCATGGACGAGTCTAAACATGTAACTTCCAGATCTAGGGCATTGCAGATAAATAATAACAAGCATCCAAGTACTAAACAATCCTAGGCATGTGCTCCAAATATAGTCATACGTGCTCGCATGAGAACTTGCACAACATCTTCTGTCCAGCCAGCCCGTGGCAGCGAGGCCTCTAGGGAACTACTGGCAATTAAGGTTCTCCTTTTAATAGAGCAACAGCAATAGTGAAACATGAGAAATAGTAACAGTAACGGTAACAGTGGGATTCGAGTGCGGTAGGCATAGGGATGGATGGACGGGCGTTGCATGGACAAGTCTAAACATGTAACTTCAAGATCTAGGGCATTGCAGATAAATAATAATAATAATAAGCATCCAAGTACTAAATAATCTTAGGCATGTGCTCCATATATAGTCATGTGTGCTCGCAATGAGAACTTGCACAACATCTTCTGTCCAGCCAGCCCATGGCAGCGGGGCCTCTAGGGAACTACTGGAAATTAAGGTGCTCCTTTTAATAGAGCACCGGAGCAAAGAATTAACACTCCGTGAACACATGTGATCCTCACACCACAGCCATCCCCTCCGGTTGTCCCAATTATTGTCATTTTGGGGCCTTTGGATCCGAACAATGATATGTGTACACAACTTGCAGATAAGATCACAAACATTACTATCATAATGATTCAATAATAAGTTAAGATCTGAGATCATGGCACTCGGGCCCTAGTGACAAGCATTAAGCACAACAAGTTGTAACAAAGTCAAATAGCACTAATAGAGATACTAGGAACTATGCCCTAACAAATATTATTCGATTACATGATAGAACTCATCCAATCCCTACCATCCCCAATCCTACAGCGGGGGATTACTCACTCATCAATGAGGGAAACATCGGCGGTTGATGGAGATGCGTTGGTGATGACGATGGCGATGATCCTCTCCAAATTCCCCGTCCCGCCAGGGTGCCAGAATGGAGTTTCTGGATCTGAATCTTGGTTTCTGGTGGCGGCGGTGGAGCGGAACTCTTTCTGGAAAACTATCGAACCCCCCCTCGGTGTTTAGGCCGAGAGGCAACTTATAGGCGTAGAGGGAGGCCGAGGGGGTGCCTGGGGTGGCTGCACCCCCTAGGCGCGGCCAGAGGTGGGCCCACGCCTGGCAGGGGTGTGGCCCCCCAGTCCCCTTCTCCGTCTCGTCTTCTGGCTCCGTGGGTCTTCTGGTGAAATATATTTTTTGGCATAATTTCCAGGATTTTTCCTGATAGTTGATTTTCTACACAAAAACAAGACACCAAGGTAATTCTGCTGAAAACAGCGTCAGTCCATGTTAGTTGTATCCAAATCATACAAGTTTTGAGGAGAAACAGTAGCAAAAGTGTTCGAGAAAGTAGATACGTTTTGGATGTATCAGACATCACGACGATGCAGCCGAACCAGGGAAAATGCAGCCTTCACCCCAGTGACTAGCTGACGTCGCACCAACTCCTTGACATGGCCCATGTTCCGAAATTTTGCTAGCAGACCCAAAAGGTTGGAAGGTGCCTCATCAAAGGGAAACATAATGGTCCAAGTGGACGCCAGAGAAATCCTCGCATGCTTCAGCACACGAGAAACCTGGTGCACGCGATCTTGTAGTGTCGCAAGGACGATGGCCCGATCGCGGTCCATCCAGAAGAAGCCTCCAGGTCATGTTGCGTCAGGCAATTCATCCGAATGGCGACGCGCTCTTTCTCTTCCCGTGGAACGAGATTCGCACCTGCAGAACACACGCACTAAGGAAAATGCAATTGCTCGCTCATCTGCCGTAGTTCTCCCATCAGGAACTCCTCTCTGGCAGTGGCTCGCTCAGCTTTCGACTTCCACACATCTGCATGTCCTCGAATGCCAAGGATATTCTTCTCCAAGCTACGAGCGCAGTCGTGAAGAAAAACCAGTTGCGACGCATCATCCAAGGACGGACGCGGCTCAGGAACATTCTGAGGGACAAGGGGAACCTCACCGAAGGACCCTAGAGACAAGCAAATAAAGATATGAACATCACAAACAACTCTGGCGACAGCTCGAAACATAATTTATATACATCAAGTCACATCGTGGTATAGGTGGGGATTGTTCATCAGCAAAAGAGTACATCAACAAAAGGATAAACTATCCTAGCTACAATATTTGGGCCTAGGCAACCACATCTGGAGTGGCTTTAGAGCCAGAATGCCAGGTCTTGGCCTCCTGCTGCTGCTTTGCAGCATACTCCGCCAGCATATCAATGAGGTTCGTCCCATAACGCTTACAGCGAGAGCCGGAGAGGGCGAATGCTACCTCTGAGCCATCCGCAGCCGTCGGCATCTGGGAAGTTATGTGCGGCAGGTCCAGCTCCGCTCCGGACGCCATCACCATCGCCAACACCATGGAGGCGCCGATGCCCTTCTACTTGCGCTTGTAGGCTGCCGGAGCATCCTCCGACAGAGCATCCGCCAGATTGTCGACATCCTCAAGAGCAGCGCCCTTGGGGATGACCTCCATGTAGAAGTGCCGGAGAACTTCCTTGGCCTTCGCCAGGGAGCCAGCAGCAGTACTGCGATCTTCGACCGCTGCGGTGGCATCATCCAGAGCATCTCCATGCTCCAGAGGACCACGATCAAACAAGATGCCCGAAGCATCTAAACCAGAGAAGAACGGGCACTCGAATAAGAGCAAGGAAATATGCAGTCGAAAAGATGCAAAGAAGCTTAAAGAAACTTACCGGAGAAAGCTTTGGCTGTAGCCATAAGCCTATCGGCCACCTCCTTCTCGCGGGCAGCCGCCATAGAAGCGCAATGCTTCTCATCATCGGAAGCCTCCCTCTATAGGCGATCCCTGGCCTCGGAAGCATCAACAACCTCCTTCTGCATGCGCTCCTTTGCTTCCGCAGCATCCGCAGCTTTCTTCTCCGCTCGATCGAGACTCTTTTCGAGAGCATCTAGTCTTCGAAGGGCTGCATTGTTTTCATATGCAAAATATCAAGACACACGTAAGCAACACAAGCATGATCCATGTGACGAACAAAGTAAAACGAGAGTGAGCAAAGTGCATACCTCGAAGCTGATGCATGCTGGCCTCCAGCGCCAGATGCTGCTGGATGAGAAGATTAGCGTTGTGCACGAACGGCTGCAAAAAGAACCATTAGAAAGGGCTCGGGGACTACGCCCGCAAGAGCAAAATCGACCAACCGGTCATCCGAAAAAGGGCTTGGGGGTTCTCCCCACAAGATAAAGGTGCAAACTACTTACATGTTTAGGCGGGGACTCCGAAGTTCCGCGTGCGGTCTTCTAAGTCACAACTACCTGATCCTCTCGCTTGGAGAGGTTTGGCTCATCGTCCTCAGAGTTGGCCACCACCTGAGGGGGAGGAGCTGTCGCCTTCGACTCCCCTACGGCCTCTTAAGTGCCCTCACTAAGAGAACCCTCTGAGGAGTGGCTGCAAGAAAAAATTGATCAAACAACAACCTACAGGTAGCAGTAAATAATTCAGGTGAAGAAACTTACGAGTCAATATCCGACAAGTTGAAAACGGACGGTGCCTTCTCCTTCTTATTCTTCTTGGTCGGCGGCTGTGGCGCCATTGCCCGAAGCGGCACAGCCGGGAACGATGCGAAAGAAGCACCATCATCCTCTCCATGACGCTCGAGGAAGGACGGACCCCTCAGAGTTGGCGGTGTAGAAACATCCGAAGATTTGCTCCGTAAGCGCTTTCGGGTTTGCCCTTCACTCGCCTCCGAAGCATCCGTAGTGGGCGACTGAGCTGGAGGAAGCTCAGATTCGGATTCCACCTCCTTGTTGTCTGGCACCTCCCTAAATTTCTCAGGCAGAGTAGGCATGGACCCCGTGACCTAGAGGCGCTGAAAAGCAAAAAGAAAAGAGAAAGAACATAAGCAACTGCAGTAAAAAGCAAAAACTCGCAAACGCGCTACGCGCCCGAACAGGCATCACCTGAGAAACTCCTTTATCGGCGCTAAGAGGGGGAGTCAATGACTTCCCGGAAGGTCCTCATCAGCCTTGAACTTCAGCAAGGGGCGAAGGGCCCTATCAAGGTCACCCGAAGATAACTTTCGGATAAAACCCTCGTCGGGTCGCTAGGGCCGGCGTAGAGGAACATTGGGTGTGCCCTTTCCTGAAGCGGCTGCACCCGGAGCTTGAGGAAGGTGCAGATGATGTCGACACCGTTGACCTCCTTGCCCGGCACCAGTTGAAGAGCCTCCACCCGCTGGTAGAGCCTCTCCACCTCCGCAGTTTCACCCTCCAAGATGTGGTTCTTCCATGATCTCTTCGGGACGATCTCCTGCTTGGAGTCGAAGGGGGCAAGCACATATTGCTGACCATCAAGCTTAGCGTCGCGGATGTAGAACCACTTCCGGCGCCACTGCTGGACGGACTCGCAAATAGAAAAGGAGAAGAATTGGACGAAAGGACGAACAAAGATGATACAACCGCCAAGCGGATAGACTCTGCCGGTGCCGGAATGCCTCTTCACAGAATAGAGCTTCTGAAAGAGGCCAAAGTGTGGCTCGATGTCGAGCCAGCACTCGCAAAGGGTTATGAAGAAGGCAACATGGAGAAGAGAATTGGGAGATAGATGGTGTATCTGAATCCCATAGAAAAAAAGGAGTCCACAAAGAAAATCGTGGACAGGAAGAGAGAGTCTGTGAAGAACGAAGGAAATGAGCATCACCCAAAACGCTACGAGTGGGCGGGGGATTATGTCATCGCCAGGAATCCGGACGTCCTCCTTGTCCTGCGGGATCAAACCCGCGTCGTGCAGCTTGCGCAGATCAATGTCATGCACATCCGTGCACCTACACCCACCGTCGGTGGTACGAGCGGCAATAGCAACCTTCTTGCCGCCGGCGGCGGCGCTCGACCCAGCTCCAGTAGCGCCCTTCCTCGATTTCCCATCGTGCAGCGATGAGTGCGGCGGTGAGCACGGAGAAAATAAGAAGGAAATGAGCAGAGAACTTCCAATGCGCAAGGCGAGAAAGACAATGCTCATGAAAATGGAGGGAATGGCGAGAAAGCAAATGGCAAAGGGTAAAACAAAATCACTGTTTACCCACGGTATTAAAAGACGAAGACGAAGACAAGAGCCATCGATCCAGAAGCCCTAACGCGCAAGCAAGATCTAACCCTACACGTGTCAGCACAAAAACGAACCGTCGCCAGCACGCCGTCCACTACGCATGGAAACCAAGGAGACGCTGTAATTCTCGCCTCGTCACGCATGACTAGTCAGCTCCAAGTCAGGCAGTGGGACCTACGTTCGTCCTGTCGCGTCATCTATGGCATCGCAGAAAGTTGAGATCACCGATCGTCAGCACTGACTTCATCAAAACCAATCTAGCAACGGCTGGAAATCTTCGGCTGATAAATCAAGTACTTATTTGAATCTACGATTCGAACAACTACTCGGGGGCTACTCCTATCAGGAGCGCTGGCCGCGCACCTGAGACATGATTAAGGTACTGCACCTCTCAACTATCTTCGAGTCCCACGTCGAGTCTACGACTCCACTAAGGACTCGGGGGCTACTCCCATAGGGAGGATTGGTCAAGCATCCGAAAAAATTGTGTCCTTTGGACCTGAAGCTAAAAATAACTGAACTAAAGTCTCTGCTCGAGTTTACGAATCGAACAGACACTCGGGGGCTACTCCCATAGGGAGCGCTGGCCGTGCACCCTATGAATTCTTCGACTGCGATCCTTCGGATCAAATATGACAAATCTTTCTGGCAACTTTGCCCAAACTAACGCTAAGTGAGAAGCAATCTCCTTGGCCACCCAAAACACCTCTGTGGTGATAAAATTTCGGATGTTGTGTCTGCGACACAAAGATAAGACCTATAGATATCATCTGATGGCCTGGTAACGCACCTGACTGCGCTCTGCCAGTAAAATACCGTGTCAATAGGCACGATGAAAAATCCCGACGGACGCGTTGGGTACATCACTTGAAAGCCACTGGGATTCGACTCCTATAAGACCTCAACGGCTTGAGTCGAATTACACCAGAATTCGTTTCGGATTCGAGTTCGGGGACTCGAGTCTGAAGAAGATCGTGGTGTTTTGTCCTATGATAGTTAACTGGTTCTGATCCGTCAGGAGAGTCAGGCGCATGCATCAAAAATCCCTACAAACTAAATTATTTCCCCTTACAAACAGGTTCAACTGCACCTGAAAGATTGAAGAGTCCTCAGCCGAATCTACGATTCGACTGAACACTCGGGGGCTACTGACATGGTTATACCGCACGGGTACACAACGTTAGCATACCTGGTCCAGCCCAAGGTAAGGTCCACGATAAGATACGCGGCCTGTGGAGATTTCGGGTGGCCCAAGCCCATGACGCCTTCGGATCTTTGGAGAACAAGACTAGAGTAGATAGAATTTCAAAGGGGCAAACCCTAATCTGTAACCGACTCAACCTATGCCCGGGACCTGCCTATCTATATAAAGGCTAGGAGGGCACAACGAGGAGGGCCTCAACTCACCTCATACGCACCTCACGCTAGATTGCATCTGCGCACCCCTTTAACCTTCGGTTTTGCCGTAATCAAGAGCAGACAAGAAGGAGTAGGGTTTTCCCTCCGGGGGCCTGAACCTGGGTAAACCTCGTGTCTTCGTGTTGCTTGTCTGTTAACCGTTTCGCAATCTCCAGCATCCCCATCTTCTCCAAAACCCAAGTCCATAACAATGGGCATTGACGAGTCGAAACCTCGTCAGTCATAGAGGCTGTTGGATGGCGGTCTATGTATATTGTTGTATTGCCCAATCGAATCTCATAGGATCTTTGTGTCTACTATTACATTGTTATGCCTTGCTCAGTCCTGTCAATTGCCCTGCTGTAATTTGTTTACCCAGCATGCCATGCTTGTTTATCTAAGCAGAACACCTCTAGTGAACTATGGACCCCGGTCCAATCTTTACCATTGATACATCTTCCACTATTACTATTTACTTGCTGCAAACATTGATCACCTTCCACACCATATAGTTAATCCTTTGTTACAGCAATCGGTGAGATTGGCAACCTCACTGTTCGTTGGGGCAAAGTCTTGAGTTTGTGTTGTGCAGGTTTCCACGTTGCTTGCAACACCTTTGAGACATTTCCTTCCTCCTACTGGTTCGATAACCTTGATTTCTTACTGAGGGAAAACTTGTTGTTGTGCTGCTTCACACCTTGCTCTTGGGGTTTCCCGACGAAGTGCTTCCCAGCACCATCAAGCTTTTCTGGGGCCGTTGCCGGGGAGGCTAAGCACGTCTTCACAAGGGGAGTCCTCCTCAACCTTTCTCTTTACTTTGTTTTTAGTTTGCTTAGTTTCTTTTGCTTGGTTTTGTTTGCCTCTTTTTATCAAAAACTTCAAAAAAAAAGTCTAGTTTGGTTTGCTTTCTCTTATAAAAAATACAAAAAAATTAGTTCCTTCTCTGCTGCTGTTCTTGGCTTGCCCCACTTTTGCCAAAATGAACTCTACATAGAACACCAAGTTGTGTGACTTCACTAGCACAAACAACAATGATTTCCTTAGCACTCCTATTGCTCCACCTGCTCCTGATGCTACCTTTTATGAAATTAAGCCTTCTTTGTTGAATCTTGTGATGAGAGAGCAATTTTCTGGTGCTAATTCTGATGATGCTGCTGCCCATCTCAATAGCTTTGTTGAACTTTATGAGATGCAAAAGTATAAAGATGTAGATGGAGATATTATTAAGCTCAAGCTCAAGATGTTTCCTTTCTCCTTGAGAGGAAAAGCTAAAGAATGGTTGCTATCCTTGCCTAGAAATAGTATTGATTCTTGGATTAAGTGCAAGGATGCTTTTATTGGAAAGTACTACCCTCCTGCTAAGATTATATCTATGAGAAGTGACATTATGAAATTTAAACAACTTGATAATGAACATGTTGCTCAAGCTTGGGAAAGAATGAAATCTTTGGTTAAGAATTGTCCCACTCATGGACTCACTACTTGGATGATTATCCAGACTTTTTATGCAGGTTTGAACTTCTCTTCAAGAAACCTGTTGGATTCAGCTGCTGGAGGTACCTTTATGGGCATCACTTTGGGTGCTGCAACAAAACTCCTTGATAATATGATGGTTAATTACTCTGAATGGCACACTGAGAGAGCTCCACATGGTAAGAAGGTAAATTCTGTTGAAGAAACCTCCTCTTTAAGTGATAAGATTGATGTTATTATGGCTATGCTTGTTAATGGAAAGCTCCTTTAGATCCAAACAATGTTCCCTTAGCCTCTTTGGTTGCTCAAGAAGAGCAAGTTGATGTGAACTTCATTAGAAACAACAATTTTGGCAATAATACTTATGGTAATAACTATAGGCCTTATCCTCCTAATAATGGAAATGCTTACCATGGTAGATCTAGAATGCCTAGTGAAGATAGGATTCTAGAAGTTGAAAGATCCACTAAAAGCTTTATGCAGTTTCAATATGAGCAAAACAAGATATTCACTAAAACTATGGAAGAACAATCTGTTATCTTGAAAAACATTAGTCATCAGCTTGAGAATCTGAATAGAGAAATGGCTGCTAAACCTGAAATTTTGAGTGCTGAGAAAAATATATCGTCTTTATCTAAAGCACAATCCTCTTTGATTAATAAAATGGCTGCTAAACCTGAAACCATGGAAAGTGACTTTGTTGCTACTCATGCCATACAAGTTACTATTGATGAAAATGTTAGGCTGTTAGCTCAACTTCATGCTAAGTGGGAAAGAGAAGCTGAAATTGATAGAAACCATAGTGTATGCACCATCACTAGAATGGATACCACTAAACCACAAGAAGTCCCTATTCCTCCTCCTACAATGCCTAAGACGAATGAGTCTACTACTAGTGATGCTAAGTTTGATTTTGATATAGATGGTTGCAATATTTCTGAAGTGATTTTTTTCCTGCAAAAACTTGCTAGAAGTCCTGATGCTAGTGATATGCATGTTGCTTTCACCAAACACATTACAGATGCTCTTGTTAAGATTAAGGAAGAGAAGTTAAACCACAAAGCTTCTATTCCTAGGAAAGTAGAAGATAGTTGGGAACCGATTATTAATATGCAAGTGAATGACTTTGACCTCAAAGCTTCATGTGATCTTGGTTCTAGTGTCTCTATTATGCCTAGGAAGATTTATGAAATGCTTGATTTCCCACCTTTGGAAGATTGTTATTTGGATGTCCCACTTGATGATAATGCTAAGAAAAAACTCATGGGGAGTATTAATGATGTTTTCATTATGGTTATAAATGCTTATGTCCCTGTTGATTTCTATGTTTTGGATGTTGAATACAATGCTTCTTGTCCTATTACTTTGGGAAGACCTTTTCTTAGAACAGTTGGTGCCATCATTGATATGAAAGAAGGCACCATTAAATATCAATTTCCATTCAAGAAAGGTATTGAACACTTCCCTATGAGGAGAGAGAAGTTGCTTTTTGCTCCTCCTTTGAAAGCAAAGTTTGATGTTAATGCTTCCTCATTTGAAAATACTTGATTTCTTGCTTCTTATACCTTACTTAAAGGCGTTAAAGAAAAGTACGTGTTGGGAGATAACCCAAGAGTTTACTTGAGTCTTGGAAGTTATTACTGTAATGACCTCACCTTATCCTTTTTGTTTGCTTTTTGTGCCAAGAATAACCGCTAATGAGAGGAAAGTAAGATTTGGGGAGTTGCTGTCCTGAAACAGATTTCTGTCCTCTACCATAAAAATTTGTGAGGAGTCTCTGTAAGTCGTATTGCGCTAAACATTTACGAATAAATCCCCCAGTATGTTATATAACTTTCGTTAGTTCAACATTTTTTTATTTCAGCAACAGAAGATTTTCGAAAAAATCGGTTTCTACCTGCTGGTCTATTTTGACAGATTTCTGCCATTATTTGCATTTGCTTCTTATTGATTCCTTTTTGAGTTCTCTTTTGGGAATTGAGATTTTTGAAGGATTTACTACAGTATCTTGTGTTTTTAGTGAAAAGTTTTTCTGTTCTAAAGCTAAACCCAAAGGTATATTATCTTTTGAATACACAAATGTTGCTAACGAAGATTGTGTGAAGTTTTGTATGAAGGAAAACTTTCAGGTGTAAAGAGAAAATGATGTAATGAGATGAAGAATGGAAAAAAGCTCAAGATTGGGGATGCCACCCCGGTGTATCCCCAAAAAATATCCAAGATGTACAAGCGTCAAAGCTTGGGGATGCCCAAGGCATCCCCTTCTTCTTCAATAAAAAAGCTCAGGTCTTTCTAGACACTTCGTTTTTATTGTTTCATGCACTGTTGTGTTGTTCTTCGAGCGTCTTAGTTTTTGTTTGGTTTGATTAGTTTGTTTAGTTTGCTTGAATAAAGTAGTTTGGACCCCCATTCTCGTTGTGTTGTTTCAAATAAGTCGATTGGTGTTGGAAAGGAGTAGAAAGTTCTTACTTGAGAAGTGCAAGAGGAGCTTGCATTGACTATGACTTAGACTTTAGCATGGCATGCTAGGTGTTGTTTTGACCTTATGCTTAGTGATTATTTTTGTAGCATGACTTGTTCCAAACAATTGGGATTGCTTAGTGTGCCTTGAAAGAATCATGCGTTGTTTTAGCATACAAAAGCATAGTATTATGATATTCTCCTTTGATGCTTTGTTTGGGTTGACTTGGAACATGCTCACACCATGTTATGACTATGAACAAGTCACCATAGCCTCTATTATCATTTAGTCCTTGACTTATAGTACCACTTTATGCTTTGATTAGTAATTTTTTGTCGCTCTGCATGATTATGGCTATTATTGCTCCCTTAGTTGGTTGCTCCCAGTCTTTTGCTAGCCTCCACTTGTATGAGTAAGCTCTACTCATGCTTCCAACTCCCAAGAAACCAAGTTATTCCAAAGTGTCCACTATAAACTCCTATGCATGGTGTGTTACACCATTCCAAGTATATTCTTGTTTTCAGCTATCTTCCAATTAAAAAGTATTTTGTTATGTGAAAACTTAGTGATTAAAGCCCTCACAAACTTGATGGAACACTTTATATTCCTTGCCCCTAATAAACTTGAACCATTGTGTCATCTATGTTGTATATGCTTGCACTTATACGTTGAAATTAGCAGAACCGTGTTGTCACGGGGAACGTTTTCAACATTGCACTTGTACTTTGTACACAGTTGATATCATGCTCTTTTGTCTATGGATGTCGCCGGTGTGAAATAAAGAGGAAGCTTGTAAGTCCATGGAGTTATGTATTTTGTGTTAGAGAAACGCCTGGGGCGCTAGCCTAAGCCATGCCTAATCATGGTGGAAACTTGCAACATCACCATAATGAGCATTCTGTGAAGCATCCTCAATGAAGTGCTTCCCAGCACCATCAATGATTTTGTTCAATAGGTGTAGGAGCTGCATGACATCCCATCATGCCTGTGTCACTCAAGAGATCCAAGGTGTATTTTCGCTGACACAAAGACATCACCTTGTCTGTCCGGGCAACTTCTATGCCAAGGAAGTATTTTAGGTTGCCCAAATACTTTACCTCAAACTCCTTGCTCAAACACTCATTCAATCTCTTTATTTCCTCCTGGTCATCCCTAGTGATGATAATATCATCCACATAAACTGCAAGGATTGTGATATTCCGATTGGAGTGTTTGTAGAATACTGTGTGGTCACCATTACATTGACCATACCCCATACCACAATCAATGCATTTGAATCGATCAAACCATTCTCTTGGTGATTGCTTCGACCCATACAAGGATTTATTTAGCTTGCATACCTTCCCCATAGTCTATGAGGTTCCAAAACATGGTGGTATCTCCATGTACACTTCTTCCTGTAGTTCACCATGTAAGAAGGCATTCTTAACATCTAATTGATGCAGCTTCCATCCAAAGTTAGCAGCACAGGAAACCAATATCCTTATTGTGTTCATCTTTGCCACTGGAGCAAATGTCTCATCATAGTCAATTCCATAAGTTTGACTGAACCCTCTAGCGACCAATCTGGCCTTATACTATTACACCTTTCCCTTAGGATTTTGCTTCACACTGTAGATCCATTTACAACTCACTGCTTTCTTTTCTTTGGGCAACGTGGTTAGAACCAGCCTCTTATTATTCTTAAGTGCTTCCAACTCCTCAATCATCGCTTCACACCACTTTCAATCTTGTTTTGCAGCCTTCCTATCCTTTATAGGAAGGATACAAAGCCTCATAAGACACATAGTTTCCAATGCCATGTTCATCGACAATGGTTTGTAGAGCATGCATGTCGTAGAGAGAATTCCTTGCCACTTCACCCTTCTTTAACGCTTCGCGTGTCCCATTTCGCAAAGCAATAGGCAGATCCACTGTCTAGGGTGAGCTTGCATTACTACCTTGCTACTCCCTTGGACATGTAGCTGTAGTCCAACTGTATCAGGTGAGCTACCATCACTACCTTGCTGCTCCCCCTTCACATGTGGCTGCCGTCGAGAGTACACCCTCAGATTCTATGGCCATCGATCCCTAACAGCCCACCGATCGCTAACAGAAAGTTGATGGGTACCGATGTGCAGTGTACCTACTATTGGTTGGACTTGAGCTATTGGCTGGACCTAAGCCTGCACATCATCAGTATTTGTTCCCACATGATCAGTAGTATGAGGCACAACTGTAACACCCTGTCCACTGGGCCCCGGGGGTGTCACTCCTGGTAGCTTAATAGGATATCTAGACTGGCCCCACAGACCAACACTAGTCTTCTCTACGCACTTTGTCCTCATTCATGCGCACCCGGTACCCACTTCCCGGTCAGTCACCCATCCTAGGATTGCTCTAGGACAAGCACGCTTAACCTTAGAGTTATTTTCAAATGAGATTCCGAGAAATAAGTTACAACGTGTTGGTATGAGTATCCTATCATTCCTATTAAGTCATGTGCTTGGATCTCACAACAACCTTCTCCCCATCATGACCATCTTTCATAGTGTGTAGATGGTCAAGCTCTTTAAAGAACAAGCTCAAATCAGTCGGTTCACCATAGAATGGCTCAGACTCCCTGAAAGTGACATCCATACTTACAAACATGCGCTTTGCAGAAGGACTCCAACATTTATACCCCTGCTGACTAGAGGAATAACCCACAAAAACACATTTAACTGCTCGTGGGTCCAACTTTCGAATAGATGGTCTATGATCCCGAACAAAACATGTGCTTCCAAATAACTTAGGAGGGACAACAAACTTATTTTCCCCAAACAACAACTCACATGTGGATTTCATACCTAGTAACCTGGAAGATGTTCGGTTGATCAAGTATGTGGCACTCATGACTGCTTCACTCCACAAGAACTTGGGCACATTCATCGTGTACATCAGCGAGCGAGCCACTTCCAAAACATGGCGATTCTTTCACTCTGCCACACCATTTTAAGGAGGCGTATCTGGGCAGGATGTTTGATGAAGAATACCTTGGTCAGCCAAGAAGGCCCCAAAGGTGGTGTTCACATACTCTGTGTTATTATCAGTCCTAATCACCTGCACCCGCACCTGAAACTGATTCTTCACATATGCATGAAAATTCTGAAAATAGCAAAACACCTCATCCTTGTGGAGCATCAAGTAAACCCAAGTCATGCGAGAATAGAAGTCAATAAAGGTAACAAAATACTTCAAGCTAACCATAGTGGGAGTATCATAACTAGTATCATGCATGCCATGTTGGCAAAAATCTAATGTGGCACAATAATTAATAAAGAAAGATATGGTTAAAGTATCATAGGTAGATACTGTATCATATCACATTAAACTAGAAATGCTAATGGCGACTAAATCTTCTACACAAATTTTTACATAAAGATTCTACAAATTAATAAATGTACTACTACTACTACTATGATACAACTATATGAGACAATGCATTAGAGACATGGTATCATACATTAGTACTCCCTCCGTCACGGTTTGGAGGGCGTCTTATAAAAAACATGCGTTTTCAAAACTCCTCTCCTCCTAGGCACGTTAGACTTAATTACAGAATTAATGCCTCTATTTTTCCTCCCCACTTCCTACTCCATGCAGCCAAGGAATTAATTTTTGCATGCAACTCCATCAATGCATGCGCCTAAACTCCTCGTTTCCATTGAGTAATTACGTTTAATAGGACGCGAATAATTAATGGGCCCATGTTTCTGACACAAATCTGGCCGTCCACCTAGGTTTCAACAATCTCTCTAAAACGCCCTCCAAACCGTGACGGAGGGAGTATCATATGCATGATACTAGTACTATGATACTCCGACTATGATCGGCATTTTTTCAATGAGTGTTTCTTAGCATGGTATCATATGCAAATTGATTAGGTGGCACTATATTTAATAAAGAGAGAAGATGATGTTATATCTTAGCTTAGATACAAGCTTCCTTGGTATCATAGGGAAAATACATGATTATCCCAATCACATGTATGCATGTACCCATAGTCATTAAATATAGATACAATTTTTAAGATACACTTCATTATACTAGTATCTCTTAAGATACACCATTGCCTAGGATAACGAGCTAAGATATACACTCCATTATGAAAGGCCTAAGAATCCTAATTAATGACATACAATGAAAGATAAACAAATTAATGCCCATGTCTCTATATATACACACTAGCATGAGGGAGATAGAGAACAACGGAACAATAACAGGATCAAAAGACTAAGTATTCCTCATTGCGCTTATCATGAAGAACGCACGAGCTATGTGCTTGGTAGCTCTTATTGTCATGGCTACCGCTTTCTTGCCCTCTCATGTAGAAGGAAGGATCATAGGTATGTTTGATGTTTCTTTCTTTTATTTCTGTTAATATTTACATACACTCCGGATGATACAAAATGAGTTGTTGCTGCTATGTGTTCCCTTCTGCATAGATACAAATGACGCGGTTATCACGTCGTGTTTTCTTCTGAAAGACTGCAATACCGATTTCTGCCGTGAAAATTGTGCACTACGTGGATATGATGAGGATCAAGGCGACTGCATATCACATACAGAAATCAGTATTGCTGCTGCGCAAAACTATTGCTGCTGCGCAAAGGGTAGAACGACGCAGAGATGATGAATACTCTATACCTGCGCTACAAACTTCTTGGTTGCCGTGGGTGAATAAGACGTACTCTTCGACTTGATTGATGTAGTAGATTGAAAATAAAATGTACTAGTTGATTCGTAAGTGTCAAGAATGAACTTATAACTGATCTATCTTCCGTGGAATGTCTCTTTATGATATCACTCTATGGGGAAGAAACCTGAGACTCCTTTTTGTCCACACCATGCAGGCATGCACATAAAAAGCACTGAATACGTTTCATTAAATGAGTAAAATAGGTGACACATATTTTAGACATTGATTCCAATGAACAACTAGTGGAACTTCCTAATCCGTCCTTAACATACTCCCTCCGTACCGAGATAACTAACGCGGTGGCATTTTTGCACAAAACCCCCTAAGATTTTTCACCTGAAAACCGAGGTCCTTCGTCAAAATCGACTCCTCCTCGTGTAGTCGCGTTCCCCTCTCGCGCGACCGACGGACGGAGTGTCGCTGCGGCCACCGTCCCTTCGCCTCGTCGCCTCCATTCCCTCGCCTCGACCTGTCACCTCCTCACCTCGTTGTAGCCGTCTCCTCGCCTCGCTGCCACCACAAACCCTAGCCTCGGCACGGTGGCAAGGTCCCATTTTTGGGATCCATGGCAGCGTCGGCATCCTTGGGCTCTGGAGCTTGGGCCGAGGGCATCCATGGCTTCGTAGGCGTCCTCGGGCTCCGAAAAGTTTCGATCTTTGGCCCTGGGGCGGGCCCTCACCGATGCTGGCGTCGATCTGGACGATGCGGTCGTGCAGGACGGCGATGCGGTGTCGTTGATGCGGTGGCGGCAATGCGGTCGCGCAGGAATGATTTTGGGTGATCTCTGTGCGTCTCCAGGAGCTAGGGTCGTACTACATCGTCGGATCCATTCGTCCTCTCCATCAAGCACTGCGTCCACGAGGTGATTGTCCTCCTCGCCATCAAATTCTGATTTTTTGGGTCATGCTCTATTCCTCCACTATTTATGAATTGAAAGATGGCCAAGATACTCCTGTTTACATGATTCATCTTTCCATTCACATTTTCCATCTCTTCCTGAGAAAGGAACAAGAGATTCTTGGGTATGCTTAAAAACAAAATTCAGTTTATCTTGCACTAGGAGCTTGTGATGCTAGATTTCATGTTTTCTTAAGTGGATTAGGTTTATGATTCTAGATTTTGTTAGTGGGTACATGGATTAGGGGAGTTAATTGTTTTTGTCACCGGGCGGAGCTCGAGGGCGTTAACGAGTGGAGTTACAGCCAAATGGCTGGTTTTAGAGATGTTGTTAATGTGTGTGGACTTTGCGATCTCGGATACAAGGGGGTTCCTTGGACTTTTGAGAAGAATGTGGTAGGGGGATCTTATTATCGAACAAGACTAGACCGGGCTTTGGCTTCGCCCTCCTGGTGTGCCCGATTCCCAGCTGCGGAGGTGCAACATTTAGCGGCTTTTGCATCATCATTTACCTATCTTGCTAGCACGTACGGAGGCAGGAGAGGGTACACGTACGGGCAAGCCTATATTCCGCTACGAGGTTGCCTGGGAAAGTCATAAGGAGTTCTTGTCCATGCTGAGTCAGAGCTGGGGCTCGGGTGGTATGTGTGACTCGATGGAAGCTTTGCAGGAAAAACTTAAGTCGTTGTCTAGCGACCTAGCCTGTTGGGGAAAGCAGAAGTTTGGAAATATCCAGCAGCAGATCCGGAGGTACCAACGTGAGCTGGAGGTGCTGTGGAGTGAGTCTAACAGTGTGGGCCCGTCTGTGAGGGAAGAAGAAGTAACAGCAAGGCTTACGGAACTGTTGAATCAAGAGGAGGTAATGTGGCGACAACGTTCACGAATCCAATGGCTTGCCGCGGGCGACAAGAATACTAAGTTCTTCCATATGCGGGCGAGCCAACGGAGAAGAAAGAACAGGATAAAGGAGCTGCTTTGTACTGATGGCACAATGGAAACGTCAGAGGAGGCTATGGGGCATATGTCGAGTGAGTTCTATAAGGAGCTCTACACGTCAGAAGGAGTGCAAGGTATGGATGTAGTTCTAGATGTAGTACCAATTAAAGTAACAGGGGAGATGAACAACATGCTGGATGCACCGTTTGAGACAAAGGAGGTTAAAGAAGCCCTCTTTGAGATGTATCCTACCAAGGCGCCCGGCCCTGATGGGTTCCCTGCCCACTTTTTCTAGCGGAATTGGGACAATTGTGGGGAGGAGGTAACAAAAGTTGTATTACGGGTTCTTTCAGGGGAGGAAAGCCCGGAAGTGGTGAACCAAACTTTCATGGTGATGATCCCAAAAATTGCTAGTTGGAGAGAGCCTTGTCAGTTTCGGCCAATCAGTCTTTGCAATGTCATCTACAAGATTGCATCGAAAGTTGTGGCGAATAGACTAAAGAAGGTGTTACCTGAGGTTATTTCAGAGGAGCAATCGGCCTTTATCCCAGGTAGATACTGATAATATCACTACCTCTTATGAGTGCTTGCATTCTATGAAGCGAAACAGGGCGAGAAGGAATAGATTCGCTGCACTCAAGCTGGATATGAGGAAGGCTTATGATCGTGTGGAGTGGAGTTACTTGCAGGCAATTATGTTGAAGCTGGGATTCAGTAGTGTATGGGTCTCGATGATTATGCTTTTGGTTTCTACTGTATCCTTCACGGTGCTTTTTAATGGTGTACCGCAAGCGAAGTTTAGACCATCACGTGACATTCGACAGGGAGATCCTATTTCATCTTATTTGTTCTTGTTGGCAGCAGAGGGCCTTTCGTGCCTCCTCAAAGATAGAGGTCAATCATCAGCTCTTTCGGGGCTACAAGTGGCGGCGTCGGCTCCGACAGTTAACCACTTACTCTTTGCTGATGATAGCCTGCTGTTCATCCGTGCATCTAGGGAAGGGGCTGTGGAAGTAAAAAGGTTACTTCAGGAGTATTGTTATGCCTCCGGGCAGAGGATAAATATGGACAAGTCCTCGATTTTTTTCAGCAAGGGTTGTTCAGAACAAGTGAGAACTATTATAAAAGATGAGTTGGAAGTTCAAAAGGAGACTCTCAATTAGAGGTATCTTGGTATGCCATCAGATGTGGGCAAATCCAAGAACGGGGCCTTCAAATATTTGAGAGACAAGGTCTGGAAGAAGGTTCTTGGCTGGTTGGAACAGCTGCTCTTAGTGGGAGGGAAAGAGATTTTAATCAAGTCGGTGGCTCAGTCGGTCCCGACTTTTCCCATGTCCTGCTTCAAGTTACCCATGGGACTGTGTGAGCATATAAATTCCTTACTTCGGAAGTTCTGGTGGGACAGTAAGGAGGGTAAACGAAAAACAAGCTGGGTCTCTTGGGATCAAATGATACAGCCGAAATATGCAGAGGGGTTGGGTTTTAGAGGTATAGAGTTGTTTAACCTCGCACTGTTAGCGAGGCAAGCATGGCGACTCATTACAGTACCTGAATCGCTTAGTGCGCGCGTACCGAAGGCAGCGTATTCCCCTGATGGAGATCTCCTGCATGCGAGGCTGGGCTCCCGTCCCTCCTTGATCTGGCGCTCAATACTAGAAGGAAGGGACACTTTGAATGTTGGTTTAATCCGTCGTATTGGGGACGGACGGACTACAGAAGCATGGACACATAACTGTCTTCAACGCCGCGAGAGGATGCGTCCGATTGCAGCTCAAAAAGATGACTCGCCACCACTGGTGAGTGACTTCATTAATCAAGCCTCGGCCGAGTGGAATTTGGAGAAGCTACATCAGTTCTTTTTATCAATGGATATTGAAGTAACATCTGTGCTTCGGTATCCCCCCTGAGGGCAATCGAAGAGAAAAACCGGGTCTAGGCAGGGTTCAGGGTGGTTGCTGGTTCGTCACGGACCGGTCGAAGTCGTATTAGCCGGTCCGTATACGTGACCGTATACCCACTTGACGTCTACGCACGAGTGTGTCGGTGTACGCACGAGTGTATCCATGTGTGGTCGTCATCCTCCCCCTTCGTATATAAGGAACAGCCGAACCGTCCGCCCCCCTTCGACGTTTCATTTCCCATCTGGATTTGGCAAAAGATCTCACCTACCCACTCCCACCGCCCACACCCAGCACTAGCCACCGGGGTCGCCTCGCCGCATCGACCTCTCTCCAACTACGACGATGGAAGGCCGCGACCGTGCCGTGTCCGCCGCGGATCTGCAGAAGAGGGAGGAGAAGGGAGAGGCCGTGGTGCACGAGGTGGAGGTGGCCATGGTGGTTCCGGAGGAGAAGGAGGCGGGGGTGGAGGTGATGGCGCCCGCTGCTGATCTGGAGCGGAAGCGGGCGAGGGAGGAGGATAAGGGGGGCTCTTCTTCTTGCAAGAGGAAGAAGGAGGCGGGAGACGAGCTGGAGGTGGTGCCGGAGGAGGGCGGTGCCGAGTCCGCTCTCGGTGCTGATCTGAATCAGGTGGTGTCGGAGGAGGACCGGGCGGTCGTGGATCTGGTGGTGGGCGACGATATCCTGGCGGGCGGCGATCTCGTTGTGGCGGATGTGGGGGAGCAGGTGGCGGTGCAGGACGTGGAGGTCACTTCCGTGGTGGTGGCTGCCATGGCAGCTCCTGCCGTGGCGGTGCCTGGCGTCATGGAGCCTGCCATCGTGGAGCCTGGCATCGCGGAGCCTGCAGTGCATGTTGGCGAGCCTCAGGTGAGTTAAATTTGACGCTCTCTTTTAGATTGTAGGGTTCATATTTATGGTTTTGATTTGTACTTTGGTTTGTGGTTAGGGTTTTGATTTGTAGTTAGGGTTTGTACTTAGGCAGGGGCGAATCTACCGGCTATGCATCATTTTTGTAGATTGATTGAAACCATAGTTTTTCCCCTTCATCTTGTATTTATCTATTAGCCGCGTGATCCGGAATCGGTGATATGTTAGATGATGGAATTTCCTGTTGTAAGGAAATTGGTTGGATTGGATGAAAGCCAGATATTGTTAAATGATGTAATGTGATATATTTATCATTTAGGAGTTCACAGTTATTCTTAAAAATAGCGTTTGAAGGCCATTTTCGGCTATCTCTGCATTCACAGAGGAGCAAATCCCACTGTTGAACCCTCACTAATCATAATTTTCCAATTTACCGATAAACAAAAACTTTTTGATTATCCTATTTCCATATGTTGCTAGCTATCTAGTGTAGATACTTGTGATCTGTCTATGTAAAGTTAGATGAACTGCTGCTACAAACTTGATATAGCTAATCAACCATGTTGTTGAATTGTAGCTTGTTTTTTTTGGATGTTGAATAGCCTATCTTTTAAGGTTATTGTACATCCCCTAGATCTTTGGCATGTTTCCAAGTTTTTTTAGCTCACCATCTTGCTGTAAATCAATTCTTGGGTGTTTCTAGATTCCTTGTTTGTGTGTAGATGTGAAACCTTGCTTTCAAAGTCTCCTGTATGATGGCCAGTGTTGCTTATATGTTGTTCATGATGTTTTCTCTAGGTTGATGCCTAGATAAGTTGCATGGTGCTTGTGTGTTTCTACCACATGTCCTAGTTGTATCAAGTTTGTAGCAGCAGTGGTTTACTCATGTCCTAGTTGTATCATGTTGCATGGTGCTTATATGTTGTGATAAACAAGTTACCACATGTCCTAGTTTACTCTTTCCTAGTGGTTTGTTTCATATGATGCATGTTAATTCATCTTCAGCTAAATTTTGTGGGTTTTGAAGTGGAATATGTTATTGGTTTATTGCTCTAAGCCTGTGATTTTATCTATGGGCTTGTCAAGATTATCCTTTGATAGGAAATGCATATTGTTGACCAATTATGTCCATATATATTTGTGTTATCCATTTGTTTTTTCATATATATAGTTTATTACAAAGTCTGAAATAATTAACTTTGCATCTGTTTGTTTTAATATGGATGTACAGTACATTGATCCATATGGTTTCCAGGAGGATGGAAGCCCACTTTCGGTGATACATTCAACTTTTTACATATTATATTACATTGCACATTCATTTTGTAATATTTTTTTTGCATTTTGTAAGATTGAATGTTTGTTGTGTGCATTGTAGTTTGACTCGCAGGACAGTGATGAGTCTGTGGACAAGAGGAATGAAATTTCCTTCATTCAGAAGGAAGTGATCCAGCTGCTAGCAAACAACCGCGGCCCATATGTGGTGAACAACAGGTACAGGTGCCCATACCATCCTAGGAAGCCTAGGGGTGGGATGCTTGTGAACCTGCTGCAGCACGTTCAGCAGCTCGCCATTGGCAGTTCGGATGCTCGTGAGAAGGCTCAGCATAAGGCTCTGTGGGAGGTGCTTGTCCAGGCAGACTTGGTGTAGTTGTTAGTTATTTGGAATGTTATGTATGGTATGTAAGAACATCTAGTCTATGTTTGCTAGTTCTGGACATGGTAGGTATGATCTTCTGGTGCACTTTCCTGTGATGAAGGTGCTCTTTTTCTTTGGATGTTGTGAACAATCTAACGTTTTAGTTATCTATGACGGTCTGAATCTGTGCTGTTAAAATGTGTGTGAAAATACCTTTTAGTTTGCACTTTTGCCATTATGTTTGAATTTGTTATTTGAAAAATATGTAATGTTTTTTGAGAAACACATATGAGTTTTGAAATCATTTGATTTGAATTGAAACAGAAATTAGAATTGAAAAAACGAAAAACAAATAAGAGGAAAAAATAAATAAACGTACCTGATAACCAGGCTCAGCGAGACAATCTAAGCACTGGGCCAGCTCCCATGCCCGTGGCAGCTCCGCATCGTGGTGGGCCGGCAGTAAATCGGCCCGTTTACGCGTGCTGCCCATGGTGCCGATGTGGGTGGGAGTTTTAGTCCCACCTCGCTAGTTGGAGGCGAGGAGGACCAGCTTATATACCCCGGTCGATGCTCACCCTCGAGCTCCTCTCAAAAAACAAATCCGGTTCACCTGCTATCTTGACCCTGTAATGGGCTGACCTCTGGGGCCGCCAGGCTGTACTACTCTGGTCTAGTTCGCTTGTAATGGGCTTGAGCTAGGCCAGTGTGTGGAACCCAACCTCCAGAGTGTCAAAAAAAATTTAATGATTTTTTTGCCAATTAATATACTGCGTATGTCGGCCTAAACTGGGCCTTTAGGGTCGTTTTCACATTTTTTTAGTCATACGCGCAGCGACAAATATGAATTTTGAACAAGAAAACTTATAAATTTTGAACAAGCAAAATTTTGAACTAGAGCTACATAATTGAACAAGCAAACTTATAAATACCATTTTCATCTTTTGGTGTCTGTCAGCAAGGATGCCTTTAAATACCATTTTCCATTTTAAAATTCAAAATTCAGCTATATTTTGTGAAGGAAGTACAAAATTTATAGTTGAAACCTTTGTTTCACCGGCATGTTTAGGTAGATGGGGACATTTGGTAGGAACATAACCACTTTGGTGGTTTTTAATTTCTATCTTGGTCAATTTGTACCACAAGTCAAAGTTTGGTCAAATATAAGAAAACATGGAAAATTTGAACTATAGCTACACAATTGGAACCTGTAATATTTTGGGAAAAATCATTTTTAGGCCCACAGGATGTGGTTTAACCATGGATCTATTGGTAGATCATCTAGGTTCATCCCTATGGCTACTCGGTGTTCGACGCAAAATTTGACCAGACTTTGACCTGGCAGTATAAAATCACAAAAATTCAAAAAATAGTGAAACCTTGTCCATTGGTCTTAGATTGTACCCTATTTAGAATGAAAAATATTAAACCTTGAGTTTGTGGAAGCAAAGATGAGTTTGTTGTCTCACTCTTGGTTCCAAGTGTGAGTCTCATGGGTGTGTACCCAAATTTCATAGGACATGACCAGCTCCATGTCATAATTTCTCAGAATTGACTCAAACTTGGCAGGGAGGTGTGTCTTGGCATGGCATACATTTCATCTTTTGGTGTCTGTCAGCAAGGATGCCTTTAAATACCATTTTCCATTTTAAAATTCAAAATTCAGCTATATTTTGTGAAGGAAGTACAAAATTTATAGTTGAAACCTTTGTTTCACCAGCATGTTTAGGTAGATGGGGACATTTGATGGGAACATAACCACTTTGGTGGTCTTTAATTTCTATCTTGATCAATTTGTACCACAAGTCAAAGTTTGGTCAAATATGAGAAAACATGGAAAATTTGAACTATAGCTACACAATTGGAACCTGTAATATTTTGGGAAAAATCATTTTTAGGCCCATAGGATGTGGTTTAACCATGGATCTATTGGTAGATCATCAAGGATTATTTGGAAAAAATTATATGGGTTTGAATCATTTTAAATGTAACTTGGAAAAAGAGAAAATACCTAATCATAGATAAATATTAAATAACAAATTGAGTTTTGAAATCATTTGATTTGAATTGAAACATAAATTAGAATTAAAAAAAGAAAAACAAATAAGAGGAAAAAATAAATAAACATACCTGATAACCAGGCCCAGCGAGACAATCTAAGCACTGGGCCAGCTCCCGTGCCCGTGGCAGCGCCGCATCCTGGTGGGCCGGCAGTAAATCGGCCCGTGTACGCGTGCTGCCCGCGGTGCCGA
Source organism: Avena sativa (assembly GCA_916181665.1). NCBI lineage: Eukaryota > Viridiplantae > Streptophyta > Magnoliopsida > Poales > Poaceae > Avena > Avena sativa. The sequence continues at coordinate 432,387,248 of OV702280.1, forward strand.
TGTGGGTGGGAGTTTTAGTCCCACCTCGCTAGTTGGAGGCGAGGAGGACCAGCTTATATACCACGGTCGATGCTCACCCTCGAGCTCCTCTCAAAAAACAAATCCGATTCACCTGCTATCCTGCCCCTGTAATGGGCTGACCTCTGGGGCCGTCAGGCTGTACTACTCTGGTCTAGTTCACTTGTAATGGGCTTGAGCTAGGCCAGTGTGTGGAACCCAACCTCCAGAGTGTCAAAAAAAAATTCATGTTTTTTTTGCCAATTAATGTACTGCGTACGTCGGCCTAAACTGGGCCTTTAGGGTCGTTTTCACATTTTTTTATTCATACGCGCAGCGACGTGGTGGGTCAGATAGGCACGACCGCGTCGTGGCTACATCGTCGCCCTACCGCCGTCTTCTCTGTCCCAGTTTACAACCGTGTTTCGAGTTGACTCCTTCGAGGAGCGACCGTCTCTACCTTGCGGCGACTCGGCGGAGTGCGCCATTCGTATAACGGCGGCGCGGGGGAGAAGTACAGTGGCGGCGCGCGAGAGAAGTACAACGGCGACCGTCTCAGGTATGATCGCATGGATCTATGATCGCATGCACCCTATCGCTTTGTGCCTAGATCTATGATCATGTAGATCTATGATCATGCAGATCTATGATCGCATGGTTTTGCGGTGTGCAGAGAGGGGTTGGCGGGGCCATGGGGACGTTTTGATATGTGGCGACGGAGGTAACATGGTAGGGTGCAGCGGTGGTGGGGATTACTAGGAGAGAGGCCGGGGTTTAGCCGCACTAATTCATGTAGATCTATGATCGCATGCCGGGAGTAAAGATCATGAGCAGCTGATTGAGTTGGGAGTCAAGCCTGACGACTCTTTTGGTTTTCCAATATGACCATGACAATATAGTCCACAGAAAAATTATGGCGTCGGTTATTTGACCATGCCACAAGATACCTTACCGAATCTTCTATTCCCACACTTTTTTCTACAGTCGTCATGCCTTCAATCTTACGAAGATCATCCTGCAAGATATAAAAATTAGCTGGGGTGAATGTGCTGGCCATTGCTAACTCAATTTGCTGCCATTTGGTAACAATCACAGGCATAGTCTGTGAAGACGTGCAGTCATCTCGCGCCTCTGTTTCCCGGATACATACAATGGCATTCTCATAGTGCACAATTAAATCCACAAGCGTCATCCCATAATCGAGGTGAAGATGAAGGGACGAGTTGAGACTTTCACTACGCTGGTTGCTTTTCATCCCTAGCCAAAATCCATCTGCGAGGTAAGCAGCCGCCCATAGGTGCTTCTTCTTGTACATTCTATTTAGCCACGGTTTTGTCTTATCTGTCTGCCATTTTCTCACATATGCGTGCCATCCTTCCTCAAACTTGGCCATCGATTCATCTTGTAGGTGCTGTCAAACACCAAAACGTCACCATAATCTTGGTAGTCCTGACGTGACTGAGAATCACACCAGAAGAGACATTTCAAACGTCCCTTATCGTCAAGCTGATGATCATAAAAAAAGTCAGGGTCCTTTTCCTTCCTGCTTTGCATAATGCCGATGGCCGTGGCCGCATCGCCGCTTGAAAGTAGCTTCCTTTTCTCTCTGGCACACATGTTATACAAATCCTTCCTCGTGAATCCAACTTGATTGTATCTACCGTACTTGCTGATGAAAGAACTCATGATCATATGCTTTCTAATCCCACTAGCTGCCATTGTTAATATCTCTTCTCTTTGGAAATCTTTGATCTTCCTATGAGACCAAAGAAAAGGCACCTCATCAGGTCTAGCTAAAATATGATTGTGCTTGTCATCAAACTTCTTAACACACCAAACACCTTTAGATTTATCTAGCTTCACGACCAGTTGCGCTGTGCATCCACAACGAGATTCTACTCTCAGCTTGTATTTTCTGCCTTCCAAAGGCAAGTATTTGCTACTACGTTTCCCTTCCCTGGAGCATACGAACTGCCTCTTACGTATATCATGCGATGTCTTTTTATTTTCCTTATACCTGCCCTTTCTTATGCTGAATCCATGGTCTTTAGCATAGCTGTTGTAAAATAATAAGCCGCAGGTTCAGAAACAAAAGTCATATCCATTATTTTCCAATACTTCTCCCGCTCTTCACCTGGATGCCCAATATCCCTGTCACATTCCCCCTTATATTCTTTCTCTTTAAGAACATTCCCAAACACCTACAAATCCATAACATATAACACATAAGTTATTAGTATAATGGTACAACTTGGGTATATATATCACATAAAATATGAAACACATACCTCAACATTATCACATGTCTCCAAGTCTGAATCACCATAGTAGTCAAAACTTTTATCACTCCCAACTATTAACTGAACAATTCAATACGAAAATAATAGTAAGTTCTATTTTCATGCAACTAATTTCATCCACATATATACCTACAATAATGCACATACCTTATTCACGTACTCACTGTCCAATACCTCAGAATCGTTCTCCTCATTAGCAACTTCTAACTCAATCTACACAACACAAATGAAAATGAACATAATTTTATTTTGTTGTCTTCATTGCAATTACTAGTACACCACATAAAATTAAGGCCACTCACATTTTCGTCTGATGCATCATCAGGATGGACGTGCCCATCTACATGAGAATCTGATCCATGGTGGTCAGAGGACTCGGAATCTGATCCATGGTGGTGAGAGGACTCGGCCTCATTGTCCAAGTACTCGTCATCTTCTTCCATCATACTTGAACCACTGCTACCCACCATTATCTGCAACCACTAGAAACCATGAGAGTCGGAATTATCTTACGACAACACGGAGGAGTAGGAGGAGGAGCCGTCACCGAACCCTAGAAGGCGACGATATCTCACCTCTGACGCGTACTAGGTCCAGATCGTCTCCGATCTGGAAGTGCTGCGATCTAGACTCGTACGATCTGGAAGTGCTGCGATCTAGACTCGTACGATCTGGAGGTGCTCTGATCTCGATTTTTTCTAGAGGACAGGAGCGGCGATGAGGTCTGTCCCGCGTCTTAGGGTGCCGCCGTGTTTAGAGGAGAGAGGAGCGGCAATGAGGTGCGATCTCGTCGGCTGCTAGGGTTACGCCGCCGGTCGGATCGCCGTGAATCTCACGTGGGACGTAGAACGTGGGACCTAAACCGGCTGCGTAAGGTTCTGAGTAACAGCACCTCTAGAACGTGGGACCTAAACTTTTTTTCCCCCTAAACACACCCTATACAAAACGGATACGTACACCGATACAAAAAACATACACCGCTAAACCGGCTCCTAAACTAACCCGGGACATGCCGTCGAACCACCCAGACCCGGTTTTTCTCTTCGATTGCCCTCGGGGGGGATACCGAAGCAAGCCTCTTGAAGTAATAAGGAATATACCACTGTGCCATCGTGTTCAGACTGACTTTTGGGCTTGGAGTCTGGAACGTACAGGGGTTTTCCGTGTTACCGAGCTCTGGCTTCGACCAAACGAGTACGCGAAGACTGGCTTGATGAGAGACTGGCTTCTTTAGATTATGCTGCTGAGGGAGAGGCTTGGGAGAAGTTATGGAAGGCAGATGTCCTGCCTAAGGTCCGTATATTCTTATGGAGGCTAGCAAAACACTCGCTATCGACAGGGGACGTGCGGCATCAGCGACATATGGCACCCACGGCGGCATGCTCCATTTGTGGGCAGGAGGACTCGTGGCGACATTCCTTAATCGAATGTAATCTCGTGAGGTGTGTCTGGGCACTAACTAAACCGGAAATCGTCGAGCATATTTCCATCACTGCAGAGCCTACACCTCGCCAGTGGCTGTTCTCGATGTTTGATACTATGGAGGGCGGAGATCTTACCCATATGATCATCACGTTGTGGGCTGTGTGGCATGCAAGACGAAAGGCCATCCATGAGGAGGTTTATCAAAACCCGATGGCCACGATGACTTTTGTCAACAGAGTTTTGGACGACCTCGAAGCAAGCAAAGAACCACCGAGTATAAGGCTGGCGAGGGTACCCCCGCCCGCTGGATCCCAGAAGTGGATTGCACCTCCGGCTGGTCGTGTTAAAGTTAATGTCGACGCGGCTGTGGCTAAGACTGAGGCGAGAGGGGCAGCGGGAGCTATTTGCAGATCGGCGGATGGTGCTTTCTTGGGTGCCACGTCGATGGTGTACGATGGGATCACTCACCCAGGAATCCTAGAGGCGCTAGCCTGTAGGGAGGCACTTGACGTGGCTGATGATGTGAATTTGAGCTCTCTACATGTGGCGTCGGATTGCCTCGAGGTAGTGCAGGGTCTGAATGGTTTGAACTTGGGCGTTTTCGGCAGTATTCTGATGGAAGTCCGTGATCGCGCCAGAGCAAGAGGAGATACCTCTTTTCATCATGAGAAGAGGGAATTTAATGGCGAAGCGCACCGTCTGGCGAGATATGCTTCTACTCTGCAAGCGGGTAGATATGTCTGGTTATTAGAACCACCTTCTGGTCTAAACATACTTGTAAACGTTATTGATATATGAATAAAGGTATGTGAGTCTAAAAAAAATTGTTTTTATGGTTTTCTAGCTCCTCTTAATTAGTTATGCTACAATACAATCCTTGCAAGTTTCTGATATAGTTAATGAAATGAAATTAGCAGAAAGGTCCACCCCTTCTATGCTTCCAGGTTCTGAATACTGAAGTTTAGTCTCTTCAGACTTCGCATAGTGTCTGTTCGATTGCATTGCTATTAGTTGTACTGAAGCATATCACAGTAACGCTGTCAGGTTATGGGTACTGAATTTTAGTCTCTTCAGACTTTGCATAGTGTCTGTTTGATCGCATTGCTGTTAGCTGTACTGAAGAATGTCATTGTTATGTTGTTACTTGTGTCTATGGGATGTGTGAGGATGATTGTCTGTGACTGAAATTCAGAATGGATGAACTCGAATTAGCACTAAAATCCGCCATCCATTCTATGCTATCAGTTTCCAAATTCTGTATTTCAGTCTCGTCGGACACTATTACATTGTGAGCGACAATATTTTGGTCAATTTTGTATGTCTAAGATAAGTTTCTAGGCTTGAAGTTAGAATTTTACAGTAGGGAGTAAGATCGTTTCTCAGACAAAAATGTTCTTGTCTGGCACGGCTAGCTACGCCAATACGGCATGTCTATAACATAAGAATTTGATAGTATCGCCAAATCCCAGTCCCACTAATTGTATTGTCAAATGTGCTGAATATGAAAAGTAAGAGATGATCCAGCCTCAAAGTAAAATTATGTGTAGACACTTCTACAGAGACACTTAGGAAGAGGGGATCAGTTAAATATGGAAGCAACAACTGGGGACTTTATTTTCGAATCATATTGTAGACGTTGTGAAGAGGTGATTTTGTTCATATCAGTGTGATTTGTGATTAGAGAAAACAGTGCCTCAAGAATACACTGGCCTAGTCTTATATTGCTTTCATAATTCCCCTGTATAGAGCACTCCTAATTAAAAGAGTACACTGGATCTGCAATTTTTTTAGTATGTGCATAGATATGACAGTTTCCACATGTGCATTGTCATGTACTTTGAGTCTTATGAAACTATGCATGTACTGGACCATGTGCCAGTGACCATGGTCCATGCGAGTATGACTTATAGACACGAGAATATGATTTATAGCATCTTTATTTAAAGCCTGCACTTTGATTATAATTAACAAACACCAGTTATCCCTCGCAAAAAAAAAAAAAACATCAGTCATTGTGCTATCCCCTGATGCCCTACGATGGATTGTTTTGTGTCGAGGGAGGGGCTTTAAGGAACTTTGGAGATAAATGCAGAGCAGTAGGGCAATGGAGCAGAGCAAGAGCAGCCGGCGAGCGCGCGGAGCAGAAGCGCAATGGAGAGGCATGGACAGGCCGTTGTGCCCAAGAGCAGAGCAGCATCGTGCCCGAGAGGTTCAGCTGCTGCGACAGCGACGGAGGCCAGCAAGGAGGGTCTCTGGCGAGCAGTGGAGATGCGGCCAGCTGGGAGGGTCTCCGGCAAACAGGAGCACGAGTAGGAGGGCGAGGGAGAAGCTCTGGAGGCCAGCAAGGAGGGTCTCCGGCGAGCAGTGGAGATGCGGCCAGCTGGGAGGGTCTCCTACAAACAGGAGCACGAGCAGGAGGGCAAGGAGAAGCTCCGGAGGCCGGTGAAGGGGATCCGGCGAGAAGCAGGGAGGAACTCCGACGGGGAGGGTCGGCGGTGGAAAAAAGAATCCGTTTTTCTCTAGATTTCATTTCTAGTGGTGGGAGACTCACTTTAACCAAGTCTGTCCTATCTGCTTTGCCGGCGTACCTAATGTCTTGTATCAAGCTGCGACTCTGGGTTATTGCTGAAATTAAAAAATTGCTGCGGGCCTTCTTTTGGAAAGGGAAAAGCACTTCCAAGGGTAGCGACTGTCTTGTGGCTTGGGACTATGTTTGCCTAGATGTTTCTGAGGGAGGCTTGGATATCAAGAACTTATAGATCCAAAACACCTGCCTCCTGACCAAATTTGTCCATCGCTTCCTTTCTCAACCGGACTCACCTTGGGCTAGATGGGTCAGGACAGCTCACTTCATTGGTACTAATTTCGGTGAAAGTTCAAGGCATCACAGTAGAGCCTGGAAAAAAATTAGTGAACTTTTTGACACATATAGAAATGCTACTTGTGTGCAAATCGGTAATAGGGTAACCACCTCCTTTTGGAAAGACAAATGGACAACTTCTGGACCTCTATGTTACCAATTCCCAGCTCTTTTCTCTCACACCACCAGGCCTAACATTTCCATCAATGACTGCTTGGTGAACGGGGAATAGACTATTCCTCTAAATCATATTACATCAGACCAAGCAGAGAGGGAGAAGGAGGCTCTCTTGTCATTCCTTCATAATTGTCAGCTCAACTCGTCGGTAATTGACAAAAGAGGGTGGAGAATGGATTTAACTGACACCTTCTCTGTCAAAAACCTCTATAGCATCATGAATTGGAGAGGGGTTAAGCACACTTGTGCTGATGCTGTTTGGAAGTGTGCAGCGTCAAAAAAAGGCAAAAATTTTGCTTGGTTGCTGATTAGAGGGAGAATAAAGGTTAGATCGGTTCTCCTCCAGCAAAATATTGTGGACGATGAAAGTTGTCCCTTTGGGTGTAATACTAGGGAGACGGTTGAACACTTTGCGCTCGAATGTAGCCGGACAAAACAAATCCTTTCTTCTCTAGGGATTAACCTCAATGTCCAGGAACTCACTAGCATCTTTGATGAGGCTAAACAAACCTGCTGTGTGCAAAAAAGGAAAGCTTGGGACCTAGTAATCATTGGATCACTATGGAGCATATGGCTGTCAAGGAATAAGAAAGTTTTTGATAACATTGAAATCCCAATTCAGGTCGTCATCAAACAATGTTTGGATACCTGTAAACTTTGGGCGCGTAGAGCGAAGTATGAAGAAAAGCTGGCATTTCTGCGATGGGAGGATGGCTGGACAGTTTGATTGTTAGCGCCTGTAGCGCTCTCCTCTTCTTTTTACTTTCTCTTAAGCTTTCTTTTGTTTTTAGTAGTCTTCTTTGCTTCTACCCCCACTTGTAATCTCCAGACTGTTTTCTGGAGAGCTGCCTCAGCTCTCGGTTTTTCAATAAATTTCCAGGTAGGAGGCTTCCCCCTCCCGTTGATCGTCAAAAAAAAGCAGGAGGGCGAGGGAGCAGCTCCGGCGGCCGGCGGGCAGCAGAGAGGGGATCTGGCGAGAAGCAGGGAGGAAATCCGGCAGCCGGAGGCAATAGGGAGGGGCTCCGGCGAGCAGACGGGAGTAGCTTCGGTGGCCATCAGGGAGGATCGAGAGGGAGGAGCGGTCGCGAGCGTCGCGGATCGCGAATTCCTGAGCGATCAGGAGCTGATTGGGGATCTGAGGACGTCAATGCAAAACGATAAGGGGTTTCCTATAAAATTGAGTACAGTTCAAACAAAATCTCCCTCACGAGTCAGTTATTTTGGGACGGAGGGAGTACATTTTTGCGAAGTGACAATAGTAATTGACAGATATCAAAATTTAATCACTACAACGAGGAAATGAGGATAACCATCACCACTTGGCGAGTTCACGGTTAATCATTAGATCCCTCCTCCTAGCTATACATACACCTAGAATAATTGAGGAGAGAACCCAAGGGCATGTTTGGGCATCGCAAGGTGGTGGTACGGTCTCGATGACGAACATGCCGTCACCGATGAACGCAATCGTGGCTCCCAAACCGGTGCTCATGGTTCGTGTGTAATAGCGTCTAGCTGATCATCTTGCATTCGGACACTGGCTCGAGGAGGCATTTTCTACTTGGCATGAGTAGAGGTGGCCATACCCATGAATGTCGAGCCAGGCGTCGAACTCCATGTCAAATTAGCCATGGTTCATGTCCTCCATGGAGAGGAAGATGGTGTGGCGTATGAGTGCATTTTATGTCATGTTTACCTTTGTTTTTGCATTAATGGTGTTAGTATTTTACTATTTTATTGTGATGGAACGCACCTTTTATGCTTGTTTCACTAAGATCCTAGATTTAAGGAGGTTGATGGACAAATAAACTAAGACTATAATTTTTGGGCATAAATATTGTAACGCCCTCGGATCGGTCCTATGCAGATCTTAGCAATTTCCGTCAAACCCGCATAAAAACGATTCGATGATGTCCATCAAACACTTGCATGCGGGTGGAAAACAAAGTAATACAATTACACAATAGTTCACGATAGAACCCCCACGTATATTTACAACAATGACTCAACAAGTCAAGAATACAAATATACAGTACAAAGATCCAAATCACTTTGAAAATAATACAACATTTAATTATGAATAGAAATGCAAATGGGACTAAAAGTTCTACAGAATAACCAATGACGTTCATAACCCTGCCTAGGCCAAGCTGATGGCTGACGTGGAGCCTGTTGGGAACACCAAGGGCAGGGTGTCAAGCAACACAGCAGCAAGTTTTCCCTCAGTAAAAAACCGAGGTTATCGAACTAGTAGGAGGAAGGAAACGTCTCAAAGGTGTTGCAAGTAAAATGGAAACCTGTAAAACACAAACTCAAGACTTTGCTCCAATAAATCAGTGAGGTTGTCAAGCTCACCGGTTTATTGTAAAAAGGATTAAATGTATGGTGTGGAAGGTAAAGGTTTGCAGCAAGTAACAAGTAACAGTGCAAGATGTATCAATGGTAAAGATTGGACTGAGGTCCATAGTTCACTAGAGGTGCTCTCCTTAGATAAACAACATGGCATGAAGGGTAAAAAAAATAACAGCATGGCAATTGACAGAAATTGAGCAAGGCATAACAATGCAATACCAGACAAAAAGATCCTATGAGATTCGATTGGACAATACAACAATATACATAGACCGCCATCCAACTGCATCTATGACTAGAAGTCAACCTTCGGGTTATCATCCGACCCCCCTTCAGTATTAAGTTGCAAACAACAGACAACTGCTTTAAGAAAGTGTGTAAGGTGAACAATCCACTTGTTCCATGAACAAGAGACCGTTGTTTTCTCCCTAGTGGCAACAACACATCTACAACCGAAGAGATTTCTGTCACTTCCCTTGGAAACTAGAGGCATGAATCCACTATCGAGCATAAATACCCCCTCTTGGAGTCACTAGCCACTACTTGGCCAAGATAGCTACTAACAACAGAGAGCATGCAAGATCACAAACAACATAGACATGATAGTATCAAATAGACAAAACCATTAATCAATCTGACATAGTAATCTCAATATCCATCGGATCCCCGCAAACACAACATGCATGATTACAAATAGATTAGATCTTGATCATGAACAGATCTCACAAGATCTATATATGAAAGCACAAGGAGGAGATACAACCATCTAGCTACTACATGGACCCATAGTCCAAGGTGGAACTACTCACACTTCATACCGGAGAGAAGGCCTCCGGGATGATTTCCCCTCCGGCAGGGTGCCTGGAAGAACTTCGGATCCCCCCCCCCGATCTAAAGACGACGGTGGCGGCGGCTACAGAAGGTTTCGGGGAGTTTTGATCGGGTGCCTAGGGTTTCTGCATCGGGGGATTCTTATAGGCGAAGAGGCGAGGTTGGAAGGCGGCCAGGGCCCCCACACCCTACCTAGGAGCGAGGTGGTCCCACCCACGCCTAAGGGGGTCTGGCCGCCCTAGTTCGGTTCTCCGTCTCGTCTTCTGGCTTCGTGTCCCCCATGGTAAAATATTGACTTCGGATTTTGTCCCGTCCAATTCCGAGAATATTGATTTTCTGCCTTTCTGGAACCAAAAACAGAAGAAAACGGGCAACTGACACTGTGGCAACTTGTTAATAGGTTAGTTCCAGAAAAGATATAAAAACACCTCAAAGTGTAGATAAAGCAAACCAAAGTAGATACTAAACAAGCATGGAGCATCAAAAATTATAGATACGTTTTCGACGTATCAAGCATTCCCAAGCTTAACTCCTGCTCGTCCTCGAGTAGGTAAGTGATAAAAAGAATAATTTTTGAGGTGACATGCACCATCAAAACCAAGATCAAACCATTTGCAAGCATTGAAAGCTGGGATCAAAGAACTCTAAACATGTGCACGAAAGATGGAGTTCTAACAATAAGACATATTAACTATGCATGCAACATGAAAGTCTACAAACAAAGATCATGAATAACATGCATTGAAAAACGTTTATTTGTTTGTTTCACATATAGAAAACATGGCATAGTGGCATTCAGCTTGTCCCTCATAGAGTAGCAAATAGATGCATAGGACACCTTCAAAGTTCACAAGGGTGATTAGAAACAAGTAGCACAAGTACAAGTAATATCACAATATGCATCAATCAATAAGTTTTGGGTCACTGCACAAAGAATGACAACTATGCTCTCTTAATGGTGCCTAAAAGTAGAAGGTGGAGACTCAAATAATGGTGGAAGAAAAGCCTTTCATAAAGGAAGAAGGGATTTCAAGTTTCAAAAAGAGCTTCCAAAAATTATGGTACTTGTTAGCTTTCAGCCCTCATTGCCCCTATCATAAGCATCTTGAAGTGGTTAAGGTTAAAGTGAACAAGGATGGAGTATATGCTTGACAAAGTATAAGTTGGCAATCTCAAGTCCCTTGAATACGAGGACCACAACTCATGCTACTCAACTTCAGTCACCTGCAATTTTGTGTCATTATAACTAGTACATGCGTATCATAGAGAACCGCCGACGGGGTACCCCTTTCACATGGTACAGGAGCTATCCCATAACCAAAATGACAAGGCAAGCAGACAATGAGCATCTCAGCGATCTTTTTATTTACTATATGCATAGATTTTTATTGAGGATGCTTCATAGAAAGCTCACTATGGTGATGCTGCAAGTTTCCACCATGATTAGGCATGGCTTAGGCTAGCGGTCCAGACATTTCTATAACACAAAATAAATACTCCATGGACTTACAAGTTCCCTCTTTATTTCACACTGGTGACATCCATAGACAAAAGATCATGATATCAACTGAGTACAAAGTACAAGTGCAATGTTGAAAGCGTTCCCCGTGACAGAACGGTTCTACTAATTCCAACGTATAAGTGCAAGCATATACAGCAAAGATGACACAATGGTTCAAATTTATTAGGGGCAAAGAATATAAAGTGTGCCATCAAGTTTGTGAGGGCTTTAATTGTTGGAGATATGCCCAAGAGGCAATAATAAAGAGGTTATTATCATTTCTTCATGCTTATGATAAATGTTTACATACCATGCTATAATTGTATTAACCGGAAACATTAATACTTGTGTGATTTGTAAACATAAAAGAATCCCTAGTAAAGCCTCTTGTTAAACTAGTTTGTTGATTAATATATGATCATGGTTTCCTGATCATGAACATTGAGATGTTATTAACAAAAAGACCATATCATTAGGAGAATGGTGTGATGGACATACTCCTATAGTTAAGCATAGCATAAAGATCAAGTCATTTCAATAGTTAGTTTGCTATAAGCTTTCTGATACATAGTAACCTAATTCCTTCGACCATGAGATCATGCTAATCACCATCACCGGAAGGATGCTTTGATGAAATCAAACACCATACCGTAACTGGGTGGCTATAAAGGTGGCATTGAGTATTCAGAAAGTATGTGTTGAGGCACATGGATCAAGAGTGGGATTTGTCCATCCATATGACGGATAGATATACTCTAGGCCCTCTCAGTGGAATGTCATCCAATTAGCTTGCAAGCATGTGACTGGCTCACAAGGGATCACATATCATATGAACGAGAAAAGAGTACTTATCGGTAACAAGGTTGAACTAGGTATGCAGAGATACCGACGATCAGACCTCGGATAAGTAAACTATCGCGAGACAAAGGGAAATTGGAATCGTATGTAAATGGTTCATTCGATCAATAAGTAATCATAGAAATATGTGGGAGCCATATGAATTTCAATATTCCTCTATTGGTTATTGATTGGAGAAGAGTCTTGATCATGTTTGCATAATTCACGAACCGTAGGGAGACACACTTAAGGATTCGATATTGTTTAGTAGATATGGAATGTGAGTAAAGAGACCAAATGTTGTTCGGAGTCTTGGATGGGATCCAGGATATCACGAGGAGATCCGGAATGGTCCGAAGAATAAGATTCATATAAGGAAAGTCCAATTTCGGGGTTCGGGAATGATTCCGGTGTTTTCACCGGAATGTTCTAGAGGGGTCTAGAAGGTTCACCGATCCGGAAGGGGAAGGGTACATGGATGTGTCATGACAAAGTGTAATGGTTGCATCATGTCCTAGGTCACTTGGCTGGACACTTGGAAGAGAGAAATCAAACTCTAATTTGAAAGTCAAAAAGGCAGTTTGAAAAAGTCAAATCCCAACATGGTTTCCGAGTTAGGGAGGGTTTCTGAGTTAGGGAGGGTTTCCACCTAGGTTGGGAACACCCTTGGACGCCCCCACCTATATAAGGAGGGGTGGGGTGCACCCCAAGGTATACCCCTTTCCCTAGGCGCATAAGAAACCCTAGGTTGGCCGCCGCCCCCCTCTCTAGTTGTGGCCAATCTAGATCTCCTCTAAACCGCTACCAACTAGCTAAACCCTAATTGCTAGCTACCTCTAAACCCTAGACCACGGGGGCTCCCTCTACTCCACCATACCCGCTCTGGCTTAGGCGAAGCCCTACGGGATCTCCCCTCTACTTCCGACACCACGCCGTCGTGCTGCCGGAATCGCGAGGAGAGAACTACAACCTTCGCTACCTGCTGGAACAAGGGAGAGGAAGGTCTCCATCGAGTACCATACATGTGATCGACTGCGGGAGCGCTGCCGAAACATGGCGACGGAAGTATCGCCTACACGATCTTGAGATCGGCAAGTGAACGACTACATCACCCACGAGAATCTGCTCTCGTTTACCGCTTTGGATCTTCGAGGGTTAGTACTCTATCGACTCGTTGCTACAATCTAGTAGATAGATCTTGGCTTGTGTGTGTTCATGCGATAGAATTTTTTTGTTTTTCATGCTAAAAACCCCTACATTAATCACTAAGTTTTCACATAACAAAATAGTTTTTAATTAGAAGATAGCTGAAAACAAGAATATACTTGGAATGGTGTAACACACCATGCATAGGAGTTTATAGTGGACACTTTGGAATAACTTGGTTTCTTGGGAGTTGGAAGCATGAGTAGAGCTTACTCATACAAGTGGAGGATAGCAAAAGACTGGGAGCAACCAACTAAGAGAGCAATAATGGCCATAATCATGTAGAGCAACAAAACATTACTAATCAAAGCATAGAGTGGTACTACAAGTCAAGGACTGAATGATCATAGAGGCTATGGTGACTTGTTCATAGTCATAACATGGTGTAGCATGTGCCAAGTCAACCCAAACAAAGCATCAAAGGATAATACCACAATACTATGCTTTTGCATGCTAAAACAATGCATAATTCTTTCAAGGCACACTAAGCAATCCCAATTTTTTGGAACAAGACATGATACAGCAATAATCACTAAGCATAAGGTCAAAACAACACCTAGCATGTCATGCTAAAGTCTAAGTCATAGTCAATGCAAGATCCTCTTGCACTTATCAAGCAAGAACTTCCTACTCCTTTCCAACACCAAGCAACTTATTTGAAACAACACAGCGAGAACGGGTGTCCAAACTACTTTATTCAAACAAACTAAAAACTAAGCAAACCAAACGAAAACTAAGACGCTCCAAGAACAACACAACAGTGCATGAAGCAATAAAAACGAAGTGTCTAGGAAGACCCGAGCTTTTTATTGATGAAGAAGGGGATGCCTTGGGCATCCCCAAGCTTTGACGCTTGTACCTCTTGTATATTTCTTGGGGTGACACCATGGTCGCATCCCCAAGCTTGAGCTTTTGTCCATTCTTCATCTCATTGCATCATTCTATCTCTACACCTGAAATTTTTCCTTCATACAAAACTTCACACAATCTTCATTAGCAACATTAGTGTATTCAAAAGATAATAGACCCTTGAGTTTAGCTTTGGAATAGCAAGACTTTTCACTAAAAACACAAGCTACTGTAGGAACTCCTTCAAAAAGCTTAATTCACATAAAGAGAACTCAAAAAGGAATCAATAAGAAGCAAATGCAAATAATGGCAGAAATCTGTCAAAACAGACCAGCAGGTAGAAACCGATTTTTTTGAAAATCTTATGTTGCTCACATAAAAAAGTGTTGGACTAACAAAAGTTAGATAACATACTGGGGGATTTATTAATAAATTTTCACCTCAATCTGACTTACATAGACTCCTCAAGAATTTTTATGGTAGAGGACAGAAATCTGTTTTGGGATAGCAACTCACCAAATCTTACTTCCCTCTCATTATAGGTCATTCTTGGCACAAAAAGCAAACAAAAAGGATAAGGAGAGGTCATTAATGAAGTAATAACTTCCAAGACTCAAGGAAACTCTTGGTTTATCTCCCAACAAGTACTTTACTTTAATGCCTTTAAGTTAGGCACAATAGCTTGAGAAGATGCTCACATAAGAAATATGAATTGAAGTAAAAGAGAGCATCAAGAAGAAAATTCAAAACACCTTTAAGTCTAACCCTCTTCATATGCATAGGAATCTTGTATGCAAATAAATTCACAAAGAACAAAGTGACATGCATAGGAAGATGAAACTAGAGTAACCTCAAAACTTTCAGCACATAGAGAGGTGTTTCAGTACCATGAAAACTTTTACAACCATATTTTCCTCTCTCATAATAATTTTCAGTAGCCTCATGAATAAACTTAACAACATATCTAGCACATAAAGCATGCTTTTCATGATCTACAAACACATAATTTCTATCAAGCTCAAAAATAGTGGGATTAAAACCTTCACAGGTTTTACCCAAAGTAGATATTTCAAAAGGATCCACAGGAACATAACATTCATCCTACTTTGGTAAGAATGGGGGACAATCAAATAATGTAAGGGATAAAGAGTTACTCTCATTAGAAGGTAGGCATGGGTATATGTTGCAATTATGCCCTAGAGGCAATAATAAAGATGTTATTATTATAATTCTTGTTCATGATAAAGTTTATATTCCATGCTAGAATTGTATTAAGCGGAAACTTTAATACTTGTGTGGTTTGTGAACAACACCGTGTCCCTAGTACGCCTCTATGGACTAGCTCATTGATTAATGATGGTTAAGGTTTCCTAACCATAGACATGAGTTGTAGATTAATAATGAGATCATATCATTGGGAGAATGGTATGATGGACAGACCCAAACTAAGCGGAGCAATTAGATCGTGTCATCGTGTTCATCTTTGCGAAGCTTTTCTTATGTCAAATATTGTATTCCTTAGACCATGAGATAATACAACTCCCTGGTATCGGAAGAAAACTTTGAGGTCATCAAACGTCATCCTATGAGAGGGTGATCATAAAGGTGTCTCTCAGGTGATCAGAAAGTACCTGTTGGGTTGTATGTATCGAGATGGGATTTGTCCCTCCCAAGTCGGAGAGATATACTTCGGGCCCACTCGGTAATCGATATCAACACCGCTTGCAAGCATGTGGTTAAAGAGTTAATCACAAAGTGATATCGTATTAAGGAACGAGTAAAGTACTTGCTGTGAACGAGATTGAACTAGGTATGACGGTACCGACGATCAAATCTCGGGCAAGTAAAATATCGCGAGACAAAGGGAATATATATGGGATTGATTGAATCCTGGCATCGTGGTTCATCCGATATGATCATCGATGAATGTGTGGGAGTCAATATGGGTTTCCAGACCCCGTTGTTGATTATTGATAGAAGATCATGTCTGCATATTCTCGAACCCGAAGGGTCACACACTTAATGTGTCTCGACGCTAGGATAGATTGGATAATTGGTTTATGAGTTTTTGTTCGGAGTCTCGGATGGGATCCGGGACATCACGAGAGGTTCCGGAATGGTCCGGAGAATAGGATTCATATAAGGCAATGCAGTTTTTGGAGTTCGGAATTGTTTCGGGTTAATCAGTATTGTACCGGAAGCTTCTAGAACTTTCCGGAGTGGGACCAACATGGCCCCACTTGTCGGGAGGGCATGGGCCTATGAGGGAGTTTCCTGGCCGCATTGGGCCAGGGGCACAAGCCCCATAGGGCCCAGCCGGCCAAGCCTAGGGCAAAACCCTAGGGGAGCTTCTAGAAGGGGAGGGACTTGCCCCCCACTCCTCCCTCCTTGGCCGCCGGCCTAGGGCTTGGGGGAGGGGCTAGGGCTGGCCACCCACCCCTCTATATAAAGAGGGCTGGGGGCGCACCCCTCCCCTACACCTCCTCAACAACCCTAGCCGCCCTGCTGCCCCTCCTCTCTCTCTCCCTCCCGACTGCGCGTAGGCGAAGCCCTGTCGCAGAAACTCTCCACCGCTTGCACCGCGCCATCGTGTTGTAGATCTAATCCATCTCTCCACCCCACTTGCTGGACCGAGGAAGGAGGAGACATCGAGGTGCCGCACGTGTGCATCTCTCGGAGGCATCGCCACTTGCGATGTTAGATCGGATCGGATCGCGAGGAGGAGAAGCGAGTACGACTACATCACCCACGTTCCGTTGAACGTTCCGCTGTGCGAATCTTCAAGGGTATGAAGATCTCATCTATTCTCCCTCGTTGTTTGAATCTCCTAGATTAGATCTTGGCTTTCCTGTTCGCATCCGTAGAATTTTTTTGATTTACTATGCTGCGAAACCCTTCAGTATATAATCCATTCTTCCTCCTTTTGTTCATCACTCTCCTCCTCTTTTTCATCTAATGAGCTTCCAGTTTCAACAATTTCTTATTCCATAGGCTCCTACAAGGCATTAGTCTCTTCCATTTGTGGAAAGCATGTATTAAAATATTCAAGAATATAGCCATTTGCTTCCTTGTAATTATCAAAGCAAAATTTAAGTATCTCATAAACCTCATATTGATAAGGTGCATCATCAGTATTTTCAAGCAAACTAGCAAGTTCAAATGCACCCTTGAAAGCAATAAATTCTTCAATTTGTTCCACATCATTAAAGTCATAATTTCCCTTAACATAAGAAGATATGATAACATTATCATTATACTCACATTAAAAAGGAAGGTGTTTATACCTCCTATAGGAACAAGATTTATCAAAGCAATAAGTAACATTATAAGTAGATCACATGTCTCTAGCAATAGTATTCAACTTATCAATTTGTTCCCATAAGTGTTTCCATTTTTGTGACAAACGGTGTTCCTTGTAATAATACTTTTGTTATTCTATGAACCCACCTTGCCAATAAGAACTAGTTTCAAAGAAACCATCCATTGATAGAAAGCATGACAAAGCAATGCAATAACAGACCAGCAACTAGAGCAGGAACTAAATTTTTTGTGTTTTTTTATAAGAGAAAGCAAACCTAACTAGACTAATTTTTTTGTAGTTTTTGATAAAAGAGGCAAACAAAACCAAGCAAAAGAAACTAAGCAAACTAAAAACAAAGTAAAGAGAAAGGTTTCGGATGATTCCCCTTGTGAAGACGTCCTTAGCCTCCCCAGCAACGGCGCCAGAAAAGCTTGATGGCTGACGTGGAGCCTGTTGGGAACCCCAAGAGCAGGTTGTGAAGCAGCACAGAAGCAAGTTTTCCCTCAGTACGAAACCGAGGTTATCGAACCAGTAGGAGGAAGGAAACGTCTCAAAGGTGTTGCAAGCAACGTGGAAACCTGCACAACACAAACTCAAGACTTTGCCCCAACAAATCAGTGAGGTTGTCAAGCTCACCTGTTTGTTGTAACAAATGATTAAACGTATGGTGTGGAAGGTAAAGGTTTGCAGCAAGTAACAAATAACAGTGGAAGATGTATCAATGGTAAATATTGGACCGGGGTCCATAGTTCACTAGAGGTGCTCTCGTTAGATAAACAACATGGCATGAAGGGTAAACAAATTACAGCAGGGCAATTGACAGGAACTGAGCAAGGCATAACAATGCAATACCAGACAAAAAGATCATATGAGATTCGATTGGGCAATACAACAATATACATAGACTGCTATCCAACTGCATCTATGACTAGAAGTCCACCTTCAGGTTATCATCCGAACCCCCTCTAGTATTAAATTGTAAGCAACAGACAACTGCTTTAAGCAAAGTGTGTAAGGTAAACAATCCACTTGTTCTATGAACAAGAGGCCGTTGTTTTCTCCCTACTGGCAACAACACATCTACAACCGAAGAGATTTTTGTCACTTCCCTTGGAAACTAGAGGCATGAACCCACTATCGAGCATAAATACGCCCTCTTGGAGTCACTAGCAACTACTTGGCCAAGATAGCTACTAACAACAGAGAGCATGCAAGATCACAAACAACACAGACATGATAGTATCAAATAGACAAAACCATTAATTAATCTGACATAGTAATCTCAATATCCATCGGATCCCCGCAAACACAACATGCATGATTACAAATAGATTAGATCTTGATCATGAACGGAGCTCACAAGATCTATACATGAAAGCACAAGGAGGAGATACAACCATCTAGCTACTACATGGACCCATAGTCCAAGGTGGAACTACTCACTCTTCATACCGGAGAGAAGGCCTCCGAGATGATTTCCCCTACGACAGGGTGCCGGGAAGAACTTTAGATCCCCCCGATCTAGGGACGACGGCGGCTATAGAAGGTTTCGTGGAGTTTTGATCGGGTGCCTAGGGCTTCTGCATCGGGGGCTTCTTATAGGCGAAGAGGCAAGACTGGGAGGCGGCCAGGGCCCCCACACCCTAACCAGGCGCAGGGTGGGCCCACCCGCGCCTAGGGGGGTCTGGCCGCCCTGGTTCGCTTCTCCGTCTCGTCTTCTGGCTTCGTGTCCCCCACGGTAAATTTTTGACTTCGGCTTTTGTCCCGTCCAATTCCGAGAATATTGATTTTCTGCCTTTCTGGAACCAAAAACAGAAGAAAACAGGAAACTGACACTGTGGCAACTTGTTAATAGGTTAGTTCCAAAAAAGATATAAAAACACCTCAAAGTGTAGACAAAGCAAAGCAAAGTAGATACTAAACAAGCATGGAGCATCAAAAATTATAGATACGTTTACGACGTATCACAAGCTAAAAGGATAACCTTGCTAGCGCCTTCAAACTCATACCTGTCAATTCAAAGGGGTGCCAACAAAGGACAAAGGAAAAAAGGAGAGGTCAATATTGATGCCAGTTGCGGTGACCCAGCATACCACTGCATGATATAGTACACTATAGTCGTTGACATAACACTAATGAAACACCGTTCACTAGTATTACATCCCTTAGAGTGGTACACCAGAAACACGGTAGGTCCAAGACATGACTATAGGTTACAAATCGACTCTTTACACAAGATCCAGAGAACACTCTAGGTTAAAGAGAGAGAAGGAAACTTCTTACAAAGAAGAATTAGAAATAACAACTCAAAAAAACTATTATACTAATAAGACTAGTACCTGAACTATTTGTCTGACATTGCTGCTATTGCAATACTCTACAGAAATAGGTTCTATGGCTACAGATTATATTCCTATCCAATCAGTAACTTCATCTTCTCTTTAATTGATGTATATGTTGACTTCCTTAACTTCATTAAAGACTTGAGTTGTTGATGAAGACTTCCTTGAGTAGGAGTTGATGTAGACGTCGTCTGAATGGCTTCAGAATCTAGCAAGGGTTAAGAAGATACGTTGAGTACAAGTACTCAACAAGTTCACTAGAAAAGGAGTGTTTGATGCACTATATCTACAGCCACAGACCATAGGTCATAGGCAATGCAGGTTTTCGTAAACATTTCTTCAAAGGTTGCTTTTATTCTAAAAAGCTATGTCCGTCAGCCTTCACAGGTTTACCAGAACTTTCATGGAGTTCCTTTCCTGCCGCGTTCGTAGCTCCTTTCCAGAACAGGGAGTGACAAGTTACAGTTCTTACACTATGCAGAGGTGCGTTACTTTACCCATGAGAGATCAAATCCTTGTTGCACAACCGGGCAATCTTTCTCGTCCACAATTCCGTGATGTGGGGCCCAGTAGATGATCCAAGCCAATCACTGCCCTTTCTCACGACCCCACAAGCAGAACAACCTCTATTAATCCGCATAACAGTTAACTATGGTTGACTCCTTGTGGACTCTAGTGAGGAGACAAGAACCTGGTCGCCCCCATCAATATGAGCACATACCTACGATGGTCTCTCTCAGGGATAGTCTAGACACCAATATCAGGGGAACTAAGGGGTCCCACCCATGCCGAGTCTCTTATTTACATCAGCGTCATGAGATGGGCATCTTGTTCATGTGAAAGGAGGAATATCCAGCTGACTTCTTCGTCCCATTCCAAATCTCATGGTTCACGCGTGATATACGACGCAAGAATCACTGGTGACATTGGTTGTTAAGTCCTAGATAATATGTTCCTTTACCACCGGAACTTTCATATTAGGTTATTACCTCATGGTAAATAACCTATAATCATATTATTATAAAAATAGTGTTTTTTGACTTTTTGAAATGCAGGTGATGACAACATTGAATTTGCAAAATACTTTACATAAAATAATAAAAGGACATGAGAAAGTGTGAACTTGCCTTTTGTGATTGCAAGATTATGCACTCACGATCTTCGAGACAATATAAAAGATCCAATATCTGAAATCAGCATCATTGGTCCGGTAAGGAGTAATGTTTAAAGAAGCAAGCTGCTTGAATAAGTAATGTAATACAATTTAGTAAACTCGAATTCCCGGAATAACGTTGTTCTAGGGTTTGGATACTAGAATTGGTTTCTTTAGAATGTGTTGTTCTTTTAGATAAGTTTCACACTTCTGCTTCTTATTAAGGCTTATGTGTGTGAAACAACATGTAATTATGATATCATACAACAATAAGATACACAAATGTGAATGCTACTCAAAGGCTGGTTATATAAGAATTGTTTGATCTTCAAATTTTACTTTACAAGTAGTGGTATTTATAAGGAACTTAAGTGTTAACAATCTTAAATATACAAGTAAAGTAGAAAGTAATGTGATTATGATTAATTGTCATCTGTTGACTATGATAATAGTCCTTGAGTTTAGTTGTTAAGAGTTAGAGGAATTATTATAGAGTTGTTGTTTGAAGTGGCAAAAAGAATAACCTTCGAAGAAAAGGTTTCTTTGATAAGGTTTAAACAATCTTTAATGGTTAATAGAATGTGATTGATGTTGTTTGCGCTTGCTCGAATAGTTTGGACTTGAGATGCTTTAGGTCTTAATTAAAATAGACCAAAGTTAACTATAAAAACATAAGTAGTTTATTAGACCTGATGTTTATAAGCTTTTGAGACTAAAGTTAACTTTAAAAGGGTAAATAAACCTAAGGTGTAATTTGTTTTAATTATTCTCAAGTTTTGGATTTATGATAAGTATGACTAAGGTGTGGAGTTATTCACATTATATTTAAGTGAATGATTAGCTTAAATTTGTTTTGCTATTATGAAAATAATATGTATACATCTAATGGAAGTATAATTAGATGATCTTGGTAATTTGTTAGGATTTGAAGTTATGTTAAGAATGATTAAGATATAATGATTATTCACCATATTATATATGAGTGATACATAATGTTTATTTAAAAGGTTTTTTATTTGAATTTTAAGATTTTAAAAGAATATTTTAAAGTTAATAGTTATACTTAAACTTAATTATGAATCCAAGTTATGGTTTCGGAATTAGTACTTATATATTAAATATTTAAGGTTTTATATAAAATTATGATTATTTCTTACTTAAGGATTGTTTTGAAAGAATTTACAAAAGTAGGTAATAGATAAGGATTTATTACTTTAGGACACTAAAACTTTGGATTATTATATTTAGTATTATTCTAGTAAAATATATTTACGTAAAAATAATTTTTATTTATTTTTGGGTATTATGTTTTTTTATAAAATTCTACAAAAGTTTTACTGTCCTTAATTGATTATTTCAATTTTTATTTGTAAAATTTTTAAGTTAGTATTTTGGTAAAATAATAGATTTATTTTTTTATATACAAAAATTATTTTAATATATTTTTAGGATTTTTCCTTATTTTATTATATTTTATTTAAGATTTTAGTATCTTTAATATTTAGTATTATTTAATTTAAATCAAACAAGTAGTTTTATATTTTTCTTAGATGGATCTCATTTTTGTGATTATTTAGATTTATTATATATATTTTATGATTTTTCTATAATTTTCTAAGCTTTAAATATCTTCAGGGTCATATTTGTAAATTTGTATTTTCCTTGATTCATTTTATTTTGTTTTAAAGTGGGCCTGGTACCCAGCAATGGGCTAAGCTAGACCAACTGGGGCACTAGATCGGTCAAACCGACCCAGCCCGCAGCTCGCCCCATCACCCCGAAGCTCCTCTTCTCCTCTGCTCCTCTCGTTCTGGCCACCGTTATTGCTCCGCCAGATTCCGGCGAGCCCCGACTGTCACGGCTGCCACCACCGATAGCCCTAGCTCCGCCACTTCTTGGCTGACCAGACCTCCAATCCTATTTATTTCTAAGGCTTTATCGAGCTCTCCCCCTTTCATTTTCTGGCGCTAGGGTTTGATGTTGAGGTCGTCGTGTGCCAGTGGTCCTGTGGTGCTCTTTGTCGACCTGGACCTCGGTTTCCTCAACTCGACGCTGGCGGGAAGGTGCGCATGCGTAACCCCGGTGTCTCCTACTCCTAATACCCGCGGGACGGCGCGGACAGCACAACCCCTACATCTGGTGCTTCTGCTGATTCGTTGATGGTGTTGGACAGGAGTTGTTCTATGGCTTCGTCAAGCCTACACTCCAGGTGCTCGGTACCCTCAGTGAGCTCTGATTCCATATGACCAGCCTTCGTGCTGATGGCCCTGATCCATTGTTCTGCTATGATTGTTTGTTGTTCATCAATTGCTAGCCAAAATCCCTAAACTTGGATGAGCAAGTGCTCTAGTGGTACTAATTTGGATTAGTGGTTCTGTGGTTGTGAGCTTAGTTTACTTAACAGTGTTGTGTTATTGGTTAGTGAGTTATTCTGCTAATCTGGATTCTGGTTGGAATTTATGGTAGAAAGTGGATACTATATTTGTCAGTTGCTAGTGAATATAATGATATTTGACACATGTGATAGTGAAGTTGTATTCTTGATCCTTGGTTTTGTATCCAAGAAACCTGCTTCTCAAGCAGATATGTTTTGCTATGAACTTGTTATAAGTGGTAAGCTTGTTTATATGTTGATAACTATCTCCAAATGATTCCTAGTGTTTATACTTACGCTGTGTTTGGATGTTGGAAACTTGCCTCGGAATTGAATTGGACTAAAAATTCCAAATCCATGATGGAAAGAAAATGGGCACAATTTCCAATTCAGGTGTTTGGATGTGTATGAAATTTTCCCTTGGAATCAAAGGGTGGCACCTATTTCCAAGTCCTGTTTGGATGAACAAAACAATGGAATTGAAAGTTATGTTGGATTTTGACAAATTGAGGAAGACAAGAGGAAGATGAGGGACATGGAGATGCCGACGAACTACCAGGGATCCACCGCCACTAACCTGGCTTTGATTCTCAAGCTCCCGCCGTCGTCTAGGGTTAGCATCCGCCGCCGTCTAGGGTTAGCTCCCGCTGCCACTCACCTGGTGCTGATGCTCGAGAGGGGAAGGGGATCGAGAGGAGGCGAGGAAGGGAAAGATGATGGCGGGGAAGGGAAGAGACGGGGCAGCTCCCGGCGGTGGCGCTGGGGATAGAAGGGCGCGGTCACGATCACGTGGAGGTGTCATCGAGCAGGCTTCGCTCGCGGAAACGAACGGTATGCGCATGGGAAGGAGATTCCGCGCGTTTCCGAGCAGGTGAGCTCGGAAACTCCCGAGGCTGGGCGGGCGCTAGCGGGGATTACGCTCGGAATTGCTTCCTCTTTCCACGCTTTAATTCCAAGACCCTCCCAAACACTACAATTTTGTCCAACGATTCCAGAATTCCAATTCCGAGCCTATTTTCCAACATCCAAACACAGTGTTAGGAAAATTATTTGAATTCTTAATAGGTGAGGAAGTGACCAAATATGTATACTATCAACATGATAGTCAGATGATTATAAATGATTCCTAGGATTTGGCTAGGAAGATGATTTTATTTTATTTGGGCTTATGTGATTCTCTCATTTAGCAAGGCTTTTCCTTAATATCTACCACTGTGGTGCCTCCATTGGAGTGTGCATAATGGTTTGCTATTGTGCATGATCTGCTATGCTTAGTGGTTTTACTTTATAAGATCATACACCTGATGATGCAATGATGAAAAAATATATAGTAGACCATTTCCTTGCCAATGATGTGGAAACTGAGGCCAACATATGATAGAGAAACGGATGCTATGGTTGGGCACTCTATATGCTCTATGATGATCCTTGCATCCAGGTGTATGCAGATCTGAGGGCTATTCCCTACACCACTATTTCCTCCTAACAAAATCTAATAAGAGAAGATGTGGTACTTAATCTGTTGTGTTAACAACTGAGTGGCTTCTACTATTTGGAATATGCCACTGTGGTGCCTCATTAGAGTGTGCATAGTGGTGATCCCATAATGGTATGATCTGCTGCTTTTTCCCTACCAATGATGCAAAAGACTGAGACCCTTTTCTTATTAAGAACAAATTTCTGTACTTGATTATTAGACTAACCTATGATGCAAAAGCTAAGGCACTGTAACATCCCAAAAATATTAATCAAGGTTACCAATTCCAATCACCCAAATTTAGGGTTAACAAAAACTTTTGTTAATTAAAATCCATATGAATGCATGTGTGTATGTGATGAATGCATGAATGCTTGTATGGACTTGTTTGATTATTATGAATGGCAAGGATTGGTTTAAGGATGAAAACAACATCAACTAAATCATTTCCAAGCAGAATCAAATGAAGAAAAATTCAAGAACAACCCATATAAGCAAATGGTCACTTTTGCCAATCTTGCTCACTAGACCACTTTGAGTGTTGCTAGTCCAAGATTTCTAAAAGAAACAAATCCAATTCTTTTCACCCCTTGAAAGACCAAGTAAAAGTGAACCCAAGCCCACCTTGCAAACCCACAAAAACATTTGGAAACCCTATTCAAATGACATTTAAAAATGGAATCTAGTTAATATGGTAATATCACCATTTCTCAAAACCCAACCAAACCAGTTCACCTTGACAAATCCAAAAAAAACAGATACTACCCAGTGTGTGACCAATGCACCCACAAAAATTCATCAAAACATTCAAATATAGATCTCTTGCGCCATTTCATCAAACACCTGGAGACAGAAAACAAACTTGGCCAAACTTCACTATTTTAAGCAGTGATCACCCCAAACCTTGTCTCCCCTTGATCATCCTTGTCTCTCCCAGTGACAACCATCGCATTAAACAAGCTAAAACCCTACCCATTGCTCCATGTCGTGCATGCCCGAGCCACCCCTTGTCAGCCGACCATGGCAAGCTAGCATGAGCCATCGCCGCGCCTAGCCACCATGTCCAGGAGGCAGGCCACCGTCCACAGCCACCCCCTGTCCAGCCCTCGAGCCTTGCCAAGCCGTGGAGCACAGAAAACACGCCGCGCCCAGTTCATCCCTGCCATGTCGAGAGCGTGCCAGCTCGCCGTAGCCGCCCGCCTCGCACAGACCGTGCCTTGCCTTCGCCGCCCGTCTACATGATCACCACCGTCCCAGGAGACCACCAGACATGCCCGTTCCCCGCCGCGTGACCAGGAGCGCCTGTGCGTCGTCAAAAATGTCGTCGGTGCCGCGCAGAGCATCGCACGTTCCCGACCAAATCACACAACTCTTGCAGCAGCATCAAGCCATTGAGCACCGCCAGGAGACCGCGTACCGTCCCCTAACCTCAGCCATGCCGATAGCCGCTTGTACCGTCGACCCCGACGAGCTCTGCTCGTGCCGCACTGCCCCTCTCGCTCGCCTATAAAAGGAGGCCTCCCCAACTCGATTTCTCCACACCATCTCACTCCCCACCTCTCATTGATCCTTCCCACCTCATCCCGGAGCAAGGAGAGCTCAACATCGCCAGAATTTGGCCGGAGCCTGCCGCTGCTAGAGGAGAAGGGCACCATCGATTGCGGCCACCCTAGGAGACGCCGCTAGTACCAGGAGAACTGTCGTAGTCGACAACCTCGTTCGCCCCTGTCGCCGACCCTCGCCTGAGCCCCGGTGAGCCTCCCCAGACCCCCACTGGCCGTGCTAGGGTTCATGCCCGTCGTGTTCTATTCAGACGAGGATGACGGTCATGAGCCGTTGATCCTTGATCTAATCCTACGGTCGTAATCGCCCCATACCCCTTCGGCACCCCATGTCTCACTGACGAGTGGGGACACCACTTAACCAGCCCCCGCACGCGCTATGTGCAGTGGGCCGGCCCAGTTAGATTTCCCGCGCGACCCAGTTAGTTCAAATTAGAATTTTTCAATTTAGTTCAAACCTAGTTCTATCATTATATTCAAAAGTCAATTCAGAGAATTTTACTGAACCAAATTGCATGAAACTAATTTTTTTAGAAAGGTATGGAAATTCTTAATCCAAGCCGGTTGGATTAAAACCATTTGGAATTATAGATCACCTATAGTAAAAATAACAAGGCAGAGATTTTCTACATTCAAACATTTTTCAAAAATCAACCATAGATGCTTTTGAGTTGATTCCAACTCTCAAAAATCACATTTGATAAGACCTTTCTGAATATGTAAAAATATCTAGGTTTACTTGCAGTAATAATGAACAAGTAATAAAATAATACCCCATAAGCATTTCTAGTCACTTTAATTAATTAAAATAATAATTTTAAAAATTATTAAATTGTGACACCACTTTAAATCACATTCCCAAGTATTAAAATATGAGGTGATGACATGTGTCAACATGGTCCCATATTTTAATTGGATAATATTAAATCTTAAGTAGTTTTTCAATGAGTAGAAATTACTTTTCTCAAATAAAATAAATAAGACCAAGTCTTTAATTCATTGGATGATTGTGATGATGCTAGATCATCTAGTATGAGCCTTTGTGTGCTAAATATAAGTAGTTAAGTATTGTTTGGTGATTGTGTACTTCATATTTATTTATAGACGCTAGTAACGACCAAGGATACGAAGAGGAAGGAGACTACTATGAGGAAGAAGCAGAGGAGAACTTCAATCACTGCACTGCTCAAGGCAAGCTTCACAATACAAGTTAACTTAGCCAGCTATCTAATGCAAGCCATCCTAGCAAGCTAACACTTGCAACTTTGCAAGCTAGATAACTTATGCAATACATTAGGCATGCTTTGGTTATACCACCTTATCGTACCAAATCCCAGTTTTACTAGCAAGCTTTATTATTTTATTTCTTTATCAAAGCTCTTTATTTATGTTTACTTAGTGACTTGTGAATTTTGGAAAGATATTAGAGGTAGCATAAAGAGCATAAAACTTGGCCTAAGTTAGATAGAATTAGATGTCATCCTAAGGCATGAGATTAGACTAAGATAAGTCACACTTGATTATCACCCCTCATTAGTGATTACCCCCAACTTTAGTGGCTAGTGCTAAGCATAAAACTTGATCACTTTAGATGGGAATACTTGGTGAAAAGGATTATGAAAACCTTAGAATGATGAGTCATTCTAATGAGATGTTTTGACATGTGTTATGAACACCTGGTGACTTGATGATGAAAATGTTGAGGCATGAGCCTTAGCATTTTTTATAAAACTATGGTTGTGTTCGGATGCGATACCATTCCAATTTTACCGTACAACCACAATACCTGAATTTGGGTAGGGCTTGAATGTCAGTTTATATATCTTAGTATGGGTTCCCTTGTGGCCGAGGTTTGAGCTGAGGCTACCTCGTGATGATTGTCCACCTATGCAGTTCCCAAGATGACAGATGGCCATGTTTGGGAGGCCAAACTCATAAGGGAGGTGCCTATACCAGGGTGTGTAATTGAAAGGTTAGGATTGATTATCCGCATACTGAGTATGGTGATTCAGGATTGTTCCTGACGGATGTATCGAATGTTGTGGTGAAAGTGTACCACCTCTGCAGAGTGTCAAACTATTTGAATAGCCACGTCCACGGTTAAGGACAGTTGGAGTGGCCATACTGTTCCGTCGTCAGATGTTTTCAAAATGACTTGTGAAATGAATCATGACTTTGACTTACCACAACAGGGTGGTGAACATGAAAACTAAGTTCCCACTTAGGTGTGATAAAACATTAAATTAGTTTTCTTTGCTTCTGAACTCAGTTAAGGTAAACCTGGGTTTTTGCAAATCAACCTAGAGCCTAGGATTCCTACTTGAACCACTTTACTTGGTAGTGATAGTTTGCGAGTACTTAAAGAGTACTCATGGCTTTGTCCCTGGCTATTCCCGTGGCCAGACTATGAGGAGGACTATCAGGACGATGGACAACAAGAAGTCTACGACAACTAGAATCATCTCCCATCATCAGCATTGCCTGTGACCCTTAAGATGGAGCTTCGCCCATGCTACCGTTATTATATTATTCCACTACATTGATTGTATTAAGACTGGATCATGAGATCCTTTATTTGTAAGACCTTTATTATGGTTTGTA
This sequence comes from Avena sativa, assembly GCA_916181665.1. NCBI lineage: Eukaryota > Viridiplantae > Streptophyta > Magnoliopsida > Poales > Poaceae > Avena > Avena sativa. The sequence goes on from OV702280.1 coordinate 432,416,393, forward strand.
ATGGATGATGAACTATGGTACCAATCTGTTATGTCTCGCAAAAATGGTAATACTGGGATTGCGATGTATGGCATAACAGGCATCTGGGATTAAAAATCCGGGTGTTGAAAAGTTGGTATCAGAGCCATCCTGGCCGTAGGAGACCCTAGTTAGAATGGACGCTTGAATCAAAAACTTAGTTTCAAAACAAAAGAAGTGAGTATTTATGAAAACCTATTCTCATTCTTATCACTTAGAGTCTTTCAAGAAAATTCATGTTCCTCCAAAATTCTTGCAAAAATCTTACATAAAATTTGACACACTTGATCACCCTACTAACTTACTCATCCTACATTCTTATAGATGGATGTGAAGTATAGCAAGTTCTACCAGTTGGGCAACAGAGGAGAGCTCATCTTTGAGCATGATTTGGACCAACTCTCGGAACTTCTTGAATGCCCGCACCCCGAGTTCTTCGGAGGCCAGCTCAACGATCAGCAAGCAGGAGAATTGCAGTGGATGATTGTTGCAAGTCTCAGAGGGAAGATTGAAGCCCCCACCTCAGAGGGAATCTAGTTCACTTTAAGAGAGAACAACTAGCTAGATGGACTCACTAGGGCCATGCATGAAGCTCTTGCCCGTCTGTGTGGGAAAAGCATCAATCATATCAAGGGCACGTGCTTTGAGTAGTACCCAAGGCGTGATGTTATGGGACAGCCACTGGAGGTACGACGTCACTCGGAGCTGAAGCATCAAGTGGACCATCTCAGCTTCATGATGTATGACAGGCAGAAGGAGTTGGACAAAGCCCGCTCCTACGCCAACCACAACTAGGTCATCGCAGTCAAGAAGGACCAGACCATCGCCATGCTTGTGAAGGATCGCTAGTCATGTCGCCGTCAGCTTGACAAGAAGGATCGCATTATTTCTCTCCTTCGTCACAGAGTGACAGACTTGGAGGAGACCATCCATGAGCGGGACATGCAGCTTGAGGAGAGGGAGAATGCAGGGGAAGATATCCGTGGAGACCCTTACTCCTACCTCAGTGATGATGATGACTTCCTGGAGGACCAAGCTATGGACTTCCACACTAATGATGATGACTCCGCCTTCATTGATGATGATGATGAAGACACCGATTCCAATGAGTAGTAGCACTTGAGCACTAGCGTTAGTGAAGTTGTATCCGGTCCCATTGTATCATAGTTGCACAGAATGGTTCTTAAAACCATCTTTTCCTTGTTGTGGTGTGTGTTTGTATTGTGTGCTATGAATGAATGAATGAAAAGCAAGTTGCTAGTGGCAAAACCTGAGTCAAACTTTAAAAGCTTTGCAAAACAAACACCCGAACCTTAGAAATTTCCCTCTTGTCTCATGATCTATCTCAATCTTCAGATGCCTCACGGAGGAAGCAGCTCATCTCAAGACCCAATGCTGCAAATCTTGCAAATGTTGGTTTCAGACCGCGAAGCTGAAAGAGCCAAACGTCAAGCCAACTTAGCCACCCTCCAACACATAGCTCAGATGGCCAACAACAACCAAGGTCGTGGAAACTAGGACAACCATGGATCCAAGCTAGAGAACTTTCAGAACATCAATCCACCCATCTTTAGTAAGTCTGAAGAGCCATTAGATGTCGATGACTGGCTGCAGACCATGGAGAACAACTTAGAAGTCGCAGGAGTGGAAGCCAGTGAGAAAGTACTGTTTGCCACCCACTATCTGGCAGGAGATGCAAGAGCTTGGTGGAACAACATTCGCGTCATGAACGGAGGACAGATGATTACTTGGGATGAATTCAAACTCAAGTTCAGTAGAACCCATGTGCCACCGGGTTTAATCAAGAGGATGAGAGATGAATTCAGAAAATTAAAGCAAGGTAGGATGGCAGTGGTTGAGTACCATGAAAAATTTCTATCATTAGCAAGGTATGCACCAGATGAGATTGACACTGAAGCTAAGAAGAAGGAGAGATTCATGAATGGTCTGCATGATGAGATGCAGACAGTGTTAGTCAATATTCCATTCGCTGACATTGAAGCCTTAGTGGATTCTGCAATTTAGATGGAAGGCAATATCAACCAAGCCAATGAGAACCGCAAGCGTCAAATGATGCATCTGAAGGGAATATGCCCTGAGAGGCGATAATAAAGTGTTTATTATGTGTATTCCAAGTATATGATAGATGTTTATTTAGCATGCTATAATTGTATTAATACGGAAACATTAATACATGTGTGTTTAATAAACAAACAGAAAGTTCCTAGTTATGCCTCTCTCATAAACTAGCTCGTTGATTAACAAGATGATCAAGGTTTCCTAATCATAGACATTGGATGTTGTTAATAACGGGATCACAACATTAGTGTAATGATGTGATGAACATTCATCCGAAGTATAGCATTACGATCAAAGTCATTGAGTTTATATTGCTATAACAACTTACAGATTGATCCTAATCCTTAGACCATGAGATCATGTCAATCACTAACACCAAAAGAGTTTCTTGATAACATCAAACGTCACACCATAACAGGGTGATTATAAAGATGGGTTCAGGACTAATAAAGTGTTATGTTGAGGCCCATGGATCGAGAGTGGAATTTGTTCATCCCGATGACGGATAGATATACTCTGGGCCCTCTCGGTGATATCACATTGGTTAGCTTGCAAGCAAGTGATTTGATCACTAGAATGTTATATCACGGGAACGAGAAAAGAGTGCATGTCAGTAATGAGATCAAACTAGGTATGGAGATACCGATGATCGAATCTCGGACATGTAATATATCGCGAAACAAAGGGATTAAGATACTAGTGTAAAAGGTTCCGACGATCACAAGAAAGTCATCGTTGAATGTGTGGGAGTCAGTATGGGTCTCCAGATCCCGCTTCTGATTATTGATTCGAGAGGGGTCTCGATCATGTCCGCATTATTCATGAACCATAGGGTGACACACTTAAGGGACACCGACATCCAATTGGAGCAAAAGTTTCATGCCGAAAGAATAAACAAGCGCAGGAATTTATTTCACTAGATACCGAAACAGGTTTTCGGGTGAAATTGCATAAAGAGGTTATGCATGTGAAATAGAATTCTAGCAGGGGGTTATATGTGAATTTTTGTCATTAAAGTAATTTACAAAATTCTGAATAAATAAAAGAGTTTTATTTAATGAGAGTTTGCATTAAATTTGGTGGAAATTTAATGGAAATGAAGAGATTTTTGTGAGTGGAGTGTCCACCCACATGAAGAGGGGAGGGCAAGGGGGCAACCCCCATGCGCCAGCAACCCCCTTGGGGTTCCCCCCTCTCTCCTAAAAAGGCACCCCTCTCCTTAGTTCTCACTCACACCTCCTCGTTAAGGATCTCTCTCCCCCTCTAGAATTTATCCCCATGGTCTCGGACTAGCGAGATACATGTTCCCGGTGGCTATTCGGCAAGAAAGAGTTGTGCTTCCGCTGCATCGCTGGAGCGAGGAGGCGGAGGTTGCTCGGTGCCTCGAACGTGTGTGCGAGCACGGATGCGCTGCTGATTTGCGGCGCTAGGACTTCCTCTCGATCTTGAGATCGGCAAGAGATCGTCTACATCAACCACGAGTCAAACTCGTTAAGCTTTGTCAGTCTTCAAGGGTATGTTCTCTACGGATATACATCCGCCCGTTGTTTGTATCTAGTAGATAGATCTTGGTACATAGTTCACATCGTAGGAAATTTTTTGTTTTCTATGCTGCGAACCCTACAGTGGTATCAGAGCCGGATCTATGCATAAATGCTTTACACGGGCAGTACACATATGAGTATGTGGGCGATGATGATCATGTTGTTGCTCCTTAGTTGTAATTTTGGATATTGGTGGCATAGTGGGATGAAGCGGCCCGGACAAACTTTACATGTCCTCGCACATGAGACCTGTTCCACGCTTGACATGCAACTAGTTTGCATAAGTGGCTAGCGGGTGTCTATCTCTCCTACTACAGTCAATATCTATTTTGCAACGAGTTGTCAACAATTTGGTTATCCTCATTGTGGTTCATGTTCGTAGGTATGAACGGTTCTATCTTCGAAATCCCTAAGCCACGTAAAATTTGCAATGGATAAATTAGAGGCGTCTAGTTTAGATTGTTGCTGGGCTAGTGTCATGATATGGTGATGTTGTAAGTAGAAGTATGAGATGATACTCTTACAACACATATAACGTGTAAGTTCCATAGACCTTGGCCTTACACATAAAGGTATGATAGTGATCATACCACGGTGCACATGATAGAGATCATATGCGGAAACCATATCATTCCACTAATAAACATGTGATGTTTGATAGCATCTTATATTGCTTGTTTAGCGCTTTGTTAGCATAATAAGATGATCCCTCATTTAAATATCAAGATAAGAATGTGTTCTTCCTTTAGTATGCACCGATTATGTTTTGTCGCTCCAAGACATCACGTGATGATCGGGTGTTCTTGAATCCACGACCATATTTCGGGTGTAAGACAGTTACACACGCGAATACTAAGGTTCTTACTTGGCGAGCCTAGCATGTACAGACATGGCCTCGGAACACAGACCGAAAGGTTAAGCATGAGTCATATAGTTGATATGATGCCCATTTGATGCTCGCCTTTGAAGCTACACCGACTCACGTGATGATCGGACTTGGTGTAGTGGATTTGGTTCATGTAATCACCAAAAAGGAACGAGGGATGTCGTTTTTGAGTGGGAGTTCATTCGTAATGTGGATTAGTTGAACTCAATCTATCATAAACTTAGTCTAAACTTTACAAATTCTGTTGTAGATGGCACCGCCTACTTTTAATTTCAATGTGTTCATGGAGAAAGAGAAACTTGCAACAAATGGTAGCAACTTTACCGAATGGTCCATGAATTTGAGGATTCTCCTCTCTGCTGCACAAAAGCAATATGTGCTAGAAGCGCCTCTAGGCCCCCCACCTTTTGAGGATGCCCCTGACGAGGAGAAGAATGTCTATCAGACTCGTCAGGAGGACCACAACTTAGTTCATTGCGACATATTGTATGGGCTAGAGCCAGAACTTAGGAAGAGTTTCGAAAACGGCAATGCATTTGATACAATGGGTGAGTTGAAAATGATTTTTGACACACATGCTGCTGTAGAGATCTACAACGCTTCAGAAAAGTTCTTTAGCTGCATGATGGAAGAGCACAACTCCGTAAGTGAGCATGTACTCAAGATGTCGGGTTACGCCGATAAGCTTGTGTCCTTGGGAATATCGATTCCCATTGACTTAGGCATCCATCGTGTTCTGCAGTCTCTGCCACCTATCTATAAGAGCTTTGTGATGAACTATAATATGCAAGGCATGAAGAAGTCTCTCCCCGAGCTTCTGTCAATGCTTAAAACTGCAGAAGTGGAGATCAAAAAGGAACATCAAGTGTTGATGATCAATAGGAACACTGGTTTCAAGAAAGACAAGAAGGGAAAACGGAAGGGAAGTAAGGGCGGCAAGCCGGTTGCCGTGCCTGAAAAGAAACCCCGAGTTGGACCTAAGTCTGATACCGAGTGCTACTATTGTAAGGGGACAGGCCACTAGAAGCGCAACTGCCCCAAGTATTTGGCAGACAAGAAGGCCGGCAAGGCAATCAAAGGTATATATGATATACATGTTATTGATATGTACTTGACTAGTGCTCGCAGTAGCACCTGGGTATTTGATACCGGTTCAGTTGTTAATATTTGTAACTCGAATCAGGGGCTGCGGAACAAGCGACCGCTAGCAAGGGGTGAGGTCAAGATGCGTGTCGGTAATGGATCAAGCGTTGATGTGATCACCATCGGAATGCTACCTCTCCATTTGCCGTCAGGATTAGTTATAAACTTGAATAATTGTTATCTGGTGCCTGCACTGAGCATGAACATTGTATCTGGATCGTGTTTGATGCGAAGTGGTTATTCATTTAAATCCGAGAACAATGGTTGTTCTATTTATATGAATGAAATCTTTTATGGTCATGCACCGATGATGAATGGTTTATGTCTATTAGATCTCGATGATAATGTTACACATATTCATAATGTTGATGCTAAAAGGATTAAACTTAATGATGATATATCCGCATATATGTGGCACTGCCGTCTAGGTCATATTGGCGTTAAACGCATGAAGAAGCTCCATTCGGATGGACTTTTGGAATCACTTGATTTTGAATCATTTGATACATGTGAGCCATGCCTTATAGGCAAGATGACTAGAACGCCATTTTCCGGTTCAATGGAACGGGCGACAGATTTATTGGAAATCATATATTCTGATGTATGTGGTCCAATGAGTGTGTCGGCGCGAGGTGGCGTTATTTTGTTACTTTCACGGATGATTTGAGTAGATACGGTTATATCTACTTGATGAAACACAAGTCTGAAACCTTTGAAAAGTTCAAGGAATTTCAGAATGAAGTTGAAAATCATCGTAATAGAAAGATCAAATTTCTACGGTCCGACCATGGAGGTGAGTATCTAAGTTACGATTTTAGCACTCACATGAAAGAGTGTGGAATTGTTTCACAACTCACACCTGCCGGAACACCACAGCGAAATGGTGTGTCGGAACGTCGTAATCGTACTTTATTGGATATGGTTCGATCTATGATGTCTCTGACGGACTTGCCGTTGTCATTTTGGGGTTATGCACTAGAAACTGCTGCTTTCACTTTAAATCGGGCACCATCTAAATCCGTTGAAAAGACACCGTATGAATTGTGGTTTGGAAAAAAACCTAAGCTGTCATTTCTTAAAGTTTGGGGATGCGATGTTTATGTGAAGAAACTACAACTGGATAAACTCGAACCCAAAGCGGAAAAATGCGTCTTCATAGGATACCCTAAGGAAACTATTGGGTATTCCTTCTATCACAGATCTGAGGGCAAAGTTTTTGTTGCCACGAATGGATCCTTTCTAAAAAAAGAGTTTCTCGCGAAAGGTGTGAGTAGTCGAAGGTAGAACTCGAAGAGGTTATTGAACCTTCTCTTCAAAGTATGGCGAGTAGCGCAGCGCCGGAAGTTGTTCTGGAGTTGGCTTCACCAGTTGAAGAGGGAACTAATGATAATGATCATGAAACTCCAAAAGAGAATACTACCGAACCTCGCAGGTCTAGCAGGACGCATGCAGCTCCCGAGTTGTACGGAAATCCTGTCATGAATTTCATGATTGATGAAACTGATGATCCTGCGACTTATGAAGAAGCGATGATGAGCCCGGATTCCAACAAATGGTTAGAAGCCATGAAATCCGAGATGGAATCCATGTATGAAAATCAAGTTTGGAACTTGGTGGAATTACCTCACGACCGAAAGGCCGTGGAGAACAAATGGATTTTCAAAAGGAAAATTGATGTTGATGGCAATGTGACCGTCTATAAAGCTCGACTTGTCGCAAAGGGGTTTCGAAAAATTCAAGGAGTTGACTACGATGAGACATTCTATCCCGTAGCGATGCTAAAATTAGTTAGGATTATGTTAGCAATTGTTGCATATTTCGATTATGATATATGGAAGATGGATGTCAAAACCGCGTTTCTCAATGGTAATATTGAAGAAGAGTTGTATATGATACAACCAAAGGGTTTTGTCGATCCTAAGGATGCTAACAAGGTGTGCAAGCTTCAGCGATCCATCTATGGATTGAAGCAAGCATCACGAAGTTGGAATCTCTGCTTTGATGAGGTGATCAAAGAGTTTGGATTTGTCCAAACTTATGGAGAAGCTTATATTTACAAGAAAGTGAGTGGGAGCAATGTGGCATTTCTTATATTATATGTGGATGACATATTATTGATCGGAAATGATATAGATCTTTTAAACAGTGTTAAAAGTTATCTAAACAGCAAATTTTCAATGAAGGACCTAGATGAAGCGTCATACATATTAGGCATAAAGATCTATAGAGATAGATCTAGGCGCCTAATAGGGCTATCGCAAAGTACATACCTTGATAAGATTTTAAATAAGTTTAAAATGGACGGAAGTAAGAAGGGGTTCTTACCTATGTTGCAAGGCAAGACATTGAGTAAAACTCAAAGTCCGGCTACGACGGAAGAAAGAGAGATAATGGACAAAGTCCCCTATGCTTCAGCCATAGGCTCTATAATGTACGCCATGCTATGTACAAGACCGGATGTGGCACATGCTATTAGTTTGACTAGTAGGTATCAATCGGATCCAAGTTCAGAACACTAGATAGCGGTCAAGAATATCCTTAAGTACTTACGAAGAACTAAGGATATGTTTCTTGTATACGGAGGTGAAGAAGAGCTCGTCGCTAAGTGTTATGTCGACGCAAGCTTTGACACCGATCCGGATGACTCTAAGTCTCATTCCGAATATATATTTCTCATGAATGGCGGAACGGTTAGTTGGAGGAGCTCCAAACAACCTGTGGTGGCGAGATCAACAACGGAGGCCGAATATGTTGCTGCTTCGGAAGCGGCTCAGGAAGCGGTTTGGATGAAGGAGTTCATATCCGAACTAGGAGTGGTTGCAAAAGCGTTGAACCCAATGGTGATCTATTGTGACAACAATGGTGCCATTGCCAATGCCAAAGAACCAAGGTCTCACAAGCATTCCAAGCATATTAAGCGCCGGTTTCACTCCATCCGCGAGCATGTCAAGGATGGAGATATAAATATTTGTAAAGTACACACAGATCTTAATGTAGCAGATCTGTTGACTAAAACTCTCCCTAGAGCAAAACATGATCAACACCAGAACTCAATGGGTGTTAGATTTATCACTATGTAACTAGATTATTGTCTCTAGTGCAAGTGGGAGACTGAAGGGAATATGCCCTGAGAGGCAATAATAAAGTGTTTATTATATGTATTCCAAGTATATGATAGATGTTTATTTTGCATGCTATAATTGTATTAATACGGAAACGTTAATACATGTGTGTTTAATAAACAAACAGAAAGTTCCTAGTTATGCCTCTCTCATAAACTAGCTCGTTGATTAACAAGATGATCAAGGTTTCCTGACCATAGACATTGGATGTTGTTAATAACAGGATCACAACATTAGTGTAATGATGTGATGAACATTCATCTGAAGCATAGCATTATGATCAAAGTCATTGAGTTTATATTGCTATAACAACTTACGAAGTGATCCTAATCCTTAGACCATGAGATCATGTCAATCACTAACACCGGAAGAGTTTCTTGATAACATCAAACGTCACACCGTAACAGGGTGATTATAAAGATGGGTTCAGGACTAATAAATTGTTATGTTGAGGCCCATGGATCGAGAGTGGAATTTGTTCATCCCGATGACAGATAGATATACTCTAGGCCCTCTCGGTGATATCACATGGGTTAGCTTGCAAGCAAGTGATTTGATCACTAGAATTTTATATCACGGGAACGAGAAAAGAGTGCATGTCAGTAACAAGATCATACTAGGTATGGAGATACCGATGATAGAATCTCGGACATGTAATATATCGCGAAACAAAGGGATTAAGATACTAGCATAAAAGGTTCCGACGATCACAAGAAAGTCATCGTTGAATGTGTGGGAGTCAGTATGGGTCTCCAGATCCCGCTTCTGATTATTGATTCGAGAGGGGTCTCGATCATGTCCGCATTATTCACGAACCGTAGGGTGACACACTTAAGGGACAGCGACATCCAATTGGAGCAAAAGTTTCATGCCAAAAGAATTAACAAGCGCAGGAATTTATTTCACTAGATACCGAAACAGGTTTTCAGGTGAAATTGCATAAAGAGGTTATGCATGTGAAATAGAATTCTAGCAAGGGGTTATATGTGAATGTTTGTCATTAAAGTAATTGACAAAATTCTGAATAAATAAAAGAGTTTTATTTAATGAGAGTTTGCATTAAATTTGGTGGAAATTTAATGGAAAAGAAGATATTTTTGTGAGTGGAGTGTCCACCCACATGAAGAGGGGAGGGCAAGGGGGCAGACCCCATGCGCCGGCCACCCTCTTGGGGTTCTCCCCCCTCTCCTATAAAAGGCACCCCTCTCCTCACTTCTCACTCACACCTCCTCGTGAAGGATCTCTCTCCCCCTCTAGAATTTATCCCCCATGGTCTCAGACTAGCGAGATACATGTTCCCGGTGGCTATTAGGCAAGAAAGAGTTGTGCTTCCGCTGCATCGCTGGAGCGAGGAGGCGGAGGTTTCTCGGTGCCTCGAACGTGTGTGTGAGCACGGATGCGCTGCTGATTTGCGGTGCTAGGACTTCCTCTCGATCTTGAGATCGGCAAGAGATCGTCTACATCAACCACGAGTCGAACTCGTTAAGCTTTGTCGGTCTTCAAGGGTATGTTCTCTACGGATATATATCCGCCCATTGTTTGTATCTAGTAGATAGATCTTGGTACATAGTTCACATCATAGGAATTTTTTTGTTTTCTATGCTGCGAACCCTACAGCATCAACCAGGAACCCACCATACCCCAAAGTATCTCCCCAACCCGTCTGCAGGATTTGCCCCAAGAAACAATAGACCCCCGATGAACCGTCCAAACTATCCCAACTGTGGAGGAGGAAACCCAAGGCCCGGAGGAAACCACAACACCAACCCCGGCAACTCCAACAATTTCAACCGTGCACTACCCAAGTTCAACAACAACAATGTCGCCAACAACACCAATACTGCCCCGAGGACTGGAAGCAATGCTGTGCCTGTTGCAAGAAAGGACAAGTCTCATGTGACTTTTTATGAATGTGGAACCAAGGGTCACTACTCCAATGAGTGCCCCAAGAAGCTTGCCGCAGCCCCAAATGTGAATGCCCCAGCTCAGCAGCAGCGTCGTGTTCAGCCTGGAAGGAGATTTTCCCCAGGGAATTCGCTCAACCGCAACGGCCCTCTATTTCTCATGAATGCTGAAGAAGCCCAAGAAGCGCCAGATGTCGTGCTGGGTATGTTTTATGTCAACTCGGTACTTGCAAGAGTGTTGTTTGATTCTGGAGCATCGCACTCGTTTGTTATAGAAGAATTTGCATGCACTAGTAAGATTCAACCAACCAAATTGAAGCATGTTATGATAGTTCAAATACCTGGTTCAACCACCAAGGCTAGACAAATTTGCAAGGCCGTACCTATCAGAATCCATGGCATAAATTTTTATGCTAATCTAATAGTACTTGGAACCAAAGGTTTGGAAGTAGTACTAGGAATGGATTGAATGTCAAAACATAAAGGATTAATCGACTGTGGCAAGAAAGCCATAACCATGACTAGTACCGCTGGAATATCAGTAGAGCATGTATCTGAAACCTTGCCCCGTCAATTCAAGAGCAACAAGAGTCTAGCCCAACCAACCATTGACCAAGTTAGAGTAGTCTGTGAATACCCCGACGTATTTCCAGATATTTTGCCCGGTATGCCCCTAGATCGGGATATCGAGTTTATCATTGAACTAATCCATGGAACCAGACCCATAGCCCATAGACCTTATAGTATAAACCCGTCTGAACTAGTGGAGATGAAGAAGCAACTAGATGCTATGCTGGAGATAGGCCTGATTCAACCAAGTGTGTCGCCATGGAGATCACCTGTCTTGTTTGTGGATAAGAAAATGGAGGTAACCGTTTATGCACGGATTATCGGAAGTTGAATGATGTCACCATAAAGAACAAGTACCCACTGCCGAAGATAGAAGATCTGTTTGACCAGTTGACCGGTGCCAAAGTATTCTCTAAGATTGATCTTAGAACTGGTTATCATCAACTCAAGATTCGCGCAGAGGATATTCCAAAGACTGCCTTTACCACCAGATATGGATTGTATGAGTACACTATCATGTCTTTTGGATTAACCAATGCCCCCGCTTATTTCATGAACCTCATGAATAAGATTTTTATGGACTTCCTGGATAAGTTTATTGTTGTTTTCATCGATGACATTCTGATCTATTCCAAATCAGAATAAGAACATGAGCTACATCTAAGGACCATCCTTGGAACTCTTAGGGAGCATCCGTTGTATGCCAAGTTTAGCAAATGTGAATTATGGTTACAGGAAGTAGGATTCCTCGGACATATTGTGTCAGCAGGAGGAATTGTTGTTGACCCTGCCAAGGTTAAGGATGTTGAAGAATGGCAAGCCCCAACCACTCAAACCCAAGTTCGTGCATTTATCGGATTAGCGGGATATTACCGCAAGTTCGTAGAAGGATTCTCGAGTATCGCAAGACCCATGACCCAATTGTTGAAGAAAGATAAGAAGTTTGAATGGACGGACAAATGTGAAGCGAGTTTTCAAGAACTTAAGAAGAGATTGATCTCAGACCCAATCTTGATCCTGCTGAATATCACGAAGCCTTTTGATGGGTTTTGTGACGCATACAAGATTGGCCTCAGATGTGTGCTAATGCAAGAAGGCAAAGTCATATCTTATCTATCCCGACAACTGAAGCAACATGAACAGAATTACCCTACCCATGACCTTGAACTAGCAGCCGTAGTTTTAGCCTTGAAGACATGGCGGCATTACCTCATGGGAAACCGTTGTGAGATTTATTCGGATCACAAGAGCCTGAAGTATATTTTCACCCAGAAGGAGCTGAATATGAGGCAAAGGAGATGGATAGAGTTAATCAAGGACTATGATCTGGACATTCACTATCACCCCGGTAAAGCCAATGTGGTAGCAGATGCCCTTAACAGATTGTCGCGTCGCTTGAACTCCATGATTCTGAAGGAGCAACCAAGTTTGCACAAGGAGTGGGAGGATTTCAGAATGGAGCTAGTAAGTGAAGGATTTTTTGGCTAAAATAGAACTTCAACCCACTTTGATCAGTCAGATCAAGGAGGCGCATAAAGGAAATGCTAGTATCGACAGAATCAAACGTCGTATCGGTACAGGGAAAGTACCCGGATTCACCAAAGATGAAGAAGGAGTTTTGTGGTATAAAGGACGTATCTGTGTGCTAGCAGACTCAGAATTGAAACAAGCTATTTTGAAAGAAGCCCATGATACTCTTTATTCTATCCACCCCGGAGGAACCAAGATGTATCAGGACTTGAAGGAGCAATTTTGGTGGCACAAGATGAAGAGAGAAATCGGAATCTACATAGCCAAGTGTGATATCTGTCAGAGAGTCAAAGCGGGACATCAGAGACCCGTAGGACTGTTGCAACCATTGCAGATTCCATAATGGAAATGGGATTCAGTTGGAATGGATTTTTTCACCGATTTGCCTTCATCTAGTAGGGGAAATGACTCTATCTGGGTCATAGTGGATAGAATGTCCAAAGTCGCCCAGTTCTTACCAGTCAAGACCACTTATCAGAGTTCGAAGCTAGCAGAGTTGTACATTGCTAGAATAGTCAATTTGCATGGAGTCCCCAAGAACATTGTGCCAGATCGAGGAACCCAGTTTACCTTGAGATTTTGGAAGAAAGTCCAAGAAGGATTAGGAACACAGCTGGATTTTAGCACACCTTATCACCCTCAGACTGATGGACAAACGGAGCGAGTAAACCAAATACTCGAAGATATGTTGAGAGCTTGTGTGCTAGAATATGGATCCAAATGGGAAGACTGTCTGCCTTTTGTAGAATTTTCATACAACATCAGTTACCAAGCCAGTTTGCAAATGGCCCCATTTGAGTTCATGTACGGAAGGAAGTGTCGTACCCCTTTGAATTGGTCGAAAGTAGGAGAGAGTCGGATTTTCGGACCCGACATCCTACAAGAAGCCGAAGAGAAAGTTCACAAGATCTGTGAGCACCTCAAGACCGCCCAATCCAGAAAAAAGAGTTATGCCGACAAGAGACGTCGAGACCTAGCCTTCAATATCGGAGATTTCGTATATCTGAAAGTATCACCCTTGAAAGGAATGCAACGTTTTTAACTCAAAAGAAAATTTAGCCCCTAGATATATCGGACCCTTCAAGATTTTGAATCATCGAGGAGAAGTATCATATCAACTGGAACTGCCGGAGGAGATGTTAGCCATGCACAATGTGTTTCATATCCCGTTACTTTGCAAATGCCTAGAAGTCCCGGAGAAGACCGAAGTTTTCAAGAATATTGATCACAGGACCATAGAGATCAACGATGACCTAACATATACCAAAGTACCCATCCATATTTTGGAGGAAGCTTTCAGAACCACTAGGACCTAGAGTATCAAGTTTGTCAAGATCCAGTGGAGTAACCATACTTAAGAAGAAGCTACCTGGGAGTGAGAAGATTACATTAGGACTGAGTTTCCAGATCTCTTTAAATCCTAGTTTTCTTTTTCTCAAATCTCGGGAAGAGATTTTGTTTAAGGAGGGAAGGTTTGTAACATCCCAAAAATATTAATACAGGTTATCAATTCCAATCACCCAAATTTAGGGTTAACAAAAACTTTTGTTAATTAAAATCCATATGAATGCATGTGTGTATGTGATGAATGCATGAATGCTTGTATGGACTTGTTTGATTGTTATGAATGGCAAGGATTAGTTTAAGGATGAAAACAACATCATCTAAATCATTTCCAAGCAGAATCAAATGAAGAAAAATTCAAAAACAAACCATATAAGCAAATGGTCACTTTTGCCAATCTTGCTCACTAGACCACTTTGAGTGTTGCTAGTCCAAGATTTCTAACAGAAACAAATCCAATTCTTTTCACCCCTTGCAAGAACAAGTAAAATTGAACCCAAGCCCACCTTGCAAACCCACAGAAACATTTGGCAACCCTATTCAAATGACATTTAAAAATTGAATCTAGTTCATATGGTAAGATCACCATTTCTCAAAACCTAACCAAACCAGTTCACCTTGACAAATCCAAGCAACCAGATACTACCCAGTGTGTGACCAATGCACCCACCAAAATTCATCCAAAAATTCAAATATAAATCTCTTGCGGCCATTTCATCAAACACCTGGAGGCACAAAACAACTTGGCCAAACTTCACTGTTTTGAGCAGTGATCACCCCAAACCTTGTCTCCGCTTGATCATCCTTGTCTCTCCCAGTGACAACCATCGCATTAAACAGGCTAGAACCCTACCCATTGCTCCATTCCATGCATGCCCGAGCCACCCCTTGCCAGCCGACCATGGCAAGCTAGCCAGAGCCATCGCCACGCCTAGCCACCATGTCCAGGAGGCAGGCCACCGTCCACCCTCCACCGCCACCCCCTGTCCAGCCCTCGAGCCTTGCCAAGCTGTGGACCATAGCAAACACACCGCGCCCAGTTCATCCATGCCATGTCGAGAGCGTGCCAGCTCGCCGTAGCCGACCACCTCGCACAGACCGCGCCTCGCCTTCACCGCCCGTCTACACGATCACCACCGTCCCAGGAGACCACCAGACATGCATGTTCGCCGCCGCGTGACCAGGAGCGCCTATGCGTCGTCAAAAACATCGTCGGTGCCACGCAGAGCATCGCACGTTCCCGACCAAACCACACCGCCCCTTGCCGCGCCATCAAGCCGTTGAGCACCGCCAGGAGACCGCGCACCATCCCCTAGCCTCAGCCATGCCGATAGCCGCCTGTACCGTCGACCCCGATAAGCTCTGCTCGTGCCGCACTGCCCCTCTCGCTCGCCTATAAAAGGAGGCCTCCCCAGCTCGATTTCTCCATACCATCTCACTCCCTACCTCTCACTGATCCTTCCCACCTCTTCCCGGATCAAGGCCTGCCGCTGCTAGAGGAGAAGGGCACCGTCGATTGTGGCCACCCCAGGAGACGCCGCTAGTACCAGGAACCGCCGTTGTTGAGAACCTCGTCCGCCCCCGTCGCCGACCCTCGCCTGAGCCCCGGTGAGCCTCCCCAGATCCCCACTGGCCGTGCTAGGGTTCGTGCCCGTCGTGTTCTGTTTAGACGAGGATGATGGCCGTGAGCCGTTGATCCTTGATCTAATCCTACGGTCGTAATCGCCCCATACCCCTTCGGCACCCCTATCTCACTAACGAGTGGGGACACCACTTAACCAGCCCGCACGCGCGCTGTGCGTAGTGGGCCGACCCAGTTAGATTTCCCGCGCGACCCAGTTTGTTCAAATTAGAATTTTTCAATTTAGTTCAAACCTAGTTCTGGCAGTAGATTCAAAAATCAATTCAGAGAGTTTTACTGAACTAAATTGCATGAAACTAATTTTGTTAGAAAGGTATGAAAATTCTTAATACAAGCCCGTTGGATTCAAACTATTTGGAATTATAGATCACCTATAGTAAAAATAACAAGGCAAAGACTTTTCTACATTCAAACATTTTCCAAAAATCAACCATAGATGCTTTTGAGTTGATTCCAACTCTCAAAAAATCACATTTGATAATACCTTTCTGAATATGTAAAAATATCTAGGTTTACTTGTAGTAATAATGAACAAGTAATAAAAGAATGCCCCATAGGCATTTCTAGTCACTTTAATTAATTAAAATAATAACGTTAAACATTATTAAATTGTGACACCACTTTAAATCACATTCCCAAGTATTAAATATGTGGTGATGACATGGGTCAACATGATCCCATATTTTAATTGGAGAATGTTAAATCTTAAGTAGTTTTTCAATGAGTAGAAATTACTTTTCTAAAATAAAATAAATAAGACCAAGTCTTTAATTCATGGGATGATTGTGATGATGCCAGATCATCTAGTGTGAGACTTTGTGTGCTAAATAGAAGTAGTTAAGTATTGTTTGGTGATTGTGTACTTCATATTTATTTATAGACGCTAGTACCGATCAAGGATACGAAGAGGAATGAGACTACTACGAGGAAGAAGCAGAGGAGAACTTCAATCACTGCACTGCTCAAGGCAAGCTTCACAATACAAGTTAACTTAGCAAGCTATCTAATGCAATCCATCCTAGCAAGCTAACACTTGCAACTTTTCAAGCTAGATAACTTATGCAATACATTAGGCATGCTTTAGTTATACCACCTTATCATACCAAATCCCAGTTTTACTACTAAGATTTATTATTTTATTTCTTTATAAAAGCTCTTTATTTATGTTTACTTAGTGACTTGTGAATTTTGGAAATATGTTAGAGGTAGCACAAAGAGCATAAAAATTGGCCTAAGTTAGATAGAATTAGATGTCATCCTAAGGCATGAGATTAGACTTAGATAAGTCACACTTGATTATCACCCCTCATTAGTGATTACCCCCAACTTTAGTGGCTAGTGCTAAGCATAAAACTTGATCACTTTAGATGGGAATACTTGGTGAAAAGGATTATGAAAACCTTAGAATGATGAGTCATTCTAATGAGATGTTTTGACATGTGTTATGAACACCTGGTGACTTAATGATGAAAATGTTGAGGCATGAGCCTTAGCCCTTTTTATAAAACTGATGGTTATGTTCGGATGCGATACCATTCCAATTTTACCGTACAACCACAATACCCGAATTTGGGTAGGGCTTGACTGAAAGTTTATATATCTTAGTATGGGTTCCCTTGCGGCCGAGGTTTGAGCTGAGGCTACCTCGTGATGATTGTCCACCTATGTAGTTCCCAAGATGACAGATGGTCATGGTTGGGAGGCCAAACTCATAGGGGAGGTGCCTATACCAAGGTGTGTAATTGAAAGGTTAGGATTGATTATCCGCATACCGAGTATGGTGATTCAGGATTGTTCCTGACGGATATATCGAATGTTGTGGTGAAAGTGTACCACCTTTGTAGAGTGTCAAACTATTCAAATAGCCGCGTCCACGGTTATGGACAATTGGAGTGGCCATACTGTTCTGTCGTTTGATGTTTTCAAAATGACTTGTGAAATGAATCATGACTTTGACTTGACCATAACAAGGTGGTGAACATGAAAACTAATTTCCCACTTAGGTGTTATAAAACATTAAATTAGTTTTATTTGCTTTTGAACTCAGTTAAGGTAAAATTGGATTTTTGCAAAACAACCTAGAGCCTAGGATTCCTATTTGAACCACTTTACTTGTTAGTGATAGTTTGCGAGTACTTAAAGAGTACTCATGGCTTTATCCCTGGCTATTTCCATGGCCACACTATGAGGAGGACTATCAGGATGATGGACAACAGGAAGTCTACGACAACTAGGATCATCTCCCATCGTCAGCATTGCCTGTGACCCTGAAGATGGAGCTTCGCCCATGCTACCCTTATTAAATTATTCTGCTACGTTGATTGTATTAAGACTGGATCATGAGATCCTTTATTTGTAAGACCTTTATTATGGTTTGTAATGGATGATGAACTATGGTACCAATCTTTTATGTCTCACAAAAATGGTAATCCTGGGATTGTGATGTATGGCATAACAGGCATCTGGGATTAAAAATCCGGGTGTTGACATGCAATATTGGGTAATAAGAAAAGATATTTATTTTGGTGGCTTTCATTCTCTATGATGAGCTTGCATAACATCACTATGCAAATTGAGAGAAATCTCTCCTTCTAATCCTCCTAGACAACCTCTAGTTGAAGGATAGCTGGATTTGGATGAATTTGTAACAAAGCCATTATTTCATTTGAATCTGATGGTGCAAACTATGAAGAACAAATGCTACATGATCTGGTGGTACTTATATTTACCTTGCTGCCTAATGTAGATAATGATTTCTGGATGTGGTTGGCTCACACCAATGGATTTGATTTGATGTTGTTGATCTGATTCAACGGCTACTTCATGTTCCTGACCTTCTCCACCTAGCTGCTATACTTCAGTTGTCCTTGATCTACTCCTAAAGCTCCTCAAAATGATCCTGATGATTGGGAAGATTTTTGTTATTGTATTCTTGGTGTTCTTGGAAGAACAGATAAAAGAACAATGGCTTCTTGGTGGTGCCATGGAGAGTATAAGGAATGGATATTGTGTGGGCAGGTACTTGTTAGCTACAGTTGCTTCCTTCTTATCTGGTTTCCTGGTTTGCTGTGGTGTTGACACACATCAGTGTGTGTGGTGACCAAGCTGCTTCCATGTGGGCTCCTCGGGGTGCATATTTCAACCCCTGAAACTTGTGCATGTGGATCAGCTCATCTGTATGGATATTTTCCCAATCTGTCCTTTTACTTACTAAATGGTGAAACTTGCCCCTGCCTATAATGTTGTGCTGAGGCTAAAAATACTGATAAGAACATTTACTAAGATGCCCCAGATTGCTATCGAAGATTTAAACAGTGCATCCCACTCTTATATACCTGAGAGCAAACCAACCCCAAAATACTTCCTTTCTTTTATTATCTGTTCCTTGTTTTCTTGGAGTTGTTTTGCAGGTATACAAGATCAGGAATGAAATCTTCAGGACATGAAGATTTAGATTAGGACCTTTCCTATTCTTCTTGTAATACTTTTTTACTTTGGATAATGTAATTTGACAATGTAATATTATATAATATTAATAAAGTTAAAATTTATTTTTCTTGTATTTTTCTTTAGCATTTTATTGTAAGGAACAATGTAACCTTGTATTATATAATAAAGATATTTCCTAATATTTATTGGATTCTTTTCTTTTGGTGAGCTCCATTTGTAACTGTAATATTTAATATTTGATACAAGGTATTCTTTGAAAATAAAATTACTTGTATTATTAAATATAATCCATGATGTAATCTTCTTTGATTTCTCTATTAGTTTGTACCATTTAATAATTGTTGTAAATCTTATATACTTGTATTACTAAATGCAATATTTATTGTTTTTGAAATAATAATTCCAAGTTCTTATGTAAATCAGATGTGTTGTGATTATTGTGATATCTATTTCTTTATTCAAGAATTTACCATTCCATTTATATTATTAATTATTTTCCATTTACCTTCAATTATTATTCCATTTCAAAATTCTTTTGGAATTCAAATTTATCAATTGAATATTCAAATTTGAATTTTCTTCCCCTTAAACACAAAAGTACAATATAGGTCATATCGAAATCCATCGCACCTGCCCTCATGTTTCCATCAGAACAAGAGAGATCTCGATCCCTCTATAGTTTCTTTAGTTTTGCGCAAAAATTCTCTGGATTTTCTTTGGAGCTATAGTTGTGTTTTTTTCAAAAACAAAATAGCTATAGTTTTGTAATTCTATAATTTCCTAACATTTATGGCCAAGGGCGGATCCAGGCCCCTGGCAACCAGGGCCACGGCCCGAGGCGCGGCGACGATGCTCAGGCTTAATGATGCATTATAGCAAAGTTTTAGGAGGCATTGTAGCTAAAATTACTGAAGGTGGCCCGGGGCATAGTGAATTTCTAGATCCGCCACTGTTTATGGCAATATATTTGTAGTTGCTTCTTTAAAATTCTCATGTGTGTCTAACATCTCATACCCTAAAATGTTTGCTCCAACGCTTTCACATTGCTTTGGTGGAATCTATTGTTATGCTTACCTTTTGAGACAATATATTATTGAAATTGATGCACTAACCAGTTCTCCCAAAAAATCCTAACTAATGGAGAATAGCCATCAATATATTTAAACATATATAATTATGGCGGAGATATAGATGGGTATCTCGAAGCAAAACTAGGAACCGACAAGGTGCAAATAACTTACTTTCCTTCATCCAAATAGCAACATAATATGATGTTTGTATGATAAATAAACAAAATAATTAGCAGCGTAATGTCATTTACAAAAGTTTATAGGATGACTTAAAGAGGAAGTGGGTAGTGAAAATGTCTAGGACGCAATGAAGCTTGGTGTTTGAGAAGGATTGTGAGTGTAGGATAAGGAACCTAGGAGCATTAAATAGACTCTGAATGGATTATACGTGGAGAGGGGAACGTTGTGCGGTGACACAAGGAGTAGAAGGCATCAAGCAAAAAGATAGAAAGGGAAAAATGATAAGGCTATTGTTTATGAACACATAAAATGTAAGATGTTCAAGTGAGGGAGGAAATAATGACCGATAACATCAAATGTGAACATTGATAGAATTAGATGCACATGTCGTTGCAAGGCTAGCGCTTAGCTCTTAGCCTGCCAGGGCTACTCACGCATGATTAGATTAACAATCACGCCAATCACGAAAAAACATTTTTAAAAAGTTCGTTCATTTTTTGAACTAACTCCTCTTGCATCCGTAATATTGGCTCTATCGGAACGAAAGTCGAAATAGTATTTCAAAACAACTCTGTGAGAGTGAAGAGCTTGGAATGGACGGCGGAAAAAATTAGCGTTTCGATCTGTGCTTTCTCACCTTTCTTTTCTTCTTTAATAACCCGATTGGATTTCACGCTGGATCAAATCCTGGACTTTTGCTGTCAAAAGGACCCTGGACTTCTAATTTGACAAGATCCTGAACTTTTAATTCGAGATGAAGATTCTGAACTTTCGATGCCCATGACATGGAAAATCCCTACGAGGAAGCAAAACTTAAGCACAAGCAACCCCCTCCTTGCCAAGTGTTCCTTTAGCCGGGGCCAACCCCACAGACAGCTGGGCCCCACGTCTACGGCACTCTCACTGACAGCCCGGACTCGCGTGCCGTTGGCATCTCGTTAAGCTAAACTACTACTCGGCGAAGAGAAGGAATTGGAGCAGACGCAAGCCCGCACGAACCCCAATCGGATCAACCCCCACACGAGAGGAATAAACCGGTCGACGAGGCGGTCCACCCCGCGATGCAGGCGCAGAGATCACCGGCCATGGTCGGGGGAGGGCCCGGGTCGGCGGTCGGGTCGCCGTCTCCGGCGACGGTGCCGGTGAGGCGGCGCTGCGAGGGCACGGCCATGGGCGCCGTCACCCTCGACCTCCGCCCCGGCCTCGGCGTAGGCCCCTTCACCCTCGGTGAGTTCCCACAGCCCCAACCCTAGCTACCCCGCCGCCGCCGCCTCGGTTGGGATCGGATTTCGGAACCCGTCGGCTGCTTGTTTCCCGTTAAGTACGCTAGAGGGGGAGAAAAACCTGTGCTTTAAGCAACCGCTTAGCTGAAAGTTACGATTTTTGTGGCCAATTCTGACGCGAGAGCTCGGTGCAGGGATGCCGATTTCTGATGCATTTGCGCAGATAGAGCACCAGCCCAACATCTACGATGTTGTCCACGTGAAGTACTTCGACGAGGTTCGTGTTGGGCAGCTTTGTTTGATGTTACCAGAGCCACCAAATTAAGCTTACCTGACCAGCGTTGGCCGTTCTGCGATTACAGGAGCCTCTGAAGCTGGACTTCGTCATAAGCTTTCCGGATCACGGGTTCCACCTACGCTTTGATCCTTGGTCGCAGGTACACTTGTGCTAGTAAAGAAGTCATATGCTCGATACTTTGGTTGCATCGTAGACATCATTGACCTTACTTGTACACAATTCATGTATAAAAGAGCATCTGTTTGTTAATATCGAATATATAACGTACTCCCTCCGACCCAAATTAGTTGACTCAAATTTACCAAGATATAGATGAATCTAATACTAAATCATGTCTAGATACAACCGAATCTAGACAAATCTAAGTCAACTAATTTGGGTCGGAGGGAGTACTGAAATGTTTACACTTTATAACCAAAAAGATCATTCACAGAGTTCGTGTATACAAGAGCATTTGGTTGTTGATATCGAATACAGTACTGAAATTTTTGTATAACCAAATTAGGGTGCCTGATGTTTTTTAGAACTAGAAAGTGTAATGCAGATCCTTGTAATAGTTAAGTTTCATAGTAAATTGAATTCTGCAGAGAAAACTACTTTAAGAATGTGGTATAAAACCAGTACATGCTTTACATTTGGGATTGATAAAATTTATTCATTATCCCTTAGAAAATGTAAGCCCTTTTCTCTTTCTCTTGCAGAGGCTCCGTCTTATAGAGATATTTGATGTTAAGAGACTGCAATTGAGATACGCAACGTCTTTGATTGGGTGAGGTGCTTGTAGGCATTTGCCTTTTACTGTTTATTAGTCTATGTTCAAGCACGGCCGAGTAGAACTTATTTGTGGCATGAACACTCATTTTTTCCTTAACCATTCAGCAGAAGGTTCTGTGCTGTGTTACTAATTGTTTCCTTCTGCCTGTTCTTCTTTCAGCGGTCCATCGACGTTAGCAACTTTTGTGTCTGTTTATGCACTATTCGGTCCAACTTTCCCGGGCATATACGATAAAGAGAGGGGCATTTATACCCTCTTCTATCCGGTATGTCAGGAAAATAGCCCTGTTTTTTTTTTGTTTCTTAAAATAATTTGTCCGGTGTTCTTCTGTTTGGGTTTGTCTTACTCACAAGCTTTTGCAGGGTTTGTCATTTGCATTCCCAATACCCAGCCAATATACCAATTTCTTCACCAATGGTGAAGGTATGCTGCTAAATAGTCACATTCATGTCTGCATACCTATCATTCTCAGCATTTCGGCTCAGCTTCCTAATTGCAATTGCAGTGGCAGATTTGCCCCTGGAGTTTCCTGATGGGACAACCCCTGTTACTTGCCGGGTATCTATATATGATAGCTCAACAGATAGTAAGGTTGGGGTTGGGTCATTGATGGACAAGGCCTTGGTGCCTGCGTTACCTGCAGGCAGTCTATATATGGAGGAAGTGCATGCAAAGGTACATTGCCTATTTATTGGTTATATTTCAATCCTATTAATCTCCTAGACAATGCAGAGATTTTCGTATTTCATGATTCAGTAATCCATACATCTGGTATTACAACTGCCAATCCTTGCTACACTCACCAAAGCATGTTTTTTAAGTTGTTAAGAAAGTATTTAAACCTGAAAGATCGAAGTAAATGGAGAGTTGCATGTGAACAGCTGCCAGTGTATGAGTCATGCAATCATTATTACTGTCTTTTGTGTGTATGAGAAATATCTGTATCCATATAATGATATAAGCTCTCTGCATTCTACATTATCTATTACTGGAGCAAACCATTTTACATCTTTACCTTGTTTTTAGCTTGGTGAAGAGCTTTGGTTCACTATCGGGGGCCAACATATACCCTTTGGAGCATCACCACAGGTTTAAACCATTGTATCATCTGCTCTCTCTTTTTTCTGAAGCATGCTTTAAGGGTTTCTTATGTAAAGTGGCATCTTTGGCAGGATATTTGGACTGAGTTGGGTCGTCCATGCGGTATCCACCAGAAGCAGGTATGTTTGTAATTTGATGGGGTTTTCCTGGATGACTGCAATATGGATTTTCATAGAGGTTGTGACATGTTTGTCGTCATTGGAAGCATGCATTTGGGCCTCCATATATTTTCCTATAAGGATCTCAATTCTAGTTAACATTCTGGGCATGCTAGAGAAGCCAGAGCTGTATTCTGTTAATTTGAAGATCATACCAATAAAGATTACATGCACTCAGGCAATTCATCATAGTGTAGCAAGAGTCCAAGAGATACGAGGACATCTCAATCTCATAGTCATCCTGCACTAGGTGTTAAATGCTATTGCAACATGGGAGTGTTGATACTTGGTAGAAAACAATGTGGAAATTTGATTGAATGAATGCAAAAAATATTCCTGGAACATGTTAATGTCATGGTTGGACAAGATTTTTTCCAGACGCTTGCAGATTGCATTGGGTGGTTTGAACTGTATTTGCAAAACAATGATACATCTTATGCAGTTTTAAGATAAAGCAGACAAAAAGCTGTTTCACCTATACTTAAATCCAAACCAGTTTTGTACCTCTTGATACCTGGCAACTCTTCTGTGATATATGCTCTCCATTCTGTTTAATGAAAAAACAATACAATGGAAGACCAAAATCCTAAGCAGTAAGAAGTCAATGCTTCATTCTCGTCTGTAACGCTTACCCTGTTGTGCTCTCATGTTAGGTGGACCAAATGGTTATACACTCTGCATCGGACCTGCGCCCTCGGACTACTCGTTGTGGCGACTACTTCTACAATTACTTCTCGCGTGGTATAGATATCTTATTTGATGGACAGGTATGGATTGTTTTTAGTGTGCCTGCAGAGTTCAGACAACATTTCTGTTGTGAAGTTCAACCAGCATGTTGACCTTTGTCTCGGTGCAGACACACAAGATAAAGAAGTTTGTTTTGCATACAAACTTCCCTGGTCATTCAGACTTTAACTCGTACATGAAATGTAATTTCGTCATCTATGATGCTGAAGGTATGAGCTCGTCGTTGAAGAGTTAGTTGGCTGGTGAGGAGATCATTACTATTAATTAACTATTTGTTTGTTTCAGGTGAAGGGACACAACAGCCTGGCAACATTTCCAAGAATTGCATAACACCTCGTACAAAATGGGAACACGTCAAGGTATGGTGTTTACCATGAGTTTACGCTGCCAGGATTACCATGTAAATTTATAACAATCGACTGAGTTACCGTTTCATTACAACCTTTTGTGCTCCCTCTATGGCAACTTGTTTTTCCCTATATTGGTTTTTGAGATCTCTCTTTTTCTTAGTTGGAGTTATATAAAAATTGTTTGAGCAGTAACTTTGTTTCTGGTGATGTATTTTTCGTTTTTATTTGGATGCCTCTTTGCTAACTGTCATGCATGTTTTTTCGACTGTATTAGGAGATCCTTGGTGATTGTGGTCGAGCAGCAATCCAGACGCAAGGCTCCATGAATAACCCATTCGGGTCAACTTTAGTATACGGATATCAAAATATCGCTTTTGAGGTGCTTATCTATCATCCGACCCAAAATCCTTCCTTTCCTGTGTAAACTGTATCATGAACTTGTTATCGCTCAGATCTGACAGTGCGATTCTTTTTGTTTCTGCTGATCAACAGGTGATGAAAAATGGATACATCGCAACCGTGACCCTCTTCCAGTCATGAGTACCGTAGCTGCACCTGATGTTCGCGGCATGATAAATCTGTCAAGAAGCATGCCGCTTTACGTGTAAATTAATCTTGTACGTTCCACCCATTGTACAGGAAATGTGTTCCTTGGTAATTCTGTAAATATATTGTTCCATCACTATAATTTTATCACTGAACTATGTGTTGCTCATGATGGTACTGTGGTGTTTCCCAAGCTGAATGCGCCTCTACATGACTAATTTTCCTGCGAAGAGAAGAGCTCAGTGTTCTCCCATCCTCCTAGCATATAAGAATTCAATGGAAAATAAATTTCTCGCATTCTGTATCGATAAACTATTTTTTCAGTTGCACAGACAAAATCTTCACTTATCTAAATATGTAATTTTCCAGTACCATATAATAGAGCTGAAATTAAAAATAAATATTCCAAAATTCAACACACGAAGAAGCCCTGACCAAACTGAATGCAAAGTTTCTGGCAAAGTGCACAAAACGAAATGGAAAAGCAAACACCTCCGACTGAATAAAAAGCAGAGGCGGCACCACCTCGAACGCGAAGCCCCCCTCACCTCACTCTGCAATCTCCATCCGCCCGGCCCAGACGGCCAGACCCCAGATCAGCAGGCACGCCGCGAACCTTCCTCACGGTTGTTGGCGAGACGGATATGGAGCCCGCCGGCGGCAGCGAAG
The DNA here is from genome assembly GCA_916181665.1 of Avena sativa. Taxonomy (NCBI): domain Eukaryota; kingdom Viridiplantae; phylum Streptophyta; class Magnoliopsida; order Poales; family Poaceae; genus Avena; species Avena sativa. The sequence continues at coordinate 432,442,742 of OV702280.1, forward strand.
CCGGCGCGGCGGGGGTCCCAGCGGCAGGGGAGGGCGCGGCGGCGCCCCCGACTACGCTGGCAGGGGCAGGGGTGGTGAAGGGGGCAGGTCTGGTGCAGGGGAGGTCGTGCAAGGGCTGCCTCTTCTACTCGTCGGTCCTCAGGTCCAAAGGGCGCGGCCCCGTCTGCGTCGGCATCACCCGCTCCATCCCGCAAGGTCCAAAAATCGTGCCCACACCGCCCCTCTCCATCTGTGATTGCTTGATGCTTGTTCTAGGCTCTCGGTTAGGGTTCTCCTATTCTTGGTTCAGCCATGGCATCTAGGTTGGCTCCTTGACTTCTGCTGGGCTCTCTGTTTTGCGGCTGATTTTGGTTGCTGTGGTGATGCACACACGCGCAACAACCATGGGGAGCCATAGAATCAGATTAGGGTTCCTGTCTTCGTTGCAGACAAGTATACCAGTTCTCACACACGCAGAATACATCAACTTGATTGCAGCTCCTGTCTTCTGTGGAATTGGACAAACTGCTTTTTATTCACATCATAGGTTCATCTGAAATCTATAAAGTGTATATTAATATATGGTTCGTGATTGATTCTAGCAATCAATCTTATTCTGGAACCGGGTTTCTCCATTTCACGGTGCTCCGTAGGGGAAACAGACAAAGTTCACAACTAAACAAAGGGAAAACATGAAACAGTGCCAAACTGTCCATCCCAGCTAACTGTCCAAAAAGGTATTACATCCCAGATTAACACATAACATCAGTGCCAGAAAAGACTTCTAGCAACCAAACTACTTGGTTACCAATCATAATAGGACGTTTAGCATGTTCTATAAATGTGCGCTTAAGGATCCCATGAAGATTTCTTCAAAACTACTATCTGGTACTTTTGTTAATACCTGTGGGAGCGATCACTGTATGAGTTTTTTTGTGGACCACCCAGGGCAGTACAGGTAAATCATTACGTTTCTGTCACTTTCTATCGGATTTGGATCTTTTGATTGAATTGTGATAATTGCATAAGTGCTGCTGTTTATCTCTGTACCATGTACACTAGATTTATTGTCTCACAACAGCAGTACCAATAGTTGACTTGATTTCATAACTTGTCTTCAATCTATTTTTTGTATAATTTAAAACGGTTTGATTACCAGTTCCTGATCGCTTGGTTGGTGAAATTGAGCTGGGAGCTATCCAAGAAGGTCGCCACCTTTCCAACTTCAAATATGCATGTGCTGGATATTCCATATACCTAGATGACAAGGACAACCCTCCTGCGAAAGGAGAGAAGCATGCACAGTTGCCTATTTGTGTTGGAGTTGAGGTATTTTTTCTTAAGCATGTTATTTCTCCAACTTATGTGTACCTCGTCATTTCACAAGCAGCAAGTATGCCATGTGACTTAATGTGCACCGGATTTAGGGCGTCAGTTGCTAGTGTATGTTGTATGGATTGTCCTAGACTCCTAGTAGGCATATTGTAAAATAAGTTCGACAGTTGATTTGTGTTGAAAAAAATAATTCAGCGTCCAAGCCTGGTTCTGTAGTATGTACAAATGGTTGGAGTGTTCATGACAATTTGCACACCATTATTTGGTTACAATTTTTTTTTCTTTCTAATTGAGGAGCCCAGGGCTCCCGATTTCATTGAAATGAAACCGATAAAACATCAGGTTACAATGATGAGTTAATCTCACCTCCCTTTTCTCAATCACAATAGAAATGATTGGTGACCATGCCATTCCATCAGTCATATATTCTTGATCCTTTCCCTAAATTTATTTGACGTTGGTATCAGAACTGTTTTGGTGAACATCACACGTTAGTGTATGTAAACTGATGAATTATGTGTTTCTGTAGCTATTGGCAGATAGAGCGCCAACTAAGCAAGCACCAGCTCAAGCTCCTGCTCACCTCAGAAAAGAAGGTAACAAAAACATTTATTTTATTGGCTGACAAGTCTGTAACCATTGTATTATAATAATTCTATAATAGCAACCCCAAAGGTATGGCTATACCACTGCCACAGGTGCTCAGCATGTCACACTTGCTTTCTGTGGCCTTGTACTGCAGGTCCATTGTAACAAAGTAAATTTCATTGAAGAATGAACGATCTGCCATGCCTGTAGAATGTAATGAGGTGTTGGAGCTACAATGCATATGCCTGAAACCCACTTCGAGGCCCCATTAGAAGTTAGTTGGAACTGGGAACTAAGCTTAATGAAGAAAAAAAAAGAGTCCAACAGAGGGAGGAGCCCCCTGTGGAATTATATTATAGAAACAACTCTGGGCGTGCTCCTGTGGAGCCAGGGGCTCGAACATGGGTCATGGCAGTTTGGCCGTGTGCTGATCGCCAACTGGTTGACTCCCAGTTCCCCAATGAAGAAATGAATGGTTATGCTGATGTTGCATCCTTGGTTATTGCATGATTTGAAGCCACACAATGTTGTTCTGAAAGTAAATGGTTCTTAAGTAGACAAATAGTACAGAAAATGTTCGCTAGAATAGAACATCAGAAATTATAGTTTAACTAACTCGCTGTGATGATTGGAGGAACATGATCCTAAACCTAAAGTACAGTCTGAATCCTTAGTTGAAACAATCTTATCACTTGGAAAAAATGTACCCCTCCAATGTGCCTGAAACTGAACTTATCTGCACGGTGTTCAATAAGACTTTTTTCTTCATGAAAGAAAGCATGTATGCAAACTCCAGCATGATTATTTCTTGAAATTTTGGTTATCTGGATAATACTGCAGCTCCTCAAGCACATGCAAACAAAGCTGGGCAGACTCAAGCACATGCGAGCAAAGCTGGGCAGGCTCGAGCACATGCAAAGAAACCTGGGCAGAAAGGAGATGATTTCCTAACCAAGTTCGCCCCCCTCATTGTTTAAACTCTGCTCGAATCCCTTAATTTTCATCGCAGTTTTAACAAATGGCAATTTTTTTGAACTGAACCTGCAGATTTCAGAGGAATGCTGGACTTGTGGCCAATGGTGTGGCCAGGAACATGAATAGAGTTGGGACGTATGTGAAAGGAACAGTGGATGATATCCTGTACCCATACCGCAAGCGTCCCAAGTAAAACCTAGCTCTTGTTCTCCTTAAATCCTGGAGTAGAAGTAGAAAAAATGTGTGGGGGCATGTCATCCATTACTTCCGGAAACACTGGCGTAGGAGTAGCCTCGCCTGGTTCCTGAGGCTCTGGGTGGGATTGTCCTTCACTGTTTGTCAGCTCATGCCAATCTGTAACAGGCAGTTGTTACATGGAGGCCAAGTTTTTCCACTAGGTGGTTTAATGCTTGTCATGTTCCTTTGGTAGAACCCCCTCCACGCGATGCATTCTTCATTTCCCTGGGTTTCTCCAGCAATGTATATGATGCAATGTAACATAACATCAAAAGAGCTCATATCTGCCTATTTTGAGGCCATGCTTTGGAGAACAATAAACTAATAATTGGCAGCTGTTGTGGCTTCCATTGCTCTTGTTTCGATTAATGGCGGTATCTGGTGAGGATGGCTTAAACTTTTGAAACATCTTATTATCAGGAGCCAAAGGCACCTGTAGATGATTTATCACGAGCTGTTGGTTTCTCCCTCCTGGATGCCGGTTTGTAGATATAAGTACTCACTCCTATCCTAAATAAGTGTCGCAGTTTTGAACTCTTCCGCGACACTTATTTAGAATTGAAGCGAGTAGTATATAACTGGAACCATGTTACAGTAAATCAAGTTGTGCATCGTATACTCAGCACCTGCACCAAGCCAATGGCGTTGGATGCTGAAATTCTTTTATTCCGCTTGCCATCTGCGCTGAGGTGCCTTTGCCAATGGTTCAGCTTCTATAGTGGAAATGAACGGTTATGGATCTCCTCTTTCCTTTCCCTTTTTTGAACAGTTTGTGCGGAAGCATCCGAGTCTGGTACTCCCTCCGTTTCAAAATAAACATTTTATATTATGACACGGAGGGAGTAGAAAGTAACATTTTCTTGAGCCGGGTAGAAAATAAATTTGATTGTGTACAGTTCGTCGGATCATACAAATAGGCGTAATTGCCTCTTATACCTATTCCGCTCTTCAGTACTTTTTATTTACTATAAAGTAGGTAGATCTCATTTGAGTACAGCCTGCGTAGCTAAATGTACGTACTCGTAGTTATATCTGGCTTTGTATAGCAGAAATAAATCGTGTACTCCGTACTTCATATAATTCTCGATCGATCCAATGGCGGATCAATCGAAGCTTCAGCTCCTCTGCAGTGTTGCCGACTTCTCCCAGACGGCGTAGTCGCTGCCGTGTGCAGAGGTGACGAACCCAGCCGGGATGACGGCCCCGACGTCGTACCTGGAGCCAATCTTCACCACCACCTTGCCGTCGATCTCGGCGACGTAGGCGTCGCCGTCGTGCATGAGGATCTTGAGCTCGCTCGTCGCCGTGATGCCGTTGCGCTTCCTCACCGCCACCAGCGTAGCGATCTCCTCTTTGAATCCCCAGTTGAAGAAATGGTCGTAGAACTGCATGCAAACCGTTATGATTCTTCTGAAGAAATGGTAGGAGGAGTGTAGGACTATCTGACAGCGAGTGAGGTGTTGCTTGCTTACGATGCATGGCGTGCCGGGGTGGGTGAGGATGTAGGCGTAGCCCTGCATGACCTTGTCAGAGGGGAAGGGCCACATGGCCTGGGTGGAGCCGGTGTCATGGTTATCGACGAAGGTGACAGCCTTGGCGGGCCACCACCCCATCACTCCCGGAGCCTTCCCCTGCGGGTCGATCAACCGCCACAGCTCCCCCTCCACGGCGGCGTTCAGGATCCCCTTGGTCGTGAAGTCGAACACCATGCCGGCCGACGCCATGCCGCCCACTCCGTCCAACCAGTTCACTAGGTTCTGCCGGTGCGCGTCCTGGTCGTACTCGGGCTTCCCGTCCCCGCCCGTGGGCATGGTGTCCCACACCTCCGCCACAGCGAGGTCCGGCGACGTGCCGTCGATGTACACCTTGGCCATGGCCGCGGAGTACCCCTTGGCGAAGTCGAGGCGCCACGCGTCGAAGCCCAGGTCGGTCTTGAGCCAGAGGAGCCACTCCTTGAGCTCCCGCTGGACGCGGTCGTTGAGGTGGTCGATGTCGGGCGCGGCCGCGAAGTCGGCGCCCGTGTCGAGGTTGGCGGTGCCGTCGGAGTAGATGGTGTCGTCGCGGCAGATCATGTGGGGGCCCCAGTCGAGGCGGCCGTCGGGGGTGCCGCCCTCGAAGATGCAGTAGATGCCGCGCTTGTCCTTGTAGTCGGCGCACCGGTGGTTGATTACGATGTCGGCGATCACGTGGAGGCCCTTGCCGTGGAAGGCGCCGATCAGGGCCTTGAGCTCCGCCGCGTTGCCGTACTTGGAGGCGTCGATGTCGTACAGCCGGCCAGGCATGTAGCCTGCACGCGGAACAGTTGGTTTTTTTATAATCTTTCTTGGTCGTAATGTACCGAAACATTTTTAACTAGATAGACTAGTATAATTTGATTGTAGAACAGAGTAGGATTAATTAATAAATTAGCTAAAGACTAGGCAAATTATACAGCTGCACGTCGCATTCGAAGTTAGCATGTTCTCCACTCCACGCTTCCACGATTCCATCCTCCTTTTTTTCCCTTTTGGATGCCAAATGTGGAGACAGGAATGGATTTAGCGGGGAGGAGGACAGGACCTTCGTTGGAGACGGAGTGCGAGGGCGGCGGCAGCCAGACGTGGGTGACTCCGGCGGCGGCGATGTCGTCGACCTTCCCCATCATCATGTTGTACCACCCGCCGCTCTGCTTCCACGACTCCCAGTTGAAGCCCTGCAGCAAGCAAGACGCCATGGACAAGCACCCATTCTCATGGTTAATTAAGCTTTCGAGTTCAGATTCTCAGCCCCATGGAATCGAAATGCTTACCTGAAACAGGACCTGATGGCCGGATGCTAACCCAGCAAGAAGAAGAAGCAGCAGAGAGAACCAGCAGCACAGGTGGCTCTTTTTCCCCATCGTCGCTCTAGCTATCTGGCAAGCCACAACACTAGAGACTCTTCTTCTTCTTCTTCTTCTTCTTCTGATTGAATGATGTATTGGCTGATGGTTACAAGTGTACTACGTGCGTGGTATTTATAGGGAGGGGATGTGATCATACGCCGTACGTACCATGGATAGGGAGTGTTGCTTGGAGGCAATGCGCGGGTACCGGACTCTGTTATTATCATGGGAAAAGAGGTAGTACAATTGATGACGGTCAAGTCAATCATGGGAAAAGATTGCACGGACTCCATCTCCATGGAAAGTGAAACCCAAGCTGAGATCGAAACCCAGCATTGCCTTTTCCGGGGGTAACCGATTTCCAAGATCTATGAATTTGCAGGCAGCAGGCCAGTCGTTCTATGACACCGGTACAGCAATGGAAACATTGTGGTTGATGAACGGACGGTGAGGCCATCTCCAACTGCCCCCGTAATTCGGTCCGTATGCGGGTGGAGGATCACTCGTTCGCAAAAAATAAAAAAAATAATAGAAAAAAAGACGCGGCAGAAAATAATTATACAAATTATAATTTAAGGTCCGGATAGTCAAAATATATAATGGGTGGCCGTAGCGTGGGGCATGGGGGAACCAGCAATGCTGCTGGTCGGCCAGCGCTCGTCGGTTGCTATGCGCCGCCTACTCGCTATCGTCGTCGATGACGATGAAGACCTATGGCGTTCGCCACGCGCCGATGGGGGCCGGAGTGGGAGGAGGCGCCGGTGGCATTTGGGCATGTGCGGCCACCTAGGAGTCGTGCAGGGCCTGCCCCATGCCGTCCCACTTCCTCTCCTAATATAGCTGCGAGGCGAGGATGGCGACCTCGATCTCCTCCCCCTCCATCATCGGCCGGGGCTTTGGATGACTGCGACGCATTGGTAGCGCTCGTAAATTGGTTCGCTGCTGCCGCAGCTTTCAGATCCGGAACCGTAGGTCCCTGCATCCGATGGCGGATCGCACAAATCGGAGTTGCAGCTGCTGCTGTCGTAGGAGTCATCTGCTGATGATGTTGTGCGTAGCACGGGATGTGGGGCCCATGAAGCGGGCCTGATTGATGGTAGGGGCACCCGCTCAGGTAGACGGAGGGTGCCAGTTTGCCCCACCTGGAAGCAGAAGCTCCCGAACAAGATTTCGAGTCCGTCGCCTACGGGCTCGAAGTCCTTCATGGTGGCCGGCGAGTGTGCGGTGAAGTCGAAAGCACCGAAGAGGAGATGGCTCTCCGTTGCTGCAGAGTTGTAGATCGATCGGGTTGGGACCGTCACGATCGCACAATCCGCGCCCCCAATTCCCACAGACGGCGCCAATTGACGAGGTTGGATCTCATCAATACCCATTGTTATGGACTTGGGTTTTGGAGAAGATGGGGATGCTGGAGATCGTGGAACGGTTAGCAAACAAGCAACACGGGGACACAAGGTTTACCCAGGTTCAGGCCCCCGGAGGAAAAACCCTACTCCTGCTTGTCTGCTCTTGATTACGGCGGAACCGAAGGTTACAAGGGTGCGCAGATGCAATCTGGCGTGGAGGTGTGTATGCGAGAGTATGAGTCGAGAGATCTCGGTCGTGCCCTCCTGGCCTTTATATAGACTTAGGCAGGTCCCGGACATAGTCCTAGTCGGTTACAGGTTCTAGGGTTTTACCCCTTTGAATTTCCTATCTACTCTAGTCTTGCTCTCCAAGGATCCGAAGGCGTCATGGGCCTTGGGCCACCCGAAAGTCTTCATGGACCGGCGTACATCCGCCGTGGGCCTTTCTTGGGCTGGACCAGGTATGTTGAGATCACGTACCCGTAGGGTATAACCATGTCAGCTCCGGCTCCTGCTCCTCCACCTTGACGGTCATCAGGCCTGGCCGCGGCCACACCTCGTACTCGACGATGTCGGTGCCCCTGTAGCGTGACCAGTCTGGGAGGCCAGACTATGGTAGGCCGAAGTAGTAGAGGTTGCCGACGCGGCCGTCCTCGGCATCATCCTCCACGCCACGAGTCCTCATTGGACTCCTCCTAGTAGTCCTCGCCGGTGTCATCGAGCTTCTCGAGGTGGGCCTTGATGGCCTAGCGCCGCGTCGCGTGCGCCACCTCGAACCACCGGTCCCAGATGTCAGAGTGGATGGAATAGGTCAGGTCACGCCACAGATCTGGCGGCCGCGGATCTCACGGCGGCGAGTAGGGCCCTACACGGGGATGGCCGACACATGCACACGGGCAGGGTTGAGGTGCCACCCCGCCGCAGGTGCACGTCCGTCCAGGGGCACGTCATGCCTGCCTCGGCTAGCGTGCGTGTGGCCTCAAGGTTGACGTAGATGCGCCGCTCGGAGCGTAGACACGGTGGCGGACGCATCGGCGGGCCGCGGTGGTGAAGACCTCGACATGGAGTGGTGATGGAGGTACCTGCCACTGCTGGAGGAGCCGGCCTCGTGGTCGCTCCGACAGGACCGGAACCAGCCCTTCCAGCCCCCTTTCGTCATCACAGCCGGCGACAGAGGGGCTTGTCGACAGGGAGGGAGCTAGGATTTTGGGGGGTTTGACCCAAGTGGACCGGGAGAGTGGAGTGTGGCGTGGATGGGGACGACGCGGTCCTCCTGCTGGGACACCGCCAGGTGGGCCCCGTCGAAGCCTTGGGAGGACACAGCCGAACGGGGTAGCCGTCCGTCCCATCGCATTCTAGTCCTAGATTTGGGCCCGATTTGTGCCGAAACGGACCGCTCTGGGGTGTCCTCTTTGTTTGCAGGGTGCTATTGGGACGTGGGCTGTGTCCAACTAGACCAGTTTAGACCTGCGCGGTCCGTTTGCAGGGGGCCGTTGGACTTGGCCAAAGGGCGCATCCGGGCCGACGCAAACTGTCTGATTTTGTCCGGATTGGTCGGCCCATGGACAGAAAATAGAACGCGGTCCGATCAGGTCGAGGGGTACACCCAGTGGTCCGATGGATTTTGACCGCCCCACCCGCTGTCAACGCTTGGTGACGGAACGTCCCCAATCACCACCGCGGGCTTTTGTGCATCTGGTGTTTCTCGCCCTTGCTGGCTCATGTTTCTCGCTCGTCGTGCCCGTTTCCTTCCCACGACCGAAATCATCCCGCGCATGTCCTTGGCGTTTCGTGCCCCTGGCTGCGGTCTATAAAAGAGGCGTAGGGGGAGGTCACCGAGCCCTGAACAAAAGCCGATTCAGGAGGTGCATGATGCCGACGAAACCGCGGTAAGAGAGGTTGGAGGTGGTGGCCCGTGAAGCCGCCACTCACACGGTGGACTCAAGTGGCCAAGACAGCGGCCGAATAAGCGGCAGGATGCCGCCACTGTGGTAGTAAGCAGGCTGAGGTACGCCCGGCGAGCAGCGTGCGACCGCCTCGCCGGTTGTCACGCTCTCATGGCGGTGGTGCAGCGGAGGAAGAGGATGACGACACCTTTCTCGCCCACTTGGACGACGAGCGCGAGGAAAATCAGGGGTGGTAGGGACGGACTCCGTGGAAAATGAAATCCAAACAGAGATCGAAACCCAGCATGCATTGCCTTTTTCGGGGGGAACGATTTTCAAGATCTGTCGACTTACAGGCAGTCGTTCTGATGCAGAAAAAAAAAATCTATGACACCGGTACAGTACGGCCATGGAAACATTGACCAGAGCCGCACGAGTAACATTTGTTTTAGGCTAGCTGCACGTCGAACATGTTCATTATGCACTTCAATCTCTGGAGCGTAGCATTACTGGGACTATTTCCCATCCACAGTGGGTGATTCAGCCCCACGTACGTCCTTGAATTCGTACGAGTCTAGGGTGTGCCCTCTCGAGAGGTGGGTACCAAGACGGCAAGGCAATGGCCAAGTGGGAGCTCGAAATCCACACGTACCCATGCTGTTGGTATTTGCAGTTGATCGATCAGACTTGGCGACTCTGCGAGGCGGTGTCAAAAAAGCACATGTTGTTGGTCCAAGAAAAACATTGATGTCGTGGATGGGAAAACGAAGAAAGCATGAGATTGGGATAATTGGATTGGGGCCTATCTGGACCTCGCCTAGGCTGCGCTTGGCGCACTGACGGCTCCCCCGGTGGATGAGAAGAAGCAGGCACAACTGCTTGGGTTGGCGGTGTCTGCGGCGTCCCTGCTGCAATGTGGCGGCATGACTTCACGACCCACGAGTCCTCTCGGGTTTGAATCTTTTGGCCGGAGGTTTACTACTCGCAGCTCTTTCTATAAAATTATGCCCTGGGTGCTAGTGTCCATGGGTCTTTTTCTTTTGACTTCACAAGCCCTCTTAGGCTTAGTCGGGCCGGTCAGGGCCTGGCTTATCCTGCTGCTGCATTTGGTCGGCTTTCGCCGCACGGCAGTGGAGGTAGTTTTCCCCTGCGTGTCGTTGCACTGTTGATCCTTTCCGGCTTTTTTCCTCTCGGTTGGAGCGTTTCGGAACGCCCAGGGTGTGATTCTGTGGAGGTTGGGAGAAATCCATGTCGTCTCGGCACCAACGTGGTGACGTCTGCGGGTATCGCCTTCTCTTCTGAAGGGCGTCGGGTGTACCTCTTCCTCACTCCCTGGAGCGAACCGGGGGAAACCCTAGGATGGGTACTGGGGGTAACCCTAGATACGGTCCGGACAGCAGTGTCATCGTCGTCGCTCCCCTTCTTGGAGGTGTTGCTTGGTTCGGGGCGATTCGATGCGCTAGGAGCATGGTGGGAATTCTTTAGAGGGTGTAGCGGTTGCAAGTTATCCCTGTTGTAAATTTGATTGACTTGCATAATAATATTGCTTGAGGGGTACAGAGTATATATACGGTTACAAAACTTGTCGGCCAATATTACTTAAACCGACTCTAAAACAAACTCTTAACAGATCAAAACCGACTCAACATTGTCTAGTCTAACATCCCCCCGTAGTCTCATCGGCGAGCGCAACGACGTTGAGACTGGATCGTATGTCAATAAATGGTGCAGTAGCAAGCCCCTTGGTGAAGATGTCAGCAAATTGCGCCGTGGTTGGAACATGAAGAACACGAACTTGTCCAAAAGCAACCTTTTCGCGAACAAAATGTATATTGATTTCAATATGTTTTGTCCTCCGATGCTGAACTGGGTTGCCCGCCATATAAACTGCAGAGATATTATCACAATACACAATGGTAGCTTGCTGAATTGGGCGATGAAGCTCGGCCAGAAGTTGACGCAACCATACCGTTTCTGCAACTGCATGTGCAACTGCGCGGTACTCGGCCTCAGCAGACGAACGAGAAACCGTTAGCTGACGCTTAGAAGACCAAGAAATCAAATTATTGCCAAGGAAAACACAGTAACCAGATGTGGACCGACGAGTCTCAGGACATCCAGCCCAATCTGCATCGGAATATGCTGTCAAAGTTGTAGGGGAAGAAGAATTAATATGAAGTCAATGATCAAGAGTTCCTTTGAGATATCGAAGAATTCTTTTGACTATATTATAATGAGGAAGGCATGGATCATGCATGAAAAGGCATGCTTGTTGAACAACATAGGAAATTTCAGGATGTGTAAGAGTGAGATATTGAAGTGCTCCTACGAGACTTCGATATAGAGTGGGATCGGAGAAGGATTCGCCGGTAGAAGAAAATTTAGAAGTGGTGTCGATGGGGGTGCGGGATGGTTGGCAGTCCGACATGCCAGCACGAGATAGAAGATCGAGAGTGTATTGCCGTTGAGAAAGAAAAAGGCCAGAAGAATCACGAGTTACAGCAATGCCCAAAAAATGATGAAGCATACCTAGATCAGTCATAGAGAATTCGTGTTGAAGACTAGAGATGATAGAGTTGAGAAAAGTTTGGGTGGAGGCTGTGAGAATAATGTCATCAACGTAAAGGAGGAGATAGGCAATGTTATTATTTGATTGATAGACAAAGAGAGATGTGTCGGAGAGAGAGGGAATAAATCCTATAGTTTGGATGAATGTAGAAAAGCGTTGAAACCATGCACGAGGTGCTTGCTTCAGGCCGTAGAGAGACTTTTTGAGAAGACATACATGATTGGGTGAACTAGGATCTTCGAAACCTAAAGGTTGTTGACAGTAGACAGTTTCTTGAAGAGAACCATGAAGAAAGGCATTTTTGACATCGAGTTGATGAATAGGCCAAGAAGAGGAAACGACAATGCTAAGGACGGTGCGAATTGTGCTTGGTTTGACAACAGGAGAAAAGGTTTCATCATAGTCAATTCCTTGTTGTTGAGAATAGCCACGACATACCCAGCGGGCTTTGTAGCGAGAGAGAGTACCATCGGAGTGAAATTTTTGATGAAAGACCCATTTACCAGAAACAATGTTTGAATTAGAAGGACGAGGAACTAGCTGCCAAGTATCATTGGTGACCAAAGCATGGTATTATTCTTTCATAGCAGCGGACCAGTTGGGATCGAGAAGAGCGGATTTGTAGGATTTTGGGATGGGAGAAAGGTTGGGTTGAGCTAAGAAATTAAGACGTTTGGAGGGTAGACGAAAACCAGATTTGCCGCGGGTACGCATAGTATGATCATTGGTGGGTGCTGGAATAGGAATAGCATAGGAGGGTAATTGTGGGGAAGGAGACATATCATGCTCAGAAGTAGGTGCCGAAGAGGGAGGCGTGACAGTGGAGTTGGGAAATGCATCAGATGAGGTTTGCGACAGGGCAGGAGAGTGTGCCGTGGGTGGAGAGGGTGGTGCGACAGCAGGCTGCACGGCAGGCTGCCGTGAGGGCTCGGTAGAGCGCGCGATAGAAGAAGTGAGCGAAACGCCCGACACAGCGGATGTAGGTTCGGGCGTAGGGGGTTTTGTATGGAATATTGGGTTGTGTAGGGGATTAGGTGGTGTAGCTGAACGAGTCGAGGGAGAGGGATCGGTGGAGACAGAATCATGGGGAGATGTATGGGTGGCAAAAGGAAAAGAGTGTTCAACGAAAGTAACGTGACGAGATATGAATACGACCAAAAACTGGGTCAAAACATCTATAACCTTTGTGATCATCGGAATAACCTAGAAAAACACAGGGTAGAGATCTAGGAGCTAGTTTATGAGGTGAAGTGACATAGGTATTGGGAAAACAGAGACAACCAAATACTCGAAGTTCAGGATAATTAGGATGACATAGAAAGAGAGAGTAATATGGTGTGGTTTGTGGGTTAAGTTGGGAGGGACGAATGTTGAGGAGATATGTGGCTATGCGGAGATCTTTGGCCCAAAAACGTGGGGGCATAGAAGCTTGGATAAGAAGGGTTCTAATTATGTCGTTGATAGTGCGGAGAGATCTCTCAGCTTTGCCATTTTGAGGGGAAGTGTAGGGGCAGTAAAAACGGAGGAGAATTCCATGGTGGAGAAAGAAATTACGATTTTGGTTATTGTCAAATTCTTTGCCATTATCACATTGGATGAACCGAACGGGGAGAAAGAAGTGAGTTGCAACATAGCGTTGAAAATTGAGAAAGATTGTGTGCACATCAGATTTTTTGCGTAAAGGAAACGTCCATGCATAATGAGTGAAATCATCCAAGATCACAAGATAGTACTTAAAACCAGAAATACTCTCAATAGGTGATGTCCATAAATCACAATGTAATAATTCGAATGGAAAAGTACTAGAAGAAGTAGAAGAATTGAACGGAAGACGCACATGTTTTCCTTGTTGACAAGATTCACAAACTAGAGGATTATGAGTATCACGATTACGAGGAATACAGAAATCACTAAGGAGAGAATCTAAGACGATTTTATTGGGGTGGCCTAGATGTTGATGCCAAAGCTCGACCGAAGCAACCATAGATGAGGGTTGGGTGGCCGTGGGAACACCATGGAGGGAGTAGATATCTCCATCACTATTGAAGCGAGCGATCTCCGCCTTGGTTAGAAAATCCTTCACAGAAACACCAAAGGAGTCAAATTCGAGAGAAACATGATTGTCACGAGTGAATTGTCGAACGGAAATTAAATTTTTAATGAGATCAGGTGCAACAAGAATATTGCGAAGGAGGAGAGGTTTTGTGTGTGAGAGAAGTTGTGCATTACCAACACCGGAGATAGGGATAGTAGAACCATTGCCAAGAGTTATAGAGGAAAAAGGTGAGGAGGAAAAATTTGACAACATATTATTCGAAGAAGACATGTGACTAGAAGCACCATAATCGAAAATCCAGTCGGTACCTGAGTTTCCTTGAGCAGCAAAGTGGTTCATGGCCTGGATAAACGCTGCTTGGTCCCAGCTTGGTGATGAGGAAGAGGACGGCGATGGTGCAGGAAGCAGAGCAGGTGGTGATGACGCGCAGATCGGCATGTAGGCACCAGCAGACGTCGGAGGAGGGGCTGGAGCGTTGTACTGCTGGTAAGTTGGACCAGGCATGTAGGTTGGTGCAGTCATGTAGGCTTGGTGCGGAGGGCGAGTGCCGAGGAGGCCCGGAGAGCCGGCATGGGGGCGCATGCCTGGCGTCCAGGCGCCGGAGTACGCCGGGGGAGCACCAATCTGAGAGGGCGTGATCCAGGGCATGGGCCAGGCCTGGACAAGCCCTGTCCACGGGTCGTGCATCGGGCGCCAGCTAGGAGACGCAGGAGGTGCCGGGGCTGGAGGCGTCGGGCCGCTAGGAGGAGCCGTGGGTGGTCGAGGCGGCCGGAAGGTAGGGTTTTTGCCCCTGTAGTTCGGACTAGGGCGCCACCCCGGAGGTGGCTACACCGGTATCGGAGGAGCAGCAGGAGCAGCAGGAGGTCGCTGGATCGCGACGAAAACTTGATGGCGCGCCTCTTTATTTGCGAGGGCACGGTTGGCCCACTGCAGCATAGATCGGACCTCGGCGAAGGTAGGACGGGGCCGCATCATGGGAATAAAGGAGGCCTGCTTTTCGAAGCGGTCACCGAGCCCGATGAGGAGGATGTTAATCAGTTGACGGTCGTCGACGGGGTCGCCGAGCTCTTGGTGTTCATCGGCAATCGTCTTGAGCTTTTGACAGTAGACGCCGACGGGAGAGTCACCTTGGACGGTGTTGTGGAGCTCGGTGTGGAGGGTGTTGACGCGGGCGTCGACATTTTCTTGGAAGAGCTGTCGGAGGACCGCCCAGAGGGCGGCTGCGCTGGTGGCGTCGCGAAACACGAGATTGAAGATCTCAGTGGACACCCGCTGGTAGATCCATTGGATGATGGCGAGGTCGTCCTTGGCCCAGCGAGGATCGGTAGGCCGGGGAACGGCGGGGTCGGCAACGTGGTCGAGAAGATTGCACCGACCGAGATGAACCTCGAAGATATGACGCCAATGGTAGTAGTTATGCTTTGGTAGATCTAAAGTGATTGGAATAAAGTGGCTAACATCTGAGATTGTATCGGCATAGTGGATAGTTGGGAGGGTAGGAGAGGGTAGAGCAAGGGAGGTGTTGGAGGTTTGTCCGGCGTCACCCAGGGAAGCAGCGGCGGCGGCGGCCTTTTTGGTGAAGTAGTCGGGAGGGGGAGGAGGGGGCGGCGTCGGTGGCGGCGCCATGCCCTAGGATCTAATTGGCTCATACCATGTAAATTTGATTGACTTGCATAATAATATTGCTTGAGGGGTACAGAGTATATATACCGTTACAAAACTTGTCGGCCAAGATTACTTAAACCGACTCTAAAATAAACTCTTAACAGATCAAAACCGACTCAATATTGTCTAGTCTAACACCCGTTTCGTTGAACCGCTGGCGTCGGCATTGTTTTCTCTTTTTTCTTCTTTTGGGCTGATCTTGTGGTGTCTTGCCCTAGTAGTGGAACATGAATAGAGTTGGGTCGTATGTCAAAGGCACAGTGGATGATATCCTGTACCCATACCGCAAGCGTCCCAAGTAAAACCAAGCTCTTGTGTTCTCCTTAAATCCTGGAGTAGAAGTAGAAAAATGTGTGTGGGGTATGTCATCCATTACCTCCGGAAACACTGGCGTAGGAGTAGCATCGCCTGGTTTCTGAGGCTCTGGGTGGGATTGCCCTTCACTGTTTGTCAGCTGATACAGGCAGTTGATACATGGAGGCCAAGTTTTTCCACTAGGTGGTTTAACGCTTGTCATGTTCCTTTGGTAGAGCCCCTCCACGCAATGCATTCTTCATTTCCCTGGGTTTCTCCAGCAATGTATATGATCCAATCTATCTATTATCTATTATATACTAAAAGTAATATAAGAGTGTTTTTCAAAGCATCTGATTGATCCACATCTCCTAAATTATATTAACCATTAGATCTTTTACTTAAGGCCACGATTTAATTACCATATTAGTACAACGCTGATTTAACATATCACGAGTATCTAACGTGTCACGTGTCCCTTGACGTTCCAATTAGTACCTGATCGATTTGAGCAACAAAAGAAAAAACACGCCTTCAGGATAACTGAAGAAATAAGGAACCCTAATTTCAATGCAATGGCGCCGCCATGCCCTTGCACCGACCGCGTAAGGCAACCTAAAAAGAGTAACTGCTCAAAGTCACGACCCAGCCGGCCAGCCCCTGCTCCGTACGCAGCAAACCGTCCTGTGAGGTTCCCCAATTATCCACGTTAGTAAAGCTGCTCTTTGCATGCAGTTGAAAATTCTAAAATTTCAGCGCTAGCTCGTGGATGTCATGCCCTCCATGAGGCTCTCGGCAAGATGTACTACGTGGTAAAGTGGCCCGCCTCATGTTTTATCTCATACATATCAGAATATTTGAAATATGTTGTTACATCTCTAAGTAAATTCCCCTATTAGTTGTCAGATTAGTGACTAGCTCCTAAATGTTCTTTCTAGATCGTGATACTGCTGATATAGAACAGAGTTTTATCTCATATCCAATTATCAAGGCATCCCAGCAGGTTAGATGTCAAACACATATTTAATTTTCAAATTCAAATTTTTACCAGAGCAATTAGTACCATGGAGATTGATGGCTTAAACTAACAACACTCTTCCAGCATTTGAATAAGCAAATGTGGTCATTAAGGGTGTGACGTGTTCCAGGTTCATCGGGCAGAAACAAGAACACACTGACTGCCGCTTCATCAGAGTGTGAGGTATGCGTTCAAGTTCATGAGAAACAACAAAATTTACTTGATCTCATATACGCTTTTAGGTATTCATAGAAATAGAAAAGGTATATTTACCACCCTGAACTTTGGTACAAGGTTAATGTTGAATCTTGAACAAAAAATCCAGGTATAAGCCTCAACTTTCACAATCGGTTTTTTGTGCTGAACCAGGTAAAAACTATTAGGTTTTCACTTGGAGTAGTATATTGCTGAAATTGTCTGATGCTGAATGATAGTGGTCAATTGTCGGTGTGTTAAATGCAATTTCCTCAGACATATAAAGCATTAGTTTGCTATTACAGAGAAGGCAGTTGGAGTGCAATTTCATAATAGAGAAACATACTGCCACCGCTCAAAAAGAAATACTGATTGGGGCTTAAGTCTTAGACACTTAGTTGATTAATTAGTGCTAAAGCTATGCCTTCAACCAGGGAAAAACTATCAAGATTTCACCCGGACTATAGTATGTTGCTGACATCGTCTCATGCCGGATGATCATGGTCAATCACCAGTGCGTTAAATGCATTTTCCTCTTCAAATATATAAAACATTACTTTTCTATTACAAAGAAGATAGTTGGGGTGCTATTTGTAGATAGATGAACATACTTCATCGCTCAAGAAAAAATAGTTATTTGTGCTATAGACAATTGGATAATTAATTAGTTCTCAAGGTATGCTTTCAACCAGGTAAAAACTATCAGGATTTTACCTGAACAGTATTATGCTGCTACAGCGTCTCATGCTGAATGATAGTGTTCATTCGTCGGTGCATTAGATGCAATTTCATCTTCAGATATACAAACACGTTAGTTTGCTAATACAAAGAAGATAGTTGGAGTGCCATTTCATAGATAAAAGAACATACTACCATCACTTAAGAAAATAGTAATCTCTGCTTAAGTCTTAGACACTTAGTTGATTAATTAGTGCTCAAGGTATCCGTTCAACTAGGTTAAAACTATAAGGATTTCAATTGAACAGTAGTATGCTGCTGACATCATCTCATGTCGATAGCTATAGTGGTCAACCGCCAGTGTGTTAGATGCAATTTCCTCTTCAGATTATATATAAAGCATTAATATGCTATTACAAAGAAGATAGTTGGATTGTTATTTCATAGATAGAGGAACATACTTCCAGCGCTCAAAAAACAATACTGATTTGTGGTTAAGTCTTAGACACTTTGTTGATTAATTAGTGCTCAACGATGTTCTTCTTTTAGGATCAGCATCTGCAACTTGAACTGTACTTGCTAATACATGTGTCAATTTAAAAATTACAAAGAGTCGAGATATATTAGAGGTATATGAAATTCAAGTAGACGATTTTAAGTATTCTCATGTTTGTGGAAGAAAAATTTCATGTACCAATGTAATGTTTAGTAATCGTATCTTCACTAGCACTTAAACTCGCTAGGAATGACACTTCCTTATACTTCTTGAACATAGTGATTTTCTTTTACTTTAAAGTTTCATATTTTTCGATTGAAATGGTTTCAACTCAGAGTAATCGACAATAAAAATTGACAAACATTTAATCACTTAATAACTTGATCTATATGGGAATTTTGGATTATGATTATTTTTTCTATTATATATTCTAGCCATAAATTTTTGGGACTAGGAAATAATGTTAGTACAGGACCTTGATGGACATTCTTTTACATATACGCAACCAAACAATATTATTTTGTGTAAAGAATGATTGTTTTATAAGAACATATGATACTATTGTGTTCTCCTAGGTATTCAGATTATGAAAGGAGTGAGTATACAATGTGGTATTGTAGTAATATAGTTTCACTTTTTACAATCATTGTAATATTATGTGTCAATTATTTGCATTTTTAGGATAATAGAGTTTTGAGATGATGCCCTCGCATTTGCGAGGGTCGCATTGCTAGTGTAAAAAACAACAAAAGAGCTCATATTTGTCTATTTGAGGCCATGCTTTGGAGAACAATAAACTAATAATTGGTTGCTGTTGTGGCTTCCATTGCTCTTGTTTGGATTGATGTCAATATCTGGTAAGGACGGCTTAAACTTTTGACACATCTTATTATCACGAGCTGTTGGTTTGTACCTCCTGGCATGCCGGTTTGTAAGTATGAGTACTCACTCTGATAATAAGTGTTGCAGTTTTGAACTCTTCTGCGACACTTGTTATTTAGGATTAGAGCGAGTAGCATATAACTTTTTTTGGAACCGAAGTACTCTTTTCGTCTCAAAATAGATGTCTCAGATTTACCAAAATTTAAATAAATCTGAGACATCTATTTTGGGAAAGAGGGAGTAGTATATAACTGGAACCATGTTACAATTGTTAGATGTATATTTGTATATTGTATATCCCCACTTGTTAGAGGGTTTTCCTGCATATTTCCACCTGTACATGTATTATATATTATGGTCTTTGGCCCCTGAGGAATATATGTTGCCTATTCCTAACATGGTATCAGAGCTTAGGTTTAACCTCTTCTCCTCCCGCACGTAGCAACTCCGTGCGTTTTGTTTTTCTAAATCGGCCGCCGCCGCTCGCTTAGAATCTCCTGCCCGAGCCTCGCTGGTCGATATTGTTTCGATCGATCCAGCCCGTCTTCGATCGATCCAGTCCGCTCGTCCTGTCGTCCTCCCGCCGTCACCACTCCCTTCCCGAGTGAGATGCTCCGCCCGCCCCGCCCGGTCCGGTCCCGCCCGGTCTCGATGAGGCCACTCTGCCGCCCGAGCTGCTCGATCGAGGACGGGGCTACTCCGCTGCCCGAGCTGCTCGCGACGACACTCCGCCCCCCCCGCCCGTCGTCCTCTCTCGGCCTCGTTTTCGCCCGGCCTCAGCGGGCCCGTCTCGGCCGCTTTCCGTTCCGGTCTTGATTTCCCTCGAAATAGGTTCGCGCTGCCCCGATCTAGCTTGTCCCAGTGCTCGGATCACCGGCGGTGCCCTGTTCTAGGTGGAATTGGCCGGAGTTTGCTGCTCGTAAGCGTTGACTTTCAGCAGCCAGATCTAGATCCAATTGCAAAAAAAAGAGTGAGAGAGAAATGTCTTCTGCATCGGGCTATGTTGCGATTCCTCGCTGCTCGGTGATCTTCGATGGCGCGAATTATCCTGATTTCGCTGCCTTTATGCGTGTTCACATACGCGGTCTCCGTTTAAGGGGTGTTCTCTCCGGCAAGGTCTCCTATCCGCCGTGCCCCACTGCTCCTATGGCTCCTCTTCCGCCGCCGCCGATTGTTCTCGGCGCTGATGCTTCCTAGGAGGCCAAGGATGCTGCTCAGAGTGCCGATGATAGTGATGTTGCTGCATATGAGCTGAAGCTCAAACAGTACTCTGCTGATCTCGAGACCTATCGCCTCGATCTGACCGCCTACACTCAGTGGGTCGATGAGGATGCTCGTGCTGTTGCTGTTCTCACCTCCAGTGTTCTGCCCCAGTTTGCCGCTGAGTTCATGAGTCTTCCTACTGTTGCTTCTCAGTGGGCACATCTCCGTCAACGCTATCAGCCGTCTGGGGATGCTCTTTACCTGTCTGTGGTTCGCCAGGAGCATGCTCTTCAGCAGGGTGATTCCACTATTGATGAGTTCTATACTCAGAGTGCTGCTATCTGGCGTCAGCTTGATTCTCTCTGTACTGCTATTTGTGGCACATGCCCGTGCTGCCAGATTGTGCGCTCGGATTTGGAATTCCATCGTATCTATGAGTTTCTGTCTCGGCTCCGCAAGGAGTTCGAGCCCCGCCGTGCTCAGTTGAATGACCATGGTCGTGTTCCGCTCTCTAAGGTGCTGTCTGAGCTTCGGGATGAGGAGACTCATCTTCGTGGTGCTGGTCTTCTTGAGGTTCTGTCTGTGCTTGCTACTCGTGGTCCTCCTTTGCCGTCTGCTCCCTCGACTCAGCCGCGGTCCTCTGTGCCGCCACCGATACTACCCACTCCTCCAGGTCAGGGTCAGAGTCAGCACCAGCAGTCTCGTGGTCAGGGTCGCCGTGGTTCTCTTCGTCACTGCACTTACTGTAGCAGGGATGGACACACTTGGGCCACCTGTTATACACGGGATCCCAGTTTACGTCAGCAACACTAGGCTCGTGTGTGCAGTCCGATCCTTCCGGATCTTCAGCAGTTGCTCTCTCTGACCAGGACATTATCAGGAGTCTTCGCGGTCTGCTTGCTGCTACAGGCTCTTCTTCAACGGGCACTGCTGGTTCTGTGACTGATTCTTCAGGCACTGCGCGACCATCATCTTCTACACAGTTAGGTACGTCCCCGTGGTATCTGTATTCTGGAGCTTCTTTTCATATGACCTCTGAGTCTTCTCTTCTGTCCGCTATTCGTTCTCTCACTTCTCATGTCCGTGTTCTCACGGCCGATGGTACCTCTCTTCTTGTTTCTAGTAGGGGCACCCTTTCTACTTCTTCTTTTTCTGTTCCTGATATTTCTCATGTTCCTCGTCTTAAGATGAATCTGTTCTCTGCTAGCCAGCTTACTGACTCTGGTTGTCGCGTCATTCTTGATGCTGATTCTTGTATTGTCTAGGATCGTCGCACACAGGCCCTGGTTGGAGCTGGCCCTCGCAGCCGTGACTCTTCAGGACTTTAGGAGTTAGACTGGCTTCGTGTTCCTTCCGCTGCCACTTCATTTGCCAGTTCTTCTCCGGTCGTCACCTCTGCTACCAGCTCTTTTCAGTAGTGGCATCATCGTCTTGGTCACCTTTGTGACTCTCGCCTGTCGTCATTAGTTCATCGTGGTCTTATGGGGTCTGTCTCAGGAGATGTGTCTTTACATTGCCAGGGCTGTAGGTTGGGCAAACAGATTCAACTACCCTATCCTACTAGCGCGTCTGTATCTCAGCGACCTTTTGATTTAGTTCATTCCGATGTTTGGGGTCTGAATACTTTCGCTTCAAAAGGGGGCCATCGCTACTATATTTTATTCATAGATGATTTTTCTCGGTACACTTGGTTGTATTTTATGCGCTCTCGTAGTGAAGTGCTCTCCATATATCAGCGTTTTGCGGCCATGGTCCGTACTCAATGTTCTACACCCATTCATGTGTTTCGTGCTGACTTTGCTGGTGAGTATATCTCCCACATGTTGCGTGGTGTTCTTGCTGAGCAGGGTACCCTCGCTCAGTTCTCCTGTCCCGGTGCTCATGCCCAGAATGGCATTACTGAGCGTAAGCATCGCCATCTTCTTGAGACCACTCGTGCCATGATGATTGCTTCTTCCCTTCCGCTGCATTTCTGGGCTGAGGATGTCGCTACGTCGGCTTACCTCATTAATATTCAGCCTTCTGCCCTCTGCAGGGTGGTATCCGTCTTGAGCGCATGTCTGGTCATTCTCCAGACTACTCCATTGTGAGACCCTGGCGCATGGCTCAATAGGATTGATAGGAAACTCATACCAACAAGTTGCAACTTCTTTTTCAGAAGCACATTCGAAAAGAACTCTAAGGTTAAGCGTGCTTGGCCTAGAGCAATTCTAGGATGGGTGACCGACCGGGAAGTGGGTACCGGGTGCGCAGGAGTGAGGACAAAGTGCACAGAAAAGACTAGTGTTGGTCTGTGGGGTTAGTCTAGAGATACTATTGAGCTGCCAGAAGTGACAGCCATTGGTCCGGAGTTACCGGGGGTGTTAAAAGTGGTATCAGAGCCGACCCTCGCGGTTACATGGGCATGTGCGGGTCAGTGGCGGACATGTGGTGCATGGCGCGTGTGGCCCGGAGTGGACACGGCATGGCACATGTGCTGGCACTGGACGCATAGACGTGTGCTAAGAGGGGACGTTCCTGGCTTGTGGTTGATCGACGAGGACGTCGATCTTCTAAGGGTGGGTGTATGTGAGACCCTGGCGCATGGCTCAATAGGATTGATAGGAAACCCATACCAACAAGTTGCAACTTATTTTCCGGAAGCTCATTCGAAAAGAACTCTAAGGTTAAACGTGCTTGGCCTAGAGCAATTCTAGGATGGGTGACCGACCGGGAAGTGGGTACTGGGTGCGCAGGAGTGAGGACAAAGTGCACATAAAAGACTAGTGTTGGTCTGTGGGGTTAGTCTAGAGATACTATTGAGCTGCCAGGAGCTGACACACCTCCTTCTACTCCTATTGCGTCTTCTTCAGGACCCACTCTCCCTGATGTCTCTTCTTCGACACCATCCTCCTCTGCTCCGTCTAGTTCCCTTAGTTCTCCTCGTTCTCCGGAGCGTTCCTCCGCTATTCCTTCTTCTTCATCGTCGTCTCATGAGTCGTCTTCCTCTGATGAGCTTTCCTCTACTTGTCCTGTTCGTCAGCGTCGTACCCCCAACCGTTACTCTCCTAGTCAATATGGTCTTTCTGTTGCCTCTGAGCCGACTTCTTATCGGGATGCTGAGCATCATCCTGAATGGCAGTTGGTCATGGCTGAGGAGATTGCTATGCTTGAGCGCACTGGCACCTGGGATCTTGTTTCTCTCCCTCCCGGTGTTCGTCCTGTCACGTGTAAGTGGGTCTATAAAATTAAGACCCGCTCTGATGGGTCTCTTGAGCGCTATAAAGCGCGTCTTGTGGCTCGTGGTTTTCAGCAGGAGCACGGTCGTGACTATGATGAGACCTTTGCTCCTGTGGCTCATATGGCCACTGTGCGCACTCTTCTTATTGTTGCTTTTGTTCGTCACTGGTCTGTGTCCCATCTTGATGTTCAGAATGCACTCCTCAATGGTGCGTTGAGTGAGGAGGTTTATATGCAGCCTCCTCCTGGGTATTCTGTTCCCGCTGGGATGGTTTGTCATCTTCGATGTTCTCTTTATGGCCTGAAACAGGCCCCTCGTGCCTGGTTTGAGCGCTTTGCCTCTGTGGTGACTGCTGCTGGTTTCTCTCCTAGTGCCCATGATCCAGCGCTGTTTGTTCACACTTATCCTCGTGGACGCACTCTTCTTCTTCTCTATGTTGATGATATAATCATTACTGGTGATGATCATGAGTATATCGCCTTTGTTAAGGCTCGTCTTCGTAATCAGTTTCTTATGACTGATCTTGGTCCTCTTCGATATTTTCTTGGAATTGAGGTTTCCTCCACTTCTGATGGCTTTTTCATCTCCCAGGATAAGTATATTTAGGATCTTCTTGCTCGTGCTGCTCTTGGGGATGAGCGCACTGTTGAGACCCCTATGAAGTTTAATGTTAAGCTTTGCCTACTTATGTTGATCTGCTTCCTGATCCGACGCGTTATCACCATCTTGTTGGGAGTCTTATTTATCTTGCTGTCACTCGTCCTGACATATCTTATCATGTTCATATTCTGAGTCAGTTTGTTTCTGCTCCTACCACTGTTCACTATAGTTATTTTCTCCGTGTTCTTCGTTATCTTCGTGGCACGATCACTCGTCGTCTTTCTTTCCTCGTTCCAGCTCCAGTGCTATTCGTATGCTACGTGGGCGAGTGATTCTACGGATCGCCGTTCACTTTCTGCTTACTGTGTGTTTCTTGGTGGTTCGATCATTGCTTGGAAGATGAAGAAACAGACAGCGGTTTCCCGTTCGAGTGTTGAGGCTGAGTTGCGTGCTATGACCTTGTTGACTGCTGAGGTGACCTGGTTACGGTGATTGCTTGCGGATTTTGGGGTCTCTATTACCACACCCACTCTGGTTTTGTCTGACAGTACAAGTGCTATTAGTATTGCACGTGATCCGGTCAAGCATGAGCTTACCAAGCATATTGGTATTAATGCTTTCTATACACGTGCTCAGATGCAGACTAAGGTTGTTGCGCTTCAGTATGTGCCTTCAGAGTTACAGTTGGCGGATTTCTTTAAGAAGACACAGACCATTGCGCAACATATTTTTTTTCTCTTCAAACTCAGTGTTGTAGAGCCACCATAAGTTTGAGGGGGTGTTAGATGTATATTTATATATTGTATGTTCTACTTGTTAGAGCGTTTTTCTTCCACCTGTATATGTACTATATTGTGGCCTTTGGCCCTTGAGGAATATACGTTGCCTATTCCTAACAACAGTAACTCCAATTGTGCATCGTATACTCAGCGCGTGCAGCATGCCAATCGGGTTCGATGCTGAAATTGTCTTATTCCCCTTTCATCTGCGTTGAGGTGCCTCTGCCAATGGTTCAGCTTCTATAGTAGAAATGAACGGTTATGGATCTCCTCTTTCCTTTTCCTTTTCTAAACAGTTTGCGCGGAAGCGTACGAGAGATAACTTGATGTCTGGTAGAGAGTACTGTGAAATTTTCTTGAGCCGGGAAGGAAGTAAATTTGATTGTGTACAGTTCTCAGTTCATCGAACCAGACAAATCAGCATAATTGCCTCTCATACCCATTCAGCTCTTCAGTACTTTTTATTTACTATAAAGTAGGTAGATCTCATTTGAGTACATTGTGCGTAGCTAAATTGTAGTTATATCTGCCTCTGTATATAGCAGAAATAAATCATGTACTACGTACTTCAAATAATTCTCGACCGATCCAATGGCGGATCAATCGAAGCTTCAGCTCCGCTGCAGTGTTGCCGACTTCTCCCAGACGGCGTAGTCGCTGCCGTGTGCCGAGGTGACGAACCCAGCCGGGATGACGGCTCCGACGTCGTACCTGGAGCCGATCTTCACCACGACCTTGCCGTCGATCTCAGCGACGTAGGCGTCGCCGTCGTGCATGAGGATCTTGAGCTCGCTTGTCGCCGTGATGCCGTTGCGCTTCCTCACTGCCACCAGCGCCGCGATCTCCTCCTTGAATCCCCAGTTAAAGAAATGGTCGTAGAACTGCACGCAAAAATCACCGACACAACCAACCCGTTATAATTTCTCTGAAGAAATGGCTAGCTGCGTAAGAGTGAGCTCTGGAGGTGGCTTGCTTACGATGCATGGCGTGCCGGGGTGGGTGAGGATGTAGGCGTAGCCCTGCATGACCTTGTCGGAGGGGAAGGGCCACATGGCCTGGGTGGAGCCGGTGTCATGGTTGTCGACGAAGGTGACGGCCTTGGCAGGCCACCACCCCATCACGCCGGGGGCCTTCCCCTGCGGGTCGATCAGCCGCCACAGCTCCCCCTCCACGGCGGTGTTCAGAATGCCCTTGGTCGTGAAGTCGAACACCATGCCGGCCGACGCGGCCCCTCCCACCCCGTCCAGCCAGTTCACCAAGTTCTGCCGGTGCGCGTCCTGGTCGTACTCGGGCTTCCCGTCCCCGCCCGTCGGCATGGTGTCCCACACCTCGGCCACGGCGAGGTCCGGCGAGGTGCCGTCGATGTACACCTTGGCCATCGCGGCGGAGTACCCCTTGGCGAAGTCGAGGCGCCACGCGTCGAATCCCAGGTCGGTCTTGAGCCAGAGGAGCCACTCCTTGAGCTCCCGCTGGACGCGGTCGTTGAGGTGGTCGATGTCGGGCGCGGCCGCGAAGTCGGCGCCCGTGTCGAGGTTGGCGGTGCCGTCAGAGTAGACGGTGTCGTCGCGGCAGATCATGTGGGGGCCCCAGTCGAGGCGGCCGTCGGGGGTGCCGCCCTCGAAGATGCAGTAGATCCCGCGCTTGTCCTTGTAGTCGGCGCATCGGTGGTTGATGACGATGTCGGCGATGACGTGGACGCCCTTGCCATGGAAGGCGCCGATCAGGGCCTTGAGCTCCGCCGCGTTGCCGTACTTGGAGGCGTCGATGTCGTACAGCCGGCCAGGCATGTAGCCTGCACACGTAATAGTTGGTTTTTTATAAGTATTCTTCTTGATCGTATTGTTGAGACATGAATGGATTTAGCGGGGAGGAGGACCAGACCTTCGTTGGAGACAGAGTGGGAGGGCGGCGGCAGCCAGACGTGTGTGACTCCGGCGGCGGCGATGTCGTCGACCTTCCCCATCATCATGTTGTACCACCCACCGCTCTGCTTCCACGACTCCCAGTTGAACCCCTGCGACAAGACGCCATGAACTATCAAGCTCCTGAGCTCAGATTCTCTTCCCCGCAGAAACCAAAATACACAGG
This sequence comes from Avena sativa, assembly GCA_916181665.1. Classification (NCBI taxonomy): domain Eukaryota; kingdom Viridiplantae; phylum Streptophyta; class Magnoliopsida; order Poales; family Poaceae; genus Avena; species Avena sativa. The sequence continues at coordinate 432,469,694 of OV702280.1, forward strand.
TGGGATCGAAATGCGTACCTGAAACAGAACCTGATGGCCGGATGCTAACCCAGCAAGAAGCAGCAGCAGGAGCGAGAACCAGCAGCACAGGTGGCTCTTCTTCCCCATCGTCGGTTCTAGCTATCTGGCAAGTCGCAACACAGGAATGATTGATTGGCTATGGCTGATGGTTACAAGTGTACTACGTGCCTGGTATTTATAGGGACGGGATGCGATGGATAGGGGAGTGTTGCTTGGAGGCAATGCGCGGGTACCGGACTCTGTTATTATCATGGGAAAAGAGGTTCAATTGATGACGGTCAAGTCAACCCAGCATTGCCTTTTTTTTGGTGGGGGGGGGGGGGGGGGGGGGGGGGGGGCGATTTCCAAGATCCTTCAATTTGCAGGCAATCATTCTGATGCAGAAAAAAAAATCTATGACTGCGACGAAGCCGTAAGTAACCGCTATAGCTCCACGGTACGGCTATGATTAGTCATCCACTACCGTTTTTCGATGAACTAGCATGGTGACCCTCGCAATTGCGAGGGCATCATCTTTATTTTTTTTAGAAAGATGAGCATTGTTCCTTTTGTGACAGAATAACCATGAAATAGATTTATTGATTTTTCTCCCATTCACATTATTTGATGGAAACTAATATAATTATAGACATATATATATACCCCTACATAGAAAACATCTTTAGTCATCTTTGTTGGTCAATGATTATTAGGATATTTCCAAAGATAGTAGATTGAGTTGGTGTGACACTTTTTCATGAGATTATATTTTATATACAATTAAAATTTTATATTTATTATCATTTGTAAGTTTAGGAATTAGATTGTCAAATAATTATAGGAAACTTGAGCAATGACCAATGCATGTTTAGATAATTTGAGCAATGAATTTATTGTTTGGATCATTCCGATGGAATATGAAATAGTATTGCTGAATGAAGTAAAGACTAATATATCCTAGATAGGATGACTAAGTAGTAAGTGTATCTTACAATTATATTATATTTTCCTTTTAGTGAGTAATTGATTAATGTACAAATCTATAGATAGCGGTATATTATGTACGCTTTTATCGATTTCTATTAGAATATCACCGTGAATAGTATTATGATAGGTTCTTGATATAAGATTAATATACTTTGAGGAGTTTGGATTACCATTTCAGTTTGTAAGTGTTCTATTTCTTCTTATGTTAGTGTGAAAGTTTTAAATTTTCAGAAGGAGCCTAGTTGCTTCTTTGACTATGGAATCCCCCTCGCATTGAACCTACTCTCTGACAAATCTCTAAGGTGCATTTTAGCTATGTTAGCTTCGTGTGCTATTCGCGACAACATCGATCCTAGTGGCTGAGATTGTGCTATGTAGAATGAAGGTATATTGGCTCTATTTAGATCTTAGTCTTTTTGTATGTCACATTTAGCGCAATAACACATAGAGATAGTGGTTTCCCGCAGCTCGTCTCTTTTTCTTTGTCAGTTTTGCAAATGCGGAAACTTTGGCATATGTCTTGTGAGCAGTCTGTCCCTCGCAACTGTGTGCTTGTTGATTTTAGGGTAAAATTGATTTAAATATGAAAATGGGATGCAAATAAATTGTACTTCTTCCATCATAATTGATAACTTGTGCAATTAATTCAACCTTTAAGTGCAACATTTTTATTGCTTTTAGTTTTCGTAGATAGTCCTATAGATGTATGAATTAGTTCGTTTTTGGAGCCTCTACAATGTTGTTCTTGCCACCATTTCCTTTTCTATATACCACCATGTTCTAGGGTAGTAGCACTCATATGTCCTGATTTATATATTGAAACGTTACTATGAGTCAAACATCAACCAGATGAGCCTTGATTTTCCCGTCCGATCAAATATGGGAGTCTAGACTAAAAGGATAATATTCCCAATGCTCACGAAATATATGACACAAATTTTCAATCTGACAATAACTGGGTAGCTGGCATTGATTTGTAAGAAGATGCATTGATGTCACATAATAACCAAGATGCATTTTGATGTCACACACACAAATGTTGAGATTTTAATATTAGATATTACTTGACTTCTATGTCACTTCCAACCGTTGTAATAATACATGCTGGGTTAGAGCTACAAATAATTTAGAGATTTTTTTTCATAAATGAAAATTCTATGACACTTAAAGCCATTGTAATAATACATGTCTAGCAAGAAATATATTGTGGTGATGTAATCTTCTACATTTCATCGGTGTAGACTGCGCTCTCGACTTAACCGAACAATTGTCTAGAACTTAGATCTCAAATACCCATCTACCGATCTAAGTTGCTACCCTGAATATATAATTTCATGTTAGCTTTTAGAAATAACTCGGATGCCCCCGACCGGTTATGGCAAAAATAGTTTGGGAATGTGTAATGTCTTTTTTCCGGAAGTTTGTGTTTTTATAATCTTCATTATTGGCTAACGTATGATCATGTGGTTTACTCTTATCATGTGGCATAGCTAGTATGCTAATTTTTTCTTATTCACTATTTGTTACATACGGTTTTCGCTATATTTTCTTGGTAATGATTTACTATCGACAGGTTTAAAATTAACTTTTCTGTACAAATCTCCTAGAAATAATCTTTTGACGGTAGAATTGCAGTTTTGAAGAATTTGAGTCTTCATGATATTAATTACAAACTCCTATACTTTATAATCTTGACAATCTAAGATCTCTTAATTAATTTGCAATACATATGATGTGTGTTAGACAACAAAATTGTATAGAATTGAACGGGCTAATATGCCATGAAAATATGCTTCATGTAGTAGTAGTTTAAACGGACGTGGTTTTCAATGCTTTTAATGCACCGGACCGGATGTGGGAAGAAATCAGAAAATGAGCCTGGCCTATGTGCACCGGACCGGATATACGTATATAGGCAAGGGAATGTTCGGTTCGAAACTTTTTTTTTTGCATGCACCGGTCAATTTACCGTACGTGACATAAGACTTCTTATGTACACATGTACGTGCTACGTAACATTACTTATATTTTAATCTAAGATTAAATCTTAACCGTAAATTACAGATCTAATAGCCAAAATTAATTCTAATAATGATGTGGATCAACCTGGTGCCTCGAAATACATCCTATGTGGATCAACCTGGTGCCTCGAAATACATCCTTATATTGCTTTTAGTATATAATAGATGTTTTGCAGATATCTTCCAAGGGTTTGCGACGTGTGCGTAGGTGAGGAAGCGTCGGAGCTAGCCATGCTGTCCCGGTACTAGCGCCTGGTGGTGGTGGCGAGTGGTACTAATCCGCCGCACACTGTCAGCTAACACGATCGAGAGGCTGCTCACATCTGCGTCGTGCTGTCGCACTATCAGATGATTCAACCTCAATCTCTGGAGCGTGGCATCCACACCGGATGATTCAACCTCATGTTCCTGAATTCATACGCGAGTCTAGGGTGTACCAAGACGGCAAGCCAGTGACTCGTATCCATGCTGCCGGTATTTGCAGTTGGACAGGTCGACCAGTCGATGTCCGATCAACCTTGACGACTCGGCGAGCCGGTGCCAAAAAGCACATCTTGTTGGTCCAAGGAAAACATTGATGGCGTGGATAGCAAAGCGAAGAAAGCGTGAGATCAGGATAATTGGATTGGAGGCGCGTGCGCGGGGCAACCTGTCAGCGGGGGTGGTGCTCGGGATTCATTGGGCCGACCGCGGCTAGGGCGATAACAGGGCGGCACCAGCAACTCATCGGTGGGTGGGCGTTGCAGCAGAGCGGCGGCGCGACGAAGAAGAGCGAGTGGCCATCCCCATCCACCCCAGATACGGGTCTTGTACGTCCCATCTGGGTTGCGGCGAGCCATTCTGCCCGCAACGACGACATCGTGTCTTGGGATGATGACGACGGCTACAACGGTCGGCTTGTTGCAGCGTGGGGCGGGCTTTACGGGTCCAATGGACCCTCTTGGGACTGGTGTGCCTCTAGGAGGAGTTACGGGCCCGCTGGCCCAGCTATTCCCAACTAGGAATGGTGTGTGTAGGATTGTATAGAATAATAATCGATGATAATATTGTGGCAATTACAATAGGTATATATGAGGGTCTAGGTGCATAGGCCTAGCCTTATAACAAACTGACTATGACTCTTAAATCTAATAAGAGTTGTATTCTAACATCCTCCGTAGTGTCAACGGTAGGCTCGACGATGTTGAGACTGAACCGAATGTCTTAAAACGGAGTAGTCGCCAGGCCTTTAGTAAAGATATCAGAGAACCGAGCTGAAGTAGGCACATGTAGAACATAAACTTGACCGAGAGCCACCTTCTCTTGAACAAAATGAATATCTATCTCTATATGCTTGGTACGGCGGTGTTGAACTGGATTCCCTGACATGTAAACAGCTGAAATATTATCACAGTAAACAATAGTAGCTTACTCAATAGGATGATGCAGCTTCGACATCAACTGGCGCAACCAAACCATATCAGCAACCGCATGAGCCACAACGCAATACTCAGCTTCGACGAGCGAGAAACCGCAACCTGCCTTTTTGAGGACCAAGAAACCAAATTGTTACCAAGAAAAACACAAAATCCAGATGTGGACCGTCGAGTATCGGGGCAACTAGCCCAGTCTGCACCAGAGTAAGTTGTCAACAAGGTGAGAGAGGATTTGTTTATATAAAGACCTAAATCTAATGTGCCTTTGAGATACCGAAGAATACGTTTGACATGGTTGAAGTGAGGAACATGAGGATCATGCATGTAAAGGCAAACTTGTTGGACAGAAAAAGAAATTTGAGGACGAGTAAGAGTAAGATATTGGAGGGCGCCGGTAAGACTACGATAAATAGAAGGATCAGAAAAGGGATCACCATTGGTAGAAAGTTTTGAACCTGTATCAGCAGGAGTACGAGACGGTTGACAATAAAGCATACCAGCACGAGAAAGAAGATCTAGGATGTACTGACGTTGAGATAAGAAAAGACCAGATGAGTCACAGATGACAACAATACCTAAGAAGTGATGAAAAAGACCTAGATCGGACATACAAAATTATTTACAAAGAAGAGAGATAATATGATCTAAAAAGTGTTGTGAGGAAGCTGTGAGAATAATATCATCAACATAGAGAAGTACATAAGCGGTGTCGGTATTATGATGAAAGGTGGAGAGAGAAGGAGTAAAGGCAATTATTTGAGCATAAGTAGAAAAACGCTGAAACCAAGCCCGGTGTGCTTGTTTTAGACCATAGAGAGATTTTTGAAGAAGACAAACATGATTAGGATAAGAGGAATTTTTGAAGCCAAGAGGTTGTTGACAATAAAATGTTTCTTGAAGAGAGCCATGGAGAAAAGCGTTTTTGACATCGAGTTGATGGATGGGCCAAGAAGAAGAAACGACGATGTTAAGAACAGTACAAATAGTGTTGGGTTTGACAACTTATCATAATCGATGTCATGTTGCTGAGAGTAACCACGGCATACCCATCGAGATTTATAACGTGCAAGACTTCCATCGGAATTAAATTTGTGTCAAAAAACCCATTTGCCGGAAACTATATTAGTGTTTGATGGACCAGGAACTAATTGCCATGTATTATTTTGAATGAGAGCATCATATTCATCTTTCATGGCTAAGTCCCAATTAGGATATAGGACAGCTGATTTGTAAGATTTGGGAATAGAGGAAGAAGACAGAGATGGATTGAGATTTAGACGATCTTTAGCGGGTAAACGAAAACCGGATTTTCCACGTGTGCGCATGGTATGATCATTAGTGGGAGCTGGGACGATAATAGCATGAGGAGGAGGGACGGATGATGATGTGGAAGACGTGCCCGACGCAACGGAATAAGTGGACGCGGGAGTCGGTGGTGGAGACGGTGGCGGCGGGAAGTCTGCCGCGACAAAGTTTTCGGCGATTTCGGCAGCCGCGGCAGAGGTGGCGGCAGGAGAAGGCGCGGCAGGATCGGCTGCCGCGGTAGAGAATTCAGGTGTTTTTGCTGCCGCGGTAGGAGAGACGTCAGGAGGTGGCTGATGAAAGAAGGGAAAATTATTTGGACGAGGGGGACTAGTAGTTGGTGCAGATGTTTTAGGATTGAGAGATTGACGCTCAGAAAAGGGAAAAATATTTTCAGCAAAAGTTACATGACGAGACACATGGACGTGACCACTATCAAGATCTAGACAACAATAGCCTTTTCGTTCGTCAGAAAAACATAGATGGACGCAGGGGTGATACGTCGTAAACGTATCTATAATTTTTGATGCTCCATGCTTGGTTACTATCAACTTTGCTATATTTTATCTATACCTTGAGGTATTTTTATACACTTTATGGAACTAACCCATTGACAAGATGCCGCAGTGCAAGTTGTCTGTTTTCTGCTGTTTTTGGTTTCAGAAAAACTAAAAAATGAATATTATCGGAATTGGACTGGACAAATACCAATTTGACTATTTTTCCTGGAGCAATACGGAAACGCGAAGCAGAGACGAAGTAGGGCACCAGGGCGGCCACACCCTATGGTGGCGCGGGTGGCCCCTGGTGGCGCCACCAGGGGGTGTGGTCCCCCTGGCCCTCCACTAACCTTGCCCTTTCGCCTATAAGAAGCCTCCAAGGCAAAAAAAACCCAGATGAATCTGTAGGGGTTCGTAGCATGGAAAACAAAAATTTTCTACCGCATACAAACAAACAAGCCAAGATCTATCTACTAGATTGTAGCAACGAGTCGATGGAATAACTCACCCTTGAAGATTCCAAAGTGTTTAACGAGAGCGGATTCTCGCGGGTGATGTAATCGTACTCTTGCCGATCTCAAGATTGTGTAGACGATCCTTCCAGCGCTGCGTTCCGGCAGCGCTCCCGCAGTCGGTCACACGTTCGGTACTCGATGAAGACCTTCCTTTCCCTTGTTCTAGAAGGCAGCGGAGGTTGTAGCACTCTCCTCATGATTTCGGCAGCACGACGGCGTGGTACCGGAAGTAGAGGGGAGATCTCGCAGGGCTTCGCCTTAAGCCGGAGCGAGTATGGTGGACTATGAGAGAGGCCTTAGCGATCTAGGGTTTAGACACACCAAGGAGAGAGGGCTAGGCCGGCGGCTAGGGCTTGGGGAAGCCCAAGTCGGCGGCTAGGGTTTGCCCTAGGTGGCGGCAGCAGCAGGAGGTGGTGGCGTCGGCGGCTTAGGGCTAGGGTTTTGGTGAGGCAAGGTGTAGTCTTGGAGGGGCAGCCCTGGCCCTCCTTATATAGGTGGAGGGCGCCGGCCAAGGGGAGGGGAGTCCCTCCCCAACTCGGCTTCCAAGGCCGGCGGGTGGAGGGAGAGGAACTCCTCCCCAAGTAGGTTTCCTACTCTCCCTCCACCAAGCAAAACTTGCCGTTTGACTTTTCAAACTAGGATTTTATTTATCCCTTTATTTTGCTCAGCGATGACACCTAGTACATTATGCAACCATTCCAACTTGTTATGGCACATTCATGTACCCTTCCCCTCCGGAGTGCCGGACCTTCCGGAACCTTCTAGAACATTCCCGATGAAAACACCGGAACCATTCTCCAACCCCGAAACAGGACTTTCCTTATATGAATCTTATTCTCCGGACCATTCCGGATCTCCTCGTGATATCCCGGATCCCATCCGAGACTCCGAACAACATTCGGTCTCTTACTCATCATTCCATAACTACTCAACAACATCGAATCCTTAAGTTTGTCTCCCTACGGTTCGTGAATTATGCGGACATGATCGAGACACTTCTCCGAACAATAACCAATAGAGGAATCTGGAAATTCATATGGCTCCCACATATTTCTACGATTACTTTGCGATCGAATGAACCACTTACATACGATACCAATTTCCCTTTGTCTCACGATAGTTTACTTATCCGAGGTTTTGATCGTCGGTATCTCTGCATACCTAGTTCAACCTCGTTACTGATAAGTACTCTTTTCTCGTTCCCGTGATATGTGATCCCTTGTGAGCCAGTCACATGCTTGCAAGCCAATTGGATGACATTCCACCGAGAGGGCCCAGAGTATATCTATCCGTCATATGGATGGACAAATCCCACTCTTGATCCATGTGTCTCAACCAATACTTTCCGAACACTCAATGCCACCTTTATAACCACCCAGTTACGGTGTGGTGTTTGATGCCATCAAAGCATCCTTCCGGCGATGGTGATAAGCATGATCTCATGGTCGAAGGAATTAGGTTACTATGTATCAGAAAGCATATAGAAATTAAACTATTAAAATGACTTGATCTTTATGCTACGCTTATCTATAGGAGTATGTCCATCATACCATTCTCCTAACGATATGATCTTGTTGTTAATAACATCTCAATGTTCATGATAGGGAAACCACAATCATTCATTAACCAACAAGCTAGTATTATAAAGAGGCTTTACTAGGGACTCTAATTTAGTTTACAAATCACACAAGTATTAATGTTTCCTTGTTAATACTATTATAGCATGAATGTAAACATTTATCATAAACACAAAGATATAATAATAACTATATTTATTATTGCCTCTAGGGCATATCTCCAACAGAATCGGCATACATCCATGAAAAGTTCCGCGGCGCCGCTGCCACCGAAGGGGAGATTCTGGGGACATAAGTCTCTGTTACGGCACACTGCCAGGACAGGGAATTGCCCCCGGAGCCATCTCCATCGATCCCCATCACCATCTCCATCGTCATTGCTGATTCACATGATGAGGAGGGAGTAGCTCTTCCTCGAGGCTAAGGGCTCTACCGGTTGCTATGTGTTCATCTATCTCTCTATGCATCATCATATTGTGGTCATGAGCTTTATAATCAAGTAGATCTACTCTGCTACTCAAGTGCTGTAATAGATCTCCGGCTCTCCCCACGTGTGTGAAAGTGAAAGCGTGCACACCTTGTGGCACTTAGGCTATAGATTACAGAAATACTTGTCATGACTATATTTTGAGTTGGTTGTCTCTATGAAATTGTGGTGTTTGTTGGAACCATCTAGTGCTCAAGGTGACAATGTGGGGTTATCTAGATGGGGAAAGCGAACTTTGAGGTGTGCTGTTATAGCCTACCATGGATTAGAGTTATCCAACCGGAGAGTGGTTAAGAGTAGTATCATGAAGAGAAGATATTTATATGAGAGTATTCACTTGTGAAAGTATGATCCCTAGGCCTTGTTTCTAAACATTGAAACACCATTTACAACCATCAGTTGCATGTTAGCTTGTTGCCATCTTTGTTTCAGATTGCCTTTAGTCTCTACCACGCCATCAGAGTCTTTTCTGGTGCTGTCACAGGGAACTACGGGAGAACTTCAATCTTTTCCTCCCGTCAAAATATTCTACTTGTATTTTACTATCTCTTTGCCGAACTAGTGCACCTATACACCTGACAAGTGTATTGGGTGTGTTGGGGACACAAGAGACTTCTTGTATATTGATTGCAGGGTTGCTTGAGAGGGATACCTTTGACCACTTCCTTCATGAGTTCGATATATCTTGGGTGGTCCACTTAAGGGAAACTTGCTGCTGTTCTACAAACCTCTGCACTTGGAGGCCCAACAACTATCTATAAGAATAGAAGTGCGTAGACATCAAGCTCATTTTTGGCGCCGTTGCAGGGGAGGTAAGGTAAAAGGTACTCACATCCTCTTGGTGTGTGAGTGCTCGAAGTTATTTCCTTTAGATTCTGCAATTTTGTCTTGTTGTTTCTTGTTTTCACTAGTTAGGATTAATGGAAAACAACAACAAAATTAGAGAGCTTTATAGTATTTATCTTGAGTTAGGACATGAAGTGTTTGAAGAGAAAATTTAAAAACCTATGGAACTTTATTTGCATGCTAATAGAAATGTTATTAGTATGAACTTTTTCAACACCATTGTTGCTAATGCTATGGAAACGTCTAAGCTTGGGGAAGCTAGTTTTTATGAAAATGATCTTTTTAGTTCCCCAGCTTTAGAAGTTAGCTATTCTATTGCTTATGATGATACCAAACCTCCAATATATGATGATTATAATGATGAATATGATATTTTTAGTCCACCTACTATTGAGGAGAAAATTAATTGTGATTATAATATGCCTCCTATATTTGATGATTATGGTGATGAGAATAATAATGATAGCTATTTTGTTAAATTTGCTCCCACTATAATTAATAAGAGTGACTATGCTTATGTGGAGAGTAATAATTATTATATGCATGTGGCTCATGATAAGAATGTTTTATGTGATAGCTATATTGTTAAATTTATTCATATTGCTGCTGAAAGTTATTATGAGAGAAGGAAACATGGTTTTATGTATCTCAACAATATTAAGTTTCTCCTCTTTATATTGAAAATCTTGAAGTTGCACTTGTTTTGCTTTCCTATGCTTGTTGCTTTGTGCTTTCATGGCTTGTTTCTTTACAAGATTCCTATGCATAGGAAGTGGGTTGGACTTAAATGTGTTTTCAATTTGCTTCTTGATGCTCTCTTTTACTTCAATTCATATTTCTTATGTGAGCATCTTCTCAAACTGTCAAGCCTAACTTAAAGGCGTTAAAGAAAAGTACTTCTTGGGAGATAATCCAATAGTTTTATTGAGTCTTGGAAGTTATTACTTCTGTAATAACCTCTTCTTATCCTTTTTATTTGATTTGTGTGCCAAGAATAACCTCTAATGAGAGGGAAGTAAGATTTGGGGAAGTGCTGTCTCGAAACATATTTTTGTGCTTTACTATAAAAATTCATGAAAAATATCGGTATGTCGGATTGAGGTGTAATTTTTTGAATAAATCCCCTATGTTGTTATCTAACTTTCATTAGTTCAACACTTTTTGAGTTGAGCAATATAAGGCCTTTGAAAAAATCGGTTTATACCTGCTGGTCTATTTTGACATATTTCTGCCATTATTTGCATTTGTCTCCTATAAATTTCTTTTTGGGTTCTCTTTGGTAAATTGAACTTTTTGAAGGAATTGCTACAGTATCTTGTGTTTTTAATGAAAGTTTTTCTGTTTTGAAACTAAACCCATAGGTTTATTACTTTTGAATGCACTAATGTTGCTAATGAAGATTGTGTGAAGTTTTGTATGAAGGAAATTTTCAGGTGTAGGGGAAGAATGATATGATGGGATGAAGAATAGACAAAAGCTCAAGCTTAGGGATGCCACCCCGTGTCACGCTAAGAAATATTCAAGAGGTACAAGCGTCAAATATTGGGGATGCCCAAGGCATCCCCTTCTTCATCAATAAAAATCTCAGGTCTTCTTTCAAGACACTTTATTTTTATTGCTTCATGCACTATTGTGTTGTTTTTTGGAGCGTCTTTGTTTTTGTTTTTAGTTTTATTTTGCTTGGTTTGCTGCAATAAGTTGGTTGATCCAAGCACACTTCTTTTGGAGAGAGACACACTCTGTTTTCATTGCTTATAACACTCTAGTTTTCATTCTTATTGTTTTGTGAGTGTTCTCTTTTGCTAGCACTCTGTTTAGCCTTAGTTTTCTTATGATTTTTTATTAGAACTTTTTAGTTCTTCTTTGTGTATTTGTGAGACAAGCTCACTGATCTTTATTGATTATTATCTTTGTGAGTTGTTTCAAATAAGTCGATTGGTGTTGGAAAAGAGTAGAGAGTTTTATGCTTAAGTGGTACAAAAGGGAGCTTGTTTTGACTGTGACTTAGACTTTATCATGTCATGTTGGATGTTGCTTTGACCATATGCTTAGTGATTATTGTTGTAGCATGACTTGTTCCAAACAATTGAGATTTCTTAATGTGCCTTAAAAGAATCATGCGTTGTTTTAGCATACAAAAGCATATGATTATGGTATTCTCCGTTGATGCTTTATTTGGGCTGACTTGGCACATGCTCAAACTATGTTATAACTATGAACCAGTCACCATATCCTCTATGATAATTTAGTTTTTGACTTTTGGTACCACTTTATGCTTTTATTGATAATGTTTTGTCACTTTGCATGATTATGGCCATTATTTCTCTCTTAGTTGGTCACTCCCAGTCTTTTGCTAGCCTCCACTTGTACTGAGTAAGCTCTACTCATGCATCCAACTCCCAAGAAACCAAAGTTATTCCAAAGAGTCCATTATAAATTCCTATGCATGGTGTGTTACACCATTCCAAGTATATTCTTGTTTTATCTATCTTCCAAATTAAACTTGTTATGTGAAAATTAGTGATTAAAACTCTCACAAACTTGATGGCACACTTTACTTTTTGCACCTAATAAACTTGAACCATTGTGTCATCTATGTTGTATATGTTTGCACTTATAAGTTGTGAATTAGAAGAACCATGCTGTCATGGGGAACGCTTTCAATATTGCACATGTACTTGTTACCCAGTTGATATCATGATCTTTTGTTTGCGGATATCGTCGGTGTGAATAAAAGGAGAGCTTGTAAGTCCATGGCATTATGTATATGTGTTAAAGAAACGCCTGGGCTGCTAGCCTAAGCCATGCCTAATCATGGTGGAAACTTGTAGCATCACCATAGGTGAGCAATCTATGAAGCATTCTTCTTATAAAAAAAGAGATTGAAAAAAGAAAAAAAAAGATGAGAAAAGAGGAAAGAGAGAAAAAAAGCACCATTTTCCCATGGTAAATAAGAAGATTGCTGAGATGCTCATTGTCTGCTTGCCTTGTCATTTTGATATGGTATAGCTCATGTATCATGGGTCAAGGGGGTACCCGTTGGGGGTTCTCTATGATACACATGTACCTACTATGACAAGAACTTACCGGTGACTAAAGTTGAGTAGCATGAGGAGTGGCTCTTGTACTCAAGGGACATGAGATTGCCAACTTATACTTTATCAAGCATATATTCCATATTTTGTTCACTTTAACCTTAATCACTTCAAGATGCTTATGATAGGAGCAATGAGAGCTGAAAGCTAACAAGTACCATAATTTTTGGAAGCTCTTTATGAAACTTGAAATCCCTGGTTACCTTTGAAGGGCCTTTCTTCCACTTTTATATTGAGTCTCCACCTTCTATCCTTAGGAACCAATTAAGAGAGCATAGTTGTCATTCTTAGTTCTATGTGCATTGTCCCAAAACTTATTGATTGATTCATATTGTTGATATTGCTTGCTCTTGAACTATTTGTATCTAGTCACCCTTATGAACTTTGAAGGTGTACTATGCATTTATGTTTTGCTATACCATGAGGGACAAGCTGAATGCTACTATGCTATGTTTTCTATATGTGAAACAAACAAACATCTTTCAATGCATTGTTATTCATGATCTTTGTTTGTATCCTTTCATGTTGCAGCATAGTTGCTATGTCTTATTATAAGAACTTCATATTTCATGCTCATGTTTAGAGTACTTTGATCCCAGCTTTCAATGCTTGCAAATGGTTTGATCAAGATTATGATGGTGCATGTCACCTAAAAAATATTCTTTTTATCACTTATCTACTCGAGGACGAGCAGGAGTTAAACTTGGGGATGCTTGATACGTCATAAATGTATCTATAATTTTTGATGCTCCATGCTTGTTTAGTATCAACTTTTCTATATTTTGTCTACACTTTGAGGTATTTTTATACACTTTCTGGAACTAACCTATTGAACAGATACCGCAGTGCCAGTTGCCAGTTTTTCTGCTATTTTTGGTTTCAGAAAAAGCTAAAAAAATGAATATTCTCGGAATTGAACGGGACAAAAGCAAATCTGCCTATTTTCCCAGAGCAATACGGAAACGCGAAGCAGAGACGGAGTAGGGCACAAGGGCGTCCACACGTTATGGTGGCGCGGGTGGCCCCCTGGTGGCACCACCGACCTTCCCCTTTTGCCTATAAGAAGCCCCCGAGGCAAAAACCCTAGATGAATCGGCATACATCCACGAAAGTTCCGCAGCGCCGCCGCCACCGATGGGGAGATTAGAGGGACGAAAGTCTCTGTTCCGGCACCCTGCCGGGACGGAGAATTGCCCCCGGAAGCCATCTCCATCGATCTCCATCACCATCCCCATCGATCTCCATCACCATCTCCATCGCTGTTGTTGATTCCCATGATGAGGAGGGAGTAGTTCTTCCTCGAGGCTAAGGGCTCTACCGATAGCTATGTGTTCATCTCTCTCTCTCTCTCTCTCTCTCCTCTCTCTCTCTCTCTCTCTCTCTCTCTCTCTCCCTCTCTCTCTCTCTCCTCTCTCTCTCTCTCTCTCTCTCTCTCTCTCTTCTCTCTCTCTCTCTCTCTCTCTCTCTCTCTCTCTCTCTCTCTCTCTCTCTCCTCTCTCTCTCTCTCTCTCTCTCTCTCTCTCTCTCTCTCTCGATGCATGATCATATTGTGGTCATGAGCTTTGTAATCAAGTAGATCTACTCTGCTACTCAAGTGCTTTAATAGATCTTCGGCTCTCCCCACGTGTGTGAAAGTGATAGCGTGCACAGCGTGTGGCAATTAGGCTATAAATTACAAAAGTACTTGTCATGAGTATATTTTGAGTTGGTTGTCTCTATGAAATTGTGGTGTTTGTTGGAACCATCTAGCGCTCAAGGTGATAGTGTGGGGTTATCCAAATGGGTAAGGAGAAATTTAAGGTGTGCTGTTATAGCCCTACCATGGATTGGAGTTATCCAACCGGAGAGTAGTTAAGAGTAGTATCATGAAGAGAAGATATTTATATGAGAGTGTTAACTAGTGAAAGTATGATCCCTAGGCCTTGTTTCTAAACATTGGAACATCATTTACAAGTATATCTGTTGCATGTTTGCTTGTTGCCATCTTTGTTTTAGATTGCCTTTAGTCTTTTCCACGCCATCATAGTCTTTTCTGGTGTTGTCACGGAGAACTACATGACAGCTTCAACATTTTCCTCCCATCAAAAGACCTTTCTGGCATCGTTTATCATCCATACTACTTGTATTGTACTATCTCTTCGCCGAACTAGCGCACCTATACACCTGACAAGTGTATTGGGTGTGTTGGGGACACAAGAGACTTCTTGTATCTTGATTGCAGGGTTTGCTTGAGATGGATACCTTTGACCACTTCCTCCCTGAGTTCGATATACCTTAGGTGATCCACTTAAGGGAAACTTGTTGCTGTTCTACAAACCTCTGCACTTGGAGTCCCAAAAACTGTCTACAAGAATAGAAGTGCGTAGACATCAACGGGATAGAACGATGTGAAAGTTTGTTAGGAGAAGTAGAGTAGGAGTTAGGAAAACAAAGACAGCCTAAGACACGAACGTCGGAGTAGTTTGGGTGAGAAAGAAATAAAGAGAAGTATGCTGTGGTTTGAGGATTAACTTTAGATGGTCGAATGTTAAGTAGATATGTGGCCGTGTGGAGAGCTTCAGCCCAGAACTTCAGAGGCATAGAAGATTGAATAAGAAGGGTGCGAGTGATGTTATTAAGAGTGTGAAGAGAACGCTCGGCCTTGCCATTTTGAGGGGAGGTATAGGGACATGAAAACGCATAAGTATTCCATATTGGAGAAAGAAATTTTGGTTTTTAAAGTTGTCAAATTTACGACCATTATCGCATTGAATAAATCTTATAGGAAGGAAAAAATGGATAGAGAGGAGCTAAAGGGGAAACGAACATGTTTGCCTAATTGACACGACTGACAAATAGAAAAATTATGATAATCTCTATTATAAGGTATTGAAAATTCACTAAGAAGAGTAAATAACACATTATTACTCGGATGTCCGAGATGTTGGTGCCACAGATCAACAGAGGCCACCATAGACGATGGAGGGGTAGCAGTCGGAACACCATGGAGGGAATACAAATCACCGGAGCTATTGAATCGAGCGATCTCGGCCTTGGTCTGTTAATCCTTCACAAACAAACCAAAGGGGTCAAATTCGATAGAAACGTGATTTTCATTGGTGAATTGGCGAACATAAATCAGATTTTTAATTAGTGCAGGAGATACAAGAACATCGCGAAGAAGCAAAGGTTTGATTGGATTTGGGCTTGACCGACACAGTAAATATGAATAGATAATCCGTCACCGAGAGTAATAGATGGAAAAGGTGACGGTGTGCAAGACATCAAATTACTTGATGTAGATCTATGACTAGAAGCACCAAAACTAAAAATCCAATCCGTACCTGAGTTTCCTTGTGCAGCAAAGTTATTCATGGCTTGTAGAAAAGCAGCTTGGTCCCAGCTCGGAGTCGAAGTATAGGCCGGTGTAGACATGGGAGGTGGCGGTTGTAGCAGCATCAGCAGTAGGGTCGGCATCGGCGTATAGATAGAGCCACCATCATTGTACTGCGACATATTGTACTGCGACATGTAGGGTGAGGTTGTAGCGCCATATGAAGCATAAGGAGCAACATTGTAGATTGTTGGCGCGTAGGCGGGGGCGGCGTGGTACGCGGCCGTCGGCTATCGCGACGCGAGGAAAGGAGCGCCGGTGTGAGGGTAGGCACCGGGCTGCCAGCCACCAGCGTAGGCAGGCGGGGCACCATAGGGCGTCGGGGCGGACCAGGGCATAGGCCATGCCTGGACTAGCCCGGTCCACAGATCAGGAGAAGGACGCCAGCCGGGGGCGGCGATAATGGAGTCGGTGGTGCAGACGGTGGAGCCGAAGCCGAGGGCGGAGGAGGAGCAGGCGCCGTACGAAACTGCGGCGGTTTAGGGTTGCAACCCGTATAGTTGGGTCTTGGACGCCAACCCGATGGTTGAGGAGGAGCCATTGGAGGAGGTGGTGGTGGCGGCGGTGGTGCAGGCGGTCGAGGAGCAGCAGTGAAGACCAGAGGACGGGAGTCCTTGTTGGTTTCGGAACGATCGGCCCATTGCAGCATCGAGCAAACCTCGGCGAAGGAGGGGCGCAGATGCATCATAGGGATGAAGGAGGCCTGTTACTCAAACCGCTCGCTGAGGCAGACGAGGAGGGCGTTGATGAGCTACCGATCGTTGATCGGATCACCGAGTTCGCGGAGTTCATCCACGACCGCCTTAAGGTGTTGGCAGTAGACGCCGACGGGTGCATCACCTTGTACCGTGTTCCAAAGCTCAGTATGTAGATTTTGGCGCGAGCGTCGACGTTGTCCTGGAAGAGCTGACGAAGGGTTGTCCACAGATCGGCGGCGGAGGCACCATCACGGTGTACGAGATTGATGATTTATGTGGAGACTCGCATGTAGATCCATTGAATAATGGCGAGATCATCCTTGACCCATTGCGGATCATGAAGTTGAGGGCGAGCATCGTCGGCGACGTGAGAGCGAAGGTTGCATCGCCCGAGGTGGACGTCGAAGAGGTGACGCCAATGGTAGTAGTTGTGAGCAGCGAGGTCTAGCGTTACGGGTATGTAGGGGCTAATATCGGATATGGTGTCGGTGAAGGAGATTGAAGGGGCTATTGGTGGAGGTAGAGCTAAAGTAGAGGTAGAGGTGGAGGGGGCAGTGGCCGCGGCGACCTTGGCGGTGATGATGGCGGCGCGTCACTCGAAGAAGCCGGGCGGTGGTGGGGTCGGCGGGTGAGCCATACCCTAGGATCGTAAGTCTGATACCATGTAGAATTGTATAGAATAATAATCGATGAAAATATTGTGGCAATTACAAGAGGTATATATAAGGGTCTAGGTGCACCGGCCTAGACCTATAACAAACCGACTAGGACTCTTAAACCTAACAAGAGTTGTATTCTAACAGCGTCCCCTGCTGCCGCGTCCAGTTGACTACCCCCGGGGATGGAGGTTGTTCCCTCGCATGACTGCAGTACTGCTAGGCCCGATATGAACTACCTTGCGCTTCCGTAGTACAAGCCACGTGTTGATAGCTTCTGGGAGACGACGATGGCGTCTTCATGACCATAGTGGCGCATGCTGGCGTGTGGCGAGTTCGGTGGTGGCGAGGCTTCGACCTTGCGAGGCTCCTATGCATCAGATCGTCCGAGGGTTGTGGATGATTTTTTTGGGGAGAAATCCTTATCGTCTCGACCGACACCCACACGGTGCCGCCTTCAAATGGCACCATTTCTTCTTGGAGGGAGTTGTGGCTACCCAAGGTTTAGTTCCCTTTGTGTGCCAGGGGAAGCAAGTATCTTGCTTTCGTTATTGAAGGTTTTTCTTGGGACTTGACCCCTCGATGCTATGAGCGTGGAGATACATCTTTGTTGGGCACAACGGTTGCGGGTCGTTGTCGCTTAGTCGATCCACCCTAGTTTCATTTCTGTTTCTTCTTCCTTTTTTGGGCATGTTTTTTGCTGATGTCCCGACATTTTCGTCGTTTCAAACTTTTGTTGGTTGTATAGTGTGGTTTTTATATTAATAGTGACGTGAAAGCCTGTTTCAACGATAAAACTACAAGGTACATCGAAGATATTCAAAAGTAGTCATCTCTAGCTTCACCTTATGGATATTTCACATTTCCTCAAGACACCCGTGAAAAAGTAGAAAAGACCAAACACTATAAAAACATTCAAGGTTCCAAATGGCCATTTGAGTCGTTAACCCCAATAAGTGAGAACCTAAGAGCATATTTATTTAGTACAGTAGTGTGAACAATTCGTAGAGCTCATTTGGGTACAAGCATACAACTAGTTAAATCATGTATCCGCGTGTGCATAGCAGAAATAATCATGCACTACTTCAAATCATTATCGATCCAATGGCGGATCAGCTGGGGCTTCAGCTCCGCTGCAGTGTTGCCGACTTCTCCCAGACAGCGTAGTCGCTGCCGTGTGCGGAGTTGACGAACCCAGCCGGGATGACGGCCCCGACGTCGTACCTGGAGCCGATCTTCACCACCACCTTGCCGTCAATCTCGGCGACGTAGGCGTCGCCGTCGTGCATGAGGATCTTGAGCTCGCTCGTCGCCGTGATGCCGTTGCGCTTCCTCACCGCCACCAGCGTAGCGATCTCCTCTTTGAATCCCCAGTTGAAGAAATGGTCGTAGAACTGCATGCAAACCGTTATGATTCTTCTGAAGAAATGGTAGGAGGAGTGTAGGACTATCTGACAGCGAGTGAGGTGTTGCTTGCTTACGATGCATGGCGTGCCGGGGTGGGTGAGGATGTAGGCGTAGCCCTGCATGACCTTGTCAGAGGGGAAGGGCCACATGGCCTGGGTGGAGCCGGTGTCATGGTTATCGACGAAGGTGACAGCCTTGGCGGGCCACCACCCCATCACTCCCGGAGCCTTCCCCTGCGGGTCGATCAACCGCCACAGCTCCCCCTCCACGGCGGCGTTCAGGATCCCCTTGGTCGTGAAGTCGAACACCATGCCGGCCGACGCCATGCCGCCCACTCCGTCCAACCAGTTCACTAGGTTCTGCCGGTGCGCGTCCTGGTCGTACTCGGGCTTCCCGTCCCCGCCCGTGGGCATGGTGTCCCACACCTCCGCCACAGCGAGGTCCGGCGACGTGCCGTCGATGTACACCTTGGCCATGGCCGCGGAGTACCCCTTGGCGAAGTCGAGGCGCCACGCGTCGAAGCCCAGGTCGGTCTTGAGCCAGAGGAGCCACTCCTTGAGCTCCCGCTGGACGCGGTCGTTGAGGTGGTCGATGTCGGGCGCGGCCGCGAAGTCGGCGCCCGTGTCGAGGTTGGCGGTGCCGTCGGAGTAGATGGTGTCGTCGCGGCAGATCATGTGGGGGCCCCAGTCGAGGCGGCCGTCGGGGGTGCCGCCCTCGAAGATGCAGTAGATGCCGCGCTTGTCCTTGTAGTCGGCGCACCGGTGGTTGATTACGATGTCGGCGATCACGTGGAGGCCCTTGCCGTGGAAGGCGCCGATCAGGGCCTTGAGCTCCGCCGCGTTGCCGTACTTGGAGGCGTCGATGTCGTACAGCCGGCCAGGCATGTAGCCTGCACGCGGAACAGTTGGTTTTTTTATAATCTTTCTTGGTCGTAATGTACCGAAACATTTTTAACTAGATAGACTAGTATAATTTGATTGTAGAACAGAGTAGGATTAATTAATAAATTAGCTAAAGACTAGGCAAATTATACAGCTGCACGTCGCATTCGAAGTTAGCATGTTCTCCACTCCACGCTTCCACGATTCCATCCTCCTTTTTTTCCCTTTTGGATGCCAAATGTGGAGACAGGAATGGATTTAGCGGGGAGGAGGACAGGACCTTCGTTGGAGACGGAGTGCGAGGGCGGCGGCAGCCAGACGTGGGTGACTCCGGCGGCGGCGATGTCGTCGACCTTCCCCATCATCATGTTGTACCACCCGCCGCTCTGCTTCCACGACTCCCAGTTGAAGCCCTGCAGCAAGCAAGACGCCATGGACAAGCACCCATTCTCATGGTTAATTAAGCTTTCGAGTTCAGATTCTCAGCCCCATGGAATCGAAATGCTTACCTGAAACAGGACCTGATGGCCGGATGCTAACCCAGCAAGAAGAAGAAGCAGCAGAGAGAACCAGCAGCACAGGTGGCTCTTTTTCCCCATCGTCGCTCTAGCTATCTGGCAAGCCACAACACTAGAGACTCTTCTTCTTCTTCTTCTTCTTCTTCTGATTGAATGATGTATTGGCTGATGGTTACAAGTGTACTACGTGCGTGGTATTTATAGGGAGGGGATGTGATCATACGCCGTACGTACCATGGATAGGGAGTGTTGCTTGGAGGCAATGCGCGGGTACCGGACTCTGTTATTATCATGGGAAAAGAGGTAGTACAATTGATGACGGTCAAGTCAATCATGGGAAAAGATTGCACGGACTCCATCTCCATGGAAAGTGAAACCCAAGCTGAGATCGAAACCCAGCATTGCCTTTTCCGGGGGTAACCGATTTCCAAGATCTATGAATTTGCAGGCAGCAGGCCAGTCGTTCTATGACACCGGTACAGCAATGGAAACATTGTGGTTGATGAACGGACGGTGAGGCCATCTCCAACTGCCCCCGTAATTCGGTCCGTATGCGGGTGGAGGATCACTCGTTCGCAAAAAATAAAAAAAATAATAGAAAAAAAGACGCGGCAGAAAATAATTATACAAATTATAATTTAAGGTCCGGATAGTCAAAATATATAATGGGTGGCCGTAGCGTGGGGCATGGGGGAACCAGCAATGCTGCTGGTCGGCCAGCGCTCGTCGGTTGCTATGCGCCGCCTACTCGCTATCGTCGTCGATGACGATGAAGACCTATGGCGTTCGCCACGCGCCGATGGGGGCCGGAGTGGGAGGAGGCGCCGGTGGCATTTGGGCATGTGCGGCCACCTAGGAGTCGTGCAGGGCCTGCCCCATGCCGTCCCACTTCCTCTCCTAATATAGCTGCGAGGCGAGGATGGCGACCTCGATCTCCTCCCCCTCCATCATCGGCCGGGGCTTTGGATGACTGCGACGCATTGGTAGCGCTCGTAAATTGGTTCGCTGCTGCCGCAGCTTTCAGATCCGGAACCGTAGGTCCCTGCATCCGATGGAGACAGGAATGGATTTAGCGGGGAGGAGGACAGGACCTTCGTTGGAGACGGAGTGCGAGGGCGGCGGCAGCCAGACGTGGGTGACTCCGGCGGCGGCGATGTCGTCGACCTTCCCCATCATCATGTTGTACCACCCGCCGCTCTGCTTCCACGACTCCCAATTGAACCCCTGCAGCGACACGCCGTCCCATTATCATGGTTAGTTAAGCTCCTGAGCTCATATTCTCTTGCCCATAGAACCAAAATTCAGATCAAACCGAAATGCGTACCTGAAACAGAACCTGATGGCCAGATGCTAACCCAGGAAGAACAAGAAGCAGCAGAGAGAACCAGCAGCACAGGTGGCTCTTCTTCCCCATCGTCGCTCAGAAGCTATCTGCCAAGTCACTACACAAGAGACTCTTCTTCTTCTTCTTCTTCTTCTTCTTCTTCTTCTTCTTCTTCTTCTTCTTCTTCTTCTGATTGAATGGTGTATTGGCTGATGGAGTGATGGTTACAAGTGTACTAGGTGCCTGGTATTTATAGCGACGCCGTAAGTACCATGGCGGGCGTGGGATGGATAGGGAGTGTTGCTTGGAGGCAATGCACGGGTACCGGACTCTGTTATTATCATGGGAAAAGAGGTATACAATTGATGACGGTCAAGTCAATCCTGGGAAAAGATTGCACGGACTCAATCTCCATGGAAAATGATGAAACCCAAGCTGAGATCGAAACCCGGATTGCCTTTTCCGGGGGGTAACCGATTTCCAAGATCTTTCAATTTGCAGGAAGTAGGCCAGTAGTTCTATACAGAGCAAATCTATGACACCGGTACAGTAGACTGTGAGAGAGTTGAATCTCTCAACTCAGGTAGCTAGCTAGCTCTATTGTTTGTGTCGCACAACACACAGATACACAGTGATTTGGTTCTCGTGCTGTTTCACACAGCCAACGAGTTTTCTTCTCTCTCCCGCAAAAAAAAAAAAAACGAGTTTTCTTCTCTTTGTATTTATCTTGACCAAAAATAAACATGCTTACACTGCCTTTTTAAGTAGGCCACACACATGACACAGCATGTTGGGTCTCGCCATGCATGCACTCCAGCTGAACCATCGGCTCGTGCGCATCACACGCACGTCTGCACACCTATACTTGACACGAGTAGCTAAATGCAGATACAAAAATAAACATGCTGATACATATATCAAGATTATACCAAACAAACTGATGCAGGCATGGAAACATTGATCAGAGCAGATGATAAGTACATGTTTTAACCCCCACCCCCCACCCATGTCTCGCGGCGCCCCCCGCGTGGGCGACTGAGACGCAACCCTAGCGCTCCGTCGCCGCCCCCCACCCCACCCTCCCTCCCCCTGCCACCGTCGGCACGCGCCGTCCGGCTAAGTTCGACCGGTGCCGGCGGCGGCGGGACCGCTTCTACCTGGCGCCGGAGCTCCATCGCGAGAGGGATCTGTTGGCGGCGGTGTGCTTCTATGGTGACGGCGGGCTCGACCGGTGGCGGTGCATGTGGCACTGCAACGGGGCCTCCCCTGGCGATGGCGTGGGCCGCGAGTGGCGCCGGTCTCGAGAGGCGCTGCAGCGGTTGCGCAGTGGCGGATGGCCGACGACGGTGCATGGCGGCGGTGGGTGGCTCGACTCGGGATGCGGTTCGTCGGCAACGAGGTGATCTGGTTGCAGCAGCGTGGTGGCGGAATCGACGGGCCCCGATCTAGGACTGATCCGGGCCAGATCTGGGCCTAGCCAGGCCTGATCCGGCCTGATCTCGACCCAGTTTGCACCGCTGCGCTTTCGGACGGCTCTCACCGCAAGGTGGCGGAGGGTAGATCCCCTCCCCTAGGCTGCCGCGTGGCTCGAGGACTATAACTCTGAGTTTTGCCACTGGCCTTCTCGCCGGTTGTGCGATGTGACGTTGTCCAGAGCCGTTATTTCGAGTTCATGGAAGCCGGGGCGGTGGCCTTGGAAGGTGGACAGTGGGCGTCTCATCAGCTAGCGAGGTGGCAGTGGTGGTGGTTCCTATGTTCTCTCATGTGGATGGCGAGGAGCGGATGTTGGGGGACTTTGGTGTTGATGGCGTCTGGGCTCCGGCAGCTCGTAGATCATGTGTCGGAGGTCTCTCTCGGAGAGAGCGGACGCAAGCGGTCGCCGTGGAGCGGCTCGAAGGTTTTTCCGGGTGAAAATTCAGTGCTTCGGCACCAACACGGCGATGCGTGCGGGTACTGTTACCCTCTTGGCGGCGCCGTTGGGGCTGCCTTCTCTGCTAGGGCTCCGGATGAAAACCCTTGACCTTTGGTCTCGGCGGCGGCGGCGCGGTGCATCGTTACCCTCTTGGGGGCGTCGTCTTGGAGCCCCGGTTCCCCCGGTCTCGGCTTGTTGTCCGTTGTAACAAGTGTTGGCCTCTCGTGTTTTTTTCTTGTTTTTATTTTGATCTGCTTTGTAAAGGGTCTTCCCTGTTGGAGATATGCCCAAGAGGCAATAATAAAGTGGTTATTATCATATCTTCACACTTATGATAAATGTTTACATACCATGCTATAATTGTATTAACCGGAAACATTAATACTTGTGTAATTTGTAAACTAAAATAAGAGTCCCTAGTAAAGCCTCTTGTTAAACTAGCTTGTTGGTTAATATATGATCATGGTTTCCTGATCATGAACATGGAGATGTTATTAACAACAGGATCATATCATTAGGAGAATGATGTGATGGACATACTCCTATAGATAAGCGTAGCATAAAGATCAAGTCATTTAAATAGTTCAATTGCTATATGCTTTCTGATACATAGTAACCTAATTTCTTTGACCATGAGATCATGCATATCACCTTTGCCGGATGGATGCTTTGATGACATCAAACACCACACTGTAACTGGGTGGCTATAAAGGTGGCATTGAGTGTTCGGAAAGTATTGGTTGAAACACATGGATCAAGAGTGGGATTTGTCCATCCATATGACAGATAGATATACTCTGGGCCCTCTCGGTGAAATGTCATCCAATTGGCTTGCAAGCATGTGACTGGCTCACAAGGGATCACATATCACGGGAACGAGAAAAGAGTACTTATCAGTAACAAGGTTGAACTAGGTATGCAGAGATACCGACGATCATAACCTCGGATAAGTAAACTATCGTGAGACAAAGGGAAATTGGTATCGTATGTAAGTGGTTCATTCGATCGCAAAGTAATCGTAGAAATATGTGGGAGCCATATGAATTTCCAGATTCCTCTATTGGTTATTGTTCGGAGAAGTGTCTCGATCATGTCCGCATAATTCACGAACCGTAGGGAGACACACTTAAGGATTCGACGTTGTTTGAGTAGTTATGGTATTATGAGAAAAAGAACGAATGTTGTTCGGAGTCTCGGATGGGATCCGGGATATCACGAGGTGATCCGGAATGGTCCGGAGAATAAGATTCATATAAGGAAAGTCCCGTTTCGGAGTTCGGGAATGATTCCGGTGTTTTCATCGGGAATGTTCTAGAAGGTTCCGGATTATCCGGCGCTCCGGGGGGGGGGGAGGGTACATGAGTGTGTCATTGAATGATTGCATCATGTACTAAGTGTTCTTGCTGTTCCAAAAACATGAAAGTCAAATTGCCAGTTTGAAAGTCAAACGGCTAAAACAGGAAACTGTGGAAAACAGGAAACTGTGGGAAACAGGAAACTGTGGGAAACAAGCAAGAGGAGGTTGAAACCAACTTGGAGGAGGAGTTCCTCTCCTCCAAGCCGGCGCCCAGCCTTGGCCGGGTTGGGGAGGGACTCTCCTCCCCTTCCCTGGCGCGCCAGCCCCTCCACCTATAAAAGGAGGGGCAGGGCTCCTCCTTGAGACACACAAGTTTCCACCTCTAATCTCCGGTTTAGAGCCGTTTTGGTTTAGAGCTTCTAAATGCTTTGGCCTGCGGTTTAGAGCCTTCTAATTGGTGTGTCTAAATCTCTAGACCACTAATAGCCCTCTCTCATAATCCACCATACTCTCTCCGGCTTAAGGCGAAGCCCTGCGGGATCTCCCCTCTACTTCCGGTACCACGCCGTTGTGCTGCCGGAATCGCGAGGAGAGTGCTACAACCTCCGCTGCCTGCTGGAACAAGGGAGAGGAAGGTCTTCGTCGAGTACCGAACGTGTGACCGACTGCGGGAGCGCTGCCGGAACGTGGCGCCGGAAGGATCGTCTACGCGATCTTGAGATGGGAAAGAGTACGACTACATCACCCACGAGAATCTGCTCTCGTTAACCGCTTTGGAATCTTCGAGGGTGAGTTCCTCTATCGACTCGTTGCTACAATCTAGTAGATAGATCTTGGCTTGTTTGTTTGTATGCGATAGAAAATTTTTGTTTTCCATGCTACGAACCCCTACAGTGGTATCAGAGCCGTGTCTATATGTAGATCTGTTGCACGAGTAGAACACAATGGTCATTGTGGGTGTTGATGCTTTTATTGTCGATTGCTTCTTGTGTACTTTGCATCTTGCGGTATGTTGGGATGAAGCGGCCCGGGCTAACCTTACATGACATCGTTCATGAGACTTGCTCCACGCTTGACATGCAACTTGTATTGCATAAGTGGCTTTGCGGGTGCCTGTTTCTCCTAGCATAGTTAAGATCCAATTTACAACGGGTGATCAACAATGATAGTATCAATGTTGTGGTTCTTGTTCGTAAGTTAGAACGACACTTATTGAAAGCCCCAAACCACGTAAAATATGCAAAGAAAGTAGAGGCGTCTAACTTTGTTTTGCAGGAGTGTGCAGTGATGTGATATGGCCATGATTGTGATTATATTTGATGTATGCAATGTTCCTTATTGTAAGTTGGCAACCGGCAGGAGCCATATGGTTGTCTTTAATTTATGTTAAGACCCGCGTGTCTATTCAAAGTAGTTGTAATAGTTGAAGCTGGTGGACGACAACCATGGAGAAGCGTCATTGACCTTGATGCAATGCCGGTGATGATGGAGATCATGTTCGTGCTTGAAGATGGAGATCAGAAGCACAAAGAAGAAAGGCCATATCATATCACATATTATGAATTGCATGTGATGTTAATCCTTTATGCATCTTGTATTGCTTAGTAGACGACGGTAGCATTATAAGATGATCCCTCATGCACATGAATTTCAAGTTCGAAAGTGTTCACCCTTAGTATGCACCGTTGCTAATACTTGTTGTTTCGAAGCACCACGTGATGATCGGGTGTGTTAGATTCCGCAAGTGTATACAACGTAAGCAAGCCAGATTTGCTTATGCGGTAGCTAAGGTTTGATATTGACGAGCCTAGCATGTACAGACATGGCCTCAGGAACACGGATTACCGAAAGGTAGAGCATGAGTCATATAGTAGATATGATGAACATGTTGATTGTTCGCCATTGAAGCTATATCAACTCTCGTGATGATCGGTTTTGATGTGGTGGATTTGGTTCGTGTGATCACTAAAACAATGTGAGGGATATTGTTTTGAGTGGGAGTTCACCTAGATTAATTTAATTATTAATTAGAACTCAATTTATCATAAACTAAATCAAAGTGAATTTGCATAGTTGTTGTAGTCATTGGCATCCGTTTACCACCTTACGCTTAGTTATAATTGAGATGATAGAACTATAGAATTCTGGTTAGTTACTTTACGAACTGGTATCGTATTGTTTTTGAAGTGTTAATCTAAAGTTTAAAAGTCCTATTGCAAACTTTCAGTAAGTTCCGGTTACTCCATGAAGTTTAATAATTAGTATTAAATCAAGAGTAACAATTCCAAGTGTTAGTATCATGTTTGTTTCCATGATTCTTGATATTCAAAGGATTGTCTTAATATCAAGGTTATCTAGGATCTGAAAGAGTTGTTTCAGAAACCATGATGTGTGGAAGATATTGTGATATCTGAAACGAAGTTTTGGTTACAACATGATAGAGTATAATATGGCAAAGTTTATGTTCTCATATTTTGATGAGAATTTGAAAAAAAGGTTGGAGACAATTGTTGTCCTAATCCTCCAAAAGGTTTTGGATAGCAACATTATACTCATAAATTCATCATTACAAGCTAACAGTAGCTTGATCATGGAAAATTCCATGATAAGGGTGAATATTTGATGTAGGTAAAATGTTTACTACACCAAGAGATTACTAAAGAAAGGAATTTGAAAGAACACCAAACATTTGGTGATGGTGATCTACTTCAAAGTGCAAGTCCAAAGACATTGGTATTTAACTATACACACTTTGGACTATGTGTCATATGTATGACTCCGCTGTTGATGTTGATAGATTCTTTCAAACAGAAAAGGAGATACTGAAAGAGAATCTCATAAATATATGGCAGAAAAGAAAAGACTAGAATTGTTCAGCTTAAGTATATAGATGATATACATGTTATGGCTATATTCTTTGCTTATTAAACAATGTGGTTCTCAAGTATTTGATACTGAATTTGTTGGTGTGAATCGTCATACGAAACAACACAATTCATGAACTACAATGGCCTAAGTAACTAGCAAAAGAATATGCGATGATGTTCATCGAGAACAAATAAAGGGTTATTGTGTTGCTCGTTAAACATCAATGCTTGCCTTCAAAGATTTGTTTTATCAGGTATTATGAGAACAAAAGGGTTGTTCAAATAATTGCCGTAATCCATAAAAGATGGATGATTCACAAATCTCGTTGGAGAAATCACATCCATAAAACTAGTGCTAAAAATGTCGAAAGACAAATTGATTGAAAGATCACTTAGGAAGTGACATCGCCGTTTAAATTATAATGGAAAGAAAACATGAAGAAACTCCATGTGGATGGAATTTTGGAGTCTTCTGATTTTTGATCAAATGACGCTTGTGAAACTTTCCTAGAGATAATTGAAACTTCGTTCATAGGCCAAAAGGGAACGAAAGACTAGCTTATTGGAATTTGTACATATTGTTGTACGAAGTCCATTATGTGTAGTCAAGAGCGGTGGATTTCAACTTCATATGCCTTCTCCGAAAATTTGAGTGAATATATGAATATTTACTTAATAAGGATGAAGTGTGAAATATTTGGAAAAGTTCAAAGACTTTCGAGATGAAGTGCAAAATCATTGTAACAAGAATATAAATAGTTTATGATAAGATCATAAAGGAAGATATTTGAGTTACAGAGTTTAGCATAATACCTAAGATTTAAGGAATCGTTCCGTGGATTTGCATTTCCCGAAACACCATAAGAGTATGGAGGATTCGAGATATGTAATTAAACCTTGTTTGACATGGTAAGATCAAAGGTATAATTCATAAAACTGCCATTATATTTTAAAGATTAAAAGCTTTAGAGATTACCGTTTTTTCCACTGAAAAGAGCTCCATCATAATCCGTTGAAATGACACCATATGTTATGGTTTGGGATAAAACCCAAGTTGTCCTTTCTTAAACATTGGTATGCTATGCATAAGAAAGATGTTTGCAACCAAAGTCGGATGAACCTGTCTTTGTTAAGTATTCCTCCATAACACCGGAGACAAAAGTGTTTGTCACTTAGAACGTCAAGTTTCTTTTAGAAGGAATTTTTCGTGAAAAGTAAAGTGGGAGGACAATAGAACTTTGATAAGGTTAAAAGAACCTTAGCTATATGTGCAAAGTTGCGCAGCACCGAAAAGTGTTCCGGAGGCAGCAACAATGCTCATGGCTCACGTGCCTCAAAGGTTGTGGTCACGAAGATCTAAGTTCCTATTGAAACAAGTAGGTCGGATGAACAATCAAATACCAAGATTTGAGAGTTAAATCATTATTTTACAATAATGATCCGACTACATGCAAAGAAGCGATGATGAGCCCTGACTCCGTCAAATGGCTTAAAGCCATAAAATCCGTGATAGTTCCATACATAAGAAATCAAGTTTTGAACTTGAAAGACCCTCTGGGAAGGTACAAGACCTTACAGTCGTATTTGGATCTATAAAGAAATAGACATGGATGTTTCACATCTATGAAATAGTCGACATGTTGGGAAAGAGTTCACAATAATGTTCAAAGGTTGACTATGACAAGATTTGATCTGTCATAGTGATATTTAGTCTAGACGGATTAATGTAGCAACCACTACATATAATTTGTTATATGGTAGTTGAATAAACAAAACAAGTTCTTCTAATAGAATCGTTACCTAGGACATGTGCATAACACGGTCCATAGGGTTTTGTTAATTCAAAGGATGCTAAAAGCATATGCAAACTTCAATGGTTAAAGTGAGCATCGCGGAGTTGGAATCTTCACTATGATGAAACTGTTAAAAGAGTTTAATTTCATCAGAGACAATGAAGATGCTTGCGTTTGCAAGAAATTAAGTGGGAGCGCTAAGACATTTTTCTAATACATTATGTGGAGGACATATTGTTGATTAGAAAAGATGTATCTTTTATTAAAACATATTAAGAATTTCATCCCGATGAAAGACTTAGGCAAAACCCAAATATTTGGCATCAATAGACGCTAATATGGTTGTGCCAGAAGTACATAGACAAGATATTGAATGAGTTCAATATAGAAACTACAAGAGAGGTTCTTGTCGCACAGAAAGGATTGAATGAGTTCAATGTTGATGATATATTCAAGTGTATTGACATTTGGTAAAGTGAAACAAATAATCAAGTATAGATTGATACTTGATGTATGAAATCACAAAGAGTATTTATATCAATCATACTGTGATATGTACAAACCCAGATATGTCCTATGCTCTAAATGTTGAGAGCATATACCAGAATGATTCGTAAGGTGATCATTGGACAATAGTAAGGATATTCTTATGATCTTTTGGAAGAACTAAGAGTATAATATTTGTAGAAGTGACAAATAGATGGTTAGTTCATTGTAAAAGTACTACATTGATACTAGCTTTGTCACAAAGTACGAATTAAGTTTATCTCAATCTAAACTAAGGGTGGCACAATATAATGGAAAGTGAGTTCCATAATGGATTTGGATGAGTTCCAAAGTTAAGACATTGTGACAGATACTACAATATAAGGCTAAGTATATGACTGCTATTATAGCAGCAAAAGAGGGCATTTGTGTCAAGAAGTTTGTTATCAAACTAGGTGTAGTTCACAGCGGGATAATACTATGAAGATATATTGTGCGACAATATTATCAACATGTTTTAACCCCAAAGAGCTAAAGGTCACACCGAAAGACCAAATTTGTACAAAGCCATCTCATTAGAGAATGAGTGATGCGTAGAGACGCAAAGACATGCAATTACACACGGACCTGGAAGTGTCAGATCCGGAGATCAGTTGACCACTAGCAATCGTGTACATACAACACCGGAAAGCCATAGGTGTTATATACACAAAGGTTCGAAACTAGATTATTGACTCTAGTGCAAGTGGGAGACTGTTGGAGATATGCCCAAGAGGCAATAATAAAGTGGTTATTATCATATCTTCACACTTATGATAAATGTTTACATACCATGCTATAATTGTATTAACCGGAAACATTAATACTTGTGTGATTTGTAAACTAAAATAAGAGGTTATTATCATATCTTCACACTTATGATAAATGTTTACATACCATGCTATAATTGTATTAACCGGAAACATTAATACTTGTGTGATTTGTAAACTAAAATAAGACTCTTATTTTAGTTTACAAATCACACAAGTATTAATGTTTCCGGTTAATACAATTATAGCATGGTATGTAAACATTTATCATAAGTGTGAAGATATGATAATAACCTCTTATTTTAGTTTACAAATCACACAAGTATTAATGTTTCCGGTTAATACAATTATAGCATGGTATGTAAACATTTATCATAAGTGTGAAGATATGATAATAACCACTTTATTATTGCCTCTTGGGCATATCTCCAACAGTCTCCCACTTGCACTAGAGTCAATAATCTAGTTTCAAACCTTTGTGTATTCAACACCTATGGCTTTCCGGTGTTGTATGTACACGATTGCTAGTGGTCAACTGATCTCCTGATCTGACACTTCCAGGTCCGTGTGTAATTGCATGTCTTTGCGTCTCTACGCATCACTCATTCTCTAATGAGATGGCTTTGTATAAATTTTGGTCCTTTGGTGAGACCTTTAGTTCTTTAGGGTTAAAACATGTTGATAATATTGTCGCACAATATATCTTCATAGTATTATCCCGCTGTGAACTACACCTAGTTTGATAACAAACTACTTGACACAAATGCCCTCTTTAGCTGCTATAATAGCAGTCATATACTTAGCCTTTTGTTGTAGTATCTGTCACAATGTCTTAACTTTGGAGCTCATCCAAATCCATTATGGAACTTACTTTCCATTATATTGTGCCACCCTTAGATTAGATTGAGATAAACTTAATTTGTACTTTGTGACAAAACTAGTATCAATGTAGTACTTTTACAATGAACTAACCATCTATTTGTCACTTCTACAAATAATATACTCTTAGTTCTTCCAAAAGATCATAATAATATCCTTACTATTGTCCAATGATCATCTTACGAATCATTCTGGTATATGCTCACAATTTTTAGAGCATAGGACATATCTGGATTTGTACATATCACAGTATGATTGATATAAATACTCTTTGTGATTTCATACATCAAGTATCAATATATACTTGATTATTTGTTTCACTTTACCAAATGTCAATACAATTGAATATATCATCAACATTGAACTCATTCAATCCTTTCTGTGCGACAAGAACCTCTCTTGTAGTTTCTATATTGAACTCATTCAATATCTTGTCTATGTACTTCTGGCACAACCATATTAGCGTCTTATTGATGCCAAATATTTGGGTTTTGCCTAAGTCTTTCATCGGGATGAAATTCTTAATATGTGTTAATAAAAGATACATTATTTCCAATCAACAATATGTCTTCCACATAATGTATTAGAAACATGTCTTAGCGCTCCCACTTAATTTCTTGCAAATGCAAGCATCTTCATTATCTCTGATGAATTTAAACTCTTTTAACAGTTTCATCATAGTGAAGATTCCAACTCCGCTATGCTTACTTCAACCATTGAAGTTTGCATATGTTTTTAGCATCCCTTGAATTTTAACAAAACCCTTTGGACAGTGTCATGCACACGTCCTAGGTAACCCTTCTATTAGAAGAACTTGTTTTGTTTATTCAACTACCATATAACAAAATTATATGTAGTGGTTGCTACATAAATCCGTCTATACTAAATATCGCTTATGAAAGATCAAATCTTGTCATAGTCAACTCTTTTGATTATTGTCGTGAACTCTTTCCCGACATGTCGATAACTTCATAGATGTGAAACATCCATGTCTATTTCTTTATAGATCCAAACACAACTGTAAGGTCTTACACCTTTCTCGAGGGTCCTTCAAGTTCAAAACTTGATTTCTCGTGTATGGAACTATCACGGATTTTATGGCTTCAAGCCATTTGACGGAGTCAGGGGCCATCATCGCTTCTTTGCATGTAGTCCGTTCATTATTCAAATAATGATTCAACCCTCAAATCTTGGTATTTGATTGTTTACTAGACCTACTTGGTTCAATAGGAACTTAGATCTCCGTGACCACAACCTTTGAGGCACGTGAGCCATGAGCATTATTGCTGCCTCCGGAACACTTTTCGGCGCTGCGCAACTCTGCACATATAGCTAAGGTTCTTTTAACCTTATCAAAGTTCTATTGTCCTCCCACTTGACTTTTCACGAAAAATTCCTTCTCAAAGAAACTTGACGTTCTAAGCAACAAACACCTTTGTCTCCGGTGTTTATGGAGGAATATTTAACAGTTTATACAAAGATAGGTTCATCCGACTTTGGTTGCACACATCTTTCTTATGCATAGCATACCAATGTTTTAAGAAAGGACAACTTGGGTTTTATCCCAAACCATAACTTTATATGGTGTCGTTTCAACGGATTATGATGGAGCTCTTTTCAGTGGAAAAAACGGTATTCTCTAAAGCTTTTAATCTTTAAAATATGATGACAGTTTTATGATTTATACCTTTGATCTTACCATGTCAAACAAGGTTTAATTACATATCTCGAACGCTCCATACTCTTATGGTGTTTCGGGAAATGCAAATCCACGGAACGATTCCTTAAATCTTAGGTATTATGCTAAACTTGTAACTTAAATATCTTCCTTTATGATCTTATCATAAACTATTCATATTCTTGTTACAATGATTTTGCACTTCATCTTGAAAGTCTTTGAACTTTTCAATTGTTTCATACTTTATCCTTATTAAGTAAATATTCATATATTCACTCAAATTTTCGGAGAAAGCATATGAAGTTGAAATCCATCGCTTTTGACTACACTAATGAATTTCGTACAACAATATGTACAAGTTCCAATAAGCTAGTCATTCGTTCCCTTTTGGCCTATGAACGAAGTTTTAATTATCTCTAGGAAAGTTTCACAAGCGTCATTTGATCAAAAATCAGAAGACTCCAAAATTCCATCCACATGGAGTTTCTTCATGTTTTCTTTCCAATATAATTTAAACGGCGATGTCACTTCCTAAGTGATCTTCCAATCAATTTGTCTTTTGACATTTTTAGCACTAGTTTTATGGATGTGATTTCTCCAACGAGATTTGTGAATCATCCATCTTTTAACGGCAATTATTTGAACAACCCTTTTGTTCTCATAATACCTGATAAAACAAATCTTGAAGGCAAGCTTTGATGTTTAACGAGCAACACAATAACCCTTTATTTGTTCTCGATGAACATCATCACATATTCTTTTGCTAGTTACTTAGGCCATTGTAGTTCAAGAATTGTGTTGTTTCGTATGACGATTCACACCAACAAATTCAGTATCAAATACTTAAGAACCACATTGTTTTAATAAGCAAAGAATATAGCCATAACATGTATATCATCCATATACTTAAACTGAACAATTCTAGTCTTTTCTTTTCTGCCATCTATTTATGAGATTCTCTTTCAGTATTTCCTTTTCTGTTTGAAAGAATCTATCAACATCAATAGTGGAGTCATACATATGACACATAGTCCAAAGCGTGTATAATTAAATACTAATATCTTTGGACTTGCACTTTGAAGTAGATCACCATTAACAAATGTTTGGTGTTCTTTCAAATTCCTTTCTTTAGTAATCTCTTGGTGTAGTAAACATTTTACCTACATCAAATATTCACCCTCATCATGGATTTATCCATGATCGAGCTACTTTTATCTTGTAACGGTGAATCACGAGTATAATGTTGCTCTCCAAAACCTTTTGGAGGATTAGGACAACTAGTGTCTCCAACCTTTTGCAAATTCTCATCAAATATGAGAACATGACTTTTGCCATATTATACTCTATCATGTTGCAACCAAAACTTCGTTTCAGATATCACAATATCTTCCACACATCATGGTTTCTGAAACAACTCTTTCAGATCCTAGATAACCTTGATATTAAGACAATTCTTTGAATATCAAGAATCATGGAGACAAACATGATACTCATACACTAACACTTGGAATTGTCACTCTTGTTTTAATACCAATTATTAAACTTCATGGAGTAACCGGAACTTACTGAAAGTTTGCAATAGAACTTTTAAACTTTAGATTAACACTTCAAAAACAATACGATACCAGTTCGTAAAGTAACTAACCAGAATTCTATAGTTCTATCATCTCAATTATAACTAAGCGCAAGGTGGTAAACGGATGCCAATGACTACAACAACTATGCAAATTCACTTTGATTTCGTTTATGATAAATTGAGTTCTAATTAATAATTAAATTAATCTAGGTGAACTCCCACTCAAAACAATATCCCTCACATTGTTTTAGTGATCACACGAACCAAATCCACCACATCAAAACCAATCATCACGAGAGTTGATGTAGCTTCAATGGCGAACAATCAACATGTTCATCATATCTACTATATGACTCATGCTCTACCTTTCGGTAATCCGTGTTCCTGAGGCCATGTCTGTACATGCTAGGCTCGTCAAGATCAAACCTTAGTTTCCGCATGAGCAAATCTGGCTTGCTCACGTTGTATACACTTGTAGAATCTAACACACCCGATCATCACGTGGTGCTTCGAAACAACAAGCTTTAGCAACGGTGCTAACTAAGGGTGAACACTTTATGACTTGAAATTCATGTGCATGAGGGATCATCTTATAATGCTACCATCGTCTACTAAGCAATACAAGATGCATAAAGGATTAACATCACATGCAATTCATAATATGTGATATGATATGGCCTTTCTTCTTTGTGCTTCCGATCTCCATCTTCTAGCACGAACATGATCTCCATCATCACCGGCATTGCATCAAGGTCAAATGACGCCTCTCCATGGTTGTCGTCCACCGGCTTCAACTATTACAACTACTTTGAATAGACACGCGGGTCTTAACAGAAATTAAAGACAACCATATGGCTCCTGCCGGTTGCCAACTTACAATAAGGAACATTGCATACATCATATATAATCACAATCATGGCCATATCACATCACTGCACACCCCTGCAAAACAAAGTTAGACGCCTCTACTTTCTTTGCATATTTTACGTGGTATGGGGCTTTCAATAAGTGTCGTTCTAACTTACGAACAAGAACCACAACATTGATACTAGTATTGTTAATCACCCGTTGTAAATTGGATCTTAACTATGCTAGGAGAAACAGGCACCCGCAAAGCCACTTATGCAATACAAGTTGCATGTCAAGCGTGGAGCAAGTCTCATGAACGATGTCATGTAAGGTTAGCCCGGGCCGCTTCATCCCAACATACCGCAAGATACAAAGTACACAAGAAGCAATCGACAATAAAAGCATCAACGCCCACAATGACCATTGTGTTCTACTCGTGCAACAGATCTACATATAGACACGGCTCTGATACCACTGTAGGGGTTCGTAGCATGGAAAACAAAATTTTTCTATCACATACAAACAAACAAGCCAAGATCTATCTACTAGATTGTAGCAACGAGTCGATGGAATAACTTACCCTCGAAGATTCCAAAGCGGTTAACGAGAGCAGATTCTCGTGGGTGATGTAGTCGTACTCTTTCCGATCTCAAGATCGCGTAGACGATCCTTCCGGCGCTGCGTTCCGGCAGCGCTTCCGCAGTCGTTCACACGTTCGGTACTCGACAAA
The DNA here is from genome assembly GCA_916181665.1 of Avena sativa. Classification (NCBI taxonomy): domain Eukaryota; kingdom Viridiplantae; phylum Streptophyta; class Magnoliopsida; order Poales; family Poaceae; genus Avena; species Avena sativa. Next base: position 432,506,172 of record OV702280.1, read on the forward strand.
GACCTTCCTCTCCCTTGTTCCAGCAGGCAGTGGAGGTTGTAGCATTCTCCTCGAGATTCCGGCAGCACAACGGCGTGGTACCGGAAGTAGAGGGGAAATCCCGCAGGGCTTCGCCTTAAGCCGGAGCGAGTATGGTGGATTATGAGAGAGGGCTATTAGTGGTCTAGAGATTAGACACACCAATTAGAAGGCTCTAAACTGCAGGCTAAAGCAATTAGAAGCTCTAAACCAAAACGGCTCTAAACCGGAGATTAGAGGTAGAAACTTGTGTGTCTCAAGGAGGAGCCCTGCCCCTCCTTTTATAGGTGGAGGGGCTAGGCGCGCCAGGGAGGGAGGGAGTCCCTCCCCAACTCGGCCTAGGGCTGGCGCCGGCTTGGAGGAGAGGAACTCCTCCTCCAAGTTGGTTTCAACCTCCTCTTGCTTGTTTCCCACAGTTTCCTGTTTCCCACAGTTTCCTGTTTTCCACAGTTTCCTGTTTTAGCCGTTTGACTTTCAAACTGGCAATTTGACTTTCATGTTTTTGGAACAGCAAGAACACTTAGTACATGATGCAATCATTCAATGACACATTCATGTACCCTCCCCCCCCGGAGTGCCGGACAATCCGGAACCTTCTAGAACATTCCCGATGAAAACACCGGAATCATTCCCGAACTCCGAAACGGGACTTTCCTTATATGAATCTTATTCTCCGTACCATTCCGGATCACCTCGTGATATCCCGGATCCCATCCGAGACTCCGAACAACATTCGGTCTCTTTCTCATAATACCATAACTACTCAAACAACGTCGAATCCTTAAGTGTGTCTCCCTACGGTTCGTGAATTATGCGGACATGATCGAGACACTTCTCCGAACAATAACCAATAGAGGAATCTGGAAATTCATATGGCTCCCACATATTTCTACGATTACTTTGCGATCGAATGAACCACTTACATATGATACCAATTTCCCTTTGTCTCACGATAGTTTACTTATCCGAGGTTATGATCGTCGGTATCTCTGCATACCTAGTTCAACCTCGTTACCGATAAGTACTCTTTTCTCGTTCCCGTGATATGTGATCCCTTGTGAGCCAGTCACATGCTTGCAAGCCAATTGGATGACATTCCACCGAGAGGGCCCAGAGTATATCTATCCGTCATATGGATGGACAAATCCCACTCTTGATCCATGTGTTTCAACCAATACTTTCTGAATACTCAATGCCACCTTTATAGCCACCCAGTTACGGTGTGGTGTTTGATGTCATCAAAGCTTCCATCCGGTAAAGGTGATATGCATGATCTCATGGTCGAAGGAATTAAGTTACTATGTATCAGAAAGCATATAGCAATTGAACTATTGAAATGACTTGATCTTTATGCTACGCTTATCTATAGGAGTATGTCCATCACATCATTCTCCTAATGATATGACCCTGTTGTTAATAACATCTCTATGTTCATGATCAGGAAACCATGATCATATATCAACCAACAAGCTAGTTTAACAAGAGGCTTTACTAGGGACTCTTATTTTAGTTTACAAATCACACAAGTATTAATATTTCCGGTTAATACAATTATAGCATGGTATGTAAACATTTATCATAAGTGTGAAGATATGATAATAACCACTTTATTATTGCCTCTTGGGCATATCTCCAACAGAGTGGCTATATTAATATAGCGGGACGAAAGACTATTTCGAGGATGGTGGGCGACGAGCGGGACGGTGGGCGACGAAGCCGTAGGTAACTGTTATATAAGTAACACGGACTTTTGGCTCTCGGGTGCTACACACCCCCATATTTGGAAAAATAAAATAATAATTAAAGAAAGGTTAAAAAAATTAAAAAAATGGAAATCAAAGATGACCATGTATGCTACTCGTATAAAAATATTTAGAAAGTAAATGATTCGCATGGTCTTTAGAGCAAAATAATAAAAAATATAACGAATCAAATGTGAACAGTAACCGATCATGGAGCATTTTGAATTTGTTTTTTTTTACCAGGATGCAATGAAAGTAATTTCCAAGGAAAAAAATTTATACAAGTAACATACCTGGTCATCTTTGATTTTCAAAAAAGTTTAACTTTTTTAATTTTTTTAATTTTTCCAGGTATAGGGGTGTATAGCACCCAGGAACCACACCGTAATTCTCCTATATAAGGGTCAAATGCTCCATGGTACGGCGATTATGAGCAATCACTCACTGGTCTATGCACACTACCGTTGTTGATGAATGATTTGCAGATACCTTCGAATGGTTTGCGACGCGTCGGAGCTAGCCAGGTACCTTCGAACGGTTTGTGCCTCTCAGAGAGATCGGTACCAAGACGGTATTTGCTGTTGCTCGATCAGCCTTGGCGACTCGGCGAAGAAAGCACATGTTGATGGTCCAAGAAAAACATTAATGTCGTGGATGGGAAAACGAAGAAAGCATGAGATTGGGATAATTGGATTGGATGACCCGGCACGTAGTATGTCTTTGTCTTGGGATCGGGGTTATTCCTTACACTAGATTCAGGTTAGGACAGTGCGGCATCCCGGTCACGTGTCCATCAAAAATCCCCCAAATCCCGTTTTTATTATAAATATATCATTTGTGCTATAAATAGTTTCACTTTTATTACATGTAGCAAAAAAAGTTTGTTCAGGAGACAAAATAAAAAGCCAGATCTTGTCGGAGACCTCGCCGGAGTTTCACCGGAAACCTCACCGAACACTTTGTAGCAAAAGGTGTGTTCTAATGTAGCAAAACCTGAATTTGCCAGAAATTTTCGTCGGGAGACCTCGCCGAAGACATTGTAGCAGAAACTTTGCACTATTATAGCAAAACTAGAAAAGAGATGTAGCAAAAAAGTTTAACATTTTTAGCAAAAAAAGACTTCGCCGGAGACTTTCACCGGGTAGCAAACCCAACTCCAACTTGTAGCACTGTCGCAGACCTTGTAGCAAAACTCGACGCCGCTTGTAGCACTATCGCCGACCACATGTAGCACCGTCGTCGACTGCATGTAGCAAATCTCGACGATTTAATAGCAGTGTCGGTGGCCTTACCACTAGTAGCAAAACTCGACGCCTCTTGTAGCACCGTCGCAAATCACATATAGTATTGTCGTCGATTGAATGTAGCAAATCTCGACGAGGCCGGAGGATGAGGAGCCGAAGCTCATGTAGGCGCAGAGGAGAGCCGATGGGGGATGTTGCGGAGAGAACTGAGGGCACTGGCGGCGTGGGAAGGGCGGCGCGACCTGTAGGCCGTGTCGGCACGGAGGCATGACCTGCTAAGCGGCGGCGCGGAGGTGTGGCGCGACCTGCAAGGCGGTGGCGCGACCTGCATGGATGAGAGGGCGGGCGGCACAGGTTGCATTTGCACGCGAACGGAAGCAACACGTAAAAAACGAGTAAAGCCGGTGGATCAACACGGAACGCACGCGAACGGAACCACCTGGGGGATAGAAGTGCGCGATTCCCCGGGGGTACGGTATCATTTTATTTTAGGTTTGGGGTGGAAAATGTCTTTAGGTCCCGAGCACAAGTGCTCTTTTCATTAAAAAAAAGGATATTTTATAGTTTCAAAAATATCTTAAAAAAAGTTCTAGACATAATCAACGTTGTATACCACAAGCATGCAAGACCGTGAAGTGAAATTCTTTGTATTTTAGCCTACACAAAAATGACAAATTTGATAAAATTTGGGCATTTCAAAATATACTTGCACAAATCTACACTCTCTACTCTTGTCATTTTTGTACAGCTCGGAATATAAAGTATTTGAAATTTTGTGGGACAATTCATGTGCTACATCCAAATATTTTTTTTAATATTTTTAGAGCTCACAAATATGATTTTAATTTTTTTAAAGTAGCAAGAGCACTGGAGCTCGAGAGCTAAAAATCTCCAATCAGTGTGTATGGGACATGGCCCCGTTGAATTCGCACAGATTTACATTTGATATGATGACAATAGAAATCAAGCACCAACATGGTAATGTGTTTATTGGACAAATGCTTATACATAATCAAGTAAATAGAAGGATATATTACACTAACTAATACTAAAAAATATAGTACAATAAGTAACACTTATGGCTCACTCTTGGAGTGGGGATTTTTTCTGGCTCATGAGCACCGGTGCTCCTGCTTTATTTAAAAAAATCATAAATCATATCTTTATTTAATAAATCAAAAATCATATTTGTTTGATTCAAAAAATTGAAAAAATATTTGGATGTAGCCATTGATTTTCCCACAAGAGTGCAAAATATTAATTTCAAATACTTTATGTTTTGAGATACAGAAAAATAACAAATGTGGGTCTATGTATTTTTCAAATTCCCAAACTTTATCAGACTTTGTCTTTTTATGTAGCACACAATATAAAGAATTTTGTGTTGCAATTTAGCATGCATGTTTGTGGAATACACCATAGACTACGTGCCAAATTATTATTTTTATAAATGTGACTTTTATGTTTTTTTTAATGTAGTGAGCACTGGAGCTCGGGAGCCGAAGACCCTTTTCATCACACTTCAGAGTACAAGGTACGCAAATAACCGAGAAAGAATATCCACTTGCAACTTGTATCACCAAAATTTACAACTCTTGGGAAACCAAAGCAAATGTGAGCTAACAACTAAGTTGAAGACAAAGTAGAATAATGACACAGAGCATAGGCTTTGTTTCTCCTCGATATCATGATCATGAACATTTGTCTATCATTTATTCCTAACCACTCACTCTGAAGCCGTAGATGACACACCTAATACATTATTTACAGCTCGCTTAAACTTGCAAAGATTGCATACAAGGTATACAAAAGTCCTTTTCAGATCTTGCTTTTTCCCGATAAAAGAGTTTTTATTACTTAAAGAGTTTTAATTATTACACCCGGCCTCTACATATATACGAAAAGCCCATCGTATGGCTTGTACAAGGTTGGATATGTATACCATGGTGTACTACAACATCTCGTATACGTATTGATATTACATCACTAATACCCCCTCTTAATCTTAACCTGGGAGAGGTTTAGATTACGCTCGAACTCATCTAGTTTTTTTGAATATAAGGTTTTAGTAAAGCCATCAGCAATATGGTCCTTACTAGAAATAAACATTACATAAAGTTGCTTGCTAGCAACCCATTCTTTGTCAAAAAAAAAATTCAATCTCTTTAGTACGAGCATGAAAAACTAGGCTAGCAGACAAGTTGGTGGCACCAAGGTTATCACACCATAAACATGGCTTTTCTTTTAGGATCAACCAAAATAAACTTAGCTGTCGCATTGGCAAGCGCTTTGTATTCAGCCTCAGTGCTGGAGCGTGAAATAGTAGGTTGTTTTCTAGCACTCCAAGAGATAAGATTTGGACCAAAAATATAGCAAATCCACCAGTGAAGCGTATGTCATCTCAGTCACCTTTCACTCTGCATCAAAACATGCACTAAGAAGAGTTGAGGAAGACCTATGAAAAATGAGACCAACTCTGCTTATGCCTTGAATATGTAGGGGTTCGTAGCATGGAAATCAAAAAAAAATTATCACATGAACACATACAAGCCAAGATCTATCTATTAGATTGGAACAACGAGTCGATAGAGTACTAACCCTCAAAGATCCAAAGCGATTAACGAGATCGGATTCTTGTGGGTGATGTAGTCGTTCACTTGACGATATCAAGATCGCGTAGACGATCCTTCCGGCGTCGCATTCCGGCAGTGCCTTCTGCAGTCGGTCACACGTACGGTACTCGATGAAAACCTTCCTCTCCCTTGTTCCAGCAGGCAGCGGAGGTTGCAGATCTCTCCTCGCGATTCCGGTAGCACGACAACATGTTGTCGGAAGTAGAGGGGAAATCCCGCAGGGCTTCGCCTAAGCCAGAGCGAGTATGGTGGAGTAGAGAGAGCCTCGGCGATATAGATTTTAGAGGGCCGAGGGGTGGAGGTAGCCGGAGGCTAGGGATTAGCTAGACGACGGTTATTTAGAGGAGATCTAAATCGGCTGCAATTAGAGAGGGGGCGGCAGCCAACCTAGGGTTTCCAGCGGGGCAAGGGGGCGCCCCTCCCCTCTATTTATGAAAGGGAGAGGCGGTTTGGGGGAAGAGGCGCCCTCCCCCAACTCCACCTTGTGGCCGGCGGCAAGGGAGGGAATCCTTCCCTAAGTGGGATTCCTTCTCTCCCTCCACTAGGCAACCATGTTGGGATTTGACTTTTTCAAATTGGCGTTTGACTTTCAAACTAGAGTTTGATTTATCTCTTCCCATTGCCCAGCCAAGTGACCTAGGACATGATGCAACCATTCCACTTTGTCATGACACATACATGTACCCTTCCCACTCCGGATCGGTGGACCTTCTAGACCCTTCTAGAACATTCTGGTGAAAACACCGAAACCATTCCCGAACTCCGAAATTGGACTTTCCATATATAAATCTTATTCTCTGGACCATTTCGTATGGCCTCGTGATGTCCCGGATCCAATCCAAGACTCCGAACAACATTCGGTCTCTGTACTCACATTCCATATCTACTAAACAACTTCGAATCCTTAAGTGTGTCTCCCTACGGTTCGTGAATTATGCAGACATGATTGAGACTCTTCTCCGATCAATAACCAATAGAGGAATCTGGAAATTAATATGGCTCCCACATATTTCTACGATTACTTCATGATCGAATGAACCATTTACATACAATACCAATTTCCCTTTGTCTCGCGATATTTTACTTATCCGAGGTTTGATCATCGGTATCTCTGCATACCTAGTTCAACCTCGTTACTCATAAGTACTCTTTACTCGTTTCTATGATATGTGATCCCTTGTGAGCCAGTCACATGCTTGCAAGCTAATTGGATGACATTCCACCGAGAGGGCCCAAAGTATATCTATCTATCATATGGATGGACAAATCCCACTCTTGATCCATGTGCCTCAACACATACTTTCAAAACACTCAATGTCACCTTTATAACCACCTAGTTATGAAGTGGTGTTTGATGCCATCAAAGCATCCATTTGGTGATGGTGATTAACATGATCTCATGGTCGAAGGATTTAGGTTACTATGTATTTGAAAGCTTATAGCAAGTGAACTATTTGAATGACTTGATCTTATGCTACACTTAACTATAGAAGTATGTTCATCACATCATTCTCCTAATGATATGCCCTTGTTGTTAATAACATCTCAATGTTCATAATCAGGAAACGATGATCATCAATTAACCAACAAGCTAGTTTAACAAGAGGCTTTACTAGGGACTCTTACTTGTTTACAAATCACACAAGTATTAATGTTTCCGGTTAATACAATTATAGCATGGGATGTAAACATTTATCATAAACATAAAGATATGATAATAACCATTTTATTATTGTCTCTTGGGCATATCTCCAACAGTCTCCCACTTGCACTAGAGTCAATAATCTAGTTTTAAACCTTTTGCGCATTTAACACCTATGGCTTTCCGGTGTTGTATTTACACGATTGCTAGTGGTCAACCGATCTCTGAATCCGACACTTTTTAGGTCCATGTGTAATTGCATGTCTTTGATCTCTACGCATCACTCATTCTCTAATGAGACGGCTTTGTATAAATTTGGTCCTTTGGTGAGAACTTTAGTTCCCTTGGGATTAAACTATGTCGATAATTCTCGTACAATATATATTCAAAGTACTAGCACGCTGTGAACCACACCTAGTTTGATAACAAACTACTTGACACAAATTGTCAACACCCATATTTTTAATCCCAGATGCCTGTTATGCCATACATCGCAATCCCAGAATTACCATTTTTGCGAGACATAACAGATTGGATATCACAGTACATCATCCATTACAACCCATACATAAGGTCTTACACAAATAAAGGATCTCATGATCCAGTCTTAGTACAATTCAAGCAATGGAATAACATAATAATAACGGTAGCATGGGCGAAGCTCCATTTTCATGGTCACAGGCAATGCTGACGATGGGAGATGATCCTAGTTGTCATAACCTTCCGGATGTCCGTATTCCTGATAGTCCTCTTCATACTCTGGCCACGGGAATAGCCAGGGACAAAGCCATGAGTACTCTTTAAGTACTCGCAAACTAGTACTAACAAGTGAAGTGGTTTTTGGAATAGGAAGTATTAAGCTCTAGGGTTATTTTTCAAAAAGCCAGATTTACCTCTACTGAGTTCAGAAGCAAAGAAAGCTAGTTGAAAGTTTTATAACACCTAAGTGGGAACTTGAATTTCATGTCACAACTCTGTTGTGGTCAAGTCGAAGTCATAAATCATTTCATAAGTCATTTTAAAAACATCTGACGACGAAACAGAATGGTCACTCCAACTGTCCATAACCGTGGACGCGGCTATTCGAATAGTTTGACACTCTGCAGAGATGGTACACTTTCACCACAACATTCGATACATCCGTCTAGAACAAATCCTGAATTCACCATACTCAGTATGCGGATAATCAATCCTAACCTTTCAATTACACGCTCTAGTATAGGCACCTCTCCTGTGAGTTTGGCCTCCCAACCATGACCAACTGTCATCTTGGGTACTACACAGGTGGACAATCTTTACAAGGTAGCCTCAGCTCAGACCTTGGTCGCAAGGGAACCCGTACTAAGGTATATAAATTTCCAGTCAAGCCCTACCCAAATTTCGGGTATTGTGGTTGTACGGTAAATTGGAATGGTATCGCATCTAGACAACCATCAGTTTTATAAAGGGATAAGGCTCATGCCTTAACATTTTCATCATCAAAATCATCTGGTACCCCGGATTTACGGTCCGAGAATACCCGTTATGCATACAATTCACGTTCCCATGATCAGTGAGCCGTGAGCATAACCGACTAGTATCATTACAACATCCATAAAGTAACGAGTACAAAAACTTACAAAGGGTCCATTATGGCAAATACATCACAAATAGCGGAAGTCTTCAGCGCAGAGCTCGTGCCTTAACCTACAAGCAACTGACTGGGAAGACGTCCTAGCTCGCATAGACGTCAACACCTTCGTCGCTTCTTAACATCTGCAATCTGGCCAAGTAAATAGCCAGGGACAATGCCGGTAAGTACTTTGAATGCACTCGCAAACCATCGAGACAAGGTAACAAAGATAATGCATATCGGGCTGTGGCGAGAAAAGCTATATATATAGTTGCTTTTGAAAGACCTACATTGGCATCTATATATCTTTGTTGAAGAAGAGTTTTTGTAAAATATGCCTCCTTTTTGAAAACCTGGACATATCCACATCCTTGTTAAAAAGATTTAAAACAGTTTTGGTAGTAAAACCCTTTTTAAACATCTTCGACCATCACTAATCAAAGCAAAACCTATTCTCATCCTTCCTCGTGACCAAGTCACATCCTTTTCAATCATCTCAACATATCTCCTAGTACTCATAACAATCACCTTTCCAACCGTCCTTGACCGCGGACATGGCTATTCGAATAGATTAGACTTTGTAGAGTTTGTGCACTTTACCCAGAGGAATCAATACATCCGCCGGGATACAACCACGGCCCTCTACACACTATAGACGGGGGTACGGATAATCGAACCTAACTATTCATTTGTTGTCCCTAGTATAGGTACTTTCCCTATGGTTGCTTTGTTCCCCCGGGACGTGTACCTGACTTCCCAAGTCTGAATCTCCCTTCCTGTGCATCCTTTATCCACTCCCATCCATACTTCCTTAACATGGTACCGTTCACGGGAGCTCCATAGTTTTAGCTGACTCTGAGGAGTTGAATGGAACCTCTCCGGGCACGAAGACCCCCTAAGTGGAAAGGAACCGGCTTCCGGGGACTCTAACCCATTTCTACGCGTTATGGCGTAGCCCATACTAAGGAGGACAAACTACGAGCTAGACCTGAGTCCCGCCTAGGGTAATATGGTTGCACGGATAAAATTGTTCCGGTAAAATACTCGACTACCCCTTTCCTTCTCTTTCCTTTGTTTGACTTTCTCTTTATCCTCCTCATATATCCTCTAGTGAAAACTCCACTCAGAACGATGCCTCTTTCCAAGGGTTTTATTTTGAAAACTTTGTAGTAGGGTAAAACCCAAAATAGTTTTAGTATTGAAAATCCGTGGGTTCCAAGAGGGAAGATGCTAATCATCTTAGCCTCGTTCTAAGGGGTAAAAGTAGATGTAAATAGGGTAGGTGTCCTAGTGGACACTCATCCATAACTTGGAGGAGCCAAGTTACTCACGCACTTTTATTTGAAACAAACCATGCCTGTGATCATGCAATTTATAAGCGAGATACAAAACAGTTGATAAACAGAAGTAGGTTGATATAGGAGTTCAGGAATGGTGGCTTGCCTGTGACCAGCGGGATGTCCCTTGACGGCGTTAGATAACCAGAATACCAATAATAACAATAATAAGAATAGACCGTTGCTAACTTCTTCTCGGCGTCACACAATCGCAACTATCGCCGTTATCGAGCATACATGCAAACAAACAACACCACAATCATTACAAGGCATACCAGCATTAAACCATATAGAAATAAAAGGAGAAACATATGATAAACATCAGTAGGATGTTGGAGGTGTGATTTGATTAGATGAAAAGAGGATTTGGAGGCATTTAGGTGAAGGATCCATTTTTATTTATAGTCTAGGGACTACCTAAGAGAGGGGTTTTTGACCAAGGAATTGATCTTCACGATACCATTGTATAAAAATGATACCATCAGATAGGTATTGATTAAATGAAGCCAACAAAAGTGGTTTCACTATTTTATCAATTTCCCTTGATTTATAGTAGATTTTATAGTGGATAAAACCTTATTTTAGGAAATAATTCACCAGAACTTCTATGGAGTTCCAAAAACTATTTCCTTGGGTGAAAAGTTAGTATTTGGTGGACTGAATCAAGAGGAGTTGGAATATCCTCAAAACCATTACCATAATGCCCTTGAGAAATTCCCAAAGGCAGTACTGGCTGGGATTTGTCTTTTCCATTAGATTTAATCTACAGAAGCTTTTTAGTTGATTCAAAGGACACATGTTATATAATGAGGATACCTTCCTGTAGAAATTGGAATCAACCTTTTTGGAGTTACATAGATACTGTGGTGATTTTATTAGTGAATAAACCATGCATAGAAGAGTTTAATTCACTAAAAATCAACAAAGACTCATAAAGTTATGAGCTGCTGGATTATGTAAGATATGGGTATGTGTGTTCACTGGGAGTTGGAATTAGGTCCAAACCTCATTTGATTTGGCCTAGAGAATTTGCTAAAGTTAGAAAGTCTCTGTTTTTGATATTTTTGCCAAGGGCAAACTAGGAAGCAACTAAGGTGGGGCCAGTGGGATATAAGGTATGGGTGATACCTGTCTGTACAAATTTGATTTACTCCATTTGGATTTGTAAAACCTCCTGGAGAATTTATTTAGTGATAAGGATAGATCTTAGTATATGATTTATCAGATTTATTGTTGACATCGTTTTGGTCCAGAAACTAGTCTGCATGTTTGTAAGGACATACAAGTATCTAAGAAAAATTGTACTTGAATATTTTAAGTGGCTTTGTATTTTTATTTGGATTTAAGCCAGACCCTAGTTTTCAGATCTAGCAAAACCATTAAAAGGAAAAGGAAAAGGGGATTTCAGGCCAGATCCAACGGTGAAGTGGGCCGCAGGGGGCTCCCGGCCCACCCGGGGCTGCTGGAGGCACTAGTCCGAGGCCTAGCGGGGCCTGCCCTGGGGCGAAGGGGTATGAGGGAGGGGTGGCCGTTCGATCTTAAGGAGATCGATGGCGCACCGCCTTCTTCCTCGCGGGATGGGCTCCGCCGGGTGGGAACCCTAGTGGGGAGCAGGAGGGTCGGGGTGGGGGCTCACCGGGCAACGACGGGGAGTCGAAGAGGTGCGGGGACGACGCGGCTAACGGTGAGGGTCCCGGGGACGGGCGGAAGGGTCGGGGTAGACGCCGGGGTGGTTGCGCGAGCGGGAGCCCGACGGCGCTGGCCCTAGGGCTCGTCGCGCTGCTCCAGATGTTGCTGCATGGAGAAAAAGAAAATGCCATTAGCACCAGAAGGGTGAGGGGAAGGCGGGTGCGTGACATGCAGAGGAGGGGGAGCTCAGAGATGAGGGCCTTGCTCGATTTTTGGACAGGGCCAAAGCTTGGATCTTCTCCTTTCTTTGAGCAGAGCAGAGCAGAGCAGAGGAGAGGGAAAGGGTGAGCTCGAGGAGGTGAGTGGGGGCTGTTAGGGGCAAATGAGCTGAAGGGAGGGTGTTGGGTGGCATGTGGGCATTATAAACCGAGAGGGGTCGGTCCATGGTGAACCAATCTCATTTTTAAGCTAGGGCATGGTCTAGGGGCTTCCCATTGGTGGCCAGGGGCGGTGGGGAGAGTGTGTGGAGGACCTATGGTCGTGTATCTAGCAGAGAGGGAGTGGGAGTGCTGTAAGGAGTAAAGAATTAGCTTAGACAAGACCTTGCCTTTGTCTCCTTCTTAAACAATCACGTGGGACAAGGGGTGTGGGGCCTGCTACAGTGTTGGTCGACCAGGAGGGAGTGCTGATGTTAGGGAGGAGTGCTGGAGAAGATTGGAGCTGGTTTGGCTTTTATTTGAATCCAGTTTTGCTTGTTTTTGCAAATTTGATCATTTGGAGGCTTGTGAAGGAAGTTGCAAAAATTGTATTGGACAAAGTGTGGAAATGGTACTCGTAGATAGATGGGGTCAAATAATCTCCCCATGATTTAAATGGGATTTTTCTAATGATTATAATCCCATTTAAATGCACTCCTTCAAAAAGTGCATAAATAGATTATGGAAGCTAAGATGATATTTTTACATTGGACAGGCTTGGTTTTTGATATGATATGGTCCTAAATATCATAACACACATTGGATAGTTTTATTGGGATTTATTGAGGTGGAAAAGTATTTTTAAGGAATTATTTCTTGTTTCTGCCATTTAAGAAAAAGGGCAAAAAGAAATAATAAGGAAATCTCAAAAATATTTATGTATGAGTTGGGAAGATGGGATATATTATATAGGCATCAAATGTGCCTTGAGTTGGCAAAGTGATTTGGAGAAAAACAAACTTGCCTTTATAGACAAGGATTTTGAAAAATTGGTAAGTAGAGGAAAAGAAATAATTTAATAATCCAATTAATTGGGAGAATTATTTCAGGATACTTATATCCAAGTTATATGATGTAAACTTGATGGAGGCATCAATATCAATCTTGGTTTTGGAGGGAAGTGGTGAAAAGAATGGAAACTAGATAGAGGAAGGATCTAGGGTTTAGTTATCATGATTCCACCTAAACAAGGTTGGATTAGGGAGCTCAAAGCCCACCTTGGTACAAGAGGTATAAGGATGGATATACAAAGTCTTAGAGATGATCATGTAAGCAAGAGTTGGGCTTGGTTGTATTTGAGGTGGTTTTGGAGTGATGGCAAACTTTGTTGAAAATAAGGCTGCCATAACAGATACATCAGATAGCCTCCTAAACCATGTGGGTTTAAGAAGCACAAGGCTCCAATGGAAGCAAGTGAAGTGGGAGTTGATAGTACATGACTAGTATATCATAACCAATAAAGGAGTTGGTCAAGGGTAGATGGCATATAGATGTACTAGTCATGTACCCTACTTTGGCATTTTTTGAGGATAGGGTATCCAAACTTGGTTTGGGTCTCCATTAGGTTGGAAACCATCAAGAGGGATTATCCCTGGATTGAGATAAGCATAAGATGAGATGATCCCTTGAGTGGCTTAGGATAGATCCAGACTTGGATTCTTGCTATGAGATTGATGATCACAAGCATGGGTTGGGTCCTAAGGTATGAGCTACTAGATTAGCTCACTTCTAGTTCCTAAGCAAACAAGGCCATCAACAGATCAAGGCAATTCATCAAACAGCAGATCAAGGCAATTCATCTTATCAAGCTTATCCTACTACTACTAAGGTCTATCATCAAGCCTAGCTTGAGGTAAGGATGGGTAGGTTGAAAGGGGTTTTGCTTGAAGTAGGATAAGTACCATCTTGGTATCTCTACCAAAATTGAGATGAAAAGGTTTTAATAAGGTTTTGGAAAACCTAGGGATAAGAGTAGTTGAAGGTTCTGTCTTGAAAACATAAGGAGAGTATATATATGTCTCCATAGTTTTGGCAATAGAAACTAGTAAGATATTTTGTTGTGTCAAAGTCATCTTGGCTCAATTTTTTGAAATTCCAGAACATTTGGGAATATGAAAGATGAGCCAAGACATCTCTTTTGTAAAATAGTTTTTGTAAACTAGTGTTGAGATGAGGAGTACACAAATAATCCACAAGCAGTTGCTTGAGCATAAGCAGAAAACTAAGCACACATTGTAAGAAAAAGTTTTTGTTCCCCCTGATTTTTGCCTTTTGGACTTTTAATCAGGGTTGCTGAAATTGGGATGTTACAAATCATCTGGTGTTCAAGAACACATGGCAAAAAGTTTCAATAGAATGACTCATCATTCTAAGGTTTTCATAACCATTTTCACCAAGTATTCCGATCTAAAGTTGATCAAGTTTTATGCTTAGCACTAGCATCTACAAGTGGGGGATAAACACTAATGAGGGGTGATAAGAAATTGGATCTTATATAAGTTCAATCTCATGCCTCGGGATGACATCAAGATTTATCTAACTTAGGCCAAGTTTTATGCTCTTTATGATACCTTTAAATATCTTTCTAAATTCTACAAGTCACTGAGTAAACTTTAAGAGAAATCTTTAATAAAGAAATAAAGTATTAAGCTTGCAAGTAAAACTAGTATGGGGTATCATCAAATGGGTATAAGGTTGCAAGTAGAACTTGCATGGTTTATCTTGGTAAGCTAGTAGTATAAGCTTGCTAAGTTGCAAGTGTTAGCTTGCCTTGTGCAGAGCAGTGGTTGAAGTTCTCCTCGGCTTCCTCCTCATAGTATCCTCCTTCCTCCTCGTATCCTTGGTCGGTACTAGCGTCTATAAATAAATACGAGGTACACAATCACTAGACAATTCTTAAATACTCTTTTTAGCACACAAAGGTTCACACTAGATGATCTAGCATCATCACTATTATCACAAAGATTAAAGCACTTGTCGTATTTATTTTATTTTTTAAAAGTAATTTCTACTCATTGCAAAACTACTTAAGATTTAATATTCTCCAACTCAAACATGGGATCATGTTGACACATGTCATCACCACATATTTCAGTACATGGGAATGTGATTTAAAGTGGTGCCACAATTTAATAAAGTTTAACCTTTTTATTTTAATTAAATAAAATGACTAGAATGGCCTATGGGGCATTCTTTTATTACTTGATCATTATTTCTATAAGTAAACCTATATATTTTTATATATTCTGAAAGGTCTTGTTAATTATGATTTTTGAGAGTTGGAATCAACTCAAAAGCTTTTATGGTTGAATTTTGAAAAATGTTTGAATGCTGAAAAGCTTCTGCCTTGTTATTTTTACCATGGGTGATCTACAACTCCAATTGGTTTGAATCCAACGGGCTTAGATTAAGCACTCCAATACCTTTCTAAAAAAATTGGTTTCATGCATTTTGGTTCAGTGAATCGAGCTGGGTTGATTTTTGAATCTGGGTACAGAACTAAGTTTAGAACTAAATGGAAAAACCTAAATTTGAATTGCTGGGTCGCGCGGGAGGTTTAACTAGGCCGGCCCACTACGCACAACGCCTGCGGGCTGGTGAAGTGGCTTTCCCCACTCGTCAGTGAGACAGAGGGGTGTGAAACGGTACGGGACGATTAGGGTCATGCGATCTAACTCTAATCCTATGGTTGTGGTTCATCGTCCACGCCTGAACAGGACACCGCGAGGTTGAACCCTAGCGCGGCCAGTGGGGGTCGACGAGGGCTCATCGGGGCTCTAGCGATGGTCGGGATGGGGGCGAATGACGAAGTCGACGACGGCGATCCTCCTGGTACTGGCAGCTCCTCCTGGCTGGCTCCAATCGACGGTGCCTCTCCTCCTCTAAAGCGGCGAACTCCGGTGAAATTCTGGCCACCTGGTTTTCGCCTTGCTCCGGGGGTGAGTGAGTGTGATCAATGAGAGGTGGGGAGTGAGATGGTGTGCTCAAATCGAACAGGGGTTGCCTCCTTTTATAGTGCCTGAAGGGGACCGGCGGGTGCGGGTGGAGCTCGTCGTGGTCGTCAGCACAGTGGGGTAATGGCATGGGTGATGATAGGGGGCGCTCCGTTGCCTCCTGGCGAAGCGCAACGGCTTGATGGCGAGGCATGGGGCGGTGAGGAACGGTCAGAACGTCGCGACGCTCTGGGCGGGTCCGACGGTGATTTTAATGGCGCACAGCGTCCATGGTCCGCGCAACGGCGAACGGGATTGTCTGGCGGGTTGCTGGGATGCTGGCGATCACGCACGCAAGCGGCGAGGGTGGCGCGCGGTCTGTGGGTTGGTGTCACGTGCGGCGCACTGGCGCGCTCTTGGCTCGTTCACAGATAAGCTGGGCGCGAGCTTTTCTTGTGGTCCAGTGGCTGGCAAGGCTCGAGGCTTGGATAGGGGGTGGCGGTGGATGGTGATGCGTGTCCTAGACAAGGTTGGCGAGGCTAGAGCCTCTCCTAGCTCGCTGGCGACATGGGGGTGGCAAGCGTGGTCTCGGCATGGTCACCATTGATGGATATGCATGCTCACAGTGGTGCTAAGGCTAGTTAGATTAGTTTGATCATCTACTGAGAGTGTAGAGTGACCTAGAGAGGGAACAAGGTTGGCCAAAATTATTGCTACTAATAGTGTTTTGTGTTTGTTTGTTTGCTCATCACAAGGTGTTTAATGACATGGCCGCAAGAGATTTAAATTTGAATTTTGGATTCAAACTTGGTGTGTTTGCTAGTTACATACTAGGGAGTCTCTGGTTAGTTGTATTGGTCAAGTGGCACTAGTTTAGTTGGGTTTTGAAAATGTGGGATCTTCACATATGTTATAGATTCAAATTTAAATTGTCATTTGAATGGGGTTTCCAAATGTTTCTGCAAGTTTGAAAGGTGGGCTTTGATTCACTTTTACTTGGTCTAGCAAGGGTTGAAAATAAATGGAAAAGTTTCTGTTTGAAATCTTGGACTAGAAACACTCAAAGTGGCCTAGTGAGCAAGATTGGCAAAAATGACCATTTGCCTTATTTGATTTGTTTTTGATTTTCTCTTGATTTGTTTCTGCTTGGAAATGTTTTAGATAATGTTGTATTCATCTTTAAACCATTCCTTGCTATTTAGGTTAATCACACAAGTCAATTCATTCATTCACACAATCATCACATACACACATGCATTCATAATGATTTGAATTAACAAAAGTTTTTGTTAACCCTAATTTTAGTGATTAGAATTTGATAATCATGATCAATATTTTTGCGATGTTACACAAATGCCCTCTTTTGCTGCTATAATAGCAGTCATATACTTAGCCTTTTGTTGTAGTATCTGTCACAATGTCTTAACTTTTGAACTCATCCAAATCTGTCACGGAACTTCCTTTCCATTACATTGTGCCACCCATAGTTTAAATTGAGATAAACTTAACTTGTATATTGTAACAAAACTAGTATCAATGTAATACTTTACAATGAACTAACTATCTATTTGTCACCTTTACAAGAACAACATATTCTTAGTTCTTCCATAAGATCATAAGGATATCCTTACTATAGTCCAATGATCATCTTATGAATCATTCTGGTATAAGATCTTAATCTATCCATATAGACATTGATGCCAAATATTCGAGTTTTGCCTAAGTCTTTCATCGAGATAAAATTCTTATCTTGTGTCAATAAAAGATACATCATTTCCAATCAACAATATGTCTTTCACATAATGCATTAGAAATATGTCTTAGCACTCCCACGTAATTTCTTGCAAATGCAAGCATCTTCATCGTCTCTGATGAAATTAAACCCTTTAACAATTTCATCACGGTGAAGATTCCAACTCCTTGATGCATATTTCAACCATTGAAGTTTGCATACGCTTTTAGCATCCTTTGAATTAACAAAATCCTTTGGACCGTGTCATGTACACGTCCTAGGTAACCATTCTAGAAGAACTTGTTTTGTTTATTCAACTACCATATAACAAAATTATATGTAGTGGTTCCTACATTAATCCATCTAGACTAAATATTACTATGAAAGATCAAATCTTGTCATAATCAACTACTTAAACATTGTCGTGAACTCTTTCCTGACATGTCGAGTATTTCACATATGTGAAACATCTATGTCTATTTCTTTATAGATCCAAATACGACTGAAGGTTTTACACCTTTCCAGAGGGTCTTCCAAGTTCAAAGCTTGATTTCTCGTGTATGGAACTACCACGGATTTTATGGCTTCAAGCCATTTTGACGGAGTCAGGGCCCATCATCACTTCTTTGCATGTAGTCGGTTCATCATTGCCAAATAATGAGCTTGAAGGGTTCGCAACATAGAAAACAAAAAATTTCCTACGATGGGAACAACTGTGTACCAAGATCTATCTACTAGATACAAGCAACGGGCGGATGTACATCCGTAGAGAACATACCCTTGAAGACTGACAAATCTTAACAAGGTTGAACTCGTGGTTAATGTAGATAATCTCTTGCCGATCTCAAGATCGAGAGGAAGCCCTAGCGCCGCAAATCAGCAGCGCATCCGTGCTCGCACACACGTCCGAGGCACTGAGCAACCTCCGCCTCCTCGCTCCAGCGATGCAGCAGAAGCACAACTCTTTCTTGCCGAATAACCACCGGGAACATGTATCTCGCTAGTCCGAGACCATGGAGGATAAATACTAGAGGGGGAGAGAGATCCTTCACGAGGAGGTGTGAGTGAGAGAGAGGAGAGGGGGATCCTTTTATAGGAGGAGGGGGAACCCAAGGGGGTGGCTGCCGGCCATGGGGCTGCCCCCTCCCCTCCTTTCATTCATGTGGGTGGACACTCCACTCACACAAATGCCTTTCAATTCCCTCCTCTAAAAAACCCACTCAAATTTCCATTAAATTTCCACCAAATTTAATGGAAACTCTCATTAAATAAAACTCCTTTTATTTATTCAGAATTTTGTAAATTACTTTAATGACAAACATTCACATATAACCCCTTGGTAGTATTTCATTTCACATGCAAAAACACTTTCTGCAATTACACTCAAAAACCCGTTTCCGTATCTAGTGAAATAAATTCCTGCGCTTGTTATTCTTTCCGGCATGAAACTTTTGCTCCAAATGGATGTCGGTGTCTCTTAAGTGTGTCACCCTACGGTTCGCGAATAATGCGGACATGATCTATGCCCCTCTCGGATCAATAATCAGAAGAGGGATCTAGAGACCCATACTGACTCCCACACATTCAGCAATGACTTTCTTGTGATCACGAGAACCTTTTATGCTAGTATCTTAATCCTTTTGTTTCATGATATATTACATGTCTGAGATTCGATCATCGGTATCTCCATACCTAGTTTGAGCTCGTTACTGACATGTACTCTTTTCTTGTTCCCGTGATATAACATTCTAGTGATCAAATCACTTGCTTGCAAGCTAATCAATGTGATATCACCGAGAGGGCCCAGAGCATATCTATCCGTCATCGGGATGAAAAAATTCCACTCTCGATCCATGGGACTCAACATAACACTTTAGTAGTACTGAACCCATCTTTATAATCACCCTGTTACGGTGTGACGTTTGATGTTATCAAGATACTCTTTCAGTGTCAGTGATTAGCATGATCTCATGGTCTAAGGATTAGGATCACTTCGTATGATGTTATAGCAATATAAACTCAATGACTTTGATCGTAATGCTATACTTCGAATGAATGTTCATCACACCATTCCAATAATGTTGTGACCTCGTTATTAAAAACATCTAATGTCCATGATCAGGAAACCTTTGATCATCTTGTTAATCAATGAGCTAGTTTATAAGAGAGGCATAACAAGGAACTTCCTTTTTGTTGGAGATATGCCCTAGAGGCAATAATAAAAGTGGTTATTATTATATCTTCGTGTTTATGATAAATGTTTACATTCATGCTATAATAGTATTAACCGGAAACATTAATACTTGTGTGATTTGTAAACTAAATTAGATTCCCTGGTAAAGCCTCTTTGTAATACTAGCTTGTTGGTTAATAGATGATCGTGGTTTCTCGATCATGAACATTGAGATGTTATTAACAACAAGATCATATCATTAGGAGAATGGTATGATGGACATACTCCTGTTGGAGATATGCCCTAGAGGCAATAATAAATGAAGTTATTATTATATCTTTGTGTTTATGATAAATGTTTACATTCATGCTATAATAGTGTTAACAAGGAAACATTGATACTTGTGTGATTTGTAAACTAAAATAAGAGTCCCTAGTAAAGCCTCTTTATAATACTAGCTTGTTGGTTAATAGATGATTGTGGTTTCCCTATCATGAACATTGAGATGTTATTAACAACAAGATCATATCGTTAGGAGAATGATATGGTGGACATACTCCTATAGATAAGCGTAGCATAAAGATCAAGTCATTTTAATAGTTCAATTGCTATATGCTTTCTGATACATAGTAATCGAATTCCTTCGACCATGAGATCATGCATATCACCTTTACCGGATGGATGCTTTGATGACATCAAACACCACACCGTAACTGGGTGGCTATAAAGTTGGCATTGAGTATTCGGAAAGTATTGGTTGAAACACATGGATCAAGAGTGGGATTTGTCCATCCATATTACGGATAGATATACTCTGGGCCCTCTCGGTGAAATGTCATCCAATTAGCTTGCAAGCATGTGACTGGCTCACAAGGGATCACATATCACGGGAACGAGAAAAGAGTACTTATCGGTAACGAGGTTGAACTAGGTATGCAGAGATACCGACGATCATAACCTCGGATAAGTAAACTATCGTGAGACAAAGGGAAATTGATATCGTATGTAAGTGGTTCATTCGATCGCAAAGTAATCGTAGAAATATGTGGGAGCCATATAAATTTCCATATTCCTCTATTGGTTATTGATCGGAGAAGTGTCTCGATCATGTCCGCATAATTCACGAACCGTAGGGAGACACACTTAAGGATTCGACGTTGTTTGAGTAGTTATGGAATGATGAGAAAGAGTCTGAATGTTGTTCAGAGTCTCGAATGGGATTCGGGATATCACGAGCAGATCCAGAATGGTCCGGAGAATAAGATTCATATAAGGAAAGTCCCGTTTCGGAGTTGAAGAATGATTCCGGTGTTTTCATTAGGAATGTTCTAGAAGGTTCCGGAATGTCCGGCACTCCGGAGGGGAAGGGTACATGAATGTGTTGTATCAAGTTCATATGATTGCATCATGTACTAAGTGTCATCGCTGAACAAAATAGAGGATTAAATCAAATCCTAGTTTGAAAAGTCAAATGGCTAGTTTGAAAGTCAAACGGCTATTTTTGGGAAGTGGAAAAAGAGGAGGAAACCGAGTTGGGGAGGAGTCCCTCCTCCCCACCGCCGGCGCACCACCCAAGCCGAGTTGGGGAGGGACTCCTCTCCCTCCCCTTGGCCGGCCGGCCCCTCCACCTATATAAGGAGGGGCAGGGCTCCCTCCTAGGGACACACAAGATCCTCTCCTCCAAACCCTAAGCCGTCGGCGCCGCCACCTGCTGCCGCCGCCGCCGCCCTAGGGCAAACCGCCGCCGCCGCCTAGCTGCCCTAGCCGCCGGCCTAGCCTCCTCCTCGACGTGTCTAAACGCTAGATCGTCAAGGGACTCTCTCATACTCCACCATACTCGCTCCGGCTTAAGGCGAAGCCCTGCGAGATCTCCCCTCTACTTCTGGTACCATGCCGTTGTGCTACCGGAATCGCGAGGAGAGTGCTACAACCTCCGCTGCCTGCTGGAACAAGGGAGAGGAAGGTCTTCGTCGAGTACCAAACGTGTGACCGACTGCGGGAGCGCTGCCGGAACGCAGCGCCGGAAGGATCATCTACGCGATCTTGAGATCAGGAAGAGTACGACTACATCACCCACGAGAATCCGCTCTCGTTGAACACTTTGGAATCTTCGAGGGTGAGTTATTCTATCGACTCGTTGCTACAATCTAGTAGATAGATCTTGGCTTGTTTGTTTGTATGCGATAGAAAATTTTTGTTTTCCATGCTACGAATCCCTACAGTGGTATCAGAGCCGTGTCTATATGTAGATCTGTTGCACGAGTAGAACACAATGGTCATTGTGGGCGTTGATGCTTTTATTGTCGATTGCTTCTTGTGTACTTTGCATCTTGCGGTATGTTGGGATGAAGCGGCCCGGGCTAACCTTACATGATATCGTTCATGAGACTTGCTCCACGCTTGACATGCAACTTGTATTGCATAAGTGGCTTTGCGGGTGCCTGTTTCTCCTAGCATAGTTAAGATCCAATTTACAACGGGTGATTAACAATACTAGTATCAATGTTGTGGTTCATGTTCGTAAGTTAGAACGACACTTATTGAAAGCCCCAAACCACGTAAAATATGCAAAGAAAGTAGAGGCGTCTAACTTTGTTTTGCAGGGGTGTGCAGCGATGTGATATGGCCATGATTGTGATTATATTTGATGTATGCAATGTTCCTTATTGTAAGTTGGCAACCGGCAGGAGCCATGGTTGTCTTTAATTTATGTTAAGACCCGCATGTCTATTCAAAGTAGTTGTAATAGTTGAAGCCGGTGGACGACAACCATGGAGAAGCGTCATTGACCTTGATGCAATGCCGGTGATGATGGAGATCATGTTTGTGCTAGAAGATGGAGATCGGAAGCACAAAGAAGAAAGGCCATATCGTATCACATATTATGAATTGCATGTGATGTTAATCCTTTATGCATCTTGTATTGCTTAGTAGATGACAGTAGCATTATAAGATGATCCCTCATGCACATGAATTTCAAGTCATACAGTGTTCACCCTTAGTTAGCACCGTTGCTAAAGCTTGTTGTTTCGAAGCACCACATGATGATCGGGTGTGTTAGATTCCGCAAGTGTATACAACGTGAGCAAGCCAGATTTGCTCATGCGGAAACTAAGGTTTGATCTTGACGAGCCTAGCATGTACAGACATGGTCTCGGAACACGGATCACCGAAAGGTAAAGCATGAATCATATAGTAGATATGATGAACATGTCGATTGTTCGCCATTGAAACTATATCAACTCTCGTGATGATCGGTGTTGATGTGGTGGATTTGGTTCGTGTGATCACTAAAACAATGTGAGGGATATTGTTTTGAGTGGGAGTTCACCTAGATTAATTTAATTATTAATTTGAACTCAATTTGTCATAAACTTAGTCTATACTATTGCAAATATGTTGTAGATCAATGGCAGCCCCTACCATCAATTTTAATGCGTTCCTAGAGAAATAAAAGTTGAAAGACAATGGAAGCAACTTCGCGGATTGGTTCCGCAATTTGAGGATTGTCCTCACAGCTGGTAATTTGACCTATGTGCTGGATGCACCGCTGGGTGACCCACCTGCAGCTGATGCTCCCGATGAAGTAAAGAATGTTTACCTCACTCGGAAGACTCAGTACTCCACAGTTCAGTGTGCTATCTTGTATGGTTTAGAATCGGAGCTTCAGAAAAGGTTTGAGAATTCAGACCCATATGATATTGTCGAGGATCTCAAATTGATTTTTGAGACTCATGCGGCAATTGAAAGCTATGAGGCTTCTGAAAAGTTCTTTAACTACAAGATGGAAGAGGGCAGCTCCGTCAGTGAGCATGTGCTTAAGATGTCTGGGCACGCAAACAAACTTCAAAGCTTGGGTATTGTGATTCCTAATACTTTGGGGATTTACCGTGTCCTCCAATCACTACCACCAAGTTACAAGAACTTTGTGATGAACTACAACATGCAAAACATGAACAAGACATTGCCAGAACTCTTTGCCATGTTGAAATCTACAGAAGTGGAGATTAAGAAAGAGCACCAAGTGTTGTTGGTCAATAAGACCACCAAATTCAAGAAAGGCAAGTCTAAGCAGAAGGGACACTTCAAGAAGGGTGGTAAGAAAGTTACCACGCCGACGAAGAAGACCAAGGCTGGACCTAAGCCTGATACTGAGTGCTTTTACTGCAAGGGAGAAGGTCACTGGAAGCGGAATTGCCCAAAGTACTTGGCGGATTTGAAGAACGACAACATCAAGAAGAAAGGTATATCTGATATACATGTTATTGATGTGTATCTCACTAGTACTCGTAGTAGTGCCTGGGAATTTGATACTGGTTCGGTTGCTCATATTTGTAACTCGAAACAGGTGCTGCAGAATAAACGGAAACTAGCGAAGAACGAGGTGACGATGCGCGTGGGAAACGGATCAAAGGTTGATGTGATCGCGGTCGGCACGCTACCCCTTCATCTACCATTGGGATTAGTTTTATACTTAAATAATTGTTATTTGGTGCCTGCGTTGAGCATGAACATTATATCGGGATCTTGTTTATTGCGAGACTGTTACTTGTTTAAGTCCGAGAATAATAGTTGTTCGATTTATATGAGTAATATGTTTTATGCACATGCACCTTTGATAGATGGTCTATTCTTATTGAATCTCGATAGTGGAAATACACATATTAATAACATTGAGGCTAAATGTTTGAAATCGAGCGATAATTCGACCTATATGTGGCACTGTCGTCTTGGTCACATTGGAGTGAAGTGTATGAAGAAACTCCATTCTGATGGACTTCTTGAGTCACTTGATTTCGAATCACTTGATAGATGCGAAGCATGTCTGATGGGTAAAATGACTAAGACTCCATTTTCTGGTATGATGGAGCGAGCTACAGACTTATTGGAAATCATACATACCGATGTGTGTGGTCTAATGAGTGTAGCATCACGCGGTGGTTATCGTTATGTTCTTACCTTCACGGATGACTCGAGTAGATATGGGTATATCTATTTCATGAAACATAAGTCCGAAACTTTCGAGAAGTTTAAGGAATTTCAAAGTGAGGTAGAGAATCAACGTAACAAGAAGATTAAATTTCTACGTTCTGATCGTGGAGGTGAATATCTAAGTTACGAGTTTGGCGAGCATTTGAAGAAATGCGGAATACTTTCGCAATTGACACCGCGGGGAACACCACAGCGTAATGGTGTGTCCGAACATCGTAATCGAACTCTCTTAGATATGGTTCGTTCTATGATGTCACTTACAGATTTACCGCTATTATTTTGGGGTTATGCATTAGAAACAGCCGCATTCACTTTAAATAGGGCACCATCTAAATCCGTTGAAACGACACCGTATGAATTATGGTTTGGGAAGAAACCTAGATTGTCGTTCCTTAAAGTTTGGGGATGCGAAGCATATGTAAAGAAGTTACAGCCGGATAAGCTTGAACCCAAAGCGGAAAAATGCGTCTTCATAGGATACCCGAAGGAAACTATTGGGTTTACCTTCTATCATAGATCCGAAGGCAAAATCTTCGTTGCCAAGAATGGATCCTTTCTAGAGAAGGAATTTCTCTCGAAAGAAGTGACTGGAAGGAAAGTAGAACTCGACGAGGTTGTCGAACCTTCTCTCGAAATTGCGAGTAGCACAGCACCGGAAGAGGTTCCTGTGGTGTCTGCACCAATTAGAGAGGAAGCTAATGATGATGATCATGAAACTTCGGTCGAAGTTGCTACAGAGCCTCGCAGGTCAACGAGAACTCGTACCACTCCAGATTGGTATGATCCCGTTATGAGTGTCATGTTGGTGGACAACACCGATGACCCTGAGACATATGAGGAAACGATGATGAGCCCAGATTCCAATAAATGGCAAGAAGCCATGAAATCCGAGATTGGATCCATGTACGAAAACCAAGTATGGACTTTGGTGGACTTACCGGATGGCCGGAAGGCTGTTGAGAACAAATGGATTTTCAAAAAGAAAACAGATGCTGATGGTAATGTTACTGTCTATAAAGCTCGACTTGTCGCAAAAGGGTTTCGACAAATTCAAGGAGTTGACTACGATGAGACTTTCTCACCAGTAGCGAAGCTAAAGTCTGTGAGGATTATGTTAGCAATCGCTGCATATTATGATTATGAGATATGGCAGATGGATGTCAAAACAGCATTCCTCAATGGAGACATTGATGAAGAGTTGTATATGATGCAACCCAAAGGTTTTGTCGATCCTAAAGATGCTGACAAGGTATGCAAACTTCAACGGTCCATCTATGGATTGAAGCAAGCATCCCAAAGTTGGAATCAACGTTTTGATAAGGTGATCAAAAGTTTTGGTTTTATACAAACTTATGGAGAAGCTTGTATTTACAAGAAAGTGAGTGGGAGCTCTGTAGCATTCTTAATACTATATGTAGATGACATATTGTTGATTGGGAATGATGTAGACCTTCTTAATAGTGTCAAGAAATATTTGAATAATAGTTTTTCAATAAAGGATCTTGGCGAAGCAGCTTACATATTAGGCATAAAGATTTATAGAGATAGATCAAGACGCCAAATATCATTGTCACAAAGTACATATTTGGACAAAGTTCTAAAGAGGTTTGGAATGGAAGATAGAAGGAAAGGGTTCTTGCCCATGTTGCCCAATACGACCTCTAGTAAAACTCAAAGTCCGACATCGGCAGAAGATAGAGAAAGGATGAGTAAGACTCCCTATGCCTCAGCCATAGGATCTCTAATGTATGCCATGCTATGTACTAGACCCGACATTGCATATGTTGTTAGTTTAACTAGCAGATATCAAAGTGATCCCGGAGTGGATCATTGGACAGCAGTCAAAAACATCCTTAAGTACTTGAGAAGAACTAAGGATACGGTTCTTTCTTATGGAGGTGATGAACAACTCGTTGTTAATGGTTACACCGATGCTAGTTGGAACACCGATCCGGATGATTCTTAATCACAATCTGGATACGTATTTATTTTGAATAGTGCAGCAGTTAGCTGGAGGAGTGCAAAGCAAAGCGTTGTGGCGAGATCTTCAACTGAGTCGGAATACATGGCTGCTTCGGAGGCTTCACAAGAAGAGATATGGATGAAAGAGTTCATTACAGAGCTGGGTGTGGTTCCTAGTGCGCTGGACCCAATGTCTATCTACTGTGATAACATGGGCGCCATAGCCAATGCGCAAGAACCAAGGTCACACAAGAAGCTGAAGCACATCAAGCTACGTTTTCACGCTATTCGAGAACATATCCAAGATGGGGATATAAAGATTTGCAAAGTACACACAGATCAGAATGTGGCGGATCCGTTGACTAAACCTCTCCCGAGGGCAAAACATGACCAGCACCAAACTGCCATGGGTGTTCGGTATATTACCATGTAATCTAGATTAGATGACTCTAGTGCAAGTGGGAGACTGTTGGAGATATGCCCTAGAGGCAATAATAAATGTAGTTATTATTATATCTTTGTGTTTATGATAAATGTTTACATTCATGCTATAATAGTATTAACAAGGAAACATTGATACTTGTGTGATTTGTAAACTAAAATAAGAGTCCCTAGTAAAGCCTCTTCATAATACTAGCTTGTTGGTTAATAGATGATTGTGGTTTCCCTATCATGAACATTGAGATGTTATTAACAACAAGATCATATCGTTAGGAGAATGATATGGTGGACATACACCTATAGATAAGCGTAGCATAAAGATCAAGTCATTTTAATAGTTCAATTGCTATATGCTTTCTGATACATAGTAATCGAATTCCTTCGATCATGAGATCATGCATATCACCTTTACCGGATGGATGCTTTGATGACATCAAACACCACACCATAACTGGGTGGCTATAAAGGTGGCATTGAGTATTCGGAAAGTATTGGTTGAAACACATGGATCAAGAGTGGGATTTGTCCATCCATATGACGGATAGATATACTCTGGGCCCTCTCGGTGAAATGTCATCCAATTAGCTTGCAAGCATGTGACTGGCTCACAAGGGATCACATATCACGGGAACGAGAAAAGAGTACTTATCGGTAACGAGGTTGAACTAGGTATGCAGAGATACCGACGATCATAACCTCGGATAAGTAAACTATCGTGAGACAAAGGGAAATTGATATCGTATGTAAGTGGTTCATTCGATCGCAAAGTAATCGTAGAAATATGTGGGAGCCATATGAATTTCCATATTCCTCTATTGGTTATTGATCGGAGAAGTGTCTCGATCATGTCCGCATAATTCACGAACCGTAGGGAGACACACTTAAGGATTCGACGTTGTTTGAGTAGTTATGGAATGATGAGAAAGAGTTCAAATGTTGTTTGGAGTCTCGAATGGGATTCGGGATATCACGAGGAGATCCGGAATGGTCCGGAGAATAAGATTCATATAAGGAAAGTCCCGTTTCGGAGTTGAAGAATGATTCCGGTGTTTTCATCAGGAATGTTCTAGAAGGTTCCGGAATGTCCGGCACTCCGGAGGGGAAGGGTACATGAATGTGTTGTATAAAGTTGATATGATTGCATCATGTACTAAGTGTGATCGCTGAACAAAATAGAGGATTAAATCAAATCCTAGTTTGAAAAGTCAAACGGCTAGTTTGAAAGTCAAACGGCTATTTTTGGGAAGTGGAAAAAGAGGAGGAAACCGAGTTGGGGAGGAGTCCCTCCTCCCCACCGCCGGCGCACCACCCAAGCCGAGTTGGGGAGGGACTCCTCTCCCTCCCCTTGGCCGGTCGGCCCCTCCACCTATATAAGGAGGGGCAGGGCTCCCTCCTAGGGACACACAAGATCCTCTCCTCCAAACCCTAAGCTGCCGGCGCCGCCACCTGCTGCCGCCGCCGCCTAGCTGCCCTAGCCGCCGACCTAGCCTCCTCCTCGACATGTCTAAACCCTAGATCGTCAAGGGACTCTCTCATACTCCACCATACTCGCTCCGGCTTAAGGCGAAGCCCTGCGAGATCTCCCCTCTACTTCCGGTACCACGCCGTTGTGCTGCCGGAATCGCGAGGAGAGTGCTACAACCTCCGCCGCCGGCTGGAACAAGGGAGAGGAAGGTCTTCGTCGAGTACCGAACGTGTGACCGACTGCGGGAGCGCTGCCGGAATGCAGCGCCGGAAGGATCGTCTACGCGATCTTGAGATCAGGAAGAGTACGACTACATCACCCACAAGAATCCGCTCTCGTTAAACACTTTGGAATCTTCGAGGGTGAGTTATTCTGTCGACTCGTTGCTACAATCTAGTAGATAGATCTTGGCTTGTTTGTTTGTATGCGATAGAAAATTTTTGTTTTCCATGCTACGAATCCCTACAACTCCTATAGATAAGCGTAGCATAAAGATCAAGTCGTTTCAATAGTTCGTTTGCTATAAGCTTTCTAATACATAGTAACCTAATTCCTTCGACCATGATATCATGCTAATCACCATCATCAGAAGGATACTTCGTTGACATCAAAAACCACACCGTAACTGGGTGGCCATAAAGATGGCATTGAGTGTTCGCAAAGTATGTGTTGAGGCACATGGATCAAGAGTGGGATTTGTCCATCCATATGACGGATAGATATACTCTGGGCCGTCTCGGTGGAATGTCATCCAATTAGCTTGCAAGCATGTGACTGGCTCACAAGGGATCACATATCATGGGAACGAGAAAAGAGTACTTATCGGTAACGAGGTTGAACTAGGTATGCAGAGATACCGACGATCAAACCTCGGATAAGTAAACTATCGCGAGACAAAGGGAAATTGGTATCGTATGTAAGTGGTTCATTCGATCGCAAAGTAATCGTAGAAATATGTGGGAGCCATATGAATTTCCAGATTCCTCTATTGGTTATTGATTGGAGAAGTGTCTCGGTCATGTCCGCATAATTCACGAACCGTAGGGAGACACACTTAAGGATTCGATGTTGTTTAGTAGATATGAAATGTAAGTAGGGAGACCGAATGTTGTTAGGAGTCTCGGATGGGATCCTGGATATCACGAGGAGATCCGCAATGGTCCGGAGAATAAGATTCATATAAGGAAAGTCCGATTCCGGAGTTCGGGAATGATTTCGATGTTTTCATCAGAGAGGTTCTAGAAGGGTCTAGAAGTTTCACCGAACCAGAAGGGGAATGGTTCATGAATGTGTCATGGTAAAGTGGAATGATTGGATCATGTCCTAGGTCACTTGGTTGGGCATTTGCAAGAGAGAAATAAAGCTCTAAATTGAAAGTCAAATGGGAAGTTTGAAAAGTCAAACTAGAACAATGGTTTCCTAGTGGAAGAAGAAAAGAGTCCTTATTTATCTCCAACTTGGGTTTGGGGAAGGATTCAAACTCCCCTCTTCCAAGCTGCCCTCCCTCTCATAAATAGAGGGGAGGGGCTGCCCCAAAGAACCACAACCAGCCCTCCCACCTTGTGCCGCCGCCAGACGCCGCCTCGCGCCGCTGCCGGCCCGTCGCCGTCGCCCTAGCCGCCACCGACACCTCCTCCTCCTCTACGGCCTTATAAACCTAGATCGTCGGAAACCCTAGATCCACATTAACCCGCACCGACTTAGGCAAAGCCCTTCGGGATCTTCCCTCTACTTATAACACCACGTTGTTGTGCTGCCGGAATCGTGAGGGGAGAACTACAACCTCCGCTGCCTGCTGGAACAAGGGAGATGAAGGTCTTCATTGAGTACTGAACGTTTGATCGACTGCGGAAGCGCTACCAGAATGCAGCGCCAGAAGGACCGTCTACGCGATCTTGAGATCGGCAAGTGTACGACTACATCATCCACGAGAATCTGCTCTTGTTAACCGCTTTGGAATCTTCGAGGGTGAGTACTCTAATTGACTCGTTGCTACAATCTAGTAGATAGATCTTGGCTTGTTTGTGTGCATGCGGTAGAAATTTTTTATTTTCCATGCTACGAAGCCCTACACTTTTTGTTTATTAAACACACATGTATTAAATTTCCGTATTAATACAATTATAGCATGCAAAATAAACATTTATCATAAATAAGGAATACAATAATAACCACTTCAGTATTGCCTCTCGGGCATATTCCCTTCAGTCTCCCACTTGCACTAGAGACAATAATCTAGTTTGAAAACTTTGTGTATTAAAGACCTATGGCTTTCTGGTGTTCCATATACGCAACTTCAAGTGGTTAACATAATCTACGGATCTGACACTTTCAGGTCCGTGTGTATTTGCATGTCTTTGCGTCTCCATGCATCACTCATTCTCCAATGATATGGCATTGTATAAATTTGGTCTTTTGGTGAGAACTTTAGTTCCTTGGGGTTAAATCATGTCGATACTATTGCCGTACAATATATCTTTAGTGTTAGTCCGTTGCGAACCACACCTTAGTTTGATAACAAACTACCGACCGATCGAGGACTACCGACCGATCGAGGACTACTGACCGACCGAGAACTACTGACCGAACGGGGACTACTGACCGATCGAGGACTACTGACCGACCAAGAACTACTGACCGGCCGAGGACTACTGACCAACCGAGAACTACTGACCGACCGACCGAGGACTACTGACCGACCGAGAACTACTGACCGACCGAGAACTACTGACCAAACGAGGACTACCGACCGACCAAGGACTACCGACCGACCGAGAACTACTGACCGAGGACTACCGACCGACCGAGAACTACCGACCGAGGACTACCGACCGACCAAGGACAACAGACCGACTGAGAACTACTGACAGACAGACCGAGGACTACAGACCTACCGAGGACTACAGACCGAGGACTACCGACCTACCGAGGACTACAGACCGACCGAGAACTACTGACCGAGAACTACTGACCAACGACTACCGACCGACCGAGGACTACTGACCGACCGAGAACTACTGACCGACCGATAACTACTGACCAACCGAGGACTACTGACCGACCGAGGACTACCGACCGACCGAGAACTACCGACCGATCGAGGACTACAGACCGACAGAGAACTACTGACCGAGGACTACTGACCGACCGAGGACTACTGACAGACCGATAACTACTGACCAACCAGGACTACTGACCGACCGAGGACTACTGACCGACCGAGAACTACTGACCAACCGAGGACTACCGACCGACCAAGGACTACCGACCGACCGAGAACTACCGACTGACCAAGGACAACAGACCGACCGAGAACTACTGACCGACCGACCGAGGACTACAGACCGACCGAGAACTACTGACCGACCGAGGACTACAGACCGACCGAGGACTACTGACCGACCAAGGACTACCGACCGAGGACTACAAACCGATCGAGGACTACAGACCGACCGACCGACCGAGGACTACTGACCGACCGAGGACTACCGATCGAGGACTACCGACCAATCGAGGTCTACTTACCGACCGAGAACTACTGACCGACCGACCGAGGATTACAGACCGACCGAGAGCTAATGACCGACCGAGGACTACCGACCAATGAGGACTACTGACCGACCGAGGACCACTGACCGATCGAGGATACGGACTGACTGAGAACTACCGACCGACCAAGGACTACCGACCGACTGAGGACTACCGACCAAGAACTACAGGGTTGGTTAAGCAGCACTACAAAGTCGAATTTCGGCCTCGCCCGGTAGTTTCTGTTGTCGCGATAGGTTTTTTCATATATCTTCTCGCGGTCCTTGTTTAGTAAGACGTAAGTTATTGCAGTTCCTCAACAGTAGTGCGTGCGTGGTTTTTTCTGAACGTGCATGCGTGAGTTGCTGAGTATGCGGGTACGGGTTTGGCACCCCCATACCCGCCCTCTTAGAACCGACGGGTCTAATATTTTACCGCTAAGCAGCTCCACGGGTTTTATTCTTTACCAAACCCTACCCATTTAGCATGGGTACCCGTTAGGTTTGCGGGTTTCGGTACACATTGCCATCCACACATATCCATGCTGTCGGTATTTGCAGTTGGACGGGTCGATGATCGATCAGCCTTGGCGACTCGGCGAGGCGGTGTCCAAAAAGCACATGTTTTTGGTTCAAGAAAAACATTGATGCCGGGGATGGGAAAACCAAAAAAGCATGAGATTGGGATAATTGGATGGGCTCTCATATAGTACTACGAGTTTAGCGAGAGAGGTAGTACTATATGAGATGGGCTCTCATATAATTGGATGGGCTCTCATATAGTACTACCTATATATACTACCTATATGACAGTCCAGCGAGCACAAGAACCATACAGATGGCTTGATACTCCTTTATAATTAGTATATACACGTATATATAATTGTGTCTACAATCTCATATAACTCAACTAAATAAGGAAAAACAAATATGGTTGTACACCAGGATCGTCGCCGGCAACGGCCGTGCCCGCGCGCGGTGGTAATGGTGGTCGTTGGGTCTGGCGAGCCGATGACTCAGCCTGAGTGGTGCACGCCTCGGCTTGGCCTCGTAGGTGTGTATCGGCACAGCTGGTGCGGTGGCACGCAGAGGCGGCAGCGCGAGAGAGCTTGTCGGCGGTGACCGGACTGTCTGGCAACTTGTCTGGTGGCTCGCTGGACTGTCTGATGACTTGTCCAGCGGCGGCGGCGGTCGAGATGATGGCCGAGGGCGCCGTATCATGTGCGTGGGAAATTCCTATAACTATATATCCCGGTATGTAAGCCTCTACATGGATAATACTCTATTTAGATATGGGTTTAATATAAACGTATTTGTATGAGTTTAGCGGAAAGGAATAATACTGGATCAAACCCTTAATTGGGTTGGATGACCCGGCCCAGGGAAGCCAAACTCTACGCTACAGAACAACCTAGTTAAGCACCATGGCTCATAGTCCGCTTTAGTTTTACACTTTATGGCCACTACGGAAGGGGGTGGCGTTAAAGACCACGTCATTCCGGTGCCGCCAGATGCACCAGAAGACTAGAATGATGGTCGTCCATAGGTTACGTCGGGTCTCTAGAGGAGCCATCAACGAAGTCCACCACGGGAGCAGATCCAATCTGGCGTCGGCATCCATAGGGGCTTGGCCCAATGCTGCAGCGTTCAATCCCAGACCTCCCTTGTCACCACGCAACCAAGCAGCAGGTGTTGGATAGATCTTGCTACTGATCGCACAGGGGGCATGCAAGGGGTCGGGGGAGGTCCCGTCGTTCTATACGATCCCCCGTCCAGCATCTGTCTCTTGAGGCCAACCAAGCAAAGAACTTACAGCTATAGGGAGGCCGAGATCGCCAAATCTGTTCAGACCCCAACGCCCAGATCATCCCTGCGAAAAAGGCGTTGTACGCCGATTTGGCCGAGTAGGCCCCGTCCTTCGTCCACCTCCAAGTAAGGAGGTCCTCCAAGTCCGAGGAAAGCTGCACTATGGCCAGGACACGTCACAACGTAAAGAATTCCGCTAAGGACGCATCCCCTAGGTCGGGGCCGCAATCCAGCAACCACACCCCCGAGAGGCCGTCCTTCACCATGCGGGCTTTGAGCCAACGCGGCTGTACCATCTTAACTAGGTTTGGGGCAATCTCATCTATCCGAGCTCCAAACAGCCACCAATCCGACCAGAAGCGCGCACACTTACCATTGCCTAGAGTGAAGCAGGCGCCTGCCTCGAAGACTGTCCTGGCTTGTTTTGGAATCTGTAGGTCAAATTCTAACCACGCCTTTGTAGAGTCTTATTTTTGGAGCCACGCCCACCGACACCTAAGCACGAGGTTGAGGAGATGAAGATTTGGGATTCTGAGGCTGCCAACCTCATTGGGCGACGCCACCTTGTTCCAAGCCACGAGGCAGTGGTTTGCTTAGTGCTTTTTCAGATACAGATTGGACATGTTGTCTTGATGATAGAAAATCCACAAGAGGTTTTCCTGTTTTCTTTGGCCCAAACCTGGTCTCATGGACTGCACAGAAACAAGTCACGGTTTGAAGTTCAAGCACAAAAGTTGAATATAAGGCACTAGCCAATGCTACCGCTGAATTGGTTTGGGTTGAGGCCCTTCTTGGAGAACTTGGTGTTTCACTCCAGGGTAGGCCCTGTCTTTGGTGTTGATAATATTGGTGCCACCTATTTGTTAGTTAATCTTGTGTTTCATGCTAGAACTAAACTTATTGAAATTAATTTTCATTTTGTTCGTGAAAGGGTAGCAAACAAACTCCTAGATATTCAGTTTATATCTAGCAAGGATCATGTGGCAGATGGATTTACAAAAGCTTCTTGATGAATTCAAGCGTAATCTCAACCTTCCGGAATGTTATAATTAAGGGGGCTGTTGAAGATGTTTAATCTTTATCATGTAATAATCGTTTTATCTTTGGTATACATAGGGCATGAAGTAATACTTCACCCCTATATGTATATATCGTACATGTACATATGCCACCGGCAGGTCTTTTCCGTTGCTCTATAAACATGAACTCGAGACCTCTAACGAGGGCATCGTTTCCGCCTAGATTAGATCATACTCGTATATATGTTCTTCTTAAGCAGCACGGTGATGGGTATAAGATGTTTTAGGTTTGTGAGTAAAATAAATTTAGACTTTTTTTAGTGTGTAGATTCAGTCTAAAGTTAAATGAATTTATATAGTAAAATAAATTTAGATACATTTTTTTCACAAAAAAACGGAGGGAGTACTATGTAAGGAACTCCCCCAATCCCACAACGTAGTAGTACGTCCGTAGCCGGCTACCGAGTCGTGCAGTCCAGTGATCCCGATCTCATGCTTTCCTATCCGCGCGCGCCATCAATGTTACTCGGACCAACGTATGCCTTTCGGCACCGCCTCGTCGAGCGATCGAGTCGCCAAGGTTGATCGATCTCATCTGCATGCCCAACTGCAGATACAGGCAACAGATTTCGAGCTCCGCAATTGGCCCCTTGACGTCTTGGTACCGATCTCTCCGGAGGCACCCTTAGGTAGAAACCGTGTTAATTCAAGACCATGCATACATCTGGAACTAATATAACCACCTGTCTTGATAAACATATAGTACTAGCACTACTCAAAACACGGTAATTTACTCCAGAGATCGAAGAGTATACTGAACATCTTCGACGTGGCACGTCTGATACTGCAACAGTAGAAGACGCAGACGTAAAATATCTATAAATATATAAATCCAAATTACTTATTTTCGGACAGAACGAGCCGATAAACAACTGTTACTCGTATGCGGCGCATCGTGGATTAGTACGACAAGGCGCTAGTACACATTTGGTCTGGCTGCCACCCAGCACTGACAGCAGCGGGGCTAGCTCCAACTCCAACAAGTCGTCCCGTACGCACACGTCGCAAACATTCGAGGAGATCCGCAAATTTCTGACCAGCTACAAGACAGAGACATAACACGGGCAGCAGCACACATACGTTCCAGCAGAAACCACTAGACGAGGAAGATCGCAGCCACTACATCCTTTGAAAAATGCTTACCACATTTCTAGCCTCGACTCGTCAAGCATTAAGCAGCACCCACAAGAAGAAAAACCACCGCTGCTGTCTGGACCAGAAACTGGCCCTAGGATTTCCTCTGGCACATAGAGGGGAATGGATTAAGAAAAGCCACGACTTCCTCCAGAAAGAAAGATGGCACCCACGGACGGCACCGTGCCAGTGTCGATCGAGCCGACAAAGATTTCTCCCGAGGACCCTATCCACTACCCCCGGACGAGCCATTGCACATGAGACCCGTGAGAGCGAGGCCTCACCACCATTGAAACTTGCCGCCCACAAGCATCCGTCACTCCGGTCTCGACTTCGTCATCATCGTCTCAGCGAGCAAGCCGACGCGAGGTCTGCAACATCGCGGCACAAAAAAAACAGAGCAGGTCCCACGGTACCGCGACCACGCGGGGGGAACACAGCCTCCACCACCGGAGGCGGTAGTCGACTGTACGCGGTCACAGACACACCAGTCCTCCATAGGTTCGGTCGGGCCTAGCGGACCCATAAAGCCTCCGCGGTGGCACACCAGTCCCATGGCAGTCCGACCGGGCCTCGACAGACCCGTAAAATCCGCGACCATGTTGCAACGGGCCGGCCAAGGTCGTCGTGGAACCCATCCAACCTACCCACGGCGATTTTGTAAAATAGTGAGAGAAAAACCGGCTGCGCTTTCATTCGGTACTATCCCTTTCCACTAATATAAACTCGTACAACGTTAAACACAAGAACGGTGTAGATCGCTGGATATCCATTCGTAATTACTATTTAGACGTATATGGAACCCTGTATAGAATTCCTATAACTCAACCAAATAATAGGTTTTTTTAACCATAACTATACTAGTACAAGCTCTACACAAAGCAAAAAAAAAGTATGAATGTACGCGGATCATCGCCGGAGACGGCCATGTCCGTGCACGGTTGTAATGGTGGCGGTTTCGGTTAGCGAGCGATGAATCAGCCTGGCCGGTGCACGTCTCGGCTTGGCATCGTAGATGTGTGTCGGCAGGGTTGGCGCGGAGACGATGGCGTTGGAAGGCTTGGCAGTGGCGGCCGAACAGTTCTACGGCTCGTCGAGACGTGCACTGGCCAGATCGTCGAGACGTGCACTGGCCAGATCGTGTGCGTGTGAAAATGCCGTATATCTACAGATCCTGATCTCTATGTCTCTTCAAGGATAATCCTTGGTTTACATACAGGTTTAATATATACGTGGATGTATTTGTACGAGTTTAGGGAGGAGAGGTAGTTCTGGATCAAACCTCTGCAAGACTAATGACTCGTCGCCATCACCGTACCGTGGAGCTATAGTGGTTAGAGCATCTCCACTCGCCTACCCAGGACGCCCGTCCGGACGCCGAATTTCGGTCCGGACGCTGAAAATCGGCCCAGTCGCTTACCCAAGGACCTGTTTTCGTCCGGATTTCGGCGTGTTTTGGTCCGGCCTACCTAGGCCGAACCCAGGTTCCCGGGTACGCCCTGGGGACGCTGAACGCCGCAAAAAAGGGCGTGGGCCAGCTTTGTCGGCGAGACAGTCTCATTTCCACCCACTCCACTCGTCCAGACTGCCGCGAGAGCTCTGTCGCCATGACTTCGCCGGCGGAGCTCTCCCGCGCCGAGACATGCCCACGCCTCTAGCTACGCTCGCCGTCGTTGCCGCCCAGCTCCATGCCTCCGCCGCCGCCGCTTCGCCGACCTACCCTTGCCGTAGCTGTGCTTCGGCTCGGTGCGCCCACCACCACGCCCGCCAGGTGTTCGACATTTGGCCGGATTCGGCCATGGACTCCGACGGAGACGAGGTGTCGTCCACTAACTCTGACGAGGGCGAGATACTCGCCATGGATTCCGACGACGAGGAGTTGCTCGCCGAACTCCTGGAGGAGGAGAGCGCCGAGGTCGGCGGAAGTGAAGAGCACTTGCAGATTCTCGCATCGCTCGCCCAGCTGTACATGCAGATGGCGAAGCCGAAGCGTGGTGGTTCGGTGCCAGGTCGCATGAAGTGCAAGGCGAGACAGAGGATAGAGGGCTATTGCATGTTGTACGCCGACTACTTCACCGACCAACCACTCCATGGAGAAGACGTGTTTCGCCGCCGTTTCAGGATGAGCCGGAAGCCCTTCCTCAAGATCGTGCATGCCATCTAGGAGTTCGACCCATATTTCCTTTGCAAGAAGGACTGCACCGGCTTGGTTGGGTTTTCCTCGCTTCAGAAGTGCACCGTGGCGATGAGGTTGCTTGCATATGGAGCGCCGACTGACAGTGCCGATGACTATCTCCGCATCGCCGAGTCCACCGCCCTTGATTGCTTGTACAGGTTCTGCAGGGCAGTGATTGCAGTGTTCGGGGAAGAGTACTTGAGATCACCCACTGCTGAAGAAACTGCTCGGATCCTCGCAGTCAATGAAAGTAGAGGATTTGCTCGAGGAGGACGAGCCATACCATCTACAGGGTCCTCTTGCCGAGCCCGATCATCAGGTGCCTCCAACATGGGCTGCATTCATCGCAATGCGTCAGGAGATCCGAGGTCCGGCGATGCATCAACAGCTGCAGGATGATCTTGTCGAGCACCTATGGACACGCAGGGGCAACACGACGTAGATGCTGAGCATGAACTGGCCGAACTTGGCCGAAATATGTTGTAATTTTATTGCAGGCCGAACCACCGAACTCTGTCTAAAAATTTCGCCGAATTTTGGTCTTAAAGTGTTCTGTATTTATCGTATAACGAACTATGCCGAAATTTGGACGAAGTTTAGCCGAATTTGAGCCGAAACGGGCGACCCAGAAACTCGGACTGGGTACGCGAGTGAAAAACTGGGCGTACCTAAGCCGAAAACTTGCGCCGTCCGGCCAAAGTTTGGTCCGGATTTCGGCCTGGGTTCGGCCAACGAGTGGAGATGCTCTTAGCTACGGCTTCGTTGCCCACCGTCCGTTCGTCGACAAAAAAAAAGAGAGAAGTATCTATCGTGTGCTCCGATCAATGTTTCCATGTCTCTGTCGAGTTAGCTACGGGCTCAAGAAAAGTTGCCTCCAAACTGAAAGATCTTGGAATTCGGTTTCCCCAAAAAAAAGACAATGCTGGGTTTCGATCTCAGCTTGGATTTCATTTTCCATGGAGATGGAGTCCGTGCCACCCCTGATTGACTTGACCGCCATCATCAACTACCCCTTTTTCCCATGATAATAACAGAGTCTGGTACCCGCGCATTGCCTCCAAGCAACACTCCCCTATCCATGGTACGTACGGCGTAGCTCGCTCGGGTATGATCACATCCCCTCCCAATCAGCCAATCGACCAACCAATCATTCACTGGGAGAAGAAGAAGAGCGTCTTGTGACTTGTCAGTAGGGCCATGGGGAAGAACAGCCACCTCTGCTGTTTCTCTCTGCTTCTGCTGCTTCTTGCAGGGTTAGCGTCCGGTCACCAGGTCCTGTTTCAGGTACGCATGCGTGTGGTTTGGATTTATATATGTAAGCTTGGGTCTGTGCGGAAGAGTTAGACAATCCGAGCTCGGGAGCTTAATTGACTCACTGTGTGGGCGTTTGTTTCATGGTCATGGTCATGACCATGGCGTCTTGTCGCAGGGGTTCAACTGGGAGTCGTGGAAGCAGAGCGGCGGGTGGTACAACATGATGATGGGGAAGGTCGACGACATCGCCACCGCCGGAGTCACCCACGTCTGGCTGCCGCCGCCCTCTCACTCCGTCTCCAACGAAGGTCCTGTCTTCCTCCTACCCGCTAAATCCATTCCTGTCTCAACATTTGGCATCCAAAAGGGGAAAAAATGTGGTCTAATCAAAGAAGCGTGGAGTGGAGAACATGCTAACTTCGATTGCGATGTGCAGTATAATTTTCCCTAGTCTTTAGCTAATTTATTAATTAATCCTACTCTGTTAAAAATGTTTCGGTACATTACGACCTAGAAAGAATATAAAAAACCAACTGTCGCGCGTGCAGGCTACATGCCTGGCCGCCTGTACGACATCGACGCCTCCAAGTACGGCAACGCAGCGGAGCTCAAGTCCCTGATCGCCGCCTTCCACGGCAAGGGCGTCCACGTCATCGCCGACATCGTCATCAACCACAGGTGCGCCGACTACAAGGACAAGCGCGGCATCTACTGCATCTTCGAGGGCGGCACCCCCGACGGCCGCCTCGACTGGGGCCCCCACATGATCTGCCGCGACGACACCATCTACTCCGACGGCACCGCCAACCTCGACACGGGCGCCGACTTCGCGGCCGCGCCCGACATCGACCACCTCAACGACCGCGTCCAGCGCGAGCTCAAGGAGTGGCTGCTCTGGCTCAAGACCGACCTGGGATTCGACGCGTGGCGCCTCGACTTCGCCAAAGGGTACTCCGCGGCCATGGCCAAGGTGTACATCGGCGGCACGTCGCCGGACCTCGCTGTGGCGGAGGTGTGGGACACCATGCCCACGGGCGGGGACGGGAAGCCCGAGTACGACCAGGACGCGCACCGGCAGAACTTGGTGAACTGGGTGGACGGGGTGGGCGGGGCCGCGTCGGCCGGCATGGTGTTCGACTTCACGACGAAGGGGATTCTGAACGCCGCCGTGGAGGGGGAGCTGTGGCGGCTGATCGACCCGCAGGGGAAGGCCCCCGGCGTGATGGGGTGGTGGCCCGCCAAGGCCGTCACCTTCGTCGACAACCACGACACTGGCTCCACCCAGGCCATGTGGCCCTTCCCCTCAGACAAGGTCATGCAGGGCTACGCTTACATCCTCACACACCCCGGCACTCCATGCATCGTAAGCAAGCAACCTCACTCACTCTGTCCGACAGTACTACCATTTCTTCAGAAGAATCGTAACGGTTTGTGTCGGTGATTTTTGCGTGCAGTTCTATGACCATTTCTTCAACTGGGGATTCAAGGAGGAGATCGCGGCGCTGGTGGCGGTGAGGAAGCGCAACGGCATTACGGCGACGAGCGAGCTCAAGATCCTCATGCACGACGGCGACGCCTACGTCGCCGAGATCGACGGCAAGGTGGTGGTGAAGATCGGCTCCAGGTACGACGTCGGGGCCGTCATCCCGGCCGGGTTCGTGAACTCCGCACACGGCAGCGACTACGCCGTCTGGGAG
Source organism: Avena sativa (assembly GCA_916181665.1). Taxonomy (NCBI): domain Eukaryota; kingdom Viridiplantae; phylum Streptophyta; class Magnoliopsida; order Poales; family Poaceae; genus Avena; species Avena sativa. The sequence continues at coordinate 432,547,656 of OV702280.1, forward strand.
AAGTCGGCAACACTGCAGCGGAGCTGAAGCGCCATGCACATGCAGTGATTTAGTTAGATGCTGATTTAGTTAGATGCTGATTTAGTTAGATGCACATCCTCCATTGGATCGATGATGATTTGAAGTAGTGCATGATCTATTTCTGCTATGCACATGCAGATATATGATTTAGTTAGATGCTCACTTGTACCCAAAAAAGAGCTCTACGAATTGTTCACGCTACCGTAGTAAATAAATTACTGAGAATATGAAGTGGTACAAGAGGCAATCCCGGCCCACCTATTTGTATGTTTCGATGAACCCACGATCAAATTTACTTCCTAACCGGCCCAAGAAAGTGTTACTCCTTCCATACTAAAATATAAGGCGTCTAAGCATTAGACAAAGTCAAATCTTAGTAACTTTGAACAAATATTTAGAAAAATATATCTACACCTATAATATTTAACAAAAACATTAAGAAAATATACTTTATGGTGACAAAAATTAAATCTTACTAACTTTGACCAAATATTTAGAAAAATATATCCACATCTACAATATTTAACAAAAACATAAAGAAAATATACTTTATGGCGAATCTAATGATATTGATTCAGTATTGTAAATATTCATTTTTTTTGAAGCATCTTGATCAAACTTAGGAAGCGTTGACTTTTGACTAATCCTTAGGTCATCTTATATTTTAGGACGGAGGGAGTACTTTCTACCAGACATCGAGTTGTCTCTAGTATGCTTCTCCGCCCACTCGGTGGTTTGACCTCATAGTGGTGAGCTCACTCACCTGGGTTTTGGCCGCACAGGTTTTAGTCGCAACCACGACCGAATTTAACGAGAGGCTCATCTATCCAATAATGTATAGTCAAACGAGAATTTTTTTTCTTGGTTGGTCAATGTTTTTATGCTTCTGCACATATTATTTAGAAAAGAAAAAGGAAAGAGGAGCTCCATAAACATTCACTTTCACCGAAAAGGTGAAACAACATGGAAGTTTTGATAAAGGGAATGCAAAATTTCAGCATCGTTCGTCATTGTCTTTACTGCACATGTTGATTACTTCCTCTAGTATTGTGAAACCAACCACCACCGGGCCCACCCACCTTATTAGAGACGCATCTGGTCCATATGCGCCTCGAGACCATATGCGTCTACTTGAGGCGCATATGGACCAGATGCGTCTCGAATAAGGAAAGAGAGCCAGATCTGGTCCATACATGAAAAATAGGAGACACACCCTTCACAGATACGCCTCCACTATTCAAATATACAAGGCACACCCTTAAGAAGTGCGCCTTGTATATTTAGTGAAGGTGCATGTTTTTGGGATGCGTCTCCTATAAGCATGTCTCCTATAGGCTTTTCCCTAGTAGTATCCGGGGAGGACCGCCCGGCCTAATGTCGACCCTCGCATGGAACATCCATGAGGTAGGGAAACCTACGACTGTTCAGGAACTTGTATGCCTAGTGGAGACCTACAAGCCCAATCTCGTGTTTATCTGCAGACTCGCCAAAGTAAGGAACGAGTTGAACATCTTTATTATAGAATGGGTATGAAACATTGTTATCAAGTAGCAGGGGATGGAAAAGGAGGTGGTATTGCATTATACTGGATGGAGGATGTCAATGTCAATCTCCACTCATTCAGAAAACTCCACATTGATGTCCATGTCAGTGGGGGACCGTATGATCACATGTGGCAAGCTACGTTTGTCTATGGGGAACCTAAACCAGGGGATCGACATCTTATGTGGACAAAGTTGAGACAAATCAAATAAAATTCGGATCAACCCTGGCTTATGATGGGGGACTTCAATGAAGCCATGTGGCAAGAAGACCACTTTTCCCACACGCTTTGCTCGAAAAGACTGATGATGGACTTCAGAGAGGTCTTGTCTCACTGCGATCTTCACGACATTGGTTTTGTAGGGAGCTCGTGGACATTTGATAATAAGCAAAAGGGAGAGCGCAATGTGAAAGTTAGGCTGGATCGCGTCGTCGCCTCGTCGGCGTGGTCCCTTATGTTCCCAAACCACACGCTGAGACATATTTCTTCATCTTGTTCCGATCACTGCCCTATCTTACTATCTGCTGACACCGCTTCCAACTGTCGAACGGACCGGTCGGTGAGGAGGTATGAGGTCGTCTAGGAGAGGGAACCATCCTTGTCAGCCGCTGTTGAGGAGGCAAGTCACGCCGAGTCCCATGCAATGACCTAGGATATGCCTCTTCTTCCCAGCGTTTGATGATGTCTAGCCTTTACAATTGGAAAAAAGTTCATTTCAAATCTATCCCGCGGGAAATCGAGAAAAAAGGGCACTTGCTTGAGGAGCTTAGGCAACTCATGGATGAGGAAAGTATAAAACTGAAAGTTGGGCTGGAAAAGGAGGTGGATAAGCTACTTGTACCGTGAAGAAATATTCTGGATGCAGCAATCATGTGTCGCTTGGCTTCAGGAAGGCAACCCGAAATACAAAATATTTCCACCGGAGAGCTTCTTGGAGGAAAAAGAAAAATAACATCCGTAAGTTAAAAGACTAGATGGATCGTGGACGTCGGACACGGCGGAGATAGAGAATATGTCTAGAGATTATTTCCAAAACCTTTACACGCAAGAGGACAATATTGATGCAGACATCGTTACGGATATGCTCGATCGCTGTGTCACTGAGGATATGAACGCAGATTTGTGTGCCCCTTTCACTGAGAAGGAAATTAGTGATGCCCTGTTTTAAATTGGACCGCTAAAGGCTCGTAGGCCTGACGGCTTTCTAGCTCGCTTTCTTCAGCGGAACTGGGGTTTACTATGAGATGATGTGGTCAGAGTTGTCCAGAGGTTCTTTTTGGATGGTATTATGCCTGATGATGTGAATGACACCGCTATAGTTTTGATTCCGAAAAAGAATGATCTGGAGTAACTAAAGAATTTTAGACCGATTAGCCTTTGCAATGTAATCTTTAAGGTGATTTCCAAGTGTCTTGTGAATTGCCTTCGCCCCATTCTTGAGGGCATCATCTCCCTGACTCAAAGCGCATTTATCCTTGGACGGCTCATCACGGATAATGCTCTCATGGTCTTTGAATGCATTCATGCTATTCATACTGGTTCAGCTGTGTTGGAGATATGCCCTAGAGGCAATAATAAATGTAGTTATTATTATATCTTTGTGTTTATGATAAATGTTTGCATTCATGCTATAATAGTATTAACAAGTAAACATTGATACTTGTGTGATTTGTAAACTTAATTTGAAGTCCCTAGTATAGCCTCTATACTTCACTAGCTTGTTGGTTGATTAATGATTGTGGTTTCCCTATCATGAACATTGAGATGTTATCAACAACAAGATCATATCGTTAGGAGAATGATATGGTAGACATACTCCTATAGATAAGCATAGCATAAAGATCAAGTCATTTCAATAGTTCAATTGCTATATGCTTTCTGATACATAGTAACCTAATTCCTTCGACCATGAGATCATGCATATCACCTTTACCGGATGGATGCTTTGATGACATCAAACACCACACCGTAACTGGGTGGCTATAAAGGTGGCATTGAGTGCTCGGAAAGTATTGGTTGAGACACATGGATCAAGAGTGGGATTTGTCCATCCATATGACGGATAGATATACTCTGGACCCTCTCGGTGAAATGTCATCCAATTAGCTTGCAAGCATGTGACTGGCTCACAAGGGATCACATATCACGGGAACGAGAAAAGAGTACTTATCAGTAACGAGGTTGAACTAGGTATGCAGAGATACCGACGATCATAACCTCGGATAAGTAAACTATCGTGAGACAAAGGGAAATTGGTATCGTATGTAAATGGTTCATTCGATCGCAAAGTAATCGTAGAAATATGTGGGAGCCATATGAATTTCCAGATTCCTCTATTGGTTATTGTTCGGAGAAGTGTCTCGATCATGTCCGCATAATTCACGAACCGTAGGGAGACACACTTAAGGATTCGACGTTGTTTGAGTAGTTATGGTATTATGAGAAAGAGACCGAATGTTGTTCGGAGTCTCGGATGGGATCCGGGATATCACGAGGTGATCCGGAATGGTCCGGAGAATAAGATTCATATAAGGAAAGTCATGTTTCGGAGTTCGGAAATGATTCCGGTGAATGTTCTAGAAGGTTCCGGAATGTCCGGCACTCCGGAAGGGGGGAGGGGTACATGAATGTGTCATTACATATTGGAATGATTTCATCATGTACTAAGTGTTCTTGCTATTCCAAATAAAGGATTAAATTGAATCCTAAAACAGAAAAGTCAAATGTCCAGTTTGAAAGTCAAACGGCTAAAACAGGAAACTGTGGGAAACAAGCAAGAGGTGGTTGGAACCGACTTGGGGGAGGAGTCTCCTCTCCAAGCCGGCGCGCCAACCAAGGCCGACTTGGGGAGGAACTCCCCTCCCCTTGGCCGCACCTCCCACCTATAAGAGGAGGGGCAGGGCCTCCTCCTCTAGACACACAAGTTTCTATCCTCTAATCTCCGGTTTAGAGCCGTTTTGGTTTAGAGCTTCTAATTGCCCTAGCCTTCGGTTTAGAGCCTTCTAATTGGTGTGTCTAATCCCTAGACCACTAATAGCCCTCTCTCATACTCCACCATACTCGCTCCGGCTTAAGGCGAAGCCCTGCGGGATCTCCCCTCTACTTCCGGTACCACGCCGTTGTGCTGCCGGAATCGCAAGGAGAGTGCTACAACCTCCGCTGCCTGCTGGAACAAGGGAGAGGAAGGTCTTCGTCGAGTACCGAACGTGTGACCGACTGCGGGAGCGCTACCGGAACGCAGCGCCGGAAGGATCGTCTACACGATCTTGAGATCGGGAAGAGTACGACTACATCACCCACGAGAATCCGCTCTCGTTAAACACTTTGGAATCTTCGAGGGTAAGTTATTCCATCGACTCGTTGCTACAATCTAGTAGATAGATCTTGGCTTGTTTGTTTGTATGCGATAGAAAATTTTTGTTTTCCATGCTACGAACCCCTACAGTGGTATCAGAGCCGTGTCTATATGTAGATCTGTTGCACGAGTAGAACACAATGGTCATTGTGGGCGTTGATGCTTTTATTGTCGATTGCTTCTTGTGTACTTTGCATCTTGCGGTATGTTGGGATGAAGCGGCCCGGGCTAACCTTACATGACATCGTTCATGAGACTTGCTCCATGCTTGACATGCAACTTGTATTGCATAAGTGGCTTTGCGGGTGCCTGTTTCTCCTAGCATAGTTAAGATCCAATTTACAACGGGTGATTAACAATACTAGTATCAATGTTGTGGTTCATGTTCGTAAGTTAGAATGACACTTATTGAAATCCCCAAACCACGTAAAATATGCAAAGAAAGTAGAGGCGTCTAACTTTGTTTTGCAGGGGTGTGCAGTGATGTGATATGGCCATGATTGTGATTATATTTGATGTATGCAATGTTCCTTATTGTAAGTTGGCAACCGGCAGGAGCCATATGGTTGTCTTTAATTTATGTTAAGACCCGCGTGTCTATTCAAAGTAGTTGTAATAGTTGAAGCCGGTGGACGACAACCATGGAGAAGCGTCATTGACCTTGATGCAATGCCGGTGATGATGGAGATCATGTTCGTGGTTGAAGATAGAGATCGAAAGCACGAAGAAGAAAGGCCATATCATATCACATATATATTGAATTGCATGTGATGTTAATCCTTTATGCATCTTGTATTGCTTAGTAGACGACGGTAGCATTATAAGATGATCCCTCATGCACATCAATTTCAAGTAATAAAGTGTTCACCCTTAGTTAGCACCGTTGCTAAAGCTTGTTGTTTCGAAGCACCACGTGATGATCGGGTGTGTTAGATTCTGCAAGTGTATACAACGTGGGCAAGCCAGATTTGCTCATGCGGAAACTAAGGTTTGATCTTGACGAGCCTAGCATGTACAGACATGGTCTCGGAACACGGATCACCGAAAGGTAAAGCATGAATCATATAGTAGATATGATGAACATGATGATTGTTCGCCATTGAAACTATATCAACTCTCGTGATGATCGGTGTTGATGTAGTGGATTTGGTTCGTGCGATCACTAAAACAATGTGAGGGATATTGTTTTGAGTGGGAGTTCACCTAGTTTAATTTCATTATTAATTTGAACTCAATTTGTCATAAACTTAGTCTAAACTATTGCAAATATGTTGTAGATCAATGGCAGCCCCTACCATCAATTTTAATGCGTTCCTAGAGAAAGAAAAGTTGAAAAACAATGGAAGCAACTTCGCGGATTGGTTCCGCAATTTGAGGATTGTCCTCACAGCTGGTAATTTGACCTATGTGCTGGATGCACCGCTGGGTGACCCACCTGCAGATGATGCTCCCGATGAAGTAAAGAATGTTTACCTCACTCGGAAGAATCAGTACTCCATAGTTCAGTGTGCTATCTTGTATGGTTTGGAATCGGAGCTTCAGAAAAGGTTTGAGGATTCAGACCCATATGATATTGTCGAGGTTCTCAAATTGATTTTTGAGACTCATGCGGCAATTGAAAGCTATGAGGCTTCTGAAAAGTTCTTTAACTGCAAGATGGAAGAGGGCAGCTCCGTCAGTGAGCATGTGCTTAAGATGTCTGGGCACGCAAACAAACTTCAAAGCTTGGGTATAGTGATTCCTAATGCTTTGGGGATTTACCGTGTCCTCCAATCACTACCACCAAGTTACAAGAACTTTGTGATGAACTACAACATGCAGAACATGAACAAGACGTTGCCAGAACTCTTTGCCATGTTGAAATCTGCAGAAGTGGAGATCAAGAAAGAGCACCAAGTGTTGTTGGTAAATAAGACCACCAAATTCAAGAAAGGCAAGTCTAAGCAAAAGGGACACTTCAAGAAGGATGGTAAGAAAGTTACCACGCCGGCGAAGAAGACCAAGGCTGGACCTAAGCCTGATACTGAGTGCTTTTACTGCAAGGGAGAAGGTCACTGGAAGCGGAATTGCCCAAAGTACTTGGCGGATTTGAAGAACGGCAACATCAAGAAGAAAGGTATATCTGATATACATGTTATTGATGTGTATCTCACTAGTACTCGTAGTAGTGCCTGGGTATTTGATACTGGTTCGGTTGCTCATATTTGTAACTCGAAACAGGTGCTGCAGAATAAACGGAAGCTAGCGAAGAACGAGGTGACGATGCGCGTGGGAAACGGATCAAAGGTTGATGTGATCGCGGTCGGCACGCTACCCCTTCATCTACCATCGGGATTAGTTTTATACTTAAATAATTGTTATTTGGTGCCTGCGTTGAGCATGAACATTATATCGGGATCTTGTTTATTGCGAGACGGTTACTTGTTTAAGTCAGAGAATAATGGTTGTTCGATTTATATGAGTAATATGTTTTATGCACATGCACCTTTGATAGATGGTCTATTCTTATTGAATCTCGATAGTGGAAATACACATATCAACAACATTGAGGCTAAACGTTTGAAATCAAGCGATAATTCGACCTATATGTGGCACTGTCGTCTTGGTCACATTGGAGTGAAGCGTATGAAGAAACTCCATTCCGATGGACTTCTTGAATCACTTGATTTTGAATCACTTGAAAGATGCGAAGCATGTCTGATGGGAAAAATGACTAAGACTCCATTTTCTGGTATGATGGAGCGAGCTACGGAATTGTTGGAAATCATACATACCGATGTGTGTGGTCCAATGAGTGTAGCATCGCGCGGTGGTTATGTTCTTACCTTCACGGATGACTTGAGTAGATATGGGTATATCTATTTCATGAAACATAAGTCCGAAACTTTCGAGAAGTTTAAGGAGTTTCAAAGTGAGGTAGAGAATCAACGTAACAAGAAGATTAAATTTCTACGTTCTGATCGTGGAGGTGAATATCTAAGTTACGAGTTTGGCGAGCATTTGAAGAAATGCGGAATACTTTCACAATTGACACCGCCGGGAACACCACGGCGTAATGGTGTGTCCGAACGTCGTAATCGAACTCTCTTAGATATGGTTCGTTCTATGATGTCACTTACAGATTTACCGCTATCATTTTGGGGTTATGCATTAGAAACAGCCGCATTCACTTTAAATAGGGCACCATCTAAATCCGTTGAAACGACACCGTATGAATTATGGTTTGGGAAGAAACCTAAATTTTCGTTCCTTAAAGTTTGGGGATGCGAAGCCTATGTAAAGAAGTTACAGCCGGACAAGCTTGAACCCAAAGCGGAAAAATGCGTCTTCATAGGATACCCAAAGGAAACTATTGGGTATACCTTCTATCATAGATCCGAAGGCAAAATCTTCGTTGCCAAGAATGGATCCTTTCTAGAGAAGGAATTTGTCTCGAAAGAAGTGACTGGAAGGAAAGTAGAACTCGACGAGGTTGTCGAACCTTCTCTCGAAATTGCGAGTAGCGCAGCACCGGAAGAAGTTCCTGTGGTGCCTGCACCAATAAGAGAGGAAGCTAATGATGGTGATCATGAAACTTCGGTTGAAGTTGCTACAGAGCCTCGGAGGTCAACGAGAACTCGTACCACTCCAGATTGGTATGATCCCGTTATGAGTGTCATGTTGGTGGATAACACCGATGACCCCGAGACATATGAGGAAGCGATGATGAGCCCAGATTCCAATAAATGGCAAGAAGCCATGAAATCCGAGATTGGATCCATGTACGAAAACCAAGTATGGACTTTGGTGGACTTACCGGATGGCCGGAAGGCTGTCGAGAACAAATGGATTTTCAAGAAGAAAACAGATGCTGATGGTAATGTTACTGTCTATAAAGCTCGACTTGTTGCAAAAGGGTTTCGACAAATTCAAGGAGTTGACTACGATGAGACTTTCTCACCAGTAGCGAAGCTAAAGTCTGTGAGGATTATGTTAGCAATCGCTGCATATTATGATTATGGGATATGGCAGATGGATGTCAAAACAGCATTCCTCAATGGAGATATTGATGAAGAGTTGTATATGATGCAACCCAAAGGTTTTGTCGATCCTAAAGATGCTAACAAGGTATGCAAACTTCAACGGTCCATCTATGGATTGAAGCAAGCATCCCGAAGTTGGAATCAACGTTTTGATAAGGTAATCAAAAGTTTTGGTTTTATACAAACTTATGGAGAAGCTTGTATTTACAAGAAAGTGAGTGGGAGCTCTGTAGAATTCTTAATACTATATGTGGATGACATATTGTTGATTGGAAATGATGTAGACCTTCTTAATAGTGTCAAAGAATATTTGAATAATAGTTTTTCAATGAAGGATCTTGGCGAAGCAGCTTATATATTAGGCATAAAGATTTATAGAGATAGATCGAAACACCAAATATCATTGTCACAGAGTACATATTTGGACAAAGTTCTAAAGAGGTTTGGAATGGAAGATAGCAAGAAAGGGTTCTTGCCCATGTTGCCCAATACGATCTTGAGTAAAACTCAAAGTCCAACATCGGCAGAAGATAGAGAAAGGATGAGTAAGACTCCCTATGCCTCAGCCATAGGATCTCTAATGTATGCCATGCTATGTAATAGACCCGACATTGCATATGCTGTTAGTTTAACTAGCAGATATCAAAGTGATCCAGGAGTGGATCACTGGACAGCGGTCAAAAACATCCTTAAGTACTTGAGAAGAACTAAGGATATGGTTCTTTCTTATGGAGGTGATGAACAACTCGTTGTTAATCGTTACACCGATGCTAGTTGGAACACCGATCCGGATGATTCTAAATCACAATCTGGATACGTATTTATTTTGAATGGTGCAGCAGTTAGCTGGAGGAGTGCAAAGCAAAGCGTTGTGGCGAGATCTTCAACTGAATCGGAATACATGGCTGCTTCGGAGGCTTCACAAGAAGCGATATGGATGAAAGAGTTCATTACAGAGCAGGGTGTGGTTCCTAGTGCGCTGGACCCAATGTCTATCTACTGTGATAACATGGGCGCCATAGCCAATGCGCAAGAACCAAGGTCACACAAGAAGCTGAAGCATATCAAGCTACGTTTTCACGCTATTCGAGAACATATCCAGGATGGGGATATAAAGATTTGCAAAGTACACACAGATCTGAATGTGGCGGATCCGTTGACTAAACCTCTCCCGAGGGCAAAACATGACCAACACCAAACTGCCATGGGTGTTCGGTATATTACCATGTAATCTAGATTAGATGACTCTAGTGCAAGTGGGAGACTGTTGGAGATATGCCCTAGAGGCAATAATAAATGTAGTTATTATTATATCTTTGTGTTTATGATAAATGTTTGCATTCATGCTATAATAGTATTAATAAGGAAACATTGATACTTGTGTGATTTGTAAACTTAATTTGAAGTCCCTAGTATAGCCTCTATACTTCACTAGCTTGTTGGTTGATTAATGATTGTGGTTTCCCTATCATGAACATTGAGATGTTATCAACAACAAGATCATATCGTTAGGAGAATGATATGGTGGACATACTCCTATAGATAAGCATAGCATAAAGATCAAGTCATTTCAATAGTTTAATTGCTATATGCTTTCTGATACATAGTAACCTAATTCCTTCGACCATGAGATCATGCATATCACCTTTACCGGATGGATGCTTTGATGACATCAAACACCACACCGTAACTGGGTGGCTATAAAGGTGGCATTGAGTGTTCGGAAAGTATTGGTTGAGACACATGGATCAAGAGTGGGATTTGTCCATCCATATGACGGATAGATATACTCTGGGCCCTCTCGGTGAAATGTCATCCAATTAGCTTGCAAGCATGTGACTGGCTCACAAGGGATCACATATCACGGGAACGAGAAAAGAGTACTTATCAGTAACGAGGTTGAACTAGGTATGCAGAGATACCAACGATCATAACCTCGGATAAGTAAACTATCGTGAGACAAAGGGAAATTGGTATCGTATGTAAATGGTTCATTCGATCGCAAAGTAATCGTAGAAATATGTGGGAGCCATATGAATTTCCAGATTCCTCTATTGGTTATTGTTCGGAGAAGTGTCTCGATCATGTCCGCATAATTCACGAACCGTAGGGAGACACACTTAAGGATTCGACGTTGTTTGAGTAGTTATGGTATTATGAGAAAGAGACCGAATGTTGTTCGGAGTCTCGGATGGGATCCGGGATATCACGAGGTGATCCGGAATGGTCCGGAGAATAAGATTCATATAAGGAAAGTCCTGTTTCGGAGTTCGGAAATGATTCCGGTGAATGTTCTAGAAGGTTCCAGAATGTCCGGCACTCCGGGAGGGGGGAGGGGTACATGAATGTGTCATTACATATTGGAATGATTGCATCATGTACTAAGTGTTCTTGCTGTTCCAAATAAAGGATTAAATTGAATCCTAAAACAGAAAAGTCAAATGTCCAGTTTGAAAGTCAAACGGCTAAAACAGGAAACTGTGGGAAACAAGCAAGAGGTGGTTGGAACCGACTTGGGGGAGGAGTCTCCTCTCCAAGCCGGCGCGCCAACCAAGGCCGACTTGGGGAGGGACTCCCCTCCCCTTGGCTGCACCTCCCACCTATAAGAGGAGGGGCAGAGCCTCCTCCTCTAGACACACAAGTTCCTATCCTCTAATCTCCGGTTTAGAGCCGTTTTGGTTTAGAGCTTCTAATTGCCCTAGCCTTCGGTTTAAAGCCTTCTAATTGGTGTGTCTAATCCCTAGACCACTAATAGCCCTCTCTCATACTGCACCATACTCGCTCCGGCTTAAGGCGAAGCCCTGCGGGATCTCCCCTCTACTTCCGGTACCACGCCGTTGTGCTGCCGGAATCGCAAGGAGAGTGCTACAACCTCCGCTGCCTGCTGGAACAAGGGAGAGGAAGGTCTTCGTCGAGTACCGAACGTGTGACCGACTGCGGGAGCGCTACCGGAACGCAGCGCCGGAAGGATCGTCTACACGATCTTGAGATCGGGAAGAGTACGACTACATCACCCACGAGAATCCGCTCTCGTTAAACACTTTGGAATCTTCGAGGGTAAGTTATTCCATCGACTCGTTGCTACAATCTAGTAGATAGATCTTGGCTTGTTTGTTTGTATGCGATAGAAAATTTTTGTTTTCCATGCTACGAACCCCTACAAGCTGCTCGTAGGAAATTTTGTGCATATAAATTGGATATGGCTAAGGCATATGATCGTGTGAATTGGAGATTTCTCGAAGGGGTTTTAGCGAAGTTGGGCTTTCACACTCGGTGGATACAGTGGGTGATGGCATGTGTCACCACTGTTCGCTTCTCGATTCGCTTTAATGGTCATATGTTTGACCCTTTCACTCCATCTCATGGTATCCGTCAAGGTGATCTTCTTTCACTGTACTTATTCCTTTTTGTTGTTGATGGTCTATCTTGTCTTATCAGGAGAGAAATAGAGAACAATGCTCTACATGGGATTCATATATGCCACAGGGTGCCAGGCATAACACATCTCTTGTTTGCGGATGATAGCTTCCTATTTTTTGAAGGAACCGTTGAGCAAGGGCTATTAGTCAAATCCATCTTGTACAAATATGAAAAGAGCACGGGGCAAATGGTGAGTTTGAGCAAATGCTCCATCCTATATGGGGATCAGTGCCCCCCTGAGTTGCAAGCGGAATTGAAAGGAATTCTGGAGTACGAGACAGTTTGTTTTAAGGAGAAATATTTGGGTCTCCAGGTGCCTGAAGGGAGAATGACAAAGGAAAAATTCAAGACAACGAAAGGAAAGTTTACAAAACATGCTAGTGATTGGACGGAAAAATATATGTCTTCAGGTGCCAAAGAAATTTTGATTAAGTCTATCCTACAATCAATCTCTACGTATGCTATGGGGGTATTTAAATTCCCCTTGGGCTAAGTGGATGAGCTACCTCACATTATTTGAGATTTTTGGTGGGGTGACGAGAAAAATCGGCGGAAGATGCATTGGAGGGCTTGGGACAAAATGACATGCCCTAAATCAAAGGGGGGGGGTGTTGGGTTCAGATATTTGCGTGTCTTCAACCAAGCATTATTGGCAAGACGGGCATGGCGGCTCATACAATACCCCGAGAGTTTTTGTGCAAGGCTACTAAAAGCTAGATACTATCCCTCTGGCAATCTATTGGATACTGCATTTATTCAGAACCAGTCTCAAACTTGGCAAGGGATTGTGCATAGACTAGACCTGTGGAAGCAAGGAATAATCTGGTGAATTGGCTCTGGTACTAAAGTAAGGATCTTCAGGGATAATTGGCTACCTCGTGCTGATGCTATGAAAGTAGAAGGAAGGAGAAATAACTCTCGACGGAGGTGGGTTTCTGAGCTTATTAATCCCATTACCCGAACATGGGATGAACCTGCGATCAGTGCCTGTTGATCGCCCATGGATGTGGCTATGATTCTATCAATTAAGCTTCCTTCTAGAGCTATGGAGGATTTTGTCGCATGGAGTGCTGAGAAGAATGACGTTCTTATGGTGAGATCTGCTTATTGCCTTGGCGCTAACCCCATGATTCAGCGCAATACACAAGGGCAATCCAGTTATAAACCTTCTAGCGATCGATCTATCTGGAAGGTGGTGTGGGAGGCGGTTGTTCCATAGAATCTCAGAATTTTCGCCTAGAGAGCGGCGACGGACAGCCTTGATGTGCTCTCAGAGCTTCAAAAACAAATTATAACGATATATCCTGGCTACTCCATCTACAGGAAATTGAGGACAGTCATTATGCTCTGGTACACTGTACCCTTGCCCGTGCCCTTCGTGAAGAAACTCGGAATCACTAGCAACTTCCACCGGAGGAGGTTTTCCAAGTGGGTGGTAAGGAATGAATCTTGCATCTCCTTAGTAGTATTCCAAAGGAGGCCCGCTCGAAAATAATTTTTTTGTTATGGCGTGCATGGCATCATAGGAATAACGTGGTTCATGGTGATGGGAAGGCGTCAGTCGAGACCTCGGCTTCGTTTATTGCTAACTATCACTGATCGTTTTCAGTTGCTCGTTGCCCGCAGGCCTGTGACCAAAACACTTCAGAAGACCCGTTGAGGATCTCCAGGTGGGCAGCCCCTATGGAAGGACAGCTAAAGGTAAATGTAGACGCTGGCCGGGATGAATTATCAAAGATGACAGGGCTAGGTATTATCATTCGTAACCATCTGGGCCAGGTCATTCTTTCTGAGTGGAAGCATATTCACCCTTGTGCAAGTGCAGAGAAGGCCGAGCTGCAAGCGTGTAACATCCCAAAAATACCAAACTTAGATCATCAAACACTAATCATCAAGATTAGGGCTAACAAAAACTTTTCTAAACAAAGTCATGAATGCATGTATATGTGTATGCATGGATTTTGAATTTCTTTAAAAACCACCTTGTTTGTGTGATCCATTGCTTGTAAAATGTTTCTTAGGTGAAATGAACATCATCTAAAACATTTCCCACCCTTTTCCTAAATACAAGTAAATCAAAACAAATATATTAAGTGAATGGTCATTTTGACCAATTTAACTCCCATGCCTACTTTGGCTGTCTCAAACTTTCAAAACCTAACAGAAACTTTTCTGGATCTTTGCACCCCTTGAATGTACTCATAACAAGGTATCAAGTCCCACTTTGTGATCATCCAGAAACTTTCAAATGCATAGTTTAAATAACAATTCAAAATTTAATCTTCTTCATATGGGAAGATCCCACCTTTCCAAAACCCACTCAAACAAGCTCAACTTTCAAAACCCAAGCATCTGCAGACTCACCAGAACCAATCTAGCAAACCCACCAAAAATCATTTCAAAATTCAAAACTTGATTTCATGCGGCCATTTCATCAAACAGGTTGCAGACACAAATCAAACAAAACATCAAACACTATAGTGTGTAGTGATTCTTGCCTAACTTGTTCCCTAGTTAGCTCACACACAACTCAGTAGATCATCTAGAAAGATTAGCCCAACACTAGCACCCCTGTGAGCTTGCCATTGTCATTAATGGTGAACAGCCGAGCACCTCAATGTCACCCCATTGTGGACAGCAAGCTAGAGGAAGAACTAGCCGTGCCAACCTTATCTGGGAGGCAGCCCACCGTCCACCGTCACTCACTGTCCCAGCCGCGAGCGTTGCCAAGCCCTGGACCACGCGCACAAGCCACGCCCAGACCATGCCGAGCGTGCGCCAGAGCGCCACCCTCGACCAGCGTCCACAGACCGCGCGCCGCCCTCACCGCGTGCACACACGATCACCACCGACCCAGGATACCGCCAGACATCCCCGTTTGCCGCCCCGTGCCATACAGCCACCGCCCGCCGTCGAAGACGCCGCCTCTGCCACGCAGAGCACCGCCCGTTCCAGACCAAACCACACCACCCCATGCCTCGCGACCATGTCGTTGAGCATCGCCAGGAGACACAGCACCGTCCCCTACCCTTTCCCATGCCATTAGCCGCCTGTAACATCGCCCCCGACGAGCTCACCGTGCGCCCCGACGGTCCCCTCGCTCGACTATAAATAGAGGCCACCCCCGCACGATTTCTTCACACCATCTCACTCCCCTCTCCCCACTGACCGTGCCACACCATCCTCAGAGCAAGGCGAGCACCACCTCGCCGGAATTTCACTAGAGCCTGCCGCTGCCGGAGAAGAAAGGAGTCAGCGATTGGAGCCGCCCCAGGAGAAGCCACCGGTATCAGGAGGTTCGCCGTTGTCGACTTCGTCGTTCGCCCGTCTCGCCGACCCTCGCCCGTACCCGGTGAGCCCCCAGCACCCCTCACTGGCCGCGCTAGGTTTTGTTCTCGCCGGAGTTGTCTCGCATCGACGATGACCCCCAGCTGTTAGATTAGAACTAGATCCAACGATCCACGTTGCCCCGTACCGCTTCGCCCAGCCCCGTGTCACTGACGAGTGGGGACACCCACTTAAGCAGCCCGCGGGAGCACTGCGCTTAGCAGGCCGGCCCAGTAACTTTTCCCGCGCAGCCCAGCGATTCAAATTAAATCGTTTTCTTTTTAAATTCAAACACACTTGAGCACCCAACTTCAAAAATCAACCCAGATCGATTCAGTGCACCAAATTGGATGAAACCAATTTTGTTGGAAAGGTCTGTGAATGCTTAATCCAAGCCCATTAGATTCAAGTCATTTGGATCTGTAGATCACCCATAGTAAAAATAACAAGGCAGAAGCTTTTCTGCATTCAAACATTTTTCAAATTTAAGCCATAAAAGCTTTTGAGTTGATTCCAACTCTCAAAAATCGCATCTAACCATACCTTTCAGAATATATAAAAATATATAGGTTTACTTGCAGAAATATTGTTCAAGTAATAAAAGAATGCTACATAAGCATTTCTAGCCACTTTAATTAATTAAAATAAAAGGGTAAAACCTTATTAAATTGTGACACCACTTTAAATCACATTCCCATGGACTACAATATGTGGTGATGACATGTGTCAACATGATCCCATATTTGGTTTGGAGAATATTAAATCTTAAGTAGTTTTTCAATGAGTAGAAATTACTTTTCTAAAAATAAAAGAAAGTTAAACCAAGCCTTAACCTTGTAATGTTAGAGATGATGCTAGATCATCTATAGGACCCTTGTGTGTGATGATTTCAAGTAGTTAAGTATTGTTTGGTGATTGTGTACCTCGTATTTATTCATAGACGCTAGTACCGACCAAGGATACTACAAGGAGGAAGGAGGATACTACGAAGAAGAAGCCGAGGAGAACTTCAACCACTGCTCTGCACAAGGCAAGCTAAAACTTGCAAGACACTCTACTTTAGCAAGCCTTACTAATCAAGTTGACCTATGCAAGCTAACCCTTGCCAGATACCCTACTGATGCCACAAACCCATACTTGTGATATGACTACTATATGACTTAAGCATATGTGATCATACTCATTTGATAAACCAATCCTAGTTTTACTTGCAATCTTCTTACTTTATTTATTTATCAAAGCTTACTTAGAGTCTACCTAAGAGTTTGGTAGATACTAGACAGTTGTGCTGAAGGATGCATCAAGAGCATTAAATTTTGGCCTAAGTTAGAAACCTTGACCTCAGCCTAAGATATAAGGTTGTACTTAGTTAAAACTCCACCATTTTACCACCCCTCATCATTACTACCCCCACCTGTAGATGCTAGTGCTAAGCATAAAACTTGATCAACTTTAGATGGGAATACTTGGTGGAAAAATGGTTATGAAAACCTTGGAATGATGGAGCATTCTATTAAAATGTTTTGGACATGTGTTTCCCAAACACTTGATGATTTTGGTGATGAAAATGTTGAGGCATGAGCCTTAGACCTTATAAAAAACTGATGGTTGTCTGGATGCGATACCATTCCAATTTTAGCGTACAACCACAATACCCGAATATTGGGTAGGGCTTGACTGGAAACTTATATTCCTTAGTATTAGTTCCCTCACGGCCAAGGTCTGAGCTGAGGCTACCTTGTGAAGATTGTCCACCTGTGCAGTACCCAAGATGACAGTGGTCATGGTTGGGAGGCCAAACTCACAGGAGAGGTGCTTATACTAGGGCGTGTAATTGAAAGGTTAGGATTGATTATCCGCACACTGAGTATGGTGAATTCAGGATTTGTTCCTGACGGATGTATCGAATGTTGTGGTGAAAGTGTACAATCTCTGCAGAGTGTCAAACTATTCGAATAGCCGTGTCCGCGGTTATGGACAGTTGGAGTGGCCATACTGTTCCCCCGTCAGACTTTTCAAAATGACTTGTGAAATAAACTGAGACTTTGACTTGACCACAACAGAGTTGTGACCTGAATTACAAGATCCCACTTAGGAGTTATAAAATTGTGACTAGCTTTGGAACTTAGTAGAGATAAACCTGGCTTTTTTCAAAACAACCCTAGAGCCTAGTGTCCTATTATCCAAAAAACCCCTTACCTGTTAGTATTAGTTTGCGAGTACTTAAAGAGTACTCATGGCTTTGTCCCTGGCTATTCCCATGGCCAGACTATGAAGAGGAGTACCTGGAAGATGGAACCCAGGAAGGTTACGACAACTAGGATCATCTCCCATCGTCAGCATTGCCTGTGACCCCGAAGATGGAGCTCCGCCTACGCTACCGTTATTATTACGTATTCCGCTGCCTGATGTTGTATTAAGAACTGGATCATGAGATCCCTATTTGTGTAAGAACTTATGTATCGTTTGTAATGGATGAAGTACTATGGTATCCAATTCTGTTATGTCTCGCAAAAATGGTAATCCTGGGATTGCGATGTATGGCATAACAGGCATCTAGGATTGAAAAATCCGGGTGTTGACAAAGCGTGCGTGGCAGGAATTAAGCATCTTTTGTCTGTAGGGACAGGCCGGGCTACTGTTGAATCTGATTGTTTCAGAGTTCTTCGGTCCATATCGAGTACAGAGCAGAAATTATTTGGTAGATGGGCTGTCTACAATGAGGCTCGGGACCTCCTTAAGATTTTTGAAAATATTGATGTTTGTAAGGTGGACCGAGTTAGTAATGGTACAACGCATGTGCTAGCACAATTATGCAAGTCAGGCTTTAATGGTCTTCTTCGTGGTGCAGCTCCTTTCTGCGTGTCGGAGCTCATCATCCATGATTGTAATTGACTTGGTTCTAGGCCAGCAAGTTTCAGATATATTGTCCATATTTTTCTCCCGAAAACGGTCCTCTCGCGGCCGCGCTCTCGTCCCCCCGAGGGCGACGGCGCGGCACCCCCCTCTCTCCCTGCCTAACCCTCCCCCTCCTCCCCCTTCCCCCGTAGCCGCCACCGGCAGGGGTCGCCGGGCGAAGCCCGGGCGGCGCCGGCGGCCCTCTTTTCCCCGCGCCTTGGAGCTGGTCGGGGCTGGCCTCCCTCAACGGCGGCGGTGTCCCTGGGGTGGCGACGGTCCGGAGGCCCTCTGGGTGGTGCTGGGCGGCGGCGCCGGTGGCGAGGCTGCGGCGCAGCACGGCGTGGCGCAGCTGCTAGGGAGCGTGGCGGCGGCGTCTTCCCCGGGCCCGATCTGGGCCTAGGTGGGCTGCGCGTCCGCGGCTGCTTCTCCTCGGTGGCGTGGCGTCCTGCAGCGTCGGCATGGCAGGGCCCTCGCCACGCAGACCCGACGTTTGGCGCCGGCTCCTCCGGGCCCGGATCTGGGCCCTTCGGGCCCAATCTGGACTTCGATGGGCTGGTGCGTCTGCTGCAGAGGCGCCCTCTAAACGTGGTGGCGACGACGGTGATCGGGTTGGGGACAGCGGAACATCGGCCTGCCTGTTGCAGCTAAGCGGCAGGGGCTTTACGGGCCCTTCGGGGGCCCGGCCGGGCCCGCCAAGCCTGGTTTGACCCTGCTGCTCAGCCCGGTCGGCGACCTCCTTTCGGTGGTGGAGGTGGGCTCCTCGCGCGTGGTCGCAGGGCTGCTGTCCCTAGCCGGTCCTATTTCGTTTTCCTGTTTTCGGGTTGCTTGCTATGTCCATGATGAGGCGATGACGATGGTGGCGCAAGATCGTGGTGGCGCAAGTTGGTAGGCGACGAAGCTGGTGGTGGCACGCCGTATCGCCCGGGGTTTTTTGTAGGTGGGGTTAGGGAGAAATCTCTGTCGGCTGGTCCGTCTCCGTCGCGGTGCCACCCTCGGATGGCGCCATTCCTTCTTGAAGAGCGTCACGGATATCCCTGGCCTACTATACTCGGAGTGTCGGGGGAAACCCTAGGTCCAGTGTTCTGGCCCGGGCAGCAGCGTCGTGTCAACGGCGTTTCCCTTCTTGAAGGTGTTGTCTTGGTACTAAGCGTATCGGTGTGTCTGAAGCGTGGTGGGACTATTCCGGTTGGCGCAACGGTGGCGGATCACCCTAGTCTCGTCGTATCGTCGTTTCCATCATTTCTTTTCTTTTTAGGCGTGTTTTAGCTGATGCCCCAGCATTCTTGGTTGGTCGAACTCTTGTATCAATGTGGTTGCTTTATTTATAAAGCGGGGCGAAAGCCTATTTCGAGTTTTAGATATATTCTTTTTCTTCTAAAATACCGAAAAGGAGTAAAAAAAAATTTAACCAGACGGCTTACTGGTCTTAATAGATGGTTTCTATCACATCTGCAACATACAGATGTAAGATACCTGCGAATATTGATAAATCCAAAATATTTTTGGATGGAGCGAGTCAATAAAACAATTGTTACTCGGTCGTATGCGGGGCGGAGCGGATTAGTACGACGAGGCGCTAGTACCGGGGACAGCAGCCGTCGGAGTCACATTTGGTCTGGCTGCCACGCAGCATTGACAGCAGCAGGGCTAGCTCCGACTCCAACGGGTCGTCCCGTACGCACTCGTCGCAAACCTTCGAGGATATCTGCGAATCTCTGATCAGCTACAACAGTGTACACGCGCGACTGCGCTTTCATCCGGTAGTACCCTTTCCACTAATATAAACTCTCTACTGTTTAAAAAGAATCCGAGTGTTCCGTTTTCTACTTGCTTGCACTAGGTCGTCGCGTTTCGTCGCGCTCAAATCTGGCCAACGGGCCGGCCCGGCATGGCCCAGGCCCGGCACGTGCCAAACGGACCGGCACGCGGCACGGCCCGTCGTGGCCCGCCAAGCCACGTGCCGGGCCGTGCTACGTGCCCAGCTTCGAGGCCCGAGCCCGGCCCCGGCTCTTGACGGGCCGGCCCGTGGCACGTTAGGCACGCTGGGCCGTGGCTTTTTTTGCTGGCCCGTTAAAATTTAAGTACAAAACAGTCTTAATCTGTATTATATCAATTAATATTCGCTGTTGTGTTGGTCTAGGGTAGCGCGGGAGGCTGACAGGTCCTGGGTTCGAACCCAGGCACTCCTATTTTGCATATTGCCGATGGCCAGGTTTGGTCGCGCTTCGTCATCCATCTCCCGTGACTAGCGCCGCAGCCTCACCTCTAGATCCCTCCCTCCATAGCCCACGCCGCTGCTCAAGCCCTCGACCGACGATGAAGACGCTGGAGAGAAGGTTGCAGCGGCCCTCCTGTACCAAGCCCCCTGCATCCCCTCCCATGCAGCGCCGCCCCGCTTGCCTCCCATCTCACCCTCTGCTTGTACTCTACCCGACGCTCTTGCTCCCTTCTCTGGCTCCGGCGGCCGCGAGTGCCTGCCGCGTGGAGCTTCGCCGCTAGCCATTATCCTCCACCCGCGCGAGCCAGGACGACCTCGTCGCCTCCTTCAAGTCGTGGACGAATCTGACCTATCTTGGCCAGGAATCGATGCAAACGGGTGACGAGAGGAATCAGATTGAACCTTCACATCGTCCCATGCACATGCCCTCAGGTGCCTCTGGTGAGTTTTTTCGGCGACACAATCATCAGTTTCTGATGTACGGTACCCTGTTTTTTTCTTCAGACTCCCCTGCTCGTTTTTTCCTCTTTTCCCACAAGGATGGGTCCCTGTGCCTCCAGTTTCAGTCTCGGTGGTCTCAAGTGTGACCAAAAGATGGGTGCGAAGTTTGCCCTTTCGTGCTATTGAAGGGTGAATTCCTGCTGAAAGGTGATATGCATGTTACTGACCATATCAAATTACTGCTAAGATTCTCTAATCTCAGTGGTAGTTATAACATTGCAAACTTCGGGAATAAAATTTAAATATGGACTTCATGTTGCACTGATAAATCAAATTCTTTCATGTTCTTTTAAGAATAGCGAATTCCGGTTCGACGTAGACCGATATACCGGCCTTTAGTGTGTGCAACCTTTTTTTTTCTAGATTCTTGTCAAATTTCGATTGTTATTTGTATAGTTACCGCTATGGTTGTAACTAAGATTAGCTTGATGTGTACTCGGGAAATTATACTCCAAATTTCTATGATTCTGTGATGGCTTTCTCCGTTTAACTGCAACTTTAATGACTCATGAGAATTCACTTTTTTTAACAGTCATGGGAACTTACTGAAGTTTGGCCGCAAACAAATCAGAGTTGCATGTTGTATTGGGAGCTTAGGGAGAAAAGCGTTCATGGTAAGATGGATGGTATCCTATCGAAAGATTTTGGAGTTTCAGTCTACTCTTCATGTTTTTATAAGGTCATATGGAATACCATAGAGCAATATATGTTCAGGACTTGGAACTTCTTTGCATTTTGAATTTTAGGATTTTCTCCTTTCGATAAAATAAAAATCTTCCTTAAATGATTCTGAAGTGATATTCTAAATGGCTTATTTTTAATTATTTATCTCTCACTGCCATATGAATTTAGAACCTCGGTGGATGCTATAGAATTCTTTTGCGGTTCTACTCCTACTTCACAAAATTAGGCATATCCAGTAGGCGGATACCCTGTGTAGCTGATGCAGCCAATGTTAAGATGATAAACTAAAAGCATTACCGTGTCCAAAAATAGGATCTCTAAGTTCTTTATGTCTATAATAACTACTATTAGATGCCAAACATGCCAAACCTCAAATTATCATGCTTGCCACTGTACATAGTGTCCATGTCATGATGTGAGAATACAATGTATTCATGGGTTATATTCTTCTTCCAGTAATTGAGATTCTCACTTCGGGTTCTTCAGTCAAATTGAGTATTGTTGCTTACTTGATTAGTAAGTTTTAACCACACTATAAGCATGACTGACCATATGGTTAAACCTCATTATGTGCGGACTTGAAGCACAATGCTTTTTTTCTAGCCGAAGCATCAAACTGTATCTTTGCCTTATTCTCCACCTTCTGAGTGTTTAGTATCTTTGCCTTATTCTCCACCTTCTGAGTATTTAGTATCTTTGCCTTATTATCCACCTTCCGAAGCACAATGCTATGTACAAAGGAGTGTGCACCAAGGTTTCATGGCCTCAAGAAGAAGTACACGACGGAGTGTGCATAGCGGCGACTTGTACGATGAGCTCATTGAGCTGAGGGTAAACATCAGGATCTTCTGTCGGTGCCAGCCTCAAAGTGCTAATGAGATCTCCAATGTGTGCTCATCAGTGGTTGAGGTCGATCCGCCCCATGAGACTGACCTTCAGTATGTTTCCAGCAAAAGAGATGAAGGGCTTAATTTGATCATGTTTTGGACCTGCTGATGATCAAGGTATTCACGGGCCATACTCTGTTTGACTTTTTGTTTCAATTATATGGTTTCGTGATATGGAATGGAGGCTAATAGAATTTCCGATTATCTGGTCCTCGGCCGGCTTTCGCGGGACAGACCATGCAGTGGAGGTTTTCCTTAGAACGAGAAATTATCGGTGGTTTGGGGTTCAGTTTTCGCAACTAAGATTTGCTTTTATCTTTATCTGATCAACACCGAAGCTTAGTCCATGAGTCATTCTCGGGGTGGTAATAAGTTTGTTATTACTACTTCTGGTTCCAACAACTTGTTGATATTGTAGTTGTTTGTATTGTTATCAGCACGAACTAAGAAGAAGCCTTGTGGGTGTCACGTTACCATTGTGTTTGAGATTGGAGGAATGCCACAAATGGCTTTTGAGTGGTCTAAATGGTAACACACATTCTCGGTTTTTACTTGAACAATGGTGACTTGCAGTGTTAAAATCCGTTGTATTATAAAAATGAGGTAAAAAAAGTAGATGTGGGGTGGGATCCTTTTTCTAGAATAATTATAAGAAGTCTTTAGGGATTCCCTCTTAGAGTATCACACTTTGATTAAGTATATCCGACCTATCCCACAACAGAGAGCCTCCGCCTTTGACTCCGCAGGTGACCCTGAAGTGCTGGGCGTCCTCCTCTATGCGACCCTTGCTCCCATTGAATGTACGAATATTCAACGTGTAGCTTAGCTAAATCTTCATGAGAAACCATGCTGGGTAGCAGTTGTGGTACTTGCTAGGGTTGTTTGGATCGGTTTGATGGTGTGGTGTAGTTGATGAAATGTGTTCTTCTTTCTCATAGTGGGTTGGAATCAGCCATGTGCCAGAGGATAAATTGATCAGTTCCTTGTTGTGATTACTTATTTTTTCTTGCTCAGATTTGATCGTGTAGATATTTAATTTGATCGATGTGTTGCAGGAAGCCATGGATTATGTTTTTCACATACTGGTTAGACTAAAATAAATTCTAAACATCAATTGTTGGAGCTTACAGAATGTTCCTGATCGCTCAAGAAAATTAGCTAAATTTATTCTTGCAGCGAAGTAAGAGAATCAAGTTTATCTGTAGCAAAACTATCGTTTTTCTAAAGCATTTTATTTGGTTTATCTGAATACTAGGCACGGTTATCTTACGAGTAATCGGTGTTCATCCAAGTGAGCTTCAATCCACACAATGTTACTACATTCCTCAGGAGTTGTATTGTGAAGATACATCTGCTTGTGCATGAACCAAATATAGCATTTGTTGGGGTTGTAGGAGTTCTGGAAGTGCAGATGCTTCTGATTTGTTATATCTTTCAAACACCTTACATGTCCTAAAAAACTCATCTGGCATGTGTTGGAGTACTACCTTAGTAGGTTCAATTTTATTTTTGTTTAACATGGCAATAACATGGGTTAACATATAACTCTGATAGAAATTTTGAATACATATAAATTAAAATAGTTATATGTCTGCTCTCTTCCCGTTTGTCTGGAAAGAGAAAAGCATTACTATAATTTTGGTTGAGTACTACTACTTATGTGTTGTACTTATTGTATTGCAAGATACATGGAATGGGAAACAAGATATTTTGATCGACATGTATGAATTATCTGTGAGCTGTTAAACCATGTTAATTGCACCCCACAAAAATGAATGTTTTATCAGAGTTCTATGAGAAAACATCTATTCAATTGTGATAATATATTATTCAAGCATTGGGCTCTGGTATTTATCTAGCAACATGTTCCATCTAATGATCTGTATCGGTAATGTTACTGTTATGTTTTCATAGCTGTTGGCAATCTACACTATTCGGTCAAATCATGGTAAACAAATGTTCATTATTTAGTTATTCTCATGGTTTATTGGTAAGGTTTACTATCGTATGTTCAGCAAGAGGTGGACAGATATAAATCTTTGTGGGTTATTGCGTATGTATTGTTTGAAATTTGCATGACTCTATGCGGGTTAACTGATATTTAAGTGCATAAGTAAGACTAAGATATATTTGATAGAGCAAATATTATATTCAGTATTTATAATTGGGTTTGATAGTGCAGGCCGAGAACTGGTGTTTGTATTACAGCCGGTCATTCAATGGAGATTATTTGCCTTTGTGGGGTTTTGTCGGTATAGTACAGCTGAATTTTCTCATAATCTAGCTCACTTTCAAGATCCCCTCAACTTGATAATAGTCTTGGTATAGTACTGTTGAATTTTCTCATAGATGATTACAGATAAGCACTTGTCCAAAAGAAGAATGATTATTATTAGAGCCAGTGAGTTCTTGGTTTGGTGCATCGATCGGTTAACTACTTGGTATGCATGTACGTCAGCTAGGCTCGCTTCAAATATCATGAAATGAGAGATTTGTATAGCAATTAACTGTTTACTTGACCCTGTCTACTATTTTTGCATATTGTTCTTTTAGGTCATACCATATACCATCATATATGAAGAGGAAGCAAAGGAACTAGGCAGGGATTTTTATTCATTCACACGGGAGAATAGGTCATGCAATATATTTTCCAAACTATGTTTTTTGTGTGGGAAATCTACATTCATGTTGTAGCGTAAGATACAGATCGACCTTCAAGACTTGGAATGACGTATATAACTCGGATCTTATAGATTTACTTTAGTTGTTATCATGTCTAATAAATTTGTAAAGAACCATGAGGTATAGTCACTTTTGTAATTTCTATAGTAAAAATTCTACTCATGTCTAGACGACTTTAATTATATGCAGCCATGAGCCTCTGATGATGTGACCTACTTTATTTTTAGAGATTTTTTTTAGGATCTATTTTCTTTGTCGCATAGAAATATCTTATTGCACGGGTAAAGGATGATAGCATTTTGTAACATTGAGACAACTACGAAGAACATCGTGTAACTATCAACTTTTTTTACCAGTGTATCTAATTTTTTTTCATTATTCCGTAACAACGCACGGGCATTTAACTAGTAACATTAAACATAAGAATGGTCGGATCGCTAAATACCCATTCCTAATTATTATATACATGTATATGTAACCCTATATAGAATTCCGTATAACTCGACCAAATAATAGGTTTTTCTAGCTATAACTATACTAGTACGAGCTCTACACAAAGCAACAAAAAGTATGAATGTACATGGATCATCGGCGGAGACGGCCATGTCCGTGCACGGTTGTAATGCTGGCGGTTTTGGTCAGCGAGCCGATGAATCGGCTTGGCCGGTGCACGTCTCGGTTTGGCCTCGTAGATGTGTGTCGGCAGGGTTGGCGCCAAGGCGGTGGCGTTGGAGAGCTTGGCAGTGGCGGCCGAACAGCTTGTTCGGCGGCTCATTGGATAGTCCGATGACTTGTCCAGCGGCTCGTCGGACAGTCCATCAATTGTCCGGCGGCTCGCTAGAGGAGAGGCCCGTGGCGGGGTGTTGGACGGTGGTTGGAAGAATGGATCGCGTGTGTGTAGAAATGGCGTATGTCTACAGATCCCGATCTGTATGTCTCTACATAGATAATACTTGGTTTTGATACGGATTTAAATATATATGTGCAGGGTTGGATCTAGCATCCCTATTGCCCGCGCAGCTGTCCGGGCTTCCGGCCGGCCGCGCAGCTTAATTCTATGGTTATCTATTTCTATTCTATACTAAAAGCAATATAAGATTATTTTTAGAGGCACTACATTAATCCATATTATCATAATTATTTTTATCATTGTATCTAAAAAACATGGTTGAGATTTAACCACAAATGTAAGTTACGCAATTAAATAACATGTGGTCTGCTTTTATAGGGAATGTACCAGGTATTGGTATGTCACGTAATTAAATCCCATGCGATTTACTTCAACATGGAACGTGTCAGGGAATACATGTTAGAAAACGAGTCCCGGCCATATACAGGTGCGTGCAGGTATATTGGTATAGTTCAAGTAAAAAAAAAAGGTACGGGTATAGTTGAAAGCTTCTTGAACCGAATATTCTTTCGAAGTGGTCTTGAACGGAAGTACGCAGGTTTCTTTTTAAAATAAGTATGAATGTTGAACTTGGATTGTTCAAAAGTAACTACACACGAACGTGACAGGAGAAGTATAAGCTAGACTACAAACTCAAATTGAAACTGGTATATATATGAGCATCATTTTTCTGAACTGGAAAGGATACTTGAAAGAAAAAAAAAACTCCTGTCGCCCCCGCGAGGCGACTTGGGGGTGCACCCTAACCTCCCGCCGCCGCCGCCCCATTTCTCCCCCCCTCCCCCTCGCCGCCGCCAGGAGGGCGCGGCTAGGCGAAGCCCGGCCGGCGCCGGCGCCGGCGGGGCCCTCTCGTCTTCGATTCCGGGGGGTGCGGACGCGGGCCTCTTCCTTAGGGTCGAACCGGAGCTTGGCATAGGGGCTCTGGGCGCTGCGCGGGCGCGACCTGCGGCTTGCGACCTTGGCGCGTCGGGCGGCGCGGGGGTGCCGCGCCTGAGGCTGGCCGATGCTGGCCTGGGCGGCTGGGGCCGAGGTGCGGCGTGGCCTCGAGCCTTCCTTGCGGTTGTTGGCGGCGGGTAGGCTCGGTGGTGCTAGTGGTTCCTAGGCAGGCGGCGCTCCGGTGAGGTGGGTGGCGGAACGGCGGCGCGCTGCCCTTGGTGGTGCAGACGGTGGCGGCGAGATCTAAGGCTAGGCCTGCCTTCCTAGATCTAGGCCCTTTGGGCCTGATCTGGGTCGAGGGGCCGGGTCGGGCCCGGCTGCGCCAGCTTTGGTTGTACCTAGTTAGGAATCGTGGCAAGGGGGGCTGCACTGGCGCCACGTCTGCTGCAAGGAGGTGGCGAGTGCCTCTCGGGCCATCTCGGCCAGGCCTAGGGGATTGTTGGATAGCGGCGGCAAGCCTACGTGTTGCAGTGTGGCAGTGGGAACTTTACAGACCCTTCTTGGGTCCGGCCGGGCCTCCATCCTGGTGTGTTCTTGCTGCCGCGTCTGGCCGGCACCCGCTTTTAGCGGTGGAGGATGCCCTCCAGATGGCTTTGCCGCTGCCGCCCTCTGGCTCCTAGTGGCCTCGTCAACTCTCGCCGTTGCGTCCGTCCGGCTACCGCTTATGGCGGTGGAGGTTGTTCCCTCGCACGGGGTGGCGGCCCTGCTGCTCCTCGCTTACGATTGTTTTCTCTTGGTACAGTCGGCCTCGCTTCGCTTGTCACGGTGAGACGGTGTTGGTGTCCTCAAGACCGTGGGGGTGCATGTTGGTGGGCGTCAAGCTTGGGGGGGGGGGCGCTTCGATCTGTCCGGGTCGTGGGTTATGGGGTCGGGATAAATCTTTTTCGGCGGTGCCAGCACGGACGCGGTGACGCCTGCGGGTGCCACCTCCCTTGTGCAGGGCGTCTGGTGTACCCTCTCCCACACCTCTCCGTGTACCGGGAGAAATCCTAGGACTAGTCCGGGCAGCAGCGTCTCGTCACATCCCTTCCTGAAGGTGTTGCTTGGTATACGGTGGTTCGAAGGCATAGGTGTGCGGTGGGAATTCTCCGGAGGGCACAACAGTTGCGAGTCACTTGCGATTTTGTCGATCTGGCATTGTCGGCATTCCTTTCTGTTGTTTTCTATTTAGTTTCCTTTTGGGCTTTGCTGTGCTGTCTGCCCCAGCAGTGGTTTCATGTGTTTCGGTTCTTTTGGGCGTTATACTGTCTGGCCCAGCAGCGGTCCCACCGGTATGCTTTATTTATAAAGCTGGGCGAAAGCCTGTTTCGAGGATATATATGAGCATCCTGATCATGAAAAACAATAAAGAATGAACTATATTAGTTAGTACCGTAGATTATTAAAAAATAATGGAACATATAGGGTGTTTGGTAACCTTTTTTCTAAAACACTCTCTTGAAGCGTGCATCCACCTCAAAACAAAATTATTCATGCGTTAAAATACTCGATAGATACTTCCTCCAATCACATTAACCATCGCATATTTAGATAAATATTTCCTAAAATCTGTCTATATTTGATGTACCTGCCACAACTAATTTGGATTAGAGGTAAACTAAAAACAACACGAATAAATAGACTCCTAATAAACTAAACCTCCATGTGAAAATTCGTTAAAGTAAAAAAACAAATTTACAATAATTCGATTAAACTTACTCGCTGTGTCATAAATAGATGTCGAAGATTTGTTTAGATCCATGTACCCAGACACTAAAGCACATCTAGATAAATGAAAATTTTGACAAAACTCCGACATGTATTTTGAGACGGGGGAGTATATGTTTTGAAACCAGCAAGAGACGCCCACCTAAAGAGGCATGATCTTTGAGCACACTTTTTCAGGGGACACATCTCTCACAAATGCATGGTTTTGTCCCAGAGCTAACATGAAAATAAATAGAAGCATTGAAATACAAAGTCATGGAATCAATGGTACTACTATATAGACCATGAAGAATACACCAGTACCATCATGGAGCTGAAGGATATACCGTACCATCATGAAGGAAACACTAGATCCTACTCTTGACATAGTCTACTTATGTGTTTAGGGCACTGTTGTAAAGAACACGCAAACCTAACCGAGAATGTACCTGCAATATGTAGGGGTTCGTAGCATGGAAAACAAAAATTTTCTACCGCATGCACACAAACAAGCCAAGATCTATCTACTAGATTGTAGCAACGAGTCGATAGAGGAACTTACCCTCGAAGATTCCAAAGCGGTTAACGAGAGCAGATTCTCGTGGGTGATGTAGTCGTACACTTGCCGATCTCAAGATCGCGTAGACGATCCTTCCGGCGCTGCATTCCGGCAGCGCTCCCGCAGTCGGTCACACGTTCGGTACTCGATGAAGACCTTCCTCTCCCTTGTTCTAGCAGGCAGCGGAGGTTGTAGCACTCTCCTCGCGATTCCGGCAGCACGACGGCGTGGTACCGGAAGTAGAGGGGAGATCTCGCAGGGCTTCGCCTTAAGCCGGAGCGAGTATGGTGGACTATGAGAGAGCCTTGGTGATCTAGGGTTTAGACACACCAATTAGAAGGGGCTAAACTAGCGGCTAGGGCAATTAGAAGCTCTAACTCGGCGGCTTGGGAGAAATCCCTAGGCTGTGGCTAGGGTTTAGGTTTAGAGGGAGGCAACTTGTGTGCTAGGAGGGGCAGCCCTGCCCCTCCTTTTATAGGTGGGAGGTGCGGCCAAGGGGAGGGGAGTCCCTCCCTAACTCGGCTTGGAGGTGGGCCGCCGGTTGGAGGAGGGAACTCCTCCCCAACTCGGTTTCCACCTCTCCTCCTCTTTCCAAAAACTGCCGTTTGACTTTTCAAACTAGCCGTTTGACTTTTCAAACTAGGATTTGAATAAACCCTTTATTTTGGACAGCGATGACACCTAGTACATGATGCAATCATTCCAACTTGTAATGACACATTCATGTACCCTTCCCCTCCGGAGTGACGGACATTCCGGAACCTTCTAGAACATTCCCGATGAAAACACCGGAACCATTCATCAACCCCGAAACAGGACTTTCCTTATATGAATCTTATTCTCCGGACCATTCCGGATCTCCTCGTGATATCCCGGATCCCATCCGAGACTCCGAACAACATTTGGTCTCTTACTCATCATTCCATAACTACTCAAACAACGTCGAATCCTTAAGTGTGTCTCCCTACGGTTCGTGAATTATGCGGACATGATCGAGACACTTCTCCGATCAATAACCAATAGAGGAATCTGGAAATTCATATGGCTTCCACATATTTCAACGATTACTTTGCGATCGAATGAACCACTTACATACGATACCAATATCCCTTTGTCTCACGATAGTTTACTCATCCGAGGTTATGATCGTCGGTATCTCTGCATACCTAGTTCAACCTCGTTACTGATAAGTACTCTTTTCTTGTTCCCGTGGTATGTGATCCCTTGTGAGCCAGTCACATGCTTGCAAGCTAATTGGATGACATTCCACCGAGAGGGCCCAGAGTATATCTATCCGTCATATGGATGGACAAATCCCACTCTTGATCCATGTGTCTCAACCAATACTTTCCGAACACTCAATGCCACCTTTATAGCCACCCTGTTACGGTGTGGTGTTTGATGTCATCAAAGCATCCTTCCGGTAAAGGTGATATGCATGATCTCATGGTCGAAGGAATTAGGTTACTATGTATCAGAAAGCTTATAGCAAATGAACTATATTTAAATGACTTGATCTTTATGCTATGCTTAACTATAGGAGTATGTCCATCACATCATTCTCCTAATGATATGACCCTGTTGTTAATAACATCTCTATGTTCATGATCAGGAAACCATGATCATATATTAACCAACAAGCTAGTTTAACAAGAGGCTTTACTAGGGACTCTTTTATGTTTACAAATCACACAAGTATTAATGTTTCCGGTTAATACAATTTTAGCATGGTATGTAAACATTTATCATTAGTATGAAGATATGATAATAACCACTTTATTATTGCCTCTTGGGCATATCTCCAACAGTCTCCCACTTGCACTAGAGTCAATAATCTAGTTTCATACCTTTGTGTATTCAACACCTATGGCTATCCGGTGTTGTAAGTACACGTTTGCTAGTGGTCAACTAATCTCCGGATCTGACACTTCCAGGTCCGTGTGTAATTGCATGTCTTTGCGTCTCTACGCATCACTCATTCTCTAATGAGATGGCTTTGTATAAATTTGGTCCTTTGGTGAGACCTTTAGTTCTTTGGGTTAAAACATGTTGATAATATTGTCGTACAATATATCTTCATAGTATTATCCCGCTGTGAACTACACCTAGTTTGATAACAAACTACTTGACACAAATGCCCTCTTTAGCTGCTATAATAGCAGTCATATACTCGGCCTTTTGTTGTAGTATCTGTCACAATGTCTTAACTTTGGAACTCATCCAAATCCATTATGGAACTTACTTTCCATTACATTGTGCCACCCTTAGTTCAGATTGAGATAAACTTAATTTGTACTTTGTGACAAAACTAGTATAAATGTAGTACTTTTACAATGAACTAACCATCTATTTGTCACTTCTACAAAATAATATACTCTTAGTTCTTCCAAAAGATCATAAGAATATCCTTACTATCGTCCAATGATCATCTTATGAATCATTCTGGTATATGCTCATAACATTTAGAGCATAGGACATATCTGGATTTGTACATATCACAGTATGATTGATATAAACACTCTTTGTGATTTCATACATCAAGTATCAATCTATACTTGAATCTTTGTTTCACTTACCAAGTGTCAATACACTTGAATATATCATCAATATTAAACTTATTCAATCCTTTCTGTGCGACAAGAACCTTTCTTGTAGTTTCTATATTGAACTTATTCAATACATCATCTATGTACTTTCGGCACAACCATATTAGCGTCTATTGATGCCAAATATTTGGGTTTTGCCTAAGCCTTTCATCGAGATGAAATTCTTATCTTGTGTTAATAAAAGATACATCATTTCCAATCAACAATATGTCTTCCACATAATGTATTAGAAACATGTCTTAGCGCTCCCACTTAATTTCTTGCAAATGCAAGCATCTTCATCATCTCCGACGAATTTAAACTCCTTTAACAGTTTCATCATAGTGAAGATTCCAACTACGCAATGCTTACTTCAACCATTGAAGTTTGCATATGCTTTTAGCATCCTTTGAATTAACAAAACCCTATGGACCGTGTTATGCACATGTCCTAGGTAACAATTATATTAGAAGAACTTGTTTTGTTTATTCAACTACCACATAACAAAATTATATGTAGTGGTTGCTATATTAATCCGTCTAGACTAAATATCGCTATGAAAGATCAAATCTTGTCATAGTCAACCCTTTGAATATTGTTGTGAACTCTTTCCCAACATGTCGACCATTTCATAGATGTGCAACATCCATATCTATTTATTTATAGATCCAAACACAACTGTAAGGTCTTACACCTTTTCAGAGGGTCTTTCAAGTTCAAAGCTTGATCTCTCGTATATGGAACTATCACGGATTTTATGGCTTCAAGCCATTTGACGGAGTCAGGGCCCATCATCGCTTCTTTGTATGTAGTCAGATCATTATTGCCAAATAATGATTTAACTCTCAAATCTTGGTATTTGATTGTTTACCCGACCTACTTGTTTTAATAGAAACTTTGACCTTCGTAACCACAACCTTTGAGGCACGTGAGCCATGAGCATTGTTGCTGCCTCCGGAACACTTTTCGGCGCTGCGCAACTCTGCACATATAGCTAAGGTTCTTTTAACCTTATCAAAGTTCTTTTGTCCTCCCACTTAACTTTTCACGAAAAATTCCTTCTCTAAGAAACTTGACGTTCTAAGCGACAAACATTTTTGTCTCCGATGTTATGGAGGAACAGTTATTCGAAATAACATACAAAGACAGGTTCATCCGACTTTGGTTGCAAACATCTTTCTTATGCATAGCATACCAATGTTTAAGAAAGGACAACTTGGGTTTTATCCCAAACCATAATTTTATATGGTGTCATTTCAACGGATTATGATGGAGCTCTTTTCAGTGGAAAAACGGTAGTCTCTAAAGCTTTTAATCTTTAAAATATAATGACAGTTTTATGAATTATACCTTTGATCTTACCATGTCAAACAAGGTTTAATTACATATCTCGAACGCTCCATACTCTTATGGTGTTTCGGGAAAATGCAAATCCACGGAACGATTCCTTAAATCTTAGGTATTATGCTAAACTTGTAACTCAAATATCTTCCTTTATGATCCTATCATAAACTATTTATATTCTTGTTACAATGATTTTTCACTTCATCTTGAAAGTCTTTGAACTTTTCAAATGTTTCATACTTCATCCTTATTAAGTAAATATTCATATATTCACTCAAATTTTCGGAGAAAGCATATGAAGTTGAAATCCATCGCTCTTGACTACACATAATAGACTTCGTACAACAATATGTACAAGTTCCAATAAGCTAGTCATTCGTTCCCTTTTGGCCTACGAACGAAGTTTTAATTATCTCTGGGAAAGTTTCACAAGCGTCATGTGATCAAAAATCAAAAAACTCCAAAATTCCATCCACATGGAGTTTCTTCATGTTTTCTTTCCAATATAATTTAAACGGCGATGTCACTTCCTAAGTGATCTTTCAATCAATTTGTCTTTCGACATTTTTAGCACTAGTTTTATGGATGTGATTTCTCCAACGAGATTTGTGAATCGTCCATCTTTTATGGATTACGGCAATTATTTGAACAACCCTTTTGTTCTCATAATACCTGATAAAACAAATCTTGAAGGCAAGCTTTGACGTTTAACGAGCAACGCAATAACCTTTTATTTGTTCTCGATGAACATCATCACATATTCTTTTGCTAGTTACTTAGGCCATTGTAGTTCATGAATTGTGTTGTTTCGTATGACGATTCACACCAACAAATTCAGTATCAAATACTTAAGAACCACATTGTTTAATAAGCAAAGAATATAGCCATAACATGTATATCATCTATATACTTAAACTGAACAATTCTAGTCTTTTCTTTTCTGTCATATATTTATGAGATTCTCTTTCAGTATTTATTTTCTGTTTGAAAGAATCTATCAACATCAATAGTGGAGTCATACATATGACACATAGTCCAAAGCGTGTATAGTTAAATACCAATGTCTTTGGACTTGCACTTTGAAGTAGATTACCATCATCAAATGTTTGGTGTTCTTTTAAATTCCTTTCTTTAGTAATCTCTTGGTGTAGTAAACATTTTACCTACATCAAATATTCACCCTTATCATGGAATCATCCATAATCAAGCTACTTTTAGCTTATAACGGTGAATCACGAGTATAATGTTGCTCTCCAAAACCTTTTGGTGGATTAGGACAACTAGTGTCTCCAACCTTTTGCAAATTCTCATCAAATATGAGAACATAACTTTTGCCATATTATACTCTATCATGTTGTAACCAAAACTTCGTTTCAGATATCACAATATCTTCCACACATAATGGTTTATGAAACAACTCTTTCAGATCCTAGATAACCTTGATATTAAGACAATTCTTTAATATCAAGAATCATGGAGACAAACATGATACTCATATACTAACTCTTGGAATTGTCACTCTTGTTTTAATACCAATTATTAAACTTCATGGAGTAACTGGAACTTACTGAAAGTTTGCAATAGGACTTTTAAACTTTAGATTAACACTTCAAAACAATACGATACCAGTTCGTAAAGTAACTAACCAGAATTCTATAGTTCTATCATCTCAATTAAAACTAAGCGCAAGGTGGTAAACGGATGCCAATGACTACAACAATTATGCAAATTCACTTTGATTTAGTTTATGATAAATAGTGTTCAACTTTTAATCATATTGCCGTTGAACTCCCACTCAAAACAATATCCCTCACATTGTTTTAGTGATCACACGAACCAAATCCACCACATCAAAACCGATCATCACGAGAGTTGATGTAGCTTTAATGGCGAACATCAACATGTTCATCATATCTACTATATGACTCATGCTTTACCTTTCGGTGATCCGTGTTTCGAGACCATGTCTGTACATGCTAGGCTCGTCAAGATCAACCTTAGCTTCCGCATGAGCAAATCTGGCTTGCTCACGTTGTATACACTCGCAGAATCTAACACACCCGATCATCACATGGTGCTTCGAAACAACGAGCTTTAGCAACGGTGCTTACTAAGGATGAACACTTTAAAAACTTGAAATTGTGTGCTTGAGGGATCATCTTATAATGCTACCATCGTTAACTAAGCAATACAAGATGCATAAAAGGATTAACATCACATGCAATTTATAATATGTGATATGATATGGCCTTTCTTCTTTGTGCTTCCGATCTCCATCTTCTAGCACGAACATGATCTCCATCATCACCGACATTGCATCAAGGTCAATGATGGTTCTCCATGGTTGTCGTCCACCGGCTTCAACTATTACAACTACTTTGAATAGACACGCGGGTCTTAACAGAAATTAAAGACAACCATATGGCTCCTGCCGGTTGCCGACTTACAATAAGGAACATTGCATACATCATATATAATCACAATCATGGCCATATCACATCACTACACACCCCTGCAAAACAAAGTTAGACGCCTCTACTTTCTTTGCATATTTTACGTGGTTTGGGGCTTTCAATAAGTGTCGTTCTAACTTACGAACAAGAACCACAACATTGATACTAGTATTGTTAATCACCTGTTGTAAATTGGATCTTAACTATGCTAGGAGAAACAGGCACCCGCAAAGCCACTTATGCAATACAAGTTGCATGTCAAGCGTGGAGCAAGTCTCATGAACGATGTCATGTAAGGTTAGCCCGGGCCGCTTCATCCCAACATACCGCAAGATGCAAAGTACACAAGAAGCAATCGACAATAAAAGCATCAACGCCCACAATGACCATTGTGTTCTACTCGTGCAAACAGATCTACATATAGACACGGCTCTGATACCACTGTAGGGGTTCGTAGCATGGAAAACAAAAAAATTCTACCGCATGCACACAAACAAGCCAAGATCTATCTACTAGATTGTAGCAACGAGTCGATATAGGAACTTACCCTCAAAGATTCCAAAGCGGTTAACGAGAGCATATTCTCGTGGGTGATGTAGTCGTACACTTGCCGATCTCAAGATCGCGTAGACGATCCTTTCGGCGCTGCGTTCCGGCAGCGCTCCTGCAGTCGGTCACACGTTCGGTACTCGATGAAGACCTTCCTCTCCCTTGTTCTAGCAGGCAGCGGAGGTTGTAGCACTCTCCTCGCGATTCCGGCAGCACGACGTGTAACACCCTCAGAATCGACCCTATGCAAGTCTTAGCGAACCTCGCCAAACCCGCATAGAAACGATTCAAAGGTGCCCACCAGGCACTTTCGTGCGGGTGGAAAACGAAGTAATAACATTACACAACAGTCCTCGATGGGACCCACAGAACAGATATATATAACAGCGACTCAATGAGTCAAGAATACAGATATAATATGCAAAGTTCCAAATCACCTTGAAAATGATAGAGCGTCCGACTACGGACAAGATGCAAATGGGGCTAAGAGCCCCGAAGAATAACCAGTGGCGTCCATAACCCTGCCCAGGCCAAGCCGGAAGGGTAACCCTGCTAACGATGTCGAAACCTGCTAAAACAAAAGGGGTGCCGACAAAGGGAAAAGGAAAAAGAGGAGCGGTCAGTACTTAGGCCAGTACACGGCGAGACTAGAATTCGGCGGTCCTCGCCTACAAAGGTATGGTGGACTGAAGCGGCAGCGGCAGCATGCACGAAACAACCTATAGAGATTCGGTACAACTGGCGGCTATCAGAGGGGGATAAGAAAGACCTATTCGGAACCAACCTGATTCTACCATCAAACAAACCCATCCTGGCGTTTCCCCCCTCGAGACCAATCGAGGAAGTCAACCGAGGAACTCACACCGTTGGCATTTTTATTTATTTAGTTATCGTTGCAGCAATTACTAGTCAAGTATAGATAGTCATCCTGATAAAATAAGCAGTGGGCACTTTTAGTTAACCATTCCGTTGTAGTTGCGACACTTGCTAGTCAAATACAATTAGCATGAGATAACCCAAAACCCAGCAGTTGTTGGTACTTTTATTTAGCCATTCCGTTATAGTTTCAATACTTACTAGTCAGGTACAATGGTCGCAAGCGACAACCCAAACAAGCAATTGTTGGCAGTTTTATTTAGCCATTCCATTATAGTGAAGCTGATTACTAGTCATGATAAAGTCAAATTTATAGCACTACTTTAGTTATAGTTGTCTATGATCGAGATACTGTTCTCCAAGTCGTCCATAACCGCGGACATGGCTTTCAGAAAGTTTTACCCGGCCGGGGTGCACAAATAGCAACACACACTCGATCAACCTCGGAAAAACCAAATCAAAACCCAACGAGGCCTTCACGACAAAGCAATCCTAGGATTCAGAAATATTTCAGGGGGCCACCCCTTGGAGTACACCCGCAACGAAGTTAGCTGACTCCGAGACGGACCCGAGGTTTGGGTGGACGGCTGTGAACGACTAGGAACCCAAAACTGGGCTTGTCGACACCGCGAAAACGTGTCCCGGTCCTAAACAGTACAGGTGCTATCCATCGCACAATCGTAATAAAGCAGTATAGCATGGCATAAGTACAGGATAGTAAATAAAACCTCAAACTAGTTTGTGGCCCCAAGAAATAAGAATGAATCAAGCTCTGGCTCATGGGGGTCCCATAATTCCCCGTATGTGGATAGCGCGAATATTCAAGGAACAGGTATCAAGTACTCGGGGTCCTACGGGACACAAGTGGACGGTTAACAACCAAATAACATCTATTGCCCACCTGTGCCTCTGCTTACCTACTTCAATTTTAGTTGTTTAAACAAGAATTAAAGTGAACGATAAGTAAAGCCATGATCATCTCCAACATCAAACATGCGGCATTACTCCAACAACTGTGGTACTTGGCGACACGCAACAGCACTTGAGCAAGCGACTACGACGCGCAAGTCCAACTATCTATCAAACAACAGGTAATAGGATGTGTCCAAGGCAATATAAGGCTGCAAGGGATATCACGGGTACGAAAACTAGAGCAACGCAACACAGATAGCAATAGATCAACAGGAGGGAATAAATACTATAAAAGTAAGATAGGTAGAAATGGGGAGATGCTCGCCTGAAAACATTGTCGAAGGTTCATCCGAAGATCGGGGCGAAGCTCACGTCAACTCAACGGCCTTATCCGCGAAGAAGCCAAACACTAGAAGAAACACCGGATGCACTATTTAATACTACGGCAAAAGATCGGGCATGATGCATGTATGATGTATGACATGGCAAATGTGCGATGCAATTAGGCAAGATTAAGCGGAACCGGGGTCCCGACAATTAATTAAACGGTTCATGTTGTTTAGATACCCTGCAATTTAAATGTTGTTTAACAAGGCAAGATATGACAACGGTTCGATGCACAAATTTAAATGAGGCCAATATAAGACTAGATTTGCCCGCATATGGGCCCCATATTTAATTTAGGTGAATCGGTATAGGGCCCCCAAACCACAGACAAGTATGCATGCATGAACAATTAATATGCGACAAGTTGTATTATATTATAAAATAGGGTTTCGGAAAGGGGTTCACACATTAGGGTCGGCGATCTTGGTTCCGGGGTTCGGGGTTCGGTCTCAGGGTTCAGGGTTCGACGGGATCGGTCTCGGCAGAAACATTCTCGATCAACGGGTAGATCTTGTCGCATCCGGGTTCTCGGCGAGCTCGGTGTCCGGGAAGGAGAACTTGTCGTCCAGGGTCTCGGTGTCCGGGGTGAAGTACTCGGCGTCCTCGAGGGAGTACTTGTCGTATCCGTGAAGGGAATCGTGTCGGTCCATGGGGTTCGGGCTTCGGGATCGGTCTTCAGTTCTAGATCTTGGCGCGCCAGGGGTTCTGCATCACCGGATCTGTGGACCAGGGTCTTCGGATCCGTGCTCTCGGTTTCATGACGATGATCTTGTCGATCCGTGACGAGGATGTTCGGGTACTGGCTTGGGTAGACGATGACGGACTTGGATGTGGTACCGGCAACCTCCTAGAGTCCCCGTCTCGGTACAATCTTCACGCATCGGTCCTCGACAACGGAGTGCTTGGTAAAGAGCATGGCGTTCTAGGGTCTTCGGAAGATCTTGTGGGGATGGCAGCAGGGCGAGCTCGGAGGCGGCCCGTGACGCGTGGAGGCGCGGGGTCGCTCCTGCAGGGAGGTGGCCGGCGCTGGCGGCACGCTACAAGGCCGAGGAGGGCGCGGGCGGCTCTGGGACAGACGGTGGCGCAGCCAGACGGAGGCAGGGTCGCCGGGGCAGAGGAACATGGCGAGGTGGCGGCGCTCGACGGAGAGGGGCGGAGGACGGAGGAGCCGCGGTGATGGGTTCCGGCGGCGCCGGCAGAGGCGAGGCAGGGCCGGCGTCGGGACGCTGAGGAGGGCGAGGCGGGCCGACGGGAGGAGAAGCGGCGGGGAGAGAGGGTGGGCGAGGCGGCCGCGGGCTGGCGGTGGCCGGCGCCGGAGAGGAAGGCGGGCGGAGGCACAGAGGGGAGGCCGCGCGGGAGGAGGAAGAGGAACAGGAAGGCGAGCGCGAGGTGGGGGCCAGGGCCGCGGGGGGGGGGGGGTTGGGGGTGGGACCGGCTGGAGAGAGAGACGCGGGCGGGGTGGGGGAAGAGGTAGGTGGGGCCGGTGGAGCCAGGGGTGGGGCCGCGGGGCAGGGAGAGGGGGGCTGCAGCGCGTGGGTGAGTGGGGTTGGGGAGGGTTTGACCAGGGGGAGAGAGGGAGTGGCTGCGGGTGGGGCCAGGTGCGGGGCTAGTGGGACCCGGGGTGGGTCGGTTTGGGGGGGGGGTTGAGTGAGGAAGTAGGTGGGCCAGAGAGGGTGGGGCCCGGTTGTAAGGGAGAGAGGGTAGGAGGGCTGTGTGTGGGAAAGAGAGAGAGGGGGAAAAAGAGGGGGATTGATGAGGTGGCAAGGTGGGTAGGGAATTGGGTGAGGGGTGAGGTGGCGAGCTGGGATAGGTGGGTAGGATAGGTTTGGGTAGTTTTAGGATTCGGGTGGGCTGGTTTAGGTGGACCGATTTTATTCCGGGGGTGGTCGACTGGGTCGAATCGGCCTGTTCGACTGCCCCACTAAAAATAATTAAATATTTTATTTATTTCAAACAGGGCTTTTGCAAACCGATAGCAGACAAAACAAAATAATCCGGAGACCCGGGTTTTTGCGTTTGGAACATAGACGGGGCGTTTAGCAAACAAAATCGGGTTTTTCGAAAATAGTTTTATGCAAACAAATGCAAGATGACATGACAATGCTCAAATGCAATGCGGCATGATGACATGAGCATGCGGTCATGATGATGCAATGCACAAAAACAACGCGATTTTCTAGTAGTGGTTTTGCGGGATGCCACAATTCGACACCACTAACAATGGATCTCGCCCTCGAGATCCGCCTCATGGTACCGGAAGGAAGGTCGGCGATCTGCGTCTTCTCGCTTCGTGTAGATCCTCGCGACACCACTAACAAGAGGTCGTTGTCCGTGATCGTCGAGAGAACACTCCGGGAACAAAAGGTCGAAGGTAGAGGTATCAACAAATAAAGCCACCCCTAACTTCCGTGGACGGAGTAAAATTGCTGGATCCACTGCTTCGATGTACAAAAGCGAATGATAAGAGTAGTCAGATGGTGATCAGTCCATCGCGCACCCAAACCATTACTCTGCACACGAATAGGTGGATTGTGCAACCAACTCTCGGAATTAGACTGAAGATCTCGACAATCGAGGTGCAGAACAAAGGAGTGATGCAGACTCTGCATCGGATCTGGCGTGGATGATGTCGTCGCGTCGGGAAACACCGGAAGGCACGAGAAGGAACAAAGAGTAGTCCACCAGACGAAGGGTTCCTCGGATAGCAATGAAGACCAGATGTAGAAGCATCGTTACCCGAAGAGGAAGCGAAACCCTGAAGGTACAACGGAACCCAACCACGAGAAATCCTGGACTCGAAGAGAGAGAAGAGAGCGGATTCAAAACACGCAGAGGTGAGAGGGGAGCAGCAGAGGGGTAAGGAGTAAAATCAGAACTATCCAACCGATTTTGCAAAAATAGTTTTGACACTCTACTTCAGCCTTTAGCTAGGTTATCCTACAGGCTGGACTTGTGGGGTATCGCAACTGCTGAGCTCTGATACCACTCTGTAACACCCTCAGAATCGACCCTATGCAAGTCTTAGCGAACCTCGCCAAACCCGCATAGAAACGATTCAAAGGTGCCCACCAGGCACTTTCATGCGGGTGGAAAACGAAGTAATAACATTACACAACAGTCCTCGATGGGACCCACAGAACAGATATATATAACAGCGACTCAATGAGTCAAGAATACAGATATAATATGCAAAGTTCCAAATCACCTTGAAAATGATAGAGCGTCCGACTACGGACAAGATGCAAATGGGGCTAAGAGCCCCGAAGAATAACCAGTGGCATCCATAACCCTGCCCAGGCCAAGCCGGAAGGGTAACCCTGCTAACGACGTCGAAACCTGCTAAAACAAAAGGGGTGCCGACAAAGGGAAAAGGAAAAAGAGGAGCGGTCAGTACTTAGGCCAGTACACGGCGAGACTAGAATTCGGCGGTCCTCGCCTACAAAGGTATGGTGGACTGAAGCGGCAGCGGCAGCATGCACGAAACAACCTATAGAGACTCGGTACAACTGGCGGCTATCAGAGGGGGATAAGAAAGACCTATTCGGAACCAACCTGATTCTACCATCAAACAAACCCATCCTGGCGTTTCCCCCCTCGAGACCAATCGAGGAAGTCAACCGAGGAACTCACACCGTTGGCATTTTTATTTATTCAGTTATCGTTGCAGCAATTACTAGTCAAGTATAGATAGTCATCCTGATAAAATAAGCAGTGGGCACTTTTAGTTAACCATTCCGTTGTAGTTGCGACACTTGCTAGTCAAATACAATTAGCATGAGATAACCCAAAACCCAGCAGTTGTTGGTACTTTTATTTAGCCATTCCGTTATAGTTGCAATACTTACTAGTCAGGTACAATGGTCGCAAGCGACAACCCAAACAAGCAATTGTTGGCAGTTTTATTTAGCCATTCCATTATAGTGAAGCTGATTACTAGTCATGATAAAGTCAAATTTATAGCACTACTTTAGTTATAGTTGTCTATGATCGAGATACTATTCTCCAAGTCGTCCATAACCGCGGACATGGCTTTCAGAAAGTTTTACCCGGCCGGGGTGCACAAATAGCAACACACACTCGATCAACCTCGGAAAAACCAAATCAAAACCCAACGAGGCCTTCACGACAAAGCAATCCCAGGATTCAGAAATATTTCAGGGGGCCACCCCTTGGAGTACA
This sequence comes from Avena sativa, assembly GCA_916181665.1. Lineage (NCBI taxonomy): Eukaryota > Viridiplantae > Streptophyta > Magnoliopsida > Poales > Poaceae > Avena > Avena sativa. The sequence goes on from OV702280.1 coordinate 432,590,590, forward strand.
CCCGCAACGAAGTTAGCTGACTCCGAGACGGACCCGAGGTTTGGGTGGACGGCTGTGAACGACTGGGAACCCAAAACTGGGCTTGTCGACACCGCGAAAACGTGTCCCGATCCTAAACAGTACAGGTGCTATCCATCGCACAATCGTAATAAAGCAGTATAGCATGGCATAAGTACAGGATAGTAAATAAAACCTCAAACTAGTTTGTGGCCCCAAGAAATAAGAATGAATCAAGCTCTGGCTCAGGGGGGTCCCATAATTCCCCGTATGTGGATTGCGCGAATATTCAAGGAACAGGTATCAAGTACTCGGGGTCCTACGGGACACAAGTGGACGGTTAACAACCAAATAACATCTATTGCCCACCTGTGCCTCTGCTTACCTACTTCAATTTTAGTTGTTTAAACAAGAATTAAAGTGAACGATAAGTAAAGCCATGATCATCTCCAACATCAAACATGCGGCATTACTCCAACAACTGTGGTACTTGGCGACACGCAACAGCACTTGAGCAAGCGACTACGACGCGCAAGTCCAACTATCTATCAAACAACAGGTAATAGGATGTGTCCAAGGCAATATAAGGCTGCAAGGGATATCACGGGTACGAAAACTAGAGCAACGCAACACAGATAGCAATAGATCAACAGGAGGGAATAAATACTATAAAAGTAAGATAGGTAGAAATGGGGAGATGCTCGCCTGAAAACATTGTCGAAGGTTCATCCGAAGATCGGGGCGAAGCTCACGTCAACTCAACGGCCTTATCCGCGAAGAAGCCAAACACTAGAAGAAACACCGGATGCACTATTTAATACTACGGCAAAAGATCGGGCATGATGCATGTATGATGTATGACATGGCAAATGTGCGATGCAATTAGGCAAGATTAAGCGGAACCGGGGTCCCGACAATTAATTAAACGGTTCATGTTGTTTAGATACCCTGCAATTTAAATGTTGTTTAACAAGGCAAGATATGACAACGGTTCGATGCACAAATTTAAATGAGGCCAATATAAGACTAGATTTGCCCGCATATGGGCCCCATATTTAATTTAGGTGAATCGGTATAGGGCCCCCAAACCATAGACAAGTATGCATGCATGAACAATTAATATGCGACAAGTTGTATTATATTATAAAATAGGGTTTCGGGAAGGGGTTCACACATTAGGGTCGGCGATCTTGGTTCCGGGGTTCGGGGTTCGGTCTCAGGGTTCAAGGTTCGACAGGATCGGTCTCGGCAGAAACATTCTCGATCAACGGGTAGATCTTGTCGCATCCGGGTTCTCGGCGAGCTCGGCGTCCGGGAAGGAGAACTTGTCGTCCAGGGTCTCGGTGTCCGGGGTGAAGTACTCGGCGTCCTCGAGGGAGTACTTGTCGTATCCGTGAAGGGAATCGTGTCGGTCCACGGGGTTCGGGCTTCGGGATCGGTCTTCAGTTCCAGATCTTGGCGCGCCAGGGGTTCTGCATCACCGGATCTGTGGACCAGGGTCTTCGGATCCGTGCTCTCGGTTTCATGACGATGATCTTGTCGATCCGTGACGAGGATGTTCGGGTACTGACTTGGGTAGACGATGACGGACTTGGATGTGGTACCGGCAACCTCCTAGAGTCCCCGTCTCGGTACAATCTTCACGCATCGGTCCTCGACAACGGAGTGCTTGGTAAAGAGCATGGCGTTCTAGGGTCTTCGGAAGATCTTGTGGGGATGGCAGCAGGGCGAGCTCGGAGGCGGCCCGTGACGCGTGGAGGCGCGGGGTCGCTCCTGCAGGGAGGTGGCCGGCGCTGGCGGCACGCTAGAAGGCCGAGGAGGGCGCGGCGGCTCTGGGACAGACGGTGGCGCAGCCCGACGGAGGCAGGGTCGCCGGGGCAGAGGAACATGGCGAGGTGGCGGCGCTCGACGGAGAGGGGCGGAGGACGGAGGAGCCGCGGTGATGGGGTACGGCGGCGCCGGCAGAGGCGAGGCAGGGCCGGCGTCGGGACGCTGAGGAGGGCGAGGCGGGCCGGCGGGAGGAGAAGCGGCGGGGAGAGAGGGTGGGCGAGGCGGCCGCGGGCTGGCGATGGCCGGCGCCGGAGAGGAAGGCGGGCGGAGGCGCAGAGGGGAGGCCGCGCGGGAGGAGGAAGAGGAACAGGGGAGGCGAGCGCGAGGTGGGGGACGGGGCCGCGGGGGGTTGGGGGTGGGACCGGCTGGAGAGAGAGACGCGGGCGGGGTGGGGGAAGAGGTAGGTGGGGCCGGTGGAGCCAGGGGTGGGGCCGCGGGGCAGGGAGAGGGGGGCTGCAGCGCGTGGGTGAGTGGGGTTGGGGAGGGTTTGACCATGGGGAGAGAGGGAGTGGCTGCGGGTGGGGCCAGGTGCGGGGCCGGTGGGACCCGGGGTGGGTTGGTTTGGGGGGGGTTGAGTGAGGAAGTAGGTGGGCCAGAGAGGGTGGGGCCCGGTTGTAAGGGAGAGAGGGTAGGAGGGCTGTGTGTGGGAAAGAGAGAGAGGGGGGAAAAAGAGGGGGATTGATGAGGTGGCAAGGTGGGTAGAGAATTGGGGGAGGGGTGAGGTGGCGAGCTAGGATAGGTGGGTAGGATAGGTTTGGGTAGTTTTAGGATTCGGGTGGGCTGGTTTAGGTGGACCGATTTTATTCCGGGGGTGGTCGACTGGGTCGAATCGGCCCGTTCGACTGCCCCACTAAAAATAATTAAATATTTTATTTATTTCAAACAGGGCTTTTGCAAACCGATAGCAGACAAAACAAAATAATCCGGAGACCCGGGTTTTTGCGTTTGGAACATAGACGGGGCGTTTAGCAAACAAAATCGGGTTTTTCGAAAATAGTTTTATGCAAAGAAATGCAAGATGACATGACGATGCTCAAATGCAATGCGGCATGATGACATGAGCATGCGGTCATGATGATGCAATGCACAAAAACAACGCGATTTTCTAGTAGTGGTTTTGCGGGATGCCACACGACGGCATGGTACCAGAAGTAGAGGGGAGATCTCGCAGGGCTTCGCCTTAAGACGGAGCGAGTATGGTGGACTATGAGAGAGCCTTGGTGATCTAGGGTTTAGACACACCAATTAGAAGGGGCTAAACCAGCGGCTAGGGAAATTAGAAGCTCTAACTCGGCGGCTTGGGAGAAATCCCTAGGCTGTGGCTAGGGTTTAGGTTTAGAGGGAGGCAACTTGTGTGCTAGGAGGGGCAGCCCTGCCCCTCCTTTTATAGGTGGGAGGTGCGGCCAAGGGGAGGGGAGTCCCTCCCCAACTCGGCTTGGAGGTGGGCCGCCGGTTGGAGGAGGGAACTCCTCCCCAACTCGGTTTCCACCTCTCCTCCTCTTTCCAAAAACTGCCGTTTGACTTTTCAAACTAGCCGTTTGACTTTTCAAACTAGGATTTGAATAAACCCTTTATTTTGGACAACGATGACACCTAGTACATGATGCAATCATTCCAACTTGTAATGACACATTCATGTACCCTTCCCCTCCGGAATGACGGACATTCCGGAACCGTCTAGAACATTCCCGATGAAAACACCGGAACCATTCATCAACCCCGAAACAGGACTTTCCTTATATGAATCTTATTCTCCGGACCATTCCGGATCTCCTCGTGATATCCCGGATCCCATCCGAGACTCCGAACAACATTCGGTCTCTTACTCATCATTCCATAACTACTCAAACAACGTTGAATCCTTAAGTGTGTCTCCCTAAGGTTCGTGAATTATGCGGACATGATCGAGACACTTCTCCGATCAATAACCAATAGAGGAATCTGGAAATTCATATGGCTCCCACATATTTCAACGATTACTTTGCAATCGAATGAACCACTTACATACGATACCAATATCCCTTTGTCTCACGATAGTTTACTCATCCGAGGTTATGATCGTCGGTATCTCTGCATACCTAGTTCATCCTCGTTACTGATAAGTACTCTTTTCTCGTTCCCGTGGTATGTGATCCCTTGTGAGCCAGTCACATGCTTGCAAGCTAATTGGATGACATTCCACCGAGAGGGCCCAGAGTATATCTATCCGTCATATGGATGGACAAATCCCACTCTTGATCCATGTGTCTCAACCAATACTTTCCGAACACTCAATGCCACCTTTATAGCCACCCTGTTACGGTGTGGTGTTTGATGTCATCAAAGCATCCTTCCGGTAAAGGTGATATGCATGATCTCATGATCGAAGGAATTAGGTTACTATGTATCAGAAAGCTTATAGCAAATGAACTATATTTAAATGACTTGATCTTTATGCTACGCTTAACTATAGGAGTATGTCCATCACATCATTCTCCTAATGATATGACCCTGTTGTTAATAACATCTCTATGTTCATGATCAGGAAACCATGATCATATATTAACCAACAAGCTAGTTTAACAAGAGGCTTTACTAGGGACTCTTTTATGTTTACAAATCACACAAGTATTAATGTTTCCGGTTAATACAATTTTAGCATGGTATGTAAACATTTATCATAAGTATGAAGATATGATAATAACCACTTTATTATTGCCTCTTGGGCATATCTCCAACACAATACATGCAGAAGTTAATCTGGATTCTCTAGTCTCTGGACACCTCATGTGATGGTAACACGATGGAAAAACGATGAACTACTCACCCACCCTATCGACGTGATAATGCTAAATTCTATAGAAATGGCTATATTATTTCAAAAATGATGAGTTTTTTATGTGGGTGTTGCTTAAATTAAATATGTCGCCCATGTTGTAACATAACTTTTATATTAATTTTTATTGGATAAAGTAGATAAATATTACAGTAGTAATCTAATAGAATTTGTAAGTCCATACATAAAACTATTATATATTTATATATGAGAGACATATAAGAAATACCCATTGAAAAAGGAAAACAATAGTTTGTTAATATGAAGAACCATATTTTATTTTGGATACCAGAACCTATGCATCTTCATAACTATGTTGAAACTACATCAAAACCTATGGATTATCATAACTATGACTTAATATGATGTTACGCAAGCTATAGATTTTTAGAGATGTAGCCTGAGTCAATACCTATTGTGCTAGGGAAAAACTAGGCAAAAAGATTTGTTTCACAACAGCTTAGACCAATACAACCAAAAATGCTTTCTGAATGCCCATAATCAAAGCATCATAGTCCAAGGGACCCGTGGCATCCGCATGCTAAACACTACACCGGAGAACACAATTTTGGTGCTCACGGCACATGAAGCTCCTTTAAAACCACATACAGTACATCAATCATAATTTTAGTTTACATAGAACAACCGACATATCTTATTAACCATACATAAATACACAATGTTCAATGCATCTTAATAATTGAACCTAAAAGTATCAAACCCAAAGATTCATGATTAGTCCTATCCATGCCAACTCACGACACTATAGGTAAATGTGACTAAGAGAGAACAATGGCTTGATTTGAGACTGGGGATAACAACGAGTTGATTAGAAATAGTAAATATATAAGAAGAAGAAAATCTATGAAGTATAGATTTCTATTTGTTTCACTTCATTGTGAAAATCAATCCATCTATTACATAAGAAATATTATCTAAGTGTATCGGTTAATTGATTTGGTGACTGTGATATTATTTGGATCGCAATGTATTGAGTACTTTATATTTCAATTTAGTATCAAGAACGAACAATTTGGATGTTGATATTGCATATAGATTCAACATCATATAAGAACTTTTCGGCCAACTTAGCATCAAATTTTTAATTCTAGGTAGTGATGAAATATCATATACAGTTGACACCCATGGTCAATAACATTGTGTCCATAAACACATAATCGACATACATTCTCTGAATCAAACATGATTAAAAAATTTACAGGAATACCATAGGAGACTTAGAGATGGTAAGATGAATAATATTGCTAACAACTATGTGAAATTTAATAGCATAGCATTTGCAACCATAATGAAATTGGTAAAATTTTCATAGCATGATAATTTAATACATGATCATTATCGAAACATTAGAGATGATGCCTTCGCATTTGAGAGGGACACGATGCTAGTTTGACTAATAATTAGTAGTAATTTAAACCTTTTAGTTTAGAGATTGCCCAGGCTTTATGATTTTCCTGGGTCCGCTACTATATACGTGGATGTATTTTTACGAGTTTAGAGAGGAGGGGTAATTCTGGATCACCTCTGCACGACTAATGATTCGTCGTCATCACCGTACCGTGGAGCTATAGTGGTTAGCTACGGCTTCGTTGCCCACCGTCCGTTCGTCATCAATCATCAACAGCAAAAGGAGAGAAGTATCGTCTGGTCCGATCAATGTTTCCATGTATCGTAGGTGACATCATATCACTGCCCGATGGGCGGGTGCTCTAGCGACCTGGGCGGCGGCCTGGTCTCCACCGCTCCGGAGCCGATCGACCGTAGGTTCTGGGCGATCAGCTCGCCGGAGAGTGACTAGGAGACACCGCCTCACTCTCCTCGTTCGGAGGACAAGTTGTCGGGTAGGCCTCCAACACCAGATGCCATGAATCTGCGAGACTCCTCGCGATGGTCCAAGAAGATGGAGAAAAGACGAAATCAGAGGAGGGCTGCAATGGATCTTGCGCTTTCATCACCGGAGGTGAGTTCCCCCACTCGTCATCGGCCCAAGTCTTCGCTCTCGGTAAGTCAAAAGTTTCCGGTGATCTCGCCGTCGACATTTTGTTTAGAAAATTTTGATGCTTCGGAGTGGATCAAGGTTCAGCGTAGAGCTAACCGATCTAAACTGCGGCGAGCAGTTGCTCCAACGAGGCCAGCGGCGATCTGCAGAGAACGCCGGCGAGCTTACCCGCATTGTACGGATCGAGCGACAGAGTCGTTCACGATCTAGTCATCGTTCAGTTCAAATTTTTGGGCCTGATGGGCATAAGGCCCGAGGCACTTCTTTGCAGCTGACCCAGGCAAGAAGCCGAACGGGCCCAGCTTTCATCGATCATGCAGGAAAGCAACGCAGTTTGCAACTGATGCATATTCACCTATGGTTACTGTTAGAGTACGTATACGTGTATAGACTAAAGATAGATTAGAACTCTACGTCTTGTATTCTAAGTCTCCGCCTACCCGTGTACGTCTATATATACTCCCCTTGAGGGTCAAATCAAACACCGAAATATTAGAAATTCTATATTTTTCACATGGTATCAGAGCGGTTAGCCTCACGGCGCCGATCCTAGGTTTCTCCACTTCCGCAACGCGCGCTGCCCCCGGGGAGATCAATCTCCTCGGGGACGCAGTACCCGATCAAAATCAAAGATTAGATCGGTTCTTTAGACTAGATTAGATTCAATCTCAAATTTTCCAATCTCTAGATTAGATTCAATTAGCCAAATAAAGCCCTAAATCTTTATACCCTCGTCCCACAAAAAGTATGCAAGATCAGGGTCACCGGCGGCGCACCGTTGGAGAACACGGTGGACAAGATCTCGCGTCGTCGCCGCCTTCAGAAATTTGTCACGCCGCGGTCTACGGATCTTCAAGTGTGCACATCGACACGCGCACGACTGCTCCAACATGCATCATCGTATGGTCTTTTGTGCAGGAACAATAAAACTCTCGCACGTGTGGATGTGGAAGAGCACTTCATGTCTGCACCGCGCGCTGTCACACCAATCCATCGAGACAGTCCAAGCAGCAAATTATGAAGATCTCCGAGTGCGCCGTCCTGTTTCCGCGTGTCCACGTCTTCTTCGAGCCGGTTTGCAGCGCGGGACATCGGGAGGGCCCGTGCGTCTTCGTCGACTCTAGGATACGCGCTCGGACGCGATCTTCACCAAGTCGAGGACATCGACTACACACCACGCACCAGTGTGCCGTCACCGACACCATCTACACTGCATCAAGCCGGACTACATCGACCCGAATATCTACATCAAGTTGTACGACTACGCTAGGCTACAAGACAAGATCTTCGTCGAGCACATCCACGGAGAAGCGACATCGACATAATCCACACGCCAGGCCGGTGTGGAACACTACTACGCCGACTTCTCCGACATCAAGGCTTCGACATCATCGCCGCCACAAGGGACGCCTTCAAGCGACGATCATCGTCGACACGCCTACTCCTTCATCGCCGACATATCATCGCCAAGGTCTACATCAACGTGGTCTTCATCAACATCTTCGTCGACACATCGTCGCCGCCGCTATACCCGTCCACATGATGGACAAACAACTACGACGCCCTCTGACAGTATAACTGCAAGGCACGACGACGGCATCGCCGCGTCCACGACCCCGACGACTGCATCAACAAACCGGCATCACAATTGTGACGCCCCTACGACCGCGCATATGGTTCTGGCAAAACCATGTGTGCTTGGTGGGTTCCTCCGGTCTTGGCAAAACCGGTGGTCTCACTTATGACCGCGTCCAAGAGACGCCCCGACGGTACCTCTACGCTTCCGTCGTCTTCACCTCTTTGTCATCATCACCTGCGTGAACATGATCATGGCTGACACCTAGGGGCGGTGACTGCGTCCCCTTCTAGTGTCTCTCTTCCCTCCCGCAGTCAACAGCGTCCGCGTCGTCACTTGCGTCTTCTAGTGCCTCTCTTCCCTCCCGCAGTCACAATGGGAGTGGCGTGGACGCAAGTGACGACGCGGACGCTGTTGACTGGAGTTCTTGAGTTGTTGTAGACGTTGTTCTTGATGTCGATGTTGAGATAGCCGATCATGATGTAGCCGTGGTCGATGTAGGTGTGGTTGATGTCGTAGTCGTCGTAGTGGTGTGGCCGCCATTGCCGGAGGCGCGCAAAAAAAATTGCGCGTTTTTGTTATTGTTGTTGGTGACGAAGCTGCAGTTGTGGACATTTTGCACCTCGTAGAGGTACCGTCGGGGCGTCTCTTGGACGCGGTCATAAGTGAGACCACCGGTTTTGCCAGGGCCGGAGGAACCCACCAAGCACACATGGTTTTGCCAGAACCATATGCGCGGTCGTAGGGGCGTCACAATTGTGATGCCGGTTTGTTGATGCAGTCGTCGGGGTCGTGGACGCGACGATGCCGTCGTCGTGCCTTGCAGTTATACTGTCAGAGAGCGTCGTAGTTGTTTGTCCATCATGTGGACGGGTATAGCGGCGGCGGCGATGTGTCGACGAAGATGTTGATGAAGACCACGTTGATGTAGACCTTGGCGATGATATGTCGGCGATGAAGGAGTAGGCGTGTCGACGATGATCGTCGCTTGAAGGCGTCCCTTGTGGCGGCGATGATGTCGAAGCCTTGATGTCGGAGAAGTCGGCGTAGAGGTGTCAGCCATGATCATGTTCACGCAGGTGATGATGACAAAGAGGTGAAGACGACGGAAGCGCAAGACTTCAAATCCAGTCGCAAGCGTCCGCTTCACTCCCTCTCCGACTGAGGGGGAATGTTAGAGTACGTATACGTGTATAGACTAGAGATAGATTAGGACTCTACGTCTTGTACTCCAAGTCTCCGCTTACCCCGTGTACGTCTATATATACTCCCCTTGAGGGTCAAATCAAACATCGAAATATTAGGAATTCTATATTTTCCACGGTTACCAATAGCCCTCTCTCGTGCTTCCACCAGGTTACCATGCGTCCATCAGGAGGTGATGCAGCTCATCCTCCAACCGATCAGCAGAGTTTGGCGGGGGTGAACTCTATGACTACCGTTGCACAGTCGGCAGTACCCTCGGGGTCTCAACAGGTTGGGTTGCAGCCTCAGCCTCAAACAGTGTCTGATCAAGCTATGTTGGAAACTGAAGGTGTGGTGGCTCTAGTAAAAGCCTCTAAAAAGACAAGATCTTATGTTTTCGATGCGATGACACAGGTCATTTCGCTGGCGACTGCTCGGCAGTACTGTGTATTATTTGTGCCAAAGCTACTCATGATGCAAAAGACTGCCCTCTACTAACCATGCCCAAACCAACAGCGGTTACGTATGGTCTCTGTCGTGCTGAATTAATGTTCCATGAGGTACCAACTTCACCTGAAATCCGGTTTAAGCACGACAGTGGTAAGGTGGGCAGAATCTCAGTTGTTGGTGGGGTTCTTTCCCCCAAGGATATTATCATGGAGCTCGAGTGGATCATCCCGGGTGATCACCAATGGGATCTTAGACCCGCTGGTCAGGGTGTCTTCAAGGTAGTCTTTACCACAAAAGCTGATCTTGCACGTGTTAATAAAATGCCTGATATTCCTATAGAGGACACAGATTTTTTGCTACATTTTGAAGAGTGGCCATCCTCGGATCTGGATAAGTATCAACTAGAAGAAACATGGGTGTGAGTTTCAGGCTGTCCGTATAAACTACGCTGTGACTATCTAGGTTTGTTTGCAATGGGATCCTTGATTGGCAAGACAACAGAGGTAGATATGAACTACACTAGAGAGCATGGAGTGGTAAGAATGCGTGTTCTGGTCATGGCGGTGAAATACATTCCTAAGGGGACAGACCACACATATGATGGAGAAGGATATGGCATTCTCTTTCATGTCGAAGGAGCTGAGGAGAATGTCACTGATGTGGTCATGCATGATAGAACAAAAAATCCTGATGATGGGGATAAAAATCAGGACGATGCAAATTCTACTGGCTACAAGGCAAAGGGTTTGGACCCAAAACCTGCAGCTAGCTCAAATATTGATAAGGTTACTACGTACAACAAAGATAATTCTGCTCCTTCTCACAACGTGTCCATAATGTTTGGCTCGTTTGATGAAAAGTTCTTTAGTCTATCTCGGTGAAAACAAGAAAAATGCCTCGTTCTATGTTGTGGGGAGATCGTGTGGAGTGTGATGAGAAAAGCTTACCATCACCGATTTCTAAATATGCACCTACATGTCTGAGACCAAGAGAGTATGTTGCTGGACTTAATACATGTCATGATGTTATCAGTCGCAGCAAGGGACAAGAGGCACCCATGCTGATGACTGCTTCCATGCAAGACTTGCCCTCGCCTGGCGCTGCTCTATTGCTGAACACAGTTCCTCAGCAGGTGATCTGCTCATCGCAGGTTTGTGGCGACCAGAAGACTGCCGACTACTCGTACCAGACTGACTGACGGAGCTGCTCCTCGCAGCCCCTGGTCTTCTTCTCTCTCTTAATCTCCCTTCTCTCATGAACACACACAAGAGATCAGAAAACTAAAAATACACACGCACACACACTCAACCAGGAGGGAAAACAATGGCTTTGCCGAGAGGTGTTTTTCTCCCTGGTATCACACACGGGCTACATTGTTGCTCTGCCCGCAGGCTTCTCTTCTCATTATCTCAAAGCAATAATTTATACAAGTGAAGGGACTCCAACTCGTGCATGCAGCCACAACTACCATGCACCACTCACGCCTCTACTCCTAGCCCTATTCTCATGGCCACTACCACACGACTTGGCTTGGCACATCATGCACAACGGCTGATTACCAGGTCCTTGATCTTATCTATTAGCTAATTCTATCCACGCATGCATCATGTGTGACCTTCTCCTGACTAGACATGCAACTAACTAACACCACTAGTTTTGCACGTGTACATGATCACGTCTCAAGGTACACAACCACAACTTCCAGTGTTATAACGCAACTACAAAATAAAACATGATCTAACACCTATTCTTAGCACTATAACAAGATTAGCTCCAACACTGACAACAGCCCACGGCAGGGTGCTGAATGCACGCACCAGTCTGCCAACAGCCCGTGGCATACTGTCGCTAGTTCAGTTTGTGCCACAACAAAGGTTTTGACGACTCCTGAGGCGATCATTTGTGCCGGGAAAGAGGGGCATGAGGCCTCGACACCTTCGTGTTCCTCACCTTGCGAACCTAGGCAGGAGGCCAAGGTTGCTAAGGCTTCGCCCAAAACTCCAGGAGGGGGTCCTGTGTCGAGCTTGTTCTCTCAGTCCGGGACTGGGGCTTTTCTTGGCGGACGCTACACTCAGGAGGAGGTGGTGGCGTTCGGAGGGGTTTCAGCGGCGAGTGTGCAGGTTCGATCAAGTGATCGAATTCGCGCTCAGCCGAATGCAGACTCGCCTCAACTCGAGCGGGCACAATAGCGAGCTATGGCACGTGATCGTCCATCATGTTCAGGTACAAAACAAATCCCCAAGTTTTCTCTATCCATTTTTTTCAAATGATGAGGTTATAGACAGGGTTTCAAAGCTAGGAGTCTCTTTGGGTCAATCACCTTCTCAAGTTGTAGATTCAATAGATTTGTTAAAAGAGGTAGATTTCAAACGATACCTTAATTACTCTAAAAAAATGAAGAGAAATCCAAGTTGGTAGATGATGCCATTCATAGTTTAACTCTACATAAGGCTACAGTCCTCGTTGATGATCTTGAGGAGGAAGAGCAACAAGGCTCCAAAGATCATAAGGATCTTCTACTCTGTGATATAAAATTAAAATTAAAAAAATCAAACCGAAAGAGATCAAAGGATTTGCTTGCTGTTAGACGTAGTGCAAGGATTAATAAAACCGTTAAGATTGTTTCAATATGAGAGGCATATTTTGGAATAGTGGTGGTTTGGGGGATTCAGCGAAACACCTTTTTGTTAACAAAACAATTAGAGATAATAGGCTAGATTTTGTTGCTATCTTGGAAATCGGTAGATCAAACTTTACTAGTCATTTTCTTGAGCATATCTCAGGGGGTTTGGATTATGCTTGGTACTGTCTTCCACCAGATGGGAGATCTGGGGGTATGCTCATTGGTATTAACAATTCAACCTTTCAAGTGAAAAAGGTGGTTTCTGGTGATCGATGTGTTAAACTACATATGCTATCCAAGATGGATGGTTTTGAGTGGTTTTTAGTACCGGTATATGGGGCAGCTCAAGACGCCAAAAAGCCCGAGTTTTTGGCTGAGTTGGTTCGTATATGTGAGTCTGAAACTTTGCCTATGTTAATAGGAGGTGATTTTAACATCTTACGTCGACAAGACGAGAAGAATAATCTTAATTTCAATGCAAGATGGCCTTTTATATTTAATGCAATTATCGAGAGTCTTAACCTTAGAGAGATAGCTCTTTCTGGTAGACAATTTACTTGGGCAAACCGTAGAGACAATCCTACCTACGAAAAGCTAGACAGAATTCTGGCAACGGTAGAGTGGGAACAAAAAATTCCTTTGGTAAACGTGCATGCCTTGATAAGATCCGGTTCAGACCACACCCCTCTTTTACTTGATTCTGGTGAACAAGCACACCTAGGAAACAAGGCACAATTTTCTTTTGAGTTGTCATGGTTACATCAAGATGGGTTTTACGAGATGGTGGCACAAGAATGGACACCTATTTCGTATGGTGACACGCCAATGGAGATATGGCAGAATAAGATACGCCATCTCCGTAATTTTCTGAGGGGGTGGGCAAAGAACATTAGTAGTCTATATAAGAAGGAAAAAGATCGCTTGTCTAGCTTAATTGACTTTTTAGACCGAAAAGCTGAAATCAATCCTTTATCACCCCATGAAAAAGAGATGATGAATAAGGCTAATGATGATTTAGAAAATCTTAGACGCAACGAAGAGTCCAGGTGGGCTCAGAGAGCTAAAGTAAAACATGTCCAAGAAGGAGGAAATAATACAAAATATTTTCATCTCATTGCTAATGGTAAACATAGAAGGAAGAAGATCTTCCAGCTAGAACAAGATGAAGGTACTATCATAGGACAAGAGAACTTAAAAGATTACATCTCTGAATATTACAAGAAGCTATTTGGAGATCCATCCAAGAGCTTTTTTTCCATGGTTGAGTCAGAAAACAATGATATACCTCAGATTTCCGCGGAGGAAAATGCTATTCTCACAGCTGACTTCACAGAGAAGGAAGTATGTGATGCAATTATGCAGATGGAAAAAAATAAGGCTCCAGGACCATACGGGTCCAGCTGAATTCTATCAAAAGTTCTGGAACGTTATTAAAATGGATTTGATGGCTATGTTTGAAAATTTTCAACAACATGAACTTCCTTTGTTTTAGCTAAACTTTGGTACAATTATATTACTACCCAAAAAGGAAAATGCAATTCAAGTTCAACAGTATCGCCCCATTTGTCTTTTAAATGTGAGCTTCAAAATCTTTACTAAGGTGGGTACAAACCGAATTACTTCAATCGCCCACAAAGTGATCCGACCTACACAGACTGCTTTTATGCCTGGCCGTCACATTCTTGAAGGGGTAGTTGTACTCCATGAAACCGTTCATGAACTTCATAGGAATAAAATGGATGGGGTGCTTCTTAAAATTGATTTTGAAAAGGCTTATGACAAGGTCAAATGGGATTTTTTACAACAAGCAATGCGTATGAAAGGTTTTGATCCTATATGGTGTGAATGGATTAACAATTTTGTCAGAAAGGGGAGTGTAGGTATTCGGGTTAATGCTGATATTGGGCACTACTTTCAAACTAAGAAAGGATTAAGACAAGGTGATCCATTATCTCCAATTCTCTTTAATATTATTGCGGATATGATGGCCATTCTAATTGCAAGAGCAAAAGAAGATGGTCAAGTAGAAGGTCTCATACCTCATCTAGTTGATGGTGGAGTATCTATTCTACAATACGCTGATGATACAATTATTTTCATGGAACATGACTTGCAGAAAGCTCTAAACATGAAATTAATTCTTTGTATCTTTGAACAATTATCGGGGTTGGAAATTAACTTCCATAAAAGCGAGATCTTTTGTTTCACTAAAGCAAAAGAAGTAGAAGATCAATATATGGAAATGTTTCGTTGTGAGGCGGGATCACTACCTTTTCGATATTTGGGAATTCCAATTCACTATAGGAAGCTGAAAAATGGTGAATGGAAACCTGTTGAGGATCGCTTTGAAAAGAAATTAGCATGTTGGTTAGGAAAATTATTATCATACGGAGATCGTTTGGTTCTAATTAATTCGGCTTTATCTAGTCTGCCAATGTTCATGTTATCCTTCATGGAGATCCCTAAAGGGGTACGAAAAAGACTAGACTTCTTTCGTTCTTGTTTTTTCTGGCAATGTGATCAAACACAAAAGAAAATATCGCTGAACAAAATGGAACATTATTTATAGACCAAAAGACCAAGGTGGTTTAGGAGTGGAGGTTTTAGATATTAAGAATAGAAGTTTACTCAGCAAGTGATTGTTTAAACTTTTAGATGAAGAAGGGGTATGACAAGAGTTACTAAAAAATAAATATCTACATTCTAAAAACTTATCTCAGGTGCATGCACAACCTTCTGACTCGGCTTTCTGGAAGGGCTTGATGCATGTGAAGAAGGATTTCTTTGCTAGAGGAGCATTTAAAGTAAATAATGGCCAGAATACTAGATTTTGGGAAGACACGTGGCTGGGAGAGACTCCGCTAGCTTCTCAATATCCATCTCTTTATAATATTGTGCAACAAAAAGAAGTTTCTGTCGCACAAGTATTGTCTATCAATCCTTTGAATATAACTTTTCGTAGAACCTTAGCTGGAAACAAATGGTCAAGATGGTTACATCTAGTAAATCGACTAATGGACATTCATCTAGTAGAAGAGAAAGACGTGTTTAGGTGGGATTTAACACCATCCGGAGTCTACACGGTCAAATCTATGTATTTGGACTTACTGAATGGACACACAAGGTTTCTACGTAAGTATATTTGGAAAATGAAGGTACCACTAAAGATTAGAATTTTTATGTGGTTCTTAAATCAAAAAGTTCTCTAACAAAAGATAATTTAGCCAAACGGAGCTGGCAAGGGAATCTAAAGTGTTGCTTTTGTGACAAAGAGGAAACTATACAACACTTGTTTTTCGATTGTCCTTTTGCAAAAATTATATGGCGTATTGTGCATGTGGCGTTTAATCTAGCCCCCTCCCCCCCCCCAAAGAATGTTAAGAATTTGTTTGGGAACTGGCTTCACATAGTAGATAAAAATGAGAAAGTTCAAATACGAGTGGGTGTTTGCGCTTTATTCTGGGCCATATGGCATATAAGAAATGATTTTGTGTTTAACAGGGCTTCGAATTCTTTTTTTATGCAGGCTATTCCATTAACCACACACTAGATCCGGACGTGGTCTTTTCTTCAGCCAGAGGAGCGCAGGGCGGCCATGGGTATTGGGTGTAGCCATTTAGAAACGGTTGCACAGGACTTATTCAGCCGGTGCGGCTGGTGTTTTGATAATAGAATTTCATGTTGAGGTGTTGGAGATCTTTTCTTTTTGCTCTTTTTAGATGGTTGATCCATGTGACAACTCTTTGTGACCTACGATCTGGTCTCTTTGTAATAAAAATGATGTAATAAATTTTTAATAAATCAATAAAGGCTATATGCATCACTCGATGGGCCGGGGTTATACCCCTTTCGAAAAAAAAAATGTCTCTGTCGAGTTAGCTAGCTACGGGCTCAAGAAAAGTTGCCTCCAAACTGAAAGATCTTGGAAATCGGTTACCCCCGAAAAATGCAATGCTGGGTTTCGATCTCAGCTTGGGTTTCATCATTTTCCATGGAGATGGCGTCCGTGCAATCTTTTCCCATGATTGACTTGACCGTCATCAATTGTACTACCTCTTTTCCCATGATAATAACAGAGTCCGGTACCCGCGCATTGCCTCCAAGCAACACTCCCCTATCCATCCCACGCCCGCCATGGTAATACGTACGGCGTAGATCATCACATCCCGTCGACGTCCCTATAAATACCAGGCACCTAGTACACTTGTAACCATCAGCCATAGCCAATCAATCATTCCTGTGTAGTGACTTGCCAGATAGCTAGAACCAACGATGGGGAAGAAGAGCCACCTGTGCTGCTGGTTCTCTCTGCTGCTGCTGCTTCTTGCTGGGTTAGCATCCGGCCATCAAGTTCTGTTTCAGGTACGCATTTTGATTCCATCTGTGTGTCTTGATTCCATGGGGCTGAGAATCTGAGCTCGAAAGCTTAATTAACCATGAGAATGGGTGCTTGTCCATGGCGTGTCGCTGCAGGGGTTCAACTGGGAGTCGTGGAAGCAGAGCGGTGGGTGGTACAACATGATGATGGGGAAGGTCGACGACATCGCCGCCGCCGGAGTCACCCACGTCTGGCTGCCGCCGCCCTCCCACTCCGTCTCCAACGAAGGTCCGGTCCTCCTACCCGCAAAATCCATTCCTGTCTCAACATTTGGCGTCCAAAAGGGATACAGTAAAAAAAATAGGGGGATGGAATCGAAGAAGCGTGGAGTGGAGAACATGCTATCTTTGATTGCGACGTGCAGTATGACTTGCATAGTCTATAGCTAATTTACTATTTCCTCCTGTCTATATTAGTTGATTTGAATTTGTAAAATTTAGATGAATCTATATATTAAATAGTATCAAATTCATTCAAATCTAGACAATTTAAGTGAACTAAGGGCATGTACTATGAAGGCGTTTAAGTCGCGCGCTAGGAACTTTTTCCAAGGCCATTTGGCCTGAATCCCGTTCGATTCTGGGATTTTGCCTCACGTCGACGGCACAAGATAGTCCTAAATTTCCATGCACAATATATATTGACCATGACCAGTGCTATATCCAGGCGCTAGAAAAAAGGAGTTAAGAGTCTCGTACAACACCTGGTCGCTAGCGTCGCTCGTTGTACACACAGACGCTTCAAGAATTTCAATAGCGACCGGTGTAACGCTCATCGTATTGTGCTCAGGCGCTAATCTAATTATCTGTTTTCTTGATCTTTACTTTAATTCGCGGAAGCACCCAGCTAAACGACCTGCACAGTACATGCCCTAATATGGGTCGAAAGGAGTAGTAATTCGTTAGACACGGTGCTTCGGCAGCTACCAAACGTATTTTCCTACCACTCTGTTCTACGATCAAGAAGAATACTTATAAAAAACCAACTATTACCTGTGCAGGCTACATGCCCGGCCGGCTGTACGACATCGACGCGTCCAAGTACGGCAACGCGGCGGAGCTCAAGTCCCTGATCGCCGCCTTCCACGGCAAGGGCGTCCACGTCATCGCCGACATCGTCATCAACCACCGCTGCGCCGACTACAAGGACAAGCGCGGCATCTACTGCATCTTCGAGGGCGGCACCTCCGACAGCCGCCTCGACTGGGGCCCCCACATGATCTGCCGCGACGAC
The DNA here is from genome assembly GCA_916181665.1 of Avena sativa. NCBI lineage: Eukaryota > Viridiplantae > Streptophyta > Magnoliopsida > Poales > Poaceae > Avena > Avena sativa. The sequence continues at coordinate 432,608,697 of OV702280.1, forward strand.
ACCGTCTACTCCGACGGCACCGCAAACCTCGACACGGGCGCCGACTTCGCGGCCGCGCCCGACATCGACCACCTCAACGACCGCGTGCAGCGCGAGCTCAAGGAGTGGCTCCTCTGGCTCAAGTCCGACTTGGGTTTCGACGCGTGGCGCCTCGACTTCGCCAAGGGGTACTCCGCGGCCATGGCCAAGGTGTACATCGACGGCACGTCGCCGGACCTCGCTGTGGCGGAGGTGTGGGACACCATGCCCACGGGCGGGGACGGGAAGCCCCAGTACGATCAGGACGCGCACCGGCAGAACTTGGTGAACTGGGTGGACGGGGTGGGCGGGGCCGCGTCGGCCGGCATGGTGTTCGACTTCACGACCAAGGGGATTCTGAACGCCGCCGTGGAGGGGGAGCTGTGGCGGCTGATCGACCCGCAGGGGAAGGCCCCCGGCGTGATGGGGTGGTGGCCCGCCAAAGCCGTCACCTTCGTCGATAACCATGACACCGGCTCCACCCAGGCCATGTGGCCCTTCCCCTCTGACAAGGTCATGCAGGGCTACGCCTACATCCTCACCCACCCCGGCACGCCATGCATCGTAAGCAAGCAACACCTCACTCACTGTCGCTCACTCTGTCAGATGGCACTACTACCAATTTCTTCAGAATAATCATAACGGTTTGCATGCAGTTCTACGACCATTTCTTCAACTGGGGATTCAAGGAGGAGATCGCGGCGCTGGTGGCGGTGAGGAAACGCAACGGCATTACGGCGACGAGCGAGCTCAAGATCCTCATGCACGACGGCGACGCCTACGTCGCCGAGATCGACGGCAAGGTGGTGGTGAAGATCGGCTCCAGGTACGACGTCGGGGCCGTCATCCCGCCTGGGTTCGTCACCTCTGCACACGGCAGCGACTACGCCGTCTGGGAGAAATCGGCAACACTGGAGCGGAGCTGAAGCCTGGATTGACCCGCCATTGGATCGATGATGATTTGAAGTAGTGCATGATCTATTTCTGCTATGCACATGCAGATATATGATTTAGTTAGATGCTCACTTGTACCCAAAAAGAGCTCTACGAATTGTTCACTACTGTAGTAAATAAATTACTGAGAATATGAAATGGTATAAGAGGCAATCCCACCTATTTGTATGTTTCGATGAACCCACGATCAAATTTACTTCCTAACTGGCCCAAGAAAATGTTACTCCCTCCATTCCAGATTAAGAGCATCTCCACTCGTTGGTCGAACCCAGGCCAAAAATCGGACCATTTTTCGGCCGGACGGAACTAGTTTTCGGCCTTGGTACGCCCATTTTTCCACTCGCCTACCCAGGCCGAGTACCCAAGTTCAGCTAAAATTCATTAAAGATGGGCGAATTTCATTAAGTTGGGCGAATATAGGCGGATTACATCAAATTTAAACTAAACTACTACATAATAAACTTAAAAAAAGGCCGTCGCCGTGGCCTCCGCCTGAGCCTTCGTCGTCCTACATGCCGAAGTTGCTGTGGAACACCGTGTAGTCGGGGTCGTCCCGGCCGTCATCCTCGCCGTCGTCGTCGCTCGGCGGTTGGTTCTGGCAGGAGCTCCCCTGGCCTGGGTCGCCGAACCTCCAGGGCTGGTAGGACGGGCCTTCGTCGTCGTCGAGGACGTAGAGTGGGGCACCCTGGTAGGCGATCTCACGCCCGGCCAACGCCCGCCGCCGTGCGGCCTGCTCCTCGGCCTACTGTTTGCAGGCCGAGGATGCGCTGTCGTTTCTTCTCCCAGTCCTTCCTAGACCATTCCAGGATGTCCGGCGAGGAGGGCTCCACCGGCGACGTCTGCGGCGCCGTGTCGCGGAGTGACTGCTCCAGCGCCATCCCCAAGGCGTCGGCGAGTCTTCTGTCTTGGGGCGGCGGAGACGCAGGCGGCTGGTTGGCGACGTCGTCGTCCGTGGCTCGCCGACGACGATGCCGCGTGAGCGTGTCCGCGGCGGCGAGCGCACAGGCGACTCCGCCTCGCGCTTGACTGTCGTCGGCGTGTGCAGCGGCTCCGAGCCGAAGGAGTGGGATGCTGACGCGGAGGAGGACGAGCTCATGCTCGCCATCCTCCTCGGCATCTAGTTCGGCGGAGGGCGCCGGCCCGACCTGGCCGCCGGCGTCGGTGTGCGTGGAAAGCCGAGTCGCGGCGTCTTCCCGCGGTTGATGTGCTCCATCACCGCCATGAGCGTCCGGCCTGGCACGCTCCACCAACGCCGGCGGACAGCCGAGTTGTTGCGCTTCGGCGGCGACTCGTTCGGTGGTCCCTCGTGGCGGGCGAGCTCCTGTTCGCCCCGGTCCGCGAAGTACTGCTCCCAGTACAGAAGGTTGTCGGTGCTCTCGGCTTCGGAGGGGTCGTCCATGTCGCCGATGTACTCTTGGACATCGTACGGCATCTCCTCCGGCGTCGGCACCGGCAGGATAGGGATGCCGCCGGCGCTCAACTTCCACCCCGGAGGCATCCGTGTGTCCGGCGGCGCCATATAGCCGGCGTTGTACAACATGCGTGCCTCCCAAGCCTGGAGGATGCGCCGGCCGAAGCCGTTTCGCCGCAGCGCCATCGCTGGAGTACCGTTCAGCCATGGTTGGGAAGGGAAACAGTGAGAGAGGTTTCGCCGGAGTTTGGGCTTGTGGGCTTGGGGAGATGTGAGAGAGTGTGAAGATCTCCGGCGAGGGGTACGGCTTATAAAGGCCGAGGTAGGCGGCGAGGGCAGGAGGGTGTAGTGGTGAGGGCGAGAAAAGGGGAAACGGCGGAAAGTTAGTGCCCGCGGGTCCGTCGTGGGAGCCGAGGCGGCGAGGGTGGGAGCTAATGTCCGACGGTCGCCGTGTGGTTCCGAGGATGACAACGACTCGGCTTCCGTCGCTGACTCGGTAGGTCCACGCCGTTTATTTTTTTCGCCGAGTTCGCATACCCGGAAACCTGGGTTCGGCGTGGGTAGTCCGGACCAAAATTAGCCCAAATCCGGCCAAAAATAGGTCCCTGAGTACGCGACTGGGCCAATTTTCGGCGTCTGAACCGAATTTCGGCATCCGGATAGGCGAGTGGATAGGCGAGTGGAGATGCTCTAAGTACTAACTTTGATCAAATATTTAATAAAATATATCTATCTTTACTATTAAATTCGAGTTGGTGGCTCACTTTGCCTATCAAACATTGGAAGGATCTGGTCTATCCAAAACGCCTATCAAACACTGGACGGATCTGGACCGCCCACTAAATAACATTTTAGAAAGTTAAAAAATCACCATACGGAGTTGCTACAAATCAAATAGGAAATATATCACGATAATAAAAAAGGAATCAATCACAGGACCACTACCATACAGTAACTACGTACATGAAACGTCACATAGAGTATGTACCGAAGAGAGAAACGATTATATTGGGATAGCTTGATTAAATGGACGTGGCATGCATTAAATTCTAATTAGAGAAAAATAAGTATGTCTAATTAATTATCTTTCTCTAATTAAGCAGGGACGTGAGAAAAATCTCACATTTCTTGCTTTGATTATGGATCTCACACGGCCGGTGAAGTATAATTTTAATTAAATATGATTGGGGTATCAATTAGAGAAGAATAATTAAAGTAGAATTTGGCACACACTGCGGATGTATCATTTGTGCATTTTTCTGCACCGAAACAACCCCTCTAATAGTAAGTTTAGTTTCTTGACATTGAACCAACTTAGTGGTGTCACAAGCACCGTCAGATGTGATCATCACATGCGACCATATGGCATTTAACCTAATTAGAGGGTTCTAAAACAAGTTACACAAGAAAACGAAAAGAAAAAAAACAAAGAAGACAAGCCATTTTCACTATACATTTTATTACTATAGATTTTCGCTCGGTCATAAAGGGCCTTAACTTATAACCATTAGGGATGAGGGCCAAGAAATCTACTACCTTCATTCCGGTTTATAAGGCAAATACATAATTCGAGAAAATAGTTTAATCATAAATTTAGCCAACAATATATGAATCATATGTCACAAAAATTGTACCATTGGAAGCATATTTTAAATACGATTCTCATAGTATATTTTTTACTAAATATAATTTGTATTTTTTTTACCAAATTTACGGTTAAACTATTTTCTTAAAGTATGTATTTGGCTTATAAACCGGAATGGAGGTAGTACTATAGTTCTAACCATATATTGTTTTCAACGGTGTATGTTAGATATAGATAATATATTATAAAAATGTACGCATTGACAGATAAAGGAGAATCAAATGTTGACGGTGGTAAATCCATTGATGGGAGTTTAGAAGAAGTTCAATAATGGAAATATGGTCAGATAGAGAGGTAACTAAAGTTTACCAAAGAAGAGGAGGACACAAAAATTTGCCATAGTATCTGGAGCATGTCTCCCTAGCCGCACACATTTATAAAAATATTATATTTATTAATGCATATACACATGTTCTTCTTGTTCCATAAAGAAAATAGTTATTCAAAGTGACTTGAGGTAGGTCGGGGCGATAAAGTAACAACGTCAAAACCTGAGGTAGCATTGACATGGGCTTGCAGAAAAATTGGAGAGGAGAAACATTGTGCTACTTCTTGTCATAATTTACGAGGAAAAATACTATAGGAGAGAATGATAGGGATTACCATGAAACAAATATATTTTTGTATTTTCGGCTTATGTATGTATTGTGTTAGATAAATACAATGTGTAGTACAATATTTTTTAATCGATATCTTCATATATTATATTATTAATCCGTAGCAACGCATGGGCATTTAGCTAGTATCTATAATATTTAACAAAAAACATTAATAAAATATACTATATAGTGATAAAAGTCAAATCTTACTAATTTTGATCGAATATTTAGAAAAATATATTTACATCTACAATATTTAACAAAAATATTAAGAAAATATACTTTATGGCGAATCTAATGATATTGATTCAGTATTGTAAATATTCATATTTTTTTGTAGAATTTTGATCAAACTTAGAAAGGTTGAATTTTGACTAATCCTTAGCCCGTCTTATATTTTAGGATGCAGGGGGTACTTCTACAAGAGTTGTCTTTAGTATGCTTCTTCGCAGAGAACCAAGCACCCACTCGCTGGTTTGACCTTATAGTGGTGAGCTCGCTCATCCGGGTTTTGGCCGCACATGTTTTAGTCGCAACTGCGATCGAATTTAACGGAGTGCTATCTCGAGTGGCTCATCTATCCAATAATTTTGACTAATCCTTAGCTCGTCTTATATTCTTTCTGTGTTGGTCAACGTTTTTATGCTTCTGCACATATTATTTGGAAAATAAAAAGGAAAGAGGAGCTCCATAAACATTCACTATGACCGAAAAGGTGAAACAACATGGAAGTTTTGACAAAGGGAATGCAAAATTTCATCATAGTTCGTCATTGTCTTTACTGCACATGTTGATTACTTTCTCTGTTCCAAGATAGAGGATGTTTTAGCTTTTTTCTGAAACACAACGCCTTTTAATGTGTAAATTCACTCATTTTGCTCCGAACATATACACTAAAGATTGTGATATATGTGTACCAAAAAGGGTAAAACATCTTATAATTTGAAACAAAGCGAGTATGATTTAACTTGGTACCATAAATATGCACAAACCGGCATACCATGAGATATAAAGTAGTGTTTCATGATAGGTAGGAGGGGCACGATGGTAAATATTGATCAACTAGCCCAGAATGATGTGAATGAAAGAGGAGATGGGCCTTAGCCCATGGTTGACCATTCCAACTAAGCCTCCACCTACTAGGCTTCTTGCTCATCTTTGACTTTATCTTTTTTTATCTTGTAGATATCTTTTATGTCCATGTGTGTGCACGATAGATGAGCATATCAACCATGGCATGTCCGTTCTTTTGCATATCACCATTAGCACAACACGAATATATCAAGTGTAAAGCAAATGCAAGGTCAAAGTGCAAGTAACTGTTTGAAACATTATCCAAATGTGGGAACTCATAAAAACTCATGAAAGTGGTCAATATAGCACTCAAAACATTTGAAATAGAAATTGGTCAAAAAAATTATGCAATTGCATGAGAATTTTTGCACAAACACATGAGGAAGCATATTAGAAACATTATCAAATGTGCAAACAAAACATTAGAAAGAATAAGTTTTCATTATATTTATTGTAGCAACAATATGAGAGATTTGACAACACTCATGATAATACATGCTCAAAATCGCATTACGGTTGCACACAAAACATCGGAGAAAGAAATTATTTAATTTTTTTGCAACACATAAAGCATGACTATCAGTGATCATGGGAACATGATTGCCAAAAAGGAATTCTAAATCATCAACATGTTTGCAAATAAACCAAAATAAAGATAAACTGGTTGACATGTTTGATGCAAAGCATGCAATCCAATCACCAAGTGGAAAAAGGAACTCACATGAATTATGCTCTCAAATTCTCTTTTTGCCAACTCATGCACATTCAAGTTTGACATAGGAGTATGGGTACCTATACACACAATATATGAAAAAAAAATGTATGTGCATGGTATGTGAACACATCATCCATCATGATGCATCTTCTTGTTTGCACATCACCATTAGCATCAAGAAAGTTATTATGCAAAGCATGACCTATAAGCAAGGTGTTATGGCATGGTCAAAGTGCGATGCATCAAAGTGCGGTGCATCAAAATTTCCAAAAATTGAGAAAGCTATGAGGAGTCTCTTTTTCAATCAAATTATCATCATTGCAATCAAAGCATTGGGAAGAGAAATTGTTCAACATATTTGATTCAATTAGTAAGGAAAAAATGACGCGGCTATAGCATGGCATGTCTATATCGATATCGTCACAACTATATGACTCTACATGTTCAACAATGTGTGAAGGCAAAATATCACATGGTGAGTCAAAGTAGCATGTGTGATGGCTCAGTTGATGTGGAGCCTGTTGGGAACCCCAAGAGCAAGGTATAAAGCAGCACAGCAGCAAGTCTTTCCTCAGTAAGAAAACGAGGTTATCGAACTAGTAGGAGGAAGGAAACGTCACACTGGTGTTGCAAGCAAAGCGGAGACCTGCACAATACATACTCAAGACTTTGCCCCAACTAACAGTGAGGTTATCAATCTCACCGGTTAATGTAATAAAGGATTAAATGTATGGTGTGGAAGGTAATGGTTTGCAGCAAGTAAACAAGTAATAATGGAGGATGTATCAATGGTAAAGATTGGACCGTGGTCCATAGTTCACTAGAGGTGATCTCCTTAGATAAACAACATGGCATGAAGGATAAACAAATTACAACAGGGCAATTGACAGGAACTGAGTAAGGCATAACAATGCAATACCAGACAAAAAGATCCTATGATATTCGATTGGGCAATACAAAAATATACATAGACCGCCATCCAACTACATTTATGACTAGAAGTCCACCTTCAGGTTATCATCCGAACCCCCTCCAGTATTAAGTTGCAAGCAACAGACAACTACTTTAAACAAAGTGTGTAAGGTAAACAATCCACTTGTTCCATGAACAAGAGACTATTGTTTTCTCCCTAGTAGCAACAACATATCTATAACCGAAGAGATTTCTATCACTTCCCTTAGAAACTAGAGGCATGAACCCACTATCGAGCATAAATACCTCCACTTGGAGTCACCAGCAACTACTTGGCCAAGATAGCTACTAACAACGGAGAGCATGCAAGATCACAAACAACACAGACATGATAGAATCATAAAGACAAAACCATTAATCAAACCAACATAATAATCTCAATATCCATCGAATCCCCGCAAACACAACATGCATGATTACAAATAGATTAGATCTTGATCATGAACGAGGCTCACAAGTTCTATACATGAAAGCACAAGGAGGAGATATAACCATCTAGCTACTACATGGACCCATAGTCCAAGGTGGAACTACCCACGCATCATACCAGAGAAGAAGGCCTCCGGGATGATCTCCCCTCCGGCAGGGTGCCGGAAAGAAATTCAGATCCTCCGATCTAGGGACGATGGTGGCGGCGGCTACAGACGGTTTCGTGGAGTTTTGATTGGGTGCCTAGGGTTTCTGCATCGGGGGCTTCTTATAGGCGAAGAGGCGAGGATGAGAGGCGACCAGGGTGTAGCATCCCAATTGTCTAACAATTGCAATGCTACTAGCCTAGTCTATATAAAGGCTACTTCATATATATAATTGTTGCATCATCATTACATCATGCTCATGTCATCATGCCACCTTGCATTTGAGCATCATATAAACCCTCTTTCTTTGGTTCTTCTCTCATATGCATTGTAAATTGTATTGCCTCTTGATATTGTATTTGGTTCTTGATATATTGTTGAAATGCCCAAGTTGAGTTGGGGGCATATCTTTTATTCAACTCCACCACCTTTCTTTCACCACCTTACAATTCCACCATCCCATTATCCATGAGATTGTAATTATTTTTCTTTTGGTGTTTAATCTAGCTCATGAGAGATAGGGTGGGTCCAATCCTATAAATTCTTTTGCTTGGCCTTTACTCCACATTTTGGGGATGCATGAGAATAATTCCATGTTTATTACTTTATTTTCACAAGGATGACACATGGCATTAAATGCTTGCATGGGCCATGCAAGAACAGGTCTTTTGGATTTTAATTGAAATCCTTTGAGTGGATCATCCTCTCACTTCTCTCTCTCTCCTTCTTTTGCTTGATCTAGCTTGATGCATGCAAAACCCTAAACCCCTTTGGTTGGTCTTGCCTTGACCATGCTCTAACCCTAAAAACCCTCACCACCTTTTTTTCCCCCTCCTCTCTTTTGACTAGATCTTGTTTGAGCTTGGCTTGATCTTGTTTGGTTTTGTCAAAAGAGCACACACCACCCTCCCTCATCTCTCTCTCATCTAACCCTCTCTCTTTAACCTTCCCCCTACCCTAGCTACCCCATCTAACCCTAACCCGAGCCATACCCCCCTCTAATCTAACCCTAGTTCCTCCCTCTCTCTCGGCCTCTCTCTCTCTCACCTAGCTCGGCCCCACCTAACCACCCCCTCCCATGTGCATCCCCTTGGTCCCCCCTCTCTCCAAACCCTAGCCAAACCCGAGCCACCCCTTCTCCCTTTTGCATAAAAGTGGCCACCACCTCCCATGTGCCTCTCCCCTCTCCCTCATCACCCCAACCTCCCCGGGCACCCCAGATCGAGATCTGAGACCCCAGGAACCCCTCTCCCTCCTTCCTCCTTCCCCAAGCATGGCCATGGCCACCCCATGCCCCTCTAAACCCTAGATCGGCCAGGCCAGAAGAAGGGCGGTTGGAGCTGTGCTAGAAGGTGTCCCAGGCGTCCAGGAGGTTCATCTCGTTCCCCTACATCACGTTGTACCGGAGGTCGCCACTGAAGCTCGCCGGAGAAGCCTCGCCGCTGCCGTGCCCGTGCGCACCAGGAGCTCCGGCCAGCCAGCTACGCGCCGGATCGCGGCCACCCCGGGCTCCTCCGACCACGCCGTCGAGCTCCTGGTGAGCCCCTCTACCTCCCAGACATTGTTCCCTCCTCTCTAGTGCACCGTAGCGTCGCCGCCGTCCGTCGAACACCCCGCGTGCGCCGCCGCGCGCCGCGCTCTGGCGACAGCAGCAGCTACTGCAGCTTTTGCCTCTGTTCCTCGTCGGAGCCCGCGCGCTGCAGCCCTCCTCCGTACTAGCCACCTGAACGAAACTTGTAGCCGGTAGCGCCCTCTTCAACTTTGGTTTTTGCGGCTTGGCAAGAATCGCCGTGGTTCGCTCGCCATCGTCGCCGGAAGGCGGCCAGATCCGTCGCCGGCAGCGTCGCGTCTGTCAGCGCGCAGCGTCAGTTCCGACAGCCGCTGCGCGTTTTGCACAGAGGCCCCTGCCGTTTTTCTCGCCTCAACCCGCACCCCATCCGGCCCACCTGCCAGCCCCTGCGGGAGTTTTGCAAAAAGGCTCCTCCCCTTTTGGCTTTGCAGCCCGCGCAGTCCCCGGACCGCCCACGTGTCGCCTCCTCGCTGGACCATGTGTATGTTGTGGCCCTGCGGTTCCCTGGCCCACCTGTCATCGGCTGTGGCTAGACTAACCCTGGGTGAGAAAAGTTTTTGCGTGCGCGTGTTGTCCCAGTCAGCACCGACCCCACATGTCACTGGCTGTGGGTAGAATCTGTCTGAGTAACAAAAGTCCAGGAATCTTTCTGTTTCAAATTCAAACCTTTTCAAATTATTTCAAATTCAAATTCAAATTTCAAATCTGTTTAAATATGATTTAATCCATAACTTTCAAATGGTTTAGAATTTGAATTCAAACTTAATATGAAAAATGTTTTATTTTTGAATGTTAATTCAAATCTTTAATCAAATATTTTCAGAATTAATTTAAATAGTCAAACCTTTGACTTTGACCCCTTTTGACTAATTTTGACTTTTAAATAAATTTAAATTCACAATTCCAAATAATACAAATAATATATGTTTTCAAATCAGAAAAATGTGAGGATTTCAAATATGCCATCCAAAATATATTTTGGGCACTTAGAATTTCAAGTTGAATTAAATTATAATAAAATGCCCTTTTCCTAATTAATTAATAACTTTTGATTTATAACTCCAAATTTAACAAATGATATGTCTAAAATGATCAGCTCGACGAGACCTTTCTGTTTATGCATTCCATGTTCTGAATTGCAGCATGCATCATATAAATATAATGTAAACAGCAATTAATATGAGGATAAAATGTGGCCAAAACTCAATAAAATGTTTATTTCTTGTATTCTACACCTCACCCATGCCATGCTACATTATTGCCATGCAACTTGTGCATCATTCATCATGGCATGATTGTTTGCTTGACGCATTTTAATCCTATGCTTGTGCACTTTATTTATGTTGGCCCTTGTTTGTTTGGTTCTTCGCCGAATAGACACTGAGCAGGGGATATATCAAGAGACCCAGGAGCACTACCCAGATCCTTCTCTCGCTTCAACTGAGCTGCCAGGCAAGCACTACCACATGCTTGCATACATTTAGTACCTATTGCCTCTATCTTATTCTTGCATCATTGAGTCACGATTGCATTAAATTGAATCCCAAGTATTGCATAGCCTTTACTATTAAACCCCACCGAAGCTTGTTCCTCCATCCCATGAGCCATTACTACAGGAGTTATTTGAGCCATGCGAGTCGTAGAACAGCATGTGTAGGGTATGTGAGTGTCTGTTGGATAACGAGGTACCTAAACAACTTAACTTGAGTAGTAATGAGATAACTAATGAAAGTGGCACCGGTGAGCAATATCTGCTATTTGGTTTTTCCTGCTCACTTGTGTCCCGTAGGACCCCGAGTACTTGATTCCTGTTCCTTGAATATTCGTGCTGTCCACATCCGGGAGGCTTATGGGACCCCCCTGAGCCAGAGCTTGATTCATTCTTATTTCTTGGGGCCACAAACTAGTTTGAGGTTTTATTTACTATCCTGTACTTATGCCATGCCTTACTGTTTTATTTACGATTGTGCGAGGAGCACCTGTATTGTTTAGGTAAGCGGAGTGTTTTCGCGGTATCGACAAGCCCAGTCACATTTTCGGGTTCCCGGTCGTTTACAGCCACTGGCGCAAACCTTGAGTCCGTCTCGGGGTCAGCTAACTTCGTTGCGGGTGTACTCAATGGGGTGGCCCCCTGAAATATTTCTGAATCCTGTGATTGCTTTGTCGTGAAAGCCTCGTTGGGTTTTGATTTGGTTTTTCCGAGGTTGATCGAGTGTGTGTTGCTATTTGTGCACCCCTGCAGGGCAAAACTTTCTGAAAGCCGTGTCCGCGGTTATGGACGACTTGGGGCACAGTTTCTCGATCATAGACAAGCATAACTAAAGTACCGCTTTAATTTGACTAAGTAACTGACTAGTAAATAGTGCAACACTCATGGAATGGTTAATAAAATTGCCAACGGATGGGGGGTTGTTCGTCCGCTTCCTCGTTGGTAAGCGAGGAGGAGGATGGATCTGAAGGTATTACTGTTATAACTGTTGTCATTATTCCACGGACATCCGTCTATCTTTGGTTAGGCGGATGGTTAGCGAGTATCTATAGAACTGTTAGGATTTATCTTTTGCTGCAATTGCGTCACCCCAGGTTGTGTCCCCTTTAGAGGCATAAAGACTTGCTGAGTACCCCTAGGGTCTCACACGATAAATTGTTTGATTCAGATGAACAGGTACACTCACAAGATGGATACTGGGTGGAGGAGGCGGACGATGTGGGCAACGATCGTTCGGTGTAAAGATTCCGGGAACGGGGATCCGTGAGATCTGTGGGCGGGATGTGCTTATTTATGGGGCATCTTATGCCGTTTGCTTCTTATCCGTACTCGGATCTTGTTTGCCGCTTCCGCCTGATACTCGGATGTTTGATGTATGAGGAGATATCATAAACTATTATATCTATCTAGGACATTTGAATCTTGCCATATGGCGTTGCTATATTTTCCTTTCTTTTTAGATGGAATGGCTCTGATGTACTGTTGTATGGTGGCTTGCATACATACTCATTTGTGTATGTAGTTGATCCCTTCGCCTGCCGATTATGCCGCCCGTTCTTGTCTCGATGTTTGGAAATGGTTGGGACGGCCAAAAGGTCTACCTGTGAGTGGCATTTGGGCCCCACCGTACTATTTCAACCATTTCCGCTCATCCAGGATTGCAACTAGGAGCGTAATTCACCGAGGTAGTTACACAGGGGCTCCATACCCTGCCTAGGCGCGGCACCCTGGCCATGCCTAGGGGGGTCTTGTTGGAGATATGCCCAAGAGGAAATAATAAAGTGGTTATTATCATATCTTCATACTTATGATAAATGTTTACATACCATGCTATAATTGTATTAACCGGAAACATTAATACTTGTGTGATTTGTAAACATAAAAGAGTCCCTAGTAAAGCCTCTTGTTAAACTAGCCTGTTGGTTAATATATGATCATGGTTTCCTGATCATGAACATAGAGATGTCATTAACAACAGGGTCATATCATTAGGAGAATGATGTGATGGACATACTCCTATAGTTAAGCGTAGCATAAAGATTAAGTTATTTAATATAGTTCATTGCTATAAGCTTTCTGATACATAGTAACCTAATTCCTTAGACCATGAGATCATGTTAATCACCATCACCGGAAGGATGCTTTGATGACATCAAACACCACACCATAACTGGGTGGCTATAAAGGTGGCATTGAGTGTTCGGAAAGTATGTGTTGAGGCACATGGATCAAGAGTGGGATTTGTCCATCCATATGACGGATAGATATACTCTGGGCCCTCTCGGTGGAATGTCATCCAATTAGCTTGCAAGCATGTGACTGGCTCACAAGGGATCACATACCACGGGAACGAGAAAAGAGTACTTATCGGTAACGAGGTTGAACTAGGTATGCAGAGATACCGACGATCAAAACCTCGGATAAGTAAACTATCATGAGACAAAGGGAAATTGGTATCGTATGTAAGTGGTTCATTCGATCGCAAAGTAATCATAGAAATATGTGGGAGCCATATGAATTTCCAGATTCCTCTATTGGTTATTGATTGGAGAAGTGTCTCGGTCATGTCCGCATAATTCACGAACCGTAGGGAGACACACTTAAGGATTCGATGTTGTTGAGTAGTTATGGAATGATGAGTAAGAGACCGAATATTGTTTGGAGTCTCGAATGGGATCCGGGATATCACGAGGAGATCCGGAATGGTCCGGAGAATAAGATTCATATAAGGAAAGTCATGTTTCGGGGTTGGAGAATGGTTCCGATGTTTCATCGGGAATGTTCTAGAAGGTTCCGGAATGTCCGGCACTCCGGAGGGGAAGGGTACATGAATGTGTCATATCAAGTTGGAATGATTGCATCATGTACTAGGTGTCATCGCTGAACAAAATAAAGGGTTTAATCAAATCCTAGTTTGAAAAGTCAAACGCCAATTTGAAAAGTCAAACGGCTGTTTTGTGAGGTGGAGGGGAAGTAGGAAACCTACTTGGGAAGGAGTTCCCTCCCTCCACCGCCGGCCCACTTGGAGACCGAGTTGGGGAGGGACTCCCCTTCCCTTGGCGCGCCCCCTCCACCTATATAAGGAGGGGCAGGGCTGCCCCTCCTAGGACATACAACACCACGCCCTCTAAACCCTAACCCTAGCCGCCGCCGCCCTCCATAGCTGCCGTCGCCTAGGGCAACTCGCCGCCGCCGCCTAGGTCAAACCCTAGCCGTCGGCCTTGCCCCTCCTTGGTGCGTCTAAACCCTAGATCGCCAAGGCTCTCTCTCATAGTCCACCATACTTGCTCGGCTTAAGGCGAAGCCCTGCGAGATCTCCTCTCTACTTCCGGTACCACACCGTCGTGCTGCCGGAATCGCGAGGAGAGTGCTACAACCTCCGCTGCCTGCTGGAACAAGGGAGAGGAAGGTCTTCATCGAGTACCGAACGTGTGACCGACTGCGGAAGCGCTGCCGGAACGCAGCGCCAGAAGGATCGTCTACGCGATCTTGAGATCGGAAGTGTACAAATACATCATCCACAAGAATCTGCTCTCGTTAACCGCTTTGGAATCTTCGAGGGTGAGTTCCTCTATCGACTCGTTGCTACAATCTAGTAGATAGATCTTGCCTTGTGTGTGTGCTTGCGGTAGAAATTTTTTGTTTTCCATGCTACGAACCCCTACAGGTCTGGCTACCCTGTCCTGCTTCTCCGTCTCTCCTCTGGACTTCGTGTCGCCCACGGTAAAATATTGACTTTGGCTTTTGTCCTGTCCAATTTCGAGAATATTGATTTTCTGCATTTCTGAAACCAAAGACAGAAGAAAATAGGCAACTGACACTGTTGGCAACTTGTTAATAGGTTAGTTCCAGAAAATATATAAAAACACCTCAAAGTGTAGACAAAGCAAGGCAAAGTAGATACTAAACAAGCATGGAACATCAAAAATTATAGATATGTTTTCGACGTATCAATGTGACATGGCAACATAATCAAAAGCATGCAAGCAATCGAAAGTCATCATGCCCTACTGACTTTTCACGGCAAAATATTTGTGCCACAGTACAAGTTTGCACGGCAAATAAAATTGTTGTCTTAAACATTGCACAAGTCTGCCGCAATTACGAACGGACAAAATTGATCACATTAACTGCAACACCAATTAAATATACCTAATAAGAACATATATTTATTTAACTGCAGTAGAAAGCTGTTCCTATACACAACTTAATTATAACTAACTACATTTAAACTATGCCTAAGGTTCAACATTTGCTCCATGAGGCGAACCAACTCCCCCTGAATCCTGTTGATGTCACCTTGAACCGAGTTTCTAGCTTGAATCCCCGCAGATCCGAATCTAGCATCGAATTCCTGTTCGACAATTTCGTAAATGAACTCGTCGGCCTTTTGCCACATATGCTTCAACAGATCTTGCATGATCGGGTTGTGCTTTTCATCAACCTAGACGAGGAGCTTGCACTTCAGAGTTTCGAAGTGGCAGCCCAAGAACTTGCGGCTGGTATTCTCGTCGGTCTATGCAATGAGGCAACATGGCTTCATATGATTGCCACGGTGGTAACTAATGGTTTATTGGTTGCGAAACCGCTCCTATATTGTACATCGATGCATTTGATCCACCGTGACAATTTCTCCTATGAAAAAAAACCCAAATGAGATAAGAGAAACCCCCCAATTGATTAATCAAGATCGATCGATTGAAACAACCAAGATAATAGAACACTCCAATTGATTGATGAGATAAAATTAATTGAATCAAAACAACCAAAGAACAAAACAGCCCCAATTAGATAAAAATGGATCGGTAGAAAAAACCAAGCAAAAGAAAACCCCGGTCAAAGAGAGAAGCATTTACATCGGGGAAAGCACCGCCGTGGAGAGGAATAATGATGCCTCGTCGTTGCTCCGCCATCTTCATGTCGATATCACGCGTTGCCACATCGAGCGTATCCTCCACTGCCTCCGCCAACCGATGAAGATTCTCCGATAGGATTTGGGAAGAGTACTAGGAGTAGAACAGAGAGTATGTTTGGGGGAAGCGAGGGGAAGGGGGCCAAGTATACACGGAGCCTAGGCAGTTGTGGGACACACAAGTCAGCGATACATGCTTGTCGCGTCAGTGTCGCGTGTTTGACTAGTCTCCGCGGTGGGACCAAATATAAACGTCCAGTCAAATCTGTGGCACAGTAATTATAACATCTTTCACCTACCATGGTATAATTTTCTGCTTTTGCATCTTCACAACTACCATGGCGTAATTTTCTGTTGGTATCAGATCTACCACTGAGAAAAATATGTGCATGAACCGCTTGCCACCGCCAAATGGATATCCGCCGGCCAACCAGCCTTCGTAGGTACTTTTTTATTGTGCCACCCCAGAAAAGTGTCGGGGACAAGGGTATTTTTAGTGACTATAATAATCTTGAACAACTAGCAGCAAATTGAAGCTCTCATAGAAACTCTGCAATTACTATCTCCATCTTCGGTAGTAAGGAATAACATCTTCGTCTTCTTATCGACTCATTCTTCTAGCCGGAATAGTTCCGTTTTGGCAGAAGAGTCTTTCATTGGTGATCGTTCTTCTGTGGTTTCGTCAGACATGTGATGCCTCGGGTCACTATGCCATCCTCGAAGCTCACGGAACCGCAGCTTAACCATCACTGTGATTTCCCATGTGTGGAATATAAAGCGTGGCGGAGATTTCGTTGGCATGGTGGAGTTACTTCACACGCGTGGTAACACACGCCACACACGTTCTTTTCCGATTTCACACGTTGCACAAATCTTGGTGGCAGCCTTATAAATAACCATGGTGGTAATTTCACATGTTATCAACTTCGTTCTGTCCCTTTGCCTCCGTGTCATCTTCAACCTCATGGCCTTGAGCTCTCCGATGAACTAAGCGTAAAACCCTAGCCATTCCCTCCAATCTCACTTCAACACCTACACGATGGCCAATTTTGGCTTGGAATCGAGCGCGGCGGCAAAAGAGTCGGGAATGCCCTGGTTCTTGAGGTGAATCCTTCGTCGGAGACGCCGGCTCCGGAGGTCACTGCCGCCGCGAGTACGTCCACCGACAACGACCATAAAGCGGTTACATCCTTCCCAACCAGAGATGCTTGATCCTCCTCTTCTAGCACTAGAGATGCATGCTCAACACTGCGACACTACACCACTGGGCACTTCCAGAAGCAAGAGAGGCAAGCGGTCTTCTTGGTGTGAGCCATATCCAAGTGATGTGTTCTACCGCAGAGCGGGTGGTGTGGCCACACATGAAGAAGACGCAATTTCTAGATAGGGGGAAGTTAGGGTTTTTAAGGAAGTCGAGTCACCGAGAACTAACTATACACACTATAATGATTTATGACTTCACTATGTGAGAAGGGGTATAGTTTGTTTTTTTATAATGGTGGGGGTAGATATATAATAAGTGTAGATGATTTCGATTGGACAAATCGTGTGCGAAGCAATAGTTATGGTCCTAGAAAACTTTTTGAGTACAATGTCCCTGTGAAAGAGTCTACCTAAGCCACATGCAGACAGTAATTTTTTTGCGGCGTTAATGATCTTCCACACCACACACAGAACTTCCATATGCAATGGGAGTCTTAATAGACCCATCTGTACTAGTGGTTGATCCACCGATCCAGAAGTTCACATCCTAGTATTTGTATCAGTAGCATTATTATTATGAACATATTTGTTTAAACATCTATTTGAATACTAATAAATGTTATATAACAAACACATGTTTAGTGCCTATGGTGTACAAGTTTGAATTACTAAATATTTTTCAACTTAGTGTCACTTAGTTGACACAAAAATTCAGAAACTATGCAGCCAAATAGAATTGACACGACCAACTTGGTCTTGAATAACCAACTTAGTGTCACTTAGTTGACAGAAAAATTCAGAAACTATATGTGCAGCCAAACATAATCGACACAACCAACTTGGTCTTGAATAACCACTCGATTGACTTCTAAGTACAGATAAAAAAGGACTTCTAAGTACAGATCAAACAAAACAGTCATACTACATTTTTCTTACACGAGATGAAGTATTTACTACAAAACTGGTGAACATTTTTCTAAAACTTATGTGGCCAAATTTGAATAATTAACTAAGAATTAGACACGCCTCAAAACAAATCTATCTATCTATTATCTACTAAAAGCAATATAAGGATGCCTAATAGAGACACCACGTTAAGCCACATCACCCAAATTATGTAGGTAGTTAGATCCAAATTTTGTGGCTGAGATTTAATGAGAGATTAATGGTTACGTAACTCCCTAATATGGCCTGACACGGTATATGTTAAATATAACTATCAAACATGAAAGTAGACGTGCAAAGGAAATAGGATGATATAGTTTGTAATTCGGTTCGGGTGGCCGGCCAGATCACAACAGATAAAAAACTGATGCCTAAATAAAGATGTTTAATTGGACATGGACTCCCGATTAGCCCATAAAATAAGGAGCAGTCCTGCAGTTACTTATGCACACGGTCAAACAAAATATTGAATCTGTATGTCCTTATGTGTTACATTTACGTACATACCTATAGACACGGTACACATATATGCCTTTTTTTTGGGTACACACATATATGACGACCCATGATTAGTAATAAGGAACTAAACTATGCAAGAGTGTATCAGCTAAACTTAGAGTTGGCTAACATAAATTCTCGCCTACGTGTGTTGGTTAAGTTTTTAAAACAGAGTGAAAGAGAGTTAAATCAAGCACCATGTTGATTTGTTCCCGATAACATGACCAAGTAAAATCCATAGACTTAGAGGTAGAGAAATTAAATAATTTTAAATTAAGAATCCTGTTGATTTGTTCCCGCCAACACGACCAAGTAAAATTCTCGCCAAGAGGAAGAGAAGTAATATTCTACGGTTATGGAAAAAGGGGCCAGAAATTACATGGCCGTCATAATTACGGCATAGAAAAAATATTCCACTCATACATTGTCTCAAGAAAAAAAATATGTAAGCCTATTTTACTTTATAATTTACTAAAAAGACAAGCAACAAATACGATAAAATATAACCATAATTTAGAGTCCATAACTAAGATAAATCACGTGAGGGCAATTCGAGGTAGTTCACACAAACGGTACAATATTTTCTAAATTTGGATTTTTTTTGTGTTAAGTTCACTAAAGATAATAAAAGTTCAAAAAAATTGGGGTAATCTCCTAATTATCAACTAACATGTATGTACAAATAATAAGAATAGAATTCGCTCTATTGGTGTATAAAACCTTGTATATATATATATATATATATATATATATATATATATATATATATATATATATATATATATATATATATATATATATATATATATATGGGAAATAGCCTGCTAAACACGGGCGTAGCTACGCATAGCGTATCCACCGTTGATTCTATCCTCTTTTGATATAGGGAGCACATGTATCCAGACCCAGGAGTTGTCTAAGAACTAACGCCGTTAGTGTTCCTTTGCCATGTAAAACAAACCTTGTTTATTTTCGTTTGCATGAGGCACTAAGAAGCAACATGCAAAACAAAGCTTGTCTAGTTTCGTTTGCATGAGGCAAACCCTAAGGAGCAACATGCAAAACAAAGCTTAACTAGTTTTGTTTGCATGAGGCAAACCCTAACGAACAACATGCAAAACAAAGATTGTCTAATTTCGTTTGCATGAGGCAAAAAAACAATACACTAAACCAGTTAGATGAAATTTTAGGGTTTGCATAGTACCACAAACCTTCACTAGGGTTTGCATACTATGTAGAACTCATTTTAAGCCTTGTTGACTTATCTTTCCATATTAGATGCTAAACGTTTCTTTGCCAAACAGCGAGCTAAGATTTTTAGGGTTTCCACGAGCCCCTAGGAATCGCATGCAAGTACACACACGCGCTGCTTCAAACGCCGTTAGGCACCGTTAGTACTTTTAAGATCCAGCCATTACCATCTAAGCTAGTAGTGTATGTGATCTCTTTATCCAACGGTCCTAAGCCTATGCGTAGCTATGCCCGTGTGTAGCAAATCCGCGTCGATATATATATATATATATATATATATATATATATATATATATATATATATATATGGGAAATAGCCAGCTAAACACAGGCATACCTGCGCATAGCCTATCCACCGTTGATTCTCTCCCTTTTGATATAGGGAGTACATATTTCCTGAGCCAAAATGTTAGATTCTCATTTGATGGGTAGTAACGCCGTTACTTCACGAAAACCGAGCAAACAAAGCTTATCTGCTGTCAGACGTTTTTGAGTCAAACCCTAATATACTACAGAAGCAAACCCCTAACCCAAATAAGCCTTATTTTTGTTTTGTAACCCTAACCGAAATAAGCCTTATTCCTTTTAGGTAGCTATTCCTTTTTGAGTCAAACCTTATTTCGTGTTGTAACCCTAACCCAAATAAGCTTTAGATAAGCCTTATTCCTTTTAGGTAGCTATTGCATACAGAACTTAACATTTTTTCACTTTATGTATTGTTTTACGAGCTGTTGGCCCAAGCCTCACTTATTTATTCTCTCTTCAAAATTCCTTGCTCATTTGATAAACAAGGCGGAATAGGCGATTGCTCTCTTTGTTCTACCTCATTCCTCGTCGTGCACGGTGCTGCCGTCAGCACATTTTTTGGTATGTACCATTGCTTTCCCTAAGAACAAGGAAATTTTGTATGCCTTTCTTACTCACTCCACACCAACTTATGCATCTTTTGTATGACATGGTTTCATTGCATGTGTAGCGAGTATGAGCAACGGCAACGGTGAAGATTTTTTTGTCTTCCGGAAGCATCCAGCACCAATGGTTAAGAAAACACTTGCAGATTGACGTATCAAAATGCATGCTGGTATGTTCTTTTTTCAATCAATTTGCTAGACATCCATTGACATGTGAACAAGGTTCTTACTTCATTATTATCTAACATTTTTGATAGATAATTACAATGGTCATGGTAGTAAACAAGTGGTCAACATATGCTTGGGACATGAAAAGGCGAAAACTCACAATACACGCTCCATGGAACAAAACCAACGAATGGGACGTGCATGACAAGGTTGCTGATCTTTTAAATGCTGCACTTCGCCGATGCATTGAGAATTTTTTCGACGGCTGGACTGTTGATTGGGAAAACTGGGCTACCGTCTACACTACTGCTTCAGCATTAAAAGGCAACAATATTGAAAGGTGAGTTGTACTTTGCATTTTCTATGAAAATAACTTGCCGTACACTTATTTTTCCTCAACATCGCACTAATCTTATTACCATACAGGCACCCAAGATACGACTGTGCACCGGAAGCTCTTCACTTCTGCCGAACATTCGACGGCGTTAAACAAGGAGGTCGACTCACTTCTATGAGCATTTCAATCCATTATATCGATGGTTTAGCATCTTCCATAATATGTTTGTCCAAACAAAAAGTAACTACTAATCTCATTTTCATTTTTCTAAATGTTTGCTTTCAGCCATGCAAGGATTGCCCAACAACGGCCGACCTGCTATTCGACATGCTACACCTTAAGAACAATTTAGGAAGCCTACCGCCACAATTTGTTGAAGAATTAGACGACTAGTTCTATTGTTTTTAGTTTCTGTCATGCCAACATGTAAAATTTAAAGCAATGACCCAGCTCCGCGGTCTTGGAATAAATATTATCCTCGAGTCGAAGTTTTCCATTGTTCAGTACTCTTCTATACATTATCACAAAAAACTCTATGCACCACAAGTTACCCCCGCTTTCGGGACTTTCAAATTGTCTCAACAGATGAAAGAAGTAATTACAGCAAAAAAAAAGACCGCATATTTATTTCACTACACCTACTACGAATGACTGAACCAAAAAACAAACAAATCTCAAAATTTCTTGTTACGGACCAATCAACTTTCTATGATTTACAATATTGCAGATACTTCGCTAAAGTATTCAGACACAACAAATCGGCGTTACACCCGCGCACAAAATCTTGTCGCCATACATGTTGTCCAGCCAACCAAATGAAAACAACGCCCGATTTGGCTTCCGAATCTAGTGTCCCCCAAAACCCTAGGGGAAACAACGGTTGTTCTTCATGCCTAACGTGAGGCGTGCGTAAACCTAACTCCAACAACTATTGTTTTCTATTCCCTACCTTCAGATGCATGTGTAACCCTAACGCAAACAATGCTTGTTTTCATTGGAATTTTCATGCCGTCAATGAAGTCCTTTTTTCCATCTACTGGTCAAGGCTTTATCGGTGCCACGCGAGAAGTAGCTCTCTCCCGCTAAAAATATAAGACACTAAACCACTTAGATGAAAAGTTAGGGTTTGCATACTACCACAAACTTTTACTAGGGTTTGCATAGTACGAAGCGTTTTGCATGCACCTGCCCCCCTATGTTTATCAATGCCTAGATACTTAGATACTACTTTCACTAGGGTTTGCATAGCACGAAACGTTTGCATGGATAACTCATTTTAAGCCTTGTTCACTTAATCTTTCCATTTTAGATGCTAAAAGTTTCTTTGCCAAACAGCGAGCTAAAAAATTAGGGTTTGCTCGAGCCCCTAGGCATTGCATGCATGTACACAGACGGTGTGGTGCAACCGCCGTTAGAAACCGTTAGTCCTTCCAAGAGCCAGCCACTACCATCTAAAGTAGCATTGCATGTGATCTCTTTATCCAACGGACCTAAGCCTATGCATAGCTACGCCTGTGTTTAGCAAACGCGGATTTGCTACACACGGACATAGCTGCGCATAGGCTTAGCACCGTTGGATAAAAAGAACACATACACTACTAGTTTAGATGGTAATGGCTGGCTCTTGAAAGTAGTAACGGTCCCTAACGGCGTTTGCAGCACCACGTGTGTGTACATGCATGCAATGCCTAGGGGCTCGTGAAAACCCTAAAAAATTTAGCTCGTTGTTTGTCAAAGAAACTTTTAGCATCTAAAATGGAAAGATAAGTCAACAAGGCTTAAAATGAGTTCTACATAGTATGCAAACCCTAGTGAAGGTTTGTGGTACTATGCAAACCCTAAATTTTCATCTAAGTTCTACATAGTATGCAAACGAAATTAGACAAGCTTTGTTTTGCATGTTGCTCGTTAGGGTTTGCCTCATGCAAACGAAATTAGACAAGCTTTGTTTTGCATGTTGCTCGTTAGGGTTTGCCTCATGCAAACAAAATTAGACAAGCTTTGTTTTGCTAGGGCTTCATGCATGCATGCCAAAGGAACACTAACGGCGTTAGTTCTTAGACAAATCCTGGGTCTGGATATATATATATATATATATATATATATATATATATATATATATATATATGGAAAATAGCCTGCTAAACACGGGCATAGCTGCGCATAGCCTATCCACCGTTGATTCTATCCTCTTTTAATATAGGGAGCACATGTATCCAGACCCAGGATTTGTCTAAAAATACATGTTATTTTAAATGAAAGGGATATACAAATACCTGGTTTTAGGCAAAGGAGTTCTACAGTCGAAGAGGAAACCAAGCTACGAGAATCGGTGGATCCATGAACAGATGCACAATAAACGCTATTCGTACGAAAACAACAAGAATTTGACATAGATAAAAAATAATTATTCTGTGTGACACCATCTCAAACACCAAGACTTTCTCACGAAGAACACATTAACGTAACACCTAAACTACACTTAGCGGATTGATTAGTGCCTCTATCGCATCTAAGAGCCTTTATCAGTTTGTCGAGGGTGAAAGGCACCAATCAGAGATTGAAACATGTTATTTTAAATGAAAGGAATTTACAAATGTCTGGTTTTAGGCAACGGGATTCTGCAGTCGAAGAGGAGACTAGACTCCTCCATCGACAATTCTTTTGGCCATGTATATTATATTTATGAGACAAAAGCGCAAAACTTTCACACTACCATGACAAAAATAACATACTTACAAACACATCTCCATGTGAATCTAATTCCCTAGATTGAATATAATGCCAAGACTGGATTTTGGAGTTATTTGATTGAGTAATAAACGAGTCCATGTAGAACAAATGTATCAAATGGTGGAAGATACATGCGAATGAGGTAAATAAAACACATAAAAATATGATTATGTTCGTCTCAATACATGTCACATTGTACAATATTTGAGAGATTAAGATTTTTTTTATTAAATATGAGCACAAAAACTAATTAAAGATTTAAATTTGAAATGTATTTATTTAAGGTTAATGTTTTATCTTAGAGACGGTGTCTCTATCAAAAACCTGAGATATTTAGAATGATCAACGCATGTTAATATTTCATGAGTGGGACTAATGAGGAAAGAAATTGATTCTGACAAGATAAAGTCAAAATTATTAGTATATAGTCCCTGAACAAATTTTTTGTTATTCAATTAATCAAAACTTACAAATCCTTTGACAAGCTCTCAATCATAATTTAACATTATTGTGTGTTAAATGTTGTTTTATTCATTAAAATTTGATCATCAATCCATAATACAAGTTGATAACAAACCATAATTATCCTATTAAAGCATATATGGTCAAGAAAATCTCCAAGTGAACCAATACTTTTTCAATAACACATTGATCTCCTGAATCATACTATCAAAAGACCTGAACTGACACGTCTTCTTCATTATACATAACATAATCCAACAATTAACTAGATTTATATTTATAAAATATAGCATGAATAATTGGTCTTAGTAATTACTATATATAAACATCATGAAGATAGAAATTAAATTTACACATCAACACATAAGTTTGTTTGACTCTAAGTCGATTAAAAAATGGTGAGCATAAGGTACAATATCACACTAAAGTAGCATCAAACAAAAACTACATCATAATTTGGAATGTAAATTTAATTGTATGTATTGGTGCAATCTCGACACATACAAAAGGCACCAATAATCATTGATACGTTTTTTTGGAAAATTGTTGATTCTCTGACAAATTGCAGACAATTAAATATGTCTCCCGCACAAAAAAAATTATGAAGCATAAAATTTATTGTGACTATAGAACCATGTTAATTATAATTGCATAATATATTTTTCTACAGAACAATAATTGTTTAGAAAAATATTGAGGCGTTGCCTTCGCATTTGCGAGCGCCTAGTTAATCAAACAGCACAAAATTTTCGCCACAGTGGTCTTCAAGCAGCTCCTTGAACGTACGGACCTCTGTCGACCCACCACCACAAGTCGGACAATCCGCTGGACATCCATGATGAGGTTCTAACCGCGGCTGGCCCATCGCAGCAGCGCCCTTCCCGAGCTGCTCCGACCACGGCGGAGATGGTGGCAGCACAGTCACAGAGCTCGCCGCTGCTTCAGCGGCGATGTAGGAGGTGATCCCGACGGCGGCTGCGACGAGTGCAAAGAAGGAGGCACCGGCGAACACCCCGGCGACGAGCACGGTACACTGGTAGTAGGAGGCAACGTCCTCCTTCGGTCGCCGCTCCCCGCTCTCGTTCATGAGAGCGCCGACGAGGAACGCGCTCGTCGACAGGAGCGCGAGAAACCTGCAAACCCTCCGGCGAGGTGCAGCATCGCAACGGGACATTTTACAGTTCTGCGTTGAAACAGTTCAGATCGTCGTACGTAGTACGTACCATGACAGCACCGAAGCGAAGGCGGCGCCGGCGCGCCGGTGATCGCACGACCGCCTCCGGCACACACCCCAGCAGCCCGCGGCGGCGGTTAGGATGACCTGGCCGGTCAGCAGCGACGCGGCAGCCGCGACCCCGCAGTCGAACGCCGGCGTCCTCCGGTAGACGCAGTTCACCCCGTCGTAGCTGACAAAAGACTGCACCACCACCAGTGTCGGTACACGGATCGATGAGGAAAAGTTGGAACAAAATAAGCAGGGATCGCTGAGGCGGCGTGTACGTGCCCTGGATTTGGTAGCCTCGCCGATGATCCCCAGCGCAGCTGCCGCGAGAGCCAGGGCGCCCACCGTGACGCAGATCACCACGATGTGTTTCTCCGCCATGGCGGGGTCTCATCAGGACGGCGACAAGAACAACAAGACGCCAAATATGTAGTGTCGCGTTCTGCCTTCTACCATGGTTTGGTTCTATCAACCCGTGTCTTGGTATAAACGTAAATCTGCTTGAAAAAATCGCCTGGCCTTATTAGTAATTAACTACTAGGAAGCTTGCTTGCAACGGGAGAGCAAATCTGTAAACGTAAAATTAATAGCATAAAACCACCATATTTCTAGCAAAATCCATGTTTTGGTACCACTATTCGCTTTGGGTACCGAAATCTACCACCCAATTTCGAGGTTGTCTCAAAAAAACACCAATTCGTCTGTAAACACGAATTAACATGTTCTGACTGTCCGGGGCCACTGACAGAGATGAAGTGGCACAACGGAGACCCGTGGGAACCAATTACCAGGGCCAAATTGATGATGTGGCCCCGGACTCATTTGTCAGCCCAAACAAAAATTAAATTCTGAACAATCCCAAGATAAATATTAAACTCTACAACTAGTACATGGAGGAGGATGAGGTAGGAGGTTGCAACGAGTCTCTAATGCAGCGTCGACTTTTTCCATCCGAGGAGGGTTTCGGTGATCTGCTGCTCGGCGAACGTCTGTATTTAATTAACATGAGTGGGTTAAGTGTCGCTGATTTAGTCTCCCTTTGATTCAAATTAATGGATCCGGATTTATCTAGATTTAAATGTATTTAGCATTAAAATATGACTAAGATAAATCTAAATTTAGAAAAATCTGAGTCTATTAGTTAGATCAGAGGTAGCTTGACCTGCTGCGTATGTGAGAAATTATTGGTGGGACGCAAATTAGGTAGACGGAAGACACATTGGTTATCGTGGGATAAGATCACACGGCCTAAGTCACAAGGTGGGATGGGCTTCAGAGATTTCCGTATTTTCAATCAAGCGCTCTTGGCAAGGCGAGCATGGCGACTCTTAATTAAACCCGACAGTTTGTATGCATGTGTGCTCAAGGTCAGATACTATCCAAATGGAGAGTTGCAAGATACAGTGTTCTCGGGCAACGCATCACCATCATGGCAGGGGGTCCAGCATGGTCTCGAGCTTTTGAAGAAAGGACACATCTGGCGTGTTGGCGATGGCTCACAGATTCAGATATGGCGAGACCCTTGGATTCCTAGGCCCTACTCATACATGCCTATTTCGGTGCCCGCTGACTATCGTCTGCGCCGGGTTTCATCCCTCTTAACTAACCAAGGATCATAGAATATCCAACTTCTTCAAAAGCACTTCTTCCAGGCCGACATTGATGCTATTCTACAGATCAAGCTATCGGCTTGGCGATCTCATGCTGTCCTGGCTTGGGCTCTGGCACCGAACGACATCTTCACCGTCAAAAGCGCGTTGGTTCGGCATGGACGAGCTGAACCGGCCTTCTATAGGCGCCACTAGAAGGGCACCGAATGGCCGGAGGGCCATTTTGAAGGCACTTTGGGGGTGCCCTTCCCCCCTAAGGTACGCGTCTTTGCTTGGAAGCTGGCAACAAATTCTCTCGCAACTTGAGAAAATAAAAAGAAAAGAAACATGGAGGTTATTGACACATGTGTCATCTGTGGGATGGAACGCGAAAACACCTTCCACACATTTTGTAGGTGCCCCATGGCGAGAAGCCTCGGGCAGGCGATGGCGGAGGTCTAGACCTTACCCGACATCGAGTCGCTGTCCACGACGGATAGCGAGTGGCTGCTGCACATGATCGAGGGGGAGGCGGAGACGGAGAGGGTCATGATCTTGATGACTCTCTGGCGCATATGATACTGCGGGAACAAGGTCGTTCATCTGAAGCCGGCCGCATCAATCGAGAGCTCTCGCGGATTCCTTTGCAGCTACCTGGAGTCGATCTTGACTATACGACAGTTCCCTGACACGGACCCTGAAGGAAATATGCCCTAGAGGCAATCATAGAGATGATTATATTTCTTATGTATCCATAAGTTATTGTATTGTTCCTTGAATATCAATATCATGCAACTTGTATTGATTGGCAATTATGTGAATTGTTTGTGAATCTCTTTACTTGTATGGTTATTTAATAGTTGTCCCTAGTCGGAGTTCATGTGAGGACACGTGTGAATATTAGACTAGCACACCGAATTGGTTGATGACTATGTTTCGCAAGTCATAGACATGGAGATGTCAAACCAATGATGTGGACACATGTTATGAACATGGGGTTGGACTGACCCAACTTGAGACTGGCAATTAGTTGCAGCTCTCTCTCTATAAATCGTCTATGTTTTGTCCTTAGACCTGAGATTGTCGCATGTACTTGAGATGTGGATCGACATACTTTGGGACTATCAGACGCTACTCCGTAACTAGGTAGTTATAAAGGTAGCTTTCGGGTTTGTCCTGAAGCATGTTGCAAGGCATGGTCAATCAAGATGGGATTTGCCCCTCTCTACTTGAGAGAGATATCTCTGGGCCCCTCGAGTGATCGGATCCAGAAATGCATGGTCGTGCTACATATGGTTAAGAGTTAACCGAGTAAAGGAATTCCGAATCACAGTATCGAGAAAGAGAGGTCATCTTGGAGCTAGACCAAATATCGTGAGGCAAAGAGAAAGACATGTACTAAACCTTGTGATGGTTCGTCCGATATGATCTTTGTATGCGTTTAGGAGTTAGCACGTCTTGCTAGAGGCCGCTGCCAACTATTGACAGAATAAGTGTATTCGTGTCATGTCTATATGTATTTGAACCTATAGGGTCACACACTTAAGGGGCTGGAATCCTAATGAGGATTGGATCCGAATTAGACCAGGCTTAGGCTACTAATAGGCTGCTAATGTAGAATCCCACTAGGGACGCCTATAATAGAGAGGGTGGGGCGTGCTGACTAGGGTTAGACGATTCCACCCAGCTGCCACTCCTCACGCCTGTGTTGCACATGTGGACCTAGCAGTCTGGCGTCTGACGCTTCCACCCTGTACGTGTGGATACCTCGGAGGCGCTGCATCTATAGCGCTTGGACGAGCCACGCAGGGGGAGCTGCTCGTGGGACGAGAACGAGGAGGAGATGTAGATCGTCTGCACTGCCTCGACGCGCTTCATCAAGTTCCGCAACTGCGCGTCTAGTGGTAATCCCGTGATCTATGACAACAGTAATCCTTGTTTACGCGGTAGAAAATTTTGATTTGCGCTAGTGTAGCCTACCCGTATCCCTTCAGTGGTATCAGAGCCGATGCTGTTCAGTTATAGATTCGAGATGTTTGCATATGGTGATATGCAGATTGATATGAATGATGTGATCGTTTATATTGTGGTGGTTCAGGACTGATCTATGATCTTGCTTTCTATGATCGTGATTTTGAGGTAGTCGAACGACTTACCCCTACCGGTCGGTTTCCGCCATCGGGGTAGACAGTGACACATAAATCATGTTGAATCACGCGGAGATCAATATGATTGATCGAATCAGAACCTAGATCTAAAATCGATGTACCGTGATCAAAGGAGTTTGATCATATCGGAACAACAGACGGTTTATGGTAAATTTGATTTGCCGATCAAAATCCTTAAAGAAAATTGTGTAGATTCGATATCTCATTTTTCACAGTGTGCTGCCCCTTCGAACCCCGCAGGGGGAGACCCCCTAGACCCCCCTAGTCGTAGCACATTTTTTGTATCTCGTTAAGGTAACTAGGTGCTGCGAGGTCATATGATCTGGTAGAATGCGATTCTATGCATAACTTGTTTTTGCAGGATGTATATGATTAGTATGGCCCATATATGTATGTGTTGCATGTATGAAATTTATCATGACCTGCGTGTCGTGAGTAGGGCAACACGGATGTAGCCATGTGTGTTGTCAATTATTGTAATGGCCTGCGTGCCAACTTGTGATGATCCCAATTCTATGTAATTTTGATTACTAGCTGTTAGGGGTAATAGCTTGTATTAGTTCTTGGGGGACTCATCACTTGGAGGATGGCTCGCATGGAACATGAAGATGGAGATCATCATGGTGGACAGGTTCTATGGCGATAGAGATCACCATGAGAAAATGGGTCATACTGTGTCACAACTATATGAATGCTATTCTTATGTGTTTTACTCTATGCATGCTTATATGATAGAAGTAGAACGATCCCTCATAAAGTTTAAGTTAAACCATGCCCTCCCAATCAAACCTTGCACCATCATATGCCTTGTACAATCGTTGGTGGGCCTATGAAATTAGGGTGCCGCGGTTTTCCTTGGCTGGATGGGTTTGTATCGGATGCCTACACGCATAAGGGTTGGTGAGCCTGACAAGGTCATATTAACAGTTAAGGACCTTGGGGCATAAAGGTTGGGCGCCTAGTTTTGATATAGAGATGTCACCCAACAACAGGAGTCATATGTGATATGATTAGCAAGTGTTGCTTACCGATTTACCTTGTCTTCTAGCAGTGATGCTAAAGCTCACTAATCGACTTGTTAATTGTGGATCTTGAATCACTTAGTATCAATAGATGGATATTGATTTAAGTGGGAGTATATGCTATTAAATTTTTTAATATGTTTTACTCTTTTATGGTTACATGGCTTAGTATTTTGTATGTTTTCTGTTGTAGATCAATGGCACCGAACACTGCATCACCTTTTTCTTTGTGTTCGATTCTTGACAAAGATAAACTAAATAGAACAAACTATTCGGAATCGGTTCGTAACCTGAGAATTGTTCTCAGGTCTGATAAAAAGGAAATGGTTCTGGATACCCCAATCCCCGATGAACCTGCTGATAATGCATTTGCTGCCCTAAAGAATGCCTACAAGAGAGCATGTGATGATTCTCTTGAGGTTAGCTGTCTTATGCTTGCATGCATGGAACCTGAACTCCAAAAGAAGTTTGAGGATCAGGATGCGTACGATATGATCGTTGCGCTTAAGAACATGTTCCAAGATCAGGCAAGGACTGAGAGGTACAATGTTGCCAAGTCCTTTGTCGAATGCAAGCTAGAAGAGGGAGCAGCTGTAGGCCCCCATGTGATCAAAATGGTTGGTTATAGTCAGACTTTGGAAAATCTTGGTTTTCCACTAGGCCAAGAGTTGGCCACTGACTTCATTTTGGCGTCTCTTCCATCCAGCTATGGGAAGTTCATTTCGAACTACCATATGCATGGGGTGGAGAAGGGCCTTAATGAGTTATGCGGGATGCTAAAAACAGCAAAAATTGACATGAAGAAGTGTGCAGGGCATAGCCATGTGATGGCAGTGCAGAACAAGCCTAGCTTCAAGAAAAAGGGTACTTCTTGGAATAAGAAGGGCAAGGCTAAGGATACGATCCCTAAGCCTGCACCCAAGCAAAAGGCTGGACCTGTAGAAGACACTGAATGCTTCTTTTGTCATGAACATGACCACTGGAAGAGAAACTGCAGCAAGTACCAGGCTTCTTTGAAGGGGAGTGGAAGTAAGAGTACTTCCCACTCAGGTACGCTTGTTGTAAATGTTGTGGACATTCTTCTCGTTGATTCCTATATTAACTCTTGGGTATTTGATACCGGATCGGTTGCTCATATTTGTAATTCGATGCAGGGGCTAATAAGGACTAGAGAAGTGCAGAAAGGCGAAGTGGATTTTCGCGTCGAAAATAAAGCAAGTGTTGCTGCATTGTTCGTCGGCGTCACTTCCGTCAGGATTTATTATGGAGTTGAATAATGGTTATTACATTCCTAGTATGGGTCAAAACATTTTATCACCTTCATGTTTGACGAGGGATGGTTATTCATTCGCGGGTGCAAACAATGGTTGTGTAATCTCTAAGAATGCTATGTTTATGGCTGATGCTCCCATTGTGAATGGATTATTTGTTTTAAATCTTGATGATGCATCTGTTTACAATGTTAGTGCTAAAAGGCTTCAGCCTAATGATTTGAGTCCTACCTATTTATGGCATTGTCGTTTGGGGCATATAAGTGAAAAGCGCATGAAGAAGCTCCATGGTGATGGTCTTCTAAATTCGTTTGATTTTGAATCATACGAGACATGTCAGGCTTGTTTGCTTGGAAAGATGACCAAGTCGCCTTTTTCGGGTTTACCCGAGAGAGCGACAAACTTATTAGAACTCATACATACTGATGTATGTGGACCATGAACACGACAGCCAGAGGAGGATATCACTACTTCATTACTTTCACTAATGATTTCAGTAGATATGGTTATGTCTACTTGATGAAGCATAAGTCTGAAATTTTTTAAAGGTTCAAGGAGTTTCAGAGTGAGGTAGAGAGTCAACGTGGCAAGAAAATAAAGGCCTTGCGATCTGATCGTGGAGAAGAATATTTGAGTCACGAATTTAACAATCATCTTAAGAGTGCGAAATTGTTCCACAGCTCACGCCGCCCGGAACGCCTCAAAGGAACGGGGTCTCCGAACGACGCAATCGACCTTTGTTGGACATGGTTCGATCGATGATGAGCCAACTGGATTTACCATTATCATTTTGGGGTTACGCTCTAGAAACGGCAGCTTTCACACTTAATAGTGTACCATCTAAATCCGTGGTTAAGACACCATATGAGATGTGGACTGGAAAGAATCCTGGTATGTCTTTTCTAAATATTTGGGGTTGTGATGCATTTCGTGGGATATTCGAGGGAAACCTTGGGGTATTACTTCTACAACCGAAAAGAGGGCAAAGTGTTTGTCGCTCGTAGCGGTGTTTTCCTAGAGAAAGAGTTTCTCACAAAGGGAACAACTGGAATGTCGGTGCAACTTGAAGAAGTTCAAGATGAGCCAGTCAGAGATGTTTTTACGAGTGATGCTATTGTAGCAGAACAAGTTGAGGAACCCGTGGCAATAGAAGCACCACAATCACAAAGGTCAGCGAGGCTCCGCGAAACACGAGAATTATTATTGTTAGACAATGATGAGCCTGCGACCTATGCAGAAGCGATTGTGGACCCAGACTCCGAGAAATGGCTGATCGCCATGAGATCTGAGATAGAGTCCATGGGAGACAATCAAGTTTGGAACTTGGTTGACCTGTCTGATGGTTTTAAAGCCATCGAGTGCAAATGGATCTATAAGAAGAAGATTGATATGGATGGAAATGTTCACATCCATAAAGCTCGACTTGTTGCAAAAGGTTTTCGACAAGTTCAAGGAGTTGACTACGACAAGACTTTCTCGCCTATAGCGATGCTTAAATCTATACGGATCATTCTAGCCATTGCTGCACATTTCGACTATGAAATATGGCAGATGGATGTCAAGACGGCTTTCCTAAATGGAATCCTAACTGAGGACGTGTATATGATGCAGACCGAAGGTTTTATCGATCCAAACAATGCTGGAAAGGTATGCAAACTTCTAAAGTCTATTTATGGGCTGAAGCAAGCATCTCGGAGTTGGAACATTCAATTTTATGAAGTTGTAAAGGAGTTTGGCTTCATCAAAAACGAACAAGAACCTTGTGTTTACAAGAAGGAAAGTGGGAGAGCTGGTATTTCTAATCTTATATGTAGATGACATATTACTGATTGGAAATGACATTCCTATGCTCGAGTCTGTTAAGACCTCGTTGAAAAATAGTTTTTCAATGAAGGACTTAGGAGAAGCGGCATATATTCTGGGCATCAAGATCTATAGAGATAGATCAAGGAGGCTAATTGGATTAAGCCAGAGTACATACATTGACAAAGTGTTGAAACGGTTCAGCATGGAAGAGGCTAAGAAGGGGTTCTTGCCCATGTCTCACGGCATTAAACTCAGCAAGACTCAGTGTCCTTCGACTACTGATGAGCGTGAGCGCATGAGTAGGGTTCCATATGCTTCGGCTATTGGATCCATCATGTATGCAATGATATGTACTCGCCCAGATGTTTCCTATGCTCTAAGTGTTACGAGTAGATATCAGAATGATCCAGGTGAAGGTCACTGGACAGCGGTAAAGAATATCCTTAAGTACTTGAGAAGGACTAAGGATGTGTTCCTAGTTTATGGAGGTGATGATGAACTCAGTGTAAGGGGTTACACAGATGCGAGTTACCTTAACGACTCAGATGATTCTAGATCGCAATCTGGTTATGTGTTTGTCATGAATGGTGGTGTTGTGAGCTGGAAAAGTTCCAAGCAAGATACGGTGGCCTCCTCTTCAACATAAGCTGAATATATTGCCGCCTCGGAGGCTGCAAAGGAAGCTGTTTGGATTAGTAATTTCCTGATCGCTCTTGGTGTGGTTCAGGGCGCGTCCAATCCCATGGATGTTTATTGTGACAACAATGGTGCTATTGCACAAGACAAGAAACCTAGACAACACCAGAAGAACAAACATATTCGCATGCGTTACCATCAGATTCGTGAGTTCGTTAAGGATGATAGTGTCATGATATGCAAAATACATACGACTCAAATGTTGCTGATCCTTTTACAAAGCCACTCCCGTAGCCTGCGCATGAGGCGCACGCAAGAGCAATAGGTATTAGATACAATCTAGATAGACACTAGTGCAAGTGGGAGACTGAAGGAAATATGTCCTAGAGGCAATCATAGAGATGATTATATTTCTTATGTATCCATGGGTTATTGTATTGTTCCTTAAATATCCATATCAGGCAACTTGTATTGCTTGGCAATTATGTGAATTGTTTGTGAAACGCTTTACTTGTATGGTTATTTAATAGTTGTCCCTAGTCGGAGTTCATGTGAGGACACATGTGAATATTAGACTAGCACATCGATTGAAGTCATAGACATGAAGATGTCAAACCAATGATGTGGACACATGTTATGAATATGAGGTTGTAATGACCCAACTTGAGACTGGCAATTAGTTGCAGCTCTCTCTCTACACATCGTGTACATTTTGTCCTTAGACCTGAGATTGTCGCATGTACTTGAGATGTGGATCGACATACTTTGGGGCTATCAGACGCTACTCTGTAACTGGATAGTTATAAAGGTAGCTTTCGGGTTTGTCCTGAAGCATGCTGCAAGGCATGGTCAATCAAGATAGGATTTGCCCCTCTCTACTTGAGAGAGATATCTCTGGGCCCCTCGAGTGATCGGATCCAGAAATGCATGGTCGTGCTACATATGGTTAAGAGTTAACCTAATAAAGGAATTTCGAATCACAGTATCGAGAAAGGGAGGTCAGTTTGGAGTTAGACCAAATATCATGAGGCAAAGGGAAAGACATGTACTAAACCTTGTGATGGTTCGTCCGATATGATCTTTGTATGCGTTTAGGAGTTGGCACGTCTTGCTAGAGGCCGCTACCAACTATTGACAGAATAAGTGTATTTGTGTCATGTTTATAAGTATATGAACCTATAGGGTCACACACTTAAGGGGCTGGAAGCCTAATAAGGATTGGATCCGAATTAGGCCAGGCTTAGGCTACTAATGGGCTGCTAATGTAGAAGCGCACTAGGGACGCCTATATAAGAGAGGGTGGGGCGTGCTGACCAGGGTTAGACGATTCCACCCAACCGCCACTCCTCACGCCTGTGTTGCACGCGTGGACCTAGCAGTCCGGCGTCTGATGCTTCCACCCTGTACGTGTGGATACCTTGGAGGCGCTGCCTGTAGCGCTTGGACGAGCCGCGCAAGGGGAGCTGCTCGTGGGACGAGAACGAGGAGGAGACGTAGATCGTCTGCACTGCCTCGACGCGCTTCATCAAGTTTCGCAACTGCGTGTCTAGTGGTAATCCCGTGATCTATGACAACAATAATCCTGATTTACGCGGTATTTTTTTTTGATTTACGCTAGTGTAGTCTACCTGTATCCCTTCAGACCCTGCAAAGGGGAAACCAGTGGTGTCCTGGGAGCGGTCCAAGAAGGAGAGAAAATGCCAGACCATCAAGAATTATACCATGAGAAATGCATGACAGCCGCCACCAGAAGGTTGGGTGAAACTGAACATTGATGGCTTGTTCCGTGAAGCTGAGAAGAGGGGTGGTGCAAGCATGATACTACGTGATAGAGAGGGTCAGATCATTGTCTCTGCTTGTACCTTCTTGAACCCGTGCTTGATCCTCTGGAAGCGGAGCTGGAGGCGTGTAGTGAGGGTATCACCATGGCTCTCGAATGGTCATAACTACCGTGCATAGTTGAGACGGACTGCTCTCTGGTAGCGAAAATGGCCTGCTCCAATGACCCCGATCGTTCACCGTATGCTGGTCTTGTTCAGGAGATAAAACATAGGCTACTGTCTCATAATGGTATGCAAATTCAGTCCATTAGTCGTGAGATCAGTGGTGCGAGTTATGTATTGGCAAACTTTTTATGAACTATTCTTAAAACTCAAACCTGGATTAGATCAGGTCCTGGAGAGGTACCGGGCTATATGCCGAGATGATTGTAATGCTGGCATGCCTTGATTAATATATATTAGCCATTCGAAAAAAAAATTACAATATTATAA
Source organism: Avena sativa (assembly GCA_916181665.1). Lineage (NCBI taxonomy): Eukaryota > Viridiplantae > Streptophyta > Magnoliopsida > Poales > Poaceae > Avena > Avena sativa. Next base: position 432,645,126 of record OV702280.1, read on the forward strand.
ATCGGTGGAGGTAACAATGATAGTCAGTAGCAGCGGTGCATTGGCCAGGCCGTCCGGCGGCTCTGGCCCGTCCAGCAGCAAGAGCGACGGCCTCATCCAAGGCTTGATTTAGGCCCGTGGAGAGCCCATTAGTCTGGAGACGTGGGCTGCGTGTGGCAGACGCGGCGAGGCGGCTCGTCAAGACGGTGCACGTGGAAATGATGATGGCGACGACGCGACCGATGCGGCCGGTGGGTGGATCCCTCGTCCGTGTGGATGGGATTTGTGACGGGGACCCGTGCAAGTCAGCCAAGACGACGGGACATTTTTTTACCTCGTTGAACACGTTTCACCGCGTAGGAATCCGAGCAAATCAACGCCAATCAAACATTTGCCAGTCACCAACCGGTCGGTCGGCTCTGCCGGACCGGACCAGGCTGGGAGAGGGACCCCACTCGATCAGACAGGGTGGCACCACCACCACGACAAGAAAGGAATCCTCTAAATTTTGTCATGCAATTGAATTCCCGAACAGATCTTTCGCTCCGCACAACCGAACTGCTTCAGGTTTCGGTTCACCAACTCCTCCAGTGCCCATCTTCTAAAATAAAACAACTTCCCGTGTCACGCCTTCGACGAGCAGATAATTCACGATCCTATCCAAAATATTTTCGAACTGACCCAGGAATAGAAAGCACACAGCGCCATCCGGAAAACCGAGGGCCATTTCAGAAAATCAGCAAACACCAAGGGACCAAAAAGACACGAGGCGGTTTTCTTTTCTTTTCTTCCCAAACACGTTCTCCTCTTCCCCTTTCCCCCTCCCACCCTTGGCGTCTTCTTCTTCTCCACGCCTCGCCATCCTCCCCCGCTCCGCCTCCCACCGTCCTCCATCGCCTTTCCCAAATTAGCACCGCCTCCAACCCAATCCCACCACCGCCACCCTCCCACAAACCAAGCCGGGCCGCCCGAATCAGCCACCGCCCCGCCCGCATATAGCCCGACCCCACCCGCTCCCCCCACCGACCCCCACCCCGCTCGCCCCCCTCCACCGCTTCCTCCTCCGCCCGCGCGCCCCCGTCTCCTCCGGTCGCCGGCCTCGCGTGGGTGGGGAGGGGATGGCCGCAGCGGCCGCCGCAGCGTGCAGGCGCGGCATGCTCCTGCACCACAGCCAGCAGCACCACTGGCCGACGCGCTGGGCCGGACCCGCGCGCAGCATCGCGCAGCTCGTCAAGACCAACGGACACCGCGCCTTCCTCGTAGACACGCTCGCCATGGTAATTACCAATCTACTGCTCCTTCTAAACTCTCCCTTCTATCACTACTATTTCCTCTCCCTTGGAGTCTGCGCCCGGAAGGTGCTCGACGGAATGAAATGCTGAGATGACGCTCGCGTCTCCCTACCCAGGTGCGGAAGCTGGAGTCGCAGGGCGTCCCGACCAAGCACGCGGAGGCCATCACCTCAGCCATCACCGAGGTCCTCAACGACAGCCTCGAGAGCATCTCCGCGTCATTCGTCACCACGGCCGAGATGCAGAAGGTAAGTAACACACGCACATAATCGCCCTTCTTCTCACGCTCTCTTCTCTTCTCTTTTTTGCTCATCTGTTTACTGCTTCTGCTTTTGCAATGTTGTGCTGCAGAATGAGATGCTGCAGGAGGCCCACATCTCCAAGTTCAAGTCGCAAGTGCAGAGCTCGCAGGTATTTCTTGTTCCAAGTCGCAAACTGCTATACTCTTAGGTTAGGTCAATGTCAATTGGACGTTCTTATCACTGCTGCTGCCCTCTTGTTGAACTTGATTAGATAGCTTCTACAAGTTCTGCTTACTTACCATTGATGTTTGCTCTCCCTTGGTTATTCTGCATTACTCCATTTTCTCGATTCCTGTTGGTATTCGGAAAGAAGTAGCCCCCGTTTGGCTTATAAGAGATTGATTTGTGATTTGGATGATAACTGCCGTCCCTATTGTTCTTATGATGACTACTGCCACCCTCTTGTTGAACCTGATTAGATAGCTTGTACAAGTTCTACTTACTTTTGTTTCTCTCTAGGCTATTCTGCATTGCTCCATTTTGGTATTGTGGGTTAGTACGAACGACGTAGCCCCAATTTTTAGCTTATACAGTAAGCTGGAGGGTTTGTGGAAATAGCTGGGTGTGGGAATGTGTTTAACGGTTGGGATCACTGTTGCGTGTTGCCTGTTTCCATGTTTAAGTCGCAAGTGCAGAGCTCAAAGGTATTGTGGGAAGCAAACTGTTGGCTCATTCTGAATTGGATTGTCACTGATGTTTCTAGCAGCTATCGTGCTTGTGCATATGACTACTGCTGCCTTTTTGTTTAACTTGATCAAATAGCTTATACAAGTTCTACTCACCACTGTTTCTCTCTGTTTCTCCATTTCATGATTTTTAGTTGGTACTTGGGAAGAGGTAGTCCCCATTTGGCTTATAAGCGAATGGTTTGTGCAAATAGAAGGGTTAGAATGTAATTAGGGGTTGGGATCACTGTTACCCCCATGCCCAACCATTACGTGCTATTTAATCTTCATAACAGTGGGTTTATCATTCACACTGCTTTTAAAAAAAGACGTTCGTTTAACTTCTTGGCCTATTTTAGGTTATTGTTGTTGACAATTTTGTAGTCCTCGTGTGATGGAAATGTCTAACCTAAAATGTGGGCTAGTTTTGCTTAGTATCAATAGACTATTTAGAAAATGTATATTTGCATCTCTGTCCCAGGATTAAAAAGTTTTAGTGAGTTTACTTAGTGACTAATCTCTCCATTCCAGTTAACCCTCATTCGGCTAATTAAGAGGCAGAACTCAGGCTTCACAGTAATTCACCGACTCTTAATGAGTCTTTGGAGCTGATCTGAAAATATCGATGTTCTCGTATTCACTCCACGATGTTGGATATGTGATATGTCGGTTAGTAGTTTTTTTTTAACGTAGAAGTGGTAAGCCTGGTAATGTTGCGGGTACAAACAAGCTTTTTCGTGTGGGTTTTGCTGTGGCCTCTATTGATTCGGGCTCAAATGAGTGCTACAGCGCAGCGGACTGGAGCTATGTCGGCTGATTGGAAGTGTGGACTGGAGCCATGCTGTTTGGGGTCAAATTGAAAAAATAGAAACGGAAACCCATGGGTTCAACCAGCACCATTCGTTTGGGTCTGCACCGGTGTTGCCTCTCTCCAGTGCGCCGACCCCCGGATCCCATGGTCGCCGCCCCTCTAACCTTGGGTTCCCTTGGCCGTCGGGCACCAGCACCAGCGCCGCCACTCTGCACCGGCGCCGCCAGGCGCCGGCGCTGGTGTTCTCATCATTGTCTCCTCCCTTCTACGGCTCTACTGTCGCCGTGACTTCTTGGTCAACACCATGGACCACCTCGGCAGCCGAAACTTCCACTCCCTCACTGCCTCAGCTATGGCATGGTGCTTGCCTTGGAGTTGCTTGACCATGACACCGACAGAGCTCCAGGTCCGCGGCACTGGCTCACATCGATCGATGACATGATGCAGTTCACCTCATATGGTTCAGTTCAGTCGCTAATCAAGTTTGATGGTTAGCTGGTTATGTCATCGTATACAACGGGATTCAACTGCGAGGGCGACGATCGTGGGTGCAACATGTATGTGCTAACCTTTCAAAAAAAAACATGTATGTTCTTGACATGCCCATGTGGGAAGAAATCCTGGTACTCCTGCTGAAACGACAATAGCTGTCCTTGTAAGCATTTATCTTTTTTTTCTTGCCTTAATACAGTTTTGCTTGCCCCATTGTCAGCCTGAATATGTGGTGCATACTTTGTGGCTTATTGAGTTTCAACTTTTGGTTTGCTTTCTACAATGCTTGGAATGGTAATGCTCAACATTGTAGGATCATCTGTAGTGTACATATCAGACTTGAGCAAAATGCAGTAACTGGGTACAATTATACTAGTACCCTGGTTTTCATGCATGGTGCTTTTTGGATGATTCAGTCCAGACCTGAAGTTGGTTATACTAGTACTAGTACTTTATATAGCAGGAATAGAGCGTAAATTTTAGTTTAACTGAAAAGTGTATTTTGATTATAGATCACTGATCGCAAAGAAATACGTATCTGTGCACAATACTTTTTTTTTTGCACTATATTTGCATCGATTGCAGATCATACACTCCTTTTTCTGTTTGTTGGTTTTGTAGCATCTGTTTTGTTGAACCTTTCTCCTGTACTTATTTCTCTATTGAGTTGTGTTTGAACAAGATGTTTAATACGGAGTAATAGGCTACAGCATACAACTTACAACTGACCATTTCAGCCAGACCTGATGTTTTTGGCTAAAGAAGCTCATGCGTGGAACTTTTCTCTATGCAGGAAAACCATTACTCTTTGTTACAGCGGGAGACTGAAAAACTCCGTGGAGATATTGATAAGATGAGGAGTGAACTGAAGTTAGTATTAGCTTCTGGTTTATGAGTCTGTTTACACCACAGATTTGAATTAGGATACTTAGCCTAATTGTTCATTTTGTGTGGTACAGGTATGAGATTGACAAGGTCACTGCAGGGCAGCGGTTGGATCTAAACCTTGAAAGAGGGTAAGATTAAGTTTGTTTTCTATATGCTGACTGCACTCTTTGTTTTACTTACCTTGTAATTGACAAGTAATATTTTATCTCGGTTTATGTAAGAATAAATAAATGAAGAATGGTTAAACATCTCGCATCTTGCTTTGAAGATAAATTGATGTCTAGTTTGCCATCTCCTTTGTCTGTGGTCTTCAAGCACTGCTTGTCTGCTGTATGCAACTATTGATCACTTCTGTTTATGACAAAACATTGTGTCCTTCAGTATTGAAGTTTGGAGACCAATCCAACCTAACACACTGTGTAAGATGTTAATTGTTTCGGTGTATTGAACTTTCACCTTTCTCTTTTTGGTTGGGTTGCTCGTAATTTTTCTGGCAAAATTCTCTGACGCTAAGGATATAAATTATCATCGAAGATGATTGAATCTTGCTTTGGCCCTTGCACACCTACTGAATCATTGAATTATAACATTGGTTGACAAACCCTCTAGATTCCTACCATCAGAATTCCACCAGCACCCTTTAGCACATTGGTATTTGAAGATTTTGAATGACAGGTGTATTTGATTTCTGAAGCACTAGTGAGTTACGGGTAAACAGATTTTTTGCAGAACAATTCCAAATAGTGCACAGCAGTAGCAAGTGAAACCAAGCAGCCCTCCCTTTTCAATGATTGTACACCAGGCATTAGTTCTATTGTCCCCTCGTGATGATTGTTAATACCTATTCCCGTTAGCTCTTGTCGACCTTTTTAAACTGAGACCAAGTAATTTGATCTGCTAGTTATTACACCGGGCATTAGTTCCATGATTATTCAAGTAGTTGCTCTGTCTTTGTCACATTTCTGCAACAATCATTAAGTCTGTTTTGTTTGTCTTATCTGATTAAAATGCTATTGCTCCAGGCGCATTCGTGATGAACTCGCCAAGCAGAATGATGAAACTACAGATCTCACCACAAAGCTTGACAAGGTGAGCAAAAGGCCTGCATGTGCGGGCTGTTGGCATTTACCTCTTCATCGTATACATAACTAAAATCTTTCTGTTTTTACTCTTTTTTGCAGGAAATCCATTCACTGAAAGCCCAGCTGGAGGCAGCAAAGTATGAGGTCATCAAATACTGCATAGGCACCATCGTTTCGATATCAGCCGTCGGACTCGCCGTTCTCCGCATCATGATGTGAAGCAAAACACAAGTTTTTTTTTCCGTCACCAATTTATCCATGGAAACCGCAAAAGAGGATAGTTCCGATTCTGTTCCTAGTTTTTTCAAAGGGGGCAAAACTTGGTCAGGGGGATGTTGTAACGTCTGTTAGAGATTGGAGAAAAGTTGCTGAAAACCTGTAAGATAGATGGGATCGACCTGCAGACGTGATTCTTTCTTTACCTGTGATGATTGAGCTTTGTCGGTCAACTATCATGCTTTGTGGAGGCTAAAGTCACACTGTTGTGTTGCAATTAACTAACACGCCATGGACATCTTCTAATCCTAGCAAGGAAGGATAACTATCGAGGATTCCCCTTGGTCTTTATAATTTCCTGCTGTCTTGCTTCGCCTTTTGCCTTCAGCCAACATAATCTGACCAGTTCGTTGGAACTGATTAGAAGATATATGGATATGTGGCAGATCGTTGTTTTGTTTGGCACTACGCTTCCTACAGCATTCCATCACAAAACATTTGTGTGTCGCAGTATCATGTTCTACGAGAACAAGCTGCTACTGGTAGTGTTGCAAAAATTAACGTGTTCTAAAAATAACATGTTCTTATTTGCCGCGAATATGTGAAACCCCAAATTTTGTCTGAAAAAAAAGGTGTATGTACTCAAGTGTATATACTCTCTCGGAGTGCTGAGCCAGTGCTGCTAGTAATAGCATAATCGCCGAACCATATCCGTACCTCAAAAGGAAGGAAAAGAGGGTGTGGAGCCAAGTTGCCACCGGCGATCACGTGGGCAGGTCACGTGGGCGCTGAAAGGCACACACGGAAAAAATCAAGGTTGCGCTGCTGAAGTGAGGTGATGTGAGCTGATTGTGATTGGTGAGTGAGTCCCCCAGCCTTGACAGGCACTTGTAGCAGTACTAGTTGTTGAAACCGAAAGCCCACCTGAAGCCGACACTTCCCTTCTTCAGTAAAACCTCCAGGGCCTCTTTGGTTTGGACGAAAACGAAGGATTGAACAGCATCGTCTGGCTTACGAACAAGATAAGGAAAATCACCTCCTTTTCGGTGGCATTCCAATAAGGAAATCTAACATCCACCAAGACCGTATTTCACGTAGAATCAAGGCAAAATACACGTACGCTGTAGTAGCTAGGCATCTGTGCTACTAGTAGTTTGGTTTCCTACGTTGTTACGGTCTCTGCGATTCAAACAACTCTTGTGAAGAAAGAAAAAAAAGAAGCTCGTGCTTCTTAAAATCATGTCTTTGCACACAAATTTAGATGTACTTGTATGTTTCGCCTACTTGATATTTTCATAAACACTACCAAAATCCCATTCCATTATTGCATCCATGCCCGCTTGTTGCTTGGCATGAGAAGATGGCCGAGAACGCATTTCTAGAGACATCTCAACAAGTCCAGAAATGTAGAGAATAATATAGTACCCCGTGCTGAACACAAATAATCGTTGGTCCAGCGGCAGGCATGCCCATGCTAAAATGTTTCTAGTCCATGTACGCTGGCCGTCCTGATCATTATCAATCTAAACCTCCGAATCTTAGAGCATCTCCACTCGTATATCCAGGACGTCGATCCGAACGCCGAATTTAGGTTCGGACGCCGAAAATCGGTCAGTTGCATATCCAGGACCTGTTTTCGTTTGAATTTGGGCGAACTTTGGTCTGGACTTCTCAGGCCGTACCCAGGTTTCTGGGAACGCCCTGGGAACGCCGGACGAAGCAAAAAATGGGCGTGGGCCAGCTCTGTCGGCGAGACAGTCTCATTTCCCTCCACTCCACTCGTCCATACTGCGGCGAAGAGCTCCCAGCGCCCGTCGCCATGACTTCGCCGGCGGAGCTCCTCCACGCCAAGACATGCCCACGCCTCTAGATATGCTCGCCGTAGATGTCGCCCACTCCGCCGCCTCTTTTGCCGCCCGAACTTCGTCGTAGCTCTGCTTCGAAGCGTGCTCCCACCACCACGCCCGCCAAGTGTTCGGCATTTGGCCATTTCGGCCATGGACTCCGACGACGACGACGACGAGATACTCGCCATGGACTCCGACGACGAGGAGATACTCGCCGTATTGCTGGAGGAGGAGAGTGCCGAGGTCGCCGAAGATGCAGAGCCCATGGAAATCCTCGCCTCGCTCGCCCAGCTGTACCTGCAGATGGCAAAGCCGAAGCGCAGTGGTTCGGCGCCGGGTCGCCGGAAGTGCAAGGCGAGGCAAAGGATAGAGGGCTACTGCTTGTTGTACGCCAACTACTTCGCGGACAGCCGCTCCATGGAGAGGACGTGTTTTAGCGCCGTTTCAGGATGAGCCGAAAGCTCTTCCTCAAGATCGTGCATGCCATCCGGGAGTTCGACCCCTATTTCATTTGCAAGAAGGAGTGCACCGGCTAGGTTGGGTTTTCCTCACTGCAGAAGTGCACCGTGGCGATGAGGTTGCTTGCATATGGAGCGCCGGCTGACAGTGCCGATGACTATCTCTGCATGGCCGAGTCCATCGTCATCGATTGCTTGTACAGGTTCTGCAGGGCAGTGATTGCAGTGTTCGGGAAATAGTACTTGAGATCACCCACTGCTGAAGACACTGATCGGATCATCGCAGTCAATGAAAGTATAGGATTTCCTGGTATGCTTGGAAGCATAGATTGCATGCATTGGGAGTGGAAGAACTGTCCATTTGCATGGCAAGGAATGTACAAAGGCCATAAAGGAGGTTGCACTATGATACTCGAGGCAGTTGCTACACATGATCTTTGGATCTGGCACTCCTTCTTTGGCATGGTAGGATCGAACAACGTCATCAACGTCCTCAACTCCTCAACTGTCTTTTCCAAGTTTGTTGAAAGTCATGCTCCCCCTGTGGAATTTGAGATCAACGGGCACCACTACAACAAGGGATACTATCTAGCAGATGACATCTATCCAAGATGGCCAACATTTATGAAGACTATCTTAAACTCGATGCTCCCCAAGTATTCTCAGTTTGCCAAGGAACATGAAGCTTGCAGGAATGACGTGGAGCGGGCATTTGGTGTGCTCCAGAAGAGGTTTGCAGTTGTCCGGTTTCCTGCTATGACCTGGTCGAAAGATCAGATGTGGGAAGTGATGAACTGTTGTATGGTCTTGCACAACATGATCATTCAGGATAAGAGGAAGGATCCAGTGAGTTTGCTCGAGCAGAACGAGCCATACTATAGACAGGATCCTCTTGCCGAGCCTGATCATCAGGTGCCTCCAACCTGGGTTGCATTCATCGCCATGCGTCAGGAGATCCGAGATCCGGCGGTGCATCAACAGCTGCAGGATGATCTTGTTGAGCATATATGGATACGCATGGGCAACACGTAGATGTCGAGCATGAACTGACCTAACTTGGACGAAATATGTTGTATTTTCACTGCAGGCCGAACTATGTTTACATTTACACCGAACTATGTTTGAAATTTCGCTGAACTTTGGCTGTAAATTATTCTGTATTCATGGTATGCCGAACTATGCCAAAATCTGGACGAACTTGAGCCAAATTTGAGCAGAAATGGGCGTTCCAGGAACTCGGCCTGGGTACGCGAGTGGGAAACTCGGCGTACCCAGACCAAAAACTTATTTCGTCTGGCCAAAGTTTGGTCCGGATTTCGGGCTGAATTCGCCCAACGAGTGAAGATGCTGTTAGAGCATCTCCACTCGTTGGGCGAACCCAGGCCGAAAATCGGACCTTTTTTCGGCTGGACAGAACTAATTTTCGGCCTGGGTACACCCAGTTTCCCACTCACGTACCAAGGCCGGGTTCCCAAGTTTGGCTAAAATTCATTAAAGATGGGCGAATTTCATTAAGTTGGGCGAAGATAGACGGATTACATCAAATTTAAACTAAATTACTACATAATAAACTTTTAAAAAAGGCCGCCGCCATGGCCTCCGTCGGTGCCTTCGCCGTTCTACAGGCCGAAGTTGTTGTAGAACACTGTGTAGCCGGGGTCGGCGCCGCCATCATCCTCGCCGCCGTCGTCGTCGTCGTCGCTCGGCGGCTGGTTCTAGCGGGAGCTCCCCTGGCCTGGATCGCCGAACCTCCACGGCTGATAGGATGGGCCTTCATCCTCGTCGTCGTCGAGGACGTAGAGCGGGGCGCCCTGGTAGGCGAGCTGACGCACGGACAACGCCCTTCGCCGGGCCGCCTGTTCCTCGGCCTGCTGCTGCAGGCCGAGGATGCGCTACCGCTCCGCCTTCTCCCAGTCCTTCCTGGACCATTCCAGGATGTCCGGCGAGGAGGGCTCCACCGGCGGCGGCGGCGCCATGTCGCGGAGCGACTGCTCCAGCGCCATCCTCAAGGCGCCGTCTTCGGGCGGCGCCGAGTCTTCAGTATTGGGGCGGCGAAAACGCAGGTGGCCGGTTGGCGACGCCATCGCTCGTGGCTCGCCGATGAAGATGCCGCGCGAGCGTGTCCGCAGCGGCGAGCGCATAGGCTAGCCTGCCCCACGTTTGACTGCGCGCAGCCCCGACGAAGGCGCTGTCGGCGTGCGCAGCGGTGCCGAGCCGGAGGAGTGGGATGCCGATGCGGAGGAGGACGATCTCATGCTGGCCATCCTCCTCGGCATCCAGTTCGGCGGAGCACGCCGTCCCAACCTGGCCGCCGGCGTCGGTGTGCGTGGAAAGCCGAGCCGCGGCGTGTTCCCGCGGTTGATGTGCTCCATCACGGCCGCGAGCGTCCGGCCTGGCGCGCTCCACCAACGCCGGCAGCCAGCCGAGTTGTTACGCTTCGGCGGCGACTCGTTCGGCGGCCCTTTGTGGCGGGCGAGCTCCTGTTCGTGGCGGTCCGCGAAGAACTGCTCCTAGTACAGGAGGTTGTCGGCGCTCTCGGCTTCGGAGGGGTCGTCCATCGCGCCGATGTACTCTTGGATGTCGTACAGGAGCTCCTTTGGCGTCGGCGCCGGCGGGATAGGGATGCCGCCGACGCTTAGCTTCCACCCCGAAGGCATCCGCGTGTCCGACGACGCCATATGGCCGGTGTCGTAGAGCAGGCGCGCCTCCCAAGCCTGGAGGGTGCGCTGGCTGAAGCCGTTCGCCTCCACGCCGTCGCTGGGGTACAGCTCGGCCATGGCTGGGAAAGGAAGCCGTGAGAAAGGGTTCGCCGAAGTTTGGGCTTTGTGGGCTTGGGGAGCTATGAGAGAGTGTGAAGATCTCCGGCAAGGGGTACGTCTTATAAAGGCCAAGGTGGGCGGCGAGGGCGGGAGCGGTATAGTGGCGAGGTCGGGAAAAGGGGAAATGGCGGGAAGTTAGTGCCCGCCGATCTATCGCGGGAGCCGAGGCGACGGCGATGACGCCGTAATTCGGCGACGCGTGGCCGACGCGACGAGCAGTTAATGTCCGACGGTCGCCGCGCGGTTCCGAGGATGACGACGAATCGGCTTCCGTCGCTGACTCAGCGGGTCCATGCGCCGTTTTTTTTTTCGCCGAGTTCGTTATGTCCGCCGTTCCCAGGGCGTACCCGGAAATCTGGGTTCGGTCTGAATAGTCTGGACCAAAATTGGTCCAAATCCGACGAAAAACAGGTTCCTGAATACGCGACTGAGCCAATTTTCGGTATCCAGACTGAATTTCGGCGTTCGGATTGGCATAGGTGAATAGACGAGTGGAGATGCTATTACGAGCGAGGGCCGGCACCCGCTCGCCGATCCGTGTGATGGGCACGGAAGCCGGGCCATAACTAATCCGACGCCGACCCTCTCCTCCCCCATCCGCCCGGCCAACCTTAAACCGTAGTTTGGGATCCTCCGTGGTCCTTCGCCGTCGGGACACCCACCTGTGGCGCGGAGACCGACGTGCCGACTCGATCTCTCCTCGAGGCTTAACTTGGTAGTATGGTGGCGCCATGTGTACGGGGGTTTTAAGATGATGGGATTGGGATGGGATGGGTTGAGTGTCATCTCAACGTCCTAGAGCTGCTAATCGTGTGATAAGGCGAAGAAAAGTTGAGCGCAAAAACATGGTTGATGTTGAGAGGGGAAAAGTGTAGCTGAAAGAGACCGCCAACTACTGTACTACTACTACTACTTTAGAGCAATTCTCAAAGTAGAAAGGGTCGTCGATCCCTTTAGCCCTTGTTCGGTTAATCCTATTCAGGGTGGATTTAAGTGGACTGAAGAGGGTTAGAGGGAATTTTGACTTAGATGGGATGTAATCCACTTTAATCCATGTCAATCCCTCCCAATCCCTAAGGAACCGAACAAGGCCTTAGAGTAGAGAGAGACCCACTTGGAGGTTTAATCATGGTCTATATCTTGGATTCGAGTATTGATTGAGCTAGCAATACCATGTGAGTATTTTTTGCCGAATCTATCATTTTTGTGAAACTTCAACTGAATCTGACCTCTTTTCCGAAACTAATTTGGAATCTAATCCCTGGAGTCTCCAGCGCCATTTTAAACTTCAACAGCGCCAACACGTGATAAGGAGCAACCTAGGGAGGTCAGTGCCGTTTTAAACGGAGCCGACCTCCTTCGGTTCGGTTTTCTGATGTGTTAGCGCTGACCTGTATAACTTCGTCTTCATTTAAAATGGCGTCGACCCCAGGAGTCAGATTCCGAATTAGTTTTGAGAAAGGGTCAGATTCGGTTGAAGTTTTCAGATTTGGGGAGATTTGACAAAATATACACCGTGTGACGGGAAAGTAATCATCTTGTACTCTCTTCGTTTTAAAGTATAAGATGTTTTAGCTTTGTAAAAATTAATGTATCTAGACTAATCTTTATATGCAGGTTCACTCAGCTTTGGAATGATAAACACTAGAAAAAATTAGATACATTTTTTACACAAACCTAAAACATTTTATATTTTGGAAAAGAGGGAGTAGTTAGTTAGTAGATGAATTCGCTAGACAAGCTGATCTTGATATTTTTTTTCTTTTTATAATTTTTCTAACGAGACTAGATCTCCTCGATACTCAGCACATGCACATGTATGGGCCAGCTTGGATCGTCGCTGACATGTGTTCATGCCGGAGAGATCGATAGCCGGAGTGGGGGCTCGATCACTCCAGCGTAAACGTCTGTTGGATACTATCCTCGGTCGAGCTGTACACGTTAAAACTATATTCAAAATCCAGATAGTTGAAACTATTATGCTAATAAAAAATCCAACTTGCTGAAGCTATATCCAAAATCCAACCTGCCTTTCTCCCCAACTCATTACGAGTTTTTTTTTACTCTTCATTCATTACAGTGTATAAGATTTGTTTATATTTAATAATGGCATCGTTCAGGTGGGCACAAAGACGCACGCACCTCACCTGGCTTGAGATTCTAGGAAGGGATTACCCAATCGGTATGAGCCAGATCAAGCTGGTCCCTCCCTGCTTTGGGCGTGCCTCGCCGTGGCACCTAAATTGCTGAGCTTGTACAGCTGGTTGACTATCTGCTATGTGGATTAATTAGCGGCAGTTGGCATCAGAGCAGATCACGATCCACCGATCACTTGCTAAAACATGCCCTATTTCCTCACATGAATCGTACTACTTGTAGCACTGTACCATTCGTGAGCTGAAGCTTGCATCTCCTGACTTTTCAGCCTAATCAATCAAACCCATCCCAGTTGATGTTTATGAGATGTACTTTATGAGGACTATTGCCTAACCACGGGAACTATACCCCCATTTGTCCCCCTTTTGGGTATTAGGTTTGTATTACTTGCCGATTTTTTTGACTGAGTTTAGTTCGAACGAAAAATATCAATTTAGGTGGCATAGGCGAGGCTCCATCTTCATGGTCACACGCAATGCTGACGATGGGAGATGATCCTAGTTGTCGTAACCTTCGTGCGGTCCATCCTCCTGATAGTCCTCTTCATAGTCTGATCACGGGAATAGCCAGGGACAAAGCCATGAGTACTCTTTAAGTACTCGCAAACTATCACTAACAAGTAAGGGGGTTTCAGTAGGAATACTAAGCTTTATGTTATTTTGCAAAAAGACAGATTTTTTTTAACTGAGTTTAGAAGCAACGAAAACTAGTTTAAAGTTTTATGACACCTAAGTGGGAACTTGAGTTTCACTTTCATAACCCTGTTGTGGTCAAGTCAAAGTCATAATTCATTTCACAGGTTATTTTGAAAACATCTGACGATGAAACAGTATGACCACTCCAACTGTCCATAACCGTGGACGCGGCTATTCGAATAGTTTGACACTCTGCAGATGTGGTACACTTTCACCACAATATTCGATACATCCGTCAGGAACAATCCTGAATTCACCATACTCAGTATGCGGATAATCAATCCTAACCTTTTAATTACACGCCCTAGTATAGGCACCTCTCCTATGAGTTTGGCCTCCCAACCATGACCATCTGTCATCTTAAGAACTGCACAGGTGGTCAATCTTCATGAGGTAGCCTCAGCTCAAACCTCGGCCACAAGGGAACCCATACCCAAGTGGTATTGTGGTTGTGCTGTAAAATTAGAATGGTATCGCATCCAGACAACCATCAGTTTTATAAAGGGCTAAGGCTCATGCCTCAACATTTTCATTATCAAAATCATCTGGTGTTCAAGAACACATGTCAAAACGTTTCATTAGAATGACTCATCATTCTAAGGTTTTCGTAACCATTTTCACCAAGTAGTCCCATCTAAAGTGATCAAGTTTTATGCTTAGAACTAGCCACTAAAGTTGGGGGTAAACACTAATAAGGGGTGGAAATCAAGTGGTAAATACCTAAGTGTAATCTCATGCCTCGGGATGACATCAAGATCTACCTACTTAGGCCAAGTTTTATGCTCTTTATGCTACCTTTAATATCTTTCCAACACTTCACAAGTCACTAAGTACCCAAGAGTTTTGATAAAGAAATAACTTAATAAAGCTTGCAAGTAAAACTAGGATTGGGTATAATCAAAGGGTGTAATCACATAGGCCTAAAGCATCTAGTTTTCATAGTTGTCATGCAAGGGTTAACTTGCAAAGTCACTTGTTTTGTGAAGCTTGCCTTCTGCAGTGCAGTGGTTGAAGTTCTCCTCGGCTTCTTCCTCGTAGTAATCTCCTTCCTCTTCGTATCCTTGGTCGGTACTAGCGTCTATAAATAAATACGAAGTACACAATCACCAAACAATACTTAACTACTTCTATTTAACACACATGGGTTTACACTAGATGATTTCGTATCACCACTATCATTACAAAGATTAAGGCAATATTTTTATTTCTTTTATTTTAGAAAAGTAATTTCTACTCATTGAAAAACTACTTAAGATATAATATTCTCCAACTAAAACATGGGATCATGTTGACACATGTCATCACCACATATTTCAGTACTTGGGAATATGATTTAAAGTGGTGTCACAATTTAATAAGGTTTAACCTTTTTATTTTAATTAATTAAAGTGACTAGAAATTCCTATGGGGCATTCTTTTATTACTTGTTCATTATTTCTACAAGTAAACCTAGATATTTTTATATATTCAGAAAGGTCTTATCAAATGTGATTTTTGAGAGTTGGAATCAACTCAAAAGCTTTTATGGTTGAATTTTGAAAAATGTTTGAATGCAGGAAAGTCTCTGCATTGTTATTTTTACTATAGGTGATCTACAATTTCAAATGGTTTGAATCTAATGGTCTTAGATTAAGAATTTCAATACCTTTCTAGCAAAATTGGTTTCATGCAATTTGGTTCACTGAATCTCTCTGGAATGATTTTTGAATCTATAGATAGAACTAAGTTTGAAACTAAATTGGTAAACCTAAATCCAAACTACTGGGTCACGCGGGAACGTTAACTAAGCCGGTCCACTACGCACAGCGCGCACGCGGGTGGTTTAAGTGACTGTCCCCACCAGTCAGTGAGACAGGGGGTGCGAAGGGGTATGGGGTGATTTGGGCCATAGGATTAGAAGTAAGATCTACGGCTGAGGTTCATCGTCCACGTCTGAACAGAACACGGCGAGGTCAAACCCTAGCGCGGCCAGTAGGGGTCAGTGGCGGCTTACCGGGGCTCAGGCGATGGTCGATGATGGGGGCGAATGACGAAGTAGACGACGACAATCCTCCTGGTACCGGTGGCTCCTCCTGGGGCGGCTCCAATCAACGGCTCCCTTCTCCAGCAACTGCAAGCTCCGGCTAAATTTCGGCGACCTGGTGCTCGACTTGCTCCGGGGAAGAGGTGGGGTGGTTCTGAGAGAGAAGGGAGTGGAATGGTGTGCTGAATTCGAACGGGGGAGGCCTCTATTTATAGTACGATGAGGGGACCGAAGGGTGCAGGCGGAGCTCGTCGGGGTCGTCTTCATAGTGAGCTAACTGCATGGCTGGGGGTAGGGGACGGTGCGTTGCCTCCTGGCGAAGCTCAACGGCATGGTGGCGAGGCATGGGGCGGTACGATGCGGTCGGAACACTTCAATGCTCCGGCGGTGCGATGCGTTTTCCGACAAATTCAAGGAGTTGACTACGATGAGACATTCTCTCCCGTAGTGATGCTAAAATCAGTTAGGATTATGTTAGCAATTGCTGCATATTTCGATTATGAGATATGGCAGATGGATGTCAAAACCGCGTTCCTCAATGGCAATATTGAAGAAGAGTTGTATATGATACAACCAAAGGGTTTTTTTGATCCTAAGGATGCTAACAAGGTGTGCAAGCTTCAGCGATCCATCTATGGATTGAAGCAAGCATCACGAAGTTGGAATCTCCGCTTTGATGAGGTGATCAAAGAGTTTGGATTTGTCCAAACTTATGGAGAAGCTTGTATTTACAACAAAGTGAGTGGGAGCAATGTGGCATTTCTGATATTATATGTGGATGACATATTACTGATCGGAAATGATACAGATCTTTTAAATAGTGTTAAAAGTTATCTAAACAGCAAATTTTCAATGAAGGACCTAGGTGAAGCGTCATACATATTAGGCATAAAGATCTATAGAGATAGATATAGGCGCCTAATAGGGCTATCACAAAGTACATACCTTGTTAAGATTTTAAAGAAGTTTAAAATGGACGAAAGTAAGAAGGGGTTCTTACCTATGTTGCAAGGCAGGCCATTGAGTAAGACTCAAAGTCCGTCTACGGCGGAAGAAAGAGAGATAATGGAAAAAGTCCCCTATGCTTCAGCCATAGGCTCTATAATGTACGCCATGCTATGTACAAGACCCGATGTGGCACATGCTATTAGTTTGACTAGTAGATACCAATCGGATCCTGGTTCGGAACACTGTATAGCGGTCAAGAATATCCTTAAGTACTTGCGAAGAACTAAGGATATGTTTCTTGTATACGGAGGTGAAGAAGAGTTCGTCGCTAAGTGTTATGTCGACGCTAGCTTTGACACCGATCCGGATGACTCTAAGTCTCAATCCGGATACGTATCATGAATGGCGGAGCGGTTAGTTGGAGGAGCTCCAAACAACCTGTGGTGGCGGGATCAACAACGGAGGCCGAATATGTTGCTGCTTTGGAAGCGGCTCAAGAAGCGGCTTGGATGAAGGAGTTCATATCTGAACTAGGTGTGGTTGCAAGCGCGTTGGACCCAATGGTGATCTATTGTGACAACAATGGTGCCATTGCCAATGCTAAAGAACCAAGGTCTCACAAGTATTCCAAGCATATTAAGCACCGGTTTCACTCCATCTGTGAACATGTCAAGGATGGAGATATAAAGATTTGTAAAGTACATACGGATCTCAATGTAGCAGATCTGTTGATTAAAACTCTCCCTAGAGCAAAACATGATCAACACCAGAACTCCATGGGTGTTAGATACATCACTACGTAACTAGATTATTGTCTCTAGTGCAAGTGGGAGACTGAAGGGAATATGTCCTGAGAGGCAATAATAAAGTGTTTATTATATGTATTCCAAGTATATGATAGTGTTTATTCTGCATGCTATAATTGTATTAATACGGAAACGTTAATACATGTGTGTTTAATAAATAAATAGAAAGTTCCTAGTTATGCCTCTCTCATAAACTAGCTCGTTGATTAACAAGATGATCAAAGTTTCCTGATCATAGACATTGGATGTTTAATAACAAGGTCACAACATTAGTGTAATGATGTGATGAACATTCATCCAAAGTATAGCATTGTGATCAAAGTCATTGAGTTTATATTGCTATAACAACTTACAAAGTGATCCTAATCCTTAGACCAGGAGATAATGTCAATCACTAACACCGGAAGAGTTTCTTGATAACATCAAACGTCACACCGTAACTGGGTGATTATAAAGATGGATTCAGAACTACTAAAGTGTTATGTTGAGGCCCATGGATCGAGAGTGGAATTTTTTCATCCCGATGACGGATAGATATACTCTAGGCCCTCTCGGTGATATCACATTGATTAGCTTGCAAGCAAGTGATTTGATCACTAAAATGTTATATCACGGGAACGAGAAAAGAGTGCATGTCGGTAACGAGATCAAACTAGGTATGGAGATACCAATGATCGAATCTCGTACATGTAATATATCGTGAAACAAAGGGATTAAGATACTAGCATAAAAGGTTCCGACGATCACAGGAAAGTCATCGTTGAATGTGTGGGAGTCAGTATGGGTCTCCAGATCCCGCTTCTGATTATTGATCGGAGAAGGGTCTCGATCATGTTCGCATTGTTCGTGAACCGTAGGGTGGCACACTTAAGAGACACCGACATCCAAATGGAGCAAAAGTTTCATGCCGGAAAGAATAAAAGGCGTAGGAATTTATTTCACTAGATACCAAAACAGGTTTTCGGGTGAAATTGCAGAAAGTGTTTTTCATATGAAATGAAATACTAGCAAGGGGTTATATGTGAATGTTTGTCATTAAAGTAATTGGCAAAATTCTGAATAAATAAAAGGAGTTTTATTTAATGAGAGTTTGCATTAAATTTGGTGGAAATTTAATGCGAATTTGAGTGGGATTTTGAGTGGAGGGAATTGAAAGGATTTTTGTGAGTGGAGTGTCCACCCACATGAATGAAGGAGGGGAAATTCTATCAACTATGACCCAGATAGAGTCATTTCCCCTACTAGAAGTAGGCAAACTAGTGATAAAATCCATTCCAACGGAATCCCATTTCCATTCTGGAATCTGCAATGGTTGAAACAGTCCTACGGGTCTCTGATGTCCCGCCTTGACTCTCTGACAAATATCACTTGGATATGTAGCTTCCGATTTCTCTCTTCATCTTATGCCACCAAAATTGCTCCTTCAAATCCTGATACATCTTCGTTCCTCCGGGGTGGATAGAATAAAGAGTATCATGGGCTTCTTTCAAAATAGCTTTCTTCAATTCCGAATCTGCTAGCACACAGATACGTCCTTTGTACCATAAAACTCTGTCTTTATCTTCGGTGAATCCAGCTACTTTTCCTGTACCGATGCGACGTTTGATTCCGTCGATACTAGCATTTTCTTTCCGCGTCTCTTTGATCTGACTGATCAAAGTGGGTTGAAGTTCTATGCTAGCCAAAAATCCTTCACTTACTAATTCCATTCTAAAATCTTCCAACTCCCTGTACAAACTTGGTTGTTCCTTCAAGATCATGGAGTTCAAACGACACAGAAATCTGCTACGGGCATCTGCTACCACATTAGCTTTACCGGGGTGATAGTGGATGTCCAAATCATAGTCCTTGATTAGCTCTATCCATCTCCTTTGCCTCATATTCAGCTCCTTCTGAGTGAAAATGTACTTCATCCTCTTGTGATCCGAATAAATTTCACAATGGTTACCCATAAGGTAATGCCGCCATGTCTTCAAATCTAAAACTACGGCTGCTAGTTCAAGATCATGGGTAAGATAATTCTGCTCATGTTGCTTCAGTTGTCGGGATAGATAATATATTACTTTGCATTCTTGCATTAATACACATCCGAGACCTATTTTGGATGTGTCACAATACACATGAAAAGGCTTCGTGATATCCGACATAATCAAGATTGGGGCTGAGATCAATCTCTTCTTGAGTTCTTGAAAACTCGCTTCACATTTGTCAGTCCATTCAAACTTCTTATAATTCTTCAACAATTGGGTCATGGGTCTTGCGATTCTCGAGAATCCTTCTATGAACTTACGGTAATATCCCGCTAATCCGAGAAATGCACGAACTTGGGTTTGAGTGGTTGGGGCCTGCCATTCTTCAACATCCATAACCTTGGTGGGGTCAACGGCAATTCCTCTGGCTAACACAATATGTCCGAGGAATCCTACTTCCTGTAACCAGAATTCACATTTGCTAAACTTGGCATACAACTGATGCTCCTAAGGTTTCCAAGAATGGTCCTCAGGTGTAGCTCATGTTCTTCTTCTGATTTGGAATAAATCAGAATGTTATCGATGAAAACAATGACAAACTTATCCAGGAAGTCCATAAAAATCTTATTCACGAGGTTCATGAAATAAGCAGGGGCATTGGTTAATCCAAAAGACATGACAGTGTACTCATACAATCCATATCTGGTGGTAAAGACAGTCTTTGGAATATCCTCTGCGCGAATCTTGAGTTGATGATAACCAGTTCTAAGATCAATCTTAGAAAACGCTTTGGCACCAGTCAACTGGTCAAACAGGTCTTCTATCTTTGGTAGTGGGATAGTTGTTCTTTATGGTGACATCATTCAGCTTCCATAATCCGTACACAAACGGTTACCTCCATCTTTCTTGTCCACAAATAAGGCAGGTGATCTCCATGGCGAAGCACTTGGTTGAATCAATCCTATCTCTAGCATAGCATCTAGTTGCTTCTTCCGCTCCACTAATTCCGATGGGTTCATACTATATGGTCTCTGGGCTATGGGTCCGGTTCCAGGGATTAGTTCAATGATAAACTCGATATCCCGATCTGGGGGCATACCGGGCAAAACATCTGGAAATACGTCGGGGTATTCAAAGACTACTCTGACTTGGTCAATGGTTGGTTGGGCTAAACTCTTGTTGCACTTGAACTAACGGGGTAGGTTTCAGATACATGCTCTGCTGATATTCCGGCTGTACTGGTCATGGTTATGGCTTTCTTGGCACAGTCGATTAATCCTTTATGTTTCGACATCCAATCCATTCTTAGCACTACTTCCAAACCTTTAGTTCCAAGTACTATTAGATTAGCATAAAAATCTATGCCATGGATTCGGATAGGTACGGCCTTGCAAATTTGTCTAGCTTTGGTGGTTGAACCAGGTATTTGAACTATCATAACATGCTTCAATTTTGTTGGTTGAATCTTACTAGTGCATGCAAATTCTTCAGTAACAAACGAGTGCGATGCTCCAGAATCAAACAACACTCTTGCAAGTACCGAGTTAACAGAAAACATACCCATCACAACATCTGGCGCTTCTTGGGCTTCTTCAGCATTCATGAGAAACAGACGGCCATTGCGGTTGAGCGAATTCCCTGGGGCAAATCTCCTTCCAGGCTGAACACGCCGTTGCTGCTGAGCTGGGGAATTTACATTGGGGGCTGCTGCAATCTTCTTGGGGAACTCATTGGAATAGTGACCCTTGGTTCCGCATTCATAACAAGTCACCTGAGACTTGTATTTTTATGGAATAGGCACGACATTGCTTCCAGTTCTTGGGGCAATATTGGTGTTGGTGGTGACATTGTTGTTGTTGAACTTGGGCGGTGCACGATTGAAATTGCTGGAGTTACCGGGGTTGTTGTGGTTTCCTCCAGGCCTTGGGTTTCCTCCTCCACGGTTGGGATAGGTCGGATGGTTCATCGGGGGTCTATTGTTTCTAGGGGAAAATCATGTAGACGGGTTGGGGCGATACTTTGGGGTATGGTGGTTTCCTGGTTGATGCATCATTCGACGTTTGCGGTTCTCATTGTCTTGGTTGATCTTGCCTTCCATCTGAATGGCAGAGTCCACTAAGTCTTCTATGTCAGCAAATGGAATGTTGACCAACACTGTTTGCATCTCATCATGCAGACCATTCAAGAATCTCTCCTTCTTCTTGGCTTCAGTGTCAATCTCATCCGGTGCATACCTAGCCAATGACAAAAATTTGTCACGGTACTCAACTACTGCCATCCTCCCTTGCTTCAATTCACTGAATTCACCTCTCATCCTCTTGATCAAACCCTGTGGCACATGGGTTCTGCTGAACTTGAGTTTGAATTCATCCCAAGTCATCATTTGTCCTCTAGTCATGGCGCGAACGCTGTTCCACCAAGCTCTTGCATCTCCTGCCAGATAGTGGGT
This sequence comes from Avena sativa, assembly GCA_916181665.1. NCBI lineage: Eukaryota > Viridiplantae > Streptophyta > Magnoliopsida > Poales > Poaceae > Avena > Avena sativa. Next base: position 432,667,025 of record OV702280.1, read on the forward strand.
GGCAAACAGTACTTTCTCGTTGGCTTCCACTCCTGCAACTTCTAAGTTATTCTCCATGGTTTGCAGCCAATCATCGGCATCTAGGGGCTCTTCAGACTTACTAAATACGGATGGATTGGTATTCTGGAAGTTCTTGAGCTTACATCCATGGTTGTCCTGGTTTCCATGGCCTTGGTTGTTGTTGGCCATCTGAGCTATGTGTTGAAGGGTGGCTAAGTTGGCTTGACGTTCAGCTCTTCCAGCTTCACAGTCCGAAACCAACATTTGCAAGATCTGCAACATGGGGTCCTGAGATGAACTGCTTCCTCCGCGAGGTATCTAAAGATTGAGATAGATCATGAGAAAAGAGGGAAATTTTCTAAGGTTCAGGGTTTGTTTTGGAAAAGTTTTTGAAGTTTGACTCAGATTTTTCTAGCAACTTGCTTTTCATTCATTCATAGCAGACAATACAAACACACACCACAACAAGGAAACAAATGGTTTTAAGAACCATTCTGTGAAACTACGATACAGTGGGACCAGATACAACTCACTAACGCTAGTGCTCAAGTGCTACTACTCCTCGGAATCGGTGGCTTCATCATCCTCATCATCATCAATGAAGGCGAAGTCATCCTCATCGGTTAAGAAGTCCATGGCTTGATCCTCCAGAAAAATCATCATCACTAAGGTAAGAGTAGGGGTCTCCACGAAGGTCTTCCCCTTCATTCTCCCTCTCCTCAAGCTGCATGTATCTCTCATGGATGGTCTCCTTCAAGTCTGTGATCCTGTGACGAAGGTGGGCAATGATGCGCTCCTTCTTGTCAAGCTGACGGCAACGAGACTGGCGATCCTTCACAAGCATGGCAATGGTCTGGTCCTTCTTGACTGCGATGGCATGGTTGTGGTTGGCGTAGGCGCGGGCATTGTCTAACTCCTTCTGTCGGTCATACATCATGAAGATGAGATGGTCCACTTGATGCTTCAGCTCCGGGTGATATGGTGCCTCCAATGGCTGTCCCATAACATCACGCCTTGGGTAGAACTCAAAGCGGGTACCCTTGATCTGATTGATACTTTGCCCACACAGACGGGCAAGAGCTTCCTGCATGGACCTGGCAAGTCCATCTAGCCAGTTATTCTCTCTTAATGTGAACTGGATTCCCTCTGAGGTGGGGGCTTCAATCTTTCCCCTAACACTTGCAACGATCAACCATTACAATTCTTCTCCTTCCTGATCATTGAGCTGAGCTCCAAAAAACTCGGGATGCGGGTGCTCCAGAAGTTCCGAAAGCTGGTCCAAGTCACGCTCAAAGATGAGATCTCCTACATTCCCCAACTAATAGAACTTGCTATACCTCAGGTCCATCTATAAGAATATAGGATGAGTAAGTTAGTAGAGTGATCAAGTGTGTCAAATTTTATGTTAGTTTAAAAGGATTTTTGAGGAATATAATTTTTTATGAAAGACTCTAAGGGATAAGAATGAGAATAGGTATTCATAAATACCCACTTTATTTGTTTTGAAACTAAGTTTTCGATTCAAGCGTCCATTCTAACTAGGGTCTCCTATGGTCGGGATGGCTCTGATACCAACTTGTCAACACCCGGATTTTTAATCCCAGATGCATGTTATGCCATACATCGCAATCCCAGGATTACCATTTTTGCGAGACATAACAGATTGGATATCACAGTACATCATCCATTACAAACCATACATAAGGTCTTACAACAAATAAAGGATCTTATGATCCAGTCTTAATACAATCAAGCAGCGGGATAACGTAATGATAACGGTAGCGTGGGCGAGGCTCCATCTTCATGGTCACAGGCAATACTGACGATGGGAGATGATCCTAGTTGTCGTAACCTTCATGTGGTCCATCCTCCTGATAGTTCTCTTCATAGTCTGGCCACGGAAATAGACAGGGACAAAGTCATGAGTACTCTTTAAGTACTCGCAAACTATCACTAACAAGTAAGGGGGTTTGAGTAGTAATACTAAGCTCTAGGTTGTTTTGCAAAAAGCCAGATTTATTTCTAACTAAGTTTAAAAGCAAAGAAAACTAGTTTAAAGTTTCATGACACCTAAGTGGGAACTTGAGTTTTCACTTTCATAACCCTGTTGTGGTCAAGTGAAAGTCATGATTCATTTCACAAGTCATTTTGAAAACATCTGACGACGGAACAGTATGGCCATCCAATTGTCCATAATCATGGACGCGGCTATTCGAATAGTTTGACACTCTGCAGAGGTGGTACACTTTCACCACAATATTCGATACATCCGTTAGGCATAATCCTGAATTCACCATACTCAGTATGCGGATAATCAATCCTAACCTTTTAATTAAATGCCCTAGTATAGGCACCTCTCCTATGAGTTTGGCCTCCCAACCATGGCCATCTGTCATCTTGGGAACTTCACAGGTGGTTAATCTTCACGAGGTAGCCTCAGCTCAAACCTTGGCCGCAAGGGAACCTATACTAAGGTGTATAAACTTCCAGTCAAGCCCTACCCAAATTCGGGTATTGTGGTTGTACGGTAAAATTGGAATGGTATCGCATCCAGACAACCATGAGTTTTATAAAGGGCTAAGGCTCATGCCTCAACATTTTCATCATCAAAATCATCTGGTGTTCAAGAACACATGTCAAAACGTTTCATTAGAATGACTCATCATTCTAAGGTTTTCATAACCATTTTCACCAAGTAGTCCCATCTAAAGTGATCAAGTTTTATGCTTAGCACTAGCCACTAAAGTTGGGGGTAAACACTAATAAGGGGTGGAAATCAAGTGGGAAATACCTAAGTGTAATCTCATGCCTCGGGATGACATCAAGATCTACCTACTTAGGCCAAGTTTTATGCTCTTTATGCTACCTTTAATATCTTTCCAACACTTCACAAGTCACTAAGTACCCAAGAGTTTTGATAAAGAAATAACTTAATAAAGCTTGCAAGTAAAACTAGGATTGGGTATAATCAAAGGGTGTAATCACATAGGCCTAAAGCATCTAGTTTTCATAGTTGTCATGCAAGGGTTAATTTCAAAGTCACTTGTTTTGTGAAGCTTGCCTTGTGCAGTGCAGTGGTTGAAGTTCTCCTCGGCTTCTTCCTCGTAGCAATCTCCATCCTCTTCGTATCCTTGGTCGGTACTAGCGTCTATAAATAAATACGAAGTACACAATCACCAAACAATACTTAACTACTTCTTTTTAGCACACAAGGGTTTACACTAGATGATTTAGTATCATCACTATCATTACAAAGATTAAGGCAATAGTTTTATTTCTTTTATATTAGAAAAGTAATTTCTACTCATTGAAAAACTACTTAAGATTTAATATTCTCCAACTAAAACATGGGATCATGTTGACACATGTCATCACCACATATTTCAGTACTTGGGAATGTGATTTAAAGTGGTGTCACAATTTAATAAGGTTTAACCTTTTTATTTTAATTAATTAAAGTGACTAGAAATGCCTATGGGGCATTCTTTTATTACTTGTTCATTATTTCTGCAAGTAAACCTAGATATTTTTATATATTCAGAAAGGTCTTATCAAATGTGACTTTTCAGAGTTGGAATCAACTCAAAAGCTTTTATGGTTGAATTTTAAAAAATGTTTGAATGCAAAAAAGTCTCTGCCTTGTTATTTTTACTATAGGTGATCTACAATTTCAAATGGTTTGAATCCAACGGTCTTGGATTAAGAATTTCAATACCTTTCTAGCAAAATTGGTTTCATGCAATTTGGTCCAGTGAATCTCTCTGGAATGATTTTTGAATCTATAGATAAAACTAAATTTGAAACTAAATTGATAAACCTAAATCCAAACTACTGGGTCATGCGGGAACGTTAACTGGGCCGGCCCACTACACACAGCCTGCACGCGGGTGGTTAAGTGACTGTCCCCACCAGTCAGTGAGACAGGGGATGCGAAGGGGTACAGGGTGATTTGAGTCGTAGGATTAGAAGTAAGATCTACGACTGAGCTTCATCGTCCATGTTTGAATAGAACATGGCGAGGTCGAACCCTTGCGCGGCCAGTGGGGGTCAGTGGTGGCTCACCGGGGCTCCGGTGATGGTTGGCGATGGGGGCGAACGACGAAGTCGACGACGGCGATCCTCCTGGTACCGGTGACTCCTCCTGGGGCGGCTCCAATCAACGGCGCCCTTCTCCAGCAGCTACAAGCTCTGGCGAAATTTCGGCGACCTGGTGCTCGCCTTGCTCCGGGGAAGAGGTGGGGTGGTTCTGAGAGAGAAGGGAGTGGAATGGTGTGCTGAATTCGAACGGGAGAGACCTCTATTTATAGTGCGATGAGGGGACCGAAGGGTGCGGGTGGAGCTCGTCGGGGTCGTCTTCACAGTGAGCTAACGGCATGGCTGGGGGTAGGGGACGGTGCGTTGCCTACTGGCGAAGCTCAACAACATGGTGGCGAGGTGTGGGGCGGTGTGATACGGTCGGAACACTTCGATGCTCTGGGCGGCACCGACGGTAAATTTAATGGCGCACGGGCACTCCTGGTCACGCGGCGGCGAACGGGCATGTCTGGGCGGTTCCTAGGGCGGTGGTGATCACGTACGCGAGTGGAGACGTCGGGGTGTGGTCTGTGCGAGCGTGTCGAGCGCGGCGCTCTGGCGCGCTATCGGTATGGCACTACTAGAAAAACGCCTATTCGTGGCGCACATGAAAAGGCCTTCTGTGGCGCACTAGCAGTGCGCCACGGGCCTCGCGCTACGGCTATCTCGTAGCCGTGGCGCACTGCATGGTGCGCCACAGAAGTTTAGATACAGGCGTGGCGCACATGCCAGTGCACCACAGAAGTTTGGGCAGGTGCGCCACGCGTATGAAACGATAACCGTGGCGCACTAGGTGCTGTGCGCCACGGATATAAATTTCAAAATTCAAAAAAAAAGCAGCAGATCTGGATCTCGTCGTCAGTGCCGTCGCGCGTCGGTGCAGGTCGCCGTCGTCGCCTCCTCGTCGTCTCCTCGTCGTCGTCGTCGTCGGAACTGCAAGGAGGAGGAGGAGAATAGGAGGAAGAGGAGGAGAAGATGAGGAGGAGGAGGAGAAGAGGAGGAAGAGGAGGAGGAGAAGGAGAGGAAGAGGAGGAGGAGGAAGAGGAGGAGAAGAAGAGAGGAGGAGGAGGAGGAGGTGGAGAAGAAGAGGAGGCCTCGTCATCGTCGGAACTACAAGGAGGAGGAGGAAGAGGAGGAGAAGAAGGAGCCCGCCGTCTCGTCGTCGGAACTGCAAGGAGGAGGCCGCCGCCGCCGCCATCACCATGTTCACTGCAAGGAGGAGGAAGAGGAGGAGAAAGGAGAAGGAGAAGGAGGAGGAGGAGAAGAAGAAGGAAATGAGAAGGGAGGAAAAGGAAAAGGAGAGAAGGGGAGGGAAGGTGGGCGGGGTGGGGATTCGAAATTTGAATCCCGCCCAAGCATATCCGTGGCGCACTAGGTGGTGGTGCGCTACGGGTAAGCCGTCCTCTATTTTTTTTCTGCAGGAAAAAACGGTCTTTTGACCGTAACTTTTTACTATTTTCGAATTTTGAAAATCTAAAAAATCGCTAAACGACCGTAGGTGGTTGCGAGCGGATGCGAAATCTCGTTCTCGTCATTTTGGTATATTATACGATTTTTTTCGATATCGTATGCAAAAGTTACGGCCTTTTTACCGTGGCATGACTTTTTTTTGCAAATAAAGTCAAAACTCATGTTTGTTAATTTTACTAGATGCTATACCACATTACCTACCTAAATATGAAAGGATTTAATTTTTTGAAGTGTTTATCATTTTCGTTTATTTTTTGCAAACCCTAAAAAGGCGATCCACGGGGGGGGGGGGGGGGGGGACTTGGCTAAGTACTTAGATTCTTCCATCTTCAGAGGTTGTGCACTTTACCCACAAGACTTGATTTTCACCAAGACAGGACCTTTCAGAAGCCTTCCCTTAGACCAAATGGACGCGTTCGAACCTATCATCCCACTACCACCAACTGTCCAAATGGATAAGTTATTGCAACCTATGTGATCCAGGCAGAGCCCATAATGCCATGTGGCTGCACTAGAAGCTTCTTAACATTTGGCATCTCAAATCCCTTTTTTCCTGGGTGGCTTTCCACAAGTGTGATACGCAAGGTAAACCATAGAAATGGGCCTTGTGTAACCACTCAACACAAACCATTCTTTCCATTCCACCCAGGTGTTTCATTCACTTAGTTGTTTTATTAAGTAAAACATAAGTCAAAGACTTAGAAATATTTCTCATAGCATGAATATATAATCCACCCTTGGTTGCTACTAGCTATGCTAAGCATGGCAATAGAAAGTATCTTAACTTAGAAGAAATCCTAACATTACTATAACTACTAGGATTTCCCAAGCATAGCATATAGATACTTAGCAAAATAATCATGCAAGTCCTATACAAAATATTTCTAATGCATAGATACAAATATAGGGATAAAAACATGAAGCACCACTTGCCTTGGTAGTTTGGGGAGTAGCAACAATCTTCACAACCACAATCACTATTAGCACCAAAATCTACACATAAAATAATGGCACCAAATTCACATATCAAAATATACAAGCAAAAATATATGAATGCATGCAAATTCTATGTTATGATTTTTCCAAATCAAACAAGACAAGTGAAACAGTACTGAATCATAAGAAACACAAAAACAAACTAAACAAACTTGATTTAGTTTCTAAATCATTTTTCAAACAATTTTTATACTCAAACTAAGCCTATAAATGTCTCTGCATAAATAACCAATTTTACAGAGGGAAAACATTAAACACATTTCATAAATGGATAGAATTCTTTCTCCTGATTCCAATGATATAAAATTTGCAAAATTTGAACGTGTGGATCAAAAGTTATGAATTTTGCAAGTTTGAATCACTAATAGATCTAATTCAGATTTTTAAAACGAATAACAGGCCATGCGTCACGTCCTGATTTGTCCATACCTCTTAGCACGGATCGCCCGATGCGGTGCGTTGGATCTTAAGTGGATCGCACGGATCAGATCAAAAGATACCCCTTCGGGTTATGTTCTATCGTAGTCACTGGATCAAGATCCTCCTACCGTTGATCAGGCGACCAACAACTGGCGGCGCGCGGCGATGGTGAGCGGTGGCGCGCTTGGTATATGGCGTTGCGGCGGCTACTGGAAGCGTGGAAGAGAATGGGGAGGCTCACCAGACTCGCAGAGGCGTGCTGGAACTCAACGTGGCAGTAGCTTGTCGAGGGGCGCACGGACACAGCGGCAGGACCTCGTCGAAGTTATTGGCGGTGTCGGGTGCTTGCAGATGAAGACGTTGCCAAGGCTCTGGATCGCCCTAGCATGAATCAGACGGGTCAGGAGGTGCGCAAGGCTATGGCGAACACGATAGCATCGAAGGGAAGGCAAGGGGCGGTCGCGTTTTACCTGGATTGCACGTCGGAGTTGAGCGGTGGTTCTGTCGCTTGCGGACGCGAACGGGGTCGGCGACCTGGATCACGAGAAGGCAAATGAAAGGCATCAGGGAATGCGCCAGAACATGCTGGTCATGCTCGTTTGAATCAGAGGCCAAGGGGTGGTCGAGGCTCACCGGAATCAGTCGCCGTAGGTCGTCGGTACAGCGGCGGTTCGAGCTCGATTGCGCGCAGCCTGGTGGCGGAGTGAGTGAGGAAAGTGGGGGGAAATGACTGCAGTGGCGAGGTGATTAAGTAGCCAGGAGTGGGGGAGAATTACGCGCTGAATCAATGGAATTAAACGAGGTTTTAAACACGGCGTCACTAGCGCGGCGGTAACGGCGGAGCGGTCGTCGCGCGGTGATTGAGGACGACGATGACGGGGCAAGGTGGGTCCAAGGTGTCAGCGGGTGGGTGTGCGCTACTGCGGTGAGAAACAGAGGGGAAAGGAAAACCCCGGGTGGGCTGTTTTGTCTACTGGGCCGAAAGGGTGGCGCCGGCCCAACTCCAATTTTCTTATCCTTTTCTATTTCTGTTTCGATTTTCAGGAAACATTTCCAAATGAGTTTCAAATAAGTTTGAATTAAAACCTCTTCTGGATTTTTGTAAAGTGAAAATTGTACACATTTGGTTGCAGAACAATGTTGTACACTTTAAAATAATTTGGCACTTTGGAATTTTAAAATAAACAATGTTTTTACCCAATGCTTAATAAAGACAAAGAAATGGTTTAAATTTGTTTCTTTGTTTTGAAATCTTTGTCCAAGCTTTGGAAATTATCAAACAAACCTATGATCAAATATCTTTGGTTTAAAACAAATAATCTCTTTACTAGAGAGTAGCATTGGGTCAATGCCTTGCTTACATAAAATAATAGGCATTCAAAAAGCTTCTGTTTTGTAATGACTTTGAAAATGATCCTAAAATGATTATGAATGCATGGATTATATGCAAACTTTAAAAACATGATTTTAGGGATGTTACACAAACACACCCTACGGTAAGAGCCTCTCGATGCCATCTTCTCAAAAGTCCAGGCGACACCCTGGAAACCTAGATCAAAGAGACTACAAACATTCACTACATATCTAAAACCCTCCATCTGACTCCAGCTCTGTTCGTTAACTCCATCGTGCTCCTCCCGGCAGAGAACCTCATTGAAGTCCCCCAAACAGAGCGACGATAGATCATTATACGGCCGTATAAACTTGAGCATGTCCCACGTTTTGTGGCGCTTGCTAGCCTGGGCCTCTCCATAAACAACTGTGAGGCTCCATGGCTCCTTACCCTCTTCCCTAACAACCGAATCAATATGGTACTGGGATTAGGGTAAAATTTCAATATTTATTTTGTTCTTCCAGAAAATTGTAATCCCGCCACTGTAACCTGAACTACTAACAACAAAACAATTATTGAAACCTAGAGTACGCGATAAACTTTCCACCCGATCCTTGTGCAACTAAATCTCTACCACATACAACGCGGATGGGGCATGCTTCTCTGACAAGATGCAGAGATCACGAAATGCCACGTCGTTGCCAAGGCCATGACAGTTGAGTCACAGTACACTCATTGGGATTGCGGCCCTCCGCTGTGGAGGCTGTGATCCAGTCACGAACTTGTTCTTCCTTTGTGGTGTCTGTTTCTTAGGCCTCTTATGCTCCCTGGCTGACAGAGGCAGCAGAGGGGTACCCTCCTGTGGCTCGTAGCTGCTACTAGACTTGCCCGTGGGCTGAAGAACCTCTCCCTCTGTCCCAGGTACTGGTACAAGGATTTTCTCTCTAGAAGTGATGAGTCCAAAATCTCGTTCTCGTCATTTTGGTATATTATACGATTTTTTTCGATATCGTATGCAAAAGTTACGGCCTTTTTACCGTGGCATGACTTTTTTTTGCAAATAAAGTCAAAACTCATGTTTGTTAATTTTACTAGATGCTATACCACATTACCTACCTAAATATGAAAGGATTTAATTTTTTGAAGTGTTTATCATTTTCGTTTATTTTTTGCAAACCCTAAAAAGGCGATCCACGGGGGGGGGGGGGAGTGCATGCCACTTAGGCGTAGGGCACTAGGGCAGAGTGCCCTACGGCTAAGTTTATACATCTGTGGCGCACTATGCCATGTGCGCCACAGATGTTTGTGGCCGTTTCACAGCAGAGGGGGCGTGCGCTTAGGCGTAGCGCACCCCCCCATGTGCGCCACAGATGACACTAACAACTGTGGCGCACATGACTATAGTGCGCTACAGATGTTTGGCGAGCGTCCAACAGGGCCCTGGACCACACACATCTGTGGAGCACTATAGTCATGTGCGCCACGGTTGTTCTAGTTACTAGTAGGGCACTGCCCACAGGTGAGCCACGCCTGTTTTAGCCGTGGGGCACTTCAACCATGTGAGCCACGGATGTGCTGATTACCTATAGCTATTTTCCTAGTAGTGTGGCTGCAGAGAGACTGGGCGTGCTTTGTTCTGGGTGGTCCAGTGGCTGGCAGGGCTTGGGCGCTGGACAGGGGGTGGCGGTGGATGGTGGCTTGCTAGCTAGACACGGTCGGCGAGGCTAGTTAGGCTCCTAGCTTGCTGGCGATAGTGGGGTGGCAATTGGGCTCGGCCATGGTCACCATTGATGGCCTTGTCAAGTTTACAGTGAGCTAGGGCTGGTTAAATTAGTTAGATGATCTACTGAGAGTGTAGTGTGAGCTAGATAGGGGACAAGGTTGGCACAACACTGCTCTCTATAGTGTTTGATGTTTAATTTGGTTTGTGTCCAGAAGGTGTTTGATGGAATGGTCGCAAGAGATTTGAATTTGAATTTTTGGATGAAAATTGATGGGTGTACTAGTCACATACTAGGTAGTCTATGGTTGCTTGGATTGGTCAATGTGCACTGGTTTGGTTAGGTTTTGAGAAATGGTGATCTTCACATATGATATAGATTCAATTTTTAAATGTCATTTGAACAAGGTTACCAAATGTTTCTATGGGTTTGCAAGGTGGGCTTGGGTTCACTTTTACTTGGTCTAGCAAGGGGTGAAAAGAATTGGAATTGTTTATGTTTGAAATCTTGGACTAGAAACACTCAAAGTGGTCTAGTGAGCAAGATTGGCAAAAATGACCATTTGCTTGTTTTGTTTGTTTTTGAATTTCTCTTGATTTGTTTCTGCTTGGAATTGATTTAGATGATGTTGTTTCATCTTTAAACCATTCCTTGCTATTCACAACAATCACACAAGTCCATTCATGCACTCATACAATTATCACATACACACATGCATTCATATGATTTTAATTAACAAAAGTTTTGTTAACCCTAAATTTGGTGATTGGAATTGATAACCTTGATTAATATTTTTGGGATGTTACAGGAGGCCCCCTCTGCTGCTCCCTCTATGCGAAGCGCACAAATTTAAGTTTGGAGAAGCTGGTATATGTATATCATCATATTTGCATCATATAGTGATTCATAATGTTTTATGAATTGATTTTACTTTATTTCTAGTTATTTAGGTGATTATTGGGACTTTCTTATACAGTCCCTTGTTTTGGTATTTAATCATTGGAAGCAGAACTATGTAGTGTCAGAGTTGCATCTCCATGGTCTGCTGATTATGCTAATTACATAGTTGGTAAAGTAATTTCACCACACTTCACATATCAACAAAAACAGAAATTCTTTTATGATTTGAGATATAACACATGGTAGTATTCATATACTTTGTTATAAATGTTGATTTCAAATTCAGAATGCACTATCTGCAATTTCGAATCTTTTCCACCATGCTTCAACTGCGCCTTAGATAATATTTAATGCAGAGATTTCCGATCTTCTTAAATTCAACATATAACCTCTCTAGTATAACACTTTATACTTTCAGTATGTTGTCTTTGCAGATCTGGAAACATGTCTACAGATCTCACTAGATCTTGTGGACAATCTTAACTCATTGTTCAATGATTTACACTTAATCATTTCTTTAACTTGTTCTTCTTACCAAGAACATGGATTAGATTATGTTAAGTAATCATCATGATTTCAAAACCAGAATCCTATGTTTAAAAACATAGTGGATGCACGAACATCCTATTCATTCTTTTAAAGCATCGATGCATGTTACTTAATGTTTTTCCTAACTTTGAATGATTTAGGGCTCTTCCTTAATCAATTCATATTCTAAACCTTTTCGGAATCTCCTTTAGGAATTTCATTTCAACATAATCCTATAGGACATATTTCAATCTCCAAGATTTTAATGTTGTATATACTTTCAACTATTCTTCCATAAATTCAATATTTATTTATTGTCTCTTTGGTCCTTATTCATAATGTGTCATACACACATATGAATCCTGTCAAGCTCCCACTCAAAATATGTTAGACTACATATGTGAGTTCGAACTTTACAATACTCCTACTCAAAAATATGTCATACACCTATTAATCTCAGAAAGACTCTCTAGATCCCACTCAACTTTATGCACATTGTATATATTCTCGACATTTCGAACAAATTCAAAATCTCTTGATCAACTATCAATTCGAGACTTTCCTTTACAAGATTATAAGATCCACCGGAATTTTAGCATTTTTTAATCAAATTCATTTGAATTCGCCCAAGACATTTCTTGATGAAAAAGTAGTAGTATTGAGCTTGTAATACCATGCGATGGGAAAGTAATCATCTTGCAGATGGAGTTGCTAGACAAGCCGATTGACATTTTCTTTCCTTTTTCTAATGAGACTAGATCTCCTCGATACTCGGCACAACCATCGATCACACGCACATGTACGGGCCAGATTGGATCGTCGCTGACTAGTGTTCATGCCGGAGAGACCGATAGCTGGAGTGTGGACTCCAGCGTAAACTTATGTTGGATGCTGTCGTTGTTGGAGATATGCCCTAGAGGCAATAATAAATGTAGTTATTATTATATCTTTGTGTTTATGATAAATGTTTACATTCATGCTATAATAGTATTAACAAGGAAACATTAATACTTGTGTGATTTGTAAACTTAAATTGAAGTCCCTAGTAAAGCCTCTTCATAATACTAGCTTGTTGGTTAATAAATGATTCTGGTTTCCCTATCATGAACATTGAGATGTTATTAACAACAAGATCATATCGTTAGGAGAATGATATGATGGACATACTCCTATAGATAAGCGTAGCATAAAGATCAAGTCATTTTAATAGTTCAATTGCTATATGCTTTCTGATACATAGTAACCTAATTCCTTCGATCATGAGATCATGCTTATCACCATCATCGGAAGGATGCTTTGATGACATCAAACACCACACCGTAACTGGGTGGTTATAAAGGTGGCATTGAGTGTTCGGAAAGTATTGGTTGAGACACATGGATCAAGAGTGGGATTTGTCCATCCATATGACGGATAGATATACTCTGGGACCTCTCGGTGGAATGTCATCCAATTAGCTTGCAAGCATGTGACTGTCTCACAAGGGATCACATATCACGGGAATGAGAAAAGAGTACTTATCAGTAACGAGGTTGAACTAGGTATGCAGAGATACTGACGATCAAAACCTCGGATAAGTAAACTATCGTGAGACAAAGGGAAATTGGTATCGTATGTAAGTGGTTCATTCGATCACAAAGTAATCGTAGAAATATGTGGGAGCCATATGAATTTCCAGATTCCTCTATTGGTTATTGTTCGGAGAAGTGTCTCGATCATATCCGCATAATTCACGAACCGTAGGGAGACACACTTAAGGATTCGACGTTGTTGAGTAGTTTTGGAATGATGAGTAAGAGACCGAATGTTGTCCGGAGTCTCGGATGGGATCCGGGATATCACGAGGAGATCCAGAATGGTCTGGAGAATAAGATTCATATAAGGAAAGTCCTGTTTCGGGGTTGGAGAATGGTTCCGGTGTTTTCATCGGGAATGTTCTAGAAGGTTCCGGAATGTCCGGCACTCCGGAGGGGAAGGGTACATGAATGTGTCATAACAAGTTGGAATGGTTGCATCATGTACTAGGTGCCATCGCTGAGCGCAATAAAGGGATAAATCAAATCCTAGTTTGAAAAGTCAAACGCCAATTTGAAAAAGTCAAATGGCTATTTTGCTTGGTGGAGGGAGAGTAGGAAACCTACTTGGGGAGGAGTTCCTCTCCCTCCACCGCCGGCCAAGGAGGCCGAGTTGGGGAGGGACTCCCCTCCCCTTGGCCGCGCACTCCACCTATATAAGGAGGGGCAGGGCTGCCCCTCCAAACACACAACTCCACCCCTCTAAACCCTAACCCTAGCCGTCGGCCACCAAACCACCGCCGCCGCCCTAGGGTTTCTCCCAAGCCGCCAAGTTGGGGCTTCTAGTTGCCCTAGCCGCCGGCCTAGCCCCTTCTACTTGGTGTGTCTAAACCCTAGATCACCAAGGCTCTCTCATAGTACACCGTACTCGCTTCGGCTTAAGGCGAAGCCCTGCGAGATCTCCCCTCTACTTCCGGTACCACGCCGTCGTGCTGCCAGAATCGCGAGGAGTGCTACAAACCTCCGCTGCCTGCTGGAACAAGGGAGAGGAAGGTCTTCGTCGAGTACCGAACGTGTGACCAACTGCGGGAGCGCTGCCGGAACGCAGCGCCGGAAGGATCGTCTACGCGATCTTGAGATCAGGAAGAGTACGACTACATCACCCACGAGAATCCGCTCTCGTTAAACACTTTGGAATCTTCGAGGGTGAGTTATTCTATCGACTCGTTGCTACAATCTAGTAGATAGATCTTGGCTTGTTTTTTTGTATGCGGTAGAATTTTTTTGTTTTCCATGCTACGAACCCCTACAGTCGTCGGTCGAGTTGTACACGTTGCACTATTAGGAAAAAGCTGATCAGTGGCGCACCATTTTTTTGACTTCTGTGGCGCATATGGGATGCGCCATGTTATCACACCACTAAACTGTAATTCTATGGCGCATTTCAAAATGCGCCATAGAAGTCTCAAAATTCAGTGGCGCATATTGCCTATATGCGCCACAGAAGTTTTTTTTTCAAATTTCAAAAAAAAATGCGGGCTAGATCTAAAACTTCTGTGGTGCATATTACCAATATGCGCCACATATTTTTTTTTTAAATTTCAAAAAAAAAAAGCTGGCCAGATCTGGCCGGAGGTAGGGATCGTCGGAGGTGGGCTAGCCTGGACATGGGTGGAGAAGTGGCTCGCCGGAGGAGAAGGAGGCCACCGCCGGGGGAGGAGGAGGAGGTAGCCGGAGGTGGTCATCATTGTCGGAGGAGGTAGCCGGAGGTGGTCGTCAAGGGAGGAGGAGGATCTCACCAGGGTTGAGGAGAAGGAGGAGGAGCTCACCGGGATGGAGGAGGAGGAGGAAGGATCTCACCGGGTGGAGGAGGAGGAGGAGCTCACCTGGGTGGAGGGGGGAGGAGGAACTCACCAGGATGGAGGAGGAGGAGGGGGGAGCTCACCTGGTTGGAGGAGGAGGAGGAGCTCACCGGGGTGGTGGTGGTGGTGGAGGAGGAGGAGGAGGAGGAGGAGAAGGAGGAGTGAGGAGCTCACCGGGTGGAGGAGGAGGAAGAGGGAGGAGAAGGGGAGAAAGAGAGAAGAGGGAGGAGAAATGTGGAGGATAGGAAGAGAAGAAAAGGAGAAAAGAGAGGGAGAAGGGGCGACGGGATTCAGATTTCGAATCCAGTCCAACACTTCTGTGGCGCATATGGGAGAAATGTGCCACCGAAGTTTCTCCCCCTCCTTTTTTTGCAGGAAAAAATCTTCTTTCTGCCATAACTTTTTACTCTTTTCGAATTTGAGGAATCTATAAAATCTTCAAGCCGTAGAAATCGAGTAGGAAATTTCGAGATGATCATTTTGATATATTAAATTTTTTTTTCCAACATCGTATGCAAAAGTTATGACTCTTTTACCATGCCATGATTTTTTTTGCAAAATACATCAAAATTCATGTTTTTCAATTTTCCCTACAACTATACCCAAAATATAACTACATCTCAAAGGAATTATTTTTTAAAAGTTTTTATCATTTTCGTTTATTTTTTACAAAAGTTAGGGGATCTGTTTTCCCACATTCTATGACGCGTATATCTATATGCACCACATATATGCGCCACGGAAATATCACTTTCTGTGGAGCATATAGAAATATGCGCCACTGATGGTTGGCCAACAAGATTCTATAATGGAATCTACCCTAACTTTCTGTGGCGCATATAGTCGTACACAGAAGTTACAACTTTTGTGGCGCATATGAACATATGCGTTACAGAAAGTGAGGGAGCCCAGCTCCGGTGGCGCGTCCCACAAAACTTCTGTGGCGCATTATTTCCCGTATGCGCCACAGAATAGTGAAGTTTTATGTTGTGTATTGCCTGAAATGCGTCACTAAGATTTGTCTATGACGCACGGTCACACGTATGCGCCACAAAAGATCCTTCTGTCTATAGCTGGTTTTCTAGTAATGTTGAAACTATATTCTAAATCCAGCTTGTTGAAATTATTAGTACTACTACAAAATCCAACTTGTTGAAACTATATTAAGAATCCAAGCTGTGTAGTACCTTTCTCCCCAACTCATTACGAGTTTTTTTAGTTCATTATAAGATTTGTTTATCTCTAATGGCATCATTCAGATGGGCACAAAGGCGCACGCACCTCACCTGGCTTGAGATTCTAGGAAGGGATTAGCCAATCGATATGAGCCAGATCGAGCTGGTCCCTCCCAGCTTTGTACGGCAGAAACAAGAAAAAAGTTTGGGCGTGCGTCGCCGTGGCAACTAAATTGCCGTGCTTAGTGCGAGTGGTACAGCTGGTTGACTATTTTTTTTTTTTTTGAACAGGGGTAGGTCCCGAAGGACCTAGAGCATCATTCATTCCCGTCGGAGGAGTTACATCTTACAAAAAGGGACTCAAAGAAATAAGAGATTACAGACCAACCCTTACATTTTGCACCTAGGACCTCAGAAAGAATACAAGAAAAGCAATCAGGTCCAGCTCCAACTCCGCCGCGCAAAGACTCGATGCAGCCGACCTCGATGTCACCGGGGACGAAACCACTTGGGGCATGGAGGCGGGAGCAAGCTGCATCGAAGCCAGAGGGCCTCGTAAATGGCACACAGGCCTGGAGGTTAATAAGCACCTGAAGACAGCAGGCATTCGTCGCCGCTGCTTGAGGGAGGAGGGGTCGCCTTTCGACCATGATGAACGCCGACGAGCTCGTCGCCGTTGGGAACCTCCAAGGAGAAGCAGTTGCCCTCCCCTGCTGCAGATGCAGCCGCCGGACCTCGAGATGCAGGGGAACACCTCCAAGCTCGCCACCACGATGAGCATCAAAGGAATCCCTCCATCGCCAAGATTGACCGCCAAATCTGCAAAAGAAAGCCTTATTTATGGAGATATCCTTTCTCCTCCACCGCCTCCCTTCCAACTCCGACCGCCGGAGCACCAAGAGACAGAGAAGAGCAGGGCAGCGCCAGATCTGGCCTAGATCCGCCGCCTCACTCCCGGCATCAGCGCCATACGCCATATAGGACAACACAAAACTAAAAAACCTAACTACAGGAGGCCGGCGTCCTCTCCCCCATCCCCTCCGGCCAGCGGAGCCGCCGGAGACGAGGGGGAGAAGAGCCGGGGACGGCCAGGAGACTCTCAAAGGGGGGGAGGGAGAGCGAGAACGGGAGAGAGGGGGGGAGGGGGTTGACTATCTGCTATGTGGATTAATTAGCGGCAGTTGGCATCAGAGCAGATCACGATCGACCGATCGCTTGCTAGAACATGCCCTATTTCCTCACATGAATCGTACTACTTGTAGCACCGTACCATTCGTGAGTTGAAGCTTGCATCTCCTGACTTTTCAGCCTAATCAATCAAACACATCCCAATTGATGTTTATGAGATGTACTTTATGAGGACTATTGCCTAACCACCGAGACTATACATTAACTTTGTATTACCTGCCAATTTTTTGGCGATTTTAGTTCGAACACGAAATATTGATTTTGATACTGTAGAAGTAAACATGTTACGGCTAAAAATGTGGTTTTGATGGATCAGGTGGATTGGCTATAAAAACAACCATCTATGGCTTTTCGGAAGAAAAGAATCATCAAGAAGGGATTGAAGAGACCACAAAGTTTTCTCAAGAGGTAGAGTCTTTAAGATAAAATGGATCCCTATGTTGGTTGACCGAGCACCTCAACATAGAGTCCACCAGAGGATTTTAACTTCGTGAATTAACAAACCAATTAGTCATCGTCTCCTCATACTTGTTTCACGTTAGAATCTTAGATTCTCTCTTATCTTATAACTTTAGGTTTTTCAGCACCGGCTACATTGAGTACCACCGCCGCGCCTCTCTAGACATCCAGCATGACCACTCCGGGTTGTCGCTGTTTTCGCCGCTCTCTACGTCTTCGTCTACTACAACTTCGTTGTCAGCGTCATCGCCTCGTCCCCGAATACAGCACCTGCTCCTCTACTCTGACAACCGCGGACAGCATCGGCATCTCTCTCTTCGCCGCTCTGCGCCACGCAACCGTTCTGGAGGCCTCCTCTGCTAGTCTCTCTGACATGACGTCAACTTCGTGATGGTCCTTGACCCTCGCACGCCTGGTACTGGCAACACCGGGAGTGCCTTCATTCCCGATGTGTTCCCGAGTCTGACAAGGTCGGATCAACGCCTCGTCTTCATCGGCATCGCCTCTCTCCTCTACGACTTCCTCAACCACGTCACTGAAGAGTTCTTCTTTGCATACTCTGTTCTGGCAAAACTAGAGTGGGTGTTCGTCCCGACATGCGCCTAGTTCTGGCAAAACTATGGCCGCACCTCGTCCTCGATGGCTCGGACTGCATCGACCCTCGGCAAGCCTCCACGGACCCTCGACGCGTCTCCATCCTCCTCCTCGCACACTATGCGCATATGGATTCACGTGCGGCTACCTCAACATCGGCATCCCCAATCATGACATCGACCACGGCGTCCCCTCGCAACGACTACCCCGACCTCGGCACCACCTAAAGCTCTCAGCTCCCTCGACATCAGCACAAGGGCTACCATCTCGCTTGAGCATCATAGCTTCCTCTATAGTCCAAGCTATCACGACGCGACACCGTCTAGGACATTCCTATTCGGACTGCGGGGGATGTCAACTCACTGGTTCTACTTCAGTTTATCTCCAGTCTGACCGTCCGCGATGTTCCATTTGTTTACGACGCTACCGCTATGACTGTGGGGAGATGTTAGAGTATTGTACGAATACGGTTATTATGGTAGGTTAGGATAATTAGGACTCTAGTTTAACTTGACTTATACTCTAAGATGATTCTCTGTATATCTATATATACTCGTCTATAAGGGTCAATAATACATCTAATATATTCCGTCAATCCCTCTCTATCCTTCTACAATGGAAAGTAATCATCTTCTGCTGGTTGTAGATAAATTCGCTAGACAAGCTGATCTTGATATTTTCTTTCTTTTTTCTAACAAGACTAGATCTCCTCGATACTCGGCACAGCCATCGATCACATGCACATGTACGGACCAGCTTGAATCGTCGCTCACAGGTGTTCATGCCGGAGGGATCGATAGCCGGAGTGGGGGCTCGATCACTCCAGCGTAAACGTCTGTTAGATGCTGTCGTCGGTCGAGCTGTACATGTTAAAATTATTTCAAAATCCAACTAGTTGAAACTATTATACTAATAAAAAATCCAACTTGCTGAAACTATATTCAAAATCCAACCTCCCTTTCTCCCCAACTCATTACGGGTTTTTTTACTCTTCATTAGTAGGAGTATAAGATTTGTCTATGTTTAATAATGGCATATCATTCAGGTGGGCACAAATTGACGCACGCACCTCACCTGGCTTGAGATTCTAGGAAGGGATTAGACAATCGGAACAAGCCAGATCAAGCTGGTCCCTCCCTGCTTTGTACGGCAGAAACCAAAGAAAAGTTTGGGCGTGCCTCGCCGTGGCACCTAAATTGCTGAGCTTGTACAGCTGGTTGACTATCTGCAATGTGGATTGATTAGCGGTAGTTGGCATCGGTCCGATCGCTTGCTAGAACATGCCCTAGCTATTTCCTAACATGGATCGTACACTACTTGCAGTGCCGTACCATTCGTGAGCTGAAGCTAGCATCTCCTGACTTTTCAGCCTAATCAATCGAGCCCATCCGAGTTGATGATGTTTATGAGACTAGCAGAAGTGCCCGTGCGTTGCACCGGGAAGACCAATCTAATTCGCATGAAAAAACTTTTATCTTGTCTCATGACACCGGTCTCGATTGAGTTGAACGTTTTCTTATCTTGGACGAACTTATTCACAAAGTTATGCCAGAACTTAGAAATTATTTCCACTACCTATACCTAGATGATTTGTTGATTTTTAGATAAAGCATACTCCAAAATATAGTATCCTCTAATAGTCATACGGATTTCATTAAAAGGACATACGTATTCGTTTGGCAGAGCTTAATAAGGGCGCATACATTTTTTATTTTATAAACCCCTATTTCTTTTTCTGCAAAATCAAAAATTAGAAAAGGCAAAGAGAAAAAAAGAAAAAAAACATGTAGGAGCTCTCACCTAAGAGTCCAAGTAGTCTACCAATCTGCCGGTATTATCAACACTCCCTATTATGTATATCTTTCATGTATTAGTCATTATCAACACTTTAGTCTCTCTCAAATCTCTAGCGGTACTAATGTATCTTATTCTATAAATTATTATTTTTTTGTTCTAGAATTTTTTTTATCAAAAAAAGAGGAGGTTGTTGCTCATCTCGCCTTGGACGACCAACTGGTCCGGCTTGCCATCCACACCCTAAGCCAGGGGCGGAGCTAGAAAAATAACCCTTGGTGCACAACTTTGAATAACAAATTGATATTCACTTTGTTTAGAAATATAAGACGTCTTAGCTTTATAAATCAAATATATCTATACGTATTTTAGTGTATAAATTCGTAAAGGTTCAGAGTGAACCTATACATTAAAATAGGTCTAGATACATTTATTTTACAAAGCTAAAATGTCTTATATTTATAAACGAAGAAAGTATATGCATGTCTCGATCTCGTGTAGCGGTTGTGATGTAAAATACTTGACCCAAAATCGAGCGATCCACACAGCCCTCCCATTCTCCCCTTGATCATAACACTGAGTGTCACTTGATCTAAAAAAACATGAGTGTCACTTCCTCTGCTTCTGTCCCGTATTTGGCCACCACAACTATAGAGTCATACTCGGTATGCGGCCGCACACGGAAGCCTCTATATGTTCTCTCAATCCCTTTTCTAATCGGCGTGAATCCCAACGTTGTATGCCATTGATTCATCCTGCAGCCATCAACTCCCTCGACCGGATTAGAAGCAACACAAAAAGTCCCAACAGCTCTGTTTTTTTCTAAATGTCCTAGCAACTCCGTCAAACACCCGAAATATCATATAGGCCTTCTCCAATCCAGCGTTGTCTCGCACTCGGGGCCATTGCGGGTGGCCAGCGCACACGACATGCGCCCTCGCTGTAGGTGAATAAGTAGGGGAAGGAAGGAGCCCAACCCCCAACTGAGCGGGCGGCGATGTTGGCGGGGACCAGCGCTTGGAGCAGGGACTGCTGCTCAGAGGGAATGCGAGGACTGAATATCACCGGCAGAGTCTCCCGTACAGGCTAGGGTGGCTACGTAAGTAATGCGCAGGCGGCGAGGGGCTGGCAGGGCACCCGTTCTCCTGCTAGAGATCGGGCGGCGCAAGCACCTCTGTTCGCATAGGAGATAGACGAACTGAACCGTTTTTTACTTAATGGTGCCAATGTGGTAATTCTTATATTGGTGGGAGGGAAAAACCGTAAAAAAAATACAAATAGTTACCCGACTTATGGATGGTACGGTGGGTAATATACTCGGACTGATAAGGGTAAATCTGTCCAAAAAAGTGTAGGTACTACAAGAAACACTCCTTCCTTTATTATTAGGTAGGTATAGATGTACTTTACGAGGACTATTGCCTAACCACCGAAACTATACCCCCATTTGTCCCCCTTTTGGGTATTAGGTTTGTATTACTTGCCGGGTTTTTTACCGAGTTTAGTTTGAACGAAAAATATCGATTTTGATAGAAATAAACATGTTGTGGCTAAAAAATGGTTTTGCTCGATCAGGTGGGTTGGCTAGAACAACCATCTCTGGCTTTTCGGAAGAAAAAATCATCAAGAACCCGTACCTCCCGCGTCGTCTCCTCGAGCGAGGCGGCCGGGAGGCCCCCTCTGCCGCTCCCTCTATGCGAAGTGCACAAATTTAAGTTTGGAGAAGTTGATATATGTATATCATCATATTTGCATCATATAGTGATTCATAATGTTTTATGAATTGATTTTACTTTATTTCTAGTTATTTAGGTGATTATTGGGACTTCCTTATAAAGTCCCTTGTTTTGGTATTTAATCCTAGGGGCAGAACTATGTAGTGTCAGAGTTGCATCTCCATGGTCTGATGATTATGCTAATTACATAGTTGGTAAAGTAATTTCACCACACTTCACATATCAACAAAAACATAAATTATTTTATGATTTGAGATACAACACATGGTAGTATTCATATACTTTGTTGTAAATGTAGGTTTCAAATTCAGAATGCACTATGTGCAATTTCGAATCTTTGCCACCACGCTTCAATTGCGCCTTAGGTAACCTTTAATGCAAAGATTTCCAATCTTTTTAAATTCAACATATAACCTCTCCAGTATAACACTTTATACTTCTGGTATGTTGGCTTTGCAGATCTGGAAACATGTCTACAAATCTCACTAGACCTTGTGGACAATCTTAAATCAATGTTCAATGATTTACACTTAATCATTTCTTTAACTTATTCTTCTTACCAAGAACATGGATTAAATTATGTTAAGTAATCATCATGATTTCAAAACCAGAATCCTATGTTCAAAAACATAGTGGATGCGTGAACATTCTACTCTTTCTTTTAAAGCATCGATGCATGTTACTTAATGTTTTTCCTAACTTTGAATGATTTAGGGCTCTTCCTTAATCAATTCATATTGTAAACCTTTTCGGAATCTCCTTTAGGAATTTCATTTCAACATAATCCAATAGGACATATTTCAATCTCCAAATTTTTAATGTTGGATATACTTTCAACTATTCTTCCATAAATTCAATATTTATTTATTGGCTCTTTGGTCCTTATTCATAATGTGTCATACACACATATGAATCATGTCAAGCTCCCACTCAAAATATGTCGATTACATATGTGAGTTCGAACTTTACAATACTCCCACTCAAAAATATGTCATGCACCTATTAAAATATGTCATACACCTATTAATCTCAAAAAGACTCTCTAGCTCCCACACAATTTTATGCACATTGCATATATTCTCGAAATTTCGAACAAATTCGAAATCTCCTTGTCAACTATCAATTCAAGACTTTCCTTCACAAGATTCTAAGATCCACCAGACTTTTAGCATTTTCGAATCAAATTCATTTGAATTTGCCCAAGACACTTCTTGATGAAAAAGGAGTAGTATTGAGCTTGTAATACCATGCGATGGAGAAATAATCATCTTGCAGATGGAGTCGCTAGACAAGCTGATCGATATTTTCTTTCCTTTTTCTAATGAGACTAGATCTCCACGATACTCGGCATAGACATCGATCACATGCACATGTACGGGCCAGCTTGGATCGTCACTGACCGGTGTTCATGTCGGAGAGGGAGATACCGATAGCCAGAGTTGGGGCTCGATCACTCTAGCGTAAACGTCCGTTGGATGTTGTCCTCGGTCGAGCTGTACACGGTTAAAACTATATTCAAAATCCAACTAGTTGAAGCTATTACAGTACTAATAAAGAAATCCAACTTGCTAAAACTATATTCAGAATCCAACCTGTGTGGTACCATTCTCCCCAACTCATTACGAGTTTTTCTTTAGTTCATTATAAGATTTGTTTATTCCAATAATGGCATCATTCAGATGGCACAAAGACGCACGCACCTCACCTGGCACAAAGACCCAATCGGTACGAGCCAGATCGAGCTGGTCCCTCCCTGCTTTGTACGGGAGAAACAAAAAAAAAGTTTGGGCGTGCGTCGCCGTGGCACCTAAATTGCTGTGCTTAGTGCGAGTGATAGATCTAAAAAAGTGCCATTGGTACAGCTGGTTGACTATCTGCTATGTGAATTAATTAGCGGCAGTTGGCATCAGAGCAGATCAGGATCGACCGATCGCTTGCTGGAACATGCCCTATTTCCTCACATGAATCGTACTACTTTGTAGTAGCACTGTACCATTCGTGAGTTGAAGCTTGCATCTCCTAACTTTTCAGCCTAATCAATCAAACACATCCCAAATGATGTTTATGAGATGTACTTTATGAGGACTATTGCCTAACCACCGAGACTATACATTAAGTTTGTACTTCCTCCATTTGGAAATATAAAATATTTTATTTTTATAAAATAAATATATATAGACGTTTTTTAATATATAAGTTCACTTCAAACATCTATAAACCTATACACTAAAAGACGTTTAGATATATTCGATTCACAAAGCTAAAACATCTTATATTTCTAAATAGAGGGAGTATTATGTGCCAAATTTTTGGCGGTTTAGTTCAAACACGAAATATTGATTTTGCTACTCTAGAAGCAAACATGTTGTAACACCCTCAGAATCGACCCTATGCAAGTTTTAGCGAAACCCGCCAAACCCGCATAGAAACGATTCAAAGGTGCCCACCAGGCACTTTCGTGCGGGTGGAAAACGAAGTAATAACATTACACAACAGTCCTCGATGGGACCCACAGAATAGATATATATAACAACGACTCAAGGAGTCAAGAATACAGATATAATATACAAAGATCCAAATCACCTTGAAAATGATAGAGCGTCCGACTACAGACAAGATGCAAATTGAGCTAAGAGCCCTGATGAATAACCAATGGCGTCCATAACCCTGCCCAGGCCAAGCCGGAAGGGTAACCCTGCTAACGACGTCGATCTCAAAACCTGCTTAAACAAAAGGGGTGCCGACAAAGGGCAAAGGAAAAAGAGGAGCGTCAGTACTGAGGCCAGTACACGGCGAGACTAGAATTCGGCGGTCCTCGCCTACACAGGTATGGTGGACTGAAGCGGCAGCGGCAGCATGCACTAAACAACCTATAGAGACTCAAAACAACGGGCGGCTATTAGAGAGGGGTAAGAAAGACCTATCCGGATCCAACCTGAATCTTACACCAAACAAACCCATCCTGGTGTTTCCCCCTCGAGACCAGACGAGGAGGTCAACCGAGGAACTCACACAGTTGGCAGTTTTATTTATTCAGTTATGTTGCAGCAATTACTAGTCAGGTATAGATAATCATCCTGATAAAATAAGCAGTGGGCCGTTTTTAGTTAACCATTCCGTTGTAGTTGCGACACTTACTAGTCAGATACAATTAGCATGAGATAACCCAAAGCCCAACAGTTGTTGGTGCTTTTATTTAGCCATTCCGTTATAGTTGTAATACTTACTAGTCAGATACAATGGTCGCAAGCGACACCCAAACAAGCAATTGTTGGCAGTTTTATTTAGCCATTCCATTATAGTGAAGCTGCTTACTAGTCATTATAAAGTCAAATTTATAGCACTACTTTAGTTATAGTTGTCTATGATCGAGATACTGTGCTCCAAGTCGTCCATAACCGCGGACACGGCTTTCAGAAAGTTTTACCCGGCCGGGGTGCACCAATAGCAACACACACACGATCAACCTCGGAAAAACTAAATCAAAACCCAACGAGGCTTTCACGACAAAGCAATCACAGGATTCAGAAATATTTCAGGGGGCCACCCCTTAAAGTAGACCCGCAACGAAGTCGGCCGGCTCCGAGACGGCCTCAAGGTTTGGGTGGACGGCTGTGAACGACTGGAAACCCAAAACTGAGCTTGTCGACACCGCGGAATCGTGTCCCGATCCTAAACAGTACAGTGTGCTCCTCGCACAATCGTAAATAAAGCAGTAAAGCATGGCATAAGTACAGGATAGTAATAAAACCCCAAACTAGTTTGTGGCCCCAAGAAATAAGACTGAATCAAGCTCTGGCTAAGGGGGCCCCATAATTCCCCGTATGTGGATAGCGCGATAAATCAAGGAACAGGTATCAAGCACTCGGGGTCCTACGGGACACAAGTGGACGGTTAACAACCAAATAACATCTATTGTCCACCTGTGCCTCTGCTTACCTACTTCAATTTTAGTTGTTAAACAGTAATTAAAGTGATCAATAAATAAAGCCATGATCATCTCCAACATTAAACAGGCGGCAATACTCCAACAACTGTGGTACTTGACAACACGCAACAGCACTTGAGCAAGCGACTACGACGCGCAAGTCCAGCTATCTACCAAAACAACAGGTACTAGGATGTGTCCAAGGCAATATAAGGCGGCAAGGGATATCTCGGGTACGAAAACTAGAGCATCGCAACACAGATAGCAATAGATCAACGGGAGGGAAATAAATACTATAAAAGTAAGATAGGTAGAAAGGGGGAGATGCTCGCCTGAAAACATTGTCGAAGGTTCAACCGAAGATCGGGTCAACACTCGCATCAACTCAACGGCCTTATCCGCGAAGAAGCAAAACACTAGAATAAACACCGGATGCACTATTTAATACTACGACAAAAGATCGGGCATGATGCATGAATAATGTATGACATGGCAAGGTGTGATGCAATTAGGCCATATTAAGCGGAACCGGGGTCCCGACAATTAATTAAACGGTTCCAGTTATTTAGATCCCCGCAGTTAAATGTTGTTTAACAAGGCAGAATTATATCACCGGTTCGCTACACCATTTTGAATGAGGCCAATATGAGACTAGATTTGCCCGCATATGGGCCCCATATTTAATTATATGGTGAATCGGCATAAGGCCCCCAAACCACATGACAATATGCATGCAAGATGAACAATTTAATATGCATCAATTTATATAGTTGCCAATTTATAAAATAAAGGGTCTCGAGGAAAGGGGTCACACATTAGGGTTCGGCGATCTTGGGCTCCGAGGGTTCGAGGTCGGTCTCAGGGTTCAGGGTTCGACGGGATTGGTCTCGGCGGGAGCGTTCTCGGTTAACGGGGTGGGTCTTGGCGCATCCGGGAAGAAGGCCTTGGTGTGGCGTCGGGGGCACGTCGGATCCGTCCTGGTCGGAGTCGTTCTTGTCGTCGCGAAGATCTTGTCGGGGCCGCGTATCGGGTCGGCCTTGGCGTCCGGGATGAAGAACTTGGCGTTCTGCGTCGGTGTCCTTACCGTCTGGGTTCTCGAGCATCGCATCCGGGAAGGAGTGCTTGTCGTTCAGGGTCTCGATGTCCGGGGTGAAGTACTTGTCGTTCCAGGGCGATCTTGGCGGCTCGGAGGGGTTCGAGGAATCAGAACGGTCTTCAGATTCCGTGAGGGAGATCATGGCGTCGGTGAGGTCGATCTTGTCGGTTCCACGGTTTCAGTTGTCGGTGTCGGACTTGGGTCTCGGCACTGGGAGATCTTGGCGATTCCATGATGGAGTTCTGGGAGTGCGGCGTTATCCACTTCATGTTTCCAGTTGCGAGTGTGGTCGACGAGCTTGGATTTAACGTCGAAGTTCTTGATGTTCTCTCTCGGAGATCTTGTGGTTCCCCTTGGTTTGTCGATGTCGATTTGTATTGGCCGCGGGTGTTTTGGGGAACACCGACGGTTGTCTCGGCACACACACATACGGATGCATCTTGTTGTTTTGTAGGCGTCATAGTTGTACATTAAGCACCACAAGGGAGCCGCAGAATGGCTGTAGCACATGGTCTTCACATCAACTTTGCGGACACCCCATCACAAACACCTTATCGGCACATCGCCAAACAACTTCAACACCAACACTATGCATGGCGATCAAGCATGGGAGGCCACGGGATGAGCGGGGACACACGGAGAAGAACATGCATGGCGCGAGCGTGCAGAGGTCGGCAACGGCCTGCGGTGAAGGGGTCCTGCAAGCGGCCACGGAGATGAGGGGGGCGTGTCTCTCGGCGAGTGGAAGGGGCGTTGCAGGGCCAACGGGGGGCGGCGACTGCGGAGGTCGGCGCCGGAGAGGAGGGACGCTGGCAGGCGAGGAGGAAGGGCGGCGGTGGTGCAGACTCGGAGGCGGCGTGGGGTCCGGCAAGGCGACGCCCTGCGAGGGGGAGCCTGGCGGGGTCGGCCCCAGGGAGGCGACGCGGCGACACTAGGAGGAGCGATGAACGGCGGAGGGGAGGCGGCCTGGGCGGCTCGCGGCTTGCCGAAGGACGCAGCAGCGGCAGCGGGGAGGGGACGGCCTGGCGATGGCGGCGTGCTCGCGGGGCGCGGCCGAGGGGGCGGAACGAGAGGGAGGCGGAAGGCGAGGAAGGAGGGGCGGGGAGCGGGCGAGGCCGACGCGGGCTCGCCGGCGGTGGCGGCGCCGGAGAGATGGGGCGTGGCCGGAGGTCGACGGCGATGCGGAGGCCCGGCGGCGGAGCACAGGGAGCCGGCGGAGGGGCAGAGACGGGCGGGGTGGGGGTCGGGCTTCGCGGGAGAGAGGAGAAGGAGATGGTGGGCGCGTGGGGGAAGGTGGGGTCGGGCGTGGGGCTGGACGCGGTGGGGAACGCGTGTGTGTGTCGGTGTGTTGTGTGGTGTGAGTGGGGTGGGCCCAGGAAGAGAGAGGGAGAGAGAGAGAGAAGGGTTGGGGTGAGGTGGCAGCGTGGGAGTGGTTGGGGGGGAGAGGGAGAATGAGGTGGCGACCGGCTATTGGTTGGGGTGAGGTGGAGGAGGGGTGGGTAGAATAGGTTTGGGTGAACTTAGGATTTAGAGGGGCTGGTTTAGGTGGACCGATTTAATCTGGGGGTGGTCGTCCGGGTCGAATCGGCCCGTTCGACTGCCCCCCTAAAATAATTAAATATTTTATTATTCACAAACGGGACTTTTGCAAACCGCGGGTAGACAAAACAAATATTCCGGAGACCCGGGTTTTGCGTTTGAACAAAGACGGGGAGTTTTAGAAAACACAAAATAGGTTTTTCTGCAAATAGTTTTATGCAAGAAAATGCAAGATGATGACGATGCTCAAATGCAATGTGGCATGATGACATGGGCATGCGGTCATGATGATGCAATGCACAAAAACAACGCGATTTTCTAGTAGTGGTTTTGCGGGATGCCGCAATTCGACACCACCAACAATGGATCTCGCCCTCGAGATCCGCCTCATGGTACCGGAAGGAAGGTCGGCGATCGGCGTCTTCTCGCTTCGTGTAGATCCTCGCGACACCACTAACAAGAGGTCGTTGTCCGTGATCGTCGAGGGAAACACTCCGGAAACAAAAGGTCGAAGGTAGAGGTATCAACAAATAAAGCCACCTCTAACTTCGATAGAAAGAGGGAACCGATGCATTCTCATCCACTTCAATGTACAAAAGCGAATAGAAGGGGTAGTCGGCATGGGGGCCAATCCATCACGCACCCAAACTATTACTCTGCACAATCAGTGGAAAAGCGTGCAACCATTCTCGGAATCAGACTGAAGATCTCGACAAGCGAGGTTCGGAAACAAAGGAGTGGTGCAGACTCTGCATCGGATCTGGCGTGGATGATGTCGTCGCGTCGGAAAACACCGGAAGGCACGAGAAGGAACAAAGAGAGGTCCACCAGACGAAGGATTCCTCGGATAGCATGAACACCGGATGTAGCAACACCGTTACCAAAGGAGGAAGCGAAACCCTGAAGGTACGACGGAACCCAACCACGAGAAATCCTGGACTCGAGAGAGAGAAGAGAGCGGATTCAAAACACGCAGAGGTGAGAGGAGAGCAGCAGAGGGGTAAGGAGTAAAATCAGACCTAATAAGAACTATCCAACCGATTTTTTTCAAAATAGTTTTGACACTCTACTTCGGCCGTTAGCTAGGTTATCCTACAGGCTGGACTTGTGGGGTATCGCAACTGCTGAGCTCTGGTACCACTCTGTAACACCCTCAGAATCGACCCTATGCAAGTTTTAGCGAAACCCACCAAACCCGCATAGAAACGATTCAAAGGTGCCCACCAGGCACTTTCGTGCGGGTGGAAAACGAAGTAATAACATTACACAACAGTCCTCGATGGGACCCACAGAACAGATATATATAACAGCGACTCAAGGAGTCAAGAATACAGATATAATATACAAAGATCCAAATCACCTTGAAAATGATAGAGCGTCCGACTACGGACAAGATGCAAATTGAGCTAAGAGCCCTGATGAATAACCAATGGCGTCCATAACCCTGCCCAGGCCAAGCCGGAAGGGTAACCCTGCTAACGACGTCGATCTCAAAACCTGCTTAAACAAAAGGGGTGCCGACAAAGGGCAAAGGAAAAAGAGGAGCGTCAGTACTGAGGCCAGTACACGGCGAGACTAGAATTCGGCGGTCCTCGCCTACACAGGTATGGTGGACTGAAGCGGCAGCGGCAGCATGCACTAAACAACCTATAGAGACTCAAAACAACGGGCGTCTATTAGAGAGGGGTAAGAAAGACCTATCCGGATCCAACCTGAATCTTACACCAAACAAACCCATCCTGGTGTTTCCCCCTCGAGACCAGACGAGGAGGTCAACCGAGAAACTCACACAGTTGGCAGTTTTATTTATTCAGTTATCGTTGCAGCAATTACTAGTCAGGTATAGATAATCATCCTGATAAAATAAGCAGTGGGCCGTTTTTAGTTAACCATTCCGTTGTAGTTGCGACACTTACTAGTCAGATACAATTAGCATGAGATAACCCAAAACCCAACAGTTGTTGGTGCTTTTATTTAGCCATTCCGTTATAGTTGTAATACTTACTAGTCAGATACAATGGTCGCAAGCGACACCCAAACAAGCAATTGTTGGCAGTTTTATTTAGCCATTCCATTATAGTGAAGCTGCTTACTAGTCATTATAAAGTCAAATTTATAGCACTACTTTAGTTATAGTTGTCTATGATCGAGATACTGTGCTCCAAGTCGTCCATAACCGCGGACACGGCTTTCAGAAAGTTTTACCCGGCCGGGGTGCACCAATAGCAACACACACACGATCAACCTCGGAAAAACTAAATCAAAACCCAACGAGGCTTTCACGACAAAGCAATCACAGGATTCAGAAATATTTCAGGGGGCCACCCCTTAAAGTAGACCCGCAACGAAGTCGGCCGGCTCCGAGACGGCCTCAAGGTTTGGGTGGACGACTGTGAACGACTGGGAACCCAAAACTGAGCTTGTCGACACCGCGGAATCGTGTCCCGATCCTAAACAGTACAGTGTACTCCTCGCACAATCGTAAATAAAGCAGTAAAGCATGGCATAAGTACAGGATAGTAATAAAACCCCAAACTAGTTTGTGGCCCCAAGAAATAAGACTGAATCAAGCTCTGGCTAAGGGGGCCCCATAATTCCCCGTATGTGGATAGCGCGATAAATCAAGGAACAGGTATCAAGCACTCGGGGTCCTACGGGACACAAGTGGACGGTTAACAACCAAATAACATCTATTGTCCACCTGTGCCTCTGCTTACCTACTTCAATTTTAGTTGTTAAACAGTAATTAAAGTGAGCAATAAATAAAGCCATGATCATCTCCAACATTAAACAGGCGGCAATACTCCAACAACTGTGGTACTTGACGACACGCAACAGCACTTGAGCAAGCGACTACGACGCGCAAGTCCAGCTATCTACCAAAACAACGGGTACTAGGATGTGTCCAAGGCAATATAAGGCGGCAAGGGATATCTCGGGTACGAAAACTAGAGCATCGCAACACAGATAGCAATAGATCAACGGGAGGAAAATAAATACTATAAAAGTAAGATAGGTAGAAAGGGGGAGATGCTCGCCTGAAAACATTGTCGAAGGTTCAACCGAAGATCGGGTCAACACTCGCATCAACTCAACGGTCTTATCCGCGAAGAAGCAAAACACTAGAATAAACACCGGATGCACTATTTAATACTACGGCAAAAGATCGGGCATGATGCATGAATAATGTATGACATGGCAAGGTGTGATGCAATTAGGCCATATTAAGCGGAACCAGGGTCCCGACAATTAATTAAACGGTTCCAGTTATTTAGATCCCCGCAGTTAAATGTTGTTTAACAAGGCAGAATTATATCACCGGTTCGCTACACCATTTTGAATGAGGCCAATATGAGACTAGATTTGCCCGCATATGGGCCCCATATTTAATTATATGGTGAATCGGCATAAGGCCCCCAAACCACATGACAATATGCATGCAAGATGAACAATTTAATATGCATCAATTTATATAGTTGGCAATTTATAAAATAAAGGGTCTCGAGGAAAGGGGTCACACATTAGGGTTCGGCGATCTTGGGCTCCGAGGGTTCGGGGTCGGTCTCAGGGTTCAGGGTTCGACGGGATTGGTCTCGGCGGGAGCGTTCTCGGTTAACGGGGTGGGTCTTGGCGCATCCGGGAAGAAGGCCTTGGTGTGGCGTCGGGGGCACGTCGGATCCGTCCTGGTCGGAGTCGTTCTTGTCGTCGCGAAGATCTTGTCGGGGCCGCGTATCGGGTCGGCCTTGGCGTCCGGGATGAAGAACTTGGCGTTCTGCGTCGGTGTCCTTACCGTCTGGGTTCTCGAGCATCGCATCTGGCAAGGAGTGCTTGTCGTTCAGGGTCTCGATGTCCGGGGTGAAGTACTTGTCGTTCCATGGCGATCTTGGCGGCTCGGAGGGGTTCGAGGAATCGGAACGGTCTTCAGATTCCGTGAGGGAGATCATGGCGTCGGTGAGGTCGATCTTGTCGGTTCCACGGTTTCAGTTGTCGGTGTCGGACTTGGGTCTCGGCACTGGGAGATCTTGGCGATTCCATGATGGAGTTCTGGGAGTGCGGCGTTATCCACTTCATGTTTCCAGTTGCGAGTGTGGTCGACGAGCTTGGATTTAACGTCGAAGTTCTTGATGTTCTCTCTCGGAGATCTTGTGGTTCCCCTTGGTTTGTCGATGTCGATTTGTATTGGCCGCGGGTGTTTTGGGGAACACCGACGGTTGTCTCGGCACACACACATACGGATGCATCTTGTTGTTTTGTAGGCGTCATAGTTGTACATTAAGCACCACAAGGGAGCCGCGGAATGGCTGTAGCACATGGTCTTCACATCAACTTTGCGGACACCCCATCACAAACACCTTATCGGCACATCGCCAAACAACTTCAACACCAACACTATGCATGGCGATCAAGCATGGGAGGCCACGGGATGAGCGGGGACATACGGAGAAGAACATGCATGGCGCGAGCGTGCAGAGGTCGGCAACGGCCTGCGGTGAAGGGGTCCTGCAAGCGGCCACGGAGATGAGGGGGGCGTGTCTCTCGGCGAGTGGAAGGGGCGTTGCAGGGCCAACGGGGGGCGGCGACTGCGGAGGTCGGCGCCGGAGAGGAGGGACGCTGGCATGCGAGGAGGAAGGGCGGCGGTGGTGCAGGCTCGGAGGCGGCGTGGGGTCCGGCGAGGCGGCGCCCTGCGAGGGGGAGCCTGGCGGGGTCGGCCCCAGGGAGGCGACGCGGCGACGCTAGGAGGAGCGGTGAACGGCGGAGGGGAGGCGGCCTGGGCGGCTCGCGGCTTGCCGAAGGACGCAGCAGCGGCAGCGGGGAGGGGACGGCCTGGCGACGGCGGCGTGCTCGCGGGGCGCGGCCGAGGGGGCGGAAGGAGAGGGAGGCGGAAGGCGAGGAAGGAGGGGCGGGGAGCGGGCGAGGCCGACGCGGGCTCGCCGGCGGTGGCGGCGCCGGAGAGATGGGGCGTGGCCGGAGGTCGACGGCGATGGGGAGGCCCGGCGGCGGAGCACAGGGAGCCGGCGGAGGGGCAGAGACGGGCGGGGTGGGGGTCGGGCTTCGCGGGAGAGAGGAGAAGGAGATGGTGGGCGCGTGGGGGAAGGTGGGGTCGGGCGTGGGGCTGGACGCGGTGGGGAACGCGTGTGTGTGTCGGTGTGTTGTGTGGTGTGAGTGGGGTGGGCCCAGGAAGAGAGAGGGAGAGAGAGAGAGAAGGGTTGGGGTGAGGTGGCAGCGTGGGAGTGGTTGGGGGGAGAGGGAGAATGAGGTGGCGACCGGCTATTGGTTGGGGTGAGGTGGAGGAGGGGTGGGTAGAATAGGTTTGGGTGAACTTAGGATTTAGAGGGGCTGGTTTAGGTGGACCGATTTAATCTGGGGGTGGTCGTCCGGATCGAATCGGCCCGTTCGACTGCCCCCCTAAAATAATTAAATATTTTATTATTCACAAACGGGACTTTTGCAAACCGCGGGTAGACAAAACAAATATTCCGGAGACCCGGGTTTTGCGTTTGAACAAAGACGGGGAGTTTTAGAAAACACAAAATAGGTTTTTCTGCAAATAGTTTTATGCAAGCAAATGCAAGATGATGACGATGCTCAAATGCAATGTGGCATGATGACATGAGCATGCGGTCATGATGATGCAATGCACAAAAACAACGCGATTTTCTAGTAGTGGTTTTGTGGGATGCCACACATATTACGGCTAAAAATGTGGTTTTGATAGATCAGGTGGATTGGCTATAAAAACAACCATCCATGGTTTTTCGGAAGAAAAGAATCATCAAGAAGGGATTGAAGAGACGCACAAAGTGTCCTCAGGAGGTAGAGTCTTAAGATAAAATGGATCCTGACCGAGCACCTCAACATAGAGTCCACCAGAGGATTTTAACTTGGTGAATTAACAAACCAATTAGTCATCGTCTCCTCATACCTGTTCACATTAGAATCTTAGGTTCTCTCTATCTTATAACTTTAGGTTTTTCAGCACCGCCTACATCGAGTACCACCGCCGCGTCTCTCTAGGCGTCCGGCATGACCACTCTGGGTCGCCGCTGTTTTCGCCGCCCTCTACGTCTTCGTCCACTACAACTTTGTCGTCAGCGTCATCGTCTCGTTCCCGACTACAGCATTTGCTCCTCTACTCTGACAATCGCGGACAGCATTGGCATCTCTCCATTGGCCGCTCTGTGCCACGCAACCGTTCTGGAGGCCTCCTATGCTAGTCTCTCTGACATGGCGACAAGTTCATAATGGTCCCTCACCCTCGCACGTCTGGTACTTGCAACACGGGGAGTGCCTTCATCCCCGATGTGTTCGTGAGTCTGGCAAGCTCGGATCAACGCCTCGTCTTCATCGACTTCGGCATGGTCTTCTTCGACATCGCCTCCCTCCTCTACGACTGCCTCGACCACGTCACCGAAGAGTTCTTCTTTGCATACTCTGTTCTAGTAAAACCGGAGTGTGCGTTCGTCCCCGACATGCGCCTAGTTCTAGCAAAACTATGGCCGCACCTCGTCCTCGACGGCTTGGACTGCATCCACCCTCGGCAAGCCTCCACGGACCCTCGGCAAGCTGCCACGGACCCTCGACGCATCTCTGTCATCCTCCTCACGCACTATGCGCATGCGGCTTCACGTGCGGCTACCTCAACATCGGCATCCCCGACCATGACATCGACCACGGCGTCCCCTCGCAAAGACTACCCCGACCTCGGCACCGCCTAACGCTCTCAGCTCCCTTGATATCATCACAAGGGCTACCATCTCGCTTGAGCATCATCAGCTTCCTCTATAGTCCAAGCTACCACGACGCGACACCGTCCAGGACGTTCCAGCTCGAACTGCAGGGATGTCAGCCCACTGGTTCTATTTCGGTTTATCTTTAGTCTGACTTTCCGCGACATTCCAGTTGTTCACGACGACGCTACCGCTACGACTGCGGGGATGTTAGGGTATTGTACGAACACGGTTATTATGATAGTTTATGATAGTTAGGACTCTAGTCTAACTTGACTTGTACTCTAAGATGATTCCATGTACGTCTATCTATACTCGCCTATGAAGCTCAATAATACATCCAATACATTCCGCCAATCCCTGTCTATCCTTCTACAACGGGGAAAGTAATCATCTTCTACTAGTTGAAGATGAATTCGCTAGACAAGCTGATCTTGACATTTTCTTTCCTTTTTCTAACGAGACTAGATCTTCTCGATACTCAACACAACCATCGATCGCATGCACATGTAAGGGCCAGCTTGGATCGTCGCTAACAGGTGTTCATGCCGGAGAGATCGATAGCCGGAGTGGGGCCTCGATCACTCCAGCGTAAACGACTGTTGGATGCTGTAGTCAGTCGAGCTGTACATGTTATTTCAAAATCCAATTTGTTGAAACTATATTCAAAATCCAACTTGCTAAAACTATATTCAAAATCAACCTGCCTTTCTCCCCAACTCATTACGAGTTTTTTCTTACTCTTCATTAGTATAAGATTTGTCTATGTTTAATAATGGCATATCATTCAGGTGGGCACAAAGACGCACGCACCTCACCTGGCTTGAGATTCTAGGAAGGGATTAGCCAATCGGAACAAGCCAGATCAAGCTGGTCCCTCCCTGCTTTGTATGGCAGAAACCAAAGAAAAGTTTGGGCGTGCCTCGCCGTGGCACCTAAATTGCTGAGCTTGTACAGCTGGTTGACTATCTGCAATGTGGATTGATTAGCGGTTCTAGTTGGCATCGGTACGCGCTGGCCGGAGCAGATCACCATCGGCCGATCGCTTGTGTAGCACCGTACAATTCGTGAGCTGAAGCTAGCATCTCCTGACTTTTCAGCCTAATCAATCAAACCCATCCCAACTGATGTTTATGAGAGATGTACTTTATGAGGACTATTGCCTAACCACCGGAACTATAATGTACCTCCATTTGTCCCCCTTTTTCGGTATTAGGTTTGTATTACCTGCCGAATTTTTTGGCTGAGAGCATCTCCACTTGCCTACCCAGGCGATCGATCCAGACGCCAAAAATCAGCCGAGTCGCGTATCCAGGGACCTGTTTTCGGCCGGATTTGGGCCATCTTTGGTCCGGACTACCTAGGCCGAACCCAGGATTCCGGATACGCCCTGGGGACGCCGAACTCAGCGAAAACGGGCGTGGGCCAGCTCTGTCGGCGACAAAAGCCGACTAGCCACCATCCTTTCCGCCGTTTTCCTTTTCCCGCCCTCGCCGCTACACCCCTCCCGCCATTCTTTCGGCCTATAAAAGCCGTACATCTCGCCGTTTCTCTTCACTGTTCCGTCGGTGCCTGACGGGCAGGACCTCGCCGGAGAGATCCAGGCGACTATCGCCGCCATGGAAGACCCAGACCTCGCCGGAGTGATCCAGGCCGCTATCGCTGCCATGCAAGACCCGGATCTCGCCGAGGATCAGGGCAATTTGGTCTTCTGGAGGCAGTTTTTCGCCGACAGGCGCCTCGAGGAACTCGCCCACACGACGGACCGTCGGGCTCACCGCTGCCGCCACGTAACAATATGGCTTATCGCCGCCGCTGGTGGAGCGTTCCAGGGCGGACTCTCGCCGGAGTCATGGCGCACATCGAGGCCGGTAACAACCCCCGCCTCGGCCTGTAGTTGCGGCGTCCGGCGGCGACCACGGCGGCGTCCTTTCCTAGTTAAACCGATGTACTATGTTCCCCTCGCCTAGTTTAATGAAATTCCGCCTATATTCGCCCATATTCGCCGAGTTTAAGTGAATTTAGCTGAACCTGGGAACGCGGCCTGGGTACGCGAGTGGGCGACTGGGCGTACCCAGGCCGAAAACGCGATTCATCCGGTGGGTACGCCCAACGAGTGGAGATGCTCTGAGTTTAGCTCAAACACAAAATATCGATTTTGGTAGAAATAAAACATGTTGCGGCTAAAAAAGCAAGATCTATGGTGGTTTTGCTGGATCAGGTGGGTTGGCTATAGAAAAAACAACCATCTATGGGTTTTCTAAAGAATCATTAAAAATGGCTTGAAGAGACGCACAAAATGTCCTTCAAACCCTAACCCCTTATGTCTAGGCTCTGTCTCCATCTTTGCACCTTATCAAGAAATGATACACAACTCCGCCAACACTCAAATGGAAGAAGAAGAAGAGGAGGAGGAGGAGGAGGAGGAGGAGGAGGAAGAAGATGATGACTACGAAGATGAAGAGGAAGAAGAATTTTCTAATCACCAGAAATATAGCTTTGATTGTCCCCCTTTTTAGTACTAAGTTTGTTTTACCTACCAAATATTGGCGAGTTTAGTTCGAGGTCAGAATTTTAATTTTGACACAAATAAACCTGTTGCGACTAAACTGTGGGTTTTTCTAGATAAAGTGAGTTGGTGATAGATAAAACAACCGTTTGTGACTTTCCTAAAGAAAGTAATCATCAAGTAGATATTGAAGAGACACAATTAGTGTCCTAGTGTCTTAAGATAGAGTCGGTCCCCGTATGGGTTGACCTAGCACCTCAACACAGAATCCACCCAAGGATTTTAACTTTGTGAATAAATCTATGCATCATCGGCTTCATCGTACTTGTTTTATATTACAAAATTATATGTTTTCTTAGCTTATCTCTTGTGTTTTTAGCTCACTAGCACTAGACTACGGAAAACCACACAAAAGGAAAGGAGTTGTTCGGTTACGTGTGCACAAATAAAGAGTGTTAATTGGTTTCCATGAGAATTCAAGTGTATTTATTATTTTGTATATGTTTGCGAAAACCAATGGTTCCATGTATAAGTATGACAATGCATTTTGCTTACTCGATGTCTTTTGCATGAGTGTCGACCTCACCTATGTGGTTGGTTGTAACTATTTATTCAAGTCTTTTGTAAGTTGATGGACCCACTTAGACCAACTCTGAAGTTTATATGTTTTTTAGCTTATGTATGTTGCGGCTTTTTCATGTGACTCTGTTAAAAAATGCTTAAGATTTTTAGCGGGCACAACTCATCTACATAATCTTTAATATTTTCCTATCAAATAAATGGTTTCATGCATTTTCTTTGCCATTTCAATCACTTCACATTTACGATCAGATGGCCAAACTTTCATGACTATACACAACATTGTCAATGTAAAAAAACAAGTATTTCCTTGCAATAAAACAAAAACATCATATATATACCTTTGTACATTTTGATTATGTTGTAAATGCTAGTTGTGTTGTACA
This sequence comes from Avena sativa, assembly GCA_916181665.1. Classification (NCBI taxonomy): domain Eukaryota; kingdom Viridiplantae; phylum Streptophyta; class Magnoliopsida; order Poales; family Poaceae; genus Avena; species Avena sativa. The sequence continues at coordinate 432,705,554 of OV702280.1, forward strand.
TAATACCATAAGAATCTAGGGGCTGTTCAGCTAAACTGTCGACCAACTAGCGCAGTTCCTCTTCCTCCCCAACCTTATCCTCTTCCTCTTCCGCTTGCCTGCCGCCGCTCTTCTTCCAGGCCGTTCCCGAGCCTCTCCTGCCGGAATAGCCAGCCGGAGGTGGCGGAGGAGCGGCGCCGGAGTAGCTATAGGTTTTAGTAGTCTTAGGGTAGTTAGATGTTGGCTCTATGCCGTAGTTTGGCTTTATGCCATGAGGTGGCTGTTAGCTCTCTTGCCCGGGACTTGCAGCTGGTGGTGGCTTTGCTTCCTCGACGCAGAGCTCCGGCGGTTGGAGCCATGGTCACTGAGGCAAGCGGCTGCTTCCTCCTCAAATAAAGGGCCTTCTGGGTCTTGGTGTTGTCTTCAGATGTAGAGTTCAGATGCGGTGGTGCCTCTCCTGGCTGGCCGAGGTGGCGAGGAGGATAGGTGTTGCGTCGAGGCGTGTGGTGTTTTGGAGCCTCTCCTGGCCGGCCATGGTGGAGAGGGGGAGGGTCTCCACGCTGCGTCGCCCTATGCTACCTGGGGAAGGTACTATAGACTTCGAATTCGTCGCTGCTGCATCTTCTTTGGCTTCCCATCCTCATCTCGGGCAGGAGCTCCGAGGAGGGAGCTTGGTATCTTTGAGCGGTGGGGACGAATTCTGGCTGCTCGTTGTTGTTGCTCCAAGCTTGGTCTGCTTCGCCTAGGCGCTGTGGTTGCGCCGGGATGCAGTGGATCTTCGAGGAGCGGAGTTGGCGATATGCCGTGGAGTCGTGGAGCCAATCATTTCTGCTCATCCAAATCGGAAGTTTGCCAGCCGATTATCCTGGCCATGTCGAGGCCATCAAGCTTGCCGGCAAGATCCGGCGTTCTTTCAACCTCCAGTGAGAGGCCCAACTGTTGTAGAGGCGGTGTGGAAGAAGGACCCGGTTGCTTTCTTCTAATCAGTTGTAGGGTTCTTTTTGTAAAACGCATGTGCATGGTTGTATTTTTTCACCTTCTAAGGTCCTGCGTGAAAATCTGTAACTTCTCCGTTTTATTATAATAGATGGCTTCCAACCCCTTCGAGGCTCTCCCGTTCAAAAAAAATAAGAATCTAGGGTGTTTGGGGTGAATATACCATCAAATGTGGTGCACCATTGGGAGAGCACTTTGGATGACCATTGGATAACTGGACTCCTACAACTTTTAGCTGACACACTTACCAACCTGTGGCTTTGTCGTTTGGGAGAAGGCTTAGCTACCTCTACCCCTCTTGAACAGAACTCATCCAAGATATTTCTGGTTTATCTAAGGATATTTTGGAGTCCCATGCATCCCACCCGGCCGTACCTATCTTTTGAACCAGCCCATATGCGGGCGCCGGGCGGCAGAAAAAAATTCCGCGTTAAGACCTCTCTCGATCGTCCTCTCCGTCATCGCGTATAAAATAACCTCACCACCCTCCTCGCGCCCGCCTTCCTCTCCTCTGTCTCGCTGCATACATTATTTCCCTCCACTTCCACATTCCACTCTCCCCATCGAGCGCAGCTTCTCCTCCTTTGACCTGACCGCCATGCGTGTGCAGTGCGACGTCTGCGGCGTCGAGCCGGCCGCCGTGCTCTGCTGCGCCGACGAAGCCGCGCTCTGCTCCCCCTGCAACCGCCGCGTCCACCGCGCCAACAAGCTCGCCGGCAAGCACCGCCGCATCACCCTCCTCCAACCCTCCTCCGCCACCGACGACGCCGGGCCGCTCTGCGACGTCTGCAAGGTGCGTGCTTGCCTGCCCTGTGTACAAGCGGCTGTGCTGAGCTGAGCTGACTCTGCTTCTGGTGTTGGATCGCAGGAGCGGAGGGGAGTTGTGTTCTGCGTGGAGGACAGGGCCATCCTGTGCGCCGACTGCGACGAGCCAATCCACAGCGCAAACGAGCTCACCGCCAAGCACAGCCGCTTCCTCCTCGTCGGGGCCAAGCTCTCCGCCGATCCCGTAGACCAGGAGATCCCCTCCCCGGACGGAAGCTCCAACGAGCACAACGACTCCTCGGCCTCGGCCGCCGAGGCCGACGCCGCCGCAGTTCTTGAAGCCAGCCAAGGTGGGGGAGGAGGAGGAGACAGCAGCAGCATCTCGGACTACCTCACCAACATCTGCCCCGGCTGGCGCGTCGAGGACCTCCTCCTCGACGACGCTGCCTTTGCTTCCGCCGCCGCCGCCGTAAGTCTCTACCCACCGATCCATTTCCCCTGTTCTGTGGCTTCTGTCCGCCACTTCATGTTTTCATGGGCAAAACTGAACGCCGAAACATTTGTGCTTTGGTAGAAGCAGAAGGGGCGCGACGAGCAGGTGCCGTTCCTGGACGCCGACCTGTTCGACGTGGTCGCCGGCGGGCGGCCTGGGAAGCGTGGTGGCGCATGGGCTCCGCACGTGCCGCAGACGCAGACGCCGGCGCCGCCAGCGTGGGGTCTCGATGAGGTGCCGTTCTCTATGGTGGCCCCGGCGCCGGCCAAGGCCAAGCAGAGCCACGTGCGGGAGTGGTACCACAGCGACAGCGACAGCGACGTGTTCGCCGTGCCGGAGATCTCGCCGCCGCCGCCGTCCAAGAGGGCGCGGCCGTCGTCGTTTTGGTGTCTCTGAGCGAGCTAATAGCACAACGGCCAAGCTTCCACTAGCTGGCTCGATCGATCGATCGCTAGTGTAATCTTTGCCTGTTGTAGTTTGGTGTGACCGATCTAATGCTGATAGATGAACTCTAGTTAATTTTGTTGCAACTATGTTATGCTGTTATGTATGATATCGAGATGATGCTATGGTTTTATAAATAAGAATGAGATCGCCATCTTCTTCAGTTCTCACTTGGAAACTAGAATGCAGAAACCAAATTGTATCCCCAATAAGCAAGTAATGTACCACTATGACTATTGTTCTACCAACATTTGAAAACTGAATCGCACAACACTTAAAACGTTAATAATTTGGAAACAGACTAATAGCAATGAGTTTGCATTAACCTGTTAGAAAAATCGGCGATAGTTTGTCAAAATAAAAACTGAAATCAAGGCCTTCGTCTTTGGTTTAAATGAATTTCACCAGACGGACTTCTCGAAGAAATCAGATTCACTAGAATGTTATCTTATACTACCATTTGACACACAGTTCGAGATCCCACAAGTACATAATATCGTTGAGGTTTTCTGCAATTCCATAGAAATTTCAGCATGCACTCCAACCAACTTTCCTTTTTCTGTTCTTGTAGAACCAAGACGATCCATGTGTTTTTGTGTTTTATCCAAACATTGTTTTTATAAATTTTATAACCCTTTTTGCAGTTGAGTCAAATATTTGGATTTATAGGCATTTTTATATTTGTTCACGGATCCCATTGAGATCCTAAATAACTCTAGTGTTGAGTTGGATTGAAGATGAGGTTCTTATTTGGCACAAAAGAAACTGAAGTTGACAAGTAAATGTTCCATACTAATGTTCTTTTAAAACTCATTTTGTACCGTTATTCCTTAATAACTCGAGAGAAAATTGTCCATCATTAGCTAGATGCATTAATGGATTTTCCAATTATCAAAAAAATATAATTGTATGAAAAAATATAACACGAGGTTGTTTATGTGTCTCTCTTTGTGATGTTGGTCTTGAAGTGTATGCTCCATCATGCATGGATCTAAAAAGACACACCTATATTCCCATAATTCAAATTCATTTATTCCAAATATCTTTTTGCGGTAGTATGATAGATACATATGTGGAATAGAGTATGGGGACTATAGGAGCAGGATCGACGGATATCATATAAATCTAGTTTTCTATAGGGTTTTTACTTGTCATAGTGATTTAAATCTTGTCAGATAAAAGTATATAACTGCGATTATCAAAAGGTGGTTCTCAACAAAATGTCTCTTGTTGAAGCCAATCAAATGCCAATTCGGCTAAACAATTAACTCCATGGTTCCATGCCCCTGGCTTAGAAAAGACAACATCGACAACGGGGCACTAGGCCAGTGGTTGGGTCGTAGTAGTGCACCCTAGCGACCAAAGTTCAATTCCTGGTAGGAATGATTTTTTTGGAATTCTCAAGTCAAGTCCCTCTTCTACTATATCATTGCCACCAAGGGCTAGTTCTGTTTCGTTTTAAGAAAAGACAACATTGAAAGAAAGAGGAGTGCCCCTTGGTGCAGTGTAAGCAAATTATTTTCTCCTATATCGGGGCACATGTAGATTCTTGGTAACCATTTCAGAGAGGTGCAAAAAATATACCGCCTTCGCCGGTATTCTTCCAAAACTTTCTACGACCATAGAAAGCATGCATTGGGTGTTTAGGGGCGAAAGATATATTTATGTTGCGCCCATGATATTTTCTCCATTGGCCTTCAAATTTTTCTTTCTACCTAAGAAACAACGTTTTTGCTAGTTCTCAGTTGAATGGGAATTAAGGCAAAGCTCGGTTAAGTCTTGAGCCATTCGATTGTCCCTGCGATTCGTGTTAATATGGGTGCAGTTGAATTTTCTGGAGTCCCACATAGGTGCAACTGAGATTTTCTCGGTTGCAACAATGGTCGTAACAAATCGTAGCACGCTTACAACTGAATGAATTTTCTTCAATTCCATACTAACTGAAACTATTTTAATTTTGTTACACTAATTAAATTCATTTGGATAACGAAAGCAAGTCAAATCCCCCCCTTAGAAAGTGGGTGGCATCATTCTACCGCAATTTGGTTTAAGTTAGTTCTAGATCGAACAAGTGCGAGTCACGCCCAAAGAAATAAGCACCATTCGGTGTAGACGTGCAGTTACAGGATAGTCTACCTTGTTTTGGCCTGAATGTGTTCAGCATTTCTGAAATTCTGTCGAAAACGCTGCAAAATGATGTTCTTTTGCGTAGATTCAGCAGCTCCAGTAGTGGCTTTTTCTGGAGGTTATTCTAGTTGTTTGGAGCACGATTACTGCTTGTATTCTGCTTCGATTATGCTGGCAAACAGAGTATTTGTACAAGGTTTAGCCTAACTGTATATGTTCTCTTCTCTGCTATACTTTTTTTTTTTTGAGATGCTTCTCTGCTATACTGTTGGTATTCAGTTAACTGTCATTTTCGTTTTCCCTCCGACCTGGGCTCGTTTTGCTCCCGAACGGGCCTTATGTGGGCTGGGCTGCCTTGTGTGCATCGAAAGAGGCGACGGCATCGGGAGCAGGCAAAGACTGCCTCTGACTTGCTGTAGCCTGTAGAGTGTAGGCAGGTCAGACAATCCTTGCGCGCTACTCTGCCCCCATCCTTCCCCACCCGCCGCCGCCGCTGCTGCCTCCACTTAAACCCTAGCGCGCCGCTCGCAATCGCATCGCCCCCGAAGCTCTCCCGGATCCCGGCGGATAAGAGCAAGGCAAGCAAACCCCAGATCCCGCCCCAACGGTCTGTCCCAGGTTATTTGTTTTTAAACGTGTTTCGTCTCCTCGTGCTGCAGCGGCGGTTCGGGATCCAGCCATGTCGACCAGCAAGGGCGGAGGCGGAGGAGGAGGAGGTACGTCGCTGTTCGTCTCCTTCTAACGCTGTTGGCCGTGCTGGATTTGAGGTTTGACCTTCGGTCCTTGCCGTTCTCTGAGCTGGTTCCTTGCTGCGTGGGTTGCAGGGAAGAAGAAGAAGGAGGTGAAGAAGGAGACGAAGCTAGGGATGGCGTACAAGAAGGACGATAACTTCGGGGAGTGGTACTCCGAGGTGCGTTTTCTTCTCGCATCTATTTTTTGTATGTTTGCCGTATTGGTGAGGTTCACCACATGATTTGTGCTCATGGAGGGTGTGATGATTTAGGCGCTCATAGTTTTCTGCCCCGGGCAAGCTTTCGTGAGATTGCCTGGGGAAGAAGTTCTGTGGTGTGAGTTAGCTTAAAGTTTGTTAGTAGTTAGTACTACTATAAGCAACATTGACTTTCTTGTTAGCTGCCGTGTTTATAATTTGTTTGGTTAGTTGATCTGTTTGTATGTTGTTATGGAAGAAACAGTAGCAAACCTCCAGTATTCGATACTTAACGTTTTTCTTGTTTTACTTTTCTTCATGCTAGTATATGCCCCTTCATTGCATTTTTTGTAAAAACGTAAACAACAGATGCCAAGGATATATACTGTCTGCTAGATGGAGAGTAGATTCCCTTCAAACTTCAACTTAGTACTCTTCTTGCTATGCGCTTATTTGAAGCTTTGGTTTTGTTCATCCAGGTTGTTGTTAACAGTGAAATGATTGAGTACTATGACATCTCTGGTTGTTATATCTTGAGGCCTTGGGCGATGGAAATATGGGAATTGATGAAAGTAAGTTCTCTCGGTACCTTCCGCAATCTGAAATGTATCTAACCGATCTGTATTGTACTGTTTGTTAGTATTTCCCCTTCTTTTACAATGAAATATTATATGTCTTGTGAGTTCTGTACTAATGTACAACCACTGTTTCTAAAATATAAGATGTTATGGTAGGTTATTTACTTAATTTAGCCTACCAAAAACATCTTATATTTAGGAACGGAGGTAGTAGATGGCAGTATTTGCGACTGTAAGAAGGCCATCTCTAATTTTGGAGATGGATTTTGATTGTCATCTGAAACTTATCTTTTGCTTATGCCTATCTTGCTTTCTTCTCCTTTTGCACTTAATTTTGAACTTCTGTACGTCCAATCAATATTTGACATTAATAGTTATGAACGCATGGTTTGATTATTAATGCCCCTTTTCAGTGTTATACATGTAACATACATTTTTTCCTTCATTAAATGTGTTCTATTTTCTCGGCGAGCAGTTTCTTCTACCGTGAGATCATGTTATCCCCTTAGTGCCGAGCTTGAGTTTCAACCTTAAATGTAAAACATGTTAGAACAGAACTCTCAACTTAAAAAACCATTTAATTTATCCTGTTACCCCTTTGACAAAACCAGTGTAGTTTTTGCTCTGATGGTACACGTGGATTACACATCAAGTCCCCCTCCCCCTGCTTCTGCCCTGGTTTGGTCAAAGGGTTGAAGGATGGGTTCTAATAGGTTTTATACCCAAGTGTCCAACTAAAAACTTGGCCTTAAGTTCAGTTGGTAATAGGCCCTCCTTATCTCTTGTTCTAAATATTGCAAATACATACTGTTAGTTTTTACTTAATTACCAAGTAACACTGATATTATTATATATTTTCCTGTTCCATTTAAGTAACCACTATTTGATTTGGTGCAGGAATTCTTCGATGCAGAAATAAAAAAGCTGAAGCTGAAACCATATTATTTCCCCTTGTTTGTTACTGAGAATGTCCTGCAGAAGGAGAAAGACCATATTGAGGGCTTTGCACCCGAGGTGCCTTTTCCTCCATTTCTTTTCAGACTGCTCTGGTATTTTGCAAGTTACTCCCTCCGTTCCAAATTAGTTGACACAGTATTTTTCCAAAATGAGTGAACCTACACACTAAAATGCATGAAGATACATGCGTATCTAGACAAAGCTGTGTCAGTTGATTTAGGATGGAGGGAGTGTTATATTGGTTTAGCCTGCTATTTAACCCGTCCAGTTTTGTGAAAATTTCAAGGCAGAACTATGAACCAAACAAATCATTGTTTTCTTTGACTTTAGCAAATCCCTTAAGTTGTGTTTTGCTTGACCTGTCGAATGGTTTCTATATGTATGAATTGATGAGATAGCACAGAGAGTCAAAGATATAGGAATAATTTGAAGTATTGCACTATTGGGTGTAATATAATGTGAATAACTCTACTAATTTGTGAAAATTCCCTACTTAATCTGCACAAAGAAAAACTTTATGCCCCTGAATCCTTATGATGTATGGAGCCATTGTACATAGGGAAGGGCGAAAGGCTGGAATTGCATATTTATTAATTCAGTTCAAGCAACCCTTATTTAACGATACTATCTCCTTCTCAAAAGAAAAAAAACATAAATGAGTGAACAGTATGCTTTGTCACCCTATCTGGACAATGAACTAGTTTTGTGCAAGCCATTTGGTTTGTCGGTGTTGGCAACTGCCTTTTGATGCAAGGTTATAGTCTGACTAATAAAATTGGATAATTGCGTGTCACTATCGTTGTCTGCTGGTGTGTTTTCATTATTTCTAAGAGGTTCTAGATCCTCATGATGCAGCACTGTGAATATTATTATAATTAAGTTTCTTGGTGCTATTGTCCTAATAATATTGTGCCATATTTACTTTATCTATTTCCTGTATTGTTTCCTGAACATATTTTAATTAAGTTTCTCTGTGCTATTGTCCTAATAATGCTGTGCTATATTTACTTTATCTATTTCTTCTATTGCTTTCTGAACATACTGACCTTTTCATTTGTCTCCAGGTTGCATGGGTTACTAAATCAGGAAAATCTGACTTGGAAGCTCCGATTGCTATAAGACCAACAAGCGAGACTGTCATGTATCCATACTTCTCTAAATGGATAAGAAGCCACCGGGACTTACCTTTGAAGTGTAACCAGTGGTGCAATGTTGTTAGATGGGAGTTTAGCAATCCAACTCCTTTCATAAGGTAGCTCATTGTTTAGTGGCCTATACATTTGTCTAGGATCTTCTCCGAGTCTTATACATTTGTCTAGGATCTTCTCCGAGTCTGCTTTGTTTCTTATAATGCCTGCATGAATGCACCATCATGGTCTTCATAGTGCGATAGTGCCTACTGCCTAATCGCATGATTGTGGTGCGATAGGACACCACAATCATTCTTCCCAACAAAATTATGAAATATCTATCAGAAAAATGTCATGCCAACATTGCTAGTCAAAAGTACCGATGGAAGATTGGGAAGTTTTTTTTTTGAGATTTCTGATTTTCACCAATATTTTGTTCTGTCTACTACAATTCCGACGTTGCATTTTTGTATGGTACAAGTAACAGCAACCATTAGTGCTGTTCATTTTTTTGCTTGGAGTTTGTGTTGTTCATTTCTTATTTTGCTTGGAGGGAGTATCAGTTTGCTGCTCATTAACTAAGCTATGATGCTTTCACATTTTATTTTCATCAGCTGTCTGGACTAAACACTCTGCAACTGCTGAATTTGTTTTTGATATAATCTGCAATGGTTCTCCTCAGGAGCCGTGAATTTCTCTGGCAAGAAGGGCATACGGTTTTTGCGACTAAAGAGGAAGCAGATGAAGAGGTATTACTTCCAAAAAAGATCGCACTACCCCATATTTACTAGGACAGTTGTTACTTTTAGAAGGCGAGCGTTACTGTTGTACTAGTACTAGTAATTACTGATATTAGAATTTTGAAATGACCAAATGGAGTGGTATGTAAATGGTGAAAATGACCAAATTAAGGGTTATATAAACGGAAACTGGTCTAAAGTTATCTCCAAATTTTTGTATACAAACTTTGAATTCTAGAATGACACAATCAAATGAATGGAGACTAATTATCTCAGTATTTCTATTGTGAATTAGTATTTTTTGTTTGTTTTATGCATTATGAACTATGCATAGCTATTCTGAAGCAATGGTGTATCCAGTTGTAAGTTATGAATCTTGTGCCACGGATCAACATTTTAACCTCTTTGCTTAAGTAGCAGAATGCTATACACACATAACTTCACTGTCATGTTTGGATGTAGGATTTCATGTATGTAAGTTTTTGTTCTGCCCCAAAACTATTTGAACCAGTCCTTATGTATCTGAGGAACACATAAATAAATGCAGTACTGTGGCATTTGTTCTATGCTGTATTCGATAAAATAATAATTTTATGAATTTTACATGTTAAAACGTCAAAGGGTTGATCAGTCGTTTATGGCAATGTCATCAGGTCCTCCAAATATTGGAACTCTACCGGAGAATATATGAAGAATTTTTAGCAGTTCCCGTGTCCAAAGGGAGGAAAAGTGAGATGGAAAAGTTTGCTGGTGGACTGTATACAACCAGTGTTGAGGTATTTTGATATATAACTGTTTGCTGCATTTAGCTTTCTATAAACTATCTTGGTAAGAATACAAGTGATTTCTGTATTTTCCTTTGCTGCAAGATTAAAGCCTATCTTTTTGCTTTTTTCAGGCCTTCATCCCAAACACTGGTCGTGGTATACAGGGTGCAACTTCACATTGCCTTGGTCAAAATTTTGCAAAGATGTTTGGCATTACTTTTGAGAATGAAAAGGGCGAAAGGTCCATGGTGTGGCAGAATTCTTGGGCATACACGACCCGCTCGGTAATTGTTATACTTGAAATGGATTTTTTGAGTTTTGGAATCGGCACACGTTCACATTTTAAGGCCCCGTTTGGTATGAAAGTATTTTTAAAGTATTATAAGAATACTTTGGTTTCTGAGAAAACTAAGTATTAAATACTTTGAGGTGTTTGGATCCAACAAATAATATGGTTTTAAAACTGAAGTATCCTCCAACACTATGATTTTTTTTGAAGTATTTGAGAAAGAAGTTAGGCCCTCTTTTTTCTAAAACTAAGAAAAGAGAAAAACTGAAGTATTGCTTTGCTAGGCACTAAAATACTATGGTATTGATATACTTCAATTTTAGAAAAACTTTGTTGCCAAACTAGACCTAACTTCTGTTGTATTTACTGCTTAGGCATCTTGCTGGATGGTGTAAATGTAATAATAACCTTATAACATGTCCCTTATAATAACAAATGTTGGCAGAATAGATTCATGGTATTTATAATATTTGGTTTCCAAGATGAAATGCTATTTTTTAAGTATGATGTTAACTTTGTCAAAGCTTTCCATGTATTTTTCCTGACAAGCTACATAGACTTATTTAGGAACAGCAGTAAGGCAGGAGCTCAGAAATTTACTATTCTAGAAATCATCTTGCTTTATTAATTAGGCGTAATAGAGTGATAACCAGTATAATGGTTTCTACTCCAACAACGGTTATATTGTATTGCAATTAACCTGATTTTGATAGTTCTGCAATTCTATGTACTCCCTCCGGCTCAAAATAGATGTCGAAAGTTTGTCTAAATTTGGACGAATCTAGATACTAAATAGTGTCTAGATACATCCAAATTTAGAAAAGTTTGCGACATCTATTTTGTGACGGAGGGAGTAATATAAGTTGTTATTACAACCCAATATATATATATATTGGTCGTCCCATGATATAAGATGTTATTATAACCAATACTCATATTGGTTGCAATAACATCCTATATTATGGAACGGAGGGAGTAGCACTTCTAGAGTTGCCTAACCAGAAACATTTCGTAACCCTCTTTTTTAATGATAATCATAATGTTTGGTGTTCTATTTTATGTTTTATATACTCCCTCTGTTCACTCATGTAATACCTAGATAGACTATATTCGGACTAAAATGAATGAATCTAAACAATAAACATGTTTAAATACATGCATTTCTAAAAAAACTAGAAGGTCTTACATTAGTGAACGGAGGGAGTACATCTTTTGCTGAGAACTTAATGTACCCTAATGCCAGACACTTCAGAGCTACTCCCTGTGTTCCTAAATATAAGATGTTCTAGCAGTAGCTTTTAGTGCTAGACAAAAGGGTTTGGCAATTGCCATGTGTTGTAATTTTTTATTACATCGCGCGTATTTTCTTTCTTGAGTAGCTCATTGCATTTAATAAATTTTGTGGGATTTTCAGTCTCTGAATGTTCTTTTTAGTTATGGTTACATTTCTAATATCTTCTTACAGATTGGGGTCATGGTAATGACACATGGTGATGACAAGGGCTTAGTCCTACCACCCAAGGTGGCACCTATCCAGGTCATCGTAATTCCTGTGCCATTTAAAGACGCTGACACAACTGCTATTAAAGGAGCATGCGAGTCGACCGTTTACACCTTGAACCAAGCAGGGATTCGAGCTGACTTGGATGCTCGCGAAAACTATTCTCCAGGCTGGAAATATTCTCAATGGGAAATGAAAGGTGTGCCGTTGAGAATTGAGATAGGTCCTAAAGATTTGGCAAACAAGCAGGTACTGACGTGTCACTTGTCAGCATTCAGTTTATGGAACTATTCCTCCAGTGATTGGAAGTACTTAGGTCATTTACATGCAGATAGTGTGCTTCGTAAGCTACTCCTGTTTTTGTTTGGCACTCTAGGAATATGCACAATAGTTAGCGCTGGTGCCTTTCATATCCATCATACGATTACTTGCAGCCTTATTAGTGACCATGTTGCTCTCTGCTCTCATATAATATGTTCCCATTTTTTCGTTCTATTGGCTTGAAGATAGTGGATGTGTCTTCTTTAACCTGTTCCTGAATCCTAAGATGTGTATTTATTCCTATCAAAATCTGATTTAAATTATCATACATTGGAGATTAAATGTAACAGGCTGTAGTTGTTCTTTTGTGTGGTGAAAGCAAGTAGCTACTGGATATTTATAACCAGTCAGAGGCACTGTTGCATCATTCCAGGAATTAGTTGCACATACTTATTTAGATATTATTTTGTCTTGCCTCACTAACTAGATGATCCTTTTATATTTCTGCAGAGTTGTAACAATGGCCTCGTAGTCTTTAGTTTATTTTTCACTTCCATATGACAGATAAATGAAGTATAATCGTATGTCTTTTCAGGTGCGCATTGTCCGGCGAGACAATGGTGCAAAGGTTGATATTCCTTCAACCGACTTGGTAGAGCAGGTTAGAGTGTTGCTGGATGGGATTCAAGTGAACTTGTTGGAAACAGCAAAGCAAAAGAGGGATGCTTGCATTGCACCCATCAGCACTTGGGATGAATTCACAGCAGCTCTCAATGACAAAAAGTTGATCTTGGCTCCATGGTGTGATGAAGAGGTATTTGATGTAGTAACCTACATTTTTCCTATACCACCTTCCACTCTAAGTCACGGGTAACTTGGAGTGACTGTTCGGTAATGACATTTGTTTCTATTGCATACACCAGGGTAGCGCCCCATTCATTGGTTCTCGTATTTTTTGGTAGCATGTGAGAACACTGTTATAGTTATTTTGCACAACTAGTGAACATCTCCGGCAGGCATACATCTGACCTGCTCACCCTCCTTTGTTAGGACACTTTTAGCTCTTCGATTTTTTTTTTGAACAATTGGAAATTTGTTTTCACTCTAGCTCACCTTAGTAAAGGTGAGGTTGTACGAGTGAAACAACATTTCACTTGTGTTAGTAAAGTTTTTAAGAATAAATTTTAACCCTAGGTTAACTTATTTGAGTGGAGGACTAGCATTTAGCAGACATATTCAACATGCTGTATGTGTTCAGAACTCCTTTGCCAAAAAAGGTGTGTTTCAAACATTGTTATACAATTTGTTCCCTCAGGAAGTCGAAAAGGACGTGAAAGCTCGGACAAAAGGTGAACTCGGAGCTGCAAAAACATTGTGTACTCCATTTGATCAGCCAGATCTTCCTTCCGGTATGCTATGCAAACAATTACAGTTGTTTTTATTACATTTGGGTTTTTCTTTAGCTACACTTCACTGGAGGGTTCTATACACTAGGTACTAACCACTGCCCGAATAATACAGGAACCGTGTGCTTTGCTTCAGGAAAGCCTGCTACAAAGTGGTCGTTCTGGGGTCGCAGCTATTGATCTCCATGACCTGTCACATTACTATTTTCTTCATCCATTTGTCCTGGCAAGGCCGTTTGTCATATACCTGATCTTCGATGATTTTGTAGAACTGTTTGCAGGTTGCATCATCATTTTCTTCATATACATGTATTGCACATGAATACAATTGATTGTAAAAATCTTCTGTTGTGACAATGCAATGCATTGATCGGCTTAACTTTTTTCTGATTATATGTTATGTTATCTTTTTTTCTTTGACAACTTTTCAAGCAAATACAGCAAAAAAGCACAAAATTTAGTTTTTTTTAATCTTATTACCGTTTTAGCAATTTGAACCAATTAACCGTGCTGTGCTTTGCTCAGCTTCAGTTGCCATTTATGGGCAACTCTTAGCCGATAGGGCCATTTAGTTTCTAGTCCTCTAAGGAGACCTAGTTCACTACAATCAGATTTAGCTACCCACAGTTGAAGAGCCAATTGGTTAAATGGATTATTTCGGCATGGCATGGATTCGTATAATGCTAGTGAAAATGCTTGAACTCAAAATATCTTTATAATGTCTGTCAAGTTGGGCCTCAAAATATTTTGATAACGTCTGTCAAGTCGGTACTCAAAACAAATACTCCCTCCGACCCATATTAGTTGATTTAGATTTGTCAAAATTTGGATGAACCTATTTATAGTCTCTAGATTCATTGAAATCTAGACAAATTCATTGAAATCTAGACAAATTTGAGTCAACTAATATGGATTGGACGAAGTATCTCTATTGAATGCGTCAAAATTTGGGTACAACGTGATGTGTTTGAAAAAGTCTGAATTTGGATTGAAATGTGAGAGTTCTTACCACATTGCATTTTCGCAGGGACTGAATACAAAACTTGCAAAAACATAAATAAACATAACTTAGGCTATATACATATTCACATAACCATAACATAATGGTCATAAAACTAAGGCAAAAATAAAGATAACTAGTTTCTCTGGTCCGTCCATGAAGCATTGGGAGGAGCCGGTTGCAGTGTTGGAACAAACTCACATCGGTGCCTCGGCATGTTGATCATACCCTACCTCTCTGTACCACCACATCGTTGAGCCAATGACAGGCCCTCCACTGACGTGCCTGCGGCTCCAGGCAGGTTTTGCTGAGGTTTTAATTATAGGTGCGTGTGTGTATCAAACATACAGTTTGGTTTGAACACTAGCATGTTTGGTACTTCACTAGCATCATCAACATGTTCTTCGTCATCCCAAGCAGCAACACCATCATGTTCTTCGTCATCACTAGTACCACCAGCATAAGGTTCTTCACCACCACCACCACCACCAACATCAACACGTTCTTCGTCAACACCATCAGAAAGGTCTTCATCTGTAGCAACAGATTCTTCGTTAACAGCAGTAGCAGATTCTTCGTCGACCATTACAAGTTCAACTGTTGTAGGTGCTTGAAGGAAGAATTGGTAGTTGATCCCAAGAAATACATTGCCGACTCTAATTTACACTTCTTCTACATGGTCACATAGTAGATAGGAATACCTCGAGAATGTTCCCATGTGCGGTATTGGATGACCGATACTGGTTCGTGCACACTCTCTATCCAGTGATGGACCCTTATCAAGCTTCATTGGTGCTAGGAACCGACACCGTGATTCAAGATCATCAACGTTCCCTCCATCGTCACCTTCAATCACCAAAGCATGTATGACACGTGTGTACATGTGTGTTACTTACAATTAGTAAGAAGATCACTAACAATGCACGAAGTAAAGTTCAAACTTTACTTTTGTGTTGTAGTATGACTCACCCTAGTTGTATGATTCTCAAACAAGCACATTTCCTCGTGGGTCTGTAACCGCGTATATGCGATACAACATCCAGCCCCAACTGTTGTGTAACATCCCAGAAATTTAGGAAAAGTGGAAAAGGGTTGAATTTGTAGTTTGTGCATTTGCATTGCATGCATTTAAAAATTTGGGGTGAATTTCAAATTTTTAAGTATTGGTTTTGGATTTGGCTTTTGTGAGGCTTTTAAATCCATATAGTCACTAGGATTTTAACCAAATTCAAATACAAGTTTGGTAAATTCAAATTGCAATAATAGAAATATAAATGAGCTAAAAATTGAGGTTTTACCTAAGTCAAACTTGAGTTCAAATTCAAATAAATATAAACACAATGAACAATAGACAAATTTGAATCTTTATTAATAGAAATATGAGTACAAGATTCTCCATTGGCCATGGCATGCGGTCTCCATTGGTACCCAGTCGTCATGGCGTCATTGAGAGCCACGTGAGGGTAGGGCTCCATGTATTGGTGTCGCGTCGTGCTCCTCCTCTTCACATTCCTTCCTTAGTCTGTGTTCTTGGTCCTCTAGATTCCGGGGTACGGGGTGCTTCTTTGGCATTCCTTCCCCCTGGGGTAGGATTAGCATAGACATTATGTAAGTACGTTCTTGGTTAAGCTCTTAGGAAATTTGAGTTAACTTGCGGTCAACCCAAAATTCGGTGTCACCACGATAGCCCTTCGATGACCTGGGCGGTAGAGTATCGCCTAGACGAGTCGTCGCACAATTCAACAAGGGGGTTATAGGGTCTACCCGAGCAACACAAAGGGGTAGGAGACTTATCTCCAATATGGATTTTGGCCGTGGCATGCTCATGAGCGTTGCCGATGCTCGAGATGGGGAGGAATGCGACGCCATCCCGTAAGATGTCAACTTAATGGTCCCCTTGCGTGCGCTGCCGGTTACCTAAGTCAAGTTCATCCTTCGCGCATCATCGGCCACACCTTGCTTCGTGCCAGTTCGGCTTCACCCACACTTCCCCTCCACTCTTCTTCCTCTTCTTCTTCTTCTTCTTCTTCTTCTTCTTCTTCTTCTTCTTCTTCTTCTTCTTCTTCTTCTTCTTCTTCTTCTTCTTCTTCTTCCTTTCTCCTCTTATTTTCTCTTCCTCCTTTCTCTTCTTCTTTCCTCTTCTTCCTTGCCGTAATGACCCCGTGTTGTGGATCCGGCCCATGGGTTTCTTAACAACTTTGGGTCTTTGTTGCTCGAACGGGCTCATATCGGAAAGTATAGCGTTAAGGCCCGGGGATGTCAGGCCACGCGAGCCGGCCGGTTTAAGTGGCTACTAGTGTTTTTGAATACTCCCGTACATCGGATCAAAGGCGCCGAGCATCCTCCTCCTCGCTGCATTCCTCCTACTATCCTTCCCATCTCGTCCGACCCTTTCTTTCCTAGGCTCCCCTACAGCTCTGCCTCCTCCCGATGCACCGACCTCGGGCATGAACATGGATAGAATGCTCCTTTGGTTAGGGCAGCTGATGTCGACTGGGGTCTCCCCCACCGAGCTTGCTCCATTCGTGTGTGGTGGCCCACCAGACAGAGTATCCTTGTCTACGCTCGGCTTTCAAGACTCTGATGACACCAGGGATGATGATGCGTGCTTTTACTCCGCCAGGTTATCCATCTATAAGTGTCGGGGCGGCTGCGCTGCTCCCTCCGCGGCTTGGTTGAGCCACCTCCCTATCACCGGATGGGAAGGGCCGACTACTACCCAAGCGGTGGTGGTAAATGCCTTCGCGGTTCCGCTTGGGGTGTGGACGGCTTCTCCCTGTCTAGCCACTGACTGATCAGGTCATTCCTTTGCGACCTTGGCATGGTCGCCGATGTCGTTGCGCGTGTCATTATTGAAGTTCTTCAAGATGTGGGGATTTGACAAAAGCACGTTCTCTTATGTTTCCATGGTCTCCGCAATAGGAACAACTCGTGTCAATTTTTGTTTTTTTGGCCATCCGTCTTTTAGTCTACTATATGTATGTTTTACCTAGCTAATTCGTTTTCTAGAAACACTAAATCTAAACGAACCCAAATCAGTTCTTTCGAGACGGAGGGAGTACAAGAAAAAAAAGATCATTGAAGGGATAGAAAAGAAATTGTACTTTTCCCCGGCTGAAACGGTTTTACACCTGACCTGATGTGCACTGTCTAATTAAATAAATTTTGATCAGTCCCAACCCTGCTTTATTTGTTTCCTGCGAATTCCTGCCAGAGCCATCTCAACAGGTCCAGGACCCTAGCGTGATGATTCCACCACGGTATGGCTGCGCTATGCGAACATGCATAAATATCTTTAAATCAGTCCAGTGACCTGCAGCATGATGCCCCCATGCTAAAATGTCTCCGGTCTACGTACACTGGCACCCCCGATCAATCAACCTAATCTAAACCCCCGAATCGTACGTACACTGACGCCCAAAGTCATCCGTCGCGAGGACCAGCACTCGCCACTCTCGCGGATCCGTGTGATGGGCACAGAAGCCGGGCCATAAATAATCCGACGCCGACCCTCTCCGCCCCCATGCCCCCGGCTGGTCCCCGGCCTACCTTAAACCCTAGTTCGGGATCCTCCGTGGTCCTTGCCGTCGGGGCACCCGCATGTGGCGCGGACGCCGACGTGCCGACTCGATCTCTCCTCGAGGCTTAGCTTAGCTTGGTGGAGTAGTAGTGTAGTACGGTGGCGCCATGTGATTAGCGTACGGCGGGTTTAAGATGATGGGACCTGGAGCTGCTAATCGTGTGATCAGGCGAAGAAAACTTGTGCGCGAGGACGGAGGAGTTGATGTCATATTAAGGGGGAAAAGGTTACAAGCTGAAAGAGACGGCCAACTGATTGAGATTAATAAATCTCAAATTAGCTAGGAAGGGTCGTCGCCCCACTTGAAGATTTATATCATGGTCTAGATCTTGACCATGGGTTCAGGTGGGAGTAGTATTTGCTAATCATGTGAGAAAATTATAAAAAACCACCACAATTGAGGCTAGGGTTTCAAAAGACAACCAAAAAAATTAATTTTTTTAGAAAACACCGAATTTGGGGCAAGAGGTTGCAGATAGCACTGATATGGTTTTGACGCGGTTTTAATAACAAATCTGACGGGTGGGACCTGCTGACCACGTGGCAAAGGTAACAAGCAATATGTACTTACATATTAAAAGTTCTAAACTTTAGGTTTTTTTTGTAAATTTGCATCTTCAATCTATCCTCCTCCTCTCCCCGCTGGCGAGATCCGGCCAGCTCAGGCCAGGGTCAACGCTCGGCCTCCGCCCACCCGTGACCTCGTCGGCCGCTCCACCGTCGAGCCGCTGCCCGTCATTCTCTCCTCCAGCCAACGGGGGGCGAGCGCCGGCCATGTGGAGTCGCCGGTGAACTCCGGCCAGAGTCAACGCGGCTCCGCCCACGCGCATGTGTTGTCCCGCCCCAGCTGCTCCCCGCGTCCGTGGTAGCTCCACGCGTTGTCCCACCCTGGCTGCTCCCCGTCGGCAGCCGTCTACTCCGTCCACGTGCCCGCGTCGTCCCGCCCCGGCTGCTCCCGCCGGCGGTCGTGGATCTGCCCACGCGCCCGCGTTGTCCCGCCCTGGGTGCTCCCCGCCGGTGGCCGGCTGCTCCGCCCACGTGCCCGCATCGTCCCGCTCCGGCTGCTCCCTGCCGGCGGCCAGCTGCTCCGACACGGCCGTGGCAGCTTCTCGCCGGCGGGCGTGGCTCCGCCCGCGCCCACGTTGTCCTGTCCTGGCTGCTCCCATCAGTCGTGGCTCCGCCCCTGCGCCCGCATCGTCCAGCCCAGGCTGCTCCCCGCCAGCGGTCGGCTGCTCCGACACGGCCATGGCTGTTTCCCGTCGGCCACGTCGTCCTGACCAGCAGGTCCCACACGTTGAAAAACTAGAAAAAGGACCTAAGATTAGAACTTATAGATATGTGAAGGTGTTTTGGTAAATAAACGTGGCCACGTCGGCCTGACCAGTAGGTCCCACATGTCAGATTCATCATTAGAACCGCGTCAAAGCGGGTTCAGTGCTATCTGCAACCTCTTGTCCCAAATCTGATGTTTTCTGAAACTTTTATTTTTTTGGTGGTCTTTTAAAACCCTAGTCTCAATTGTGGTGGTTTTTTGTAATTTTCTCTAATCATCTTCGCTAGCTAGAGAAGTCGTAGGTACGTCGACGATTTCTAACGAGACTCATCGATTCTCAACACAACCATCACTACATATGCGCATGTACGAAGACAGGCCAGCTTGGATCACATGCCGGATAGCCGGAGTGGATACGGTCGTCCACCGAGCTGATGTAGTACACGTTAATTAACTCAAATACTACTTATTTCAAACCCCCCAACTATTTTACAGACTATTTAAAAAATTCAACTTGTGTACCAAACCCATCATGTGAGTTTGAGTTTATTAGTCTGGTCATAGTGCGGAGTAACTTATGTTACTAGTCTAAGTTATTATCTTATAGTGAAAAAAATAACATAGGTGTGGTATCATGCAAAGTCTTATTTATTGCAATATAGACTCATTTTATCTCAAAATGTATAATGTTATGTTAACATAGCTAATTGTATGACATGTCATTTAAATGCTTAGACGATAATACATGTAAAATTATGTTATTATCCAAGTTACTTCCACTATAACAAGTTCTAAGATTTGTTCTTTCTAGTGGCATCGCTCAGATGGCTTGAGATTCCGGGAAGTGAGATTAGCCAATCGAAACTGCCGTGGCACCTAAATCGCTGTGCTCAGTGCGAGTGGTACAGCTGGTTGACTATCCGCGGAGCGGATTAATTAGCGGTAGTTCGCTTCTGTACGTGCACATCGCCATCAATCAGTCGATCGATTGCTTGAACATGCCCTATTTGCTCGCATGAATCCTGCTACTTATAGCACCGTACCATTCGAGCTGAGTCATGCATCTCCTTACTTTTGGGCCTAATCAAACCCATCCAAATTGATGGTTATGAGAGACTAATGCGTAACCACCACAACTATTCCTCCATTTGTCCCCTTTCTCGGTATCAAGTTCGTATATTACCTACCGGGTTTAGTTTCTCGGAAATTTTATATTTTCAAGGAAATAAGACCGTTGTGGTTAAAATGTGGTTTTGGTAGATCAGGTTAGTTAGCAATAGAAAAAACAACCATCTATGCCTTTTTGAAAGAAAAGAATCATCAAGAAGAGACTGTAGAGACGCCTCAAGAGGTAGCGTCTTCTTAAGATAAAATCGCCCGGTATTGGTAGACCGAGCACCTCAATACAAAATCCACCCAAGGATTTTAACTTTGCAAACAAATCAATGAACCATTATACGTATCCATTGTGTAATTGTTTTGCATTACAAAATTATACCCTTATTTAGCTTATATCTTGTAGATAAAGAGTGTTGGTTTCTATGAGCGTACATTGTATTTATTATTTGTGTATGTTTGTAAACATGATTGGTTCCATGTATGAGTATGAAAATGCATTTGGTTTACTCGCATCTTTTGCATGAGTGTTGATCCCACCTATGTGGTTGATTTTAGTTATTTATTCAAGTCTTTTGTAAGTTTCTAGCCCCACTTTTTTTATGTTATATACTTAAATAATAGTGGTGGGAGGGTGAAATCACCCCAACCCTAAACTTTGTATGTTTTAAAAGGGTTTTAGAATGCTCAGTTTATATGACCAATGAAGATCTAAAATAATTATGCACACTCCACATAAATTTCAACATTTTTCCATCTAATAAATATTTTCCAAGAATTTTCTTCACCATTTCAAACATTACAATTTTATGGACACTCCTTTACATTCAGGTTCACTTGGCCAAACCTTCATGCACGGTCCTTCATGACTAAACCAAATATTGAAATATGAAAGAAAAAGAGTATTTCTTTGCAATGAAACAAAAACAACTAATACTTTTTGTAAAATTTGGGTACGCGTAAATGCTTTTTCTATTGTACATGATACCATAATAATTAATCCGGGGTGTTTGGAGTGAATATACCATCAAATGTGGTGTACCATTATGGAAGCACTTTGGGCCATTCGATATATTTGAGTGAGTTGAATTTTCTTGAAATCGACATTTGAAGTTTCAAATGATTTCGAAAACTATTCATAGACATAGATAATGATGACTTCTACATGCGTGAAAAAATCAATGTGAAATATTGCTTGTAAAATGATAATTTCTAGACCTAAGGTAGTGAACAGTGCAAAATTCGAAACAACAACCACCTTTTGTCCCAATCAAGTTGGGGTAAGCTCTATATAAAACCCAAACGGAAACAGGAGAAAAGTACATGTCAAGCAAAAAACAGTGAAAAGTGCAAGTCAAACATGAAAAAAACAAAACAAAAACAAGTAAAAAGAACAAAAGAAGAAAATCAAGGTTCGGGCACATGTATTGATGATTTCTATGCAGACCTATCAAAAACCAAATCTCTAGGGACATTCCAGTCCTTTATATCCCTTTTAACTGCCTTTTCCCATGTCAGCTTTGGTCGTTCTCTACCCCTCTTTGCATTATCAAAACCCCTTAGAATCCAACTATTAACCGGTGCTTCTGGTGGCCTCTGTTGGACATGCCCAAACCATCTTAATCTGTGTTAGACAAGCTTCTCATCAATTGGCGCCACCCCTACCCTCTCGCATATCACTTCATCCCTAATCCGGTCTTTTCTTGTGTGGCCACACATCCACCTTAGCATACACATCTCGGCGACACTCATTTGCTGGATGTGTTTCCTCTTAATGGGCCAACATTCTGCTCCATAAAGCATGGTAGGTCTGATTGCCATCCTATAAAACTTACCTTTTAGCTTTTGTGGGGCCTTCTTGTAACAAAGGATTCCGGATGCTTGCCGCCACTTCATCCACCCTGCCATGATCCTGTGGATAACATCTTCATCAATACCACCATTATTTCTTTGTAGCATTGATCATAAGTATCGAAAAGTGTCCCTCTTGGGCACCACTTGCTCTCCTAGACTAACCCCTTCGTCCTTGCATCTAACGCCGCTAAAATCGCACCATATATTCTTAGTATTTGTCCTACTAAGTCTAAACCCCTTGGATCCAAAGTTTTCCTCCACAACTCCAGTTTCCTATCGACACTCTCCCTACTCTTATCCACCAGTACCACATCATTAGCAAAAAGTATACACCAAGGAATATCTCCTTGTATGTCCTTAGTAACCTCATCCATCACCAAGTCAAAAATGTATGGGCTCAAAGCTGAACCTTGATGTAGTCCTATAGTAACTGAGAAGGTGTCAGTCTCACTATCTCTCCTGCACGAACACTTGTCACAACATTAGTGTACATATCTTTGATGAAGGAAATGTACTTTCTTAAGACCTTGTGTTTCTCTAGCTCGTCCACCACATGACTATCCTTGGTATCTTGTCATATGCCTTCTTCAAGTCAATGAAGATCATATGTAGGTCCTTCTTCTGCTCTCTATATCTCTCCATAAGCTGGTGATGCAAGAAAATCGCCTCTGTAGTTGATCTCGTAGTGCAAATTTCGAAAACTTTCAGGTTTTTCATTTTGTATAGGCTAGAATACAAACTACTACATGTAACATCCCAATATATAGGATCTGTCGAAGGGTAGATTTAGGAATATGAATTGTTGCAATGCATTCGTTTGTGAAAATGTGGGTAAAATTTTTGCCAAATAAAAACTTTGAGTGATCAATGTTTCTTTCTTACTTTGAGAATAGGTTTAGTCTTAAAGGAGGATTGCTATAAACTTTGATATGATCTTAAAGGAATCATATGTGTTTTGAAATGAGTTTGGATTCTAAAACTTAAGTGTTTTATAATTTAAAAGATTTTGATATAAGATTTGAATCTTAAATTAATTAAAAGGAAAGTATTATAACTTAAATCTTATCTAAAAACAATATTGTATATGAAATTCATTTCATATACATAAACAAGTTACAAAGAATGAACTTATTCAGATTATTCCAAACTTCACAATTTACACCAGAGTAAAGAATAAGAATATTCTTTATTAATAAATATATAATATTTATTACAAATGAACCAAATAAAGATTACAAGAATTATAAAAGAAGAATTACAAAAGAATAAGAAAATTACAATTGTTTATCTACTAACTATCCTATATCTAAAATCTTCATCCTTATCTTTGTACCTGCAAAACAAAGATTAAATAGAAAACTAAATAAGAATAGTGTTAGTATATTTCTCTCAGATATGTCAGTGAAGTGCACATGACAAACTCATCATTGAGAAATATCAAAAAGGGGCAAGTTTCACCAATATGAAAGATTTCATCTTTCATAAATTCAAAGCCAGAATTCAAATGACAGCCGAAATGGACCAATTCACCAGCCAGATAAAAGTAGTTTGGTAATAGTAAGTTCAAACTTTCTGAACTTTTTCCACATGTGCATAGCAGGCACACGAGTTGCACACACACAAACATGCAAAGGGTGTGCTGTCGATCCCACAAGCACAGCCAAATACCACAAAACCACAGCACAGCCGTGGGGAAAGCACTAGTGCATCACTCCACTATACATCACACAAGAACAACAAGTGTAGACATCAGCCAAACCCAACCACCCAGATCAACCCAAACATCACCAGAATGGTGACATAAGGAGGGGAATGGATCTGGTGGACAACAAGGTCAAGCCCAGGAGCTAGGAGGAGCAGGCAAGCTCAAGAGGAAGTTCAGGAGCCCAGCAAAAGCAGATCAAGATCAAGATCATCATCAATCTACCACATCCACATCAGAATCTGTGGTGAGCCTCATCAAACCATCAGATGATTTCATCATATTATCTAAATAAAAGCATGTGTTGTTCTATGAGATAATCTCTCAATAAACACTCAAGAGGAGTGCATCTATCCTAGAGATTTCAAGTATAAGGATAAGAAATCTAGCTCAACCACAAACACTAAACCCTCAGACCAGCATCACTGGGTTCAGTGTTATTTTTGCAACCTAGATCATTTTCCTTTGATCTTATCAGAATAGGGCACATCTCTCAGAGAGAGTAGCAACTCTAAATCTATAAGTTTCAAACAAATTATTGTCCAACTAACTAGGAATCACATCCTAGAGCCTCACACCAACATCATAGGCAGGAAAGTTAATAAAAGCTTCCATATCATCTTATCAGTTTTGATCACAAGCATAATCAAGCTAAGCCCAGAAATAAAAAACAAATCACTTGTGTGCCAGAATACAATGGTATCACAAGGACAATATTTTTAATGAGCTAAAACCAATCCTTACTTAGCTTTCACAGATAAAAGGGGACAAATCAATGAATATCATTTTTCTCAAGCCAAGTGCCAAGAATCAACCTTAAATTCATCTATACATCCACAGAAGTCATTACAGGTAATGATTTGATTTAGTAAGTATAATCTCATACAAGCCAATATTAAAATTTGCAGTAAGCAACTACTGAGAGAAGCTACTGTCAACATAAGTATTCTGACAGTAGAGCAAACTTCTCAGACCAACAACATAATCTAATCAAGGATTTCATTGAAACACTAGCATGAATCATGGTGGATTACCACCAGAATTAATCTGACAGGCAACTAGTATCATCAAAGCCACTATCAATCGATAACCACATCAGACAATCATTTCCCATGATCAGATATGAACAATACTAGATCTAAAGCATCATAGATATGATCAACAGGGGGTTATGAACCCTAATCAGAGCAAGAACCCTAATCCAGAGATGAACTCAACCAGCACATAGTCACTCGGCATGAAAGCCACTAGATACACAGAAAGAATCATGGCAGTAGCATGGACAAGCACCACACAGACACCTTACCTGAGGTCCTCGTCGATGAATCGAAGAGGAAGCAAAGGGGCCGACGAATCGTGGCGGCACAGGGAGAACCCAGAGGGGCGCTGCAACCTGCACCTGCCACGGCGGCGGCCACAGCAGCGCCCAAGACCAGGACACCACCGCAGGCGGGATCGCAGCGGCGGCGACAACACCTTTCTGAACCCTAGGGTTCGGGAATGGGGTGGAACTGACCATGGGGAAGCCCCGGAGTCAAATCCAAGTGGATAGCACGAACAAGTGTTGTCGACAACCCCAACTCGCACCACGGCAGCGGCCAGAACGGCTGACAGTGACAGGAATCGACGGTGTCGGCATCGCTAGCCACGGGGTCGAGGCAGGGGAGGAGGGGATAAGGTCGAGGGAGAGAGGGAGACATAGTGGGCTGGGTGGGCCAAAACCCATCGGGGTAGTCATTTGACCCTGCCCTATTGAGCCACCCTGGCCCAATAAGCCCAAGGGGCCAGCCCAAGTTATTTAATAAATCTTTTGATCCATTAGAAAAGACCAAAATGCCCCTGACCTCAATAAAATTATAGAAAATAAAATAGAAGTCCAAAAATTATAAATAAAATATTTTTGGATTCACAATAATCCAATCTGTCTAAATAAAATAAAATATCAAATTTTGGACATATAAAATTTTATAGGAATTTTGTAATTTACATATTTCTTATGGAATTTTAAAAAATTATTGAAAGGTGATAAAAATATATAAAAATCACTTTCATTATTTATTAATATTATAGTACTTTAAAAAAATACTAAATAAATATTTAGTAATAAAACTTTAATAATTCATATTCCTATAAGGATAAATGTTTATAATATAAGTAAAACACCAAAAAACTTAGAAAATAAGAATTCTAATTAAAAAAATAATAATCATGTATTATTATTTCACTTAATTAAATATTTATTATTTATTAAATAATTATAAAGTAATAAGCATTATAAAAATCATATCTTATTATTTATAACTCACAAAAATACATGTATTATACCAAAATGATCACAAAAATAAAATTTACATATTAAAAATCTAATATTTTACTTTTCAGTTAAATAAAAATTTAAATATTTTAACAACTCAAATATAAACTTATTTACTTCATTAATAATTCATAAAAGGATAAGCTACATTTATTAATATCCTTAAAATAAGTAAAATATGTTTAATATATAGTACAAATATTAAATATTAATGAAATGAAATTCTAATGGTTTAAAAACATTATAAACATCTTTATATTAAACTATCTTCAACTCTAAGTGAAGATTATATTCTCAAAGGATTCCAATTCATGATAAAAACCTTAAAGAACATCTTGTGAATAAATTAGATCCTTTCCATTTACTTTAAATTATCAAATTTCAACAATTTCCACAACACTATATAAAGTTTAAGGGTAGTTAAATGAAATTATATCTAGAATTATAAACTCCACTCACTTATCTATAAAAGGTAAATGATACTACTCTATCATAGAATTAAGAAACCATTATCTCAAGTAATAGAACAAACATTCTTAAGTAACTTAAAGAACACATTTCAGATATACAAGATAAAAAACAATCTAAATATAATACCATACAATCTATATTTTCAAAACAATCTATATTTTAAAGTTAACTTTAGTCTCCAAGAGTCTAAATATAATACCATACACATTAGTACATGTTTTATAGTTAACTTTGGTCTGAAGTAGTTAATCTATAAAGCAGCTCAAGCTCAAAACATTTGATGAAAACAAATAACATCAACCATCACTAACTAACCACAAGGTTTATTTAGACCTTAGAAGAGAAACCTTTTCTTCGAAGGTTATCCTTTTTGCCACTTAAAATAAAAAACCTTGCATAAGTAATCCTAACTAATATGTTATAAGTATGTACACTTTATTCCTACATATGTGTTGTTTACAACCACTCATAAACTCTAATAAAAGTACAACTATGAAACTTATCTAAAAGGACCACACATTCCAAAATAACCATTTCCAGAATCCAAACTCTAGGACAACGTTATTCCCGGGATTTGCGTATAGAGCGTGCATCACATTACTTATGCGTAAAATCATATTGCTTCTTTAAACATTAGTCCTTACCGGACCAATGATGCTGATTTCAGATTTTGGATCTTCTACTGACTCGAAGACCGTGAGTGCATAATCTTGCAATCACAAAAGGCAAGTTCACACTTGCTCATGTCCTTTGTTTATTTTCTGTAAAGTATTTTACAAATCCAGTGTTGTCTTCACCTGCATTTGAAAAAGGTCAGAAAACACTATTTTCCAATAATAATGAGGACTATTGATTATTGATCCAGGGTGATCAGTTAATCTATTAAATCTGACAGTTGGGATACCACTGTTTAGAACTATATCACCTAGGACTTAACACCCAATGTCGCCAGTGATTCTTGCGCCGTATATTACGCGTTGACCATGAGATTTGGAATGGGACGGAGAAGTCAGCTGTATCTTCTTCCTCTCGCATGAAGTCGGATGTGCAGGTCGTGGTTGTTATCCTCGTAGCATGCATTTTAATTAGTAATTCGCAGAGGATATGCAACATATGGGTGGGAACCCTCAACGTCCCACGATAGTTCTGACATCTAACGGTTTGTACAAACCATTGTCGTAATTCTTTATGTGGGCATGGTGTACACCAAGGAGGCATGCGGGGTCGCGAAGGGGACAGTGATTGGCTTGGATCATCTTCTGGGCCCCACATCATGGAATTATGGACGGGAATAAGCTGCCCGATTGTGCAACAAAGAGTTGATCTCTCATGGGTAAAGTGACGCACCTCTGCAGAATGAAAGAACTGTAACTTGTTACTCCCTGTTCCGGGAAGGAGTTGTGAACGCGGCGGGAAAGGAACCCCATGAAGGTTCTGGTAAACCCGTGAAGGCTGACGGACATAGCTTTTCAGAATAAAAGCAACCTTTGAAGAAATGATTTTGAAAACTTGCATTGCCTACGACCTACGGTCTGTGGCTGTAGTTATAGTGCATCAAACAATCCTTTTCTAGTGAACTTGCTGAGTACGCTCGTACTCAAAGTATCTTCTTAACCAATGCTAGATTCTGAAGCCAGTAAGAAGATGTCTACATCAAGTTATGCTCCAGGAATCGTCAAGAGCTAAAGCTTTTCAATAAAGACAAAGAAGACAACATATACTCAACTCAAGTGAAGACGAAGTTATTGATTAGATAGAAATAAAATCTCTAGCCAAAGAACCTATCTCTGTAGTGCGTTGCAATAGAAACAATGCCAATTCCTTAATTAAATACTAGTCTTAATAGTATAATAGTTTTGCGTTATTTATCTTTGATTCTTCTTCGTAAAGAGGTTCTTTCTCTCTCTTAAACCTAGAATGTTCTCTAGATCTTATGTAAAGAGTGAGTTGTAACCTTTAAGCCATGTATTGGACCCGCTGTGTTCTTGTTATGCCATTCTGAGAGATGTAATACTAGTGAATGGTGTTTCATTGGTGTTATGTCAACGACTATAGTATACTACATCATGCAGTGGTATGCTGGGTCATCGCAGTTGGTATCAGAGCATATGCTTTGACCTTAGGTTGGAAACCTAGTAAATGGATAGAACATGTAGGACACATCCTAGCAATAATGAAGAGTTCTCTAGTGATATGAGGGATATTCACTTGAGAATAATCATGTTATGTTATTAGTGCGATAACTCTTTTATATGATTGCAATTTCCAATCATTACCCAATAGTTTTAACTCTATGTGATTGATGATAATTTCTTATCCACAGTTCCACATGGCACCGCGATATCCACCTTGGAATGTTCAAGTGATGAACAGGACGTTGGATGACTATGGAGGGGATTGGACAGACAATCTCCAACGACTTCTATGGAGTTTGGAATGTGAATCAAGACTTTTGGTCAAGATTTACACTTACTATGACGGGCAGGTATTAGCTAAATACCATGTCATGATCATGTTACCCAAGAAGTTAGGACTGAAGGGAGAAATGCCAGCAGGAGAGGCAAGGTGCATGGCATCTGCATATCAGATTGCCGTAGCAGTAGCCATAACCATGATCCAAGAACATAAATCCCAAGCTCTAGAAGGTAGTACTCACACCATTATACCACATTAAACCTCAAACTCAGAGCATGAGTTAGATCACTCTACCTTAGTCCAAGCTAAACCTACTCTAGATATAGAGTATATGGATCGTTATCGGTCTCTGCTAAACACTTATCATAATACTCACCAAGTCTTAGTTCAGGAATTGGACATGGTCATTGAGGATTTTACTAATCCTGAAAAAACAATGGCTCGTAGGAAGAAGTTAGATAAAGAAGCTAGGCATCCCAAATACATACCTTCAGGAGAGGTGTTTGAGGAAACGGAGTTCGATGACCCAAACTCAGAAAATTATGCCTATTACCAGTATGACCTCCAGCCACCTGTAGACCTATGGACCAAGTACAATTCTGAACAACAAGAATGGAATAAAGTAATTCCAAATAAACCCGAGCCTAACAAATATGGATGGGAAATAGAATCTCAAGGTAAAACCATAGGGAATCCTATACCTTGTGATACAGGTATTGAAGAAGAGGCCAATTATAACCATAGAGAGCCTTATGGACCATATGGGGGTAATACGAATCCAATCAACTTACAAGAGTACTCCAACAGCTACTATACCAACATATATGACTGGATCCAAGAAAAAGCTAAGGAACCAACTTACTATGAGGAAGCGTTGCCGGAAAGCCCGAACTATTCGGTGGAAGATTACACCAGCTCTAGTCATTTTTCAATGACTAATCTCAGTCTCGGTACTTCTAATCAAGATTACGCACCTCCTGGATGCTCCTATGCACCAGAAGGCAGTCGTAGGACTTCACATCATCATGAACGGAACTCCAGGAAGCACTAGAGGAAGATGAAAGTGAGAGAGAAACAACATCCCAAGGGATGCGGGCTTGAATAATGTACATAGAGGGTAATTCGTATTGTAGTTGCAGAGTTTGCTGAAATAAGTGAGGATATATCCACAATAACAAGAAGTTCTTGTAAGATAGTTGTGTAAATAGGTATGGAGCAAACCGTTGGAACATCTAGTACATGTGTAAATTAGTTAAAACCTATGTGTAGTACAGGGTATATGTTTTGTTGTTTATCAACATTTGGATCTTATTGGATTTTCTTGATTGACTAGATCTGTACATGAAGTTTAATTAGGTGTGCAAATGCATGATGTAACATCCAATTATTACTTGATGATATAGACCTAGATAGGAATGGGAATTCGTGTAAGGGAGCGACAATTTCAAAAGAAGACTTGCTGAAAGGAAGAAGCAAGATATAAGGAGTGTTAACACCACTTGGAGAAGAGGTAGAGCATAAATTATTCCTAGACAAACTCAAGAAAGAAGTTGGGTATAGAAGTGGGTAATACTGCTCAGAAGTAATGGAGAAATTGTACCAAGTTCATGGAAGTATCATGAATAAATACAAACAGTTAGCTTTGGAACCAAAATTATATTCAAACTGACAATTCCGAGAGAATGTGAGAGGTATTTGAGGAACCATAGGGTAATACACACACCCTAGGACGGTTTGCAGCTGGTAATAATCCGCAATTGGTATTTGATCCATAGCTAATAACTAATCCACAGTTGGTATTTTGTCCGTAGTTGGTATTTGGTTGAAATAGTTAACCAAATCTTATTAAAAGTTGCATAAAGAGCATTAAATTTGGCCTAAGTTAAGTAAGGCATAAGAAAGTTTAACAGATCTGAAGACGATCACTTGGCAAGGTGCTTTGCAAAATCCAGTATTTCAGCAAGAATGCCCAATAGTAAGTATGCCATTTAGTGCTGAAAGAATTGCTTCGGAGATCCACAACTATGTGGATGCACCGTATAATCTTTCATTGGACCTTAAACCAGTAAAATATAAACTGAACAGGAACCAACATTTTAGTTCAAGAATCAATAGCTTCTATGTATGGAGTTTCAAAACTATTAGTAAAACTTAGTGGGGAAGAGTAAACATTAGGAATGATAGTTGAAGAAAATACTATAGGTAATAAAGAAAAGTTATTTAAAAATCTTAAGAAGGTACAAACTTGAGGGTAACGAAGGATACATTTAGACAATCCAATTTAAAAAGAAACAACTTTTAAGTAATCCTTCAGAAGTAATATAGAACCCTAATTCAACAAGTGTCGGGAATGAAAAATTCCAAGGGGTATGGACAAATTAAGTTCAAATTCAATCTTGGAAGGAATACCAGTATCAACTATATAATGAAAGGAATAGGAAGATAGTCTGTTGACCATTAAAATGTGTAAATAGAAACTTAAAAATTTGTGGCAATGAGAACTTCCAAACTGTAATTAATATATTAACGAAGCTGTTAATTCAAGAAAAAAAATTGAATGAGGATATCTAATCAGGTTATGGAATACTCCAATTAATTCCATTAAAGATCATCCACTATTGGCAGAATTTTCTTAGAACAATAGCTATCAGAGTAGTCTATAGGCAGCACCATATGAGATTTTGTATGGAAGAAAGTGTAGATCACCAATATGTTAGTATGAACCTGGAAGCAGCAAAGAATTTGCGCCAAATTACATCAAGGAGAGACAAGACATCATTGGTAAGATCATGGAATCCAAAAGTAGGAGAGATAGTCTATTTGAAAGTAAGTCCAATGAAAGGAATTTGGAGTTAAAGGGAAATTGAGTCCAAGATATATCGGACCATTCAAGATACTGAGTCAAAACAGAACTATAGCTTATGCTTTAGAGTTACCATCAAGATTGCCTCAGGTGCATAATGTTTTTCATGTGTCACAACTTCGCAAATGTTTGAAAGTTCCAGAGGATGCAATAAAACATCAAGAGTTAGAACTACGAGCAGACCTAATTTATATTGGAAAGCCCTATAAGATTCGGGAAGAAAATTGGAAAAAATTGAGGATCAGAGCAATTAAATATTGCAATGTACAGTGGGAACATCACCCTGAGAGAGAAGCCATATGGGAGAAGAAAGAGGATTTAAGAAAAGTTTATCCAGAACTATTCAAGTACATCTCCACAAACTTCGGGACAAAGTTTAATTTAAGGGGGGAAGTCTGTAACATCCCAGTATATAGGATCTTTCGAAGGGTAGATTTAGGAATATGAATTGTTGCATGCATTCATTTGTGAAAATGTGGGTAAAATTTTCGCCAAATAAAAACTTTGAGTGATCAATGTTTCTTTCTTACTTTGAGAATAGGTTTAGTCTTAAAGGAGGATTGCTATAAACTTTGATATGATCTTAAAGGAATCATATGTGTTTTGAAATGAGTTTGGATTCTAAAACTTAAGTGTTTTATAATTTAAAAGATTTTGATATAAGATTTAAATCTTAAATTAATTAAATGGAAAGTATTATAACTTAAATCTTATCTAAAAACAATATTGTATATGAAATTCATTTCATATACATAAACAAGTTACAAAGAATGAACTTATTCAGATTATTCCAAACTTCACAATTTACACCAGAGTAAAGAATAAGAATATTCTTTATTAATAAATATATAATCTTTATTACAAATGAACCAAATAAAGATTACAAGAATTATAAAAGAAGAATTACAACATAATAAGAAAATTACAATTGTTTATCTACTAACTATCCTATATCTAAAATCTTCATCCTTATCTTTGTACCTGCAAAACAAAGATTAAATAGAAAACAAAATAAGAATAGTGTTAGTATATTTATCTCAGATATGTCAGTGAAGTGCACATGACAAACTCATCATTGAGAAATATCAAAAAGGGGCAAGTTTCACCAATATGAAATATTTCATCTTTCATAAATTCAAAGCCAGAATTCAAATGACAGCCGAAATGGATCAATTCACCCGCCAGGTAAAAGTAGTTTGGTAATAGTAAGTTCAAACTTTCTGAACTTATCCACATGTGCATAGCAGGCACACGAGTTGCACACACACAAACATGCAAAGGGTGTGTTGTCGATCCCACAAGCACAGCCAAATACCACAAAACCACAGCATAGCCGTGGGGAAAGCACTAGTGCATCACTCCACTATACATCACACAAGAACATCAAGTGTAGACAGCAGCCAAACCCAACCACCCAGATCAACCCAAACATCACCAGAATGGTGACATAAGGAGGGGAATGAATCTGGTGGACAACAAGGTGAAGCCCAAGAGCTAGGAGGAGCAGGCAAGCTCAAGAGCAAGTTCAGGAGCCCAGCAAAAGTAGATCAAGATCCAGATCAAGATCAAGATCAAGATCATTGTTGGGGATATACCCCCGGGTACCCCCAGAGCTAGTGTATCAAGTGATTAAATAGAGCTTTGAGTTATTAGAGATGAAGAATATAAATAGAATAGGGAAAAAGAGAAGGGAAAACGAATCTGGGCCGAATAGAGGATAAGTCGGCCCAGCCCATATCTGCCTAAGCCGAATTATTAATGGCAGAAGAAATCATCACTTAAATTCCCGAGATGGGCCGAACTGACTTCATTCGGCCCACCACGGGCCAACGATCCTCACCGAAGCTCCCGCTGAATCAACCTCGTCGCCAGCATCCCGCCTCGCCCCCGACACGTTGACTCCGCAACCTCGCGCCCCGAGCGACCACGTCCTCGTCGCCACTTAACCAACGTCGCCCGGGTAGGCCGACGAACTAGGCCCACCACGGGATACTTTACTCGCCACCTCGCCGGCACGCAACATCATCCCAAGCTCCCGCCAGGACCCTTCGTCAACATCCCCGGGCGGGCCGAATAGTGAGCAGTCCAGCCCACCGCGAGCAAAGTCGCCACAACACCACGCCAAGCTCCCCGGGTGGGACGACATTCGAGAGCTCGGCCCACTGCGAGCTGGCACCGCCGGACTGGCTTGCCTGGGCCACAAAGGGAGATCCGCCTAGGCCGAATAAGGCGCATACCTCGGCCTGTTCGTCCCCGTCCACATGGCTGAAGGCAAGGGTGATTCGGCTGGGCCTCTTTTGGCCCAGGCCGGGTCAGTTACGAAGGAGGCCGAATCTCCATGCTGCCCAGGGCGTTTGGGCCGAGATATAAAGACCCAAACATCCCCTTACTCACCTCCAGATGACTTCACAACATCTACAACGACTCCCCATCAAGCCAAGACAAGATCAACGAGTCTCGTGCCAGTCTTAGGACGCCCAGGGCTCAGACTGGCACATGGCATAAGGAATATGCCTATGACATCTAAGAATATGCTAAGGAATATGAGGCATATCCAAAGATGCCAAGGCATATGCTGAGCATCTAAGAAGATGCCAGGAATATGCTATATAGATGCCAAGCGTGGAGAACAAGTTTTGTCCCCTGGGCTCCCCTTTATAAGGAGCACCAGGGGGATCGTTCTAAGGGAGGCCCCGAAGGGCTCTTCCCCTCTCTGCTCAATAGGAGCTCTTATTATTCTTCCTCCTCCACTCTCACAGAGAGATCTAGATAGAGGCATAGGAGATACATCTCAAGGAGCATGATTGTAGCCACAAGTATGGCAAGATTATAAGAGATTAGACGTAGAGAAAGAGGGGTTATCTCCACATGAGAACCTCAATCCTATATACATTGTATTTCTTTTTGTTCATACGAGTGTGGTCTTCACTGCATTATCCCTCCCCGGATTCCTCCACATCCATCGGCCCCAACTTTAGCCTACCCATGGCATATGCCGTGATACCACCACGACAATCATCATCAATCTACCACATCCACATCAGAATCTGTGGTGAGCCTCATCAAACCATCACATGATTTCATCATATTATCTAAATAAAAGCATATGTTGTTCTATGAGATAATATATCAATAAACACTCAAGAGGAGTGCATCTATCCTAGAGATTTCAAGTATAAGGATAAGAAATCTAGCTCAACCACAAACACTAAACCCTCAGACCAGCATCACTGGGTTTAGTGTTATTTTTGCAACTTAGATCATTTTCATTTGATCTTATCAGAACAGGGCACATCTCTCAGAGAGAGTAGCAACTCTAAATCTATAAGTTTCAAACAAATTATTGTCCAACTAACTTGGAATCACATCCTAGAGCCTTAGACCAACATCATAGGCAGGAAAGTAAATAAAAGCTTCCATATCATCTTATCAGTTTTAATCACAAGCATAATCAAGCTAAGCCCAGGAATAAAAACCAAATCACTTGTGTGCCAGAATACAATGGGATCACAAGGACAAGATTTTTAATAAGCTAAAACCAATCCTTACTTAGCTTTCACAGATAAAAGGGGAAAAATCAATGAATATCATTTTCCTGAAGCCAAGTGCTAGGAATCAACCTTAAATTCATCTATACATCCACAGAAATCATTACAGGTAATGATTTGATTTAGTAAGTATAATCTCATACAAGCCAATATTATAATTGCAGTAAGCAACTACTGAGAGAAGCTACTGTCAGCATAAGTATTCTGGCAGTAGAGCAAACTTCTCAGACCAACAACATAATCCAATCAAGGATTTCATTGAAACACTAGCATGAATCATGGTGGATTACCACCAGAATTAATCTGACAGGCAACTAGTATCATTAAAGCCACTATCAATCGATAACCACATCAGACAATCATTTCCCATGATCAGATATGAACAATACTAGATCTAAAGCATCATAGATATGATCAATAGGGGGTTATGAACCCTAATCAGAGCAAGAACCCTAATCCAGAGATGAACTCAACCAACACATAGTCACTCGGCATGAAAGCCACTAGATACACAGAAAGAATCATGGCAGTAGCATGGACAAGCACCACAGAGACAACTTACCCGAGGTCCTCGCCGATGAATCGAAGAGGAAGCAGAGGGGCCAACAAATCGCGGCGGCACAGGGAGCACCCAGATGGGCGCTGCAACCTGCACCTGCCACGACGGCGGCCGCAACAGCGCCCAAGACCAGCACACCACCGCAGGCGGGATCGCAGCGGCGACGACAACACCTTTCCGAACCCTCGGGTTCGGGAATAGGGTGGAACTGACCACGGGGAAGCCCCGGAGTCAAATCCAAGTGGATAGCACGAACGAGTGTTGTCGACAACCCCAACTCGCACCACGGTAGCGGCCAGAACGGCTGACAGCGGCAGGAATCGACGGTGGCGGAATCGCTGACCACGGGGTCGAGGCAGGGGAGGAGGGGATAAGGTCGAGGGAGAGAGGGAGACAGAGTGGGCTGGGTGGGCCAAAACCCTTCGGGGTAGTCATTTGACCCTGCCCTATTGGGCCACCCTGGCCAAATAAGCCCAAGGGGCCAGCCCAAGTTATTTAATAAATCTTTTGATCCATTAGAAAAGACCAAAATGCCCCTGACCTCAATAAAATTATAGAAAATAAAATAAAAGTCCAAAAATTATAAATAAAATATTTTTGGATTCATAATAATCCACTCTGTCGAAATAAAATAAAATATCAAATTTTGGACATATAAAATTTTATAGGGATTTTGTAATTTACATATTCCTCATGGAATTTTACAAAATTATTGAAAGGTGATAAAAATAAATAAAAATCACTTTCATTATTTATTAATATTATAGTACTTTAAAAAAATACTAAAAAAATATTTAGTAATAAAACTTTAATA
Source organism: Avena sativa (assembly GCA_916181665.1). Taxonomy (NCBI): domain Eukaryota; kingdom Viridiplantae; phylum Streptophyta; class Magnoliopsida; order Poales; family Poaceae; genus Avena; species Avena sativa. The sequence goes on from OV702280.1 coordinate 432,742,424, forward strand.
ATTCATATTCCTATAAGGATAAATGTTTATAATATAAGTAAAACACCTAAAAACTTGGAAAATAAGAATTCTAATTAAATACTAATAATAATCATGTATTATTATTTCACTTAATTAAATATTTATTATTTATTAAATAATTATAAAGTAATAAGCATTATAAAAATCATATCTTATTATTTATAAATCACAAAAATACATGTAATATACCAAAATGATCACAAAAATAACATTTACATATTAAAAATCTAATATTTTCCTTTTGAGTTAAATAAAAATTTAAATATTTTAACAACTCAAATATAAACTTATTTACTTCATTAATAATTCATAAAAGGATAAGCTACATTTATTAATACCCTTAAAATAAGTAAAATAAGTTTAATATATAGTACAAATCTTAAATATTAATGAAATGAAATTCTAATGGTTTAAAAACATTATAAACATCTTTATATTAAACTATCTTCAACTCTAAGTGAAGATTATATTCTCAAAGGATTCCAATTCATGATAAAAATCTTAAAGAACATCTTGTGAATAAATTAGATTCTTTCCATTTACTTTAAATTATCAAATTTCAACAATTACCACAACACTATATAAAGTTTAAGGGCAGTTAAATGAAATTATATCTGGAATTATAAACTCTACTCACTTATCTATAAAAGGTAAATGATACTACTCTATCATAGAATTAAGAAACCATTATCTCAAGTAACAGAACAAACATTCTTAAGTAACTTAAAGAACACATTTCAGATATACAAGATACCAATGTGTAAGTATTATATTTTCAAAACTATCTATATTTTAAAGTTAACTTTAGTCTCCAAGAGTCTAAATATAATACCATACACATTACTACATGTTTTATAGTTAACTTTGGTCTAAAGTAGTTAATATATAAAGCAGCTCAAGCTCAAACCATTTGATTAAAACAAATAACATCAACCATCACTAACTAACCACAAGGTTTATTTAGACCTTAGAAGAGAAACCTTTTCTTCGAAGGTTATCCTTTTTGCCACTTAAAATAAAAAACCTTGCATAAGTAATCCTAACTAGTATGTCATAAGTATGTACACTTTATTCCTACATGTGTTGTTTACAACCACTCATAAGCTCCAATAAAAGTACAACTATGAAACTTATCTAAAAGGACCACACATTCCAAAATAACCATTTCCAGAATCCAAACCCTAGGAGAACGTTATTCCCGGGATTTGCGTATAGAACGTGCATCACATTACTTATGCATAAAAGCATATTGCTCCTTTAAACATTAGTCCTTACCGGACCAATGATGTTGATTTCAGATTTTGGATCTTATACTGACTCGAAGACCGTGAGTGCATAATCATGCAATCACAAAAGGCAAGTTCACACTTGCTCATGTCCTTTGTTTATTTTCTGTAAAGTATTTTAAAAATCGAGTGTTGTCTTCACCTGCATTTGAAAAAGGTCAGAAAACACTATTTTCCAATAATAATGAGGACTATTGATTATTGATCCAGGGTGATCAGTTAATCTATTAAATCTGACAGTTGGGATACCACTGTTCAGAACTATATCACCTAGGACTTAACAACCAATATCGCCAGTGATTCTTGCGCCGTATATTACGCGTTGACCATGAGATTTGGAATGGGACGGAGAAGTCAGCTGTATCTTCTTCCACTCGCATGAAGCTGGATGTGCAGGTTGTGGTTGTTATCCTTGTAGCGTGCATTTTAATTGGTAATTTGCAGAGGATATGCAGCATATGGGTGGGAACCCTCAACGTCCCACGATAGTTCTGACATCTAAAGGTTTGTACAAACCATTGTCGTAATTCTTTATGTGGGCATGGTGTACACCAAGGAGGCATGCGGGGTCGCGAAGGGGGCAGTGATTGGCTTGGATCATCTTCTGGGCCCCACATCATGGAATTGTGGACGGGAATAAGCTGCCCGGTTGTGCAACAAAGAGTTGATCTCTCATGGGTAAAGTGACGCACCTCTGCAGAGTGAAAGAACTGTAACTTGTTACTCCCTGTTCGGGGAAGGAGCTGCGAACGCGGCGGGAAAGGAACCCCATGAAGGTTCTGGTAAACCCGTGAAGGCTGACGGACATAGCTTTTCAGAATAAAAGCAACCTTTGAAGAAATAATTTTGAAAACTTGCATTGCCTACGACGTACGATCTGTGGCTGTAGTTATAGTGCATCAAACAATCATTTTCTAGTGAACTTGCTGAGTACGCTCGTACTCAAAGTATCTTCTTAACCCTTGCTAGATTCTGAAGCCAGTAAGAAGATGTCTACATCAAGTTATGCTCCAGGAATCGTCAAGAGCTAAAGTTTTTCGATAAAGACAAAGAAGACAACATATACTCAATTCAAGTGAAGACGAAGTTATTGATTAGATAGAAATAAAATCTCTAGCCAAAGAACCTATCTCTGTAGTGCGTTGCAATAGCAGCAATGCCAATTCCTTAATTAAATACTAGTCTTAATAGTATAATAGTTTTGCGTTATTTATCTTTGATTCTTCTTCGTAAAGAGGTTCTTTCTCTCTCTTAAACCTCGAATGTTCTCTGGATCTGATGTAAAGAGTGAGTTGTAACCTTTAAGCCATGTATTGGATCCGCTGTGTTCTTGTTATGCCATTCTGAGGGATGTAATACTAGTGAACGGTGTTTTATTGGTGTTATGTCAACGACTATAGTATACTACATCATGCAGTGCTATGCTGGGTCACCGCACTACGTCATTGTCAACACCTAATATTTTCTTTCGTTTTTTTTTTGAAAATTCAAAATATCGTTTTCAAAAAATAAAAAAGGACTCCATGGTGGTTGTCCTCCAAAGCGATTTTCTGATGGCTACTGGATAGTTGGAAGACCCCAAAATGAGAGGGTAGTATGGGAAAACTGCACTCCTACAAATTTTAGTTGACACACTTATCAACCTCTGACCTATATACCCCTCCTGGACAGAACCCAGCCTAGATATTTTTGGTTTATTTAAGGATATTTTGGAGTCCCATGCACCCCACCCCACCCCACCCGTACCTATCTTCTGAACGAACCCATGCGGGCAGCGGAATAAAATTCCGCGTTAAGATCCCTCTCGATCGTCATCGCGCGTATAAAATAGTAACCTCACCACCCGCATCACGCTCCCCCTTCTTCCTGCTTCGCTACTATTTCCCTCCACTTCCACGCATCGAGCGAGCCACTTGCTCTCTCCCCTCGATCGATCACAGCTTCTTCTCCTTTGATCTGATCGCCATGCGTGTGCAGTGCGACGTCTGCGGTGTCGAGCCGGCCGCCGTGCTCTGCTGCGCCGACGAAGCCGCGCTCTGCTCCGCCTGCAACCGCCGTGTCCACCTCGCCAATAAGCTCGCCGGCAAGCACCGCCGCATCACCCTCCTCCAACCCTCCTCCGCCACCGACGACGCCGGCCCGCTCTGCGATGTCTGCAAGGTGCTTGCCTTGTCTTCATGTCCCGTCTGAAGCTACACGCGTGTTACCACTAGCAGACACTGAGATGCTGAGCTGACTCTGCTTCTTCTTCGGGTGTTTGATCGCAGGAGCGGAGGGGAGTTGTGTTCTGCGTGGAGGACCGGGCCATCCTGTGCGCCGACTGCGACGAGCCCATCCACAGCGCCAACGAGCTCACCGCCAAGCACAGCCGCTTTCTCCTCGTCGGGGCCAAGCTCTCCGCCGAGCCCGTGGACAAGGAGATGCCCTCCCCGGACGGAAGCGCCGACGAGCTCGACGACTCTTCGGCATCGGCCGCCGAGGTCGACGCCCCCGCGGTTCTTGAGGCCAGCCACGGCGATGGAGGAGGAGCAGAGGTGAGACAGGAGGACAGCAGCAGCATCTCGGACTACCTCACCAACATCTGCCCCGGCTGGCGCGTCGAGGACCTCATCCTCGACGACGCTGCCTTCGCCGCCGCAGCCGCCGCCGTAAGTCCCTCTCTACCCACCGATCTCTTTCCCCTGTTCCGTGGCTTCTGTCAGCCACTTCATGTGAGTTTTCATGGGCAAAACTGAACACCGAGACATTATTTGTGCTCTGTCAGAAGCAGAAGGGGCGCGACGAGCAGGTGCCGTTCCTTGACGCCGACCTGTTCGACGTGGTCGCCGGCGGGCGGCCTGGGAAGCGTGGTGGCTCGTGGGCCCCGCACGTGCCGCAGACGCCGGCGCCGCCAGCGTGGGGACTCGATGAGGTGGCGTTCTCCATGGTGGCCCCGGCGCCGGCCAAGGCCAAGCAGGGCCACGTGCGGGAGTGGTACCACAGCGACAGCGACAGCGACGTGTTCGCCGTGCCGGAGATCTCGCCGCCGCCGCCGTCCAAGAGGGCGCGGCCGTCGTCGTTCTGGTACCAGTGAGCAAGCTACCACAACGACCAATCGTTCACGCCGTCGCCACAATCCGGCCAGCTAGCTGGCTCGCTCGCTCGCTCGATCGACCATCGCTAGTGTAATCTTTGCTTGTTGTAGTTTGGCGTGACTGATCTAATGCTGCTAGCTGAACACACTAGTTCATTTTGGTGCAACTATGTTATGCTGTTATGTATGAGATTGAGATGTTGTTATGTTTTATAAATAAGGAATGTATCGCCATCTCTTTCAGTTCTCATTTAAAAAATAAATTGCGTAAACCCAGATGTAACCCAAGCAAGTAATGTATAAGAGTATTAGACTATGTTGCATACTTCTGTTCTACAAACATTTGAAAACCGAATTGCACAATACTTCGAACATTACTAATTTGGAGACAGATTAATAAATTGAGTTTGCATGGTCTTGTTAGAACAACCGGTAATTGTTTGTCAAAAAAAAAAAACTGAATCAAGGACATAATCTTTGGTCCGAACGAATTTAATCAAACTTCTGAAGGAAATCAAATTCCATCTAATGTGGTATTATGCTACCATGTGACACACAGACCGAGCTCATACACTTACTTAATATTGTTGTAGGTTTTCCACAATTCCATAACATTTCAACATCCACTTCAAACAACTTTTTTTCATTCTTGTGTAACCCTTTTTGTAGCTGTGTTAATATTTTGGTTTATACCCATTCGTGTATCTATTCATGCTTGGATTCCATCGATATCCTAAATAATTCTAGTGTTTAGTTGGATTGATAGATGAGGTTCTTATTTGGAACAGAAGAAAGGGAAGTTGTTCTTTTTGAGGATTTTGAATTGCATGCAAATTATTCTCGGATCATGTGCCAAAGTACGAACAAATAAATGTTCCATACTAAGGTTCTTTTGAAAATTCATTTTTTATAGTTATTCCTTAATAATTTGAGAGAATAAATGCCCATCATTAGCTAGATGTGTTAATAAAATTCCCAATTATCAAAAAATATAATTATAAGAAACATGAATAACATGACGTTGTTTACGCGTCTCTCCATGTCGATCTTGAACTGTATGCTCCATCATGTATGGTTCTAAAGAGACACTCATATTCCCATTATTCGAATACTTTTATTCCAAGCATCTTTTCATGGTAATATGATAGATACATATATGGAATTTAATATGGGGCTAATAGGAGCAGGATCGACGAATAGCATATGAATCTGTATTTCTTAAGGGGGTTTACTTGCCAAAGTGATTTAGATTGGGTAAGATAGAACTACATACCTGTGACTATCAAATAGGTGGTTCTCAATCGGAATGTCTCTTGTTGAAACCAATCAAAGGCCAATTCGGCTATTTAAGCCCATGGTCCATCCATGCTCATGGCTAAGAAAAGACAACATCGAAAGAGAGAGGAGTGCCCTTGGTGCAATGTAAGCAAATTATTCTCTCCTATATCGGGGCACATGTAGAGTCATGGTAGCAGTTTCAGAGAGATGCATAGGGTTGCAAGCAAGATCCTGCTTTTAGTTTATTTGAAAAATCCCAGTTTAAATTTTGAGACAAAAAATTAAATTAGAAATCCTAAAATAAACTAGAAGTGGGACTTTTGCGGGATCTCACTTGCAACCCTAGAGGCGCAGCAGAGATACAACCTTCACCGGTATTCTTGCAGAAGTTGCTACAAGCATAGAAAACATGTATTGGGTGTTTTAGGGTCGAAAGATATTTGGTCTTCAAATGTTTTTCTAGCTAAGAAAAACAACGTTTTTTGCTACTATTTTTTTGTCCGCTGACAATTAAGGTAAAACTCGGTTAAGTCTTGAGCCGTTGGTTCGTTTCTCTGATTCGTGCTAATCTGTGTGCACTTAGAATTTTTCCGAGTCGCTCAATAGTTGCGACTGATATTTTCTCAGTCCCGCCATTGTTGTAACTAAAAAAATAAATTAAACTGTAGCATAGTTACAACTGAATTTTCTTCAGTACCTTATTACTAACTCAAATCGTTTTTTCTTATTTACCCTGATAAGATTCATCTGGATAACGAATTTTCTCCTCAGAAAGTGGGTGACATCATTCTACGGAGACTTAGGTTAGTTCTCGATCAAGATCAGACAGGCGAGAGCGGATCACACCCAAGAAAACAAGCACCGCATTTGGGTACAGACGTGCGGCTACTTGATAGCATGGCGATAAAAACAACCTTCTTCTCTAGCTAGTCTCCTGAGAAGCCCGAAACGAACGGTTTCCCGAAATGTTATCCTCCGTCTGGCGCCGGCCGGCGAGCACGTACGGTCACCGTCTGGAGTGCTTGGAGACGGAACAAGCGAGCGGGGGCATCGGTGTCACTGTGACAGATCGACTGATCCGTGGGCATCCATGGCAATAACCTCGTGCGCGGCGTTGCGTCCTCAACGATTCTGAAGCGGATGGCTAACTCCTTCCACGATTCCGACCTCCTGGGTCCTGATGCACTCGACGCGCCGCTGGTGGATGCATCGATGATGGTGATCTCTGCCCCAGGTGCCGTTAGCCAGGCCAGTCAACCACATGCACGGCTGCCCAACTCTAGCAGCTAAATTATACACACAGGATGATGATGACAGGAGTAGCAGGTAGACTTCACTTTCCACATGTAGCTTGTACGTGAATAAAACTCTGTGGATAAAACTACATGTAGGTTGTTTACTGCCAGCATGTTCACCAAATCCTGTGGATAAAACTATCCAGTTTCTTCTCATCTAAGCTGTCACCTGAATTAGGTGTGCCTCAAACAGAACGAAAACCCTCCCCAGCTTCTTCTCATCTACGCTGTCACCTGAATTAGGTGTGCCTCAAACAGAATGAAAATCCATGGCCAATCAACTGACCAAGAATTAGGTGTGCCCCAAATCGAAAGTTAGTTCCGAAAAGGACGCCGACCAAAGGTTTATGCCAGACACAGTTTGGAAATTAATGCACGCTGCTGTAATTTGAGAGCAAGTTCTATAATATGTAAAAACATATCTGCTTATACGATGGTTAGCTACAAAAGTCTACTACTTAATCAATATTTTAGTCATATTTTACTCTCACAAACTGTCTAAGAGCGTATGCTAGAGCTGACTCTTAACTTATAGCCTGTTTACATTCTCTCTCCGAATCTCTCTCCTCATATCATCAAAATTATAATATTGTATCTTATAAACAACTGAATGTACCTTATTGTACTTGCTCTGATCCCGTTCCACGCTAACGCGGAACCTAGGCAGCATAGGGCGCGTTTGTTAGGATGTTTGAGGATGGCGCAGGCCAGCTGGTGAAGAAATCAGGTTGATCTGTTGACTTTCCAGGCTCTACGTTGTGGTCTGTACAGATCTCAAAGCACCCGGGCCAGGCCTTGATGGAACCGTCGAATCTGCGGTTTTTTTGTGCGCAGGCCGGGCGCGTGCACGAGCCGCTTTATCTCACCTTCCTTCATCTCCTTCCTCTCACCTTCTTTCATCTTCTCCGTCTACTCTTTCAATAATGCTTCGATTTAAAATAAGCTCTATATAAAAAAGGTGCACGTAGATGACGGGTTCCATTCCGACAATTGAAATTGAGTTTTGTGAACTGTATTTTCTCAGATTTGTGGTTAAAGTTGGAGATTTTTTTTTGACGTATTTCTTCAGATTCGTCACACACGTTGTAATTTCCTTTCAAAGTAGCTCGATCTTGCTATTTTCCACAACTCTCGTGTTCCAAGTTTTTCGATTTGGTGAACATGGAGATATCCACATGTAGCTTGTACGTGACGTGAGGTGAGATGAGGTGAGATGCACGTCGACGATGGGGTTCCATTCCAACCATCGGCACCGATTTTCATGAACTGTATCTTCTCGGAATTATGATCAAAGTTATCTACTATACTGTGTGTGTTTATGTGTGGTCAAGAAGATGAGGGTGAAGGGGAAGCATATGCACAGGGGACTCTTGCCGTCGTCGATGGCTCGCCATGCCTTGCAGCCCGAGCTAGGTATGGCGAGCCAACGTGGCGTCACCATCAGCTATATTTTAGGATCCCAGTTCAGTTGAGGTGTTTGTTTTCAGTTAGTTCGTCCGTTGTTTCTTGGACCTCATCTCTACTCTTGCCGTCGACGATGGATCGCCATGCCATGGTGGCAGAGCACGTCCACCGGTAGGTGCATATCCAGATTGCCGTGTTTCTGCCGTTTCATGTAGCTCGCTGTTTATCTTCTTGGTTATAGTGTAAGATGTGAGGTAAGTGCACTATATGGATAAAAGATATTTAAGGCATTTTTTGTGCGTACATGCAACCAATCACTGAGTCAATTTTGGTTCTAATAACGATACAACACGGGCTACCAAACAAAGTAAACAAGATGACTTGACGACTATTTTTGCTGAGATGGACCTCTTAGGGCTTGGCCACAACGAACTCCAAAGAGCTGCCGTCTACCAAACACATTCATAGGGATTCATTCATAGTCATCTCAACACAAAACGAATACTACTACAACATGAGGAATAATACTCTGCCTCATATGTGCATACTGCAGCTGTCAAAAAGATTCCGTAAACCCCAGCCCAGATCGACCAAATAAGCTATAAGATGGCATGCAACTTGGACGACCCATCTGCGTATTCTACTCGAAATTCTGATGCAATCATGCGCTTTGGTGCATGCACCGTTTGAACAGTTCAGTACTCTTAAAAGAAGCAAATTATGCTTGCAGAGAAGATTTCTTAGTATAATATGCGCGTTTCCCTCGCCCTAGAGCTCTCATGTCATGTGGGATCCGACATTGAGTGACAGCCCAATCTGGTTCACAGATAGAGGATCATGCATGGCCATGGGGGCTCTGCCTGCCTGCCTAATGCAGCTTTGCTTGTGGGTGCGCCCTACATAATCAGATTATATTCGTCCCATATGTCTAACCCATCTTCAGATAGACAGGAATAGGCCCTACCACCGATCGATTCCAGAGTGGTGTACTCTGCTTTTTTTAGTCTATCTATGGGATAGGAAAATATAATCCATCCATCTCTTGTCTCATCTGAATCTGAAAAGAACACTTTGTCTTATTTAAAATGATATATATGCATCAGCTCCGCGGGCACAAATTGCTCACCCACGCAATCACAACAAAATTACACAAGTATATTTTAAATAAGATGGGAAAACCGAGAAAACTCTGGTGTTAACTTAGAAACAGCTACTATAATAAATAAATAAATAAATAATGATGCTTTTATGAATGATTTGAAGGCTATTTTTTTTGTGAACTTTCTTGAGTTCGTAAGTTTGGGTAGAATTTCTTATACCGTTTTCCTATTTTTTAAGAATTTTGCATTCTAATCGTCTCCATGTTTTAGTAACTATTCTAGAACATCTATGTTTTCTTGGGATTATTAATCATACATTTTACGGGGTGTGTGTGCATGGATTGATGAAGAGGTCAGAGCTATGCTCCCCCTTTCCAAAATAAACCAATCACACCTTTTTTTTAATTGTCCTTTATTTATTTTTCAAATTCACTTCCGTCGCATCATTGGTGTACCTTCTACATTTTTCGTGATCACTCGACAACCATGTCTTCTTTCATAGCGCTCTAACTAAGTCCATTGATCAAATTTGTATGGTCTCAAATGTGTAGGGTCCAAAGGGTGCTTTTATTATTGTTGTAGTGTGGTTCGTAAACGAAATCTGCAATCAAATAATTTGAATGGTACAACTAGGTTATTATAAATGTGGTAGCTTGATGAAGGGCCACGAATAGCGGTGTTGTTGCTTTGAATTTTGAAATGTCACCCTAGTTTATGTTGGAGCCACATGTGTGACTATGTTGTTAGTGGCGCTTTTGGTCACGTCTTCTCCAATCAACCATGAGTTACCAAAAGGTGTTTTTCTCTGCAATCTCTTATACTTTGCCTCTTCATATAACACATACACATCCTCTTTATGCCCAAGGTCACCGCCTTGTAGATTCAGCATAGCTTACAGCCGCGGATGTCAAAATTGGTACTTTGCCACTGTCATCGCGCTCTCAACCTGCCGCTCAATCCTTTGCATGTAAGATGCCATATGTATGGTAGGGTTGAAGGAAATGGCCGATTGGTTTGTTGAGTATCAACCTAAGGGTTTATGTTTGTAAGGACATTGTTTCATAATGGATGACTTTATCCAAAGAAGAAAATGCCGGTTCGATATATGCAACTACTGCAAACTCTGTGAACCTGAAAGATGCCACTGCATGGAAATACTTATCGAGAATACCATCGCCAACATATTGGTTGCTTTCATAATATATACGGTTATGGCAGTGGCCTATCCCGAATTAATTTTTTTGAAGCGATATTACTCGTGAACTGTTTTCTTCGGTGGCATTTCTCAAATATGCAAAATTTTGTGGCATATATCGAAGGAAACAAAACCATATGCATGGGCTGTATTCTCAACGTGGGCTGGATGCCCAGAGCCCAGAGCAGGCTCTCCCATTGACTGGTAGGCGAATCGACGATCTGACCCACACGGGCACACGCCTCAGGCCCCGTACGGAGTACCGAACCGAGCCGGATGCCAGCACGCCGGTTCGCACCTCTCCTCCCGAATCCGCGCCTCCTCCTCCGCTGCCTAAACCCTAGCTCCGCCATGCCTCCGGCCGCCGCCGCTGCAGCTCAGCTGACCACGGCCGCTGACCCCGACGAGGACATCTGCGCGAGCCCCGCCGCGACCGCGGCTGCTTCCTCCGAGGTGGAGGTCGCGCCGCTGCCTCCTCCGCCGGCGTCCGCGGAGGAGAGGGTGGAGCGCGCGTGGGCGCACTGGAGGCGGCTGGGTGCCCCGAGGCTGGTGGTCGCTCCCATGGTGGACAACTCAGAGCTCCCCTTCCGCATGCTGTGCCGCCGCTACGGCGCCGGCGCGGCCTACACGCCCATGCTCCACTCCCGCATCTTCTCCGAGAACGAGAAGCACAGGGACATGGAGTTCACTACCTGCAAGGTGAGATCACGCTTATGGGTGTTCCAGGCCGTCGCCTCCCTATGATTCAACTCTAGGATACCCAAATTACGCGTTATGATCCAAATTTAGTTCAGTGTGCGTGTAATTCTGATGATGCATCCGAGATGTAGTGAATTGACCATGGTAAAATGCAAATTGGTGGAATTGTAACTTTGATGCTGATATGCATCCTGGGTGGGCATATTTCTGCGCAGCGAGGTGGTAATTTTTCACTGTTAGAATGTGATTTAGCTATAGTTAGATGTTGCAACAAACCAACAATGGTGTAATCAATTGGCCAAGATAAATGCAAATAGTTGGAATCATAACTTTGAAGTAGATGCATGATGGGTGGTCTTGGACTGGTGTATTTCACCATTTCTGTTCTTGGTAATGTGACCACCTTAAGCCCAGCAAGTGACGAATTGCTGTTATTATGCAGAAGATTTGGTACATTACTTTGCAACAAGCCAACAATGGTGTAATGAATTGGCCAAGGTAAATGCAAATAGTTGGAATCATAATTTTGAAGTAGATGCACGCTATAGGAAAAGGCAAAGTATTACACCATTTCTGTTCATAGTAATGTGACTACCTTAAGTCCAGCAAGTGGAGAATTGTTGTTATTATGCAGAAGATTCGGTACATTAATTTGTCATAGGAGTATAGGACTACACATTTTTTTGACAGTCGTTTCCAGTAATTAGTTTATTGTGCATTTACTGTTTGTAAATTTACATATCTTTTTAGCGTATTGAATACAGTAGATTGATTCCTTATGCAGAATGTGGCAATTTATTAATCTTATTATACAGGAGGATCGCCCACTATTTGTTCAGTTCTGTGCCAACGATCCTGACATTTTGTTACAAGCTGCAAAGATGGTGGAAGCACATTGTGACTATGTTGATATAAATTTTGGGTAATGTTCCAAACTTTATGATGTTATACTGAAAAGGATTGGTATCCTTAGTCACTTATCTAGCTGGGTATGTGGTATCTCATTACGTTAGTTACTTGAACAAAAAGGTACTTTGCGAAATATAATGCCCTTCTGGTCAATGTTGCTGAAGCAGCTCTGTGACTGGTACCTTGAGTGTGATGTTGGCATTGAACCATGCAATGAAAGAATTTAAACTTTGGAGTTCTGAAGTTGTTTTTCAAAGTTTAGTGAAGGTTTTAAGATTTTCTTAGGGTGTTGAAACTGCACTAGCAGCGTCTGTGGTATCTCATATACGTTAGTTACTTGAACAAAAAAGTACTTTGCAAAATATAATGCCCTTCTGGTCAATGTTGCTGAAGCAGCTCTGTGAATGGTACCTTGAGACTTGAGTGTGATGTTAGCAATGTACCATGCAATGGAAGAATTTAAACTTTGGAGTTCTGAAGCTGTTGGTTTTCGAAGTTTAGTGAAGGTTTCAAGATTTTCTTAGGGTGTTGACACTGCACATTGTGCACTGTCCAGGATGCTATTAGTTTTAAGACTAAACCATGTGTTCATTCTTTCCATATATATGAACATTGCTTTGAAAATATGCTTCAAATGATACTCTTCTAAATGGCAGCAATGCCTTTCTGGTAACTTTGCAGGTGCCCACAGCGCATTGCTAGACGGGGATATTATGGGGCATTTCTTATGGACAACCTTCCCCTTGTGAAATCACTTGTGCAAAATCTATCACAAAACCTTCGTGTTCCAGTCGCGTGTAAGATCCGCATATTTCCACGACTGGAAGACACACTAGCATATGCCAAGATGATTGAAGAAGCCGGTGCTTCTCTTGTAGCTGTGCATGGGCGGACAAGAGATGAGAAGGATGGGAAGAAATTTCGAGCTGACTGGGATGCCATCAAAGCTGTTAAAGACGCTCTGAGAATACCTGTACTTGCAAATGGAAACATTCGCCATATGGAGGATGTAAAGAGCTGTCTGGAACATACTGGTGCAGATGGCGTGCTTTCAGCCGAACCTCTTCTAGAAAATCCAGCATTATTTGCTGGTTTCCGGACAAAGGAGTGGAAAGAAGATGGTGATGAAGATAGTGGTTTAGACCAGGCTGATCTTGCCATTGAGTATTTGAAACTGTGTGAGCAATACCCGGTGCCATGGAGAATGATTCGATCCCATGTCCACAAGATGCTGGGGGACTGGTTTAGAGTGCATCCGCAAGTGAGGGAGGAATTCAATGCGCAGAACAAGCTCACATTTGAGTGGTTGCATGATATGGTAAGGAGACTGAAGGAACTAGGTGGTGGAGTACCACTTTACAGAGACAACAGCACCTCACAGCATACCGCCTCGAATGGGCTAGCTGCAAGCAGTGCTTGATGATACCTGTCATTTTTTCAATCTATAGCTTACCGAATTATGGAGAAAGTGAAAGTTGAATCGCGAAGCATGAGGTATTAACTTGTATTAATATAGATTGTAGCCATTTTTGTGGTGAACTTTCATTAGTGGCAAGTGTCTTGAGTAGTGGTTCTGAAGGAAAAGAAGGCACTACTAGGGCAAACAGTGCTCAGTTGATTTGTTTTGAGCATCTGAAGTGGATCATCTTATTACTGTAACAACCCATGTGTACATTTTGCAGACATCATTATATGGCTTGAGATACGTGCTGGATTTTCTTTTGAAATATCTTTGAACAGCTGAATTTAACCTGCTTTGCTTACCATGTATGCTCTCCTAGTAAATAAATCTTTGAACTGACAAACTATCAACCGCTGCCGCACTCATCTCAATTATATGCATGAGTTTTAGGTACATATACTACATAGAACCGTTGCTGATGGGTGCATTATTTTGTAAGATAATTACCGCATGACTATTTATGACATACTAACCATCGAAAGAATGTTAAAAGAAGAAAAGAAAAGATAATCTCTATCTATCTTGTGCTGGGTGTAAATTGCTTATCATCCTGGCATGAATTTGATCAGGACATGATGATTTTAAGTTGGCTCGGCGTCCAGCTCCGGCCGCCAATCCGATTTCTCAGCGTACAGCACCCCTTCGTTGTTCTTGGAGAAGGTGAGCCTCACATCCCAGTGAAGCGATCTCAAGAGCTTCTCCACCTCGCTGACGGCGCCGGACTCGTCGCTTACGATGATGCTGCCCCCTGGTCTCACGATCCTGTCGACCTCGACGACGACCGGCAACACGGCGCACCTGAAGAAGACAGATATTTGTGATGATGAAACTGAACCGGTCATGGCTGAATCAGGTAGTAGGTGAGTGACTGACCTGTCCTTTATCTTTGAGAAGAGGTGGTCGGCGTGCAGAAGGTCGTAGGTCCTCGGGTATGTGCTGAAGGACTCGCACCAGTCATGGTACATTCCGAACAGCCCGCGGTCGAAGATGATCGGAAGCGTGTCCGGCGCGTCGACGTTGACGACGTTCATCACCCAGAGCTTCTGGTCTCTAAGCGCGGCCGCGAACCTGGCAGAAATCATGGTCAGAATTCATGTCAGGTTACTCGAGGTTCTTGGTCACCGATCGATCTTACCCTCCATAGGCGGCTCTCATGTCCATGACGTTCCTGACCCTGGACCAGTCGACGCCCAGGCCGTTGAGGTACGACTTCTCCATGACGCGCCTCCAGTGCTGGTAGTCCGCCGCGAAGTCCTCGGGCGCCGGCTTCCCGTACACCCCGGCCAGCGAGGAGTTGAGCCAGTTGGGTGGCACGCGCACCCGCCGCGGCCAGTCCGCGGGCCAACTCGCGCCGCGTTCCGCCGCGCCGGTCGGCACCCGGTGCAGGCACGCGTTGAGGCGGACGTACCACGCCGCGTTGGCGTCGTCGTCGTCGCTGCACATTGGAGGCTGGTGCCGCCTCCTGGTCTCGTAGCACTCGTTGGACGTGGGCTTCCGGTAGAAGGCGGCGCCGACGCCGTTGAGCCTGTCCTTCTTGATCGTCACCAGCTCCCAGCACATGGATTTCGTCAGAGCCGTCATTGCTACAAGAACAAGAACAAGAGAGAGATTAAGTGAGACACAGATCGATTCAGATGGGACTCTGAGAATCCCTTATTGTTTTACCTTTCCAGATCTCGGTGTCCTCGGGGAGCTTCTGGTAGACGGGGGTGGCGGACCAGACGAAGAGGCCGCCGGGGCGGAGGACGCGGTTGAGCTCGAGGAGGAGGGCGCCGCCGTCGGCGTGCCATGGGACGCGGCAGCGGGCGCAGTGGACAAGGTCGAACGACATGCTCGGGAAGGGCAGGCGCTTGGAGCCCATGACGGCGGAGATGGCCGGGATGCCGCGCTCCAGCGCCATCTGCACCTGCGCCTCGTGCTCGTCTTTGGGCGCGAAGGACATGGTCACCACGCCCCGCTCGAACAGGTAGCCGCCGAAGCTGGCGACGCCGCACCCGACGTCCAGCACCACCCTCGTCCGCTTCCCCCATGCGATGCCGCCGCTCCGCATCGACTGCTGCAGGAAGTCGATGTAGTGCAGCGCGCCGTGGATGAACTGCGTGCCGCCGCCGGGGAACAGCAGGTACTGCCCGCTCACCTTCACCCAGTTCTGGTGCCCCTTCACCTGCACCAGCTTCGTGTGTGGCACGTTGCT
Source organism: Avena sativa (assembly GCA_916181665.1). Taxonomy (NCBI): domain Eukaryota; kingdom Viridiplantae; phylum Streptophyta; class Magnoliopsida; order Poales; family Poaceae; genus Avena; species Avena sativa. The sequence continues at coordinate 432,758,340 of OV702280.1, forward strand.
CAGCCAAATCTGCACCAAAAACCCATCGTCGGGCGTCGTGTCTGTCAGTAACCGATCCATCCATTGGGAAGAATGGAAGGTTTGCGTGCGTGCGTGCGTGCTTACCCTGTCCCGGCTCGTTGGCCACTCGACAGGGCGGCGGTAGCCTCTGGGGATGGCGACGAGGCAGGTTGGTCCCTCGTCGGGGCAGTGACGTTCGCGGTGCTCGTAGCGCCGGAAGTTCTCGGGCCGCAGCTTCTTGACGGCCTTCTCGTTGTCCAGGCACGGGATGTAGTCGGCGCCCGCCTTCACGTTGCACGTCCGCCACTCGTGCACCTCCTCGGCGTCCGTGCTGCTGCCGTCGCCCGCGTCGTCCTGGCGCCGGTCTTTCTCCCGGTGGGACTGATCGGCCTGCGTCGCCCACGCGGTCTCGTCTACTCCGGCGCCGCCGCCCACGGACGAGTCGTCTTCGTCGCCCAGGAGCGGGTCGACGAGGTTGGGGTTTTCCGAGCTGCCGCCATGCCCGTCCCCGTCCTCCTTGTGCTCTGACGCGGCTGCACTCTCCTCCCCGCCGCCGCTCTCTTCTTGGCCGCCCAACGTGCGCCCGTCCTCCTCAACCTGGGACTGGTCGTTGCTACGCTCTTCCTCCGTCTGCTGCTGCTCACCCTCATCCGTCCCCCGCTCCGTCGCCTCATCTTCCTGCGCCTCGCGGCGGAGGATCCCCGTGCCGGGCTGCTCGTCGCCGGCAGCCGCGCTCATCATGCGGTCCTCCTCGTCGCTCTGCCGCTGCCGCGCGTTGCTCTCCTCCTCGATGCCGCCGTCCAAGCTCTTCTCCTCCACCACCGTCGCGCGCGGCATCTGCAGATGCGACGGCTGCTGCTCTTCTAGCGCGCCGTCCGGATCGTTCTCCGGCGTTTCCTGCTCCGAGCCCGCGAGCGCCGCCGCCGCGTTCTCCTCCTCGGCGGTCGCCTCGCTGGCGGCAACGCGGCCACGCTCCTCGTCCAGTACTGCCCCCGCGTCGCTCTTGAGGTCCTCGCCGCCGGACATACCCTCGTCCAGATCGGGCGCGGCGTGCGGGTCCTCCACGGCCGCCGCGGTGATGGCGTTGCCACCGCGCTCCTGCTCGGTGTCACCCTCCTTTCTTTGTGGCGCGTCTTCGACCTCGGGCTCGCGCGGCGGCGACGGCTCGGCCTTCTCCCTGGTGACCTCGTACGCGAAGGACGAGCGCGTGGTGTGGCGGTAAGCCGTGATGGCGGCCGCCTTGTCCGCGCCGTCCGCGCCGGCGATGGACGCGGACGAGGTGGACGTGGGGAAGCACGCCCCCGCGACGCAGAGCGCGACCAGCACCCCCGTGGTGGCGTAGTACACGCACGCCGACGCCGCGGCGGACGACGACGCCCCGCCCCCGCGCTTCCCGGCGGCGCGCAAGCTCCGTCCCACCCCCGCCATACCGATCGATCGATCGATGGGGCGATCTCACATGCAGTTGATCGACGCCGCGTTTAACTATGATGATATGATCGTATATCTTCTTTCTTTGATTAGTTTCGGGCTTGCGTTGCGTGGGTTTAGGCTCCGTGTTCTGCTGGTGTGGGGGTCGATCGGCGCGGGACGTGTGTCGTGGCGTCCATGCGCACGAGTGTTGGGAACGCGGGGTGATCCCCGGCTCTCGGGTGTGAAGATGACGTGTGGGGTCAGCAGGTGGTTCGCTGGTTGAGCGGCTACTGCCATCCCGTGGCGCGCGGGACAGGACTAGCAGGAGAATCGGGACACATCTCTCCCCTGCCGGTTAGTTTGTTGCTCCCGTCAGCAGGATCATGACAAGTCAGTTTTATTAACTAGTACCGTCTTGCCCCTCCTATGACCTACAGAATACTAGTCGACCCATCCCGTGGAAACTGGATGCACTATTTGCATGAATCAACAATTTCCAAAACTGCATTAAAAAAAACAATTTGCAAAACTGCAGTTTACATTTTTTTGGGAAAGGAACCTAGCATTAAAAAAAACATACGACAGTACAAGGCATCACAAGAAAAACAAAAATTACAATAAAATCGCTGAGATGCCTTCGTCTTCAACCTCTAGACCATGTCGACAACGCGCCACCGCTGCCACTCCTTTCTGAGTCGGTCTGACATTGTTGGTTGCGGGCAGGAAGTCATCGAACGGGTCTAGAAGACCACGTCCATCCCAGAGACAAAGACGAAGAGTAACCGTCGATGAAACTCCTTGGCGATCCGTAGATCCCCATAGCCAGAAGTTCCCTTGATAAACACCAATTTTCAAGATTCGAAGAGAACCAACAGATCTGGCGACGCTAACTCTCAGGGCCTTTTGTAGACTCCAAATCGAACGCCCACGAGGTAGGGAGAGGCCGGAGAGACCTTATTCCAACACGCGATCGTCGCCTCACCTCGCCGATGTCGCTAGGGAGACAAAATCAAGATAAAACAGACCCACAAAAAAGCAAACAATAAAGAGGACGTGTCCCCACTCCTCTATCCGCCGGCATGGCCCGCCGGATGGATGGGAGGAGGGGGACCGGAAAGATTGGATCTTGGGGCGGCGGCTCTGTACGTTTGTCTTTTTCACGGGGTCTTCCTAGGTGTGTAGTTGGTCATCTGGTGAGTTGTGGCGACGTGCAAAAATGCATTTTACATGAAACAATTGCTTCCTCAACCTGTCACCTAGTCTGTTTACAAGAAACCAAATTCGAGACAATTTCTCACCTTGATGCTAGTTTCATTAGAGGTCATCGACTACATAGTTTCATTGAGACGCCGGCGATTCGAATGAGGGAGGCATGCTCATCCTTTGTGATGTATCTATTGTCCAACTTTCCAACATACAAGTCTTCGAGTTTTTCTTATCGTCGGATGTTCACGTGCTTAAATCGAACGATGATACAATTTCAAAATCACAACCATGTATGGGCCAACCACATAGAAAGGATGATTTTTCATAGAACTAATCGAGCACAAACCTCTGAATGGGGTCAAATGGTTGGCACTAGGAGATTTAATCAAATTTACTGAGCACGAGACAGAAACAAGCGCAATGTTAACCGGAGCCACATCAACATTTTCCATACTGCCCTTCAAACTTGTGAACTAACAGGGATTCACTTACAAAATAGGCTATTCACTTGGAGGAACGAAATGCTCAATCCAACAATGTGCAAGCTAGACGCTTTCTTTTGTAACTCTGAGCTGGACGCTTTCTTTTGCAATTCTGAGCTGGACATCCGCTTCGACACCCATATTCTCCACACCCTATCATCCTTATTATCGAACCATTTCCCTCTACTCCTCGCCGATGATAGCGGTTCCCGAAGGCGTAGTACCTTTAGGTTCGAAAACTTTTGGCTTCGTGTTCTCAGCTTCAATGAGGTAGTCCAAACCGCTTGGAATGTGCCTTCCAATCATGTGGAACCATGCCATATACTCTTCCACAAGCTTCAAAGAACTAGCAAGGCCATAAATAAATGGAGCCAATGTCTCTTCTCCAATACCAAGATCCTTTTGCATGCCGCTCTCCTTGTTATTCTTCATCATGACATTGCCCAAGAAAATAGAGTGTTGTCCAACGAGGAGATCGATATTAGATCTTGCATCAAAACAAAAGTCATCGGTTGGTCCATCATTGAGAGGGCTAGAAAAAAGCAATGCTGACATCAAAGAGGGTGATGCCAACACTAGAACTTTCACCTAAGGGTAAATGGTTGGAGGCACAAAAACCACATTCATCATATCAAGCACAACAATGGCTGGATCACCAAACATCAAGCCAAGGAAGATATTGTGCACAATCACTTAAAAATTTCATGGGTAGGGGCCATGCTAGAACTAGTGACTTCAATTGGAATGCGATTAACTTTGAAAATGCGGAGTTTGAGGGCATCGATGACCCTTTCATTGAGTAAGTTATGAATGCCATCAACCAAATGTTGGGGGACAAGGTGCCGGAGACATATGGTTTCATGGGAGGTTTCTTCAAAAGATGATGTGATGAAGGTGATTCACCTTTTGGGGAGACTTCACATGGATAACTTTAATTGGCTCAACTCTGCCAACATTACTCTATTGTAAAAAAACAGGGGTGGGATTTTAGGCCCATTAGCCTAATCCTTGCCATAGCCAAGATCATTGCGAAGGTTCTTGCCCTTTGTCTAGGGACGATCATGAATGATCTCGTCTCTAGTGCCCAGAGTGTGTTCGTAAAAAAGATAAGCATACACGACAACTTTCTCTATGCCAAGAATTCGGCAAAAAGATTGCATAAGAACAAGATGACGACGCTCTTATTCAAGCTAGACATCCGTAAAGCTTTTGACTCCATAAGATGCGTTTACATTCCAGACCTTCTCCAACGCCGCGGATTCCCAAGTATATTTCAGATTTGATCACCGCCTTGTTCTCAACTTCAACTTCTCGTGTATTCCTAAATGGGGTGGCCGACCTATCCTTGCTCCATGGGCCTGGCCTTCGCCAAGGGGATCCCCTTTCCCCACTTTTATTGGTGCTCTCCATTGATCCACTCACTCAAATTCTTGACCTTGATACACATCATCACCTTCTTCACAAGATACGCGGGCCGAGGAATCATATTAAGAACATCACTCTATGCGGATGATGCGGACAATTTTGTGGCACCTATCAAGGAGGTCATTCAAAACTTATTTTCCATCCTATGGATTCCAAATTCAGAGCAATACCCCTAGTACCTTCTGCAAATTCGACTAATTCACCTGACATTATTTCACCAAGACCTATAATACGAGCAATCCCATCCCCTACTTGAACTCCGTGACCAATATTCTCAATACCTACTTTCCTATTATATTGTTCAATACGTTCGCGGAGAATTTTATGAATTTCGTCGACTTGAAGGGTTGCCATTAGCGTTTCTTGACTCTTTTTTTGGAAGCTGGGGGGAAATAATGCCTAAATTCTAAACGAAAGTAGAAGTTCAAGGCCTAATTAATTTAATTATCTATTCCATTCCATGGATCCAAGAATGCCAATATTAGCACGAATCGTACGGATATGTAACCCGGTATTCAAACAACTATTCAGAGTTCCTAGAGCTCCTTGTACGGCCTGTTGGAAAACCCGTTGTCAGACCTGATTCATTGCCCTTTGTTTTTCAAAATAAAGGGTTTCATATTTAGACTTTTCTAATTGTTCCAAACTAATAGAAGTAGTATTAATCAAATTTTCTTTTTCTCGTTCTATCTCAGAGTATCCATTCATTCGATACATATTTTTTGTAAAGTTACTAGTCTTTGCACAAACTTTCAAAAGAGCTCTGTGGTTCCAATTTGATGTGAAAACATCAACCTTGATGAGGTTCTTGATGGGATCTTGGTTATGCGTGTTATTATCCCCATGACATACCTTAGACTGCCTCTCTCTGTATGGCACCTTCATCGTGTGGACTTTTGATATCTTGAAGACAAGGTTGCCGATAATCTCTGAATTTTAAATGGGAAGCTTATCACCATGGCTAGGCGCACCTCCCTAGTCAAATATGTGCTCACCTATCAGTCCATATACAATTTAATCACCCTCAACGTGCATCTGGAAACAATTAAGAGCATATATATATTAGAAATTTCTTTTGTTTGGTCTGCAAAGGACAAGACTACCGGAAGCCAATGCAAGGTTAATTGGGCGACGGTTTGCTGGCCAAAGAATCTTGGAGGCATTGGAGTGCTCAACATCGATAAATTTGTAAGAGACCTTCACTTTTTTTTCCATACAACCCCCAGAACAAGGGTCGGGTTCCACTATCAACAAAGATAACCGAACAAACCAGCCAACATGTTTTAAAGCTCCTGGAGCTTCCAGCCACACCACAGGTTCACACATCCTCAAAGTAAAACAGACTAACTAGACATACCAGAAATGAGAAATCAGAGAGGAGTGGTGGAGGCGCAAGAGCACCGCATACATCTAGTGTTCAAAGCAAACACAAACACAACCAACAAACAAAACATCCATCAAACATAAGACATAACTTGTAAACGCATCTTCATCATGCTTGTTTCTAGAGTCAGTCCTCTTCACTGCCATTTTCAGGATATCTTCCCCTCTTGCGACTAGTAGAAGGAAAACCAAGCAGAGGTACATGAGCCCCATCCATCGCTGCAGCATCTTCCAACACATTCCTCTGCAAAGTATCTGCACCACTTCTCAAAGCCTCCTGCTCATCCTCCCCATGGAGACCTGCCCAATATTTAATGAAGACACAAGCATACATAATTAAATTCACAAGAGAGTTAGTCATCTTCTGATCGAAACAAGCTCTCTTTCTGAGCTTCCAAATTTCCCAGCAAATGGAAGCTAAATTAGTAATCTGAATATTATGACTAACATCTAAAATTTGAGGTAACCACCATAAGTACTGGGAAAAGGACCCATGCCTATTTCCAGCACCCACTAGTTTAGAAACCACACTCCAAACATATTTTGTTGCAACACAAGAGAAGAACAGGCGTCCAATGGTTTCTTCCTCCTGACAAAACCTATAAGTAGTATCTCCAGTCCACTTCCTTTTTTTTCATATTGTATTTAGTTGGAATCGCATTATGCCAAATGAGCCATAACCAAATTTTAATATTTAAAGGAATTTTATCTTTCCACAGATGCCTAAAGCTTCTATCAACTCCACTGTTTGACAAATGATCATATAAAGATTTCATAGTAAACTTTCCAGATTTTGTCCATAACCATCTGGGTGTGTCTATCTCCTTAGATAGCGCAACCCCTGACATAAGAGCTCAACACTCAACCACCTCATGAAAGAACAATGTAAGTTTCTTTCTACCATCCCAGCTACAGTTATAATTTGATCCTGGCAAATCTCAAATAAAGCTGGGAACTTACTTTCTAAAGAAACATCCAGACACCAGGCATCCCCCAAAAATGCGTCCTAAACCCATTGCCAACAATCATTTCCCTGCCAATCATATAAATGTTCTAAATCTTCAGCAGATCAGAACAGCAAGCAGAATCACTCTGTTTATGCTTTATAGGAAAAAATGCCCCCACTGCCGAGATATTTTTTCCTCGCGAACACTTGCCAAGGCCCTTCATCTGCTTCCAGCCTCCACCATCAACTGATATTAAATATTTGAATATTCTTAATACCTAACCCCCTTTCTTTCTGTGCCTGCAGACAAACTTCCACTTCACCAACTGTTAATTTTTTCCTAGCTCTCCCATTTTAGAAAAATGATATAGTAGGTTTTTCAATCTCCTCCACATTAGTTTTATGCAGCAAGAAAAGTGACATGGGATAAACAAACACACTTGAAACGATGAAGTGATTTTAACATGTCTGCCCCCTACAGCCAACCATACATTTTTCTCTAACCTTTAACTAATGAATCTCATCTCAGCCATAGAACATTTTCTATTGCACACAGGAGACCTAGATATTTAATAGGCCATGTACCTGACTGACAGTTGAACAAATCTGTATACATTTCCAACTTTGCATCATCCTTCAGAATCATCAACACTTCACTTTTTTCAAAATTAATCTCCAGTCCAGATATAGCCTCAAAAAGATATAACAACAATTTCAAATTCCTGCCCCCCTCAACCTCATATTTGATGAACAAAATAGTATCATCTGCATATTCCAAGATATATATGCCTTTCTCAAACAAGTTACCAGCTAACCCAGTGAACAGACCACCTACTTGAGCATTTAATACCATCTTGGCCAAACATTCACCAGCCATATTGAAGAGGAAAGGAGAAAAAAGGATCATCCTATCTCACACCTTTATGGCTCCCACAATAAGGACATATTTCCCCATTCACTTTCACACTAAGGGTCCCTTGTGTAACAACACTTTTCAACCAAATCAACCAGTCATCACTGAACCCTTTTTATTTACAGCAGTGAAAAAGGAAATTCCAATTGACCTTATCATAAGCTTTTTCAAAGTCTAGTTTCAAAACCATTCCTTGATGCCTCTGTACTTTAGATTCCTTCAAGATCTCATGCAAAAGACTAACCCCATCAGCTATGAACCTGCCTTTTATGAAAGTAGTCTGGCAAGTATCAATCAGTTTATGCATCACCGGTTTAGTCCTGATTGTAAGAGCTTTTGTGAAAATCTTGAACATAACTTGCAACAGACAAATAGGTCTGAATTTCTATATAATATCAACATCATCACTCTTTGGCAACAAAGTGATAATACCATAGTTAAGACTACTCAATTCAAGCTTATGTGAGTGAAAATCTGCAAAAGATGCCATAACATCATTTTTGATAATCTGCCAAAATTGCTGATAAAATGCCACGGGTATCCCATCAGGTCCAACAGCTTTATTTTTCTCCATCTGGTCGATCACATCTTTAATCTCCTCTTTAGATAAAGGTTTCCCCATCCTCTCTCTATCCTGATCATTGAGCTTTTCCCACTCCTGCCAATTATCATCAGAGAGCCTAATAGCAAACCCATCAGTAGGTCCAAACAATTTTTTCATAATAATCAGTGGCAAGATTTCAAAGATCATAGGTCCCTTGAATTTTTTTCCCTCATTTTTTTAAGGAAAACAATATTTTCTTCTTCTCACCCCATTGGACACTCTATGAAAATATCCAGTATTACTATCCTATCTCAACAACCAATTGTCCCTTGACCTCTACTGCCAGTATTGCTCTTCTTTTTCATAAATTTCAAGCAATTATTTCTAAACCTAGGTTTTCCTCAATAACTGATCTTTGTTGAGTAAAATCAATTCTTAAATATCTTCTAACTCCTGCGGCTCTTCAGCTAGCTTTTTTCTGAGTTGCTTGTCCTGTCCCCTGATATGAACACTCCAACCTTTTCAAAACATTTCTTACATTCTGTAACTTCTTTTGCAGCATGTACAAACTATTTTTGCACCTAACGGATTTGTTCCATATTTTCTCAATTGTGGGCATAAAATCAGGCTCTTTCAACCAGCTTTTTTCAAACCTGAACTCTTTCCTCCCCCAGCATGTCCTTCCATTGTATCCAAAATCAAAGGACTACGATCAGAAATTTCCCTGGTCAACTTATGCACTGTAGTTAAAGGAAACAAACTTTCCAAGTTTTTACAAACTAAAAATCTATCCAACTTTTCGAGGGTAGGAATAGCTTCATTATTAGACCAAGTATATTGCCCCCTGACTTCTGAAGTTCTCTCAAACCATAAGTATAAATAATAAAACTGAACATACGACTCCATGTACTTAGGATACGAGTCTTATTTTTTCAGAAATAAATCTCATGATATTAAAATCACCCCTAACAATAAAGGGAGAGATTGGACCCTACACACTTCTGCGAACTCCACTAGGAAGTCTTCTTTGTGTTCATCCTGCGCCACCCCATGAAGCACCACCAGATGCCAATGAATCGGCATCTTAATGTCAAAAACTTTCATATTAACATGAAACCTGCCAACATATGACCCACAATTATCAAATCTAGAGGAACGTAGGCCCCCTAGAATGCCCCCAGATTTTTCGACAGAAGGTATCCAGCTCCAAGAGAATTGATTCATAGGATCAATTTTCTTAAAAAAGACAGAAGAGTATTCTTTCTTCATTGTTTCATGTATTCCTATAAAATAGAAATGCTCTTGCTACATCAAATTCACCAAATAGGAACCCACACCTTTCTTACCTGTCCCTCTACAACTTAAAATAGCACCTATTATGATACTTTTTTCCTGTCCCTTGTTCCAGTCACAACACACTCATAGGGCGGTAGTTGTTAAACTTCACAACAGAAACTCTTATTTTACCCTGCCCCGATTTCATCCTTTTATCTTCTCTTCTAGAAATTACTTGACTAAACGCAAGCTCCTCATCTGCCTCATCTTTCCATTCAAGGAAACAAACCTGTTCATTCTGTTCTGGTACAGGAATCACATTTTTCTTACCAACTAAAGTATGCCTAGCAATTTCCAGATCTCTTAACGAATCAATAAATTCAAGAGACATAGAGGTTTGGCCAACACCCGTCTCCAATGTCCTACTCATAATATAATCATCATCCAACACAGCAAAAGAATTATAAAAAGATAGATTAGTACCTGACAGATCCCTCTAAGAAGCTTGAGATATAACCCTTTCATTCAAATTAGAGGGCCCACCCTATTGTGATATCCTATCACTCATTCTAATACGCAGATCCCCATCCATTTGTTCATTTTTCCTCAACATTCATCTGTGCATCTGACTAAGAATTCTGACTTTCTTGGGTCAACACTTTAGGTTGTGAATATCCCACCTGAACCACCACTTGTTCCTAAATAGGAAACAAAGCATCTGCAGCAACATGAGATAAATGATCAACAAGTGATTTTTCCCCTCATCAGCATCACTTTCCTCAGATGAATCTGCAATATCATCAATTCCTTCATCATCATCCATTTCAGCACCTTCTTGTTCCTCTTCAGTCTGCTCAAGGAGATGACCATATTGTTTCTTGAGTTCAAAATGTTTGTCACTCCCTTTGTTCTGAAGCAGATCTTGAACAAACTCTTGGAATGTCCGTCCTCCCCTAGCTGGATCATCAGGATTCACCATTGCCCCTATCTGATGTGGGGCTAAAGCTTGTGCCACCTCCACATGCACCCCCCCCATCTCCTGATCCTGAGCTTCCACCACATTCTGTTGACTGCTATTTTCTGCATGGCCTCTTTCACCACTGACAACCGAAATATTTCCCACAGCAGATGCTTCATGAATAACTACACTACCAGTCGGTCCTCCACTATCCCACAAGTGAGCTATCCTCGTCCCGAATGACATGTCACCTGGATTTTCAAAATTTCCGGCCTCCACCATCGGCTCTTTTCCTTTTTCCCAATCCTCACACTGAGGGCCATTCCTATATGCTCGGTTTGTTCTCACATTGCCACCACCAAATGTATGTCCCCACCAGTATCACCATCACTTCTTGTAGCAGTTATCAGATTCGGGATAGGCATGTCAATGGTAGCAGGACCTGTCTACCCAGCCTATGCATCTGGATTTCCCACACCCACAGCAACAGGAATAGAGGGCACAACATCAGTAGCAAAGATTTCTCTAGTATATTTGAATTCATAAATACCACCATTCGTCTCACCCCTCATTGTATTAGGCACCAGAGTCACATCAAGACAAGCAACTTTAAGTCTAACAGATGCCAAATTTCTCAAACTGTTTATATCCATTCCCAAAGGTTTCCCAATCAGTGAAGCTACATAAAACACAGTGGACTTCTCCCTATATTTAATAGGAATTCCAATAATCCTAAACCAAGCCTCTTCCATCCAATCCATAGGCTCCAAATACCCAATCCATTTGGATAGCTCAATGGCAGCATCAGGAATAGTCTTCATGAAAACTTCCCCAAAATGAAATTCATCAATTGATCTTGAAGTAGGGAATCTCATGAGGAATTCTACGTCATTAATTGGTTTAGCAGTAAACCTCCATCCAGAACCCACAGAATCAGCCCGCATCTAGAATTCTTTCTCCAAATCTTTGCCAGCAACATCACCTCCTACTATAGTAATGTGAGCATAATGCAAATTTTCCATAGACTAAAATGTAGATTCAATCACTAGAATAGAATCAAATCCTTGCTCAAAATCATTGCTTCCAAAGAACAAAGGTACATACTCCCACAGTTTTCTTCCAAAGATCTTACTCAGTAGGAATGTTGTTTTCAATGAATCATTTATGCATCATGACAACTTGTCCACATATGCCTCTCCTATATTGGAGAGGAGAAAGTTAATGTGTAGGTAAGCACATGTAGGAATCTGCTGAAAATGATGGATTTATTCAAGATATACATGATGAAAATATTGATGATTATGTTGTTCAACACTCACCTACTATTTTGCGGCAAACATATAATTCCACACCTGCCAATAGAGCGGGACAAAACAAAGGTCCTCGTCCTCACTTAATTTAAGTGTAATCTTCTTCATTATGCTTTGAGTTGTGCTAAACATGTGGAGAATGATTCTGAGCCTGCTACATATACTCAAGCCATTGCATCCGTTGACCGCAAGAAGTATATTTCAACTATGCAAGAGGATATGCAGTAGCTTGATAAAAATGGCACATGGAATGTTATGCGCTTGACTAAAAAAATAAGGTTTTACGTTGCAAGTGTATCTTCAAAACAAGGAAGGTTTATCTCCAAATGAATCTCAAAGGTTTAAAGCAAGGTTAGTAGCAAAATTTTCAGCCAGATTTCAAGTATTAATTATAATAATGTATTCTCTCTAGTTGTGAATCATAGTTCCATTCATGCATTTTCGGTATTGTGGCTATGCATGACCTTGAGCTTGAGAAACTAGATGAAAGACCGCTTTTTTATGCATGGAGAACTGGATGAGGAGATATACATTAACAAACCTGAAGGTTTTGTTGTCCCTGGTAATAAGGAGGATCTTGTTTGCAAATTTAAAAGGTCCATTTATGGTCCAAAACAGCCTTCAAGACAATGGTATAAAAGGTTTGATTCATTTATGATCTCGCATGGTTTCAAGAGGTTTCAATATGATATCTCTATTATATTAGTTTTGTTAATGCATCACCTATATTTATATTAAGTTTGTTAATGGATTACCTAAACTTGTAGTTATATGTTGATGATATATTGATTGCTGCCAAGAGTGAAAAGGAGATCACTAATTCAAAGGCACACATAAGTAGTGAGTTTGAGATGAAGGATCTTGGATCTGCTAAGAAAATACTAGACATGAAAATTAGAAGGGAAAAATATTCTAGTGTGTTATTTCTTAGTCAGCAAGTTACATTAAGAAAGTTCTTCATTGTTTTAACATGCATGATGCAAAGTCTATTAGTACTCCTATTGCTTCTCACTTCAAGTTGTCAGCATTGTAATGTCCTAATACTGATGAAGATTATCGATACATGTCACGAGTTCCATATTCTAGTTGACATGGACATGCCATACGGGTACCCGATGTTAGTATACCTGGTCCAGCCCGACGGAAGGCCCACTCGACGACCTGCCATGGTCTATGATACCTATGACGGTTCGGATGATATGATAGACTAGACCACAATAGATCTTCCTCCATATATAAAGGCTAGGAGGGTCCCCATATATAAAGGCTAGGAGGGTCCAACGAGGAGGACATATTACAATACAATAGACTAGATCACAATAGATCTACAGATCTAGACCTCAACTTACCTCATACGCACCTCACGCTAGATTGCATATGCGCACCCCTGTAACCTTCGGTTTCGCCGTAATCAAGAGCAGACAAGCAGGCGTAGGGTTTTCCCTCCTAGAGCCTGATCTGGGTAAACCTTGTGTCCCCGTGTTGCTTGTTTGCTAACCATTCCGCGATCTCCAGCATCCCCATCTTCTCCAAAACCCAAGTCCGTAACAATGGGCATTGACGAGTCAAAACCTCGTCAATTAACGCCGTCTATGGGGAGCGGGGACGCTGATTGTGCGATCGTGGCGGTTCCATCCAGAGCAATCTACGATTCCACGGCGATCATGACGGCTTCATCACATGCGATCTACGACTCGCCAATTTTCCAGAAACAAATTACCTCGGCTCCCACGTATCTTGATCCGGGCGAGATCCCTCGATCGTGTCATTGGTCAGATTACATCTGGAGACTCATCTATATCTCTCGAAATAGGCTCGCGCCCCGCTTTATAAATAAAGCAACATCAAGTACACAACCAGTCATACAACAGGAACGACGCTAACTGTGTCAAGATGAAAAATAAAAAGGTGGCAACGCTGGGGCCTCAACACAATAAAGCCCAAAAAAACTGAAACAGAGAAATGTGACGCAGACGCCACCTAGCCCCGGACGAGGCGAGCACCATCAAGGAGCCGAAGGGGCCGCGAAGATAGCCGCCTTCCCCCGAAGTGACAGGAGAAGGCCGTCCAGGTGCTCCCGATCCTTCCGCCTAGCAAGCGGGGACCACTGCTGAAGAAAGCCAAGAAAATAAAAAATCGAGTCAGTATGCTCAATCACCATCTTATTGCAAATAAGCCACAGTGTCCAGGACATGGCTGCAAACACTAGCCAGAAGAGGGGACGCCTGCCTCCGGTCCGGTTTGCCTCCACTTCCAGGAATTCCCCTAGGTCCTCGGCCTGCCATGATGGCCCCAAGTCCTCCCGGGTGAAACTCCACAGAAACTACGCCGCCGAACAAGTTAACATAATGTGGGTACAGGTCTCCGGAGTCCCACAAAGGGGACACAACCCATTGCCTGGGCCGTTCCGCTTAGCAACCTCCAGCCCAGATGGGAGGCGGTCGCGTAGGAGTTGCCAAACAAAGATCTTCTGACTAAGTGGGCAAGGCGCCTTCCAGAGTGGGGACGTCCACCCTAGCTCTGGTCCCTGAAATAGGGACCGATACGCTGAGCCCACGGAGAACCCTCCCTGGGGGGAGAGCTTCCAGGAGACTACGTCTCTAGCACCGGATAGAGACAACAGAAGGGAGCCTCTAAGGCGTGCGAAGTCAGCAGCTTCGCCCGCACTAAAGGCGCGGCGAAACGGAATGACCCAAAGACCCCCCGGAGCCATTTCTACCACCAAACCAAGGGGTGAGGAGCAAATGGAAAACAGGGAGGGAAAGGCAACCGAGATGGGAGAATCCTCAAGCTAGGGGTCCAGCCAGAAGAGCACCTCCCTCCCGTTACCAACGACAAAGGAGGCCCCCCCTCCGAATCCCATGCTTGATGTCCTGGATGGCTCGCCAAAATTGGGAGCCCTCCCGGCGCTCACAAGCGAGAAGGGGGCGACCTCGCAGATACTTGGCTTTAATGAGTTGGAGCCACAAGCCGCCATCATCCTTGAGGATGCGCCACACCCATTTCAACATCATGGCAATGTTGAAGCGGCGGGAGTGAAGGATGCCTATGCCCCCAAGGTCCTTGGGGGCGCACACGTCGGCCCATTTCACCATATGGTATTTTTGTCGGCCGTCCCTAGCTGCCCAGAAGAACCTGGACAATTCCTTGGCAAAGTCCGCATGGGTTCCCTCCGGGAGTAGGTACAGCCCCATCTGGTACATGGGAAGACTGGATAGACAGGAGTTGATTAGGATCGTCTTGCTCCCCTTCGTCGTGAGGCGCGCGCGCCAAGGCTCCGCCTTATTGTGCACCCTCGTGACAAGGGGGGCAAGATCCTTGATCAACACACGAGTATCGCGCAACGGCATCCCCAAGTATGAGATGGGGAAGTCCGTAAGGCGGCAGTTGAGGTTGTCAGCAATGCGAGCGCGGTCTTCCTCCGAGTAACCAAGAATCATCACCTCGCTCTTTTCGAAGTTGATCCTCAGGCCTGACATTGACTCAAAGCATAGTAGGAGAAATTTAAGATGAGCAATGTCAGTCTCCGTGCCTTTAATCATGATCATGGTGTCATCCGCATATTGGAGGTGGGTTATGCCACCTCCGGGGATAAGGTGTCCCACCACACCCTAGATGTGGCCAGCGATCTTGGCTCTATCCAAGATCTCTGCTAGGACATCCACCGCAGCGTTAAACAGGAGAGGAGAGATAGGATCCCCCTGTCTAACACCACAGGTGGGCCGGAAGTACGGGCCCACCTCCCCATTGACATTAATGGACGTGCTACCGCTCATCACGAATTGCATGACACAAGTGATCACCTGGTCATCGAAGCTTCTCCTCTCCAGCACCAACCGAAGGAATGACCAGTCTAAACGGTCATAGGCCTTCTGGAAGTCCAGTTTTAGGAACACCCCTTTCTGATGGCGGACCTTCACCTATGGATAATCTCATGTAAGGCAAGAATCCCATCATGAATGAGGCGTCCCTTCAGGAAGGCAAACTGGAGGAGGTGGGTGAGACGCTCCATAACCGGCGCGAGCCTACTGGCGCACACTTTTGTGAAGATCCGTTGGACCACATTGATGACCGTGATCGGACAAAACTGGCGAATATCCGTAGCGCCCGAGACCTTTGGGATCAGAGTAATCACCCCAAAGTTAAGCCTCGACATAACCAACGTCCCCGAGAAAAACTCGAGGAACATGGGCATGAGCACTGGATGCAGCTGCTCCCAGAATGCCTGGAATAAGGCTACCGGGAGACCATCCGGGCCAGGTGCCGAATTGGCGGGCATGGACTTGATCGCGGCGGCCACCTCCTCTTGTGAGAAGGGGAGGGTGAGTCCCACATTCTCAACGGAGGTGACCATCACGGCCGGGGCCCAAAAATCCTGAGCCAGGGAGGTCCTCGAACGGGATGAAGCCGTGAAGAGATCCTTGTAGAAAGCATAAATATGGGAGGATATCTCCTTCGGATCCTCCAGAAGTGAGCCCTCCTCCCAGAGGCAAGGAATCGAACACCTCCTACGTCTGCCATTGGCAATGGCACGGAAGTAAGCTGTGTTGGCTTCCCCCTGGACAGTCCAGTTATGGTGGCTACGCTGCCTCCAGAAAGCCTCCTCTCCCTTGTAGATCACCATCAGGGAGGTCTCAAGGGAGTACCTATGGGCCCAGGCTTCCGCCGATAGGCCCGCCTGATCTGCCTCCTGGTCTAAATTCTGGATGGCCCGAAGGATCGCATCCTTCTGAAGCCTCCGAGCAGACCCCAGGTTCGCTTCCCACCCACGCATGAATTGGCGCACGAGTTTGGCACAGTGGTGCCAAACATCAACGGCACAAAACACCCGTATGGGGGCCGACGCTGCCTCGCACCACCGGGCCCGAACCGCCTCAACAAAACCCGGCTGCTGGAGCCAGAAGGCCTCGAAATGAAAGCGGTTGAGACGTGGGGGGAGCCTCCTCCTGTGGATAGGAGGAGAGGGGTATGGTCAGAGCCAATACACGTGACCGCACACAGGGAGCAAAGAGGGAACGCCAGTTCCCACTCCACCGAGACAAAGACCCTATCCAAAACGCTACGAATGGGGGCGAGCTGGTTATTGGTCCACGTATATCTAGCGCCTACACGCGAGATCTCTCGGAGGGAGAGGTCAACAATGCAGTCGTTAAACATACGCATCCTAGGAAGGTCCACATTGGCTGAACTCTTGTCCTTGATTGAGCGAATCAGATTGAAATCCCCAGCCACTACCACTGGGATATCCGTCTGCTCAATCTTGGACTTGAGCTCGAGCAAAAAGTCTGGGGACCTCCTATGGTCCGCGGGGCCATAGACGATGACCACCTCCCACTTGAGGTTCATACGTCTATGGGTGAGCGCCATGCTCACAAAGAATTCCCCACGGTCCATGTCATCCACTTCGAAAGTATCCTCCTTGGTGCCCAGGAGGATACCACCCGAGTGACCCGAGGCAGGAAGCCAGGTCCAGGTGAAGCGGTGGAGAGACAGGGCCTCCAACTCAGCAATGGTGAAGTCTTGACGAATCGTCTCCTGAAGGCCCACAATGTCAACATCCTCTTGCCTCAAATAGTCCTTTAACTGGCGGCAGCGGCCATCCTGTCCAAAGCCCCTGATATTCCAGATGAACGCTCGGATTGCTCGGAGAATGTCCATAGGGAATGATCAACTAAGGGGTGCCCTCATCTAAGGAGGGCGCAGACTGGGTGGGGATGGGGTCCGACAGAACCGGCTGGAGGGATCTAGCCCCCGCCTTGGGAGGTCTCCCCCGAGCTCGCCCGGAAGGGCAAGTTCTGGCAGAGTCCTCCCTGCTAACAGGCCTGATAGGAGGGGTTGAGCTTGGTCCCGGGTCGCTAGACCCTGGTACAGTCAACAGCTGGGCCCTCGCCCGCTCCCGCGCGTCACGTGCACGGGCAGCAACGATGGCCCCCTCATATGCCTCTCTAGGCTTGATAGCCGCCAGTTGCTGAAGACGCGGACCCTTCTCACTGTGGAAAACAATCCCACAATCATTTGCGATTGCGCCGAGATGCTCCAAGGAGACCGAACCCAGGACCTAAAATCTGGAACCAGAAGGAGTGGAATCACACGGAATGGACATGGGTGCCGAAGACGTACCTGAGAACTCATCAAGAGCAGAGACGCGCTGGGAGGCCTCCTCCGCAATCGTCGGGGCCGGACCCTAGAGCCTCGCCCGAGCCCCAGCAATGCGCACACTGTGGTGGGACGGGGGCGGAGGCGGCTGACGAGGGCCCTGGGTGCGACGGGTCATGGCGCCAGGCACGACTGGGTCAGCGAGGCCTGCGCCCGTGTCTAGGGACCCAAGGTCAGGGGTGTTCGGGGCCAGGGAGTAGCACACCAGGCCAGGAGAGCGTGGCGAGTCGGTAGGGAAGACAACCATGCCCGCACTCCCGGAGGAACGCAGGGAAGGCAACGAGGCAGGCGGGAGGGGGGGGCTTCCACCCCTGGCTTCCTGTGAGCCGGAAGGAAGGAAGGGTCGATAAGGTTGGAGCCGTACTGGGCGATGGCGAACTCGATGGGCGCGACCGAGTCGGGGCGGGAGCTGCGAGGAACATCGACCGGGATGATCTTGGCCGGCGCGCTGCAGGAAAGGGGCTCCTGCCCGGGAAGAATGGGCCGACCCCGGCCTGGGCCACCGGAGGATCTACGCCTCCGCCCCCTGCTGGCTGGGGGGAGGAGGGGACAGGTTCCCGGCGAGAGGAGACATCTCCCTCTCAGACTCCTCCTCCGAGGATCCATCACCAGACGCCCCACCTCCTGACCTAGGACCACCCCCCTCGATAGGCGGGGAGATGGACGGCGAGCGAGGGGCAGCATCGGTCGCCAGCTCGTCCAGCTCCACGACCAGATCCCTGCCCTTGCGGTCGAAGTAGAATCGAGGCAGGTTCACCAGGAAGACCGACGGGTTCGGGCAGAGGATCCGCAGGCGAGCCGCGCCGTGACAAGGGAGGGAGGAGAGATCAATATCCTGGAGCTTGCCCACAGCTTGGGCGATGAGGGATATGATCCCCTCGGTCTTCGCCTCCGCTGGGACCCCCACAATCCTCACCCATACCAAAGATAAGGTGGACGGGGGACCCTGGTCAGCGGCAGATGGGCGGATGGAGACCTTCAGCTGGTGGATCGGCAGGGTGAACTCGGAGCCACAAGCACACATGCGGAGGATGGCCACCGAGGGAAATGAGACCGCAAACTCCAGCGGCGAGATCCTCCGGACCGGCCACTCATGGCCCGGCAGGACTTCACAGAGCTCGGCGTGGATCAGCTCCTCCGTGATCTCCAGCGCCAGGGGTGCGGCCTGGTCCCGCAGCACCGTCACCACCGCCAGAGTCTCCGGGACCGTCATCGTGATGCCCTCCATGTCAATGAAGTAAAAGCCTCCATCAACATCGTGGCCGTAGAACTCGAGGCACTCCCGCCGCTGGCCAGGGAGGGAGGTGCCGAGGATGAGGCTCCCGGACCAGCAGCAAGCCCCGCGGTAGGAACCTCAGCAGCAGTACGTTTCTTATTCTTCCCCTTGTTCTTCTTTTTCTTCTTAATCACCCCGGCGACTGGCGCAGCACTCTCCGAACGGGGCTGCGGAGTGGGAGACTCCCTGGCCGGCCCCTGGCCATCCCTCCACGATGGGACGGCTCGGCCGCCGCTTCTCTGCGAGCAGCAGAAGGGGACATGGGGCGGGAGGAGGGGCGACGGGGCGACTCGGCCTCCATCCTTCAGCGGTCGCGCGGCGGGGACCTGGAGGCGCGACGCTGCTCGCGGGGACGCTGGGGAGGCGGGGATGCTGGGGAGGCGGGGATGCTGGGGAGGCGGGGAGCGCCGGCCTGGGTGCCGGTACGCCGGAGCCTGACCTTGCTGGCCGCGGGCAGAGGGCCTCTGCACGAGGGAGGATGGGTGGCGAGGGGAGGCGGGACGGGGCAGAGGCGGCGGGCTCCGGGCATGCTTCGACATCAGGACCTCCAGGTAGGAGCGCGTCGACGGCTGGCTGGAGCACGGGAGAGAGGCGGCTGGAGGCGCGGGGGTGTCGGGGGTGGAGGAACAGGACGCGGTATCGACTAGGGCAACGAGAACTCCTCAGCCTGAGACGAGGCTTGAACAGGCCCGTGGTGGGCCGCATGGGCCCCCGGGTGGACTGGAACGCGGTGCAGGCTGGGCCACCGCTGACTCTCCTCGGCCCAATACAGGCCCATCCCCACCTCCCCCCCGGTGTTAAAGGCCCCTGCGCCAGTGGCCCGCGCAGCCCCCCTTTAACACCGGTTCGTGGCTTGAACCGGTGTTAAAGGGGGGGATATATAAGACACCGCAACCCACACCCCACTCTTCCATTTTTTCACTATCTCATTTTGGATCCTAGCAAGAGGGTGTGAAGTGTGCTAGTTTGTGTTTTTTTCGTATGCACAAGAGGTGTTCGGTGAAATGCCCGAGAGCTCAAAATAAGTTTTCTCGTTGCTCTTTCCTTCTCGGTCGAGGTCAGCAACTATCATTTCATGTGTCATTGATGTACTATATATATAAATGGTCATCTCCATATTAATTTTTGATATATACTATATATTAATGCAGATGAACCGGCAATGGATGTACGGTGACCGCCGCACTTCCGAGTACATTACGGGCCTCCAAAATTTCATCGTTGTGGCTAATGCAAACCATGGTCATAATGGTTTTATGTGCTGTCCGTGTGTTCACTGTGAGAACAAGAAAGACTACCCAAATACCAGAACCATTCACGCCCACCTGCTTCGATCCGGTTTCATGCCCAGCTATAATTGTTGGACCAAGCACGGAGAAAAAGGGGTTGTGATGGAAGACAACGAAGAAGAAGAGGATGATGACAACTATCATAATATGTATCCTGAATATGATGATACTACAACGGGGGTAGATAATGAAGATCAAGAGGCAGCAGATGGGCCCGCTGATGACGATCTTGGTCGGGCCATTACTGATGCAAAGGAAGAATGTGAAACTGAAAAGGAGAAGGAGAAGCTGGAGCAGATGTTAAAGGATCACAAAACATTGTTGTACCCAACTTGTGAAGATGGCCACAAAAAGCTAGGTACCACACTGGATTTGCTGCAATGGAAGGCAGAGAACGGTGTGACTGACAGCGCATTTTCAAAGTTGTTGGTAAAAATGAAGAATCTTCTTCCAAGAAATAATGAGGTGCCCGATAGTACATACCAAGCAAAGAAGGTTGTCTGCCCTCTAGGATTAGACGTGCAGAAGATACATGCCTGCATTAATGACTGCATCCTCTACCGCGGTGAGAAGTACGAGAATTTGGATGCATGCCCGGTATGCACTGCACTGCGGTATAAGATCAGACGAGACGATCCTGGCGATGTTGAGGGCGAGGCCCCTAGGAAGAAGGTTCCTGCCAAGGTTATGTGGTATGCTCCTATAATACCACGGTTAAAACGTCATTTTAGAAATAAAGAGCATGCCAAGTTGTTGTGATGGCACATGGAAGACCGTAAGAAAGACGCGATGTTGAGACACCCCGCTGATGGGTCACAGTGGAGAAAAGTCGAGTGAGAGTACCCGGACTTCGCACGTGACGCAAGGAACTTAAGGTTTGGTCTAAGTATAGATGGAATGAATCCTTTTGGTGAGCAGAGCTGCAGTCATAGCACCTGGCCTGTGACTCTATGTATCTATAACCTTCCTCCTTGGTTGTGTATGAAGAGGAAGTTCATTATGATGCCAGTGCTCATCCAAGGCCCGAGGCAACCCGGCAACGACATTGATGTGTACCTAAGGCCATTAGTTGAAGAACTTTTACAGCTGTGGGCCAAACCAGGTGTATGTATGTGGGATGAGCATAAAGGGGAGCCATTTGACCTACGAGCATCGCTTTTCGTAACCATCAATGATTGGCCTGCTCTTAGTAACATTTCAGGACAGACAAACAAGGGATACAATGTATGCACACACTGTTTAGATGAGACTGAAAGTGTATATTTGGATAAATGTAAGAAGGTTGTGTACCTAGGGTATCGTCGATTTCTTCCGAACCTGCATCCAGTAAGAAAGAAAGACAAGCATTTCAAACGTCTGGCAGAACCCCGGAGGAAGCCTGTCCTCCATACCGGTGAGGAGGTATTTGGTATGGTCAAGGACCTAGAAGCAATCTTTGGAAAAGGTCCTGGCAGTCTATCTGTTCCGAATGACGATGCCGGACACGCGCCCATGTGGAAGAAGCAATCTATATTTTGGGACCTACCCTATTGGAAAGTCTTAGAGGTCCTCTCTTCAATCGACGTGATGCTTAATATTTCTTATGTTCAAAGTTTTAGGATTTGACAATTTATTTTTGTTTGAATTGAATAATCAAAATTTATATGTAAGTGTTTTAATCATTTTGAAAATTTTCATCTAAAATAAATATAAAATGTTTTTACATGAATGGATAGATATTATTTTTCTGAAAATTATGATATATTATTCATATTTTTCTGAGTTGAAATGAATAAGATATGAATTTTCTAAATTCTTATCCTATTTTTTGAATTATAAATGCCCCCATCCCTTTAATGCATGAAAGAAATGCCCCCCTTTAACACCGGTTCGTGGCACGAATCGGTTTTAAAGGGGGGGGCATTTATAACGCCTTCCTCTCTTCCTTCTTCCCCCAGCAGCAAGAACGAAAATCGTGCGCGCATCAGCAGAGGAAGCAGAGGAGAGCAGCGCGCGCCGTTCTGCCGTCGCCGTCTAGCCCTCGCCGTCGCCGCCGTCGCGGCCCTCGCCGTCGCCATCCTGCGGGAGAGCCGTCGCCCCCCTCGCCACGCGTGAGCCGTTGCCGGCGTCCGTTGCCATGTCCACGCGCCCTGCCGTCGCGCCCTCGCGTCCGTGTCGTCCGCCAGGCTGCCCGAGGACCTTCGCCGTCCGCCGCCGTCACCGCCGCCCACCACCGCGTCCGCGTCGTCCGCCACCCGGCCCCCGTCCACTCGCGGAGCCGCCACCGCGCCGCCGCGCCAGCGCACAACTCTCTGGAGCGGCGCCTCCGCGGAGCCTCCGGCCGGCGCCGCTAGCCGCCGACCCTGCCGGCCGTCCTCGCCCGATGCCGCGCGCCACTCCCCGCTGACCCCGCCGATCGACCGACCCCGCCGGTAGTATAATTGTGTAGTTATTTTTTTGAAGCATAATTGTGTAGTTATTAATTAGTTATAAGTGTGTAGTATTATTTATTAGAATTTTGTTAATAAGTGTGTAGTGTATTAATTAGTTATTAAGTTATTATTAGAATTTTGTACAACTTAAATTGAGCTTATTATGTATAAAATTTTGGAGTATGACAAATTTTGAAAGTATTTTCACAAGTATACATGTGTGTATAAAATTTTGTGAAAAATGTGCTAAACCGAGGCCATACAAAAAATACAAATATGTGGATTCGCAATAGATTTCTACTTGTTATTGTATTATTAGTAGTTTAGTGTTAGTATTAGTTTAGGGTTTATTTAGTTTAGGGTTATTAGTTTAGGGTTTATTTAGTTTAGGGTTTATTTAGTTTAGGGTTATTAGTTTAGGGTTATTTATTTAGTTTAGGGTTATTTATTTAGTGTATTTAGTTTAGGGTTATTTAGTGTATTTTATAGTTAGTATTAGTTTAGGGTCGTCACCTCGCTGCTCTGCAAGCGCCGCCGCTGGCCGTTGTCGTTAACGTCGCTCCGGTGACCCCTAGGTAGTGGGGTATTTATTTGTGTATTTTTGTATGAACTCGTTTAAAATGATCAAGCATTTGTGTATTTATTTGTGTATTTTTGTATGAATAATATGTATATTTGTGTATGAATCCAAGTCCACTTGAATGTTTACTCTCTTACTCTAGATAATATTATGTCGTCGAACGCACACCCCCACGCATCCCGGCCCCGCTCTCGCCCTAGCGCCGCCACCTCTCGTTGTCAATATAGCATTATAATAACCATGCTATGTTAATCAACTTTCATGACAAGTTAATTAGAAGAAGTAAATGTACCCTCTCATATGAATCGGGGGTTTCTCCGAATTAGGGTTTGGAATGACCAAGCATGTATTAGGGTTACATTTCAATACTTTTAAACTGTCATATCATCATCTTTTCTTGAGCATTTCAATAGATGTATTACTGATATTTGTGTGATCATATTATTGTTTTAGAAACTATGGATCCACTTAGTAGAAACCTTGAAGATGAAGAAATAATGGAGAACATGATCCACGAGGACACCTCACAATATCTAAACTTGGAGGGACATGATGACAACTCAAGTAGTCATGGAGAAGATGACGACTCCGGTGAACGCTCTTTAGTGATTACAAAGTCTGTCGAGGTATATGCATGGATTAAGCCTCTGCTGACTTGCACCGATTGATTTGTATATATGTAAATGTATTAATTAACGCTTCTTTCTTCTTTTAGCCCTCTGGATCGATCAGCCAGCAACAATCTTCTTCTACAAAAAAGAGCAAGCGAGGTGCGAGCCATCGGTTGAAAGATCGTGCAAAGTTCACGATCGAAGCAGTCTGTGTTGATGGCAGGCCGATGGAGCCCAAGAAGGCCGCAGACAAATTTGTATGTCAGGCTGGAGTGCTTGTTAGGGACCAAATCCCAATCATAATTGAATATTGGAATAAGCCAAAGAAGGGCGACGGTACCTTTGTCGATGAAAGATCCAAAGAAACGCTTTGGAATTCGCTGTTGGTAAATTTCACCCTTCCGCCAGAGGAGGATGAAAACAAACCGGTTATAAAGGAAAAGGTCAAAGAGTGGACTCTAAAGAAGATGGCTGACGCTTTCCGCAACTGGAAGACAAAATTGAACAAATTTGTCAAAGCTCGCGAGACTTCAGATTTCGAAGACGCATATTATGCGAAGATAAGACCTCACTGGCCCGAATTTGTGGCATATAAGGAAGGTGCTATAGCTAAAAAGAGGTCAGAAACCAATACGCTAAATGCCCAGAAGAAGGAATATCACCAGAGGACGGGGTCAGGTGGCTACATATCTCAGAGGCCTAAGTGGGAGAAAGCTGAGAAGGCCCTGCGCGCTAGAGGGATCACACCCCAGACACATGGGTGGGACCTACGTGCAAAGACTTGGTTCTACGGAATCGGGGCAAGGTTGGACCCATAAATAGGATTGTGTATCTTCCCAACCCTCCTTGCCAAACCTGTCACTGAACTCATCACGGCATACGAGGAAACAGCCGCCAGGACCTTCCATCCCGACAGAGAGAATGACCAGCTCACACGCGCCATCGATAAAAAAGAACACCCTGGACATGCACGACGCACATGGGGTATGACGTGGAAGGATGGGTTTGCCGAGTGGGGCGACTCCTACAGATGGCGCGGCAGAAAAGAAAAAGAGCGTATAGAGCGGATGACACAGATAGAACATGCACTTGTGGCGCTGCAGGCGCAAGTGAATGTACAACAGAGTCATCAAGCTACCGGCCCATCTCAGCGGCACGAAGAGCCTGCATTGGAAGCTGCCGGCGGCCCAGACTCTGCGCGACAAAGCAGCATGGCTTCCACGGAGAACGTGCAGCCCACACTTGAAATGGCGGGTCCTCGATACCCCGTGGATGAGATCACGGAGAGCGAACACGCTGAGCTGCATATGATATTAATGGGATTATCCATTAAGGTGGTTGTCGGCTATGCCTTACCTCCTGTAGCTGGTGGAACTTACGACTGCCGACCGATTCCAGATGGCTATGCTATTGTCGGGGTGGATGAGGTTGTGAAGGAATATGAGGAAGCACAGCTTGACCATGCTACAGGTGAAGGGGAAACTCAACTCAAATTTGCAGTGAAAACAACCATTCTTTGGAAGAAGGAACACATCGTGCTACCAAATTGGAGGCCACTGGCACCCCCGCCGTCTCCGCAGCGTCAGCAGTCTGAGCCGCTTCAGCCATCTCCTGCGCGGCAGCCATCTCCGGTGCTTCAGCCATCTCTTGCGCGGCAGCCATCTCCGGCGCGCCAGCCATCTCCTGCCCGTCAGCCATCTCCGGCGCTTCAGCCATCTCCTCAGCGTAAGCGGAATAGCACTGCCACGAAGAGCATCACTAGCACTGCCACAAAGAAATCCGTAGGAAACCGTACGCCAAATGAGTTCAAAAAACTATGTCCCGCAGCCTTCCGCCAAGCCATTGCCGGTTTTACCGTGGAATCGCAGCGACGAGGAGACCAATAGGATCTCGGAAGAAGAGGTCAAGAAATTCTTTGCACCTAGACGGGCTGAGCCAAAGGATAAAATAGATCCGACGGTGGTGGAGAAGTTTTACAAAAATCTTTTGAAACCTGAAACCCCACTTGTGCCGGAGTACGAGCGCCAGATTTTGAAGGGGGATGCAAGGCGCCGTAGGGAGACTGAAAGTAGCAGTCGTGAGGCACCCCAGAAAACAGTTCCCATGCTCGGAGAGCAGGAAAACCAATCATGCGCCCCGCTCCAAGTGTTCGACACACGGGACGCTCCTCCCGTAAATGATTACGAGGCAGAGCTACAAAGAAAGGCCAATGAGATGGGGATGACTTACATTGCATACTTGAACATCATGGGAGACAACTTGCCCAAAGGCGATGCCAACCCCATACAGCCATGGAAGTATGGGAAGAATCTCGTCAAGAAAGAGGAGCTCAAGAATCTACCAACAAAGATGCGAAGATTGCACAAGTGGTACCTTGATTTCTGCAAGACGAGAAAGGAAGAATGGATCACGGCGCATATAAGAGATCAGATTTTTTTGTGCGGAGACGACGAGATCGACTTCAACATTCAAGACTTGTATTTTCTATTCAATCAGAAGGAACTCGACAAAGCTGCCATCAGCCTTTATTGTGTGTAAGTACTATTTCTGTAATTTCTATCTCATCTCATTCACTTCATTAATTGCATGTATATATATATGCTCACCATATATGTATATACTATTATGCAGGAAAAAGGTTATGGAATGCATGAAAGGAGGCCCTTTTGACATTGGGTTCGTTGACCCAAATAGAGTTCATGAAGAAGTGGTAAGAACCAAACCCGGGCAAACAGAAGATTACTTGCTAAGGTCTTTGCTGAGACAACAAACCAAAAGGGAAATACTATTGCCTTACAACTTCTCGTGAGTACTGTTACCCTCTCTTGTACACATTCTGTTTCGGCTTACTCGATGTTAAGTGTAACTGATGATGAGTTATGCGTGCGTAGGTTCCACTTTATTCTGCTAGTCATTCAACCCGACTCAGGAAAAGTCCTTGTCATGGACTCGTTACGAAAAGAAAAAGAGCTATGGGCAGACTTTAGAGAGATGCTCCAGAGGTAATTTCAATCATATTATCGCACTAGATCGGCAACTTTCGTGACAACAAGTAATTAATTACTCCTTTATCCATTTTCTTTGCCGGACAGGGTTTGGAAAAGGTTCAAGGGCAGGGCCGTGGGTGAATGGTCAGAAGAACTAAAATTTGTAGACCAAAATGTAAGTAATACTAGCTAGCTAGGTCTGCGTATCTCTTTGATTCTGCTTCCAATTCCATTATATCATGCTTTATTGATTATTATTTTGATTGAACTCTCTATTCTCGTAAAGTGCGCGCATCAGGGATACGGCAATAACTTATGTGGGTACTATGTTTGCGAGTTCATTCGCAACACGATATGTGCGACGGGCCAAGCCGCACTAGAACAACTTAGAGTAAGTAAACAAAGTACACAACATTATTTTATTACCATCAAGTGTGTTGAGTTTTATTCTTATATATATTGACCCCATTCTTCATATATATTTAGATCGAACGGATGCGGGACCAACTCCTACCATTTGACCGCATACGAGCCATTCAAGAGGAATTGGCGGGGTTCATACTTGATGAGGTCGTCACGCCTGACGGAAAACTCTTTAGATATCCACCAAAATAAACGTTGTATATATGCTTGAACGTGTTTGTCTTGTACTTGATGCTTCAACGTTTACGGAGAATACCACACAATGACGATGTTGTGTATAATAATAGTTTCTTAATTATTCATGTACTCGTATGTACCGATGACGATGTATGTGTATACCGCTCCCGATCGATTCCCCCTCCCCCCCCCCCCCCCGTCCCCGCCGCGCCGCAGAAATACGCCCAAAACGGAGCAGGGGCAGAACTCTGCCGTGACAGAGATTTAGGCCGTTTTCCTGCCGCGGCAGAAAACCTTTAACACCGGTTCATGTTACGAACCGGTGTTAAAGGGGGGAGGGGCCTGAGCGCTGCGTCAGCCCCACGTGCGCCATCCTTTAACACCGGTTCGTAAAGAGGGGGCCCCTCTAACACCGAAGCCTTCGCTGTTAGAGGGCCTCCAAACCGGTGTTAGAGGTGTGTGTGTGCAATAGTGTCGACAGAATCGGCAACCAAGGTGGTGGCGTGATGTGGTCCCTGGTCAGTTATTCGATAATCTTGCAAAAGCGAAGATCGACGATGTCGGAATCCATCACGTCCATGGCAGATCGATTAAATGTACGGTGGCAGGGCGCAGTACGCGATTGTTTCTTCTGCCTCACGTCACGTGCACAGCCCAAGTTTCAAAGAAAAAAGAGATTAAGGCCAGTGAATAAAAGAATCCCTGATTGATTTGTCGTGAAGGGTTGTTCAGCGATGAAAAAGATCAACCAAGATGAGCTTATGTACCTGGCCAAACTCGCGCACGTGTCAGTATAAAATTAACATCCGCACTTCTCGACAAATTCATCATCAGTCTGAGACAACTACCTGTCCAGTTTTCGCTGCCGCGGATTATTGCGTTGTCTTCACGTCCAGCTCAGGAAACTATACCACGGTTGGATTCATCCGCGGCCTTCAGCTGTGGTGATTCGCTGCATCTTTTAGATACGAAGACCCGACATGATCTTTGATTGCGGCAACTGGCCATGTCGGCTTCAGCGACCATGACCCGGATGTTCCTTCGACTCCAGTGACCTGCTTCGGTCTTCGGCTCCTTCAACCGCGTCTTCGACTCCGGCGATCCGTTACGATTTTCGGCTCCAGCAACCCGATGCGGCTTTCGGCTACGGCGACCCTCTACATCCTTTGGATGCGGCGACCCGATACAATCTTCCGCTCCAACGATTCGGGGGCTCGAGGGCTCCCTCCGCTTCGGCGATCCGCCACGGTCTGCGACTTCGACGATTAGCTGCTATCTTCAGCTCGGATGACTCGGGAGCTCCCTCGGCTTTCGTGACCGCGAGCCGCTACAATCTTCGACTCCCGTGATCATGACCCGCTACCACGTCGACTTGTCCGTGGTCACATCAACTTCGTCCACGGCAACTACCAATAAAGCCAAGTTTTCTTCTACTTAGAGCTGATTTCCTTTTTTAACCCGCACTCGAGACACTCGGGGGTTGCGCCCTCTTCGAGTAACCTAATGTGCCGTCGGCTCCACGCACTCGAGCACCTCATACGTGACAGCCCGAGTAGCTGATTCTGCCTGAACGTCGAATCCTTGAACTTCGAGTGCCTCGGCAAGGTACTGAGACTAAGGGTAATCAGGCTAACGAAAAGGCCTAGCAAACAGTGCAAAAGTCTCGACTCGATTGGCACCGGAATTTTACTTTACAAGCCAACAAGCAAATATTCTTTACAAGATACACGTACTTTATAATTTTTTATGTTTTCTGCAGCTTACAAAGATGTCAATTGCGTCGAGCTATTCTATTGGGTCCTCCAACAGGAGTCGGCAAAACAACTGGCTACGCCATAAACTCAAGACCCGAGTCGAGTCCCTCCTCAGATGGTCGCATCACTTGATGCTATAAAGATACGACGCTGGTCGCGCACCCGACAGACGCTACGCTGGCATAACACCCGACAGAAGCAACGACGTTGACTTCATTCGCAACATCGAGTCCGTCCGGCTAAACGCCGCATGACTCCGCTACATCGACTCCGACTGCATCGTCGACTCCTGGCTCCTTATGCGTGAGACGCTGATTCGATGAACTTCTGGGTCAGTGGTTTATCCTCGCATGAGTCTCCACTCGAGTCTGCGACTCGACTAGACACTCGGGGGATACTCCTATCAGGAGCGCTGGTCGCGCACCTGATGTACTTTCGGGTCAGCGGTACGCCCACAAGATGTCTGACTACAACTGTACGATACAAGACTCAAGTCTCTGGCCGAGTCTACGACTCCGCCAGACACTCGGGGCTACTCCAAACTGGAGCGTCGGTCGCGCACATAGAAGAACTTCGAGTGGCATGCTTTGATTCCTCACTCGAATCAACGATTCAACTGAGGACTCGGGGGCTACTCCCATAGGGAGCGCTGGTCGCGCATTCGAAAAAATGAAGGCTTCAAGGCATCTGCAAGGTCATTTGAAGAACTTCTGGATCACCGTATTGCGCAACCGACGACTATAAGTTTCCGCTCGAGTCTACGGCTCGAACATACACTCGGGGGATACTCCCATGGGGAGCGCTGGTCGTGCACCCTATAGTCCATTGTGTTGACTGCGTCCACAGTGCTGACTCCTTTACAACAACCGAACAAGTTCAGCTGGTCCGATGAACTTTCGGGTGAAGTGCTTTACACTCGACACAACTTTCGACTCCGACATCCAAATGCAAGGTTCAAGACAACTAAGTCTCCACCCGAATCTATGTTTCGGATGGACACTCGGGGGATACTGACATGGATATGCCCTACGGGTATCCGATGTTAGTATACCTGGTCCAGCCTGACGGAAGGCCCACTCGACGACCTGCCAGGGTCCATGACGCCTATGACGGTTTGGCTGATATGAAGCCCATGTGGACACGGACTCTCAAGCGTACAAGACAAGGAAACCTTAAGACTAGAGTTTGAATACAACTTGTAACCTACTCGTATCAGTACCTGATACCTAGCATCCCCATATATAAAGGCTAGGAGGGTCCAACAAGGAGGAAAGATTATAATACAACAAACTAGACCACAATAGATCTACAGATCTAGAACTCAACTCACCTCATACGCACCTCACGCCAGATTGCATCTGCGCGCCCCTGTAACCTTCGGTTCCGCCGTAATCAAGAGGAGACAAGCAAGAGTAGGATTTTCCTCCGGGGGCCTAAACCTAGGTAAACCTCGTGTCCCCGTGTTGCTTGTTTGCTAACCGTTCCGTGATCTCCAGCATCCCCATCTTCTCCAAAACCCAAGTCCATAACAATGGGCATTGACGAGTCGAAACCTCGTCACTAGTGTTGTTGGTTCTTTGATGCATGTCATGGTTTGTTCTTGTCTTGATTTGTCATATGCTATGAGTTTGGTCATTCGATACATGACTAATCCTGGTGAATAACAATAAAAAGTTGTTTAATGGAGTTTTAGATACCTTGGCGACACATCCAATGTGACATGGATATGCCCTACGGGCACTCAATATTAGCCTACCTAGTCCGGCCCAGCAGAAGCCCATGAAGAAGGCCTGCTGCAATCAAGAAGCCCAGGAAGTTTTTGGGTGGCCCAAGCATGGTGAAGACTCGAATCCTTAGAGAACACGACTAAATTAGATAGACGTTTAAAGGGGTAAACCCTAATCTGTAACCGACTCGACCGACCCCCGATACCTGGCCTCCCCATATAAAGGCTAGGAGGACATGACGAGGAGGACAATACACAACCCTAGCCTACGCACCTTGCCAGATCTCATCTGCGCAACTTTGTAATCATCAGCACCGCCATCAATTAAGAACAGAAAAGCAGGAGTAGGGTTTTCCCTCCAGGGGCCTGAACCTGGGTAAACCTCGTGTCTCCGCATTGCGAATATTTTAGCTGTTCTGCGATCTCCAACGTCCCCACCTTCTCCAAAACCCAAGTCCATAACAATGGGCATTGACGAGTCGAACCCTCGACACAATGCTTGCTTGTAATTTGACAAGGCCGGTGAAGAACTCACATGCTACATGGATTCATATTTTGCCGCCGACTTGGATAAGAGGAGGTCCCTCATAGGTTATGTGTTCACTGTTGGTGGATGTGCTATGAATTTGTAAGGAAAAACTGCAACCAGTTGTTGTTCAATCTACAATCGAGACAGAATACATGGCTATTGCTGAAACTTGCAAAAAATCTGTTTGATTGAAAGGTTTGTATGCTGAGGTTTGTGAAGATAATTTTTGCATTAATTTGTTCTGTGACAGTCAAAGTGTCTAAGGATCAAATGTTTCATGAGAGAACAAGGCACAACGATGTCAAGTTCCATTATGTTCGTGGCACTGTTGCACAAAAAACTGAAGGTATGCAAGATTAGTACTCATGAAATCCTACTGATATGATGACAAAGCTAGTTCGTGTTGCCAAGTTTTAGCTTTGCGCAAGCTTGGTTGGTATAACAAGTGGCTATTGTCATCGAAAGTGTTTTCTTTGTTGTTTAGAGAGATTGTTGCCGTTCATGCTACAAGATGAAACTGTTTAGTATACTACAGGACATATTTGTGGAAAACACGGACCCATTACATAGAATTATTATTTCAAAACTGTGTATGATTGCCTCCTACATCGCATAACTTTTACAAGAAACGTGTGTGAGTGCCTTGTGCATCACATACCTTTTTTGGGCAAAAAGCGTGTGAAATGCATAAAAACACCTTTTTTTAGTATTTTTAAAATGTTATGTTGTGTTCCAAATTTATAAAAGGAGGCAATATCGTCGAGTGTCCTGCAGGGATGCCTAGGGGAGGGGGTGCCCCTTGGTATGGATCGTTATTTCCACATATATATACATCTTGTAAGTTGCCGGCTAGGGTAAATCGGATAATTGGAAATCCCACAGCGTTATGTAAGCACTCCACATATAGTGAAGTAGTAAAATTTTACTGGCCGATGCCCGTGTTTTTTCTCTTTTTGTTGGAGAGATTTTTCCACGTGAAAATCTTATGTCTCCTCGTGTGGTTTTACTTTCCTTTTTCATTATTATTGTCATGTTTATAACAAAAAATGGAAAACTATTTTTCTACTTTTACATTATTGTTTTGTGTGGTACATGGTATCCTTGTGCAAGAAATGGACTCATTGTGATGAAAATAATTGTATGGTGCATCACACACCATTACTATTTCAAAACTATGTATGATTGCTTCCTATATCGCAAACCTGCATCGCGAATTGTTTTAATTTTTCATACGCGATTATATTAGGCCACATATGTTTTTCTTTTTCCAAATGGTATGCAATTCTCTTACATGGCATACAATTCAACCAAAGGTATTCAATATTGACAACCGACCTGGTACGTGACCTGATGCTCTGAGAGAGGCGGTAGGAGACGATCACAAATTACACCTAGGGTTCCACCCCGCCAGCGATGCCACTGGTCCTCTCTGTCTCCAGTGGCCTTAAGGGCCTGGGAGGCGTGGCGAACTACGGCCCCTCATCGGCGGGAGGTTTTTGTTATTTTTAATCTGTTTTTAGCGCCTTCTTCGAGATGGTGAGGCAACGGCTCCATCCCGAAGTTAGAATAAAGTCCTCTCCACCATATCCTTGCTTCGGTGGTGCGTTTAGTGCCGGTAGAGACCGCGTGGAGTCATGCGTCCGGCCCGGTCGTTTGATGTGTTTTTTCGGTGTGGTTTCAGGCCAGTCTCTTCCGATCTACGATTGTCATCATTGGTGAGGATTGTTGCTCTAGTGTGTTGGTCCTTTAGGATCTTAGCACGACGGCTTCATGTCTGTCTACTACAACAAGTCCGGTACGACAAGCTTTGCCTAGCTCCGGTGACGGAAGGGCGATGACGGCGACACGTCTTCGGCTCGCGCTAGCCACTAGTGTCTGTAGTCGTCGCTATGTAGTTCAAATATCCAATTGTAATCCAGATTCAGAACTTCAAATCGAGCTAAAACACCATAGCCTACCTTGCGGATGATGATGAACTCGTTGCCGTGCGTGGCATGTTGACCATATATATCGAAGCCAAGGTAGAATAGAACCAACCAGCAAAGCAACGCGCCAAACCCTATACACATCTACTAGTAGCTAGGTAGAAAGTCGCATCCGCATTACCGCATACACGCAAGCAAAAGAAGTAAAGAGAGGCAGCTTTCCTCCTGTCCCCCCGACCCGCTGGCCGCTGTAGTCTGTGCAGTGACGGGTCACGTCCGAGGCGCCCGAACCGGCGCCGCGGGCTCATCACTCGCGCCTGGACTGGGAAAGCCGCACGGAGCGTTTCCACTTGTGTCCATCCATGACCGACTGATTGACCCCGCATGAGGTGAAATCATGCGCCCATCACGTCCTGTCCCCGGCACCGGCAGGCATCTCCCCCGTCGAGAATAACTCTCGCGTCCCCCTGCCCCTGCCCGTGATGGATCATGGGTGCGTGGATGGATGTCCGGTTGATGTACGTACGTGTGTTGCCATAATCGATTGGATGCATGGACGTGACTGGTCATCCGGTCGTTTCTTCCTCGATCGGCGGATAGCTAGCGAGTTTCGGCCCCATCCATCTTTGCATCCTTTGCAGCTTGCACCCCCTGGAGGTCTGGCATGCATGGATGGCGACGACATTGCCTGATACACATCATGCATGACAATAGTCGAGGATTGCTAGAATCTCCGCCGGGGTCTCCCAAAACGTGTCTGGCAGCGGGCCGGGGAAGGATTTCGGGGGCGCCGGTTCATAGTGCCGCCATTTGGGGACGGCCCTCCCACGTCGGCAGCACCCCTAACCAAATTTTGGCCTAAATAAAATGCAAACCGTAGAGAATTCATATAGTAGAACATTCAAATACAAAGTTTACATATAAAGAACGTCTACTACAATATAATCCAAGCATAACTAGTAAAATAGGTTGCACAACAAATAAGCAAAAATTCAAATAGCTCATGCATTGCACCTTTTGAGCGCCCGCAAATGCACCACTAGATCCTCTTGCAGTTGGCCGATGAACAATTTTGTCACAAAATTTTGAAGCATGGCGAGAAAAGCACCGAAAGTCCGTTGGCACCTCAGATCGACATCGGCAAGAGGGCCCTGGTACTCAGACTGTTGATCATCAACCACTGGAGCATTGCACTCACTTTCGATATATGATCGTTTTGTGTATGATCATGCAAGCATTTATCACCTCCCACATCTGAGATGTCGACCAAGTAGAAAGATACCCGACAATAGCAAACCGAGTTTGGAGCACACCAAATTAATGTCCGCTCAACATCATTCTTGCAACTCTCATGCCACTTCGAAAACCAAGCTCTTGCATCAGCATGAGGGCCGGGGATTGTCTTCATAAATGTTGCCCAATTTGGATAAATGACGTCGGCAAGGTAGGACCCTTCGGTGTACGAGCGCACATTGATCTCAAAGTTTACCACCGGAGCATGGCCTTCAGCAAGTCTGCCAAACACCGAAGAGTGTTGCAAAATGTTGATGCCATTGTGAGATCTAGTCATGCCAAAGAAAGCCTGTGAAATTCACATGTCATAATCCTCGACAACTTCAAGTGCCACAATGCACTCCTAGGCATTGCCTTTGTACATGCCTTGCCAAGCGAATAGATAGTTCGTCCATACCAAATCCCCTCGCCTAATTTTGTGCCAGGATCCAAGATGTGGCTTATTCATTTAGTGCTCTTAGGTAGGTTGGACCAAACACCTCAACAACCACCGGAAAAATCTGTACACACTCTCAAAGGCTGTGGACTTAGCCATGTGGAAATAGTTATCTTAGGTGTCCGTGCAGATGAGAAACCAACCAATCAGGTGCAATCTTTATTGAATAGGAAGTAGGGACCAAACTCTCTCACGACGCGCACAATCTTCATGAATAATTCCTTTTTCATCCTAAAGCGCTGCCAAAAGATGCTTGGCGGATGTGTTGGATCATCGATAAAGTAGTCGGCCTCAAGCATCAAACCACAAACCATTCACTTCATGCCCTTGTTCGCCCTCTTTCTAGTCCTCAAACCTCCACGACAAGGAGCCCGAAGTTTCCCCTTTACACAAAGGAGGCAACCAATGATCATCACACAATCTTCATTGTCGGCCTATGCATCAGCTTCGTCTTGCTCCAATTTCTCTATCATCATTTCTTCGTCGGTTTGCATCTTCTACACATCACAACACAACAATGTAATCAAAGCATTGAACACTAGCTGATTCATAGAGGCCAAAAATTAGAAGTTTACCTTGGCAATTGGCCGAATATCGTCCGTGTGAGGCGGCCTCGAGGTGGTCTCAGCAAGAGATGTGGCCGCAAAACGACGACGAGACACAGCGGGTTCCGATCGGGGTGTCTAGTGGCTAGGAGATTTGGTGAGGGGCGTCCAAGGGGGACGGCGGTGGCGATTCGGGTGGGTGGGAGTACGTGAAGCAAGGAGGGAAGAGCATGGCATAGGTAAGTGGCTAGATCACGTATAAGAGGGCTCGCTCCGTGCGCCAAATCCAACGTGTCTTCGGTTGCCAGAGCCGTCACCCCTTGTGTGTAGGGGCCGACGCCAGTTTCGGGCTGCCGGTGTGGGGCGTTCTGCCCAGCACCCTAAGGGCACGTACAATACGGTGATATCAGCCTTTCCTTATACTTGCCACGTTGAATTTTTACTTAGTTGAAGGAGAGAGAAACAAGAATGAGAAGGTTTTCTTTCCTTAATTAAGGGATGATCTCTTAAAAATAAGAGAAGACTATTTTCTCCATATGTTTTCTCTTAGCCGACTAATTTCTTACTAAAAATAGTTAATTATGATTAATTGCTAGAGATAGCAATAAGAGATAATGTATTTTACAAATTATATATTATGTTTTCTTTAAATAATGTGAAGAGTTAAGAGAAAACATGTTTTCCCTAGTATTGTACGTACCCTAAAACCCGTTTAGAGATGCTTGGGACGTCCTCTAAAGATGCTCTACGAAATGTTAGTCAGCCTGATCTTGCCAGAAAGAACAAAATTTTACCCACTACGATGGCATTCTTTTTTTGTGTGTATGTGAAAGGAGATAAGTAAACGTTCAATGTTAAAAAAAAGTACGCTTGTTGTACGAGTCCCTCTCACGCTCAATATCGTAGCCAGTAGCCACACACACACCGACACACGCCAATACCACTAGTACAGAAGGACACATACAACATCTAAAAAAAAAGGACACATACAAAGCTCCTCATCGTCCGTGAGTCCATAACATGCTATGAATTTCCGCCTGAGCACACTGCACTAACCAACAAGCGTGTTTGTCCACTAGATCACTACATGATATGAATTTCCGCCAAGGCTTACAACTAACTAACTCAACGCTAGCTAGCTTTTTTTTTTGAAATTCAATCAATATAATAATCATCAACAACTGTACAGAGAAGACTAAAAATAATAGAGATTGCAACTCGGTCTTTGGACCACCTAGCGGCGGCTACATGCACTAGCACGAGCTGAAGGCGTGTCACCGTCCTCGTCCTTCCATCACCGAAACATGGCAAAACTTGTCGATGTAGAGATTGTTGTAGTAGACTAATGTCAAGTCGTTATTCTAAGACCGCGAAGGACCAGCACACCAGAGAAGCAATCATCGCCAAAGATGACAACCTTAAATCGGAAGAAACTAGCCTGAAAGCATACCAACGGACATGAAAACCGATCGGATACCAGGAGATCCGCGGGACAAACGACTCCACGCGCCCTCCGCCAGTTCTAGACACACCACCAGAGCGAGGATATGACGGGGACGTACCTTATTCTGACTTGAGAATGAAGGTGTTGCCTCACCATCCCAAAAAAAACACTGAAAATAATCTAAACAATGCACGAGAAACCTCCTGCTGACGAGGGTCCGTTGTCTACCAAGCCTCCAAAACTCTAAGGCTGCTGGATGCGGGACGGACCGGTGGCGTCGCCGATGAGGGGGAAGTAACCCTAGAGCGTCTCCTTTGATTTTGCAATATATGTCATAGTTAGGTCAATTTTATTGAAACTTCGGAAATTTTTAGAAGGCCTGATTTTGAACTCAATGATTCAAATTAGTAATCACTAGTGAACTCTTAGGTAGGTTTTAATTTGGGTTCGTAGCCATACACACCGAAGAATAATTTTTCTCCTCCTCCGACATCTCTCTAGGAGCAATATATGTTAGGATCAGTTCTTAGATCTCTTCCATGTGGCCATGTGTTCTTGGTGGTGGTGTATCTTTGTGGAAGTCATCATCACAACAAATAGAACTCACACGGCTCCTATCTTTGGTGTGGCTGTCATTTTTTTGACAATAGGCATATATTAGTACCATGAAAATACCAATTACACCTAGCCTCTGCAACAACACAATTACCTAATGGCATTATGAATGCACATAGCAAAAAAAAGAACACACAAAGAAAAGTCCCGCTACAATGATCTATTCCTTGTAGCGGCGGTACTAACATCACCAAGATAATATCATAAGTCCAGCTTCTCCAAAAGCGACATCTCCAAGAATAAAACAATCCACAAGCATCGTCATCGCCCGATCATAAATCATAGGTTTTTACTGTAGAGAGAAGTCCTCGCTCTCAAAACAATGCCTTCTACAAGGTCATTACTAGGCACAACCAATTAATGTCAGACCTTAGATTTTCATCCTAAAGGTTAAAACTATGAACTTCTCCTATGCAGTCGACCCACTTTAATGCTGCTGCTATGAGTCACGAATCATCAAGACAGTTCCTCATAACTCAAACCATCATTGCTAGTCCTTAGCTATCTCCTTTCATGACATTCTTCGCCTCTGAACATTGGTGTAGTCATGGACAACATTGTTGACACCTGAAATCCTATGGTGTTTTCGTCTGGTAGATCGTCAATGTCCAACTTGGCATATTGTCTCCTAGTGCTTCACCATGTCTTGATGGTGGTGGCAGCTATTATAGTGTTAAGTATGTTTTGAATTGTCGGTCGGGCTATCTCTTGTTTTGTCTTTTAGTTTTCATATGTGTTTGTACATCGCCTAAGCAACCGATTCAATAACTCTCATTGCAAGTGTGTGTCCACTTCCGCAATGCGCTAAACGATGTTAGCTTTTCACTTTTGGGGGTGGGTGGCTTTGAAATCCTTTGAGGTTTAGTCGAGCTTGTGCAGGTTTGATCTTCTGTAGTTTTTTCCGAGAAGTTGTGATGTAACATTAAGATGCAATTTCTAGTTTTATTATCATAGATATTTGTCGCTTTTTCTTAGTTTGTGGTTAGGCTAGATATACTTTATTTAGGTAAACATTTTTCTAAAATTAGACTATTCTAGAAATAGGGAAATGCAAGTATATAGTACTGTATATGATATTCTTCTTCCAACTATCAAAAGGTTTCTTAAAACAATAGGATTAGTTTATGTCAAGATTCTTTTGGAAGGGTGACATTGAGAAAAATAAATATTGACTAGCTATGTGTAGTGTGGTTTGGTGCCCCAAAGTCCAGGGTGGGCTAGACATTCATGATCTTTTCTAGAATATAGCAATTTTGGTAAATGGTTCTTCAAGTTACTCAGTAAACATGGGGTATGAAAAACTCTTAAATAAAAATATGTTAGCTCGAAAGCTCTATCCCAGATATATTAGAAACCTGGTGACTCACATTTATGAGTTGGTCTAATAGCGATGAAGAAGCATTTCTTCCGCTTTGGATCTTTTTCAGTCGGATCCGAGATACGGTTTTGGAAAGATAAATGGCTAGGAAACACTACACTCCGAGATATAGTATCCTACTTTGTATGCTATTGTCCATCATAAAGGTGGTACAATTGCCACAATGATGGAGTCTTCTCCTCCGAATATGACGTTCCGAAGATATTTACTTGGACCCAGACTTACCTCTTGGAATGCCTTGCTTCAGCGCTTGTCAATAGTCCAATTAGCACATG
This sequence comes from Avena sativa, assembly GCA_916181665.1. Classification (NCBI taxonomy): domain Eukaryota; kingdom Viridiplantae; phylum Streptophyta; class Magnoliopsida; order Poales; family Poaceae; genus Avena; species Avena sativa. Next base: position 432,798,025 of record OV702280.1, read on the forward strand.
TGACTGATAAATTTTGTTGGAATCTTAATGAGAATGGATAACTTTTATTTGGTTCTATGTACAATCCTCTAGTCCAAATAGATTTACCAGTTGATAACAATAAGAAAATTAGGAAGATGAAGATACCTCTAAAGAATAAAACTTTTGTTTGGTATCTTCATCGGAGAGTTATTCTTCCTAAAGTTAATCTTGCTAGAAGGAATTGATAGGGGAATGTGTTTTTTGTCGTCATGATGAGACGTTTAATCATTTGTGTTCTTCCAATGCAATTTTGCCTGCTCTATATGGTCAGTCAACCAAGCAGCTTCAAACTTGTACCACCGAATAATGTTTCCAATATTTTTGAAAATTGGCTACATTGTATATAATACAAGTACATAATTCTTCTTAGGGTAGGAGTAATTACTATTATTTGGTCGCTATGGCTATATAAAAATAATCTAGTGTTTAATGATAAAAATTCTTCTCTCTTGCACTTTATTTACCAGTGTACCGATGTGCTCCGTTTATGGCCGTTTATACATCGTGTGGAGTTTTGGGACCTCATTATAGAGATGTGTACACATCAGGAGGATACGGCGATGGACTTATTCACCCGATATGGATGAAAACATAATCTTTAGATCGGTCCTCCACCACCTTAGGTGTCCTTCAAATTCTCATTATGATATGTAATTCATCTATTTTATTTTGGTATGTGATTTTGAACTGTAACAACTATGTACATCTTGATTATGCAGAGGCTGAGTTCAATACTTTCTTCGAAACATGCTTTTGCTCCCCTTTATAAATAAATCTCAACCATCCCAGTAAAATACGAAGTTCAACATAGCCATGAAATAGAAAAAAGAGTCTGCTAGGGCCACAACACATCAAAGCCCAAAGGAAAAAACTAAAAAGGAAGGGAGCACAAAACCGCCTTCAAGGGGGTGAGTAGCTCAACGGAGGGGATGAGCTGAGAAGTGGTGCGCCGCCATCCTCAGATCCTCAAGCAAGACATCCAGGTGCTCATGTCCCGCTGCCTAGTCAATGGGTGGCACTTTTGAAGATAAGCAAGAAATTTATAAATAAAGTCCGAAGCATGCCTAAAAAAATATGCTCAGTAATTATCTTGTTGTGCATGTTCCAAAGCGTCTACATTAACGTGACAAACACTAACCAGAAGAGGTGGCGCCTCCTCCCAATATGATTCGCCTTAGTCTCAAGGAAATCTTCGAGGTCATGGGCTTGCCAGGCATGCCCTAGAGCTTCTTGGAAAAAGTTGACAAGAAACTAGACAGCAGGACATGAAAACATAATGTGGGTTCCTATCTTCGGGGTCCGACACAATGGTCATAGAACATTGCTAGGTCGAATCCACTTGGTCACCTCCACCGCTGAGGGTAGACGATCCCATAAAGACTGCCATTTTTTGAGATTTAGGGGTAGTGGCGCTCCCAATGGGAAGTCGCCCAAGAAAGTTCGGACCGTAGAATAGGTCCCGATAGGCTGAACTAACTAATAACCCTCCTGAAGGAGACGGTCACCAGGAAACCATATCTGACGTCTCCAAGAGAAACAAGGATAGACACCCTCAGAGCATCTCATACGCCTCAACCTCCTCTACTGAAATAGGGCCAAGTGTAATAATTAAAACTCTTTAACTAATATAAAAGCGCCCGTTATAAAAGATAAGAAAATTTCTCGAACCAGACTTTCGCCCCGCTATTATTAATATAGCAACCAATCGATATGTGCGAGTTCAAGCTGGGGCAAACAACACAACCAAGCCCAAAAAATAAAGAAAAAAGAAACAAATGCCGACAGTGGTAGATCGATGAAAGCTAAGATGATCCGCAACCGTTGTGTCCTCTGGAGAAGTTCCACCACAAACCTTGCACTCCAAGGTGCCGCTTACCAAGCAACACCTTCAAGAAGGACTGCGATGACGATGACACTGCTGCCCGGCCAAGGCCTAGGGTTTCCCCCAATACTCGGAGGGAAATGGATAGGGGATACACCCGACGCCCTCCAGGAAGGACATCGACACCCGTAGGCGCAACCGCATCGGTGCCGAACGAGCTGACAAGGATTTCTCCTGACCCCCAAAACAACATATCCCTCGCCACTCTGAAGCGCCCCACCAGACTTGCCTCCCACGAGCACGCGCCACCACGATCTTGCGATCATCTTTGCCATCTCACTGCAGCAACAGAAACGAGATCGACCGGCCCAGAGAACACAACAGTCAAAGGGCGGTAGACCAACAGCCACCCGGGAGGGATCAACCTCCACCGCTGAAGGTGGTAGATGACCGGATGTAGCAGTAGGCGCAAACCAGGCTCAATGGGGAGCAGAAGAGCATCATCACGCGGGAGGGATCAACCTCCACCACCAATGGCAGCAGCCGACCGGATGCATCAACAGGGGCAATCCAGGCACGGTCGGGTCCCAAAGGGTCCCGTAAAGCCCCGACATTGCACTGTAAGAGGCATGCCATTGTCACCGCCACCCCCGACATCAGGCCCAGGCGGGCCTAGAGAGGACCCGCAAAGCCCCACCGCCACACTATAGCAGGGGCGATGCCGAAGAAACCACCCCAAGTCGGCGTCTTCCATGGATCGCCACAGGAGAAACCAAACCGAGCCAGCCCGCAGGGCCCAGATCTAGGCCTCAAGAGCACCGCCGATCGCCATGGCTATCACCTCGCCCCTAGGGGAGGCGCCCCCATCTCCACGCCGCCTAGCACGCGTCGGCCGAGCCACACCGCCACAGGCCGCCGCCGCCGGACCTGCACGAGCACCGCCCGAATGGCGCCCTCCGGTGGCGGCGGGAGAGAAGGAGGATGCGGGGGACGAGGAGAGAGGCGGCGGTGGGGGGAGCCCCGGCCGCCGCGAGCGGGGTGGCGGCGCGGGGGCAGAGGAGGTGCGGGTCGGGACCTGTTTTCTCGAACGTTGACCGCTAGCTTTTGGTTCCTCTAAAAAATAATGAAATTCAAGTTTTTTATCCATGCAAATGGCATTATAAACAAACTTCAAGCTTAAAGCAATCAGCAGCTTGAGGATGGCAATTATTCGAAGTAGTACCGGATTAGATGACAGAAATGCTGGAGAGAATGGTAGTAGCTAAATCAGGGACCCTTGTTTGTGCCTGCGCGTGCCTGGAGTAGAGAGACAGGTAAGCTAGCAAAGGGGCCAAGCAATGATGACCGCAGAGCCCGAACCGTGCTAACCGTTGTGCCGATCGCTGCCACGCCGCCCCGGCACGCCACAATACCCCCGAGGCAATCGGCCGCACCCCTCGGCGCTCAAAACCACGGCCCGGCCGGCCCGGATGCACGCACTCACTCCACACCATACGTACGGCCCGTGCGCGCGGGCAGGGCAGGGCACGGCGCCCCACGCCTTTCACGGATTCGGCAACCGTCCCCCTCCATCAGCACCCACCACCCCCGTCCTCACCACCCCGAAACGGCCACACGCACACTCGGCACCACCACCACCACCTCCTCCCCCTCTACTAAACCAGCTCAAGAAGAACAAGCTAGCCCGGCCGATCTCCTTCTCTCCTTCTCCCTTCACGGACCAATCCCCACGCCGGCCCGTACGTCGAACCGCCGCGCGCTAGCTGCCTCGCTCGCTCGCCGCCGTGCTCTAGCTAGCTGGATCCATCGGAGGCTAATTCCGAGATGGGGCGCGGGAAGATCGAGATAAAGCGGATCGAGAACGCGACCAACAGGCAGGTCACCTACTCCAAGCGCCGCTCGGGGATCATGAAGAAGGCCAAGGAGCTCACCGTGCTCTGCGACGCCCAGGTCGCCATCATCATGTTCTCCTCCACCGGCAAGTACCACGAGTTCGTCAGCCCGGGCTCCGAGTACGTACTGCTGCTGCTGGTTCATCATCGATTCCGTAGCTCAGCTTGCTTAATTGCATCCAGCTAGCTGAGATGATTAGCTAAACAACCTTCCTGTGTCTGTGTTTCTTCTTCTTCCCCGACCTGCAGTATCAAGGGGATCTTTGACCGCTACCAGCAGGCCCAAGGGACCAGCCTGTGGACCGAGCAGTATGAGGTTTGCTTCTTCCTTCTTTCTTTGCCTAGTTCCATCCGTCTCTTTTGATCTTTGTCGATCTTTTTTTCTTTAGTTAAAACACTCTATCCCCTTTCCCTTTTTTCTTTAGTAATCGATCAACTGCTGATTTGACATGAGATCTGATATTCCAGTCCTCTATCTGCCGCTTCTTTGATTTCGCTAGCTGATTTGTGGTGTTTTGGTTTGTTTGATTCTTGTCTGCAGAATATGCAGCGCACGCTCAGCCATCTCAAGGACATCAACCGGGGCCTGCGCACCGAAATCAGGTCAATATATCACTTTCCTCTTTCCATTTCTGAATCATTCTTTCATGGGGATTAATGAACCAGCAAGCTAGCTAGAGCGATTCGAGGTTGAAAATCAACTTGAATTAATATACGTTCCGCAGGCAAAGGATGGGCGAAGATCTGGATGTGCTGGAGTTCGACGAGCTGCGCGGTCTTGAGCAAAATGTCGATGCCGCTCTCAAGGAGGTTCGCCAGAGGAAGGCATGCACGTACAAACCCTAGGCAGCTGCTTAATTAATTAGTTCGGGCTTCGCTTCCTAGCTAGATATTTCTCTGATCTGCATCAGCTCTCACTGGTATCCCCTCCGGATCCGTGCATATTTCATGCTCTTTAATTAGTACATCCATTCAGTCTTCTCCATATCTATCTTGCAAAGAACTAACGGTAGTATATTAGTTTTGAGCAATTGGTGGGGGTTTTCTTGTTTAATTTCATGTCACTTGTGCAAGTCTGATAACTAGATAATATCTTAATTAATCATCTTTTCTTGATTCCTTCTCGTTTCGATTTTGCAGTATCATGTGATCACCACGCAAACTGAAACCTACAAGAAGAAGGTGAGAACTTCCTTAATTTTTCATGCAGTCTCATCTCTTAAGAATTTCAGCTAGCAGTTTTGTTTACCATTATAGCACAGGAGCTCCCCAATTTGGTATGTATGCCAGTTCTGGTGCACATATATCCATCTCCACAAAACAAGATCTTTTCCCAATTCACTTGACTTGCCTTGTGTCAGATGCCACTTCTCACAGTTTCTTAATTTGGTTATTTCTCCATGCCACCGTTCAAAACCCATGTGTTGATCAGATCCATATATTGTGCCTTCATTTGGTCTCTTTAAATTTGATTTGATGTTCCGTGTAGATATGATCATTGATTGAACTACATGAGTTGCATCGTGCAATGTTACTGGCGAATGATTAACCACTCCATAACCTACCTAGCTAGCTAGCTTAGAGCCTTAGACATATATCCATCTCCCAACCCCTTAAATGGTTGAACATTCAACCTAGTGACCGATCGAGGCGAAGATCTGACAGACACATCACCACGCCCCCCAAACGAGGCCATTGCATGCTAATGCACACTGTGCACTGCCATGCGTGTCTGTGCAAATTTTACATACTCAACTCCCTTCACTTCGACAGCTTGAGACTCTATAATTCTAGATCCCAAAAAAATCTCGGAGTAGAGCATGCATGTCATGTGCTTACATGCACGCGCACGTACACACGGACACGCTGTTTGATTAGCAATAGATGCAGCGCTGCGTACGTCTCCTTGGGACAGAAATAAGCTAGAAGTGAGAAAGAGCCAAGGACAATAATCTTGGGGCTAGCCATCTCTCTTACACGTACGTGTCCCGTGTTAAGCCTAGATGATCGGTAGCTGGCCGGCCTAGCTAGAGAGATCCACGATGCATGAGCATGCAATGCATTGCATGGTTGCTTTGCTTTGGTCCCCTGGCTATCTGGGGGTAGCATGTCAAACACGGATTTTTATGAGATTGCACTGTGCCATGATACCCCTTGTAGATGAGGACCGGCGACGGGGCTTTTATGTTTTGCGGAGTACTCCCTCTGTTTCAAATTACTCCGCCGGCGCGCTTATGTAGGTGAACTAGTACTCCCTTATTTTTCATTCAAAAAAATCCTCGAATTTTTAAAATAGATAGTATGAAATATGTACTACGTATACCAAAAATTCTAAGAATTTTTTGATGAAAAACGAGAGAATACTAGGCCACCTAGGTAAGCGTGCGCGCGGAGTAATTTGAAACAGAGGGAGTATATGGAAACCAAAACCTTTAGTTACGGCTCTCTGGCCTTTTTCTCGATCTGAATGCATGGTAGTAGTAGAAGACTTTGGTCTTTCTCTTTTGTACTGACATATGATCCGGTTTTCAGCTTTTGTGTATAGTCCTGTGTGAAATGCTTTATGCCAGTCGTAAATGTGAAGCTAAACTGGTTGAAGATAATTTGGGTTCATTTTTTTTCATGTTTGATTGATGTTGGGGTAAGGACATGTGTAGTGTGATAGGTTCTGCTTAGTGAAACAAATTTGGGTATGTGTTTTTTTCTGTATATGGGGGCAGATAATGGATGCTAATCTCAATTATTTCGGTGAACTCTAGCTTGTTTGATGTTTTGACCTTGTTGTCTTCCATCACTTTAATAAAATCTGTCAATCCGGTGATGGAGAGTCCAGGAGTTTAACATTCCTTTTTGAAAAAAAAGATAATGAAGATTATTTTGGTGTAGTCAACTTCATCACTATCTTCTATCCGCCGAGAATTCTGTGGCATGGATGGTTTAGTATTTTTTTTCAGTTCACAATTACTTGTGCATATATAACATCCAAAATGTTCTAAACACTTAAAAATGTGATTGCACTTAGATAACACTACTCTATTTGATGAATGGATGTATATTTTCTCCAATCATCCATGTAAAGGCACCTTGTATGTACATCAATATGTAACTAGGTTAAATTAATATACATTGTTCCATGCAATTTTTGGTACTCCTTCCAGAGTCTTTTTTGCATGGTTACTTTGACTATGACGAATGCATTAAGAAATTAGTGGCTAGGCTAGTCCAAATAGTATCATGAGTATATTTGAGAAAGATGCATGGTTGCTCTTCTATATTCTTTCCGTCGACACTTTTTTCTCATACAAGACCATCCTAGGCCACGTTCCACTATCATCAATAACCAAACAACATCCAGATATGGACTCCAGATACTGCATACTCCTAGAGTCCCAGTAAAGACCAACATATAAGTCAAACCTCTTTTAACTAAATAATTTTTGAGATAAACTTCCTCTTTGAGAATTTATGTGTTAGAACTTATGGAAGTAATATAAATCGACCATGGCCGATGTTCTAAGAGTTCCCCACAAAAATTCTCCAATATGAAACCAGTAGGCAGTAGCTAAACACATAAACTACACGCCTACACATATAACAAGCCCTTTGATGGACCTACCCTTGGTAGTTAGAACCAATCAGCTCAGTTCAAAATTGATGACGTCCCAAAAATGGTGGCCAAATTTCTTTAACTTCGAGCATAAAAATAGGAAATATAATTATTTTGACCAAGTGGTGATACTATCATTACAATATATTGTCATCAAAATATTTCCGAAAGGCATTTATGTTGAAGTTTTTAAGTAGTTACACTCATGTCATGATTGAAAACATAAGGCACAGTTGAAAGATATATATTTGAAGATACATAAATTTAATTTACTTATTGTTGTTGTGATTTTAGCGTGAAAGGATTCATAATTTTATGTGCTTGTTTGATCCCTGAAGGTAAATTTAAACACTATTGCATTAATTCACACGATGCATCATGCTCATATGCCAAAAATTATTTAATGCAAAATAACAAAAATTTGCGTGCTCTCCAGGAAGGAATAATCTACAACTTGGTTATATGTGATTATTTTCTAGTACTTTTTTCTCATTTCCGTTCTTTGTTTATGCTTTATCGAAGTTCATGTCAGCTTTTGTTCCTAGTGGGTACACTACATATGGATAGATTTTCCTATAATGCTAAACTTTCCCATTTTAGCAGTATATGGTCATACTGAATTTCATGGACTTAACAATAATATACTTCAACACCGTTGATGCCTCTTATAATTTCCTTCCAAAAGGTTTATTGTAGTTGTTTTTGCACGAGGAATAGATTATTGTAGCGCAGTCTCCTCTATCCAAACATATGTAGTACCACCACTGTGTGGATACGTGGAGGAACCTAGCTAGCTAGAGGAGCCAAACTGGCATGGTTCTTCATATGAACTGGCCTGCTCATTCTGAATGCTTCTTTTTTACTTGAGAGCAGTTACTGAATGCAGTTAGACAAGAAAGCCATAGCATGCCTATTTGTAAAATGCCTTTTTTCCTTCGTTGCCTCCTTGTGTACGATGAACGCATGACCCTGCAGCTCGTTGGAGTCGTGTACTAACACGTGCTGTTACTTGGATATTTGCAGGTGAAGCACTCCCAGGAGGCATACAAGAACCTGCAGCAGGAGCTGGTGAGTTAGCTCTCGCACTTGTCTAGCCTGCTAGCGGCAATTCGTGGCTGAATCTTATGTGACGATGGTGTGCAGGGCATGCGCGAGGACCCGGCGTATGGGTTCGTGGACAATGGGACGGCGAGCGGGTGGGACGGCGTCGCGGCGGTGGCCATGAGCGCCGGCTCCACGGCGGACATGTACGCCTTCCGCGTGGTGCCCAGCCAGCCCAACCTGCACGGCATGGCCTACGGCGGCTCACACGACCTGCGTCTCGGCTAATCGATCACATACACCGATGGCTCCTTATATTCATCATCAAGTGATCGGCCGAGAAACCCAAATAAAGACATCCGTACTGTGTTTGTATTATGAGTTTATTTATTATGACATGTTGCGTTTGTAAATTTGTATCATCGGTCGCCTGCATATGCATGATCTGCGTGCGTGCAAATGCATGGGCGTTCTACATGACTACATCAAGTTCGAAGCCCCTAGTGCTTTGACAGTGTGACTCGCGTATTGTACTATTATGCTGCAGTGACTTAATTTAGATGTGAACTAGTACTTGCTCCTACTACTATATATATTTTGTTACTTGTGATCCATATATATGTATTAAATCCTTAGCGTGGTTACATAAGCATTTTTTTACATGGTATAAGCATTTACTTTATAGTTCTTGGAACATTCTATGAGGTTTCAGATTGTTAAGAAAAGACTCGCAAGGTCTCACCTGGATGGTCTTAGTTTTAGAAAAAAATGAAATTTATAAACAATATATATATATCTACAATATCGTTTGTCAAAATTATGAACCGTTTTTATTTTTGAGTTCCTGTATTGATGAGAAACTTTTTTTTGTACTTGCGAAACTACTGTGGTTGTACTTTGAAGTATTTAGGTTTTAGTATATTTCATATACTTCGGGTTCTTAGTGTATGTTGTACCTCGTGTACTTTAGTTCTCAGAGTTGTGTCTTGATTTTCGACACCAGTGATGGGATCCCCTTTGTTAGTTCAGCTAGAGACGCAACGTCTGGCAAGTTCGACCGGTGAGCTAGACAAACACACACCACCGAGAGAGGCACATGGTTTTTTTTACCCAGGTTCAGGTCCGTGATGCGTGGATCCCTACGTCCTACAACTGTCGACTATCTAGTGGATGATCACAGTTACAAATGTTCCTTCCCTAGAAAGGTTCTAGCTAGCAAATCCTCTCCCCTCTCTCGTTTGACGAGGGGCCTCCTTTTTTAAGGGCAAGGGGACACCACATGGGTCGGTCACCATGCGGGGTAGATATAGAGCGCATGCCCTCAACGTGGCAATGCACTCTTGTCGCCATACCACAAGGGTGAGGCCCGCTGAGGGGGCCTGTTGTACCGTGCTGGGCATGGTGAAAGACATCATGACGGGGTGTTGTTGTAGTCCTGCAAAATAATCATAGGATTTTAAAGGGCATGTATGCCCCCATGTGTGGTTTTGTTAATTAATAATAATCTCTATGAACTAATGTTAAAATTGATTTGCACTTGTAGATTTGTCCATTGGCATCGCTTGGGCCATGTGTGGGTCTTGAAGTTGAAAGATGAAGATGTTTTAAGGTTGATCAAGACAAGTGTAAAGAGTTGCATCAAGATGGATCAACCTCAAGAAGGAATGAAGAAGTGCAAGCTCAAGATGCGCCATCTCTAGAAGTTCTCATGCTTGAAGCTTGCCATCCTCGGTGATCATAGAGTGATGAAGACAAGTTCAAAGAAGAGGTTTCCCCGTGGAGCATGGGGGAGCAAGTCGAGTCTTCATCAAGCAAAGTGCGTGCAAGTGCAATCAAGAAAGGTGTTCCATCTTGAAGGAGACAAGATCGTCTACCTCAAGCTCAAGTGGAATGCTCAAGGCAAAGGTATGATCTTGATAGGTTTTCTATTTTACCGGTCTCTTGTAGTGTTGGGAGACCCGGTTTAGCATAGATAGCCATACTATCAAGAGGGGCTCTCGAGTGAGTGACTCGATCGTATATTTTGGAGAGAGCTCAGACATTTGCTTTCTTGCATCATCTTTCTTGGTTGTTATTTGGATCTTGTCCATTTTAGGATCTAGAGCATGTGGTTATCATCATAACAAGCTCTAGTTTATCAAAAACGGATTTCCACTGCATATCTTATTGCGTTCTTGATCGTGCGGGTTTTTCCGTCTCCACACCTTGGGAGATATCTCACATATATATACTTGTTATTTTCTCCCTTGGTGGTATCCAATATTCCACCTTTTGTTGGATTCTACTTGATTTTATCTTTCCAACAAAATTGGTTTCATCCTAATTGGAGTTTCCAAGCTCAACTTCTTGTGTTTTGGGTTTTGGAGGTTTTACAGGTTCATCGCTTTTAGAGAGGTCTTACCTTTATCCATTTGGTTTTATCCTTCCATCTTGTACTATTATGTTTCTTTGCATAATCTTGTAGAGCTTATCGTTCTCTTCAAAACGAGCCCAAGATCATCAAAAACGGAGTCCGGAATCAAAAGTTATTAAAGTTTGCATGCAATGATGTCCAGTATTTTTGCTTGAGCGGAAGTTCCAGCCCAAATTCTGACCCAACTTCCGGTCAGGTTCAGTAACTTGTTTTTCTATTTACCGGAAGTTCTGGTGGCGCGCAAAACTGACATAAACGGGCAGATTTCTCTTGCCCTTTTTAAGGGACACCTCTTTCCTAATGTTTCCTCAACTTTTGAGGCCATTTTTGCTAGCTCTTCCACTCTCTGTCCTCTATGATTGACCTTCAAAAGCTTGTCCTCTCCCTTCTCTCTCTCTCATGATTCTTGCATCTCTTTGAGGGATTTGAGAGAGGAGATCTAGATCCACAACCCCACCAAACCAAATCCCTTCTTTGTGAAGGAATCCTTGTGATCTAGATCTTGGAGAGTTTTGTGTTCTCATCTTGTGTTCTTCCTCTCTTATCCCCCCCAATAACTTTTGTAACTTTGTTGGAATTTGGGAGTGAAGGACTTGCCCTTGTATTTGTTGCATAGGTTTTGAGTTCTCCACGGAGATTCATCGGGTACAAGCTTGTGGGCTTGTTACTCTTGAATTCTTGGAACCCTAGACGGTTGTGTCATTAGTGCGTTGATTTCTTGAGGCCTCCATTATGGACTGGCCTCAAGATTGTGGCCTTTTGTGGCTTTGTAGCCTTTTGTGACATTGTTTTTTAGAGCATACAATTGAGTTGTGGAGATATCTGTAACCTTGTACGAGTTTGGTGACCGCCCTCAAGTGTCCCTTAGTGGATCATTAGTAGGCCTTTGTGGCAAACTCATGGGAGAATAGGGTGAGTTTGTTGTGGCGTCGGTGAGTTGTGTTCCTTCGTATCCGGGTTGAGGCCTTGTGTGGCGTGGGGTGAGCATCGAGCCACAACACCTCAAGGTGAGCTACTTGTGGCGTTCAGAGAGTATTGTGACATCACACCTCTCCAGCGGATACATAGCTTCTTTGGAAGTGAACTTCAGGATAAAAATAAATGTCTCCACATCGATCGATTATCTCTCAACCGAGCCCTTTACTTATGCATTTTACATTATGATAGCCATCGTACTTGAAGTATTTTATCTTGCTATCACCTTGTTGCTTGTATTGCTTATAACACGTTGTTGGTGCACTTAGGTGAACCTAGTGGTTAGGTTTTGTGCTCAATAAATTAAACGTTAGTTTCTATTCCATATTTATTTGAGCCTAAATCGTAATATTTTTTAAAGCCTATTTACCCACGGCCCCTCTAGGCGACGTCCTTTGCACTTTCAGCTGGTATAAAAGCAAGGTCTCTCGCTTGTTAGGATTCACCACCTCAAGAGTAAAGAAGTCTCCTAGGGGTTTAATGCACGATAACACTATTACATTTGATGGCACAAATTATGGTAGTTGGAGAATTCACATGCTTAGTCATTTCTGGGACATTGAACCAAATATAGAACGAATTCTTGATATGGGTTTGACTCTTCCTAAGGATTCCCAAAATCTATCTTTGGAGGAGGAGACAAACTCTTATCTCAAAGCTCAAGCATCTAATGTGCTTGTTAATGTTGTGAGCTTTGTAGTTCTTTCCTCAGTCATGCCTTTCCAGAATGATCATGATATTTGGACCAAGCTTCAAGCTATATATGATGTGTCCAAACTTGATGAGGATGATTGTGTTCCCTGAAGGAAATATGCCCTAAATACAAATAATAATATTGATTAGTAGCATATTTCATAAAGTTTATGATTAAGTTTTATATCATGCTATACCTGTATTGAATGAAAATGTCAATACATGTGTGATATATAACAACCAGTAGTTCCCAGTGAAACTCTAGTCACTGGTTCATTGGTCAACGAATGATCAAGGTTTCCTGATCATGTTGGTGCCTCGACAACAATTGACAATGAAGTCATTTCATTAGAGAATGAGATGGTGAACATACCCTATCTATAGCATCATATCACGATCATGTCATAGAGTTGAGGATACGATGATTATGAAACATAGTGACTCTTTTCTTAGACAGTGAGACCATATCTAATCACTGTCTCCCGATGATATCTAATGGCACTTAACGTCACTTGGTGGAACAGTGATCATAAGGGTGACATTGGGTATTCAAGAGGAACAGGTTGAGGCGTATGCGTCAAGAGCGGGATTTGTGCATCTGCGTGACGGAAGATATATATTCTGGAGTCACTCGAATAAGTTATATCCATAAGTTGCGTAGCGTGTGACTAGGTCACGAGGGATATCACTTATCAGATCGAGTAAAGAAGATATTGTCGGTAACGAGGTTGAACATGACAAGGTGCTTCCATTTGATTAATCCTCAGACAATACAAGTATCGCAGATACAAAAGGAATAAGGCACAACGTTTACGGTTCAACGAAAAATTTCATGGAATGCACAGGTGGTCATCATGGGCATCCAGGTCCCATTGTTGATCATTGGTCAGAGAGGAGTCTTGACCATGTCTGGAGTGTTCTCGAACTGTTGGATAGCATGCTTAAGGGCTTGGCGAAGCTTAGATTCGCTAATGACTTGTTCGGAATCACTGAAGAAATGAGAAGAGAGAAACCAGAAATATTCTAGAGAGATCCGAAGATGTTCGGAGAAAGAATAGAGGAAAATGGACCAAAAGGGTAGCATATTTGTATTTCAAATATCATGTTATATTACTTAAAGCTATACCTTGATTTGTTCTTAATTCAAGATTGCATGGAGTTTCCCTTTCTTGAGGAGTTTAAGAGAAATGTGTTTTATCTCTATGTTAGAACGATGCCCATATGATTTCTTATCAAACACATATAAAAGTTTCATGAATATTTATCATTGATGAGTTGTTTTATAATCACTACAACTTAAAAAGAGAGTAGACAAGTGAACACATGAACCCCTGTCCAATTTTAATCATAAAAAACACCTTTCCTTTGCATCTAATGCCTTTTATATTTTCTGCAATTTATTATTTCGAAAATACAAAAATACTTTTCCCACTTGCAATCACTCATAAAAAGCAAAAAAAAAACTCTACTATCTCCATATCATCTAGTTTGCATTACTTTATTTTATTTACTTTATTTATTTCAGTTTATATTATATTTTATGTCATATTACTAATACAGAACCTTGTGCTTGACAACCACTTGGTGGAGTTGGGGACACGAGACAAATTATTTACTTTATAGCTTGCTTGAAGAGGAGAGTACGAATAAAACTTTCACAACTAATTTTACAAGAGTTCGATATAAACCCTCGAGTCACCCTTGTGGAGAAAAGAAGCTTGCTACAACACTCCGGACTTGGAGTCCCAACGAAAAGTGGCCACGATTGTTGCCATCGGGCGCCGCCTACAGCCCCATCGCCTGGAACTGCTAGAGCAGCGCCGCTTGATCCCACGAGCCTGCTGAGGTCGACGAAGACGGGGGCGCCATAGGAGTGTAGCCATATACGTATGGTCCGTAGCCGTATCCATACGGGGATGGCGGAGGTGGTGGAGCGACACCATAGGGGCCTTGAGCGTAGAGCGTGTGTGAGGGGTCGGGTTGCTGGGCCGTGTAGTATGGTTGTTGCTGACCATAGACAGCGGCGCCATAGGGCCACATTTGTATGGCCCTGTTCTAGGGGACCTGAGGCGTCGGCCATGTTAGAGGCGATACGGCGGTGGCAGGAGCGAGTGCTAGAGAGGCGGGCGTCGGAGCAGCCGGCGCCGGGGCGACGTCCTTAGTCGTGTCCTCCTTGGCATGTTTCTTCTTGCCTCGGCCATTGCCACGACCGTTGCTCAAGGTGTTGGATTAGAAGGCGTAGTCGATTGCGCGACGACGGTGACTCTTTTTCTTCATCTCCTGCAGCGAGAGCATGGAGTAGCACTGGGCAAAGATGGGAGTCGAGACCTTGAGGGAGATGAGATCGTAGACACCCTCGTACTTGCTGGTGAGGCATTGAGGCACTGGATGACGAGCTTGGCATCGTCGACCGGTGATTCGAGATCGGTAAGGCCGTCCACAAGGGACTTGAGCTTCTGGAGGTACTCCGTGTGGCGCCCCGCAAAAACCACTACTAGAAAATCGCGTTATTTTGTGCGTTGCATCATCATGACCGCATGCTCATGTCATCATGCCACCTTGCATTTGAGCACCGTCATCATCATGCATGTTTGTTCATAAAAGTATCTTGCAAAAACCCTATTTTGCGTTCTAATTAGCCCCTTTATTTTCAAATCATAAAACAGGGTCCTTCTGAATATTTTATTTGTCTAAAAACTATTTATAAAATATTTTAAAAGATTAATAGAAATAAATATTTTAGTGGGGGAGGCAGCCGCCGGCCAGGCCCAAAAGGCCCAGCCGACCGCCACCTACCACCCCACAAATAACACCCCTCTAACCCTAACTCTCTCCAAACCCTAACCCTAACATTTATCCCCACTCCTTACCCCCCCCCGCCGCCAGTCCCTTCTCTCAGCCACACCGCCCACGCACACACTCACCCGCTACCGACCCAGACCCACCTAGCTATCTCACATGCACGCCACACACGCGCGGTACGTCCCACCCCGTCACGTTCCCCGTGACCCTGGCCCACCTTGCTTCACGCCACCAACCCCGCGACGCCTCCCCTGTCCCACTCCCACCTCGCGCGAGCCAGCCGCCGCCGTATGGTCTCGATCTCCTCCCCGGCGCCTCCCTCTTCTCCTCCCCGAGGTCGCCCCTCCCTCGCCGGCTTGTCCTTGCCGCCCAGGCCGCCGTCTACGCTTCTCAAGCCCTCCTTCTCGCCGTCGGCGCCCAGCTAGCTCGGCCGCCTCGAGCCTCTCCGCCGCTCTTGCCACCATCCCCTCCGGCTCGCCTCTCCGTCCTCCTCGCAGGCGTCCATCGCCGCCGCGCGGACCCGTCCTCGCCCGGCCGGCCTCCCCTTCCCCCAGGTCGTCGGCCGCCCCGCCAGCGTCCGCCGCTCGGGCCCCTCCACTCTGGCCTCCCTCTGCCGCCCTCTCCCCTGCAAGCTTCCTCTGCCCGGAGCGCCGCCGCTCTCCTCCACAGGCCGCCAACCGCCCCGCCGTTCGTCCGCCTCCTCCGGCACTCCCTCCTCGCCTCGG
This sequence comes from Avena sativa, assembly GCA_916181665.1. Lineage (NCBI taxonomy): Eukaryota > Viridiplantae > Streptophyta > Magnoliopsida > Poales > Poaceae > Avena > Avena sativa. Next base: position 432,814,016 of record OV702280.1, read on the forward strand.
AACCGCTCGGCCGCGTCGACCCCGCCGTCGGTGCCTCCTCCCCGGCGCTCCCCCGTCCTCTCTAGCGACCCGCGCCCGTCCCTCCTCTGCAGTATCTCAGGTGTCGGTCCATCTCGATGGCCACTAACGTCGCCGCCGCCCCTCCCTGCCATGGTCCTCTCGAGCTCGCCCATGAGTCTCCGACGCCATGGATTGTGCACCAATCGCCCCTGCCCGCGTGCCTAGCGGCCTGGTCGCTGTTCTCTGGCCGCCAGAGCGCCTCCTGCTACGGACGGTGCTGCATCCGTGTTCCCTGCTACCATGAGCTCCTCCTCTGCTTGTGATCTGTTCCTGCGATGATGAGGGATGCCTCCACCAATACCGAGATCGGCCGACGCCGAGACTGACAAGAACCACCGTGATGCCACTCCAAGACCCGACGATGAAACCAAGTCTGCCATCGATGAACAAGATGGAAACCTAAGATCCCCGGACGCAAGACCACCCACATGGACTCTCAAGACCCCCAATTACGGATCCGAAGACCGATCCCGGTGTTTGAAGACCGAACCCCAAGATCTGCCTCACGGGACCGAACCCCTCGGAACTCCATGTTCTCCTACCCGGAGACCCCGGAGACCCCGATGCCTTCGACACAGAGCACCGAGGATGCCTTCATGGGACGCCAAGACACCCGTCGAACCCCGAAGACCGAACCCCGTGGACCGACATGATCTTCTTCACGGATACGCCAAGTACTTCCTCGAGGACACCAAGTTCTTCACCCCGAACGCCAAGACCGACCCAATACGAGGACACGACAAGATCTTCGCGACGACAAGATCGACACCGACCCGGGCGAATCCAATGCGCCCCCGACGCCACACCAAGTCCTTCTTCTCGGAACGCCAAGCTCTTCATCTTGTATCCGACCTTCGAAGACCGATCCCGTCGAACCCTGAACCCTGAGACCGAACCCCAAACCACATCGAACCCCAAGATCGCCGAAGCCTAATGTGTTACCCCTTTCTCGAGCTCTGTTTTATAAATGTAATATCAAATTGTTGCATATTAAATTGTTCATCTCGCATGCATATCATGTGGGTTGGGGCATTATGCCGATTCACATCATAATTAAATATGGAGTCTAAATGCGGGATATACTTGTATTATACCGCCTCCATTTAAATTGGTGTAGCGAACCGTTGCCATGTTTTGTCATGTTAAGACAACATTTAAACTGCGGGGTATCTAAATAACTCGAACCTAATAATTAATGTCGGGGCCCCGGTTTCCGCTTAATCTTGCCTAATTGCATCACTCCTTTGCCATGTCATACATCATACATGCATCATGCCCGGTCTTTTGCCGTAGTATTAAATATTGCATCCGGTGTTTATTCTAGTGTTTTGCTTCTTCGCGGATAAGGCCGTTGAGTTGATGTGAGCTTCGCCCCGATCTTCGGTTGAACCTTCGGCAATGTTTTTCAGGCGAGCACCTCCCCCTTTCTACCTATCTGACTTTTATAGCATTTATTCCCTCCTGTTGATCTATTGCTACCTGTGTTGCGTTGCTCTAGTTTTCGTACCCGTGATATCCCTTGCAGCCTTATATTGCCTTGGACACATCCTATTACCTGTTGTTTGGTAGATAGTTGGACTTGCGCGTCGTAGTCGTTTGCTCAAGTGCTGTTGCGTGTCGTCCAGTACCACAGTTGTTGGAGTATTGCCGCATGTTTAATGTTGGAGATGATCATGGCTTTAATTATCGTTTAATTCAATTATTGTTTAATAACTAAAATTGAAGTAGGTAAATGCATAGGCACAGGTGGGCAATAGATGTTATTTGGTTGTTAACCGTCCACTTGTGTCCCGTAGGACCCCGAGTTCTTGACACCTATTCCGAGATCGAGCGTGCTAACCACATGTGGGATGTATGGGCACCCCATCGATTTAGTACCTAATTTCAAAGTACTGTACTGGGGGCCACAATTAGTTTGGGGCTTTATTACTATTCTGTACTTATGCCATGCTTTACTGTTTTATTTAAATTGTGCGAGGAGCACCTGTACTGTTTAGGATCGGGACACGATTTCGCGGTATCGACAAGCCCGAGTTTTCGGGTTCCCAGTCGTTTACAGCCGTCCACCCATACCCTGAGTCCGTCTCGGAGACCGGCCGACTTCGTTGTGGGTGTACTTAGTGGGGTGGCCCCCCGTGCTTGCTTTGGGTCTGGGAAACGTCATGACTTAGGCCCCGCCGACATACCGATGGGTGTATGTTAATTGATCTGGCAAAAAGGGTCGAAGTGCGTGTGGATACTTTGGTGCACCCCTGCAGGGTTAAATCTTTTAGAGAAGCCGTGTCCGCGGTTATGGACGACTTGGAGCACAGTTCTTGATCATAGACAACTATAACTAAAGTTTACTGTTATAATTTGACTTGTATCCGATATGACTAGTAATCAGCTTCACTGCAACGGAATGGCTAAATAAAAGTACCAACAACTGCTGGGTTTGGGATATCTCATGCTAATTGTATCTGACTAGTAAGTGTTGCAACTACAACGGAATGGTTAACTAAAACTGCCCACTGCTTATTCTATCAGGATGACTATCTATACCTGACTAGTAATTGTTGCAACGATAACTGTATAAATAAAACTGCCAACTGTGTGAGTTCCTCGGTTGACTTCCTCGTTTGGTCTCGAGGGGGAAATACCAGGATGGGTATGTTTGGTGGTAGTATCAGGTTGGTTCCGGATAGGTCTTTCTTACCCCTCTCTGCTAGCCGTCAGTTATATCGAGTCTCTATAGGTTGTTTAGTGCATGCCGCGCTGCCGCTTCAGTCCACCATACCTATGTAGGCGAGGACCGCCGAATTCTAGTCTCGCCGTGTACTGGCCTCAGTACTGACCGCTCTCTCTTTTTCCTTTGCCCTTTGTCGGCACCCCTTTTGTTTTAGCAGGTTTCGACGTCGTTAGCAGGGTTACGCTTCCGGCTTGGCCTGGGCAGGGTTATGGACGCCATTGGTTATTCTTCAGGGCTCTTAGCCCCATTTGCATCTTGTCCGTAGCTGGACGCTCTATCGTTTTCAAGGTGATTTGGATCTTTGTTCTGTATATCTGTATTCTTGACTCATGGAGTCGTGTTGTATACGTATCTGTTCTGTGGGTCCCATCGAGGACTGTTGTGTAATGTTATTACTTCGTTTTCCACCCGCACGCAAGTGCCTGGTGGGCACCTTTGAATCGTTTCTATGCTGGTTTTGGCGGGGAGCGCTGAAACTTGCATAGGGCCGATTCTGAGGGTGTTACAGAGTGGTATCAGAGCTCAGCAGTTGCGATACCCCACAAGTCCAGCCTGTAGGATAACCTAGCTAACGACCGAAGTAGAGTGTCAAAACTATTTTTGAAAAATCGGTTGGATAGTTCTGATTAGGTCTGATTTTACTCCTTACCCCTCTGCTGCTCTCCTCTCACCTCTGCGTGTTTTGAATCCGCTCTCTTCTCTCTCTTCGAGTCCAGGATTTCTCGTGGTTGGGTTCCATCGTACCTTCAGGGTTTCGCTTCCTCCTTTGGTAACGGTGTTGCTACATCTGGTCTTCATGCTATCCGAGGAACCCTTCGTCTGGTGGACTTCTCTTTGTTCCTTCTCGTGCCTTCCGGTGTTTTCCGACGCGACGACATCATCTACGCTAGATCCGATGCAGAGTCTGCATCACTCCTTTGTTCCTGAACCTCGATTGTCGAGATCTTCAGTCTGATTCCGAGAATGGTTGCACGCTTTTCTACTGATTGTGCAGAGTAATAGTTTGGGTGCGTGATGGATTGGCCCCCATGCCGATTACCCCTTCTATTTGCTTTTGTACATTGAAGTGGATGAGAATGCATCGGTTCTCTCTTTCTATTGAAGTTAGAGGTGGCTTTATTCGGTGATACCTCTACCTTCGACCTTTTGTTCCGGAGTGTTCTCTCGACGATCACGGACAACGACCTCTTGTTAGTGGTGTCGCGAGGATCTACACGATGCGAGAAGATTCAGATCGCCGCCCTTCTTCCCGGTACCATGAGGCGGATCTCGAGGGCGAGATCCATTGTTAGTGGTGTCGAATTGTGGCGCCCCGCAAAAACCACTACTAGAAAATCGCGTTATTTTGTGCGTTGCATCATCATGACCGCATGCTCATGTCATCATGCCACCTTGCATTTGAGCACCGTCATCATCATGCATGTTTGTTCATAAAAGTATTTTGCAAAAACCCTATTTTGCTTTCTAATTAGCCCCTTTATTTTCAAATCATAAAACCGGGTCCTTCTGAATATTTTATTTGTCTAAAAACTATTTATAAAATATTTTAAAAGATTAATAGAAATAAATATTTTAGTGGGGGAGGCAGCCGCCGGCCAGGCCCAAAAGGCCCAGCCGACCGCCACCTACCACCCCACAAACAACACCCCTCTAACCCTAACCCTCTCCAAACCCTAACCCTAACATTTATCCCCACTCCCTACCCCCCCCCGCCGCCAGTCCCTTCTCTCAGCCACACCGCTGTGGCATCCCGCAAAACCACTACTAGAAAATCGCGTTGTTTTTGTGCATTGCATCATCATGACCGCATGCTCATGTCATCCTGCCGCATTGCATTTGAGCATCGTCATGTCATCATGCAATTGTTTGTCAAAACCTATTTTCTAAAAGCCTAGTTTGGTTTTCTAAATATTCCCCCTCTCAATTTCAATTAAAGCGCCGGGCTTTTCCGTGTCTTTTATTTGTCTAAACACTATTTACAAAAGTTTATTTTAATTAAACAAAAGTTTATATTATTTTTTAGGGGGCAGCCAAACCGGGCCGATCCGACCCAGTTGGCCACCCCCAGTACAAAATCAGCCTACCCAAAATCCCTAACCTACCCAATCCTAATCTACCCACCCTGCCTCCACCTCACCCCGGCCAATCGCCACCCGACACGTCACCCTGGTCCAAACTCCCATCCAATCCTAATCTGCCACCTCATCCTCCCTCTCCCCACCCTGCCACCTCACCAACTCCCTCCCTCTGCCCCACGCAACACCCCACCCCAACCCCACACACGCACGCGGTCAACCACCACGCCACCACCTCCTGACGCCCCCGTCCCGTTCCCTGGCCCACCCCGTGGCTCCATCTCTCCCTCTAGCCCACCACCGTCGCCATCCTTGCCCCTCTCTCTCCTTTCCCCGAGCCGCCCCAGGCAAGCCCCACCCCGTTCGTCCCATCGGTCCTCCCCGCCGCTCAACCTCCCCAGAGAACCGCCGCCGCCTGCAGGTCATCCCCGCCGCCCTACTCTCCTTCCCCCGGCCAAGCGCTCGCCGCCACGGCCTTCTCCGACCCCGGCCCCGCGAGCAGCCATCCTCGCCGCCGCCAGCGCCCCTTCGCCTCGAGCTCCGGCGCCCCCTCTCCCCGACGCGGCCGTCTCCCCACCGCCCAGGCACCCTCCCCTCTCGTTTCCCTGGCGCCTCCCTCCTCCTGGCCCCACGTGGCTCCGCCCCTGCGCCGACCTCCCCGCCGGGCACTCAACCGCTGCAAGGCTCCCCTCCGCCGTCTACCTCGCCCGCCTTGCGGCCCCTCACCGTCGCCCTCCGCTTCGCCTCGGGCGCCTCCTCCCTGCTGTCGCCGGCCATGCGGCGTCGCTCGTTCCCGACGTGCCTCCTCCGGCCTGTTTCTCTGCCACGCGGTCTCCGTCTTCCCGGCCTCTCGTCGCCATCTCGCGAGCTCCGGCCCTGCTATCCGTTGTCCGTGCCGCTGAAGTCCCCGGGCCGCACTCTAGTACCGCCCCTCTGCGAGTTTTCCTCTGTTTCCTGACCGAAACCCGGAAGATCTTTGCTGTTGTTGCCATGCCCGTGTATTCATGAGCCGACGCAAGTTTCCCCAAGGCCGTCTTCATCCCCCATCGCAAGATCTTGGAACCGACGTCTTGGTGTCGTACCCGAAGACTATACCAAAACCGATGAACCATCGACGCCGAGCCCTCGACACGACAAGTTCTTCCACCCGGACCGAAGACCGAACCCGGACATGCCGAATTCTTCGACCCGATGACCGCCAAGCTCGCCACAAAAACGACAAGCACTTCACCGCGGGACACCGAGAATGCCGACATGGAACCTGGGACCGACAAGTTCTCCTTCACAGATCCGATGACGGAGACCCTGAAGACCGATCCGAAGCGCCAGGGCCCGAACCTGAAGAACGCCAAGATCGCCACGAGGACGACAAGTTCTTCTTCCCGAACGCCAAGACCGACCCGATACGAGGACACGACAAGATCTTCCCGACGACAAGAACGACATCGATCAGGACGAACCCGATGTGCTCCCAACGCCAACCAAGTTCTCCTCTTGTATCCGAACCTCGTTCTCGTCGAACCCTGAACCCTGAGACCGAACCCCGAACCCCCGGAACCAAGTTCGCCGAACCCTATGTGTGACCCCTTTCTCGAGCCCTATTTTTATAAATGTAATATCAAACTGTTGCATTTTTAATTGCCATGCTTGCATACATATTCTGTGGGTTGGGGGCACTATGCCGATTCACCTTATAATTAAATATGGGATCCATATGCGGGCAAAATCTAGTCTTATATTGGCCTCATATAAACTTGTGTAGCGAACCGAAGCCATGTTTTGCCATGTTAAGACAACATTTTAAATGCGGGGTATCTAAACAACTGGAACCATATATTTAATTGTCGGGACCCCCGGTTCCGCTTAATATGATCTAATTGCATCGCATCGTTGCCATGCCATACATCATACATGCATCATGCCCGGTCTTCTGCCTTAATCTTAAATAGTGCATCCGGTGTTTCTTCTAGTGTTTTGCTTCTTCGCGGATAAGGCCGTTGAGTTGATGCGAGTGTCGACCCGATCTTCGGGTGAACCTTCGGCAATGTTTTCAGGCGAGCACCTCCCCCTTTCTACCTATCTTACTTTTATAGTGTTTATTTCCTCCTGTTGATCTATTGCTATCTGTGTTGCGATGCTCTAGTTTCCGTACCCGTGATATCCCTTGCAGCCATATATTGCCTTGGACACATCCTATTACCTGTTGTTTGGTAGATAGTTGGACTTGCGCGTCGTAGTCGCTTGCTCAAGTGCTGTTGCGTGTCGTCCAGTACCACAGTTGTTGGAGTCTTGCCGCATGTTTAATGTTGGAGATGACCATGGCTTTAATTATCGTTTACTTTAATTACTGTTAAATAACTAAAATTAAAGTAGGTAAATGCAGAGGCACCGGTGGGTGATAGATAATATTTGGTTTCCGACCGCTCACTGGTGTCCCGTAGGACCCCGAGTTCTTGACACCTGTTCCGAGATCGAGCGCGCTAACCACATGTGGGATGTATGGGCACCCCATCGATTTAGTACCTGATTTCAAAGTACTGTACTGGGGGCCACAACTAGTTTGAGGTTTTATTTACTATCATGTACCTATGCCATGCTTTACTGCTTTATTTACGATTGTGCGAGGAGCACACTGTACTGTTTAGGATCGGGACACGTTTTCGCTGTATCGACAAGCCCAGTCATCTTTTCGGGTTCCCAGTCGTTTACAGCCGTCCACCCAAACCCTGAGTTCGTCTCGGAGACCGGCCGACTTCGTTGCGGGTAGACTTAGTGGGGTGGCCCCCCGTGCTTGCTTTGGGTCTGGGAAACGTCATGACTTAGGCCCCGCCGACATACCGATGGGTGTATGTTAATTGATCTGGCAAAAAGGGTCGAAGTGCGTGTGGATACTTTGGTGCACCCCTGCAGGGTTAAATCTTTTCGAGAAGCCGTGTCCGCGGTTATGGACGACTTGGAGCATAGTGCTTGATCATAGACAACTATAACTAAAGTTTACTGTTATAATTTGACTTGTATCCGATATGACTAGTAATCGGCTTCACTGCAACGGAATGGCTAAATAAAAGTACCAACAACTGCTGGGTTTGGGGATATCTCATGCTAATTGTATCTGACTAGTAAGTGTCGCAACTACAACGGAATGGTTAACTAAAATTGCCCACTGCTTATTATATCAGGATGACTATCTATACCGGACTAGTAATTGGTGTAACGATAACCGAATAAATAAAACTGCCAACTGTGTGAGTTCCTCGGTGGACTTCCTCGTTTGGTCTCGAGGGGGAAATACCAGGATGGGATTGTTTGGTGTAAGATTCAGGTTGGATCCGAATAGCTCTTTCTTATCCCTCTCTGATAGCCGTCAGTTGTATCGAGTCTCTATAGGTTGTTTAGTGCATGCTGCGCTGCCGCTGCAGTCCACCATACCTGTGTAGGCGAGGACCGCCGAATTCTAGTCTCGCCGTGTACTGGCCTCAGTACTGACCGCTCTCTCTTTTCCTTTGCCCTTTGTCGGCACCCCTTTTGTTTAAGCAGGTTTTGAGATCGACGTCATTAGCAGGGTTACCCTTCCGGCTTGGCCTGGGCAGGGTTATGGACGCCATTGGTTATTCTTCAGGGCTCTTAGCCCCATTTGCATCTTGTCCGTAGACGGACGCTCTATCATTTTCAAGGTGATTTGGATCTTTGTTTTGTATATCTGTATTCTTGACTCACGGAGTCGTGTTGTATATATATCTGTTCTGTGGGTCCCATCGAGGACTGTTGTGTAATGTTATTACTTCGTTTTCCACCCGCACGCAAGTGCCTGGTGGGCACCTTCGAATCGTTTCAATGCGGGTTTTGGCGGGAAGCGCTGAAACTTGCATAGGGCCGATTCTGAGGGTGTTACAGAGTGGTATCAGAGCTCAGCAGTTGCGATACCCCACAAGTCCAGCCTGTAGGATAACCTAGCTAACGGCCGAAGTAGAGTGTCAAAACTATTTTTGAAAAATCGGTTGATTAGTTCTGATTAGGTCTGATTTTACTCCTTACCCTTCTGCTATTCTCCTCTCACCTCTGCGTGTTTTGAATCCGCTCTCTTCTCTCTCTTCGAGTCCAGGTTTTCTTGTGGTTGGGTTCCGTCGTACCTTCAGGGTTTCGCTTCCTCCTTGGGTAGCGGTGTTGCTACACCTGGTCTTCATGCGATCCGAGGAATCCTTCGTCTGGTGGACTTATCTTTGTTCCTTCTCGTGCCTTCCAGTGTTTTCCGACATTACGACATCATCTACGCCAGATCCGATGCAGAGTCTGCATCACTCCTTTGTTTCTGAACCTCGTTTGTCGAGATCTTCAGGCTGAATTCCGAGAGTTGGTTGCATAATCCGCCTATTCGTGTGCAGAGTCATGGTTTGGGTGCGCGATGGACTGATCACCATCTGACTACTCTTATCATTCGCTCTTGTACATCGAATCAGTGGATCCAGCAATTTTACTCCGTCCACGGAAGCTAGAGGTGGCTTTATTTGTTGATACCTCTACCTTCGACCTTTTGTTTCCGGAGTGTTTCCCTCAACGGTCACGGACAACGACCTCTTGTTAGTGGTGTCGCGAGGAGCTACACGAAGCGCGAAGGACCAGATTGTCGGCCTTCTTCCCTGTACCATGAGGCGGATCTCGAGGGCGAGATCCATTGTTAGTGGTGTCGAATTGTGGCATCCCGCAAAACCACTACTAGAAAATCGCGTTGTTTTTGTGCATTGCATCATCATGACCGCATGCTCATGTCATCCTGCCGCATTGCATTTGAGCATCGTCATGTCATCATGCAATTGTTTGTCAAAACCTATTTTCTAAAAGCCTAGTTTGGTTTTCTAAATATTCCCCCTCTCAATTTCAATTAAAGCGCCGGGCTTTTCCGTGTCTTTTATTTGTCTAAACACTATTTACAAAACTTTATTTTAATTAAACAAAAGTTTATATTATTTTTTTTAGGGGGCAGCCAAACCGGGCCGATCCGACCCAGTTGGCCACCCCCAGTACAAAATCAGCCTACCCAAAATCCCTAACCTACCCAATCCTAATCTACCCACCCTGCCTCCACCTCACCCCGGCCAATCGCCACCCGACACGTCACCCTGGTCCAAACTCCCATCCAATCCTAATCTGCCACCTCATCCTCCCTCTCCCCACCCTGCCACCTCACCAACTCCCTCCCTCTGCCCCACGCAACACCCCACCCCAACCCCACACACGCACGCGGTCAACCACCACGCCACCACCTCCTGACGCCCCCGTCATGTTCCCTGGCCCACCCCGTGGCTCCATCTCTCCCTCTAGCCCACCACCGTCGCCATCCTCGCCCCCTCTCTCTCCTTTCCTCGAGCCGCCCCAGGCAAGCCCCACCCCGTTCGTCCCATCGGTCCTCCCCGCCGCTCAACCTCCCCAGAGAACCGCCGCCGCCTGCAGGTCATCCCCGCCGCCCTACTCTCCTTCCCCCGGCCGAGCGCTCGCCGTCACGACCTTCTCCGACCCCGGCCCCGCGAGCAGCTATCCTCGCCGCCGCCAGCGCCCCTTCGCCTCGAGCTCCGGCGCACCCTCTCCCCGACGCGGCCGTCTCCCCGCCGCCCGGGCACCCTCCCCTCTCGTCTCCCTGGCGCCTCCCTCCTCCTGGCCCCGCGTGGCTCCGCCCCTGCGCCGACCTCCCCGCCGGGCACTCAACCGCTGCAAGGCTCCCCTCCGCCGTCTACCTCGCCCACCTTGCGGCCCCTCACCGTCGCCCTCCGCTTCGCCTCGGGCGCCTCCTCCCTGCTGTCGCTGGCCATGCGGCGTCGCTCGTTCCCGACGTGCCTCCTCCGGCCTGTTTCTCTGCCACGCGGTCTCCGTCTTCCCGGCCTCTCGTCGCCATCTCGCGAGCTCCGGCCCTGCTATCCGTCGTCCGTGCCGCTGAAGTCCCCGGGCCGCACTCTAGTACCGCCCCTCTGCAAGTTTTCCTCTGTTTCCTGACCGAAACCCGGAAGATCTTTGCTGTTGTTGCCATGCCCGTGTATTCATGAGCCGACGCAAGTTTCCCCAAGGCCGTCTTCATCCCCCATCGCAAGATCTTGGAACCGACGTCTTGGTGTCGTACCCGAAGACTATACCAAAACCGATGAACCATCGACGCCGAGCCCTCGACACGACAAGTTCTTCCACCCGGACCGAAGACCGAACCCGGACATGCCGAATTCTTCGACCCGATGACCGCCAAGCTCGCCACAAAAACGACAAGCACTTCACCGCGGGACACCGAGAATGCCGACATGGAACCTGGGACCGACAAGTTCTCCTTCACAGATCCAATGACGGAGACCCTGAAGACCGATCCGAAGCGCCAGGGCCCGAACCTGAAGAACGCCAAGATCGCCACGAGGACGACAAGTTCTTCTTCCCGAACGCCAAGACCGACCCGATACGAGGACACGACAAGATCTTCCCGACGACAAGAACGACATCGATCAGGACGAACCCGATGTGCTCCCAACGCCAACCAAGTTCTCCTCTTGTATCCGAACCTCGTTCCCGTCGAACCCTGAACCCTGAGACCGAACCCCGAACCCCCGGAACCAAGTTTGCCGAACCCTAATGTGTGACCCCTTTCTCGAGCCCTATTTTTATAAATGTAATATCAAACTGTTGCATTTTTAATTGCCATGCTTGCATACATATTCTGTGGGTTGGGGGCACTATGCTGATTCACCTTATAATTAAATATGGGATCCATATGCGGGCAAAATCTAGTCTTATATTGGCCTCATATAAACTTGTGTAGCGAACCGAAGCCATGTTTTGCCATGTTAAGACAACATTTTAAATGCGGGGTATCTAAACAACTGGAACCATATATTTAATTGTCGGGACCCCTGGTTCCGCTTAATATGATCTAATTGCATCGCATCGTTGCCATGCCATACATCATACATGCATCATGCCCGGTCTTCTGCCTTAATCTTAAATAGTGCATCCGGTGTTTCTTCTAGTGTTTTGCTTCTTCGCGGATAAGGCCGTTGAGTTGATGCGAGTGTCGACCCGATCTTCGGGTGAACCTTCGGCAATGTTTTCAGGCGAGCACCTCCCCCTTTCTACCTATCTTACTTTTATAGTGTTTATTTCCTCCTGTTGATCTATTGCTATCTGTGTTGCGATGCTCTAGTTTCCGTACCCGTGATATCCCTTGCAGCCATATATTGCCTTGGACACATCCTATTACCTGTTGTTTGGTAGATAGTTGGACTTGCGCGTCGTAGTCGCTTGCTCAAGTGCTGTTGCGTGTCGTCCAGTACCACAGTTGTTGGAGTCTTGCCGCATGTTTAATGTTGGAGATGACCATGGCTTTAATTATCGTTTACTTTAATTACTATTAAATAACTAAAATTGAAGTAGGTAAATGCAGAGGCACCGGTGGGTGATAGATAATATTTGGTTTCCGACCGCTCACTGGTGTCCCGTAGGACCCCGAGTTCTTGACACCTGTTCCGAGATCGAGCGCGCTAACCACATGTGGGATGTATGGGCACCCCATCGATTTAGTACCTGATTTCAAAGTACTGTACTGGGGCCACAACTAGTTTGAGGTTTTATTTACTATCCTGTACCTATGCCATGCTTTACTGCTTTATTTACGATTGTGCGAGGAGCACACTGTACTGTTTAGGATCGGGACACATTTTCGCTGTATCGACAAGCCCAGTCATCTTTTTGGGTTCCCAGTCGTTTACAGCCGTCCACCCAAACCCTGAGTCCGTCTCGGAGACCGGTCGACTTCGTTGCGGGTAGACTTAGTGGGGTGGCCCCCCGTGCTTGCTTTGGGTCTGGGAAACGTCATGACTTAGGCCCCGCCGACATACCGATGGGTGTATGTTAATTGATCTGGCAAAAAGGGTCGAAGTGCGTGTGGATACTTTGGTGCACCCCTGCAGGGTTAAATCTTTTCGAGAAGCCGTGTCCGCGGTTATGGACGACTTGGAGCACAGTGCTTGATCATAGACAACTATAACTAAAGTTTACTGTTATAATTTGACTTGTATCCGATATGACTAGTAATCGGCTTCACTGCAACGGAATGGCTAAATAAAAGTACCAACAACTGCTGGGTTTGGGGATATCTCATGCTAATTGTATCTGACTAGTAAGTGTCGCAACTACAATGGAATGGTTAACTAAAATTGCCCACTGCTTATTATATCAGGATGACTATCTATACCGGACTAGTAATTGGTGTAACGATAACCGAATAAATAAAACTGCCAACTGTGTGAGTTCCTCGGTGGACTTCCTCGTTTGGTCTCGAGGGGGAAATACCAGGATGGGATTGTTTGGTGTAAGATTCAGGTTGGATCCGAATAGCTCTTTCTTATCCCTCTCTGATAGCCGTCAGTTGTATCGAGTCTCTATAGGTTGTTTAGTGCATGCTGCGCTGCCGCTGCAGTCCACCATACCTGTGTAGGCGAGGACCGCCGAATTCTAGTCTCGCCGTGTACTGGCCTCAGTACTGACCGCTCTCTCTTTTCCTTTGCCCTTTGTTGGCACCCCTTTTGTTTAAGCAGGTTTTGAGATCGACGTCGTTAGCAGGGATACCCTTCCGGCTTGGCCTGGGCAGGGTTATGGACGCCATTGGTTATTCTTCAGGGCTCTTAGCCCCATTTGCATCTTGTCCGTAGTCGGACGCTCTATCATTTTCAAGGTGATTTGGATCTTTGTTTTGTATATCTGTATTCTTGACTCACGGAGTCGTGTTGTATATATATATATCTGTTCTGTGGTTCCCATCGAGGACTGTTGTGTAATGTTATTACTTCGTTTTCCACCCGCACGCAAGTGCCTGGTGGGCACCTTTGAATCGTTTCAATGCGGGTTTTGGCGGGAAGCGCTGAAACTTGCATAGGGCCGATTCTGAGGGTGTTACAACCGCCCACGCACACACTCACCCGCTACCAACCCAGACCCACCAAGCTATCTCACATGCATGCCACACACGCGCGGTACGTCCCACCCCGTCACGTTCCCCGTGACCCTGGCCCACCTCGCTTCACGCCACCAACCCCGCGACGCCTCCCCTATCCCACTCCCACCTCGCGCGAGCCAGCCGCCGCCGTCTGGTCTCGATCTCCTCCCCGGCGCCTCCCTCTTCTCCTCCCCGAGGTCGCCCCTCCCTCGCCGGCTTGTCCTTGCCGCCCAGGCCGCCGTCTACGCTTCTCAAGCCCTCCTTCTCGCCGCCGGCGCCCAGCTAGCTCGGCCGCCTCGAGCCTCTCCGCCGCTCTCGCCACCATCCCCTCCGGCTCGCCTCTCCGTCCTCCTCGCAGGCGTCCACCGCCGCCGCGCGGACCCATCCTCGCCCGGCCGGCCTCCCCTTCCCCCAGGTCGTCGGCCGCCCCGCCAGCGTCCGCCGCTCGGGCCCCTCCACTCTGGCCTCCCTCCGCCGCCCTCTCCCCTGCAAGCTTCCTCTGCCCGGAGCGCCGCCGCTCTCCTCCGCAGGCCGCCAACCACCCCGCCGTTCGTCCGCCTCCTCCGGCACTCCCTCCTCGCCTCGGAACCGCTCGGCCGCGTCGACCCCGCCGTCGGTGCCTCCTCCCCGGCGCTCCCCCGTCCTCTCCAGCGACCCGCGCCCGTCCCTCCTCTGCAGTATCTCAGGTGTTGGTCCATCTCGATGGCCACTAACGTCGCCGCCGCCCCTCCCTGCCATGGTCCTCTCGAGCTCGCCCATGAGTCTCCGACGCCATGGATTGTGCACCAATCGCCCCTGCCCGCGTGCCTAGCGGCCTGGTCGCTGTTCTCTGGCCGCCAGAGCGCCTCCTGCTACGGACGGTGCTGCATCCGTGTTCCCTGCTATCATGAGCTCCTCCTCTGCTTGTGATCTGTTCCTGCGATGATGAGGGATGCCTCCACCAATACCGAGATCGGCCGACGCCGAGACTGACAAGAACCACCGTGATGCCACTCCAAGACCCGACGATGAAACCAAGTCTGCCATCGATGAACAAGATGGAAACCCAAGATCCCCGGACGCAAGACCACCCACATGGACTCTCAAGACCCCCAATTACGGATCTGAAGACCGATCCCGGTGTTTGAAGACCGAACCCCAAGATCTGCCTCACGGGACCGAACCCCTCGGAACTCCATGTTCTCCTACCCGGAGACCACGGAGACCCCGATGCCTTCGACACGGAGCACCGAGGATGCCTTCATGGGACGCCAAGACACCCGTCGAACCCCGAAGACTGAACACCGTGGACCGACATGATCTTCTTCACGGATACGCCAAGTACTTCCTCGAGGACACCAAGTTCTTCACCCCGAACGCCAAGACCGACCCAATACGAGGACACGACAAGATCTTCGCGACGGCAAGATCGACACCGACCCGGGAGAATCCAATGCGCCCCCGACGCCACACCAAGTCCTTCTTCCCGGAATGCCAAGCTCTTCATCTTGTATCCGACCTTCGAAGACCAATCCCGTCGAACCCTGAACCCTGAGACCGAACCCCAAACCACATCGAACCCCAAGATCGCCGAACCCTAATGTGTGACCCCTTTCTCGAGCTCTATTTTATAAATGTAATATCAAATTGTTGCATATTAAATTGTTCATCTCGCATGCATATCATGTGGGTTGGGGCATTATGCCGATTCACATCATAATTAAATATGGAGTCTAAATGCGGGATATACTTGTATTATACCGCCTCCATTTAAATTGGTGTAGCGAACTGTTGCCATGTTTTGTCATGTTAAGACAACATTTAAATTGCGGGGTATCTAAATAACTCGAACCTAATAATAAATGTCGGGGCCCCGGTTTCCGCTTAATCTTGCCTAATTGCATCGCTCCTTTGCCATGTCATACATCATACATGCATCATGCCCGGTCTTTTGCCGTAGTATTAAATATTGCATCCGGTGTTTATTCTAGTGTTTTGCTTCTTCGCGGATAAGGCCGTTGAGTTGATGTGAGCTTCGCCCCGATCTTCGGTTGAACCTTCGGCAATGTTTTTCAGGCGAGCACCTCCCCCTTTCTACCTATCTGACTTTTATAGCATTTATTCCCTCCTGTTGATCTATTGCTATCTGTGTTGCGTTGCTCTAGTTTTCGTACCCGTGATATCCCTTGCAGCCTTATATTGCCTTGGACACATCCTATTACCTGTTGTTTGGTAGATAGTTGGACTTGCGCGTCGTAGTCGTTTGCTCAAGTGCTGTTGCGTGTCGTCCAGTACCACAGTTGTTGGAGTATTGCCGCATGTTTAATGTTGGAGATGATCATGGCTTTAATTATCGTTTAATTCAATTATTGTTTAATAACTAAAATTGAAGTAGGTAAATGCAGAGGCACAGGTGGGCAATAGATGTTATTTGGTTGTTAACCGTCCACTTGTGTCCCGTAGGACCCCGAGTTCTTGACACCTGTTCCGAGATCGAGCGTGCTAACCACATGTGGGATGTATGGGCACCCCATCGATTTAGTACCTGATTTCAAAGTACTGTACTGGGGGCCACAATTAGTTTGGGGCTTTATTACCATTCTGTACTTATGCCATGCTGTACTGTTTTATTTAAATTGTGCGAGGAGCACCTGTACTGTTTAGGATTGGGACACGATTTCGCGGTATCGACAAGCCCGAGTTTTCGGGTTCCCAGTCGTTTACATCCGTCCACCGAAACCCTGAGTCCGTCTCGGAGACCGGCCGACTTCGTTGCGGGTGTACTTAGTGGGGTGCCCCCCCGTGCTTGCTTTGGGTCTGGGAAACGTCATGACTTAGGCCCCGCCGACATACCGATGGGTGTATGTTAATTGATCTGGCAAAAAGGGTCGAAGTGCGTGTGGATACTTTGGTGCACCCCTGCAGGGTTAAATCTTTTCGAGAAGCCGTGTCCGCGGTTATGGACGACTTGGAGCACAGTTCTTGATCATAGACAACTATAACTAAAGTTTACTGTTATAATTTGACTTGTATCCGATATGACTAGTAATCAGCTTCACTGCAACGGAATGGCTAAATAAAAGTACCAACAACTGCTGGGTTTGGGATATCTCATGCTAATTGTATCTGACTAGTAAGTGTTGCAACTACAACGAAATGGTTAACTAAAACTGCCCACTGCTTATTCTATCAGGATGACTATCTATACCTGACTAGTAATTGCTGCAATGATAACTGTATAAATAAAACTGCCAACTGTGTGAGTTCCTCGGTTGACTTCCTCGTTTGGTCTCGATGGGGAAATACCAGGATGGGTATGTTTGGTGGTAGTATCAGGTTGGTTCCGGATAGGTCTTTCTTACCCCTCTCTGCTAGCCGTCAGTTATATCGAGTCTCTATAGGTTGTTTAGTGCATGCCGCGCTGCCGCTTCAGTCCACCATACCTATGTACGCGAGGACCGCCGAATTCTAGTCTCGCCGTGTACTGGCCTCAGTACTGACCGCTCTCTCTTTTTCCTTTGCCCTTTGTTGGCACCCCTTTTGTTTTAGCAGGTTTCGACGTCGTTAGCAGGGTTACCCTTCCGGCTTGGCCTGGGCATGGTTATGGACGCCATTGGTTATTCTTCAGGGCTCTTAGCCCCATTTGCATCTTGTCCGTAGCTGGACGCTCTATCGTTTTCAAGGTGATTTGGATCTTTGTTCTGTATATCTGTATTCTTGACTCATGGAGTCGTGTTGTATACGTATCTGTTCTGTGGGTCCCATCGAGGACTGTTGTGTAATGTTATTACTTCGTTTTCCACCCGCACGCAAGTGCCTGGTGGGCACCTTTGAATCGTTTCTATGCGGGTTTTGGCGGGGAGCGCTGAAACTTGCATAGGGCCGATTCTGAGGGTGTTACACTCCGTGATGGTCATCTCGCCCATGCTGATCTCCATGAGCTCGAAGGATAGGAGGAGCTCGCGGTTTGTCTTGTGGTTGTTGAAGAGGACATTGATGGAAGTCCAAAGCTCGGCCATTGATGGATCTTCACTCGGGGTCATGAAAACATCGAGGATCGGTAGGGAAACCGGCCTGTAGATCCACGAGTCCACGGTGGCGTCGAGGAGAGACCTCTCCGACGGCGACGATGATGGGGAGATGCCGTCGAGGTGATCAATGAGCGCATACTTGCATATGGCCGCATGGAAGAACGTGCGCCACTAGCGGTGAACGTCGGTGTCTAGGGAAAGTTCCACGGGGACGTGCCCCTTGATGTTGGAGAGATGCAGCAAGGTGGGGGAGAAGTGGCCAGCGGCCGTGGGCATAGGTGGGATCGCGGGTCCCTTGTTGGCGGCGAGCGCGTGAAAGGATTGTATGGGCACCTAGAGGGGGGGGTGAATAGGTGCTACTTCAAATTTTCTTCTTTTTCAAATTAAGGTTTGACAATAAGGTAAATTCTCTAGATAATGCAACTACGGTGAATTTACCTATATGACAATTATGCAAGAGCTACCACAACACAAAGTAGTAACAAGTAAGTAAGATGCGGTAAAGGATATAAGTAACCAAAAGGTGGACGCGGAGACACACGGATTTGTTTCCCGTAGTTCCTTCCTTTTGAGGGGAAGTACGTCTACATTTGGAGAGGGGGTGGTTTCAAACCACCAACGCCACGAAAGGCCTCCCTTGTTCTCCGATGAATCTCACCCCAACGGGATCGATTCACCTTCCACTATATCGGCAACCTTCAAGGTGGAAGCCGTCACCGTTACAAGTTTGGGGCACACATCCACAACTTAATGGGAGGCTCCCAAATACAAGCAAGATGTCAAAGCAATCAAAGACAAGCTTGTAAGAACCAAAACAAGAACTAGGGTTTCCAAGAAAACACTAGAGCAAAGGGGCCCTCAATGAAATAAGGGGGAAATGAAGATCTCTTTTGGTGAAGTAGTAGATCGGGGCCTCCTCCTTCGATTCCCCAAAGATCAAGGACTTTGGGTGGTGGAATGAGGAGATCTTGAAGATTGAGTGTCTCCAATGGCGGTCTTGACTTTAATGTGGCTGAGAAATTTGTCCCAAGGTAGGTGGAGGGGTATTTATACCCCTCCATGAAATCTGGCCGTTGGAGCCTTTACTGCAGCGGTAGTACCGGAAGTTCAAGCGGTACTACCGGAGAACTCCGGTACTACCGAACCTGGTACCGGACGACCCTCATTCAAACTTCATAAAGCACTGCGCACAGCGGTAGTACCGCAAATGGCAACCGGTACTACCGGACGTGCGGTGGAATCAGCAGCTTTAGACGAAAAAACTCTCTGTCACGCCAGGTAGTAAAATGCGGTACTACCGCATTTTACTACCTAGGCAGACATAAGCTTTTTGCCAACATCCAAAAAGTCTCTACCCGGTGCGGTACTAAAATGCGGTACTACCGCATTTTAGTACCGTAGCAGGCAGAAGCTTTTGACAAGTGGCCAAAAAGCTACTGTCGCGCTAGGTACTAAAATGCGGTACTACCGCTTTTTAGTACCTAGCCCGGCAGAGGCTTTTTGACAGTTAGTCTAAGCCTTCTGTTGCATCCGGTAGCAAGCTTTTTGGTAACGCGCTAGGCAGACAGCTTTTTGAACATTGCAAATCATTTTCAATTCACCTGCAATACACTTGGCAAATAATTAGTCCGATATGTGTGTTGTTATAAAACACCAAAATCACTAGGGATAGGAAATGCTCTTTCAATCTCCCCCTTTTTGGTGTTTGATGACAACACACATTTTGCAGGGAAATCTAGTGATGACGAGATATAGATGGGGCTCCCCCTAGATATGTAGAAACAAGCCCCATACACTTCAAACAAGTTACCTGGGAGTAGAAGTCACACACAGAGCACATACCTTTGATAAATAACATGTGATGACCAATATTGATTAGGAATGGGGAAGGTCGTCACATAGGATGGATCCAAATGAGAATAGCCATATTACACACAAGATGGATCCATACGATAACCACATAGTCTCACCATACATAGCACAAATAGTTAGTTCACACATAGTAAGTCACACATAATAAGAGGCAAGCAAATAAAGTTCACAAGCGAATAAAATCAATGGAAAGAACGAGCTTGTGACTTTTCCCTCGCAAATCCCGCATACCTAATGTGCAACTTCTCCCCCTTTGGCATCAAGACGCCAAAAAGGGACAAGAGCCACACTAACGCCCCGGAGATCACTCATCATCATCATCAACACAGTCTTCCCATGCATCATCATGAGGTGGCATCATCTTCCCAGTGGCTGTGCTTGGAGATCCATTGGTCTTCTGGGGTAATGTTGTTCTCGGAGCCCTTGGAGACGGTCAAGCCTTGAGCCTCCATCATTTCCTTCTGACGAGCACATGACTTCTTGGCATAGACATGGGCCTCGTACATGCGTTTCTGATTGTCCACTTGGAAGCAGAATATCTTCTTGAGTTTGGCCTCAAACCTCTTGGACCAAGATGGCTGAGCTGACTGGCGACGTGAGACCACAAAGGCAGCATCCTGCTGCGTGTCAGCAGCATCACCTGATTCCTCCACAACAGGATTCCCATCCTCATCAACAATCTGACCATCGACATTGCATGGTTTGAGATGGGTCTTGATCAACAGATTCTTGTGGCGGTGAGTGGCAAGACGAAGAGAAGGCAAGTCACGGGCAACCACAGGGCACTTGCGAATAATGAGAGCCATGATGTACGGAGCAAAAGGAGGCACCCTCCTTTGAAAAGTGGCACAGACCATTTCATTCCAAATGACATCCATCACATCCATAGGTAGGCCAGAGTCACGGTGGTGATAGGTAGCCATCATAATATCTACCATGAAGGCATGTATCTCATCAACATTCCCAGCACGAGGGGCGACGGTCTCATGAAAGATGTGATGCAAGATTTCATATGTAGGGAGAAGCCCTTTGATCTTTCCAGGGATTCCGCGCCCCCTGATGTACAGTGGTGCAAGAACATACTTCTTCATGGGACGATCATTGGCGTGGCACCGAAAGCCAACGGGAGTGTCCTTGCCACGGTCTTCGTACCCGAGGATAGCCCCAAACTCAGCCAACGTTGCTTGCTTGACAACACCCTCGGTCATCCAGGTGAGAGTCCGAGTATCATTCTTGGCAAAGTGAACGGTTGCATAGAACTGAGAAATGGGCATTGGATCATAGTTGCACCGGAACGCCATAATGGGAAGCAAGCCAATGTTGGTGCAAATGTCAAGGGCCTCACCAAAGTAGTTCAGATTCTTCCTCACATGATTCATCTCGATCCATTTTTGAGGAACCACAATTTTGTCATCTTTCATGAGTATCTAATGGAACACCCGCTCCTGGAAATCCGTAAAGAAGAGGCTATTTTCCCGAGTATGAGTGTGAGCTGTCCCATATGGACTGACCACCCGCAGGGCTTGAAATTCTGTCTCAGACAAATCAGACAGCAGCTTTGGCCCAGATGGCCCAGAACTGTGGCTCTTGCAAGGACCGGAGGAAGGGGAGGTGGAGGAGCTTTACCACGACCAGCACTTTGCTTGACCCCCCCACCCCGACGACCACGAGTTGTTGGCAGTTTCAGACGGGCACTAGGTTGAGGCATGACCTCCTCTTCTGACTCAAGTCTCTGATTCTGACTCATAGTCCTCGATCTCATAGTGATCTTTAGAGCGTTTGCACGATCCCCGGGAACCCCCTGCACCTGTGAAAGAACGAGGGAGATAGCATAGGGGTAAGGGCACAAGAACCTGAGACAAACAGAGGATGGAACTCTTGGTGTTGTAAAAAAAAATTGCTGCCAGTACAGGGCGGTAGTACCGGATATGCACTGGCGGTAGTACCACCAAGCGGTAGTACCGGAAAAAGATTCCCGGTACTACTGGCCCGCGACCACAGTGCAGATCTGAACTAGAAATCCATGTACGGGCAGTAAATTTGTTGTAAAACACGATTTCCATCGGACAAAGTGGTAGATCTGGTAAATAGCACACGATAAAACCTCAAGAATACGGGTTTTAACCAAGAATCAAAGTTACCCTAGATTCAATGGAGAAAACAAGTGAAAAGATGAGGAGAGCGGTAGTACCGGTGTCCATGACGGTGGAGAAGAAGGAGGAGCCCGCGGGAAGGCTGGATCCGGTGTGGATCCGAGAGAAGGAGAGAAGAGCGGGGCTCCTTCGGCGTCCTCTTGCTCCTGCGGTGGCGCTGGTGAGGAGTGGAGACGAGGGATGGATGAGTCACTGAGGGGTGCCTCTCCCATGTCTCCAATCTTAACCGATATGCACAAGCGGTAGTACCAGTGCCAAGGGCGGTAGTACCGCTATGCGGTAGTACCGAAAATACCAACCGGTAGTACCGCACCTGGGAAGTTTCCAGACAAGACCCTGGAAACTGAACCAGAGGCGGTAGTACCGCTAGCAATGTCCGGTTGTACCGTTTGGCGGTAGTACCACTTATGGGACCCGGTAGTACCGTAACCATCAGGACAGAGAGCCAAGATACATAAAATGGAAGGTTCTTGTGCAGAGTAGATGAGTTTTGTTGGGGGATAAGAATGGTATGGGTTTAGAGAGTCACACTGATATGGGCCAATGCACTCAAAAATTACTAAAAACATATGAAGAGCCAAATGTGAGTGCACAACCAAAAGAACAAATCCAACTAGAGAATGACAAACATGAGTAAGAACCAATTCAAAAGTGACAAACACGAGTAAGCACTTCAACCTCTCCATTGAGAGGGGGTGGTGGCCTAGACCACCATATTTGAGTATACTCGGCTTGGTACCACGAAGATATATCTTGGATCCATTACCGAAACTCATCATTAAGCTCACATATCACAACATGATATTAAGAGGAATGATTTTGTTTACTTTGCGCATAATGGGGGGAGGGATGGTCCAATCAATTAGGACCGCACCCCCTATGTCCATGCCTACACCTAAACCAAATATGGATCGAGTATTAGGTGAGAGTGCAAGATAATCAATTCAAGCTCCTTGAATCTACGATATTTAGTTCATTCCTCAAGTAGCAAAACCTTGCTTCATCAAGTGGCTTCGTGAAGATATCGGCAAGTTGATCTTTGGTTGACACATATGATAGATCAATATCACCTCGAGCAACATGATCTCTAATGAAGTGGTGTCGAATCTCAATATGCTTTGTCCTTGTGTGATCCACCGGGTTGTAAGCAATCTTGATGGCACTTTAATTGTCACATAAAAGAGGCACTTTGTCATGATGGACACCGTATTCCTTTAAAGTTTTCCTCATCCATAGCAATTGAGTGCAAGCACTAGCGGCAACAACATACTCGGCTTCGGCGGTGGAGAGAGATATACAATTTTTCTTCTTAGAGGACCAACATACCAAGGACCTACCAAGGAATTGGCAAGCCCCGGATGTTGATTTTCTATCATCCTTGTCCCCCGCCCAATCCGAATCTGTGTATCCACAAAGAGCAAATGTTGAGCCTCGAGGATACCAAAGACCATAAAATGGGGTATGAACTAAATATTGAAAGATTCTCTTGACCGCCATTAGATGGCTTTCCTTAGGAGCCGCTTGATATCTTGCACACACACCTACACTCAACACAATATTGGGTCTATATGCACAAAGGTAAAGCAAAGAACCAATCATGGATCGGTATACCTTTTGATCCACATCTTTACCATTTGGATTTTGTTCTAGATGAGTATTTGTAGCCATGGGAGTAGGAGCTCCATTTAAATCTTGCATTTTGAATCTCTTGAGCATGTCTTGAGTATACTTGGCTTGATTGAAGAATGTCCCTCCTCTAACTTGCTTGATCTCAAAGCCAAGAAATACTCTCAACTCTCCCATCAAAGACATCCAGAACCTACTAGTCATAAGTTTTGAGAATTAATCATTAAAAGCTTTGTTAGATGAGCCAAAGATAATATCATCAACATATATTTGGCATACAAAAATCTCCCCATTGACCCTCTTCGTAAAAAGAGTGGGATCGATTTTCCCAACCTCAAAGCCACGGTCAAATAATAACTCTCTAAGGTGCTCATACCACGTGCGTGGGGCTTGCTTGAGCCCATAGAGCGCCTTATCAAGTTTGTAGACATGGTTTGGGAAGTTGGGGTCCTCAAATCCCGGGGGTTGCTTAACATATACCAATTCATTTAATGGACCATAAAGAAATGCACTTTCTACATCCATTTGTTGCAACTTAAAGTTATGATGTGCCGCATAAGCAAGAAGGATACGGATGGACTCAAGGCGAGCCACGGGCGCATAAGTCTCTCCATAATCAATGCCTTCAATTTGAGAATACCCTTGTGCAACCAATCTAGCCTTGTTCCTTACTATAATTCCATGCTCATCTTGCTTGTTCTTGAATATCCACTTTGTTCCAATAACATTGCGGCAATCCTTTGGCTTCTCAACTAACTTCCATACTTTGTTTCTCTCAAAGTTGTTGAGCTCTTTATGCATAGCCTCTAACCAATCCGAATCTTCAAGAGCTTCCCACACTTTCTTTGGTTCAATCATGGAGATGTGAGCTTGGTGTTCACTGAACCTCTTCAATTGTGCTCTTGTGGAAATACCTTTCCTTAGATCACCAACTACATTTTGTAGAGTGTGATCTCTTATTTCCAACATTCTTTCCTTTCTAGCTTCGCGACGAGCGTGGATCTCCATGTTGTTTCTTAGGGGACCCTCTTCATCATTCTGATCCTCGTCTTGACCATCATCTTGACCTTGATCATTATTGGAGTCATCCTCTACATTGGGAGGCAAAGATTGACCTTGGTCTTGATCAAGTGCACTTTTAGCGTCAATTTGAGCTTGTCTCAAAGCAGCTTGTACGGATCTTCCTTGACAAATTGACTTGGCACCACTTGACAATCCGTTGAATGGACCAAGCCCCCCTTGACTGGAGTTGACACTTTGATCACCATGTTGAGGGTCCACATCTTGTCTTTGGCTTGAGTCAATGTCCTCTTCGGTGGATGGAGCATGTTGAGGTTGTGAAGATGAGGGCTCCACTTGAGTGGAGCATAGTTCTTCTCGATCTGACATAAGGGGTTCCTCAACGGGGTGGATATATCCCACACCCATTCTTCCTATGGCATCCTGAGGCATTTCATCATCTGCATCACAAGCATCAACACGCCCCCCTTCGGGACCATCATATTCTTCGAAGGTCACACTACAAGATTCTATGACGGCTCCGGAGAGCTTATCATAGATTCTATAAGTGTGAGATTCGAGACCATAGCCAACAAAAATACCCTCTAATGCTTTAGACTCGAATTTAGACAAACGAACACCTTTTATGAGATAGAAACACTTACAACCGAACACCCGGAAGTAAGATATGTTGGGCTTGTTACCGGTAAGAATTTCATATGGAGTCTTGTTGATTTCTTTGCGGAGGTAGAGCCGGTTTGAAGCATGGCAAGCAGTGGAAATGGCTTCGGCCCAAAAGTTGTATGGAGATTTAAACTCCGCCAACATGGTCCTAGCCATCTCAATAAGAGTCTGGTTCTTCCTTTCGGCCACGCCATTTTGTTGAGGGGTGTATGCAGCGGAATATTGATGTTTAATCCCCTCATCACTAAGGAAATCATTCAAGGTGTAGTTCTTGAACTCGGTGTCGTTGTCACTTCTAATGGTCAACACGGGAACATTGTATTGCCTTTGGACCAAATTGATGAAGTCGATGAAGGTCTTTTGAGTTTCACTCTTCAATTTTAAGAAATAAACCCAATAGTATCTTGAAAAGTCATCAACAATCACCAAGCAATATTTCTTCCCACCAAGACTTGCATGAGATGGAGGACCAAAGAGGTCCACGTGGAGGAGCTCCAAGATCTTGGTGGACTTGATGCGGTTCTTAGGCTTATGAGGAGCATCATGCATCTTCCCCAGAACTCATGCCCTGCAAATACGATCTTTGGCAAAGGAAACATTTTCTTTTAGTCCAACAATATGGCCCTCCTTGTGGAGACTTTGCAAAGTTCTCATATTGACATGGGCCAGTCGGTGATGTCATAACCAACCCACATCGGCCTTTCCGAATAAGCACATTGCACTTGTAGTGGCTTGCCCCGAAAAGTCCACCACATACAAGTCATGTTCGACATACCCAACGAAAGCGACCTTGAGAGACTTGCTCCACATGAGGACCACAAGATCATTATGTATAAAGACGGAAAAACCCATCTTTCCAAGAGCACAGACTGGAAGTAAATTGTACCCAAGGGTCTCAACAAGCATGACGTTCACGAGTGTAATGTCGTGAGCAACCACAACTTTGCCAAAACCCATTACCTTAGACTTTGACTTGTCTGCATATGTCACGGTGATTTGATCATCATTTGGCTTTAAGTCCTTGACAATAGACGAGCTTCCGGTCATATTACTTGTGCAACCACTATCAAGCACCCACTTTGACCCTCCGGAAGCATAAGTCTACAAAAGATCAAGCTAATTTTTAGGTACCCATTTTTCAATGGGTCCTCTTTTGTTAGCAACAAGGGTCTTGGGAACCCAAATAGACCAAGCAATATAACCATCATAAGGACCAACATATTGTGCATACACATCACCATAATAATCACGCATTAGAACATAGTGAGGGTTAGCACTTCCCGCAAAATCATCATGAGACATAGTTTTACCACTTGTGGTCTTACTCTCCACAATGGTCTTGTTGGTCTCTTGTGCGGGCTTGTCCTTCTTCTTCTTATTGTTCTTCTTCTTGGTTTTGGAAACAAAACCAATGCCCCCTTTATCACCACTACGCCTTTGCGTTCTCAAAATATCATCAATGGACTTGTTGCCTTGTGGAAATGTGGCCTTATCAAGCTCCCCCTTCAACCTAGCATTCTCTTCAAGAATAGTTGTGCTACTGGATGGAATGAAGTTACTAGGTGAAGGAATATTGGCCAATTGAGTTTGAAGCGTTTCATGGGACTTTGTGAGTGACAAGAGTTCACTCTCCAAGACCTTGTGAGCCTTGTTAAGCAAACTAAAGTCCTCGGCAAGTTTTTCATGAACCACACCAAACTCAATCTTGTCCTTTTTAGCCCTTTTGTATTTGGCAATAGCATGATCATGCTCTTTGATGAGTTTGTTAACAATAATGTCATTAGCCTCATCAAGCCCTTCAAGTTTTAATTCAAGTGACAACCTAGTTTCTTGTTCTTCTTCTAGAGCATTGTTTAAAGCTTCTAGCTCAATCATATGTTCATGCCCAAGTTTACATCTTACATCTAGAAGCTCTTGAGTATGTGAGAGTTGATCTAAGATGTTCCCAAAATGTAGCTTAGCATCACCTTCTATGTTAGTCATAAACTCATCAAAGGCAATTAATTCCTTTTTAACATCAAGAGACATCTCATCATCAATTTCATCATTATCTAAGTGAGTAGAGCGGGATGATGAGGATACCTCCGTTCCTCTTGCCATAAGGCAAGTGACGTTCTTGGTGGAAGAGTTCTCATTTGGAGAATCTAAGAGTGAGAATGTCGGATTAGAAGTGGTGGCTAGAGCAGCCACACCATGAGAAGTTTCTTCTTCCTCATCTTCATCATCTTCATTGTCGGAGGAGTATTCTTCATGAGTGATCAAGACAATTTCTCCCGAATTCTTGTTGATGGGATTATTTTTGATGAAGGGTTTCTTGTAAGGTGCCTTGAGAGTCTTCTTCAACACAAGCTTACCACCATGATCTTCTCTCTTCTCATAGGGGCAACTTGCCACAAAGTGATAGAGGTCACCACAATTGAAGCAAGTTCTCAACCTAGTGGTATTCTCTCTTTTCCCATTTGGATTGCTTCTCCGTTGCATTTCCATCTTTGCCTTGGCGGGGTTCTTCCAAAAGTTATTTGCATAGAAAGCCATATATTGACCATGAGCAACCTTGACTTCATCAGGATGGTCCATGGAAATCCCTTCATCACTATCATCTTCATCCCCATGTTCCACAACTTTGGCCTTCAAAGCAACATTGACAACATTGCTCATACCAAGGGCACGAGCACGGGCATCTTTGGCATTCTTGGCGGCAACCTTGAAAGCAGCCATCTCTTGCATAACTTCATTTGAGGTCATGATATGGTAGTTGTGTCTTCCTTGTAGGCTCTTCAAGTCGGTGGGCTCAAAAGGCATGATTGCACTCACATATTTCCTTTTTATCCATGCATCATCAACATGTGAGGCACCCACATTCCTAAAAGCGGTGGCGGTGGTCTTGAGCCTTCGGTACACGTCTTCGTGATCTTCACCTTCTTTCATGTAGAAGCCTTCGGCTTCATTGCTTAAAGCATCATACTGGTTCCTCCTCATACTCTCATTTCCAACAAACAACACAGTGAGAGCATCCCAAGCTTCCTTGGCAATGCTAAAGTGCTCAATGTGTGGATAGTCCTTTGTCCCTAAACCTTGTTGAATCATATGCAAAGAAGTGGCATTGATTTGACTATTAACAATCTCTCTTCTTGTCAAGTTGTTTGGATCCCCAATAAAGAGTCCATGCTCGATGATGTTCCATAGTTCAATGCAAGAGCTGCTCATATGAGTCCTCATTAGTGATTGCCATTGAGCAAAAGTAGCAGATTCTTCAAGCTTAGGTGGGTCTGTAGGGGTTCGTAGCATGGAAAACAAAAAAATTCTACCGCATGCAAACAAACAAGCCAAGATCTATCTACTAGATTGTAGCAACGAGTCGATAGAGGAACTCACCCTCGAAGATTCCAAAGCGGTTAACGAGAGCAGATTCTCGTGGGTGATGAAGTCGTACTCTTGCCGATCTCAAGATCGCGTAGACGATCCTTCCGGCGCTGCGTTCCGGCAGCGCTTCCGCAGTCGGTCACACGTTTGGTACTCTATGAAGACCTTCCTCTCCCTTGTTCCAGCAGGCAGCGGAGGTTGTAGCACTCTCCTCGCGATTCCGGCAGCACGACGGCGTGGTACCGGAAGTAGAGGGGAGATCTCGCAGGGCTTCGCCTTAAGCCAGAGTGAGTATGGTGGACTATGAGAGAGGCCTTGGCGATCTAGGGTTTAGAGGCACCAAGGGATTTAGATCAACCAGCAGCTAGGGATTAGCTAGACGGCGGTTTAGAGGAGCTCTAGGGCAGCCGCATCTAGAGGGGGGCGGCGGCTGGCCTAGGGTTTAGAGGGGCGCCGGCTAAGGGACAAGGTGTAGGGAGAGGGGGCGCCCCCTCCCTTTCTTTTATAGGTGGGAGGGGCAGCTAGGGCTAGCCGAGTCCTCCCCCAACTCCCTTGCTGGCCGGCGGTTTGGAGGAGAGAAGGGAAACCTTCTCTTCCCAGGTTTCCTTCTCTCCCTCCACTTCACAAAATAGCCGTTTGACTTTTCAAATTGGCGTTTGACTTTTTCAAACTAGGATTTGAATAAACCCTTTATTTTGTCCAGTGATGACACCTAGTACATGATGCAATCATTCCAACTTGTTATGACACATTCATGTACCCTTCCCCTCCGGAGTGCTGGACATTCCGGAACCTTCTAGAACATTCCCGATGAAAACACCGGAACCATTCCCGAACTCCGAAATAGGACTTTCCTTATATGAATCTTATTCTCCGGACCATTCCGGATTTCCTCGTGATATCCCGGATCCCATCCGAGACTCCGAACAACATTCGGTCTCTTACTCATCATTCCGTAACTACTCAACAACATCGAATCCTTAAGTGTGTCTCCCTACGGTTCGTGAATTATGCGGACATGATCGAGACACTTCTCCGATCAATAACCAATAGAGGAATCTGGAAATTCATATGGCTCCCACATATTTCTACGATTACTTTGTGATCGAATGAACCACTTACATACGATGCCAATTTCCCTTTGTCTCACGATAGTTTACTTATCCGAGGTTTTGATCGTCGGTATCTCTGCATACCTAGTTCAACCTCGTTACCGATAAGTACTCTTTTCTCGTTCCCGTGATATGTGATCCCTTGTGAGCCAGTCACATGCTTGCAAGCCAATTGGATGACATTCCACCGAGAGGGCCCAGAGTATATCTATCCGTCATATGGATGGACAAATCCCACTCTTGATCCATGTGCCTCAACACATACTTTCCGAACACTCAATGCCACCTTTATAGCCACCCAGTTACGGTGTGGTGTTTGATGTCATCAAAGCATCCTTCCGGTGATGGTGATTAGCATGATCTCATGGTCGAAGGAATTAGGTTACTATGTATCAGAAAGCTTATAGCAAATGAACTATATTAAATGACTTGATCTTTATGCTACGCTTAACTATAGGAGTATGTCCATCACATCATTCTCCTAATGATATGACCCTGTTGTTAATAACATCTCTATGTTCATGATCAGGAAACCATGATCATATATTAACCAACAAGCTAGTTTAACAAGAGGCTTTACTAGGGACTCTTTTATGTTTACAAATCACACAAGTATTAATGTTTTCGGTTAATACAATTATAGCATGGTATGTAAACATTTATCATAAGTATGAAGATATGATAATAACCACTTTATTATTGCCTCTTGGGCATATCTCCAACAGGGTCACCTCTATTATATACATGAGGGTGAGGGATTGGAGGGTCGGGAGAGTACCATGAATCACGGTGCTCACCCTTCCCACCATCATTGTGTGTGGAGGAATTAACGTTGTCTAGTTTACCCCCCACCACCATACCCTCGGGGGATACTGACGTATTCCCCTTAGGTAAAATGGATGGTTGATCCTCTTGAGGAGATGGGGGTGATGAGCCTTCTTTGTCTTTAAGAAGTTGCTCAAGCATCTTCTTGACTTCGTTGACCAAGGAAGAGCTCAATCTTGTTTCCAAGTTTTTGAGATCTTCCATGGTCACCGGGGTCGGCTCACTACCACCATCCCCATCATTGCTACCCATATTCTCTTAGGCGGTAAAGCCTGAATAAAGAGCCGAGACTCTGATACCAATTGAAAGGATCATATGGGCACCTAGAGGGGGGGGGGGGTGAATAGGTGCTACTTCAAATTTTCTTCTTTTTAAAATTAAGGTTTGACAATAAGGTAAATTCTCTAGATAATGCAACTACGGTGAATTTACCTATATGACAATTATGCAAGAGCTACCACAACACAAAGTAGTAACAAGTAAGATGCGGTAAAGGATAGAAGTAACCAAAAGGTGGACGCGGAGACACAAGGATTTGTTTCCCGTAGTTCCTTCCTTTTGAGGGGAAGTACGTCTACGTTTGGAGAGGGGGTGGTTTCAAACCACCAACGCCACGAAAGGCCTCCCTTGTTCTCCGATGAATCTCACCCCAACGGGATCGATTCACCTTCCACTATATCGGCAACCTTCAAGGTGGAAGCCGGCACTGTTACAAGTTTGGGGCACACATCCACAACTTAATCGGAGGCTCCCAAATACAAGCAAGCTGTCAAAGCAATCAAAGACAAGCTTGTAAGAACCAAAACAAGAACTAGGGTTTCCAAGAAAACACTAGAGCAAAGGGGCCCTCAATGAAATGAGGGGGAAATGAAGATCTCTTTTGGTGAAGTAGTAGATCGTGGCCTCCTCCTTCGATTCCCCAAAGATCAAGGACTTTGGGTGGTGGAATGAGGAGATCTTGAAGATTGAGTGGCTCCAATAGTGGTCTTGACTTTAATGTGTCTGAGCAATTTGTCCCAAGGTAGGTGGAGGGTATTTATACCCCTCCAAGAAATCTGGCCGTTGGAGCCTTTACTGCAGCGGTAGTACCGGAAGTTCAAGCGGTACTACCGGAGAACTCCGGTACTACCGGACCTGGCACCGGACGACCCTCATTCAAACTTCATAACGCACTGCCCACAGCGGTAGTACCGCAAATGGCAACCGGTACTACCAGACGTGCAGTGGAATCAGCAGCTTTAGATGAAAAAACTCTCTGTCACGCCAGGTAGTAAAATGCGGTACTACCTAGGCAGACAGAAGCTTTTTGCCAACATCCAAAAAGTCTCTGCCCGGAGGCAGAAGCTTTTGACAAGTGGCCAAAAAGCTACTGTCGCGCTAGGTACTAAAATACGGTACTACCGCTTTTTAGTACCTAGCCCGGCAGAGGCTTTTTGACAGTTAGTCTAAGCCTTCTGTCGCATCCGGTAGCAAAAAGAGGTACTACACCACTTTTTGGTACCGCGCCAGGCAGACAGTTTTTTGAACATTGCAAATCATTTTCAATTCACCTGCGATACACTTGGCAAATAATTAGTCCGATATGTGTGTTGTTATAAAACACCAAAATCACTAGGGATAGGAAATGCTCTTTCAGCGCGCGAGCTTTGGCGTCGGCGGTCTCATGGTCCTTGGCCTCGGCGATCTCACTATCCTTGGTGGCGGCGGCCTCGCGCTAATCATCTTGAGCTCATGGCGGCGGACAGAGAAGCAGGGGTAGGGTTGGGCGGTTTCAGAGTAGGCAACGAAGAGGGGCGACGCACAACCTAGGTTAGGATTTTGCGTCTGATACCATGTAAGATAGGTGAACCACACGTAGTGGTGTCTTGTATTTCTTAATATATAGAAGGATTACAAGAAGTCCGAGTCACATACAACACGGACAAAATACACAATACATAACCGTATATCTATACAATACACAATACGGTCATATGTTCTAACATAAGAAGCCAACCTTCTGAGGAGCCCTCAACACTCGGGGTCGCGGACCCGATATCCAGCTATTCCGCCACGTCGAGTGGACCGTCAACACCACCTTCCAGGACCGCCGTACCGACTCGAGCCACGGTGCCGCACGACTCAGTCACCTATTTACCTTCCGGTATTTCACAGCTGACCGAAGTAAATAAATCGTGTTTGTTTCAATCAACTTTGTAATCATCAAGCAGCCACGCTAATGACAAAGCTACAAATATTACAATTCAAGGACCAAGAACTTAAAAGAGGAATTGTGGAGAAAGAAATGACACTGTGCATGCAAGTGTGCAATCAGCAAGTTAATATTATGTTATCCTCGCATACCCAAACTCCCACACTCACATCCAATATTTATTCCGCAGCCATGTGCACCCCAAGAAAAATAGTTCTAATGCTAGATAATCACATCTACCTAATTTTACTACTAACCTGATAAGTGAAACGTACACAATAAATAGATTTGTATGCCTGATCGATGGTTGAGTGAACTTTTCAAACAAAAAGATAGATGCATATTTTCCCACCCATAGCAAATCAAGTGTTTTATTGCCATGTTTTTTTCAATATGGAAGAAGGAGAGCACAAGAGAATTCTGGTAGTACTACTTGTGTATTCTTCTTTCAGTCAACACAATGTACTGACATCAACTCTAACACTCCTCTGACTGAACATTGTGTAAAGTCTCTGCTAGACCATATTTGTAGAAGTTCTGTCAAATCAAATTAATCAAAACAGATCAATTAAAATTTCCATGCCAAGACACATCAATCACATAAGCGGCTAGCAAGAGCCTCTGCAAACTCTGAGTCTATTTCCTCTCAACTGTTAAAACTTAAAAGTGGAGTGCAGGTGGGTGACACCAAACTTACTATAACAGTGTTTAAGTGGTCAGTGAGCAACAATATTTTATCTTGTCATCCAGGACCATCCGACATCCATTTTTGCTAGTACTAGCAACAATCTTTTATCTTGTCAACAAGCTCAACCTGGGAGATGGTAAACACCAATAAAACGTATGCTAACAGGTGCTGATTGCTCTGTCTTTGCTTGCGTGGCTAGGCGAGAATAAAACGTATGTCAGTCACTTAAGTCTGAAGAAGATAATTCAGCTTTCACTAAGCGTCGTCATGGTAGAAGGTGGAGTCCCTCGGCGTGGCCTGCCTCCTTGAACCTGAGCAGCAGCTTGTCGAGTGTACCGGTGGAACAGCGCGCGCCTCGGTGACGCGGCTGCGGAGCGGCGCGTTCAGCTCGGCGCGTGCCCAGACTACGGCGGCGGAGGACTCAAAGCAGGTGACATGCTGACTGACAGCGGCGGCGAAGGATGCGGCGGGAGCAGAGGTGCGGAGCGCGGTGGAGAGAAGAACGGACAGCAGGAGAGGTGGGCGTTGGTGGAGGGGAGCGACTCAAGCAGCTTGAAGGAGACCAAGGGCGCGTGGCGGCGAAGGAGAACAGGGAGGGAGCTCTCCGGGACAGGGAAATGGGGTAGGTCGAGCAAGCGGCGGAAGACGGTGAGCGCCGGGAGCGGTATGTATTATGTAATCCATGGTCACAAGAGAAAGGTGCGTGCGCGCGCGCGGAAGGAGGATTGGCGCGCCGGAAGCGAGTCGGGCTGTCTCCGTGTTCTAGGAGGAGAACACAGCACGGACCGGTCTCGAATGCATGGGTGTGAAAGACGAGACCGGCAAGAATTCCAACTCTAGGATTATCGTCAGGATATACTAATGGCCAATCTAGCTAATGGTCTAGCTCTGCGCCTCCCTCTGCCTTTCTCTTCTCTCTCCCTCCCGAAACCCTTCCTTGCATCTCGGAGCGCCCAACCATGGCCACGTCGTGCTTCCACAACCCCAGTTCCAGTTTCCCGTCCATCGGCTCGCCGCCGTGCCGACCTCGAAGCAGCAGCAGCCACGGCGTCCAGCCTCGTTCTCCCCCTGCGCGCGTCACGCTGGTGCAGTGGACGCCGCCGCGCTTCGGGTGGACCAAGCTCAACTTCGACGGGTCCGTCCACAACGACGGCAGCGGGCGCGCGAGCATCGGCGGCGCCATCCGCGACGTGCACGGGCGCGTCCTGCTCGCCTTCGCCGAGCGCACGCCGCACGCGCACATCGGCGTCGTGGAGGCCCGGGCGCTGGCGCGCGGGCTGCGGCTCGCGCTGGACTTCGGATGCCGCCGGCTGGCGGTGGAGGGCGACGACCTGACGCTGGTGCGGTTGCTGCGCTGCGAGTCGACGCAGACGCGGATCCCGCGGGAGATGCAGGACGAGATCATCGCGCTGCTGGGCTGCTTCGAGGTGTGCGAGGTGCAGCACACGTACCGCGAGGGCAACTCCGTGGCCGACGCGCTGTGCAAGGAGGCCTACAAGACGTCGGTGGAGCGCAAGGTTTGGGTCGACCGGGTGCTGCCCTTCCCGGTGTGGCAGAAGGTCGAGGACGATCGCCGCGGCGTCATCCACGAGCGCGTTCGTCCGTGAAAGGCATCAGCGCAAGATCCATGAATTAAGGTATGTGAACGTCGTCCAGAGTCTTTCACGTTCCCAAAGTTTATGGCCACGAACTTCGAACTTTGAAGCGATGGCGCGACGGTCCAAAAACTGATCAGCGCGACTGATTTTTTCAGGAGAAACAACGCAGACACGACAAGGCAATCGGCAACGCAGATCAAGACTGATCATGCCTAGGAACTCGGCGACCTCCTGCTGGGATCAAGATTCAAGCCTTGCAGTTCGACGACCACACCAAGAGCAAGATTCAAGCCCTGAGATGGATCAGCGCGAGAAAATGCTGGGAGGGATCAAGATCCTGGACTGCAGACAAGCTTCGATGCGGCGGCAAGACGAGGCGATCCGCAGCAGCGACTAGCCAGATCCGCTCCACGAGGAACACACGCAGTAGGAGGAGTAGCGCGCGTCGATCATGTACTGTAGTACTCTAGTTGCAAACATGTCATCGGAACATCTTTCTATCAAAGATGAATATACGTGATATTCTTGTCATGGTTGTTTGAATGCTGATCGAAAATAGTTATGCCAACGACTTGGAGAATTCTTGATGTTATGAAACAGTTTTGGGGACGCTGAAAACTGTGATGGACATGTGTGTGCGCTGAAAATTGGGGGAGGGTGGGTTAGGGCATCCCAAACAGCGGCTCACAAAGGGACCCCCCGCATCTATTCCTGTCAGACCAGACCGAGGTCATGACCCAACGCCCACCCGCAAACGGAGCCACAAGCCCGAACCGGTCCGTTTCGGTGCATTCCTGGTTCAAAATTGGGTCGGGTTTTCGGGGGACAGACAACCCGCGCGTCCGAGCGGTGTCTTCCCGGGCCCTGTTGCCAGGGACACATTCTCCTTCTCTCACCGTGGACGCAGCACCGCCTTCACCGGCCGGGCCCCATTCGCACCTCCAGGAGCCGCTACAAGTTTCCTTGCAACTTTCAATAATGAATTTACCATTATAATCTTTGGCTGTTGCACCCATACCTCATTTACCTTGGTTAGCATCATATACATTGTCAACATTATTAATTTTTAATATACCTTCCGGTGGACTGACCACTTTTTCTGTTTTCACTCCCTCGGTTTTCGTTTTCTTTTCAAAACCAAATCAATTCTTCTCTTATCGGCCTTGCATGTGGCTACCCGTAATGCCTTTTCTAAAACTATAAAAACAACTGAGTTAAAAAATAACCTATCAAATTGTTAACCAATGGTCCAGGTAAAGAAATTTATTTATGTTGGCTTGCCGCCGTAGGGAAATTGGATATGATCGGTGGAGAGGGCAGTGTTACACACCACTTAAAGAGGTGCCGAACGGGGCGCCGCACACCCTCTGCACCCAGCCGGTAGTAGGTCGCGACCCATAAATACTTATTTTTTATACCCCATCGCCTGGTATAATTGCCACGGCGAGGGTTCCGGTGGATGGGAGGAAAGGGGATCAGGAGAGAAGGAGACTTAGGAAGGAAGATCAGGACCAGGCTAGTTCATTTCATTTCATCAATAGTTTGTCCATTGCATGTCTGGACTATTATATCAACAATCCAACATGCCCAAGCCTAGACACTTTACTGCACTATTGTATATTCGGCACAACCCCTGGAGTCATTACATTCTTTTTTTTTTTTTCTTTTTTTCCTTTTCCCTGCGTTTTCTTGTCCTTTTATTTTAAAAATGGAATATTTGTAAATCATTATATTTTAAATCACAATTTTTAAGAAAAATTATGAACACTTTTAAAAATTTAAATCATAAACATAATTTTCAAGCATGAACTTGTTTAGAAAAATCATGATTTTTTTTCGAAAAACATGAACATTTTTTCCCGAAATAATGATTTAAAAAACATAATCCAGATTTTTTAAAAATCATGAACAATTCAAATTTTCAAAATCATGAAACAATTTTTTCATGTCATGAACAAAATTTTCTAAATAATGAATAACTTTTTATAAAAAAATCATGAACAGTTTGAAAACTACATAGAAAACATGTTAATATGAAAACACTGAGAAAAGAAAAAAAAAGAAATAAAAAACCAGGAAAAAACGAACCAAAAAAGTATACTCAAGAAACGTCAAGCAAGGTGGGCTGGCCAAGAACTGCGAACGAAGCGCAGCGTGACGGGTAATTCCTAACGGACTCTTCTTACATCGCGTACGGAGCCGATGCCTACTACAATTCCCTCGCAGGCCGGCCTAAATACATCTCCCGTCAGTTCTTTCTTTCTGTTGTCCTATTTTTTGTTTTTATGTTTTTTAAATAACGTGAACAGATTTAAAATTTGAATTGTTCCAAATATGAACATTTTTATATTTGAATACTTCGAAGTTAAAAAAATTCAATTTGATTTTTTTTTCAAAATCTGAACGTTTTTATACAAAAAAAGAGAAAACAAAAACAAGAAAAAAGGAAAAAGTTACAGCGAATTACCTAGGTCGGCCTACCGCGACATCTTTCCGGCGTGTGCGTTGTATAGGGCCTCCCGGCACGACTCTCGTCAGTGAAGCCAAAATGCTACTTGCCGCTCAATGCGGCGCGAGCGCGCCGCACTGCATAACATTCATGGACCAGGACCAGTTTCGATTTTTCCCTTGCCGGTT
Source organism: Avena sativa (assembly GCA_916181665.1). NCBI lineage: Eukaryota > Viridiplantae > Streptophyta > Magnoliopsida > Poales > Poaceae > Avena > Avena sativa. The sequence goes on from OV702280.1 coordinate 432,851,599, forward strand.
TTTTCAGGTGTTTTTGTGTAGGTTTTCAGTTTGTTTTTTCTACTGGTTTCTGGTTCTTTTTTCTGCTTGATTTTTCGTTTTTGTTTCTTATTTCATTTTCCTTTTTTCTTTTATTAAAATAGTTTTATCTAGTTTTTAAAAATTGTTCACCAATTTAAAAATTGTTTATTACTTTGAATATTTTACTCATGACAATTTTTTGTTCACAATTTTAAAATTTTGGTTTACGATTTTCAAAATTAGTTCATGACTCGCGCCTTTTAAAAAATTGTTCAGGAATTTTAAAATTTGACTTATGAATTTCAAAATTGATTCATGAATTGTGAAATTTAGTTCGTGGATTTTAAAAATTGCTTCGTGATACTTTTAAAATCTGTTCATCAGTTTTCAATATGAAGTACTACGTGATAATTTTTAAATCTACCAAGCTTTCTCACTTTGTTCAACTGATTAGAGCATCTCCACTAGCATCTCCGCTACCTAAATTTGGCACAGTTACGTTCTCAGGAAACTCTTGGGCGAACTTTGGTCCGGACTTCTCAGGCCATTCCTAGAATTCCGAGAACACCGGACGAAGTGAGACGATTAGATCCGACCAGTCAGCATATATTCGCCCATATTCATCCAAAGTTTGCCCAAAATTCGTCCATATTCGTCCATATTCGACCGTATTCATCCATATTCGCCCAAAGTCTGTCCATATCGACCATATTCGTCCAAAGTTCGCCCAAAACAGCCTATATTCGTCCAAAGTTCGTCCATATTCGCCCAAAGTTCGTCCATATCGACTATATTCACCCAAAGTTCGCCCATATTCGTTCACATTCGCCCAAAGCTTGTCCATATCGACCATATTTGTCTAAAGTTTGCCCAAAACCGTATATATCACCTAAAGTTCGTCCATATCAAATTCGCCCAAAGTTCGCTCATATTTGCCCAAAACTACTTATATTCGCCCAAAATTCGCCCGTATTCGCCCAAAGTTTGGCCAAAACCGCCTGTATTCGCACAAAGTTTGCCAAAATTTGTTGAATTTTAGCGAAACGCGTGAACTCGCTGAAACGCGAGTGAAAAACTCAGCCTTTGCAGACCGAAAACTAGTTTCGTCCGAACCAAAATATGTTCGGATTTCGGTCCAAAAACGGCCAAGAAGTGGGGATGCTCTTAGCATTAGGAACTAGGAACATGAAGATGCGACGTGAACATCACCTAGCTGACTCCAGCCTAAGAAGCAGTGCACGTTCCTAACAGCTAACAATGATGATCGATCTAAAAACCAACTACGAAACCAACGAACTCCCACTAATAGGCCTGCTCATACCGAAGCTCCGCAGGCGGCACGATTCCCAGGCACCGTAAGCAGCGGTGTATAGCACCTCCCTGGAAGACGCACATCATGGGAACTCCTGTACGCAAACCTGTGCGGCCGATGCGTCTTAGGCGGGCCTGTTAGGCTAGACCGCACTGCATTTTCTCTTTTCTTTACTGTTTAATTTTTTACTTTTTCTTTGTGTTTTTAAATATTTTTTTAATTTCTAACACCTTTCAAAACCCGACCATTTCAAAATTTAAATATTTTTAAATTTAAACTTTTTTAAAATTTGAATATATTTTAATTTTTCAAAACCAAAACAAATTTCAAAATCTGAACAAGTTTTAGAACTCAATACTTTTACTGTTGAACATTTTCATTACATAATTTTTTTAAAATTTGAGCAAATTCAAAAACTGAAAAAAATTGTGAACATTTACAAATCTGAAAATAATTTTCAACTCTGTTTTTTCCAAATAAAATAAAAGAATAAACAAGAAAACAGAAAAAAGTAGAAAAAAACCGAACTGGGTTGGCCCGTACTGCATGCCGGGTGTGCGGCGCGTAACCCGGCATGCGGTATACGCCAGTATGATTAGTATATAGAAAATCCCGCACAGCGTTCCCCAATAAGGTGTTGAATTGCTAGTTGAATGGTTTGGCCCGCCATACATGTGGGCCACTTATTTGGTCTAGTACACCGGCGTGTTAGCTAAGCCCACTACGAGCTTACCTTTTCCATTGGGCTAAAAATCTCTTCATCGTCCTACATCTCTTCACGAACGACACGCCCATCCTCTCGAATACCCAAACAGGCAGTTTGCTGCTCCGCTGATCCGCCTCACCGGCGCCGCAGCGCCGCCGCGTGGGTTCCTGACGTAGCGCGCCTTCCTCATCCGCCTCGCCCGAGATTTGAGTGGGATCGATCGTCACGTCATCGAGCAGCGAGATCAGCGACGCAGCAGGTTTGTTCTGTCCGCCTGTCTCCTCCTGTTTCGACCTGCTCGCCCATCCATTGTACCGCGAGGTTACGACACTGCATTCGATTGGTACTAGTACTACAATCTGGACCACCTCACTAAGCCAGCCACACCACATGTGCTCACTGCTTAGCTCTGAGAAATTCAGATTTTGGTTTTGGCACTGATGCCTGAGAAACGATGATCAAATGACCGTCTGGTAAGCGTTGCCGTGTGCCCGTGTCTGACATGGAACACATTTACACTGCAAGGTCCAAACGAAACTTACATTATGGCTGCTTCTGCTTCTTGGAAACTAAGCATATCCCCAGCGGAATGATATAAGGTCGTTGTCTGTCATTTGATCGTCGGAGAGGGAATGATATTTACTATGCCTAATGTTTAGTTTCTCTGATTATTACTTGGCATCAGTAAAACATAGAGATATGAAAATTGAAAAGTTGCATGTTGCCGGCAAGAGTTCTTACACCTGCTCTTATGTTCACAGTTCATATGTTTTAAATACTGAATCATTGTGTGGCACATATCGAAAGAAAGAGGGCGCCACATTTTTCGGAATCTGAACCTGACGGTGGAATGTCTGGTTGCAGTCATTCGAGATGACGTGCAGATGGTGGAGCTAGCTTTCTCACGTGTAACTGTCTAGTTATGTTCTGCAGTTTTCTCTAGTGTTGTGTGTTCCTGTGTTTGCCCAGCTTGCTTTAGCAAGGGATGAGTGTGGAGATTGCAAATCCCTTGCAATCTGCCATGTTTTTTCTTCCCTCTACTTTAATGAAAATAAGCAGAGCTCCTGCTGTTCAGGGTAAAAAAAATCACTGAATCATCAACCATATGGAGTTTGTATGTTGAGATATTCGTATTTGACTTCGAGACGAGTCATGATTCCGACCCTTAAAACTAGCTCTTGTCACTATTTTACTGGTAAATGAAAGGATTACTTTTAGAATCAGATGTCCTGTGGGGCCAACATATGGTCAGTCATTTAACATTTCAGCACAGAGTTCAGAAGTATGGTTTCATCTCTAGTTCGTTATAACTTAATCAGATTTCCATATCAGCTTGTCATTATCTGATTTTTGGTCGTCAGTGGGCTTATACAATTTTGCCAGTATAAAGTACATGTTGCATACTTGTTTCACCTAAACCTGCACTTATCGTTTTCCATTGTTAACTGACGGTCATATCACAAGCTTTTTGTGGGGCGATTCACTTGAACAGCCAAGGGTTTTACTGCACAGCATCCCAACAGAGTTTCTTCAGCTGGATAGCCAAGAGATGTATTTACAGCTGGACTCAAATAATAGTTTGTAAATAAAGAGTATCAGCGTGCCTCAATGTGATGAAGATACGAGGTTTCCTAGGGACAAGTTGGTTTCCTTGTGGAACTCCCAAACAAAGACACGATTTCGCTTACCACAGAGCCCATAAACTGAGAAAACATTGACTTGTTTTTATCAACGTCGATCTATCTAGTAATATGTTCTATATTCAGATTCTTCTTCAGCGATATTAATCCAATGTGTTATATTTGGCCGTATCTGGTATAACTAGCGTCTTCCCTGGGAAATCCTACTGCATTTGTAGTGGAAATTAAACTACTAGCGTAAATTTGACGAACATAGATTTTAAGCAGGATGGAAGAGGTTCCAAGATTTTTTCCATGAAGCAGAACGATCATTAGCGTGATATCACAGTGTTATAGTATATGATCTGCACTCCTGTTCCTTGATCTGAAACTATTAGCTACTGTTCCTCGTGGTTCAGTGGTTCCGTTTGACCTTTTTCAGGGAAAAGAAAACTGGTCTGAACATTATTATGATATCTTTCAGCACTAAAAGAACCTGCAATATCCCTTTATTGACCAGGACTAAAGTGCAAGTGCAATATCTCTTTATAGTATCAGCTGTAACTTTGTCTCATTAACATGTTGATTTTGCGAGCTTATCACTGCAGGCTAATCTTGCCTTTTTCACTGCACACTAACCCCTTGCTTTCTGCATCCAGGAACTGGAGAAAGGTATGGAAACTCCAGAAATGGTAAGCCCAGTGCTGTTCTTGGGCTGCCACACATCCAGCTTCGTCAGGTATCCCAATAAAAACACATGGTAGCGTAAAATATGTTATCTTTTGATGTGGCCACCTTTGGCCCAAGAATGTCGTGGTGCTTTGTGTTCCTCTAGAACTTCTGTGTGTCTTAGCTATGCACATTCACACAATAGGCGCCAAGCAGGCCAGACAAAGCTAAGACACTGCTGTTATCTGCGTATTACTGTTAACTGTTTCCAGCGTATGCGCGACATTTGGAAGTGTCTCTGATCATTATTTTTTCGAAACTTTCCCCACTTTCAAGGCTCACAGGCTGTAGCTTCAGCTAGATTCTTCTTCTAGTTGCAACTCTGCAACTCCTTGTTTAATAAGTTGAGAGCAGTATGCAGTACCTGGTCACCAGTTTCCCTTGATGCAGCTTGATATTCGAATGGTTAAATATAGGTAATTTCTTCAGTTGGTGATGATGATGCTTCCTGGCAGGAAAAAAAAACGATTCCGTCCGTAATCGGACGCCAACAGTTTGGACACTGCAGAAGATGGTATTCAGGCTGGCACTGCAACTGCAACCCAACTGTATGGGTTCAGAGTCGAGTAGGAGTGTCCAGAGACCCAAAGCAGGGGAAGAAAGAAGAAGTAGAAGGCTGCAGGGGGATCCGGGCCGGGGCGAAAGGGGGCCGCCGCTACAGTGCGGGGGATGGATGCCCCCTGGCCTGGGCGTGTGCACGTGTGAGTGAGCCTGTCGGGCGCGGGGCCCCATGGGCCGGCCGGCCGGCCGGGGGTTCCATCCATCACGCATTCACCCACGCACGCAGCTTTGCTGGTGCCCGCCCCGCAGCAGCTGTTGCGTTGATTGACGCGGCTGCCCTGCCCTGCCCTGTGGAGTCGGAGCACACCCCAGCAGCCCAAAGCGGCCTTCTGATTGATCGATCGATCGATCGATCGGTGCAGCAGCAGCAGGAGCAGGAGCCGGTGCCGTGCGTGCGCGCGGCCGTGCGGACACCGCACATGCTGATGCTGATGCATGGCCGCCCAGCCCCGGCGCGGCGTCGCACTGTTCATCGGGGCTCAACCATGCACAGTCCACACTCCACAGCCGCTGCCGCTGCTACAGTGACCCCCTACTACTGCTGCAGTATATTCATTCACAGGGTGGTGGTGTTACCTTGATGGTATATGGCTGGTTGTGGTTAATTCTCAGAGTACATGGTCAAATGATTTGATATGCCTACACCTGCACTGGGGGCCTAGGGAGGATCATCTACCCTCTCCAGCTGTAATGCTACATGCAGTGGCGAAGGACGGAAAACAATTGAGGTCGGGCGAACTCTAAAAGACTAAAAGATAAAAAAGGTTTCAAAGAATCTCCTGTATCTTCTTCCACTTGTTTGGGGGCCCTAGATTTTTCCATATATTTTTTCACTTCTCACTCTTGCTCTTACTCTTCGTTTACCATAAGACCCATAACGATTCCAGTATCATGTATGATTGGTTTAGTGTAGCTTTCACTAGAAAGTGGTACAAAATATCTTGTCAAACCAATTCACAATTTATAAATTTACCAAATAAGACAAGAGTCTTCTACCTAAGTGCAAAAATTCAGAAGAAATAGTACCTTTTCTCATTTTCTCCTTTGCTGGCCCCATCTCTTTCCAGCTCATCTTCAACTTTAATTTACATGAGGATGCCTTCAGCAGTGCCATCCCCGTTGGTCCGCTTCCCACTATCGGATACCCCGCCGTTCGCCAGTCCCCTGCCTGGTCCAGTACTCCAGTTTTGTCTCCCACTCTCCCCTCGATTGGAGTCTGGAGATGAGGCCTCCGCCAGCAATTTTTTGCCGCCGCTTCTCTGGAGTCTGTTCGTATGCAGTTGGACGATGCGAAGCGAGCAGCTGGAGGCTGGATTGGTTCACTCGTTCTGCCCAAGAGGCAAGAGGTCAAGACTACACGGCCCAATAGACTTGGAGCCTGGAGGTCACGTACGCTAATTATTTTTCTTTTCTATTTTTCTCTAGCTGATCGATACATACGTTTGTAGAGACTTTTTAGTCGCGAGCCAAGGTAGGGCGGTCGCCAGACCTCGCCCTACCGAGAGCCTCGCCGCTGGCTACATGTACTCCCTCTATTTAGAAATATAAGATGTTTTAGATTTATGAAGGAGTTGTATCTAGACACCTTTTAGTGTATAGGTTCAAATAAATCTATACACTAAAAAATGTCTAGATACATATCATTTACAAACCTAAAACATCTTATATTTCTAAACGGAGGAAGTATGTACGAAGATAAGACCGCAATGCATTGCACATCCTTGCGCTGCTTGCTACATGGTCTTCCACAGGGAATGGATGAACATAGGCATGTACTATACCTGAGGCTTAATTTGGATGATCGTCACATTAGCAAATGGAGCAAATGTCTCATGCAATCCACTATACACCCAGCAGGCACAGTAGTGTAAGAAGGGGGCAGAATTGTGGCACTGCAGAGACCAGAGGCACCCGGCAGGCAATTAATTTGGACATATCCTAACTAAGCACTACTACCAATTCTCTGCTACAGTGCTGCTGCTGCTAAGCATCACATGATCACCACCATTTGGAAAGGGGTGGTGGGCCCTGCCCGCCCCCTAATGATCCTTTTTTAGACCCAACACGGCAGGTGTTTGTGTCTCTAGTGCCCCTACCAGATGATACCCCTTGCTTAACATATCCCTGCCCTACTCGTCTTGAGACATGCATGTGCTGCTGCTGCTGCCTACTACTCATCCTTCATCAAAGCCTTGCGATTGCGAGAAGACATCATCTACTAATCCCTTCTTGTTTAATTAGAGTTGATTTTCGCAAGCAGCGCAAGAGGAGTAGGGAGCTGGGAGTAGATCGTAGCTAGCTAGGGGGATGCATGCTGGCGCACGATCGTACCGCTACGGCCGAAATATTTTATTATACGTTTTCCGAGCATATCTTTCAGCGATCACAGGAGGCTACGCATCCCCCTACCCTGTGAAGCTGCTGGCCCAATGGAGGCAGGCTTGCTACAAATGGAATCCGTGCTGCCGATACAGAACTGGACAAGTAAGTTTCTTTTTTTCCCTTTCGTTTGTCCTCCGTTTTTTCTTTTTTCCCTTTTCCTTTCCCTTTCTTTTGCACATCGGTAGGTGCACGCTTTAGTTAAAGGGCATATATGCGTGGGGATGTAGTAGTACATGACATGATACATACATAGTTTTATTTTTATTTTTACTGTAGCAGACAACTTTGTCAAAATCAAAAAACGAATTGACAAGATACATAGCATGTATACAAAATTAAATTATTGGTATGTCATTTTTCAGTATATAACGTACTCCGTCTTTGCCAAAATATAGTGCATATTATTAGTTTTTTTCTTCAAAATCCAAACAATACAAAGTTTAACCAGATATGTAGAGTGTATCATCTACAAGGTCAAATACATATAATACGAAAGTATGTTTCATGATGATTCTAATAATACTAGTTTGATACTGATATGTGTTTTCCACATAGTTTGGTCAGACTTTACATTGTTTCACTTAAACAAAAAACTAAGATGCACGACATTTTGGTAGGCGTATAATTCAGGAGGATTTTGGAGGTCGCTCGGCTCGTCTATTTGCTTGGGCCCACTTGTAAGGGTTGAAAGAATAAAGGTTGAAAAAAGCAAACATGCAACAAAGTACCAACTCAAATCACTGTAAATAGGAACATGCTATGAAAATGGTAGTTATACGAAATATGGATTGCAAGAAAAAGTGGAAGTTTTGTTTTCGTTTTGGTGAATAGGGCCCTAGCAGTAAAAGAAAAATTGAACAGTACAAAGAAGCTGAGCAAAAACAAAAATTACACTGAAATTCTTGAGAAGCTCTTCATCTTCAACATCCAGACCGTGTTGATGGCGTGTTGACGTTGCCGCTACTCCCTGAGCCGTCTTGACGTTGTTGATTGCAGACGGGAAGTCGCCGAACGGGTAGAATGATGAACCGCTGATGAAACTCCTTGACGATCTGAAGATCCCCACAGTCCGAAGAAGTCCTCGAGGACCACACCACTCCCACAAGCTCCTCGAGGTCGCCGTCAAGATGGGGTTGAAGCCGGAAAGGTCTTATTGGAAGAAACATCGTCACCACCACCTGAACGTCGTCCCACCAGAGTTGAACACTAAAAACAGGAAAATAAAGCCCTCCCACTGGCAGGGGCGCCCTAGATCCACCATATCTTCCTGGCCCGAAGGCTGTAGAAGCGAGGAAAATCAACGGCGGCGGACAGGAGGCAACGGAACCCTAGCTGCTTTTGCAATGAGGAGTAGAGGGAGGGGAACGAATAAATCTACCTCATATCTTTATTTTCACACGGTCAAATCCATTAAATTCCACATGTATCACTGGTCAGTGGAGAGGAGCTGGCGTGATGGGTTTTGGAGCATCGGTTTGGTGTATGCGCTGCGTATGTAGCGTAGAGAAATACTAGCTACTACTAGTACGGCGCTAGTACACTAGGGGGCGATCGATGCATGGGGTAGAAAGACGGGAAGCGTGAGGTGTTTGAGTTGAGAGGTGAGGTGAGACTAGAGAGAGAGGGGCGTGCATGCATGTGATGGTTGGCCCAGCTCTATCACGTCCGGCTTCTATTGCGCTTTCTTGTCAAGCGACAAGGGGTATCCCTATTGCATCTATTTGCTCGTAGAAACCGGCCGGCCGGCATTTGATTTGATTTGTTTCCTGCTATCGATCGGCTCTCTCTCTCTCTCGGAGTTGGAGAAGTCTCTACTGTTAGGCCACAGTAGCGCAACCGACCAGTACCAACCATATACACCCACTCCATGCACAGCTAAAACATTAAATATATAGATTAAAACATGCATTCATATATACTCCAATGTGTATGGCACTGATAGTTGTTCCTCGCAAAAAACATTTTCGGTTGATTAAGAATTTCCTGCTGGAAATTGAGATTGGTTGTGTGTCTTAGACTATCTCTAGCAGATACCACATATCGCAGTACTGCAAAAGGCGGAAGCAGTAAACCGGAAACATAATTTGTGATATGGAAAAAAAATGGGACGGAACAAATGCACTAAATCCAAACTGCATATTTAAAAATCACCACACATTGTGGCCAGATTACATAGAGGTGATTTTGATCATCTAGATCTACATAGAAAGTTTAGCAGAATTCGATGTCGCGCCCTGCATCCAGACTTAACCTAGCATGTACGGAGCTTTGCCGGCGGTACCTTCTCACCGGATCATCGACGGTGGCTACGACGCATGCTTACTCATCATTGGTTTCGGCGTTGCCGAAGTCGTCCATCATGAAGTACGCGTCGCGTAAGTGGGGCTTCCTGGTCCTCAATCCACCCCATGTACTCACGGAGGGAGACGCGATAGACACGGAGAAACTCGCGCTTCTCCGCCATGCGCGCGTCACGGCGGAGCTTCCGGCGTTGCACAATCTGCATGACCGTGGTGCACAGTGAGTGGTACTTGGCCTCAGTGAGCAAGACCGCCTCCTGCTCGTCGTTGACAGCAGGCTCGCGGAAGACCGGCGACAGGGCGTACATATCCGCCAGCAGCAGCTCTTCTGCCTCGTCCGCGGCATTGTCAGGCGGAAACGGGGGGGGGGGGGGGGTGCGCTCACGGGCGCCGTTGCTGTGTGCCTGCACGAGGACGCGCTCGCGCTCCCCCTCCACCGACGGCATGCAGCGGCAGGCGAGCTCGCAGCCCGGAGCTCCTCAGACGACATCGGCATCGGCAGTCGCATCCGCCCAAATCGCTGCTCGATTGGCCGACCATGGCAAGAGGGGGGGGTGCACACGGAGGTTGGCGGCGGCGATGTGCTTTTCGTTGGAGGAGTCGGCCAGAGACGAATGCGGGCGGCAACGAGGGTTTCTGGGCAGGGGAGGAAGGGAAAATGAATGCGGTATCCCGCATCCAGCGCCCCCCGCACCAAATATATGCGGGATGGATGGGCCTCGATGCGGGAAACCACAAAAAAAATTGCGATACAAGCCATTTCGCGATATCTAGAAAGGCCATTTTTTGGCCGCGATACCGCATATCAGACCGAAATTTTGCGGGCCATTGGATATGTGGTATCTACTAGAGATGCTCTTACCCCCTCTGTCCGGAAATACCCTGCATTTTGGGTTTAGTCAAGGTCAATATTTGTAAAATTTAACCAAACATATTGAAAATTTTATGTTCATCTATAATACAACATCAGTACCATTAGAATCGTCATAAGATATATTTTCATAATATATATATTCGGTGCTATACATGTTTATAATTTTTTCTATATGTTTTACCAAACTTTATAAAGTTTGACTTTGACTAAACCTAAAATGGAGGGTAATTATTAACAGAGGGAGTACTTCGGATACAAATCCAATAGGAGTAGCAACTAAAAAAAAGGATTTATTGGGTTAATTTTGTCCACATGTCATGATTGCAATTAATTGATCGTGCGTTGGTATAGTACTACCAACTCTGCAGGTATACGAATACGTGCTGTCATCTTCATTTCGCACCTCATGCGATGCATGTGTGTTAGGTCTTAATTCAAATCACCATCATGATGCATTATACAGTGCAGCGTTATCCAAGTACATCCTTCCCTCGAGTACGTACTGATTATACAGTGCAGAATTATCCAAGTCAGCCAATTATTAGCATAAATCAACGGGCGTATCTTCCGTCACATGGCAAATGTGGACACCTAATCCACCGTTGATTCCTCAACCAAGAAAGAAAAAGAGAATGAGCAGCTTCCATGATGAAAATCAGTTGCTCTAATCTGACATTCGGTCGAATAACGAACCTTTTGTAGTGCTTGTTGGCCGTATATAAGATACCTCCGTTGAAAAACTGGTGCCGAAACAACAATTCATATTTAATCAGGTCGTACGCTAGCTTACTGATTTTCGGAGCCCTCTGCATATATATGCATGCAACTAGCTAGCATCTCCATCCGACCCATACTAGCATCTATGCAAGGTCTAGCTAGCCAAAGCGTGTCATTCAAAAACCTAATGGCACACCCCTCTAGGCACCATCCTCTCACTCAGCTCAGGCGACCCCCAAACTGCAAAGGGAGAATGAGTTAGTTAAGCATAGGGATTTGGGCATTATGGCATCCCTCTCCCTCCATGCATCATCGACATCGTCATCATCATCATCATCATCATCATCTCTCTCTAACTTTTACTCTCTCCTGCTTCCTTCTACCATGCCTTTGCATATGTGAAGGCGAGTAGAGAGACGACATACGAGGCGCACATGGAGTAGAGTAGATATACATACTGTACAAGGGCACATTCATGTGGTTTGGGGATGGGGACAGAAAGGGACTGAAATGAGTGAAAGGGAGTAAAAGAAGAGTCAACTCGTGTATCGCACAGGGCTCGAGGCCAAAGGCCGGCCACAACACCAAGTACTCAATTATTGGGGGCTCACCCACATCACTGTCAATGTCAAATTTTAAGGCCTCCTTTTTAATCCTTTCTGTACCCAACGGCATGAGAGAAAAATAAACAAATATTTACTATTGTGCAAGGTGTGAAACAAAAAGATTTCAACTTCTCACCACCTATGTTCCTGTAAAAATAAGACTTGTAAATTTTTACAAAAGTCAAATGACATAAACTTTGATCAAATTTTTAGAAAAAAACTACCAACATATACAGTTCCAAATCAATGTCATTAGATATATCATGACGTATGTTCTCATATTATACCTATAAAGTATCATACTAGATTTATCTGTAAGTTCGTTCAAACTTTACGTCTGTTTGACTTTGGAAACAAAATTTACACACCTTTTACAGGACGGAGATACTAGTACATTCTCCGTGGACAGATTTTCTGTGTGCAAGTCCCGGGGAGCTGATACAAGTCTCTTTGGGCATCTCCGTATGCTAGCTTGTGTCCCACAGAAACCACTTTTGGTTTTCTACAGAACATGAAAACGTTCTAGAAAGACTCTCTCTCTCTCCCTCTCCCTCTCGTGTGCACCTGTACAACTCTCGGCCTCGAAGTTAGTAATGTGCATATGACCTATACCTAGGTCATGCCACGTTGCCACATTACCTCTATGTAAAATAACCAACTCAGATGGGAAAAGTATAAACGAACATGAATCTGCCTGGTAATAATGTGGCATCTCGGATTTCGACTTACAAGCTTCGGTATTTTCAGAACCACCTAGCGCAACTCGTGCGCCAAAAGTTACACCGGAATAGCTCGAGAGTTGACGGTCAACATGGACTATTTGCTATGACGGTACACCATCTACCAGCCCAGCAACAACATGGTTCTTTTTATATTTGTATGCAACTTAACAATCATGCACACTAAATATATACCTAAAACTGATTTCACCAATCAGGTTTATCAATCCGGCCAGCTAGCATAGAGAGTCTTAGCAATTTACAATACTTTGAGGGGAATGTCCAACATAAAAAGATGGAATTTGAATCTTGGAGGGGAAATAACATCGAAAAGAAGATGGACATAAAGGTGCTACCCCACACAAAGTCACTAGATAGCTAATTAATTAACTAACACATCATAAAGGGACATCAAGAGTTCCCTAGAATGTCACGGCTAAATCTATCATCATGAGGAGGAAATCACGACAAATATGCTGCATATGTAATAATTCTCTCATCACATGAGAAATGCAATAAATAAAGTGGAAAATAATATGCTCTTCTCCTTTTTGCCTGGCCCATATGGTTACTGTTTGTTGCATGTAGAGCACTGTCCATATGTGCACTAATAAAGACAAGTTAGGCAAGTTTCTTATCACAGGGGTCCTTTACTTGATGCTCTCGTGGAAAAATGAATTATGCTTTGACCAGCATTAAAAACGAATGTACATGATATGAAAATATAAGGTTAATCACTATCTAATTTAGTGTTGGGAAAGTAATACTACACCAATTTTCTCTAGTTTCCAAAATACCGATACAGTTAAAATAAAATCATATGGAGCTTGGAGTTGTGAACTCAATTGTAGAGGCACAATGATACACGTATTCATATTTCTTTGAGCCCAACGGACGATATATGAATTGCGTCATGATTAAATTCACTCAAAAAGCAGGAAGGGAATATATTCGTTGATATTCCGTACCTCAAGCATGGTTTTTGACCAAATCGTTCTTGTGTACTTAAAAAGAAGGAATGAAGCGATGGGCATGCAGCAGAAATGTTCTGGTGCAGAATTACAGATTGTCATTTTCATAAACTTTAGTTATTCTTGGTGATGGCACTTAGCTGTATATCTTCGAAACTTAACACAGACCTCTAGACCAACCTCAACCACCCATGTAATTGCATGTAATTCAGCTAAAAAAACATGCATGTAACTAATATATTGGTTAGTTGGTCTATATCTAATCGGTCAGGATGAACTCCTATGACTACACACGAATGCCACAACATATTAACTCCCAAGGACACTTCCATTCAAAAAGAAAAAAAGGAAATTCCATAGGAACACTCAACCCCGAGCACAACGATTGATCATATTAACTCCGATGTTTCCACATGGTTTGTGTATTTTGATTTTTGGAAACATGCCTTTTGAGCAATGACTGCTTCATCACTAATATGTTGTTTATGTGATAAAAAATTATAACCGTTAGTAAAAAATCATATTCATACGAATTGTTTAATGGATCAAAATGCGCCTTTATTATCAAACAGATGGAATATATTTTGCACATTTGGTTTGACATATTCCTCTTTTTTAGTAGACAAACTACTCGCGTTTTTCTGCTTCGAGGTTATATAAAAGCTTTGCGTCTTTTCATTGAGCAGAACACGCGTGCATACGATCGTTCTCTGGTCTCTGGGCTCTAGCTAGCAGCTAGCCAGCTATAGCTCGAAAGGATGGGTTGAGTTCCTGATCAGCATCATGCATGAGACGCGCACTGTATTACCAAGAGTTGATAGGGACCCCCTAGGGAAAGAGCAGAGACCTAGCTAGCTAAGCTAATCAGGCTACCTCTAGCTTAACCAACAAAAGTGGCTATGGTCGTCCATGGATGCACTTTGGGTGCATCTGTAGGATCGGAGCTAGGATGTTTATAGACATGCAGGCCAGAACACGTGGACCCCATGTTAATTTGCTAGCATGTTATAATGTTTTTACTGTGCACATATGAATGGCGAAACATTCAAAATGTAAATGTATACAATAACAATCGAGGAAAATATTTTTTATCTCTAAAGTCTGGTAAAAGATGACAGTAATTAATTGCTCCACATAAACACCAGACAACATGAGCCCTGAATCTTTCAACCCGAAAAATCTGGCCCCTTCCCCAATCTGAAGAGTTTTAATGGATAAAACAGGGTTGTTTCGCGATCACAAATAAAAAAAAATTAATTACCATAAAATTGGAAATATTCTATGCCGGTCCCTTGAATTACAGCGATACCACAAATATTGGACCTTAAACCATGAAACTAGGCAAATTTGGTCCTTAAGATAACATAGCGATTACTTAGAAAAAATGTATAACAAAGACAACAAAATATGGAGAACAAATTTATTTAACTAATTTAAAATAATATATTATATATTTGAGGTATTTCGGAAAAGAACATGTAGGACAATTCAATATTTCAATCTATGTAAAAAGGAGGAACTTATAAGTGTTACCAAATAAGGAAAATTTAAGAAAATATTCAAACTAAATAGTGTGTGGGGGCGGGGGTTAAATGCACCATGTATAGTATAATGATGTTGATTTGAAGGATCAAGGGTGTTGGCAACCCAAGAGTTGTTGAATAGGCGGATAACAAATTGTGTTCCAAATTAATTATTTTAGTGAATGTCAATACCCGGATTTGTAATCCCAGATGACTGTTATGCCATACATCGCAATCCTAGGATTACCATTTTTCGAGATATAATAGATTGGATATCACAGTATATCATCCATTACAAACCATACATAAGGTCTTACAACAAATAAAGGATGTCATGATCCAGTCTTAATACAAATCAAACTGTGGAAAAACGTAATAATAATGATAGCGTAGGCGAGACTCCATCTTCATGGTCACAGGCAATGCTGATAATGGGAAATGATCCTAGTTGTCGTAACCTTCCTGCTGTCCGTCCTCCTGATAGTCCTCTTCATAGTCTGGCCACGGGAATAGCCAGAGACAAAGCCATGTATACTCTTTAAGTACTCGTAAACTAATACTAATAAGTAAAGTGAGTTTTAAGTAGGAAGTACTAGGATCTAGGTTGTTTTGCAAAAAGCCAGATTTATTTCTATTGAGTTCATAAGCAAAGAAATCTACTTGAAAGTTTTATAACACCTAAGTGGGAACTTGAATTTCATATCACAACCCTGTTGTGGTCAAGTCAAAGTCATGATTCATTTCACAAGTCATTTTGAAAACATCCGACGACGGAACAATATGGCCACTCCAACTGTCCATAACCGTGGACGCGGCTATTCGAATAGTTTGACACTCTGCAGAGGTGGTACACTTTCACCATAACATTCGATACATCCGTCAGGAACAATCCTAAATTCACCATACTCAGTATGCGGATAATCAATCCTAACTTTTCAATTACACGCCCTAGTATAGGCACCTCTCCTGTGAGTTTGGCCTCCCAACCATGACCAACTGTCATGTTGGGAGCTGCACATGTGGACAATCTTCACAAGGTAACCTTAGCTCAAACCTTGGCCGCAAGGGAACCCATACTAAGGTATATAAATTTTTAGTCAAGCCCTACCCAAATTTCGGGTATTGTGGTGGCACGGTAAAATTGGAATGGTATCGCATCCAGACAACCATCAGTTTTATAAAGAGCCAAGGCTCATGCCTCAACATTTTCATGATCAAAATCATCTGGTGTTCAAGAACACATGTCAAAACATTTCAGTAGAATGACTCATCATTCTAAGGTTTTCATAACCATTTTCACCAAGTATTCCCATCTAAGGTGATCAAGTTTTATGCTTAGCACTAGCATCTACAGGTGAGGGTGAACACTAAAAACGGGTGGTAATCAGGTGTGAATGATCTAAGTTCAATCTCATGCCTTAGGATGACATCAAGATTACCTAACTTAGCTTGCATAGATAACATGCAAAGTTGCAAGTATAGGCTTTCCTTGTGCAGAGCAGTGGTTGAAGTTCTCCTCGGCTTCTTCCTCGTAGTATTCTCCTTCCTCCTTGTATCCTTGGTCGGTACTAGCGTCTATAAATAAATACGAGAACACAATCACCAAACAATACTTAACTACTTTTATTTATCACACCAAGGTTTTCACTAGATGATCTAGGATCATCACAAACATTACAAAGATTAAGGCAATAGTTTTATTTCCTTTATTTTGGAAAAGTAATTTCTACTCATTGAAAAACTACTTAAGATTTAATATTCTCCAACTAAAACATGGGATCATGTTGACACATGTCATCACCACATATTTCAGTACTTGGGAATGTGATTTAAAGTGGTGTCATAATTTAATAAGGTTTAACCTTTTTATTTTAATTAAATAAAGTGACTAGAAATGCCGATGGGGCATTCTTTTATTGCTTGTCCATTATGTCTGAAAGTAAACCTAGATATTTTTACATATTCAGAAAGGTTTAGTTAAATGTGATTTTTGAGAGTTGTAATCAACTCAAAAGCTTTTGTGGTTGAATTTTGAAAAATGTTTGAATGCAGAAAAGCTTCTGCCTTGTTATTTTTACTATAGGTGATCTACAATTCTAAATGGTTTGAATTCAAAGAGCTTGGATTAAGAATTCCAGTACCTTTCTAAAAAAATTGGTTTCATGCATTTTGATTCAGCGAATCGACCTGGGTTGATTTTTGAATCTAGGTACATAATTGAGTTTGAAAATAAAAGAATAAACCTAAATTCAAACTACTGGGTCACACGGGAATGTAAATGGGCCGGCCCACGGTGCTCAGCGTGCGCGGGTGGGTTCAAGTGGGTGTACCCACCAGTCAGCAAGACAGGGGTGTGTGAAGCGGTACGGGGTGATCTAGACCGCACGATCAAACTCTAATCGAACGGCTGTGACATATCGTCTCCGTCGGGCAACGCTGGCGAGACAGAACCCTAACGCGGCCAGTGGGGCTCTACGGGGGCTCACCGGGGCTTAGGCGAAGGTTGGCGACGGGGGCGAACGACGAAGTCGATGACGGCGAACCTCCTGGTACCGGCGGCTTCTCCCGGGGCGGCTCCAATCGCTGGCTCCTTTCTTCCTTCTCCGCGACAGACTCCAGCCAAATTCCGGCGACCTGTTGCTCGCCTTGCTCCGGGGATGAGTGGGGTGGTTCTGAGAGAGAGGGGAGTGTGTTGGTGTGAAGAATTCGAGCGGAGGTGGCCTCTATTTATAGTGCCCAGAGGGGACTGAAGGGAGCGGGTGGAGCTCGTCGTGGTCGTCGGTATAGTGGATAATGGCATGCGCGACGATAGGGGCGGTGATGTGCTCCCTGGCTAAGCTCAACGGCATGGTTACACGGGGATGATGCGAGACGGTTGGAACGCTGCGGTGCTCTGGGCGGGTCCGACGGGATGTTTTATGGCGCGCCGAGGCTACCAGTCGCGTGGCGGCGAATGGGGTTGTTTGGCGGTCTCCTGGGACGGTGGTGATCACGCTTGCACGCGGCAAGGGCGGCGTGCGGTCTGTGGGCGCTTGTCTAGTGCGGTGCTCTAGCGCGCTCTCGGCATGGCGCAGAGGCATAGGGCGCGGCGTTTCTAGAGTGGTCTAGTGGCTTGCTGGTCGTTGGCGTTGGATAGGGGGTGGCGGTGGACGGTGGTCAATGTCCCATACAAGGTTGCTAGGCTTGGTGCTGCTCCTAACTTGCTGTCGACAGTAGGGTGGCAAGGTGAGGCTCGACATGCTCACCATTGATGGCAATGGAAAGCTCACAGTGCTGCTAGATCTAGTTAATTGAGCTAGATGGTATACTAAGAGGGTGCTGTAAGCTAGAGAGGGAACAAGGTTGGCCAAATCACTGCTCACAATAGTGTTTATTGTTTGTTTGTTTTTTGTTTGCAAGGTGTTTGATGAAATGGACGAAAAAGATTTGAATTTGAATTTTTGGTTCAAACTTGATGGGTGCACTAGTCACATACTAGGTAGTCTCTGGCTAGTTGGAAAGATCAAGGTGAATTGGTTTGGTTGGTTTTTGAGAATTGGTGATCTTCACATATGTTAAAGATTCAATTTTGAATTGTCATTTGAATCAAGTTGCCAATTGTTTCTGTAAGTTTGAAAGGTGGGCTTGGGTTCACTTTTACTTGGTCTAGCAAGGGGCGAAAAGAAATGGAATTGTTTCTGTTTGAAATCTTGGGCTAGAAACACTCAAAGTGACCTAGTGAGCAAGATTGACAAAAATGACCATTTGCTTGTTTTGTTTTGTTTTTTATTTTCTCTTGATTTTTTTCTGCTTGGAAATGTTTTAGATGATGTTGTTTTCATCTTTAAACATTCCTTGCTATTTAGAACAATCACACAAGTCCATTCATGCATTAATACAATCATCACATACACACATGCATTCATATGATTTAATTAACAAAAGTTTTTGTTAACCCTAATTTTGGTGATTGGAAATTGATAATCATTATTTAATATTTTTGGGATGTTACAGTGAACTTGTGAAATTTTAAGGTTCAATGCAATGCAAGTGTATGCGAGATACGATAACCAAACAATTCTAGTAAGCCGAACGCAAGCAAGCTAGGGTAGCCTTGTTAAGCTAGAAGGCAAACAATAGAGAAAAATAGAGTGTACAAAGACAATGATGTAGACCCAAAGTTTAAATATTTGAAGAATTCCATGTCTCCCTTGGAGAAGCGTGGACACATAGTCATGTCAATCACAAAGGCCCGGACTTCTTGAAATTAAATGTTTAATCTCAACCACCAAGTGTAGATTTTGAGCTGTTCCGTGACCTTCAAAAACTTCTCCATCGATCTTTTAAAATCTTGAATGCTGTCATGCGATGCAAATCAGCCAAGAAGCTAGATGAAAACTTGGTAGGAGATCAAAGTTATGCACCGGAATCTAGGCTCAAATATTCTTTTCCTCAAAAACACGAAGCTCGGTGATATGAGAGCGGCAAGATAAGAGCTCAAACCAATTTCGGAAATGCAAGATCCAAAAGCATGTCTCATGTTGGTGACAAAGGGGTATATTCGGTGTTTAGAAACACGGTTGTTGGGGGTAAATCTAGGTGTATTACATGCTTTTGGTTAAGTGCCTCACAATATTATAGCATCCTCCTGCCCTCTCTTGTTTCCCTCCCTACTATTCTCGCCCCCTCTAGATCCATGTACGATAGGTCCCTCACCTCTCTACGGCAGCAGACGACGACACGTAGGGTGAGGGACCCCTCCTTGCACAATAGTAGATGTAGGTTTAATCTAGGGTTTGTTTCTAGGGTGTAACACCCTTGGATCAGCCCTATGCAAGTTTTAGCGATTCCCGCCAAACCCGCATAAAAACGATTCAAAGGTGCCCACCAGGCACTTCCGTGTGGTGGAAAACAAAGTAATACCATTACACATTAGTCCACGATGGAACCCACGGAACAGATATAAACAACACGACCCCATGAATCAAGAATACAGATATACAATACAAAGATTCAAATCACCTTGAAAACGATACACATCCGAGTACGGATAAGATCCAAATTGGGCGAAGAGCTCCGAAGAATAACCAATGGCGTCCATAACCCTGCCCAGGCCAAGCCGTCAGGGTAACCCTGCTAATGACGTCGATCTCAAAACTGCTAAAACAAAATGGGACACCGACAAAAGGAAAAGGAAAAAAGAGAGCGATCAGTACTGAGGCCAGTACATGACAAGACTTAGAATTCGGCGGCTCTCGTCTACATAGGTATGGTGGACTGAAGCGGCAGCGCAGCATGTACTAAACAACCTATAGAGACTCGATACAACTGTCGACTATCAGAGAGAGGTAAGAAAGACCTATGCGGGACCATCCTGATACTACCACCAAACATACCCATCTTGATATTTCTCACTCGAGACCAAACGGGGAAGTCCTGCCGAGGAAACTCACACGGTTGGCAGTTTATTTATTCTTTCCATGGTGGTTATCGATTTACTAGTCATATCAGATACAAGTCAAGTTATAACAATAAACTTTAGTTATACTTGTCTATGATTGAGAAACCGTGCTTCAAGTCTTCCATAACCGCAGACACAACTTTTCAAAAAGATTTACCCTGCAGGGGTGCACCAAAGTTTCCACACGCACTTCAACCCTTGTTGCCAGGTCGATTAACATACACCCATCAGTATGTCGGCGGGGACTCGGACACGACGTGTTCCCAGACCAAAGCAATTAAATGGGGGCCACCCAAATGGGCTACTTGTACAAGGTATAACAAAGTCTCGTACGGACCCAGAGGTTACATGAACTTGTCACGCGAGCAGAGGCCATAGACAATATATTCCCGTGACAGAGTGCCGCACCTACACAATAATAATAAACACTCATCGAGCAATAGGTAATACAAATTTCCTACATGGCATAAGTACAGTAGGTAACATATAAATCCCGACCTGGTTTTGTGGCCTAGAACAGTAATTTCGAATCAGATAATAAGCCGATAGGGGTGCCCATACACCCCACATGTGGTTAGCACGTCTAGTCTTGGAACAAGTGTAAGAACTCGGGTCCTAGGTGGACACAAGTGAGTGGGATAATAACCAGATCTCATCTATTACCCACATGTGCCTCTGCATTAATTATATCTACTCCCAACATTTAATTAAAAAGTTGTGATTAAATCCATGATCATTTCACCATTAAGCATGTGTCAACCACCCGACAAACGGTGGAACATCGACGATGTGAAACAACACCTGGGAAAGCAGCTACGACTCGCACGGCCAATTGTCTATCAAACAACATGTAATAGGAGGTGTCCAAGGCAATATAGGCTGCAAAGGATATAACGGGTATGAAAAGACTAAAGCATCGCAATACAAGTAGCAATAGATCAATAGGAGAAAGTAAAGACTAAAAATGTAAAATAGGTAGAAATGGGGAGATTGCTCGCCTAGGAAACAGTGTCGAAGGTTCATCCGAAGATCGGGTCGACACTCGCATAAACTCATCGGCCTAATCCGTAAAGAAGCAATGCACCAAAAGAAACACCGAATGCACTATTTAATACTACGGCAGAAGATCGGGCATGATGCATGACATGATAAAGATGCGATACGACTAGGCAATATTAAGCGGAACCGTGGTACCAACATTTAATTAGAAGGTTCAAGTTATTTAGATACCACAATTTAAATGTTGGCTTAGGAAAAACATGACATCGGTTCACTACACAAATTTAAATGAAGGCAATATAAGGCTAGATTTGCCCGCATATGGTCTCCATATTTAATTATGAGCTGAGTCGGCTAAAAGCTCCCGAACCACATGATATGAATGCAATCATGTACAATTTAAATGCAACTAGATGTCATATATTATAAAAATAGGGGGTCTTGGATTGGGTCACACATGGGTGTTCGACGATCATGGTTCGGAGAGGTCGATTGCGGAGCTAGGTTTAGGGATCCAGCCATTGGATCCGTGTAGACGATCATGGCATCCGGGAAGGCAAACTTGGCATGCCGAGGGTTCGGTCTTCGAGGGGCTTGGCGTTACGGGACAAAGATCTTCGGTTCTCTATCGACGACCTTTAAGTGGTTTGCAGATGGAGAACTGGGTTCGACGTTTAGAAGATCTTGGCGCTAATTCCGCATGGTACAGTCCTTGGCGGCATTCTTGGCATCAGACATGCTTGCAGTTGCTCCTGGAGAAACCTTTTGTGGACACGACGACGCCATAGAGGCACCGGCGTGATCACTCTCAACACCACCACACCACAGCGGAAAACCAAATATGGACCCAGAGGCAGAGCATCGGGGCACCACACAGAACAACATAGGAGATCGAAAACGGACACATGATCCATACGCGGTCGTAGGTGGTAGCGATGGGCGAAGGACAAGGGCATCGAGGTCGGTGGCTGGGTGGCTTGGCGACACGGGCCCGCGGTAGCGGAGAGGTCAGCAGCGCATTGGACAGCAGAGCTCGACGGGTGCGGCCTCCTGCAAGGCAGCGAAAGGGCGCGTGGGTGCTGCACGATGATGCTACTGCGGAGCATGGGCCCATAGGAGGGGGGAGGCTTGGTGCGAGCGCGAGGTGAGGCCGAGGTGAGGAATGGCCGCACGAGCAGTGCTGGCAGCGACAAACTCACGAGGACAGGAGGGAGGAGAGGGAGGACCCATCAGGGGTGGCGAGGACAACGTCAAGGGGCGCCGGAGGAAGAGCTTATAGGCACGTGTAGCCTATATAGCGAGGGGCAACACGACGGTGGCGGCGGGTGCGGCTCCCTGGCGGCGGACGCGGAGCTCGGTGGCACTGGATCCCATAGGTGTGATGGCTCGTCGGACGGGGAAGAGCCCGATGGCGGGAAGGGGCGGTGATGAGTGCATATTTGCATCATGTTTTATATTATTATTTTGCAATATAGATGTAGGATCTTGGTATTTTACGGCGTTCGCGCGCACCTTTTATGTTTATTTTCACCAAGATCAGGACAGATGATGGATACGATGGACACAATTCTTGGACCAGTTGTATTGGAGCGAAAAGGAGTCAAAAACAACGTAAATCACTAATTTGGAAAATATCAATAACACCAGAAGAAAACCCGAAGCGATTGGAGGACACATAAGGTTTAACGACCAACTATACGACATGAATAAATTTTTCGGCCGTATAGTTCCTGCCATATAGTTGGCGCCGACACCGCCTCCTCAAATAGGTTCTCCCCGTGCAACTGGATCGGAGAGACGACATACAGAACGACCAGAAATCGCCGAACCTCACCTCCAGAAGTCATCTGGAGGGGGAACTCATCCACTGGGGATCAATCTTCTCCCTACGCAGATCTAGGAGGCTAAGGCATCGATCTTCATCATCAACCGCTGCATCACCACCATCTCCATCCATCCAATCTACATCTTGTCTAGATCTTGTTGTAATTTCCGTACTTGTTGTGGATTTATACAAGTACTATTTATCTATAATAGATTCCATTATTTTTGCCATGATGTTGATTGCCTCCATGTCTGAGTACATCATTAGTTCTTGGGGAGATGGAGAAACCCTAGCATGGTATTGAAATAAGATAAAGTTTATTATGATATTCATCGCTGTGACCATGTGTTAGATTGTCTTCATCTTGATGTTGGGAGAAGTCGACCTCTCAATATTTGCCTCTTGTGGGGACTTGATGGAGGGAACTAATTGTTGGTAGACGGAGGTGTGTTAGCACTTACAATGACTATAACGCTATTGACACTCCTTACGTATCAACTTGGGAATCGAGAAAACTCACAAAATACTATCCATGCCATGAGATATGTCCTACGAGATCAAGTCCCTTAATAGCGCAATAATTCGATTGATGTTGATTGCTGTCTGCTGTGGTTATGAGCATGATGTGAGTAGTGGTTGATGCATATTCTTCCAAATACGGAGTTCCTCCCACACATACATAGTTGAGAATTTTCATGATAATAATCTGTATATTAGCCCCTTTATAAATGCTAGAGGTGTATCCGCTACTCCCTGAGAACGCTTTTCCCCATTGCAGTTTCAAATCTCTTTTACATACGCTATACTTATTTTCTGTATTCAGTTTGTTTTACTTTACTTATTATTCTCTTATACCAAAAACCCACAAACACCTTTTTACACAACACTCGCATTTTATCTTGTTACTTAGAATTTTATTTAGCATTTCTATTTTAGTATTTACTTCAAGAGTTATTAGACTTCAGACTCCTGCTCCCTATGGGATCGATATCTTTATTTTGAAACTAGCTACAAACAATCTGTGCACTTGCAGTCATCGAGCTATTTTCTGGCGCCGTTGCCGGGGAGCTAAGCGTTGTAGGTATTTTAGTTTTTTCTTATTTATTTTAGTCTTGTGATGACCCACAAGTATAGGGGATCGCAACAGTCTTCGCGGGTAGTATTACCCAATTTATTGATTTGACACAAGGGGAGACAAAGAATACTTGCAAGCCTTAACAACTAAGTTGCCAGTTCAGCTGCACCTAGAAATAGTTCTTGCTCACAAAAGTTTATCAGTAGCAACAGCAACAGGAGCAATAGTAACAGTAACGATAACAGTAGGATTCGATTGCGGTAGGCATAGGAATGGATGGACGGAAGTTGCATGAACGAGTCTAAACATGTAACTTCAAGATCTAGGGCATTGCAGATAAATAATAACAAGCATACAAGTACTAAAAAATCCTAGGCATGTGCTCCAAATATAGTCATACATGCTCGCAATGAGAACTTGCACAACATCTTCTGTCTAGCCAGCCCGTGGCAGCAGGGCCTCTAGGGAACTACTAGCAATTAAGGTGCTCCTTTTAATAGAGCACCGGAGCAAAGCATTAACACTCTGTGAACACATATGATCCTCACACCACAGCCATCCCCTCCGGTTGTCCCAATTATTGTCACTTTGGGGCCTTTGGATCGAGACAATGATATGTGTACACAACTTGCAGATAAGATCACAAATAATACTATCATAATGATTCAATAATAAGTTCAGATCTGAGATCATGGCACTCGGGCCCTAGTGACAAGCATTAAGCACAACAAGTTGCAACAAAGTCAAATAGCACTAATAGAGATACTAGGCACTATGCCCCAACAGATCTTATTCGATTACATGATATAACTCATCCAATCCCTACCATCCCCAAGCCTATAGCGGGGGATTACTCACTCATGGATGAGGGAAACATCGGTGGTTGATGGAGATGCGTTGGTGATGATGATGTCGATGATCCTCTCCAAATTCCCCATCCCGGCAGGGTGCCAGAACTGAGTTTCTAGATCCGAATCTTGGTTTCTGGTGGCGGCGGCAGAGCGGAACTCTTTCTGGAAAACTATCGACCCCCCCTCGGTTTTTAGGTCGAGAGGCAACTTATAGGCGCAGAGGGAGGCCGAGGGGGTGCCTGGGGTGGCTGCACCCCCTCCAGGCGCGACCAGTGGTGGGCCCGCGCCTAGGGTGGGTGTGGGCCCCCCAGACCTCCTCTCTGTCTCTCCTTCTGGCTCCGTAGATCTTCTGGTGAAATATAATTTTTGGCATATTTTATGGGATTTTTCCTGATAGTTCATTTTCTGCACAAAAACAAGACACCAAGGTAACTCTGCTGAAAACAGCGTCAGTCCGTGTTAGTTGTATCCAAATCACACAAGTTTAGAGAAGAAATAGTAGCAAAGTGTTCGAGAAAGTAGATACGTTTTGGACGTATCATCTTGCTAAGTTTTGTTTTGAGTTACGGTTTCCACCAACATAATGGATTTTGAGCATTTGACTAGTGCTAACCTACTCACCCACTTTGGGAAGCCCTATGATATTAATAAAAGAGACAACTCCAACGAAAAGACAAGGGGTTTTGAAATAAATCTTCTACTTCTTGATATTCTACACAAGAAGCAATTTACCAGAGATGAAGAAGATCCTAATCCATATGAATAAATTGCATGCTTCAAAGATATACATGCCACTTTTCAATTACCAGGGTATATTGCTAATGAGGTAAGGGTTAAACTTTTTAGTCAGATTTTGACTAGCACAACTCTCTCATGGTATAGATCTTTACCCCCAGAAGACACTACTACCTGGGATAATTTAGCTTGTGAGTTTCTAGCCAAGTATTATCCTCTATCAAAATCTTTTGGAATCATGCATCTTATAATGACTTGGAGGAACCCTCCTAATGAAGGACTAGTAAGAGCTTATATAAGATTGAGGTATATACACTTTTAGTCCCACATCTTGCATCGTAGGAGCGTTTTAATCCCACATCTTACAAAGTGAGCAAAACTAGTCCCATAACTTGCATTCTTAAAACATTTTAGTCCAATTTGATTGAATTTCAGCAAGTTTGAGTAAATTCGTCCATAATTTTTTTAAAATGATCCCTACATATTTTTCTATAGCATTTGTGTCCCTAGCACGAATAGACAAACAAGTTCATCTGTAAGTACATATACAAATAAAATAGTTAAAACTCCAGAACGTCAGAGGGACTCAAACTCAAAACCTGTGTATAGCTAGACACCAACACAAGCCATTACTGCAACAGATACTATTGATTAAAAAGAAGGAAGTAATTATTTTATATAACATGAAAGCACACACGTACGGTAAAAATACAACTAAAAGTATCAAAAACACCTTAATATATATATATATATATATATATATATATATATATATATACGTGTGGGTAATTATGTAAGGATTTTTATTGTGCGAAATTTCAACCCAACCGATTTGTATTGGGCTACACACAAAAAATACAATTCTAACATGATCCGAAGGCGCATAGTTTGTAAACCTACATCTCTAATTTTGTTTTTTTCATCTAGCCCAGAATACAAATTATTTGAATTGAAAATTTCGTTTTTAGATTTTTTCACAACTTTAAAACAATATTTTTAATATCCAAAATAAAGAATTACATATAGCCCGGGCGTATATACTCACTCAATCAATATTCACCTCACTCGTGTGCGTGCTTTTAGTATACATAAATTTCTTGTTTTATGTCCATTGAGCTAGCTAGCGTGTTGCCTAACGACAGAGGGATTCCCCCCTCGCATCTCGTGTCGCCCCCACGAGGGCGACGGAGGCGCTAACCCTAGCTCCCGCCGCCCCATCTCTGCTCCTCCCCTCCTATCCTGTCGCCGCCCGGCAAAGTCCGAGCGGTGCGGAGGCGGCAAAACTTCCTCTAGCCGGTGCTGGAGAGCCATCGCGGGGTGCCGCTGCTGGCGGCGGTGCGGCATGGAGTTGACGATGGACTCGTCTGGCGGCGGCACGACAGGAATATGGTCTTAGGGCGGTACGACAGAGGGGATGCTTCTGGCGAGGACGCTCAGGCCTTGGCCGGCGACCTGCTAGGAAGAGTGCGGGTACGGCGGCGCAGCCGAGGTCCTTCGGCGGCGTGGCAAAATGGAAATTCTCAAAAGTACTATTCTAAAGTAGTGAAAATTTCAAAAAAAGAATGCAAATTTTCAATCCGAAATGATTTGTATTCTCGTTTACATAAAAAAGACAAAATTATAGCTAGGTTTGCAAAATGTGCAACTTCAAATCAAGTTAGAATTTTCCCTTTTTTGTGTGTAGCCCAATACAAATCAGTTGGGTTGAAATTTTGCATAAGAAAAATCTGTACATCATTGCCCACATGTATATATATTTTTTAAAGTTGTTTTTTATACTTTCATTAGTATTTTTTACTGTCCGATGTGTGCTTTCATGTTATATAAGAAATTACATCCTATTATTGAACCAATAGCATATGTTGCCGTAGTGGATTTTCTTGGTGTTTTGCTACCCAAAGGTTTTGAGTTTAAGTCCCTCTAACGCCTAGAGTTTTAAATATTTTATTTGTATAATCCGTACTAACAGGGTGGTGGTCTGTCTGCGCGCCAAGGACAAAATATATAGGGATAATTTTAAAAAAATTATGGACGAATTTAGCGAACTTGCTTAAATTTAATCAAATTGGACTAAAAAGTTTAAGGATGCAAGTTGTGGGACTAGTTTTTCTCATTTTGCAAGATGTGGGACTAAAACGTTCCTACGATACAAGATGTGGGACTAAAAGTGTATATAGCTCTATAAGATTTAAAGATTTACTTAATCAATGTCCTCATCATGATTTGCCTGAATGGTATTTATTGATATCTTTTATGGCGGTTTAATTGAACCTAATAAAATTGAACCAGACTCTTGCACGAGAGGAGCTTTTATGAATCTTCCCATAACTAAATCTTGGGCTTTACTTAATAGAATTCGCGATCATAGACTTTCATAGAATTTTGGTCTAGAAAGCGAAAGAGGCATGAAAATAGATTATGATTGTATTCATAACTATAATAAAAAGGGTCATGTTAAAGAATTATCTAAAAAACTTTATTTGGATTCAGATCTTGTGTTGCATGTTGTTGAAGGTTTTACAGAACACATCAAAGCTCCAAAAGAGGGTTCGGTCAAGTATGATCCACCACCCGAACCTGAAAATAAAAGAGAAGTTAAAGCAACACTGGCCTTCCTAGAACCAATATATGAGATATGTTTTCCTAACACTGCGCAGAAGCATATTTTGGAATATGAACAGGTTAAAGCAGTATAGGAGAAGAAAGAAGAGGAAAGTGTGCCAAAAGTTGAAGAACATTTGGATGAAACTAAAGATGAAGAAGTAACCAAGGAAGAATTTATGGCTATGTATGCACATTGCAACATAGTTGAACTTGATAAAGACACTTCTGTGTTGGTTGAAGGTAAAACTAAGGTAAAAGATGTGGGTAAGTCTATTCTTCCCTATATATTTAAAGAAACCTCACATTATGGTTTATGTGATCTTGGTACCGAAGTTAATGTTACATCTTATAATTTTTATTTGGAGATAAAATAAGACATAGTACCGGCTACAATAGAGAATACTAATATGACAACCATTTTAGCCAATAAAACTCTTAGAATTCCAATGGGAGTAGTTGAAGATGCAACTATCACAATTGGCAATAAAAACTTTTCTATTGATTTTGTAGTTGTTGATATGCCAGCTGACACTCTTTGCCCAATTATATTTGGAAGAAACTTTTTGAGCGATGTAGGTGCCACAGTTGATTTCAAAAAGGAGATTGTGTCTCTTAAGCTTGGGGAAGTGATACGTCCAATTTGCATCACCATTCTATATCATAATTTCTTGGATGATTCTTGGAGGATGGACTGCCGTAGTCTAGATTTTGATGGAAAAGAGGTGTTTTGATGCAATTTCACGAAGATCAGAAAAATACTAAAATAATATTGGAAAATTATATTTTTCCAAAAGACGGAGTGTCGTGGTATTGTACGGCAGATGCTACTGGGGGTAGCTTACGTAGAGGGAGCAAGGCGATGTAGGAGAATCCGGGAGCGAGATTGGCACACGATGTACCCAGGTTCACGTCCCCTCAGTGGAGGATCGCTACGTCCTGCTGTCAATCCAGTATATGATCATAGATTGGTTTACATGGGAGCCGCCGTAGGCGGAGGAAGAGACTAGATCTGATCTAATATGGAAGAAGATGTCCCGTGGGGGTGCCCCTGGTGGCTTTATATATGCAGCCAGTTAGGGTTTACAAGTGCTTTGGTGGGATTTCTGTTGGAGTCGCTATCTTGGGCCTCCAGTCCACGCCAGTCGCCTGGGTCCAGTATGCACCAGTCGTCGTATCCGGCGAGTCGACCCGCTCTATGTTTGGCGATCCAGCTAGCGAATTCGCTTCGTGGGTATACCCCGATTGGTATTCCTCCATCAGTAGTCCCCGAGCGCGTTGTCAATTCGACGCGGGCTTGAGGCAGGGCGCGGAGAGTCTTGATGATGGGTCGTGGCGAATCGGTGACGAGCTCCTGAACAGAGAAAAGAACCGTGAAGCGGGAGGCGGTCGACATGAGCCAGTCGGTGATGGCCAGTTGGCGAAAGAAGTAGGGTGTCGGTGAAGCAGCCAGTTGCGGCGAGTCCCCGAACATGGAGTGTGCCGAGTCCCCGAGCGCGGCGAGTTGCGAGGTGGAGCGACCGCCGAGTCCCCGAGCGCGGCGAGGTTGAACGACCGGCGAGCGCCGAGTCCCCGAGCGCGGCGAGTGGCGAGCTGGAGCGACCGACGAGTCCCCGAGAACGGCGAGTGGCAAGGTCGGCGACCGGCGAGCGTTGAGCCCTCGAGCGACCGGCGAGCGCCGACTCCCCGAGAACGGCGAGTCGCAAGGTCGAGCGACCGGCGAGCGTCGAGCCCTCGAGCGACTGGCGAGTGCCGAGTCCCCGAGCGCGGCGAGGGTGAGGGCGAGCGAGCGGCGAGCGCCGAGCCCTCGAGCGCGGCGAGAGGTGAGGCCAAGCGACCGGCGAGCGCCGAGTCCCCGAGCGCGGCGAGGCCGAACGACCGGCGAGCGCCGAGTCCCCGAGCGCGGCGAGGCCGAACGACCGGCGAGGGCCGAGTCCCTGAGCACGCCGAGTGGCGCTGTCTGTAGCGTGGCGAGTCCCCGAGGGCGAGCCACGGTCGTGGATCCACGCGCACACGCAGTATGCCTAGGAGTAGTCCCCGAGGCTCGAGTTGGCTTGTAGAGGCGACTTGAGGCTCTTTAGAGATGCATATTCTGAAAATAGTAGAGGTTGCTGCCGAGCATAGCGAGTGGCGAGGTCGAGCGATCGGCGAGCGCCGAGCCCCCGAGCGTGGCGAGTCCGTGATGATTGCGAGTCCGCGAGGGGAGAGTCCCCGAGCATGGTGAGTCCGCGATGATTGCGAGTCCGCGAGGGGAGATTCCCCGAGCGTGGCGAGTCCGCGATGATTGCGAGTCCGCGGGGGGAGAGTCCCCGAGCGTGGAGAGTCCGCGATGATTGCGAGTCCGCGAGGGGAGAGTCCCCGAGCGTGGCGAGTCCGCGATGATTGCGAGTCCGCGAGGGGAGAGTCCCGAGCGTGGCGAGTCCGCGATGATTGCGAGTCTGCGAGGGGAGAGTCCCCGAGCATGGCGAGTTCGCGATGATTGCGAGTCCGCGATGATGTTGATTGTGCTGTTTCTGTTAGCGAGTCTCTCGTCTTGGCCCGGGGGCCAGTCGCATGGCGACTCCAAAGATGGCTCTCGGCTTGGCGTTCTTCCTGGACGATCCGAGGCTCGGTTTGCGAGTCCTCGTCCGCAGTACTTAGCCGTGCGAGTCGCACTGTCTAAGGTTGAAGAGGACATGGTGCTGTTTGTGTAGCACTACCATTTGCCTTGGCCCGGAAGGCCAGTCGAGCAAGGCGACTCCAATGATGGCTCTCGGTTAGCGTTTTTCGTGGACGATCCGAGGCTCGGTTTGCGAGTCCTCGCCCGCACTACTTGGCCATTGCGAGTCGCTCTTTCAAAGGTTGAAAAAGGTGAATTGATTTTTCCCGAGGGGAAGAGACGCCCAGTGGTGAGTCCATGCAGCGTGGCAAGCAACCCTCTCTGGAGACTCGAACGATGAAGGTCCCTTTGCAAGCGCGGCATACGCATTTGACGTAGCCGAAAATATTCGACGCGGCGGACACGGGGTCGACGCGGCAGACGGAGGTCGCGCTATGGCGAAGTCGACGCGGCGGACACGGGGTCGACGCGACGGACAGAGGTCGCGCTATGGCGAAGTCGACATGGCGGACACGGATTCAACGCGGCGGACGGAGGTCGCGCTATGGCGAAGTTGACGCGGCGAACACGGAGTCAACGCGGTGGACGGAGGTCGCGCTATGGCGAAGTTGACGCGGCAGACGGAGATCGCGCTATGGCGATGTCGACGCGGCAGGCGAGTCTGCAACGGGCAAGTCCCCGAGCCTAGCGAGTCCGCGTTTAAGCGTGTCCGCGTTTAGGCAAGGTCCGGAGAATGGAGAGTCCGCGATGGACGAGTCGCCGGACGTGGCGAGTACACGAGGGTGAGCTCGCGGTGCGAGTCCCCGAGCCTAGCGAGTCCGCGTTTAAGCGTGTCCGCGTTTAGGAGAGTTACGGAGCATGGTGAGTCCGCGACAGACGAGTCTCTGAGCCTAGCGAGTCCGCGTTCAAGCGTGTCCGCGTTTAGACGAGGCCCGGAGAATGGAATGTCCACGATGGACGAGTCGCCGGACGTGGCGAGTACACAAGGGTGAACTCGCGATGCGAGTAACGACGGCGAGTTCACAGCGGGTGAGACCACGGCAGGGATTCTCTGCTGCACATAGTCGACGCGGTAGACGTAGTCGTGTTCTAGCGGACGTAGTCGATCGATACGGTGAACCGGGTCGAGGATTCGCCCGCGGTCCAAAGAGACCTCAGCTGCCCCGACTTATTTTAGTCATGTCTCTCGCACAAACGCCAGTCAAGGAATTAGTATTGAAGCTATAAAATCAAATATGCTGAACAGAGACATGTGCGTATACGTGCATGTGGGCACCAATATGATGTGAATAGAACCAAATGAATCAAAAGGCTTAGCTATGAGCTCACGTGATAAAAGTAGTGTTTGGTATTAACTTGCCTGGTAGTGGTATCCATGAAAATTAGTATACCTGACGAGGTAGCAGAGTAATGCGATCACCGAGACGTAACCGATCGCTTGCTAGTCTTCTCATCGATCTTGGCAGGAAAACAATCACAAGTTCCGAGCTGGAGCTGTCCTAATAAAACAGTTACCCGTCCCAGCCTTTCTTCTTGGTACTCGATCCGGTCTTGTAAACGTGGGTGCAAGTAACATGCATACATGGGTTAGATCTAATCAATCAATCGAATAAATAATAAGCGAGGGAGATAGTGCATCCGGGCGTGGAATCCATCCATTGCAGAAATTGCTGGACGGACACGTGATGGCGGCCTGATTTGATGTGCCGATCAGTTTTGGCCTCGAAGAGTTGCGCAGTCGCGCTGATGACGAACTCGCTGGAGTACTCCATCTGTCCGGATGCAATCTGAGAATTGTTGATGATGAGGGATCCCGTCCGGATTATCACCCTCCAAGCACCGCTTTCCCCACGGTGGGCGCCAACTGTCGTGGTATTGTACGGCAGATGCTACTGGGGGTAGCTTACGTAGAGGGAGCAAGGCGATGTAGGAGAATCCGGGAGCGAGATTGGCACACGATGTACCCAAGTTCACGTCCCCTCGGTGGAGGATCGCTACGTCCTGCTGTCAATCCAGTATATGATCATAGATTGGTTTACATGGGAGCCGCCGTAGGCGGAGGAAGAGACTAGATCTGATCTAATATGGAAGAAGATGTCCCGTGGGGGTGCCCCTGGTGGCTTTATATATGCAGCCAGTTAGGGTTTACAAGTGCTTTGGTGGGCTTTCTATTGGAGTCGCTATCTTGGGCCTCCAGTCGGCGCCAGTCGCCTGGGTCCAGTATGCACCAGTCGTCGTATCCGGCGAGTCGACCCGCTCTATGTTTGGCGATCCAGCTGGCGAATCCGCTTCGTGGGTATACCAAGATTGGTATTCCCCCATCACGGAGGAAGCGTGAAGGGGAGGCGTAGCTAGGCACAGGGGGCCCACACCCCCTAGGCACGGGTCCCCCTGGGCCACGCCTAGGGCAGGCGTGGCCCACCTGGCCAGCTCCCGACTCCGACCTCTCCCCTATATCTTCCTCACGAAACCCTAATACCAGGGGAGCGACCACAGATAGATTTCTGCCACCTCTACAGGGCGGAAAACACCGAGAGAGAAAGATCTCTCTGGCAGACAGATTTCTGCTGGGCAAATTTCTTCCCGGAGAGGGGAGATCGTCGCCATCAACACCATCGTCAAGCTAGGATTCATTGGGATCATCATCATCATCCACACCATCATATGTACCAGCACCATCATCACCACTCCATCCCTATGTAACAATCGTGTTGAATACTTGCTTAGTTCATTAGGGGAAACTTTCCCGGTGTTTTACTATTATAGTTGATGCTTGTGAGTGGAACCATTGGATTATTGTTTATGTTCAGATTGTTATCCATTACCATACATCTTTGATCTTGATCCATATGATGTCTCATGAATAGGTCGTTTAGTTCTTGAGGACATGGGAGAAGTCATGTTGTTAGTAGTAGATTTGTGTTGAGTTATTATTCAATGGTTTAGTATTTAAGTTGTGTTATTCTTCTAGTGGTGTCATGTGAACGTCGACTACATGATACTTCACCATTTATGGTCCTAGGGGAATGCATTGTGTATTTGGATACTAATTGTGGGGTTGCCAGAGTGACAGAAACATTAACCCCCGTTAGGATACCTTTGCACAAGGGAGTGTAGGATCTCAGAGTTTAAGGCTGTGGTTAGGTTTATATATTAATTTCTTTCCTATAGTTGCGGATGCTTGCAGGGGGTTTAATCAGAAGTATGTATTAGTCCAAGTAAGGTCGGTACATTAGCACAGGTTCACCCACACAACACTTACAACACCAAAGAAGAGTACTCAACTATTTGAAGCGAAAGCACTTGACAGAATTCCCATGTGTCCTCGAGAACGTTTGGTCCTTATAAGTATTTCCACCGTCTTGTCCTTTGCTAAGAAAGGATTGGTCCACTTGCTACATTTGTTCTTTGTCTTTATTACTTGCACTTTGTTTTGTCGCCTTATCAGAAAACCCCTAAAAATACGTTTGCTAAGTATTTACAGAAATTTCCTGCTCCATACCACTAGTCAACACCTTCTGCTCCTCGTTGGGATCGATACTCCTATTTATCAAAAGTACTATGATACACCCCCTATACTTGTGGGTCACCAGGAAGCGGAAAGAGAATTACGCTTTTCCAAATTTAAAGACAAACCTCCACATATACAAGAATAATAGAAAGAAAAAACTATTGGGAAGATGGCAACTCTTTTCTTTAGTAATCAAGAAGAAGAAGCAAATGAAGACTCAAATTATGAAGAAATAATTATGGAGGACAGGTCCCTAGAAGAATTAGAAAGTGAATTCAATTCACTTCACATTTTAGGACCTCCAACTAATGAGGCTTTTGAAGAGCCATAAAATAGATGGGATGAAGAATTACCACCCCCAGAATTGAAGACTTTACTAGATAATCTTAAATTTAGATTTTTGGACAATACTAATAAATTGCCTGTTATTGTTAGTGCTAAACTTTCAGGGGATGAAGAAGAAGAACTCATGAAATTACTTAAGGACCATCGCAAGGCCTTTGGGTACTCGATGGATGATTTGAAGGGCATTAGTCCCATGATAACCGTCCACCGAATATTCATGGAGGAAGGTTCTAAACCAGTTGCAGAATTTAATAGAAGGCTGGAGCCTGAAATGAAGGAAGTGGTAAGAAAAGAAATGCCTACCGTATGCAGGTATAATAAATCCTATAAAAGAAAGTGAAGGGGTATGTCCTGTTCATTGTGTTCCTAAGAAGGGCGGTTTTACTGTTGTTCATAATAAAAACAATGAATTGATACCTACTAGAACTATTTTTGGACATAGGATGTGTATAGATTTCAAGAAATTGAATAAAGAAACTAGAAAATATCATTATCCTTTACCATTCATAAATCAAACTTTAGAGAGGTTAGCAAACCATACTCATTTTTTCTACTTGGACGAATACTCTGGTTTTTCCCAAATAGTTGTTCATCCTGATGACTAACTTAAAACAACTTTCATTAGTCCTTATGGTCTACATGCTTACCAGCGCATGCTTTTTGGTTTATGTAATGCTCCATCTACTTTCCAAAGATGCATGACTGCTATTTTTGCGGATCTTATAAAACTGATAATGGAAGTATTTATGGATGACTTTTCTATCTATGGAACTTCGTTTACTAGTTGCTTGTAATCTCAAAAGAGTTTTGCAGCGTTGCAAAGAAACCAATCTTGTTCTAAACTGGGAGAAGTGCCATTTTATGGTTAAAGAAGGTATAGTCCTTGGATATAAGGTATCAGGTAAGGGTATTGAAGTAGATATATCCAAGGTTGAAGAAATAGAGAGAATGACACAACCTAGGGATATAAAAGGTATAAGAAGTTTCCTTGGTCATGTGGGTTTTTATAGAAGGTTCATTAGAAATTTCTCTGGGATTTCCAAACCTTTAACTAACCTATTGCAAAAGGGAGTAAGATTTAATTTTGATAATAAATGCCTTATTGCCTTTGATAAACTTAAATATGCTTTAACCCATGCTCCTATTATTAAACCACGTATTTGGGATATGACTTTTGACTTAATATGTGAAGCTAGTGATGATGGTGTAGGTATAACTCTAGGACAACATATAGGTCACAGATTTAATATTATACATCATGCTAGTAGAACTCTTAATAGTGCTCAAAATAATTATCCTAAGGAAGAAAGAGAACTTTTTACTGTATTTTTCTCTTGCGATAAATTTCATTCTTATATAGTTGATGCAAAAGTAAGAGTTCATATGGATCGTGATGGTTTAAAAGAACTCCTCGAGAGAAAGAATCATAATCCGAGATTGATCCGTTGGATCTTTTTACTTCAATAATTTGAGCTACAGATTATGTAGAGGCAAGAAATAAAGATACTGGATGCAGCATCTATATGTGCCCAGCAAGGCACCAATCTTATTGAGATGAACTTTAGTCCTGTTGATTTTTGTTTGTGAGAATTATTAGATGAACTAAGGTCAAATCCTCTGAAAAAGAATAAGTCCTTGTTGTTGGAGGAGCTTGTCATCCCCGAATAAATAAACGGTAAGTGCAAGGTAAGTTTTCTTTCTCTAATAAGTGATTTGTCTTCACATTTTATACTTCTAATTTTTTTACCTTTGAATTACTCTTGTTTTTCTGAAGTTTTTTAGGGGTTTTACTAACTATACGGGCACAACTATACGACCGGAGAAAAATCTCCTGCCGTATAATTGGTCTTTAAAGGTACTGTATCCCCTTTGAAGAATATTTTTTGGCCTCTGGAAACTATACGCCCAAACTATACGGCCGGAGAAAAAACTCCATCCATATAGTTGGTTGTTAAACCTTCTGGATGGTTCGTACTTTTTCTGTTTTTATTCATCTATTAAAAAAAGGGTTTTGTCGGTTCCAAGTCGGTAAATTAATCGACCTGGACTCGAGATATTTGGAAATATCTGCCCGAAACCAACTATACGGCCGGAACTATATGAGCCACGCTCGTATAGTTGGTCGTTACACGGAACGACTTCTCCAAAATCGTGATTTATTTCCCTGTTCCATTAAGGTTCTTTTCTTAGGCGTGAATTTGGTGTTTCTCGCGAGTTTTACCGACCTATGACCCCTCTTATATACTACCATTGTGTCTCTCTCTAATAATAATCACCAGGAACCAATCTAGCCATGCGTTATCCCGTCCCAGGCCGTGGAAAACCCCTGGGTCTCCTTGCTCCTTCCTGGGACCGCTCTTGCAACCCGTCCATGGGGGACGACAACAAGGAGGTGGATAGGTTTAGTCTGGGGTACTAGGAGTACGTCGAGCCAAGCTTCTACAACAGCGATGCCGATGAAGATTGGAGTGACATCTACATCAACCATGATGTCTATGATCCCCCGGAGATCAACTGGGCGGCAATGAAGATAGCTCAACAATAGAGAGAAGGCCACAAGCGACATGGAAAAGGGCGCGTGGATTTAGTCAAGTTCATCACCATGGACCCCAGGCCGCACAAGGCGTAAGGAATTACCTAATATTTCCGCAGGTGCTAGCAAGGAAGCGATGGTGCCACACTTGAGGCCTACCATTGGCGCTCGTATGAGGGTGAAGACTTGATACGTAGTAAATGTATCTATAATTTTGGATGCTCCATGCTTGTTTTATATCAACTTTCTTATGTTTTGTTTACAGTTTGAGATATTTTTTATACATTTTCTGGAACTAACTTATTGACAAGATGCCGCAGTGCCAGTTGCCTATTTCTGCAGTTTTTGGTTTCGAAAAAGCTAGTAAAAAAATATTCTCGGAATTGGATGAAACGAAAGCCAAAGTCAATATTTTACTAGAAGGGACACGGAATGCGGAGGGAAGACGAAGTGGGGCCACGAGGTGGCCACACCTAGGTCTGGCGTGGCCACCCCCTAGGGCGTGCCGCCCCATGGTGTGGGCCATGGGCCCCTCGGGCGCCCACCGACCTCCCCTCTTCGCCTATATAAGCAACCTGATGCAGAAACCCTAAGCACCCAATCAAATCTCCATGAAACAGTCCGTAGCTGCCGCCATCTCCATCCCTAGATCGGGGGGGGGGGGGATCCGAAGCTCTTCCCGGCACCCTGCCGGAGGGGAGATATCATCCTGGAGGCCTTTTTCATCACCATGCCAGCCTCCGGAGTGATGCGTGATTAGTTCACCCTGGGACTATAGGTCCATATAGTAGCTAGATGGTTGTTTATCCTCCTTTGTGCTATCATGATTAGAGCTTGTGATATCTGTTCATGATCAAGATCATCTATTTGTAATCCTACATGCTGTGTTTGCGGGGATCTGATGGATATTGAGATACTATGTCAGATTGATTATTGATTCTATCATGTCTATGTTATTTATGATCTTGCATGCTCTCCGTTGCTAGTAGCTAACTTGGACAAGTAGATGGTTGTAACTCCAAGAGGGAGTATTTATGCTCGATAGTAGGTTCATGCCTCTAGTAATCTAGGAGAGTGATAGAAACTTCTAAGGTTGTAGATGTGCCATTGCTACTAGGGAGAAAAACAATCCTTTGTCTAAGGGAAATTGTATTGTTTACTTTACACACATTTCTTAATGCAATATCTGTTGCTTGCAACTTAATATTGGAAGGGGTTCGGATGATAACCTAAAATTAGATTATTAGTCATAGATGCAGTTGGATTACGGTATATGTATTCTGTTGTAATGCCCAAACAAATCTCGTAGGAATCAAGATGTCTAGAATATGCATTGTTATGCATTTTCAATCTATCAGTTGCCCCGCTGTAATTTGTTCACGCAACATGCTATTTATCTTATGGAGAACACCTTTAGTGAAATGTGGACCCTGGTCCATTCCTTTACCATTGATATTCCATCTACTGTTTACCGTTTACTGTTTACTTTTTGCAAGCATTTACTATCTTCCACACTATACTTTAATCCTTTTTTTTTCAGCAAAACCAGTGAGATTGACAACCTCACTATAAGTTGGGGCAAAGTTATGTGGTTGTGTTGTGTAGGTTCCAAGTTGCTAGCAACACCTTGGAGTTGTTTCCTTACTCCTACTGGTTCGATAACCTTGGTTTCATAACTAAGGGAAACTTGCTGATGTGCTCATCATACCTTCCTCTTGGGGTTTCCAACGAGCTCTACATATCTGAGCCATCAACCACTTTTCTGGCGCCGTTGCCGGGGAGATAAGGACAGCTTCAATCTCTTACTCCTCGTCAATCACTTTTTTGGGAGAAAGAAGATTCTCGCAAGGGGAGTCTCTCACAACCAATCTCTTTACTTTGTTTTTGTTTTGCTTAGTTATTTTTCTTTGTTTTGCTTGTTTCTTTTTTATCAAAAACACAAAAAAATTAGTTGTACTGGTTTACTTCTTTTATCAAAAACACAAAAATTAGTTCTTTCTGTAGTTGTTACCTTGTTGATCCCTAAATTCACCCTGAAAGACCTTTCAATAGGTAGTGGCTCTATATTGGGAAAGATAATATTGAAGAATTCTTTAATCATGTTAGCAAGCATGAGGATATTGAGGATACATCATTAGCATAACTTGCTCCAAATTATGAAATTGTTGCATCTTATTTAGTTCACATGTTGGAGGCTAGGTTCGTTAACCTTAACCCCATGATGCAAGTAATGTTTCTTAAACTTAAAGATATTGAAGATACTAAAAAAGATATTTTATTCTGGAAACTTTGCTTAAAGAATTCAATGATGTTGCTAAAGAAGCTAGAAAGGTCTTTGATCGATTTAATATGCTAGGCTCATGTGTAGATGTTATCGGTACACTAGAAAAGTTGGAAAAAACAAAAACCAAAAATAGAGAGGAAATTAAAATACCAATACCTTTTAAACTCATAGGAATGCATGAAGCCTTAGAAAAGAATTTTGATTGGATTGTTTCTAAAAAACCGTTTGATGAAAATAGTGAAACCAAGAGTACTAAGAGAGAATCCTATAGAACTTATTTGGATGAGATACCTTGCCTCGTTGAAGAAATTTCTGGTGTTGATCTTAATGCTTCTTCATTCGAAAATACTTGATCCTTGCTTCCTATGCCTAGCTTAAAGGCGTTAAAGAAAAGTACTATCAGGAGATAACCCAAGTTATTTTTATTTCAGTAAGTTTTTCTTTTGTTGAGTTTTGGAAGTTATTACTTCTGTAATAACCTCTCGTTATCCTTTTTGTGTGGTTTTTGTGCCAAGAATAACCTCTAATTAGAGAGAAGTAAGATTTGGGGAAGTTGCTGTCCTGAAACAGATTTTGTGCTTCAATGTAAAAAATCGTGAAAAAACCCAGTACATCGGATTGAGCTGTAATTTTCTGATAATATGCCGCAAGTTATTATCTAACTTTCGTTATTTTAGCACTTTTAGATTTGAGTAACATAAGGTCTTCGAAAAAATCGGTTTTTACCTGCTGGTTTGTTTTGACAGATTTCTGCCATTATTTGCATTTGCCTCTTAAGCGGTTTCTTTTGAGTTCTCTTTGATCACTTGAGATTTTAAAAGGAATTGATACAGTAGTTTGTGTTTTAATGGAAGTTTTACTTGTGTTGAAACTAAACCCAAGGGCTTATTATCTTGAATACAATAATGTTGCTAATGAAGATTGTGTGAAGTTTTGTATGAAGGAAAAATTTCAAGTGTAGGGGAAGAATAATGTGATGAGATGAAGTATGGAAAAAAGCTCAAGCTTGGGGATGCCACCCGTGTCACCCCAAGAAATATTCAAGAGGTACAAGCGTCAAAGCTTGGGGATTCCCAAGGCATCCCCTTCTTCATCAATAAAAATCTCAGGTCTCTTTCTAGACACTTTATTTTTATTGCTTCATGAGCTATTGTGTAGTTCTTAGTGCCTCTTTTTTTTAGTTTTATTTTTTTGTTTGCAGAATAAATTAGTTGGACCCCCGCATTCTTATTTTATTTCAAATAAGTTGATTGGTGTTGGAATAGAGTAGGAAGCTCCATGCCTATAGTTGTACAAAAGGAAGCTTGTTTTGACCATGGCTTAGACTTTATCATGTCATGTTAGATGTTGCTTTGACCATATGCTTAGTAATTATTTCTATAGCATGACTTGGTCCAAACAATTGAGATTTCTTAATGTGCCTTGAAAGAATCATGCATTGTTTTAGCATACAAAAGCATAATATTGTGGTATTCTCCTTTGATGCTTTATTTGGGTTGACTTGGCACATGCTTACACCATATTAAGAATATGAACCAGTCACCTTAGCCTCTATGATCATTTATTTTTTGACTTGTGATAACACTTTATGCTTTAATTAATAATGTTTTATCGCTCTGCATGATTATGGCCATTATT
The DNA here is from genome assembly GCA_916181665.1 of Avena sativa. Lineage (NCBI taxonomy): Eukaryota > Viridiplantae > Streptophyta > Magnoliopsida > Poales > Poaceae > Avena > Avena sativa. Next base: position 432,893,053 of record OV702280.1, read on the forward strand.
GCTCTCTTAGTTGGTCCCTCCTAGTCTTTTGCTAGCCTCCACTTGTACTGAGTAAGCTCTACTCGTGCATACAACTCCCAAGAAACCAAGTTATTCCAAATAGTCCACTATAAATTCCTATGCATTGTGTGTTATACCATTCCAAGTATATTCATGTGTTTATCTATCTTCCAAATTAAACTTTTGTTATGTGAAAATTAGTGATTAAAGCTCTCACAAACTTGATGGCACACCTTATTTCTTACAATTAATAAACTTGAACCATTGTAACAATCTTATGATGCTTGTGTGCTTGCAAATTATAAGTTGGGAGTTACCAAAACCATGTTTTCATGGGGTCCGCTTTTGACATTGCACTTATTTATTCAGTTGATATCATGTTATTTTGTTTATGGATGTCGGCTGTGTGAAATAAGATGGGAACTTGTAAGTACATGGAGTATGTATATGTGTTAGAGAAACGCCTGGGCGACTAGCCTAAGCCATGTCTAATCATGGTGGAAACTTGCAGCATAACCATAATGAGCATTTTGTGAAGCATCCTCAATAAAAACTTATGCAAATAGCAAATAAAATGATCGCTAAGATGCTCATTGTTTGTTGCCTTGTCATTTTGATATGGGAGCTCCTGTGTCATGGGGCAAGGGGTACCCCGTTGGCGATTCTCTATGATACACATACACTTCAATGACAAGAACTTGCTTGTGAACAAAGTTGAGTAGCATGAGGTCTGGTACTCATACTCAAGGGGCATGAGACTTTCAACTTATGATCTGTCAAGTATATAACTCATATTTGCCTCACATTAACCTTAATCACTTCAAGATGCTTATGATAGGGGCAATGAGAGATGAAATCTAGTAAGTACCATAATTTTTGGAAGCTCTTTATGAAAATTGAAATCCCTACTTCCCTCTATGAAGGTCATTTTTTTACCTTTATGTTGAGTCTCCATCTGTTATCGTCATATTTTGGCCAAAGGAGGAGTTGGGCCGCAATCAAGATGGGCTTAGAAGATACGTATATGCAACGTGTTGTTGAATCGGCCTCGTGCGTTGATTTGGGCTAAATTGCCCGTGTATCTTATATTGTAATAGGTTCCGTTTCGATTTAGGTAAGAGATAGAATTGTAAAGTTATTCCAAAGGTAGAAAGTCTCCGTACTATAAATATGTACCTAAGGTTATTGAAAAAAGGAGGACAATCACGTTCACAACAAACACAATCTCGGCGCATCGCCACCCCTTGTTTCTAGGGTTTTTCTCGGGTAAGTGCCATGCTGCCTAGATCGCATCTTGCGATCTAGGCAGTATCTACTTATGCGATTACTTGGTGTTACTCGTACTGAAGCCTTGTTGATGGCGAGTAACACTATTATCATAGATTTGTTTAGGCTAGCATCGGTACTTTTTGCTATGATCGTTTAGATATGCTGCCTCTAGTTATCTCGCCGCCTTTGCACCTTTTCCCGGGTGTCAGGGTGGCACTTTGCTTGATCTTTATTTAAGTCGATTTGATCTGTTATAGTTGTGCCTTGCTCTCCAAGGTTTAGTTTGATATCTTCAAGATCAGGCCTTGCAAACGGGTTGAACGATCCAGTAGTATGGAAGATATGGTTTACCAATCCAAGAGGAGTTGTTCCGGGAATTAACGTTACGTTGGTTTTTAGGCCTTCTCTAGGATTGGTTTTCTATTATCTTTTGTATTTACCAGGCTCAATTACGTGTAGGACGTTCCAATTATGTAGTGAAAACATTAAACTATCGTAGATCGATTTAACTTGTAACGATGAAGCAAAACCCCATGTTATCATAGATCTAATGCAGAACCATGGGTTAATCGGCTCTAGGAGCCGATTCACAGGGAAACCTGGGAGCCGGTCACGGCTCGAATTTTACGTATACTTGTTTACCATGCAGGAAACCAATCGAAGCAATCCTTCACCTTCCTGACCAGGTATAGGTCAGGTGGCACGCCCTCGAACCAGCCAGGGCGCGTGCCGGAGTTTTGCGGGCCGTTGCCCGAGGGACCAGGGCCCACCAGCAGTCCTGGGAGCCTCCCGGCTCTCCGTGTTGCCCGTTGCTGCTCGCCGGTTGGTTTTGGTAGGCAACACATTCTGGCACGCCCGGTGGGACCTTCAACAACGTCTACATCAACATCCGACGCTGCGATGGAGAACAGACCAGTCACGTACGACGAGCTGCCTGAGGAGCACAAGGCGAAGTATGATGACGTCAAAGCTCTCTTCGAAGCCGATCTCATCGGCTCTTTTGAGAGGACTCGTAAGCATGGCATCAGGTGGAAAGGGTTCTCACGCGAGGGTGCTCTTGATGAGGTGGATCTGTCTGTCCCTTCAGAGGAGCGCACCAGAGCTCTGCGACAGGAAGTCAACTACATGGTGGCTCATTCTCTCCACCGCCATTTTGAGAGCCTGGTGAACGCTTTCGAGCGGATTGCAGTTCGCGTGGTTCAGGAGATCATGAAACATCAGTACTCTCCGTCGGGGCCTACTTTAGGGACTCACCAGGGAGAAAGACCGCTCCAGACCAGGCCACAACTGCCATTCACGCTTGCAGCTCCGGAGCCACCAGGGGCACCGGCGTACGTCGTCTACAAGATCGGAGGTGACCCTGGCGATTGCCAATTCCTGTGTGAACCACCTAAAGAAATCCCACATGGATATGTGTGCACCTACGTGCCAGACTGCAACAGCTGGACGCGCACGAACCAGACTGCGACCGCAGGGGTCGCTGGGGCAGGAGTTTCTGGAGCAGGGGCTTCGGGAGCAGGTGTTTCTAGAACATGAATCTCTGGGATGGACGCTGATAAACAGGCATGGCTAGCCAAGTATGCCACTGGAACGAGTCATGAGAATCTAGCCCCTGCAGCCCAAACGGTGGAACAAATCCGTACCATCTTGAGAGACCAGTTCGGCTTCGTGCCGAAGAGAAGGACAATCGGCTATTCAAAGCCGTACCCCAACGAGTTTGACCTGATTCCGCTGCCACCCAAGTATCGGCTCCCTGAGTTCTCGAGGTTCAGCGGGTCAGAAGGGTCGAGCTCGATCGAGCACGTGAGCCGATACCTGGCACAGTTAGGCATGATTTCAGCATCGGATCAGTTGCGCGTGAGGTTCTTCGCGCAATCTCTGACAGGACCAGCTTTTGGGTGGTACACCTCGCTGCCACCTGATTCGATCCAGACCTGGAAGCAGCTGGAAGAGCAGTTCCACATTCAGTATCATTCAGAGGCTACCGAGGCTGGCATTGCAGACCTGGCACAGGTGCGGCAAAAGCGGGGAGAAACGGTAGCCGAGTACATCCAGCGCTTCAGGACTGTAAAGAACCGATGTTACTCAGCTCGGTTAACTGAAAAGGAAGTAGTCGAACTGGCAGCGTTGGGTCTCTCAGCACCTATCAAGGATCTGGCTTTCCAAGTAGAGTACAACTCGTTGGCGCACATGGCCCAGAAGCTGACGATGTATGAACAGCGCCACCCTGAGTTGTACCAAGACAAGTTCAAACGTCCGATAGGCCTGGTCGATACAGAAGAAGAAGATCCTACACAAGACCAGGAGGTGGCCGTGGCTGAATGGGCTCGGGGGGCAGATCCTGTATCCTGCAAATGGGTGAAACAGCAAGGGCCTGCAAAAGGGTTTGACTTCGATGTGAGCAAAGCTGAGCATATATTCGATTTACTGCTAAAAGAAAAGCAGCTGAAGTTACCCGAAGGCCACAAAATCCCTACGGCTCAAGAGATGAACGGAAGACCATACTGCAAGTGGCATCACTCGTTCACCCACACCACCAATGACTGCAAAGAGCTACGTCGCCAGATCCAAACGGCGATAGAGCAAGGCCGTCTGATCCTGGGGCAATTTGCCATGAAAGTAGACACTAACCCGTTTCCCGGCGTCAACATGGTAGAACACAGCCAGTCCACAAGGCGTCAGTTGGATTTCCCGTTTGATGTTAATATGGCAGGACCTGTGTACCACCGTGGCGCATATAAAGAGGAAGACGGTCGCTCTCGGAGCAAAGAAAGAGAGGAGGCTGGTCCACGCGACCGGCCCAGCTACAATGACAGGCGGTATTTAACTAAGGAACAGGTGAGGAGCGTGCGATATCAGAAGCCACATTCCACGCATCTCCTTAACAAGTATGAGCGTTAGTATGACCGACGTCGCCGGCGCGATGGAGACGATGAAGGATATGAGCACCTCGCTAGGGGACCGTCAAAAGAAAAGGAAGGCGCAGCCAAACATTGGGATTGTCCTTTCTTCAAGTATTGCTGGGATGCGGGAATGAGCCGATTGCCTACAATCGATAACTGCCCGGAATGTGGCCAGCAGAAGGAGGACACGGGGCCAGTGTCAGTGTTCAAGCGTCTAGGGCCTCTCCCACCTCAGAGCCGATACAGGGAGTCCGTTCGAACAAAAGATCTCGAGAAGCCAATGAATGACAAAGAAGAAGACAGATATCACCGTCCAAGATGGTGTCCCGACGGACTCAGACACACCCAAAAGCGTAGAGTGCAGCGGCTGCGTAACTTGGAGGAAGCCGAAGCGCAGTATCTCCACGCTTTAAAGAAAGCACGGCCCGATCTGGCCGTTAAGATTCGGCAGACTTTGGAAACGGAAGATCGCCCGAAAAGGAAAGAGTGGCGTCCCAAACCGGTAAAAGCCGATGCAAAGACATCGGCTGGCACAAACATGGTATTCATACTTCCGTCAGAGTTCTGCGCGCCAAGAACCAACGAGCTGCCAGTGGCACAGTTTGACTGCGGCCCACGGCCGGTTATCTTTGAAAAGCCACGTGAGAAGGGCTACAAACATCTGAAAGCCCTGTACCTGCGAGGTTACATCAATGGGCAGCCCGTCAGCAAGATGTTGGTGGACACCAGAGCGGCAGTCAATATAATGCCGTACTCCATGCTACGGCGTTTGGGACGCTCCACTGCAGATCTGATCAAAACCAACGTCACGTTAAGCGACTTCAACGGCCAAACTTCAGAAACGCAAGGCGTCCTGAACGTGGATCTGACCGTGGGCAGAAAAACCATCCCTACGTCATTCTTCGTCGTGGACAGCAAAAGCACCTACGCTGTCTTGCTAGGGAGAGATTGGATTCATGCTAACTGCTGCATTCCATCCACGATGCACCAGTGCCTAATACAGTGGGATGGAGATGAGGTGGAGGTCATTCATGCAGATGATTCTATCGAGATCTCCATAGCTGGCATGAACATCTGGGAAGCAGAAGACCAAGAGCCGATCTCTGGAATCAGTCTAGACGGCTGCGAGCGCATTGAAGCTACAAAAAACGGGGTGAGGCTGGTCTTATCCACTGGCCTGACAGAATAGCAAAGTCCACGATCATACGTGGTACGGCCGATCCCTGCGATCGGCCACAAAAAACAAAAAGCAGCAATCTCACGACAAGCAGATCATGTAGTCGTAGCAGGGAGATTCCCTGCCATTGTAAAACACAACTAAGGTGTAAACTGTCCTTGACTAATGCGATCAAAAAGGGGGCCGATTCAGGCAATCGGCCCAAATTATTTTTGTTATCCTCACCCTCTGTTTGCCCCGTGTTTAGCATCGATTTAACAGGTGACAGAAAGCTAGGGTATGGGTTTACATCCGCTGATGAGCTAGAGGAGATTGACATCGGTCCTGGGGATAAGCCAAGACCAACATTTATCAGCAAGAAGTTGGATCCGAATCTGCGGGGTCCGATGATAGCTTTGTTGAAAGAATATCCAGATTGCTTTGCCTGGGATTATACAGAGATGCCTGGGCTAGACAGGAGCATCATCGAGCATCGACTCCCACTTAAAAAAGGATTTCGGCCATTCGAGCAGCGAGCACGACAGATGAAGGCCGAAATTTTGAAAGAAGTCAAGAAGGAGATCGAGAAAATGTTGGCAGCCGATTTAATCAGGCCATGCAGGTATGCTGAGTGGATTTCTAGCATCGTACCTGTAGAGAAAAAGGATGGCCGCTGGCGTGTTGCCGTAGATTTTCGGGATCTCAATAGAGCTACTCCGAAGGATGAATATCCGATGCCAGTAGCAGAGACGTTAGTCAACGCAGCTGCTGGTCATAAAGTCTTGAGCTTCATGGATGGCAATGCCGGTTACAACCAAATTTTTATGGCTCCGGAAGATATACACAAGACTGCATTCAGAGTCCCAGGTTCGGTGGGATTGTTTGAATATGTAGTCATGACGTTTGGACTGAAGAACGCCGGCGCCACGTACCAAAGAGCCATGAATTACATTTTCCACGATCTGATCGGCAAGCTGGTGGAAATTTATATCGATGACGTGGTGGTCAAGTCAACTTCAGTACAAGGACATCTGGACGACCTGCGACGCGTCCTGGACCGAACAAGGAAATTCGGGCTACGGATGAATCCAAAGAAGTGTGATTTCGGTGTGACGGCCGGTCAGTTCTTGGGTTTCTTGGTCCATGAACGCGGAATTGAGATCGGCCTGAAAAGTCAGGAGGCAGTGCGAACAATGAAGCCACCTACCACGAAGAAAGAACTGCAGTCTCTCATCGGCAAGATCAACTTCGTCAGAAGGTTCATCTCCAATCTATCAGGAAGAATAGAGCCATTCATGGGACTGGTGAAGATTAAATCTAACGAGGAATTCAGCTGGGGGGCAGAACAACAAAGGGCCTTCGACGAGATCAAAGAATATCTGACGAAGCCGCCAGTATTGGTTCCGCCCCAGCCGGATAGGCCATTCTACATTTACTTATCAGTAGCTGACACGCCCATCGCCTCAGTGGTGGTGCAAGTTTATGATGGGCTGGAGCGAGTGGTATTTTACATCAGCAGAAGGATGCTGGATGCAGAGACGAGGTACCCTGAGATCGACAAGTTGTGCCTCTGCCTGTTTTTCACCTGCACCAAGCTGCGCCACATTTTGCTATCAGCGGAGATTGTCATCATATGCAAATCAGATGTCATAAAGCACATGCTGTCGGCTCCTATGTTGAAAGGCCGACTGGGCAAATGGATGTTTGCACTATCAGAGTTTGACATCCGGTATCAACCCGCGAAAGCAGTTAAGGGACAGGCATTGGCCGACCTTATCGCTGAAAGGATCAACACTAATATAGCAGCACTATCTATACGAGCGTGGGCTATGTTTTTCGATGGATCGGTTTGTGATGATGGGTGCGGCATCGGCGTGCTACTCGTGTCGCCCCGGGGGGCAACATTCTCCTTCTCCATCAGGTTATCTGCCCCTCGCACCAACAACGTCGCTGAGTATGAGGCGATACGCAAGGGAATGGAGTTGCTCATCGAAGCTGGAGCAGAAGCAGTGGAAATTTTTGGAGACTCCAAGTTGGTGATTTCTCAGCTCACGGAGGAATACAAGTGTGAGAGCGAGTCGCTCTTCCCATTATGGCTGCAATGCCGTGAGATGATGGCACAGTTCCGGTACATAAACTTCACCTGGATCCTGCGGTCGCAGAATACCGAAGTGAATGATCTTGCACAAATGGCTTCAGGCTACAAGGACGTAGCAGAGGGAGCCGATGTTCAGGTACAGTTCCTGGACGCAGACGACTGGAGAGCCGATATCTTCAATTACTTGAAGGATTCGGCTCGGGGGGCACCTAAACGGATAAGGTACAAGGCCATGAAGTATGTGCTCATTGGGGACGACATGTTTTACAGAACTCTGGAAGGGTTATTGCTCAAATGTCTGGGGACAGCCGAGGCCAATCGGCTCCTACACGAGGTACACGAAGGCGCCTGTGGAACTCACCAATCGGCTCACAAGATGAAGTGGTTGATCAGGCGATCAGGGTTTTATTGGCCTACCATGCTTGAGGACTGTTTTAAGTACTACAAAGGGTGTCAAGCATGTCAGAGATTTGGGAAAATTCAGATGGTACCCGCGTCAGCAATGAACCCCATCATCAAGCCTTGGCCATTCCGAGGTTGGGGCATGGATATGATTGGCAAGATCAATCCTCCGTCAAGCAAAGGCCACATGTGGATTCTGGCCATTACGGATTATTTCACTAAATGGGTGGAAGCCGTCCCTATGAAGTCAGTGAGCTCGAAGGATGTTGTCGATTTTGTGAAAGAACACGTCATTCATAGGTTCGGGATTCCCCAGACTATCACGACCGATGGAGGTTCGGTCTTCACTTCTCACGAGTTCAGAAAGTTTTGTGAGGACACAGGGATTAAGCTGATTCGATCATCTCCATACTATGCTCAAGCAAATGGGCAAGCTGAAGCGTCCAACCAGAGCCTTATCAAGCTGATCAAGAGGAAAATCGATGAGCACCCTAGGCGTTGGCACGAGGTTTTGTCAGAAGCTTTATGGGCTTATCACATGTCATGCCATGGAGCGATAAAAACCTCGCCATACCATCTAGTCTATGGACAAGAAGCCGTATTGCCCTGGGAAATTACGGCTGGATCGAGACGTGTCACTTTTCAGAACGATCTGACAACTGAAGAATATGCAACCTTGATGAGTGACCGTGTTGAGGATTTAACTGAGCTCAGGCTGTGGTCGCTTGAGAAAATCAAAGAAAACAAGGCCAAGGTAGCTCGTGCATATAACAAGAAGGTGAGACCGAAGGAGTTCCACGTTGGCGATTTGGTATGGGAAGCTGTATTGCCATTGGGAACTAAGGATGCAGCATATGGTAAATGGTCTCCGAATTGGCACGGGCCATACAGGGTCGATCAAGTTTTGAGAGGGAACGCGTACATGCTGGAGGAGCTGGATGGCGTGAAATTCCCAGTGGCTGTCAACGGTCAGCATCTCAAGAAATATTTCCCAAGCATGTGGGATGATGGACAGTGAGATATGGGGGCCGATACATGAAATCAGCCAATAAAAAACACAAAAATATAAAAAATATATGTTTCCCAAAGCATGTGGGATGATGGACAGTGAGATATGGGGGCCGATACATGAAATCGGCCAATAAAAAGATACAGCCGATGCACAGCCATCGACTCTAGAGGTTCAGACTGTTACAAGCAGGTGCCAGTTTACATAAACGAGCTACTGAAGAAATGCCTCGAAGGCGTGAAGGGCGTCAGCACGGACACGGTCCACCTCGGCGATCTCGGCTTCGTCATCTTCGTCCTTGCCCGTCACTAGCTGCTTGTTCAGGGCACGTATCTCTGCCAGATCAGTCTTCAGTTGACCTCTGAGGCCTTCTGCTTCGTCGTGGGAGCGGGCGATGGATGCTTCCTTGTCACGAATGAGCTGTTTAGTCGCCCGGACCTTTTCTTCAAGATCTTCCAACTCCTTTTTTAAGGAGGCGATCTCGGCGGTACTGGCAGAGGTGTCAGTTTTGGCATCCAGAGACGCCTTTTTCTCGTTGAGCTGCTGACATCTGTCTGCAATATTGGCCTTCAGCGGAAGTTGGGCACGATGCAGGTGGATCCTTTCACGAGCTAGCTTCACCCTTGACCCGTAGAAAGATAGAGTTACAACGGGCCAAAGCTTCACCTGCAATGCTACTGGGAGTTGGTCTTTTATTTCAGCAAGAACGCTCTTCACCTCCTCAGAACCCTCGATCAACTCTTCGATCGGGGAGGACAGTAGGGTTTTAAGACGCTGGAATTGGGGTGGAACAGCCCTGGCTTGTGGTTCATCGGTGGCGACAGAGGGAGTTGGTTCAATGGATTCAGGGTCGAACGTCAACAAACCTGAAATATCACAACCCTGGCAGCCCGAAAAAGCGTCAGTATGCGTCCAACAGAGAAGAATTAGCCGAAAGAAGCTAACATACCTCTCCTAAGATCGAGGGGATTGCAGATGACGAGGCAATCGGCTTAGGTATAGCTGCTGGAGGCTTGGCCAAAGGGGTAGCCGTTTCATCTGCACCTTCGGGGATTGCTGAATCTGGCTCGGTTAGGGGCATCGGCACTGCCCCAGCCTTCCCACTAGAGACGTCAGTCGTCTGCATTGAAGGTGTTTAGCCGATGTAAGTGATGATGAATCGGCAGATAAGAAGGAATTAAGTGGTAAGAGCATGAAGGGTGATGATTTTCGAAACCTCCTGGCTCGACGAAGAAGTTTGCGGTCCTTTGCGAGCTCTCTTGGGACCCACGGCTGGCCCCGCCTCGACTGATGCTCGGGGGGCAGCAGGTTCAGGAACGGGCCTTTTCCTGGGAGCCGATGGTGGCACATCTGGCTGGTTTGGTGTGGCAGTCCTTTCAGAGTCTGTTGGGCTCGATTCTCCTTGATCAGGATGTGTGTCCTCGTGGGAGGTGTCTTCGACAGAAGCCTGCAAGAGAAGGAAAGCTATTAAACACGAGCATGTCTGCAAGGATGAAAGAATGAGAAGGATCGACCAAGACATGGATCAGCCTACATGCGAGCTTTCTGGAGAAGGGCTCCGGCGTCTCAAGGTCTTCCTGGCAGCTACATTCCTCACCATCGTTCTTGTCTTAGTTGGAACTCGAGGAGCAGCTGATTGTGAAGTTACTAGTTTCTTAGAATCCGATTGTGGTGTGATCGTCTGTTTCTGCATCATGACCTTTTTCAGAGGTGGCGAGTTTTTGTAGAAGAGGACCACAGGAGCTGGCGGAAAGAACTCAAAGGGGGAGCCATCACTGTGCGTAGGTTCAGGACCATCTTGTTGCCGCAAAGAGAAAGAGTGGGTTAGTAAAAGAGTTATTTGCAAGCTGCATCAAGAAAATTTACAAGTAGTGGTACCTGTTCCACGGGGATGTCATAGTCAGCGTCGAGCTGTTTCAGCAATGGTCCCAGAGCTCTCCTGAAGGCGTGAGTCTTCCACATCGACCACCAATCTTCGAAGCCATCGGTGGATGAGGCGAAGGTGAGGTCGTTGGGAATTGGGATGGTCAGAGCATCAAAGAAGGAGTAACACCTTTGACTGGTGAGAGGATCAGGCAGGTCGGCTCTGCTCTCTGTCAGGTGATGAAGAAAGAGATGGGGAGGTACTTGTCCAAGGCCAAATTGCCGAGCCACTATGACCGGCTGGTAGAATTCATACCCAGGCTTGATGATTCTATTGGATGTACTCATGCCAACTGGAAGGAAACAGGGACGGATCACAATGGAAAAGAGTTGCCGAGTGCTGGTGTCATCGGCAAAGCTGTCTAGCCTGAAGGAGATGGGATTCTCAAAATGTTCCGATTCTTCCATGTAAGGGAAGAAGGTAGGATTATCCAGGCCTTGGAAGAAAATACTGAACCACTTGGAAGCTTCCTGAGGGGATAGTTTACTACCTGGCAGCCTATACAAAGCTTGGCCATAACTGGTGCATCTGATCTGCCTCCCTTTGATATCTGGAAAGGTGCAACTCGCCAAAAGGGGGAAGTTTGGGATGTGGTTTTGAAAATACAGCTGAGCCCATAGCTGAATGAACCACCAAGGACCACCTGTTTTGACTGCTATGCCAGAGAACAGTTTGACAGACATCAATTGGAGATATCGGTAGACCTCTCCAAGGAACAATTTTCCGATGCCAAGTTGAGTGCCTTTAGCGAGTTCATAGGCCAGGGAGAGATAATTCTTGGTTGGAGCAAGGGAAGGGCCACAGAATATGAAATGTTCTAGCCAGAGGTTGAGGAAAGCCGTGTGTTCCTTCTCGGTGACAGGACCCCTAGTTTTCATGTGGCTTTGAATATATGCGCCCCAGTTCGTGCATTCTGTTTTGGAAGACAGTTTGTAGGGGACTTTGGTCAGTTTAAAAGCAGAAGGACTGGGTGATGTAACATCCAGACCAGTAATCATCACCACGTCTAACAGGGTTGGTGACATAGGGCCATGACCGAACATGAAGCAATTCAGAGCGTCAGACCAGAAGTAGCCGATGGTTTTGAGAAGGTTCTCATGTTTCTCAAGTGGAGACAATGACAAATGCAAGGCATCGGCTATTCCCGTGGTTTCCCATTGGGATTGGTAAGCTCTAGCTACCCTGCTGAACCAAGTGACCCAATGTTCAGGGGGATTAGGCTAGGCTCGCAAGCAGTCGGCCCAAGAGTTTAAATCTAGGTCTTGACTTACGAAGGGGGTCCGGTTTGTTTCGCAAGAAATCAGATGGGCAGGACTAGATGCTGTACGAGGGCCAAGGCAGAGAGAATTTGGGAGAGAAGGATGCGGCAGCAGGATGTCTGAAACCTACAAATTTAATGGTGGAATAAGGCATTAATTCAGGTGTTCGCCATTAATTCTAGCATCGCGTTCAGACTGCGAGGAGTAGACGTACCTTCAGACCGGAGACCTCTGGGTTGGTGTTGGACGATTCCGCCATCTGGTTTGCCAGCGGAGATGGATCTATGCAGTTGGGGATCGAGGGTTCTTGTCGCTGCTGCTGCTCGATTTGGTCGATGAGCGATTGGAGATCTGGGTCGCCCTTTTTGAAGAGGGTCGCAGGTTACCGTTTGAAACTGGAAAGTGGCCGCTCAGATTTGTCTAAGTATGCGACCGAACTTGACCTTGTCAACGTTTTTGGGAAAGCCGATGTTGTACCATCGGCTCTTTGGGCCGTGACTTGGTTGACTGTATGAGCGCAGCAGGGTAAAAGCCGATGCGTTGCTATCGGCTTCTGGAACATCGACCTATGTGACTATCGGCGAGATTGGGTCGGGAAAGTAATCTTCGAGTTGGGAAAGCAATCTTCGTTCATTCAAAAGGCGATTATTTACAAAAGGAGCTGATTGCTTACAAAAGGAAATCTACTACTACTACTACTAATTCCTAATCTAGAGGCCGAGGTCGTCGCCGTCGTCTTGTTCGCTGTCGTCAGCACTGCTGCCGGCGTCGTCTTCGCTGCTGCTGATCCAGATGCCAGCGGGGGCCTCCTCGTCCTCGTCGTCGTCTTCGGTGTCCTCGCTGGACCCGGCGCGGAAGTACTTCACCGGCTGGTACTCGTCGGAGGAGTTGTCCTCCTCCGCTTCCTCCTCCTCGTCGGAGGAGTCGACGCCGTCCCAGGACATGGCGTCGTCGGTGCTGTCCGCCTCCAGTTCCCCATCGGCAAGGAACTGCAGGTCCTCCTCGCCATCAGTCAAGGACTCGTCGTCCTCGGACCAGGTGGCGAAATCCCAATCCCTCTCGTCCCACCATTGTGGGGCGAGAGCATTGTACGCCGCCGTCGGCGGGTGCTCTGGCGTCGGTTCCCGGTCGCTCATTGAGTTGGAGGCTTGGGAGGACAGGCCAGATGAAGCAGAGGAGGCCATGGCGGAGGAAGAGGGTTTTTTCGGCGGAGGAAGAAGGGTTTCTTGGCTGCTGGAGGAAGATGGGGCTGCAAACTGCTAAGATGAATATAAATAAGGGGAATAGTATGAAGTGGTTCAATGCTATAGCGGTTTCCCAGAATGTGCTGCCGAAATTGTCAAATCATGCACTGCGGAGAAGTGGAGAAGACAGGGCATCATGATGAGGGGGTGGCGTGACGATTCTGTTCTGCAACGCATTCTGGCAACGCGTAACCCGATACAGAAAAAAGAGGAGAAGGAAAAAACGGAGTGGTTTTGGAATTATTATTGCCAAAACCAGGGGGGCATGTGTTATCGTCATATTTTGGCCAAAGGAGGAGTTGGGCCGCAATCAAGATGGGCTTAGAAGATACGTATATGCAACGTGTTGTTGAATCGGCCTCGTGCGTTGATTTGGGCTAAATTGCCCGTGTATCTTATATTGTAATAGGTTCCGTTTCGATTTAGGTAAGAGATAGAATTGTAAAGTTATTCCAAAGGTAGAAAGTCTCCGGACTATAAATATGTACCTAAGGTTATTGAAAAAAGGAGGACAATCACGTTCACAACAAACACAATCTCGGCGCATCGCCACCCCTTGTTTCTAGGGTTTTTCTCGGGTAAGTGCCATGCTGCCTAGATCGCATCTTGCGATCTAGGCAGTATCTACTTATGCGATTACTTGGTGTTACTCGTACTGAAGCCTTGTTGATGGCGAGTAACACTATTATCATAGATTTGTTTAGGCTAGCACCGGTACTTTTTGCTATGATCGTTTAGATATGCTGCCTCTAGTTATCTCGCCGCCTTTGCACCTTTTCCCGGGTGTCAGGGTGGCACTTTGCTTGATCTTTATTTAAGTCGATTTGATCTGTTATAGTTGTTCCTTGCTCTCCAAGGTTTAGTTTGATATCTACATGATCAGGCCTTGCAAACGGGTTGAACGATCCAGTAGTATGGAAGATATGGTTTACCAATCCAAGAGGAGTTGTTCCGGGAATTAACGTTACGTTGGTTTTTAGGCCTTCTCTAGGATTGGTTTTCTATTATCTTTTGTATTTACCAGGCTCAATTACGTGTAGGACGTTCCAATTATGTAGTGAAAACATTAAACTATCGTAGATCGATTTAACTTGTAACGATGAAGCAAAACCCCATGTTATCATAGATCTAATGCAGAACCATGGGTTAATCGGCTCTAGGAGCCGATTCACAGGGAAACCTGGGAGCCGGTCACGGCTCGAATTTTACGTATACTTGTTTACCATGCAGGAAACCAATCGAAGCAATCCTTCACCTTCCTGACCAGGTATAGGTCAGGTGGCACGCCCTCGAACCAGCCAGGGCGCGTGCCGGAGTTTTGCGGGCCGTTGCCCCAGGGACCAGGGCCCACCAGCAGTCCTGGGAGCCTCCCGACTCTCCGTGTTGCCCGTCGCTGCTCGCCGGTGGGTTTTGGTAGGCAACACCATCTTCTATCTTTATGCACCAATTAAGAGAGCATAGTTGTCATTCTTAGTTTAATGTGCATTGTCCCAAAACTTATTGATTGATTCATAACTTTGATATTGCTTGTTCTTAAATTATTTGTATCTAGTCACCCTTATGAACTTTGAAGGTGTCCTATGCATTTATGTTTTGCTATACCATGAAGGACAAGTTGAATACCACTCTTGTAGGGTTCGCAGCATAGAAAACAAAAAATTTCCTACGATGGGAACAACTATGTACCAAGATCTATCTACTAGATACAAACAACGGGCGGATGTATATCCGTAGAGAACATACCCTTGAAGACCGACAAAGCTTAACGAGTCCAAACTCGTGGTTGATGTAGACGATCTCTTGCCGATCTCAAGATCGAGAGGAAGTCCTAGCGCCGCAAAACAGCAGCGCATCCGTGCTCGCACACACGTTCGAGGCACCGAGCAACCTCCGCCTCCTCGCTCCAGCGATGCAGCGGAAGCACAACTCTTTCTTGCCGAAAAGCCACCGGGAACATGTATCTCGCTAGTCCGAGACCATGGGGAATAAATTCTAGAGGGGGAGAGAGATCCTTCACGAGGAGGTGTGAGTGAGAAGTGAGAGGAGGGGCTCCTTATATAGGGGAAGGGGGGGGCAGCCCAAGGGGGCATGGCCGCCGGCCATGGAGGGTGCCCCCACCTCTCCCTCATTCATGTGGGTGGATACTTCACTCACAAAATGGCCCTTCAATTTTCTCCACTCAAAAACCCACTCAAATTCCCATTAAATTTCCACCAAATTTAATGCAAACTCTCATTAAATAAAACTCCTTTTATTTATTCAGAATTTTGTCAATTACTTTAATGACAAACATTCACATATAACCCCTTGCTAGTATTTCATTTCACATGCAGAAACACTTTCTGCAATTTCACCCAAAAACCTGTTTCGGTATCTAGTGAAATAAATTCCTGCGCTTGTTATTCTTTTCGGCATGAAACTTTTGCTCCAAATGGATGTCGGTGTCTCTTAAGTGTGTCACCCTATGGTTCGCGAATAATGCGGACATGATCGAGACCCCTCTCGGATCAATAATCAGAAGCGGGATCTGGAGACCCATACTGACTCCCACACATTCAACGATGACTTTCTTGTGATCGTCGGAACCTTTTACGCCAGTATCTTAATCCCTTTGTTTCGTGATATATTACATGTCCGAGATTCGATCATAGGTATCTCCATACCTAGTTTGATCTCGTTACTGACATGCACTCTTTTCTCGTTCCCGTGATATAACATTCTAGTGATCAAATCACTTGCTTGCAAGCTAATCAATGTGATATCACCGAGAGGGCCCAGAGCATATCTATCCGTCATCGGGATGAAAAAATTTCACTCTCGATCCATGGGCCTCAACATAACACTTTAGTAGTTCTGAACCCATCTTTATAATCACCCTATTACGGTGTGACATTTGATGTTATCAAGAAACTCTTCCGGTGTTAGTGATTGTCATGATCTCATGGTATAAGGATTAGGATCACTTCGTAAGTTGTTATAGCAATATAAACTCAATGACTTTGATCGTAATGCTATACTTCGGATGAATGTTCATCACAACATTACACTAGTGTTGTGATCTCGTTATTAACAACATCCAATGTCCATGATCAGGAAACCTTTGATCATCTTGTTAAACAACGAGCTAGTTTATAAGAGAGGCATAACTAGGAACTTCCTTTTTGTTTATTAAACACACATGTATTAACGTTTCCATATTAATACAATTATAGCATGTAAAATAAACATTTATCATAAATAAGGAATACGATAATAACCACTTTATTATTGCTTCTCGGGCATATTCCCTTCAGTCTCCCACTTGCACTAGAGACAATAATCTAGTTTGAAAACTTTGCGTATTGAACACTTATGGCTTTCCGGTGTTCCATATATGCAATTGCAAGTGGTTAACATAATCTACGGATCTGACGCTTCAGGTTCGTGTGTATTTGCATGTCTTTGCGTCTTCACGCATCACTCATTCTCCAATGAGATGGCATTGTATAAATTTGGTCTTTCGGTGAGACCTTTAGTTCCTTGGGGTTTAAACATGTCGATACTATTGTCATACAATATATCTTTAGTGTTAGCCCGTTGTGAACCACACCTTAGTTTGATAACAAACTACTTGATACAAATTCTCTCCTTCGCTTGTACATCCACACCTTAGTATTTATCACAATGTCTTAACTTTGGAATACATCCAAATCCATCATGAAAACTCCTTTCCATTTCATTGTGCCACTCATAGTTTAAATTGAGATAAACTTAATTTGTATCTTGTGACAAAACAAGTATCAATGTAACTCTTTACAATGAACTATTTGTAATTGTTTGTCACCTCTACACAAATATATTCTTAGTTCTTTCCAAAAGATCATAAGAATATCCTTACTATCGTCCAATGATCATTTTATGATTCATTCTGGTATTTGCTCATAACACTTAGAGCATAGGACATATCTGGATGTGTACATATCATGGTATGATTGATCAAAACATTCTCGTGATTTCACCCATCAAGTGTCAAAGCACTTGAATCTTGTTTCACTTATCAAGTGTCGATACACTTGAATCTTGATTCAATTATTTTCCATGCGACAAGAACCGTTTCTTATTGTTTCTATATTGAACTCCTTCAATATCTCATATATGTACGTTTGGCACAACCATATTAGCGTCACAGTCTATCCACTATAGACATTCACACTAAATATTCGGGTTTTGCCTAAGTATTTCATCAAAATGAAATTCTTAACCATTGTCAATAAAATATACATTATTTCTAATCAACAAGATGTCCTCCACATAATGTATTAGAAATATGTCTTAGCGCTCCCACTTAATTTCTTGCAAATGCAAGCATCTTCATCGTCTCCTGATGAAAACTCTTTTTCATCATGGTGAAGATTCCAACTCCGCGGTGCTTACTTCAACAATTGAAGTTTTCATGCCCCTTTTTAGCATCCTTTGAATTAACAAAACCCTTTGGATCGTGTCATGTACACGTCCTAGGTAACCATTCTATTAAAATAACTTTGTTTTGTTTATTCATCTCCCATATACCAAATTATATGTAGTGGTTGCTACTTTAATCCGTCCAGACTAAATATCGCTATGAAAGATCCAATCTTGTCATAGTCAACTCCTTTGAACATTGTCATAAAATACTTTACGACATGTCGACTATTTCATAGATGTGAAACATCCATGTCTGTTTCTTTATAAATCCAAATAAGATCGATAGGTTTTTACACCTTTCCGGAGGGTCTTCCAAGTTCAAAACTTGATTTCTCGTGTATGGAACTATCACGGATTTTGTGGCTTCAAGCCATTTGACGGAGTTAGGGCCCATCATCGTTTCTTTGCATATAGTCGGTTCATCATTGTCAAACAATAATGATTTACTCTCAAATCTTAGTATTTGATTGTTTATCCGACCTACTTGGTTCAATAGGAACTTAGATCTCCGTGGCCACAACCTTTGAGGCACATAAACCATGAGCATTATGGCTACCTCCGGAACGATTTCCGGCGCTGCGCAACTCAGCACATATAGCTAAGGTTCGTTAACCTTATCAAAGTTCTATTGTCCTCCCACTTAACTTTTACAAAAAATTCCTTCTTCAAGAAACTTCACATTTCAAGCGAAAAACCCTTTTGTCCTTGGTGTTATGGAGGAATAACCAATTGTTATTCGAAATAACCTACAAAGACATGCTCATCCGACTTCGGTTGTAAACATCTTACTTATGTTTAGCATACCAAAATTTAAGAAATGACAACTTGGATTTTACCCCAAACCATAACTTCCATGGTGTCATTTCAACAGATCAAGATGGAGCTCTTTTCAGTGTAAAAGCGGAAGTCTCTAAAACTTTAATCTTTTAAAACATAATGGCAGTTTTATAAATAACACCTTTGATCCAACCATGTCAAACAAGGTTTCATTACAAATCTCAAACACTCCATATTCCTATGGTGTTTCGGGATATGTAAATCTAGGTGTTTTGCTAAACTTGCAACTCAAATAAATCCCTTTATGATAAAATCATAATTCATTTATTTTCTTGTTACACTTGTAACTCAAACAAATCCCTTATGATAAAATCATAAACCATTTATTTTCTTGTTACAATGATTTTCCACTTCATCTTGAAAGTCTTTGAAAATGTTTTTCAAATATTTCATACTTCTTTCTCATTAAGTGAATATTCACTCAAATTTCCGGAGAAAGCATATGAAGTTGAAACCCATCGCTTACGACTACACATAATGGAATACATACATCGATATGTATAAATTCCAATAATTTAGTTGTTCGTTCTTCTTTGGCCTTTGAACGAAGTTTTAATTATCACGTGGAAAGTCACACAAGCGTCACTTGATCAAATCAAAGACTCCAAAAATCCATGAATATGGAGATTCTTCATGTTTTCTTTCCAATATAATTTAAACAGCGATGTCACTTCGTAAGTGATCTTTCAATCATTTGTCTTGCGACATTTTAGCATTAGGTTTTATGGATGTGATTTCTCCAACTAGATTTGTAAATCATCCATCTTATATGGAATACGGTAATTATTTGAACAACCTTTGTTCTCATAATACCTAATTTAAATAACAATTATTAAAACAAATCTTGAAGTCAAGCTTTGATGTCAACGAGAAATACAAACAACGGTTTGTTTGTTTTCGATGAACATCATCACATATTCTCTTGCTAGTTACTTAGGCCATTGTGGTTCATGAATTACGTTGTTCCGTATGAAATTTCATACCAACCAATTCGGTATCCAATACCCAAGAACCACATTGTTTAACAAGCAAAGAATACAACCATAACATGTATATCATCTATATACCTAAATTGGATATTTCCAATCTTTTCTTTTCTGCTAAATATATTTTATAAATTCTCTTTCAGCATTTCCTCTTTCCTTTTAAAAGAATTTATCAACATCAACAGTGGCGCCATATACATGACACATAGTCCAAAGCGTGTATATTCAAATAATAATACCTTTGGATTTGCACTTTGAAGTAGATCACCATCATCAAAATGATCGGTATTCTTTCAAAATCCATTCTTTAGTAATCTTTTAGTGTAGTAAACACTTTACATACATCTTCTATTCATCCTTATCATGACGACTTTCATGATCAAGCTACTGTAGCTTATAAAGGCGAATCGTGAGTATAACGTTACTTTCCAAAACCCTTTTGGATGATTAGGATGTATAGCATCTCCAACCTTTGCAAATTCTCATCCAATATGAGAACATATATTATACTCTATCATATTGCAACCAAAACATTGTTTCAGATATCGTTATATCTGCCACACATGATGGTTTTTGAAACAATTCTTTTAGCTCCTCGATAAACTTGATATTAAAACAATCAAGAATCATGGAGGCAAACATGATACTTAAGATACTAACACTGGAATTGTTACTCTCGATTTAATACCAATTATTAAATTTCACGGAGTAAACAGAGTTTGCTGAAAGTTTGCAATAGGACTTTAAACTTTAGATTGACACTCAACACAATACGATACCAGTTCGTAAAGTATATATCCAGAATTCTATATTTCTATTATCTCAATTACAACTATGCATAAGGTGGTGAACGAATGCCAATGACTACAACAAATTATGCAAATTCACTTTGATTTAATTTATGATAAATTGAGTTCTACTAATCCAAATTAGAAATGAACTCCCACTCAAAAACGACATCCCTCGTGTCTTTTTGGTGATTACATGAACCAAATCCACTACACCAAGTCCGATCATCACGTGAGTCGGTGTAGCTTCAAAGGCGAGCATCCATATGGTCATCATATCAAAACATATGACTCATGCTTAACCTTTCGGTCCGTGTTCCGAGGCCATGTCTGTACATGCTAGGCTCGCCAAGTAATAACCTTAGTATTCACGTGTGTAACTGTCTTACACCCGAGATATGCTCGTGGATTCAAGTACACCCGATCATCACGTGATGTCTTGAAGCGACGAAACATTGTCGGTGCATACTTAAGGAAAAACACATTCTTATCTTGATATCTAAACGAGGGATCATCTTATTATGATAATAAAACGCCAAACAAGCAATATAAGATGCAATAAACAGCACATGTTAATAAGTGAAATGATATGGTTCCCGCATATGATCTCCATCATGTGCACCGTGGTATGATCACTATCATACCTATATGTGTTAGTCCAAGGTCTATGGAGATTACACGTTATGTGTGTTGTAAGAGTATCATCTCATACTTCTACTTACAACATCACCATATCATAACACTAGCCCAACAACAATCTAAACTAGACGCCTCTAATTTATCCATTGCAAATTTTACGTGGCTTAGGGCTTTCGAAGATAGAACCGTTCTTACCTACGAACATGAACCACAACGAGGATAACCAAATTGTTGACAACTCTTTGCAAATTAGATATTGACTATAGTAGGAGAGACAGACACCCGCTAGCCACTTATGCAAAACTAGTTGCATGTCAAGCGTGGAACGGGTCTCATGTGCGAGGACATGTAAAGTTTGTCCGGGCCGCTTCATCCCACTATGCCACCAATATCCAAAGTACAAATAAGAAGCAATAAAATGATCATCATCGCCCACATACTCATATGTGTACTACCCATGCAAAGCATCTACGCATAGATCCGGCTCTGATACCACTGTAGGGTTCGCAGCATAGAAAACAAAAATTTCCTACGATGGGAACAACTATGTACCAAGATCTATCTACTAGATACGAACAACGGGCGGATGTATATCCATAGAGAACATACCCTTGAAGACCGACAAAACTTAACGAGTCCAAACTCGTGGTTGATGTAGACGATCTCTTGCCGATCTCAAGATCGAGAGGAAGTCCTAGCGCCGCAAAACAGCAGTGCATCCGTTCTCACACACACGTTCGAGGCACCGAGCAACCTCCGCCTCCTCGCTCCAGCGATGCAGCGGAAGCACAACTCTTTCTTTCCGAAAATCCACCGGGAACAAGTATCTCGCTAGTCCGAGACCATGGGGAATAAATTCTAGAGGGGGAGAGAGATCCTTCACGAGGAGGTGTGAGTGAGAAGTGAGAGGAGGGGCTCCTTATATAGGGGAGGGGGGCATGGCCTCCGGCCATGGAGGGTGCCCCCACCTCTCCCTCATTCATGTGGGTGGACACTCCACTCACAAAATGGCCCTTTAATTTTCTCCACTCAAAAACCCACTCAAATTCCCATTAAATTTCCACCAAATTTAATGCAAACTCTCATTAAATAAAACTCCTTTTATTTATTCAGAATTTTGTCAATTACTTTAATGACAAACATTCACATATAACCCCTTGCTAGTATTTCATTTCATATGCAGAAACACTTTCTGCAATTTCACCCAAAAACATGTTTCAGTATCTAGTGAAATAAATTCCTGCGCTTGTTATTCTTTTCGGCATGAAACTTTTGCTCCAAATGGATGTCGGTGTCTCTTAAGTGTGTCACCCTATGGTTCGCGAATAATGCGGACATGATCGAGACCCCTCTCGGATCAATAATCAGAAGCGGGATCTGGAGACCCATACTGACTCCCACACATTCAACGATGACTTTCTTGTGATCGTCAGAACCTTTTACGCCAGTATCTTAATCCCTTTGTTTCGTGATATATTACATGTCCGAGATTCGATCGTCGGTATCTCCATACCTAGTTTGATCTCGTTACTGACATGCACTCTTTTCTCGTTCCCGTGATATAACATTCTAGTGATCAAATCACTTGCTTGCAAGCTAATCAATGTGATATCACCGAGAGGGCCCAGAGCATATCTATCCGTCATCGGGATGAACAAATTTCACTCTCAATCCATGGGCCTCAACATAACACTTTAGTAGTTCTGAACCCATCTTTATAATCACCCTGTTACGGTGTGACATTTGATGTTATCAAGAAACTCTTCCGGTGTTAGTGATTGACATGATCTCATGGTATAAGGATTAGGATCACTTCGT
This sequence comes from Avena sativa, assembly GCA_916181665.1. Lineage (NCBI taxonomy): Eukaryota > Viridiplantae > Streptophyta > Magnoliopsida > Poales > Poaceae > Avena > Avena sativa. The sequence goes on from OV702280.1 coordinate 432,915,828, forward strand.
AAGTTGTTATAGCAATATAAACTCAATGAATTTGATCGTAATGCTATACTTCGAATGAATGTTCATCACACCATTACACTAGTGTTGTGATCTCGTTATTAACAACATCAAATGTCCATGATCAGGAAACCTTTGATCATCTTGTTAATCAACGAGATAGTTTATAAGAGAGGCATAACTAGGAACTTCCTTTTTGTTTATTAAACACACATGTATTAACGTTTCCATATTAATTCAATTATAGCATGTAAAATAAACATTTATCATAAATAAGGAATACGATAATAACCACTTTATTATTGCCTCTCGGGCATATTCCCTTCAACTCTTGCTATGTTTTCTATATGTGAAACAAACAAACGTCTTTCAATGCATTATTATTCATAATCTTTTGTTTGTACCTTTTCATGTTAAAACATAGTTGCTATGTATTATTGTTATAAATATATATATTTCATGCTCATGTTTAAAGTACTATGATCCCAGCTATCAATGCTTTACAATACCTTGATCAATTGTGATAGCATGTCACCTCAAAAATTAGTCTTTTTATCACTTACCTACTCGAGGACGAGCAGGAGTTAAGGTTAGGGATGCTTGATACGTCGTAAACATATCTATAATTTTTTATGATCCATGCTTGTTTTATATCAACTTTCTTATGTTTTGTTTACACTTTGAGGTATTTTTCATATATTTCTGGAACTAACCTATTGACAAGGTGCCGTAGTGCCAGTTGCCTGTTTTCTGCTGTTTTTGGTTTCAGAAAATCTAGTAAAGAAATATTCTCGGAATTGGACAGAACAAAAGCCAAAGTCAATATTTTACCAGAAGGAACATAGAGTCCAGAGGGGAGACGAAGTGGGGCCATGAGGTGGCCACCCCCTAGGGCGCTCTGCCCCATGGTGTGGGCCCCTCGAGAGCCCACCGACCTCGCCTCTTCGCCTATATAAGCACCCCGGTGCAGAAATCCTAAGCACCCGATCAAATCTCCACGAAACAGTCCATAACTGCCGTCATCTCCATCCCTAGATCGTGGTGATCCGAAGCTCTTCCCCGCACCCTGCCAGAGGGGAGAGATCATCCCGGAGGCCTTCTTCATCACCATGCCAGCCTCCAGAGTGATGCGTGAGTAGTTCACCCTTGGACTATGGGTCCATACAGTAGCTAGATGTTCTCCTCATTTGTGCTATCATGTTTAGATCTTCTGACATCCCTTCATGCTCAAGATCATCATTTGTAATCCTACATGTTGTGTTTGCGAGGATCTGATGGATATTGAGATACTATGTTAGATTGATTATTGATTCTATCATGTCTATGTTATTTTCATCTTGCATCCTCTCCGTTGCTAGTAGCTATCTTGGCCGAGTAGATGCTTGTAACTCCAAGAGGGAGTATTTATGCTCGATATTTGGTTCATGCCTCTAGTAATCTAGGAGAGTTATAGAAACTTCTAAGGTTGTAGATGTGTTGTTGCTACTAGGGAGAAAACAACAATCCTTTGTCTAAGGGAAATTGTATTGTTGTAACATCCCAGCATTAGAGCTTAGGAATAAGATGAACACAAATGTGTGCACTGCATTCATGCATAGAAAATCCAAATAATTTTCGCGCTTTTGAACAAAACTGTCAAAGTGATTGAAGCTTCTCTCAACTTGATGGAATGGAAGTATATCATCAAGTTGACTGCGATAAGTTTCAATATGACCTTTTCTAAAACCTTATTTTGGGTAAACATGATTTGATCTAAGGGTAGATCAAATGTAATAAAATAAAACCACCACATATTACTTAATGTTTGATGTTAATCATTAAGTGATCACATCCTAGTATTAATTACACAACTCATTAATACCAAATTATGAATATAACTTAACTAATAGGAATGTAACCACTAAATCTTGACCTATCTAAATCTTATCTATTCCTACCATGAGCATCATGGTATTTCTTAAACACTAATTCCTTATCACTTATTGAGTAGCAAGGAAATCAAGTCAAGATCATTCACCATATATCTTTCTATCCATATCAATCTTTACCATTCCTATTGGAATCATATTCTAATATCTGTTGTTCATCAATGTTGAGTAATCAACTATTGATTCACCAATTCTTAACTTATCAATTCTTGATCTATTAACTCTTGTCGTTATCATAACAATCACTCTAAGTCCTTTAGAGAATGAAATAAGAAGAGGTAGATGATAATGCTAGTCTTAGATATCATCTATAGTATGGAAGAGTTTGAAGAGAATGAAATCATGATAATAATTGATGGAGTTAACTCACTCCTGAATGGATAGAAGAGTTATCTGGAATATATATTTGTACGGTAACAAAGAAGATTACAAGGATGAATATTGAAGATAGTTACCAATGAATAATCCTATTGGATTAAGTAGGCATAGTACATGAATAACATCTCTTAATCCAATAGAGATACTAAGAAGATAATTTCAATACAACTGTAATGTTGTATGGATGAAAGCCTTGATTAGCCAACTGGAAACCTAAACCATAAATGATCAAAGGATTATAATGATCATGCTTTAGTCACCAAGATTGAATGCTTATATCATGTATAAGTGACATTGGTGGATAGAACATGATTGAACCCTAGTATAGATATGTTATTCTAGGTTAGCCATGCTAAGTCACCATGATATGATGTAAAGTTTGTATATAAGATACTGGAGTTAAGTAGATATAAGACAGTATAATTAAGCTGAAGCTAGAGTAGCATGGAGTTATTGAAGTAGTGTTATTCCTCTTAAAGATTAGAAAGCTTTTGAGGAAAGTAGTTTGATATATGAATCTATTGGAGTAATATTAGTGGTGGATGATTAGGGAAGAGTATAAATGGAGTTTGAAATAATTACTTGTTGGAATAGGGGTTATCATCAGCAGTAGAGTAGTTGATATAACCAAATATAGATATGATAAGATTATGAAAAGCTTTAGTGTCAAGCTCATTGGATTTTATAAATAGATTTAGAAGAATAAAAGGTGGATAAGAATATTCTTGTGAAGCAAAGCTCATCATGTTAACACATGATGATGGATATGAAGAAGTAGTATATTTAGGAAAGGAATTCTTTAAGTAGAAGTCAAGAATTATAAAATATGGAAGATAGGAATTCTTGGTAAACAATAAATCCTAAATCTATAATCAAGCTTAACATCCATATCATCTGTTGGAGAAATCATCTTATTTCCATAATGGTTTCTAGGAATATTTTCCTATAGCAAATCACTTAATCACATCTTTGTCATTCCTAATTATCATAATTAAATGTGCTTAGGAGTTATCTTTATCTATTCTCTCTCATAATTCATTCCAGAAAATAACTTTCTATTTTAAAGGGTGATATCATTAATGATCATAAACATGAAGAAAATATGTTTAGCCATTAATCTTTATTCGCATCAACAAAATAAAATAAGTATAGTAAGTACCCTAAACCCTAGGGTAAGTAATTAAAATTCAGAACCCTAAACTTATTAATGAGTTTTCTCATCAACATCTCATAAATATTCTATCTATATTCATTAGGCAAATTCTTTGATCCATTTCTCTAACCACTCATTCCATATGAGCATGGAATAAGTGGGGATCCAATAATTATAAACCACCCTATACTATACTATGTGATTAAATACATATAAATAAACCCTTTGAATATTATTAAACATTTTAAAACTTAATTACTCCAAATAAAAGTGAAAATAGTGTTATAAAGAATTCTTAAGATATAAACCCTAAAACCCTAATTCCTACTAATTCTATTTAATACAAGAATCTATCTATGATTAAAAAATAGAAAGTAATAAATAAAGTATATTATCATAATAAATAAACTCATACGAGAATTTGAAATACATTTTTATGGGTTTGCATTTGTCGAAAGAATAAGTTCTATAAAGAACGAATTAAGACAAAACATAAATTACAAAAACAGAAAATAGAAAAAGGAAAACAGAAAGAAAAATGACCTGGCCCGAGCAGCAAGCCGGCCCAGTGTTTCCCCTCTACCTATCTACCGCCCAGCAGCAACCCCTTCTTCTCCCGCTCACTTCGCTGCAGCCCAGTAGCGGCCCAGGCCCATTTACCGTTTTGTCAAGCTAATCGTCATCGTCTACCTCCCACACCGCGGCCGAAGCAGCTCGATGTCGCCCAACGCCGCCGTCGCTCGCATCAATATGCACGCCGCCATCACCCAGAGAGGATAAGGAGGCCACGGCCACGTCGCTGCTCATCCTCATCCTCATTTTCCCCTCAGACGCTCTCCATCTTGTTTTCCTCTTCTTCACCGAAACCTAGCCTCACCGGATCCGCTCGTCGCCGTCGTTTCCGATCTCCCCTTAAACCGCTAAGGCCACAGTTGAGATCTACTTGATCATCTAGTTTGATAGCCCCACGAAGTACAAGCCAAAGAAGCTCTAATCACGCCAATCGTCACCTCCATCTCCGACAGGTTCCGCTGTCGTCTCCATCGATTCTGGCCACCTCCGGTCACACTAAGCCCTCCACTGCAACGCTGGTGAGTTGCTGATGCTCGGGCACGTCTCTAATCTCTCGACTGCTTCTGGAATCATCTCTACCATGTTTATCTGTAACCGCCGCCACAGTACCTCGTCGTCGGCCATCCTCCGGTGACCATATCCGAGCGACGCCACTACTAATAGGTTCCCCGTCATGTGCCCTTTCGAACCGCAACAACCGCGTTTGCAAAACCTTGCTAGATCGCCGCCACTGCTAGCCACCAGAGCATTACCGGCGAGATGATGTCATGATGACATCATGCTTGCATCAAGTCAACCGGTCAAACCACGCGGGTCCTGCTTTGCTGAAGTGGCGTATGACGTGGCAACGACCCTACCAGTCAGTGACTGGGGGCTAGGTTAGGGTGCGGTGTAGAAAGTTTAAGAGAGGAGATGATGTTAGCAATGATGCAGTAATTACTTTAGCTGTTTTAATTTAATAATTTAGGAAATGAATAAACCTTATAAATACAATAATTATTATTTTGTAATTCAGAAAATATGTATAATATATGAATTTTTTTAGAAAAATAAAATCTATAACCTAGTTGTATTATCAAATATTATTATGTTAATTATTTAAATAAACATTATTTAATAAAGGTTTTATAAGTAATAACACTTTGATAATTCATAATTAAATAATGGTAAATGATAAAAATATAAATAAAATACCAAAAAATCTTAGAAAAATAAGAACTATAATTTAAAACTATAATCATACATTATTATTTCATTTAATTAAATATTTGTTATTTATTAAGTATTTATAAAGTAATAAATTTTATAAAAATCATATGTTATTATTTATAAATCATAAAGATAAATGTAATATACCAAAATGATCACGAAAATAATACCTACATGATAAAAAAAATTCCAATTTTTAGGTAAATAAAAATTTAAATACTGTAATAACTTGAATTTAAACCTATTTACTCAGTTATTAATTCATATAAGGGTACATAAAATTTGTTAATATTTCAAAAATTAGCCAATTGAGTCTAATAAATAGTATTAGTCTTAAGTACTAATAATATGAAGTCAAAATGGTTCAACACATTTTAAATACAATTTTATTGAATTATCCTTCAACCATAAGTATAGATTATTTTATAAAAGGATCCTTATCCAATATAAAATCTCCAAGAATAAATTTGTGACTAAATCTTTTCCATTACTTCAACCACAAGTTTGCAAACATATCCAAACACGATAGTGAATCTATAAGTAGTTAAATAATATTACTTCCTTGATTACAAATTCTAACCACTCATTCACAAAAATATAAATGATTATATTCCATTATACAATTAAGAAACCACTACTCAAATAAAAGTAATGCCATTCTTAGGTGACTTTAAGGAAACATTAAAAAGTGAACGAGATACAAATAACATAAGCATTACACCCTAAGTTCATCTATATTTTTAAAGTTAACTTTAGTCTACAAGAATTTAAATGTAATGCTAAATACTTTATTTTATAGTTAACTTTGGTCTATTATAATTAAGTCGTAAAGCATATCAAGTCCAAACTATTCAAGCAAGCTCAAACAACATCGACCACATTTGATTAACCACAAAGATTGTTTAGACCTTAGAAAAGAAATATTATTTCCAAATGTTATTCTTTTTGCCACTTCAGTCAACAGATGACAATTAATAGTAATCACAATACTTTATACTTTACTTGTATACTTAGAATTGTTAACACTTAAGTTACTTATAGATGTCAATACTCGTAAAGCAAGATTTGAAGGTAAGGCAATTCTTATATAAGTAATCTTTGAATAGCATTCCAAAATTTTGTATCTTACTGTTGTATGATAGTATAATTACATATTGTTTCGCACACACTCAGAAGCCCTAATAAGAAGCACAAGTGTGAAACTTATCTAAAAGGACAACACATTCTAAAGAAACCATTTCCAGTTTTCAAACCCTAGAACAACGTTATCCCCGGGATTCACGTTTATAAAGTGCATTACATTACTTATGCATAATAGCATCTTGCTTCTTTAAACATTAGTCCTTATCGGACCAATGATGCTGATTTCAGATATTGGATCTTATATTGTCTCGAAGACCATGAGTGCATAATCTTGCAATCACAAAAGGCAAGTTCACACTTGCTCATGTCCTTTGATTATTTTATGTAAAGTAATTTTGCAAATCCAGTGTTGTCATCACCTGCATTTGAAAAAGGTCTGAAAACAATATTTTTGATAATAATGCGAACTATTGGTTACTGATCTAGGGTGATCAGCTAATCTATTAAATCTGGCAGTTGGAATACCACTTTTCAGGACTATATCACCTAGGATTTAACAACCAATGTCGCAAGAGATTCTTGTGCCGTATATTACGTGTTGACCATGAGATTTGGAATGGGACAGAGAAGTCAGCTGTATCTTGTTCCTCTCGCATGTAGCCAGGTGTGCAGGTCGTGGCTGTTATCACTCGTAGCATGCATATTAATTGGTAATTCGTAGAGGATATGCAGCATATGGGTGGGAATCCTCATCGTCCCATGATAGTTCTGGCATTTAACGGTCTGTACAAACCATTTCTGTAATTCAATGGGTAGGCATGGTGTACACCAAGGAGGCATGCGAGGTCGCGAAGGGGGCAGTGATTGGCTTGGATCTTAGGTTGGGCCTCAAACCAAGGAAGTTTGAACGGGAACATACTCCCGGCCGTGCAACAAAGCCTAAGGTCTCTCATGGGTAAAGTGACGCACCTCTGCAAAGTGTAAGAACTGTAACTTGTTACTCCCTGTTCCGGGAAGGAGCTACGAAAGCAGCGGTAAAGGAACTCCATGAAAGTTCTGGTAAACCCGTGAAGGCTGACGGACATAACTTTTCTGAATAAAAGCAACCTTTGAAGAAATGTTTACGAAAACTTGCATTGCCTACGACCTATGGTCTGTGGTTGTAGATATAGTGCATCAAACACTCCTTTTCTAGTGAACTTGCTGAGTACCCTCGTACTCAATGTATCTTCTTAAACCTTGCTAGATTCTGAAGCCATTAAGATGACGTCTACATCTAGTTATGCTCCAGGAATCATCATCAAAAGCTAAAGCTCTTCAATGAAGTCAAGAAAGTCAACATATATATCAACTCAAGTGAAGACGAAGTTACGGATTAGATAGAAATTTAATCTCTAGCCATAGAACATACTTCTATAGAGTATTGCAATATCCGCAATACAAGCCCAAATAGTTCAGGTACTAGACTATCAGTATATTAGTTATGAGTTGTTATTTCCGATTCTTCTTTGTAAGAAGTTTCTTTCTCTCTCTTTAACCTAGAGTGTTCTCTAGATCTTGTGTAAAGAGTTGAGTTGTAACCTATAGTTACCACTCTAAGGGATGTAATACTAGTGAACGGTGTTTCATTGGTGTTATGTCCACGACTATAGTATACTACATCATTCAGTGGTATGCTGGGTCCTTGAAATTGTTTACTTTACACACATTGATTAATCCAATTATCTGTTGCTTGCAACTTAATACTGGAAGGGGTTCGGATGATAAACTGAAGGTGTATTATTAGTCATAAATGTAGTTGGATTACGGTCTATGTATTATGTTGTAATGCACAAACAAATCTCGTAGGAATCAAGATGTCTAGTAAATGCATTGTTATATATTTTCAATCTGTCAATTGCCCTGATGTAATTTGTTCACCCAACATGCTATTTATCTTATGGAGAACACCTCTAGTGTACTGTGGACCCCGGTCCATTCCTTTACCATTTATATTCCATCTACTGTTTACCGTTTACTATTTACTTTCTACAAGCAATTACTGTTGTAGATATGCTCTAGAGGCAATAATAAATGTAGTTATTATTATATCTTTGTGTTTATGATAAATGTTTACATTCATGCTATAATATTATTAACAAGGAAACATTAATACTTGTGTGATTTGTAAACTAAAATAGAGTCCCTAGTAAAGCCTCTTTATAAATACTAGCTTGTTGGTTAATAAATGATTGTGGTTTCCCTATCATGAACATTGAGATGTTATTAACAACAAGATCATATTGTTAGGAGAATGATATGGTGGACATACTCTTATAGATAAGCGTAGCATAAAGATCAAGTCATTTTAATAGTTCAATTGCTATATGCTTTCTGATACATAGTACCCTAATTCCTTCGACCATGAGATCATGCATATCACCTTCACCGGAAGGATGCTTTGATGACATCAAACACCACACCATAACTGGGTGGCTATAAAGGTGCCATTGAGTGTTCAGAAAGTATTGGTTGAGACACATGGATCAAGAGTGGGATTTGTCCATCCATATGACGGATAGATACACTCTGGGCCCTCTCGGTGGAATGTCATCCAATTAGCTTGCAAGCATGTGACTGGCTCACAAGGGATCACATATCACGGGAACGAGAAAAGAGTACTTATCAGTAACGAGGTTGAACTAGGTATGTAGAGATACCGACGATCATAACCTCGGATAAGTAAACTATCGTGAGACAAAGGGAAATTGGTATCGTATGTAAGTGGTTCATTCGATCGCAAAGTAATCATAGAAATATGTGGGAGCCATATGAATTTCCAGATTCCTCTATTGGTTATTGTTCGGAGAAGTGTCTCGATCATGTCCGCATAATTCACGAACCGTAGGGAGACACACTTAAGGATTCAACGTTGTTTGAGTAGTTATGGAATGATGAGTAAGAGACCGAATGTTGTTCGGAGTATCGTTTGGGATCCCGGATATCACGAGGAGATCCGGAATGGTCCAGAGAATAAGATTCATGTAAGGAAGTCCTGTTTCGGGGTTGGAGAATGGTTCCGGTGTTTTCATCGGGAATGTTCTAGAAGGTTCCGGAATGTCCGGCACTCCGGAGGGGAAGGGTACATGAATGTGTCATAACAAGTTGGAACGATTGCATCATGTACTAGGTGTCATCGCTGTTCCAAATAAAGGGTTTAATCAAATCCTAGTTTGAAAAGTCAAACGCCAATTTGAAAAGTCAAACGGCTATTTTGTGAGGTGGAGGGAGAGTAGGAAACCTACTTGGGGAGGAGTTCCCTCCCTCCACCGCCGGCCCACTTGGAGACCGAGTTGGGGAGGGACTCCCCTCCCCTTGGCGCGCCCCCTCCACCTATATAAGGAGGGGCAGGGCTGCCCCTCCAAGAAAACAACACCACGCCCTGCAAACCCTAATCCTAGCCGCCGGCACCGCCACCTCCTGCTGCCACTGCCGCCGCCTAGGGAAAGCCGCCGCCACCGCCTAGGCAAACCCTAGCCGCGGGCCTTGCTCCTCCTTGGTGCATCTAAACCCTAGATGGCCGAGGCTCTCTCTCATAGTCCACCATACTCGCTCCGGCTTAAGGCGAAGCCCTGCGAGATATCCCCTCTACTTCCGGTACCACTCCGTTGTGCTGCCGGAATCGCGAGGAGAGTGCTACAACCTCCGCTGCCTGCTGGAACAAGGGAGAGGAAGGTCTTCGTCGAGTACCGAACGTGTGACCGACTGTGGAAGCGCTGCCGGAACGCAGCGCCGGAAGGATCGTCTACGCGATCTTGAGATCGGCAAGAGTACGACTACATCACCCACGACAATCCGCTCTCGTTAAACACTTTGGAATCTTCGAGGGTGAGTTATTCCATTGACTCGTTGCTACAATCTAGTAGATAGATCTTGGCTTGTTTGTTTGTATGCGGTAGAATTTTTTTTTCCATGCTACGAACCCCTTCAATTACTATCTTCCACACTACGTTTAATCCTTTGTTTTAGCAAAACCACTGAGATTGACAACCTCACTGTAAGTTGGGGCAAAGTTATGTGGTTGTGTTGTGCAGGTTCCAAGTTGCTAGCAACACCTTGGAGTTGTTTCCTTACTCCTACTAGTTTGATAACCTTGGTTTCATAACTGAGGGAAACTTGCTGCTGTGCTCATCATACCTTCCTCTTAGGGTTCCCAACGAGCTCTACATATCTGAGCATCAAGCCTCAAGAAGAGTGGCGGAAAAATTTCTACATCCCTGATCCACCAATTACGGATGAGGAAGAGGAAGTTGTCCCCATGACCAAGGACCGCGTGCGAGCACTGGAGATATATCAGAAGCAGGAGCTAGTCCATCGCGTTGAAGTCCGTCGCCGTCTTAAGGAGATAGATAAGAAGGATGATCTTCTCCCATTGTTGACTAAACTCGCAGATAAGGTGGACACTTTGCAATCTGATTTGTGTAGGTTCTACAACCGCATCGGTGCCCTGGAGGATATCAACAAGAAGATGCGCACCACGGTGTTACATGCCATGGCTCCACAGTGATCTACAATAATCACGACATCAAATAATCGTGAGGGATTATTTGATCCCGCCTAGCTTGATTTCAAGCTTGGGGAGATCTTGAAGACCTTATAATCTATCTTATAAGTTTTTATTACTATTCTAGTTTTGCATTAGTTTGAGTTTAGAAATAAGTTTGCATCATTAGAATTCCCTTTAGGAATAGTCGACCCCTTTTATGAAATTTGGAGTTTATTATGATATATGGAGTATTATTGAGTTTGTGTTTGTCTTCTTAGATACATGAATGGCTTGAGTATAATTTTACTTGCACTTGATGATAGAATTAGGATTCTTCCACTCCATTGGTATTAATGGAACACACAAAGATAATTTGGTCAATATGTTGTAAGTTTATGGTTTGATTTACAAAGGAAAAATTATCTAATCAGTTAATTTGACAAAGAAATCCTTAAACAAACGAAAATTAAAAGTGCTATCAAATTAGAACGAGAACAAGTCGAGTTAGAATATTAAAGCTATAAAGATGCTTCATATACAATTGGAATTTGTTAATTGAGATCGTTAAACTTTGAATTCGTACATGAAGTGGAATGTATGGCTAGCTCCTTTGCATAGCACTTAAACAAAAGTGTGAGCATATATATATAAAGAAAGAATAAAAAGGAGAAGAAAAAGAGCGAATGTGTAAAGAGCAAAGGCATATACCACTATATTGTAGTAAGACAAAGAAACGTTTGAGATTTTGAATCCCAAGTGAATATGTTAATCCTAAAACACTTGGGACTACCTCGTTAACTCATTTGGTCGAACCGAATACTTTTATATCATGTTGAGAGTAATCTTTTGTGAACTGTTAAATGCTAAGGTGTGGAAGCCTACTAATATTATTCAGATGGTTCGAGTAAGGTACTATTCATGAACTTATTCATATGTATCATATATGATAAACACATGCTGCAACTGCCTCATTTATTTTATCGACTCAGCTTCATGAATATGAGTATCACATCCATTAAGCTAAACTTGCTCGGGACAAGCAAGAGTCTAAGCTTGGGGAAGTTGATGAGTGCATATTTGCATCATGTTTTATATTATTTTTTGCACTATAGATGTAGGATCTTGGTATTTTAGGGCGTTCGCGTGCACCTTTTATGTTTATTTTCACCAGGATCAGGACAGATGATGGACACGATTGACGCAATTCTAGGACCAATTGTATTGGAGCGAAAAGGAGTAAAAACAACGTAAATTGCTAATTTGGAAAATATCAATAACACAAGAAGAAAACCCAAAGCGATTGGAGGACACAGAAGGTTTAACGACCAACTATATGGTGGGAATAAATTTCCCGGCCGTATAGTTCCCGCCGTATAGTTGGCGCCGACACCGCCTCCTCAAATAGTTTCACCCCGTGTAACTGGATTGGAGAGACGACATACAGAATGGCCAGAAATCACTAAAACCTCACCTCCGGAAGGCATCTGGAGGGGGAACTCATCCACCGAGGATCCATCTTTGCCCTACGAAGATCCAAGAGGCTAAGGCATCGATCTTCTGTTGGAGATATGCCCTAGAGGCAATAATAAATGTAGTTATTATTATATCTTTGTGTTTATGATAAATGTTTACATTCATGCTATAATAGTATTGACAAGGAAACATTGATACTTGTGTGATTTGTAAACTTAAATTGAAAGTCCCTGGTATAGCCTCTATACATTACTAGCTTGTTGGTTAATAGATGATTGTGGTTTCCCTATCATGAACATTGAGATGTTATTAACAACAAGATCATATCGTTAGGAGAATGATATGGTGGACATACTCCTATAGATAAGCGTAGCATAAAGATCAAGTCATTTTAATAGTTAAATTGCTATATGCTTTCTGATACATAGTAACCTAATTCCTTCGACCATGAGATCATGCATATCACCTTTACCGGATGGATGCTTTGATGACATCAAACACCACACCGTAACTGGGTGGCTATAAAGGTGGCATTGAGTGTTCGGAAAGTATTGGTTGAAACACATGGATCAAGAGTGGGATTTGTCCATCCATATGACGGATAGATATACTCTGGGCCCTCTCGGTGGAATGTCATCCAATTAGCTTGCAAGCATGTGACTGGCTCACAAGGGATCACATATCACGGGAACGAGAAAAGAGTACTTATCGGTAACGAGGTTGAACTAGGTATGCAGAGATACCGACGATCATAACCTCGGATAAGTAAAGTATCGTGAGACAAAGGGAAATTGGTATCGTATGTAAGTGGTTCATTCGATCGCAAAGTAATCATAGAAATATGTGGGAGCCATATGAATTTCCAGATTCCTCTATTGGTTATTGTTCGGAGAAGTGTCTCGATCATGTCCGCATAATTCACGAACCGTAGGGAGACACACTTAAGGATTCGACGTTGTTTGAGTAGTTATGGTATGATGAGAAAGAGACCGAATGTTGTTCGGAGTCTTGAATGGGATTCGGGATATCACGAGGAGATCCGGAATGGTCCGGAGAATAAGATTCATATAAGGAAAGTCCCGTTTCGGAGTTGGAGAATGGTTCCGGTGTTTTCATCAGGAATGTTCTAGAAGGTTCCGGAATGTCCGGCACTCCGGAGGGGAAGGGGTACATGAATGTGTCATTGCAAGTTGGAATGATTGCATCATGTACTAAGTGTCTTCGCTGTCCAAAATAAAGGGTTTATTCAAATCCTAAATTGAAAAGTCAAACGGCTAGTTTGAAAGTCAAACGACAAGTTTTGGAAAGAGGAGGAGGAGGTGGAAATCGAGTTGGGGAGGGAATCCCTCCTCCAACCGGCGGCGCACCACCCAAGCCGAGTTGGGGAGGGACTCCCCTCCGTCCCCTTGGCCAGCCGGCCCCTCCACCTATATAAGGAGGGGCAGGGCTCCCTCCTAGAGACACACAACTCCTACTCCTCTAAACCCTAGCCCCAAGCCGCCGCCGCCTCCAAGCCGCCGCCGGCCCCTAGGGCATCAACTCGCCGCCGCCTAGCTAAACCCTAGCCGCCGGCTTGTCCCCTCCTTGGTGTGTCTAAACCCTAGGACACCGAGGACTCTCTCATACTCCGCCATACTCGCTCCGGCTTAAGGCGAAGCCCTGCGAGATCTCCCCTCTACTTCCGGTACCATGCCGTTGTGCTGCCGGAATCGCGAGGAGAGTGCTACAACCTCCGCTGCCTGCTGGAACAAGGGAGAGAAGGTCTTCGTCGAGTACCGAACGTGTGACCGACTGCGGGAGCGCTGCCGGAACACAGCGCCGGAAGGATTGTCTACGCGATCTTGAGATCGGGAAGAGTACGACTACATCACCCACGAGAATCTGCTCTCGTTAAACACTTTGGAATCTTCGAGGGTGAGTTATTCCATCGACTCGTTGCTACAATCTAGTAGATAGATCTTGGCTTTTTGTTTGTATGCGATAGAAAATTTTTGTTTTCCATGCTACGAAACCCTACAGTGGTATCAGAGCCGTGTCTATATGTAGATCTGTTGCACGAGTAGAACACAATGGTCATTGTGGGCGTTGATGCTTTTATTGTCGATTGCTTCTTGTGTACTTTGCATCTTGCGGTATGTTGGGATGAAGCGGCCCGGGCTAACCTTACATGACATCGTTCATGAGACTTGCTCCACGCTTGACATGCAACTTGTATTGCATAAGTGGCTTTGCGGGTGCCTGTTTCTCCTAGCATAGTTAAGATCCAATTTACAACGGGTGATTAACAATACTAGTATCAATGTTGTGGTTCTTGTTCGTAAGTTAGAACGACACTTATTGAAAGCCCCAAACCACGTAAAATATGCAAAGAAAGTAGAGGCGTCTAACTTTGTTTTGCAGGGGTGTGCAGTGATGTGATATGGCCATGATTGTGATTATATTTGATGTATGCAATGTTCTTTATTGTAAGTTGGCAACCGGCAGGAGCCATATGGTTGTCTTTAATTTATGTTAAGACCCGCGTGTCTATTCAAAGTAGTTGTAATAGTTGAGTCCGGTGGATGACAACCATGGAGAAGCGTCATTGACCTTGATGCAATGCCGGTGATGATGGAGATCATGTTCGTGCTAGAAGATGGAGATCGGAAGCACAAACAAGAAAGGCCATATCATATCACATATTATGAATTGCATGTGATGTTAATCCTTTATGCATCTTGTATTGCTTAGTAGACGACGGTAGCATTATAAGATGATCCCTCATGCACATGAATTTCAAGTCATAAAGTGTTCACCCTTAAGTTAGCACCGTTGCTAAAGCTTGTTGTTTCGAAGCACCACGTGATGATCGGGTGTGTTAGATTCCACAAGTGTATACAACGTGAGCAAGCCAGATTTGCTCATGCGGAAACTAAGGTTTGATCTTGACGAGCCTAGCATGTACAAACATGGTCTCGGAACACGGATCACCGAAAGGTAAAGCATGAATCATATAGTAGATATGATGAACATGTCGATTGTTCGCCATTGAAACTATATCAACTCTCGTGATGATCGGTGTTGATGTGGTGGATTTGGTTCGTGTGATCACTAAAACAATGTGAGGGATATTGTTTTGAGTGGGAGTTCACCAAGATTAATTTTATTATTAATTTGAACTCAATTTGTCATAAACTTAGTCTAAACTATTGCAAATATGTTGTAGATCAATGGCAGCCCCTACCATCAATTTTAATGCGTTCCTAGAGAAAGAAAAGTTGAAAAATAATGGAAGCAACTTCGCGGATTGGTTCCGCAATTTGAGGATTGTCCTCACAGCTGGTAATTTGACCTATGTGCTGGATGCACCGCTGGGTGACCCACCTGCAGCTGATGCTCCCGATGAAGTAAAGAATGTTTACCTCACTCGGAAGACTCAGTACTCCACAGTTCAGTGTGCTATCTTGTATGGTTTAGAATTGGAGCTTCAGAAAAGGTTTGAGAATTCAGACCCATATGATATTGTCGAGGATCTCAAATTGATTTTTGAGACTCATGCGGCAATTGAAAGCTATGAGGCTTCTGAAAAGTTCTTTAAGTGCAAGATGGAAGAGGGCAGCTCCGTCAGTGAGCATGTGCTTAAGATGTCTGGGCACGCAAACAAACTTCAAAGCTTGGGTATAGTGATTCCTAATGCTTTGGGGATTTACCGTGTCCTCCAATCACTACCACCAAGTTACAAGAACTTTGTGATGAACTACAACATGCAAAACATGAACAAGACGTTGCCAGAACTCTTTTCCATGTTGAAATCTGCAGAAGTGGAGATCAAGAAAGAGCACCAAGTGTTGTTGGTCAATAAGACCACCAAATTCAAGAAAGGCAAGTCTAAGCAGAAGGGACACTTCAAGAAGGGTGGTAAGAAAGTTACCACGCCGACGAAGAAGACCAAGGCTGGACCTAAGCCTGATACTGAGTGCTTTTACTGCAAGGGAGAAGGTCACTGGAAGCGGAATTGCCCAAAGTACTTGGAGGATTTGAAGAACAGCAACATCAAGAAGAAAGGTATATCTGATATACATGTTATTGATGTGTATCTCACTAGTACTCGTAGTAGTGCCTGGGTATTTGATACTGGTTCGGTTGCTCATATTTGTAACTCGAAACAGGTGCTGCAGAATAAACGGAAGCTAGCGAACAACAAGGTGACGATGCGCGTGGGAAACGGATCAAAGGTTGATGTGATCGCGGTCGGCACGCTACCCCTTCATCTACCATCGGGATTAGTTTTATACTTAAATAATTGTTATTTGGTGCCTGCGTTGAGCATGAACATTATATCGGGATCTTGTTTATTGCGAGACGGTTACTTGTTTAAGTCCGAGAATAATGGTTGTTCGATTTATATGAGTAATATGTTTTATGCACATGCACCTTTGATAGATGGTCTATTCTTGTTGAATCTCGATAGTGGAAATACACATATTAATAACATTGATGCTAAACGTTTGAAATCGAGCGATAACTCGACCTATATGTGGCACTGTCGAATTGGTCACATTGGAGTGAAGCGTATGAAGAAACTCCATTCCGATGGACTTCTTGAATCACTTGATTTCGAATCACTTGATAGATGCGAAGCATGTCTGATGGGTAAAATGACTAAGACTCCATTTTCTGGTATGATGGAGCGAGCTACAGACTTATTGGAAATCATACATACCGATGTGTGTGGTCCAATGAGTGTAGCATCGCGCGGTGGTTATCGTTATGTTCTTACCTTAACGGATGACTTGAGTAGATATGGGTATATCTATTTCATGAAACATAAGTCCGAAACTTTCGAGAAGTTTAAGGAATTTCAAAGTGAGGTAGAGAATCAACGTAACAAGAAGATTAAATTTCTACGTTCTGATCGTGGAGGTGAATATCTAAGTTACGAGTTTGGCGAGCATTTGAAGAAATGCGGAATACTTTCACAATTGACACCGCCGGGAACACCACAGCGTAATGGTGTGTCTGAACGTCGTAATCGAACTCTCTTAGATATGGTTCGTTCTATGATGTCACTTACAGATTTACCGCTATCATTTTGGGGTTATGCATTAGAAACAGCCGCATTCACTTTAAATAGGGCACCATCCAAATCCGTTGAAACGACACCGTATGAATTATGGTTTGGGAAGAAACCTAGATTGTCGTTCCTTAAAGTTTGGGGATGCGAAGCCTATGTAAAGAAGTTACAGCCAGACAAGCTAGAACCCAAAGCGGAAAAATGCGTCTTCATAGGATACCCGAAGGAAACTATTGGGTATACCTTCTATCATAGATGCGAAGGAAAAATCTTCGTTGCCAAGAATGGATCCTTTCTAGAGAAGGAATTTCTCTCAAAAGAAGTGACTGGAAGGAAAGTAGAACTTGACGAGGTTGTCGAACCTTCTCTCGAAATTGCGAGTAGCGCAGCACCGGAAGAAGTTCCTGTGGTGCCTGCACCAATAAGAGAGGAAGCTAATGATGATGATCATGAAACTTCGGTTGAAGTTACTACAGAGCCTCGCAGGTCAACGAGAACTCGTACCACTCCAGATTGGTATGATCCCGTTATGAGTGTCATGTTGGTGGACAACACCGATGACCCCGAGACATATGAGGAAGCGATGATGAGCCCAGATTCCAATAAATGGCAAGAAGCCATGAAATCCGAGATTGGATCCATGTACGAAAACCAAGTGTGGACTTTGGTGGACTTACCGGATGGCCGGAAGGCTGTCGAGAACAAATGGATTTTCAAAAAGAAAACAGATGCTGATGGTAATGTTACTGTCTATAAAGCTCGACTTGTCGCAAAAGGGTTTCGACAAATTCAAGGAGTTGACTACGATGAGACTTTCTCACCAGTAGCGAAGCTAAAGTCTGTGAGGATTATGTTAGCAATCGCTGCATATTATGATTATGAGATATGGCAGATGGATGTCAAAACAGCATTCCTCAATGGAGACATTGATGAAGAGTTATATATGATGCAACCCAAAGGTTTTGTCAATCCTAAAGATGCTAACAAGGTATGCAAACTTCAGCAGTCCATCTATGGATTGAAGCAAGCATCCCGAAGTTGGAATCAACGTTTTGATAAGGTGATCAAAAGTTTTGGTTTTATACAAACTTATGGAGAAGCTTGTATTTACAAGAAAGTGAGTCGGAGCTCTGTAGCATTCTTAATACTATATGTAGATGACATATTGTTGATTGGGAATGATGTGGACCTTCTTAATAGTGTCAAGGAATATTTGAATAATAGTTTTTCAATGAAGGATCTTGGCGAAGCAGCTTACATATTAGGAATAAAGATTTATAGAGATAGATCAAAACGCCAAATATCATTGTCACAAAGTACATATTTGGACAAAGTTCTAAAGAGGTTTGGGATGGAAGAAAGCAAGAAAGGGTTCTTGCCCATGTTGCCCAATACGACCTTGAGTAAAACTCAAAGTCCGACATCGGTAGAAGATAGAGAAAGGATGAGTAAGACTCCCTATGCCTCAGCCATAGGATCTCTAATGTATGCCATGCTATGTACTAGACCCGACATTGCATATGCTGTTAGTCTGACTAGCAGATATCAAAGTGATCCAGGAGTGGATCATTGGACAGCGGTCAAAAACATCCTTAAGTACTTGAGAAGAACTAAGGATATGGTTCTTTCTTATGGAGGTGATGAACAGCTCGTTGTTAATGGTTACACCGATGCTAGTTGGAACACCGATCCGGATGATTCTAAATCACAATCTGGATACGTATTTATTTTGAATGGTGCAGCAGTTAGCTGGAGGAGTGCAAAGCAAAGCGTTGTGGCGAGATCTTCAACTGAATCGGAATACATGGCTGCTTCGGAAGCTTCACAAGAAGCGATATGGATGAAAGAGTTCATTACAGAGCTGGGTGTGGTTCCTAGTGCGCTGGACCCAATGTCTATCTACTGTGATAACATGGGCGCCATAGCCAATGCGCAAGAACCAAGGTCACACAAGAAGCTGAAGCACATCAAGCTACGTTTTCACGCTATTCGAGAACATATCCAAGATGGGGATATAAAGATTTGCAAAGTACACACAGATCTGAATGTGGCGGATCCGTTGACTAAACCTCTCCCGAGGGCAAAACATGACCAACACCAAACTGCCATGGGTGTTCGGTATATTACGATGTAATCTAGATTAGATGACTCTAGTGCAAGTGGGAGACTGTTGGAGATATGCCCTAGAGGCAATAATAAATGTAGTTATTATTATATCTTTGTGTTTATGATAAATGTTTACATTCATGCTATAATAGTATTGACAAGGAAACATTGATACTTGTGTGATTTGTAAACTTAAATTGAAAGTCCCTGGTATAGCCTCTATACATTACTAGCTTGTTGGTTAATAGATGATTGTGGTTTCCCTATCATGAACATTGAGATGTTATTAACAACAACATCATATCGTTAGGAGAATGATATGGTGGACATACTCCTATAGATAAGCGTAGCATAAAGATCAAGTCATTTTAATAGTTCAATTGCTATATGCTTTCTGATACATAGTAACCTAATTCCTTCGACCATGAGATCATGCATATCACCTTTACTGGATGGATGCTTTGATGACATCAAACACCACACCGTAACTGGGTGGCTATAAAGGTGGCATTGAGTGTTCGGAAAGTATTGGTTGAAACACATGGATCAAGAGTGGGATTTGTCCATCCATATGACGGATAGATATACTCTGGGCCCTCTCGGTGGAATGTCATCCAATTAGCTTGCAAGCATGTGACTGGCTCACAAGGGATCACATATCACGGGAACGAGAAAAGAGTACTTATCAGTAACGAGGTTGAACTAGGTATGCATAGATACCGACAATCATAACCTCGGATAAGTAAAGTATCGTGAGACAAAGGGAAATTGGTATCGTATGTAAGTGGTTCATTCGATCGCAAAGTAATCGTAGAAATATGTGGGAGCCATATGAATTTCCAGATTCCTCTATTGGTTATTGTTCGGAGAAGTGTCTCGATCATGTCCGCATAATTCACGAACCGTAGGGAGACACACTTAAGGATTCGACGTTGTTTGAGTAGTTATGGTATGATGAGAAAGAGACCGAATGTTGTTCGGAGTCTCGAATGGGATTCGGGATATCACGAGGAGATCTGGAATGGTCCGGAGAATAAGATTCATATAAGGAAAGTCCCGTTTCGGAGTTGGAGAATGGTTCCGGTGTTTTCATCAGGAATGTTCTAGAAGGTTCCGGAATGTCCGGCACTCCGGAGGGGAAGGGGTACATGAATGTGTCATTGCAAGTTGGAATGATTGCATCATGTACTAAGTGTCTTCGCTGTCCAAAATAAAGGGTTTATTCAAATCCTAAATTGAAAAGTCAAACAGCTAGTTTGAAAGTCAAACGACAAGTTTTGGAAAGAGGAGGAGGAGGTGGAAACCGAGTTGGGGAGGGAATCCCTCCTCCAACCGGCGGCGCACCACCCAAGCCGAGTTGGGGAGGGACTCCCCTCCCTCCCCTTGGCTGGCCGGCCCCTCCACCTATATAAGGAGGGGCAGGGCTCCCTCCTAGAGACACACAACTCCTACTCCTCTAAACCCTAGCCCCAAGCCGTCGCCGCCTCCAAGCCGCCGCCGGCCCCTAGGGCATCAACTCGCCGCCGCCTAGCTAAACCCTAGACGCCGGCTTGTCCCCTCCTTGGTGTGTCTAAACCCTAGAACACCGAGGACTCTCTCATACTCCGCCATACTCGCTCCGGCTTAAGGCGAAGCCCTGCGAGATCTCCCCTCTACTTCCGGTACCACGCCGTTGTGCTGCCGGAATCGCGAGGAGAGTGCTACAACCTCCGCTACCTGCTGGAACAAGGGAGAGGAAGGTCTTCGTCGAGTACCGAACGTGTGACCGACTGCGGGAGCGCTGCCGGAACGCAGCGCCGGAAGGATCGTCTACGCGATCTTGAGATCGGGAAGAGTACGACTACATCACCCACGAGAATCTGCTCTCGTTAAACACTTTGGAATCTTCGAGGGTGAGTTATTCCATCGACTCGTTGCTACAATCTAGTAGATAGATCTTGGCTTGTTTGTTTGTATGCGATAGAAATTTTTTGTTTTCCATGCTACGAAACCCTACATCTTCATCATCAACCGCTACATCACCACCATCTCCATCCATCCCATCTACTTCTTGTCTAGATCTTGTTGTAATTTCCGTACTCGTTGTGGATTTATACAAGTACTATTCATCTATGGTAGATTCCATTATTTTTGCCATGATGTTGATTGCCTCCATGTCTGAGTATATCATTAGTTCTTGGGGAGATGGAGAAAACCTAGCATGAGAGTGAAATAAAATAAAGTTTATTATGATATTCATCGTTGTGACCATGTGTTAGATTGTCTTCTTCCTGATGTTGGGAGAAGTCGACCTCTCAATATTTGCCTCTTGTGGGGACTTGATGGAGGGAACTACTTGTTGGTATACGGAGGTGTGTTAGCACTTACAATGACTATAAAGCTATTGCCACTCCTTACGTATCAACTTGGGAACTGAGAAAACTCACAAAATACTATCCATGCCATGAGATACGTCCTACGAGATCAAGTCCCTTAATAGCGCAGTAATTCAATTGATGTCGATTGCTGTCTGCTGTGGTTATGAGCATGATGTGAGTAGTGGTTGATGCATATTCTTCCAAATACGGAGTTCCTCCCACACATACATAGTTGAGAATGTTCATGATAATAATCTTTAACTTAGCCCCTTTATAAATGCTAGAGGTGTATCCGCTACTCCCCGAGGACGCTTTTCCCCATTGCAGTTTCAAATTTCTTTTACACACGCGATACTTATTTTTTGTATTAAGTTTGTTTTACTTTACTTATTTTTCTCTTATACCAAAAACCCAAAAACACCTTTTTACACAACACTCGCATTTTATCTTGTTACTTAGAACTTTATTTAGCATTTCTATTTTTGTATTTACTTCAAGAGTTATTAGACTTCAGACTCCTGCTCCCTGTGGGATCGATATCTTTATTTCGAAACTAGGTAAAAACGATATGTGCACTTACATTCATCAGGCGACATATGGGTAAGGTGGGGTGGATGACACGGGTGGGGACAGAGGTAGTGCGGGAGAGGTAGGTGGCGAGGTGGGTATTCGGGGTGGGGTCCACAGGCGACTTAGTGTGTCGCGCGCGCTAGGCTTGGGTGCGTCCCGGTTGGCGTGTGCCTGCATGCATTTATGGGCCGGGGTTGGTGTGAGTGGTGTGGGGTTCTGTGGCAGGGGTCCGTGTCCGTGGGTGGAGCCAGACGGGTTGGTGCGGTCGGCAGAGTGGCTGTAGCGGGATGAGAGGTTAGTGGGGTGAGGGTAGTTAGGGTTTTGGTTAATTAGGGTTTTGCTAGGGTGGTAGGCTTCTGCCAGTTGGGACCTTTGGTCCTGGCCGGTGGCGGTCTCACCCGATACAAAATAGTTAATTATTTTTTATTTCTTTATAAAACCTTTTACAATTATTTTTTAGGCAAATAAAAGATCCGGACATACCGAGCTTATACTTTGAAATAAGAAGGGGACTAATATAGAAAAAATATGCTTTTGAAAAATAGTTTTAGGCAAATAGATGCATGATGACATGACGATGCTCAAATGCATTGTGGCATGATGACATGAGCATGCACTCATGATGATGCACAAAATAAAAACAACACGCAATTTTCTAGTTGTGGTTTTCCCGGGGTGCTACATAGGGTTAGGTTGGATTCTTGTCGGTGTCTCGGGTTCTCCTAACGCTCTCTACCATCTTCCAAGGAAAGCTTATCCTTGCCTTTGTTGGTGCTCCTGAGGTGGGAGTCGATTGAAGTGGGTGGGGCAGAAGCATGATATCGTCAAATAAAGCTCGTCCTTCCTTCGGATCTTGGTATAGAAACTTACCAATTGTTGTGATGATTTGATGGATATGGCGAACTGATTTCTCATCTTCACCCATTAAAGAGGTGGTGGAGAAAGAGGGTTCTAGAGTGTTGCTCTGCATCCATCATCATGGCAGGGAGCTGTAAATTTCTATAGAGTTAAAAAAATCAACTGTGGCAGTGTTAGCTGCAGTTATCCATGGTCGCCGAGGCCAATCTGTGTGGTGCTGTTGTGCACAATTCAATTTCTTCAACCTATTGGCCGGCTGATACGTCGGAAAATTATCTATAATTTTTGATGCTCCATGCTTGTTTAGTATCTACTTTGCTTTAATTGTCTACACTTTGAGGTGCTTTTTACATGTTTTCTGGTACTAACCTATTAACAAGTTGCAACAGTGCCAGATGCTTGTTTTCTGCTGTTTTTGGTTTCAGAAAAGTTAGTAAAAAAATATTCTCAGAATTGGATGGGACAAACGTCAATGTCAATTACTTCCCGTGGGGAACAAGAAGTCCAAAGGGGAGCCGGAGAGGCAAGCCAGGGCGTCCAGACCCACCCTAGGCATGGGTGGGCCCTGCCCCACGCCTGGGAGGGGTGTGGGGCCCCTGGCTATCGCCTCGGCCTCCCCCTTCGCCTATAAGAAGCCCTCGATGCAGAAATCCTAAGCACCCGATCAAATATCCATGAAACCGTCTGTAGCCGCCACCACAATCGTCCCTAGATCGGGGGGGGGGATCTGAAGTTCTTCCCGGCACCCTGCCGGAGGGGAGATCATCCCGGAGGCCTTCTCTCCTGTATGATGCGTGAGTAGTTACACCTTGGACTATGGGTCCATGTAGTAGCTAGATGGTTGTATCTCCTCCTTTGTTCTTTCATGTATAGATCTTGTGAGCTCCGTTCATGATCAAGATCTAATCTATTTGTAATCATGCATGTTGTGTTTGCGGGGATCCGATGGATATTGAGATTATTTTGTTGGTTTGATTAATGGTTTTGTCTTTATGATTCTATCATGTCTGTATTGTTTGTGATCTTGCATGCTCTCCGTTGTTAGTAGCTATCTTGGCCAAGTAGTTGCTAGTGACTCCAAGAGGGGGTATTTATGCTCGATAGTGGGTTCATGCCTCTAGTGGGCTACATGTTTTCTGGTACTAACCTATTAACAAGTTACAATAATCTCTTCGGTTATAGATGTGCTGTTGCTACTAGGGAGAAAACAACGGTCTCTTTTTCATGGAACATGTGGACTGTTTACCTTACACACTTTGCTTAAAGCAGTTGTTTGTTGCTTTCAACTTAATACTGGAGGGGGTTCGGATGATTTCCTGAAGGTGGACTTCTAGTCATAGATGCAGTTGGATGGCGGTCTATGTATCTTGTTGTATTGCCCAATCGAATCTCATTGGATCTTTCTGACTAATAATTGCATTGTTATGCCTTGCTCAGTTCCTGTCAATTGCCCTGCTATAATTTGTTTACCCTTCATGCCATGTTGTTTATCTAAGGAGAGCACCTCTAGTACACTATGGACCCCGGTCCAATCTTTACCATTGATACATCTTCCACTATTATTGTTTACTTGCTGCAAACCATCATCACCTTCCACACCATACATTTAATCCTTTGTTACAGCAAACCGGTGAGCTTGATAACCTCACTAATTCGTTGGGGCAAAGTCTTGAGTTTGTGTTATGCAGGTCCCTGTGATACGTCGGAAACGTATCTATAATTTTTGATGCTCCATGCTTGTTTTGTATCTACTTTTCTTTGCTTTATCTACACTTTCAGGTGTTTTTATATCTTTTCTGTAACTAACCTATTAACATGTTGCCATAGTGCCAGTTGCATGTTTTCTTCTATTTTTGGTTCCAGAAAGGCAGAAAATCAATATTATCGGAATTGGACGGGACAAAAGCCAAAGTTATTATTTTCCCGGAGCAACACGGAACCACGAAGCAGAGCCGGAGGGGGGCCACAGGGTGTCCGCACCCCCTAGGCGCGGGCAATCCCTGGAGGCGCCCATAGGGGGTGTGGGCCCCCTAGCTCCCCACCGACCTCGCCTCCTGCGCCTATAAGAATCCCCCGGGGAGGAAACCCTAGATCATCTAGAAGAAATCCACGAAAACCTCTGTAGCACCGCCGCCACCGAAGGGAAGATTCGGGGGACAAAAAGTCTCTGTTCCGGCACCGAAGTGCCCCCGGAGCTATCCATCTCCATCGATCTCCACCACCATCTCCATCACCGTTGCTGATTCCCATGATGAGGAGGGAGTAGTTCATCCTCGAGGCTAAGGGCTCTACCGGTAGCTATGTGTTCATCTCTCTCTCTCTCTATGCATGATCTTGTTGTGGTCATGAGCTTTGTAATCAAGTAGATCTACCTTACTACTCAAGTGCTTCATTAGATCTCTGCTCTCCCCATGTGTGTGAAAGTGACAGCGTGCACGCCATGGCGGCACTTAGGCTTGAGTCTACATAAATACTCTTTGTGCTTTAATAGATCTATGCTTTTCCCCACGTGTGTGAAAGTGACAGCGGGCATACCGTGTGTGGAACTTTGGCTAGATTGAATATTTGTTATGAGTTATATTTGGAGTTGGATGTCTCTATGAAATTGTGGTGTTTGTTGGAACCATCTAGCGCTCAAGCTGACAGTGTGGGGTTATCTAGATTGGGGAAGGCGGACTTTGAGGTGTGCTATTATAGCCCTACCATGGATTAGAGTATCCAACCGGAGAGTAGTTAAGAGTAGTATCATGAAGAGAGGATATTTATATGAGAGAGTGTTCACTAGTGAAAGTATGATCCCTAGGCCTTGTTTCTAAACATTGAAACACCGTTTGCTACATGTTGCATGTTTGCTTGCTTTAGTCTTCCTCCAAGTTAGAAGCTATTTTCTGGCACCGTTACCACTTGTATTTCACGATCTCTTCGCCGAACTAGTGCACCTATACACCTGACAAGTGTATTGGTTGTGTTGGGGACACAAGAGACTTCTTGTATCTTGATTGCATGGTTGCTTGAGAGGGAATACCTTTGACCACTTACTCCCTGAGTTCGATAAACCTTGGGTGATCTACTTAAGGGAAACTTGTTGCTGTTCTACAAACCTCTGCACTTGGAGGCCCAACAACTGTCTACAAGAATAGAAGTGCGTAGACATCAAGCTCTTTTCTAGCGCCGTTGCCGGGGAGGCTAAGGACGTCTTCACAAGGGGAGTCCTTCACTTCCTTATTCTTTACTTTGTTTTTAGTTTGCTTTGTTTCTTTTGCTTGGTTTTGTTTGCCTCTTTCCAAAAAACCCAAAAATTAGTCTAGTTTGGGTTGCTTGCCTCTTTCAAAAACAAAAAAAATTAGTTCCTGCTCTAGTTGCTACCATGTCTGGTTTTGGATCAACCTCTATTTTCTCTGTGGTAGAAATCTCCACTTTTAAGCAAAAAAGTGAAGAAAGTTTTGAGGAGCCTTGGTCTAGAATCTCTGCTTTCCAGAGGGAAACTGAGCCTGAGGTAAGCCTCAGCTTGGTTATTGATAGTTTCTACCGCGGTATTGCTCTTTGTTATAGATATGCTTTGGATGTTGTGGCTAAGAAAGATTTTTTTTTCTTTGTACTGAGGATGAAGCTTTTGATACCATAAAGAAATTAATCATGATTTATGGTACACCTGGCAAGTCTGATTCTGCTTTCATAAATATTTTTGCTAGGTTGAACACTCTTGAGACCGGTATTGCTGTTATGAATAGTTGCTATCACACGCTTAGGGCTTACCATGATTATATTCCCATAAATTACGAGCCTTCAAAGTGGTTTCCCACAATCAAAGTCTCAATAAACACTACACTTTTTGATGCTCGTTGTGATATCATGTCTAAATTTTGCCTCATGCCTAAAGATATTTTTGATTCTTTGAGTCTTTGGGGGCTTATTGAAGGATGAGAGGGAATCTCTCTTACCAACAATGCCACTATATTACCCATTAGAATAGCTGAAGGTGTGTTTACAAAAATCTCAGGGAAAATGGTGACTACTGATTATCTTGTTATTGAATGTGTAGGCAAAGGACAAATCACACTTGGAAGATCCCTACTAAAGCACCTTGGAGCGGTAATAGATGTGGGAAAAGGAATTATGCACTTTGCTCCTTCGGTAAACAATCATATCTTCCCTAAAGAGAAAAAGAAAGGTAAGAAAAGAAGGAACAAGAGGGGGAGTTCTTCATTTGAAAATACTTGATTCTTCTTGCTTCTTGTGCCTAACTTAAAGGCGTTAAAGAAAAGTACTTGTTGGGAGATAACCCAAGAGTTTCCTTGAGTCTTGGAAGTTATTAATTCAGTAATTACCTCTCCTTATCCTTTTTGTTTGCTTTTTGTGCCAAGAATAACCTCTAATGAGAGGTAAGTAAGATTTGGGGAGTTGATGTCCTGAAACAGATTTCTGTCCTCCACCAAAAAAATTCGTGAGGAGTCTCTGTAACTCGGATTAAGCTCAAAATTTACGAATAAATCCTGCAGTATGTTAGCTAATGTTCGTTAGTTCAACACTTTTTTGATTTGAGCAATAGAAGATGTTCGAAAAAATCGGTTTCTACCCGCTGGTCTGTTTTGACAGATTTCTACCACTATTTGCATTTGCTTCTTATTGATTCCTTTTTGAGTTCTCTTTAGGTGAATTGAGCTTTTTGAAGGAGTTACTACAGTAGCTTGTGTTTTTAGTGAAAAGCCTTGCTGTTCCAAAGCTTTGCCAGTGGTCTAATATCTTTTGAATAAACTAATGTTTCTAATGAAGATTGTGTGAAGTTTTGTATGAAGGAAAAATTCCAGGTGTAAACAGAGAATGATGCAATGAGACGAAGAATGGACAAAAGCTCAAGCTTGGGGATGCCACCATGGTGTCACCCCAAGAAATATCCAAGAAGTACAAGCGTCAAAGCTTGGGGATGCCCAAGGCATCCCCTTCTTCATCAATAAAAAGCTCAGGTCTGTCTAGACACTTCGTTTTTATTGTTTCATGCACAGTTGTCTGGTAGAGTTCCCAACATTTAATAAGGTAGAGATCCCTGTGTTTGCAATGCTAGTCCCTGGATCAATAGCTAGCATCCACAGTTAAGATGTAATATCAAGAAACAAAGGTCATAATACAACTTTATAACCAGGAATAACATAATTTATTACATCTTACATAGCTCATTTGGCTATTACATTACATTGCAGCAGAATATCTATAAGCATGGGGTCCTTCATCTTCAAAGTGCCACAGGCAGACATGTTGGTTGTAGACTTGTAATCCTAATCATTAAACTTCACTAATATCAATCAAACCAGCAACATAACAAGTTACAGCCACAAGGGTCAATACATTTGAATTGTATTGGCAAGTGATACTATGGTAGTACAGTGGAGTCTATCATCTATATGCATTTGGCTAAGTGGAGCTTAGGCTTGCATTTCTCAAAATAGATTTTTCCTTATCATTTGAAAACACTAAGTTTTTGTTTGGCAAAAATCACCCAAGGCATCTACCAATCAAAGATTGAAGATCCTTTAACCCTTGTTCAACCACAAGTTTTTAACTTAGAAATTTGGATGATGAGATTCTTGATAGCTTCCATGTCTTGATGCTCAAATTGTCCTTTACCAGGGACATGGCTAAGTACTTAGATTTTACACTCTGCAGAGGTTGTGCACTTTCCCCACCAGACTTGGTTTCACCAAGACAGGACCTTTCAGAAGCCTTCCCTTAGACCAAATGGACGCGTTCCAACCTATCATTCCCACTACCACCAACTGTCCAAATGGTTAAGTTCTAGCAACTTATGTGATCCAGGCAGAGCCCATATTGCCAAGTGGTTGCACTTGAAGCTTCTCAACATTTGACCTCTCAAATCTCTTTGTTCCTGGGTGGCCATCCACAAGTGAGATACACAAGGTAAACCATAAAAATGGGCCTTGTGAACCACTCAACACAAACCATTCCTTCCATTCCACCCAGGTGATTCATTCATTTAGTTGTTTTATTAAACAAAACACAAGTCCTCAGACTTAGAAAATTTTCCATAGTGTGAATATATAATCCACCCTTGTTTTCTATTAGCTAAGCTAAGCATGATAGTAGTAGGAATCTTAACTTAGGAAATTTCCACTAAGGTTTCATCTACTAGGATTTCCCATAGCATGGTTTATACTTAGCAAAAATTCCAGGCAAGTACTATACTTAGAAATATCACTAATGCATAGTGAAAATAATGGGACAAAAGTATGAAGCATCACTTGCCTTTTTGGTAGAGGGTATAAGTCCACTCCTTGTCCTTGCAACAATCACACTCTTCAAGTCACTACAATTCAATCAAGCAAGGCACAATCTCAATCTACCAATCAAGCAAAACATAGAATTAACTAGCATTCCAAACAATATTCAAACAATCTAACACACATAAAATAATATAAACTAAGTCATGCATGCAAGCATGCAAAAGATAGTTTTATTTGCAAAGGTGATTTCTACTAGGCTCTAAACATTGTAAGGTTCAAAGTGGTCATTTTCTAAAGTGGCAAAGTCATTTGCAAAAGGGTTTTATCTATAAACCATTTTTAAAACAAATCATTATTTCATGTGGTGGAAAATGTTTTTAGCAAAGCAACAATTTTGTATTGTTTACCAAATAATTTGTTAATTCCCAAAACTTGGTGTTTAGGGTCAGTAGGTTTGAATCAACACATTTTCCAAAGGTTTTGCTCAAAAATCATTTCCATAACAAAATCAATATTTTTATTTGACTAGAAATGAGCTAATTCAATTATTCAATCCTAATCTTCACAAAATACATTTTTAAATCCATAAGTGGGTTCCTAGGGTTAGTAGGTTCACAACAAACCATTTTGCAAAGATTTCATCCCCCAAAATCATTTTAGAATAATTTTTATAACCTAAACAAGCATACACAAGTTTCTGCAAAAACAAACATTTTAACATAAGCTTTTTACTAAACAAATGGCATGGTTGGATAGGGCTTGTCTTGTTGATTCCATTGATATAAAGTTTGCAAAATTTGTACGTGTAGATTTAAAGTTATGGAATTTACAAAATTGAATCTCTAATAGAACATAATTTCTGTTTTAAATCAACTCTGGCCACATGGTGAGTTCTGATTCGTCCATACCGTTCCGCTCGGATCGGCTATGGGGTGCGTTGGATCTAAGTGAGACTGAATGGTGCAGATTAGCTCGTACCTCTTCGGTTTAGTTGTTCTGTCTACGCCACAGGATGAGGATCCAACGGCCCACGTGTGTTTGACCAAAGGTTGGCGGCGCAGCGACGGTGGCTGGCGGCGGCGCGGTCAGATGGTGGCGGTGCTGGTGAAGCAGGAAGCGAGAGAGGCTGGGGATATTCTCACCGAGTTCGCAGGGCTGTGCTGATTCTCGACGTGGTCTCCACAAGGTCAGGGGCGCACGGGGGTGACGACAATTGCTCGCCGGAGTCCCTGCTTCCGTCGGGCACGCTCGGCCGTTGTCGGGGACGAGGCTGCAAGGCACAGGAGAGCGAGATAATGGGTCCGTTAGACGCGCGAGGGAGAGCAGAACCTGCGTGTGTCAACGAGAAGGGAAGGGGCGGACATAAGCTACCTGGGGCACTCGCCGGAGTTCAAGCCGAAGACGGTGGCGAGTGGCGTTGAGGTTGCCGACGCTAGGGAGCTTGCGCGGTTGAGCTAGGAGTGCTGGGAGATGCGCCAGAATCTGTGGGTCAAGCTCGTGTGGTCGAGGGGGCGAGGGGAGGTCTGGCTTCACCGTAATCGTCTAGGAAAGGTCGTCGGGGCAGTGAGGGTGTGCGGAGAAATTCGTCCGGCCTGGGGGCAGAGAGGGGGAGGCGAGAGAGGGAAAAGAGAGAGGAGATGCTGGAGTTTATCACTGCGTGGTCACGGCGAGGGATTAACGCGACATTAAGGCATAATCAAGCGAGCGTTTAACGGCAGAAAACTGCTGGCGAGGTTTACGCGCGGGTGAGGAAGAAGAGGGCCGGTGGTGGGGTCTGGCGTCAGTGA
Organism: Avena sativa; assembly: GCA_916181665.1. Taxonomy (NCBI): domain Eukaryota; kingdom Viridiplantae; phylum Streptophyta; class Magnoliopsida; order Poales; family Poaceae; genus Avena; species Avena sativa. Next base: position 432,947,114 of record OV702280.1, read on the forward strand.
GAAAAGGAGAGGGAGAGCGGGGTCCATCTGCCAGCGTCTGTGTGGGTCGATTCGTGAGTGAGGAAAACGTTTCGAGGGAGGGGGGGTAGGTGGGCTTGCTGGGCCTAGTTGGGCTGGCCGGCTGGGCTGGCTCCCTTTTGTATTTTTTTTTGTTCTGAATGTCTTTTTCTTTTTGTAATTGATTTTTTGTTTTGAAATTCAATCAAACAATTCAAACAACACATGAACTCAAACCTTTGTCAAAGTTTGTGTAGTTTTTAATTCTATTTAACAACAGAATCCAATGTCCCAAAATAAAATAATTTTTATTCTTTTAGGAACTATCTAATAATTAAATAAAATAGTCCTTAGTTATTAATTCAAATAGGATTTTGATTTATTCAAAATCTCCATTTGAAATCTAAATATTATCAAAACCAAATCAGTAGGTTTTTATTTGAAAATATAATATACTTGGAAAACTTGTTTAAAATAATTTAACAAGTTTTGATGTTTAATTAAAAAAAAACCTTTATTTTAATAAAATTGGATATTAATAAATCCTCATTATTTTGTTTAAATAACCCTTTACTCCTTTAATCAAAACAAAATATTTTATTTCAAAAACTTGTCCAAGGTTTAATTTGGCTCTATAAAAATAGTCGTTACTTTTATTTATACCTTTTTATTTGAAAAACAAATCTTTTTATTAAAAGATCCATTAATAGTAATTTCACATATTTAATATATTCTTTATTAATTGTTTATCTTTTCAAATCCCTTTAGGATTTGTTTGATCAAATAGGTTTGAAGGTTTCCAATTGGAATCAAAAAGTTTCTTCTCACCCTGAAAATCAACAAAGTTTTATTTTATTCATTTATTTTTCGCATAACAAGATTTGGAAAATCTTGGGATGTGACATGTCTTGTGCTTGGAGCGTCTTAGTTTTCGTTTGCTTTTATTAGGTTGTTTAGTTCGATTGAATAAAGTAGTTTGGACCCCCGCTCTCGCTATGTTGTTTTGCAAATAAGTTTGCTTGGTGTTGGAAAGGAGTAGTAAGTTCTTGCTTGAAGTGCAAGAGGAGCTTGCATTAACTGTGACTTGGACTTTAGCATGACATGCTAGGTGTTGTTTTGACTTTATGCTTAGTGATTATTGCTAAAGAATGTCTTGTTCCAAACAATTGGGATTGCTTAGTGTGCCTTGAAGAAATTATGCATTGTTTTAGCATGCAAAAAGCTTAGTATTGTGGTATTCTCCTTTGATGCTTTTCTTGGGTTGACTTGGCACATGCTCACACCATGTTATGACTATGACAAGTCACCATTAGCCTCTATGATAATTTATTCCTTGACTTGTAGTACCACTCTTTGCTTTGATTATTATGCTTTGTTGCACTGCATGATTTTGTCCATTATTGCTCTCTTAGTTGGTTGCCCCCAGTCTTTTGCTAGCCTCCACTTGTATGCGTAAGTTCTACTCATGCCTCCAACTCCCAAGAAACCAAGTTTTTCCAAAGTGTCCACTATAAACTCCTATGCATGGTGTGTTACACCATTCCAAGTATATTCTTGTTTTCAAGTATCTTCCAATTAAAAACTATTTTGTTATGTGAAAACTTAGTAATTAAAGCCCTCGCGAACTTGATGGCACACTTTATTCTTTGCCCCTAATAAACTTGAACCATTGTGATAAATTTGTTGTATATGCTTGCACTTATAAGTTGGAATTAGCAGAACCGTGCTGTCATGGGGAACATTTTCAACATTGCACTTGTACTTTGTACTCAGTTGATATCATGTTCTTTTGTCTATGGATGTCACCGGTGTGAAATAAAGAGGGAACTTGTAAGTCCATGGAGTTTGTATCCTGTGTTAGAGAAACGCCTGGGCCGCTAGCCTAAGCCATGCCAAATCATGGTGGAAACTTGTAGCATCACCATAATGAGCTATCTATGAAGCATCCTCAATAAAAAGCTATGCATATGGTAAATAAAAAGATTGCTGAGATGCTCATTGTCTGCTTGCCTTGTCATTTTGGTTATGGGAAAGCTCATGTACCATGTGCAAGGGGTACCCCATTGGCGGTTCTCAATGATATGCAAATACTTACAGTGACAAGAACCTACCTAGACCCAAAGTTGAGTATGCATGAGGTGTGGCCCTCGTATTCAAGGGACTTGAGATTACCAACTTATACTTCCTCAAGCATATACTCCAGCTTTGCCACTTTAACCTTAACCACTTCAAGATGGTTATGATAAGGGCAATGAGGGCTGAAAGCTAACAAGTACCATAATTTTTGGAAGCTCTTTTTGAAACTTGTAATCCTTGCTTCCTTTACAAAAAGGCCTTTCTTCCACTTATATATTGAGTCTCCACCTTCTACTTTTAGGCACCATTAAGAGAGCATAGTTGTCATTCTGTGTGCAGTATCCCAAAACTTATTGATTGATGCATATTGTGATATTACTTGTTCTTGTGCTATTTGTTTCTAGTCACCCTTGTGAACTTTGAAGGTGTCCTATGCATATATTTGCTACTCTATGAGGGACAAACTGATTGCCACTATCCCATGTTTTCTGTATCTGAAACAAACAAATGTTTTTCAGTGTATGCTATTCATGATCTTTGTGTGTAGCCTTTCATGTTGCATGCATAGTTACTTTGTCTTACTGTTAGAACTTCATCTTTCATGCTCATGTTTAGAGTTCTTTGATCCCAGCTTTCAATGCTTGCAAATGGTTTGATCTTGGTTTTGATGGTGCATGTCACCTAAAAAAATATTCTTTTATCACTTACCTACTCGAGGACGAGCAGGAGTTAAGCTTGGGGATGCTTGATACGTCAAAAACGTATCTATAATTTTTGATGCTCCATGCTTGTTTTGTATCTACTTTGCTTTGTCTACACTTTAAGGTGTTTTTATATCTTTTCTGGAACTAACCTATTAACAAGTTGCCACAGTGCCAATTGCCTGTTTTCTTCTATTTTTGGTTCCAAAAAGGCAGAAAATCAATATTCTCGGAATTGGACGGGACAAAAGCCAAAGTTATTATTTTCCCGGAGCAACACAGAACCACAAAGCAGAGCCAGAGGGGGACACAGGGTGGCCGCACCCTCCTAGGCGCGGGCAAGCCCTAGAGGCGCCCACAGGGGGTGTGGGCCCACTAGCTCCACACCGACCTTGCCTCGTGTGCCTATAAGAAGCTCCCGGGGAGGAAACCCTAGATCATCCAGAAGAAATCCACGAAAACCTCCGTAGCGCCGCCGTCACCGAAGGGGAGATTCGGGGGACAAGAAGTCTCTGTTCCGGCACCCTGCCGGGACGGGGAAGTGCCCCTGGAGACATATCCATCGATCTCCACCACCATCTCCATCACCGTTGCTGATTCCCATGATGAGGAGTGAGTAGTTCTTCCTCGAGGCTAAGGGCTCTACTGGTAGCTATGTGTTCATCTCTCTCTCTCTCTATATATATATATATATGAATGATCTTGTTGTGGTCATGAGCTTTGTAATCAAGTAGATCTACCTTTCTACTCAAGTGCTTTATTAGATCTTTGCTCTCCCCATGTGTGTGAAAGTGACAGCGTGCACGCCATGGTGGCACTTAGGCTTGAGTCTACATAAATACTCTTTGTGCTTTAATAGATCTATGCTTTTCCCCACGTGTGTGAAAGTGACAGCGGGCATACGTGTGTGGCACTTTGGCTAGATTGAATATTTGTTATGAGTTATATTTGGAGTTGGATGTCTCTATGAAATTGTGGTGTTTGTTGGAACCATCTACCATGGATTAGAGTGTCCAACTGGAGAGTAGTTGAGAGTAGTATCATGAAGAGAGGATATTTATATGAAAGAGTGTTCACTAGTGAAAGTATGATCCCTAGGCCTTGTTTCTAAACATTGAAACACCGTTTGCTACCTGTTGCATGTTTGCTTGCTTTAGTCTTCCTCCAAGTCAGAAGCTATTTTCTGGCACCGTTACCACTTGTATTTCACTATCTCTTCACCGAACTAGTGCACCTATACACCTGACAAGTGTATTGGGTGTGTTGGGGACACAAGAGACTTCTTGTATCCTGATTGCAGGGTTGCTTGAGAGGGAATACCATTGACCACTTCCTCCATGAGTTTGATAAACCTTGGGTGATCCACTTAAGGGAAACTTGATGCTGTTCTACAAACCTCTGCACTTGGAGGCCCAACAACTATCAACAAGCATAGAAGTGCGTATACAAAGGCTCGCCTTGCACCGATGCCTGCAAAGAATGGCGAGGAGTCGGGACACCGGGCCGGAAGGCCGGCTCACACCCAAAGAAGAAGACCTTGGTAGAACGAAGCCTACTCTGGGATGGCAATGACCAACATTTTGAATGAAAGGAATATGCCTAAGAGGAAATAATAAAGTGGTTATTATCTTATTCCATGTTTATGATAAATGCTTATTTTTCATGCTATATCTATGTTAATAGGTGATACATTGGAAACGTATCTATAATTTTTGATTCTCCATGCTTGTTTAGTATCTACTTTGCTTTACTTGTCCACACTTTGAGGTGATTTTTACATGTTTTCTGGTACTAACCTACTAACAAGTTGCACCAGTGCCAGATGCCTGTTTCTGCTGTTTTTGGTTTCAGAAAAGTTTGTAAAAAAATATTCTCGGAATTGGACGGGACAAACGTCAAAGTGAATTAATTTCCGTGGGGAACAAGAAGTCCAGAGGGGAGCCGGAGGGGCTAGCCAGGAGGGCCAGACCCACCCCAGGCACGGGTGGGCCTAGTCCCGCGCCTGGCTAGGGTTTGGTGGCCCTGGACGCTGCCTCGGCCTCCCCCTTCGCCTATAAGAAGCCCCCGATGCATAAACCCTGAGTACCCGATAACATATCCACGACACCGTCTGTAGACACCGCCACCATCGTCCCTAGATCGGGGGGATCTGAAGTTCTTCCTGGCACCCTGCCGGAGGGGAGATCATCCAAGAGGCCTTCTCTCTGGTATGATGCGTGAGTAGTTCCACCTTGGACTATGGGTCCATGTAGTAGCTAGATGGTTGTATCTCCTCCTTTGTGCTTTCATGTATAGATCTTGTGAGCTTTGTTCATGATCAAGATCTGATATATTTGTAATCATGCATGTTGTGTTTGCGGGGATCCAATGGATATTGAGATTATTATGTTGGTTTGATTAATGGTTTTGTCTTTATGATTCTACCATGTCTGTGTTGTTTGTGATCTTGCATGCTCTTCATTGTTAGTAGCTATCTTGGCCAAGTATTTGCTAGTGACTCCAAGAGGGGGTATTTATGCTCGATAGTGGGTTCATGCCTCTAGTTTACAACGGAAGTGACAGAAATCTCTTCGGTTGTAGATGTGATGTTGCCACTAGGGAGAAAACAACGGTCTCTTGTTCATGGAACATGTGGACTGTTTACCTTATGCACTTTGCTTAAAGCAGTTGTCTGTTGCTTGCAACTTAATACTGGAGGGGGTTCAGATGATAATCTAAAGGTGGACTTCTAGTCATAGATGCAGTTGGATGGCGGTCTATGTATCTTGTTGTATTGCCGAATCGAATCTCATAGGACCTTTCTGACTAGTAATTGCAATGTTATGCCTTGATCAGTTCCTGTCAATTGCCCTGCTGTAATTTGTTTATCCTTCATGCCATGTTGTTTATCTAAGAAGAGCACCTCTAGTGAACTATGGACCCCGGTCCAATCTTTACCATTGATACACCTTCCACTGCTACTTGTTTACTTGCTGCAAACCATTGCCTTCCACACCATACGTTTAATCCATTGTTACAGCAAACCAGTGATCTTGACAACCTCACTGTTTGTTGGGGAAAAGTCTTGAGTTTGTGTTGTGCACGTTGCTTGCAACACCTGTGTGACGTTTCCTTCCTCCTACTGGTTTGATAACCTCGGTTTCTTACTGAGGGAAAAATTGCTACTGTACTTCTTCATACCTTTCTCTTGGGGTTCCCAACAGGCTCACATAAGCTGTGCAAGCCATCAAGCTTTCCTGGCGCCATTGCCGGGGAGGCTAAGGACGTCTTCACTAGGGGAGTCCTTCACTTACTTTCTCTTTACTTTGTTTTTAGTTTTCTTTGTTTCTTTTGCTTGGTTTTGTTTTCCTCTTTCCAAAAAACCCCAAAAAAATTTAGTGTAGTCGGGTTTGCTTGCCTCTTTCAAAAACACAAAAAATTTAGTTCCTTCTCTAGCTGATGCTGCTGTTTTTGGCTTGCCCACCTTTGCCAAAATGAACTCTGCTGAGAACACCAAGTTGTGTGACTTCACTAGCACCAACAACAATGATTTCCTAATCACTCTTATTGCTCCACCTGCTCATGATGCTACCTTTTATGAAATTAAGCCTGCTATGTTGAATCTTATGATGAGAGAGCAATTTTCTGGTGCTGGTTCTGATGATCCTGCTGCCAATCTTAATAGCTTTTTGAACTTTGTGAGATGCAAAAGTATAAGGATGTAGATGGAGATATTATTAAGCTCAAGCTTTTTCCTTTCTCCTTGAGGGGAAAAGCTAAAGAATGGTTGCTTTCTTTACCTAAAAATAGTATTGATTCTTGGACTAAGTGCAAAGATGCTTTTATTGGAAAGTACTATCCTCCTGCTAAGATTATATCTATGAGAAGTGACATTATGAAATTTAAACAACTTGATAGTGAACATGTTACTCCAGATTGGGAAAGAATGAAATCTTTGGTTAAAAATTGCCCTACACATGGACTCACTGCTTGGATGATTATCTAGACTTTTTATGCAGGTTTCAACTTCTCCTCAAGAAACCTGTTGGATTCCGCAGCTGGAGGTACTTTTATGGGCCTCACTTTGGGTGCCGAAACAAGACTCCTTGATAATATGATGGTTAACTACTCTGAATGGCATGTTGAAAGAGCTCCACATGGTAAGAAGGTAAATTCTGTTGCGGTGACCCATCATACCACTGCATGTGTAGTACACTATAGTCGTTGAAATGACACTCATAGGACACCGTTCTGTAAATATCACATCCCTCAGAGTGGTACAACAGAAACATTGTGGGTCCATATTACAAACATTCACACATTATTATTATTAAAATACTAGAAGTTCAAGACTTCAAAAGGTTCAACTTACAAACCAAAATATAAAGTGTTTCAGCGGAATTTAAAAGTAGCAACTCTGACTAGGAGTTGAGCTCAATAGCTTATTCTACAGAGTTCATGCTGCTCGGCTCCGTTGATTACTACTAACTAGGATACTTAGTTGGATTCGTTATCATCAACACCATAGCGGATTTCGTAATCCACTCCTTCAACACCTCCTGACAGGTTAGGCTCCTCGTAGAACACATCTTATTGACATTCAGCTGCATACATTGGCACGTCTTCGGGATCCTCAGAGTCTAAACAAGGGATCAAAGGTAAGGATGAGTAACAGAGTTACCCAACAAGTTCATTATATGCAAGGTGGGAAGTTTGATGCTCTAACTAATACCTCAGACAATAAGTCCTTGGCACGATGCAGTTTTTGTAAATCTTTCTTCAAAGATTGATTTTATTATAAAAATCTATGACAATCATCCTTCATTGGTTGACCAGAACTTTCATGGAGATCCTTTCCTGCCGCGTTCGTAGCTCCTTCCCAGAACAGGGAGTAACAAGTTACAATTCTTACACTCTACAGATGTGCGTTACTTTACCCATGAGAGATCAACTCCTTGTTGCACAACCGGGCATACTTTCCCGTCCATAATTCCATGATGTGGGGCCTAGTAGTTGGTCCAAGCCAATCACTGCCCCCTTCGCGACCTCGCATGCCTCCTTGGTTGTCACATCCCAAGATTTTCCAAATCTTGTAATGTGAAAATAAATGAATAAAATAAAATTTTGTTTGATTTCCAGGGCCAGAAGAAACTTTTTGAATTCAATGGGAACCTCAAACCAATTTGAATCAAATAAATCCTAAAGGGATTTAACAAGATAAACTTTTATTAAAGGAAAATAAAAATATTCAACATTACTATTTTGGATCTTTAAATAAAAGGTTTTGGCTTTCAAAAGAAATAGAAGTTTTTTAATAAATATTATTTTATAAAGCCAAATTAAACCTTGGCTAAAATTTTAAAATAAAACATTTTGTTTTGATAAAAATAGTAAGGGTTTATTTAAATAAAATAATAAGGAAATAATATCCAAATTTTATTTAAATAAAAGGTTTTACCAATTTAATTGAAACATCAAAACTTATTAAATTATTTAAAATAAGTTTTCCAAATATTTTATATTCTCAAATAAAAACCTACTGAAGTGTTTTGATTTTATTTTAGATTTTAAAAATAAAGATTTTAATAAAACAAATCTTATATGAAGTAAATGAATAAGGCCTTTTTATTTAATTGTTAATGGACCAAAAATAAAGATGTTATTTTATTTTAAAACAAGTTTTCCAAATATTCTTTATTTCCAAATAAAACCTACTGACTTGGTTTTGAAAATGTTTGGATTTCAAATGAAGATTTTATTAAATAAATCAAACCCTATTTTATTAAATAACTAATGAACCATTTTATTTAATAAATGAATGGTCCTAAAAAGAATAAAAATATTATTCTATTTTTGGGATTTGGTTTATGTTGAAAAACAGAACCAAAAACTCATTATAAGTTTGAATTGTTTGAATGGTTTGAGTGAATGAATAATTGATTCAAATTCAAAACAGAAAAATAGAAATAGAAAAGGAAAAAGAATTCAGAAGAAAAAATATGAAATGGACCTGACCCAACTGGCCAAGCCCAACTAAGCCCAGATTTCCCTCACCCCGAAAGAAAACGTTTAGCACCCAGATTCTGACCCACACAGAGTATGACCAGTGGACCCTCCCCTCCTTTCTTTTCCCACTGCCAGGTAGACCCCACTCTTTCCTGTTCATCGTCCACACCCCGCATCGACCGTTCTCCCCCGCCCCTGCCATTGATTTCTCGGGCTTAATTCGCCTTGATGCCTCGATTAAAACCTCGCAGTGATCACGTGTGATAACCACCTCCCTCTCCTCTTTCATTGCCCCCAAACCCCACGCCTCGAGAGCCACCAGGCTGTTGCAATTTTCTTCTGCACCGCCGCCGTCTCCGACGAGCTAAATTCTCAATTCCGGCCATACCCTGCCTATCCTTGCCTCCCCAAACACGCAGACAAGTTCCCCATATCCTGGCAAACCCCCTCGTAGTTTCAGCTCGCCCGCGAGTGCCCTGCAGGCTCGGCAACGACAACTACCGCCGTCGCCATCGTCTGTTTGCTACTCCGACGACCTCCCAAGGTAAATCCCGACCTCCCCTCTCCATCCCGATGATGCTCCCTTACTCGCGACCCTCGTGCGCACCTAACCATGCCTCTATTTTGTCCTAGCGTGGTCCAAAACGATGCCGGCAACAACAACCCAAGAGCACCGCCGCCCGAAGCAACTCCGGCGAGCCATCGTCCTCACCCACGAGCGCCCCTCGTCGAACCATCGGCACGTTGAGCATCGCCGTGACCTCCTGAACCCGGTGAGCATCCTCCCCCTGTTCCTCGCTTCCTGTATCTCCGGCGCCGCCGCGAAGTAGAGCCGCCGCCGCGCGTCAGAGTCCAGCGCCGCCAGCTTATAGTCGGGGCACTGAGAGCCATACGATCTTGATCCGGTGGATAGGATAGAAAGTTGAACGAAGGGGTAAGAGAGAAACTGAGCCGTGCGATATCAGTTAGATCTAACGGCCTGCAGCGCGTGATCCGTGCGAACCGTTTTCGTCAAATCAGAGTGAGCCACGTGTCCAGATCTCGTTTTAAAAACAGATTTGAATCTGTTATAGATTCAATTTTCAAACCCCTGTAACTTTCAAACCACACGTCCAAAAATTGCAAATTTTATGTCGTTGGATTTAGGAGAGCAAGACCTAGCCAACCATGCCCTTGGTTTAGCAAATAGTATCTGTTAGTTTGCTTGTTTTTGCAGATTCATTTGTGAGCTTGTTTAAAGTAGAAAAATTGTTTAAAATTGATTTTAGGGTTAAAACTTTTGCAAAATGGTTTGTTGTGACCTTAATGACCCTAGGAACCAACCCATGATTTGCAGAATGGATTTGGAAAAGTTTAGAATGGATTTATTGGTTTAGCCCATTTCTAGCCAAATAAAATTATTGATTTTTAATATGAAAATGTTTATGGAAAGAAAACTTTGAGAAAATGGTTTGGACCAAACCTACTGACCCAAAAACACCAAGTTTGGCAATAGCAACTCATTTGGTGAACAACTTAAGATTTTTTCCTTGATAAAAACATCTCTCACCACATGAAATGATGAATGGATTTAAAAATGGTTTTGGATAAAACCCATTTGCAAATGACTTTGCCATTTTGGTAAATGACCAATTTGGACCTTACAAAGTTTAGAAGCCTAGTGGAGACCATCCTTACAAATAGAACCATCCTTTGCATGCTTACATGCATGACTTAGATCCCATTGTTTTGTGTGTGTTAAATCGTTGATTGATTTATTGGTTTGGAATGCTAGTTGATTTTGTGTCTACTTGATTAACTTGTAGTGAAGTTAGAAAGTGTGAGACTAGCAAGATCAAGGAGTGAACCACCATTCCCTTCCAAAAAGGCAAGTGATGCTTCATACTCTTTGTCCCATTACTTTCACTATGCATTAGTGATTTTTGCTAAGTAAAACTTGCATAGAATTTTGCTAAGTATAAACCTTACTATAGGAAAACCTAGTAGATGAATCCTTAGTAGGATTTTCCTAAGTTAAATATTCCTACTACTATCAAGCTTAGCCTAGCTAATAGAAAACATGGGTGGAAAATATATTCACACTATGGAAAAATCTCTAAGTCTGAGGACTTAAGTTTTTGTTTAATAAAACAACTAAGTCAATGAATCCCCTGGGTGGAATGGAAGGATTGGGTTATGTTGAGTGGTTACACAAGGCCATGGACTTGGCTTGTGTATCTCACTTGTGGTATGCCACCCAGGCACAAAGGGATTTGAGATGTCAAATGTTGAGAAGCTTCAAGTGCAACCACTTGGCAATATGGGCTCTGCCATGATCATATAGGTTGCAAGAACTTAGCCATATGGACAGTGGGTGGTAGTGTTTGATAGGATGGAACGCGTCCATTTTGGTCTAAGGGAAGGCTTCTGAAAGATCTTGTCTTGGGAAACCAAGTCTTGTGGGGAAAGTGCACCACCTCTGCAGAGTGTAAAATCTAAGTACTTAGCCATGTCCCTGGTAAAGGACAATTTGAGCATCAAGACATGGAAGCAATCAAGGATCTCATCATTCAAATTTCTAAGTTAAAACTTGTGGATTGAACAAGGGTTGTTTGAAGACTTCAATCCTTGATTGAGAGATGCCTTGTAAAGGATCTTCAATCTTTGATTGAGAAAAGTGATCTTGTCAAAGCAAAAACTTAGTATTTTCAAATGTTAAGGAAAAATCTATTTTGAGCAATGCAAGCCTCAACTCCACTTAGCCAAATGCATATAGATGATAGACTCCACTATATTACCATAGTATCACTTGCCAATACAATTCCAATATATTGACCCTTTGTGGCTGTAACTTGTATGTTGCAGGTTTGATTGTTTTTAGTGAAGATTGATTGATTAGGATTGCAAAGTCTACAACCAACATCTTCCTGTGGCACTTTGAAGATGAAGGACCCCATGACTATAGTTATTCCGCTGCAATGTAATGTAATAGCCAAATGAGCTATGTTTGATGTAATAATCTTATGTTATTCCTGGTTATAAAGTTATATTATGACCTTTGTTTCTTGATATTACATCTTAACTGTGGATGCTAGCTATTGATCCAGGGACTAGCATTGTAAACACAGGAGGAATCTACCTTATTAGGTTGAGACCCTACATTGGTGTACACCATGCCCACATAATGAATTACGGAAATGGTTTGTACAAACCGTTAGATGCCAGAACTATTGTGGGACGATGAGGGTTCCCACCCATATGCTGCATATCCTCTACGAATTACCAATTAATATGCATGCTACAAGGATAACAGCCATGACCTGCACATCCGGCTTCATGCGAGAGGAAGAAGATACAGCTGACTTTTCTGTCCCATTCCAAATCTCATGGCAAACGCGTAATATACGATGCTAGAATCACTAATGTCAGGGGTTATTAAGTCCCTAATTGATCATCATTGTTTGTAGAGGTCCCAACCTTTAATAAGGTAGAGATCCTTGTGTTTACAATGCTAGTCCCTGGATTAATAGCTAGCATCCACAGTTAAGATGCAATATCAAGAAACAAAGGTCACAGTACGACTTTATAACCAGGAATAAAATAAGTTATTACATCTTACATAGCTCATTTGGCTATCTCTTTATAATGCAGCAGAAATAACTATAGCATGGAGTCCTTCATCTTCAAAGTGCCACAGGCAATCATGTTGGTTGTAGACTTGTAATCCTATTCAACACACACTTCACTAACATCAAACAAACCCGCAACATAATAAGTTGCAGCCACAAGGGTCAATACATTTGAATTGTATTGGCAAGTTTCACTATTATGTAGAAATAAGTGGATCCTATAATTACATGCATATTTGGCTAGGTAGGGTTTAGGCTCATTTGCAGAAAGAAATATAGTTTTATCCTATCTTTTCAAAATAGTTTTGATCTTTTAACAAATCTTTCTGAACTCCTTGGAAAACTCCAAGTGCTTCTAATCCCTTGTTGTCATCATCAAGTTTTACTTTGAGAAATTGGAATGTCGAGATCTTGCATAGCTTCAGGCCTTAGTTGCTTAGAGTTGTCCATAACCGGGGACACGGCTAAGTACTTAGAATTTTGATCTTCTGCAGAAGTTGTACACTTTACCCACATGAAAAAATCTCGTATTGACGCCACCAGTGGATGCTGGATAAGTACTCACCAAATGGAGTACCGGGAGATCGAGAATGTGACAAAGTCTTTCCATAGAAGTCCTCCCAATACACCATGCTATCTTGTCTACCAGGCACCAATGTATGGACATATTTCCAATACACAATGCTAGTTAACCTGAAGATGCCAATGCAAGGTTCTTCCACTATGTAGTTGACTAAGCTAGAGCCCATTTAGCATGTGGCTGTACACGGAAGCCACTGTACGAGAAACATGTTCAAACTCTAAGTCCCTGGGTGGTTTTCTTCTAGTGCACGTACAAAAATATATCCATATAAACATGGTTCCCTTTATTGCCACCTTGTCCAAAAGTGAGTATCCTCTTTCCACCGAGGTGGTTCATTGAGTACTTGTTTTGTTATATAAAACATATATTTTTCCAACACTTTATATAACCATATCATGTATCCCATCCCAAATATATATAGCAGGGCTAAGCATACTACAACTACAATGCTTTCACTATGTAAGATATAAGGATATCCTAATAGGATATAGCATATCATAGAAATATAGTAGTCCTATCATGCATGCTACAAAAATCCACTAAGTGTAATGAAAATAATAGGACATGGATGATAGTGTCACTTGCCTTTTTAGTAGGTAATATTGGTTAACTCCTTGATCTTGCAAATATCACACTCTTCTAACTTCACTACAATTCAATCAAGCAAACATATATTCAACTAGCATTCAAATAATTCACCACATAAAATAACAAAAACAAGGAAATGCATGCAAGCATGAAAAAGATGGTTTTATTTGTAAAAGTGGTTTCTATTAGGTTATAAACATTTGAAAACACCCATTGGTCATTTATAAAAGTGGTAAAACCATTTGATACCAAGTTAGTGAAAAAGGCCATTTAAATCATTTTTGTTTTGCTAGAATTGATTTAAATCAAAGTGACCATTTCTAATGTTTAGCAAATACATTTTTAAAACACAAATGTTAGTGTTTTAAGGTCAAGTGTTTAATATTAAAACCATTTGCAAAAGGTTTCTCCTATAAACCATTTTTATACCGAAGCAATGCTGTATGTTGTTGGAAATGCCTTTAGCAAAGTAATAATTTTTATAGGGTTCACCAAATGTATTTTTAAATCATAAAAATTTGTGTTTAGGGTCAGAGAGTTTAATTCAAATCATTTCCCAAAGGTTTTACTCCAAAAAGAATTTTAGTATATAAACAATATTTTTGTTTAGCTAGAAATGTTCTTATTCAAAGATTTATTATTTAACTTCACAAAATACACTTTTAAATCCACAAGTTGGTTTCTATGGTCAGTAGGTTCAAATCAAACCATTTAACCAAGATTTTATCCTAAAAACATTTCTAGAATAAATTTTATATTGAAATTATGCCTACACAAGTTTCTGCAAATACAACCAATTTTCCAGAAGCAATTCATTAAACAAAGTGCAAGGTTGGAGAGTACTTGTTTTGCTGATTCCATTGATATAAAATTTGAAAAATTTGGACGTGTGGATTTAAAGTTATGCAATTTACAAAATCAAACATCTAATAGAAACAAATCTGTTTTGAAAACAAAATCCGAGCCACGTGTCTTGTTCTCATTGGACAAAAACGGTTCGTGCGGATCGGCTGATGTGGTGCGTTGGATCTAACTGGAGTCGTGCGGCACAGAATACTCGATACCTTTCGTTAAGTCAATCTACCGTAGACACTGGATCTAAATCGAACGGCTCACAGTGCATTGCCAAGAGCTTGCGACGCTGTCGGCGGCGAGTGGCGGTGGCGCGCTCAGACGAGGGTGGTGCTGGCGATGCAGGAAGCGAGAGACAGTGGGGAGAAGCTCACCAGATTCACCATGCTTTGCTGATGCTCGAGGTGGTCTCCATCGTCGAAGGGGCGCTCGGGTGTGGCTGCAATTTCTCGCCGGAGAAGTTTCTGGCGGTGGTGTGCTCGGGCTGTCATTGTTGGTGACGTTACGGACTGCGCTAAGACAAGGCAAGGGTTGTATTAGCTGCGCACGAGGTCAGCAATCATGCGTGCATCAACGAGAGGAAGAGGGGCGGTCAGTACTCACCGGGGGAACTCGCCGGAGTTGAGGCAGGAGGCGGCGCTCTCGGTCTTGGTCGTTGCCGAGCCAAGGGAACACACGAGGGTGAGTAGGACACACTGGCAGGTGCGCATGGGAGAGGGGAGTAAGATCGTGGTGGCTAGGGCAGTGGGGAGGTTGCGGTTCGCCGAAATTCGTCGATACTCTCGTCGGAGCAGAGGGGGTTCGAGCTTGCAATACGGGCAGCCTAGGGGCTCCGGTGGTGTGAGGACTGGGGGAAAGGGAGATGGAATATGGGCGTTTATGAGGGCGAGGTCATGGGGCAGAATTAGTGCGGCGTTAACTCGGATTGATTCGATTTTTGCAATGACTGGTAACAGCGAGGAGGGGACGTGGTCCCCGCGGGGTGAGGAAGAAAGATCTGGTAGGTGGGGTCTGCTTGACAGCAAGAGAGAGAGAGAGATGGTGGGGGCCAGTGATCAGTGAGGGGGAGGGTTCGTTTCTGAGTGGAAAACAATTTGCTAGAGGGGTAGGAGATGGGCTGCGAGTTGGGCTGGACTTGGCCTTGCTTCTGGGCTAGCTTCGTTTCTCTTTTTTTTATTCAGAATCTTTTTCTTTTTCCTTTTCTATTTATCTGTTTTGTTTTTTATTCAAATAATTCAAACCCCATTTGATTCAAACCTTTACCAAAATTTGAGTATATTTTAATACTGTTTATTAACATATTCTAAAGTAAAGTTTAGAATATTTCTTTTATCCTTTTTAGGGTCTATTATTTATTTTAAAAATAGACATTTGTCTTTATTTCAAATAGGTTTTAAATATGTTTTAAAACTCTATTTGAATTCTAAATTTTACCAAACCTTTTTCAGTAGGTTTTATTTATTCAAAATAATTTCATTTTGAATTATTATTTAAAATACTTTAATATGTTTTAATGTTCATTTAAATTGGTAAATGTCTTTACTTAAATGGATTTGGATAATAATAAATCCTTATGATTTTATTTAAATAATTTTTTACTCTATTTATTAAACAAAAATATTTTATTTCAATTGTTTGGACAAGATTTAATTTGGCTTTTTAAAATAGTCCTTATTTATTTATTTATTTCTTCCTTTGCTTATAAAATCCATATCTTTTTATTTAAAGATCCAAAAATGGTGATTCCAACTTTTAAAATTTTATTTAATATTTGTTTATCTTTTAAATCCCTTTTCATTCAAAGTTTGTTCAAGATGGGTCTTTGATGTTCCCATTTGGAATCAAAAGTTTCTTTTCACCCTAAAATTCAACAATTATTTATTTTGTTTATTTATTTTTCACATTTCAAATTTTAGAAAATTTTGGGATGTGACGGGCTACCACCCTTAAAAGAAATCCCATCCCGAGATTTGGGAAGGCTAGAGTTACAAGTTGTCTTGAATACAACTAGGGTACTACCACCCTTAAAAGAAAGTCTTATAGGGTTACATTGATGGCTCACTTGACTATGGCTTAATGATTGATATCCAACAAGGAATCCTTATTTGACTCTTTTGAGTTAACTAATTCCTGACATCTACATCCTCTATTTCTTCAAGGGTTCCATACATGTCAATGTGGTTCACATGTCCTTCCTGGGTCACATTAGAGTCATTTCCATTGGAGTTTCTAACATCCTTTTTCTTTTTCTTCTCAGGACAGTTGATGCATAGTGTCCAAGTTCCTTACAATTATAGCACTACAACTGGCTAATGTCTTTCTTCTTGGGATTGTCATGTTGGTTCTGACCAAGGTCATCTCCATTTTCAGTATCATTCCCATTATTATCACTTCCATTATTGTTGTGGTGATGTTGATGTGGTCCAGAATCTCCATTGCTCTTTTTGAATGAATGCTTCTTTTGTGATGATCCTGTGTGATACTTGAGTTTATGATTCCTCTTTCTTTTCTCAACTTGATTCATCTATTTTCCAAGATGGTGGCTTTGTCACAGAGTGATTGATAAGTTGGGACATAGGCAACAAACAGCTGTAGGTTCAACTCATCATTAAGTCCTTCGAGGAATTTCTCCTTCCTCCTAGCATCTATATCAACTTCATCCGGTGCATAGCATGCCAGATGGTTGAATTCTTCAATGTACTCAGCCACACTGAGGTGACACTGTTTCAAATTGTGGAACTCCGTTTTCTTGAAGTTCATCACTCAAGATGAGATGTGAGCTGTACAGAAACCATCCTCAAAACTAGCCCAAGTCACATCCTCAAGGGGAGTGGTGATCTGAAAGTTGTCCCACCATGTTGCTACTGGCCCTTCAAGCAGAAATGCTGCAAACCTAACTTTTTCCTTGTCGTTGCAGCCAACAGTCACTAAGTCCCTGTTCACCGAACGTAACCAGTCATTGGCTACCATTGGATCGGTTGTTCCAGAGAACCTTCCAGGCCTTAGCTTTAGAAACCTGGTGAGCATGTCATGTGCTGGAGGATTATTCTGATTGTTGTTGTTATTATTATTTTGATTCTGATTTTGCACAAACTGCGTCATCATCTGCATCAGTTGAGCTTGAGTTGTCATCAACTGCTGCATCTCGGGAGTGACATTATTGTTGTTGCTTTGGTTGGGGTTGGCACGACGAGGAGGCATCTGTTGGTTTGATAGGGATAAGTAATGATGGATAGGTCTAAAGAAGTTCTAGCACACCACCCAAAACAATCAAGTTCAATCAAACAATCAACAAGCAACTAATCGCTTAACAACCTATGAGCTTAACTCATGAGTTAAAGGAAACAACAAGTTTTCTTAAAACAATCAACCTAGTATAGTCATACCTCATAGGTCAATATGATCCATACTCTAACATGATATCAATGTCTTAGATAGTTGGTAGGCAATCTAATGTCTCTTGGTTCTCACTTGTAGTCCTTAGTGATGTCTAAGTTGAAGTCCTTGGTGAAACTAAAGTTGAAGTCATTGGTCATGGTGGAGGCTTTGTCCATCAAGTTGAAAAGGAAGAGATGTAGAATCAAAACCAAAAAGTTTGAGGAAAGAGTTTACAAGATTGTTTGTAAATAAGTTTTGGAACAAAAACAACTCCTATTTTTCTAAGGGGTTTTGTCCAATCCTAGGGTTACAATCCTACAGGCAACACAGTGCTCTGATACCATCTGTAGAGGTCCCAACCTTTAATAAGGTAGAGATCCTTGTGTTTACAATGCTAGTCCCTGGATCAATAGCTAGCATCCACAGTTAAGATGTAATATCAAGAAACAAAGGTCATAGCACAACTTTATAACCAGGAATAAAATAAGTTATTACATCTTACATAGCTCATTTGGCTATCTCTTTATAATGCAGCAGAAATAACTATAGCATGGAGTCCTTCATCTTCAAAGTGCCACAGGCAATCATGTTGGTTGTAGACTTGTAATCCTATTCAACACACACTTCACTAACATCAAACAAACCCGCAACATAATAAGTTGCAGCCACAAGGGTCAATACATTTGAATTGTATTGGCAAGTTTCACTATTATATAGAAATAAGTGGATCCTATCATTACATGCATATTTGGCTAGGTAGGGTTTAGGCTCATTTGCAGAAAGAAATATAGTTTTATCCTATCTTTTCAAAATAGTTTTGATCTTTTGACAAATCTTTCTGTTCTCCTTGGAAAACTCCAAGTGCTTCTAATCCCTTGTTGTCACCATCAAGTTTTACTTTGAGAAATTGGAATGTCAAGATCTTCCATAGCTTCAGGCCTTAGTTGCTCAGAGTTGTCCATAACCGGGGACACGGCTAAGTACTTAGAATTTTGATCTTCTGCAGAAGTTGTACACTTTACCCACATGACACAATCTCGTCTTGACGCCACCCGTGGCCGCTGGATAAGTACTCACCAAATGGAGTACCGACAGATCGAGAATGTGACAAAGTCTTTCCATAGAAGTCCTCCCAATACACCATGCTAGCTTGTCTACCAGGCACCAATGTATGGACATATTTCCAATACACAATGCTAGTTAACCTGAAGATGCCAATGGAAGGGTCTTCCACTATGTAGTTTACTAAGCCAGAGCCCATTTAGCATGTGGCTGTACACGGAAGCCACTGTACGAGAAACATGTTCAATCTCTAAGTCCCTGGGTGGTTTTCTTCTAGTGCACATACAAAAATATAGCCATATAAACATGGTTCCCTTTGTTGCCACCTTGTCCAAAATTGAGTATCCTCTTTCCACCCAGGTGGTTCATTGAGTACTTGTTTTATTATATAAAAATATATTTTCCCAACACTTTATATAATCATATCATGTATCCCATCCCAAATATATATAGCAGGGCTAAGCATACTACAACTACAATGTTTTCACTAAGGAAGATGTAAGGATATCCTAATAGGATATAACATAGCATAGAAATATAGTAGTCCTATCATGCATGCTACAAAAATCCACTAAGTGTAATGAAAATAGTAGGACATGGATGATAGTGTCACTTGCCTTTTTAGTAGGGAATATTGGTTCACTCATTGATCTTGCAAATATCACACTCTTCTAAATTCACTACAATTCAATCAAGAAAACATATATTCAACTAGCATTCAAACAATTCACCACATAAAATAACAAAAACAGGGCAATGCATGCAAGCATGCAAAAGATGGTTTTATTTGGAAAAGTGGTTTCTATTAGGTTATAAACATTTGAAAACACCCATTGGTCATTTACAAAAGTGGTAAAACCATTTGATATCAAGTTAGTGAAAAAGGCCATTAAAATCATTTTTTGTTTTGCTAGAATTGATTTAAATCAAAGTGACAATTTCTAGTGTTTGGAAAATACATTTTTAAAACACAAATGTTAGTGTTTTAAGGTCAAGTGTTTAATATTAAAACCATTTGCAAAAGGTTTCTCCTTTAAACCATTTTCATACCAGAGAAATATATTATGTTGTTGGAAATGCCTTTAGCAAAGTAATAATTTTTATAGGGTTCACCAAATATATTTTAAATCATAAAACTTTGTGTTTAGGGTCAAAGAGTTTAATTCGAATCATTTCCCAAAGGTTTTACTCCAAAAAGCATTTTTAACGTATAAACAATATTTTTGTTTAGCTAGAAATGTTCTTATTCAAAGATTTATTTTTTAACTTCATAAAATACACTTTTAAATCCAGAAGTTGGTTTTTATGGTCAGTAGGTTCAAATCAAACCATTTACCCAAGTTTTTATCCTAAAAAAATTTCTAGAATAAATTTTATATTCAAATTATGCCTACACAAGTTTCTGCAAATACAACCAATTTTCCAGAAGCAATCATTAAACAAAGTGCATGGTTGGAGAGTACTTGTTTTTCTGATTCCATTGATATAAAATTTGCAAAATTTGGACGTGTGGATTTAATGTTATGCAATTTACTAAATCAAACATCTAATAGAAACAAATCTGTGTTTAAAACAAAACCCGAGCCACGTGTCTTGTTCTCATTGGCCAAAAACGGTTCGTGCGGATCGGCTGCTGTGGTGCGTTGGATCTAACAGGAATCGTGCGGCACAGAATACTCGATACCCTTTCGTTAAGTCAATCTATCGTAGACACTATTTCTAAATCGAACGACTCACAGTGCATTGCCAAGAACTGGCGGCGCTGGCGGCGGCACGCTCAGACGAGGGTGGTGCTGCGATGTAGGAAGCAAGAGACAGTGGGGAGAAGCTCACCAGATTCGCCATGATTTGCTGATGCTCGAGGTGGTCTCCATCGTCGAAGGGGCGCTCGGGTTAGGCTACAATTTCTCGCCGGAGAAGTTTCTAGCGGCGGTGTGCTCGGGCTGTCGTCGTTGGTGACATTTCGGACCACGCTAAGACAAGGCAAGGGTTGTATTAGGAGCGCACGAGGTCGGCGATCATGCGTGCATCAACGAGAGGAAGAGGGCTGGTCAGTACTCACCGGGGGAACTCGCCGGAGTCGAGGAAGGAGGAGGCTCTCTCGGTCTTGGTCATTGCCGAGCCTAGGGAACGCGCGCGGGTGAGTAGGACACACTAGCAGGTGCGTACGGGAGAGGGAAGTAAGCTCGTGGTGGCTAGGGCAGTGGGGAGGTTGTGGTTCGCCGGAATTCACCGATACTCTCGTCGGAGCAGAGGGGATTCGAGCTTGCAATACGGGCAGCCTAGGGGCTCCGGTGGTGTGAGGACTGGGGGAAAGGGAGAGGGAAGATGGGGGTTTATGAGGGCGAGGTCACGAGGCAGAATTAGTGAGGCGTTAACTCGGATTGATTCAATTTTTGCAATGGCTGTTAACGATGAGGAGGGGGCGTGGTCACCGCGGGGTGAGTAAGAAAGATCTGGCAAATGGGATCTACTTGACAGCGAGAGAGAGAAAGAGAGAGAGAGAGAGAGAGAGAGAGAGAGAGACGGTGGGGGCCAGGGATCAGTGAGGGGCGGGTTCGTTTCTGAGTGGAAAACGATTCGCGAGAGGGGGGGAGATGGGCTGTGAGTTGGGCTGGACTTGGCCTTGCTTCTGGGCTGGCTTCGTTTCTCTTTTTTTATTCAGAATCTTTTTCTTTTTCCTTTTCTATTTATCTCTTTTGATTTTTATTCAAATAATTCAAACCCCATTTGAATTCAAACCTTTACCAAACTTTGAGTATATTTTAATATTGTTTATTAACATTATCTAAAGTCAAATTTAGAATATTTCTTTTATTCTTTTTAGGGTCTATTATTTATTTTAAAAATAGACATTTGTCTTGATTTGAAATAGGTTTTAAATATGTTTTAAAACTCTATTTGAATTCAAAATTTTACCAAACCTTTTTCAGTAGGTTTTATTTATTCAAAATAATTTCATTTTGAATTATTATTTAAAATAATTTAATATGTTTTCATGTTCATTTAAATTGGGAAATGTCTTTACTTAAATGAATTTGGATAATAATAAATCCTTATGATTTTATTTAAATAATCCTTTACTCTATTTATTAAAAAAAAATATTTTATTTAAATTGTTTGCCCAAGATTTAATTTGGCTTTTTAAAATAGTCCTTATTTATTTATTTATTTCTTCCTTTGCTTATAAAATCCATATCTTTTTATTTAAAGATCCAAAAATGGTGATTCCAACTTTATTTCTTCCTTTGCTTATTTATTTATTTATTAAACAAAAAAAATTTATTTAATATTTTTTTATCTTTTAAATCCCTTTTCATTCAAAGTTTGTTCAAGATGGGTCTTTGATGTTCCCATTTGGAATCAAAAGTTTCTTCTCACCCTAAAATTCACCAATTATTTATTTTGTTTACTTATTTTTCACATTTCAAAATTTGGAAAATTTTGGGATGTGACATTGTTGCAAATAGAACCCTAAGTTCTATTGCTCCATTATATCATCACTTTGGATGATATCTATGATTTCTTTTTTGTGAAATTAATATTTTCTTTATTTTAGAGTATATATGATAACACACAATTTGCAAATACTTTGATAAAGACTCTTCAAAGGATATGAGCAAGTGATGAACTTGCCTTGTGATGGCAAGGTAGTGAAGTCTGATGCTTGCACTCGACCTTGAGCTTCTATGTCTATAAAAACATCATTATTGCCCGGTAAGGACAATATTTAAAGAAGAAAAATGATTATGCAAAGTAATGTAATGCATCATTTAATTTGATATGTATTCTCCCCATTATTATAAAAATTATTTTTTAATAATAAAGGATTTACAAATATTACTTTTTAATATTTATAATATATATTGCATTTTTATTTTTCTTTTCTTTGACCTTTATTGATTTAATAATTCTTTCAAGAATTATCACTTAAATATCAAAAAATGTTATTAAATATTTATTTAGTATTTTTCGAAAATACTACAATATTAATACATTATGAAAGTGATTTTTATTTAATTTTATCACCTTTCCATAATTTTGTAAAATTCCATAAGGATTATATAATTTACAAAATTCTTAATAAAGTTTATATGTCTAAAATTTTATTTCTTAATTTATTTGGATAGTGTGGATTATTGTGAATCCAAAAATATTTTATTTATAATTTTTGGACTTTTAATTTATTTTCAAGAATTTAATTAAGTTCAGGGGCATTTTGGTCTTTTTATATTTATTAAAACATGCCTTAAAGGTATTTTTGGGGCTGGCTTATTCTTATTAGGCCCTTGTGGCCCATGAGGCATAGTCAAAACAGCCACCCCGAAGGGTTTTGGCCCAACTTATCCCACCCACTCGCCGTCTCTCACCCTCGAGCTCACTCCTCTCCTCCTTCATCCCCGACCCCATGGTCGGTGATGTCGCCGCCGACGATTCCCGCTGTCGTGGACCGTTCTGGTCGTTGCTGTGGTGCAGGAGGAGGTTGTCGACTACTCCCTTTCCTCCTGTCCAACTGGATTTGATTCCGGAGCTCCCCTGTGGCCAGGTTCACCCCGTTCCCGAACCCTAGGTTTTGGGTTGGGTGCTGCCACCGTCGCCATGGACCCTCCTATGGTGGTGTGTGGTGTTCGTGTGCTGTGGTGGCTGCCGTCGTGGCTGCCGCCGTGGCTGGTGCAGGTTGCAGCGCCCTCTGGGTGCTCCCCGTGCCGCCGCGAGCATGTCGGACCTTCTGCTTCCTCTTTAATTCTTCAGCGAGGACCCCGGGTAAGTTGCCTCTGTGGATCTTAGTTCATCCTATCATCATGAATCTCTCTGTGTGCATCTAGTGGCTACCCTTGCCTAATGCCTGCGTTCTGATTAGGGTTCATATCCTAATTAGGGTTCTTGTTCTGATTAGCACTAGAGGAAAAAGGGCCATCCGTTCGCCACCCCTGGGAGCATTAGTCCCGGTTGCGCCACCAACCGGGACTAATGCTGGCACGCGTCCCGGTTGGAGCGGGCACGGGGCCAGGGGCATGGGTCCCGGTTGGAGCCACCAACCGGGACTAAAGGTTTGGCCACAGCCACGTGGCGTGGCACGCACCTTTAGTCCCGGTTGCTGGCTCCAACCGGGACTAAAGACCCCTTGCCCTCTATAAATGCAACGCCCCAGCCCCCTCTGCCTCCACTCTGTTTTTTCGAATGGTGTAAGGTGTGAGGGTGTGTGCTAGTTTTTTCTCATGCATGCATTGAAGGTGTTTGTTGAAATGTTTGAGTGAAAAATCCAGTTGAATTTCTCATAGAACAAAAATATAGAAGGTGTCCGAGACGCACTTGAGCTTTCTCCTCTTTATTTCCCTCGATCGAGGTTAGCAATCCTATCTTTTCTAGGTCATTGATACAATTCATGTGTCGGTGTGAATTGGTTATTTCACTATTTATGATGTCCTGTTTTTTGATAAACTTACTTATATGATGCAGATGAACGGTCGGGAATGGATGTACGGTGACCGGCGGGTAGCCGGGTATATCAAAGGCGTGGATAAATTTATCGATGTGGCTACGGCAAACAAAGAGAATGGATTTATACGTTGTCCATGTGTTCAATGTCGGAACAACAAGGAGTACTCTTCCTCGAAAATCATTCGCGGCCACCTGATTATGAAAGGTTTCATGCCCAACTATAATTGCTGGACCAAGCACGGGGAAAGAGGGGTTATGATGGAAGATGGTGAAGAAGAAGATGATGATAACAACTATCATCATATGTTTCCTGAATACGGTGATACTGCTATGGAAGACAATGGAGAGGAAAAAGGTGAAGAACGGGCATCAGATGAGCCGGCTGATGAACTTGGTAGGGTCATTTCTGATGCAAAGCGAGACTGTGAAACAGAAAATGAGAAGTTGAAGTTAGAGGGCATGTTAGAAGATCACAAGAAATTGTTGTACCCAAATTGTGAAGATGGCAGCACAAAGCTCGGTACCACACTGGAATTGTTGCGATGGAAGGCAGAGTGTGGTCTAACTGACTCCTCATTTGAAAAGATGCTGAAAATAATGAAGCCGAAGTTTCCAAAACATAACGAACTTCCCGAGAGTACCTACGAAGCAAAGAAGACTCTCTGTCCTCTGGGATTAGATGTGCAAAAGATACATGCATGCATTAATGACTGCATCCTCTACCGCGGTAAGGAGTATGAGAATTTAGATAAATGCCCGGTATGCAACGCGTTGCGGTATAAGATCAGACGAGATGACCCTGGTGATGTTGAGGGAGAGCCCCTCCGGAAGAGGGTTCCTGCTAAGGTTATGTGGTATGCTCCTATAATACCAAGGTTGAAACGCATGTTCAGAAACAAAGAGCATGCCAGGTTGTTGCGATGGCACAAAGAAGACCGTAAGAAAGACGGGGAGTTGAGACACCCTGCTGATGGGTCACAGTGGAGAAAAATCGAGAGAGACTTCCCAGACTTTGCAGGTGACGCAAGGAACTTATGGTTTGGTCTAAGTACGGATGGCATGAATCCTTTTGGGGAGCAGAGCTGCAGTCACAGCACCTGGCCCGTGACTCTATGTATGTACAACCTGCCTCCTTGGTTGTGCATGAAGCGTAAGTTCATTATGATGCCAGTGCTCATCCAAGGCCCGAAGCAACCGGGCAACGACATTGATGTGTACCTTAGGCCATTAGTTGAAGAACTCTTACAGTTGTGGGGCAAACCAGGTGTACGTGCGTGGGATGAGAACAAACAGGATCCATTTAATCTATGAGGGTTGTTATTCGTAACCATCAATGATTGGCCTGCTCTTAGTAACCTTTCAGGACAGACAAACAAAGGATATAAGGCATGCACCCACTGTTTAGATAAGACCGAAGGTACATATTTGCATAAATGCAAGAAGGTTGTGTACCTAGCGAATCGACGATTTCTTCCGACCAATCATCCCGTAAGAAAGTAAGGCAAGCATTTTAAAGGTGAGGCAGATCACCGGAAGAAGCCTGAACTCCCTGCTGGTGATGATGTATTTGGTATGGTCAAGGACATAGAAGTAATCTTTGGAAAGGGTCCCGGCGGTCAATCAGTTCCGAACGACGTCGCTACAGGACACGCACCCATGTGGAAGAAGAAATCTATATTTTGGGAGCTGCCATATTGGAAAGTCCTGCGTGTCCGCTCTTCAATCGACGTGATGCACGTGAGGAAGAATCTCTGCGTGAACCTGCTAGGATTCCTAGGCGTGTATGGTAAGACAAAAGATACACCTGAAGCACGGGAGGACCAACAAATTATGAAAGACCCAAAGAACATGCATACAAATAACAAGACGGATAAAGGGCGTCACTTAAGTCGTGCCAGCTATGCTCTTACCAAAGCAGAGAAGGAAATCTTTTTTGAAGTCCTTTACAGTATCAAGGTGCCGTCGGGCTTCTCATCTAATATAAAGGGGATAATAAATATGGCAGAGAAAAAGTTCCAAAACCTGAAGTCTCATGACTGTCACGTGATTATGACGTAGTTGCTTCCGATTGCATTGAGGGGGCTTCTACCGGAAAATGTTCGAGTACCCATTGTGAAGCTGTGTGCATTCCTCAATGCAATATCTCAGAAGGTAATCAATCCAGATATTCTGCCAAGGTTATAGAAGGATGTGGTACAATGTCTTGTTAGTTTTGAATTGGTGTTCCCACCATCCTTCTTCAATATTATGACGCATCTCCTGGTTCATCTAGTGGAAGAGATTGCCATTCTCGGTCCGGTATTTCTGCACAATATGTTCCCCTTTGAGAGGTTCATGGGAGTCTTAAAGAAATATGTTCATAACCGTGCTAGACCAGAAGGAAGCATCTCCAAGGGATATGGAACAGAGGAGGTCATTGAGTTTTGTGTTGACTTTATTCGTGACCTTAAGCCGATTGGTGTTTCTGACTCGCGGCATGAGGGAAGACTAAGTGGAAAAGGCACGCTGGGAAAGAAAGCAATGATATGTAGGGACGGGGATTCTTTCACTAAAGCACACTACACAGTTCTACATAATTCCACCTTGGCAGCTCCGTATATCGAGGAACACAAGAATATTGTACGCTCCAAAAACCCGGGGAAGCCTGAATCATGGATTACAGATGAACACATGAAGTCTTTTGGTGGTTGGATGCGGACACATCTCTTGAATGACACCACTGTTGGAGATCAGCTATACTTGTTGGCCGCGTCACCATCTTCTACTGTATTGAATTTCCAAGGGTACGAAATAAATGGGAATACATTCTACACGATCGCCCAAGATAAAAAGAGCACCAACCAAAATAGTGGTGTCCGCTTTGATGCAATAGACGAGAATGGACAAAAGGACACATATTATGGTTACATAGAGGAGATATGGGAACTAGACTATGGAGTCTCTTTTAAGGTCCCTTTGTTTCGCTGCAAATGGGTCAACCTGAATGGGGAAGGGGTAAAGATAGACCAGTTGTACGGAATGACAACAGTGGATCTCAACAATCTTGGTTATAGAGATGAACCATTCGTCCTAGCCAATGATGTGTCTCAGGTTTTCTATGTGAAGGACATGTCCTCCAAACCGAAAAAAAGAAAAAATATGCAAACGAATACATCATATGATGAGCCAAAGCGTCACATAGTTCTTTCAGGGAAAAGAAACATCGTGGGAATCGAGGACAAGACAGACATGTCAGAAGATTATAATAAGTTTGATGAAATTCCGCCCTTCACAGTGAAAACTGACCCAAGCATTCCGTTAAGTAAAGAAGATGCTCCATGGTTACGTCTGAAGCGGTCATAAGGAATGACATATGCCAAGAAGTTCATGCTCATATTATGTAACTCTAGTTCATGTCTTTCGCGGTTTGTGGCTTGACCGAAGGATATCTTTCGCGGTTTGTGGCCTTTAGTCCCGGTTTTGTAGTCTCAGTTTTTAAATATTAATAAATGTCTTGAGTGTTAGTCCCATTTTGTGGCTGGAGCGGGAGTGCCTCTATGACCAGTTTCTCGGAGATGCCGGAGGACTGGGCTCCATCGGCATCTCCCTGAAACTGGCCGCAGTGGTGTCCCTGCTCTCTAAAACCATCTTGCAGCTTGTAACTTCACTAACTAGATCAATACGCCTCGGAGCTAACTAATTTCACATATTAGGGAGTGCCTCTATGACCAGTTTCTCGGAGATGCCGGAGGACTGGGCTCCGTCGGCATCTCCCTGAAACTGGCCGCAGTGGTGTCCCTGCTCTCGAAAACCATCTTGCAGCTTGTAACTTCACTAACTAGATCAATACGCCTCGGAGCTAACTAATTTCACATATTAGGGAGTGCCTCTATGACCAGTTTCTCGGAGATGCCGGAGGACTGGGCTCCGTCGGCATCTCCCTGAAACTGGCCGCAGTGGTGTCCCTGCTCTCGAAAACCATCTTGCAGCTTGTAACTTCACTAACTAGATCAATACGCCTAGGAGCTAACTAATTTCACATATTAGGGAGTGCCTCTATGACCAGTTTCTCGGAGATGCCGGAGGACTGGGCTCCGTCGGCATCTCCCTGAAACTGGCCGCAGTGGTGTCCCTGCTCTCGAAAACCATCTTGGAGATGCCTCAAACTGGCTGGAGGACTGGACTCACAAGGATGCATATTTATAGTACAAGCAGCTCGGCATAATGTCGACACTCACGACATAATGTCGACACTCACCCCTATTATTAGTGCTGACTCATCTTTAGTCTCGGTTGGTGTCTCCAACCGGGACTAAAGGTTCATCTTTAGTCCCGGTTGGTGACACCATCCGGGACAAGGTACAAGCCGCACGACATAATGTCGACACTCACCCCTATTATTAGTGTTGTCTGGCCCACTCTGCCGCAATCCCTTTAGTCCCGGTTTGTGACTACATCCGAGACTAAATGTGTGCCGAACAATGATCATGTTTTGCAAAATACCAGACTTGGTATATTGATCATGTTTCGAAAAAACCTTCACAAAATGACCTATCATGTTCGAGGTTTCATGGCTTTCGGTCCAAATGACCGATGTTATGTGCTGAATCACGGCATAGTTTGTGATGTTGTGCCCATATTATGCATGTGTGTGGACATTGGTATGTAGAACAATGTTGCAGGAGGAAGTTTTCCTTTTTGTCGCACGGAAAATCCCTTTTCCATTTTCCGAGCGCAAAAAACGGGTCGTTTTGTGAAGTAACCACCAAAATGCCGTTTCAGAATGCTACTGTCCTATTTTCCTAAAATACTAGACCACCTTACATGGACTATATCCCAACCGGTACATCTCAAACCTTTTCGTCCATCCCGGGTAAAAAGGACAAATGTCTGCCGAATCGGCAGGAAGTGGGTCCGGTTTGTACTACAGGTACATGATCTATCGCCCGTGATTTTTTGAAAAAATCATTTTTAGACTCGCAATATGTGGTTTCTTCAGAGATCCAATGCAAGTTCTAACGATGCCCGTCCCCTATCTTCATGCACACCGGTTCGACCATAGTTAGAAATTCAGATAATTCAAAACGGGCATAATAAATTCAAAAAAAACCCGAACAATGAAAATCCTTCGCGTGGTGTCATATTATGTTACATAGTTGAAAGGAAAAATACCAGACTTGGTATATTGATCATGTTTCGAAAAAACCTTCACAAAATGACCTATCATGTTCGAGGTTTCATGGCTTTCGGTCCAAATGACCGATGTTATGTGCTGAATCACGGCATAGTTTGTGATGTTGTGCCCATATTATGCATGTGTGTGGACATTGGTATGTAGAACAATGTTGCAGGAGGAAGTTTTCCTTTTTGTCGCACGGAAAATCCCTTTTCCATTTTCCGAGCGCAAAAAACGGGTCGTTTTGTGAAGTAACCACCAAAATGCCGTTTCAGAATGCTACCGTACTATTTTCCTAAAATACTAGACCACCTTACATGGACTATATCCCAACCGGTACATCTCAAACCTTTTCGTCCATCCCGGGTAAAAAGGACAAATGTCTGTCGAATCGGCAGGAAGTGGGTCCGGTTTGTACTACAGGTACATGATCTATCGCCCGTGATTTTTTGAAAAAATCATTTTTAGACTCGCAATATGTGGTTTATTCAGAGATCCAATGCAAGTTCTAACGATGCCCGTCCCCTATCTTCATGCACACCGGTTCGACCATAGTTAGAAATTCAGATAATTCAAAACGGGCATAATAAATTCAAAAAAAACCCGAACAATGAAAATCCTTCGCGTGGTGTCATATTATGTTACATAGTTGAAAGGAAAAATACCAGACTTGGTATATTGATCATGTTTCGAAAAAACCTTCACAAAATGACCTATCATGTTCGAGGTTTCATGGCTTTCGGTCCAAATGACCGATGTTATGTGCTGAATCACGGCATAGTTTGTGATGTTGTGCCCATATTATGCATGTGTGTGGAAATTGGTATGTAGAACAATGTTGCAGGAGGAAGTTTTCCTTTTTGTCGCACGGAAAATCCCTTTTTCATTTTCCGAGCGCAAAAAACGGGTCGTTTTGTGAAGTAACCACCAAAATGCCGTTTCAGAATGCTACCGTCCTATTTTCCTAAAATACTAGACCACCTTACATGGACTATATCCCAACCGGTACATCTCAAACCTTTTCGTCCATCCCGGGTAAAAAGGACAAATGTCTGCCGAATCGGTAGGAAGTGGGTCCGGTTTGTACTACAGGTACATGATCTATCGCCCGTGATTTTTTGAAAAAATCATTTTTAGACTCGCAATATGTGGTTTCTTCAGAGATCCAATGCAAGTTCTAACGATGCCCGTCCCCTATCTTCATGCACACCGGTTCGACCATAGTTAGAAATTCAAATAATTCAAAACGGGCATAATAAATTCAAAAAAAACCCGAACAATGAAAATCCTTCGCGTGGTGTCATATTATGTTACATAGTTGAAAGGAAAAATACCAGACTTGGTATATTGATCATGTTTCGAAAAAACCTTCACAAAATGACCTATCATGTTCGAGGTTTCATGGCTTTCGGTCCAAATGACCGATGTTATGTGCTGAATCACGACATAGTTTGTGATGTTGTGCCCATATTATGCATGTGTGTGGAAATTGGTATGTAGAACAATGTTGCAGGAGGAAGTTTTCCTTTTTGTCGCACGGAAAATCCCTTTTTCATTTTCCGAGCGCAAAAAACGGGTCGTTTTGTGAAGTAACCACCAAAATGCCGTTTCAGAATGCTACCGTCCTATTTTCCTAAAATACTAGACCACCTTACATGGACTATATCCCAACCGGTACATCTCAAACCTTTTCGTCCATCCCGGGTAAAAAGGACAAATGTCTGCCGAATCGGTAGGAAGTGGGTCCGGTTTGTACTACAGGTACATGATCTATCGCCCGTGATTTTTTGAAAAAATCATTTTTAGACTCGCAATATGTGGTTTCTTCAGAGATCCAATGCAAGTTCTAACGATGCCCGTCCCCTATCTTCATGCACACCGGTTCGACCATAGTTAGAAATTCAAATAATTCAAAACGGGCATAATAAATTCAAAAAAAACCCGAACAATGAAAATCCTTCGCGTGGTGTCATATTATGTTACATAGTTGAAAGGAAAAATACCAGACTTGGTATATTGATCATGTTTCGAAAAAACCTTCACAAAATGACCTATCATGTTCGAGGTTTCATGGCTTTCGGTCCAAATGACCGATGTTATGTGCTGAATCACGGCATAGTTTGTGATGTTGTGCCCATATTATGCATGTGTGTGGACATTGGTATGTAGAACAATGTTGCAGCAGGAAGTTTTCCTTTTTGTCGCACGGAAAATCCCTTTTCCATTTTCCGAGCGCAAAAAACGGGTCGTTTTGTGAAGTAACCACCAAAATGCCGTTTCAGAATGCTACCGTCCTATTTTCCTAAAATACTAGACCACCTTACATGGACTATATCCCAACCGGTACATCTCAAACCTTTTCGTCCATCCCGGGTAAAAAGGACAAATGTCTGCCGAATCGGTAGGAAGTGGGTCCGGTTTGTACTACAGGTACATGATCTATCGCCCGTGATTTTTTGAAAAAATCATTTTTAGACTCGCAATATGTGGTTTCTTCAGAGATCCAATGCAAGTTCTAACGATGCCCGTCCCCTATCTTCATGCACACCGGTTCGACCATAGTTAGAAATTCAGATAATTCAAAACGGGCATAATAAATTCAAAAAAAACCGGCATATAAGTTCAAAATCCAAACACTTCTTATGTTTAAAGTTTTTCTAAATTCCAAATTGATATTAAAAAAATATAAGTTAATTCATTTTTAATTGTAAATGGTTCATATTTTAAATGGTTACATTAATTATTTTTTAAAACAGAAAATGTTTTTGAATTATTTATTTAAATCCAAACACTTTTTATGTTTAAATTTTTTCTAAATTCCAAATTAATATTCAAAAATATAAGTTAATTCATTTTAAAAGGTTACATTAATTATTTTTTAAAAATAGAATATGTTTTTGAATTATTTATTCAAATCCATACACTTCTTATATTTAAAGTTTTTCTAAATTCCAAATTAATATTCAAAAATATAAGTTAATTCATTTTAAAAGGTTACATTAATTATTTTTTAAAAATAGAATATGTTTTTGAATTATTTATTCAAATCCATACACTTCTTATATTTAAAGTTTTTCTAAATTCCAAATTAATATTCAAAAATATAAGTTAATTCATTTTAAAAGGTTACATTAATTATTTTTTAAAAATAGAATATGTTTTTGAATTATTTATTCAAACCCATACACTTCTTATATTTAAAGTTTTTCTAAATTCCAAATTGATATTAAAAAAATATAAGTTAATTCATTTTTAATTGTAAATGGTTCATATTTTAAATGGTTACATTAATTATTTTTCAAAATAGAAAATGGTTTCGAATTATTTATTCAAATCCAAACACTTTTTATGTTTAAAGTTTTTCTAAATTCCAAATTAATTATCATTTAAAAAACATTACAAATTTAAACCCCAAAATAAAAAAAAGGCGGGAACAGAGAGAAAATAACTGAAAAAATTTGAAAACAGGGAATACGTCCCGGTTGGAGCCACCAACCGGGACGGAAGAGCCCCCTGCGCGCGCCCCTTCACCTGCTGAAAATTGGACTATAGGTCCCGGTTGGTGGCTCCAACCGGGACGTATGCACCTTTAGTCCCGGTTGGAGCCACGAACCGGGACTAAAGGCCCTTTAGTTATAACCGTGCCTCCTCTTCTTCTTCCCTTCCCCACTCACTTCTCTGCCTCTGCCCGCGCCCTCGCCGACGACGACGCCGCCAGGCTGCCCCCGCCACCGCCGCCAGGCTGCCCCCGCCACCGCCGCGTGCTCCCCGTAGCGGCTCCGTCGTCAACGCCTCCGCCTCCGGCCGCCGCCCGCGTCTCTTCCCGCGCGCCGACGACCGCGCCGCCCGCGCGTCTCCTTCCCCCGACGACCGCCAGCCGTGCCCGCGTCTCCGCTTCCCGTCGACGACGCGCCCACCGCCGCGCGTCTCCTTCCCCCACCGCCGCGCGTCAGGTACGGCGCCGCCCCTCCCTGCCTCTCTGTCCTCCCCCTCCCTCTGCTGCTGGTGGCAAAACAGAGCACCCGAATTAGATTGATTTTTTTTTGAACGGATTACGGGTGCAGAGCACCCGAAATATATTGCTGCAATAATGTCGCTGGAGTACAGGAGGCCTAAGAAATAAAAATTACACAGAGGCCCAGAAAATAAGCACCGAGGACCCTAAAAGAAACTTGAAAAAGCAATCAAGTCCACCATCTTCTTCCTCCTCCAGATCGACGAAGAAGCTCCGGTATCGGCCCGCACCTTGCCACAGGGGACGACCGACACACAGGGCGAAGCAGCGAAGGAGCGGCAGCCCTACTGCCCTTGAGTCCGACGTGTTGACGAAGCATCAGCCGCCAAGAAGCCGCCGGAGAGAAGCTCCCGGATCGAAACCGCCGCGATAGGAAGCCAACACCTACACACCACAAGCCACCACCATGGTCGCTTGGTTCCGGAGTTCCTTGAGTTAGGGTTTGCGCCCCTCGGAACCCCGATTAACTTGTCGAGCATGCTTTAGGGTTACATTCCAATGCACATTAACTTGTCGTATCATCATCATTGCTTGAGCATTGCATCGATTCCATGTGTTGATTGTTTCCCTTTCTTTCCGGTGATTTGGTTCTTCTCGGTAGAATACGATATCGAGATCGAGATCGAAGACCGAGATCAAGACCATAGATAGATCTAATTAAATCACAAGTTTAATTAGAACACCCTAGTAACCCTAACAGGTGATTCCGGAGTTCCTTGAGTTAGGGTTTGCGCCCCTCGGAACCCCGATTAACTTGTCGAGAATGCTTTAGGGTTACATTCCAATGCACATTAACTTGTCGTATCATCATCATTGCTTGAGCATTGCATCGATTCCATGTGTTGATTGTTTCCCTTTCTTTCCGGTGATTTGGTTCTTCTCGGTAGAATACGATATCGAGATCGAGATCGAAGACCGAGATCAAGACCATAGATAGATCTAATTAAATCACAAGTTTAATTAGAACACCCTAGTAACCCTAACAGGTGATTCCGGAGTTCCTTGAGTTAGGGTTTGCGCCCCTCGGAACCCCGATTAACTTGTCGAGCATGCTTTAGGGTTACATTCCAATGCACATTAACTTGTCGTATCATCATCATTGCTTGAGCATTGCATCGATTCCATGTGTTGATTGTTTCCCTTTCTTTCCGGTGATTTGGTTCTTCTCGGTAGAATACGATATCGAGATCGAGATCGAAGACCGAGATCAAGACCATAGATAGATCTAATTAAATCACAAGTTTAATTAGAACACCCTAGTAACCCTAACAGGTGATTCCGGAGTTCCTTGAGTTAGGGTTTGCGCCCCTCGGAACCCCGATTAACTTGTCGAGAATGCTTTAGGGTTACATTCCAATGCACATTAACTTGTCGTATCATCATCATTGCTTGAGCATTGCATCGATGCCATGTGTTGATTGTTTCCCTTTCTTTCCGGTGATTTGGTTCTTCTCGGTAGAATACGATATCGATATTGAGATTGAAGACCGAGATCAAGACCATAGATAGATCGAAGACCTTTTGTAGCCTTATACTCATGTTCCCCTCTCATAGCCTTAGGGTTTAGGGTTTCTCTTCATTTTTATTATTGTGTATGTATATATTAGGGTTTCACCTTCGATCCGGAAAATATTCGTTAGCCGCTTTGACTTATTCGTAACTTTCTCCTTTAGCCGCTTTGACTTATTCGTTTTTCCACCTATGCAGAAAATATGGACCCACACGTCAGAGACGAAGAAAAGGAAGAGTTGATCCAAGGTGTGATCCGTGGGGAAGATAATTTAGACGTATCAACGTTTCTGAACAACTCCGGTGAGGGTGATCCTCTTTTTACCGGAGTAGACAACTTGTTTGAGGTTGAAGGTGCTGCCTTCCGCGAGGGAGAAGGCGATGCCTTGTGTAATCGAGAAGACGACCGCTTCGGCGAGGTGCATGTAATATAAATCAATTCATTAATTAATCATCTGCTATCTATATAGAAATAGTAACGACGATCTTTCTTCTTTTAGCCCTCCGGATCGAAGGAATCTACTGAAAAGAGCAGACGAGGCCCAACCAAAAAGTTGCAAGACCATGAGAGGTTTAGGATCGAAGATGTCGCTGAAGACGGCAGACCGACAGCTCCCGAAGTTGTCGCAACCAAATTTGTG
This sequence comes from Avena sativa, assembly GCA_916181665.1. Lineage (NCBI taxonomy): Eukaryota > Viridiplantae > Streptophyta > Magnoliopsida > Poales > Poaceae > Avena > Avena sativa. The sequence goes on from OV702280.1 coordinate 432,982,706, forward strand.
GCACAATGCGGAGTAATCGTTAGGGACTTAATCCCGATCACCATTAGAAATTGGAATAGGCCTGCTAAAGCGGATGAAGAGGGAACATGTTTATTTGTCCCTAAACACGCCAAAGATTTACTGTGGAAGAGGCTCATGGTTAATTTCAAACTACCGAAGATAGAGCTGGATCCAAATGCGGAGGATCCAGTTGAGGACGCCTTACAACATGGGAGAGCCATGGAGGCTAAGGTCAGGGAGTGGGCTTTGAAGAAGATGGCCCAGTGTTTCACCAACTGGAAGAAAAGATTGCACCTTGACTATGTCGTGAAAGAGAAGACTCCGGATTTCAAGAAGACTCAGTTTCAGAAGATAAAACCATTCTGGGCTGAGTTTGTGGAATACAAGACATCGGAAAAAGCTAAGGAAATGTCTGCAAAGAATAAGCTGAATGCTGCTAACAAGAAGTATCACCATACTATGGGGCAAGGTGGCTACAGGGCTGGCATTCCTAAGTGGGAGAAACTTGAGGAAGAATTGCGTGCTAAAAAGATCACTCCAGAGACAGACGATTGGGTAGAACGTGCAAGGAATTGGTTTTACGGGCATGGGGGCACGTTGGACTCGGAAGGGAGGTGTATATATAACATACGACATAAAGAAGACCCCTTGCCAATCGAGAGGATGAGAAAAGCAGTAAAGGCTGTTAAAGATGGGGACTTCATTCCCGATAGAGAGAATGATGAGCTCACACTCGCCCTTGGAAATAAGGAACATGATGGACGAACACGAGGCACAATAGGCTCCCAATCATGGAGGACTGGGTTTCCCGAAGAGAGGAAGAAATATCCTGATAGAAGCCGTCAGAGGAGTAAGGACAGGGCGGCAGTTGAAGCAGAAAGTCAGAAAGAGCGAATGCGTTTAATTGAAGAACGATTAAAGCAACAACAAGATGAAATTAACTCACTTAAAGAGCAAAGTACTACCGGCCCATCTCAGCAGCACACTGCATTCGATGCTACCGGCCTATCGAATAATCGAAAAAGCAGTGTGGCTTCCACCGAGGTCCCGGGTGATGACAATGGCGATGCCGATGATGCACCGACGATGGCTCCTGTTGGCTACCCAGTGGATGATATCACAGAGATGACACATTGCGAGCTACATGTCAAAGTTGTGAACATATCAATGAAGGTGGCGGTCGGCTATGCCTTACCAATTGGACCCACACCAACTTACCACAGTCGTCTGGTTCCAGAGGGCTACGCTGTTGTCGGCGTGGATGAAATCATGCCCACCTTTGAGGTTTTGGATCTTCACTACCCTGCTGGTGAAGGGGATGTGACTGTGCTGGGTGACGCAAAAAACGTCACCATTCTATGGCCGAAGGATTGTATCGTGCTTCGAAATCACACGCCAAGGCCATCTTCGCCGCCGCCTCACCCGTCTCCAGCGAGGTCGTCGCCGCCGCGGCAGCCGTCTTCGTCGCCTCACCCGGCTCCGTCGCCTCACCCGTCTCCGGTGCAGCCATCGCCGCGGGAGCCATCGCCGGCGCCTCAGGATAAAAAGCGTAAGCGTACCGCTACTGTGCGTCGTAAGCGATCGCCGAAACGTAAACAAGAGCCTCTTCCAAAAGTACCAACGGTTCCTCCCAAGAGAGCTTATGACTGTACTGAAGAGGAGACTGCGGCGATCGTTGATGCGGAAACGACAGCGTTTTTCGCTAAGCTGAGGCGGCCGAAAGAGCCAGAGTTCCCCAGCACCAAAGAAGAAAAAGCCAAAGTGTTGAAAATGCTAAAGACTCTTCATCAACCCGAGCCAAAGCTGTCATCAGACTATGAGCGTTCTATTCTCAAGTCACATGCGGCACAAAAAGCCTCGAAGAGCAGTACTGATGCAAGCGGGAAATCTGTTGCCCAGCTCGGAGAACAAGCAAAACAGACTTGCGCCCCTCTCAAGGTGATTTCTCAAACCAATGTGGGGTCGAGCAAATATGGGGCCGAAGAGCAGTATGATCCAGAGGTAGTTGCACAATACGGAGAAGCTGCCGCTGCTCAAGGTATGAGTATTGCCCAGTACTTATCCCAGTTAGAGTTCTTCCCCGTGAGTGAAGTAGCATACCAATACCAGTACGGAAAACCTCTCGTCAAACCTGAGGAGGTAAACAATCTTCCAACAAAAATGCGAAGATTGCATAACTGGTACTTGCATGCCACAAAGGCCGGGGCTAACTGGATAGTGCTGAGGGTTACAAAAAAGCATCATGGGAAAGAAAGGGATGACATGATATCCATTGAATTTGATGAACTATTTCAATTATTTAATCAAGACGCCTTGGACAAATCGATCATGAGTGCCTATTGTCTGTAAGTACTAATTCTGTAATTAACTTAGTCTCCATCTATATTATTTTGTTTATTGCATGTATATAATCATACTTTAATATGCAGAATGAAGATTCTCGAATGCAGCAGAGGACAAATCTATGACATTGGCTTCATTGACCCATATTGGGTTCATGAAGCTAATCTCAAAATAAGCCCCCAGGATACGGAGGATAATATAGTACACGCGTTAAGGTTTCAAGAAACCAAAAGGGAAATACTATTTCCTTACAACTTCCAGTGAGTGTTATTGTCTTGTATACACTTTCTATTTCGCTTACTCGATGTTAAGTATATAATTGATTAGTTCTGCATTCGCAGGTACCACTATATTCTGTTAATCATTCAACTTGACAAAGGGCGTGTACTAGTCATGGACTCGAAACATAAACCCCTTGAGACGTGGAAGGACATGCAGATACTTCTCCAGCGGTAATTCTAATCATTACGACACTATATCGGCAACATTCGTGAATTTTATGATATCAAGTACTTAATAACTTATTTTATTCGTTTTCTACGCCGGGCAGCGCTTGGAAACGGTTCACCAAGAAGGCTAGGGGTGTTTGGAAAGAGGAGCTTACATTTCAACCACTAGATGTAAGCACCACTAGCTATATCCGCGCATCTCTTTGATTCTAGTTTTGATACAGTTATTATCATGCTTGATTATTATTTTGATTGAACTCTGTTGTCGTAAAGTGCCTGACGCAGGGACCAGGTAACAATCTATGTGGATACTATGTATGCGAGTTCATCCGGCAGACGTGCGATGAGAAGGGCAGAAATTTAGAGCAACTCCACGTATGTAAACAATTTCTATAGTTTTTAATTACAATCAAATTGTGTTTAGTTTCATATTCATATAGGCTGACTCCTTTTTTAAATCAGATCAAACGTCTACGGGACGTTCTTCTGCCAAAGGATCGCATACGAGCAATACAGGAGGAATTGGCGGGATTCTTGGATGCAGAAGTCCTAGACCCAAAAGGAGAATACTATTCGGCTGTGTATAGACAATAGGGATTGTAAAAATAGCAACTTTCAAGGAATTGGCCGGTAGCATCGAATAGCAACTTTTGTATGTAGTGCATGAACTCGATCCGTGTATTGAATGTAAAATGTTGTCATGATGATCTTGTGTAATATAAGGTTCCTTCATTGATAAGTGCAAAACACTAAATAAACAATAAAACAACCTAAATGAATTCTCTGCCGCGGCACAAAAAGTGGCGAAAATGCTGTCGCGGCAACAAAATGTGCCAAAATGAATTCTCTGCCGCGGCAGAGAAATGGGCCAAATCTCTGCCGCGGCAGCAGGTTATTAGTCCCGGTTCGTGTTACGAACCGGGACTAAAGCTCCACCCCCCCTCGCGCTCTGATGCCGCCATGTGTGCCCCATTTGTCCCGGTTCGTGTTACGAACCGGGACAAATGCTCCACCCCCCCTCGCGCTCTGATGCCGCCACGTGTGCCCCCATTTGTCCCGGTTGGTGGGGCAACCGGGACTAAAGGTTAGAGCTTTAGTCCCGATTGCCCCGTCCCGGTTGGGCAACCGGGACTAATGGCCCTTACCAACCGGGACGCATGGGGCGTTCTCTACCAGTGTAGGGTTCATATCCTAATTAGGGTTCTTGTTCTGATTAGGGTTCATATCCCTCTGTTGATCATATCTATGATGATTTGGATCTAGTGGTGATAATCCTTGAGCATGATGAATGACTATTTGTTGTGGATTATTATTTGTAGTTGGCTTTGGTGATGCTAGTGGCTTGTCGACTTATTCCAGTGGTAATTTACTATGATCCAATGTTAGTGTTTCTACAAAATCCCTACTTGGAAATGTTGTTGATCTGAGAACTTTCCACTGTCAAGATGGTTATACTGATAGTAGTTCTATCAGTAATTGCTTACTGCATTTATAATCGTTGGCTTGTATGAGAATATACATACTAAATATAATCATTATATGTTAATGATTTTCTGTAGATGTATAGATGAGTTTGATGATGATTCCTAGCATTTGGTTTCAGGAAGATGATATTTAGTGGCTTGCCCCTTTTTATTTGTGAAATCTAAGAAAAGATTGGGATTAGCTTATTAGAACTTGTCCTTGTGATACCATTGCAAACTGGCACACAAGTGATTGGGTCGTATTCCTGAGCTTAACTCTGACAGTGCTTGTGATTAATACTGGCAAGATAAAATGAAAGCTTCTTTTGATTCTCCTGCTTATGATGTTGGTCTGAGGCATAGGAACTAGTTTCCTAATGGCTGTCCCTGATAGAAATATTCTGGTAGAATTACCAGCTGCTAATTCTTGAAGCATAATTGAAAAACAATGGGTGTGCTAATGGTTTTGCATGGATCCATAGGATTTATGGATACTGAGGTGCTACTCTTTTAAGAGGTGTGCCCAGATTTCATAATCTTTGCTTTGGGCTATATTGAAATATAGGATTTGGCTTTTGTAACCAGGATCAATGATGTTGGTCTGAGATCCTGGTTATACTAGTATGTTGATCTTGTGATTATGACTTTAATTTTTTTAAAACCTTCTAGGATGGATTCATCCCACTTGGATGAATACTGAGAGGTTAGATATAAACAACACATGATTATTTGATATGATAACAGATTATGTGAGGGTTTTATATCACTCACCACAAGTGTTGTTCCTGTTGTGGTTGCAACTTGTTGATCTGGTAGCCTGATCTTGCTGGCTTGATCTGGTCCTTCTCTTGTTGCTGTTCCTACTGCTTACAGCTTCTGGAACGTGTCCTTGATCTTTCTATCTACCTTCTGGTTCCTGGTAGCTTGGTCTTGACCTTGCTGTCCACCTGATCCACCGCCTCCTTATGTCACCATCTTGGCGAGTTCTGAGAGGATCTGGTTTTTGGTTTAGTTTGGCAGGTTTGGCTGTGGCTAGGCTGCTGATGTTTGATGTGTAGGAACAAGAAGATGAGGTTTTGGTGCTTGCCCACGGCTGTGTTGATGGTTTTGTGTTGCTGGGCTATTGCTAAGGTGCTGACAACACACACCATGCAATCTGGTGTGTGTCCTGCTTGTGTGCTTGCTGTGCAACTTGTGGATATGCTCTGAATTTGAGATTGACTGTTATCTGGTTACTTTGACCTGGCTGGTGAAACTTGCCCCTTTTTTATAAAATACTCAATGATGAATCTTGATCAGTGCACTTCACTGACAAGTCTGAGAGTAAAACAATACTAACCCTAACCTTATTTATTTTATATTTTTGTTTGTTTTGCAGGTACCAGACTTGGGAATTCAAGATTTTAGTTTAGGTTTATTTGTAGAATAGTCATATGTATTCTTCTTTTTTCTTTTGTAACTTTAGTTCTATTCTTTTGTAATATTTATTTTAGCATTTTGTAATAAAGATTATACTATGATCAATAAAGAAATATTATTCTTTAATTATTTACTATTGTAAAAATTGTGGATGATTTCCATAAGGTACATTTTTGTAACTTATTTATTGAATAAAATTATGGAATGAATATTCATATTCTTAATTACTTTCTTTATATCAAATATTCAAACATTATTCAAAAATTCTTTTGAATTATAAATTCAAACATTCAAGTTTTAAATTCAAATTTCATTTCGCAAAACACATAAATCCACAAAGATCATATCAAAGTCTATAGCAATCATCCTTCAAGTCTAAACCTATTCTCAATGTATGAAAGAAACCTTGATCACTTTAGGTTTTTATTTGGCGAAAAATTTACCCACATTTTCACAAATAAATGCATGCAGTATTTCAAATTCCTAAATCTACCCTTAGTTAGTTCCTACATGTTGGGATGTTACAGACTTCCCCCTTTAAATTAAACTTCGTCCTGAAGTTTGTTGAGATGTACCTGAATAGTTCTGGATAGGCTTTTCTTAAATCCTCCTCTTTCTCCCACGTGGCTTCTCTTTCAGGGTGATGTTCCCATTGTACTTTGCAATACTTGATTGCTTTGTTCCTCAACCTTTTCCAGTTTTCTTCCAAAACTTTACAGGCTTTTCAATATAGGTCAAGTCTGCTTGTAGTTCTATCTCCTGGTGTGTGATTGCATCATCCAGAACTTTCAAACATTTACGAAGTTGTGACACATGGAAAACATTATGCACTTGAGATAATCTTGATGGTAACTCTAAAGCATAATCTATAGTTCTATTCTGACTCAATATCTTGAATGGTCCGATGTATCTTGGACCCAATTTTCCTTTAACTCCGAACCTTTCCACTCCTTTCATTGGACTTACTTTCAAGTATACCATATCTCCCACTTCTGTATGCCATGATCTTCGACTTTGATCCGCATAACTTTTCTGCCTACTCTGGGCTATTTTCAGTCTACCCCTGAGTTTATCAATGATATCTTGTCTTTCCTTGATATAATCTAGCGCAAATTCTTTGCTGCTTCCAGGCTCATACCAACATATTGGTGATCTACACTTCCTTACATACAGAACTTGGTATGGAGCTTCTTTCAGACTACTCTGATAAATATTATTATAGGAAAATTCTGCCACTGGTAGATGATCTTACCATGTTCCTCCAAAATCTAGTGCACAAGCTCTTAACATGTCTTCTAGTATTTTATTTGTTCTTTCAGTTTGATCTCCTGTCTCATGATGATATGCGGTGTTGAAATCCAACTTTGAACCAAGTGCTTCATGCAATTGCTTCCAAAATGCTGAAGTAAACACTGATCCCCTATCAGTTACGATCTTTTTGGGTACTCCATGCTTACTTACAATCTCTTTGACGTAAACTTCAACTAGCTTCTCGGCATTATATTTCTGATTTACCGGAATAAAATGTGCACTCTTAGTGAGTCTGTCCACAATTAACCATATCATATCCTTACGTTTAGGTGTCATGGGCAATCCTGTAATGAAGTCCATACCTATTTCCTCCCACTTCCATTCAGGAATTTCCAAAGGTTGTAATGGTCCTGCTGGACTTTGATGTTCAGCCTTCACCCTTTGGCAAGTATGACATTCAGATATATATTTATCAATATCTCTTTTCATGTTATTCCACCAGAATAATTCTTTCAATTCATATACATTTTAGTACTTCCTGGATGTATAGAATAAGGGGTTTCATGTGCTTCTCTGAGTATGACATTTCTAATCTCAGTCACATCTGGAACACAAAGACGGTCTTGAAACCATAAGGACTCATATTCTCCAAGGCGAAAAACCGATTTTTGACCTTGAGATATCCTCCGAATTTCCTCAGCAATAAAAGGATCTTCTTCTTGATGTCTAAAAATTTCTTGCTTAAGATCACTGTTCTGCTCTGCAACTACCTGCATAGTAGCTAATCCTCCAAGAACCTCTGTTCTGATGAATTGAAGCTCTAATCTTTCCAAGTCCATTTGTAACTCTTTTGGTAACTCCCGATTACTAGGCTGAATATCTGCACTCTTTCTGCTTAAAGTATCAGCTACAAAATTTTCTTTCCCTGGAGTATAGTTGATTGTTAAATCATAATCCTTGATTAGTTCCAACCAACGCTTATGTCTCATATTCCATTCCTTTTTAGTGAAGAAATACTTGAGACTTTTATGGTCAGTGTATAACTCACATCTGGCTCCATATAGAAAATGCATCCATCCTTTCAACGCAAAAACTACTGCTGCTAACTCTAAATCATGAGTTGGATAGTTGACTTCATGTGGTTTTAGTTGTCTTGAACCATAAGCAATGACTTTCCGATCTTGCATTAATACACAACCTAAACCTTCTTTAGATGCATCACAATATACCGTGAAGTCCTTCCCTGTTTCAGGAACTGCTAAGATTGGAGCTATGGTTAACCTAGTCTTCAACTCTTGAAAACTTGCTTCACACTTCTCATCCCAATTGAATGGTGTATTCTTCCTTAACAATTTGGTCATTGGTCCGGCTATTTTGGAGAAACCTTCAATGAATCTCCGATAATAACCAGCCATTCCTAAGAAACCTCGAATTTGCTTCACATTGGTTGGTGCAGTCCATTCTAATACTGACTGAACTTTAGATGGATTTACAGCAATTCCATCTTTACTGATCACATGACCGAGGAATTCTACCTCATCTAGCCAAAATTCACACTTACTAAACTTAGCATAAAGTTTGTGTTCCCTTAGAGTCTGCAATGTTATTCTCAAATGATCAGCATGCTCTTCCTTTTCCTTGGAATATATCAGAATATCATCAGTAAAGACTATGACGAACTTGTCCATATGGCATGAAGATCTTGTTCATCAGATTCATGAATATTGCAGGTGCATTGGTCAAACCAAATGGTACTACCAGATACTCATGGTGTCCATATCTTGAGAAAAATGTTGTCTTTGGAAGATCTTCCGGTTTGATTTTTATTTGATGGTATCCAGATCTTAAATCGATCTTTGAGAATACTCCAGCTCCTTTCACTTGATCAAACAAATCTTGAATTCTTGGTAAAGGATACTTATTCTTGATAGTAATGTTGCTCAGATTTCTATAATCTCCACACATTCTTCTTCCACCATCTCTCTTATCCACAAAGATTACTGGTGTTCCCCATGGAGATACACTTTCCTGAATAAATCCTTTTCGGGCGAACTCATCAATTTGCTCTTTGAGTTCTTTTAACTCTTTGGGTCCCATCTTATATGGTGCTTGAGCTATTGGTGCTGTACCAGGAATTAGATCAATAGTGAACTCTATCCCCCGATCTGGTGGCATTCCCGGTAGCTCTGCTGGAAAAACGTCTTGAAACTCATTTACTATAGGAATCTCTTCCAATTTGACCTCTTTCATTGAGTTCAACTGCATATCCACCATAATATGACTGTGCTTATCTGCTTGGTAAACTATCCTTGCTCTACTTGGAGTTTTAATTGAGACAGTTTTCTCCTCACAATTTATCTGAGCTCTGTGTTCCATCATCCAATCCATTCCCAGCACTACTGCAATTCCCTTCAAAGGAATCACATAAAGGTCTGCGAAGTATGTACAACCATAGATCGAGATAACCTGATCTTGTTTTATGTGGCGTACAATCACATTTCCCCCTGCCGTAACTACGGTCATAGGACTTTCTAACGTTGCCCTTCTAATCCCAAACTTATCACAAAATTCTTCAGAAATGAATGAAGTAGTTGCACCAGTATCAAATAGAACTTTTCTGGGATTGGTAAGGATATTGAGCGTACCTATCACGGCATGCTCCGAATTATCCACCTCCTTGAGGGTTGCATAGTTCAGTTTCTCGGTAGGTCTGTTCCTCTTGCCATTGTTGTTCTTTCCATTATTTCCTCCTTTATTGGACTGTCCATTTCCTCCAATGGCTTGTCCTCCTCCCTTGGTAGGCCAACCTCCTGGTGGTTTGCTCGGACAATTGGGCTTGATATGCCCCTTCTGACCACAACCGTAATAGATCACTACAGGCTTTTTGCATTCCCTCTGGAAATGCCCTGGAATTCCACAATTGTTACAAATAACATTCCTTCTCGGATTGGATTGATTTCCACCACTGCCCTTGTTATTGTTATTGTTACCATAGTTCCTGTTCCGAGGTTTGAATTCAAGATTGGGTTTAGGTTTGCTTGCCTGAATTCTCTTGGTTTCCTGCTTGGCTCTCTTCCTCCTATCCTCTTGGACATTCTTATAATCATCTTTGGAAGTAATGGCTGCATCCAGCAACTGCTGATAAGTTTGCTTATTGGCTAACCTTAGCTGCATCTTCACAAATGGGTTTAACCCATGCAGAAAACGCTTCTTCCGCTTCTCTTCAGTGTTGACATCCTCCTCTGCATAGCGAGATAGTTGACTAAACTCCCGGATGTACTTCATGACACTAGTATATCCCTGCTGAAGCTCCTCAAATTCTCTCCGCTTCAACTCCATAACACTTTCCAGAACATGATATTCACAGAATCTCTGCTTGAACTCTTCCCAGGTAAACTCCCTTCCTGGTTGTTGCATGGCCAACTGATTCTCCCACCATGATGCTGCAGGTCCAGTCATTGCAACCTACAGTTTTCAACTTCCTTTCAGTATCTGCTAGCCAATCTTCTGCATCCATTGGTTCAGGAGCTGATGCAAAGAGGTAACGGTCTTTCATTCTGGAAATCAGATAAACTCACTCCTCCACCTTCAGGTTCCGTATGATTTGCTCGTCCCAGCAACTCATCCATGAACTTGTTCTGGGTCTCTTGCACCATTTGCATGCACTGCATAAAGTTCTGCTCCATTAATGGCCTCATTGGTGGTGGTGGTAATGCTCCTTGATTTGTTGCATCTGCATCGGCCTTCTCTTTGGTCTCTCGCTCCATCCGCTGCTGCTCAGTTTCGCTTTCTACACCCATATCCATGACCCTCTAGTCCTACAACATAAAGCGAATACTCATAGTTACATCATGCACATGTGTTCTGAGCTTGACTTTACGCACAGAACTAGTCACACAATGAAAATCCAAAGACAATCCAAATATGCATTTCACATATTATACATAATATCATAATAATACAAAGTCATTACAACATATACCATATAGGTATAATCACAAAACTACCTTATTCATCACACGATCTTATTTCTTGGAGTACAATACACGGTACTTGATATCACTAACTAGTTGCCTCCTTCTAATAGTAACTACGCTCATCATACATGCCTGATGTCCAACCATGATGATGTGTTGTTCGTCGCACATTTTGTGGAACAAACGGCCTTCCAGAAGGAACATACTATGTATCTGAAGTGTTAGGACTTGAGTCATTACTCAACCTGAGCGCATTGACTCCCTCCAGCTCAGCTGAAAAGTCTTCAGAAACATATTCAACATTATCTCCCGTCTACTGTAGGGGTTCGTAGCATGGAAAACAAAAATTTTCTATCGCATACAAACAAACAAGCCAAGATCTATCTACTAGATTGTAGCAACGAGTCGATGGAATAACTTACCCTCGAAGATTCCAAAGTGTTTAACGAGAGCAGATTCTCGTGGGTGATGTAGTCGTACTCTTCCCGATCTCAAGATCGTGTAGACGATCCTTCCGGCGCTGCGTTCCGGCAGCGCTCCCGCAGTCGGTCACACGTTCGGTACTCGACGAAGACCTTCCTCTCCCTTGTTCCAGCAGGCAGCGGAGGTTTGTAGCACTCTCCTCGCGATTCCGGCAGCACAACGGCGTGGTACCGGAAGTAGAGGGAAGATCCCGCAGGGCTTCGCCTTAAGCCGGAGCGAGTATGGTGGATTATGAGAGAGGGATATTAGTGGTCTAGAGATTAGACTCACCAATTAGAAGGCTCTAAACCGCAGGCTAAAGCAATTAGAAGCTCTAAACCAAAACGGCTCTAAACCGGAGATTAGAGGTGGAAACTTGTGTGTCTCAAGGAGGAGCCCTGCCCCTCCTTTTATGGGTGGAGGGGCCTTGGCGCGCCAGGGGAGGGAGGGAGTCCCTCCCCAACTCGGCCTAGGGCTGGGCGCCGGCCTAGAGGAGTTGGACTCCTCCTCCAAGTTGGTTCCAACTCCTCTTGCTTGTTTCCCACAGTTTCCTGTTTCCCACAGTTTCCTGTTTTAGCCGTTTGACTTTCAAACTGGCAATTTGACTTTCATGTTTTTGGAACAGCAAGAACACTTAGTACATGATGCAATCATTCAATGACACACTCATGTACCCTTCCCCCCCGGAGTGACGGACAATCCGGAACCTTCTAGAACATTCCCGATGAAAACACCGGAATCATTCCCGAACTCCGAAACGGGACTTTCCTTATATGAATCTTATTCTCCGGACCATTCCGGATCACCTCGTGATATCCCGGATCCCATCCGAGACTCCGAACAACATTCGGTCTCTTTCTCATAATACCATAACTACTCAAACAACGTCGAATCCTTAAGTGTGTCTCCCTACGGTTCGTGAATTATGCGGACATGATCGAGACACTTCTCCGAACAATAACCAATATAGGAATCTGGAAATTCATATGGCTCCCACATATTTCTACGATTACTTTGCGATCGAATGAACCACTTACATACGATACCAATTTCCCTTTGTCTCACGATAGTTTACTTATCCGAGGTTATGATCGTCGGTATCTCTGCATACCTAGTTCAACCTCGTTACCGATAAGTACTCTTTTCTCGTTCCCGTGATATGTGATCCCTTGTGACCTAGTCACATGCTTGCAAGCTAATTGGATGACATTCCACCGAGAGGTCCCAGAGTATATCTATCCGTCATATGGATGGACAAATCCCACTCTTGATCCATGTGTTTCAACCAATACTTTCCGAACACTCAATGCCACCTTTATAGCCACCCAGTTACGGTGTGGTGTTTGATGTCATCAAAGCATCCATCCGGTAAAGGTGATATGCATGATCTCATGGTCGAAGGAATTAGGTTACTATGTATCAGAAAGCATATAGCAATTGAACTATTTAAATGACTTGATCTTTATGCTACGCTTATCTATAGGAGTATGTCCATCACATCATTCTCCTAATGATATGATCCTGTTGTTAATAACATCTCTATGTTCATGATCAGGAAACCATGATCATATATTAACCAACAAGCTAGTTTAACAAGAGGCTTTACTAGGGACTCTTATTTTAGTTTACAAATCACACAAGTATTAATGTTTCCGGTTAATAAAATTATAGCATGGTATGTAAACATTTATCATAAGTGTGAAGATATGATAATAACCACTTTATTATTGCCTCTTGGGCATATCTCCAACAGTCTCCCACTTGCACTAGAGTCAATAATCTAGTTTCAAACCTTTGTGTATTCAACACCTATGGCTTTCCGGTGTTGTATGTACACGATTGCTAGTGGTCAACTGATCTCCGGATCTAACACTTCCAGGTCCGTTTGTAATTGCATGTTTTTGCGTCTCTACGCATCACTCATTCTCTAATGAGATGGCTTTGTATAAATTTGGTCTTTCGGTGTGACCTTTAGCTCTTTGGGGTTAAAACATGTTGATAATATTGTCGCACAATATATCTTCATAGTATTATCCCACTGTGAACTACACCAAGTTTGATAACAAACTACTTGACACAAATGCCCTCTTTTGCTGCTAAAATAGCAGTCATATACTTAGCCTTTTGTTGTAGTATCTGTCACAATGTCTTAACTTTGGAACTCATCCAAATCCATTATGGAACTCACTTTCCATTATATTGTGCCACCCTTAGTTTAGATTGAGATAAACTTAATTTGTACTTTGTGACAAAGCTAGTATCAATGTAGTACTTTTACAATGAACTAACCATCTATTTGTCACTTCTACAAATATTATACTCTTAGTTCTTCCAAAAGATCATAAGAATATCCTTACTATTGTCCAATGATCATCTTACGAATCATTCTGGTATATGCTCACAACATTTAGAGCATAGGACATATCTGGATTTGTACATGTCACAGTATGATTGATATAAATACTCTTTGTGATTTCATACATCAAGTATCAATCTATACTTGATTATTTGTTTCACTTTACCAAATGTCAATACACTTGAATATATCATCAACATTGAACTCATTCAATCCTTTCTGTGCGACAAGAACCTCTTCTTGTAGTTTCTATATTGAACTCATTCAATATCTTGTCTATGTACTTCTGGCACAACCATATTAGCATCTATTGATGCCAAATATTTGGGTTTTGCCTAAGTCTTTCATCGGGATGAAATTCTTAATATGTGTTAATAAAAGATACATTATTTCCAATCAACAATATGTCTTCCACATAATGTATTAGAAAATATGTCTTAGCGCTCCCACTTAATTTCTTGCAAATGCAAGCATCTTCATCATCTCCGACGAATTTAAACTCCTTTAACAGTTTCATCATAGTGAAGATTCCAACTCCGCAATGCTTACTTCCACCATTGAAGTTTGCATACGCATTTAGCATCCTTTGATTTAACAAAACCCTATGGACCGTGTTATGCACATGTCCTAGGTAACAATTCTATTAGAAGAACTTGTTTTGTTTATTCAACTACCATATAACAAAATTATATGTAGTGGTTGCTACATTAATCCGTCTAGACTAAATATCACTATGAAAGATCAAATCTTGTCATAGTCAACCTTTGAACATTGTTGTGAACTCTTTCCCAACATTTCGACTATTTCATAGATGTGAAACATCCATGTCTATTTCTTTATAGATCCAGACACAACTGTAAGGTCTTACACCTTTCTCAAGGGTCCTTCAAGTTCAAAACTTGATTTCTCGTGTATGGAACTATCACGGATTTTATGGCTTCAAGCCATTTTACGGAGTCAGGGCCCATCATCGCTTCTTTGCATGTAGTCGGTTCATTATTCTCAAATAATGATTCAACCCTCAAATCTTGGTATTTGATTGTTTATCCGACCTACTTGTTTCAATAGGAACTTGGATCTCCGTGACCACAACCTTTGAGGTACGCGAGCCATGAGCATTGTTTGCTAACTCCGGAACACTTTTCGGCGCTGCGCAACTCTGCACATACAGCTAAGGTTCTTTTAACCTTATCAAAGTTCTATTGTCCTCCCACTTAACTTTTCACGAAAAATTCCTTCTCAAAGAAACTTGACGTTCTAAGCAACAAACACTTTTGTCTCCGGTGTTTATGGAGGAATACTTAACAGTTATACAAAGACAGGTTCATCTGACTTTGGTTGCAAACATCTTTCTTATGTATAGCATACCAATGATTAAGAAAGGACTACTTGGGTTTTATCCCAAACCATAACATATGGTGTCATTTCAACGGATTATGATGGAGCTCTTTTCAGTGGAAAAACGGTAATCTCTAAAGCTTTTAATCTTTAAAATATAATGGCAGTTTTATGAATTATACCTTTGATCTTACCATGTCAAACAAGGTTTAATTACATATCTCGAATCCTCCATACTCTTATGGTGTTTCGGGAAAATGCAAATCCACGGAACGATTCCATAAATCTTAGGTTTTATGCTAAACTTTGTAACTCAAATATCTTCCTTTATGATCTTTATCATAAACTGTTTATATTCTTGTTACAATGATTTTTCACTTCATCTTGAAAGTCTTTGAACTTTTCAAATGTTTCATACTTTATCCTTATTAAGTAAATATTCATATATTCACTCAAATTTTTGGAGAAAGCATATGAAGTTGAAATCCATCGCTTTTGACTACACATAATGGATTTCATACAACAATATGTACAAGTTCCAATAAGCTAGTCATTCGTTCCCTTTTGGCCTATGAACGAAGTTTTAATTATCTCTAGGAAAGTTTCACAAGCGTCATTTGATCAAAAATCAGAAGACTCCAAAATTCCATCAACATGGAGTTTCTTCATGTTTTCTTTCCATTATAATTCAAACGGCGATGTCACTTCCTAAGTGATCTTTCAATCAATTTGTCTTTCGACATTTTTAGCACTAGTTTTATGGATGTGATTTCTCCAACGAGATTTGTGAATCATCCATCTTTTATGGATCACGGTAATTTATTTGAACAACTCTTTTGTTCTCATAATACCTGATAAAACAAATCTTGAAGGCAAGCTTTGATGTTTAATGAGCAACACAATAACCCTTTATTTGTTCTCGATGAACATCATCACATATTCTTTTGCTAGTTACTTAGGCCATTGTAGTTCATGAATTGTGTTGTTTCGTATGACGATTCACACCAACAAATTCAGTATCAAATACTTAAGAACCACATTGTTTAATAAGCAAAGAATATAGCCATAACATGTATATCATCTATATACTTAAACTGAACAATTCTAGTCTTTTCTTTTCTGCCATATATTTATGAGATTCTCTTTCAATATTTCCTTTTCTGTTTGAAAGAATCTATCAACATCAACAGTGGAGTCATACATATGACATATAGTCCAAAGCGTGTATAATTAAATACCAATGTCTTTGGACTTGCACTTTGAAGTAGATCACCATCATTAAATATTTGGTGTTCTTTCAAATTCCTTTCTTTAGTAATCTCTTGGTGTAGTAAACATTTTACCTACATCAAATATTCACCCTTATCATGGAATTATCCATGATCAAGCTACTTTTAGCTTATAACGGTGAAACATGAGTATAATGTTGCTCTCCAAATCCTTTTGGACGATTAGGACAACTAGTGTCTCCAACCTTTTGCAATTTCTCATCAAATATGAGAACATGACTTTTGCCATATTATACTCTATCATGTTGTAACCAATACTTCGTTTCAGATATCACAATATCTTCCACACATCATGGTTTCTGAAACAACTCTTTCAGATCCTAGATAACCTTGATATTAAGAGAATCCTTTGAATATCAAGAATCATGGAGACAAACATGATACTCATACACTAACACTTGGAATTGTCACTCTTGTTTTAATACCAATTATTAAACTTCATGGAGTAACCGGAACTTACTGAAAGTTTGCAATAGAACTTTTAAACTTTAGATTAACACTTCAAAAACAATACGATACTAGTTCGTAAAGTAACTAACCAGAATTCTATAGTTCTATCATCTCAATTATAACTAAGCGCAAGGTGGCAAACGGATGCCAATGACTACAACAACTATGCAAATTCACTTTGATTTAGTTTATGATAAATTGAGTTCTAATTAATAATTAAATTAATCTAGGTGAACTCCCACTCAAAACAATATCCCTCACATTGTTTTAGTGATCACACGAACCAAATCCACCACATCAAAACCGATCATCACGAGAGTTGATGTAGCTTCAATGGCAAACAATCAACATGTTCATCATATCTACTATATGACTCATGCTCTACCTTTCGGTAATCCGTGTTCCTAAGGCCATGTCTGTACATGCTAGGCTCGTCAAGATCAAACCTTAGTTTCCGCATGAGCAAATCTGGCTTGCTCACGTTGTCTACACTTGTAGAATCTAACACACCCGATAATCACGTGGTGCTTCGAAACAACAAGCTTTAGCAACGGTGCTAACTAAGGGTGAACACTTTATGACTTGAAATTCATGTGCATGAGGGATCATCTTATAATGCTACCGTCGTCTACTAAGCAATACAAGATGCATAAAGGATTAACATCACATGCAATTCATAATATGTGATATGATATGGCCTTTCTTCTTGAGCTTCCGATCTCCATCTTCAAGCACGAACATGATCTCCATCATCACCGGCATTGCATCAAGGTCAATGACGCTTCTCCATGGTTGTCGTCCACCGGCTTCAACTATTACAACCACTTTGAATAGACACGCGGGTCTTAACATAAATTAAAGACAACCATATGGCTCCTGCCGGTTGCCAACTTACAATAAGGAACATTGCATAAATCAAATATAATCACAATCATGGCCATATCACATCACTGCACACCCCTGCAAAACAAAGTTAGACGCCTCTACTTTCTTTGCATATTTTACGTGGTTTGGGGCTTTCAATAAGTGTCGTTCTAACTTACGAACAAGAACCACAACATTGATACTATCATTGTTGATCACCCGTTGTAAATTGGATCTTAACTATGCTAGGAGAAACAGGCACCCGCAAAGCCACTTATGCAATACAAGTTGCATGTCAAGCGTGGAGCAAGTCTCATGAACGATGTCATGTAAGGTTAGCCCGGGCCGCTTCATCCCAACATACCGCAAGATGCAAAGTACACAAGAAGCAATCGACAATAAAAGCATCAACGCCCACAATGACCATTGTGTTCTACTCGTGCAACAGATCTACATATAGACACGGCTCTGATACCACTGTAGGGGTTCGTAGCATGGAAAACAAAAATTTTCTATCGCATACAAACAAACAAGCCAAGATCTATCTACTAGATTGTAGCAACGAGTCGATGGAATAACTTACCCTCGAAGATTCCAAAGTGTTTAACGAGAGCAGATTCTCGTGGGTGATGTAGTCGTACTCTTCCCGATCTCAAGATCGTGTAGACGATCCTTCCGGCGCTGCGTTCCGGCAGCACTCCCGCAGTCGGTCACACGTTCGGTACTCGACGAAGACCTTCCTCTCCCTTGTTCCAGCAGGCAGCGGAGGTTTGTAGCACTCTCCTCGCGATTCCAGCAGCACAACGGCGTGGTACCGGAAGTAGAGGGAAGATCCCGCAGGGCTTCGCCTTAAGCCGGAGCGAGTATGGTGGATTATGAGAGAGGGCTATTAGTGGTCTAGAGATTAGACTCACCAATTAGAAGGCTCTAAACCGCAGGCTAAAGCAATTAGAAGCTCTAAACCAAAACGGCTCTAAACCGGAGATTAGAGGTGGAAACTTGTGTGTCTCAAGGAGGAGCCCTGCCCCTCCTTTTATGGGTGGAGGGGCCTTGGCGCGCCAGGGGAGGGAGGGAGTCCCTCCCCAACTCGGCCTAGGGCTGGGCGCCGGCCTGGAGGAGTTGGACTCCTCCTCCAAGTTGGTTCCAACTCCTCTTGCTTGTTTCCCACAGTTTCCTGTTTCCCACAGTTTCCTGTTTTAGCCGTTTGACTTTCAAACTGGCAATTTGACTTTCATGTTTTTGGAACAGCAAGAACACTTAGTACATGATGCAATCATTCAATGACACACTCATGTAACCTTCCCCCCGGAGTGCCGGACAATCCGGAACCTTCTAGAACATTCCCGATGAAAACACCGGAATCATTCCCGAACTCCGAAACGGGACTTTCCTTATATGAATCTTATTCTCCGGACCATTCCGGATCACCTCGTGATATCCCGGATCCCATCCGAGACTCCGAACAACATTCGGTCTCTTTCTCATAATACCATAACTACTCAAACAACGTCGAATCCTTAAGTGTGTCTCCCTACGGTTCGTGAATTATGCGGACATGATCGAGACACTTCTCCGAACAATAACCAATAGAGGAATCTGGAAATTCATATGGCTCCCACATATTTCTACGATTACTTTGCGACCGAATGAACCACTTACATACGATACCAATTTCCCTTTGTCTCACGATAGTTTACTTATCCGAGGTTATGATCGTCGGTATCTCTGCATACCTAGTTCAACCTCGTTACCGATAAGTACTCTTTTCTCGTTCCCGTGATATGTGATCCCTTGTGACCTAGTCACATGCTTGCAAGCTAATTGGATGACATTCCACCGAGAGGGCCCAGAGTATATCTATCTGTCATATGGATGGACAAATCCCACTCTTGATCCATGTGTTTCAACCAATACTTTCCGAACACTCAATGCCACCTTTATAGCCACCCAGTTACGGTGTGGTGTTTGATGTCATCAAAGCATCCATCCGGTAAAGGTGATATGCATGATCTCATGGTCGAAGGAATTAGGTTACTATGTATCAGAAAGCATATAGCAATTGAACTATTTAAATGACTTGATCTTTATGCTACGCTTATCTATAGGAGTATGTCCATCACATCATTCTCCTAATGATATGATCCTGTTGTTAATAACATCTCTATGTTCATGATCAGGAAACCATGATCATATATTAACCAACAAGCTAGTTTAACAAGAGGCTTTACTAGGGACTCTTATTTTAGTTTACAAATCACACAAGTATTAATGTTTCCGGTTAATACAATTATAGCATGGTATGTAAACATTTATCATAAGTGTGAAGATATGATAATAACCACTTTATTATTGCCTCTTGGGCATATCTCCAACATCTACATCTCCTGAGCTTCATTCCTTGAGTTGTCAACAGGATACGCAGATCCTGCTGCTTCCCAGGTGCTCCTTTGGGCAAGATAGTTAAACACTGGATAATGTATATTCCCTGGGTTTTGAGAAGATGTTGATGATTCAAACACTCTCTCCTCAGGATCTTATTCTTCCTCCTGATTATCTATCGCCATGGCATTTCTACTACTGTTACTAGGGTTAATCCTTGAACCCATCTAGCTAGATTGTCCAACATTTCTGTCAGAACCATCTGTGGACATCTGGTGTTCATGAGATCCTTCATATGATCCCATTCTCCAACCATCCAAATTCTCAATAGGAAGTTCTGAGTCAGAACCCTCCTCTGAGCCCTGTGGTACTGCATACCTCATATCCATAGTAGGATCATGTATAGGTTCAGGTCTTGGTGAATAAGGATGTGATATAAAAGATTTAGGATCTATAGGTATATCCTTAAAGATAGGTTTTGCGCTACTAGCTGCTTCCTTCTCTAACTGGAATGCTAACTGCTTCCTCCTTTCCGGATCAGTTAGATCCTCTAACATATCATTTTTATCTTCAACAATCACTTGATGTGTCTTGTATAAAGACGCAACAAGTGTTCGGTATCTATCCATAAACTTGGAAGCTAACTTAGGATGCTTCTTAACCAAAGTAAGATGATCCGGTATAGGCTCCGAGTCTATAGAATCATGAGGTATCACCGAAAATTTACTACCTTCTAAATCCTTGGCTTTATGCTCCCGGATATTAGCCAGCGCCTCCACAACAGCAACATGACATGCTGCTAAGTGACTCCTACCTTCACCTATAGGTAGATCGTGATATAATCCAAGCTCCTCTGGAAGTTGGATACTCACACGATACTTGGATAACATCCGGCCATCAAGGTAAGTGATAGTGTTCACTGGAATTCTAGTTGGACAACTAAAGATCTTTAGAAGTTGACGAAGTTGTTCTGTGAATGATCCTTGATAATCATCAAGAGTCTCTTCTTTCCTTACCAAAGTCTATCTTGGAAACTTTGGTGCCATATCTCTGTATATCAGAAAAATAGTTTTGATTAGTATCCCATAATATATTGCATCATAATAAAGAATTATCGCACTAAAATATATAACAGAATATTCTCATTTGAATACCCATTATATGACTTTTAGAGAATTCCTTATCGTTGCTACACTTTCCTACAGGTAATACCCTTTACTAGGTTTCCAACCTAAGGTCAAAGTAATTTGCTCAGATACCAACTCCGGTGACCCAGCATACCACTGCATGTGTAGTACACTATAGTCGTTGACATGACACTCACAGGACACCATTCTGTAAATATCACATCCCTCAGAGTTGTACAACAGAAACATTGCAGGTCCATATTACAAACATTCACACATTATTATTATTACAATACCAAAAGTTCAAGACTTCAAAAGGTTCAACTTACAAACCAAAATATAAAGTGTTTCAGCAGAATTTAAAAGTAGCAACTCCGAATAGGATTTGAGCTCAGCAGCTTATTCTATAGAGTTCATGCTGCTCGGCTCCGTTGGTTACTACTAACTAGGATACTTAGTTGGATTCGTTATCGACAACACCATAGCGGATTTCGTAATCCACTCCTTCAACACCTCCTGACAGGTCAGGCTCCTCGTAGAACACATCTTCTTGACATTCAGCTGCATACATTGGCACGTCTTCAGGATCCTCAGAGTCTAAGCAAGGGATCAAAGGAAAGGATGAGTAACAGCGTTACCCAACAAGTTCATTATATGCAAGGTGGGAAGTTTGATGCTCTAACTACCACCTCGGACTATAAGTCCTTGGCACTATGCAGTTTTTGTAAATCTTTCTTTAAAGATTGATTTTATTATAAAAATCTATGACAATCAGCCTTCACAGGTTGACCAGAACTTTCATGGAGTTCCTTTCCTGCCACGTTCGTAGCTCCTTCCGGAACAGGGAGTAACAAGATACAATTCTTACACTCTACAGAGGTGTGTTACTTTACCCATGAGAGATCAACTCCTTGTTGCACAACCAGGCGTACTTTCCCGTCCAGAATTCCATGATGTGGGGCCTAGTAGTTGGTCCAAGCCAATCACTTCCCCCTTCGCAAACTCGCATGCCTCCTTGGTTTACACCATGCCCACATAATGAATTACGCCAATGGTTTATACAAACTGTTAGATGCCAGAACTATCGTGGGATGATGAGGGTTCCCACCCATATGCTGCATATCCTCTATGAATTACCAATTAATATGCACGCTACGAGGATAACAGCCACGACCTACACATCCGGCTTCATGCGAGAGGAAGAAGATAAAGCTGACTTCTCTGTCCCATTCCAAATCTCATGGCTAACGCGTAATATACGGCGCTAGAATCACTGATATCAGGGGTTATTAAGTCCCTAATTGATCATCATTGTTGCAAATACAACCCTAAGTTCTATTGCTCCATTATATCATCACTTAGGATGATATCTATGATTTCTTTATTTGTGAAATTAATATTTTCTTTATTTGAGAGTATATATGATAACACACAATTTGCAAATACTTTGATAAAGACTCTTCAAAGGATATGAGCAAGTGATGAACTTGCCTTGTGATGGCAAGGTAGTGAAGTCTGATGCTTGCACTGGACCTTGAGCTTCTATGTCTACAAACACATCATTATTGCCCGGTAATGACAATATTTAAAGAAGCAAAATGATTATGCAAAGTAATGTAATGCATCATTTAATTTGATATGTATTCTCCCCATTATTATAAAAATTCTTTTTTAATAATAAAGGATTTATAAATATTACTTTTTAATATTTATAATATATATTGTATTTTTATTTTTATTTTCTTTGACCTTTATTGATTTAATAATTCTTTCAAGAATTATCACTTAAATATCAAAAATTGTTATTAAATATTTATTTAGTATTTTTCAAAAATACTACAATATTAATATATGATGAAAGTGATTTTTTATTTAATTTTATCACCTTTCAATAATTTTGTAAAATTCCATAAGGATTATATAATTTACAAAATTCTTAATAAAATTTATATGTCTAAAATTTTATTTCTTAATTTATTTGGATAGTGTGGATTATTATGAATCCAAAAATATTTTATTTACAATTTTTGGACTTTTAATTTATTTTCAAGAATTTAATTAAGTTTAGGGGCATTTTGGTCTTTTTCTATTTATTAAAACAGGCCTTAAAGGTTTTTTTTGGGTTGGCTTATTCTTATTGGGCCCTTGTGGCCCATGATACATAGTCAAAACAGCCACCCCGAAGGGTTCTGGCCCAACTTAGCCCACCCACTCGCTGTCTCTCACCCTCGAGCTCACTCCTCTCCTCCTCCATCCCTGACCCCGTGGTCGGTGATGTCGCCGCTGACGATTCCCGACGTCGTGGACCATTCTGGTCGCTGCTGTGGTGCAGGAGGAGGTTGTCGACTATGCCCTTTCCTCCTGTCCAACTAGATTTGATTCCGGAGCTCCCCTATGGCCAGGTTCACCCCGTTCCCGAACTCTAGGTTTTGGGTTGGGTGTTGCCACCGCCGCCATGGACCCTCCTGTGGTGGTGTGCGGTGTTCGTGTGCTGCGGCGGCCACTACCGTGGCTAGTGCGGGTTGCAGCGCCCTCTGGGTGCTCCCCGTGCCGTCGCGAGCACGTCGGCCCTTCTACTTCCTCTTTAATTCGTCAGCGAGGACCCCGGGTAAGTTGCCTCTGTGTATCTTAGTTCATCCTATCATCATGAATCTCTCTGTGTGCATCTCGTGGCTACCCTTTCCTAATGCCTGCGTTCTGATTAGGGTTCATATCCTAATTAGGGTTCTTGTTCTGATTAGGGTTCATATCCCTCTGTTGATCATATCTATGATGATTTGGATCTCGTGGTGATAATCCTTGAGCATGATGAATGACTGTTTGCTGTGGATTATTATTTGTAGTTGGCTTTGGTGATGCTAGTGGCTTGTCAGACTTATTCCAGTGGTAATTTACTATCATCCAATGTTAGTGTTTCTACAAAATCCCTACTTGGAAATGTTGTTGATCTGAGAACTTTCCATTGTCAAGATGGTTATACTGACAATAGTTCTATCAGTAATTGCTTACTGCATTTATAATGGTTGGCTTGTATGAGAATATACATACTAAATATAATAATTATATGTCAATGATTTTCTGTAGATGTATAGATGAGTTTGATGATGATTCCTGGCATTTGGTTTCAGGAAGATGATATTTAGTGTCTTGCCCCTTTTTATTTGTGAAATCTAAGAAAAGATTGGGATTAGCTTATTAGAACTTGTCCTTGTGATACCATTGTAAACTGGCACACAAGTGATTGGGTCCTATTCCTGAGCTTAGCTCTGACAATGCTTGTGATTAATACTGGCAAGATAAAATGAAAGCTTCTTTTAATTCTCCTTCCTATGATGTTGGTCTGAGGCGTAGGAACTAGTTTCCTAATGGCTGTCCCTGATAGAAATATTCTGGTAGAATTACCAGCTGCTAATTCTTGAAGCATAATCGAAAAACAATGGGTGTGCTAATGGTTTTGCATGGATCCATAGGATTTATGGATATTGAGGTTCTACTCTTATAAGAGATGTGCCCAGATTTCATAATCTTTCCTTTACGCTATATTGAAATATAGGATTTGGCTTTTGTAACCAGGATCAATGATGTTGGTCTCAGATCATGGTTATACTGGTATGTTGATCTTGTGATTATGACTTTACTTTTTTAAAACCTTCTAGGATGGATTCATCCCACTTGTATGAATACTGAGAGGTTAGATATAAACAACACATGATTCTTTGATATGATAATAGATCATGTGAGGGTTTTATATCACTCACCACAACTGTTGTTGTTGTTGTGGTTGCAACTTGTTGATCTGGTAGCCTGATCTTGCTGGCTTTATATGGTCCTTCTCTTGTTGTTGTCCCTACTGCTTACAGCTTCTAGAACTTGTCCTTGATCTTGCTATCTACCTTCTGGTTCCTGGTAGCTTGGTCTTGACCTTGCTGTCCACCTGATCCACCCCCTCCTTATGTCACCATCTTGGTGAGTTTTGAGAGGATCTGGTTTGTGGTTTAGTTTGGCAGGTTTGGTTGTGGCTAGGTTGCTGATGTTTGATGTGTAGGAACAAGAAGATGAGGTTTTGGTGCTTGCCCACGGCTGTGTTGATGGTTTTGTGTTGCTGGGCTATTGCTAAGGTGCTGACAGCACACACCATGCAATCTGGTGTGTGTCCTGCTTGTGTGCTTGCTGTGCAACTTGTGGATATGCTCTGAATTTGAGATTGACTGTTATCTGGTTACTTTTACCTGGCTGGTGAAACTTGCCCCTTTTTATAAAATACTCAATGATGAATCTTGATCAGTGCACTTCACTGACAAGTCTGAGAGTAAAACAATACTAACTCTAACCTTCTTTATTTTATATTTTTGTTTGTTTTGCAGGTACCAGACTTGGGAATTCAAGATTTTAGTTTAGGTTTATTTGTAGAATAGTCATAAGTAATCTTCTTTATTCTTTTGTAATTTTAGTTCTATTCTTTTGTAATCTTTATTTTAGTATTTTTTAATAAAGATTATTCTTTTGAGAGTAAAATTGTGGATGATTTCCATAAGGTACATTTTTGTAACTTATTTATTGAATAAAATTATGGAATGAATATTCATATTCTTAATTACTTTCTTTATATAAATTTTGAGTTATTATTGGTTAACTCTTAATTGAATCAAATATTCAAACATTATTCAAAAATTCTTTTGAATTATAAATTCAAACATTCAAGTTTTAAATTCAAATTTCATTTCCCAAAACACATAAATCTACAAATATCATATCGAAGTCTATAGCAATCACCCTTCAAGTATAAACCTATTCTCAAAGTATGAAAAAAACCTTGATCACTTTAGGTTTTTATTTGGCGAAAAAATTACCCACATTTTCACAAATAAATGCATGCAGTATTTCAAATTCCTAAATCTACCCTTCGTTAGTTCGTACATGTTGGGATGTTACATCTGTTGAGGAAACTTCCTCTTTCACTACTAGGAAAACGGCTATAGGTAATCCACACTTCTGTGGCGCACTTGCTAGTGGTGCCCCACGGGTAAAATAGGCGTGGCGCACTGCCCACAGGTGCCCTACGGCTAACTGCCATAAGCGTGGCGCACATGGGGGTGGTGCGCCATGGCTATGTGTGGGCCAGGGCACAGGTGGCCGCAACACATATACCCTTAGCGCACTAGGTCAAGGTGCGCCACGGATGTGTCCTTTAGATCCTTTAGATGTTATTATGGCTATGCTTGTTAATGGGAAAGCTCCTTTAGATCCTAATAGTGTTCCGTTAGCCTCTTTGGTTGCTCAAGAAGAGCAAGTTGATGTGAACTTCATTAGGAACAACAATTTCAACAACAATTCCTATAGGAACAACTTTGGTAGTAACAACAATTATAGGCCTTATCCTCCTAATAATGGCAATTCCTATGGAAAATCTTACAATAATGCTAGAAGTGCCCCCTCTGAACTTGAAGTCATGGTCAAAGACTTTATTAGCAAACAAACCAATTTCAATAAGACTATAGAAGAAAAGCTTTTAACTGTTGAGAAAAATATATCCTCTTTGTCTGAAGCTCAGTCCTCCTTGATTAATAAAATGGCCGCTAAACATGAAACTATGGAAAACACCTTTGCTACTGCTCATGCCACACAAGTTACTATTGATGAAAATGTTAGGCTGACTTCATGATAGGTAGGAAAGAGAAGTTGAAATTGATAGAAACAATAGTTTGTGCACTATCACCACTAAACCACAAGTAGTCCCTATTCCTACTCCTACTATGCCTAAGCCTATTGAGCCTACTTGAACAATTTCAACAACAATTCCTACTCCGTTAGCCTCTTTGATTTTGATATTGATGGTTGCAATATTTGTAAAGTGATTATGTTCTTGCAAAAGCTTGCTAGAAGTCCTGATGCTAGTGATATGCATGTTGCTTTCACTAAACATATTACAGATGCTCTTGTGAAATTTAAGGAAGAGAAGCTAAAACACAAAGCTTCTATTCCTAGGAAAGTAGAAGATAGCTGGGAACCCATTATTAATATGCAAGTGAATGACTTTGATCTCAAAGCTTCATGTGATCTTGGTTCTAGTGTATCTATTATGCCTAGGAAGATTTATGAAATGCTCGATTTGCCACCATTGGAAGATTGTTATTTGGATGTCCCACTCAATGATAATGCTAAGAAGAAACTCATGGGGAGTATTAATGATGTTCTCATTATGGTTAACAATGCTTATGTCACTGTGGATTTCTATATTTTGGATGTTGAATACAATGCTTCTTGTCCTATTACTTTGGGAAGACATTTTCTTAGAACAGTTGGTGCCATCATTGATATGAAAGAAGGAACCATCAAATATCAATTTCCATTCAAGAAAGGTATTAAGCACTTCCCTATGAGGAGAGAGAAGTTGATTTTTGCTCCTCCTTTGAAAGCAAGATTTGATGTTAATGCTTCCTCATTTGAAAATACTTGATTCTTCTTGCTTCTTGTGCCTAACTTAAAGGCGTTAAAGAAAAGTACTTGTTGGGAGATAACCCAAGAGTTTTCTTGAGTCTTGGAAGTTAATACTTCAGTAATGACCTCTTCTTATACTTTTTGTTTTCTTTTTGTGCCAAGAATGGCCTCTAATGAGAGGGAAGTAAGATTTGGGGAGTTGCTGTCCCGAAACAGATTTCTGTCCTCCACCAAAAAATTCATGAGGAGGCTCTTTAACTCTGATTGAGCTCAAAATTTACGACTAAATACCCCAGTATGTTATCTAACTTTATTTAGTTCAACACTTTTTGATTTGAGCAGCACAAGATGTTCGAAAAAATCGGTTTCTACCTGCTGATCTGTTTTGACAGATTTCTGCCATTATTTGCATTTGCTTCTTATTGATTCCTTTTTGAGTTCTCTTTAGGTGAATTGAGCTTTTTGAAGGAGTTACTATAGTAGCTTGTGTTTTTAGTGAAAATCCTTGCTGTTCCAAAGCTTTGCCAGTGGTCTAATATCTTTTGAATACACTAATGTTGCCAATGAAGAGTGTGTGAAGTTTTGTATGAAGAAAAAAATTTAGGTGTAGAGAGAGAATGATGCAATGAGATGAAGAATGGACAAAAGCTCAAGCTTGGGGATTCCACCATGGTGTCACCCCAAGAAATATCCAAGAGGTACAAGCATCAAAGCTTGGGGATGCCCAAGGCATCCCCTTCTTCATCAATAAAAATCTCAGATCTGTCTAGACACTTCGTTTTTATTATTTCATGCACAATTGTGTTGTTCTTGGAGCATCATAGTTTCGTTTGCTTTGCTTAGGTTGTTTAGTTTGCTTGAATAAAGTAGTTTGGACCCCCACTCTCGTTGTGTTGTTTTGCAAATAAGTTTGCTTGGTTGTAACATCCCTAAAATCATGTTTTCAAAGATTGCATATCATCCATGCATGCATAATCATTTAGGGATCAATTTCAAAGTCATTTCAAGAAAACAAAAGCACTGAGTGCTTATTATTTTGTGTAGACAAGCATTGATCAAAATGCTACTCTCAAGTGAGAGTATATTTGTTTCAAACCAAGTTTTGTTTGCTCATAAGTTGGTTAAGTTGAGTTTCAAAGCTTGGACAAAATTTTCCAAAACAAATATGGTTTTAAAACTATTTTCCTATCTTTATCAAATCTTGTGCTAAGGCACTATTTATTTTAAATTTCATTGGAACCAAGCAAGTCTAGTAAGACAACATGATTTTATACTCAAAATTATGCAGGTTTCACTTTATAAAAGTCCAGAAAGTTTTTGGAATTCAAATGTATTTGAATTCATTTGAAAAGGTTTCCTGAAAATCGATTTAGAAATAGAAAAAGGATTAGAAAACATAGCTGGGCCTGGCGCCACTCTTTCGGCCCAACAGACAAAGCAGCCCACCCGGGGTTTTCCCTTTCCCTCTGTTTCTCACCGCAGCCGCGTGCACCCACCCGCTGACAGCCTGACCCCACCGTGCCCCGTCAGCTTCGTCCCCAATCAACGCGCGGCCGAGCCGCTCCGCCGTTACCTCGCCGCAGTCACTGCCTGCTTAAATCCCACATATGCAGGGAGTAATCCCCGCCCCGCTCCTGGCTATTTAATCTCCTCTTCACCACGGCCATTTCCCCTCACCCCACTCGCTTGCTCCGCCACCAGGCTGCTCGGATTTCACCAAACCTCGCCGCTGTCCCGACGAACTCCGACGTCTGATTCTGGTGAGTACAGAGCGCCCCTCATCTTCTGCTTGACACTATCAAGTTCGTCGTGTATCTATGCTTGTCCCGATGCTTTTATTTTGCCCGCGCATGACCCAGGTCGCCGTCCCTGACAACCTCTACAAACGGCAGAACCGCCGCCTAACTCCGGTGAGCGATTTAGGTAATACCAGGCCGCCCCGTGCTTTCTACTTGACCCTATCTTGTTCACCAGTTTGTTGTGCACACCCTGATGCCTTTCGGTTCGTGTTTGGGCGGTCCACATCGTCAGCAACATCGTAGACTGCAATAACCCGAAGTCGCCCGCTACTCCAACGAGCCCCATTGACCTTCACAACATGCCCCCGTCCACGCCAGCAAGAGGTTGAGCATCAGCTTGACCTTGCGAGTTTGGTAAGCCCCTCCGTTGACCCCAGCCCCCTCTGTAGCCGCCGGAGTGTCACTGACAGAGCGCCGCCGCCATGCCACCGTCACCAGCGCCGCCAGACTCTGGTCATTTGATCTGTAGCCGTTAGATCTAGATCCAACGCGTGCAATAGATTCATTTAACAAAGTGGTATGAATTAGATCTGGCCGTGCGATTTCATTTAGATCGTGCGGTCCGCACTGGTCGATCCGGCCGAACCAGTACGGGCTAATCAGAACACGCCGCGTGGCCTGAGTTTAGATTTAAGATCAGAATTTGGATCTATTAGTGATTCAATCTTGTAAAATTCATAACTTTTGATCCACACGTTCAAATTTTATAAATTTTATATCATTGGAATCAGGAGAGAAAATCATATCTGTTTATGCAATGTGTTTAATGTTTTTCCTCTGTAAAAATGGTTGTCTTTGCATAGACATTTGTAGGCTTAATTTGAGTATAAAAATTATTTGAAAAATGTTTTAAAGATCAAATAAAGTTTATTTTGAGTATCTTGGACTTGTTCATGTTTTAGTACTATGTACTTGTCTTGTTTAGTGTAGAAAAATCATCACATGGCATATGCATGCATTCATATATTTTTGTTTGTATATTTTGTTATGTGATCTTGGTACCATTATTTTATGTGTAGATTTTGGCGCAAATAGTGATTGTGGTTGTGAAGATTGTTGCTAATCCCCAAACTACCAAGGCATGTGGTGCTTCATGTTTTATCCCTATATTTTTACCTATGCATTAGAAATATTTGTATAGGATTTACATGAATATTTTGATAAGAATCTATATGCTATGCTTGGGAAATCCTAGTAGCTTGTAGAATTGTTAGAAATTCCTCTAAGATAAGATGCTTACCAATGCCATGCTTAGTCTAGCTAGTAGCAAACAAGGGTGGATTATATTCATGCTATGTGAAACATTTCTAAGTCATGGACTTGGTTTTTGTTTAATAAAACAACTAAGTGAATGAAACACCTGGGTGGAATGGAAAGAATGGTTTGTGTTGAGTGGTTACACAAGTCCCATTTATATGGTTTACCTTGTGTATCTCACTTGTGTAAAGACACCCAGGAACAAAGGGATTTGAGATGCCAAATGTTAAGAAGCTTCTAGTGCAGCCACATGGCATTATGGGATCTGCCTGGATCATATAGGTTGCAATAACTTAGCCATTTGGACAGTTGGGGGTAGTGGGATGATAGGTTTGGAGCGCGTCCATTTGGTCTAAGGGAAGGCTTCTGAAAGGTCCTGTCTTGGTGAAAATCAAGTCTTGTGGGGAAAGTGCACAACCTCTGCAGATGGAAGAATCTAAGTACTTAGCCATGTCCCTGGTATTGGACAACTTGAGCATCAAGACATGGAAGCTATCAAGAATCTCCTCATCCCAATTTCTAAGTTAAAACTTGTTGTTGAATAAGGGTTAGGGTTCACCAATGTCTATTGGTGATTCCTTGGGAAAGTTTTGTCAAAGAAAAACTTAGTGTTTTCAACTGATAGGTAAAACCTATTTTGAGCAAAGCAAGCCTAAGCTACACTTAGCCAAATGCATATAGTATCTAGATGCTAAAATTCTACTAAGGTATCACTTGCCAATACTATTCCAATGTATTGACCCACTGTGGCTATAACTTGTGATGTTGCAGGATATTCTGATGATGATTAGGGGTTATGAGTCTACACTTAACATGCTTGCCTATGGCACATGAAGATGAAGACTTATTTATATTATTCTATATTTGAACTCTTGTATTAGGCCTGTGGCCATGGAGTTGTAAAAGACTATGTTTGTCTCTGGAGTGATATGTAATAATGACCTTTGTATCTGTGTACTTCATCTTAAACTGTGGATGCTAGCATTGATACAGGGACTAGAATTGCAATCACAGAGATCTTTACCTTTATAAAGGTGGGATCTTACATTGGTATCAGAGCACTGTGTTGCCTGTAGGATTATGACCCTAGGATTGGATTAGAAACCACTAAGGAAAAAATTTCAACAATTTCCACACTTGTCTTTTTATTGTCGTAAACTTTTCTAATCCTTGTTTCTCATCTCTATTTGTAGATGAACTCCATCAACGAGGCTGTAAGAAAGGGACCACTCATGACTATGACCCTAGAGTGTGAGATTGAATTTCAAAAGGCCCTCAAGAACCTTATGGTTACCATGGGGATACATGGTGCAGCTGTGTACAAAGGTTTCCCTATGATGGATGAAGGAGATGAATATTGGTGGGTGCAACTTCACTTGTACAAAAACAAGGAAGACAACCACAAAGAATCAAGATTCTGCATGGTCACCAACTCAGTGATGCACACTACATTCTTTGACTCTGCAAGAGATGCAGCTTGGAAGGCCATCAAAGAGCTTGGTGATAGACTCAAGTGCAGAATGCTCAACACCCAAAATGTCCTTAGAGAAGAAAAGAAGCATACCCAAGAGTTGGAAACTACCAACCAACAACTAAGGGAAGACATCATAGACTTGATTTGGGAATCTTGTGAACAAGATAGGCAGATGGCTACTAAGGATGCTTTGATAGCCATTTTGTCTAGTGAGTGAGAGTTGTAACGTACTTCGTTAGTTGGACCACCATACTTATCATTTTATTTCCAAAATTTTGTCTAAGTTATGTGAACCTTGGATGCTTGTATTGGATTCATGTATGCCATGACTTCTGTGTTTGTTTGCAAGTGATATGCTTGTGCTACCTTGTCTTGTGTATTATTGTTGATGTTGATTCTAACTTTTCTCTATCTTATAAAATAGATGCCTAATGTTACTATCAGCACGGCTGAAGAGTTCAAGGGAACTCGTTTTGGCCCTCGTCTTATTGAGCTCACTAGTATGCTCAATCTTCCGCTTCCTAGCATCATGATGCTTCCCCTCACCAAGCTTGAGAGGAAGGACCTTTGGGGCTTCAAGGTTACTCAGCCAGGACGCCAGACTGAGCCAGCCACGGAGGCTATCACCTTCAAGCTCAAGCATGACGACAAGGAGAGAGACCTAGAGGTAGTCATGCAGGATTTGCTTGGACGCTTGTTAGGGAGACACTCTCGGGAGATTAGAGGTACTCACTTCCACGCCTTCGGTAGACGTGACGAGGATGGTGAGGCTATTGAGTTCGAGGATGTTGCTAGAGAGACGTTATCTTTTGGGAAAGCGATGTGAAGTGTTCACAGATCACAAGAGTTTGAAGTATATCTTCACCCAAAAAGAAATCAACATGAGACAAAGAAGATGGCTAGAACTCATCAAGGACTATGACTTGAGTTTGCAATACCACCCCGGTAAAGCAAATGTTGTGGCGGATGTTCTAAGTCGTAAGGTTTTTGTAAATGGCCTTACTAAGGGAGAGTTGCCAGATGATCTGTGTGCCCAATTTAGAGATCTCAGATTGGAGATTGTGCCTGAAGGACATCTCATGTCATTGGATGTTCAACCCACTTTGTTGGACAAAATCAAAGAAGCCCAAAAGACAGATAAGGAAATTGAAGAGATTAAGGAGAAGATTGGCAAGGGAAAAGCCAAAGGATTCCATGAAGACGAACAGGGTACTTTATGGTATGGAAAACGTATCTGTGTTCCACAAGATCCGGAGCTTCGGAAACTGATTTTACATGAAGCACATAACTCACCATATTCCATTCATCCGGGTAACACCAAAATGTACATGGATATGAAAGAAAGATTTTTGTGGAATAATCTCAAGAAGGACATCGCTGAACATATTGCTTTGTGTGATGTATGCAGTAGAGTGAAAGTGGAACATCAGAAACCAGCAGGATTGCTACAACCACTACCTATTCCTGATTGGAAGTGCGACAAGATTGGCATGGATTTCATCACTGGATTGCCAAGGACCAGGTCAGGATATGATTCTATTTGGGTAGTAGTGGATCGCCTAACTAAAGTGGCTCATTTCATACCCGTGAAAACAACCTATACAAGTGCTAAGTTAGCCAAAATTTATATGAGTAGGATTGTATGCCTGCATGGAGTACCCAAGAGTATTGTGTCTGATAGGGGAACTCAATTCACTTCTCATTTTTGGAGGCAACTACATGAGTCATTGGGAACGAGATTGGAATTCAGCACTGCTTTTCATCCTCAGACTGATGGACAAACAGAAAGGACCAACCAGATACTTGAAGATATGTTGAGGGCATGTGCCCTAGACTATGTAGCCAGTTGGGATGAAAGTCTGCCTTACGCAGAATTCTCTTACAATAACAGCTATCAAGCTAGTATTGAGATGGCACCGTTTGAGTTTCTCTATGGGAAAAAGTGTACCACCCCATTATTATGGAATTGTGTGGGTGAAACGAATTTGTTCGGACTAGAACTAATCAAAGAGGCTGAAGAGAAAGTCAAACTAGTTAAGGACAGATTGAAGATAGCACAGTCCCGACAGAAGAGCTACGCAGATCCTAAGCGTAGAGAAGTCACCTATGAAGTGGGTGATAGAGCTTATCTTAGAGTGTCACCACTTCGTGGAGTGAAGAGATTCGGAGTCGAAGGAAAATTGGCCCCGAGATATGATGGACCATTCAAGATTCTGAGTCGTAAAGGAGAAGTAGCTTATGAGATTGAATTGCCAGAATCATTGTCTGCCGTTCACAATGTGTTTCATGTGAGTCAGCTTAAGAAATGCCATCCAGAGATGGAAGAGACTTCGTTGAAAGATACTATACCTTTGGAGGAAGTTCAATTGGAAAGTGATCTTACTTATGAGGAAAAACCTATCAAGATTCTTGAGACTGCAGAAAGAGTTACTCGGACTAATACTATCAAATTCTGCAAAGTTCAATGGAACCATCACTCCGAAGAGGAAGCAACATGGGAAAGAGAAGATGATCTTCGGAAAGACCACCCTCACCTATTTGCTAGCCAATCTGAATCTCGAGGGCGAGATTCACCTTAAGGGGGTTAGATTAGTAACATACCTAAAATCATGTTTTCAAAGATTGCATATCATCCATGCATGCATAATCATTTAGGGATCAATTTCAAAGTCATTTCAAGAAAACAGAAGCATTGAGTGCTTATTATTTTATGTAGACAAGCATTGATCAAAATGCTACTCTCAAGTGAGAGTATATTTGTTTCAAACCAAGTTTTGTTTGCTCATAAGTTGGTTAAGTTGAGTTTTAAAGATTGGACAAAATTTTCCAAAACAAATATGGTTTAAAAACCATTTCCCTATCTTTATCAAGTCTTGTGCTAAGGCACTATTTATTTTAAATTTCATTGGAACCAAGCAAGTCTAGTAAGACAACATGGTTTTATACTCAAAATTATGCAGGTTTCACTTTATAAAAGTCCAGAAAGTTTTTGGAATTAAAATGTATTTGAATTCATTTGAAAAGGTTTCCTGAAAATCGATTTAGAAATAGAAAAAGGATTAGAAAACATAGCTGGGCCTGGCGCCACTCTTTCGGCCCAACAGACAAAGCAGCCCACCCGGGGTTTTCCCTTTCCCTCTGTTTCTCACCGCAGCCGCGTGCACCCACCCGCTGACAGCCTGACCCCACCGTGCCCCGTCAGCTTCGTCCCTAATCAACGCGCGGCCGAGCCGCTCCGCCGTTACCTCGCCGCAGTCACTGCCTGCTTAAATAACATTGATGCAGGGAGTAATTCCCGCCCCGCTCCTGGCTATTTAATCTTATCTTCACCACGGCCATTTCCCCTCACCCCACTCGCTCGCTCCGCCACCAGCCTGCTCGGATTTCACCAAACCTCGCCACTGTCCCGACGAACTCCGACGTCTGATTCCGGTGAGTACAGAGCGCCCCTCGTCTTCTGATTGACACTATAAAGTTCGCAGTGTCTCTGTGCTTGTCCCGATGCCTTTGTTTTGCCCGCGCATGACACAGGTCGCCGTCCCCGACAACCTCTGCAAACGGCAGAACCGCCGCCTAACTCCGGTGAGCGATTTAGGTAATACCAGGCCGCCCCGTGCTTTCTGCTTGACCCTATCTTGTTCGCCAGTTTGTTGTGCACACCCTGATGCCTTCGGTTCATGTTAGGGCAGTCCACATCGTCGGCAACGTCGTCGACTGCAAGAACCCGACGCCGCCCGCTTCTCCGACGAGCCCCAGTGACCTTCACAGCATGCCCCCGTCCACGCCAGCAAGAGGTTGAGCATCAGCGCGACCTTGCGAGTTCGGTAGGCCCCTCCGTTGACCCCAGCCCCCTCTGTAGCCGCCGGAGCGTCACTGACAGAGCGCCACCGCCGCGCCACCGTCGCCAGCACCGCCAGACTCTGGTCGTTAGATCTGTAGCTGTTAGATCTAGATCCAATGCGTGCGATAGATTCATTTAATGAAGGGGTATGAATTAGATCTGGCCGTGCGATTTCATTTAGATCATGCGGTCCGCACTGTTCGATCCGGCCGAACCGGTACGGGCCAATCAGAACACGCCGCGTGGCCTGAGTTTAGATTTTAAATCAGAATTTGGATCTATTAGTGATTCAATCTTGTAAAATTCATAACTTTTGATCCACACGTTCAAATTTTGTAAATTTTATATCATAGGAATCAGGAGAGAAAATCCTATCTGTTTATGCAATGTGTTTAATGTTTTGCCTCTGTAAAAATGGTTGTTTTTGCAGAGACATTTGTAGGCTTAATTTGAGTATAAAAATTATTTGAAAAATGTTTTAAAGATCAAATAAAGTTTATTTTGAGTATCTTGGACTTGTTCATGTTTTAGTATTGTCTACTTGTCTTGTTTAGTGTAGAAAAATCATCACATGGCATATGCATGCATTCATATATTTTTGTTTGTATATTTTGTTATGTGATCTTGGTACCATTATTTTATGTGTAGATTTTGGCGCAAATAGTGATTATGGTTGTGAAGATTGTTGCTAATCCCCAAACTACCAAGGCATGTGGTGCTTCATGTTTTATCCCTATATTTTTACCTATGCATTAGAAATATTTGTATAGGATTTACATGAATATTTTGATAAGAATCTATATGCTATGCTTGGGAAATCCTAGTAGCTTGTAGAATTGTTAGAAATTCCTCTAAGATAAGATGCTTACCAATGCCATGCTTAGTCTAGCTAGTAGCAAACAAGGGTGGATTATATTCATGCTATGTGAAATATTTCTAAGTGATGGACTTGGTTTTTGTTTAATAAAACAACTAAGTGAATGAAACACCTGGGTGGAATGGAAAGAATGGTTTGTGTTGAGTGGTTACACAAGTCCCATTTATATGGTTAACCTTGTGTATCTCACTTGTGTAAAGACACCCAGGAACAAAGGGATTTGAGATGCCAAATGTTAAGAAGCTTCTAGTGCAGCCACATGGCATTATGGGATCTGCCTAGATCATATAGGTTGCAATAACTTAGCCATTTGGACAGTTGGGGGTAGTGGGATGATAGGTTTGGAGCGCGTCCATTTGGTCTAAGGGAAGGCTTCTGAAAGGTCCTGTCTTGGTGAAAATCAAGTCTTGTGGGGAAAGTGCACAACCTCTGCAGATGGAAGAATCTAAGTACTTAGCCATGTCCCTGGTATTGGACAACTTGAGCATCAAGACATGGAAGCTATCAAGAATCTCCTCATCCCAATTTCTAAGTTAAAACTTGTTGTTGAATAAGGGTTAGGGTTCACCAATGTCTATTGGTGATTCCTTGGGAAAGTTTTGTCAAAGAAGAACTTAGTGTTTTCAACTGATAGGTAAAACCTATTTTGAGCAAAGCAAGCCTAAGCTACACTTAGCCAAATGCATATAGTATCTAGATGCTAAAATTCTACTAAGGTATCACTTGCCAATACTATTCCAATGTATTGACCCACTGTGGCTATAACTTGTGATGTTGCAGGATATTCTGATGATGATTAGGGGTTATGAGTCTACACTTAACATGCTTGCCTATGGCACATGAAGATGAAGACTTATTTATATTATTCTATATTTGAACTCTTGTATTAGGCCTGTGGCCATGGAGTTGTAAAAGACTATGTTTGTCTCTGGAGTGACATGTAATAATGACCTTTGTATCTGTGTACTTCATCTTAAATTGTGGATGCTAGCATTGATCCAGGGACTAGCATTGCAATCACAGGGATCTTTACCTTTATAAAGGTGGGATCTTACATTGGTGTTGGAAAGGAGTAGTAAGTTCTTGCTTGAAGTGCAAGAGGAGCTTGCATTGACTGTGACTTAGACTTTAGCATGACATGCTAGGTTTTGTTTTAACCTTATGCTTAGTGATTATTGTTGTAGCATGTCTTGTTCCAAACAATTGGGATTGCTTAGTGTGCCTTGAAAAAATTATGCGTTGTTTTAGCATGCAAAAGCATAGTGTTCTGGTATTCTCTTTTGATGCTTTTCTTGTGTTGACTTGGCACATGCTCACACCATCTTATGACTATGACAAGTCACCTTAGCTTCTATTATCATTTAGTTCTTGATTTGTAGTACCACTCTTTGCTTTGATTAGTATTGTTTGTTGTACTGCAAGATTTTGGCCATTATTGCTCTCTTAGTTGGTTGCTCCCAGTCTTTTGCTAGCCTCCACTTGTATGAGTAAGTTCTACTCATGCCTCCAACTCCCAAGAAACCAAGTTTTTCCAAAGTATCCACTATTAACTCCTATGCATGGTGTTTTACACCATTCCAAGTATATTCTTGTTTTCAACTATCTTCCAACCAATTAAAAACTATTTTGTTATGTGAAAACTTAGTGATTAAAGCCCTCACGAACTTGATGGCACACTTTATTCTTGGCCCCTAATAAACTTGAACCATTGTGACAACTTTGTTGTATATGCTTGCACTTATAAGTTGGAATTAGCATAACTGTGTTGTCATGTGGAACGTTTTCAACATTGCACTTGTACTTTGTACTCAGTTGATATCATGTTATTTTGTCTATGGATGTCACCGGTGTGAAATAAAGAGGGAACTTGTAAGTCCATGGAGTTTGTATCATGTGTTAGAGAAACGCCTTGGCCGCTAGCCTAAGCCATGCCTAATCATGTGAAAACTTGCAGCATCACCATAATGAGATATCTATGAAGCATCCTCAATAAAAAGCTATGCATATGGTAAATAAAAAGATTGCTGAGATGCTCATTGTCTGCTTGCCTTGTCATTTTGGTTATGGGAAAGCTCCTGTACCATGTGCAAGGGATACCCTGTTGGCAGTTCTCAATGATATGCAAATACTTACAGTGACAAGAACTTACCTGGACCCAAAGTTGAGTATGCATGAGGTGTGGCCCTCGTATTCAAGGGACTTGAGATTGCCAACTTATACTTCGTCAAGCATATACTCCAGCTTTGCCACTTTAATGTTAACCACTTCAAGATGCTTATGATAGGGGCAATGAGGAGTGAAAGCTAACAAGTACCATAATTTTTGGAAGCTCTTTTTGATACTTGTAATCCCTGCTTCCTTTACAAAAAGGCCTTTATTCCACCATTATTTGAGTCTCCACCTTCTACCTTTAGGCACCATTAAGAGAGCATAGTTGTCATTATGTGTGCAGTGTTCCAAAGCTTATTAATTGATGCATATTGTGTTATTACTTGTTCTTGAGCTATCTGTTTCTAGTCACCCTTGTGAACTTTGCAGGTGTCCTATGCATCTTTTTGCTACTCTATGAGGGACAAGCTGATTGCCACTATGCTATGTTTTCTGCATGTGAAACAAACAAACGTTTTTCAATGCATGTTATTCATGATATTTGTTTGTAGCTTGTCATGTTGCATGCATAGTTACTATGTATATTGTTAGAACTCCATCTTTCATGCACATGTTTAGAGTTCTTTCATCCCAACTTTCAATGCTTGCAAATGGTTGGATCTTTATTGTGAGGGTAAATGCACCTCAAAAATTATTCTGTTTATCACTTACCTACTCAAGGACGAGCAGGAGTTAAGCTTGGGGATGTTTATTTGTTGGAAATGTATCTATAATTTTTGATGCTCCATGCTTGTTTAGTATCTACTTTGCTTTACTTGTCCACACTTTGAGGTGATTTTTACATGTTTTATGGTACTAACCTACTAACAAGTTGCAACAGTGTCAGATGCCTGTTTTCTGCTGTTTTTGGTTTCAGAAAAGTTAGTAAAGAAATATTCTCCAAATTGGACGGTACAAACGTCAAAGTCAATTACTTTCCATGGGGAACAAGAAGTCGAGAGGGGAGCCGGAGGGGCCATCCAGGAGGGCCAGACCCACCACAGGCGCGGGTGGGCCTAGCCCCGCGCCTGTCTAGGGTTTCGTGGCCCTGGCCGCCGCCTCGGCCTCCCCCTTCGCCTATAATAAGCCCCCGATGCAGAAACCCTGAGTACCCGATAAAATATCCACGAAACCGTCTGTAGCCACCGCCACCATCATCCCTAGATCGGGGGGATCTGAAGTTCTTCCCGGCACCCTACTAGAGGGGAGATCATCCCGAAGGCCTTCTCTCCGATATGATGCGTGAGTAGTTCCACCTTGGACTATGGGTCCATGTAGTATCTAGATGGTTGTATCTCCTCCTTTGTGCTTTCATGTATAGATCTTGTGAGCTCCGTTCATGATCAAGATCTAATCTATTTGTAATCATGCATGTTGTGTTTGCAGGGATTCGATGGATATTGAGATTATTATGTTGGTTTGATTAATGGTTTTGTCTTTATGATTCTATCATGTTTGTGTTGTTTGTGATCTTGCATGCTCTCCATTGTTAGTAGCTATCTTGGCCAAGTAGTTGCTAGTGACTCCAAAAGGGGGTATTTATGCTCGATAGTGGGTTCATGCCTCTAGTTTCCAAGGGAAGTGACAGAAATCTGTTTATGCAATGTGTTTAATGTTTTTCCTCTGTAAAAATGGTTGTCTTTGCAGAGACATTTGTAGGCTTAATTTGAGTATAAATATTATTTGAAAAATGTTTTAAAGATCAAATAAAGTTTATTTTGAGTATCTTGGACTTGTTCATGTTTTAGTACTGTGTACTTGTCTTGTTTAGTGTAGAAAAATCATCACATGGCATATGCATGCATTCATATATTTTTGTTTGTATATTTTGTTATGTGATCTTGGTACCATTATTTTATGTGTAGATTTTGGTGCAAATAGTGATTGTGGTTGTGAAGATTTTTGCTACTCCCCAAACTACCAAGGCAAGTGGTGCTTCATGTTTTATCCCTATATGTTTACCTATGCATTAGAAATATTTTGTATAGGATTTACATGAATATTTTGATAAGAATCTATATGCTATGCTTGGGAAATCCTAGTAGCTTGTAGAATTGTTAGAAATTCCTCTAAGATAATATGCTTACCAATGCCATGCTTAGTCTAGCTAGTAGCAAACAAGGGTGGAATGGAAAGATGCTTACCAATGCCATGCTTATATTCATGCTATGTGAAATATTTCTAAGTCATGGACTTGGTTTTTGCTTAATAAAACAACTAAGTGAATGAAACACCTGGGTGGAATGGAAAGAATGGTTTGTGTTGAGTGGTTACACAAGGCCCATTTCTATGGTTTACCTTGTGTATCTCTCTTGTGGAAAGCCACCCAGGAACAAAGGGTTTTGAGATGCCAAATGTTAAGAAGCTTCTAGTGCAGCCACATGGCATTATGGGCTCTGCCTGGATCATATAGGTTGCAATAACTTAGCCATTTGGACAGTTGGTGGTAGTGGGATGATAGGTTTGGAGCGCGTCCATTTGGTTTAAGGGAAGGCTTTTGAAAGGTCCTGTCTTGGTGAAAATCAAGTCTTGTGGGGAAAGTGCACAACTTCTGCAGATGGAAGAATCTAAGTACTTAGCCATGTCCTGGTATTGGACAACTTGAGCATCAAGACATGGAAGATATCAAGAATCTCCTCATCCCAATTTCTAACTTAAAACTTATGGTTGAACAAGGGTGAAGGTTCACCAATGTCTATTGGTGATTCCTTGGGAAAGTTTTGTCAAAGAAAAACTTAGTGTTTTCAACTGATAGGTAAAACCTATTTTGAGCAAAGCAAGCCTAAGCTACACTTATCCAAATGCATATAGTATCTATATGATAAAATTCTACTAAGGTATCACTTGCCAATACTATTCCAATGTATTGACCCACTGTGGCTGTAACTTGTGATGTTGCAGGATATTCTGATGATGATTAGGGGTTATGAGTCTACACTTAACATGCTTGCCTATGGCACATGAAGATGAAGACTTATTTATATTATTCTATATTTGAACTCTTGTATTAGGCCTATGGCCATGGAGTTGTAAAAGACTATGTTTGTCTCTAGAGTGATATGTAATAATGACCTTTGTATCTGTGTACTTCATCTTAAACTGTGGATGCTAGCATTGATACAGGGACTAGAATTGCAATCACAGGGATCTTTACCTTTATAAAGGTGGGATCTTACATTGGTATCAGAGCACTGTGTTGCCTGTAGGATTATGACCCTAGGATTGGATTAGAAACCACTAAGGAAAAAATTTCAAAAATTTCCACACTTGTCTTTTTATTGTCGTAAAATTTTCTAATCCTTGTTTCTCATCTCTATTTGTAGATGAACTCCATCAACGAGGCTGTAAGAAGGGACCACTCATGACTATGACCCTAGAGTGTGAGATTGAATTTCCAAAGGCCCTCAAGAACCTTATGGTTACCATGGGGATACATGGTGCAGCTGTGTACAAAGGTTTCCCTATGATGGATGAAGGAGATGAATATTGGTGGGTGCAACTTCACTTGTACAAAAACAAGGAAGACAACCACAAAGAATCAAGATTCTGCATGGTCACCAACTCAGTGATGCACACTACATTCTTTGACTCTGCAAGAGATGCAGCTTGGAAGGCCATCAAAGAGCTTGGTGATAGACTCAAGTGCAGAATGCTCAACACCCAAAATGTCCTTAGAGAAGAAAAGAAGCATACCCAAGAGTTGGAAACTACCAACCAACAACTAAGGGAAAACATCATAGACTTGATTTGGGAATCTTGTGAACAAGATAGGCAGATGGCTACTAAGGATGCTTTGATAGCCATTTTGTCTAGTGAGTGAGAGTTGTAACGTACTTCGTTAGTTGGACCACCATACTTATCATTTTATTTCCAAAATTTTGTCTAAGTTATGTGAACCTTGGATGCTTGTATTGGATTCATGTATGCCATGACTTCTGTGTTTGTTTGCAAGTGATATGCTTGTGCTACCTTGTCTTGTGTATTATTGTTGATGTTGATTCTAACTTTTCTCTATCTTATAAAATAGATGCCTAATGTTACTATCAGCACGGATGAAGAGTTCAAGGGAACTCGTTTTGGCCCTCGTCTTATTGAGCTCACTAGTATGCTCAATCTTCCGCTTCCTAGCATCATGATGCTTCCCCTCACCAAGTTTGAGAGGAAGGACCTTTGGGGCTTCAAGGTTACTCAGCCAGGACGCCAGACTGAGCCAGCCACGGAGGCTATCACCTTCAAGCTCAAGCATGACGACAAGGAGAGAGACCTAGAGGTAGTCATGCAGGATTTGCTTGGACGCTTGTTAGGGAGACACTCTCGGGAGATTAGAGGTACTCACTTCCACGCCTTCGGTAGACGTGACGAGGATGGTGAGGCTATTGAGTTCGAGGATGTTGCTAGAGAGACGTTATCTTTTGGGAA
The DNA here is from genome assembly GCA_916181665.1 of Avena sativa. Classification (NCBI taxonomy): domain Eukaryota; kingdom Viridiplantae; phylum Streptophyta; class Magnoliopsida; order Poales; family Poaceae; genus Avena; species Avena sativa. Next base: position 433,026,126 of record OV702280.1, read on the forward strand.
AGCGATGTGAAGTGTTCACAGATCACAAGAGTTTGAAGTATATCTTCACCCAAAAAGAAATCAACATGAGACAAAGAATATGGCTAGAACTCATCAAGGACTATGACTTGAGTTTGCAATACCACCCCGGTAAAGCAAATGTTGTGGCGGATGTTCTAAGTCGTAAGGTTTTTGTAAATGGCCTTACTAAGGGAGAGTTGCCAGATGATCTGTGTGCCCAATTTAGAGATCTCAGATTGGAGATTGTGCCTGAAGGACATCTCATGTCATTGGATGTTCAACCCACTTTGTTGGACAAAATCAAAGAAGCCCAAAAGACAGATAAGGAAATTGAAGAGATTAAGGAGAAGATTGGCAAGGGAAAAGCCAAAGGATTCCATGAAGATGAACAGGGTACTTTATGGTATGGAAAACGTATCTGTGTTCCACAAGATCCGGAGCTTCGGAAACTGATTTTACATGAAGCACATAACTCACCATATTCCATTCATCCGGGTAACACCAAAATGTACATGGATATGAAAGAAAGATTTTTGTGGAATAATCTCAAGAAGGACATCGCTGAACATATTGCTTTGTGTGATGTATGCAGTAGAGTGAAAGTGGAACATCAGAAACCAGCAGGATTGCTACAACCACTACCTATTCCTGATTGGAAGTGCGACAAGATTGGCATGGATTTCATCACTGGATTGCCAAGGACCAGGTCAGGATATGATTCTATTTGGGTAGTAGTGGATCGCCTAACTAAAGTGGCTCATTTCATACCCGTGAAAACAACCTATACAAGTGCTAAGTTAGCCAAAATTTATATGAGTAGGATTGTATGCCTGCATGGAGTACCCAAGAGTATTGTGTCTGATAGGGGAACTCAATTCACTTCTCATTTTTGGAGGCAACTACATGAGTCATTGGGAACGAGATTGGAATTCAGCACTGCTTTTCATCCTCAGACTGATGGACAAACAGAAAGGACCAACCAGATACTTGAAGATATGTTGAGGGCATGTGCCCTAGACTATGTAGCCAGTTGGGATGAAAGTCTGCCTTACGCAGAATTCTCTTACAATAACAGCTATCAAGCTAGTATTGAGATGGCACCGTTTGAGTTTCTCTATGGGAAAAAGTGTACCACCCCATTATTATGGAATTGTGTGGGTGAAACGAATTTGTTCGGACCAGAACTAATCAAAGAGGCTGAAGAGAAAGTCACCAATGTCTATTGGTGATTCCTTGGGAAAGTTTTGTCAAAGAAAAACTTAGTGTTTTCAACTGATAGGTAAAACCTATTTTGAGCAAAGCAAGCCTAAGCTACACTTAGCCAAATGCATATAGTATCTAGATGCTAAAATTCTACTAAGGTATCACTTGCCAATACTATTCCAATGTATTGACCCACTGTGGCTATAACTTGTGATGTTGCAGGATATTCTGATGATGATTAAGGGTTATGAGTCTACACTTAACATGCTTGCCTATGGCACATGAAGATCAAGACTTATTTATATTATTCTATATTTGAACTCTTGTATTAGGCCTGTGGCCATGGAGTTGTAAAAGACTATGTTTGTCTCTGGAGACACATGTAATAATGACCTTTGTATCTGTGTACTTCATCTTAAACTGTGGATGCTAGCATTGATCCAGGGACTAGCATTGCAATCACAGGGATCTTTACCTTTATAAAGGTGGGATCTTACATTGGTGTTGGAAAGGAGTAGTAAGTTCTTGCTTGAAGTGCAAGAGGAGCTTGCATTGACTGTGACTTAGACTTTAGCATGACATGCTAGGTTTTGTTTTAACCTTATGCTTAGTGATTATTGTTGTAGCATGTCTTGTTCCAAACAATTGGGATTGCTTAGTGTGCCTTGAAAAAATTATGCGTTGTTTTAGCATGCAAAAGCATAGTGTTCTGGTATTCTCTTTTGATGCTTTTCTTGTGTTGACTTGGCACATGCTCACACCATCTTATGACTATGACAAGTCACCTTAGCTTCTATTATCATTTAGTTCTTGATTTGTAGTACCACTCTTTGCTTTGATTAGTATTGTTTGTTGCACTGCAAGATTTTGGCCATTATTGCTCTCTTATTTGGTTGCTCCCAGTCTTTTGCTAGCCTCCACTTGTATGAGTAAGTTCTACTCATGCCTCCAACTCCCAAGAAACCAAGTTTTTCCAAAGTATCCACTATTAACTCCTATGCATGGTGTTTTACACCATTCCAAGTATATTCTTGTTTTCAACTATCTTCCAACCAATTAAAAACTATTTTGTTATGTGAAAACTTAGTGATTAAAGCCCTCACGAACTTGATGGCACACTTTATTCTTGGCCCCTAATAAACTTGAACCATTGTGACAACTTTGTTGTATATGCTTGCACTTATAAGTTGGAATTAGCATAACTGTGTTGTCATGTGGAACGTTTTCAACATTGCACTTGTACTTTGTACTCAGTTGATATCATGTTATTTTGTCTATGGATGTCACCGGTGTGAAATAAAGAGGGAACTTGTAAGTCCATGGAGTTTGTATCATGTGTTAGAGAAACGCCTTGGCCGCTAGCCTAAGCCATGCCTAATCATGTGAAAACTTGCAGCATCACCATAATGAGATATCTATGAAGCATCCTCAATAAAAAGCTATGCATATGGTAAATAAAAAGATTGCTGAGATGCTCATTGTCTGCTTGCCTTGTCATTTTGGTTATGGGAAAGCTCCTGTACCATGTGCAAGGGGTACCCTGTTGGCAGTTCTCAATGATATGCAAATACTTAGAGTGACAAGAACTTACCTGGACCCAAAGTTGAGTATGCATGAGGTGTGGCCCTCGTATTCAAGGGACTTGAGATTGCCAACTTATACTTCGTCAAGCATATACTCCAGCTTTGCCACTTTAATGTTAACCACTTCAAGATGCTTATGATAGGGGCAATGAGGGGTGAAAGATAACAAGTACCATAATTTTTGGAAGCTCTTTTTGATACTTGTAATCCCTGCTTCCTTTACAAAAAGGCCTTTATTCCACCATTATTTGAGTCTCCACCTTCTACCTTTAGGCACCATTAAGAGAGCATAGTTGCCATTATGTGTGCAGTGTTCCAAAGCTTATTAATTGATGCATATTGTGTTATTACTTGTTCTTGAGCTATCTGTTTCTAGTCACCCTTGTGAACTTTGCAGGTGTCCTATGCATCTTTTTGCTACTCTATGAGGGACAAGCTGATTGCCACTATGCTATGTTTTCTGCATGTGAAACAAACAAACGTTTTTCAATGCATGTTATTCATGATATTTGTTTGTAGCTTGTCATGTTGCATGCATAGTTACTATGTATATTGTTAGAACTCCATCTTTCATGCACATGTTTAGAGTTCTTTCATCCCAACTTTCAATGCTTGCAAATGGTTGGATCTTTATTGTGAGGGTAAATGCACCTCAAAAATTATTCTGTTTATCACTTACCTACTCAAGGACGAGCAGGAGTTAAGCTTGGGGATGTTTATTTGTTGGAAATGTATCTATAATTTTTGATGCTCCATGCTTGTTTAGTATCTACTTTGCTTTACTTGTCCACACTTTGAGGTGATTTTTACATGTTTTATGGTACTAACCTACTAACAAGTTGCAACAGTGTCAGATGCCTGTTTTCTGCTGTTTTTGGTTTCAGAAAAGTTAGTAAAGAAATATTCTCCAAATTGGACGGTACAAACGTCAAAGTCAATTACTTTCCATGGGGAACAAGAAGTCGAGAGGGGAGCCGGAGGGGCCATCCAGGAGGGCCAGACCCACCACAGGCGCGGGTGGGCCTAGCCCCGCGCCTGTCTAGGGTTTGGTGGCCCTGGCCACCGCCTCGGCCTCCCCCTTCGCCTATAATAAGCCCCCGATGCAGAAACCCTGAGTACCCGATAAAATATCCACGAAACCGTCTGTAGCCACCGCCACCATCATCCCTAGATCGGGGGGATCTGAAGTTCTTCCCGGCACCCTACTAGAGGGGAGATCATCCCGAAGGCCTTCTCTCCGATATGATGCGTGAGTAGTTCCACCTTGGACTATGGGTCCATGTAGTATCTAGATGGTTGTATCTCCTCCTTTGTGCTTTCATGTATAGATCTTGTGAGCTCCGTTCATGATCAAGATCTAATCTATTTGTAATCATGCATGTTGTGTTTGCGGGGATTCGATGGATATTGAGATTATTATGTTGGTTTGATTAATGGTTTTGTCTTTATGATTCTATCATGTCTGTGTTGTTTGTGATCTTGCATGCTCTCCATTGTTAGTAGCTATCTTGGCCAAGTAGTTGCTAGTGACTCCAAAAGGGGGTATTTATGCTCGATAGTGGGTTCATGCCTCTAGTTTCCAAGGGAAGTGACAGAAATCTCTTCGGTTGTAGATGTGTTGTTGCCACTAGGGAGAAAACAACGGTCTCTTGTTCATGGAACATGTGGACTGTTTACCTTACACACTTTGCTTAAAGCAGTTGTCTGTTGCTTGCAACTTAATACTAGAGGGGGTTCGGATGATAACCTGAAGGTGGACTTCTAGTCATAGATGCAGTTGGATGGCAGTCTATGTATCTTGTTGTATTGCCCAATCGAATCTCATAGGATCTTTCTGACTAGTAATTGCATTGTTATGTCTTGCTCAGTTCCTGTCAATTGCCCTGTTGTAATTTGTTTACCCTTCATGCCATGTTGTTTATCTAAGGAGAGAACCTCAAGTGAACTATGGACCCCGGTCCAATCTTTACCATTGATACATCTTCCACTGCTACTTGTTTACTTGCTGCAAACCATTGCCTTCCACACCATACGTTTAATCCTTTGTTACATCAAATCGGTGAGCTTGACAACCTCACTATTCATTGGGGCAAAGTCTTGAGTTTGTGTTGTGCAGGTCTCCGCGTTACTTGCAACACCTGTGTGACGTTTCCTTCCTCCTACTGGTTCGATAACCTCAGTTTCTTACTGAGGGAAAACTTGTTGTTGTACTGCTTCATACCTTGCTCTTGGGGTTCCCAACAGGATCACATAAGCTTTACATGCCATCAATAGGAAACATTAATACATGTGTGATTTATAAACAGAAAAGGTTCCTAGTAATGCCTCTCTTAATACTAACTTGTTGACTAACAGATGATCAAAGGTTTCCTGATCATGAACATTGGATGTTGTTAATAACTGAGTCATATCATTGGAGAATGATATGATGAACAATCAATCACAGTAGATTTATAAATACAATCAAGTCCTCGAGTTTATATTGCTATCACATTCGTAATAACTCAATGTCCTTAGACCTGAGATCACGTCAATCACTTCCACCAAAAGATTACTTTGATTCCATCAAACGTCACACCATAACAGGGTGATTATAAAGGTGTCGTGAGGTACTTGGAAAGTGTTAGTTGAGGCTCGTGGATCAATAGTGGGATTTTTCCATCCAGATGACAGAGAGATATACTCAGGGCCCTCTCGATGATAGCACATTGGCATATAGCTTGCAAGCAAGTGATTTGATCACTAAAATGTTAAATCACAGGAACGAGAAAAAGTGTACTTGTCAGGAAAAAGATTAAACAAGGTATGGATGATACCAAGTGATCGGATCTCGAACAAGTAAAATATCATGATACAAAAGGAATTTGATTACAACAAAAAAGGTTCGGACGATCATTGGATTTTCGTGGAACTAGTGGGAGTCATTATGGATCTCCAGGTCCTGCTAATGATTATTGATCGGAGAGAGTCTAGATCATGTCTACATAGTTCTCGAACTCGTAGGGAGACACACTTATGGTTAGTCGATGAAGTTGAGTGGATAGGGAACACATGAAAATATAATGGACATCGCAAGAATTTGTTCTATTGAATCTACCAAAATGGTTTCGGGGTATCGAAACAAACCAAGGGATTAAAATGTTATTGTGTTGATTAAATGAAGTGTTGATTAAATGAAGTACTCATTAAATGAAGTGTTTATTAAATTGAGCTGCATTAAAACAAGAGAATTCAAGTGCTTTAATTGAAATACCTTTGGTTTTTGAGTGGAGATTCCATGGGAGAGAGTGGAGCTTCATTATTTGTGAGTGGAGTGTCCACCCACATGAATGAGGGAGGAGAGGGGGCACCATCTTTGGTCGTCGGCCATGGGTGAGGGATGCCCTCTCCCCCTATAAAAGAAGGTGGAGACCTCCTCCCTCTCACACACTTGCCCACTCCTCTCATATGCCCTTTGGTTGGCATCTTATCCCTCTTGCTAGCATTGCCCATTGACATAAGAAAAGGTGCTTAGGCAAAGCCTGCTCGAGATCTTCCCCTCCACCACCTGTTGGAGTTCCTGGGGATCCACTGATTCTGCTGCCTGGCTGGAGCGAGGGTTCGGGAGTCGTCGGCACACCGCACGTGTGACCGATTATGGAGGCGCTGCTCTCTTGTGGTGTTGATCGTTTGCATGTCCTTGAGGACGGTTGTGTACATATCCATCAACCATGTTTGTTTGTGGGAACATTATCCCGCTAACAGTCTTCGAGGGTGAGTCCATATGAAACCGTTACATAGTATCATCATGATTTGATCTTGGCAGTTGAAAACCGTAGGAATTTTTTGTTTTCTATGCAATGAACCCCATCACTGAAGGGTTTCCGTGGCAGAAAAAAATTCCTAAGGAGAACACACCTGGACATGATCTATCTATGTAGATATAAGGTAACAAGAGGGAATTCAGTGTTCATACCTTTGAAGACTGAACACGGTTAACGTTTGGCGGGGAACATGGATGACTTAGTCGAACTCGCCTGACTTCAAGGTCGCAAAGCTACTCCCAATTCACCCCTAGTCCTTGTATGACATAGCCGACCTCATGGTTGTTCCGACGTACAAGGTCCATGCTCCAAGCAAAAGCACCACAAGTGGCGGTGCCTCGTGGCCTTACACACATACGATGCAGAGACATCTCTCGGGCTCCGGTCTAGCAAAGCAGCAGAAGAAGATTGATCTGGACCAAATCTAGCAGCATGACGACATGCGCATGGTGCAGAAATCCCTATCCCTGTATGCAATTCCAAACTTTGGGAACCACACATAAGGGAAAGAGAGATATGGAGAAATAGATATGTCAACACCCGGATTTTTAATCCCAGATGCCTGTTATGCCATACATCGCAATCCCAGGATTACCATTTTTGCGAGACATAACGGATTGGATATCACAGTACATCATCCATTACAAACCATACATACGGTCTTACAACAAATAAAGTATCACATGATCTAGTCTTAATACAATCATAGCAGCGGAATAACGTAATAATAACGGTAGAGTGGGCGAAGCTCCATCTTTATGGTCACATGCAATGCTGACGATGGGAGATGATCCTAGTTGTCGTAACCTTCCTGCGGTCCTTCCTCCTGATAGTCCTCTTCATAGTTTGGCCACGGGAATACCCAGGGACAAAGCCATGAGTACTCTTTAAGTACTCGCAAACTAATACTAACAAGTGAACGAGTTTTGAGTAGGAAGTACTAGGCTCTAGGTTGTTTTGCACAAAAATCCGGATTTACCTCTACTGAGTTTAGAAGCAAAGAAAGCTAGTTGAAAGTTTTATAACACCTAAGTGGGAACTTGAGTTTTCATATCACAACCCTGTTGTGGTTAAGTCAAAGTCATGATCATTTCACAAATCGTTTTAAAAACATACGACGGCGGAACAATATGGCCACTCCAACTTTCTATAATCGCGGACTCGGCTATTCGAATAGTTTGACACTCTGGTACACTTTCACCACAATATTCGATACATCCATTAGGAACAATCCTGAATTCACCATACTCAGTATGCGGATAATCAATCCTAACCTTTCAATTACACGCACTAGTATAGGCACCTCTCCTATGAGTTTGGCCTCCCAACCATGACCAACTGTCATCTTGGGAACTACACATGTGGACAGTCTTCACAAGGTAGCCTCAGCTCAAACCTGGCCGCAAGGGAACCCATACTAAGGTATATAAACTTCCAGTCAAGCCCTACCCAAATTTCGGGTATTGTGGTTGTACGGTAAAATTGGAATGGTATCTCATCCAGACAACCATCAGTTTTATAAAGGTCTAAGGCTCATGCCTCAATATTTTCATCATCCAAAATCATCTGGTGTTCAAGAACACATGTCAAAACATTTCAGTAGAATGACTCATCATTCTAAGGTTTTCATAATCATTTTCACCAAGTATTCCCATATAAAGTGATCAAGTTTTCTGCTTAGCACTAGCATCTACAAGTCGGGGTAAACACTAATGGTGGGGTGATAAACAAAGGTGAATGATCTAAGTTCAATATCATGCCTCATGATGACATCAGGATTATCTAACTTAGGCCAAGTTTTATGCTCTTTATGCTTCCTTTAAACATATTTCTAAAATATACAAGTCACTAAGTAAACTCCAATAGAAAGTTTTGATAAAGAAATAAAATAGCTAAGATTGCAAATAAAACTAGGATTGGGTATCAAGTGGTGTAATCTTGCACAATTGCAAGTATAAGCTTGCTTAGATAGCTTGCTAAGTTGCAAGTGTTAGCTTGCATAGGTAACATGCAAGTGGTAGCTTGCTCAGTTAGTATCTTGCCTTGTGCAGAGCAGTGGTTGAAGTTCTCCTCGGCTTCTTCCTCGTAGTATTCTCCTTCCTCCTCGTATCCTTTTTCGGTTCTAGCGTCTATAAATAAATACGAGGTACACAATCACCAAACAATTCTTAACTACTCTATTTATAACACAAAGGTTCACACTAGATGATCTAGCATCATCACTATTATCACAAAGATTAAGGCAAAGGTTTTATTTATTTTATTTTAGAAAAGTAATTTTTTAAAAACTACTTAAGATTTAATATTCTCCAACTAAAACATGGGATCATGTTGACACATGTCATCACCACATATTTCAGTACATGGGAATGTGATTTAAAGTGGTGTCACAATTTAATAAGGTTTAACCTTTTTATTTTAATTAAATAAAGTGACTAGAAATGCCTATGGGCATTCTTTTATTTCTTGACCATTATTTCTGCAAGTAAACCTAGATATTTTTATATATTCAGAAAGGTCTTGTTAAATGTGATTTTTGAGAGTTGAGATCAACTCAAAAGCTTTTATGATTGAATTTTGAAAAATGTTTGAATGAAGAAAAGCTTTTGACTTGTTATTTTTACTATAGGTGATCTACAAATCTAAATGGTTTGAATCCAACGGTCTTGGATTAAGAATTTCAATACCTTTCTAGAAAAATTAGTTTCATGCAATTTGGTTTAGTGAATCGATCTGGGTTGATTTTTGAATCTAGGTACAGAACTAAGTTTGAAACTAAATTAATAACCTAAATTTGAATTACTGGGTCATGCGGGAGGTTAACTGGGCCGGCCCACGGCGCACAACACGCGGGTGGGTTTAAGTGGTTGTCCTCACCAGTCAGCGAGACAAGGGGGTGCGAAGGGGTACGGGGCAATCTAGACCACACGATCAACATCTAATCGAACGGTTGTGGCTTGTCATCTCCGTCGGGCAGCGCCGGTGAGACACAACCCTAGCGCGGCCAGTGGGGGTCGTGTGAGGCTCACGGGGCTCAGGCGAGGGTCGGCGATGGGGGCGAACGACAAAGTCAATGACGACGAACCTCCTGGTACCGGTGGCTTCTCCTGGGGCGACTGCAATCGACAACTCCCCTTCTCCTCCTCCGCGGCAGACTCCGGCGAAATTCCGGCGACCTGCTGCTCGCCTTGCTCCGGAGATGAGGTGGGGTGATTCTGAGAGAGAGGGGAGTGTGTTGGTGTGAAGGAATCGAACGGGGGTCGCCTCTATTTATAGTGCCAAGAGGGGACCCAAAGGCGTGGGTGGAGCTCATCGTGGTCGTCGTCACAGTGGGCTAATGCATTAGCGACGGTAGGGTACAGTGTTGTGTTCCCTAGTGAAGCTCAACGGCATGGCTGCGAGGCGTGGGGCGGTGCGATGCGGTCGGAACGCTGCAGTGCTCTGGACGGGTCCGACGGGAAAATTAATGGCGCACGGGCTATCCTGGTCGCGCGGCGACGAACGGGCATGTCCCGGCGGTTCCTGGGACGGTGGTGATCACGCAAGCAAGCGGCGAGTGCGACGCGCGGTCTATGCTTGCGTGTCGAGTGCGGAGCTCTGGCACGCTCTCGGCATGCTTGTAGAGAGGCTGGGAACGCTCGGGATAAGTGGTCCAGGGGCTGGCTGTGCTTTGGCATTGGACATGGGGTGGAGGTGGACGGTGTTTAGTGTCCTAGACAAGGTTGGCGAGGCTAGGGAAGCTCCTAGATGGCTGTCGACAATGGGGTGGCCATTTGGGGCTCGGCTTGCTCACCATTGATGGCAATGGCAAGCTCAGAGTGATCTAAGGCTTGTTAACTGAGCTAGATGATCTACTGAGAGTATGCTGTGAGCTAGAGAGGGAACAAGTTAGGCACAAACACTGCTCACTATAGTGTTTTGTGTTTTGTTTGATTTGTATTTGCAAGGTGTTTGATGAAATGGCCGAAACAGATTTGAATTTGAATTTGAATTTTTGAATGAAAATTGGTGGATGTACTAGTCACATACTAGGTAGTCTCTGGTTAGTTGGAAAGGTCAAGGTGCACTGGTTTGGTTGGTTTTTGAGAATTGGTGATCTTCGCATATGATAAAGATTCAATTTTGAATGGTCATTTGAATCAAGTTGCCAAATGTTTCTGTGAGTTTGAAAGGTGGTCTTGGGTTCACTTTGACTAGGTCTACCAAGGGGTGAAAAGATTTGGCTTTGTTTCTGCTTGAAATGTTGGACTAAAAACACTCAAAGTGGTCTAGTGAACAAGATTGGCAAAAATGACCATTTGCTTATTTTGTTTGTTTTTGAAATTTTCTTGATTTCTTTCTGCTTGGAAATGATTTAGATGATGTTGTTTTCATCTTTAAACCAATCCTTGCTATTCACAACAATCACACAAGTCCATCCATGCATTCATACAATCATCACATACACACATGCATTCATAATGATTTTTATTATCAAAAGTTTTTGTTAACCATAATTTTGATGATTAGAATTTCATAACCTTGATCAATATTTTTGGGATGTTACAAGATAGGCAAAGTCTAACTCATTGTATGGATTTGGGGAGAGGGGTGCCCCTCTTTATATAGGTGGAGGGGAGACACCACCTCCCTCAAAGTCCTGGGGTGGGACTAAACAGGAGGGAGGTGGTGGGGAGACACCGCCGGTTAGCCCCAACCATGGCCCCATGTGGGGGGAAGCCCACTGGGGCCATCGCCCCTCCTTGTGCCTTCCTAGGGCGCGCCCCCTCTTGGGCCTCCTCCGGTGAGGCACAATTAGGTGGGCTGCCCCAAAAATCTAATTTAAATAATAATTTTAATATTTATTCATTTAATTAATATGAAATACATATTATTTAATACCTATCACTTTGAAACACCTTTTGGTCTCCTCCGATCATCATCGGATATCCTCGAAACACTTTTGGTATCTCTCCAGAACAATTCTGGAGATCTCTCTTTTCTCCTATGATCTCGAATCAATCCCTAAGCGTATCTACCCTTAAGTGTGACACCTTACGGCTCTGGAATACATAGACATGATCGAGACACCTCTCCGATCAATGACTAACAATGGTATCTGAAACACATGATGGACCCCATGCATTCCAGGAATAACTTGATTGCTTGAACCTTGAACGTCCAGTCTCATTACCTTTGCTCTATGGTACCTAGTTTGTCCAAGATCTGATCTTCGGTATCGACATACCTAGTTCCATCTTGTTACTGACAAACATATTTACTTGTTCCCGTGATATTGCATCCCCGTGACCAGTCACATGTTTGCAAACTTGTAGATGTAATCTCACCAATAGGGTCCATGCTATCTATTCGTCACTTGGATGGGAAAATCCTGGTCTTGATTCATAGGCCTCAAAAGTTCCTATGAATACCCAATACACACCTTTATTATCAACCCAGTTCCAGAAATGACGTTTGATGTGATCAAATAAGCCTCGGGATATAGTGATTAATATGATCTCACAGTCGAAGGGCTGAATCACTATGCTTTGCTAGATATCGTAATGTTAAACTATGTGACTGGATCACACTACAATGCTAGGGTTGGGTGTTTTCCATCACATCATCCATCTAATGAAGTGATCTCATTGTCAGTTGACGTGGTAAAGTCCATGATCGAAAAACCTTGATCATGAGCTGCCCAACAAACTAGTCTAGATGATACTAGGCACCTGGTTTGTTTATATATCACACATGTATTAATGTTTCCACTTAATATAGTTATAACATGATACAAAACTATTACAACTAATGAGATATGTCAATAAAACATCTTTATTATTGGCCTCTAGGCATATCTCCTTGACGATACATCACACTAATAAACATCTAGAGAGTCAATGAGTGAATGGCATGGTCTGACCAGACCGAAGGATGGGGTCACCAAAGAAGCTCCGACCATGGTGTACCTAGCGCCCATAAGACCCACTCTCTGAGTAGGAGCCAAGTTTGACTCCATCCGCCAATTCTATGATGCTACGAGCAACCTAGGCAATGCCTTCAAGAAGGAAACAACACCATGGTTCTGTCGTTGCCTGATCCAAAGCCAGATCAAGGGATTGCCCGATGCTCGAGGCGGGTAGTATAATCAAGGCCATTGAGATGCCTCTAAGGAGGAAGATGACACCCACGGGCGTCGCCATCTCTAGCAAAAGAACGGATTTCTCCCTAGCTGATGTCACCTCCATGGTCTGCTAGAGATAATCAGGATGGAACCATGATGACTACAAGTGCACAATTTGTTTGTAGCTAGTTTCGAAATAAGAGTATCGAACCAAAGAGGGCCATTGGTAGAGGTATTAATGCTCCTTGTTACTATTAACCAAAGTGTTATAGGGAGTTGTATTTGATTCCAAGGGAAAATGTATGGGAAATGCTTGTGTTTGTGTGAACAGAGCAATATTAAACTAGTGAATGAAGGCAGAGAGCAGGTGACATGGGTATGACCTATCGGGTCCCTACGTTTAGTTACCCTAGGCGCATAAAAGCTTATGGCCAACAAAGGCCCAGCGAAGTCCAAGAAGCACCTGACGAAATAAAGACTTTCCTTAACCGCCAAGGAATATTCAAGAACCGATGTACAGTTCGTATTGTAAATATTAACTTGTAACCTCTCCGACTATGGATCACAACTAGCGAACCGACGAATTTGTAACCGAGCATGCTCAATAATCATACTACATTGACTTCCTTGTTTGTCTGATCAGCTGACGAAATCCCCAACTCTCTCCTTTCCACCAAACCCTATGTCCATACAATTGGCGACGTCTGTGGGAACTCTAAGCGTTGGAGCTATGGATTTGCCAGCTTCCCATTCATCAAGCAACAATACGATGATCGAGGTTGGTGAGGCCCATTACGATCTGGCTGATCCACACCCTCCCACCCCTTTATCGGCTCTGGTCGAGTTTGACTAGGAGACCGATCTCATGATCGGAAGTATCCACTTTCGCGTGGGAGCACCCGAGAACCTATGCCTTTCGGCTCCGTTCATCCTGGATCCGTCGGTTACACCAGCATCGCCTACGGCAACTCAAGCATCATCCATCGGCTCAACATGCAAAGCCGTCTCTAATCCGACAAACGTCAAAGAAATCGCGGGAACCCCACATATCTAGAAGATTTGGCTGATTTATATGAAAACCTCTCTTTCGGCTCAATCTCTGAGTTAGCACTGCAGCGCAGCCTGAGTACATCCAGTTCAATTCTTGACAAAGCCAAAGAAAGCATTGACTCGGGGATCAAGAAGGGAGAATCATATCTAGAACAAGATCCTTGGGACTTTGCTGGATCACAAATTAGCGTCTCTTATGGGAACAACAGCGATGATAATCAATCAAACATGATGCACCACCAAGTTTGCGTGATCCTGGAAGGAGAAACCTCGGCACCCCTGGACTCCAACGGTAACCGCATCATTAACCATGATGATATTTTGTCGGATGATGCAGCGGGACGCCATGAGGACAGAAACGAGCCACCAAAGGACCGTCATGTCACAAGACATGAGGGAGAAAACAATGGTGAGCGCATAACACTTTGGTTGCCTCTGGTAACTTGGCAGAAATCCCGCGACGCTGTGTTAGGCGTAGTACCAATGACAGCAGAAGCCACAAGGGAATAATTAATGGCTTATCAATATATATTGCACTATAATATGAGGGATCTGCTTCGATTACAGTGGTCTCTAGATGTGAGGAAAAGGTTATCCGATGAATCCAGTCTGCGACAGGCGTAGCTCAGCTCCATCCAAAATTCTGGCAACATCACCGGAGGACCACATCCCAGGAGGAGCGCCTCACGATTACATCACATTCCAGAAGCCGAAAGGCATGAGATGGCAAGAGACTTATACCTGTCATTCATGTTAGCTGATTCAGCGGGTAACATCAAAGCAAAAAACAACACATGTTGCCCTTGTTGCCGCCCAAACCTACCTCTTGACAACCTAACTAGCGGCTAACGATCCACTGACAACTATCCATCGCTCCACCCTCATGGGATTAGGGATGGTAGATGACACTCTCGCGCAAGGAGCGCAAGGAACCGTGCAGCGAGCTGAAAAATCACCACGCCGTCACAGCAACCCTCGGCACACAGGGACCACCCGACGATCTAGCTCCCCCACCATGTATGCTTTTCACACGAGGAATACGCCAGGAATGACTTTGCACAAAGGAGGGTGGACAGATCTAGAGAAGAGTGCAGCAGCCGAAAATATTCTGATGGATAAAGTGATGACGAGTGCAAACCTTGTGGGGCTAGTTGCTTTACCTATCGGGTTCGCAAAACTCCAGTCCCGAAGGATTTAAAACTCCCTCATGAACGACAAAAATATGATGTAATCCAATAACCCACAACATGGTTGGATGATTACCTGCAAACCGTCAAGCTCTAAGGCGGTTCCAAGGCCACGGCAATGCAGAGCCTCCAATTGCAATTAAGCGGAGCAACACGCTCATGGCTCAGACAGCTACCCGCAGAATCCATCAGCAGTTGGAGCGATTTACATGACAAGTTCATGCGAAATTTTAATTCTACATTCAAGCGACCGCATCTATTGAGGAGTTACGGGCTTGCAAGAAGAAACCCAGAGAATCTATCAGGGCATATATACAGTGGTGGAACATCATCAAAAATTCTGTGTAGCACATCTCTTATGACATGGCGATAGACGCCTTCAACGACGGTTTGCAAAGAAAGGACTTCATCGAGGATCTGGGACAGGTGAAGCTAAAAACAATTTATCACTTGATGGATATGGCGAACCGTTGGGCTGATGGTGAAGATGATGTCCACAACAAGAGCGGGCGCTCACCCGAAGAAGACCCCGATAGGCAAAATTATGATAACAGAAGGAGGTGGAATTTCGATGGTTATAGCAACCCCAATTACGTAGCATCCGGTTTTGTCGGGAAGGACAACAGAAGAAGTGAAAACTGCAGCAGCGAATATCGTGACAGCCAAGAAGATGAGGGGAAAGGAAGGCCAAGCCAACTATACCGACCAAGGGAACCCCCGATGCCCCCGATGCAATTACTAGAAGGGCCGTGCAACATGCACTTTTATGTTGATGATGAGGGAATACGACGATCAACCCACCTCACGAAAGATTGCCACACTTTCCTTGGAATGTAGGCAGTAATAAACAATGCTACAAATCGTGGACACATCACAGCTCCAGGAACTCTAGCTCTTGCGGCTCCACCACCTCCTCTAGGGCCAGCGCCTCCTTGGCAGCTGCAACCTGCTGAGAACAGAAATTAGGACGATGAGTACCCGAGATCTTGGGGAGCAATGTTGATGATTCAAAAAGGATGTCCATCCAACAGGATCCAGAAGTTGATCACCCGACAAGTAAATATGGTGGTAACAGCACCACCCCCACCCCTTGAATTCCTTCATTGGTCGGATCAGGAAATCACCTTCAACAGGGCTGATCATCCTCTTCGAGTACCTCAAACGGGTCATTCATCCCTCATCATCGACACACAAATTGGCGGGTTCGACATGAGCAAGGTCTTCATGGACGCGGGTAGTAGCATCAACCTAATCTACGCCACAACTCTACTAGCTATGGACGAGAAATCCATCGCCTCATGGACACCAACTTTATCAAGGAGATCAAGAATGCACTTTGGGTCACCAATACCGTGTGCATTCCAAGAAAACACCAAGGACCTATGCATGTGCACTGACTTCACCACGCTTAACAAACACTGTCCAAAGGATCACTTCTCACTCCCACGAATCGATCATATTATCGATGCAACAGCTGGGTGCGAACACCTTTCCTTTCTAGACGCTTATTCCGGGTATCACCAGATTCAGATGAAACTACAAGACCAAGACAAAACAACATTTATAACACCTCATGGTGTATTCTACTACACGACAATGTTGTTCGCCCTCAAAAACGCGGGTGCCACAAACCAGCGTATGATGCAAAATTTCCTTGGAAGCCAAATTGGCAATACTGTTCAAGTCTACATCGACTAAGTCATCATTACCACCAAGCAAGAATCGACCTTTATCAGTGACCTTCAGGAAACATTTGATACCTTAATCATTTAAAGATGCCTATGATAGGGGCAATGAGAGCTCAAAGCTAATGAGTACCATACTTTCAGCATTTGGAAGCCTTTCAAACCTTTCAAAACCTTTTCACTTCTTTGTTGAGTCACCACTTATTCTATGAGCACCTTCTTGAGAGCATAGTTGTCATTCTTAGTGTAATGTGCTTGTCTCAAAACTTGGTTAATTATGTTATGACTTTGATGCTTGTATCTTTGATATATTTGCTTCTAGTCTTCACTTGAACTTCAGAGGTGCCTTGGCATTTATTTTTTGCTCTACAATCAAAGGCAAGCGAGATACCACTCTATCATACCTTCTTATGAGCATTGCAATGTTTCTTATGTTTATATTTCATGCTACTTATTATTATTGTGTTGGAATGTCTTCATATCTTGCATTGACTATTGGGTAGACTTAGTTGCATACCCCTTATTATGAATTGTCTAAGTATCTACTCATGTGGTGAAAATATAAACATCATATGAAGCAAATGTGTTCGTGAAAGTTTATTTTATCGCACTCAGTTTTCAATTGAATTGCTTGAGGACAAGCAATAAGCTAAGCTTGGGGGAGTTGATACGTCCAAAACGTATCTACTTTTCTGAACACTTTTGCTATTGTTTCTCCTCTAATTTGTGTGATTTGGATACAACTAACACGGACTGACGCTATTTTCAGCAGAATTGCTTTGGTCTCTCGTTTTTGTGCAGAGAATCAACTTTCAGGAAAAATCCTGAAAAATATCGCAAAACTCCTATTTTACCAGAAGATTGACAGAGCCAGAAGATGAGACAAAGGAGGGCCACGAGGGGCCCACACCCTCTGGCCGCGCGGGCCAGCCCAGGCCACACCTGGGGGAGATGTGGCCACCTCGGGCACCCCGTCGGTCTCCCTCTTCACCTACATAAAGCCTTATGACCTAAAAACAGGGGGTCGATGTTTTTCCACAGAGAGTTCCGCTGCGCCGCCACCACCAGAAACCGTGATTTAGAACCAGAAACTCCGTTCTGGCACCATGTCGGGACGGGAAATTGGAGGAGATCATCGCCATCATCAGCACCGACGTAATCCTCCGCTATAGGCTATGGGGATGGTAGGGATTGGATGACATCTATCATGTAATCAAATAAGATTGTTAGGGCATAGTGCCTAGTATCTTAATTAGTGCTATTTGACTTTGTTGCAACTTGTTGTGCTTAATGCATGTCACTAGGGCCCGAGTGCCATGATCTTAGATCTGAACATGTTATTGATTCATGATGATAGCATTGTTTGTGATCTTATATGCAAGTTGTGTACACGTATCATTGTCTGGAACCAAATGCCCCAAAGTGACAGAAATTGGGACAGCCGGAGGGGATGGCTGTGATATGAGGATCACATGTGTTCACAGAGTGTTAATGCTTTGCTCCGGTACTGTATTAAAAGGAGTACCTTAATTGCCAGTAGATTCCCTTGAGGCCCCGCTGCAACGGACTGGCAGGACAAAAGATGTTATGACTGTTCTCATTGCAAGCACGTATGACTATATATGGAACACATGCCTACGATTGTTTAGTACTTGGATGCTTTATCTTATTTATCTGCAAATTCCCTAGACCTTGATATTACATGAATAGTTTCGTCCATGCAACGCCCGTCCATCTATCCCTATGTCTACCGCACTTAAATCCTACTGTTTACTATTATTGTTACTATTGCCTTTGTTTTACTGCTATCGTTATTTTGCTATTGCTACTGATAAACTACTGTGAGCAAGACTATTTCCAGTTGCAGCTGAATTGACAACTCAGTTGTTAAGGCTTATAAATACTCTTTGGCTCCCTTTGTATCGAATCAATAAATTGGGTTATACTATCCTCGAAGGCTATTGCGATCCCCTATACTGGTGGGTCATCACTCCTCCTCGCGATCGCTTCTAGGGCTTCGCCTGATGGGTCTTCCGATAGCAGCAAGGAGGATATGACGAGGGGAAGGGGGCTGGAGAGTGGAGACGGTGATGGAATCGCCCCCGTGTCGCCTAGGGTTAGGCGACGCTAGGGGTGTCAGGTGATCTCCTAGTTACACACTCTTGTCATTGAGGGCTTGATTTTAATGCCTTTTCTTTCTAAGGTCCTCTATGTAAAATGTACACCCACCATATAAATGTAGCTTTGGACCTTCGGGGTCTTTCTATGTTAAAAAATAAGATTATGACACATGATACTAAATCATAGTGAAATAATTATCTTCTCGTATTTGCCATCTTTTTTTTCTTTCCTATCTCGGGTTCAACAACCATGTATCGTTGAGGGGACTTTCACTACACATATATCTAAATAAAACATTAGTTCCTATAATCACACGTAATAATATCAAAACTAAAAGTCACCATAGGGGGTTAAAGATGTACTTCGACATATTTTCACCTAACCCCACGATCTAGGCCACTCATTTTCGAAACAACCACAAATCACAAATTTTAGCCTTTTTCTCAGCTAGTGCAGAGAAGATCCTGGCCATTTTGGGTGCTTTGCATGATGATCACCAGGGGGAGGGGGGCACTGACAGGTTCTAGACCAAGGGGTGTCAATGCCATGCCATGCAGCCGCGGCAGCAGCAGCAGCTGTTGCTGGCAGGGGCAGAGCCGGAGCAGGAAGCTAGGAGCACACGGCGACAAGGAGACAGACACCAACTGTAAACGCCAAGGCCACATACACTAGCACTAGCAGCAACCCCATTCATCCATTGATGAAGCTTCTCACGCCATAATTACCACTGTTCACTTCCGTGGGTGGCCCGGGAGAGGCAGCGGCGGTCACGGTCTTTATGCATGCCTCAGTTATAGCCACGTGGATAGAAGTGCGCCGTCGGCTCGTGCCTAGACGGCCGCGATGGTCGCTACACATATACTAATAGCTTAGAGCAACTCTAGCTGCTACGGTATATTGTTCGAAACCGTAAAATAACCGCTAGTTTAAGGTCCTTGTAAAAACGCGCGAAGATTAGCTACCGTAAAACGACCTGGCCCGCAGGGAGCGCTAGATTCCGGGCTCCGTCCTGTACATCCGCGGGTCAGGAGGGGAAACCACGGCCTCTACTCGCGCGGATAGAGATGGAGCGCTGAAGTTTCATATTTCCCCCGCCCTTGCACCATCGATTCCTACCTCACAGCCGTCGTGCCCCACCACAGACAAGTGCCCCGCACCTCGCCGCGCCGGTGAAAGGTTGCAACTCGCGGGGGGTTCACGAAAAGCTTTCCCGACGGAAAGTTTTCGTGGATCCGCGATGGAGATTGGATTCGGCCGTGCCCTTGAGCTACAAGACCCGATTCGGCAGCGACGGTGCCTGTCCTACGTCCTCTTCCGGTATGGCGGTAAGGTTCGATCAGTTTCGTTATCGATTTGTTCGGCTGATGCACTATTGACCATGGAGCTTCTCCTCAGTATTTTGTAGGTGTCCCTCTCGTTGACCATGGATTTCCTCCTGGCCGACTCCTCCTCTTCGTCCTCTGACTCGAAACTAGACGAGTTGCTCAACGGCGGCGACACAGAGCAACTCATCATGATACCGGTGTTGACGGAGTCCAAGAGCATATGCTAAATGGCAAGAAGTGATGGCCCTTTGTCTTTCATTCATTTGTTAATTTGATTTGAACAATTATTTGTGTGAGTCGAACGATGAACAATTGTTGTAATTTGATTTGAGGAATATTGTAATAATTTGAATACTATGTACTGTGATGTTTAATAAAAACATTGATCAAAATTTGATGTGTTTTCTTTTCATTTGCGGGTTCGTTTTTTATGACCTCGCCGAGCAGTCCCCGCAAACGCGAACCATAAAACGAAATATGAATATGGGAATATTCTGTTTTGCGGTTCGCGTTTCCGGGGACTGCTCGGTGTGGGCACAAAAAACGCCAGGATTCGCATTTTACTATTCCCTGTACAAGCTTGATTGCGGTTCGGGATATACGGTAGCTGCTAGAGTTTCTCTTATAGCATCTCCAAAGAATCTTTTGGCAGTATAAGGCTAGTCATAGTGGGAGTAACTTGAGTAGTAACATAGTCCTACATGTATTGCCAACTAAGTATTTAGATGACATGTCATGCAATTAAATGATGAGAGAGAGGCTTGTAGTAACTAGCTATCTTACCATAACATCACACATTTCAAGACAAAATGAGTCTATATTATAATAAATGAGGCTTTATATGACACCACACCTATGTTATTTTGCACTATGAAGATAGTAACTTAGACTAGTAACATATACATATTACTACTCTAAGTTACTCCCCACTATGACCAGCCTAAGGGCATCTCTATCGGGGAGACACAAACAGACCACCCAAATGGTCTGATTCTGTCTATTTGGGTCGGGCAACGGACGATTTGGGGTCGTGGTCCAGCCTGTCCGGCCGACCGCGCACAGCAGCGTGGCTCAAAGAGACGAAAACGGACAGGCCAGCCCAAAACAAGAAGGTCCATATGCTTCTGTATTTGGGCCAGCCTATGTCCGCGTCAGTCCGAGCAGATGTATCCGTGACCCAGATTTGAGCCTAGATGGGTCGGTCCGGGGTGCTCAGTCCAGATGGTGGTATCGCCGGGGCGCCGCGCACGTCCATTGTGTCCACGCGGACGAGTTTGCACGCCCTCGAACCGTTTGAGTAGTCCCGATGGAGATGCCCTAAGGATGCTGGTGCTCATTTTTCTATGGGGCAGGCCGTTCCCAGCCATGGCCCTAGTACAAATTTTAAATTCAAATAGTATTTAACTAAACGTCCATTTTTATTCAAACTTTGGTGATATTTATAAATCTGTTATATACTAAATTCAATATAAGAGTGTTTTTTGAGACACCACGTTGATCCATATATACTTAAATTATTTAATTCGTCCATCTTAATTTTAACGATTAAAATTTAAAGATAGACTAATAGAAAACAGGCTTTTGCCAGAGCCCTCCGGAGCATTAGTCCTGGGTGTGTTAGGAACCGGGAACAACTTGGTCGCCGGCAACCTTTAGTTCCGGTTTGAACGGGACCTTTAGTCCCGGTTCGTATATGAACCGGGACTAAAGGAGTGGAGGCGGGTGCGAACGTGGGCAACACCCTTTAGTCCCGGTTGGACTAAAAAAATCGTCAAAAAAACTTTGGCGGGTTCTGCCCACCGCACACCCCAGATCGCCATTTCTAGTTTCGAAAGCATGCCACAAAATTATAAAAATATCTAAACATAAAATCCTTCAGACTATAGTTATATTAAGTGATTTAGTTGTTACAAAAATTAACAAACATGAATTTTGATATATTTTTCCAAAAATTGTCATGAAAACTTCAAACGGCTATAACTTTTCCGTACGATGTCGAAAAAACGTACGACCTATTAAAATGTGCAGAAAAACATTTGGAGTTCGATTTCGACCGCCTTAGGCTGTTTGGGATTCTTTTATATTTTTAAAATTCGAAAAGGAAAAAGTTTATTTAAATAATTAATTTTTTTAGAAAGTTTTTATGCCATATTTGTATTTCTCACATTTTTCTGATAATAATGGATATATTATTTGTCGAATTTCGATTTACGAATTTAAAAATATTATTTATGCCATATAAAATGAATAAATGGCAAAAAATGAATAAAATATTATTTTAATTAGTTTTTTACTTTCATTGGATTAAAAAATTATTATTAGCTATTTATTTTTGTTTACTTAAATAGTTTTTTGTAGTTTCAAAACATAAAAAAGTGTAACATATTGATATGAGCTAATAGGATTGATATGGTAGTGTTGACAACAAGGTACTAATGGGCTTCATGTAAGGACATCCTGATGGAGGAGCTCGAGATCGACGGAGACGGGGGCCGTGGCCACGACGAGCCCACCTCCGAGGAGGTTCCCCTGTACCACGCGGGGGTGTAGGGGAGGAGCGACGCCGGCATGTGCGGCGAACTCATCACTCGGAGAACGGCGTGCTTCTTGGCGCTGGCGGAGCGGCCGTGGGCGATCTCCTCCTCGGTTTTGAGGAGCTAGCCATGCGAGCCGATGCGACACTTCCTTGATGAGTCGTCGGGACGCATGGCAGCGAGGCGGAGTGTTTGGTGGCGGTGGCGAGCTGGATTTGACGGCTGAAGAGTTGCCGGTGACGGCGGAGAGGGAGAGGGCGCGCGGCGGAGAGGGATAAGGTTTCGCTCGGGCCGTCCTCTTCGACCGCTAGATATGCTGGTCGCAGCGTGCGTTTAGCGGGCCACTGGATAACTTTTACAGGCCGGGCAATGTATGCGGGCTCTGATCTGCGCCAGAAACCGAGTTTGGCCCGTATTTCACCGGAAAAGTTCAGTTTTGGCCCCTTTTATGGGCACTGCTAGAGATGCTCTTAGGTGTAGAGGTGCCGAGATCGATCGGTAAGCTTGATCGTGATAATATTTTTTAATTCGCCTTTAGCTATATATATATGTATGCACCCAAGAGCCTTCTAATGATTCGACAATGGGCTAGCATGAATGTTCTTCAATAGAGAAACGACTCTTTTCTCTTTTTGAAAATTGTCCATGTTCACAATGTCCTTTTGACTACAGCACAAAAATCTATTCATCTCTACAACAAAATATTTGATTAATTTCCTAAAACAAATCCTTTGCATAACCGCTTACTACATTAAACCCTTCATAGTTGAAGGGAAAATTCTCTAATCCAGAACTCTTCATCTCTCTACATAAGAAAAACTTATCCCACATGACAGAATAACAGAGTCAATTGATGCTATTACATTTCTTCAGCATACGTATGTAATATAAAATCTATTGTATGCTGTTTTTTTTGAAATTAAATCTATTATATACTAAAAGCAATATAAAACTGTTTTTCGAGGCATTAGGTTAATCCACATCATCAAATATTTTCAGCTATTAGATCTGTCGTTCAGCTATATACGGCAGCCGGAGGGGAGGGAGGCGGCGGCGGGAGGGCGCGGCGTCGAGCTGAAAAATCCCTCCCGCGTTCGTTCACGAAGGGAAACGAGAGGAGTAGGGGTTGGGGCAAAAATGCCTCTCCAACCCCCACTTCTACAGCTTGGAAGGGGGAGTAGGGGTTGGACCTGGGAAATTTTTTAGGGGTTTAGGGGTTCTAGTCTACGCGCTTTTTCGCTCAAAACTATAAAAAAAAGTTATTATTTAGGGTTTGAGGGTTTAGGGGTACTACTAGTGATGCTCTAACACCGGTTCGGACCAGCCTCTAACAGCGGTTATAGAACCGTTGTTGGGGGTTCGGTGTTAGAGCCCCCCCCCTTTAACAGCGCTTCTTGTTAAAGGGTGGCGCACGTGGGGCTTCCGCAGCGCCCGGTGTTAAATGTTCTATGCCGCGGCAGAAAAAAGGCATATATCTCTGCCGCGGCAGAGTTATGCCGCCGCCCCATTCTGGGCGTATTTCTGCGGCGCGGCGGGGACGGGGAGGGGGAGGGGGAATCGATCGGGAGAGGTATACACATACATCGTCGGCACATATAAGTAGATGAATAATTAAGCAACTAATAGTGGTATTCTCCGTACACGTTGAAGCATCAAGTACAAGACAAAAACGTTCAAGCATATATACAATATAACATCTCCGTACACGTTTATTTTGGTGGATATCTAAAGAGTTCTCCGCCAGGCGTGATGACCTCATCAAGTATGAACCCTGCCAATTCCTCTTGAATGACTCGTATGCGGTCAAATGGTAGGAGTTGGTCCCGCATCCGTTTGATGTAAATATATATTTGAAGAATGGGGTCAATATATATATATATAAGAATAAAACTCAACACAATTGATGGTAATAAAATAATGTTGTGTACTTTGTTTACTTACTCTAAGTTGTTCTAGTGCGGCTTGACCCGTCGCACATATCGTGTTGCGAATGAACTCGCAAACATAGTATCCACATAAGTTATTGCCGGTCCCTGATGCGCGCACTTTACGAGAATAGAGAGTTCAATCAAAATAATAATCAATAAAGCATGATATAATGAAATTGGAAGCAGAATCAAAGAGATACGCATACCTAGCTAGCTAGTATTACTTATATTTTGGTCTACAAATTTTAGTTCTTTTGACCATTCACCCACGGCCCTGCCCGTGAACCTTTTCCAAACCCTGTCCGGCAAAGAAAATGGATAAAGGAGTAATTAATTACTTATTGTCATGAAAGTTGCCGATCTAGTGCGATAATATGATTGAAATTACCTCTGGAGCATCTCTTTAAAGTCTGCCCATAGCTCTTGGTCTTTTCGTAACGAGTCTATGCCGAGGACTTTTCTTGAGTCAACTTGAATGAGTAGCAGAATAAAGTGGAACCTATGCAAGCATAACTCATCATAGTTACACTTAACATCGAGTAAGCCGAAACAGAATGTGTACAAGAGAGGGTAACAGTACTCACGAGAAGTTGTAAGGAAATAGTATTTCCCTTTTGGTTTGTTGTCTCAGTAAAGACCTTAGCAAGAAATCTTCTGTTTGTCCGGGTCTGTGTTCTACCACTTCTTCATGAACTCTATTTGGGTCAACGAACCCAATGTCAAAAGGGCCTCCTTTCATGCATTCCATAACCTTTTTCCTGCATAATAGTATATACATATATGGTGAGCATATATATACATGCAATTAATGAATTGAATGAGATGAGATAGAAATTACAAAAATAGTACTTACACACAATAAAGGCTGATGGCAGCTTTGTCGAGTTCCTTCTAATTGAATAGAAAATGCAAGTCTTGAATGTTGAAGGCGATCTCGTCGTCTCCGCACAAGAAAATCTCATCTCTTATATGCGTCGTGATCCATTCTTCATTTCTCGTCTTGCAGAAATCAAGGTACCACTTGTGCAATCTTCGTATCTTTGTTGGTAGATTCTTGAGCTCCTCTTTCTTGACGAAATTCTTCCCATACTTCCATGGTTGTATGGGGTTGACATCGCCTTTGGGCAAGTTGTCTCCCATGATGTTCAAGTATGCAATGTAAGTCATCCCCATCTCATTGGCCTTTCTTTGTAGCTCTGCCTCGTAATCATTTACATGAGGAGCTATCCGTGTGTCGAACACTTGGAGCGGGGCACATGATTGGTTTTCCTGCTCTTCGAGCATGGGAACTATTTTCTGGGGTGCCGCACGACTGCTACTTTCAGACTCCATCCTCCTTGAATCCCCCTTCATAATCTGGTGCTCGTAGTCTGGCACAAGTGGGGTTTCAGGTTTCAAAAGATTATTGTAAAACTTCTCCACCACCGCCGGATCTAGTTTCTCCTTTGGCTCGACCCGTCTAGGTGCAAAGAATTTCTTGACCTCTTCTTCCGAGATCCTATTGGTCTCCTCGTCGCTGCGATTCCACGGTAATACCGGCAATGGCTTGGCGGAAGGCTGCGGGACGTAGTTTCTTGAACTCTTTGGCGTACGGTTTCCTGCGGATTTCTTCGTTCCAGTGCTAGTGATGCTCTTCGTGGCAGTGCTCTTCCGCTTACGCTGAGGAGATGGCTGGCGCGCCGGAGATGGCTGTCGCACAGGAGATGGCTGAAGCGCCGGAGACGACAGGGGAGTATTCTGATGACTTGGAGACGGCTGAGGCGGCTCAGACTGCTGACGCTGCGGAGACGGCGGGGGTGCCAATGGCCTCCAATTTGGAAGCACGATGTGTTCCTTCTTCCAAAGAATGGTTGTTTTCACTGCAAATTTGAGTTAAGTTTCCCCTTCACCTGTAGCATGGTCAAGCTGTGCTTCCTCATATTCCTTCACAACCTCATCCACCCCGACAATAGCATAGCCATCTGGAATCGGTCGGTAGTGGTAAGTTCCACCAGCTACAGGAGGTAAGGCATAGCCGACCGCCACCTTAATGGCTAAGCCCATTAATCTCACATGCAGCTCAATGTCTTCGCTCTCCGTGATCTCATCCATGGGGTATCGAGGACCCGCCATTTAAAGCGTGGGATGCACGTTCTCCGTGGAAGCCACGCTGCCTTTCCGCGCAGAGTCTGGGCCTCCAGCGACTTCCAATGCAGGCTCTTCGTGCCGCTGAGATGGGCCGGTAGCTTGCTGGCTCTTTTGTGCATTCACTTGCACCTGCAGCGCCACAAGTGCATGTTCTATCTGTGTCATTCGGTCTGTACGCTCTTTTTCTTTTCTGCCGCGCCATCTGTAAGAGTCGCCCCACTCGGCAAACCCATCCTTCCACATCATACCCCCTGTGCCTCGTGCAAGTCCAGGGTGTTATTTTTTACCGATGGCGCGTGTCAGCTGGTCATTCTCTCTGTCGGGATGGAAGGTCCGGGCGGATGTTTCCTCGAATGCCGTGATGAGTTCAGTGACGGGTTTGGCAAGGAGGGCTGGGAAGATATACAATCCCGTTTCTGGGTCCAACCTTGCCCCGATTCAGTAGAACCAAGTATTTGCACATAGGTCCCACCCATGTGTCTGGGGTTTGATCCCTCTATCGCGCAGGGCCTTCTCAGCTTCCTCCCACTTAGGCCTCTGAGATATGTAGCCACCTGACCCCGTCCTCTGGTGATATTCCTTCTTCTGGGCATTTAGCGTATTGGTTTCTGACCTCTTTGTAGCTATAGCACCTTCCTTGTACGCCACAAATTCGGGCCAGTGAGGTCTTATCTTCGCATAATATGCGTCTTCGAAATCTGGAGTCTCGCGAGCTTTGACAAATTTGTTCAATTTTGTCTTCCAGTTGAGGAAAGCATCAGCCATCTTCTTTAGAGTCCACTCTTTGACCTTTTTCTTTATAACCGGTTTATTTTCATCCTCCTCTGGCGGTAGGGTGAAATTTACCAACAACGAATTCCAAAGCATTTCTTTGGATCTTTCATCGACAAAGGTACCATCGCCCTTCTTTGGCTTATTCCAATATTCAATTATGATTGGGATTTGGTCCCTAACAAGAACTCCAGACTGACGTATAAATTTGTCTGTAGCCTTCTTGGGCTCCATCGGCCTGCCATCAACACAGACTGCTTCGACCGTGAACTTTGCACGATCTTTCAACCGATGGCTCGCGCCTTGCTTGCTCTTTTTCGTAGAATACGATTGTTGCTGGCTGGTAGATCCGGAGTGCTAAAAGAAGAAAGAAGCGTTAATTAATACATGTACATATATATACAAATCAATCGGTGCAAGTCAGCAGAGGCTTAATCCATGCATATACCTCGACGGACTTTGTAATCACTAAAGTGCGTTCACCGGAGTCTCATCTTCTCCATGACTACTTGAGCTGTCATCATGTCCCTCCAAGTTCAGATATTGTGAGGTGTCCTCATGGATCATGTTCTCCATTATTTCTTCCTCTTCAAGGTTTCTACTGAGTGGATCCATAGTTTTTAAAACAATAATATTATCTAGAGTAAGAGAGTAAACATTCAAGTGGACTTGGATTCATAATAAATATTCTAGAGTAAGCTCATGGTAGACATTTATAATTTTAAACCCTAACTTCTATGCAAGTTATAACAAACTATTTATCTTGATATCACTTAAGCTCATGGGAATAATATTAACCATCTTAATTCCTTAGAATGTTATGTGTCATATAATAATGAAGGATCACCATATAAAAATTTCTTAATAGGAAAAGGACCTATATATAAAGAAAATAAAGAAACTATAATACATACACTTTCTTATGTATACATACACTTTCTTATATAATACATACACTTTCTTATGTATATATAGGAAAAGGACCTACATAAAAAAAATACATACCCTTTATTTTTGTATAAATATATGCACCATTTATACACAACATTTATATATGCACTTTCATACACAAATAACATTATTCATACACAAATATACACAAAAAATGTACACTT
Organism: Avena sativa; assembly: GCA_916181665.1. Taxonomy (NCBI): domain Eukaryota; kingdom Viridiplantae; phylum Streptophyta; class Magnoliopsida; order Poales; family Poaceae; genus Avena; species Avena sativa. The sequence goes on from OV702280.1 coordinate 433,054,661, forward strand.
TCATACACAAATAACATTATTCATACACAAATATACACAAAAAATATACACTTTCATACACAAATAACATTATTCATACACAAATATACACAAAAAATATACACTTTCATACACAATATTTATATACAAACAACATTTATTCATACACAAATAAAATTATTCCTACACAAATATATGCACCATTTATTCATACAACGTTTATATACAAACAACATTTATATACAAACAACATTTATTCATACAAACAATATATACAAATTATAGTAATTATAATTAAGGAGGTTGGGGAGTGGCGGCACCGGTTGCGGCGGGGAGTGGCGGCACCGGTTGTGGACGGCGGGGTCGGTGGCGAGTGGCAGCGCGCGGCGGCGAAGGCTCCAAGAGTTGGCGGCGGTGCGCGGCTCCGAGCGGCGCGGCGGCGGCAGCGCGAGTACATAGGGGTGGTGGACGGCGCGGGCGCGGTGGCGGACGGCGAAGGCGCGGTCTCTGTTTCTTCGCTGCGGCTCCTCTGCTCCTCTGCTCGATCGAATTCTGGCTAGAGGGGAAGAGGAAGAGGAAGACGTGCGCCTTTATACCACCTCCTTTAACACCGGTTCCAGCCATGAACTGGTGTTAAAGGGGAGGAAATTCGTTTCGCGCGCGCACCCCCCCTTAACACTGGTTCGTGGCTGAAACCGGTATTAAAGGGGGGGTGCGTGCGCAACGAAATAAATGCGCCCCCTTTAACACCGGTTCGTGGTTGGAACCGGTGTTAAAGGGGGGCATTTTCCACGAACCGGTGTTAAAGGGGGGGCATTTATTTCGTACATTAAAGGGGTGGGGGCTTTTTTAATTCAAAAAATAGGATAGAATTAAGAAAATTCATATCTTTTTCATTGTAACTCAGAAAAATATGAATAATATATCATAATTTTCAGAAAAATAAGATATATCCATTCATATAAAAACATTTTATAGTTACTGTAGATGAAAATTTTCAAAATGATTAAAACACTTACATATAAATTTTATTATGATAGAACTGGAATTAAAGTACATAACGCAACTAACAAAGCACGACTAAAAATTAAGATACATAGAAGAACTAAAAATTAAGATACATTCAGATTTAGTCACAATCGGCCGAACTTGTTTTGGAATGTTGGAGTGATTCAGTCATGCTCCTGCCTACACCTGTAATACTTGCCACTGTAGTCTTCTTACTAGTTGTGGCCGTCGTCGCTGTTGTCGGGGTCGCCATAGTTGAACCTTGAAGGCTGAGTACGCGTGGGATGGACTTGAGGGTAGCGCAGACGGGGGTTAGAGTCGGCGACAGTGTCATAGGCCATGACGCTCTGGAGAGTCCGACCGCGCCACCACAGCCGACGACCGACCTCGTTGAAGTTCGGAGGAGGTGGGTCGTCCTCCTCGTTCCTGGCGAGCGCCCTCTCACGCCGATCCCCGAAGAAGGCTTCCCAAGTCGAGAAATAGTCGGGATGCCATCTGGGATTTCTCCGCTGCTCCGGCGTGAGCTCGAAGTAGTAGTGGTTCGTGATGGCCATCCGGCGCGCCACACCTAGAGGGACAGGAGGAACCGGCACGCCTCCGGCGATCAGCATCCAGCTGACGGGGACGCAGTAGCCCGGCGGGTAGGGGTAGTTCGAGGAGCAAAGCGCCTTCGCCTCCCTAGGGGTTAGTGGTACGGTGGAAGCCAAGGGAAAGAGTGATGAGGTTGCAGATATGAGTCTAGAGATGTGCAATGACAATGGAGGCCAACCCTACATATATATATATATATATAGTGAGAAATGGCAGGAAGATAACTGGAGGGAAGAACTGGCGGGAAGAAATGGCGGGAAGAACTGGCAGGAAGAACTGGCGGGAAGAACTGGCGGGAAAAAATGGCGGGAAGAAAAATGGCTCATTTAATACATATAGTGTTAACAGAAGAAATATGACATTGGTTTCCATTTTGAGATACATATGTGTGCCAAAATGGCTCAATTAATACATATAGTCAATCTTATGATCGCGTCGGCCGTAACCATGGAGTATCAGCACCGTTTAACAGGATGGTTGGGTCAGTCTTCACTCTGAAGGGCGGAATTTCATCAAACTTATTATAATCTTCTGACATGTCTGTCTTGTCCTCCACTCCCACGATGTTTCTTTTCCCTAAAATAACTATGTGACGCTTTGGCTCATCGTGTGATGTATCTGTTTGCTTATTTTTTCTTTTTTTCGGTTTGGTAGACATGTCCTTCACATAAAAAACCTGAGCCACATCATTGGCTAAGACGAATGGTTCGTCTAAGTTCTTGTCTACCTTCGTAAGATTGTTGAGATCCACTGTTGTCATTCCGTACTTCTTGTCTACCTCAACCCCTCTTCCTGTTAGCTTGATCCATTTGCACCAAAACAAGGGGTCCTTAAAATTAGGTCCATAGTCAAGTTCCCATATCTCCTCTATGAACCCATAATACGTGGTCTTTTGCCCAGTGTCTTCTGCTGCATCGAAGCGGACACCACTGTTTTGATTGGTGCTCTTTTTATCTTGGCCTATTGTGTAAAATATATTCCCATTTATCTCATACCCTTGGAAAGTACATACAGTCGAAGATGGTGTCGTGGCCAACAAGTACCTTTGATCTCCAACCGTGGTGTTATTCATGAGAAGTCTTTGCATCCAGCCGCCAAAACTCGCCATGTGTTCACTTATAATCCATTAATTAGACTGTCCCGGGTGTTTGAGGCATATAAAATTCTTGTGTTCATTGATATACGGGGCAACCAAGATAGATCTTTGTAAAATCGTGTAGTGTGCTTGATTGAGAGAATGCCCGTCCCTACATATCATTGCTTTATATCCTACGGTGCGTTTTCCACGAAGTCTCCCCTCGTGTCGTGATTCTGGAACACCAATCGCCTTAAGGTTAGGAATAAAATCAACACAGAACTCAATGACCTCCTCTATTACATAGCCCTTGGAGATGCTTCCTTCTGGCCTATCACGGTTAGGAACATATTTCTTTAAGACTCCCATGTACCTCTCAAAGGGGAACATATTGTGTAGAAATACAGGACCAAGAATGGCAATCTCTTCTACTAGGTGAACCAGGAGATGCGTCATAATATTGAAGAAGGATGGTAGGAACACCAACTCAAAGTTGACAAGACATTGGGCCACATCTGTCTGTAACCCTGGTAGGCTTTCTGGATCGATTACCTTCTGAGATATTGCATTGAGGAATGCACATAGCTTCACAATGGGTACTCGAACATTTTCAGGTAGAAGCCCCCTCAATGCAATCAAAAGCAATTGTGTCATAATCACGTGGCAGTCATGGGACTTCAGGTTTTGGAATTTTTTTCTCTGCCATATTTATTATTCCCTTTATATTCGACGAGAAGCAAGACGGGATCTTGATACTGCTTAGGCATTCAAAAAAGATTTCCTTCTCTGCTTTGGTAAGGGCGTAGCTGGCAGGAGTTAAGTGGCATCATTTACCCTTCTCGTTCTCAGGATGCATAGGCTCTTCAGGGTCTTTCATACGTTGCTGGTTCTGTCGTGCTTCCGGTGTATCTTTTCTGTTCCCATACACTGCTAGGAAGCCTAGCAGGTTCATGCAAACATTATTCGTCATGTGCATCACGTCGATTGAAGAGCGGACCTCTAGGTCTTTCCAATAGGGTAGGTCCCAAAATATAGATTGCTTCTTCCACATGGGCGCGTGTCCGGCATCGTCATTCAGAACAGATAGACTACCAGGACCTTTTTTAAAGATTATTTCTAGGTCCTTGACCATACCAAATACCTCCTCACCGGTACGGAGGACAGGCTTCCTCCGGGGTTCTTCCAGATGTTTGAAATGCTTGCCTTTCTTTCTTACGGGATGCAGGTTCAGTAGAAATCGACGATACCCTAGGTACACAACCTTCTTACATTTATCAAAATATACACTTTCAGTCTCATCTAAACAGTGTGTGCATGCTTTGAATCCCTTGTTTGTCTGCCCTAAAATGTTACTAAGAGTAGGCCAATCATTGATGGTTACGAAAAGCAACGCTCGTAGGTCAAATGGCTCCTCTTTGTGCTCATCCCACATACGTACACCTGGTTTGGCCCACAGCTGTAAAAGTTCTTTAACTAATGGCCTTAGGTACACATCAATGTCGTTGCCGGGTTGCCTCGGGCCTTGGATGAGCACTGACATCATAATGAACTTCCTCTTCATGCACAACCAAGGAGGAAGATTATAGATACATAGAGTCACATGCCAGGTGCTGTGACTGCAGCTCTGCTCACCAAAAGGATTCATGCCATCTGTACTTAGACCAAACCTTAAGTTCCTTGCGTCACGTGCGAAGGCCGGGTACTCTCGCTCGAATTTTCTCCACTTTGACCCATCAGCGGGGTGTCTCAACATCGCGTCTTTCTTACGGTCTTCCATGTGCCATCGCAACAACTTGACATGCTCTTTATTTCTGAAGAGACGTTTTAACCGTGGTATTATAGGAGCATACCATATAACCTTGGCAGAAACCTTCTTCCTAGGGGCCCCGCCCTCAACATCGTCAGGATCGTCTCGTCTGATCGTATACCGCAGTGCAGTGCATACCGGGCATGCATCTTCTCGTACTTCTCACCGCGGTAGAGGATGCAGTCATTAATGCAGGCATGTATCTTTTGCACGTCTAATCCTAGAGGGCAGACAACCTTCTTTGCTTGGTATGTACTGTCGGGCAATTCATTATTTCTTGGAAGCAGATTCTTCATTTTTACCAACAACTTTGAAAACGCGCTGTCAGTCACACCGTTCTCTGCCTTCCATTGTAGCAAATCCAGTGTGGTACCTAGCTTTTTGTGGCCATCTTCGCAAGTTGGGTACAACAATGTTTTTTGATCCTTTAACATCTGCTCCAGCTTCTCCTTCTCCTTTTTAGTTTCACATTCTTACTTTGCATTAGTAATGGCCCGACCAAGATCGTCATCAGCGGGCCCATCTTCTACCTCTTGATCTTCATTATCTACCCCTGTTGCAGTATCATTGTATTCAGGATACATATTATGATAATTGTCATCATCCTCTTCTTCTTCGTTGTCTTCCATCACAACCCCCTTTTCTCCGTGCTTGGTCCAACAATTATAGCTGGGCATGAAACCGGATTGAAGCAGGTGGGCGTGAATGGTTCTGGTATTTGAGTAGTCTTTCTTGTTCTGACAGTGAACACACGGACAACATATAAAACCATTGCGACCACGGTTTGCATTTTCCACAACGATGAAATTTTGGAGACCCGTAATGTACTCGGAAGTGCGTCGGTCACCGTACATCCATTGCCGGTTCATCTGCATTATATAGTACTATATCAAAAATTAATAGGGAGATGGCCACTTATACAGTACATCAATAACACATGAAAGGATAAAGTTGCCAACCTCGACCAAGAAGGAAAGAGCAACGAGAAAACTTAATTCGAGCTCTCGGGCATTTCACCGAACAACTCTTGTGCATAGGAAAAAAAAACACAAACTAGCACACCTCTCACCCTCTTGCTAAGCTCCAAAATGAGAGAGTGGAAAAATGAGAGAGAGGGGTGTGGGCTGCGGTCTGTTATATAGGCGCACCTCTTTAACACCGGTTCAAGCCACGAACCGGTGTTAAAGGGGGGCTGCGTGGGCTACTGGTGCAGGGCCTTTCACACCGGTTCGTGGCTCGAACCGGTGTTAAAGGGGGTGCTCCTTTTTGCTCTATGGACCACGCTGGTACGGACGCCCCCTTTAACACCGGTTTGTAGATTTTTGACCTCAACCAAAGGTCTCATTTCCACTAGTGATTGTTGCATTTTGAAACACGGTTTTATGATTTTTGAAGCATGAATAATGTTGTAACAAACAATGTTAACGTAACGTGAGTGCAAGGAAGGAAACATGTGTGTATGCATGTTCTAGAAAACATATTGTGTTTTTTAAGCATATCATATGTGAGTCTTTTGCGTTTATGTGGTATTTAGCCAATAGAAATACAGTTCGATGATTGTTGAAGCAGGAAGTAAATAGTACCGAAGCATTGCCAATCTTGTAAGAACGAAACACATAAATAGATACTTGAAAACATGTGTACATAAGTTTGAAACATGTCACAAATGATGCCAAAGCACATACGTCTACTAAAACCTAGAAAGCACATACATAGGAACTAGTAAACTTAATATACACAACCCTGAAGCATTGTATATACTATTTAAGGCGCACAGTTAGTCACATCAAGGAATCAACGACGTCAATTGTAGAAAGCATCCGGACGGCTCGCTAATCGTCGTCGTCTTTGAGACTTGGACTCAACCGCCATTGCTACCGCAGATCAGCTCACACGTGTTGCAACCGTCGCCGTGCTCATGACCAAGAAAGGCAACAAAGCCGACGACGACAATACACGCCCTCCATGGAGCATGGAGTTGCCCGGTGGTCCCTGCAGTTTCTAATCGACCTCATTGTTACGGCCATCCAAGACCTTGCTACAAACAAGATACATAATTAAAATTATGATACTGCTTGAGGACATCAAACAACCTATAGGCGTACCTTCCCTCACAAAGCAAGATGATCCATCTTGGAGCTCTCATAGAGAAATCCATGGGGTAGAGTGCTTCTTCTAGAATACCTCCAAAGCCTGCTATTGCCACCCGCCGATCACTTCGTCCTCACCGACGTCTCCTCGCGTCGGAGCTTCATCCATGTCGGCGTGCTATGAAAGATCCGTAAAGAGGCGGGAGAGGACAGTGCGTGTAGCCGGTGGAGGAAGAAGAGCAAGGAGGGGATGTGGATGGGAGTGGATGGATTAGGGGAGACGTTTCCAGTATATCAGCCTATGCTCAATTAGTGGAGGCGTTATATGGCAACATGCATATTAATTGAAAAAAAAATGATCCGTAGGGGGCAAGAACAGCAAGCGTTGGATTGGGGAAGCGATCAACGCTGCTGAAATAGTCTGAAGAATCGTTTCCCGTCGGCCTCCGTTTTATAGTATTTACCTTCTTGTTTTATGATATTATTATGGAAACCTATGAACATGATGAGCTACAATCATCTGAAAAGTGATATTTTGATCTTCGTGTGATATTTTGCCTTTCTTTGTCAGTTGCTGCAAATGGGGACTTATAGATGTATTTATGTATTTGTATACATACTCCCTCCTCCGTTCCTTTCTAAAGTGCCTATAGTTTTTTGAGAAAAAAATCTAAAATATAAAGTATATTGCATTACGCAACACACCAGGACAAATTTTTTGGGGACTATATATAAAGTATATAGTGTTTCATGTCTCCGACAAATTCCTCTATTTTATCACGTCAATTAATCAAGAGAAATCCCATCCAAAACTATTTAATTTTTCCTTCACATGTGTTTCTTAATTTTCGTGCCAAAAACTATAGACACTATAGAATGGAATGGAGAGAGTATGAGACATATGCTTATGTACATACCCGATCCTAGATTGTACATAAAAGACAAATACATGTATTTATTTTTTAAAACCAAAAACTTAACCTGTGATGACCCCACGAAATATATAGGTTGGTGCTTCAAACAAAAGAGTGACGAACATAAATGACATGACTCATCACCATTAAAACTATTAGAGACGAATAGGGAAAACCAGACCACAACAGAACTAATCTACTAACGACAACCTGACATAATATCTGCTAGTCAGCGGTGAATATGTAATGACAGACGACCCATGACTAGACCATCAAAGGTATGATACAAATAACTGTTTGTTTTGAAGAAAGGACATCACACAAACATTACAAATGGCAGGTACACATAAAAAACCCACTATAAATGACGCCTGCACATGACAGCCACGTGCAGTTTCTAATCTAATCGGCGTACATAGATTATGTGCGCCACTGGAATGTCTCTAGGTAGCCGCGTCTCGTCGGCTGGAGTACCTGTGGACGGGAGAAACTCAAGCTGGTCTTCAGCGCTACCAGTTCGGACGACGAGTCCTGCCGACGTCACCTGTAAGGTGTTACAAGTGACTTTATACTGCTGATGATCGTCTCTATCGTTGGTGTAGTAGATTCCTCGACCGTCACTGCTAAACATTTTCACACCAATGAGTATAACCTAAAACTCATTTAAAAACGAATTAAAGAAGTAGCAATGGCATAATCCGAGATACATCCCAAGAATATCAGGATTAAGTACAAAGAAATGGTGAATTCAAAATACACTCGTCGGTGGCTGTCTTCATTGGTAGAGACGGATGGCATTGTCAATGCTGCCTAATGGAGAGCTAGTTTGACGTTCTTCGTTCATCTCTCGCTCTTCATGGTTTTTCTTGTTTTCCTTTTATTTGCATCTTTCAATTGATACTCGTGAGTTGTTCTTGTCATTGTTGGCTTTACTAATTTAAAGTTTGTGTGCAATGTATTTCCTAGAAACAATATCCTATTCTACCGAACTCCTTTGAAGTAATTTTACCACCTGAACATGTCCTGTAGGAAATATCCTTGCAAATGCCTTCATGTTCCTTTCTTCAGAATTTGCTTTTCTCCAAAGAGAGTTCTCTATCCGGCTAAGTTCCAAAACATACCTATGTAGCCAGTACGATGGTTTGTGTACAAATGGTAGCTACTCCAACGTTGCTCATCAGCACAATCATCAAGCTAGGACGTTGCCATCGGTCTCGCCAGGTAGCACTTGATCGACACACCGCCGTAGAGCTCCTTAAGGCATCTCCATCGGGCCTACCCATCCGGTCACCCCAAACAGTCCGTTTCTGTCCATTTGGATCAGGACACGGTTGATTTGGGCCATCGTCCGACATGTCTAGCTGACCACGTCCAACGGCGTGACCCATTTGTCCGCGCTTGGCCAACGCTGGCCAGGACTGGCTAGAGATTTCATATGTTTACAAATTTTGTCACAAAATTAAATTGTAGAATGCAAATAAACTAGATTAGGAAATCAAATTGAAATAGTGCTTACATATAAATAGTTTAGACTCGCATGGTTCGACACAATACAACTAAACCGTCATTCAAATTACACAAAACAAATAAAGGATTAAACATTGAGATTTCCCGCACGAGCCTATATATGCTCAACCAAATCCAGTTGAAGCCGCTCATGGGTTTGCCTGTGACGCAAATTTTTATGCACTTGCATGAAATCTTCTCAAGACGCTAGACCTGGCTCTGGCTCAACCAACTAACCCTGAAAGTCCCAACCTTGGTCCAAAATGTCATCATCACGCTCGTCCTCGACAATCATGTTCTGCATGATGACACAAGCAGTCATCACATCCCACATCATGTTTGTGCTCCAGGTTCTAGAAGGGTATCGAACATATCCCATCTTGACTGAAGCACACCAAATGCTGGCTCCACATCCTTCCTAGCGCCCATCTGCAAAGTATGCGGCCATCAATGGCGAAGCCAACTCCCGCAGCGGGCCGGATAAAACAGACCGGCGAACGCACCTCAGGCAAATGATCGAGCAGGTTGTGCGCCACGCAGAGGGTGTCGCGCGTCCAGTCCACAGGCGGAGGAAGAGGGCGACGGGATTTCCTGCGACACGTCCAGACAACTCCGGCAACACGCGTGGCCTGCGGTGGCGCTCGATATCGCGAGGGCATCGGCGGCAGCGAGCGGCGGTGGCGATGGCAAAGATTGCGCCTGCTCGAGGCGCGGGATATGGAGTCCGAGGGTTTGGGTGAGGAGATCTTCCGTTCTGCCACTGGCGGGAGGGCCCGGGTGAATTATTGGGGGGACACCCGCTCAGACAAGCGCTATCTGGGCCGACGCAACCAAGCCCCAGATTAGGTGCATGGATGGGTCGAGCCGGACGCGTTTGTCTGGATGGGTCGGCCCGCTGGGGCGTCGTGCACGCCCCGCGCGTCCGCGCAGACCGTTTCAAACACGCTCGGACCGGATGTGTCGGCCCTATGAGATGCCCTTATGAGTGAACATATAATGCAAACAGGATTAAAATAAAATGTGACGCGGATTCGGTGCACATGGGTCTATGTGAACCCTGATAAATAGTAAAATCATAAAAGTAATGGATACAATAAAAAAGGCATAAAATATGCATGCAGAGAATGTATCCAGATATGTGCATATAAAGTTTGAAAGTAAAATACTCCCTTCATCTAGAAATAACTGACTTAAGTTTGTCTAGATTTGAATGTATCTATACACAAAACACATCTAGATACATTTAAATCTAGTCAAACCCACGTCAGTTATTTTTGGACGGAGGGAGTATAAATTTTTTAACTCAGCGCAAAAAAGACAATGTATAAGAAATACTTTAATGGCCTGGACTTTTACTATGCAGGAAATACAAAGTTCTATTTTCTCTTTTTCTATAGAACACGTACGTCGGATCACATTTCCTGTTTAAACTTTGCATGATAAGTATCAAGGCAATATGTACGTTCTTGATTTATTTTGAACATTCTCTAAAATTTTGATACAATATTTTATATCTTCTGAAATTCGGGTGCATGTGGACCCATATTGTACTGGGAATTTCCGTTGTTTGCATTGCCTACAATCTCCCACACACGACTTCATCTTGCCCTGGCCAACATGCCGTTGATTCTGGTCAACATGTCGTGTGAGTGCTCTAGTCACTTTGGACCTAACTGTCCACTTAACGACCTAGGACTTTGGAGTTGGGAATGCATATTAGGAGTTTGAGGAATTACTTACTTTTGATTTGTCGGACAAGCTCACCGAACCTTCTATCTACACACTATAAGAATAATATATTTCATACATGTTACATTTATATAAGTATCTATATCTACATAGCGCATTTGCACTCCATTTAGGACAAGATGATATACATGCACGGATTGTTGCAGCTACGTAGAAGGGGCTCCATGCACATTTACATCAGTTACTATTGAACACAAGTTACAGCTTGCTGAAATTCCCCTTGTAAATCTAACTAAGCATACTTTTTTATATTTTGTGAATCATCTAACAAGCATACTTGTGCTCGGAAGTATTTTCATTTTATTGACGGTCACGAATTGGTAGTATTATAAGGTCATTTAGATGATACTATTTAAGTAATTAATTACTCCATGGTTCATAAAATTTGTTTATATAGGAGTTTTCATTTATCTAAGAACTTATCATGTATATGTAAATTCTCCACTTCTCATTTTTCACTCCCTAAGTTCCAAATTAATATAAATCCTAATTTTGTCCTAAGTCAAAGATCGTTAAGTTCATCCTAGTCCATAAGTTTGACTTGAGACAAAGCCAGGTCTTCAATTAATTTAGTACATGCGAGTAGTTATAATGTTTTGAAATTTTTTTGCTCTACCTAAAAATCTCGCAATTCACCTCTTAGTTGGGACATCAAGATGTGTTTTACCATATTTTATCATTTTCTCAAAATGACAATAGGGGACCGATCTGATAGGATGACGTGCCATCCGACTAGATGGACAACTCAATGTCACCTTTACCAGGGGTTGTATGACATTCAAGCAGTATGGTGCACATAGTGACACATTTGATAAAATTCATAGAATCTAAATGAATTTTATAAAGGTATGCCGCTAACAAGAACAAGTCTAAGTTGTCTACCCAGTTAGCTTCCTTGTGTTCCTAACAAGTGGATCTATCCTTTCAGTTGGGAAAAACAATAATACGGGCATAAGAAAAAACACATAGTCACAACTAAGGAGAGGTAAAACGCAGAAAAATAATTTAAATGGGGTAAAAGCTATCATATATCACATTTAGGGGTAAAAAGTGGAATTACTCAAAGCTATTAGTTATTGTTTACCACTTTGCCTTGTAGGTATGACCTTTCGATGACTTTTACTCTATTAAAAAAAGTGCAGCATTTTACTGATTGGTTGCGACAATGTGGTTACTTTTTTCCCATTCCTATATTTCTTCAAATTAATATACCGGAACTGGACATGCTAGGATGAGGTGGTACTAACTCTACTGTTCGGCATAATTGAACATAATCTTGTCAAATTCAATGAAATTTGATATAATTCGACATAATTTGGTATGCTAGCTATATGAAGCTATATGATGATGTTGTCCTTTTGATAGGTTGCCACGTCATCAAATTCAATTATATTTGAGATAATTAGACACAATTTGATACATCAGCTATATATATGATGATGGCGATGTTGTCCGTTTGATAGGTTGCCACATCATCCTAATAGGTTGTTCCATCTTGGCAGTTGGAGAAAAATAATAATACCACTTTGTATGTCAAAAGTTAATCTAAACATCATCACAACTAATGAATAAAACTGAAAGTAAAGCAGACACACATAGCCATAGTCACGTAAGAGAGGCCTGATGGCATTAAGAAATGCAGTGCATGGGGGCTAGCTGGGCCGCGGGAAGACGACGACCAAGAGATGGAGCAAAGGTGCATTCTCCTGTCAGTGAAAAATTCCTCCTCCTCTTCCCTACCGTTTTGTCGCCATGCAGTCATACTCATACTGTCTTTGACGGGGCAGCTCTTATAATATCGCATGAAAGCAAGGCACGGGGACGCAAAAAAGCAAAACAAAACAAAAAACCTTGAAGAGAAAAAAAAGAGGTGGTACTGCTACTAGTAGACACACATTCTCCTTTATTTCCTCTCTCTCTCTCCTCGCATCGTCGGCCCTTTGCTGTTCTTTCATCCGGTTGGGTAGACAGAGAGGGAAGGAGGAGAGACGAGATGAGATGGAGCGCCGAGCCGCGCGAAGCAATAAATAGGAATTAAGGTTCGAGCCGCCTCCATGGCGGCGTTTGCAGACGCTCTCGATCTAGAATTCCTCCCCGGCAGCAGGCAGCAGGCAGCAGCAGCAGCTAGCACCCACTCCAGCCCACCATCATCATCAGCCCTCTTCTCCCTCCTCCTCCAATCCTCCCTCTTTATATAGCCTAGCCACACACTTCACTCTCCTCACCACCCCAAAAAGCAACTTATTACCCCACTCCTCCTCCCTCCTCCAGCCTCCCTAGTGCGTGGAACAAAGCCAAGGCAGCCTTAGGAGAGGGAGGAATTATCCAGGAGGAGATCGAGAATTAGAGGCAAGATCGAGCTACCTATTATCCTCCCAGCAACTCGCAAAGGTGAGTAGATAGATATGTAGTTGTGGTGGTAGTAACTAGTTTCCTAACTAGTTAGGCAGCCTCAAGTTTGTCACCGGCTAGCAGCTAGGATGAGTACATGTATGCGTGTGTGTCAACGCCCCTAATTACCAAGCCTAGATAGATAAGCTACTACTGGTGCGCGCGTAATTGCGTGCAAATCCCTGTGTGTCTATCAGCATCTCAGTGCCAGATCTATCTGATCTAGCGGGCGGCGAGCTATCTTGAAATCTAAGCTGCAATCCCAACAAGTCTGCCATGTTCTGCTGCTAGCTGCTTCTTCTGCTTTTCTCTTACACCCAAGATCTACTTTTTTATTTATGTGGTTTGTCTGTACTGCTATCTTCCTGTAGGAGGTGTGAGTGAGAGCAAGGAAGCGAGCGCGCGGCAGGAGCTTCTTGATGGGTGTTGGCTGCCGTGGATGGCGGGGTTCTCTCTGACGGGAGGCGGCGGCGGCGGAGGAGGAGGTAGGGGCGGGAGGAGCGGGGACCGCGCCGGTGATCATCCAATCGGGGCAGACAGCCTGTTTCTGTACGCGCGAGGCGCGGCCGCCGCGGCCGCCGACACGGCGGGCGGCGGCGGCGGCGGAGGGGGGATAGGGTTCCAGCTATGGCACCCGCACCACCAGCAGGCGGCGGCCGTGCCGCACACCTCGCAGTTCTTCTCCTCCGGCGTGGCCACGGGCGTCGTGCTGGGCTTCTCGCCGCATGACGGGGGAGTGGACGGCGTCGGCGTGGGTGGCGGCGTCGGACCGGGGGGCGGGAGGGCCGGCACCAGCTGCCAGGACTGCGGCAACAACGCCAAGAAAGACTGCACCCACCAGCGCTGCCGCACGTGCTGCCGGAGCCGCGGCTTCAACTGCTCCACGCACGTCAAGAGCACCTGGGTGCCTGCCTCCAAGCGCCGAGAGCGCCAGCAGCAGCTCGCCGCCCTCTTCCGCGGTGCCGCCGCAAACAACAGCGCCAGCGCGGCCGCAGCCGCCGCCGCTGCCGTGGCTAATAAGAGGCCGCGTGAGCTGGTGCGTTCCCTCGGCCGCTTGCCTTCTGCCACCACCGCCATGGTCGACACCACATCCTCAGGTACGTGCAGGGTGTGTGGTGTCGTAGCTACTCAATTATAGTACCGTCAGTCACTGGCTCACTGCACCGTTCATCAGAACGCTGACGACGCCGGTGTGTTTGCAGGCGAGGGGGACGGGAGGTTCCCGCCGGAGCTGAGCTTGGAGGCAGTGTTCCGGTGCGTGCGGATCGGGCCGGTGGACGAGCCGGACGCGGAGTTCGCGTACCAGACGGCTGTCAGCATCGGCGGTCACATGTTCAAGGGGATCCTGCGGGACCACGGGCCGGCGGAAGAGGCGGCCGGGCAGCTCCCGCCGACGTCGGCGGAGTACCACCAGCTGACTGGGGCCGGGAGGGAGGGGTCATCGCCGGCCGGGAGCAGCGAGGCGGTCGGCGGCGGTCACGGGGCGGCAGTGGCGACATCCGCAGCGGTGCTGATGGACCCCTACCCGACGCCGATCGGCGCCTTCGCCGCAGGCACCCAGTTTTTCCCTCATAACCCTAGAACCTAGCTTCAATTCCTGCCATGAATTTCATTTTATCTCAAAGATGACGATCGAGTTGCATTGATCTAAGTCGAGCAAACAAAAGCAAGTCAAGAAGATCCAAGAAGATGTGGAGAATTGTTGCCTGTCCGAGAGTACTGTCCTACCTTGATGATGAACACTAATGCATCTTTTTAGCTAGAGCTATCGCTAGTACTACTTGTCGATCATTTCCATGAATCTTAATTTCCAGTTGATTAGTAAAGACCTTAATGCATGCATTGGTGCAGTGTGCAATTCAAAAGAGATAAAAGTAAGTGTATCTTAATCACTTCCATTTGAAACTGTTTAGTACTACTCCATTTCGCATGCAGCACGTGGTTTTGGTTAATTATAGTTTACTGCTCCTACTATTATATCTCAAGTACGTATACCGTTACATTACATCATGCATGGTATTGTTTGCTTGGGCTTTGCTTTCGTATATATGTGTGCATGGGGAAGCTTCTCTCTGGCTCTGGCATGGGTAAAAGCTGTGCGTTTTTTGGGTGCCTTTTTATATGATTTTTTTGCTGCTATAGCTCCATATATTCTGGTATGCATGCCTTGGGATCCATGGGCAATCAGCTTCTGCCTGTTGCTCCACATCATCACAAGATAAAGTACACCAATTCTATGCATTTTCTTTGCATATTTCTCCCTCTCTCTCCCCCTCCCCCTCATCTCTCTCTCTAGAGGACACAGTGACCTTGTCACACCACTGTTTCTCCTTTTCCTAGGGCACTATTTTCAATATTCTTTCTTGAAGTGACATAGATCAGTGTTGCAATTGTATACTGAAAAAGTGAAATACCAACCAATACAAGCTAGTCACATGGAATGTCAACAATGTGCATGATTTACTTTGAAGAAACTAAAACTAACCTAAGCCTGGCCAATAGGACCCGTATGTGTTAGTCTCATGTACAGTTTGAAACTAGCATTTCTGGTTCATGCTAACTAGGAGTTGTTTGTCTTCATCTCAGACAACTTTTCAGTCTCGTACGTAATTTGCCATTAGATTCATTAATTGTTCATTGTGCATTTACACAAGATCAATGTTTTGCAAAGAAAGAAAGAAAGATCACCATGTGGTATGATCTCTTGTCCTTCAGTACAGCAGTACTCTGCAATTTTGCTCAGCTCCCGGCCAGCCTACATATACGTAGAGTGGTACAGTGAGTACTGTCCATATGCTATGTCTAGTTGTAGCCTCAACTCTACTTTGTTTCTTTTCCCCCTTCTGCACACTTGTTTTCAAGCACACTAGGATTGTAATTCACTGTAGACTGACCAATGGCCACCAGCTACAAACAAAACATCATTCAACTCATATCCATGCTTCTTTACAATCGTTTGTGTTTGATTATATATATGCATGTAGGTTTCAAAAATAATGCCCATTTTTGTGGATTGAGAGATGGATCATATTTCTGAATTGAGAATGTAATAATTACATGCCGCCCTTTGATAGCTTAGCTTTCTCCTAGTTATATAATAATTAGGATTACTTTGGATAGTATTGCATTAATTGGATAAAATTCCTTGGATAGGCATGAGCTTAAACTCAACTTCCAAGCCTATCTGGTGGGATTTGGCATCATTTTGCATCTAGAAAAATCCTTAAGTTTAGTTTTTTATAGTCTAAAGTAGAGTTTACGCTTAAATAAGAACATGTATTTCCATTATGTTAGGCATTCTATATCTTCCCTAATATTGGTGTATTAATGAAGATAAAGTCTATAACCTTGAGAATTATATTGTATATTACATCATCTGAACTTTTTGCATGCACATTAAAATTTAGTCGATCAAACAACATCCCTATTTATCCAACATAGTGGAACAGACTGGCAGGGCATGGCTATACATGCGTTTTTTATCGTTTGCTCGGGCATCATGGAGATGAGTGGCAATTTCATGTTGACATATATATATCTTGGTTTGCCAAGATACTCTACTCTACAGTCTATACAACATATAGTAATTTAGAATATGAGAATATACAATATGCTTCCCTACGTACATGTATTTTCAAACAAATCTATTAATATATATTATCGGCACCCTTATTTACTTAGTGGTGCAGAAAGAAAAGGATGCAAGGCTATAATGCACAAGGTTTGAAACCTGATAGTTTGTTTCTCTATTAGTTCAGAGCATCCACACTATAATTCAGGTTCTAAGGTAGACACATATTTGTTGACGATATATATGTCCGATGGCACTTTCATCATACCCTTTAGCATCACCTATACATGCTAAGGTAGTGTTGCATTGCTATTAAAAATTATAGTCCGATCTAAACAAGAAAGAATAGCATGGGTGCATCAGCTGTAAATTTATTAAGTGTGGACATATGCATTTCAGCCATATCTTCTAATTTATCTTTAGGCATGGAGTTTTCTTGGAGGCAAGGATGGTTGGGCATGTAAATTGTTGATAGAGATCTCCCAAGATGTATATAGAACAACCATCTTACCGAAATTAAAATTCTGTGGTGTTTTCTTTTCCTAAGCAATCTTAAGTATGATTCTGACCAAGTTCTCCCAAAAAAGCTTATTTAAACAAATTTATTAGTATTTGGTAACACTTACTTATTTTTTGGAACTAGTTCTCTGTGAGAGTGTGATAAGGTTACAGAATAATATAATACGTAATTAGGGGATATTTTTGTACTACCCATGGGTATGGCATATAGCAAGTAATTCCGAGAATACAAAGGACTAGCTATCTACACAACGGAAGCAGGCATGCACTAGGGCAAAATGTTTGGGCGTGTTGTTGTTTGTGTAGTCTTGTAGCTAGCTAAACACATTCTTTTTCCTTGTCAGTGTACAAAGATAGCATGGTATATGTACATCTAGAACTATATTGGATTGGGAGAGCGATTTATTTTATCGTTCTTCCCTAATTAAGACCAGCCAGTTTCCTTTAGATGGATATCTCAGCCTTGAAGCATAATGCACACTATATATCTTTTTTGTGTCCTTGCGACACTACCGGAAACGGTTTTTACCTCAGAAATACACGGCGAAAGCCAAAAAAATACACGGCAAAATATTACCGAGTATTGCACTTGGCAAAGGACACTCGGCAAAAAAAGGGGTTGGCAGAGAGACTGTGTAGAGTGTCAAAACACAGATACTCAGCAATGAGCCTTGTGTTGTGTGTCTGCAAGTGGATCGCGATCCCCTATGAGAATGATACCAAGTTTGCTTAGTTGTTGCACTCGTCCTCTTTTGAGGTCTTGTGCGTGACGAATTTATGTTCATATTGATAATATTGTCTTGTACGAGACGCATCTAATCTTTCTGCCTGAAAGCATGTCGCATATTTACCTACATTCATATGTATCTAGATGCGTTTTAGTGGATAGATAATTGTGAATCTAAAAAAATTTGCGACATCCCTTTTTATGACGGCCGTTTGTGATATATGTAAAAATATAAGATTGGATCACATGACCATACATCGTTTTGCCAATATATGAAGGTAAAACGGGGGTATCAGGATATAACCATAATACTTAACAAATTTTCTTATAAATTAACCTTTTTAGACGAAGTTGACTAGGTCACGAGGGAATGCGCCAGAAAGGTTTGATGTTCATTGGATATATAAACATTAATTGGGTCTTACGGAAAGCATAATGGCTATGCTGCATCGCATTACATAAGCCTAGGGCAGTACACTCTCCATCACGTACATGGGAGGAAAGGGACATGTGTTATTAGGCCTTCTTAGATTTTGTGGACCACTTTCTGGCCGTCTCAATGAGACCATGACCTAGCACAGCTCTAACAACAAATTCTTGACCTTGTTATAAGAAACAGCTAGCATGAGCTCCCTTTGCCATCACCAGAATCCTCAGCTACTACAGCAACAAACAAGGAAATCGACCTAACAAGAAAAAATTTATTGGCCCAAGCTAGCTATCAAACACCTAACACCCTAGCTCTATCCCTTTGTACAACCACATCCTCCATCCTCTCTAGCTATAGGGCCCTAATTGCAAGTATTCATTTATTCTCGGTGCCTTGTGTACTGACTATGCATGTGGGCCTGGTTGGTGCTGGCCCCCTCCTATATATATAGTCAGTTGTCTGTTTTTGCAAGCATAATACAAATACATGCAAGCACTCCACAACATAAAAGAAGGTCTCTAAAGCAAAGCTTAGCCAGGGATAGTTAAAAATAGTGTGGGGTAAGAGACTAAGGGATGTTAAGGAATTGCAAAACATACATGGTCCCAGAAGAGAGGGCTTTAATTTGTAAAGGTTGTGTCTCACATGCCTGCACGTAAAGAAACACAAGGTTTATTTGGTCACAGATAGTTAATGGTCTTATGTGTACAGTACGTAGCTTGCTAGCTAGCTTAGTACACTTTCTCGATGGAACTATCATAATTAGTGCGGACATAATTATGTGTATTGTCGTTCTTGGGTACATGGTACATCTTGCGTCCTTTATTTGAGTGATATGCTAATTGCCTAATTACGGCTTAGTAATAATAGTCCATAAGGTTATGGAGTACATAATAAGCGATGTTAAGTCTGGGGAATCTCTTAGTTGGTAGAAACCATGAATCATTCACCCCTAGAGCATTATTTGTTACGCATATGCATGTATGCATGACAATTCATCCCTTCTAGATTTCTAGCTAGAGAGAATTGATCACACACATGGTTGAACAGTACAAAACCAGTAGCATGAGCACATGCCGTAAAATTCAAAACAACTCGTTCCCTTTTTGTCTTCCATGCATGCAGAGGATCTTACTCATGAATTCACCGATCAATTCTTTCAATCAGTCTTTTGTCCCACTTTATAAATAAAGCAACATTCAAGTACCATAAGTTCCACATAAAATGATCCGAAGCTGACGAAATAGAAAACAAAAATAAGGTCGTATGCTGGGCCTCAACACAACATAGCCTAGAGAGAAAAGCGCGGAACGAGACGGTCGTCGGTCAGCCCCCTAGGTCGACAAAGGGGGGTCAGGTGCCGAGAAGCGATGCGCCGTCACTCTAAGAGCCCTAAGAGTGTTGTCCACGCTCTCCCGGTCCCTCTGTGTAGAGAGCGGGTGCCACTGCTGAATAAAGGCAATAAAGGAGAAAACAGATTCGGAAGAACGTCTCAGGAAGATCCGATCAATCACCATCTTGTTGCGTATATTCCACAACGTCTAGGTTAAAGACGCAAACACTAGCCATAAGAGGTGGCTCCCTCCTCCGGTGCGGTTTTCCTCCACCTTCCAGGAACTCCCCAGGGTCATAAGCCTGCTAGGTAGGCTCCAAAGCCTCACGGACGAAGCTCCGTAGAAACTGAGCGGCAGGACACATGAACATAATGTGGGTGCATATTTCTAGGGTCTCACATAATGGATATAGACTAGTGAATGGGCCATTGAGTTTGGACACCTTCACCCCCGAGGATAGATGGTCCGTGAGAAGCTGCACATGAAAATCCTCAAGCTAAGAGGAATAGGGCTTTCAAAAGTGGAGTCGTCCACTCTAGTTTCGGACTCTAGAAGAGGGTCCGGTACGTCAAGCTCACAGTGAAACTACTAGAAGAGGAGGGACGCCAAGACATGGTATCTCCCACCTTCGGAAGGAATCCGGGTAGGGATCCACTCAGACTATCAAAGTCCCTAGCTTCGTAGGTGCTAAATGTCCTCCGGAACAGGATGTTCTAGAGACCCTCTTGCACCGTCTCATCCACCAACATCATCGGGGACGCGCAGATGGCAAAGAGGGCAGGGAAACATAGAGCATAGTTGGGAGGTTGAAATCCATGGGTCGATCCAAAACAGCACCTCTCTCCCATTGCCAATAGAGAAAGAATCACCTAGTTGGATGTAATTCTTGATGTCCTGGATGGCTCTCCAGAACTACGAACCATCCCAGCGTTCACATGCTAGAAGGGGGTGGCCCCGGAGGTATTTTGCTTTGATGAGTTGAAGACACAATCCTCCATCGTCCTTGAGGATACATGACATGGGTAGGCCCTACGGGTGCCCAATGTTAGCCTATCCGGTCTGGCTAGCAGAAGCCCATGTAATTATCCACTCCTGATGATGAAGCCCAGAAACGATTCGGGTGGCGTAGGCCCGTGAGGAACGAGACTCCTTGAAGAACACGGCTAGCTTTAGATGGAAACTTAAAAAGGATAAAACCCTAACATGTAACCGACTCGACCTACCCCGAGACTTGGCCTCCCCATATAAAGGCCAGGAAGGCACGACGAGGAGGAGATTCCACAACCCTAGCATACTCACCCGCCAGATCTCATCTATGCACCATTGTAACTCCCAGTTTTGCCATCAATCAAGAACAGACAGGCATGAGTAAGGTTTTCCTCCGGAGGCCCGAACCTGGGTAAATTTTATGTCCCGTATTGCTTGTTTGTTAGTCATCCCACGATCTCCAGCGTCCCCCTCTTCTGCAAAACCCAAGCCCATAACAATGGGCATTGATGAGTTTAATCCTCTGCAATACACCAGACCCATTTCAGCATTAGAGCCACGGTTAAAGCGATGCGAGTGTAGAATCCCTATGCCCCCAAGAATCTTGGGGTGCAGATATCTATCCATTTTACCATATGGTATTTTTGGTGACCGTCCGTGGTTACCCAAAAGAACCGTGACAACTTCTTTGCAAAGTCCGCATGTGTCCCTTCGGGTAGCACCTAGGTACAAGCCCATATGGTACATGGAAAGGCTGGAATAGGCACGAGTTGATCAAGATCGTCTTGCTACCCTTGGTCGTGAGTCTCGCTCGCCAGGGTTCAGCCTTGGACCGAACCCTAGTTACTAGAGGAGAAAGATCCTTAATCAGAACTCTAGAGGTAAGTGATGGGAAAATCCGCAATTCAAACCTAGCTATTTATTTTTCTCTATCTTTGTCTTGCATGCATGCTCCCAGCCATACTTTCACAGGAGAGTAATTTTCGCGAATGAAAAAGATTGTCAGTAGGTATTATTTACTTGGTCGCAAATTATAAGATGTCTTGGTTAGCTATTTAATCAACAAAATCATTTTATAATTTTGGTAGTGCTGTATAAAGATTAGACACATGGATTGCCAGAGAAGTGATTTGGTGCACTTGGACACCAATGCTCCTTCATTTTTAGATTTTTTGAAATTTTTAAAACCTCACACTTCTATTTCTTCAAAAATGATGGCGTTGAATATATAGATAGTCTCAAAAATCTGAAAGTGAAGGGAAGACTTGTCATGTGTGCCAAAGACCCTTTCCGGCATGTCCACACATATATACTCCATATAGCCTTGCATGCGAATTTAGGAGATTAAATTAGGTTAAACTGCGTTACGCCCGCACATGCTGCGCCCCCCGGATGCGCAAAGCAAAACGCGTTGGAGCTTGTCACATATGCGGCGACACAGTGATGAGCATGTGCCCGCGCCGCTCGGGCGAATAATCTATGCCTAATCAGCAGCGGTAATATTTTAACGCAGGGCTAGCGGTCTAGCTGGGGAACAGGAGATTACTGTAAGAGTAACCTGGCTAGATAGTAGTGACAAATCAAGGAGGCCATATGGTTAATAATTAATCGGCCTGTTATGTTGGATGGATCTTTTGCAAGCTGGGGGGCACGCGGTGAGGGGCCCTGCTGGCCACCTTGGGCAGTGTGATAACGCTAGCTTTCAGCGCTCGGCTCGTCAGGATCGAGGGCAGAGGGTACGTACGTACTTTTGTGTTTCCTAGTGCTTGCTGATGGGAGGCAGCACGGTGAGATCGACCCCGCGGGCTGGCTTCGGCTTGGCATCATGCCCTCGCTTACACGCCACCTCCGAGTTTATTCCTTTCTTTTACCTTCGTTGATGCGAGTCATCTGTACTAGCTTAGAATTAACGAGGGTATTTTTTTTTGGAAAGGCCTAACTATTTCTGCCATGGTTTTCGGTCATAATTTGTCAAGCCAAAGTTTATCAAGTATAGTAGTCATGTGGCTGAAAAATTAAGCGTCACAAAGTGTAGCAAACTTAGCAAAGTTTCACTCTATGATGGATAAGCCCTATAAATAATAAAGTGTGGCAAACAAGGTAAAAACAAACATATAAAAAATACCAAATTTTGGTTTGACAAGTTGTGGCCGGGAATCAAACCCTTAGTTTTATCAACGGGTTTTAGCTTTAGTCACTTTGGTCCTCCTCTTAATCCAAGCTTGCACACCACTACTGGAAAAACCATCTTTGGTTCGACGTGAACAAGGCCAGCAGTCCCGGCCTGTCACAGCCTGCGACTAGTGGGAGCACTAGTCCCGGGCCGTGAGGCCTCTAACGGCTAGAAACGGCCGTAGTCACTAGTCCCGGGCCGGACCAGTTCTTTAGTCCCGGTCGTGGACTATTAGTCCCGGGTCGTATCACGGCCCGGGACTAGTTGTCTACCACTATATATTCTGCTTCCTGTCCTGCTGTCCTAAAGCATATGGTGGCCATTTTTCTCAAAGAAGCAAGAGAGTTTATGCAATTTTTTTCTCAAGATTTGTCAAAGATTTAGTTTGCAAAGGGTTATACCATAATCAATGGGAAACTCTACAAAAGGAGCACTCCTGGTGTATACCTAAAGTGTGTTTCCCAGCTAGAAGGTATGGAAATCCTACGGGAAATCCATCTCGAAGATTGCGGGCATCACGCCGCTCCTCGATCGTTGGTCGCGAAAGCCTTCCGGCAAGGATTCTACTGGCTGACCGCGAAGGCGGACGCCGACAAGCTGGTTGAGACATGCATGGGATGCCAGTATTATGCCCGACAACCACATGTTCCTGCTGAAGAACTGCGAACAATACCAATAACTTGGCCGTTTGTGGTCTGGGGGCTAGACATGGTGGGACCGTTACAGACGGCACCTTGTGGGTTTACACATATGCTTGTAGCAGTTGATAAATTCACCAAATGGATAGAAGCTAAACCCATTAGAAAGCTTGATGGGGCAACTGCCCTCAGGTTTGTCCGGGATCTAGTGGTGAGATTTGGTCTCCCACATAGCATTATCACCGACAATAGCAGCAATTTATCACTCGAAGAAGTGGAGGCATATTGCTGGGAAAAAGGCATCCGACTTGACCTTGCATCTGTGGCACACCCACAATCCAACAGTCAGGTTGAGCGAGCCAATGGATTAATTCTGCAGGGAATCAAGCCACGTCTTGAGGCACCGCTACATAGAGTAGCTGGAGCCTGGGCGGAAGAATTGCCATCTGTGTTGTGGAGTTTATGAACTACACCCAACAGATCTACCGGCTACACCCCTTACTTCATGGTATATGGAGCAGAAGCCATCCTGCCCTCCGACATCCTCCACGATGCACCAAGAGTTGCCGTCTACGACGAAGATGATGCTGAAGAATCCAGACGCCTAGATGTGGACCTTCTCGAGGAGGAGCGCGTTTTGGCATGCCAAAGATCCGCCATCTACCAGCAGAAGCTACGCAGCTACCATAGTCGCCGTGTTCGGCATTGCTCGTTTAAAGAGGGGGATTTGGTGCTCCGACTTAAGCAGAAAAAGTCACACAAATTATCCCCGCCATGGGAAGGACCGTTCATCATAAGCAAGGCGCTGCTCAATGGGTCTTACTACCTTGTTGACAATCGTGAACTAAAGGATAGACCCAACAAGGATCATAAGCGTAAGCGATGTGACCTGGATGATGACTACCCGGAGCTTGATCGGCCATGGAACATAGCACAGCTACGTCCTTTCTACACTTAGCATTTTTATCTAATTGTGTATCTCTTATATGATCAATGAAATAAAGCTCTTTGGTTCACTCATATTTTTGAGTCTTTTACCTCCTTTAGTGTTCATTTTTGGATCATATAAAACCTTTATGCACAAGCTTTGCGTTTGCACTTGTGAAAATTCCGCCTACGGGCGTTAGCTTAAGTTTTCTGGTCTACACGTTCTTTGTCATTTTTCTGTGGATTCTGGAGTAGTGACTTGGAGAATCACCCTCAACGTCGGCGCTATGATGAGACTCGGAGGAATCTTGGTTGACGCTATCGATAGTGTTCCTGGGCACGAAGACGTCAACTTCCACCAACTCGGCAACTCTGGTGTCATAACCCGCGAGTGATGACAGGATGGCTTCGTGATCAATCTCCTTGCCGTCATCATCCACGTTGGGGATGCCAGAGGTCACCGTGTCAATGTTGGCATCGTCGTAGTGTGCCTTCACCATTGACAATGCCATCCTTGCACCAGCCCGTGCACATGAAGCTTTCCGACTACTTCATCACAAAGTCCGAAGCCTTGATATATATCTGGAGGGGCTTGGCAATCTCCTTGGCTTGGGCGATGGCGGTGTTGATGAAGTTGCCGGCAAGAACCATGCATTCCTTGTCCGAAGGAGGCGAGCAGGTTAAACCCATAGGCGCTGAAAATTCCGACAAGGATCGCATGAGTTCAATAAACTCTAAGTATCCAGACTACAGAAATACAAGGCGGAGGACACTTACTGAAGATGCTGGCCTTAGCCTGCCAGACGGTGTCCGCCAAGGATTCCTTCTCTTGTTGGAGGAGCTTAAACGCCTCGCTGTGGCGATGGTTTTGCTCATCAGCAGCTTGCTTCTGATCTTTTAAGATCGCAAGCTCCTCCTTCAAGCGATTGATCTCCGCGGAGGCAGAATCTTGCAGGGCTTTCATGGAATCTTCGTGCACCTTCAGCATCTCTTCCCTCTCCTTCTTAAGGATTTTGTTCTCACTGTCCAGCTGCTGAATGTGCTTGGACTGCTCGACAATATCCTTGGCCTTGGAGACATGCTCTGCAAGTCGGAGAAAACAAATACACAGTGAGTACTCGAAGAAGGAAGGCATAAAACCAAGACGGAATGCGCAAAAAAGAAAACAGACTCTTGTTTTTGATGATCTGTTCCTTCAAGATGGCAGTTTTACCCTTTTTGGCTTCAAGATCTGCGCGCATCTTCTGGTACTTGTCGTTGGCCATGCCCCGCCGAGCATTCTCGCATCTTCTGGTACTTGTCGTTCTTCTTGGAGCACCTAGTCGGAAACTTTCCATCTAGGCGATCGGGGGTTGCAGCGAAAGTTTTTCAACTTACCAATATGCTTATCTTTTCTTTAAAGCATCTAGTTGGAGCTACTTCAGTTCTCGATTAGAAGCTTGGGGGCTACAGTATAAAGTTTTAACTCAGAAAATGCTTAGCTTTCCTTTAAGCATCTAGTCGGAACTAATTCAGTTACAACTAGAGGCTTGGGGGCTACAGTATTGAAAAATATAAACATTGCGTATGCTACTCTTACAACATCTAGTCGGAATAATTTCTTCCATCTAAATGCTTGGGGGCTATAGTGAGAGCTCTTTCTAACTTAGTCACTCTTAGAGCATATAGATGCAAAACCTATGGTTTTCCGTCTACATCCTCGGGGCTACAGTGGGATACTCATAATGAAATGCAAAAGGCAAAGTAAAACTTACAAGTGCAATAATCTTGAGGTTTGTAGCACTCTCGGACAGTAGCTTGCCAAAGGAAATGCTATTTCCCCGCAAGATATCTGCTTGTCGGAGCAGCTCCTCAATCCCGCACGTCGGAGATGACGGCACTCCTCCAGGAACCATAGTTATGTTACTCGGCAGGAGCGCCGGGTAAACTATCTTCGGGAACTCGAAGGGTTTCTAGGGAGCAGAGGCGCCGCCTTCGGCAGAGGTACCAGCTCCCATTGCCGCCTTGCCTCTACCGATGGCATCCTTAGCCGGAGCTTCAGCCATTTGAAGAGCAGCGCTCTCCTGCGTCGCCTGCTCGCCGACAACAGCGAGTTCGGTAGAAGCGCCAGAGTCCACTTCCATGGCGGAAGGGCCTAGTGCCTCCTGAGCTTGAGAGTTTGTCGAGGAAAAGGAAGGCTTGACGGCAGGAGTAGCAGGGGCGATGACGGGGGAGGAGTCGCGATGCAGCATATCTTTGATATTTCTAGAAGCCCCCAAAGTCTTGGAGGTCTTCTTGAGGCTGGTTGGGGCTTTCTTCGTGAAACGTGCAAAGTGCATAAGTATATGAACAAGACAGATAAATAAGACAATGTTGGAGAATGAGAAGCTCACACTAATGGGGGTGCTTTGGCAAAAATCCTAGTGGATCTTTTATTTTCCGCCTCCAGGGCGGCGGTAGTCTTCTTGGAAGCTCCACCCTCCGTCTTCTTCTTCTTGCCTCCGTCGGCAGCGTCAGAGGTGGAGCTCTTCCGCTTTCGCGCCAACGGGACATTGTCGTCGGACACGACCGTGACTTCCTTCATCTTTGGATCGTAGATTTGGGCAGCCAGGTTGTAATCATCTAGATTGCTAAGCTGTTAAGGTAGAAATCACCGTGTTAGATGAAGTGGTAATGGCAAGACGGAGAAATTGGAGTATATGTCATACACGGAAAATACATATCTACCTTTGGGCACTTGCCTTCTACGTACATGTCGCAGGTGATGGTGAAGCCACGCTTCTTATCCTTCACCTTGATGATCTCCTTCAGGTGGAGCTTGACGGAGTCGCTCGAGAAGTTATCCACGGAGATCCGAAGGGTATCCCTTCGATCACTGGTATACTCGTGCATGAACTTCGCGCGGTGCTGTAGAGGCTGGATTCGTCTGATGAACCAGCACATGGCTAGGTCCAAGCCGGTCAAACACGTCTCTACGAACCATTCGATCCGCCTTATTGCTCGAGAAGAGTCGAGGTTGAAGGGAAGGGAGGCATGGGATCTCCATGTGGAAACTTCAGCAGCGGCTCCATCCGCGAAGTCCGGGTACGTTACTTCTCGGCCCGCCAAAGGAATGTCGGGGCCGTAGAAGTACGTCTGCTGCCAGTTTTTGCATGACTCATGGCCGACGATGTCGGGGAACCGCCGGCCAGGACAAATTTTGAAGCTTATGGTGCCGCAGTTCCTAAGCTCCTCCCTACTATGTACGGCTTCACGTTTGACGGTGAAGAAGTACACGAACAAGTCTAACCTAGGCCTAATCCCTAGGTAACCCTCACAAAGTGCCGCGAAGTTGCTAAGCACTAAGATGCTATTGGGGGAGAGGTTATGGGGTTGGACCTTGTAATGGTTCAAGACGGAGAGAAAGAAGTGGGAGATGGGCAAAGAAACGCCGCGTACCAGCTGAGCCTTGAGGTACACCTTTTCTCCGACTTGGGAGAAGGTGTCACCTCGCCGGCCGGCACCGCTCGCCAGGCAAGCCCCTCCGTCGCGGGGAGGTAGCCTTCGGCGACCATCTCTTGGATGTCGCGGTCGGTGATGTCCGAGTCGCGCCAGTCGCCCTTGTGCGAGTCTGGCTCTTCTTCCAGAGGATCTAGAGCCGCCAGATTATGGTCGCCGCCGGTGGTTTCAATCACCGCCGATGCGGGGATGACCAGGCCCTCTGGGGGCACGACGATGGAGCTCCCCGGCTTCGCCATGGCTTCGCTCGACCCCGCCATCGATGGGGAGGAGCTGCTGCTGGCCATGGGGTGCTAGAAGGATGCGACTGACGCAGATGGAAGCTAGGGTTTTCGAGGATTCTAGTGGAGAGCTCGAGGAGGCGTGCAGCTGGAGGAAGAAGACAATGACGCGAGAGAATGAGGTAAAAAGTGGCAAGTGTCCCACGGTTACTATTTATCATGCTCTGCGTCAAGATTCGTCCAGCTGATCGGACGGTTGTCGCGTAGACGACGTGTTCGTGAACGTGCGCGGTAATTTCGCCACGTCTCCAACCGCCGCCGCCAACGGTTCGTATCACTCACGCAGGAAAATCGGATATGATTGCGTTCTCTGCATGTGTGAGTTACGAGGCGTCGCTGACCTAAGCCTACGTCGTCCTAGCTAACACGGGTAGATGAGCCGTCGCATCTAAGATTCCGGCATGGACGGATTTAATCCGACTACGGAAGAGTATGATGGAAGATTCAGCATTTCTCCGGCTTACCATTCGAAGACGGAGAAAACCTTGCAGGGTTCTTTGGGAGGACTACAAGATATTGCTTGACGATTTGCCGACATCCATCTAGACGGAGCATTCAACGTGAAGAGGCAAGACGGCGCAAGATCTCGGAGTTCTCCGGGGGCTACTGTTGGGGATATGATATAAGGGTATCCTTATAGCATGTCTCTTATCTGACTAACCCGGGTGGCCCATAGTCGGTAGCATGGCCTATGGCCTGCTGGGCGGCCCAGTTAGGTGGATCTAGAAGGGAGGCCCATGCCGGATAAAGGAAGGCTACGGTGGAGTCACCAGCGTACCCGGAGCCTTGGAGTGCAAGATACACAAGACTAGTAATAGACGGTGTAGGAATCTGTAACCTGTCTGGCTAGGACTTTTCCCTGTAACCCTAGGACCTGACGACTATATAAGTCGGGCCTATGGGAGCCTTCAGGGCACAACCTAGTATCGATTCAGACAACCTCGCACAGCGAACCTATCTTTGTAACTCGGCTATTGCCCTTATAGTGATTTATAGCAGGAGTAGGATTCCACCGCCGTTGTGGGATCTGAACCTGGGTAAGTTGTGTTACCTTGTACCCGTCAACCGTCCGCCATACCCCACGTCTCTAAACACGCACTGTGAGGACCCCTCCATGGCGTACTCGTCGGCAATACCACGACAGCCACCCAGGTTATCCGGATAGGAGACATGCTATGAGGATACCCATATAGCATATCCCCAACAGTAGCCCCCGAAGAACTCCGAGATCTTGCGCCCTCTTGCCTCTTCACATGGAATGCTCCATCTAGATGGATGTCGGCAAATCATCAAGAAATATCTTGTTGTCCTCCCAAAGAACCCTGCAAGAATTCCTCCGTATTTAACTAGTAAGCCGGAGAATTGCTGAATCTTCCATCGTACTCTTCCATAGCCGGACTGGATCTGTCCATGCCGGAATCTTCTAATGTGATGGTTCATCTTCCTATGTCAGCTAGGGCGACGTAGACGTAGGTCAGCAATGCCTCGTAACTCACACATGCAGAGAACGCACTCATTTCCACTTTTCCCGCGCGAGCGATACGAACCGTTGGCGGCGATGGTTGGGACGTGGCGAATTTTCCGCGCACGCCTGCACACACGTCGTCTACGCGGCAACCGTACGATCAAGCTGCACGAATCTCGATGCTGGAGATCATAAATAGTAACTGTGGTGGAAAATTTACTTTTCACCTAATGCTCTCCTCGCATCATCTTCTTCCTCCAGCGAGCGCCCCCTCGAGCTCTCCGCGCAACTTGCAAAAAACCCTAACTCCCAATCTCGCCAGTCACCTCCAAACACTCGCAATGGCCAGCAGCAGTTCTTCTCCCTCGATGGCGGCGTCGGGCGAAGCCGCAACAAAGACAACGAGCTCCGTCGTCGTGCCCCCAGAGGGCCTGGTCATCCCCGTCTCTACGATGGTCGAGACCACCCGTGGTGACCATAATCCAGCGGCGTTAAAGCTGATGGAGGAGGAAAATGACTCCCACAAAGGCGACTGGAGCGGTTCAGATATCACGGACCGCGACATCAAGGAGTTGATCGTCGAAGGCTACCTTCCTGCGACGGAGGGGCTCGCCTGGCGGGCGGTGCCGGCCGGCGAGGTCACACCTTCTCCCCAATCCAGAGAAAAGGTGTACCTCAAAGCACAATTGGTACGCGGATTCTCCATTCCCATCTCTAACTTCTTCCTTGCTGTCCTCAATCATTACCGAGTACAGCCCCAAAACCTCTCTCCCAACAGTATCCTAGCGCTTAGAAATTACACGGCGCTTTGCGAGGGTTACCTATGGATTAGGCCTAGGCTAGATATCTTTGTCTATTTCTTCACCGTCAAACGCGAAGCCAGGGCCAGCAAGGATGAACTTAGAAATTGTGGCACCATTAGCTTCAAGATCCGTCCTGGCCAGCGGTTCCCCAACATCGTCGGCCACGAGTCCTGCAAGAACTGGCAGCATACTTACTTCTATGGTCCAGATATCCCTCTGGCTAACCGAGAAGTAACGTACCCGGACTTCGTCGATGGAGCCGCTGCCGATGCCTCGACATGGAGATCCCAGGCCTCCCTTCCCTCCGACATCGACGCTTCACGCGCTATAAGGCGGATATAGTGGTTCATAGAGACGGGTTTGACCAGCTTGGACCTAGCCATGTGCTGGTTCATCAGGCGAATCCAACCTCTGTAGCACCGCTCGAAGCTGATGCACGAGTATACCAACGATAGAAGGGATATCCTCCGCATCTCCATGGACAAATTCTCGAGCGACTCTGTCAAGCTTCGCCTCAAGTACATCGTCAAGGTAAAGGACAAGAAGCGTGACTTCGCCATCACCTACGAAATGTTCGTAGAGAGCAAGTGCCCAAAGGTAACTTCTTATTTTCTGTGTATGACATATACTCCAGTTCTTCCGTCTTAACCCTTTTCATCTCATCTAACACGGTGACCTCTCACTTAACAGCTTAGTGATCTAGAGGAGGATAGCATGGCTGTCCAAATCTATGATCCAAAGATGAAGGAAGTCATGGTCATGTCCAACGATGATGTTCCGTTGTCGCAAAAGCGGAAGAGCTCCACCTCCGACGCTGGTGACGGAGGCAAGAAGAAGAAGACGGAGGGTGGAGCCTCCAGGAAGACTACCGCCCCCTTGGAGGCGGAGAAAAGAAAGACTACTGGGATCCCCTTTGCCAAAGCACCCCCTCTTGTGTAAGCTTCTTTCTCTCCAACATTGTCCATTTATCTGTTGTGTTCATGTACTTATGCATTTTGCACGTTTCAGTAAGAAAGCTACGACCAGCTTGAAGAAGACCTCCAAAACATCGGGGGCTTCTAGAACCATCAAGGACATGCTGCATCGCGACGCATCTCCCGCCATCGCCCCTGTCACTCCCATCGTCAAGCCTTCCTCCGCTCCTACTAGCTCACAAGCTAAGGAAGCATCTGGCCCTTCTGCCATGGAAGTGGACTCAGGTGCCTCTACCGAGCTTTCTGTTGTCGGCAAACAGGCGACGCAGGAAAGTGCCGCACACCAAATGGCTGAAGCTCCGGCTAAGGATGCCATCGTTTGCGGTATGGCGGTGGTGGAAGCTGGTACTTCTGCCGAAGGCGGCGCCCCCGCACCCAAGAAAACCATAGAGTATCCAAAGATAGTCTATCCGGTACTTACACCGGGTAGCACTGCTCTGGTTCCTGGTGCAGCGCCGACATCTCTAATGTGCGGTCTAGAGGAGCTTCTCCGGCAAGCAGAGATCTTGCAGGGAAACAGTGTATCCTTCGGCAAGCTGCTGGCTGAGAGTGCTACTAACCTCAAGATCATTGCACTTGTAAGTTATTTTTGCCTTTTCCATTTCATATGAATATCCCACTGTAGCCCTCGAGGATGTAGATGGAAAACCATAGGTCTTTGCGTCTAGATGCTCTAAGAGTGACTAAGCTAGAAAACTTCTCATTGTAGCCCCAATCATATAGGTGGAATGAATTATTCTGACTACATGCTTTAAGAGTAGCATACGCAGTGTTTATAAATTTCAATACTATAGCCGCCAAGCTTCTAGTTGTAACTGAATTAGTTCCGACTAGATGCTTAAAGAGAAGCTAAGCATACATCCGAGTTAAAAACTTTATACTGTAGCCCCCAAGCTTCTAATCAAAAACTGAATTAGTTCCGACTAGATGCTTAAAGAAAGACTAACCATATTGCTAAGTTAAAAACTCTCGCTGTACCCCCGAGCGTCTAGGTGGAAATTTTCCAGCTAGATGCTCCAAGTAGACCAAACAACGTTTAACTTTTCTTTTTTCCATAGAACGAGAATGCTCGGAGGGGCATGGCCAACGACAAGTACCAGAAGATGCTCGCGGACTTGGAATCCGAAAAGGGTAAAACTACCTTCTTGAAGGAACAGATCATCAAGAGAAAGCACATGTTTTTCCTTTCTTTTTCGTATTCTGACTTAAACTTGTGTATTCTCCGAGTACTCACTATGTACTTTGCTTTCTCTGACTTGCAGAAACCATTGCCAAGGCTAAGGACATTGTCGAGCAATCCAAGCACATTCAAGAGCTGGATAGCGAGAACAAGATCCTTAAGCAGGAGAGGAAGGACATGCTGAAGATGCATGAAGAATCAATGAAATCTCTGCAGGACTCCGCCACCGTGGAGATGAACCGCTTGAAGGAGGATATCTCGATCTTAAGAGATCAGAAGAAAGTTGCTGATGAGCAGAATCAATGCCATCATGAGGCGTACAAGCTCCTCCAACAAGAACGGACTCCTTGGCGGATACCCTCTGGCAAGCTGAGGCTAGCATCTTCAGTAAGTGATTCTCCGTCTTGGATTTCTGTAGTCTAGATACTCTAAATTTTTGAACTTATGTGCTCCTTTGTCGGAATTTGCAGATCCTACGGGTTTAACCCGGTCGCCTCCTCTGGCAAAGGAATCCATGGTTCTTTCCGGTAACTTCATCAACACCGCCATCGCGTGTAAGATCCCTCCTTTGTAAAGGAAAAGGATCCCTGTGATTGCAATGCTAGTCCCTGGATCATTGCTAGCATCCACAGTTTAAGATGAAGTACACAGATACAAAGGTCATTTATTACATCCATTCCAGAGATAAAACGTAGTCTTTTACAACTCATGGCCACAGGCCTAATACAAGAGTTTTGGAATAAGTAAATAAACGCAAGTCTTCATCTTCATGTGCCACGGGCAAGCATGTTGAGTGTAGACTCATGACTCCTAATCATCATCGGGGTAACCTGCAACATCACAAGTTACAGCCACAGTGGGTCAATACTTTGGAATAGTATTGGCAAGTGATACCTTAGTAAATTTTAAGTGGACTATATTACTATATGCATTTTTGGCTAAGTGTAGATTGGCTTGCTTTGCTCAAAATAGGTTTTTCCTATTAGTTGAAATCACTAAGTTTTTCTTTGTCAAAACTTTCCCAAGAAACCACCAATAGACATTGGGGTCCTTCACCCTTGTTCACCCACAAGTTTTACTTAGAAGTTGGAGTGATGAGATTCTTGTAGCTTCCATGTCTTGATGCTCAATTTGTCCATTGCCATGGACTTGGCTAAGTACTTAGATTTTCCATCTGCAGAGGTTGTGCACTTTCCCCACCAGACTTGGTTTCCCAAGACAGGACCTTTCAGAAGCCTTTCCTTAGTCAAATGGACGCGCTCCAACCTATCATTCCCACTACCACCAACTGTCCAAGTGACTAAGTTCTAGCAACCTATATGATCATGGCAGAGCCCATATTGCCAAGTGGTTGCACTGTAAGCTTTCTCAACACTTGGCCTCCAAATCCCTTTGTGCCTGGGTGGCATACCACAAGTGAGATACACAAGCCATATCCATGGCCTTGTGTAACCACTCAACCAAAAACCACCATTCAAGTCCCATTCCACCCAGGAAGTTCATTGACTTAGTTGTTTTATTAAGAAAAGCATAAGTCCAAAAGACTTAGAATTATTTTCATCATAGCATGTACATACTTTACCAACCCTTGGTTTGCTACAAGCTAGGCTAAGCATGGCATAGTAACTTAACTTAGGAAATTCCCTAGCAATTCTACAATACTACAACTACTTAGGATTTCCCAACATAGCATTTGGCAAAAGTAGCATGCAAGACTTAGCAAAAATAATTCTAATGCTTATTCAAAATAAAGGGGTGGAAATATCATGAAGTATCACTTGCCTTGGTAATGGGGAGAGCAGCACTCTTCACAATCACAGTCACTAGCAAAATCTACACAAAGTTTGTAGCACAAAATTACACACAATTCATATACAAACAAAAATATGAATGCATGCATGCAAGAAATGCTAAGTGATGATTTTTGAAGCGGCGGTCGCTGGCGGCGGTCGCTTGGATCGCCATCTAACGGCTAATATTGCTTTGACCTAACTCTGGCGGCGCAGCGGCGGTCGCTGGCGGCGGCGAGGTCAGATGGTGGCGGCGCTGGTGAAATAGGAAGCGGGGAAGGATGGGGAGGTGCTTACCGCGTTCGTGTCGTCGTGCTGGTTCTCAACGTGTGATTCGTTTGACGAGGGGAGCTCAGGGTCAGCAGCAATTCCTCGCCGGAGTCGTCGTTTGCGTCGGGTGGTCTTGGACGTGCTCGGAGACTGTGCTGTGGTTAGTCCCGAGGAAAAAGGAGGATGTAGTTAGACGCGCAAGACGATGCTAGTCACGTGAGTGTCAACGAGAGGGAAAGGGGCGGTCGGAGATTACCACTGGAGGTCGTCGGAGTTGAAGCCGAAGACGGTGGCGCTCAGTCGCTTGCGTTGCCGACGTTCTGGGTCACGCACGGGCGAGCTAGTGGTACTGGGAGGTGCGCGAGGTCAAATGGAGTCTGCTCGTGTGAACCAGGAGCAGAGGGGTGGTCAGGGTTGGCCGGAATCGTGGATGCAGTTCGTCGGAGCAGCGAGGTTGCGGTGAGCAATTCTCGTAGCCTGGGGGCGCTCTGGGCTTGGGGTTTGGGGAAGAATGGAGAGGGGGCAGAGGGGGTTTTAGTAGCCAGGATACTAGCGAGATTTACTCGTGCATTTACGCGAATTGAAGCTGTGAATCAAACAGGAAACGCCCGGCGTCAATTGGGGAAGAACCAGTCGCAGGGGTGGAGACGACGATACCCGTGTGGGCCGCGGTTGTCAGCGAGAGGGGAGGAGAGGGACTGGGTCCTTCCTGTCATTGAGCCAGTGGGTGCGGGGGTGGGTGAAATAAAACGTTTCGCGGGGGTGGGAACTGCTGGGCTAGCTGGGCCGAGTTGGGCTGGGTTGGCCAGATTGGCTGGTCGTCTATTTTTTTCCTCTTTACTCCTTTTCTTTTTCTGATTGTTTTTCTAGAAATGGTTTTCAAACCCTATTTCAAATAATTTTGAATACAAACCTTCTCTATCTTTTTGTACTGTGTTCCTTGCACCCAAATAAGTGTCAAACTGCTCTGTTCACTCAGACTTACTTGGGTCATTTGAAAATAATAAAATAAAACCAAGCCTTTTAGGAGATATAAATATGCATGAATTTGGTTTTATTTTATACATTGCTTTGAAACTTTGCTCAAGCTTTTGGAAAACACTTAAGTTTGAACTCAAAACATTCTGAATGAATAAAAGCACCTTTCTCATTAGCATGTAGCACAAAGGCTAGAGTTTTTTTATACATAAAATAATGAGCAACATTTGCTCCTATTTTTGAAATGATTTTGAGATGAAACCCTAAATGATGATGGATGCATGGATGATATGCATGAGTTTTGAAACATGATTTTAGGGATGTTACAAATCTAACCCCCTTAAGGTGAATCTCGCCCTCGAGATTCGTATTGGCTAGCAAATAGGTGAGGGTGGTCTTTCCGAAGATCATCTTCTCTTTCCCATGTTGCTTCCTCTTCGGTATGATGGTTCCATTGCACTTTTCAAAACTTGATAGTCTTTGTTCTCGTGACTCTTTCTGCAGTCTCAAGAATCTTGATAGGCTTTTCTTCATAAGTGAGATCACTTTCTAGTTGAACTTCTTCCAAAGGTATGGTATCCTTCAAAGAAGATTCTTCCATTTCTGGGTGACATTTCTTAAGCTGACTCACATGAAATATATTATGGACTACTGATAGAGATGCCAGCAGTTCAATCTCATATGCAACTTCTCCTTTGCGACTCAGAATCTTGAATGGCCCAACATATCTTGGTGCTAACTTTCCTTTGACTCTGAATCTTTTCACTCCACGGAGTGGTGATACTCTAAGATAGGCTCTATCACCAACTTCGTAGGTGACTTCTCTACGCTTAGGATCTGCGTAGATTTTCTGTCGGGACTGTGCTATCTTCAACCTGTCCTTAACCAATTTGACTTTCTCTTCGGCTTCTTTGATAAGATCTGGCCCGAATAAACTTCTTTCTCCCACACCATTCCATAACAATGGGGTGGTACATTTTCTTCCGTAGAGAAACTCAAACGGTGCCATCTCAATGCTGGCTTGATAGCTGTTGTTATAAGAAAATTCTGCGTAAGGCAGACTTTCATCCCAACTTGCTCCATAATCTAGGGCACATGCTCTCAACATGTCTTCCAGAATTTGATTAGTCCTTTCTGTTTGTCCATCGGTTTGAAGATGAAAAGCAGTACTGAATTCCAACCTCATTCCCAATGACTCATGTAGCTGTCTCCAAAAATGGGAAGTGAACTGAGTTCCCCTATCGGACACAATACTCTTAGGCACACCGTGAAGGCATACAATTCTACTCATGTAGATTTTGGCTAACTTGGCACTTGTATAAGTTGTCTTCACGGGTATGAAATGAGCCACTTTAGTTAGGCGATCTACTACTACCCATATGGTGTCATATCCTGATCTGGTCCTTGGTAATCCGGTAATGAAATCCATACCAATCTTGTCCCATTTCCAATCAGGGATAGGTAGTGGTTGAAGCAAACCTGCTGGTTTCTGATGCTCCGCTTTTACTCTACTACACACATCACACAAAGCAATATGTTCGGCGATGTCTCTCTTGAGATTGTTCCACCAAAATCTTTCTTTCATGTCCATGTACATTTTGGTGTTACCCGGGTGAATAGAATACAGAGAGTTGTGGGCTTCTT
The DNA here is from genome assembly GCA_916181665.1 of Avena sativa. NCBI lineage: Eukaryota > Viridiplantae > Streptophyta > Magnoliopsida > Poales > Poaceae > Avena > Avena sativa. The sequence continues at coordinate 433,091,939 of OV702280.1, forward strand.
GCAGAATCATTTTCCGCATCTCCGGATCTTGCGGAACACAAATACGTTTCCCGTGCCATAAAGTACCTTGTTCGTCTACATGGAAACTTTTAGCTTTCCCTAGGTCAATATTTTTCTTAATCTCTTCAATTTCCCTATCAGTCTTTTGAGCTTCTTGAATCTTGTCAAACAAAGTGGGTTGGACATCTAAATACATGAGATGTCCTTCAGGCACAATCTCCAATCTGAGTTCTTTGAATTGATTACACAGATCATCTGGCAATTCTCCTTTGGTAAGGCCATTCACAAAAACCTTACGACTTAGAGCATCTGCTACAACATTTGCTTTACCGGGGTGGTATTGCAAACTTAAGTCATAATCCTTGATAAGCTCTAACCATCTTCTTTGTATCATATTGATTTCCTTTTGGGTGAAGATATACTTCAAACTCTTGTGATCGGTGAACACTTCGCAACGCTTTCCCAAAAGGTAATGTCTCCATGTTTTGAGTGCATGGACGACGGAGGCTAACTCTAAATCATGAGTAGGATAGTTTACTTCATGAGTTTTGAGTTGTCTCGAGGCATAGGCCACAACTTTACCGTCTTGCATAAGTACGGCTCCCAAACCTTGATGAGACGCATCACAATATACTTGGAAATCCTTTTCCAAATCTGGCAGACATAAAATTGGTGCTGTCACAAGTCTCTTCTTCAATTCTTGAAAGCTTACTTCACAACCTTCAGACCAAGCAAACTTCTTGTCTTTCTTTAACAATTCAGCCATGGGCTTAGCAACCTTTGAGAAATTCTCAATGAATCTTCTGTAGTAACCTGCTAAGCCAAGGAAACTACGAACTTATTTTACATTCTTGGGAGATTCCCATTCCGTCACAGCTGAAACTTTAGCAGGATCAACTGCCACACCATCCTTTGTCATAACATGACCAAGAAAACCAACTTCCTCTAACCAAAACTCACACTTGCTCAATTTAGCATAAATTTTATGCTCTCTTAACTTTTCAAGTATCAAACGCAAGTGTCCTTCATGCTCTTCCTTGCTCTTGGAGTAGACTAAGATGTCATCGATGAAAACGACAACGAACTTGTCAAGAAATTCCATGAACACCTTGTTCATCATATTCATGAAGTATGCCGGAGCATTGGTTAAGCCGAAAGGCATTACGGTATACTCATACAATCCATACCTTGTGGTGAATGCTGTTTTAGGTATGTCTTGCTCTCTTATCTTGAGTTGAAAATAGCCTGACCGGAGATCAATTTTCGAGAACACACATGCTCCTTCAAGCTGATCAAATAAGTCGTTGATTCTAGGCAAAGGATATTTGTTCTTGATAGTCACCTCGTTGAGTGAACGGTAATCTATGCATAACCTTTGGCTTCTATCCTTCTTCTCCACGAACAAAACTGGGGCTCCCCAAGATGAAGAACTTGGTTGGATAAATCCTTTCTGCAACTGTTCTCCTAGTTGCTTCTTGAGCTCCTTCAGTTCATCAACTGACATTTTGAATGGTCTCTTTGCTATTGGTCCAGCACCTGGTACCAAATCTATCAGAAATTCCACATCTCTATCTGGTGGCATTCCTGGCAACTCTTCCGGAAACACATCCGGATACTCACATACAATTGGCACACTGTCCATGCTAACCCCCTTAAGAGAATTAAGCTTACTTCCTTTGGATTCAAAGTTTGACTTGAACTTAATCCGTTTTATTTCCGGGGTTGTGAGTGCAACAGTACGATTAGCACAATCTAGTACTCCTTCATACTTAGCCATCCAATCCATTCCCAATATTACGTCCAGTCCTTGGGAATCTAGGATTATCAGGCTTACTAGAAACTTATGTTTTCCAAATTCTATTACCAGATCCCGGCATCCAAGACTTACTATCATATCTCCACCCGGAGAACTAACTTTTATTGGACACCCAATGTTTTCAGACGGTAACCCATTTCTATCAACAAATGCCTTTGATATGAATGAATGTGATGCACCAATATCAAAGAGTACAAATGCTGGAATGGAATTGAGTCTGAACTTACCTGCAACAGCGTCAGGTTCCTCATAGACCTCCTCCACACTGATGTGGTTCACCTGTCCTTTCTGGAAAGGATTGGGCTTGACAGGTCCTTCAACTTTCTTTTCGGGGCACTCATTTGCATAGTGTCCCATCTTCTTCCATTTGAAGCACTCAACCTGACTGATGTCCCTTTTAGCAGGCTGACTTCCACTTCCACTACCATTCCCACTGTGGTGGCTCTTATGTCCACTCTTGTGGTTCTTGTACTTGTCATTGTCATGACTGCGGTGATGCTTGTTGTCATGACGGTTGTGGTTGTGGTGCTTGTTGAATTTCCCATGCTTATGGGATCCTGAGCTTCCACTGTCATCATAGTGAGATCGTTTGTGAGATGATCTCGAGTTGTGCTTGTCGGAGTGTTTCCTCTTCCTACTCTCGACTTGCTTCATTTTGTTCTCCAATATAGCAGCCTTGTCACAGAGCGACTGATAAGTGGGAACATATGCCACAGCCAGCTGCAGGTTCAGCTCATCATTTAAGCCTTCCAGAAATTTTTCCTTCCTTTTGGCATCTGTGTCAACCTCATCCGGTGCATAACGCGCCAGATTGTTGAACTCCTCTATGTATTCAGCCACGCTGCGGTGGCGCTTCTTCATATTGTGGAACTCCTTTTTCAGGCTCATTATTCCTGATGAGATATGAGCAGTGCGAAAGCCATCTTCAAAGATAGCCCAAGTCACCTCATCTATAGGAGTAGTGATTTGGAAGTTGTCCCACCATGTGGCGGCTGGCCCTTCCAGCAGATGTGCTGCAAATCTGACCTTTTCAGCGTCCGTGCAGCCCACGGTCACCAAGTCCTTGTTCACAGAACGTAGCCAATCATTGGCCACCATGGGATCAGTTGTCCCCGAGAACTTAGCTGGCCTCAAACGCAGAAATCTGGTGAGCATATCAAAGCCCGGAGGGTTGTTGTTGTTGTTGTTGTTATTGTTGTTGTTATTGGGGTTGTTGTTGTTGTTATTCTGGTTTTGGATGAATGTTGTCATCATTTGCATAAGCTGTGTTTGAGCATTCATCATTTGCTGCATTTCCGGGGTGATGTTGTTGGGGTTGGGGTTTGCGCGACGGGGAGGCATCTGTGGTTTGTTCAAATAGAGATAAGAATGAGATAACCATAGATGTTTTATGCACATTACATCATAAGCAAACACAAGCATGCAACACAAGGATAAAAGTTCAACAACCAGATAACAAGTTCATGAAGTAAAACACACAAGTGGCAAGCCATCCACATGTCGGATGGTCCAATAACGACTTCACAAATAACAAGTATGATAATAAAAGATAAACGAGTAGTCAAGTCTACTCATCAGCATCAATCTCCTCCTCGACAAAAGTAAGACCTGCGTTCTCCATCGCGGTCTTGTTCTCCTCAATAGTAGTAGTCAAGGAATCGATCTTGGCCTTGAGAGCCCTCTTCTGGGAGCGAAGCCTCTCGATCACCATCTGCTGCTGCTCTAGCTCGAAATCCTTGGACTTCAGTTCTTCAGTCATGTCCCGGATCTTCTTGTTCCTATCCTGGACGCGTTTCTCCTGACTCTTTAACTTACGGTCCTGGGTCTCGAACTTCGCCTCCATTTCCTTGACTATCTCATCCTGCTGTGCGAAAAGCTTGTCCTTCTCGCGAAGCTGCACCTGGAGCTCGTCATTGTTGAGCATGACATTGGTCCTGTCCGTGTCCACGTGCCTAATGAGAGACTCTAAGTCCTGGAGATAGAGACGTATCGGCTCTGCTGCGTCCCTCGTGTCGTCCTCTAAGTCGATGGACTCTCCATCATCATCACGTCTTCCGAAGACGTGGAAGTGTGTGCCTCTAACCTGTCGGGAGTGACGGCCTAGCAGACGTCCTATCAGGTCCTGCATGACTACCTCCATGCCTCTCTCCCTGTCGTCGTGCATCAGCTTGAAGACGATGGCCTCCGTAGTAGGCTCTGTCTAGCGTCCGTGCTGGTTCACCTTGAAGCCCCAGAGGTCCTTCCTCTCGAACTTGGTGAGTGGATGCACCATGATGGTGGGAAGAGGGAGATCGAGCAAAGTGGTAAGCTCAACGATACGAGGACCAAAGCGGGTAACCTGGAACTCCTCAACGGTGCTGATGGTAATAGGCATCTATTTATAAGATAGAAAAGTTAGAACAACACTATTTAAGATAAAACAAAGACAAACATCACATACACATCCTTGGAACACAAAATCACACAAGTCATGCATACATGAATCCATTACATCAATCAAGGTCCAAACTTATTTAAGGTATCATTTTGGAAAATAAGGTGATAGGTGGTGGTCCAACTAACGAAGTGCGTTTACAATCCTATCTCACTAGATCTGTTGGCTAACACAATGTTCCTAGAGGCAATCAGCCTATCTTGCTCACATGATTCCATCACTAAGTCTATAATATCTCCCCTTAAGGTTTGGTTGGTGGCTTCCAACTCTTGGGTATGTTCCTTCTCTTTCTCTAAGTCTTTTTGGAGGTTGAGCATTCTGCACTTGACTCTAGCACTAAGTTCTTTGATAGTCCTCCAAGATGCTTCTCTTGCTGACTCAAAGAATGTAGTGTGCATCACAGTGTTGGTGTACATGCAGAATCCTCTTTCTTTGTGGTTGTCTTCCTTGTTTTTGTACAAGTGAAGTTGCACCCACCAGTACTCCACTCCTTCATCCATCACTGGAAAGCCTTTGTACACAGCTGCACCATATGCTTCCATTGCCACCATGAGGTCCTTGAGAATATTGGGAAACTCAGTTTCACACTCCAAGGTCATGGTCATGAGTGGTCCTTTCTTCACGGCTTCGTTGATGGAGTTCATCTACAAGTAGAGATGAGAATGAGAAGATTAGAAAAGTTTACGAGAAGATTAGACAAGTGTAGAAGTAGTTGAAAATTTTTCCTTAGTGGTTTTCGAATCCTAGGGTCATAATCCTACAGGCAACACAGTGCTCTGATACCATCTGTAAGATCCCTCCTTTGTAAAGGAAAAGGATCCCCGTGATTGCAATGCTAGTCCCTGGATCATTGCTAGCATCCACAGTTTAAGATGAAGTACACATATACAAAGGTCATTTATTACATCCATTCCAGAGATAAAACATAGTCTTTTACAACTCATGGCCACAGGCCTAATACAAGAGTTTTGGAATAAGTAAATAAACGCAAGTCTTCATCTTCATGTGCCACAGGCAAGCATGTTGAGTGTAGACTCATGACTCCTAATCATCATCGGAGTAACCTGCAACATCACAAGTTACAGCCACAGTGGGTCAATACTTTGGAATAGTATTGGCAAGTGATACCTTAGTAAATTTTAAGTGGACTATATTACTATATGCATTTTTGGCTAAGTGTAGCTTGGCTTGCTTTGCTCAAAATAGGTTTTTCCTATTAGTTGAAATCACTAAGTTTTTCTTTGTCAAAACTTTCCCAAGAAACCACCAATAGACATTGGGGTCCTTCACCCTTGTTCACCCACAAGTTTTACTTAGAAGTTGGAGTGATGAGATTCTTGTAGCTTCCATGTCTTGATGCTCAATTTGTCCATTGCCATGGACTTGGCTAAGTACTTAGATTTTCCATCTGCAGAGGTTGTGCACTTTCCCCACCAGACTTTCTTTCCCAAGACAGGACCTTTCAGAAGCCTTTCCTTGGTCAAATGGACGCGCTCCAACCTATCATTCCCACTACCACCAACTGTCCAAGTGACTAAGTTCTAGCAACCTATATGATCATGGCAGAGCCCATATTGTCAAGTGGTTGCACTGTAAGCTTTCTCAACACTTGGCCTCCAAATCCCTTTGTGCCTGGGTGGCATACCACAAGTGAGATACACAAGCCATATCCATGGCCTTGTGTAACCACTCAACCAAAAACCACCATTCAAGTCCCATTCCACCCAGGAAGTTCATTGACTTAGTTGTTTTATTAAGAAAAGCATAAGTCCAAAAGACTTAGAATTATTTTCATCATAGCATGTACATACTTTACCAACCCTTGGTTTGCTACTAGCTAGGCTAAGCATGGCATAGTAACTTAACTTAGGAAATTCCCTAGAAATTCTACAATACTACAACTACTTAGGATTTCCCAACATAGCACTTGGCAAAAGTAGCATGCAAGACTTAGCAAAAATAATTCTAATGCTTATTCAAAATAAAGGGGTGGAAATATCATGAAGTATCACTTGCCTTGGTAATGGGGAGAGCAGCACTCTTCACAATCACAGTCACTAGCAAAATCTACACAAAGTTTGTAGCACAAAATTACACACAATTCATATACAAACAAAAATATGAATGCATGCATGCAAGAAATGCTAAGTGATGATTTTTGAAAACTCTACCAAGCAAGTGCATGAAACATAAACATAACCAAGTCAAAAAGTTTGCTAACTAAACTTATTTAGCCCTAAAACAATTTGCTAAACAAAATCTATACTCAAAATGGACCTAGAAATGTTTCTGCATACAAAGTCATTTTAACAGAAACTTTTTGTTAAACACATTGCAGATTCAGAAAGGGCTTGACTCACTGATTCCAACGGTATAAAATTTGCAAAAATCTAACGTGGGAATCAAAAGTTATAGCCCTTTGAAATTTGGATCTAAATCTGATTTGAAATTCTGTTTTAATTCAAACCCTAGCCACGCGTCGCGATATTACTGGCGCGTACCGGTTCGCTCGGATCAGTAACGTGGACCGCGGGATCTAAATACATCGCACGGTCCTGATTGCGTACCTCTTCGCTGATAAGTGATTCTATCCTGTCGCTTGGATCGCCATCTAACGGCTAATATTGCTTTGACCTAACTCTGGCGGCGCAGCGGCGGTCGCTGGCGGCGGCGAGGTCAGATGGTGGCGGCGCTGGTGAAATAGGAAGCGGGGAAGGATGGGGAGGTGCTTACCGCGTTCGTGTCGTCGTGCTGGTTCTCAACGTGTGATTCGTTTGACGAGGGGAGCTCAGGGTCAGCAGCAATTCCTCGCCGGAGTCGTCGTTTGCGTCGGGTGGTCTTGGACGTGCTCGGAGACTGTGCTGTGGTTAGTCCTGAGGAAAAAGGAGGATGTAGTTAGACACGCAAGACGATGCTAGTCACGTGAGTGTCAACGAGAGGGAAAGGGGCGGTCGGAGATTACCACTGGAGGTCGTCGGAGTTGAAGCCGAAGACGATGGCGCTCAGTCGCTTGCGTTGCCGACGTTCTGGGTCACGCACGGGCGAGCTAGTGGTACTGGGAGGTGCGCGAGGTCAAATGGAGTCTGCTCGTGTGAACCAGGAGCAGAGGGGTGGTCGGGGTTGGCCGGAATCGTGGCTGCAGTTCGTCGGAGCAGCGAGGTTGCGGTGAGCAATTCTCGCAGCCTGGGGGCACTCTGGGCTTGGGGTTTGGGGAAGAATGGAGAGGGGCAGAGGGGGTTTTAGTAGCCAGGATACGAGCAAGATTTACTCGTGCATTTACGTGAATTGAAGCTGCGAATCAAACAGGAAACGCCCGGCGTCAATTGGGGAAGAACTAGTCGCGGGGGTGGAGACGACGATACCCGTGTGGGCCGCGGTTGTCATTGAGAGGGGAGGACAGGGAGTGGGTCCTTCCTGTCATTGAGCCAGAGGGTGCGGGGGCGGGTGAAATAAAACGTTTCGCGGGGGTGGGAACTGCTGGGCTAGCTGGGCCGAGTTGGGCTGGGTTGGCCAGATTGGCTGGTTGTCTATTTTTTTCCTCTTTACTCCTTTTCTTTTTCTGATTGTTTTTCTAGAAATGGTTTTCAAACCCTATTTCAAATAATTTTGAATACAAACCTTCTCTAGATTTTTGTACAGTGTTCCTTGCACCCAAATAAGCGTCAAACTCCTCTGTTCACTCAGACTTACTTGGGTCATTTGAAAATAATAAAATAAAACCAAGCCTTTTAGGAGATATAAATAGGCATGAATTTGGTTTTATTTTATACATTGCTTTGAAACTTTGCTCAAGCTTTTGGAAAACACTTAAGTTTGAACTCAAAACATTCTGAATGAATAAAAGCACCTTTCTCATTAGCATGCAGCACAAAGGCTAGAGTTTTTTTATACATAAAATAATGAGCAACATTTGCTCCTGTTTTTGAAATGATTTTGAGATGAAACCCTAAATGATGATGGATGCATGGATGAGATGCATGAGTTTTGAAACATGATTTTAGGGATGTTAGATCGCGCAAGCCAAAGAGATTGCCAAGCCCTTCCAGATCAACATCAAGGCATCAGACTTTGTGGCGAAGTTCTCGGAAATCCTGCGCCGAGTCCCCGAGCGTATCACAAGTTGGAAAGCTTCATGTGCACGGGCCGGTGCAAGGATGGCGCTATCCATGGTGAAGGCACACTACGAGAATGCCGACATTGACACGGTAACCTCTGGCATCACCGACGTAGATGACGAAGGACAAAAGATAAACCATGAGGCTATCTTGTCGTCACTAGCGGGTTATGACACCAGAGTCGCCGAGTTGGTTGACGTTAACGTCTTCGTGCCAATGAACACCATCGATGGCGGAGACCAAAGCTCCTCCGAGTCTCTTCACACTGCTAACTTCGAGGGTGATTCTCCTGCTGCTGATGACGCTGCTCCCAAGTCGCCTGCGCCAAAGGAATGTTTCATCTTTGATGCGTATGCAGAAAAAACTATGTATTAACTTAAGGCGGAAAACAATGATGTATGTCCTGCTACTTAAGAACTAGTTCTAGCATGTATATATTTTTTAAGCAAGTGTTGGCTTATCCATTACTTTGGTTCTTATGCTTGACTTTTCGTGAGTCGGAAGACTCGTTGTCGGAACCATGCGCTCAGGTGATGATGCCCAATGGCATCGTCAATAACCTAAGCACAAAATCACCGACAATAAGTGCCAAAAGTCACTACTCCAGAATCCACATAAAAACGACAAAGAACGTGTAGACTAGAAAACTTAAGCTAACGCCCGTAGGCGGAATTTTCACAAGTGCAATCGCAAAACTTGTGCATAAAGGTTTTATATGATCCAAAAATGAACACTAAAGGAGGTAAAAGACTCAGAAATATGAGTGAACCAGAGAGCTTTATTTCATTGATCATATAAGAGGTACACAATTAGATAAAAAATGCTAAGTGTAAAAAGGACGTAGTTGTGCTATGTTCCATGGTCGGTCAAGCTCCGGGTAGTCATCATCCGGGTCACGTCGCTTACGCTTATGATCCTCGTTGGGTCTATCCTTCAGTTCACGATTGTCAACGAGGTAGTAAGACCCATTGAGTAGCGCCTTGCTTATGATGAACGGTCCTTCCCATGGCGGGGATAATTTGTGTGACTTCTTCTTCTTAAGTCAGAGCACCAAATCCCCCTCTTTAAATGAGCGATGCCGAACGCGACGACTATGGTAGCTGCGTAGCTTCTGCTGGTAGATGGCGGATCTTTGACATGCCAAAACGCGCTCCTCCTCGAGAAGGTCCACATCTAGGCGTCTGGATTCTTCAGCGTCATCTTCGTCGTAGGCCGCGACTCTTGGTGCATCGTGAAGTATGTCGGAAGGTAGGATGGCTTCTGCTCCATATACCATGAAATAAGGGGTGTAGCATGTGGATCTGTTGGGTGTAGTTCGTAAACTCCACAGCATAGATGGCAATTCTTCCGCCCAGGCTCCAGCTGCTCTATGTAGCGGTGCCTCAAGACGTGGCTTTATTCCCTACAGAATTAATCCATTGGCTCACTCAACCTGACCATTGGATTGTGGATGTGCCACTGGTGCAAGGTCAAGTTGGATGCCCTTCTCCCAACAATAAGCCTCCACTTCTCCGAGTGACAAGTTGTTGCCGTTGTCTGTGATAATGCTATGTGGGAGACCAAATCTCACCACTAGATCCCGGACAAACCTAAGGGCAGTTGCCCCATCAAGCTTTCTAATGGGTTTAGCTTCTATCCATTTAGTGAATTTATCAACTGCTACTAGCAGATGTGTAAACCCACATGGTGTCATTTGTAACGGTCCCACCATGTCTAGCCCCCAGACTGCAAACGGCCAAGTTATTGGTGTTGTTCACAATTCTTCAGCGGGAACATGTGGTTGTCGGGCATAATACTGGCATCACATGCATGTCTCAACCAACTTGTCGGCGTCCGCCTTCGCAGTCAGCTAGTAGAATCCTTGCCGGAAGGCTTTCGCGACCAACGATCGAGGAGCGGCGTGATGCCCGCAATCTCCGAGATGGATTTCGTGTAGGATTTCAATACCTTCTAGCTGGGAAACACACTTTAGGTATACACCAATAGTGCTCCTTTTGTAGAGTTGTCCATTGATTATGGTATAGCCCTTCGCTCGACGTACTATTTGCCGTCTTTCGACTTTGTCATCGGGCAAAGTTTCGTGTTCGAGATATTCCATGGACGGTTTTGTCCAAGCCGGAGGGACATTTGCCACCATGTGGATGAAAGAGTCAACTCTATCCGGGTTGTCGATGTTGGCTCCCTTCACGGATGGTGTCCGTAGATGCTCTAGGAAAACTCCTAGAGGAATTCGTTTGCGCCCTGATCCAAGCTTAGATAGAAGATCAACTGCCTCGTTTTGCTCCCTAGGTACATACTTGACTTAGTAGCCCAAGAAGCTCTTGGCTATCTCGTCCACTTCGTCTCGATATGCTGCCATCATAGGCTTCCACGCATTCCAGGTGCCAGCCACCTGCTGGGAAACCAAGTCGGAATCTCCATAACAAACTATGCGCTTGATGCCAATATCCTTGGCTACTCGTAGTCCATGAATGAGTGCTTCATACTCCGCCATATTGTTCGTAGCCTCGAAGTGGATTTGCAGAACATAGTGTAGCTTGTAGCCAGTTGGTGACTGTAGCAATACACTAGTCCTCGAGCCGTTGAGCAGCTTTGATCCATCAAAGTGCATCACCTAGTACTCTGGTTCCAGCAACGGAGTAGCATTTGGCATCTCCGTCCAATCTGCGATAAACTCCGCTAAGGCTTGTAACTTGATAGCGTCGCGTCTCATGTAGGTGATCTCGAAGGCAGCAAGTTCAATGCCCCACTTCGTGACCCTTCCCATAGAGTCGCTGTTGTTGATAATGTCGGACTGTGGAGTCTTGCTCACCACTGTGATTGGGTGCTCCTGAAAGTAATGCCTCAGCTTCCGAGAAGCAAGGAATACTCCATAAGCTACCTTCTGGTAGTGCGGGTAATGCTGCTTGGACTCCGTTAAGATCTCGCTCACATAGTAAACTGGTTGTTGAACTCCGTGCTCATCGCCTGGTTCCTTCCGCTCTACCACGACGACGATGCTGATTACCCGGTTGGTTGCCTCCATGTAGATTAACATGGGCTCTCCAGGCTCGGGTGCTGCAAGGATGGGCGCTGAGGAAAGAATATCCTTGAGCTGCTTCAATGCTGCATCTGCTTCATCCGTCCACGTGAATTTGTCCGCCTTCTTCAGCAACTTGTACAGCGGCAGAGCCTTCTCTCCAAGTCGGCTGACGAACCGACTATCTGCTGCAACACAACATGTTATTCGTTGAATGTCCTTTAGGCATGTCGGACGATTTATGTTTAAGATGGCCTTGATTTTCTCCGGGTTGACCTCGATTCCATGCTGGGAAACGATGAAGCCCAACAATTTGCTGGCTGGAACCCCCAAGACGCACTTCTTAGGGTTAAGCATCATGTTGTATTTCCAGAGATTATCAAAGGTTTCTTTTAAGTAGGAGATTAAGTCACCGCGATATCGTCCACATAGGCGTGAACGTTCCGACCAATTTGGTCGTGAAGCCAACGCTGCACTGTCCGCTGGTACGTAGCACCTGCGTTTTTTAGCCCAAAGGGCATCGTAACATAGCAAAACATGTCGTATGGGGTAGTGAACAAAGTGTCCAATTGGTCCAACTTCCTCATCTTGATCTGGTGGTATCCTGAGTATGCATCGAGAAAACACAAAAGTTCTGATCCAGCCGTCAAGTCAATGACTTGGTCAATGTGAGGCAAAGCAAACGGATCTTTGGGGCAAGCCTTGTTCAAGCCGGTGTAATAAACGCACATTCTTAATTCTTTGGTTCCCTTTTTGTGGACAAGTACAGGATTGGCCACCCATTGGGTGTGAAGGACTTCTCGGATAAAACTAGCCTTAAGTAACCTAGCTATATCTTTGCCTATGGCGCTTCTCTTCTCATCTCCAAAGGTCGTAGAGGTTGCTTCACTGGTTTGCATTTTGGATCAATGTTTAAGCTGTGCTCGGCAAGTTCCCTAGGTACACCTTTCATGTCGGCAGGTTGCCAGGCAAAGATGTCCCTATTCTCATGGAGGAACTCGACGAGCGCGCTTTCCTATTTGGGATCCAGGTTCGTCCCAATGGCGGTGGTCTTGGAGGCATCGCCTACCACAAGTTCCACCGGCTTGGTCTCGATGGCTGCCTTGAATGCAGGAGCAGAGTCGGAAATCTGTTTCTTCGACGCGGGCATCTCTGAGTCATCGACCTTACTCTGGATCTCTTTGAATTCTTCGTTGTAGAGGACAACTTCCACGAAGGCTACTTCATTAATCTCGCAGTCCCTTGCCTTGGTAAAGCTTCCAGATACGGTGATGACACCGTTTGGTCCGGGTATCTTGAGTTTGTTGTAGACGAAGCATGGCTTGGCCATGAAGGTGTGGAATATGTCGCGGCCGAATATGACGTGGTACACACTCTTGAAGGGGACCACCTCAAAGGCCATTCGCTCTTGGCGGTAATTATTAACATCGCCAAAGGCAACCTGAAGTGTGATGCACCCAAGGGACCGAGCCTCCCGATCAGGAACTACGCCGTGGAAGATGGTGTTGGTCCGCCTTAGGTTTGCCTCCGTCAAGTTCATCTTCTGCAGTGTATCCAGGTACATGATGTTGATGCTGCTTCCACTATCCACCGTACACTTGGTGAACTCCATGCCGTCAATCAAGGGGTTGATGACCATGGCGTATTGGTTCTCTGTAGGGATGAGGTCTGGGTGATCCTTCCTGTCCCAAGTAATTGGAACCTCCTACCAGCGCAGGTACTAGGGAACTAGGGGTAGAGTGGCCATCAGTATCCTCATAGAGGTCTTCTGTTGTAGGACAGTGGGGGTGCCAAGGGAAGTGTGGTAGACTGGTGCCTTCTTCACGAAGGGGTTCTTGCCTTTGTCGTCGCACTTGGCGGCGTGCTTGGGGTCAACATCCTCGTCCATGTCACTTGAATCCTTGTACTCCTCCTTCTTCTCATTCCCCTTGCCCTTGCCTCGCGGTCTGTTCTTTCGACTTCGCTTGTAGCCGGACTCCGGGTCTTCCTTGAGGTCGTTGACGAACTTGCAGTGTCGATTGGTATGGGTGTCCTTGCCGTTGACATCGAGGTGTACGAGGCACGGCATATCGCGGTACTCTTCGTAGGTTTGGGGAATGCGGAGCGGTGCCGAGGTAGTTTCACTTCCTCGTTGCTGCCCATGACCAACTCCCCGTCCTCGGCCACGTTGTTCGCCATCACCTCGTCCTGCAAAGGTCATGGCGACCATTTAGGGAGATTGCTTTTCTTCTAGAGCGGTTTTCCGCTTTGTACTGTTGTTCCTTCGAGCTTGAGTTGGAACGGCCGTTGCCGGCAGAGAGCCGCGAGCATCGTCGTTGGCAGCTGCGAACTCACTAGCCAACTGAATCATCTGGTTCAAGTCAAGCTGGTGATTGTCCTGCAAGCGCTTTAGCATATGTCGGAGCAACGTGCCCCTTTCCAACCCATCGATGAAGGCGTCCATGGCGGTCTGAGCGTGCACACCTGCGCAGAAATTTTTCATATCCTGACAGCGGGAGAGGTACGCGCGAGATGTCTCAGCTTTCTCTTGCATGCACCGCTGTAGATCGCCAACAGTGCAGGGACGTTTGTACGTACCCTCGAAGTTCTTGGTGAACGCCTCTTGCATGTCCAACCAATTGCAGATGGATTTCTCCGGCAAGTCGTCAATCCATTGACGGGCTATGCCCGCCAACATCAATGGGAGGTACTTAACGGCAACGTTGGGGTTACCCCCGGCAATCTCTATCGTGTTGCCATAGTCCTGCAACCATGTAGCTGGCTTAGCGGTGCCGTCATAGGGCTTGATGGTCTTGTCAATCCAGAAACCTTTGGGGTAAGTTGCGGACCGTATCGAAGGTCCAAAGCAACGTGGTCCCAGGTATGGTCCTTCCCGGGCCTCGTGGATCTTATCGATCCGTGAACGTGCATCGTACGGCTCCGGGTTTTTCTTCTTCTTGTCAACAGGGGATGGGCTGCGTGAACGACGCGGGCCTCCTCCGCCATGGTGACTGCTAGGTGGCGACGGAGGCGGAGGTGGCGGTGGGTTAGCCTTCTTGCTATTACCCTCTTGCGACGCCTCACGCCTGTTGCGGTTGCTTGTCGGACGCGAAGGGTCATGGTGTGACCTTCTCTTGTGTCCCTGGTTGCGTTCTCCGCCATGACGGGTCTGCTCCGCGTTGTCACGGATGACGATGCCGCCCTGCCTTGGTGGAGGCATATCCGTACGATGGTGAGCCTTGGGATCTTCGCGATGTCAGGGAGATCGGGGCGGTAGCGATGGGCGACGAGGTCGGGCCTTTTCTCCGTGGTCGGAGGATATGGGAATTGCATCCTTCCTGTTGCGCGCATCCCTCTGTCTTTGTTCTGATGAACCCGTCTGAGACCCGACATCAAGAGGAGATCTGTCCCTTGGCGGCTTATGTTGGCTAGACTGGCAAAACGCTGGGTCAGACTCAAGCCTCCGAGAGGTGGCCTTTTCCTGCTGCTTCACCACCTTGGCCACTAGGTCATAGACCTGGTCCACTGCCTCGGGCGATCTATCCTGCTCCAGAAGGGTCTTGGCGACGGCGAGGTTGAGGAGTGGAGTGGGCATCACCTGTCTGCCTTCACTGTCAATGTATGTCTTGGCTTGTGCCGGCTTCGGGGGAGCCCATCCTAGGTTTCGTCGTACACCAGGATCGTTGATGACGCGAGCCAGAGCTTTCTTAGCCTTCTGCTGCTGCAGCACAGTATTGTACTCGGCCTCCATTGCTCTGTCTTTCTCTATGGATTTCTGCGCGTTGACCAGATCTCGATCTAGCTTAGCGCCTTGCTCCGCGATGGCCTGTGCTTCCTCCAGCAGCTGCTGACGCTTCTCGTCAAACTGGGTCATGTTCCGGATATGAGCTACAGTCAGTGGCTCGACGAGAAGGTTGCCATACATCACTCTGTCAGCTGTAGTAACTTGGGCGGCAGCAGACGTAGATGCCGGAGGCGGCAGGTTTGCGGTGTTGTTGTTGCTCGGGCCGGTGCCGAGTTCCTGTGGATATTGTACTGGGTTAGGCGGAGGGGGCATGACCTTTGCGCGATCATCGTCGATAGCAACAGGTGGTCCCTTCCCCTTGTCCAGCGCTATAGACGGAGCTCGTCCGGGTTGATCTTCATCCATCACCGTCCCAATGGTGACGAACACCTCTCAAGACATGACGGCGTTGTTGGCTTGCTCGTCACGCGTGTACTCCTCCTCCATCTCCTGCATGGCGGAGTCTAGTTCCTCTAGACTAAAATCTATCTCCTCTGAATCTGCACTGAAGTCGGCGTATAGCGCGTCAATCACAGAGTCAGAGGGTGCCAGGACTTCCTCGATGACGGGCGGTGGAGGTGCAATAGCAGCGACGATGACTAGAGGTGGCGGCGCGACTGCGAAGATGGCGGCCGGAGGCGGTGGTGGTGGTGGCTGAATCGGAGGGGCTCCGTCAATGAGCGCAAGCGCTGTCTGAGTTGCCACTTCGGCCTCCGCGTAGTTGTTGATGGTGTTCACCATGCCTTCGAAGGTAAGGTGTCCCGACGCCTGCTGCCGTCTTAGAGAATGTCGGAGGAGCGTGCCATGGTCCAGTCCTTCCACAAAGTGATACATAGCATCATCATTGGGGTAGTGGACCAGATCGGCTCGTATACGGAGCCACCTGGCAAGGTAATCGCGGGGGTTTTCGCCCTCTCTCTGAACACAACGCGCCAGATCGAAGATGGTAACCGCGCCGACGAACTTGGATCTCTGCTGTCCAGACGCACGGACGAAGCCGACGGACTTGCAGTGATCTTCCACCTTTATATCCTGCACAGGGGCGGTTTGGGTGGGCCTTGAATTTTTCCGACCTTTGCAGGCAAACTCCGGAGAGAGATTCGACATCGATCCTTCCGCAAACATATCCTGCCCGTAGGCGGTCCGTGCGGGCCTTGATGATCCTCTGACTCCTAGGGAACTAGTGCCCGAGTCGGTTTCGCCAATGAAGAGGTGGATGTCTCCGATAGGAACGATCGAACACCGCGTAGGGTTCGTCTTTGCCGGGATCCAGATCTCGTCGGGAGGGACGATCGGAACGTTGACGAAGAAGAGAACGCGACCGATGGCTACGGTTTCGCCGATTCCCGCGAAGATCTTGGTCCTTGCCCGCTAAAGAGCCTGAAGAGCCTCTTGCCCCACGATGGGCGCCAACTGTCGTGGTATTGCGGACGAGTACACCATTGAGGGGTCCTCATAGTTCTTGTTTAGAGACGTGGGGGAAGGCAGACGGTTGACGGGTACGAGGTAACACAGCTTACCCAGGTTCAGATCCCACAACGGTGGCGGAATCCTACTCCTGCTATAAATCACTATAATGGCAATACGCCGAGTTACAGAGATAGGTTCGCTATGCGAGGTGTATGCTAATCACTACTTGGTCGTGCCCTAAAGGCTCCCATAGGCCCGACTTATATATTCGCCAGGTCCTAAGGTTACAGGGAAAATTCCTAGCCAGACAGGTTACATAGTCCTACACCGTCTATTACCAGTCTTGCGTGTCTTGTACTCCAAGGCTCCGGGTACGCTGGTGACTGCACCGTAGCCTTCCTTTATCCGGCATGGGCCTCCCTTCTGGATCCATCTAATTGGGCCGCCCAGCAGGACATGGGCCATGCTACCAACTGTGGGCCACCCGGGTTATCCGGATAGGAGACATGCTATGAGGATACCCATATAGCATATCCCCAACAAGGTAAGAGCAATGGAAAGTTCTATCTTGAAAACATAAGGAGATTATATCTTATAGATCTCCATAGTTTTGTTAAATAGAAGCGAATAAATAGTTGTTGTTACAAAGGCATCTTGGCTCAGGTTTTGAATTGTCAAAACATTTGAGAATATGTAAAATAATCCAAGACATATATTTTGTTAAATAGATTTTATCAAAAGGGGTTGAGGTAAGAAGTATATCATCTATTACACAATACATGCTTAAGCACAAACAATTAAGCAATCAAACATTGTACCACTTAACAAGAAAAAGTTTTGTCCCCCCTGATTTTTTTCCTTCTGGAAAAATAATTCTAAAATTGGGATGTTACAATTAAAATGCTCAATGTTTGTATCTATTTAACAGATGGGAACCTGCAGTGATCTTGCAATAGTGCTCTATAGCGGTGACAATGTTGCCATTAGTTCTAGCAGTTTTGAATTCCAGTCATCGGAAGAGTCCACTAAGAGGCTTGAGCTTAGAGGTATCAAAGAACATCAAAATTCTAGTCATCTGTTTTAAATTTGTATGTGTTTAGACTATAGACACATGAATATTTCACCGCATTGAAATTTGTATGTGTTATTGCATCAGGGCCTCAACACAAGGGGAAAACTGATTTTGATAAACAGAGCCTTTTTAGAAATGACATGTATCTGAAAAAATATCATGTAGACTTCTTTTTGACTAGTGTGAACCTGAATTTCCACCAAAAATCAAGTATACCCTATGATATTTAAATACTTACAGTCATGAAATCATGCTAATTCTTCAACTATTTATATTTGCGTAGACATGTGGAGCTGAGTTCCTAAGAAAATATCTAAAGAATTGCCTTGATGAACCAATTGATGTCCATGTTTGGCAAATGAAGAGCAAGAAGCCAAAGATGGTTACGATGAATATGTGAGCTGGTGGGTCCAATGCAATCTTGATGACTGGATGGGAGAAGGTTGTGAGAAGCTTCAACTTAAATAAGGATGGCATTGTCCCTTTTTTCTCTGATGAAATAGATAATGGAGAAGTATATATTCTGGTTCAGAAATTTCCACCTGGCGGCCCATTACTGCTCGAGTACTAATTATGCTTATTCGATGTATCGACTCCACATTGTATGCACTGCCATAATTTAATGGATAAATATGTATGGATTTCCCCAACTATTGGGTTAATGTTAATTGTTAATATATTGGTCTTATTTTGATTGGCTGTTATAAGTTCTTGAGTTAATCTGTCTATCTGGCCGTTGAATTCTGATTATGTGTCATGTCAGCTCTGATCGAGTTTGAATTAGCATGCTACTCCCTCTGTTAGGGATTATAAGGCCTATGGACTACTTTGATAGGATTAAGAAAATCAATAACTCGCCCTCTTGATTACTACATGCACCAATAGTTATACATGCACGAGAGAAGAGAAAGAAAAAGAAGACCATGCATTGGATGAGAGATGGTAATAAATGAGAAAGGACTTGTAATTCCTAACATTTTAAAAAAGCTCTTAGGCCTTATAATCCCTAACGGAGGGAGTACTATTTAAAA
Organism: Avena sativa; assembly: GCA_916181665.1. NCBI lineage: Eukaryota > Viridiplantae > Streptophyta > Magnoliopsida > Poales > Poaceae > Avena > Avena sativa. The sequence goes on from OV702280.1 coordinate 433,110,599, forward strand.
TAGTCCACACACACTAGAGACGATCACTTTGAAAAGCCGCTTCGAGGCACACTAGTTCTTGAGACGGTCTTTGTTAGAATCCGACTCAGTTCGCCTGACTATTGGTGATGGGCCCTAGTATAGGCCATCTGAAGTTGAAGAGTTCTTGGAAGCGGTCAGAAGTCCGTCTCTAGCTCGTACATGTCAGAGGCATTTCCTTTTTGCACCATCTGAAGTCGCGTATCTTAGAGCCGCAAAGAAAAACCGGCTTAGGTGGTGTGCTCTTAGAAGCTATTCGCTGGAGCCGGAGCGAGAAACCGTTTGAGGCCTATGGAAAATTGACGTCTCTAAGTAACGTGTTTGTACTAGTGTGATGCGGAAGGCACAAAACTCATATTCTTATTCAACTACTTGTCATGTGTGCTTTTCCATTCACACCGAGCCCTTGGCTTTCATTTCTTAAAACGGGATCACATCCCTGCATAAACAATATAGGTCAACACTTGGTGATCCATTCATCTAATTATATTTGGATAATGGGATTCTATGAATGCAAAGGTTAGGCATGTTAATCAACCTACATTAATTACACTATCAAATATTGTCTCTGATCTTGCTCTAGGGATTCAATGGTTTAGATATAGGAACAACAAAAATAATATTTGGTGCAATTATCTCACCTCAATCTCTCCAATGGTAATACTAGTCTTTATGAAGTATAGTTTATTTAGGTAGCCTCTCCTGGTCATTGTGTTAACAAAAGACAATTTGGAGACAAGACTAATGCATATCTTATGAAACTACTCTTTGGAAGATCAGAGTGGTGGAAAAATGGAACCATCCTACTATCTTATGATGATACGACCCAAGTTGAATAAAACCATCTAGTTACAAGGAAAATGTTGATGGAGTTAAATGAACTCATTCCAGCGGAAAGGACACGGATGTCACCTGGGGGGGTGAATAGAAAATTTAAACTAATGAAGATTTTGGCTTAATAAATACGAAATAAAACTATCATTTAATTATCAAGCATGAAACTGAAAAATGCTAGGCTCGTCTATGACCACCACCAACTTACGCTAAGCAAGACAAGCAACCAAGCGATAGAAAGATATATAACTTCAAGAATGAATACTATCACAAAGTAAAGTGCATAAGTAAAGAGCTCGGATATAAAATAACCGAGGCAAGCAGAGACGATGATTTATCCCAAAGTTCACTTCTACGGAAGCTAATCTCTGTTGGAGAGGTGCAGTGGCCTAATGCTCCTTGGAAGCCACAAAAGGCTCACCTTGAGGTGTAGTTGCGCGATGCACACCAAACACCACAAAGGCCTCACCCCAAGATGTGAAGGCACACCACTCACCTAACCCACAAAGGCATCACCTTATTCTCCCGTACACGAACCACCAAGGGGGCACACGATCCACTATGGGACTTGAGAGGGAGGTCACCAAACCCATACAATCTTTGGGCAATATCCACAACTTAATTAGAGACTGCCAAGAATCACCAGTAAGGCAAAAAAACGTTCAAGGTTCTAGGAACCCAAGAGTAACAAGTTTCTCACTTTCACCAACCGATTAACCGTAGAGATCTCAAACCGATGCAAGAAATGCAATGGAAAGAACACGAGTGCTCAAATCCTCCACTCCCATATTCCAACAAAGCTACAAAATCTGTTGGGAAAATAAGGGAGGAGAACACACGAGAAAATCTACAAGGGAATTTAAGATCTAGATGCAATAAGTTTCCCTCACTTAGAGCATAGATTGATTGGTGGAAATGGAGAGCTAGATCTCCTCTCTCTTTTCCCTCAAAAGATGCAAAACATTGGAGGGAGTGGGAGATACGGAAAACTGTTCAAAGCCAACAATTAGGAGAGAGTATAAGAACCAACCTCCAAAGGAGGAGGAAGGGGTCTTATATAGGTCCTCACAAAATCTGACTGTTGTAGTCTTCGGGGACCGAAAATTCTCGTGTATAGAGTCATATATTTCGGCAAGTCCAAAAATATTACATTTATGGCCCAAATTTCTGGTGCACTTCCGCCTCCTATATCAATGGCCACAACACCAAACCGGAGATAAGATTGGAGATACCACGCAGGAAATTCCAGCCAGCGCACACCGGAATTCCAGCCACCCGAAAACTAGATGAACAACCGAAACAAAAGAAGCGATAACTTGAGCATACGAACTCCGAGTAAGATGAAACCAAGCTTGTTGGAATGATAACGACAAGTAGAATCTAATATTAAGGATCACCGTGTGAGAAAATATGAAGGGGAGAGAGGTGATAAACATCTTTAAGATAAGAACCGGTAAAGCCTCCAATATCAAAAACATAATAAAATATTCATTGGGTTTATGTTTTTTTATGAACTAGAGCATCATAAAACCACAAGCTCTAAAACCTCAAATGGATAATATCCAAATAACAACCAAGAAATATGATGCCAATGATGTAAAGATAAAACATCAAGTTACTCACTTGATCAGAGTCCTTTTGATATTACGGATATTTGTCCTATAATCCGGATTTCCCGAAAAACAACATGAGACCGTTAAAAGATAAAACATATGAAAACCATACCTCTACCTTGCGTATTTCACTTGAGTTTGACGATGACTATCTTGCCGTTCTTTAAGTTAGTTCTGAAGTTAGAACAAGGGAGGTGAATCTAAAAGCACGATGCAAGGGGCTCACAGAATGCATAGCCACCAACAGTTGAGCATAAGAACGAGCTTGGTGGTCGATCTACGACGTTAATGATTAGGCTATACTCCAAGCATAGCTCGGCCGGGACTCTGGGCGGACTTGTACAGAGACATACGGCGTAACACTGTATATATCGTATCATATGTATGCCCACCGGCTGGCCGCCGCCCTACATGATACATGCTGTCTCTCCATCGATCCGCCTTCCTTATGTCAGCCGCATGTAAGCGAGCGAGCATTGTAACCACGCCGGTCCAGGCATTAAGTACTGCGAGGAACAGTGCCATGCATGCTCGCCAAGATGGAGGATGGACGCCCTGTGCTATCAATCTATCGATCTATCCATCTAGCCGCATGCAACGTACGGCCGGGGCGCGACGTCACGTACGGGCGCTTCCATCGACCGATCGGCTCGATCGATCCAGCGTTTGGCGACCTGCGTTTGCAGGTGGGAGGCATATGCCTGCTTCTGCTTGCGCGTCCCGGCTGGTGATGTAATTAAGCACCATCTGGATCCATCGATGAGTGCTACAGTCACCTGCAACGCCTAGCTTGTTAGGCTCTAGGTTTTGCATATGCATATGGTCCATCTGACAGCGCGCGGGCCTACGTACGTACGTCCCTCGCCAAAAAGCAAACGCCAGATCCAAATTTCGGTGTCAGAAATGTGGACAACACAATGTGCCCATGATCGAGTCGAGAGCATCATCTTAGACATACTGTGTCCTGTGCATGTGTTCCATATGGTCGGTTTGAGCTTAATTTTGCGATTTGTTGAATTAGATTTAGTTCAAAACTGCGACACTTATTTAAGATAGAAAGAAGAGTATAATTTATTAGGTTTTGCTACTTCTCGTATCACAGCCTATTCGCACAGAGTATATCTAGTGCAACAAGTAATTAGTGTTTTCGCTTAATTAAATTATGCATGAAGTTCAGTCGCTGACCCAATTATGACGATAGCGTGTCGTCTACGTGATGATGACACCACAGTGAAACTAGTAGTGGTAGTAATTAACCACTAGCGTATTTTATATTTTATTTGATTTGGTCTGATTAGCATCTTGCGATGCTTCTTTCGTTTTGTCGGCTTTGCCCCTTTCTTCTTTAGCGCAAATTACGGTCGCCTTTGATAGATGTTTGGCATTTTCGTACCTTCTGGGATTCTTCAGCGAATGTGTGTGCCAATGTCCACCCTATAGCTTCATCAAGAGCAAAAGAACAAAGAAAGTCCCCCTCATGATCATGAGTTCCATTTATGAGAGCAGAACAAATTACTCTGGAATGAATCAAGTGTTATAATCAGATATACAAATAATCAAGTGGTTAACTGTTGAGCCCAGCTAGCTACGCAAGCGCAAGAGGTATCCATCAGCCTCTATAGCTACCTAGCTTAGCCAGACTTTGAGAGAGAACCATCAAAAGATTGCAACACATCATTAATTGGGACACTAAACCTTCCGAATCAAAGCATATGTTTCCTAACCAACTGTGCTACTAGCAGTGTAGAGGTAGGATCTAGTTACTGTTTCAGCGTTCCAATTCATGGCACCTCTCACAACAGCGATAGTACTTATCCTCGGTTTGCTGCTAATTCAATCGAGAGGTCGACAATAGATGCATGCAGCCGGCGACTCGTAAACGGTTGGTGCTCTTTTGCCCAGTCGCCTTCATCCGGACTGTCAAATTCCTAACCCTGCAACCTGGAAGACGTACGTGGAAAGAAGCTCCACTATAGGAACAGACTGCTAGGCCGACGGCAAAAAGCCCTCGGCGTAGCCCCTTTCGCCGTCGGCGTACGCTACGCCGAGGGCTGCCGTCGGCGTAGCTCCCTCGGCGGAGGTCTCCCTCGGCGGAGCAACACTGACCGTCGGCGTATCCACTCACCGTCGGCGTATGGCTTTGCCGACGGCCGTTGGCTGCCCGTCGGCGTATTAACCGTCGGCGCACGGCATCCTCGCCGTTACACGGCCGGCTAACGGCGCGGCACGTACGCCGACGGCCGCGCCCTCGGCGTAGCCTCGACACGTGGCACGCGCTGGCCTTCCCAGGGGGCGACGTACGCCGACGGTCCCAACCCTCGGCGTATGAGGAGCACGTGGCAGGCGCCTGGGCCTCCCAGCCCGACGCTAGGCCGACGGCCACGGCCCTCGGCGTATGGCCCACTTATACGCCGACGGCCAGGCCCTCGGCGTAGCGCAGACCAAATGGCACACAGCAAGGCCCTACGCCGACGGCAAGGCCCTCGGCGTATCACCTGCCCAGAATTTTTTTTCCTGCTCCGCAGCGATATATACCAAATGGCACAGTTTTGTTTCACAGCAATATGTACCAATTTTCACAGCAATACTCACAACAATATGTGGAAATATATTCCATAGCAATTCAAACAACATCACATATGCCATACATGTATCAAACAAAGATCACATTATTCAAACATGTATCAAACAAGATCACACCATTCATACAGGGGTATCAACATCATCGCACATGCATAGACAATAACAACCTACAACTCTGGAGGAGACGGGGTGTACCCGAGATCTCCCCTGGTGAAAAGTGGCGACCTCTGCCGAGGGTTGCGTCCAGTAGAAGCAGCAGAAGAGCCACCTGGCGAGGGAGTAGGAGAAGTGTGAAGCTCGGGAGAACCACCTGCAGAATGGCCAGGAGATGGACCATCGTCATGAAGCGGTGTGATCTGACGCCCATCCGGCGAGGCGTGGCCAAAGTGCCGGTTCCCAGAAGCTCTCGTTCCCTACATGTTGCCTACATGTTAGCAACTTGCGAGGCAAAGTAAAGCGATAACCAGTGGGTTCGCAAAGAACTTACCGGTGTCGATGCATAGTAGGTCCTAGCGAAGCTTTCCTTCGAGGGGGGACACATGCAAGCACCTATATATACCAACCTCTAACCACACTCACACACACATATGCTAGGGGCACATGCAAGTTTTCATCTCATTCCGATGTTCTCGTGGTCTTCCTCCGTCGAAACCCTGATCTCTGTGCACACTCGGATCGTCTACCCCCCTAGACGTTCCTCTGACAGGGGTAGCCCGGCGTAGCTCTCTCTTGTTTTGTGTTTGTTTAGGTCATAGGGTGATGTCAAACCATGTTGGCTCACAAGTTGGGTCACTATCCTACCCGGTTTCACCTCGACGGGGAGATTCCACCCTCATACGGGTCCGGAACCTTCGCCTCTAGGTTAGAGCGCATGCATGCGAGGGGGGACACATGCAAGCACCTATATATACCAACCTCTAACCACACCCACACACACATATGCTAGGGGCACATGCAAGTTTTCATCTCATTCCGATGTTCTCGTGGTCTTCCTCCGGCGAAACCCTGATCTCTGTGCACACTCGGATCGTCTACCCCCCTAGACGTTCCTCTGACAGGGGTAGCCCGGCGTAGCTCTCTCTTGTTTTGTGTTTGTTTAGGTCATAGGGTGATGTCAAACCATGTTGGTTCACAAGTTGGGGCACTATCCTACCCGGTTTCACCTCGACGGGGAGATTCCACCCTTATACGGGCCCTGAACCTTCGCCTCTAGGTTAGAGCGCATGCATGCGAGGGGGGACACATGCAAGCACTTCATGTGGTCGTGGTGAGTGCTATTGAGAACCACATGCGATAATAACACTTACAAACATATAGAAATTTCTCGGGGTGTGAGAAGATTCGCAACGACATTTCATGTGGACGTGTAGACTGCTATTCAGAGGGTACGAAATTATCCAATTAATAAAAATATATAAATAATTGATGCAAATACAAAATATATGAAAAATAGAGAAGGCTACGCCGAGGGTGACCGTCGGCGTACGTTTCTGGTACGCCGAGGGTGGCCGTCGGCGTATGCTATGCCGAGGGTCGCCGTCGGCCTAACCGACGGCACCGTTAGCGCGTCGTCCGTGCTGCCGGCATGTGCCACGCGTCCGCTAGCTACGCCGAGGGCCGCCGCTACGCCGAGGGTGACCGTCGGTGTAGTGTATGCTACGCCGACGGCTTGGCTACGCCGAGGGCTGGCCAGTTGGGCTGGCCCGGTGCGGTGCTACGCCGACGGCCGTCGGCGCATCTGGCCATTCCTGTAGTGCTCGTCATAGCGGCCTGTATGTAGTAGTAGCACGCTAGCATTTCTTTTTTCATTTTTTGGGGGGAGAAAGAGCTTCATTAGATCAAAAATAGATGACAGCCTAGATAGCATGCAACCAAATTTCACCGACTACATTTGTTTCGGAGCAAAGAGTGTTAACAAGCTGGATCATATAGACACACAGGTATTCTCAAAAAAAAATACACACATGTATGATAGATGCAATATGTTTTAACCAATAATATATAGTCTACTTTAAAAGAGAAACTATAGCACTATAATCCAGTACTACCCACGAGAGTCATCTCGTTTAATGATATTAGAATCACAGAATTTTACATTGAGAGTGCTTGGACTGTTACATTTCTATTAGTCGTTGTATATATATACACACGCAATATTCTTTGTCTTTTTTTTTTTTTGCAATGATCAACTATGTTGACTGGTTGTCTCTAATGGAAGATGGGATAGATATTGGACATGGCAAATGCCAAGCCAATGCGCGCAGGACAAACATAAATGATAGATCCATATAGGTTGGTTTCTGGTCACTATACCCAAAGATGAGCAAATTCGGACGAATGGCACTTTTCACTGACGCCACAAGTCCCAACCCCCATATCACCTTGACTTACGGCGGAAGAGAATGAATTCAGAGCCTCAGTAAACGGGAAGAAAAGTAAAGTTAAACAAGGATTCCTGTTCGAAACTGTTTCATCAGATAGGTCCGAGTTAAACGATGTGACTGATATTAGCAGGTTACAGTGATTATTTGCCTCTCGTTCCACCGGTCGATCGGTTGATCGGTTTTCCTAACCGGCTCCAAAGGTTCAGAGTTTTTTTCTAATCAAAATGAAGAATAACCACGGGTTCTACATCAATCGGAGCATACAACGCTTTTATTGCATTGTTCCCAAAAGTTCAGTGTAATAGGCTTTTTCTTTGAACAGGAGTGTAAGAGACTATATATAGGCTAGATGATGGGGAAAGTAAGTCAGGGCTATGTAAGAATACTGGCTCTAATACTCTACTTTGTACTAGTAGATAATGCACGTCTATCTGAACACTGCTTCACCCTGCATGCTATATAAACACCGCATTGGTCGCTTACTTGGATCAATTCTGCACATGCCGCTGTTGCCAACTCCTGGTCGTCCATACACAGAAAAAAAAAAGAGCACTGGACTATGCAGTAGTAAACTTTGCAACGTAGAGATCATTTCTGCATAACTATAACGACGAACAAAGAGCTACCGACCAGACCACGATTCAGGGGCCTTACTTTGCCACGCACCCAATTACAAAACATATGTTTGCGAAACATGAGATGGTCAGATGTATGTAAACGTATGGTTAGAGGAAATTAGTACTAATAAAAAAATGTTCGATAACCTCATCATTTGGACGAAGAAACTACTCCCTCCATTCCCAAAATAGCTTACTATGATTCGTCGAGATTCGCATGCATATACATACTAAAACATGTACAGATACAAATAAATTTATACAAATCCAAATCACTTATTTTGGAATGGGGTGGGTACTACTAATCCTAAACAAAAACTATTATCATGCTAATTTCTTTTTAAGAACATTACCTTCCGCTAGGATCAGGCTTCTACATGTGGAGAATCAAATTTTAGTGTCGTTTTGAGTTTCTAGAGTCGCGTATTCGGATCTGGGACATCATTAATATTAGCAACAAGGCTTGAAAACATAGACCATCGTGTGCATATCATCAGTACTGGGACCTACGTATGTGATACCATTTTTTGTGTATAATATACTAAGGTGACTTCGGACCCCTTGAACAAAAGCAAAGACTGCGAATGAAACAAGAAAAGATACGGAACCTTTACCTAAAAAAAAGATTCGGAACCTTTGCCTATCAATACTTTCCGCTGTTGATGGGGGTCATGTGATGTCTCGTTATTTTTCCATTATATCCCGGCCGACCGGCCGGCCCAACCACCATTCTTTTTGCACAAAGTCCGCGGCGCTGGTTTGAGCCCAGAGCCCAACAGTCTCCATCAAGTGATGATGGCGATGATTCCCCAACCCATTCCCCATGATTGGGCGTGCCATGTGCTTAGCACGTCACCGCAAAGTTCTTTTGTTTGTGATTAACAGACGCAATACAATGAAACTTCTAAAGTCCATTTAATAGCATATCAATCTTAGTACTCCCTCCCTAACGGTTTGGAGGGCGTTTTAGAGAGATTGTTGAACCTAGGTGGACGGTAATTGAGGCCAGATTTGTGCCAAAAAATATGCGCTCATTAATTATTCGACGCCATATTAAACTTAGTTACACAATGGAAATGGGGAGATTAGACGCATGCATTGGTGGAGTTGCATACAAGAATTAATTCCTTGGCTGCATGGAGTAGGAAGTGTGGAGAAAATAATGGCATTAATTCTGTAATTAAGTCTAACGCGCCTAGGAGAAGAGGAGTTTTGGAAACGTATGGTTTTTGTAAGACGCCCTCCAAACCGTGACGGAGGGAGTACTAAGTAATTTCACAAGGTAGTAGGTTTACCTTACAGGTGGCGAGATTTTTGGCTCCCGAGCTCCAATGCTCGGACGCATATATTACATCGAATTTAAACAAGAAAAAAATTAAATTCAAACTAGCAAAAGGTCGTCGCCATGGCCGATGTCGGACGCCGCTTCTACATGCTGAGGCGGGGGTGGTTGCCGACCTGGATGTGCTCCAGCAAGGCGGCGAGCGTTTGCCCTGGAATGCTCCACCAGCGGCGCGAAACGCCGCATTGTGACGCGTCAGCGGCGAGCCCGGCGGTCCCTCGTGACAGGCGGTCTCCTAGAGGCGCCTGTCGGCGAAAAACTGCTCTCAGAAGACCAGGTTGCCAGTATTCTCGGCGAGATCCGGGTCTTCCATGGCGGCGATAGCCGCCTGGATCTCGCCGGCCATGTCCTCGTCGGTCGGCACCGGCGGAATAGGGATCGGCCGGTGCTGAGATTCCAGCCGACGGGGAGACAAAAGTCCAGCGGCGCCGTATAGCTTGTGTCGTGGAGCAGCCGGGCCTTGATGACCCACAAGTATATGGGGTGTATCGTAGTACTTTTGATAAATAGGAGTGCCGATCCCAACGAGGAGCAGAATGTGCTGAACAGTGGTATGGAGCAGGAAATCCCTTTGAATACTTAGCAAACGGATTTTTAGTGGTTTTCTGACAAAGCAACAAAACAAAGAGCAAGTAACATAAGTAACGAACAAACGGAGCAAGTGGCCCAATCCTTTCTTAGCAAAGGACAAGCCGGTGGAAATACTTATACGGACCAAACATTCTCGAAGACACATGGGAATTCTGTCGAGTTCTTTCGCTTCAAATAGCTAAGTACTCTTCTTTGGGGTTGTAAGTGTTGTGTGGGTGAACCTATGCTAACATACCGCCCTTACTTGGACTAATACATACTTGTGATTAAACCCCCTGCAAACATTCGTAACTATAGGAAAGTAATTAAGATATATATCTAACCACAGCCTTAAACTCTGACATCCTACGCTCTCTTGTGCAAAGGTGTCCTAACAGGGGTTCAGGTTTCTGTCACTCCAGCAACCCCACAATTAGTAGCCAAATACATAATGCATTCCCCTAGGCCCATAAATGGTGAAGTACCATGTAGTCGACGTTCACATGACACCACTAGAAGAATAGCACCACAACTTAAATATTAAACCATTGAATAATAACTCATCGCAGATTCACTACTGACAACATGATTTCTCCCATGTCCTCAAGAACTAAACGAACTACTCACAAGACATCATATGGATCAAGATCAAAGATGATATGGTTATGGATAACAATCTGAACATAAACAATAATCCAATGGTTCCACTCACAAGTATCAACTACAATACTAATCAACACCGGGAAAGTTTCCCCTAAGAACTAAAGCAATATCCAACACAATTGTTACAGTGGGACGGAGTGGTGATGATGGTGCTGGTGGAGATGATGATGATGATCCTGATGAAGCCTAGCTTGATGACGGTGTTGATGGCGACGGTCTCCCCTCTTCGAGAAGAAATTCCCCCGGCAGAAATCTGTCTGCCGGAGAATTCTTTCTCTCTCGGTGTTTTCCGCCCCCTAGAGGCGGCGGAAATCTATCTGTGGTTGCTCCTCGAGCCTTAGGGTTTTGAAGGGAAGATAAAGGCGAAGGGGCGGAGTCAGAGGCCGGGAAGGTGGGCCACACATGCCCTAGGCGCGGGTGTTGGAGATATTCCCAAGAGGCAATAATAAAGTGGTTATTATCATATCTTCTCACTTATGATAAATGTTTACATACCATGCTATAATTGTATTATCCGGAAACATTAATACTTGTGTGATTTGTAAACTAAAATAAGAGTCCCTAGTAAAGCCTCTTGTTAAACTAGCTTGTTGGTTAATATATGATCATGGTTTCCTGATCATGAACATAGAGATGTTATTAACAACAGGATCATATCATTAGGAGAATGATGTGATGGACATACTCCTATAGATAAGCGTAGCATAAAGATCAAGTCATTTAAATAGTTCAATTGCTATATGCTTTCTGATACATAGTAACCTAATTCCTTCGACCATGAGATCATGCATATCACCTTTACCGGATGGATGCTTTGATGACATCAAACACCACACCGTAACTGGGTGGCTATAAAGGTGGCATTGAGTGTTCGGAAAGTATTGGTTGAAACACATGGATCAAGAGTGGGATTTGTCCATCCATATGACGGATAGATATACTCTGGGCCCTCTCGGTGGAATGTCATCCAATTAGCTTGCAAGCATGTGACTGGGTCACAAGGGATCACATATCATGGGAACGAGAAAAGAGTACTTATCGGTAACGAGGTTGAACTAGGTATGCAGAGATACCGACGATCATGACCTCGGATAAGTAAACTATCGCGAGACAAAGGGAAATTGGTATCGTATGTAAGTGGTTCATTCGATCGCAAAGTAATCGTAGAAATATGTGGGAGCCATATGAATTTCCAGATTCCTCTATTGGTTATTGTTCGGAGAAGTGTCTCGATCATGTCCGCATAATTCACGAACCGTAGGGAGACACACTTAAGGATTCGACGTTGTTTTGAGTAGTTATGGTATTATGAGAAAGAGACCGAATGTTGTTCGGAGTCTCGGATGGGATCCGGGATATCACGAGGTGATCCGGAATGGTTCGGAGAATAAGATTCATATAAGGAAAGTCCCGTTTCGGAGTTCGGGAATGATTCCGGTGTTTTCATCGGGAATGTTCTAGAAGGTTCCGGATTATCCGGCACTCCGGGGGGGAGGGTACATGAATGTATCATTGAATGATTGCATCATGTACTAAGTGTTCTTGCTGTTCCAAAACTGAAAAGTCAAACTGCCAGTTTGAAAGTCAAACGGCTAAAACAGGAAACTGTGGAAAACAGGAAACTGTGGGAAACAGGAAACTGTGGGAAACAAGCAAGAGGAGGTTGAAACCAACTTGGAGGAGGAGTCCCTCTCCTCCAAGCCGGTGGCCAGCCTTGGCCGAGTTGGGGAGGGACTCCCCTCCCCTTCCCTGGCGCGCCAGCCCCTCCACCTATAAAAGGAGGGGCAGGGCCTCCTCCTCTACACACAAGTTTCCACCTCTAATCTCCGGTTTAGAGCTTCTAATTACTTTAGCCTGCGGTTTAGAGCCTTCTAATTGGTGTGTCTAATCTCTAGACCACTAATAGCCCTGTCTCATAATCCACCATACTCGCTCCGGCTTAAGGCGAAGCCCTGCGGGATTTCCCCTCTACTTCCGGTACCACGCCGTTGTGCTGCCGGAATCGCGAGGAGAGTGCTACAACCTCCGCTGCCTGCTGGAACAAGGGAGAGGAAGGTCTTCGTCGAGTACCGAACGTGTGACCGACTGCGGAAGCGCTGCCGGAACGCAGCGCCGGAAGGATCGTCTACGCGATCTTGAGATCGGAAAGAGTACGACTACATCACCCACGAGAATCTGCTCTCGTTAACCGCTTTGGAATCTTCGAGGGTAAGTTCCCCTATCAACTTGTTGCTACAATCTAGTAGATAGATCTTGGCTTGTTGGTTTGTATGCGATAGAAAATTTTTGTTTTCCATGCTACGAACCCCTACAGTGGTATCAGAGCCGTGTCTATATGTAGATCTGTTGCACGAGTAGAACACAATGGTCATTGTGGGCGTTGATGCTTTCATTGTCGATTGCTTCTTGTGTACTTTGCATCTTGCGGTATGTTGGGATGAAGCGGCCCGGGATAACCTTACATGACATCGTTCATGAGACTTGCTCCACGCTCGACATGCAACTTGTATTGCATAAGTGGCTTTGCGGGTGCCTGTTTCTCCTAGCATAGTTAAGATCCAATTTACAACGGGTGATCAACAATGCTAGTATCAATGTTGTGGTTCTTGTTCGTAAGTTAGAACGACACTTATTGAAAGCCCCAAACCACGTAAAATATGCAAAGAAAGTAGAGGCGTCTAACTTTGTTTTGCATGGGTGTGCAGTGATGTGATATGGCCACGATTGTGATTATATTTGATGTATGCAATGTTCTTTATTGTAAGTTGGCAACCGGCAGGAGCCATATGGTTGTCTTTAATTTATGTTAAGACCCGCGTGTCTATTCAAAGTAGTTGTAATAGTTGAAGCCGGTGGACGACAACCATGGAGAAGCGTCATTGACCTTGATGCAATGCCGGTGATGATGGAGATCATGTTCGTGCTTGAAGATGGAGATCGGAAGCACAAAGAAGAAAGGCCATATCATATCACATATATATTGAATTGCATGTGATGTTAATCCTTTATGCATCTTGTATTGCTTAGTAGACGACGGTAGCATTATAAGATGATCCCTCATGCACATGAATTTCAAGTCATAAAGTGTTCACCCTTAGTTAGCACCGTTGCTAAAGCTTGTTGTTTCGAAGCACCACGTGATGATCGGGTGTGTTAGATTCTGCAAGTGTATACAACGTGAGCAAGCCAGATTTGCTCATGCGGAAACTAAGGTTTGATCTTGACGAGCCTAGCATGTACAGACATGGCCTCAGGAACACGGATTACCGAAAGGTAGAGCATGAGTCATATAGTAGATATGATGAACATGTTGATTGTTCGCCATTGAAGCTATATCAACTCTCGTGATGATCGGTTTTGATGTGGTGGATTTGGTTCATGTAATCACTAAAACAATGTGAGGGATATTGTTTTGAGTGGGAGTTCACCAAGATTAATTTAATTATTAATTAGAACTCAATTTATCATAAACTAAATCAAAGTGAATTTGCATAGTTGTTGTAGTCATTGGCATCCGTTTACCACCTTGCGCTTAGTTATAATTGAGATGATAGAACTATAGAATTCTGGTTAGATACTTTACGAACTGGTATCGTATTGTTTTAAGTGTTAATCTAAAGTTTAAAAGTCCTATTGCAAACTTTCAGTAAGTTCCGGTTACTCCATGAAGTTTAATAATTAGTATTAAATCAAGAGTGAAAATTCCAAGTGTTAGTAAATAAGTATCATGTTTGTCTCCATGATTCTTGATATTCAAAGGATTCTCTTAATATCAAGGTTATCTAGGATCTGAAAGAGTTCTTTCAGAAACCATGATGTGTGGAAGATATTGTGATATCTGAAACGAAGTTTTGGTTGCAACATGATAGAGTATAATATGGCAAAAGTCATGTTCTCATATTTGATGAGAATTTGCAAAAAGGTTGGAGACACTTGTTGTCCTAATCCTCCAAAAGGTTTTGGATAGCAACATTATACTCATAATTCATCGTTATAAGCTAAAAGTAGCTTGATCATGGACGATCCCATGATAAGGGTGAATATTTGATGTAGGTAAAATGTTTACTACACCAAGAGATTACTAAAGAAAGGAATTTGAAAGAACACCAAACATTTGATGATGGTGATCTACTTCGAAGTGCAAGACCAAAGACATTGGTATTTAATTATACACGCTTTGGACTATGTGTCATATGTATGACTCCACTGTTGATGTTGATAGATTCTTTCAAACAGAAAAGGAAATACTGAAAGAGAATCTCATAAATATATGGCAGAAAAGAAAAGACAAGAATTGTTCAGCTTAAGTATATAGATGATATACATGTTATGGCTATATTCTTTGCTTATTAAACAATGTGGTTCTCAAGTATTTGATACTGAATTTGTTGGTGTGAATCGTCAGATGAAACAACACAATTCATGAACTACAATGGCCTAAGTAACTAGCAAAAGAATATGTGATGATGTTCATTGAGAACAAATAAAGGGTTATTGTGTTGCTCGTTAAACATCAAAGCTTGCCTTCAAGATTTGTTTTATCAGGTATTATGAGAACAAAAGGGTTGTTCAAATAATTGCCGTAATCCATAAAAGATGGATGATTCACAAATCTCGTTGGAGAAATCACATCCATAAAACTAGTGCTAAAAATGTCGAAAGACAAATTGATTGAAATATCACTTAGGAAGTGATATCGCCGTTTAAATTATATTGGAAAGAAAACATGAAGAAACTCCATGTGGATGGAATTTTGGAGTCTTTTGATTTTGGATCAAATGACGCTTGTGAAACTTTCCTAGAGATAATTAAAACTTCGTTCATAGGCTAAAAGGGAACGAATGACTAGCTTATTGGAACTTGTACACATTGTTGTACGAAATCCATTATGTGTAGTCAAGAGCGATGGATTTCAACTTCATATGCTTTCTCCGAAAATTTGAGTGAATATATGAATATTTACTTAATAAGGATGAAGTGTGAAATATTTGAAAAGTTCAAAGACTTTCAAGATGAAGTGCAAAATCATTGTAACAAGAATATAAATAGTTTATGATAAGATCATAAAGGAAGATATTTGAGTTACAGAGTTTAGCATAATACCTAAGATTTAAGGAATCGTTCCGTGGATTTGCATTTCCCGAAACACCATAAGGGTATGGAGCGTTCGAGATATGTAATTAAACCTTGTTTGACATGGTAAGATCAAAGGTATAATTCATAAAACTTCCATTATATTTTAAAGATTAAAAGCTTTAGAGATTACCGTTTTTCCACTGAAAAGAGCTCCATCATAATCCGTTGAAATGACACCATATAAAGTTATGGTTTGGGATAAAACCCAAGTTGTCCTTTCTTAAAACATTGGTATGCTATGCATAAGAAAGATGTTTGCAACCAAAGTCGGATGAACCTGTCTTTGTATGTTATTTCGAATAACTGTTAAGTAATCCTCCATAACATCGGAGACAAAAGTGTTTGTCACTTAAAACGTCAAGTTTCTTTGAGAAGGAATTTTTCATGAAAATTTAAGTGGGAGGACAATAGAACTTTGATAAGGTTAAAAGAACCTTAGCTGTATGATCAGAGTTGCGCAGCACCGAAAAGTGTTCCGGAGGCAGCAACAAAGCTCATGGCTCATGTACCTCAAAGGTTGTGGTCACGGAGATCCAAGTTCCTATTGAAACAAGTAGGTCGGATGAACAATCAAATACCAAGATTTGAGGGTTGAATCATTATTTGAGAATAATGAACCGACTACATGCAAAGAAGCGATGATGGGCCCTGACTCCGTCAAATGGCTTGAAGCCATAAAATCCGTGATAGTTCCATACACGAGAAATCAAGTTTTGAACTTGAAGGACCCTCGAGAAAGGTGTAAGACCTTACAGTTGTGTCTGGATCTATAAAGAAATAGACATGGATGTTTTGCATCTATGAAATAGTCGACATGTTGGGAAAGAGTTCACAACAATGTTCAAAGGTTGACTATGACAAGATTTGATCTTTCATAGAGATATTTAGTCTAGACGGATTAATGTAGCAACCACTACATATAAATTTGTTATGTGGTAGTTGAATAAACAAAACAAGTTCTTCTAATAGAATTGTTACCTAGGACATGTGCGTAACATGGTCCATAGGGTTTTGTTAATTCAAAGGATGCTAAAAGCATATGCAAACTTCAATGGTTAAAGTGAGCATCGCGGAGTTGGAATCTTCACTGTGATGAAACTGTTAAAGGAGTTTAAAAGTTCATTAGAGACGATGAAGATGCTTGCATTTGCAAGAAATTAAGTGGGAGCACTAAGACATGTTTCTAATACATTATGTGGAAGACATATTGTTGATTGGAAATAATGTATCTTTTATTAACACATATTAAGAATTTCATCCCGATGAAAGACTTAGGCAAAACCCAAATATTTGGCATCAATAGACGCTAATATGGTTGTGCCAGAAGTACATAGACGAGATATTGAATGAGTTCAATATAGAAACTACAAGAAAAGGTTCTTGTCGCACAGAAAGGATTGAATAAGTTCAATGTTGATGATATATTCAAGTGTATTGACATTTGGAAAAGTGAAACAAATAATCAAGTATAGATTGATACTTGATGTATGAAATCACAAAGAGTATTTATATCAATCATACTGTGATATGCACAAATCCAGATATGTCCTATGCTCTAAATGTTGTGAGCATATACCAGAATGATTCGTAAGATGATCATTGGACAATAGTAAGGATATTCTTATGATCTTTTGGAAGAACTAAGAGTATATTATTTGTAGAAGTGACAAATAGATGGTTAGTTCATTGTAAAAGTACTACATTGATACTAGTTTTGTCACAAAATACAAATTAAGTTTATCTCAATCTAAACTAAGGGTGGCACAATATAATGGAAAGTGAGTTCCATAATGGATTTGGATGAGTTCCAAAGTTAAATACATTGTGACAGATACTGCAACAAAAGGCTAAGTATATGACTGCTATTATAGCAGCTAAAGAGGGCGTTTGTGTCAAGTAGTTTGTTATCAAACTAGGTGTAGTTCACAGCGGGATAATACTATGAAGATATATTGTACGACAATATTATCAACATGTTTTAACCCCAAAGAACTAAAGGTCACACCAAAGGACCAAATTTGTACGAAGCCATCTCATTAGAGAATGAGTGATGCGTAGAGACGCAAAGACATGCAATTACACACGGACCTGGAAGTGTCAGATCCGGAGATCAGTTGACCACTAGCAATCGTGTACATACAACACTGGAAAGCCATAGGTGTTGAATACACAAAGGTTTGAAACAAGATTATTGACTCTAGTGCAAGTGGGAGACTGTTGGAGATATGCCCAAGAGGCAATAATAAAGTGGTTATTATCATATCTTCTCACTTATGATAAATTTTTACATACCATGCTATAATTGTATTATCCGGAAACATTAATACTTGTGTGATTTGTAAACTAAAATAAGAGTCCCTAGTAAAGCCTCTTGTTAAACTAGCTTGTTGGTTAATATATGAGCATGGTTTCCTGATCATGAACATAGAGATGTTATTAACAACAGGATCATATCATTAGGAGAATGATGTGATGGACATACTCCTATAGATAAGCGTAGCATAAAGATCAAGTCATTTAAATAGTTCAATTGCTATATGCTTTCTGATACGTAGTAACCTAATTCCTTCGACCATGAGATCATGCATATCACCTTTACTGGATGGATGCTTTGCTGACATCAAACACCACACCGTAACTGGGTGGCTATAAAGGTGGCATTGAGTGTTCGGAAAGTATTGGTTGAAACACATGGATCAAGAGTGGGATTTGTCCATCCATATGACGGATAGATATACTCTGGGCCCTCTCGGTGGAATGTCATCCAATTAGCTTGCAAGCATGTGACTGGGTCACAAGGGATCACATATCACGGGAACGAGAAAAGAGTACTTATCGGTAACGAGGTTGAACTAGGTATGCAGAGATACCGACGATCATGACCTCGGATAAGTAAACTATCGCGAGACAAAGGGAAATTGGTATCGTATGTAAGTGGTTCATTCGATCGCAAAGTAATCGTAGAAATATGTGGGAGCCATATGAATTTCCAGATTCCTCTATTGGTTATTGTTCGGAGAAGTATCTCGATCATGTCCGCATAATTCACGAACCGTAGGGAGACACACTTAAGGATTCGACGTTGTTTTGAGTAGTTATGGTATTATGAGAAAGAGACCGAATGTTGTTCGGAGTCTCGGATGGGATCCGGGATATCACGAGGTGATCCGGAATGGTCCGGAGAATAAGATTCATATAAGGAAAGTCCCGTTTCGGAGTTCGGGAATGATTCCGGTGTTTTCATCGGGAATGTTCTAGAAGGTTCCGGATTGTCCGGCACTCCGGGGGGGGAGGGTACATGAATGTATCATTGAATGATTGCATCATGTACTAAGTGTTCTTGCTGTTCCAAAACTGAAAAGTCAAACTGCCAGTTTGAAAGTCAAACGGCTAAAACAGGAAACTGTGGAAAACAGGAAACTGTGGGAAACAGGAAACTGTGGGAAACAAGCAAGAGGAGGTTGAAACCAACTTGGAGGAGGAGTCCCTCTCCTCCAAGCCGGCGGCCAGCCTTGGCCGAGTTGGGGAGGGACTCCCCTCCCCTTCCCTGGCGCGCCAGCCCCTCCACCTATAAAAGGAGGGGCAGGGCCTCCTCCTCTACACACAAGTTTCCACCTCTAATCTCCGGTTTAGAGCCGTTTGGTTTAGAGCTTCTAATTGCTTTAGCCTGCGGTTTAGAGCCTTCTAATTGGTGTGTCTAATCTCTAGACCACTAATAGCCCTCTCTCATAATCCACCATACTCGCTCCGGCTTAAGGCGAAGCCCTGCGGGATTTCCCCTCTACTTCCGGTACCACGCCGTTGTGCTGCCGGAATCGCGAGGAGAGTGCTACAACCTCCGCTGCCTGCTGGAACAAGGGAGAGGAAGGTCTTCGTCGAGTACCAAACGTGTGACCGACTGCGGAAGCGCTGCCGGAACGCAGCGCCGGAAGGATCGTCTACGCGATCTTGAGATCGGAAAGAGTACGACTACATCACCCACGAGAATCTGCTCTCGTTAACCGCTTTGGAATCTTCGAGGGTAAGTTCCCCTATCAACTCGTTGCTACAATCTAGTAGATAGATCTTGGCTTGTTGGTTTGTATGCGATAGAATTTTTTTGTTTTCCATGCTACGAACCCCTACAGCGGGGTCAGGTGGGCCCACGCCTAGGGGGTGTGGGCCCCCTGAGGCCTCACTTTGTCCCTCCTTCTGGCTTCCTTTGTCTTCCGGTAAAATAATATGTTTCCATATTTTTCTGATCTTCGCGAAATTGCACCGAAACGCCTTCTTTTCCATCAGAATCCAGACTCCGGTAGTACATCCTCCAGGAATCATCCACCATGCATAAAAAGATGAAAAGCCATAAGTAATACCTCATAATAAGACAAATATCAATGAATAGAGGTAAATTATGATATATAATGGTGATGCAAAATTGGGCGTATCAACTCCCCCAAGCTTAGACTTCGCTTGTCCCCAAGCTAATACTGAGCTCAGTAAACATGTCCACATGTTTATGGAGTGAAGTGTCGATAAAAGAATACGAAAAAGAAGCATCACACTTACCATTGCACAAATCATAGAAGAGAGCAACTCACCATTATATAACTTAGCTTGCAACCAAGTACAGTAGTCACAATAGAGATGCATAAAGATAAATCATAATTGGAATTGGCAAACTTTTTCTTGGTCAGAGAACACCTGGCAAACAGTTTCACAAAAGCTTTTTGTAGAAGTTTCAAAACAGGAGCACTCTTTGCTCAAAAGGGTTTTTCACAAGTGAAGGCTTTCAAAGTAATACTCAAAAGATAAGAGTTTTGTGCAAACAAGGAAGATGAAGAACATGATTGAATAAATCACCATATGAATGCTTGAAACACAACAACTCAAAAGCTTGCTGGAGATAGAGAGGAAGCAGGTTTACTGACTCAACTGGTAACTAGGAGAAAGGTCCCTTCTTAGAGGGTAGCAGGGATTACAAGTCATAAAGAGCTTCCAAAAGATTATGGTACTTACTAGCTTTGAGCCCTCATTGCCCCTATCATAATCATCTTGAGATGATTAAGGTTAAAGTGAACAAAGATGGAGTATATGCTTGACGAAATATAAGTTGGCAATCTCATGTCCCTTAAATATGAGGGCCACTCCTCATGCATACTCAACTTTGGGCCCAGGTAAGTTCTTATCATTGTAAGTATTTGCATATCATTGAGAACCGCCAATGGGGTACCCCTTGCATATGGTACCTAAGCTTTCCCATAACCAAAATGACAAGGCAAGCAGACAATGAGCATCTCAGCAATCTTTTTATTTGCTATGCATATAACTTTTTATTAAGGATGCTTCATAGACGACTCACTATGGTGATGCTGCAAGTTTCCACCATGATTAAGCATGGCTTAGGCTAGCGACCCAGGCGTCTCTCTAACACAGAATACAAACTCCATGGACTTACAAGTTCCCTCTTTATTTCAGACCGTTGACATCCATAGACACAAGAACATGATATCAACTGAGTACAAGAAGGTACAAGTGCAATGTTGAAAACGTTCCCCGTGACAGCACGGTTTTGCTAATCCCAATGTATAGATGCAAGCATATACAACTTCGATGTTCACAATGGTTCAAGTTTATTAGAGGAAGTAAATAAAGTGTGCCATCAAGTTCATGAGAGCTTTACTAACTAGTTTTCACATAACAAAATACTTTTAAATTCGAAAGGTAGATGAAACTTGAGAATTTGCTTGGAATAGCAAAAGCTTTTAGGTAGATATGGTGGACACAAGTGGCAAAGGTTTTTGGGTCAAAGGATTTTGGAAACATGAGAAGTATGCCTTCTCAAAAAGGTTTTTGGCTAGCAAGGCTGGGTAGCAAGCAAGAGAGTTGAAAGAAACAAGCAAACATACAAGTAATAAATCCAAACATGCAATCTTCCTTGAAGACATAAAAGGATCTTAAATAAAGAATACTAAGCTTATGATCCAACAAGAAAGAAAACAAATGATACCAAATACCTGTAAGCCTTTTTTTCTTTCTTTCTTTTCCTTTCAAATTAATGCCACTGACCAGAACTCGGTTTGCCAAAACCAATTTAGATCCACTTGATGATACCAAAGTGGTGCCAATACTAATCAACAACATCCATCATATAATAGAGATTGCAAACTAAAATAAGAAGTGCAAAAAGTAAAAGATGAGACTTCTCATTAATATTCCAATAAAGGCACTCACACCAAGGGATACAAAGATAATCAACTAAAGGAGAGATACTTCCACATGCAAACCAAACTATAAGATAACCTCTCTACCACAGATACGAATCCACTAAAAAGGTAAAAGATAAAAGATAATGATGGTGATACCGCAGCACTCCCCCAAGCTTGGAACAAGCCAAGGGGATGCCAAACCTGATGACGAGTTACTCCTTCGGTGGTGATGGTGTTCTCTTGTCATCATAAAACTTCCAAGGCAATGATTCCCCATCCAAAAAGGATGTCCTTGTCTCTGCAATCCTGAAACTAGCAGCAGAGCTTATGCGATCAAATCTAGCTTCATACTAATAGTTTTGATTCTGTATGTCATAGAGATGTGCTTGCAATTGATTGGTGGTCTGACGAAGTGAGAATATCTCCTCTCGAAGATCAGCAACTTACCCTCATGCTTGGTGATGAGTTCTGAACTTATCTTGTGAATAATATCCACTTCGCGTTCCGCCATCTTCTTGTATCTGAAAACTTCTTGTTCCAGCGCTTCCATCCTATCTTCCTGACTGCCTTATCCTTTAGGCCCTTGAACTTTCATCTGTACCTTACCCTCCTTGAGGATCAACTCTTTGGGATGAATCCTCAACTCATACATGTATGGGTTGAGGACATCCGCAGAGGAATTCTCCGTGGGTGATCCAGAGGAAGACATTGAGGCTCCAAATCTGAGAATTTTCCTGACAGAAACAGGTTGAAACGAAAACACGATACAAGAATCTCGAGGAACCCGGGGGGGTTATATATTACGAAGTTTCAATGCATAAGGAAGGTTTTGACATGAAAACGAAGCAGAGACGGAGTTCGAGGGTGGCAAACCCCCTCCAGGCGTGGCCAGGCTAGGCCCGCGCCTGGAGTGGGTTTGTCCACCCCGGACTCCGGTTCCTCTTCAGTTTCGTCTCGTAACTCCCCTTATGTACTGAAAACATCAAAAATATTAAAACATTGGAGTTTCACGAACCTTCAGTTTTCACTAGTTTTACCTATTCAAAGACGAACTCTGCAGATTCTGGTGTTTGGTTCTTGATAAATGCTTCTGGAGTCACCATTTGAATGACATCCACATCTTCATTGTAAGAATCTCCATAAATATAATGCTTTAGTCTTTGACCATTAACCACCCGTGTTGTGTCATCCTTCAGAGAGGAGATTTTGGTGGCACCTGAACGGTATACTTCCTTGATAACAAAAGGTACCTCCCATTTGGAGAGTAGTTTCCCTACAAAAAATCTGAGACGAGACCTATACAAAAGTACTTTCTCACCAACATAGAACTCCCTTTTGAGAATCCTCCTATCATGCCATCTTTTTACCTTTTCCTTAAAGAGCCTAGAATTTTCGTAGGCTTTCCCTCTCCACTCATCTAGATTACTTAAATCAAGCAGCCTTTTCTCACCAGCAAGTCTAAAATCTCTATTCAATTATTTCACTGCCCCTATAAGCTTTGTGTTCTAATTCTAAAGGCAAGTGACACGCTTTCCCATAGACCATTTTGTAAGGAGACATCCCCATAGGATTTTTATAAGCAGTTCTATAAGACCACAAAGCGTCATTCAACTTTTTAGCCCAATTTTTCCTAGATCTTTTGACAGTTTTCTGCAAGATAGATTTAATTTCCATATTGGACAGTTCTACTTGCCCACTAGTTTGGGGGTGATAAGCTGAAGCAATTCTGTGGTTCACATCATACTGTTGGAGATATGCCCAAGAGGCAATAATAAAGTGATTATTATCATATCTTCGTACTTATGATAAATGTTTACATACCATGCTATAATTGTATTAACCGTAAACATTAATACTTGTGTGGTTTTTAAACATAAAAGAGTCCCTAGTAAAGCCTCTTGTTAAACTAGCTTGTTGGTTAATATATGATCAAGGTTTCCTGATCATGAACATTGAGATGTTATTAACAATAAGTTCATATCATTAGGAAAATGATGTGATGGACATACTCCTATAGTTAAGCGTAGCATAAGATCAAGTCATTCAAATAGTTCACTTGCTATAAGCTTTTTGATACATAGTAACCTAATTCCTTCGACCATGAGATCATGCTAATCACCATCACCAGAAGAATACTTTGATGACATCAAACACCACACCGTAACTGGGTGGCTATAAAGGTGGCATTGAGTGTTCGGAAAGTATGTGTTGAGGCACATGGATCAAGAGTGGGATTTGTCCATCCATATGACAGATAGATATATTCTGGGCCCTCTCGGTGGAATGTCATCCAACTATCTTGCAAGCATGTGAATGGATCATAAAGGATCACATATTACAGGAACAAGAAAAGAATACTTATCGGTAACGAGGTTGAACTAGGTATGTAGAGATACCGACGATCAGACCTCGGATAAGTAAAATATCGCGAGACAAAGGGAAATTGGTTTCGTATGTAAATGGTTCATTCGATCGCAAAGTAATCGTAGAAATATGTGGGAGCCATATGAATTTCCAGATTCCTTTATTGGTTATTGATCGGAGAAGAGTCTCGATCATGTCTGCATAATTCATGAACCGTAGGGAGACACACTTAAGGATATGATGTTGTTTAGTAGATATGGACTGTGAGTAAAGAGACCGAATGTTGTTCGGAGTCTCGAATGGGATCCGGGATATCACAAGGAGATCCTAAATGGTCCAGAGAATAAGATTCATATAAGGAAAGTCCAATTTCGGAGTTCGGGAATGATTTCAGTGTTTTCACCGGAATGTTCTAGAAGGGTCTAGAAGGTTCACTAATTCGGAAGGGGAAGGGTACATGGATGTGTCATGACAAAGTGTAATGGTTGCATCATGTCCTAGGTCACTTGGCTGGACACTTGGAAGAGAGAAATCAAACTCTAATTTGAAAGTCAGAAAGGCAGTTTGAAAAAGTCAAATCTCAACATGGTTTCCGAGTTAGGGAGGGTTTCTAAGTTAGGGAGGGTTTCCACCTGGGTTGGGAACACCCTTGGACGACCCCCCCACCTATATAAGGAGGGGTGGGGGCGCACCCCAAGGTATCCTATGCATAAGTGAGATGTTTACAACCAAAGTCGGATGAACATGTCTTTGTATGTTATTTCGAATAACCATTGAGTATTCCTCCATAATACCAAAGACAAAAATGTTTGTCGCTTAGAACGTCAAGTTTCTTTGAGAAGGAATTTTCCATGAAAAGTTAAGTGGGAGGACAATAGAACTTTGATAAGGTTAAACGGACCTTAGCTATATGTGCAAAGTTGCGCAGCGCCGAAAAGTGTTCCGGACGCAGCAACAACCCTCATGGATCATGTGCCTCAAAGATTGTGGTCACGGAGGTCTAAGTTCCTATTGAACCAAGTAGGTCGGGTAAACAATCAAATACTAGGATTTGAAAGTAAAACATTGTTGTTTGACAATAATGAACCAACTGTATGCAAAGAAGCAATGATGGGCCCTGACTCCGACAAATGGCTTGAAGCCATAAAATCCATGATAGTTCCATACACAAGAAATCAAGCTTTGAACTTGAAAGACCCTCTGAAAAGGTGTAAGACCTTACAGTCGTGTTTGGATCTATAAAGAAATAGACATGGATGTTTCACATCCATGAAATAGTCGACATGCTGGGAGAGAGTTCACAACAATGTTCAAAGGTTGACTATGACAAGATTTGATCTTTCATAGCGATATTTAGTCTACACGGATTAATTTAGCAACCACTACATATAATTTTGTTATGTGGTAGTTGAATAAACAAAACGAGTTCTTCTAATATAATTGTTACCTAGGACGTGTGCATAACACGGTCCATAGGGTTTTGTTAATTCAAAGGATGCTAAAAGGTGTATGCAAACTTCAATGGTTGAAATAAGCATTGAGGAGTTGGAATCTTCACCGTGATGAAATTGATAAAGAGTTTAATTTCATCAGAGATGATGCTTGCATTTGCAAGAAATTAAGTGGGAGCGCTAAGACATATTTCTAATACATTATGTGGAAAACATATTATTGGTTGGAATGATGTATCTTTTATTAACACATGTTAGGAATTTCATCTCGATGAAAGACTTAAGCAAAACCCAAATATTTGGCATCAATATCTATATAGATAGATTGAGACGCTAATATGGTTGTGCCAAATGTACATAGATGATATATTGAATGAGTTCAATATGGAAAAAACAAGAAAGGTTCTTGCCACACAGAAAGGATTAAATCTAAATTCAAGTGTATCGGCACTTGGTAAGTGAAACAAAGATTAAAGTATTGATTGATACTTGATGAATAAAATCACAAAGAGAATTTTAATCATACTGTGATATGTACACGTACAGATATGTCCTATGCTCTAAATGTTGTGAGCATATACTAGAATGATTCATAAGATGATCATTGGATGATAGTAAAGAAATTCTTATGATCTTTTGGAAGAACTAAGAATATATTATTTTTGTAGAGGTGTCAAATAGATGGTTAGTTTATTGTAAAAGTACTACATTGATACTAGTTTTGTCACAAACTATAAATTAAGTTTACCTTAATCTAAACTAAGGGTGGCACAATATAATGGAAAGTAAGTTCCATAATGTATTTGGATGAGTTCCAAAGTTAAGGCATTGTGACAGATACTACAACAAAAGGCTAAGTATATGACTGCTATTATAGCAACAAAAGAGGGCATTTGTGTCAAGTAGTTTGTTATCAAACTAGGTGTAGTTCACAGCGGGATAATACTATGAAGATATATTGTATGACAATATTGTCAACATGTTTTAACCCCAAGGAACTAAAGGTCTCACCAAAGGACCAAATTTATACAATGTCATCTCATTAGAGAATGAGTGATGCGTAGAGACGCAAAGACATGCAATTTCACATGGACCTGTAAGTGTCGGATCCGAAGATCGGTTGACCACTAGCAATCGTGTAAATACAACACCAGAAAGCCATAGGTGTTGAATACACAAAGTTTTGAAACTAGATTATTGTCTCTAGTGCAAGTGGGAGACTGTTGGAGATATGCCCAAGAGGTAATAATAAAGTGGTTATTATCATATCTTCGTACTTATGATAAATGCTTACATACCAGCTATAATTGTATTAACCGGAAAAATTAATACTTGTGTGGTTTGTAAACATAAAAGAGTCCCTAGTAAAGCCTCTTGTTAAACTAACTTGTTGGTTAATATATGATCATGATTTGCTGATCATGAACATTGAGATGTTATTAACAATAAGGTCATACCATGAGGAGAATGATATGATGGACATACTCCTATAGTTAAGCGTAGCATAAGATCAAGTCATTCAAATAGTTCACTTGCTATAAGCTTTTTGATACATAGTAACCTAATTCCTTCGACCATGAGATCATGCTAATCACCATCACCGAAAGGATGCTTTGATGACATCAAACACCACACCGTAACTGGGTGGCTATAAAGGTGGCATTGAGTGTTCGGAAAGTATGTGTTGAGGCACATGGATCAAGAGTGGGATTTGTCCATCCATATGACAGATAGATATATTCTGGGCCCTCTCGGTGGAATGTCATCCAACTAGCTTGCAAGCATGTGAATGGATCACAAGGGATCACATATCACAGGAACAAGAAAAGAATACTTATCGGTAACGAGGTTGAACTAGGTATGCAGAGATACCGACGATCAGACCTCGGATAAGTAAAATATCGTGAGACAAAGGGAAATTGGTTCCGTATGTAAATGGTTCATTCGATCGCAAAGTAATCATAGAAATATGTGGGAGCCATATGAATTTCTAAATTCCTCTATTGGTTATTGATCGGAGAAGAGTCTCGATCATGTATGCATAATTCACGAACCGTAAGGAGACACACTTAAGGATACGATGTTGTTTAGTAGATATGGAATGCGAGTAAAGAGACCGAATGTTGTTCGGAGTATAGGATGGGATCTGGTATATCACGAGAAGATCCGGAATGGTCCGGAGAATAATATTCATATAAGGAAAGTCCAATTTCGGAGTTCGGGAATGATTCCGGTGTTTTCACCAGAATGTTCTAGAAGGTTCTAGAAGGTTCACCAATCCGGAAGGGGAAGGGTACATGGATGTGTCATGAAAAAGTGTAATGGTTGCATCATGTCCTAGGTCACTTGGCTGGACACTTGGAAGAGAGAAATCAAACTCTAATTTGAAAGTCAAAAAGGCAGTTTGAAAAAGTCAAATCCCAACATGGTTTCCGAGTTAGGGAGGGTTTCTAAGTTAGGGAGGGTTTCCACCTGGGTTTGGAACACCCTTGGACGCCCCCCACCTATATAAGGAGGGGTGGGGGCGCACCCCAAGGTATCCCCCTTGCCCTAGGCGCCCAAGAAACCCTAGGTTGGTCGCCGCCCCCCTCTCTAGTTGCGACCAATCTAGATCTCCTCTAATCCGCTACCGACTAGCTAAACTCTAGTTGCTAGCTACCTCTAAACCCTAGATCGTCGGGGCTCCCTCTACTCCACCATACTCGCTCCGGCTTAGGCTAAGCCCTGCGGTATCTTCCCTCTACTTCCGACACCACGCCGTCGTGCTGCCGGAATCGCGAGGAGAGAGCTACAACCTATGCTGCCTGCTGGAACAAGGGAGAGGAAGGTCTTCATCGAGTACCGTACGTGTGACCGACTGCGGGAGCGCTGCCGTAACACGGTGCCGGAAGGATCATCTACACGATCTTGAGATCGGCAAATGAATGACTACATCACCCACGAGAATCTGCTCTCGTTAACCGCTTTGGATCTTTGAGGGTTAGTACTCTATTGACTCATCGCTACAATCTAGTAGATAGATCTTGGCTTGTGTGTGTTCACGCGATTTTCATGCTACGAACCCCTACACATACTTAGCGAGAGTTTTTCTAAAAACCCCATGAATGAAATGAGAGCGTCCATCAGTCATGAGATATCTAGGCACACCAAATCTAGGAAAAATGACATCTTTTAGCATTTTCAAAGAGGTCTTACCATCAGCACTGTTTGTAGGTATGGCTTCTACCCACTTTATAACGTAGTCAACAACAACAAGAATATGAGTATATCCTTTTTAAGGGGGGAAAGGCCCCATAAAGTCAAATCCCCAACAATCAAAAGGTTCAATAACAAGAGAATAATTCATAGGCATTTCATTGCGTCTAGAGATGTTACCTACTCGTTGGCATTCATCACATGATAAGATAAACTTCCTTTCATCTTTAAAAAGAGTAGGCCAATAAAATCCAGATTGTAAAACCTTCTGTGCAGTCCTATCCCAAGCATGATGTCCTCCATAAGCACTGCCATGAAATTTTCTCAATATCTCTTGTTGTTCAAATTCTGGAACACATCTTCGCATAATGCCATCTACTCGTTCTTTATATAATTGTGGGTCATCCCAAAAGTAATGCCTTAAATCATAAAATAATTTCCTTCTTTGCTGGGTTGTAAGGGTTGGAGGAAAATACTTGGAAACAATAAAGTTAGCATAATCAGCATACAAAGGACTCTCATGTGGACTTACCCTTATTGCAGCTAACTGCTCATTTGGAAAACTATCATTAACAGGCAAAGGGTCAAAAGAAATGTTTTCCAAACGACATAAATTATCAGCAACAGGATTATCAGCACCTTTCCTATCCACAATATGGAGATAAAACTCTTGCAAAAGCAACACCCACCTTATAAGCCTAGGCTTAGCGTCCTTCTTTGTCATAAGGTATTTAATAGCTACATGATCATATGAATATTAACCTTGGAATCAACAATATAAGGCCTAAACTTATCACAAGCAAAGATTACAGCTAATAACTCCTTTTCAGTAGTAGCATAATTCTTTTGAGCAGCATCCAGAGTCTTGCTAGCATAATGAATGGCGTTTAACTTCTTGTCAACATGTTGTCCCAAGATAGCACCCACAACAAAATCACTAGCATCACACATAATTTCAAAAGGTAAACTCCAATCAGGTGGTTGGACTATAGGAGCAGTTGTTAAAGCTTTCTTCAAAGTTTCAAAAGCTTCCTTACAATCATCATAAAAAAAGGTACATCTTTTTGAAGAAGATTAGTAAGGGGCTTTGAAATTTTGGAGAAATCTTTAATAAACCTCCTATAGAAACCAGCATGACCAAGGATACTACGAATACCTTTGGTATCTCTAGGATAAGGCATCTTCTCAATTGCTTCAATTTCAGCTCTATCAACTTCAATACCTCTTTTAGACATCCTGTGTCCCAGAACAATTCCTTCATTAACCATGAAATGGCATTTCTCCCAGTTAAGAACAAGGTTGGTTTCCTCACATCTCTGCAAAACTTTATTAAGGTTGTGCAAACAGTTATCAAAAGAAGTTCCATAGACGGAAAAATCGTCCATGAAAACCTCCACAATTTCTTCACAAAAACCATGAACGATAGCAGACATACATCTCTGAAAGTTAGCAGGAGCATTACATAAACCAAAAGGCATACGCCTATAAGCATAAGTACCATAGGGGCAAGTGAAAGTAGTTTTCTCTTGATCCTGTGCTTTCACAGCAATTTGAGAAAACCCAGAATAACCATCAAGAAAGAAAAAGTGAGTCTTTTTGGACAACCTCTCAAGCATTTAATCAATAAAGGGCAAAGGATAATGATCTTTCTTAGTAAATTTATTAATCTTTCTAAAATCAATGCACATTCTATACCCAACCACTACTCTTTGGGGTATACGCTCATTATCCTCATTAGGCACAGCAGTTATTCCCCCTTTCTTGGGAACACAATGAACAGGGCTAACCCATTGACTATCAGCAATAGGATAAATAATACCACCATCAAGGAGTTTTAATACCTCATTTCTTACCACTTCCTTCATCTTAAGATTTAGACGGCGTTGGTGCTCAACAACTAGTTTTGCATCAGGCTAAATATTAATAGCATGCTGACATATAGTAGGAGAAATTCCTTTTAATTCATCAAGAGTATAACCCATAGCTCCTCGGTGCTTCTTCAATACCTCCAATAACCTTTCTTCTTCCTTCCCTAAAAGTTTAGAGCTAAATAACAGGATATATCTTTTTATCATCAAGATAAACATATTTAAGATCATCAGGTAAAGGTTTTAATTCGAAAACAGGGTCCCCTTTAGGTGGAAGTGTCGTACCCAAATCTTCCACAGGTAAATTATGCTTAAGTAACTCAGGTTGACAAAGAAAAATCTCATCAATCTCATTTATTTCCTTCATAAAGTCATCACTTTCATGATCTTCCATGAACTGCTGCAAAGCATTGTTAGGAGCAAGAGAAATAGCAGACAGTTGTGCAACCCTGAAATCCTCATCAGGTAATTCATTTTCATAAGGAGTTTTGGCAAATTTGGAAAAATTAAACTCATAAGATTCTCTAGCAAACTTAGTCAAAACTTTTTCCTTCCTACAATCTATGATATCCCCACAAGTATTAAGGAAGGGTCTGCCAAATATGATAGGATAGGTTTTACTAGCTTCTTTACCAAGTACTAGAAAATCAGCAGGATATTTAATCTTACCACAAAGGACCTCCACATCTCTTACAATACCAATGGGGCAAACTTGCTCTCTATTAGCAAGGTGAATAACCACATCAATGTCCTCAACCTCACAAGGACCAATCTCATGCATAATTTCCCTGTAAATCTCATAAGGAATAGCACTAGAACTAGCACCAATATCACATAAACCATAGTAGCCATGACTACCAATTTTAACAGAAAGCACAGGAACACTAGCTTTTCTAACTTTCTTAGGATGAGAAATAACATTAGTGGCGTCTTCAGAGAAGACAATATGTGCATCCTCTATATTTCTAGTGATAAGATCTTTCACAATAGCTACCACAGGCTCGATATCAATAATCTCATCGGACCCTACAGTTTTCTTTGCGCTTTTGCTAGTCACATTGGCCATGATAGAGTGTTTCCTTACCTTGGAGGGAAAAGGGATCTTCTCAACATAAGGTTCAGGCAAAATAGGATCAACAGTACAAACCTCTATACTGGCAGGAACGTGGGTAACAATCTAATTATAAGGAGCATGGTACTTGTCCTACTCTTTCTTAGGAATCTCAATATAAGAGGCAAAAGCATTAAAACATTTCGCAAGGGCTTGAAGATCAAGGCCAAACTTATTGCTAATATCATGGAAGTTATAAGTTCCCATAAAAGATTTAATGCATTCATAATCATTGTTTATACCTGACTTTCTTCCTTTGTCATTTTTCCAAGCTTCAATGTTATCTTGAATACGGTCTAAGAGATCCCATTTATCTTCTTCCTTCATACTTCTGATTGATCCAGCACAAGAAGCATCTAGTAAATCTTTATCATGAAGAGAAAGCCTAGCATAAAAGTTATTGAGAATAATATTGTTAGGGAGTTGATGAATAGGACATTTAAGCATTAGTAACTTCAATCGCCCCCAAGCTTGAGCTGTACTCTCTCCATCAAGAGGCCAAAAGTTATATATAAGACTTCTATCTTTATAGATTTCACTGGGAGGATAAAATTTAGAGTAAAAGAGAGATGCCATCTCCTCCCATTCCATGGATTGTCCATTCTTCAGCAACTTATACCATGCCTCAGCTCTCCCTTTCAAGGATATGGAGAGTACCTTCTTCTTCACCTGTTCAGTTGTGATACCTGCACACTTAAACAACCCGCATAATTCATGGATAAAAAGCAAGTGATCACCGGGATGGACAGTTCCATTCCCAAAATAATAATTATCCATAACACGATTAACAATACTTGTAGGTATCTTAAAAGGATCTATCTCAACACGTGGTGGTTCATCTACTACCCTCGCAGCGGTAGTAGTTTTCCTAAACAGATAACCAAGTGGGTTATCCATATTGGAAACAACAATACTCATAGTGAAAGTTTCCCTTACCAGTTCCACTTTTCAATAGCGCTTCACTCTCCGGCAACGGCGCCAGAAAATAGTCTTGATGACCCACAAGTATAGGGGGTGTATCGTAGTACTTTCGATAAATAGGAGTGTCGATCCCCACAAGGAGCAGAAGGTGCTGAACAGTGGTATGGAGAAGGAAATCCCTGTGAATACTTAGCAAACGGATTTTTAGTGGTTTTCTGACAAAGCAACAAAACAAAGAGCAAGTGGCCCAATCCTTTCTTAGCAAAGGACAAGCCGGTGGAAATACTTATACGGACCAAACGTTCTCGAGGACACATGCAAATTATGTCAAGTGCTTTCGCTTCAAATAGCTGAGTACCCTTCTCTAGTGTTTGTAAGTGTTGTGTGGGTGAACCTGTGCTAACATACCGCCCTTCCTAGGACTAATACATACTTGTGATTAAACCCCCTGAAAACATCCATAACTACAGGAAAGTAATTAAGATATAAATCTAACTACAACCTTAAACTCTGAGATTCTACGCTCCCTTGTGCATAGGTGTCTTAACGGAGGTTCAGGTTTCTGTCACTCGGGCAACGCCACAATTAGTAGCCAAATACACAATGCATTCCCCTAGGCCCATAAATGGTGAAGTATCATGTAGTCGACGTTCACATGACACCACTAGAAGAATAGCACCACAACTTAAATACTAAACCATTGAATAATAACTCATAGATTCACTACTAGCAACATGACTTCTCCCATGTCCTCAAGAACTAAACGAACTACTCACAAGACATCATATGGATCAAGATCAAAGATGATATGGTAATGGATAACAATCTGAACATAAACAATAATCCAATGGTTTCACTCACAAGCATCAACTACAATAGTAATCAACACCGGGAAAGTTTCCCCTAAGAACTAAAGAAATATTCAACACAATTGTTATAGCGGGACGGAGTGGTGATGATGGTGCTGGTGGAGATAATGGTGTGCATGATGATGATGATCCCGATGAAGCCTAGCTTGATGACGGTCTCCCCTCTCCGAGAAGGAATTCCCCTGGCAGAAATCTGTCTGCCGGAGAGATCTTTCTCTCTCGGTGTTTTACGCCCCCCAGAGGCGGCGGAAATCTATCTGTGGTCGCTCCCCGAGCCTTAGGGTTTCGATGGGAAGATATAGGCGAAGGGGAGGAGTTAGAGGACAGGCAGGTGGGCCACACCTGCCCTAGGCGCGGGGTTAGGTGGGACCGCGCCTAGGGGATGTGGGCCCCCTGAGGCCTCACTTCGTCCCTCCTTCTGGCTTCCTTCGTCTTCCGGTAAAATAATATGTTTCCATATTTTTCTGGTATTTTTTTACTGGCCACGTCCGGCCACTTCCATCAGGCATCAGGGTGGGCGAAGTGGCCGGACGTGGCGCATCAAAGTGGCAAAGCCGCTGGGGACGGCCGCTCCCGCAGGCCCACGTACTTCCCCTCGTATGCTCAAGCAGGGGAGAGTGGATTTCCCAAGCGTAAGTTGGGTCTTCGGCATTATCCGTGACGATCTTTGTGTTAAAAATTCGTGCGAAAGTCAACTAGTCTTTGTCTAAAATATTTTTATATTTTGGCTCTCGTATAATTTCTATATCACAATTCGGTTTGGGGAGAGGATAACCACCAGCACCCCCCGCGTACCCACCTCATCGCCCCACCTACCTCACCTTGTCGCCCTCCACCTCTCCTCCTCCGTCGCCCCTACCTCCGTCGCCCACCCCTCCCAGCGCCGCCACGACATGCCTCCCTCCCCAGTGCCGCCACAACATGCCTCCCCTTCCTTCCCCGCGCGCCTCCTCTTCCCCGAGCTCTCTCCCTCCCCCGTGCATGTGATGCTACCTCTCCTGCTTATCACGTCGTCTCCCATGGAGAACAACCATGGAGGTCTCGACCACACAGCCATGGAGGCTGCAGATCCCGGCGTGGTGCCTCCTCCCCAGATCCATGCATATTGGATCCGAAAAAAGCATGTTGATGTTCATATAATTTTGTGTCTTCTCCAAAAAAATTCCGTCCATGTTGGTGTTCATACTTCTACTTGTATTTTCTTTAGGTTGATTTTTTTGTGAAGTCTGATTTGGGTGGATTTTTTCTATGATTATGCTACGAATTCGGTATGTATCTTATGTTGATCTTGTATCTTGTGTTGATTACAAGTCCAACAATGATTTGTTATGTATATGGATTTTTGCCCTATTTGGCCGGTATCATACTGAATCGTTAATAAATCTTACATAAATTTATCGAATTTATGTCATGTATATGAATTTTTCCCCTATGTTGGAAGAATCTTTAATGATTCTTATATGAATGTATGAAACTTGTATGAATCTTCAGGAGTATGGAACTTGTATGAATCTTCAGGTATATGGAACCTACGAGATCTCCTGTTATTTGTTTGAATCATAGAACAATCTTTCATAAAATAATTGTTCAATTCTTAGTGCAGATCTATGAAATATGTAGTTTCTTATTTTCTAGATTAGATTGTGTATGAAACCTCTTTGAATCATGGACTAATCTTTTTATTTTCCCAAACATCATTTTTCAAACCTCTTTTTATGTAGAAACATGTTATTTAGTACTAATCATCTATGAAACCGTGTTGTTTCTTGAACGGGTTTGAATCATACGTGAATTTGACAGAGAAAATCGTATTGTCTATGATGAGTGAATTATCTACTAATTTTTTCTTTGATCTTTGAAGATACGGGTGTTGAATTTTCGATCGAAACATACATGCAACATTGATAATCTTTAGAAAAATTATATGAATCATGTATGATTGTTTGCAGAAATATATAGCCGGGCTGGCGCTGGTAACATCATATTTCCTGGCATATTTGGTTTGCAGAAAGTTGTGTCCTCCCACAAAAATCTTGTGTGAATCTTGTGTTGAAAAAATTATATGAAAAACTTGTGTGAAGAAGATCTAGTGAAGATTCATTTGAGTTCCTGTGTTGCTCATGTATCTTAAAAAAAAAATAATCAAATTTGATTGTTGTTAGTAGTTTCAAAAAAGATCTAGTGAAGATTCATTTGAGTTTCGGTGTTGCCCATGTATCTTAAAAAAATTATTTTGAAAAAAAATGAAACTTGTACGGATATCTCTAGAAAATTCTTTAAAAAAGTTGTATGAAATATTGTTGATTACTATTAAAAAAATAATTATGTAAAAAATTGTTAATTAAATTATATTAATTAGATTGGCTAATTAAAACTGGCTAATTAAATTAAACAAAGAACGTTTCTTTCCTTAAAGACAGTGACGAAAATGTATAAAATATGAAAAAACTGGGAGCTAATAAGCAAAACAAGAATGGACTTGAAAAGTGAGGTGAGAAGGTTGTTCTATAAAAATAGTAGCACGAATCTTCAAAAAATAAAGGACAGAGATGATGCCGGAATCCGACCTACAGGGGAAATTGGGTTGCCCCAAACAGTCTTGATCGATTCGATCAAAGGGGGCTACCACTACCGGCAGAATGCATAAAACTAACCCAACTTGAAAAGGATTTCACAAACTGAACCGTTGGCGAAAGTATTTTACACAACTAACCCTTTCTGTAGCGCCTAACGGAAAGGCTTTACACTATACAGTGTAGCGCCTATGCCAAAGGCGCTACACCCCTGGCCAGCGTGGCACGAGGGTCCCATATGCTGCTCTAGTAACGCCTCGACGGAAGGCGTTACAGTACGAAGTGTAGCGCCTAAGAGATAGGCGCTACATTATTGTTTATATACGGTGTGAATCTTTATTGGACAAAAGTCTCTCTTAGCCTAGATGGTTGAGCCATATGGTTTGACTTATAGGTCTTGGGTTTAAATTCTACCTCCCTCCTATTTAATTTTTTAATTTTTCTGAGCTTCAGTTTTATGGGAATTTTTTTCTCTAAGTCCATAACTGATCAATCGTAGCCGGTACGTTTTTATGGGACAAAAGTCCATAACTGATCAATCGTAGCTTCATTTTTTACGTGACACAAGTCTCTCTAAGTCTATATGCTTCGGTTTTTTCTATTAGCACGTAGCTCAGCATGTAGGGACACGTACCCTTTTTACGTGCCACATAGGACTATATATATACGTACCTGTGATCGATCATCGATGTTACTGCAAAGACTAAAACCGTTTTTATTGCCGGATACTGTACTACATAACGTCGTACACACATTATGCGTGAATCAATGCCTCTGCGTGAAAAGATAATTGTTCCGTGCTACGTAATTTTCGTTATGGACTTAGAGAAAAATTTCCCATAAAACTAAAGCTCATAAAAATTAAAAAAATAAATAAAAGGGATGCTAGCTGTACACTATGCTACTCAGTATGTACTTAGAGAAAGATTTCAATAAAACTGAAGCTCGGAAAAATTAAAAAATTAAATAGGAGAGAGGTAGGACTTAAATTCAAGACCTATAAGCCAAAACCAAAGGGCTCAACCATCTAGGCTAAGAGAGACTTCTATCTAATGAATATTCACACCATTTTTAAATATTAGTGTAGCGTCTATCTCTTAGGCGCTACACTTCGTACTGTAACGACTTCCGTTGAGGCGTCAGCCGAGCAGTATTCGTGCCACGCTGGTCAGGGGTGTAGCGCCTTTGACATAGGCGCTATAGTGTATAGTGTGAAGTCTTTCCATTAGACGCTACAAAAAGAGTAGTTGTGTAAAATACTTTCTCCAACTGATTAATTTGTGAAATCCTTTTCAAATTAGGTCAGTTTTATGCATTCTGCCACCGCTACCAGGCGTCACACGACGCAGAGGCCAAGGTGAACCGCCAAACACGTAAGGCAAGGGCAAGTAGGGATCCCGGAGAGACGGCGACCCATACGTGCGGTCGTAGGCCGACAGTCGTGCAGCTCGCCGGCTCCTTCGATCGCTGACCACCGTGGCCCCCTGGCCCTGGATATTCAACTACACCCGCTGCCCGCTGCTGGTAATTCCCTAATTCTACTTCTCCCGCTGGTAATTTCCTGATTGTTTATTTGTTCTATTGAAAATTGGGGTTAGCAGACAAAATTTTATTATTATAACTAAGGCTAGGGTTTATGCGGGCATATGTATATGTATTATTTTCTTTCTTAGACAAATAATATTCAAGACTTGTATGCAATACTAAATTACCAGACACACGAGTATTACCATGAACAAGTTTCTTTTCAAAAGAAAAAGGCCCATCCCAATATGTTCTGGAAGACATAAATTGGAGAGAGGAGATCGATTCAGTTGATCTAGGAAAATGAAAATGAAAAAAAAAGTCAATAATGATCTAGTGGTTTCGTGGCTTTGAAGAATTGGATGTACTAAAAGAGTAAAGGTAATGTGAAAATTTTAGCTACTTGAGATATATAGATTTGGTCAGTCCACTATGTTCCACTTAAAAATTAAGTGTATTTTTTTTTATCTTTATTGAGCCTCGTGTTTGAATGATTTATTTGGGAATTTAGAAATGCAAGACATTTTTTCATGTAACTTCGTCTCTCATCTCATCATATATTAGGCATATTGATTTCAAAACACTAGTTTTTCATATCTTATTTGGGAATCATGTCATACTATCTATGTTGAAAGCTATAAACCATATAGAAGATTGTTGCTCGAAAATTTAATACCATAGTAAGTGTGCATCAGGGTGACTCGAGCTCCAGCATCGCCGCTGCGCATGCTCCAGCTGCATAACCCAAACAAACCAACGTGTCCGGCGTGACCCATTGGTCCACCAGATTTTGTTCACCAATGAGTCGGGCCAGACCCGCTACGGACCAAGCGTGTGTCCGGGCATCGGCCGATGGGGCCCTGCATAAGTGGCACATTAATTTGATACCATTTTCCCATTAGTTTGATAGCCGGTTATATCAAGAAATATGTCTAACTA
Organism: Avena sativa; assembly: GCA_916181665.1. Classification (NCBI taxonomy): domain Eukaryota; kingdom Viridiplantae; phylum Streptophyta; class Magnoliopsida; order Poales; family Poaceae; genus Avena; species Avena sativa. Next base: position 433,149,362 of record OV702280.1, read on the forward strand.
AATTGAACTACGACACTGCGTCCTAGCCTAGGTCTTGCCGCCTGTGTCACCTGAGGGCCAGCTCCGCCGACGTTACAGCATGATCTGTCGGTGGTCGCCTTGTGTGCCCTCCTGAGAGTGTGTTGCCTCTCGCGTAGCACGGCATTGGCGCGACGATGGTTCTCCGCCGACATCAGTGGCAAGTCTAGCTCGTTGGCTCGACAGTCAAACGCCACATCAAGCTCCACCACCCAGTGGTCCCACCCCTCCTGCACCACCCGCCCGTCTCTGCTGCAGCGCGCACGGACGCCTGTGCATGGGCGGTGTCGAAATATTCGACGATGGCCTACTGCTCATTGCTCGTCTCCTGCACGTACCCCTGGGGCTCATCGTCGAAGTCGTTGAGGAATCTGCCGTTGTCCTCATCCTTCGTCTCCGTGTCCATCGCCATGGCTACCGCATGAGCGACGAGGTCCACCTCTGCAGCATCGCGTGCCACATGTTCACTCACGCCGCAGTGTAGCCAACGAATGGCATCCGCAGCGGCAGCGCTCCCCTTCTCAGCCCCCTCTTTGGCCGCGGAGTTGTGTTAGAGATATGCCCTAGAGTTAATAATAAAAGTGGTTATTATTATATCTTTGTGTTTATGATAAATGTTTACCTTTATGCTATAACAGTATTAACCGGAAACATTAATACTTGTGTGATTTGTAAACTAAATCAGAGTCCTTAGTAAAGCCTCTTTTATAATACTAGCTTGTTGGTTAATAGATGATCGTGGTTTCTCGATCATGAACATTGAGATGTTATTAACAACAATATCATATCATTAGGTGAATAGTGTGATGGACATACTCCTATATAGCATAAAGATCAAGTCATTTCAATAGTTCGTTTGCTATAAGCTTTCTGATACATAGTAACCTAATTCCTTCGACCATGAGATCATGCTAATCACCATCACCGGAAGGATGCTTTGATGACATCAAACACCACACCGTAACTGGTTGACTATAAAGGTGAAGGGTTTCGCGGCATAGTAAATCAAAATTTTCTACGGATGCGAACAGAGGGAAAGCCAAGATCTAATCTAGGAGATGCAAACAACGAGAGAGATTGGATTAGATCTTCATACCCTTGAAGATTCGCACATCGGAACGTTCGTCGGAACGTGGGTGATGTAGTCGTACTCGCTTCTCCTCCTCGCGATCCGATCCGATCTAGCACCACAAGTGGCGATGCCTCCGTGAGATGCACACGTGCAGCACCTCGACGTCTCCTCCTTCCTTGGTCCAGCAAGTATGGTGGAGAGATGGGTTGGATCTACAACGCGACGGCGCGGTGCAATTGGTGGAGAATTTCTGCAGCAGGGTTTCGCCTACAAGCAGTCGGGAGGGAGAGATGAGGGCAGCAGGGCGGCTAGGGTTGGAGGGGAAGGTGTAGGGGGTTGGTGCGCCCCCAGCCCTCTATATATAGAGGGGTGGGCGCAGCCCTAGCCCCTCCCCCAAGCCAAGGCCGGCGGCCCCAAGGAGGAAGAGTGGGGGGCAAGGAAACCCCCCCTTCTAGAAGCTCTATCTAGAGTTTAAACCTCTCTTGGCCGGCTGGGCCCTATGGGGCCTTGTGCCCCTGGCCCAATGCGGCCAGGGCACTCCCTCATAGGCCCATGCCCCCTCCCGGAAGGTGGGGCCACGTTGGTCCCCTTCCGGAAGGTTCTAGAAGCTTCCGGTACAATACCGATTAACCCGGAACAATTCCGAACTCCAAAAACTGCACTGCCTTATATGAATCTTATTCTCCGGAACCTCTCGTGATGTCCTGGATCCCATCAGAGACTCCGAACAAAAACTCATAAACCAATTATCCAATCTATCCTAGCGTCGAGACACGTTAAGTGTGTGACCCTGCGGGTTCGAGAATATGCAGACATGATCTTCTATCAATAATCAACAGCGGGGTCTGGAAACCCATATTGACTCCCACACATTCATCGATGATCATATCGGATGAACCACGATGCCAGGATTCAATCAATCCCATATATATATTACCTTCGTCTCGCGATATTTTACTTGCCCGAGATTCGATCGTCGGTACCGTCATACCTAGTTCAATCTCGTTCACAACAAGTACTTTACTCGTTCCGTAATCCGATATCACTTTGAGATTAACTTCTTAACCACATGCTTGCAAGCGGTGTTGATATTGATTACCGAGTGGGCCCGAAGTATATCTCTCCGACTTGGGAGGGACAAATCCCATCTCGATACATACAACCCAACAGATACTTTCTGATCACCTGAGAGACACCTTTATGATCACCCTCTCATAGGATGACGTTTGATGACCTCAAAGCTTTCTTCCGATACCAGGGAGTTGTATTATCTCATGGTCTAAGGAATACAATATTTGACATAAGAAAAGCTTCACAAAGACGAACACGATGACACGATCTAATTGCTTCGCTTAGTTTGGGTATGTCCATCATATCATTCTCCCAATGATATGATCTCATTATCAATTGACAACTCATGTCTATGGTTAGGAAACCTTAACCATCATTGATCAATGAGCTAGTCCATAGAGGCGTGATCTCACACCCATGGCACTAAGGTGCTGATCATGTTTTACACGTGGAAGAGGTTTAGTCAATGGATCTGCGACATTCAGAGCTGTATGTACTTTGCTAATCTTCAGATCTCCATGTGCTATATAATCTCGGATTATATGAAACTTGCGGTTGATATGCTTGGTCTTTGGATGATATCTTGGTTCCTTAGCGAGTGCTATGGCGCCAGTGTTGTCACACAATATCTCCAGTGGGTCCAATGCACTTGGAACCACGCCAAGCTCAATGATGAAGTTCCTGATCCAAACTCCTTCACTTGACGCTTCTGCAGCAGCCATGTATTCCGCTTCTACCGTAGATCCCGCGATCACGCTTTGCTTGCAGCTTCTCCAGCTCACAGCTCCTCCATTCAAAATATACACGTATCCTGTCTGAGATTTAGAATCATCCTTGTCGGTGTCGAAACTAGCGTCGACGTAACCTTTTACGACGAGCTGTTCATCACCCCCATAGACTAAGAACATTTCTTTAGTCCTATTTAGGTACTTTAGGATGTTCTTCATGGCTGTCCAGTGTTCCACTCCTGGATCACTTTGATACCTGCTCGTCAAACTAAGAGCATTGGACACATCCGGTCTAGTACACAGCATGGCATACATGATAGAACCTATGGCCGAGGCATAAGGCACTTTGCTCATAGCTTCCCTATCATTTACCGTAGCTGGACACTGAGCCTTGCTCAATATCTTACCTGACAACATAGGCACTGAACCTTTCTTTGCCTTATACATTCTGAACCTTTTCAGAACTTTGTCTAGGTATGTACTCTGGCTTAAAGCTATCAGGCGTCTTTGTCTATCTCTATAGATCTTGATGCCCAATATATAAGCAGCTTCACCTAGGTCTTTCATTGAAAAACACTTGTTCAAATAACTCTTCACATCGTTAAGCATGTTGATGTCATTTCCGATAATCAATATGTCATCCACATATAGTACCAGAAACGTCACCGAGCTCCCACTCACTTTCTTGTAGATGCAAGCTTCGTAGCAATTTGGAACAAATCCAAAGCTCTTGATCAAAACGAAGGTTCCAACTCCGAGATGCTTGCTTCAGTCCATAAATGGAACGGTGAAGTTTGCATACTTTATCAGCATCCTTAGGATCGACAAAACCTTCGGGTTGCATCACATACAACTCTTCATCAATGTTGCCATTGAGGAACGCAGTCTTGACATCCATCTGCCATATTTCATAATCATGAAACGCAGCAATTGCTAATAAAATCCGAATGGACTTAAACATCGCTACGGGAGAGAAAGTCTCATCGTAGTCAACACCTTGAACTTGTCGAAAACCTTTCGCGACAAGCCGTGCTTTATAGATGGTAACATTACCATCCGCGTCCGTTTTCTTCTTGAAAATCCATTTGCACTCAACGGCCTTTCGGTCGCGAGGAGGGTCCACCAAAGTCCATACTTGGTTTTTGCTCATGGATCCCAATTCGGATTTCATGGCTTCTAGCCATTTCTCAGAGTCTGGGCTCATCATCGCTTCCTCATAGTTCGTAGGTTCACTGTCTTCTACTAACAAGATAGTCAAGACAGGGTTGCCGTACCACTCAGGAGGGGCACGCGACCTTGTCGACCTGCGACGTTCAGTAGCAGCATCGTCCTAAGCTTCATGATCCTTGTCATTAGCTTCCTCTATTGTTGGTGCAGGCGGCACTGGAACAATTTTAGGTGATGCGCTACTCTCCAATTCAAGAGAAGGTTCAATAACCTCGTCTAGCTCTACTTTCCTCCCACTCACTTCTTTCGAGAGAAACTCCTTCTCAAGAAAGGAACCGTTCTTTGCGACAAACACTTTGCCTTCGGTTCTGTGATAGAAGGTATACCCAGTAGTTTCCTTAGGGTATCCTATGAAGACGCATTTCTCCGCTTTGGGTTCGAGCTTGTCCGGCATCAACTTCTTGACGTAAGCTTCGCATCCCCAAACTTTAAGAAACGACAACTTAGGTTTAGCACAAAACCACAGTTCATACGGTGTCGTCTCAACGGATTTAGATGGTGCCCTATTTAAAGTGAATGCAGCGGTTTCTAATGCATAACCCCAAAATGATAACGCCAAATCAGTAAGAGACATCATTGATCGGACCATATCTAATAGGGTTCGATTCCGGCGTTCAGACACACCATTGCGTTGTGGTGTTCCGGGTGGCGTGAGTTGTGAAACGATTCCACTTGCTTTAAGATGCGTGAGAAAATCATAACTCAAATATTCACCTCCACGATCGGATCGTAGAAACTTAATCTTTCTGTTACGATGGTTCTCCACTTCATTCTGAAATTCTTTGAACTTTTCAAACGTTTCAGATTTATGTTTCATTAAATAGATATACCCATATCTACTTAAGTCATCGGTAAAAGTGAGAAAATAGCGATATCCACCGCGCGTCGAAACACTCATCGGTCCGCATACATCGGTATGTATGATTTCCAACAAGTCCGTTGCTCGCTCCATCATATCGGAGAACGGGGTTTTGATCATCTTGCCCATGAGGCATGGTTCACATGTGTCAAATGATTCAAAATCAAGAGACTCCAAAAGTCCATCAAAATGGAGTTTCTTCATGCGCTTTACACCAATATGACCTAGACGACAGTGCCACAAATAAGTAGTATTATCACTATCTACTTTGCATATCTTAGACTCAATTTTATGGATGTGTGTTTCATCCCTTTCGAGATTTAGAAGAAATAAACCATTCACAATAGGTGCATGACCATAAAAGATGTTACTCATATAAATAGAACAACCATTATTCTCCGATTTAAATGAACAACCGTCTTGCAATAAACAAGATCCAGAAATAATGTTCATGCTCAACGCAGGCACATAATAACACTTATTAAGGTTTAAAACTAATCCCGAAGGTAAAACTAAGGAGAGCGTGCCGACGGCCATCACATCAACTCTTGATCTGTTGCCAACGCGCATCGTCACCTCATCCCTCGTAAGCCGCCGTCTATTCCGTAGCTCCTGTTTCGAGTTACAAATATTAGCAACTGAACCGGTATCAAATACACAGGCACTACAACGAGGGCTAGTAAGGAAAACATCAATAACATGTATATCAAATATACCTTTGATGGTGCCAGCCTTCTTGTCCGCTAAGTACTTCGGACAGTTGCGCTTCCAGTGACCCTTGTCCTTGCAATAGAAGCACTCAGTGTCCGGTTTAGGACAAGACTTGAGCTTCTTCTCAGCAGGGGCAACGCGCTTGCCGCCGCCTTTCTTGAAGTGTTTCCTTGCACCCTTACCTTTCTTGAAGGTGGGGGGCTTGTTGACCATCAACACATGATTATTCTTTTTGATGTTCACCTCCGCTACTTTCATCTTAGCAAAGAGCTCAGTGATCATATCAGTGGAACCAATCTGATTGTGATCAACTACAAAACTTTTGTAGCTAGGAGTGTCAATCTTGAGCTCCTCTGGAATCTTGCAGTCCAGTTGCTCAAGGCGTTGAGTGTAGCCCGTCATCTCAATGGCGTGCTCACTAACAGAACTCCCTTCCTCCATCTTGTAGTTAAAGAATTTCTTAGAGATCTCATATCTCTCAGAACGGGCTTGAGTCTGAAACATGTTTTTCAGCTCCTCGAGAATCTCAAAGGGCCCGGCGAACTCCTCAAAACGATTTTGAAGATCCGATTCCATAGCATACAACATGGCGATCTTAATCAAATCATAATCATCCTTGCGCGACTGATAAACAACTTTTTCATTAGCCGGCACATCTATAGCAGGGGCGTCACCTAGCAATTTCTCAAGGACATAGTCCTTTTGTCCGCCAGCGAGAATGATTCTTAGAATGCGGAACCATTTGGTGAAGTTAGACCCATTGTTTCTAAGCTTTTCTATCTCAGCAAAAACGTTGAAGTTGAAGTTGGACTTGGCCATGTGATCTACAGTATTTGCAAGTACAATTTAGACTATGTTCATGATAAATAGTTCAACTTAATCAAATTACTAGATGAACTCCCACTAAATTCAACATCCCTCAAGTTGTTTAGTGAACACGATCCAAATTCACCACACCTAATCCGATCATCACGAGAAGAGATGTGGTTTCAATGGTGGACAACAAAGTGTCGATCATATCATTCATATGACTCATGCTTAACCTTTCAGTTCTTGTGTTCCGAGGCCATGTCTGTACATGCTAGGCTCGTCAAGTTAGACCCAAGTATTTCCGCGTGTGCAAAACTGGCTTGCACCCGTTGTATGTGAGCGTAGAGTCTATAGCACCCGATCATCACGTGATGCTTGGACATGACGAACTTTCGCAAAGGTGCATACTTGGGGAGAACACAGTTTTATCTTGATCTTTAAGTGAGGAATCATCTTATAATGCTACCGTCACGATCTAAGCATGATAAGATACATAAAAGGATAAACATCACATGCATATAACTTTAATGTGACATGGTATAGCCAATCTTCGCGCAATGATCTCCAGCTTGTGCGTTCCGGCATGATCTCCATCACTCCACCATGATTGCCTCCACCACGAATAGCAACTACAACTATTGCTAACTACTTAGCGATAAAGTGAAACTATTACATGGCGCATAAGAAGTTGACACACAGGTCATACACAATTATAAAGACAACCATATGGCTCCTGCCGGTTGTGTACTCATCGACATGCAAGTCGTGAAACATTACAAAACATTATCATCGCATACATTATACACATCACATCTTGGGCCATACCATATCACAGAAAACACTCCCTGCAAAAACAAGTTAGACACCTCTACTTTGTTGTTGCATGTTTTACATGGCTTATGGGAGTAGATGCTAAGAACGATTCTTACCTACGGAAAGCCACAATGGTGATATTATGGTTGCCAAACTCCGGTGTTAATCCCATGACAACTATAGTGAGAGAAACTGACATCCACCAGCCGCATGTGTGGAACAAGCCACACGTCAAGTGCGGAGCCGGTCTCGCGAACGACGTCGCGTAAGGTTGGCCTGGACCGCTTCAATCTCACTATCCCGCGTCATAAGAAGAACACAAACAAGAGGCTTGCAACAGAAAACATCAACGCCCGCAACAACCATGTTGCGTTCTACTCGTGAAACACATCTACGCATAGATCTAGCTCTGATACCACTGAAGGGTTTCGCGGCATAGTAAATCAAAATTTTCTACGGATGCGAACAGTGGGAAAGCCAAGATCTAATCTAGGAGATGCAAACAACGAGAGAGATTGGATTAGATCTTCATACCCTTGAAGATTCGCACAGCGGAACGTTCGTCGGAACGTGGGTGATGTAGTCGTACTCGCTTCTCCTCCTCGCGATTCGATCCGATCTAGCACCACAAGTGGCGATGCCTCCGTGAGATGCACACGTGCGGCACCTCGACGTCTCCTCCTTCCTTGGTCCAGCAAGTATGGTGGAGATATGGGATGGATCTACAACGCGACGGCGCGGTGCAATTGGTGGAGAATTTCTGCAGCAGGGCTTCGCCTACAAGCAGTCGGGAGGGAGAGAGGAGGGCAGCAGGGCGGCTAGGGTTGGAGGGGAAGGTGTAGGGGGTTGGTGCGCCCCCAGCCCTCTATATATAGAGGGGTGGGCGCAGCCCTATCCCCTCCCCCAAGCCAAGGCCGGCGGCCCCAAGGAGGAAGAGTGGGGGGCAAGGAACCCCCCCCCCCTTCTAGAAGCTCTATCTAGAGTTTAAACCTCTCTTGGCCGGCTGGGCCCTATGGGGCCTTGTGCCCCTGGCCCAATGCGGCCAGGTAACTCCCTCATAGGCCCATGCCCCCTTCCGGAAGGTTCTAGAAGCTTCCGGTACAATACCGATTAACCCGGAACAATTCCGAACTCCAAAAACTGCACTGCCTTATATGAATCTTATTCTCCGGACCACTCCGGAACCTCTTGTGATGTCCAGGATCCCATCCGAGACTCCGAACAAAAACTCATAAACCAATTATCCAATCTATCCTAGCGTCGAGACACGTTAAGTGTGTGACCCTGCGGGTTCGAGAATATGCAGACTGATCTTCTATCAATAATCAACAGCGGGGTCTGGAAACCCATATTGACTCCCACACATTCATCAATTATCATATCGGATGAACCACGATGCCAGGATTCAATCAATCCCATATATATATTCCCTTCGTCTCGCGATATTTTACTTGCCCGAGATTCGATCGTCGGTATCGTCATACCTAGTTCAATCTCGTTCACAGCAAGTACTTTACTCGTTCCGTAATCCGATATCACTTTGTGATTAACTCCTTAACCACATGCTTGCAAGCGGTGTTGATATTGATTACCGAGTGGGCCCGAAGTATATCTCTCCGACTTGGGAGGGACAAATCCCATCTCGATACATACAACCCAACAGATACTTTCCGATCACCTGAGAGACACCTTTATGATCACCCTCTGATAGGATGACGTTTGATGACCTCAAAGCTTTCTTCCGATACCAGGGAGTTTTATTATCTCATGGTCTAAGGAATACAATATTTGACATAAGAAAAGCTTCGCAAAGACGAACACGATGACACGATCTAATTGCTTCGCTTAGTTTGGGTCTGTCCATCATATCATTCTCCCAATGATATGATCTCATTATCAATTGACAACTCATGTCTATGGTTAGGAAACCTTAACCATCATTGATCAATGAGCTAGTCCATAGAGGCGTACTAGGGACACGGTGTTGTTCACAAACCACACAAGTATTAAAGTTTCCGCTTAATACAATTCTAGCATGGAATATAAACATTATCATGAACAATAATTATAATAATAACATCTTTATTATTGCCTCTAGGGCATAATTCCAACAAAAGGTGGCATTGAGTGTTCGGAAAGTATGGGTTGAGGCACATGGATCAAGAGTGGGATTTGTCCATCCATATGACGGATAGATATACTATGGGCCCTCTCGGTGGAATGTCATCCAATTAGATTGCAAGCATGTGACTGGCTCACAAGGGATCACATATCACGGAAACGAGAAAAGAGTACTTATCGGTAACGAGGTTGAACTAGGTATGCAAAGATACCGACGATCAAAACCTCGGATAAGTAAACTATCGTGAGACAAAGGGAAATTGGAATCGTATGTAAGTGGTTCATTCGATCGCAAAGTAATCGTAGAAATATGTGGGAACCATATGAATTTCCAGATTCCTCTATTGGTTATTGATCGGAGAAGTGTCTCGGTCATGTCCGCATAATTCACGAACCATAGGGAGACACACTTAAGGATTCGATGTTGTTTACTAGATATGGAATGTCAGTAGGGATACCGAATGTTGTTCATAGTCTCGGATGGGATCCGTGATATCACGAGGAGATCCGGAATGGTCCGGAGAATAAGATTCATATAAGGAAAGTCTGATTCCGGAGTTCAGAAAACATTCCGATGTTTTCATCAGAGACGTTCTAGAAGGTTCTAGAAGGTTCACCGGTCCGGAAGGGGAATAGTCCATGAATGTGTCATGGGTAAGTGGAATGATTGGATCATATCCTAGGTCACTTGGTGTGGACATTTGTGAGAGAGAATTAAAGCTCTAAATTGAAAGTCAAACAGGAGGTTTAAAAAGTCAAACTGGAACAATGGTTTCCTAGTGGAAGTAGGAAAGAGTCCTTCCAACCTGGGTTTGGAAGTGGTTTCAAACTCCCCTCTCTCAAGGCTGCCCCCCCCCCTCTCATAAATAGATGGGGAGGGCTGCCCCAACACGACAAGCCTAGCCATCCCCACACCCGTGCGCTGCCGCCGCTGCCTCGCGCCGCCGCCCTAGCCGCCGCCGACACCTCCTCCTTCTCCCGGTCTTCTAAACCCTAGATCACCGGGAAACCCTAGATCCACCATAACTCGCACCGGCTTAGGAGAAGCCCTGCGGGATCTTCCCTCTACTTCCGACACCATGTCGTCGTGCTGCCGGAATCGCGAGGGGAGAACTAAAACCTCCACTGCCTGCTGGAACAAGGGAGAGGAAGGTCTTCATCGAGTACCGAACGTGTGACCGACTGCGGAAGCGCTATCGGAACGCAGCGCCGGAAGGATCGTCTACGCGATCTTGAGATCGGCAAGTGTACGACTACATCACCCGCGAGAATCTGCTCTCGTTAACCGCTTTGGAATCTTCGAGGGTGAGTTCTTCTATCAACTCATTATTGCAACCTAGTAGATAGATCTTGGCTTGTTTGTGTGCATATGGTAGAAATTTTTTTGTTTTCCATGCTACGAACCCCTACAGTGGTATCAGAGCCGTGTCTATATGTAGATCTGTTGCACGAGTAGAACACAATGGTCATTGTGGGCGGTGGTGCTTTTATTATCAATTGTTTTTTGTGTACTTTGCATCTTGCGGTATGATGGGATGAAGCGGCCCGGAACAACCTTACATGACATTGTTCATGAGACTTTCTCCATTCTTAACATGCAACTTGTATTGCATAAGTGGCTTTGCGGGTGTCTGTCTCTCCCATCATAGTATAGATTCAATTAACAACGGGCACTTGATAGTTCAAACATCAACGTTGTGGTTCTTGTTCGTAAGTTAGAACGACACTTATTAAAAGCCCCAAACCACGTAAAATATGCAAAGAAAATTAGAGGCATCTGTTTTGCAGGGGTGTGATGTGATGTGATATGGCCATGATTGTGATTATATATGATGTATGCAATGATCCTTATTGTAAGTTGGCAACCGGAGGGAGCCATATGGTTGTCTTTTAAATTCCGTTAAGACCTGTGTGTATATGCAAAGTAGTTGTAATAGTTGATGCTCGTGGACGACAACAATGAAGCGACGTCATTGACCTTGACGCCACACCGGTGATGATGGAGATCATGTTCGTGTTTAAAGATGGAGATCGGAAGCACAAGAAGAAAGGCCATATCATATCACATATTATGAATTGCATGTGATGTTAATCCTTTTATGCATCTTGTATTGCTTAGTTCACGACTGTAGCATTATAAGATGATCCCTCAAGCACAAAAATTTCAAGTTTTAAAGTGTTCATACTTAGTAAGCACTGTTGCTAAAGCTCGTTGTTTCGAAGCACCACGTGATGATCGGGTGTGTTAGATTCTGCGAGTGTATACAACGTGAGCAAGCTAGATTTGCTCATGCAGAAACTAAGGTTTGATCTTGACGAGCCTAGCATGTATAGACATGGTCTCGGAACACGGATCACCGAAAGGTAAAGCATGAGTCATATAGTAGATATGATGAACATGTTGATTGTTCGCCATTGAAGCTACATCAACTCTCGTGATGATCGGTTTTGATGTGGTGGATTTGGTTCGTGTGATCACTAAAACAATGTGAGGTATACTGTTTTGAGTGGGAGTTCACCTAGATTAATTTAACTATTAATTAGAACTCAATTTGTTATAAACTTAGTCTAAACTATTGCAAATATGTTGTAGATCAATGGCGGCCCCTACCATCAATTTTAATGCGTTCCTAGAGAAAGAAAAGTTGAAAAACAATGGAAGCAACTTCGCGGATTGGTTCCGCAATTTGAGGATTATCCTCAATGCTGGTAATTTGAACTATGTGCTGGATGCACCGCTGGGTGACCAGCCTGTAGCTGATGCTACCGATGAGGTAAAGAATGTTTTCCTCGTTCGGAAGAATCAGTACTCCACAGTTCAGTGTGCTATCTTGTATGGTTTTGAATTGGAGCTTCAGAAAAGGTTTGAGAACCATGACCCACATAATATTGTCCGTGAACTCAAAATGATATTTGAGGCTCACGCGGCAGTTGAGAGTTATGTGGCTTCTTAAAAAGTTCTTTAACTGCAAGATGGAAGAGGGCAGCTCCGTCAGTGAGCACGTGCTTAAGATGTCTGGGCACGCAAGCAAGCTTCAAAGCTTAGGTATAGTGATTCCTAATGCTTTGGAGATTCACTGTGTCCTCCAATCACTACCACCAAGTTACAAGAACTTTGTGATGAACTATAATATGCAAAACATGGACAAGTCGTTGCCCAAACTCTTCTCCATGTTGAAGTCTGCAGAAGTGGAGATCAAGAAAGAGCACCAAGTGTTGTTGGTCAATAAGACCACCAAATTCAATAAGCAAGGCAAGTCTAAGAAAAAGGAAACTTCAAGAAGGGCGGTAAGAAAGTTACCGCTCCGGCAAAGAAGACCAAGGCTGGGCCTAAGGCTGATACTGAGTGCTTTTACTGCAAAGGAGAGGGTCACTAGAAGCGGAATTGCCCTAAGTACTTAGCGGATTTGAAGAACGGCAACATCAAGAAGAAATGTATATCCGATATACATGTTAGTGATGTGTATCTCACTAGTACTCATAGTAGTGCCTGGGTATTTGATACTGGTTCAGTTGCTCATATTTGTAACTCGAAACAGGTGCTTCAGAATAAATGGAAGCTAGCGAAGAACGAGGTGACGATGCGCGTTGGAAATGGATCAAAGGTTGATCTGATCGCGGTCGGCACGCTACCCCTTCATCTACCATCGGGATTAGTTTTATACTTAAATAATTGTTATTTGGTGCCTGCGTTAAGCATGAACATTATATCCGGATCATGTTTATTGCGAGACAGTTACTTGTTTAAGTCCGAGAATAATGGTTATTCGATTTATATGAGTAATATGTTTTATGCACATGCACCTTTGATAGATGGTCTATTCTTATTGAATCTCGATTGTAGTAATACACACATTAATAACATTGAAGCTAAACGTTTGAAATTGAGTGATAACTCAACCTATATGTGGCACTGTTGTCTTGGTCATATTGGAGTGAAGCGTATGAAGAAACTCTATTCCGATGGACTTCTTGAATCACTTGATTTCGAATCACTTGAAAGATGTGAAGCATGTCTGATGGGTAAAATGACTAAGACTCCATTTTCTGGTATGATGGAGCGAGCTACGGACTTATTGGAAATCATACATACCGATGTGTGTGGTCCAATGAGTGTAGCATCGCGCGGTGGTTATCGCTATGTTCTTACCTTCACGGATGACTTGAGTAGATATGGGTATATCTATTTCATGAAACATAAGTCCAAAACTTTTGAGAAGTTTAAGGAATTTCAAAGTGAGGTAGAGAATCAATGTAACAAGAAGATTAAATTTCTACGATCTGATCGTGGAGGTGAATATCTAAGTTACGAGTTTGGCGAGCATTTGAAGAAATGCGGAATACTTTCACAATTGACACCACCGGGAACACCACAACGTAATGGTGTGTCCGAACATCGTAATCGAACTCTTTTATATATGGTTCGTTCTATGATGTCACTTACAGATTTACCGCTATCATTTTGGGGTTATGCATTAGAAACATCAGCATAAACTTTACATAGGGCCCCATCTAAATCTGTTGAAACGACACCGTGTGAATTATGGTTTGGGAAGAAACCTAAATTGTCGTTCCTTAAATTTTGGGGTTGTGAAGCTTATGTAAAGAAGTTACAGCCCGACAAGCTTGAACCCAAAGCGGAAAAATGCGTCTTCATAGGATACCCGAAGGAAACTATTAGGTATACCTTCTATCATAGATCCGAGGGCAAAATCTTCGTTGCCAAGAATGGATCCTTTTTAGAGAAGGAGTTTCTCTCGAAAGAAGTGACTGGAAGGAAAGTAGAACTCAACGAGGTTGTTGAACCTTCTCTCAAACTTGCGGGTAGCGCAGCACCGGAAGTAGTTCCTGTAGCGCCTACACCAATAAGAGAGGAAGATAATGATGTTGATCATGAAACTTCGGTTGAAGTTACTACAGAACCTCGCAGGTCAACATACCACTCCTGATTGGTATGATCCCGTTATGAGTGTCATGTTGGTGGAAAACACCGATGACCCTGCGACATATGAGGAAGCGATGATGAGCCCAGATTCCAATAAATGGCAAGAAGCCATGAAATCCGAGATTGGATCCATGTACGAAAACCAAGTATGGACTTTGGTGGACTTACCGGATGGCCGGAAGGCTGTCGAGAACAAATGGATTTTCAAGAAGAATACATATGCTGATGGTAATGTTACTGTCTATAAAGCTCGACTTCTCGCAAAAGGGTTTCGACAAATTCAAGGAGTTGACTACGATGAGACTTTCTCACCGGTAGCGAAGCTAAAATCTGTGAGGATTATGTTAGCAATTGCTACATATTATGATTATGAGATATGACAGATGGATGTCAAAACGGCGTTCCTCAATGGAGACATTGATGAAGAGTTGTATATGGTACAACCCAAAGGTTTTGTCGATCCTAAAGATCCTAACAAGGTATGCAAACTTCAACGGTCCATTTATGGATTGAAGCAAGCATCCCGGAGTTGGAATCAACGTTTTGATAAGGTGATCAAAAGCTTTGGTTTTATACAAACTTATGGAGAAGCTTGTATTTACAAGAAAGTGAGTGGGAGCTCTGTAGCATTCTTAATACTATATGTGGATGACATATTGTTGATTGGGAATGATTTAGACCTTCTTAATAGTGTCAAGGATTATTTGAATAATAGTTTTTCAATGAAAGATCTTGGTGAAGCAGCTTACATATTAGGCATAAAGATTTATAGAGATAGATCGAGACGCCTAATATCATTGTCACAGAGTACATATTTGGACAAAGTTCTAAAGAGGTTTGGAATGGAAGATAGCAAGAAAGGGTTCTTGCCCATGTTGCCCAATACGACCTTGAGTAAAACTCAAAGTCCTGCAACGGCAGAAGATAGAGAAAGGATGAGTAAGATTCCCTATGCCTCAGCCATAGGATCTCTAATGTATGCCATGCTATGTACTAGACCCGACATTGCATATGCTGTTAGTTTGACTAGCAGATATCAAAGTGATCCAGGAGTGGATCATTGGATAGCGGTCAAAAACATCCTTAAGAACTTGAGAAGAACTAAGGATATGGTTCTTTTTTATGGAGGTGATGAACAGCTCGTTGTTAATGGTTACACCGATGCTAGTTGGAACACCGATCCGGATGATTCTAAATCTCAATCTGGATACGTATTTACTTTGAATGGTGTAGCAGTTAGCTAGAGGAGTGCAAAGCAAAGCGCTGTGGAGAGATCTTCAACTGAATCGGAATACATAGCTGCTTCGGAGGCTTCACAAGAGGCGATATGGATGAAGGAGTTCATTACAGAGCTCGGTGTGGTTCCAAGTGCGCTGGACCCAATGTCTATCTATTGTGATAACATGGGCGCCATAGCCAATGCGCAAGAACCAAGGTCACACAAGAAGCTGAAGCATATCAAGCTACGTTTTCACGCTATTCGAGAGCATGTCCAAGATGGTGACATAAAGATTTGCAAAGAACACACAGATCTGAATGTGGCGGATCCGTTGACTAAACATCTCCCGAGGGCAAAACATGACCAACACCAAACCGCCATGGGTGTTCGGTATATTACCATGTAATCTAGATTAGTTGACTCTAGTGCAAGTGGGAGACTGTTGGAGATATGCCCTAGAGGCAATAATAAAAGTGGTTATTATTATATCTTTGTGTTTATGATAAATGTTTACATTCATGCTATAACAGTATTAACCGGAAACATTAATACTTGTGTGATTTGTAAACTAAATTACAGTCCCTAGTAAAGCCTCTTTTATAATACTAGCTTGTTGGTTAATATATGATCGTGGTTTCTCCATCATGAACATTGAGATGTTATTAACAACAAGATCATATCATTAGGAGAATGGTGTGATGGACATACTCCTATAGATAAGCGTAGCATAAAGATCAAGTCATTTCAATAGTTCGTTTTCTATAAGCTTTCTGATACATAGTAACCTAATTCCTTCGACCATGATATCATGCTAATCACCATCACCGGAAGGATGCTTTGATGACATCAAACACCACACCGTAACTAGGTGGCTATAAAGGTGGCATTGAGTGTTCGGAAAGTATGGGTTGAGGCACATGGATCAAGAGTGGGATTTGTCCATCCATATGACAGATAGATATACTCTGGGCCCTCTCGGTGGAATGTCATCCAATTATCTTGCAAGCATGTGACTGGCTCACAAGGGATCACATATCACGGAAATGAGAAAATAGTACTTATCGGTAACGAGGTTGAACTAGGTATGCAAAGATACCGAGGATCAAAACCTCGGATAAGTAAACTATCGTGAGACAAAGGGAAATTGGTATCGTATGTAAGTGGTTCATTCGATCGCAAAGTAATCGTAGACATATGTGGGAACCATATGAATTTCCAGATTCCTCTATTGGTTATTGATCGGAGAAGTGTCTCGGTCATGTCCGCATAATTCACAAACCGTAGGGAGACACACTTAAGGGTTCGATGTTGTTTAGTAGATATGGAATGTTAGTAGGGATACCGAATGTTGTTCGGAGTCTCGGATGGGATCTGGGATATCACGAGGAGATCCGGAATGGTCTGGAGAATAAGATTCATATAAGGAAAGTCCGATTCCGGAGTTCGGAAAACATTCCGATGTTTTCATCGGAGAGGTTCTAGAAGGTTCACCGGTACGGAAGGGGAATGGTCCATGAATGTGTCATGGGTAAGTGGAATGATTGGATCATATCCTAGGTCACTTGGTGCGGACATTTGTGAGAGAGAATTAAAGCTCTAAATTGAAAGTCAAACAGGAGGTTTGAAAAGTCAAACTGGACAATGGTTTCCTAGTGGAAGTAGGAAAGAGTCCTTCCAACTTGGGTTTGGAAGTGGTTTCAAACTCCCCTCTCTCAAGGCTGCCCCCCTCTCATCAATAGAGGGGGAGGGCTGCCCCAACACGACAAGCCTAGCCCTCCCCACACCAGTGCGCCGCCGCCGCCCTAGCCGCCGCCGACACCTCCTCCTTCTCCCGGTCTTCTAAACCCTAGATCACCGGGAAACCCTAGATCCACCATAACTCGCAGCGGCTTAGGAGAAGTCCTGCGGGATCTTCCCTCTACTTCTGACACCACACCGTCGTGCTGCCGGAATCGCGAGGGGAGAACTACAACCTCC
Organism: Avena sativa; assembly: GCA_916181665.1. Taxonomy (NCBI): domain Eukaryota; kingdom Viridiplantae; phylum Streptophyta; class Magnoliopsida; order Poales; family Poaceae; genus Avena; species Avena sativa. The sequence continues at coordinate 433,166,933 of OV702280.1, forward strand.
GCTGCCTGCTGGAACAAGGGAGAGGAAGGTCTTCATCGAGTACCGAACATGTGACCGACTGCGGAAGCGCTGCCGGAATGCAGCGCCGGAAGGATCGTCTACACGATCTTGAGATCGGCAAGTGTACGACTACATCACCCACGAGAATCTGCTCTCGTTAACCGCTTTGGAATCTTCGAGGGTGAGTGCTTCTATCAAATCGTTGCTACAATCTAGTAGATAGATCTTGGCTTGTTTGTGTGCATGCGGTAGAATTTTTTTGTTTTCCATGCTATGAACCCCTACAAGTTGCGCATCTCGCGCACTGCTTTAGCAGCGGCTTCGCGGGCAACCTCCTGCACTGCCGCCTGGGCGGCGGTGTGGCCTGTGTCTCGCACCATGGCTTTGGATGCATTACGTTCCACCTTCTGGACCACCTCCTCCATTGCATGTTGTGCCACCTCGCCTTCACACATGAAGTTTTGTGCATCGTAGTGGCAGCCAGCTCCATTTCCTGCACCTCCACGTCGTGCTCCTACTGATCCGGGAAGCGTTTGTGGAAGATGTACTTGAGGGAAGACCAGGTGGCTAGATCATGACAAGGCATGGTTCAGGAGATTCATTTCCCTTTGATTCCTTCCTGTGTGAGCTTGTCACATCGGGAGCCGTATTTATAGCCCACGGCCTGAGGGGGAACGTCCTGGCCCGATGTGAAGGGAATATGCCCGAGAGGCAATAATAAAGTGGTTATTATCGTATTCCTTGTTTATGATAAATGTTTATTTTACATGATATAATTGTATTAATACGGAAACATTAATACATGTGTGTTTAATAAACAAAAATAAATTCCTAGTTATGCCTCTCTTATAAGCTAGCTCGTTGATTAACAAGATGATCAAAGGTTTCATGATCATGGACATTGGATGTTGTTAATAACGAGGTCACAACATTAGTGTAATGGTGTGATGAACATTCATCCGAAGTATAGCATTACAATCAAAGTCATTGAGTTTATATTGCTATAACAACTTACAAAGTGATCCTAATCCTTAGACCATGAGATCATGTCAATCACTAACACCGGAAGAGTTTCTTGATAACATCAAACGTCACACCGTAACTGGGTGATTATAAAGATAGGTTCAGAACTACTAAAGTGTTATGTTGAGGCCCATGGATCGAGAGTGGAATTTGTTCATCCCTATGACGGATAGATATGCTCTGGGACCTCTCGGTGATATCACATCGATTAGCTTGCAAGCAAGTGATTTGATCACTAGAATGTTATATCACGGGAACAAGAAAAGAGTGCATATCAATAACGAGATGAAACTAGGTATGGAGATACCGATGATCGAATCTCGGACATGTAATATATCGCGAAACAAAAGGATTAAGATACTAGCATAAAAGGTTCCGATGATCACAAGAAAGTCATCGTTGAATGTGTGGGAGTCAGTATGGGTCTCCAGATCCCGCTTCTGATTATTGATCGGAGAAGGGTCTCAATTATGTCCGCATTATTCGCGAACCGTAGGGTGGCACACTTAAGGAACACTGACATCCATTTGGAGAAAAAGTTTCATGCCGAAAAGAATAACAAGCGCAAGAATTTATTTCACTAGATACCGAAACAGGTTTTCGGGTGAAATTGCAGAAAGTGTTTCTGCATGTGAAATGAAATACTAGCAAGGGGTTATATGTGAATGTTTTTCATTAAAGTAATTGACAAAATTCTGAATAAATAAAAGGAGTTTTATTTAATGAGAGTTTTCATTAAATTTGGTGGAAATTTAATGGGAATTTGAGTGGGTTTTTGAGTGGAGGGAATTGAAAGGCATTTGAGTGAGTGGAGTGTCCACCCACATGAATGTGGAAGAGGTGGGGGCAGCCCCATGGCTGGGCGCCATGCCCCTTGGGTGCCCCCTCTCCCTTATAAAAGGCCCCCCTCTCATCCTCTCAAAGTACACCTCCTCGTGAAGGATCTCTCTCCCCCTCTAGTATTTATCCCCCATGGTCTCGGACTAGCGAGATACATGTTCCCCATGGCTATTTGGCAAGAAAGAGTTGTGCTTCCTCTGCATCGCTGGAGTGAGGAGGCGGAGGTTGCTCGGTGCCTTGTACGTGTGTGCAAGCACGGATGCGCCGCTGTTTTGTGGCGCTAGGACTTCCTCTCGATCTTGAGATCGGCAAGAGATTGTCTACATCAACTAAGATTTGTCAGTCTTCAAGGGTATGTTATCTATGGATATACATCCGCCCGTTGCGTGTATCTAGTAGATAGATCTTGGTACATAGTTGTTCCCATCGTAGGAAAATTTTTGTTTTCTATGCTATGAACCCTACAGTGGTATCAGAGCCGGATCTATGCGTAGATGCTTTGCACGGGTAGTACGCATATGAGTATGTGGGCGATGACGCTCATTTTATTGCTTCTTAGTTGTACTTTGGATATTGGTGGCATAGTGGGATGAAGCGGCCCGGACAAACTTTACATGTCCTCGCACATGAGACCTGTTCCACGCTTGACATGCAACTAGTTTTGCATAAGTGGCTAGTGGGTGTCTGTCTCTCCTACTATAGTCAATATCTAATTTTCAAGGAGTTGTCAACAATTTGGTTATCTTCGTTGTGGTTCATGTTCGTAGATAAGAACGGTTCTATCTTCGAAAGCCCTAAGCCACGTAAAACTTGCAATGGATAAATTAGAGGCGTCTAGTTTAGATTGTTGCTAGGCTAGTGTCATGATATGGTGATGTTGTAAGTAGAAGTATAAGTCGATACTCTTACAACACACATAACGTGTAAGTTCCACAGACCTTGGCCTTACACATAGAGGTATGATAGTGATCATAGCACGGTGCACATGATGGAGATCATATGCGGGAACCATATCATTTCACTTATAAACATGTGATATTTGTTGCATCTTATATTGCTTGTTTGACGTTTTATTAGCATAATAATATGATCCCTCATTTAGATATCAAGATAAGGATGTGTTCTTCCTTAAGTATGCACCGATTACGTTTCGTCGCTCCAAGACATCACGTGATGATTAGGTGTTCTTGGATCCACGATCATATTACGGGTGTAAGACAGTTACACACGCGAATACTAAGGTTCTTACTTGGCGAGCCTAGCATATACAGACATGGCCTCGGAACACGGACCGAAAGGTTAAGCATGAGTCATATGAAAGATATGATGCCCATTTGATGATCGTCTTTGAAGCTACACCGACTCACGTGATGATCGAACTTGGTGTAGTGGATTTGGTTCATGTAATCACCAAAAAGACACGAGGGATGTCCTTTTTGAGTGGGAGTTCATTTCTAATTTGGATTATAAGAACTCAATTTATCATAAATTAAATCAAAGTGAATTTGCATAATTTGTTGTATTCATTGGCATTCGTTCACCACCTTATGCTTAGTTGTAATTAAGATAATAGAACTATAGAATTCTAGATATTTACTTTACAAACTGGTATCGTATTGCGTTGAGTGTCAATCTAAAGTTTAAAGTCATATTGCAAACTTTCAGCAAACTCTGTTTACTCCGTGAAATTTAATAATTGGTATTAAATCAAGAGTAACAATTCCAGTGTTACTATCTTAAGTATCATGTTTGCCTCCATGATTCTTGATTGTTTTAATATCAAGTTTATCTAGGAGCTGAAAGAATTGTTTCAGAAACCATCATGTGTGACAGATATAACGATATCTGAAACAATGTTTTGGTTGCAATATGATAGAGTATAATGTATGTTCTTATATTGGATGAGAATTTACAAAGGTTGGAGATGCTAGACATCCTAATCATCCAAAAGGGTTTTGGAAAGTAATGTTATACTCACGATTCGCCTTTATAAGCTACAGTAGCTTGATCATGAAAGTCTTCATGATAAGGATGAATATAAGATATATGTAAAGTGTTTACTACACTAAAAGATTACTAAAGAATGGATTTTGAAAGAACGTCCATCATTTGATGATGGTGATCTACTTCAAAGTGCAAGTCCAAAGGTATTATTATTTGAATATACACGCTTTGGACTATGTGTCATGTATATGACGCCACTGTTGATGTTGATAGATTCTTTTAAAAAGGAAAAGGAAATGCTGAAAGAGAATCTGTAAAATATATTTGGCAGAAAAGAAAAGATTGGAAATATCCAATTTAGGTATATAGGTGATATACATGTTATAGTTGTATTCTTTGCTTGTTAAACAATGTGGTTCTTGGGTATTGGATACCGAATTGGTTCGTATGAAATTTCATACGGAACGACGCAATTCATGAACCAAAATGGCCTAAGTAACTAGCAAGAGAATATGAGATGATGTTCATAAAAAACAAACAAACCTTTGTATGTATTTTCTCGTTGACATCAAAGCTTGACTTCAAGATTTGTTTTAATAATTGTTATTTAAATCAGGTACTATGAGAACAAAGGTTGTTCAAATAATTACCATATTCCATATAAGATGGATAATTTACAAATCTAGTTGAAGAAATCACATCCATAAAGCTAATGCTAAAATATCGCAAGACAAATGATTGGAAGATCACTTACAAAGTGACATCGTCGTTTAAATTATATTGGAAAGAAAACATGAAGAAACACCATTCTCATGGATTTTTGGAGTCTTTGATTTGATCAAGTGACGCTTGTGAGACTTTCCTCGGAATAATTAAAACTTCGTTCAAAGGCCAAATAAGAACGATCGATTAAATTATTGGAATTTATACATATCGATGTATGTAGTCCTTTATGTGTAGTCGTAAGCGATGGACTTCAACTTCATATGCTTTCTCTAGAAATTTGAGTGAATATTCACTTAATGAGAAAAAAGTATGAAACATTTGAAAACGTTCAAAGACTTTCAAGATGAAGTGGAAAATCATTGTAACAAGAAAATAAATGATTTATGATTTTATCATAAAGGGATTTATTTGAGTTACAAGTGTAACAAGAAAATAAATGAATTATGATTTTATCATAAAGGGATTTATTTGAGTTGCAAGTTTAGCAAAACACCTATATTTACATCTCTCGAAACACCATATGAGTATGGAGTGTTTGAGATTTGTAATAAAACCTTGTTTGACATGGTTGGATCAAAGGTATTATTTATAAAATTGCCATTATATTTTAAAAGATTAAATCTTTAGAGAGTACCGCTTTTACACTGAAAAGAGCTCCATCTTGATCCATTGAAATGACACCATATGAGTTATGGTTTGGGGTAAAACCCAAATTGTCCTTTCTTAAATTTTGTTATGCTAAGCATAAGTAAGATGTTTACAACCAAAGTCGGATGAGCATATCTTTGTAGGTTAGTTCGAATAAACATTGGGTATTCCTCTATAACACCAAGGACAAAAGGGTTTGTCGCTTGAAACGTGAAGTTTCTTGAAAAAGATTTTTTCACAAAAAGTTAAGTGGGAGGACAATAGAACTTTGATAAGGTTAATAAACTTTAGATAAATGTGCTGAGTTGCGTAGCGCCGGAAATCGTTCTAGAGGCAGCCACAATGCTCATGGCTTATGTGCCTCAAAGGTTGTGGTCATGGATATCTAAGTTCTTATTGAACCAAGTAGGTCGGATAAACAATCAAATGTTGAGATTTGAGAGTAAATCATTATTGTTTGGCAATGATGAACCGACTACATGCAAGGAAGCGGTGATGGGTCCTGACTCCGTCAAATGGCTTGAAGCCATAAAATCCGTGATAGCTCCATACATGAGAAATCAAGTTTTGAACTTGGAAGACCCTCTGGAAAGGTGTAAAAACCTATCGGTCATTTTTTGGATCTATAAAGAAACAGACATGGATGTTTCACATCTATGAAATAATCGACATGTCAGTAAAGTATTTTACTACAATGTTCAAGGAGTTGACTATGACAAGATTTGATCTTTCATAGTGATATTTAGTCTGGACGGATTAATGTAGCAACCACTACATATAATTTGGTATATGGTAGAAGAATAAACAAAACAAAGTTCTTCTAATAGAATGGTTACCTAGGACATGTGCATGACACAGTCCAAAGGGTTTTGTTAATTCAAAGGATGCTAAAAGGGCATGCAAACTTCAATGGTTGAAGTAAGCATCGCGGAGTTGGAATCTTCACCATGATGAAAAAGGAGTTTTCATCAGGAGACGATGAAGATGCTTGCATTTGCAAGAAATTAAGTGGGAGCGCTGAGACATATTTCTAATACATTATCTGGAGGACATCTTTTTGATTGGAAATGATGTATCTTTTATTGACAAAGGTTAAGGATTTCATTTCGATGAAAGACTTAGAAAAAACCCGAATATTTAGCATGAATGTCTACATGGATAGACTGTGACGCTAATATGGTTGTGCCAAACGTACATATATGAGATATTGAAGGAGTTCAATATAGAAAAGACAAGAAATAGTTCTTATCGCATGGAAAAAGAATTGAATCAAGATTCAAGTGTATCGACACTTGATAAGTGAAACAAGATTCAAGTGCTTTGACACTTGATGAGTGAAATCACAAGAATGTTTTGATCAATCATACCATGATATGTACACATCCAGATATGTCCTATGCTCTAAGTGTTATGAGCATATACCAGAATGAATCACAAGATGGTCATTGGATGATAGTAAGGAAATTCTAATGATCTTTTGAAGAACTAAGAATATATTTGTATAGAGGTGACAAACATTTACAAATAGTTCGTTGTAAAGCGTTACATTGATACTAGTTTTGTCACAATATACAAATTAAGTTTATCTCAATTTAAACTATGGGTGGCACAATGTAATGGAAAGGAGATTTCATGATGGATTTGGAAGAAATCCATAGTTAAGACATTGTGACGAATACTACAACAAAAGGCTAAGTATATGATTGCTATAGTACAAGCGAAGGAGAGAATTTGTATCAAGTAGTTTGTTATCAAACTAAGGTGTGGTTCGCAACGGGCTAACACTAAAGATATATTGTATGACAATAGTATTGACGTGATTTAACCCCAAGGAACTAAAGGTCTCACCAAAAGACCAAATTTATACAATGCCATCTCATTAGAGAATGAGTAATGCATGGAGACGCAAAGACATGCAAATACACAAGGACCTGAAGCGTCAGATCCATAGATTATGTTAACCACTTGCAATTGCGTATATGGAACACCAGAAAGCCATATGTGTTCAATACGCAAAGTTTTCAAACTAGATTATTGTCTCTAGTGCAAGTGGGAGACTAAAGGGAATATGCCCGAGAGGCAATAATAAAGTGGTTATTATCGTATTCCTTATTTATGATAAATGTTTATTTTACATGCTATAATTGTATTAATACGGAAACATTAATACATGTGTGTTTAATAAACAAAAGGAAGTTCCTAGTTATGCCTCTCTTATAAACTAGCTCGTTGATTAACAAGATGATCAAAGTTTCCTGATCATGGACATTGGATGTTTTTAATAACAAGGCCACAACATTAGTGTAATGGTGTGATGAATATTCATCCGAAGTATAGCATTACGATCAAATTCATTGAGTTTATATTGCTATAACAACTTACAAAGTGATCATAATCCTTAGACCATGAGATCATGTCAATCACTAACACCGGAAGAGTTTCTAGATAACATCAAACGTCACACCGTAACAGGGTGATTATAAAGATGGGTTCAGAACTACTAAAGTCTTATGTTGAGGCCCATGGATCGAGAGTGGAATTTGTTCATCCCGATGACAGATAGATATGCTCTGGGCCCTCTCGGTGATATCACATTGATTAGCTTGCAAGCAAGTGATTTGATCACTAGGATGTTATATCACGGGAACGAGAAAAGAGTGCATGTCAGTAACGACGTCAAACTAGGTATGGAGATACCGATGATCGAATCTCGGACATGTAATATATCGCGAAACAAAGGGATTAAGATACTAGCGTAAAAGGTTTCTACGATCACAAGAAAGTCATCGTTGAATGTGTGGGAGTCAGTATGGGTCTCCAGATTTAAGATATTGTGACGGATACTACAACAAAAGGCTAAGTATATAAATGCTATAGTAGCAGCAAAGGAGGGAATTTGTGTCAAGTAGTTCGTTATCAAACTAAGGTGTGGTTCGCAATGGGCTAACACTAAAGATATATTGTATGGCAATAGTATCGACATGATTTAACCCCAAGGAACTAAAGGTCTCACCAAAAGACCAAATTTATACAACGTCAACTCATTGGAGAATGAGTGATTCGTGGAGACGCAAAGACATGCAAATACACACGGACCTGAAAGCGTCAGATCCGTAGATTATGTTAACCACTTGAAATTGCGTATATGGAACACCAGAAAGCCATAGGTGTTCAATACGCAAAGTTTTCAAACTATATTATTGTCTCTAGTGCAAGTGGGAGACTGAAGGGAATATGCCCGAGAGGCAATAATAAAGTGGTTATTATCGTATTCCTTGTATATGATAAATGTTTATTCTACATTCTATAATTGTATTAATACGGAAACGTTAATACATGTGTGTTTAATAAACAAAAATAAGTTCCTAGTTATGCCTCTCTTATAATCTAGCTCGTTGATTAACAAGATGATTAAAGATTTCCTGATCATGGACATTGGATATAAAATTAATAACAAGGTCACAACATTAGTGTAATTGGTGTGATGAACATTCATCCGAAGTAAAGCATTACGATCAAATTCATTGAGTTTATATTGTTATAATAACTTACGAAGTGGTCCTAATCCTTAGACCATGAGATCATGTCAATCACTAACACCAGAAGAGTTTCTTGATAACATCAAACGTCACACTATAACTGGGTGATTATAAAGATGGGTTCAGAACTACTAAAGTGTTATGTTGAGGACCATGGATCGAGAGTGGAATTTGTTCATCCCTATGACGGATAGATATGCTCTGGGCCCTCTCGGTGATATCACATTGATTAGCTTGCAAGCAAGTAATTTGATCACTAGAATGTTATATCACGGGAACAAGAAAAGAGTGCATGTCAATAACGAGATGAAACTAGGTATGGAGATACCAATGATCGAATCTCAGACATGTAATATATCACGAAACAAAAGGATTAAGATACTAGCGTAAAAGGTTCCGACGATAACAAGAAAGTCATCGGAGTCAGTATGGGTCTCCAGATCCCACTTCTGATTATTGATCGGAGAAGGGTCTCGATCATGTCCGCATTATTTGCGAACCGTAGGGTGGCACACTTAATAGACACCGACATCCATTTGGAGCAAAAGTTTCATGCCGAAAAGAATAACAAGCGCGGGAATTTATTTCACTAGATACCGAAACAGGTTTTCGGGTGAAATTGCAGAAAGTGTTTCTGCATGTGAAATGAAATACTAGCAAGGGATTATATGTGAATGTTTGTCATTAAAGTAATTGAAAAAATTCTGAATAAATAAAAGGAGTTTTATTTAATAAGAGTTCGCATTAAATTTGGTGGAAATTTAATACGAATTTGAGTGGGTTTTGAGTGGAGGGAATTGAAAGGCATTTGAGTGAGTGGAGTGTCCATCCACAGGAATGTGAAAGAGGTGGGGGCAGCCCCATGGCTGGGCGCCATGTCCCTTGGGTTCCCCCCTCTCCCCTATAAAAGGCCCCCCTCCCATCCTCTCAAAGTACACCTCCTCGTGAAGGATCTCTCTCCCCCTCTAGTATTTATCCCCCATGGTCTCGGACTAGCGAGATACATGTTACCGGTGGCTATTCGGCAAGAAAGAGTTGTGCTTCCGCTGCATCGCTGGAGCGAGGAGGCGGAGGTTGCTCGGTGCCTCGTACGTATGTGCGAGCACGGATGCGCCGCTGTTTTGCGGCGCTAGGATTTCCTCTTGATCTTGAGATCGTCTACATCAACCACAAGTTTGAACTCGTTAAGCTTTATCGGTCTTCAAGGGTATGTTATCTACGGATATACATCCGCACGTTGCGTGTATCTAGTACATAGTTCTTGGTCCCATCGTAGAATTTTTTTTGTTTTCTATGCTACGAAACCTACACGATGCAAGATTATTTCGGCCATGGGCGGGAAACGACTACGGCGCGCGAGAGAGAAACAGGAGCCACCGATGGTAGGAACACACCGGCCATGCAGGAAGCCAGGGGGATTGGCAATGTCCCGTCGCCCTTAACGTCATGTCGCTATTGTAGGCAGCGCGTCTGTCTTCGACAGCAGGCGGGGACGGTCAAAATGCATCGGGCCGATGAGCGCACCGAGCAAACTAAACGGACCGTGACCCAATTTCTATCCATAGACCGACCCAGACATAAACAAACCATGTGTGTCCAGTTTACCGTGCCGCTGAAGATGCACTTATCTACTCTCTTTTATTTTAGCTGAGGAGCTCCATAAACTGGCTGACACGATGGAGCACATGTAAGGCTAGCAGCTGCCCTTGTGTGTCCTTAACTATATCAAGATGTCAATCTTAGATCTTATTTTAGTTCAATACGCTCCACCTACAAAACTTGCCTTTAACTTTTGTCTCAGTAGGTGTATTATTTTATATTTTCCCAAAAGGATGTTTATTCATTTATTTCTTTCCGGCCAATCACCATGACTAAAATAGAAACAAAATAAGAAATCAAGACCCGTACTAAAGGAAAAGGGCTGGTCGTCGACGTTTGGGAAAGTCGGGCCAATCGGGATCGGGTGTCTTCGGAAGCATACATAGATTTGCCATTGGGCCTCCCATCGACCCCTGTGACGTTGTGGTTTTCGTATGGGTCCAAACTTGTGCCATATATGCTAAAAAGTATACTGTAAAGGAATTTACGAACAAGGGACCTTCTGATTCCGAATGAATAGTAAAATCATAAAAAAATATAAAAATGAAGAATAAAGTTTGGCATGTAGAGGATGTAGGTACGTCCTTAGCAAGTTTCAAACTTAAATTCAAAAATGTAACTTGGGCAAAAAAGACAAGGCTTCTCATGAACAGTACAAGTTACAGGATTTTACTGTGCAAGCTTCAGATATCTTTTTTCTATGTAGGCCACGTACATAAGTACATTTCCTTCAAAATTGGTACACATAAATATCAATGTTGTATTTACATGCATGATTTAACTCTTTTTTAACTTCAAAATATGATTTTTCGACCGGTGGGGCCAGGCACGTATTTTTGAAAAACACGGTCACACTGGCAAAGCTAAACAGTGTGGTGGTGGTATAAGCTCCTGAGATGGAAGAATGCTTTCCACAGCGCTTGTGTTTTCATGTGGTGGTATAGCTCCAACTGGAAGGCTTGATGTAGTATTTATTTGAATATATGGCTGAAATAAAAACAATATATTGGAGTCAATGGTAAGTCATTGTGCCTATTAAAAGGCATTTATGTACTTTATATTCGAATTTCTACCATAACGACGGGGAACCATGAATTGGGCACGTAATAGGTCACTCTTTGCGAATGGCATTTATTTAGTGTAACGTCCCACACCATTCTAGTTCGACGCCTCCAACTCCCCCATGCATGTGCAGCTCCAACATGTTTTCACCCGCCTAATCGTTCGATGCTAATCTAAAATAGGAACTTGAATTGATCATTTTTAAAGTCTCTTACACACAAAGCACACCTTTATTATTGACATAGAATGGCTATTTCACGATGACCCATGTGTGCTCCTGATACACATACCATATATTTCACATAGCATAGCTAGACAACCTGAGTAGCTACAATCTAGACCCTTACGATAAGAGGCACTTATTATTCGAAAGAAGATCCTTATTTCACATACATGAACATAAATTGTTGCTTGGTAGCAGTCAACAAATTCTCAGCCTACTGTTTACTGGCCTAATAGAACATGATGTAATTCTGAGGCATGTAGTGGCAAATAGGTTCACCGTGCTCTCCGCCCAGCAGCTCAAAGTACTGCTTGTCCCAGTTGGAAGTGTCCATGTGGCACATGACGGTTGTCGTCACAAGCGGCACGCCATTTTTCACATCCTTGAGCTGCACCCTCAAAGACTGCACATCTTTCGGCCGATGGCAATAATACACCTCGTATGGGAAATCCATAGGGTGGCACGCCACCGTGTTGTTGCTGAGTTGGGCGATCTGCGCCACAACGTACCTAGAGCTGGGGGTCTCGTGCCCATGAATCCTCGCAATGGCTGCCCGTGCGCGGCGGTCTCCTAATGCTCCGGCGGCGAACCTCGCCATTGCTTCGCGAGACGAGAAGCACATGCGAGGCTCCTCCTTGTCATCGGGCTTGGCGCATGAACGAAGGGTGTCAGCTACCTGCTTCGCCTTCATGGAGTTGTGGGGTATCTTGAAATGCGAAAGGATGGCTGCGAAAGACTCCGGCTCCAATGGGGTAGCCACAGAACTATCAGACTTGGGCAAACCAGCTCGTGCAAACATGGTGCCTTCCGGCAGTACGGTGCCAACGTGCAGTTTCTTCTTCAGGAACAACATGCCGGTTTGAACTTTTATGTGATGGTGGTGTCTTGCTGGCGCTTTAGGAACAGGAGATTCTGCATGGTCATGAAACATATCAGTTATAGAAAGTCGACATGATCATGTTATTTTGGAGATTAAGTGCATCTTGGTTTATTCTGCAACTTTGTAAGGTAGCACAAGTACTGCGAATCTGTGTAGTTATAAAATATCAGTGAACAAAATCAACATGATAATGTTATTTTTCGAGATTCAGCACAGCTTGTTGCATTTTTCAGATAATGCAACAATTAAGATCTCATTCCCACCTAATACATTCTCAACCATGTTTTTAGAACACTTTCTTAACTTGGTAAGGCAGCACAAGTACTTACGAGAAGGCGTGGAATCTTCGTCCCAATGTACCGCATAAGAACTTGCAGCAAAACCATTTTCATTTACGTGCTCACTTCTTGCCGATGCTTCAGGAATAGGAGAATCTGAATAGTTATAAAACATCAGTGAACAAAATCAACATGATAATGTAATTTTTTGAGATATATGCAGGTAAACTAAGATCTTATTCAGACTTAACACAATGTCAACTTGGTAAGGTAGCACAAGTACTTACGAGAAGGTGCAGAATCTTCGTCCCAATGTACCGCGTAAGAACTTGCAGAAAATCCATTTTCTTTTATGTGCTCGCTTCTCGCTGCCGCGTTAGGAACATGCGAATCTGTGTAGTTATAAAATACCAGTGAACAAAATCAACATGATAATGTTATTTTTCAAGATTCAACACAGCTTGTTGCATTTTTCAGATAATGCAACAATTAAGATCTCATTCCGACCTAATATATTCTCAACCATGTTTTTAGAACACTTTCTTAACTTGGTAAGGCAGCATTAGTACTTACGAGAAGGCGCGGAATCTTCGTCCCAATGTACCGCATAAGAACTTGCAGCAAAACCATTTTCATTTACGTGCTCACTTCTTGCTGACGCTTCAGGAGTAGGAGAATCTGAATAGTTATAAAACATCATCAGTGAACAAAATCAACAAGATAATGTTATATTTCGATATTTGGTACATGTTTTGATATATTCTTTACGTAAACTATAATCTTATTCGGACTTAACATATTCTCAACTTGGTAAGGTAGCACAAATACTTACGAGAAGGTGCGGAATCTTCGTCCCAATGAACCGCGTAAGAACTTGCAGCAAAACCATTTTCATTTACGTGCTCACTTCTTGTTGACGCTTCAGGAATAGGAGAATCTGAATAGTTATAAAACATCAGTGAACAAAATCAACATGATAATGTAATTTTTTGAGATATATGCAGGTAAACTAAGATCTTATTCAGACTTAACACAATGTCAACTTGGTAAGGTAGCACAAGTACTTACGAGAAGGTGCAGAATCTTCGTCCCAATGTACCGCGTAAGAACTTGCAGCAAAACCATTTTCTTCTGTAGGAAAGAGCATACAATGAGTTGAATCGTAATTAACACATTATTGACTTAAGCTGGAGGATCTTCATCCGAATGTACCGCGTAAGCACTCGCAGAAAAAAAATTCTTCTGGAGGAAATAACACACTATGAACTGATTCAGGATTAAAATATTTTTATCATGGTAAGCTTGCACAAGTACACTTACTGGAGGCCGGAGGCTTCCACTTTACTGCATAAGCACTCGCACCAAAGTCATCATTATCTTCTGTCAAAAATAACAAACAACCATATAATTCAAAGTTTAACACATTCTAAATTTGGTAAGCTTGCACAAATACTTACGTGAGGTTGGAGGCTTCCATTTTACCGCATAAGCACTCACACCAAAGTTGTCTTCTTCTACAGGAATAACAGACAACTAGTTTCTAAAATATTTTTATCATGGTAAGCTTGCACAAGTACACTTACTGGAGGCCGGAGGGTTCCACTTTACTGCATAAGCACTCGCACCAAAGTCATCATCATCTTCTGTCGAAAATAACAAAGAACCATGTAATTCAAAGTTTAACACATTCTAAATTTGGTAAGCTTGTAAAAATACTTACGTGAGGTTGGAGGCTTCCATTTTACCGCATAAGAACTCACACCAAAGTTGTCTTCTTCTACAGGAATAACAAACAACTAGTTTGTAAAATATTTTTATCATGGTAAGCTTGCACAAGTATACTTACTGGAGGCTGGAGGGTTCCACTTTACTGCATAAGCACTCGCACCAAAGTCATCATTATCTTCTGTCGAAAATAACAAAGAACCATGTAATTCAAAGTTTAACACATTCTAAATTTGGTAAGCTTGCACAAATACTTACGTGAGGTTGGAGGCTTCCATTTTACCGCATAAGAACTCACACCAAAGTTGTCTTCTTCTACAGGAATAACAAACAACTAGTTGATTCAAAGTTAAACGCATTATAACCTTGGAAAGCTAGCACGGGTACTTACGAGACACCGGAGGTTCACCCCCGTCATTCCTTGTTATTGGTTTAGCAATCGCTGCGAAAGCATTTTTTTCCTGCAGGGAACAACAAACCGTGATATCATTCTTCTTTTGTAAACTATTCTTCCTTAAACATAAAAGTACGTAAGGGAATGCAAAGCTTCCATTGGAAATTGCAAACAAGATAACATAAATGTAGGCATCATTCCTAGCAACAAGGAAGATGGTGGATCTATTGGGCTAAGAATGCTCCACTATCCTCCATTATCGCGACAAGGGGAAAACGAGATCCTCCACCACCATAAATGGAGAAACAAAAGGGAAAGAAGAGACAGAGCAACCATCATACACAGCAAGGACACCCCTCCCCTTCCTCTCCACATTCGACTGGCAGTGACGATGGAGAAGAGGGGATGTCGACTTCACCAACAAGGATTGCAACATAACCTTTCAACCTATCTCTCTTTTGCTGACATAAGTGAAGACATAACAAGATTGGACTCACCGAAGGTTTGAAGGAGCAACACAAAGGCTATTGCTACAACCTTGGCGGCCATGTCTGGAACAATGAGGTGAATTGTGTTGAATGAGGAAGACGGGTCTAGGTGCTTATTTATAGATCTTAGGGTCGTATCTTTTGAATGTCAGTTTAATACATAGAGTAAATGGAAATATTATATTTGGAGGGTGTAATAAATTGCATTAATAATATATTTATTTGAGTATATTTTTCAATCAAAAAGTAATGTAGGTCATTATCCCTATTAAATTTGGTAATAAAGAGAAACAATGTATTTGGACGGGATAATAGGCCAGTACATTGTGTCGATTGGAATGCATTAATTCTGTTTTTATTTGAATATTTTGCTTAAATGGAAACCGTGTACTTGGAGGTGGTCATAGGTCATTATACCTATTAAAAAGGCATTTATGTAGTTTATATTTGAATTTCTACCATAAAGAGAAACCAAAAATTTAGAGTAGGTCAGTTTGTGAAATAGAAGACATGGATGTACTCTATACTAGATGGATACGCATGTGTTGAAGCTGAAACCTCTTTGGGAACTCTATGTGTGATAAAACAATATAAGACACATGAAACATGGTGTTTTCTATAGAAATATGCAAGAAATAATTGATCATAGTAATCGAGAGGCTAAGTTAATTTAACATAAAATGGTTGTACATTTTATCAATTAAAAGTCCTTAAGGTTATGAATGTACTTGATTGATGTTGTATCCAAATGAGTTAACACATAGAAAAGATGGAATCAGTAGGCTCAAGAAATGCATGATGTGGATAGCGTGCATGAAGAGATTCCAAGCATGGTGCCAAATAATATTTTTGAAAATAACTTGAGTGGTTACATATAGAAAATCATGTAATTCAACATCAAAACAAATTCATAAAAAATTGATTAGTTGACTGAAATGATTAACAAAAAACTCATTGTGGGTTTTTAGTCACACATAATAGGTCATTGAGCCAATGTATGTAGTTGGCACTTAAATATCCAGCACAAAGGAAACACTATATTTGGAGAGGGTAATGTTCCACCATGCGAATTAGAACGCTTTGATGTAGTGTAAATGGATATAATATATTTGGTGCATAGTAGGTATTAGTTGAAAATGGAACAGAAACAGATAGTAACATGCTTTATCAGTTTTGTTTCTCTTGCCTTGGAGGAGTGGAAACCACAAACTCTGGAAACAAATACAGAATCAAAAATTATAGGAGACAAATATAGAGCAAACACGGTACAAATATGATAAGAGAATGCACATTTGTATGAACCCAATAGTAGCATAATAGCTTGGTTTGTACACAAAAGTAACACATAAATATGTTGGCAACAAGACAAGGAATATCTCACAATATTGAAATGCGACAACTGAATATAAAGTAACACAGATAGTTCAACACATTGAAAAAAAACATAAGCTCACATAAATAATTTCACATATATAGATGCTAAGACACTCACTTTATTAGTATGCTAGGCTTGCTTACATGTGTGTCGTAGGTCGTAGTTTTCATATATTCCTTGGCCCTCCAAGTGCAAGCGAAATCACAGACTAAAGGTACTATTTCGTACATGGGCCTGGCTGGGTCATGTTTTCGGAATGTTTCCGTATTTATTTTTCCATATTTTCCTTTTCACTCACATAAAGTGTCTTGAAGCATGTGTTGCAACCACCTTTTAATATAAAGGCTTTCTCTTATTTTCTCTCTCGTCCAAGTCAGCTTAAACATTATATTTGCTTATAGCCCACTTATATCATCTTATTATATTTTCTCTTAGCATGATATCATAGGAAAAATGCTGACGTGGAACTATAATTAATAGTGAAAATGTTGTGAGCGCCTTGCTACATGGACTATAGGGATGGTTCACCGGAAGGCAAGGGCGCCGCCTGCGGTCGTGATGGACAAGTTGAGAAGATAATGGGAGTAGATCATAGAAATTAGAGCGGTATGTTAGAAAGTAGAAATTAGAAGATTGGGATTTATTCATGCTTGACAAAAAGACATGGAATACACTTCCTGTTATAGGAGTACCAACACCAGGAGACCTGATGCAAACCTATTAGAACTAGTAGTAGTATTCAACTAGAACTCTTTTTTGACTCCGACACAAAATAACTCGTACAAATAGATTATTGTAGTAATTGATCTAGAATTTAATTGTGGAAGCTACATGCCAATTGCTACCATCTATATGGATAGACTGTTGTGGTATCTAACCTATTTAGGGGCGCATTTGTGGCAAATGTCCAAAGTCAAACCAGTCGTCTTCGGGAACTAGGGCTCTCTGATTGCCTGAGTATAGGTCGTGGAGCCTACTCATCTACCAAATGGAGCTGCGTATCGTGATTGGAAGCATTGACAAAGAACTTTGCCCCTTGACAAGATATGCCCAGCAAGACCTCGGGGAGGATACCAGGACCCACATGCGCCATGAAGGAAACATCATTAATGACGTACCCCTTTGGGACCCAAAAAGGAAATGTCATCTATGACCTCACATCTGCTTGGACCAGATGTGAGAAGACCACCGAAGCCGTGTCAGGCCTTTTTTTCTCCTCCATAAGATCCTTCAAGTTTATCTAAATCTTCTTGCATTTATATCTCCCAAATAGGCTATTGGCTTGGACCCGCATCAAACTAGTCCCCACAACGGTCATCATTGCGTCTAGCAGTCATCGAGGGGTGCTTATTCAAGTTGATGAGAAGATAGGAGCAGCCAATGACCTTGATGGCTGTAACACCCTCAGATCGGCCCTATGCAAGTTTTAGCGATTTCCGCCAAACCCGTATAGTGTTGGAGATATGCCCAAGAGGCAATAATAAAGTGGTTATTATCATATCTTCACACTTATGATAAATGTTTACATACCATGCTATAATTGTATTAACCGGAAACATTAATACTTGTGTGATTTGTAAACTAAAATAAGAGTCCCTAGTATAGCCTCTTGTTAAACTAGCTTGTTGGTTAATATATGATCATGGTTTCCTGATCATGAACATAGAGATGTTATTAACAACAGGATCATATCATTAGGAGAATGATATGGTGGACATACTCCTATAGATAAGCGTAGCATAAAGATCAAGTCATTTCAAATAGTTCAATTGCTATATGCTTTCTGATACATAGTAACCTAATTCCTTCGACCATGAGATCATGCATATCACCTTTACTGGATGGATGCTTTGATGTCATCAAACACCACACCGTAACAGGGTGGCTATAAAGGTGGCATTGAGTGTTCAGAAAGTATTGGTTGAAACACATGGATCAAGAGTGGGATTTGTCCATCCACATGACGGATAGATATTCTCTGGGCCCTCTCGGTGAAATGTCATCCAATTAGCTTGCAAGCATGTGACTTGGTCACAAGGGATCACATATCACGGGAACGAGAAAAGAGTACTTATCAGTAACGAGGTTGAACTAGGTATGCAGAGATACCGACGATCATAACCTTGGATAAGTAACATATCGTGAGACAAAGGGAAATTGGTATCGTATGTAAGTGGTTCATTCGATCGCAAAGTAATCGTAGAAATATGTGGGAGCCATATGAATTTCCAGATTCCTCTATTGGTTATTGTTCGGAGAAGTGTCTCGATCATGTCCGCATAATTCACGAACCGTAGGGAGACACACTTAAGGATTCGACGTTGTTTGAGTAGTTATGGTATTATGAGAAAGAGACCGAATGTTGTTCGGAGTCTCGGATGGGATCCGGGATATCACGAGGTGATCCGGAATGGTCCGGAGAATAAGATTCATATAAGGAAAGTCCCGTTTCGGAGTTCGGGAATGATTCCGGTGTTTTCATCGGGAATGTTCTAGAAGGTTCCGGATTGTCCGGCACTCCGGGGGGGAAGGGGTACATGAATGTGTCATTACATATTGGAATGATTGCATCATGTACTAAGTGTTCTTGCTGTCCCAAATATAGGATTAAATTGAATCCTAAAACAGAAAAGTCAAATGTCCAGTTTGAAAGTCAAACTGCCAAAACAAGAAACTGTGGGAAACAAGCAAGAGGAGTTGGAACCAACCTGGAGGAGGAGTTGGACTCCTCCAGGCCGGCGGCCAGCCCTAGGCCGAGTTGGGGAGGGACTCCCTCCCTCCCTGGCGCGCCAAGCCCCCCTCCCACCTATATAAGGAGGGGCAGGGCTCCCTCCTAGACACACAAGTTTCCTATCCTCTAAACTAAACCCTAGATCTAGACCCCGGTTTAGAGCTATTCGGTTTAGAGCCTTCTAATTGGTTTAGAGCCCTCTAATTGGTGTGTCTAATTACTAGACCACTAATAGCCTCTCTCATAAGCTCCACCATACTCGCACCGGCTTAAGGCGAAGCCCTGCGGGATCTCCCCTCTACTTCCGGTACCACGCCGTTGTGCTGCCGGAATCGCGAGGAGAGTGCTACAACCTCCGCTGCCTGCTGGAACAAGGGAGAGGAAGGTCTTCGTCGAGTACCGAACGTGTGACCGACTGCGGGAGCGCTGCGGGAACGCGGCGCCGGAAGGATCGTCTACGCGATCTTGAGATCGGAAAGAGTACGACTACATCACCCACGAGAATCTGCTCTCGTTAAACACTTTGGAATCTTCGAGGGTGAGTTATTCCATCGACTCGTTGCTACAATCTAGTAGATAGATCTTGGCTTGTTTGTTTGTATGCGATAGAAAATTTTTTGTTTTCCATGCTACGAACCCCTACAGTGGTATCAGAGCCGTGTCTATATGTAGATCTGTTGCACGAGTAGAACACAATGGTCATTGTGGGCGTTGATGCTTTTATTGTAGATTGCTTTTTGTGTACTTTGCATCTTGCGGTATGTTGGGATGAAGCGGCCCGGGCTAACCTTACATGACATCGTTCATGAGACTTGCTCCACGCTTGACATGCAACTCGTTTTGCATAAGTGGCTTTGCGGGTGCCTGTTTCTCCTAGCATAGTAAAGATCCAATTTACAACGGGTGATCAACAATGCTAGTATCAATGTTGTGGTTCTTGTTCGTAAGTTAGAACGACACTTATGGAAAGCCCCAAACCACGTAAAATATGCAAAGAAAGTAGAAGCGTCTAACTTTGTTTTGCAGGGGTGTGCAGTGATGTGATATGGCCATGATTGTGATTATATATGATGTATGCAATGTTCCTTATTGTAAGTCGGCAACCGGCAGGAGCCATATGGTTGTCTTTAATTTCTGTTAAGACCCGCGTGTCTATTCAAAGTAGTTGTAATAGTTGAAGCCGGTGGACGACAACCATGGAGAAGCGTCATTGACCTTGATGCCATGCCGGTGATGATGAAGATCATGTTCGTGCTTGAAGATGGAGATCGGAAGCACAAAGAAGAAAGGCCATATCATATCACATATTATGAATTGCATGTGATGTTAATCCTTTATGCATCTTGTATTGCTTAGTAGACGACGGTAGCATTATAAGATGATCCCTCATGCACATAAATTTCAAGTTCTAAAGTGTTCACCCTTAGTATGCACCGTTGCCAAAGCTTGCTGCTTCGAAGCACCACGTGATGATCGGGTGTCTTTGATTCCGCGGGTGAATACAACGTAAGCAAGCCAGATTTGCTTATGCGGTAGCTAAGGTTTGATCTTGACGAGCCTAGCATGTACAGACATGGCCTCAGGAACACGGATCACCGAAAGGTAAAGCATGAATCATATAGTAGATATGATGAACATGTCGATTGTTCGCCATTGAAACTATATCAACTCTCGTGATGATCGGTTTTGATGTGGTGGATTTGGTTCGTGTGATCACTAAAACAATGTGAGGGATATTGTTTTGAGTGGGAGTTCACCTAGATTAATTTAATTATTAATTAGAACTCAATTTATCATAAACTAAATCAAAGTGAATTTGCATAGTTGTTGTAGTCATTGGCATCCGTTTACCACCTTGCGCTTAGTTATAATTGAGATGATAGAACTATAGAATTCTGGTTAGAGACTTTACGAACTGGTATCGTATTGTTTTAAGTGTTAATCTAAAGTTTAAAAGTCCTATTGCAAACTTTCAGTAAGTTCCGGTTACTCCATGAAGTTTAATAATTAGTATTAAATCAAGAGTAACAATTCCAAGTGTTAGTATATAAGTATCATGTTTGTATCCATGATTCTTGATATTCAAAGGATTCCCTTAATATCAAGGTTATCTAGGATCTGAAAGAGTTGTTACAGAAACCATGATGTGTGGAAGATATTGTGATATCTGAAACGAAGTTTTGGTTGCAACATGATAGAGTATAATATGGCAAAAGTCATGTTCTCATATTTGATGAGAATTTGCAAAAAGGTTGGAGACACTTGTTGTCCTAATCCTCCAAAAGGTTTTGGATAGCAACATTATACTCATAATTCATCGTTATAAGCTAAAAGTAGCTTGATCATGGACGATTCCATGATAAGGGTGAATATTTGATGTAGGTAAAATGTTTACTACACCAAGAGATTACTAAAGAAAGGAATTTGAAAGAACACCAAATATTTGATGATGGTGATCTACTTCAAAGTGCAAGTCCAAAGACATTGGTATTTAATTATACACGCTTTGGACTAGATGTCATATGTATGACTCCACTATTGATGTTGATAGATTCTTTCAAACTGAAAAGGAAATACTGAAAGAGAATCTCATAAATATATGGCAGAAAAGAAAAGACTAGAATCGTTCAGTTTAAGTATATAGATGATATACATGTTATGGCTATATTCTTTGCTTGTTAAACAATGTGGTTCTCAAGTATTTGATACTGAATTTGTTGGTGTGAATCGTCATACGAAACAACACAATTCATGAACTACAATGGCCTAAGTAACTAGCAAAAGAATATGTGATGATGTTCATCGAGAACAAATAAAGGGTTATTGTGTTGCTCGTTAAACATCAAAGCTTGCTTCAAAGATTTGTTTTATCAGGTATTATGAGAACAAAAGGATTGTTCAAATAATTGCCGTAATCCATAAAAGATGGATGATTCGCAAATCTCGTTGGAGACATCACATCCATAAAATTAGTGCTAAAAATGTCGAAAGACAAATTGATTGAAGGATCACTTAGGAAGTGACATCGCCGTTTAAATTATATTTGAAAGAAAACATGAAGAAACTCCATGTTGATGGAATTTTGGAGTCTTCTGATTTTTGATCATATGACGCTTGTGAAACTTTCCTAGAGATAATTAAAACTTCGTTCATAGGCCAAAAGGGAACGAATGACTAGCTTATTGGAACTTGTACATATTGTTGTACGAAGTCCGTTATGTGTAGTCAAGAGCGATGGATTTCAACTTCA
The DNA here is from genome assembly GCA_916181665.1 of Avena sativa. Lineage (NCBI taxonomy): Eukaryota > Viridiplantae > Streptophyta > Magnoliopsida > Poales > Poaceae > Avena > Avena sativa. The sequence goes on from OV702280.1 coordinate 433,189,658, forward strand.
TATGCTTTCTCCGAAAATTTGAGTGAATATATGAATATTTACTTAATAAGGATGAAGTATGAAACATTTGAAAAGTTCAAAGACTTTCAAGATGAAGTGCAAAATCATTGTAACAAGAATATAAACAGTTTATGATAAAGATCATAAAGGAAGATATTTGAGTTACGAGTTTAGCATAATACCTAAGATTTAAGGAATCGTTCCGTGGATTTGCATTTCCCGAAACACCATAAGAGTATGGAGCGTTCGAGATATGTAATTAAACCTTGTTTGACATGGTAAGATCGAAAGGTGTAATTCATAAAACTGCCATTGTATTTTAAAGATTAAAAGCTTTAGAGATTACCGTTTTTCCACTGAAAAGAGCTCCATCATAATCCGTTGAAATGACACCATATAAGGTTATGGTTTGGGATAAAACCCAAGTTGTCCTTTCTTAAACATTGGTATGCTATGCATAAGAAAGATGTTTGCAACCAAAGTCGGATGAACCTGTCTTTGTATGTTATTTCGAATAACTGTTAAGTACTCCTCCATAACATCGGAGACAAAAGTGTTTGTCACTTAAAACGTCAAGTTTCTTTGAGAAGGAATTTTTCGTGAAAAGTTAAGTGGGAGGACAATAGAAACTTTGATAAGGTTAAAAGAACCTTAGCTATATGTGCAGAGTTGCGCAGCGCCGAAAAGTGTTTCGAAGGCAGCAACAATGCTCATGGTTCACGTACCTCAAAGGTTGTGGTCACGGAGATCCAAGTTCCTATTGAAACAAGTAGGTCGGATGAACAATCAAATACCAAGATTTGAGGGTTGAATCATTATTTGAGAATAATGAACCGACTACATGCAGAGAAGCGATGATGGGCCCTGACTCCGTCAAATGGCTTGAAGCCATATAATCCGTGATAGTTCCATACACGAGAAATCAAGTTTTGAACTTGAAGGACCCTCGAGAAAGGTGTAAGACCTTATAGTTGTGTCTGGATCTATAAAGAAATAGTCGACATGTTGGGAAAGAGTTCACAACAATGTTTAAAGGTTGACTATGACAAGATTTGATCTTTCATAGTGATATTTAGTCTAGACGGATTAATGTAGCAACCACTACATATAATTTGTTATATGGAAGTTGAATAAACAAAACAAGTTCTTCTAATAGAATCGTTACCTAGGACATGTGCATAACACGGTCCATAGGTTTTTGTTAATTCAAAGGATGCTAAAAACATATGCAAACTTCAATGGTTAGAGTGAGCATAGCGGAGTTGGAATCTTCACTATGATGAAACTGTTAAAAGGGTTTAATTTCATCAGAGACAATGAAGATGCTTGCATTTGCAAGAAATTAAGTGGGAGCGCTAAGACATGTTTCTAATACATTATGTGGAAGACATATTGTTGATTGGAAATAATGTATCTTTTATTAACACATATTAAGAATTTCATCCCGATGAAAGACTTAGGCAAAACCCAAATATTTGGCATCAATAGACGCTAATATGGTTGTGCCAGAAGTACATAGACAAGATATTGAATGAGTTCAATATAGAAACTACAAGAGAAGGTTCTTGTCGCACAGAAAGGATTGAATGAGTTCAATGTTGATGATATATTCAAGTGTATTGACATTTGGTAAAGTGAAACAAATAATCAAGTATAGATTGATACTTGATGTATGAAATCACAAAGAGTATTTATATCAATCATACTGTGATATGTACAAATCCAGATATGTCCTATGCTCTAAATGTTGAGAGCATATACCAGAATGATTCGTAAGATGATCATTGGACAATAGTAAGGATATTCTTATGATCTTCTGAAAGAACTAAGAGTATAATATTTGTAGAAGTGACAAATAGATGGTTAGTTCATTGTAAAAGTACTACATTGATACTAGTTTTGTCACAAGGTACAAATTAAGTTTATCTCAATCTAAACTAAGGGTGGCACAATATAATGGAAAGTGAGTTCCATAATGGATTTGGATGATTTCCAAAGTTAAGACATTGTGACAGATACTACAACAAAAGGCTAAGTATATGACTGCTATTATAGCAGCAAAAGAGGGCATTTGTGTCAAGAAGTTTGTTATCAAACTAGGTGTAGTTCACAGTGGGATAATACTATGAAGATATATTGTGCGACAATATTATCAACATGTTTTAACCCCAAAGAGCTAAAGGTCACACCGAAATACCAAATTTATACAAAGCCATCTCATTAGAGAATGAGTGATGCGTAGAGACGCAAAGACATGCAATTACACACGGACCTGGAAGTGTCAGATCCGGAGATCAGTTGACCACTAGCAATCGTGTACATACAACACCGGAAAGCCATAGGTGTTATATACACAAAGGTTCGAAACTAGATTATTGACTCTAGTGCAAGTGGGAGACTGTTGGAGATATGCCCAAGAGGCAATAATAAAGTGGTTATTATCATATCTTCACACTTATGATAAATGTTTACATACCATGCTATAATTGTATTAACCGGAAACATTAATACTTGTGTGATTTGTAAACTAAAATAAGAGTCCCTAGTATAGCCTCTTGTTAAACTAGCTTGTTGGTTAATATATGATCATGGTTTCCTGATCATGAACATAGAGATGTTATTAACAACAGGATCATATCATTAGGAGAATGATATGGTGGACATACTCCTATAGATAAGCGTAGCATAAAGATCAAGTCATTTCAAATAGTTCAATTGCTATATGCTTTCTGATACATAGTAACCTAATTCCTTCGACCATGAGATCATGCATATCACCTTTACTGGATGGATGCTTTGATGTCATCAAACACCACACCGTAACAGGGTGGCTATAAAGGTGGCATTGAGTGTTCAGAAAGTATTGGTTGAAACACATGGATCAAGAGTGGGATTTGTCCATCCACATGACGGATAGATATTCTCTGGGCCCTCTCGGTGAAATGTCATCCAATTAGCTTGCAAGCATGTGACTTGGTCACAAGGGATCACATATCACGGGAACGAGAAAAGAGTACTTATCAGTAACGAGGTTGAACTAGGTATGCAGAGATACCGACGATCATAACCTTGGATAAGTAACATATCGTGAGACAAAGGGAAATTGGTATCGTATGTAAGTGGTTCATTCGATCGCAAAGTAATCGTAGAAATATGTGGGAGCCATATGAATTTCCAGATTCCTCTATTGGTTATTGTTCGGAGAAGTGTCTCGATCATGTCCGCATAATTCACGAACCGTAGGGAGACACACTTAAGGATTCGACGTTGTTTGAGTAGTTATGGTATTATGAGAAAGAGACCGAATGTTGTTCGGAGTCTCGGATGGGATCCGGGATATCACGAGGTGATCCGGAATGGTCCGGAGAATAAGATTCATATAAGGAAAGTCCCGTTTCGGAGTTCGGGAATGATTCCGGTGTTTTCATCGGGAATGTTCTAGAAGGTTCCGGATTGTCCGGCACTCCGGGGGGGAAGGGGTACATGAATGTGTCATTACATATTGGAATGATTGCATCATGTACTAAGTGTTCTTGCTGTCCCAAATATAGGATTAAATTGAATCCTAAAACAGAAAAGTCAAATGTCCAGTTTGAAAGTCAAACTGCCAAAACAAGAAACTGTGGGAAACAAGCAAGAGGAGTTGGAACCAACCTGGAGGAGGAGTTGGACTCCTCCAGGCCGGCGGCCAGCCCTAGGCCGAGTTGGGGAGGGACTCCCTCCCTCCCTGGCGCGCCAAGCCCCCCTCCCACCTATATAAGGAGGGGCAGGGCTCCCTCCTAGACACACAAGTTTCCTATCCTCTAAACTAAACCCTAGATCTAGACCCCGGTTTAGAGCTATTCGGTTTAGAGCCTTCTAATTGGTTTAGAGCCCTCTAATTGGTGTGTCTAATTACTAGACCACTAATAGCCTCTCTCATAAGCTCCACCATACTCGCACCGGCTTAAGGCGAAGCCCTGCGGGATCTCCCCTCTACTTCCGGTACCACGCCGTTGTGCTGCCGGAATCGCGAGGAGAGTGCTACAACCTCCGCTGCCTGCTGGAACAAGGGAGAGGAAGGTCTTCGTCGAGTACCGAACGTGTGACCGACTGCGGGAGCGCTGCGGGAACGCGGCGCCGGAAGGATCGTCTACGCGATCTTGAGATCGGAAAGAGTACGACTACATCACCCACGAGAATCTGCTCTCGTTAAACACTTTGGAATCTTCGAGGGTGAGTTATTCCATCGACTCGTTGCTACAATCTAGTAGATAGATCTTGGCTTGTTTGTTTGTATGCGATAGAAAATTTTTTGTTTTCCATGCTACGAACCCCTACATATAGAATTCAAATGCGCCCACCAGGCACTTTCGTGCGGGTGGAAAACGAAGTATTACCATTACACATCAGTCCACGATGGAACCCACAGAACAGATATATACAACAACGACTCCACGAGTCAAGAATAAAGATATACAGTACAAAGATCCAAATCGCCTTAAAAAATACACATCCAAGTAAGGATAAGATGCAAATTAAGCTAAGAGCACTGAAGAATAACCAATGGCGTCCATAAACCTGCCCAGGCCAAGCCGGAAGGGTAAGCCTGCTAACAACGTCGATCTCAAACCTGCTTAAACAAAAAAAAAGGTGCCGACAAAGGGCAAAAGAAAAAGAGAGCGGTTAGTACTGAAGCCAGTACACGGCGAGTCTTAGAATTTGACGGTCCTCGCCTACATATGTATGGTGGACTAAAGTGGCAGCGAAACATGCACTAAACAACCTATAGAGACTCGATACAACTGTCGGCTATCAGAGAGGGATAAGAAATACCTATTCGGAACCATCCTGATACTACCACCAATCATACTCATCCTGATATTTCCCCCTCGAGACCAAACGAGGAAGTCATGCCGAGAAAACTCACGCATTTGGCAATTTTATTTATTCTTTCCATGATGGTTATCCAACTTACTAGTCATATCAGATACAAGTCAAATTATAATAATAAACTTTAGTTATAGTTGTCTATGATCGAGAACTGTGCTCCAAGTCGTCCATAACCGCGGTCACGGCTTTTCGAAAAGATTAAACCCTGCAGGGGTGCACCAAAGTTTCCACACGCACCTACACCCTTGTTGTCAGATCAGGTAGGTACAAGATCACAAAACATACACCCAATGGTATGTCGATGGGGTTTCAGACACGACGTTTCCCAGACCCAAAGCATGCACATGGGGGCCACCCCACTAAGCTACCCGTAACAAAGTCGGTTGTCTCCGATACGGACCCAGGGTGTGTGGCGATGGCTGTAAGCGACTGGGAATCCGAAAGTGTGACTGGGCTTGTCGATATAACGAAAACGTGGCACGGGGTTCCTAAACAGTACAGGCGCTCCACGCGCAATAGTAAATAAAGCAGTAAAGCATGGCATAAGTACAGGATAGTAATAAAGCCCCAAACTAGGTTGTGGCCCCCATTACATTACTTTGAAATCAGGTACTAAATCGATGGGGGTGCCACACACGCCACCTGTGGTTAGCGCGCTCGATCTCGGAACAGGTGTCAAGAACACAGGGTCCTACGGGACACAAGTGGGCCGTTAAAAACCAAATATTGTCTATTACCCACCGATGTCTCTGCATTATTTACCTACTTTGAATTTTAGTTATTAAACAGTAATTAAATCCATGATCATCTCCACCATTAAGCATGTGTCAACCTCCCAACAACGATGGTACAACGACGACGCGAAGCAGCACCTGAGCAAGCGACTACGACTCGCAAGGCCGACTATCTATCAATCAACAGGTAATAGGAGGTGTCCATGGAAATATAGAGGCAACCTGGAAGTATAAAGGGGTATGGAATCTATAGCATCGCAACACAGATAGCAATAGATCAACAGGAGGAAATAAAGACTAGAAATATAAAATAGGTAGAAAGAGGAAGATTGCTCGCCTGGAAAACATTGCCGAAGTTTCATAACTGAAGAACTTGTGGAAGCTCACAACATCTCATCGTCCTATCTGAGAAGAAGCAAACACTAAAAGGAACAAACGATGCGGTAATTACAACTAATGCGAAAGAAGCGGCATGATCGTGATATGATGCATGACATGGCAAGGACACAATGCGATTAAGCAAGATTAAGCGGAACCAGGGTCCCGACATTTAATTAGGTGGCTTATGTTGTTTAGATACACCGCAATTTAAATGTTGTCTTATAAAGGCAAAACTTTTCACCGGTTCGATACACAAATTTAAATGGGGCAAATGTTAGACTAGATTCGCCCGCATATGGTATCCATACTTAATTATGAGGTGAATCGGCATAAATCCCCCAAACCACATGATATGTATGCGATATGAATGATTGACATGCAACAAGTAGTTTTCATATATATTATAAAAATAGGGAAGGTCTCGGAAAAAGGACACATTAGGGTCTGACGATCTTGGTTTCGAGGGTTCGGTGCAGCTTCGGATCGGCCTTCGGGGTTCGACTTTGGATCGTCGGAACCGTGAAGGAGTACTTATCGCTCCGTGAAGTAGATCTTGGTGTCCGAGGTGGAGGTCTTGGGATTCCGACTCCGTGTAAGAGGTGAACTTGCAACAGCACCGAGTACTCGCGTTTCTCATCGGCAACATATATCTTAGCAACATGGTACTATGGAGTCCATGTACGCTTATCAAACTTGTACGATGGGGTTGTCTGCCAGATCATGTAGTGTTGGTTCTTGAGGAGACCAAAGGCACAGAGGTTGAAACGGTGACTGCGACGGATGGCCACTGATGGAAGAAAAATGCAGATCCTACGAGATACCAAGAGGCGCATAAGAGCTAAGCGGTTCACTGTGAAGTCGAGGGAGCACACATCAACAGTGCAGCACGAAGGCGGGCCCCCACGATGGAATCAAAGCAGGGCGACCGGGAGGGAGAAGATGCCGATGCATCGGAACAAGCTCGAGCGCGTGCCTGCGCAGACGGAAGAACTGAGGGCAGTGGTGCTATGCAAGTGGCGAGGCCAACACGATGTGGCGGGGCGCGAACAGAGGAGAAGGCCACGGCGGCCGGCGTTGGAGATAGGACCACGACGGTGGCGAGGCTCGCTGGCCAGGAGGAGCGGCAGCCGGAGAGGAAGGAGGCGGCAGCGGTCTCTAGCGAGCGATGACCAGAGGAGGCGGCAGTCGACAGCCTTGAGGCGGCCAGAGAGAGGAGCCGCGGTGGCTCGAGGGCGCGTGGGGTCGCTACTGGCAGAGAGACACGAGGCGCAGGAACGAGTTGGTGAGGGCGAGGGCACCGACGACGGCGGATGGAGCTCCAGGGAGGAGGCACGAGAGGGAGAGGTCGGCGGCCGGGCGCTGGACCAGCGAGGAGGCATCGGGGCTTGCAGAGGTCGATGGCAGCAGAGGGACGATACAGGAGGTCGATGGAGCGACCGCGGAGGAAGAGGGAGGCGTGGCCTGACGCGAGGATCGGGCCTGGTAGAGAGCGGAGGCGGCGGTTGCGGGAGTGAGGAGGGGATCACGAGGAAGGACAAGAGGCCACGGGTGGCGGCTAGAGGATGCAGAGGAGAGGGGCGGGGTTCCTGGCGTGAGGGAGGGCAACGGGGGAGGGGATTGCATCGGGAGAGAGAGGGTTGGTGGGCGTGAGTCACTGCAGGTGGGACCGGAGTAAGAGAGGGAGCGGGGGTCAAGGACACGAGCGGTTGACCGAGTTGCTCGCGTCGCGTGAATTATTGCGGGGTGGGTCGGTTGGTGTGTGTTGAGTGCTCTGTTGTGTGCGGCTGCGGCAGACTGGGGGTGGGTGGTAACCGGCGGCGGGGGAGGCTGTGGTATGGGATGAAGGGATTAGGTTTAGGGTTGGGGTTGGGGTAGATCTAGGGTTAGGGTTTAGAGCTACCGGGGTTGTAGATTGCTGCTAGCTGGCCCGTTGGGCCTGGCCGGCGGCTGTCTCCCCCGGTTTTATAAAATAGGGTTTTATTTATTTGTGTTGTTTTAAGTAGTTTTTGATAAATAGTTTTAGGAAAATAAAAGGGTCCAAACGGACCGAGGGTTTTATATTTGAAATAAAGAGGGCGCTATTTTAGAAAAAAAATAGGCTTTTAGCAAAATAGTTTTAGATTAAAACATGCATGCAGATATCATGATGATGCACAGATGTAAATGCAGGCGATTTTCTAGTAGTGGATTTACTCGGGGTGCTACAATTCGACACCACTAACAATGGATCTCGCCCTCGAGATCCGCCTCATGGTACGGGGAAGAAGGTCGACGCTCTTAATCTTCTCACTTGATGTAGATCCTCGTGACACCACTAACAAGGGTTCTTTCTTCATCTTGAAAATGGCGACACCACCAACAAGGGTCGATGCTCCCGTTCATCGAGAGAACACTCTGTATAACAAAGGACGAAGGTAAAGGCATCAAAAGATAAGGCCACCTCTAACTTCTATGGAAGAAGTCAAATTGCTTGATACACCGATTCAATGCACAAGAGTGAATGATAAGAGTAGTCAGATTGTGATCAGTCCATCACGCACCCAAAGAATTACTCTACACATGAGTAGGAAATCATGCAACCAACTCTCAGAATTCAAATTGTAGATCTCGACAAGCGAGGTTCGGAAACAAAGGAGGGATGCATGTTCTCATCAGATCTGATATAGATGACTTTGTCGTACCGGAAAACGCCGGAGGATACAAAGGAAAAAAATTAGTGGATTTTTGGTCCACTGAAAGGTACAACAGATGAAAGATTCATCAGATAGCATGAAGGTCGAATGTCGAAACACCGTTACAAGAGGAGGAAGCGAAACCCTAAAGGTGCGATGGAAACCCAACCGCGAGAATTCCTGGACTCGAAGAAGAGATAAGAGATCAGATTCAAAACACGTCAAGATAAGAGGAGAATAGCAGAGGGGTAAGGAGTAAAAGCAGATGAAAGAGCATTTTTCTATCCCTCTGATTTTTGATGTTTGATAACAACACACTTATCAGTTTAATCGTGTGCTAAGTGTATCACGGGTTTGATAAGGGTGTGGCACCAATATTGGCCTAACAATTCCCTTTGCGAAAAAACAATGTGTTAACCGGTAGTACCGGAAATATGTCTGGTACTACCGCTTGGCACCGGTACTACCGGTTCTAGTACCGGTTGGATCCGTGCAAGGCTGATAAGGTTGGTTTTTAGTCAGTACCACCCGGTACCACGGAGCGGCACTACCGGTCCAACCGGTAGTACCGCTTGAGACAAGCGGTACTACCGCTTGGACATGGTCGTACCGCTCGGCAGTACCGGGCCGTTCTGAAGAAGAACCACCCCTCTCAGTCTTGCTCAGTACCAAGCGGTACTTGGTACCGGTACTACCGCCCGGACCGGTAGTACCGCGTCATACGACCGGTACTACCACTTGGGGGTAGTACCGCAAGGGAATACCGGGCTATACTGGTGTTGGTTCGACCATTCAAGACATCTCCGGTACCTGGTCCGGTACTGGACAGGTAGTACCGCTTGCCAGCGGTACTACCGCTTAAGTACCGGTACTACCGGTGCATTAAAGGCTCCAACGGCCAGATTTCGTGGAGGGGTACCTACCTTGGGACAAGATGCTCAGCCACATTAAAGTCAAGACCACCATTGGAGCCACCAAATCTTCAAGATCTCCTCATTCTACCACCCAAAGTCTTTGATCTTTGGGGAATCGAAGGAGGAGGCCTCGATCTACTACTTCACCAAAAGAGATCTTCATTTCCCCCTCATTTCATTGAGGGCCCCTTTGTTCTAGTGTTTTCTTGGAAACCCTAGTCCTCGTTTTGGTTCTTACAAGCTTGTCTTTGATTGCTTTGACAGCTTTCTTGTATTTGGGAGCCTCCGATTAAGTTGTGGATGTGTGCCCCAAACTTGTAAAGGTGCCGGCTTCCACCTCGAAGGTTCCCGATATAGTGGAAGGTGAATCTATCTCGTTGGGGTGAGATTCATCGGAGAACAAGGGAGGCCTTTCGTGGCGTTGGTGGTTTGAAACCACCCCCTCTCCAAACATAGACGTACTTCCCCTCAAAAGGAAGGAACTACGGGAAAGAAATCCTTGTGTCTCCGCATCCACCACTTTGGTTACTTCTATCCTTTACCGCACTTTAATTACTTGTTCCTACTTTGTGTTGTGGTATCTCTTGCATATTTGTCATATAGGTAAATTCACCTTAGTTGCATTATCTAGAGAATTTACCTTATTGTCAAACCTTAATTTGAAAAATAAGAAAATTTGAAGTAGCACCTATTCACCCCCCCCCCCCCTCTAGGTGCCCATACGAACCTTTCAATTGGTATCAGAGCCTCGGCTCTTTTTTTGGGCTTTACCGCCTAAAATAATATGGGTAGCGACGAAGGGGATGGTGGTAGTGAGCCGACCCCGGTGACCATGGAAGATCTCAAAAACTTGGAAACAAGATTGAGCTCTTCCTTGGTCAACGAAGTCAAGAAGATGCTTGAGCAACTTCTTAAAGATAAAGAAGGCTCATCACCCCCATCTCCTCAAGAGGATCAACCATCCATTTTACCTAAAGGGAATACGTCGGTATCCCCCGAGGGTATGATGGTGGGGGGTAAACAAGACAACGCTAATTCCTCCACACAACTTGATGTTGGGAAGGGTGAGCACCGTGATTCTTGGTACTCTCCCGATCCTCCCATCCCTCACCCTCATGTGTACAATAGGGGTGACCCACCTAAGCTTGAAGAGTCGGCTACTTTTGCTCAATGGCAATCACTAATGAGAACTCATGTGCGTAGCTCTTGCATTGAACTATGGAACATCATCGAGCATGGACTCTTTATTGGGGATCCAAACAACATGACAAGAAGAGAGGTTGTCAATAGTCAACTCAATGCCACGGCTTTGCATATGATTCAACAAGGATTGGGGACAAAGGATTATCCACACATTGAGCACTTGAGCATTGCCAAGGAAGCTTGGGATGCGCTCACCGTATTGTTTGTTGGAAATGAGAGTATGAGGAGGAACCGATATGATGCTCTAAGCAATGAAGCCGAAGGCTTCTACATGAAAGAAGGTGAAGATCACGAAGACATGTACCAAAGGCTCAAAACCACCGCCACCGCTTTTAGAAATGTGGGTGCCTCACATGTGGATGATGCATGGATAAAAGGGAAATATGTGAGCGCACTCATGCCCTTTGAGCCCACGGACTTGAAGAGCTTGCAAGGTAGACATAACTACCATCTCATGACCTCCAGTGAAGTTATGCAAGAGATGGCCGCTTTCAAGGTTGCCGCCAAGAATGCCAAAGACGCACGTGCTCGTGCCCTTGGTATGAGCAATGTTGTCAATGTTGCTTTGAAGGCCAAAGTTGTGGATCATGGGGATGAATATGATAGTGATGAAGGACTCTCCATGGACCATCCCGATGAATTCAAGATTGCTCATGGTCAATATATGGCTTTCTATGCAAAGAAATTTTGGAAGAACCCCGCCAAGGCCAAGATGGAAATGCAACGGAGAAGCAACCCAAATGGGAAAAGAGAGAATACCACTAGGTTGAGAACTTGCTTCAATTGTGGCGACCGCTATCACTTTGTGGCAAGTTGCCCCTATGAGAAGAGAGAAGATCATGGTGGTAAACTTGTGTTGAAGAAGACTCTCAAGGCACCTTACAAGAAACCTTTCATCAAGAAGAATCCCATCAACAAGAAGTCGGGAGAAATTGTCTTAATCACTCATGAAGAATACTCCTCCGACAATGAAGATGATGAAGATGAGGAAGAGGAAACTTCTAATGGTGCGGTTGTGCTAGCCACCACTTCTACTCCAACATTCTCACTCTTCGATTCTCCAAATGAGAACTCTTCCACCAAGAACGTCACTTGCCTTATGGCAAGAGGAATGGAGGTATCCTCATCATCCCACTCTACTCACTTAGATAATGATAAAATTGATGATGAGATGTCTCTTGATGTTAAAAAGGAATTAATTGCCTTTGATGAGTTTATGACTAACCTAGAAGGAGATGCTAAGTTACATTTTGGGAACATCTTAGATCAACTCTCACATACTCAAGAGCTTCTAGATGTAAGATGTAAACTTGGGCATGAACATATGATTGAGCTAGAGGCTTTAAATAATGCTCTAGAAGAAGAACAAGAACCTAGGTTGTCACTTGAATTAAAACTTGAAGGGCTTGATGAGGCCAATGACACTATTGTTAACAAACTCATCAAAGAGCGTGATCATGCTATTGCTAAATACAAAAGGGTTAAAAAGGACAAGATTGAGTTTGGTGTGGTTCATGAAAAACTTGCCGAGGACTTTAGTTTGCTTAACAAGGCTCACAAGGCCTTGGAGAGTGAACTCTTGTCACTCACAAAGTCCCATGAAACGCTTCAAACTCAATTGGCCAATATTCCTTCACCTAGTAACTTCATTCCATCTAGTAGCACAACTATTCTTGAAGAGAATGCTAGGTTGAAGGGGGAGCTTGCTAAGGCCACATTTCCACAAGGCAACAAGTCCATTGATGACCTTTTGAGCAAGCAAAGGCGTAGTGGTGATAAAGGGGGCATTGGTTTTGTTTCCAAAACCAAGAAGAAGAACAATAAGAAGAAGAAGGCCAAGCCCGCACAAGATACCAACAAGACCATTGTGGATAGTAAGACCACAAGTGGTAAAACTATGTCTCATGATGACTTTGCGGGAAGTGCTAACCCTCACTATGTTCTAATGCGTGATTATTATGGTGATGTGTATGCACAATATGTTGGCCCTTATGATGGTTATATTGCTTGGTCTATTTGGGTTCCCAAGACCCTTGTTGCTAACAAAAGAGGACCCATTGAAAAATGGGTACCTAAAAATTAGCTTGATCTTTTGTAGACTTATGCTTCCGGGGGTTCAAAGTGGGTGCTTGATAGTGGTTGCACTAGTCATATGACCGGAAGCTCGTCTATTGTCAAGGCCCTAAAGCCAAATGATGATCAAATCACTGTGACATATGCCGACAAATCAAAGTCTAAGGTAATGGGTTTCGGCAAGGTAGTGGTTGCTCACGACATTACACTCGTGAACGTCATGCTTTTTGAGACCCTTGGATACAATTTACTTTCATTCCTTGATCTTGGAAAGATGGGATTTGCCGTCTTTATGGATGTTGATATTGTGGTCCTCTTGTGGAGCAAGTCTCTCAAGGTCGCTTTCGTTGGGTACGTCGAACATGACTTGTATGTGGTGGACTTTTCGGAGCAAGCCACTTCAGGTCTGATGTGCCTATTCGGAAAGGCCGATGTGGGTTGGCTATGGCATCGCCGACTAGCCCATGTCAATATGAGAACTTTGCAAAGTCTTCATAAGGAGGGCCATATTGTTGGACTAAAAGAAAATGTTTCCTTTGCCAAAGATCGTGTTTGCAGGGCATGTGTTCTAGGGAAGATGCATGACGCTCCTCACAAGCCTAAGAACCAAATCAAGTCTACCAAGATCTTGGAACTCCTCCATGTGGACCTATTTGGTCCTCCATCTCATGCAAGTCTTGGTGGGAAGAAATATTGTTTGGTGATTGTTGACGACTCTTCAAGATACTCTTGGGTTTATTTCTTCAAGTTGAAGAGTGAGACTCAAGAGACCTTTATCAACTTCATCAACTTATTTCAACGGCAATACAATGTTCCCGTGTTGATTATAAGAAGCGACAACGGCACCGAGTTCAAGAACTACACCTTGAATGATTTCCTTAGTGATGAGGGGATTAAACATCAATATTCCGCTGCATACACCCCTCAACAAAATGGTGTGGCCGAAAGGAAGAACCGGACTCTTATTGAGATGGCTAGGACCATGTTGGCGGAGTTTAAATCTCCATACAACTTTTGGGCCGAAGCCATCTCCACCGCTTTCCATGCTTCAAACCGGCTCTACCTCCGCAAAGAAATGAACAAGACTCCATATGAAATTCTTACCGGTAACAAGCCCAACATATCGTACTTCTGGGTGTTCGGTTGTAAGTGTTTATATCTCATAAAATGTGTTCGTTTGTCTAAATTCGAGTCTAAAGCATTAGAGGGTATTTTTGTTGGCTATGGTCTCGAATCTCACACTTATAGAATCTATGATAAGCTCTCCGGAGCCGTCATAGAATCTTGTAGTGTGACCTTCGAAGAATATGATGGTCCCCAAGGGGGGCGAGTTGATGCTTGTGATGCAGATGATGAAATGCCTCAGGATGCCATAGGAAGAATGGGTGTGGGATTTATCCGCCCCGTTGAGGAACCCCTTATGGCGGATCGAGAAGAACTATGCTCCACTCAAGTGGAGCCCTCATCTTCACAACCTCAACAAGCTCCATCCACCGAAGAGGACATTGAATCAAGCCAAAGACAAGTTGTGGACCCTCAACATGGTGATCAAAGTGACAACTCTAGTCAAGGGGAGCTTGATCCATTCGCCAAGTCAATTTCTCAAGGAAGATTCGTACAAACTGCTTTGAAACAATCTCAAATTGATGCTAGAAGAGCACTTGATCATGACCAAGGTCAATCTTTGCCTCCCAATGTAGAGGATGATTCCAATGATGATCAAGGTCAAGATGATGGTCAAGACGCGGACCAAAATGAAGAAGAGGGTCCCCCGAGAAACAACATGAAGATCCACACTCGTCGCGAAGCTAGGAAGGAAAGAATGTTGGAATTAAGAGACCACACTCTACAAAATGTTGTTGGTGACCTAAGGAAAGGCATTTCCACAAGATCACAATTGAAGAGGTTCAGTGAACATCAAGCTCACATCTCCATCATTGAACCTAAGAAAGTGTGGGAGGCTCTTGAAGATTCGGATTGGTTGGAAGCTATGCACAAAGAGCTCAACAACTTTGAGAGAAACAAAGTATGGAAGTTAGTTGAGAAGCCAAAGGATTGCCGCAATGTTATTGGAACAAAGTGGATATTCAAGAACAAGCAAGATGAGCATGGAATTATAGTAAGGAACAAGGCTAGATTGGTTGCACAAGGGTATTCTCAAATTGAAGGCATTGACTATGGAGAGACTTATGCACCTGTGGCTCGCCTTGAGTCCATCTGTATCCTTCTTGCTTATGCGGCACATCATAACTTTAAGTTGCAACAAATGGATGTAGAAAGTGCGTTTCTTTATGGTCCATTAAATGAATTGGTATATGTTAAGCAACCCCCGGGATTTGAGGACCCCAACTTCCCAAACCATGTCTACAAACTTGATAAGGCGCTCTATGGGCTCAAGCAAGCCCCACACACGTGGTATGAGCACCTTAGAGAGTTATTGTTTGACTGTGGCTTTGAGGTTGGGAAAATCGATCCCACTCTTTTTACTAAGAGGGTCAATGGGAGCTTTTTGTATGCCAAATATATGTTAATGATATTATATTTGCCTCATCTAACAAAGCTTTTAATGATGAATTCTCAAAGCTTATGACTAGTAGGTTCCGGATGTCTTTGATGGGAGAGTTGAGAGTATTTCTTGGCTTTGAGATCAAGCAAGTTAGAGGAGGGACATTCTTCAATCAAGCCAAGTATACTCAAGATATGCTCAAGATATTCAAAATGCAAGATTTAAATGGAGCTCCTACTCCCATGGCTACAAAGACTCATCTAGAACAAAATCCAAATGGTAAAGATGTGGATCAAAAGGTATACCGGTCCATGATTGGTTCTTTGCTTTACCTTTGTGCATCTAGACCCGATATTGTGTTGAGTGTAGGTGTGTGTGCAAGATATCAAGCGGATCCTAAGGAAAGCCATTTAATGGCGGTCAAGAGAATCTTTAGATATTTAGTTCATACCCCATTTTATGGTCTTTGGTATCCTCGAGGCTCAACATTTGCTCTTTGTGGATACACGGATTCGGATTGGTCGGGTGATAAGGACGATAGAAAATCAACATTCGGGGCTTGCCAATTTCTTGGTAGGTCGTTGGTATGTTGGTCTTCTAAGAAGCAAAATTGTATATCTCTCTCTACCGCCGAAGCCGAGTATGTTGCTGCCGCTAGTGCTTGCACTCAATTGCTATGGATGAGGCAAACTTTAAAGGAATACGGTGTCCATTGTGACAAAGTGCCTCTTCTATGTGACAATGGAAGTGCCATCAAAATTGCATACAACCCGGTGTATCACACAAGGATAAAGCATATTGAGATTCGTCATCACTTCATTAGAGATCATGTTGCTCAAGGTGATATTGATCTATCCTATGCATCAACCAAAGATCAACTTGCCGATATCTTCACGAAGCCACTTGATGAAGCAAGGTTTTGCTACTTGAGGAATGAACTAAATATCGTAGATTCAAGGAGCTTGACTTGATTATATTGCACTCTCACCTAATACTCGACCCATATTTGGTTTAGGTGTAGGCATGGACATAGGGGGAGTGCGGTCCTAATTGATTGGACCATCCCTCCCCCCATTATGCGCAAAGTAAACAAAATCATTCCTCTTAATATCATTTTGTGATATGTGAGATTAATGATGAGTTTCGGTAATGGACCCAAGATATATCTTCGTGGTGCCAAGCCGAGTATACTCAAACATGGTGGCCTAGGCCACCGCCCCCTCTCAATCGAGAGGTTGTTGTGCGTACTCGTGTTTGTCATTTTTGAATTGATTTTTACTCATGGTTGTCATCTTTTGAGTTGTCTTCACTGTTCTTAGTCTCATGCACTCTAGTTTGGTTTTTGACATATTTTTCTCGATTTTCTAGAGTGCATGTGCTTCCCAGCACAATTGTCTCAACCCAAGCCTCTTTACTCCCTCACAAAAACCCTCTCTCTATCCGCACAAGAATCACCCTTTTCTCCTGGCCTTGGAATCAGATGGGACCGGTACTACCGGTTGTCTGAGCGGTACTACCGCCCCTGAGAAATTCCCAGGGCGCATCCTGGAAACTACTCCAGGAGCGGTACTACCGCCCACACGCCTGGTACTACCGGCCACCGGTACTATCGGTTGCTGGACCGGTACTACCGCTCACGAGCGGTACTACCGCTTCAGGAACCGGTACTACCGGTTGGCGGAGTCGGGTATATATATTGGCTGAGCGTGGGGAGGCACCCTTCAGTGCCCTATTCTTCCCCACGCTCCCCACAGGAACCCGCGCCGTCACCAGGTCCCTCGACGCCACCGGAGCCCTGCTGCGCCCTCCTCTCTCCGGATCCTCCTTAGATTCGGCCTCTTGGCGGGCTCCCACTCCTTTCCACCGCCATGGATCCCGGTACAACCGCCATTTCTCTCCCCGTTTAATTTCCTCATTGGATCTAGGTTTTGGCTTAGATTTGTGAAGAAATTGACATGTTGTAAGGTTGTACTGCCATATGCTTCCCTTGTTACCGAGTATAATCGTTTATTTACAGTTTATTGTCGTCATTTTGGTCCGTTTCTACCAGATCTGACGAACCCGTGCCGCTCAACCGGTAGTACCGGAACTTTTTCCGGTACTACCGCTTGCAAGCGGTACTACCGGTCGTCAGGTCTGGTAGTACCGGCCCCAACTGACAGCACTTTTCTGTTCAATATTCCTTTCTCTCGTTTGCTCCTTGTGATTCTTGTGCCCTTACCCCCTTGCTATCCTCCCTCGTGCTTTCACAGATGCAGGTGGTTCTCGGGGTGTGCGCAAGTGTTCCAAGGCTAGCCGTGAGATTGTTGAGGAAGAGACGGAGTCTGAGGAAGAGGTTATGCCACAGCCAAGACACCGTTCCAAGTTGCCTGCCACTCGAGGTGGTCGTGGGGGTCATGAGGGGGTTACCAAGCGCTCTGCTGGGCGTGGCAGCGCTCCTCCCTCTCGCCCCCTTCCTCAGGGCGTACCAAGAGTCTCAGCTCAGGGCCATCAGGGCCAAGGAAACTGTCTGACATCTCAGAATCGGAGTTTAGGGCTCTCAGGATTGACAATGCATACTCCCGCAACCGGGACGAGGACAGAGCAGACAGTCTTTTCTTCAATGATTTCCAAGAGCGTGTTTATCATGAGGTTCTTTTGACCAATATCCAGATGGTGGTGCCTCAGCAATGTATTGACATGGAGCACATTAACAAGAATCTTGACTACTTTGCTGAAGCTAAGGAAATCTGCTCTCACCTAGGCTTGTTCCCCATTATGGAGTTCCAGTATGACTATGAGTCACTCCTTATTGCACAGTTTTATGCCACTGCACATTTCCACACTGGTCGTACTCGGAAGATCACCTGGATGACTCAAGGTGCAATCAAGGAGGCTACACTTGCGGAGTTTGCTGCAATATTGGGGTATGAAGAACGCGACCGGGACATTCCTTGTGGTTTTCGCTGTCACATGCGGGATCACCCCTCCAAGAAGAATGTCCTTACACCTCTGTATATCCAGGGCCGCGGGATTGCTGGCAAGATCAAGGATCTTCTCCCCACGTATGACATTCTCCATCGCATTTTCCGTGAGACTGTTGCTCCTCGTGCGGGCAAAAAGGATGAGATACATGGGTTCTCTATAGACTTGTTGTTCAACACCTTCCTCAACCGCGACTCAAGCACTCCTCTTGATGTGTCAGACTTCATATGGAATGAGATGGTTGCTGCTGCACACTCTCGGAGGGTTCCACCATTTTCTCCTTATATTATGGCCCTCATTGTGTCAAAGTGCCCTCCCATTGCTAGGACACTCTCCAGTCGCCCTCTCATTGTGCACAGGCCCAAGGCACTCAAGATCAAGACACATGCTAAACCCCGCGTTGTGGCGGGTGAGGAGGAAGGGGATGACTCTAAGGATGCTGACAGTGGTCGTGACACTGACTATGTTGTCTCCCGTAGCAAGAATGCCAAGCCCACTTGGGCCAAAAGGATGGAGGACAAGCTCAAGAAGATCTTCTGCTTCCAGATTTACAACCAGAAGCGCATGTATGAGGCGCATGTGTATGCCAAGAAAGCCAGTGCTCGGCAGAAGGACATGATGGCTGCCCAGGGTTTTACCGTCTCCGAGGGGTCCGAGACCAACATCACTCCAGAAGATCAGTGGATCTCTCAGCACAGCCGTTGGGACGATGATGTCTCTTCCTCGCACCGCGCCCCACCCCCCTACGAGGAGGACTTTGAGGATGAGGAGGAGGAGGATTGACTGTCGGGACGGTAGTCTTGCACTTGTCCCTTTTTGGCATCTTGATGCCAAAGGGGGAGAAGTTGCACTTTAGGCACGGGTGTTGCATGGGAAGTCACAAGCTCGTTCTTATTTTGATCCTTTTATTGCTTGTGAACTTCGATTTCCCTCTATTTATGTGTGAGACTATGTGGTTATGTCGTGTGAGACTATGTGGTTTATTTCATTGGATCCATCTTGTGATGATATGCGTTATCTATTGTCTATATATTTCTCATCACATGTTATTGTGTAAAGGTATGATTTCAAATGCTAGTATCTATATTTATGCACCCATGTTGGGTTTGTAAAATAGAGGGGGAGGCTTGTTTCTACACATCTAGGGGGAGCCCCGTCTCTATTTTACAAATACCATGTGTTTCCTATTAAAATCATCTTGCAAAAGTGTATTGTCATCAAACACCAAAAAGAGGGAGATTGAAAGAGCATTTTTCTATCCCTCTGATTTTGATGTTTGATAACAACACACTTATCAGTTTAATCGTGTGCTAAGTGTATCACAGGTTTCATAAGGGTGTGGCACAAATATTGGCCTAACAATTCCCTTTGCGGAAAACCAATGTGTCAACCGGTAGTACCGGAAATATGTCCGGTACTACCGCTTGGCACCGGTACTACCGGTTCTAGTACCGGTTGGATCCGTGCAAGGCTGATAAGGTTGGTTTTTATTCAGTACCACCCGGTACCACGGAGCGGCACTACCGGTCCAACCGGTAGTACCGCTTGAGACAAGCGGTACTACCGCTTGGACACAGTCGTACCGCTCGGCAGTACCGGGCCGTTCTGAAGAAGAACCACCCCTCTTAGTCTTGCTCAGTACCAAGCGGTACTTGGTACCGGTACTACCGCCCGGACCGGTAGTACCGCGTCATACGACCGGTACTACCGCTTGGGGGTAGTATCGCAAGGGAATACCGGGCTTTAGTGGTGCTGGTTCGACCATTCAAGACATCTCCGGTACCTGGTCCGGTACTGGACCGGTAGTACCGCTTGCCAGCGGTACTACCGGTGCATTAATTCTCCAACGGCCAGATTTCGTGGAGGGGTACTCCACCTACCTTGGGACAAGATGCTGAGCCACATTAAAGTCAAGACCACCATTGGAGCCACCAAATCTTCAAGATCTCCTCATTCTACCACCCAAAGTCTTTGATCTTTGGGGAATCGAAGGAGGAGGCCCCGATCTACTACTTCACCAAAAGAGATCTTCATTTCCCCCTTATTTCATTGAGGGCCCCTTTGTTCTAGTGTTTTCTTGGAAACCCTAGTTCTTGTTTCGGTTCTTACAAGCTTGTCTTTGATTGCTTTGACAGCTTGCTTGTATTTGGGAGCCTCCGATTAAGTTGTGGATGTGTGCCCCAAACTTGTAAAGGTGCCAGCTTCCACCTCGAAGGTTGCCGATATAGTGGAAGGTGAATCGATCCCGTTGGGGTGAGATTCATCGGAGAACACGGGAGGCCTTTCGTGGCGTTGGTGGTTTGAAACCACCCCCTCTCCAAACGTAGACGTACTTCCCCTCAAAAGGAAGGAACTACGGGAAACAAATCCTTGTGTCTCCGCGTCCACCACTTTGGTTACTTCTATCCTTTACCGCACTTTACTTACTTGTTCCTACTTTGTGTTGTGGTAGCTCTTGCATATTTGTCATATAGGTAAATTCACCTTATTTGCATTATCTAGAAAATTTACCTTATTGTCAAACCTTAATTTGAAAAAGAAGAAAATTTGAAGTAGCACCTATTCACCCCCCCCCCTCTAGGTGCCCATACGATCCTTTCAGCAGACCTAATCAGATCTATCTAACCGATTTTCCAAAATAGTTTTGACACTCTACAACGTCCGTTAACTAGGTTATCCTATAGGCTGGACCAGTGGGGTATCGTAACTGCTGAGCTCTGATAGCACTTTGTAACACCCTCAGATCGGTCCTATGCAAGTTCTAGCGATTCCCGCCAAACCCGCATAGAAACGATTCAAAGGCGCCCACCATGCACTTTCGTGAGGGTGGAAAACAAAGTAATACCATTACACATTAGTCCACGATGGAACCCACAAAACAGATATATACAACAACGACTCCACGAGTCAAGAATACAGATATACAGTACAAAGATCCAAATCGCCTTGAAAAAAATACATATCCGAGTACGGATAAGATGCAAATTGAGCTAAGAGCCCTGAATAATAACCAATGGCGTCCATAACCCTGCCCAGGCCAAGCCGGAAGGGTAACCCTGCTAACGACTTCGATTTCAAACCTGCTTAAACAAAAAAAAGGGTGCCGACAAAGGGCAAAATAAAAAGAGAGCGGTCAGTACTGAGGCCAGTACAGGTCGAGTCTTAGAATTCGGCGGTCCTCGCCTACATAGGTATGGTGGACTAAAGTGGCAGCGAAGCATGCACTAAACAACCTATAGAGACTCGATACAACTGTCGGCTATCAAAGAGGGATAAGAAAGACCTATTTGGAACCATCCTGATACTACCACCAATCATACCCATCCTGGTATTTCTCCCTCGAGACCAAACGAGGAAGTCATGCCGAGGAAACTCACACAGTTGGCAATTTTATTCATTCTTTCCATGATGGTTATCCAACTTACTAGTCATATCAGATACAAGTCAAATTATAATAATAAACTTTAGTTATAGTTGTCTATGATCGAGAACTATGCTCCAAGTCGTCCATAACCGCGGACACGGCTTTTCGAAAAGATTAAACCCTGCAGGGGTGCACCAAAGTTTCCACACGCACCTACACCCTTGTTGTCAGATCAGGTAGGTATAAGATCACAAAACATACACCCAATGGTATGTCGACGGGGTTTCAGACACGACGTTTCCCAGACCCAAAGCATGCACATGGGGATCACCCCACTAAGCTACCCGCAACGAAGTCGGCCGTCTCCGATACGGACCCAGGGTGTGTGGCGACGGCTGTAAACGACTGGGAACCCGAAAGTGTGACTAGGCTTGTCGATACAGCGAAAACGTGGCACGGGGTTCCTAAACAGTACAGGCGCTCCACGCGCAATAGTAAATAAAGCAGTAAAGCATGGGATAAGTACAAGATAGTAATAAAGCCCCAAACTAGGTTGTGGCCCCCATTACATTACTTTGAAATCAGGTACTAAATCGATGGATGTGCCCACACACGTCACCTTTGGTTAGCGCGCTCGATCTCGGAACAGGTGTCAAGAACACTGGGTCCTACGGGACACAAGTGGGCGGTTAAAAACCAAATATTGTCTATTACCCACCGATGCCTCTACATTATTTACCTACTTTCAATTTTAGTTATTAAACAGTAATTAAATCCATGATCATCTCCACCATTAAGCATGTGTCAACCTCCCAACAACGATGGTACAACGACAACGCGAAACAGCACCTGAGCAAGCGACTACGACTCGCAAGGCCGACTATCTATCAATCAACAGGTAATAGGAGGTGTCCATGGAAATATAGAGGCAACCTAGAAGTATAAAGGGGTATGGAATCTATAGCATCGTAACACAAATAGCAATAGATCAACAGGAGGAAATAAAGACTAGAAATATAAAATAGGTAGAAAGAGGGAGAGTGCTCGCCTGGAAAACATTGCCGAAGTTTCATAACCGAAGAACTTGTGGAAGCTCACAACATCTCATCGTCCTATCCGAGAAGAAGCAAACACTAAAAGGAACAAGCGATGCAGCAATTACAACTAATGCGAAAGAATCGGCATGATCGTGATATGATGCATGACATGGCAAGGATGCAATGCGATTAGGCAAGATTAAGCGGAACCGGGGTCCCGACATTTAATTAGGTGGCTTATGTTCTTTAGATACCCCGCAATTTAAATGTTGTCTTATAAAGGCAAAATATTTCACCGGTTTGATGCACAAATTTAAATGGGGCAAATGTTAGACTAGATTCGCCAGCATATGGTCTCCATACTTAATTATGAGGTGAATCGGCATAAAGCCCCCAAACCACATGATATGTATGTGATATGAATGATTGACATGCAACAAGTAGTTGTCATACTACCTCCGTTTCAAGGCTTAAGGCCTATAGATTTTTTCAAAAGTCAAACTACTTAAAGTTTGACCAAGTTTTTAAAGAAAAATATTAATATTTACAATACGTAATCTATACTCTTTCATACATCATGAAACATATTTTCACATGGTATCTATATAATATAAAAGTTTTTGATAGTTTTTTCTAAAATTTTGGTCAAACTTTACATGTCTTGACTTTAAAAAAAAGTTATAGGCCTTAAGCCTTGGGACGGAAGGAGTATATATTATAAAAAATAGGGAAGGTCTCAGAAAAAGGGTCATGTAGTGTGGAGTCCATGTACGCTTATCAAACTTGTACGATGTGGTTGTCTGCCAGATCATGTAGTGTTGGTTCTTGAGGAGACCAAAGGCACAGAGGTTGAAACGGTGACTGCGACAGATGGCCACTGATGGAAGAAAAATGCAGATCCTGCGAGATACCAAGAGGCGCATAAGAGCTAAGTGGTTCACTGTGATGTCGAGGGAGCACACATCAACAGTGCAGCACGGAGGCGGGCCCCCACGATGGAAGCAAAGCAGGGCGACCGGGAGGGAGAAGATGCCGACGCACCGGAACAAGCTTGAGCACGTGCCTGCGCAGACGGAAAAATAGAGGGCAGCGATGCTGTGCAGGTGGCGAGGCCGACACGATGCGGCGGGGCGCGAACAGAGGAGAAGGCCATGGCGGCCGGTGTTGGATATGGGACCGCGACGGCGGTGAGGCTCGCTGGCCGGGAGGAACGGCGGCCGGAGAGGAAGGAGGCGGCGGCGGTCTCCAGCGAGCAATGACCAGAGGAGGCGGCAGTCGACGGCCTTGAGGCGGCCAGAAAGAGGATCCGTGGTGGCTCGAGGGTGCGTGGGGTCGCTACTGGCAGAGGGACACGAGGCGCAGGCCCGAGTTGGTGAGGGCGAGGGCACCGACGGCGGCGGATGGAGCTCCAGGGAGGAGCCACGAGCGGGAGAGGTCGGAGGCCGGGCGCTGGGCCAGCGAGGAGCGTCGGGGCTTGCAGAGGTCGACGGCAGGAGAGGGACGACAGAGGAGGTCGACAGGGCGACCGCGGAGGGAGAGGGAGGCTCGGTCTAACGCGGGGATCGGGCCTAGTAGCGAGCGAAGGTGGTGGTTGCGGTAGTGAGGAGGGGGTCGCGAGGAAGGACAAGAGGCCACGGGCGGCGGCTGGAGGATGCAGAGGAGAGGGGCGGGGTTCCTGGCGTAAGAGAGGGCAATGGGGAGGGGATTGCGTCGGGAGAGAGAGGGTTGGTGGGCGCCGGTCACTACAGGTGGGGCCGGGGTGAGAGAGGGAGAGGGGGTCAAGGACACGAGCGGTTGACCGTGTTGGTCGCGTCGCGTGAATTGTGGCGGGGTGGGTCGGTTGGTGTGCGTTTAGTGTTCTGTTGTGTGCGGCTGCAGCAGAGTGGGGGTGGGTGTTAACCGGCGGCGGGGGAGGCTGTGGTATGGGATGAAGGGATTAGGTTTAGGGTTGGGGTTGGGGTAGATCTAGGGTTAGGGTTTAGAGCTACCGGGGTTGTAGATTGCTGCTAGCTGGCACGTTGGGCCTGGCCGGTGGCGGTCTCTCCCGGGTTTATAAAATAGAGTTTTATTTATTTGTGTTGTTTTAAGTAGTTTTTGATAAATAGTTTTAGGCAAATAAAAGGGTTCGAACGGACCGAGGGTTTTATATTTGAAATAAAGAGGGCGCTATTTTAAAAAACAAAAATAGGTTTTTAGCAAAATAGTTTTAGATTAAAACATGCATGCAGATATCATGATGATGCACAGATGTAAATGCAGGTAATTTTCTAGTAGTGGATTTACCCGGGATGCTACAATGGCAATGACATGACCAAAGATTTGATTTGTGAGTTGTCTACAAGCTCTTCTTATATAGTCCACTCTTCATCGCCGTTGATAGGTATCATCTGAGTATAAGACCTAGAGCTACCAGCATCGTATCTTCCTTTCAAAACAACATCATGCATCCATTAGCAAATGCATTATGAGACAAAATGCGGTAAACTAACTAGCAAACTACCAAACTGAAAGCAAACTAACAAACTAGCCAAACTAGAAATTCACTTGTTAATACCAATATTATAACATATACTAACAACAGGGCTTCAATACATACTTGCAACACATCAAAATATGATTTGATTAATGCAAAATACAACCACCAATTTCATAATCATTATGTACTTTGCACTTTTTTATAAAACTACTCATGACTAACAATAGCTATCAACTACATACATCAACTAGCTATCATATTTTTTGCACAATTAGTATACACAAGACAAAACCAATTTTGAAATTGAGGGGATGGAGAGGGGAAAATAGTACCTCTACCTATAGAAGGGGACGGGGGAGCTTAGTGACAAGGTCAGAAGCCGGTGACGAGACATGGATAGGGACGGGCGGCAATGTGGATAAACGGTGATGGGGACGGGGGCCCGAATGGTGACGGGAGGCGAAGGCGACGAGGGATGGGGAGGGGTTGTGGACGTGCGATGAGAGGAGGCGCCGCCCTAGCAACCGTAGCAGGTGGCTTCACGGGTGTGTCTGCTAGAGGGAGACACCGGTGGGTGAGGGGTGGCCATGTGCGGGTGAGGACGGTGGTGATGAAGTAAAAATGGATCGGGCAATGGATACTAGGCCGCTCGCTTTTTTACCCTAACTTCGGTGCCGTTTTGAGTGGTGTCGGACATGGTAACTAAACACAGTTCGACACCCACCACGCCATTATATAACATGGCGCCGAATCTACTGCCACGTCAGGTTTTGGGATCCCGCGGTCGAGCACTTTGGCACATTTTCATGTTGGCGCGACATGTACGTGTTCAGTTCTATTCTATATGGCATCGACTCAAGGTCAGATTCCAAATTAGCAAATTAGTTTCTGAAAGGATCAATGTAAGATTAGCTTTTTGTCAAAATATACACCATTTACGTTATTATCCTGCCAGTTTTCAAGAAGCTGAAACAACCAGAATGTAGGTTTCTTTTGAGAAAAAATCTAACGATCAGCGCCGCATCACAATCGTACCGTGCAGCGGCACTCATACCAATACGCGCGCCACGATCGTCGTGGCCGGGCGACCAATCCACATAGTATACGAGTACTTTTTGGCTGCCATCGAGCATGCACGATAATATTCTAGCTGCTGGCATGATGCTTATTTCCACATATCTTGATTTGATTCTTTTTGTAATTTAGCACTAGAACTTTGCATGTGATTCCAGTTGCCCCTCTCTTGATCTTTTTTGGAGTACAAAAGATGCATCGCACTTACAATATATTT
Organism: Avena sativa; assembly: GCA_916181665.1. Taxonomy (NCBI): domain Eukaryota; kingdom Viridiplantae; phylum Streptophyta; class Magnoliopsida; order Poales; family Poaceae; genus Avena; species Avena sativa. The sequence continues at coordinate 433,216,145 of OV702280.1, forward strand.
GAAGCCTCGCGATGGAAAAATAGGAAATTAGGCACTAAGAATCTGGCCACTATACTTACACTTGTTCTAATTCTATATTTGTGATGTGTTTTATCTGGCAATCAAGTATAATCAATCTAACAACCAAGTATAATTTATCTGGCAATTACTTTCACATTTTTTGACTGATGTCGTTACAGAGGTGATATATTCCTATACCTTTTGGTGTTGTGTTTTATTTGGCGATCATATGTAATTTATCTGGCCACCGAGTGTAATTTATCCGGCAATCATCTCTAACTAATCTGGCAAGCATATGTATACATGACTTTGTCTTGGTTAAAACCTGGCAACCAAATATAATAATTTGGCAATTAGACTGATTTTAACCTGGCAATTCGGCTTACTTAATCTAGCAGTTAGGCATTTAGTCTGACAATTAGTACTTTTGCAATTAAAATGGCAATTAGGTACGATTAAACCTGGCATCCAGGAATAATTAATCTGGCAACTAGAAATGTGACAAACAAGGTCTAATTATGGAAAATGATTGGACTCCCCCGGGGATCCCGTCGCTCCCGTCCTCCGCCTTCCCCGCGCGCCACGCGTCCTCCCGGAACGACGCTACAATGATGGGGCCCACCTGGAAAACTTTATCCCCTCACGCGGACTACTCCTTCTCTGGTTCGCTCATGGAGACGGATCCACGCGCTCCCGAGGGCTCCCGCGGTCACGCGCCCCCGTAGCCGCCCTTCGCTGCAACGAACTCCGGCACCATTGCCCTCCCCTGCAACCAATGCGCCGCCGGTGCCCTCCAGCCCGCGCGCCATCGTCCTCCCTGCAACCAGCGCGCCGTCGACGGCGCCCTGCAACTCGCACGCCGCGACACGAGCCCATGGGGTTGCAGGACGTTGATGCTACAAGCGGCGACGATGGTTTCTGCTACCGGTGATGGCGGTTGCTACGACGACGGGCGACGGCGGATGCTACCATGGGCTACGGTGGTTGCTAAGACTAGCGATCGGCGGTTGCTACTTTTAGATATTTTTCTTGCTACATACTCGTATTTGGTTTGCTACTTTTTGGTCCTGGAAGTGCTACAATATTTTTGTATGTTTTCCATGAAGCACCGCCGGAGTTGTACAAGGACGTAATTTTTTTTGCTACAAACGTTGTACGGTCTTGCGGTCTTGCTATAATAGCGTAGCTTTTTTGCGACGCGTATGATGAGTTCTTCGGCGACGTCCCTGGCAAAAGTCTTTGGCGTGGTCGGTTTTTTCTATATTAGCATATTTCTGCTACCAACGTTCTCTGGTTTTGCTACAGTAGCATTTTTTTTTGCTACCACCGTTCTACGGTTATGCTACAATAGCATAATTTTTTTGCTACACGGTCTTTGGCAAGGTCTCCGGTAAGGTCTCCTAGAGAAAGTCTCCGGCGAGGTCGGGTTTGCTACATTAGCACAATTTTTTTGCTACAAACTCTCCGACGAGGTCTCCGGCGAAGTCTCCGACGGAACTGTTCTTTTTTTGACGCGAACCGTTTTCTGCTACATGTAGCAAAAGCGGGACTAGTTGTAGCAAAAAGGGAACTTTCTGTAGCAAAAACAGGAATTTGACCCAAAAAAGAGGACACGTGGTTGGCTGGGACCCGGGGGATAAAAAGCACGAATTCCATGGGGGACGCATAGCGCTCGCCCTAATTATTCCCAAAATTAATAATCTAGTAATTATGTCTAATTAATCTCGCAATTACTCCTAATTAATCTGATGATTAGACTATGATTTATCGGGTAATTAATAGTTGATCAATGAGACGTGGAGACATGCACGTGATAATTTTATAGTACGGAGCCGTGATGCTACTATTCGTGATGTGCAGAGACATATGCATGCAGTGGGCCTACCATGATGACTTTTGTCCAATTCTTTTACCGAAACAGCCCGTGTCTACGGTTTTGTGGGTCATAAACTCGTAATTATCTGATTCAGCGATCGCCGCATAGAGAGGACGAGCGTGCGGCGCCGCGTTAGTCCGGTCCTTCTTTTGAACCTTGCACTGTACATGTGTTCCATGTCACACACGTACGGCAACATTTACCAGTCGTTTATTCGGTCTGTCACACATCAGTTCCAAAACCAATTTCTTTTTTCTTTTGAGCTGAATTTCTACAATTTCTCACGCGAGTCCTCCTGCACACACGGCCGTATTTCGGACGATTTCCATACGACGCGTGCTCGTATATGCATGCAGATGCACCGTTGCCTTCCCTTGTCTCAGCCGAAGAGGAACCCGTTTTAGTAGTACCTCATCGAAGCACAATGGATGAGAGAAAAGGCAGGGGATGGGCGGAGAGAACAAACCTTGGCTTGGCTGCTACGCTGCGACGCCGGCTTGACGACGTGGCGATGGCGATAGAGCGGAATCGAAAACTCTGGAAAGACGGAGGAGGGCGTGGAGGAATCCAGGCGGCGGAGCCGGCGCCGGCGAGGCGGGTCAGTGGAGCAGCAAGCCAGCAACCGCCTTTTGGTTTTGGAAGATGACGGGCCTTAGCGTTTCCTTCCCCCGAAAGAGAAGTACAAGGGCAGTGATGACCTTTTGAGCCCAGTGGAAAAGGGTCAGCTATAACATGCCAGCCTCCTGGACCAAAATAACTGGCCTACATTATGGGCTGGTTAGATCAAGTAACTTTTTTTTGAAGCACTGGATACAGAACAACACATCACCGGATATTCATATTTGATAGTGGGCGCTCCTGCCCGGAAATCCTATAGGCCGCTCACTCCGTCGCCACAATGTCCGGCCCATTTTTTATTTGAATTTTCTGTTATTTCGTTTTTTTATCTCCTTTTTCATGTTATGTTTTCTTCTTTCTTCTTTCTTTTTTTATTTTTACTTTTTACTTTACTTTTATGTTTTAAAAAATATTTTGAAAAATGTTTAGATCTTATGTTTAAGTTTGAAAATTGTTTAGATTTTAACAGATTTTGAAATGCACAGATAGTAACACAAAAGAAACAATAGAAAAAATAAAAACTTAAAAAGGAACATATAAAAAACCCTGATTCGAGGCTCATCCGAGCGCCGCGGGGGAATAGGGGTATGCGGCCTTCTATACGATCCTCTTAAGGCGGTGTATACGAGTGCTCACTAGAGTCATTTATTTTCAAAATTCAAAAAATGATATGTTAAAGTTTCAAAATAAATAGAAAATATGTAAATATGGATAATGGTATATACTTCAAGTGTGAAATTTTTTAATCCGAAATATGTTGCATTATGGGCTACACTACACAAGAAAACAAAATTGACAAGATTTGTGATATACTGTTCATATATTTAGATCTGAAATTTTATCTTTTTACATAGCATAGCATACAATATATTTCAGATTGAAACTTTGCACACTTGAAGTAGTCATGACCTATATCTATATATATTTTTAGAATTTTTTCACACTTTGAAAATATATTTTTGAATGTTCAAATAAAGGCATCCAGTGTCCGCGGGAGCCAAATTGATGCGCTCCTCCTCATGCCTCCTATACACTTCCCTCTAATGCATAACTTGGCTGCACCGCCGGAAGGAACAATAGTTTGGCCGCATTGTCATGCTTCACTAACATGTGTCATTTTTTATCTATTAAGTTATTTTTTCACAAAAAAATATGATAAAATAATTTCCTATTTAATTGTCATTCAAAGGCTAGACTATAGATAGTTTGGTTGTCTTATGTGATACACACACACATAGAGAGGGGGAGGTATGACCTAGAAGAAACCCTTATGCAATTATATGCTACTGGGGAAGCATATTGGCAAAAAAGGTGGGAAAATAGATTCTTAGAGGGATGTAAATACTGTGTTTTTACCGTAATGCTATTGGAAGGAGGAGAAAGAAAACTATTGCATCACTAGAATATGGTTCTAGGGCATTTACTATTGAATAATAGAGCAATTTACCAAGCGAATTATCCATAATAAACGCTAGATAAAACATGATTAGAATAAAATACAAAATACTAATCATGTGAAATAGCGAAAACATATTAAGACAGGTAACCAAACAGACTGCAAGACATAAGTCTTGAGATGCGATCAGAACAAGATTGATAAAGAAAACATACACGGCAGCGGCAGCAGAAGAGGAACCGCCGGTGTTCGTGTTGGCACCGTCGTTAGCCATGTCGTCGAGGAAGAGGGTGCTGATGTCGGGGAAGAAGTCCTCGTTGGGGAAGACGTCGGCGCAATCGGTATTCGAGAGGGAGTCCGTGATGAAGCCAGTAGTCGCGCCGATAACGCTCCCCAAAAACCTTAGCGCCCTTCTCCCGTACAAGACTCGAAGCAGCGGGGTCTCGGAGGCCTACTGTCCCGGCTCGCGGTGCACGCCACAAGACGGGATGTGGAAGATCTAAGTAGCGCAGTGCTCTGAAACTGGAGGCGCTAAAGGTTTGTGGAAGTGTATCTAAGAGGAGGCGCGACCTCTCTCTTATATTGACATAGAGGGGTAGGCAGACAGGATGCGCTGAAGATGAAACAAACGGACAGAAGTTGAAACGAACAGGCAGCAGCCCACCGGGCAGCCTCCACTCAGTTCATATTTATTTAGCTCGTATTAAAAGTCCAAAATGTTTCAACTTCTGTACGACTTTTCATATACCATTCATGCGTGGCAAAATAAAGCTCGGCTCGGCGAGATTCCTAGAACCCGCAGCGCGCGCGTCGTGACGAGGCGAGGCGTGGCGAGGCGAGCGAGGAGGAGGAGGAGTGCGCATGTGGAACTCTCTCCTTCTCCTTCTCATCCTTTTACTAAGTGGTAGGAGAGCTCACCTTATAAGTTGGTCCAACTTCTACTCAACTAGCAATGTGGGACTAAACATTTCTCCCAGCTCTTACCTTGCATGAATGGGCCACATGGGCCTCTAGGATTTTCAGAAATTATTGAAATAGAAAATGGGCTAGACTATTTAGGCCAAAATTCCAACATTTACAGGCATGGGGAAAATCACATACCACATTACAACTTACTACAAAAATCTTTTTCGTAGTGAGCCTATACCTACCATCCATCTTGATGGAGATGTGTGGTCTGGATTGAACAGGGTGTCCCGAGGAGACAATGACTTGCTAAAAAATTCATTGAACAGGAGATTGAGGATACATATAAATAATTAGAATCAAACACAACACATGGTCCTCGTGGCTTACCCGTTGATTTTTATAACGAATTGCTTGATAATATCAAGCCTTTTATCAAGAAAATATTAGATGATCTAGTAGTGGGTAGGCTAGATTTGAAGAGGATAAACTATGGATTCATTATTCTTCTCCTAGAAAATATTTTGGATACAAATGAAATTAAGTAGTATAGGCACATTCCCTCAAAAAAGTAGTATAGGACCATATGCATAATCAATGTGACTTAAGATAATCACAATTGTTTGACCTGAAGGTTGTCTCTTATGGCAGGTAGATATATTGGACCTACTCAAACAACATTTATTCCAGGTACACAAATTCTAGATGAGGTGGTTGTCCTTCATAAAATCTTGGATGATTTGAATGAAGGCAACAAAAAAAATGAGTAGAAATTAGCATTGATTTTGAGAAAGCATACGATAAGATCTAATGGAGTTTCCTTACTCGGGGAAAAGGCTCTAGCGAAGTCTGGATTTCTTAGATTAAGCAAGTTGTACAATATGGTAGACTATCCATTAACATTAATGGGGAACATGGTGGTTATTTTAGAACATATAAAGGGTCGAGACAAGAGGATACCTTGTTCACTCTTGTGTTTGATTTGCTTGGATATAGGACAGGGGATGTTAAATGAATCTATAGTTGTTTGATAGCTCTATTTTATATAGGTATTTTTCGAGATTTTTCTAGTGGTTTTCATTTGGTTTCGATGGTTTTCACATTCCAACTAAAACAAATATTTTGAAAACAAATATTTCACTCCTATATGGTTTTTAGATACTAAATACTTTAGGAGGAATTCCATAAATGCGCAATTTGGAGGAAAAGAAGCAGTTCCTTAATTGGAGGAATTTCCATCATAGGAATTTGGTGCTTTAATTTCCATCTTTGGAATTTCCGTGAGAGGAAATTCATAAAAAAATCACCCTAACTAGGTAAAAACAAATAGTATATCAAGTTTTTTAGAAAAATAAGATCTATTTGTCCACACAAAAATATAATACAATTCTGTGTGTTGGGAATATGCCCTAGAGGCAATCATGTATGATAATATTTCTCATTGTATTCATAAAGATATTAAATTTTCCTTGCATATAACATCTGATGTATATCATTGAATATGTGATTCAGTTGTGGAACTATACATTCATGTTGTTCATACTAAATATCCTTGGTTATCGAGGTTGTGCAAGACACACAACTTAGACCAATGTGAAAGTCGGCTGATGACTTGGTTCCACTTGTCATGGGCATGGAGATGCCATTCCGACTTACACGGATTCGGCTAAAGAGTTTAGCGAGTCAGATTGACCCATATTGAGGTACAATGAACAAGTTGTCATTTGTATATCTCAATCAATGTAATCCTTAGACCTGAGGTTGTTGCATAGTCCGAGTTGAGGATCACCGACATAGGTTCTGTCAAATGTTGAGCCGTAACTGGGCAGTTATAAAGGCAGAGTTTGGGTCGACTGAGAATCAAGCTGCGTGATGTGAATAACCAAGATGGGATTTTGCCCCTCCAGTTGGAGAGATATTCTCTGGACCCTCTCGGATGATATGATTCGGAAAGCATGGCTATGTGCGACTCGGTTAAATGTTAACCAAGGCAATCGACTAAGAGTTAATCAGATGAATTACTTATCTCGAATTGAGAAGAGAGTCAGACTATTTAAGGGATGACAAATATTCGCCTATAGTCTGATAAGGTATATCGTGAGGCAAAAGGAACTCAGACACAAGTAGCATTGGAAAGACAAGTCGTCATAACTCTTTGGTACTTGGGAGTCGGCACGTTCTGCTAGAAGCCGCTATCGACTGATCGATTGAGAGTCGGACTCCAATCGTGTCCAAGTAGCCATGAGTGATGAGCCTGCGGGGTCACACACTTAAGAACGGGAGAAAGTTCGGATTGGATCTGAACTGGAAATCTGGTTGGGTTGGACCCAAGCCGGATTTGGACTGAGTCAGTGAGTCGGACTCACGGTGACTAATATGGGCTTTAGTGAACGGGCCACGAGTGAGTGGAGCCCACGTTCACTCCCTATATATAGTTGGGCGGAGTAACCTAGGAGGGTTGATCGGTTAGGTTATTCCATGAGTTGGAAAACCTAGCTCCACAGCAGTCATGCCGTCATACTGAACCTATCAGTTCATCGCCAGCGCTCCTCCTTGTACGTGTGGACACCAGCAGAGGCGTTGTACCATCAGCGCTTAGACGATCGTTGATTGGATCAAGATCGCAAGGACTGCACTTCATTCAACTAACACGCTTTATTAATAATCCGCAACCGCGCGTCTAGTGGTAATCCTCGTGGCCTTCTACCTCAGCTAGGTCTTGGGATCACCGCGTTAGAGGAAAAAGTTTTGTTTTATCTCTACGTGGCCCAACATTCTGGATTAAAAAATGAAGAATAAATAAAACCTTTGCATACACTTACGTAAATTCAAATTTAAAATGAAATACAAAATAACCAAAGCATATTTTAAATATAAAAAATAGAGCCTTGTCTTCCTAAATGAAAAATCATCAATTAATTTCTTGAATGATAAAAATCCCAATAAAAATAGAAGTATGCCCTAAGTAACAATAATAATAAATCAAAAAAATATTTAAAGGTGATTAAAAAAATTGATAAAGTACTTATATAAGAAATAAATTTTAACTTCTATAAGAAATAAATTTTCAATGATAAATATTCAAAACCCTAAACACAATAATTCCTTAATTAAGAAAATGTTCTTCAAAAGTTATTCTTTTTGCTAGAATAAAGGAAGTCAACATGACCTATTTTCATAAAATCTTAAATGACTTTAAAATAATACCCTAAGTTAGGTAATTATGCCATGTATTGTTGCCATATAGTATTGTGCTTTGAGTGAAAATATCAATTGCTTGAACTTTACATAATGGGTGAAGTAAACTTAAATCTAACTCAAATCCATAAGAAATCACCAACCCAAACCTAAGTCAAATATGTAAAAGAAACCAACGGGAAATTAGTACTGGGGTTAGAATGCTTTGCATATCACATATTATTCATCACATCATATTGGTAATCTTTCACACATTAGTCCATAAACGCCCAATGTTGCCCTTCCATATGGACCTGATACGTCGAAAACGTATCTATAATTTTTGATGCTCCATGCTTGTTTAGTATCTACTTTGCTTTACTTGTCTACACTTTGAGGTGATTTTTACATGTTTTCTGGTACTAACCTATTAACAAGTTGCAACAATGCCAGATGTCTGTTTTCTGCTGTTTTTGGTTTCAGAAAAGTTAGTAAATAAATATTCTCGGAATTGGACGGGACAAACGTCAAAGTCAATTACTTTCCGTGGGGAACAAGAAGTCCAGAGGGGAGCCGGAGAGGCAAGCCAGGGAGGCCAGACCCACCCTAGTCGCGGGTGGGCCCTGACCCGCGCCTGGGAGGGGTGTGGGGCCCCTGGCCACCGCCTCGGCCTCCCCCTTCGCCTATAAGAAGCCCCCGATGCACAAACCCTAAGCACCCGATCAAATATCCACGAAACCGCCTATAGCCGCCGCCACCATCGTCCCTAGATCGGGGGGATCTTAAGTTCTTCCCGACATCCTGCCGGAGGGGAGATCATCCCGGAGGCCTTCTCTCCGGTATGTGATACGTTGGAAACGTATCTATAATTTTTGATGCTCCATGCTTATTTTGTATCTAATTTGTTTTACTTGTCCACACTTTGAGGTGCTTTTTACATGTTTTCTGGTACTAACCTATTAACAAGTTGCAACAGTGACAGATGCCTGTTTTCTGCTGTTTTTGGTTTCAGAAAAGTTAGTAAAGAAATATTCTCGGAATTGGACGGGACAAATGACAAAGTCAATTACTTTCTGTGGGGAACAAGAAGTCCATAGGAGAGCCCGGGAGGCCATCCATGGGGCCAGACTCACCCCAGGCACGGGTGGGCCCCACCCCGTGCCTGGCTGGGGTTTGGTGGCCCTGGCCGCCTCCTCGGTCTCCCCCTTCGCCTATAAGAAGGCCCCGATGCAGAAACCCTGAGTACCCGATCAGAAATCCACGAAACCGTCTGTAACTGCCGCCACCATCGTCCCTAGATCGGGGGGATCTGAAGTTCTTCCCGGCACCCTGCGGGAGGGGAGATCATCCCAGAGGCCTTCTCTCCGGTATGATGCATGAGTAGTTCCACCTTGGACTATGGGTCCATGTAGTATCTAGATGGTTGTATCTCCTCCTTGTGCTTTCATGTATAGATCTTGTGAGCTCTGTTCATGATCAAGATCTAATCTATTTGTAATCATGCATGTTGTGTTTGCGGGGATCCGATGGATATTGAGATTATTATGTTGGTTTGATTAATGGTTTTATCTTTATGATTCTATCATGTCTGTGTTGTTTGTGATCTTGCATGCTTTCCGTTGTTAGTAGCTATCTTGGCCAAGTAGTTGCTAGTGACTCCAAGAGGGGGTATTTATGCTCGATAGTGGGTTCATGCCTCTAGTTTCCAAGGGAAGTGACAATAATCTCTTCGGTTGTAGATGTGTTGTTGCTACTAGGGAGAAAACAACGGTCTCTTGTTCATGAAACATGTGGACTGTTTACCTTACACACTTTGCTTAAAGCAGTTGTCTGTTGCTTGCAACTTAATATTGGAGGGGGTTCGGATGATAACCTGAAGGTGGACTACTAGTCATAGATGTAGTTGGATGGAGGTCTATGTATATTGTTGTATTGCCCAATCAGCCTTATAGGATCTTTCTAACTAGTAATTGCATTGTTATGCCTTGCTCAGTTCCTGTCAATTGCCTCGTTGTAATTTGTTTACCCTTCATGCCATGTTGTTTATCTAAGGAGAGCACCTCTAGTGAACTATGGACCCCGGTCCAATCTTTACCACTGATACATCTTCCACTGTTATTGTTTACTTGCTGCAAACCATTACCTTCCACACCATACGTTTAATCCTTTGTTACAGCAAACCGGTGAGCTTGACAACCTCACTGATTCGTTGGGGCAAAGTCTTGAGTTTGTGTTGTGCAGGTCTCCGCGTTGCTTGCAACACCTGTGTGATGTTTCCTTCCTCGTACTGGTTCGATAACCTCGGTTTCTTACTGAGGGAAAACTTGTTGTTGTGCTGCTTCACATCTTGCTCTTGGGGTTCCCAATGAAGCACTCCTACATCAACTCAGTGCTGCCTCAAGCCTTTTCTTGCGTCGTTGCCGGGGAGGCTAAGGAAGTCTTCACTAGGGGAGTCCTTCACTTCCTTTCTCTTTACTTTGTTTTTAGTTTGCTTAGTTTCTTTTGCTTGGTTTTGTTTGCCTCTTTCCAAAAAAAACCCAAAAAATTAGTCTAGTTTGGTTTGCTTTCTTTATTCAAAAACACAAAAAAATTAGTTCCTACTCTAGGTGCCACCTTTCTCTTGCTCACCATGTTGCTCCCCAAGTTCGCTCTAAAAGATCTTGCAATAGGTAGTGGCTCCATAATTGGGAAAGATAATATTGAAGAATTCTTTAATTATGTTAGCAAGCATGAGGATATTGAGGATAAATCTATAGCAGAGCTTGCTCCTAATTATGAGATTGCTGCATCTTCTTTAGTTCATATGTTGGAGGCTAAGTTTGTTAGCCTTAACCCCTTCATACAATTTTTGTTCCTAAAACTAAAAGAAGAGAAGAATGTTGAAAAAAGGGAATTCATCCTTGAAACTTTATCAAAAGAATTCCATGATGTTTCTAGGGAGGACAAAACGGTTTTTGAATGTTTCAATATGCTAGGTTCAAGTGTAGATGTTGTGGTATTTCTGATAAAACTAAGCCTAGAGAGGAATTCAATATACCCATACCCTTTAAGCTTGTTGGAATGCATGAAGCCTTCGAAAAGAATTTTGACTGGATTGCCCCTGAAAATCTTTTTGATGAAGGTAGTAGACCGAAGAGAGATGAGAAAGGATCCTCCAAAACCCATTTGGATGAGATACCTTTCATAATTGAAGATTTTGCAAGTATGAATGTTAATGCTTCCTCATTTGAAAATACTTGATTCTTCTTGCTTCTTGTGCCTAACTTAAAGGCGTTAAAGAAAAGTACTTGTTAGGAGATAATCCAAGAGTTTACTTGAGTCTTGGAAGTTATTACTTCAGTAATGACCTCTCCTTATCGTTTTTGTTTGCTTTTTGTGCCAAGAATGACCTCTAATGAGAGGGAAGTAAGATTTTGGGAGTTGCTGTCCCGAAACAGATTTCTGTCCTCCACCAAAAACATTCGTGAAGAGGCTCTGTAACTCGGATTAATCTCAAAATTTACAAATAAATCCCCCAGTATGTTAGATAACTTTCGTTAGTTCAACACTTTTTGATTTGAGCAACATAAGATGTTCGAAAAAAATCGTTTCTACCTGTTGGTCTATTTTGACAGATTTCTGCCATTATTTGCATCTTCTTATTGATTCCTTTTTGAGTTCTCTTCAGGTAAATTAAGCTTCTTGAAGGAGTTACTACAGTATCTTGTGTTTTTAGTGAAAAGCCTTGCTGCCCCAAAGCTTTGCCAGTGATCTAATATCTTTTGAATACACTAATGTTGCTAATAAAGATTGTGTGAAGTTTTGTGTGAAGGAAAAATTTCAGGTGTAGAGAGAGCATGATGCGATAAGATGAAGAATGGAAAAAAGCTCAAGCTTGGGGATGCCACCATAGTGTCACCCCAAGAAATATCCAAGAGGTACAAGCGTCAAATCTTGGGGATGTCCAAGGCATGCCCTTCATCAATAAAAAGCTTAGGTCTGTCTAGACACTTCATTTTTATTGTTTCATGCAAAGATGTGTTGTTCTTGGAGCATCTTAGTTTTCGTTTGCTTTGCTTAGGCTGTTTAGTTTGCTTGAATAAATTAGTTTGGACCCCCGTTCTCGCTGTATTGTTTGCAAATAAGTTTGCTTGGTGTTTGGAAAGGAGTAGTAAGTTCTTGCTTGAAGTGCAAGAGGAGCTTGCATTGACTGTGACTTAGACTTTAGCATGACATGCTAGGTGTTGTTTTAGCATTATGCTTAGTAATTATTGTTGTAGCATGTCTTGTTCCAAACGATTGGGATTGCTTAGTGTGCCTTGAAGAAATTGTGCGTTGTTTTAGCATGCAAAAGCATAGTATTGTGGTATTCTCCTTTGATGTTTTGCTTGGGTTGACTTGGCACATGCTCACACCATGTTATGACTATGACAAGTCACCATTAGCCTCTATGATCATTTAGTTCTTGACTTGTAGTACCACTCTTTGTTTTGGTTAGTTTGCTTTCTTGCATTGCATGATTGTGGACATTGTTGCTCTCTTAGTTGGTTGCTCCCAGTCTTTTGCTAGCCTTCGCTTGTATGAGTAAGTTCTACGCGTGCTTCCAACTCTCAAGAAAACAAGTTAATCCAAAGTGTCCACTATAAACTCATATGGATGGTGTGTTAGACCATTCCAAAGTATATTCTTGCTTTCAACTATCTTCCAATTAAAAACTATTTTGTTAAGTGAAAACTTAGTGATTAAAGCCCTCACGAACTTGATGGCACACTTTATTCTTTGCCCCTAATAAACTTGAACCATTGTGACAACTTTGTTGTATATGCTTGCACTTATAAGTTGGAATTAGCAGAACCGTGTTGTCACGAGGAACGTTTTCAACATTGCACTTGTACCTTGTTGTATTCAGTTGATATCATGTTCATTTGTCTATGGATGTCACCGGTGTGAAATAAAGAGGGGACTTGTAAGTCCATGGAGTTTGTATTCTGTGTTAGAGAAATGCCTGGGCCGCTAGCCTAAGCCATGCCTAATCATGGTGGAAACTTGCAGCATCACCATAATGAGCTATCTATGAAGTATTCTAAATAAAAAGATATGCATATGGTAAATAAAAAGATTGGTGAGATGCTCATTATCTGCTTGCCTTGTCATTTTGGTTATGGGAAAGCTCCTATACCATGTGCAAGGGGTACCCCGTTGGAAGTTCTCAATGATATGCAAATACTTACAGTGACAAGAACTTACCTGGACCCAAAGTTGAGTATGCATGAGGTGTGGCCCTCGTATTCAAGGGGCATGAGATTGACAACTTATACTTCGTCAATCATATACTCCAACTTTGCCACTTTAACCTTAACCACTTCAAGATGCTTATGATAGGGGCGATGAGGGCTGAAAGCTAACAAGTACCATAATTTTTGGAAGCTCTTTTTGAAACTTGTAATCCCTGCTTCCTTTATACAAAGGCCTTTCTTCCACCACTATTGAGTCTCCACCTTCTACCTTTAAGCACCATTAAGAGAGCATAGTTGTCATTCTATGTGCAGTGTTCCAAAACTTATTAATTGATGCATATTGTGTTATTACTTGTTCTTGTGCTACTTGTTTCTAGTTACCCTTGTGAACTTTGCAGGTGTCCTATGCATTTATATTGCTACTCTATGAGGGACAAGCTGATTGCCACTATGTTATGTTTTCTACATGTGAAACAAACAAATGTTTTTCAATGCATGTTATTCATGATCTTTGTTTGTAGCTTGCCATGGTGCATGCATAGTTACTATGTCCTATTTTAGAACTCCATCTTTCATGCACATGTTTAGAGTTCTTTGATCCCAGCTTTCAATGCTTGCAAATGGTTGGATCTTTATTGTGAGGGTGCATGTCACCTCAAAAATTATTCTTTTTATCACTTACCTACTCGAGGACGAGCCGGAGTTAAGCTTGGGGATGCTGATACGTTGGAAATGTATCTATAATTTTTTATGCTCCATGCTTGTTTTGTACCTTCTTTTCTTTACTTGTCCACACTTTGAGGTGCTTTTTACATGTTTTCTAGTACTAACCTATTAACAAGTTGCAATAGTGCCAGATGCCTGTTTTCTGCTGTTTTTGGTTTCAGAAAAGTTAGTAAAAAAATATTCTCGGAATTGGATGGGACAAAGGACAGAGTCAATTACTTTCCGTGGGGAACAAGAAGTACAGAGGAGAGCCCGGGAGGCCAACTAGGGGGGTCAGACCCACCCTAGACGCGGGTGGGACCCACCCCGCGCCTGGCTAGAATTTGGTGGCCCTGGCCGCCTCCTCGGTCTCCCCCTTCGCCTATAAGAAGCCCTTGATGCGGAAACCCTGAGTACCCAATCAGAAATCCACGAAACCGTCTGTATCCGCCGCCACCATCATCCCTAGATCGGGGGGATCTGAAGTTCTTCCCGACACCCTGCCGGAGGGGAGATCATCCCGAAGGCCTTCTCTCTGGTACGATGTGTGAGTAGTTCCACCTTGGAATATGGGTCCATGTAGTAGCTAGATGGTTGTATCTCCTCCTTGTGCTTTCATGTATAGATCTTGTGAGCTCCGTTCATGATCAAGATCTAATCTATTTGTAATCATGCATGTTGTGTTTGTGGGGATCCGATGGATATTGAGATTATTATATTGGTTTGATTAATGGTTTTATCTTTATGATTCTATCATGTCTGTGTTGTTTGTGATCTTGCATGATCTCCGTTGTTAGTAGCTATCTTGGCCAAGTAGTTGCTAGTGACTCCAAGAGGGGGTATTTATGCTCGATAGTAGGTTCATGCCTCTAGTTTCCAAGGGAAGTGACAATAATCTCTTCGGTTGTAGATGTGTTGTTGCTACTAGGGAGAAAACAATGGTCTCTTGTTCATGAAACATGTGGACTGTTTACCTTACACACTTTGCTTAAAGCAGTTGTCTGTTGCTTGCAACTTAATACTGGAGGGGGTTCGAATGATAAGCTGAAGGTGGACTACTAGTCATAGATGCAGTTGGATGGCGGTCGATGTATATTGTTGTATTGCCCAATCAGCCTCATAGGATCTTTCTAACTAGTAATTGCATTGTTACGCCTTGCTCAGTTCCTGTCAATTGCCCCGCTGTAATTTGTTTACCCTTCATGCCATGTTGTTTATCTAAGGAGAGCACATCTAGTGAACTATGGACCCCGGTCCAATCTTTACCATTGATACATCTTCCACTGTTAGTGTTTACTTGCTGCAAACCATTACCTTCCACACCATACGTTTAATCCTTTATTACAGCAAACCGGTGAGCTTGACAACCTCACTTATTTGTTGGGGCAAAGTCTTGAGTTTGTGTTGTGCAGGTCTCCGCGTTGCTTGCAACACCCGTGTGACTTTTCCTTCCTCCTACTGGTTCGATAACCTCGGTTTCGTACTGAGGGAAAACTTGCTGCTGTGCTGCTTCACACCTTGCTCTTGTGGTTCCCAACGAAGCACTCCTATATCAACTCAGTGCTGCATCAGTATGATGCGTGAGTAGTTCCACCTTGGACTATGGGTCCATGTAGTAGCTAGATGGTTGTATCTCCTCCTTTGTGCTTTCATGTATAGATCTTGTGAGCTCCGTTCATGATCAAGATCTAATCTATTTGTAATCATGCATGTTGTGTTTGCGGGGATCCGATGGATATTGAGATTATTATGTTGGTTTGATTAATGGTTTTGAGATTAAGGTTCGTTAACCTTATCAAAGTTCTATTGTCCTCCCACTTAACTTTTATAAAAAATTCCTTTTTCAAGAAACTTCACATTTCAAGCGACAAACCCTTTTGTCCTTGGTGTTATGGAGGAATAACCAATTGTTATTCGAAATAACCTACAAAGACATGCTCATCCAACTTCGGTTGTAAACATCTTACTTATGTTTAGCATACTAAAATTTAAGAAATGAAAATTTGGGTTTTACCCCAAACCATAACTTCCATGGTGTCATTTCAACGGATCGAGATGGAGCTCTTTTCAGTGTAAAAGCGGTAGTCTCTAAAGCTTTAATCCTTTTAAAACATAATGGCAGTTTTATAAATAACACCTATAATCCAACCATGTCAAACAAGGTTTCATTACAAATCTCAAACACTCCATACTCCTATGGTGATTCGGGAGATGTAAATCTAGGTGTTTTGCTAAACTTGCAACTCAAATAAATCCCTTTATGATAATATCATAATTCATTTATTTTCTTGTTACACTTGTAACTCAAATAAATCCCTTATGATAAAATCATAAATCATTTATTTTCTTGTTACAATGATTTTCCACTTCATCTTGAAAGTCTTTGAACATTTTCAAATATTTCATACTTCTTTCTCATGAAGTGAATATTCACTCAAATTTCCGGAGAAAGTATATGAAGTTAAAACCCATCGCTTACGACTAAACATAATGGACTACATACATCGTTATGTATAAATTCCAATATTTTAGTCATTCGTTCTTCTTTGGCCTTTGAACGAAGTTTTAATTATCCCTAGGAAAGTCTCACAAGTGTCACTTGATCAAATCAAAGACTCCAAAAATCCATGCATATGGATTTTCTTCATGTTTTCTTTCCAATATAATTTAAACGCGATGTCACTTCATAAGTGATCTTCCAATCATTTGTCTTGTGACATTTTAGCATTAGCTTTATGGATGTGATTTCTCCAACTAAATTTGTAAATCATCCATCTTATATGGAATATGGTAGTTATTTGAACAACCTTTGTTCTCATAATACCTGATTTAAATAACAATTATTAAAACAACAAGCTTTGATATCAACGAGAAATACAAACAACGGTTTGTTTGTTTTCGATGAACATCATCACATATTCTCTTGCTAGTTACTTAGGCCATTGTGATTTATGAATTGCGTCGTTCCGTATGAAATTTCATACCAACCAATTCGGTATCCAATACCCAAGAACCACATTGTCTAACAAGCAAAGAATACAACCATAACATGTATATCATCCATATACCTAAATTGGATATTTCCAATCTTTTCTTTTCTGCCAAATATATTTTATAGATTCTCTTTCAGCATTTCCTTTTTCTTTTAAAAGAATCTATCAACATCAAAAGTGGCGCCATATACATGACACATAGTCCAAAGCGTGTATATTCAAATAATAATACCTTTGGACTTGCACTTTGAAGTAGATCACCATCATCAAAATGATCGGCATTCTTTCAAAAACCATTCTTTAGTAATCTTTTAGTGTAGTAAACACTTTACATACATCTTCTATTCATCCTTATCATAACAACTTTCATGATCAAGCTAATGTAGCTTATAAAGACGAATCGTGAGTATAACGTTACTTTTCAAAACCCTTTTGGATGATTAGGATGTCTAGCATCTCCAACCTTTATAAATTCTCATCCAATATGAGAACATACATTATACTCTATCATACTGCAACCAAAACATTGTTTCAGATATCGTTATATCTGCCACATATGATGGTTTCTGAAACAATTCTTTCAGCTCCTAGATAAACTTGATATTAAAACAATCAAGAATCATGGAGGCAAACATGATACTTAAGATACTAACACTGGAATTGTTACTCTCAATTTAATACCAATTATTAAATTTCACGGAGTAAATAAAGTTTGCTGAAAGTTTGCAATAGGACTTTAAACTTTAGATTGACACTCAACACAATACGATACCAGTTCGTAAAGTAAATATCCAGAATTCTATAGTTCTATTATCTCAATTACAACTAAGCATAAGGTGGTGAATGAATGCCAATGACTACAATAAATTATGCAAATTCACTTTGATTTAATTTATGATAAATTGAGTTCTACTAATCCAAATTAGAAAAGAACTCCCACTCAAAAACGACATCCCTCGTGCCCTTTTGGTGATTACATGAACCAAATCCACTACACCAAGTCTGATCATCACGTGAGTCGGTGTAGCTTCAAAGGCGAGTATCCATATGGTCATCATATCAAAACATATGACTCATGCTTAACCTTTCGATCCGTGTTCCGAGGCCATGTCTATACATGCTAGGCTCGCCAAGTAAGAACCTTAGTATTCGCGCGTGTAACTGCCTTACACCCGAGATATGCTCATGGATTCAAGTACACCCGATCATCACGTGATGTCTTGAAGCGACTAAACATTGTCGGTGCATACTTAAGGAAGAACACATTTTTATCTTGATATTTAAATGAGGGATCATCTTATTATGCTAATAAAACGCCAAACAAGCAATATAAGATGCAATCAAACATCATATGTTTGTAAGTGAAATGATATGGTTCCCGCATATGATCTCCATCATGTGTACCGTGGTATGATCTCTATAATACCTCTATGTGTAAGGCCAAGGTCTATGGAACCTACACGTTATGTGTGTTGTAAGAGTATCATCCCATACTTCTACTTACAACATCACCATATCATAAAACTAGCCCAGCAACAATCTAAACTAGACGCCTCTAATTTATCCATTGCAAGTTTTACGTGGCTTAGGGATTTCGAAGATAGAACCGTTCTTACCTACGAACATGAACCATAACAAGGATAACCAAATTGTTGACAACTCGTTGCAAATTAGATATTGACTATAGTAGGAGAGACAGACACCCGCTAGCCACTTATGCAAAACTAGTTGCATGTCAAGCGTGGAACAGGTCTCATGTGCGAGGACATGTAAAGTTTGTCCGGACCGCTTGATCCTACTATGCCACCAATATCCAAAGTACAACTAAGAAGCAATAAAATGATCATCATCGCCCACATACTCATATGTGTACTACCTGTGCAAAGCATCTACGCATAAACCTGGCTCTCATACCACTGTAGGGTTTGCAGCATAGAAAACAAAAAAATCCTACGATGGGAACAACTATGTACCAAGATCTATCTACTAGATACAAGCAACGGGCAGATGTATATCCGTAGAGAACATACCCTTGAAGACTGACAAAGCTTAACGAGTCCAAACTCGTGGTTGATGTAGACGATCTCTTGCCGATCTCAAGATCGAGAGGAAGTCCTAGCGCCGCAAATCAGCAGCGCATCCGTGCTCGCACACACGTCCGAGGCACCAAGCAACCTCCACCTCCTCGCTCCAGCGATGCAGCGGAAGCACAACTCTTTCTTGCCGAATAGCCACCGGGAACATGTATATCGCTAGTCCGAGACCATGGGGAATAAATTCTAGAGGGGGAGAGAGATCCTTCACGAGGAGGTGTGAGTGAGAGAGAGAGGGAGGGGGCTCCTTTTATAGGGAGAGGGGGGCACCCAAGGGGCCATGCGCCCAGCCATGGGGCTGCCCCCTCCCCTCCTTTCATTCATGTGGGTGGACACTCCACTCACACAAAAGCCTTTCAATTTCCTCCACTAAAAAACCCACTCAAATTCCCATTAAATTTCCACCAAATTTAATGCAAACTCTCATTAAATAAAACTCCTTTTATTTATTCAGAATTTTGTCAATTACTTTAATGACAAACATTCACATATAACCCCTTTCTAGTATTTCATTTCACATGCAGAAACACTTTCTGCAATTTCACCCGAAAACCCGTTTCGGTATCTAGTGAAATAAATTCCTGCGCTTGTTATTCTTTCCGGCATGAAACTTTTGCTCCAAATGGATGTCAGTGTCTCTTAAGTGTGTCACCCTACGGTTCAAGAATAATCCAGACATGATCGAGACTCCTCTCGGATCAATAATCAGAAGCGGGATCTGGAGACCCATACTGACTCCCACACATTCAACGATGACTTTCTTGTGATCATCGGAACCTTTTATGCTAGTATCTTAATCCCTTTGTTTCGCGATATATTACATGTCTGAGATTCGATCATCGGTATCTCCATACCTAGTTTGATCTCGTTACTGACATGCACTCTTTTCTCGTTCCTGTGATATAACATTCTAGTGATCAAATCACTTGCTTGCAAGCTAATCAATGTGATATCACCGAGAGGGCCTAGAGCATATCTATCTGTCATCGGGATGAACAAATTCCACTCTCGATCCATGGGCCTCAACATAACACTTTAGTAGTTCTGAACCCATCTTTATAATCACCCTGTTACGGTGTGACGTTTGATGTTATCAAGAAACTCTTCCGGTGTTTAGTGATTGACATGATCTCACGGTCTAAGGATTAGGATCACTTCGTAAGTTGTTATAGCAATATAAACTCAATGAATTTGATCGTAATGCTATACTTCGGATGAATGTTCATCACATCATTACACTAATGTTGTGACCTCGTTATTAACAACATCCAATGTCCATGATCAGGAAACTTTGATCATCTTGTTAATCAACGAGCTAGTTTATAAGAGAGGCATAACTAGGAACTTCCTTTTGTTTATTAAATACACATGTATTAACGTCTCCGTATTAATACAATTATAGCATGTAAAATAAACATTTATCATAAACAAGGAATACAATAATAACCACTTTATTATTGCCTCTCGGGCATATTCCCTTCAGTCTGTGTATCTTGTTGTATTGCCCAATCGAATCTCATAGGATCTTTTTGACTAGTAATTGCATTGTTATGCCTTACTCAGTTCCTGTCAATTGCCATGCTGTAATTTGTTTACCCTTCATGCCATGTTGTTTATCTAAGGAGAGGACCTCTAGTGAACTATGGACCCTGGTCCAATCTTTACCATTGATACATCTCCCACTGTTACTTGTTTACTTGCTGCAAACCATTACCTTCCACACCATACGTTTAATCCTTTGTTACAGCAAACCGGTGAGCTTGACAACCTCACTGATTTGTTGGGGCAAAGTCTTGAGTTTGTGTTGTGCAAGTCTCCGCGTTGCTTGCAACACCTGTGTGACATTTCCTTCCTCCTTCTGGTTCGATAACCTCGGTATCAACTGAGGGAAAACTTGCTGCTTGCTCTTCACACCCTACGCTTGGGGTTACCAACGAAGTGCCACGTCGAGCATCATCAAGGATTTTCTGGCGCCGTTGCCAGGGAGGCTAAGGACGTCTTCACAAGGGGAGTCCTTCACTTCCTTTCTCTTTACTTTGTTTTTAGTTTTCTTTGTTTCTTTTGCTTGGTTTTGTTTGCCTCTTTCTGAAAAAACCCAAAAAAATAGTCTAGTTTGGTTTGCTTTCTTTATTCAAAAACACAAAAAATTAGTTCCTGCTCTAGCTGCTGCTGCTGTTTTTAGCTTGCCCACCTTTGCCAAAATGAACTCTGCTGAGAACACCAAGTTGTGTGACTTCACAAGCACCAACAACAATGATTTCCTAAGCACTCATATTGCTCCACCTGCTCCTGATGCTACCTTTTATGAAATTAAGCCTGCTTTGTTGAATCTTGTGATGAGAGAGCAATTTTCTGGTGATGGTTCTGATGATCCTGCTACCCATATCAATAGCTTTGTTGAACTTTGTGAGATGCAAAAGTATAAGGATATAGATGGAGATATTATTAATCTCAAGCTTTTTCCTTTCTCCTTGAGAGGAAAAGCTAAAGAATGGTTGTTTTCTTTGCCTAAAAATAGTATTGATTCTTGGACTAAGTGCAAAGATGCTTTTATTGGAAAGTACTATCCTCCTGCTAAGATTATATCTATGAGAAGTGACATTATGAAATTTAAACAACTTGATAGTTAACATGTTGCTCTAGCTTGGGAAAGAATGAAGTCTTTGGTTAAGAATTGTCCCACTCATGGACTCACTGCTTGGATGATTATCCAGACTTTTTAAGCAGGTTTGAACTTCTCCTCAAGAAATCTATTGGATTCAGCTGCTGGAGGTACTTTTATGGGCCTCACCTTGGGTGTTGCAACAAGGCTCCTTGATAATATGATGGTTAACTACTCTGAATGGCATGTTGAAAGATCTCCACATGGTAAGAAGGTAAATTCTGTTGAGGAAACTTCCTCTTTGAGTGAAAAGATTGATGTTATTATGGCTATGCTTGTTAATGGTAAAGATCCTTTAGATCCTAATAGTGTTCCCTTATCCTCTTTGGTTGCTCAATAAGAGCAAGTTGATGTGAACTTCATTAGAAACAACAATTTCAACAACAATTCCTATAGGAATAACTTTGGTAGCAACAACAATTATAGGCCTTATAATAATGGCAATTTCTATGGAAGCTCTTACAATAATGCTAGAAGTGCCCCCTCTGAACTTGAAGTCATGATCAGAGACTTTATTAGTAAACAAACCACTTTCAATAAGGCTATAGAGGAAAAGCTTTTAACTGTTGAGAAAAATATATCCTCTTTGTCTGAAGCTCAGTCCTCTTTGATTAATAAAATGGCTACTAAACCTGAAACCATGGAAAACACCTTTGCTACTGCTCATGCCATACAAGTTACTATTGATGAAAATGTTAGGCCGTTAGCTCAACTTCATGCTAGGTGGGAAAAGCAAGCTGAAATTGATAGGAACAATAGTGTGTGCACCATCACCACTAAACCACAAGTAGTCCCTATTCGTCCTCCTACTATGCCTAAGCCTATTGAGCCTACTACTAGTGATGCTAAGTTTGACTTTGATATCGATGGTTGCAATATTTCAGAAGTGATTATGTTTCTACAAAAGCTTGCTAGAAGTCCTGATGCTAGTGATATGCATGTTGCTTTCACTAAACACATTACAAATGCTCTTGTTAAGATTAAGGAAGAGAAGCTAAAACACAAAGCTTCTATTCCTAGGAAAATAGAAGATAGTTGGGAACCTATTATTAATATGCAAGTGAGTGACTTTGATCTCAAAGCTTCATGTGATCTTGGTTCTAGTGTCTCTATTATGCCTAGGAAGATTTATGAAATGCTTGATTTTCCACCTTTGGAAGATTGTTATTTGGATGTCCCACTCAATGATAATGTTAAGAAGAAACTCATGGGGAGTATTAATGATGTTCTCATTATGGTCAACAATGCTTATGTCCCTGTTGATTTCTATGTTTTGGATGTTGAATACAATGCTTCGTGTCCTATTACTTTGGGAAGACCTTTTCTTAGAACAGTTGGTGCCATCATTGATATGAAAGAAGGCACCATTAAATATCATTTTACATTCAAGAAAGGTATTGAACACTTCCCTATAAGGAGAGAGAATTTGCTTTTTGCTCCTCCTTTGAAAGCAAGATTTGATGTTAATGCTTCTTCATTTGAAAATACTTAATTATTCTTGCTTCTTGTGCCTAACTTAAAGGCGTTAAAGAAAAGTACTTGTTGGGAGATAACCCAAGAGTTTCCTTGAGTCTTGGAAGTTATTACTTCAGTAATGACCTCTCCTTATCCTTTTTTGTTTGCTTTTTGTGCCAATAATGACCAATAATGAGAGGGAAATAAGATTTAGAGAGTTGCTATCCCGAAACAGATTTATATCCTCCACCATAAAAATTCATGAGGAGTCTCTGTAACTCATATTGAGCTCAAAATTTACGAATAAATCCCCTAGATAACTTTTGTTAGTTCAACACTTTTTGATTTGAGCAACATAAGATGTTCGAAAAAATCGGTTTCTACCTGCTGGTCTGTTTTAACAGATTTCTGGCATTATTTGCATTTGCTTCTTATTGATTCCTTTTTGAGTTCTATTTAGGTGAATTGAGATTTTTGAAGGAGTTACTACAGTATCTTGTGTTTTTAGTGAA
This sequence comes from Avena sativa, assembly GCA_916181665.1. Lineage (NCBI taxonomy): Eukaryota > Viridiplantae > Streptophyta > Magnoliopsida > Poales > Poaceae > Avena > Avena sativa. The sequence goes on from OV702280.1 coordinate 433,239,754, forward strand.
AATACTTGCTGTTTCAAAGCTTTGCCAGAGGTCTAATATCTTTTGAATACACTAATGTTGCTAATGAAGATTGTGTGAAGTTTTGTATGAAGGAAACATTTCAGGTGTATAAAGAGAATGATGCAATGAGATGAAGAATGGACAAAATCTCAAGCTTGGGGATGCCACCATGGTGTCACCCCAAGAAATATCCAAGAGTTACAAGCGTCAAAGCTTGGGGATGCCCAAGGCATCCCCTTCTTCATCAATAAAAAGCTCACGTCTGTCTAGACACTTCGTTTTTATTGTTTCATGCAAAGTTGTGTTGTTCTTGGAGCGTCTTAGTTTTAGTTTGCTTTGCTTAGTTTGTTTATTTTTCTTGAATAAAGTAGTTTGGACCCCCGTTTTCGCAGTGTTGTTTTGCAAATAAGTTGATTGGTGTTGGAAAGGAGTAGTAAGTTCTTGCTTGTAAGTGCAAGAGGAGCTTGCATGGATTGTGACTTAGACTTTAGCATGACATGCTAGGTGTTGTTTTAGAATTATGGTTAGTGATTATTGCTGTAGCATGTCTTGTCCCAAACAATTGGGATTGCTTAGTGTTCATTGAAGAAATTATGCGTTGTTTTAGCATGCAAAAGCATAGTATTGTGTTATTCTCCTTTGATGTTTTGCTTGGGTTGACTTGACACATGCTCACACCATGTTATGACTATGACAAGTCACCATTAGCCTCTTTGATCATTTAGTCCTTGACTTGTAGTAGCACTCTTTGCTTTGATTAGTATGCGTTGTTGCTCTACATGATTATGGCCATTATGCTCTCTTAGTTGGCTGCTCCCAGTCTTTTGCTAGCCTCCACTTGTATGAGTAAGTTCTACTCATGCTTCCAACTCCCAAGAAACCAAGTTATTCCAAAGTGTACACTATAAACTCCTATGCATGGTGTGTTACACCATTCGAAGTATATTCTTGTTTTCAACTATCTTCTAATTAAAACTATTTTTTTATGTGAAAACTTAGTGATTAAAGCCCTCACGAACTTGATGGCACACTTTGTATTCTTTGCCCCTAATAAACTTGAACCATTGTGACAACTTTTTTGTATATGCTTGCACTTATATGTTGGAATTAGCAGAACCGTGCTTTCACGGGGAACGCTTTCAACATTGCACTTGTACTTTGTACTCAATTGATATCATGCCCTTTTATCTAAGGATGTCACCGGTGTGAAATAAAGAGGGAACTTGTAAGTCCATGGAGTTTGTATTCTGTATTAGAGAAATGCCTGGACCGCTAGCCTAAGCCATGCCTAATCATGGTGGAAACTTGTAGCATCACCATAGTGAGCTATCTATGAAGCATCCTCAATAAAAAGCTATGCATATGGTAAATAAAAAGATTGCTGGGATGCTCATTGTCTGCTTGCCTTGTCATTTTGGTTATGGGAAAGCTCATGTACCATGTGCAAGGGGTACCCCCTTGGCGGTTCTCAATGATATGCAAATACTTATAATGCCAAGAACTTACCTAGGCCCAAAGTTGAGTATGAATGAGGTGTGGCCCTCATATTCAAGGGACTTGAGATTGCCAACTTATACTTCGTCAAGCATATACTCCATCTTTTTCACTTTAACCTTAATCACTTTAAACCTCACTGATTCATTGGGGCAAAGTCTTGAGTTTGTGTTGTGCAGGTCTCCGCAGTGCTTGCAATACTTGTGTGACGTTTCCTTCCTCCTTCTGGTCCAATAACCTCGGTCTCAACTCAGGAAAAACTTGCTGCTTGCTCTTCACACCCTACGCTTGGGGTTACCAACGAAGTGCCACGTCGAGCATCATCAGGACCTTATGACGAAGCGTGCTGATTGCATAAATTTGCACTCAGGAGGCAAGTTCAACATTGGATGTCCTTTGAACTACTTTATAAAATTATATTCAAAAAGTATGTCATCATCACTTCATTCAAAAGCAAAAAAAATGCACTTTTATGGATGAAATGAATTGTAAAATGGTGGATGATGGAATATTTCGTGGGAATGACCACGACAGATGCTGCAATCGGCAGCGAGTAGTAGAACATGGGGCAAGGGCGGCCAGCCATCTGCGGTGCGAGATGAGGGCTGAGACACAAGGTTTTACCCAGGTTTGGCCCCCGGAGGGTAAAGACCTACTCCTGCTAGATTGTATTATGGTGAGAGTACAATGGGGCGAGCTCGATGGCTAGGCGGCGAGTCGCTTGGGTATATGATGGAACGTATCCTCTATGTGTCCTCTAGGGAGGTTTATATAGACTCACCTCGCTAGGGTTTACAGATCACAACCGAATTAGTTAAGGATTCGGAGATTCTACGACCTAGTCCGACTGGGCCTAGCTACGCTTCTGGGCCTTCAGCTTCCAGTCGCTTGAGTCCACGCCAAATCTTGATCCAGTCGCCGTCCTGCAGGCCCACTCACTGACGGCTAGGGTCAGTAGGAAACGTCCTGCTGGGTATACCCCGGTAGGCATATCCCCATCAGTAGTCCCCGAGGCCGTCGTTGATTTGTCGCAGGCGTTTGCTGGCAGACGGAGTATGCGGGTCCAATGCGGACGTCCAGTCGAATCGGCGGCGGACTCCTGAACAAAGGAAATAACTAGTCATTTTAGTCGCAATAACGGCGACCAATCGTGTCGTAGCTCAGCGATCGGGTCGGCGAATACTTATTCACTGTCACAGTGATCGGGTCCGCGAGTCGTCGAGTCGCTGGAGCGACGAGTCGAATGGATGAAGTTGGACCGTCAATTGGGGTCAAACTAGTCGTTGGGTAATCCAACGGTAACTTCGGCGTAATTACCGCGTAGTAACGGCTCCCGAAACTGGCGGGTAGCAACCGCTATATAAGGATAATGATAGGCGAATAGGGAAACGCTTCTTCGTTCTTCCTCCGATCTCGCTTGTCTCTGTTTCCCCACTCCGCACAGCGATCTGAACAATCCAGAGAGCCCCAATCTCCATGAATCTCCAACCGATGGCCCCCTCCACCGAGCCATGGGGCAGATCCAAATGTACTAAGGCGCTACTGGCATCCTTCGAGGAGGCTGGGATCCTCCGCGCCATCAGATGGCGCATCCCTGCATCCAGAGAAGTGACTCCGGATCCGCGCGAGGGAGAGTTCATCTGCTTCACCAGCCACCTGGAGTGGGGGCTGGGCTTCCCAACTTCCCTCTTCTTTCGGCGTTTCTGCGCCTACTACGGAATCCAGCCATCGGATCTGGGTCCGCATAGTATCGAGCAACTCGCCATCTTCGTGGCGTTCTGCGAGTGCTATCTGGGCTGCAGGCCCTACTTTCCCTTGTGGCAAGACCTGTTCCACGGGAGAATCAGCCGCAAAGAGACAGGCGGACCGATGCTAGCTGCGGGCGGCCTGACATTCCAGCTGAAGTCGAAGGCATCGTTCTTCGACCTGATGCTGCCCGCCAAGGCGGCAAACGAGTGGAAAAATTTCTGGTTCTACGTCACCGAGTCGACTCTAGGCGATGAAGTGACGCTTCCAACGTACTCCGCCGACCAACTCGAACCGCGTCGGCTCCAGGTCGTCAAACTCCCGCTGGATCAACGGATGGTTGTTGATGAAATGTTGCAAACTATCCGCGGCCTGAAGAAGAAAGGCCTCCAGACCATCAACCTCTACAACTGTTGGCTCGGGCGGCGGCTCGTCCCCTGGGACAGCCGCGATCACTACATGTATGAATATACGGGTAAGGACAATCCGACGAATTCCTCCCTTGTTGAGTGGAGACTCAACGACTACACCCTGGCACTGAAGAAGATCACCCAGGCGGTGTATCTTGATGCGAAGGCCGGGGTCGCCCCTTACACTGCAAGGCGCCCAGCCCCGACGGTAAGCGGTTATTTCGCCAACACTCGCAGTCACAAATGGTGCATTAGTGGTCGTGTTAACATTGTTTTGTTCTTGTTGCAGTTGTTCCAAGTGGTGGAAGGGTGGCTTCCACCCGCAGACGACAAGAACTCGAGCTCATCCGTTCACGACAGGAGCGAGTCGTCGCCCGCCAAAGGTAACGCCGAGAGCGACAGGGGTGATGACGACGATGACGAAGAAGATGAGCCTGTGGAAGTCGCTGCCCCCACAGCTCGCAAAACCCGCGGGCAACACCAGCACGAGCTCGAAGCGAGCAAGAGCCTCGAGCCCCACGATGATGACGACGACGATCTACCCGAGTACACCTCACATCATGAGGCCATGCCGTCGAAGAAGAAGAAAGCTCCGCCGAAGAAGAAGGCGAAGCCGGCGAAGCAGATATCTCCGCCCCGATCTGCAACCAGTTCTGACGCCACCAGCTCGGCTAGGGACGCAGCAGCACACGCGACCGTGGCACCAGACGCTGCTCCCCCAGGGACGAGGCGCCTCTGGCATTGTTACCACCTCCATTCGCCCCGATCGTTGGTTTGGGGGCTGCTCCAGCCGCAGGATCCTCGCCTCCGAGGGAGGCTTCTGCAGCAGTTATCGCGGAAGCTCCTGCCGCGGCTTCATCTTCGAAGAAGCCCTCAGTGTCTTGGGCACATGATGTGTTCGAGACGGGCCTCACTCGGAAGTTGGGGCCCGAGCTGGAAAGGCCGGCTAGCATCCGCACCGGTCTGCGGTTCATACCAGTCGCCAAGTGAGTGTTGTTCATCTGCTTGTTTTTTCGTTTTAGTTCGACAATCTTATTCATAGCGCTGCTTCGCAGGACTAGTGTTAAAAAGATCGGCCATCCTTCTGTGGCCAAGGTTCCGCCAGTCGTCACCGAGGAGGACTCCTCGCGGAAGAGGAAAACTGACGAAGTCGCTGCTCCCGCCGATGGTGTCAAGAGGGCGAAAGGCGACGACATCGTCACGGTCTCTGATGACCCGGCGGTTGCTCCGAGCAATCCTCCGACTGCAGCGGAAGTGGCCTCGAAGACCAAGGAGGGTGTTGCCTCACCCGACGTGGCCGAGCCGGCTCCGAGTGGCGCAGCGGCATCTGCAGCGACCTTCCCTCGCTTCATGGCGAAGGCGTCCGCAACGAGTGGCCCGGCGCCAACGAGCCAGATGCCTGGGGTCGCCGAGGTGGAGGTTCAGCAGTGTCGCGGCCACACTCCGGTCGTGCTTGCGTCTATGGATGCACTGGAGCTTCACGGCATGCTAGGCGCTGCCATCCAGGTATGTCCAGTCCCCGAGGATAGGGCCACTGAATTTCAGTGGTCGGATTCTTAATGTTTTTATATCGTCCAGTCCCCGACTGCCTAGTCGCTGAATTTCAGCGGGTGGGCACTTAGGAATTTCATTGTCCAGTCTCCGAGTGCCTAGTCGTTGAATTTCAGCGGGTGGGCACTTTGGAAATTCATTGTCATTGACGTTGTGGTGTGTGCGCAGGGCTTGTAGCGCGAGTCGGCCGAATGGCTTGCTGCGAAGTGTCGCTTGGAGAAGGAGCTCGTTGCCGTCCAGGAGACAAACAAGGGGCTTCAAGCAGTTGTAGCCGAGGTGAAGGAGGCCCGCCGAGGCCTTGTCCCGGTGGGTGACCCGACGGCGGCTCAGTCCTCTTTGAGCACGGCTGAAAAGCGAGTCGCTGACCTGGAGCGTGAGCTCAAGGAAGCGAGGGCAGAGGCGAGCTCGGCGGAAGGGCGAGCGAAAGCTGCTGTTACGTCTGCCGCTGAAGAGCGGAAAGTGTCTGATGCGCTCGTTGTTGGGTTGCAAAACGACTTCGCTTCTCTTCAAAGCTTCATCACGGGCCTCTGCCGACCGTTAATTGGTAAACCTTCCTTCTTTTCCCCTCTCCCTGCAACAACTGCATTGTGATGTCGTTGGTGTGCTCACTACTCGCTTCTTATCCACAGGTCGGATTACTGATAACACGGAGGAGGCGCAGTCATATGACGCGCGGCAATGTGTGACCACCCTGGTCGACTCGGCCGCGTTGTCCGCGACTTGCCTTCGAGCGTATCTTCAGGATATATCGCTCACGGAGGTGATCCCCAGCGACCTTGTTGAGGTGTGGCGCTACCAGGAGAAAGCTCCGTCGGTCATCGAGTTCATGACGCGGTCGGCCTTCCGGCGTGGGGCGGCGACGGTGCTCAGCCTTGGGCTTGCCCACTTCCCGGAGGATTTCGACCTCGACGATGTCACGAGCGTCTACCCCTCGTCAACAGGCTCGGTGGAGATTGCCGAGGTGTTGAAGCTGACGGACTGGGCCGTGGTGTACTCCGATCACGTTTGGGCGATGGGCGACCTCCTCCCCTACCAGGAGACGATTGTCGCTCCCAATGATCCCGAGCCGAAGCATCGGGACTTAAAGGTCGAGCAGCCGTTCCGTGCGGCGATGGCGGGCGAGCTGACGACGTACCCGTTGAACCCGTACATGCCCTTCATCCGTAGTCGTAGGGACGGTGGCTCGTCTGCGTCGGAACCTGCGGAGTAGAAGTATCCTGCCCTTGGGCGTTAGTACGAGATAACTATTGAACTTTCTTGTAGTTGGAACAACTTTGTGCTTCTATAAAGGAAACTCGTGTTATTTTGTCATTTGTTTTGTGATTTTGGATTTTGATTGAACTAGTCCCCGAGCGCGTCCGCCCTTTTTATGGGGTTTACCTCGTTGTTATATGTTTGTGAACTTTTAGTTAGTTGAGGTCGACTCGCCATGGCTCGGGAAGCCAGTCGCAAGGCGACTCCCAGGGGTCCTCTTTACTTGACCGTTTTCCCGGGCGCGAACGAGGTCGGGTTGCCGAGTCCCCGAGTGTGGTACTTGGTGGTTCTAGTTGTAGCTCCAAGGTAGGTGAGGACTAAGCGCGTCGTTGTTAGCGCGTCTCTCCTGCCTAATCCGTAGGATCAGTCGCGTGGTGAGTCCTGGGCACGCTCTCGTACTTGGCGTTTTTCCCTAGCGCTCGTATTTGGCTGGGCGTCAGTCCCCGAGCGTGGTACTTGGCTGTTCGAGTCGCTGCGCCAAGAATGCGGAGGACTTGGTCGCTGTGAGGAGCGAATGACGTCGAGTTTTCCGTCTCCTCGGACGTCGGTGAGGTAGTAGGCGTCGTTGCCTAGGACTCGCCCGATGGCGAATGGTCCCTCCCATGGGGGGAAAGCTTGTGCATGACCTTCTTGTCCTGGATTAGGCGCAGTACCAGGTCGCCTTCCTGGAAAGTGCGAGTCCTTACTCGGCGGCTGTGGTAGCGGCGGAGCCCTTTGCTGGTAGATGGCGGTGCGGGAGCGAGCTAGGTTGCATGCCTCGTCGATCTGGTCGACTCTATCTTGGCGTGCGAGTTCGTTTGCGGCCTCCGTATAGTTGACCACCCTTGGTGAGTCATGCTCGAGGTCGGTGGGCATGACTGCCTCAGCGTCGTACACCATGAAGAAGGGGGTAAACCCTGTCGACCTGTTGACAGAGGTGCGAATGCCCCAAATGACGGAAGGTAGCTCCTCGACCCAGCACCCGGCGGTGCGCTCGAGTGGGACTTGGAGCCGTGGCTTCAGGCCATGGAGGATGCTTTGATTGGCGCGTACCGCCTGGCCGTTGGCCTTCGGGTGGGCGACTGAGGCGAGGTCGAGTCGAATGTGGTGTTCCTCGCAGAACTCGGCCATGGCTCCTTTGGCAAAGTTGGTGCCGTTGTCCGTGATGATGCTGTTTGGGAACCCATAGCGATAGATGAGCTCGCGTAGGAACTTGGTGGCGGTCTTCCCGTCGCATTTGCGGACTGGCTTGGCCTCCACCCATTTTGTGAATTTGTCGACTGCGACTAGGAGGTGGGTGAATCCGGAGGGGGCCTTCTTGAAGGGGCCTACCATGTACATGCCCCATACGGCGAACAGCCAGGTGATGGGGATTGTCTTGAGCGCCGAGCTCGGCACGTGGGTCTGGTTGGCGTATTTCTGGCATCCGACGCATCGCTGGACGATGTCGACGACGTTTGCGTGTACGGTGAGCCAGTAAAAGCCGTGCCGCATAGCCTTTGCGACCAGAGAGCAGGCGCCGGCGTGGTGGCCACAGTCGCCGGAGTGAATGTCTTGGAGGATTTTGCGTCCTTTGGTGGGCTGAACACAACGTTGGAACACGCCGGTCACGCTGCGCGTGTGGAGGTCGCCGTTGATGATGACGAAGGATTTTCAGCGGCGTGCTATCATCCGAGCGTCCGTTTCGTCCGCTGGTAGGGTGCCTCCCTCCAAGTAGGCGACGTATGGCGCGGTCCAGTCGTTTGGCTCGGAGATTAGTGCGACCAGGGTTGCTTCTGGTTGCAGCGGGATTCCGATGTCGATCTCCCTGGGGGGAGAGACGGAAGGCTTGGTGATGGTGTCGAGGAAGACGCCGGTGGGTGGTGAGAGTCGAGCCGAGCCGATGCGAGAGAGTGCGTCGGCCTCCTCGTTCTTCCGCCTGTCAATCCACTCGACGGAGTAGCCTGCGAAGTGTCCGCCTAGCTTGTCCACTGCTTGGCGGTATGCCGCCATGGTGGGGGAGATGGCGTCGCAGGTGCCACCGACTTGCCCGGCGACGAGGTCGGAGTCTCCGTAGCAGCGCAGTCGATTGACATTCATCTCCTTGGCAGCTCGCATGTCATGGAGTAGCGCCTCGTACTCGGCCATGTTGTTGGTGCAGGGTGTGAAGTCGAGGTAGAGGACGTAGAGGAGCTTGTCGCCCTTCGGAGACGTTAACACGATCCCTGCCCCTGCGTCGTCCGCGTTCTTGGAGCCGTCGAAGTGTAGGTTCCAATAGTGGAGGTATGGCAGCTTCTCTGGCTGCTGGGCCTCCTCCCAGTCGGCGAGAAAGTCTGCGAGAGCCTGCGATTTGATTGCCTTGTGCGGATCGTACTTGATGTTGTGGACGCCGATCTCGACGGCCCAATTGGCAACTCGCCCGATCGCCTCACGGTTGCGGATGATGTCCTACAACGGTGCTGAGGAGATGACCGTTATTGGGTGCTCCTGGAAGTAGTGCGGCAGTCACCACTGTGCTCTGAAGACCGCGTATACCAATTTCTGGTATTGCGGGTAGCGCTGGCGCGACTCGGTGAGGACTTCGCTGATGTAGTACACTGGTCGCTGCACCGGGCGTTCCTTTCCTTCCTCTAGCCATTCGACGACCATGACGGCGCTGACGACGCGTTCGGAAGCCGCGACATAGACCAGCATGGGTTCCTTGTCGACGGGGGCGGCGAGTAGCGATGCTGCGAGTAGCACCTCCTTGAGGTCGTGGAGCGCATCGTCTGCCTCCTTATCCCACTGGAAGGTGGGGTTCTTGCGCATTAGGCGGTAGAGGGGCATCGCCTTTTTGCCCAGCCGGGGGATGAAGCGATTGAGAGCCGCGACTCGCCCAGCCAGCTTCTGGACGTCGCGTAGGCACTCGGGTATGCCGAGTCGAGCGATCATGTTGATCTTGGCGGGGTTCGCCTTGATCCCGTGCTTGGAGACAACGTATCCCAGTAGCTGTCCGGTTGGCACACCGAAGGTGCACTTCCCTGGGTTTAGCTTTATCTTGTACTTCCACAGGTTGGCAAATGTTTCCGCCAGGTCAGCGAGTAGGTCGTTCTAGCGAGCGGATTTCACCACCACGTCGTCGATGTAGACGTGGATATTGTGGCCAATCTGGCTCGCAAGGCACTCCTGCATGCACCGCTGGTAGGTCGCCCCGGCGTTCTTGAGGCCGAAGGTCATGGCAGTGTAGCAGAAGGCTGCGAATGGCGTGATAAACGCCGTCTTCTCTTCGTCCTAGACGGCCATTTTGATCTGGTTGTACCTAGAGTAGGCGTCGAGGAAGCATAGCGCCTCCGAGCCCACAGTGGAATCGATGATTTGGTCGATCCGCGGGAGGACGAATTGCTCCTTCGGGCAGGCGCTGTTTAAGTTTGTGTAATCGATACACATCCTCCAGGTCCCATTTTTCTTCTCGACCAGGACTGGGTTTGCCAGCCACTTGGAGTACTTGATTGGCCGGATGAAGCCTGCAGCGAGTATACGCTGCACCTCCTCGGCGATGGCTCGACGGAGCTCTTCATTGAAGGGCCGCAGCGACTGCTTAACAGGTCGCACTTTGGGGTCGGCGTTGAGTTTGTGCTCAGCGAGTTCCCTCGGGACACCAGGCATGTCGGATGGCTTCCATGCGAAGATGTCCCTGTTCTCACGGAGGAACTCGATGAGCGCGCCTTCCTATGCTGGGCTCATGCCCGTCCCGATCGTCATCGTCTGGCTGGAGTCGCCTGGGACCAGCTCGACGGTGCGGTTATGCGTCGTTGCCTCGAAGGCGGTGGAGTTGCCTCCCTCCGAGTTGGGCTTCTTGAGTATTGTGGGGTCGTCGTTGTTGACCCCGCTCGCGTACTTGGCGAGCTCCTCGGCGTGGTTGGCCTCTGCCGCGATGACGGCGTCAGCGAGTTCGGCTCCTTTGGCCTCGCACTCTGCGGCCATGTCGGGGTCGCCGTGGATGGTGATGACGCCGCACGGCCCGGGTAGCTTCATCGCGTTGTACGCGTACTGGGGCGCTGCCATGAACTTGACGAATGCCTGGCGCCACAGGACGTAGTGGTGGGGCTGTCGAAGGGCACCAGTTCGAAGATGATCCGCTCGGTGCGGAAGTTTGCCGGTGTGCCGAAGGTGACTGGAAGCGTCACCTTGCCGATCGGGTACGCCTTCCGACCGGGGACGCTGCCGTGGAACGTGGTGTAGGTCGTCTCGATCATTGACTGCGGGAGCCGCAGTCGCCTGAAGGTGTCTAGGTACAGGATGTTGATGGAGCTGCCGCCGTCCATCAATGTTTTGGGGAGACAGTAGTCTCCCACCTTGGGCTTGACCACCAGGGCAACTCGGCCTGGATACTCGATCCGTGGCGAGTGGTCCTCGCGGCTCCAAGTGATTGGTTGCTCAGACCAGTTGAGGAACTGGAGGATATCTATCTGGGCCACAGCGTTGACGGCGACGGCGCGGGCGATGACCTTCTTCTCGCGCTTCGTGTTGAATCCTGTGAAGGTGTGGAGCGAGCCAGCGACGCTGCCGAATTTTCCGCCGTTTGGCGGGTTGTTGTCGGGGTCCTCCCGCGCGCGCCGTGCCTTCTCTATCTCCTGGAGAGAGTGGCAGTTGGCGGTCGTGTGCGTGGCGGGCTTCCCTTCCCTGCTGTGAAATACACAAGGTTGGTTAAAGAAGGGCCGCGGGATCGAACCTCGGCTTCGCCTTGTAGTTGCCACCATCGCGGCGCTGTCCCCCGTTGCGGCGGAAGCTCTTGGGCTCGCGCTGCGCGTATCCAGCGTTGGCGACGAAGTCGACTCGCCCGTCACTGCGGCGCTTGCCGGTGAGGCGAGTGTTGCTATAGCGTAGGTCGGGTCGTCTCCCGTTGTCGTGGCCGCTCGTGCGGCGGTGTCCTCCCGACTCGTCGTCGGTTTCTTGGTTTGGGTCCTCCTCCGCGTACCTTTTTGCGATCTCCAGGAGGTCTGGTATGTTGTCGAGTGTGTGGTACGCTCGTTTGAGCTTGGTGACCAGGGGCTCGTAGCGGCACGAGGTCTTGAAGCAGTGGATCGCGGTGTCTGGGTGGATTTCGACTGCGTTGTACCACAGATCTTGCCATCGTTGGACCCAGCTGCGGGTCGACTCGCGGGGTCCCTGGACGCACCGTTCCAAGTCCTCGATGGTGGTGGCGCGGGTGTATGAACCCTCGAAGTGCCTGGCGAAGGCCTCGCGCATCTCCTCCCAGGAGTCGATGCTATCCGCGGGAAGGGTGTTAATCCACTGCCTGCATGCCCCCTCCATCATCAGGGGGAGGTAGCGGGCGGCTAGTAGGTCGGTGTGGCCGGCGATCCCCATCGCCATGAGGTAGGTATCCAGCCACACGGAGGGATCGTACGAGGGGTCGTACTTCTCTATTTCCTTCGGTGCTTTGAAGTTCGCCGGATATCTTTTGCCTCAGATCATCGGTCTGAAGCACTGGGGCCCTATTCGGCTCAGCGATCCCCTCGGCTCACCGTCGCGGCGGTTGGTGAGGGTGTGCCGCAAGTCGTCAGGCTGGCGTGTGCGCCAGCTCTGGTTGTTGATGATGTGGGTGCGGGCGTCGACGGGTTGTCCGTTGGCGGCGACGAAGTTGGTCGCCGGCCGAGGGTCGTTGGTGGAGAGTGCCGCGTTCGCGGGTCGGTGTTGGAGCTGTAGGGGTTCGGGTGGCGGGCAGTTGAGAGTGTTCTCCGCCATGGGGCGGCCGCTCGAGGCCGCTCTGCTTCCTGATGAACGCGAGTACATCCAACCCTGTGAGTCGACGCCTGCGTTTTGCTGCTCGACCGCTTTGGCGAGCAGAGCCCTGGCATACTAGATCTGCAGGGCGCCTTCCCCAGTGGCTTCAATGTTGTCGACTGCTGCTCGGCCCGCGATGAGGTTGTCCATTGGGGTGGAGAACAGCGGGAGGCCGTTCGCGTCTCGCTCCCGTCAGGATACCACGATCCTTGGCTGGTCCCTGGGGGTGCGCGGTTGGGTGGTGGCGGGGCACCATTGGCCGTTGCCCCTGGTGGGGGCCGAGTGCTTCCTCCTGGTGGCGCGTTCTCGCAGATCGCGCGCTCGGCCGCGCGGGCCAGGTCATTCTCGTCGTCGAAATTCAGGGCGCGCCCCTGGACGGTGGGGTTCAGGCGCGACCTGATTCGAAGTTGGTGGTAGCGCGACAGCTCCTGCGCTGTCACCTGCTCGAGGCGAAATTTTTCGCACTCGGCTTGTTCCTTGCGGACTGCCTCCGCCAGCTTCAGGCGGAGTTCCTCGACCTCCGTCGCCGTCGCGTTTGGTGGGATCGACGTGGAGAACGGGTCTTCCGGCGGGTCGGCACCAGTCGCCATGTAGGTCACGGCGTGGCGACCGGTTCTATCGCAGAGGTCGGCGGAATTCTCCGACCCGGAGTCGAAGTCGAAGATCCCAAGGATAGAGGGATCCTAGAAGTCTCCGACGTTGGAGACCTGGGTGATGGAGCCCGCGGGTGACGCGGCAACAATGGATCCGGCGAGTGACGCCGGGGTCGCCGAATCGGCGTCGTCGTTGAGGGCCGCGTCGTCCGCGGCCGCGGTGGTTTCGACCACATTGTTGTGGTACGAGTCGTACTCGGAGGCGAGGCGGTGAATCGTGCGGACCTGGCGCTCGGAGAGCCGGTCGCGTGGTGGCGACTCGCGTATGCGAGCCGAGTCCTCCGAGATGATAATGTCAGCGAGGCCGACAAAGAGGCTGATCGTGCCGACCGGCAGGATCATGCTATGCGTGACGGGTCGCGCCGCCGGGACGTAGCTGCTCGGCAAGATCTGGAGCATCTCGCTGATCGCGATCATGCGGCCGGTGGCGATCGACTCGTTGATGGGCAGATTGGATCTCGCCGCAGAATACCGGCTTGACTGGCCAGGCCCCACGGTGGGCGCCACTGTCGTGGGAATGACCACGACAGATGCTGCAATCGGCAACGAGTAGTAGAACATGGGGCAAGGGCGGCCAGTCATCTGCGGTGCGAGATGAGGGCTGAGACACAAGGTTTTACCCAGGTTCGTCCCCCCGGAGGGTAAAGACCTACTCCTGCTAGATTGTATTATGGTGAGAGTACAATGGGGCGAGCTCGACGGCTAGGCGGCGAGTCGCTTGGGTATATGATGGAACGTATCCTATATGTGTCCTCTAGGGAGGTTTATATAGACTCACCTCGCTAGGGTTTACAAATCACAACCAAATTAGTTAAGGATTCGGAGATTCTACGACCTAGTCCGACTGGGCCTAGCTACGCTTCTGGGCCTTCAGCTTCCAGTCGCTTGAGTCCACGCCAAATCTTGATCCAGTCGCCGTCCTGCAGGCCCACTCGCTGACGGCTAGGGTCAGTAGGAAACGTCCTGCTGGGTATACCCCGGTAGGCATATCCCCATCAGAATACATGGTTGGGAAGCCGTGTGGTGGAGATATCATCGTACTGAGTATGTAACCTAGGATTAAACAACAAATATAGTCTGTGACTCTTGCGTCGTATAAAAAGTGCTAACTACAAATCATGGAATGGGATGGGCAAGTCAGTTATACCTTTTTCCTTTCGTATATCCTCATACTCTAACTCGGGATGTAATCCAAAGAGGATAGCAGCGAGTGGAAGCCCGTAACATCCCCATCATGTACTGCAGGATGCCAACTTAAGTATATCAGAAGGGGTGGTAATTGAACGTAGGTTCGGTGAACAAAACTCATTACAAAGGGTGGAAAGTGGGTCATGCGCGAAGGACAATGATTGTCTAGTATTTAGTCCGGGCCTCATACATATGGAAGTGTGAGCGGAGACATGTACCGAATGTGCAACAAAGCTAAAGACATTTATGGGTATTAGCACACCTCTCCAGAGTATAGAAATGTGACATGTTACTCCCTGTTCTAGGAAAGAACTACGAAGCGACATGGAAAGGGACTTCATGAAGTCTTGCATAACCTGTGAAGACTGACTTACATAGGTTTTTTAAATAAAACTTACCATTTCGAAAAAACATTTTTAAAAACTTGCATAAGATCAGGATTGATGATCCATGGTTATAGATAGTGCATCAAACGACACACATTTAGAACTTGGTAAGTATGATATACTCAAATTATCTTCTTATCCCTTGCTAGACTCTAGTAAGTTGTTAACGTTATCTCAATCCAAGAAGACGACAAATGAGGACCACTACGAGGAATTGAGGAGCAAAGTAGGCAACACTGTCAAATACTATAAATAGTTATGGTGGAGATCAAGTTAAACGTAGATGGGACTTGATTTTCAGTGATAGAAACCATACCATTAAGAATGTTGTTGATAGAGAAATAGTCATCCATTAGTTGTAGAGATAGTTCGAGAGGTAGATCTACTACTAGACTAGTCTACTAGTTGCTCTTTCTAGATTTTTATTTTGACAGAAGCTTACTTGGCAAAGCTCAGTGTGACAAGGAGGTTTCATAGATCTGTTATATATGGATATGAATATGAACAATAAATTCATACATTAGACCTGCAATGTTTCTATGGTACTAATATGTTGGGTGTAAGATTCATGGAACTGTTCCTACTACGACATGCAGAGGTGTGCTAAGTCACCAAGATGGGACTTTAAGGTCTTGTTTCAGAAAAATTTATGAAGTTTACAAAGTCAATTTGATAAGGAAGGATGTATATTTTTAACCCCTAGAAATTTTCTAAACTAGCCATAAACTTTCCTTTTTGGAATTAGGTGAACATTATTTTAACCGCATGAACAATTTTTATCTGGTGAACATTTTCCTATATCTCGTGAACATTTTAAACCTATGGAGAATATGTTTTACCATGGAACATTTTTAAGTGAGCACGGACATTTATCTTACCAACGACACTTTATTAAGAACATGAAAACAAGGAAAAGGAAAGAAAGAAATATAAAAATGATAAAATGAAAATAAATAGAATGTGAAAATATAAGACATAGAAAATAGATAACATATAACATAAAATAAAAAAGAATAAGAAAAAACCGCTTAAACATGTTCACCCATTAGTGGAACACTTCAAGCGGCGTGGCTGAGTTGATCCGTAGTGGGCGAGGCATTGGATTTCATCTATTTGACTCTTAAGCGTTGAGAAAGCGTTGGATCCCGGTGGGCCTATGATTTCCTTTTTTTTTGCTCTATTTTGTCTCTTTGTTTTATGTTTTCCTTATTCTTTTCTTTTACTTTTTCTTCAAGGTTTTTTTCTTGTTTTGCATCCTCATTGTTTGTATCTTCTCCTTTTTCTCTCTTTTATCTTATATCCCCTTTTCCTTTATTTTTTCTTATTTTTTTATCCTATGAATATTCATTGTGCAACACATGAACATTTTCTCAAATTGCACGAAGATTTATCCTAAGCCTCATTAAGAATTATATTGGACCTCATGGACATTTATTTCACCCTCATCAAAAAATATTGAACCATATGAACATTTTTCTTATGAAAAAAGACATTTCACAAAGAAAACTTTGCAAAAAATATAAAATGAATATTTTACATAATAATTTAAAATATATTTATTAATTGGTTGTGTGAGATGTATCATATGTTAAAAATGTTTTAGTTGTCGAAGCCCCTTTTGACGCTTAAGGTGTAAAGAGTCAAATGGGAGCTCCCACATCAACATCACCTTTACAAAAATCAACCTGCCTCCTCCTACGATCGGTTCCACCATCTCTGGCCGCCGACATTGGGTGGGGTGGGGAATCCAATTTACGAGTGGAGTTTTAATAAAAGTAGTGTTTTTATTATGTTAAGGTTATGGTAGCCTTCTTCTCTTTGCCTCCCACGATTAATGGAGATGACATTGTCAAAAAAAAAGATGATATTATTGTATATAATAAGTGATATTCGGCCCTTGGTTCAATGGTCGAGATCTCCTTCCCGACATCTATGGTGGTATTGAAATATTAAATTTCTCTAGGTACGATCCTTTAGATTTTTTTTAGATTAATTTGGATTATTTTCGGGTTGTCCTTGCAATATTTGTCCCGGCTGCTATGTCCTCAACAATAGTCATTTGTGCTCTCGTCTCCTTGGAGATGTCGACTAGGCTATTCAATTTCTTTTTTCCTTACGCTGTGTTTGGATGTTAGAAAATGAGCTAGGAATTGGAATTCCAGAATCACCCGGCCTAATTCTACCGTTTGGATAGGCCTAAGAATTGCTGCGTGGAAAGCCCAACCAATTCCAAGGTGCCCCCCGCGCGCGTCCGGCCCGTCATAGAAGTTTCCGAGCCTGTGAGCTCGGAAAGACACGGAAACTTCCCGGCTCCCATCGAACGCGACCCCCCACCCCTGCTCCCGATAGAAATCCCCCTGGAGAGCACCCCGCCCGTCCGCCTCTTCCCAGCGCCGCCGCCGGTGAGCTCCCCGCCTCTCCCCTTCCCTACTCGCCCCCTTCCTCGCCGTATTCTCCTTCTACGTGGACTCCTCTCCCTCTCCCTTCCTCCATCTCCCGCTAGGAATAGCTGGGGGCTCCCCCTGAACCCTAACCTAGGGCGCCTGTGTCCTGGCTCCCCTAGGGCTGGCGGGAGGTCGACCCTCACATCAGGTTGGTGGAGGTGGCTCCCTGATTCTCCTACTGCCGGCAATCCCTTTCCTCTCTTGTCTTCTTGTCCCATGATTCCTTGTTGTGTACATCCAAACATGATTTGGAATTGGGTACTACCTTTTGATTTCAACAGAAAATTCCTTGCATATCCAAACACCAGAATTGGAAATAGAGGCCATTTCCTTTCCATCTTAGATTTGGAATCTTCAGTCCAATTCAATTCCAAGCTCATTTTCCGACATCCAAACACAGTGTTAGAGTATTCGTGTTCTTGTCGATGTCTATTGATTACTTCAATGGTCGCGTCGTGCTCATAGCCTTATTGCATCTCAAAGTTAAAATTATGGGAGAACCTTAGTTGATATTTACATGTTTGTAGTTTGACATCTATATTGTTTTTCTATGACCGTCTTTAGAAAAATACAAGATTACATCATGGAAGAAGATAGAGTTTACATATCTTGAAGATTTAATCGTTTATTTTGGAATTTATTTTATAATCACTGGAGACGGCTCATGTACTATTTTCTACTTTAAATATCTATGATGATATTGATTTTAAAAAAAAATCAACCACACACATTTTCCAAAAAAAATAGCACCACCATCACACCATAATAAAACCTACACCATTACACTTAATTTCAAAACACCTTCTAAAAATAGGGCTCGAAAGCTTGTAAATTAATGAAGTAATATCATTCCTCACTATCGATGGGTCAACTAAATATAGTTTTGAAGACGAAATGAATGTCACTCACGTTGTATGCTTTTCAGCCTCTTCATCGCGTCACGTGTCCCTTAGGTCTTGTATGTGCACATCACGTGGAGTGATGGGAGCATATAAGAGGGGGAAGTGATGGGTGTCGTCTTCCTTGTCCTACACTTACCACTCCTTCTCCTTCGCTGTGAAGTCACAAATAAGAGAGAAAAGTCAATGTTTCCATAGAACAATTAGACTTTGTGTCACGAGAGACAAAGGCATCATGAATTATGTAGACGAGTGTGCATGGTCGAAGACAATATTAACATTAGATGCCTAAGTATATCACAGTCATAATGTAACATCATTGACAAAACATAAATGGGGTGACGAAGGAGGGAAGAGAAGGCAATGATGGCACGAGCAGCCACCGTTAGGGCCCGAATGCAAGTACATTTAAACATTAGACTAGACACAAATGAGGCCATTAAGGAAACTTGTAGTTACTTACATTACTATATTAGACCTAATTTATATTGTATTGTGAAAATAGCTACATAAGGATAAAATAATGGTCTAGAAATAATGTATAAATAGACAAAATAAAAACATGTTGATTGAAGGCAATGGTAACTATTTGTTACCAAAAGAGATCACTATCATCATAGAGCATCATCCAAAAAAGGGAAAAGAAACACCAAAGGAGATAGAGAAGGCAACGATGGCATAAGAAGGTGAGCGGCTACCTATCGTGCTTGCATACATTTTTGTTGTAGAGTGGTAGTAGGCGTTAAACTTAACTTATAATAGTATGTTGTAAAAGGTAGCCGTAGAAGCAATGCCAAGTTGATCAAGGAAGAATAACGTAAACAAACAAAACAGATGTAGCAGAAACATGATCACTATAATCCACCCTAGTGGCGGACAAAGTTTAGGCGATGAGTTGGGTCGCGAGGGCATGCAACTCGTCCAGTGTCCACCAAGGTATGATTGTCGGTATCCTAAAAAGAAATGTACTCCCTGCAAGGAGTGATTATTGATGATCAGAAGTTTGAGATCATACTACCCTTTTTCATCCTATGATGTTATTTGTTGTAAGCGTGAGTTGAATAGGCAAGCCGTGAACTTGCAAAAATTGAGTAGTCATGTGATGAAATAGAGCGCCGATATGGGAGTACGAAGTGCCAACACTAATTGTTGTTCTTTTTAATAGGACTTTGGCATTAAGAAACAACAAACAATACAAAACATCTCAATAAAAACAAAATTACATCGAAATCCTTGAGCTGTCCTTTATCTTCAACCTCCAGACCGTGTCAACGGCGCGTCGCCGTTGCCGCTCCTCCCAGAGTTGGCTTGACGTTGTTGGTTATGGACGGAAAGTCGTCGAACGGGCCCAGAAGGCCACATCCGTCCCGGAGACGAAGAAGAAAGATGAACCGTCGATGAAGCTCCTTGACGATCCGAAGATCCCACAGCCAGAAGAAGCCCTTGAGGAACACACCACACCCACAAGCTTCTCAACATTGCCGTCGAGATAGGGCTAAAGCCAGGGAAACTTTATTGAAGAAGACGCCGCCGCCACCACCTGAATGCGGCCCCGCCAAACCTTAAACCTAAAAACAGGAAAATGAAGTCCTCCCGCCGACGGGGGCCGAGATCCACCTTGCCTCCATGGCTCGAAGGCCACAGGAGCAGGAAGATCGCCCGGCGACGCCCCGATGGGAGGCACGGGACGGCCGCCTCACAACCGCCTATGCCGTCTCCGCCTATGTCGTCTCCGCCTCGTACAACCTACTAATTGCTAGTCTTGTGTCGTGAGTAAAGCTTAGGATTTATCTCTCTGGAAAAAAAGAGAAAACAAAAGAATTATGGTTGACAGTACTACTCTCTACGTTTAGAAATATAAGAAATCTCTCCGTTTAAAAATATAAGATGTTTTATGTTTAGAAAGTAAATATATCTAGACACCTTTTAATATGTAGATTCTTTAAACCTACGCACTAAAAAATATCTAGATACATTAGTTTTAGTAATCTAAAACATCTTATATTTTCAAACAAAGGGAGTACTTACGAATCATAGAGATGGCAATCATGGACCAGATCGTATTTGGCAGGCCGTTGATGCTTTGATTCCTCCGAGTACTACTGCACTAGTTATTTCCATTCATTCCAAGTGCCCTCCAGCAAACAAGCTGTCGGATGGTCACGTGCCCCGTTCCTTGTAGTTTTCTTCGGCCGGAAACAGTCGGAATCCCGATGCGGCAAAGCTGTCGCGACGAAGCAAACTGGACTTCCGCGAGGAGGAGGAGGCCCCGTGACGGAATCAAAAGTTTTCTCTCCTGGCGTGACACGCACGCCACTCGGACGGCTGGATGTGACGCCTCCCGACCATCCGACGGCCGAGCGACGTCGGAGAAAGAAACGCCCGTTTGCCCAAAAAGTGCACGCACGCACGCTCTAGCCGAGCCGACGTCGTGCGACGACTCGTCCAAGCAAGCGCGTGACGTTACTTCCATGCTAAGTTTCTTTTCGTTTTTCAGACGATGGGCTTGATGATCACGTAAAATTAATCAAATAATGTATTTAATCAAAACTTTAAGGTTTTTTATGATAATTTCGGTGTTTATGTTACTTATTAAAATTTGCTCCAAGGAATCAAGGATATGGCTTCGACTGTATCGAAGAACAGTCTAGCTGTAACACACCCACGGAAAAAAGAAATTATAGAATGGCTGTGTGCCCGTGTGCAATGACAACTAACAGTCGTTGGGTTCGTTACTTACAACTGGCAACCATTTTGATATATCCAATCCCCTACTTTACCAGTAATTGCCATCGACTCCAAAGAGTCCAAAGCAGCATACTAGAAGAGAACTATGATCCAATTATGGCAAAGTATGGGGACCGAATCAGATAAATTACCCGATAAATGGATCTTCCCGAGAGATTCCAGCAGTTAACCGACTTTACTAATAGCCCCCTGGCCTGGTCTCTCCCCCTCCCCCGCCCCGCCCCGCCCCGCCCCCGCCTGCTCATCCCACCCCACCCACACTCTGTCCCCGGTATTCTATTCCTCTCCCGATTCCGCCATTCCTCTCCTCCAATCCGCTCACCGCCGGTGACGACCGCGGCGATCCTAGGGTTCGGGCTCCGGCCAACGTGCTCCTAGCCGCTGCTCCGGGCGATCGCGGGGAGAGATCCATGTCCGCGGACCCGCCCCCGCTCCCGCCGCCGGCGCCGCCTCTCGGCGCGCTGGATCCCGAGCCGGCGCCCGCGCTGCCGCTCGAGCCACCCGAGGTCATGCACAAGACGAGGGCCGTTGACTTCCTCGGCCGACGCACCCCCATCGTCTACCAGAACGACAACGGGCCCTGCCCGCTCCTCGCCATCTGTGAGCCCCTACCCCCTCTGTCTCCTAGTTCGGGTTGACCCGCCATTTCCCTCGATTCCGCGCGTGTCGTGTCGTGTCGTCGCGAGGCGACTCGTGGGTGGTTGCTTGCGATTTCACCTGGGTTTTTGGCGCGCGTGTTTTGTTGTTTGTAGGTAACGTGCTGCTGCTGAAGAATGTGATCAACCTGAACCCGGATGCGGGCGAGGTGTCGCAGCAGAAGCTGCTCTCGCTCGTCGCCGAGCGCCTCATTGACTCCAACAGCGGCGCGCAGGTCCGATCAGCTCTGTCCCCGGGAATTTTAAGGCCGTGGTTGTTTGCGGTGTTCGTTTCTGAAAATGTTGTTGGGATGCGACTCTTGTTGCAGGGCAAGGACGAGGAGTACGTCCGTAACTGGGAGCACAACATCTCGGACGCCATAGACCTTCTGCCACGCCTCACCACCGGCATCGACGTCAATGTCATGTTCAGAAAGTGCGTTTGAGGTTTTTCAGATTCTAGGCAGTTGTCAGTCTTATGCGTTGCTGTGTGTTTATATTATATGGCAATAGTTTGTTGTTCTGAGGTGCATTTATGTGGACACTGCAGGGTCGATGACTTTGAGTTCACCCGGGAGCGCGCCATATTTGACCTTCTGGATATCCCGCTATACCATGGATGGATAGTGGATCCTCAGGTACGAGTTATCGATATGACATACTATTATGATGCCATATTGCATTGCTTCCGCGACAGAACACCCTATATTGCGCTATAGTATATCTGTATGGCAGAGGAATTGCCCTGCTTTTACTAGCATTATCGATGTTCATGTATGTGGCAGAACACCCTATATTGCATTGCTGAAGCGACAGAACACCCTATATTGCGCTATAGTATATCTTTATGACACAGGAATTGCCCTGCTTTTACTAGCATTATCGATGTTCATGCACGTGACGTTAGTCTTGTCGTTTTTTGATCTCTTTGTTTGGTAAAAATGTATCACGTTTTTTATGTTAGGTTGCTACCAACTGTATTCCACTCTGCAGCGTAAACCATATGTCGTAATTATGAGCTATTCTGTTGAGATGAACTGTCAACCGAAAAAACTGATTCTCTTACTGCGGTGCCCCTATCTTTGTGTTTCAATCTGATTTTCATCTGGATTGCTTCTGCAAAAGGTTATGCTTGCATGCATGCAGGTGTGTTTCGTAGATTTATTGTTTTTACTGATAAAGCATGTCCACATAAATGATCTATTTATCTTTTGCAATGCAATTTCACAAACCAGGATGCATGACCGACATGGTTTATCATTTTACATTTGTGAACATTAGATGCGCTCTTTTCATTAGCTTAAAGATGGCATGCCCACAAAACAGATTCAACATTAATTTATTAGTTGTGCCTATGACACTAGTTACATGCTAATACTATTTCATACCCATTTCTAGGATACTGACACTGCTACTGCCATTGGATCAAAGTCATACAATGCTCTTGCTTCTGGGCTTGCTGAATTTAAGTCAGGGAAACCAGCAGAAGAGGATAAACATGTTGTGGAGGAAGAAACTGTTGATTTTGCTGCTGCAACAGCAGCAGCATTAGGGGTTCCTTCACCTAGTGTTTCTATCGGGAGATCATTTGATGAGAGTACACTCCCAGATTCAGCTGAACTGCAAATAAGACGAGGGGACCGTGAGGAAGACGAGGAACTAAGGAGAGTCCTTAGTCTATCCAAAGCTGAAAGCACAAATGCTGTTGATGGTTCTGTTTCATTCAGCACTTCGCAGAGTCACTCATCTTCCAATGTAGAGGATACACCTCGTAGTGATAGCTTTCGATTAGAGGCCCCTGAGATAGCAGGACCGACAAATAAAGAGGAAGGAAGCGATGCTTTCGCTCATGGTTCTATATCACAGAACACAAATTCTGATGCTAATGTTAGTGAAGTTGCGTCTGCAGAACCCGAGCAAACTTTGACACCCAAAGAAACAGAGGAAGATGAGAAAAGAGATATGTCAACAGAGCACCTCGATATACCTGTTCAATCTTCAGAATCTACCCTTGCCTGCCCTTCTCATGAATCTTCTGTTCTCGATGACCAAGCTGCTGCTCCTGCTCCTGATCTCGGTGAAGCTAATAAGGAAACCTGTGGAGAACATTCTGATATGCAAATTCATGACCCTCAGGCTTCTGATGCTGAGATCAGCTGTGACTTATCAAATGTAGCTAGTCAAGCTACTCCTAGTTGTGCTACACCAGAGCTGGATGAGAAAATTGTTTCTTTAGACACTGCTGAGCTTGCCTCTTCAAGCATTCAGGGAAATGAGCCAATCTATCAAGGAGAAGAGCACATACTTGGCACTGGTAACATAGCATATCAAACTGAGGAGCCGGTGTATGAGGGTGAGGTGGTTCTCGCTGAGCAGGCTGACAAGACTGGGAAAAGTAGTGAATGCTTGGAAAATGGAGCTGCGGATCATCAATGTGAGATTCTTTCCAGTTATCTATTAGTTGAATATGCGTAGGTGATGAATACTTTTGCACAGTATTTAACTTTACACTCTGTTATTTGTTGCAGGGGACCTGATTGATAATTTTCTGCAGAGCACTGCTAACCAGCTGACTGTCTATGGGTACATATCTGTTCAATAGGTTTAAGCTCATCTATTTGAGTGTTTCTCTTGTTCATGATTAATATGTGCCAAATTTTTATCACTGCAGTTTGTTCTGTCTGCAAGAGGGTCTTAATGAAAGAGAGCTTTGTGTCTTCTTCCGTAATAACCACTTCAACACTATGTTCAAGGTATAGTAATTAATTAAGTCACATTATTTAATTACTCTAATAAGCTTGCTTTATGCCATCTATGCTTTTGTGCAGTATAATGGAAGCCTATATCTCTTAGCAACTGATCAGGGTTTTTTCGGCCAAAGTGATTTGGTATGGCAAAAGTTAGATGAGGTATGTATTAGCCCTCTCCACCAACACTTCATTCATTTTACGAAAGTTACTGATTTGTTTTGTTCTCAAACATTAGGTGAATGGAGATGGGGTTTTTCTCACTAGTAACTTCACACCATTTAAGGCTGAAACTCCCAGAAATGATTCGTGGAATCAACAGCAGGCCATGACAACTACTGCTGTATGTGCAACATTAATGGATTGTCATTGAGTTCTTTAATGTTATATGATTTAATTTGATTTCTATGCTCAGGACTACCTTGCTCAATTTGACGATTCCACTCTGCCGGACTCATCTGGAGAGTATGTCCCTCCTCTTTTTTTTCTATTTACCAAGTTCTATATTGGTCAGATAGCAGCTCTTACCCAGATTACTGTTGCACAGCGTTATAACCTTTGCAGCAATGTCAATATTTGAATAGTCAGCTATATTGTGATGCCAGTTGAAGCTAGAGTATCTTCTCACTCTGTTGTTCTTAGTTACTCCCTCCGGCCCATATTAATTGACTTTGATTTGTCAAATTTTGGATGAACCTATATACTAAATAGTGTCTAGATTCATTCAAATTTTGACAAATCAAAGTCAATTAATATGGATCGGAGGGAGTATGTTTTTTTGCAGTTTGTGTTCTGCTTGTTTTAGGTTTTAGATGTTTTCGATCATCCCACAGAAGTCTGTTGTGAACCAATTGCAATGACTATTTCCCATTATTAGTTCCATGCCTAGTTGGCTGAGGATCTTGAATTCTGTATTGGACTTATCATTTGATGTATAATTGAACGACCATTATCTGGGTATGTCTTATGGCGAGTATATGATGTAACATCCTAAGTTATATCTATCAATCTGCTTACTAAAATACTTTAGGCAATCATAATTTTGTTTAATACAATTGCTCTAGCTGTTTGTTTTATAACCTTCCAATGTGCTTGTATTTGCACTTGTATTACCAAACACTAACCTGTACTCTTGGTTTTCTTTTATGTTGGCAGCTCGGATCTGCAGTTCGCTATAAAACTTCAACAACAGGAATTTAACCAGCAATCTCCACGGCAGCAGCCTCCATCACAGCAGCAGCAGCTACAGCAACAACAGCAGCAGCAACAGACACAGACGCAGCAGGCACCTAGTCAATCAAATGGCGCAGGCCGGCCAGGACTTGTTGTTGGCCCAAGGGTACATTTACTCTACTCATTGCCACCAGTAAACATCTGATATCACACATTAGTTACAGTTGTTAGATTGTTTATGAATTGATACCTTTCATCCAATAGTTTCGAGACTGCTGCGAACATACTGGTATGTACTTCTCCGTTCGGAAATAAGTGTGGCAGATTTATCTAGGTACGCATGTATCTACACACTAAAACACGTCTAGATATCTAGACAAATCTGCGACACCTATTTCCGAATGGATGGAGTAATATGTGAAGTTAAACCTGTGAGATTCGCCAGCTTGTTTACATATCAATTTTGATCTAGGACAGCCATTCTGTTCTACAACCCCTAATCCTCAGCATTGTTTCTGCTTGTGAATCCTGAAAATTAGCTACTGTCCTCAAGTGGCATTGGTCTAGTTGTGAAACCTATGTATTGTTGCTACGATGTCAAAAACCACATGTTTTACATAAAATTAATGTATTGCACAAAATAATTATTATATATGAGCTGAGCCATGGATTGGTAAATTCCTCTATAGGTTTTTAATGATGTTTATCTTGTTTCCACTTTCACCTCACAATTAAGCATAGTATGCAATAATAATTAATAAGAATTTCTTATGCCTGGCTGGTTCATACTGTGGTGCATGAGAATAATTGTCTGAATCACTTATTTCATATCTGCAGCAGCAGAGGTCAAATGTCCCACCGCCGGCAAGAAGCGAGTCAAAGAAAGAGAAGTGCATCATCATGTAAAGATATTCCGGGAACAAGACAGGAAAAAAGAAGCGACAAGAAGCACCATACATATACTGTAAAAAAAACTTCTTGTTTCGTGCGGCAGACTAAGCTTTTTTACTCTTCAAGCCGTTTCTCATTTGTAGCCTTCTTCATTTCTTCTTTGTTTTCCCTTGTGTAAATACCCTCTCGAATCGAAAAGCCATAAAACGTTAGAGCAGAAACGCTGTCCATGTGATAACCCTGCAATGTGTTTGATGAAACCAATCGTACATCATAAACCGTGTACCTACATAACTAGGCTAAACCATGTACTGATGCTAAACCGTTGGTCAATGCTGCGTGGCTTGCTTATACTTCCCTGTTGCGAACGCTTTGTACACCAAGAGAACTCATGTGCAGACGTATCTTCTTAGTTATAAGACTTGCAAGAGAAAAATCAGAATTATATTCCAAAAAATTCTGTGTGATGTTACAGGTGCTTTCTATATGCACATCCAGTTCAACCAACGGTGCATGATATGCCGGATCCAGTGTCTCGCAACATTCAGCTTGTTTATACTTACCTACTGCGAATCGCTCTATACACTAAGAGAACTCATGTGCAGACGTATATAAGACTTGCAAGAGAAGAATCAGGATTCTCTTCCAAAAAATTACTGTGTGTGAAGTTACAGGTGCTTTCTATGTGCACATCCAGTTCAACCAACGCTGCATCGTATGCAGGATCCAGTATCTGTCACAACATTCCTATCTACATAAATCCCCTTCCAAGAACAAATTAAACAAAATTGCCGCACTGTACTGGTTAGCCAGTTTGAGATGCGCAAGCAGCGGGGGATATAGCCTTGGCTTTGGTCCGTCTTGATAAAAAGCGGGCCGTGGAGTGTCGCAATCATCCCTCTAAATAAACGGAGGGGTCACAACTCCAGCATCAAACTATCTCGATGTATACTTCCCCATTGATCCGGCCAGCGAAGAGGGCGATCAAGAAAGGGAACCTCGCAAGGCACGCCACGAAGTCTTCCTTGCTGATTTTATCGTCATCGTCAACGTCAAATGTCTCGAACAGCTTCAGCATCTGAAATCAGAGTACAGCCAGGGGTGAGTTGACTAGCGTTAGGCCAGCGTTCCAAGCGGACCTGAATATGGAGAACTTACCCCGTCATCAGCTGGTGGAAGCATGCTCGACCGCAGGGCATCGGCTAGCTGTGCCAGGGAGATGTCAGAGGTTCCGGGCACCTTGCACTTCTCGAAAGCGGTCTCGCACACTCCCTCAAACAGCGGCTGCTTCCTGATGTGCGCACATCCGACCACAAACTGTGTACATCAGGCAGTAATGTGGTAGCATGTCAGAAAAACATACAGCAACTAGCATACTACAATACAGGATATGTCGAACAATAACCCAGCTATGAGATAGGTCGCATTCAAGTCGGTACCTGTCGGAAAGTGATAGATTCCTTCTTTTCAAAATCGAAGTAGTGAAATATCTGGGAAAAAAATTACAATCTCAGCAAAGATGATAGTATGGGGTAAAGCCTGATCACAATTTTAATTTTTAAATTGAACTTGATTTCAATTTTTTTAGAGAGTAAACTTGATACAGCATAAGCGGCCACATGGAAGGATGTTACAGTACCTTCTTGCATAGAGGACTGCAATCTAGACCAAAAAGAGCCCAAAAATCTTGGGCCTTAACACGTCCACTGCAAGAGTCATTATATTTATCAGAGCATTACAAAGTAGGCATAA
Organism: Avena sativa; assembly: GCA_916181665.1. NCBI lineage: Eukaryota > Viridiplantae > Streptophyta > Magnoliopsida > Poales > Poaceae > Avena > Avena sativa. The sequence goes on from OV702280.1 coordinate 433,267,449, forward strand.
ATCCTTCTATGTATGTGAGAGCCAAAACAAGGTGCATCTTTTAAGCCATCCTTAATGACCAAGCTTTGTAATCTTCTACAGATAGCCAGTAGTTGTCAGTTAAGGGATTAAACACTTACTCACTGTCTGGGTTCATAGCCAAAAAGTGCTCCAAGAGTTCCATTGCATCTGATGTGGTTACACCATATACCTGAAAACAGATTAAAAAAAATCAGATACCAGTCTGCCAAAAAAAACAATAATGCATGGAGCACGAAAGATAAAATCAACAGCAATTATTCTTCATCTATCCTCAAATTTTTTTGAAGCGAGAGATTACCTCTAAATGCACGGTGAAGCAATTCTAAATGTACAGAAAATCATGCATTAACCAACGTTGTACCGACACACTTTCTTCAACAATAGTGCAACCTTATAATCTCATGATATTTCTTTGATAGGTTTGTTCATCAAGCTCTACATGTGTAAATCAAGAAAGACTTACTTCTTTTACCCAAGCCATTTCCACCATATAATTTGAGCAATTCGCCTGCAAACGGAAACTCAGCTTATTAGACTCAAATTCCTCCTTACTACTCAAGTGAACACAGGCCCAGCTCCAGTTGGTCATTTGAAATTATGGAAGACTCCAGATGGTAAGGAACCAAGGGCTCCAGAAAACAAAGAGCAAAGCTGGCACATGAATTCAGAATATAAATAGTGTTACAGGTGGTCTATTACCTTTCCAGCTTCTGCTGCTCTTGAAGCAATCATTGAATCAGCATAAGAATAAGAAGTTGGTAGAGCATTAAGGGCATGTGCCATAGCATAGCTGGTCTGTTGAAATAAAATGTTAGGATCACGTTGCTACAGAAACTAAAAGGTGTTGAATGGACAATTTATTTGGAAGAAAAGGAATTACATTCTCTGCAAAATGAAGGGCATTCTCTTGCTTGATCTCAGGGGGGTAGACAATAGGGAGGTACTCTACCTGTAAAAGTCAATTTCATAACGGGTGAGCTTATTGTGCAAGGAGTTACTGCCAATAGACATGAAAGACAGTGCTAAGCTGAGATGTGCAAGAATTGCAGACCTCCATGAAATTATGAAACTGGGTGAACATCTTGAACATGAGAGTTATTAGCGATATGTTTCCCCTGAAAAACAACAACAATCATGAAAGAGAACAGCACAACTGGAAACAAAAGAAGAATGTACCTTTGTAGAGAAAATTTACCATGATTGGTCAAAGTGCACATGGGGATAACGAACAACAACAGGTTGAACAGGGTAGCCAGGTATGAACGCCCCATGTTGGAATGAGATCAGGAATCTCCCATTTGTTGTAGTGCCTTCAGGGAACAACAGGACGCGCGGAAAGCTATTGCCAGCCGCCTTTCTCTGAAAGCACCTAAAATGTACCATATGAACAAAATAACTAATAGACAATCATGTTTCTTGTATTATGTTACAGAACTTAATCAACACCGATGGATACTGTAGATAACACTAAAAAGAAGCTTCATAAATGGAAATTGCAATAACCTCCTTGTGTTTTCTCTTCTGGTTAATGATTCTGTATGATAAACCTACTATGAAAAGTATGATAATTCTCCATCCTAAGAGCTACCACTATAAGCAAGAGAAATCAACAGCAGAGCTTCCATGTACATGTTAATTCTTGCCCGATAAAGAGCAAGCATGGGGTTGAGGCCTGATGAGAGCCATTCTAACCTTTATTTCATTCACAGCTGACTTCCTTGAAGCTGGCGAGAATCTATCAACGTATATAACCTATAAGATAGGTATACGTTGTCATAAAATTTGACACTTGAAAAGAACCTGAAAATTGTGATGTTTTAAGAGGAAAATGGAAAGGGACATACCTGCATTGCTCTGATGATTGTTCCAACAAATGGTATGGAATCATGGGAATCTGATGAAACAATGGTCGGGAACAATTCGTAGAAGAAGTATATGGGATCTATGTATGATACATGATTGGAGACGACTATAGGCGCAAGCTCTCTAGGCGCAGGCTTTCCTTTCCTTTTGATCCAGTGATACCTGTGCAAACGGGTGACCAACCAATATCAGATGGCACTCACTAACATTATAAGTAGAGAAAATGTGATAAGCGATATGCGGTCAAAACCACAAAATCCAGTACACATACACAAGCAGGAGAACATACTGTACAAACGATTGATTTAATTTGAGTTCATATGCTAGTTATAAGTATGTGGAGCATGCTCCAATGATGTTCTAGTATTTTTACAAGGAAAACTATGGTAGAAACTATGTGGAGCATGCTCCAAGCCTCCAATGATATTCTAGCGTTTTAACATAGAAAACTATGGTGGAAAATGAAATGCATGTACTGAAAGATCAGACAGTGCAGGACAGGCAACCATGATGGTGTTTGGAACCTGGCATTGATCATATCTACACGCTTTGACGCCTTAACAAATGTCTACGGTTTTTGTGGAACTGTGTGAAGTGATACAGTAACATCAACATTCTGACAGTTTTGGGTTTTCATTTTATCTGGCAGGCAAACTTTTCAAGAAAGATTGCTAAGCAAGGTATCTGTCACCTCCCTTAACTGTCTTTGCCTTTTCTTTTTGACATTGTTTTTATTAGACATTTTGACATTGTTTTGGCAATATCAATGAAACATAATCAAAATGTCCAACCGAGCAATAGCCATCGTACACCCCACAAACAGAATTCAGGACTAGGTCAATTTGTGTGCTTCCAGCCTGGCGTCCTTGTCTGAATCATGCACAGAACTACCCATTACGCCAAAGACCACCCATGGTCACACAGATAAAAGGACCACCTGATTCCTGCCTCAGATTAGCACAGGTGGAACCATATTCTTCGGAAGCTCGTTTTAACTAGCTTCTGAGATCGGATTGCCGAGGCATGATCACCAGCATGTTTGTAAATCTACCAATTCCAAGGGGAAGCTAACTAGACGGGACCGTACAGGAATCAGTTTCTCCTCCCAGCCGCATTAAACTGCAGGTCGTGCTCCTGTAACAAACAACACGAGGGACACGGTCCTTCACCTTCCAAACCGATGCAGCGTCGGCGTCGCCCCCACCAAACAAATCAGTGGCACGCCCACCCACACACGTGCCGCAAATCCGGAGAAATTCTGCATACCAAACGAACTTCCCCCCCCATTGCGTCATCCGTCCACAGCTTTGCTATGCTACGGCTCGTCCCGCGGCCCAATTTCTAACGATAATCTAAATTCGAAGCTTGCAAGGTCATCGCTCGGCTCAAATCTGATGATCGAAAATCGGAAGCTTGCTAGTATAAACTAAGCGACGGTCAAATGTTCAGATCAGATCGAAAAAGGAATCAGGTAGAGCGTTCAGTAGCATAAGGAAGTAGTAATCGGGCAACTGACCCGAAGGAGAAGAGGATGCACCGCGCGGAGATCCGCGTGACCCACATGAGGCGGCGGCGCCACGCCGGCATGGGGCCGGCGCCCTCCCGCGGCCGCTCGCGCGAGTCGGTCCACCCGCGCAGCGCCACCCACGTGGCGGCGTACCCGATCGCGATGGCCAGCCCGAAGAGCACCAGCCGCGCGGCCGCCACCGGCACGAGCAGCAGCGCCCTGACCCAGCAGTACGCGTCGCCCCACCCGGGCGTGTTGTTCCGGAACGGGTCTGCGGGGGTCGGGCCCCGCGACCGCGGCGGGTGGTCCTCCGAGAGGAACGCGAACGGGTCGGCTTCGCATACCGACGCGGCGTCGTCGGCGGCGGAGAGGTCGCCGTGGGTGTACGCGTGGCCGTTGGCGACGCCGCGGGTGGTGGTGGTGGTGGTGGTGATGGAGGAGTCGGAGAGGAGGGGCGTGGAGAGGGAGGTGGGGGTAGGGCTAGAGGCCATGGATGGATGGATGGATGAGGCGGCGGGGGGCGGCGCGGCAGGCCGGTCGGTGGGGACAGCGACGGCGGAAGCGGGAGGTCGGAAAGGAGCAATGGAGGAGGCAAAGTTATGGCTTATATGAAAGCGCTAAAAGCAAATTGGCCAAGCCAAGAGGAGAGAGACGATCGTTTTTTGTGGTCGTGGCCTGTGTGGATTCTTCTTATTGCGTTCCGGTGCTTCCAGAACTTGTGTTTTGTGTACTGCCCCCGAGTCAGAGAATGGTCGGCCCCGAGGGGGCTGATTTGTGGTCCTCCTTCTCAGATCTCTATAAAACAGTGAAAAAAAATGATTTGTAAAAATCGCAAATGCTAAGAAATTGCATAAACTTTAGTGAAGATTGGGAACCTATGAAAACCTAATGAAAATCATATACTTTAGTGAGGACCTTCGCCCGATTGAGAGTGTGTAGTCAATGTTGTTAATAGCTAGATTTAGAGGCTTGATATCTTTCACTCAGATATGAGATTTCTTCGGTGTGTGCATACATATCATTATGAAATAAATTTTTACGATTATTTGATCTCCAAATATATCAGACGGGTGAAAAACAATGGCATATTGGCTATTGGAGAACGTATAACACCTATCCAAGCATCCGAGGTCGTCCACTATTTTAAACATTGATAGCCGTGTCTATCCATGTTTTAGTCACTCCTTGCAAAATAGGTAAATAAAATTCCTTATAAAACCCACTTGTAGCATTTGTAGAAAAAAATTAACCCTTGTTCGGAGAGAGCTTATTGTCATTTAGCAATAGTTCGGAGATCAAAACATAAAGATAACGAAACCCATGCAGCTCCGTTCGTGGGCTTCCCCTCCACCGCCCGCACAGGCACAAATCGACCCGTTCTCGTAGACATGTGGGTCCCGTGAGACGCAGTTCGGACAGGTACGGGTGACCGCACCGAGGTAAGCAGGGAAGCAGCGTAGACCGTAGAAGAAGGTGCGCGTGGAACTCACCTGGACGTTTTTTAAAAAATTTCCTGCGCTCTTTCTCCGGGTCGAGCCCGGACGCTGGTGCGCCACGGTATCGCGCACCACCGACCCACGTACCCCGCGAGGCTGCCATAGGGGCCCCACAGAACGAGTCAAATGATGATATAGTCTCTCCCGGGCATTTTTGCTAGCCTGTCCCTTGTTGTATTCGCCAGTTCGTCGTGTCGTATGCAATGGACCGTCCATATACCTTTTCTTTTTTGAACGGAAAAATAATGGGGCCGTCCACACTCGTGTAACGTGTCGCCACCTGAGTTTAAAATCTTCGTGCGAGTCGTATGGTGTACAAATTTGGTAGTACTAGTACGAGTAGACTTTTATCAAGAAAACTTCTGGCATGCTGTCGTACGCATATGCATTTCTTTAAAAAACAGTTATACCGCAAATAAACGAAGAAAGTCCACATACACCCCCCTAAACTATATTGTTTCCGACGGTAGCCCCCCAAACCCATAACCGTCATACTTAATAATTCCCTAAACTAACTAAAACCAGACAACTAACCCCTTGAGAGCGCCGAGAGCTGTTTTCGGCGCCGGTTTTGCTCACATGGATAGTTGTTTGACAACTAACCCCTTTACTTCAACTAACAGTTATACCCCGCACGCTGATAAATCCCCACCTCGTCAATTTGGGGTTTCTCTGTTTTTTCCCCTTTCTTCTCTTCCCTGTGACGTGCATGGCGGCTCACGGCCAAGCAAGTTTCAGCTCTGCTAGGGGCGGAGCTTCCTTGCGCCGCTGCCGCCAGCGGCCGATCTCCAACCACCAGCTTCCATCTGACCATGCTTCGGCCAAGTCCTGTGACTGCAGATAGATGATGCCGCAACAGATATCTTGGAGCGACGACAACGGTGGCCGTAGATACCACAATTGCAGGATACGGTCGGTATGTTTCCATGTCTTGTCTATGAAATTTGATCTATTTCTTCATTATTTTTGTTTCATTTCTTAATTTCATGGTTTTCTGAATTTTTGTTTCTCAGATTGAGGGTGGATGTCAACACCCGGATTTTTTAATCCTAGATGCGTGTTATGCCATACATCGCAATCCCAGGATTACCATTTTTGCGAGACATAACAGAATTGGATACCATAGTACTTCATCCATTACAAACGATACATAAGTTCTTACACAAATAGGGATCTCATGATCCAGTTCTTAATACAACATCACGCAGTGGAATACGTAATAATAACGGTAGCGTAGACGAAGCTCCATCTTCGGGGTCACAGGCAATGCTAACGATGGGAGGTGATCCTAGTTGTCGTAAGCTTCCTGGGTTCCATCTTCCAGGTACTCCTCTTCATAGTCTGGCCATGGGAATAGCAAGGGACAAAGTCATGAGTACTCTTTAAGTACTCGTAAACTAATACTAACAGGTAAGGGGGGTTTTGGATAATAGGACACTAGGCTCTAGGGTTGTTTTGCAAAAATCCAGGTTTATCTCTACTAAGTTCCAAAGTTAATCACAATTTTATAACTTCTAAGTGGGATCTTGTAATTCAGGTCACAACTCTGTTGTGGTCAAGTCAAAGTCTCAATTTATTTTACAAGTTATTTTGAAAAGTCTGACGGGGGAACAGTATAGCCACTCCAACTGTCCATAACCGCGGACGTGGCTATTCGAATAGTTTGACACTCTGCAGAGATTGTACACTTTCACCACAACATTCGATACATCCGTCAGGAACAAATCCTGAATTCACCATACTCAGTATGCGGATAATCAATCCTAACCTTTCAATTACACGCCCTAGTATAAGCACCTCTCCTGTGAGTTTGGCCTCCCAACCATGACCACTGTCATCTTGGGTACTGCACAGGTGGACAATCTTCACAAGGTAGCCTCAGCTCAGACCTTGGCCGTGAGGGAACTAATACTAAGAAATATAAGTTTCCAGTCAAGCCCTACCCAATATTCAGGTATTGTGGTTGTACGCTAAAATTGGAATGGTATCGCATCCAGACAACCATCAGTTTTATAAAGGGCTAAGGCTCATGCCTCAACATTTTCATCACCAGAATCATCAAGTGTTTGGAAACACATGTCCAAAACATTTCAATAGAATGATCCATCATTCCAAGGTTTTCATAACCATTTTTCCACCAAGTATTCCCATCTAAAAGTTGATCAAGTTTTATGCTTAGCACTAGCATCTACAGGTGGGAGTAATACTAATGAGGGGTGGTAAACTAGTGGAGTTTTAACTAGGTTCAAACTCATATCTTGGGCTGTTATCAAGGTTCCTAGCTTAGGCCAAATTTAATGCTCTTGATGCAACCTTCAACACAACTGTCTAATATCTACCAAACTCTTAGGTAGACTCTAAGTAAGCTTTGATAAAGAAATAAAGTAAGAAGCTTGCACGTAAAACTAGGAGTTGGTTTATCAAATGGGTATGATCACATATGCTTAAGGCATATAGTAGTCATATCACAAGTAAGGGTTTGTGGCATCAGTAGGGTATCTTGCAAGTGTTAGCTTGCATCAATGTCAATATAAGCTTGCATAGGTATAGTATCTTGCAAGTGTTAGCTTGCCTTGTGCAGAGCAGTGGTTGAAGTTCTCCTCGGCTTCCTCTTCGTAGTATCCTCCTTCCTCCTCGTATCCTTGGTCGGTACTAGCGTCTATGAATAAATACGAGGTACACAATCACCAAACAATACTTAACTACTTGCAATCATCACACACAAGGGTCCTATAGATGATATAGCATCATCTCTAACATTACAAGGTTAAATCCTGGTTTAAAACTTTTTATTTTTAGAAAAGTAATTTCTACTCATTGAAAAATTACTTAAGATTTAATATTCTCCAAACTAAACATGGGATCATGTTGACACATGTCATCACCACATATTGTAGTCCATGGGAATGTGATTTAAAGTGGTGTCATAATTTAATAAGGTTTTACCCTTTTATTTTAATTAATTAAGGTGGCTAGAAATGCTTATGAAGCATTCTTTTATTACTTGAACATTATTTCTGCAAGTAAACCTATATATTTTTATATATTCTGAAAGGTATGGTTAAATGTGATTTTTGAGAGTTGGAATCAACTCAAAAGCTTTTATGGTTTAAATTTGAAAAATGTTTGAATGCAGAAAAGCTTCTGTCTTGTTATTTTTACTATGGGTGATCTACAGATCCAAATGACTTGAATCCAACGGACTTGGATTAAGCATTCACAGACCTTTCCAACAAAATTGGTTTCATTCAATTTGGTACACTGAATCGATCTGGGTTGATTTTTGAAGTTGGGTGCTGAAGTGTGTTTGAATTGAAATAGAAAAAGATTAATTTGAATTGCTGGGCTGCGCGGGAAAAGTTACTGGGCCGGCCTGCTAAGCGCAGTGCTCCCGCGGGCTGCTTAAGTGGGTGTCCCCACTCGTCAGTGACACGGGGCTGGGTGAAGCGGTATGGGCAACGTGGATCGTTCGATCTAGTTCTAATCCAACGGATGTGGGTCATCGTCGACGCGAGACAACTCCGGCGAGAATGAAACCTAGCGCGGCCAGTGAGGGGTGCTGGGGGCTCACTGGGGTACGGGCGAGGGTCGGCGAGGCGGGCGAACGACGAAGTCGACGATGGCGAACCTCCTGGTACCGGTGGCTTCTCCTGGGGCGACTCCAATCGCTGGCTCCTTTCTTCTCCGGCAGCGGCAGGCTCCAGTGAAATTCCGGCGAGGTGGTGCTCGCCTTGCTCTGAGAGTGGTGTGGCACGGTCAGTGGGGAGAGGGGAGTGATATGGTGTGAAGAAATCGGGCGGGGGTGGCCTCTATTTATAGTCGAGCGAGGGGACCGTCGGGGCGCACGGTGAGCTCGTCGGGGGCGACGTTACAGGCGGATAATGGCATGGGCAAGGGTAGGGGACGGTGATGTGTCTCCTGGCGATGCTCAACGACATGGTCGCGAGGCATGGGGCGGTGTGGTTTGGTCTGGAACGGGCGGTGCTCTGCGCGACAGAGGCGGCGTCTTCGACGGCGGGCGGTGGCTGTATGGCACGGGGCGACAAACGGGGGTGTCTGGCGGTCTCCTGGGTTGGTGGTGATCGTGTGTGCACGCGGTGAGGGCGGCGCGCGGTCTGTGGACGCTGGTCGAGGGTGGCGCTCTGGCGCACGCTCGGCATGGTCTGGGCGTGGCTTGTGCGCGTGGTCCAGGGCTTGGCAACGCTCGTGGCTGGGACAGGGAGTGGCGGTGGACGGTGGGATGCCTCCCAAACAAGGTTGGCTCGGCTAGTTCTTCCTCTAGCCTGCTGTCGACTATGGGGTGGCATTGAGGTGCTCGACTGTTCACCATTAATGGCAATGGCAAGCTCACAGGGGTGCTAGTGTTGGGCTAATCTTTCTAGATGATCTACTGAGTTGTGTGTGAGCTAACTAGGGAACAAGTTAGGCAAGAATCACTGCACACTATAGTGTTTGATGTTTTGTTTGATTTGTGTTTGCAACCTGTTTGATGAAATGGCCGCATGAAATCAAGTTTTGAATTTTGAAATGATTTTTGGTGGGTTTGCTAGATTGGTTCTGGTGAGTCTGCAGATGCTTGGGTTTTGAAATTTGAGCGTGTTTGAGTGGGTTTTGGAAAAGGGGGATCTTCCCATATGAAGAAGATTCAATTTTGAATTGTCATTTAAACTATGCATTTGAAAGTTTCTGGATGATCACAAAGTGGGCCTTGATACCTTGTTATGAGTATATTCAAGGGGTGCAAAGATCCAGAAAAGTTTCTATTAGGTTTTGAAAGTTTGAGACAGCCAAAGTAGGCATGGGAGTTAAATTTGTCAAAATGACCATTCACTTAATATATTTGTTTTGATTTACTTGTCTTTAGGAAAAGTGTGGGAAATGTTTTAGATGATGTTCATTTCACCTAAGAAACATTTTACAAGCAATGGATCACACAAACAAGGTGGTTTTTAAATAAATTCAAAATCCATGCATACACATATACATGCATTCATGAGTTTATTTAGAAAAGTTTTTGTTAACCCTAATCTTGATGATTAGTGTTTGATGATCTAAGTTTGGTATTTTTGGGATGTTACAAACCTTCCCCCCTTAAACAAAATCTCGTCCCGAGATTTGAAAAAGGACGAAAAGATTACCTAGGATTTGAAGAGATCGGGAAACTCCGTCCTGATGTGATCTTCGCGTTCCCAGGTAGCTTCCTCTTCTGTGTGGTTGCTCCACTGAATCTTGAGAAACTTGATGCTTCGGGTTCTGGTAGTTCGAAAGGCTTCTTCCAATATACGGATGGGTACTTCGGGATACGTCAGGTCATCATTGATATCTATGGTCCGGTGATCGATATTCGTGAACACTTCGGTCTTCTCGGGGACTTCGAGACATTTGCGAAGTAACGAGATATGGAACACATTGTGCACAGCTGACATCTCTTCAGGTAGTTCCAGTTGATAAGATACTTCTCCTCGACGGTTCAGAATTTTGAAAGGTTCGATATATCTGGGGGCTAGCTTTCCTTTGAGTTGGAAACGCTGCATTCCCTTCAATGGCGACACTTTCAGATAAACAAAATCTCCTATGTTGAAGGCGAGGTCTCGATGTCTCTTGTCGGCGTAACTCTTCTGTCGAGATTGGGCTGTCTTGAGGTGCTCACGAATCTTGTGAACCTTCTCTTCTACTTCTCGTAGGATGTCGGGTCCGAAGATCTGACTCTCTCCTACTTCCGACCAGTTCAAAGGGGTGCGACACTTTCTTCCGTACATAAATTCAAATGGGGCCATTTGCAAACTGGCTTGGTAACTGTTGTTGTATGAAAATTCTGCAAACGGCAGACAGTCTTCCCACTTGGATCCATATTCTAGCACACATGCTCTAAGCATATCTTCGAGTATTTGGTTTATTCGCTCCGTTTGTCCATCGGTCTGAGGGTGATACGCGGTACTGAAATCTAGGCGGGTTCCTAAACCTTCTTGGACTTTCTTCCAGAATCTCGAGGTAAACTGAGTTCCTCGATCTGATACGATGTTCTTGGGGACTACATGTAAACTAACGATTCTAGCGATGTACAACTCTGCTAGCTTCGAACTCTGATAGGTGGTTTTGACGGGCAAGAAATGGGCTACTTTGGACAATCTGTCCACTATGACCCAAATAGAGTCATTTCCTCTACTAGAAGTAGGTAGTCCAGTGATAAAGTCCATTCCTACAGAATCCCATTTTCATTCCGGAATTTGCAAAGGTTGCAACAATCCAGCGGGTCTTTGATGTCCGGCCTTGACTCGCTGACATATATCACACTTGGCGATATAGCTTCCGATTTCTCTTTTCATCTTATGCCACCAAAATTGCTCTTTCAAATCTTGATACATCTTAGTTCCTCCGGGATGGATAGAATAAAGAGTATCATGAGCCTCCTTCAAGATAACTTCTTTCAACTCCGAATCTGCTGGTACACAAAGGCGTCCTTTGTACCACAGAATTCCTTCTTCGTCCTCGGTGAATCCGGGTACTTTGCCTGTACCGATACGACGCTTGATTCCGTTGATACTGGCATTTCCTTTCTGCGCCTCTTTAATCTGACTGATCAAAGTGGGCTGAAGTTCTATGCTAGCCAAAAATCCTTCACTTACTAATTCTATTCGAAAATCTTCCATCTCTTTGTGCAAACTTGGTTGCTCCTTCAAAATCATGGAGTTCAAGCGGCACGGCAATCTGCTAAGGGCATCGGCTACCACATTGGCTTTACCAGGGTGATAGTGAATGTCCAGGTCGTAATCCTTGATTATCTCAATCCATCTTCTCTACCTCATATTCATCTCCTTCTAAGTGAATATATACTTTAGGCTCTTGTGATCCGAATAAATCTCACAACGGTTTCCCATCAGGTAATATCTCCATGTCTTCAGGGCTAGAACTACGGCTGCGAGTTCGAGGTCATGGGTTGGGTAATTTTGTTCATGTTGCTTCAATTGTCGCGATAGATAAGATATAACTTTGCCTTCTTGCATTAGCACACATCCGAGACCAATCTTGGATGCGTCACACTACACATCGAAGGGCTTCGTGATATCCGGCATGATCAAAATTGGGGCTGAAATCAATCTCCTCTCGAGTTCTTGAAAACTCGCTTCACATTTGTCGGTCCATTCAAACTTCTTGTCCTTCTTCAGCAATTGGGTCATGGGTCGGGCAATACTAGAGAATCCTTCTACAAATTTGCGGTAATATCCCGCCAATCCGAGAAAAGCACGAACTTGGGTTTGAGTGGTTGGGGCTTGCCAATCTTCTACATCTTTCACTTTGGCAGGGTCAACGGCAATTCCTCCGGCTGATACAATGTGACCGAGGAATCCTACCTCCTGTAACCAGAATTCACATTTGCTAAATTTTGCATACAGCTGATGCTCTCTAAGGGTCCCAAGAACGGTCCTTAGGTGTAGCTCATGTTCTTCTTCTGATCTGGAATAAATCAGAATGTCATCGATGAAAACAACGACAAACTTATCCAGGAAGTCCATAAAAATCTTATTCATGAGGTTCATGAAATAAGCGGGGGCATTGGTTAATCCAAAAGAAATGACTGTATACTCGTACAATCCATATCTGGTGGTAAAGGCAGTCTTTGGAATATCCTCTGCACGAATCTTGAGTTGATGATAGCCAGTTCTAAGATCAATCTTAGAAAACACCTGGGCACCGGTCAACTGATCAAACAAATCTTCTATCTTAGGCAAGGGGTACTTGTTCTTGATGGTGACATCATTCAACTTCCGATAATCCGTACGCAAACGGTTACCTCCATCCTTCTTATCCACAAACAAGACAGGTGATCTCCATGGGGACGCACTTGGTTGAATCAATCCGATTTCTAACATGGAATCCAGTTGCTTCTTCAGTTCTTCTAGTTCTGACGGGTTCATACTATAGGGTCTCTGGGCTATGGGTCCTGTTCCGGGGATTAGTTCGATGATAAACTCGATATCCCGATCTGGGGGCATACCGGGCAAAACATCTGGAAATACATCGGGGTATTCACAGACTATCTGAACTTGGTCAATGGTAGGTTGGGCTATACTCTTGTTACACTTGAATTGGCGAGGTAAGGTTTCAGATATATGCTCGACTGATATTCCGGTGGTACTAGTCATGGTGATGGCTTTCTTGGCACAGTCAATCAATCCTTTATGTTTGGACATCCAATCCATTCCTAGTACTACTTCCAAACCTTTAGTTCCGAGTACTATTAGGTTAGCATAAAAATCTATGCCATGGATTCGGATAGGGACGGCCTTGCAAATTTGCCTAGCCTTGGTGGTTGATCCGGGAATTTGTACAATCATCACATGCTTCAATTTGGTTGGTTGAATTTTACTAGTGCAGGCAAATTCTTCGGTGACAAATGAATGCGATGCACCAGAATCAAACAACACTCTTGCAAGTACTGAATTAACAGAAAACATACCCAGCACGACGTCTGGCGCTTCCTGAGCTTCTTCAGCATGCATGAGAAAAAGACGGCCATTGCGGTTGAGTGAATTCCCTGGGGCAAATCTTCTTCCTGGCTGGACACGACGTTGTTGCTGAGCTGGGACATTGGTATTAGGGGATGTAGCATTCTTCTTGTTGGGGCACTCGTTGGAATAGTGGCCTTTATTTCCGCAGTCATAACAGGTCACTTGTGACTTGTCCTTGGCTGCGACAGGCACAACATTGCTTCCAGTCCTCGGGGCAGTGTTGGGGTTGGCGGTAGCATTGTTGGTGTTGAACTTGGGTGGGGCACGGGTGAAATTGTTAGAGTTGCCGGGGTTGTTGTGGTTTCCTCCGGGTCTAGGGTTTCCACGGTTGGGGTAGGTCGGACGGGTCATAGGGGGTCTGTTGGTTCTTGGGGCAAATCCTGGAGATGGGTTGGGGCGATACTTTGGGGTCTGATGGGTTCCTGGTTGATGCATCATGCGACGCTTGCGGTTCTCATTGGCCTGGTTGATCTTTCCTTCCATCTGGATAGCAGAGTAGACAAGGGCTTCAATGTCCACAAAGGGAATATTGACTAACACTGTCTGCATCTTGTCATGCAGACCATTCAGGAATCTTTCTTTCTTCTTGGCTTCGGTGTCTATCTCGTCCGGGGCATACCTAGCTAATGACAAAAATTTGTCACGGTATTCCACTATGGTCATCCTTCCTTGCTTCAACTCTCTGAACTCGTCTCTCATTCTCTTGATTAAACCTGGTGGCACATGGGTTCTGCTAAACTTGACCTTGAATTCCTCCCAGGTCATCATCTGGCCTCCGGTCATGGCACGAACACTGTTCCACCATGCCCTGGCATCTCCGGCTAGATAATGGGTGGCAAATAGAACTTTCTCATTGGCTTCCACTCCGGCTACTTCTAGGTTGTTTTCCATGGTTTGCAGCCAATCATCGGCGTCTAGGGGTTCTTCTGACTTGGTGAAAACGGGTGGGTTGGTATTCTGGAAATTCTTGAGCTTAGATCCGTGGTTGTCCTGATTTCCATGGCCTTGGTTGTTGTGGGCTAGCTGGGCTATCTGTTGCAGAGTGGCTAGGTTGTCTTGACGTTCCGCTCTTTCAGCTTCGCGGTCAGAAGTCAACATTTGTAGAATCTGCAACATCGGGTCCGGGGCTAAACCACTTCCTCCTCGTGGCATCTGAAGATTGATATAGATCATGAGAAAAGAGGGAAATTGCTAAGGTTTTGGGTTTTTGAAAAGTTTTTAGAGTTTGACTCAGGTTTTTCAAGGAACTTGCTTCTTCATTCATTCATTCACTCGATACAATGCACACCACAGCAAGGAACAACAGATGGTTTTAAGAACCATTCTGGAAACTACGATACAGTGGGACCGACTACCACTCACTACGCTAGTGCTCAGTGCTACTACTCCTCGGAGTCTGTGGCTTCATCATCTTCAGCATCATCGATGAAGGCGAAATCATCCTCATCGGTGAAGAAGTCCATGGCCTGATCCTCCAGAAAATCATCGTCATCTCTGAGATAGGAGTAAGGGTCTCCACGAAGATCCTCTCCGGCATTCTCCCTTTCCTCTAACTGCATGTCTCTCTCGTGGATGGTCTCTTCCAGAGATGAGATGCGATGGCGAAGACGGGCAATAATGCGCTCCTTCTTGTAGAGTTGACGGCAGCGAGACTTGCGATCCTTTGCTAGCATGGCGATGGTCTGGTCCTTCGTCTTGATGATGGCAGACTTGTGGTTGCAATAGTCACGGCAGTTGTCCAACTCCTGCTGACGATCATACATCATGAAGCTAAGGTGGTCCAATTGAGTCTTCATCTCGGGGTGGTATGGGGCTTCCAGTGGTTGTCCATTTGCATCACGTCTTGGGCAAAACTCAAAGCGAGTACCCTTAATCTGATTGATGCTCTGCCCACACAGACGGGAAAGAGCTTCCTGCATTGCTCTGGCAAGTCCATCGAGCCAGTTGTTTTCCCTCAAGGTAAACTGAATTCCCTCCGCAGTGGGAGGTTCAATCTTTCCTTGGAGACTTGCAACAATTAGCCACTGCAGGTCTTCTCCTCCTTGATCATTGAGCTGAGCTCCAAAGAACTCGGGATGCGGACGCTCCAGAAGTTCTGAAAGCTGATCCAGATCCCTCTCAAAGATAAGGTCTCCTCCATTCCCAAGTTGGTAAAACTTTCTGTACTTCACGTCCATCTATAAAAATAGAGGATGAGTAGATTAGCAGAGTGATCAAGTGTGTCAAAATTTTATCTATTTTGCAAGAGTTTTTGAGGAACATGAAGTTTTATTAAAGAATTAAAGAGGTAAGAATGAGAATAAGTTTTCGTAAATATTTTTGTTCTTTGGTTTTGAAACTAAGTTTTTGGTTCAACTTCCAATCTAACTAGGGTCTCCTATGGTCAGGATGGCTCTGATACCAACTTGTCAACACCCGGATTTTTCAATCCTAGATGCCTGTTATGCCATACATCGCAATCCCAGGATTACCATTTTTGCGAGACATAACAGAATTGGATACCATAGTACTTCATCCATTACAAACGATACATAAGTTCTTACACAAATAGGGATCTCATGATCCAGTTCTTAATACAACATGAGGCAGCAGAATACGTAATAATAACGGTAGCGTAGGCGAAGCTCCATCTTCGGGGTCACAGGCAATGCTGACGATGGGAGGTGATCCTAGTCGTCGTAACCTTCCTGGGTTCCATCTTCTAGGTACTCCTCTTCATAGTCTGGCCATGGGAATAGCCAGGGACAAAGCCATGAGTACTCTTTAAGTACTCGCAAACTAATACTAACATGTAAGGGGGTTTTTGGATAATAGGACACTAGGCTCTAGGGTTGTTTTGCAAAAAGCCAGGTTTATCTCTACTAAGTTCCAAAGTTAATCACAATTTTATAACTCCTAAGTGGGATCTTGTAATTCAGGTCACAACTCTGTTGTGGTCAAGTCAAAGTCTCAATTAATTTCACAAGTCATTTTGAAAAGTCTGATGGGGGAACAGTATGGCCACTCCAACTGTCCATAACCGCGGACGCGGCTATTCGAATAGTTTGACACTCTGCAGAGATTGTACACTTTCACCACAACATTCGATACATCCGTCAGGAACAAATCCTGAATTCACCATACTCAGTATGCGGATAATCAATCCTAACCTTTCAATTACACGCCCTAGTATAAGCACCTCTCCTGTGAGTTTGGCCTCCCAACCATGACCACTGTCATCTTGGGTACTGCACAGGTGGACAATCTTCACAAGGTAGCCTCAGCTCAGACCTTGGCCATGAGGGAACTAATACTAAGGAATATAAGTTTCCAGTCAAGCCCTACCCAATATTCGGGTATTGTGGTTGTACGCTAAAATTGGAATGGTATGGCATCCAGACAACCATCAGTTTTATAAAGGGCTAAGGCTCATGCCTCAACATTTTCATCACCAGAATCATCAAGTGTTTGGAAACACATGTCCAAAACATTTCAATAGAATGATCCATCATTCCAAGGTTTTCATAACCATTTTTCCACCAAGTATTCCCATCTAAAAGTTGATCAAGTTTTATGCTTAGCACTAGCATCTACAGGTGGGGGTAATACTAATGAGGGGTAGTAAACTAGTGGGGTTTTAACTAGGTTCAAACTCATATCTTGGGCTGTTATCAAGGTTCCTAGCTTAGGCCAAATTTAATGCTCTTGCTGCAACCTTCAGCACAACTGTCTAGTATCTACCAAACTCTTAGGTAGACTCTAAGTAAGCTTTGATAAAGAAATAAATTAAGAAGCTTGCACGTAAAACTAGGAGTTGGTTGGCGAAGACGGGCAATAATGCGCTCCTTCTTGTAGAGTTGACGGCAGCGAGACTTGCGATCCTTTGCTAGCATGGCGATGGTCTGGTCCTTCGTCTTGATGATGGCAGACTTGTGGTTGCAATAGTCACGGCAGTTGTCCAACTCCTGCTGACGATCATACATCATGAAGCTAAGGTGGTCCAATTGAGTCTTCATCTCGGGGTGGTATGGGGCTTCCAGTGGTTGTCCATTTGCATCACGTCTTGGGCAAAACTCAAAGCGAGTACCCTTAATCTGATTGATGCTCTGCCCACACAGACGGGAAAGAGCTTCCTGCATTGCTCTGGCAAGTCCATCGAGCCAGTTGTTTTCCCTCAAGGTAAACTGAATTCCCTCCGCAGTGGGAGGTTCAATCTTTCCTTGGAGACTTGCAACAATTAGCCACTGCAGGTCTTCTCCTCCTTGATCATTGAGCTGAGCTCCAAAGAACTCGGGATGCGGACGCTCCAGAAGTTCCGAAAGCTGATCCAGATCCCTCTCAAAGATAAGGTCTCCTCCATTCCCAAGTTGGTAAAACTTTCTGTACTTCACGTCCATCTATAAAAATAGAGGATGAGTAGATTAGCAGAGTGATCAAGTGTGTCAAAATTTTATCTATTTTGCAAGAGTTTTTGAGGAACATGAAGTTTTATTAAAGAATTAAAGAGGTAAGAATGAGAATAAGTTTTCGTAAATATTTTTGTTCTTTGGTTTTGAAACTAAGTTTTTGGTTCAACTTCCAATCTAACTAGGGTCTCCTATGGTCAGGATGGCTCTGATACCAACTTGTCAACACCCGGATTTTTCAATCCTAGATGCCTGTTATGCCATACATCGCAATCCCAGGATTACCATTTTTGCGAGACATAACAGAATTGGATACCATAGTACTTCATCCATTACAAACGATACATAAGTTCTTACACAAATAGGGATCTCATGATCCAGTTCTTAATACAACATGAGGCAGCAGAATACGTAATAATAACGGTAGCGTAGGCGAAGCTCCATCTTCGGGGTCACAGGCAATGCTGACGATGGGAGGTGATCCTAGTCGTCGTAACCTTCCTGGGTTCCATCTTCTAGGTACTCCTCTTCATAGTCTGGCCATGGGAATAGCCAGGGACAAAGCCATGAGTACTCTTTAAGTACTCGCAAACTAATACTAACATGTAAGGGGGTTTTTGGATAATAGGACACTAGGCTCTAGGGTTGTTTTGCAAAAAGCCAGGTTTATCTCTACTAAGTTCCAAAGTTAATCACAATTTTATAACTCCTAAGTGGGATCTTGTAATTCAGGTCACAACTCTGTTGTGGTCAAGTCAAAGTCTCAATTAATTTCACAAGTCATTTTGAAAAGTCTGATGGGGGAACAGTATGGCCACTCCAACTGTCCATAACCGCGGACGCGGCTATTCGAATAGTTTGACACTCTGCAGAGATTGTACACTTTCACCACAACATTCGATACATCCGTCAGGAACAAATCCTGAATTCACCATACTCAGTATGCGGATAATCAATCCTAACCTTTCAATTACACGCCCTAGTATAAGCACCTCTCCTGTGAGTTTGGCCTCCCAACCATGACCACTGTCATCTTGGGTACTGCA
Source organism: Avena sativa (assembly GCA_916181665.1). Classification (NCBI taxonomy): domain Eukaryota; kingdom Viridiplantae; phylum Streptophyta; class Magnoliopsida; order Poales; family Poaceae; genus Avena; species Avena sativa. Next base: position 433,286,277 of record OV702280.1, read on the forward strand.
CAGGTGGACAATCTTCACAAGGTAGCCTCAGCTCAGACCTTGGCCATGAGGGAACTAATACTAAGGAATATAAGTTTCCAGTCAAGCCCTACCCAATATTCGGGTATTGTGGTTGTACGCTAAAATTGGAATGGTATGGCATCCAGACAACCATCAGTTTTATAAAGGGCTAAGGCTCATGCCTCAACATTTTCATCACCAGAATCATCAAGTGTTTGGAAACACATGTCCAAAACATTTCAATAGAATGATCCATCATTCCAAGGTTTTCATAACCATTTTTCCACCAAGTATTCCCATCTAAAAGTTGATCAAGTTTTATGCTTAGCACTAGCATCTACAGGTGGGGGTAATACTAATGAGGGGTAGTAAACTAGTGGGGTTTTAACTAGGTTCAAACTCATATCTTGGGCTGTTATCAAGGTTCCTAGCTTAGGCCAAATTTAATGCTCTTGCTGCAACCTTCAGCACAACTGTCTAGTATCTACCAAACTCTTAGGTAGACTCTAAGTAAGCTTTGATAAAGAAATAAATTAAGAAGCTTGCACGTAAAACTAGTGTTAGCTTGCACATTCGCTAGTAGTATTAGGCTTGCATAGTAATTAGCTTGCATAGGTATAGTATCTTGCAAGTGTTAGCTTGCATTGGTATAGTATCAGCTTGCCTTGTGCAGAGCAGTGGTTGAAGTTCTCCTCGGCTTCCTCTTCGTAGTATCCTCCTTCCTCCTCGTATCCTTGGTCGGTACTAGCGTCTATGAATAAATACGAGGTACACAATCACCAAACAATACTTAACTACTTTCAATCATCACACACAAGGGTCCTATAGATGATATAGCATCATCTCTAACATTACAAGGTTAAAGCCTAGTTTAAAACTTTTTATTTTTAGAAAAGTAATTTCTACTCATTGAAAAATTACTTAAGATTTAATATTCTCCAAACTAAACATGGGATCATGTTGACACATGTCATCACCACATATTGTAGTCCATGGGAATGTGATTTAAAGTGGTGTCACAATTTAATAAGGTTTTACCCTTTTATTTTAATTAATTAAGGTGGCTAGAAATGCTTATGAAGCATTCTTTTATTACTTGAACATTATTTTTGCAAGTAAACCTATATATTTTTATATATTCTGAAAGGTATGGTTAAATGTGATTTTTGAGAGTTGGAATCAACTCAAAAGCTTTTATGGTTTAAATTTGAAAAATGTTTGAATGCAGAAAAGCTTCTGCCTTGTTATTTTTACAATGGGTGATCTACAGATCCAAATGACTTGAATCCAACGGGCTTGGATTAAGCATTCACAGACCTTTCCAACAAAATTGGTTTCATTCAATTTGGTGCACTGAATCGATCTGGGTTGATTTTTGAAGTTGGGTGCTGAAGTGTGTTTGAATTGAAATAGAAAAAGATTAATTTGAATTGCTGGGCTGCGCGGGAAAAGTTACTGGGCCGGCCTGCTAAGCGCAGTGCTCCCGCGGGCTGCTTAAGTGGGTGTCCCCACTCGTTAGTGACACGGGGCTGGGCGAAGCGGTATGGGGCAACGTGGATCGTTCGATCTAGTTCTAATCCAACGGCTGTGGGTCATCGTCGACGCGAGACAACTCCGACGAGAACGAAACCTAGCGCGGCCAGTGAGGGGTGCTGGGGGCTCACCGGGGTACGGGCGAGGGTCGGCGAGGCAGGCGAACGACGAAGTCGACGACGGCGAACCTCCTGGTACCGGTGGCTTCTCCTGGGGCGGCTCCAATCGCTGGCTCCTTTCTTCTCCGGCAGCGGCAGGCTCCAGTGAAATTCCGGCTAGGTGGTGCTCGCCTTGCTCTGAGGGTGGTGTGGCGCGGTCAGTGGGGAGAGGGGAGTGAGATGGTGTGAAGAAATCGTGCGGGGGTGGCCTCTATTTATAGTCGAGCGAGGGGACCATCGGGGCGCACGGTGAGCTCGTCGGGGGCGACATTACAGGCAGCTAATGGCATGGGCAAGGGTAGGGGCCGGTGCTGTGTCTCCTGGCAATGCTCAACGATATGGTCGCGAGGCATGGGGCGGTGTGGTTTGGTCTAGAACGGGCGGTGCTCTACGCGGCAGAGGCGGCGTCTTCGACGGCGGGCGGTGGCTGTATGGCACGGGGCGGAAAACGGGGGTGTCTGGCGGTCTCCTGGGTTGGTGGTGATCGTGTGTGCACGCGGTGAGGGCGGCGCGCGGTCTGTGGACGCTGGTCGAGGGTGGCGCTCTGGCGCACGCTCGGCATGGTCTGGGCGTGGCTTGTGCGCGTGGTCCAGGGCTTGGCAACGCTCGCGGCTAGGACAGGGAGTGGCGGTGGACGGTGGGCTGCCTCCTAGACAAGGTTGGCTCGGCTAGTTCTTCCTCTAGCCTGCTGTCGACTATGTGACGAGGTTTAATCTCGTCAATGCCCATTGTTATGGACTTGGGTTTTGGAGAAGATGGGGATGCTGGAGATCGTGGCACGGTTAACAAACAAGCAACCAGGGGACACGAGATTTACCCAGGTTCAGGCCCCCGGAGGGAAAACCCTACTCCTGCTTGTCTGCTCTTGATTACGGCGGAACCGAAGGTTACAGGGTGTGCAGATTCGATTTGGCGTGGATGCGTGTGCGAAAGTATGAGTCGAGTTGGTCCGGGGTCCTAGGACGTACCCTCCTGGCCTTTATATAGACTTAGGCAGGTCTCGGGCATAGTCCTAGTCGGTTACAAGTTCTAGGGCGTTGCCCTTTTGAATTTCCTATCTAAACTAGTCTTGCTCTCCAAGGATCCGAAGTTGTCATGGGCCTTGGTCACCCGAAAATCTTCATGGGCCAGCGTATGTCTGCCGTGGGCCTTCCTTGGGCTGGACTAGGTATGCTGAAGTTACGTACCCGTAGGGTATAACCATGTCAGTAGCCCCCGAGTGATCAGTCGAATCGTAGATTCGGTTGAGGACTCTTCCGTTCTTTGGGAGCAGCTATATGTTAATAGTATATGTGTGTAGGGATTGTTGATGCGTGTGCCTGACTCACCCGATGGATCAGGGCCAGCTAACTGTCTTAGGACGAAACAACACGATCTTCTTCAGGTTCGGGTCCCTTAACCCGAGCCTGGAACATATGCTGGCGTAATTCAACTCAGGCCGCGGAGGTCTTATAGAAGTGGAATTCCAGTGATTTTAATTGGTGCACCCAACGCATCCGTCAGGATTTTTCATCGTACCTGCCGGTACGGATTCATACTAGCAGAGCGCAGTCAGGTGTGTTGCCAGGCCATCAGATGATATTTGTAGGTCTTATCTTTGCGTCGCAGACGCAGCATCTGAACATTTATCACCTCGGGGGTGCTTCGGGTGGCCAAGGAGATTGTTGCTCACTCAGCGTTTTGTTGGGGCAGAGTTGCCAAAAAGTTTTTGCGTGCTGATCTGAAAGATCGCAGTCGAAGATTTCATAGGGTGCGCGACCAGTGCTCCCTATGGGAGTAGCCGCCAAGTGTCTGTTCGAGTCGTATACTCGAACGGAGACCTTTAGTTCAAGCATTGTTTCAATCATTTGGTCCGCAGGACTCGAAAATTTTCGGTTGCTTAAATCCATCCTTCCTATGGGAGTATCCCCCGAGTTCGTAGTGGAGTCGTAGACTCGACGTAGGACTCAGAGAAGTAATTTTGTCTTCATTTGTCCACCGGGTGCGCGGCCAGCGCTCCTGATAGGAGTAGCCCCCCAAGTATTTAGTCGAATCGTAGATTCGAGTGAGTACTTTTAGCCGTGGAGCCGAAGTGGTGCTAGTATAGCTTTTGATGACGTTAGTGCTTACGATTGATGACCTCAAGCGTCTGCTACGCCAGAGATGACTTGACTAGACGAAGCGTGGGTCCCACTTGCTGACTTTGAATTGACCGGTCACGCGGGGCGTGGAGATGATTACGGCGCCTCCTTGATTTCAGCGCGTAGTGGACGGCGTGGTAACGACGGTTCGTTGTGGTGTTGACACGTGTACGGCCAGATCTACTGTTGGCGTTAGGTCTTCTCGATGGACGGCCAGCGTGCGTCGTCTTCGCTGTTATAATCCTGGGTGAAATCTTAGTTTGTTTTTCACCGCACCAGTTCATCTGTTCACCGCTTCCTTGTTCTTGAGCGATTCTTGCTGCGCGCTTAGCTTTCCTTCCACATTTCCTTTGTTCTTTCTGTGTTGTCATCGCCACCACCGCTGCAGCGCCATGGGGAAAACAAAGAAGTCCTCATCTGCGGTTGGGACCAGCGCCGCAGGAGGCAAGAAGAGCACCGCCGCTGCTCGCGTCACCGATGGTGGCTGGCGGCGATCAGAGACGCGAGAGAGCGATCTCCGCAAACTGCGCGAGCGGGGCCTGATCCCGCAGGATACGACGGCCGTCAAACTCCCCGGCAATGAGGTAATCCCCCGTCCCTCATTTGGGTACCGGGTTATGTTTCTTGCCTTCATATTGTGCGGTTTTTCGTATCCAGTCCATGACTTCCTTCGTGGACTGCTCTTCTTCTATGGGGTTCAGTTGCATCATCTGTCTCCCAATTCTCTTCTCCAGATTGCTTGTTTCATCACCCTTTGCGAGTGCTGGCTGGGCATTGAGCCGCACTTTGGCCTCTTCCGGAAGCTTTATTCCGTGAAGAGGCAGTCTGGTTCGGATGGTGTGTATCCCATTGGGGGTTTCATCATCTCCCTCAGCCCCAATGTGCAATTCTTTTCCTTTTCCATGTCCGAATCTGTCCAGTACTGGCGGAGGAAATGGTTTTACATCCGTGACTCCGTGCTGCCTGGGCAAGATTTTGGTCTCGTTCCTTTTGACCCCTCCCAGTTGATTGAGAAGAAAAGATCCTGGAAAAACTAAATCTTAGACGGTGAGGTGGCGGAGATAGAGGCTCTGTACCGTCGGGTGGAGGATCTCCAACTGATTCCTGAGAAGGAGGTGAACGGTGTCGACATCATCCGGACGTTTCTTGAGCGTCGGGTGCAGCCTCTCCAAGCGAGGGCGCACCCGATGTGTCTTTACTCTGGGCGCCGTGATCCGACGAGGGTTTCGAGTGAGAAAATCTCCGAGGTGGAACTTGACAAAGCTCTTCGCGCGCTATTGAAGTTCAAGGCCGACGAAGAAATCCCGGGGAAGTCGCAGACTCCTCCCTTTTCTTCGACGTTGGCCGTACCGAAGGTGTAGATTTGCGCACGTAGTGCTCCCCTTTTGTTTTTGTTGACTGTGTATTTGTTTCCTTTGTTTGCTGACAAAGTTCCTTCTCATCTTGCAGAGCTTCAAAGTGCCGGGCATGGCACCACCGTTGCCCGAAAGGTATCCGAATGCCCCGGATAATGAAGTGGTGGACTCCGTGTCCGAGCTACCGTCAGCGCGATCCCCAGCGGAGGGTGCCGACGAGTCGAGTGAGGACCATTCGCGCAAGCGATCACGGAGTTCCAGCGAATCTTCGGATGCTTCGACTCCGCCGACTCCCAGGAATCCTCTGGGCCAGCGTCATGATGATGTTCATGGGGGTTCTTCCTCTCCTCTTCCTGCCATTCCTGTGCGAGCTGTTGCTCCGCACCCGCCAGCAAAGCGGAAGAAGGAAGAAAAGAAGGAGGAGAAAAAGGAAGAAAAGAAGGAAGAGAAGAGGACCCGAAGGGCTTCTCCTATCTTTGACCTGAGCGCGTTGGGCTCGTAAGTTTTCTTGCTGCCTTTGTTGTCCTTTTTCCTTGATGGTGTTTGCACCTGTGTTGATTGGCTTCGTATGCAGGCAATCCTCCGACGGCTCTAGTGATGGTGGGCAGGAGATGATGGGGGAGTCGAACATTGCGTCGCCTCCTCCTCAGACTGTGGCGACTTCTGGCGACGTTGCGCCAGTTCCTCCTGTGCAGGAGAGGCTGGTGGTTGCGCCCCAGAATTTCGCAGGCGGGCCTGCGGGTTCGCCTTCAGAGCACGTACGTTTTTTTGCTTGATCTTACGGGGGAGCCCCCGAGTGTCTTCGAGTGCTGATGTTTTTTTTTGCTTCTTTGTGTTGGGCGTAGCCCCCAAGTCCTGTTCTTACTGCTATTGCGTTTTTCTGCAGCCTTTTGTCCAAGAGGCCAAGCGGCTGGTGGAGGAGCGCCTGACGCTGGAGGCGAAACTGCGGCAGCTCCAAGGTATTCGTATGCCTCGTAGTACTTCTCTTGCTTATCCTGGTCCTGTTCTTTGACACTTGTTTGTTGTAAATGCAGAGGAGCATAACGACTCTCTCCGTGAGGTCGATGCTCTGAAGAAGAGCCTTGGCCAATCGGAGCAGAAGGCCGAAGCTGCCGCTGGTGCGAGAGAGCGCCTTGAGCTGGAGCTGACAAAGGCAGCCGAAGCGAAAGAGCATCTGCAGCAGGAGGCCGCAGATCGCGAGGAGCAGCTGGCCACCGTTGCGGCTGCTCGTGAAAGAGGGGTGGCGGATAAGCTCATGGCTGCTGCCAGGGCTATTTCGGGTGAGTACAAGCTTTTGGACTTGCTTCTTTTTCTTCGGATCTTCTTCTATGTTGCCTTTCTTGATGTTTTCTTCTTTTTGTCTCAGATGCCGCAGGCATCGAGTTCGACCGCGGTGCCCTGGAGCACGGGAGTGCTCTAGATGATGCCACTGTAGCGGTCGAAGACCGCTGCAGCACCGTCGTCAACTCCCTTGCCAAGGCGAAGGAGGTCCTTGGTCGCTTCTACCAGGAGCTTTTCCCGAAGGGCGCATCCCTTGAAGATGTGGATGCCCTGGCAGAGGCTCTATCAGGCGAAGCGCCTGGAGCGTATAAGCGCAAGCAGAAGGGCATCGGCGCGTCCGTCGGGCTGGCGATGGCTATGGCGGCTGGGGCGGAGCTGGACCTGCCCCAGATCACTTCTCGGATGCCGACGGCTGCGGATGGATCCGAGGTAGCCTTCGCCGCCTACTCCGCTCGCTGCAGACGATATGGGCCCAAGCTCATTGACTTGCTGTCTGAGTACGCGCTGCGGCAGCAGGGCGAGGCCAAAGCTAGGCAGTCCGGTTCTGAGGCGACTCAGTGTCCTGCACCCTAGGCATAGTAGACGTAGGGTAGTTTGGAGTCTGCTTTTGTTTGTAAATATCTTTTGTAGTACCATCCTTGTGCCACGTAGTGGCCTTATATATTTTAATGAATTCCTCCGAATTGTGCTCTATCCTTGGCTGAATGTCTGTGTGCCTTTCTTTTTTCTGCTGCTATAGGTTCCTTCGGGTGCTGACCCAGTTGACACTTCATCCGAAAGGCCCGTGCGAGCGTCATTGGATGATTCCTCGCGGCTCGCGTTTCTTCGAGATCGCGTGCGCAGCTTGGAGAGAGATTTGCTTGGGTTACGCGGTCGCGCTGATGTATGGAAATCCAAAGCAGACCATGGTGCAGCCAGAGAGGAGTATTTGATGGCGGAGCTGGGTCGGCTGTCCGAGCAGCTGCAATGTAAGTTGATCCTTCTTTCGGTCTGTAATCCAGTTATTCGGGTGAGCCTGCTGGCCTTACTCTTGCTTTGTGTGTTTGTCGCAGGTGCCAATATTGCTCCGAGGGAAGAAAAGGAGCATATTGCTGTTCGAGTCAATTGCTTGACTCAACGGGACATGGAGGCCGGCGGCTTCTTCTGGATGGATCGTGATCGCGCCATAGTTCTGGCAACGGTGCAGGATCGTGTCTACCAGGTTTCGCGGGTGCTCCGCCAGGTGCAGACATCACTGTCCTCGGTGTTGCACGTCATGTTCCCGCTGGATGCCGTGCCAACGACCCTTGCAGGTCTCCTTACGAAGTTTCGGAATGCCGGAAATGTCAAGGAGCTGGTGCGGCAGCAGCTCGTCGTAGGGGTGAAGGCTGCCTTGTCTCTTGTAAGGGTGCACCGCCCTGACGTAGATTTGGCTGCTGTGGCGACTGGGCCACCTCCTCGGCCAGATGGTGGCGAGTGGGACATGCGTCCGTATTACGCGGCTGTAAGGCAGTATGCCGAACAGATTATGGATTTTTTTGAGCAGCGTGCTCAGGTTATTCTTCAGAATAGGTAGGACCTGAAAATAAACAGATAGATGTAAAATTTGTATATTGCGGCTGGGCGTTTCTGTGCCCTTTGTTGTAAAGGTTTGTGAGCACGCAGTGCTTTGATTGAGTACGTGCCCTTTTCGTTTGCCTGACGTGGTCAGCTACTCAGGTGTACACGTTTGGTCCTCAGTCGATGAAATCGTGAGGTGGGGGGAGCCCCCGAGTGCGTTTGTAGCATGTAGTAAAGTTGCAGAAAAATAGTCAACCGAAGGTTGGGGGCGAGACACTTAGCTTTATTTATATCGTAATGGAGGAGGTACATTGTTCGGCTGAGTAGCCTTGGCTGAAAGCCTTATTGAAAGTAAAAGGGGGTAGGTTGCTACGGGTAGAATCGTCGCAGGTGCGAGACGTTCCACGGGTTGGAGTATGCGACTCCCGACTCCACGTGCTTGAGGCGATAGGCGCCACCTGGGATGACCTCGGTGATGGCGTAGGGTCCTTCCCATGGGGAATCGAGTTTGTTCGGTCGCTTTTGCTTGAGTCGCAAGACGAGGTCTCCTTCGACGAAGGACCTTGGGCGCAGCCGACGGCTGTGATAGTTGCGGAGGCTTTGCTGGTACACCGCCGATCTAGCTACTGCTATATCCCGTGCTTCGTCGAGTGTGTCGATGGCATCTTCGAGTGCAGCCGTGGATTCGGCTTCGCTGTAAGCGACGACTCGTGGAGCCTGGTGGCGTACTTCGGCTGGTAGCACGGCCTCAGCTCCGTGCACCATGAAGAACGGTGTGTAGCCGGTGGAGCTGTTTGGCGTAGTCCGTAAGCTCCATAGGACAGACGGTAGCTCTTTCGTCCAGTTTCCAGCTTTGTGCTCGAGTGAGCTCATGAGGCGCTTCTTGATGCCGGCGCCGATTAGGCCGTTGGCCTTTTCCACTTGCCCGTTTGTTTGCGGGTGTGCCACCGAGGCATACGTGATATTGATCCCGAGGCCTTCGCAGAAGTCTTGGAATTCTTCGGAGATGAAGTTCGATCCGTTGTCGGTGATGATGCTGTGCGGTACGCCAAACCTGTAGACGATGGATTCGAAGAACTTGACGGCGGTTTTGCCCTTCTGGTTAGTGACTGGCATGGCCTCGATCCACTTGGTGAATTTGTCGACTGCGACCAGTAGGAAGACGTGTCCTCCTTTCGAGGATTTTGGCAGTTTGCCGATCATGTCGAGGCCCCATTGGGCAAAAGGCCAGGCTATGGGTATGGGTCGAAGTTCGGACCCAGGTGCGTGCGGTTTGTCGGCGAACCGTTGGCACCCGTTGCATCTTCGGACGATGTCCTTCGCGTCGCTCATGGCCGTTGGCCAGTAGAATCCTGCTCGCAGAGCTTTGGTGACGAGGGAACGACTGCCTGCATGGTGGCCGCAGATGCCCTCATGGATATCTTGGAGTATGGCTTTGCCGTCGTCGATGGTGACGCACCATTGTAGCACACCCGTAATGCTGCGTTTGTACAGCTCGCCGTTGATGATGGTGAAGGCTTTTGACCGACGAGATATGCGCCGGGCATCTGTCGGGCTGTCAGGCAATTCTTCGTTTATCAGGAATTGGAGGTATGGACGTGTCCAAGTTTCTTCGACTGCCATAACCTGCATCAGGTTGACCATGGCAACTTCGGTATCCAACTTTTCGGGTCCTTCATGACCTTCGGGTAGCGTAGCCCCCGAGTGTTCTGCTTCTTCGGGTGATCCCTTGGGGAATTTCCGTTTGATGGATGGCACGCAGATCTGTTCGAGGAACACACCTAGTGGCACCTTTGCACAAGTGGAGCTGATGTTGGCGAGTCTATCAGCCTCCTCGTTGCTCTCTCTTCCAACGTGCCGAAGTTCGCAGCCGTCGAATTCTCCTTCGAGTGCGTTGTATAGCGCGCGGTACGCGATCATGTTTTCGGCGTGTGCGTCACACTCATTCATCGTCTGCTGTACGACAAGGTTGGAGTCACCGTAGATGAACAGGCGCGTTGCGCCGCATATTTTTGCCATCTTCATGCCATGGATGAGGGCTTCGTATTCGGCCTCGTTGTTGGAGGCTCTGAATTTCATCCGAAGGACGTACTTAATCTTGTCACCTTGCGGGGAGGTCAGTATGACTCCTACCCCTGCTCCGGCTTCGCGTTTGGAGCCGTCGAAATGCATTGTCCAGGACTGCGACATGTCTGGGGTGTCAGGCAGCTGCAGCTCCATCCAGTGTACCAGGAAGTCCGGAAGGACTTGAGATTTGATTGCGTGTCGCTTCTCGTAGACGATGTCCAAAGGTGATAGTTCAATGCCCCACAGGGCCACACGTCCTGTGGCCTCTGGGTTATTCAGGATGCTGTTCAGGGGTGCCTCGTTGACAACCATCACCTGATGCTCCTGGAAGTAGTGGCTCAGTCGTCGAGCCATCATGAACACGCCGTAGGCTAGCTTCTGGTAGTGCGGGTACCGCTGTTTTGTCGGAGTGAGTACCTCGCTGAGGTAGTAAATTGGGCGCTGGACCCCATGGGTCTTGCCTTCTTCGGGTCGTTCGACCACGAGTACGGTGCTGACCACCTGGTGTGTGGCTGCTATGTACAGCAGCAGGGGCTCGCGCTCCTTTGGCGTGACCAAAACGGGCGAGGTGGAGAGGAGCCGCTTGAGGTTTTCGAATGCGTCGTTGGCTTCTGGTGTCCACTCGAACTTGTCTGCCTTGCGCAGCAGCTGGTAAAATGGTAGGGCCTTTTCGCCCATGCGGCTGATGAACCTGCTTAGTGCCGCTACTCGCCCTGCGAGCTGCTGAACGCCCTTGAGGTTTTTCGGCTTCTCCATTGTCATGATGGCTTTGATTTTCTTCGGGTTCGCTTCGATCCCTCGTTGAGAGATGAAGTACCCGAGCAGCTGACCCGAGGGGACGCCGAAGGCGCACTTTTCTGGATTGAGCTTGATCCTGTAGCGATCGAGGTTGTCGAACGTCTCGCGGAGATCGTCGATAAGTGTTCTCGCCTCCTTGGTTTTTATGACTATCTCGTCGACATAGACTTGGACATTGCGACCGATCTGGTCCTTGAGGCAGGCCTGCATGCATCGCTGGTACGTGGCGCCCGCGTTCTTTAGCCCGAAAGGCATTGTGTTATAGCAGAATACTCCGAACGGTGTGATGAACGCCGTCTTCTCTTGATCTTCGACCTTGAGTCGAATCTGGTTATAGCCTGAGTAGGCGTCGAGGAAGGAGAGCTTCTCACAACCTGCAGTCGAATCGATGATCTGTTCGATCCGAGGAAGAGGGAAATGGTCCTTTGGGCAGTGTTTATTTAGTGACGTGAAGTCCACGCACATCCGCAGGATGTCCGTGTCCTTCTTCGGGACCATCACCGTATTTGCCAGCCACTCGCTTTCCTTGATTTCCCGGATGAAGTCTGCTGCGAGTAATCTGTTGATCTCCTTGCCGATAGCTTCGGCACGTGGCTCCGACAGTCTTCGGATGGACTGCTTGACTGGTTTGGTGTCTAGGAAGGCATTGAGTGCATGCTCGGCGAATTCCCTGGGAACTCCTGGCATGTCCGTAGGACACCAGGCGAATATTTCCTAGCGCTCACGGAGGAATTCGACGAGCGCGTCTTCCTATGCGGTGCTGAGGTCGTTAGCGATCAGCGCCGTCTTGGATGCGTCTGTCGGGTGGACCTGCACTTTCTTGGTGTTGACGGTGGAGTCGAAGGACATGTCGGGTGCGTTCTGCCTTGTGACTGGGGGTAGCCCATTGTCCGTCTCCTCGCGAAGCCTTACGAGCTCGTCTTGCATGCCGAAGGACTGGGAGATTTTGTTGAAATCCCTGTCGCATTGGTCTGATCGGGTGAAGCTCCCGTGGACTGTGATGACGCCCCTTGGTCCTGGCATCTTGAGTAGTAGGTATGCGTAGTGTGGGACGGCCAGGAACCTTGCGAATGCTACACGTCCCAGGATGGCGTGGTATTGCGACAGCCAGTCCACCACTTCGAATTCTAGGCGCTCCTGCCGAAAGTTGTCCGGCTTCCCGAAGATGACGTCGAGTCCTATTTTGCCCAGGGGGAAGATGCCCTTCCCAGGGACAATGCCGTGGAACGTTGTGTCTGATTGTTCCAGGCTGCATTGCGGGATCCGCATAGCCGCTAGAGTGCTTGCGAACATTAGGTTGATGCCGCTGCCGCCGTCCATGAAGACGCGACTCATCTCAAAGCCTCCGATCTGCGCCTCCAACACCAGGGCAGCATGACCTGGGCGAGGGATCTGGAAAGGGTGATCCGCGCGAGTGAATGTAATGCAGGACTCCGATCCACTGAGGTACTCAGGGATTGCAGGCGGAGTTGCCACGGCCAAGTTGATTTGTCGGGTGATTTTCTTCTGCACCCTGTTTGTGGGGCGTCCCTTCTGTATCATATTGAGTGCTCCTTTTGATGGGGGATATGGGACCCCGGTGTTGTTTTGCGCTGGTGCGACTGGTTGGTTTTGGCCTCCAATAGGCAGCGGTGGAGGAGCTCCGTGTGCTATTTCACCTGGTGCAGGTGCATTTCCGAACGCAGGAATTGGAGCTTGTTGTCTCATCTGCATCATGCCTTCGCTGAGTTTCTGGAACTCGCGACAGTCCTTGATCATGTGGCTAGCTTTCTTTTTGCCATCTTGTTTGTCGATGTAGAAGTGGATGGTGCATGGACCCGAAAGTTTGTCGAATGCTGAGGGTCCGTTGTCGCGGTCGCGGCGTTGCCACGACTGCGTTGGTCGTCCGTTGTCGCGGAAGTTTCCGCTGCGGTATCCTCCGCTGTTGCGGCTGTTGTCGTTGCGGCGGTCGGCGTAGCCGGCCGCGACCATGTCGGGTCCGTCGCGGTCCTCGTAGACGCGCGATCTCCTCTTGCTGCGGCGTTCGCGTCTTCGGTCGTAGTCGTCCTCTTCATCTGATTGCGGTCGCTGGATGCAATCTTCGCCGTCTGCCCAACTGTTGGCGATTTCCATGAGGTGGTCGAGTGTCTTGGGCTTTACACGCCCAAGTTCTTCCTTGAAGTCTGGGCGCTTGACGCCGTCCCTGAAGGCGTCGATGGCCCTCTCTTCGGAGATGTGTGCTGCGGAGTTCTTGGTCGTAGACCAGCGTAGTATGTATGAGCGAATAGATTCACCCGTTCTCTGAGTGCAGGCTCGCAATTCTTCGATTGAGGCGGGCCTCTTGCTGGTGCCTTTGAAATTTCGGATGAAGCTGTAAGAAAGCTCCTCCCAGCTTCGGATGGATCCTGATGATAGGCTGCTAAGCCAGACTCGCGCCGCGCCTGTCAGCTGCAGCTGAAGGCATTGCATGGCGGTTTCTTTGTTACCTCCGTGAAGCTTAACGGATGACAGGTGGTCACTGAGCCAGGACTTTGGATCTTGCGTGCCGTTGAACTTCGGAGTATCCGAAGGAAGCTTGAAGTTGCGTGGCATCTGTGTTCTCCGAATGGATCTGCTGAAGCATCGAGCTCCGCAAAGTTCTCCTTTGTCTTCATCCATCTCAGATTCGGATGAGCATGCGCGTTTGGCGCATGCTTTGTCGATCTTGCGTTGTGTAAGCTTGTCTCTGGCGTCGTAGTCGCGTTTATGGCGGTGCGAGCTCTTCTTTCTTCGAGGAAGATCGTGCTCCTCTTCTTCTTCAGATGAGGGTGTGGGACTCCGGTCGCGCCTGGCCGGAGCTTTCTTCTTTGGCTCCGCAGGAGCGTCTTCATGGAGCACGGCTCCGATTAGTCCTAGTCCGGTGAGTGCGGACCTATGCATGGCCCTTTTCGGGTACCCCTCCGGAGGTGGGTGAGCCGCGAGATACGCAGTGGCTGCCATGATCGCAGCTTGTGGCGTCTTCGGGGTGATGTTGCCGTCAGCGTCCATATACATGAACGATGTATGGAGAGTTCGGGTTACTTCACGCCGCTCCTTAGGGTCCATGTTTTCCACCCGAGAGCGGTGCTTGTTTCCTTGATTTCCGTTTGTGCTAGAGCCGGGTCCCATGGCGGAGAGCTCAGCTCGTCGCGCACTGGATTCAGAGGCTTCTTGCTTGCATTTGTCGAGCGTCTTCTACATCTCGACTTGTTTCTTGTGCTCCTCGATGAGGAGGTAGTGGTATGCCCTCAGCAGATCACGTGGGGAGTCTAGAGGTAGGACTATTTCGCCTGCGACGGCGCGGCGTGCTTCGACCCATCCTTCTTTGCTAAGTTGGATGAGGTGGCCTCTGTTTTCCCCGTTTTTGCCGTTTCCGTCCTGCGGGTTGGGGTTGGGCGGCGGGTTAGGCGTTTCTTCGTCGGTTTGGATGACCGCGGCGTACAGATAGCGCCTGCAGATTGGTTGGCTGCTGCCGCAGCTTTCGGATCCGGAACCGTAGGTCCCTTTATCCGAAGGTGGATCGCACAGATCGGAGTTGCAGCTGCTGCTGCTGTAGTACTCATCTGTTGATGATGACGTGCATAGCACGGGGTGTGGAGCCCACGAAGCGGGCCTGATTGACGGCACGGGCACCCGCTCAGGGAGACGGAGGGTGCCAGTTTGTCCCACCTGGAAGCAGAAGCTCCCGAACAAAATCTCGAGTCCGTTGCCTACGGGCTCGAAATCGCTCATGGTGGCCGGCGAGTGGGCGGTGAAGTCGAAAGCGCCAAAGAGGAGGTGATTCTTCGTCGCCGCGGAGTTGTAGATCGATCGGGTCGGAACCGTCACGACCGCACAATCAGCAGCCCCAGTTCCCACAGACGGCGCCAATTGACGAGGTTTAATCTCGTCAATGCCCATTGTTATGGACTTGGGTTTTGGAGAAGATGGGGATGCTGGAGATCGTGGCACGGTTAACAGACAAGCAACCAGGGGACACGAGATTTACCCAGGTTCAGGCCCCCGGAGGGAAAACCCTACTCCTGCTTGTCTGCTCTTGATTACGGCGGAACCGAAGGTTACAGGGTGCGCAAATTCGATCTAGCGTGGATGCGTGTGCGAAAGTATGAGTCGAGTTGGTCCGGGGTCCTAGGACGTACCCTCCTGGCCTTTATATAGACTTAGGCAGGTCTCGGGCATAGTCCTAGTCGGTTACAAGTTCTAGGGCGTTGCCCTTTTGAATTTCCTATCTAAACTAGTCTTGCTCTCCAAGGATCCGAAATTGTCATGGGCCTTGGTCACCCGAAAATCTTCATGGGCCAGCGTATGTCTGCCGTGGGCCTTCCTTGGGCTGGACTAGGTATGCTGAAGTTACGTACCCGTAGGGTATAACCATGTCACTATGGGGTGGCATTGAGGTGCTCGGCTGTTCACCATTAATGGCAATGGCAAGCTCACAGGGGTGCTAGTGTTGGGCTAATCTTTCTAGATGATCTACTGAGTTGTGTGTGAGCTAACTAGGGAACAAGTTAGGCAAGGATCACTGCACACTATAGTGTTTGATGTTTTGTTTGATTTGTGTCTGCAACCTGTTTGATGAAATGGCCGCATGAAATCAAGTTTTGAATTTTGAAATGATTTTTGGTGGGTTTGCTAGATTGGTTCTGGTGAGACTGCAGATGCTTGGGTTTTGAAAGTTGAGCTTGTTTGAGTGGGTTTTGGAAAAGGGGGATCTTCCCATATGAAGAAGATTCAATTTTGAATTGTCATTTAAACTATTCATTTGAAAGTTTCTGGATGATCACAAAGTGGGCCTTGATACCTTGTTATGAGTACATTCAAGGGGTGCACAGATCCAGAAAAGTTTCTGTTAGGTTTTGAAAGTTTGAGACAGCCAAAGTAGGCATGGGAGTTAAATTGGTCAAAATGACCATTCACTTAATATATTTGTTTTGATTTACTTGTCTTTAGGAAAAGTGTGGGAAATGTTTTAGATGATGTTCATTTCACCTAAGAAACATTTTACAAGCAATGGATCACACAAACAAGGTGGTTTTTAAAGAAATTCAAAATCCATGCATACACATATACATGCATTCATGAGTTTATTTAGAAAAGTTTTTGTTAACCCTAATCTTGATGATTAGTGTTTGATGATCTAAGTTTGGTATTTTTGGGATGTTACAGTGGAGTAGGGTGTGACAGATTCTGTTGTGTGGACGGTCAGATGTCTAAATATCAGAGAGATTTAGTGAAAGACCTGTGAGATGTTGTGTGGGAGAAAAGTGAAGAAATTGAGATGCTCAAATCAGAGCTATTGCAGGTGCATCATGAACTGAAGATGAAGGACAAGAATGAAGAGAGAGTGGGGATGGTCCATGCGGAGAGAGTTGTGATGGTGCATGATGAACTGAAGATGAAGATGCATGAAGGTGGAGGATTTTTTTTGCTGATTTGGATCATTTCTATAGCTTTTGTTATGTATTCTAGGATGTGCATGTCTAGCAACTGAAACTATAGCGGCTAAGTATTGTGGGATGTACCTTGTCATGTGCTCAAATTTGGTAGAAAAATTGTGATATCAAATTTGCCAGAAATTTGTGTTTATGCATCACTAAATTTGTCACTGATAATTTGGCAGAATTTTTCTATTTTGTGTTTATGTATCACTGACATATCCACTTTATACAAAATAGCAGGTTCAACTTAACACATAGAACATAATAGCAGGTTCAACTTAACTCATAGAACATAATAACAGGTTCAACACCCTGAAATAAACACAAATTCCTCAGGTTCATGGGCAGGTTCAATAGCCTCCTAATTCTTGACTCCTAATCTATCATTAGCTTCATGGGCACAAACATAATCACTGTCATAACTGCAATCACTTCCAAGCACGCCCAAAACCCGAACCAAACCCCACCTCGACCACTCCGAAAGTACAGAGAACAGCAAATTTTTAGGGTTAGAACATGCGCTTACCTTCTGCGGTCGATGCGCTGCCATCGAATCATCACGTAATACCGTTGATCGTCCCATCTGCGTTGTTCGCCGCCGTCCAAGAATAGGGGAGGAGAGGGGCGAAGACAGGGGAGGGTAGGCATAGTCCCAAGCGGTTCGACTGTGTCAGGAATATGCAACATGTATTCCTCTGGGGCCAAAAGCCACAATATATAGTACAGCTACAGGTGCAAATATGAAGGAAGCCCCCTAACATATGGGGAAACTACAATATACAAATATATACATCTAACACCCCCCCCCTCAAACTCATGGTGGATCCACAACACTGAGTTTTGAGAGTAAGAAATCATGCTGCACTCTGTTCTGTGTCTTCGTAAAGAAATCCGTCAACTGTAAATCTGAAGGCACATACTGAAGCGCAACAACCTGAGTCTGCACCTGAGCACATGTATAGAAAGCATCAAGACCAATATTCTTGGTAAGCTCATGCTTGACCGGATCACGTGCAACACTAATAGCACTTGTACTGTCAGACAAAACCAGAGTGGGTGTGGTAATAGAGACCCCAAAATCCGCAAGTAACCACCGTAACCAGGTCACCTCAGCAGTCAGCAAGGCCATAGCATGCAACTCAGCCTCAACACTCGAACGGAAAACCGTTGTCTGTTTCTTCGTCTTCCAAGCAATGAGCGAACCACCAAGAAACACACAGTAAGCAGAAAGTGAACGGCGATCCGAAGGATCACTCGCCCACGTAGCGTCTGAATAGCACTGGAGCTGGAGGGAGCTGGAACGAGGAAAGAAAAGGCGACAAGTGATCGTACCACGAAGATAACGAAGAAGACGGAGAAGATGACTATAGTGAACAGTGGTAGGAGCAGAAACAAACCGACTCAGAATATGAACAAGATAAGAGATGTCAGGACGAGTGACAGCAAGATAAACAATACTCCCAACAAGATAACGATAACGCGTCGAATCAGGAAGAGGATCACCATCATTAGGTTGAAGCTTAACATTAAGCTACATATGGGTCTCAATAGTGCGCTCATCCCCAAGAGCAGCACGAGCAAGAAGATCCTAAATATACTTTTTCTGGGAGATGTAAAAGCCATCAGAAGTGGAGGAAACCTCAATCCCAAGAAAGTATCAAAGAGGACCAAGATCAGTCATAAGAAACTGATCATGAAGAAGAGCCTTAACAAAGGCGATATACTCAGAATCATCACCAGTAATGATTATATCATCAACATAGAGAAGAAGAAGAGTGCGTCCACGAGGAGAAGTGTGAACAAACAACGCTGGATCATGAGCACTAGGGGAGAAACCAGCAGCAGTCACTATAGAAGCAAAGCGCTCAAACCAGGCACGAGGGGCCTGTTTGAGGCCATAAAGAGAACGTCAAAGACGACAAACCATCCCCGCGGAAACAGAATACCCAGGAAGTGGCTGCATATAAACCTCCTTAGTCAAATCACCACTGAGAAAGGCATTCTAAACATCAAGCTGGGACACAGACCAGTGACGAACAGAAGCAACAGCAAGAAGAGTACGCACAATGGTCATATGAGCCACATGAGCAAAGGTCTCATCATAGTCACGACCATGCTCCTGCTGAAAACCACGAGCAACAAGACACGCTTTATAGCGCTCAAGAGATCCATCAGAGCAGGTCTTAATCTTATAGATCCACTTACACATGATAGGACGAACACCGGGAGGGGGAGAAATAATATCCCAGGTGCCAGTGCGCTCAAACGCAGCAATCTCCTCAGCCATGGCCAGCTGCCATTCAGGATGATGCTCAGCATCCCGATAAGAAGTCGGCTTGGAGGCAACAGAAAGACCATACTGACTAGGAGAGTACTGGTTGGGGGCACGACGCTGACGAACAGGACGAGTAGAGGGAAGCTCATCAGAGGAAGACGACTCAGGAGACGACGATGAAGAAGAAGGAATAGCAGAGGAAGACTCCGGAGAACAAGGAGAACTAGGAGAACTAGACGGAGCAGAGGAGGACGGTGTCGAAGAAGAGACATCAGGGGGAGGGGATCCTGAAGAAGACACAATAGGAGTAGAAGGAGGTGTGTCAGAAAAAAGAAAAAAAGAAATATCTTCCACTAGGTAGGTACCAGCGGTGGGACGAGGATAGAAAGGACGCATCTCATCAAAAGTAACATCACGAGAGATACGCATCCGACGACCAACGGGGTCCCAACAGCGATAGCCCTTATGCTTATCACTGTATCCAAGGAAGACACACTCAACAGACTGAGCGGTCAGTTTGGTGCATTTGCGAGGAGCAAGGAGAACATAACAAACACAACCAAACAAGCGAAGCATGGAGTAGTATGGAGACTGTCCAGATAGATGCTCAAGAGGAATACCACCCTGTAAAGCGGCGGAGGGCTGAATATTGATGAGGTAATTCGATGTAGCGACAGCCTCAGCCTAGAAATGCGGAGGAAGGGAGAAAGCAATCATCATGGCACGAGTGGTATCAAGAAGATGACGATGCTTACGCTCAGCAATGCCATTCTGGGCATGTGCACCAGGACAGGAGAACTGGGCAAGGGTGCCCTACTCAGCAAGAACACCTCGCAACATCTGGGAGATATACTCACCAGCAGAATCAGCACGAAACACATGAATGGGTGTAGAATATTGAGTACGGACCATGGCCGCAAAACGCTGATATATGGAGAGCACTTTACTGCGAGAGCGCATAAAATACAACCAAGTATACTAAGAAAAATCATCGATGAATAAAATATAGTAGCGATGGCCCCCTTTCGAAGCGAAAGGAGCCGGACCCCAAACATCGGAATGAACTAAACCAAAAGGTCGCTGAGATACAGATGCTCTAGTAGGATAGGGAAGCTGAATCTGTTTGCCCAACCTACAGCCCTGACAATGTAAAGACCCATCTCCTGAGACAGACCCCAGAAGACCACGATGAACTAATGACGACAGGCGAGAGTCACAAAGGTGACCAAGACGATGATGCCACTGCTGAAAGGAGCTCGTAGCAGAGGCGACGATCGGAGAAGAACTGGCAGATGAAGTGGCAGCGGAAGGAACACGAAGCCAGTCTAACTCCCAAAGTCCTGAAGAGTAACGGCTGCGAGGGCCAGCTCCAACCAGGGCCTGTGTGCGACGGTCCTGGACAACACAAGAATCAGCATCAAGAATGACATGACAACCAGAGTCAGTAAGCTGGCTAGCAGAGAAGAGATTCATCTTAAGACAAGGAACATGAGAAATATCAGGAACAGAAAAAGAAGAAGTAGAAAGGGTGCCCCGACTAGAAACTGGAAGAGAGGTACCATCAGCCGTGAAAACACGGACAGGAGAAGGGAGAGAACAAAGAGCGGACAAAAAAGAAGACTCAGAGGTCATATGAAAGGAAGCTCCAGAATCCAGATACCACGGGGACGTACCTGACTGTGTAGAAGGTGGTGGTCGCGCAGTGCCTGAAGAATCAGTCACAGAACCAGCAGTGCCTGTCAAAGAAGAGACTGTAGCAGCAAGCAGACCGCGAAGACTCCTGATAATGTCCTGATCGGAGAGAGCAACTGCTGAAGATCCGGAAGGAGCCGACTGCCCACGAGCCTGGTGCTGCTGACGTAAACTGGGATCCAATGTATAATAGGTGGCCCAAGTGTGGCCATCCTTGTTACAGTAAGAGAAGTGACGAAGAGAACCACGACGACCCTGACCACGAGCCTGCTGGGGCTGACTCTGACCCTGAGACTGCTGGTGCTGACTCTGACCCTGACCTGGAGGAGTGGATAGTATCGGCGGCGGCACAGAGGACCGCGACTGAGTCGAGGGAGCAGACGACATAGGAGGACCACGAGTAACAAGCACAGATGGAACCGCAAGAAGACCAGCACCACGGAGACGGGTCTCCTCAGCCCGAAGCTCAGACAACACCTCAGAGAGCGGAACACGACCACGAGCATTCAGCTGAGCACGTCGGGGCTCAAACTCCTGGCGGAGCCGAGACAGAAACTCATAGATGCGGTGAAACGCCAAATCCAAGCGCACAATCTGGTAGCACGAGCATATGCCACAAACAGCAGTACAGAGAGAATCAATCTGACGCCAGATAGCAGCACTCTGAGTATAGAACTCATCAATAGTGGAATCACCCTGCTGAAGAGCATGCTCCTGACGAACCACAGACAGGTAAAGAGCATCCCAGACGGCTGATAGCGCTGACGAAGATGTGCCCACTGAGCGGCAATAGTAGGGAGACTCATGAACTCAGCAGCATACTGGGGCAGAACACTGGAGGTGAGAACAGCAGCACCACGAGCATCCTCATCGACCCACTGAGTGTAGGCAGTCAGAGCGTGGCGATAGGTCCCAAGATCAGCAGAGTACTGTTTGAACTTCAGCTCATAAGCAGCAACAACACTATCATCGGCACTGTAACATCCCAGTATATAGAACCTAACGAAGGGTAGATTTAGGAATATGAATTGTTGCATGCATTCATTTGAGAAAATGTGAGTAAATTTTTTGCCAAATAAACACCTTGAGTGATCAATGTTTCTTTCTTACTTTGAGAGTAGGTTTAGTCTTAAAGGAGGATTGCTATAAACTTTGATATGATCTTAAAGGAATTTTGTGTGTTTTGAAATGAGTTTGAATTTTTAAAACTTAAGTGTTTTATAATTTAAATAATTTTGATATAAGATTTGAATCTTAAATTAATTAAGAGAAAAGTATTAGAACTTAAATCTTATTTAAAAGCAATATGGTATATGAAGTTCATTTTTATTCATAAACAAATTACAAAGAATAACTTACTGAAGTTATTCCAACCTTTACAACTCACACAAGAATAAAGAATAAAATATTCTTTATTAATAAATATATAATCTTTATTACAAATGAACCAAACAAAGATTACAAGAATTATAAAAGAAACATTACAAAAGATTAAGAAAATTACATTTATATATCTACTAACTATCCTATATCTAAAACTATACTAAATCTTCATCTTTATCTTTATACCTGCAAAACAAAGATTAAATAGAGAACAAAATAGGATTAGTGTTAGTATATTTCTCTCAGATATGTCAGTGAGATGCACTTGACAATCTCATCATTGAGAATTGTGGAAAAAGGGGCAAATTTCACCAATCTGAAAGATCCCATTTTTCACAAATTCAAGCCAAAATGCAAATGATAGCAAAAGGGACCAATTCACCAGCCAGGGTAAAAGTAGATTGGTAATAGTAAGTTCAAATTTTCTGAACTTATCTATATGTGCATAGCAGGCACACACACAAGCATGCAGATGGTGTGCTGTCGACCTCACAATGCACAGCCAATATCAGAAAAGCACATCATAGCCGTGGGGAAGCACATCAGTGCATCACTCCACCACACCACACCACACCACACCACAACACAGCCAGGGTGAATAGCAGTTAAACCAAGAACAGCAACCAAACCAACCACCCAGATCAACCCAAACATCACCAGGATGGTGACATAAGGAGGGGGATGGATCTGGTGGATAGCAAGGTCAAGACCAGGAGCTAGGAGGAGCAGGAAAGCTCAAGAGCAAGCTCAGGAGCACAGTTAAAGCAGATCAAGATCCAGACCAAGATCAAGATCAACAATCTACTACACCAACATCAAATCTTGTGGTGAGTCTCGTAAAACCATCACATGCTTTCATCAGAATATCTAAACAAAAGCATGTGTTGCTTTATGTAATGATCTCTCAATATGCACCCAAGAGGGGTGAGTCTATCCTAGAGATTTCAAGTATAAGGATAAGAAATCAAGCTCAACCACAAACACTCAAACCTCAGACCAGCATCACTGGGTTTAGTGTTATTTTTTCAACTTAGATCATTTTCATTTGATCCTATCAGATCAGGGCACATCTCTCAAAGAGAGAGTAGCACCTCTAATCCTATAAGTTTCAAACAAATTATTGACCAACTAACTAGGAATTAAATCCTAGAGCCTCAGACCAACATCATAGGCAGGCAAGATAAGAAAGCTTCCATATCATCTTATCAGTTTTAATCACAAGCATAATCAAGCTAAGCCCAGAAACAAAAACCCAATCACTTGTGTGCCAGAATACAGTGGTATCACAAGGACAAGTTCTTAATAAGCTAAAACCAATCTTTACTTAGCTTCCACAGATAAAAAGGAACAACCACTACACATCATTTTCCTGAAGCCAAATGCCAGGAATCAACCTTAAATTCATTTTATACATCCACAGAAATCATTGCAAGCAATGATTTGATTCAGTGAGTATAATCTCAGACAAGCCAACAGTATAATTGCAGTAAGCAACTACTGTCAGTATAAGCAATCTGACAGTAGAGTAAACTCTTAGATCAACAACATAATGCAATCAAGAATTTCATTAATACACTAGCATGGATCATGGTGGATTACCTCTAGAATTAGTCTGACAGGCAATTAGAAGCAACAAAGCTACTATTAATCATCAATCATAGCAAACAATCTTTTCCCATGATCAAATATTATCAACACTAGATCTAAAGCATCATAGATATGATCAATAGGGGATTATGAACCCTAATCAGAGCAAGAACTCTAATCCAGAGATGAACTCAACCAACACATAGTCACTCGACATGAAAGCCACTAGATACACAGGGAGAATCATGGTAGTAAAATGGACAAACACCACAAAGACAACTTACCCGAGGTCCTCGCTGATGAATCGAAGAGGAAGCAGAGGGGCCGACGCACCGTGGCGGCATAGGGAGCACCCAGAGGGGCACTGCAACCTGCACCTGCCACAGCGTTGGCCGCAGCAGCGCACGAGCTCAGCACACCACCGCAGGCGGGATCGCGGCGGCAACATCATCTTTTCCGAACCCTAGGGTTCGGGAATAGGGTGGAACTGACCACGGGGAAACCCCAGAGGAAAATCCAAGTGGATAGAACGAACGAGCATCGTCGACAACCCCAACTCGCACCATGGCGGCAGCCAGAACGGCCGACGACGGCGAGAATCGACGGTGGCGGCATCGCCGGCCACGGGGGCGAGTCAGAGGAGGAGGAGATAAGGTCGAGGGAGAGAGAGGAGGCAGAGTGGGCTGGGTGGGCGAAAACCCTTTGGGGTATTCATTTGATCCTGCCCTATTGGGCCACCTCGGCCCAATAAGCCCAAGGGGTCAGCCCAGGTTATTTAATAAATCTTTTGATCAATTGGAAAAGATTGTGGACGGGAAAGTACGCCCCATATCATGGAACTGTGGACGGGAAAGTACGCCCGGTTGTGCAACAAGGAGTTGATCTTTCATGGATAAAGTAACGCACCTCTGCAGAGTGTAAGAACTGTAACTTGTTACTCCCTGTTCCGGGAAGGAGCTACGAACGCGGTAGGAAAGGAACTCCATAAAAGTTCTGGTCAACCTGTGAAGGCTGATTGTCATAGTTTTTCAGAATAAAATCAACCTTTGAAGAAAGATTTACAAAAACTGCATAGTGCCAAGGATTTATAATCCGAGGTGGTAGTTAGAGCATCAAACTTCCCACCTTGCATATACTAAACTTGTTGGGTAACGTTGTTACTCATCCTTTCCTTTGATACCTTGCTTAGACTCTGAGGATTCCAAAGACGTGCCAATATATGCAGCCGAATGCCAATAAGACGTGTTATACGAGGAACCTGATCTATCCGGAGGAGTTGAAGGCGTGGACTACGAGATCCGCTACGGAGTCAATGAGGACGGGTCCACTTAAGTGTCTAGTTAGTAGTAACTAACGGAGCCGAGCAACATGAACTCTATAGAATAAGTTGTTGAGCCCCACTCCTAGTCGGAGTTGTCACTTTTAAATTTCCGCTGAACATCTTATATTTTGGTTTGTAAGTTGGATCTTTTGGAAGTCTGGAACTTCCAGTATTGTAATAATAATAAAGTGTGTACTTTTGTAATATGGACCCGCAATGTTTCTGTTGTACCACTCTGAGGGATATGAGATTTACGAAACGGTGTTCTGTAGATGTCATGTCAACGACTATAGTGTACTACACATGCAGTGCTATGCTGGGTCACCACAGGCACTCTGAGCAGCATCCTTGGCCTCCTGAGAAGCATCAACACCGAGAACAATCGGCGTCATCAGAAGAGGAGCCACAGGAGCAGGGGGCACGGCGGACAGGAGACCTCGCCGGAGAGCACACCCCAAAGACGGAGATCGCGCATGTGAACGCGCATAAAGGCAGCGAAATCAAGATAATTCGCGACATTGAAGATCATCGGGCAGCGACGGACGGCCTGCAGCGAGCAACGGCGGACGTGGAGGTGGGTGACGGCCGGCCTGCAACAGCGGCGGACGGCCAGATGGCGGCGACGTCCTGTAGCAGATGGCGGCGGTGGACAGGCAGATGGCGGCGACGGCCTGCAGCAGATGGCGGCGGCCTGCAGGAGGCGGTGGCGGACGGGCAGATGGCGGCGACCTGTAGGAGGCGGCGGCGGACGGGCAGATGGCGGCGACGGACGACCGGAGACAGCGGCAATCCGGCGGCGGAGACAGTGGCAATCCGGCGGCGGCAACGTCGAAAAAAAACGACGACGACAGGGACAGTGGTGGCTGCGACGATGTTGCAGAAAGAACGATCTAACCTAGCTCTGATACCATGTCACGAATATGCAATATGTATTCCTCTGGGGTCAAAGGCCACAATATATAGTACAGGTACATGTGCAAATATGCAGGAAGCCCCTAACATATGAAAAAACTACAATATGCAAATATATATATCTAACAGACTGCACCGAGTTGACCCTACTATGTCTATGTGGCAACCACACCCCAACCGCCGCTGGCCACGTCACCAAAACAGCTCAGGGGTTAGTTGTCTCGTTTTAGTTAGTTTAGGAGATTAAGTATGCTGGTTCTGGGTTGGGGGCTACCGTCCAAAACAATATAGTTCAGGTGTATGTGGGCACTTTCTTCGCAAATAAACGCAGAGCTGGTCATATATCTTTCCCTACTCATTACAAGCCAAATACTCCCTCCCTTATCTTTTAGATACTTGAAAATAGACTAGCACTCTAAAATAAGTAAACCTACACACTAAAAGAAGTCTACATATATATGCTTTAGAAAAATGATAGAATGTCTTACATTAGTAAATGAATGACGTATCTTTTTTCTTAGAAATTTATTTACCTTGTTCGAACCTGTGCGCTGGTCCCTATCCCACTGCTTGCTACCCGGCGGCAGGAGGGAGGGGAGACCTCATTCTTGTCTAATAGTTAGGGTTAGGATTTGTTTGCTGTTGTGCGCCGTTGGGATGGTGGGAGAGACGTCTGGGAAAATAAGTCTACCCCAACTCTACTTCCACACTAGCGACGACCTTCGAGGCGGCATCTCGAAGTTGATGACAATGTGTGTTGGTTGGTCTTTCAGACTGGAGCTTGGTCTTTTCGCTGTTCTTCAGATCTAGCAAGACCAGTTTTTCGTGTGTCGTCGACGACTGTTGTTATCCTCAATGGCACTAGCAACCAAGGTGAGGTGGTTTCTCTAGAGCGAGGATGTTGGTCCGGAGGTGGTGGATCTGTCGTTCTTCTCCGACTTCGTCGATGAGATGAGGCGGATCTTGGTTCAAGATAGCCCGAGGATGCCCCCAGTCGACGTGCCATAACGACATGTGCCTCGGTGCGTGCAACAAGACTGTTCATCGACTCACAAAGCCTTGTTGGAGGTGGTGCTATTTGGATCTTGCAATGTTGGAGGCTCATTGTCTCTTCCGTGTGTGTCTTGGCGGCGATGAAGTTGGACAACGGCCGCGGGCTTCGGTGGTTGCAGAAAACTCTAGATTCAATTTTTGTTTCTCAATCTCTTATGATTTTATATATAAAGTTCTCAAGATAATTATTTTATCTTGGTCTGTCTTCTAGTGTCCACATGTGTTACTTCGAGTAACTTGATTTTTTATTACTGAAACATGTGGTTGCTCTAAAAAAAATAGAAAAACACCCCTCTCCCTATCCCTCCCCCCACACACACGACAACTCCATATCTTCTCTTCTAGCTCCTTGCTAAGGTGTCAAATCGATCGCCTTGTTACCAAGTTCGTCAAGTCCGTGTCATGTATTTGGTTGCAACGACGACAATGTTAATCGTTACGCGTGTGCAACAATATATCCAACATTATCATTACTGACGTGGCTAGTATGGTAGTTATTCTTTGTTGTTGTGAATATAAGGAGAAAAAAATCCCGATAGATAGAAGCAACTTCTCATTTTGCTCAAATAGTTGCCACAGAAGAAAATGTATTTTTTGTCTCTGCGATTGAAACAATTATATTCGATGTGGCATAAGCAATATTAGTTGTCATAGTAACACCGGATGGACAAGTGAAGAAGTTTTCATTTTGTTATAATAGAAGAAATGGACACAAATTCTATGAGTTATAATGCAAGTCTATGGGAATGATCTTTTGATCTCATAATAGGAGCAAATTCTATGAGTTAATGATCTTTTGAACAAACTTCAGTTGCAATAGAAGCAAGTATCCTTTCAACACAAAAACTTACTACATCGAAGCATTGGAAGGAAACAAACCAATAGTTATTTCCTAGATTAATTGGATAAAATTGTTCCGTGTTCCACATGGCTGATTATTCAAAATATCAAATGCAGAACCGTTCATATAAATTTTCACACTAGTGTTATGAAACAAATAAATCTTGCACCTGAAGGTATAGTTCGAATGCCAAACCATACCTTTATAATTTTATACTCCCTCCGATTCAAAATATAAGATATTTTAGCTTTTGTGAAACAAATGTATCTAGACTCTTTTAGTGTGTAGGTTTGGATTAAACTTACACACTAAAAGATATCTAAATACATTTATTTCACAAAAACTAAAACCTCTTATATTATTAAGAAACAGAGGGAGTACTAAGCCGGAGTACAATACTTCCTCCGTCTTAATTTAGGTTGTATATAAGATTTTATCAGAGTTAATCTGTAGAATGTTTAACCAAATAGTTTGATACGACCATAAACTTATATGATGACAAATTAATATTATTATAATTATTTTGAAATATATTTTTATAATATATATATTATATTATACATATTTATATTATTTTGTATATTTTTCGTCAAACTTTGCAAAGTTTAACTTACACGCAAGATTATGCGCAACGTGACATGGGATGGAGGGAGTACATCGGATCATCACTCGATCCAGGATGTACCTAGTTGTCATTATAAAATAGTTTTGCCATGTGTGAATCGGACGACCAGCCGGCCGAAATGGCAGATCCGTCGCCGCCGGCACGGGATATCCCAGCTCGCATCAGCCTGGATGAGACGGCGTGATGAGATCTCCCCCTTGTGAAATGGCTCTGTCCTCTGGATCGTATATTAATCGGGATCGGCGATCTCAGGATCACAAATATTTTATACTGTAAATATTTTAAGGAAACCTAACTTTCTCTGGTCACTAATATGACATGTTTTGGCAGACTAATATACTGTAGTACTCCGTAGATGAATTAGTAGAAAACGTACTGTCGTCAGCTACGTCGCTCTCTGCTCCTGCTGAGGTTATTGATTTCATTTTTCCTCGCTCGATGCACTGGTGACTGATGGATGGCTGAATCCCATGGCGTGAGAAGATCAAGGTCAGCTTGGTCGCGAGCGATGCCCGGGTTGACAAATGTGGAGTGTCTCGAGCGCCAACGAAACGCTGAAATAAGAATGGAATGGGTAACCTTTAGCGTACCGCCGGTACACTTTGTTATTACTCCCTCCTCATATTAGTTAACTCAAATTTGTTTAGATTTGGACGTACCTAGCACTAAAACATGTCTAAATACGTTGAATCTTGAAAAAATCAAGTCAACTAATATGGATCGAAGAAAGTATAAAAAAATTGTAAATCATGATTTTTTTAAGAAAATCTACTCCCTCAGTTCTAAAAAGGATATTGGAAATTTGACCAAATTCAAATGTATTTATATAATATAAATAGTATCTAGATATATTTAAATTTATATAAATATGTGCCATATTTTTTAGACACAGGGAGTAGTATATTTGTTTGTACTCTACTAAACTAAAAGAAAGACGGTATTCCAAACTGCCATCTTTGCGCTGAATCATCATCATGTTCTGACTGACTAGAGGTTGTTTTCGTCAACACGATGTTCGCTGGAGCTTAAAGCATCTCCACTAGCATTTTCAGCACTTTTTTTATTTCTGGACTGCAAAAAAGCTCCCAGTTCCATTTTCAACCACCTTTTTTGTCGGATTTAGTCCATTTTACATCCGGCGTTCACATGCCAAACCCAGATCGCTGGGAACCGACTGAGAACACTGGACGAAGCGAAAAACGGGTGGACCAACCCTATCGACGACACAACCCATGCTCCATCGTGATTTGCCCCCCCCCCCCCCTCACCCCCGCGGCACAAAGCTTTCCCCAGCTGCCCTGTTGCCACCATGTCCTCGGCGGCGAAGCCCCGCCCCGCCCAGCCGAATCCACGTCTATAGAAAAGTCCGCCTCCCCCGCGGCATCCTTTCCCCGCCTCCTCGTCACTCTTGGCCAGGGATGGGCAAGGCGTGCTTGTCGTCATTGTTATAAAAGTGTATTGTAAGCCGAAAACGTGTGTAGTGTTGTAAGACATACGTGTCGCCACTCTATGCCATTCTTGTCAGACACATACATCCGTTGTGGGTTAAAAAAAAGCACAGAGCTGGCCATATGTCAGAGTCGCCTATTTCCCTACTCATTCCAAACAAAGTACTACTCCCTTTCTTAGAAATTTTATTTACCTTGTTCGATACACCCATTCATACCTCTTTTCAACATCCCCTCCCCCATCTCTTTTTCGAAGCTCCTTGCTAAGGTGTCTAGTCGATCGCCGTGTTACCAAGTCCGCCTAGTCCGTGGCGTGTTGCATTGCTGACATGGCTAGTGGTAGTAATTCTTTTGTTGTAGATAGATGGAGAAAAATCCCGATAGATAGAAACAACATCTCATTTTGCTCAAACCGTTGTCGCCAAAGGAAATGTATTTTTTTTATCTCTACGATTGAATCATTTGTATCTCATCTGACATAAGCAACATTAGTTGTCGTAGAGACACTCGATGCACAAATGAAGTTCTCTTTTTTTTTATAATAGAAGAAACGGACACAAGTCTATGGAAATGATCTTTTGATCTCATAATAGGAGCAAATTCTCCGAGTTAATGGAAATATATTACCATTGCGTTAGAAACACAATAAGTACTTTGTTTGAACAAACTTCACTTGCAGTAGAAGCAAATTTCAGTATCCTTCAACACGAAAACATATTCCGTCAAAGCATGGCAACAAAACAAATTAATATAGTTGTTTCCTAGATTAATTAGTTAGTTATAAAAATGCTCAATCGTTCGCTTGATCTATTTTTATCTTGAAAATATCGAATGCGAAGGTCCTACGTAAACCTTTTCACACCTAGTGTTATGAAACAAACAAATAAATCCTAAATGTTTCATGAGTGCAGAAAGTGTGCTTTGCAACCCGTCCAGCCTCAAGCTATGATCGTTGCACCGGTTCATAGTACATCTAGGAATAATGTATAATTCGAACGCCAAACCGCACTCTTATAATTCTCTACTAAGCACAGTGCATCGGATCATCACCCGATCCAGGATGTACTAGTTGTCATTATAATTTATAAAGTAGTTTTGCCATGTGTGGATCGGACGATCGGCCGGCCGAAATGGCCGATCCATTCTGCGCTTGCGTTCCGAAATCTGCTGCATGTGCGCACATGAGAGCCGTCGCCGGCGGCACGGGGTATCCCAGCTCGCATCGGCCTGGAGAGAGACGAGACGATGAGATCCATTGCGATATGTCTCTGGCCTGAGGATCCGTATATTAATCGGGATCGGCGATCTCATGATTACAAATATTTTATAAATATTTCAAGAAAACCTATTTTAAATACTTCATCTGATCGCTAATATAAGATGTTTGATTGAAAAACTAAGATACCATCCTATCCGTCTAGAAATAACTGACTTAAGTTTGTCTAAATTTAAATATATAGATAAATGTCAATCTAGACAAACCCAAGTTAGTTATTTTTGGACAGAAAGTTACGTCGCTCTCTGCTGCTGAGGTTATTGTCGACGATGCACCGATGGATGGCTGAATCCCATGGCGTGAGAAGATCAACGTCAGCTTGGTCGCGAGCGATGCCCGGGTTGCCAAATGGGAGAGCGTCCCGAGCGCCAACGAGACCTTGAATCATCATCATGTTCTGATCGACCTGAGGTCGTTTTCGTCGACACGACGTTCGCTCGAACTTACGGTTGGCCGGAAGGCGTGCCTGCAGCAGAAACGAAGAAAGAAATGATAACAGCTCTCCTGCATGGTTCCCAAAAAAAAATGATACGTAGCAGATTCTTTAGTCCAGACTCACTGAAAGAAGACAGCCGTGAGGTTCCGTAGACATGGCTTCAAAATTCATGTATCCCTCTGTTCGCAAATAAGTGTATATCTAGCTTTTGACTAAATCAGAAAGAGACATTTGGACAGACAGAGAGATGCCACTATCTGGACCGTCCAGGTACATGCTGCACGCTATGTTACTCCAGCTAGCGATAATAATTACACTGAAAAAAGCTATAGCAACAATTTGTACTAGGCTACTAGCACACTACTGGACACGAAAGCAAGACCAATACCCATTACCATAACAATTGCAGTACAAAGAGACGAAAATGCTATCGGATGACAGCGCCCTAGCTGTTCATCCACGCACCCACAAAAATACAGTATCGCCATGTGTTCGCAGCCACGAGCTCCTCACGCTACAGCGACCAAAGTGGATTTATCTGAACGCGTACCAACTCACACAGCTGTGATTGGTTGACTAGAACGGCTCGCCATCTTTTTTTTTAGATGCCATCTTGTTTTCTTTGTATTCCCTCTGATCCATATTAGTTGTCGTTAAAATGGATGTATCTAGCACTAAAACATGTCTAAATATATCTATTTTAGTGACAAGTAATATGTATCGGAGGGAGTAACAAATATATCTGCAGGGTGTCCAGATGGAGAGGCCGGCCAGAGTGTTTCGGACGCCAAAAACGCATAGAAACAAGAGAAATGATAAGGTGGATGGCTTTAACGTGTTTGACTGAACTGAACACATGCACACGGTACCGCAACACGGCCGCAATGGGTTTTGCGTTTCCAAAACTACGGAGAGTTGGTGCAAGGACTTGAGGAGCCACAGCATCCCTTTCACGCCCATGGGTACAATCTTAGTGTTGTATAGATTCTTCAGTTACGCAGAACAGCAACAAAATGGCCCACGGGTACAATCTTAGTTCCCAGCTCATCCATGGACATGTAGTGGGGACACTGGTTGGTGTTTGAAATATGTGGTTGCTCTAAAAAAAACACCCCCTCTCCCTATCCACGCACGCACGCACGCACGCACGCACGCGCGCGCAACCCCATCTCTTCTCTTCTAGCTCCTCGCTAAGGTGTCAAATCGATCGCCTTGTTACCAAATTCGCCAAGTCTGTGTCATGTCATTTGCTTGCAACGATGACAATGTTAGTCGTTGCGCGCGTGCAACAATATAGCCAACATTTGCATTACTGACGTGGCTAGTATGGTATTTATTCTTTTTTGTTGTGGATAGATGGAGAAAAAGATACCGATAGACAGAAGCAACTTCTCATTTTTCTCAGAAAATGTATTTTTTTTGTCTCTGTGATTGAAACATTTATGTTCGATGTGGCATAAGCAATATTAGTTGTCACAGAAACACTGGATACACAAATGAAGAGGTTTACTTTTTGTTAATAATAGAAGAAATGTACACAAATTCTACGAGTTATAATGCAAGTCTATGGGAATGATCTTTTGATCTCATAATAGGAGCAAATTCTATGAGTTAATGATCTTTTGAACAAACTTCAGTTGCAATAGAAGCAAGTATCCTTTCAACACAAAAACATACTACATCAAAGCATTGGAAGGAAACAAATCAATAGTTATTTCCTAGATTAATTAGTTAAAATTGTTCCATGTTCCACATGACCGGTTATTCAAAATATCGAATGCATAACTGTTCACATAAGTTTTCACACTAGTATTATGAAACAAATAAATCCTGTACCCAAAAGTATAGTTCGGATGCCAAACCACACCTTTATAATTTTCTACTCCCTCCGTTTTAAAATATAAGATACGTTAGCTTTTATGAAATAAATGTATCTAGACATCTTTTAGTGTATGTTTGAAGTAAATTACACACTAAAAGACGTATGGATATATTTATTTCACAAAAACTAAAACATCTTATATTATAAAATAAAGGAAGTACTAAGTAGGAGTACAATACATCGGATCATCACTTGATCCAGGATAATATAAGATGTTTTAACTTTGTGAAGCAAATGTATTTAGACTATTTTTAGTATATAGGTTCATTCAGGTTTAAAGTGAATCTACACACTAAAACAAGTCCAGATATATTTTCTTCACAAACCTAAAATATCTTATATTTTAAAATCAAAGGGAATAGTTGTGATTATAAAATGGTTTTGCCACGTGTGAATCAGACGACCAGCCAGCCAAAACGGCAGATCCATTCCGCGCTTCCGTTCCGACCCAAATCTGCTGCATTGCGCGCATGAGAGCCGTCGCCGCCGGCATGGGATATCCCAGCTCGCATCAGCCTGGATGGAGAAAATGACAAGGAACTACCACATTTGAGGCGGCGGTGTCAGCGAACTACCATCTTTGCTCGTTTTGTCGAAGAACAGCCAACATTGGGGTCAGTTGTCGACAGATAGCACTGATCAGCTGTTTTAGAGGGGATAACCACGTTTCTGACCGGTTGGGCCTACACGTCAGGTCCACGTGGCACGGTGGCCGTTTGCACGCTTGACGGCCATTAGGTATCGTCGCGGCGGGGCTCAGGCCGTCAGTTCCTGCCATTCCACTCTCGCTCTCACGCGGAACAGGAACATGGCGACTCCTGGCGGCGGCGGCAGCCCGCCCGACATCGACAACCGTACCGGCGGAGGCAGTGAAGGGCGAGCAAGACAGGGGCTATTCTACGAAGGAGGTGAGGAGCACCGCAGCATCGACGGTGATCCAGAGCAAGTACCATTGCTACATCCACCGATGCCCCCTGTGCCCGATTCGCAGAAAGCATGGTCATCGGCCGGGCAGACCTCCAGCGAAGATCCGCTCAGCCACTACGTGTCCGACGCCGGGTAAGCCGTTCTCTGCTCCTTCATCGCATCAAGTTTGACAGATATCTCTGTTAGGCATGAATGTTAAGAATTTAGGGTTTGAATAGTTGTTTAATGTAATGTAGGCAACAAGCTGAGGTTTGGGAGCTGTTTATTCAATTTTATGGTGTCAAATTTGTGCAAAAGACCCTAGAACGCAGTGATGTTAGATATCTGAATTTGTTGTCACTGATGGAGAAGGAAGGGTATGACATCTGTGATTCAATGTACTATGTGAAAGAGGAAGGGGAGGGACTGGCAGGGTTAGATTTAATAGATAGTCAGGTTAAGGTGGATGATATGATTAGGAAATATGAGAGCAGAAAGAAATTGGTGCTCACAGTGATGAGGGACAAGAGGAAACATGTTGTAGTTGTGTCCCTAATAAAGAGCAAGAGTACTGTCAAATTTGTTGCCAAAGAATTTCCAAGGTACATTGATGTAGAGGCAGGGGAGGACCAGCCCATTCCATATCAAGTTCAGACACATGACAGTGTTTGCTACCAGCCCCTGCAGACTGAAATTGGTGAGCATCTTGTGGATCAGCAGTTCAGTACACAGAATAGTGTTTTCCTTGATACTGTGCAAACTCAAACTGATGAGAACATATATGGTGGAGAAGTAGAGGATGGAGAGGAATCTGATCATAGCTATAGTTGGTTGGGTGAAGGGAAGTATGCTCCAGTTTCTCTAGAGGAGATGAGAAAGAAATAAGAAGAGGAAATAAAGGCAACACTTGCAGAGATGAAGAGGAAGAGAGAAGACCCACTACTACACTATGAGGGTGATACGGATATTGAGGACATTTTTGTCAATGATGATGATGAAGATTGTGTAGAACAAATTCCAGAAGAGCAGCCTGTGAAGAAGAAAGTGAAGAGGCCAGGTCCTACACTGAGATCACATTCTCAAGTAGAGATACCTGATATTCCTGACTGGGCTCCTTCTAATGATGAAGAGGACATGTGTTTCATGCAAGATGAAGATGATGATGCATTTGAGCCACCTTCTTTTGTGCTTCCTAAAGGAAGGGAATCTAGAGCAAAGAAACATAAAGAAAGGGTCTGGTATGATGAAAACAGAGCAAGTCCAGAGCAACAATTTATGTTGAAGCTATGTTTTAAAGATGTTTATCAGTTCAGAGATGCACTTTGCAGATTGCACATTACCCAAGTAAGGAATTTTCATTTCCATAGGAATAATCCACCTAGGATAATTGTGTGGTGTAAGGAAAAGGAGAAGTATGGATGTGAATTATATATGACAGCTTACAAGATAGCACATGAGAAAACATTTTGCATTAAGAAGATGCACTTGAAACACACTTGTCCAACTGATCCATCTAGCACTAGAGTTAATTCCAACAGGCTTAGCAAAGTATATGTAGACAACTTTAGGTCAGATCCTAATACTTCCATCAGTACTATAGTTGACAAAGCCAAAAAAGATTTTGGGGTGGAAGTGCCAACCAGGATGGCTTACAGGGTGAAGACCAAAGCCAGGAACATTGTACTGGGTGATCACAAGAAATAGTACCATAGAATTAGGGATTATCTACAAACTGTTATAGATAAAAATCCTGGGTCTAGATGTATTGTTACCACAGTCACTGGGCCAACTGAGGATCAGATTGAAGCAATGAAGAGGGGAGAACATGTTGACATAAGCTACAAGCCAAGATTTCATGGGCTTTTTTCTGTGTGAATGATGCAAAACAAGGATTTCTTGATGGATGTAGGCCTTTCATAGGGTTAGATGGATGTTTCATTAAATTGACCACATGTGCTCAGATCCTTGCAGCTACAGGAAGGGATAGAAACAATAATATTTACCTTGTTGCTTGAGCTGTTGTGGCTAAGGAAGATACAGCTAATTGGCTATGGTTTATAGAACAATTGAAGGAAGCTTTACCAAGAGCTGCTCAAGTTCAACAGCTGCACCAAGAGTTGCTTCTACAACTGCAGCAAGGCCATCTCTACCAAGAGCTGCTTCTACAACTGCAGCAAGGCCATTTGTACCAAGGCCTCCTTTTGCTGCACTAAGAAAAAATACACCAAGGCCATTTGCAGCTGCACCAAGTCCATCTGCACCAAGACAATCTGGGCCAAGAGGTTTCATGTCATACTTGACAGCTGGTGCAAATGCAGGTGCTGACAGGGATGCAAGGGAGCCTCCTCTAGCATGATACTGATCTAATGTATGCTAGAAACAATGTTTGTTATTTTGTGAGCAACATGTATGCCAGAAACAATGTATGCTTGAGAACAATATATGCTAGAAACAATGTATGCTGGAGAACAATATATGCCAGAAACAAATGTGTTTCTCTATGGACCTGTAAAACATTGGTCTTTGTGCCAATCACAATGTATGTTATTTTGTTAAACAATGCATATACTTTGAAACAGAACCTTGTGAGAGCAAGGGACATGCTGTCCAAATCTTTAACCAACCATTCAAACAACTATTCATACAACCATTCATACAACCTTGTGATAGCAAGGGACAACACATCGACCACACAACAAACATTCATACAACCATTGAAACCAAATAGTACAATAGTCTGATTTAAAACCAAATAGTACATTACTAAGGAACCAAATAGTATACTACTCAGCAACCAAATGGTACATTACTCATCACATATTTCTTTAATCTTCCTCAACTTTGCCCTTTGCTCTTCTTTAAACTTGAACAGATCTCCAATGGTATATTCCAGTTTCCTCTTCTCTTCCTTTAGTTTATCCCTTTCCTTCTCTGCCTTGATCCTCATCACCTTGTGCAGGTTACTAGCATGCTCATCTAACTTCATATTCTCCAATTCAGCCATGACTTCAATTAGTGCTTGTTCAGATTTTGCCTTCAAAGCAAGTGTGACCTGCTTCTCTTTCACTGTCTTCTCCACTTCTTCTTGAACTATCTTCAGGTCACGGTGCAACTTGGTTATTTCATCCCTAAATTTGAACTTCTCACTAGTGCACACACAGGACTCTAACACCGGTTCGGACCAGCCTCTAACAGCGGTTGTAGAACCGATGTTGGCGGTTCGGTGTTAGAGGCCCCCCCTTTAACAGCGGATCTTATACGAACCGGTATTAAAGGGTGGTGCACGTGGGGCTGCCGCAGCGCTCAGCCCCTCTTTAACACCGGTTCGTAACACGAACCGGTGTTAAAGGTTCTGTGCCGCGGCAGGAAAAAGAGATAAATCTGCCTAAATCTCTGCCGCGGCAGAGTTCTGCCGCCGCCCCGTTCTGGGCATATTTCTGCGGCGCGGCGGGGACGGGGAGGGGGGGAATCGATCGGGAGCGATATACACATACATCATCGTAGGTACATACGAGTACATGAATAATTAAGCAACTATTATTATACACAAACATCGTCATTGTGTGGTATTCTCCGTAAACGTTGAAGCATCAAGTACAAGACAAACATGTTCAAGCATATATACAACGTTCATTTTTTTGGATATCTAAAGAGTTCTCCGCCAGGCGTGACGACCTCATCAAGTATGAACCCCGCCAATTCCTCTTGAATGGCTCGTATGCGGTCAAATGGTAGGAGTTGGTCCCACATCCGTTCGATCTAAATATATATGAAGAATGAGGTCAATATATATATATAAGAATAAAAATCAACACAATTGATGGTAATAAAATAATGTTGTGTACTTTGTTTACTTACTCTAAGTTGTTCCAGTGCGGCTTGGCCCGTCGCACATATTGTGTTGCGAATAAACTCGCAAACATAGTATCCACATAAGTTATTGACGGGTCCCTGATGCGCGCACTTTACGAGAATAGAGAGTTCAATCAAAATAATAATCAATAAAGCATGAAATAATGGAATTGGAAGCAGAATCAAAGAGATACGCAGACCTAGCTTGCTAGTATTACTTACATTTTGGTCTACAAATTTTAGTTCTTCTGACCATTCACCCACGGCCCTGCCCGTGAACCTTTTCCAAACCCTGTCCGACAAAGAAAATGGATAAAGGAGTAATTAATTACTTGTTGTCACGAAAGTTGCCGATCTAGTGCGATAATATGATTGAAATTACCTCTGGAGCATCTCTTTAAAGTCTGCCCATAGCTCTTTTTCTTTTCGTAACGAGTCCATGACAAGGACTTTTACTGAGTCAGGTTGAATGACTAGCAGAATAAAGTGGAACCTACGCACTCATAACTCATCATCAGTTACACTTAACATCGAGTAAGCCGAAACAGAATGTGTACAAGAGAGGGTAACAGTACTCACGAGAAGTTGTAAGGCAATAGTATTTCCCTTTTGGTTTGTTGTCTCAGTAAAGACGTTAGCAAGAAATCTTTTGTTTGCCCGAGTTTGTGTCTTACCACTTCTTCATGAACTCTATTTGGGTCAACGAACCCAATGTCAAAAGGGCCTCCTTTCATGCATTCCATAACCTTTTTCTTGCATAATAGTATATCTTATGGCCATATCACATCACAGCACACCCCTGCAAAACAAAGTTAGACGCCTCTAATTTCTTTGCATATTTTACGTGGTTTGGGACTTTCAATAAGTGTCGATCTAACTTACGAACAAGAACCACAACGTTGATGTTTGAACTATCAAGTGCCCGTTGTAAATTGGATCTATACTATAATGGGAGAGACAGACACCCGCAAAGCCACTTATGCAATACAAGTTGCATGTTGAGCGTGGAGCAAGTCTCATGAACGATGTCATGTAAGGTTAGCCCGGGCCACTTCATCCCATCATACCGCAAGATGCAAAGTACACAAGAAGCAATTGATAATAAAAGCACCACCGCCCACAATGACCATTGTGTTCTACTCGTGTAACAGATCTACATATAGACACGACTCTTATACCACTGTAGGGGTTCGTAGCATGGAAAACAAAAAATTTCTACCGCATACAAACAAACAAGCCAAGATCTATCTACTAGATTGTAGCAACGAGTCGATAGAATAACTCACCCTCGAAGATTCCAAAGTGTTTAACGAGAGCGGATTATCGTGGGTGATGTAGTCGTACTCTTGCCGATCTCAAGATCGCGTAGACGATCCTTCCGGCGCTGCGTTCCAGCAGCGCTTCCGCAGTCGGTCACACATTCGGTACTCGATGAAGACCTTCCTCTCCCTTGTTTCAGCAGGCAGCGGAGGTTGTAGCACTCTCCTCGCGATTCCGGCAGCACGACGGCGTGGTACCGGAAGTAGAGGGGAGATCTCGCAGGGCTTCGCCTTAAGCCGGAGCGAGTATGGTGGACTATGAGAGAGCCTCGGTGATCTAGGGTTTAGACACACCAAGTAGAGGGAGCTAGGCCGGCGGCTAGGGCAAGTAGAAGCCCCAACTCGGCGACTTGGGAGAAACCCTAGGGCGGCGGCGGCTATGGTGGGCGGCGGCGGCTAGGGTTAGGGTTTAGAGAGGCAAGGTGTAGGTCTTGCAGGGGCAGCCCTGCCCCTCCTTATATAGGTGGAGGGGGCGCGCCAAGGGGAGGGGAGTCCCTCCCCAACTCGGCTTCCAAGGCCGGCGGTGGAGGGAGAGGGACTTCCTCCCCAAGTAGGTTTCCTACTCTCCCTCCATCAAACAAAATAGACGTTTGACTTTTTAAATTGGCGTTTGACTTTTCAAACTAGGATTTGATTTATCCCTTTATTTTGTTCAGCGATAATACCTAGTACATGATGCAACCATTCCAACTTGTTATGACACATTCATGTACCCTTCCCCTCCGGAGTGTCGGACATTCCGGATCCTTCCAGAACATTCCCGATGAAAACACCGGAACCATTTTCCAACCCCGAAACAGGACTTTCCTTATATGAATCTTATTCTCCGGACCATTCCGGATCTCCTCGTGATATCCCGGATCCCATCCAAGACTCCGAACAGCATTCGGTCTCTTACTCATCATTCCATAACTACTCAACAACGTCGAATCCTTAAGTGTGTCTCCCTACTGTTCGTGAATTATGCGGACATGATCGAGACACTTATCCGAACAATAACCAATAGAGGAATCTGGAAATTCATATGGCTCCCACATATTTCTACGATTACTTTGCGATCGAATGAACCACTTACATACGATACCAATTTCCCTTTGTCTCATAATAGTTTACTTATCCGAGGTTTTGATCGTCGGTATCTCTGCATACCTAGTTCAACCTCGTTACTGATAAGTACTCTTTTCTCGTTCCCGTGATATGTGATCCCTTGTGAGCCAGTCACATGCTTGGAAGCTAATTGGATGACATTCCACCGAGAGGGCCCAGAGTATATCTATCCGTCATATGGATGGACAAATCCCACTCTTGATCCATGTGTCTCAACCAATACTTTCCGAACACTCAATGCCACCTTTATAGCCACCCAGTTACGGTGTGGTGTTTGATGTCATCAAAGTATCCTTCCAGTGATGGTGATAAGCATGATCTCATGGTCGAAGGAATTAGGTTACTATGTATCAGAAAGCATATAGCAATTGAACTATTAAAATGACCTGATCTTTATGCTACGCTTATCTATAGGAGTATGTCCATCATATCATTCTCCTAACGATATGATCTTGTTGTTAATAACATCTCAATGTTCATGATAGGGAAACCACAATCATTTATTAACCAACAAGCTAGTATTATGAAGAGGCTTTACTAGGGACTTCAATTTAAGTTTACAAATCACACAAGTATTAATGTTTCCTTGTTAATACTATTATAGCATGAATGTAAACATTTATCATAAACACAAAGATATAACAATAACTACATTTATTATTGCCTCTAGGGCATATCTCCAACAGTCTCCCACTTGCACTAGAGTCAACTAATCTAGATTATATGGTAATATACCGAACACCCATGGCTGTTTGGTGTTGGTCATGTTTTTCCCTCGGGAGAGGTTTAGTCAACGGATCCGCCACATTCAGATCTGTGTGTACTTTGCAAATCTTTATGTCACCATCTTGGACATGTTCTCGAATAGCGTGAAAATGTAGCTTGATATGCTTCAGCTTCTTGTGTGACCTTGGTTCTTGCGCATTGGCTATGGCGCCCATGTTATCACAGTAGATAGACATTGGGTCCAGCGCACTTGGAACCACACCCAGCTCTGTAATGAACTCTTTCATCCATATCGCTTCTTGTGAAGTCTCCGTAGCAGCCATGTATTCCGATTCAGTTGAAGATCTCGCCACAATGCTTTGCTTTGCACTCCTCCAGCTAACTGTTGCACCATTCAAAGTAAATACGTATCCAGATTGTGATTTAGAATCATCCGGATCGGTGTTCCAACTAGCATCGGTGTAACCATTAACAATGAGCTGTTCATCACCTCCATAAGAAAGAACCATATCCTTAGTTCTTCTCAAGTACTTAAGGATGTTTTTGACCGCTGTCCAATGATCCACTCCTGGATCACTTTGATATCTGCTAGTCAAACTAACAACATATGCAATGTCGGGTCTAGTACATAGCATGGCATACATTAGAGATCCTATGGCTGAGGCATAGGGAGTCTTACTCATCCTTTCTCTATCTTCTGTCGTTACTGGACTTTGAGTTTTAGTCAAGGTCGTATTGGGCAACATGGGCAAGAACCCTTTCTTGCTATCTTCCATTCCAAATATTTTTAGAACTTTGTCCAAATATGTACTTTGTGACAATGAAATTAGGCGTCTCGATCTATCTCTATAAATCTTTATGCCTAATATGTAAGCTGCTTCGCCAAGATCTTTCATTGAAAAACTATTATTCAAATATTCCTTGACACTATTAAGAAGGTCTACATCATTCCCAATCAACAATATGTCATCTACATATAGTATTAAGAATGCTACAGAGCTCCCACTCACTTTCTTGTAAATACAAGCTTCTCCATAAGTTTGTATAAAACCAAAACTTTTGATTACCTTATCAAAACGTTGATTCCAACTTCGGGATGCTTGCTTCAATCCATATATGGACCGTTGAAGTTTGCATACCTTGTTAGCATCTTTAGGATCGACAAAACCTTTGGGTTGCATCATATACAACTCTTCATCAATGTCTCCATTGAGGAACGCTGTTTTGACATCCATCTGCCATATCTCATAATCGTAATATGCAGCGATTGCTAACATAATCCTCACAGACTTTAGCTTCGCTACTGGTGAGAAAGTCTCATCGTAGTCAACTCCTTGAATTTGTCGAAACCCTTTTGCGACAAGTCGAGCCTTATAGACAGTAACATTACCATCAGCATCTGTTTTCTTCTTGAAAATCTGTTTGTTCTCGACAGCCTTCCGGCCATCCGGTAAGTCCACCAAAGTCCATACTTGGTTTTCGTACATGGATCCAATCTCGGATTTCATGGCTTCTTGCCATTTATTGGAATCTGGGCTCATCATCGCTTCCTCATACGTCGCAGGGTCATCGGTGTTATCCAC
The DNA here is from genome assembly GCA_916181665.1 of Avena sativa. NCBI lineage: Eukaryota > Viridiplantae > Streptophyta > Magnoliopsida > Poales > Poaceae > Avena > Avena sativa. Next base: position 433,328,787 of record OV702280.1, read on the forward strand.
CAACATGACACTCATAACGGGATCATACCAATCAGGAGTGGTACGAGTTCTCGTTGACCTGCGAGGCTCTGTAGCAACTGCAACCGAAGTTTCATGATCATCATCATTAGCTTCCTCTCTTATTGGTGCAGGCACCACAGGAACTTCTTCCGGTGCTGCGCTACTCGCAAGTTCGAGAGAAGGTTCGACAACCTCGTCAAGTTCTACTTTCCTTCCAGTCACTTCTTTCGAGAGAAATTCTTTCTCTAGAAAGGATCCATTCTTAGCAACGAAGATTTTGCCTTCGGGGTCTATGATAGAAGGTATACCCAATAGTTTCCTTTGGGTATCCTATGAAGACGCATTTTTCCGCTTTGGGTTCAAGCTTGTCCGGCTGTAACTTCTTTACATAGGCTTCGCAACCCCAAACTTTAAGGAACGACAATTTAGGTTTATTCCCAAACCATAATTCATACAGTGTCGTTTCAACGGATTTAGATGGTGCCCTATTTAAAGTGAATGCGGATGTTTCTAATGCATAACCCCAAAATGATAGCGGTAAATCTGTAAGTGACATCATAGAACGAACCATATCTAAGAGAGTTCGATTACGATGTTCGGACACACCATTACGCTGTGGTGTTCCCGGCGGTGTCAATTGTGAAAGCATTCCGCATTTCTTCAAATGTTCGCCAAACTCGTAACTTAGATATTCACCTCCACGATCAGAACGCAGAAATTTAATCTTCTTGTTATGTTGACTCTCAACCTCACTTTGAAATTCCTTAAACTTCTCGAATGTTTCGGACTTATGTTTCATGAAATAGATATACCCATATCTACTCAAGTCATCCGTGAAGGTAATAACATAACGATAACCACCGCGCGATGCTACACTCATTGGACCACACACATCGGTATGTATGATTTCCAATAAGTCCGTAGCTCGCTCCATCATACCAGAAAATGGAGTCTTAGTCACTTTACCCATTAGACATGCTTCGCATCTTTCAAGTGATTCGAAATCAAGTGATTCAAGAAGTCCATCGGAATGGAGTTTCTTCATACACTTCACTCCAATGTGACCAAGACGACAATGCCACATATAGGTCGAGTTATCGCTCAATTTCAAACGTTTAGCTTCAATGTTATTAATATGTGTATTTCCACTATCGAGATTCAATAAGAATAGACCATCTATCAAAGGTGCATGTGCATAAAACATATTACTCATATAAATCGAACAACCATTATTCTCGGACTTAAACAAGTAGCCGTCTTGCAATAAAAAAGATCCCGATATAATGTTCATGCTTAACGCAGGCACCAAATAACAATTATTTAAGTATAAAACTAATCCCGATGGTAGATGAAGAGGTAGCGTGCCGACCGCGATCACATCAACCTTTGATCCGTTTCCCACGCGCATCGTCACCTCGTTCTTTTCTAGCTTCCGTTTATTCTGCAGCACCTGTTTCGTGTTACAAATATGAGAAACCGAACCAGTATCAAATACCCAGGCACTACTACGAGTACTAGTGAGATACACATCAATAAAATGTATATCGGATACACCTTTATTCTTGATGTTGCCATTCTTCAAATCCGCCAAGTACTTTGGGCAATTCCGCTTCCAGTGACCTTCTCCCTTGCAGTAAAAGCACTCTGTATCAGGCTTAGGTCCATACTTGGTCTTCTTCGTCGGTGCGGTAACTTTCTTACCACCCTTCTTGAAGTGTCCATTTTGCTTAGACTTGCCTTTATTGAATTTGGTGGTCTTATTGACCATCAACACTTGGTGCTCTTTCTTGATCTCCACTTCTGCAGATTTTAGCATGGAGAAGAGTTCTGGCAACTGCTTGTTCATGCTTTGCATATTGTAGTTCATCACAAAGTTCTTGTAACTTGGTGGTAGTGATTGGAGGACACGGTAAATCCCCAAAGCATTAGGAATCACTATACCCAAGCTTTAAAGTTTGTTTGCGTGCCTAGACATCTTAAGCATATGCTCACTGACGGAGCTGCCCTCTTCCATCTTGCAGTTAAAGAAATTTTGAGAAGCCTCATAGATCTCAACTGCCGCGTGAGTCTCAGAGATCAATTTGAGTTCACGGACAATATCATGTGGGTCTGAATTCTCAAACCTTTTCTGAAGCTCCGATTCTAAACCATACAAGATAGCACACTGAACTGTGGAGTACTAATTCTTCCGAGCGAGGTAAACGTTCTTTACTTCATCGGTAGCATCAGCTGTAGGCGGGTCACCCAGCGGTGCATCCAGCACATAGGTCAAATTACCAGCATTGAGGACAATCCTCAAATTGCGGAACCAATCCGCGAAGTTGCTTCCATTGTTTTTTCAACTTTTCTTTCTCTAGGAACGCATTAAAATTGATGGTAGGGGGCGCCATTGATCTACAACATATTTGCAATAGTTTAGACTAAGTTTATGACAAATTGAGTTCTAATTAATAGTTAAATTAATCTAGGTGAACTCCCACTCAAAACAATATCCCTCACATTTTTTTAGTGATCACACGAACCAAATCCACCACATCAACACTGATCATCACGAGAGTTGATGTAGCTTCAATGGCGAACAATCGACATGTTCATCATATGTACTATATGATTCATGCTTTACCTTTCAGTTATCCGTGTTCCGAGACCATGTCTGTACATGCTAGGCTCGTCAAGATCAAACCTTAGCTTCTGCATGAGCAAATCTGGCTTGCTCACGTTGTATACACTTGCAGAATCTAACACACCCGATCATCATGTGGTGCTTCGAAACAACAAGCTTTAGCAATGTTGCTTACTAAGGATGAACACTTTAGAACTTGAAATTCATGTGCATGAGGGATCATCTTATAATGCTACCGTCGTTAACTAAGCAATACAAGATGCATAAAGGATTAACATCACATGCAATTCATAATATGTGATATGATATGGCCTTTCTTCTTTGTGCTTCAGATCTCCATCTTCAAGCACGAACAAGATCTTCATCATCACCGGCATTGCATCAAAGTCAATGACGCTGCTCCATGGTTGTCGTCCACCGGCTTCAACTATTACAACTACTTTGAATAGACATGTGGGTCTTAACATAAATTAAAGACAACCATATGGCTCCTGCCGGTTGCCAACTTACAATAAGGAACATTGCATACATCAAATATAATCACAATCATGGCCATATCACATCACAGCACACCCCTGCAAAACAAAGTTAGACGCCTCTAATTTCTTTGCATATTTTACGTGGTTTGGGGCTTTCAATAAGTGTCGATCTAACTTACGAACAAGAACCACAACGTTGATGTTTGAACTATCAAGTGCCCGTTGTAAATTGGATCTATACTATAATGGGAGAGACAGACACCCGCAAAGCCACTTATGCAATACAAGTTGCATGTTGAGCGTGGAGCAAGTCTCATGAACGATGTCATGTAAGGTTAGCCCGGGCCGCTTCATCCCATCATACCGCAAGATGCAAAGTACACAAGAAGCAATTGATTATAAAAGCACCACCGCCCATAATGACCATTGTGTTCTACTCGTGCAACAGATCTACATATAGACACGGCTCTTATACCACTGTAGGGGTTCGTAGCATGGAAAACAAAAAATTTCTACCGCATACAAACAAACAAGCCAAGATCTATCTACTAGATTGTAGCAGCGAGTCGATAGAATAACTCACCCTCGAAGATTCCAAAGTGTTTAACGAGAGCGGATTCTTGTGGGTGATGTAGTCGTACTCTTGCCGATCTCAAGATCGCGTAGACGATCCTTCCGGCGCTGCGTTCTAGCAGCGCTTCCGCAGTCGGTCACACGTTCGGTACTCGACGAAGTCCTTCCTCTCCCTTGTTCCAGCAGGCAGTGGAGGTTGTAGCACTCTCCTCGCGATTCCGACAGCACGACGGCGTGGTACCGAAAGTAGAGGGGAGATCTCGCAGGGCTTCGCCTTAAGCCGGAGCGAGTATGGTGGACTATGAGAGAGCCTCGGTGATCTAGGGTTTAGACACACCAAGTAGAGGGAGCTAGGCCGGCAGCTAGGGCAAGTAGAATCCCCAACTCGGTGGCTTGGGAGAAACCCTAGGGTGGCGGCTATGGTGGGCGGCGGCGGCTAGGGTTAGGGTTTAGAGGGGCAAGGTGTAGGTCTTGGAGGGGCAGCCCTGCCCCTCCTTATATAGGTGGAGGGGGCGCGCCAAGGGGAGGGGAGTCCCTCCCCAACTCGGCTTCCAAGGCCGGCGGTGGAGGGAGAGGGACTTCCTCCCCAAGTAGGTTTCCTACTCTCCCTCCACCAAACAAAATAGTCGTTTGACTTTTCAAATTGGCGTTTGACTTTTCAAACTAGGATTTGATTTATCCCATTATTTTGTTCAACGATAATACCTAGTACATGATGCAACCATTCCAACTTGTTATGACACATTCATGTACCCTTCCCCTCCGGAGTGCCGGCCATTCTGGAACCTTCTAGAACATTCCCGATGAAAACACCGGAACCATTCTCCAACCCCGAAACAGGACTTTCCTTATATGAATCTTATTCTCCGGACCATTCCGGATCTCCTCGTGATATCCCGGATCCCATCCAAGACTCCAAACAACATTCGGTATCTTACTCATCAAGCCATAACTACTCAACAACGTCGAATCCTTAAGTGTGTCTCCCTACGGTTCGTGAATTATGCGGACATGATCGAGACACTTATCCAAACAATAACCAATAGAGGAATCTGGAAATTCATATGGCTCCCACATATTTCTATGATTACTTTGCGATCGAATGAACCACTTACATACGATACCAATTTCCCTTTGTCTCACGATAGTTTACTTATCCGAGGTTTTGATCGTCGGTATCTCTGCATACCTAGTTCAACCTCGTTACTGATAAGTACTCTTTTCTCGTTACCGTGATATGTGATCCCTTGTGAGCCAGTCACATGCTTGCAAGCTAATTGGATGACATTCCACCGAGAGGGCCTAGAGTATATCTATCCGTCATATGGATGGACAAATCCCACTCTTGATCCATGTTCCTCAACCAATACTTTTCGAACACTCAATGCCACCTTTATAGCCACCCAGTTACGGTGTGGTGTTTGATGTCATCAAAGTATCCTTCCGGTGATGGTGATAAGCATGATCTCATGGTCGAATGAATTAGGTTACTATGTATCAGAAAGCATATAGCAATTGAACTATTAAAATGACTTGATCTTTATGCTACGCTTATCTATAGGAGTATGTCCATCATATCATTCTCCTAACGATATGATCTTGTTGTTAATAACATCTCAATGTTCATGATAGGGAAACCACAATCATTTATTAACCAACAAGATAGTATTATGAAGAGGCTTTACTAGGGACTTCAATTTAAGTTTACAAATCACACAAGTATTAATGTTTCCTTGTTAATACTATTATAGCATGAATGTAAACATTTATCATAAACACAAAGATATAATAATAACTACATTTATTATTGCCTCTAGGGCATATCTCCAATAGTCTCCCACTTGCACTAGAGTCAACTAATCTAGATTACATGGTAATATACCGAACACCCATGGCAGTTTGGTGTTGGTCATGTTTTGCCCTCGGGAGAGGTTTAGTCAACGGATCCGCCACATTCAGATCAGTGTGTACTTTGCAAATCTTTATGTCACCAGCTTGGACATGTTCTCGAATAGCGTGAAAACGTAGCTTGATATGCTTCAGCTTCTTGTGTGACCTTGGTTCTTGCGCATTGGCTATGGCGCCCATGTTATCACAGTAGATAGACATTGGGTCCAGCGCACCTGGAACCACACCCAGCTCTGTAATAAACTCTTTCATCCATATCGCTTCTTGTGAAGTCTCTGAAGCAGCCATGTATTCCGATTCAGTTGAAGATCTCGCCACAACGCTTTGCTTTGCACTCCTCCAGCTAACTGCTGCACCATTCAAAGTAAATACGTATCCACTTATAATAATAACTACATTTATTATTGTCTCTAGGGCATATCTCCAACACGCCCCACTAGGCAAACCCATCCTTCCACGTCATACCCCCTGTGCCTCGTGCAAGTCCAGGGTGTTCTTTTTTACCGATGGCGCGTGTGAGCTGGTCATTCTCTCTGTCGGGATGGAAGGTCCTGGCGGCTGTTTCCTCATATGCCGTGATGAGTTCAGTGACTGGTTTGGCAAAAAGGGTTGGGAAGATACGCAATCCCGTTTCTGGGTCCAACCTTGCCCCGATTCCGTAGAACCAAGTCTTTGCACGTAGGTCCCACCCATGTGTCTGGGGTGTGATCCCTCTCTCGCGCAGGGCTTTCTCAGCTTCCTCACACTTAGGCCTCTGAGATATGTAGCCACCTGACCCCGTCCTCTGGTGATATTCCTTCTTCTGGGCATTTAGCGTATTGGTTTCTGTAACATCCCAAAAATATCCAACTTAGATCATCAAAACACTAATCATCAAGTTTAGGGTTAACAAAAACTTTTCTAAATGAATTCATGAATGCATGTATATGTGTATGCATGGATTTTGAACTTCTTTAAAAACCACCTTGTTTGTGTGAACCATTGCTTGTAAAATGTTTCTTAGGTGAAAAGAACATCATCTAAAACATTTCCCACACTTTTCCTTAAGACAAGTAAATCAAAACAAATATATTAAGTGAATGGTCATTTTGACCAATTTAACTCCCATGCCTACTTTGGCTGTCTCAAACTTTCAAAACCTAACAGAAACTTTTCTGGATCTTTGCACCCCTTGAATGTACTCATAACAGAGTATCAAGGCCCACTTTGTGATCATCCAGAAACTTTCAAATGCATAGTTTAAATGACAATTCAAAATTTAATCTTCTTCATATGGGAAGATCCCACTTTTTCAAAATCCACTCAAACAAGCTCAACTTTCAAAACCCAAGCATCTGCAGACTCACCAGAACCAATCTAGCAAACCCACCAAAATTCATTTCAAAATTCAAAACTTGATTTCATGCGGCCATTTCATCAAACAGGTTTCAGACACAAATCAAACAAAACATCAAACACTATAGTGTGCAGTGTTTTGAGCCTAACTTGTTCCCTAGTTAGCTCACACACAACCCAGTAGATCATCTAGAAAGATTAGCCCAACACTAGCACCCCGGTGAGCTTGCCATTGTCATTAATGGTGAACAGCCGAGCACCCCCATGTCACCCCATTGTGGACAGCAGGCTAGAGGAAGAACTAGCCGTGCCAACCTTGTCTGGGAGGCCGCCCACCGTACACCGCCACTGCCTGTCCCAGCCGCGAGCGTTGCCAAGCCCTGGACCACGCGCACGAGACACGCCCAGACCATGCCGAGCGTGCACCAGAGCGCCACCCTCGACCATCACCCACAGACCGCGCGCCGCCCTCACCGCGTGCACACACGATCACCACCGACCCAGGAGACCGCTAGACACCCCCGTTTGCCGCCCCGTGCCATACAGCCACCGCCCGCCGTCGAAGACGCCGCCTCTGCCGCGCAGAGCGCCGCCCGTTCCAGACCAAACCGCACCGCCCCATGCCTCGCGATCATGTCGTTGAGCATCGCCAGGAGACACAGCACCGTCCCCTACCCTTGCCCATGCCATTAGCCGCCTGTAACGTCACCCCCGACGAGCTCACCGTGCGCCCCGACGGTCCCCTCGCTCGACTATAAATAGAGGCCACCCCCGCACGATTTCTTCACACCATCTCACTCCCCTCTCCCCGCTGACCGTGCCACACCATCCTCAGAGCAAGCCGAGCACCACATCGCCGGAATTTCACCGGAGCCCGCCGCCTCTGGAGAAGAAGGGAGCCAGCGATTGGAGCCGCCCCAGGAGAAGCCACCAGTACCAGGAGGTTCGCCGTCGTCGACTTCGTCGTTCGCCCGCCTCGCCGACCCTCGCCCATACCCCGGTGAGCCCCCAGCACCCCTCACTGGCCGCGCTAGATTTCGTTCTCGCTGGAGCTGTCTCGCATCGACGATGACCCTCAGCCGTTGGATTAGAACTAGATCGAACGATCCACGTTGCCCCATACCGCTTCGCCCAGCCCCGTGTCACTGACAAGTGGGGACACCCACTTAAGCAGCCCGCAGGAGCCCTGTGCTTAGCAGGCCAGCCCGTTAGAATTTTCCGCGCAGCCCAGCAATTCAAATTAAACCTTTTTCTTTTTAAATTCAAACACACTTCTGTACCCAACTTCTAAAATCAACCCAGATCGATTCAGTATACCAAATTAAATGAAACCAATTTTGTTGTAAAGGTCTGTGAATGCTTAATCCAAGCCCGTTGGATTCAAGTCATTTGGATCTGTAGATCACCCATAGTAAAAATAACAAGGCAGAAGCTTTTCTGCATTCAAACATTTTTCAAATTCAAACCATAAAAGATTTTGAGTTGATTCCAACTCTCAAAAATCACATTTAACCATACCTTTCAGAATATATAAAAATATATAGGTTTACTTGCAGAAATAATGTTCAAGTAATAAAAGAATGCTTCATATGCATTTCTAGCCACTTTAATTGATTAAAATAAAAGGGTAAAACCTTATTAAATTGTGACACCACTTTAAATCACATTCCCATGGACTACAATATGTGGTGATGACATGTGTCAAAATGATCCCATGTTTAGTTTGGAGAATATTAAATCTTAAGTAGTTTTCAATGAGTAGAAATTACTTTTCTAAAAATAAGAAGTTTTAAACCAAGCTTTAACCTTGTAATGTTAGAGATGATGCTAGATCATCTATAGGACCCTTGTGTGTGATGATTGCAAGTAGTTAAGTATTGCTTGGTGATTGTGTACCTCGTATTTATTCATAGACGCTAGTACCGACCAAGGATACTACGAGGAGGAAGGAGGATACTACGAAGAGGAAGCCGAGGAGAACTTCAACCACTGCTCTGCACAAGGCAAGCTGATACTATACCAATGCAAGCTAACACTTGCAAGATACTATACCTATGCAAGCTAATTACTATGCAAGCCTAATACTACTAGCGAATGTGCAAGCTAACACTTGCAAGATACCTTACTGATGCCACAAACCCATACTTGTGATATGAATACTATATGCCTTAAGCATATGTGATCATACCTACTTGCTAAACCAATCCTAGTTTTATGGCAAGCTTCTTACTTTATTTCTTTATCCAAGCTTACTTAGAGTCTACCTAAGAGTTTGGTAGATACTAGACAGTTGTGCTGAAGGTTGCTTAAAGAGCATAAAATTTGGCCTAAGCTAGCAACCTTGATATCAGCCTAAGATATAAGGTTGGACTTAGTTAAACTCCACCAGTTACCACCCCTCATTATTACTACCCCCACCTGTAGATGCTAGTGCTAAGCATAAAACTTGATCAACTTTTAGATGGGAATACTTGGTGGAAAAATGGTTATGAAAACCTTGAAATGATGGATCATTCTATTGAAATGTTTTGGACATGTGTTTCCAAACACTTGATGATTTTGGTGATGAAAATGTTGAGGCATGAGCCTTAGCCCTTTATAAAACTGATGGTTGTCTGGATGTGATACCATTCCAATTTTTGCGTACAACCACAATACCCGAATATTGGGTAGGGCTTGACTGGAAACTTATATACCTTAGTGTTAGTTCCCTCACGGCCAAGGTCTGAACTGAGGCTACCTTGTGAAGATTGTCCACCTGTGCAGTACCCAAGATGACAGTGGTCATGGTTGGGAGGCCAAACTCACAGGAGAGGTGCTTATACTAGGTCATGTAATTGAAATGTTAGGATTGATTATCCGCATACTGAGTATGGTGAGTTTAGGATTTGTTCCTGACGGATGTATCGAATGTTGTGGTGAAAGTGTATAATCTTTGCAGAGTGTCAAACTATTCGAATAGCCGCGTCCGCGGTTATGGACAGTTGGAGTGGCCATACTGTTCCCCCGTCAGACTTTTAAAATGACTTGTGAAATGAATTGAGACTTTGACGTGAACACAACAGAGTTGTGACCAGAATTACAAGATCCCACTTAGGAGTTATTAAATTGTGACTAGCTTTGGAACTTAGTAAAGATAAACCTGGCTTTTTGCAAAACAACCCTAAAGCCTAGTGTCCTATTATCCCAAAACCCCTTACCTGTTAGTATTAGTTTGCGAGTACTTAAAGAGTACTCATGGATTTGTCCCTGGCTATTCCCATGGCCAGACTATGAAGAGGAGTACCTGGAGGATGGACCCCAGGAAGGTTACAACAACTAGGATCATCTCCCATCGTCAGCATTGCCTGTGACCCCGAAGATGGAGCTTCGCCTACGCTACCGTTATTATTACGTATTCTGCTGCTTGATGTTGTATTAAGAACTGGATCATGAGATCCCCATTTGTGTAAGAACTTATGTATCGTTTGTAATGGATGAAGTACTATGGTATCCAATTCTGTTATGTCTCGCAAAAATGGTAATCCTGGGATTGCGATGTATGGCATAACAGGCATCTAGGATTGAAAAATCCGGGTGTTGACAAGTTGGTATCAGAGCCATCCTGACCCTAGGAGACCCTAGTTAGGTTGTACGTTGAACCAAAAACTTAGTTTCAAAACCACAGAACAAAAATATTTACGAAAACTTATTCCCATTCTTACCTCTTTAATTCTTTAATAAAACTTCATGTTCCCCAAAAACTCTTGCAAAATAGATAAAATTTTGACACACTTGATCACTCTGCTAATCTACTCATCCTCTATTTTTATAGATGGACGTGAAGTACAGCAAGTTTTATCAACTCGGAAATGGAGGAGACCTTATCTTTGAGAGGGATCTGGATCAGCTTTCGGAACTTCTGGAGCGTCCACACCCCGAGTTCTTCGGAGCTCAGCTCAATGATCAAGGAGGAGAAGATCTGCAGTGGCTAATTTTTGCAAGTCTCCGAGGAAAGATTGAACCTCCCACTACGGAGGGAATTCATTTTACCTTGAGGGAAGACAACTGGCTCGATGGACTTGCCAGAGCAATGTAGGAAGCTCTTTCCCGTCTGTGTGGGCAGAGCATCAATCAGATCAAGGGTACTCGCTTTGAGTTTTGCCCAAGGCGTGATGCAAATGGACAACCACTGGAAGCCCCATACCACCCCGAGCTGAAGACTCAATTGGAACACCTTAGCTTCATGATGTATGATCGTCAGCAGGAGTTGGACAACTGCCGTGACTATTGCAACCACAAGTCTGCCATCATCAAGACGAAGGATGAGACCATCGCCATGCTAGCAAAGGATCGCAAGTATCGCCTCCGTCAGCTCGACAAGAAGGAGCGCATTATTGCCCGTCTTCGCCATCGCATCTCATCTCCGGAAGAGACCATCCACGAGAGGGACATGAAGTTGGAGGAAAGGGAGAATGCAGGAGAGGATCTTCGTGGAGACCCTTACTCCTATCTCAGCGATGACGATGATTTTCTGGAGGATCAGGCCATGGACTTCTTCACCGATGAGGATGATTTCGCCTTCATCGATGATGCGGAAGATGATGAAGCCACAGACTCCGAGCAGTAGTAGCACTGAGCACTAGCGTAGTGAGTAGTAGTCGGTCCCACTGTATCGTAGATTCTAGAATGGTTCTTAAAACCATCTGTTTTTCCTTGTTGTGGTGTGTGTTGTACTGTGTGCTATGAGTGAATGAATGAAAAAGAAAGTTGCTAGAAAACTTGAGTCAAACTCCAAAAACTTTTCAAAGACCCAAACCTTAGAAATTTCCCTCTTTTCTCATGATCGATATCAATCCTCAGATGCCACGTGGAGGAAGTGGTTCAGCCCCGGACCCGATGTTGCAGATCCTGCAAATGTTGACTTCTGACCGTGAAGCTGAAAGAGCCGAACGTCAAGCCAACCTAGCCACTCTGCAACAGATAGCCCAGCTAGCCCACAACAATCAAGGCCATGGAAATCAGGACAACCACGGATCTAAGCTCAAGAATTTCCAGAATACCAACCCACCCGTTTTCACCAAGTCGGAAGAACCCCTAGACGCCAATGATTGGCTGCAAACCATGGAAAATAACTTAGAAGTAGCCGGAGTGGAAGCCAACGAGAAAGTCTTGTTCGCCACCCATTATCTAGCCGGAGATGCCAGGGCATGGTGGAACAGTGTTCGTGCAATGACCGGAGGCCAGATGATGACCTGGGAGGAATTCAAGGTCAAGTTTAGCAGAACCCATGTGCCACCAGGTTTAATCAAGAGAATGAGAGACGAGTTCAGAGAGTTGAAGCAAGGAAGGATGACTGTAGTGGAATACCGTGACAAATTTTTGTCATTAGCTAGGTATGCCCCGGACGAAATAGACACTGAAGCCAAGAAGAAAGAAAGATTCCTGAATGGTCTGCATGACGAGATGCAGACGGTGTTAGTCAATATCCCCTTTGTTGATATTGAAGCCCTTGTAGACTCTGCTATCCAGATGGAAGGAAAGATCAACCAGGCCAATGAAAACCGTAAGCATCGCATGATGCATCAACCAGGAACCCATCAGACCCCAAAGTATCGCCCCAACCCATCTCCAGGATTTGCCCCAAGAACCAACAGACCCCCTATGACCCGTCCGACCTATCCCAACCGTGGAAACCCTAGACCCGGAGGAAATCACAACAACCCCGGCAACTCTAGCAATTTCACCTGTGCCCCACCCAAATTCAACACCAACAATACTACCACCAACCCCAACACTGCCCCGAGGACTGGAAGCAATGCTGTGCCTGTCGCAGCCAAGGACAAGTCACAAGTGACCTGTTATGACTGTGGAAATAAAGGCCACTATTCCAATGAGTGCCCCAACAAGAAGAATGCTACAGCCCCCAACGCCAATGTCCCAGCTCAGCAGCAGCGTCGTGTACAGCCAGGGAGAAGATTTGCCCCAGGGAATTCACTCAACCGCAATGGCCGTCTTTTTCTCATGCATGCTGAAAAAGCTCAGGAAGCGCCAGACGTCGTGCTGGGTATGTTTTCTGTTAATTCAGTACTTGCAAGAGTGTTGTTTGATTCCGGTGCATCGCATTCATTTGTCACCGAAGAATTTGCCTGCACTAGTAAAATTCAACCAACCAAATTGAAGCATGTGATTATTGTACAAATTCCCGGATCAACCACCAAGGCTAGGCAAATTTGCAAAGCCGTCCCTATCCGAATCCATGGCATAGATTTTTATGCTAATCTAATAGTACTCGAAACTAAATATTTGGAAGTAGTACTAGGAATGGATCGGATGTCCAAACATAAAGGATTGATTGACTGTGCCAAGAAAGCCATCACCATGACCAGTACCGCCGGAATATCAGTCGAGCATATATCTGAAACCTTACCTCGCCAATTCAAGTGTAACAAGAGTATAGCCCAAACTACCATTGACCAAGTTCGGATAGTCTGCGAATACCCCGATGTATTTCCAGATGTTTTGCCCGGTATGCCCCCAGATCGGGATATCGAGTTTATCATCGAACTAATCCCCGGAACAGGACCCATAGCCCAGAGACCCTATAGTATGAACCCGTCAGAACTAGAAGAACTGAAGAAGCAACTGGATTCCATGCTAGAAATCGGATTGATTCAACCGAGTGCGTCCCCATGGAGATCACCTGTCTTGTTTGTGGACAAGAAGGATGGAGGTAACCGTTTGTGTACGGATTATCGGAAGTTGAATGATGTCACCATCAAAAACAAGTACCCCTTGCCTAAGATAGAAGATTTGTTTGATCAGTTGACCGGTGCCCAGGTGTTTTCTAAGATTGATCTTAGAACTGGCTATCATCAACTCAAAATTCGTGCAGAGGATATTCCAAAGACTGCCTTTACCACCAGATATGGATTGTATGAGTATACAGTCATGTCTTTTGGATTAACCAACACCCCCGCTTATTTCATGAACCTCATGAATAAGATTTTTATGAACTTCCTGGATAAGTTTGTCGTTGTTTTCATTGATGACATTCTGATTTATTCCAAATCAGAAGAAGAACATGAGCTACACCGAAGGACCATTCTTGGAACCCTTAGAGAGCATCAGTTGTATGCAAAATTTAGCAAATGTGAATTCTGGTTACAGGAAGTAGGATTCCTCGGTCACATTGTATCAGCCGGAGGAATTGCCGTTGACCCTGCCAAAGTGAAAGATGTAGAAGATTGGCAAGCCCCAACCACTCAAACCCAAGTTCGTGCTTTTCTCGGATTGGCGGGATATTACCGCAAATTCGTAGAAGGATTCTCGAGTATCGCCCGACCCATGACCCAATTGCTGAAGAAGGACAAGAAGTTTGAATGGACCGACAAATGTGAAGCGAGTTTTTAAGAACTCAAGAGGAGATTGATTTCAGCCCCAATCTTGATCATGCCGGATATCATGAAGCCCTTCGATGTGTATTGTGACGCATCCAAGATTGGTCTCGGATGTGTGCTAATGCAAGAAGGCAAAGTTATATCTTATCTATCGCGACAATTAAAGCAACATGAACAAAATTACCCAACCCATGACCTCGAACTCGCAGCCGTAGTTCTATCCCTAAAGACATGGAGACATTACCTGATGGGAAACCGTTGTGAGATTTATTCGGATCACAAGAGCCTAAAGTATATATTCACTCAGAAGGAGCTGAATATGAGGCAGAGAAGATGGATTGAGCTAATCAAGGATTACGACCTGGACATTCACTATCACCCTGGAAAAGCCAATGTGGTAGCCGATGCCCTTAGCAGATTGCCATGCCGCTTGAACTCCATGATTTTGAAGGAGCAACCAAGTTTGCACAAAGAGATGGAAGATTTTCGAGTGGAATTAGTAAGTGAAGGATTTTTGGCTAGCATAGAACTTCAGCCCACTTTGATCAGTCAGATTAAAGAGGCGCAGAAGGGAAATGCCAGTATCGACGGAATCAAGCATCATATCGGTACAGGCAAAGTACCCGGATTCACCGAGGACGAAGAAGGAGTTCTGTGGTACAAAAGACGCCTTTGTGTACCAGCAGATTCGGAGTTGAAAGAAGTTATCTTGAAGGAGGCTCACGATACTCTTTATTCTATCCATCCCGGAGGAACTAAGATGTATCAAGATTTGAAAGAGCAATTTTGGTGGCATAAGATGAAGAGAGAAATTGGAAGCTATATCGCCAAGTGTGATATATGTCAGCGAGTCAAGGCAGGACATCAAAGACCCGCTGGATTGTTGCAACCTTTGCAAATTCCGGAATGGAAATGGGATTCTGTAGGAATGGACTTTATCACTGGACTACCTACTTCTAGTAGGGGAAATGACTCTATTTGGGTCGTAGTGGACAGATTGTCCAAAGTCTCCCATTTCTTGCCCGTCAAAACTACCTATCAGAGTTCGAAGCTAGCGGAGTTGTACATCGCTAGGATCGTTAGTTTGCATGGAGTCCCCAAGAATATAGTATCGGATCGAGGAACTCAGTTTACCTCGAGATTCTGGAAGAAAGTCCAAGAAGGTTTAGGAACCCGCCTAGATTTCAGTACCGCGTATCACCCGCAGACCGATGGAAAAATGGAGCGAGTAAACCAAATACTCGAAGATATGCTTAGAGCATGTGTGTTAGAATATGGATCCAAGTGGGAAGACTGTCTGCCGTTTGCAGAATTTTCATACAACAATAGTTACCAAGCTAGTTTGAAAATGGCCCCATTTGAATTCATGTACGGAAGAAAGTGCCGCACCCCTTTGAAATGGTCGGAAGTAGGAGAGAGTCAGATTTTTGGACCCGACATCCTACGAGAAGCAAGGTTCACAAGATTCGTGAACACCTCAATACAGCCCAATCCCGACAAAAGAGTTACGCCGACAAGAGACGTCGAGACCTCGCCTTCAACATCGGAGATTTTGTTTATCTGAAAGTGTCGCCATTGAAGGGAATGCAACATTTCCAACTCAAAGGAAAGTTAGCCCCTAGATATATCGGACCTTTCAAAATTTTGAACCGTCGAGGAGAAGTATCGTATCAACTGGAGCTACCAGAAGAGATGTCAGCTGTGCACAATGTGTTCCATATCTCGTTACTTCGCAAATGTCTCGAAGTCCCCGAGAAGACCGAAGTGTTCAAGAATATCGATCACCGGACCATAGAGATCAACGATGATCTGACCTATCCCGAAGTACCCATCCGTATATTGGAAGAAGCCTTTCGAACTACCAGAACCCGAAGCATCAAGTTTCTCAAGATTCAGTGGAGCAACCACACAGAAGAGGAGGCTACCTGGGAACGCGAAGATCACATCAGAACGGAGTTTCCAGATCTCTTCAAATCCTAGGTAATCTTTTCGTCCTTTTTCAAATCTCGGGACGAGATTTTGTTTAAGGGGGGAAGGTTTGTAACATCCCAAAAATATCCAACTTAGATCATCAAAACACTAATCATCAAGTTTAGGGTTAACAAAAACTTTTCTAAATGAATTCATGAATGCATGTATATGTGTATGCATGGATTTTGAACTTCTTTAAAAACCACCTTGTTTGTGTGAACCATTGCTTGTAAAATGTTTCTTAGGTGAAAAGAACATCATCTAAAACATTTCCCACACTTTTCCTTAAGACAAGTAAATCAAAACAAATATATTAAGTGAATGGTCATTTTGACCAATTTAACTCCCATGCCTACTTTGGCTGTCTCAAACTTTCAAAACCTAACAGAAACTTTTCTGGATCTTTGCACCCCTTGAATGTACCATAACAGAGTATCAAGGCCCACTTTGTGATCATCCAGAAACTTTCAAATGCATAGTTTAAATGACAATTCAAAATTTAATCTTCTTCATATGGGAAGATCCCCCTTTTTCAAAACCCACTCAAACAAGCTCAACTTTCAAAACCCAAGCATCTGCAGACTCACCCGAACCAATCTAGCAAACCCACCAAAATTCATTTCAAAATTCAAAACTTGATTTCATGCGGCCATTTCATCAAACAGGTTGCAGACACAAATCAAACAAAACATCAAACACTATAGTGTGCAGTGTTTTGAGCCTAACTTGTTCCCTAGTTAGCTCACACACAACCCAGTAGATCATCTAGAAAGATTAGCCCAACACTAGCACCCTGGTGAGCTTGCCATTGTCATTAATGGTGAACAGCCGAGCACCCCCATGTCACCCCATTGTGGACAGCAGGCTAGAGGAAGAACTAGTCGTGCCAACCTTGTCTGGGAGGCAGCCCACCGTCCATCGCCACTGCCTGTCCCAGCCGCGAGCGTTGCCAAGCCCTGAACCACGCGCACGAGACACGCCCAGACCATGCCGAGCGTGCACCAGAGCGCCACCCTCGACCATCACCCACAGACCGCGCGCCGCCCTCACCGTGTGCACACACGATCACCACCGACCCAGGAGACCGCCAGACACCCCCGTTTGTCGCCCCGTGCCATACAGCCAGCGCCCGCCGTCGAAGACGCCACCTCTGCCGCGCAGAGCACCACCCGTTCCAGACCAAACCGCACCGCCCCATGCCTCGCGATCATGTCGTTGAGCATCACCAGGAGACACATCACCGTCCCCTACCCTTGCCCATGCCATTATCCGCCTGTAACGTCGCCCCCGACGAGCTCACCGTGCGCCCCGACGGTCCCCTCGCTCGACTATAAATAGAGGCCACCCCCGCACGATTTCTTCACACCATCTCACTCCCCTCTCCCCACTGACCGTGCCACACCATCCTCAGAGCAAGCCGAGCACCACATCGCCGGAATTTCACCGGAGCCCGCCGCCTCTGGAGAAGAAGGGAGCCAGCGATTGGAGCCGCCCCAGGAGAAGCCACCGGTACCAGGAGGTTCGCCGTCGTCGACTTCGTCGTTCGCCCGCCTCGCCGACCCTCGCCCGTACCCCGGTGAGCCCCCCCGCACCCCTCACTGGCCGTGCTAGGTTTTGTTCTCGCCGGAGCTGTCTCGCGTCGACGATGACCCTTAGCCGTTGGATTAGAACTAGATCGAACGATCCACGTTGCCCCATACCGCTTCGCCCAGCCCCGTGTCACTGACGAGTGGGGACACCCACTTAAGCAGCCCGCGGGAGCCCTGTGCTTAGCAGGCCGGTCCGTTAGAATTTCCCGCGCAGCCCAGCAATTCAAATTAAACCTTTTTATTTTTAAATTCAAACACACTTTAGTACCCAAATTCAAAAATCAACCCAGATCGATTCGGTACACCAAATTAAATGAAAATAATTTTGTTGGAAAGGCCTGTGAATGCTTAATCCAAGTCCGTTGGATTCAAGTCATTTGGATCTGTAGATCACCCATAGTAAAAATAACAAGGCAGACGCTTTCTGCATTCAAACATTTTTCAAATTCAAACCATAAAAGCTTTTGAGTTGATTCCAACTCTCAAAAATCACATTTAACCATACCTTTCAGAATATATAAAAATATATAGGTTTACTTGCAGAAATAATGTTCAAGTAATAAAAGAATGCTTCATAAGCATTTCTAGCCACTTTAATTGATTAAAATAATAGGGTAAAACCTTATTAAATTGTGACACCACTTTAAATCACATTCCCATGGACTACAATATGTGGTGATGACATGTGTCAAAATGATCCCATGTTTAGTTTGGAGAATATTAAATCTTAAGTAGTTTTCAATGAGTAGAAATTACTTTTCTAAAAAAAAGAAGTTTTAAACCAAGCTTTAACCTTGTAATGTTAGAGATGATGCTAGATCATCTATAGGACCCTTGTGTGTGATGATTGCAAGTAGTTAAGTATTGCTTGGTGATTGTGTACCTCGTATTTATTCATAGACGCTAGTACCGACCAAGGATACTACGAGGAGGAAGGAGGATACTACGAAGAGGAAGCCGAGGAGAACTTCAACCACTGCTCTGCACAAGGCAAGCTGATACTATACCAATGCAAGCTAACATTTGCAAGATACTATACCTATGCAAGCTAATTACTATGCAAGCCTAATACTACTAGCGAATGTGCAAGCTAACACTTGTAAGATACCTTACTGATGCCACAAACCCATACTTGTGATATGAATACTATATGCCTTAAGCATATGTGATCATACCTACTTGCTAAACCAATCCTAGTTTTATGGCAAGCTTCTTACTTTATTTCTTTATCCAAGCTTACTTAGAGTCTACCTAAGAGTTTGGTAGATACTAGACAGTTGTGCTGAAGGTTGCTTAAAGAGCATAAAATTTGGCCTAAGCTAGAAACCTTGATATCAGCCTAAGATATAAGGTTGGACTTAGTTAAACTCCACCAGTTACCACCCCTCATTATTACTACCCCCACCTGTAGATGCTAGTGCTAAGCATAAAACTTGATCAACTTTTAGATGGGAATACTTGGTGGAAAAATGGTTATGAAAACCTTGGAATGATGGATCATTCTATTGAGATGTTTTGGACATGTGTTTCTAAACACTTGATGATTTTGGTGATGAAAATGTTGAGGCATGAGCCTTAGCCCTTTATAAAACTGATGGTTGTCTGGATGCAATACCATTCCAATTTTTGCGTACAACCACAATACCCGAATATTGGGTAGGGCTTGACTGGAAACTTATATACCTTAGTGTTAGTTCCCTCACGACCAAGGTCTGAGCTGAGGCTACCTTGTGAAGATTGTCCACCTGTGCAGTACCCAAGATGACAGTGGTCATGGTTGGGAGGCCAAACTCACAGGAGAGGTTCTTATATACTAGGGCATGTAATTGAAAGGTTAGGATTGATTATCCGCATACTGAGTATGGTGAGTTCAGGATTTGTTCCTGACGGATGTATCGAATGTTGTGGTGAAAGTGTACAATCTCTGCAGAGTGTCAAACTATTCGAATAGCCGCGTCCGCGGTTATGGACAGTTGGAGTGGCCATACTGTTCCCCCGTCAGACTTTTAAAATGACTTGTGAAATGAATTGATACTTTGACGTGAACACAACAGAGTTGTGACCGGAATTACAAGATCCCACTTAGGAGTTATAAAATTGTGACTAGCTTTGGAACTTAGTAAAGATAAACCTGGCTTTTTGCAAAACAACCCTAGAGCCTAGTGTCCTATTATCCAAAAACCCCTTACCTGTTAGTATTAGTTTGCGAGTACTTAAAGAGTACTCATGGCTTTGTCCCTGGCTATGCCCATGGCCAGACTATGAAGAGGAGTACCTGGAGGATGGACCCCAGGAAGGTTACAACAACTAGGATCATCTCCCATCGTCAGCATTGCCTGTGACCCCGAAGATGGAGCTTCGCCTACGCTACCGTTATTATTACGTATTCCGCTGCTTGATGTTGTATTAAGAACTGGATCATGAGATCCCCATTTGTGTAAGAACTTATGTATCGTTTGTAATGGATGAAGTACTATGGTATCCAATTCTGTTATGTCTCGCAAAAATGGTAATCCTGGGATTGCGATGTATGGCATTACAGGCATCTAGGATTGAAAAATCCGGGTGTTGACAGTTTCTGACCTCTTTGTAGCTATAGCACCTTCCTTGTATGCCACAAATTCGGGCCAGTGAGGTCTTATCTTTGCGTAATATGCGTCTTCGAAATCTAGAGTCTTGCGAGCTTTGACAAATTTGTTCAAGTTTGTCTTCCAGTTGCGGAAAGCGTCAGCCATCTTCTTTAGAGTCCACTCTTTGACCTTTTCCTTTATAACCGGTTTGTTTTCATCCTCCTCTAGCGGAAGGGTGAAATTTACCAACAGCGAATTCCAAAGCGTTTCTTTGGATCTTTCATCGACAAAGGTACCGTTTCCCTTCTTTGGCTTATTCCAATATTCAATTATGATTGGGATTTGGTCCCTAACAAGAACTCTAGCCTGACGTACAAATTTGTCTGCGGCCTTCTTGGGCTCCATCATCCTGCCATCAACACGAACTGCTTCGATCGTGAACTTTGCACGATCTTTCAACCGATGGCTCGCGCCTCGTTTGCTCTTTTTTGTAGAAGAAGATTGTTGCTGACTGGTCGATCCAAAGGGCTAAAAGAAGAAAGAAGCGTTAATTAATACATGTACATATATACAAATCAATCTGTGGAAGTCAGCAGAGGCTTAATTCATGCATATACCTCGACGGACTTTATTATCACTAAAGTGCGTTCACCGGAGTCGTCATCTTCTCTATGACTACTTGAGCTATTATCATGTCCCGCCAAGTTCAGATCTTGTGTGGTGTCCACGTGGATGATGTTCTCCATTATTTCTTCCTCTTCAAGGTTTCTACTGAGTGGATCCATAGTTTCTAAAACAATAATATTATCTAGAGTAAGAGAGTAAACATTCAAGTGGACTTGGATTCATACACAAATATACATATTATTCATACAAAAATACACAAATAAATACACAAATGAAATTAAAACCCTAAGCATGCTTGATCATTTTAAACAAGGTTCGACGGGTCCAAACCCTAATTCGGAGAAATCCCGGATGCATATGAGAGGGTTCATTATGTTCTTCTAATTAAACTTCTCATGTAAGTTGATTAACAATGAATGATTATAGCTTAAATAGATAGTTCTCATTTTTCTAAACATTTTGATATATTATTTGTATTTTTCTGACTTATAAATAATTAGTTATTGAATTTACAAGATTTAAACATTTTCTGAAATTATTAAACCACTTATTACCTCAGCCTGACGTCAGCACACCCTGTCCCTAAACCTTTTCTCACCAAAACAGGGGCTAACCACAGTGGCTGACGCGTGGGACCGGGGCCACGTCATAGCCACACAGGCGCCACGCGGGCTCGCCGGAGGGGCTGCAGACGGCGGCGGCGCTGGAGAACGACCTAGGGCGCGCGAGCAAGCGCGTTCGACTCAGCGCGATGCGGCCTACCTAAAACGGGCGGCGCCGCTACCTAGGGGTCACCGGAGCGACGACAACGACGACGGCCAGCGGCGGCGCTTGCAGAGCAGCGAGGCGACGACGGCTCCGAGCGAGAGGGAGCGAGCGGATGGGAGGGTGAGCACCGTGGGCTCACCGTGGGTCTACCAGAGGGGTCCGCGAGGCCGGGCGGGGTCAGAAACGACGACGATGGCGACGGTGGTGGTCGTCGGACTCGGAGAAGAAACGGTGCTAGGGGGTCGATTGCGGATGCCCTGTGTCGATTCCTTGGACGCGGAAGAAGAGCACGACGAGGCGGAGGCAACGACGTGGGTGGGCGCGACGGCGACGACGTCGTGGGTGGGCGCGGCGGCGACGACTCCTCTCTCTATGCTCCTCTGCTCCTTGATCTGTCTAGGGGAAAAGGAAGAGGAGGTGGACGCGTTATAACCCCCCCCTTTAACACCGTTTCGTGGCTGGAACCGGTGTTAAAGGGGGAGATTTCGTTTCGCGCCCGCACCCCCCCCCCTTTAACACCGGTTCCAGCCACGAACCGGTGTTAAAGGGGGGGGTGTGCGCGAAACGAAATAAATGTGCCCTCCCTTTAACACCGGTTCCTGGCTGGAACCGGTGTTAAAGGGCAGGAACCGGTGTTAAAGGGGGGGGGCATTTATTCCGTACATTAAAGGGGTGGGGGCATTTTTAATTCAAAAAATAGGATAGAATTTAGAAAATTCATATCTTTTACATTTGAACTCAGAAAAATATGAATAATATATCATAATTTTCAGAAAAATAAGATCTATCTGTTCATATAAAATCATTGTATAGTTACTTTAGATGAAAATTTTCAAAATGATTAAAACACTTACATAAAAATTTCGATTATTCAATTAAAACAAAAATAAAATAGTCAAACTCTAAAACTTTGAACATAAGAAATATTAAGCATCTAAAAAGGAATCTAACCCTATTTTATTAGAGCAAATAATATTTTATTTTGTATTAACATCTTTGAATTGTTTGGATATTTAAATGCCGCATCTTTTGTATACTTTGAAATCTGACAAAACCTCGCTAAACTTGCATTGGATTTTTGATAAAATAGCATATTGTGAACCTAAAAATGATTTTTGTAAAAAATCATGAGCATCGTATCATGTACCTATAGTTCATATCTGACCCACTTCCTGCCGATTCGGCAGGAATTTGTCTTTTTCACCAGAGGTGGACGGAAAGGTTTCAGATCCCCTTGTTGGTACATTGTTCATATAAGGTTGTCTAGTATTTTTGTAAAATGTGGTGGTAGTTTTTTTGAATTAGCCATTTGGTGGTTGCTTCATAAAACTGTCCGTTTTTTATGCTCGGAAAATGGAAAATGCCTTTTTGGTGCGACAAAAGGAAAACTTCCTCTTGCAACATTGTTTTCCATCCCATGATGCACATGTATGCACAATATGGCCACATTATCACAAACTATGCCTTGATTCTAGCCATAACATTGGTCATTTGACCCGAAAGCCAAGAAACCTCGAATGAGATAGGTCATTTTGTGAAGGTTTTTTTGAGACATAATCAATATACCAAGTTTGATATTTTTCGTTCTAACTATGTCACATAATATAACATCACGTGAAGGTTTCACATTGTTTCGATCGTTTTTTAATTTTTTATCCCCGTTTTAAACTACCGTCAAACTTTGTCGAACAACGGGCATGAAGATTCTTAGCTTGGGGCCAAGACTCGCTAAACTTGCATTGGATTTTTGATAAAATAGCATATTGTGAACCTAAAAGTGATTTTTTGTAAAAAATCATGAGCATCGTATCATGTACCTATAGTTCATATCTGACCCACTTCCTGCCGATTCGGCAGGAATTTTTCTTTTTCACCAGAGGTGGACGAAAAGGTTTCAGATCCCCCTATTGCTACATTCTCCATATAAGGTGGTCTAGTATTTTTTTAAAACGTGGTGGTAGTTTTTTGAATTAGCCATTTGGTGGTTGCTTCATAAAACCGTCCGTTTTTTATGCTCGGAAAATGGAAAATGCCTTTTTGGTGCGACAAAAAGGAAAACTTTCTCTTGCAACATTGTTTGCCATCCCATGATACACATGTATGCACAATATGGCCACATTATCATAAACTATGCCTTGATTCTAGCCATAACATTGGTCATTTGACCCGAAAGCCAAGAAACCTCGAATGAGATAGGTCATTTTGTGAAGGTTTTTTTGAGACATAATCAATATACCAAGTTTGATATTTTTCCTTCTAACTTTGTCACATAATATAACACCACGTGAAGGTTTCGCATTGTTTCGATCGTTTTTTAGTTTTTTTATCCCCGTTTTAAACTACCGTCAAACTTTGTCGAACAACGGGCATGAAGATTCTTAGCTCGGGCCAAGCCTCGCTAAACTTGCATTGGATTTTTGATAAAATAGCATATTGTGAACCTAAAAGTGATTTTTTGTAAAAAATCATGAGCATCGTATCATGTACCTATAGTTTATATCTGACCCACTTCCTGCCGATTCGGCAGGAATTTGTCTTTTTCACCAGAGGTGGACGAAAAGGTTTCAGATCCCCCTATTGCTACATTCTCCATATAAGGTGGTCTAGTATTTTTTTAAAACGTGGTGGTAGTTTTTTGAATTAGCCATTTGGTGGTTGCTTCATAAAACCGTCCGTTTTTATGCTCGGAAAATGGAAAATGCCTTTTTGGTGCGACAAAAAGGAAAACTTCCTCTTGCAACATTGTTTGCCATCCCATGATACACATGTATGCACAATATGGCCACATTATCACAAACTATGCCTTAATTCTAGCCATAACATTGGTCATTTGACTCGAAAGCCAAGAAACCTCGAATGAGATAGGTCATTTTGTGAAGGTTTTTTTGAGACATAATCAATATACCAAGTTTGATATTTTTATTATGATAGAACTGGAATTAAAGTACATAATACAACTAACAGTAAGTTACATAAAGCACGACTGAAAATTAAGATACATAAAAGAACTAAAAATTAAGATACATGGCCAGATTAAGTCACAATCGGCCGAACTTGGTTTGGAATGTTGGAGTGATTCAGTCATGCTCCTGCCTACATCTGTAATACTCGCCACTGTAGTCGTCGTACTCGCAGCGGCCATCGTCGATGTCGTCGTCAGGGTCGCCGTAATTGAACCTTGAAGGCTGAGTACGCGTGGGCTGGACTTGAGGGTAGCGTAGACAAGGGTTAGAGTCAGCGGCAGTGTCGTAGGCCATGACGCTCTGGAGAGTCCGACCGTGCCACCACAGCCGCCGGCCGGCCTCGTTGAAGTTCGGAGGAGGTGGGCCGTCCTCCTCGTGCCTGGCGAGCGCCCTCTCACATCGATCCCCGAAGAAGGCTTCCCAAGTAGGGAAATAGTCGGGATGCCATCTGGGATTCCTCCGCTGCTCCGCGTGAGATCGAAGTAGTAGTGGTTCGTGATGGCCATCCGGCGCGCCACACCTAGAGGGGCAGGAGGAACCGGCACGCCTCCGGTGCTCAGCATCCAGCCGACGGGGACATAGTAGCCCGACGGGAAGGGGTAGTTCGAGGCGCAAAGCGCCTCCGCCTCCCTGGGGGTTAGTGCTACGGTGGAAGCCATGGGAAAGAGTGATGAGGTTGCAGATATGAGTCTAGAGATGTGCAATAACAATGGAGGCCAACCCTATATATAGTGAAAAATGGCAGGAAGATATGGCGGGAAAAACTTGCGAGAATAAAAATGGCGGGAAGAAATGGCAGGAAGAAAAATGGCTCATTTAATACATATACTGTTAACAGAAGAAATATGACATTCATGTTGAGATACATATGTGTGCCAAAAATGGCTCAATTAATACATATAGTCAATCTTATGATCGCGTCGGCCGTAACCATGGAGTATCAGCACCGTTTAACAGGATGGTTGGGTCAGTCTTCACTCTGAAGGGCGGAATTTCATCAAACTTATTATAATCTTCTGACATGTCTGTCTTGTCCTCCACTCCCACGATGTTTCTTTTCCCTGAAAGAACTATGTGACACTTTGGCTCATCGTGTGATGTATCTGTTTGCTTATTTTTTTTGTTTTTTCGGTTTGGTAGACATGTCCTTCACATAGAAAACCTGAGCCACATCATTGGATAAGACGAATGGTTCATCTAAGTTCTTGTCTACCTTCATAAGATTGTTGAGATCCACTGTTGTCATTCCGTACTTCTTGTCTACCTCAACCCCTCCTCCTGTTGGCTTGACCCATTTGCATCGAAACAAGGGGACCTTAAAATTAGGTCCATAGTCAAGTTCCCATATCTCCTCTATGAATCCATAATACGTGGTCTTTTGCCCATTGTCTTCTGCAGCATCGAAGCGGACACCACTGTTTTGGTTGGTGCTCTTTTAATCTTGGCCTATCGTGTAAAATCTATTCCCATTTATCTCGTACCCTTGGAAAGTACATACAGTCGAAGATGGTGTCCTGGCCAACAAGTACAGCTGATCCCCAACAGTGGTGTTATTCGTGAGAAGTCTTTGCAGCCAGCCGCCAAAACTCGCCATGTGTTCACTTATAATCCATTCATCAGACTGCCCCGGGTGTTTGAGGCGTATTAAATTCTTGTGTTCATTGATATACGGGGCAACCAAGATAGATCTTTGTAAAACCGTGTAGTGTGCTTGATTGAGAGAATGCCCGTCCCTACATATCATTGCTTTACATCCTAGGGTGCCTTTTCCACGCAGTCTCCCCTCATGTCGTGATTCTGGAACACCAATCGCCTTAAGGTCAGGAATAAAATCAACATAGAACTCAATGACCTCCTCTGTTACATAGCCCTTGGAGATGCTTCCTTCTGGCCTAGCACGGTTATGAACATATTTCTTTAAGACTCCCATGTACCCCTCAAAGGGGAACATATTGTGTAGAAATACAGGACCGAGAATGGCAATCTCTTCTACTAGGTGAACCAGGAGATGCGTCATAATATTGAAGAAGGATGGTGGGAACACCAACTCAAAGATGACAAGACATTGGGCCACATCTGTCTGTAACCCTGGTAGGCTTTCTGGATCGATTACCTTCTAAGATATTGCATTGAGGAATGCACATAGCTTCATAATGGGTACTCGAACATTTTCAAGTAGAAGCCCCCTCAATTCAATCGGAAGCAATTGTGTCATAATCACGTGGCAGTCATGAGACTTCAGGTTTTGCATTTTTTTCTCTACCATATTTATTATTCCCTTTATATTCGATGAGAAGCCAGACGAGACCTTTATACTGCTCAGGCATTCAAAAAATATTTCCTTCTCTGCTTTGGTAAGAGCATAGCTGGCAGGAGTTAAGTGACATCGTTTACCCTTCTCGTTCTCAGGATACATAGGCTCTTCAGGGTCTTTCATACGTTGCTGGTCCTGCCGTGCTTCCGGTGTATCTTTTGTCTTCCCATACACTCCTAGGAAGCCTAGCAGGTTCACGCAAACATTCTTCGTCACGTGCATCACGTCGATTGAAGAGCGGACCTCTAAGACTTTCCAATAGGGTAGGTCCCAAAATATAGATTGCTTCTTCCATATGGGTGCGTGTCCGGCATCGTCATTCGGAACAGATAGACTGCCAGGACCTTTTCCAAAGATTACTTCTAGGTCCTTGACCATACCAAATACCTCCTCACCGGTATGGAGGACAGGCTTCCTCCGGGGTTCTGCCAGACGTTTGAAATGCTTGCCTTTCTTTCTTACTGGATGCAAGTTCGGAAGAAATCGACGATACCCTAGGTACACAACCTTCTTACATTTCTCCAAATATACACTTTCAATCTCATCTAAATAGTGTGTGCATGCATTGTATCCCTTATTTGTCTGCCCTAAAATGTTACTAAGAGCAGGCCAATCATTGATGGTTACGAAAAGCAACACTCATAGGTCAAATGGCTCCCCTTTGTGCTCATACCACATACGTACACCTGGTTTGTCCCACAGCTGTAAAAGTTCTTCAACTAATGGCCTTAGGTACACATCAATGTGGTTTCCGGGTTGCCTCGGGCCTTGGATGAGCACTGACATCATAATAAACTTCCTCTAAATCATGCACAACCAAGGAGGAAGGTTATAGATACATAGAGTCGCAGGCCAGGTGATGTGACTGCAGCTCTGCTCACCAAAAGGATTCATGCCATCTGTACTTAGACCAAACCTTAAGTTCCTTGCATCACATGCAAAGTCTGGGTACTCTCGCTCGACTTTTCTCCACTGTGACCCATCAGCGGGGTGTCTCAACATCGCGTCTTTCTTACGGTCTTTGTGCCATCGCAACAACTTGGCATGCTCTTTATTTCTTAAGAGACGTTTTAACTGTGGTATTATAGGAGCATACCACATAACCTTGGCAGGAACCTTCTTTCTAGGGGCCTCGCCCTCAACATCGCCAGGATCGTCTCGTCTGATCTTATACCGCAGTGCGGTGCATACCGGGCATGCATCCAAATTCTCGTACTTCTCATCGCGGTAGAGGATGCAATCATCAATGCAGGCATGTATCTTCTGCACGTCTAATCCTAGAGGGCAGACAACCTATTTTGCTTGGTATGTACTGTTGGGCAACTCATTATTTCTTGGAAGCAGATTTTTCATTTTTACCAACAACTTTGAAAATGCGCTGTCAGTCACACCGTTCTCTGCCTTCCATTGCAAAAAATCCAGTGTGGTACCTAGATTTTTGTGGCCATCTTCGCAAGTTGGGTACAACAATGTTTTGTGATCCTTTAACATCTGCTCCAGCTTCTCCTTCTCCTTTTCAGTTTCGCATTCTTCCTTTGCATCAGTAATGGCCCGACCAAGATCGTCATCAGCGGGCCCATCTGCTGCCTCTTGATCTTCATTATCTATCCCCGTTGCAGTATCATCATATTTAGGATACATATTATGATAGTTGTCATCATCCTCTTCTTCTTCGTTGTCTTCCATCACAACCCCTTTTTCTCCGTGCTTGGTCCAACAATTATAGTTGGGCATGAAACCGGATCGAAGCAGGTGGGCGTGAATGGTTCTAGTATTTGAGTAGTCTTTCTTGTTCTGACAGTGAACACACGGACAACACATAAAAACCATTGTG
The DNA here is from genome assembly GCA_916181665.1 of Avena sativa. NCBI lineage: Eukaryota > Viridiplantae > Streptophyta > Magnoliopsida > Poales > Poaceae > Avena > Avena sativa. The sequence continues at coordinate 433,357,720 of OV702280.1, forward strand.
ACCACGGTTTGCATTAGCCACAACGATGAAATTTTGGAGGCCCGTAATGTACTCGGAAGTGCGTCGGTCACCGTACATCCATTGCCGATTCATCTGCATTAATATATAGTATATCAAAAATTAATAGGGAGATGACCATTTATATATAGTACATCAATGACACATGAAAGGATAAAGTTGCCGACCTCGACCGAGAAGGAAAGAGCAACAAGAAAACTTATTTCGAGCTCTCGGGCATTTCACCGAACACCTCTTGTGCATAGGAAAAAAACACAAACTAGCACACCTCTCACCCTCTTGCTAGGCTCCAAAATGAGAGAGTGAAAAAATGGAAGAGAGGGGTGTGGGATGCGGTGTGTTATATATCCCCCCTTTAACACCGGTTCAAGCCACGAACCGGTGTTAAAGGGGGGGGGCTGCGCGGGCCACTGGTACAGGACCTTTAACACCGGTTCATGGCACGAACCGGTGTTAAAGGGGGTGCTCCTTTTTGCTGCATGGGCCGCGCTGTACGGGCACCCCCTTTAACACCGGTTCGTAGAAGAACCGGTGTTAAAACCCATTTCCGACCTCAACCAAAGGCCTCGTTTCCACTAGTGTCTCCTCCATATAGTCTAGAGAATCACTAACTCTTCCTTGCTTGACTTCTCCATACGTCTCCCATAATTTTCCAATAGCTTTCTGCAGTGATGATGGCCACTCTTGATCTACCCAGCAAACATAGTCACAGGTTTCCCCAAACTACAATACGAACATACAATATTTTCATTAGTTCCTAATTATCCACTGAATGTTTACTATCCACTGATGAGTAAACATTGAATCAATATTAAGCACAATATAAACACAAACCTACCCTGCACATCCATAAAATTTCCTCCCAGTTTCACAGCCTTCGCATCCAACAAACTTGGCGGCAGTGGCATGTCATTTACAACGTGGAGGTGTTGGTCCATTAGCTTACCCTTCCCACTCAGAGTCGTAAAGGGTGTTCAATCTCTAAAAAAAATTGAATGTACATTGCAGATGAGAGAAACTCCAGATCAATTCCAAAATCCCCAAATTGGATGAACCCTAACCCTAAAATAGAGTAAAAGGATTACTAACCTCGCTGCTAGCGGTGCTGTGGTCCAAGGACGATTCCTCACCATCTCCCCACGATACCATGGTGGGTGGTACGGCGAACTTCGGCGGCGCGGCGAGCTTCGGCGGCGTCGGGGATAGGCGAGCTGGCTGGCGGCTTGGTCGTCTGGGGATAGGGAAGCAGGCAGAGGTGCTGTCTGAATCGAACCACATACTACGATACCTAACGGCCGTCAAGCATGCAAACGGCCACTGTGCCACGTGGACCTAACGTGTAGGCGCAACCGGTCAGAAACGTGGTTATCCCCTCTAAAACAGCCGATCAGTGCTATCTATCGACAACTGACCCCAATGTTGGCAGTTCTTCGACAAAACGAGCAAAGATGGTAGTTCGCTGACACCGCTGCCTTAAATGTGATAGTTTCTTATCATTTTCTCGCATGGATGAGACGGCGTGATGAGATCCCCTTTTGAAATGGCCCTGTCTTCTGGATCGTATATTAATCGGGATCTGCGATCTCAGGATCGTAAATACTTTTATACTGTAAGTATTTTAAGGAAACCTAACTTTCTCTGATCACTAATATGACATGTTTTGGCAGACTAATACAGTATACCGTAGATGAATTAGTAGAAAACGTAGTGTCGTCAGCTACGTCGCTCTCTGCTGCTGCTGAGGTTATTGATTTTATTTTGCCTTGGTCCGACGCACTGATTATTGTATCCCCTGGTGTGTGAAGATCAACATCAGCTTGGTCGCGAACCATGCCCGGCCGGATTGCCAAATGGGAGCGTCTCGAGTGCCAACGAGACCTTGAATCACATCATCATTTTCTGACCGATCGACCAGAGGTCGTCTTCGTCGACACGATGTTCGCTGGAACAGAAACGAAAGAAATGATAAGGGCATCTTCACTCGGCTACCCAAGACGGGCTATCGAATTTAGGTCTAGACATCGAAAACCGGCCTAATCGTGTACCCAGGAACCTGTTTTCGTTCGGATTTAGATCAACTTAGGTCCGGACTCTCCAGGCCATACCTAGGATTCCGGATACGCCCGGGAACACCGAACGAAGCAAATTGGCCAAGTGGACCAGCCTGTCAGCGACAGAAGCCGAGTCGTCGGCATCCTTCCCGCCGTTCCCTTTCCCGCCCTCGCCGCTACACCCCTGCCGCCCTTGTCGCCGAACTCGGCCTATAAAAGGCGCACATCTCGATGTCTCCCTGCACAGTCTCTCACACCGCTCCCAGCTCCGGCGAACTCCAGACTTTTCTACCTCCTCAACTTCGTCGAAAAGCCATGGACAAGAGATTTTCCGGCCGACGCACGCTTTAGATGTGGGAAGCCCATCTGCTCCACGAGGCGGGCTATACGACGCCGTCGGACTGTCATCTCCCCTTTGCCTGGCAACTCAGCGCCGACGGGATCCCTATTCCACCGGTGCCAGCCGACGAGGACATCGCCGAAGAGATCTAGGCGGCTATCGCCGCCATGCAACACCCGGATCTCGCCGAGGATCCTGGCAACCTGGTCTTCTGAAGGCAGTACTTCGCCAACAGGCGCCTTCAGGATCTCGCCCGACACGAGGGACCGCGGGGCTCGCCGCCGCCGCGTCACAATGTGGCTTTTCGCCGCCGTTGGTGGAGCGTTCCAGGACGAACTTTCGCCGCCGCATGGAGTACATCCAGGTCGGCAACCACCCCCGCCTCGGCCTGTAGAAGCGGCGTCCGTCGTCGACCACGGTGGCGGCGGTCTTTTGCCCTAGTTAATGAAATCCGCCTATATTCGCCCAATTTCGTCGAACCTGGGAAGTCGGCCTAGGAACGCGAGTGGGAAACTCGACGTTTTCAAGCCGAAAACGAGTATCATCTGGCCAAAAAAAGTTTTAGATTTTGGCCTGGATTTGGCAAGGAGTGGGGATGGTGTAACAGTGTACGTGAAATAAAGGCGGGACAACGTTGCCGTGAGGTTCCGTAGACATGGCTTCTGCAGAACGGAACTTGAGGCAGGTGTTTGCGCTTTGCAGGACTTTGCAACAGGTTTCTGTCAGAAAGAGACATTTGGACAGACAGAGAGATCCCACTACTACTGGACCGTCCAGGTACGTACGTGCTGCACGTTGTGTTACTCCAGCTAGCGATAATAATATTACACTAAAGAAAGCTAGTAGCAATAATTAGTAGTACCGCACAACTGGACAAAAAAACAAGATCATAACAACCGCAGTACAACGAGACGAAAATGCTATCGGATGACAGCACCCTAGCTGTTCATCCACGCACCCACAATAATACAATATCGTCATGTGTTCACAACCACAAGCTCCTCACGCTATACCAACCAGAGTGGATTTATCTGAACGCGTACCAATTCAGACACCTGTGATTGGTTGACTAGAACGGTTCACCATCTTGTATTCTTTGTGACGAAGGTATCTCGAGGGTGTCTAGATGGAGAGTCTGGTCAGAGTGTTTTGAACGCCAACGATGTATAGAAGCAAGATATAAATGCAATTATGAGGATGCTCCAGTAAGGATTATGAGGATGCTTCAATGCAATGTTGTATGATGATACGAGCATGCAGTTATGTTGGTGCAAAAACAACGAGCGATTTTTTAGTAGTGGTTTTATCCGGGGTGCTACACTTTTTTTCTTGCAGGATTGCTGGCCTAAAGAAACCGACGATGCCCTGATACACATTCTTCCTACCTTTATTTAAATATATATTTTTAGTATCATCTAAACAATGCATGCATGCATTGGATCCCTTATTTGACTGTCCTAAAAGGTTACTAAGTGCAGGCCAATTATTGATGATTACGAAAAACAACACGCGTAGGTCAAATGACTCTTGTTTGTGCTCATTCCACATACATACACCTTCGTCACGCCATAATTATAGTAGTTCTTCAACTAATGTCCCATGGCACACATCAATATCGTTGTCGGGTTGCTTCGGGTCTTGGATGCCACTGGCATCATAATGAACTTTCGCTTTATGCACAACCAAGGAAGAAGGTTGTAGATACATAGAGTTACATGCTAGGTGCTATAACTACATCTCTGCTTTTAAAAAGGATTCATGTCATCTGTACTTAGACCAAACCTTACGTTCCTTGCGTTATCTGTAAAGCTCGGGTATTCTCTATCGATTTTTCTCCACTGCGACCTATCATGAGGATGTCTCAACTTCGAGTCTTTCTTGCGGTCCTCTTTGTGCCATCACAACAACTTGACATGCTTTTTGTTTCCGAACAAATGTTTTAGCCGTGGTATTATACAATGGTAAAAAAATCGGTAATCGTTAACTGCTCGCTTGTCTTGGGAGTAGTGACTAATCGGAATTCAGACGATTAACTGATTTAATCGGTCGGCTATTAATCGGTGCAACCTACAAAAATTATCACCTAAAACACATATGACTCCTCTTGCACCTCAACTACCTATCCTATTAAAGGCAGCCTCAAGCTCCTGGATAAGATCCTCAAGGCGCTCGAGCTCTTGTATTTGAGGTATGATCGGCAACTACGAGGAACTGGTCAACAACGACAATGAACTGGCTGGTGATGGCAGAAATCGAGCTCCTAAAGGTAGGGATCAAGCAGGAGCTTCGAAAAACCTACTTCATTGGGGCGGGCTAGAGGATGAATGAACGGTATGTGTTGATAATTTTGTAACTTTTTGACCAAGTGTAGTAGTTAATCGTGAACATACCTAGTAATCGGAGTATCAGAACTATTAATCGGGCTAAAGTATTAACACAAACGATTAATGGTAATCTACACGGTTAGGTGCCTAGTAGCGATTAATCGGCCTATTTTTTGAACAGTGGTATTATAGGAGCATACCACATCACCTTTGCAGGAACCCTTTTTCCGGAGCGCTGCACCGTATACCAGGCATGCATCCAAATTCTCGTACTCCCTTCCGCGGTAGAGGATGCAATCATTAATATATGCATGTATCTTCTGTACCTCTAGTCTTAGAGGGCAGACAACCTTCTTTGCCTCGTATATACTGACATGCAATTAATTATCCTTTGGAAGCTTCTTGTTCATTATTTTTAGTATCTTCTCAAATCTCTTGTCAGATAAACTATTCTCTGTCTTCCATTGCAGCAAATTCAGTGTGGTACCGAGCTTTATGTTGCCATCTTCGAAATTTGGATGCACCAATTTTTTGTGTTCCTCTAACATGCGCTCCAACTTCTTCTTCTCGTTTTCATTTTCGCATTCGCTCTGTGCATCAAGAATGGCTTGACGAAGATCATCGGCGGTCCCATATGATGCCCGTTCTTCACCTTCTTATTGTTCATTGTCTTCCATTGCAGTACCACCGTATTCAAGGAACATTAGATAGTTGTCATTGTTCTCTTCTTTGTTGCCTTCCATCATAACCCCTTTTTCTCCGTGCTCTGTCCAACAATTATAGCCGGGTATAAAACCGGACTGAATCAGGTGGATGTGAATGATTTTTGAGGAAGAGAAATCCTTCTCATTCCGACAAACACGGCACGGACAACACATAAAACTATTCCGCTTGTTTGGCTCAGTCACATCGAGAAAAGAATGCACGCCTTTAATGAACGTGTCAGATATTCAGGGAGCATCGTACATTCATGGCCGACTCATCTACATTATAATTAAAATCTTGGATCATATAAAAAGCTTGGACATCTTGGATCATATAAAAAGCTTGGCCAGCTCATTTTTGAATTGGCCAAAACTATTAACATAAAAAATGTTGAGTTTTTAATTATTGATCTAGAAGCGAAAACCTCATTCAATTCTGAGCTCCGAAACTCTAAAATTACACATCTCAACTTGCAGTAACTTATTGCATAATCAAAATTTGCCTAAAATTACACATCTAAAATTCCCTCTACCTCTACTTCTAAAGCATGAAATCCCTCTCTACTTCTAGAGCATTGAGCTAAACTAACAATGAGAGATAAAAAACCCAGCTGGTGTTATAAACCGAGACTAGTGTACAACCTCTAGTCGCGGCTGGTAACACCACCCGAGACTATATGGGCTTTTGGAACCCAGCTGGGACTAGCCATTGGCGCTAAACCTCTAGTCCCGGTTGATATTACCAATCATGACTAGTGGTCCCTAATGAATCGGTACTAGACGTTTGCTGCCTCCTAGCCGTTGGAAGAAAGATGAACCGAGACTAGAGGCCGGGACAGCTCCAAACAAAAGACATATTTTCTACTAGTGGCATATTCCCTTCACCTTTGCCAAACAGCTCAAATACACCAATTGGCAAGCAAATAATACAAAACCACTAGCAAATAATATGGCATACATGTGCCATTGCCCTTTGGGCATCGCCAAGAAGTGGCATGTTGATATAAAATGTGCAAAAAGGGATAATATCATACACAATTTTCAAAAATGGCAAGTTCCTCCCAAAAAATGGCAGCGATGACTCGAGCTTCCGTGGCTCCCTGCCGGCCAGCATGCTTGTCCGACTCAACTTTCCGCTCAGCCGGCGTCATATTCTTGGCAAGCTTCTTCGCCTGGTAGAGCTTCTTGGCGACGGGACCGCCAGCGAGCGAAACATCGGCCGTCGGATCCATCGCTTTCGCTCCCGTTCCCGCCAGTGAAAATTTGGGAGAGGGTTTTTGGAGAGAGAAGTGAAATGATTTGCGTGCCATTGGCGGGAGGGACCATCAAGGTCAAGGGAGGAAAGCAGGAGGACAAGCGTGCTGTCTGGGCCGACGCAATCGCGACCTAAATTTGGTGCATGGATACGGTCTGAATGGGTCGTCCGCCTTGATCGGTGCACAGCTGTTCGCCAGTCCGCGCGGAACGGTTGAGTCGCGTTCGGACCGTTTGAGTCGTGTTGGTAAAGATGGCCTAAGGTGTCAAATGGATTGCCATGTTACCAAGTTCGAGTAGTCCGACTGGTGCCATTTGGTTGCAATAAAGGCAACATTTGCAACCCTAACATGGCTAGTGGCTTTTGTTGTGGATAGATGGAGAAAAATCCCGACAGATAGAAGCCATATGAGCCGGAGGAAGTAGTATATTTAGTTTGTCAATCAAACGTTTTATATTATTAGTGACCAGAGGAAGCATTTAAAATAGGTTTTCTTCAAATATTTCTAAAATATAGTAGTACGTATATTGTATTTGTAATCATGAGATCGACGATCCTGATTAATATACGATCCGTCGTCACGTCCCTCTCCAGGCTCTGATTAGCTGGGATATCCTTTGCGAGAAAATTGCAGCTCACACCATCCTTTGTGGCCATCGTTGCACCAAACACAGAAACAGACTTTTTTTTCACCTAGCACAGATTTGTGCCTTAATTGTTGCAGCTAGCCCAAATAAACTAATTTGTGGTGTTGACAAGGCTCCCGACTTGCATTAACAAAGAGGCCAAGGAGTTAGAGCATGTACACTCGCCTACCCAGGACGTCGATCCGGACGCCGAAAATAGGTCCGGACGTAAAAAATTGGCCCAATCGCGTTTTTAGAAACCTCTTTTCGTTCGAATTCAGGCGAACTTTGGTCCAGACTTCCTAGGCCATACCCAGGATCTCAGGAACGTCCTGGGAACGCCAGACGGAGCGAAAACGGGCGTGGTCCAAACTCTGTCGGCCAGAGAAGGCCAAACTCCCGCCCTTTTCTTTCTCCCCTCCCGCCTTTCTTCCACATTCCCCCACTCCCGCCACTTCCCCGAGCTCCCGCCCGCCATGCCGCCCAAGAGTTTCGTCAAACCCCAAATCAAACCTCGGCGAGGCTTCGGGGGAGAAGAAGGCGAGGAAGCTGAGAGCGCCGGCGACGAAGCCGGAGGGCACGTCCAGCGCCGAGTGGATGGCCAAGCCGCAGAGCCAGAAGATCGCGTCGGACGACCGGAAGGGCAGAAAGTGGAGGATATGATCGCCCCTGCCGCTGCGCTGACCGCCCCTGCCGTGACGAGCGCCACTACTACGCCGAGCTCCTCTTCCACCTCCAACCAGTCGGCGTCCGCCGGCGAGACGCCCGACACCGCCGCATCGACCACGCTGTAGGAGCCCATCTCCATCGACGACTGAGAGATGGCCGAGCCTTTTTACCCTGTTCTGTAATAATTTGACGTCGGACTTATGGGCGTAATTCTATCGAACAACTTTTGGCCGAGCTCTCACCGGCGGGAACGATAAAAAATCAAATATGTTGCCGGCTTCTCTTCGCATGGGAACTTGGCCTGGGAACGCGAGTGGGAAACTCGGCGTTCCCAGACCGAAAACGAGTTTCGTCCGGCCAAAGAAAGGTCCAAATTTCGTCCTAGGAACGCCCAACCAGTGAGGATGCTCTTAGGCATATAACACAAAAAATAGGGCATATGTGATAAACTGAATTTTAAAATATTAATTTGGTTCTACATTCTAGCCATCTATTAGTTGAAACAGTAAAAAAACTTAAAACATAACGTGACAAAATTTTTTTGTGTCTGTTTCAGCTTTGTCATGTTATATTTTAATTTTTTTTGACTATTTTGATTAATAGATGGCCAGAATTTAGAACCGAATTAATATTTTAAAATTCAATTTATCACATATGCCCTATTTTTTGTGTTATATGCCTAACTCTTTGGCCTCTTTTTAATGCCAAGTCGGGAGCCTTGTCAACACCACAAATTAGTTCATTTGGGCTAGCTGCAACAATTAAGACACAAATCTGTGCTAGCTACAAAAAAACCACCACAAATTAGTTCATTTGGGCTAGCTGCAACAATTAAGACACAAATCTGTGCTAGCTGCAAAAAAAAGTTTGTTTCTGTGTTTAGTGCAACGATGACCACAAGGGATGGTGTAAGCTGCAATTTTCTCATCCCTTGCCGGCGGGGACGGCTCGTGTGCGCACATGCCGCAGATTTGGGTCGGACGAAAGCGCAGAATGGATCTGCCATTTCGGCCGCCGGCCGATCGTCCGCTCCGATCCCACACATGGCAAAACCATTTTATAATGACAGCTACGTGCACCCCTGGATCAGAGTGATGATCCTATGCACTTGGCTTAGTAGAGAATCATAAAGGTGATCATAGCATCAGGCCGGACGGAGTTGCAACATTTGTTTCACCACACTAGTGTGAAAAATAAAGGTTTATGTAGGACCGTTTTCATTCGATATTTTGAAGGGAAAAAATAGATCAAGCGGACCATGGAACATTTTTAACTAACTAATTAATCTAGGAAACAACTATATTTTAAAGTGGACTAGATTTATATTCTAAATTGAGTGAACCTAAAGACAAAAACATGTCTTATATACATGTATGTTAGAGAAAAGCTCAAATGTCTTATATCTTAGTGAACATAGTGTGTACAAAAAATGTGTGTTCTTTGGCAGCAACTGTTTGAGCAAAATGAGAAGTAGTACTCCCTCCGATCCATATTAATTGACTTTGATTTGTCAAAAATTAGATGAACCTATATAGAAAATAGCGTCTAGATTTATTTAAATCTAGACAATTTAAGTCAATTAATATGTGTCGAAGGGAGTAGTACAAAGTTGAAGTCGTTAATATGGATCAGAGGGAGTAGAGATAAATTGGTGAAAAACGTATTGTCGTCAGCTACGTCGCTCTCTGCCGCTGAGGTTATCGATTTTATTTTTTTCCCTTTGTCGACGATGCACTGATGGATGGCGCGGCTGAATCCCATGGCGTGTGAAGATCAACGTCAGCTTGGTCGCGAACGATGCCCGGATTGCCAGATGGGAGAGTCTCGAGCGCCAACGAGACGTTGAATCATCATCATCATATTCTGACCGACCAAAGGTCGTTTTCGTCGACACGATGTTCGCTGGAACTTACGGTTGGCCGGGAGAGCGTGGCTGCAGCAGAAACGAGCGAAACGATAGCCAGATTCTTGCTCGAGTCCAGACCGACTGAAACAAAGACGGGACAAGGAGGTTTCTGTAGACATGGCTTCTGCAGAACGGAACTTCAGGTAGGTGTTCGCGCTTTGCAGGACTTTGCAACAGGTTTCCGTCAGAAAGAGACATTTGGACAGACAGAGAGATGCCACTATCTGGACCGTCCAGGTACGTGCTGCACGCTATGTTACTCCAGCTAGCGATAATAATTACACTGAAAAAAACTATAGCAATAATTTGTACTAGGCTACTAGCACACTACTGGACACGAAAACAAGACCAATACCCAGTACCATAAACTGCAGTACAAAGAGACGAAAATGCTAACGAATGACAGCGCCCCAGCTGATCATCCACGCACCCATAATAATACAAATAATACACAATATCGCCATGTGTTCGCAGCCACGAGTTCCTCACGCTACAGCAACCAGAGTGGATTTATCTGAACGCGTAGTACCAACCCAGACACCTGTGATTGGTTGACTAGAGCGGCTCGCCATCTTGTTTTCTTTGTGACGAAGGTATGTGCAGGGTGTCCAGATGGAGAGGCCGGCCAGAGTGTTTCCGACGCCAACGAAGGAAAATGATAGGGTGGAGGGCTTTAACGTGTTTGACTGAACACATGGTACTGCAACATGGCCGGCCGCAATGTTGGTGCAAGGAATCACGGCATCTCTAGCGGCACGTCCCCAACCTACAACCCCAATCGTTCGGTTTGATCCATTTAGGCCGACTCGCGGACATATAATGGGCCGCGGTTTGCCTAGCAGGACAGTGTCTCTAACGGCACGACCCACTCCGTCCGCGTGGGCTGGCCTGCCATTGTGGCCACCGATGCAGACCCTAGGCGACACCAGCAGTATGAGTTGGTGGGTGCTCTTGCTCATCGACCACCGTCACAAACAGTATGGATGATGGCGTAGACACGTTCTGGCCTAGACCCCCGCCTCTTCCACGCCAACCTCGGCCACACCCCCGGGCCGGGGGGCATCCTAGCCGCCTCCACACGATCCTATGCCGCCGTCCATGCCTGTCACGATGCCTGTGGTGGTAGTGGGAAGGAATGGAAGAAGATGAGGGTGCGGAAGAAAATGGCCGCGGGCGGCTTCTTAAAAAGGCCAAGACATTGGATGCTGGCACAAAGGCCAAAATGCCGACATCGATGAAGGCCAGCGGCTAGTGTAGGCGTGAGGCGGTGCAACCAGTTTTGGAGTGAGCCTACCTCTATTAATGGCTAAAGGATGTAGGCCATTGGGTCGCTGCCATGCGGGCCCTTGGCCCGCAAGGACAGACACGGAGGACGTACGCTCTGTCAACACATGAGCACCAGTTCCCCAAATTTGGTAAAAGGATGGTTGGATCGGACATGTCAATCCTATGGATCCCACCGTTGGAGCATGCACGCGCGATTCTCGAGTCCGAACGAACTGGTTCAAACACGGAAGGACCTATTGAGTCGTGCCGGTGGAGATGCGCAGGGTTTGGAGCGCCCAGGAGTTTCACGAGGACACCAGGTCCATCTTATGGTTGATTTGGCAGCCCCCCTGCCGACAGAATGCTCACTAATGGGATACTAGTAACTACTACTACTACTAGCTGCAAAGAAACGGAAACACTTGCAGATTCTTCTTCAGTTAGTACTCTGAGATATAATGTAAACAGTCGCATAATGTAACAGAAACAGTCGCAGATTCTTTATTCGGTTTTATTTAGGCAACAGAGATACTAGTGTCGCAGAATCTTCAGTTAGGCAGCAAGAGGAAGGCAAACACTGCAAAACCGTGCAATCAGCACAACCACACCTCCAGTGGCACGGCTACAATCAGTTACTAGTTCCCAGCTCAATCATAGCCGTGCAGAGCGTACATTGCTTGACACATGACCACGTGCCCGCATGTCCAGATGCGGTGTGGTATATCGCATCAGTGAGAAAAGAACATTTTGACATCCGTGGGCGCAAAGATAATGATCAGTGCAGGTGGCAAAGAGAGTAGTGCTAGTACTATGCACACTGCAGGCCACGACAGCAAGAACCATGTACACACATGGATCATGATACACACAGGAGGGCAAGCCGATGAATTTGTGCGCGTGAGCTAACAAGAAAAACAAATTAACCCAAGAAAATCATAACGAGACGACAGCAATTACCAACAATTACTCAGATTTACCAACTGGTACTAGTACAGTACCCTACTGCGCACCGGCGGCCCCGGCGACGGCGGCTGGCGCGGCGTGCCCCTCTTCCTCCGCGTCGTCGATCCACGTCCAGTAGTGCCGCTTCACGGTGATGGCGGCGCCGCCGCCGTCGTGGCCCTCGCCCTCGCCGCCCTCCTCCGTGTCGAACTCGCCCTCATCCGGGACGCCCTCGACCAGCTCCGCGTCCACCGCGTGCAGCACGTACCTGGCGGGGAGGCCCGGGTAGGACGCGGACTCCCGCTCCTCCACGCGCGGCTCCGCGCCTGCCCCCAGGATCCGGACGCGCACGCGCTCCCCGAGCTCCTCCCGGACGGCGCGGGCCGCCGCGGCCTCGGGGGTCTCCCCGGGCCGCATCTTCTCCGAGACAGGCCGCGGGCCCCGGCGCCGGAGCGTGCCGTCCGACAGCAGCTGGCGGGTCTCCACGAGGAGCGCGCCGCGGCGGTTGCGGATGCGGACCGTGGCCACGTGGACGGCGCGCACGACGAGCGCGGCCGGCGGGGAGGACGGGAGGAGCGTGCAGTCGCCGCAGGAGAGCTCCAGGAAGAGGTTCAGGAGGTTCTTCGTCCCCGGCGCGGTGCCCCAGGAGGCGAGCGCCGGGGCCGGGAGGCGCGGCCGGAGGTACGCCGCCAGCGCGTCCAGCGTCGGGAAGGCCAGCGGCCGCGGCGGCGACGGGGGCCGCATCGGCTGCTCGTCGATTTGGGGGCACGCGGATTTCTCCTCCAGGCTGCGACGACGCGAGATTTCTTTCACCGGTGGGTCTTGCGTTGCCGGAATGGAAGTGCGGAATCGAATCGGGTTAGGCATTTCTGAAGCGTGGGCTCGAATGAATGGTCTGGTGGAGGCCCATTTTAGAAACCAACCAGTATGACGGGCCAATGCGAGTTGTATACGGAAACCGAAGCCCAGTAGGAATCGGGGAATCTATCACAAAACAGAAGGGTTAACCAAGGAATCGAGGAGACGCGTCCAGTTCTGCCCCCAATTCTAGACGCGTCCCACCGGAATCCTCCCGGCGGCTGGGCTTCTTCTCGCCGTCCGTCGCCGCAGGCTGCCGCGTGCGCCGCCGCTATCTTCAAGCCCCGGAGGAGCACCTCCGAGTCTCTCCCCTCCTCTCCGCGGAGCGTCTGAATTCGCGGCTGGACGATGGATCTGGGAACCGAGAATCGCCTCGCGGCGTTGCTCCTGGAGGAGGCCCGGAGGCTGCGGGCGCAGGCGGAGAAGGAAGGGGTGCACGCCTATCTTCAGAAGCCTAACGTCAGGCACCGTCCCAATTCGCGGTTCCTCTCCGCCACCGTCCTTGGAGTCCAGCAAGGTTGGTTGGGTTGACCTTTTGTTCAATTGCTTTTGGCTTTAGTAATTGGAGTAGTTCTGCAGCATATATTATGAAATTTATTACTGGTAGCTGCTGCGGTGTAGGCTAAATTCCCATCTTATTCAGTTAACTAGAACCATCAGGTTTTGTAAAATGAAGTTTCTTAGCAATCTCCTTGCTAGCCCTCCTAACGAAAAACTTCCATTTGAATGAACATACTCTGTTAGCAACCTGCAGTGAGAAATCCAGTTTGTGATGTACAAATCATGTTGAAATACTTACTTACTTGTTGAGCTAAAAATTCTTTGTTTTGTCTGCAGCAAACCGAGTTGTGGAGGTTAATGAGATGTGGCGTGCCAGGGAGAAGGAACTGGAGCTTGAATCAAAGATGGAATCCAGAATCAACGGTCGCGTTAGCTCGACATCCCACAAACGCAAGAATGACTCAAGAGACCAAAGTTTCTCCTCTAGGACTGAGCAAGACAGACCATATGCCACATCTTGTTCGTCCAGGGATTCACAGATCAGTTCTTATGCGGACCGGGAAGATGGCCTCGGCGATGATGACATCGAAGAGTTTCTTCGCTCAAGGTCAGTTGCAGTATCCATCATTTTTCTTTAATGAGAAGAAATTAGATGGTATCAAAATCGCATTTGTTGAAGATCTGATCTCTACCATGTGAAGTTTATCTGTGACTGATGACCAGATCATAGTTTTTTGCAATGTTCTTGTTTACTATGAAATGTGTTTAGCCTATGCTTTTTTCTCTTTCTTACGCATAGGTCATCTGTTTGGTAGAGACTAAACATACAATTTTATTCTAGGGTGAAGCGTGGACGAGGAGCCATTGGTTCTAGGATGGATGAGCCTGGTCCATACCTCACGGCTCCATCAGGTAGGCAAGACAAGCCAACAAGTCCAGATGCACGAGAAGAACATAAACGGCGAGTTTATGGTCCAGAGAAGCCAAAGTTTTTGAGATCTAAATCCTCAGATGAGGAACCATCCACCTCCAAGGACAAACACAGAGAAAAAAAGAACCGTAGCAGCAACCGAGAGAGAAAGGAGGAGAAGAGGAGATCCAAACATCGCCACCATGAACGTAAAAGCCGAAGCAGGGATTGATGGCAAACAGAGGTGTATAGAGAAGTTTCAGCCTTTATTTAATGCGGCTAATCTGTGATCTGCAGTCACTCGCTTGTCTGGCACTGTTGTCTGTTACTCACTTGACTGGAACCGTTGTCTGAAAATAAAAGGTACCTTGTCTATTTCATGTTCGTGGTTCTAGACTTGTGGCTGCTGATCTGCGTTGCTGTTTTAGTACAATACGTTTACTATTTGGATGTATTTTCAAAGATGTCATATGCTCAACACATGTTTTTCATTGCACCCCTTTTGCTAGACAATCAACAACAATGATAACCTAGAACAGCATTCAGGGACGCAGTATGCAGGCACAAGTAGTAAATCACACTGAACAATATAACCAGATAGATATGTATTTAGGATGCATGTTCCTGGTCCATACCTCATGGCTCCATCAGGTAGGCAAGATAAGCCAACAAGTCCAGATGCACGAGAAGAACATAAACGCCGAGTTTATGGTCTGGAGAAGCCACAGTTTTTGAGATCTAAGTCCTCAGATGAGGAGCCATCCGCATCTAAGGACAAGCGCAGAGAAACAAAGAACAACAGCAGCACCCGAGAGAGAGAGAGAAAGGAGGAGAAGAGGAGATCGAAGCATCGCCACCATTAACATAAAAGCCGAAGCAGGGATTGATGGCAAACAGAGGTGTATAGAGAAGTTTCACCTTTAATGTGGCTGATTTGTGATCTGCAGTTGCTCACTTGATTGACTGGAACTGTTGTCTGTTACTCACTTTACTGGAACGGTTGTCTGAAAATAAAAGATACCTTGAAGGTACCTTGTCTATTTCAAGTTCTTGGTTCTAGACTTGTGGCTGCTGATTTTGCATTCTCTTTTAGTACAATACATCTAGTATTATGACGTGTTTTCGAAGATGTCATATGCTCAACACATGTTTTTCATTGCGCCCCTTTCGCTAGACAATCAACATCAAGATAACCTAGAACAACATTCAGGGACGCAGTACGCGGACACAAGCAGTAAATCACACTGAACAAAATAACCAGATAGATATATATTTATTGGGACAATTACAAACAAAAATACATAGGAGTATACTACCATACAAGAGTACACTCATTCCCCAGCTCTTAGCTAAGCCACAATCGACCACCAGACGAAACTGAAGCCTGCTACCAAGGAAGATGCAGCCTTCAAGCTCAGGTGATGCGTGGTGCCTGCGCTCGCCGTGGGCTTGGCCGCTGCAGCAGCACAAAAGGATCAGTTAGAGGCCGTAAGAGTTCAGGTAAGATTGAGATGGATTCAGAAGCGATGTTCAGGATTGCATATGATATAATTAACTATGAAGATAATTTTGTCCTTTCTATTTCCAAAATTCAGAAGATAGAGCAATAATGTTGACTGAAGAGCTGGTGTACCTGTAGAAGTTGCAGTTCCCGTGGATCCTGAAGACGGGGCAGTGCTACCTGAAGTGGCTGCATCTATACAAGAATAAAAGAACAGCGTTACTACTCAGCACGCAATCGCAGCAGGATAGATCTGACGAACATAATCGATGGTGATTGACGAAGATCCAGAAGTTAGAGCACTTGGTTCTTCTGGAAACAGATTTTTTTGCATGATATGTTAACTGAAGTAACTTTGGCTGGCGGTGAAAGAGATTAAAATGGGACATGCTCACAGACACATTGCTAGTGCTAGGTTAGGTGCATGAAAAGACAAACTTTCGAGTAATGAGCAATCCACCTTGATCTGGTAGAGTAGTACTACTGCTACCGATAAACAAATGGTTAGGTTTCAGAGCTTTGGACGTACGTGCGTGCATGCCACGCTAGGAACCAAACGAACGCACCGATCAGCCGATCCGGCCTGTCGGCAATGATGATTGTTGATTGACGAGAGCGCTTTAGGGAGCTTACCTTTGCCGGCCCCGGCGGCGTACTTGGCGCAGGTGGAGGCGTCGGTGGTGACGCCGCAGCGCTTGGCGAGGAGCACCCCTTGCTCCGGCTTGACCCCGAACGCCTGCAGCGCGGCCTTGTTCATGAGGATGGCGCACACGCAGGCCGCCTCCGTGGTCGCCGCCTCCTTGAGCGGGTCGCAGCACGTGTCCGGCACCGCCGTCGCGTCGGTGGCGTTCAGGTAGCCCTGGCACGGCGCCAGCTTCGACACGCACGACGGCATGGCGCCGTTGGCGGCGGCGTCCGCCGTCGTTCCCTGCGCCGAGCACGGCGCGGCGGCCATGCAGCACGCGACGGCGATGGCGAGAAGGCGCGCGCGGGCGTCACGGCTCCACATCGTGCGAGGGCGAGGCTAGCTTGCTGCGAGAGTGAACTGGCGTGAGTGTGCGCGATCGCGACATCGTTGGTGGAGCGGGTAGAGGTGGCGATCGGTTGGGGCGACCAAGGCACTTGTACTAGTCAAGAGTAGCATGTGTGCCTGCGAGGTGGTTGGATGCTTGGTTGGCGACATGTATGTGCAGTACGTACATGGGTTGGGAATCTTCCGCGCTGTGCAAATTGTACCTACTCCATGGTTGATCCAGTTCGCGAGGGATCGCCAGCGAGTTGTCTGCGTGAGCCGAAGCTCCCATGTGATATGTTGCCCATTTGATCTGTATGCAACGCATATAATTGTTTTTGCATAGAAACCTCGAAGGAAAATTACTCATACTGTAAAAGCATTCTTCTTAGGGTTCAATTCCCTTGGCTAGAAAGCTGACTAAGAACAACTCTAACAGATACCGCATATCTGATCCAACTCATAAAATTTACAATATTGGTAAAAAAACCCCAAAGAGATCCCATAAAATTGGTCAAAACCGAATTTTTTTATAGCTCCCCCATATTAATCCTCTTGTATAACATATATTCACTTTCGGAGGCTGTTTTTACAGTAAACTGCAAAGCGCTCAATGCTTTCCTTTCACCGAAAATCCAAAACCAACCGCTCTCGTCCACCTTTGACGGCGCCACCGCCGCCGCCCTCCAAGCTTGATTCCGGCGAGGTGGCTCGATTCCCCGCGCCAATCTACAATTACGAACGAGGAGATCCGATTTCCTATATCTATTATTAATTTCTGAGTCGTAAATCGTTGATTATTTTGGCCGCAATTGTTGGAGCCCGAGCAGCAGCTATACACAAATCAATCCTACATGCACCCATCAAGTAATCAACCAGCCGCATGCATCCACTAATCGGAACCGTTCAGCCGCATGCAGCAGCTCGCCGGCCGGCCAGGGGAAATGGCGGGGGGCCGGGCAGGAGGCGTGCGCCAGGGTTCTGCATGCCCGCGAGGAAGATGACTTTGTGAAGAAGACGCTAGAATATTTCTAGAATATTCGTTTTGCGGTTTAAATATACGGGATCTGTTCTGCCGAGACACAAATTTTACCGCATCATTTTCTTTTGCAGTTCCCTGTTTTGCGGTATCTCACAGAGACGCTCTAACAAACATAAAGCTGACTATCTAGCTCTCGTCCCCAATTCCCATCCTGAGAACCTAGTACATAGAAAGGCCAGGAGATGGGAAACACCAAACTCGCAAATTACCCCACAAAGTGGCACCTAGCTAAGCTTCATCGTCCGGAGGCAAAACTTGAGGACACCAATATGCTATGGCATCATCCCTTCTACTGAACGTTGCTGCCGTAGACTAACACTTATCACGCTAGGTCCTAAAACTCGACGATTGACTCAAAGTTCGGCCTATCGATGGTCCTCTGGGGAAGAATATCGATCTTGGGTTGGGCTGGACCTTTATTCTTTTTTTTTTACCATGAAAACCATAGGAGAAGCCCCCACGGTATATTTTATAAATAAAAGACAAACGCAAAGTTCAGTCCATAATTACACAAGGTTGAGAGGGTCAACCCAAGAGCTAAAAAGGAAAATAGAGAAAGATCTAAATATGCAGAGAAAGATCTAAATATAACTGATCCAATCTAATAAGAGGGCCTTTTTCTCATCGCCGCCGATACTCCTACACCGGAGACAAAGAACTTGAATACCCTATGATGAACGGTCATTCGATCAAAGGTCCCTCCACCTTCTAGCCGTCGTAGATCACCTCATACGAGAACCCTAGGAGAGTAGTTCACTGTTTGTTGTATATCCTTTGAGCTCTTATAGGTACCAACAAACCACTCATTTTATTCATTAATTCAATTAGACATTAATATTCTTCAATGTTTATTGAGCCATGTTCCTAATAGGTATAGCCTTTGATGGCTAACCAAGTTCTGCGTGATGTCATTTCGAATTTTTGGGTCATTTTTGTGTGTGGAAATGAGCGCTTTATTACAAATAGTAATGTAATTTTTTGGGTCATGAAGATCAACATTTATCTTCTCACCAGAAAGGTCTTTTTAAGCATTCTCGCATGGCTCTATACATTTATCCAAACTCTTCTGGTTTTCTGTCTCTTTATTTTGTTTCAAGGTTATGGTGATGGGAGTGTTATTGGACAAGGTTATGGCGATGAGAGTGTTATTGGATTTATTCTAGTATGAATGTTACGGTCCATTTTATTTTAAGCATACATGCGAGATTATCATAGAACACAATGTTAACCTTTTTCATTTCATTATCTATAGATTATAGGTTTCCTGGATTTGAAAATCAAATTAGATCAGAGGACCAACCAGTGGTTGGATGGTTAGGTGGGCAGTGGTACGCCCGATCCACCAGGGATCAAACTCCAGGTTTAACACTTTGGTGTCTTATAAATAATATGGATTATTATTTTAGTGAGAGGCGACGTCCCGTTGACAACGAGGCGCATGTGGATTGTGGTGACTTTATCTTTGGAGGTGTTCACATGGGTAGTATATGTGTGCATACGTTCATAGAGGTGAGTATATGTTTGTATTTGTAAGTGTTTGCGTAAATTAGAGTAGCAAAGTAATTCTATCTCTCTAGCAATTATTACGAAATTGATTTGATCAAAATAACAACACCCGATCAAAAAAATATTTACAGTCTTTTGAATTACATTATAGCATATAATAAAAGGCTAGTCATATAAAAGAAAATTGGATTGACAAGTTGTAGACTCTAATTATGTTAACATTAACCGTAGATTTGAATTGCATTAATACATATGATAAAAAAGGTAGTCATATAGAAGGAAATTGGATTGACATGTGGATTCTAACTGTAAACCGTGGTCACACTATAAGTTATTCAAGTTTATGTTCCTCGTTTCTGTAGCGAAAACCTCCAAAAAATGACAATGTAAAAAGATACTCCCTCCATCTCGAATTTGATGTCTCAGATTTGTCTACATACACATATATTTGTATGTGTTTTAGTATATTGATAAATGTGAATATAGAAAAATCTCCGACCTCTTGAAAATGACATACATAAAAAATACTCCTCGCGCCTTGAATTAAATGTCTCATATTTGTCTAAATTCGCATTTATCTACATTTTTTTAGTGTATAGATATATGTGAATCTAGACAAATATATGACATTTAATTCGAGACAGAGGGGAGTATTTTTATATATCATATTTACAGACAATCAAAAACAAGATTGTATTGAAGAATTATTTCTCTCTCGTGCTCTATGTCTCCCCTCTAAATGCTCTATCTTTCAGGCATTTGGACAAATATGGCAACGGGGATCGGTTGATTCGTTGCTTATTCAAAAGTTAATTTTAGTTTATTAAAGGTCTGAACTGAATTAGGAACTTTTCATTTGAATTTCTAGCTTATTAGTGTAGAATCTCTATTCCTGGATTATGAACACTTAGTTTGTGTGAGATTATCGGTCAAGTATAACTGTACTCCTAAATCAAGTGGATAACATGTAGAATTAATCAAGTTACTCCACTGTGCCACCTACGATGTGTATACTTCTGCAAAGTGAACTCGAGCACTGATCTTATTTATTTTTCTAGAAGAAGGCAGAATTTTGAAAAAAATTGTTTTTTACCACTTATTTTGTTTTGTATGTTGAATATTTCTTAGTAAGAGCTGATATGTGCTGAATAACAGGGCTGGAAAATAGTTTTTCCATACATGGATATATCATTTTGATATTTACAAGATCCGAGTATAATTTCTTTTGTTACAGTGAACGAGTAATATTAACCCGGAGCAACACACAAGTATTTTTGCTAGTAACATATAATGAAAGGCTGGGAAAAGTGGTTATTTACCTAAAAGTTCACCGTCCTTGGATTATGTACCCAAAATTGACTGTCCGTGTAAAATACCCATCAGGGACTTGATAACAAATAAAAAAATTATACTAGATCTTTTCAAAGATAGCTGAATACGAAAGAACAAAACTGCTCTTGATTGATAAAACGGTGTTGGTCATAGACGAAGCTAGCTAGCTTTGGTCTGCTTCGATCCAGATCGGCACCTCCTAGATCTTACTTTAGTTCTTATCTCTTTGGTATTCTCTCACTAAAAATTAATACATGTTGGCTATTGGCTGCGGTACTGCTGACGAATTACCGGTTTGATCATTAACGAGAGAGCGAGAGCAGGACCTGTCAGGACGGTGACCTCGGCGAGCCTCTGTCGACATAACATGCAGCCATAGGAGCGGAGGCTTACACACGCGCGTGGAGGCATGTGCAGGCCACGGCACCATCATACTCGATATTGGGCGTGGCGCTTGCACACGACACGACATGCGGCGTTGCAGTACTGCACATTTGGCCAGGGTTACAACGAACGGCCACCGGCACGACATGTGATTAAAATGGACCAGGAGCATGTAGTATTTTGACTCATATTTGTGTAGTTTATAGAAAACTCCTTTTGAGTAAATCAAAATAATATTTAATCCTTCCTATGGGCATTTTACCAATAGATAACCAACTTTGGATACATAGTCCAAGGACAGTGAACTTTTGGCTAAATAACCAATTTTCTGGACTATGTTGACATTAACCGTATATTTGAATTACAATATAACATATGATAAAAAAAGTTAGTCATATAGAAAGAAGTTGGATTGACATGTGGACTCTAACTATGTTAACATTAATAGTTGGACTTTTACAACTAATTTATATTTCAAAATGCAACCAAGTGTTGCAATTTTTAGGCACATATTACTATGGTAGCACCCTCTAACTCCACATCTAACTAACCTGTATTAAACCGGCATACTTATCATAAGTGAGTCCAACGATCATTACCCACGACGTTTTCTACAACATTATAAAAAGCTTCTTAACTTATCGACCACCGCTATACTATAATGTCAATGTTCCTTGATCTACTTTAAACTCCGGATGAGAAGTTTGGACATCACATCTGACTCAATTTTACAACAAGAACACGCAAAACCCAACATTATTAGCATGACCTGTATTTCTATTATTATTCATGTTTATTTCGGTTTTTTAAGTCCGACACTTTGTTTTGCTACGAGAACAAACATATCCGAAAAAATGCAACATGAGCCTGAATAATCAATAGCGACTGTTGTTTGAAACCAACACAAAATTATGTAATGGCATCTTACTACTAGTATACTTTGGTAGGCTAAATATCCTATTAAAACATATTCTGAAACTAATTAAATATATATTTTGAAATAGATGTAATACTATATAGAAATCTTGAATCAATCTCCTTTTTCACCGACCTTGGGGAAGGAGGTTCTAGAGTCACATGGCCGTGACATGCAGGGTCCAATTCATTCGGTCTTTCACACTTCTAGGATTCTAGCGGAGTCCAATGAGCCCGTCCAGCTTTTTTTTTTTTGAGATGGAGCATAAATATAATAAATATTACTAAATAGCTTAAGCGTGAGCTGCAGGGAGCTTTCTCAGGCCTTCTCGGTGCGCCGTGCCGTGAGCGGAGCTTTCTCAGGCCTCCTACGGTGCGCCGTGCCGTGAGCGGAGCTTTCCCAGGCCTCTTGCGGTGCGCCGTGCCATTTTTCATCGCTGTCTATGGGCCTCTCTTTGTGTTGGTACAGGAACGTGTGGGTGGGAGCGTTTGTTTTTTTAACGGCCGGGATACTGTTGTTTCAGTGGGTTGGTTTTCTCTGTGTTCCTTTGTGGGGGCGGGGGATTGTTCCATCTGGTTATCTCTGGTGCATTGACTCGGTGGACTCTCTGTTTTTCTTCGGTGGTTCGGTGTGTGGGAGTGTTTGTTGGCGATGGCGGTGGAGTGTTTGTTGGCGACGGTGGTGGAGCTCTATTTTACTCCTGGTCCTTCCGCCGCCTAGGCGGGTCTGCCTCGCCGAATGGAACTTGTTTGCCCGTTTATCTCGTGTCTTCTCGACGGATCGATTAAAGCGATTGATACGCAGGAAACGTATCTATAATTTTTGATGTTCCATGCTTGTTTAGTATCTATTTTGCTTTGTTTTGTCTACACTTTCAGGTGTTCTTATATGTTTTCTGGTACTAACCTATTAACAAGTTGCCACAGTGCCAGTTGCCTGTTTTCTTCTATTTTTGGTTCCAGAAAGGCAGAAAATCAATATTCTCGGAATTGGGCGGGACAAAAGACAAAGTCAATATTTTACCGTGGGGCAGGGGGCCACTCGCCTCTTCGCCTATAAAGTCCCCGCGATGCCTAAACCCTAAGTGCCCGATCAATATTCCACGAAACCGTCTGTAACCGCCGTCACCATCATCCCTAGATCGGGAGGGGGGATCTGAAGTTCTTCCCGACATACTGTCGGAGGGGAGATAATCCCGGAGGCCTTCTTCTTCATCATGCCAGCCTCTGGTATGAAGCGTGAGTAGTTCCACCTTGGACTACGGGTCCATATAGTAGCTAGATGGTTGTATATCCTCCTTTGTGCTTTCATGTATAGATCTTGTGAGCTCCGTTCATGATCAAGATATCATCTATTTGTAATCATGCATGTTGTGTTTGCGGGGATCCGATGGATATTGAGATTACTATGTCATATTGATTAATGGTTTTGTCTTATTGATTCTATCATGTCTGTGTTGTTTGTGATCTTGCATGCTCTCCGTTGTTAGTAGCTATCTTGGCCAAGTAGTTGCTAGTGACTCCAAGAGGGGGTATTTATGCTCGATAGTGGGTTAATTCCTCTACTTAATCAAGGGAAGTGACAGAAATCTCCACGGTTGTAGATGTGTTTTTGCCACTAGGGAGAAAACAACGGTCTGTTGTTTATGGAACAAGTGGATTGTTTACCTTACACACTTTGCTTAAATCAGTTGTCTGTTGCTTGTAACTTAATACTGGAGGGGGTTCGTATGATAACCCAAAGGTGGACTTCTAGTCATAGATGCAGTTGAATGGTGGTCTATGTATATTGTTGTATTGCCCAATCGAATCTCATAGAATATTTGTGTCTAATATTGTATTGTTATGCCTTGCTTAGTTCTGTCAATTGCGATGCTGTAATTTGTTTACCCTGCATGCCATGTTTGTTTAACTAAGGAGAGCACCTCTAGTAACTATGGACCCCGGTCCAATCTTTACCATTGATACATCTTCCACTGTTACTGTTTACTTGCTGCAATTCATCATCACCTTCCACACCATACAGTTAATCCTTTTTTACAGCAAATCGTTGAGCTTGACAACCTCACTGTTCGTTGGGACAAAGTCTTGAGTTTGTGTTGTGCATGTCTCCAAGTTGCTAACAACACCTTTGAGTCGTTTCCTTCCTCCTACTGGTTCGATAACCTCGGTCTCTTACTAAGGAAAAATATGCTGTTATGCTCATCACACCTTGCTCTTGGGGTTTCCAACGAAGCGTTCCCACGTCAACACCGGACGCACGCATCAGCGGTGGGCAAAATGGGCTCCACCGCTGCTCTTTTCTTGACCCAACGCCGCCGCCGGCCTCTCATTCAGGTGCCAAACCAATCGTGCTCGCTCTTCCCTATCTTCTCTTCCTCCCCGGTCGTGCTGATGACCGCTGCCGACGCCCTGGTGGTGATGCTCACGGTGGCCGTGCAGCCATGGCCATCACCTGCGGGCACGTGGACCCCAAGGTGCGGCCGTGCCTTCCCTTGGCCCGCGGCGGCCCAGTCCCGTCCATGGAGTGATGCACCGGTGTCAGGAATCTTCACAACCAAGCGCGCATCATCACCGACCACTCAAGCCCGTCGCTGCCGGCATGAGCGGTCTCAATCTCAGGTTGTGCATGCGGAGGGTCATCGATTGGTACGGCTCCCTGTACCGTCCGCCTCTGACAATGCACCAGCGAAGAGCGAAGATGCTGAGGGCGGCGCGGCAAGACGATGTCCCCGCAGCGTCAGTGCACGGGTGGCTTGTAGGCATTGCCAAATGCGTCGACAAACAGGTGTAGGGTTCCCAGCATAGATAACAAAAATTTTCCTACGATGGGAACTATGTACCAAGATCTATCTACTAGATACAAACAACGGGCAGATGCATATCCGTACGGAACATACCCTTGAAGACCGACAAAGCTTAACGAGTTCAACTCGTGGTTGATGTAGACAATCTCTTGCCGATCTCAAGATTGAGAGGAAGTCCTAGCGCCGCAAAGCAGCAGCGCATCCGTGCTCGCACACACGTACAAGACACCGAGCAACCTCCGCCTCCTCGCTCCAGCGATGCAGCGGAAGCACAACCCTTTCTTGCCGAATAGCCACCGGGAACATGTATCTCGCTAGTCCGAGACCATGGGGGATAAATTCTAGAGGGGGAGAGAGATCCTTCACGAGGAGGTGTGAGTGAGAAGTGAGAGGAGGGGCTCCTTATATAGGGGAGGGGGGCAGCCCAATGGGGCATGGCCGGGGGCATGGCCGCCGGCCATGGAGGGTGCCCCCACCTCTCCCTCATTCATGTGGGTGGACACTCCACTCACAAAATGACCCTTCAATTTTCTCCACTAAAAAACCCACTCAATTTCCCATTAAATTTCCACCAAATTTAATACAAACTCTCATTAAATAAAACTTTTATTTTATTCAGAATTTTGTCAATTACTTTAATGACAAACATTCACAAATAACCCCTTTCTAGAATTCCATTTCACATGCATAACCTCTTTATGCAATTTCACCCAAATACCTGTTTTGGTATCTAGTGAAATAAATTCCTGCGCTTGTTTATTCTTTCGGCATGAAACATTTGCTCCAACTGGATGTCAGTGTCCCTTAAGTGTGTCACCCTACGGTTCGCGAATAATGCGGACATGATCGAGACCCTTCTCCGATCAATAATCAGTAGCGGGACCTGGAGATCCATACTGACTCCCACACATTCAACGATGACTTTTCCTGTGATCGTCGGAACCTTTAACGCTTGTATCTTTATCCCTTTGTTTCACGATATATTACATGTCTGAGATTCGATCATCGGTATCTCCATACCTAGTTTGATCTCGTTACTGACATGCACTCTTTTCTCGTTCTCGTGATATAACATTCTAGTGATCAAATCACTTGCTTGCAAGCTAACCAATGTGATATCACCGAGAGGGCCCAGAGTATATCTATCCATCATCGGGATGAACAAATTCCACTCTTGATCCATGATTCTCAACATAACACTTTAGTAGCTTTGAAGCCATCTTTATAATCACCCAGTTACGGTGTGACGTTTGATATCAACAAGAAACTCTTCCGGTGTTAGTGATTGTCATGATCTCATGGTCTAAGGATTAGGACTACTTCGTAAGTTGTTTATAGCAATATAAACTCAATGACTTTGATCATAATGCTATAATTTGGATGAATGTTCATTACACCATTACACTAATATTGTGATCTCGTTATTAACAACATCCAATGTCTATGATCAGGAAACTGTGATCATCTTGTTAATCAACGAACTAGTTTATGAGAGAGGCATAACTAGAAACTTTCTGTTTGTTTATTAAACACACATGTATTAACGTTTCCGTATTAATACAATTATAGCATGCAAAATAAACATCTATTATATACTTGGAATACACATAATAAACATTTTATTATTGTCTCTCAGGGCATATTCCCTTCAACAGGTATGCTATTTGAACGCTTCCTCCTCTCAATTTTTTTATACGGACTAGCACTCACAGCTGCAGGTACCCTTCATCCCGTACCCAGTTCAGTAGCCGACTAATGGTTTCCAAATCCTGATTTAGGATGCCGTTTGATTCTTTCTTGCCAGAGTTGAACCATGAACTAAAGGAAGAGAATCGGAAGCTCAAGTCGGCACTTATGGATCCATTTAATCCATAAAATTCCTTTTGACATTTCAAGTCTACTCATATTTTTTTCTTAGTCTTGAAAAATTGTAATGATATTGAGATATTCTGAACAGTGCATGAGTATTATGATCTTACCGGATATCCATATTTGTTTGTAAACGATCAATGCATTAGCGTCTTTGTACACTACTAGGACATTTATTTTATGGTCAACCACTGAATGATATTTTCTTTTTGTGTTAATCTGTTTCGAATTTTTATTATGCTATCTAATTTTTGGGGTATTTGGTCTTTCATACTCTAGCCAAACGGGATCAGCTGAAGCCGCCAAGGGGTTAAGATCAAGGGGCATCAAGTCCATGATGCGTAGTGGTGATAGTAATGCCCCAGCCACATTTGCAAATATATTCATCTTATTGGTGTGATAGGGCATGGACTGTGTGTTTATAGATCATTAGAAGAGCGGAGAAGATTTACAAGATGAACTGTTCTCTTTCTCTACTATATGGAAAAGATGGCCCCTGCAATAGTTCAATGCCATGTAATCCCTAGATAGGGCTGGAGATTGCATATGGGAGAAGCATCTGCACTGCATGTACAGACTTTCTACTGAATACTGAGAGACAAATAAGATTGGTGACTGCCACTTGCTAATTCATTTAATTCACCTGAGCTCGCGTACCTAACTTGGTTGAGACATATGTACTGAATAAGACATGACATGCATGCGTGGTTCCTTTGTCTAATTGAAATTTCTAGTTAATATGAACGTTAAATGGCTATTTTCCATGTGAATGTACATGAATCGGGCCTGTTGGAGATGACAATGCTAGTTTTGATATGCTTGCAGCAGCGTCGGGGTGGCTACAGATGGTGTGGTGTGATCTCGACAGCTCATATACAAGGCAACTTGTGCTGGCTACTGATGCACATGGACCAAGGCAGACAAAGTTTCTGGCATCCACGCTGTCCTCATAGTCTTGGCCATGCTTGCCATCAAGTACACATACATACATATATCTTCTTCCTGCTAATTTCTTATTTTTACTATTTTTTCTTGATGTGATGTGCTTTAGGCATACATACATATCTGGGAGTTAGCGCTTACATTGCAACTGAGTATATAAAGTTATCTAATTACCTGCTGACTAAGAAGTCATCCTTCGAGCAACAAATGAATAAGTATATGTTATTAAATGCTCATGATTTCTGGGAAAAAAATTGACATTAGAAAAGCAGGATCTTGCCACCTTTGGAAACAGACCGTCGCACACTTCTTCCAGTTGCTGCTATGCATGCCACATCCATTTATGGATGGTCGATTTTCTCATATGTCAGTTTATGAGAAGATATCAAGATTTCTGTAGTGGTACCACGAGTTGAGAAAAGGTACGTGTGTTCAACATGTGAATAATTTGCTTGGAGTATTGTTATCTGTTCTAATACATAACTGGACTTTTTTCGTTTTTCTGAATTTGTGTACCATAGGTCAACTTTGTCTACTTTAACCCTGGGGCAAGACCACAATTATGCACTTTTAGCTGATTTTACTGCAACATGCAACTATTTGGTCACTTTCTGAAATCATCCAGTTTATTGTTTTGCTTGCAGGTCAGTAGAACATGGATTACAAAATCTGACATTTCAGATTCCAATAGCCATTATCATATCTCTACATTGATAATGAGTTTCATTTTTGTAATCTGAAATAACTTCTTTTGGGTATTTAAAATTTATTAACCTTCTTTCTGATTTATTGAAGTTTGGTTACCCTTAAAATCAACTCATATGATACTGTAAGAGTGAACCTATTTCTGTTCAAGATTAATGGATTACCGATCATGATTTTTAAGGCGTCTTAGGGCGACCTAGGGGCGCTCTGACGCCTAGGCGACGCCTTAGACGGCTAAAGCGGCCAATTTTGCAAGGAGGAGGAGGGATGCCTGGACACCTAAGCGTCGCCTAGGCGATGCCTTTAAAACCATGGGACTTATTATCCTAGGCTTTTATTTTGGTTCTTAAGTCTGGCTATATTTTTTTCTTATCTTCTTAGGATGAGTTTTGTTCTTCTCTTTGTAGGCAAGCACTTCTTATGAAGTGCTATCTTCTAATGAGTTCATCAGGATATGTACTGTCATCTTTAAGGTGGTATAATTTATTGCAAAATTCTGTCTCTAAATGCTTGATCTTATATCACTGTTATATAGGCATTCCAATGTTGCATCGAACTATATAAGTATCATTGCAGACTGGAACTAACCAACATCATGGCACATTATCCTAAGTTGCTGGTACTTTTATCGAACATTTGGAGCCATCCACTATAAGTCAATTGATAGATTTTTACGCGGTCGTGAGGTGAGCCATCTATTTTCTAGGACGAGGAATCTGCATTGGTGCAAACATGTTTAAAAAATGTAGATCAAGTTATAATTTAGGTAGACTCATTCTTATACCTCTCTTCTCACTCTATTGTCAAATAATACATGTCATGCTGTTGAACTTCCGTGTTATTCTGGTAGTAAAACGTCAATTGTCCTCCTACAAAGCTAGTAAGCTATTGCTAATTTAACAACCTGTGGATGTGCAAAAACTGATACTTTGGCAGTATAATAATTTAATGCATGCCCGAAATCCTTTTAGGCTTTCAAGTTTGGATTTTAAATTATTACTTTGTTTTATTGTTGATATTTTGGGATATTGAGAGAATAATAGCTGTATTGATTGATGCCTCGAAGGGCTATTTATATAGATTACAAGACTTAGCCTCTAAGGACTAATAGAGATAGACTACAACTGAAAGGGCCTAACCCTAACCAACCTATACTCTAATATCCCCCGCAGTCTCAACGTTAGGATTAACGATATTGAGACTGGAGCATATGTCGGTGAACGATGAAGTCGGTATCCCTTTGGTAAAAATATCAGCAAATTGAGCACTTGTAGGAACACGAACTTCGCCAAGAGCCACCTTCTCGCGAACAAAGTGGATGTCAATCTCAATATGCTTTATGCGCCGATGCTGAACTGGATTGGAGGCCATGTAGACTGCAGAAATATTGTCACAATAAACAATTGTAGCACGCTCAATCGGTCGATGAAGCTCAACGAGAAGCTGACGCATCCACACCGCCTCGGCCATGACATGAGCAACCGAACTATACTCAGCCTCAGCATAAGACCTGGAAACTGTTACCTACCTTTTAGAACACCGAGAAACAAGATTATCACCCAAATAAACACAAAATCCGGATGTGGACCTTTGAGTATCTGGACAACCTGCCCAGTTTGCATCAGAATAAACTGTCAAGCTTGTTGGAGGTGAAGAATTAAGAAGAAGACCATGATCAAGAGTGCCTTTTAAATAGCGAAGAATGCGTTTGACATGAGCAAGATGAGGAGAACGAGGATCATGCATAAAAGACAGGCTTGCTGGACAGAGTAAGAGATGTCGGGGCGAGTAAGGTTGGCATATTGGAGAGCACCAGTGATGCTACGATAGAAAGTGGGATCGGAAACATGATCACCATCAGCCGACAATTTTGCACCAATGTCGGCCGAAGTACGAGAGGGTTGACAATCGGACATTCCATAACGAGAAAGCAAATCTAAAATATATTGATGTTGAGAAAGAAATAGTGTATTCTTAGTTGTAGAAACACTAATTCGAAGAAAATGATGAAGAGGACCAAGATCAGTCATGGAAAATTCACGATTAAGAGAAGAAATTATATTGTTGAGAAAAGAGTCAGAACTAGCAGTGAGAACTATATCGTCAACATAAAGTAAAAGATAGGCAGTGTGTTCAGAAGATCGAAAAATAAAGAGAGAGGGATCATATTTGGAGGAAATAAAACCAATGGTTTGAATGTAGGTGGCAAAACGTTGAAACCAGGCACGAGGAGCCTGTTTGAGACCATAAAGAGATTTTTTGAGTAAAAAAATGAGGTTGGGTGAGGAGGGATGCTCGAAACTAGTGGGTTGCCGACAATATACTGTTTCATTTAGTGTGCCATGAAGAAAAGCATTTTTAACATCAAGTTGTTGAATAGGCCAAGAGGAGGAAACAACAAGACTAAGAACTACACTAATAGTACTTGGTTTAACAACAGGAGAGAAAGTCTCATCAAAATCAATGCCATGTTGCCGAGAAAAACCACGACATACCCTTCGAGCTTTGTAACGAGCAAGAGTACCGTCAGCGTGAAACTTATGTCAAAAACCCATTTTCCTGAAACAACATTAACACCAGATGGTTTTGGAACAAGAGTCCATGTATTATTTTGCTGAAGCGCATCAAATTCATCACGCATAGCAGAAAGCCAAAGAGGATCAAGAAGAGCGCGTTTATAGGATGTGGGTATAGTGGAGATTGTGGTGGTTGCTATGAGGTTGAGGCGTCTAGTAGGGAGAAGAAACCCTCGTTTGCCACAGGTGCACATGACATGATCATTTGTGGGTGGTTGAATAGGTACAACATTGGGTGGTAGAGGTGGTGTGGAAGAGGTCTCAGTGGTACGGGTGGGTGTTTCGGTGGTTGACTCGGGATAGGAGGGAGTAGTTTGCTCGGGGGTGTGCCGCGACAAAGAAGTGGCGCTAAAATCTAGCACGACAGAAGTGTGGGAAGCGGCAGGCTGCCGCGGCAGCGAATCGGCAGAAAAATCTGCTGCGGCAAGAGATTGGGGTGCGACGAAGGGCTGCCGCGGCAGGCTGCCACGGCAGAGAAACAGGGCAAAAATCTGCCGCGGCAGAGATGATGTCAGGATGAACTAAGGAAGTGGTTTTGTTGGTGGGGTTGGTTGGTTGGGTATGTTGGGTGGTTTTGGTGGCAGCATAAGGAAAAGTATTTTCATCAAATGCGACATGACGAGACACGAGGACACGACCAGAAGATGGGTCAAAGCAATGATATCCTTTGTGATCATCAGAAAAACCAAGGTGAATGCAAGGTAGTGAGCATGGTTCTAGTTTGTTGGAGGCGGTGGAGGCAGTTTTGGGAAAACATAGGCAGCCAAAAACATGCAAAAAGGAGTAAAGAGGGCATGTTTTGGTTGGTCGAATGTTTATAAGTAGTGTGGATGTGCGAAGAGCTTCAGCCCAAAAATGGGAAGGAAGAGAAGCTTGTAAAAGCAATGTGCGAAGAATGTCATTAATGGAACGAAGAGAACATTCAGCTTTATCGTTTTGGGAAGAAGTATAAGGACATGAAAAGAGGAGAAGAATGCCTTGAGAGTGAAAAAAGTTACGGGTTTGAGTGTTATCAAATTCACGACCATTATCACATTGAATAAATCGAATTGGCAAGCCAAAATGAGTAAGAACATACTGCTGAAAATTGGTAAAAATTGCATGCACATCAGATTTAGAACGAATAGGAAAAGTCCAAATATAATGAGAATAATCATCCAAGATCACAAGATAATAGTTATAACCAGAAACACTATGTATTGGAGAGGTCCATGGATCACAATGAAGTAGCTCAAAAGGAAAAGTGCTAATGGTAGTAGAGGTTCCAAAGGGTAATCTAACATGTTTGCCGCATTGACAGACATTACAAAGAGAGGGATGTAGAACTAGGGATACAAAAAAGCATAGATAATAGAGTGTTTTTATTGGGGTGGCCTAGACGACGATGCCACAAATCAACTAATGCAAGCATGGCGCGGGGGGTGGATGTGGGCGTGCCATGAAGAGGATAAAGATCGACCGTGCTATTGTACCGAGCGAGAACCTCCCCCGTTTTCAGATCCTTCACAGACAAACCAAAAGTGTCAAAAGCCAGGATAACTTGATTATCAATGCAGAATTGTCGAACAGAAATCAGATTTTTGATTAAGGAAGGGACAACAAGAATATTGCAAAGAAGAAAGTTGGCATAAGGGGAAGGTATGTAAGAGTGACTAGTGCAAGAAACAGGGATTATGGATCCATCACCAATAGTGATTGTGGAGAAGGTAGAGGGAAAACAAGCTGACAGCAAATTCATATTTGAATACATATGCGAGGATGCACCAGAATCGAAAATCCAATATGTACCTTCGTTATGTAGGGTAAAATTGTTCATGATGTTGATGAAGGCGGCTTGGTCCTAGGCCGGCTGCTGTGGAGGAGCAGAGGGGCCAGGAGCTTGCATGTTGACGTAGGGGAGAGGTTGTAGCTGGTTGTACGCGTATGAAGCCTGCATGTTGTAGTAGTTTGGAAGGAGTCCTGGTGCACCGGGAGGTGGTGTAGCAGTGGCGGTGTAGACCTGCGCCGGTGGCCGAGATCCGAGGAGGCCGGGGGAGCCGGTGGCTGGACCAAGACCGGGGCTCCATGTGCCCGTGTATGCAGGAGGGGCGCCGTCCGGTGAGGAGGCCGACCAGGGAATCGACCAAGACTGCACAAGGCCAGTCTAGGGGTCGTGTTGAGAAGGCCACGATGCTGAAGCTAGGGGCGACAGAGCGATTAATGGTGGAGCAGGTGCAGGGCCGGCAGGGCGAGGTTGAGGAGGCTGGTAGATCGGGTTCTTGCCCCTGTAATTGGGGCTTGGATGCCAGCCGGAGGGCGGTTGGGGATCCACAGTGGACACATCAGGAGGTGGAGGCACGACACGCTACCGCAGTAGCCTAGGGACGTGAATTGCTTCCACGGTAGAGGGGGCGGCGACATGAAACACCCGCGGCGCCCGTTGCGCCTTGCAAGCCTGGTTCTTCTTTTCTTGCTGGAGGAGGGAGCGGACCTCCTTGAAGGCGGGGTAGGGCTTGAGCATGGGAATGAAGGAGTGCTGCTTCTCGAACTGATCACTGAGGCCGACAAGGAGGGCGTTGATGAGGGTGCGGTCCTCGACGTGATCACCAAGTTCACGAAGTTCATCGCGAATGGCCTTGATCCGCTGGCAGAAGACGGTGACCGAGGCATCACCCTGAGTGGTGGTGCGTAGCTCGGTGTTGAGCGCATTGATGCACGCGTCGGAGTTGTCCTGGAACAACTATTGAAGGGATACCCAGAGCTTGGCGGCTGTGGTGTCGTGGAGGAGACCAGATTGAAGAGCTCCGTAGAGATGCGTGTGTAAATCCACTGGATGATGGCGAGATCATCTTTCACCCAGCGAGGATCGACGGGCTGCGGAGGATAGGATGGATCTATGTGGTGGCGGAGGCCGCAGCGGCCGAGGTGGATGGTGAAGAGGTGGCGCCAATGGTAGTAGTTGTGGGCACCGAGATCTAACGAGATTGGGATGAAGGGGGAGATGTCGGCAATGGTTTCGGCTAGGGAGAACATTGGGATTTGGGGAGTGACATGGATATACCCCACAGGTACACAACATTAGTATACCTTGTCCTGTCCAAGGAAGGCCCATGTCAAGACACGCGACCCATGAAGGCTTCAGGTGGCCCAAGCCCATGACGTTTTCGACTCCTTGGAGGACAAGTCAAGACTAGATAGAATTTCAAAGGGGACAAACTGCGGTGACCCAGCATACCACTGCATGATGTAGTACACTATAGTCGTTGATATAACACCAATGAAACACCTTTCACTAGTATTACATCCCTCAGAGTGGTACAACAGAAACATAGCAGGTCCAAGACATGACTATAGGTTACAACTCAACTCTTTACACAAGATCTAGAAAACACTCTCGGTTAAAGAGAGAGAAAGAAACTTCTTACAATGAAGAATTAGAAATAAACAACTCCAAAACTATAATACTATTAAGACTAGTATCTTAACTAATGGTCTGGCATTGCTGCTATTGTAATACACTACAGAAATAGGTTCTATGGCTAGAGATTCTATTCTTATCTAATCAGCAACTTCGTCTTCACTTGAGTTGATGTATATGTTGACTTTCTTGTCTTCATTGAAGAGCTTTAGCTTTTTATGATGATTCCTGGAGCATGAATTGATGTAGTTATCGTCTATACTGGCTTTGGAACCTAGCAAGGCTTAAGAAGATACTTTGAGTACAACTGTACTCAGCAAATTCACTAGAAAAGGAGTGTTTGATGCACTATATCTACAGCCACAGACCATAGGTCGTAGGCAATGCAAGTTTTCGTAAACATTTCTTCAAAGGTTGCTTTTATTATGAAAATCTATGTCCGTCAGCCTTCACGGGTTTACCAGAACTTTCATGGAGTTCCTTTCCCGCCGCGTTCGCAGCTCCTTCCCGGAACAGGGAGTAACAAGTTACAGTTCTTATACTCTATAGACATGCGTTACTTTACCCATGAGAGACCTTAGACTTGTTGCACAACCAAGTCATGACCTTGTCCATACTTCCTTGGTATGGGGCCCAGTCTAAGATCCAAGCCAATCACTGCCCCCTTCGCGACCCCGCATGCCTCCTTGGCGTACACCTGTTATCGCCATATTTTGGCCAAAGGGGGAGTTGGGCCGTGATCAAGATGGGCTTAGAAGATACGTATATGCAACGTGTTGTTGAATCGGCCTCGTGTGTTGATTTGGGCTAAAATTGCCCGTGTATCTTATATTGTAATAGATTCCGTTTAGATTTAGGTAAGAGATAGAGTTGTAGAGTTATTCCAAAGATAGAAAGTCTCCGGACTATAAATATGTACCTAAGGTTATCGAGAAAAGGAGGACAATCACGTTCACAACAAACACAATCTCGGCGCATCGCCACCCCTTGTTTCTAGGGTTTTTCTCGGGTAAGTGCCATGCTGCCTAGGTTGCATCTTGCGATCTAGGCAGTATTTACTTATGCGTTATCTGGTGTTACTCGTACTGAAGCTTTGTTGATGGCGAGTAATACTATTATCATAGATTTGTGTAGGCTAGCATCGGTACTTCTTTGTTATGATTGTTTAGTTATGCTGCCTCTAGTTATCTCGCCGCCTTTGCCCCTTTTCCCGGGTGCAAGGGTGGCATCTTGCTTGATCTTTATTTAAATCGAATTGATTTGTTATAGTTGTGCCTTGTTCTCCAAGGTTTAGTTTGATATCTACATGATCAGGCCTTGCAAACGGATTGAACGATCCAGTAATATGTAAGATATTGTTTGCTAATCCAAGAGGAGGTGTTCCGGGAATTGACTTTACGTCGGTTTTTAGGCCTTCTCTAGGGTTAGTCTTCCATCATCTTTCGTATCTACCAGGCTCAATTACGTGTAGGATGTTCCAGTCATGTAGTGAAAACGATAAACTGTCGTAGATCGATTTGATTTGTATTGATGAAGCAAAACCCCATGTTATCATAGATCTAATGCGGAACTATGGGTTGATCGGTTCTAAGAGCCGATTCACAGGGAAACCTGGGAGCCGATCACGGCTCGAATTTTACGTATACGTGTTTACCGTGCAGGAAACCAATCGAAGCAATCCTTCACCTTCCTGACCAGGTATAGGTCAGGTGGCACGCCCTCGAACCAAGCCAGGACGTGTGCCGGAGTTTTGCGGGCCGTTGCCCGAGGGACCAGGGCCCACCAGCAGTTCTGGGAGCCTCCCGGCTCTTCGTGTTGCCCGTCGCTGCTCGCCGGTGGGTTTTGGTAGGCAACACATTCTGGCACGCCCGGTGGGACACTTAACAACGTCTACATCAACATCCGACGCTGCGATGGACAACAGACCGGTCACGTACGATGAGCTGCCTGAGGAGCACAAGGCGAAGTATGATGACGTCAAAGCTCTCTTCGAAGCCGATCTCATCGGCTCTTTTGAGAGGACTCGTAAGCATGGCATCAGGTGGAAAGGGTTCTCACCCGAGGGTGCTCTTGATGAGGTGGATCTGTCTGTTCCTTCAGAGGAGCGCACCAGAGCTCTGCGCCAGGAAGTCAACTACATGGTGGCTCATTCTCTTCACCGCCATTCTGAGAGCTTGGTAAACGCTTTCGAGCGGATCGCAGTTCGCGTAGTTCAGGAGATCATGAAACATCAGTACTCTCCGTCGGGGCCCACTCTGGGGACTCACCAGGGAGAAAGACCGCTCCAGGCCAGGCCACCGCTGCCATTCACACTTGCAGCTCCAGAGCCACCAGGGGCACCGGCGTACGTCGTCTACAAGGTCGGAGGCGACCCTGGCGATTGCCAATTCCTGTGTGAACCACCTAAAGAAATCCCACATGGATACATGTGCACCTACGTGCCAGACTGCAACAGCTTGACGCGCACGAACCAGATTGCAACTGCAGGGATTGCTGGGGCAGGAGTTTCTGGAGCAGGGGCTTCGGGAGCAGGTGTTTCTGGAGCAGGAATCTCTGGGATGGACGCCGACAAACAGGCGTGGCTAGCCAAGTATGCCACTGGAACGAGTCATGAGAATCTAGCCCCTGCAGCCCAAACAACGGAACAAATCCGTACCATCTTGAGAGACCAGTTCGGCTTCGTGCCGAAGAGAAGGACAATCGGCTATTCAAAGCCGTACCCCAACGAGTTTGACCTGATCCCGCTGCCACCCAAGTATCGGCTCCCTGAGTTCTCGAGATTTAGCGGGTCAGAAGGGTCGAGCTCGATCGAGCACGTGAGCCGATACCTGGCACAGTTAGGCATGATATCAGCATCAGATCAGTTGCGCGTAAGGTTCTTTGCGCAATCTTTGATAGGACCAGCTTTTGGGTGGTACACCTCGCTACCACCTGATTCGATCCAGACCTGGAAGCAACTGGAAGAGCAGTTCCACATTCAGTACCATTCAGAAGCCACCGAGGCTGGCATTGCAGACCTGGCACAGGTGCGGCAAAAGCGAGGAGAAACGGTAGCCGAGTACATCCAACGCTTCAGGACTGTCAAGAACCGATGTTACTCAGCTCGGTTAACTGAGAAGGAAGCAGTCGAGCTGGCAGCGTTGGGTCTCGCAGCACCCATCAAAGATCTGGCTTTCCAAGTAGAGTACAACTCGTTGGCGCACATGGCCCAGAAGCTGACGATGTATGAGCAGCGCCACCCTGAGTTGTACCAGGACAAGTTCAAACGTCCGATAGGCCTGGTCGATACAGAAGAAGAAGACCCCACGCAAGACCAGGAGGTGGCCGTGGCTGAATGGGCTCGGGGGGCAGATCCCGTAACCTGCAAATGGGTAAAACAGCAAGGGCCTGCAAAAGGGTTCGACTTCGATGTGAGCAAAGCTGAGCAAATATTCGATTTACTGCTGAAAGAAAAGTAGCTGAAGTTACCCGAAGGCCACAAAATCCCTACGGCTCAAGAGATGAACGGAAGACCATACTGCAAGTGGCATCACTCGTTCACCCACAGCACCAATGACTGCAAAGAGCTACGTCGCCAGATCCAAACGGCAATAGAGCAGGGCCGTCTCATCCTGGGGCAATTCGCCATGAAAGTAGACACCAACCCATTCCCCGGCGTCAACATGGTAGAACACAGCCACTCCACGAGGCGCCAGTCGGATTTCTCGTTCGATGTCAACATGGCAGGACCAGGGTACCACCATGGCACGTACAGGGAGGAAGGCGGTCGCTCTCACGGCAGAGTAAGAGAGGAGGCTGGTCCACGCGACCGGCCCAGCTACGACAACAGGTGGTACTTAACTGAGGAACAAGTGAAAAGTGTGCGATATCAGAAACCACATTCCACGCATCTCCTTAACAAGTATGAGCGTCAGTATGACCAACGTCGCCGGCGCGACGGAGAAGATGAAGGATATGAGCACCTCGCTAGGGGACCGTCAAAAGAAAAGGAAGGCGCAGACAAACATTGGGATTGTCCGTTCTTCAAGTATTGCTGGGACGCGGGAATGAGCCGATTGCCTACGATCGATAACTGCCCGGAATGCGGACAGCAGAAGGAGGACACGGAGCCAGTGTCAGTGTTTAAGCGCCTAGGGCCTCTCCCACTTCAGAGCCGACGCAGGGAGTCGTCTCGAGCACAAGGTCTCAAGGAGCCAATGGATGACAAAGAGAAAGACAGGTATCACCGTCCAAGGTGGTGTCCCGACGGACTCAGACACACCCAAAAGCGTAGAGTGCAGCGGCTGCGTAACTTGGAGGAAGCCGAAGCGCAGTATCTCCACGCTCTAAAGAAAGCACGGCCCGATCTGGCCGTTAAAATTAGGCAGACCTTGAAAACGGAAGATCACCCGAAAAAGAAAGAGAGGCGCCCCAAACCGGTAAAAGCCGATGCAAAGACAACGGCTGGCACAAACATGGTATTCATACTTCCGTCAGAGTTCTGCGCGCCAAGAACCAACGAGCTACCAGTGGCACAGTTCGACTGCGGCCCACGGCCAGTTATCTTTGAGAAGCCACGTGAGAAGGTTTACAAACATCTGAAAGCCCTATACCTACGAGGTTACATCAATGGGCAACCTGTCAGCAAGATGCTAGTGGACACCGGAGCGGCAGTCAACATAATGCCATACTCCATGCTACGGCGTTTGGGACGCTCCATTGCAGATCTAATCAAAACCAACGTCACTTTAAGCGACTTCAACGGCCAGACTTTAGAAACGCAAGGCGTACTGAACGTGGATCTGACCGTGGGCAGAAAAACCATCCCTACGTCATTCTTCGTCGTGGACAGCAAAAGCACCTACGCTGTCCTGTTAGGGAGAGATTGGATTCATGCTAACTGCTGCATCCCATCCATGATGCACCAGTGCTTAATACATTGGGATGGAGATGAGGTGGAGGTCATTCATGCAGACGATTCTGTCGAGGTCTCCATTGCTGGCATGAACGTCTGGGAAGCAGAAGACCAAGAGCCGATCTCTGGAATCAGTCTAGACGGCTGTGAACGCATTGAGGCTACAAAAAACGGGGTGAGGCTGGTCTTATCCACCGGCCTGACAGAGTAGCAAAGTCCACGACGGTACGTGGTACGGCCGATCCCTGCGATCGGCCACAAAAAACAAAAAGCAGCAATCTTACGACGAGCAGATCATGCAGTCGTAGCAGGGAGATTCCCAGCCATTGTAAAACCATAAGGTGTAAACCGGCCTTGACTAATACAATCAAAAAGGGGGCCGATTCAGGCAATCGACCCAAGTTATTTTTATTAACCTCACCTACTGTTTGCCCTGTGCTTAGCATCGATTTGACAGGTGACGGAAAGCTAGGGTATGGATTTACATCTGCTGATAAACTAGAAGAAATCGACATTGGTCCTGGGGATAAGCCACGACCAACATTTATCAGCAAAAAGTTGGATCCGAGTCTGCGGGGTCCGATGATAGCCCTGTTGAAAAAATATCCAGACTGCTTCGCCTGGGACTATACAGAGATGCCTGGGTTAGACAGGAGCATCATTGAGCATCGGCTCCCGCTTAAAAAAGGGTTTCGGCCATTCCAGCAGCGGGCACGACAGATGAAGGCCGAAATTCTGGAAGAAGTCAAGAAGGAGGTCGAGAAAATGTTGACAGCCAATTTAATCAGGCCATGCAGGTATGCTGAGTGGATTTCTAGTATTGTGCCTGTAGAGAAAAAGGATGGCCGTTGGCGTGTCGCCATAGATTTTCGGGACCTCAATAGAGCTACCCCAAAGGATGAGTATCCAATGCCGGTGGCGGAAACGTTAATCAACGCAGCGGCTGGCCATAAGATCTTGAGCTTCATGGATGGCAATGCCGGTTACAACCAAATTTTTATGGCTCCAGAAGACATACACAAGACTGCGTTCAGAGTACCAGGCTCGGTGGGGTTGTTTGAATACGTTGTCATGACGTTCGGGCTGAAGAATGCCGGTGCCACGTACCAAAGAGCCATGAACTACATTTTCCATGATCTGATCGGCAAGCTGGTGGAAATTTATATCGATGACGTAGTGGTCAAGTCTGCCTCAGTAGAAGGACACTTGGGCGATCTACAACGCGTCCTGGACCGAACAAGAAAATTCGGCCTACGGATGAACCCAAAGAAGTGTGCCTTCGGTGTAACGGCCGGTCAGTTCTTGGGTTTCTTGGTCCATGAACGCGGGATTGAGATCGGCCTGAAAAGTCAAGAGGCCGTGCGAACAATGAAGCCACCTACCACGAAGAAAGAGCTACAGTCTCTCATCGGCAAGATCAACTTCGTCAGAAGATTCATCTCCAATCTGTCAGGAAAGATAGAGCCGTTCATGGGACTGGTAAAAATCAAATCTGACGAGGAGTTCCGCTGGGGAACAGAACAACAACGAGCCTTCGATGAAATCAAAGAATATTTAACGAAGCCGCCAGTTTTAGTCCCGCCCCAGCCGGACAGGCCATTCTACATTTACTTGTCAGTAGCGGACACGTCCATCGCCTCAGTGGTGGTGCAAGTTTATGACGGGCTGGAGCGAGTGGTATTTTACATCAGCAGAAGGATGCTGGATGCAGAGACAAGGTACTCTGAGATCGACAAGTTGTGCCTCTGCCTGTTTTTCACCTGCACCAAGCTGCGCCACATTTTGCTATCAGCAGAGATTGTCGTCATCTGCAAATCAGACGTCATAAAGCACATGCTGTCGGCTCCTATGTTGAAAGGCCGACTGGGCAAATGGATGTTTGCATTATCGGAGTTTGACATCCGGTATCAACCCGCGAAGGCAGTTAAGGGGCAGGCATTGGCCGACCTTATCGCTGAAAGGATCAACACCAATATAGCAGCACTGTCTATACGAGCGTGGGCTATGTTCTTCGACGGATCGGTTTGTGACGATGGGTGCGGCATCGGCATACTACTCGTGTCACCCCGGGGGGCAACATTTTCCTTCTCTATCAGGTTATCAGCACCTCGCACCAACA
This sequence comes from Avena sativa, assembly GCA_916181665.1. Lineage (NCBI taxonomy): Eukaryota > Viridiplantae > Streptophyta > Magnoliopsida > Poales > Poaceae > Avena > Avena sativa. The sequence goes on from OV702280.1 coordinate 433,399,091, forward strand.
ACGTCGCTGAGTATGAGGCGATACGCAAGGGAATGGAGTTGCTCATCGAAGCTGGAGCGGAAGCAGTGGAAATTTTTGGAGACTCCAAGCTGGTGATTTCTCAACTCACGGAGGAATACAAGTGTGAGAGCGAGTCGCTCTTCCCATTATGGATGCAATGCCGTGAGATGATGGCACAGTTCCGATACATAAACTTCACCTGGATCCCACGATCGCAGAATACCGAGGCCAATGATCTTGCACAAATGGCTTCAGGCTACAAGGACGTGGCAGAGGGAGCCGATGTTCAGGTGCAATTCCTGGACGCAGACGACTGGAGAGCCGATATCTTCAATTACTTGAAGGATTCGGCTCGGGGGGCACCTAAACGGATAAGATACAAGGCCATGAAGTATGTGCTCATTGGGGACGACATGTTTTACAGGACTCTAGAGGGGTTATTGCTCAAATGTCTGGGGACAGCTGAGGCCAATCGGCTCCTACACGAGGTACACGAAGGCGCTTGTGGAACTCACCAATCGGCTCACAAGATGAAGTGGTTGATCAGGCGATCAGGGTTTTATTGGCCTACCATGCTCGAGGACTGTTTTAAGTACTACAAAGGGTGTCAAGCATGTCAGAGATTTGGAAAAGTTCAGATGGTACCCGCATCAGCAATGAACCCCATCATAAAGCCTTGGCCATTCCGAGGTTGGGGCATGGATATGATCGGCAAGATCAATCCTCCGTCAAGCAAAGGCCACATGTGGATTTTGGCCATCACGGATTATTTCACCAAGTGGGTGGAAGCCGTCCCTATGAAGTCAGTAAGTTCAAAGGATGTCGTCGATTTTGTGAAAGAACACGTCATTCATAGGTTTGGGATTCCCCAGACTATCACGACCGATGGAGGTTCGGTCTTCACTTCTCACGAGTTCAGAAAGTTCTGTGAGGACACAGGGATCAAGCTGATTCGATCATCTCCGTACTATGCTCAAGCAAATGGGCAAGCTGAAGCGTCCAACCAGAGCCTTATCAAGCTGATCAAGAGGAAAATCGATGAGCACCCTAGGCGTTGGCACGAGGTTTTGTCAGAGGCTTTATGGGCTTACCGCATGTCATGTCATGGAGCGATAAAAACCTCGCCGTACCATCTAGTCTATGGACAAGAAGCCGTATTGCCTTGGGAAATTACGGCTGGATCGAGACGTGTCACTTTTCAGAACGATCTAACGACTGAAGAATATGCAGCCTTGATGAGTGACAGCGTTGAAGATTTGACTGAGCTTAGGCTGTGGTCGCTTGAGAAAATCAAAGAGAACAAGGCCAAAGTAGCTCGTGCATACAACAAGAAGGTGAGGCCTAAGGAGTTCCACGTTGGCGATCTGGTATGGGAAGCGGTGTTGCCATTAGGGACTAAGGATGCAGCATATGGTAAATGGTCTCCAAATTGGCACGGGCCATACAGGGTCGATCAAGTTTTAAGAGGGAACGCGTACATGCTGGAGGAGCTGGATGGCGTGAAATTCCCAGTGGCTGTCAACGGTCAGCATCTCAAGAAATATTTCCCAAGCATGTGGGATGATGGACAGTGAGATATGGAAGCCGATACACGAAATCGGCCAATAAGAATTTTTTATTATTATTATATATTTCCCAAGCACGTGGGATGATGGACAGTGAGATATGGGGGCCGATACATGAAATCGGCCAATAGAAGTATACAGCCGATGCACAGTCATCGACTTTAGAGGTTCAAAACTGTTACAAGCAGATGCCAGTTTACATAAACGAGCTACTGAAGAAATGCCTCGAAGGCTTGGAGGGCGTCAGCACGGACACGGTCCACCTCGGCGATCTCGGCTTCGTCATCTTCATCCTTGCCCGTCACTAACTGCTTGTTCAGGGCACGTATTTCTGCCAGATCGGTCTTCAGTTCGGCTTTGAGGCTCTCTGCTTCATCTTGGGAGCGGGCGATGGAGGCTTCCTTGTCACAAATGAGTTGTTTTGTCACCCGGACCTTTTCTTCAAGATCTTCCAGCTCCTTTTTCAAAAATGCGAGCTCGGTGGTACTGACAGAGGTGTCAGTTTTGGCATCAAGGGACGCCTTTTTCTCATTGAGCTGCTGACATCTGTCGGCAATATTCGCCTTCAGCGGGAGTTGGGCACGGCGCAGGTTGATCCTTTCACGAGCTAGCTTCACCCTGGACCCGTAGAAGGACAGAGTTACGACGGGCCAAAGCTTCACCTGCAATGCTACTGGGAGTTGGTCCTTGATTTCAGCAAGAACGCCCTTCACCTCTTTAGAACCCTCGATCAGCTCCTCGATCGGGGAAGACAGTAAGGCTCTAAGTCGTTGGAATTGAGGTAGAACAGCCCTGGCGTGTGGTTCATCGGTGGCGACGGAGGGAGTTGGATCGATGGAGTCAGGATCAAAGGTCAGCAAGCCTGAAATGTCACAACCCTGGCAGCCCTAAAAGGCATCAGTGTGCGTCCAACAGGGAAGAATAAAGCTGACAGAAGTTAACATACCTCTCCTAAGACCGAGGGGATAGCAGACGGCGAGGCGATCGGTTTGTGTGTGGTTGCTGGGGGCGTTGCCAAAGTGGTAGCCATTTCATCTGCATTTTCGGGGATTGCCAGGTCTGGTTTGGCTAAAGGCGTCGGCGCGGCCCCTACCTTCCCACTAGAAGCCTCAGTTGTCTGCATGAAAGGTGATTAACCGATGTAAATGATGATGAATCAGACAAAAGGGAGTAAGGGGCAAGAGCATAAAGGATGATGATTTTTCGGAACCTCTTGGCTCGATGAAGAAGCTTGTGGTCCTTTACGAGCTCTCTTGGGACCCACAGCTGGCCCGGCCTCGACTGGTGCTCGGGGGGCAGCAGGTTCAGAAACCGACCTTTTCCTGGAAGCCGATGGTGGCACATCTGGCTGGCTCGGGGTGATGGTCCTCTCAGAATCCGATGGGCTCGATTCTCCCTCATTGGGTTGTGTGTCCTCGTGGGATGTTTCTTCGACGGAAGCCTGCAAAAGAAGGAAGGCTGTTAGACACGAGCACGTCTGCAAGACTGAAAGAATGAGAAGAATCGACCAAGACATGGATCAGCCTACATGCGAGCTTTCTGGAGAAGGGCTCCAGTGTCTCAAGGTCTTCCTGGCAGCTACATTCCTCGTCATCGTTCTTATCTTAGTGGGGACTCGAGGGGCAGCTGATGTTGAAGTTCCTTGCTTCTTAGAAGCCGATTGAGGTGTTATCGGCTGTTTCTTCATTATGACCTTTTTCAAAGGCGGCGAGTTTTTGCAGAAAAGAACCACGGGAGCTGGTGGAAAGAACTCAAAAGGGGAGCCATCACTGTGTGTAGGTTCAGGGCCATCTTGTTGCTGCAAAGGGAGAAATTGGGTTAGTAAAAGAGTCATTTATGAGCTGCATTAAGAAGATTTATAAGTAGTGGTACCTGTTCCACGGGGATGTCATAATCGGCATCAAGGTGTTTCAGCAACGGTCCCAGAGCTTTCCTGAAAGCGTGGGTTTTCCACATCGACCACCAGTCCTCGAAGCCATCAGTTGATGAAGCGAAGGTGAGGTCATTTGGAATGGGGATGGTCAGAGCATCAAAGAAGGAGTAACACCTCTGACTGGTGAGAGGATCAGGCAGGTCGGCTCTGCACTCCGTAAGATGATGGAGAAAGAGATGGGGAGGTACTTGCCCAAGGCCAAATTGCCGGGCCACTATGACCGGCTGGTAGAATTCATACCCAGGCTTGATGATTCTGTTGGATGTACTCATACCAACTGGAAGGAAACAGGGACGGATCACAATGGAAAAGAGTTGCCGAGTGCTGGTGTCATCGGCAAAGTTATCTAGCCTGAAGGAGAGTGGATTTTCGAAATGTTCAGATTCTTCCATGTAAGGGAAGAAGGTAGGATTGTCCAGACCTTGAAAGAAAGTGCTGAACCACTTGGCTGCTTCCTGAGGGGATAGTTTGCTGCCTGGCAGCCTGTACAAAGCTTGGCCATAACTAGTGCATCGGATCTGCTTCCCTTTGACATCGGGAAAGGTACAACTCGCCAAAAGGGGGAAGTTTGGGATGTGGTTCTGAAAGTACAGCTGAGCCCATAGCTGAATGAACCACCAAGGACCACCTATTTTGACTGCTATGCCTGAGAACAGCTTGACAGACATCAACTGGCGATATCGATAGACCTCTCCAAGGAACAGTTTGCCGATGCCAAGTTGAGTACCTTTGGCCAGTTCGTGGGCTAGGGAGAGATAGTTCTTGGTTGGAGCAAGGGAAGGGCCACAAAATATGAAATGCTCCAGCCAGAAGTTGAGAAAGGCTGTATGTTCTTTCTCTGAGACAGGGCCCTTTGTTTTCATATGGCGTTGGAGGTAGGCACCCCAGTTTGTGCGGTCTGTTTTAGAAGACAGTTTGTAGGGGACTTTGGTCAGTTTAAAAGCAGAGGGGCTGGGTGATGTGACATCCAGGCCAGTGATCATCACCATGTCTAACAGGGTTGGTGACATAGGGCCATGACCGAACATAAAGCAGTTCAGAGCGTCAGACCAGAAGTAGCCGATGGTTTTTAGAAGGTTCTCATGTTTCTCAAGAGGAGACAATGATAAATGCAAGGCATCGGCTATTCCTGTGGTTTCCCATTGGGATTGGTAAGCTCTAGCTACTCTACTGAACCAAGAGACCCAGTGTTCAGGGGGATTAGGCCAGGCTCGCAGACAGTCGGCCCAAGAGTTCAGATCTAGGTCTTGGCTTACGAAGGGGATTCTATTGGCTTCGCAAGAAATCAGATGAGCAGGGCTAGATTGTGTGCGAGGGCCAAGACAGAGGGAGTTTGGGAGAGAAGGATGCGGCAGTAGAATGTCTGAAACCTAGAAAATTTAATGGTGGAATAAGGCATTAATTCAGGTGTTCGCCATTAAGTCTAGCATCGTGTTCAGACTGCGAGGAGTAGGCGTACCTTCAGACCGGAGACCTCTGGGTTGGTGTTGGACGATTCCGCCATCTAGTTCGCCGGCGGAGATGGATCTGTGCAGTTGGGGATCGAGGGTTTTTGTCGCTGTGAGCTCGATCTGGTCAGTGGGCGATTGAAGATCTAGGTCGCCTTTTTGAAGAAGGTCGCAGGTTACCGTTTGAGACTGAAAAGCAGCCGCTTAGGTTTGCCTAAATATGCGACCAAGTTTTGACCTTGTCAACGTTTTTTGGGAAAGCCGATGTCCATCGGCTCTTTAAGTTTTGACTTAGTTAATGGAATGAGTGCGGTAAAAGCCGATACAGCGTTATCGGCTTCTGGAGCATCGACCTATTTTGGCTATCGGCAAAATTGGGACGAAAAAAGCAATCTTCGAGAAACAGATTTTCATTCATTCATTCAAAAGCTGATTGCTTACAAAAGGGCTGATTGATTACAAAAGGGAGCTTACTACTACTACTACTACTACTACTACTGGTTCCTAATCTAGAGGCCGAGGTCGTCGTCGCTGTCGTCGCCGCCGTCCTGTTCGCTGTCCTCAGCACTGCTGCCGGCGTCGCCTTCGCTGCTGCTGATCCAGATGCCCGCGGGGGCCTCCTCGTCCTCGTCGTCGTCTTCGGGGTCCTCGCTGGACCCGGCGCGGAAGTACTTCACCGGCTGGTACTCCTCGGAGGAGGTGTCCTCCTCTTCCTCCTCCTCGTCGGAGGAGTCGACGCCGTCCCAGGACATGGCGTCGTCGGTGCTGTCCGCCTCCAGTTCCCCATCAGCGAGGAACTGCAGATCCTCCTCGCCGTCAGTCAAGGACGCGTCGTCCTCCGACCAAGCGGCGAAGTCCCAATCCCTCTCGTCCCACCATTGTGGGGCGAGAGTGTTATACGCCGCCATCGGCGGGTGTTCTGGCGTCGGCTCTCGGTCGCTCATTGAGTTGGAGGCTTGGGAGGACAGGCCAGATGAAGCGGAGGAGGCCATGGCGGAGAAAGAGGGTTTTTTCGGCGGAGGAGGAAGAAGGGTTTTTTTGTGGCTGCTGGAGGAAGATGGGGACTGCGAACTGCTTAGGTGAATTTAAATAAGGGGAATAGTATGAAGCGGTTCAATGCTATAGCGGTTTCCCAGAATGCACTGCCGAAGTTGTCAAATCATGCGCTGCGGGGAAGTGGAGAAGACAAGGCATCATGATGAGGGGGTGGCGTGACGATCCTGTTCTGCAACGCATTCTGTCAACGCACAACCCGATACAAAAAAAAGGGGGAGAACAGAGTGGTTTTGGAATTATTATTGCCAAAACCAGGGGGGCATGTGTTATCGCCATATTTTGGCCAAAGGGGGAGTTGGGCCGTGATCAAGATGGGCTTAGAAGATACGTATATGCAACGTGTTGTTGAATCGGCCTCGTGTGTTGATTTGGGCTAAAATTGCCCGTGTATCTTATATTGTAATAGATTCCGTTTAGATTTAGGTAAGAGATAGAGTTGTAGAGTTATTCCAAAGATAGAAAGTCTCCGGACTATAAATATGTACCTAAGGTTATCGAGAAAAGGAGGACAATCACGTTCACAACAAACACAATCTCGGCGCATCGCCACCCCTTGTTTCTAGGGTTTTTCTCGGGTAAGTGCCATGCTGCCTAGGTCGCATCTTGCGATCTAGGCAGTATTTACTTATGCGTTATCTGGTGTTACTCGTACTGAAGCTTTGTTGATGGCGAGTAATACTATTATCATAGATTTGTGTAGGCTAGCATCGGTACTTCTTTGTTATGATTGTTTAGTTATGCTGCCTCTAGTTATCTCGCCGCCTTTGCCCCTTTTCCCGGGTGCAAGGGTGGCATCTTGCTTGATCTTTATTTAAATCGAATTGATTTGTTATAGTTGTGCCTTGTTCTCCAAGGTTTAGTTTGATATCTACATGATCAGGCCTTGCAAACGGATTGAACGATCCAGTAATATGTAAGATATGGTTTGCTAATCCAAGAGGAGGTGTTCCGGGAATTGACTTTACGTCAGTTTTTAGGCCTTCTCTAGGGTTAGTCTTCCATCATCTTTCGTATCTACCAGGCTCAATTACGTGTAGGATGTTCCAGTCATGTAGTGAAAACGATAAACTGTCGTAGATCGATTTGATTTGTATTGATGAAGCAAAACCCCATGTTATCATAGATCTAATGCGGAACTATGGGTTGATCGGTTCTAAGAGCCGATTCACAGGGAAACCTGGGAGCCGATCACGGCTCGAATTTTACGTATACGTGTTTACCGTGCAGGAAACCAATCGAAGCAATCCTTCACCTTCCTGACCAGGTATAGGTCAGGTGGCACGCCCTCGAACCAAGCCAGGACGTGTGCCGGAGTTTTGCGGGCCGTTGCCCGAGGGACCAGGGCCCACCAGCAGTTCTGGGAGCCTCCCGGCTCTTCGTGTTGCCCGTCGCTGCTCGCCGGTGGGTTTTGGTAGGCAACAACACCATGCCCACATATCGAATTACGACAATGGTTTGTACAGACCGTTAGATGCCAGAACTATCGTGGGAAGTTGAGGGTTCCTACCCATATGCTGCATATCCTCTACGAATTACCAATTAATATGCACACTATGAGTGATAACAGCCACGACCTGCACATCCGGCTACATGCGAGAGGAAGAAGATACAGCTGACTTCTCCGCCCCATTCCAAATCTCATGGCTAACGCGTGATATACGACGCAAGAATCACTAGCGACATTGGTTGTTAAGTCCTAGATAATATGTTCCTTTACCACCGGAACTTTCATAGTAGGTTATTACTGTAGGGTTTCGTAGCATGGAAAACAAAAATTTTCTATCGCATACAAACAAACAAGCCAAGATCTATCTACTAGATTGTAGCAACGTGTCGATGGAATAACTCACCCTCGAAGATTCCAAAGTGTTTAACGAGAGCGGATTCTCGTGGGTGATGTAGTCGTACTCTTCCCGATCTCAAGATCGCGTAGACGATCCTTCCGGCGCTGCATTCCGGCAGCGCTCCCGCAGTCGGTCACACGTTCGGTACTCGACGAAGACCTTCCTCTCCCTTGTTCCAGCAGGCAGCGGAGGTTGTAGAACTCTCCTCGCGATTCCGGCAGCACAACAGCGTGGTACCGGAAGTATAGGGGAGATCTCGCAGGGCTTCGCCTTAAGCCGGAGCGAGTATGGTGGACTATGAGAGAGCTCCTCGGCGATCTAGGGTTTAGACACACCAAGGAGGAGGTGCTAGGGCCGGCGGCTAGGGCTTGCCCAAGTCGGCGGCTAGGGGAGCCCTAGGCGGCGGCAACAGGAGGTGGTGGCGCCGGGCTAGGGTTTTGGGGTGGGGAACTTGTGTGCTAGGAGGGGCAGCCCTGCCCCTCCCTTTATAGGTGGGAGGCGCCGGCCAAGGGGAGGGAGTCCCTCCCCAACTCGGATCCCTAGTGGGCCGGCGGTGGAGGAGGAACTCCTCCCCAACTCGGTTTCCCACTTCCCTCCACTTTCCAAAATAGCCGTTTGACTTTTCAAATTGGCGTTTGACTTTTCAAACTAGGATTTGATTAAACCCTTTATTTTGTTCAGCGATGACACCTAGTATATGATGCAATCATTCCAATTTGGTATGACACATTCATGTACCCTTCCCCTTCGGAGTGCCGGACTTTCCGGAACCTTCTAGAACATTCCCGATGAAAACACCGGAACCATTCTCCAACTCCGAAACAGGACTTTCCTTATATGAATCTTATTCTCCGGACCATTCCGGATCTCCTCGTGATATCCCGGATCCCATCCGAGACTCCGAACAACATTTGGTCTCTTTCTCATCATTCCATAACTACTCAAACAATGTCGAATCCTTAAGTGTGTCTCCCTACGGTTCATGAATTATGCGGACATGATCGAGACACTTCTCCGAACAATAACCAATAGAGGAATCTGGAAATTCATATGGCTCCCACATATTTCTACGATTACTTTGCGATCGAATGTACCACTTACATACGATACCAATTTCCCTTTGTCTCACGATAGTTTACTTATCCGAGGTTATGATCATCGGTATCTCTGCATACCTAGTTCAACCTCGTTACTGATAAGTACTCTTTTCTCGTTCCCGTGATATGTGATCCCTTGTGAGCCAGTCACATGCTTGCAAGCTAATTGGATGACATTTCACCGAGAGGGCCCAGAGTATATCTATCCGTCATATGGATGGACAAATCCCACTCTTGATCCATGTGTCTCAACCAATACTTTCTGAACACTCAATGCCACCTTTATAGCCACCCAGTTACGGTGTGGTGTTTGATGTCATCAAAGCATCCTTCCGGTGAAGGTGATATGCATGATCTCATGGTCGAAGGAATTAGGTTACTATGTATCAGAAAGCATATAGCAATTGAACTATTAAAATGACTTGATCTTTATGCTACGCTTATCTATAGGAGTATGTCCACCATATCATTCTCCTAACGATATGATCTTGTTGTTAATAACATCTCAATGTTTATGATAGGGAAACCACAATCATTTATTAACCAACAAGCTAGTATTATAAAGAGGCTTTACTAGGGACTCTATTTTAGTTTACAAATCACACAAGTATTAATGTTTCCTTGTTAATACTATTATAGCATGAATGTAAACATTTATCATAAACACAAAGATATAATAATAACTACATTTATTATTGCCTCTAGGGCATATCTCCAACAGTCTCCCACTTGCACTAGAGTCATCTAATCTAGATTACATGGTAATATACCGAACACCCATGGCAGTTTGGTGCTGGTCATGTTTTGCCCTCGGGAGAGGTTTAGTCAACAGATCCACCACATTCAGATCTGTGTGTACTTTGCAAATCTTTATGTCCCCATCTTGGACATGTTCTCGAATAGCGTGAAAACGTAGCTTGATGTGCTTCAGCTTCTTGTGCGACCTTGGTTCTTGCGCATTGGCTATGGCGCCCATGTTATCACAGTAGATAGACATTGGGTCCAGCTCACTAGGAACCACACCCATCTCTGTAATGAACTCTTTCATCCATATCGCTTCTTGTGAAGCCTCCGAAGCAGCCATGTATTCCGATTCAGTTGAAGATCTCGCCACAACGCTTTGCTTTGCACTCCTCCATCTAACTGCTACACCATTCAAAGTAAATACGTATCCAGATTGTGATTTAGAATCATCCGGATCGGTGTTCCAACTAGCATCGGTGTAACCATTAACAACGAGCTGTTCATCACCTCCATAAGAAAGAACCATATCCTTAGTTCTTCTCAAGTACTTAAGGATGTTTTTGACCGCTGTCCAATGATCCACTCCTGGATCACTTTGATATCTGCTAGTTAAACTAACAACATATGCAATATCGGGTCTAGTACATAGCATGGAATACATTAGAGATCCTATGGCTGAGGCATAGGGAGTCTTACTCATCCTTTCTCTATCTTCTGCCGTTGTCGGACTTTGAGTTTTACTCAAGGTCGTATTGGGCAACATGGGCAAGAACCCTTTCTTGCTATCTTCCATTCCAAACCTCTTTAGAACTTTGTCCAAATATGCACTTTGTGACAATGATATTAGGCGTCTCGATCTATCTCTATAAATCTTTATGCCTAATATGTAAGCTGCTTCGCCAAGATCCTTCACTGAAAAACTATTATTCAAATATTCCTTGACACTATTAAGAAGGTCTACATCATTCCCAATCAACAATATGTCATCTACATATAGTATTAAGAATGCTACAGAGCTCCCACTCACTTTCTTGTAAATACGAGCTTCTCCATAAGTTTGTATAAAACCAAAACTTTTGATCACCTTATCAAAACGTTGATTCAAACTTCGGGATGCTTGCTTCAATCCATAGATGGACCGTTGAAGTTTGCATACCTTGTTAGCATCTTTAGGATCGACAAAACCTTTGGGTTGCATCATATACAACTCTTCATCAATGTCTCCATTGAGGAATGCTGTTTTGACATCCATCTGCCATATCTCATAATCATAATATGCAACGATTGCTAACATAATCCTCACAGACTTTAGCTTCGCTACAGGTGAGAAAGTCTCATCGTAGTCAACTCCTTGAATTTGTCGAAACCCTTTTGCGACAAGTCGAGATTTATAGACAGTAACATTACCATCAGCATCTGTTTTCTTCTTGAAAATCCATTTGTTCTCGACAGCCTTCCGGCCATCCGGTAAGTCCACCAAAGTCCATACTTGGTTTTCGTACATGGATCCAATCTCGGATTTCATGGCTTCTTGCCATTTGTTGGAATCTGGGCTCATCATCGCTTCCTCATATGTCGCAGGGTCATCGGTGTTGTCCACCTACATGACACTCATAACGGGATCATACCAATCTGGAGCGGTACGAGTTCTCGTTGACCTGCGAGGCTCTGTAGCAACTACAACCGAAGTTTCATGATCATCATCATTAGCTTCCTCTCTTATTGGTGCAGGCACCAAGGAACTTCTTCCGGTGCTGCGCTACTCGCAATTTCGAGAGAAGGTTCGACAACCTCGTCCAGTTCTACTTTCCTTCCAGTCACTTCTTTCGAGAGAAATTCTTTCTCTAGAAAGGATCCATTCTTGGCAACGAAGATTTTGCCTTCGGATCTATGATAGAAGGTATACCCAATAGTTTCCTTCGGGTATCCTATGAAGACGCATTTTTCCTCTTTGGGTTCAAGCTTGTCCGGTAGTAACTTCTTTACATAGGCTAAGCAACCCCAAACTTTAAGGAACGACAATTTAGGTTTCTTCCCAAACCATAATTCATACGGTGTCGTTTCAACGGATTTAGATGGTGCCCTATTTAAAGTGAATGCGGCTGTTTCTAATGCATAACCCCAAAATGATAGCGGTAAATCTGTAAGTGACATCATAGAACGAACCATATCTAAGAGAGTTCGATTACGACGTTCGGACACACCATTACGCTGTGGTGTTCCCGGCGGTGTCAATTGTGAAAGTATTCCCCATTTCTTCAAATGCTCGCCAAACTCGTAACTTAGATATTCACCTCCACGATCAGAACATAGAAATTTAATCTTCTTGTTACGTTGATTCTCTACCTCACTTTGAAATTCCTTAAACTTCTCAAAAGTTTCGGACTTATGTTTCATGAAATAGATATACCCATATCTACTCAAGTCATCCGTGAAGGTAAGAACATAACGATAACCACCGCGTGATGCTACACTCATTGGACCACACACATCGGTATGTATGATTTCCAATAAGTCCGTAGCTCGCTCCATCATACCAAAAAATGGAGTCTTAGTCATTTTACCCATCAGACATGCTTCGCATCTTTCAAGTGATTCAAAATCAAGTGATTCAAGAAGTCCATCGGAATGGAGTTTCTTCATACGCTTCACTCCAATGTGACCAAGACGACAGTGCCACATATAGGTCGAGTTATCGCTCGATTTCAAACGTTTAGCCTCAATGTTATTAATATGTGTATTTCTACTATCGAGATTTAATAAGAATAGACCATCTATCAAAGGTGCATGTGCATAAAACATATTACTCATATAAATCGAACAACCATTATTCTCGGACTTAATCAAGTAACCGTCTCGCAATAAACAAGATCCCGATATAATGTTCATGCTTAAAGCAGGCACCAAATAACAATTATTTAAGTATAAAACTAATCCCGATGGTAGATGAAGGGGTAGCGTGCCGACCGCGATCACATCAACCTTTGATCCGTTTCCCACGCGCATCGTCACCTCGTTCTTCGCTAGCTTCCGTTTATTCTGCAGTACCTGTTTCGAGTTACAAATATGAGCAACCGAACCAGTATCAAATACCCAGGCACTACTACGAGTACTAGTGAGATACACATCAATAACATGTATATCGGATATACCTTTCTTCTTGATGTTGCCGTTCTTCAAATCCTCCAAGTACTTTAAGCAATTCCGCTTCCAGTGACCTTCTCCCTTGAAGTAAAAGCACTCAGTATCAGGCTTAGGTCCAGCCTTGGTCTTCTTCGTCGGCGCGGTAACTTTCTTACCACCCTTCTTGAAGTGTCCCTTTTGCTTAGACTTGCCTTTCTTGAATTTGGTGGTCTTATTCACCATCAACACTTGGTGCTCTTTCTTGATCTCCACTTCTGCAGATTTTAACATAGCAAATAGTTCTGGCAACTGCTTGTTCATGTTTTGCATATTGTAGTTCATCACAAAGTTCTTGTAACTTGGTGGTAGTGATTGGAGGACACGGTAAATCCCCAAAGCATTAGGAATCACTATACCAAGCTTTGAAGTTTGTTTGCGTGCCCAGACATCTTAAGCACATGCTCACTGACGGAGCTGCCCTCTTCCATCTTGCAGTTAAAGAACTTTTCAGAAGCCTCATAGCTCTCAATTGCCGCGTGAGTCTCAAAGATCAATTTGAGATCACGGACAATATCATGTGGGTCTGAATTCTCAAACCTTTTCTGAAGCTCCGATTCTAAACCATACAAGATAGCACACTGAACTGTGGAGTATTGAGTCTTCCGAGCGAGGTAAACATTCTTTACTTCATCGGTAGCAGTAGCTGCAGGTGGGTCACCCAGCGGTGCATCCAGCACATAGGTCAAATTACCAGATGTGAGGACAATCCTCAAATTGCGGAACCAATCTGCGAAGTTGCTTCCATTGTTTTTCAACTTTTCTTTCTCTAGGAACGCATTAAAATTGATGGTAGGGGCCGCCATTGATCTACAACATATTTGCAATAGTTTAGACTAAGTTTATGACAAATTGAGTTCTAATTAATAGTTAAATTAATCTAGGTGAACTCCCACTCAAAACAATATCCCTCACATTGTTTTAGTGATCACACGAACCAAATCCACCACATCAACACCGATCATCACGAGAGTTGATATAGTTTCAATGGCGAACAATCGACATGTTCATCATATCTACTATATGATTCATGCTTTACCTTTCGGTGATCCATGTTCCGAGACCATGTCTGTACATGCTAGGCTCGTCAAGATCAAACCTTAGCTTCCGCATGAGCAAATATGGCTTGCTCATGTTGTATAAACTTGCGGAATCTAACACACCCGATCATCACGTGGTGCTTCAAAACAACAAGCTTTAGCAACGGTGCTAACTAAGGGTGAACACTTTATGACTTGAAATTCATGTGCATGAGGGATCATCTTATAATGCTACCGTCGTTAACTAAGCAATACAAGATGCATAAAGGATTAACATCACATGCAATTCATAATATGTGATATGATATGGCCTTTCTTCTTTGTGCTTCTGATCTCCATCTTCAAGCACGAACATGATCTCCATCATCACCGGCATTGCATCAAGGTCAATGACGCTTCTCCATGGTTGTCGTCCACCGGCTTCAACTATTACAACCACTTTGAATAGACACGCGGGTCTTAACATAAATTAAAGACAACCATATGGCTCATGCCAGTTGCCAACTTACAATAAGGAACATTGCATACATCAAATATAATCACAATCATGGCCATATCACATCACTGCACACCCCTGCAAAACAAAGTTATACGCCTCTACTTTCTTTGCATGTTTTACGTGGTTTGGGGCTTTCAATAAGTGTCGTTCTAACTTACAAACATGAACCACAACATTGATACTAGTATTGACAATCACCCGTTGTAAATTGAATCTTAACTATGCTGGGAGAAACAGGCACCCACAAAGCCACTTATGCAATACAAGTTGCATGTCAAGCGTGGAGCAAGTCTCATGAACGATGTCATGTAAGGTTAGCCCGGGCCGCTTCATCCCAACATCCCGCAAGATGCAAAGTACACAAGAAGAAATTGACAATAAAAGCATCAACGCCCACAATGACCATTGTGTTCTACTCGTGCAACAGATCTACATATAGACACGACTCTGATACCACTGTAGGGTTTCGTAGCATGGAAAACAAAAAATTTCTATCGCATACAAACAAACAAGCCAAGATCTATCTACTAGATTGTAGCAACGAGTCGATGGAATAACTCACCCTCGAAGATTCCAAAGTGTTTAACGAGAGCGGATTCTCGTGGGTGATGTAGTCGTACTCTTCCCGATCTCAAGATCGCGTAGACGATCCTTCCGGCGCTGCGTTCCGGCAGCGCTCCCGCAGTCGGTCACACGTTCGGTACTCGACGAATACCTTCCTCTCCCTTGTTCCAGCAGGCAGCGGAGGTTGTATCACTCTCCTCGCGATTCTAGCAGCACAACGGTGTGGTACCGGAAGTAGAGGGGAGATCTCGCAGGGCTTCGCCTTAAGCCGGAGCGAGTATGGTGGACTATGAGAGAGCTCATCGGCGATCTAGGGTTTAGACACACCAAGGAGGAGGTGCTAGGGCCGGCGGATAGGGCTTGGGGCTTGCCCAAGTCGGCGGCTAGGGGAGCCCTAGGCGGCGGCAATAGGAGGTGGCGGCGCCGGGCTAGGGTTTTGGGGTAGGGAACTTGTGTGCTAGGAGGGGCAGCCCTGCCCCTCCCTTTATAGGTGGGAGGCGCCGGCCAAGGGGAGGGAGTCCCTCCCCAACTCGGATCCCTAGTGGGCCGGCGGTGGAGGAGGAACTCCTCCCCAACTCGGTTTCCCACTTCCCTCCACTTTACAAAATAGCCGTTTGACTTTTCTAATTGGCATTTGACTTTTCAAATTGGCGTTTGACTTTTCAAACTAGGATTTGATTAAACCCTTTATTTTGTTCAGCGATGACACCTAGTACATGATGCAATCATTACAACTTGGTATGACACATTCATGTACCCTTCCCCTTCGGAGTGCCGGACTTTCCGGAACCTTCTAGAACATTCTCAATGAAAACACCGGAACCATTCTCCAACTCCGAAACATGACTTTCCTTATATGAATCTTATTCTCCGGACCATTCCGGATCTCCTCGTGATATCCCGGATCCCATCCAAGACTCCGAACAACATTCGGTCTCTTTCTCATCATTCCATAACTACTCAAACAACGTCAAATCCTTAAGTGTGTCTCCCTACGGTTCGTGAATTATGCGGATATGATCGAGACACTTCTCCGAACAATAACCAATAGAGGAATCTGGAAATTCATATGGCTCCCACATATTTCTACGATTACTTTGCGATCAAATGTACCACTTACATACGATACCAATTTCCCTTTGTCTCACGATAGTTTACTTATCCGAAGTTATGATCGTCGGTATCTCTACATACCTAGTTCAACCTCGTTACTGATAAGTACTCTTTTTTCGTTCCCATGATATGTGATCCCTTGTGAGCCAGTCACATGCTTGCAAGCTAATTGGATGACATTTCACCGAGAGGGCCCAGAGTATATCTATCTGTCATATGGATGGACAAATCCCACTCTTGATCCATGTGTCTCAACCAATACTTTCTGAACACTCAATGCCACCTTTATAGCCGCCCAGTTACGGTGTGGTGTTTGATGTCATCAAAGCATCCTTCCGGTGAAGGTGATATGCATGATCTCATGGTCGAAGGAATTAGGTTACTATGTATCATAAAGCATATAGCAATTGAACTATTAAAACGACTTGATCTTTATGCTACTCTTATCTATAGGAGTATGTCCACCATATCATTCTCCTAACGATATGATCTTGTTGTTAATAACATCTCAATGTTCATGATAGGGAAACCACAATCATTTATTAACCAACAAGCTAGTATTATAAAGAGGCTTTACTAGGGACTCTATTTTAGTTTACAAATCACACAAGTATTAATGTTTCCTTGTTAATACTATTATAGCATGAATGTAAACATTTATCATAAACACAAAGATATAATACTAACTACATTTATTATTGCCTCTAGGGCATATCTCCAATAATTACCTCATGGCAAATAACCTATAATCACATTATTATGAAAATAGTGTTTTCGTACCTTTTTCAAATACAGGTGATGACAACACTGGATTTGCAAAATACTTTATAGAAAATAATCAAAGGACATGAGCAAGTGTGAACTTGCCTTTTGTGATTGCAAGATTATGCACTCAGAGTCTTCCAGACGACATAAGATCCAATATCTGAAATCTGCATCATTGGTCCGCTAAGGACTAATGTTTAAAGAAGCAATATGCTGTTGTGCATAAGTAATGTTATGCATTTTGTAAAACCCCCAAAGTGAATCCCTAATACTGTAAGTGAAGTGAACTTAGGTGATTCCTTTAAGAGTTGGTTTATCTTCAAATTTTTACTTCACATGAAGTGCATCTATAGGGATTTTAAGTGTTGATATTCAAGATATAAAAGTAGAGTGCAATAGTAATTTAAGATTTAGATTAGTTGCTATTTGTTGATTAGGATGGAAGTCTATGTATTGGATTATTAAGGTTTGAAGGAACTATCCTAGAGTTGTTGCTTGAAGTGGCAAAAAGAATAACATTTGAAGAAAAGATTTCCTTTCTAAGGTTTTAAACAATCATCATTGTTAATAGAACATGATCAATGTCTTTTGGTGTTTGATTTATTAGTTTGGACTTGAGATGCTTTATGTCTTAAGTAAAATAGATCAAAGTTAAAAAAACATAAGTGATTTATTAGACCTGATGTTTATAAGCTTTGAGACTAAAGTTAACTTTAAAAGGGTAAGTAAACTTAAGATGTAATATGTTTTAATTATTCCTAAGTTTTAGATTTATGATAGGTATAGATAAGGTGTGGAATTATTCACTTATATTTAAGTGAATGACTAGATTAACTTTGTTTTGCTATTATAAAGACAATATGCAATTATTCATTGTAAGTGTAATTTGATGATCTTAGTAATTTGTTAGAATTTGAGGTTATGTTAAGAATGGTTAAAATATAATGATTATTCACCATATTATATATGAGTGATACACATTGTTTATTTAAGAGGTTTCTTAATAGGATTTTTTTAAAGAATATTTTAGAATTAAAAGTTATACTTATGATTGATTATGAATTCAAGTTATGAGTTTGGAGTTAGTACTTAGATATTAATGGCTCAAGGTTTTATAAAAATTGTGATTATTTCATACTTAAGAATTTTTTTTAAAGTATTTACAAAATGGGTAATAGATCAGGCTTTATTACTTTAAAATCTTGAAAAACTTTCTAATAATATTTTTAATATTTTTCTAGTACAATATATTTATTCAAGATCTTAAAAATTATTTTTATTTATTTTCAAGTTTTTTATGTTTATAAAAATTCCATAAAGGATTAAATGTATTTAAATATTTACTTCATATTTTATTTATAAAAACTTAGGCTAGTATTTTTATAAAATAGTATATTTATTTTTATACACAAAAATGATTTTTATTTATTTTTAGTATTTTTACTTATTTATGAATTGCACTTAGGATTTAGTGATGTTCATGTTTATTTGCATTTTATTTAACTTAAATAAGTAAGATTATATTTTTCTTAGGTACATATTATTTTTGTGAACATTTTTATATATCGAATGTATTTTTTTAAGATTTTTATTTTATTTTCTAGATATGAAACAAGTTTAGGGTAAATCATTTATTTATTCTTTTCCTTTTTATGTGAAATTTTATTTTCTTATTTTTGGGGTTGGGCTAAGTGTAAGATCCCTCCTTTATAAAGGAAAAAGGATCCCTGTGATTGCAATGCTAGTCCCTGGATCAATAGCTAGCATCCACAGTTAAGATATAATATCAAGAAACAAAGGTCATAATACAACTTTATAACCAGGAATAAAATAAGTTATTACATCTTACATAGCTCATTTGGCTATTACATTACATTGCAGCAGAATATCTATAAACATGGGGTCCTTCATCTTCAAAGTGCCACATGCAGATATGTTGGTTGTAGACTTGTAATCCTAATCATTAAACTTCACTAATATCAGACAAACCTGCAATATAACAAGTTATAGCCACAAGGGTCAATACATTTGAATTGTATTGGCAAGTGATACTATGGTAGTATAGTGGTGGCAAGTGATACTATGGTAGTATAGTGGAGTCTATCATCTATATGCTTTTGGCTAAGTGGAGCTTTAGGCTTGCATTGCTCAAAATAGATTTTCCTTATTATTTGAAAACATTAAGTTTTGTTTGGCAAAAATCACCCAAGGCATCTACCAATCAAAGATTGAAGATCCTTTAACCCTTGTTCAATCCACAAGTTTTTAACTTAGAAATTTGGATGAGGAGATTCTTGATAGCTTCCATGCCTTGATGCTCAAGTTGTCCATTGCCATGGACTTGGCTAAGTACTTAGATTTTTCCATCTGCAGAGGTTGTGCACTTTCCCCACCAGACTTGGTTTCACCAAGACAGGACCTTTCAGAAGCCTTCCCTTAGACCAAATGGACGCGCTCCAACCTATCATTCCCACTACCACCAACTGTCCAAATGGCTAAGTTCTAGCAACTTATGTGATCCAGGCAGAGCCCATATTGCCAAGTGGCTGCACTAGAAGCTTCTCAACATTTGACATCTCAAATCTCTTTGTTCCTGGGTGGCCATCCACAAGTGAGATACACAAGGTAAACCATAAAAATGGGCCTTGTGAACCACTCAACACAAACCTTTCCTTCCATTCCACCCAGGTGATTCATTCACTTAGTTGTTTTATTAAACAAAACACAAGTCCTCAGACTTAGAAATTTTTCCATAGTGTGAACATATATTCCACCCTTGTTTTCTATTAGCTAAGCTAAGCATGATAGTAGTAGGAATCTTAACTTAGGAAATTTTACTAAGGTTTCATCTACTAGGTTTTCCCATAGCATGGTTTATACTTAGCAAAATTCCATGCAAGTTTTACTTAGAAAAATCACTAATGCATAGTGAAAGTAATGGGACAAAAGTATGAAGCATCACTTGCCTTTTTGGTAGAGTATAGGTTCACTTATTGATCTTTGCAATGTTCACACACTTCAAGTCACTACAATTCAATCAAGCAAACAATATTTCAATTTACCATTCAAGCATTTCATCACATAAAATAATAAACAAAACAATACATGCAAGCATGCAAAAGGGTTGTTTTATTTGTAAAAGTGGTTCCTAATGGGTCATAAACATTTGGATATACCTAATGGTCATGCTATAAAGTGGCAAAGTCATTTGCAAAAGATTTCACTTTATAAACCATTTTCTAAACCAAGTCATTATTTTATGTGGTTTGAAAATGTCTTTAGTAAAGTAGTAGTTCTATAGGGTTCACCAAATACATTTTCAAATCATAAAACTTGGTGTTTAGGGTCAGAGAGTTTATTTCCAAAACATTTCTCAAAGGCTTTCCTCCAAAATCATTTTTAATAATTAAACCACATTTTTATTTGACTAGAAATGGTTTTAAATCAAAGATTCATTCTTTTGTTTCACCAAACACATTTTTGAAACCACAAAGTGATTCCTATGGTCAGTAGGTTCAAAAAACACCATTTGCCAAAGATTTTATCCCCAAAATCATTTTAGAATAATTTTTATAACCTAAACAAGCATACATAAGTTTCTGCAAAAACAAACATTTTAACAGAATCTTTTTACTAAACAAATGGCATGGTTGGCTAGGGATTGCTTTTCTGAATCCATTGATATAAAGTTTGCAAAATTTGGACGTGTAGATTAAAAGTTATGCAATTTACAAAATTGAACATCTAATAGAACAAATCATGTTTTTAAAACAGACTCTGGGACACGCGTCTTCTTCTGATTGGACAAAAACGGTTCGGCTGGATCGCGTGCTGTGAGGCGTTAGATCATAATGAAATCGTGCGGCATAGGTAGATCCATACCGCTTCGGTTAGTCATTCTATCTCATCCTTACGATCTAGATCTGACGGTCCTCAACGTGTCGACCAAGGGTCAGCGGCGCTGGCGGCGGCGAGTGGCGGCGCGAGGTTAGACGGTGGTGTTCCCGGCGAATTAAGAAGCAAGATATGGTGGGGATAGGCTCACCAGGTTCGCAGGGTTGCGCTGGTTCTTGACGTGGTCGCCACAGGGACAGGGGCGCACGGTGCTGCTGGTGATTGCTCGCCGGTGTTGTCGTTGGCGTCGGGTCCGCTCTGCTATGGTCGAAGGCGAGGCTACATGGCTCGGGAAAGGGAGTCAAAGAGCTCGTTAGATGCACAAGACGATGGTGAGTACATGAGCATCACAGATATGGAGAGGCGAGGTCAGATTTTACCAGTAGGGTTCGTCGGAGTTGAGCTAGCCGTCGGTGGCGAGATGGCGTTGTCGGAGGCGACGTTCTAAGACGCGCGCGGACTAGCTGGGGCCACTGGTGGATGTGCAAGGTACTGGAGAGTGAGCTCGCGTGCAAAAGGGGGCAGGGTATGGTCAGGCGTCGCCGGAATTTGCACCGGACCTCGTCGGAGCCAGTGGGTTTGCCACGAGCAATTCGAGCAGCCCTCGGGCGGAGAGGAGCTGGAAACAGAGGGGAAATGGGGAGAAGAGGGACGCATTTAAGGGGGTGTGGTCGCGGCGAGATTAATGCGAGGCATTGAAGCGAATTCAACCGCGGCATCAATGGCAGGAAACGGCCGGCGCGGTCGTCGCCGGGTGAGGAAGAGAGGTCTGGCAGGTGGGGTCGCTTCGTCGGTGAGAGAGAGAGGGAAGAGGTGGGGTCCGTCTGTCAGTCACTGAGTGGGTGCGTGTCTGAGTGGAAAACGATTCGCGCGTGGGGGGGGGGGAAGTTGGGCTGGAGCTGGGCTGTTGGGCCAGGTGGGTTGGGTTGTTTGCTTCTCTTTTTTTATTCTGTATTCTTTTTCTTTTTCTAATTGATTTTTTGTTTTGAAATTCAACCAAACAATTCAAGCACTCAAATCAATTCAAACTTCTACCACACTTTGTATTGAGTTTAGTTCTGTTTAACAACAATATTCCAAGTCCCAAAATAAAATAATATTTTTATTCTTTTAGGATCTATTTAATAATTAAATAAAATAGTCCTTAGTTATTAATTCAAATAGGTTTTGATTTATTTATTCAAATCTCCATTTGAAATCTAAATATTATCAAAACCAAAACATTTCAGTAGGTTTTATTTGAGAATACAAAACACTTGGAAAACTCATTTAAAATAAAATAACAAGTTTTAGTGTTTAATTAAAATGGGAAAAGTCCTTACTTTAATAAAATGGGATATTAATAAATCCTCCTTATTTTATTTAAATAAACTTTTACTCTTTTTATCAAATAGGAATATTTTAATTCAAAAGCTTGGCCAAGATTTAATTTGGCTCTACGAAATAATCCTTATTTATATTTCTACCTTTTCATTTGAAAACTAAATCTTTTTATTAAAGATCCAAAAACAGTAATTCTACTTATTTAATATTTTCTCTATTAATTGTTTATCTTTTCAAATCCCTTTAGGATTTTTTTGATCAAATAGGTTTGAAGGTTTCCAATTGGAATCAAAAAGTTTCTTCTCACCCTGAAAATCAATCAAAGTTTTATTTTATTCATTTATTTTTCACATAACAAGATTTGGAAAATCTTGGGATGTGATAGGCTACCACCCTAAAAATAAATCTCGTCCTGAGATTTGGGAAGTCTAGGGTTACAAGTAGGCTCAAAGCATCTAGGGTACTACCACCCTTAAAAATTTTCCAACTAAATTACATTTTGGCTTGCTTGGGATCTTGGGGAAACTTCTCTGGGCAAACATCTGCATAGTGTCCTTTGTTTCCACACTTGAAAGATGTGACAAGGCTGAGATCCTTCATAGGTTTGTTTATCTTGTGCTTCATCTTTTCTGGACAGTTGCTTGCATAATGTTCTTGGTTACCACAATTGTAACATGTGATAAGTTTGAGTTCTTCACGTATCTCTTGTGGACAGGTTGCCACATAATGTCCTAGCTCTTTGCAGTTGTTGCACCATACTTGGCCAATCTCCTTATACTTCTGTTTCTCTGGAAATTCACTAGAATAGTGTCCCATCTCTTTACAATGATTACATTGCACATGGCTTTTGTCCTTCTTTTTCTTGGGTTTCTCCAAAGCTAGGAGTGCCTCTAGTTCATGTTCCTCATATGTTATTTCATAGGTAGGAATGTCTACTGGTTTCTTTGACCTTCTATTGCTCCTTGGATAATTCATATGCCTCTTCTTTGGTCCTTTAAATTGGGTTGTATTGCATGGAGGTACAAGTGGAGATTTTCCTTTGTCCTCATCCTTCTTGGTAGACTTAGCTCCCTCTTGATAGTCTGCAATTTGTTGCACTCCACCTTGTTTCCTTTGTTCAACTATGGAATAGATGGGGCATTGGATAGGGACATGATTACTTCCTTCACATAGGTAACAAGTAGCTTGAGAGGTGGGCATTGGCCAACTAGATGTTCCTCTTCACAGTTGGGGCATTGATCTCCATGCTCCTTGGAAGTGTGATCCTTGTCTCCACAAATATTGCAAGCTTTGGTTCCTTCTAGAATAACATCTTTGTCATCCTTGTTGTCACAAACTCCTTTGGAAGAGTTTCCTTCCATGTTTATCATTTGATCTGTCACCTTATGCAACATTTGGGCTTAGGTTTCCAAAAATCCTTGCAGGGTTGGATCTTCCCCACTGGTGTTGGCTATGAATTGAGCTGTCATTTGGTTCAACTCGTTTTGGGTTGCTATAAGTTCTCTCATGTTGTCCTCTTGGTTTTTGTTGTTGTCATCAACCTTGATGTTGGAGTCTCTTGGAGTAGTCATCTGTTTGGGTTGAATTGAGATTAGAATAGGCAAAATATCTCTAAGGAAATAATTCTAATCACACACTTCACATTTCCCACAAACAATGTGCAAGCAATCACAAACAAACACTCCTTTTAAACACAAGTTTCCAAGCATATTCTTAGGCAACCAAAAATATTTTTGTTACACCACATAAGTTGGTGGGTTTGGCTTAAATTAATTATGGTGGGCCATCTATATGGTTCACTTGTGATATTTCCATCCTTCTTATTTGATTCTTCTTGCTTAAGATCATGGTCTCCTTGGGAAATCTCTTGGTCACAAAACTTCAAAGGTGATGATGGCTCCTTCTAATTTGTGTTTCCTTAGTCTCCAAATCTTGAGCAAGATTTCTTGTCTCACTTGTCCTAAGTGATATCCAAGGTTGAAGTCCTTGGTGAAAATGCTGAAGATGTTGAAGTCATTAGAGTTGAAGATGTTGAAGTCATTAGGGTTGATATCCAAGGTTGAAGATGTTGAAGTCATTAGAGTTGATGAAGTCCTTTGCACATGGTGAAGTCTTTGGCCATGGGGTAGGCTTTGTCCATCAAGTTTGAAATAGATGAGATGTAGAATCAAAAACAAAAATGGTTGAGGGAAAGAGTTTACAAGATTGTTTGTATATAAGTTTTGGAACAAATACAACTCCTATTTTTCTAAGGGGTTTTGTCCAATCCTAGGGTTACAAATCCTACAGGCAACACAATGCTTTGATACCATCTGTAAGATCCCTCCTTTATAAAGGAAAAAGGATCCCTGTGATTGCAATGCTAGTCCCTGGATCAATAGCTAGCATCCACAGTTAAGATGTAATATCAAGAAACAAAGGTCATAATACAACTTTATAACCAGGAATAAAATAAGTTATTACATCTTACATAGATCATTTGGCTATTACATTACATTGCAGCAGAATATCTATAAACATGGGGTCCTTCATCTTCAAAGTGCCACAGGCAGACATGTTGGTTGTAGACTTGTAATCTAATCATTAAACTTCACTAAAATCAGAGAAACCTGCAACATAACAAGTTACAGCCACAAGGGTCAATACATTTGAATTGTATTGGCAAGTGATACTATGGTAGTATAGTGGAGTCTATCATCTATATGCTTTTGGCTAAGTGGAGCTTTAGGCTTGCATTGCTCAAAATAGATGTTCCTTATTATTTGAAAACATTAAGTTTTGTTTGGCAAAAATCACCCAAGGCATCTACCAATCAAAGATTGAAGATCCTTTAACCCTTGTTCAATCCACAAGTTTTTAACTTAGAAATTTGGATGAGGAGATTCTTGATAGCTTCCATGCCTTGATGCTCAAGTTGTCCATTGCCATGGACTTGGCTAAGTACTTAGATTTTTCCATCTGCAGAGGTTGTGCACTTTCCCCACCAGACTTGGTTTCACCAAGACAGGACCTTTCAGAAGCCTTCCCTTAGACCAAATGGACGCGCTCCAACCTATCATTCCCACTACCACCAACTGTCCAAATGGCTAAGTTCTAGCAACTTATGTGATCCAGGCAGAGCCCATATTGCCAAGTGGCTGCACTAGAAGCTTCTCAACATTTGACATCTCAAATCTCTTTGTTCCTGGGTGGCCATCCACAAGTGAGATACACAAGGTAAACCATAAAAATGGGCCTTGTGAACCACTCAACACAAACCTTTCCTTCCATTCCACCCAGGTGATTCATTCACTTAGTTGTTTTATTAAACAAAACACAAGTCCTCAGACTTAGAAATTTTTCCATAGTGTGAACATATATTCCACCCTTGTTTTCTATTAGCTAAGCTAAGCATGATAGTAGTAGGAATCTTAACTTAGGAAATTTTACTAAGGTTTCATCTACTAGGTTTTCCCATAGCATGGTTTATACTTAGCAAAATTCCATGCAAGTTTTACTTAGAAAAATCACTAATGCATAGTGAAAGTAATGGGACAAAAGTATGAAGCATCACTTGCCTTTTTGGTAGAGTATAGGTTCACTTCTTGATCTTTGCAATGTTCACACACTTCAAGTCACTACAATTCAATCAAGCAAACAGTATTTCAATCTACCATTCAAGCATTTCATCACATAAAATAATAAACAAAACAATACATGCAAGCATGCAAAAGGGTTGTTTTATTTGTAAAAGTGGTTTCTAATGGGTCATAAACATTTGTATATACCTAATGGTCATGCTATAAAGTGGCAAAGTCATTTGCAAAAGATTTCACTTTATAAACCATTTTCTAAACCAAGTCATTATTTTATGTGGTTTGAAAATGTCTTTAGTAAAGTAGTAGTTCTATAGGGTTCACCAAATACATTTTCAAATCATAAAACTTGGTGTTTAGGTTCAGAGAGTTTATTTCCAAAACATTTCTCAAAGGCTTTCCTCCAAAATCATTTTTAATAATTAAACCACATTTTTATTTGACTAGAAATGGTTTTAAATCAAAGATTCATTCTTTTGTTTCACCAAACACATTTTTGAAACCACAAAGTGATTCCTATGGTCAGTAGGTTCAAAACACACCATTTGCCAAATATTTTATCCCCAAAATCATTTTAGAATAATTTTTATAACCTAAACAAGCATACATAAGTTTCTGCAAAAACAAACATTTTAATAGAATCTTTTTACTAAACAAATGGCATGGTTGGCTAGGGCTTGCTTTTCTGAATCCATTGATATAAAGTTTGCAAAATTTGGACGTGTAGGTTAAAAGTTATGCAATTTACAAAATTGAACATCTAATAGAACAAATCATGTTTTTAAAACAGACTCTAGGACACGCGTCTTCTTCTGATTGGACAAAAACGGTTCGGCTGGATCGCGTGCTGTGAGGCGTTGGATCAAAATGAAATCGTGCGGCACAGGTAGCTCCATACCGCTTCGGTTAGTCATTCTATCTCATCCTTACGATCTAGATCTGACGGTCCTCAACGTGTCGACCAAGGGTCAGCGGCGCTGGCGGCGGCGAGTGGCGGCGCGAGGTCAGACGGTGGTGTTCCCGGCGAATTAGGAAGAAAGAGATGGTGGAGAGAGGCTCACCAGGTTCGCAGGGTTGCGCTGGTTCTCGACGTGGTCGCCACAGGGACAGGGGCACACGGTGCTGCTGGTGATTGCTCGCCGGTATTGTCGTTGGCATCGGGTCCGCTCTGCTATGGTCGAAGGCGAGGCTACACGGCTCGGGAAAGGGAGGCAAAGAGCTCGTTAGATGCACAAGACGATGGTGAGTACATGAGCATCACTGATATGGAGAGGCGAGGTCAGATTTTACCAGTAGGGTTCGTCGGAGTTGAGCTAGCCGTCGGTGGCGAGATGGCGTTGTCGGAGGCGACGTTCTAAGACGCGCGCGGACTAGCTGGGGCCACTGGTGGATGTGCAAGGTACTGGAGAGTGAGCTCGCATGCAAAAGGGGGCAGGGTATGGTCAGGTGTCGCCGGAATTTGCACCGGACCTCGTCGGAGCCAGTGGGTTTGCCACGAGCAATTCGAGCAGCCCTGGGGCGGAGAGGAGCTGGAAACAGAGGGGAAATGGGAAGAAGAGGGACGCGTTTAAGGGGGTGTGGTCGCGACGAGATTAAGGCGAGGCATTGAAGCGAATTCAACCGTGGCATCAATGGCAGGAAACGGCCGGCGCGGTCGTCGCGGGGTGAGGAAGAGAGGTCTGGCAGGTGGGGTCGCTTCGTCGGTGAGAGAGAGAGGGAAGAGGTGGGGTCCGTCTCTCAGTCGCTGAGTGGGTGCGTGTCTGAGTGGAAAACGATTCGCGCGTGGGGGGGGGGGGAAGTTGGGCTGGAGCTGGGCTGTTGGGCCAGGTGGGTTGGGTTGTTTGCTTCTCTTTTTTTTATTCTGTATTCTTTTTCTTTTTCTAATTGATTTTCTGTTTTAAAATTCAACCAAACAATTCAAACACTCAAATCAATTCAAACTTCTACCACACTTTGTATTGAGTTTAGTTCTGTTTAACAACAATATTCCAAGTCCCAAAATAAAATAATATTTTTATTCTTTTAGGATCTATTTAATAATTAAATAAAATAGTCCTTAGTTATTAATTCAAATAGGTTTTGATTTATTTATTGAAATCTCCATTTGAAATCTAAATATTATCAAAACCAAAACATTTCAGTAGGTTTTATTTGAGAATACAAAACACTTGGAAAACTCATTTAAAATAAAATAACAAGTTTTAGTGTTTAATTAAAATGGGAAAAGTCCTTACTTTAATAAATGGGATATTAATAAATCCTCCTTATTTTATTTAAATAAACTTTTACTCTTTTTATCAAATAGGAATATTTTAATTCAAAAGCTTGGCCAAGATTTAATTTGGCTCTACAAAATAATCCTTATTTATATTTCTACCTTTTCATTTGAAAACTAAATCTTTTTATTAAAGATCCAAAAACAGTAATTCTACTTATTTAATATTTTCTCTATTAATTGTTTATCTTTTCAAATCCCTTTAAGATTTGTTTGATCAAATAGGTTTGAAGGTTTCCAATTAGAATCAAAAAGTTTCTTCTCACCCTGAAAATCAATCAAAGTTTTATTTTATTCATTTATTTTTCACATAAAAAGATTTGGAAAATCTTGGGATGTGACACTAAGCCTGGGAGCTAGCCTAGTATAACAGACGGGTCGGCCCATTAGACATGGGTCAACCCAGACCCGGAACATAACCCTCTCTCTCCCATCTCACGCACTCGACACTCACCCTCTCCCCTCTCGTTCCTCTCTGGTGGTCGTCGCCGTGGTTACCCATTGATTTCGGCGATGTGGGTGGTTCTGGTTACTGCCACCGGTCGTCGGAGCTCTGCCTCCTCCTAGCCGACCTATTCCTGTGTATCAATTTGTTTCTCATGCCTTAACCAGCTCGCCCCCTTCCATTTCTTTGGTGCTAGAGTTTCCGGCGATGTGCCTCCGCCGCTCACTGGTTCCCTCCGGTGCCTGCTGGTTCGATGTGGTTGTCGACCTAGGGTAGGCGCAGGATGTTGTGCCCCTCGTGGGGTGCCCTGGTGACGTGACGCGTTCGCGAGGAATGTGTGGTTGCAAGTACCGCCTCTGCCACGCCGGCGCCGCCCTTTTGAGGTCACCGTCGACTCCCTGGTACACCTTCCTTTACCTCTCTTTCTTCTTCCCCCTATTGCCAAATATTCTTACTAGTGACACATTATCTGTACCCTAAGCATGTTGCTATCCTTTGTTGTTGTCACTCAAAACCTGCTAAGATTTGTCCAATCATGATTGGTTATATTTAAATTCAATTCACTGGTTATTCTTATTGCTCTAATGGGCTATACTGAAACTTGGTTTGTGGCTTAACTGGACTTTGCCTAATGGTACTGTTATTTGATTTTGTAAGTTGTAAGTGAGGTGGATATAAATTCAGTTTTCGGAATTTTTTGGATGATGGCTTCCTGTGGTGCTACTCATGTATTGGCAATTTAAGATTGCAAAAAGGTAATTTATACTGGAGCTATTTGCTAAAGTAATTTAGGTTATCATGATGTAATATTGTCACTAAATGGTACTGTCCATTTGACAGTACATTGATCTTACTGGATGATCCTTAAATTGATGATTAGGCCAATTCCTATATGAGATATAGTTGATGCCCTGAATCTGATTCCTTGTTGATTTTGGTTTCCCCTTGAATATAGTTGCATCATTTCTTTAAATCATTCCTAGCAAAAGATAGCTAGGAAAATGATTTAGATTATTGTTTAGGTTGCCTGCAGATAGTTGTGAATAAGTTGGTGTGGATCAGATCAGGTATAGGCATGATCTTGAGTTAGAAAAGAATTGGAATATGCAGAGTAGATCTTATTTGGCTACTTAATGTCTTGCTAATCTGGATAAATGATTCCTAGATATTTACTAAGGAAGATGATAAAATTGTTTGGTTAGTAAGTGTAACTGAGTGGCTAATATAGGTATACTTCCTATATGACAACAACCATTTCAAATGATTCCTGAATCTTTTTAGGAAAATGATTTGTGGATTTAAGAAAATGGACTTGAGTTTATGCTCAAGACATTCTAAATCTGCTAGGTGCAGAGGTGCTACCCTCTGGGAATGTGCCCTATAGCCTAGCAGTTGTGGTATGTTTATCTAGTAAAAACTAGATAATAAGGTAATGATGCTAGTCTGAAGCTGAATAGTGCATGGATGTTATTTTCCTGACTAAGATCAGTTGCTATGGTTAATGTTTTGGTGGAAGAAAGTCTTGACCCAGCCAATTTGCATACATGCTGAGGCCAAATCCTTTGGAATAAAAAAACAGATATGATTTGTTGGCTTTAATATTATGTGATGAACCTAACATGGCACTTCCATGTAATTCTGAGAGTATCTCCCCATCCAATCCTCCTAGATATTATTCTAGTGGAAGGGTAGATGGGTTTAGTTGATTAATATTGTATCCCTTGTAGCCCCAGATCTTTATCTAAATATGAGAATGAATGCTACATGATCATTTGTGTACTTCTGATGGTTGTTACCTGCTTTTGGTGATTGGCTGATGATCTGTTGTAGATCTTGATCAGCTACAACTCATGCTACTGCTAGGATGCCCCCCTTTGGCCTTATCCTGCTTTTCCTGGAACAGATCTTGCTCCTCTTGGTTCCTAAGTGGCTTTGCTGTCCTTTTAAACTTCCCCTCCATTAAGCCATCATCTTGTTATGGATCTATTTGGTCTTCTTGTGATGAAATATTGTGTGATCTGGTGGAAATCTAGCAGGAACCAATGTGATGTAGACTGATGGGTTGGTGTGATGTGCTTATGTGTTGAGGAGATATGTGGATCAGCCTCTAGCTGAGCTACTACGGCTGTGCATTTACTTTTGTAGTTCCTGTGAGGCTCCTGGTGTTGACAGCACAGCTGCTGCATGCAGTGTGTGAGTTGCTTACTTGTGGCCCTTCTCTGGTTCAAGTTACAAGAACTGTAACTTATAAAGTGTGGATCAGATCTGGTAAAAACCTGATGTTTACCACCTGCATTTTATTTGACTTTGGTGAAAAAATTTCCCTGGCCAATGAGGGTGTTCTGAGGCTTAATCTGATAAGAACAGATTCTATCTTATTTGGTGAAATTTGCTCCTTTTAGGATAAGCTCAATGATGAAATGATTACAGTGCATTACACTATTCATTCTGAGAGCAATCCCCTTTTTCACACTTACTGTTTTGTTTTTGTTTGTTTGCAGGTATAAGATCAGGAGTATGAAGAGAGGATTTAGAAGATAAAGATAATGAAGATGAATTTAGTTTTAAGTTTTTTCTTTATTCTTTTGTAATCTACTTTTTCTTTTGTGAAATGTAAAGCATTGTAATAAAGGAATTATTTTTATTTATTCATTCTTCTTTTGTAAAGAATATTGTATTGTTTGTTTTATTCAATAAAATATACTAGTTTTCTTTTTCTTTTATAATATATTTGCAAAGACAATGTAATAAGAATCTTTTTAGTTCTTTATTTATGTATTTCATTTTTTATATTTATTTGTTTTATAATAGTGCACCCTTATTCTTTTATTCATTATTGTAATTCTTCATTTGTTTGGAACTTAATAAAAATAGTGAAATGTTTGTATTATTGTAATAAAATGATTCCTCTCTATTTCATTGTCTTATTATCCCTTTGGTTCATCATTGTATAGATAATATATTAATGTGTAATGTAAATAAGATTATTCTTTATCAATTCTTGTTTATTATGTCATTATTGTAATATCATATTACATTACTCATTTACTCATTTCATTTAAATTTCCACTATCTTTTATTTTGTTTGAATAAAAGATTATACCTTGTTTATAAATGAGAGTTCACCTCTTATTTTCTATTACAATTTAGTTTCTAATTATTATTCCATTTCAAATTCTTTTAGAATTCAAATTCTCCAATTGAATATTCAAACTTGAATTTTCTTCCCCTCAAACACAGAAGTACAAGAGAGGTCATGTCAAAATCCATCGCACCTATCCTATGTTTCCATCAGAACAAGAGAGATCTCAATCCCTCTATAGCTCTTTTAGTTTTGCGCGAAAATTTCCCAGATTTTCTTATGCATGAATGCAATGCACAAACCTGTGTCCTCTATAATTCTAGGTGCTAATCCTGGGATGTTACAGACTCTCCCCCTTAAAATAAACTTCGTCCTCGAAGTTCGTAAACTCTCATGTTTCGGAGTAAGGAATTGACTTGTATTGGGTACTGCATTTATTCACTTCATGGTATCCTCAAATGGAAGTAATGGTAGTATTCCATATCCAGATCCTTTTCTTGAATTCCTACCATACTTGGCAATCTTTAATCTTGTTGTCTCCAATACTCCAAAGTTCCTTTTACTTTACTTTCTTAGGGATATGTCCTTATTATAATTCCTTAAATTTGGGGTCTCTTCTTTAGTTCCTTATTCTGATTAGGTACCCTAATCCAATTCTTTTACTTGTTCATAAAACTTCCTTGCTATACTATATAAGGTCCAGGAAGTCTTACTAAATTAGGGTTTTTGACTCTATTAAACAATAACTATGGTCAAAAGACTAACTTTTGATTTGTGATGGTATGGGTTTATACTGGTAATCCTTCTAAAGATAGGATTTGAACACATTTAGTCCATACCCATTGGAATTTCTTGTTCCTCTACACATGTCCAATTGGATATACTTTATTCCCTCTTAAGTGTCATTTAAGATTTGTTTTTTCTTTTAGAATTAGTCTGTTTGAATTAATCTTTTATCCCCTTCAAGCTTTTACCATACTAAGCTTTAGATATTCTTTCATTATTACCTATGGTACTTCTTCAACTTTCATTTATAATGTTTACTCTCCCCCTTAGGGTTTACTAATATTCTTCAACCTGTCTATTTAGTATTTGATGGCTTCATAAAGAGAATATTGGTCTCTATCTATCTTATACTTTACCAAGTTAGGGTCTTATGAAAGATTGTACGGTGTATCCACACATTTGTGGATCTCCGAAGTGAATCTTTCAGCATTATTGGTCTTACTTACTATTTGGACATTTTCGCTTTGATAGGTCTGACTTTGCAAAGCGCCTCGAAAGACGATCGCTTAATGTTTATACTCCTTTAGATCCTACTTAGGTTAGGCCAAGTTTTATGCTCTTTATGCAACTTTTAAGATGATTTGGTTAACTATGTCAACCAACACCGGCTGCGGACAAGATACCAACTATGGATCAAATACCAGCTGCGAACCATCCTAGGGTATATGTATTACCCTATGGTTTCCGATATACCTCTGGCATTATCTCTGAATTGTCAGAGCTTGAATACCATTTTGGTTTCAAAGCTACTTATTTGTATTCATTCATGATACTTCCATGAACTTGCATAATTACTCCATTGACTTCTTAGCAAAATTACCTATTTTGATTGAACTTTAAGTTCATCACTTCTTGTTGCTGACTAATAATGATCTAAGCTTGATCCATCCTTTGAGTTGATAATCCTTACACTTGGCTTCATTCTTCATGTAAGTCTTCATTTTGGTCTTTGAAATTCGTCACTCCCTTACACGAATTCCCTTACTCTATCTAGGTCTATAACATCAAGTAGTGACTGGATTTTGCATCATGCATTTGCACACCAAGTCAACTTCATGTACAGATCTAGTCAATCAAGAAGATCCAAGAAAAACAATTAAATCCAAATGTGGTACATATAACACACAATATTCTAAGCCCAGAATATAGTAATTGAGTATAATATCTCTAGAATTCTGGCTTAGTTGTGTAGTATATGACACCTCCTCATATAGGTTTACGTTGTGATACTTAGCACTTAGGGTCAAACTATATTTTATCTCATCATTACCCAAATTGCTCAATTGTAATAGGATAATATTAAGCAAAGTGGGATCAATTTGTTTTCGACTAACCTTTTGTCTCACTTTTGGAATGCTTAACTATAACCAACCTTTCTTTATTATTAAACTAACCTCATATGATCACTCCAAATGACTAATAGGTTTCTTAAACCAGATATTATTGGAATTTTCTAGCACCTATGACTTCTATCATAGTTCCACCATGTTATTTCCTTACTTCTACATCAAGATAATTTACTAATTATCTTTCATATTATACTCTCATCATGGTTTCAAAGCTAATCTCACCATGATCTTGTTATGATTTACCTATTTATCATGATTCAAGAGCTAATCTCACCATGATAACTTTACTCCTTATTACACTTTTATTGAATCTTAACCGAATTCAACTCTTCATATAGAATTCTCAAGTGAATCCCATATGATTACTACTCATTACATCACATTTGTCCTGATGGTATTCATCTTATTGTCTCTGGTTATCAATTAATAATAATATTTTACTACTCTTCTTGAATTCTATGGTTAGGCTATACCATTTAAACTACTCCAATTGATATCTTAAACTTGATCCTAATCTACTGTGACCAAATAGCTTTCCTAAAGTATCTTGGTGGTTTACGTCTCCTTCGGAAGGCACTAACTAGCACAATACTGAGAAAAGATAAATTAATTACTCCTAAGAAAGAAGGACTTAAGCATCTGACTTAGGTGTGACAATATTATCCTCAGGTGGATACTCATCACAAGTCATGTGAATATTTGGTTTAGATAAGATGGCTCCTATAGTCACTATCCAACCTACAGATCTTCCTAAAAGGGTTTTAATCCTGAGGTCAAAGCATATGCCCGGATACCAACTGTGGTGACCCATCATACCACTGCATGATGTAGTACACTATAGTCGTTGATATAACACCAATGAAACACCATTCACTAGTATTACATCCCTCAGAGTGGTACAAAAGAAACACAGCAGGTCCAAGACATGACTATAGGTTACAACTCAACTCTTTACACAAGATCCAGAAAACACTCTAGGTTAAAGAGAGAGAAAGAAACTTCTTACAATGAAGAATTAGAAATAAACAACTCCAGAACTATAATACTATTAAGGCTAGTATCTTAACTAATGGTCTGGCATTGCTGCTATTGCAATACACTACAGAAATAGGTTCTATGGCTAGAGATTCTATTCTTATCTAATCAGCAACTTCATCTTCACTTGAGTTGATGTATATGTTGACTTTCTTGTCTTCATTGAAGAGCTTTAGCTTTTGATGATGATTCCTGGAGCATGACTTGATATAGTCATCGTCTGTACTGGCTTTGGAACCTAGCAAGGGTTAAGAAGATACTTTGAGTACGAGCGTACTCACCAAATTCACTAGAAAAGGAGTGTTTGATGCACTATATCTACAACCACAGACTGTAGGTCGTAGGCAATGCAAGTTTTCGTAAACATTTCTTCAAAGGTTGCTTTTATTCTAAAAATCTATGTCCGTCAACCTTCACAGGTTTACCAGAACTTTCATGGAGTTTCTTTCCCGCCGCGTTCGCAGCTCCTTCCCGGAAGAGGGAGTAACAAGTTATAGTTCTTATACTCTGCAGAGGTGCGTTACTTTACCCATGAGAGACCTTAGCCTTGTTGCACAACCAAGTCATGACCTTGTCCATACTTCCTTGGTATGGGGCCCAGTCTAAGATCCAAGCCAATCACTGCCCCCTTCGCGACCCCGCATGCCTCCTTGGCGTACACCATGCCCACATATTGAATTACGACAATGGTTTGTACAGACCGTTAGATGCCAGAACTATCGTGGGACGTTGAGGGTTCCCACCCATATGCCGCATATCCTCTAGGAATTTACAATTAATATGCACGCTACAAGAGATAACAGCCACGACCTTCACATCTGGCTACATGCGAGAGGAAGAAGATACAGCTAACTTCTTTGTCCCATTCCAAATCTCATGGTTAACGCGTGATATACGATGCAAGAATCACTGGCAACATTGGTTGTTAAGTCCTAGATAATATGTTCCTTTACCACCAGAACTTTCATAGTAGGTTATTAACTCATGGTAAATAACCTATAATTGCATTATTATGAAAATAGTGTTTTCGTACCTTTTTCAAATGCAGGTGATGACAACACTGGATTTGCAAAATACTTTATAGAAAATAATCCAAGGACATGAGCAAGTGTGAACTTGCCTTTTGTGATTGCAAGATTATGCACTCAGAGTCTTCCAGACGACATAAGATCCAATATCTGAAATCTGCATCATTGGTCCGGTAAGGACTAATGTTTAAAGAAGCAATATGCTGTTGTGCATAAGTAATGTTATGCATTTTGTAAAACCCCCAAAGTGAATCCCTAATACTGTAAGTGAAGTGAACTTAGGTGATTCCTTTAAGAGTTGGTTTATCTTCAAATTTTTACTTCACATGAAGTGCATCTATAGGGATTTTAAGTGTTGACATTCAAGATATAAAAGTAGAGTGCAATAGTAATTTAAGATTTAGATTAGTTGCTATTTGTTGATTAGGATGGAAGTCTATGTATTGGATTATTAAGGTTTGAAGGAACTATCCTAGAGTTGTTGCTTGAAGTGGCAAAAAGAATAACATTTGAAGAAAAGATTTCCTTTCTAAGGTTTTAAACAATCATCATTGTTAATAGAACATGATCAATGTCTTTTGGTGTTTGATTTATTAGTTTGGACTTGAGATGCTTTATGTCTTAAGTAAAATAGATCAAAGTTAAAAAAACATAAGTGATTTATTAGACCTGATGTTTATAAGCTTTGAGACTAAAGTTAAATTTAAAAGGGTAAGTAAACTTAAGATGTAATATGTTTTAATTATTCCTAAGTTTTAGATTTATGATAGGTATAGATAAGGTGTGGAATTATTCACTTATATTTAAGTGAATGACTAGATTAACTTTGTTTTGCTATTATAAATACAATATGCAATTATTCATTGTAAGTGTAATTTGATGATCTTAGTAATTTGATAGAATTTGAGTTTATGTTAAGAATGGTTAAAATATAATGATTATTCACCATATTATATATGAGTGATACACATTGTTTATTTAAGAGCTTTCTTAATAGGATTTTTTAAAGAATATTTTAGAATTAAAAGTTATACTTATGATTGATTATGAATTCAAGTTATGAGTTTGGAGTTAGTACTTAGATATTAATGGCTCAAGGTTTTATAAAAATTGTGATTATTTCATACTTAAGAAATGTTTTTAAAGTATTTACAAAATGGGTAATAGATCAGGCTTTATTACTTTAAAATCTTGAAAACCTTTCTAATAATATTTTTAATATTTTTCTAGTATAATATATTTATTCAAGATCTTAAAAATTATTTTTATTTATTTTCAAGTTTTTTTATGTTTATAAAAATTCCATAAAGGATTAAATGTATTTAAATATTTACTTCATATTTTATTTATAAAAACTTAGGCTAGTATTTTTATAAAATAGTATATTTATTTTTATACACAAAAATGATTTTTATTTATTTTTAGGATTTTTCCTTATTTTATGAAATTTCACTTAGGATTTAGTGATGTTCATGTTTATTTGCATTTTATTTAACTTAAATAAGTAAGATTATATGTTTCTTAGGTACATATTATTTTTTTGAACATTTTTATATATCGAATGTATTTATTTAAGATTTTTATTTTATTTTCTAGAGATGAAACAAGTTTAGGGTAAATCATTTATTTATTCTTTTCCTTTTTATGTGAAATTTTATTTTCTTATTTTTGGGGCTGGGCTAAGCCTGGGAGCCAGCCGAGTATAACAGACGGGTCGACCCATTAGACATGGGTCAACCCAGACCTGGAAGATAACCCTCTCTCTCCCATCTCTACGCACTCGACGCTCACGCTCTCCCGTCTCATTCCTCTCTGGTGATCGTCGCCGTCGTTACCCTTTGATTCCGGTGATGTGGGCGGTTCTGGTTACTACCACCGGTCGTCGGAGCTCCGCCTCCTCCTCGCCGACCTAGTCCTGTGTATCGATTTGTTTCTCATGCCTTAACCAGCTCGCCCCCTTCCATTTCTTTGGTGCTAGAGTTTCCGGCGATGTGCCTCCGCCGCTCACTGGTTCCCTCCGGTGCCTGCTGGTTCGGTGTGGTTGTCGACCTAGGGTAGGCGCAGGATGTTGTGCCCCTCGTGGGGTGCTCCCTGTGCTGCCCTGGTGACGTGACGCGTTCGCGAGGAACGTGTGGTTGCAAGTACCGCCTCTGCCACGCCGGCTCCGCCCTTTTGAGGTCACCGTCGACTCCCTGGTACACCTTCCTTTACCTCTCTTTCTTATTCCCCCTGTTGCCAAATATTCTTACTAGTGACACATTATCTGTACCCTGAGCATGTTGCTATCCTTTGTTGTTGTCACTCAAAACCTGCTAAGATTTGTCCAATCATGATTGGTTATATCTAAATTCAATTCATTGGTTATTCTTATTGCCCTAATGGGCTATACTGAAACTTGGTTTGTGGCTTAACTGGACTTTTCCCAATGGTACTGTTATTTGATTATGTAAGTTGTAAGTGAGGTGGATATAAATTCAGTTTTCTAAATTTCTGGGAAAATGGCTTCCTGTGGTGCTACTCATGTATTGGCAATTTAAGATTGCAAAAAGGTTATTTATACTGGAGCTATTTGCTAAAGTAAGTTAGGTTATCATGATGTAATATTGTCACTAAATGGTACTGTCCATTTGACAGTACATTGATCTTACTGGATGATCCTTAAATTGATGATTAGGCCAATTCCTATATGAGATATAGTTGATGCCCTGAATCTGATTCCTTGTTGATTTTGGTTTCCCCTTGAATATAGTTGCATCATTTCTTTAAATGATTCCTAGCAAAATAAAGCTAGTAAAATGATTTAGATTATTGTTTGGGTTGCTTGTAGATGGTTGTGAATAAGTTGGTGTGGATCAGATCATGTATAGGCATGATCTTGAGTTAGACAAGAATTGGAATATGCAGAGTAGATCTTATTTGGCTACTTAATGTCTTGCTAATCTGGATAAATGATTCCTAGATATTTACTAAGGAAGATGATAAAATTGTTTGGTTAGTAAGTGTAACTGAGTGGCTAATATAGGTATACTGCCTATATGACAACAACCATTTCAAATGATTCCTGAATCTTTTTAGGAAAATGATTTGTGGATTTAAGAAAATGGACTTGAGTTTATGCTCAAGACATTCTAAATCTGCTAGGTGCAGAGGTGCTACCCTCTGGGAATGTGCCCTGTAGCCTAGCAGCTGTGGTATGTTTATCTAGTAAAAACTAGATAATAAGGTAATGATGCTGGTCTGAAGCTGAATAGTGCATGGATGTTATTTTCCTGACTAAGATCAGTTGCTATGGTTAATGTTTTGGTGGAAGAAAGTCTTGACCCAGACAATGATGCATACAGGCTGAGGCCAAATCCTTTGGAATAAAAAACAAATATGATTTGTTGGCTTTAATATTCTGTGATGAACCTAACATGGCACTTCCATGTAATTTTGAGAGTATCTCCCCATCCAATCCTCCTAGATATTATTCTAGTGGAAGGGTAGATGGGTTTAGTTGATTAATATTGTATACCTTGTAGCCCAAGATCTTTATCCAAATATGAGAATGAATGCTACATGATCATTTGTGTACTTCTGATGGTTGTTAGCTGCTTTTGGTGATTGGCTGATGATCTGTTGTAGATCTTGATCAGCTACAACTCATGCTACT
This sequence comes from Avena sativa, assembly GCA_916181665.1. Classification (NCBI taxonomy): domain Eukaryota; kingdom Viridiplantae; phylum Streptophyta; class Magnoliopsida; order Poales; family Poaceae; genus Avena; species Avena sativa. The sequence continues at coordinate 433,438,383 of OV702280.1, forward strand.
GCTAGCATGCCCCCCTTTGGCCTTATCCTGCTTTTCCTGGAACAGATCTTGCTCCTCTTGGCTCCTAAGTGCTTTGCTGTCCTTTTAAACTTCCCCCTCCATTAAGCCATCATCTTGTTATGGATCTGTTTGGTCTTCTTGTGATGAAAGATTGTGTGATCTGGTGGAAATCTAGCAGGAACCAATGTGATGTAGACTTATGGGTTGGTGTGATGTGCTGATGTGTTGTGGAGAGATGTGGATCAGCCTCTAGCTGAGCTACTACGGCTGTGCTTTTCCTTTTGTACTTCCTGTGAGGCTCCTGGTGTTGGCAGCACAGCTGCTGCATGCAGTGTGCGAGCTGCTTACTTGTGGCCCTTCTCTGGTTCAAGTTACAAGAACTGTAACTTATAAAGTGTGGATCAGATCAGGTAAAAACCTAATGTTTACCACCTGCATTTTATTTGACTTTGGTGAAAATTGCCCCTGGCCAATGAGGGTGTTCTGAGGCTTAATCTGATAAGAACAGATTCTATCTTATTTGGTGAAATTTGCCCCTTTTAGGATAAGCTCAATGATGAAATGATTACAGTGCATTACACTGTTCATTCTGAGAGCAATCCCCCTTTTCACACTTACTGTTTTGTTTTTGTTTGTTTGTAGGTATAAGATCAGGAGTATGAAGAGAGGATTTAGAAGATAAAGATAATGAAGATGAATTTAGTTTTAAGTTTTTTCTTTATTCTTTTGTAATCTACTTTTTCTTTTGTGAAATGTAAAGCATTGTAATAAAGGAATTATTTTTATTTATTCATTCTTCTTTTGTAAAGAATATTGTATTGTTTGTTTTATTCAATAAAATATACTAGTTTTCTTTTTCTTTTATAATATATTTGCAAAGACAATGTAATAAGAATCTTTTTAGTTCTTTATTTATGTATTTCATTTTTTATATTTATTTGTTTTATAATAATGCACCTTTATTCTTTTATTCATTATTGTAATTCTTCATTTGTTTGGAACTTAATAAAAATAGTGAAATGTTTGTATTATTGTAATAAAATGGTTCCTCTCTATTTCATTATCTTATTATCCCTTTGGTTCGTCATTGTATAGATAATATATTAATGTGTAATGTAAATAAGATTATTCTTTATCATGTCATTATAGTAATATCATATTACATTACTCATTTACTGTAACATCCCAAAAATACTAAACTTAGATCATCAAACTCTAATCACCAAAATTAGGGTTAACAAAAACTTTTCTAAATAAAAATATGAAAGCATGCATGTGTGTATGCATCCCATTTTGAATTCTTTTGAATTGCCTTGTTTATGTGTTTCTTTGCTTGTAAAAGGATTCTTAGGTGAAATAAATATCATATAAACAATTCCGAAACTTTTCCCAAAGACAAATAAATCAAAACAAACAAAATGAGTGAATGGTCATTTTGAGCAATTTAACTCCCATGCCTACTTTGGCTGTCTCAAACTTTCAGAACTTAACAGAAACTTGTTTGGATCTTTACACCCCTTGATAGTACTCATAACAAAGTATCAAGGCCCACCTTGTGATTATCCAGGAACTTTCAAATGCATAGTTTAATTGACATTTCAAAATTGAATCTTTATCATATGGGAAGATCCCACTTTTTCAAAAACCACCCAAACAAGCTCAACTTTGAAAACCCAAGCATCTGCAGACTCACCAGCACCAACCTAGCACACCCACCAAAAATCTTTTCAAAATTCAAAACTTGAATTCTTGCGGCCATTTCATCAAACACCTTGCAGATACAAATCAAACAAAATCCAAACACTATTGTGAGCAGTGATTCTTGGCTAACTTGTTCCCTCTCTGGATACAACTAGGATTTAGTAGATCATCTATCTCAATTGCAAACCTCTAGCATCACTGTAAGCTTGGCAATGTCATAAATGGAGAGCAGTCCGAGTGCACCCTTGTCACCCCCATGTCGACAGCAAGCTAGGAGAAGAAACAAGCCTAGCAAACATGTCTGGGAGCAATCCAACACCCCACCGCCACTCCCTGTCCAGCGCTCGAATATTACCAACCCCTGGACCACACGCACGGACCATGCCAAGCTCGCCAGTAACCATGCCGAGAGCGCACCCCGTGCGCCACGCTCGACCGACGCCCACAGACCGCGCGCCGCCCTCGCCGCGTGCATACGTGATCACCACCGTCCCAGCGACCCCGCAGCCACGCTCATTCGCCGCCACGCGGACCATGCATGCTGTGCGCATTAAAAACCTCCGTCGGGCACGCGCAGAGCACCGCCACGTTCTGACCAAACCACACCGTCCCACGCCTCGCCACCACGTCGTTGAGCATCACCAAGGAGCACTGCACCGCCCCTACCGTCGCCCACACCGATAGCCCTCTGTGTCGTCGACCACGACGAGCTCACCTTGCGCCCCGTTGGTCCCCTCTCGCCACTATAAATAGAGGCCACCCCCAGCCGAATTGAGCACACCATCTCACTCCCCTCTCCTCACTGATCGTCCCACCCCATTCCCGAAGCAAGGAGAGCAGCACTTCGCCGAAATTTCAACGGAGCCCGCCGCGTCTGGAGAAGAAGGGAGCCAGCGATTGGAGCCGCCCAGGAGAAGCTGCCGGTACCAGGAGGTTCGCCGTCGTCGACTTCGTCGTTCACCCGCCTCGCCGACCCTCGCCTGAGCTCCGGTGAGCCCCCGACGACCCCCACCTGCCGCGTTAGGTTTCTGTCTCGTCGGCGTTGCCCAACGTCGACGATGACCCTCAGCCGTTAGATTAGAACAAGATCCCACGGCTCACATCGCCCCATACCGCTTCGCACCCCCTCGTTTCACTGACGCGTGGGGACATCAACTTAACCAGCCCGCGTAAGCGTTGTGCTTAGCAGTCCGGCCCAGTATCGTTTCCTGCGCAGCCCAGTCATTTGAAATTAACCTTTTCCATTTTATTTCAAACACACTTCTGCACCTAGATTCAAAAATCAACCCAGATCGATTCAGTGAACCAAATTGAATGAAACCAATTTTGTTAGAAAGGACTGGAAATGCTGAATCCAAGCCCGTTGGATTTAAATCATTTGGATTTGTAGATCATCCTTGGTAAAAATAATAAGGCAGAAGCTTTTCTGCATTCAAACATTTTTCAAATTTAAACCATAATAGCTTTTGAGTTGATTCCTACTCTCAAAAATCACATTTGATCATACCTTTCAGAATATATAAAAATATATAGTTTTACTTACAGAAATAATGACCAAGTAATAAAAGAATGCCACATAGGCATTTCTAGTCACTTTATTTAATTAAAATAAAAGGTTAAACCTTATTAAATTGTGACACCACTTTAAATCATATTCCCATGGACTAAAATATGTGGAGATGACATGTGTCAACATGATCCCATGTTTGGTTTGGAGAATATTAAATCTTAAGTAGTTTTTCAGTGAGTAGAAATTACTTTTCTAAAAATAAAAGGAATTAAACCAAGTTTTAATCTTGTAATGTTAGAGATGATGCTAGATCATCTATAGGACCCCTTTTGTGTGATGATTGCAAGTAGTTAAGTATTTTTTGGTGATTGTGTACCTCTTATTTATTTATAGACGCTAGTACCGACCAAGGATACGAGGAAGAAGGAGGATACTACGAAGAAGAAGCCGAGGAGAACATCAACCACTGCGCTGCACAAGGCAAGATTTACTAATCAAGATGACCTATGCAAGCCAATACTTGCAAGATATTAACCTTGCAAGCTAACACTTGCAATTTACTATACCCATGCAAGCCAATACTTGCTTGTTACCATGCCAACTATATGCCTTAAGCCTATGTGATCATACCCACTTGATACCCCCTCCTAGTTTTATTCGCAAGCTTTCTATTTTATTTCTTTATCAAATCTACTTACTTAGAGTTTACTTAAGTGAATTGTAGATTCTAGAAAGATAATTGAAGGTTGCATAAAGAGCATAAAATTTGGCCTAAGATAGATAATCTTTATGTCATCCTAAGGCATGATATTGAACTTAGTTAAAACTCCACTTAGTTACCACCCCTCATTGGTATTTACCCCCACTTGTAGATGCTAGTGCTAAGCATAAAACTTGATCAACTTTAGATGGGAATACTTGGTGGAAAAATGGTTATGAAAATCTTGGAATGATGGATCATTCTATTGAAATGTTTTGGACATGTGTTTCCGAACACCAGATGATTTATGGTGATAAAAATGTTGAGGCATGAGCCTTAGCCCTTTATAAAACTGATGGTTGTCTGAATGCGATACCATTCCAATTTTACTGTACAACCACAATACCCGAGAATTGGGTAGGGCTTGACTGGAAACTTATATACCTTAGTATTAGTTCCCTCACGGCCAAGTTCTGAGATGAGGCTACCTTGTGAAGATTGTCCACCTGTGCAGTACCCAAGATGACAGTTGGTCATGGTTGGGAGGCCAAACTCACAGGAGAGGTGCTTATACTAGGGCGTGTAACTGAAAGGTTAGGATTGATTATCCGCATACTGAGTATGGTGAATTCAGGATTTGTTCCTGACGGATGTATCGAATGTTGTGGTGAAAGTGTACAATCTCTGCAGAGTGTCAAACTATTCGAATAGCCGCGTCCGCGATTATGGACAGTTGGAGTGGCCATACTGTTCCCCCATCAGATGTTTTCAAAATGACTTATGAAATGAATTGAGACTTTAACTTGACCACAACAGGGTTGTGATATGAAATACAAGTTCCCACTTAGGGTTATAAAACTTTAACGGGCATTCTTTGCTTCTGAACTTAGTAGAGGTAAATCTGGCTTTTTGCAAAACAACCCTAGAGCCTAGTGTCCTATTACAAAAAACCCCTTCACTTGTTGGTATTAGTTTGCGAGTACTTAAAGAGTACTCATGGCTTTGTCCCTGGCTATTCCCATGGCCAGACTATGAAGAGGAGTACCTGGAGGATGGACCCCAAGAAGGTTACGACAACTAGGATCATCTCCCATCGTCAGCATTGCCTGTGACCCTGAAGATGGAGCTTCGCCTACGCTACCATTATTATTACGTATTCCGCTGCTTGAGTTGTATTAAGAACTGGATCATGAGATCCTTATTTGTGTAAGACCTTATGTATGGTTTTTAATGGATGATGTACTATGGTATCCAATTCTGTTATGTCTCGCAAAAATGGTAATCCTGGGATTGCGATGTATGGCATAACAGGCATCTAGGATTAAAAATCCGGGTGTTGACATTTACTCGTTTCATTTAAATTTCCACTATCTTTTATTTTGTTTGAATAAAAGATTATACCTTGTTTATAACTGAGAGTTCACCTCTTATTTTCTATTACAATTTAGTTTCCAATTATTATTCCATTTCAAATTATCTTAGAATTCAAATTCTCCAATTGAATATTAAACTTGAATTTTCTTCCCCTCAAACATAGAAGTACAAGAGAGGTCATGTCAAAATCCATCGCACCTGTCCTGGTGTTTCCATCAGGACAAGAGAGATCTCAATCCCTCTATAGCTCTTTTATTTTTGCGCCAAAATTTCCCGGATTTTCTTATGCATGAATGCAATGCACAAACCTATGTCCTCTATAATTGTAGGTGCTAATCCTGGGATGTTACACAAACCCTAATTTGTAACCGACTCGACCTAAACCCGAGACCTGCCTATCTATATAAAGGCTAGGAGGGTATGGCGAGATGGATAGCTTCCACCATAGCATACGCACCTCATGCCAGATTGCATCTGCGCACCCCTGTAACCATTAGTTCCGCCGTAATCAAGAGCAGACAAGCAGGAGTAGGGTTTTCCCTACAGCGGCCAGAACCTGGGTAAACCTCGTGTCCCGCATTTCTTGTCTGTTAACCGTTCCGCGATCTCTAGAATCCCCATCTTCTCCAAAACCCAAGTCCATAGCAATGGGCATTGGCGAGATCGAACCTCGTCAATTGGCGCCGTCTGTGGGAACTGGGGACGCTGATTGTGCGATTGTGACGGTCCCATACGGAGCGATCTACAACTCATCGGTGACGGAGAGTCACCTTATCTTCGGCACCTTCGACTTCACCGCCCACTCGCCGGCCACCCTGAGGAATTTCGAGTCCGTCGGTGATGGACTCGAGATGCTGTTCGGGAGCTTCTGCTTCCAGGTGGGGTAGACCGACACTCTCCGCCTCCCAGAGCGGGTGCCACCACCATCCATTAGGCCTGCTTCATGGGTCCCACCCATCGGCGCGTTACACAAATCGATAGACGAGTCAGACAGCAGCAGCTGCAACTCAAATCTGTGCAGCCCTCCCTCAGATGAAGGAACCTACGGTTCTGGATCCGAAAGCTGCGGCAGTAGCGACCCCATCCGCGGACGTTACCTATGCGTCGTGGTCATCCAAAATGAAACGGACCTACCACCAGGTTCGAGTGTGCCCAACCCGCGTCCCAACCCGCAAGGTGAGAATGGAGGAAACGGGGGAGACCCGCCGCTCAGGCCCAATGAAGGCGACGCTAACGCCTACCAGAAGATCAACCTCAACAAGGAAGGATGGTGCCAAGCGCGCGAGGCCGTGGCAGGCAACATTATCCTACCTGTGAATTCTTCACGGGATCTGCTGATGGCCTACCACCTCCTTCTTATCAACGAGCATAACCGACATGTGAAGCTGATGGAGGAGCTTGGCAAGCATAAGCAAGCGGCCTCGGAGTCTAGCGCGCGGCGAGCTGTGCTCTCTGCCGCTGGCGGCTCTAGTTCGCACGGCAACAACGCCAACAAGAACCGCTCCCGCACGGAGCACATGGACCCTACCGCATGACGCGAAGTTAGCAGGGCCCTCAACACGTCCTTCATGGCGATGGATGCCAACGACAATGTGACGCCGAAGACGTCGCAGGCTGCGATCATGGCAGCCACTACATATCTCTGTCCCATCCACCTCTGGTGGGAACCCTAAGAGCGCAATGCACAAGTCCGCACTAGCCGGTATTGGACTCGTCGGAGCCGCGCTCCACGACGAAGCTGCTGCGGAGCCGAAGAAAAAAGCTGCGGTCAAGTTCACCCGCAGCCCTATGCCCTCATCCGAGGAAGACGAGCACGATCTGCCCCGACGTCGCAGGAGCCCACGGCGCCGCAACAGCGACTACGACGCTCGCAACAATCTCACTCAGCACAACATCGACAAGGCACGCGCTAAACGCGTGTGTTCAACCGAATCCGATGAGGAAGACGCCGGAGAGCTGTGCGGCGCCAGATGCTTTAGCAGATCCGTTTGGCGAATGCGGATGCCGAAAAATTTCAAGCTCCCTTTGGACACTCCAAAGTTTGACGGTACGCAGGACCCAAAAGCCTAGCTCAGCGACCACCTCTCATCCGTCAAGCTGCACAGCGGAAACAGGAATACCGCCCTACAATGCCTTCACCTGCAGCTGCCAGGCGCAACTAGGATCTGGCTCAGCAACCTATCCTCCGGCTCCATCCAAAGCTGGGAGGAGCTGGCATACAACTTCATCCACAACTTCAAGGGCACTAGCAAGAGGCCATCCTTAATCGAGGAGCTACGAGCCTGCACCCAACATATCGGCGAGTCCATTCGCTCGTACATATTGCGCTGGTTCCATATCAAGAATTTCGTCGCACATATCTCCGAAGAAAGGACAATCGACACCTTCAAGGATGGTGTCAAGCGCCCGGACTTCAAGGAAGAACTTGGGCCCGTCAAGCCCAAGACGCTTGACCACCTCATGGACATGACCAACCGATGGGCGGATGGCGAGTATTCTCTTCACCGAACGCATTCAGATGACGAGGACGACTACGGCCGCAGGCGAGAACGCCGCAGCAAAATAAGATTGCGCATCTACGACGATCGCGATGGAGTCGACATGGTTGCGGCTGGCTATGCCGACCGACGCAACAACGGCAACCGCAGCAGCGGATACCACGGAGGCAACTACCACGACGGAGGACGACCCACACAGACATGGCAATGTTGCAGTCGTGACGACGAGCCTTCGGCATATGAGAAATTGTCTGGTCCTTGCACCATCCACTTCTACATCGACAAACATGACGGCAAGAAGAAGGCCAGCCACATGCTGAAGGACTACCGCGAGTTCCAGAAGCTCAGCGAGGGTCCCACCCAAATGCGGCGGCAGATCGTGAACCCTAGATATGGGCCTGCCCCCATACTAGGTGACATCGCCCATGGAGCTCCTACACCACCACCCGGCGGACCGTCGCAGCCAGCAATAGCAGCTGCACCAAATAACGGTGTGGGAGGATACCCGCCGCCAAAAGGGTCCCTGATGATCCAGAAGGGGCGCCCTACCAACAGGGTGCAAAAGAAGATCACCCGACAAGTCAGCCTCGCCGTGACCGCTCCACCCGCCATCACTGAGTACCTCAGCGGCTCGGAGTCCTGCATCACGTTCGATCGTTCGGATCACCCATGTCATATCCCTCGCCCAGGTCATGCTGCCCTGGTGCTCGAGGCGCAGATTGGAGGGTTCGAGATGAGCCACGTCTTCATGGACGGCGGCAGCGGCATCAACCTAATGTTCGCCAGCACACTTGCAGTGATGCAGATCCCATTGTGCAGCCTAGAGCAATCAGACATGAAGTTCCACGGCATAGTCCCAAGAAAGGGCATCTACCCTCTGGGCAAGATATGGCTCGACGTCATCTTCGGCCAGCCCGAAAACTTCAGACATGAGCGGCTAGAGTTCTAAGTAGTGGACTGGCCATCACAATACCACGCCATCCTCGGACGTGTGGCATTCACACGATTCCTGGCAGTACCGCACTATGCGTACCTGCTACTGAAGATGCCAGGACCTAGGGGCGTCATCACCGTCCAGGGAAGCTTCACCCGATCCAACCACTGCGACAGAGACTTCAACAGAATCTCCTAGTCGTTCGGCATGCAGGAGGAGTTCACAAGGCTTAGAGAGATGACAGACAATGGGGCACCCCCAGTCACCAGGCAAAACGCACCTGAAATGTCATTCGACTCCACGGTCAACACAAAGAAGGTGCAGTTCCACCCGATGGACGCCTCCAAGACGGCTCTGATCGCCAATGACCCCGGTCCTTCATAGGAAAGCGCGCTTGTCGAATTCCTCCGTGAGCGCTGTGAAATTTTCGCCTGGTGTCCTGCGGACATGCCAGGAGTTCCCAGGGAATTCGCCGAGCATGCACTCAATGTGTTTCCGGACAAGAAACCCGTCAAACAGTCAATCCGACGACTGTCCGAGCCAAGACCCTAAGCCGTTGGAATCGAAGTCAATAGATTGCTCGATGCCAACTTCATACGGGAAATCAAGGAGAGCGAGTGGCTAGACAACACTGTGCTAGTCCCCAAAAAGGACATGGACATCCTACGGATGTGCGTGGACTTCACATCACAACAAGTACTACCCCAAGGAACACTTCCCTCTACCGCGGATCGATTAGATCATCGATTCGACTGCAGGATGCGAGAAAATCTCCTTCCTCGACGCCTACTCAGGCTACAACCAGATTCGATTGAAGGTCGAAGATGAGGATAAAATGGTGTTCATTACGCCATTTGGAGTGTTCTGCTACAACACCATGCCCTTCGGGCTGAAGAATGCAGGTGCCACGTATCAGAGGTGCATGCATGCGTTCCTAAAAAACCAGATCGGTCGCAACATCCAAATCTATGTCGACGACATAGTGATCAAGACGAAAGAGGCGAAGACGCTGATCGACGATCTCCACGAGACGTTCGATAGCCTCGATCACTCCAAGATCAAGCTAAACCCAAAAAAGTGCGCCTTCAGCGTCCCATCTGGCCAGTTACTCGACTACTTCATATCCCAGCAATGGATCGAGGCGAATCCGAAGAAAATCAGGGCCATACTAGCCATGGAAAAGCCGAAGAACCTCAAAGGTGTCTAGCAGCTAGCTGGGCGAATCGCAGCGCTGGGCAGATTCATCAGTCGCATGGGTGAGAAGGCCCTGCCTTTTTACCAGCTACTGCGCAAAGCGGATAAGATCGAGTGGACACCCGAAGCAGACGATGCATTCGAGGACCTCCAGCGGCTGCTCTCCACCTCGCTTGTCCTGGTCACGCCAAAGGAGCGAGAACGTCTGCTGCTATACATCGCAGCTACCATCAGGTGGTAAGCACCGTACTCGTGGTCGAACGACCTGAAGATGGCAAGACCCATGGGGTCAAGCGCCCAATCTACTACCTCAGCGAGATACTGACTCCAACAAAGCAGAGGTACCCTCACTACCATAAGCTCGCCTATGGCCTGTTCATGACGGCTCGTCGGCTGAGCCACTACTTCCAGGAGCATCAGATCATGGTCGTCAACGACGCCCCACTGTCCAACATCCTGAACAACCCCAAAGCCACATGACACGTAGCCTTGTGGGGCATCGAGTTGTCTCCTCTAGATATAATATATGAACGGCGCAAGGCGATCAAATCTCAAGTCCTCCCTGACTTTATCGTCCACTGGATGGAACTCCAGCTGCCGGATACTCCGGACATGTCGCAGTCGTGGACGATGCACTTCGATGGCTCCAAGCACGAGGCTAGAGCAAGGGCCAGCGTCATACTGACGTCCCCCCAGGGCGACAATATGAAATACGTCCTACGGATGAAATTTCGTGCCTCCAACAACGAGGCTGAATACGAGGCCCTCATCCACGGCATGAAGATGGCCAAGATCTGCGGCAACGCGCCTCGTCATCTATGGTGACTCGAAACTTGTCGTCCAGCAGACGATGAACGAGTGCGACGCTCACAGTTCCAATATGATCGTGTACCGCACGCTCTACAACTCACTCGAAGGGGACTTTGATGACTGCGAGCTTCGACATGTTGGAAGGGAAAGTAACGAAGAAGCCGATAGACTTGCCAACATTGGTTCCACCTGCGCACGGGTGCCACCAGGTGTGTTCCTCGAACAAATCTGTGTACCCTCTATCAAGAGAAAATTCCCAAAGGGTTCAACCGAAGAAGCAGAGAACTCGGGGGTTGTGCCACCCGAAGGACAGGAGGGACCCGAAAAGCTCGACACCGAGGCCGAGATGGTCATCCCGATGTAGGTCTGGTGGTTGAAGAGACATGGACGCAGTCATACCTTCGGTACCTGATAAACAATGAACTGCCCGATGACCCGACAGATGCCCGGTGCATATCTCGCCGGTCTAAGGCCTTCACCATTATCAATGGCGAGCTGTACAATCGCAGCATTTCGGGTGTGCTCCAAAGGTGCGTCACCATCGGCGACGGCAAAACCATCCTCCAAGACATCCACGAGGGCGTCTGCGGCCATCATGCAGGCAGCCGTGCCCTAGTCGCCAAAGCTCTACGAGTTGGATTCTACTGGCCAACAGCCATGAACGACGCCAAGGACATCGTCCAAAGGTGCAACGCCTGCCAGAGGTATGCGGACAAGCCGCACGCACCAGGGTCCGAGGTAAGGCCCATACCATTGGCCTGGCCCTTTGCCCAATGGAGCCTCGACATGATTGGCAAACTGCCAAAATCCTCAAAAGGAGGCCACGTCTTCCTCCTGGTCGCAGTTGACAAGTTCACCAAGTGGACCGAGGCCATGCCTGTCACCAACCAAAGCGGCAAAACTGCCGTCAAGTTCTTCGAGTCCATTTGTCTATAGGTTCGGCGTTCCACACATCATCATCATGGACAACTGCTTTAACTTCATCTCGAAGGAATTCCAAGACTTCTACGAGAACCTCGACATCAACATATCATACGCCTTCGTGGCGCACCCGCAGACCAATGAACAGGTCGAAAAGGCCAACGCCCTCATAGGCAACGGCATCAAGAAACGCCTGCTATGTCCACTTAAAAGACTTGCGGGAGCCTGGGCAGAAGAGCTACCTTCCGTCCCCTGGAGCCTGCGTACAACGCCGAACAGCTCAACCGGCTTCACGCCCTTCTTCATGGTGCACGGAGCCGAAGCCATGCTGCCTGCCGAGGTACGCCACAAGGCCCCACGGGTCGTCGCCTACAGCAAAACCGAATCAACGGCCGCACTTGAAGATGTCGTCGACACACTCGATGAGGCACGCGATATCGATGCAGCTCGCTCATCGGTCTATCAGCAAAGACTCCGCAACTATCATAGCCGTCGGCTATGCCCAAGGTCCTTTGTCGAAGGAGACCTCGTTCTACGGCTCAAGCAAGAGCGATCGAAGAAGCTCGAGTCACCCTGGGAAGGACCCTACATCGTCACAAAAGTCATCCCAGGTGGCGCCTACCGCCTCATGGACATCGCATCAGGAGTCGAATACTCCAACCCCTGGAACGTCACATGTCTGCGACACTTCTACCCCTAGTTACCCTTTACTTTTAATAAGGCTACTCAGCCGAACAATGTACCTCCTCGTTACGATATGAATAAAAGCTAAGTTCCTTGGCCCAAATATTTTTTCACCTTGCATTACTTGCCGAAAAGTACGCTCGGGCATACGCCTCACCTCACGACATCGTCGACTAAGAACAATGCATAAAACCTGAGTAGCTGACCACGTCAGGCTAACAAAAAGGACATGCACACAATGAAGCACCACGTGCTAGTACATATAAACTTTACAAAGGGCACTACGAGCCCACTCGAATAAATACAAATTTTACATCATATTTTTTTCTTTACAGGATCTGCCTATTCTGGAGCATTACATTTGCCTGCTACTCAAACAGATCTACGATCTCCTCAGCATGCTGCGCCACAGCCGCATAATGCGGACGCATGTCCCATAGACTGCCGTCTGGTCGAAGAGGCGGCCCAGTCGCCACCTCCGCGAGGTTGACATCACGATGATGCAGCCGCATGAGTGAAAGGGCAGCCTTGACCCTAGCAATCAGCTGATGCTGCACCAACTCTTTGACACGGCCCATGTTCTGAAACCTCGCGAGCAGACCCCCAAGGGTAGAAGGCGCAACATCCAAGGGGAACATAACTGACTAAATGGATGCCAGCGCATACCTTTCCTACCCAAGCACCCAAAGAATCGGGTGCACACGATCCTGCACCGTTGCAAGGACGATGGCCCGATCACGGTCCATCCAGAAGAAACCACCAGCTTCTAGATCCTGTTGTGTCAGTCAATTAATCCGAATCGCGACACGCTCCTTCTCTTCCCTCGGAACGAGATTTGCACCTGCACCAAGTATGGAATAAGATGGCATACAGATAAAGTGTACCTGAAAGAGCATCGGCTCACAAAAGACTTACACTGCAGTTGCTCACCCAACTGCTGCAAATCCCCAAGCAAGAACTCCTCCTTGGTCGTGCCCCGCTCAGCCTTGGACATCCACACATCCGTGTGGCCTCGAATTATAAGGGTGTCCTTATCCAAGCTACGAACATGACCACAAAGAAAATCCAACTGCGACGCATCATCCAATGATGGTCGTGTAACACCCCAGTTTTTAGTTATTACTAATTAGGGATTTTGATTGTGCATAGCATGAGCATCATCATTTAAATTGTGCATTGGAGAAAATAATCAAACCCTAAAAAAACCTAATCTTCCTCTCTCTTTGCAAGAACTCAAATGGTTTATGTATTTCTAAAATCACAAAAACAATTGGAGCCAAATGGACTAAGAGGGCCCCAAAATATTTTACTAAGTTTTATAAACCCTCTAGTATTTTGAATTACTCAAAACAGATTCAAAATGGAAATTCAAAAGAAGAAATGAAAACAGAAAAAGAAAAGAAGATTTGCAAATATATATAAAATAGCAGCTAGCAGCAACCAGGCCCAGCCCAGTTTCCTCTCCCCTCTCCCTGCCGCTCAGCGCATCACTCCCACAGCCCGCAGCCGGCCCAACCGTAGCCCACTTGGCCCATACCGCTTTGTCCTCTCAATCGTCGTCGTCCACCTAGCTCCACACCCGATGCTGCTGCGTGTCGGCAGCGAAGCCGCTCGCCGGTGTCAAGATGACCGCCACCGCTTTGGAGTGGAGATAAGAACCACGCCGGCGTCCTCCCTCTTTCCCTCTGATCCTATCCTCTCATTTCCCCCAGGTGCTCTTTCCCCTTCATCTACGAGCGAGCCCGAAACCTAGCGGAGGTCGCCGACGAATCGCCACCGTCTCCGTCCGCCCCAAGCTTACCCAAGGCCACCATCGGCCTCGACTCGTCTCCCTCTATCTCATCTGTGAAGAACGCAAGCCAGGGAAGCTTCCAGACCCCCAATTGACACCTCCTTCCCCGACTCCGGCCGCCGTCGCCATGGGAGATTTCGGCCTCCCCAAGCTCGCCAACCACACCGTCGCGCTCCTGGTGAGCTCATGATCCTCCTGGTGCCCTCTGCTTCCTTCCTCGCTTCCTGTTATGCTCCGCCGATGATTGCCTGCAAGCTCCGCTGCTCGCCGTCGCTTTGAAGCTAGCTCCGGTGGCCACCCCACAGCGGCGCCGCCCCTTTTAGGTCCACCTTGACATGCTGAATCGAACGAATAAATTCACGCAGCCCCGCTCGCCCTCTTGCATCATCGCCGGCCACCGTCTGCCGTTTTCCCGCCGTGGTGACATGATGCCCTCGTCAGCAGCACGCAAGGTTGGCCACGGTGGCAGCCTATGTGGCCTCTGGCCCACAGGTCAGCCTCGCTGGCTAGGCTTTGCTCTGTGAAAAAAATAACCCAGACCATGTGCTGACCATTGACTGCCGCGTGGCAGCTGAGGTGGCCTCGGGCCCTCTTGTCAGCTGCTATGGGTTGCTTCTGCCTCGGTGTGAAAAATAATCCCTGGTTTTGTTATAATTTCAGAAATGATTTAATAATTTCAGAAATTGTTTTGAATATTGTAAATTCAATAACTTATTATTTATAAGTCAGAAAAATACAAATAATATATCAAAATGTTCAGAAAAGTGAAACCTATCTATCTAACCTATAATCATGCATTGTTAAATAACTTAAATGACAAGTTTAATTAGAAGAACATAGTAACCCCTCATAGGTGATTCCGGAGTTTCGCCGAGTTAGGGTTTTCACCCCTCGGAACCCCCTCTAATTTGTCGAGCATGCCTTAGGGTTACTTTTAAATACAATTTAACTTGTCATATCATCATACTTGCTTAAGCATTGCATCGATGCCATGTGTTGATTGTTTCCCCTTTATTTTCGATGTTTGGTTCTTCCTCGGTAGAATACGAGATCGAGATCGAGATCGAAGCCAGAGATCAACACCGTCGAAGCTCGAAGATCGATGAACAATACTTTACCAACTGTAATCAAGTCAAGTACAAGGATCCTAAAGATCTGCTTATCTACTATCAACTGGCAAAGGCAAGCGTAGCCCCACTATGATATAATCCTATGATTTCGAAAGTATTTCAATTCTTGCCATGTTGCATACGATTCTACTATGGTCTTTTATCGATAGATAGAGTATCCTATCTATTGCATACTCCCTTTGAGATTATATTACCTGATCCACTGCTCCTAGCATAACTAGGTTTGGCTTGTGTGCAATGCTAGAGCATTTATCTGTGTCCTGCTTAGCCATGCATAGCTTTTGAGTATGGTCCATCCAGATGATGTATCAGATGCAGAGAATCTAGTATGACAGGAGAACGTGATGAGATGAGATCAGAGGTGATATGAGTTAAACATGCTAAGGCTTGTATGGGAGGCCATAGTGGGATGTGGTTTTTCTAGTCCCATGCTCGCCACCACTAGGAACTGAGTTCTTGCCTTTGGAACCGAGACGAGCGTACAGCCACACGGGGCTTGGGAACCCCTCGCCTTATTAACTTGCCTAGTAGATTCCATGAGTCACATAGTTCAGGCGTTCCATTCGACATATGCATAGAAAACCTTTTGAAAGATTTGCCGGGTGCAGGTGCATTCATAACAGGTAGGTAAGCGTGGCCGGGGTTGCTTGGGGTAGACGGCGCCCTTGTTAACCAACCTCGCCTCACATCTTTAAGTACTAGCTTCGGGATTTGACCCGTTAAGGCGGAACCATACTTATTGCGTGACTCATGGTCTCGGCGAAAGCAAGGTAAAGGTCGTGGCCAACCACCCTCTGCTGGCCTTCCAAGGAAGAGGGCTAAAACGTTGGCATTAAGAGTCGGTTGGTACGTGTGGGTAAAGTTGTACACCCCTGCAGGGTTAAATATTTTCGAAAAGCCGTGTTCACGGTTATGAACGCTTGGTGACCAGATTCTAAGATCATGGCATATCAATGTGTGCTTAAGGATGCTTCCTCATGGGTACGAGGGGGTGATCCTAGATAAGGTTCGATGATGATGATTTGGTGGATATCAAAAGATGATGATCAATAATTCGGAGATGTCGCTCTCTTATCCCCTTCTTAAAATATTCTAATTACACAAGCTTCTTCTCCCTCTTGTTTTATAAGCAAAAGATGGCTTTATGCAAAACAACTCCACCAGCCATAAGTCTTGCGGAGTACACCCTGTACTCACACTTGCTTTGTTGATACTTTTGGCAGAGTAAGTGTTTCTTGAAGACGAGTTCCGTTCTACATCGACATCGACGAGTAGCTTGGGGTTCCCGGCCGGCAGCCTGGAATCTATGGGCTAGGACGTCATCGTTATGCTTCAGGACTCTTAGGCCATTTGTTAAGTTTGCTATACTTAATAGCATAATTTGCCTTCCGTTGTTTGATGTTTGTGGTGAGTGACCTCTGCTTGTAATAATTTGGTTCTCTGCTCAGTTATGAGCTTGCTGTAATAAATTTTTGTGTCGTAGGGTCACTGCCATGTTACCGATTCTTCATTGGATATTCTCGAGCTCAAGGTTAAGATTATTCCTGACGGAGGTCTGGGATTTGTTTAGCCCTGATAACGGGGGTGTCACGGGTTTTGGTATCAGAGCAGTACTGACCGTAGGAAAACCTTGCTATTGGTCGATGTTGAGTCTAGTGTTTATGAAAACTATTTTTAAAGCTGAAAAGTATTTGCGAAAACTCTAGTATGCTTCTTTTACTCCTTATCCAGTTTCGCTCTAATTCTGGGTTATCTTATCTGGTGTTGATTTTGGAAAAGTTTTGATATCTCTTCTAGTCTTTCAAAACTTAGATGCCTCCTTGGCATGTCGTTTCTAAGCTAGTTGACCTAGTGTTGAATTCTTTAGAGTTGTGTGTGTTGTAATTCCTTGTTCCCTTTGCTCTTGTTCATCTAAGAGATTCCCTTTCTATCATGATCTCTCTACCTTTTGGACCTACAATACTATATTGTTGGATCTGTAGTGTTCTGCTCTAGGCTTCGAGGTTTCCTTTTTCCTTGTGTGCCTCCTTTTTATTTGTTTGGGGTACTTCAGAAGTCTTATCTTCTTTTGGAAGCTACCTTGTGGTTACTACCTTGAAGTGTACGCTATGTCACTCAAGTAGTAGATACTCCTTTCTTTGGGTTTTAACCCTTGGACTTGAACCTAAGATCCCTGATTGTGCTGGATTATGGTGTTGTGAATCTTGTACTTGAAGCTAACCTTTAACCCAAGATTCCTTTTGTTGACCCGTGTCATTAATGTTCATACATTACCTCAGGATGGCTGATACTACAATTCTAGCCTTCAAGCTTGTGGTCTTTGTCGCGATTAAATCGTGACCACTAAGGACTTCCCCTACCACTAGCTATGGCAAATGTTCTAATGGAACCAAATAGATCACGATAAGAGTACTCCTCAAGAGTCTCGCATCTATATTCGTGACTCTGCCACACCTTACCTTTTTCTATGCATTGGTTTTCGAAAGATGTTAACCTATGCATCCACATCTCGGGATTTTATCCTGAGCATGTTCTTTTCCCTTGTTGCTTTCCGACCTTTGTCTACCAGTTGGTAGCCAAGTAGTAAACGTGCATCGGTGTTTTCCGATGTAAGATACTCTTGTGGTCCATCAAGACAAACCATTTCGGAATGTACAGGAGAAACAAACTCCAGTAGCTCGTCATATCTACGACCAGGTCAAAGTGTTGTAATCTGCAGATTAAGATGTATTGATTATCTTCCATCTGTTCTACCTTAAAGTATCACACCCTTTTACACTAAGAGTTCATGCTGAGTTTCATGACCCCTTCATGAAGTGATGCTCTTACACATATTTACCCACCCTTCCTCGAGCTTTCGTGCTCATGAGTGTTGCGTGTGCATAATAATGTGGCCATATGAGATTCTTAGCAATTGTTATTGTTTTGAACTCTAAGGACATTTGAGTCATTCTTAGCATGATTGGTTAACCTTATCACTAAGCAAAGGATGATTGTGCTACCAAGTCCATTATTCTGGTACACTCTCTTCGGTCAAAGAGCTAGGCTTGTGCCGAAACTCTGAGACTATGTCTTCTTGCCTTACCAAGCAAGTTTCCTC
The DNA here is from genome assembly GCA_916181665.1 of Avena sativa. Lineage (NCBI taxonomy): Eukaryota > Viridiplantae > Streptophyta > Magnoliopsida > Poales > Poaceae > Avena > Avena sativa. Next base: position 433,456,731 of record OV702280.1, read on the forward strand.
TCAAACTAAGCGACATATCGGTGGTCCGTGATATTCTTGATGTCTACTAGAAGTATCGCCCTGTTGCCACATGACCGTGTTGTCAAGTCCTTGAGCAAGCAAGTTCTCTGAACTGCTCTTTTATCCAAGGAATCCGTACTGGATACCCCTGAACTAGTTGGTTGAGCTTAAACAACAACTTGGAGAGTTGTAAGACAAAAGTTTTATCCGACTCTGTTCCTTCTTAAAGGGATGTCTAGTTTTGTTCGTGTTGAAGAAAGATAGTATTTCCTTCATGGACATGTTATCTTCCCCTATCTTTGATTTGATTTGGGTTATCATCAAATCAAACTCAGTTCCAAGGACTATCTTGATAATGTTTCTACTTGTGATGTTTCACTTGAGTACATCTTCATGTTCTTTGGTCTGACCAGTATTTTTGACTTGTTCAAGCAACATATGAGTCCATATTTTTGGAGTATCTTGATAAGTTTGTTGTTGAACCCATCGATGACATCCTCATCTTCTCCATAATAGATTTGGTTCATATGGAACATTTGGCATCAATGTTGGAAACTTTCGAGAACCATCTTCGAGTCATCTTGAAGTTTATGTTCTGGATGTTAGAAGTAACCTCCTCTGATTCATGTGCTACTATTGAAAGATGTCGCCATGGATCTAGGAAGAGTTATCTTTCTTTCCTTAAGGATACATGTGTGTTTTATTGTTAGTACTCTATGTGTATGCAGTTGTCTTTCGACGATTTGCTAATGCACGGGTATAGCAGTCTAGCTCGTATTCTGGAGCTTGACACCATAGTCCGTGTCTTGAGAATCTAGTAACTTTACTTTTGTGGTAAACATTGCAAACTTTCTATTCAGACATGCTGAGTCTGAAGTATCATTCCACCTAACCAAAGCTGAATCTCAAGCAGCAATGATGGTTGGTGTTCCTCAAGGTTTTGATATTGGTCTCTTTGTAAATCTGGCAAGATTGATGTAATGGTTGACACACGTAGCCGTAAATACCTTTTGTCATATTCTCTTGATTCAGCAATAACAACCACTCTTCATGAGGCCCCTTCTATGATTTATTATAGGAGTTGTTCTTATGGTTTCCTCTGTCTCCGAAGTCTGACCTTTACTTGGTGTCTGATTTCTCGAACATCAATGAGAATATTTAAAGTAGTGTTGCTAAATGTCTCTCGGTCGATCCTCCAGACCCTTTTATGTTGACAAATATTTTGTTGTGTCAAATAATTGAAGTCTGAGAATGAAGTTTCTTTCTTCTCGTGTCATCAGGAATCTTCTTACCTATTCATATAGTGGTGTAAAGTAATATCAAGATTTTGGCAAAGATTTTGATAAATCTAGATGAATAAAGAGTTTCCTTCCTCTTATCAACTATGTTTTAAGAGTGACTATGATTTTGGTAATCAGAAGTTCCTATTGATACATGTTCCTTGTGACTCATACGAGTCCTCTCCACCAAAACACCTTTCCGTCTTGGCCTTCTGTTGAATAAAAAAAATGACCCTACTGTGTCAAAAGAAGTTCAACAGCTTGGTTTTGTTGATCCCTATCTCTGCAATCTGAAATCTCTATTTAAGTCATTTAGTAGAGGTTCCCTATCGAAGTCTTTGGTCATGTTCTTTCTATTGAAGCCTTTCTTTTCAGAAGCTTAAACTCTTCTGAAGTTCCATGGTCTCAATCCTTATGAGGACCATCTATCTAAAAACTTGAAACCATCTCCTCTTGTTTCCTCTGCTACCTTGATGTGTTTCATGTTGTCCTCTCAGAGTTGTTTCTGAACAATCCATCAATGAGTTGACCATGAGATACTCTATGTGTTGTTTAGTGTGTTCCCTCTTCTCTTTAGAGTGGCCCGGTCTCCTTCTCTCTCCGTCTCTTTTCCTACCTTTGGAATCTCGGGTCGAGATTCTCGTAAGGGGGATAGAGCTGTAACACCCCAGTTTTTAGTTATTACTAATTAGGGTTTTTGATTGTGCATAGCATGAGCATCATCATTTAAATTGTGCATTGGAGAAAATAATCAAACCCTAAAAAAACCTAATCTTCCCCCTCTCTTTGCAAGCACTCAAATGGTTTATGTATTTCTAAAATCACAAAAACAATTGGAGCCAAATGGACTAAGAGGGCCCCAAAATATTTTACTAAGTTTTATAAACCCTCTAGTATTTGAATTACTCAAAACATATTCAAAATGGAAATTCAAAAGAATAAATGAAAACAGAAAAAGAAAAGAAGATTTGCAAATATAAAAAAAGCAGCCAGCAGCAACCAGGCCTAGCCCAGTTTCCTCTCCCCTCTCTCTGCCGCTCAGTGCATCACTACCACAGCCCGCAGCCGGCCCAGCGGCAGCCCACTTGGCCCATACCGCTTTATCCTCTCAATCGTTGTCGTCCACCTCACTCCACACCCGATGCTGCTGCGTGTCGGCAGCGCCGCCGCTCGCCGGCGTCAAGATGACCGCCACCGCTTCGGAGTGGAGATAAGAACCGCGCCGGCGTCCTCCCTCTTTCCCTCTGATCCTATCCTCTCATTTCCCCCAGGTGCTCTTTCCCCTTCATCTACGAGCGAGCCCGAAACCTAGCGGAGGTCGCCGACAAATCGCCACCGTCTCCGTCCGCCCCAAGCTTACCCAAGGCCACCATCGGCCTCGACTCGTCTCCCTCTATCTCCTCTGTGAAGAACGCAAGCCGGGGAAGCTTCCAGACCCCCAATTGACACCTCCTTCCCCGACTCCGGCCGCCGTCGCCATGGGAGATTTCGGCCTCCCCAAGCTCGCCAACCACACCGTCGCGCTCCTGGTGAGCTCATGATCCTCCTAGTGCCCTCTGCTTCCTTCCTCGCTTCCTGTTATGCTCCGTCGATGATTGCCTGCAAGCTCCGCCGCTCGCCGTCGCTTTGAAGCTAGCTCCGGTGGCCACCCCGCAGCGGCGCCGCCCCTTTTAGGTCCATCTTGACGTGCTGAATCGAACGAATAAATTCACGCAGCCCCGCTCGCCCTCTTGCATCATCGCCGGCCACCGTCTGCCGTTTTCCTGCCGTGGTGACATGATGCCCTCGTCAGCAGCACGCAAGGTTGGCCATGGTGGCAGCCTATGTGGCCTCTGGCCCACAGGTCAGCCTCGCTGGCTAGGCTTAGCTCTGTGAAAAAAATAACCCAGACCATGTGCTGACCATTGACTGCAGCGTGGCAGCTGAGGTGGCCTCGGGCCCTCTTGTCAGCTGCTATGGGTTGCTTCTGCCTCGGTGTGAAAAATAATCCCTGGTTTTGTTATAATTTCAGAAATGATTTAATAATTTCAGAAATTGTTTTGAATATTGTAAATTCAATAACTTATTATTTATAAGTCAGAAAAATACAAATAATATATCAAAATGTTTAGAAAAGTGAAACCTATCTATCTAACCTATAATCATGCACTGTTAAATAACTTAAATGACAAGTTTAATTAGAATAACATAGTAACCCCTCATAGGTGATTCCGGAGTTTCGCCGAGTTAGGGTTTTCACCCCTCGGAACCCCCTCTAATTTGTCGAGCATGCCTTAGGGTTACTTTTCAATACAATTTAACTTGTCATATCATCATACTTGCTCGAGCATTGCATCGATGCCATGTGTTGATTGTTTCCCCTTTATTTCCGGTGTTTGGTTCTTCCTCGGTAGAATACGAGATCGAGATCAAGATCGAAGCCAGAGATCAACACCGTCGAAGCTCGAAGCTCGACGAACAATACTTGACCAACTATAATCAAGTCAAGTACAAGGCTCCTGAAGATCTGCTTATCTGCTATCAACTGGCAAAGGCAAGCGTAGCCCCACAATGATATAATCCTATGGTTTCGAAAGTATTTCAATTCTTGCCATGTTGCATACGATTCTACTGTGGTCTTTTACCGATAGATAGAGTATCCTATCTATTGCATACTCCCTTTGAGCTTATATTACCTGATCCACTGCTCCTAGCATAACTAGGTTTGGCTTGTGTGCAATGCTAGAGCATTTATCTGTGTCCTGCTTAGCCATGCATAGCTTTTGAGTATGGTCCATCCAGATGATGTATCAGATGCAGAGAATCTAGTATGACAGGAGAACGTGATGAGATGAGATCAGAGGTGATATGAGTTAAACATGCTAAGGCTTGTATGGGAGGCCACGGTGGGATGTGGTTTTTCTAGTCCCATGCACGCAACCACTAGGAACTGTGTTCTTGCCTTTGGAACCGAGACGAGCGTACAGCCACACGGGGCTTGGGAACCCCTCGCCTGATTAACTTGCCTAGTAGATTCCATGAGTCACATAGTTCGGGCGTTCCATTCGACATATGCATAGAAAACCTTTTGAAAGATTTGCCGGGTGCAGGTGCATTCATAACAGGTAGGTAAGCGTGGCCGGGGTTGCTTCGGGTAGATGGCGCCCCTGTTAACCAACCTCGCCTCACATCTTTAAGTATCGGTTTCGGGATTTGACCCGTTACGACGGAACCATACTTATTGCGTGACTCATGGTCTCGGTGAAAGCAAGGTAAAGGTCGTGGCCAACCACCCTCTACCGGCCTTCCAAGGAAGAGGGCTAAAATTTTGGCATTAAGAGTCGGTTGGTACGTGTGGGTAAAGTTGTACACCCCTGCAGGGTTAAATCTTTTCGAAAAGCCGTGTTCACGGTTATGAATGCTTGGTGACCAGATTCTAAGATCATAGAGAACTATAACCTAATCGTAAAACTTGGAATATCAACGTGTGCTTAAGGATGCTTCCTCATGGTTACGAGGGGGTGATCCTAGATAAGGTTCGATGATGATGATTTTGTGGATATCAAAAGATGATGATCAATAATTCGGAGATGTCGCTCTCTTATCCCCTTCTTAAAATATTCTGATTAGACAAGCTTCTTCTCCCTCTTGTTTTATAAACAAAAGATGGATTTATGCAAAACAACTCCACCAGCCATAAGTCTTGCGGAGTACACCCTGTACTCACCCTTGCTTTGTTGATACTTTTGGCAGAGTAAGTGTTTCTTGAAGACGAGTTCCGTTCTACATCGACATCGACGAGTAGCTTGGGGTTCCTGGCCGGCAGCCTGGAATCTATGGGCTGGGACGTCATCGTTATGCTTTAGGCCTCTTAGGCCATTTGTTATGTTTGCTATACTTAATAGAATAATTTGCCTTCCGTTGTTTGATGTTTGTGGTCAGTGACCTCTGCTTGTAATAATTTGGTTCTCTGCTCAGTTATGAGCTTGCTGTAATAAATTTTTGTGTCGTAGGGTCACTGCCATGTTACCGATTCTTCACTGGATATTCTCGAGCTCAAGGTTAAGATTATTCCCGACGGAGGTCTGGGATTTGTTTAGCCCTAATAACGGGGGTGTCACAGGTCATAGCTCAGGAGCAGTCGGAGTAACAACCGGAGACTCACCCGAAGGACCCTAAAGGCAAACAAGGAATCATGAACATCACAAGCAATTTTGGAAAACAGTTCAAAAGACAAACACATATACATAAATAAAACCACCCAGTGGCATAATCAGACTTGTTCATCAGCAAGCTATTAAAAAGGAGGGAAAAGAAGAAACTGCACTATCTACATTACAAAGGCCTAAGCACCCGCATTAGGGGTGGGCTTGGAGCCAGACTGCCTGCTCTTGGCCTCCTGCTGCTGCTTCGCCGCATAATCAGCTAGGATATCGATGAGATTAGGCCCATAGCGCTTACAGTGAGAGGCAAAGAGGGCAAAAGCTAACTCCGAGCCATCTGCAGCCGTTGGCATCTGGGACGTGATGTCCGGCAGGTCCAGCTCAGCTCTGGATGCCATCGCTAGCCCCATGGAGGCTCCGAGGCCCTTCTGCTTGCGCTTATACGCCGCCAGAGCTTCCTCCAACAGAGCATCCGCGAGGGCGTCGACATCCTCAAGGGAAACGCCCTTAGGGACGACCTCCTTGTAGAAGCGTGTGAGCACTTCTTTGGCCTTCGCCAAGGAGCCAACAGCAGTGCTGCAGCGATCTTTGACCGCCGCGGTTGCATCAGCCAGTGCATCTCCATGCTCCAGCGCACCACGATCAAACGCGATGCCTGAAGCATCCGAAACAAAAAATAAAAGTACTCAAATAAGAAAAATACAAGATGCAGTCGCAAAACACGAGACCCAAACAAGTCAAGGGAAACTCACCAGAAAAGGCTTTGGCTGCAGCCATAAGCCTATCCGCTATCTCCTTCTCGCGGGCAGCTGACGCAGCCACGAGCCGCTCCTTGTGATCAGCAGCCTCCTTCTGCAAGCGCTCCTTGGCCTCCGCAGCATCCGTAGCCTTCTTCTCCGCTTGACCAAGGATCTTCTCAAGAGCATCCAGTCTTCGGAGAGACGCATTATATTCATCTGCAACATGAACAACCACCTGATCAGTACATGCAAGTCCTTGGGACAGACGAACTAAAACAGGGTGAAAAAGTTATGTACCTTGAAGCTGCTGCAGGTTAGCCTCTAATGCCAGGTGCTGCTGGATAAGGAGGTTGGCACCATGCACAAAGGGCTGCAGAAGAAACAGAAACAAAAGATCAAGAAACCATCCAAAAGAGCTCGGGGGCTCCCCCCAAGGAGTAAAACAGATTGTACTTACGTGTTCAGGTGCAGACTCCAAAGTTTTGTGTGCTGTATTATGAGTTACGACTGTCCGAGCTTCTCGCCTAGAGGAGTTCAGATCGTAGTACTCAGAGTCGGCCACCACCTGGGGGATAGAAGTCGTCGGCTTCGGCTCCCCTACAGCCACCTGCGTGTCCCCATCAAGGGACCCCTCCGAAGAATGGATGTAAGTAAAGATTTGATCAACAACAACTCACACTACTCAGACAGTCGACAGAAAAATATAGAGGTGAAGTAACTTACGACTCGATGTCCGATAAGTTGAAGACAGGAGCCGCCTTCTGCTTCTTCTTCTTGGTCGGCGACTGTGGAGCCACCGCCCGAAGCAGCACAGCAGGGAAAGGTGTAGACGACGCACCTTCATCCTTGCCATGCTTCTCAAGAGAGGACGGACCCCTTGGAGTTGGCGGGGTAGACACATCCGAAGACTCGCTCCGAGAACGCTTTTGGGTCCGCCCTTCGCTCGGCTCGGGGGCTTCCATGGTCGGAGATTGCGCCGGAGGAATCTCGGAGTCAGAGTCCACCTCCTCATTGTCCGGCGCTTCCGAAAACTTCTCAGGCAGAGGAGGCACAAACTCCGTTACCTTGAGGCGCTGCAAGCGAAAGGAAAAGGGAAACAAGATAAATAACAACAACAAACAACGAACACTTGAAAAAAGCACTACGCGCACGAACAAAATATCACCTGAGAAACGACCTTCTTGGCACTAAAAGGAGATGTCAACGACTTCCGCAGGATATCCTCGCCGACCTTGGCCTTTAGCAGGGGCCGAAGGGCCCTATCCAAGTCACCCTAAGACAATTCTTTAGATGAAACCCTCGTCGGATCGCTGGGACCAGCGTAGAGGTACATTGGGTGCACCCTCGCTTGGAGTGGCTGCACCCGACGCTTGAGGAAGGTGCGTATGATGTCGACATCGTTGACCTCTTTTCCTAGCACCAACTGAAGAGCCTCCACTCGCTGATAGAGCCCCTGTATCTCTTCAGATTCACCTTCAAGGATGTGGTTCTTCCATGATCTCTTTTGGATGATTTGCTAGGTAGAGTCAAAAGGGGCAAGCCCATAGTGATGACCGTCCAGCTTAACGTCGCGGATGTAGAACCACTTCTGGCGCCATTGCTGGACAGATTCGTAGATAGAAAGGATAAAAATTGGATGGAAGAGCGGATGTAAATGATGCACCGTCGAGCGGATAGACTCTGCCGGTGCCAGATTGCATCTTCAAGGAATATAACTTCCGAAAGAGGCCAAAGTGCGGCTCGATACCGAGCCAGAACTCGCAAAGAGTGATAAAACAAGCGATATGAAGAAGAGAATTGGTAGAAAAATTATGCAACTGAATCCCATAGCAAACAAGAAGCCCACGAAGGAATTCATGAGCAGGAAGGGAAAGACCAAGAATGACGAAGGCTAAAAACATCACCCTAAACCCTTCGGGTGGGCGGGGGATTACCTCATCACCGAGGAGGATGGCGTCCTCCTTGTTCTGGGGGATCAACCTAGCGTCGCGCAGCTTGCGTAGATCAGCATCACGCATCTCCGTGCGCCTCCACCCGCCGCCGGTGATGCGGGCAGCAACAGCGATCTTCTTGCCGCCGCCGGCGGCGCTCAAGCCAGCTCTGGTGGTGGTCTTCTTCGGCTTGCCCATCGCGCGGCGTCGAGTGCGGCGGGGCGTGCGAAGAAAAGAGGAAGGAAAGGAACGAAGAACTTCTAGTGCGCAATGGAGAGAAGCAGTGCTCGTGAAAATGGAGGCAATGGCGATGAACAAACGGCAAAGGGTAAAAGAAAATCACTATTTACTCACGGTCTTAAAAGAGGAAGATGACGCACACGAGCCGTTGATCCAGAAGCCCTAGCGCGTAGGCCAGATCCAATCCTACACGTGTTAGCACAGCAACGAACCGTCACCAGCAAGCCGTCCACTATGCACCGAAACCGAGGAGACACCATTATTTTCGCCACGTCTGCACGTGACTAGTCAACTTCAGGTCAGACGGTGGGACCTACGATCGTCTCCTCGCATCATCTCTGCTGCCACAGATGGATGAGATCACCAATCGTCAGCACTGACATCATCACGGTAAAGCTAGCAACGACTCGAAATTTTCGGCTAATTAATCAAGTACTTACTCGAATCTACGATTCGAGAAAATACTCGGGGGCTACTCCTATCAGGAGCGCTGGCCGCGTACCTGAGAAAAAGACTAAGGTAACCGCGTCATGCAACTTCTTCAAGTCCTACGTCGAGTCTGCGACTCAACTACGGACTCGGGGGCTACTCCCATAGGGAGGATCGGTTAAGCATCCGAAAAAATTGTGTCCTTCGGACCTAAGCTGAATAGACTGAACTAAAGTCTCTGCTCGAGTCTACTACTCGAACAGACACTCGGGGGCTACTCCCATAGGGAGCGCCGGTCGTGCACCCTATAAATTCTTCGACTGCGATCCTTTGGATCAAATATGACAAAATCTTTTTGGCAACATTCCCCAAACCAATGCTAAGTGAGACACAACCTCCTTGGCCACCCGAAACACCTCCGCGGTGATCAAAATTCGGATGTTGTGTCTACGACACAGAGATAAGCCATGCAGATATCATCTGATGGCCTGGTAACGCACCTGACTGCGCTCTGTCAGTAAACTTCCGTGTCAACAGATACGATGAAAATCCCGACGGACGCGTTGGGTACATCACTTGAAAATCACTGGGATTCGACTCCTATAAGATCTCAACGGCCTGAGTCAAATTACGCCATCATTCTTTCCGGATTCGAGTCCGGGGACTTAGATCTGAAGAAGGTCGTGTTGTTTTGTCCTATGACAGTTAACTGGCCCTGATCCGTTGGGAGAGCCAGTCGCACGCATCAACAATCCCTATGAACAAAAATATTTTTCTCTTTTAAACAGGCTCAACTGCAACCAAAAGATTGAAGAGTCCTCAGCCGAATCTGCGATTCGACTGAATACTCGGGGGCTACTGACATGTATATACCCCACAGGTACACAACATTGGTGTACCTGGTCCAGTCCAAGGAAGGCCCACGTCAAGACACGCGGCCGATGAAGGCTTCGGGTGGCCCAAGACCATGAGGTTTTCGACTCCTTGGAAGACAAGTCAAGACTACATAGAATTTTAGAGGGGACAAACCCTAATTTGTAACCGACTCGACCTAAACCCGAGACCTGTCTATCTATATAAAGGCTAGGAGGGTACGGCGAGAAGGATAGCTTCCATCATAGCATACACACCTCACGCCAGATTGCATCTGCGCACCCCTATAACCATCGGTTCCGCCATAATCAAGAGTAGATAAGCAGGAGTAGGGTTTTCCCTCCGGGGGCCTGAACCTGGGTAAACCTCGTGTCCTGCGTTGCTTGTATGTTAACCGTTCTGACATCATCCCCATCTTCTCCAAAACCCAAGTCCATAACAATGAGAATTGATGAGATCGAACCTCGTCAGGGAGGGTTTGTTTGGGTAGTTGTGGAGGAAGCAGAAGAAGGAGGGGCACCGGCCGCGTGGAACTCGGCCATGGAGAAGAGAGGCCGAGTCGGCAGGTGCGGCGGCGCTGGCAGCGGTGCCATGCTAAGTGCGGAAAACCTAGGCGTCTAATATCATGATATTTTGGGATATTGAGAGAATAATAGCTGTATTGATTGAGGCCCTCGGAGGAATGTTTATATAGATTACTAGACTTAGCCTCTAAGGACTAATAGAGATAGACTACAACTCAAAGGGCCTAATCCTAACCGACCTATACTCTAATAACTGTGTTTTACAGGTTTGTGGTAGTTGTTTCGCTGATACCTCTATAGTTCAAATGGCGTTTGACATAACGATTGGCAATATGCATTGCAGATCTAGGCTTCAAGACTATAGACTGAATGTTTGAGGTATGATGTTGTGCAGCTTTTTCTCCTTGTGTTTTTTTATTCTCGATGCACTATATAGCAGATTTGGCAAAAATTATCGGCAATATCTAGAGAGCATTTAGTCATGTGGATATGTTTGTTACTCTTCCATGCCCAATTACTTATATGTATAACATTGTAAAATTTGATCCGGAGGTTCTTTCGTTATGAGGTCATCAGCGTTGTTATCGTTAATTTCGATGATGATTAACGGTTGATATTTCCTTATGCTTTGCTAGGAACGTAACATTCAAAATTAGTGAGAATTTTCTTAATATACTGACATTAGTAGAGCAGAGTAGACACATCAGTTCTTAAAGTTTCAGAGATTTTCTTGGAAGGTATTACATCTTCTCATTGCTCCTAGCTTCAGGATAAGGCTACAAGTGATAAGATTTACATCAAAAGTTTATCATGGCAAATATGTCACAACCTTGCAATTATTTATAACTTGTGGCACATGCATAGTACTCTGCTTTGCTTTAGGAGAAGGGATAATCTTATGGATTGTCTACTTCTGAATCACCAAGGCACACATACTGATCCCCATGTGTTTAATGATTCAAATTGTCTTTAACATGAGAATTATTGTTTATGAAAAATTGACACCATTACATGGGGCAACAATAATATTCAATCATTTTGTTTTCTTCAGAAAAACATTGTTTCATCATTGTTACGATACACTAAACTGTATGCCAGAGAATGACACAGTAGACAACTTATAAAAAATGGACTAAAAACTGTATAACTAACTGGTCACATTGTTTCATCAAATTATGTTGCGCTTCTAGATATCTTAGATTTAGATCCCGACGAGAGTAATCTAAGTGTTCACAAAATTCTCAAAGCGATCTCCATGTGGTTCAGGAAGTCTCAAAAAGACAAGAGGGTGAGCAGTAGGCTAGGTGAGGTATATTTGCACATGATATTTTCCTTGCCTAAACCCTAAACCCTGGGAAGATGGTTTGCAACTATAACATGTTTTTTAGTGCACATCACTTTTCAGTATTCAATTATATGATCTATATTTTGTTCATTAAATTAAATCCAGAATTGAAATTGCAAGGTTGGTGGATGAAAACTTGTGGTTCTTGGCAAGGTATACCTAGGCATGCCGTAGTTGCAGGTCTCCAATGACAAGTATGAGGAGGGGAAGGAAATGGAGACTGATACGTCGTAAACGTATCTATAATTTTTTATGTTCCATGCTTGTTCAGTATCCACTTTTCTTTGCTTTGTCTATACTTTCAGGTGTTTTTATATGTTTTCTGGGACTGAACTATTAACAAGATGACACAGTGCCAGTTACCTGTTTTCTTCTGTTTTTGGTTTCAGAAAAGACAGAAAATAAATATTCTTGGAATTGGACGGGACAAAAGCCAAAGTATATATTTTACCGTGGGGAACATGGATCCAGAAGACGAGACGGAGGAGGGCCTCGAGGAGGCCACCCCCTGGCCGCGCGGCCATGCCTGGCCCGCGCCTAGGGGGTGCAGCCGCCTCGGGCACCCCCTCGGCCTCCCTCTTCGCCTATAAAGACCCCCCGATACCAAAACCCTAAGTACCCGATCAATCTTCCACGAAAAAGTTCGTAGCCGCCGCCACCATCGTCCCTAGATCGGGGGGATCTGAAGCTCTTCCCGGCACCCTTCCGGAGGGGAGAGATCATCCCGGAGGCCTTCTTCATCACCATGCCAGCCTCCGGTATGATGCGTGAGTAGTTCCACCTTGGACTATGGGTCCATATAGTAGCTAGATGGTTGTATCTCCTTCTTTGTGCTATCATATTTAGATCTTGTGAGCTCCGTTGATGATCAAAATCATCTATTTGTAATCATGCGTGTTGTGTTTGTGGGGATCCGATGGATATTGAGATTACTATGTCAGATTGATTAATGGTTTTATCTTATTGATTCTATCATGTCTGTGGTGTTTGAGAGGCCAAGTAGATGCTAGTGACTCCAAGAGGGAGTATTTATGCTCGATAGTGGGTTCATGCCTCTATTGAATCTGGGGAAGTGACAGAAATCTCTAAGGTTGTAGATGTGCTGTTGGTACTAGGGATAAAACAACGATTCTTTGTCCATGGAACAATTGTATTGTTTACCTTACACACTTTGCTTAAAGCAGTAATCTGTTGCTTGCAACTTAATACTGAAGGGGGTTCGTATGATAACCCAAAGGCGGACTTCTAGTCATAGATGCAGTTGGATGGCGGTCTATGTATCTTGTTATAATTCCCGATCGAATCTCATAGGATCATGAATGTCTAGTATTGCATTATTATGCCTTGCTCTGTCCTGTAAATTGCCCTGCTGTAATTTGTTTACCCAGTATGTTATGTTGTTTATCTTAAGGAGAACACCTCTAGTGAACTATGAACCCCGGTCCAATCTTTACCATTGATACATCTTCCACTATTACTGTTTACTATCTGCAAGTTACCATTATTTTCCACATCATATGGTTAATCCTTTGTTTTTAGCAAACCAGTGAGATTGACAACCTCACTGTTTGTTGGGACAAAGTCTTGAGTTTGTGTTGTGCAGGTTTCCAAGTTGCTACCAACACCTTTGAGTCGTTTTCTTCCTCCTACTGGTTCGATAACCTTGGTTCTTACTAAGGGAAAAACTTGTTGCTGTACTCATCATACCTTCCTCTTGGGGTTTTCCAACGAAGTTCTACAGTGATCTGAGCCGCATCAGAGACCTGTGGACTTGATGATGTGACACAACCTAAGCTCTCTAAGAAGATGATTCTGTTGAGAAGAAATAGTGAGAGCTCACGACTTTAGTAGATGTATGGTTTCAGCAAAATGCAATTCTTGATGGATCTGCTTGACCTATTTCTTTGAAGTTTCATTTACTGAGGACGTTTTGGTGTGATCAGATGTAGGACCTTGCAGATTGATACATGGTGAGTATTATGTGCCTCAGATGGCGATCGTGAGGCTGAGCAATGATAAAATCTTCACACTGTTACGGGTGTGGTCGTAAAAATTCATCTATTACATAACAGGTGTGTGTGTGCATACATCTTGCGCTAAATCGTATAGTGGAAAAAGTAATCCACCACAATAGCCAACAACTTAACTAAAAAAGTAAATACACTTCAACAATGCTTATACAAGCATTTTACAACAATTCGTACCACACCAAGGGCGTATCATGTCAAACTTCCCAACCGGTCACCCATCCTAATACTACTCCAGCCCCAGCACGCTTAACTTCTTCGTTCCTTCCACATGAGCTTCCGACAAAGAAACTATAACTTGTTGTGAATATTATCATATCAAACCTATTAACCATTACACTATAATGTTAGACATATTTGTTTTTTTACATTCCATACAATTTTTTGAGTAAACAACAATAAATAAGTAATAATAATCTTGAATTCAAATAAAAATAAAATAAATTTTATTTATTTTGCTTTTTTATTTAAATTTGAATAATTCATATTTACAAATCCGTAAATCACAATTCGACAAATAATATATCCAAATCGATCAGAAAAATGAGAGGAATCCAAATATGACATCCATATCATCTATTTAATTATATATCATAACTTTTAAATATTAGACCAACTGAAACTATGTCAAGATTCATGAAACACCCCGTTTTTTGCACTCGAAAAATAAAAAAATGGCTTTTTGGTGCGACGAAAAGGAAAACTTCCTCCTGCAACATTGTTCGTCATCCCATGATATAAACGAGTGCATAATATGGGCACATTAGCGCAAACTATATCGCGATTCTAGAAATAACAATGGTCATTTGACCTGAAATCGAGAAAACCTCGATTGAGATAGGTCATTTTGTGAAGGTTTTATTGAGACACGATCAATATATCAAGTTTTATATTTTTCCATGCAACTATGTCACATAATATGACACCTCGCGAAGGTTTTGCATTGTTTCGATCGTTTTTGAATTTTTTATGCTCGTTTCAAACTATCGTCAAACTTTCTAAATCGAGGGGCATGAAAATTCTTAGCTCGGGGCTGAGCCTCACTAAAATTGCATTAGATATCTGATGAAATAGCATATTGTGAACCTAAAAATTATTTTTTCAAAAAATCATGAGCATCATATCATGTACATGTAGTTCAAATCTAACTCTCCTACTGATTCGGCAGGAATTTGTCTTTTTCACGAGAGGTGAACGAAAAGGTTTGATATATCCCGGTTGGGAAATTGTCCATTCAATATGGTCTAGTATTTTTAAAAAATGTGGTATTATCATTTTGAAACTTTCATTTGGTGGTTGCTTCACAAAAACACCCCGTTTTTTGCACTTAGAAAATTAAAAATGGCTTTTCGGTGCAACGAAAAGGAAAACTTTATCCTGCAACATTGTTCACCATCCCATGATACACATGTGTGCACAATATGGACAAATTATCGCAAACTATACCGCGATTATAGCAATAACATTGGTCATTTGACCTGAAATCCAGAAAACCTCGATTGAGATAGGCCATTTTGTGAAGGTTTTTTTAAGACTCAATGAATATACCAAGTCTGGTATTTTTCCATGGAACTATGTCATATAATATGACACCACGCAAAGGTTTTACATTGTTTCGATCGTTTTTTAATTTTTTATGCCCATTTCAAACTATCATCAAACTTCCTAAATCGAGGGGCATGATGATTCTTAGCTCGGGGACGAGTCTCACTAAACTTGCATGAGATCTCTGATGAAATAGCATATTGTGAACCTAAAAATGATTTTTACAAAAAATCATGAGCAATATATCATGTACATGTAGTTCAAATCTAACTCATTTCCTACCGATTCAGCAGGAATTTGTTTTTTTCACGAGAGGTGAACGGAAAGGTTTGAGATTCCTAGGTTGGGAAATTGTCCATTCAATATGGTCTAATATTTTTGAAAAATGTGTTATTATCATTTTAAACTTTCTTTTGGTGGTTGCTTCACAAAAACACCCTGTTTTTTTGCACTCGAAAAATGAAAAAGTGCTTTTTGGTGCGACGAAAAGGAAAACTTCCTCCTGCAACATTGTTTACCATCCCATGATACACATGCATGCACAATATGGACACATTATCTCAAACTATACCGCGATTATAGCAATAACATTGGTCATTTGACCTGAAATCCAGAAAACCTCGATTGAGATAGGCCATTTTATGAAGGTTTTTTTAAGACTCAATGAATATACCAAGTCTGGTATTTTTCCATGGAACTATGTCATATAATATGACACCACGTGAAGGTTTTGCATTGTTTCGATCGTTTTTTTAATTTTTATGCCCATTTCAAACTATCATCAAACTTCCTAAATCGAGGGGCATGATGATTCTTAGCTCGGGGACGAGTCTCACTAAACTTGCATTAGATATCTGATGAAATAGCATATTGTGAACCTAAAAATGATTTTTACAAAAAATCATGAGCAATATATCATGTACCTGTAGTTCAAATCTAACTCATTTCCTGCCGATTCAGCAGGAATTTGTCTTTTTCATGAGAGGTGAACGGAAAGGTTTGAGATTCCTAGGTTGGGAAATTGTCCATTCAATATGGTCTAGTATTTTTGAAAAATGTGGTATTATCATTTTGAAACTTTCTTTTGGTGGTTGCTTCACAAAACACCCCTTTTTTGCACTTGGAAAATGAAAAATATGTTATACGAAAATATTTATATTTTTATGTATTTTTTTGAATAAAAATATATAATATTTGAGTTTATATAGATATATCTTATTTTTCTGCAAATTTTGATATATTATATGTATTTTTCTGAATTTAAATAATTTAGTTATGATTTTTCTAAGATTATGTGGCAAAAAAAGAAAAATAGCTACTCCGACGGCTTTGCCGTCGGCATAGGTCTGAAACCTACGCCGCGTCGGCGTAGACTTGACGCTGTTGCTCTGCCGTTAGCCCAATGGGCTACACCGACGGTCATGTTTACGTCGACGGCGGCCGTCGGCCTATTTATTCTACGCCGACGGTAAAACCGGGCCGACAGCCCGTCAAGCTACGCCGACGGCCCCAACATTTTGCCGTCGGCATATAAAAAGGCCGTCGGCCTATTTAATTATTTCCGTAGTGCTAGGTTGACGATCCTCAGTCTGTGGAATGCAGATGCCAGCCTTTCAGTCAAACACTCCGGTTCAACCCAAATCTTCTCGCACTTAAACCCTAACTGCAGAACTTGTACACATGTGTCAGAAAGCAACGTGCTTAACTTGACCATTTTTTGCCTAGTACGAGCAACATTTGTAAGGTTCAAAAACTCGAGCGATGGGACATGACCGAATGATAGAGGCAGTTCTTCAAAGGACAGCCAATACGTGTAGGTTGTCCGGGTGAGTCTCGGGAGCCACTTGAGCTCAACTTTGTCGAAACGGCAGTTGACGATATTGAGCTCACTGAGCTGTGCGTGCTCAACCTGGAGCGTTACCCACTTGTCCGTGTCACAGTTGAGAAGAGTTAAATACTTTAGTCGCTTGCAAGTGGCGAAGATGTTGCGGACAGAGTCGGATTCAGCAAATCTCAGGTTCTCCAGGTAGAGGCGCGTCAAACCGGTAAATGCATTCCGACACTCTTTGAGAAGGGACAGGAACTGCGTCCCGTAGTTCACTAGATCATCGAGAGCGCACTGGTCACGCTCCTTCACTGTCAGAACCGTGAATTCGGCTTTCTCGATCTTGTGTGTCGCCATGGCGCCGCCGACGGCACGTCCAATGGATACGGGGCAGCGTCGCCTCTCAGGTAGAACGTCGTGGACAGGAGGCGGATGGTGTCTTCTCCTGGCTCTCTGCGTGACAGGAGGCGGATGGTGGCTTCGGCGGCGGTCGCATTGATTCGGAGCAAGTCACGATCGGAGAGGTTGGCCCTTGTCAGATCGTCAGGCGTAGCGTTAGTTATGAGTTGGGATAGCTTGGCGGAGAGCTGACTCCAGTGTCTCGAGAGGATGCTGGTTCTCGCGGCGTCGGAGACGTCCAGTCGATCGAGAATGCTGAGCAGAATGTCGTTAGGCAAGGTGCTGATTTTGTCGTCTCCACTGGCTTCCTCCATGGCTCCGGTAAATGAAATATACGTAGAAGATCTGCCGTGGAAGGCCCGAGAAGAAATTGTCGCCCCTAGTCACCGAGAAATCACGCGGCTGACGTACGGCTCAGGAGTTGCGGTTCTGCTCCGGAATCTGGTTACTGCTGGGGAGATCTCCAGCTCCAGGGCAGATATCAAAGTTTAAAATAGATCGAAAAAAAAAATCAAAGTTTAAAATAGCCGGCTATTCCATTTAGCCGCGGCTTTTTCAGATGCTATGAAAGGCTATAGCGCAGCTATAGCGGGCTATTTCATTTTAGCGTTTTTTAAAAAATTGAGCAAATTTCAGTCAATTTTTTTTTAAAAAATGGGGAAAACTATGACTCAAACAAGATTTGAGCTACAAGTCATGCAACTATTGAACACAAATATGTATTCAACTAATTAACTCACAAGTTATATTGAATCATATTTAACCTAAGTTCAAAAGAGGGAAACAAAAAGAAGAAAATTTCAAAGAGCAGGACTTTAGCGGCTAATTTAGGGCTAAACCAGGCTATAGCTGACTATTAGCGATTATTGTCCATTTAGCCTACGAAGGGCATCGCCGTAGCCGAAGACTTCTAAGAAGGCTATAGCGCGGCTATAGCCGACTATTTAAAACTTTGGCAGATATACAGCGGCTTGTTGGGTTCCGCCTCGGGTGGGAACACGTACGGAGATTGAAATCGGGAAGGAATCGATCTTCTTCGGTAATTTGAACCGAAAGTGGGTCGAATCCGGACTCCAGCTCGGAAAGGAGCCGCCTTCATACGAGGAGCACTAGAGAAACAACGGCGTGAGGAGGGAGCTGCTCGGCACACGGCAAGCGGCGGCGCATCTCCGACGTCCAATCTCTCTCCCCCTTTCGCTTTCTTCCGTCCTCTTCTTCTTACCGACCACCGGCGTCCAGCCGACGAAATTGGCCTCGCCGTCAAACGCTTGCCGTGCCACCTGGATCGGGATCTCACCTCGTCTATGCAAGAAGGTCACACCTACTTTATAATAAAGAGATTTGTCAAAGTCTGGTCTTTTGGGATAGAGTAGACTCTCTTCTTAATGTTGAACGTGAGCGCATAAACGTTTAGAACGTGAGAACGTGAGGAGTTATTAGCATAAAACTAACAACTTGATAGTTAAATTCCGGAAATCTACCAGTTTACGTTTTCGTAGCAAAAATTTATCACATTTTCAGTTAGTTTTCTCGAATCGCACGAAACTTATTCTGATCGCAAATTGACACGGAACTGACAAGCCTGGCCCACCTGCGGTGCTGACGTGGTGACGGAAGACAACAACCGTTAACGGCAGTTGTGGGTAAATTTTGAAGGGTTTCGCGGCATAGTAAATCAAAATTTTCTACGGATGCGAACAGAGGGATCTAGGAGATGCAAACAACGAGAGAGATTGGATTAGATCTTCATACCCTTGAAGATTCGCACAGCGGAACGTCCGTTGGAACGTGGGTGATGTAGTCGTACTCGCTTCTCCTCCTCGCGATCCGATCCGATCTAGCACCACAAGTGGCGGTGCCTCCGTGAGATGCACACGTGCAGCACCTCGACGTCTCCTCCTTCCTCGGACCAGCAAGTATGGTGGAGAGATGGATTGGATCTACAACACGACGGCGTGGTGTATATGGTGGAGAATTTCTACAGCAGGGCTTCGCCTACAAACAGTCGGGAGGGAGAGTGGAAGGGTAGCAGGGCGGCTAGGGTTGGAGGGGAAGGTGTAGGGGGTTGGTGCGCCCCCACCCCTCTTTATATAGAGGGGGGCGCAGCCCTAGCCCCTCCCCCAAGCCCAAACCGGCGGCCCCAAAGGATAAGGAGTGGGGGGCAAGGAAACCCCCCCTTCTAGAAGGTCTATCTCGAGTTTAAACCTCTCTTGGCCGGCTGGGCCCTATGGGGCCTTGTGCCCGTGGCCCAATGCGGCCAGGGCACTCCCTCATAGGCCCATGCCCCCTCCCGGAAGGTGGGGCCACGTTGGTCCCCTTCCGGAAGGTTCTAGAAGCTTCCGGTACAATACCGATTAACCCGGAACAATTCCGAACTCCAAAAACTGCACTGCCTTATATGAATCTTATTCTCCGGACCACTCCGGAACCTCTCGTGATGTCCCGGATCCCATCCGAGACTCCGAACAAAAACTCATAAACCAGTTATCCAATCTATCCTAGCGTCGAGACACGTTAAGTGTGTGACCCTGCGGGTTCGAGAATATGCAGACATGATCTTCTATCAATAATCAACAGCGGGGTCTGGAAACCCATATTGAATCCCACACATTCATCGATGATCATATCGGATGAACCACGATGCCAGGATTCAATCAATCCCATATATATATTCCCTTCGTCTCGCGATATTTTACTTGCCCGAGATTTGATCGTCGGTACCGTCATACCTAGTTCAATCTCGTTCACAGCAAGTACTTTACTCGTTCCGTAATCCGATATCACTTTGTGATTAACTCCTTAACCACATGCTTGCAAGCGGTGTTGATATCGATTACCGAGTGGGCCCGAAGTATATCTCTCCGACTTGGGAGGGACAAATCCCATCTCGATACATACAACCCAACAGATACTTTCCGATCACCTGAGAGACACCTTTATGATCACCCTCTCATAGGATGACGTTTGATGACCTCAAAGCTTTCTTCCGATACCAGGGAGTTGTATTATCTCATGGTCTAAGGAATACAATATTTGACATAAGAAAAGCTTCGCAAAGACGAACACGATGACACGATCTAATTGCTTCTCTTAGTTTGGGTCTGTCCATCATATCATTCTCCCAATGATATGATCTCATTATCAATTGACAATTCATGTCTATGGTTAGGAAACCTTAACCATCATTGATCAATGAGCTAGTCCATAGAGGCGTACTAGGGACACAGTGTTGTTCACAAACCACACAAGTATTAAAATTTCCGCTTAAGACAATTCTAGCATGGAATATAAACATTATCATGAACAAGAATTATAATAATAACATCTTTATTATTGCCTCTAGGGCATAATTCCAACAGTCTCCCACTTGCACTAGAGTCAATAATCTAGTTTACATTTGGCAACAATCTCACACCCATGGCACTGAGGTGCTGATCATGTTTTGCACGCGGAAGAGGTTTAGTCAACGGATATGCGACATTCAGATCTGTATGTACTTTGCTAATCTTCGGATCTCCATCTGCTATATAATCTCGGATTATATGAAACTTGCGGTTGATATGCTTGGTCTTTGGATGATATCTTGGTTCCTTAGCGAGTGCTATGGCGCCAGTGTTGTCACACAATATCTCCAGTGGGTCCAATGTACTTGGAACCACGCCAAGCTCAGTGATGAAGTTCCTGATCCAAACTCCTTCACTTGACGCTTCTGCAGCAGCCATGTATTCCGCTTCTACTGTAGATCCCGCGATCACGCTTTGCTTGCAGCTTCTCCAGCTCACAGCTCCTCCATTCAAAATATACACGTATGCTGTCTGAGATTTAGAATCATCCTTGTCGGTGTCAAAACTAGCATCGACGTAACCTTTTACGACAAGCTGTTCATCACCCCCATAGACTAAGAACATTTCTTTAGTCCTATTTAGGTACTTTAGGATGTTCTTTACGGTTGTCCAGTGTTCCACTCCTGGGTCACTTTGATACCTGCTCGTCAAACTAAGAGCATTGGACACATCCGGTCTAGTACACAACATGGCATACATGATAGAACCTATGGCCGAGGCATAAGGCACTTTGCTCATAGCTTCCCTATCATTTACCGTAGCTGGACACTGAGCCTTGCTCAATATCTTACCTGACAACATAGGCACTGAACCTTTCTTTGCCTTATCCATTCTGAACCTTTTCAGAACTTTGTCTAGGTATGTACTCTGGCTTAAAGCTATCAGGCGTCTTTGTCTATCTCTATAGATTTTGATGCCCAATATATAAGCAGCTTCACCTAGGTCTTTCATTGAAAAACACTTGTTCAAATAACTCTTCACATCGTTAAGCATGTTGATGTCATTTCCAATAATCAATATGTCATCCACATATAGTACCAGAAATGTCACCGAGCTCCCACTCACTTTCTTGTAGATGCAAGCCTCGTAGCAATTTGGAACAAATCCAAAGCTCTTGATCACTTGATCAAAACGAAGGTTCCAACTCCGAGATGCTTGCTTCAGTCCATAAATGGAACGCTGAAGTTTGCATACTTTATCAGCATCCTTAGGATCAACAAAACCTTCGGGTTGCATCATATACAACTCTTCATCAATGTTGCCATTAAGGAAAGCAGTCTTGACATCCATCTACCATATTTCATAATCATGAAATGCAGCAATTGCTAATAAAATCCGAATGGACTTAAACATCGCTACGTGAGAGAAAGTCTCATCGTAGTCAACACCTTGAACTTGTCGAAAACCTTTCGCGACAAGCCGTGCTTTATAGACGGTAACATTACCATCCGCGTCCGTTTTCTTCTTGAAGATCCATTTGCACTCAACGGCCTTTCGGTCGCTAGGAGGGTCCACCAAAGTCCATACTTGGTTTTCACTCATGGATCCCAATTCGGATTTCATGGCTTCTAGCCATTTCTCAGAGTCTGGGCTCATCATCGCTTCCTCATAGTTCGTAGGTTCACTGTCTTCAACTAACAAGACAGTCAAGACAGGGTTGCCGTACCACTCAGGAGGGGCACGCGACCTTGTCGACCTGCGACGTTCAGTAGCAGCGTCGTCCGAAGCTTCATGATCCTTGTCATTACCTTCCTCTATTGTTGGTGCAGGCGGCACTGGAACAATTTCAGGTGCTGCGCTACTCTCCAATTCAAGAGAAGGTTCAATAACCTCGTCTAGCTCTACTTTCCTCCCACTCACTTCTTTCGAGAGAAACTCCTTCTCAAGAAAGGAACCGTTCTTTGCGACAAACACTTTGCCTTCGGTTCTGTGATAGAAGGTATACCCAATAGTTTCCTTAGGGTATCCTATGAAGACGCATTTCTCCGCTTTGGGTTCGAGCTTGTCCGTCATCAACTTCTTGACGTAAGCTTCGCATCCCCAAACATTAAGAAACGACAACTTAGGTTTAGCACCAAACCACAGTTCATACGGTGTCGTCTCAACGGATTTAGATGGAGCCCTATTTAAAGTGAATGCAGCGGTTTCTAATGCATAACCCCAAAATGATAACGACAAATCAGTAAGAGACATCATCGATCGGACCATATCTAATAAGGTTCGATTCCGGCGTTCAGACACACCATTGCTCTGTGGTGTTCCGGGTGGCGTGAGTTGCGAAACGATTCCGCTTGCTTTAAGATGCGTGAGAAAATCGTAACTCAAATATTCACCTCCATGATCGGATCGTAGAAACTTAATCTTTCTGTTACGATGGTTCTCCACTTCATTCTGAAATTCCTTGAACTTTTCAAATGTTTCAGATTTATGTTTCATTAAATAGATATACCCATATCTACTTAAGTCATCGGTAAAAGTGAGAAAATAGCGATATCCACCGCGCGTCGAAACACTCATCGGTCCGCATACATCGGTATGTATGATTTCCAATAAGTCCGTTGCTCACTCCATCATACCGGAGAACGGGGTTTTGATCATCTTGCCCATGAGGCATGGTTCGCATGTGTCAAATGATTCAAAATCAAGAGACTCCAAAAGTCCATCACGATGGAGTTTCTTCATGTGCTTTACACCAATATGACCTAGACGACACTGCCACAAATAAGTAGTATTATCACTATCTACTTTGCATCTCTTAGCCTCAATGTTATGGATGTGTGTTTCATCCCTTTCGAGATTTAAAAGAAATAAACCATTCACAAGAGGTGCATCACCATAAAAGATGTTACTCATATAAATAGAACAACCATTATTCTCCGATTTAAATGAATAACCGTCTTGCATTAAACACGATCCAGAAATAATGTTCATGCTCAACGCAGGCACATAATAACATTTATTAAGGTTTAAAACTAATCCCGAAGGTAAAACTAAGGAGAGCGTGCCGACGGCCATCACATCAACTCTTGATCCGTTGCCAACGCGCATCGTCACCTCATCCCTCGCAAGCCGCCGTCTATTCCGTAGCTCCTGTTTCGAGTTACAAATATTAGCAACTGAACCGGTATCAAATACCCAGGCACTACAACGAGGGCTAGTAAGGAAAACATCAATAACATGTATATCAAATATACCTTTGATGGTGCCAGCCTTCTTGTCCGCTAAGTACTTCGGACAGTTGCGCTTCCAGTGACCCTTGTCCTTGCAATAGAAGCACTCAGTGTCCGGCTTAGGACCAGACTTGAGCTTCTTCTCAGCAGGGGCAGTGCGCTTGCCGCCGCCCTTCTTGAAGGGCTTATTTGCTCCCTTACCTTTCTTAAAGGTGGGCTTGTTGAACATCAACACATGATTATCCTTTTTGATGTCCACTTCCGTGGCCTTCAGCTTTGCGTAGAGCTCGGTGATCGTATCAGTGGAACCAATCTGATTATGAGTCACTACAAAACTTTTGTAGCTGGGAGGGAGTGATTGCAGAACCCTGTCAATCTCGAGCTCCTCTGGAATCGTGCATTCCAGTTGCTCAAGGCGTTGAGTGTAGCCCGTCATCTTAATGGCGTGCTCACTAACGGAACTCCCTTCCTCCATCTTGCAGTCAAAGAACTTCTTAGAGATCTCATATCTCTCAGAACGGGCCTGAGTCTGAAACATGGTTTTCAGCTATTCGAGAATCTCAAAGGGCCCGGGATAGTCTTCAAAACGATTTTGAAGTTCCGGTTCCATAGAAAACAACATGGTGCTCTTAATCACACCATAATCATCTTTGCGTGACTGATAGACAACTTTCTCATCAGCCGGCGCAGTTGCAGCAGGGGGGTCACCTAACGCTTTCCCAAGGACATAGTCCTTTTGACCGCCAGAGAGAATGATTCTTAGATTGCGGAACCAATTGGTGAAGTTAGACCCATTGTTTCTAAGCTTTTCCTTCTCAGCGAAAACGTTGAAGTTGAAATTGGACTTAGCCATTTGATCTACAGTATTGCAAGTACAAATTAGACTATGTTCATGATAACTAGTTCAACTTTTAATCAAATTACTAGATGAAGTCCCACTAAATTCAACATCCCTCAAGTTGTTTAGTGAACACGATCCAAATTCACCACACCTAATCCGATCATCACGAGAAGAGATGTGGTTTCAATGGTGGACAACGAAGTGTCGATCATATCATTCATATGAGTCATGCTTAACCTTTCGGTTCTTGTGTTCCGAGGCCATGTCTGTACATGCTAGGCTCGTCAAGTTAGACCCAAGTATTTCCGCGTGTGCAAAACTGGCTTGCACCCGTTGTATGTGAGCGTAGAGTCTATAGCACCCGATCATCACGTGATGCTTGGACACGACGAACTTTCGCAACGGTGCATACTCAGGGAGAACACAGTTTTTGTCTTGATCTTTAAGTGAGGAATCATCTTATAATGCTACCGTCGCGATCTAAGCATAATAAGATACATAAAAGGATAAACATCACATGCATATAACTTTATGTGACATGGTATAGCCAATCTTCGCGCAATGATCTCCATCTTGTGCGTTCCGGCATGATCTCCATCACTCCACCATGATTGCCTCCACCACGCATAGCAACTACAACTATTGCTAACTACTTAGCGATAAAGTGAAACTATTACATGGCACATAAGAAGTTGACACACAGGTCATACACAATTATAAAGACAACCATATGGCTCCTGCCGGTTGTGTACTCATCGACATGCAAGTCGTGAAACATTACAAAACATGATCATCGCATACATTATACACATCACATCTTGGGCCATACCATATCACAGAAAACACTCCCTGCAAAAACAAGTTAGACGCCTCTACTTTGTTGTTGCATGTTTTACGTGGCTTATGGGAGTAGATGCTAAGAACAATTCTTACCTACGGAAAGCCACAACGGTGATATTATGGTTGCCAAACTCCGGTGTTAATCCCATGACAACTATAGTGAGAGAAACTGACATCCACCAGCCGCATGTGTGGAACAAGCCACACGTCAAGTGCGGAGCCGGTCTCGCGAACGACGTCGCGTAAGGTTGGCCTGGACCGCTTCAATCTCACTATCCCGCGTCATAAGAAGAACACAAACAAGAGGCTTGCAACAGAAAACATCAACGCTCGCAATAACCATGTTGCGTTCTACTCGTGAATCACATCTACGCATAGATCTAGCTCTGATACCACTGAAGGGTTTCGCGGCATAGTAAATCAAAATTTTCTACGGATGCGAACAGAGGGAAAGCCAAGATCTAATCTAGGAGATGCAAACAACGAGAGAGATTGGATTAGATCTTCATACCCTTGAAGATTCGCACAGCGGAACGTTCGTCGGAACGTGGGTGATGTAGTCGTACTCGCTTCTCCTCCTCGCGATCCGATCCGATCTAGCACCACAAGTGGCGGTGCCTCCGTGAGATGCACACATGCAGCACCTCGACGTCTCCTCCTTCCTCGGACCAGCAAGTATGGTGGAGAGATGGATTGGATCTACAACACGACGGCGTGGTGTATATGGTGGAGAATTTCTGCAGTAGGGCTTCGCCTACAAACAGTCGGGAGGGAGAGTGGAAGGGCAGCAGGGCGGCTAGGGTTGGAGGGGAAGGTGTAGGGGGTTGGTGCGCCCCCACCCCTCTTTATATAGAGGAGGGCGCAGCCCTAGCCCCTCCCCCAAGCCCAAACCGGCGGCCCCAAAGGATAAGGAGTGGGGGGCAAGGAAACCCCCCCTTCTAGAAGGTCTATCTCGAGTTTAAACCTCTCTTGGCCGGCTGGGCCCTATGGGGCCTTGTGCCCCTGACCCAATGCGGCCAGGGCACTCCCTCATAGGCCCATGCCCCCTCCCGGAAGGTGGGGCCACGTTGGTCCCCTTCCAGAAGGTTCTAGAAGCTTCCGGTACAATACCGATTAACCCGGAACAATTCCGAACTCCAAAAACTGCACTGCCTTATATGAATCTTATTCTCCAGACCACTCCGAAACCTCTCGTGATGTCCCGGATCCCATCCGAGACTCCGAACAAAAATTCATAAACCAATTATCCAATCTATCCTAGCGTCGAGACACGTTAAGTGTGTGACACTGCGGGTTCGAGAATATGCAGACATGATCTTCTATCAATAATGAACAGCGGGGTCTGGAAACCCATATTGACTCCCACACATTCATCGATGATCATATCGGATGAACCACGATGCCAGGATTCAATCAATCCCATATATATATTCCCTTCGTCTCGCGATATTTTACTTGCCCGAGATTTGATCGTCGGTACCGTCATACCTAGTTCAATCTCGTTCACAGCAAGTACTTTACTCGTTCCGTAATCCGATATCACTTTATGATTAACTCCTTAACCACATGCTTGCAAGCGGTGTTGATATCGATTACCGAGTGGGCCCGAAGTATATCTCTCCGACTTGGGAGGGACAAATCCCATCTCGATACATACAACCCAACAGATACTTTCCGATCACGTGAGAGACACCTTTATGATCACCCTCTCATAGGATGACGTTTGATGACCTCAAAGCTTTCTTCCGATACCAGGGAGTTGTATTATCTCATGGTCTAAAGAATACAATATTTGACATAAGAAAAGCTTCGCAAAGACGAACACGATGACACGATCTAATTGCTTCGCTTAGTTTGGGTCTGTCCATCATATCATTCTCCCAATGATATGATCTCATTATCAATTGACAACTCATGTCTATGGTTAGGAAACCTTAACCATCATTGATCAATGAGCTAGTCCATAGAGGCGTACTAGGGACACGGTGTTGTTCACAAACCACACAAGTATTAAAGTTTCCGCTTAATACAATTCTAGCATGAAATATAAACATTATCATGAACAAGAATTATAATAATAACATCATTATTATTGCCTCTAGGGCATAATTCCAACAAATTTTGGAAAACTACCACTTTTCTGCTCAATATTCGGAAAAATACCACTTTAAAAAAATATTGTGTTTATTTGCGAACGTCCATAACTTTTTAATACAAATTCAAATGGAAAACTGTTAATACAAAAAGTTCTTAGAAATTCTTGAATATTTCGAATACAAACTTAGTTCACTATTTTGGACAATTAAAATATATAAACAATTAAAATTGCTTCTATTACTAATGGAAACTTTGAAATTCATAACTTTAATTATATAACTCCAAATAATATGTATAAATTTATTAGAAAATCCAAGTAATTCCATCTAGCATATATTATACGTGAGTCATATATGTTTATCTCTGATATGTTTATTATACGACTCTGACGGTGACGGTCCATGTACGTTGTCGCCTGTGTCATGTTTCTCAACACATTTGCGGTGAAGGGCGTCGTCGCCCTTAAATGAAAATCATGTGCACCTCGCCTACCAAGATGATCGATCGACTATCTTTTTTTGTTCCTATCGCGAGCAATGCATGCATATATTAATTGCTTGTCGACTCGTAGCACTTGACCCAACATACGTCTTCTAGCTGCTATTATTTTTTCCTTCCTCTGTTTCTATCTTTTTTAACATATTTTTATCTTAAAAGAAAAAAAGAACCACACGTACGTCTACATGCACATATGTACGTCGACGAGACAAAATCCAGTGATCGACCTAGCAATGCTCTATTTCTTCATTTTGATCATTGCACATACATGGGACGAAAACATATATATCCAATTTATATGGCTTCAATGACTCTACAATACATTAACATGCAAGAATAAATAACATAGCACACAATTATCATTAAGTTTGCATCCATAATCAAAATATCCGAGAGGAACATAAGTTATTCATACATGATGGATGCCAAAAAGGAACTCCTTGGATTTTCTAATAAATTTAGACATATTATTTATATTATTTGGAGTTATATAATTAAAGTTATGAATTTCCAAAGTTTCCATCAGTAATAGAAGCAATTTTAATTGTCTGCATATTTTAATCCAAAATAGTGAACTAAGTTTGGGCCAGTCTTATCAGATCCGGTGTCAATTCACGGTCAATGCGAGTTTAGTGCGATTTGAGAAAACTGACTGAAAATATGGTAGATTTTTGATATGAAAATGTAAACTGATAGATTTCCAAAATTTAGCTACCAAACTGATAGTTTTATGCTAACAACTCGAACGTGGGTGAGTGCTGGGTAACATTTGGTATTAGAGTCAGGTTAGAGCTGTTGTTGACTAGTGGACTAGTGGAGGCTGATTGAGTTTAGTCTCATCTCGTTTATGGAAAGAGGCCACACCCAGCTTATAAGAAAGAGATTTCTTTCTCTAGTACGACTTGTGCGTTAGCGTTGGTGGAGATGGTAGAGTCAAGTGTAGAATGTGTGCCTGCAGGGTGGTTGGATGCTTGGTTGGTGACATGTACAAATTATACGTACTCCATGGTTGATCCAGTTTGCGAGGGATCGCCAATTCACCAACGAGTTGCCCGCGTGAGCCGAAGCTCCAACGTGATGTTGCCCGTTTGATCTGTATGCGACCCATATAATTGCTTGTGCATAGCAAGCTCGAAGGAAAATTACTCACTAATTTTGACAAATGAACTAGAAGTGGTATTCTGGCGAGATCCCATTTGACACACTAAAAAGCATTCTTCTTAGGGCAATGCAGGAGCTCTCGCCCCCAATTCTAGTGACCACAATCTCGAGAGATCACCCTCCACTGAATGTCGTCGTCGTAGACTGACACCTTATCATGCCATGTCCTAAAGACTGATGATTGACTCTAAATTCCAACCCGTCGATGCTCCTCCGGGGAAGAGCACTGATCTAGGGTTGAAGGTTCTCATCTCGCTGATACATGCGTACCGGTGAAGAAGAATTCGGATACCCCATGGGGAATAGTCATCGGGATTCGAGGTCCCCCCACCATCGAGCTTCCGTAGGTACCGTCAGCGATAACCAGTGTTGGTAGCCGAGGGTAGGAGGTAGACCGCCTTAGATAGTAGGTACCAATAAACCACTCTTATTCATTGATTTAATTACACATTAACCATGTTCCTAATGGGTATAGCCTTTGATAGCTAACCAAATTCCGTATGACATCGTTTGGAACTTTTGGACCACTAAGATCAACACATTTCTTCTCTCAAAAAAATGTTTGTCTACCATTCTCGCATGACCCTATACATTTATACAAACTATTCTGGTCTTATATCTCTTTATTTTGTTTCAAGGTTATGGTGATGAGAGTGTTATTGGACTTATTTCAGGGTTCATTTATATTTTAACCTTCTTTATCTCATAATCTATAGGTTTTAGCTTTTTCATGTTTTGAAAATCAAATTAGAGCAGCAAAATAATTATATTTCTCTGATAATTTAAAAAAAATATTTGATTAAAATAACATCACCCAATGTAAAAATTATTTATAGTCTTTTGAATTACATTATAACATATAATAAAAAATCTAGTCATATAGAAGTAAATTGGAGTGCAACTCTAATTATGTTAAAATTAAAAGGAAATTGCAGTGCAACCCAGAAGATGGACGTTGTGGATTATTTCAAAATATAACCAACTCTTTTGATTTTTAGTGATATATTGCCTAGTTATAACTGTTATCGCCATATTTTGGCCAAAGGAGGAGTTGGGCCGTGGTCAAGATGGGCTTAGAGGATACGTATATGCAACGTGTTGTTGAATCGGCCTCGTGTGTTGATTTGGGCTAAATTGCCCGTGTATCTTATATTGTAATAGATTCCGTTTAGATTTAGGTAAGAGATAGAGTTGTAGAGTTATTCCAAAGACAGAAAGTCTCCGGACTATAAATATGTACCTAAGGTTATCGAGAAAAGGAGGACAATCACGTTCACGACAAACACAATCTCGGCGCATCGCCACCCCTTGTTTCTAGGGTTTTTTTCTCGGGTAAGTGCCATGCTGCCTAGATCGCATCTTGCGATCTAGGCAGTATCTACTTATGCGTTATCTAGTGTTACTCGTGCTGAAGCCTTGTTGATGGCGAGTAACACTATTATCATAGATTTGTTTGGATTAGCATCAGTACTTTTCGCTATGATTGTTTAGTTATGCTACCTCTAGCTATCTCGCCGCCGTTGCACCTTTTCCCGGGTGTAAGGGTGGCATCTTGCTTGATCTTTATTTAAGTCGATTTGATCTGTTATAGTTGTGCCTTGTTCTCCAAGGTTTAGTTTGATATCCACATGATCAGGCCTTGCAAACGGGTTGAATGATCCAGTAGTATGTAAGATATGGTTTATCCATCCAAGAGGGGGTGTTCCGGGAATTGACGTTACGTTGGTTTTTAGGCCTTCTCTAGGATTAGTTTTCTATTATCTTTTGTATCTGCTAGGCTCAATTACGTGTAGGACGTTCCAGTCATGTGGTGAAAATATTAAACTATCGTAGATCGATTTAACTTGTATTGATGAAGCAAAACCCCATGTTATAATAGATCTAATGCAGAACCATGGGATAATCGGCTCTAGGAGCCGATTCACAGGGAAACCTGGGAGCCGGTCACGGCTCGAATTTTACGTCTACTTGTTTACCATGCAGGAAACCAATCGAAGCAATCCTTCACCTTCCTGACCAGGTATAGGTCAGGTGGCACGCCCTCGAACCAAGCCAGGACGTGTGCCGGAGTTTTGCGGGCCGTTGCCCGAGGGACCAGGGCCCACCAGCGGTCCTGGGAGCCTCCCGGCTCTTCGTGTTGCCCGTCGCTGCTCGCCGGTGGGTTTTGGTAGGCAACACATTCTGGCACGCCCGGTGGGACACTTAAAACAACGTCTACACCAACATCCGACGCTGCGATGGACAACAGACCGGTCACGTACGATGAGCTGCCTGAGGAGCACAAGGCGAAGTATGATGACGTCAAAGCTCTCTTCGAAGCCGATCTCATCGGCTCTTTTGAGAGGACTCGTAAGCATGGCATCAGGTGGAAAGGGTTCTCACCCGAGGGTGCTCTTGATGAGGTAGATCTGTCTGTTCCTTCAGAGGAGCGCACCAGAGCTCTGCGCCAGGAAGTCAACTACATGGTGGCTCATTCTCTTCACCGCCATTCTGAGAGCTTGGTAAACGCTTTCGAGCGGATCGCAGTTCGCGTAGTTCAGGAGATCGCGAAACATCAGTACTCTCCGTCGGGGCCTACTCTGGGGACTCACCAGGGAGAAAGACCACTCCAGGCCAGGCCACCGCTGCCATTCACACTTGCAGCTCCAGAGCCACCAGGGGCACCGGCGTACGTCGTCTACAAGGTCGGAGGCGACCCTGGCGATTGCCAATTCCTGTGTGAACCACCTAAAGAAATCCCACATGGATACGTGTGCACCTACGTGCCAGACTGCAACAGCTTGACGCGCACGAACCAGGTTGCAACCGCAGGGAGTGCTGGGGCAGGAGTTTCTGGAGCAGGGGTCTCGGGAGCAGGTGTTTCTGGAGCAGGAATCTCTGGGATGGACGCCGACAAACAGGCGTGGCTAGCGAAGTATGCCACTGGAACGAGTCATGAGAATCTAGCCCCTGCAGCCCAAACAACGGAGCAAATCCGTACCATCTTGAGAGACCAGTTCGGCTTCGTGCCGAAGAGAAGGACAATCGGCTATTCAAAGCCGTACCCCAATGAGTTTGATCTGATCCCGCTGCCACCCAAGTATCGGCTCCCTGAGTTCTCGAGATTTAGCGGGTCAGAAGGGTCGAGCTCGATCGAGCATGTGAGCCGATACCTGGCACAGTTAGGCATGATATCAGCATCAGATCAGTTGCGCGTAAGGTTCTTTGCGCAATCTTTGACAGGACCAGCCTTTGGGTGGTACACCTCGCTACCACCTGATTCGATCCAGACCTGGAAGCAACTGGAAGAGCAGTTCCACATTCAGTACCATTCAGAAGCCACCGAGGCTGGCATTGCAGACCTGGCACAGGTGCGGCAAAAGCGAGGAGAAACGGTAGCCGAGTACATCCAACGCTTCAGGACTGTCAAGAACCGATGTTACTCAGCTCGTTTAACTGAGAAGGAAGCAGTCGAGCTGGCAGCGTTGGGTCTCGCAGCACCCATCAAAGATCTGGCTTTCCAAGTAGAGTACAACTCGTTGGCGCACATGTCCCAGAAGCTGACGATGTATGAGCAGCGCCACCCTGAGTTGTACCAGGACAAGTTCAAACGTCCGATAGGCCTGGTCGATACAGAAGAAGAAGACCCCGCGCAAGACCAGGAGGTGGCCGTGGCTGAATGGGCTCGTGGGGCAGATCCCGTAACCTGCAAATGGGTGAAGCAGAAAGGGCCTGCAAAAGGGTTCGACTTCGATGTGAGCAAAGCTGAGCAAATATTCGATTTACTGCTGAAAGAAAAGCAGCTGAAGTTACCTGAAGGCCACAAAATCCCTACGGCTCAAGAGATGAACGGGAGACCGTACTGCAAGTGGCATCACTCGTTCATCCACACCACCAATGGCTGCAAAGAGCTACGTCGCCAGATCCAAACAGCGATAGAGCAGGGCCGCCTCATCCTGGGGCAATTCGCCATGAAAGTAGACACCAACCCGTTCCCCGGCGTCAACATGGTAGAACATAGCCACTCCACGAGGCGCCAGTTGGACTTCTCGTTCGATGTCAACATGGCAGGAACAGGGTACCACCATGGCACGTACAGGGAGGAAGGCGGTCGCTCTCACGGCAGAGTAAAAGAGGAGGCTGGTCCACGCGACCGGCCCAGCTACGACAACAGGCGGTACTTAACTGAGGAACAAGTAAAAAGTGTGCGATATCAGAAACCACATTCCACGCATCTCCTTAATAAGTATGAGCGTCAGTATGACCAACGTCGCCGACGCGACGGAGAAGATGAAGGATGCGAGCACCTCGCTTGGGGACCGTCAAAAGAAAAAGAAGGCGCAGACAAGCATTGGGATTGTCCGTTCTTCAAGTATTGCTGGGACGCGAGAATGAGCCGATTGCCTACGATCGATAACTGCCCCGAGTGCGGACAGCAGAAGGAGGACACGGAGCCGGTGCCAGTGTTTAAGCGCCTAGGGCCTCTCCCGCCTCAGAGCCGACGCAGGGAGTCGTCTCGAGCACAAGGTCTCAAGGAGCCAATGGATGACAAAGAGAAGGACAGGTATCACCGTCCAAGGTGGTGTCCCGACGGACTCAGACACACCCAAAAGCGTAGAGTGCAGCGGCTGCGTAACTTGGAGGAAGCCGAAGCGCAGTATCTCCACGCTTTAAAGAAAGCACGGCCCGATCTGGCCGTTAAAATTAGGCAGACCTTGGAAACGGAAGATCACCCGAAAAGGAAAGAGTGGCGCCCCAAACCGGTAAAAGCCGATGCAAAGACATCGGCTGGCACAAACATGGTATTCATACTTCCGTCAGAGTTCTGCGCGCCACGAACCAACGAGCTACCAGTGGCACAGTTCGACTGCGGCCCACGGCCGGTTATCTTTGAGAAGCCACGTGAAAAGGGTTACAAACATCTGAAAGCACTGTACCTACGAGGTTACATCAATGGGCAACCTGTCAGCAAGATGTTAGTGGACACCGGAGCGGCAGTCAACATAATGCCATACTCCATGCTACGACGTTTGGGACGCTCCACTGCAGATCTGATCAAAACAAACGTCACTTTAAGCGAGTATGAGGCGATACAACAACGTACGTGCCACTGCCCCTCGCACCAACAACGTCGCTGAGTATGAGGCGATACGCAAGGGAATGGAGTTGCTCATCGAAGCTGGAGCGGAAGCAGTGGAAATTTTTGGAGACTCCAAGCTGGTGATTTCTCAACTCACGGAGGAATACAAGTGTGAGAGCGAGTCGCTATTCCCATTATGGATGCAATGCCGTGAGCTGATGGCACAGTTCCGATACATAAACTTCACCTGGATCCCACGATCGCAGAATACCGAGGCCAATGATCTTGTGCAAATGGCTTCAGGCTACAAGGACGCGGCAGAGGGAGCCGATGTTCAGGTGCAATTCCTAGACGCAGACGACTGGAGAGCCGATATCTTCAATTACTTGAAGGATTCGGCTCGGGGGGCACCTAAACGGATAAGATACAAGGCCATGAAGTATGTGCTCATTGGGGACGACATGTTTTACAGGACTCTAGAGGGGTTATTGCTCAAATGTCTGGGGACAGCCGAGGCCAATCGGCTCCTACACGAGGTACACGAAGGCGCTTGTGGAACTCACCAATCGGCTCACAAGATGAAGTGGTTGATCAGGCGATCAGGGTTTTATTGGCCTACCATGCTCGAGGACTGTTTTAAGTACTACAAAGGGTGTCAAGCATGTCAGAGATTTGGAAAAATTCAGATGGTACCCGCGTCAGCAATGAACCCCATCATCAAGCCGTGGCCATTCCGAGGTTGGGGCATGGATATGATCGGCAAGATCAATCCTCCGTCAAGCAAAGGCCACATGTGGATTTTGGCCATCACGGATTATTTCACCAAGTGGGTGGAAGCCGTCCCTATGAAGTCAGTAAGTTCAAAGGATGTCGTCGATTTTGTGAAAGAACACGTCATTCATAGGTTTGGGATTCCCCAGACTATCACGACCGATGGAGGTTCGGTCTTCACTTCTCACGCGTTCAGAGAGTTCTGTGAGGACACAGGGATCAAGCTGATGTGATCATCTCCGTACTATGATCAAGCAAATGGGCAAGCTGAAGCGTCCAACCAGAGCCTTATCAAGCTGATCAAGAGGAAAATCGATGAGAACCCTAGGCGTTGGCACGAGGTTTTATCAGAGGCTTTATGGGCTTACCGCATGTCATGTCATGGGGCGATAAAAACCTCGCCATACCATCTAGTCTATGGACAAGAAGCCGTATTGCCTTGGGAAATTACGGCTGGATCGAGACGTGTCACTTTTTAGAACGATCTAACGACTGAAGAGTATGCAGCCTTGATGAGTGACAGCGTTGAAGATTTGACTGAGCTTAGGCTGTGGTCGCTTGAGAAAATCAAAGAGAACAAGGCCAAAGTAGCTCGTGCATACAACAAGAAGGTGATGCCTAAGGAGTTCCATGTTGGCGATCTGGTATGGGAAGCGGTGTTGCCATTAGGGACTAAGGATGCAGCATATGGTAAATGGTCTCCAAATTGGCACGGGCCATACAGGGTAGATCAAGTTTTAAGAGGGAACGCGTACATGCTGGAGGAGCTGGATGGCGTGAAATTCCCAGTGGCTGTCAACGGTCAGCATCTCAAGAAATATTTCCCAAGCATGTGGGATGATGGACAGTGAGATATGGGGGCCGATACAAGAAATCGGCCAATAAAAAAAACTTATTATTATGTATTTTCCAAGTACGTGGGATGATGGACAGCGAGATATGGGGGCCGATACATGAAATCGGCCAATAGAAGTATACAGCCGATGCACAGTCATCGACTTTATGGGTTCAAAACTGTTACAAGCAGACGCCAGTTTACATAAACGAGCTACTGAAGAAATGCCTCGAAGGCTTGGAGGGCGTCAGCACGGACACGGTCCACCTCGGCGATCTCGGCTTCGTCATCTTCATCCTTGCCCGTCACCAACTGCTTGTTCAGGGCACGTATTTCTGCCAGATCGGTCTTCAGTTCGGCTTTGAGGCTCTCTGCTTCATCTTGGGAACGGGCGATGGATGCTTCTTTGTCACAAATGAGTTGTTTTGTCACCCGGACCTTTTCTTCAAGATCTTCCAGCTCCTTTTTCAGAGATGCGAGCTCGGTGGTACTGACAGAGGTGTTAGTTTTGGCATCAAGGGACGCCTTTTTCTCATTGAGCTGCTGACATCTGTCGACAATATTCGCCTTCAGCGGGAGTTGGGCACGGCGCAGGTTGATCCTTTCACGAGCTAGCTTCACCCTTGACCCGAAGAAGGACAAAGTTACGACGGGCCAAAGCTTCACCTGCAATGTTACTGGGAGTTGGTCTTGGATTTCAGCAAGAACGCCCTTCACCTCTTCAGAACCCTCGATCAGCTCCTCGATCGGGGAAGACAGTAAGGCTCTAAGTCGTTGGAATTGAGGTAGAACAGCCCTGGCTTGTGGTTCATCGGTGGCAACAGAGGGAGTTGGATCGATGGAGTCAGGATCAAAGGTTAGCAAGCCTGAAATGTCACCACCCTGGCAGCCCGAAAAGGCGTCCGTGTGCGTCCAATAGGGAAGAATAAAGCCGACAGAGGTTAACATACCTCTCCTAAGACCGAGGGGGTAGCAGACGGCGAGGCGATCGGTTTGTGTGTGGTTGCTGGGGGCGTTACCAAAGTGGTAGCCATTTCATCTGCATTTTCGGGGATTGCCAGGTCTGGTTTGGCTAAAGGCGTCGGCGCGGCCCCCACCTTCCCACCAGAAGCCTCAGTTTTCTGCATGAAAGGTGTTTAACCGATGAAAATGATGGTGAACTGGCAGACAAAAGGGAGTAAGGGGCAAGAGCATAAAGGATGATGATTTTTCGGAACCTCTTGGCTCGATGAAGAAGCTTGTAGTCCTTTACGAGCTCTCTTGGGACCCACAGCTGGCCCGGCCTCGACTGGTGCTCGGGGGGCAGCAGGTTCAGGAACCGACCTTTTCCTGGAAGCCGATGGTGGCACATCTGGCTGGCTCGGGGTGATGGTCCTCTCAGAATCCGTTGGGCTTGATGCTCCCTCATTGGGTTGTGTGTCCTCGTGGGATGTTTCTTCGACGGAAGCCTGCAAAAGAAGGAAGGCTGTTAGACACAAGCACATCTGCAAGAATGAAAAAATGAGAAGAAACGGCCAAGACAGGGATCAGCCTACATGCGAGCTTTCTGGAGAAGGGCTCCGGTGTCTCAAGGTCTTCCTGGCAGCTACATTCCTCGTCGTCGTTCTTATCTTGGTGGGAACTCGAGGGGCAGCTGATGTTGAAGTTCCTTGCTTCTTAGAAGCCGATTGAGGTGTTATCGGCTGTTTCTGCATTATTACCTTTTTTAGAGGCGACGAGTTTTTGCAGAAAAGAACCACAGGAGCTGGCGGAAAGAACTCAAAAGGGGAGCCATCGCTATGTGTGGGTTCAGGGCCATCTTGTTGCTGCAAAGGGAGAAATTGGGTTAGTAAAAGAGTCATTTATGAGCTGCGTTAAGAAAATGTATAAGCAGTGGTACCTGTTCCACGGGGATGTCATAATCGGCATCAAGGTGTTTCAGCAACGGCCCCAGAGCTTTCCTGAAAGTGTGGGTTTTCCACATCGACCACCAGTCCTCGAAGCCATCAATTGATGAAGCGAAGGTGAGGTCATTTGGAATGGGGATGGTCAGAGCATCAAAGAAGGAGTAACACCTCTGACTGGTGAGAGGATCAGGCAGGTCGGCCCTGCACTCCGTAAGATGATGGAGGAAGAGATGGGGAGGTACTTGCCCAAGGCCAAATTGCCGGGCCACTATGACCGGCTGGTAGAATTCATACCCAGGCTTGATGATTCTGTTGGATGTACTCATACCAACTGGAAGGAAACAGGGTCGGATCACAATGGAAAAGAGTTGCCGGGTGCTGGTGTCATCGGCAAAGTTATCTAGCCTGAAGGAGAGTGGATTTTCGAAATGTTCAGACTCTTCCATGTAAGGGAAGAAGGTAGGATTGTCCAGACCTTGAAAGAAAGTGCTGAACCACTTGGCTGCTTCCTGAGGGGATAGTTTGCTGCCTGGCAGCCTATACAAAGCTTGGCCATAACTAGTGCATCGGATCTGCTTCCCCTTGACATCTGGAAAGGTGCAGCTCGCCAAAAGGGGGAAGTCTGGGATATGATTCTGAAAGTACAGCTGAGCCCATAGTTGAATGAACCACCAAGGACGACCTGTTTTGACTGCTATGCCTGAGAACAGCTTGGCAGACATCAGCTGAAGATATCGATAGACCTCTCCAAGGAATAGTTTGCCGATGCCAAGTTGAGTACCTTTGGCCAGTTCGTGGGCTAGGGAGAGATAGTTCTTGGTTGGAGCAAGAGAAGGGCCACAGAATATGAAATGCTCCAGCCAGAAGTTGAGAAAGGCTGTATGTTCTTTCTCTGAGACAGGGCCCTTTGTTTTCATATGGCGTTGGAGGTAGGCACCCCAGTTTGTGCAGTCTGTTTTAGAAGACAGTTTGTAGGGGACTTTGGTCAGTTTAAAAGCAGAGGGGCTGGGTGATGTGACATCCAGGCCGGTGATCATCACCACATCTAACAGGGTTGGTGACATAGGACCATGACCGAACATAAAGCAGTTCAGAGCGTCAGACCAGAAGTAGCCGATGGTTTTCAGGAGGTTCTCGTGTTTCTCAAGAGGAGACAATGATAAATGCAAGGCATCGGCTATTCCCGTGGTTTCCCATTGGGATTGGTAAGCTCTAGCTACTCTACTGAACCAAGAGACCTAGTGTTCAGGGGGATTAGGCCAGGCTCGTAGACAGTCGGCCCAAGAGTTCAGATCTAGGTCTTGGCTTACGAAGGGGATTCTATTGGCTTCGCAAGAAATCAGATGAGCAGGGCTAGATTGTGTGCGAGGGCCAAGACAGAGGGAGTTTGGGATAGACGGATGCGGCAGCAGAATGTCTGAAACCTAGAAAATTTAATGGTGGAGTAAGGCATTAATTCAGGTGTTTGCCATTAAGTCTACCGTCGTGTTCAGACTGCGAGGAGTAGGCGTACCTTCAGACCGAAGACCTCTGGGTTGGTGTTGGACGATTCCGCCATCTAGTTCGCCGGCGGAGATGGATCTGTGCAGTTGGGGATCGAGGGTTTTTTGTCGCTGTGAGCTCGATCTGGTCAGTGGGCGATTGAAGATCTAGGTCGCCTTTTTTGAAGAAGGTCGCAGGTTACCGTTTGAGACTGAAAAGCAGCCGCTTAGGTTTGCCTAAATATGCGACCAAGTTTTGACCTTGTCAACGTTTTTGGGAAAGCCGATGTCCATCGGCTCTTTAAGTTTTGACTTAGTTAACGGAATGAGTGCGGTAAAAGCCGATACAGCATTATCGGCTTCTGGAGTATCGACCTATTTTGGCTATCGGCAAAATTGGGACGAAAAAAAAGCAATCTTCGAGAAACAGATTTTCATTCATTCATTCAAAAGCTGATTGCTTACAAGAGGGGTGATTGATTACAAAAGGGATCTTACTACTACTACTACTACTACTGGTTCCTAATCTAGAGGCCGAGGTCGTCGTCGCTGTCGTCGCCGCCGTCCTGTTCGCTGTCCTCAGCACTGCTACCGGCGTCGTCTTCGCTGCTGCTGCTGAAGATGCCAGCGGGGGCCTCCTCATCCTCGTCGTCGTCTTCGGTGTCCTCGCTGGACCCGGCGCGGAAGTACCTCACCGGCTGGTACTCGTCGGAGGAGTTGTCCTCCTCCGCTTCCTCCTCCTCGTCGGAGGAGTCGACGCCGTCCCAGGACATGGCGTCGTCGGTGCTGTCCGCTTCCAGTTCCCCATCAGCGAGGAACTGCAGATCTTCCTCGCCGTCAGTCAAGGACGCGTCGTCCTCCGACCAAGCGGCGAAGTCCCAATCCCTCTCGTCCCACCATTGTGGGGCGAGAGTGTGGTACGCCGCCATCGGCGGGTGTTCTGGCGTCGGCTCTCGGTCGCTCATTGAGTTGGAGGCTTGGGAGGACAGGCCAGATGAACCGGAGGAGGCCATGGCGGAGAAAGAGGGTTTTTCGGCGAAGGAGGAGGAAGGGTTTTTTTTTGGCTACTGGAGGAAGATGGGGATTGCGAACTGTTTAGGTGAATTTAAATAAGGGGGATAGTATGAAGAGGTTCAATGCTATAGCAGTTTCCCAGAAAGCACTGCCGAAATTGTCAGATCATGCACTGCGAAGAAGTTGAGAAGACAGGGCATCATGATGAAGGGGTAGCGTGACGATTCTGTTCTGCAACGCATTCTGACGACGCGTAACCCGATACAGAAAAAAAAAGAGGAGAAGGGAAAAAACGGAGTGGTTTTGGAATTATTATTACCAAAACCAGGGGGGCATGTGTTATCGCCATATTTTGGCCAAAGGAGGAGTTGGGCCGTGGTCAAGATGGGCTTAGAGGATACGTATATGCAACGTGTTGTTGAATCGGCCTCGTGTGTTGATTTGGGCTAAATTGCCCGTGTATCTTATATTGTAATAGATTCCGTTTAGATTTAGGTAAGAGATAGAGTTGTAGAGTTATTCCAAAGACAGAAAGTCTCCGGACTATAAATATGTACCTAAGGTTATCGAGAAAAGGAGGACAATCACGTTCACGACAAACACAATCTCGGCGCATCGCCACCCCTTGTTTCTAGGGTTTTTTTCTCGGGTAAGTGCCATGCTGCCTAGATCGCATCTTGCGATCTAGGCAGTATCTACTTATGCGTTATCTAGTGTTACTCGTGTTGAAGCCTTGTTGATGGCGAGTAACACTATTATCATAGATTTGTTTGGATTAGCATCAGTACTTTTCGCTATGATTGTTTAGTTATGCTACCTCTAGCTATCTCGCCGCCGTTGCACCTTTTCCCGGGTGTAAGGGTGGCATCTTGCTTGATCTTTATTTAAGTCGATTTGATCTGTTATAGTTGTGCCTTGTTCTCCAAGGTTTAGTTTGATATCCACATGATCAGGCCTTGCAAACGGGTTGAATGATCCAGTAGTATGTAAGATATGGTTTATCCATCCAAGAGGGGGTGTTCCGGGAATTGATGTTACGTTGGTTTTTAGGCCTTCTCTAGGATTAGTTTTCTATTATCTTTTGTATCTGCCAGGCTCAATTACGTGTAGGACGTTCCAGTCATGTGGTGAAAACATTAAACTGTCGTA
Organism: Avena sativa; assembly: GCA_916181665.1. Lineage (NCBI taxonomy): Eukaryota > Viridiplantae > Streptophyta > Magnoliopsida > Poales > Poaceae > Avena > Avena sativa. The sequence continues at coordinate 433,498,177 of OV702280.1, forward strand.
GATCGATTTAACTTGTATTGATGAAGCAAAACCCCATGTTATAATAGATCTAATGCAGAACCATGGGATAATCGGCTCTAGGAGCCGATTCACAGGGAAACCTGGGAGCCGGTCACGGCTCGAATTTTACGTCTACTTGTTTACCATGCAGGAAACCAATCGAAGCAATCCTTCACCTTCCTGACCAGGTATAGGTCAGGTGGCACGCCCTCGAACCAAGCCAGGACGTGTGCCGGAGTTTTGCGGGCCGTTGCCCGAGGGACCAGGGCCCACCAGCGGTCCTGGGAGCCTCCCGGCTCTTCGTGTTGCCCGTCGCTGCTCGCCGGTGGGTTTTGGTAGGCAACAATAACACCCGCTATCTTCACATGTACCTAAATTTATATTAAACCAATATATATGTATCACACATGAGTTCATCGATCATTACCCTCGACATTTTCTGCCACATTTATAAAACCTTGTTAACTTTTATCATTCATCGGCATAATATAGTGTATACATACAACAATCCTCCTTGATCTACTTTAAACTCCATGAAAAGTTTGGGTATCACATTTGGCTCAATTTTACAACAAGATCATGCAAAACTCAACTTTCTTAGCATGATCCGTATTTATAACATTATTATTCGTGTTTTTTTATTTCTTAATTCCGACGCTCTATGTTGGTAAGAGAGAAAAAAAAGTCCGAAAGAGTGTGTTTTTGCTATAAAAGTGCAACATGGACCTTGAGACAAGATTATGTAAACTAGTACATTTTGATAGGCTAAAATAGCCTACCCAAATATATTTTGAAACAGATGTAATAATATATATATCTTAAAACAATAACTCTCTTCGTCTTGAATTAGATGCCGAAGATTTATCTAAATTCGTATATATATATATATATAAAATTAAATCGTTTCTAAATATATAAATCTAGAAAGATGTAGAGAGGGAGGAGTATCTTTTTTCTCCGGCTGTGAGAAAGGAGGTTCCAGATCCGCATGACCGTGAGATACGGGGTCCAATTCTTTGGGTCTTTCACATTTCTAGACTTCTAGCGGAGTCCAATGAACCGGTCAAGCTTCTGCATATATCGATCGTGGCCCCGTAGTCCATAGACACTGGTCGCCCACCGCCACCGGAGACATCTACTCGTGTCATGCACGTGGACAAGTTCATACATACATGACCTTTTTTCTTTGTGAGATAAACAGTAGGCACATCAGCTGATGAGCGACGCAGGCAATAGGATCGTTGGCTAGCAATAGCTTTGAAACTGAGCGGCAACTCACGAGATTAACTTCCGTTTGGACTTGGCCTAACTTGGGTATCCCACAACTTCCTTTCTTTTATCGACAATAGATAGGGTCCGACAGTGTGTGTGCGCGCGTGCGATGCGGGTGGACGGGCGGGCGGTTTTATTTTCCGGGATGCCCATATATATGTAGACTGGGATTTTCAATATATTTATGAAAGAAGAAGCAAATCAATGTATGAGAGAAGCAAGCCCTCAACTTGTGATTTTGTTTCTCGACACATACGGATCATGTCTGCGTCAACTGTGATGAACATATGTGGATACGTATGATGATAAGTGTGATTATCTAATTTTGTCTTTAGTACTAGAACTGCATATGTTTTTTGAATAATTAAGTTGCTGGAGAATTGATCTTTTTAAACTGCTAACCCAATGCCGAGTGTTACACTCGGGAAAGAGGGGTATGTCGAGCATTACAGTTGTCATAGATGACAATTGTCAGGAGACTGTGAATTCTGGTATTTGGCAATATGTTTGCCCGGATTTACACTCGGCAAACTACTGCCAGCACACTCATCGTACATGGTAGTTTGTTCATAAGTGGGTGACATGAGTCACTTGGAAAGTGTAGAACATGTGAGTGCGCTCATTTCTCCCGGGTTTACCGAGTGTCGTACCCATGCTACTCGCAAACACAGAATGTTTCAATCTTTGTCCACGTCTTGTTTCTTCTTTTTCCCGCGTACAAGGATTTAACACTTGACAAGTGTTTGTGGAGTGCCTTTCAAAAAGCACTTGAATATGTCGATTAGGACACTTGGAAAAGCCATTGCTGAGTGTAAACTGGGCTATGCCGAGTGCCCACACAATCTCCTTGTACTGGATCTTCAGTTTGGAATTATTAGGAGATATCATTTTGTCAAACTCTCCATAAGGCTTCTGTCGGTGCAGTAACTTCTATGGGTAGGTTCTAACTTGGAACCTTTCATCGTGCTAAGTCCATGGATGGTCCAACTCACTTACAAACACAAAAGGAATAAAAAATATCAATACAATAATAACTAGAAATTGTGCAATGATTACAATAAAATGCACTGAAACTAATAAGTATGGCTACTTGAAACGTGATAAGAGAGATTTATATGCAACAAATTAGCTATAGAACACTACATAAAATACATCATCAAGTGCATAAACTTATTATTGCAAATTTGTATTGAAGCACAATGCCAAGAGGATCTGTGGTGTTGGATGTTCCAAGGATCACATCATCTTCCATACGTATGTCCTTCTATCAAAAAACTGAGCTAAGGTGATATCGTCCCAAGAAAAGGTATTATTTTTTAGACTTATTTTAGTAAGACAGGGTTGTCATCAGCGTGACATTGTATTCAATGACATTGTGATTACAGCTTGGTCTTTTCTGCACATTCTTTACTTTTATAAATGAAACTGAAATGTTTTTGCTAATGCTTCTTTCTGGTGCTTTACAAGTTTTTCGTGTGCATCTTGATTGTCCTGACCATTGAGCATTGAGAAAGTTCCCAACATCCTAGTCATGCATGGCCCCATCTTTAATAAGGTTAACACAACACATGCCCCATATTTAACAGTTTGATTTGTGGTTCCCACAAAACTTTGAAAATGTTTGATCATAATTTTTTTGTTACTTGTTCAATCAGTTTTCCACAGATCGCAACTAAAAGTGTTTTATGTAGTTAGCTAGCATATTTTCTTCTTAGGTGCCGCAATTGGTGTGATACTCTTTGTATTATCATGTATTTAATTACTTCTTCTAGATTGCTTGATTATATTCATATTTATGTGATGGATAGTAGTGCACTAGGATTTTCCGTTCTAGTGCTACAATTTTACCATTACAATTTTATTTTTAGATTGGAAGAAAATTATGCAATCACTTTGGAGCCGGCAAAGATAGGTCTAACCCCTTTTTACTTTATCGATATTATTTTGTATGACCTACGCAACATGCATGTATTTTGTGATTGTATTAATTATTAAAGAGGATTAAATCACTACAAATAAACCAACAATTTTGAGTTTGATTATTCTTCTGCCATTAACAACAGATACCACAAGCTGCAAACATGATATACCCAAGGACGACACTAATGAATAAACACAATAGGATTCATCATCTATTCGTTTGGGGCATATAAATCCAATAAGAAGGCGCGTCAACGCACATCTTAGAAGCAACAAAAGTGAGCTCAATGATCTTTACCCATGACATTTTCTGCAACACCTACAAAAAACTTACTTAATTTTTTATCGGTCGTCACCATACTCTAACATATATACACATACAACAATGCTTACACATATGTTGCTTGATTTCTCTATGTTCTCTAACTTGACTAATTTATTTTCTTAATCTATTTTAAACCCCTGATGAGAAGTTGGGGCATCAAAGCGCAATTTTCTTTGCACGGCCTCCTGACTTACTTAAATTTATTATTTTTCATCTTTGTTTAAACTTCTTATTTTTATATGTTTTTTTGCTGGTTATTCTAAAAAACCATGCTGTTGCCAAGAGAACTTAGATATTTGCTAGAAAAATACATGGAACCTGAATAATTAATAACGAGTCTTATTCGTAGCCAAGAAAAGTTTATGTAATGTCATCTTACATATAACTTGTACATGGATATCTTGAAACCTAAGGTTGGTTCTAGAGCTGCATGATCGTGACATGCGGGGAAGTCTGAGAGAAAAAGCAGAACCGCACACAAGGCCAATTCTTACGGTCTCGCATTTCTAAGCTTCTACTCCCTCCGTTTAGAAATATAAGATGTTTTAGATTTGTGAATGAGATGAATCTAGACATTAAAAGGTGTCTAGATACATCTCATTTACAAACCTAAAACATCTTAGGAAGTAGACACCATCTAAACATGGGTAGTTTAATGTTAAGAGTGCATATGAATTTGCTATAGATGAGACTTGGCGATCTACAACGCAATCAACTAGTTCAGCTCCAGATGGCAGCAGGAAAATCTAGGATTTAATATGGAAGTCGGATATACCGCCAAAATTTTAGCATTTTGCTTGGCGTTTAGTTACACATTCTCTTCCAACATGCACTAGTAGAAAACAGGCTATCCGTTCGCGCCCCCTAACAGCATTAGTCCCGGTTGCGCCACGAACCGGGACTAATGCTGGCACGCGTCCAGGTTCGAGCGGACACGGTGGCCGTAGGCATGCGTCCCGGTTCGTAAGGGGTCATGCGTCCCGGTTTGTAGCACAAACCGGGACTAAAGGTTAGGCGTCAACCACGTGGCGTGGCACACACCTTTAGTCCCGGTTTGTGTTACAAACCGGGACGTATGATCCCGCCCTCTATAAATACGACGCCCCAGCCTCTGCCTCCCCTCTGTTTTTCTTGGTGGAAGGTGTGAGAGGTGTGCTAGTTTATTTTTTTCCTATGCATGCATTCAAGGTGTTTGATGAAATGTTTGAGTGAATGATCCCGTTCAATTTCTCACAGAACAATAATATAGAAGGTGTCCAAGACGCACTTGAGCTTTCTCCTCTTTATTTCCCTCGATCGAGGTTAGCAATCTTATCTTTTCTCTGTCATTGATACAATGCATGTGTTGATGTGAATTGGTCATTTCACTATTTGTGATGTCCCGTTTTTTATAAACTTAATTATATGATGATGAACGGTCGGGAATGGATGTACGGTGACCGGCGTGTCCCCGGGTACATTAAATGCGTGGATAAATTTATCGATGTGGCTACGGCAAACAAAGAGAATGGTTTTATACGTTTTCCATGTGTTCAATGTCGGAACAACAAGGAGTACTCTTCCTCGAAAATAATTCGCGGCCACCTGGTTATGAAAGGTTTCATGCCCAACTATAATTGCTGGACCAAGCACGGGGAAAGAGGGGTTATGATGGAAGACGGTGAAGAAGAAGATGATGATAACAACCATCATCATATGTTTCCTGAATACAGTGATACTGCAATGGAAGACAATAAAGAGGAAGGAGGTGAAGAACCGGCATCAGATGAGCTCGCTGATGAACTTGGTAGGGTCATTTATGATGCAAAGCGAGACTGTGAAACAGAAAATGAGAAGTTGAAGTTAGAGGGCATGTTAGAAGATCACAAGAAATTGTTGTACCCAAATTGTAAAGATGGCAGCACAAAGCTCGGTACCACACTGGAATTGCTGCGATGGAAGGCAGAGTGTGGTCTAACTGACTCCTCATTTGAAAAGATGCTAAAAATAATGAAGCCGAAGTTTCCAAAACATAACGAACTTCCCGAGAGTACGTACGAAGCAAAGAAGACTCGCTGTCCTCTAGGATTAGATGTGCAGAAGATACATGCATGCATTAATGACTGCATCCTCTATCGCGTTAAGGAGTATGAGAATTTAGATAAATGTCCGGTATGCAATGCATTGCGGTATAAGATCAGACGAGATGACCCTGGTGATGTTGAGGGAGAGCCCCTCCGGAAGAGGGTTCCTGCTAAGCTTACGTGGTATGCTCCTATAGTACCAAGGTTGAAACGCATGTTCAAAAACAAAGAGCATGCCAGGTTTTTGCGATGGCACAAAGAAGACCGTAAGAAAGACGGGAAGTTGAGACACCCTGCTGATGGGTCACAGTGGAGAAAAATCGAGAGAGACTTCCCGGACTTTGCAGGTGACGCAAGGAACTTATGATTTGGTCTAAGTACGGATGACATGAATCCTTTTGGAGAGCAGAGCTGCAGTCACAGCATCTATCCCGTGACTCTATGTATCTACAACCTTCCTCCTTGGTTGTGCATGAAGCATAAGTTCATTATGATGCCAGTGCTCATCCAAGGCCCGTAGCAACCGGGCAACGGCATTGATGTGTACCTTAGGCCATTAGTGAAGAACTCTTACAGCTGTGGGGCAAACCAGATGTACATGCGTGGGATGAGAACAAACAGGAGCCATTTGACCTACGAGGGTTGCTTTTTGTAACCATCAATGATTGGCCTGCTCTTAGTAACCTTTCAGGACAGACAAGCAAGGGATATAAGGCATGCACGTACTATTTAGATTAGAATAAAGGTATATATTTGCATAAATGCAAGAAGGTTGTGTACCTGGCGAATCGACGATTTCTTCCGACCAATCATCCCATAAGGAAGAAAGGCAAGCATTTCAAAGGTGAGGCAGATCACCGGAAGAAGCCTAAACTCCCTGCTGGTGATGTTGTTTTTGGTATGGTCAATGACATAGAAGTAATCTTTGGAAAGTAATCTTTGGTATGGGAAGACAAAAGATACACCAGAAGCACGGGAGGACCAACAAATTATGAAAGACCCAAAGAACATGCATACACAGAACAAGACGGATAAAGGGCGTCACTTAAGTCATGCTAGCTATGCTCTTACCAAAGAAGAGAAGGAAATCTTTTTGAAGTCCTTTACAGTATCAAAGTGTCGTATGGCTTCTCATCTAATATAAAGGGGATAATAAATATGGCAGAGAAAAAGTTCCAAAACCTGAAGTCTCATGACTGTCACGTGATTATGACGCAGTTGCTTCCGATTGCAATGAGGGGGCTTCTACCGGAAAATGTTCGAGTACCCATTGTGAAGCTATGTGCATTCCTCAATGCAATATCTCAGAAGGTAATCAATCCAGATATTCTGCCAAGGTTACAGAAGGATGTGGTACAATGTCTTGTTAGTTTTGAGTTGGTGTTCCCACCATCCTTCTTCAATATTATGACGCATCTCCTGGTTCACCTAGTGGAAGAGATTTCCATTCTCGGTTCTGTATTTCTGCACAATATGTTCCCCTTTGAGAGGTTCATGGGAGTCTTAAACAAATATGTTCATAACCGTGCTAGACCAGAAGGAAGCATCTCCGAGGGATATGTAAAGAGGGGGTCATTGAGTTTTGTGTTGACTTTATTTCTGACCTTAAGCCGATTGGTGTTTCTGACTCGCGGCATTAGGGGAGACTAAGTGGAAAAGGCACGCTGGGAAAGAAAGCAATGATATGTAGGGACGGGGATTCTTTCACTAAAGCAGACTACACAGTTCTACATAATTCCACCTTGGCAGCTCCGTATATCGAGGAACACAAGAATATTGTACGCTCCAAAAACCCGGGGAAGCCTGACTCATGGATTACAAATGAACACATGAAGTCTTTCGGTGGTTGGATGCGGACACATCTCAATGACACCACTATTGGAGATCAGCTATACTTGTTGGCCGTGTCACCATCTTCTACTATATTGAATTTCCAAGGGTACGAAATAAATAAGAATACAACATTCTACACGATCGCCCAAGATAAAAAGAGCACCAACCAAAACAGTGGTGTTCGCTTTGATGCAACGGACGAGAATGGGCAAAAGGACACATACTATGGTTACATAGAGGAGATATGGGAACTAGACTATGGAGTCTCTTTTAAGGTCCCTTTGTTTCGCTGCAAATGGGTCTGAATGGGGAAGGCGTAAAGATAGACCAGTTATACGGAATGACAACAATGGATCTCAACAATCTTGGTTATAGAGATGAACCATTCATCCTAGCCAATGATGTGTCTCAGGTTTTCTATGTGAAGGACATGTCCTCCAGACCGAAAAAAAGAAAAATATGCAAACGAATACATCATATGATGAGCCAAAGCGTCACATAGTTCTTTTAGGGAAAAGAAACATCGTGGGAATCGAGGACAAGACAGACATGTCAGAAGATTATAATAAGTTTGATAAAATTCCGCCCTTCACAGTGAAAACTGACCCAAGCATTCCGTTAAGTAAAGAAGATGCTCCATGGTTACGTCTGAAGCGATCATAAGGAAGGACATATGCCAAGAAGTTCATGCTCATATTGTGTACCTCTAGTTCATGTCTGGCCGGTCGGCTGCATATTGTGAACCTAAATGTCATGAGACATGATAGCTCATTTTGTGAAGGATATCTTATGATGTTTCCAATTTTCCAATTTTAATAAATGTATTGAGTGTTAGTCCCGGTTTGTGGCTTGACCGGGATTATATATAGGGGGCCTTTAGTCCCGGTTTTGTAGTCTCGATTTTTAATATTAATAAATTTCTTGAGTGTTAGTACCGTTTTGTGGCTGGACCCGGACTAAAGGGGGCCTTTAGTACCGATTCGTAGAACGACTTTCCCAAACTATGAAGAAGTTGTCCCGACTCGTACTTACCATTAAGATCTGATCTCCAAACGTGAGTGGTCATATATTAGGGAGTGCCTCTATGACCAGTTTGTTGGAGATGCCGGAGGACTGGGATCCGACGGCATCTCTCTCAAACTGGCCGTAGTGGTGTCCCTGCTCTCGCACACCATCTTGCAGCTTGTAACTTCTCTAACTAGATCAATACACCTAGGAGCTAACTAATTTCACATATTAGGAAGTGCCTCTATGACCAGTTTCTTGGAGATGCCGGAGGACTGGGATCCGGCGGCATCTCCCTGAAACTGGTCGTAGTGGTGTCCCTGCTCTCGAAAACCATATTGGAGATGCCTCAATCTGGCTGGAGGACTGGACCCATAAGGATTCCTATTTATAGTACAAACAGCTTGGCATAGTGTCGACACTTACGACATAATGTCGATACTCACCCCTATTATTAGTACCGGCTCGTGCTTTGTCACGGTTGGTGTCTCCAACCCGGACTAAAGGTTCATCTTTAGTCCCGGCTGATGACACCATCCGGGACAAGGTACAAGCCGCACGACATAATGTCGACACTCACCCCTATCATTAGTGCTGCCTGGCCTAGCCTGCCTAAATCCCTCCAACCGGGACTAAAGATGAACCTATCATGTTCGACGTTTCATGGCTTTTGGTCCAAATGACCGATGTTTTGTGCTGAATCACGGCATAGTTTGTGATGCTGTGCCCATATTATGCATGAATGTGGACATTGGTATGGAGAACAATGTTGCAGGAGGAAGTTTTCCTTTTTGTCGCACGGAAAAGCCATTTTCCATTTTCCGAGTGCAAAAAACGGGTCGTTTTGTGAAGTAACCACCAAAATGTTGTTTCAGAATGGTAACGTCCCATTTTTATAAAATACTAGACCACCTTACATAGACTATCTCCCAACCGGGACATCTCAAACCCTAAACCCTAAACCCAAGTTTCTTCCCGCCATTTTTCTTCCTGCCATTTCTTCTCGCGATTTCTTCCCGCAGTTTTTTCCCGCCATTTCTCTTTTTGCCATTTCTTACCATAGTTTTCTTCCCGCCATTTCTTGGTACATATATGTAGGATTGGCTACCATTGTCATTGCAAATCTCTAGACTCATATCTGCAACCTCATCACTCTTTCCCATGGCTTCCACCATACGACTAACCCCAGGGAGGCGGAGGCGCTTTGCGCCTCGAACTACCCCTGCCCACCGGGCTACTGCGTCCCCGTCGGCTGGATGCTGAGCGTCGGAGGCATGTCGGTTCCTCCTGTCCCTCTAGGTGTGGTGGGCCGGATGGCCATCACGAACCACTACTACTTCGAGCTCACGCCGGAGCAGCGGAGGAATCCCAACTGGCATCCCGACTATTTCCTGACTTGGGAAGCCTTCTTCAGGGATCGGCGTGAGAGGGCGCTCGCCAGGCACGAGGAGGATGGCCCACCTCCTCCGAACTTCAACGAGGCTGGCCGTCGGCTGTGGTGGCGCGACCGGACTCTCCAGAGCGTCATGGCCTACGACACGGCCGCCGACTCTAACCCTCGTCTGCGCTACCCTCAAGTCCAGCCCACTCGTACTCAGCCTTCAAGGTTCAACTACGGCGACCCCGACGACGACATCGATGACGACCGCGGAGAGTACGACGACTACAGTGGCGAGTATTACAGGTGCATGCAGGAGCATGACTGAATCACTCCAACATTGCAAAACAAGTTCGACCGATTGTGACTTAATCTGGCCATGTATCTTAATTTTTAGTTTTTCTATGTAACTTAATCTTCAGTCGTGCTTTACGTAACTTAGTGTTAGTTGCGTTATGTACTTTAATTCCAGTTCTATCGTAATAAAATTTTCTTCCCGCCCATTATTTCCCGTCCTTTTCTTCCCGCCCATTAATATATAAAAAATATAAGTTAATTCATTTTTAACTTTTAATGGTTCATAGTTTAAATGGTTACATTAATTATTTTTAAAAATAGAAAATGGTTTTGAATTAGTTATTCAAATCCAAACACTTTTTATGTTTAAAGTTTTTCTAAATTCCAAATTAATATTCAAAAAATATAAGTTAATTCATTTTTAATTTTAAATGGTTACATTAAATATTTTTAAAAACAGAAAATGGTTTTGAATTAGTTATTCAAATCCAAACACTTTTTATGTTTAAAGTTTTTCTAAATTCCAAATTAATATTCAAAACATATAAGTTAATTCATTTTTAATTTTAAATGGTTCATAGTTTAAATGGTTACATTAATTATTTTTTAAAACAGAAAATGGTTTTGAATTAGTTATTCAAATCCAAACACTTTTTCTGTTTAAAGTTTTTCTAAATTCCAAATTAATATTCAAAAAATATAAGTTAATTCATTTTTAATTTTAAATGGTTCATAGTTTTGAATTAGTTATTTTTAAACACAGAAAATGGTTTTGAATTAGTTATTCAAATCCAAACACTTTTAATATTCAAAAAATATAAGTTAATTAATTTTTAATTTTAAATGGTTCATAGTTTAAATGGTTACATTAATTATTTTTAAAAACATAAAATGGTTTTGAATTAGTTATTCAAATCCAAACACTTTTTATGTTTAAAGTTTTTCTAAATGCCAATTAAATATTCAAAAAAATTAAGTTAATTCATTTTTTATTTTAAATGGTTCATAGTCTAAATGGGTATATTATTTATTTTTAAAAACAGAAAATGGTTATGAATTAGTTATTCAAATCCAAACACTTTTTATGTTTAAAGTTTTTCTAAATTCCAAATTAATATATATAAAATATAAGTTAATTCATTTTTAATTTTAAATGGTTCATAGTTTAATGGTTACATTAATTATTTTTTTAAACAGAAAATGGTTTTGAATTAGTTATTTATTAAATCCAAACACTTTATATGTTTAAAGTTTTTCTAAATTCCAAATTAATATTCAAAAAATATAAGTTAATTCATTTTTAATTTTAAATGGTTCATAGTTTAAATGGTTACATTAATTATTTTTAAAAACAGAAAATGGTTTTGAATGAGTTATTCAAATTCAAACACTTTTATGTTTAAAGTTTTTCTAAATTCTAAAGTAATTATCATTTAAAAAACATTACAAATTTAAACCCCAAAATAAAAAATAAAGCGGGAATAGAGAGAAAATTCCTGAAAAAAATTGAAAATAGGGTCATACGTCCCGGTTGGAGCCACCAACCGGGACTAAAGACCCCTACGCGCACCCCTTGGGCTGATAAAAAAAGTGGAGTATATGTCCCGGTTGGTGGCTCCAACCGGGACGTATGACCCTTTAGTCCCGGTTGGAGCCACCAACCGGGACAAAAGGCCCTTCCTTTAGAACTTGCACGCCTGTTCTTCTTCTTCCCCATCTCACTTCTGTGCTTCATCGACGCGCGCACAGGAGATGCCGCCCCACAACGCCGGCAAGCTGCCCGAGCTCCGCCTTGCTGACCCTGCCACGAGCTCCGCCTCGTTGCCCTCTATCTCCCCGCAAAAGGAATCGAAGAGGGGCATCTGCAATCGTCGCCATCGATGCCATCTTCCTGGTCACCGACGACCGCTGCCGTCGACATCGCCTTCGATCTAGACCTCGCGCGGCCTCCCCGAGTCCTTCGTCCGATCCGTGGTGAGCTGCTGGTCCCCTAGGACCACTCCCTCGACCCCCTCTCCCTCTGTAGTCGTTGCTCACCGTCGACCTGTGCGTTCTGCCGCCGTGCGCCGCCGTTATCCTTGCTCCGGTGACCAAAACATAGCGGTGCTGCCACCATTAGGCTTGCCTTTATCGCCTCGTTCGAGTAGGCTAGATCTCGTCGCCCCACGCGCCCTCCTTCGCCATCGCCGATGACCATCCGACGGTGGCCGTTGTGATGACGTCACACTGGCGTCGTCCTGACGTGTCCACGTACCCCGCTGACTTTTGACCGCCCGTGTGGCATGCCGATGTGTCTTCGGCCCCACTGGTTAGTCACTGTGGGTAGCCCCAGACCCGGTGAAAAACTACCCTCGGTGCTGATGTAAAGTGACGCAGTAACTGTTTTAAAATGGTTTAATATTTTCAGAAATTGATATAAACTTGTAAATTCAATAACTAATGATTTATAAGTCAGAAAATAACAAATAATATATCAAAATGTTTAGAAAACTAAGAGCTATCTTGTAGCATCCCGTGTAAAACCACTATTAAAAAAATCGCCTGCATTTATATCTGTGCATCATCATCATATCGGCATGCATGTTTTAACTAAAACTATTTTTGAAAAGCCCCTCTTTGTTTTCTAGATATCCCCCATCTTCATTTTAAATATAAAACCCTGGTGTTTCCGGATGTCTCTATTTGTCAAAACCCTATTTGTAAATGTTTTTATTTTAAAAGAAATAAAATAAATAAATAGATATAAAATACTTTTATCGGGGGAGGCATCCGCAGGACCGGCCCAAAAGCCCAGCCGCAGCCACCTACCACCCCAACCTGGTCAAACCCTAATCCCTCCCCACTCCCTCACCCGCTGCCGCACCCACCCAGTGCACCTCCCTGTGCACAGGCAGCGACACACACGCACAGCCCCGATACTCCCTGGCCACTCCACGTATGACCAACGCGATCAACCACCCTCCCGCGAGCCTGGCCCCACCACTCATGCGATCCCCAGTCCCCACCCTGACCTGTTCCGCTCCCCATCCCTGAAGCCTCCCTCGCTCCGCTCGCTTCCCAGGGCCGCCGTCGCTTGCAAGCCTACCTCCAGCCGCTCGCCTCCTCCTGCGCAACATCGTCCCCGCCACCTCCCCTCTCCCCACACCGGCAACCTCCCCTCGCTGCCTTGCGCCTGTTCCTGACCCCCAGGCCTCTCTCCGGCTTGGCTCCCTGGCCATGGCGCAGCTGCCAGGGCCCTCTCCCCTCTCTGTTCGACTGCCTCCCCAGCGAGCCGTCGTCGGCTCACCTCCTCCTCCTCAGCCAGCCCGAGAGCTGCAGCCGAAGCCACGCATCACCATCGCCACTCACCGTCGGAGCCCTTGCACGTCGCCGCCCCTGTCCGCGCGGCACAGCCAGGCCCTCCCGTGTCCGCCTCTGCCCCGATGACCGGCCTCCATCCTTGCCCCCGGGCCCCCTCGTCGTGTCTAGCCGCAGCGCTGACGCCGGCGCCCGTCACCTCTTCCCCGCTTCCCGGCAGAGCATTGGCCTTCTTGATCTTTCCTCTATCCACCTCGGCATGGGCACCACATCCCTCTGCTTCTATTCTGGACACACTCGGTTGCTGTCGACACCAAGTATGAAGGACCATGCTGTTAGAGCCTCAGTGTTTCATAATAGTCACGGACTTTTGCAACCTCAAGCGCTACAATTTGGCTACTTGGTGTTTTCAGTGTGGTGAAGACATGGTGGTGTTGGAGTGGCAATGCTGAGTTGATGACCATAGGAAGATTGCTGATGCAATTCCTCGACATCAAGTCCGTCGTCGACCATCAACGCCGAACCGAAGACCGCGGAACACCAAGCTCTTCCTCCCGGAGTCCGAAGACCAAACCCGAACCCCTCCGAACACCAAGATCATCAATCCAATATGTGACCCCTATCTTATCCGCCCCTATTTTGTAATATAACATCTATCTTGTTGCATAATTAAATTGTCATGCTTGCATACATATTGTGGGTGTTTGGGGGTGTTTTAACGATTCACCTAAATTAAATATGGAGGTCATATGCGTGCAAATCTAGTCTAATATTGGCCCCATTTAAATTTGTGTAGTGAATCGATGCCATGTTTTCGTCTTGTTAATACAACATTTAAATTGCGGGGTATCGAAACAACTTGAACCTATTAAATTATCGTCAGGACCCCGATTCCGCTTAATATGACCTAATTGCATCGCACCTTTGACATATCATACATCATACATCATCATGCCTGATCTTCTGCCGTAGTATTAAATATTGCATCCGGTGTTTCTACTAGTGCTTTGCTTCTTCACGGATTAGGCCAATGAGTTGATGTGAGTGTCGACCCGATCTTCGGATGAACCTTCAGCAATGTTTTCAGGCGATCATCCTCCCCCTTTCTACCTATTTTACATTTATAGTCTTTATTTCCTCCTGTTGATCTATTGCTATCTGTGTTGCGATGCTATAGATTCCGTACCCCGTTATACTTCCCTGCAGCCCTTATATTGCCATGGACACATCCTATTACATGTTGTTTGGTAGATAGATGGCATCGCGAGTCGTAGTTGCTTGCACAGGTGATGTGTCGTGCCGTCGATCTTCCACAGTTGTTGGAGAAATACCGCATGTTTAATATTGGAGATGATCATGGTTTTAATTAATGTTTAATAACTAAAATTGAAGTAGGTAAATAATGCAGCGGCAGAGGTGGGCAATAGATGTTATTTGGTTTTTACCCGTCTACTTGTGTCCCGTAGGACCCCGAGTACTTGATACTTGTTCTTTGAATATTCACACTATCCGCATGTGGGACCATGAATCCCCTTAGCCAGAGCTCGAGTCATATATCATTTCTTGGGGCCACAAAGTAGTTTGGGGATTTATTACTATCTTGTTCCTATGCCATGCTTTACTGCTTTATTTACTATTGCGCGTGGAGCGCCTGTACTATTTTGGATCGCGGCACGATTACACGGTATCGACAAGCCTAGTCACACTTTCGGGTTCCCAGTCGTTTATAGCCGTTCTCGCAAACCTCTGGGTCCGTCTCGGAGCCGGCCAACTTCGTCGCGGGTAGCTTGGTGGGGTGGCCCCCTGAAATATTATATGAATCTTGCAATTGCTCTGTCGTGATGCCTCATTGGGTTTTCATTTGTTTTTTCTCGAGGTTGATCGTGCGTGTGTTGCTATTTGTGCCCCCCTGCAGGGTATAACTTTCTGAAAGCCGTGTCCACGATTATGGACGACTTGGAGCACAGTATCTCGATTATAGACAACTATAACTAAAATAGTGCTATAAATTTGACTTTATAATGACTAGTAATGAGCTTAAATATAATGGAATGGCTAAATAAAAGTGCCAACAAGTACTGGATTTGGGTTGTCACCTGTTACCATTGCATCTGACTAGTAAGTATTGCAACTACAACGGAATGGTTAACTAAAACTGCCTACTGTTTATAATATCAGGAGGACTCATGCTATCTATATCTGACTAGTAATCGCCGCAACTATAACGGAATGAATAAAACTGCCAACTATGTGAGTTCCTCGGTTGACTTCCTCGTTTGGTCTCGAGGGGGAAATACCAGGATGGGTATGCTTGATGATAGTTTCAGGTTGGATCCGAATAGGTCTTTCTTATCCCTATCTGATAGCCGCCAGTTGTTTTGAGTCTCTATAGGTTGTTTACTGCATGCTGCGCTGCCACTTCAGTCCACCATACCTATGTAGGCGAGGACCGCCGAATTCTAGTCTCGCCATGTACTGGCCTCAGTACTGACCGCTCTCTTTTTCCTTTGCCCTTTGTCGGCACCCCTTTTGTTTAAGCAGGTTTTGAGATCGACGTTGTTAGCAGGGTTACCCTTCTGGCTTGGCCTGGGCAGGGTTATGGACGCCATTGGTTATTCTTCAGGGCTCTTAGCTCGATTTGCATCTTGTCCGTACTCGGACGCTGTATCGGTTAAAGGTGATTTGGATCTTTGTATTGTATATCTGAATTCTTGACTCTTTGAGTCATTGTTGTATATATCTGTTTCGTTTGGTTCCATCGTGGACTATTGTGTAATGGTATTACTTCATTTTCCACCCGCACAAAAGTGCTTGGTGGGCACCTTTGAATCGTTTCTATGCGGGTTTGGTGGAGATTGCTGAAACTTACATAGGGCCGATTCCGAGGGTGTTACATAGTGGTATCAGAGCTCAGCAGTTACGATACCCTACTGGTCACTACTAGAGAAAAGCCTATCCGAGGCGCACCAAAAAGCCTATCCGAGGCGCATATCACATGTGCCTCTAGCTTCAAGCCTCGGGTATTTCTTATGCGAGGCGCATCTGATATGCGCCTCGCATATGTGAAGTATAGGAGGCGCATATCAGATGCGCCTCGCATATGTTTGAGAATGCGCCTCGGGTATTTATAGTATATGCGCCTCGCATATGTTTCAGAATGCGCCTCGGGTATTTATAGTATATGCGCCTCGCATATGTTTCAGAATGCGCCTCGGGTATTTATAGTATATGCGCCTCCTATAGTATCCTATATGCGCCTCCGGTAATATTTTCGAAATTCAAGTTTTACAGACCACTATAAATAATAATATACAGATATTCAAATATACAATATAGTCTACAGAATTTTTCAGAAACTTGCATTTTGCCAAAGCATAATAGAACCAACATGAATACAATACATTACACATCAATCATGACATACAAGTTCATACATCAAGTGTTTGTGCCACAAGTTCACACCTCCGAGTACAAGTTCACAATCACATTACACCTTCGAGTACAAGTTCACAATTCACATTACAACTCCAACGACGTAGCTCTACCTAGATGAAGTAGAACACAACCTACAATGAAGAACAACAAGGTGGTGATCACGAGGAAGTTCCTCCACTTCTTCCTTCCATGCCTCCTCCACTTCTCTTCCGCCACCTCTCTACTCTCATAGCCTTGGTAGCTGTTGCCCGAGAAGTTGTTCACTTGCTTCTGGCAGTCTTTCCACTCCTCGTACACACCTGGAACCCGACCGACGTACACGACATAACACCTCGGCATCTCCTACACATAATAAAGATGATATTACTTATGTCAGTGGAAAGCAATAGCTAGCAGTTCACAAAGATAGAATCATGCATATATATATATATGGGTGCAACAAAATGTAAGAAATCACGTTCTAATCATCGGCATTTCGAAGAAAGACCAAAAAAAAGCAAACCAATAATGACTTGGATTAGTGCCTCATACTTAGATTGGGCACGGAAATAACAATGCTCGCTGTTCGATCTCATGCGGCAAGTAGAGTATATGCCCAAATTACTAGTCTACTTGGCACACAAGATCGAACAGCGGCATAGTCATACACGTGACACCACAACACGTTCTAATCATCGGCATTTCGAAGAAAGACCAAAAAAAAGCAAACCAAGAATGACATGGATTAGTGCCTCATACTTAGATTGGGCACGGAAATAACAATGCTCGCTGTTTGATCTCGTGCGGCAAGTAGAGTATATGCCCAAATTAATAGTCTACTTGGCACACAAGATCAAACAGCAGCATAGTCATACACGTGACACCACAACACGTTCTAATCATCGGCATTTCGAAGAAAGACAAAGAAAGCAAACCACAAGAAAGTAGGGAAGCAATGACAAATGAAAAGCAACAAGCACTTAAAATAGTTCGTAACACAAATAACTAGCTAGTGTCTCTCACAATCAAGTTCAACGGTTGACGAAACATATTCTAGAGGTTTTGCTAGGCAAGTTTAACACAGTGATAAGAGGTTACAACACGAGTTCGGAACTAACAGCTAGGTACCTAGGCAATGCAATCATGAAGTCTTCTTCGGCTCTTGAGTCGGCTTTGGGGGGGCATTGATGAAGCCCGACCGAGTTTTTGCCATTTGCATGAACATCCTGCCGTCACCCTGCTGCGCTAAGCGTTCATCTATCTCCCTGTTGGATGGTGTATAGCCGCCGTGGAAGGTGCCTCCGGCTTTTATGACTCCCTGGTACACGATTGTCGCGATCTCCTCCTGGATGTTGATGAAGTGTTGCCTGAGGTTGCGAGCCTGTATGCATGCAAGCTTTTCAGCCCACTTCACGAGGTCAGATGGCAGCGTTTTGGTCTCCATGTCATTAAAGAACGCCTTCATGTGGTAAATGGCGTAGAAGGCATCCTTCCCACTGCCAGGCGGCTGCTTGACGCAGGCAAACTTCATTGTGTGGCGAAACACGTGCGCGCCGAACTTTACATGTGGCCTTGCCGGTTTGACGCCTCCTGCTGCGACGTAGCCGGTGAGAGCGCCATCAAGAATTTTCTTGATATTGGTGTAGTTTTTTTGGATCGCACTGTTTGAGTCGAGGTACAAGGCTGTTGAGTGTTTCAAATTCAAGCTTATGAGCACACAGCCTGTCCGATCATCCTCCGTGATGGGATGGTAGGGAAGGAGAATCACATCCTTGTCCGAGTATGTTTGCAGGAAGTTTGAGAGGTAGTCGGTCGCCAGATCTATGGCCTCAGCATCTTTTAGGACGGCGTCACGCATGAAGTAGGGATCCACTATCTGGATGCCCGGGATCTTGTCTCTGGTGATCTCCATGGCCATATTGAGGGAGAACAGCCTGACCAGGGTATTGTGCAGTCGAAACCCGTTCAACATGTCAAACAGGTCGGTATGCCGCACGTAGAAGATATCCCCGGGGGGTACAGTGACGAAGCACGGCATATGAGAAGGCACCTTAGCCTTGAAAACGAGGTACGACTGATCGTTGTCGCGAATGCGGCACTCCTCATTTGTGAGACATCCATAATGAATACTACGCATATGCGAGCCTGCGACCTCGAGCATCGATTTACACATCATCGGTACACCTGCCACGTGCTGCTGATTCCTGGCTTGCCCCACAGCGCCGTCCCGGAAAAGAGGATTTGGATCCTGGCCCCGATCACCCTTAGGCTTCCTTTTGCGACCCTTCTTGCTCTTTACGACTTCGGCCACTGCGTTCACCTCACCGACCGTCTTATGGAGGGTGCCGGGGCTGATCAAAGGAACTACTGGCCTTGGAGGCTCGGTGAAGGGGACAGGTGGTGGCGTCTCCTGACTAGTTGGGAAGAGACGCACCTTGCAAGGGGGTTTCGCTGGTGCTGGTTGGGTCTCGGCAACTTGATGTGTGCCTGATGGTCCCGGCTCATACAAATCAGAAAACCTTGTGTTAACAAACTGGTCACCGTAGTTCGGGTCAATTTCTTCATCATCATCGGGATTCTGTGCCATGTTGTCCAAGTCTCCCATCTCGAAGTCTTCATCATGTGCTGGTTGTGCTGCCTCTAGGTGATGTTGAGCTGGTCCTCTGTCCCCAAATGGATCTGGCTCTTCGGCCATAGGTACAAGTAGCCGAAGCCAGTATTGAGGACCGCTGTCGTGTCCTCATCATCCCATCCTTGAGGTTGAGAGGGAGGTTCCACTTGCTCGTAGCCCGGAAGCACCATACTGTATTTGACCCTCATCATGTCAAGTGGCATTGTGACATTGTGCATTTTGCGGTTCTCTGGTTGAACAATAGTACCCTTGGCAACATCCATCAACTGGCCGCCCACCCAATGCATTAGAGTGCAAGGAGTGTCTCCCTGCGAAAGATCGACATGTAGGCCGAGCGTTAGAAAAACATAGATCAAGTCATCGGTGTGGTTGAGCCTCCCAACTCTCGCTTTAATTAGTTAGTTACCTTGAGGGCGTCAAACTCGGCCAATGTCGAGGCACCGACGCCGACAGGCTTGACCATGCAAGTGGCGGAGTGGCTGCCTGATGGCACGGTGGTGCGGGCCGGCGCCTTCGCCGCAGTGGGCAAGTTAAGCTCCGGAGCTAGAGGAGTCTCCACCACCACCGGCCCTGCTGGAGGAGTCACCAACGCCTCCGGCCGCGCCACATTGTCCGATTGGGCGCTGTTGAGGTTGGGAACCGGTGGCGGCCCCCGTTTACCACCCTTCTGCCACTTGTTGTACTTTTCCATGTAGACGGGAAGGATGGTGTTGAGCTTCTCGTTCACTTGTGAATGGACTTGTGACTGGACTTGTGACTGGACTTGTTCTTGGAACTTTGTCTCGGCAGCCGACACAGCCTTGTTCACGTCATCTTGGACTATATTTGGAAAGGCTTCCACCTGTTCCCTTAGGAGTTTTACCTCGGCGCTTTCGGCCTTCTTGCCCTTCCGCTCCGGGGTGCCATAGTACTCGGACCATGATATGCCGCCAAAGCCGACCACACGACCAGCCGACGGGGCCGCCAGGGGATCGACACTCTTGGTCCGGTTCAGCACCCTATTAAAAGTGGTGTCCCACTTGGCGACAGGCGGTGGCGCTGACCCCTGGGATGAGGAGCTCCTACACTCCTCGTCCTGCGCACAAGGAACGCGAAGCATTTGATCAGAAAACTGGACTTCATTGATTAATCATGAATGCAATTAATCGACTTGCATGCAAACTACTTACATATTTTTGCATGAAGTCCGTCACCCTCGGAGCAAAGGGGTCGGCGGGCTCCGAAGAATAATCAGAACCCCCTTTCTTCGGCGGGGCAAACCGGGCCCTGACGAAGTTCTTTGCCTGCTCCTCCTTTATGTCGTCAAAGGGACGTGTCAACCCCTTTGCACGAGCGTCGGCGTCCTCGTTATCCCATTTGGGCCTCGCGGCTCTATAACCGCCGGAGCCGAGATGGTGGGTACCAATGTTTAGGGATCTCATATTCTTGCCCTTCTCAGTCCTGGCCTTGCCCAAGGCGGAGTTACATCTGGCCTTGAAAACATTGTAATCTTCTTCCTTGACCAGAGGCTCCTTCTTGACGAGCTCTGGATAACTTAGCTTCTCCTCGAAAATCAGATTCTTCACCCGAGCCTTCCAATTTGACAAGGCCTTGGTCATCCTCCCGAGGGCATACTTGTTCACCGGATTCCCTTTGAGATTGTCATTATTATACTTGTTTTCCTCATCACCCGGGAACGCGTATCTTGCGTGCAGCTTCCAAAAAAGCTGGATGAGGAAACCCTTGTTCTCTTCGGCCTTCAGGTTCTCCATGTTGATCGTGACGGTGTTCCGGAGGATTGCCGCGAGATGGTTAGAGTAACCCCCAACAAATTCTTCTGGCTCCAAAGGCGCACTTTTAGGGCTCACGCTTGTGATGATGGACCTTTTGAGGTCGACCACGATCGGGGTCCGATCCTTCCGAGACTTCTTCCATGCGCTACCACCGTCTGTAGTAGCTTCACCGCCGCCATCAGTGGGAGTGGCGTCGCCATCGGCGTCCCCCATCTCCTCATTGCCCGACGAGGTATCCTCGTCCTCCTCCATCTCGTCGTCCCGCGGAACAAATTCCGGGGCCTCTAGGGATTCCATCTCCTCCTGCTGCTCCCAAAAGGGCTTCTGGCTAGAAGGGCCCGGATCCGACATTTCTAAACACACAAATAAATGAAACTAATAAGCACAAAAATTCACAGAAAATTTTGGCATGAACTTTGCTAATTTTCTATGTCTAGGAGTGCCAGAAATTCACCGGAACGAAAATGAATCAACATTCCGGCGAAACATTGGCAACTCAAAAAGAAAAACCTGCACAAAAAGGATCAAAACACAGCCATCATCACAGCCATTTTGCTAGCATACATACACAAACACCATGTATATATATCATGCTCCAGGCCATACATACACAGAGGCACCATGTATCATCTGTTTGCTTGTCAACAACCTGAGCATGAATAGTACAGTTACCAGGAACTAAAGGAATAAATGATCAGAAGCTCAAATGTACAGAACTGCAGGGAGAAAAAAAGCACCATGTATCATAAGCTCAAATGTACAGAACCTGATAACTGCATGAATAGTACAGTTATCAGAAGCTCAAATGATCAGAAGAACCATGTATCATACACAGAGGCATGGTCTCTTTGACAGGGAAACTACAATGCCCAGCAGAACGAGGTGATGATACACCCGTGTCCCAAACGAGGTGATTTAGTTTCACCAAAACCCATGGGAATAATGCCCAGCAGAACACCAGAAAATCCTGCTGCCAAGGGGGTATCGCCAGACAACATCGTCTATTATAAGTATATATGGACATGCTACGAACTTAATTACAATCAGATGAATAAGACATGATAAAGGCACATATTTTGCTGAGTTTAAACTTAATAAGGGCACATCCTGCAGCACATCTACAATGTCAGTATGTCTACTGACTAGACAAGGGTTCCACATTTCCTAAGAAGCCAAAAATCCATGGGAATAATGCCCAGCAGAACACATCCCATAAGAAACTAAGTTTAAACTTAATAAGGGCACATCCTGCAGCACATCTACAATGTCAGTATGTCTACTGACTAGACAAGGGTTCCACATTTCCTAAGAAGCCAAAAATCCATGGGAATAATGCCCAGCAGAACACATCCCATGATGATACACCTCGTTTGGTGAAGCTCAAATGAGAAACTAAGATACTGAAAACAGAGAAACTTAAGAAAGAGAGGAAAACCTAAAAAGGGGGACTAAATAGGACAATACCAAACAGCATGGTCTCTTTAACACTCAGTTCCAACATCTACTAGCTAACAACCACCACCCATCAAGAATAAGCAAAGATAGATTGAAGAAACAAAATCATATATCTGGCCAATGCCCAATGGGGTCAAACGCACAACACGCTGCCACTTCTTGCTGGGGAAAGAGACATGAAAAAATTCAAACAAACTTGACCAGGCAGAGAAAAAGAAGAGAAGGCCAAGAAATTCTGCTTTTCTCAAGCAAAGAGTAATATAACTCGAGAATTAGAATGTCCACAAGTCCTTTTTTAGGCCAAATACATTATTCGGCACCACACTTTAACCCACCAAGCACCATTGCAGACACTGAACCATGTCAAATACAAATATACAACTGCAATGTTGGACAAACAATCTCAATTTTCAAATATTAGAAGATCAATGGCTCGACACCCGAAAAATCTTAGAACCTGGAGTACCGCTATGAAGTACTCAAATAAGAGATACATAAATCAAGTGTATACACACTAGTTTAAGGATCACAAGCCTCTTTTACTCAAGGGCATTATGCCTCGTAAACAGAGATAAAGATCCCATAAATATTGGGTTTGCAAGCAAGATTTCTACAAGGCAAAATCCCTCTGGCAGTAATGCCAAACAAGGAGTTAAAAAGCAATATGCACCAGGATCACTGCCAAGGACAACACTATGTTCTGGTTATTAGCCTGATCCAATAAGAAAGAGTGTAATTTCTTGCGAATTTGTACAAGGGTATAACGGATTTCATTTCAGAAAATTCAAATTTTAATAACAGATCGACCAGTAGCAGTAGACAACTGAAGCAAGTTTCGACAGTTAAACCTGGACAGTTAAACCTGATGTGTCTCCCTGGACAGTTAAACCTGATGTGTCTCCTTCCTCTGGAAAAGCCTAGTTCCTAGTCTACAGGTTATCCTTAATCGTTGAACAAATGCCATATGCGCGCCAAGAATAAATTAGAATTAAACATCACATACTTCTGTATATAACTGAAACATACTACGAAGTTTCCAACATAAGAATGTGTTCCCTGCTGAAAATGGAACAAAACAGGTTGCAATCATACTGTTCTTTTGCACTGCTTTTAGACAAAAGGATATTAAGCTTGTCACATTTGCTGTACATTTGCAAATATTTATCGTTTCTCGAGCGAGAGCATTTGTGGTGAAGAACATTGTATGTCAATCTGGTGAAGAACATTGTATGCCATCCTTCAGAGAATCAGAGGCGTGGGTGGGTGGGGGGCGGGGACTCACCGGAGAGAGGGGAAGAGGCGTGGGTGGCGGCGGCGGCGTCGGGCTCCTCCTCCTTCACGGGGACGGCGGCGTCGGGCTCCTCCTCGTTCACGGGGACGGCGGCGCCGGGCTCCTCCTCCACGGGGCGGCGGCGAGCTCCTCCTTCACGGGGCGGCGGGCTCCTCCTCAGTGGCGACGACTTCTATTCCCAGGCCAGGCTCTTGCGGAGGTTGACGCCGCCCTTGGGCTTCCTCTTCTTCGGGGACTCCGTAGGCTCGGGGACTCGCACCGTCGCGCCGCTCGGATCCGCGACCTGAGAAACGCCCGCGGGGTGCTCCAGATCGGCGCCGGCCGCCGACGTCCCTGGAGAAATCGCAGCACGCCGTGTCAGATCGGAGGTAGTACCGACGGACCACTGATTCCCCCAGCAAAATGGAAGGGCGCGGAGAGACGGGGAGACGGCGCGCTCACCTTGAGCTGCGGGGGTCGGTGGGTCGGGGTGCTGGGGCGGCGAGGCGAAGTTGAGGAGGCGAGCTGGGGAGAGAGACGTTGGGGGGTGAGGTGAGGTGAGACGATGGGGGAAGGGGCGGCGGTGAGGAGAGTGGTCTGCGTGCGTATAAAAAAAAGTTCGATGGGTGCCGGTTATGCAAGGCGCATATCGCAAAGTGCGCCTCGTATAATATTACGCGAGGCGCATCTGGGCTAAATGCGCCTCGCATATATGCACTCCTAGACAAATAGGGCAGTGCGCATGTTTCTATCAACTATCACACAGCAGCCTAGTGGTAACATGCCTTGTCCTTCACTGCTGGCCACCCAAGTTCGAATCCTAAGGGGGCCAATTTTTTGGAAATTTTTTTAAAGGCCAATTTTCATGTAAAAGCATACAAATATGAACTATAAAATATACTACAAATATTTTAAATATTCAAATATTGCTAAAACAACAAAAGTGAGTATTCTCAATGAATTTGTCTTGTCGATACATAATATTCTCAATGCAATATTATTATTACACACACATAATGAAAATTAAGAATGTTTTGATACATAATAGTAGGCCACACACACGACTGTTCTTGACAATGGTCGGAGCGCGCTAGCGTTTCTTGACAATGGTCGTCTTCTTGCCCTTCTTTGTCGCGGTTGCATAGGTTAGGTCCGGGACGTCTTCACTACTTCTCTTGAACGTAAGTCCTTTCTTAGGTAGGGTTGTGGTGTACGGTGTTTGGTTGCCATACCCGTCTTCTATCTTCGGGTCGCCGTTCTGGTCAAAGTCTTGCTCGTTGGCGACTCCGTCCATTCCGATAATGTTCCTTTTGCCTCTCCTGATGACAACCCGGCTAGGCTTTGACGGGTCTTTGATGTACCAGCATTGGTCGACTTTGCTAGCCAAAACCCAAGGCTCATTTCTTGCGGGTGCGTTCGCGCTGGTGGTCTTTGACGGTATAACCATCGTGGTGAAATACCGGTCTTCTTTCTCGACGCTCTTGGCCCACCTGACACGGAACATCGGCACCTTCTCTGTAACATAGTCGAGCTCCCAAATCTCCTCGATCCTTCCGTAGTATCTTTCCGGGATGTCGCCGGTGTAGAATATCCCTGTTACCCCTGAGTTCTGGTAATCGCAGTTATTGTCTTTTTCCTCTGTGTAGAACGTGTATCCGTTGATATCGTAAGCCTGATAGGTCATGAGGTTATGCGAGGCGCCCTGTGACAATGAGAATATGAGTTTATCTTCCTCCGAGTACTCGCCCTGCGGTGGATTAGCTATGACCTTCTCCCTAAACCACCGCGTGAAACTGGAGTTGTGCTCCTTGATAACATCTACCAGCGCCCGGGCCCGCATGAGTTACTTGAGGCGCATATGGCCATATGCGCCTCGCATATTCGTGCACCTACCAACACGCGGGCCTACACAGAATATGCGAGGCGCATTTTGGTCATATGCGCCTCGCATATTATCAAATATAGGAGGCGCATATAGCCATATGCGCCTCGCATATTCGTGCACCTACCAACACGCTGGCCCACACAAAATATGCGAGGCGCATTCTGTCTATATGCACCTCGCCTATCTGATATATAGGAGGCGCA
This sequence comes from Avena sativa, assembly GCA_916181665.1. Lineage (NCBI taxonomy): Eukaryota > Viridiplantae > Streptophyta > Magnoliopsida > Poales > Poaceae > Avena > Avena sativa. Next base: position 433,524,198 of record OV702280.1, read on the forward strand.
TATGTCTAGAATGCGCCTCGCATAATATGAGGCTGCTAGATTCTGTCCGTACAGGGATTATAGGAGGCGCATTCTTATCATATGCGCCTCGCCTATTTTTATACTAGAGGCGCATATCGCAATGTGCGCCTCGCCTATTTTTATAGGAGGCGCATATGCTAAATGTGCCTCGCATAAGCATGTCTCCTATAGCCTTTTCTCTAGTAGTGGGTCTAGCCTGTAGGATAACCTAGCTAACGGACGTCATAGAGTGTCAAAACTATTTTAGAAAATCGGTTGGATAGATCTAATTAGGTCTGCTTTTACTCCTTACCCCTCTGCTATTCTCCTCTTACCTCGACGTGTTTTGAATCTACCCCCTTATCTTTTCTTCGAGTCCAGGAATTCTTATGGTTGGGTTTTTGTCGTACCTTCGGGGTTTCGCTTCCTCCTCTTGTAACGGTGCTCTGACATCCGACCTTCATGCTATCTGAGGAATGTTTCATCTGTTAAACCTTCCAGTGGACCCAAAATCCACTAAAATTTTCTTTGTATCTTCCGGTGTTTTCCGACACGACGACATCATCTAAGTCAGAACCGATCAAGAGCCTACATCATTCTTTTGTTTCCGAACCTCGCTTGTCGAGATATTTAGTCTGAATTCCGAGAGTTGGTTGCATAGTTCTCCTATTCATGTGCAGAGTAATGCTTTGGGTGCGCGATGGACTGATCACCATCCGACTACTCTTATCATTCGCTCTTGTACATTGAATCAGAGTATCAAGCAATTTTACTCCTTCCATAGAAGTTAGAGGTGGCCCTACCTTTTGAGACCTCTACCTTCGTCCTTTGTTTTCCGGAGTGTTCTCGCAACGAGCGTGAGCTACACCCTTTGTTGGTGGTGTCATCAATTTCAAGACAGAGAAAGAATCTTTGTTAGTGGTGTCGTGGGGATCTAAACGAAGAGAGAAGATTCAGGTCGCCGGCCTTATTCCCAGTACCATGAGGCGGATCTCGAGGGCGAGATCCATTGTTAGTGGTGTTGAATTGTAGCACCCCGGGTAAAACCACTTCTAAAAAAAATTGCCTGCATTTATATCTGTGAATCATCATCATATCGGCATGCATGTTTTAACTAAAACTAGTTTTGAAAAGCCCCTCTTCGTTTTTTAGATATTCCCCATCTTCATTTCAAATATAAAACCCTGGTGTTTCCGGATGTCTCTATTTGTCAAAACCCTATTTGCAAATGTTTTTATTTTAAAAGAAATAAAATAAATAAATAGATATAAAATACTTTTATCGGGGGAGGCAGCCGCAGGCCCGGCCCAAAAGCCCAGCCGCAGCCACCTACCACCCCAACCTGGTCAAACCCTAATCCCTCCCTACTCCCTCACCCCGCCGCCGCACCCACCCAGTGCACCTCCCTGCGCACACGCAGCGACACACACGCACAACCCCATCCCGATACTCCCTGGCCACTCTGCGTATGACCAATGCGATCAACCACCCTCCCGCGAGCCTAGCCCCACCACTCATGCGATCCCCAGTCCCCACCCCGACCTGTTCCGCTCCCCATCCCCGAAGCCTCCCTCGCTCCGCTCGCTTCCCAGGGCCGTCGCCGCTTGCAAGCCTGCCTCCAGTCGCTCGCCTCCTCCTGCGCAACATCGGCCCCGCCACCTCCCCTCTCCCCACACCGGCAGCCTCGCCCCGCCGCCTTGCGCCTGTTCCTGACCCCCGGGCCTCTCTCCGACATGGCTCCCTAGCCATGGCGTAGCTTCCAGGGCACTCTCCCCCCTCTGTTCGTCGGCCTCCCCAGCGAGCCGTCGTCGGCTCGCCTCCTCCTCGGCCAGCCCGAGCGGCCGAAGCCGTGCATCACCATCGCCACTCACCGTCGGAGCCCCTGCACGTCGCCGTCCCTGTCCATGTGGCACAGCCAGGCCCTCCCGTGTCCGCCTCTGCCCCGACGACCGGCCTCCGTCCTCGCCCCCGGGCCCCCTCATCGTGTCTAGCCGCAGCGCTGACGCTGGCGCCCGTCGCCTCTTCCCCGCTTCCCGGCAGAGCATTGGCCTTCTTGATCTTTCCTCTGTCCACCTCGGCATGGGCACCACAACCCTCTGCTTCTGTTCTGGCCACAGTTGGTTGCTGTCGACACCAAGTATGAAGGACCATGCTGTTAGAGCTGTCAGTGTTTCAGAATAGACACGGACCTTTGCAACCTCAAGCGCTACAATTTGGCTACTTGGTGTTTTCAGTGTGGTGAAGACATGTTGGTGTTGGAGTGGCAATGCTGAGTTGATGACCATAGGAGGATTGATGATGCAATTCCTCGACATCAAGTCCGTCGCCGACCATCAACGCCGAACCGAAGACCGCGGAACACCAAGCTCTTCCTCCCAGAGTCCGAAGACCGAACCCGAACCCCTCCGAACACCAAGATCATCGATCCAATTTGTGACCCCTATCTTATCCGCCCCTATTTTGTAATATAACATCTATGTTGTTGCATAATTAAATTGTCATGCTTGCATACATATTGTGGGTGTTTGGGGGTGTTTCGAAGATTCACCTAAATTAAATATGGAGGTCATATGCGGGCAAATCTAGTCTAATATTGGCCCCATTTAAATTTGTGTAGTAAACCGATGCCATGTTTTCGCCTTGTTAATACAACATTTAAATTGCGGGGTATCGAAACAACTTGAACCTATTAAATAATCGTCGGGACCCCGGTTTCGCTTAATATGACCTAATTGCATTGCACCTTTGACATGTCATACATCATACATGCATCATGCCCGATCTTCTGCCATAGTATTAAATATTGCATCCGGTGTTTCTGCTAGTGCTTTGCTTCTTCACGGATTAGGCCGATGAGTTGATGTGAGTGTCGACCCGATCTTCGGATGAACCTTCAGCAATGGTTTCAGGCGAGCATCCTCCCCCTTTCTACCTATTTTACATTTATAGTCTTTATTTCCTCCTGTTGATCTATTGCAAACAGTGTTGCGATGCTATAGATTCCGTACCCCGTTATACTTCCCTACAGCCCTTATATTGCCATGGACACATCCTATTACCTGTTATTTGGTAGATAGACGGCCTTGCAAGTCGTAGTTGCTTGCACAGGTGATGTGTCGCACCATCGATCTTCCAAAGTTGTTGGAGAAATGTCGCATGTTTAATATTGGAGATGATCATGGTCTTAATTAGTGTTTAATAACTAAAATTGAAGTAGGTAACTAATGCAGAGGCAGAGGTGGGCAATAGATGTTATTTGGTTTTTACCCGTCCACTTGTGTCCGGTAGGACCCCGAGTACTTGATACATGTTCTTTGAATATTCACACTATCCGCATGTGGGCCCATGAATCCTCTTAGCCAGAGCTCGAGTCATATATCATTTCTTGGGGCCACCAAGTAGTTTGGGGCTTTATTACTATCATGTACATATGTCATGCTTTACTGCTTTATTTACTATTCCGTGTGGAGCGCCTGTACTGTTTTGGATCACGGCACGATTACGCGGTATCGACAAGCCTAGTCACACTTTCGGGTTCCCAGTCGTTTACAGCCGTTCTCGCAAACCTCCGGGTCCGTCTCGGAGCCGGACAACTTAGTCGCGGGTAGCTTGGTGGGGTGGCCCCCTGAAATATTATATGAATCTTGCAATTGCTCTGTCGTGATGCCTCGTTGGGTTTTCATTTGGTTTTTCTCGAGGTTGATAGTGCGTGTGTTGCTATTTGTGCCCCCTGCATGGTAAAACTTTCTGAAAGCCATGTCCGCGGTTATGGACGACTTGGAGCACAGTATCTCGATCATAGACAACTATAACTAAAGTAGTGCTATAAATGTGACTTTATAATGACTAGTAATCAGTTTAACTATAATGGAATGGCTAAATAAAAGTGCCAACAACTACTGGATTTGGGTTGTCAACTGTTACCATTGCATCTGACTAGTAAGTATTGCAACTACAACCGAATGGTTAACTAAAACTGCCCACTGTTTATAATATCAGGAGGACTCATGCTATCTATATCTGACTAGTAATCGCCGCAACTATAATGGAATGAATAAAACTACCAACTGTGTGAGTTCCTCGGTTGACTTCCTCGTTTGGTCTCGAGGGGGAAATACCAGGATGGGTATGCTTGATGATAGTTTCAGGTTGGATCCGAATAGGTCTTTCTTATCCCTATCTGATAGCCGCCAGTTGTTTTGAGTCTCTATAGGTTGTTTACTGCATGCTGCGCTGCCGCTTCAGTCCACCATACCTATGTAGGCGAGGACCGCCGAATTCTAGTCTCGCCGTGTACTGGCCTCAGTACTGGCCGCTCTCTTTTTTCCTTTGCCCTTTGTCGGCACCCCTTTTGTTTAAGCAGGTTTTTGAGATTGACGTCGTTAGCAGGGTTAACCTTCCGGCTTGGCCTAGGCAGGGTTATGGACGCCATTGGTTATTCTTCAGGGCTCTTAGCTCGATTTGCATCTTGTCCGTACTCGTATGCTGTATCGGTTAAAGGTGATTTGGATCTTTGTATTGTATATCTGAATTCTTGACTCTTTGAGTCATTGTTGTATATATCTGTTCTGTGGGTTCCATCGTGGACTATTGTGTAATGGTATTACTTCGTTTTCCACCCGCACGAAAGTGTCTGATGGGCACCTTTGAATCGTTTCTATGCGGGTTTGGCGGGGATTGCTGAAACTTGCATAGGGCCGATTCCGAGGGTGTTACATATCTATCTACGCAATCATCATACATTGTCAAGCAACTTAAAAACCCTAGCTTAGGTAAAGAAACATCGACACCCCTTATGTACATGTGGATTTGCTGGTGTGTCCTCGCCAGGGCATCCCGAACCCTTTTAAATCGATGTTGCACCTAGGGTTAGTGTAGGATCTCTAAATCTGTCATGTCATACATATTGATTGCACATTGTATTATGCCATGTATTGATTGCCGCCTTTCTTTCCGGTATCGGTTCTTCGCGATAGGATCCGAGCCCGAGGGTTTCTCCAGGGTTTCTGATATTGTAAATTAATTTTTTTATTGTGTATGTATATATTAGGGTTTCTTCGAATTAGGGTTTATATCTCTCAACACCCTACCTAACATTCCCCCTTAGCTTCTTTGACTTATCCGTTTTTCACCTATGCAGAAAATATGGACCCACACGACAGAGACCAAGAAAAGGAAGAGTTGATCCAAGGTGTGATCCGCGGGGAAGAAAATTTAGATGTATCGACATTTCTGAACAACTCCGGTGAGGGTGATCCTCTTTTTCCCGGAAGAGATGACTTGTTTGAGGTTGAAGGTGATGCCCTCCGCGAGAGAGAAGGCGATGCCTTGTGTGATCGAGAAGACGACCGCTCCGGCGAGGTGAATGTAATATAATTAATTTATTAATTAATCATCTGCTGTCTATATAGAAATAGTAACGATGATCTTTCTTGTTTTAGCCCTCCGGATCGAACAAATCTACTAAAAAGAGCGGACGAGGCCCAACCAAAAAGTTGGAAGACCATGAGAGGTTTAGGATCAAAGATATCGGTGAAGACGACAAACCGACGGCTCCCTTGTTGTCGCAAACAAATTTGTGGCACAATGCGGAGTAATCGTTAGGGACTTCGTCCCGATCACCATTCTATATTGGAATAGGCCTGCTGATGTGGAAGAGGAGGGTACGTTTTTATTTCTCCCTACCGTGGCCAAAGATTTACTGTGGAAGAGGATCATGGTTAATTTCAAACTACCGAAGATAGAGCTGGATCCAAATGCGGAGGATCCAGTTGAGGACGCCTTCGAACATGCGCAAGCCATGGAGATGAAGGTCAGGGAGTAGGCTATGAAGAAGATGGCCCAGTGTTTCACCAACTGGAAGAAAAGATTGCACCTTGACTATGTCGTGAAAGAGAAGACTCCGGATTTCGAGAAGATTCAGTTTTAGAAGATATAACCATTCTGGGCTAAGTTTATGAATTACAAGACATCAGAAAAATCTAAGAAAATATCTGCAACAAATAAGCTAAATGCTGCTAACAAGAAGTATCACCATACTATGGGGCAAGGTGGCTACAGGGCTGGCATTCCTAAGTGGAAGAAACTTGAGGATGAACTACGTGCTAAAAAGATCATCCCAGAGACAGACGATTGGATCGAACGTACAAAGAATTGGTTTTACCGGCATGGGGGCACGTTGGACTCGGAAGGGAAGTGTATATATAACATACGACATAAAGAAGACCCCTTTCCAATCAAGAAGATGAGAAACGTAGTAAAGGCTGTTAAAGATGGGGAATTCATTCCCGATAGAGAGAATGATGAGCTCACACTCGCCCTTGGAAATAAGGAACATGATGGACGAACACGAGGCACAATAGGCTCCAAACCATGGAGCACTGGGTTTCCCGAAGAGAGGAAGAAATATCCTGATATAAGCCGTAAGAGGAGAAAGGACAAGGTGGAAGTTGAAGCAGATATTCAGAAAGAGCGAATGCGTATAATTGAAGAACGAATAAAGCAATAACAAGATCAAATTAACGCACTTAGCCAGCAAGGTACTACCGGCCCATCTCAGCAGCACATGGTGGTAGAACCTGCATTCGATGCTACCGGCCTATCGAATAATCGAAAAAGCAGTGTGGCTTCCACCGAGGTCCCGGGTGATGACGATGACGATGGTGCACCGACGATGGCTCGTGTTGGCTACCCAGTGGATGATATCACACAGATGACACACTGCGAGCTACATGTCAAAGTCGTGAACATATCAATGAAGGTGGCGGTCGGCTATGACTTACCAATTGGACCCACACCAACTTACCATTGTCGTCTGATTCCACTGGGCTACGCTGTTGTCGGGGTGGATGAAATCATGCCCACCTTTCAAGGTTTGAATCTTTACTACCCTGCAGGTGAAGAGGATGTGACTGAACTGGGAAAAGCAACAAACGTCACCATTCTATGGCCAAAGGAATGTATCGTGCTTCCAAATCACACGCCAAGGCCATCTTCGCCGCCGCCTCACCCGTCTCCAGCGAGGTTGTCGCCACCGCGACAGCCGTCTTCGTCGCCTCACCCGGCTCCGTCGCCTCACCCATCTCCGTCGCCTCACCAATCTCCGACGCAGCCATCGCCGGCACCTTAGGAAAAAAGCGTAAGGGTACCACCGCTACTCTGCGGAGTGGTAAGCGATCGGCGAAACATAAACAAGAGCCTCTTCCAAAAGTACCAAAGGTTCCTCCCAAGAGAGCTTATCACTGTACTGAAGAGGAGACTACGACTATCGTTGATGCGGAAACGACAGCGTTTTTCGCTAAGCTGAGGCGACCGAAAGAGCCAGATTTCCCCAGCACCAAAGAAGAAAAAGCCCGAGTGTTCAAAATGCTAAAGACTCTTCATCAACCTGAGCCAAAGATGTCATCAGACTATGAGAGCTCTATTCTCAAGTCACATGCGGCACAGCAAGCCTCGAAGAGCAGTACTGATGCAAGCGGAAAATCTGTTGCCCAGCTCAGAGAACAAGAAAAACAGTCTTGCGCCCCTCTCAATGTGATTTCCCATACCAATGTGGGGTCGAGCAAATATGCGGCCGAAGAGCAGTATGATCCAGATGTAGTTGCACAATACGAAGAAGTTGCCGCTGCTCAAGGTATGAGTATTGCCCACTACTTATCCCAGTTACAGTACTTCCCCGTGGGTGAAGTAGCATACAAATACCAGTACGACAAACCTCTCGTCAAACCTGAGGAGGTAAATAATCTTCCAACAAAAATGCGAAGATTGCATAACTGGTACATGTATGCCCCAAAGGCCGGGGCTAACTGGACAATGCTGAGGGTTACAAAAAAGCATTATGGGAAAGAAATAGATGACATGATATCCATTGAATTTGTTGAACTATTTCAATTATTCAATCAAGACGCCTTGGACAAATTGATCATCAGTGCCTATTGTCTGTAAGTACTAATTCTGTAATTAATTTAGTCTCTAGCTATATCACCTCGTTTATTGCATGTATATAATCATACTATAATATGTAGAATGAAGATTCTCGAATGCAGCAGAGGACAAATCTATGACATTGAGTTCATTGACCCATATTGGGTTCATCAAGCTAATATCAAAACAAACCCCCAGGATAGTACACGTGTTAAGGTTTCAAGAAACCAGAAGGGAAATACTATTTCCTTACAACTTCGAGTGAGTGTTATTGTCTTGTATATACTTTCTATTTCGCTTACTCGACGTTAAGTATATAATTGATTAGTTATGCATGCGCAGCTTCCACTATATTCTGTTAATCATTCAACCTGAAAAAGGGCGTGTACTAGTCATGGACTCGAAACATAAACCCCTTGAGACGTGGAAGGACATGTAGATGCTTCTCCAACAGTAATTCTAATCATTATGACACTATATCGGTAATGTTCGTGAATTTTATGATATCAAGTAATTAATAACTTCTTTTATTCGTTTTCTTCGCCGGGCAGCGCTTGGAAACGGTTCACCAAGAAGGCTAGGGGTATTTGGAAAGAGGAGCTTACATTTAAACCACTAGATGTAAGCACCACTAGCTATATCTACGCATATCTTTGATTCTTGTTTTGATACCGTTATTATTATGCTTGATTATTATTTTGATTGAACTATGTTCTCGTAAAGTGCCTGACACAGGGACCAGGGAACAATTTATGTGGATACTATGTTTGCGAGTTCATCCGTCAGATGTGCTGTGAGAAGGAGAGAAATTTAGAGCAACTTAACGTACGTAAACAATTTCTATAGTTTTTAATTACCATCAAATTGTGTTTAGTTTCATTCATATAGGTTGACTCCTTTTTAAATCAGATCGAACGTCTACGGGACGTCTTCTGCCAAAGCATCGCGTACGAGCAATTCAGGAGGAATTGACGGGATTCTTGGATGCAGAAGTCCTAAACCCAAAAGGAGAATACTATTCGGGTGTGCATATCAAATAGGGATTGTACAAAGAGCTTATTTTGTATATGTAGTGCATGAACTCCGTGTATCGAATGTAATATGTTCAACACTTGGATATATATTGTCATGGTGATCTTGTGTAATATAATGGTTCCTTCATTGATGAGTGCAAAACACTAAATAAAAAATAAAACAACATAAATGAATTCTCTGCCGCGGCACAAAAAGTGGACAAAATGTTGTCGCGGCAAAAAAAAGGTTGCCAAAATGAATTCTCTGCCGCAGCAGAGAAATGTGCCAAATCTCTGCCGCGGCAGAGGGTTATTTGTTCCGATTCGTGTTACGAACCGGGACGGTTGCTCCTCCCCCTTGCACTCAACAGCGGCCACGTGTACGCCCTTTTGTCCCGGTTGGTGGGGAAACCAGGACTAAAGGTTGGGGCTTTAGTCCCGATTGCCCCATCCCGGTTGGGGAACTGGGACTAAAGCCCCTTACCAACTGGGACACATAGGGCGGTTTGCACTAGTGATGGTTGAACAAGTAGAAACGTAAGCTTGAGGTTTCTTCTCAGTGCCCAATGATATTGCATACTGGTACGGATTGGCTGCTAACGCTACTTGGAAATCTATCAAAAGGTACTAGCTTGAGAGTATTAATGATATTGTGGCATATCTGGTACATACGTAATGAGGTGGTACATGATAAACCGGCCCCTCCGATGGAAGCTTCTCGGCAATTTCTACTGAGCTATATGGAGTCGTTGCTACTGATCAAATACCATGCTTGCGAAAATATAGAGAAGGAAAAATTCGTTCTAGATATTGAAGATGCCCATTTTCATAATCCAAAAACACCTTTTGTTGAAATGACCACACCTTGGTCAGCTCCACCAAGTGGATGGTGCCAATTAAATACTGATGGTTCTTTCATAACTAATGAAGATGTTGGAGCATGGGTGATCATCAGAGATTTCAATGGAGATATTGTGTGACCAGCCTGTCGACAATTAATCAATTTAGAGATGCTCTGGACGTAGAATTTGTTGGAGATATGCCCAAGAGGCAATAATAAAGTGGTTATTATTATATCTTTGTGTTTATGATAAATGTTTGCATCCCATGATATAAATGTATTAGCCGGAAACATTAATATTTGTGTGTTTTGTAAACATAAAAGAGTCCCTAGTAAGCCTCTTGTTGAACTAGCTTGTTGATTAATAGATGTTCATAGTTTTCTAATTATGGACATTGAATGTTATTAATAGCAAGATCATATCATTAGGAGAATGATGTGATGGACACACACCCATAGTAAACATAGCATAAGATTAAGTCATTAAAGTTCATTTGCTACAAGCTTTCAATCACATAGTAACCCAATCCTTCGACCATGAGATCATGTTAATCACCAACATCGGATGGATGTTTTGATGACATCAAACACCACTTCGTAACTGGGTGGTCATAAAGGTAGCATTGGGTATTCTGAAAGTATGCGTTGAAGCACATGGATCAAGAGTGATATTTGTCCATCCATGTGACGAATAGATATACTCTAGGCCCTCTCGGTGGAGTGTCATCCAATTGTCTTACTAGCATGTGACTAGGTCACAAGGGATGTCACATCACAGTACGAGTAGAGATTACTTATTGCTAATGAGGTTGAACTAGGTATATAGATATCTATGATCAAACCTAGGATAAATAAAATATTGCGTGACAAAAGGAATCGATATCGTATGTTAATGGTTCATTCGATCACGAAGTCATCGTTGAATATGTGGGAGCCACTATGGATCTCTAGGTCCCGCTATTGGTTATTGATCGGAGAGGTGTCTCGATCATGTCTACATAGTTCACGAACCGTAGGGTGACACATTTAAGGATTCAATGTTGTTTAAGTAAATATGGAATATGAGTTGGAGACCGAATGTTGTTCGCAGTCTCGGATTGGATCCAAGACATCACGAGGAGATTCGGAATGGTCCGGAGAATACAATTCATATAAGGAAAGTCATTTTCCAGGGTTCGGAAATGTTTTTGATGTTTTGACCGTAAGCTTCTAGAATGTTCTAGAGGGGTCACCAGTGGGCTCACCACCCCGGGAGGAACCACTTGGGCTGAGGCATGCCGCGGTGGGGGGGGCTAGGGTCATTTAGAACTTCTTTTTCCGATCCAGCGTACCTGAGTGCAGGCTAGTCTTCTCCTCCAGGCCGAGAACAACCCAAATCAGTCGTCTCAAACAAAAGACCCAGACAAGGCAAGAACCCTCAAACAGAAGGTCAAACTGAAGGAGTGAATCAATGCCTTGCTTGATATTTACTTGTGTTGTTGTGCTGCACCAAATCCCAAGGGGCTGAATCGACCACCAAGAGGATTGGGGTAAAACCCTAATAAGTAAAGAGGGGGAACTTGGGGGGGGGGGTGTTTCCCCTCTCCCTCTTGTGCGCCGAGTTGGGGGAGGACTCGACCAAGGGCTGGGAACCCTGGCTGCACCCCCTCTATATAAAGAGGGAAGGGAAGGGAGCCACCCTTGTCCCTTGCCCCTAACCCTAGGCACCACCCTCCTCCCTCCTCTATCGACTGCTCCGGCTTAGGCGAAGCCCTGCAAGATTATCTCCTCCATCATCACAACCACACCGTCGTGTTGTTGGGGATTCCGAGGGGATCTACTACCTCCGCTGCCCGCTGGAACAGGGAGAGGAAGGTCTTCATTGACTCCGTACGTGTGACCGAGGGTGGAAGCGCTGCCAGAATGCGGCGCCGGAAGGATCGTCCACGCGATCTTGAGATCGGCAAGTGATCGACTACATCAACCACGAGATCCTATCTTGTTAACGCTTTGGATGTACGAGGGTTAGTTCTCTACAATCTCGTTGCACCAATCTGGTAGATTAGATCTTGGCTTTTTCATAGATTGGATCTTGATTTTATGCGTTCTTGCAGTAGATTTTTTTTGTTTTCCATGCAATGAACCCTACAGAATTGAGTGCGGCCCGGGAAGGTTTATCGTTGGCTTGAAACTGGTGTAACCAACCCCTTATCCTTGAAGTGGACAGTTTGGAGATGGTTAAAATGGTGCAACAGCTTGGATCGCTCGTCGTAATCGTCTTTGATTGAGGAGATCAAATTTCTTATGAAAGAACGGCAATCATGCATTACTCATGTTAAGAGAGATCATAATGTTAGTAGCCACTTCATGGCAAATTATGCTAGAATTAATAGGCACACGGCAGTTTGGCTATCTTTCGGCCCGGAAGGTTTAGTTGAGACCTGCCAAGATTTTGTAATCCCTACTATTTCTTGAGTAATGCAATGATTCATTCAAAAAAAAACAGAATCCAATGAGCGCGTCCAGCTTGTGCCGTTCTGCATACTTTTTTTGAAGAGAAGTTCTGCTTACTTTTTTTTGAACAGAAGTTCTGCGTATTTTCATGAGCTTTTCTTGTGAACTAGCATTGTGGCCCTCGCAAATGCGAGGGCAACCTTTCAAAGTGTCTAATAGTTTTATGGTTCTATAGAAACTTGCAATATGCGATAAGAATAAAGAAGGTTCTTAAACATCATTCATTTGTGAGTAACTAATTTTCCAATTAAAAAGGTACTCATCAATGACCATATGTACTTTACCTACATGGTGATATTAAAGAAGTACATATAATAATTTATAGGGCAACCTAAGATATAGTTTTATTTTATGTTAGTTCTATGTGAGGTTAAACTCATATTATACCTAGCTAATTTATATCGATTTATAATTAACAAAACCTATATTTTGATGTCTCAGTAATATTCTATCTCTAGTGAATTTTAGCTATATTTAATAAGACCAATTAGTCATCTTCTGTTATAATCATGACACGGTGGGTTGGTTGGACGATGTTACATTTAATTATGAAGATATGTTAGTTCATCTCTATTAATAATAATGTTCAGTACATAATTAAGTCTGTGTAAAATATCGGTGGTGGTAAGATTACTGAATATTTTGTTTACCATGAGAATTTTTGGACCAATCTTCCATTCATATATTTAATCATGTGTGATTTAATATGATAATTGTGGTTGTAACAAATAGATATGTAGATAACATTTAAAATAGAAAAATAACTATTAAAACAAATAACACTATGGGCTCCTTTGATTTGGAGGAAATATGGAGGAAATGAATAGGAATAGGAAATTTTCTGTAGATACCCCTGTTCAATCTTTTGATTCATAGGACTGACACAAGGAAAACTTAGAGGAAATTTTCCTCCAGAGCTCACTTTCAAGGCAAAACGCAAAGGAAATGAAAAATTCACTCACAGCTCATTCTTTGAATCCTATGCACAAGGAGCGATGAAAGTTTTGCACCTGCCATCCTTTCCTATTCCTATCTCTTTCTTATTCCTTTGATTTTCCTTTCCTATGAACCAAAGAAGCCCTATATGATAATATGATCGGTTGCTGGTATAACCATTTGAACATTTTGAAAAATATTATGCAATAAAAAATTAGTTTGTTACCAAAATGGAAAAAATATCACTTTGAATGGTATAGTAACTACATATCATGGGTTGATTTTTTATTGTCCTAATCAATAGGTTACCTCGCATAAACCTACTATTATAGACCACTTGACATATTTTCACGTTATAAAATAGGGATATCTTAGGTATCAACACCAGATATGGACGTAGCTTTGAACTATTTTATAAATTTATTCCAGATAAAGATAAAAACTACAATTTTGTTTAATATATGTATTCTAAAACTTGGTATATTTTTATCTATTTCACCAGCACAATATCTTTCACCCTTCGTTCCATTCATTCTACATCTTCAGTCACATGTATTGTTTAACCAATTGTGTTGATTCTCCTGTAAATACCAACACCATCTTTTAGTCTAAGAATTCATAATCCAATAGATTCTCCAAATTTTCCACATAGATTGTGAACCCTGTCTAGTTAGCAACACTTGAAGCACTTAATTAATTTAGAATGGATAAACCCTCTCTGGAACAATATATAGCTTTGCACCATCTAGAAAGGTATAATATTTGTAGTATTTAAAAAATCATGTTCACCTCTGTTTTGCTACGGATTTGTGATCCCTCTAATTAACATTTTATCTCATCATAATCAATGGATTTCTTTGTTTAATACATATATTATAGAATTTTTAACATTCATTGTGTTTTACATGATGTCATATCTCAAGTACGGACACAATACCCAAGATATAGATTTAAACTATTTTAAATATATCGCAAAAAATAATGAAGATAAAGAGAAGTTGTTTGTCTTTCAATTTAAAGATACTATTTTCTAATCTCAACGATTTTCTAGAATCATATACTTTTATCTGTTTTCACCGCGTGATATCTTTCATGCTTCGTTCCATTTTTCTACATTCTCATTCACACACACTGTTTTAAATAAGATGTCAATTCTCTTGTAAATACCAACATCTTTAAAAAAAAAACTCGTTATCCAGCTGATTCTCCAAACTTGCCACTTTAAAAGTATAATATTTATAGTATTTCTAAAATTACATTCAACTTACTTCTATCTAAGATTTTTTGATCTACTCCCTCCATCCAGAAAAAAGGTGACTTCACTTTGTCTATATTTGTATGTATCTAGATATCTTTTATTATATAAATATATTCGAATCTAAAGAAAGTCAAGTCAGTTATTTCTGGACGGTTCTCCAATCTCAAAAGTTAACTACATCATTGGAGAGGAGCCACCTGAATCTTCATCAAGGTAGGGGTATCGTGAGAATTCCGAAAATTCCAGACAGGATTCGAACACCTATCGCTGGATGCGTTAGTGCCAAATTGTGGTGATAAAACTGTTTAGACGAATCAAAGCAAGAAAATGATGTTTGCTTAATTGATTTGGGACCTTTTGTTTTTCTCAGTCGCTAAGGTCTTCAGGAGTGAGTGGTATTTTGATTCTCTACACGTTTTTATTTTTTTGAGGAAGCCTTCTCTACAGGTTTCAGATTGCACGTAACCGATAGATCCTCTATTTTTCCTTTTTTTTGTACCGTGACGTGCTCATGTAAATAGACTCGTACCGTGCGGACGTGCCCACGTAGGTTGGTTATGTCTTGATTTGTATGTGACAGTATTTACGTAAAACTTATAGGCTTTAAATCTCAACCATTAAAATTAAGATCAATGAAGCATATAATATTTTAAGATGATGTCGATCAACCACGTGGCTCAAAAAACACCCTTATATTACATTTAGTATATAATAGATGCGGATGAGCAATGCATGCAATATCTTTGTTAGCTAGCAATATCTTTGAAGCTGAGCGTCAGCGCACGAGATTAACTTCAGTTTGGAGTTTGCCTGTGCAAACTGAGTGTGGATTTACCCCTTCTAGGTTGGGCCCCCGGCACCATCTATACCATTTATTTGTTGGAGATCCGTGCAAGGTCAATGCAGTCAATCGTCTGTCGTACGTTTATATTTAAGCCCTCATGTTTTTTGGTATTTCACCCGCAGTCTAGGGGAGACAATGGCCACCCCACCGGCCCACACCAACCCCCAGCCCACGCGGCCAGTTTGTGGTTGGATCCAGTTTGTGGTTTTTTGGGCCCCTACTTTTCCTTTTGATTTTTCTTCATGCTTGGATCCAGTTCGTGGTTGAATATTTTGTCTGGATTAAATTCGTGGTTGAATCTTGATTGAATCTTTATTGAATCTTGTACAGATTTTGTTTAAATTCGTGAATCTGGGGCCCCTACTTTTCCTTTATTGAATCTTGATTAAATTCATGGTATAATGTATTATCAAGTTTTTGACACGGATCTTGTATGGATTTTGTTCATGTTTGGATCCTTTCTTTTCATTCGTGCTTGGATCTTGATTTGAGTTTCTTGTTTGGATGAATCTTTTAAAAAGTGATGTTGGAAACGTGTATGAAAAATAACCATATCTAGTTCATGGATGAAACATGTATTTCCTCTTTCCAGATTCTGTTCATGGATGAAACTTGCATGATTTCTTGAATGATTTTTAATATCAGATTAAGGCCGTGAGACTACTTGTTTTATCTTGACAGGTGACACATGTATGAAACTGATGTTTGATCTTGCTTGTATCTAGACTAAATCATGTGTGTAATAATCTACCGAAACTTGTATGAATCTTTAATTTTTTTTGGATTTTGTATGTATGATCTGCACTGTATAAATATCCATAAAAAAATTATGCATGTTTCATTTTTAGAATAAAAAATGTCCATAAAAAACATTATTGAATATTCCTGAAATTTTAAGAGAAAAAATGAGGTGAAATAGAAAAAGAAACGTGTGTGTAGAATTTTTTTGATTAAATTTATGAATCTAGAATATTTAGTGAATAATAAATATATATTAATATTTATAAATCTTTAGAATATTTAGTGTACAAGTTCTGTACTTGGCAGAAACAAGTTTGTAAAACATGTGAATCTTGTATGAAACTTCTGAATCTATGATGAAACAAAGTAAGAGTGTCTAAATATTGTTGAATAAAACGTACAAGAATAAAATTTATCAAATAAGATTGTTCAAAAAACAAATTGTGCATGTTTCATTTTTAGAATAAAAAATGTACATAAAAACATTGTTGAATATTCCTAAAATTTTAAGAGAAAAATGAGGTGAAAAAGAAAAAGAAACGTGTGTGTAGAAAAAATTGTTTATTAAATTTATGAATATAGAATGTTTAGTGAATAATAAATATATATTAATATTTATAAATCTTTAAAAAAATTAGTGTACAAGTTCTGTACTTGGCAGACACAAGTTTGTAAAACATGTGAATCTTGTATGAAACTTCTGAATCTAGAAAGAAACAAAGTAAGAGTGTCTAAATATTGTTAAATAAAAATTATAAGAATAAAAATTATTAAATGAGATTGTAAAAAAAAAAATTATACATGTTTCATTTTTAGAATAAAAAATGTACATAAAAAGTTGAATATTCCTGAAATTTTACAAAAAAAAAATGAGGTGAAAAAGAAACAGACATTATGCAAATTGTTTAAAGAAACATGTTCTCGGTATAACATATGTAGGGTTTTATATAGCAACGAAATATGTATTCTGTGAAATAATGAGGTGTAAAAGAAACAAACATTATGCATGTATTTTGTGAAAATATTATATGAATATCTTTTGGCAGAAACAAGTTTGTAAAACGTGTGAATCTTGTATGAAACTTCTGAATCTAGGATGACACAAAGTAAGAGTGTCTAAATATTATTAAATAAAAAGTAGAAAAATAAAAATTATCAAAAGAGATTGTTGAAAAAATAAATTATGCATGTTTTATTTTCAGAATTAAAAATGTACATAAAAATGTTGAATATTTCTGAAATTGTACGAAAAAAATAAGGTAAAAAAGAAACAGGAACTGTAAAAGACTATCGATTGTAAGGAGACAAATAAGCAATTTTTTTATAATATCCAAAAACGTTAGGGGTTAAATAGAAAAACTGCAGCAGGCCTAAGAGATGAGGTGGGAGGGTTATTTTGTAAAACGTATAGCACGAATCTTTAACAATTGGAGAGTAGAGATGGTGCCGGGGGCCCCTCCTACGGGGGGAATTGCATTGTCCGTGCAAACTTCAGTATGTGCTCCGGGTCACGTACAAGCGTTGAAGGGGTCAAGTGTTGCTGCTGCCAAATGTAGGACGCCACAGTTTTAATCTCTCTCTCTCTTTCTCTCTCTCTTGATGTGCGTCTAAGGTGCCGAAGTGTGAGGATAAATGATCAGTACTATAGTACTATACACCGGCACGGCATGCTGTACCTCATCTTGCGTCTATACCTCATCTTGGTTTTGTGGACCAAGAACGACATATTCAATTAGGAACCAACTGAAAGTTTTAGACCGAGATTTTGTCCTTCAAAGATTTTAGTGAAGAACTTGATCAAGAAATTAAACATGGAGTAAATCAGAAATTGTTAATCACTTTCTGGAATAAAGTTCACAATTCTTTTGCAGAAATATGGCATGACACTTTGTTATTGGCTACGATAGATATGTATTGGGATGAAAGGAGGCTTCCTATAAATGGTCTCTGTTGTCTATAAAGGGGATAACAGTACATATAGTTGTGACCTGCAGTTAACAGCCCCTCTAAATCCAGCTGATAAGCCACCACACCAAAAGTCTATTGACAATGAGCATGACTCTACTCATAGTGAGCATGGGTCTTCTAGCAGCAACCAACTGAAGGAAATATGCCCTGGGAGGCAATAATAAAGTGGTTATTATGTATATTCCAAGTATATGATAGATGTTTATTTTGTATGTTATAATTGTATTAATACGGAAACGTTAATACATGTGTGTTTAATAAACAAACAAAAAGTTTCTAGTTATGCCTCTCTTATAAACTAGCTCGTTGATTAACAAGATGATCAAGGTTTCCTGATCATGAACATTGGATGTTGTTAATAACGAGGTCACAACATTATTAGTATGGTGTGATGAACATTCATCCGAAGTATAGCATTACGATAAAAGTCATTGAGTTTATATTTCTATAATATCATACGAAATAATCCTAATCAATGTGATATCACCGAGAGGGCCCAGAGTATATTTATCTATTATCAGGATGAACAAATTCCACTCTCGATCCATCGGCCTCAACATAACACTTTAGTAGTACTGAACTCATCTTTATAATCATCCTATTACGGTATGACGTTTGATTTATCAAGATACTCTTCCAGTGTTAGTGATTGACATGATCTCATGGTCGCTCGGTGCCTCGGACGTGTGTGCGAGAACGGTTACGCCGCTGATTTGCGACGCTAGGACTTCCTCTCGATCTTGAGATCGACAAGAGTTTGTCTACATTAACCACGAGTTCAACCTCGTTAAACTTTGTCGGTCTTCAAGGGTATGTTCTCTACGGATGTATATCCGCATGTTGCTTAATAGATAGATCTTGGTACATAGTTGTTTCCATCGTAGGAATTTTTTTTATTTTCTATGTTGCGAACCCTACACGAACCACCTATTCTTCAAAGCGAAGTTGGAGAGGACTAATCCAGAAAGCATAGTGGACATTGAGTTCGATAAGGATGTAGAGGACAAGCATAGGTTCCCTATGAAGTTTGTTGCCCTGCATGCATGTGTCGATGGATTTCTCTATGGTTGCAGACCATATCTTGGCGTGGACTCAACAACACTAACTAGCAAGTGGAGAGGACAACTTGCATCTGCCATTGCCATTGATGGAAACAATTGGATGTTTCCACTAGCATATGGTGTATTTGGTTTAGAGGCGTCTGATAACTGGGCATGATTTTTTGACAGGCTACACATGACTATCGGGTCACCCCCTGGATTGGTTATATCCATAGATGCAGGTAAATGTATAGATGCTGTTGTTACCCAAATTTTCACAAATGGGGTGGAGCATAGAGAGTGCATGAGGCACTTAGTCAAGAACATCATGAAAAAAATTCGTGGTGATGTCTTCCTGAAGCACTTGTGGCTAGCTTGTAGAGCTTTCAGAATTTTTCGGTTTGAAAAACATTACAATCCTATGATTGAAGCATGTATCAAAGCCATTTAGTTGTTGGAAGAAAACCACAAGCACATGTGGAAAAGGTACCAATTCTCTGAAATCAGCAAAGTAGATTATGTGACCAATAACATTGCTGAATCCTTCAATAGTTGGATTAGAAAATAAAAGTCTCTTCCAGTCATTCCTCTTTTTGATAGAATAAGGCAGATCATAATGGAGAAAATGGACTTGAGAAGGAGAATATCTTATAAGTTGCATAGGGAAATTCTTCCTCGTGTTGTCAAGGATGTAAATGCTAAGAGCCGAGGATTGCCATACATCCAAAGATTTTCTAATAGAGATCAAGACAACACTGCTCTTTTAGCTGAGGTTCAAGATGTTGATAAGGACCTGCAACCATGGAGGCACACATTCGATCTCACAAATAGAACATGCACTTGTAGACTGTGGCAAGTAACTGGTTTGACTTGCTATCATGTTGTACATGTTATCACTAGCATGAGAAATCCCAAGATGGAAGATTACATTGACAATTACTACTCAGTTCACAAGTTCAAAAAAGCATATGAAAATTATGTGGGCCCAATGATAGATAGGTGCCAATGGCCGAAGGTGGACCTTGGATTTAAAATTTGGCCCCCTGTTCTGAAACGTACAGGTGGGAATTGAAGCTCAACCACAAGTTAAACAAATTGAAGCACCATCTGCATGAATTGAAGCAACATCCTTGGTTATTCAGACTACACCCTTGGAGACCTCTACTCTAGCCATGGATATTAGTAGCCCAATAACAAGAAGGTAATCAAATTTTGTAATTCTTTTACTCTACTCGCCATCACCCATGAAGAATGTGAATTGCATGCTCCCTAATGTGATTTGCATGCTTATGTCAGCCGCAAGAAGCAACTGGATGTTGCACAAGGCATCAAAATTTGCTGCTAAGACTAAGACCATGAAGAAAACGGCTCACAAGTTGGATGTCAAAAAGGCCAAAAAATAGTGTGGAATGTTCTATGCCATATGTAGTAGGGATATGCAGAATCATTACTTGCTAGTTCAACCTGTTGTGTGTTGTTAAACATGTGTTCTGTGTGTTGTTAAACATGTGTTTGAAACATGTCATTTTGCCACAGTTATGTAAGGTGGATCCAGTACTATACATGCCTATAAAAAATCTGATTGGTCACATGTTTGTGTGCAATATTTCATATAGTTCCTTGTTGAATATGTCGTTCTTGGTCCACAAATTATGGTTCACGTTGAGGATATATGGTCCACAAATGTACACAAAATTATAATGGTACCTGGCAAAGAAATAATTAAGTGGTGTCTTTTGGCAAACGCCACAAAATAACGGTGTCCCGTAGCAATTTTTCCCTTTATATATCCACATGTCCGCTAATCATAAGTCAAATACGTCATGAGAATTAATATACTTAATTACCCATGACATTTTCTACAACATCTATAAAAAACTTCCTTACCTATTATCGGTCATTGCCATAGTATAACGTTTACGATTTGACATTGATTACACATGTTGATAGATTTTTATATGTTCCCTGATTTTACTAATTAATGTCCTTAATCTATTTTAAACTCCTGACAAGAAGATTGGGCATCACAAGTGGCTCAATCTTACAACAAGATTACTCAGAACCCAACTTTCTTTGCTAGGCCTATATTTTTATTAGTATTATTCATGTTTGTTTAAACTTCTTAAATCTGATGGGTATATTTTGTTTGTCGTATTAGTCTCAAAAAATTTATATTATTGCTAAGAGAACAAAAATATATGATAAAGTGGACTTTTGCTATAGAAAATATCCAACATGGAGCCTGAATGATTAATAACGAGTCATGTTCGAAGCCAAGAGAAGTTTATCAAATGCCATCTCTTACTTAAAACTTGTATACATATATCTTGAAACCACGACTATTATTTTTCCAGCTGTGAGAAAAAGTAATATTTTTCACTAAAAAGAAATAATTACGAATGTATTGCTAATTTTGCATTTATATGTTCATAAGTCATATTATTCATATTCAAAAAATGCACGGACCGAGTTAACGACTATAAATGTTTAATCTGGTCGAATCACTAAGAATGATGAACTATTTGCTTTTATGTTCATCAAGAAAATTTATCCAAGTTAATTAAGCTCGCATATACTAATCTAACATACAAGTTTTACTATTGAGAAAATATTATATACGAACAACACACATTTTTGTAATGATGGATGCCGCAACAATTTTAGCCGACATTTTAAGTTGGTCCAAGTTCTCACTCGCATATGTTACTTTATTTACCAAAACATTTTTGTAGTCCTAGATCCTTATTATTTCTTATTATAAAATGTTTCATCCTTGAATACATAACTTTATTTCTAATTCCTTTAAAACAATTAAAGATGGTGCCCTCACATTTGCGAGGGCCATCGCGCTAGTTATATACTAAAAGTAATATAAGAGGTTGTTCCGAGGAGTCATGTTAATCCACATCATCAACATTATTTCGATAGTTAGATCTAAAATTTGAAGATAGAATGTTAAATCTCAACCGTAAGATTTATGTAACAATTATAACATGTGGGTTTCATTTCTAATGGGATCGTCCTGGCCAAACACGTACGTAACTCACGCATTACATGTATACCTCTTTTTCACGTAGATAGGAGTTGGCCCAAACACGTTCGGGTGCCCTCGGTTAGTTTTTTTTTCCATAGAACTATGTAATATACCGGACCTGAAATAAACTAGCCTGGGTATATGTATCCATCTACCTCGTATATATCTTTAGTGAAAATAATTTAACTCTAAAATAGAGACCATCTTAGTTCAAAATCACTTAAATTATTTAGACAGTTTGATAATGAAAATGATTGGCTATTATTAGCATAGACTAACGCGTTACAAGTGTTGGACACATTTGATGTGGCATGTAGACCGATCCAGGTAAAGAGGCATGTGGTTTAAGTGACATCACTTAAATTATGTCGACCGTTGGATATTTAATTAATGGCTATGATTTAACATAGACTAACATGTTTGATGTGTCTTAGCCCGATCTAGGTAAAGAGGCACATGGTTCAAGAATTTACTCAAGTGAAAAACCCATCCGTTGTCGCCCTAGGAAATCACTATGAACAGATGTATCCAATCCTCCTATGTTCCGACAATAGAATTCGACTCCTTCTCGTGAGATTTTTTGTCGCCGCAGAATATACCAATGATTTTCTATCTACCGAACACTCAGATCCCAAATCTTCCCACCAAGTCACCACTACCTCTCCAGACGACGGTATGTGGGCTCCTGCATGCAGTGAAGGAGAAGTCCTTGAGATTGACTATTGGGTATAAAATTTAAGACTAAAATTTAATTAATCGGCAAATTGTCCCAAGTGATATGCAATTTGGAATTTACATACATGATTTGGCAGTAGTTCAAAACCTTACAATCCTGCAACGAGGCTGTCCGTAAAGATAGTATCTAATCTTCCGATCGACGGCTAACGAAAAGGAAACCAAGTGCAGGTCGGATGCAAAAAGTCAGTCCATGTGAATGCCAGCTGCAAACAAAAGAGTCTACTTGAGACAAAGAGATGGAAAGGAGATATAGTAGCAAAAATAATTGTTAGATCAGGACGTCCGACCGGTTGCAAAAGGAATTATATTATACTGAAAAGACATCTAGGCTATAAAAACCGGTAAGTATATATATACTAATGAATACATGTGAACAACTACATTACTACTTCGGGAAAAAGGGGAATATATTATATAGAAATATTGAAAAGATGGCTCATTTGTTTTTTCAGTGTTGTTCATTTGAGAGAGAAAAAAGTATTTCAACCTTGATACAAGGATTTACTTTTACAATTAAAAATGTTATTCAGGGAAAACAATATTGAATAGATGATATTTTTTCATCTTTTTGGATTATATTAAGCATGGTAATATATACACACATTCTTTGTTCAACCAGAACAACCATACGCGAAAATATTTTATGTATAAATGCTAATATGAATTAGTACATTGTACATTATTTACTGCATCTCTATACTCCCTTCAAGTATGTTGTTGTTCCAAACTTATCACACTTTAAATATGCCAAAATTAATCTTGCTACATTGTGATCAATGTGAAGCATTATATATGGATATGTCAAGTCCCAAAAGTTCAACCATACATAAGCTTTGTCTAATGGTTTCTCAAAAACTAAAATAGTTGGATATTTTCAACTATCACACACAGCTTGAAAGGCAAATTTCGTTGAGTGTAACATGCCTATGGGTAAAGACTTTTTTTGTAAAAATTACATCTTCGAGGCCGTATCTAGGTCTAAGATGCCACGGATCTCAAAATGGGTGGTGAAAACAACATTTATATTCAATACGACAGAGCAAATGAGAGGAAGTAATATGTGCATGAGGGAAATGAACATTCTCAATAGTTAGTAGTCATTCCTATAATTTGTGTGTTTTATATGAATTACTACACATATGTTCATGGCACACTACATTTATTATACATATGATCAACCAAACGGAAATTCAAGTATGCACACAACCAATTAATTAAAAAGTAAAATAATGATCAACATGAATAAGTAATATTCAACTTAAACCCATCCTTTACACCATCCAAGCAACACAATGGTTCTCCAAAACGATGCTTCATGACATGAACACCATGCACTCCTTTCGGTGTTTCATCCAACCATTGAAGTTATTCTCAAACACGTAAAAATGATGCACTGTGCTAGTTAATATACTTAATTACCCATGACATTTTCTACAACATCTATAAAAAACTTCCTTACCTATTATCGGTCATTGCCATAGTATAACGTTTACGATTTGACATTGATTACACATGTTGCTAGATTTTTATATGTTCCCTGATTTTACTAATTAATGTCCTTAATCTATTTTAAACTCCTGACAAAAAGATTGGGCATCACAAGTGGCTCAATCTTACAACAAGATTACTCAGAACCCAACTTTCTTTGCTAGGCCTATATTTTTATTAGTACTATTCATGTTTGTTTAAACTTCTTAAATCTGATGGGTATATTTTGTTTGTCGTATTAGTCTCAAAAAAATTATATTGTTGCTAAGAGAACAAAAATATATGATAAAGTGGACTTTTGCTATAGAAAATATCCAACATGGAGCCTGAATGATTAATAACTGAGTCAAAGCCAAGAGAAGTTTATCAAATGTCATCTCTTACTTAAAACTTGTATACATATATCTTGAAACTACGACTATTATTTTTCCAGCTGTGAGAAAAGTTAGTTCTAGAGCCGCATGACCGTGGCATGCGGAGGAGTCCGAGAGAAAAAAACACAACTGCACAAGAGGGAAGCTCTTTCAGTCTTTAACACACATCTCTAGGCTTCTAGCGGAGTCCAACGAGCACGTCCTCCTGTCATGCAGCATGTAGACTGCATGTCCATATGAATACTTACGTTCATGAGCAACGTAGGAAATAGCTTCGTTAGGTAGCAATAGCTACTTCCTTCGATTTATAATAAGTGTTGCTCATTTTGTATTAAGATTGTATATTTTATATTAAATTAGTATAATTCTTGTACTAAATGAACGATAATTATTATGGAGAGGGAGTATAAAACTGAGCGTCAGCTCACGAGATTAACCTTGCTGTTGTATTTTGCCTATGCAAACTTCACTATCTCACTGTCTAAAAAGTGCCCTGGGTCACGTCTCAGCGTACTCACGAGTTGCTGGTGCACCACTACTTTTTTCACAAACAATAGATAGGTGCTGTAGTATTAACATCCGTCTCTCTCTTTTCCCGGTGTGATATACTCTGTTTTGCCAAGCACTACGCGTAAGCAGCATTACTGAACTGTGAGGACAAATGAGCGGTATACACCAGCATGTTGTACCTCATCTTGCGTCTATACCTCTTCTGCTAACGAGTAACGAGGCGCATTATGTGGGACACAAGTTCGTGAACTTCGCCGAGAGCATTGTGCCGGACTACCGGGCACACGGCAAAGACTGCAAAGACTGTCTTTGCCCAAAATCGGACAAAACACAGTCAGATAAGGGATGTCACACGATAAAACTAGTACTTACTCCAATCTATAATAACTATCGGTGATTTAGTATACTGTTTCTAGTACAAAGTCTGTACTACTAAATCTCTGGTCTTCGACACTTATTTTGTGGACCCGATCGAGGGAGTAACAAACTCCATGTAAAGATATAAAAACATCTATGTAAAGATCTAGGATTCTCGCAAAAAAGTGGACACGTGTCCTCGCTCGTCGCAGGTGACCGGAATTTGAGAGCGCGTTAGGTTGACAAATAGACTTTCTAATGTTGTGCAAAATTAGCATCGAGGTACATCTTTCCATGACAAGAAATATTGCCAAATAGACTTTCTAACTTTTTTAAGAGAAAAATATTTTTCCATTTTATATGTGCTAATGTTGTACTTTTGCGAAGCAAGTACAAAAACATTTTCAAATTTTTACACAAATTAGACAATATTTGATGAACATAGCTTCCCGTTTTATGAACTTTCAAGCTTTATAGCTACTTTCGCATATTTATAAAACTTTATATCGATTTTCTGAAAGTAATTCATATTAAATCTATAAATGTATATTAGCTTGGTTCTAAAAATCCTCAAAAACCATTTTTGGTTACAAAAGTATTTATTATATAGGAGAACCACTGGTTTTGAAAATTTCAACCCTCACTATAAATAGTCATGCTGGCCATTTTGTCTTGTTTTGAAAAATAAAAGAAATGCAATACATAAGTATCTAGAGACATATTACCTTGCAATGAATGTGCCGGATAGATTTTCCTACTTTTTTATACAAAAACAACATTTTCATTTTGTAAGTACCAAATTGTTTTTTTGTGTGAAGCAAGTACAAAATAGATCCTGCAAAATGGCACCTCTCCAATTTTCATACAAAGTAAACCATAGGATGAACACTTCTCAATTATCACCCATTTTTCTAAGTTTAGGTACATGATTCCTGACAAAGTCACGAGACAAATGGCAACACCGTTTCCTTCACCTCACCACCACAAACCGGGACTAATGTTCCTCCTATATCATCTTCCTCCCTGTCCGAGCCATACTCCGTGTCAAGTTGCTTCTCCTCTCTGTTTCCTCCCTGAACTCGAGTTCATCCCCAATTTTTCACAAGATTTTTCAAGATTTGGAGGCGCCCCATCTATCCAAGGGTTTCTAAAAGGTTAGCAACTTAATCCTTTAATATTTTATTGCTAGTTTAGCTCATTTCATGCTCTAGAAGTAGACGGATTTGTGGGTTTAGTTTGGGAGTAATTTTTGCAATAATAACATGTGATGAACTTGTATTAATTTGGATTCTGTCTATATATTTTATTAATGTGATGAATGTTTGCCTGTTAGAGAGGCCTTCGTTGGAAACCCCAAGAGCAAGGTATGATGAGCACAACAGCAAGCTTTCCCTCAGTAGAGACCAAGGTTATCGAACCAGAAGGAGGAAGGAAACGTCACACAGGTGTTCCAAGCAACGCGGAGAACTGCACAACAAAAACTCAAGACTTTGCCCCCAACGAATCAGTGAGGTTGTCAAGCTCACCGGTTTGCTGTAACAAAGGATTAAATGTATGGTGTGGAAGGTAATGGTTTGCAGCAAATAAACAAGTAACAGTGGGAGATGTATCAATGGTAAAGATTGGACCGGGGTCCATAGTTCACTAGAGGTCCTCTCCTTAGATAAACAACATGGCATGAAGGGTAAACAAATTACAGCAGGGAAATTAACAGGAACTAAGCAAGGCATAACAATGCAATTACTAGTCAAAAAGATCCTATGAGATTCAATTGGGCAATACAACAAGATACATAGACAGCCATCCAACTGCATCTATGACTAGAAGTCCATCTTCAGGTTATCATTTGAACCCCCTCCAGAATTAAGTTGCAAGCAACAGACAACTACTTTGAGCAAAGTGTGTAAGGTAAACAGTCCACATGTTCCATGAACAAGAGACCGTTGTTTTCTCCCTAGTAGCAACAACACATCTAAAACCGAAGAGATTTCTGTCACTTCCCTTGGAAACTAGAGGCATGAACCCACTATCGAGCATAAATACCCCCTCTTGGAGTCACTAGCAACTACTTGGCCAAGATAGCTACTAACAATGGAGAACATGCAAGATCACAAACAACACAGACATGATAGAATCATAAAGACAAAACCATTAATCAAACCAACATAATGATCTCAATATCCATCGGATCGCCGCAAACACAACATGCATGATTACAAATAGATTAGATCTAGATCATGAACAGAGCTCACAAGATCTATACATGAAAACATAAAGGAGGAGATACAACCATCTAGCTACTACATGGACCCATAGTCCAAGGTTAAACTACTCACGCATCATACCGGAGAGAAGGCCTCCGGGATGATCTCCCCTCCGCAGGGTGCCGAGAAGAACTTCAGATCCCCTCGATCTAGGGACGATGGTGGCGGCGGCTACAGAAGGTTTCGTGGATATTTGATCGGGTACTTAGGGTTTCTACATCGGGGGATTCTTATAGGTGAAGGGGGAGGCCAAGGAGGCGGCCAGGGGGTCAAACCCTACCCAGGAGCGGGGCAGGGCCCACCTGTGCCTAGGGGGGTTTGGCCGCCCTGGCCCGCTTCTTCGTTTCCCCTCTGGACTTCTTGTTCCCCATGGAAAGTAATTGACTTTGACGTTTGTCCCGTCCAATTCCGAGAATATTTCTTTACTATCTTTTCTGGAACCAAAAACGACAGAAAACAGGCAACTGGCACTATGGCAACTTGTTAATAGGTTAGTACCAGAAAACATGTAAAAAGTACCTCAAAGTGTAGACAAAGCAAAGCAAAGTAGATACTAAACAAGCATGGAGCATCAAAAATAATAGATACGTTTCCGACGTATCAAGCATCCCCATGCTTAACTCCTGCTCATCCTCGAGTAGGTGAGTGATAAAAATAATAATTTTTGAGGCGACATACACCCTCACAATAAAGATCTAACCATTTGCAAGCATTGAAAGCTGGGATCAAAGAACTCTAAACATGTGCATGAAAGATGGAGTTCTAACAATAGGACATAGTAACTATGCATGCAACATGGCAAGTTACAAACAAAGATCATGAATAACATGCATTGAAAAACATTTGTTTGTTTCACATACAGAAACATAGCATGAGGTGTGGCCTCCCTCATAGAGTAGCAAATATATGCATAGGAAACCTTCAAGTTCAGAAGGGTGACTAGAAACAAGTAGCACAAGAACAAGTAATGACACAATATGCATCAATCAATAAGCTTTGGAACACTGCACACAGAATGACAACTATGCTCTCTTAATGGTGCCTAAAGGTAGAAGGTGGAGACTCAAATAATGGTGGAAGAAAAGCCTTTTATAAAGGAAGCATGGATTTCAAGTTTCAAAACGATCTTCCAAAAATTATGGTACTTGTTAGCTTTCAGCCCTCATTGCCCCTATCATAAGCATCTTGAAGTGATTAAGGTTAAAGTGACAAAGATGGAGTATATGCTTGACGAAGTATAAGTTGGCAATCTCAAGTCCCTTGAATACGAGGGCCACACCTCATGCTACTCAACTTTGGTCACCTATAAGTTCTTGTCATTGTAAGTATTTGCATATCATTGAAAACTGCCAATGGGGTACCCTTTGCACATGGTACAGGAGCTTTCCCATAACCAAAATGACAAGGCAAGCAGACAATGAGCATCTTGATACGTCTAAAACGTATCTACTTTCTTGAACACTTTGTTATTGTTTCTCCTCTAAACTTGTGTGATTTGAATACAACTAACACGAACTGACGTTGTTTTCAGCAGAATTACCTTGGTGTCTTGTTTTTGTGCAAAAAATCAACTATCAGGAAAAATCCCGGAAAATATGCCAAAAACTATTTTTCACCAGAAGATCCACGGAGCCAGAAGGAGAGACGGAGAGGAGGCCTGGGGGGCCCACACCCACCCCAGACATGGGCCCACCTAACCCCGCGCCTAGAGAGGGTGCAGCCACCCCAGGCACCCCCTCGGCCTCTCTCTGCGCCTATCAGTTGCCTTTCGACCTAAAAACCAAGGGGGGTCTGCCGCCGCCACCAGAAACCAAGATTCGGATCCAGAAACTCCGTTCTAGCACCCTGACGGGACGGGGAATTTGGAGAGGATCATCGCCATCGTCATCACCAACGCATATCCATCAACCACCGATGTTTCCCTCATCCATGAGGGAGTAATCCCCCGCTGTAGAGATTGGATGAGTTCTATCATGTAACCGAATAAGATCTGTTAGGGCATAGTGCCTAGTATCTCTATTAGTGCTATTTGACTTTGTTGCAACTTGTTGTGCTTAATGCTTGTCACTAGGGCCCGAGTGCCATGATCTCAGATCTGAACTTATTATTGAATCATTATGATAGTATTGTTTGTGATCTTATCTGCAAGTTGTGTACACATATCATTGTCCGGATCCAAAGGCCCCAAAGTGACAATAACTGGGACAACCGAAGGGGATGGCTGTGGTGTGAGGATCACATGTGTTCACGGAGTGTTAATGCTTTGCTCCGGTGCTCTATTTAAAGGAGCACCTGACATCAGTAGTTCCCTAGAGGCCCTGCTGCCACGGGCTGGCTGGACAGAAGATGTTGTAAAAGTTCTCATTGCGAGCACGTATGACTGTATTTGGAGCACATGCCTAGGATTATTTAGTACTTGGATGTTTGTTATTATTTATCTGCAATGCCCTAGATCTTGAAGTTACATGTTTAGACTCGTCCATGCAACGTCCGTCCATCCATCCCTATGCCTACCACACTCGAATCCTACGTTACCGTTATTGTTACTATTGCTCATGTTTCACTGTTGCTGTTGCTTTGTTGTTGCTACTACAAACTGTTACTACTGATAAACTTCTGTGAGCAAGAACTATTTCCAGGTGCAGCTGAACTGACAACTCAGTTGTTAAGGCTTGCAAGTATTCTTTGGCTCCCCTTGTGTCGAATCAATAAATTGGGTAATACTACCTGTGAAGACTGTTGCGATCCCCTACACTTGTGGGTCATCAAGACTATTTTCTAGCGCCGTTGCCGGGGAGCATAGCTTTATTTGTAAGTTCACTTGGATCTACTATTGTTCACTGCTACTTCTTTCATCATGGGGAAGTCTCGTGATGGAAAGTTCCCTATTTTACCATCCACTACAAGAAGAGGTACAGTCCTAAACACCTCTGTTGCTCTTGATTCAATGTCTATTATAAGTAAGCTTGTCACACCACCACCACATACACATTCTACACACACTGCTACTACTCCTGAATCTGAAACTGCTTTTGATACTCATGATGTTACTTCTACTGTGCTTGATGCGAGTGGTTCATTAGATCCTTTTCTAGATGCTACTATGGCTAGTCTAGGAAATACCGAAACTCCTAGTGAAGACACTATTACACCTATTAGCTCACCTGAGTCTAGTGAGAGTTATGATATTAATGATGGTTACATTGAGTTCACTGATAAATTTGTTGAAGAGTGCCGAAACACACATGGTACTAGTGCTATGAAGAGTCTCCTTGCTAGACGTACTATTATGCCTAAGTTGTCCTCTGATCCTAAGTTTGCCACTTCTCCCATAGATATTAAAGATGAATATTATGATTTCTCTCTTGATTTGTCTTATTTAGATATTGTTGAGAAAGAATCTTTTGTGGGACTGAAAATGAGAGTGTTGTGGCTCATATGAATGAGCTTTCTACTATGAGTGTTTTGTTCTCTGATGATTTTAAGATGCACAAGTACTTTGTTGCTAAGATCTTCCCTTTTTCACTAAAAGGATAAGCTAGGGCTTGGTTTAATAGATTACCTCCTGGTTCCATTGATAGCCCTGATTTCTTGATTGCTTCTTTCTTCTAGAAATATTTTCCTCCCAGTGCTAGACATGCTGCTTTGCAGAGACTTTTTGATTTTAAACAGGGAGAAGAAGAGAAATTGTCTGAGTCATGGACAACGTTATGTGCTTTGATTCATGCACATCATGGATGTCCATTGCCTAAGAATGAGCTTCTTGATATTTATTATAATGGACTAACTGATGATTCTAGGACATACCTAGATAGCTTTGCTGATTGTGTTTTCAGGACAAGAACTCCTACAGATGCTGAAGAATTAATGGCTAAGATAAGCAAGAATTATGATGATTGGACTTCAACTGAGCTGAATGCACCTGAGCCTATTACTCCTGAACCCGTTGTTCCTGAACCAGTTCCAGCACCAACAACAAAGAAGAGGGGAGTTATTGCATTAAATGATGAAGTGATGAAGAAGCTAAAAAGTGTCTAAGGAGAAAGGTATTAGAGCTGAAGATGTGAAGAATTTACCTCCTATAGAAGAATTATGTAAGCCAATTCCCCACTCATCTACTATTGAGGTACACTCTTTCCAATTTAATGAAGGTGATATTCCTTATGGTAAGCCTCCTGATCAATGCTTAGAGGAACTTGACAGATTTATTCAAGTTCAGAATCATTTATTGGAAAACTCTAGAGCTATCCATGAGTTGAAAGATATTATGGAAAGAACTTCTAATGATATTATAAGGCTTTGTAAACACTTTCAAATGGTTCAAACCCAACTTGATCAACTTGCTAAGGTACAAAAGGATATGCTAGTTAATGCTTCAGGAAATAAACATGCTTATGGAATTAGAACTAGGAGTGGTACAGCTACTCAAGATCCCTTATATCCTGAAGGACACTCTAAAAGAATAGAGCAGGATTCCCAACAAGGTGAATATAGTGGTAGTCCTCGTAAGAGAAAGAGAAAGAAACATAAAGTAGTTGAGGAACCACTTGAACCTGTTGTAGATCCTAATAGTATATCTGTCTCTAATGCTGAAATAGAGAGTGGTAATGATAAAAATGATGCTCCTAATAAGGAGGAAGGTGAGGAAGAACCTGAGAAGCACACTAAGAACACTAGGTACACAAAGGAAGATTTTATTGCTAATAAACATGGTAAAGAGAGAGAACCTTGGGTGCAGAAACCTATGCCTTTTCCAGGTAAGAAACACAAGTCAAAGGAGGAAGAACACTACAACAAGTTTTGTGAGTGGATGAAACCTTTATTTTTGCAAATTCCTTTGACTGATGCTATTAAATTGCCTCCTTATTCAAAGTATATGAAGGATATTGTCTCTAATAAAAGTAAGATTCCTAATGAGGAGATTTCTACTTTGCTTGCTAATTATTCCTTCAATGGTTAGGTTCCAAAGAAACTTGGTGATCCAGGTATACCAACTATTCCTTGCTCTATTAAGAATAATTATGTTAGAACTGATTTATGTGATTTGGGAGATGGAGTTAGTGTTATGCCTTTTTCTCTCTACAAGAGACTCCAGCTACAAAAGTTGATACCAACTGATATATCTTTGCAAATGGATGATAAGTCAACTACTATTCCTATTGGTATATGTGAGGATGTTCCTGTTCAAGTTGCTCATAATTGCATGGTTTTAACTGATTTTGTTGTGCTTGAAATGCCTGAAGATGATAATATGTCCATTATTCTTGGGAGACCTTTTCTTAATACTGTAGGTGCTATCATCAATTGCAATCAAGGAAAAGTAACATTCAATATTAATGACAAATAGCACACTGTCTATTTCCCCAAAAAGGTTGTTAGAAGCTATTGCCTGAATTCCATTGAAAATATTGAGAGCATCCAGGTTGGAGAAATATATTGTCCCATTCCACAAGAAAATTTTGAAACTATTATGATTGGGACCATTGCTATCAAGTATGAGGTAACATAATCACCTTGTGGAATGCAAAGTTTTGTTTCATATAAGATTGTTTTGGTAACAAGACTTGATCAACCTTGTTAACAAAAGGATTTTAATGAACAAAATAATGTTTTCACTATGGTTATACTTGCTTTCTTTTACTTTTCTCCTTCCTAGTCTTCGCTTTAGCTTTAGTTTTGCTAGTTGTTTGCTTGTTTGAGTTTCTTAGAGCTCCTGTAGTTTGGCTTTTGGTTTGCTTTTGCTTCTTCTGAAAAAAGCTGTTTCTGTGAGAAAATCAATTTTCATACCCTAAAAATTGGCCAAAAATAAAGTTTCCCGAAAAATCCCAGAAAATTCAAAATAAATTTTTCCTCGAAAAAAGGGGCAGAGAGGCACCAGAGGTGACCCAGGGGGCCACCCCAGGCCACCACACCCATGGTAGGTGCGTCCTACCAGGGGGTGGCGCCTAGTGGGGGGGTCTGGCCCACCTGGGCCCATCCAGGTTGCCTCCTTAAAGCCACCTTCTTTCTCTCTCCCGAAAAACACAGGACTCAAGCTAGATTCCTTGTTGTTCTTGCTCGCGATTTTCAATCTCCTTATTCAGCCCATCTCAAGTGCTGATTTTTGGAGGGATTGCTCCATGGTATGTGCCTCCTCCACTTGTCCAATTAGATTTGTGATTCGTAGATTGTATCTTGAGTATTTTGCTGCTATAGGTGACATGTTGTTTGAGCTTGCATGCTTGTTCTATGCTTAGAAACTTTGTTTTGATGCATGTATAGTCCTCTAGCAAGTTCCTATAGTAGTTTATCATCATTTATCAACTTAGAAATAGTCTGATGGTTGTCTAAAAATTTCAGCAAGGAAGATGATTGTTTATCCACTGAATCAATATGACTTGATGGTGCATGATCCAATGAAGGTTCATCGTGAGGAGGCAGTTTTTCCTTCCATATATCCATGCCATGAATTTATGAGAGCTGTGGGATCCTCCAAGATTTCCAAAATATGGTTACAAATGCAGGGTTGGAACACTTTGTTGAAGGTGAACCATTCCAATAGGTTAAGCTAACCATGGCTTTTGTGAAGGATTTCCGGTTCACTTGGTCTACTTCTAATCCCATGGTCCATTACAAAATATATAATATACCTGTCGACCTGCCTTTTGCTGATTTCTGTGCAGCAATTAGAGTACCTCAGTGGGGATCTTGCGAGAAGATCAAGGAGAGGCCCAAGTCACTTGTGGATTTATATGCTGAGATTTGCCAAGGCTTCGACTTCTCAAAGGAAAGTGGTAAAATTCGGAACATTCAGTTCCCAACTATTAGATACTTTGCCTATTTCATTGCTAGAAAGATTTCTAGAAAGTTGTCTTCTTTTGATCTAGCATTTATTGCATCTGCTCTGAATAGGAATAGGTATTATAGTTTGGGTGCGCTGATAGCTCACCGTCTCACCACCAACCGTGATAAGGGTGGAATTTGTGGAGGTCTCTTCTAGGTTGCTAGCTTTCCATGGTTTAGAGCCTCATTATTTAGATTTTCAGTTCCCCATAGAGAGGCTTGATATTGAATCCATGATTCAGCATGGTTTTGTTTCCTTGGAGGCTAATGTGAGAAGTTTACCATATGAATTATCTTTTGCCCAGTAAGGTCGGAGAAAGGGTAGGACTGAGAAAATAGTTTATTTGCATGCACTTGCTTTGTTTAACTTTGATAACAGGCAAGGATGGTCACTTACGGAGGAGGAGGTTGACTCTTATGTGGGGGAACTCTCCCAGCAAGAGGAGAATGTTGAAGAGGATGCCGAAGACAATTCGGTTCAGCCCTCCAACTTGGGAGAGTCTTCTGTAGGGATTCGTAGCATGGAAAACAAAAATTTTCTATCGCATACAAACAAACAAGCCAAGATCTATCTACTAGATTGTAGCGACGAGTCGATGGAATAACTTACCCTCGAAGATTCCAAAGTGTTTAACGAGAGCGGATTCTCGTGGGTGATGTAGTCGTACTCTTCCCGATCTCAAGATCGCGTAGACGATCCTTCCGGCGCTGCGTTCCGGCAGCGCTCCCGCAGTCGGTCACACGTTCGGTACTCGACGAAGACCTTCCTCTCCCTTGTTCCAGCAGGCAGCGGAGGTTGTAGCACTCTCCTCGCGATTTCGGCAGCACAACGGCGTGGTACCGGAAGTAGAGGGGAGATCTCGCAGGGCTTCGCCTTAAGCCGGAGCGAGTATGGTGGAGTATGAGAGAGCTCCTCGGCGATCTAGGGTTTAGACACACCAAGGAGGAGGGGCTAGAGCCGGCGGCTAGGGTTCCGGGGACCCCCAAGTCGGCGGCTAGGGCAAAACCCTAGGTGGTGGCGGCGGCTATGGAGGGCTGCAGCTTCTAGGGTTTGAGGTGAGGGACTTGTGTGTCTAGAGGAGGGAGCCCTGCCCCTCCTTATATAGGTGGAGGGGCCGGCCGCGCCAAGGGGAGGGAGGGGAGTCCCTCCCCAACTCGGCTTGGAGGTGGGCCGCCGGTTGGAGGAGGGATTCCCTCCCCAACTCGGTTTCCCTCCTTCCTCCTCTTTTCCACTTTCCAAAACTTGCCGTTTGACTTTCAAACTAGCCGTTTGACTTTTCAATTTAGGATTTGAATAAACCCTTTATTTTGGACAGCGAAGACACTCAGTACATGATGCAATCATTCCAACTTGCAATGACACATTCATGTACCCCTTCCCTTCCGGAGTGCCGGACATTCCGGAACCTTCTAGAACATTCCCGATGAAAACACCGGAATCATTCCCGAACTCCGAAACGGGACTTTCCTTATATGAATCTTATTCTCCGGACCATTCCGGATCACCTCGTGATATCCCGGATCCCATCCGAGACTCCGAACAACATTCAGTCTCTTTCTCATAATACCATAACTACTCAAACAACGTCGAATCCTTAAGTGTGTCTCCCTACGGTTCGTGAATTATGCGGACATGATCGAGACACTTCTCCGAACAATAACCAATAGAGGAATCTGGAAATTCATATGGCTCCCACATATTTCTACGATTACTTTGCGATCGAATGAACCACTTACATACGATACCAATTTCCCTTTGTCTCACGATAGTTTACTTATCCGAGGTTATGATCGTCGGTATCTCTGCATACCTAGTTCAACCTCGTTACCGATAAGTACTCTTTTCTCGTTCCCGTGATATGTGATCCCTTGTGAGCCAGTCACATGCTTGCAAGCTAATTGGATGACATTCCACCGAGAGGGCCCAGAGTATATCTATCCGTCATATGGATGGACAAATCCCACTCTTGATCCATGTGTCTCAACCAATACTTTCCGAACACTCAATGCCACCTTTATAGCCACCCAGTTACGGTGTGGTGTTTGATGTCATCAAAGCATCCATCCGGTAAAGGTGATATGCATGATCTCATGGTCGAAGGAATCAGGTTACTATGTATCAGAAAGCATATAGCAATTGAACTATTAAAATGACTTGATCTTTATGCTACGCTTATCTATAGGAGTATGTCCACCATATCATTCTCCTAACGATATGATCTTGTTGTTGATAACATCTCAATGTTCATGATAGGGAAACCACAATCATTTATCAACCAACAAGCTAGTGATGTATAGAGGCTATACTAGGGACTTCAAATTAAGTTTACAAATCACACAAGTATCAATGTTTCCTTGTTAATACTATTATAGCATGAATGTAAACATTTATCATAAACACAAAGATATAATAATAACCACATTTATTATTGCCTCTAGGG
Organism: Avena sativa; assembly: GCA_916181665.1. Taxonomy (NCBI): domain Eukaryota; kingdom Viridiplantae; phylum Streptophyta; class Magnoliopsida; order Poales; family Poaceae; genus Avena; species Avena sativa. The sequence continues at coordinate 433,561,283 of OV702280.1, forward strand.
CATATCTCCAACAGTCTCCCACTTGCACTAGAGTCATCTAATCTAGATTACATGGTAATATACCGAACACCCATGGCAGTTTGGTGCTGGTCATGTTTTGCCCTCGGGAGAGGTTTAGTCAACGGATCCGCCACATTCAGATCTGTGTGTACTTTGAAAATCTTTATATCCCCATCTTGGATATGTTCTCGAATAGCGTGAAAACGTAGCTTGACATGCTTCAGCTTCTTGTGTGACCTTGGTTCTTGCGCATTGGCTATGGCGCCCATGTTATCACAGTAGATAGACATTGGGTCCAGCGCACTAGGAACCACACCCAGCTCTGTAATGAACTATTTCATCCATATTGCTTCTTGTGAAGCCTCCGAAGCAGCCATGTATTCCGATTCAGTTGAAGATCTCGCCACAACGCTTTGCTTTGCACTCCTCCAGCTAACTGCTGCACCATTCAAAATAAATACGTATCCAGATTGTGATTTAGAATCATCCGGATCGGTGTTCCAACTAGCATCGGTGTAACCATTAACAACGAGCTGTTCATCACCTCCATAAGAAAGAACCATATCCTTAGTTCTTCTCAAGTACTTAAGGATGTTTTTGACCGCTGTCCAATGATCCACTCCTGGATCACTTTGATATCTGCTAGTTAAACTAACAGCATATGCAATGTCGGGTCTAGTACATAGCATGGCATACATTAGAGATCCTATGGCTGAGGCATAGGGAGTCTTACTCATCCTTTCTTTTTTTTCTGCCGATGTCGGACTTTGAATTTTACTCAAGGTCGTATTGGGCAACATGGGCAAGAACCCTTTCTTGCTATCTTCCATTCCAAACCTCTTTAGAACTTTGTCCAAATATGTACTCTGTGACAATGATATTTGGCGTTTCGATTTATCTCTATAAATCTTTATGCCTAATATGTAAGCTGCTTCACACTTATATTCAAATATTCCTAATTGAAAAACTATTATTCCTAATTGAAAAACTATTATTATTCAAATATTATTCTCTGTGACCAAATCTTTATGCCTAATTGAAAAACTATTATTCAAATATTCCTTGACACTATTAAGAAGGTCTATATCATTTCCAATCAACAATATGTCATCCACATATAGTATTAAGAATGCTATAGAGCTCCCACTCACTTTCTTGTAAATACAAGCTTCTCCATAAGTTTGTATAAAACCAAAACTTTTGATCACCTTATCAAAACGTTGATTCCAACTTCGGGATGCTTGCTTCAATCCATAGATGGATCGTTGAAGTTTGCATACCTTGTTAGCATCTTTAGGATCGACAAAACCTTTGGGTTGCATCATATACAATTCTTCATCAATGTCTCCATTGAGGAATGCTGTTTTGACATCCATCTGCCATATCTCATAATCATAATATGCAGCGATTGCTAACATAATCCTCACAGACTTTAGCTTTGCTACTGGTGAGAAAGTCTCATCGTAGTCAACTCCTTGAATTTTTCGAAACCCTTTTGCGACAAGTCGAGCTTTATAGACAGTAACATTACCATCAGCGTCTGTTTTCTTCTTGAAAATCCATTTGTTCTCGACAGCCTTCCGGCCATCCGGTAAGTCCACCAAAGTCCATACTTGGTTTTCGTACATGGATCCAATCTCGGATTTCATGGCTTCTTGCCATTTATTGGAATCTGGGCTCATCATTGCTTCCTCATATGTCTCGGGGTCATCGGTGTTATCCACCAACATGACATTCATTACGGGATCATACCAATCTGGAGTGGTATGAGTTCTCGTTGACCTCCGAGGCTCTGTAGCAACTTCAACCGAAGTTTCATGATCACCATCATTAGCTTCCTCTCTTATTGGTGCAGGCACCACAGGAACTTCTTCCGGTGCTGCGCTACTCGCAATTTCGAGAGAAGGTTCGACAACCTCGTCGAGTTCTACTTTCCTTCCAGTCACTTCTTTCGAGAGAAATTCCTTCTCTAGAAAGGATCCATTCTTGGCAACAAAGATTTTGCCTTCGGATCTGTGATAGAAGGTATACCCAATAGTTTCTTTCGGGTATCCAATGAAGATGCATTTTTCCGCTTTGGGTTCTAGCTTGTCCGGCTGTAACTTCTTTACATAGGCTTCGCATCCCCAAACTTTAAGGAACGACAATCTAGGTTTCTTCCCAAACCATAATTCATACGGTGTCGTTTCAACGGATTTAGATGGTGCCCTATTTAAAGTGAATGCGGCTATTTCTAATGCATAACCCCAAAATGATAGCGGTAAATCTGTAAGTGACATCATAGAACGAACCATATCTAAGAGAGTTCGATTACGACGTTCGGACACACCATTACGCTGTGGTGTTCCCGGCGATGTCAATTGTGAAAGTATTCCGCATTTCTTCAAATGCTCGCCAAACTCGTAACTTAGATATTCACCTCCACGATCAGAACGCAGAAATTTAATCTTCTTGTTACGTTGATTCTCTACCTCACTTTGAAACTCCTTAAACTTCTCGAAAGTTTCAGACTTATGTTTCATGAAATAGATATACCCATATCTACTCAAGTCATCCGTGAAGGTAAGAACATAACGATAACCACCGCGCGATGCTACACTCATTGGACCACACACATCGGTATGTATGATTTCCAATAAGTCTGTAGCTCGCTCCATCATACCAGAAAATGGAGTCTTAGTCATTTTACCCATCAGACATGCTTCGCATCTTTCAAGTGATTCAAAATCAAGTGATTCAAGAAGTCCATCGGAATGGAGTTTCTTCATACACTTCACTCCAATGTGACCAAGACGACAGTGCCACATATAGGTCGAGTTATCGCTCGATTTCAAACGTTTAGCCTCAATGTTGTTGATATGTGTATTTCCACTATCGAGATTCAAAAAGAATAGACCATCTATCAAAGGTGCATGTGCATAAAACATATTACTCATATAAATCGAACAACCATTATTCTCGGACTTAAACAAGTAACCGTCTCGCAATAAACAAGATCCTGATATAATGTTCATGCTCAACGCAGGCACCAAATAACAATTATTTAAGTATAAAACTAATCCCGATGGTAGATGAAGGGCTAGCGTGCTGACCGCGATCACATCAACCTTTGATCCATTTCCCACGCGCATCGTCACCTCGTTCTTCGCTAGCTTCCGTTTATTCTGCAGCACCTGTTTCGAGTTACAAATATGAGCAACCGAACCAGTATCAAATACCCAGGCACTACTACGAGTACTAGTGAGATACACATCAATAACATGTATATCAGATATACCTTTCTTCTTGATGTTGCCGTTCTTCAGATTCGCCAAGTACTTTGGGCAATTCCGCTTCCAGTGACCTTCTCCCTTGCAGTAAAAGCACTCAGTATCAGGCTTGGGTCCAGCCTTGGTCTTCTTCGCCGACGTGGTAACTTTCTTACCACCTTTCTTGAAGTGTCCCTTCTGCTTAGACTTGCCTTTCTTGAATTTGGTGGTCTTATTGACCAACAACACTTGGTGCTCTTTCTTGATCTCCACTTCTGCAGATTTCAACATGGCAAAGAGTTCTGGCAACGTCTTGTTCATGTTCTGCATGTTGTAGTTCATCACAAAGTTCTTGTAACTTGGTGGTAGTGATTGGAGGACACGGTAAATCCCCAAAGCATTAGGAATCACTATACCCAAGCTTTGAAGTTTGTTTGCGTGCCCAGACATCTTAAGCACATGCTCACTGACGGAGCTGCCCTCTTCCATCTTGCAGTTAAAGAACTTTTCAGAAGCCTCATAGCTTTCAATTGCCGCATGAGTCTCAAAAATCAATTTGAGATCCTCGACAATATCATATGGGTCTGAATTCTCAAACCTTTTCTGAAGCTCCGATTCCAAACCATACAAGATAGCACACTGAACTATGGAGTACTGATTCTTCCGTGCGAGGTAAACATTCTTTACTTCATCGGAAGCATCAGCTGCAGGTGGGTCACCCAGCGGTGCATCTAGCACCTAGGTCAAATTACCAGCTGTGAGGACAATCCTCAAATTGCGGAACCAATCCGTGAAGTTGCTTCCATTGTTTTTCAACTTTTCTTTCTCTAGGAACGCATTAAAATTGATGGTAGGGGCTGCCATTGATCTACAACATATTTGCAATAGTTTAGACTAAGTTTATGACAAATTGAGTTCATATTAATAAAATTAAACTAGGTGAACTCCCACTCAAAACAACATTCCTCACATTGTTTTAGTGATCACATGAACCAAATCCACCACATCAACACCGATCATCATGAGAGTTGATATAGTTTCAATGGCGAACAATCGTCATGTTCATCATATCTACTATATGATTCATGCTTTAGCTTTCGGTGATCCGTGTTTCGAGACCATTTCTGTACATGCTAGGCTCGTCAAGATCAAACCTTAGTTTCCGCATGAGCAAATCTGGCTTGCTCACGTTGTATACACTTGCAGAATCTAACACACCCGATCATCACGTGGTGCTTCGAAACAACAAGATTTAGCAACGGTGCTAACTAAGGGTGAACACTTTATGACTTGAAATTCATGTGCATGAGGGATCATCTTATAATGCTACCGTCGTCTACTAAGCAATACAAGATGCATAAAGGATTAACATCACATGCAATTCAATATATGTGATATGATATGGCCTTTCTTCTTTGTGCTTCCGATCTCCATCTTCAAGCACGAACATGATCTCCATCATCACCGGCATTGCATCAAGGTCAATGACGCTTCTCCATGGTTGTCGTCCACCGGCTTCAACTATTACAACTACTTTGAATAGACACGCGGGTCTTAACATAAATTAAAGACAACCATATGGCTCCTGCCGGTTGCCAACTTACAATAAGGAACATTGCATACATCAAATATAATCACAATCATGGCCATATCACATCACTGCACACCCCTGCAAAACAAAGTTAGACGCCTCTACTTTCTTTGCATATTTTACGTGGTTTGGGGCTTTCAAAAAGTGTCGTTCTAACTTACGAACAAGAACCACAACATTGATACTAGTATTGTTGATCACCCGTTGTAAATTGGATCTTAACTATGCTAGGAGAAACAGGCACCCGCAAAGCCACTTATGCAATACAAGTTGCATGTCAAGCGTGGAGCAAGTCTCATGAACGATGTCATGTAAGGTTAGCCCGGGCCGCTTCATCCCAACATACCGCAAGATGCAAATTACACAAGAAGCAATCGACAATAAAAGCATCAACGCCCACAATGACCATTGTGTTCTACTCGTGCAACAGATCTACATATAGACACGGCTCTGATACCACTGTAGGGATTCGTAGCATGGAAAACAAAAAATTTCTATCGCATACAAACAAACAAGCCAAGATCTATCTACTAGATTGTAGAAACGAGTCGATGGAATAACTTACCCTCGAAGATTCCAAAGTGTTTAACGAGAGCGGATTCTCGTGGGTGATGTAGTCGTACTCTTCCCGATCTCAAGATCGCGTAGACGATCCTTCCGGCGCTGCGTTCCGGTAGCGCTCCCGCAGTCGGTCACACGTTCGGTACTCGACGAAGACCTTCCTCTCCCTTGTTCCAGCAGGTAGCGGAGGTTGTAGAACTCTCCTCGCGATTCCGGCAGCACAACGGCGTGGTACCGGAAGTAGAGGGGAGATCTCGCAGGGCTTCGCCTTAAGCCGGAGCGAGTATGGTGGAGTATGAGAGAGCTCCTCGGCGATCTAGGGTTTAGACACACCAAGGAGGAGGGGCTAGAGCCGGCGGCTAGGGTTCCGGGGACCCCCAAGTCGGCGGCTAGGGCAAACCCCTAGGTGGTGGCGGCGGCTATGGAGGGCTGCAGCTTCTAGGGTTTGAGGTGAGGGACTTGTGTGTCTAGAGGAGGGAGCCCTGCCCCTCCTTATATAGGTGGAGGGGCCGGCCGCGCCAAGGGGAGGGAGGGGAGTCCCTCCCCAACTCGGCTTGGAGGTGGGCCGCCGGTTGGAGGAGGGATTCCCTCCCCAACTCGGTTTCCCTCCTTCCTCCTCTTTTCCACTTTCCAAAACTTGTCGTTTGACTTTCAAACTAGCCGTTTGACTTTTCAATTTAGGATTTGAATAAACCCTTTATTTTGGACAGCGAAGACACTCAGTACATCATGCAATCATTCCAACTTGCACTGACACATTCATGTACCCCTTCCCTTCCGGAGTGCCGGACATTCCGGAACCTTCTAGAACATTCCCGATGAAAACACCGGAATCATTCCCGAACTCCGAAACGGGACTTTCCTTATACGAATCTTATTCTCCGGACCATTCCGGATCACCTCGTGATATCCCGGATCCCATCCGAGACTCCGAACAACATTCGGTCTCTTTCTCATGATACCATAACTACTCAAACAACGTCGAATCCTTAAGTGTGTCTCCCTACGGTTCGTGAATTATGCGGACATGATCGAGACACTTCTCCGAACAATAACCAATAGAGGAATCTGGAAATTCATATGGCTCCCACATATTTATACGATTACTTTGCGATCGAATGAACCACTTACATACGATACCAATTTCCCTTTGTCTCACGATAGTTTACTTATCCGAGGTTATGATCGTCGGTATCTCTGCATACCTAGTTCAACCTCGTTACCGATAAGTACTCTTTTCTCGTTCCCATGATATGTGATCCCTTGTGAGCCAGTCACATGCTTGCAAGCTAATTGGATGACATTCCACCGAGAGGGCCCAGAGTATATCTATCCGTCATATGGATGGACAAATCCCACTCTTGATCCATGTGTCTCAACCAATACTTTCCGAACACTCAATGCCACCTTTATAGCCACCCAGTTACGGTGTGGTGTTTGATGTCATCAAAGCATCCATCCGGTAAAGGTGATATGCATGATCTCATGGTCGAAGGAATTAGGTTACTATGTATCAGAAAGCATATAGCAATTGAACTATTAAAATGACTTGATCTTTATGCTACGCTTATCTATAGGAGTATGTCCACCATATCATTCTCCTAACGATATGATCTTGTTGTTGATAACATCTCAATGTTCATGATAGGGAAACCACAATCATTTATCAACCAACAAGCTAGTGATGTATAGAGGCTATACTAGGGACTTCAAATTAAGTTTACAAATCACACAAGTATCAATGTTTCCTTGTTAATACTATTATAGCATGAATGTAAACATTTATCATAAACACAAAGATATAATAATAACCACATTTATTATTGCTTCTAGGGCATATCTCCAACATCTTCATACCAGCAGCCCTCATTTGATTGGGGCGCGTCTTCTTCTTCTTCTTCATCGCAGGTGCCTGACTATGATCATTCCTATGATGACCCACCAGCATGGGGGTACTATCCGCGCTATTGAGCCCCACTTAGGCCAAAATCCTAAGCTTGGGGGAGGTATACCGACATCACACTCATATATATATCATGTTCGGTCGGTTCTTTGTATATACATTGTTTCGCTTTTGTTTTTGGTTTCTGTTTCATCTTTCTCAAACACACAAAAATACCAAAAATATTTTCATTGTTTATCTTGGTTTGTTTCTTTGTTTCTTTGCTTTGGTTTGCCTTAAAAAAATCCAAAAATATTTTGCTTTGTTTTGTTTGGTTTTTATTTGTTTGCTTGTTTCTAAAAAAAATCGAAAACACCAAAAATATTTGTTCTTCTTCTTTGGTTTTGTGAGTTCTTTGCAGGGTTCAGACTTCCTCAGTGGATTTTGGTTTTCATGTTAATTATTCAAGTCACACAAGTGAAGGGCAATAATGAAGATTAAGACAACTCGAGGTGTGGTAAGAGGCTGGTAACAAACTCTATTTGTTTCATTTTTGTACATATACTCATCACCGTGAGCATGCTTAGCCTGTTTGTGTAAGGTGTATGTCATTATGGATGCTTAGTAGTTCTTGCTTGTCTATGATTAGCTCCAGCTTGCTAATAGTTTGTAGCATGTCATATGAATGTTTGCTTGCATTGTTTTATTCATACTTTGGTATGATATTGTGGTATCCTCCTCTGACTGTTCATGTGAGTCGACTTGGCACATGCTCACGCATGCATATGACTAATCAATAGTCAGTAAGCCTTGATGATTTATTTTGCCTCAGAGTTCTTGTATCACTTTCATGCCATAATTAGTCCTGTTTTGTTGCAAGCATGATTGTGACAGTTATTGCTCTCTCGTTTGTCGTTCCCTCTCTATTGCTAGCCTTCGCTTGCACTGAGTATGTGCTCTACCTGTGCTTCCAACTCCTCAAAACCAATATTGCCAGCTGTGTCCACCATACCTACACATTAGCATCATTTGCTACTTCAGTGCATATTTTATATATGTCGTGCTTTCTTCCAAAATAAAATGTTTGTCTGTTTTGAGAAAGTTAGTTAGTAAAGCTCTCACGAACTTGATGGCACAGTTTATTCCTTGCGCTTAATAATGTTGAACCATTGTGACTAGTCCATGAAAGTTATATGCTTGCTTATTATATGCTGGGAGTCAACAGAACCGTGCTGTCACGGGGAACACTTTCAACAACTGTTGGATATCTCATCTAGTTGATACTTTGCTCTTTTGTTTACGGATGTCGAAGATGTGAAATAAAATGGGAGGTTGTGATTTCATGGAGTTTATACATTGTGTTAGAGAAACGCCTGGGCCGCTAGCCTAAGCCATGCCTAATCATGGTGGAAACTTGCAGAATCACTGTAATGAGCATCTAGGAAGCATCCTCAATAAAAAGCTATGCATATGGTAAATAAAAAGATTGCTGAGATGCTCATTGTCTGCTTGCCTTGTCATTTTGGTTATGGGAAAGCTCCTGTACCATATGCAAGGGGTACCCCGTTGGCGGTTCTCGATGATATGCATGTATTTACAATGACAAGAACTTTCAGGTGACCAAAGTTGAGTAGCATGCGGAGCGGCCCTCGTACTCAAGGGACTTGGGAGTTTCAGCCTATGGTCTATCAAGCATATGATTCAAAGTGGACCTCACTTTCACCTTAACCACATGAAGATGCCTATGATAGGGGCAATGAGAGATCAAAGCTAATGAGTACCTTCCTTTCAGCATTATGAAGCCTTCCAAACTTTCCAAAACCGTTTTCACAATTTTGTTGAGTCACCACTTATTCTATGAGCACCTTCTTGAGAGCATAGTTGTCATTCTTGTGTTTGTTCCAAAACTTGGTTAATTATGTCATGACTTTGATGCTTGTATCTCTGATATCTTTACCTCTAGTCTTCACTTGAACTTCAGAGGTGCCTTGGCATTCATATTGTGCTCTACAAACAAAGGCAAGCGAGATACCACTCTATCATACCTTATTATGAGCATTGCAATGTTGCTTATGTTTATGTTTCATGCTACTTATTATTATTGAGTTGGTTTCTCTTGATAGCTTGCAATGATTATTGATTAGACTTAGTTGCATACTTCTTATTATGAATTGTCTAAGCATATACTCCTGTGCTAAGAATATATACATCATATGAAGCAAAGTGTTCGTGAAAGTTCTTTTATCGCACTCAATAAGTTAAGCTTGGGGGAGTTGATACGTCCAAAACGTATCTACTTTCTCGAACACTTTGTTATTGTTTGTCCTCTAAACTTGTGTGATTTGGATACAACTAACACGGACTGACGTTGTTTTCAGCAGAATTACCTTGGTGTTTTGTTTTTGTGCAGAAAATCAACTATCAGGAAAAATCCCGGAAAATATGCCAAAAACTATTTTTCACCAGAAGATCCACAGAGCCAGAAGGAGAGACGGAGCGGAGGCCTAGGGGGCCCACACCCACCCCAGGTGCGGGCCCACCTAACTCTACGCTTGGAGGGGGTGCAGCCACCCCAGGCACCCCCTCGGCCTCCCTCTGCGCCTATAAGTTGCCTTTCGACCTAAAAACCGAGGAGGGTTCAATAGTTTTCCAGAAAGAGTTCCGCTCCACCGCCGCCACCAGAAACCAAGATTCGGATCCAGAAACTCCATTCTGGCACCCTGCCGGAACGGGGAATTTAGAGAGGATCATCGCCATCATCATCACCAACGCATCTCCATCAACCACCGATGTTTCCCTCATCCATGAGTGAGTCGTCCCCCGTTGTAGGCTTGGGGATGGTAGGGATTGGATGAGTTCTATCATGTAATCGAATAAGATCTGTTAGGGCATAGTGCCTAGTATCTCTATTAGTGTTATTTGACTTTGTTGCAACTTTTTGTGCTTAATGCTTGTCACTAGGGCCCGAGTGCCATGATCTCAGATATGAACTTATTATTGAATCATTATGATAGTATTGTTTGTGATCTTATCTGCAAGTTGTGTACACACATCATTGTCCGGATCCAAAGGCCCCAAAGTGACAATAATTGGGACAACTGGAGGGGATGGTTGTGGTGTGAGGATCACATGTGTTCACGGAGTGTTAATGCCTTTGCTCCGGTGCTCTATTAAAAGAAGAACCTTAATTTCCAGTAGTTCCCTAGAGGCCCTGCTGCCACGGGTTGGCTGGACAGAAGATGTTGTGCAAGTTCTCATTGCGAGCATGTATGACTATATTTGGAGGACATGCCTAGGATTGTTTAGTACTTGGATGCTTTTTATTATTTATCTGCAATTCCCTAGAACTTGTAGTTAGATGTTTAGACTCGTCCATGCAACGCCCGTCCATCCATCCCTATGCCTACCGCACTCGAATCCTACTATTACCGTTACTGTTACTATTGCTCCTGTTTCACTGTTGTTGTTAGAGCTGCTGTTGCTTTGTTGTTGCTACTATAAACTGTTACTACTGATAAACTTCTGTGAGCAAGAACTATTTCCAGGTGCAGCTGAACTGACAACTCAGTTGTTAAGGCTTGAAAGTATTCTTTGGCTCCCCTTGAGTTACCCGCGAAGACTGTTGCGATCCCCTACACTTGTGGGTCATCACATCTCAGCAATCTTCTTATTTACCATGGGTTCTCTCTATTTCCTCTTTCTCAATGTGTCTCTCTTTTTTTATAAGAAGAATGATTCATAGATGTCACTATGGTGATGCTGCAAGTTTCCACCATGATTAGGCATGGCTTAGGCTAGCGGCCCAGGTGTTTCTCTAACACAGGATACAAATTCCATGGACTTACAAGTTCCCTCTTTATTTCACACCGGTGACATCCATAGACAATAGATCATGATATCAAATGAGTACAAAGTACAAGTGCAATGTTGAAAACATTCCCTGTGACAACACAGTTCTGCTAATTCCAACGTATAAGTGCAAGCATATATAACATAGATGACACAATGGTTCAAGTTTATTAGGGGCAAAGAATATAAAGTGTGCCATCAAGTTTGTGAGGGCTTTAATCACTAAGTTTTCACATAACAAAATAGTTTTTAATTGGAAGATAGTTGAAAAAAAGAATATACTTGGAATGGTGTAACACACCATGCATAGGAGTTTATAGTGGGCACTTTGGAATAACTTGGTTTCTTGGGAGTTGGAAGCATGAGTAGAGCTTACTCATACAAGTGAAGGCTAGCAAAAGACTAGGAGCAACCAAATAAGAGAGCAATAATGTCCATAATCATGCAGTGCAACAAAGTATTACTAATCAAAGCATAGAGTGGTACTACAAGTCAAGGACTAAATGATCATAAAGGCTATGGTGACCTGTCATAGTCATAACATGGTGTGAGCATGTGCCAAGTCAACCCAAGAAAAGCATCAAAGGAGAAAACCACAATACTATGCTTTTGCATGCTAAAACAACGCATAATTTCTTCAAGGCACACTAAGCAATCCCAATTGTTTGGAACAAGACATGCTACAGAAATAATCACTAAGCATAAGGTCAAAACAACACCTAGCATGTCATGCTAAAGTCTAAGTCACAGTCAATGCAAGCTCCTCTTGCACTTACAAGCAAGAACTTACGACTCCTTTCCAACACCAAGCAACTTATTTGCAAAACAACAAAGCGAGAATGGGGGTCCAAACTACTCAAGAAAACTAAACAAACTAAGCAAAGCAAATGAAAACTAAGACGCTCCAAGAACAACACAACTGTGCATGAAACAATAAAAATGGAGTATCTAGACAGACCTGAGCTTTTTATTGATGAAGAAGGGGATGCCTTGGGCATCCCCAAGCTTTGACGCTTGTAACTCTTGGATATTTCTTGGGGTGACACCATGGTGGCATCCCCAAGCTTTAGCTTTTGTCCATTCTTCATCTCATTGCATCATTCTCTCTCTACACCTAAATTTTTTCCTTCACACAATCTTCATTAGCAACATTAGCTTATTCAAAATACATTAGACCTCCTAGCAAAGCTTTGAAACAGAAAGGCTTTTCACTAAAAACACAAGCTACTGTAGTAACTGTAGGGTTAAACTAATGAAAGTTAGCTAACATACTGGGGGATTTATTCGTAAAATATCAGCTCAATCCGAGTTACAGAGACGCCTCACGAATTTTTATGGTGGAGGACAAAAATCTGTTTCGGGACAGCAACTCCCCAAATCTTACTTCCCTATCATTATGTCATTCTTGGCACAAAAAGCAAACAAAAAGAATAATGAGAGGTCATTACAGAAGTAATAACTTCCAAGACTCAAGGAAACTCTTGGGTTATTGTAGGGTTCGCAACATAGAAAACAAAAAAAATTCCTACGATGGGAACAACTATGTACCAAGATCTATCTACTAGATACAAACAACGGGCGGATGTATATCCATAGAGAACATACCCTTCAAGACCGACAAAACTTAACGAGTTAAACTCGTGGTTGATGTAGACGATCTCTTGCCGATCTCAAGATCGAGAGGAAGTCCTAGCGCCGCAAAACAGCAGCGCATCCATGCTCGCACACACGTACAAGACACCGAGCAACCTCCGCCTCCTCTCTCCAGCGATGCAGCAGAAGCACAACCCTTTATTGTCGAATAGCCACCGGGAACATGTATCTCACTAGTCCGAGACTATGGGGGATAAATTCTAGAGGGGGAGAGAGATCCTTCACGAGGAGGTGTGAGTGAGAAGTGAGGAGGGGGTGCCTTTTATAGGAGAGGGGGAACCCCAAGGGGGTGGCCGGCGCATGGGGATGCCCCTTTCCCTCCCCTCATTCATGTGGGTGGACACTCCATTCACAAAAATCTCTTCAATTCCCACCACTCAAAATCCCACTCAAAATTGCTATTAAATTTCCACCAAATTTAATGCAAACCCTCATTAAATAAAACTCCTTTTATTTATTTAGAATTTTTTCAATTACTTTAATGACAAACATTCACATAAAACCCTTGCTAGTATTCCATTTCACATGCAAAAACACTTTCTGTAATTTCACCCGAAAACCTGTTTCGGTATCTAGTGAAATAAATTCCTGCGCTTGTTATTCTTTCCGACATGAAACCTTTGCTCCAATTGGATGTGAGTGTCCCTTAAGTGTGCCACCCTACGGTTCGCGAATAATGCGGACATGATCGAGACCCTTCTCCGATCAATAATCATAAGCGGGACCTAGAGATCCATACTGACTCCCACACATTCAACGATGACTTTCCTGTGATCATTGGAACCTTTTACGCTAGTATCTTAATCCCTTTGTTTCACGATATATTACATGTCCGAGATTCGATCATCAGTATCTCCATACCTAGTTTGATCTCGTTACCGACATGCACTCTTTTCTCGTTCCCGTGATATAACATTCTAGTGATCAAATCACTTGCTTGCAAGCTAACCAATGTGATATCACCGAGAGGGCCCAGAGTATATCTATCCGTCATCGGGATGAACAAATTCCACTCTCGATCCATGAGCCTAAACATAACACTTTAGTAGTTCTAAAGCCATCTTTATAATCACCCAGTTACGGTGTGACGTTTGATGTCATCAAGAAACTCTTCCGGTGTTAGTGATTGACATGATCTCATGGTCTTAGGATTAGGATCATTTCGTAAGTTGTTATAACAATATAAACTCAATGACTTTGATCGTAATTCTATACTTCAGATGAATGTTCATCACATCATTATACTAATGTTGTGACCTTGTTATTAACAACATCCAATGTCTTGTTGGAGATATGCCCTAGAGGCAATAATAAATGTAGTTATTATTATATCTTTGTGTTTATGATAAATGTTTACATTCATGCTATAATGGTATTAACAAGGAAACATTAATACATATGTGATTTGTAAACTAAAATAGAGTCCCTAGTAAAGCCTCTTTATAATACTAGCTTGTTGGTTAATAAATGATTGTGGTTTCCCTATCATGGACATTGAGATGTTATTAACAACAAGATCATATCGTTAGGAGAATGATATGGTGGACATACTCCTATAGATAAGCGTAGCATAAAGATCAAGTCATTTTAATAGTTCAATTGCTATATGCTTTCTGATACATAGTAACCTAATTCCTTCGACCATGAGATCATGCATATCACCTTCACCGGAAGGATGATTTGATGACATCAAACACCACACCGTAACTGGGTGGCTATAAAGGTGGCATTGAGTGTTCGGAACGTATTGGTTGAGACACATGGATCAAGAGTGGGATTTGTCCATTCATATGACGGATAGATATACTCTGGGCCCTCTCGGTGGAATGTCATCCAATTAGCTTGCAAGCATGTGACTGGCTCACAAGGGATCACATATCACGGGAACGAGAAAAGAGTACTTATCTGTAACGAGGTTGAACTAGGTATGCAGAGATACCGACGATCATAACCTCGGATAAGTAAACTATCGTGAGACAAAGGGAAATTGGTATCGTATGTAAGTGGTTCATTCGATCGCAAAGTAATCATAGAAATATGTGGGAGCCATATGAATTTCCAGATTCCTCTATTGGTTATTGTTCGGAGAAGTGTCTCGATCATGTCCGCATAATTCACGAACCGTAGGGAGACACACTTAAGGATTCGACGTTGTTTGAGTAGTTATGGAATGATGAGTAAGAGACCGAATGTTGTTCGGAGTCTCGGATGGGATGCGGGATATCACGAGGAGATCCGGAATGGTCCGGAGAATAATATTCATATAAGGAAAGTCCTATTTCAGGGTTGGAGAATGGTTCCGGTGTTTTCATCGGGAATGTTCTAGAAGGTTCCGGAATGTCCGGCACTCCGGAGGGGAAGGGTACATGAATGTGTCATATCAAGTTGGAATGATTGCATCATGTACTAGGTGTCATCGCTGAACAAAATAAAGGGTTTAATCAAATCCTAGTTTGAAAAGTCAAACGCCAATTTGAAAAGTCAAACGGCTATTTTGTGAGGTGGAGGGGAAGTAGGAAACCTACTTGGGGAGGAGTTCCCTCCCTCCACCGCCGGCCCACTTGGGAATCCGAGTTGGGGAGGGAGTCCCCTCCCCTGGTGCGCCCCCTCCACCTATATAAGGAGGGGAAGGGCTGCCCCTCTAAGACCTACACCACGCACCCCGCAAACCCTAGCTCCCAGCCGCCGCCTAGGGAAACCCTAGCCGCCGACTTGGGCTGCTCCAAGCCCTAGCCGCCGGCCCTAGACACTCCTCCTTGGTGCGTCTAAACCCTAGATCGCCGAGGATCTCTCTCATAGTCCACAATACTCGCTCCGGCTTAAGGCGAAGCCCTGCGAGATCTCCCCTCTACTTCCGGTACCACGCCGTTGTGCTGCCGGAATCGCGAGGAGAGTGCTACAACCTCCGCTGCCTGCTGGAACAAGGGAGAGGAAGGTCTTCGTCGAGTACCGAACGTGTGACCGACTGCGGAAGCGCTGGCGGAACGCAGCGCCGGAAGGATCGTCTACGCGATCTTGAG
The DNA here is from genome assembly GCA_916181665.1 of Avena sativa. Taxonomy (NCBI): domain Eukaryota; kingdom Viridiplantae; phylum Streptophyta; class Magnoliopsida; order Poales; family Poaceae; genus Avena; species Avena sativa. The sequence goes on from OV702280.1 coordinate 433,577,087, forward strand.
ATCGGGAAGAGTACGACTACATCACCCACGAGAATCCGCTCTCGTTAAACACTTTGGAATCTTCGAGGGCGAGTTATTCCATCGACTCGTTGCTACAATCTAGTAGATAGATCTTGGCTTGTTTGCTTGTATGCGGTAGAAATTTTTTGTTTTCCATGCTACGAAACCCTACATGTCTATGATCAGGAAACTTTGAGTATCTTGTTAATCAACGAGCTAGTTTATGAGAGAGGCATAACTAGGAACTTTCTGTTTGTTTATTAAACACACATGTATTAACGTTTCCGTATTAATACAATTATAGCATGCAAAATAAACATATATCATATACTTGGAATACACATAATAAACACTTTATTATTGCCTCTCAGGGCATATTCCCTCCAGTCTCCCACTTGCACTAGAGACAATAATCTAGTTACATAGTGATGTATCTAACACCCATGGAGTTCTGGTGTTGATCATGTTTTGCTCTAGGGAGAGTTTTAGTCAACTGATCTGCTACATTGAGTTGTACTTTACAAATCTTTATATCTCCATCCTTGACATGTTCACGGATGGAGTGAAACCGGCGCTTAATATGCTTGGAATTCCTGTGAGACCTTGGTTCTTTGTCATTGGAAATGGCACCATTATTGTCACAATAGATCACCATTGGGTCCAACGTGCTCGCAACCACACCTAGTTCGGATATGAACTCCTTCATCCAAACTGCTTCCTGAGCCGCTTCCGAAGCAGCAACATATTCCGCCTACGTTGTTGATCCTGCCACCACAGGTTGTTTGGAGCTCCTCCAACTAACTGCTCTGCCATTCATGAGAAATACGTATCCGGATTGAGACTTAGAGTCATCCGGATTGGTGTCAAAGCTAGCATCGACATAACAGTTACCGACGAGCTCTTCTTTATACAAGAAACATATCCTTAGTTCTTCGCAAGTACTTAAGGATATTCTTGACCGCTTTGCAGTGTTCCGAACCTGGATCCGATTGGTACCTACTAGTCAAACTAATAGCATGTGCCACATCCGGTCTTATACATAGCATGACGTACATTATAGAGCCTATGGCCGAAGCATAGGGGACTTTATCCATTATCGCTCTTTCTTTCGCCGTAGCTGGAATTTGAGTCTTACTCAATGTTGTGCCTTGCAACATAGGTAAGAACCCCTTCTTACTTTCGTCCATTTTAAACTTCTTTAAAATCTTATCAAGGTATGTACTTTGTGATAGCCCTATTAGGTGCATAGATCTATCTCTATAGATCTTTATGCCTAATATGTATGACGCTTCACCTAGGTCCTTCATTGAAAATTTGCTGTTTAGATAACTTTTAACACTGTTTAAAAGATCTATATCATTTTCGATCAATAATATGTCATAGACATATAATATCAGAAATGCCACATTACTCCCACTCACTTTCTTGTAAATACAAGCTTCTCCATAAGTTTGGACAAATCCAAACTCTTTGATCACCTCATCAAAGCGGAGATTCCAACTTCGTGATGCTTGCTTCAGTCCATAGATGGATCGCTGAAGCTTGCACACCATGAAAGTCATGACAGGATTTCCGTACATCTCGGGAGCTGCACGCGTCCTGCTAGACCTGCGAGGTTCGGTAGTACTCTCTTTCAGAGTTTCATGATCATTATCATTAGTTCCTTCTTCAACTGGTGAAGCCAACTCCAGAACGACTTCCGGCGCTGTGCTACTCGCCATACTTTGAATAGAAGGTTCAATAACCTCTCCGAGTTCTACCTTCCGACTACTCACACCTTTCGTGAGAAACTCTTTCTCTAGAAAGGATCCATTCTTGGCAACAAAAACCTTGCCTTCGGATCTGTGATAGAAGGAATTCCCAATTGTTTACGTAGTGCATCCTATGAAGACGCATTTTTCTGCTTTGGGTTCGAGTTTATCCGGTTGAATTTTCTTCACATAAACATCGCATCCCCAAACTTTAAGAAATGACAGCCTAGGTTTGTTTCCAAACCACAATTCATACGGTGTCTTTTCAACAAATTTAGATGGTGCCCGATTTAAAGTGAATGTAGCAGTTTCTAGTGCATAACCCCAAAATGACAACGACAAGTCCGTCAGAGACATCATAGATCGAACCATATCCAATAAAGTACGATTACGACGTTCCGACACACTATTTCACTGTGGTGTTTCGGTAGATGTGAGTTGTGAAACAATTCCACACTCTTTCATGTGAGTGCTAAACTCGTAACTTAGATACTCACCTCCACGGTCGGACCGTAGAAATTTGATCTTTCTATTGCGATGATTTTGCACTTTATTCTGAAATTCCTTGAACTTTTCAAAGATTTTAGACTTGTGTTTCATCAAGTAGATATAATCGTATCTACTCAAATCATCCGTGAAAGTAACAAAATAACGATCTCCACCTCGCGTCAACACACTCATTGGACCACATACATCAGAATGTATGATTTCCAATAAATCTGTCGCCCGTTCCATTGAACCGGAAACTGGCGTTCTAGTCATCTTGCCCATAAGGCATGGCTCACATGTATCAAATGATTCAAAATCAAGTGATTCCAAAAGTCCATCCGAATGGACCTTATTCATGCGTTTAACGCCAATATGACCTATACGACAGTGCCACATATATGCGGATATATCATCATTAAGTTTAATCCTTTTAGCATCAACATTATGAATATGTGTAACACTATTGTCGAGATCCAATAGAAATAAACCATTCATCATCGGTGCATGACCATAAAAGATTTCATTCATATAAATAGAACAACCATTGTTCTCGGATTTAAATGAATAACCACTTCGCATCAAACACGATCCAGATACAATGTTCATGCTCAGTGCTGGCACCAGATAACAATTATTTAAGTTTACTACTAATCCCGACGGTAAGTGGAGAGGCAGCGTTCTGACGGTGATCACATCAACGCTTGATCTATTGCCGACACGCATCTTGACCTCACCCCTTGCTAGCGGACGCTTGTTCCACAGCCCCTGATTCGAGTTACAAATATTAGCAACTGAACCAGTATCAAATACCCAGGTGCTACTGCGAGCACTAGTCAAGTACACATAAATAACATGTAAATCATATATAACTTTGTTTGCCTTGCCGACCTTCTTGTCTGTCAAATACTTGGGGCAGTTGCGCTTCCAGTGGCCAGTCCCCTTACAATAGTAGCACTCGGTATCAGACTTAGGTCCAACTCGGGATTTCTTTTCAGGCACGGCAACCAACTTGCCGCCCTTACTTCCCTTCCATTTTCCCTTCTTGTCTTTCTTGAAACCAGTGTTCTTATTGATCATCAACACTTGATGTTCCTTTTTGATCTCCACTTCTGCAGTTTTAAGCATTGACAGAAGCTCGGGGAGAGACTTCTTAATGCCTTGCATATTATAGTTTATCACGAAGATCTTATAGCTAGGTGGTAGAGACTGCAGAACACGATGGATGCCTAAGTCAATGGGAATTGTTATTCCCAAGGACACAAGCTTATCGGCGTAACCCGACATCTTGAGTACATGCTCACTTACGGAGCTGTGCTCGTCCATCATGCAGCTAAAGAACTTTTCTGAAGCATTGTAGCTCTCTACAGCAGCATGTGTGTTAAAAATAATTTTCAACTCACCCATTGTATCAAATGCATTGCCGTTTTCGAAACACTTTCAAAGTTCCGTCTCTAGCCCATACAATATGCCGCAATGAACTAAGTTGTGATCCTCCTGACGAGTCTGATAGACATTCTTCTCCTCCTCAGGGGCATCATCGAAAGGTGGGTGGACTAGCGGCGCTTCTAGCACATATTGCTTTTGTGCAGTAGAGAGGAGAATCCTCAAATTCATGGCCCATTCAGTAAAGTTGCTACCGTTTGTTGCAAGTTTCTCTTTCTCCATGAACACATTGAAATTAAAAACAGGTGGTGCCATCTACAACAGAATTTGTAAAGTTTAGACTAAGTTTATGTTAGATTGAGTTCAATTAATCCACATTAGGAATGAACTCCCACTAAAAAATGACATCCCTCGTGCCTTTTTGGTGATTACATGAACCAAATCCACTACACCAAGTCCGATCATCACGTGAGTCGGTGTAGCTTCAAAGGCGAGCATCAAATGGGCATCATATCTACTATATGACGCATGCTTAACTTTTCGGTCCGTGTTCCGAGGCCATGTCTGTACATGCTAGGCTCGCCAAGTTAGAACCTTAGTATTCGCGTGTGTAACTGTCTTACACCCGAAATATGGTCGTGGATCCAAGAACACCCGATCATCACGTGATGTCTTGGAGCGACAAAAACATAATCGGTGCATACTAAAGGAAGAACACATTCTTATCTTGATATTTAAATGAGGGATCATCTTATTATGCTAATAAAATGCCAAACAAGCAATATAAGATGTTATCAAACATCACATGTTTATTAGTGAAATGGTATGGTTCCCGCATATGATATCTATCATGTGCACTGTGGTATGATCACTATTATTTCTTTATGTGTAAGGCCAAGGTCTATGGAACTTACACGTTATGTATGTTGTAAGAGTATCATCTCATACTTCTACTTACAACATCACCATATCATAACACTAGCCAGGCAACAATCTAAACTAGACGCCTCTAATTTATCCATTGCAAGTTTTACGTGGCTTAGGGCTTTCGAAGATAGAACCATTCATACCTACGAACATGAACCACAACGAGGATAACCAAATTGTTGACAACTTGTTACAAAATATATATTGACTATAGTAGGAGAGACAGACACCCGCTAGCCACTTATGCAAACTAGTTGCATGCCAAGCGTGGAACAGGTCTCATGTGCGAGGACATGTAAAGTTTGTCCGGGCCGCTTCATCCCACTATGCCACCAATATCCAAAATTACAACTAAGAAGCAACAACATGATCTTCATCGCCCACATACTCATATGTGTACTACCCGTGTAAAGCATCTATGCATAGATCCGACTCTGATACCACTGTAGGGTTCGTAGCATAGAAAACAAAAAATTTCCTACGATGGGAACTATGTACCAAGATCTATCTACTAGATACAAACAACGGGCGGATGTATATCCGTAGAGAACATACCCTTGAAGACCGACAAAGCTTAATGAGTTAAACTCGTGGTTGATGTAGACGATCTCTTGCCGATCTCAAGATCGAGAGGAAGTCCTAGAGCCGCAAAACAGCAGCGCATCCGTGCTCGCACACACGTTCGAGGCACCGAGCAACCTCCGCCTCCTCGCTCCAGCGATGCAGCGGAAGCACAACTCTTTCTTGCCGAAAAGCCACCGGGAACATGTATCTCGCTAGTCCGAGACCATGGGGGATAAATTCTAGAGGGGGAGAGAGATCCTTCACGAGGAGGTGTGAGTGAGAAGTGAGAAGGGGTGCCTTTTATAGGAGAGGGGGAACCCCAAGGGGGTGGCCGGCGCATGGGTCTGCCCCCTTGTCCTCCCCTCATTCATGTGGGTGGACACTCCACTCACAAAAATCTCTTCAATTCCCTCCACTCAAAATCCCACTCAAAATTGCTATTAAATTTCCACCAAATTTAATGCAAACTATCATTAAATAAAACTCCTTTTATTTATTTAGAATTTTGTCAATTACTTTAATGACAAACATTCACATAAAAACCCTTGCTAGTATTCCATTTCACATGCAAAAACACTTTCTGCAATTTCACCCGAAAACCTGTTTCGGTATCTAGTGAAATAAATTCCTGCGCTTGTTATTCTTTCCGGCATGAAACTTTTGCTCCAATTGGATGCCAATGTCCCTTAAGTGTGCCACCCTACGGTTCGCGAATAATGCGGACATGATCGAGACCCTTCTCCGATCAATAATCAGAAGCTGGACCTGGAGATCCATACTAACTCCCACACATTCAACAATGACCTTCCTGTGATCGTCAGAACCTTTTACGCTAGTATCTTAATCCCTTTGTTTCTTGATATATTACATGTCCGAGATTCGATCATCGGTATCTCCATACCTAGTTTGGTCTTATTGCCGACATGCACTCTTTTCTTGTTCCCGTGATATAACATTCTAGTGATCAATCACTTGCTTGCAAGCTAACCAATGTGATATCACCGAGAGGGCCCAAAGTATATCTATCCATCATCGGGATGAACAAATTCCACTCTCGATCCATGAGCCTCAACATAACACTTTAGTAGTTCTAAAGCCATCTTTATAATCACCCAGTTACGGTGTGACGTTTGATGTCATCAAGAAACTCTCCCGGTGTTAGTGATTGACATGATCTCATGGTCTAAGGATTAGGATCACTTCGTAAGTTGTTATAGCAATATAAACTAAATGACTTTGATCGTAATGCTATACTTCGGATGAATGTTCATCACATCATTACACTAATGTTGTGACCTCTTTATTAACAACATCCAATGTCTATGACCAGGAAACTTTGATCATCTTGTTAATCAACGAGCTAGTTTATGATAGAGGCATAACTAGGAACTTTCTGTTTGTTTATTAAACACATATGTATTAACGTTTCCGTATTAATACAATTATAGCATGCAAAATAAACATCTATCATATACTTGGAATACACATAATAAACACTTTATTATTGACTCTCAGGCCATATTCCCTTCAGTAACTCCTTCAAAAAGCTCAATTCACCTGAAGAGAACTCAAAAGGAATCAATAAGAAGCAAATGCAAATAATAGCAGAAATCTGTCAAAACAGACCAGCAGGTAGAAGCCGATTTTTCGAACATCTTTTGTTGCTCAAATAAAAAAGTGTGAACTAACGAAAGTTAGATAACATACTGGGGGATTTATTCATAAATTTTCAGCTCAATCTAAGTTACAGAGACTCCTCACGAATTTGTTTGGTGGAGGACAGAAATCTGTTTTGGGACAGCAACTCCCCAAATATCATTTCCCTCTCATTAGAGGTCATTCTTGGCACAAAAAGCAAACAAAAAGGATAAGGAGAGGTCATGACTGAATTAATAACTTCCAAGACTCAAGGAAACTCTTGGGTTATCTCCCAACAAGTACTTTTCTTTAACGCCTTTAAGTTAGGCACAAGAAGCAAGAAGAATCAAGTATTTTCAAACGAGGAAGCATTAACATCAAACCTTGCTTTCAAAGGAGGAGCAAAAAGCAACTTCTATCTCCTCATAGGGAAGTTTTCAATACCTTTCTTGAATGGAAAATGATATTTAATGGTTCCTTCTTTCATATCAATGAAGGCACCAACTATTCTAAGAAAAGGCCTTCCCAAAGTAATAGGACAAGAAGCATTGTATTCAACATCCAAAACATAGAAATCAACAGGGACATAAGTATTGTTAACCATAATGTGAACATAATTAATACTCCCCATGAGTTTCTTCTTAGCATTATCATTGGGGCAACACTAGGAATCAGGCCCCGATTTTATGCTTCCCATTGGACCACTGTTCATCCGTCCTATCGGGAACTGCCAACGCGTCTAATTCCAGTAATTTGGGAAGGATTGAATGCTTCCATTCCATCTTAAAAGTTTTGACTGCATGCTTCTGTATATTTCCGTAATGCACGCCCAGTGACGTTGCTCTCCTATTCATTCTGGTGCTCCTCTTCCGGTAGTCTCCAATAACTACTACCTCTATCCTAGTTTATAAGACTTACGCGTATAACTAGGTCGTCCGCATGAGCTATATAATATAAATTATATAATATAAAAATTATATCATTAGAAAATATAACATTTGAAGTTTCTAATAATATAGTTTTTATCTTATGTACCTCATGCTAAGTTGATTAATTTATCGACCTAGAAATACGCGTAGGTCTTATAAACCGAGACGGAGGGAGTATTGATTTTTAGGAAATGATTCCAAATATAAGGACGCAGATTTTAGAAAACTATTTTTCCTAACCGCGCTTCCCCTGTTAATCGAATTAGCTTTCGGCACATTTTTTTGGAACATTTGCTTTTGATATACTCTGAATATTAAAGAAACAGATTTTTACGAATATCTTAATTTTGCTTCCATGTTCGAAAAAATGGTTTTGGAATACTAGTTTATTGAAACACGACAAAATTATGTTTTCATCTTCTGGATAATTTGTTTCCTTGCAGAATAAAAAATATATTTTTCCTTAAAAAAAATATATTTAGTTTTATTGCTGCGAAAATGGGTATTTTATTCCAGCGTAAAAAAAGCATCACAATATTATTTCTAGAACAGCTTCCAACGAATAGGTTCTTTTTGGAAGTGAGCAAATAGGTTTTTTTCGAAGCGAACCATAGACTGTTTCTACACAAACTGAATTTGCTCCTATCCAATGGATAGTTTGGCTTCCATGAACACAATTTGCATGTGTTCCCATCGTTCCAACTAGTTTCTTCATACACATGAGATTAGAGCTTTCGATTCATTGTATAAATCATCAATGCATGCTTCCTGTCAATTAGAACAATGCTTCGTACTAACAATATTTAAATTTCAAATCATAATTTAGTATGTTTCCATGATTTCTTTTCTTTGCTTCCTACATATCTGATCAGTGTCATATCATATTCACGACTAAATGATGCACCCAAAGAATGCATTACATGGTTTCCACAAGGACTGTTGCTATGAGAACAATGGGAGCATCCGCCATTGCAAGACGGGGATAATTGCTTGAAAATTTGACAAGTTGTTGACACGCCGGTCAACCACATTTCGACTGCTCTCCCATCGCCGCACTACTTTATGACGGTGAGCCTTGTGTCGACAAGTCAATGCGTTGAATCCTCGTGCCATACATCATTGCAACCGTCCTGCTCCAAATCGAGTCCTGAATAGACGCTCGAAATCAGCTTTCTTCATGATGCCTACAAATAATAAGCACAACATGGAAAGCACAATGACCATGTTGTGGAAGCAAAAAGAGCGAGAATATGGAGCAAAATGTGTGTACTCAAGAAACATTACTTCCTCTATAATTAAGTAGCGAACTGAAAACCTTGACGAAGCACAACTATGTATGCAAGAAGCACAATAAGTTGAAGCATAACATACGGTCAATCTCAACTTGGTTTACAAGAAGTACATGGGAGCGGAACAAATATCTATGTAGAAGCGGATTTATTTGAATAGTATATAATATGCAAGTGTTCGCCGCCAATTTATCTGGCACCATCATTGTTAGTGTATATTTTTTTAGAAACATGGTAAACAGAAAACATGAATATATATCGGAAAACATGGAAATAGAAAAGTTATAGCTTCCCAAACATTTGTGCAATACATGGAAGCAGAGACATAACATTGCTAACATAGATCTCACAAAGCATCATAATAAAGCAGGATATGAAAGCAGATTCAATGTATGAGCGCATTTAGGCATCCGAATCGGCTGTAAAATATGGAAGCATCAATATAGGTTCGCAAAGGAGCACAATGCCAAATAGTAAAGGATGACTTACTGTTCAGAAAATTCACACATGGAGACCTAGTTCATGCAGTGACCGAGCCGGTGACAGTGTGTGAAGCTGCTTCCGTTCGCCGGCGTACGACACAAACCAGCCGCTGGCGCCAATGCTCAACCTGGATTACCCGACGCGGTGGGGGAATTCTGGATCGGTAGGGAGCTGGGCAAAGCGGGGGGGGGGAGGAACCTTCAGCGGCAGGACCGATTTGGTATTAGAGGCGTTGATTTGGGGGAGGGGAGGAGTAACTCAAGCAGTAACTCCATGATTTTAATGGGCAACATGCAGAGTTAACCGTGGAAAAAAATGGAAGATGCCATGCGATCGGAAACTTGATGGAAAGCGTTGGAGTGGTCCGACAAATCAACTCCCATCGGCCTCCGTTATATAGTATTTACCTTATCATTGAGTGGCAATACCTTTCTTGAATGGAAAATGATATTTAATGGTGCCTTCTTTCATATCAATGAAGGCACCAACTGTTCTAAGAAAAGGTCTTCCCAAAGTAATAGGACAAGAAGCATTGTATTCAACATCCAAAACATAGAAATCAACAGGGACATAAGCATTGTTAACCATAATGTGAACATAATTAATACTCCCCATGAGTTTCTTCTTAGAATTATCATTGAGTGGGACATCCAAATAACAATCTTCCATAGGTGGCAAATCAAGCATTTCATAAATCTTCCTAGGCATAATAGAGATACTAGAACCAAGATCACATGAAGCTTTGAGATCAAAGTCATTCACTTGCATATTAATAATGGGTTCCCAACTATATTCTACTTTCCTAGGAATAGAATCTTTGTGTTTTAGCTTCTCTTCCTTAATCTTAACAAGAGGATCTGTAATGTGTTTAGTGAAAGAAACATGCATATCACTAGCATCAGGACTTCTAGCAAGCTTTTGTAGGAACATAATCACTTCAGAAATATTGCAACCATCAATATCAAAGTCAAACTTGGCATCACTAGTAGTAGGCATAGTAGGAGTAGGAATAGGGACTACTTGAGGTTTAGTGGTGATGTGCACACACTATTGTTTCTATCAGTTTCAGCTTCCCTTTCCCACTTAGCATGAAGTTGAGCTAACAACCTAACATTTTCATCAATAGTAACTTGTATGGCATGAGCAGTAGCAAAGGTAATTTCCATAGTTTCAGGTTTAGCAGCCATTTTATTAACCAAGGAAGTTTGAGCTTCAGACAAAGAGGATATATTTTTCTCAGCACTCAAAATTTTTGACTGTAAGCTAGGAATTTCTCTATTCAGATTCTCGAGCTGATGACTAATGTTTTTCAAGATAATAGATTGTTCCTCCATAGTTTTAGTGAAAATCTTGTTTTGCTCATATTGCATTTGCATAAAGTTTTTAGTGGATCTCTCTACTTCTAGAATCCTTTTTTCACTAGGTATTCCAGATCTACCCTGATAAACATTTCCACTAGGAGGATAAGGCCTATAATTGTTGTTCCCACCAAAATTATTCCTATAGGCATTGTTGTTGAAATTGTTGTTTCTAATGAATTTCACATCAAATTGCTCTTCTTGAGCAACCAAAGAGGCTAAGGGAACACTATTAGGATCTAGAGGAGCTTTCCCATTAACAAGCATAGCCATAATAACATCAATTTACATTCTTACCATGTGGAGCTCTTTCAACATGCCATTCAGGGTAGTTAAGCATCATATTATCAAGGAGCCTTGTTGCAGCACCCAAGGTGAGGCCCATAAAGGTACCTCCAATAGTAGAATCCAACAGATTTCTTGAGAAGAAGTTCAAACCTGCATAAAAAGTCTGGATAATCATCCATGCAGTGAGTCCATGAGTGGGGCAATTCTTAACCAAAGATTTCATTCTTTCCCAAGCAGGAGCAACATGTTCACTATAACGCTGTTTAAATTTCATAATGTCACTTCTCATAGATATAATCTTAGCAGGAGGATAGTATTTTCCAATAAAAGCATCTTTGCACTTAGTCCAAGAATCAATACTATTTTTAGGCAAGTATAGCAACCATTCTTTAGCCTTTTCTCTCAAGGAGAAGGGAAAAGCTTGAGCATAATAATATCTCCATCTACATCCTTATACTTGTGCATCTCACAAAGTTCAACAAAGCTATTGAGATGGGCAGCAGGATCATCAGAACTAGCACTAGAAAATTGCTTTCTCATAACAAGATTCAACAAAGCAGGCTTAATTTTATAAAAGGTAGCATCAGGAGCAGGTGGAGCAATATGAGTGCTTAGGAAATCATTGTTGTTGGTTCTAGTAAAGTCACACAACTTGGTGTTCTCAGCAGAGTTCATTTTGGCAAAGGTGGGCAAGACAAAAACAGCAACAGCAGCTAGAGCAGGAACTAATTTTTTTGTGTTTTTGAATAAGGCATGCAAACCAGACTAGACTAATTTTTTTGGGTTTTTTGAAAAGAGGCAAACAAAACCAAGAAAAAGAAACAAAGCAAACTAAAAACAAAGTAAAGAGAAAGGAAGTGGAAGACTCCCCTAGTGAAGACGTCCTTAGCCTCCCCGACAACGGCGCCAGAAAGCTTGTTGATGGCGCCTCGTTGACGTGGGAGCTTCTTTCTTTATTCCCCGACAACGGCGCCAGAAAGCTTGATTGCTTGTCAGAGAGGCCTTTGTTGGGAACCCAAAGAGCAAGGTATGATGAGCACAGCAGCAAGCTTTCCCTCAGTAGAGACCAAGGTTATCAAACTAGAAGGAGGAAGGAAACGTCACACAGGTGTTGCAAGCAACGCAGAGACCTGCACAACACAAACTCAAGACTTTGCCCCCAACGAATCAGTGAGGTTGTCAAGCTCACCGGTTTGCTGTAACAAAGGATTAAACGTATGGTGTGGAAGGTAATAGTTTGCAGCAAGTAAAAAAGTAACAGTGGAAGATGTATCAATGGTAAAGATTGGACCAGGGTCCATATTTCACTAGAGGTGCTCTCCTTAGATAAACAACATGGCATGAAGGGTAAACAAATTACAACAGGGCAATTGACAGGAACTGAGCAAGGCATAACAATGCAATTACCAGTCAGAAAGATCCTATGAGATTCGTTTGGGCAATACAACAAGATACATAGACCGCCATCCAACTGCATCTATGACTAGAAGTCCACCTTCAGGTTATCATCCGAACCCCCTCCAGTATTAAGTTGCAAGCAACAGACAACTGCTTTAAGCAAAGTGTGTAAGGTAAACAGTCCACATGTTCCATGAACAAGAGACAGTTGTTTTCTCCCTAGTAGAAACAACACATCTACAACCGAAGAGATTATTGTCACTTCCCTTGGAAACTAGAGGCATGAACCCACTATCGAGCATAAATACCCCCTCTTGGAGTCACTAGCAACTACTTGGCCAAGATAGCTACTAACAACGGAGAGCATGCAAGATCACAAACAACACAGACATGATAGAATCATAAAGACAAAACCATTAATCAAACCAACATAATAATCTTAATATCCATCGGATCCCTGCAAACACAACATGCATGATTACAAATAGATTAGATCTTGATCATGAACGGAGCTTAAAAGATCTATACATGAAAGCACAAAGGAGGAGATACAACCATCTAGCTACTACATGGACCCATAGTCTAAGGTGGAACTACTCACGCATCATACCGGAGAGAAGGCTTCCGGGATGATCTCCCCTTCGGCAGGGTGCCAGGAAGAACTTTAGATCCCCCCTCCCGATCTAGGGACGACGGCGGCGGCGGCTACAGAAGGTTTCGTGGAGATTTGATCGGGTACTTAGGGTTTCTACATCGGGGGCTTCTTATAGGCGAAGGGGGAGGCCGAGAAGGCGGCCAGGGGGGTCAAACCCTACCCAGGCGCGGGGCAGGGCCCACCCGCGCCTAGGGGGGGTTTGGACGCCCTGGCCCGCTTCTTCGTCTCCCCTCTGGACTTCTTGTTCCCCATGGAAAGTAATTGATTTTGACGTTTGTCCCGTCCAATTCCGAGAATATTTCTTTACTAGCTTTTCTGGAACCAAAAACAGCAGAAAACAGGCAACTGGCGCTGTGGCAACTTGTTAATAGGTTAGTACCAGAAAATATGTAAAAAGTACCTCAAAGTGTAGACAAAGCAAAGCAAAGTAGATATTAAACAAGAATGGAGCATCAAAAATTATAGATAAGTGAACTCCAAGCTCAATATTTATTTTCAATATGTGGATTCTACCTATATCTTCCAATTTTGTTTGCCCAAAACACAATTATGAATCTCGGCAAAGGCTTGTCGTTAGCCCGGGAGAAAAAATATGGACAAAGAGGTCATTGAGACTTTGTTGAGGATAATGGAGCCTTTGTCGAGGGTATCAGGCACCCAGCAAACCACTAAATTCCTGCAGTTTCAATTGATGTACATCTATGAACCCATTCCGTGTTTGATGTCACTAGTACAGAGAGACACTATAGATGACATGGTTCAGAAACCGCATCAGCAACAAAAAAAGACTCCTTTGCCAGGGCCTTGTATCTGATGCAAATGCCTCTTTGGCAACAGAGGCAAAAACCGTCACTAGTGAGGCAGGTTATTGGCAACATTTTTCATCATTTCATTTCCTTAAAGTGGAGCTCATCAGTTATACGGTTATCATGGTTCCACTCGTTTGCACCGATATATAGTCCACAACAGTTTAAACTGTCACACTGCATAAACACTAAAACAATAACGAATATCACTCATGTCATAATTTTTTCCACCATTACATATCAGTCACAATATCATAGACCGTCGCATTAAATTGTCCTCACCATGACAACAATATCGCAACCTTTTCAGAGAGGGAAATAGCCCGATAGAGCACAAACACCCATAGGATTTTTTATTTCAAGTGAATTTTTTGGCTGATTAGATGAGCAACCCTAGGGACGGGCCGATAAAATCCAAGGCCCTATGCAAGACTTTAGAATGGAGCCCATGACACTAAAAAAGTTTAACTATTCAATAGTTATAATCGTATATGTCAGAGTATCTTACATAAAAATTGGATATATGAATAAACATACCTATTAAACTCGAGGTTGCATAGTGTTTATTTGAACAACATCATTCTCTTGCGTTCTTCAAAATGAAATCATAATCAATCTTCTCCAACACTTCACTCAGTTTTTGTGTCGTCGCATTATGCATATAGGACTTCAGTAGGTTTTATTTAGAAAAGCTTCGTTCTTCTTCAATTTATAAAAGAGATGAACAACACAATTAAACAAATTTAGGATTGAATAGAAGTACACCTAAGGCTAGGGCCTAGGGCGCAAAGAGAAAAATGGCAAGCAAAATGAATTTAGAGATGCACGCACCTGCTTACCTGCAGATTGGTGGACTCAATTCAAAAATTTAAAATTTTGGAGCAAGCAAAACACCAGAACAAAAACAACCAACAACAGCGAGTTGCTCCTAAAGAAGAAGAGCTGACGCGATGCGATCAGCTCCCGGGCGGCTGGCATGAGCGCTCTCTTGATCGATTGATCGAGACATAGAGTGGATCTTAAGCCTTGCCTTAACCTGGATTGTTGGGCCTGGGTAAGTGCCAGCCTTTTAAATCCTACACAACCACGGGAACGGGCAAGAATCTAGTGAATGAAAGGTTTTTTCGTTGCAAAGCTATACTGGCTGATATAGAAATTTTGGGCCCCTAAAAATATAGGCCCTATGTGAATGCACACTTTGCACTCTTGTCGGCCCGGGCCTGCAACCCTACAACTCCATAGGAACCAAGTTCAGCGATCGTTACCCATGATATTTTCTATAACATCTATAAAGAAATCTTCCTTAACTTTTACCGGACATCGGCATACTATAACTTATACATACAACAATGCTTACACATATTGCTTGATTAATTTATGTTTTTATCTATTTAAATCTGATGATGAGAAGTTTGGGCATCACAATTGCCTCAATTTTACAACATGGTCACTCAAAACCTAATTAACTTTCTTAACATGACGTGGATTTCTATTATTAGTCATGTTCGTTTCAACTTCTTAAATCCAATCTTTTTTTTTGTTTTGTTAGTCTAAAAAAACTTGCGGATTTTTGCTACTATAAAAATGGAACATGGAGGCTGAATAATTAATATCGAGTCATGCACGAAGCTAATACTAAGTTTATTAATTTCATCTTACTCATAACTTGTAGTATATAGTGAACTTGAAACCGCAACCCCTTTTTCCAGCTGTGAGAAAGGATGTTCTAGAGCCACATGACCGTGACATGCATGCGGGTGAGTTCGAGAGAGAAACAGAATTGCACACAATGCGAATTCTTTCGTTTTTCACACTTCTAGGCATCTAGCGGAGCCCAGTGAGACGTACGTCCAGCTTCTGCATATATCGATCGTGGTCCGGTAGCCACTGATCGCCCACTCCGAGACATTCTCCTCGTGTCATGGACTTGGTTCATACGTACAAACATGAGCTGATGAGCGATGCAGGCAAGCTTCTTTTTTTTTTTTTGAGATCGATGCAGGCAAGCTTCGTGGCTAGCAATAGCTTTAAAACTAGCTGACGAGATTAACTTCGGTTGGACTTTGCCCCTATACAAACTTCAGTATCTCATTGTACAAAATGGTCTGGCGTAGACCTGTTTAAGGGGTCAAGCACGTATCTGGTGCCAAATGTTTTTTTATGGAAGAGTTGCTTGGCGTCAAAACGGAAAAAACGCATGGTGCACGACGCCCTGCAGGACTACAAATAGATCGCTGATATTCACGGTGGACTACTTCACTATTGAGCGTTGTTTAAAAAAAGTAAGGTTATCGGCGCAACTCCAGTGGAGTACTTGGCGCAGGTGGAGGTGTTGGTGATGACGCCGTGTCGCTTGTTGAGGAGCACCACTTGCTCCGGCTTAACGTCAACGCCTTCTTGTTCATGAGGATGGCGTACACGCAGGTCGCCTCCATGGTCACCGCCTCCTTGAGCGGGTCGCAGCACGAGTTAGGCACCTTTGTCGTGACAATGGCGTTCAGGTAGCCATGGCACGGCCATAGCTTGGACACGAACTTGGTCAGCTCTAAGCCTACAACCACACACGCACGAGCGAGAGAAAGAGAGATCAGAGGAAGACAATGAACACAGGTTTTTGGAACAATGTTCAACTTGCCGCTAGGGGCAGATCCAAGGCGGGGCGAGCGGGGCTAGCTCCCCTATGGGCCTGCCACCCCCAAGTATTTCCGAAGGGGACTAATAGTAATCTTAGGTAGTATAATTGTGATGAATACTTCTGCGAAAATATTTAAAAAAGGACGCGTCCATACTGTGCATCCTCGTTGTGCCAAGTGGGTCTTCTCCTACGCAGAGTCCTTCTTCTGCATGCTTGCCAAGTGTCGCAACCAGAATGAAACTGAGATTAGGATAAGAGCGTCAGAGGTGACTACCGCGCACTGCTCAACCAAGAGTATTTATGTCATATTGTTTCACTAAGTGAAATATCATGTGTTCGTAATACACTATTACTATAGATTTACCAAACTAGTTTCTAGTACTTCAGATAGATGATCAACCATGAGCTAGGAGATTACTACTAGAAAACAATGTGTTATTTTATTAAAAAAAACACCAATAGCACGCCGCAGTTACTGGAGCAACCAAATGGCAATTAGGGCATGTAAAACGGCAACCTCTTAATTAGACGCTTAGTATGAAATCAAAAAAATCAAAAGACTCAAGCGCCCGATGCGTTTGTTCCCAAAACTAAATTTTCCTTATTAAAATGTTATGATTCAAGAATAAAGAGTCATATACCACCAATACCGGCAACATTTTCTTGCAAAATAAAATATAATTATAAATAGTACTATGTACTTTGGTGGGAAAAGTGGACAAACAAATCTTTACTACTCCCTCAGTACATCTAGCTTTTGCCTAAGTCAACAAATTTGACCAAATTTATAGATAAATATAACAACATATTTTACATCTTATCTATACATATTATAAATTTAAAAACATGTCTAATAGTACCAATTTGGTGTTATAAATATTTTTTATAAAATTAGTCAAACTTTATTTAACTTTGACTTAGAACAAAGGTAAAAGTACACTTATTTGTGGACGGAGGAAGTATAGCTAAAAGGCAACCTTGTCGGCCATACTTGAACGTATTCTTAATCGGAACCTTATGGAACAACCGTCGAACACGTCACGCAATCGGCAGCCCGGTTCCCGCCAGAACGTCACGAACCATCACGGCCGCCCGATCATCCAATCCCACGGCCCAGATCGCCTCGCCACGTTCCCAAGGCACACACAGCGTCGGAGACGACCTCCGATTCGTCCACGTGACGACGTCGTCGATCTTTCTCCTGCCGTCATAAATAGTCGCCTCGCCTCCTCCTGCAACGTACTCCTACTCAAACAGCTTCGACAACGACCGAGAGGAAACCGATGGCCCGCGCCATGGCTTGGGCGAGCTTGTTGCTCCGGCTGCTGGTCGCCGCACTGCTCCTCATTGCAACGCCGCCTCCCTTTGCTGCTGCTGCGGCGGCGACCGCGTCGACGGCGACGAAGGGCTCCGGCGGGCCGGTGATTGGCATCGACCTGGGCACGACCTACTCGTGCGTGGGCGTGTACCGGAACGGGCACGTGGAGATCATCGCCAACGACCAAGGGAACCGCATCACGCCCTCGTGGGTGGCCTTCACCGACTCCGGCGAGAGGCTCATCGGCGAGGCCGCCAAGAACCAGGCCGCCGCCAACCCGCTCCGCACCGTCTACGACGCCAAGCGCCTCATTGGCCGACAGTTCGCCGACGCCGAGGTGCAGCGGGACATGAAGCTGCTGCCGTACAAGGTCGTGGAGAAGAACGGGAAGCCGCACGCGGAGGTGGAGGTGAAGGACGGCGACGTGAGGCTGCTGAGCCCGGAGGAGGTCAGCGCCATGGTGCTCACGCGGATGAAGGAGACGGCCGAGGCCTACCTCGGCGAGAAGGTCCGCGACGCCGTGATCACCATCCCGGCCTACTTCAACGACGCGCAGCGGCAGGCCACCAAGGACGCCGGCGCCATCGCGGGGCTCAACGTGGTGCGCCTCATCAACGAGCCGACGGCTGCCGCCCTCGCCTACGGCCTCGACAAGGTGGACGAGAAGAAGGAGAAGAACGTGCTGGTGTTCGACCTGGGCGGCGGCACCTTCGACGTGAGCGTGCTCTCGCTCGATGGCGGCGTCTTCGAGGTCCTCGCCACCAACGGCGACACCCACCTCGGCGGCGAGGACTTTGACCAGCGCGTCATGGACTACTTGATCCGGCTCGTGAAGCGGAAGCACGGCGTGGACGTCTCGGGCGACGCCCGCGCGCTCGGCAAGCTCCGCCGTGAGTGCGAGCGCGCCAAGCGGGCGCTCAGCAACCAGCACCAGGTCCGCGTGGAGATCGAGTCGCTGGTCAACGGCGTCGACCTGTCGGAGCCGCTCACTAGGGCCAGGTTCGAGGAGCTCAACGCCGACCTCTTCCGCAAGACCATGGCTCCCGTGAAGAAGGCCATGGCCGACGCCGGGCTCTCCAAGGGCGACATCGACGAGGTGGTGCTCGTCGGCGGCAGCACGAGGATCCTCAAGGTCCAGCAGCTCCTCAAGGATTACTTCGGTGGGAAGGAGCCTAACAGGGGTGTCAACCCGGACGAGGCCGTGGCCTACGGCGCCGCGGTGCAGGGGAGCATCGTGCGCGGCGACAACGTGGGCATGGTGGTGCTCGACGTGACGCCACTGACGCTCGGCATCGAGAACGCGGGAGGCGTGATGACGAACGTGGTGCCCCGGAACACGCCGGTGCCGACGAAGAGGACCAAGATTTTCACCACGTACGAGGACCGGCAGACGACCGTGACGGTGATGGTGTTCGAGGGCGAGCGGAGCATGACCAAGGGCAACCGGCTGCTCGGCAAGTTCGACCTCACGGGGATCGCACCGGCGCCGAGGGGCACGGCGCAGATCGAGGTGAGCTTCGAGGTGGACGTGAACGGCATCCTCCACGTGCAGGCGGCGGACAAGGGCACCGGCAGGTCGGAGAAGATCCAGATCACGAGCGCCGCCGACCGTAGCATCACCCAGGAGGAGATCGAGCGGATGGTACGCGAGGCGGAGGAGTTCGCGGAGGAGGACCGCGTGGTGAGGGAGAAGGTGGACGCACGGAACAAGCTGGAGGAGTACGTGTATAATATCAAGACGACAGTGGACGGCGAGATGGGGCGGAAGGTGGACGGCGGCGACAAGGAGAGGGTGGAGGAGGCGGTGAAGGAGGTGAGCGAGTGGCTCGACGCCAGCTCAGACGCCGAGAAGGACGACTACGTGGAGAAGCTCAAGGAGCTGGAGGATGTCTGCAACCCTGTCTTCGCAGCGGCCTATGAGAAGTCTGGCGGCGGTCACCACGACGCCGACGAGGACGACCAAGACGAGCTGTAGAATTTCAGTTACCAGTAGCTTTAGAATTTCAGTTAACAGTAGCTTTAGTCTTCTGATTTCTTGTTTTTATAGCTTGTAAGATTATTATGACTTTCATGTACTAGCAGTTTTTGTTCTTATTATCTTAGTATAAGATTATTATACTTGAACTATGCGAGTTGACCAAAATGCATTGTTTCGCTAGATAGTATTGAATAAGTTCACCTCCCGTGAGAGCAGGGGTGAAATCCAAATGATGACCTAGAAATTCATCATGAAATTTGCATGTAAAATGTCTAAATTTCTAAAGGACTAGAAAATATGCCTATGCGTTGCATCGGGTTAATTTCAAGCAAACAATTATTTTCACATGTTTTTTCACTTCTACATTAGGATATAAAAGTTTGCTTCTCTTTTTTATTGTTCATGATCATTAATCGGACTTTGCAGTTGAAGAAAAAACAATATGACCTTTCTTACTACCTCCATTCCGGTTTATAAGAAAAATATATACTTTAAGAAAATAGTTTGACCGTAAATTTGGTCAACAATATATGAATCATATATCACAAAAATATACTACGCGGTCCTCCTCACGAAAATTTGTTCTCTCGCGGTAATTTGTATCTCCTTGGCGATGAGTACTTCCCCAACTGTAGTTCTCTCGCGGTAATTTTGATGAACTTCTATTCTATTCTTTGGCAGTAATTCCGGACATATTCTTCATAATTTCATGTCTATAGTTATTTTAAACGTAACTCCTCGATGGTCAGTGATTCTCTTTTTGTAATTCACCGATAGTTATTCTTCTGGCCATAAATTCGTGGTAGCCACCCACGGATAATTCTAGGCCGCAATTCTCTATCGGTTATTTAGATTATTTTGAGCTTTTTAATTCTTCAATAATAATTTCATGGTCTTTCTTATCTTTTATCAAAAAAGATAGTACAACTATCTTCTACAGTAAATTAAGACAACAATTTCCTTAAAAAAAACTTAAGACAATAATTTATACTAAATTATATACCAAGTGATCTCCAGTGGTATATCTGACCAAATATCCGACGCCGCGGCACATTCCCTAGTATCAATTTATCATGGGTCTAGCTGCAGCCTGTAGCTGATGCTTCATTGCTATAGCTACATTCGTCATTGTCTCATTGGCTTACAACAATATGCATTAGTCTATAATGAACACATACGCACAACTAATTATTATACACAATTCTAACCATGAGAGTGGTAGCGCGGATGAAACAGCCTATGCTCCTGGCTTCAGCGTCGACACTAAGGAAGAAAAATCACGTCGTCCCATTTTCTGAATCAGTATATAAAATATGAAAAATGTTTTTCTAAGTTTTACCCAGGGTAATAAAAAATCATCCAATGATAGGCATCTTTAATAAAGCATGTGCATTCGTAAGAAAACCCGGCAATATTTACAAAAATTCATACGCCAAATTAGTTCTGTATTGTTATGATGATCCTGTGCTGATGATCCCGTAGCAAGCACTGGCAATATGGTAGTGTCATATAAAGGAGCTTGCTACATTTATCGTAGTATGTTAAAAAAGTTTTGTCCAATGATCGTCCTTTTGGCCTCCCTATGGTTAAATCCTGGATCCGTCCCTTCTTGCCGCTTTTCCAGTTCTTTCTTTTTTTGTTCTGAGCAAATACGAAGCATGTTGTGGCCATCTCCACCCCTACCGAGACGTGTCGTCCTACTTCTTGCAATTACCCCAATGATAATCCTAGAAACTAGCACGTGATCGCACAGACCGCCTTTACCGTCTAGCTAATAAACCGCTAACTGAATTGAAATAGCCTAACTCTCACGAATCTGAATTTTAAACACATAACACTAACAGTGAAGAACTGATAGCGCTATTGAAATTTTATTCAAGAACACGATGGCACCGCTTCACCGGAAGCGTCTGCCACCGATGACCAAGGAGAGAAGAGTCCTTTGTGTCTCCGTCCATGTGCCCCGGTGATGGAGCACCACCAATCTTGAACC
The DNA here is from genome assembly GCA_916181665.1 of Avena sativa. NCBI lineage: Eukaryota > Viridiplantae > Streptophyta > Magnoliopsida > Poales > Poaceae > Avena > Avena sativa. The sequence continues at coordinate 433,598,969 of OV702280.1, forward strand.
GTAGAGAAGTTACTCCAATGGGTTATGTCAAAATCAACCAATCCAAGCCTTTCATTTAAGCCGCTTCAAATGTGAAGGTAGTACCTACACTAAAACAAAAGGTGCACCGCGGTCTCCGGTTCCCTCTTACAAAGTTGACAAAGCGCACAATTTTGCCATCCTCGGCAATTTAGACAGCCACCCAAACTCTATTTTAAAGAATGAACCATGCAAAGAATTTGCATTTGGGGGTGCCCAATTTCCCCACACCTCCGGTTTCATGATGGATATAGGGGCCTCCTCAAATTGTGCCATTATGCCGAGGCCATGGAGTGAACACCGGAGGTCGTTAGCCTCCAAGAGATAGAGTCCGAAAGGGCAACATTGAGATGAACGTCTTGGAGCTTGCTCCAAAGATTGTGTAATTCAGTGATGTGGAGGACAAAATACCGCCTTCAAAGTTTAAGTTCTAAATCCAAAACCCATTCTCCGAGGCATTGTGGACCGAGAAGTTCTTTTTCTTGGATATGAGAAAGATGGATGGCACAACGTCTTTCGGCTTAATCCTACCAAGCCAAGGTGCATGCCAAAATTCGATTTTATTTATTATCACCAATATTAATGTTAACAGAAGCGTAAAGAGCTCCATATATGTGGAGTCACATGGATTCCCCAAACTAACACATGCACGCTCCAGCTCCGTCCATTCAAACCAAGACCATCTAAGTCTCAAAGCTATCACAAATTTCTCAAGATCAAACACACCAAGCCCTCCCATATCCTTGGGCCGACAAACTAAATGTCACTTGACTCTAGATTTTCCATCAAACACCTTATCTAAGGCCTCCCAAAGAAAGGCGCGCTCAAACTTTAGGACGACCTTCATAATGCCCTTAGGAGAGGACAAAGAGGTTAGAGGATAGATCACTCGAGGTTTAGCTACATACTTGATGAGTGCAGCCCTACCGGCGGCAGTGATGAATTTTTCCATGCCCAATTGGTCGCTTGCTAGCCATTTTTTCCATGATGAATTGAAATTCCACACTTCTAAGACGATGCACCAAAAAAGGGATAGTCAAATATTGGATAGGAATTGGGAAAATATGGCAAGGAAACCGTTCAAGGAGGCACCAAGATAATTCGATGAACATCGAATAGGCATCATCATGTTCTTTTGAACATTTGTGACGAGACCAGTGACTTCCCCAAAACTTTGAATAATGTGGGAAAGGTCTTCAATGTGCTATTTGATTGGCATATCTATCTCATAGGACAATTAGTCATGACATAAGTGAATTCTTTTAGGAGGTAGGGGGGAAGCGTGAGCTCTCTCCCCCCAAATTCGCATTGGTAGAAACTAACTAACAATCATAAAGACGACTACTACTAACTAGTTCAATCATCATTACTTGAAGTTATCATGCCACTCTTAAAACCATTTCTTAAGATAATTCTACCAAAGTGGTCAACAAACGAGTCTTAATTAAGGGCTTATTCATTTATTTTCTAATATGAGCACATCAAAGACATGTGGTCATAATATATTGAACCACAACCAAGATTTCTAAGGTATATCAGATACAAATATCTATACCTATGCATATGGAATATAGAAAGAACAACCAGACGTCTAACACACTAACTCAGAAAGTAATTAACCGCTCCAAGCAAGAAATCATGGGGGGGGGGGGGGGGGTCAAGCTTTTCACACTCATTGTGTTAGTACTTTGTCAGTTTTAGATTTTGACACATATTGCTTTGAGGATACTATGACTTTTACATGATTAAATATCAAATATATTTCATTCCATAGATGCATAAATTTAATTCATGCACAGAAGTGCCAAAAAACCGTAATCTAGGGCATAAGAGAAAAATAGAGACTCTAAAGCATAGGCGTATGGATGTAAAATTTGTCGTGTTACACAATCACTGCTCATTTGTAGGTACTAGTAAACATCTTGTTTTCTATTAATTAATAATTAATCATTACTATCCGTCGATATGGATCATGCGTAGTTCCTAATAGGTATAGCATTTTATAGCTAAACAATATTCACACGTGTAACATAATCTGGAATTGTGGATTACTATGATCAATTTTTTTATTTCAATAGGTTTTTTCTTACCATTCTTGGATGGCCTTATATATACAATCCGTTTTCCAATTATGTCTCTTTAATTTGTTTAACAAGGTTATGGTGATGAGAGTGTTATTGTACTTATTACAATATGAATGTTACAATCCATTTATAACTTTTAGTATACATCATGGATTATCGCATAATGAAATGATAAAATTTTATTTTGTATTATATATCTTATAAGATTTTATGAATATGAAAATCGTATTAGGGAAACAAAAAGAATTCTAATTTTCTGGCAATTATTCCAAAATTAATATTATCAAAATAACAACACTCGACAGAATAATTATTTATATTATTTTAAATTACATTATATCATATATTCAAAAAAAATTGTATATACAGAAATTGCATTTGGATGACTGAAAAGTTGTGGAATCAATTCAACTATGTTAACTTAATAGTAAGATTTGTACAACATGTGAGATCATATTGTGGATTCTAACTAAATACACCAAAGTTTTCTTAATTTTTAGTGACACCATGCCAATTAGTCGAATAACCTTCTAAATCGGCACATACTATGACTCATTTTTATCCGACACACCTATCAAAAGTTAGTTCAACGATCATTACCCACAATGTTTTCTGCAACACCTATACAAATATTCCTTAACTTTTATTGTTCATCGCCATAATATTATACATACAACAATGTTTACACATATTGCTTGATTTTTGTATATTCTTTAACTTGACAAATTTATGTTCTTTATCTATTTTAAAATCCCGATGAGAAGTTTGGGCATCACAATTGGTTCAATTTTACAACATGGACACTCAAAACCTAATTAACCTTTTTAGCATGCATGACGTGGATTTCTATTATTATTCATGTTTGTTTCAACTTTCTAAATCTAATCTTTATTTTTGTTTTGCTAGTCTAAAAACACGTTGTTGCCAAGAGAAAAAAATAGGATAAAGTGAATGTTTGCTATAAAAATGGAACATGGAGCCTAATTAATTAATAATGGGCTAGTCATGTTCGGAGCGAAGACAAGTTTATCTAATTTCATCTTATCTATAGCTTGTACTCCCTCCGTTTCAAAATATAAGATGTTTTAATTTTATGAAGACAATGTATCTAGACATCATTTAGTGTATATATTCAGAGAGGTTTATTCCGAATCTATATACTAAAATATGTCTAGATACATTGACTTCACAAATCTAAAACATCTTATATTTTTAAAATGAGGAAGTATATATAGTAATCTTGAAGCCACAACATTTTTCCCGGCTGTGAGAAAGGATGGTTCTAGAGCCGCATTACCATGACCATGCGGGGATAGTCTGAGAGAAACAACAGAAACTGCACACACAGCCAATTCCTTGATCACCCACCGGTGACATCTCTCCTTGTATCATGCGGGTGGGCATGTCCATACGTACGTTACATGATCCCTTTAGAAAAAAAAAAACAGTACGTACATGCATGAGCTGATGAGCGATGTAGGCAATAGCTTTGAAACTACAGTGTCAGCTCGCCAGATTAACTTCGGTTTGGAGTTTGCCTTTGCAAACTTCAGTGTCTCAAGTATATAAAGTGCCCTGGGTTAAAGCCGACATCCACTAAATCATCCCGCATTATTGCCTCCCTTTTCCTTTGCTTCCTTCGTTATCCTAAACCCCTGATCCCAACTCTCGGCCGATAACCATGGATGATTCGATTCAAACAATCGATTTTCCACCAAAGCCACTACCACGATGATGCCCTACTCCTTCTTCGGCCTGGTTGTGCCACTGTTCTGACAAACCCGTGTGCTCCCTCCCATAGTCCCGGGCTCACGGTGAGCACCGACTAGTAGGTGATAAAGAAGAAAAAGACCCAAACTTTCCACCACTTTCAAATCATCATGAACCTCGGCCGTCCATCCACCAGCATGGTCACTAATCGTCCAATCCAAATCACATCCTCATCATCGTTTCCTTTTGCCAAACCCTACACCATTGTACCCTTATGTCCCCCTCCACCTATCTCACTTCGTGAAACCACGGTAGGCACCAGCCACCTTGGCCCGCCACTACAAGGAAAATACTGTATTGCAACCTCAATTTATTGCATAAGTGAATCCGTGTTGCAATAGGGCGCTATTTCAAAACAAAACTAGCAATTGTGGCCACATATGGTGTGATAATAATCTTTCGTAAATACTAATTGTGACGATACCGTGTCAAAAATCGTCAAAAAAAACTATTTATTTTGCAATATTTTCACATAATTGCAGCAAAATCAAAGAAACAAAACAAACAAAATTGTGTTAATATTTACCATTTATTAGCACAAAAAATCATTTCATGTAATAGTGCATATTATTGCACCAAAACTTGTATTGCTAGAAAACAATTTATGTAATAATACACATAAATCATTGTGACTAGCCTCTCCCAAAATTCTTGTCCCAGCAGATCCATAGATTTTGGAGCATGAAACAAAGTCAACACATTCGAAAAATTACACAACTTACATATTTTCTCTTCGGCTGCCGACCACATAGCACATGTGAAGCAATATTCTACAACTACTACCCATTACCCACAACCTTTTGTGCAATCATTTCTAACCAAAATGCTCCGCCACACTATAGTGTGTGCATGTTTTTGCTATTGTGTTCAAAATTAAATATTATGGCATTTATTTCTAACTATGTGCCATTTAAAAGAAAGTTCAACAACCACCACGCATTAACCACAACATCTATGCAACACTTTTCGTGTTTTTCATATTTCATCGATTTTTACAATGAAATGGATCTTACATATATTGCTTGTTTCTATATTTTTATTTTCTAACTCGATTAATCTATTGTCAACTAAGATAAGAACTTTAGGCATCACAGGGCTCAGTTTTACAACTATGTCACTTAAAGACTTGCATTCTCTATGTGGCATGCATTTTACTTCTCATATTTGTTTTAGTGTTTGGCTAATAAGAAAAAGAGAAGTTTTTGGAAGAATATAAAAGAGAAGAAAATATATTTTCGGTAAAAACCTCGACCAAATGGGCAATACTATGAGACAAGATGCTCTGTAATGAGTATTACTATTATAGAAATCAATGCATATGATAGATATCTTGAAGCGGCGGAAGTTTGCGTGGTGTGGAAATGATGGTTCTACACAGGTAGAAATAGTATGACACGAGGATACGTACCTAGATGGAATAGAAGGTCAATTTTTACGTTCTTCTTCCGCTTTCCCTATGGTCCTTCCAATGTGCGCTATCTCAGCCGCACATTTCGATTGTGGCCTCGTAGGTAGTGATTGCAGTTTTTTTCGGGAACTATTAGTCCCGGACATGGGCATATGCAGGATAGGGCCGGGTGGGCCGTGGCCCACCCAGATTTTTAGAGAAAATTTTGGATATCCCTAATATTCTTGGCCTAGTTAGTCAGTTAGGCCTTTTTCTGTCGACCAAACATGGACAGAGAGAAGCTAGGCGTGACGATTGATTAATAAAGATCGGCTGAAGTTCTCTAAAAAGATCCGAGCGTGGCGTTAGGGCATATCCATCGGGGTGACCCAAACGGTCTGTTTCTATCTGTTTGGGTCGGGCCACGGTCAATTTTGGGTCATGGTCCATCATGTTCGGCCAACCGCGTCCAGACCCACCACCACAAACCACCATGTCTGGCCATCCCTGTGGCCGCACTGGCCTCCATGGCAACCCTGATGTCCGCAGAGAAGAGAAGCCCGAGCACCCATTGCCGTGGTGGTGGCCGGACCCGCCGGAGGCACCGAACATGTTGCCGCCTCTGATTCCGGGGCGCCCACAGATATACAGTATGATGCTCAACTACCGGCCGCACTCACTTCGACTACAACAGGACCACCGACGATCCTTTCTCGTGGGAGGTGATGAACCGCGTCTTTCTGCTGGATCACCGACCGACGATGGGAGGCCACGCACGTCCCGCATGTCCGCGCGAACGTGCTCGGACAGGTTGGGTCGGCTCGGTGGAGATGCCCTTAGTCCTCGTCTCCTCGATACCTTCGAGCATGGACAACAGAGAGGAAAATACCTAGCTCCGGCCACCCAGATACCCTGTGCCACGGCCGGCCCCCGGCGTCTCGCCCCCTTCCCGGCCACCACAGTCCCGCTTAGGTCCCTCGGTTTCTCGCCTGCTATGGCGCTCGGCCGCTCGCCGCTCGAATAGGTGGCCAGCCATCGTGCAAGCAGGCAGGAAGGAAACAACAAGCTAGCCATCAATTCAGCAAGAGTGGAAGGAAGATAGCCTATTTGAACAAAGAACCAAATTACCAATTGCTCTATTATTCGTGTTAATGTAAAAATGTTATTAATAATGAATCAATTGGTACTTTTGAGCTCTAATTGATGATTTCTGTGATGAGTCTTGTGAAGAACAAGTTGATAAATAGCATGGGTGATGATCTTTTGAACCATTGCTTAGTGAAATTTGTTGAGGAGATGTGTTCTTGAAGGTAAGTAAAGAAGACATAGTTGATACTTTCATAACAATGCGAGAACGTGGAGTTACCAAATAGCTATCTTGATGTCATGTAAGACTATTTTGTTTTATTTCGACATGTAAGACTCTTTTGATATTTTAGACTATTTGTATTAGAATGATGACCATTTGAAACATTTGTACTAAACTACAATGTTGTGAATCAATTATCTATTTATATTATTTATTTGGTATTTTTTTATTGCACGTGCTAGTGTAGAAATTTTTTAGCATGCCCACTCTACATCTTTTTCCTGTGTCCGCACAGGACTAGTTGTTTCTCCATATAAAATGCAGCTTTCACGGCCAGAGCCATGGTGGTCATTTTACTCAAAGAAGCAAGCCGAGTTTATGTTATTTTTTTCTCAAGATTTAGTTTGCAACCCCTAAATCCAAAGTTTTAAAAGGTTAGAACTTCATCCTTTCATCTCTTATTGTTACTTTAGCTCAATGCTTTAGAAGTAGAGACGTGGATTTGCATGCATGCTCTAGAAGTAGAGGATTTTGAAATGTGTAACAAATTTTAATTAGGCACAGAGTTACTGAAAATTGAAATGTGTAATTTTAGAGTTTCAAAGCTTAGAATGGAATGAGGTTTTCACTGATAGAACAATAATAAAAAAACTCCACATTTATCATGTTAATTGTTTTCTCCGATTCACAAATTGGTGCATGTAAATTTCTCAAAATTCAAAATTAATGCTCTAGAAGCTCTTATTATAACTTGTATTAAATTGGTCACTGATCTCTATTGCTAATGTTGTGTAATGGTTTTTGATATACTTTTACTATAATACAGATGGTCCAGGAATGGATGTACGTTACTGATCGATGTTCTGGCGAGTTCATTAATGGCGTACATGAATTCATCTGTGTTGCTGATGCAAACAAGCAGAATGGTTTTGTATTCTGTCCATGTAGTGGATGTAGGAATCAGAAGAATTACTCTGACTCAAAAATCCTTCACAGGCCACCTGTTAAAGTCTGGCTTCATGCCCAGTTATAATTATTGGACCAAGCATGGAGAAAAAGGGGTTATAATGGAAGAGAATGAAGAAGAGGAGGAGGATGATGACAACTATCATGGTTTTCCTGAGTACGGAGATACTTCCATGGGGGAAACTGAAGGGGAGGCTAGAGAAGAGACACATGATGAGCCCGCTGATGATCTTCCTCGGACCATTGCCGATACACAAAGAGATTGTGAAAATGAAAAGAAGAGGGAAAAGTCCAATCACATGTTAGAGGATCACAAAAAGTTTTTATACCCAAATTGCGAAAATGGTCTAAAAAGCTGGGCAGCACACTGGAATTGCTGCGATGGAAGGCATAGTGTGGTGTACGTGATTCCTCATTTGAAAAGTTGCTAAAAATGACGAAGAATATGCTTCCAAAAGATAACGTATTGCCCGCTAGTACGTACGAAGCAAAGAAGGTTATCTGCCCTCTAGGTTTAGAGGTTGAGAAGATACATACATGCCCGAATGACCGCATCCTCTATCGCGGTGAGGAGTACGAGAATTTAGATACATACCCGGTATGCACTACACTTTGGTATAAAATCAGACGAGATGACCTCGATGACGTTGAGAACGAGCCCCCTCGGAAGAGGGTCCCTGCAGCACGCATCAGTTCGTTAGCTTAGAGAATCTCCACTCGCCTATCCAGGACGCCCGTCCGGACGCTAAATTTCGGTCTGGACGCCGAAAATCGGCCCAGTCGCGTACCCAAGGACCTGTTTTCGTCCGGATTTCGGCGTGTTTTGGTCCGGCCTACCCAGGCCGTACCCAGGTTCCCGGGTACGCCCTGGGAACGCCGGACTCAGCGAAAACGGGCGTGGGCCAGCTTTGTCGACGAGATAAGGCACCACTCCCGCCAATTCACCGAGCTCCCCGCCCTTTTCTTCCCCATTCCCCCACCCCCGAAGCTCCGTTGATCGCCGCGCCCGACATGCCGCCCAAGAGTTTTGTCCAACCCAAATCGATCATCGGCGAGGGTCCGGCGGAGAAGAAGGCGAGGAAGCCGAGAGCGCCGTCGACCAAGCCGGAGAGCATGTCCTCGGCCGAGTGGGAGAAGAGGGAGCACACCAGGCAGATCTCGTCGGCCGAGCGGAGGGACAGGAATGAGAGGGCGAACCTCCGGCAGCAGCAAGCGGAGGAGGAGAAGGCGATGGTGAAGGCGGCGGCGGAAGAACGGGCGATGGTGAAGGTGAAGCAGGCGGCGGCGACGCGTTCGGCGTTGATGGCCGCGCCATACCCACCACACTGGGGGAGTCAGGCTAGCGTCGGCTCGCCCGCCGTCTTCTCGCCGATCTCTCCGGCCAACTTTCAGGAGAGCCAGGCGGCTGCTCGGTAGAGGTACTCCCCGTCGCCGGAGTTCGACGGCGGCTTCAACCCGAACATGCTCTCCCCTGCATGGCGTCGCGCCCTCCTTCGGCCTTCGGCGTGGACATCAACCTCTCCTACTCCGTCTCTCCGGCGTACGCAAGCCCCGCTCTTCGCCGCGGACCGCTGCCCTTCGGTGGAAGCTCGGCGCCCTTCGGCGAGGCCGACGCGCGCAACCTGTTCGGCGGAATGCCGAGTGCCCTTCCGGCCGGCATGTCGGCCGAGGCGTACATGGAGGATCTGATCGCAACAGGCTCGGCGACGAACCACCCCTCCTTCTTCATGGAAGAGCAGACCCGGACCGACGCCGAGCACGGCATCGAGTCTCAGGACCTCGCCGATGCCGAGGATACCCAGGCCGAGCAGACGCAGCCAGAGGACGCCGAGACTAAGGCGAAAGGCAAGAAGGGAAAGAAGACGGCGGACGCTCGGCTCAAATGGACCGTGGCCGAGGACACCTGCCTCGCCGAAGCATGGAAGACGGTGAGCATGGATCCGATAACGGGTGCGAACAAAAATTCCGACAATTATTGGCGGCGCGTGAAGCCAGCATTCGACGAGCGAAGCCTGTGCGACCCAAAGTATCGCAAGATCCACATGGAGCGAGGGGAGAAGGCAATAACGAACCACTGGGCGATCATCCAAACTGCATGCAGCAAGTGGCATAGCTGTGTGGAAGAAGTCGACCGCACACAAGCCAGTGGGGAGAACATGGACAACAAGGTACTCGCGAACATTAACTTTGTCGTGCACTCTCTTGACACACTCGCGAACATGGACAATTTGACACACTTCCATTTTGTAGCTGCGCCGTGCACTTCTTCTGTTTCGAGAGGACATGAAGATGGAGTTCAAATTCCATCATGTCTTCGAGAAAATCGAGCATTGCGAGAAGTGGCGGGACACTCGCCTGAGTCTCTCCAAGAGCAAGGACGGCGTCTACAACCCCGAGGCCCCGGCTGCTGCTGCCAGCGAAGGAAGACCTGAGCTCGGCCAGAAGAAGGCGAAGATGCTCAAGGCCGCCGGACCTCCCGCTGAGCTTCACCAGGCTTCGATCGAGAAATGCCTCGCCGACACGAGGGCGCAGGCCGAAAAGAGGGCTGAGAAGAGCGAGGAGCGCTGGAAGAAGTTGATGGAGACACAAGGGGAAAAGGTGGCCCTCATCAAGGCCAGCCTCGCCGAGAAGAAAGCCAGCCTCGCCGAGAAGAAGGCCAACTACGCCGCCAAGAAGCGCCACGCGGATCTCAAGTTCCTCATGGGCGGCGAGGACACGTCGAAGATGAGCTCGCCGGTCAAGGCCTGGTACATAGCGCAACGTCAGGCCATCCTGGAGAGCATGACCACGGCTTCCCCTTCCCCTTCCTCTGCGCCGAACCTGCCAGCGCCGAACGCTCCCACGCTGAGCTCTGCTTCGACTTCCTCCAACCCGGAGGCCTTCACCGGCGAGATGGACGACAACGCCGCGTCGGCCACGCCGCAGGAGCCCATCCCCATCGACGGCTGATCGTTGTTTCCCCTGTTATGTAATAAAAATATGTCGCCGAACATGTAGGCGCATCTGTCGAACACCTTGTGGCCGAACACTCACCGGTGGGAACTATACAGATTCAAATATATAGCCGTTTTGTGTCCGCCTGGGTACTCGGCCTGGGTAGCCGAGTGGGAAACTGGGCGTACCCAGGCCGAAAACTTGCGCCGTCCGGCTGAAAAAAGTCCGGATTTCGGCCTGGGTTCGGCCAACGAACGAAGATGCTCTTACGAAACAACACGTTCTCTCTAACATGATTTCCTAAACTGCATCACGTTCCCAAAATTCGTTAGCTTAGTCTACATCACGATATATTTTTTCTAGAGAGCAAAGAATAGAAGAGATGCTAAACAGCACTGTATGGTTGGTGGTGTCGGTGTTCCCATGTCTTCAAGTTGTCAGTGCTAGCTGCAAGGATGCAAGCGGGGTGGACATGGGTAGCGTACTTCCCGACTAATCCTCCCGTTGGGACCATCTATCTGTACTACTAATAAGCAAACCTATTCTTTTCTAAGTACACCCCGTCCAACGTACACAGACGAATCAACACCACCGGATCAGCCTACTAAACTAAATCTAACCGCTAGGATTAAGCTAATTCTTATCTAATGTGCATTTAGCATTTAACATGGCCCTCCACCGGCAGGGGAAAAGTTCAGCCCCACGTCCATGCTCCACGGCCCTTTGGAAAAAAAAACATGGGAAAAGAAAACCAACACAAAATCCCACCCTAATCGCGTGAATCGTGCCTGGCCAGGCAGCCGCCACCAGATTGCTCCGCGGTGCTCATCGCCCCTCCCTATGGTGCGCCCCTCCACCTGCACCGGTGCGCTACTCTCCTCCGATGCGCTCGCTGCCTACAGGTTGCCGCTGCTTCCCTACTCTTCTTGCGGAAGATCTGGCTCCGCCACTTCGTAACCTCCGGCCGCCGCCATTCCCAGTATCTTGAATAAATCTTGCTCCTCCTCTTTCCCCTGGGGTTTGGTGATAGCGTTCAGCCGACACACGTTCGCCCAGCCATCCACCCCAAGTATCCTTATGCATACCGATTATATATGTTTCACTTTTGAATTTTGCAATTATAATATAACTGGTTGTCTTGTGGATTTCAGATGGTCCACGTGCAGCAGTAAATTCAAGATGAATCGGCCAGCACCGGCACTGAGGCCATGAGCCGGCCATTGATTGGCGTATGATGTCCACACAATCATAGAGAGGGTAAGGGAGTTCGTTTAGTGAGGTAGCTGAATTTGGACATTCCATTGTGTTATCTGCATAAGACACTGCCATGTTTGATATGTAGGAGCAAAATAATCTGTATGTCTCATGCCTTGCATGCACAATATGAGTCTGTGATTGAGCAATCAGCTCTAACTCGACACTGGAGCGACAATATTTTTGTATGGGATGCATTCACTTTCTGTGCAAGTCATCACATGTTTTAAAAATAGTGTCACATTAGATAGATGATTGGCAAGCGTATGAAGATGCATTGGCAGTGAATATCCTGTAATTACTATCTAGCTATATAATATTACTACTTTAAGCCGGTCTTTATTCTTCGAACATGTATACACGTTTGTAGAAGTTATAATCTATATCTATACCTAATAATAATAAAGTACGAAGTGTTTCTCCCGGTCCAACACTTTTTTGGACCGTTTTGCCCTCCCACTACTTTCTATATTACTGAATTGCCATGGACCGATTCGTTTCTAAGAGGTTAGCTGGACCAAGACAAGGTGGCCTGTTCGTCTGGCGTCTGGCTGGGCCGGCATGCCTAGGGCCTATACGAAGAGCATCATAAATGTTAAATCCTAAACGTGCATAATGTGTATTTTCTGGCTAGGCTTCTTCGCTTCCGTTGGTTGTAAATAGTACCACCTCGCTATTTTAAGCCAAATTACATCTGTTTATATACTTTTACAGATGAGCTATCAACAAGCCAAGCATGACCTCAAGATGATAATGGAACCACAATGGTAACAATGAGCCTGGACGCAGGTAGCTGAACAAAAAATCAACTAGACCTGAGGGTAGCACGGCCAGAGAAGAAGAGGCGAGCCACAACGGACGCCTAGATCGAACAAAGGCGGCGGCGTCGAGTACGTTGGGGAAGCAAGACGAGGGTCGTCGGGGAGGCGGCAGACGACGTGACTAGGAGGGATGGAATCGCTAGGCGGTGTGTGTGGGGGGACGAAAGGAGAAGACAGGGGATTGCGTTCCAGAGAGAGGAAAAGGGGAGGAGCACAACCAACTGGCGATATCCACTCGGCTGAACTGAGCACTACAAAAAGTAGAGACGAGTTCCTGCTCAAAATCCAACTACGGGGGAATGCGATGGGCGGTAGATTTGGGCTTCCAAATTACCGCTTCCTTTGATTTTATACAGAAATTGGTGTCTAATTTGAGATTTTGGAGAGGACGAGAGAATGGGGAGAGAGGAATTGGGAAAGAAAAGGAGACGTCCCATAGGGAGAAGATTGCTATGCAATCGGCAATGGTTGGGTCCCAGCAAAGAGGAGGACCTTGAAGTAGGGACATTGGTAGATTGTTGTATGCACAGCTCTATGACCGGTTAGCATACATGAGCGAGGAAGGGGCCAGCCAGCGAGGACCAGGGGGAGGTCCAGGACCGGTAATGGCTGAGTGTGAGAGATGGGGATAGGATAAGTTAGGGGCTGCAGGTGAGGGAGAAAGAGTAGCGGGGGTGGCTGCAAAAAGGAAAGGTGTAGGAATAGACTCCAGATGTCTGAAATCATGCCATTCAACTTAAATCATCTATATTATAGTAGAAGTGAGATGACAATTCATCAGTTATGATGTTTTATTTTAGATTATTAGCATTGATTTTTTTTTCTGGAAAAATATTCTTTATAAGCCGTTTCGGAGTTAGATGATCACAATGATTTGGTGCACATGTGTAAAATAATTGTGCGTTTTGTTTCTCCACATTTGTTATAGAGCATGGGCATCAGTCGGATTAGGAAAAGGCTGAGGAATTTATATCCATGGGTTTTACATGGCGACGATGGCAATAGAGAGTCCTAGGCGAGATATGATTTCCACTATTATTACACATTTAAATTCGTCTTATGAGATTTTCACTATCGTGGGGTATAAAAGACATGTGGATCAAAAACTCTATGCCATTTCTATTTAATTAATATGGGTTTAAACATATGAAACATTGTTCATTTTATTTAATATCCGTAGCAACGCACGGGTTTTGTGCTAGTATTACTAATTTATGACTCTTAAATTAGATACAATGCTACTTACTTCTCTGTTTTTACATACTATCTATCTGCGAGAATGGTTTAATATGAGAGAGAAGCATGTTAGTTTAGATGAATGATAGGATATCTGTTGTCATAAAGGAGCATGGAATCGAATTAAGACAAGTCGCAACTTTACAACAGGCATTTGTATGTCGCCATGGGTGAAAGTTAATTTTTTACAAGGAGATAAGTTGGCTCATTTGATCAACACTGACTAATAATTGTATAATATATGTAGTATGTATCTCTCTCTGTAGAGTAATTCAAAAGTTTACATTGAGCATGCATACACCAAGAAAATGAGGTGTGATCCTCCATTTCTCAGGTACTTATATAGATATCGAGTAGTTGGTGCATTGTTGGATTGCCGATTCTGAAGCATAGATATATCCACTTTTCTCAATGTTCCTGGAGTTACATAGGAAAATATGAATTTGTGTGTATCTTTTCTCGAATCAATACCTATATATATGCGATGATTGTTTGTGTGTATGTTCATTCACTATGATTGTCGGTGTGCTGCTTCAGATGCCACGAGGGATGTTATTGTTTAGCTTCATTCCTAATATTTCGTAATGCCTTTTTTTTATTTTTGAATGTGTGGTTGTCTATGCTAAGAATAAGTAAATGACCACACTCTTCTTTCTACCGGAGCGTTTTTATGTTTGTAATCTAAAGAAGCAAAATAGTTTTCTTCACAATGATTTTAATCAATTGTTATCAGAACCGTAGGAGTTGAATGGTCGCCCACTCCAAGCGAATGTTGCAGCTGAGAAACCGCAAGAGGGTTCTAATTCAGGTAAGAACATGGCTGGATGCTACTGGTCGCTGCTGATGTTTTTATTTTAATTTTTTGACATCACAATTGAGTTCAAATTTTCAAGCAGGCTTCTATAATCATGCCCTAGGCCAGTGGAGAGACGAAGCCAATTCCAATTGAAGATAGCAAGTGAGCCTACAAGTGGAGAGAAGAATCTAATTCAGCACTGCTTTGTTAGGGATACAATCAAGATTTTCAACTGAATTTGATTCTAAAATCCCTATATTCGGTGAGATAATTTGGTAACGACTGGGCGAAATATTTATGGTATCATATCGTAGAGAGACATGCTCTTTCTGCTAAAGCATATATATCATGACCAGGTGATCAAAGTGAAGGGTTTCGCAGCATAGTAAATCAAAAAATTTCTACGGATGCGAACGGGAAAGCCAAGATCTAATCTAGGAGATGCAAACAAAGAGGGGGAATAGATGAGATCTTCATACCCTTGAAGATTCGTACAGCGGAACGTTCGACAGAACGTGGGTGATGTAGTCGTACTCGCTTCTCCTCCTCGCTATCCGATCCGATCTAGCACCACAAGTGGCGATGCCTCCAAGAGATGCACACGTGCGGCACCTCGACGTCTCCTCCTTCCTCGGTCCAGCAAGTGGGGTGGAGAGATGGATTGGATCTACAACGCGACGGCGCGGTGCAAGCGGTGGAGAGTTTCTGCGAGAGGGCTTCGCCTACGCGCAGTCGGGAGGGAGAGAGAGGAGGGGCAGCAGGGCGGCTAGGGTTGTGGAGGAGGTGTGTGTGGAAGGTGCGCCCACATCACTCTTTATATAGAGGGGTGGGCGCCAGCCCTAGCCCCTCCCCCAAGCTCCCCTAGGGTTTGCCCTAGGTTTGGCCGGCTGGGCCCTATGGGGCCTTGTGCCCCTGGCCCAATGCGGCCAGGGCACTCCCTCATAGGCCCATGCCCCTCCCGGCAAGTGGGGCCACGTTGGTCCCACTCCGGAAGGTCCTAGAAGCTTCCGGTACAATACCGATTAATCCGGAACAATTCTGAACTCCAAAAACTGCATTGCCTTATATGAATCTTATTCTCCGGACCATTCCGGAACCTCTCGTGATGTCCCGGATCCCATCCGAGACTCCGAACAAAAACTCATAAACCAATTATCCAATCTATCCTAGCTTCGAGACACGTTAAGTGTGTGACCCTTCGGGTTCGAGAATATGCAGACATGATCTTATATCAATAATCAACAGCGGGGTCTGGAAACCCATATTGACTCCCACACATTCATCGATGATCATATCGGATGAACCACGATGCCAGGATTCATTCAATCCCATATATATATTCCCTTCGTCTCGCGATATTTTACTTGCCCGAGATTTGATCGTCGGTACCGTCATACCTAGTTCAATCTCGTTCACAGCAAGTACTTTACTCGTACCGTAATTCGATATCACTTTGTGATTAACTCCTTAACCACATGCTTGCAAGCGGTGTTGATATCGATTACCGAGTGGGCCTGAAGTATATCTCTCCGACTTGGGAGGGACAAATCCCATCTCGATACATACAACCCAACAGGTACTTTCCGATCACCTGAGAGACACCTTTATGATCACCCTCTCATAGGATGACGTTTGATGACCTCAAAGCTTTCATCCGATACCAGGGAGTTGCATTATCTCATGGTCTAAGGAATACAATATTTGACATAGGAAAAGCTTCGCAAAGATGAACACGATGACACGATCTAATTGCTCCGCTTAGTTTGGGTTTGTCCACCATATCATTCTCCCAATGATACGATCTCATTATTAATCGACAACTCATGTCTATGGTTAGGAAACCTTAACCATCATTAATCAATGAGCTAGTCCATAGAGGCGTACTAGGGACACAATGTTGTTCACAAACCACACAAGTATTAAAGTTTCCGCTTAATACAATTCTAGCATGGAATATAAACTTTATCATGAACAAGAATTATAATAATAACATCTTTATTATTGCCTCTAGGGCATAATTACAACAGTCTCCCACTTGCACTAGAGTCAATAATCTAGTTTACATCTGGCAACAATCTAACACCCATGGCACTAAGGTGATGATCATGTTTTGCACGTGGAAGAGGTTTAGTCAATGGATCTGCGACATTCAGATCTGTATGTACTTTGCTAATCTTCAGATCTCCATCTGCTATATAATCTCAGATTATATGAAACTTGCGGTTGATATGCTTGGTCTTTGGATGATATCTTGGTTCCTTAGCCAGTGCTATGGCGCCAGTGTTGTCACACAATATCTCCAGTGGGTCCAAGGCGCTTGGAACCACACCAAGCTCAGTGATGAAGTTCCTGATCCAAACTCCTTCACTTGACGCTTCTGCAGCAGCCATGTATTCCGCTTCTACTGTAGACCCCGCGATCACGCTTTGCTTGCAGCTTCTCCAGCTCACAGCTCCTCCATTCAAAATATAAACGTATCCTGTCTGAGATTTAGAATCATCCTTTTCGGTGTCGAAACTAGCATCGACATAACCCTTTACGACGAGCTGTTCATCACCTCCATAGACTAAGAATATTTCTTTAGTCCTATTCAAGTACTTTAGGATGTTCTTCACGGCTGTCCAGTGTTCCACTCCTGGATCACTTTGATATCTGCTCGTCAAACTAAGAGCATTGGAAACATCCGGTCTAGTACACAGCATGGCATACATGATAGAACCTATGGCCGAGGCATATGGCACTTTGCTCATAGCTTCTCTATCATTTACCATAGCCGGACACTGATCCTTGCTCAATATCTTACCTAACAACATAGGCACTGAACCTTTCTTTGCCTTATCCATTCTGAACCTTTTCAGAACTTTGTCTAGGTATGTACTTTGCTTAAAGCTATCAGGCGTCTTTGTCTATCTCTATAGATTTTGATGCCCAATATATAAGCATCTTCTCCTAGGTCTTTCATTAAAAAATATTTGTTCAAATAACTCTTCACATCGTTAAGCATGTTAATGTCATTTCCAATAATCAATATGTCATCCACATATAGTACCAGAAATGTCACTGAGCTCCCACTCACTTTCTTGTAGATACAAGCTTCGTAGCTATTTGGAACAAATCCAAATCTCTTGATCACTTGATCAAAACGAAGGTTCCAACTCCGAGATGTTTGCTTCAGTCCATAAATGGAACGCTGAAGTTTGCATACTTTATCAGCATCCTTAGGATTGACAAAACCTTCGGGTTGCATCATATACAACTCTTCATCAATGTTGCCATTGAGGAATGTAGTCTTGACATCCATCTGCCATATTTCATAATCATGAAACGCAGCAATTGCTAATAAAATCCGAATGGACTTAAACATGCTACGGGAGAGAAGGTCTCATCGTAGTCAACACCTTGAACTTGTCAAAAACCTTTCGCGACAAGTCGTGCTTTATAGACGGTAATGTTACCATCCGCGTCCGTTTTCTTCTTGAAAATCCATTTGCACTCAACGGCCTTTCAGTCGCTAGGAGGGTCCACCAAAGTCCATACTTGGTTTTCGCTCATGGATCCCAATTCGGATTTCATGGCCTCTAGCCATTTCTCAGAGTCTGGGCTCATCATCGCTTCCTCATAGTTTGCAGGTTCACTGTCGTCTACTAACAAGACAGTTAAGACAGGGTTGTCGTACCACTCAGGAGGGGCACGCGACCTTGTCGACCTGCGACGTTCAGTAGTAGCATCATCTGAAGCTTCATGATCCTTGTAATTAGCTTCCTCTATTGTTGGTGCAGGCTGCACTGGAACAATTTCAGATGCTGCGCTACTCTCCAACTCAAGAGAAGGTGCAACAACCTCGTCTAGCTCTACTTTCCTCCCACTCACTTCTTTCGAGAGAAACTCCTTCTCAAGAAAGGATCCGTTCTTTGCGACAAACACTTTGCCTTCGGTTCTGTGATAGAAGGTATACCTGTTGGAGATATTCCCTAGAGGCAATAATAAATGTAGTTATTATTATATCTTTGTGTTTATGATAAATGTTTACATTCATGCTATAATAGTATTAACAGGGAAACATTAATACTTGTGTGATTTGTAAACTTAATTTGAAGTCCCTAGTATAGCCTCTATACTTCACTAGCTTGTTGGTTGATAAATGATTGTGGTTTCCCTATCATGAACATTGAGATGTTATCAACAACAAGATCATATCGTTAGGAGAATGATATGATGGACATACTCCTATAGATAAGCGTAGCATAAAGATCAAGTCATTTCAATAGTTCAATTGCTATATGCTTTCTGATACATAGTAACCTAATTCCTTCGACCATGAGATCATGCATATCACCTTTACCGGATGGATGCTTTGATGACATCAAACACCACACCGTAACTGGGTGGCTATAAAGATGGCATTGAGTGTTCGGAAAGTATTGGTTGAGACACATGGATCAAGAGTGGGATTTGTCCATCCATATGACGGATAGATATTCTCTGGGCCCTCTCGGTGAAATTTCATCCAATTAGCTTGCAAGCATGTGACTGGCTCACAAGGGATCACATATCACGGGAACGAGAAAAGAGTACTTATCAGTAACGAGGTTGACCTAGGTATGCAGAGATACCGACGATCATAACCTCGGATAAGTAACATATCATGAGACAAAGGGAAATTGGTATCGTATGTAAGTGGTTCATTTGATCGCAAAGTAATCGTAGAAATATGTGGGAGCCATATGAATTTCCAGATTCCTCTATTGGTTATTGTTCGGAGAAGTGTCTCGATCATGTCTGCATAATTCACGAACCGTAGGGAGACACACTTAAGGATTCGACGTTGTTTTGAGTAGTTATGGTATTATGAGAAAGAGACCGAATGTTGTTCGGAGTCTCGGATGGGATCCGGTATATCACGAGGTGATCCGGAATGGTCCGGAGAATAAGATTCATATAAGGAAAGTCCCGTTTCGGAGTTCGGGAATGATTCCGGTGTTTTCATCGGGAATGTTCTAGAAGGTTCCGGATTGTCCGACACTCCGGGGGGGAGGGTACATGAGTGTGTCATTGAATGATTGCATCATGTACTAAAGTGTTCTTGCTGTTCCAAAAACATGAAAGTCAAATTGCCAGTTTGAAAGTCAAACGGCTAAAACAGGAAACTGTGGGAAACAGGAAACTGTGGGAAACAAACAAGAGGAGTTGGAACCAACTTGGAGGAGGAGTCCAACTCCTCCAGGCCGGCGCCCAGCCCTAGGCCGAGTTGGGGAGGGACTCCCTCCCTCCCCTGGCGCGCCAAGGCCCCTCCCCCCATAAAAGGAGGGGTAGGGCTCCTCCTTGAGACACACAAGTTTCCACCTCTAATCTCCGGTTTAGAGCCGTTTTGGTTTAGAGCTTCTAATTGCTTTAGCCTGCGGTTTAGAGCCTTCTAATTGGTGAGTCTAATCTCTAGACCACTAATAGCCCTCTCTCATAATCCACCATACTCGCTCCGGCTTAAGGCGAAGCCCTGCGGGATCTCCCCTCTACTTCCGGTACCACGCCGTTGTGCTGCCGGAATCGCGAGGAGAGTGCTACAACCTCCGCTGCCTGCTGGAACAAGGGAGAGGAAGGTCTTCGTCGAGTACCGAACGTGTGACCGACTGTGGGAGCGCTGCCGGAACGCAGCGCCGGAAGGATCTTCTACACGATCTTGAGATCGGGAAGAGTACGACTACATCACCCACGAGAATCTGCTCTCGTTAAACACTTTGGAATCTTCAAGGGTAAGTTATTCCATCGACTCGTTGCTACAATCTAGTAGATAGATCTTGGCTTGTTTGTTTGTATGCGATAGAAAATTTTTGTTTTCCATGCTACGAACCCCTTACAATACCCAATCGTTTCCTTAGGGTATCCTATGAAGACGCATTTCTCCGCTTTGGGTTCGAGCTTGTCCGGCATCAACTTCTTGACGTAAGCTTCGCATCCCCAAACTTTAAGAAACGACAACTTAGGTTTAGCACCAAACCACAGTTCATACAGTGTCGTCTCAACGGATTTAGATGGTGTAGGGGTTCGTAGCATGGAAAACAAAAATTTTCTATCGCATACAAACAAACAAGCCAAGATCTATCTACTAGATTGTAGCAACGAGTCGATGGAATAACTCACCCTCGAAGATTCCAAAGTGTTTAACGAGAGCAGATTCTCGTGGGTGATGTAGTCGTACTCTTTCCGATCTCAAGATCGCGTAGACGATCCTTCCGGCGCCGCGTTCCCGCAGCGCTCCCGCAGTCGGTCACACGTTCGGTACTCGACGAAGACCTTCCTCTCCCTTGTTCCAGCAGGCAGCGGAGGTTGTAGCACTCTCCTCGCGATTCCGGCAGCACAACGGCGTGGTACCGGAGGTAGAGGGGAGATCCCGCAGGGCTTCGCCTTAAGCCGGTGCGAGTATGGTGGAGCTTATGAGAGAGGCTATTAGTGGTCTAGTAATTAGACACACCAATTAGAGGGCTCTAAACCAATTAGAAGGCTCTAAACCGAAACAGCTCTAAACCGGGGTCTAGGTCTAGTTTCTAGTTTAGAGGATAGGAACTTGTGTGTGTTGGGAGGGGAGCCCTGCCCCTCCCTTTATAGGTGGGAGGGCTGGCGCGCTAGGGGAGGGAGGGAGTCCCTCCCCAACTCGGCCTAGGGCTGGCCGCCGGCTTGGGGACTCCTTCCCCAAGTCGGTCTCCTCTTCTCCTCCTCTTCCCACTTTCCAAAACTGGCAGTTTGACTTTCAAACTAGCCGTTTGACTTTTCCAATTTAGGAATTAAATAAACCCTTTATTTTGGACAGCGAGAACACTTAGTACATGATGCAATCATTCCATCTTGCAATGACACATTCATGTACCCCTTCCCCCCCGGAGTGCCGGACATTCCGGGACCTTCTAGAATGTTCCCGATGAAAACACCGGAACCATTCCCCAACTCCGAAATGGGACTTTCCTTATATGAATCTTATTCTCCGGACCATTCCGGATCACCTCGTGATATCCCGGATCCCATCCGAGACTCCGAACAACATTCGGTCTCTTTCTCATAATACCATAACTACTCAAACAACGTCGAATCCTTAAGTGTGTCTCCCTACGGTTCGTGAATTATGCGGACATGATCGAGACACTTCTCCGAACAATAACCAATAGAGGAATCTGGAAATTCATATGGCTCCCACATATTTCTACGATTACTTTGCGATCGAATGAACCACTTACATACGATACCAATTTCCCTTTGTCTCACGATATGTTACTTATCCGAGGTCATGATCGTCGGTATCTCTGCATACCTAGTTCAACCTCGTTACTGATAAGTACTCTTTTCTCGTTCCCGTGATATGTGATCCCTTGTGACCAAGTCACATGCTTGCAAGCTAATTGGATGACATTTCACCGAGAGGGCCCAGAGAATATCTATCCGTCATGTGGATGGACAAATCCCACTCTTGATCCATGTGTTTCAACCAATACTTTCCGAACACCCAATGCCACTTTTATAGCCACCCTGTTACGGTGTGGTGTTTGATGACATCAAAGCATCCATCCAGTAAAGGCAATATGCATGATCTCATGGTCGAAGGAATTAGGTTACTATGTATCAGAAAGCATATAGCAATTGAACTATTGAAATGACTTGATCTTTATGCTACGCTTGTCTATAGGAGTATGTCCACCATATCATTCTCCTAACGATATGATCTTGTTGTTGATAACATCTCAATGTTCATGACAAAGAAACCACATCATCAATCAACCAACAAGCTAGCGAAGTATAGAGGCCATACTAGGGACTTCAAATTAAGTTTACAAATCACACAAGTATTAATGGTTTCCTTGTTAATACTATTATAGCATGAATGTAAACATTTATCATAAACACAAAGATATATAATAATAACTACATTTATTATTACCTCTAGGGCATATCTCCAACAGTCTCCCACTTGCACTAGAGTCATCTAATCTAGATTACATGGTAATATACCGAACACCCATGGCAGTTTGGTGTTGGTCATGTTTTGCCCTCGGGAGAGGTTTAGTCAACGGATCCGCCACATTCAGATCTGTGTGTACTTTGCAAATCTTTATATCCCCATCCTGGATATGTTCTCGAATAGCGTGGAAACGCAGCTTGATATGCTTCAGCTTCTTGTGTGACCTTGGTTCTTGCGCATTGGCTATGGCGCCCATGTTATCACAGTAGATAGACATTGGGTCCAGCGCACTTGGAACCACACCCAGCTCTGTAATGAACTCTTTCATCCATATCGCTTCTTGTGAAGCCTCCGAAGCAGCCATGTATTCCGATTCAGTTGAAGATCTCGCCACAACGCTTTGCTTTGCACTCCTCCAGCTAACTGCTGCACCATTCAAAATAAATACGTATCCAGATTGTGATTTAGAATCATCCGGATCGGTGTTCCAACTAGCATCGGTGTAACCATTAACAACGAGCTGTTCATCACCTCCATAAGAAAGAACCATATCCTTAGTTCTTCTCAAGTACTTAAGGATGTTTTTGACCGCTGTCCAATGATCCACTCCTGGATCACTTTGATATCTGCTAGTTAGACTAACAGCATATGCGATGTCGGGTCTAGTACATAGCATGGCATACATTAGAGATCCTATGGCTGAGGCATAGGGAGTCTTACTCATCTTTTCTCTATCTTCTGCCGATGTCGGACTTTGAGTTTTACTCAAGGTCGTATTGGGCAACATGGGCAAGAACCCTTTCTTGCTATCTTCCATTCCAAACCTCTTTAGAACTTTGTCCAAATATGTACTTTGTGACAATGATATTTGGCGTTTCGATCTATCTCTATAAATCTTTATGCCTAATATGTAAGCTGCTTCGCCAAGATCCTTCATTGAAAAACTATTATTCAAATATTCCTTGACACTATTAAGAAGGTCTACATCATTCCCAATCAACAATATGTCATCCACATACAGTATTAAGAATGCTACAGAGCTCCCACTCACTTTCTTGTAAATACAAGCTTCTCCATAAGTTTGTATAAAACCAAAACTTTTGATTACCTTATCAAAACGTTGATTCCAACTTCGGGATGCTTGCTTCAATCCATAGATGGACCGTTGAAGCTTGCATACCTTGTTAGCATCTTTAGGATCGACAAAACCTTTGGGTTGTATCATATACAACTCTTCATCAATGTCTCCATTGAGGAATGCTGTTTTGACATCCATCTGCCATATCTCATAATCATAATATGCAGCGATTGCTAACATAATCCTCACAGACTTTAGCTTCGCTACCGGTGAGAAAGTCTCATCGTAGTCAACTCCTTGAATTTGTCGAAACCCTTTTGCGACAAGTCGAGCTTTATAGACAGTAACATTACCATCAGCATCTGTTTTCTTCTTGAAAATCCATTTGTTCTCGACAGCCTTCCGGCCATCCGGTAAGTCCACCAAAGTCCATACTTGGTTTTCGTACATGGATCCAATCTCGGATTTCATGGCTTCTTGCCATTTATTGGAATCTGGGCTCATCATCGCTTCCTCATATGTCTCGGGGTTATCGGTGTTGTCCACCAACATGACATTCATAACGGAATCATACCAATCTGGAGTGGTACGAGTTCTCGTTGACCTCCGAGGCTCTGTAGTAACTTCAACCGAAGTTTCATGATCACCATCATTAGCTTCCTCTCTTATTGGTGCAGGCACCACAGGAACTTCTTCCGGTGCTGCGCTACTCGCAATTTCGAGAGAAGGTTCGACAACCTCGTCGAGTTCTACTTTCCTTCCAGTCACTTCTTTCGAGAGAAATTCCTTCTCTAGAAAGGATCCATTCTTAGCAACGAAGATTTTGCCTTCGGATCTATGATAGAAGGTATACCCAACAGTTTCCTTCGGGTATCCTATGAAGACGCATTTTTCCGCTTTGGGTTCAAGCTTGTCCGGCTGTAACTTCTTTACATAGGCTTCGCATCCCCAAACTTTAAGGAACGACAATTTAGGTTTCTTCCCAAACCATAATTCATACGGTGTCGTTTCAACGGATTTAGACGGTGCCCTATTTAAAGTGAATGCGGCTGTTTCTAATGCATAACCCCAAAATGATAGTGGCAAATCTGTAAGTGACATCATAGAACGAACCATATCTAAGAGAGTTCGATTACGACGTTCAGACACACCATTACGCTGTGGTGTTCCCGGCGGTGTCAACTGCGAAAGTATTCCACATTTCTTCAAATGCTCGCCAAACTCGTAACTTAGATATTCACCTCCACGATCAGATCGTAGAAATTTAATCTTCTTGTTACGTTGATTCTCTACCTCACTTTGAAACTCCTTAAACTTCTCGAAAGTTTCGGACTTATGTTTCATAAAATAGATATACCCATATCTACTCAAGTCATCCGTGAAGGTAAGAACATAACGATAACCACTGCGCGATGCTACACTCATTGGACCACACACATCGGTATGTATGATTTCCAATAAGTCTGTAGCTCGCTCCATCATACCAGAAAATGGAGTCTTAGTCATTTTACCCATCAGACATGCTTCGCATCTTTCAAGTGATTCAAAATCAAGTGATTCAAGAAGTCCATCGGAATGGAGTTTCTTCATACGCTTCACTCCAATGTGACCAAGACGACAGTGCCACATATAGGTCAAATTATCGCTTGATTTCAAACGTTTAGCCTCAATGTTATTAATATGTGTATTTCTACTATCGAGATTCAATATGAATAGACCATCTATCAAAGGTGCATGTGCATAAAACATATTACTCATATAAATCGAACAACCATTATTCTCGGATTTAAACAAGTAACCGTCTCGCAATAAACAAGATCCCGATATAATGTTCATGCTCAACGCAGGCACCAAATAACAATTATTTAAGTATAAAACTAATCCCGATGGTAGATGAAGAGGTAGTGTGCCGACCGCGATCACATCAACCTTTGATCCGTTTCCCACGCGCATCGTCACCTCGTTCTTCACTAGCTTCCGTTTATTCTGCAGCTCCTGTTTCGAGTTACAAATATGAGCAACCGAACCAGTATCAAATACCCAGGCACTACTACGAGTACTAGTGAGATACACATCAATAACATGTATATCAGATATACCTTTCTTCTTGATGTTGCCGTTCTTCAAATCCGCCAAGTACCTTGGGCAATTCCGCTTCCAGTGACCTTCTCCCTTGCAGTAAAAGCACTCAGTATCAGGCTTGGGTCCAGCCTTGGTCCTCTTCGTCGGCGTGGTAACTTTCTTACCACCCTTCTTGAAGTGTCCCTTCTGCTTAGACTTGCCTTTCTTGAATTTGGTGGTCTTATTGACCATCAACACTTGGT
Source organism: Avena sativa (assembly GCA_916181665.1). Lineage (NCBI taxonomy): Eukaryota > Viridiplantae > Streptophyta > Magnoliopsida > Poales > Poaceae > Avena > Avena sativa. The sequence goes on from OV702280.1 coordinate 433,624,891, forward strand.
GCTCTTTCTTGATCTCCACTTCTGCAGATTTTAACATAGCAAATAGTTCTGGCAACTCTTTGTTCATGTTCTGCATGTTGTAGTTCATCACAAAGTTCTTGTAACTTGGTGGTAGTGATTGGAGGATGCGGTAAACTCCCAAAGTATTAGGAATCACTATACCCAAACTTTGAAGTTTATTTGCGTGCCCAGACATTTTAAGCACATGCTCACTGACGGAGCTACCCTCTTCCATCTTGCAGTTAAAGAACTTTTCAGAAGCTTCATAACTTTCAATTGCCGCATGAGTCTCAAAGATTAATTTGAGATCCTCGACAATATCATATGGATCTGACTTTTCAAACCTTTTCTGAAGCTCCGATTCTAAACCATACAAGATAGCACACTGAACTATGGAGTACTGATTCTTCCGAGCGAGGTAAACATTCTTTACTTCATCGGTAGCATCAGCTGCAGGTGGGTCACCTAGCGGTGCATCCAGCACATAGGTCAAATTACCAGCTGTGAGGACAATCCTCAAATTGCGGAACCAATCCGCGAAGTTGCTTCCATTGTTTTTCAACTTTTCTTTCTCTAGGAACGCATTAAAATTGATGGTAGGGGCTGCCATTGATCTACAACATATTTGCAATAGTTTAGACTAAGTTTATGACAAATTGAGTTCAAATTAATTAATGAAATTAAACTAGGTGAACTCCCACTCAAAACAACATCCCTCACATTGTTTTAGTGATCACACGAACCAAATCCACTACATCAACACCGATCATCACGAGAGCTGATATAGTTTTAATGGCGAACAATCATCATGTTCATCATATCTACTATATGATTCATGCTTTGCCTTTCGGCGATCCGTGTTCCTGAGGCCATGTCTGTACATGCTAGGCTCGTCAAGATCAAACCTTAGCTTCCGCATAAGCAAATCTGGCTTGCTTACGTTGTAGTCACCCGCGGAATCAAAGACACCCGATCATCACGTGGTGCTTCGAAGCAGCAAGCTTTGGCAACGGTGCATACTAAGGGTGAACACTTTTAGAACTTGAAATTTATGTGCATGAGGGATCATCTTATAATGCTACCGTCGTCTACTAAGCAATACAAGATGCATAAAGGATTAACATCACATGCAATTCATAATATGTGATATGATATGGCCTTTCTTCTTTGTGCTTCCGATCTCCATCTTCAAGCACGAACATGATCTCCATCATCACCGGCATAGCATCAAGGTCAATGACGCTTCTTCATGGTTGTCGTCCGCCAACTTCAACTATTACAACTATTTTGAATAGACACGCAGGCCTTAACAGAAATTAAAGACAACCATATGGCTCCTGCCGGTTGCCAACTTACAATAAGGATCATTGCATACATCAAATATAATCACAATCATGGCCATATCACATCACTGCACACCCCTGCAAAACAAAGTTAGACGCTTCTACTTTCTTTGCATATTTTACGTGGTTTGGGGCTTTCCATAAGTGTCGTTCTAACTTACGAACAAGAACCACAACATTGATACTAGCATTGTTGATCACCCGTTGTAAATTGGATCTTTACTATGCTAGGAGAAACAGGCACCCGCAAAGCCACTTATGCAAAACGAGTTGCATGTCAAGCGTGGAGCAAGTCTCATGAACGATGTCATGTAAGGTTAGCCCGGGCCGCTTCATCCCAACATACCGCAAGATGCAAAGTACACAAAAAGCAATCTACAATAAAAGCATCAACGCCCACAATGACCATTGTGTTCTACTCGTGCAACAGATCTACATATAGACACGGCTCTGATACCACTGTAGGGGTTCGTAGCATGGAAAACAAAAATTTTCTATCGCATACAAACAAACAAGCCAAGATCTATCTACTAGATTGTAGCAACGAGTCGATGGAATAACTCACCCTCGAAGATTCCAAAGTGTTTAACGAGAGCAGATTCTCGTGGGTGATGTAGTCGTACTCTTTCCGATCTCAAGATCGCGTAGACGATCCTTCCGGCGCCGCGTTCCCGCAGCGCTCCCGCAGTCGGTCACACGTTCGGTACTCGACGAAGACCTTCCTCTCCCTTGTTCCAGCAGGCAGCGGAGGTTGTAGCACTCTCCTCGCGATTCCGGCAGCACAACGGCGTGGTACCGGAGGTAGAGGGGAGATCCCGCAGGGCTTCGCCTTAAGCCGGTGCGAGTATGGTGGAGCTTATGAGAGAGGCTATTAGTGGTCTAGTAATTAGACACACCAATTAGAGGGCTCTAAACCAATTAGAAGGCTCTAAACCGAAACAGCTCTAAACCGGGGTCTAGGTCTAGTTTCTAGTTTAGAGGATAGGAACTTGTGTGTGTTGGGAGGGGAGCCCTGCCCCTCCCTTTATAGGTGGGAGGGCTGGCGCGCTAGGGGAGGGAGGGAGTCCCTCCCCAACTCGGCCTAGGGCTGGCCGCCGGCTTGGGGACTCCTTCCCCAAGTCGGTCTCCTCTTCTCCTCCTCTTCCCACTTTCCAAAACTGGCAGTTTGACTTTCAAACTAGCCGTTTGACTTTTCCAATTTAGGAATTAAATAAACCCTTTATTTTGGACAGCGAGAACACTTAGTACATGATGCAATCATTCCATCTTGCAATGACACATTCATGTACCCCTTCCCCCCCGGAGTGCCGGACATTCCGGGACCTTCTAGAATGTTCCCGATGAAAACACCGGAACCATTCCCCAACTCCGAAATGGGACTTTCCTTATATGAATCTTATTCTCCGGACCATTCCGGATCACCTCGTGATATCCCGGATCCCATCCGAGACTCCGAACAACATTCGGTCTCTTTCTCATAATACCATAACTACTCAAACAACGTCGAATCCTTAAGTGTGTCTCCCTACGGTTCGTGAATTATGCGGACATGATCGAGACACTTCTCCGAACAATAACCAATAGAGGAATCTGGAAATTCATATGGCTCCCACATATTTCTACGATTACTTTGCGATCGAATGAACCACTTACATACGATACCAATTTCCCTTTGTCTCACGATATGTTACTTATCCGAGGTCATGATCGTCGGTATCTCTGCATACCTAGTTCAACCTCGTTACTGATAAGTACTCTTTTCTCGTTCCCGTGATATGTGATCCCTTGTGACCAAGTCACATGCTTGCAAGCTAATTGGATGACATTTCACCGAGAGGGCCCAGAGAATATCTATCCGTCATGTGGATGGACAAATCCCACTCTTGATCCATGTGTTTCAACCAATACTTTCCGAACACCCAATGCCACTTTTATAGCCACCCTGTTACGGTGTGGTGTTTGATGACATCAAAGCATCCATCCAGTAAAGGCAATATGCATGATCTCATGGTCGAAGGAATTAGGTTACTATGTATCAGAAAGCATATAGCAATTGAACTATTGAAATGACTTGATCTTTATGCTACGCTTGTCTATAGGAGTATGTCCACCATATCATTCTCCTAACGATATGATCTTGTTGTTGATAACATCTCAATGTTCATGACAAAGAAACCACATCATCAATCAACCAACAAGCTAGCGAAGTATAGAGGCCATACTAGGGACTTCAAATTAAGTTTACAAATCACACAAGTATTAATGGTTTCCTTGTTAATACTATTATAGCATGAATGTAAACATTTATCATAAACACAAAGATATATAATAATAACTACATTTATTATTACCTCTAGGGCATATCTCCAACAGATGGTGCCCTATGTAAAGTGAATGCAGCGGTTTCTAATGCATAACCCCAAAATGATAACGGCAAATCAGTAAGAGATAGCATTGATCGGACCATATCTAATAGAGTTCAATTCCGGCGTTCAGACACACCATTGCGCTGTGGTGTTCCGGGTGGCGTGAGTTGCGAAACGATTCCGCTTGCTTTAAGATGCGTGAGAAAATCATAACTCAAATATTCACCTCCACGATCGGATCGTAGAAACTTAATTTTTCTGTTACGATGGTTCTCCACTTCATTCTGAAATTCCTTGAACTTTTCAAATGTTTTAGATTTATGTTTCATCAAATAGATATGCCCATATCTACTTAAGTCATCGGTAAAAGTGAGAAAATAGCGATATCCACCGCGCGTCGAAACACTCATCGGTCTGCATACATCGGTATGTATGATTTCCAACAAGTCCGTTGCTCGCTCCATTATTCCGGAGAACGGGGTTTTGATCATCTTGCCCATGAGGCATGGTTCGCATGTGTCAAATGATTCAAAATCAAGAGACTCCAAAATTCCATCAGATTGGAGTTTCTTCATGCGCTTTACACCAATATGACCTAGACGACAGTGCCACAAATAAGTAGTATTATCACTATCTACTTTGTATCTCTTAGCCTCAATGTTATGGATGTGTGTTTCATCCCTTTCGAGATTTAGAAGAAATAAACCATTCATAGCAGGTGCATGACCATAAAAGATATTACTCATAAGGTTTTCCCTCACTTTGTCCGTGTCAACAAACAATTCGAAATACCTCGACTTTTTCAGAACAGGTCCGAGTCAAATAGCAATGATTCGTAAATAGAACAACCATTATTCTCAGATTTAAATGAATAACCGTCTTGAAATAAACACGATCCAGATATGATGTTCATGCTCAACGCAGGCACATAATAACACTTATTGAGGTTTAAAACTAATCCCGAAGGTAAAACTAAGGAGAGTGTGCCGACGGCCATCACATCAACTCTTGATCCTTTGCCAACGCGCATCGTCACCTCATTCCTCGCAAGCCGCCGTCTATTCCGTAGCTCCTGTTTCGAGTTACAAATATTAGCAACTGAACCAGTATCAAATACCCAGGCACTACAACAAGGGCTAGTAAGGAAAACATCAATAACATGTATATCAAATATACCTTTGATGGTGCCAGCCTTCTTGTCCGCTAAGTACTTCGGATAGTTGCGCTTCCAGTGACCCTTGTCCTTGCAATAGAAGCACTCAGTGTCCGGCTTGGGTCCAGACTTGAGATTCTTCTCAACAGGGGCAACGCGCTTGCCGCCGCCTTTCTTGAAGGGCTTCTTTGCACCCTTACCTTTCTTAAAGCTGGGGGGCTTGTTGACCATCAACACAAGATTATCCTTTTTTATGTCCACCTCCGCAGCCTTCAGCTTAGCGAAGATCTCGGTGATCGTATCAGTGGAACCAATCTGATTATGAGTAACTATAAAACTTTTGTAGATAGGAGGGAGTGATTAAAGAACCCTATCAATCTTGAGCTCCTCTGGAATCTTGCAGTCTAGTTGATCAAGGCGTTGAGTGTAGCCCGACATCTTAATGGCGTGCTCACTAACGGAACTCCCTTCCTCCGTCTTGCAGTTAAAGAATTTCTCAGATATCTCATATCTCTCAGAACGGGCCTGAATCTGGAACATAGTTTTCAGTTCCTCGAGGATCTCATAGGGTCCGGGGTAATCTTCAAAACGATTTTGAAGGTCCGATTCCATAGCAAACAACATGGTGCTCTTAATCACACCATAATCATCTTTGCGCGACTGATAAACAGCTTTCTCATCAGCCGGCGCATCTACAGCAGGGGCGTCACCTAGCGCATCTTCAAGGACATAGTCCTTTTGTCCGCCAGCGAGAATGATTCTCAGATTGCGGAACCAGTTGGTGAAGTTAGACCCATTGTTTCTAAGCTTTTCTTTCTCAGCAAAAACGTTGAAGTTGAAGTTGGACTTAGCCATTTGATCTACAATATTTGCAAGTACAAATTAGACTATGTTCATGATAACTAGTTCAACTTTAATCAAATTACTAGATGAACTCCCACTAAATTCAACATCCCTCAAGTTGTTTAGTGAACATGATCCAAATTCACCACACCTAATCTGATCTTCACGAGAAGAGATGTGGTTTCAACGGTCGACAACAAAGTGTCGATCATATCATTCATATGACTCATGCTTAACCTTTCGGTTCTTGTGTTCCGAGGCCATGTCTGTACATGCTAGGCTCGTCAAGTCAAACCCAAGTATTTCCGCGTGTGCAAAACTGGCTTGCATCCGTTGTATGTGAACGTAGAGTTTATAGCACCCGATCATCACGTGATGCTTGAACACGACGAACTTTCGCAACGGTGCATACATGGGGAGAACACAGTTTTTATCTTGATCTTTAAGTGAGGAATCATCTTATAATGCCACCGTCGCGATCTAAGCATAATAAGATACATAAAAGGATAAACATCACATGCATATAACTTTATGTGACATGGTATAGCCAATCTTCGCGCAATGATCTCCATCTTGTGCGTGCCGGCATGATCTCCATCACTCCACCATGATTGCCTCCACCACGAATAGCAACTACAACTATTGCTAACTACTTAGCGATAAAGTGAAACTATTACATGGCGTATAAGAAGTTGACACACAGGTCATACACAATTATAAAGACAACCATATGGCTCCTGTCGGTTGTGTACTCATCGACATGCAAGTCGTGAAACATTACAAAACATGATCATTGCATACAACATACACATCACATCTTGGGCCATACCATATCATAGAAAACACTCCCTGCAAAAACAAGTTAGACGCCTCTACTTTGTTGTTGCATGTTTTACGTGGCTTATGGGGGTAGCAAGCTAAGAACGATTCTTACCTACGGAAAGCCACAACGGTGATATTATGGTTGCCTAACTCCGGTGTAAATCCCATGACAACTATAGTGAGAGAAACAGGCATCCACCAGCCGCATGTGTGGAACAAGCCACATGTCAAGTGCGGAGCCGGTCTCGCGAACGACGTCGCGTAAAGTTGGCCTCGACCGCTTCAATCTCACTATCCCGCGTCATAAGAAGTACACAAACAAGAGGCTTGCAACAGAAAACATCAACGCCCGCAACAACCATGTTGTTTTCTGTTGGAGATATGCCCTAGAGGCAATAATAAATATAGTTATTATTATATCTTTGTGTTTATGATAAATGTTTACATTCATGCTATAATAGTATTAACAAGGAAACATTAATACTTGTGTGATTTGTAGACTAAAATAAGAGTCCCTGGTAAAGCCTCTATATAATACTAGCTTGTTGGTTAATAGATGATTGTGGTTTCCCTATCATGAACATTGAGATGTTATTAACAACAATCATATCGTTAGGAGAATGATATGGTGGACATACTCCTATAGATAAGCGTAGCATAAAGATCAAGTCATTTTAATAGTTCAATTGCTATATGCTTTCTGATACATAGTAACCTAATTCCTTCGACCATGAGATCATGCATATCACCTTTACCGGATGGATGCTTTGATGACATCAAACACCACACCGTAACTGGGTGTCTATAAAGGTGGCATTGAGTGTTCGGAAAGTATTGGTTGAAACACATGGATCAAGACTGGGATTTGTCCATCCATATGACGGATAGATATACTCTGGGCCCTCTCGGTGAAATGTCATCCAATTGGCTTGCAAGCATGTGACTGGCTCACAAGGGATCACATATCACGGGAACGAGAAAAGAGTACTTATCAGTAACGAGGTTGAACTAGGTATGCAGAGATACCGATGATCATAACCTCGGATAAGTAAACTATCGTGAGATAAAGGGAAATTGGTATCGTATGTAAGTGGTTCATTCGATCGCAAAGTAATCGTAGAAATATGTGGGAGCCATATGAATTTCCAGATTCCTCTATTGGTTATTGATCGGAGAAGTGTCTCGATCATGTCCGCATAATTCACGAACCGTAGGGAGACACACTTAAGGATTCGACGTTGTTTGAGTAGTTATGGAATGATGAGAAAGAGTCCGAATGTTTTTCGGAGTCTCGAATGGGATTCGGGATATCACGAGGAGATCCGGAATGGTCCGGAGAATAAGATTCATATAAGGAAAGTCTCGTTTCGGAGTTGGAGAATGATTCCGGTGTTTTCATCGGGAATGTTCTAGAAGGTTCCGGAATGTCCGACACTCCGGAGGGGAAGGGTACATGAATGTGTTATATCAAGTTGGTATGATTGCATCATGTACTAAGTGTCATCGCTGAACAAAATAGAGGATTAAATCAAATCCTAGTTTGAAAAGTCAAACGGCTAGTTTGAAAGTCAAACGGCTATTTTTGGGAAGTGGAAAAAGAGGAGGAAACCGAGTTGGGGAGGTCCCTCCTCCCCACCGCCGGCGCACCACCCAAGACGAGTTGGGGAGGGACTCCTCTCCCTCCCCTTGGCCGGCCGGCCCCTCCACCTATATAAGGAGGGGCAGGGCTCCCTCCTAGAGACACACAAGATCCTCTCCTCCAAACCCTAGCCCCAAGCCGCCGCCGCCTCCATAGCCGCCGCCGGCCCTAGGGCAAACCGCCGCCGCCGCCTAGCTAAACCCTAGCCGCCGGCTTGCCCCTCCTCGGCGTGTCTAAACTCTAGATCGTCGAGGGACTCTCTCATACTCCACCATACTCGCTCCGGCTTAAGGCGAAGCCCTGCGAGATCTCCCCTCTCCCATCCGAGACTCCGAACAAAAACTCATAAACCAATTATCCAATCTATCCTAGCTTCGAGACACGTTAAGTGTGTGACCCTTCGGGTTCGAGAATATGCAGACATGATCTTATATCAATAATCAACAGCGGGGTCTGGAAACCCATATTGACTCCCACACATTCATCGATGATCATATCGGATGAACCACGATGCCAGGATTCATTTAATCCCATATATATATTCCCTTCGTCTCGCGATATTTTACTTGCCCGAGATTTGATCGTCGGTACCGTCATACCTAGTTCAATCTCGTTCACAGCAAGTACTTTACTCGTACCGTAATTCGATATCACTTTGTGATTAACTCCTTAACCACATGCTTGCAAGCGGTGTTGATATTGATTACCGAGTGGGCCCGAAGTATATCTCTCCGACTTGGGAGGGACAAATCCCATCTCGATACATACAACCCAACAGGTACTTTCCGATCACCTGAGAGACACCTTTATGATCACCCTCTCATAGGATGACGTTTGATGACCTCAAAGCTTTCATCCGATACCAGGGAGTTGCATTATCTCATGGTCTAAGGAATACAATATTTGACATAGGAAAAGCTTCGCAAAGATGAACACGATGACACGATCTAATTGCTCCGCTTAGTTTGGGTTTGTCCACCATATCATTCTCCCAATGATACGATCTCATTATTAATCGACAACTCATGTCTATGGTTAGGAAACCTTAACCATCATTAATCAATGAGCTAGTCCATAGAGGCGTACTAGGGACACGATGTTGTTCACAAACCACACAAGTATTAAAGTTTCCACTTAATACAATTCTAGCATGGAATATAAAATTTATCATGAACAAGAATTATAATAATAACATCTTTATTATTGCCTCTAGGGCATAATTCCAACACAAAGGAGCAAACATATGCTAGGAAGAGTCAGTAGTAACTCTCGCTCATGTGTGGAATTAGGGATTTTTGTATATAATTGCATTTAGGTTGTTCCATTTTCTGGTATTCTGCACCACACACTATCTGAGGCAAGCTAATCTGAATTTGAATTTCGATAATGCATCTATGGTGATAAATATGACCCTCGATTCTTTTGTTATACATAACGGACCAGGAACATTTTTCAGTTTCTAGCAGTTGTAGTCAAGAGATGCATACTTACTTGCTTGATCTTATCTTGTAGTTTGACAGGAAAAGGAAAAAAGAAGGAGCCCTCATATACCTCCACACCACCTAGTCACCAAGGAGGACGGTTGGTGATACGTTAGCAATATGATAACATGTGATTCTTTTAGTTGAATTCGAGTGAGGCCCTATTATTGTTTCCTCTTTCAGTTTTCTTGATTTACAATATAAGAACTTTTAAATTTTATCCAAATCATGTGATTCTTTCTTCATTTTGGAAATCACTCCAAATAATTTTATACGAGTTTAATTTAAATGCTTTGAATAACCTAAGTCGGTACAAAATAAGAACCCTTCATGCCGAGGTTTATCTGATCTCAGTTATTTAAAGTTTCCATGGCTTGTGAAATGTTTAATACTTATGACTATCTGCGATATTTAGAGGTATATTGTTCTGAGTGTTGTACCAATATTTTACACTAGGATTAATAGTTGGTACCAATAGTAGTGTTTTTTGGACAAGGAGTTGCTTTCACAAATGAACAAAAGGATTAGTTGTGCACTGGTTTCAAGAAGTGGTAGAATGACAACGACGACAATATGACTCGGGCCGGGAGCAAGGTATGGCCACAAAGGGGTGCAGGACAAGTCCCTCTTGCAATGGACCAAACATGTTCTTTTTGGACTTGCAGCCGGTTCATTATCAACTAACTGGGGTAATGATGTAGTATAGTCTGTTTGGCTGCATCGTGTAGTGCATGTTCAGCACCTCTGGCATACTACTTTTGTTTGAAACTTCAGATATTAACTTACAAATGTATCAACTATTTACTTGGAAGTTACAAATAAGGGAATAATGTTGTTCAACAATATGCATGATATAGTTTGGAAAGTCACTTGACAATCGTGCCTTCCAGATTTATTTTTGTAAATGCATGAAAATTTTGCTTACAAATTATTTATATGCATTAGTTCTTTTTAAGGGTTAACATTGGATGAACTGTGTTTAGAACATCTAAAACGGACAAAAAAATATGCATTGGTAATATCGTGCGTTGCACGTGCAACACTATTAGTTATATATTAAAAGCAATATAAGGTGTTTTTAGAGGCACCACGTTGATCCACATCATCTGAATTGTTTTGATTAGTTAGATATAAAATTTATGGCTGAGATTTAATAAAAGGTTATCAATTACGTAACCGTGTAGTTTTGTTTGTCACGACTTAGATACGTGTCCATATATACTTTTGTTTTAAAAAAAGGTGGACTCCTCTAATTAATAAAAGTGCAAGCTTTTTTTCTTCAGAAAACATCCGGTAGTAACAACCAGTATAGTCTTTTTTCTCTTATAAGAAATACCCGATGGAGCTTCAAGTAAAGCATGCAAATCACGACGGGCCACAATGATTGGGTCCACTCCCTGCATGCATTAAAAAAAAAGTAGTAATCGGTTCATCTATTTTAACGGATGGTTAGACCTACCTAATACTCCCTCTATTCTGGATTATAGGGCTAATACGTATTTTGAAAAAATAGTTTGATCGTGAATTTGATCAACAATATATAAATCATATGTCATAAATATTATATCATCAAAACCGTATTTGAAATATGAATCTAATGATATAATTTTTGTTAAAAATTGTTTGTATTTTGTTGACCAAATTTATGGTCATACTATTTTCTTAAAGTATGCATTCGCCTTATAAACCGGAATGGAGGTACTATAGATTTGTACGCAACCGGTAGCTCAAAATATAACTACTAAAAGGTGAACTACGGAACTGTCTAAATTGTGACTGTGATTTTACAATTACTAACAAAAACTTGAAACATTGAATGTGAACTGTTAAAATAAACATTATACTTCCTTTGATTCATAATAAGTGTCTCAACTTTCTCTAGATTAGTGTGTAAGTATGTACAATATTAGACGTGTACAAACGAAACCACGGACAAAATACAAGAAAAGGCCAGCAAAGGTAGAAGCTATTCTATTCTTCGGTTCGCATGATATCCACCCGATCAAGTTGCATGTACAGCATGATGTCACCGATGTTGTCATCAACTAATTAAAATTTTACTAATATTAACAAACATCTCCGTTACAAATTATACTTTAGAATACTTAAAATTTTGCTAATATTAACAAATATCGCTACAAAAGAACACAAGAAATATGTATCCATGTATAAATATAAATTTAAATTTACATGACCCTCTCTCCGTAGTCATTTATGCACAAGTGTGCCTCTACACCCGTGCCAATTTTGACTACAGTCAAGATTGAGATTTTACCGATTACATTGTTCCCTACGACTCATCTCTCGGTTTTAACCTTAGGAAAAAGCACAATTATATCTTCTTCTACAACTGTAAGAACGTACAATGGTAGAAAAAATGTGGTCCTCTCCATCCTATAAGATTTTTCACTAAGGAAACACGAATAATTGGATTTGGTTGTGTGATCATACAATGGTAGAGGTGCAATGAGTTTCATCTATCAAGTTCAGTTGTACGTTAAATTGTGCTTAGTAGCTATTATTTCGGAAGGAAGAATCTTACGCGGAACATAGAATTATATTGGATATGTTAAAAACAAGGTAGACATGGAACACAATTTCATTAATTATGTATATATGTTTTGGTAGCCATAACCGTAATACATTTGAGTTAAATTATCAACAATAAATCAAAACAATATACATAAATATTTAAGCATGAAAAACCCAAGCAAATCACTCTCAAAATTGTGCGTGTGGTTGCATTATACATTGACCTAGACAAATCGCGCGATTAATCTTCAAATGTTTATTTAGCTATAATTTTGTAGAAATTTCTTTGAACTAATGTATAATGGTCTAATGGGCACTTGAATATAACCGAGATGAATGATATATCCAGTTCTAACCTTCAAGACCATTCAACTTATATAATTAAGTTTTTAATAGTATATTTCTTCCAAATATTTGTGAAACTGAACTATGTGCGTTCATATCGATACATGCTATTTTTGGGTCTTCCACTCAAAATTTAGAATACTTGATGTCCATATTTATTCATCTCTGCTTCAAGTACATCCATAATTGATAGTGATGGATGGATAATTTTGTCGAGAGCTACTATCTGTCATTAGTTGTTGACTACTCAAAGTTGAACAATACAATTTGCGTTCAATTTAGATGTCCATGTCAACATGTAAGCCCCAAGAGTAACTAAACAAGTACATGGTAAGGAAAAAATAACACATGGTAAGGTCCTAGGCTATACATTACAAACTGAATTGTAGATATGTACAAATTAGTAACTAGACACTTATATTATAAACCAGTAGATAACTAGAAAGCTAATTAAAGAACACAAAAAATAGACACACAAATTCTGAGTAACATTGTTAGAATCTAATTTCCTTTATGAAAATTGATATTACTTTATTTATTCATTAAAGAAAGTACAATATGTCAAAACAAATAAAAAAATCACCGATACACCGGTAAATCACGAATGGAAGAAAACATGAGCCAGCTAATACTGAAACAAAGATTAACATGCTTTACTTTGATATAATTATCTTTAAAGATCCACACTAGAAGCTTTTAAACACCAATGTAAAATATTATTAATCACGTGATTGTATATTCACCCTTATGGTTGCATACTCCAACAATAATTGTTCTTAGAGAATATGCATAAAGTAGAATGAAAATTCTTAATGTTTAGTTGGCCTACACTACTGGAAAAACCATCTTCGGTTCGATCACTAGAAGCCCATCAGCCCCGGCCCGTCACGAACCGCGACTAGTGCTAGCACTAGTCCCGGTCCGTGAGGCCTCCAACGGCTAGAAATGGCCATAAGCATTAGTCCCGGGCCGGACCAGAGTATTAGTCCTGGTTCGTAATACGGCCCGGGACTAATAAGCTGGAGCGGGGCAACAACTCTTTTCGGGGACTATTAGTCTCGGGTCATATCACGGCCCGGGACTAATTATCCATCACTATATATACAGCTCCCTGGCCAGCTGCCCTAAAGCATATGGTGGCCATTTTTCTCAAAGAAAGCAAGAGAGTTCATGCCATTTTTTTTCTCAAGATTTGTCAAGATTTAGTTTGCAACACCTAAATCCAAAGCTTTAAAAGGTTAGAACTTCATTCTTTCATCTCTTATTGCTACTTTAGCTCTATATAATGCTCTAGAAGTATAGAGATATGGATCAAATGCATGCATGCTCTAGAAGTAGCTAGAAGGATTTTGATATATATGTGTAACAAATTTTGATTTGGCACATAGTTACTGAAAATTGAAATATGTAATTTTAGAGTTTCAGAGCTTAGAATGGAATGAGGTTTTCACTGATGGAACAATAATAAAAAAACTCCACATTTATCATGTTGATTGTTTTCTCCAATTCACAAATTGGTGCATGTAAATTTTTCAAAATTCAAAATTAATGCTCTAGAAGCTCTCAATATAACTTGTAATAATTTTATCATGTTGTGTAATGGTTTTTGATATAATTTTACTATAATGCAGATGGTCCGGGAATGGATGTACAGTACTGACCGACGCTCTGGCGAGTTCATTAATGGCGTGCATGAATTCATCCGTGTTGCTGATGCAAACAAGCACAATGATTTTGTATTCTGTCCATGTAATGGATGTAGGAATCAGAAGGATTATTCTGACTCAAAAACCCTTCACAGCCACCTGTTGAAGTCCGGCTTCATGCCCAGTTATAATTGTTGGACCAAGCACGGAGATAGAGGGGTTATAATGGAAGACAATGAAGAAGAGGAGGAGGATGACAACTATCATGGTTTCCCTGAGTACGAAGATACTTCCATGGGGGATGCTGAAGGGGAGGATGAAGAAGAGACACATGATGAACCCGCTGATGATCTTGGTCGGACCATTGCCGATGCACGAAGAGATTGTGAAACTGAAAAGGATAGGGAGAAGTTCAATCACATGCTAGAGGATCACAAAAAGTTGTTGTACCCAAATTGCGAAAATGGTCTGAAAAAGCTGGGCAGCACACTGGAATTGCTGCGATGGAAGGCTGAGTGTGCTATACCTGACTCCTCATTTGAAAAGTTGCTGAAAATGATGAAGAATATGCTTCCAAAAGATAATGTATTGCCCGCCAGTACATACGAAGGAAAAAAGGTTGTCTGCCCTCTAGGTTTAGAGGTTCAGAAGATACATGCATGCCCTAATGACTGCATCCTCTACCACGGTGAGGAGTATGAGAATTTAGATGCATGCCCGGTATGCACTTCACTTCGGTATAAGATTAGACGAGATGACCCTGGTGACGTTGAGGGCGAGCCCCCCCGGAAGAGGGTTCCTGCGAAGGTGATGTGGTATGCTCCTATAATACCACGGTTGAAACGCTTATTCAGAAAAAAAGAGCACGCCAAGTTGTTGCGATGGCATAAAGAGGAACGTAAGTCAGGCGGGATGTTGAGACACCCCGCTGATGGGTCGCAATGGAGAAAAATCGATAGAAAGTATCCGGACTTTGTAGATGACGCAAGGAGTTTAAGGTTTGGTCTAAGTACAGATGGCATGAATCCCTTTGGGGAGCAGAGCTCCAGTCACAGCACCTGGCCCGTGACTCTATGCATCTATAACCTTCCTCCTTGGTTGTGCATGAAGCGGAAGTTCATTATGATGCTAGTGTTGATCCAAGGTCCGAAGCAACCCGGCAACGACATTGATGTGTTGTACCTAAGGCCATTAGTGGAAGAACTTTTACAGTTGTGGCACGAACCCGGGATACGCGTGTGGGATGAGCACAAGCAGGAAGAATTTAATCTCCGACCATTGCTTTTAGTAACCTTTCAGGACAGTCAAACAAGGGATACAATGCATGCACACACTGTTTAGATGAGACTGCAAGTATATATTTGGAACATTGTAAGAAGAATGTATACAATGAGCATCGTCGATTTCTTTTTGCCAAGCATCCCTTAAGAAAGAAAGGCAAGCATTTCAACGGTCTGGCATGTTACCAGACGAAGCCTAAGGAGCGTACTGGTGCTGATATATTTGATATGGTCAAAGATTTGGATCAACTGGTAACCTTTGGAAAGGGTCCTGGAGGAAAATCTGTTCCGAAAGACGCTGAAGGACACGCACCCATGTGGAAGAAGAAATCTATATTTTGGGAGCTACCATATTGGAAATTTTTAGAGGTCCGCTCTGCAATCAATGTGATGCATGTGACGAAGAATCTTTGCGTGAACGTGCTAGGCTTCTTGGGCGTGTATGGGCAGACAAAAGATACACCGGAAGCACGAAAGGACCATCAACGTATGGAAGACCCAGATGGCCTGCATCTAGAATGGTTTCAAGGTCATGCCAGCTACGCTCTTACCAAACAAGAGAAGGAAATATTTTTTGAATGCCTAAGCAGTATTAAGGTCCCGTCTGGCTTCTCGTCGAATATAAAGGGGATAATAAATATGGCAGAAAAAAAGTTCCAAAACCTAAAGTCTCATGACTGCCACGTGATTATGACGCAAATGCTTCCGATTGCATTGAGGGGGCTTCTACCAGATAATGTTCGAGTACCCATTGTGAAGCTATGTGCATTTCTCAATGCAATCTCTCAGAAGATAATCAATCCTGAAGATCTACCACGGTTACAGAATGATGTGGTCCAATGTCTTGTCAGTTTTGAGTTGGTGTTCCCACCATCCTTCTTCAATATTATGACGCACCTGCTGGTTCACCTAGTCGAAGAGATTTCCATTCTCGGTCCTGTATTTCTACACAATATGTTTCCCTTTGAGAGGTTCATGAGAATCTTAAAGAAATATGTTCGTAACCGTGCTAGGCCAGAAGGAAGCATCTCCAAGGGCTATGGAACAGAGGAGGTCATTGAATTTTGTGTTGACTTTGTTCCTGACATTAAGCCAATTGGTCTTCCTCAATCGCGGTATGAGGGGAGACTGAGTGGAAAGGGTACTCTAGGAAGGAAATCAATAATATGTAGAGACGGACATTCTTACACCGAAGCACATTACACCGTTCTACAGAATTCTATCTTGGCAGCCCCATATATCGAGGAACACAAGAAAATCTTACGCTCCAACAACCCTGGAAAGCATGCCTCTTGGATTAGAGATGAACACATGAAGAGTTTCGGCGGTTGGTTGCAACATCTCATCAAAAACAACACTCTTGGAGATCAGCTATACTTGTTGTCTAGGTCACCATCTTCGACTATATCGACTTTCCAAGGGTACGAGATAAATGGGTATACATTTTACGCGATAGCCCAAGATAAAAAGAGCACCAACCAAAACAGTGGTGTCCTCTTTGATGCAACAGACAACAATGGGTCAAAGACCACATATTATGGTTACATAGAGGAGATATGGGAACTTGACTATGGACCTACTTTTAAGGTCCCCTTGTTTCGGTGCAAATGGGTCAAGCTGACGGGAGAAGGGGCTGAGGTAGACAAGAAATACGGAATGACATCGTTGGATCTCAACAATCTTGGGTAGGCGTTGTCCATTGTTCTAAGAGAGGAAGGTGTGGATGTGTGGATAGCCATGGCACGATCACCCTAAATATAGAGGGAAAGGGCGGGAAAACTTGGCGTGAAGCTTTGGAAAATAGCGGGAAATATCTTTAGTCCCGGTTAGTGACTACATCCCGGACTAAAAGCTCTCGTAGAAAAGAAAGGGCGGGAAAACTTGGCGGGAAGAGGTGGGAAATGGCGGAAAATATCTTTAGTCCCGGTTTGTGACTACATCCGGGACTAAATGGATATTATATTAAGATTCATTATATTTTTCTGATAATAATAGACATATTATTTGTTTTATTTGGATTATTACAATAAAATATATGATTTTCCAAAGTTTTTTATATTAGTTTTGAATTAAAAAAGAAAATTTACAAATGAAATAATTTATAAATGATGCAAACAGAAAAATGGATATTATATTAAGATTCTTTATATTTTTCTGATAATAATAGACATATTATTTGTTTTATTTGGATTATTACAATAAAAGATATGATTTTTCAAAGTTTTTATATTAGTTTTGAATTAAAAAAGAAAATTTACGAATGAAATAATTTATAAATGATGCAAACAGATAAATGGATATTATATTAAGATTCATTATATTTTTCTGATAATAATAGACATATTATTTGTTTTATTTGGATTATTACAATAAAAGATATGATTTTCCAAAGTTTTTTATATTAGTTTTGAATTAAAAAAGAAAATTTACAAATGAAATAATTTATAAATGATGCAAACAGATAAATGGATATTATATTAAGATTCTTTATATTTTTCTGATAATAATAGACATATTATTTGTTTTATTTGGATTATTACAATAAAATATATGATTTTTCAAAGTTTTTATATTTGATTTGAATTAAAAAAAGAAAATTTACAAATGAAATAATTTATAAATTATGCAAACAGATAAATGGATATTATATTAAAATTCTTTATATTTTTCTGATAATAATAGACATATTATTTGTTTTATTTGGATTATTACAATAAAAGATATGATTTTTCAAAGTTTTTATATTAGTTTTGAATTAAAAAAGGAAATTTTTAAAAACAAACAGTCGCGGGTCGTGGCTGGACCCGGGACTAAAGGGTCAGTGCGCGCGCGAAAACGAAGCGGCCGAAAAAGGGTCTTTAGTCGCGGGCCGAGGCTTAGCCCGCGACTAAAGGGGGGTCTTTAGTCGCGGGTTAAGCCACGGTCCGCGACTAAAGACCCTTTACTCGCGGGCGGTGGCTCAGCCCGGGACTAAAGGGGGTACCTTTATATACTCTTGCCCGCCCCTGGTTGTGCCCACCCGCACTTGGCAAACGACGAAGACGAAGACGAGGCGCCGACGCAGAGAACAGGGGAAGTGCTGCCCGATTCCCGCGCCGTCGGCGCCCTTGTCTCCGACCGGCCCGCCGTACCGCAGAGCCGCCTTGTCGTGTCACCGCCCCGCCGTGTCGCGCCACCTCGCCGTGCTGCACCGCATCGCCGAGCCGCGCCGCCCTGCCTCGTCGTGCGCCGTGCCGCGCCGCGCCGCCGCGTGTCCCCGCCCCGTCGTGCCGCACCGCCTCGCCGAGCCTCCGCGCGTCGTGCCGCGCCGCCCCGCAGACGGCCGCCCCGTCGAGTCGCACCGCCTCGCCACGCCGCCGCTGTTCCTCCGGCCGCCCACCTCGCCGGAGGTGGTTATTTAGTCTAGTATTAATTAGTTAGTAGTTAGTGTAGTTACTATAGTTAGTGTAGTATTAATTATATTTTTTTAATTAGTACTCCCTCCGTTTCAGTTTACAAGTCCTGCACGTAGTTCTATGTCGCCAAATTGAGCAACTTAGTATGATGTATATATTACAAAAAATATATCACCGAAAACTTTAAACTTTATATTTTTCAATGATATAATTTTTATATTATATAATTCAAATTATATAGAACAAATTGATAACCTAGATATACGCGTAGGCCTTGTAAACCGAAACGGAGGGAGTAGTATATTTAGGTTTTTGTAGTATATTTAGGTTTTTTTATTAGTAGTATATTTAGGTTTTTATATTTAGTGTAGTATATATATATATTTTTAATTAGTAGTATATTTTTTTAATTGTTAGCTAGGATTATTTTTTTAATTATTGTTTTTATTATAATTAGCTAGGGTTATTGTTTTAATTATAAATAGCTAGGGTTATTTTTTTTAATTATTGTTTTAATTATAATTAGCTAGAATTAGGATTATATTTTTAGCTAGGGTTATTTTAAATATAATTAGCTAGGGTTATTTTTTTGTTTTATTTATTAAGATTAGAATTAGGATTAGGATTAGGGTTATTTTTTTAATTATTGTTTTAATTATAATTAGCTAGGGTTATTGTTTTAATTGTAATAGCTAGGGTTATTTTTTTAATTATTGTTTTAATTATAATTAGCTAGGATTAGGATTATATTGTTAGCTAGGGTTATTTTAATTATAATTAGTTAGGGTTATTTTTTTGTTTTATTTATTAAGATTAGAATTAGGATTAGGATTAGGGTTATTTTTTTGTTTAAGTTATTATAATTAGGATTATATTGTTTTAGTTATTAGGATTATTGTTTTTTCTAACCTGTTTAACTCTCTTTTTGTTATAGATAATTAAGTCATGGATCCATCCGAAGATCTTGGTCTCATCGGTGAAGGTTTTCTTCAGGGCATGATAAGAGGTGAAATTCCTCTTATTACGGGCACGGCCGAAGATATTTTGCTCGAGGAAGAGGTCCTCATATCTGAATCCATCCGGTGATGGACTAGAGGAAAACCAAGGGGAAGACCAGATGAACGAAGGGCAAACAAATGACAACAATAATGATGGCCCCTCGACAGGATCCGGCGAGGTACATATATATATATAAAGTCTCGTGTTACCTCTATTCATTAACTGATCTAGATATATATTAATCACTCTCTCTTCTTCTTTTAGCCCACCGGATCGAAGCAAAATCGACAGCTCGAACGAAACGAGGGCCAAACAAAAAGTTGGATGGTAATCACAGGTTCACCATCGAAGAAATAACTGATGATGGTGAACCGATTGCTCCAGAGAAGCACCGGAGGATGTTTATAAATCAATACGGGGTGCTGGTTAGGGACAACCTGCCGATCACCATCCAAGAATGGAATAAGTCAAAGAAACTCGGTGAAGAATCCAACAGCTATGTCACCGATGATGCCAAAGATGACCTTTGGCAGAAGCTCATAGCGCATTTCATACTACCTCCAGAGTATGAGGAATTTGAGGTAGATGGTATTACCCCAAGGCCGGTTGGGCTTGAAAATAGAGCGAAAGTCAAGGAGTGGGCACTAAGCAAGATGGCTGAACTGTACCGAAACCACAAGAAAAATTTATACGCGAAATATGTCGCGAAAAATAAAACTCCAGACTTCACAGGAGTAAACGAGAAGTTGAGAGAACAGTGGCCCGATTTTTTACAGTACAAGCAATCTGATAAAGCAAAGGCAAAGTCTGCAAAGAACGCGTTAAATGCTGCCAACAAGAAATACCATCATAAAATGGGGACAGGTTGCTACAAGAGTGCCATCCCTAAGTGGGAAACTATGGAGAAGGATATGAGGGCTAGAGGCATCACTCCTGGTACAGATGGATGGCCCGAGAGGTCAAAGCACTGGTGGTACGGGCACGGGGGATCCTTGGACCCAGAAACAGGGAAGACATTATTTCATGATAAAATTCTAAAACCCTCCCAAGACCTTATTCAAGCAATGAACGATGCTCAATTGGGATTGTTCCGTCCCGAGAGAGAGAACGACGAGCTGACACGCGCCCTAGGGAATCCTGAAAAGGGAGGACGAACATGAGGCAAAGGCGCCGGTGTCTCGTGGAAGAAAGGGTTTCCTCTGTACGATGCCAGTTACAGAAGTCGTTAGAGAAAGAAGGACCGGGAGGCAGACTGGATCTCCAGGGTAGAGCAGGACCTAGCTGATCTGAAGAACCTCATGCATGAAATTAGCCAAAGGCCGCCGTCGTCAACTCACCCGCGGTCTGATGATCCTGCATTGGATCTTAGCCAACGGAGAAGCAGCGTGGCTTCCACGGAGGTCCGTGCTGATGATCAAGCACTGCTGGATGATGCACCGGCTCCTCACTACCCCGTGGATGATGTCAGAGAGATGGCACAATGTGAGCTACATCAGCCAATGAACAACCTGTCCTTCAAGGTGGCGATCGGCACTGCTTTACCTTGTCTACCTGGAGCACTCCACCATTCACTTCCGATTCCACCAGGCTATGCTCGTGTCACGGTGGATGACATAGTGGAGGATTTTGCGGACCTAGAGATTGAAATCGCTACGCCTGAAGGCCTTACGAAACTAGGAGATGTCAAGCGCAACATCATTCTATGGAATAAGAAGTACATCAAGTTTCCAGGCTCGGCGCCAAGGCCACCGACTCCAAGGAATCCAAATCCACCCCGCATCGAATATCGTCAACCTCCAAGTCCACCCCAACCCGATTATCGCCAACCTCCAAGTCCACCCCAACCCGATTATCGCCAACCTCCAAGTCCACCCCGCCCCGCTGACGATCGCCGCAGCAGGAGTACATCAACTCGATCTCCGCCTCCGCCTCCATGCAATACTACTACCTCGTCAAAGAAACGGAAGTTCGACGGTCCCCCGCGCCCCACATCGAAGAAAGGTCAAACGTCGAAGATAGTCGATATCCCGCCGGCTCTTCCAAAGAGACCTTATGACAAGACCGACGAGGAAACTAACGCGGATGTGGCTGACCAAGTTAAGGCGCATTTTGCACCCAAAAAGCCTGAGCCAAAGCCGGTATATAACGAAAAAACAAAAAAGTAGGCTAAGTCCTTTCTTGAGCAACCATCCCAGATATCGATGAATCTGGAATCAGACTATGACCGGGAGATTATTGAGCAAGCATAGAAGAAAAAAATCGCAAATGAAAAAAGCGGGAAGCAAGTTGCCCAGCTCGGAGCACAGAAGAATCAATCGGTCGCCCCGCTCAAAGTCATTTCAGACCTCGACAAGGCCTTCAGAGCTGAAATGGATATGGACATGCAAATAATGGACCCTAGAGCCCGTAATAATGCTGCACTTATGGGAATCACTGTATCGAAGGCCAAAGCACTTGCTAACGAAGCAAATATGTCTCTTGGTCAATATTTAGGCTATGAAGATACGCCAGTGGGTCAGATAGTACGGCAGTATGTCCAAGGGCAGCCTCTAGTCAGTAATGAGGAACTCGCGCGTCTATCCACACATATGCGAAATCTGCATGAATGGTACATGTCGCAAGCAGAAAAAAAGCATCATAAAGATTGGTTTCCGGTGGACGTTAGAAAGGAGCATCACTTCAAACCATACTCGATACAGGTTCAAATGATCGAACTGTTTCAGTTATACAACCAGCGCGCCCTCGACAAATCTATCATTGGTTGCTACTGTCTGTAAGTTATTTATTTCTATAATTAAGTTTGTAGCTTTATCTCGTTCATTGCATTTAATATATTATCCTAACTATATATCCTTCTGTATGATGATATTATATTCCGCAGAATGAAGATGCTTGAATGCAAAAGAGCTAGAAGATACGACGTTGGGTTCATTGACCCATATATCATTAATGAATATACGTTAAAGAATCACCCCAAAGACGTGGAGGAAGACCTGTCCAAGTTCTTAACCGAGCATAATTTTGTTAAGAAAATACTATTTCCTTACAACTTCAAGTGAGTGTTTATATCTTGTACACATTTTATTTTTGCTTACTGGATAAGCTATGCATGTATGCTTATGTAAATGTCCGCAGATTCCACTGGATCTTGCTAAACATTCAAGTTGACAAGTCCCTAGTCGAAGTCCACGACTCATTAAGTTGGGACCAAGAGAAGTGGAGCGACATGAAAGCAATCCTCCATAAGTAATTTCAATCATTATCGCATTATATCGTCCTCTTTCATTCATTTCCTGATATCAAGTAACTAATAACTCCTTTGTTCATTTTCTTTGCCGAGCAGGTGTTGGACACGGTTCAGACAGAAAATACCAGGTCCATTCAAAGAGGAGCTAACTTATAAAATGGCGAAGAGTTTACAGCAGCCACCGGGAACTCATTTATGTGGATACTACGTTTGCGAGTACATCCGCGAGTTGACCAGTGAGCAGAAAGTTGACTCACATTATATTTATGATTTGCGGGAGACACTAGAGCCAGACCAGCGCATAAGAGCAATTCAAGAGGAGCTGGCGGGATTTATGATGAAGGAAGTCCTTGATGTACATGGAGAGCATTATGCGGATGACGTAGAACTCGATTTGCCTTAGTCATCTCCATGTAGCTCATATGATATATATATTCATCAATGACCATGTAATTTTCAAAACATTTATTCCTTTTGATATGATTGATTATATGTATGCTTGCAAGGGATCGATCTTATATAAATGCATCGACGTGTAGTGTGTATGTAGTAGCGTATAATATGTCTACTGAAATATATGTTTGTTATAGTGAAACACAAAACGAAAAAGGAACAAAATGGCAAAAAAAGGAAATACACAATCTCTGTCGCGGCAGAGAAATGTGGTGTTTCTCTGCCGCGGCAGGAAACCTTTTAGTCCCGGGTGGTGTTACAGCCCGGGACTAGAGGGTTCCGCCCCCCGCGGCGCTGAAACAGCCACATGGCTGTTATCAGTCGCGGGCCTTTGCAAGCCGGGACTAGAGGGGGGGCTCTAGTCCCGTTTTCGCAGTCCCGGGCCCAAAACCGGGACTAGAGCCCGTTGCGGCCCGGGACTAGAGCCTTTTTTTCCACCAGTGCTACATGCTACAAAGGTAAATTAATATTTTTTTTAATTATCCATAATAAAGTATAAGTTCTTATCCCAAGATCATCTAAACATCATCAAACCAATACACGGCTGAACCCCATATAGTACTACACATATCTTCTATTTTTTTAACTGTATATATGATAACAATGCAAATAACAAAGTAAGTGTTGACCTCACATATTAATCTTACTTCACATGGTTACTATAGGTAACACACAATTGAAGCCTTAGCTTAATGTACAAACCTAACTAATATATTGTACATATAGACACATACGGTAGGTGTTTTAAGAAATTGATAAGAATGGTCAACTCATAATTTTTTAGGAAATAGTAATGTTTCCGCATGTCTTAGTGACGGTTTTGGACAAACAACCATTGGCATTCAAACTTAAGATTGGCTAATGAATTATATGGAAATAACTTTATCCCGATTTCAAACCAACATGTACGATTATGACTAGATTAGGGCCATGATAATAGATGCTTCAAAAAAATCTGCTGGCCATACGAAATATGAAAGCAAAACAAATATAAAATTTTAGTACCAGGTGTGAAAACAAGTAGTCATTAGAACCTTATCATTGCCTAATACTTTGAACCTGTATCCATTCTAAAATATTCTTATGAGTATTTGTTATGCATTATCATATGACCTAATCTCACTCAATTTATATCTTGAAAGTAAAAATAATTTGTTTGGGTATAAAATTAATTAGACTCTCGAGGATTAATAAGTATATAGAATTACTTCTGTAAATTTACCATGTATAAAATTAAAAGTAATAGTTAACCTTTGAAAATAAATATACTTTTGAGAAGTTGTCCTCGCATTTGCAAGGGCCACCATACTAGTTTTAGGAAACGCAGGTGGATCCCATGGGACCCATGGACTAAACCGCACATAGAGATTTTAACTACTAGGTCGAGTGCTCAAAACTGCACCAAACTTCCGTCCGCACAAACAAGCACTTCCCGGGGAGCCTACCTGCATGTTAATTAATGGAATGATTACTGCTAAGACTAGTCACAATGGAAAGTATCATATAGTAGTATCATGTATATGATACTAGTATATGATACCATGTCCACAATGCATAGTATCATGTAGTAGTATCATAGTCTTAGTGTATTTATTGTTTTTTAGCATCTGAATGTAAAATTGTGTACACGATTTATTTGAGATTATTTTTTCTAGTTTCACGTGCTATGATACAGTATCTACCTATGATACCAATATAACCTCTTTCATTATTAATTGCAGTGACATATACGCATTTTGCATGCATGTAGTACATGATACTACCTATAATACCCCCATTGGGGCTAGTCTAATCCTGGCGGGTGTTTGGCGGGATCCCACAAAAGATAATAACTAACCGGTTTTGTTGGCGGGATGGGAGGCGGGATAAGCGACAAGTCCATCCCACTCGCATCGCTAGCTAGCTGGGTGCCATCTGTTTTCATCGTCAGGCCACCGTGTCCTTGTATAGCAATGTGATAAGCACACGATGATCAACGATTATGTTGAACAACCCCTGCCGGCTGGCCGGTCCCGAGGCTGCTCCACAAACGGGGAAGAAGACTGGAGTCGAAGGCACACAAAGAATACACAAGAATTGACACAGGGAAGGAGAAGCTTTATTGATATGTCTCTGGTAAAATCACGTCCAATGATAGCTCCTCTATTTATAGACTAAAGGGGGATAGGATACCCACATGGGCTAACCCTAGCTTGGTAGAGGCCACACCGAATGGGCCTCTACCGGCCCAGTTTCCCAACACTCCTCCTGGGTATCTTATCTGTATAACCATGGCTCAAAACTCCAAAAAACCCAGTGGAAAAAATATGGAGAAAAGCACATGGCATACTTCTTGCTAAGTTGCACGAATTGCCTCATTAAAAACCTCATGTGAGAAACTTCATAAAAACTCACTAAGGAAAAAAGAGTACAATTCACTTAACTATAAAGTTAAGCACTTAATCATCGGGATCAAGATTTCAGCGATGAGTTTGTGAAGATTCTCCCCCTGAACCTTGCATCTCCCTATGTCCCATCATGCCGATCCCACGGACACATCTCTCGAAAGAAGATGCTGGCAATGATTTAGTGAACAAATCAGCTAGATTTTCACATGACTTAGTATGCAAGACTTTTACTTCGTTCAACTTTTGCAGTTCATGTGCATAGAAGAACTTGGGGTTTATATGCTTTGTGAGATTACTCTTCACGTAACCCTTCTGGACTTGTGCAACACAAGCGGCATTATCTTCATAGATAATTGTTGGGGTTTGTACGGTGTTCAGTCCACATGACATCTGGATGTGGCTGACTACTCGTCGAAGCCATACACATTCTCGTGATGCTTCATATAATGCTATGATTTCCGAGTGGTTCGTCGAAGTTGACACAAGAGTTTGCTTAGACGATTTCCAGGAAATCGCTGTTCCACCACAGAGAAAAACATACCCAGTCTGTGACTTGGATGTGTGCGGGTCCGAAAGGTACCCAACATCTGCATAGCCTACAACAGATAGGTCTTGGTTCTTTTGGTAAAACAAGCCAAGGTCCTTGGTCCCTTGTATGTACCTAAAGATGTTCTTAACGCCTTTCCAATGCCTCTTGGTAGGCTCAGAACTATACCTAGCAAGCAGATTAACGGCGAATGCAATATCCGGCCGTGTATAATTTGCGAGGTATATAAGTGCGCCAACTGCACTTAAGTAGGGGAATTCCGGTCCCAAAATTTCCTCTCCCTCTTCTTTAGGCCTGAACGGGTCCTTATCTTGCTGCAAAGATCTTCCGACCATCGGGGTCTTAGGAGGATATGCCTTTTCAAACCCAAATCGTTCCAACACCTTCTGGGTGTAGGCCGACTAGTGAACTAGAATCCCAGCAGGGGAATGCTCAAGTTGCAGACTCAGGCAGAACTTGGTTTTGCCTAAGTCTTTCATCTCGAATTCTGACATTAGGTAGGAACTCGCTTCCTCAGTATCGTCAGGTGTACCGATTATATTCAAATCGTCCACGTACACCGAGATAATACAGAAACCATCCTGGGATCTTCGTATAAAAACACATGGGCAATCTTCATTGCTCGCGTAGCCCTTCTGATGAAGGAAACCGCTTAAACGATTATACCATATCGTACCTGACTGTTTTAGTCCATACAATGACTTCTTAAGCTGAACACTGTATAAGCTCTTGTTTCCTCTATCCTGGTTCAGGACAGGGATACCTTCTGGTACTCTCATGTATATTTCCGAATCCAAGTTACCATATAGGCAAGCGGTGACAACATCCATCAGTTTCATTTTTAAGTCCATGTTTACTGCCATTGAGGTCAAGTATCTAAAGGTAATTCCATCCATGACCGGTGAGTAAGTTTCCTCAAAGTCGACACCTGGTCGTTGAGTGAAACCTTGAGCAACGAGCCTTGCTTTGTACCTTACTACTTCATTATTCTCGTTTCTCTTTCGAACAAAAACCCACTTATGGCCAACGGGGCGAATGTGGGGAGGAGTTAGACAAACAGGTCCAAATACCTCTCTTTTGTTTAACGATAATAATTCAGCAGTTATTGCCTTCTGCCAATCATTCCAATCCGACCTTTTCTTACAATCAGCGAGCGTGTTAGGCTCAGGGTCAAGATCTATGATTGAGAAAATTTTCTTGGCAAAATTAATGTCGACATTTGCCATGGCTCGGTTGTATGACTCACCCGAATTAACATAGTTAATGGCCATTTCGTCATGGAGTGCATCAGGCACATCCTCTTGCTCCACCGGATTTCCCAATCCGGGGGCTAGGTCCTTTAGCTTTCCCGCTCCGATGTGTGCGCACACAACTTCGCTGGGTATTTCCGGTATAGGAAAATTCAAGTCCGGAATTCCGTGCACTGAAATATCCGTACTTGTGCTAGGTCTCAACTGGCTCCCCTCAACAGGGGTAGACTGTAATAAATATCTCTTATCCTTTTTCTTCGGGCGTCCCCGGGTACTTGGGAT
This sequence comes from Avena sativa, assembly GCA_916181665.1. Lineage (NCBI taxonomy): Eukaryota > Viridiplantae > Streptophyta > Magnoliopsida > Poales > Poaceae > Avena > Avena sativa. Next base: position 433,652,901 of record OV702280.1, read on the forward strand.
TTAAGAAACCGGATTCCGCGTCCTCTTAGGCCTTGGAACGGGAGCGGGTATACCATCATTTTTCTTCGGTATTTCAACCCTTTCCGGTGCATTTCGTGCATGCACATGCGACTTTGTCACAGTCTTTAAATCACTAAAATGATCAGGCAGTTGATTCGCTAGGGAGTGCAAATCTAGTATCTTTTGGACTTCTCTATTAGACTCAACAGTGCGCGGATCATGAGCGTGGATCCCCGTGGCTTTCCACGTGATTTCTCGACTTTTGTCATCGAGGGGTTGATTATCTCCCCCCAAAGTTGGAAAAAGATCCTCGTCAAAAATGCAGTCAGCAAAATGGGCCGTGTGACAGTCACCTGTCAGGGGGTCCAAGAACCTGATTATGGACACAGTCTCATAACCAACGTATATCCCCGACTTACGGAGCGGTCCCATTGCTGATCGCTGGGGTGGTGGTATAGGTACATATACCTGGCAGCCGAACCTACGTAAGTGGGAAATTTTTGGTGCCAACCCTTGTGCAAGTTGGATAGGAGAGTGGATGTTGTAGGCCGATGGTTGAAAGTTGATGAGATTAGCGGCGTGTAACACCGCGTGTCCCCAACATGTAGTTGGTAAATTACAACCCTAAAGGAGTGGTCTGGCAATGAATTTAATCCTTTTAATCAATGCCTCCACAAGTCCATTTTGAGTGCGGACATGCGGTACAAAGTGCTCAAGTTTGATTCCTGTTGCCATGCAATAATAATCAAATGCCTTTGAAGTAAATTCTTCGGCATTGTCCATTCGAATAGACATTAAATGATAATCAGATAATTTATTCCTTATTTGTATGATCTGAGAGATCAATTTTGCAAAAGCATGGTTCCTTGTTGACAGCAGGCAAACATTGGACCATTTAGAGGAAGCATCGATGAGCACCATGAAGTACCGAAACGGCCCGGAGAGGGGCTAAATTGGACCACATATATCCCCTTGTATATGTTCCAAGAACGCGGGGAGTTCATCCTTCACCTTTAGGGGGGACAGTCTAATGATCAATTTCCCCGTAGCGCATGCGGAGCACACGAAATCATCGGGATTCGGGAAAATTTTCACATTAACATTATGACCATTCGAGTTGTTAATTATATTTCTTATCATCCTAATACCGGGGTGGCCTAACCTATCATGCCAAAGGCAGAATAGTTCAGAACTTCTAAAGACAGTCTTAAGGGTAGTGTAAATAGGTGGTGCTACTATCTTAGTGTAGTACAGCCTAGTAGCTAATGAAGTGAGTCTTTCGACAACATGTTTACCATTTTCGTCGCGCTTGGTAATGAGTAGGAACTCCTTTCCATTCTCATCATCATCGATCTCTACATGGAAACCATTTGCGCGGATGTCTCTAAAACTCAAGAGAGTACGAGTCGACTCCGAGTACAACAATGCCTCTTCAATGATCAGAGTTGTTCCATTTGGGAGTATGATAGTTGCTCTTCCGGAGCCAACTACATTCGGACCGCAGCCGGCGATCGTCATTATGTTACCAGGGTTTTTGGTAATAGACTAAAAGTACTTTGTTTTTCTCAAGATGGTATTTGCGGTGCCGCTATCAGCAAGGCACGTTTCCTCCATTTGGGCGCCACACGAAATATAGTGCCTAATTAATATAATGGAGCGAGGAAGATGCTACATCAAGTAAGTAAAACACATAAACATTTCAGAACATAACACAACCAAATAATGGAATAAATGAATGAAATGAATGTCATCCAATCGCCGAAAACAAATAAATGTTATGCTCTCATAGAGCTTACAACCATATCGAAGAATTGTATCAGATTATTTGCGGAAAGAAATCGTAACAACAAAAAGGAGATCGGGTGGATTCAGCAAAGAAACCATCAATCTCAGCCTGTATCTCAAGATCGTTGAGCTTCTCTTCGTTGGCTATCATCATCGAGGCAGCAGAAATGTCTAGCTGGGGCGGGGGGGGGGGGGGGGCACGACGTGCTCAACCTCCATGGGCACAGTGGCGTTCGTGGGAACCGCTAAAGGTGATGCCACTTGTGCTACGTCCTGCGCCACTACGGGCACGACGAGGTGCGCCTCACGCTTAGGGGCCAAACACTGCCTGAAGAAGTGAGTCTTGGAACCACAACAGAAGCAGTCCTGGGGCCTTGCCCGCCTTGCGTTGCTTGGCCGGGTTGGAGGAGTTGGGACCCTTCTTGCCTCGCCTCTTGTGGATGGGCTTGCGCACCTTGTAGGCGCCGGCATTAGCCTCATGACTTAGGCCCCCCCGCGAAGGGTTGCACGGAGAAGTTCTTTTTGAGAACATTATCCCGCCCCTCGGCCACCTGGAGAGCATCAATAAGCGCTGCATATTCCGTGAATCCTTCCTGGCGAAAATTTCGCGAGGACTGGATGTTGTCCGGGTGGAATATGGAGAGAGTTTTGTCTATCTTCTGCTGATCTGTGGTACTGGTACCACACAACTGAAGAATGGTACAAATCCGGTGTAACCTGAAGTTGTACTCTCCCACGGTCTTGAAGTCCGCAAACCTCAGACGAATCCAATCTGCCTCCGCCTGTGGCTGAATGGTGTACTTGAGCCTAAAGAACCGCTTGTTGAGGGCGGTCCAAAGGGCAGAAGCACTCCGTTCTGTCATGTACTCATTCTTGAGAGTCTCACACATGTGATGGCGGAGGAAATGCAGGGCTTTGGCGTTGTCCGCCGGGATGGTGGTGCTGAGGGCCGTCGGGGTCCCCGCAATCAGCGCATCCTTGATGCATCGGCCCTCGAGGACGATCTCAACGTCCGAGGCCCAAGTCAGGTAGTTCAGCCTATCCTGGGTCAACTCCGGGAACTCGCGGCTGACAATTCCGGTCATCTACAATTTATGCAAAGTGTGTAAGATTACAGCAGGTAATCGGTTGCATAAATGCGATAATCGATACAATTATTCAAATATGACGGCGTTCCAAAATTTAAATTAAAAATGGTACAAGCTAACTATGTAATACCAAGAATTAAAAGTATAAAAACATTCAATTATTGCAGTAAAACATAGTACAAAAGCTTGTACAAAATAAATGGTGTAATGTACACGTTCTAAACATGAAACAAACTGTCTGAAAAATCGATTTCAGAGGCTATTTTTCGTTCAGGTCATCAGCTGGCCGAAGAACAGAGGCCAAAACAGGTTGACAGCCATCTGTATAGCTCCATTTATTTTCGTGCATGCCTCATGTGCCAGAAAACAGCCTGATCGTTCGCCTCCGGGTGGGTCAGCCCACCCCACACTGTCCCAGCCCGATGAACGGGGAACGGAGCTAGGTCTTCCTAGCTCCCGAGTGGGACGGCGACGGTGGCAACTGGCCGCGCCGGCGACGGAGCAAGCGCTCGAGGCGGAGCAGATTATGTAGGGTTAATTTGTTGTATTAGCTGCTGCCGATCTATACTCATCTTGGACCAATCATTGGGGCCCAGCAGCATTTAGCCCACATGCAGCAGCACGCGCTGCCAGCAGTGCACGCCCGGCCGGCCAGGAGTAGTACGTGCGCAGCCAGCAGCAACAGTGAGGGCGTGTCGCGCGCGGCCAGCAACGTGCGGACGCCGCGCCCAGCAGAGCCTAGCAGCATGCACGCGGTGTTGCTGCCATGGCAGGCGGCCAGAAGGGCGGCCAGCGGCAAGCGCGCGGGGTCGGCTGAGGCACATGCACCAGGGCCGAGCGGCATACGCGACGCGGCGCGGCCAGCGACCATGCGGACCGACGGCGGTGCGCGGCGGCGCTCGCGGTCAGCAGCGGCACGCGGCGGCCAGCGGGGCCATGCACGCGGCGACTCTCGCGGTCAGCAGCGGCGCGCGGCGGCCAGCGAGGCCATGCACGCGGCGGCTCTCGCGGTCAGCAGCGGCCGACGAGGTGTGGCTAGCAGCGGGCGCGGCGACAGCTAGCAGCGGCGCATGCGTGCGGCGTGCGGCCGGCGAGCGGCCATGGTGGCAAGCAGCGGCCAGCGAGCCAGTGCGCGGCGGCGCTCGTGGCCAGCTGAGCCGATACGCGGCGGCGCTCGGCCAGTAGGGCCGTGGCTGTCAGTTTGCGTTCCCTAATTTCTGGCCATCGTGGCCATGGCAGTTTATGTCAATAGAAAAAAAATCAATTCAGATTAATATGATCTACTAATTAAGATCGACATAGTTTATACAATCGGCACAACACGTGCTTAGCGGTACCGTGATCAGCCGAATCACGCGTGTACCCTGCTCCTATAGTACATTCAACAAGATCCTGATCCGAGAGTGAATAAATCGACATTGGCCGGCGACAGCAGGTCAGCTCGACTCCCGGAAAGAAAATCCGCACCATAGATGGAATCTGATCTACAAACTAAACGCAAAAATTGAAAAAAAATCGCATGACGAATCCATTTTTGCGGTCAATTTCGGATTACCTTCAACGAAAGCCTGCGTGATGCAGGCTCGACGGTGGCTCGACGAAGAGACACGTGCTAATAACGTGTTGAACAACACCTGTCGGCTGGCCGGTCCCGAGGCTGCTCCACAGCGGGGAAGAAGACTGGAGTCAAAGGCACACAAAGAATACACAAGAATTGACACAGGAAAGTAGAAGCTTTATTGATATGTCTCTGGTAAAACTGCATACAATAATAGCCCCTCTATTTATAGATTAAAGGAGATAGATACCCACATTGGCTAACCCTAGACTGATAGAGACCACACGTATACTGTACTTCTCATATGGACAAGTGTGTCGCCTATTGTCTCTGATCTCGTCCTCGAGGCTTGGAGAGAAACCAGACCTAGATTAGGGATCCGCACCGCCGCCCTCCCACCAATCCCCTTCCCCGCGGGCCATGGCTCCCTTCCCTGACTGGGCTATGCTGGACCGATTAGTTGTACGCCGGGACGACCTCAACGTCGACGACCCAACCGTGGCCTCCGGCAGCGGCTCCGGGGACCACGCGATCCACGTCGGATTCCAGCTCCACGGGCCGCCGCGGGTATCCCGCATCCTCCTGCGGGTCGACGCCGGCGCGTCGTCCTTCAACGACTTCCGCGTCGTCGCCGCCCACCGTGACGCTTTGCTCCTTCACATGTCATACATCATCGAAGTGCGCCACGGCCGCACGCTCCGCAAGTGCGCGATGATCAACTTCTTCCTCTTCAGCGCCGCCTGTACCGGTGACTCGTCTCGGCCGTCGCTCGACCTGCTCCCCGCTCTCGACGGGACGGAGGCCGAGGTCCGGACCCTGATCGAGGCGGAGGCCTTCGTCATGACGAACCAGCGAGAACGGAGGTCCAAGGGCTTGGATCTTGGCGTCGTGCGCCGCGGTGAGAAGGAGTTCGCAGTCGCCGAGCTCCAGATCAGCTGGTCTGAGAAGCCACCAGAGCTCCACGTGTTCTGTCCGTCCAGATCGAGCAAGTGGGAGATCCAGCAGCCGCCGCTCATACCCGTGGGTTGCGTGGACGATATTTCCTTGCGACGGCTGCTGTTCTACTGGAATGCGGACAAGGTTGTCACCTTTGGGAGCTCAATCTGCTGGATCGATTACTGCCATGGCATCATTTTTTGTGATGTGCTTGACGACAGTCCAGTGCTCTACTACAAGGAATTCCCTGCAAAAGTGCCAAACCTGTATGACAACTGCCATGGTACTGGATGGGTTGATGCGTGCCAGACAGTCGGTGTTACCAGCTGTGGCTCCATGAAGTATGTCACAATTGTGCGTAACGACGGTGAGATTACAGGGGAGTTCAAACATTTTACCCCTTCTGGTTTCACTGTCACCTCTTGGACTCTAAGGAGAACAGAAGTGAATAAGATGGAGTGGGAAAAGACTGATGAGATTACATCGGATGATATCTGGTCTCTTGATGGTTTCCAGAGTCTGCCCCGCACCCCATTGGAATTTCCTCACATTGGCATGGATGACCCCAATGTTGTTTGCTTTGTGTTGAGCCAGAGGGTGGAAGGGAAGTGTTATTCTCAGAGCTGGGTGGTTTCTATTCACTTGAGCAGCAAGGCAGTTAAGGCCTCACATCCATATGCTAATCCAGAATTAGAAGAAACCGATATCTCTCTTGAGACTGACTTTTCAAAAACAAAGTACTGGTACTTTGAGTCCTTTCTTCCCACTGAGTTCACCAAGTACCTGAATCTGCTTAGCAACAGGTAATTAATTTCTGCTCGTATGTGTATTTCCACGCCCGTATGGAGTTTAATCACATCTATGCATTGTGAAGGCGTGTCATGCATGCACACTCTTGTCCGCACTTTTATGTTTGAATCAATCAAGCCATTTACTAGTTTTTTTCTACTTTTGAGTAAAATTACCTGTGAAATGCCCCTTCTTATTCAGAGTATAAGATATTCAAGACATTGACATTGTCTTCAAAGTAATACATTTACCATAACGAATCTAGTATTATGAATTTTTGCCAATGTTGGTAATTCTTTTTCCACTTGAATTGCTTTTATAGAATGGCATTAGTGGAACCAGAATCTTGTATTTTCTGCAAGGTTTCATGTTTGAATTCTTTTGGCTTGTGCTAATTATGTTTTACGTGTCATGAAAAAGAGTGTACATGATGCAAAACCATTTTTTAAGTTAAAGCTTATGCTCTTCATAGTTAAGCTGAGTAACACAATCAACCGAATTTTACTGCTGTGTTGTCTCATTGTTCTGTGAAACACGATAGTCTGCTCTTAATCACCGACTGTCATTCTTTCAATGTAATCTGTAGTAAGCGGGAGTGGGTAACTTCATAGTGCCACATGAGGAACTTAAAAATGCATAATATCAAGGCTACGTATGGTAATGGATTCGCTACAAACGCCTTGATTTTCTTGGGTTGGGTTTAAATGTACAATTGACTGGACTCAAATGGATTGAGAGGCACCAGGGATAGGTTTGGTCGCGTCTGCCTTGTAGTTGGTTTGCTTGAGTGGGTTTTTTTTAGTTAGCTTCTGGGTTGAGGCTCTGGTTTGCAGCAATCTCTATTCCCCTGCGTTAACTGATATCCGTCACCGTGTTTCCCTCCTTCCCTGATCTCTGTTGGTTTCTTCTTTCTTAAACATGAGCAATTAGGTTTATTAATTGGGTCTGATTACTATCCGATCTATTGTTGTCATTGTGCAATCAACTGAGTCTGTCAGGTCAAGAATTTCATGTGGTGTATAAGGTGTATAGTTTCAGCTTATCATACCGAAGCTGTTCATATGGAATGTAAACTATTGAGTGTTGGTCCATTGAAGCATGTACCTTTACTGGATAACTTGTCCACATGCACAAATTTTTACACCCTTGATTTAGCTCATAATGGACAGTCTTTGTTTCATATTGTTATTTGTACCGTACTGATTTGAAATAAGCAAAGGATATTCCATTGACTGAATGGTGTGCTCAACACTTGTGTGCAGGACTGACCTTATCCATAATGAATCAAGACCTGGAAAGAGGAAGTTTATGGAAGGTGGCAAACATTTGGAGCTCACGGGATAATGTAGGGTGATACTTCTTCAAACATCCAGATATTCAATGGAAACATCAAGACTGCATGCATGATCACTGCAAGAGCAGGGCGACGCCAGGGGCTCCCGCGCCGCCACCAGACACCCATCCCCCCCCCCCCCCCCACGTCTGCCTCTCTTGCCGCCGCTGCCGCCGGCCCTCGCCGCGGTGGCGGCGGCCCCCAGCCTTCGAAGGAGGTTTGGGGTGGTGGTTGCCGGAGGTTTCCGTTGGATCTGCTGGGGCAAAGATTGTCGGCGTACTAACGTGCAGCGGCTAGGGCGGCGTCCCTGGTCGGGGTGGTGGCGGAGATCCTCTCCCGGCGGCGCCATGGCCGGCAACAGAGGTAGGGGTGGACCTGGTGGCCAGGGACGAAACCCTAGATTAAAATCTGGGTGTCTTCTGTGCCGTCCCCCAATTCCTTTTTGATGCATGGTTGGGCCGGATCCGGTGGAGGATCGATCCTGCTCTGCCGCTGCCTTTCTCGATGCTAGCCTAGCCCAAGGGCTGCTGCTACGGGTCGGAGCGACGGATCTTGCAGGTTGCCGGGCGGTGGCGTGAGGGCTGCCGGCTAGGCATGAATAATGGTGGTGGTCCTCGGATCTCTCGCACATCAATACGAACATATACTTGATGCGTGTCTAATGGATCTGTCTGGAGTGTCTAGTTCTGGAAGGCTCTGTCGGCGAACTCCCATGGGCGCATCATGTCTAGAGATTGTTGGATCAGAAGGAATTCGGTCGTGCGCACATGTGTTTTTTGCTGGCCATTTGGTTTCAGATGGAGCGTGGTGAAGCTCTGCTACTTGTTACCATCATGTGTCATGTCTTTGACAATTCATGATGAAGTCAGATGTGAAGAATTTCATGAGGACAGGAACATAAGGGCTAGCTATGGTGGATTGAGTCTTTGGGTGTTGAGGATCTGGCTTGGTGATCTTTGACTCGCAGCAGCGTCCGTTAGAGGGGGTGGCAACACAGGAGATGTTCACAGTCTTTTCTTGCAGGGTGAAAATCTAAGGTTTGGCCTTTATTGGTTGTGCCTGGCAATGACCTTGCTGAATACATTGTTTTGCGAGCGAAGACTTCCTCCAGGGTGAAAACCTAGGATCTTTGATCGGGCGACAACAACGCTTGAACACTGTTTTCTTCTTAGACGCGTCGTTTTTGGAGGGGTTGGACTCTAGTGTTGTTTTGGTGGTGTCAGTATCGCTGCTGCTAAGAATCTGATTGCTTTAGCGGGATTTTTCTTTTTTTGTAATTCTTTTTTTTGGTGTGTGCATCTGTAATACCAATAGGGTAATGTGTTGTTGCAGAGGCCGGGTGTAATTGGTATCGTGTGATATTAATATATGCTCTTTTCCAAAAAAAAATGATCACTGCAAGAGCTGAAATTGCAGTTTATGTTCAATGTAAACTTTATATATTTGCCACTTTGCAATGTATGCGAGATGAAAGAATGTTAAGGTTCCACTCTTTATTTCATCATGCATCAACAGTGTCATAGGATTTCAATACAAAACCCATATTAGGCCCACTGACTTTGTTGCAGCTAAATTTGGTGTTTTGACAATGATTGCCGTATACATTTCACATGTCGTGAACTTCACACATTCGAGCAAAGTTTGAGGAGTGTTTGAGAATTTTTGTCAAGACCAATGTAACCAAGATTTTTTCTTCCATTTTGGAACATGAGCTTCTCTATCTCTACTACTACCTCCGTTTCGGTTTATAAGACAAATACGTAATTTAAGAAAATAGTTTGACCATAAATATGGTCAACAATATATGAATCATATCACAAAAATTATACCATTGAAAGCATATTTTGAATACGAATCTAATGGTATAATTTTTGTTAAATAAAGTTTGTATTTTGTTGACCAAATTTATGGGCAAACTATTTTCTTAAAGTACGTAAATGAGAATAGAGGGTGGTATGTAAAAAGACTTTAGTTGTTCAGTTTTCTGCCAACAGCCCACTAAGTCATTTCTTTTGCCCATCGTCTCGTTCGTCGTCCCAAACCCCCTCGTTACGACCACCATCCGATTTTCTCCATCTCGTCCGGTGATCTCTGCAGGGGCGCAGATGGATCTCTGCAGGTACGATGCAGGGTGAAAGTGACCGCTAATTTGGTTTCTGAACTGAAGTGCAAACATGCCTCAAAGTCAGCTATTGCTAGTAGTCTGGTACTTTTAACAAGATAAAACTTTTGTGCAACTAATTTCTGGATTTAGTGTTCATGAAGGTTAATCGATTAGCAAGCAACCATATGACACATGAGCTTGCTAGGCTAGGTCGTAGTGTCGTGTGGGCAGGTGTTCGTTGATTAAGAGAGTGCGAGGCCGATGCCGTCGCCAGGAAATTTTTGGACCTCGCGCCCTTTGTTAGACCGAAGGCTCCCGAGGAAACAACCAGGACTAGGCCTCTTGTAAGCTGCAATTATACTTTACAAAAACGCTTGTGTTTTACAGTCCAATCGCAAGAAACTACTATACAATTTTGTATTTTAGTACTGTTCTATTGCAAGAGACTAAATTGTCGACCTGTTTGATGTGTGTGTTCATGACATGCCAAAGTGCCCTCGTCGAACCGCAGGTTGCCGGCTCTCAGGGCTGCGTCCCAGCAGACTAGCTAATTTGGTGCTCCCATTGTTTATCCACGAAGGTTTGTCTTGAAACCAACTGACTTGAATGGTGGTAAATTTTAAATTTGATATATCAAGGTTTTTATTTTGTGTGACGATTTGCAGACGAAGAGGACACTCCAATTGGTGCTAGTTCTAGTGTTATTCCTTATGAGCTTTACAGGGAAATTATGCATGCGATTGGTCCTTATGAGCTTGAAGACATTGATGTGGTTATTCACCTTGCCAATAGAGAGCAAGTTTGCCCCACTGGTATTGTATAAGAGATGTGGAGGTCCTTTGTGGTAAGATTAAATATCCTGCTGATTTTTTAGTACTTGGTAAAGAAGCTAGTAAAATATATCCTATCATCTTTGGTAGACCCTTCCTTAATACTTGTGGGGCTATCATAGATTGTAGAAAGGAAAAAGTTTTGACTAAGTTTGCTGGAGAATCTTATGAGTTTAATTTTTCCAAATTTGCCAAAACCGCTTATGAAAATGAATTACCTGATGAGGATTTCAAGGCAACTCTCTGCTATTTCTCTTGCTCCTAATAATGCTTTGCAGCAGTTCATGGAAGATCATGAAAGTGATGCCTTTATGAAGGAAAGAGATGAGATTGATGAGGTTTTCCTTCGTCAGTCTGAGTTACTTAAGCATAATTTACCTGTTAAAGATTTGGGTACCACACTACCACCCAAAGGGGATCCTGTTTTCGAATTAAATCCTTTACCTGATGATCTTAAATATGTTTATCTTGATGATAAGAAGATATATCCTGTTATTATTAGTTCTAAACTTTCAGGAAAAGAAGAAGAAAGGCTATTGGAGGTATTGAAGAAGCACCGAGGAGCTATGGGTTATACTCTTGATGATTTAAAAGGAATTTCTCCCACTATATGTCAGCATGCTATTAATATTGAGCCTGATGCAAAACCAGTTGTTGAGCACCAACGCCGTCTGAATCCTAAAATGAAGGAAGTGGTAAGAAATGAGGTATTAAAACTCCTTGATGGTGGTATTATTTATCCTATTGCTGATAGTCAATGGGTTAGCCCTGTTCATTGTGTTCCCAAGAAAGGAGGAATTACTGTTGTGCCTAGTGAGGATAATGAGCTTATACCCCAGATAGTAGTGGTTGGGTATAGAATGTGCATTGATTTTAGAAAGATTAATAAAGTTACTAAGAAAGATCATTATCCTTTGCCCTTTATTGATCAAATGCTTATGAGGTTGTCCAAAAAGACTCACTTTTGCTTTCTTGATGGTTATTCTGGGTTTTCTCAAATCGATGTGAAAGCACAGGACCAGGAGAAAACCACTTTCACTTGTCCTTATGGTACTTATGCTTATAGGCGTATGCCTTTTGGTTTATGTAATGCTCCTGCTACCTTTCAGAGATATATGTCTGCTATCTTTCATGGTTTTTGTGAAGAAATTGTGGAGGTTTTCATGGACGATTTTTCCGTCTATGGAACTTCTTTTGATAACTGTTTGCATAACCTTGATAAAGTTTTGCAGAGATGTGAAGAAACCAACCTTGTTCTTAACTGGGAGAAATGTCATTTCATGGTTAATGAAGGAATTGTTCTTGGACACAAGATCTCTGAAAGAGGTATTGAAGTTGACAGAGCTAAAATTGAAGAAATTGAGAAGATGCCTTGTCCTAGGGATATCAAAGGTATTCATAGTATCCTTGGTCATGCTGGTTTCTATAGGAGATTTATTAAAGATATCTCCAAAATTTCAAAGCCCCTTACTAATCTTCTTCAAAAAGATGTACCTTTTGTTTTTGATGATGATTGTAAGGAAGCTTTTGAAACTTTGAAAAAAGCTTTAACAACTGCTCCTATAGTCCAACCACCTGATTGGATTTTACCTTTTGAAATCATGTGTGATGTTAGTGACTTTGCTGTGGGTGCTGTCCTTGGACAACGTGTTGACAAGAAGCTGAATGTTATTCATTATGCTAGAAAGACTCTTGATGCTTCTCAAAATAATTATGCTAATACAGAAAAAGAGTTCTTAGCTGTAATCTTTGCTTGTGATAAGTTTAGACCTTATATTGTTGATTCTAAGGTTACTATTCATACTGACCATGCAGCTATTAAGTACCTTATGACAAAGAAGGACGCTAAGCCTAGGCTTGTAAGGTGGGTGTTGCTTTTGCAAGAGTTTGATCTGCATATTGTGGATAGGAAAGGTGTTGATAATCCTGTTGCTGATAACTTATCTCATTTGGAAAACATTCTTTTGACCCTTTGCCTGTTAATGATAATTTTCCAAATGAGCAGTTAGCTGCAATAAGGGTAAGTCCACATGAAAATCCTTGGTATGCTGATTATGCTAACTTTATTGTTTCGAAGTATTTGCCTCCAATCTTTACAGCCTAGCAAAGGAGGAAATTCTTCTATGATCTAAGGCATTACTTTTGGGATGACCCACACCTATATAAAGGAGTAGATGGCATTATGAGAATATGTGTTCCCGAATTTGAACAACAAGAGATATTGAGAAAATGTCATGGCAGTGCTTATGGAGGACATCATGCTTGGGATAGGACTGCACAGAAGGTTTTACAATCTGGATTTTATTGTCCTACTCTTTTTAAAGATGCAAGGAAGTTTATCTTATCATGTGATGAATGCCAACGAGTAGGTAACATCTCTAGACGCAATGAAATGCCTATGAATTATTCTCTTGTTATTGAACCTTTTGATTGTTGGGGATTCGACTTTATGGGGCCTTTTCCTCCTTCAAAAGGGTATACTCATATTCTTGTTGTTGTTGACTATGTTACAAAGTGGGTAGAAGCCATACCTACGAGCAGTGCTGATGGTAAGACCTCTTTGAAAATGCTCAAAGATGTCATTTTTCCTAGGTTCGGTGTACCTAGATATCTCACGACTGATGGAGGCTCCCATTTTATTCATGGGGGCTTTAGAAAAACTCTCGCTAAGTATGATGTAAACCACAGAATAGCTTCAGCTTATCACCCCCAAACTAGTGGGCAAGTAGAATTTTCCAATAGGGAAATTAAATCTATCTTGTAGAAGACTGTCAATAGGTCTAGAAAAAATGGGGCTAAAAAGTTGAATGATGCTTTGTGGGCTTATAGAACTGCTTATAAAAATCCTATGGGGATGTCTCCTTACAAAATGGTCTATGGGAAAGCTTGTCACTTGCCTTTAGAATTAGAACACAAAGCTTATTAGGCAGTGAAAGATTTGAATAGAGATTTTAGACTTGCTGGTGAGAAAAGACTGCTCGATTTAAGTAATCTAGATGAGTGGAGAGGGGAAGCTTACGAAAATGCTAGGCTCTTTAAGGAAAAGTAAAAAAGATGACATGATAGGAGAATTCTCAAAAGGGAGTTCCATGTTGGTGAGAAAGTTGTTTTGTATAGGTCTCGTCTCAGATTTTTTGCAGGGAAACTACTCTCCAAATAGGAAGGACCTTTTGTTATCAAGGAAGTGCACCGTTCAGGTGCCATCAAAATCTCTTCTCTAAAGGATGACACAACACAGGTGGTTAATGGTCAAAGATTAAAACATTATATTTTCGCAATGAAAAAGTGGATGTCATTCAAATGGTGACTCCAGAAGAATTTATCAAGAACCAAACACCAGAAACTACAGAGTTCGTCTTTGAATAGGTAAAAGTGGTGAAAACAGAAGGTTCGTGAAACTCCAAGTTTTTTATATTTTTGATGTTTTTAATACATAAGGGACGTTACGGGACGAAATTGAAGAGGAAACGAAGCCCGGGGTGGACAAACCCACCCCAGGCGCAGGCCCAGCCTGGTCGCGCCTAGAGGGGGTTTGACTCCCCTGAACTCCGTCTCCGCTTCGTTTCCGTGTCAAAACCTTCCTTATGCATTGAAACTTCGTAATATATAAACCCCGGGATCCCCCGAGGTTCGTGCATTGTGTTCTCGTTGTGTTTTCGTTTCGATCTGTCTCTGTCAGGAAATCTTCTCAAGTTTAGAGCAAAACTCGGAGCTAATCCGTACTCTTACTTTTGAGTTCGAGGAACTAAGGAAGTTGATTGAGGAGCTTATCAAGAGAACGCCACCACCACCAAGGGAGTAAATCGTCATCAGGTTTTGCATCCCCTTGGCTTGTTCCAAGCTTGGGGGAGTGCCGCGGTATCACCACCATTATCTTTCATATTTTACCTTTTTAGTGGATTCACATCTGTGGTAGAGAGGTTATCTTATATTTTGGTTTGCATGTGGAAGTATCTCTCCTTTAGTTGATTATCTATGTATCCCTTGGTGTGAGTGTCTTTATTGGAATATTAATGAGAAGTCTCATCTTTTACTTTTTGCACTTCTTATTTTTGTTTGTAATCTCTATTGTATAATAGATCTTGTTGTTCAGTATTGGCACCACTTTGGGATCATCAAGTGGATCTAAATTGGTTTTGGCAAACCGAGTTCTGGTCAGTGGCATTAGTTTGAAAGAAAAGAAAGAAAGAAAAAGCTTACAGGTATTTGGTATCATTTGTTTTCTTTCTTACTGGCTCATAAGCTTAGTATTCTTTATTTAAGATTATTTTATGTCTTCAAGGGAGATTGCATGTTTGCCTTTATTACTTGTATGTTTTCTTGCTTCTTTCAACTCTCTTGCTTTCTACCCAGCCTTGCTAGCCAGAAACCTGTTTTGAGAAGGCATACTTCTCATGTTTCCAAAATCCTTTGAACCAAATTTTTTTGCCACTTGTGTCCACCATATCTACATAATAGCTATTGCTATTCCTAGTAAATTCTCAAGCTTCATCTACCTTTCGAATTAAAAAGTATTTTGTTATGTGAAAACTAGTTAGTAAAACTATCACGAACTTGATGGCACACTTTATTGACTTGCCCCTAATAAACTTGAACCATTGTGGACATCGAAGTTGTATATGCTTGCATCTATACGTTGGGATTAGCAGAACCGTGCTGTCACGGGAAACGTTTTCAACATTGCACTTGTACCTTGTCGTACATAGTTGATATCATGCTCTTTTGTCTATGGATGTCAACGGTGTGAAATAAAGAGGGGACTTGTAAGTCCATGGAGTTTGTATTATGTGTTAGAGAAACGCCTGGACCGCTAGTCTAAGCCATGCTTAATCATGGTGGAAACTTGCAGCATCACCATAGTGAGTCATCTATGAAGCATCCTCAATAAAAAACTATACACATAGTAAATAAAAAGATTGTTGAGATGCTCATTGTCTGCTTGCCTTGTCATTTTGGTTATGAGAAAGCTCCTGTACCATGTGCAAGGGGTACCCCGTTGGCGGTTCTCAATGATATGCAAATACTTACAATGACAAGAACTTACCTGGACCCAAAGTTGAGTATGCATGAGGAGTGGCCCTCATATTCAAGGGACATGAGATTGCAAACTTATATTTCATCAAGCATATACTCCATCTTTGTTCACTTTAACTTTAATCATCTAAAGATGCTTATGATAGGGGCAATGAGGGCTCAAAGCTAGTAAGTACCATAATCTTGGATGGTCTTATATATACAATCCGTTTTCCAATTATGTCTCTTTAATTTGTTTAACAAGGTTATGGTGATGAGAGTGTTATTGTACTTATTACAATATGAATGTTACAATCCATTTATAACTTTTAGTATACATCATGGATTATCGCATAATGAAATGATAAAATTTTATTTTGTATTATATATCTTATAAGATTTTATGAATATGAAAATCATATTAGGGAAACAAAAAGAATTCTAATTTTCTGGCAATTATTCCAAAATTAATATTATCAAAATAACAACACTCGACAGAATAATTATTTATATTATTTTGAATTACATTATATCATATATTCAAAAAAATTGTATATACAGAAATTGCATTTGGATGACTGAAAAGTTGTGGACTCAATTCAACTATGTTAACTTAATAGTAAGATTTGTACAACATGTGAGATCATATTGTAGATTCTAACTAAATACACCAAAGTTTTCTTAATTTTTAGTGACACCATGCCAATTAGTCGAATAACCTTCTAAATCGGCACATACTATGACTCATTTTTATCCGACACACCTATCAAAAGTTAGTTCAACGATCATTACCCACAATGTTTTCTGCAACACCTATACAAATATTCCTTAACTTTTATTGTTCATCGCCATAATATTATACATACAACAATGTTTACACATATTGCTTGATTTTTGTATATTCTTTAACTTGACAAATTTATGTTCTTTATCTATTTTAAAATCCCGATGAGAAGTTTGGGCATCACAATTGGTTCAATTTTACAACATGGACACTCAAAACCTAATTAACCTTTTTAGCATGCATGACGTGGATTTCTATTATTATTCATGTTTGTTTCAACTTTCTAAATCTAATCTTTATTTTTGTTTTGTTAGTCTAAAAACACGTTGTTGCCAAGAAAAAAATAGGATAAAGTGGATGTTTGCTATAAAAATGGAACATGGAGCCTAATTAATTAATAATGAGCTAGTCATGTTCGGAGCGAAGACAAGTTTATCTAATTTCATCTTATCTATAGCTTGTACTCCCTTCGTTTCAACATATAAGATGTTTTAATTTTATGAAGACAATGTATCTAGACATCATTTAGTGTATATATTCAGAGAGGTTTATTTCGAATCTATATACTAAAATATGTCTAGATACATTGATTTCACAAATCTAAAACATCTTATATTTTAAAATGAGAAAGTATATAGTAATCTTGAAGCCACAACATTTTTCCCGGCTGTGAGAAAGGATGGTTCTAGAGCCGCATTACCATGACCATGCGGGGATAGTCTGAGAGAAACAACAGAAACTGCACACACAGCCAATTCCTTCGGTCTTTCACCGTAACTACTGATCACCCACCGGTGACATCTCTCCTTGTATCATGCGGGTGGGCATGTCCATCGTACGTTACATGATCCCTTTAGAAAAAAAAACAGTACGTACATGCATGAGCTGATGAGCGATGTAGGCAATAGCTTTGAAACTACAGTGTCAGCTCGCCAGATTAACTTCGGTTTGGAGTTTGCCTTTGCAAACTTCAGTGTCTCAAGTATATTGTTAGGATTTATTTAAACATTGTAAATAGGAGATAATTCTGTGTTGTAACCGTATGTCGGTATGTCGGTTCCTCGCTACCGACGTACCCACGCATCCCCACGATCGGACGCGACCTCTCGCGTCCCTTCACCCTTGTATATATACTGAATCATTGATGGAATAAAAGAACGGTTGATTCATTCACCGTTAATACTTTTACACGTTATCAGCACTGCCTCTGCCAACGAGAGCGATAGCCGAACTCCGGCGATCGCCGGAGAAACAAAGAACCAGAGAGAAGAACGAAAAGGTAAGGCAATGCCTGCAGGAGGATTCCTCAGTTTCTTCCTTCGTTTTCTTCGCCAGGAATGCCGAACCTGTAAGCCGACAAGGAGATGGAACCTGAGGGCGACGGCATGGACGTCGACGACCTGGAACTCGCCGCTCCACTACCGCCCCTGCCATGCCCGGTGCACGGCTGGGCATGCTCACAGCAGGGCATTCACGCCGAGGAGGAGACCACCGAATCCATGGCACCCGCGGCGCCCTCGGACCTGCCTTCTCCGACACCAGCGCGTGAAATGGCGAGCGCCGGGACCAATCCTTCGACCGCTGGCCTCGAGCCGCGCCTCCCTGCGACGGCAGCCGTGGTTGGGAGAGTCCTTGACAGAGGAGGGGGAAGATCCGCCGCTGCAGCACCGTATCATCCTTCGCGCCGCCGCATCCGCCTCGTCGTGTCGCGCCTCGTGCTGGAGGCCAGCCGAGCCGGCAGACGGTCGGGGAATGGAGCCCGATGAGGCTCACCCTCTCCAACGGCCATGGAGTGGCGCCCGAGACGCACCTTCCCGGCGAATCTTCGGAGGAGGAGGAGGATGGCGTGCCGGACACGCTGCGCGCATCTGCACCTCGCCGTTTAGAACGGCCGCCGCTGGCGGCAAGTGGTGGTGGCGATTCTGGAACGGCCGCCGCCGCAGAACCAGGAACAGGGGAGTTTGGCGAGTAGTTTTCCCGTGGGAAACGCGTGCGCGTGCGGAGATATTTCCGGAGGAAACGCGTGGCGATAAACTGCTCTCTCCTTGCCTTATCTGTTCGATGTTTCCAGACCTCACATACGTGTACAACTTGTGGAGTTGTGGTGGGTCACGTACCTCACGTACGTGTGAAAAAAAAAGCTAAACGAAAAAAATAATGGCCGGAGCTATTGTATTGGGCTGTGTAGATTCGGCCCAATAGTTAAAATTTCGTTTTTCTTTTTCTGATAGCATTTTAGCTTCAGTTTTTATATATATGTGTGTGTTTGTTAGTATTATCTAGCACTAACTATGTAGTGTCTCCATTAAATGTCAACATTAGACTATTTATAATTTTTAATTGCTCTATGTTGACTATGCTTGACAAAATAATATGACAAATTTTAAATTTGCGCACAACTTATGGATTGATTAAATATCAATGAATTACTTTATACACAACTGTGAGGTCTATGCCAACAAGTTGGCGACTACCTTCAATGTGTTTTTATTGAACACAAGGTTGTGTGAAGTACCATAAGAGGTCGGTCTACACTACTTTGTAGTGATTACCTTGTGTTTAAAGCAAAAATGAAAGTACACATGAAAGTGAGATCTACACTACTCGGTAGTGACTATCTCCATGTGTCCTACAAACATGATCTACACCACATATGGTGATTATCTATTTGTAGAATGTCATATGAGGGGTCGAATAGGCTTTTCCTAGACCTTCAAGTGGATCAAGCATGCTATTTTACACACAATTAATTTACTTGTTGGTAAATTAATGAGCATGGTATTTTTCATGCAAGATATGGATAACATATCCAAGAAAGAATTTGCTGAACTTGCACTTGATGGCAGAAACTATCTGACCTGGGCAATGGATGTCAAGATTAACTTGTCATCCAGGAATTTGATCAGCACTATAACCACACCTGCTCAAGGTGCTCCTGCTATCCCAGAACCGGCAACGTATGCTGCTTTACACTTCATTCGACATCACCTCGATCCCGCTCTGAAAGATGAGTACATGATGGAGGAAAATCCTCTATCGTTATGGGACTCCTTAAAGGAGCGCTATGATCAACAGAGATCGGTGATGTTGCCTGAAGCGCAAAGGCAATGGACACTAATCCGCTTCCAGGATTTCAAGTCCGTTGCGGCATACAACTCCGCCGTACATCAAATCAACTCAAAGTTGAGATTCTGCAACAGTGCAGTTTCGGATGCGGATCTCATTGAGAAGACGCTCTCTACTTTCCATCCTAATATGAGGTTGATTGCTGAACAGCATCGTAACCAAAAGTATAGGAAGCATTCTGAATTGATATATGCACTCCTTCAGGCAGAAAAGCACAATGAAATTCTTGATAAGAATAACCTTTCCCGTCCAACGGGAACATTGCCGCTGCCTGAAGCACATTTCAATTCTTACAATGCTCAAAACTTCCGTGGTTCAAAGAAGAACCGTGTGAGGTCTAAGGGAAAGTGGAAACGCAATGAGAATCAGAATAGCCATGGAGTCCAAAAGGGAAAGAATCATTTCAAGAGAAATGATAGGGGTAACAATTCTCAAGGTTGTTATCGATGTGGTTGTAGCACTCATATTGCAAAGAAGTGTACAACTTATAAGCATTTGGTGTCGCTGTATCAACAATCAATCAAAGGAAAGAAGGCCCAAGGGCACCAGTACGAAGCTCACTTCACTGGACCGATGGTCGAGAGTTCCCAAGGTGTTCAACAGAACAGTGTTCAAAAGAACATGGAGAACCATGATCAGCCTCAGCAAAAGGAAGAACCAACACTTCATGCTGAAGACATGCTAGTGGATTTCACTTCTACAAGTGACATATATGGAGATCAACTTTAAACTCCTTATAGTGTCATAAGTATTGTGATAATGTCCTTACATATATTGTGTGTTGTAAAATACTTGTGTCATAAGACATATGGTATTGTAATAATTATGTAGTCGAACATAATGTATTGTAATACGTGAGCAGACATACATAGTATGTATTGTATGTGTATATTCTATATGAGTTTGGATAAAATACTAAAATTTTATTCTTTTTACTCTATAGAAATCTTCTGAAAATTCAATGGAGGAGGAAATTTGTTTAGCGGACAGTGGTGCCTCTAACACAATATTACGGGAGGTTAAATACTTCCAAACTCTGAAAAAGAGTAAGGGGAGTGTCATGACTATTGGTGGTCGCGACACCGTCATTGTTGGTTCTGGTCAGGCCACATTTACACTCCCAAATGATACGAAGCTTATGATCTAGGAGGCATTATTGTATCCGGATTCAACTCGTACATTGCTGAGTTTTAAGGACATCCGGAGTAATGGCTACCACATCGAAACTCATGAAGATGGTGAGGTTGAAAGCCTACTCATAACTCAGAAAAAGGGTTCCGAAAGGAAGACCCTTGAGAAACTTCCTGCTCTATCTTCTGGATTATATTATACATATATAAAGCCAGAGCCACATTTGGCGTATAAAATAATTTTCCAAAATCTTGATAAATTCAAGATATGGCATGATCGCCTGGGTCATCCTGGTGTTGGGATGATGAGGAAAATTATTAATGGTTCTATTGGACACAATATAACGGTTGCTAATTTCGCTCAATCCTCGGATTTTGTTTGCACTGCATGTGCAACTGGGAAATTAATCACTAGACCCTCATACCTGAAGGTCAAGAATGAACCACTAAATTTTCTTGAACGCATTCAAGGAGATATATGTGGTCCAATTCAACCGTTATCGGGACCATTCAGATATTTTATGGTACTCATTGATGCATCTACAAGATGGTCAAATGTGTGTCTCATATCGACAAGGAACCATGCATTCGCAAAGCTGATTACTCAAATCATAAAATTGAGAGCTAATCATCCTGAACATAGGATAAAATCCATCAGAATGGATAATGCTGCTGAATTTAGTTCACGAGCATTCAATGATTACTGCTTAGCTTTGGGCATAACTGTGGAGCATTCTGTACCGTATGTACACACACAAAATGGTCTTGCGGAATCACTTATCAAGAGGATCAAGTTGATAGCAAGACCGCTCCTACAGAATTGTAATCTCCCAACTTCATGTTGGGGACATGCGGTGTTACATGCCGCAGAATTGATACAAATTCGACCAACTGCATACCATACGGCCTCCCCGTTGCAGTTAGTACGTGGAAATCAACCAAGTATTTCCCACCTTCGAAGATTCGGTTGCGCTGTGTACGTGCCGATATCACCACCTCAGCGTACATCGATGGGTCCACATAGAAAGATGGGTATTTATGTGGGGTACACTTCTCCGTCGATTATAAAGTACCTAGAGCCTCTAACAGGGGATATCTTCACAGCCCGGTACGCTGATTGCATCTTCGATGAGAATAATTTTTCGGCATTAGGGGGAGAAAAGGACCACAAGGAATGCCGGGAAATAGATTAGAATGTTGAAGGCATTCAGTCTTTAGATCCACGTACGACGAATCTGAACTGGAGGTTCAGAGGATCATAAATTTGCAAAATATTGCAAATAATCTGCCAGATGCATTTACTGACTATAAAGGTGTCACTAAATCTCATGTTCCCGCTATGAATGTCCCAGAGAGAGTTGAGATAGCAAAGACCACTCAACTGCCCAAGAGGGGGAGAAATCTGGACAAAAAGGACAAGGCTTCTCAGAAGCGTCCGCGGGGAATGAGAATCTCTCAAACAGTAAATGTAGGTCAACCACGGGTTAATGTTCAACCAAGTGTTGAAGAAATACACCTAAAGGATGTTCATCATCCAGGGCCCAACACAAGTGCGCACACAAATATAGGTGCTGGGACATTGGAACACCTCGATTCAATCGTTGAGGGAAATCACGATGAGTCTGAAGGTATTGAAGAAATATCCACGAACTATGTTGAATCAGGAGAATCGTTCAACAGAAATTCTACAAATGTCGACATATTTTTCTCCTCAAAGATTGCAGATGACCTGGCATTGGACCGTGAACCTAAGACCATGGCAGAGTGTATGAAACGCTCGGACTGGTCCAAATGGATGGTTGCAATTGAGGATGAATTGCGATCGCTTACCAAGAGAGGGGTATTTACTAAAGTGATACCTACTCCTCAACACGTTTTCCCCGTAGGGGCGAAATGGGTTTTTGTTCGAAAGAGGAACGAAAACAATGAGGTGGTGAGATATAAGGCGAGGCTTGTAGCACAAGGGTTTACACAGAAACCTGGCATCGATTACGATGAAACATATTCTCCTGTAATGAGTGGAATCACGTTTCGATACTTGATATCCCTGGCAGTGCAAATGAATTTGTATATCCAATTGATGGATGTGGTGACCGCATATTTATATGGGTCGCTGGATACGGATATCTACATGAAAGTCCCTGAGGGAATGAAGATTCCATATCCAAAGGCTGATCGCAAAATGTATTGCGTAAAACTACAGAGGTCGTTATACGGCTTGAAACAGTCGGATAGAATGTGGTACAACCGACTAAGTGAGTTCCTTTTGCAGAAAGGATACTTAAATGATGATGATTGCCCATGTGTGTTCATCAAGAAATCTACTGATGGATTTTGTATAATCTCTGTGTATGTGGATGATTTGAATATCATTGGTACTACACAAGAGATAAATGAGGCTAGTAATCATCTGAAGACGGAATTTGAGATGAAAGATTTGGGTAAGACCAAATTTTGTCTCGGTTTGCAACTTGAACATATTTCTTCAGGAATATTAGTTCACCAGTCTGCGTACATCCAAAAGATATTGGAGAAGTTCAATATGGATAAATCATACCCGTCTAAAACACCTATGGTTGTTAGGTCTCTTGATAGAGATAAAGACCCTTTTAGACCTAAGGATGACGATGAAGAGATATTGGGACCCGAGTTTCCATATCTTAGTGCAATTGGTGCACTAATGTACCTAGCAAACTGCACGAGACCTGATATATCGTTTGCAGTTAATCTCTTAGCTAGATACAGCGCATCGCCAACGAAAAGGCATTGGGTTGGTGTGAAGAATATTCTAAGATATCTTCAGGGCACCAAAGATCTTGGTTTGTTCTATCAGAAAAATCAAGAGAGAACCATGGTGGGGTATTGTGATGTTGGATATTTGTCAGATACCCATAATGCCAGATCACAGACTGGATTTGTCTTCTTACATGGAGGTACAGCCTTCTCTTGGAAGTCGACAAAGCAAACAGTGGTGGCTACATCCACTAATCATTCTGAGATAATTGCTTTATATGAAGCATCACGGGAATGTGTATGGCTTCGCAGAATGATGAACTTTGTCCAAGGTTCAAGTGGGATTGGTTCGCTAGAATCGCCCACCATTATCTATGAAGATAATGCTGCTTGTATTGTACAGATGCAGACAGGTTATATTAAGAGCAATATTACAAAACACATTGCTCCTAAGCTATTTTATCCCCATGAGCTACAAAAGAGTGGGAAAATAAATATTTTGCAAATAAAGTCATGCGATAACCTCGCTGATTTGTTTACCAAGTTCGTTGTTTCACAAATATGTACATGGAATTGGTATGAGAAGACTTCGTGACTTGCAAAGTTCAGGGGGAGAAATCTTCCAGGTTAAGACCTGTTGAAGATCATCAGATCTTCGGGTTTTTGGAGGAGATTATTCCTAGGATGATCGGTCGCAAGGACAAGCAAGGATTAGGGGGAGTGTTAGGATTTATTAAACATTGTAAATAGGAGATGATCCTGTGTTGTAACCGTATGTCGGTTCCTCGCTACCGACGTATCCACGCATCCCCACGATCGGACGCGACCTCTCGCTCGCGTCCCTTCACCCTTGTATATATACTGAATCATTGATGGAATAAAAGAACGGTTGATTCATTCACCATTAATACTTTTACATATATAAAGTGCCCTGGGTTACGTACACGTATTGAAGCCGACATCCACTAAATCATCCCGCATTATTGCCTCCCTTTTCCTTTGCTTCCTTCGTTATCCTAAACCCCTGATCCCAACTCTCGGCCGATAACCATGGATGATTCGATTCAAACAATCGATTTTCCACCAAAGCCACTACCACGATGATGCCCTACTCCTTCTTCGGCCTGGTTGTGCCACTGTTCTGACAAACCCGTGTGCTCCCTCCCATAGTCCCGGGCTCACGGTGAGCACCGACTAGTAGGCGATAAAGAAGAAAAAGACCCAAACTTTCCACCTTTCAAATCATCATGAACCTCGGCCGTCCATCCACCAGCATGGCCACTAATCGTCCAATCCAAATCACATCCTCATCATCGTTTCCTTTTGCCAAACCCTACACCATTGTACCCTTATGTCCCCCTCCACCTATCTCACTTCGTGAAACCACGGTAGGCACCAGCCACCTTGGCCCGCCACTACAAGGAAAATACTCTATTGCAACCTCAATTTATTGCATAAGTTAATCCGTGTTGCAATTGTGGCCACATATGGTGTGATAATAATCTTTCGTAAATACCAATTGTGACGATACCGTTTCAAAAATCGTCAAAAAAAACTATTTATTTTGCAATATTTTCACATAATTGCAGCAAAATCAAAGAAAACAAAACAAACAAAATCGTGTTAATATTTACCATTTATTAGCACAAAAAATCATTTCATGTAATAGTGCATATTATTGCACCAAAGCTTGTATTGCTAGAAAACAATTTATGTAATAATACACATAAATCATTGTGACTAGCCTCTCCCAAAATTCTTGTCCCAGCAGATCCATAGATTTTGGAGCATGAAACAAAGTCAACACATTCGAAAAATTACACAACTTACATATTTTCCCTTCGGCTGCCGACCACATAGCACATGTGAAGCAATATTCTACAACTACTACCCATTACCCACAACCTTTTGTGCAATCATTTCTAACTGAAATGCTCCGCCACACTATAGTGTGTGCATGTTTTTGCTATTGTGTTCAAAATTAAATATTATGGCATTTATTTCTAACTATGTGCCATTTAAAAGAAAGTTCAACAACCACCACGCATTAACCACAACATCTATGCAACACTTTTCGTGTTTTTCAGATTTCATCGATTTTTACAATGAAATGGATCTTACATATATTGCTTGTTTCTATATTTTTATTTTCTAACTCGATTAATCTATTGTCAACTAAGATAAGAACTTTAGGCATCACAGGGCTCAGTTTTACAACTATGTCACTTAAAGACTTGCATTCTCTATGTGGCATGCATTTTACTTCTCATATTTGTTTTAGTGTTTGGCTAATAAGAAAAAGAGAAGTTTTTGGAAGAATATAAAAGAGAAGAAAATATATTTTCGGTAAAAACCTCGACCAAATGGGCAATACTATGAGACAAGATGCTCTGTAATGAGTATTACTATTATAGAAATCAATGCATATGATAGATATCTTGAAGCGGCGGAAGTTTGCGTGGTGTGGAAATGATGGTTCTACACAGGTAGAAATAGTATGACACGAGGATACGTACCTAGATGGAATAGAAGGTCAATTTTTACGTTCTTCTTCCGCTTTCCCTATGGTCCTTCCAATGTGCGCTATCTCAGCCGCACATTTCGATTGTGGCCTCGTAGGTAGTGATTGCAGTTTTTTTCGGGAACTATTAGTCCCGGGCATGGGCATATGCAGGATAGGGCCGGGTGGGCCGTGGCCCACCCAGATTTTTAGAGAAAATTTTGGATATCCCTAATATTCTTGGCCTAGTTAGTCAGTTAGGCCTTTTTCTGTCGACCAAACATGGACAGAGAGAAGCTAGGCGTGACGATTGATTAATAAAGATCGGCTGAAGTTCTCTAAAAAGATCCGAGCGTGGCGTTAGGGCATATCCATCGGGGTGACCCAAACGGTCTGTTTCTATCTGTTTGGGTCGGGCCACGGTCAATTTTGGATCATGGTCCGTCATGTTCGGCCAACCGCGTCCAGACCCACCACCACAAACCACCATGTCTGGCCATCCCTGTGGCCGCACTGGCCTCCATGGCAACCCTGATGTCCGCAGAGAAGAGAAGCCCGAGCACCCATTGCCGTGGTGGTGGCCGGACCCGCCGGAGGCACCGAACGTGTTGCCGCCTCTGATTCCGGGGCGCCCACAGATATACAGTATGATGCTCAACTACCGGCCGCACTCACTTCGACTACAACAGGACCACCGACGATCCTTTCTCGTAGGAGGTGATGAACCGCGTCTTTCTGCTGGATCACCGACCGACGATGGGAGGCCACGCACGTCCCGCATGTCCGCGCGAACGTGCTCGGACAGGTTGGGTCGGCTCGGTGGAGATGCCCTTAGTCCTCGTCTCCTCGATACCTTCGAGCATGGACAACAGAGAGGAAAATACCTAGCTCCGGCCACCCAGATACCCTGTGCCACGGCCGGCCCCCGGCGTCTCGCCCCCTTCCCGGCCACCACAGTCCCGCTTAGGTCCCTCGGTTTCTCGCCTGCTATGGCGCTCGGCCGCTCGCCGCTCGAATAGGTGGCCAGCCATCGTGCAAGCAGGCAGGAAGGAAACAACAAGCTAGCCATCAATTCAGCAAGAGTGGAAGGAAGATAGCCTATTTGAACAAAGAACCAAATTACCAATTGCTCTATTATTCGTGTTAATGTAAAAATGTTATTAATAATGAATCAATTGGTACTTTTGAGCTCTAATTGATGATTTCTGTGATGAGTCTTGTGAAGAACAAGTTGATAAATAGCATGGGTGATGATCTTTTGAACCATTGCTTAGTGAAATTTGTTGAGGAGATGTGTTCTTGAAGGTAAGTAAAGAAGACATAGTTGATACTTTCATAACAATGCGAGAACGTGGAGTTACCAAATAGCTATCTTGATGTCATGTAAGACTATTTTGTTTTATTTCGACATGTAAGACTCTTTTGATATTTTAGACTATTTGTATTAGAATGATGACCATTTGAAACATTTGTACTAAACTACAATGTTGTGAATCAATTATCTATTTATATTATTTATTTGGTATTTTTTTATTGCACGTGCTAGTGTAGAAATTTTTTAGCATGCCCACTCTACATCTTTTTCCTGTGTCCGCACAGGACTAGTTGTTTCTCCATATAAAATGCAGCTTTCACGGCCAGAGCCATGGTGGTCATTTTACTCAAAGAAGCAAGCCGAGTTTATGTTATTTTTTTCTCAAGATTTAGTTTGCAACCCCTAAATCCAAAGTTTTAAAAGGTTAGAACTTCATCCTTTCATCTCTTATTGTTACTTTACCTCAATGCTTTAGAAGTAGAGACGTGGATTTGCATGCATGCTCTAGAAGTAGAGGATTTTGAAATGTGTAACAAATTTTAATTAGGCACAGAGTTACTGAAAATTGAAATGTGTAATTTTAGAGTTTCAAAGCTTAGAATGGAATGAGGTTTTCACTGATAGAACAATAATAAAAAAACTCCAAATTTATCATGTTAATTGTTTTCTCCGATTCACAAATTGGTGCATGTAAATTTCTCAAAATTCAAAATTAATGCTCTAGAAGCTCTTATTATAACTTGTATTAAATTGGTCACTGATCTCTATTGCTAATGTTGTGTAATGGTTTTTGATATACTTTTACTATAATACAGATGGTCCAGGAATGGATATACGTTACTGATCGATGTTCTGGCGAGTTCATTAATGGCGTACATGAATTCATCTGTGTTGCTGATGCAAACAAGCAGAATGGTTTTGTATTCTGTCCATGTAGTGGATGTAGGAATCAGAAGAATTACTCTGACTCAAAAATCCTTCACAGGCCACCTGTTAAAGTCTGGCTTCATGCCCAGTTATAATTATTGGACCAAGCATGGAGAAAAAGGGGTTATAATGGAAGAGAATGAAGAAGAGGAGGAGGATGATGACAACTATCATGGTTTTCCTGAGTACGGAGATACTTCCATGGGGGAAACTGAAGGGGAGGCTAGAGAAGAGACACATGATGAGCCCGCTGATGATCTTCCTCGGACCATTGCCGATACACAAAGAGATTGTGAAAATGAAAAGAAGAGGGAAAAGTCCAATCACATGTTAGAGGATCACAAAAAGTTTTTATACCCAAATTGCGAAAATGGTCTAAAAAGCTGGGCAGCACACTGGAATTGCTGCGATGGAAGGCATAGTGTGGTGTACGTGATTCCTCATTTGAAAAGTTGCTAAAAATGACGAAGAATATGCTTCCAAAAGATAACGTATTGCCCGCTAGTACGTACGAAGCAAAGAAGGTTATCTGCCCTCTAGGTTTAGAGGTTGAGAAGATACATACATGCCCGAATGACCGCATCCTCTATCGCGGTGAGGAGTACGAGAATTTAGATACATACCCGGTATGCACTACACTTTGGTATAAAATCAGACGAGATGACCTCGATGACGTTGAGAACGAGCCCCCTCGGAAGAGGG
This sequence comes from Avena sativa, assembly GCA_916181665.1. Classification (NCBI taxonomy): domain Eukaryota; kingdom Viridiplantae; phylum Streptophyta; class Magnoliopsida; order Poales; family Poaceae; genus Avena; species Avena sativa. The sequence goes on from OV702280.1 coordinate 433,681,554, forward strand.
TCCCTGCAGCACGCATCAGTTCGTTAGCTTAGAGAATCTCCACTCGCCTATCCAGGACGCCCGTCTGGACGCTAAATTTCGGTCTGGACGCCGAAAATCGGCCCAGTCGCGTACCCAAGGACCTGTTTTCGTCCGGATTTCGGCGTGTTTTGGTCCGGCCTACCCAGGCCGTACCCAGGTTCCCGGGTACGCCCTGGGAACGCCGGACTCAGCGAAAACGGGCGTGGGCCAGCTTTGTCGACGAGATAAGGCACCACTCCCGCCAATTCACCGAGCTCCCCGCCCTTTTCTTCCCCCTCCCGCCTTTCTTCCCCATTCCCCCACCCCAAAGCTCCGTCGATCGCCGCGCCCGACATGCCGCCCAAGAGTTTTGTCCAACCCAAATCGATCCTCGGCGAGGGTCTGGCGGAGAAGAAGGCGAGGAAGCCGAGAGCGCCGTCGACCAAGCCGGAGAGCATGTCCTCGGCCGAGTGGGAGAAGAGGGAGCACACCAGGCAGATCTCGTCGGCCGAGCGGAGGGACAGGAAGGAGAGGGCGAAGCTCTGGCAGCAGCAAGCGGAGGAGGAGAAGGCGATGGTGAAGGCGGCGGCGGAAGAACAGGCGATGGTGAAGGCGAAGCAGGCGGCGGCGACGCGTTCGGCGTTGATGGCCGCGCCGTACCCACCACACTGGGGAAGTCAGGCTAGCGTCGGCTCGCCCGCCGGCTTCTCGCCGATCTCTCCGGCCAACTTTCAGGAGAGCCAGGCGGCTGCTCGGTAGAGGTACTCCCCGTCGCCGGAGTTCGACGGCGGCTTCAACCAGAACATGCTCTCCCCTGCCTGGCGTCGCGCCCTCCTTCGGCCTTCGGCGTGGACATCAACCTCTCCTACTCCGCCTCTCCGGCGTACGCAAGCCCCGCTCTTCGCCGCGGACCGCTGCCCTTCGGTGGAAGCTCGGCGCCCTTCGGCGAGGCCGACGCGCGCAACCTGTTCGGCGGAATGCCGGGCGCCCTTCCGGTCGGCATGTCGGCCGAGGCGTACATGGAGGATCTGATCGCAACAGGCTCGGCGACGAACCACCCCTCCTTCTTCATGGAAGAGCAGACCCGAACCGACGCCGAGCACGACATCGAGTCCCAGGACCTCGCCGATGCCGAGGATACCCAGGCCGAGCAGACGCAACCAGAGGACGCTCGGCTCAAATGGACCGTGGCCGAGGACACCTGCCTCGCCGAAGCATGGAAGACGGTGAGCATGGATCCGATAACGGGTGCGAACCAAAATTCCGACAATTATTGGCGGCGCGTGAAGGCAGCATTCGACGAGCGAAGCCTGTGCGACCCAAAGTATCGCAAGATCCACATGGAGCGAGGGGAGAAGGCAATAACGAACCACTGGGCGATCATCCAAACTGCATGCATCAAGTGGCATAGCTGTGTGGAAGAAGTCGACCGCACACAAGTCAGTGGGGAGAACATGGACAACAAGGTACTCGCGAACATTAACTTTGTCGTGCACTCTCTTGACACACTCGCGAACATGGACAACTTGACACACTTCCATTTTGTAGCTGCGCCGTGCACTTCTTCTGTTTCGAGAGGACATGAAGATGGAGTTCAAGTTCCATCATGTCTTCGAGAAAATCGAGCATTGCGAGAAGTGGCGGGACACTCGCCTGAGTCTCTCCAAGAGCAAGGACGGCGTCTACAACCTCGAGGCCCCGGCTGCTGCTGCCAGCGAAGGAAGACCTGAGCTCGGCCAGAAGAAGGCGAAGATGCTCAAGGCCGCCGGACCTCCCGCCGAGATTCACCAGGCTTCGACCGAGAAATGCCTCGCCGACACGAGGGCGCAGGCCGAGAAGAGGGCTGAGAAGAGTGAGGAGCGCTGGAAGAAGCTGATGGAGACACAAGGGGAAAAGGTGGACCTCATCAAGGCCAGCCTCGCCGAGAAGAAAGCCAGCCTCACCGAGAAGAAGGCCAACTACGCCGCCAAGAAGCGCCACACGGATCTCAAGTTCCTCATGGGCGGCGAGGACACGTCGAAGATGAGCTCGCCGGTCAAGGCCTGGTACATAGCGCAACGTCAGGCCATCCTGGAGAGCATGACCACGGCTTCCCCTTCCCCTTCCTCTGCGCCGAACGTGCCAGCGCCGAACGCTCCCACGCTGAGCTCTGCTTCGACTTCCTCCAACCCGGAGGCCTTCACCGGCGAGATGGACGACAACGCCGCGTCGGCCACGCCGCAGGAGCCCATCCCCATCGACGGCTGATCGTTGTTCCCCTGTTATGTAATAAAAATATGTCGCCGAACATGTAGGCGCATCTGTCGAACACCTTGTGGCCGAGCACTCACCGGCGGGAATTATACAGATTCAAAATATATAGCCGTTTTGTGTCCGCTGGGTACTCGGCCTGGGTAGCCGAGTGGGAAACTGGGCCTACCCAGGCCGAAAACTTGCGCCGTTCGGCTGAAAAAAGGTCCGGATTTCGGCCCGGGTTCAGCCAACGAATGAAGATGCTCTTACGAACAACACGTTCTCTCTAACATGATTTCCTAAACTCCATCACGTTCCCAAAATTCGTTAGCTTAGTCTACATCACGATATATTTTTTCTAGAGAGCAAAGAATAGAAGAGATGCTAAAGCAGCATTGTATGGTTGGTGGTGTCGGTGTTCCCATGTCTTCAAGTTGTCAGTGCTAGCTGCAAGGATGCAAGCGGGGTGGACAAGGGTAGCGTACTTCCCGACTAATCCTCCCGTTGGGACCATCTATCTCTACTACTCCCTCTGTCCTGAAATATCCTGCATTCTGGGTTTAGCCAAAGTCAAATTTTATAAAGTTTTGTAGAATATATAGAAAAAACTATAAACATATTAAGCACCGAATGTATATATTATGAAAATATATCTTATGACGATTCTAATGGTACTTATGTTGTATTATAGGTGTACATAAATTTTTCAATATGTTTGGTCAAACTTTAAAAATAAAGTTTGACCTTGACTAAACCCAGAATGCAGGGTATTTCAGGACAGAGGGAGTGCTAATAAAAGAGCAAACCTATTCTTTTCTAAGTACACCCCGTTCAACGTACACAGGCGAATCAACACCACCGGATCAGCCTACTAAACTAAATCTAACCGCTAGGGTTAAGCTAATTCTTATCTTATGTGCATTTAGCATTTAACACGGACCTCCACCGGCAGAGGAAAAGTTCAGCCCCACGTCCATGCTCCACGGCCCTTTGGAAAAAAAACATGGGAAAAGAAAACCAACACAAAATCCCACCCTAATCGCATGAATCGTGCCTGGCCAGGCAGCCGCCACCAGATTGCTCCGCCGTGCTCATCGCCCCTCCCTATGGTGCGCCCCTCCACCTGCACCGGTGCGCTACTCTCCTCCGATGCGCTCGCTGCCCACAGGTTGCCGCCTCCATGTACAGCTCGTGGATGAATCGATCAAGGCGTCGCCGCTGCTTCCCTACTCTTCTTGCGGAAGATCTGGCGCCGCCACTTCGTAACCTCCGGCCGCCGCCATTCCCAGTATCTTGAATAAATCTTGCTCCTCCTCTTTCCCCTGGGGTTTGGTGATAGCGTTCAGCCGACACACGTTCGCCCAGCCATCCACCCCAAGTATCCTTATGCATACAGATTATATATGTTTCACTTTTGAATTTTGCAATTATAATATAGCTGGTTGTCTTGTGGATTTCAGATGGTCCACGTGCAGCAGTAAATTCAAGATGAATCGGCCAGCACCGACACTGAGGCCATGAGCCGGCCATTGATTGGCGTATGATGTCCACACAATCATAGAGAGGGTAAGGGAGTTCGTTTAGTGAGGTAGCTGAATTTGGACATTCCATTGTGTTATCTGCATAAGACACTGCCATGTTTGATATGTAGGAGCAAAATAATCTGTATGTCTCATGCCTTGCATGCACAATATGAGTCTGTGATTGAGCAATCAGCTCTAACTCGACACTGGAGCGACAATATTTTTGTATGGGATGCATTCACTTTCTGTGCAAGTCATCACATGTTTTAAAAATAGTGTCACATTAGATAGATGATTGGCAAGCGTCTGAAGATGCATTGGCAGTGAATATCCTGTAATTACTATCTAGCTATATAATATTACTACTTTAAGCCGGTCTCTATTCTTCGAACATGTATACACGTTTGTAGAAGTTATAATCTATATCTATATCTATACCTAATAATAAAGTACGAAGTGTTTCTCCCGGTCCAACACTTTTTTGGACCGTTTTGCCCTCCCACTAATTTCTATATTACTGAATTGCCATGGACCGATTCGTTTCTAAGAGGTTAGCTGGACCAAGACAAGGTGGCCTGTTCGCCCAGCGTCTGGCTGGGCCGGCATGCCTAGGGCCTATACGAAGAGCATCATAAATGTTAAATCCTAAACGTGCATAACGTGTATTTTCTGGCTAGGCTTCTTCGCTTCCGTTGGTTGTAAATAGTACCACCTCGCTATTTTAAGCCAAATTACATCTGTTTATATACTTTTACAGATGAGCTATCAACAAGCCAAGCATGACCTCAAGATGATAATGGAACCACAATGGTAACAATGAGCCTGGACGCAGGTAGCTGAACAAAAAATCAACTAGACCTGAGGGTAGCACGGCCAGAGAAGAAGAGGCGAGCCACAACGGACGTCTAGATCGAACAAAGGCGGCGGCGTCGAGTACGTTGGGGAAGCAAGACGAGGGTCGTCGGGGAGGCGGCAGACGACGTGCCTAGGAGGGATGGAATCGCTAGGCGGTGTGTGTGGGGGGACGAAAGGAGAAGACAGGGGATTGCGTTCCAGAGAGAGGAAAAGGGGAGGAGCACAACCAACTGGCGATATCCACTCGGCTGAACTGAGCACTACAAAAAGTAGAGACGAGTTCCTGCTCAAAATCCAACTACGGGGGAATGCGATGGGCGGTAGATTTGGGCTTCCAAATTGCCGCTTCCTTTGATTTTATACAGAAATTGGTGTCTAATTTGAGATTTTGGAGAGGACGAGAGAATGGGGAGAGAGGAATTGGGAAAGAAAAGGAGACGTCGCCATAGGGAGAAGATTGCTATGCAATCGGCAATGGTTGGGTCCCAGCAAAGAGGAGGACCTTGAAGTAGGGACATTGGTAGATTGTTGTATGCACAGCTCTACGACCGGTTAGCATACATGAGCGAGGAAGGGGCCAGCCAGCGAGGACCAGGGGAGGTCCAGGACCGGTAATGGCTGAGTGTGAGAGATGGGGATAGGATAAGTTAGGGGCTGCAGGTGAGGGAGAAAGAGTAGCGGGGGTGGCTGCAAAAAGGAAAGGTGTAGGAATAGACTCCAGATGTCTGAAATCATGCCATTCAACTTAAATCATCTATATTATAGTAGAAGTGAGATGACAATTCATCAGTTATGATGTTTTATTTTAGATTATTAGCATTGATTTTTTTTTCTGGAAAAATATTTTTTATAAGCCGTTTCGGAGTTAGATGATCACAATGATTTGGTGCACATGTGTAAAATAATTGTGCGTTTTGTTTCTCCACATTTGTTATAGAGCATGGGCATCAGTCGGATTAGGAAAAGGCTGAGGAATTTATATCCATGGGTTTTACATGGCGACGATGGCAATAGAGAGTCCTAGGCGAGATATGATTTCCACTATTATTACACATTTAAATTCGTCTTATGAGATTTTCACTATCGTGGGGTATAAAAGACATGTGGATCAAAAACTCTATGCCATTTCTATTTAATTAATATGGGTTTAAACATATGAAACATTGTTCATTTTATTTAATATCCGTAGCAACGCACGGGTTTTGTGCTAGTATTACTAATTTATGACTCTTAAATTAGATACAATGCTACTTACTTCTCTGTTTTTACATACTATCTATCTGCGAGAATGGTTTAATATGAGAGAGAAGCATGTTAGTTTAGATGAATGATAGGATATCTGTTGTCATAAAGGAGCATGGAATCGAATTAAGACAAGTCGCAACTTTACAACAGGCATTTGTATGTCGCCATGGGTGAAAGTTAATTTTTTACAAGGAGATAAGTTGGCTCATTTGATCAACACTGACTAATAATTGTATAATATATGTAGTATGTATCTCTCTCTGTAGAGTAATTCAAAAGTTTACATTGAGCATGCATACACCAAGAAAATGAGGTGTGATCCTCCATTTCTCAGGTACTTATATAGATATCGAGTAGTTGGTGCATTGTTGGATTGCCGATTCTGAAGCATAGATATATCCACTTTTCTCAATGTTCCTGGAGTTACATAGGAAAATATGAATTTGTGTGTATCTTTTCTCGAATCAATACCTATATATATGCGATGATTGTTTGTGTGTATGTTCATTCACTATGATTGTCGGTGTGCTGCTTCAGATGCCACGAGGGATGTTATTGTTTAGCTTCATTCCTAATATTTCGTAATGCCTTTTTTTATTTTTGAATGTGTGGTTGTCTATGCTAAGAATAAGTAAATGACCACACTCTTCTTTCTACCGGAGCGTTTTTATGTTTGTAATCTAAAGAAGCAAAATAGTTTTCTTCACAATGATTTTAATCAATTGTTATCAGAACCGTAGGAGTTGAATGGTCGCCCACTCCAAGCGAATGTTGCAGCTGAGAAACCGCAAGAGGGTTCTAATTCAGGTAAGAACATGGCTGGATGCTACTGGTCGCTGCTGATGTTTTTATTTTAATTTTTTGACATCACAATTGAGTTCAAATTTTCAAGCAGGCTTCTATAATCATGCCCTAGGCCAGTGGAGAGACGAAGCCAATTCCAATTGAAGATAGCAAGTGAGCCTACAAGTGGAGAGAAGAATCTAATTCAGCACTGCTTTGTTAGGGATACAATCAAGATTTTCAACTGAATTTGATTCTAAAATCCCCATATTCGGTGAGATAATTTGGTAACGACTGGGCGAAATATTTATGGTATCATATCATAGAGAGACATGCTCTTTCTGCTAAAGCATATATATCATGACCAGGTGATCAAAGTGAAGGGTTTCGCAGCATAGTAAATCAAAAAAATTCTACGGATGCGAACGGGAAAGCCAAGATCTAATCTAGGAGATGCAAACAAAGAGGGGGAATAGATGAGATCTTCATACCCTTGAAGATTCGTACAGCGGAACGTTCGACAGAACGTGGGTGATGTAGTCGTACTCGCTTCTCCTCCTCGCTATCCGATCCGATCTAGCACCACAAGTGGCGATGCCTCCAAGAGATGCACATGTGCGGCACCTCGACGTCTCCTCCTTCCTCGGTTCAGCAAGTGGGGTGGAGAGATGGATTGGATCTACAACGCGACGACGCGGTGCAAGCGGTGGAGAGTTTCTGCGGGAGGGCTTCGCCTACGCGCAGTCGGGAGGGAGAGAGAGGAGGGGCAGCAGGGCGGCTAGGGTTGTGGAGGAGGTGTGTGTGGAAGGTGCGCCCACATCACTCTTTATATAGAGGGGTGGGCGCCAGCCCTAGCCCCTCCCCCAAGCTCCCCTAGGGTTTGCCCTAGGTTTGGCCGGCTGGGCCCTATGGGGCCTTGTGCCCCTGGCCCAATGCGGCCAGGGCACTCCCTCATAGGCCCATGCCCCTCCCGGCAAGTGGGGCCACGTTGGTCCCACTCCGGAAGGTCCTAGAAGCTTCCGGTACAATACCGATTAATCCGGAACAATTCTGAACTCCAAAAACTGCATTGCCTTATATGAATCTTATTCTCCGGACCATTCCGGAACCTCTCGTGATGTCCCGGATCCCATCCGAGACTCCGAACAAAAACTCATAAACCAATTATCCAATCTATCCTAGCTTCGAGACACGTTAAGTGTGTGACCCTTCGGGTTCGAGAATATGCAGACATGATCTTATATCAATAATCAACAGCGGGGTCTGGAAACCCATATTGACTCCCACACATTCATCGATGATCATATCGGATGAACCACGATGCCAGGATTCATTCAATCCCATATATATATTCTCTTCGTCTCGCGATATTTTACTTGCCCGAGATTTGATCGTCGGTACCGTCATACCTAGTTCAATCTCGTTCACAGCAAGTACTTTACTCGTATCGTAATTCGATATCACTTTGTGATTAACTCCTTAACCACATGCTTGCAAGCGGTGTTGATATCGATTACCGAGTGGGCCCGAAGTATATCTCTCCGACTTGGGAGGGACAAATCCCATCTCGATACATACAACCCAACAGGTACTCTCCGATCACCTGAGAGACACCTTTATGATCACCCTCTCATAGGATGACGTTTGATGACCTCAAAGCTTTCATCCGATACCAGGGAGTTGCATTATCTCATGGTCTAAGGAATACAATATTTGACATAGGAAAAGCTTCGCAAAGATGAACACGATGACACGATCTAATTGCTCCGCTTAGTTTGGGTTTGTCCACCATATCATTCTCCCAATGATACGATCTCATTATTAATCGACAACTCATGTCTATGGTTAGGAAACCTTAACCATCATTAATCAATGAGCTAGTCCATAGAGGCGTACTAGGGACACAGTGTTGTTCACAAACCACACAAGTATTAAAGTTTCCGCTTAATACAATTCTAGCATGGAATATAAACTTTATCATGAACAAGAATTATAATAATAACATCTTTATTATTGCCTCTAGGGCATAATTACAACAGTCTCCCACTTGCACTAGAGTCAATAATCTAGTTTACATCTGGCAACAATCTAACACCCATGGCACTAAGGTGATGATCATGTTTTGCACGTGGAAGAGGTTTAGTCAATGGATCTGCGACATTCAGATCTGTATGTACTTTGCTAATCTTCAGATCTCCATCTGCTATATAATCTCAGATTATATGAAACTTGCGGTTGATATGCTTGGTCTTTGGATGATATCTTGGTTCCTTAGCCAGTGCTATGGCGCCAGTGTTGTCACACAATATCTCCAGTGGGTCCAAGGCGCTTGGAACCACACCAAGCTCAGTGATGAAGTTCCTGATCCAAACTCCTTCACTTGACGCTTCTGCAGCAGCCATGTATTCCGCTTCTACTGTAGACCCCGCGATCACGCTTTGCTTGCAGCTTCTCCAGCTCACAGCTCCTCCATTCAAAGTATAAACGTATCCTGTCTGAGATTTAGAATCATCCTTGTCGGTGTCGAAACTAGCATCGACATAACCCTTTACGACGAGCTGTTCATCACCTCCATAGACTAAGAACATTTCTTTAGTCCTATTCAAGTACTTTAGGATGTTCTTCACGGCTGTCCAGTGTTCCACTCCTGGATCACTTTGATATCTGCTCGTCAAACTAAGAGCATTGGAAACATCCGGTCTAGTACACAGCATGGCATACATGATAGAACCTATGGCCGAGGCATATGGCACTTTGCTCATAGCTTCTCTATCATTTACCATAGCCGGACACTGATCCTTGCTCAATATCTTACCTAACAACATAGGCACTGAACCTTTCTTTGCCTTATCCATTCTGAACCTTTTCAGAACTTTTTCTAGGTATGTACTTTGGCTTAAAGCTATGAGGCGTCTTTGTCTATCTCTATAGATTTTGATGCCCAATATATAAGCATCTTCTCCTAGGTCTTTCATTAAAAAATATTTGTTCAAATAACTCTTCACATCGTTAAGCATGTTAATGTCATTTCCAATAATCAATATGTCATCCACATATAGTACCAGAAATGTCACTGAGCTCCCACTCACTTTCTTGTAGATACAAGCTTCGTAGCTATTTGGAACAAATCCAAATCTCTTGATCACTTGATCAAAATGAAGGTTCCAACTCCGAGATGTTTGCTTCAGTCCATAAATGGAACGCTGAAGTTTGCATACTTTATCAGCATCCTTAGGATCGACAAAACCTTCGGGTTGCATCATATACAACTCTTCATCAATGTTGCCATTGAGGAATGTAGTCTTGACATCCATCTGCCATATTTCATAATCATGAAACGCAGCAATTGCTAATAAAATCCGAATGGACTTAAACATGATACGGGAGAGAAGGTCTCATCGTAGTCAACACCTTGAACTTGTCAAAAACCTTTCGCGACAAGTCGTGCTTTATAGACGGTAATGTTACCATCCGCGTCCGTTTTCTTCTTGAAAATCCATTTGCACTCAACGGCCTTTCAGTCGCTAGGAGGGTCCACCAAAGTCCATACTTGGTTTTCGCTCATGGATCCCAATTCGGATTTCATGGCCTCTAGCCATTTCTCAGAGTCTGGGCTCATCATCGCTTCCTCATAGTTTGCAGGTTCACTGTCGTCTACTAACAAGACAGTTAAGACAGGGTTGTCGTACCACTCAGGAGGGGCACGCGACCTTGTCGACCTGCGACGTTCAGTAGTAGCATCATCTGAAGCTTCATGATCCTTGTCATTAGCTTCCTCTATTGTTGGTGCAGGCGGCACTGGAACAATTTCAGATGCTGCGCTACTCTCCAACTCAAGAGAAGGTGCAACAACCTCGTCTAGCTCTACTTTCCTCCCACTCACTTCTTTCGAGAGAAACTCCTTCTCAAGAAAGGATCCGTTCTTTGCGACAAACACTTTGCCTTCGGTTCTGTGATAGAAGGTATACCCAATCGTTTCCTTAGGGTATCCTATGAAGACGCATTTCTCCGCTTTGGGTTCGAGCTTGTCCGGCATCAACTTCTTGACGTAAGCTTCGCATCCCCAAACTTTAAGAAACGACAACTTAGGTTTAGCACCAAACCACAGTTCATACAGTGTCGTCTCAACGGATTTAGATGGTGCCCTATGTAAAGTGAATGCAGCGGTTTCTAATGCATAACCCCAAAATGATAACGGCAAATCAGTAAGAGATAACATTGATCGGACCATATCTAATAGAGTTCAATTCCGGCGTTCAGACACACCATTGCGCTGTGGTGTTCCGGGTGGCGTGAGTTGCGAAACGATTCCGCTTGCTTTAAGATGCGTGAGAAAATCATAACTCAAATATTCACCTCCACGATCGGATCGTAGAAACTTAATTTTTCTGTTACGATGGTTCTCCACTTCATTCTGAAATTCCTTGAACTTTTCAAATGTTTCAGATTTATGTTTCATCAAATAGATATGCCCATATCTACTTAAGTCATCGGTAAAAGTGAGAAAATAGCGATATCCACTGCGCGTCGAAACACTCATCGGTCCGCATACATCGGTATGTATGATTTCCAACAAGTCCGTTGCTCGCTCCATTATTCCAGAGAACGGGGTTTTGATCATCTTGCCCATGAGGCATGGTTCGCATGTGTCAAATGATTCAAAATCAAGAGACTCCAAAATTCCATCAGAATGGAGTTTCTTCATGCGCTTTACACCAATATGACCTAGACGACAGTGCCACAAATAAGTAGTATTATCACTATCTACTTTGTATATCTTAGCCTCAATGTTATGGATGTGTGTTTCATCCCTTTCGAGATTTAGAAGAAATAAACCATTCATAGCAGGTGCATGACCATAAAAGATATTACTCATAAGGTTTTCCCTCACTTTGTCCGTGTCAACAAACAATTCGAAATACCTCGACTTTTTCAGAACAGGTCCGAGTCAAATAGCAATGATTCGTAAATAGAACAACCATTATTCTCAGATTTAAATGAATAACCGTCTTGCAATAAACACGATCCAGATATGATGTTCATGCTCAACGAAGGCACATAATAACACTTATTGAGGTTTAAAACTAATCCCGAAGGTAAAACTAAGGAGAGTGTGCCGACGGCCATCACATCAACTCTTGATCCGTTGCCAACGCGCATCGTCACCTCATTCCTCGCAAGCCGCCGTCTATTCCGTAGCTCCTGTTTCGAGTTACAAATATTAGCAACTGAACCAGTATCAAATACCCAGGCACTACAACAAGGGCTAGTAAGGAAAACATCAATAACATGTATATCAAATATACCTTTGATGGTGCCAGCCTTCTTGTCCGCTAAGTACTTCGGATAGTTGCGCTTCCAGTGACCCTTGTCCTTGCAATAGAAGCACTCAGTGTCCGGCTTGGGTCCAGACTTGAGATTCTTCTCAACAGGGGCAACGCGCTTGCCGCCGCCTTTCTTGAAGGGCTTCTTTGCACCCTTACCTTTCTTAAAGCTGGGGGGCTTGTTGACCATCAACACATGATTATCCTTTTTGATGTCCACCTCCGCAACCTTCAGCTTAGCGAAGATCTCGGTGATCGTATCAGTGGAACCAATCTGATTATGAGTAACTATAAAACTTTTGTAGATAGGAGGGAGTGATTGCAGAACCCTATCAATCTTGAGCTCATCTGGAATCTTGCAGTCTAGTTGATCAAGGCGTTGAGTGTAGCCCGACATCTTAATGGCGTGCTCACTAACGGAACTCCCTTCCTCCGTCTTGCAGTTAAAGAATTTCTCAGATATCTCATATCTCTCAGAACGGGCCTGAATCTGGAACATAGTTTTCAGTTCCTCGAGGATCTCATAGGGTCCGGGGTAATCTTCAAAACGATTTTGAAGGTCCGATTCCATAGCAAACAACATGGTGCTCTTAATCACACCATAATCATCTTTGCGCGACTGATAAACAACTTTCTCATCAGCCGGCGCATCTACAGCAGGGGCGTCACCTAGCGCATCTTCAAGGACATAGTCCTTTTGTCCGCCAGCGAGAATGATTCTCAGATTGCGGAACCAGTTGGTGAAGTTAGACCCATTGTTTCTAAGCTTTTCTTTCTCAGCAAAAACGTTGAAGTTGAAGTTGGACTTAGCCATTTGATCTACAATATTTGCAAGTACAAATTAGACTATGTTCATGATAACTAGTTCAACTTTAATCAAATTACTAGATGAACTCCCACTAAATTCAACATCCCTCAAGTTGTTTAGTGAACATGATCCAAATTCACCACACCTAATCCGATCTTCACGAGAAGAGATGTGGTTTCAACGGTCGACAACAAAGTGTCGATCATATCATTCATATGACTCATGCTTAACCTTTCGGTTCTTGTGTTCCGAGGCCATGTCTGTACATGCTAGGCTCGTCAAGTCAAACCCAAGTATTTCCGCGTGTGCAAAACTGGCTTGCATCCGTTGTATGTGAACGTAGAGTTTATAGCACCCGATCATCACGTGATGCTTGAACACGATGAACTTTCGCAACGGTGCATACATGGGGAGAACACAGTTTTTATCTTGATCTTTAAGTGAGGAATCATCTTATAATGCCACCGTCGTGATCTAAGCATAATAAGATACATAAAAGGATAAACATCACATGCATATAACTTTATGTGACATGGTATAGCCAATCTTCGCGCAATGATCTCCATCTTGTGCGTGCCGGCATGATCTCCATCACTCCACCATGATTGCCTCCACCACGAATAGCAACTACAACTATTGCTAACTACTTAGCGATAAAGTGAAACTATTACATGGCGTATAAGAAGTTGACACACAGGTCATACACAATTATAAAGACAACCATATGGCTCCTGTCGGTTGTGTACTCATCGATATGCAAGTCGTGAAACATTACAAAACATGATCATTGCATACAACATACACATCACATCTTGGGCCATACCATATCATAGAAAACACTCCCTGCAAAAACAAGTTAGACGCCTCTACTTTGTTGTTGCATGTTTTACGTGGCTTATGGGGGTAGCAAGCTAAGAACGATTCTTACCTACGGAAAGCCACAACGGTGATATTATGGTTGCCAAACTCCGGTGTAAATCCCATGACAACTATAGTGAGAGAAACAGGCATCCACCAGCCGCATGTGTGGAACAAGCCACACATCAAGTGCGGAGCCGGTCTCGCGAACGACGTCGCGTAAAGTTGGCCTCGACCGCTTCAATCTCACTATCCCGCGTCATAAGAAGTACACAAACAAGAGGCTTGCAACAGAAAACATCAACGCCCGCAACAACCATGTTGTTTTCTGTTGGAGATATGCCCTAGAGGCAATAATAAATATAGTTATTATTATATCTTTGTGTTTATGATAAATGTTTACATTCATGCTATAATAGTATTAACAAGGAAACATTAATACTTGTGTGATTTGTAGACTAAAATAAGAGTCCCTGGTAAAGCCTCTATATAATACTAGCTTGTTGGTTAATAGATGATTGTGGTTTCCCTATCATGAACATTGAGATGTTATTAACAACAATCATATCGTTAGGAGAATGATATGGTGGGCATACTCCTATAGATAAGCGTAGCATAAAGATCAAGTCATTTTAATAGTTTAATTGCTATATGCTTTCTGATACATAGTAACCTAATTCCTTCGACCATGAGATCATGCATATCACCTTTACCGGATGGATGCTTTGATGACATCAAACACCACACCGTAACTGGGTGTCTATAAAGGTGGCATTGAGTGTTCGGAAAGTATTGGTTGAAACACATGGATCAAGACTGGGATTTGTCCATCCATATGACGGATAGATATACTCTGGGCCCTCTCGGTGAAATGTCATCCAATTGGCTTGCAAGCATGTGACTGGCTCACAAGGGATCACATATCACGGGAACGAGAAAAGAGTACTTATCAGTAACGAGGTTGAACTAGGTATGCAGAGATACCGATGATCATAACCTCGGATAAGTAAACTATCGTGAGACAAAGGGAAATTGGTATCGTATGTAAGTGGTTCATTCGATCGCAAAGTAATCGTAGAAATATGTGGGAGCCATATGAATTTCCAGATTCCTCTATTGGTTATTGATCGGAGAAGTGTCTCGATCATGTCCGCATAATTCACGAACCGTAGGGAGACACACTTAAGGATTCGACGTTGTTTGAGTAGTTATGGAATGATGAGAAAGAGTCCGAATGTTTTTCGGAGTCTCGAATGGGATTCGGGATATCACGAGGAGATCCGGAATGGTCCGGAGAATAATATTCATATAAGGAAAGTCTCGTTTCGGAGTTGGAGAATGATTCTGGTGTTTTCATCGGGAATGTTCTAGAAGGTTCCGGAATGTCCGGCACTCCGGAGGGGAAGGGTACATGAATGTGTTATATCAAGTTGGTATGATTGCATCATGTACTAAGTGTCATCGCTGAACAAAATAGAGGATTAAATCAAATCCTAGTTTGAAAAGTCAAACGGCTAGTTTGAAAGTCAAACGGCTATTTTTGGGAAGTGGAAAAAGAGGAGGAAACCGAGTTGGGGAGGAGTCCCTCCTCCCCACCGCCGGCGCACCACCCAAGCCGAGTTGGGGAGGGACTCCTCTCCCTCCCCTTGGCCGGTCGGCCCCTCCACCTATATAAGGAGGGGCAGGGCTCCCTCCTAGAGACACACAAGATCCTCTCCTCCAAACCCTAGCCCCAAGCCGCCGCCGCCTCCATAGCCGCCGCCGGCCCTAGGGCAAACCGCCGCCACCGCCTAGCTAAACCCTAGCCGCCGGCTTGCCCCTCCTCGGCGTGTCTAAACTCTAGATCGTCGAGGGACTCTCTCATACTCCACCATACTCGCTCCGGCTTAAGGCGAAGCCCTGCGAGATCTCCCCTCTACTTCCGGTACCACGCCGTTGTGCTGCCGGAATCGCGAGGAGAGTGCTACAACCTCTGCTGCCTGCTGGAACAAGGGAGAGGAAGGTCTTCGTCGAGTACCGAACGTGTGACCGACTGCGGGAGCGCTGCCGGAACGCAGCGCCGGAAGGATCGTCTACGCGATCTTGAGATCGGGAAGAGTACGACTACATCACCCACGAGAATCCGCTCTTGTTAAACACTTTGGAATCTTCGAGGGTGAGTTATTCTATCGACTCATTGCTACAATCTAGTAGATAGATCTTGGCTTGTTTGTTTGTATGCGGTAGAAAATTTTTGTTTTCCATGCTACGAAACCCTACATGTTCTACTCGTGAAACACATCTACGCATAGATCTAGCTCTGATACCACTGAAGGGTTTCGCAGCATAGGAAATCAAAAAATTTCTATGGATGCGAACGGGAAAGCCAAGATCTAATCTAGGAGATGCAAACAACGAGGGGGAATAGATGAGATCTTCATACCCTTGAAGATTCGCACAGCGGAACGTTCGACGGAACGTGGGTGATGTAGTCGTACTCGCTTCTCCTCCTCGCGATCCGATCCGATCTAGCACCACAAGTGGCGATGCCTCCGAGAGATGCACACGTGCGGCACCTCGACGTCTCCTCCTTCCTCGGTCTAGCAAGTGGGGTGGAGAGATGGACTGGATCTACAACGCGACGGCGCGGTGCAAGCGGTGGAGTGTTTCTGCGGCAGGGCTTCGCCTACGCGCAGTCGGGAGGGAGAGAGGAGGGGAAGCAGGGCGGCTAGGGTTGTGGAGGAGGTGTGTGTGGAAGGTGCGCCCCCAGACCTCTTTATATAGAGGGTGGGCGCCAGCCCTAGCCCCTCCCCCAAGCCCTAGGCCGGCGGCCAAGGAGGGAGGAGTGGGGGGCAAGTTCCCCCCTCCCTTCTAGAAGCTCCCCTAGGGTTTGCCCTAGGTTTGGCCGGCTAGGCCCTATGGGGCCTTGTGCCCCTGGCCCAATGCGTCCAGGGCACTCCCTCATAGGCCCATGCCCCCTCTCGGCAAGTGGGGCCACGTTGGTCCCACTCCGGAAGGTTCTAGAAGCTTCCGGTACAATACCGATTAATCCGGAACAATTCTGAACTCCAAAAACTGCATTGCCTTATATGAATCTTATTCTCTGGACCATTCTGGAACCTCTCGTGATGTCCCGGATCCCATCCGAGACTCCGAACAAAAACTCATAAACCAATTATCCAATCTATCCTAGCGTCAAGACACGTTAAGTGTGTGACCCTTCGGGTTCGAGAATATGCAGACATGATCTTATATCAATAATCAACAGCGGGGTCTGGAAACCCATATTGACTCCCACACATTCATCGATGATCATATCGGATGAACCACTATGCCAGGATTTATTCAACCCCATATATATATTCCCTTCGTCTCGCGATATTTTACTTGCCCGAGATTTGATCGTCGGTACTGTCATACCTAGTTCAATCTCGTTCACAGCAAGTACTTTACTCGTACCGTAATTCGATATCACTTTGTGATTAACTCCTTAACCACATGCTTGCAAGCGGTGTTGATATCGATTACCGAGTGGGCCCGAAGTATATCTCTCCGACTTGGGAGGGACAAATCCCATCTCGATACATACAACCCAACAGGTACTTTCCGATCACCTGAGAGACACCTTTATGATCACCCTCTCATAGGATGACGTTTGATGACCTCAAAGCTTTCATCCGATACCAGGGAGTTGCATTATCTCATGGTCTAAGGAATACAATATTTGACATAGGAAAAGCTTCGCAAAGATGAACACGATGACACGATCTAATTGCTCCGCTTAGTTTGGGTCTGTCCACCATATCATTCTCCCAATGATACGATCTCATTATTAATCGACAACTCATGTCTATGGTTAGGAAACCTTAACCATCATTAATCAATGAGCTAGTCCATAGAGGCGTACTAGGGACACGATGTTGTTCACAAACCACACAAGTATTAAAGTTTCCACTTAATACAATTCTAGCATGGAATATAAAATTTATCATGAACAAGAATTATAATAATAACATCTTTATTATTGCCTCTAGGGCATAATTCCAACACAAAGGAGCAAACATATGCTAGGAAGAGTCAGTAGTAACTCTCGCTCATGTGTGGAATTAGGGATTTTTGTATATAATTGCATTTAGGTTGTTCCATTTTCTGGTATTCTGCACCACACACTATCTGAGGCAAGCTAATCTGAATTTGAATTTCGATAATGCATCTATGGTGATAAATATGACCCTCGATTCTTTTGTTATACATAACGGACCAGGAACATTTTTCAGTTTCTAGCAGTTGTAGTCAAGAGATGCATACTTACTTGCTTGATCTTATCTTGTAGTTTGACAGGAAAAGGAAAAAGAAGGAGCCCTCATATACCTCCACACCACCTAGTCACCAAGGAGGACGGTTGGTGATACGTTAGCAATATGATAGCATGTGATTCTTTTAGTTGAATTCGAGTGAGGCCCTATTATTGTTTCCTCTTTCAGTTTTCTTGATTTACAATATAAGAACTTTTAAATTTTATCCAAATCATGTGATTCTTTCTTCATTTTGGAAATCACTCCAAATAATTTTATACGAGTTTAATTTAAATGCTTTGAATAACCTAAGTCGGTACAAAATAAGAACCCTTCATGCCGAGGTTTATCTGATCTCAGTTATTTAAAGTTTCCATGGCTTGTGAAATGTTTAATACTTATGACTATCTGCGATATTTAGAGGTATATTGTTCTGAGTGTTGTACCAATATTTTACACTAGGATTAATAGTTGGTACCAATAGTAGTGTTTTTTGGACAAGGAGTTGCTTTCACAAATGAACAAAAGGATTAGTTGTGCACTGGTTTCAAGAAGTGGTAGAATGACAACGACGACAATATGACTCGGGCCAGGAGCAAGGTATGGCCACAAAGGGGTGCAGGACAAGTCCCTCTTGCAATGGACCAAACATGTTCTTTTTGGACTTGCAGCCGGTTCATTATCAACTAACTGGGGTAATGATGTAGTATAGTCTGTTTGGCTGCATCGTGTAGTGCATGTTCAGCACCTCTGGCATACTACTTTTGTTTGAAACTTCAGATATTAACTTACAAATGTATCAACTATTTACTTGGAAGTTACAAATAAGGGAATAATGTTGTTCAACAATATGCATGATATAGTTTGGAAAGTCACTTGACAATCGTGCCTTCCAGATTTATTTTTGTAAATGCATGAAAATTTTGCTTACAAATTATTTATATGCATTAGTTCTTTTTAAGGGTTAACATTGGATGAACTGTGTTTAGAACATCTAAAACGGACAAAAAAATATGCATTGGTAATATCGTGCGTTGCACGTGCAACACTATTAGTTATATATTAAAAGCAATATAAGGGTGTTTTTAGAGGCACCACGTTGATCCACATCATCTGAATTGTTTTGATTAGTTAGATATAAAATTTATGGCTGAGATTTAATAAAAGGTTATCAATTACGTAACCGTGTAGTTTTGTTTGTCACGACTTAGATACGTGTCCATATATACTTTTGTTTTAAAAAAAGGTGGACTCCTCTAATTAATAAAAGTGCAAGCTTTTTTTCTTCAGAAAACATCCGGTAGTAACAACCAGTATAGTCTTTTTTCTCTTATAAGAAATACCCGATGGAGCTTCAAGTAAAGCATGCAAATCACGACGGGCCACAATGATTGGGTCCACTCCCTGCATGCATTAAAAAAAAAGTAGTAATCGGTTCATCTATTTTAACGGATGGTTAGACCTACCTAATACTCCCTCTATTCTGGATTATAGGGCTAATACGTATTTTGAGAAAATAGTTTGATCGTAAATTTGATCAACAATATATAAATCATATGTCATAAAAATTATATCATCAAAACCGTATTTGAAATATGAATCTAATGATATATTTTTTGTTAAAAATTGTTTGTATTTTGTTGACCAAATTTATGGTCATACTATTTTCTTAAAGTATGTATTCGCCTTATAAACCGGAATGGAGGTAGTATAGATTTGTACGCAACCGGTAGCTCAAAATATAACTACTAAAAGGTGAACTACGGAACTGTCTAAATTGTGACTGTGATTTTACAATTACTAACAAAAACTTGAAACATTGAATGTGAACTGTTAAAATAAACATTATACTTTCTTTGATTCATAATAAGTGTCTCAACTTTCTCTAGATTAGTGTGTAAGTATGTACAATATTAGACGTGTACAAACGAAACCACGGACAAAATACAAGAAAAGGCCAGCAAAGGTAGAAGCTATTCTATTCTTCAGTTCGCATGATATCCACCCGATCAAGTTGCATGTACAGCATGATGTCACCGATGTTGTCATCAACTAATTAAAATTTTACTAATATTAACAAACATCTCCGTTACAAATTATACTTTAGAATACTTAAAATTTTGCTAATATTAACAAATATCGCTACAAAAGAACACAAGAAATATGTATCCATGTATAAATATAAATTTAAATTTACATGACCCTCTCTCCGTAGTCATTTATGCACAAATGTGCCTCTACACCCGTGCCAATTTTGACTACAATCAAGATTGAGATTTTACCGATTACATTGTTCCCTACGACTCATCTCTCGGTTTTAACCTTAGGAAAAAGCACAATTATATCTTCTTCTACAACTGTAAGAACGTACAATGGTAGAAAAAATGTGGTCCTCTCCATCCTATAAGATTTTTCACTAAGGAAACACGAATAATTGGATTTGGTTGTGTGATCATACAATGGTAGAGGTGCAATGAGTTTCATCTATCAAGTTCAGTTGTACGTTAAATTGTGCTTAGTAGCTATTATTTCGGAAGGAAGAATCTTACGCGGAACATAGAATTACATTGGATATGTTAAAAACAAGGTAGACATGGAACACAATTTCATTAATTATGTATATATGTTTTGGTAGCCATAACCGTAATACATTTGAGTTAAATTATCAACAATAAATCAAAACAATATACATAAATATTTAAGCATGAAAAACCCAAGCAAATCACTCTCAAAATTGTGCGTGTGGTTGCATTATACATTGACCTAGACAAATTGCGCGATTAATCTTCAAATGTTTATTTAGCTATAATTTTGTAGAAATTTCTTTGAACTAATGTATAATGGTCTAATGGGAACTTGAATATAACCGAGATGAATGATATATCCAGTTCTAACCTTCAAGACCATTCAACTTATATAATTAAGTTTTTAATAGTATATTTCTTCCAAATATTTGTGAAACTGAACTATGTGCGTCATATCGATACATGCTATTTTTGGGTCTTCCACTCAAAATTTAGAATACTTGATGTCCATATTTATTCATCTCTGCTTCAAGTACATCCATAATTGATAGTGATGGATGGATAATTTTGTCGAGAGCTACTATCTGTCATTAGTTGTTGACTACTCAAAGTTGAACAATACAATTTGCGTTCAATTTAGATGTCCATGTCAACATGTAAGCCCCAAGAGTAACTAAACAAGTACATGGTAAGGAAAAAATAACACATGGTAAGGTCCTAGGCTATACATTACAAACTGAATTGTAGATATGTACAAATTAGTAACTAGACACTTATATTATAAACCAGTAGATAACTAGAAAGCTAATTAAAGAACACAAAAAATAGACACACAAATTCTGAGTAACATTGTTAGAATCTAATTTCCTTTATGAAAATTGATATTACTTTATTTATTCATTAAAGAAAGTACAATATGTCAAAACAAATAAAAAAATCACCGATACACCGGTAAATCACGAATGGAAGAAAACATGAGCCAACTAATACTGAAACAAAGATTAACATGCTTTACTTTGATATAATTATCTTTAAAGATCCACACTAGAAGCTTTTAAACACCAATGTAAAATATTATTAATCACGTGATTGTATATTCACCCTTATGGTTGCATACTCCAACAATAATTGTTCTTAGAGAATATGCATAAAGTAGAATGAAAATTCTTAATGTTTAGTTGGCCTACACTACTGGAAAAACCATCTTCGGTTCGATCACTAGAAGCCCATCAGCCCCGGCCCGTCACGAACCGCGACTAGTGCTAGCACTAGTCCCGGTCCGTGAGGCCTCCAACGGCTAGAAATGGCCATAAGCATTAGTCCCGGGCCGGACCAGAGTATTAGTCCTGGTTCGTAATACGGCCCGGGACTAATAAGCTGGAGCGGGGCAACAACTCTTTTCGGGGACTATTAGTCTCGGGTCGTATCACGGCCCGGGACTAATTATCCATCACTATATATACAGCTCCCTGGCCAGCTGCCCTAAAGCATATGGTGGCCATTTTTCTCAAAGAAAGCAAGAGAGTTCATGCCATTTTTTTTCTCAAGATTTGTCAAGATTTAGTTTGCAACACCTAAATCCAAAGCTTTAAAAGGTTAGAACTTCATTCTTTCATCTCTTATTGCTACTTTAGCTCTATATAATGCTCTAGAAGTATAGAGATATGGATCAAATGCATGCATGCTCTAGAAGTAGCTAGAAGGATTTTGATATATATGTGTAACAAATTTTGATTTGGCACATAGTTACTGAAAATTGAAATGTGTAATTTTAGAGTTTCAGAGCTTAGAATGGAATGAGGTTTTCACTGATGGAACAATAATAAAAAAACTCCACATTTATCATGTTGATTGTTTTCTCCAATTCACAAATTGGTGCATGTAAATTTTTCAAAATTCAAAATTAATGCTCTAGAAGCTCTCAATATAACTTGTAATAATTTTATCATGTTGTGTAATGGTTTTTGATATAATTTTACTATAATGCAGATGGTCCGGGAATGGATGTACAGTACTGACCGACGCTCTGGCGAGTTCATTAATGGCGTGCATGAATTCATCCGTGTTGCTGATGCAAACAAGCACAATGATTTTGTATTCTGTCCATGTAATGGATGTAGGAATCAGAAGGATTATTCTGACTCAAAAACCCTTCACAGCCACCTGTTGAAGTCCGGCTTCATGCCCAGTTATAATTGTTGGACCAAGCACGGAGATAGAGGGGTTATAATGGAAGACAATGAAGAAGAGGAGGAGGATGACAACTATCATGGTTTCCCTGAGTACGGAGATACTTCCATGGGGGATGCTGAAGGGGAGGATGAAGAAGAGACACATGATGAACCCGCTGATGATCTTGGTCGGACCATTGCCGATGCACGAAGAGATTGTGAAACTGAAAAGGATAGGGAGAAGTTCAATCACATGCTAGAGGATCACAAAAAGTTGTTGTACCCAAATTGCGAAAATGGTCTGAAAAAGCTGGGCAGCACACTGGAATTGCTGCGATGGAAGGCTGAGTGTGCTATACCTGACTCCTCATTTGAAAAGTTGCTGAAAATGATGAAGAATATGCTTCCAAAAGATAATGTATTGCCCGCCAGTACATACGAAGGAAAAAAGGTTGTCTGCCCTCTAGGTTTAGAGGTTCAGAAGATACATGCATGCCCTAATGACTGCATCCTCTACCACGGTGAGGAGTATGAGAATTTAGATGCATGCCCGGTATGCACTTCACTTCGGTATAAGATTAGACGAGATGACCCTGGTGACGTTGAGGGCGAGCCCCCCGGAAGAGGGCTCCTGCGAAGGTGATGTGGTATGCTCCTATAATACCACGGTTGAAATGCTTATTCAGAAACAAAGAGCACGCCAAGTTATTGCGATGGCATAAAGAGGAACGTAAGTCAGACGGGATGTTGAGACACCCCGCTGATGGGTCGCAATGGAGAAAAATCGATAGAAAGTATCCGGACTTTGTAGATGACGCAAGGAGTTTAAGGTTTGGTCTAAGTACAGATGGCATGAATCCCTTTGGGGAGCAGAGCTCCAGTCACAGCACCTGGCCCGTGACTCTATGCATCTATAACCTTCCTCCTTGGTTGTGCATGAAGCGGAAGTTCATTATGATGCTAGTGTTGATCCAAGGTCCGAAGCAACCCGGCAACGACATTGATGTGTTGTACCTAAGGCCATTAGTGGAAGAACTTTTACAGTTGTGGCACGAACCCGGGATACGCGTGTGGGATGAGCACAAGCAGGAAGAATTTAATCTCCGACCATTGCTTTTAGTAACCTTTCAGGACAGTCAAACAAGGGATACAATGCATGCACACACTGTTTAGATGAGACTGCAAGTATATATTTGGAACATTGTAAGAAGAATGTATACAATGAGCATCGTCGATTTCTTTTTGCCAAGCATCCCTTAAGAAAGAAAGGCAAGCATTTCAACGGTCTGGCATGTTACCAGACGAAGCCTAAGGAGCGTACTGGTGCTGATATATTTGATATGGTCAAAGATTTGGATCAACTGGTAACCTTTGGAAAGGGTCCTAGAGGAAAATCTATTCCGAAAGACGCTGAAGGACACGCACCCATGTGGAAGAAGAAATCTATATTTTGGGAGCTACCATATTGGAAATTTTTAGAGGTCCGCTCTGCAATCGATGTGATGCATGTGACGAAGAATCTTTGCGTGAACGTGCTAGGATTCTTGGGCGTGTATGGGCAGACAAAAGATACACCGGAAGCACGAAAGGACCATCAACGTATGGAAGACCCAGATGGCCTGCATCTAGAATGGTTTCAAGGTCATGCCAGCTACGCTCTTACCAAACAAGAGAAGGAAATATTTTTTGAATGCCTAAGCAGTATTAAGGTCCCGTCTGGCTTCTCGTCGAATATAAAGGGGATAATAAATATGGCAGAAAAAAAGTTCCAAAACCTAAAGTCTCATGACTGCCACGTGATTATGACGCAGATGCTTCCGATTGCATTGAGGGGGCTTCTACCAGATAATGTTCGAGTACCCATTGTGAAGCTATGTGCATTTCTCAATGCAATCTCTCAGAAGATAATCAATCCTGAAGATCTACCATGGTTACAGAATGATGTGGTCCAATGTCTTGTCAGTTTTGAGTTGGTGTTCCCACCATCCTTCTTCAATATTATGACGCACCTGCTGGTTCACCTAGTCGAAGAGATTTCCATTCTCGGTCCTGTATTTCTACACAATATGTTTCCCTTTGAGAGGTTCATGAGAATCTTAAAGAAATATGTTCGTAACCGTGCTAGGCCAGAAGGAAGCATCTCCAAGGGCTATGGAATAGAGGAGGTCATTGAATTTTGTGTTGACTTTGTTCCTGACATTAAGCCAATTGGTCTTACTCAATCGCGGTATGAGGGGAGACTGAGTGGAAAGGGTACTCTAGGAAGGAAATCAATAATATGTAGAGACGGACATTCTTACACCGAAGCACATTACACCGTTCTACAGAATTCTATCTTGGCAGCCCCATATATCGAGGAACACAAGAAAATCTTACGCTCCAACAACCCTGGAAAGCATGCCTCATGGATTAGAGATGAACACATGAAGAGTTTCGGCGGTTGGTTGCAACATCTCATCAAAAACAACACTCTTGGAGATCAGCTATACTTGTTGTCTAGGTCACCATCTTTGACTATATCGACTTTCCAAGGGTACGAGATAAATGGGTATACATTTTACGCGATAGCCCAAGATAAAAAGAGCACCAACCAAAACAGTGGTGTCCTCTTTGATGCAACAGACAACAATGGGTCAAAGACCACATATTATGGTTACATAGAGGAGATATGGGAACTTGACTATGGACCTACTTTTAAGGTCCCCTTGTTTCGGTGCAAATGGGTCAAGCTGACGGGAGGAGGGGCTGAGGTAGACAAGAAATACGGAATGACATCGTTGGATCTCAACAATCTTGGGTAGGCGTTGTCCATTGTTCTAAGAGAGGAAGGTGTGGTTGTGTGGATAGCCATGGCACGATCACCCTAAATATAGAGGGAAAGGGCGGGAAAACTTGGCGTGAAGCTTTGGGAAATGGCGGGAAATATCTTTAGTCCCGGTTAGTGACTACATCCCGGACTAAAAGCTCTCGTAGAAAAGAAAGGGCGGGAAAACTTGGCGGGAAGAGGTGGGAAATGGCGGAAAATATCTTTAGTCCCGGTTTGTGACTACATCCGGGACTAAATGGATATTATATTAAGATTCATTATATTTTTCTGATAATAATAGACATATTATTTGTTTTATTTGGATTATTACAATAAAATATATGATTTTCCAAAGTTTTTTTATATTAGTTTTGAATTAAAAAAGAAAATTTACAAATGAAATAATTTATAAATGATGCAAACAGAAAAATGGATATTATATTAAGATTCTTTATATTTTTCTGATAATAATAGACATATTATTTGTTTTATTTGGATTATTACAATAAAAGATATGATTTTTCAAAGTTTTTATATTAGTTTTGAATTATAAAAGAAAATTTACGAATGAAATAATTTATAAATGATGCAAACAGATAAATGGATATTATATTAAGATTCATTATATTTTTCTGATAATAATAGACATATTATTTGTTTTATTTGGATTATTACAATAAAAGATATGATTTTCCAAAGTTTTTTATATTAGTTTTGAATTAAAAAAGAAAATTTACAAATGAAATAATTTATAAATGATGCAAACAGATAAATGGATATTATATTAAGATTCTTTATATTTTTCTGATAATAATAGACATATTATTTGTTTTATTTGGATTATTACAATAAAATATATGATTTTTCAAAGTTTTTATATTTGATTTGAATTAAAAAAAGAAAATTTACAAATGAAATAATTATAAATTATGCAAACAGATAAATGGATATTATATTAAAATTCTTTATATTTTTCTGATAATAATAGACATATTATTTGTTTTATTTGGATTATTACAATAAAAGATATGATTTTTCAAAGTTTTTATATTAGTTTTGAATTAAAAAAGGAAATTTAAAAAAAAAAACAGTCGCGGGTCGTGGCTGGACCCGGGACTAAAGGGTCAGTGCGCGCGCGAAAACGAAGCGGCCGAAAAAGGGTCTTTAGTCGCGGGCCGAGGCTTAGCCCGCGACTAAAGGGGGGGTCTTTAGTCGCGGGTTAAGCCACGGTCCGCGACTAAAGACCCTTTACTCGCGGGCGGTGGCTCAGCCCGGGACTAAAGGGGGTACCTTTATATACTCTTGCCCGCCCCTGGTTGTGCCCACCCGCACTTGGCAAACGACGAAGACGAAGACGAGGCGCCGACGCAGAGAACAGGGGAAGTGCTGCCCGATTCCCGCGCCGTCAGCGCCCTTGTCTCCGACCGGCCCGCCGTACCGCAGAGCCGCCTTGCCGTGTCACCGCCCCGCCGTGTCGCGCCACCCCGCCGTGCTGCACCGCATCGCCGAGCCGCGCCGCCCTGCCTCGTCGTGCGCCGTGCCGCGCCGCGCCGCCGCGTGTCCCCGCACCGTCGTGCCGCACCGCCTCGCCGAGCCTCCGCGCGCCGTGCCGCGCCGCCCCGTCGAGTCGCACCGCCTCGCCACGCCGCCGCTGTTCCTCCGGCCGCCCACCTCGCCGGAGGTGGTTATTTAGTCTAGTATTAATTAGTTAGTAGTTAGTGTAGTTACTATAGTTAGTGTAGTATTAATTATATTTTTTTAATTAGTAGTATATTTAGGTTTTTGTAGTATATTTAGGTTTTTTAATTAGTAGTATATTTAGGTTTTTATATTTAGTGTAGTATATATATATATTTTTAATTAGTAGTATATTTTTTTAATTGTTAGCTAGGATTATTTTTTTAATTATTGTTTTTATTATAATTAGCTAGGGTTATTGTTTTAATTATAAATAGCTAGGGTTATTTTTTTTAATTATTGTTTTAATTATAATTAGCTAGAATTAGGATTATATTTTTAGCTAGGGTTATTTTAATTATAATTAGCTAGGGTTATTTTTTTGTTTTATTTATTAAGATTAGAATTAGGATTAGGATTAGGGTTATTTTTTTAATTATTGTTTTAATTATAATTAGCTAGGGTTATTGTTTTAATTGTAATAGCTAGGGTTATTTTTTTAATTGTTGTTTTAATTATAATTAGCTAGGATTAGGATTATATTGTTAGCTAGGGTTATTTTAATTATAATTAGTTAGGGTTATTTTTTTGTTTTATTTATTAAGATTAGAATTAGGATTAGGATTAGGGTTATTTTTTTAATTATTGTTTTAGTTATAATTAGCTAGGGTTATTGTTTTAATTATAAATAGCTAGGGTTATTTTTTTAATTATTGTTTTAATTATAATTAGCTAGGATTAGGATTATATTGTTAGCTAGGGTTATTTTAATTATAATTAGCTAGGGTTATTTTTTTTTGTTTTATTTATTAAGATTAGAATTAGGATTAGGATTAGGGTTATTTTTTTGTTTAAGTTATTATAATTAGGATTATATTGTTTTAGTTATTAGGATTATTGTTTTTTCTAACCTGTTTAACTCTCTTTTTGTTATAGATAATTAAGTCATGGATCCATCCGAAGATCTTGGTCTCATCGGTGAAGGTTTTCTTCAGGGCATGATAAGAGGTGAAATTCCTCTTATTACGGGCACGGCCGAAGATATTTTGCTCGAGGAAGAGGTCCTCATATCTGAATCCATCCGGTGATGGACTAGAGGAAAACCAAGGGGAAGACCAGATGAACGAAGGGCAAACAAATGACAACAATAATGATGGCCCCTCGATAGGATCCGGCGAGGTACATATATATATATATAAAGTCTCGTGTTACCTCTATTCATTAACTGATCTAGATATATATTAATCACTCTCTCTTCTTCTTTTAGCCCACCGGATCGAAGCAAAATCGACAGCTCGAACGAAACGAGGGCCAAACAAAAAGTTGGATGGTAATCACAGGTTCACCATCGAAGAAATAACTGATGATGGTGAACCGATTGCTCCAGAGAAGCACCGGAGGATGTTTATAAATCAATAGGGGTGCTGGTTAGGGACAACCTGCCGATCACCATCCAAGAATGGAATAAGTCAAAGAAACCCGGTGAAGAATCCAACAGCTATGTCACCGATGATGCCAAAGATGACCTTTGGCAGAAGCTCATAGCGCATTTCATACTACCTCCAGAGTATGAGGAATTTGAGGTAGATGGTATTACCCCAAGGCCGGTTGGGCTTGAAAATAGAGCGAAAGTCAAGGAGTGGGCACTAAGCAAGATGGCTGAACTGTACCGGAACCACAAGAAAAATTTATACGCGAAATATGTCGCGAAAAAGAAAACTCCAGACTTCACAGGAGTAAACGAGAAGTTGAGAGAACAGTGGCCCGATTTTTTACAGTACAAGCAATCTGATAAAGCAAAGGCAAAGTCTGCAAAGAACGCGTTAAATGCTGCCAACAAGAAATACCATCATAAAATGGGGACAGGTGGCTACAAGAGTGCCATTCCTAAGTGGGAAACTATGGAGAAGGATATGAGGGCTAGAGGCATCACTCCTGGTACAGATGGATGGCCCGAGAGGTCAAAGCACTGGTGGTACGGGCACGGGGGATCCTTGGACCCAGAAACAGGGAAGACATTATTTCATGATAAAATTCTAAAACCCTCCCAAGACCTTATTCAAGCAATGAACGATGCTCAATTGGGATTGTTCCGTCCCGAGAGAGAGAACGACGAGCTGACACACGCCCTAGGGAATCCTGAAAAGGGAGGACGAACACGAGGCAAAGGCGCCGGTGTCTCGTGGAAGAAAGGGTTTCCTCTGTACGATGCCAGTTAC
The DNA here is from genome assembly GCA_916181665.1 of Avena sativa. Taxonomy (NCBI): domain Eukaryota; kingdom Viridiplantae; phylum Streptophyta; class Magnoliopsida; order Poales; family Poaceae; genus Avena; species Avena sativa. The sequence continues at coordinate 433,710,854 of OV702280.1, forward strand.
AGAAGCCGTCAGAGAAAGAAGGATCGGGAGGCAGACTGGATCTCCAGGGTAGAGCAGGACCTAGCTGATCTGAAGAACCTCATGCATGAAATTAGCCAAAGGCCGCCGTCGTCAACTCACCCGCGGTCTGATGATCCTGCATTGGATCTTAGCCAACGGAGAAGCAGCGTGGCTTCCACGGAGGTCCGTGCTGATGATCAAGCACTGCTGGATGATGCACCGGCTCCTCACTACCCCGTGGATGATGTCAGAGAGATGGCACAATGTGAGCTACATCAGCCAATGAACAACCTGTCCTTCAAGGTGGCGATCGGCACTGCTTTACCTTGTCTACCTGGAGCACTCCACCATTCACTTCCGATTCCACCAGGCTATGCTCGTGTCACGGTGGATGACATAGTGGAGGATTTTGCGGACCTAGAGATTGAAATCGCTACGCCTGAAGGCCTTACGAAACTAGGAGATGTCAAGCGCAACATCATTCTATGGAATAAGAAGTACATCAAGTTTCCAGGCTCGGCGCCAAGGCCACCGACTCCAAGGAATCCAAATCCACCCCGCATCGAATATCGTCAACCTCCAAGTCCACCCCAACCCGATTATCGCCAACCTCCAAGTCCACCCCAACCCGATTATCGCCAACCTCCAAGTCCACCCCGCCCCGCTGACGATCGCCGCAGCAGGAGTACATCAACTCGATCTCCGCCTCCGCCTCCATGCAATACTACTACCTCGTCAAAGAAACGGAAGTTCGACGGTCCCCCGCGCCCCACATCGAAGAAAGGTCAAACGTCGAAGATAGTCGATATCCCGCCGGCTCTTCCAAAGAGACCTTATGACAAGACCGACGAGGAAACTAACGCGGATGTGGCTGACCAAGTTAAGGCGCATTTTGCACCCAAAAAGCCTGAGCCAAAGCCGGTATATAACGAAAAAACAAAAAAGTAGGCTAAGTCCTTTCTTGAGCAACCATCCCAGATATCGATGAATCTGGAATCAGACTATGACCGGGAGATTATTGAGCAAGCATAGAAGAAAAAAATCACAAGTGCAAAAAGCGGGAAGCAAGTTGCCCAGCTCGGAGCACAGAAGAATCAATCGGTCGCCCCGCTCAAAGTCATTTCAGACCTCGACAAGGCCTTCAGAGCTAAAATGGATATGGACATGCAAATAATGGACCCTAGAGCCCGTAATAATGCTGCACTTATGGGAATCACTGTATCGAAGGCCAAAGCACTTGCTAACGAAGCAAATATGTCTCTTGGTCAATATTTAGGCTATGAAGATACGCCAGTGGGTCAGATAGTACGGCAGTATGTCCAAGGGCAGCCTCTAGTCAGTAATGAGGAGCTCGCGCGTCTATCCACACATATGCGAAATCTGCATGAATGGTACATGTCGCAAGCAGAAAAAAAGCATCATAAAGATTGGTTTCCGGTGGACGTTAGAAAGGAGCATCACTTCAAACCATACTCGATACAGGTTCAAATGACCGAACTGTTTCAGTTATACAACCAGCGCGCCCTCGACAAATCTATCATTGGTTGCTACTGTTTGTAAGTTATTTATTTCTATAATTAAGTTTGTAGCTTTAGCTCGTTCATTGCATTTAATATATTATCCTAACTATATATCCTTTTGTATGATGATATTATATTCCGCAGAATGAAGATGCTTGAATGCAAAAGAGCTAGAAGATACGACGTTGGGTTCATTGACCCATATATCATTAATGAATATACGTTAAAGAATCACCCCAAAGACGTGGAGGAAGACCTGTCCAAGTTCTTAACCGAGCATAATTTTGTTAAGAAAATACTATTTCCTTACAACTTCAAGTGAGTGTTTATATCTTGTACACATTTTATTTTTGCTTACTGGATAAGCTATGCATGTATGCTTATGTAAATGTCCGCAGATTCCACTGGATCTTGCTAAACATTCAAGTTGACAAGTCCCTAGTCGAAGTCCACGACTCATTAAGTTGGGACCAAGAGAAGTGGAGCGACATGAAAGCAATCCTCCATAAGTAATTTCAATCATTATCGCATTATATCGTCCTCTTTCATTCATTTCCTGATATCAAGTAACTAATAACTCCTTTGTTCATTTTCTTTGCCGAGCAGGTGTTGGACACGGTTCAGACAGAAAATACCAGGTCCATTCAAAGAGGAGTTAACTTATAAAATGGCGAAGAGTTTACAGCAGCCACCGGGAACTCATTTATGTGTATACTACGTTTGCGAGTACATCCGCGAGTTGACCAGTGAGCAGAAAGTTGACTCACATTATATTTATGATTTGCGGGAGACACTAGAGCCAGACCAGCGCATAAGAGCAATTCAAGAGGAGCTGGCGGGATTTATGATGAAGGAAGTCCTTGATATACATGGAGAGCATTATGCGGATGACGTAGAACTCGATTTGCCTTAGTCATCTCCATGTAGCTCATATGATATATATATTCATCAATGACCATGTAATTTTCAAAACATTTATTCCTTTTGATATGATTGATTATATGTATGCTTGCAAGGGATCGATCTTATATAAATGCATCGACGTGTAGTGTGTATGTAGTAGCGTATAATATGTCTACTGAAATATATGTTTGTTATAGTGAAACACAAAACGAAAAAGGAACAAAATGGCAAAAAAAGGAAATACACAATCTCTGTCGCGGCAGAGAAATGTGGTGTTTCTCTGCCGCGGCAGGAAACCTTTTAGTCCCGGGTGGTGTTACAGCCCGGGACTAGAGGGTTCCGCCCCCCGCGGCGCTGAAACAGCCACGTGGCTGTTATCAGTCGCGGGCCTTTGCGAGCCGGGACTAGAGGGGGGGCTCTAGTCCCGTTTTCGCAGTCCCGGGCCCAAAACCGGGACTAGAGCCCGTTGCGGCCCTGGACTAGAGCCCCTTTTTCCACCAGTGCTACATGCTACAAAGGTAAATTAATATTTTTTTTAATTATCCATAATAAAGTATAAGTTCTTATCCCAAGATCATCTAAACATCATCAAACCAATACACGGCTGAACCCCATATAGTACTACACATATCTTCTATTTTTTTAACTGTATATATGATAACAATGCAAATAACAAAGTAAGTGTTGACCTCACATATTAATCTTACTTCACATGGTTACTATAGGTAACACACAATTGAAGCCTTAGCTTAATGTACAAACCTAACTAATATATTGTACATATAGACACATACGGTAGGTGTTTTAAGAAATTGATAAGAATGGTCAACTCATAATTTTTTAGGAAATAGTAATGTTTCCGCATGTCTTAGTGACGGTTTTGGACAAACAACCATTGGCATTCAAACTTAAGATTGGCTAATGAATTATATGGAAATAACTTTATCCCGATTTCAAACCAACATGTACGATTATGACTAGATTAGGGCCATGATAATAGATGCTTCAAAAAAATCTGCTGGCCATACGAAATATGAAAGCAAAACAAATATAAAATTTTAGTACCAGGTGTGAAAACAAGTAGTCATTAGAACCTTATCATTGCCTAATACTTTGAACCTGTATCCATTCTAAAATATTCTTATGAGTATTTGTTATGCATTATCATATGACCTAATCTCACTCAATTTATATCTTGAAAGTAAAAATAATTTGTTTGGGTATAAAATTAATTAGACTCTCGAGGATTAATAAGTATATAGAATTACTTCTGTAAATTTACCATGTATAAATTTAAAAGTAATAGTTAACCTTTGAAAATAAATATACTTTTGAGAAGTTGTCCTCGCATTTGCAAGGGCCACCATACTAGGTGGGTCCCATGGGACCCATGGACTAAACCGCACATAGAGATTTTAACTACTAGGTCGAGTGCTCAAAACTGCACCAAACTTCCGTCCGCACAAACAAGCACTTCCCGGGGAGCCTACCTGCATGTTAATTAATGGAATGATTACTGCTAAGACTAGTCACAATGGAAAGTATCATATAGTAGTATCATGTATATGATACTAGTATATGATACCATGTCCACAATGCATAGTATCATGTAGTAGTATCATAGTCTTAGTGTATTTATTGTTTTTTAGCATCTGAATGTAAAATTGTGTACACGATTTATTTGAGATTATTTTTTCTAGTTTCACGTGCTATGATACAGTATCTACCTATGATACCAATATAACCTCTTTCATTATTAATTGCAGTGACACATACGCATTTTGCATGCATGTAGTACATGATACTACCTATAATACCCCCATTGGGGCTAGTCTAATCCTGGCGGGTGTTTGGCGGGATCCCACAAAAGATAATAACTAACCGGTTTTGTTGGCGGGATGGGAGGCGGGATAAGCGACAAGTCCATCCCACTCGCATCGCTAGCTAGCTGGGTGCCATCTGTTTTCATCGTCAGGCCACCGTGTCCTTGTATAGCAATGTGATAAGCACACGATGATCAACGATTATGTTGAACAACCCCTGCCGGCTGGCCGGTCCCGAGGCTGCTCCACAAACGGGGAAGAAGACTGGAGTCGAAGGCACACAAAGAATACACAAGAATTGACACAGGGAAGGAGAAGCTTTATTGATATGTCTCTGGTAAAATCACGTCCAATGATAGCTCCTCTATTTATAGACTAAAGGGGGATAGGATACCCACATGGGCTAACCCTAGCTTGGTAGAGGCCACACCGAATGGGCCTCTACCGGCCCAGTTTCCCAACACTCCTCCTGGGTATCTTATCTGTATAACCATGGCTCAAAACTCCAAAAAACCCAGTGGAAAAAATATGGAGAAAAGCACATGGCATACTTCTTGCTAAGTTGCACGAATTGCCTCATTAAAAACCTCATGTGAGAAACTTCATAAAAACTCACTAAGGAAAAAAGAGTACAATTCACTTAACTATAAAGTTAAGCACTTAATCATCGGGATCAAGATTTCATCGATGAGTTTGTGAAGATTCTCCCCCTGAACCTTGCATCTCCCTATGTCCCATCATGCCGATCCCACGGACACATCTCTCGAAAGAAGATGCTGGCAATGATTTAGTGAACAAATCAGCAAGATTTTCACATGACTTAGTATGCAAGACTTTTACTTCGTTCAACTTTTGCAGTTCATGTGCATAGAAGAACTTGGGGTTTATATGCTTTGTGAGATTACTCTTCACGTAACCCATCTGGACTTGTGCAACACAAGCGGCATTATCTTCATAGATAATTGTTGGGGTTTGTACGGTGTTCAGTCCACATGACATCTGGATGTGGCTGACTACTCGTCGAAGCCATACACATTCTCGTGATGCTTCATATAATGCTATGATTTCCGAGTGGTTCGTCGAAGTTGACACAAGAGTTTGCTTAGACGATTTCCAGGAAATCGCTGTTCCACCACAGAGAAAAACATACCCAGTCTGTGACTTGGATGTGTGCGGGTCCGAAAGGTACCCAACATCTGCATAGCCTACAACAGATAGGTCTTGGTTCTTTTGGTAAAACAAGCCAAGGTCCTTGGTCCCTTGTATGTACCTAAAGATGTTCTTAACGCCTTTCCAATGCCTCTTGGTAGGCTCAGAACTATACCTAGCAAGCAGATTAACGGCGAATGCAATATCCGGCCGTGTATAATTTGCGAGGTATATAAGTGCGCCAACTGCACTTAAGTAGGGGAATTCCGGTCCCAAAATTTCCTCTCCCTCTTCTTTAGGCCTGAACGGGTCCTTGTCTTGCTGCAAAGATCTTCCGACCATCGGGGTCTTAGGAGGATATGCCTTTTCAAACCCAAATCGTTCCAACACCTTCTGGGTGTAGGCCGACTAGTGAACTAGAATCCCAGCAGGGGAATGCTCAAGTTGCAGACCCAGGCAGAACTTGGTTTTGCCTAAGTCTTTCATCTCGAATTCTGACATTAGGTAGGAACTCGCTTCCTCAGTATCGTCAGGTGTACCGATTATATTCAAATCATCCACGTACACCGAGATAATACAGAAACCATCCTGGGATCTTCGTATAAAAACACATGGGCAATCTTCATTGCTCGCGTAGCCCTTCTGATGAAGGAAACCGCTTAAACGATTATACCATATCCTACCTGACTGTTTTAGTCCATACAATGACTTCTTAAGCTGAACACTGTATAAGCTCTTGTTTGCTCTATCCTGGTTTAGGACAGGGATACCTTCTGGTACTCTCATGTATATTTCCGAATCCAAGTTACCATATAGGTAAGCGGTGACAACATCCATCAGTTTCATTTTTAAGTCCATGTTTACTGCCATTGAGGTCAAGTATCTAAAGGTAATTCCATCCATGACCGGTGAGTAAGTTTCCTCAAAGTCGACACCTGGTCGTTGAGTGAAACCTTGAGCAACGAGTCTTGCTTTGTACCTTACTACTTCATTATTCTCGTTTCTCTTTCGAACAAAAACCCACTTATGGCCAACGGGGCGAATGTGGGGAGGAGTTAGACAAACAGGTCCAAATACCTCTCTTTTGTTTAACGATAATAATTCAGCAGTTATTGCCTTCTGCCAATCTTTCCAATCCGACCTTTTCTTACAATCAGCGAGCGTGTTAGGCTCAGGGTCAAGATCTATGATTGAGAAAATTTTCTTGGCAAAATTAATGTCGACATTTGCCATGGCTCGGTTGTATGACTCACCCGAATTAACATAGTTAATGGCCATTTCGTCATGGAGTGCATCAGGCACATCCTCTTGCTCCACCGGATTTCCCAATCTGGGGGCTAGGTCCTTTAGCTTTCCCGCTCCGATGTGTGCGCACACAACTTCGCTGGGTATTTCCGGTATAGGAAAATTCAAGTCCGGAATTCCGTGCACTGAAATATCCGTACTTGTTCTAGGTCTCAACTGGCTCCCCTCAACAGGGGCAGACTGTAATAAATATCTCTTATCCTTTTTCTTCGGGCGTCCCCGGGTACTTGGGATTTAAGAAACCGGATTCCGCGTCCTCTTAGGCCTTGGAACGGGAGCGGGTATACCATCATTTTTCTTCGGTATTTCAACCCTTTCCGGTGCATTTCGTGCATGCACATGCGACTTTGTCACAGTCTTTAAATCACTAAAATGATCAGGCAGTTGATTCGCTAGGGAGTGCAAATCTAGTATCTTTTGGACTTCTCTATTAGACTCAACAGTGCGCGGATCATGAGCGTGGATCCCCGTGGCTTTCCACGTGATTTCTCGACTTTTGTCATCGAGGGGTTGATTATCTCCCCCCAAAGTTGGAAAAAGATCCTCGTCAAAAATGCAGTCAGCAAAATGGGCCGTGTGACAGTCACCTGTCAGGGGGTCCAAGAACCTGATTATGGACACAGTCTCATAACCAACGTATATCCCCGACTTACGGAGCGGTCCCATTGCTGATCGCTGGGGTGGTGGTATAGGTACATATACCTGGCAGCCGAACCTACGTAGGTGGGAAATTTTTGGTGCCAACCCTTGTCCAAGTTGGATAGGAGAGTGGATGTTGTAGGCCGATGGTTGAAAGTTGATGAGATTAGCGGCGTGTAACACCGCGTGTCCCCAACATGTAGTTGGTAAATTACAACCCTAAAGGAGTGGTCTGGCAATGAATTTAATCCTTTTAATCAATGCCTCCACAAATCCATTTTGAGTGCGGACATGCGGTACAAAGTGCTCAAGTTTGATTCCTGTTGCCATGCAATAATAATCAAATGCCTTTGAAGTAAATTCTTCGGCATTGTCCATTCGAATAGACTTTAAACGATAATCAGATAATTTATTCCTTATTTGTATGATCTGAGAGATCAATTTTGCAAAAGCATGGTTCCTTGTTGACAGCAGGCAAACATTGGACCATTTAGAGGAAGCATCGATGAGCACCATGAAGTACCGAAACGGCCCGGAGAGGGGCTAAATTGGACCACATATATCCCCTTGTATATGTTCCAAGAACGCGGGGAGTTCATCCTGTAGGGGTTCGTAGCATGGAAAACAAAAATTTTCTATCGCATACAAACAAACAAGCCAAGATCTATCTACTAGATTGTAGCAACGAGTCGATGGAATAACTCACCCTCGAAGATTCCAAAGTGTTTAACGAGAGCAGATTCTCGTGGGTGATGTAGTCGTACTCTTTCCGATCTCAAGATCGCGTAGACGATCCTTCCGGCGCCACGTTCCAGCAGCGCTCCCGCAGTCGGTCACACGTTCGGTACTCGACGAAGACCTTCCTCTCCCTTGTTCCAGCAGGCAGCGGAGGTTGTAGCACTCTCCTCGCGATTCCGGCAGCACAACGGCGTGGTACCGGAAGTAGAGGGGAAATCCCGCAGGGCTTCGCCTTAAGCCGGTGCGAGTATGGTGGAGCTTATGAGAGAGGCTATTAGTGGTCTAGTAATTAGACACACCAATTAGAGGGCTCTAAACCAATTAGAAGGCTCTAAACCGCTGGCTAAAGCAATTAGAAGCTCTAAACCAAAACGGCTCTAAACCGGAGGTAGAAGATAGGAACTTGTGTGTGCTAGGAGGGAGCCCTGCCCCTCCTTATATAGGTGGGAGGGCTGGCCGGCCAAGGGGAGGAGAGACCCTCCCCAAGTCGGCTTGGTGGGGCGCCGGCCAAGGGAGGAACCCTCCTCCAATTCGGCCTCCACCAATCCTCCTCTCTTCCCACTTCCCAAAATTGCCGTTTGACTTTCAAACTAGCCGTTTGACTTTTCAATTTAGGATTTAAATAAACCCTTTATTTTGGACAGCAAGAACACCTAGTACATGATGCAATCATTCCAACTTACAATGACACATTCATGTACCCTTCCCCCTCCGGAGTGCCGGACATTCCGGGACCTTCTAGAATGTTCCCGATGAAAACACCGGAACCATTCCCCAACTCCGAAACGGGACTTCCCTTATATGAATCTTATTCTCCGGACCATTCCGGATCACCTCGTGATATCCCGGATCCCATCCGAGACTCCGAACAACATTCGGTCTCTTTCTCATAATACCATAACTACTCAAACAACGTCGAATCCTTAAGTGTGTCTCCCTACGGTTCGTGAATTATGCGGACATGATCGAGACACTTCTTCGAACAATAACCAATAGAGGAATCTGGAAATTCATATGGCTCCCACATATTTCTACGATTACTTTGCGATCGAATGAACCACTTACATACGATACCAATTTCCCTTTGTCTCACGATATGTTACTTATCCGAGGTTATGATCGTCGGTATCTCTGCATACCTAGTTCAACCTCGTTACCGATAAGTACTCTTTTCTCGTTCCCGTGATATGTGATCCCTTGTGAACATGTCACATGCTTGCAAGCTAATTGGATGACATTCCACCGAGAGGGCCCAGAGTATATCTATCCGTCATGTGGATGGACAAATCCCACTCTTGATCCATGTGTTTCAACCAATACTTTCCGAACACTTAATGCCACCTTTATAGCCACCCAGTTACGGTGTGGTGTTTGATGTTATCAAAGCATCCATCCGGCAAAGGTGATATGCATGATCTCATGGTCGAAGGAATTAGGTTACTATGTATCAGAAAGCATATAGCAATTGAACTATTGAAATGACTTGATCTTTATGCTACGCTTATCTATAGGAGTATGTCCACCATATCATTCTCCTAACGATATGATCTTGTTGTTGATAACATCTCAATGTTCATGATATGGAAACCACAATCATTTAATCAACCAACAAGCTAGTGAAGTATAGAGGCTATACTAGGGACTTCAATTTAAGTTTATAGTTCACACAAGTATTAATGTTTCCTTGTTAATACTATTATAGCATGAATATAAACATTTATCATAAACACAAAGATATAATAATAACTATATTTATTATTGCCTCTAGGGCATATCTCCAACAGTCTCCCACTTGCACTAGAGTCATCTAATCTAGATTACATGTAATACACCGAACACCCATGGCAGTTTGGTGTTGGTCATGTTTTGCCCTCGGGAGAGGTTTAGTCAACGGATCCGCCACATTCAGATCTGTGTGTACTTTGCAAATCTTTATATCCCCATCCTGGATATGTTCTCGAATAGCGTGAAAACACAGCTTGATGTGCTTCAGCTTCTTGTGTGACCTTGGTTCTTGTGCATTGGCTATGGCGCCCATGTTATCACAGTAGATAGACATTGGGTCCAGCGCACTAGGAACCACACCCAGCTCTGTAATGAACTCTTTCATCCATATCGCTTCTTGTGAAGCCTCCGAAGCAGCCATGTATTCCGATTCAGTTGAAGATCTCGCCACAACGCTTTGCTTTGCACACCTCCAGCTAACTGCTGCACCATTCAAAATAAATACGTACCCAGATTGTGATTTAGAATCATCTGGATCGGTGTTCCAACTAGCATCGGTGTAACCATTAACAACGAGCTGTTCATCACCTCCATAAGAAAGAACCATATCCTTAGTTCTTCTCAAGTACTTAAGGATGTTTTTGACCGCTGTCCAATGATCCACTCCTGGATCACTTTGATATCTGCTAGTTAAACTAACAGCATATGCAATGTCGGGTCTAGTACATAGCATGGCATACATTAGAGATCCTATGGCTGATGCATAGGGAGTCTTACTCATCCTTTCTCTATCTTCTGCCGATGTCGGACTTTGAGTTTTACTCAAGGTCGTATTGGGCAACATGGGCAAGAACCCTTTCTTGCTTTCTTCCATTCCAAACCTCTTTAGAACTTTGTCCAAATATGTACTTTGTGACAATGATATTTGGCGTTTCGATCTATCTCTATAAATCTTTATGCCTAATATGTAAGCTGTTTCGCCAAGATCCTTCATTGAAAAACTATTATTCAAATATTCCTTGACACTATTAAGAAGGTCTACATCATTCCCAATCAACAATATGTCATCCACATACAGTATTAAGAATGCTACAGAGCTCCCACTCACTTTCTTGTAAATACAAGCTTCTCCATAAGTTTGTATAAAACCAAAACTTTTGATTACCTTATCAAAACGTTGATTCCAACTTCGGGATGCCTGCTTCAATCCATAGATGGACCGTTGAAGCTTGCATACCTTGTTAGCGTCTTTAGGATCGACAAAACCTTTGGGTTGCATCATATACAACTCTTCATCAATGTCTCCATTGAGGAATGCTGTTTTGACATCCATCTGCCATATCTCATAATCATAATATGCAGCGATTGCTAACATAATCCTCACAGACTTTAGCTTCGCTACCGGTGAGAAAGTCTCATCGTAGTCAACTCCTTGAATTTGTCGAAACCCTTTTGCGACAAGTCGAGCTTTATAGACAGTAACATTACCATCAGCATCTGTTTTCTTCTTGAAAATCCATTTGTTCTCGACAGCCTTCCGGCCATCCGGTAAGTCCACCAAAGTCCATACTTGGTTTTCGTACATGGATCCAATCTCGGATTTCATGGCTTCTTGCCATTTATTGGAATCTGGGCTCATCATCGCTTCCTCATATGTCTCAGGGTCATCGGTGTTGTCCACCAACATGACATTCATAACGGAATCATACCAATCTGGAGTGGTACGAGTTCTCGTTGACCTTCGAGGCTCTGTAGTAACTTCAACCGAAGTTTCATGATCACCATCATTAGCTTCCTCTCTTATTGGTGCAGGCACCACAGGAACTTCTTCCGGTGCTGCGCTACTCGCAATTTCGAGAGAAGGTTCGACAACCTCGTCGAGTTCTACTTTCCTTCCAGTCACTTCTTTCGAGAGAAATTCCTTCTCTAGAAAGGATCCATTCTTGGCAACGAAGATTTTGCCTTCGGATCTATGATAGAAGGTATACCCAATAGTTTCCTTCGGCTATCCTATGAAGACGCATTTTTCCGCTTTGGGTTCAAGCTTGTCCGGCTGTAACTTCTTTACATAGGCTTCGCATCCCCAAACTTTAAGGAACGACAATTTAGGTTTCTTCCCAAACCATAATTCATACGGTGTCGTTTCAACGGATTTAGATGGTGCCCTATTTAAAGTGAATGCGGCTGTTTCTAATGCATAACCCCAAAATGTTAGCGGTAAATCTGTAAGTGACATCATAGAACGAACCATATCTAAGAGGGTTCGATTACGACGTTCAGACACACCATTACGCTGTGGTGTTCCCGGCGGTGTCAATTGTGAAAGTATTCCGCATTTCTTCAAATGCTCGCCAAACTCGTAACTTAGATATTCACCTCCACGATCAGAACGTAGAAATTTAATCTTCTTGTTACGTTGATTCTCTACCTCACTTTGAAACTCCTTAAACTTCTCGAAAGTTTCGGACTTATGTTTCATGAAATAGATATACCCATATCTACTCAAATCATCCGTGAAGGTAAGAACATAATGATAACCACCGCGCGATGCTACACTCATTGGACCACACACATCGGTATGTATGATTTCCAGTAAGTCCGTAGCTCGCTCCATTATACCAGAAAATGGAGTCTTAGTCATTTTACCCATCAGACATGCTTCGCATCTTTCAAGTGATTCAAAATCAAGTGATTCAAGAAGTCCATCGGAATGGAGTTTCTTCATACGTTTCACTCCGATGTGACCAAGACGACAGTGCCACATATAGGTCGAATTATCGCTTGATTTCAAACGTTTAGCCTCAATGTTGTTGATATGTGTATTTCTACTATCGAGATTCAATAAGAATAGACCATCTATCAAAGGTGCATGTGCATAAAACATATTACTCATATAAATCGAACAACCATTATTCTCGGATTTAAACAAGTAACCGTCTCGCAATAAACAAGATCCCGATATAATGTTCATGCTCAACGCAGGCACCAAATAACAATTATTTAAGTACAAAACTAATCCCGATGGTAGATAAAGAGGTAGCGTGCCGACCGCGATCACATCAACCTTTGATCCGTTTCCCACGCGCATCGTCACCTCGTTCTTTGCTAGCTTCCGTTTATTCTGCAGCTCCTGTTTCGAGTTACAAATATGAGCAACCGAACTAGTATCAAATACCCAGGCACTACTACGAATACTAGTGAGATACACATCAATAACATGTATATCAGATATACCTTTCTTGTTGATGTTGCCGTTCTTCAAATCCGCCAAGTACTTTGGGCAATTCCGCTTCCAGTGACCTTCTCCCTTGCAGTAAAAGCACTCAGTATCAGGCTTGGGTCCAGCCTTGGTCTTCTTCGTCGGCATGGCAACTTTCTTACCACCCTTCTTGAAGTGTCCCTTCTGCTTAGACTTGCCTTTCTTGAATTTGGTGGTCTTATTGACCATCAACACTTGGTGCTCTTTCTTGATCTCCACTTCTGCAGACTTTAACATAGCAAATAGTTCTGGCAACTCTTTGTTCATGTTCTGCATGTTGTAGTTCATCACAAAGTTCTTGTAACTTGGTGGTAGTGATTGGAGGATGCGGTAAACCCCCAAAGTATTAGGAATCACTATACCCAAGCTTTGAAGTTTATTTGCGTGCCCAGACATCTTAAGCACATGCTCACTGACGGAGCTGCCCTCTTCCATCTTGCAGTTAAAGAACTTTTCAGAAGCTTCATAACTTTCAATTGCCGCATGAGTCTCAAAAATTAATTTGAGATCCTCGACAATATCATATGGGTCTGAATTCTCAAACCTTTTCTGAAGCTCCGATTCTAAACCATACAAGATAGCACACTGAACTATGGAGTACTGATTCTTCCGAGCGAGGTAAACATTCTTTACTTCATCGGGAGCATCAGCTGCAGGTGGGTCACCCAGCGGTGCATCCAGCACATAGGTCAAATTACCAGCTGTGAGGACAATCCTCAAATTGCGGAACCAATCCGCGAAGTTGCTTCCATTGTTTTCAACTTTTCTTTCTCTAGGAACGCATTAAAATTGATGGTAGGGGCTGCCATTGATCTACAGCATATTTGCAATAGTTTAGACTAAGTTTATGACAAATTGAGTTCAAATTAATTAATGAAATAAACTAGGTGAACTCCCACTCAAAACAACATCCCTCACATTGTTTTAGTGATCACATGAACCAAATCCACTACATCAACACCGATCATCACGAGAGTTGATATAGTTTCAATGGCGAACAATCGACATGTTCATCATATCTACTATATGATTCATGCTTTACCTTTCGGTGATCCGTGTTCCTGAGGCCATGTCTGTACATGCTAGGCTCGTCAAGATCAAACCTTAGCTACCGCATAAGCAAATCTGGCTTGCTTACGTTGTATTCACCCGCGGAATCAAAGACACCCGATCATCACGTGGTGCTTTGAAGCAGCAAGCTTTGGCAACGGTGCATACTAAGGGTGAACACTTTAGAACTTGAAATTTATGTGCATGAGGGATCATCTTATAATGCTACCGTCGTCCACTAAGCAATACAAGATGCATAAAGGATTAACATCACATGCAATTCATAATATGTGATATGATATGGCCTTTCTTCTTTGTGCTTCCGATCTCCATCTTCAAGCACGAACATGATCTCCATCATCACCGGCATAGCATCAAGGTCAATGACGCTTCTTCATGGTTGTCGTCCACCAGCTTCAACTATTACAACTATTTTGAATAGACACGCAGGTCTTAACAGAAATTAAAGACAACCATATGGCTCCTGCCGGTTGCCAACTTACAATAAGGAACATTGCATACATCAAATATAATCACAATCATGGCCATATCACATCACTGCACACCCCTGCAAAACAAAGTTAGACGCCTCTACTTTCTTTGCATATTTTACGTGGTTTGGGGCTTTCAATAAGTGTCGTTCTAACTTACGAACAAGAACCACAACATTGATACTAGCATTGTTGATTACCCGTTGTAAATTGGATCTTAACTATGCTAGGAGAAACAGGCACCCGCAAAGCCACTTATGCAATACAAGTTGCATGTCAAACGTGGAGCAAGTCTCATGAACGATGTCATGTAAGGTTAGCCCGGGCCGCTTCATCCCAACATACCGCAAGATGCAAAGTACACAAAAAGCAATCTACAATAAAAGCATCAACGCCCACAATGACCATTGTGTTCTACTCGTGCAACAGATCTACATATAGACACGGCTCTGATACCACTGTAGGGGTTCGTAGCATGGAAAACAAAAATTTTCTATCGCATACAAACAAACAAGCCAAGATCTATCTACTAGATTGTAGCAACGAGTCGATGGAATAACTCACCCTCGAAGATTCCAAAGTGTTTAACGAGAGCAGATTCTCGTGGGTGATGTAGTCGTACTCTTTCCGATCTCAAGATCGCGTAGACGATCCTTCCGGCGCCACGTTCCAGCAGCGCTCCCGCAGTCGGTCACACGTTCGGTACTCGACGAAGACCTTCCTCTCCCTTGTTCCAGCAGGCAGCGGAGGTTGTAGCACTCTCCTCGCGATTCCGGCAGCACAACGGCGTGGTACCGGAAGTAGAGGGGAAATCCCGCAGGGCTTCGCCTTAAGCCGGTGCGAGTATGGTGGAGCTTATGAGAGAGGCTATTAGTGGTCTAGTAATTAGACACACCAATTAGAGGGCTCTAAACCAATTAGAAGGCTCTAAACCGCTGGCTAAAGCAATTAGAAGCTCTAAACCAAAACGGCTCTAAACCGGAGGTAGAAGATAGGAACTTGTGTGTGCTAGGAGGGAGCCCTGCCCCTCCTTATATAGGTGGGAGGGCTGGCCGGCCAAGGGGAGGAGAGACCCTCCCCAAGTCGGCTTGGTGGGGCGCCGGCCAAGGGAGGAACCCTCCTCCAATTCGGCCTCCACCAATCCTCCTCTCTTCCCACTTCCCAAAATTGCCGTTTGACTTTCAAACTAGCCGTTTGACTTTTCAATTTAGGATTTAAATAAACCCTTTATTTTGGACAGCAAGAACACCTAGTACATGATGCAATCATTCCAACTTACAATGACACATTCATGTACCCTTCCCCCTCCGGAGTGCCGGACATTCCGGGACCTTCTAGAATGTTCCCGATGAAAACACCGGAACCATTCCCCAACTCCGAAACGGGACTTTCCTTATATGAATCTTATTCTCCGGACCATTCCGGATCACCTCGTGATATCCCGGATCCCATCCGAGACTCCGAACAACATTCGGTCTCTTTCTCATAATACCATAACTACTCAAACAACGTCGAATCCTTAAGTGTGTCTCCCTACGGTTCGTGAATTATGCGGACATGATCGAGACACTTCTTCGAACAATAACCAATAGAGGAATCTGGAAATTCATATGGCTCCCACATATTTCTACGATTACTTTGCGATCGAATGAACCACTTACATACGATACCAATTTCCCTTTGTCTCACGATATGTTACTTATCCGAGGTTATGATCGTCGGTATCTCTGCATACCTAGTTCAACCTCGTTACCGATAAGTACTCTTTTCTCGTTCCCGTGATATGTGATCCCTTGTGACCATGTCACATGCTTGCAAGCTAATTGGATGACATTCCACCGAGAGGGCCCAGAGTATATCTATCCGTCATGTGGATGGACAAATCCCACTCTTGATCCATGTGTTTCAACCAATACTTTCCGAACACTTAATGCCACCTTTATAGCCACCCAGTTACGGTGTGGTGTTTGATGTTATCAAAGCATCCATCCGGCAAAGGTGATATGCATGATCTCATGGTCGAAGGAATTAGGTTACTATGTATCAGAAAGCATATAGCAATTGAACTATTGAAATGACTTGATCTTTATGCTACGCTTATCTATAGGAGTATGTCCACCATATCATTCTCCTAACGATATGATCTTGTTGTTGATAACATCTCAATGTTCATGATATGGAAACCACAATCATTTAATCAACCAACAAGCTAGTGAAGTATAGAGGCTATACTAGGGACTTCAATTTAAGTTTATAGTTCACACAAGTATTAATGTTTCCTTGTTAATACTATTATAGCATGAATATAAACATTTATCATAAACACAAAGATATAATAATAACTATATTTATTATTGCCTCTAGGGCATATCTCCAACACATCCTTCACCTTTAGGGGGGACAGTCTAATGATCAATTTCCCCGTAGCGCATGCGGAGCACACGAAATCATCGGGATTCGGGAAATTTTTCACATTAACATTATGACCATTCGAGTTGTTAATTATATTTCTTATCATCCTAATACCGGGGTGGCCTAACCTATCATGCCAAAGGCAGAATAGTTCAGAACTTCTAAAGACAGTCTTAAGGGTAGTGTAAATAGGTGGTGCTACTATCTTAGTGTAGTATAGCCTAGTAGCTAATGAAGTGAGTCTTTCGACAACATGTTTACCATTTTCGTCGCGCTTGGTAATGAGTAGGAACTCCTTTCCATTCTCATCATCATCGATCTCTACATGGAAACCATTTGCGCGGATGTCTCTAAAACTCAAGAGAGTACGAGTCGACTCCGAGTACAACAATGCCTCTTCAATGATCAGAGTTGTTCCATTTGGGAGTATGATAGTTGCTCTTCCGGAGCCAACTATATTCGGACCGCAGCCGGCGATCGTCATTATGTTACCAGGGTTTTTGGTAATAGACTAAAAGTACTTTGTTTTTCTCAAGATGGTATTTGCGGTGCCGCTATCAGCAAGGCACGTTTCCTCCATTTGGGCGCCACACGAAATATAGTGCCTAATTAATATAATGGAGCGAGGAAGATGCTACATGAAGTAAGTAAAACACATAAACATTTCAGAACATAACACAACCAAATAATGGAATAAATGAATGAAATGAATGTCATCCAATCGCCGAAAACAAATAAATGTTATGCTCTCATAGAGCTTACAACCATATCGAAGAATTGTATCAGATTATTTGCGGAAAGAAATCGTAACAACAAAAAGGAGCTCGGGTGGATTCAGCAAAGAAACCATCAATCTCAGCCTGTATCTCAAGATCGTTGAGCTTCTCTTCGTTGGCTATCATCATCGAGGCAGTAGAAATGTCTAGCTGGGGCGGGGGGGGGGGGGGGGCACGACGTGCTCAACCTCCATGGGCACAGTGGCGTTCGTGGGTACCGCTAAAGGTGATGCCACTTGTGCTACGTCCTGCGCCACTACGGGCACGACGAGGTGCGCCTCACGCTTAGGGGCCAAACACTGCCTGAAGAAGTGAGTCTTGGAACCACAACAGAAGCAGTCCTGGGGCCTTGCCCGCCTTGCGTTGCTTGGCCGGGTTGGAGGAGTTGGGGCCCTTCTTGCCTCGCCTCTTGTGGATGGGCTTGCGCACCTTGTAGGCGCCGGCATTAGCCTCATGACTTAGGCCCCCCCGCGAAGGGTTGCGCGGAGAAGTTCTTTTTGAGAACATTATCCCGCGCCTCGGCCACCTGGAGAGCATCAATAAGCGCTGCATATTTCGTGAATCCTTCCTGGCGAAAATTTCGCGAGGACTGGATGTTGTCCGGGTGGAATATGGAGAGAGTTTTGTCTATCTTCTGCTGATCTGTGGTACTGGTACCACACAACTGAAGAATGGTACAAATCCGGTGTAACCTGAAGTTGTACTCTCCCACGGTCTTGAAGTCCGCAAACCTCAGACGAATCCAATCTGCCTCCGCCTGTGGC
Source organism: Avena sativa (assembly GCA_916181665.1). Lineage (NCBI taxonomy): Eukaryota > Viridiplantae > Streptophyta > Magnoliopsida > Poales > Poaceae > Avena > Avena sativa. The sequence goes on from OV702280.1 coordinate 433,729,408, forward strand.
TGAATGGTGTACTTGAGCCTAAAGAACCGCTTGTTGAGGGCGGTCCAAAGGGCAGAAGCACTCCGTTCTGTCATGTACTCATTCTTGAGAGTCTCACACATGTGATGGCGGAGGAAATGCAGGGCTTTGGCGTTGTCCGCCGGGATGGTGGTGCTGAGGGCCGTCGGGGTCCCCGCAATCAGCGCATCCTTGATGCATCGGCCCTCGAGGACGATCTCAACGTCCGAGGCCCAAGTCAGGTAGTTCAGCCTATCCTGGGTCAACTCCGGGAACTCGCGGCTGACAATTCCGGTCATCTACAATTTATGCAAAGTGTGTAAGATTACAGCAGGTAATCGGTTGCATAAATGCGATAATCGATACAATTATTCAAATATGACGGCGTTCCAAAATTTAAATTAAAAATGGTACAAGCTAACTATGTAATACCAAGAATTAAAAGTATAAAAACATTCAATTATTGCAGTAAAACATAGTACAAAAGCTTGTACAAAATAAATGGTGTAATGTACACGTTCTAAACATGAAACAAACTGTCTGAAAAATAGATTTCAGAGGCTATTTTTCGTTCAGGTCATCAGCTGGCCGAAGAACAGAGGCCAAAACAGGTTGACAGCCATCTGTATAGCTCCATTTATTTTCGTGCATGCCTCATGTGCCAGAAAACAGCCTGATCGTTCGCCTCCGGGTGGGTCAGCCCACCCCACACTGTCCCAGCCCGATGAACGGGGAACGGAGCTAGGTCTTCCTAGCTCCCGAGTGGGACGGCGACGGTGGCAGCTGGCCGCGCCGGCGACGGAGCAAGCGCTCAAGGCGGATCAGATTATGTAGGGTTAATTTGTTGTATTAGCTGCTGCCGATCTATACTCATCTTGGACCAATCATTGGGGCCCAGCAGCATTTAGCCCACATGCAGCAGCACGCGCTGCCAGCAGTGCACGCCCGGCCGGCCAGGAGTAGCACGTGCGCAGCCAGCAGCAACAGTGAGGGCGTGTCGCGCGCGGCCAGCAACGTGCGGACGCCGCGCCCAGCAGAGCCTAGCAGCATGCGCGCGGTGTTGCTGCCATGCACCAGGGCCGAGCGGCCAGCGGCAAGCGCGCGGGGTCGGCTGAGGCACATGCACCAGGGCCGAGCGGCATACGCGACGCGGCGCGGCCAGCGACCATGCGGGCCGACAGCGGTGCGCGGCGGCGCTCGCGGTCAGCAGCGGCACGCGGCGGCCAGCGGGGCCATGCACGCGGCGACTCTCGCGGTCAGCAGCGGCGCGCGGCGGCCAGCGAGGCCATGCACGCGGCGGCTCTCGCGGTCAGCAGCGGCCGACGAGGTGTGGCTAGCAGCGGGCGCGGCGACAGCTAGCAGCGGCGCATGCGTGCGGCGTGCGGCCGGCGAGCGGCCATGGTGGCAAGCAGCGGCCAGCGAGCCAGTGCGCGGCGGCGCTCGTGGCCAGCTGAGCCGATACGCGGCGGCGCTCGGCCAGCAGGGCCGTGGCTGTCAGTTTGCGTTCCCTAATTTCTGGCCATCGTGGCCATGGCAGTTTATGTCAATAGAAAAAAAATCAATTCAGATTAATATGATCTACTAATTAAGATCGACATAGTTTATACAATCGGCACAACACGTGCTTAGCGGTACCGTGATCAGCCGAATCACGCGTGTACCCTGCTCCTATAGTACAGTCAACAAGATCCTGATCCGAGAGTGAATAAATCGACATTGGCCGACGACAGCAGGTCAGCTCGACTCCCGGAAAGAAAATCCGCACCATAGATGGAATCTGATCTACAAACTAAACGCAAAAATTGAAAGAAAATCGCATGACGAATCCATTTTTGCGGTCAATTTCGGATTACCTTCAACGAAAGCCTGCGTGATGCAGGCTCGACGGTGGCTCGACGAAGAGACACGTGCTAATAACGTGTTGAACAACACCTGTCGGCTGGCCGGTCCCGAGGCTGCTCCACAGCGGGAAGAAGACTGGAGTCGAAGGCACACAAAGAATACACAAGAATTGACACAGGGAAGTAGAAGCTTTATTGATATGTCTCTGGTAAAACTGCATACAATAATAGCCCCTCTATTTATAGATTAAAGGAGATAGATACCCACATTGGCTAACCCTAAACTGATAGAGACCACACGTATACTGTACTTCTCATATGGACAAGTGTGTCGCCTATTGTCTCTGATCTCGTCCTCGAGGCTTGGAGAGAAACCAGACCTAGATTAGGGATCCGCACCGCCGCCCTCCCACCAATCCCCTTCCCCGCGGGCCATGGCTCCCTTCCCTGACTGGGCTATGCTGGACCGATTAGTTGTACGCCGGGACGACCTCAACGTCGACGACCCAACCGTGGCCTCCGGCAGCGGCTCCGGGGACCACGCGATCCACGTCGGATTCCAGCTCCACGGGCCGCCGCGGGTATCCCGCATCCTCCTGCGGGTCGACGCCGGCGCGTCGTCCTTCAACGACTTCCGCGTCGTCGCCGCCCACCGTGACGCTTTGCTCCTTCACATGTCATACATCATCGAAGTGCGCCACGGCCGCACGCTCCGCAAGTGCGCGATGATCAACTTCTTCCTCTTCAGCGCCGCCTGTACCGGTGACTCGTCTCGGCCGTCGCTCGACCTGCTCCCCGCTCTCGACGGGACGGAGGCCGAGGTCCGGACCCTGATCGAGGCGGAGGCCTTCGTCATGACGAACCAGCGAGAACGGAGGTCCAAGGGCTTGGATCTTGGCGTCGTGCGCCGCGGTGAGAAGGAGTTCGCAGTCGCCGAGCTCCAGATCAGCTGGTCTGAGAAGCCACCAGAGCTCCACGTGTTCTGTCCGTCCAGATCGAGCAAGTGGGAGATCCAGCAGCCGCCGCTCATACCCGTGGGTTGCGTGGACGATATTTCCTTGCGACGGCTGCTGTTCTACTGGAATGCGGACAAGGTTGTCACCTTTGGGAGCTCAATCTGCTGGATCGATTACTGCCATGGCATCATTTTTTGTGATGTGCTTGACGACAGTCCAGTGCTCTACTACAAGGAATTCCCTGCAAAAGTGCCAAACCTGTATGACAACTGCCATGGTACTGGATGGGTTGATGCGTGCCAGACAGTCGGTGTTACCAGCTGTGGCTCCATGAAGTATGTCACAATTGTGCGTAACGACGGTGAGATTACAGGGGAGTTCAAACATTTTACCCCTTCTGGTTTCACTGTCACCTCTTGGACTCTAAGGAGAACAGAAGTGAATAAGATGGAGTGGGAAAAGACTGATGAGATTACATCGGATGATATCTGGTCTCTTGATGGTTTCCAGAGTCTGCCCCGCACCCCATTGGAATTTCCTCACATTGGCATGGATGACCCCAATGTTGTTTGCTTTGTGTTGAGCCAGAGGGTGGAAGGGAAGTGTTATTCTCAGAGCTGGGTGGTTTCTATTCACTTGAGCAGCAAGGCAGTTAAGGCCTCACATCCATATGCTAATCCAGAATTAGAAGAAACCGATATCTCTCTTGAGACTGACTTTTCAAAAACAAAGTACTGGTACTTTGAGTCCTTTCTTCCCACTGAGTTCACCAAGTACCTGAATCTGCTTAGCAACAGGTAATTAATTTCTGCTCGTATGTGTATTTCCACGCCCGTATGGAGTTTAATCACATCTATGCATTGTGAAGGCGTGTCATGCATGCACACTCTTGTCCGCACTTTTATGTTTGAATCAATCAAGCCATTTACTAGTTTTTTTCTACTTTTGAGTAAAATTACCTGTGAAATGCCCCTTCTTATTCAGAGTATAAGATATTCAAGACATTGACATTGTCTTCAAAGTAATACATTTACCATAACGAATCTAGTATTATGAATTTTTGCCAATGTTGGTAATTCTTTTTCCACTTGAATTGCTTTTATAGAATGGCATTAGTGGAACCAGAATCTTGTATTTTCTGCAAGGTTTCATGTTTGAATTCTTTTGGCTTGTGCTAATTATGTTTTACGTGTCATGAAAAAGAGTGTACATGATGCAAAACCATTTTTTAAGTTAAAGCTTATGCTCTTCATAGTTAAGCTGAGTAACACAATCAACCGAATTTTACTGCTGTGTTGTCTCATTGTTCTGTGAAACACGATAGTCTGCTCTTAATCACCGACTGTCATTCTTTCAATGTAATCTGTAGTAAGCGGGAGTGGGTAACTTCATAGTGCCACATGAGGAACTTAAAAATGCATAATATCAAGGCTACGTATGGTAATGGATTCGCTACAAACGCCTTGATTTTCTTGGGTTGGGTTTAAATGTACAATTGACTGGACTCAAATGGATTGAGAGGCACCAGGGATAGGTTTGGTCGCGTCTGCCTTGTAGTTGGTTTGCTTGAGTGGGTTTTTTTTAGTTAGCTTCTGGGTTGAGGCTCTGGTTTGCAGCAATCTCTATTCCCCTGCGTTAACTGATATCCGTCACCGTGTTTCCCTCCTTCCCTGATCTCTGTTGGTTTCTTCTTTCTTAAACATGAGCAATTAGGTTTATTAATTGGGTCTGATTACTATCCGATCTATTGTTGTCATTGTGCAATCAACTGAGTCTGTCAGGTCAAGAATTTCATGTGGTGTATAAGGTGTATAGTTTCAGCTTATCATACCGAAGCTGTTCATATGGAATGTAAACTATTGAGTGTTGGTCCATTGAAGCATGTACCTTTACTGGATAACTTGTCCACATGCACAAATTTTTACACCCTTGATTTAGCTCATAATGGACAGTCTTTGTTTCATATTGTTATTTGTACCGTACTGATTTGAAATAAGCAAAGGATATTCCATTGACTGAATGGTGTGCTCAACACTTGTGTGCAGGACTGACCTTATCCATAATGAATCAAGACCTGGAAAGAGGAAGTTTATGGAAGGTGGCAAACATTTGGAGCTCACGGGATAATGTAGGGTGATACTTCTTCAAACATCCAGATATTCAATGGAAACATCAAGACTGCATGCATGATCACTGCAAGAGCAGGGCGACGCCAGGGGCTCCCGCGCCGCCACCAGACACCCATCCCCCCCCCCACGTCTGCCTCTCTTGCCGCCGCTGCCGCCGGCCCTCGCCGCGGTGGCGGCGGCCCCCAGCCTTCGAAGGAGGTTTGGGGTGGTGGTTGCCGGAGGTTTCCGTTGGATCTGCTGGGGCAAAGATTGTCGGCGTACTAACGTGCAGCGGCTAGGGCGGCGTCCCTGGTCGGGGTGGTGGCGGAGATCCTCTCCCGGCGGCGCCATGGCCGGCAACAGAGGTAGGGGTGGACCTGGTGGCCAGGGACGAAACCCTAGATTAAAATCTGGGTGTCTTCTGTGCCGTCCCCCAATTCCTTTTTGATGCATGGTTGGGCCGGATCCGGTGGAGGATCGATCCTGCTCTGCCGCTGCCTTTCTCGATGCTAGCCTAGCCCAAGGGCTGCTGCTACGGGTCGGAGCGACGGATCTTGCAAGTTGCCGGGCGGTGGCGTGAGGGCTGCCGGCTAGGCATGAATAATGGTGCTGGTCCTCGGATCTCTCGCACATCAATACGAACATATACTTGATGCGTGCCTAATGGATCTGTCTGGAGTGTCTAGTTCTGGAAGGCTCTGCCGGCGAACTCCCATGGGCGCATCATGTCTAGAGATTGTTGGATCAGAAGGAATTCGGTCGTGCGCACCTGTGTTTTTTGCTGGCCATTTGGTTTCAGATGGAGCGTGGTGAAGCTCTGCTACTTGTTACCATCATGTGTCATGTCTTTGACAATTCATGATGAAGTCAGATGTGAAGAATTTCATGAGGACAGGAACATAAGGGCTAGCTATGGTGGATTGAGTCTTTGGGTGTTGAGGATCTGGCTTGGTGATCTTTGACTCGCAGCAGCGTCCGTTAGAGGGGGTGGCAACACAGGAGATGTTCACAGTCTTTTCTTGCAGGGTGAAAATCTAAAGTTTGGCCTTTATTGGTTGTGCCTGGCAATGACCTTGCTGAAGACATTGTTTTGCGAGCGAAGACTTCCTCCAGGGTGAAAACCTAGGATCTTTGATCGGGCGACGACAACGCTTGAACACTGTTTTCTTCTTAGACGCGTCGTTTTTGGAGGGGTTGGACTCTAGTGTTGTTTTGGTGGTGTCAGTATCGCTGCTGCTAAGAATCTGATTGCTTTAGCGGGATTTTTCTTTTTTTGTAATTCTTTTTTTTGCTGTGTGCATCTATAATACCAATAGGGTAATGTGTTGTTGCAGAGGCCGGGTGTAATTGGTATCGTGTGATATTAATATATGCTCTTTTCCAAAAAAAAATGATCACTGCAAGAGCTGAAATTGCAGTTTATGTTCAATGTAAACTTTATATATTTGCCACTTTGCAATGTATGCGAGATGAAAGAATGTTAAGGTTCCACTCTTTATTTCATCATGCATCAACAGTGTCATAGGATTTCAATACAAAACCCATATTAGGCCCACTGACTTTGTTGCAGCTAAATTTGGTGTTTTGACAATGATTGCCGTATACATTTCACATGTCGTGAACTTCACACATTCGAGCAAAGTTTGAGGAGTGTTTGAGAATTTTTGTCAAGACCAATGTAACCAAGATTTTTTCTTCCATTTTGGAACATGAGCTTCTCTATCTCTACTACTACCTCCGTTTCGGTTTATAAGACAAATACGTAATTTAAGAAAATAGTTTGACCATAAATATGGTCAACAATATATGAATCATATCACAAAAATTATACCATTGAAAGCATATTTTGAATACGAATCTAATGGTATAATTTTTGTTAAATAAAGTTTGTATTTTGTTGACCAAATTTATGGGCAAACTATTTTCTTAAAGTACGTAAATGAGAATAGAGGGTGGTATGTAAAAAGACTTTAGTTGTTCAGTTTTCTGCCAACAGCCCACTAAGTCATTTCTTTTGCCCATCGTCTCGTTCGTCGTCCCAAACCCCCTCGTTACGACCACCATCCGATTTTCTCCATCTCGTCCGGTGATCTCTGCAGGGGCGCAGATGGATCTCTGCAGGTACGATGCAGGGTGAAAGTGACCGCTAATTTGGTTTCTGAACTGAAGTGCAAACATGCCTCAAAGTCAGCTATTGCTAGTAGTCTGGTACTTTTAACAAGATAAAACTTTTGTGCAACTAATTTCTGGATTTAGTGTTCATGAAGGTTAATCGATTAGCAAGCAACCATATGACACATGAGCTTGCTAGGCTAGGTCGTAGTGTCGTGTGGGCAGGTGTTCGTTGATTAAGAGAGTGCGAGGCCGATGCCGTCGCCAGGAAATTTTTGGACCTCGCGCCCTTTGTTAGACCGAAGGCTCCCGAGGAAACAACCAGGACTAGGCCTCTTGTAAGCTGCAATTATACTTTACAAAAACGCTTGTGTTTTACAGTCCAATCGCAAGAAACTACTATACAATTTTGTATTTTAGTACTGTTCTATTGCAAGAGACTAAATTGTCGACCTGTTTGATGTGTGTGTTCATGACATGCCAAAGTGCCCTCGTCGAACCGCAGGTTGCCGGCTCTCAGGGCTGCGTCCCAGCAGACTAGCTAATTTGGTGCTCCCATTGTTTATCCACGAAGGTTTGTCTTGAAACCAACTGACTTGAATGGTGGTAAATTTTAAATTTTATATATCAAGGTTTTTATTTTGTGTGACGATTTGCAGACGAAGAGGACACTCCAATTGGTGCTAGTTCTAGTGTTATTCCTTATGAGCTTTACAGGGAAATTATGCATGCGATTGGTCCTTATGAGCTTGAAGACATTGATGTGGTTATTCACCTTGCCAATAGAGAGCAAGTTTGCCCCATTGGTATTGTATAAGAGATGTGGAGGTCCTTTGTGGTAAGATTAAATATCCTGCTGATTTTTTAGTACTTGGTAAAGAAGCTAGTAAAATATATCCTATCATCTTTGGTAGACCCTTCCTTAATACTTGTGGGGCTATCATAGATTGTAGAAAGGAAAAAGTTTTGACTAAGTTTGCTGGAGAATCTTATGAGTTTAATTTTTCCAAATTTGCCAAAACCGCTTATGAAAATGAATTACCTGATGAGGATTTCAAGGCAACTCTCTGCTATTTCTCTTGCTCCTAATAATGCTTTGCAGCAGTTTATGGAAGATCATGAAAGTGATGCCTTTATGAAGGAAAGAGATGAGATTGATGCGGTTTTCCTTCGTCAGTCTGAGTTACTTAAGCATAATTTACCTGTTAAAGATTTGGGTACCACACTACCACCCAAAGGGGATCCTGTTTTCGAATTAAATCCTTTACCTGATATCTTAAATATGTTTATCTTGATGATAAGAAGATATATCCTGTTATTATTAGTTCTAAACTTTCAGGAAAAGAAGAAGAAAGGCTATTGGAGGTATTGAAGAAGCACCGAGGAGCTATGGGTTATACTCTTGATGATTTAAAAGGAATTTCTCCCACTATATGTCAGCATGCTATTAATATTGAGCCTGATGCAAAACCAGTTGTTGAGCACCAACGCCGTCTGAATCCTAAAATGAAGGAAGTGGTAAGAAATGAGGTATTAAAACTCCTTGATGGTGGTATTATTTATCCTATTGCTGATAGTCAATGGGTTAGCCATGTTCATTGTGTTCCCAAGAAAGGAGGAATTACTGTTGTGCCTAGTGAGGATAATGAGCTTATACCCCAGAGAGTAGTGGTTGGGTATAGAATGTGCATTGATTTTAGAAAGATTAATAAAGTTACTAAGAAAAATCATTATCCTTTGCCCTTTATTGATCAAATGCTTATGAGGTTGTCCAAAAAGACTCACTTTTGCTTTCTTGATGGTTATTCTGGGTTTTCTCAAATCGATGTGAAAGCACAGGACCAGGAGAAAACCACTTTCACTTGTCCTTATGGTACTTATGCTTATAGGCGTATGCCTTTTGGTTTATGTAATGCTCCTGCTACCTTTCAGAGATATATGTCTGCTATCTTTCATGGTTTTTGTGAAGAAATTGTGGAGGTTTTCATGGACGATTTTTCCGTCTATGGAACTTCTTTTGATAACTGTTTGCATAACCTTGATAAAGTTTTGCAGAGATGTGAAGAAACCAACCTTGTTCTTAACTGGGAGAAATGTCATTTCATGGTTAATGAAGGAATTGTTCTTGGACACAAGATCTCTGAAAGAGGTATTGAAGTTGACAGAGCTAAAATTGAAGAAATTGAGAAGATGCCTTGTCCTAGGGATATCAAAGGTATTCATAGTATCCTTGGTCATGCTGGTTTCTATAAGAGATTTATTAAAGATATCTCCAAAATTTCAAAGCCCCTTACTAATCTTCTTCAAAAAGATGTACCTTTTGTTTTTGATGATGATTGTAAGGAAGCTTTTGAAACTTTGAAAAAAGCTTTAACAACTGCTCCTATAGTCCAACCACCTGATTGGATTTTACCTTTTGAAATCATGTGTGATGTTAGTGACTTTGCTGTGGGTGCTGTCCTTGGACAACGTGTTGACAAGAAGCTGAATGTTATTCATTATGCTAGAAAGACTCTTGATGCTTCTCAAAATAATTATGCTAATACAGAAAAAGAGTTCTTAGCTGTAATCTTTGCTTGTGATAAGTTTAGACCTTATATTGTTGATTCTAAGGTTACTATTCATACTGACCATGCAGCTATTAAGTACCTTATGACAAAGAAGGACGCTAAGCCTAGGCTTGTAAGGTGGGTGTTGCTTTTGCAAGAGTTTGATCTGCATATTGTGGATAGGAAAGGTGTTGATAATCCTGTTGCTGATAACTTATCTCATTTGGAAAACATTCTTTTGACCCTTTGCCTGTTAATGATAATTTTCCAAATGAGCAGTTAGCTGCAATAAGGGTAAGTCCACATGAAAATCCTTGGTATGCTGATTATGCTAACTTTATTGTTTCGAAGTATTTGCCTCCAATCTTTACAGCCTAGCAAAGGAGGAAATTCTTCTATGATCTAAGGCATTACTTTTGGGATGACCCACACCTATATAAAGGAGTAGATGGCATTATGAGAATATGTGTTCCCGAATTTGAACAACAAGAGATATTGAGAAAATGTCATGGCAGTGCTTATGGAGGACATCATGCTTGGGATAGGACTGCACAGAAGGTTTTACAATCTGGATTTTATTGTCCTACTCTTTTTAAAGATGCAAGGAAGTTTATCTTATCATGTGATGAATGCCAACGAGTAGGTAACATCTCTAGACGCAATGAAATGCCTATGAATTATTCTCTTGTTATTGAACCTTTTGATTGTTGGGGATTCGACTTTATGGGGCCTTTTCCTCCTTCAAAAGGGTATACTCATATTCTTGTTGTTATTGACTATGTTACAAAGTGGGTAGAAGCCATACCTACGAGCAGTGCTGATGGTAAGACCTCTTTGAAAATGCTCAAAGATGTCATTTTTCCTAGGTTCGGTGTACCTAGATATCTCACGACTGATGGAGGCTCCCATTTTATTCATGGGGGCTTTAGAAAAACTCTCGCTAAGTATGATGTAAACCACAGAATAGCTTCAGCTTATCACCCCCAAACTAGTGGGCAAGTAGAATTTTCCAATAGGGAAATTAAATCTATCTTGTAGAAGACTGTCAATAGGTCTAGAAAAAATTGGGCTAAAAAGTTGAATGATGCTTTGTGGGCTTATAGAACTGCTTATAAAAATCCTATGGGGATGTCTCCTTACAAAATGGTCTATGGGAAAGCTTGTCACTTGCCTTTAGAATTAGAACACAAAGCTTATTAGGCAGTGAAAGATTTGAATAGAGATTTTAGACTTGCTGGTGAGAAAAGACTGCTCGATTTAAGTAATCTAGATGAGTGGAGAGGGGAAGCTTACGAAAATGCTAGGCTCTTTAAGGAAAAGTAAAAAAGATGACATGATAGGAGAATTCTCAAAAGGGAGTTCCATGTTGGTGAGAAAGTTGTTTTGTATAGGTCTCGTCTCAGATTTTTTGCAGGGAAACTACTCTCCAAATAGGAAGGACCTTTTGTTATCAAGGAAGTGCACCGTTCAGGTGCCATCAAAATCTGTTCTCTAAAGGATGACACAACACAGGTGGTTAATGGTCAAAGATTAAAACATTATATTTTCGCAATGAAAAAGTGGATGTCATTCAAATGGTGACTCCAGAAGAATTTATCAAGAACCAAACACCACAAACTACAGAGTTCGTCTTTGAATAGGTAAAAGTGGTGAAAACAGAAGGTTCGTGAAACTCCAAGTTTTTTATATTTTTGATGTTTTTAATACATAAGGGACGTTACGGGACGAAATTGAAGAGGAAACGAAGCCCGGGGTGGACAAACCCACCCCAGGCGCAGGCCCAGCCTGGTCACGCCTAGAGGGGGTTTGACTCCCCTGAAATCCGTCTCCGCTTCGTTTCTGTGTCAAAACCTTCCTTATGCATTGAAACTTCGTAATATATAAACCCCGGGATCCCCCGAGGTTCGTGCATTGTGTTCTCGTTGTGTTTTCGTTTCGATCTGTCTCTGTCAGGAAATCTTCTCAAGTTTAGAGCAAAACTCGGAGCTAATCCGTACTCTTACTTTTGAGTTCGAGGAACTAAGGAAGTTGATTGAGGAGCTTATCAAGAGAACGCCACCACCACCAAGGGAGTAAATCGTCATCAGGTTTTGCATCCCCTTGGCTTGTTCCAAGCTTGGGGGAGTGCCGCGGTATCACCACCATTATCTTTCATATTTTACCTTTTTAGTGGATTCACATCTGTGGTAGAGAGGTTATCTTATATTTTGGTTTGCATGTGGAAGTATCTCTCCTTTAGTTGATTATCTATGTATCCCTTGGTGTGAGTGTCTTTATTGGAATATTAATGAGAAGTCTCATCTTTTACTTTTTGCACTTCTTATTTTTGTTTGTAATCTCTATTGTATAATAGATCTTGTTGTTCAGTATTGGCACCACTTTGGGATCATCAAGTGGATCTAAATTGGTTTTGGCAAACCGAGTTCTGGTCAGTGGCATTAGTTTGAAAGAAAAGAAAGAAAGAAAAAGCTTACAGGTATTTGGTATCATTTGTTTTCTTTCTTATTGGCTCATAAGCTTAGTATTCTTTATTTAAGATTATTTTATGTCTTCAAGGGAGATTGCATGTTTGGCTTTATTACTTGTATGTTTTCTTGCTTCTTTCAACTCTCTTGCTTGCTACCCAGCCTTGCTAGCCAGAAACCTGTTTTGAGAAGGCATACTTCTCATGTTTCCAAAATCCTTTGAACCAAATTTTTTTGCCACTTGTGTCCACCATATCTACATAATAGCTATTGCTATTCCTAGTAAATTCTCAAGCTTCATCTACCTTTCGAATTAAAAAGTATTTTGTTATGTGAAAACTAGTTAGTAAAACTATCACGAACTTGATGGCACACTTTATTGACTTGCCCCTAATAAACTTGAACCATTGTGGACATCGAAGTTGTATATGCTTGCATCTATACGTTGGGATTAGCAGAACCGTGCTGTCACGGGAAACGTTTTCAACATTGCACTTGTACCTTGTCGTACATAGTTGATATCATGCTCTTTTGTCTATGGATGTCAACGGTGTGAAATAAAGAGGGGACTTGTAAGTCCATGGAGTTTGTATTATGTGTTAGAGAAACGCCTGAGCCGCTAGCCTAAGCCATGCTTAATCATGGTGGAAACTTGCAGCATCACCATAGTGAGTCATCTATGAAGCATCCTCAATAAAAAGCTATACACATAGTAAATAAAAAGATTGTTGAGATGCTCATTGTCTGCTTGCCTTGTCATTTTGGTTATGAGAAAGCTCCTGTACCATGTGCAAGGGGTACGCCGTTGGCGGTTCTCAATGATATGCAAATACTTACAATGACAAGAACTTACCTGGACCCAAAGTTGAGTATGCATGAGGAGTGGCCCTCATATTCAAGGGACATGAGATTGCAAACTTATATTTCATCAAGCATATACTCCATCTTTGTCCACTTTAACTTTAATCATCTAAAGATGCTTATGATAGGGGCAATGAGGGCTCAAAGCTAGTAAGTACCATAATCTTTTGGAAGCTCTTTATGACTTGTAATCCCTGTTACCCTCTAAGAAGGGACCTTTCTCCTAGTTACCAGTTTGAGTCAGTAAACCTACTTCCTCTCTATCTCCAGCAAGCATTTGAGTTGTTGTGTTTCAAGCATTCATATGGTAATTTATTCAATCATGTTCTATATCTTCCTTGTTTGCACAAAACTCTTATCTATTGAGTATAACTTTGAAAACCTTCACTTGTGAAAAACTTTTTTAAGCAAAGAGTGCTCCTGTTTTGAAACTTCTACAAAAGGTCTTTGTAAAACTGTTTGCCAGGTGTTCTCTGATCAAGAACAAGTTTTCCAATTCCAATTATGATTTATCTTTATGCATCTCTATTGTGACTGATGTACTTGGTTGCAAGCTAAGTTATATAATGGTGAGTTGCTTTCTTCTATGAGTTGTGCAATGGTAAGTGTGATGCTTCTTGTTCGTATTCTTTTTATTGACACTTCACTCCATAAACCTATGGGCATGTTTACTGAGCTCAGTATTCGCTTGGGGACAAGCGGAGTCTAAGCTTGGGGGAGTTGATACGCCCAATTTGCATCACCATTCTATATCATAATTTACCTCTATTCATTGATATTTGTCTTATTATGAGGTATTACTTATGGATTTTCATCTTTTTATGCATGTTGGATGATTCCTGGAGGATGGACTGCCGGAGTTTGGATTCTGATGGAAAAGACGACGTTTCGATGCAATTTTGCGAAGATCAGAAAAATACCAGAAAAATATGGAAACATATTATTTTATCGGAAGACGAAGGAAGCCAGAAGGAGGAGCGAAGGGGGGGCCTCAGGGGGCCCACACCCCCTAGGCGCGGGCCCACCTGACCCCGCGCCTAGGGTGGGTTTGGCCCACCTGCTCGGCCTCCGACTCCGCCCCTTCGCCTATATCTTCCCTACGGAACCCTAACACCGGGGGAGCGACCACAAATAGACTTCCACCGCCTCTGGGAGATGGAAAACACCGAGAGAGAAAGATCTCTCCGGCAGATAGATTTCTGCCGGGGAATTCCTTCCCGGAGAGGGGAGACCGTCGCCATCAACACCATCATCAAACTAGGCTTCATCGGGATCATCATCATCATCATCCACACCATCATCTCCACCAGCACCATCATCACCACCCCGTCTCGCTGTAATAATTGTGTTGAATATTGCTTAGTTCATTAGGGGAAACTTTCCCGGTGTTAATTACTATTGTAGTTGATGCTTGCGAGTGGAACCATTGGATTATTGTTTATGTTCAGATTGTTATCCATTATCATATCATATTTGATCTCGATCCATATTATGTCTTGTGAGTAGTTCGTTTAGTTATTGAGGACATGGGAGAAGTCATGTTGTTAGTAGTGAATCTGTGATGAGTTATTATTCAATGGTTTAGTATTTAAGTTGTGGTGCTATTCTTCTAGTGGTGTCATGTGAACGTCGACTACATGATACTTCACCATTTATGGGCCTAGGGGAATGCATTGTGTATCTGGCTACTAATCGTGGGGTTTCTGGAGTGACAGAAACCTGAACCCCCGTTAGGACACCATTGCAAAAGGGAGTGTAGGATCTCAGAGTTTAAGGCTCTAGTTAGATTTATATCTTAATTACATTCCTATAGTTACGGATGTTTGCAGGGGGTTTAATCACAAGTATGTATTAGTCGTAGGAAGGGCAATATGTTAGCACAGGTTGACCCACACAACACTTACAAACACCAGAGAAGAATACTCAGCTATTTGAAGCGAAAACACTTGACAGAATTCCCATGTGTCCTCGAGAACGTTTGGTCCTTATAAGTATTTCCACCGGCTTGTTCTTTGCTAAGAAAGGATTGGGCGACTTGCTCCATTTTTTCGTTACTTCTATTACTTGCTCTTGTTTTGTTGCTTTGTCAGAAAACCACTAAAAATTCGTTTGCTAAGTATTCACAGGGATTTCCTGCTCCATACCACTGTTCAACACCTTCTGCTCCTCGTTGGGATCGACACTCCTATTTATCGAAAGTACTACGATACACCCCCTATACTTGTGGGTCATCAACTGGCTTATCACTTATGTGGAACACGGCAGAGGAACCGAATCTAACCATGTGTGGTACCGAAACAAGAGGGCATAGGCACATAAAGTTTCCTAATTCATAAAAAACCACATCCTCGAGTAGCGCATCTCAATGGTACCGAATCAAATGGTTTGTCGCCCCTCTTCCGCCATCGGAGGTGCCCCTCTCTCTCACCTAAGATGCTGATGCATGCCCAGACAACGACTCTTCATGTGCTCCTCTTCACCGGCGGATGACGCTGACCGACGCGCCTTCCTCCGCCACCTCTCGTACTACACCGTCTCGCCCTATTCTCACACGCCTTGCAACACCCCCGGTCACTCCGGACCGACGGCTGTCACTTTTGGCGGCTCAATAGGATCTCTAGACTAACCCCACAGACCAACACTAGTCTTTTCTGCGCACTTTGTCCTTACTCATGCGCACTCGGTACCCACTTCCCGGTTGGTCACCCATCCTAGAATTGCTCTAGGCCAAGCACACTTAACCTTAGAGTTCTTTTTGAATGAGATTCCGGAAAAGAAGTTGCAACTTGTTGGTATGGGTTTCCTATCAATCCTATTGAGCCATGCGCAAGGGTCTCACATACACCCACCCTTAGAAGATCGACGTCCTCGTCGACTGTCACTTCTGGCAGCTCAATAGGATCTCTAGACTAACCCCACAGACCAATACTAGTCTTTTCTGTGCACTTTGTCCTCACTCGTGCCCACCCGGTACCCACTTCCCGGTCGGTCACCCATCCTAGAATTGCTCTAGGCCAAGCACGCTTAACCTTAGAGTTCTTTTCGAATGAGCTTCCGGAAAAGAAGTTGCAACTTGTTGGTATGGGTTTCCTATCAATCTTATTGAGCCATGCACCAGGGTCTCACATGCCTCCATCCAAACCCGTCCCCACGAGCCGTCGGCGCCCCATCCCCTCGCTGCGGCACCCCGATCCTAGCCTCCTGAGTCCCCCTGCTCCCCCGACACGCCGCCCTAGTTCCTGGACTTTTTTATAGGGTGCTTAACAAGGTATGTCACAGTGCCGAATCAAATGGTTTGCGTAGGGTGCCGAACAAGATATGTCGTGGTGGTAAATCAAATGGTTTGTGTAGGGTGTTGAATAAGGTATGCCGCAGTGCTGAATTAAATGGTTTGTGTAGAGTGCTTAACAAGGTAGGATGTAGCACGCCGATGTTTATACTTTGTGCATCATCATGACATCAACATGCATATGTCTGTCTAAAATTATTTCCGAAAAGCCCTATTTTGTTTTCTACAAATAGCCCTCTCTCTATTTCAAATGTCAAACCATGGTATTTTCCGGACATTTGATTTGTCTAAAAACTACTTGCAAAATATTTTGTTTTAAAAATAAATAATTAAAACATTTTATGAACCCGAGGGAGACTGCCGCCGGCTAGGCCCAACGAACCAGCTAGCAGTAGTCTACAACCTCGATAGCACCAAACCCTAATCCATGAACACCTCCTGAAACCATAACCTAAACCCCACTCCCTCACCCAGCCGCCACACCACCTACCAACTCCACCCCATGGAACCAACCCCACCCTGCAGTCCACCCACCCCACACCGATCCGATCCACGCAGCACATACACGCACGTCTCGGTCCCGACGTGTTTCCACCCCGTCTCCTGCCCGCGTGTGCCCCGTCCCCGATCCCCACGCGACCCCAAACCCCACCTCGATCGTAACCCTGGCCCACCCTGTTCCCCATCGCGACCCGCATTGCTTCTCCCTCGCACCCAGCGGCCGCCGCCTCTTGAACCTCTTGCCGCCTCCCAGCCTCTGCTATGCCCCCTCGCGTCCTCTGCCGGCCACAGAGCTCGCTCCGCCATCTAGCCGAGCGCCGCCGCCCTGCTTCCTCCTTATCGCGGCAGCCCCGTGCCCGTCTCCGGCGTTTCCGTGCCAGGAACGTCGGCCTCGAGTGCCGCCTAGCTCGTCTCGTCGCTGATCTCCGCTTCGAGCTCCACCGACCTCCGCGCCTTGGCCGAACCGCGCCAGTCCGCCTACCTCTCTGTCCTCCTCTCGCGCGTCACCTCCTGCCTCCTCGCTCGACTCCGAGGTTACCGCCGCCAGCATACCGTGTCCGTCGCCGTCATCGCTGCCTGCAGCACCAACCGTGCGCCCGGACGCGTCCTCCTCGCCCCTATGCCGACATGCCCCACCGCCTGCGGCCTTCTCTCTACGCCTGGTAGGCATCGAGCCCGTTTTGTCCTCCGGTTGCACCCTGTCTTCAAGGTGCTCGAGCCAAATCCCGAGCGAAACATGGTCTACTCGGTGCACACATATGCCTTGTTCAGCTTGTGCTTGTTGCAACCGTAAAGTAGTATGGTGACGTGCTGCTCCAAATTGAAATGAAGATCTAGCGTGGGTGGCATTTGTGTGCTAGTGGATCCCGAGATACTCGTGTCAAAAGCAATGACAACCTCGCCCCGAAGATCTAGCGGCATGAAACCAAGTTTGGCACCGACACCCGGGAACTCCGACAAGGATGCCAAGGTCTCCCTCATGGAACGCATGATATCCTTCACGGATGCCAAGACCCGTTCCCGGAGGCGAAGACGACCCCTCCGAACCCCAAGATCTTCGACCCAAGATGTGTGACCTTTTTATCCAAGCCCTATTTTTTATAATGATTGACATCTATATGAATTTGTTGCATATCAAATTATACATGCTTGCATACATATTTCACGGGTTCGGGTTTTATATTGGATTCACCTCATAATTAAATATGGAGGTCATATGCGGGTTTTTCTAGTATTATATTGGCCTCCATTTAATTTGTGTAGCAAACTGATACCATATTTTGCCTTGTTAATATAACATTTAAATTGCGGGGGTATCTAAACAACTAGAACCATATATCTAATTGTCGGGACCCCGGTTCCGCTTAATATGGCCTAATTGCATCGCACCTTTGACATGCCATACATCATACATGCATCATGCTTGATCTTCTGCCGTAGTTTTAAATATTGCATCCGGTGTTTCTACTAGTGCTTTGCTTCTTCACGGATTAGGACGATGAGTTGATGTGAGTATCGACCCGATCTTCAGATGAACCTTCAGCAATGTTTTCAGGCAAGCATTCTCCCCCTTTCTACCTATTTTACATTTATAGTCTTTATTTCCTCCTGTTGATCTATTGCTATCTGTGTTGCGATGCTATAGAGTCCATACCCCGTTATACTTCCCTGCAGCCCTTATATTGCCATGGACACATCCTATTACTGTTGTTTGGTAGATAGTCGGCCTTGCGAGTCGCAGGTGCTTGCTCAGGTGTTTTTTCGATGTTGTCAAGTACCACAGTTGTTGGAGAAATGCCTTATGCTTTATGTTGGAGATGATCATGGCTTTAATTACCGTTTAATAACTAAAATTGAAGTAGGTAAATAATGCAGAGGCACGGGTGGGCAATAGATGTTATTTGGTTTTTAACCGTCCACTTGTGTCCCGTAGGACCCCAAGTACTTGATACCTGTTCTTTGAATATTCGCACTATCCGCCTGTGGGACCATGAATCCCCCTAACCCTAGCTTGAGTCATATTTAATTCCTTGGGGCCACAAACTAGTTAGGGGCTTTATTACTATCCTGTACTTATGCCATGCTTTACTGCTTTAGTTATGATTGCGCGTGGAGCGCCTGTACTGTTTAGGAACGAATGTGGAATGTTTTCGCGGTATCGACAAGCCCAGTCACACTTTCGGGTTCCCAGTTGTTTACAGCCATTGGCACAAACCTCTGGGTCCGTCTCGGAGCCGACCAACTTCGTCGCGGGTAGCTTGGTGGGTTGCCCCCTGAAATCAAATATGAATCTTGCGAATGTTCTGTCGTGATGCCTCATTGGGTTTTCATTTGGTTTTTCCTAGGTTGATCGTGCATGTGTTGCTATTTGTGCACCCCTACAGGGTAAAACTTTCTGAAAGCCGTTTCCACGGTTATGGATGACTTGGAGCACAATATCTCGATCATAGACAAATATAACTAAAGTAGTGCTATAAATTTGACTTTATAATGACTAGTAATCAGCTTCACTACAACGTAATGGCTAAATAAAAGTACCTGCAACTGCTGGTTTTGGGATGCCTCATGCTATATGTATCTGACTAGTAAGTATTGCAACTACAACGAAATGGTTAACTATAACTGCCCACTGTTTATAATATCAGGATGACTCATGCTATCTATATCTGACTAGTAATTGCCGCAATTATAACGGAATGAATAAAACCGCCAACTGTGTGAGTTCCTCGGTTGACTTCCTCGTTTGGTCTCGAGGGGGAAATACCAGGATGGGTATGTTTGGTGATAGTTTCAGGTTGGATCCGAATAGGTCTTTCTTATCCCTATCTGATAGCCACCAGTTGTATTGAGTCTCTATAGGTTGTTCAGTGCATGCTGCGCTGCTGCTTCAGTCCATCATACCTATGTAGGCGAGGAATGTCGAATTCTAGTCTCGCCGTGTACTGGCCTCAGTACTGACTGCTCTCTTTTTCCTTTGCCCTTTGTCGGCACCCCTTATGTTTAAGAAGGTTTTGAGATCGATGTTGTTAGCAGGGTTACCCTTCTGGCTTGGCCTGGGCAGGGTTATGGATGCCATTGGTTATTCTTCAGGGCTCTTAGATCAATTTGCATCTTGTCTGTGCTCGGACGCTGTATCGTTTTAAAGGTGATTTGGATCTTTGTATTGCATATCTGTATTCTTGACTCTTTGAGTCGTGGTTGTATATATCTGTTCTGTGGGTTCCATCGTGAACTAATGTGTAATGGTATTACTTCGTTTTCCACCCGCACGAAAGTGGCTGGTGGGCACCTTTGAATTGTTTCTATGCGGGTTTGGCGGGGATCGCTGAAACTTGTATAGGGCCGATCCGAGGGTGTTACAGAGTGGTATCAGAGCTCAGAAGTTACGATACCCCACTGGTCCAACCTATAGGATAACGTAGCTAACGGACGTCATAGAGTGTCTAAACTATTTTGCAAAATCGGTGTGATAGATCTGATTAAGTCTGATTTTACTCCTTACCCCTCTGCTATTCTCCTCTTACCTCTACGTGTTTTGAATATGCTCTCTTATCTTTTCTTCGAGTCCTTGAATTATCGTGGTTGGGTTTCCGTCGTACCTTCAGGGTTTCGTTTCCATCCTCTTGTAACGGTGCTTCAACATCCGGTCTTCATGCTATCTGATGGATCTTTCATCTATTGTATCTTTTAGTGGATCAAAAATTCACTAATTTTTTTCTTTCTATCTTCCGGTGTTTTCCAACACGACGACATCATCTGTAATCCGATCCGATGAAGAGCCTGCATCACCCTTTTGTATCCGAAGCTTTCCAAACCTTGCTTGTCGAGATCTTCAGTCTAAAATCTAAGAGTTGGTTACATGATTGTTCTATTCTGTAGGGGTTCGTAGCATGAAAAACAAAATTTTCTACCGCATGCACACAAACAAGCCAAGATCTATCTACTAGATTGTAGCAACAAGTCGATAGAAGCACTCACCCTCCAAGATTCCAAAGCGGTTAACGAGAGCATATTATCGTGGGTGATGTAGTCGTACACTTGCCGATCTCAAGATCGCGTAGACGATCCTTCCGGCGCTGCGTTCCGGCAGCGCTTCCGCAGTCGGTCACACGTTCGGTACTCGATGAAGACCTTCCTCTCCCTTCCGGACCGGTGAACCTTCTAGACCCTTCTAGAACCTCTCCGATGAAATCATCGGAAACTTTCCCGAACTCCAAAATAGGACTTTCCTTATATGAATCTTATTCTCCAGACCATTCTGGATCTCCTCGTGATATCCCGGATCCCATCCGAGACTCCGAACAACATTCGGTATCCCTACTAATATTCCATATCTACTAAACAACATCGAATCCTTAAGTGTGTCTCCCTACGGTTCGTGATTTATGCAGACATGACCGAGACTCTTCTCCGACCAATAACCAACAGAGGAATCTGGAAATTCATATGGCTCCCACATATTTCAATGATTACTTTGCGATCAAATGAACCACTTACATACGATACCAATTTCCCTTTGTCTCACGATAGTTTACTTATCTGAGGTTTTGATCGTCTGTATCTCTGCATACCTAATTCAACCTCGTTACCAATAAGTACTCTTTTATCGTTCCCGTGATATGTGATCCCTTGTGAGCCAGTCACATGCTTGCAAACTAATTGGATGACATTCCACTGAGAGGGCCCAGAATATATCTATCCGTCATATGGATGGACAAATCCCACTCTTGATCCATGTGCCTCAACCCATACTTTCCGAACACTCAATGCCACTTTTATAGCCACCCAGTTACGGTGTGGTGTTTGATGTCATCAAAGCATCCTTCCGGTGATGGTGATTAGCATGATCTCATGGTCGAAGGAATTAGGTTACAATGTATCAGAAAGCTTATAGCAAACAAACTATTAAAATGACTTGATCTTTATGCTACGCTTATCTATAGGAGTATGTCCATCATACCATTCTCCTAATGATATAATCTTGTTATTAACAACATCTCAATGTTCATGATCGAGAAACCACGATCATCTATTAATCAACAAGCTAGTATTATAAAGAGGCTTTACCAGGGACTCTAATTTAGTTTACAAATCACACAAGTATTAATGTTTCCGGTTAATACTATTATAGCATGAATGTAAACATTTATCATAAACACAAAGATATAATAATAACTGCTTTTATTATTGCCTCCGAAACAGCTATGTATTCCGATTCAGTTGAAGATCTCGCCACAACGCTTTGCTTTGCACTCCTCCAGCTAACTGCTGCACCATTCAAAGTAAATACGTATCCAGATTGAGATTTAGAATCATCCGGATAGGTGTTCCAACTAGCGTTGGTGTAACCATTAACAACGAGTTGTTCATCACCTCCATAAGAAAGAACCATATCCTTAGTTCTTCTCAAGTACTTAAGGATTTTTTTTGACCGTTGTCCAATGATCCACTCCTGGATCACTTTGATATCTGCTAGTCAAACTAACAGCATATGCAATGTCGGGTCTAGTACATAACATGGCATACATTAGAGATCCTATGGCTGAGGCATAGGGAGTCTTACTCATACTTTCTCTATCTTCTGTCGTTGCAGGAATTTGAGTTTTACTCAAGGTCGTATTGGGCAACATGGGCAAGAACCCTTTCTTGCTATCTTCCATTCCAAACCTCTTTAGAACTTTGTCCAAATATGTACTCTGTGACAATGATATTAGGTGTCTCGATCTATCTCTATAAATCTTTATGCCTAATATGTAAGCTGCTTTGCCAAGATCTTTCATTGAAAAACTATTATTCAAATAATCCTTGCCACTATTAAGAAGGTCTACATCATTCCCAATCAACAATATGTCATCTACATATAGTATTAAGAATGCTACAGAGCTCCCACTCACTTTCTTGTAAATACAAGCTTCTCCATAAGTTTGTATAAAACCAAAGCTTTTGATTACCTTATCAAAACGTTGATTCCAACTTCGGGATGCTTGTTTCAGTCCATATATAGATCGTTGAAGTTTGCATACCTTGTTAGCATCTTTAGGATCGACAAAACCTTTGGGTTGCATCATATACAACTCTTCATCAATGTATCCATTGAGGAATGCCGTTTTGACATCCATCTGCCATATCTCATAATCATAATATGCAGTGATTGCTAACATAATCCTTATAGACTTTAGCTTCGCTACTGGTGAGAAAGTCTCATCATAGTCAACTCCTTGAATTTGTCGAAACCCTTCTGCGACAAGTCGAGCTTTATAGACAGTAACATTACCATCAGCATCTGTTTTCTTCTTGAAAATCCATTTGTTCTCGATAGCCTTCCGGCCATCCAGTAAGTCCACCAAAGTCCATACTTAGTTTTCGTACATGGATTCAATCTCGGATTTCATGGCTTCTTGCCATTTATTGGAATATGGGATCATCATTGCTTCCTCATATGTCACAGGGTCATCGGTGTTATCTACCAACATGACACTCATAACGGGATCATACCAATCCGGAGTTGTACGAGTTCTCGTCGACCTGCGAGGTTCTGTAGTAACTTCAAGTGAAGTTTCATGATCAACATCATTAGCTTCCTCTCTTATTGTTGTAGGCGCCACTGGAACTACTTCCGGTGCTGCGCTACTCGCAAGTTCGAGAGAAGGTTCAACAGCCTCGTTGAGTTCTACTTTCCTTCCAGTCACTTCTTTCGAGAGAAACTCCTTCTCTAGAAAGGATCCATTCTTGGCAACGAAGATTTTGCCCTCGGATCTATGATAGAAGGTATACCCAATAGTTTCCTTCGGGTATCCTATGAAGACGCATTTTTCCGCTTTGGGTTCAAGCTTGTCGGGCTGTAACTTCTTTACATAAGCTTCGCAACCCCAAACTTTAAGGAACGACAATTTAGGTTTCTTCCCAAACCATAATTCATACGGTGTCGTTTCAACGGATTTACATGGTGCCCTATTTAAAGTGAATGCGGCTGTTTCTAATGCATAACCCCAAAATGATAGCGGTAAATCTGTAAGTGACATCATAGAACGAACCATATCTAAGAGAGTTCGATTACGACATTCGGATATACCATTACGCTGTGATGTTCCCGGCGGTGTCAATTGTGAAAGTATTCCGCATTTCTTCAAATGCTCGCCAAACTCGTAACTTAGATATTCGCCTCCACGATCAGATCGTAGAAATTTAATCTTCTTGTTACGTTGATTCTCTACCTCGCTTTGATATTCCTTAAACTTCTTGAAAGTTTCAGAACTATGTTTCATGAAATAGATATACCCATATCTACTCAAGTCATCCGTGAAGGTGAGAACATAACGATAACCACCGCGCGATGCTACACTCATTGGGCCACATACATCGGTATGTATGATTTCCAATAAGTCCGTAGCTCGCTCCATCATACCAGAAAATGGAGTCTTGGTTATTTTACCCATCAGACATGCTTCACATCTTTCAAGTGATTCCAAATCAAGTGATTCAAGAAGTCCATCGGAATGGAGTTTCTTCATACGCTTCACTCCAATATGACCAAGACGACAGTGCCACATATAGGTCGAGTTATCGCTCAATTTCAAACGTTTAGCTTCAATGTTATTAATGTGTGTATTTCCACAATCGAGATTCAATAAGAATAGACCATCTATCAAAGGTGCATGTGCATAAAACATATTACTCATATAAATCGAACAACCATTATTCTCGAACTTAAACAAGTAACCGTTTTGCAATAAACATGATCTAGATATAATGTTCATGCTCAACGCAGGCACCAAATAACAATTATTTAAGTATAAAACTAATCCCGATGGTAGATTAAGAGGTAGCGTTCCGATCGCGATCACATCTACCTTTGATCCATTTCCAATGCGCATCTTCACCTTGTTCTTCGCTAGCTTCCATTTATTCTGCAGTACCTGTTTCAAGTTACAAATATGAGCAACCGAACCAGTATCAAATACCCAGGCACTACTACGAGTACTAGTGAGATACACATCAATAACATGTATATCGGATATACCTTTCTTCTTGATGTTGCCGTTCTTCAAATACGCCAAGTAATTTGGGCAATTCCGCTTCCAGTGACCTTCTCCCTTGCAGTAAAAGCACTCAGTATCAGGCTTAGGCCCAGCCTTGGTCTTCTTCGCCGGCGCGACAACTTTATTACCACCCTTCTTGAAGTTTCCCTTTTTCTTAGACTTTCCTTGCTTCTTGAATTTGGTGGTCTTATTGACCAACAACACTTGGTGCTCTTTCTTTATCTCCACTTCTGCAGATTTCAACATGGAGAAAAGTTCTGGCAACGACGTGTCCATGTTTTGCATATTGTAGTTCATCACAAAGTTCTTGTAACTTGGTGGCAGTGATTGGAGGACACGGTGAATCCCAAAGAATTTGGAATCACTATACCCAAGCTTTGGAGTTTACTTGCGTGCCTAGACATCTTAAGCACGTGCTCACTGACGGAGCTGCCCTCTTCCATCTTGCAGTTAAAGAACTTTTCAGAAGCCTCATAACTCTCAACTGCCGCGTGAGCCTCAAATATCATTTTGAGTTCACGGACAATATGTGGGTCATGGTTCTCAAACCTTTTCTGAAGCTCCGATTCCAAACCATACAAGATAGCACACTGAACTGTGGAGTACTGATTCTTCCGAGCGAGGTAAACATTCTTTACTTCATCGGTAGCAGTAGATGCAGGCGGGTCACCCAGCGGTGCATCCAGCATATAGGTCAAATTACCAGCATTGAGTACAATCCTCAAATTGCAGAACCAATCCGCGAAGTTGCTTCCATTGTTTTCAACTTTTCTTTCTCTAGGAACGCATTAAAATTGATGGTAGGGGCTGCCATTGATCTACAACATATTTGCAATAGTTTAGACTAAGTTTATGACAAATTGAGTTCTAATTAATAGTTAAATTAATCTAGGTGAACTCCCACTCAAAACAATATCCCTCAAATTGTTTTAGTGATCACACAAACCAAATCCACCACATCAAAACCGATCATCACGAGAGTTGATGTAGCTTCAATGGCGAACAATCAACATGTTCATCATAATTACTATATAACTCATGCTTTACCTTTTGGTGATCCGTGTTCTGAGACCATGTCTGTACATGCTAGGCTCGTCAAGATCAAACCTTTGCTTCCGCATGAGCAAATCTGGCTTGCTCATGTTGTATACACTCGCAGAATCTAACACACCCGATCATCACGTGGTGCTTCGAAACAACGAGCTTTAGCAACGTTGCTTACTAAGGATGAACACTTTAAAACTTGAATTTTTGTGCTTGAGGGATCATCTTATAATTCCACCGTCGCAAACTAAGCAATACAAGATGCATAAAGGATTAACATCACATGCAATTCATAATATGTGATATGATATGGCCTTTCTTCTTGTGCTTCCGATCTCCATCTTCAAGCACGAACATGATCTCCATCATCACCAGTATGGCTTCAAGGTCAATGGCGTCGTTTCATGGTTGTCGTCCACCAGCTTCAACTATTACAACTACTTTGAATAGACACGCAGGTCTTTACGGAATTTAAAAGACAACCATATGGCTCCTGCCGGTTGCCAACTTACAATAAGAAATATTGCAAACATCATATATAATCACAATCATGTCCATATCACATCACGGCACACCCCTGCAAAACAAAGTTAGGCGCCTCTAATTTTCTTTGCATATTTTACGTGGTTTGGGGCTTCCAATAAGTGTCGTTATAACTTACGAACAAGAACCACAACGTTGATGCTTGAACTATCAAGTGCCCGTTGTAAATTGAATCTATACTATGATGGGAGAGACAGACACCCGCAAAGCCACTTATGCAATACAAGTTGCATGTTGAGCGTGGAGCAAGTCTCATGAACGATGTCATGTAAGGTTATCCCGGGCCGCTTCATCCCATCATACCGCAAGATGCAAAGTACACAAAAAACAATTGATTATAAAAGCACCACCGGATACAATGGCCATTGTGTTCTACTCGTGCAACAGATCTACATATAGACACGGCTCTGATACCACAGTAGGGGTTCGTAGCATGGAAAAACAAAATTTTCTACTACATGCACACAAACAAGCCAGGATCTATCTACTAGATTGTAGCAACGAGTCGATAGAAGCACTCACCCTCGAAGATTCCAAAGCGGTTAACGAGAGCAGATTCTCGTGGGTGATGTAGTCGTACACTTGCTGATCTCAAGATCGCGTAGACGATACTTCCGGTGCTGCGTTCCGGCAGCGCTTCTGCAGTCGGTCACACGTTCGGTACTCGATGAAGACCTTCCTCTCCCTTGTTCCAGCAGGCAGCAGAGGTTGTAGTTCTCGCCTCGCAATTCCGGCAGCACGACGGCGTGGTGTCGGAAGTAGATGGAAGATCCCGTAGGGATTCGCCTAAGCCGGATGCGAGTTATGGTGGATTAGGGTTTCCCAAAAATCTAGGGTTTAGAAATCCGGGAGGAGGAGGAGGTGTCGGCAGCGGCTAGGGCGGCGGCGACGGACCAGCGGCGCGCGGCGGCGGCGGCTCGTGGAGAAGGGCTCGGGTTTGTCTAGTGTTGGGGCAGCCCTCACCCTCTATTTATGAGAGGGGTGGCAGCCTTGGGAGGGGTGGGTTTGAATCCAAACCCAGACCCAAGTTGGATTGAGAGAAGGACTTGTTTCTTCTCCCACTAGGAAACCATTGTTCCAGTTTGACTTTTTTCAAACTTCCCGTTTGACTTTCAATTTAGAGCTATATTTCTCTCTTGCATATGCCAACACCAAGTGACCTTGGATATGATCCAATCATTCCACATACCCATGACACATTCATGGACCATTCTCCTTCCGGACCGGTGAACCTTCTAGACCCTTCTAGAACCTCTCCGATGAAATCATCGGAAACTTTCCCGAACTCCGAAATAGGACTTTCCTTATATGAATCTTATTCTCCAGACCATTCTGGATCTCCTTGTGATATCCCGAATCCCATCCGAGACTCCGAACAACATTCGGTATCCCTACTAATATTCCATATCTACTAAACAACATCGAATCCTTAAGTGTGTCTCCCTATGGTTCGTGATTTATGCAGACATGACCGGGACTCTTCTCCGACCAATAACCAACAGAGGAATCTGGAAATTCATATGGCTCCCACATATTTAACGATTACTTTGCGATCGAATGAACCACTTACATACGATACCAATTTCCCTTTGTCTCACGATAGTTTACTTATCTGAGGTTTTGATCGTCGATATCTCTGCATACCTAGTTCAACCTCATTACCGATAAGTACTCTTTTCTCGTTCTCGTGATATGTGATCCCTTGTGAGCCAGTCACATGCTTTCAAGCCAATTGGATGACAGTCCACCGAGAGGGCCCAAAGTATATCTATCCGTCATATGGATGGAAAAATCCCACTCTTGATCCATGTGCCTCAACCCATACTTTCCGAACACTCAATGCCACTTTTATAGCCACCCAGTTACGGTGTGGTGTTTTATGTAGGGGTTCGTAGCATGGAAAACAAAAAATTTCTATCGCATACAAACAAACAAGCCAAGATCTATCTACTAGATTGTAGCAACGAGTCGATGGTATAACTTACCCTCGAAGATTCCAAAGCGTTTAACGAGAGCGGATTCTCGTGGGTGATGTAGTCGTACTCTTTCCGATCTCAAGATCGTGTAGACGATCCTTCCGGCGCCACGTTCCGGCAGCGCTCCCGCAGTCGGTCACACGTTCGGTACTCGACGAATACCTTCCTCTCCCTTGTTCCAGCAGGCAGCGGAGGTTGTAGCACTCTCCTCGCGATTCCGGCAGCACAACGGCGTGGTACCGGAAGTAGAGGGGAAATCCCGCAGGGCTTCCCCTTAAGCCGGTGCGAGTATGGTGGAGCTTATGAGAGAGGCTATTAGTGGTCTAGTAATTAGACACACCAATTAGAAGGCTCTAAACCAACTAGAAGGCTCTAAACCGCTGGCTAAAGCAATTAGAAGCTCTAAACCAAAACGGCTCTAAACCGGAGGTAGAAGATAGGAACTTGTGTGTTCTAGGAGGGGAGCCCTGCCCCTCCTTTTATGGGTGGGGAGGCGCGGCCAGGGGAGGGGAGTCCCTCCCCAAGTCGGCCTTGGGCTGGGCGCCGGCTTGGAGGAGTGGGACTCCTCCTCCAAGTTGGTTCCAACTCCTCTTGCTTGTTTCCCACAGTTTCCTGTTTCCCACAGTTTCCTGTTTTAGCCGTTTGACTTTCAAACTGGCAATTTGACTTTCATGTTTTTGGAACAGCAAGAACACTTAGTACATGATGCAATCATTCAATGACACACTCATGTACCCTCCCCCCCCCGGAGTGCCGGACAATCCGGAACCTTCTAGAACATTCCCGATGAAAACACCGGAATCATTCCCGAACTCCGAAACGGGACTTTCCTTATATGAATCTTATTCTCCGGACCATTCCGGATCACCTCGTGATATCCCGGATCCCATCCGAGACTCCGAACAACATTCGGTCTCTTTCTCATAATACCATAACTACTCAAACAACGTCGAATCCTTAAGTGTGTCTCCCTACGGTTCGTGAATTATGCAGACATGATCGAGACACTTCTCTGAACAATAACCAATAGAGGAATCTGGAAATTCATATGGCTCCCACATATTTCTACGATTACTTTGCGATCGAATGAACCACTTACATACGATACCAATTTCCCTTTGTCTCACGATATGTTACTTATCCGAGGTTATGATCGTCGGTATCTCTGCATACCTAGTTCAACCTCGTTACTGATAAGTACTCTTTTCTCGTTCCCGTGATATGTGATCCCTTGTGACCAAGTCACATGCTTGCAAGCTAATTGGATGACATTCCACCGAGAGGGCCCAGAGTATATCTATCCGTCATGTGGATGGACAAATCCCACTCTTGATCCATGTGTTTCAACCAATACTTTCCGAACACTTAATGCCACCTTTATAGCCACCCAGTTACGGTGTGGTGTTTGATGTCATCAAAGCATCCATCCGGTAAAGGTGATATGCATGATCTCATGGTCGAAGGAATTAGGTTACTATGTATCAGAAAGCATATAGCAATTGAACTATTGAAATGACTTGATCTTTATGCTACGCTTATCAATAGGAGTATGTCCATCATATCATTCTCCTAACGATGTGATCTTTTTGTTGATAACATCTCAATGTTCATGCTAGGGAAACCACAATCATTAATCAAGCAACAAGCTAGTGAAGTATAGAGGCTATACTAGGGACTTCAAATTAAGTTTACAAATCACACAAGTATTAATGGTTTCCTTGTTAATACTATTATAGCATGAATGTAAACATTTATCATAAACACAAAGATATAATAATAACTACATTTATTATTGCCTCTAGGGCATATCTCCAACAGTCTCCCACTTGCACTAGAGTCATCTAATCTAGATTACATGGTAATATACCGAACACCCATGGCAGTTTGGTGTTGGTCATGTTTTGCTCTTGGGAGAGGTTTAGTCAACGGATCCGCCACATTCAGATCTGTGTGTACTTTGCAAATCTTTATATCCCCATCCTGGATATGTTCTCGAATAGCGTGAAAACGCAGTTTGATATGCTTCAGCTTCTTGTGTGACCTTGGTTCTTGCGCATTGGCTATGGCGCCCATGTTATCACAATAGATAGACATTGGGTCCAGCGCACTTGGAACCACACCCAGCTCTGTAATGAACTCTTTCATCCATATCGCTTCTTGTGAAGCCTCCGAAGCAGCCATGTATTCCGATTCAGTTGAAGATCTCGCCACAACGCTTTGCTTTGCACTCCTCCAGCTAACTGCTGCACCATTCAAAATAAATACGTACCCAGATTGTGATTTAGAATCATCTGGATCGGTGTTCCAACTAGCATCGGTGTAACCATTAACAACGAGCTGTTCATCACCTCCATAAGAAAGAACCATATCCTTAGTTCTTCTCAAGTACTTAAGGATGTTTTTGACCGCTGTCCAATGATCCACTCCTGGATCACTTTGATATCTGCTAGTTAGACTAACAGCATATGCGATGTCGGGTCTAGTACATAGCATGGCATACATTAGAGATCCTATGGCTGAGGCATAGGGAGTCTTACTCATCCTTTCTCTATCTTCTGCCGATGTTGGACTTTGAGTTTTACTCAAGGTCGTATTGGGCAACATGGGCAAGAACCCTTTCTTGCTTTCTTCCATTCCAAACTTCTTTAGAACTTTGTCCAAATATGTACTCTGTGACAATGATATTTGGCGTTTCGATCTATCACTATAAATCTTTATGCCTAATATGTAAGCTGCTTCGCCAAGATCCTTCATTGAAAAACTATTATTCAAATATTCCTTGACACTATTAAGAAGGTCTACATCATTCCCAATCAACAATATGTCATCCACATACAGTATTAAGAATGCTACAGAGCTCCCACTCACTTTCTTGTAAATACAAGCTTCTCCATAAGTTTGTATAAAACCAAAACTTTTGATTACCTTATCAAAACGTTGATTCCAACTTCGGGATGCTTGCTTCAATCCATAGATGGACCGTTGAAGCTTGCATACCTTGTTAGCATCTTTAGGATCGACAAAACCTTTGGGTTGCATCATATACAACTCTTCATCAATGTCTCCATTGAGGAATGCTGTTTTGACATCCATCTGCCATATCTCATAATCATAATATGCAGCGATTGCTAACATAATCCTTACAGACTTTAGCTTCGCTACCGGTGAGAAAGTCTCATCGTAGTCAACTCCTTGAATTTGTCGAAACCCTTTTGCGACAAGTCGAGCTTTATAGACAGTAACATTACCATCAGCATCTGTTTTCTTCTTGAAAATCCATTTGTTCTCGACAGCCTTCCGGCCATCCGGTAAGTCCACCAAAGTCCATACTTGGTTTTCGTACATGGATCCAATCTCGGATTTCATGGCTTCTTGCCATTTATTGGAATCTGGGCTCATCATCGCTTCCTCATATGTCTCGGCGTCATCGGTGTTGTCCACCACCATGACATTCATAACGGAATCATACCAATCTGGAGTGATACGAGTTCTCGTTGACCTCCGAGGCTCTGTAGAAACTTCAACCGAAGTTTCATGATCACCATCATTAGCTCCCTCTCTAATTGGTGCAGGCACCACAGGAACTTCTTCCGGTGCTGCGCTACTCGCAATTTCGAGAGAAGGTTCAACAACCTCGTCGAGTTCTACTTTCCTTCCAGTCACTTCTTTCGAGAGAAATTCCTTCTCTAGAAAGGATCCATTCTTGGCAACGAAGATTTTGCCTTCGGATCTATGATAGAAGGTATACCCAATAGTTTCCTTCGGGTATCCTATGAAGACGCATTTTTCCGCTTTGGGTTCAAGCTTGTCCGGCTGTAACTTCTTTACATAGGCTTCGCATCCCCAAACTTTAAGGAACGACAATTTAGGTTTCTTCCCAAACCATAATTCATACGGTGTCGTTTCAACGGATTTAGATGGTGCCCTATTTAAAGTGAATGCGGCTGTTTCTAATGCATAACCCCAAAATGATAGCGGTAAATCTGTAAGTGACATCATAGAACGAACCATATCTAAGAGAGTTCGATTACGACGTTCGGACACACCATTACGCTGTGGTGTTCCCGGCGGTGTCAATTGTGAAAGTATTCCGCACTTCTTTAAATGCTCGCCAAACTCGTAACTTAGATATTCACCTCCACGATCAGAACGTAGAAACTTAATCTTCTTGTTACGTTGATTCTCTACCTCACTTTGAAACTCCTTAAACTTCTCGAAAGTTTCGGACTTATGTTTCATGAAATAGATATACCCATATCTACTCAAGTCATCTGTGAAGGTAAGAACATAACGATAACCACCGCGCGATGCTACACTCATTGGACCACATACATCGGTATGTATGATTTCCAATAAGTCCGTAGCTCGCTCCATCATACCAGAAAATGGAGTCTTAGTCATTTTGCCCATCAGACATGCTTCGCATCTATCAAGTGATTCAAAATCAAGTGATTCAAGAAGTCCATCGGAATGGAGTTTCTTCATACGCTTCACTCCAATGTGACCAAGACAACAGTGCCACATATAGGTCGAATTATCGCTTGATTTTAAACGTTTAGCTTCAATATTGTTGATATGTGTATTTCCACTATCGAGATTCAATAAGAATAGACCATCTATCAAAGGTGCATGTGCGTAAAACATATTACTCATATAAATCGAACAACCATTATTCTCTGACTTAAACAAGTAACCGTCTCGCAATAAACAAGATCCTGATATAATGTTCATGCTCAACGCAGGCACTAAATAACAATTATTTAAGTATAAAACTAATCCCGATGGTAGATGAAGAGGTAGCGTGCCGACCGCGATCACATCAACCTTTGATCCGTTTCCCACGCGCATCGTCACCTCGTTCTTCGCTAGCTTCCGTTTATTCTGCAGCACCTGTTTCGAGTTACAAATATGAGCAACCGAACCAGTATCAAATACCCAGGCACTACTACGAATACTAGTGAGATACACATCAATAACATGTATATCAGATACACCTTTCTTCTTGATGTTGTCGTTCTTCAAATCCGCCAAGTACTTTGGGCAATTCCGCTTCCAGTGACCTTCTCCCTTGTAGTAAAAGCACTCAGTTTCAGGCTTTGGTCCAGCCTTGGTTTTCTTCGTCGGCGTGGCAACTTTCTTACCACCCTTCTTGAAGTGTCCCTTTTGCTTAGACTTGCCTTTCTTGAATTTGGTGGTCTTATTGACCATCAACACTTGGTGCTCTTTCTTGATCTCCACTTCTACATATTTTAACATAGCAAATAGTTCTAGCAACTCTTTGTTCATGTTCTGCATGTTGTAGTTCATCACAAAGTTCCTGTAACTTGGTGGCAATGACTGGAGGACGCGGTAAAACCCCCAAAGCATTAGGAATCACTATACCCAAGCTTTGAAGTTTGTTTGCGTGCCCAGACATCTTAAGCACATGCTCACTGACGGAGCTGCCCTCTTCCATCTTGCAATTAAAGAACTTTTCAGAAGCCTCATAGCTTTCAATTGCCGCATGAGTCTCAAAAATCAATTTGAGATCCTCGACAATATCATATGGGTCTGACTCTTCAAACCTTTTCTGAAGCTCTGATTCTAAACCATACAAGATAGCACACTGAACTATGGAGTACTGATTCTTCCGAGCGAGGTAAACATTCTTTACTTCATCGGGAGCATCAGCTGCAGGTGGGTCACCCAGCGGTGCATCCAGCACATAGGTCAAATTACCAGCTGTGAGGACAATCCTCAAATTGCGGAACCAATCCACGAAGTTGCTTCCATTGTTTTTCAACTTTTCTTTCTCTAGGAACGCATTAAAATTGATGGTAGGGGTTGCCATTGATCTACAACATATTTGCAATAGTTTAGACTAAGTTTATGACAAATTGAGTTCAAATTAATTAAATTAAACTAGGTGAACTCCCACTCAAAACAACATCCCTCACATTGTTTTAGTGATCACACGAACCAAATCCACTACATCAACACCGATCATCACGAGAGTTGATATAGTTTCAATGGCGAACAATCATCATGTTCATCATATCTACTATATGATTCATGCTTTACCTTTCGGTAATCCGTGTTCCTGAGACCATGTCTGTACATGCTAGGCTCGTCAAGATCAAACCTTAGCCACCGCATAAGCAAATCTGGCTTGCTTACGTTGTATACACTTGCGGAATCTAACACACCCGATCATCACGTGGTGCTTCGAAACAACAAGCTTTAGCAACGGTGCTAACTAAGGGCGAACACTTTATGATTTGAAATTCATGTGCATGAGGGATCATCTTATAATGCTACCGTCGTCTACTAAGCAATACAAGATGCATAAAGGATTAACATCACATGCAATTCATAATATGTGATATGATATGGCCTTTCTTCTTTGTGCTTCCGATCTCCATCTTCAAACACGAACATGATCTCCATCATCTCCGGCATTGCATCAAGGTCAATGACGCTTCACCATGGTTGTCGTCCACCGGCTTCAACTATTACAACTACTTTGAATAGACACGCGGGTCTTAACATAAATTAAAGACAACCATATGGCTCCTGCCGGTTGCCAACTTACAATAAGGAACATTGCATACATCAAATATAATCACAATCATGGCCATATCACATCACTGCACACCCCTGCAAAACAAAGTTAGACGCCTCTACTTTCTTTGCATATTTTACGTGGTTTGGGGCTTTCAATAAGTGTCGATCTAACTTACGAACAAGAACCACAACATTGATACTAGCATTGTTGATTACCCGTTGTAAATTGGATCTTAACTATGCTAGGAGAAACAGGCACCCGCAAAGCCACTTATGCAATACAAGTTGCATGTCAAGCGTGGAGCAAGTCTCATGAACGATGTCATGTAAGGTTAGCCCGGGCCGCTTCATCCCAACATACCGCAAGATGCAAAGTACACAAAAAGCAATCTACAATAAAAGCATCAACGCCCACAATGACCATTGTGTTCTACTCGTGCAACAGATCTACATATAGACACGGCTCTGATACCACTGTAGGGGTTCGTAGCATGGAAAACAAAAATTTTCTATCGCATACAAACAAACAAGCCAAGATCTATCTACTAGATTGTAGCAACGAGTCGATGGTATAACTTACCCTCGAAGATTCCAAAGCGTTTAACGAGAGCGGATTCTCGTGGGTGATGTAGTCGTACTCTTTCCGATCTCAAGATCGTGTAGACGATCCTTCCGGCGCCACGTTCCGGCAGCGCTCCCGCAGTCGGTCACACGTTCGGTACTCGACGAAGACCTTCCTCTCCCTTGTTCCAGCAGGCAGCGGAGGTTGTAGCACTCTCCTCGCGATTCCGGCAGCACAACGGCGTGGTACCGGAAGTAGAGGGGAAATCCCGCAGGGCTTCGCCTTAAGCCGGTGCGAGTATGGTGGAGCTTATGAGAGAGGCTATTAGTGGTCTAGTAATTAGACACACCAATTAGAAGGCTCTAAACCAACTAGAAGGCTCTAAACCGCTGGCTAAAGCAATTAGAAGCTCTAAACCAAAACGGCTCTAAACCGGAGGTAGAAGATAGGAACTTGTGTGTTCTAGGAGGGGAGCCCTGCCCCTCCTTTTATGGGTGGGGAGGCGCGGCCAGGGGAGGGGAGTCCCTCCCCAAGTCGGCCTTGGGCTGGGCGCCGGCTTGGAGGAGTGGGACTCCTCCTCCAAGTTGGTTCCAACTCCTCTTGCTTGTTTCCCACAGTTTCCTGTTTCCCACAGTTTCCTGTTTTAGCCGTTTGACTTTCAAACTGGCAATTTGACTTTCATGTTTTTGGAACAGCAAGAACACTTAGTACATGATGCAATCATTCAATGACACACTCATGTACCCTCCCCCCCCGGAGTGCCGGACAATCCGGAACCTTCTAGAACATTCCCGATGAAAACACCAGAATCATTCCCGAACTCCGAAACGGGACTTTCCTTATATGAATCTTATTCTCCGGACCATTCCGGATCACCTCGTGATATCCCGGATCCCATCCGAGACTCCGAACAAAATTCGGTCTCTTTCTCATAATACCATAACTACTCAAACAACGTCGAATCCTTAAGTGTGTCTCCCTACGGTTCGTGAATTATGCAGACATGATCGAGACACTTCTCTGAACAATAACCAATAGAGGAATCTGGAAATTCATATGGCTCCCACATATTTCTACGATTACTTTGCGATCGAATGAACCACTTACATACGATACCAATTTCCCTTTGTCTCACGATATGTTACTTATCCGAGGTTATGATCGTCGGTATCTCTGCATACCTAGTTCAACCTCGTTACTGATAAGTACTCTTTTCTCGTTCCCGTGATATGTGATCCCTTGTGACCAAGTCACATGCTTGCAAGCTAATTGGATGACATTCCACCGAGAGGGCCCAGAGTATATCTATCCGTCATGTGGATGGACAAATCCCACTCTTGATCCATGTGTTTCAACCAATACTTTCCGAACACTTAATGCCACCTTTATAGCCACCCAGTTACGGTGTGGTGTTTGATGTCATCAAAGCATCCATCCGGTAAAGGTGATATGCATGATCTCATGGTCGAAGGAATTAGGTTACTATGTATCAGAAAGCATATAGCAATTGAACTATTGAAATGACTTGATCTTTATGCTACGCTTATCAATAGGAGTATGTCCATCATATCATTCTCCTAACGATGTGATCTTTTTGTTGATAACATCTCAATGTTCATGATAGGGAAACCACAATCATTAATCAAGCAACAAGCTAGTGAAGTATAGAGGCTATACTAGGGACTTCAAATTAAGTTTACAAATCACACAAGTATTAATGGTTTCCTTGTTAATACTATTATAGCATGAATGTAAACATTTATCATAAACACAAAGATATAATAATAACTACATTTATTATTGCCTCTAGGGCATATCTCCAACATTTTATGTCATCAAAGCATCCTTCCGGTGATGGTGATTAGCATGATCTCATGGTCGAAGGAATTAGGTTACCATGTATCAAAAAGCTTATAGCAAACAAAATATTAAAATGACTTGATCTTTATGATACGCTTATCTATAGGAGTATGTCCATCATACCATTCTCCTAATGATATGATCTTGTTATTAAGAACATCTCAATGTTCATGATCGAGAAACCACTATCATCTATTAATGAACAAGCTAGTATTATAAAGAGGCTTTACCAGGGACTCTAATTTAGTTTACAAATCACACAAGTATTAATGTTTCTGGTTAATACTATTATAGCATGAATATAAAAATTTATCATAAACACAAAGATATAATAATAACTACTTTTATTATTGCTTCTAGGGCATATCTCCAACATATTCGTCTACAGAGTAATGCTTTGAGTGCGGGATGGAGTCGCGACCATACCACTACTCTTCTCATTCGCTTTTTTACATTGTATGGAGGACCGATGCAATTCTTACTACCTCGACGGAAGTTAGAGGTGGCCTTACCTCATGATACCTTTACCTTCATCCTTGTCTCTTCGGAGTGTTCTCTCGGCGAGCATGAGCAACAACCCTTGTTAGTGGTGTCGCAAAGATCTACACGAAGCGTGAAGGTTCAGACCGTCGGCCTGCTTCCCCGTACCATGAGGCGGATCTCGAGGGCGAGATCCATTGTTAGTGGTGTCGAATTGTAGCACCCTGGGAAAACCACTACTAGAAAATCGTCGCTGTTTATACTTTGTGCATCATCATGACATCAACATGCATATGTCTGTCTAAAATTATATTCGAAAAGCCCTATTTTGTTTTGTACAAATAGCCCTATCTCTATTTCAAATGTCAAACCATGGTATTTTCCGGACATTTGATTTGTCTAAAAACTACTTGCAAAATATTTTGTTTTAAAAATAAATAATTAAAAAAATTTATGAACCCGAGGGAGACTGCCGCCGGCCAGGCCCAATGGCCCAGCTAGCAGCAGTCCACAACCTCGGTAGCACCAAACCCTAATCCATGACCACCTCCTGAATCCCTA
Source organism: Avena sativa (assembly GCA_916181665.1). Lineage (NCBI taxonomy): Eukaryota > Viridiplantae > Streptophyta > Magnoliopsida > Poales > Poaceae > Avena > Avena sativa. Next base: position 433,767,695 of record OV702280.1, read on the forward strand.
ACCTAAACCCCACTCCCTCACCCAGCCGCCACACCACCTACCAACTCCACCCCCTGGAACCAACCCCACCCTACAGTCCACCCACCCCACATCGATCCGATCCACGCAGCACATACATGCACGTCTCGGCCCCGACGCGTTTCCACCCCGTCTCCTGCCGCGTGTGCCTCGTCCCTGATCCCCACGCGACCCCGAACCCCACCTCGATCGTAACCCTGGCCCACCCTGTTCCCCATCGCGACCCGCGTTGCTTCTCCCTCGCACCCAGCGGTCGTTGTTGCTTGAACCTCTTGCCACCTCCCCGCCTCTACTATGCCCCCTCGCATCCTCTGCCGGCCAGAGAGCTCGCTCCGCCATCCAGCCGAGCGCCGCCACCCTGCTTCCTCCTTATCGCGGCAGCCCCGTGCCCGTCTCTGGCGTTTCCGTGCCAGGAACGTCGGCCTCGAGCGACGCCTAGCTCGTCTCATCGCCGACCACCGCTTCGAGCTCCACCGACCTCCGCGCCTTGGCCGAACCGCACCAGGCCGCCTACCTCTCTGTCCTCCTCTCGCACGTCACCTCCTGCCTCCTCGCTCGACTCCTAGGGCACAACCGCCAGCATGCCATGTCCGTCACCATCATCGCTGCCTGCAGCACCAACCGTGCGCCCGGACACATCCTCCTCGCCCCTGTGCCGACATGCCCCACCGCCTGCGGCCTTCTCTCGACGCCTGGTGGGCATCGAGCCCGTTTTGTCCTCCGGTTGCACCCTGTCTTCAAGGTATTCGAGCCAAATCCCGAGCGAAACATGGTCTACTCGGTGCACACATATGCCTTGTTCAGCTTGTGCTTGTTGCAACCGTAAAGTAGTATGGTGACGTGCTGCTCCAAATTGAAATGAAGATCTAGCGTGGGTGGCATTTGTGTGCTAGTGGATCCCGAGATACTCGTGTCAAAAGCAATGACAACCTCGCCCCGAAGATCTAGCGGCATGAAACCAAGTTTGGCACCGACACCCGGGAACTCCGACAAGGATGCCAAGGTCTCCCTCATGGAACGCATGATATCCTTCACGGATGCCAAGACCCGTTCCCGGAGGCGAAGACGACCCCTCCGAACCCCAAGATCTTCGACCCAAGATGTGTGACCCTTTTATCCAAGCCCTATTTTTTATAATGATTGACATCTATATGAATTTGTTGCATATCAAATTATACATGCTTGCATACATATTTCACGGGTTCGGGTTTTATATTGGATTCACCTCATAATTAAATATGGAGGTCATATGCGGGTTTTTCTAGTATTATATTGGCCTCCATTTAATTTGTGTATTAAACTGATACCATATTTTGCCTTGTTAATATAAAATTTAAATTGCGGGGGTATCTAAACAACTAGAACCATATATCTAATTGTCGGGACCCTGGTTCCGCTTAATATGGCCTAATTGCATCGCACCTTTGACATGCCATACATCATACATGCATCATGCTTGATCTTCTTAAATATTGCATCCGGTGTTTCTACTAGTGCTTTGCTTCTTCACGGATTAGGCCGATGAGTTGATGTGAGTATTGACCCGATCTTCAGATGAACCTTCAGCAATGTTTTCAGGCAAGCATTCTCCCCCTTTCTACCTATTTTACATTTATAGTCTTTATTTCCTCCTTTTGATCTATTGCTATCTGTGTTGCGATGCTATAGAGTCCATACCCCGTTATACTTCCCTGCAGCCCTTATATTGCCATGGACACATCCTATTACTGTTGTTTGGTAGATAGTCGGCCTTGCGAGTCGCAGGTGCTTGCTCAGGTGTTTTTTCGATGTTGTCAAGTACCACAGTTGTTGGAGAAATGCCTTATGCTTTATGTTGAAGATGATCATGGCTTTAATTACCGTTTAATGACTAAAACTGAAGTAGGTAAATAATGCAGAGGCACGGGTGGGCAATATATGTTATTTGGTTTTTAACCGTCCACTTGTGTCCCGTAGGACCCCGAGTAGTTGATACCTGTTCTTTGAATATTCGCACTATCCGCATGTGGGACCATGAATCCCCCTAACCCTAGCTTGAGTCATATTTAATTCCTTGGGGCCACAAACTAGTTAGGCCTTGTTTGGCAGTCCGGTTTTTGACGGGATTCACGTGTATTTTACTAGCCCAATACGTTACACGAAAATACACTCTATGGCCCATTTGGCAGCCCAGTTTGCGCTGGTGTAAGCCCGAGTATAACCCTAGATACCCGTCAGGTTGACGAGTATTCGAGACACGAGGTGGGGGTCGCGTTTTTACGCTCGCTGCGGCAGCAAAGTGAGCTCCCACGGCGGAGCAGCCTACCTCCGCTCGATCCCGGCTCTGTATCTTCTTTGCTGCTGTCGTATCCTCTTCGTCTTCACCTCCGACGCCATCTCCGCTTCTCCGGCAGCTCCGTTGGACGTAGCGCCGTCTCCGCTTCCCCGTCGCCCCGGCCGCCGTCTCCGCTTCCCCGGCAGTTCTGGTTGACATAGGTACGTGGTGTTCTGACCCCCTTAGTTGGACTAAGATTCTTGATTGTTTCTGTGGTGTTGGTTGCGCCATGGATGCAGATTGTTTGATTAGGTCCTGTTCTTGATCCATGGATGCACAGATTGTTAGATTAGGTCCTGTTCTTGATCCATGGATGCACAGATTGTTTGATTAGGTCCTCTTCTTGAGTAGTTATGATTGTTAGCTGCGATGTGACATCTAATTTCTGATTTGGTCAATTAGTTCTGATTTGGTTAATTCCTGATATGCAGAAGAACCTGGGTCGATATTCGTGTATTGATGTGATGTTTCCTTCTGTTGTAGTCCTAAATTCGGTCTGCCTCACTGGATCATTGAGCTAATCGGTAGGTGTGGGTGCATCATGAACCTAGAGTAGAGTTCCGAGAAACTAGCCATGTTCTGATTCTTGCATAATTCGTTGCTAGTTTACCAGGATCAGACTGTTGTATTTGCCTTGGGTAAGCAGTACATATCTTCCAAACATAATCGAACTAAACCGGTGGTTGGCAGTGCGGATGAGGGACTCGCTGTTGTACTACTCCCTCTCCCTTAGCCCTATGTTGCATGCTTTTACATGATTTTAGAGAAGGGGAGTTCAGTTTTGCAAGGCTGCACTCTGATAGGTTAATTTCTATTTCTAGGTCTGCTTTGTGTTTAATGTGAAGCTTGCATATGGATTGAATTTTACAACTTGCATGGGTGTTGCTTTCTTGACATGATTTTCTTTGATTTTACAACTTGCATCTGGTCTGTTGGTTCTAATTTGTGATAGTATAATTAACGGCAACTTATTTCCTATGTATTGATTGATTCTAATTCTGAATCACGATGCAGCTAGTAATTAGCAGCAGCTTATTTCCATAGAAGAGGAGGACTATCCACCAGCTTATTTCTAGGTTTGGTTATATCTCTTACTATTTCCTCTAATTGTTGGACATTGCATCTCTGATATAAATACTTATACGCTTCTATTGTTGTGTACACAACATACATTGTTTCTAAATGTCTATTTGTTGATCCTATACTACATGTTTTGTTCCATTGGTAGAATGGATCCACAAAGCATACAACGTATTAAAAAGAGAAAAGCCTGGGATGAGGATGAGTTGATGTTCTTTGTTTTTCCAGCACTATATGTTCATCTTAGTACAGTGGAAAAAAATATACGACATCCCTCATTCCTATATGGAAAGCGGAGAGTCAGAGAAATCCTTGATGGGCATATCAAGAACTGCTTGGTAGCTTTCAGAATGGAACCTCACATCTTTATGTGGCTGGCAAACTACCTTAGAAATGAAGGATTGCTATCAGATTCTAGGCTCAAGGTCGAAGAGAAGCTAGCCTTCTTTCTTTATATGATCTCACATAATGCATCCTATGAAGATTTACAACTAGAATTTAAGCATAGTGGGTGGTCATTCAGCAAATACACCAAGCAATTCTTTGATATAATTCCCATTTTGACAAGACAATTTGTGAGGCCACGACACATTAATGAACCTCATCCAAAGATTGCTATGGACAATCTCTTCTTTCCATATTTTCAGGTTACGATTTTTCCTTGACCCATCTTGGTTCCACTTCTTTTCTTTATCACTTATACATCTAGGTTTCAATTCTTTTCTTTGACACTTATCCATACTTCAATGCAGAATTGTTTAGGAGCCATAGATGGTTCTCATGTGCCCATTACAATGTCTTCTAGTCGTCAAGCTCCATGGAGAAATAGAAAAGGAACCCTTAGTCAAAATGTCATGATAGCATGCGATTTTGACTTGAACATAACAGCTATTCAATGTGGCTGGGAAGGTTCTGCAACGGACGCTAGAGTACTCAGTTCTGCGATGCTTAAAGGTTTCAAAGTACCAGAAGGCAAATTTTATTTAGTTGATGGTGGCTATGCGAACACTCAAAGTTTTCTTGCACCTTACCTGTAGGGTTCGCAGCATAGAAAACAAAAATTTTCCTACGATGTGAACTATATACCAAGATCTATATATACTAGATACAAACAACGGGCGGATGTATATCCGTAGAGAACATACCCTTGAAGACCGACAAAGCTTAACGAGTTCAACTCGTGGTTGATGTAGACGATCTCTTGCCGATCTCAAGATCGAGAGGAAGTCCTAGCGCCGCAAATCAGCAGCGCATCCGTGCTCGCACACACGTTCGAGGCACCGAGCAACCTCCGCCTCCTCGCTCCAGCGATGCAGCGGAAGCACAACTCTTTCTTGCCGAATAGCCACCGGGAACATGTATCTCGCTAGTACGAGACCATGGGGGATAAATTCTAGAGGGGGAGAGAGATCCTTCACGAGGAGGTGTGAGAGACAAGTGAGGAGGAGGGGATCCTTTTATAGGAGGAGGGGGGGACCCCAAGGGGGTGGCCGGCGCATGGGGGCTGCCCCCTTGCCCTCCCCTCTTCATGTGGGTGGACACTCCACTCACAAAACTCCTCTAAATTCCCTCCACTCAAAAGTCCACTCAAAAATCCCATTAAATTTCCACCAAATTTAATGCAAACTCTCATTAAATAAAACTCTTTTATTTTATTCAGAATTTTGTCAATTACTTTAATGAAAAACATTCACAAATAACCCCTTGCTAGAATTCTATTTCACATGCATAACCACTTTATGCAATTTCACCCGAAAACCTGTTTCGGTATCTAGTGAAATAAATTCCTGCGCTTGTACATTCTTTCGGCATGAAACATTTGCTCCAATTGGATGTCGGTGTCTCTTAAGTGTGTCACCCTACGGTTCGTGAATAATGCGGACATGATCGAGACCCCTCTCAGATCAATAATCAGAAGCGGGATCTGGAGACCCATACTGACTCCCACACATTCAACGATGACTTTCTTGTGATCGTCGGAACCTTTTACGCTAGTATCTTAATCCCTTTGTTTCACGATATATTACATGTCCGAGATTCGATCATTGGTATCTCCATACCTAGTTTGATCTCGTTACCGACATGCACTCTTTTCTCGTTCCTGTGATATAACATTCTAGTGATCAAATCACTTGCTTGCAAGCTAATCAATGTGATATCACCGAGAGGGCCCAGAGTATATCTATCCGTCATCGGGATGAACAAATTCCACTCTTGATCCATGAGCCTCAACATAACACTTTATTAGTTCTGAATCCATCTTTATAATCACCCTGTTACGGTGTGACGTTTGATGTTATCAAGAAACTCTTTCGGTGTTAGTGATTGACATGATCTCATGGTCTAAGGATTAGGATCACTTCGTAAGTTGTTATAGCAATATAAACTCAATGACTTTGATCGTAATGCTATACTTCGGATGAGTGTTCATCACATCATTACACTAATGTTGTGATCCCGTTATTAACAACATCCAATGTCCATGATCAGGAAACCTTGATCATCTTGTTAATCAACGAGCTAGTTTATGAGAGAGGCATAACTAGGAACTTTCTGTTTGTTTATTAAACACACATGTATTAACGTTTCTGTATTAATACAATTATAGCATGCAAAATAAACATCTATCATATACTTGGAATACACATAATAAACACTTTATTATTGCCTCTCAGGGCATATTCCCTTCAGTCTCCCACTTGCACTAGAGACAATAATCTAGTTACATAGTGATAAATCTAACACCCATTGAGTTCTGGTGTTGATCATGTTTTGCTCTAGGGAGAGTTTTAGTCAACGGATCTGCTACATTGAGATCCGTATGTACTTTACAAATCTTTATATCTCCATCCTTGACATGCTCGCGGATGGAGTGAAACCGGCGCTTAATATGCTTGGAATGCTTGTGAGACCTTGGCTCTTTGGCATTGGCAATGGCACCATTGTAGTCACAATAGATCACCATTGGGTCCAACGCGTTTTCCACAACTCCTAGTTCGGATATGAACTCCTTCATCCAAACTGCTTCCTGAGCTGCTTCTGAAGCAGAAACATATTCGGCCTCCGTTGTTGATCCCGCTACCACAGGTTGTTTGGAACTCCTCCAACTAACCGCTCCGCCATTCATGAGAAATACGTATCCGGATTGAGACTTAGAGTCATCCGGATCGGTGTCAAAGCTAGCATCGACATAACACTTAGCGACGAGCTCTTCTTCACCTCCGTATACAAGAAACATATCCTTAGTTCTTCGTAAGTACTTAAGGATATTCTTGACCGCTATCCAGTGTTCCTAACCTGGATCCGATTGGTACCTACTAGTCAAACTAATAGCGTGTGCCACATCCGGTCTTGTACATAGCATGGCGTACATTATAGAGCCTATGGCTGAAGCATAGGGGACTTTGTCCATTATCTCTCTTTCTTCCGCCGAAGCCGGACTTTGAGTCTTACTCAATGTCTTGCCTTGCAACATAGGTAAGAACCCCTTCTTACTTCCGTCCATTTTAAACTTCTTTAAAATCTTATCAAGGTATGTACTTTGCGATAGCCCTATTAGGCGCCTAGATCTATCTCTATAGATCTTTATGCCTAATATGTATGACGCTTCACCTAGGTCCTTCATTGAAAATTTGCTGTTTAGATAACTTTTAACACTGTTTAAAAGTTCTATATCATTTCCGATCAATAATATGTCATCCACATATAATATCAGAAATGCCACATTGCTCCCACTCACTTTCTTGTAAATACAAGCTTCTCCATAAGTTTGGACAAATCCAAACTCTTTGATCACCTCATCAAAGCGGAGATTCCAACTTCGCGATGCTTGCTTCAATCCATAGATGGATCGCTGAAGCTTGCACACCTTGTTAGCATCCTTAGGATCGACAAAACCCTTTGGTTGTATCATATACAACTCTTCTTCAATATTACCATTGAGAAACGCGGTTTTGACATCCATCTGCCATATTTCATAATCGAAATATGCAGCAATTGCTAACATAATCCTAACTGACTTTAGCATCGCTACGGGAGAGAAAGTCTCATCGTAGTCAACTCCTTGAATTTGTCGAAACCCCTTTGCGACAAGTCGAGCTTTATAGATGGTCACATTACCATCAGCATCAGTTTTCCTTTTGAAAATCCATTTGTTCTCCACGGCCTTTCGGTCGTGAGGTAATTCCACCAAGTTCCAAACTTGATTTTCATACATGGATTCCATCTCGGATTTCATGGCTTCTAACCATTTGTTGGAATCCGGGCTCATCATCGCTTCTTCATACGTCGCAGGGTCATTATTTTCATCAACCATGAAATTTATGACAGGATTTCCGTACAGCTCGGGAGCTGCACGCGTCCTGTTTGACCTGCGAGGTTCGGTAGTACTCTCTTTCGGAGTTTCATGATCATTATCATTAGTTCCCTCTTCAACAGGTGGAGCCAACTCCGGAACAACTTCCGGCGCTACGCTACTCGCCATACTTTGAAGAGAAGGTTCCACAACCTCTTCGAGTTCTACCTTCCGACTATTCACACCTTTCGCGAGAAACTCTTTCTCTAGAAAGGATCCATTCTTGGCAACAAAAACCTTGCCCTCGGATCTGTGATAGAAGGAATACCCAATAGTTTCTTTAGGGTATCCTATGAAGACGCATTTTTCCGCTTTGGGTTCGAGTTTATCCGGTTGAAGTTTCTTCACATAAACATCGCAACCCCAAACTTTAAGAAATGACAGCTTAGGTTTGTTTCCAAACCACAATTCATACGGTGTCTTTTCAACGGATTTAGATGGTGCCCGATTTAAAGTGAATGCAGCAGTTTCTAGTGCATAACCCCAAAATGACAACGGCAAGTCTGTCAGAGACATCATAGATCGAACCATATCTAATAAAGTACGATTACGACGTTCCGACACACCATTTCGCTGTGGTGTTCCGGCAGGTGTGAGTTGTGAAACAATTCCACACTCTTTCATGTGAGTGCTAAACTCGTAACTTAGATACTCACCTCCACGGTCGGACCGTAGAAATTTGATCTTTCTATTACGATGATTTTCCACTTCATTCTGAAATTCCTTGAACTTTTCAAAGGTTTCAGACTTGTGTTTCATCAAGTAGATATAACCGTATCTACTCAAGTCATCCGTGAAAGTAACAAAATAACGATATCCACCTCGCGCCGACACACTCATTGGACCACATACATCAGAATGTATGATTTCCAATAAATCTGTCGCCCGTTCCATTGAACCGGAAAACGGCGTTCTAGTCATCTTGCCCATAAGGCATGGCTCACATGTATCAAATGATTCATAATCAAGTGATTCCAAAAGTCCATCCGAATGGAGCTTCTTCATGCGTTTAATGCCAATATGACCTAGACGGCAGTGCCACATATATGCGGATATATCATCATTAAGTTTAATCCTTTTAGCATCAACATTATGAATATGTGTAACATTATCATTGAGATCTAACAGAAATAAACCATTCATCATTGGTGCATGACCATAAAAGATTTCATTCATATAAATGGAACAACCATTGTTCTCAGATTTAAATGAATAACCACTTTGCATCAAACATGATCCAGATATAATGTTCATGCTAAGTGCAGGCACCAGATAACATTTATTCAAGTTTATGACTAATCTCGACGGTAAGTGGAGAGGCAGCATTCCGACGGCGATTACATCAACGTTTGATCCATTGCCAACACGCATCTTGACCTCACCCCTTGCTAGCGGTCGCTTGTTCCGCAGCCCCTGATTCGAGTTACAAATATTAGCAACTGAACCGGTATCAAATACCCAGGTGCTACTGCGAGCACTAGTCAAGTACACATCAATAACATGTATATCATATATACCTTTGTTTGCCTTGCCGGCCTTCTTGTCTGCCAGATACTTGGGGCAGTTGCGCTTCCAGTGGCCAGTCCCCTTACAATAGTAGCACTCGGTATCAGACTTAGGTCCAACTCGGGGTTTCTTTTCAGGCGCGGCAACAGGCTTGCCGCCCTTACTTCCCTTCTGTTTTCCCTTCTTGTCTTTCTTGAAACCAGTGTTCCTATTGATCATCAACACTTGATGTTCCTTTTTGATCTCCACTTCTGCAGTTTTAAGCATTGACAGAAGCTCGGGGAGAGACTTCTTCATGCCTTGCATATTATAGTTCATCACGAAGCTCTTATAGCTAGGTGGCAGAGACTGCAGAACACGATGGATGCCTAAGTCAATGGGAATCGATATTCCCAAGGACACAAGCTTATCGGCGTAACCCGACATCTTGAGTACATGCTCACTAACGGAGCTGTGCTCTTCCATCATGCAGCTAAAGAACTTTTCTGAAGCATTGTAGCTCTCTACAGCAGCATGTGTGTCGAAAATCATTTTCAACTCACCCATTGTATCAAATGCATTGCCGTTTTCGAAACGCTTTCGAAGTTCCGGCTCTAGCCCATACAATATGCCGCAATGAACTAAGTTGTGGTCCTCCTGACGAGTCTGATAGACATTCTTCTCCTCGTCAGGGGCATCATCAAAAGGTGGGGGGCCTAACGGCGCTTCTAGCACATATTGCTTTTGTGCAGCAGAGAGGAGAATCCTCAAATTCATGGCCCATTCAGTAAAGTTGCTACCGTTCGTTGCTAGTGTCTCTTTCTCCATGAACGCATTGAAATTAAAAGCAGGTGGTGCCATCTACAACAGAATTTGTAAAGTTTAGACTAAGTGTATGATAGATCGAGTTCAACTAATCTATATTACGAATGAACTCCCACTCAAAAGCGACATCCCTCGTGTCCTTTTGGTGATTACATGAACCAAATCCACTACACCAAGTCCGATCATCACGTGAGTCGGTATAGCTTCAAAGGCGAGCATCAAATGGGCATCATATCAACTATATGACTCATGCTTAACCTTTCGGTCTGTGTTCCGAGGCCATGTCTGTACATGCTAGGCTAGCCAAGTTAGAACCTTAGTATTTGCGTGTGTAACTGTTTTACACCCGAAATATGGCCGTGGATCCAAGAACACCCGATCATCACGTGATGTCTTGGAGCGACGAAAACATAATCGGTGCATACTAAAGGAAGAACACATTCTTATCTTGATATTTAAATGAGGGATCATCTTATTATGCTTAACAAAGCGCTAAACAAGCAATATAAGATGTAATCAAACATCATATGTTTATTAGTGAAATTATATGGTTCCCGCAGATGATCTCTATCATGTGCATCGTGGTATGATCACTATCATACCTATATGTGTAAATCCAAGGTCTATGGATTTTACACGCTATGTGTGTTGTAAGAGTATCATCTCATACTTCTACTTACAACACTACCATATCATAACACTAGCCCAGCAACAATCTAAACTAGACGCCTCTAATTTATCCATTGCAAGTTTTACGTGGCTTAGGGCTTTCGAGATAGAACCGTTCTTACCTACGAACATGAACCACAACGAGGATAATCAAATTGTTGACAACTCGCTTGCAAAATAGATATTGACTATAGTAGGAGAGACAGACACCCGCTAGCCACTTATGCAAACTAGTTGCATGTCAAGCGTGGAACAGGTCTCATGTGCGAGGACATGTAAAGTTTGTCCGGGCCGCTTCATCCCACTATGCCACCAATATCCAAAATCACAACAAAGGAGCAACAACATGATCATCATCGCCCACATACTCATATGTGTACTACCCGTGTAAAGTATCTACGCATAGATCCGGCTCTTATACCACTGTAGGGTTCGCAGCATAGAAAACAAAAATTTTCCTACGATGTGAACTATATACCAAGATCTATATATACTAGATACAAACAACGGGCGGATGTATATCCGTAGAGAACATACCCTTGAAGACCGACAAAGCTTAACGAGTTCAACTCGTGGTTGATGTAGACGATCTCTTGCCGATCTCAAGATCGAGAGGAAGTCCTAGCGCCGCAAATCAGCAGCGCATCCGTGCTCGCACACACGTTCGAGGCACCGAGCAACCTCCGCCTCCTCGCTCCAGCGATGCAGCGGAAGCACAACTCTTTCTTGCCGAATAGCCACCGGGAACATGTATCTCGCTAGTCCGAGACCATGGGGGATAAATTCTAGAGGGGGAGAGAGATCCTTCACGAGGAGGTGTGAGAGACAAGTGAGGAGGAGGGGCTCCTTTTATAGGAGGAGGGGGGAACCCCAAGGGGGTGGCCGGCGCATGGGGGCTGCCCCCTTGCCCTCCCCTCTTCATGTGGGTGGACACTCCACTCACAAAACTCCTCTAAATTCCCTCCACTCAAAAGTCCACTCAAAAATCCCATTAAATTTCCACCAAATTTAATGCAAACTCTCATTAAATAAAACTCTTTTATTTTATTCAGAATTTTGTCAATTACTTTAATGACAAACATTCACAAATAACCCCTTGCTAGAATTCTATTTCACATGCATAACCACTTTATGCAATTTCACCAGAAAACCTGTTTCGGTATCTAGTGAAATAAATTCCTGCGCTTGTACATTCTTTCGGCATGAAACATTTGCTCCAATTGGATGTCGGTGTCTCTTAAGTGTGTCACCCTACAGTTCGTGAATAATGCGGACATGATCGAGACCCCTCTCAGATCAATAATCAGAAGCGGGATCTGGAGACCCATACTGACTCCCACACATTCAACGATGACTTTCTTGTGATCGTCGGAACCTTTTACGCTAGTATCTTAATCCCTTTGTTTCACGATATATTACATGTCCGAGATTCGATCATTGGTATCTCCATACCTAGTTTGATCTCGTTACCGACATGCACTCTTTTCTCGTTCCTGTGATATAACATTCTAGTGATCAAATCACTTGCTTGCAAGCTAATCAATGTGATATCACCGAGAGGGCCCAGAGTATATCTATCCGTCATCGGGATGAACAAATTCCACTCTTGATCCATGAGCCTCAACATAACACTTTATTAGTTCTGAATCCATCTTTATAATCACCCTGTTACGGTGTGACGTTTGATGTTATCAAGAAACTCTTCCGGTGTTAGTGATTGACATGATCTCATGGTCTAAGGATTAGGATCACTTCGTAAGTTGTTATAGCAATATAAACTCAATGACTTTGATCGTAATGCTATACTTCGGATGAGTGTTCATCACATCATTACACTAATGTTGTGATCCCGTTATTAACAACATCCAATGTCCATGATCAGGAAACCTTGATCATCTTGTTAATCAACGAGCTAGTTTATGAGAGAGGCATAACTAGGAACTTTCTGTTTGTTTATTAAACACACATGTATTAACGTTTCCGTATTAATACAATTATAGCATGCAAAATAAACATCTATCATATACTTGGAATACACATAATAAACACTTTATTATTGCCTCTCAGGGCATATTCCCTTCATTACCGACGCACACGGTACCACTTGAAAGAGTTTGGCCATGGTCACCGCCGACCGCAGAACTATAAGGAGCTGTTTAGTCATCGCCATGATATCATAAGAAACCATGTAGAAAGAGACTGGGGAATTTTGAAGAAGCGATTCCCTATTCTTCGTGTCGGAACCTTTCATCCAATAAGGAATCAAATAAAGATACCAGCTGCTGCTGCAATCTTTCATAATATAATCAGGATGCATGGTGGAGATGAAGGATGGCTTGATGAAGGATGGCTTGATCATATCATAGATCCGGCTAACTATGTGAACCCTCCCAATGATGATGACAACCATGAAGTCAACAATGAACAAGAGAATCACATCCAAGGGAACAATTTGAGAGACCAAATAGCTTGGCAGATGTGGAACGATTACCAACTTGAGTAGCTAATGCCATAGGTGTAGTATTTACCATGTAATAATGATTTTATGTGGGATGTTCCACCGTGTAATAATGATTCTGTTTGGGATATTTCAACTTGTATTAATATTTTTTGTTTGGGATCTTTCATCATGTAGCAATCATTGTGTTTGAGATATTTCAACTTGTAATAATGATTCTATTTGGTTACAGATATGCATTCAAAAGGAACTCCATTGTATCCGAAAGGATATCCAAAATTTAACTTGATGCAAGCCAACAATAAAAAAAGCATGAAGAAGGTTTCACCAAAGTATGGGAAAAAGTTTTCTCCAATAGGTAATAATTTGCTTCTCCACTCAAGTATTTTCCCACTGATCTCCTCTCATTAGGTAATAGATGTACTAACAATAACAATTTTATGTATTGTGTAGGTGAAAAAACAAGAGCAACATGGAGTCATGCATTGGAAAAATCTCTTGTTGAGATATTGCATGAGCACAATACCACCTACCATAGAAGTCAGAATGGATGGAATAGTGAAACCTGGAACCTGATGGTTTCTATTTTCCAACAGAGAAACCCCCATGTGAACTTCAAAAAGTCTCAGGTTCAAGACAAAGAAAAAGATCTCAAAAGGGACTACAGGGCTTTAAGGGAGGCCCGAAAACAGAGTGGAGTTGGTTGGAATGAAGCAAAAAGCATGTTGCAGGCAGAACCTCATCTGTGGGTAAATTTGATAGCCTCTTTGGGTGATAGGCTCAGCAAGTTCAAGCGAAAAGCTTTTCCTCTTTATGATACGCTTGGGGAACTTTATGATGGTAAGTGTGCAAGTGTTTTCTTATAGAACTACAATATGATTCTCTAGGATAACTCTTATACGATGCAATTGTTTTCTTATCGAACTATTTACTACAGGACAATTAGCCGAGGGAAAACTTTGCTTCACATCCACCGCTGGGCCATCTATGGAGTTCGACGACGACTTGCAGATTATTGATGAACACCAAAAAGATATGGAGGAAGAGGTTGTTGAGGACAAGGGCTACGATGATGACTCGCATATCATGGATGAACACCGAAATGAGATGGAGGGAGAGATAGTCAAGGACAAAGGCTGGGGAACCATCGATGCTTATCAAAGGAATATGTCTCAAGAAGGTGCTCCTAAAAAGCATAGGTCACAAGTGGAGCAAGGACAAGTGGGTGCTGCTGAAAGGAATAGGTCACAAGTGGAGCAAGGACGAGTAGGTGCTGCTGAAAGGAATAGGTCACAAGTAGGTGCTTCAAGAAAGAATCCTAAGAATAGCCCAAAGAAGAAGAGTATGGATGGGATAGTAGGAGTGATGGAGAGATTTGTACAAATCAAAGAAAAGGAAGCCCAAAAAGAAGTTGCACAAGACTTCACAATCACCAGATGCATGGAGGCCTTGAAATCATTAGACGGTGTCACACCCGAGGAGAAAATAACAACATCTGAGGTTTTCAATAATGCCCACAACCGTGAGTTTTTTGTCAACCTCGTCGCTGATAAAGATGGCACAACAATCATATGGCTTCGTAGGCAGTTAGCTAGGTTAAACTGAGGTAAGATCTTTTTGCTCTAGTCTCTTAATTTTCATGTCACAATGTGTCTAATTCATATAAATTGGTGAAATGAAGTAGTGCAACTGAAGTAACATTATTGTTCTAAAGATGGTCCATGAGTTGTGATGATTAGGCTTTGTAGTTATGAAAAGCTAGTTTATCCTGATGATTCTGCTTGTTTGTTGCACTTAAATTAGCTAGCACATGATGCCTATTGTTGAGTTTAGACCTGCTGTTACAAATCTGTCTTCTAGAATGAATGATGTTTTTGGATGCTTTTGCTGATCTCTCCAACCTCTAGTGTGTCTTGGATAGTAGATGCAATTTAAATCCATACTGCTTCAAGTGAATGGTTACTAATATAGATCACACGTGCACTTGATATGGTTACTATTACCCCTCCGAGAGAAATCTGGAAGTACATATGGTTTCACTTCTGAACAGTTGTTGTAGTCCTTTTCTTACCATTTTCCTTCTTGTTTTGCTTTTGCTGATCTCTCCAACCTCGAGTATGTCTTGGATAATAGATGCAATTTAAATTCATACTGCTTCAAGTGAATGGTTATTGATATAGATCACACGTGCACTTGCTATGGTTACTATTACCCCTCCGAGAGAAATCTGAAAGTACATATGGTTTCACTTATGAACAGTTGTTGTAGTCCTTTTCTTACCATTTTCCTTCTTGTTTTGCTTAATTTTCACTGACTAAAATGTCCATCTTCCCTCATCAGGTGCCCAGCTTGTAGAAGCTACAAGTTATGGAGGTTATGATTTAGTAACAAGCTTTCAAGTGCTCTAGTTCTGTTGTGATGAAACAAGCTTCCAAATAGATGATGGAAACCATTTTTGTATTAAATAGATGATATATTTCTTGTAGTGATGCGTGAAATGTTCTTGTTCCTTATCAAAATTATCAATGTGTGAGATGTTCCTGTAGAGTGCTCAGGTTCTATGAAAAATTAGATTTTTATTGATGATATATCTTGAATTAAGTATTGCTCAAACTGTGTGCTAACGTGTTGTGAAAAAAGTTCAGTTTTTTTGTTGATGACACCTGTGTGCTAACCCTGTGTTCCAAACGAGGTGATTTAGTGGTAGGGAATCTGTGGGGAAGGGGATTGGATGGAATAAGTGGATCGGGTGAGGGGATTGTCTTCACCAAATACTCTAGGGGTAATACACGGATAAATATCACAAAACGCTGCTACCAAACAAGGCCTTAGGGGCTTTATTACTATCTTGTACTTATGCCATGCTTTACTGCTTTAGTTACGATTGCGCGTGGAGCGCCTGTACTATTTATGAACAAATGTGGAATGTTTTCGCGGTATCGATAAGCCTAGTCACACTTTCGGGTTCCCAGTTGTTTACAACCATTGGCACAAACCTCTGGGTCCATCTCGGAGCCGGCCAACTTCGTCGCGGGTAGCTTGGTGGGTGGCCCCCTGAAATCAAATATGAATCTTGCGAATGTTCTGTCGTGATGCCTCGTTGGGTTTTCATTTGGTTTTTCTGAGGTTGATCGTGCATGTGTTGCTATTTGTGCACCCCTACAGGGTAAAACTTTTTGAAAGCCGTGTCCACAGTTATGGACGAATTGGAGCACAGTATCTCGATCATAGACAACTATAACTAAAGTAGTGCTATAAATTTGACTTTATAATTACTAGTAATCAGCTTCACTACAATGGAATGGCTACCAACAACTGCTGGTTTTGGGATGCCTCATGCTATATGTATCTGACTAGTAAGTATTGCAACTATAACAGAATGGTTAACTAAAACTGCCCACTGTTTATAATATCAGGATGACTCATGCTATCTATATCTGACTAGTAATTGCCGCAATTATAACGGAATGAATAAAACAGCCAACTGTGTGAGTTTCTCGGTTGACTTCCTCGTTTGGTCTCGAGGGGGAAATACCAGGATGGGTATGTTTGGTGATAGTTTCAGGTTGGACCCGAATAGGTCTTTCTTATCCCTATCTGATAGCCACCAGTTGTATTGAGTCTCTATAGGTTGTTCAGTGCGTGCTGCGCTGCTGCTTCAGTCCATCATACCTATGTAGGCGAGGAACCCCGAATTCTAGTCTCGCCGTGTACTGGCCTCAGTACTGACCGCTCTCTTTTTCCTTTGCCCTTTGTCGACACCCCTTTTGTTTAAGCAGGTTTTGAGATCGACGTTGTTAGCAGGGTTACCCTTCTGGCTTGGCCTAGGCAGGGTTGCCTATGGTTATGGACGCCATTGGTTATTCTTCAGGGCTCTTAGCTCAATTTGCATCTTGTCCGTGCTAGGACGCTGTATCGTTTTAAAGGTGATTTGGATCTTTGTATTGTATATCTGTATTCTTGACTCTTTGAGTTGTGGTTGTATATATCTATTCTGTGTGTTCCATCGTGAACTAATGTGTAATGTTATTACTTCGTTTTCCACCCGCACGAAAGTGTCTGGTGGGCACCTTTGAATTGTTTCTATGCTGGTTTGGCGGGGATCGCTGAAACTTGTATAGGGCCGATCCGAGGGTGTTACAGAGTGGTATCAGAGCTCAGAAGTTATGATACCCCACTGGTCCAGCCTATAGGATAACATAGCTAACGGACGTCATAGAGTGTCTAAACTATTTCGCAAAATCGGTTGGATAGATCTGATTAAGTCTGATTTTACTCCTTACCCCTCTACTATTCTCATCTTACCTCTACGTGTTTTGAATCTGCTCTCTTATCTTTTCTTCGAGTCCTTGAATTCTCGTGGTTGGGTTTCCATCGTACCTTCAGGGTTTTGTTTCCATCCTCTTGTAACGGTGCTTCGACATCCGGTCTTCATGCTATCTGATGGATCCTTCATCTGTTGTATCTTTTAGTGGATCAAAAATTCACTAATTTTTTTTCTTTCTATCTTCCGGTGTTTTCCAACACGACGACATAATCTTCAATCCGATCCGATGAAGAGCCTGCATCACCGTTTTGTATCCGAAGCTTTCCGAACCTTGCTTATCGAGATCTTTAGTCTAAAATCTAAGAGTTGGTTGCATGATTGTTCTATTCGTCTACAGAGTAATGATTTGAGTGCGGGATGGATTCGCGACCATACCACTGCTCTTATCATTCGCTTTTGTACATTGGATGGAGGACCGATGCAATTCTTACTACCTCGATGGAAGTTAAAGGTGGCCTTACCTCATGATACCTTTACCTTCATCCTTGTCTCTCCGGAGTGTTCTCTCGACGAGCGTGAGCAACAACCCTTGTTAGTGGTGTCGCATAGGTCTACACGAAGCGTGAAGGTTCAGACCGTCGGCCTTCTTCCCCGTACCATGAGGCAGATCTCGAGGGCGAGATCCATTTTTAGTGGTGTCGAACTGTAGCACCCTAGGAAAACCACTACTAGAAAATCGCCGATGTTTATACTTTGTGCATCATCATGACATCAACATGCATATGTCTGTCTAAAATTATTTCCGAAAAGCCCTATTTTGTTTTCTACAAATAGCCCTCTCTCTATTTCAAATGTCAAACCATGGTCTTTTCCGGACATTTGATTTGTCTAAAAACTACTTGCAAACTATTTTGTTTTAAAAATAAATAATTAAAACATTTTATGAACCCGAGGGAGACCGCCGCCGGCCAGGCCCAATGGCCCAGCTAGCAGCAGTCTACAACCTCGATAGCACCAAACCCTAATCCATGACCACCTCCTGAAACCCTAACCTAAAGCCCACTCCCTCACCGAGCCGCCACACCACCTACCAACTCCACCCCCTGGAACCAACCCCACCCTGCAGTCCACCCACCCCACATCGATCCGATCCACGCAGCACATACATGCACATCTCGGCCCGACGCGTTTCCACCCCGTCTCCTGCCCACGTGTGCCTCGTCCCTGATCCCCACGCAACCCCGAACCCCACCTCGATCGTAACCCTGGCCCACCCTGTTCCCCATCGCGACCCGCGTTGCTTCTCCCTCGCACCCAGTGGTCGCCGCCGCTTGAACCTCTTGTCGCCTCCCCGCCTCTACTATGCACCCTCGCGTCCTCTGTCGGCCACTGAGCTTGCTCCGCCATCCAGTCGAGCGCCGCCGCCCTGCTTCCTCCTCGTCGCAGCAACCCCGTGCCCGTCTGCGACGTTTCCATGCCAAGCACGTCGGCCTCGAGCACCGCCTAGCTCATCTTGTCGCCGACCGCCGCTTCAAGCTCCACCGACCTCCGCGCCTTGGCCTAACCGCGCCAGGCCGCCTACCTCTCCGTCCTCCTCTTGCGCGTCACCTCTTGCCTCCTCGCTCGACTCCCAGGGCACCGCCGCCAGCATGTCGTTTCTGTCACAGTCATCACTGCCTGCAACACCAACCATGCACCCGGACACGTACTCCTCGCCCCTATGCCGACATGCCCCACCGCCTGCGGCCTTCTCTCGATGCCTGGTGGGCATCGAGCCCGTTTTGTCCTTTGGTTGCACCCTGTCTTCAAGGTGCTCGAGCCAAATCCTGAGTGAAACATGGTCTACTCGGTGCACACATATGCCTTGTTAATCTTGTGCTTTTTGCAACCGTAAAGTAGTATGGTGACATGCTCTCCAAATTGAAATGAAGATCTAGCGTGGGTGGCATTTGTGTGCTAGTGGATCCCGAGATACTCGTGTCAAAAGCAATGACAACCTCGCCCCAAAGATCTAGCGGCATGACACCAAGTTTGGCACCGACACCTGGTAACTCCGACAAGGACGCCAAGGTCTCCCTCATGGAACGCATGATCTCCTTAACGGATGCCAAGACCCGTTCCCGGAGGCGAAGACCAACCCCTCCGAACCCCAAGATCTTCGACCCAAGATGTGTGACCCTTTTATCCAATACCTATTTTTTATAATGATTGACATCTATATGAATTTGTTGCATATCAAATTGTACATGCTTGCATACATAATTCACCGGTTCGGGTTTTATATTCGATTCACCTCATAATTAAATATGGAGGTCATATGCGGGTTTTTCTAGTCTTATATTGGCCTCCATTTAATTTGTGTAGCAACTGATACCATATTTTGCCTTCTTAATATAACATTTAAATTGCGGGGTATCTAAACAACTAGAACCATATATCTAATTGCCGGGACCCCGGTTGAAAGAGCATTTCCTATCCTTCTGATTTTGATGTTTGATAACAACACACTTATCGGTCTAATCGTGTGCTAAGTGTATCACAAGTTTGATAAGAGTGTGGCACAAATATTGACTTGTCCAATTACCCTTGCCAAAAACCAATGTGGCAACCGGTAGTACCGGAAAAATGACCGGTACTACCGCTTGGCACCGGTACTACCGGTCCTAGTACCGGTTGGACCCGTGCAAGGTTGGTAGGGATGGTTTTTCCTCAGTACCACCCGGTACCACGGAGCAGCACTACCGCTCCAACCGGTAGTACCGCTTGAGACAAGCGGTACTACCGCTTGGACACGGTAGTACCGCTCAGCAGTACCGGGCAGTACTGTTGAAGGACCAGCCCCTCCCTTCTCGCACGGTGCCCACCGATACTTGGGACCGGTACTACCGCCCTGACCGGTACTACCGCTTGGGGGTAGTACCGCAAGGGTGTACCGGGCAATACTGAAGCTGGCTCGACCAAGAATGGCATCTCCGGTACCTGGTCCGATACTGGACCGGTAGTACCGCTTGCAACTGGTAGTACCGGTGCATTTATTGCTCCAACGACCAGATTTCTCCAAGGGGTATAAATACCCCTCCACCTACCTTGGGAAAAGCTGCTCATTCGCATTAAAGTCAAGACCACCATTGGAGCCACCAAATCCACAAGATCTCCTCAATCCACCACCCAAAGTCCTTGATCTTTGGGGAATCGAAGGAGGAGGCCCAGATCTACTACTTCACCAAAAGAGATCTTCATTTCCCCCTTATTCACTTGAGGGCCCCTTTGCTCTAGTGTTTTCTTGGAAACTCTAGTTCTAGATTTGGTTCTTACAAGCTTGTCTTTGATTGTCTTGACAGCTTGCTTGTATTTGGGAGCCTCCAATTCAGTTGTGGATGTGTGCCCCAAACTTGTAACGGTGTCGGCTTCCACCTTGAAGGTTGTTGATATAGTGGAAGGTGGATCGATCTCGTTGGGGTGAGATTCATCGGAGAACAAGGGAGGCCTCTCGTGGCATTGGTGGTTTGAAACCACCCCCTCTTCAAATGTAGACGTACTTCCCCTCAAAAGGAAGGAACTACAGGAAACAAACCCTTGTGTCTCCTCGTTTACCACATTGGTTACTTCTATCATTTACCGCACTTTACTTACTTGCTCTTTCTTAGTTGTGTGTTAGCTTGTGCATGTTTGTCATATAGGTAAATTCACCTTAGTTGCATTATATGGAGAATTTACCTTATTATCAAACCCTAATTTGAAAAAGAAGAAAATTTGAAGTAGCACCTATTCACCCCCCCCTCTAAGTGCCCATACGATCCTTTTAATTGGTATCAGAGCCTCGGCTCTTTATTTGGGCTTTACCGCCTAAGAGAATATGGGTAGCCATGAAGGGGATGGTGGTGGTGAGCCCACCATGGTGACCATGGAAGATCTCAAAAACTTGGAAACAAGATTGAGCTCTTCCTTGGTCAACGAAGTCAAGAAGATGCTTGAGGAACTTCTTAAAGACAAAGATAGCTCATCACCCCATCTCCTCAAGAGGATTCTCTATCCGTTTTACCTAAAGGGAATGCTCCGGTATCCCCCGAGGGTATGATGGTGGGGGGGTAAACAAGACAACGCTAATTCCTCCACACAAAACTATGGGGGGGGGGAGGGTGAGCATCGTGATTCATGGTACTCTCCCGACCCTCCAATCCCTCACCCTCATGTGTACAATAGAGGTGACCCACCTAAGCTTGAAGAATCTGCTACTTTTGCTCAATGGTAATCACTAATGAGAACTCATGTGCACAGCTCTTGCATTGAACTATGGAACATCATCGAGCATGGACTCTTTATTGGGGATCCAAACAACTTGACAAGAAGAGAGGTTGTAAATAGTCAACTCAATGCCACTGCCTTGCATATGATTCAACAAGGATTGGGTACCAAGGATTACCCATACATTGAGCACTTTAGCATTGCCAAGGAAGCTTGGGATGCCCTCACGGTATTGTTTGTTGGAAATGAGAGTATGAGGAGGAACCAGTATGATGCACTAAGCAATGAAGCCGAAGGCTTCTACATGATGGAAGGTAAAGATCATGAAGACATGTACCGAAGGCTAAAGACCACCGCCACCGCTTTTAGAAATGTGGGTGCCTCACATGTGGATGATGCGTGGATAAAAAGGAAATATGTGAGTGCACTCATGCCCTTTGAGCCCACCGACTTGAAGAGCCTACAAGGAAGACACAACTACCATCTCATGACCTCCAATGAAGTTATGCAAGAGATGGCCGCTTTCAAAGTTGCCGCCAAGAATGCCAAAGATGACCGTGCTCGTGCCCTTGGTGTGAGCAATGTTGTCAATGTTGCTTTGAAGACCAAAGTTGTGGACCATGGGGATGAAGATGATAGTGATGAAGGTCACTCCATGGACCACCCCGATGAAGTCAAGATTGCTCATAGTCAATATATGTCCTTCTATGCAAAGAACTTTTGGAAGAACCCTGCCAAGGACAAGATGAAAATGCAACGGAGAAGCAACCCAAATGGGAAAAGAGAAAATACCACTCGATTGAGAACTTGCTTCAATTGTGGTGACCGCTATCGCTTTGTGGCAAGTTGTCCCTATGAGAAGAGAGAAGATCATGGTGGTAACCTTGTGATGAAGAAGACTCTCAAAGGATCTTACAAGAAACCCTTCATCAAGAAGAATCTCATCGACAAGAAGTCGGGAGAAATTGTCTTGATCACTCATGAAGAATACTCCTCCGACGATGAAGATGATGAGGAAGAAGAAACGTCTAATAGTGTGGTGGCTCTAGCCACTACTTCTACTCCGACATTCTCACTATTTGATTCTCCAAATGAGAACTCCCCCATCAAGAACGTCACTTGCCTTATGGCAAGAGGAACGGAGGTACCCTCATCGTCTCACTCTACTACCTTAGATAATGATGGAATTGATGATGAGATGTCTCTTGATGTTAAAAAGGAATTAATTGCCTTTAATGAGTTTATGACTAACCTACAAGGAGATGCTAAGATACATTTTGGAAACATCTTAGATCAAATTTCCCATACACAAGAGCTTCTAGATGTAAGATGTAAACTTGGGCATGAACACATGATTGAGCTAGAGGCTTTAAATAATGCTCTAGAAGAAGAACAAGAGACTAGGATGTCACTTGAATTAAAACTTGAGGGGCTTGATGAGGCCAATGACATTATTGTTAATAAACTCATCAAAGAACGTGATCATGCTATTGCTAAATGCAAAAGGGCTAAAAAGGACAAGATTGAGTTTGGTGTGGTCCATGAAAAACTTGCCGAGGATTTTAGTTTGCTTGACAAGGCTCACAAGGCTTTGGAAAGTAAATTCTTGTCACTCACAAAGTCCCATGAAACGCTTCAAACTCAATTGGCCAATATTCCTTCACCTAGTAACTTCACTCCATCTAGTAGCACATCTATTCTTGAAGAACATGCTAGGTTGAAGGGGGAGCTAGCCAAGGCCAAATTTCCTCAAGGCAACAAGTCCATTGATGATCTTTTGAGTAAGCAAAGGCCTAGTGGTGAAAAAGGGGGTATTGGTTTTGTCTCCAAAACTAAGAAGAAGAACACCAAGAAAAGGAAGGCCAAGCCTGCACAAGAGACCAACAAGGCCATTGTGGATAGTAAGACCACAAGTGGTAAAACTATGTCTCATGATGACTTTGCAGGAAGTGCTAACCCTCATTATGTTCTAATGCGAGATTTTTATGGTGATGTGTATGCACAATATGTTGGGCCATATGATGGCTATATTGCTTGGTATATTTGGGTTCCCAAGACCCTTGTTACTAACAAAAGAGGACCCATTGAAAAATGGGTACCTAAAAATTAGCTTGATCTTTTGTAGACATATGCTTCCAGAGGGTCAAAGTGGGTGCTTGATAGTGGTTGCACAAGTCATATGACCGGAAGCTCGTCTATTGTCAAGGACTTAAAGCCAAATGATGATCAAATCTATGTGACATATGCCGACAAGTGAAAGTCTAAGATAATGGGTTTCGACAAGGTTGTGGTTGCTCACGACATTACACTCGTGAACGTCATGCTTGTTGAAACCCTTGGATACAATTTACTTTCAGTACGTGCTCTTGGAAAGATGGGCTTTGCCGTCTTTATTGATGTTGATATTGTGGTCCTCTTGTGGAGCAAGTCTCTCAAGGTCACTTTTGTTGGGTACGTCGAACATGCTTGTATGTGGTGGACTTTTCGGGGCAAGCCACTACAAGTCCGATGTGCTTATTCAGAAAGGCCGATGTGGGTTGGCTATGGCATCACCGACTAGCCCATGTCAATATGAGAACTTTGCAAAGTCTCCATAAGGAGGGCCATATTGTTGGACTAAAAGAAAATGTTTCCTTTGCCAAAGATCGTGTTTGCAGGGCATGTGGTCTAGGGAAGATGCATGATGCTCCTCACAAGCCTAAGAACCACATCAAGTCAACCAAGATCTTGGAGATCCTTCATGTGGACCTCTTTGGTCCTCCATCTCATGCAAGTCTTGGTGGGAAGAAATATTGTTTGGTGATCGTTGATGACTTCTCAAGATACTCGTGGGTATACTTCTTCAAGTTGAAAAGTGAGACCCAAAAGACCTTCATCGACTTCATCAACATGGTCCAACGACAATACAATCTTCCCGTGTTGATCATAAGAAGTGACAACGGCACCGAGTTCAAGAACTACACCTTGAATGATTTCCTTAGTGATGAGGGGATAAAACATCAATATTTCGCTGCATACACCCCTCAACAAAAATGGTGTGGTCGAAAGGAAGAACCAGAATCTTATTGAGATGGCTAGGACCATGTTGGCGGAGTTTAAATCTCCATACAACTTTTGGGCCGAAGCCATCTCCACTGCGTGCCATGCTTCAAACTGGCTCTACCTCTGCAAATAAATCAACAAGACTCCATATGAAATACTTACCAGCAACAAGCCCAACATATCTTACTTCCGGGTGTTCGGTTGTAAGCGTTTCTATCTCATAAAAGGTGTTCGTTTGTCCAAATTTGAGTCTAAAGCATTAGAGGGTATTTTTGTTGGTTATGGTCTCGAATCTCACACTTATAGAATCTATGATAAGCTCTCCGGAGCCGTCATAGAATCTTTTAGTGTGACCTTCGAAGAATATGATGGTCCCCAATGGGGGCGTGTTGATGCTTGTGATGCAGATGATGAAATGTCTCAGGATGCCATAGGAAGAATGGGTGTGGGATATATCCGCCCGTTGAGGAACCCCTTATGGCGGATCGAGAAGAACTATGCTCCACTCAAGTGGAGCCCTCATCCTCACAATCTCAACATGTTCCATCCACCGAAGAGGACAATGACTCAAGCCAAAGACAAGATGTGGGCCCTCAACATGGTGATCAAAGTTACAACTCTTGTCAAGGGGAGCTTGATTCATTCGCTAGGATGTCAAGTGGTGCCAAGGAAATTACTCAAGGAAGATCCGTACAAACTGCTTTGAGACAAGCTCAAATTGATGCTAGAAGAGCACTTGATCAAGACCAAGGTCAATCTTTGCCTCTCATTGAAGAGGATGATTCCTATGATGATCAAGGTCAAGATGATGGTCAAGAAGAGGATCAAAATTATGAAGAGGGTCCCCAAAGAAATAACATGGAGATCCACGCTCGTCGTGAAGCGAGAAAGGAGAGAATGTTGGAATTAAGAGACCACTCTCTACAAAATGTATTTGGTGACCTAAGGAAAGGCATTTCCACAAGAGCACAATTGAAGAGGTTCAGTGAACATCAAGCACACATCTCCATGATTGAACCTAAGAAAGTGTGGGAAGCTCTTGAAGATTAGGATTGGTTAGAAGCTATGCACAAAGAGCTCAACAACTTTGAGAGAAACAAAGTATGGAAGTTAGTTGAGAAGCCAAAGGATTGCCGCAATGTTATTGGAACAAAGTGGATATTCAAGAACAAGCAAGATGAGCATGGAATTATAGTAAGGTACAAGGCTATATTGGTTGCACAAGGGTATTCTCAAATTTAAGGCATTGACTATGGAGAGACTTATGCACCCATGGATCGCCTTGAGTCCATCTGTATCCTTCTTGCTTATGCGGCACATCATAACTTCAAGTTGCAACAAATGGATGTAGAGAGTGCATTCCTTTATGGTCCATTAAATGAGTTGGTATATGTTAAGCAACCCCCGGGATTTGAGGACCCCAACTTCCCAAACCATGTCTACAAACTTGATAAGGCGCTCTATGGGCTCAAGCAAGCCCCATGCACGTGGTATGAGAACCTTAGAGAGTTATTGTTTGACCATGGATTTGAGGTTGGGAAAATCGATCCCACTCTTTTTACTAAGAGGGTCAATGGGGAGCTTTTTGTATGCCAAATATATGTTGATGATATTATCTTTGGCTCATCTAACAAAGCTTTTAATGATGAATTCTCAAAGCTTATGACTAGTAGGTTCCGGATGTCTTTGATGGTGGAGTTGAGAGTATTTCTTGGTTTTGAGATCAAGCAAGTTAGAGGAGGGACATTCTTCAATCAATCCAAGTATACTCAAGATATGCTCAAGAGATTCAAAATGCAAGATTTAAATGGAGCTCCTACTCCCATGGCTACAAAGACTCATCTAGAACAAAATCCAAATGGTAAAGATGTGGATCAAAAGGTATACCGGTCTATGATTGGTTCTTTGCTTTAACTTTGTGCATCTAGACCCGATATTGTGTTGAGTGTAGGTGTGTGTGTAAGATATCAAGCGGATCCTAAAGAAAGCCATTTAATGGTGCTCAAGAGAATCTTTCGATATTTAGTTCATACCCCATTTTATGGTCTTTGGTATCCTCAAGGCTCAACATTTACTCTTTGTGGATACACGGACTCGGATTGGGCGGGTGATAAGGATGATAGAAATCAACATCCGGGGCTTGCCAATTCCTTGGTAGGTCCTTGGTATGTTGGTCTTCTAAGAAGCAAAATTGTATATCTCTCTCCACCACCGAAGCCGAGTATGTGGTAGCTGCTAGTGTGTGCACTCAATTGCTATGGACGAGGAAAATTTTAAAGGAATACGGTGTCCATTGTGACAAAGTGCCTCTTCTATGTGACAATGAAAGTGCCATCAAGATTGCCTACAACCTGGTGGATCACACAAGGACAAAGCATATTGAGATTTGCCATCACTTCATTAGAGATCAGGTTGCTCGAGGTGATATTGATCTATCATATGTGTCAACCAAAGATCAACTTGCCGATATCTTCACGAAGCCACTTGATAAAGTAAGGTTTTGCTACTTGAGGAATGAACTAAATATCGTAGATTCAAGGAGCTTGACTTGATTTTCTTGCATTCTCACCTATGATTCGACCCGTATTTGGTTTAGGTGTAGGCATGGATATAGGGGGAGTGCGGTCCTAATTTATTGGACTATCCCTCCCCCCATTATGCCCAAGTAATAAAAATCATTCCTCTTAATATCATTTTTTGATATGTGAGCTTAAATGATGAGTTTCAGTAATGGACCCAAGATATATCTTCGTGGTGCCAAGCCGAGTATACTCATATATGGTGGCCTCGGCCACCGCCCTCTCCCTTTCGAGAGGTTGGTTTTACTCGTGTTTGTCATCTTTTGAGTTGTTTTCATTGATCTTAGTCGCATGCACTCTAGTTTGGTCTTTGACATCTTTTTCTCGATTTTTAGAGTGCATAAGCTTCCCAGTACAATTATCTCAACCCAAGCCTTTTGAAATGATCTTATGGGCACCTAGAGGGAGGGTGAATATGTGCTACTTCAAATTTTCTTTCTTTTTCAAATTAGGGTTTGACAATAAGGTAAATTATCTAGATAATGCAACTAAGGTGAATTTACCTATATGACAATTATGCAAGAGCTACCACAACACAAAGTAAGAACAAGTAAGTAAAGTGCGGTAAAGGATAGAAGTAACCAAAGGAGTGGACGCGGAGACACAAGGATTTGTTTCCCGTAGTTCCTTCCTTTTGAGGGGAAGTACGTCTACGTTTGGAGAGGGGGTGGTTTCAAACCACCAACGCCACGAGAGGCCTCCCTTGTTCTCCGATGAATCTCACCCCAACGGGCTTGATTCACCTTCCACTATATCGGCAACCTTCGAGGTGGAAGCCGGCACCTTTACAACGAGTTCGGGGCACACATCCACAACTTAATTGGAGGCTCCCAATACAAGCAAGCTGTCAAGAAAAATCAAAGACAAGCTTGTAAGAACAACAACAAGAACTAGGGTTTCCAAGAAACACTAGAGCAAAGGGGCCCTCAATGAAATGAGGGGGAAATGAAGATCTCTTTTGGTGAAGTAGTAGATCGGGGTCTCCTCCTTCGATTCCCCAAAGATCAAATACTTTGGGTGGTGGATTGAGGAGATCTTGAAGATTTGGTGGCTCCAATAGTGGTCTTGACTTTAATGTGGATGAGCATCTTGTCCCAAGGTAGGTGGAGGGGTATTTATACCCCTCCAGGAAATCTGGCCGTTGGAGCCCTTAATGCATCGGTAGTACCGGTACTCAAGCGGTAGTACCGCTTGCAAGCGGTACTACCGGACCAGTACCGGACCAGGTAACGGAGATGCCATAGTTGGTCGACGAGCCAGCTTCAGTATTTCCTGGTATTCCCATGCGGTACTGTTGGAGATATGCCCTAGAGGCAATAATAAATATAGTTATTATTATATCTTTGTGTTTATGATAAATGTTTATATTCATGCTATAATAGTATTAGCAAGGAAACATTAATACTTGTGTGAATTGTAAACTTAAATTGAAGTCCCTAGTATAGCCTCTATACTTCACTAGCTTGTTGGTTGATTAAATGATTGTGGTTTCCATATCATGAACATTGAGATGTTATCAACAACAAGATCATATCGTTAGGAGAATGATATGGTGGACATACTCCTATTGATAAGCGTAGCATAAAGATCAAGTCATTTCAATAGTTCAATTGCTATATGCTTTCTGATACATAGTAACCTAATTCCTTCGACCATGAGATCATGCATATCACCTTTACCGGATGGATGCTTTGATGACATCAAACACCACACCGTAACTGGGTGGTTATAAAAGTGGCATTAAGTGTTCGGAAAGTATTGGTTGAAACACATGGATCAAGAGTGGGATTTGTCCATCCACATGACGGATAGATATACTCTGGGCCCTCTCGGTGGAATGTCATCCAATTAGCTTGCAAGCATGTGACTTGGTCACAAGGGATCACATATCACGGGAACGAGAAAAGAGTACTTATCAGTAACGAGGTTGAACTAGGTATGCAGAGATACCGACGATCATAACCTCGGATAAGTAACATATCGTGAGACAAAGGGAAATTGGTATCGTATGTAAGTGGTTCATTCGATCGCAAAGTAATCGTAGAAATATGTGGGAGCCATATGAATTTCCAGATTCCTCTATTGGTTATTGTTCAGAGAAGTGTCTCGATCATGTCCGCATAATTCACGAACCGTAGGGAGACACACTTAAGGATTCGACGTTGTTTGAGTAGTTATGGTATTATGAGAAAGAGACCGAATGTTGTTCGGAGTCTCGGATGGGATCCGGGATATCACGAGGTGATCCGGAATGGTCCGGAGAATAAGATTCATATAAGGAAAGTCCCGTTTCGGAGTTCGGGAATGATTCCGGTGTTTTCATCGGGAATGTTCTAGAAGGTTCCGGATTGTCCGGCACTCCGGGGGGGGAGGGTACATGAGTGTGTCATTGAATGATTGCATCATGTACTAAGTGTTCTTGCTGTTCCAAAAACATGAAAGTCAAATTGCCAGTTTGAAAGTCAAACGGCTAAAACAGGAAACTGTGGGAAACAGGAAACTGTGGGAAACAAGCAAGAGGAGTTGGAACCAACTTGGAGGAGGATTCCCACTCCTCCAAGCCGGCGCCCAGCCCAAGGCCGACTTGGGGAGGGACTCCCCTCCCCTGGCCGCGCCTCCCCACCCATAAAAGGAGGGGCAGGGCTCCCCTCCTAGAACACACAAGTTCCTATCTTCTACCTCCGGTTTAGAGCCGTTTTGGTTTAGAGCTTCTTATTGCTTTAGCCAGCGGTTTAGAGCCTTCTAGTTGGTTTAGAGCCTTCTAATTGGTGTGTCTAATTACTAGACCACTAATAGCCTCTCTCATAAGCTCCACCATACTCGCACCGGCTTAAGGCGAAGCCCTGCAGGATTTCCCCTCTACTTCCGGTACCACGCCGTTGTGCTGCCGGAATCGCGAGGAGAGTGCTACAACCTCCGCTGCCTGCTGGAACAAGGGAGAGGAAGGTCTTCGTCGAGTACCGAACGTGTGACCGACTGCGGGAGCGCTGCCGGAACGTGGCGCCGGAAGGATCGTCTACACGATCTTGAGATCGGAAAGAGTACGACTACATCACCCACGAGAATCCGCTCTCGTTAAACGCTTTGGAATCTTCGAGGGTAAGTTATACCATCGACTCGTTGCTACAATCTAGTAGATAGATCTTGGCTTGTTTGTTTGTATGCGATAGAAAATTTTTGTTTTCCATGCTACGAACCCCTACAGTGGTATCAGAGCCGTGTCTATATGTAGATCTGTTGCACGAGTAGAACACAATGGTCATTGTGGGCGTTGATGCTTTTATTGTAGATTGCTTTTTGTGTACTTTGCATCTTGCGGTATGTTGGGATGAAGCGGCCCGGGCTAACCTTACATGACATCGTTCATGAGACTTGCTCCACGCTTGACATGCAACTTGTATTGCATAAGTGGCTTTGCGGGTGCCTGTTTCTCCTAGCATAGTTAAGATCCAATTTACAACGGGTAATCAACAATGCTAGTATCAATGTTGTGGTTCTTGTTCGTAAGTTAGAACGACACTTATTGAAAGCCCCAAACCACGTAAAATATGCAAAGAAAGTAGAGGCGTCTAACTTTGTTTTGCAGGGGTGTGCAGTGATGTGATATGGCCATGATTGTGATTATATTTGATGTATGCAATGTTCCTTATTGTAAGTTGGCAACCGGCAGGAGCCATATGGTTGTCTTTAATTTATGTTAAGACCTGCGTGTCTATTCAAAGTAGTTGTAATAGTTGAAGCCGGTGGACGACAACCATGGTGAAGCGTCATTGACCTTGATGCAATGCCGGAGATGATGGAGATCATGTTCGTGTTTGAAGATGGAGATCGGAAGCACAAAGAAGAAAGGCCATATCATATCACATATTATGAATTGCATGTGATGTTAATCCTTTATGCATCTTGTATTGCTTAGTAGACGACGGTAGCATTATAAGATGATCCCTCATGCACATCAATTTCAAGTCATAAAGTGTTCACCCTTAGTTAGCACCGTTGCTAAAGCTTGTTGTTTCGAAGCACCACATGATGATCGGGTGTGTTAGATTCTGCAAGTGTATACAACGTGAGCAAGCCAGATTTGCTCATGCAGAAACTAAGGTTTGATCTTGACGAGCCTAGCATGTACAGACATGGTCTCGGAACACGGATCACCGAAAGGTAAATCATGAATCATATAGTAGATATGATGAACATGTCGATTGTTCGCCATTGAAACTATGTCAACTCTCGTGATGATCGGTGTTGATATGGTGGATTTGGTTCGTGTGATCACTAAAACAATGTGAGGGATATTGTTTTGAGTGGGAGTTCACCTAGTTTAATTTCATTATTAATTTGAACTCAATTTGTCATAAACTTAGTCTAAACTATTGCAAATATGTTGTAGATCAATGGCAGCCCCTACCATCAATTTTAATGCGTTCCTAGAGAAAGAAAAGTTGAAAAACAATGGAAGCAACTTCGCGGATTGGTTCCGCAATTTGAGGATTGTCCTCACAGCTGGTAATTTGACCTATGTGCTGGATGCACCGCTGGGTGACCCACCTGCAGCTGATGCTCCCGATGAAGTAAAGAATGTTTACCTTGCTCGGAAGAATCAGTACTCCATAGTTCAGTGTGCTATCTTGTATGGTTTAGAATCGGAGCTTCAGAAAAGGTTTGAAGAGTCAGACCCATATGATATTGTCGAGGATCTCAAATTGATTTTTGAGACTCATGCGGCAATTGAAAGCTATGAGGCTTCTGAAAAGTTCTTTAACTGCAAGATGGAAGAGGGCAGCTCCGTCAGTGAGCATGTGCTTAAGATGTCTGGGCACGCAAACAAACTTCAAAGCTTGGGTATAGTGATTCCTAATGCTTTGGGGGTTTACCGCGTCCTCCAGTCATTGCCACCAAGTTACAGGAACTTTGTGATGAACTACAACATGCAGAACATGAACAAAGAGTTGCCAGAACTATTTGCTATGTTAAAATCTGCAGAAGTGGAGATCAAGAAAGAGCACCAAGTGTTGATGGTCAATAAGACCACCAAATTCAAGAAAGGCAAGTCTAAGCAAAAGGGACACTTCAAGAAGGGTGGTAAGAAAGTTGCCACGCCGACGAAGAAAACCAAGGCTGGACCAAAGCCTGAAACTGAGTGCTTTTACTGCAAGGGAGAAGGTCACTGGAAGCGGAATTGCCCAAAGTACTTGGCGGATTTGAAGAACGGCAACATCAAGAAGAAAGGTATATCTGATATACATGTTATTGATGTGTATCTCACTAGTATTCGTAGTAGTGCCTGGGTATTTGATACTGGTTTGGTTGCTCATATTTGTAACTCGAAACAGGTGCTGCAGAATGAACGGAAGCTAGCGAAGAACGAGGTGACGATGCGCGTGGGAAACGGATCAAAGGTTGATGTGATCGCGGTCGGCACGCTACCTCTTCATCTACCATCGGGATTAGTTTTATACTTAAATAATTGTTATTTAGTGCCTGCGTTGAGCATGAACATTATATCAGGATCTTGTTTATTGCGAGACGGTTACTTGTTTAAGTCAGAGAATAGTGGTTGTTCGATTTATATGAGTAATATGTTTTACGCACATGCACCTTTGATAGATGGTCTATTCTTATTGAATCTCGATAGTGGAAATACACATATCAACAATATTGAAGCTAAACGTTTAAAATCAAGCGATAATTCGACCTATATGTGGCACTGTCGTCTTGGTCACATTGGAGTGAAGCGTATGAAGAAACTCCATTCCGATGGACTTCTTGAATCACTTGATTTTGAATCACTTGATAGATGCAAAGCATGTATGATGGGCAAAATGACTAAGACTCCATTTTCTGGTATGATGGAGCGAGCTACGGACTTATTGGAAATCATACATACCGATGTATGTGGTCCAATGAGTGTAGCATCGCGCGGTGGTTATCGTTATGTTCTTACCTTCACAGATGACTTGAGTAGATATGGGTATATCTATTTCATGAAACATAAGTCCGAAACTTTCGAGAAGTTTAAGGAGTTTCAAAGTGAGGTAGAGAATCAACGTAACAAGAAGATTAAGTTTCTACGTTCTGATCGTGGAGGTGAATATCTAAGTTACGAGTTTGGCGAGCATTTAAAGAAGTGCGGAATACTTTCACAATTGACACCGCCGGGAACACCACAGCGTAATGGTGTGTCCGAACGTCGTAATCGAACTCTCTTAGATATGGTTCGTTCTATGATGTCACTTACAGATTTACCGCTATCATTTTGGGGTTATGCATTAGAAACAGCCGCATTCACTTTAAATAGGGCACCATCTAAATCCGTTGAAACGACACCGTATGAATTATGGTTTGGGAAGAAACCTAAATTGTCGTTCCTTAAAGTTTGGGGATGCGAAGCCTATGTAAAGAAGTTACAGCCGGACAAGCTTGAACCCAAAGCGGAAAAATGCGTCTTCATAGGATACCCGAAGGAAACTATTGGGTATACCTTCTATCATAGATCCGAAGGAAAAATCTTCGTTGCCAAGAATGGATTCTTTCTAGAGAAGGAATTTCTCTCGAAAGAAGTGACTGGAAGGAAAGTAGAACTCGACGAGGTTGTTGAACCTTCTCTCGAAATTGCGAGTAGCGCAGCACCGGAAGAAGTTCCTGTGGTGCATGCACCAATTAGAGAGGGAGCTAATGATGGTGATCATGAAACTTCGGTTGAAGTTGCTACAGAGCCTCGGAGGTCAATGAGAACTCGTATCACTCCAGATTGGTATGATTCCGTTATGAGTGTCATGGTGGTGGACAACACCGATGACCCCGAGACATATGAGGAAGCGACGATGAGCCCAGATTCCAATAAATGGCAAGAAGCCATGAAATCCGAGATTGGATCCATGTACGAAAACCAAGTATGGACTTTGGTGGACTTACCGGATGGCCGGAAGGCTGTCGAGAACAAATGGATTTTCAAGAAGAAAACAGATGCTGATGGTAATGTTACTGTCTATAAAGCTCGACTTGTCGCAAAAGGGTTTCGACAAATTCAAGGAGTTGACTACGATGAGACTTTCTCACCGGTAGCGAAGCTAAAGTCTGTGAGGATTATGTTAGCAATCGCTGCATATTATGATTATGAGATATGGCAGATGGATGTCAAAACAGCATTCCTCAATGGAGACATTGATGAAGAGTTGTATATGATGCAACCCAAAGGTTTTGTCGATCCTAAAGATGCTAACAAGGTATGCAAGCTTCAACGGTCCATCTATGGATTGAAGCAAGCATCCCGACGTTGGAATCAACGTTTTGATAAGGTAATCAAAAGTTTTGGTTTTATACAAACTTATGGAGAAGCTTGTATTTACAAGAAAGTGAGTGGGAGCTCTGTAGCATTCTTAATACTGTATGTGGATGACATATTGTTGATTGGGAATGATGTAGACCTTCTTAATAGTGTCAAGGAATATTTGAATAATAGTTTTTCAATGAAGGATCTTGGCGAAGCAGCTTACATATTAGGCATAAAGATTTATAGAGATAGATCGAAACGCCAAATATCATTGTCACAGAGTACATATTTGGACAAAGTTCTAAAGAAGTTTGGAATGGAAGAAAGCAAGAAAGGGTTCTTGCCCATGTTGCCCAATACGACCTTGAGTAAAACTCAAAGTCCAACATCGGCAGAAGATAGAGAAAGGATGAGTAAAACTCCCTATGCCTCAGCCATAGGATCTCTAATGTATGCCATGCTATGTACTAGACCCGACATCACATATGCTGTTAGTCTAACTAGCAGATATCAAAGTGATCCAGGAGTGGATCATTGGACAGCGGTCAAAAACATCCTTAAGTACTTGAGAAGAACTAAGGATATGGTTCTTTCTTATGGAGGTGATGAACAGCTCGTTGTTAATGGTTACACCGATGCTAGTTGGAACACCGATCCGGATGATTCTAAATCACAATCTGGATACGTATTTATTTTGAATGGTGCAGCAGTTAGCTGGAGGAGTGCAAAGCAAAGCGTTGTGGCGAGATCTTCAACTGAATCGGAATACATGGCTGCTTCGGAGGCTTCACAAGAAGCGATATGGATGAAAGAGTTCATTACAGAGCTGGGTGTGGTTCCAAGTGCGCTGGACCCAATGTCTATCTACTGTGATAACATGGCGCCATAGCCAATGCGCAAGAACCAAGGTCACACAAGAAGCTGAAGCATATTAAACTGCGTTTTCACGCTATTCGAGAACATATCCAGGATGGGGATATAAAGATTTGCAAAGTACACACAGATCTGAATGTGGCGGATCCGTTGACTAAACCTCTCCCGAGGGCAAAACATGACCAACACCAAACTGCCATGGGTGTTCGGTATATTACCATGTAATCTAGATTAGATGACTCTAGTGCAAGTGGGAGACTGGCTGAGATATGCCCTAGAGGCAATAATAAATATAGTTATTATTATATCTTTGTGTTTATGATAAATGTTTATATTCATGCTATAATAGTATTAACAAGGAAACATTAATACTTGTGTGAATTGTAAACTTAAATTGAAGTCCCTAGTATAGCCTCTATACTTCACTAGCTTGTTGGTTGATTAAATGATTGTGGTTTCCATATCATGAACATTGAGATGTTATCAACAACAAGATCATATCGTTAGGAGAATGATATGGTGGACATACTCCTATTGATAAGCGTAGCATAAAGATCAAGTCATTTCAATAGTTCAATTGCTATATGCTTTCTGATACATAGTAACCTAATTCCTTCGACCATGAGATCATGCATATCACCTTTACCGGATGGATGCTTTGATGACATCAAACACCACACCGTAACTGGGTGGTTATAAAAGTGGCATTAAGTGTTCGGAAAGTATTGGTTGAAACACATGGATCAAGAGTGGGATTTGTCCATCCACATGACGGATAGATATACTCTGGGCCCTCTCGGTGGAATGTCATCCAATTAGCTTGCAAGCATGTGACTTGGTCACAAGGGATCACATATCACGGGAACGAGAAAAGAGTACTTATCAGTAACGAGGTTGAACTAGGTATGCAGAGATACCGACGATCATAACCTCGGATAAGTAACATATCGTGAGACAAAGGGAAATTGGTATCGTATGTAAGTGGTTCATTCGATCGCAAAGTAATCGTAGAAATATGTGGGAGCCATATGAATTTCCAGATTCCTCTATTGGTTATTGTTCAGAGAAGTGTCTCGATCATGTCCGCATAATTCACGAACCGTAGGGAGACACACTTAAGGATTCGACGTTGTTTGAGTAGTTATGGTATTATGAGAAAGAGACCGAATGTTGTTCGGAGTCTCGGATGGGATCCGGGATATCACGAGGTGATCCGTAATGGTCCGGAGAATAAGATTCATATAAGGAAAGTCCCGTTTCGGAGTTCGGGAATGATTCCGGTGTTTTCATCGGGAATGTTCTAGAAGGTTCCGGATTGTCCGGCACTCCGGGGGGGGGGAGGGTACATGAGTGTGTCATTGAGTGATTGCATCATGTACTAAGTGTTCTTGCTGTTCCAAAAACATGAAAGTCAAATTGCCAGTTTGAAAGTCAAACGGCTAAAACAGGAAACTGTGGGAAACAGGAAACTGTGGGAAACAAGCAAGAGGAGTTGGAACCAACTTGGAGGAGGAGTCCCACTCCTCCAAGCTGGCGCCCAGCCCAAGGCCGACTTGGGGAGGGACTCCCCTCCCCTGGCCGCGCCTCCCCACCCATAAAAGGAGGGGCAGGGCTCCCCTCCTAGAACACACAAGTTCCTATCTTCTACCTCCGGTTTAGAGCCGTTTTGGTTTAGAGCTTCTAATTGCTTTAGCCAGCGGTTTAGAGCCTTCTAGTTGGTTTAGAGCCTTCTAATTGGTGTGTCTAATTACTAGACCACTAATAGCCTCTCTCATAAGCTCCACCATACTCGCACCGGCTTAAGGCGAAGCCCTGCGGGATTTCCCCTCTACTTCCGGTACCACGCCGTTGTGCTGCCGGAATCGCGAGGAGAGTGCTACAACCTCCGCTGCCTGCTGGAACAAGGGAGAGGAAGGTCTTCGTCGAGTACCGAACGTGTGACCGACTGCGGGAGCGCTGCCGGAACGTGGCGCCGGAAGGATCGTCTACACGATCTTGAGATCGGAAAGAGTACGACTACATCACCCACGAGAATCCGCTCTCGTTAAACGCTTTGGAATCTTCGAGGGTAAGTTATACCATCGACTCGTTGCTACAATCTAGTAGATAGATCTTGGCTTGTTTGTTTGTATGCGATAGAAAATTTTTGTTTTCCATGCTACGAACCCCTACAGGTACTACCCCCAAGCGGTAGTACCGGTCGTATGACGCGGTACTACCGGTCTGGACGGTAGTACCGGTCCCAAGTACCGCTTGGTACTGAGCAAGACTGAGAGGGGTGGTTCTTCTTCAGAACTGCTCGGTACTGTCGAGCGGTACGACCGTGTCCAAACGGTAGTACCGCTTGTCTCAACCGGTACTACCAGTTGGAGCGGTAGTGCCGCTCCGTGGTACCGGGTGGTACTGAGGAAAACTTATCCTTCTCAACCTTGCACAGATCCAACCGGTAGTACCGGTGCCAACCGATAGTACCGGACATATTTCTGGTACTACCGGTTGTCACATTGGTTTTTCGCAAGGGAAATTGGTTAGGACAATAATTGTGCCACACCCTTAATAAACCTGTGATACACTTAGCACACGATTAAACTGATAAGTGTGTTGTTATCAAACATCAAAATCAGAGGGATAGAAAAATGCTCTTTCAATCTCCCCCTTTTTGGTGTTTGATGACAATACACTTTTGCAAGATGATTTTAATAGGAAGCACATGGGATTTGTAAAATAGAGACGGGGCTCCCCCTAGATGTGTAGAAACAAACCTCCCCCTCTATTTTACAAACCCAACATAGGTGCACAAATATAGATACTAGCATTTGAAATCATACCTTTGCATAATAACATGTGATGAGAAACATATAGACAATAGATAACGCATATCATCACAAGATGGATCCAATGAAATAAACCACATATTCTCATAAGATGGATCCACGACATAACCACATAGTCTCACACATAAATAGAGGGAAATCGAAGTTCACAAGCAATAAAAGGAGCAACATAAGAACGAGCTTGTGACTTCCCATGCAACACCCGTTCCTAAAGTGCAACTTCTCCCCCTTTGGCATCAAGACGCCAAAAAGGGACAAGTGCAAGACTACCGTCCCGATAGTCAATCCTCCTCCTCCTCCTCCTCATCCTCAAAGTCCTCCTCGTAGGGGGGTGGGGCGCGGTGCGAGGAAGAGACATCATCGTCCCAACGGCTGTGCTGAGAGATCCACTGATCTTCTGGAGTGATGTTGGTCTCGGACCCCTCGGAGACGGTCAAACCCTGGGCAGCCATCATGTCCTTCTGCCGAGCACTGGATTTCTTGGCATACACATGCGCCTCATACATACGCTTCTGATTGTCAACCTGGAAGCAGAAGATCTTCTTGAGCTTGGCCTCCATCCTTTTGGCCCAAGTGGGCTTGGAATTCTTGTCGCGGGAGACAACATAGTTAGTGTCATGACCACTGTCAGCATCCTCAGAGTCATCCCCTTCCTCCTCACCCGCCACAATGCGGGGTTTAGCATGTGTCTTGATCTTGAGTGCCTTGGACCTGTGCACAATGAGAGGACGAGTGGATAGTGTCCTAGCAATGGGAGGGCATTTTGACACAATGAGGGCCATAATATATGGAGCAAATGGTGGAACCCTCCGAGAGTGTGCAGCAGCAACCATCTCATTCCATATGTAGTCTGACACATCAAGAGGAGTGTCTGAGTCACGGTTGAGGAAGGTGTTGAATAGAAAGTCTACAGAGAACCCATGTATCTCATCCTTGTTTCCCACACGAGGAGCAACAGTCTCACGGAAAATGCGATGGAGAATGTCATACGTGGGGAGAAGATCCTTGATCTTACCAGCAATCCCTCGACCCTGGATATAGAGAGGTGTAAGGACATCCTTCTTGGAGGGGTGATCCCGCATGTGACAGCGGAAACCACAAGGAGTGTCCTGGCCGCGATCTTCATACCCCAATATAGCAGCAAACTCCGTAAGTGTGGCTTCCTTGATTGCACCTTGAGTCATCCAGGTGATCTTCCGAGTGCGGCAAGTGTGGAAATGTGCAGTGGCATAGAATTGTGAAATAAGGAGTGGCTCATAGTCATACTGGAACTCCATAATGGCGAACAAGCCCAGGTGAGAGCAGATATCCTTAGCTTTATCTACCGTTGGGGGTGTTTGAGATCCGTGCGTGGTCCAAAATTTACTCCTTTTTCTCCATTTTACCGGATTTCCATCTATTACCCGAAATGGTTTTTTTCTAAAGTATACCTGCCACGCGCCACAGTTTTGGCAGCAGAGGGCAGAGTATGTCCTTGACAGTCTTTTCGGCCTGTCCGCGGTCAAAGGTCACCTCTACGAAGACACTCTTGACTCTTCCCCACTCACCCGCCTCCATCCTCGAAATCCCATGTGCGCCGGTTCTCACCTCCCACTCTCTCTCTTTGGCCTCCATGGCTAGTCACCCATACCACCCACCACCGACCCCGATCCCTGACCCTGGCCTCTCGTCGCCACCTCTATCTACAATCACCGCCGCGCCGCCATAGACGCGTCGGGTCGTGGTGTGGTGCCTTGGTGGTTTCCGCCTCAGATCTCCGGCGATGCTAGCCATGAGGAGGACCTGCCGAATGTGCGGCGGCACAGGGCGGAGGCAGGATCCTAGAGATGGCGATGCTGCTGCCGGTCCCTCGCAGCGGCGCGGAGACCCCCAACTACCCGCAGAGCCCGCTCCGCATCACGCACGACGGCGAGTCCTACGCGCGCCTCCCTTCCTCATCGCGGGGCACCCCAGCGCCGCCCTGCGACACGCCCCTTCGCCCTGCACCACCGGAGCCCCTCATCATTCAAGCCGCCACCGCCACCCACATGCCCCATCCAGCATCCCATCGAACTCCGGGGATAGATCAATGATGCCGCTTCTCCTGAGATCCGTCGCCGGTCACCCAACGGCACCTGGCGACCCTTCCTGCTCCTAATCCACTAACCAGGAGAAATCGAGAACGACCGTGTCGTCGCGTGCTCACCACTCACCAGGCCTCCCAGGCGTTCTCTGCCTACATTGGCTTGTTGACTGGGGGATTTTGTGCTAATTCATGCAATGGAGCTAGACCATTCTCTAATTTCCATTCTCTGTGTGCTGAAGTTCTTATCCCCTGCTCTACTCTTATCCCTTGTCCAGATTGTTGGTGTGAAGTGCTGACTGTTAGTGTCTGTGCTTGTTCTTACTCATTACTGAATTTATCCTAGCACGCAGCTTCATTCTTTCCGATCAACAAACAATCTTGTTAAAAATCTCTTGGGATATTTTGAGTTATTGAGTACCAGCTTCCAGTTTCTTTATATAGTGTACTGTAATGCTGCACACGAAGTTATTGAAATTTATTTTTATAATGCTCAGGAATGAGAAGTTGCTGTTCTCTAAGTTGCTGTTCTCTCTAGTACAGAAATTTCTTCATATAATTTACTCGTTCTACTTGTACCAGCAAGCTATTTGCAAGATAATCATCTTCCATCTTGTTGCGCAATCTCGTCTTGATAATTTTCAAGCTAGAGAATGCACGCTCAGCACTAGCGGTCGAAACAGGGAGAGTAATAAGCAAGCGAAGCAATCTATCAAGCAAATTGTAGATCATGTGGCGTCATGTGACAACAAGGCATCGACAAAGAGCAGTCAATGTTGGGATTTTCTTTAAATCTTCACTATTGGAAGCATCATGGGCAAAATGGTTCAACTGATGCTCTAATCCAATCATATCTTGTTGTGTGAAATCTGCTGGATAGTACTTTCCAACCATTTTGCATATGTCTTTAGCATTGAAGGATGCAAATCCATTCTTTGGAATCAGAGTACCACTTATGGACAAAAGACCCATCACCTTCTCATTAAACTTCAGATTTAATTCATTAAGCTG
The DNA here is from genome assembly GCA_916181665.1 of Avena sativa. Classification (NCBI taxonomy): domain Eukaryota; kingdom Viridiplantae; phylum Streptophyta; class Magnoliopsida; order Poales; family Poaceae; genus Avena; species Avena sativa. The sequence goes on from OV702280.1 coordinate 433,809,084, forward strand.
GCTGTCCAATGTTGCTCGAAATATTTCCACTCGGAAATAACGCTCCTTAGTAAAATGATCAGGCTGACGACGAGCACGACCACCACGCAGAATATATGTCTCATTCATGTCTGGAACGGCGATGCCATGATCTGCACAGAACTCTACAACTTGGAGATAAAAATATTCCCAACCCTCATCTGACCGCATTTCTTCTAGAAGTGCTTTAGTTGATAACACAAGACGGACTGCATTTACTATATCCTGTGTTTTCTTTTGTAAAGCTTTTCCAAGCGCATCACTGATTCCCAATATTTCTCTCATCATACATAGGACAAATGCAAACTCATAAGAGGTCAAGTAATTGAAAGCAGTATCTCCATCAGCACGATTTGACCCAGCAGTTGCATCGGAGCCAATAGTTTGTAGAACTGAACTTACGACATTAAACATATCCATGAGACTGGAAATTGAAGCTAAATGAGACCCCCATCTTGTGTCTCCAGGTCGCTTCAGTGCCCTGATCTGATTTGCCCCTTTACCGGTCTCAGTCTGATCCATATCTAGCAAGCGTCCCAGCTCAAGAATCTGGGCATCATGGAGCTCATCATGTCGTTTGGAAGAGGAGTCAACCGTGTTTATTATAAATAGAAGTTGCTGAAAGAATTGGCTAACATGAACAACATCCCTAGATGCGGCAACAAGTGCAAGCTGTAAACGATGGGCATAACAGTGAACATAATATGCATAAGGACAATCTTTGAGGAAAAGTGCTTGCAATCCATTAAACTCTCCCTTCATGTTGCTTGCCCCGTCGTAGCCTTGCCCGCGAAGATTTTGGACATCAAACGAATGGTTGGATAATTCAGCACATAACTCTTGCTTTAGTGTTAATGATTTGGTGTTCCTTACATGTATCAGCTGAAAGAAGCGCTCTTGTAAAACTCCATCTTTATCAACGAATCTGAGAACAATTGCCATTTGCTCTCTTTTTGCCACATCACATGTTTCATCCACTAGAATAGAGAACTTTGCATCTCCAATTTCACGACGGATATGGGCTCTAACCTTCATTGCATAGATACTCAAGATCTCCTGCTGGATCTCATGAGATATGTATCTAGAACAACGTGGAGCATTCTCCAAAATGACAGCTGCAATATCAGGATTGAATTCTCCAAGAAGCTTTAAGATTTCAATGAAATTCCCTCTGTTTCTTGACGTGACTGTTTCATCGTGGCCTCTAAAAGCACAAGACTGAAATGTGAGCCACTTGACAGTTGCAACGGTTGTTCTCAGCCTTAATCGATCTTTTTCTTTGTCCTTGTTGCTTTGCACCTCTATAATGGTTGCTATATGATTTGACTGATTTAATATAGCTTGACAATCTCTCACTGCATTCATGTGTTGTGAGCAAGGTCCAGATCCAACATGAGATAAAAATGCACACTTCTTCCCATCATTTACTCTTTTCCAGCCATCAAAACCTAGCACCGTGAAGACATCAAAACCACTTCTTTTTTTGATGTTTTTGCTGCAGAGAAAACAAAAGAAGCAATAGGCACGACCGCTACTCTCGGAATACTCCAACCATGATGGAAAAAGATGGAACCAACTAAACTGAAAACGTCGTTGATGTCCTTGTGGTCCAGAAGGCTTGTACTTCTTGAGTTTGGGCTGCATAGGACCTAGCTGCATATAAGCTCTTCGTACTTCATCTCTCACGTCTTGCGGATATTGCCAAATTTGCGGGCGTAACGCCGGATCTCGCTCTAAAAACTCAATGCCTCTGAATATGACTGGTTTAGCTGGCCGTTGTTCTTCATTTTGTCTCTGTTGTTCAACTTCAACCAATGCTAATGCCAATGATTTAGGTTCAGGGGCAGAAGAACCTTCAGCAGTTGCAGATGCATCTTCTCTTTTTCTTTTGATAAATCTATCCATGGTTTTATCTTGAACGCTTAAACCAAATCAGAGCTATCTAGTACATATGTGCTGCCAAAATAAAAACTACAGATATCACAATCGGCATGGAATTAAATGTGCAATTAGACAATCCAACAAATCAACAACGTAAGGTGATTCTCTAGTTTCAGATCTGTCACATAGCAAAGGGATTAAACATTCTATGACTTGATTTCTTGCATACCTTCCTCGATTTGATGCTCCACTAGCAATGTCCATGGCGGCTGGACGGTAGACTGCTCATAGCCATCACGATCTGAAATTGGGGCTTGCAGATTGCTTCAATTTGGACAGGTTTGAGTCAGAATGGAAGAAATAGAGAGAGCTATTATACGCAGGAGTAGAGGACCTTGGGGATTAGAGGGTTGGAGAAGTGATTGGAGAAGAAGAGAGACCTAGAGATGGGGATTTTTTGGCTTGGAGCTGTCGTACGCAAATGACTCGGTCGGGTCGGTCGTAGTCCTGGCCAGATGGACGGTTGGGCTTGGGTCATCTACACTAATAATTTTTTTTTGCACTTTGATAAGACTGGGCCGGAGCCCAGTATGGCCTCCAAGAGGCTCCGCCCGTGCTCACCAGGCCTCCCAGGCGTTCTCTGCCTACATTGGCTTGTTGACTGGGGGATTTTGTGCTAATTCATGCAATGGAGCTAGACCATTCTCTAATTTCCATTCTCTGTGTGCTGAAGTTCTTATCCCCTGCTCTACTCTTATCCCTTGTCCAGATTGTTGGTGTGAAGTGCTGACTGTTAGTGTCTGTGCTTGTTCTTACTCATTACTGAATTTATCCTAGCACGCAGCTTCATTCTTTCCGATCAACAAACAATCTTGTTAAAAATCTCTTGGGATATTTTGAGTTATTGAGTACCAGCTTCCAGTTTCTTTATATAGTGTACTGTAATGCTGCACACGAAGTTATTGAAATTTATTTTTATAATGCTCAGGAATGAGAAGTTGCTGTTCTCTAAGTTGCTGTTCTCTCTAGTACAGAAATTTCTTCATATAATTTACTCGATTACATTTCTTCTGTCTTCAAATTTAGTTCAGGGATGCTCGAATCAGATCGAGGCGTCATATATTCAGGGATGCTAAATCCAGGCTGGCTGTCGCCGATCTCGTCGCCGCCACGGAGCAAGGCTGCCTCGTCATCATTGTGCCCACCGCCAACAATGTTGCCATCGCGGAGCATGGCATCATGGTGCCCTGCGCCATGGCCAGGAACATCGAGCAGGTCGATTCCTCACTCAAAGCTAGTGAATACTATCTTAATCGTGCAACAATCTCATATAATTATTAGATGCTTAACTGTTGAGGGTGCCTCCTGACTATTTCTGTAATTTCTTCTTCTTACCATATGAAGAGGTGTATTCATAATTTGAACTAAAAATGTGAAATAATGCGATTAAATTGTCATGGTGAGGAGTGTCTTTCTTTAATGTTATTGTACTTGGGCAACAGTAGTGCTATTCATGCTTGCTTGTGGTGGTCGTAATGAGGTGTTATCCAATATTTAGCTAACTGGATTTGTTGCAATACTCCAAAGATTTGAAGAGATGGTTGGGTTCATGAAGAAGGTGGCCAATACTGTTGATTGTGAGGAGTCTGCCGACCGGTCCACTCGCCCCTCCCTTCCCCTTGATTTCATGAGGGTGCCTAATGAGGTAAGATGTAGTGCTTAGTTGGTTAGCATGGGTGTTGATTTCAGGTACTAGATTGTTAATCTCCAAGTACCAATTGTGCGAGTCAATTGTGACATCTTATTCAGCACCCAACTTGAAATAATTACGTACTTGTTTTATTTGGGGCACTTGACATAATCAACCGGGGTGCTGAATAATGTCTCCAAGTACCAATTGTGCCGAAGTCCAACTATGATACACCTTGGTTCAGATTTTAATTTTCCCCTTCAAATGAGAAAGATTGTTGTGCAATTATGTGATGCTCAAAATTTCAGGTTCAGATTCTTGGTTCAGATTCTTGAATTGGTAAGGAGTCACGTAAATGCAAGTGTGCAAACCTTTTTGTTCTTTCTGGGTTGAAAATAGAATGAGTGTGTGAACTCTGAAGCTGCACATCAAAGTGGCCAACATGCTTCGCCACATTGTGTCTGGTCATCGGCATTGATTTATTTTCGTTTAGTCATTTGCTTGCCCATTCATGGATGACCGTGGTAAACATCAGGTGCCTATGTTCATGCCTACTAGGCTAGGATTGTGATTTACTTCACTAGAAAATTAGGGGTGAACAAGAAAAACTAATGTATCACAGGTTGATAGAATACTTGATTTTCATTCATGTGCACTTCTTGGGGAACTGAATGCATTTTCTGAATGGTAGTGATTCGGTTGTCTGATCTTGATTCTTAATTAGAAACGACCTAGTGCGTGTGAGACTTGTAGCATGATCTTAAATTTGTACGGACCGGAAGAGGGTGCTTAACTGGAATGTATGAGATGCTGAATGATTTAGAGGTGCCGAATTTGTATGGCTCGGAAGAGGGTGCTTAACTGGCATATCGGACGATTTTTTGAACAGTGTGCTGAATTGGTTTTTTTTGGTGCTTAACGAGTCAAGTTGTGGTGCTAATCAATGACATTAATATAAAAATGTCTCACAAGCATCGATGAGTGCTGACTTTTTTGTTAGGATATTTTTTGTGCACTAGAGCGGTCTGGTAAAACATCTGGACGTGCATTTCCACCTTTCAGCCAAAAAGTTTTTTCTAGCAGAATCGGATACGGTATTGTTTCTCTCTCAAGTTTTTTTTAAGAACTTGTCATGTGGTACTTCAAGAACTGAACAAGGCCGAGGTGCTCGACTAAACAGGATAGCCCAGTCAGTACCACGTCATTGCTCAAAGCCTAACGAGCATTGCCCAAAGCAGCAATATTTTGAATTCTGGACTGAGATACCCGTTCTGCATGAGCCGGTGGTCCAATACGGCCTGCCTAAAATGGAAACAAATTTGAATTCGTTGCCCACAGGTCCAACTGAGCATTACCAGACCACCGGTTGGTCCACTGTCCCTGTACGCAGTCATGCTGCACGAGTCATATTGTCAGGTTCAAAACTTCTAACTTGAGCTGCTTTTTTAGACAAATGAGGAAACATTTCAAACATATTAGACCCATCTGACACACCTATGAACACTAGGCATGAGAGAGAATGTCTTTTTTTGGAAATCCATTTGGAAATGGAGGAGCACTCATCTCAAAGCACATGTGTGGTACATGATGCTTCCTCTAGGGTACTAGGGTATACCATTTTCCCTTCCTATATATATAATTATATTTAGAAATTATAAATATGCATTTATGTTTTGCACCCAGGATGCAGAATAGTTATTTTACACCCAACATAACTTTATGTTATCATATTTAGAAATTTATGTTTTGTATACAAATAATTATGTTCATATTCATCCACGACGGAAAAAAATTGACATAAAAAAATAGTTTATGAGTAATTATAGTGTAAAAAACATTAAAAATATGCATTTTACGTCGTATTTTTATACGGCATGTAAACAAAAAAAAAATGACATACCTATATTTTTTTTGTTCTTCTCAACTCTCGTGGTAAGACAAAATTTACGTGACATAAAAATAATATACAATTCTAAAGATAGAGGGTGGACATAGAATAACTATTTTAGAGTGGACATAAAAAATACCCTTAGGGTCAAATAACGCTATCCTATATATAGAAATCATATGACAAGAGAGAGATATTTTAGAGTTACCATACCTATATTTCATTCAAATTCTTACATATCTGACGGCGTACGTACACAAATTTGACATACCTAAGTTATATGTATCCTAGTTGCATATACCTAAGATATCATATACCTAAAACATACGTACCCAAATTACATATATATTCACGTATCCAGAGTATGTACACATTAGGTATGTGATATCTTAGTTACATGTAACTTAGGTATGTGATATGTGTAACTTAGGTATGTCTAGTTTAAAGAGAATTTATGTGTATCATGCTTGATGTCATAGCTACTCTTTTTTCAGATGTGTGTTCAATTTCAACCGCTATATTGATCATTGGCACAGATTGCTACTTACTCCCTCTGTTTATAAATAAGTGTACCTCTAACATTTGTTCTAAGTCAAATTTAATAAATTTGGACCAATTTTATATTTAAAAACATAGCAACGTTTATGACACTAAACTAGTATTAGTAGATTCGTTTTAAAATATACTTTCATAATATGTAGATTTGATGTCATGTATGTTGCTACATTAGTTTAAAAAGTTAGTAAAATTTTAGAGAACTTGACTTAGACAAAAAAAAACTAGAAATACACTTATCCGTGGACGGAGCGAGTACATGTGACCACATGAGACATTGATCTCGCCACACACATCAGGCGTTGCATTGTGACTGCCCCAGTTTTGTGATACCATGCTCATTTCCTTCTTCGAACGAACTTGTGCCATGCCACATATCTCTGCATGCATCCACTCACCCATACAGAGCGAAGTCATCACGACAAGATTAACTTCAGCTTGTTTGACCTTTGAAAGAGATGAACTTCAGCTTGTTTGACCCTAAAAAAGATTAAGCTTCAGTCCGGACTTTGCATGGGCAAGCTTCATCAAAAGCCGAGTCTGCACATCTAAAGTTCCTTTGTAGTGCGCATACACATTAAAAATTTGAAATGGCCAAAATTGCTGGTGCCTTCTCTTGGCAGGTTAACGGCTTTGACCTAGGAGAGTTGGAAACGGTAGCTACTGGCATCCATGATCCATATCACTTTTTTCACTCCCGAGTATACTAACTACTATGTTCTGGCAAACACTAAACAGTAAGCATTTAGATGTTCTTAGAAGAGGAACCGAAAACACCCCTGCGTTGCCAGCCCTAGGCGACATGAGGGGCGAGCGCGCCGGCGGCCTACAGGCTCTCCTCTCTCCATCGCCCTCCCTCCCACCGCTGTCAAAGGTCCCTTCGGGCAAAGCTCGGCCAAGGACGGAGGCGGCGGGGCCTTCTCCATGGCGCGGTGGTCGCGTTTCTCCCTGGTGGCGGGGAGGTGCTGCGGGATCCTGACAATGTGCGCGTCTCGACTGCAACGATGGAGGCGTGCTTTGCCTCGTGATGGTGGCGCTCCTGCGGAGGCGGCCAAGAGCTTGGGCCTCGCTCGGTCTAGATGGGCTTGTGCGGGCCTACAGGCCTCCATCCTGCGATTGTAGGTTAGCTCAGTCTTACCTTCCGCACCGTTGCTGGGCACCATGGCATTGTCGGCAGTCGGCCAGGCGGCGGTAGGCTGGATCCCACCATCCAGCCACGTTTGAGACCTCGAATAAGGTGACAGTCCTAGGGTTTCTCCCATGCAAGAGAAAGATCTTTTTTATGCCAGCCATCTTCAATCCGAGTTCCGGAAGGCTCTGTCGGCGAACTCCAAATGGACGACATGCCTGGAGATTGCTGGATCGGATGGAATCGGTCGTGCACACCCATGTTTTTATTCTAACCGTTTGGTTTCAGAGGGAGTGTGGCGAAGTTCAGCTATCTGTTACCATCATGGGACTCGTCTTATGGTTCATGGTGAAGTCAGAGGAGGAGAATGACATGGAAGTTGGGGCTTTGATGACTAGCAACGGTGTTTCGAGTCTTTGTGGCGATGAGGAAGTTACTTGGTGTTTCATGACTAGTAGTAGCAGCATTGGCAAGTTGGGGCGATAGCTGATGTCTACGCACTTCTATTCTTGTAGACAGTTGTTGGGCCTCCAAGTGCAAAGGTTATATTACAGCAGCAAGTTTCCCTTAAGTGGATTACCCAAGGTTTATCGAACCCAGGGAGGAAGTGGTCAAAGGTATTCCCTCTCAAGCAATCCTGCAATCAAGATACAAGAAGTCTCTTGTGTCCCCAACACACCTAATACACTTGTCAGGTGTATAGGTGCACTAGTTCGGCGAAGAGATAGTGAAATACAAGTGGTAACGATGCCAGAAAATAGCTTGATGGTGAGGTAAACACTAAAGCAAGCAAACATGCAACAGATCTAGTAGCAAACGGTGTTTCAATGTTTAGAAACAAGGCCTAGGGATCATACTTTCACTACTAAACACTCTCTCATATAAATATCCTATCTTCATGATACTACTCTTAACTACTCTCCGGTTGGACACTCTAATCCATGGTAGGGCCTTCTCCAATCTAGATAATCCCACACTGTCACCTTGAGCGCTAGATGGTTCCAACAAACACCACAATTTCATAGAGACATCCAACTCCAAATATAACTCATAACAAATATTCAATCTAGCCAAAGTGCCACACACGGTATGCACGCTGTCACTTTCACACACGTGGGGAAAATCATAGATCTATTAAAGCACAAAGAATATTTATGTAGACTCAAACCTAAGTGCCACCATGGCGTGCACGATGTCACTTTCACACACATGAGGAGAGCAGAGATCTATTGAAGCACTTGAGTAGCAAGATAGATCTACTTGATTACAAAGCTCATGATCACAATATGACCATGCATAGAGAGAGATGAACACAAAGCTATCGGTAGATCCCTTAGCCTCGAGGAAGAACTACTCCCTCCTCATCATGGGAATCAGCAACGGTGATGAAGATGGCGATGGAGACCGATGGAGATGGCTCCGGGGCACTTCTCCGTCCCGGCAGGGTGCCGGAACAGAGACTTTCTATCCCCCGAATCTCCCTTTCGATGGCGGCTGCAGTACGGAGGTTTTCGTAGATTTCTGATGGATGCCTTAGGGTTTTTGGGTCGGAGGCTTATTATAGGCGCATGAATCAAGGTCGGTGAGGGTCCAGGGGGCCCACACCCCCTGTGGGCACCTCTAGGGCTTGCCCGCGCCTAGGGGGGTGCGGCCACCCCGTGGCCCCCCCTCTGGCTCTGCTTCGTGGTTCTGTGTCGCTCCAGGAAAATAATAACTTTGGCTTTTATCCCGTCCAATTCCGAGAATATTGATTTTCTGCCTTTCTGGAACCAAAAACAGAAGAAGACATGCAACTGGCACTGTGGCATCTTGTTAATAGGTTAGTTCCAGAAAAGATATAAAAACACCTCAAAGTGTAGATAAAGAAAAGCAAAGTAGATACAAAACAAGCATGGAGCATCAAAAATTATAGATACGTTTCTAACGTATCAAGCATCCCCAAGCTTAACTCCTGCTCTTCCTCGAGTAGGTAAGTGATAAAAAGATTATTTTTTGAGGTGACATGCACCCTCAAAATAAAGATCAAACCATTTGCAATCATTGAAAGCTGTGATCAAAGAACTCTAAAAATGTGCATGAAAGATGGAGTTCTAACAATAGGACATAGTAACTATGCAAGCAACATGTCAAACTACAAACAAAGATCATGAATAATATGCATTAAAAAATGTTTGTTTGTTTCACATACAAAAAACATAACATAGTGGCAATCAGCTTGTCCCTCATAGAGTAGCAAATAGATGCATAGGACACCTTCAAAGTTCACAAGGGTGACTAGAAACAAGTAGCACAAGAACAAGTAATATCACAATATGCATCAATCAATAAGCTTTGGAATACTTCACACAGAATGACAACTATGCTCTCTTAATGGTGCCTAAAGGTAGAAGGTGGAGACTCAAATAATGGTGGAAGAAAAGCCTTTTATAAAGGAAGCAGGGATTTCAAGTTTCAAAAAGAGCTTCCAAAAATTATGGTACTTGTTAGCTTTCAGCCCTCATTGCCCCTATCATAAGCATCTTGAAGTGATTAAGGTTAAAGTGAACAAAGATGGAGTATATGCTTGACGAAGCATAAGTTGGCAATATCAAGTCCCTTGAATACGAGGGTCACACCTCATGCATACTCAACTTTGGGTCCATGTAAGTTCTTATCATTGTAAGTATTTGCATATTATTGAGAACCGCCAACGGGATACCCCTTGCACATGGTACAGGAGCTTTCCCATAACCAAAATGACAAGGCAATCAAACAATGAGCATCTCAACAATATTTTTATTTACCATATGCATAGTTTTTATTGAGGATGCTTCATAGATAGCTCAGTATGGTGATGCTGCAAGTTTCCACCATGATTAGGCATGGCTTAGGCTAGCGGCCCAGGCATTTCTCTAACACAGAATACAAACTCCATGGACTTAAAAGTTCCCTCTTTATTTCACACTGGTGACATCCATAGACAAAAGAGCATGATATCAACTGAGTACAAAGTACAAGTGTAATGTTGAAAACGTTCCACGTGACAACACGGTTCTGCTAATTCCAACTTATAAGTGCAAGAATATACAACAAAGTTGTCACAATGATTCAAGTTTATTAGGGGAAAAGAATATAAAGTGTGCCATCAAGTTTGTGAGGGCTTTAATCACTAAGTTTTCACATAACAAAATAGTTTTTAATTGGAAGATAGCTGAAAACAAGAATATACTTTGGAATGGTGTAACACACCATGCATAGGAGTTTATAGTGGACACTTTGGAATAACTTGGTTTCTTGGGAGTTGGAAGCATGAGTAGAGCTTACTCATACAAGTGGAGGCTAGCAAAAGACTAGGAGCAACCAAGTAAGAGAGCAATAATGGACATAATCATGCAGAGCAACAAAACATTACTAATCAAAGCATAGAGTGGTACTACAAGTCAAGGACTAAATTATCATAGAGGCTATGGTGACTTGTTCATAGTCATAACATGGTGTGATCATGTGCCAAGTCAACCCAAACAAAGCATCAAAGGAGAATACCACAATACTACGCTTTTGCATGCTAAAACAACGCATAATTTCCTCAAGGAAAACTAAGCAATCCCAATTGTTTGGAACAAGACATGCTACAACAATAATCACTAAGCATAAGGTCAAAACAACACCTAGCATGTCATGCTAAAGTCTAAGTCATAGTCAATGCAAGCTCCCTTTTGTACCACTTAAGCATGAAGCTTCCTACTCATTTCCAACACCAATCGACTTATTTGAAACAACTCACAAAGATAATAATCAATAAAGATCAGTGAGATTGTCTCACAAATCCACAAATAAGAACTAAAAAGTTCTAAGCTAAAAGCTCAAGAAAACTAAGGCTAAACAAAGTGCTAGCAAAAGAGAACACTCACAGAACAATAAGAGTGAAAACTAGAGTGTTCTAGGCAATGAAAACAGAGTGTGTCTCTCTCCAAAAATGTGTGTTGTGATCAACCAACTTTATTCAAGCAAACTAAGCAAACAAAAACCAAAAACTAAAACTAAGACGCTCCAAGAACAACACAATTGTGCATGAAACAATAAAAATAAAGTGTCTAGAAAGACCTGAGATTTTTATTGATGAAGAAGGGGATGCCTTGGACATACCCAAGCTTTGACGCTTTTACCTCTTGAATATTTCTTGGGGTGACACGGGGTGGCATCACCAAGCTTGAGATTTTGTCCATTCTTCATCTCATTACATCATTCTTTCTCTACACCTGTAAATTTTCCTTCATACAAAACTTCACACAATCTTCATTAGCAATATTAGTGTATTCAAAAGATACTAGACCTATGGCAAAGCTTTGGAACAACGAAACTTTTCACTAAAAACACAAGCTACTGTAGCAACTCCTCAAAATGCTCAATTCACCTAAAGAGAACTCGAAAAGGAATCAATAAGAAGCAAATGCAAATAATGGCAGAAATCTGTCAAAACAGACCAGCAGGTAGAAACCGATTTTTTCGAACATCTTCTGTTGCTCAAATTAATAAGTGTTGAACTAATGAAAGTTAGATAACATACTGGGGGATTTATTTGTAAATGTTGAGCTTAATCCGAGTTACAGAGACTCCTCACGAATTTTTATGGCGGAGGACAGAAATCTGTTTTGGGACAACAACTCCCCAAATCTTACTTCCCTCTCATTAGAGGTAATTCTTGGCACAAAAAAGTAAACAAAAAAGATAAGGAGAGGTCATTACAGAAGTAATAACTTCCAAGACTCAATAAAACTCTTGGGTTATATCCCAACAAGTACTTTTTTAATGTCTTTAAGTGAGGCACGATAGTTTCAAAGATGCTCACATAGGAAATATGAATTGATTTAAAAGAGAGCATCAAGAAGAAAATTCAAAGAACATTTAAGTCTAACCCACTTTCTATGCATAGGAATCTTGTAAAGAAACAATTCATGAAAGCACAAAGCAACAAGCATAGGAAAGCAAAACAAATGCAACTTCAAAATTTTCAACATAAAGAGGGGAAACTTAATATTCTTAAGATGCATAAAACCATGTTTCCCTCTCTTATAATAACTTTCAGTAGCATCATGAATAAAATTAACAATATAACTATCACATAAAACATTCTTATCATGAGCCACATGCATAAAATGATTATTACTCTCCACATAAGCATAGTCATTCTTGTTAATTGTAGTGGGAGCAAATTCAACAAAATAGCTATCACTATTATTCTCATCACCATAATCATCAAATATAGGAGGTATATTGTAAACATAATTACTTTTCTCCTCAATAGTAGGTGTACTAAAAATATCATACTCATCATTGTAATCATCATATATTGGAGGTTTGGTATCATCATAAGCAATAGAATAGCTATCTTCCAAAGCTAGGGAACTAAAAAGATCATTTTCATAAAAACTAGCTTCCCCAATCTTAGAATTTTCCATAGCATTAGCAATAATGGTGTACAAATAATTCATACTAATAACATTGCTATTAGCATGCAAATAAAGGTCCATAGGTTTTTTAATTTTATCTACAAACACTTCATGTCCTAACTCAAGATAAATACTATAGAGCTCTCAATTTTGTTGTTGTTTTCCATTAATCCTAACTAGTGAAAACAAGAAACAAAAAGACAAAATTGCAAAATCTAAAGGAAATAACTTCGAGCACTCACACCGGAGGATGTGAGTACCTTTTACCTTACCTCCCCGGAAACGGCGCCAGAAAATAGCTTTCTGGCTTGCTGTTGCAGTGGGTTAACGTGTGTGAGTGCCTTTTACCTTTCCTCCCCGGCAACGGCGCCAGAAAAGAGCTTGATGTCTACATACTTCTATTCTTGTAGACAGTTGTTGGGCCTCCAAGTGTATAGGTTTGTAGAACAGCAGCAAGTTTCCCTTAAGTGGATTACCCAAGGTTTATCGAACTCAGGGAGGAAGTGGTCAAAGGTATTCCCTCTCAAGCAATCCTGCAATCAAGATACAAGAAGTCTCTTGTGTCCCCAACACACCTAATACACTTGTCAGGTGTATAGGTGCACTAGTTCGGCGAAGAGATAGTGAAATACAAGTGGTAACGATGCCAGAAAATAGCTTGATGGTGAGGTAAAGACTAAAGCAAGCAAACATGCAATAGATCTAGTAGCAAACGGTGTTTCAATGTTTAGAAACAAGGCCTAGGGATCATACTTTCACTAGTAAACACTCTCTCATATAAATATTCTATCTTTATGATACTACTCTTAACTACTCTCCGGTTGGACACTCTAATGCATGGTAGGGCCTTCCCCAATCTAGATAACCCCACACTGTCACCTTGAGCGCTAGATGGTTCCAACAAACACCACAATTTCATAGAGACATCCAACTCCAAATATAACTTATAACAAATATTCAATCTAGCCAAAGTGCCACACATGGTATGCACGCTGTCACTTTCACACACGTGGGGAAATCATAAATCTATTAAAGCACAAAGAGTATTTATGTAGACTCAAACCTAAGTGCCACCACGTGCACGCTGTCACTTTCACACACATGGGGAGAGCAGAGATCTATTGAAGCACTTGAGTAGCAAGGTAGATCTACTTGATTACAAAGCTCATGATCACAATATGACCATGCATAGAGAGAGATGAAAACATAGCTACCGGTAGATCCCGTAGCCTCGAGGAAGAACTACTCCCTCCTCATCATGGGAATCAGCAACGGCGATGAAGATGGCTATGGAAATCGATGGAGATGGCTCTGGTGGCACTTCCCCGTCCCGGCAGGGTGCCGGAACAAAGACTTTCTGTCCCCGGAATCTCCCTTTTGGTGGCCGCGGCGGTACGGAGGTTTTCGTGGATTTCTGATGGATTACCTAGGGTTTTTGGGTCGGAGGCTTCTTATAGGCGCAGGAATCAAGGTCAGTGAGGGTCAAGGGGCCCACCCCCCCTATGGGTGCCTCCAGGGCTTGCCCGCACCTAGGGGTGCGGCCACCCTATGCCCCCCCCCCCCCGCTCTGCTTCGTGGTTCTGTGTTGCTTCGGGAAAAATAATAACTTGGCTTTTGTCCCGTCCAATTCCGAGAATATTGATTTTCTGCCTTTCTGGAACCAAAAACAGAAGAAAACGGACAACTAACACAGTGGCATCTTGTTAATAGGTTAGTTCTAGAAAAGATATAAAAACACTTCAAAGTGTAGACAAAGCAAAGCAAAGTAGATACAAAACAAGAATGGAGCATCAAAAATTGTAGATACGTTTCTGACGTATCAATAGCACATGAGAAGTTCAAAGTTCTACCCTATAAGGTGAAAATTCAAGGTCTGGTCTTAATTGGTTGTGCGTGGCAATGATCTTATTGAAGGCATTGTTTGTGAGCGAGGACTTTCTTCAGGATAAAAACCTATGATTTATGATCGGGCGGCGATGGTGCATGTGCACTGTTTCCTTCTTGGAGGCATCAGTATTGGAGAAGCGGGACTTCTGGTGTTGTGTTGGTCGTGTTTGTACTTCTGCTATTAGGGTTTTATCAATGTAGCCGGACTTTCCTTTATGTAATTCCTTTTTTGTTGCATCCGTGATGCCGCTACGGAAGAAAAATTATGGAAAGTAGTCTACGCGCTGACATGGGGCGGTACGTGGAAGCCAACAGCCTAGCAATAATAAAAAGAGAAGATAACTGCAGGTCGGCGGCTCTGTGATTTCTGGCCGGTGTACGACAGCGCCGCTTCCCGCGACTCACGGTGTCGCTGCCTACACCGCCCCCTCATCCTCTCTAGCCCCAAGCTCCGACTCCGGCCGCTGGCCTTGCTCAGTTAGCTTCCCGCACGAGAGTTACAGGGGAGCATGGTCACGGGGTTCATCAACGAGCTTTGTCAACCTATGGACGATGAATGGCGGCACCTACGAGAGGCGGACAACTGTAAATATTAAATGCTGAAATCGACGGGGCGGCAGGAGCCCAATTCAACAATTTCCTGCTTGCCGGCGACGACCGAGAGCTTGCTGATTCATGCAGAGGGGAGGACGCCTCACTTCTGCTGGCGATGCCGTCGGCGAGAGAAGCGATGGGGAATTGGAGTTTTTTTACTTCCAATCGAGCGAGACATGGATTCCACCTACCGCCTCACGTCAGGGCATAACTCTCTTTCCGTAAGTTATTTCCGTAGATGTAGCATTACTGTGAGCTTACCATGGACCCGCGAGAGAGGTTTCGGGATGAGAAAAATTAAAACTCAACCATTGCATACTTCAAAATTTTGAACTACAAGATATTTGATCTTAAAACATACTCCATCCGTTTTAAAATATAATATATTTTAGGTTTATAAAGAAAAATGTATCTAAACTTCTTTTAGAGTGTAGATTCACTCTAAATCGGAGTGAACCTATATATATAAAGGGAGTGTCTAGATCTCAGGCGCCTGAGAACTTCTTATGTCTAAGTCACTGACATCATTCTACTATTTGTGCTAATTCTCAGTTGAACCTAGGTTGAAACTTATATAATTTATACTAATTTTCAGTTGCAACCTAGTTGCAACTCATTAAAATTCCAGTTACAACCTAGTTGTAACTCATGTGGAAGTCCCTTGTTGCACAAATCGCAAGGTAAATCTAATGGCGAGAGAGGTGACTGAGACCTAAGAAGTTCCCAGGCGCATGAGAACTAGCAAATCCAATATATAAAAGAAGTCTAAATATATTTGCTTCATAAAACTAACACATATTTTAAAACAGAGGAAGTACAGATTTAGAGAAAGTTCAACTGACCACACACTACCAATGACATATCCACACTATCACTAGTGGAAACGAGGCCTTTGGTTGAGGTCGGAAATGGGCTTTAACACCGGTTCTTCTATGAACCGATGTTAAAGGGGGTGACCGTACCAGCATGGTCCATAGAGGAAAAAGGACCACCCCCTTTAACATCGGTTCGAGCCACGAACCGGTGTTAAAGGCCCTGCACCAGTGGCCCGCGTAGCCCCCCCCCCTTTAACACCGGTTCGTGGCTTGAACTGGTGTTAAAGGGAGGCTATATAACACACCGCAGCCCACACCCCTCTCTTCCATTTTTTCACTCTCTCATTTTGGAGCATAGCAAGAGGGTGAGAGGTGTGCTAGTTTGTGTTTTTTTCCTATGCACAAGAGGTGTTCGGTGAAATGCCCGAGAGCTCGAAATAAGTTTTCTCGTTGCTCTTTCCTTCTTGGTCGAGGTCGGCAACTTTATCCTTTCATGTGTCATTAATGTAATATATAAATGGTCATCTCCCTATTAATTTTTGATATACTATATATTAATGCAGATGAACCGGCAATGGATGTACGGTGACCGA
The DNA here is from genome assembly GCA_916181665.1 of Avena sativa. Classification (NCBI taxonomy): domain Eukaryota; kingdom Viridiplantae; phylum Streptophyta; class Magnoliopsida; order Poales; family Poaceae; genus Avena; species Avena sativa. The sequence continues at coordinate 433,825,563 of OV702280.1, forward strand.
TGCACTTCCGAGTACATTACGGGCCTCCAAAATTTGTTGGACCAAGCACGGAGAAAAAGGGGTTGTGATGGAAGACAACAAAGAAGAAGAGGATGATGACAACTATCATAATATGTATCCTGAATATGATGATACTGCAACGGGGGTAGATAATGAAGATCAAGAGGCAGCAGATGGGCCCGCTGATGACGATCTTGGTCGGGCCATTACTGATGCAAAGGAAGAATGTGAAACTGAAAAGGAGAAGGAGAAGCTGGAGCAGATGTTAAAGGATCACAAAACATTGTTGTACCCAACTTGCGAATATGGCCACAAAAAGCTAGGTACCACACTGGATTTGCTGCAATGGAAGGCAGAGAACGGTGTGACTGACAGCGCATTTTCAAAGTTGTTGGTAAAAATGAAGAATCTGCTTCCAAGAATTAATGAGTTGCCCGACAGTACATACCAAGCAAAGAAGGTTGTCTGGCCTCTAGGATTAGACGTGCAGAAGATACATGCCTGCATTAATGATTGCATCCTCTACCGCGGTGATAAGTATGAGAATTTAGATGCATGCCCGGTATGCACTACACTGCGGTATAAGATCAGACGAGACGATCCTGGCGATGTTGAGGGCGAGGCCCCTAGGAAGAAGGTTCCTACCAAGGTTATGTGGTATGCTCCTATAATACCACTGTTAAAACGTCTCTTCAGAAATAAAGAGCATGCCAAGTTGTTGCGATGGCACATGGAAGACCGTAAGAAAGACGCAATGTTGAGACACCCCGCTGATGGGTCACAGTGGATAAAAGTCGAGCGAGAGTACCCAGACTTCGCACGTGACGCAAGGAACTTAAGGTTTGGTCTAAGTACAGATGGCATGAATCCTTTTGGTGAGCAGAGCTGCAGTCACAGCACCTGGCCTGTGACTCTATGTATATATAACCTTCCTTCTTGGTTATGCATGAAGAGGAAGTTCATTATGATGCCAGTGCTCATCCAAGGCTCGAGGCAATCCGGCAACGACATTGATGTGTACCTAAGGCCATTAGTTGAAGAACTTTTACAGCTGTAGGCCAAACCAGGTGTACGTATGTGGGATGAGCACAAAGAGGAGACATTTGACCTACGAGCGTTGCTTTTCGTAACCATCAATGATTGGCCTGCTCTTAGTAACATTTTAGGGCAGACAAACAAGGGATACAATGCATGCACACACTGTTTAGATGAGACTGAAAGTGTATATTTGGATAAATGTAAGAAGGTTGTGTACCTAGGGTATCGTCGATTTCTTCCGAACCTACATCCCGTAAGAAAGAAAGGCAAGCATTTCAAACGTTTGGCAGAACCCTGGAGGAAACCTGTTCTCCATACCAGTGAGGAGGTATTTGGTATGGTCAAGGACCTAGAAGTAATCTTTGGAAAAGGTCCTAGCAGTCTATATGTTCCGAATGAAGATGCCGGACACGCGCCCATGTGGAAGAAGCAATCTATATTTTGGGACCTACCCTATTGTAAAGTATTAGAGGTCCGCTCTTCAATCAACGTGATGCACGTGACGAAGAATGTTTGCATGAACCTACTAGGCTTCCTAAGAGTGTATGGGAAGACAAAAGATACACCGGAAGCACGGCAGGACCAGCAATGTATGAAAGACCCTGAAGAGCCTATACATCCCGAGAATGAGAAGGGTAAACGATGCCACTTAACTCCTGCTAGCTACGCTCTTACCAAAGCAGAGAAGGAAATCTTTTTTGAATGCCTAAGCAGTATCAAGGTCCCGTCTGGCTTCTCATCGAATATAAAGGGAATAATAAATATGGCAGAGAAAAAATTCCAAAACCTGAAGTCTCATGACTGCCACGTGATTATGACGCAATTGCTTCCGATTGCATTGAGGGGGCTTCTACCTGAAAATGTTCGAGTACCCATTGTGAAGCTATGTGCATTCCTCAATGCAATATCTCAGAAGGTAATCGATCCAGAAAGCCTACCAGGATTACAGACAGATGTGGCCCAATATCTTGTCAGCTTTGAGTTGGTGTTCCCACCATCCTTCTTCAATATTATGACGCATCTCCTGGTTCACCTAGTAGAAGAGATTGCCATTCTCGGTCCTGTATTTCTACACAATATGTTCCCCTCTGAGAGGTACATGGGAGTCTTAAAGAAATATGTTCATAACCGTGCTAGGCCAGAAGGAAGCATCTCCAAGGGCTATGTAACAGAGGAGGTCATTGAGTTCTGTGTTGATATTATTCCTGATCTTAAGGCGATTGGTGTTCCAGAATCACGACATGAGGGGAGACTACGTGGAAAAGGCACCCTAGGATGTAAAGCAATGATATGTAGGGACCGACATTCTCTCAATCAAGCACACTACACGGTTTTACAAATATCTATCTTGGTTGCCCCGTATATCAATGAACACAAGAATTTTATACGCCTCAAACACCCGGGGCAGTCTGATGAATGGATTATAAGTGAACACATGGTGAGTTTTGGCGGCTGGCTCCAAAGACTTCTCACGAATAACACCACTGTTGGAGATCAGCTGTACTTGTTGTCCAGGACACCATCTTCGACTGTATGTACTTTCCAAGGGTACGAGATAAATGGGAATACATTTTACACGATAGTCCAAGATAAAAAGAGCATCAACCAAAACAGTGGTGTCTGCTTCGATGCAGCAGAAGACAATGGGCAAAATACCACGTATTATGGGTTCATAGAGGAGATATGGGAACTTGACTATGGACCTAATTTTAAGGTCCCCTTGTTTCGGTGCAAATGGGTCAAGCTAACAGGAGGAGGGGTTGAGATAGACCAGAAGTACGGAATGACAACAGTGGATCTCAACAATCTTATGAAGGTAGACAAGAACTTAGACGAACCATTCGTCTTAGCCAATGATGTGGCTCAGGTTTTCTATGTGAAGGACATGTCTACCAAACTGGAAAAAAAGAAAAAAAATAAGCAAACAGATACATCACACAATGAGCCAAAGCGTCACATAGTTCTTTTAGGGAAAAGAAACATCGTGGGAGTGGAGGACAAGACAGACATGTCAGAAGATTATAACAAGTTTGATGAAACTCCTCCCTTCAGAGTGAAGACTGACCCAACCATCCTGTTAAACGGTGCTGATACTCCATGGTTACGGCTGACGCGATCATAAGATTGACTATATGTATTAATTGAGCCATTTTTGGCACACATATGTATCTCAACATGGAAATCAATGTCATATTTCTTCTGTTAACACTATATGTATTAAATGAGCCAGTTTTCTTCCTGCCATTTCTTCCCACCATTTTTCTTCTCGCCATTTTTCTTCCCGCCATTTTTTCCCGCCATTTCTTTCCGCCAGTTTTTTCCGCCAGTTCTTCCCTCCACTTATCTTCCTGCCATTTCTCACTATATATATATGTAGGGTTGGCCTCCATTGTCATTGCACATCTCTAGACTCATATCTGCAACCTCATCACTCTTTCCCATGGCTTCCACCATACCACTAACCCCCAGGGAGGCGGAGGCGCTTTGCGCCTCGAACTACCCCTGCCCGCCGGGCTACTGCGTCCCCGTCGGCTGGATGCTGAGCGTCGGAGGCATGCCGGTTCCTCCTGTCCCTCTAGGTGTGGCGCGCCGGATGGCCATCACGAACCACTACTACTTCGATCTCACGCCGGAGCAGCGAAGGAATCCCAGATGGCATCCCGACTATTTCTTGACTTGGGAAGCCTTCTTCGGCGATCGGCGTGAGAGGGCGCTCGCCAGACACGAGGAGGACGGCCCACCTCCTCCGAACTTCAACGAGGCCGGACGTCGGCTGTGGTGGCGCGGTCGGACTCTTCAGAGCATCATGGCCTACGACACTGCCGCCGACTCTAACCCCCGTCTGCTCTACCCTCAAGTCCAGCCCACGCGTACTCAGCCTTCAAGGTTCAATTACGGCGACCCTGACGACGACAGCGGTGACGGTCGCGGCGAGTACGACGACTACAGTGGCAAGTATTACAGGTGTAGGCAGGAGCATGACTGAATCACTCCAACATTCCAAAACAAGTTCGGTCGATTGTGACTTAATAGAGCCATGAATCTTAATTTTTAGTTCTTTTATGTATCTTAATTTTCAGTCGTGCTTTATATAACTTACTGTTAGTTGCATTATGTACTTTAATTCCAGTTCTATCTTAATAAAAATATCAAACTTGGTATATTGATTATGTCTCAAAAAAACCTTCACAAAATGACCTATCTCATTCGAGGTTTCTTGGCTTTCGGGTCAAATGACCAATGTTATGGCTAGAATCAAGGCATAGTTTGTGATAATGTGGCCATATTGTGCATACATGTGCATCATGGGATGGCAAACAATGTTGCAAGAGGAAGTTTTCCTTTTTGTCGCACCAAAAAGGCATTTTCCATTTTCTGAGCATAAAAAACGGACGGTTTTGTGAAGCAACCACCAAATGGCTAATTCAAAAAACTACCACCACATTTTACAAAAAATACTAGACCACCTTATATGGACAATGTACCAACAGGGGGATCTGAAACCTTTTCGTCCACCTCTGGTGAAAAAGACAAATTCCTGCCGAATCGGTAGGAAGTGGGTCAGATATGAACTACAGGTACATGATACGATGCTCATGATTTTTTAAAAAAATCATTTTTAGGTTCACAATATGCTATTTTATCAAAAATCTAATGCAAGTTTAGCGAGGCTTGGCCCCGAGCTAAGAATCTTCATGCCCGTTGTTCGACAAAGTTTGACGATAGTTTAAAACGGGGATAAAAAATTAAAAAAGGTTGAAACAATGTGAAACCTTCGCGTGGTGTTATATTATGTGACATAGTTAGAAGGAAAAATATCAAACTTGGTATATTGATTATGTCTCAAAAAAACCTTCACAAAATGACCTATCTCATTCGAGGTTTCTTGGCTTTCGGGTCAAATGACCAATATTATGGCTAGAATCAAGGCATAGTTTGTGATAATGTGGCCATATTGTGCATACATGTGCATAATGGGATGGCAAACAATGTTGCAAGAGGAAGTATTCCTTTTTGTCGCACCAAAAAGGCATTTTCCATATTCTGAGCATAAAAACGGACGGTTTTGTGAAGCAACCACCAAATGGCTAATTCAAAAAACTACAACCACATTTTATAAAAATACTAGAGCACCTTATATAGAAAATGTACCAACATGGGGATCTGAAACCTTTTCGTACACCTCTGGTGAAAAAGACAAATTCCTGCCGAATCGGTAGGAAGTGGGTCAGATATGAACTACATGTACATGATACGATGCTCATGATTTTTTACAAAAGTCATTTTTAGGTTTAAAATATGCTATTTTATTAAAAATCCAATGCAAGTTTAGCGACGTTTTGTCAGATTCCAAAGTATACAAAAGATGCGGCATTTAAATATCCAAACAGTTCAAAAATGTTAATACAAAATAAAATATGATTTGCTCTAATAAAATAGGGTTAGATTCCTTTTTAGATGCTTAATATTTCTTATGTTCAAAGTTTTAGGGTTTGACTATTTTATTTTTGTTTTAATTGAATAATCAAAATTTATATGTAAGTGTTTTAATCATTTTGAAAATTTTCATCTACAGTAACTATAAAATGTTTTCATATGAATGGATAGATCTTATTTGTCTGAAAATTATGATATATTATTCATATTTTTCTGAGTTGAAATAAAAAAGATATGGATTTTCTAAATTCTATCCTACTTTTTGAATTAAAAAAGCCCCCACCCCTTTAATGTACGAAATAAATGCCCCCCTTTAACACCGGTTCTAGCCACGAACCGATGTTAAAGCCCCCCCCTTTAACACTGGTTCGTGGCTGGAACCGGTGTTAAAGGGGGGGGGTGTGGGCGCGAAACAAATTCCCCCCTCTTTAACACCGGTTCCAGGCTGGAACCGGTGTTAAAGGGGGGTTATAACGCAACGTGCCTTCCTCTTCCTCTTATCCCCAGCCAGATCGATCGAACAGAGTAAGAAGCAGAGGAGCTCGCGCCGTCACCGTCCATGCCTGTCCACTCGCTGTCGCCGCCCTGCCGTCCGCCGCCGTTGCCGCCGCGTCCGTCCACGCCGGCCCGTCCACTCGCGCGCAGGAGTCGTGCCGTCCGCCGCCGTCGCCGCCGCGCCCGTCCACGCCCGTCGACCTCGCCGCCGCCCTCGTCTCCGGCCACCTTGTCCTCGCGCTCGCCGCCTTGTCTCGACCTCGCCCAATCGTGCAGCCGTGCCCGCGCCCAACCGCGCCAACATCGCCCTCGTGCTCGCCGCCTCACTGTCCTCGCCACCTCGTCCTCGCGTCGCCCCGACCGCGCTCGCCACTGCCCTCCAGCGACCACCTCGTCGCTGACGCCACCCCCGTCCACTCGCCGCCACCCCCACGTCGGCCACCCCAGTCGAGTTTGCCGGCGGTGAGCTCCATGCATGCATATATATATGTATTGGATTTATATTATTATTTGTGTGTATATATGTTTTATTTGTTTTAGTTATTTGTATGTTTTATATGTATTATATGTATATAAATGGTGCATATATGTATATATTGTATGTATTATATGTATTTTGTTTTATATTATATGTTTGTATATATAAATGGTGCATATATGTATATATTGTATATATAAATGTATATAAATGTTTTTGTGTGTAATTGTATGTATTTTGGCCCTAGTGCGACCGTGCGATGTATATATATTGTTGTAGGGTTTGGCCCTAGCGCCGCCAGCCGCACGCATCCTCGCACACCCGACCGTGCGATGTATATATATTGTTGTAGGGTTTGGCCCTAGCGCCGCCAGCCGCACACATCCCCGCACACCCGACCGTGCGATGTATATATATTGTTGTAGGGTTTGGCCCTAGCGCCGCCGGCCGCACGCATCCCCACAATACGCACGCATCCCCGCACACCCCCACGCATCCCCGCTCTTGCCCTAGCGCCGCCAGCTGCCGTAATTAGAAGAACTAAATGTACCCTCTCATATGAATCCGAGGTTTCTCCGAATTAGAGTTTGGAATGACCAAGCATGTATTAGGGTTACATTTCAATACTTTTAACCTGTCATATCATCATCCTTGCTCGAGCATTTCAATAGATGTTTTACTGATATTTGTGTGATAATATTATTGTTTCAGAAACTATGGATCCACTCAGTAGAAACCTTGAAGAGGAAGAAATAATGGAGAACATGATCCACGAGGACACCTCACAATATCTAAACTTGGATAGACATGATGACAGCTCAAGTAGTCATGGAGAAGATGACGACTCCGGTGAACGCACTTTAGTGATTACAAAGTCCGTCGAGGTATATGCATGGATTAAGCCTCTACTGACTTGAACCGATTGATTTGTATATATATGTACATGTATTAATTAACGTTTCTTTTTTTTAGCCCTCCAGATTGATCATCCAGCAACAATCTTCTTCTACGAAAAAGAGCAAGCGAGGCGCGAGCCATCGGTTGAAAGATCATGCAAAGTTCACGATAGAAGCAGTCCGTGTTGATGGCAGGTCGATGGAGACAAGAAGGCCGCAGACAAATTTATACGTCAGGCTGGAGTTCTTGTTAGGGACCAAATCCCATTCATAATTGAATATTGGAGTAAGCCAAAGAAGGGCGACGATACCTTTGTTGATGAATGATCCAAAGAAACGCTTTGTAATTTGCTGTTGGTAAATTTCACCCTTCCGCCAGAGGAGGATGAAAATAAACCGGTTATAAAGGAAAAGGTCAAAGAGTGGACTCTAAAGAAGATGGCTGACGCTTTCCGCAACTAGAAGACAAAATTGAACAAATTTATCAAAGCTCGTGAGACTCCAGATTTCGAAGACGCATATTATGCGAAGATAAGATCTCACTGGCCCGAATTTGTGGCATACAAGGAAGGTTCTATAGCTACAAAGAGGTCAGAAACCAATACGCTAAATGCCCAAAAGAAGGAATATCACCAGAGGACGGGGTCAGGTGGCTACATATTTCAAAGGCCTAAGTGGGAGGAAGCTGAGAAGGCCCTGCGCGATAGAGGGATCACACCCCAGACACATGGATGGGACCTACGTGCAAAGACTTGGTTCTACAGAATCGGGGCAAGGTTGGACCCAGAAACGGGATTGTGTATCTTCCCAACCCTCCTTTCCAAACCCGTTACTGAAGTCATTACGGCATACGAGGAAATAGCCGCCAGGACCTTCCATCCCGACAGAGAGAATGACCAGCTGATACGCGCCATCGGTAAAAAAGAACACCCTGGACTTGTACAAGGCACAAGGGGTATGACATGGAAGGATGGGTTTGCCGAGTGGGGCGACGCTTACAGATGGTGCGGCAGAAAATAAAAAGAGCGTGCATAGCGGATGACACGGATAGAACATGCACTTGTGGTGCCGCAGGCGTAAGTGAATGCACAAAAGAGCCAGCAAGCTACCGGCCCATCTCAGCGGCACGAAGAGCCTGCATTGGAAGCTGCCGGCGGCCCAGACTCTGCGCGGAAAAGCAGCGTGGCTTCCACGGAGAACGTGCATCCCACGCTTGAAATGGCGGGTCCTCGATACCCCGTGGATGAGATCACGGAGAGCGAACACGCTGAGCTGCATGTGAGATTAATGGGCTCATCCATTAAGGTGGCTGTCGGCTATGCCTTACCTCCTGTAGCTGGTGGAACTTACCACTGTCGACCGATTCCAGATGGCTATGCTATTGTCGGGGTGGATGAGGTTGTGAAGGAATATGAGGAAGCATAGCTTGACCATGCTACAGGTGAAGGAGAAACTCAACTCAAATTTGCAGTGAAAACAACCATTCTTTGGAAGAAGGAACACATTGTGCTTCCAAATTGGAGGCCACTGGCACCCCCGCCGTCTTCGCAGCGTCAGCAGTCTGAGCCGCCTCATCCATCTCCAAGTCATCAGAATACTCCCCTGTCGTCTCCGGCGCTTCAGCCATCTCCTACGCGGCAGCCACCTCTGGCGCGCCAGCCATCTCCTACACGACAACCATCTTCGGCGCTCCAGCCATCTCCTGCACGCCAGCCATCTCCGGCGCTTCAGCCATATCCTCAATGTAAGCGGAAGAGCACTGCCACGAATAGCATCACTAGCACTACCACGAAGAAATCCGCAGGAAACCGTACGCCAAAGAGTTCAAGAAACTACGTCTCGCAGCCTTCCGCCAATCCATTGCCGGTTTTACCGTGGAATCGCAGCGACAAGGAGAACAATAGGATCTCGGAAGAAGAGTTCAAGAAATTGTTTGCACCTATACGGGCCGAGCCAAGGAGAAACTAGATCCGGCGGTGGTGGAGAAGTTTTACAATAATCTTTTGAAACCTGAAACCCCACTTGTGCCGGACTACGAGCGCCAGATTATGAAGGGGGATGCAAGGCGGAGGGAGTCTGAAAGTAGAAGTCGTGCGGCACCCCAGAAAACAGTTCCCATGCTCGGAGAGCAGGAAAACCAATCATGCGCCCCGCTCCAAGTGTTCGACACACGGAACACTCCTCCTGTAAATGATTATGAGGCAGAGCTACAAAGAAAGGCCAATGAGATGGGGATGACTTACATTGCATATTTGAACATCATGGGAGACAACTTGCCCAAAGGCGATGCCAACCGCATACAGCCATGGAAGTATGGGAAGAATCTCGTCAAGAAAGAGGATCTCAAGAATCTACCAACAAAGATGCGAAGATTGCATAAGTGGTACTTTGATTTCTGCAAGACGAGAAAGGAAGAATGGATCACGGTGCATATAAGAGATCAGATTTTCTTGTGCGAAGACGACGAGATCAGCTTCAACATTCAAGACTTGCATTTTCTATTCAATCAGAAGGAACTCGACAAAGCTGTCATCAGCCTTTATTGTGTGTAAGTACTATTTCTGTAATTTCTATCTCATCTCATTCAATTCATTAATTGCATGTATATATATGCTCACCATATATGTATATACTATTATGCAGGAAAAAGGTTATGGAACGCATGAAAGGAGGCCCTTTTGACATTGGGTTCGTTGACCCAAATAGAGTTCATGAACAAGTGGTAAAACACAAACCTGGGCAAACAGAAGATTTCTTGGTAACGTCTTTACTGAGACAACAAACCAAAAGGGAAATACTATTGCCTTACAACTTCTCGTGAGTGTTACCCTCTCTTGTACACATTATGTTTCGTCTTACTCGATGTTAAGTGTAACTGATGATGAGTTATACGTGCGTAGGTTCCACTTTATTCTGCTAGTCATTCAACCTGACTCGGGAAAAGTCCTTGTCATGGACTCGTTACAAAAAGACCAAGAGCTATGGGCAGACTTTAAAGAGATGCTCCAGAGGTAATTTCAATCATATTATCGCACTAGATTGGCAACTTTCATGATAACAAGTAATTAATTACTCCTTTATCTATTTTCTTTGCCGGACAGGGTTTGGAAAAGGTTCACGGGAAGGGTCGTGGGTGAATGGTCAGAAGAACTAAAATTTGTAGACCAAAATGTAAGTAATACTAGCTAGCTAGGTCTGTGTATCTCTTTGATTCTACTTCCAATTTCATTATATCATGCTTTATTGATTATTATTTTGATTGAACTCTCTATTCTCGTAAAGTGCGCGCATCAGGGACCCGACAATAACTTATGTGGATACTATGTTTGCGAGTTCATTCGCAACACGATATGTGCGACGGTCCAAGCTGCACTAGAACAACTTAGAGTAAGTAAAAAAAGTACACAACATTATTTTATTACCATCAATTATGTTGAGTTTTATTCTTATATAGATTGACCCCATTCTTCGTATATATTTTGATCGAACGGATGTGGGACCAACTCCTACCATTTGACCGCATACGAGCCATTCAAGAGGAATTGGCGGGGTTCATACTTGATGAGGTCGTCACGCCTGGCGGAGAACTCTTTAGATATCTACCAAAATGAACGTTGTATATATGCTTGAACGTGTTTGTCTTGTACTTGATGCTTCAACGTTTACGGAGAATACCACAATAACGATGTTTGTGTATAATAATAGTTGCTTAATTATTCATGTACTAGTATGTACCGACGACGATGTATGTGTATACCTCTCCGGTCGATTCCCCCTCCCCCTCCCCGTCCCCGCCGCGCCGCAGAAATACGCCCAGAACGGGGCGGCGGCAGAACTTTGCCGCAGCAGAGATTTATGCCGTTTTCCTTCCACGGCAGAGATTTATGTCTTTTTCCTGCCGCGGTAGAGAACCTTTAACACCGGTTCGTGTTGCGAACCGGTGTTAAAGGGGGGAGGGCTAAGCGCTGCGGCAGCCCCACGTGCGCCACCCTTTAACAGCGGTTCGTATAAGAACCGTTGTTAAAGGGGTGGGGGGCTCTAACACCGAACCCCCAACAACGGTTCTGGAACCGCTGTTAGAGGCCTCTACGAACCGGTGTTAGAGGCCTCGTTTCCACTAGTGTATACAACTCTTCATCACTACAAAACATCGAATTGTCAGCCTTTGAGGAATTGTCGGACTCCACCTTGATTACCAATGAGGGGCGAGCCTCACTTGTCCTCTTCACGTCCCTCTACACAAAGAGTTATCACTTGTATGTTTTTTTGACAAAAAGCATATATTAATATCGTGAAAATACCAATTACACCTAGCCTCTGAACAACGCGTTGCCCTATCGGCCTTACAGATGTAGACATCGAAAAAAAGAAGAATTATGAAAAATGTCCTGCTACGGTGATCTATTAGTTGTAGAAACAATACTACCACCACCAACATAGCAACAAAAGTTCAGCTTCTCCAAAAGCAACTTCTCCAAAAAGAAAATAGTGCCAAGCACCGTCGTCGTCGGATCATAGATCGTAAGTTTTCATCCTAGAGAAACTTTTCCTGCACGTATTGCGGATTTGCCTCAGCGAACCTCTCCATTACCACCATATCGCTCTCATGGGTGTTGTGATGTTGCATGACGAGGATGTCTTCCTCCTCCTCTTTGTGGTACACAACCCGCAAATCTAGAGTAAGGAATTCTGCCTCGGCAAGGCTCCTGACATTCAGGATGTTGAGCTCGTCCTTGGGCCAGTGGTACCTCTAGCAGAGAGGTCGTACGCGCACGCAGTGAGTTCCGATTACTTGAACGTGCCGACCGTACACTACCTCACATGCTCAAATAGAAGGCACTAAAAAGTGTCATTAAAAGTACACAATTTGCCTTAAATTGTTATTTAAGGCAAAAAAATTCCGCATCCGCTACCGTCGTTAAATGTATTTAAAGGCATACCCAAAAAGTGCCTTCTAAAGTACTTTTGTAGGCATTTTTCCAAATGCCTTTTTTTATATTTGAAGGTATAACTAGAAATGCCTTGTAATGTTAGTTTTAGAGGCAATATCGATAGTGCCTTGTAATGTTAGTTTTAGAGGCAATATCGATAGTGCCTTCCAAAGTTAGTTTTAGAGGCAATATCGATAGTGCCTTCCAAAGTTAGTTTTAGAGGCAATATCGATAGTGCCTTGTAATGTTAGTTTTAGAGGCAATATTAATAGTGCCTTGTAATGTTAGTTTTAGAGGCAATATCGATAGTGCCTTCCAAAGTTAGTTTTAGAGGCAATATCGATAGTGCCTTCCAAAGTTAGTTTTAGAGGCAATATCGATAGTGCCTTCCAAAGTTAGTTTTAGAGGAAATATCGATAGTGCCTTCCAAAGTTAGTTTTAGAGGCAATATCGATAGTGCCTTGTAATGTTATGTAAAGATTTCCATGGCTATTAATATAATATTAAGCTACAATAATTACCCTAATCCAAATACAATAATTTATTAGTATCATCCAAATAATTCTGCAAATAAATTAAAACATTCTCAGTAACAAATGATATTCTCAGTACTTATGTAGAATAGAAGCAACATTATCTTGTATAAGCAACTACTGCAAATTACATTCCCTTGTGCAAGCAAATAATTTAAACAAGCCCAGTATCAAATTACATTCCCTTGTGCAAGCAACATTCGCTTTTAAACAAGCTCCTGTGATTCAAGTACTTTTGTACTCCTTTTCCTCTTCCTTGTGCCGAGTCGAATCTGGGAATCTTGAACTTGTGAGTTCACTGGAATCTGAGAATCTGCAACTTGTGAGTCCACTGGAATGTGAGAATCTGCAACTTGTGAGCCCAATGGAATCTGAGAAACTGCAACTTGTGAGTCCAATGGAATATGAGAAACTGCAACTTGAGAGCCCACTGGAATCTGAGAATCTGCAACTTGTGAGCCCAATGGAATCTGAGAATCTGCAACTTGTGAGCCCAATGGAATCTGAGAAACTGCAACTTGAGAGCCCACTGGAACTGCTGCAGCCTTCCTGCTCTTCACTTTTGCTACTGCTCTTGATGCAATAGTAGGTGCCTTTTTGACAGCAACCGGAGAATCTTTCCCTGGAACTCTCCAGTTTTTGTCAAGATTGTGGACGAATTCAACATTATTCATGTCAATTTGTTCAAAGTCAACTACCTGCATGTTTTTATTTAGTATCAGCACCACTAACAGTAAGGAACAGACAAAAAAACAGTAACAGTAAGGAACAGTAGTTCAGAATCATATGAAGGCATGTATCAAAATGGACACAGTAGGTTACAGATAAAAACAGAAAACAGTAAGATGCAAAATCAACTACTGTTCCTTGCAAAAACAGAAAACAGTAACAATAAGGAACAGAAAACAGTAGTATCAAGTATGACAGATAACAATAACACTAAAACCTACAAATTCATTATGCATGATGGAAAGAAAATTGGTTCCACTTGAATATGATGGACACCACAACGTTTAGATGACATGCTTGATGAATTGAGTGGCTCTACCATGTTTTCTAAAGTTGATTTGCGTAGTGGTTACCACCAGATTCGTATGAAAACAGTAAGATGCATAATCAACTATTGTTCCTTGCAAAAACAGAAAATAGTAACAGTAAGGAACAGATAACGGTAGTATCAAGTATGACAGATAAGATAACAGAAAACTTACATTTTCTTAGGCCATGGGATGCAATGTGATTGAGCATGCCCCATGTGGGTCACTCTTCCCTTTGCTTGTGGCAATATGGTGTGACTACTCATAACTATATTCACCATAACTTCAACAAATTCATCTTCAACCTTCTGAATTGTTCCTATTGCTGCCATGGTATTTGTTTTAGGTGTAGTCAATCCCACGTCCATCCTAGCTCTGATGACAAAATCTTTCTTGTACTTGACAGTGTTATCCTTCTTGTATCTTTTCTTATTTTCATCTGACTTCTCAACCTTCACTCTATGTATATCATCTGCCTGTTTTCAAAAAAATAACAGTGTACGGAATATCATCTACTACTAAATGATGATAATCATATGAAGGCATGTATCAAAATGGACACAGTAGGTTGCATATATCAAAATGGACACATAATATCATCTACTACTAAATGATGATAATCATATGAAGGCATGTATCAAAATGGACACAGTAGGTTGCATATATACCTTGATGTGCTTTGTTTTCTGCAGGTCTTGATGTGCTTGTTTTTCTGATGAATAGGATTCCTTGTTTGCTTGCTTTGACTTGGATTGCTTGCTTTCTATCAGATTTTCCTTGCATATTTTCTGCTTATCTCCTTCCTTTGCTTGCCCATGTACTGTGTGACCCTCTTCCTTTGCTTGCCCATGTACTGTGTGACCCTCTTGATTTGCTTGCCCATGCCCTGTGTGACCCTCTTGCTTTGCTTGCCCATGCACTGTGTGGAACCCTTCCTTTGCATGACCATGCCCTGTGTGCCCCCCTTCCTTTGCATGCCCATGCACTGTGTGACCCCCTTCTTTGCTTGATCATCTACTGGGACTGATTGCTGATGATGCAATGTTTGGTTATTCTGGGAAGCTTGAAATAGAACCATCATCTCATTCATTTGTTTCTTCTGCTGTATCATTTCATCTTCTAACCTTTCACTCTTTGCCATCAAAGTTTGCACCACATGCTTTAATTCTTTGTTCTCTTTCTTGCTTTCTTGAAGTGCAGCTAGTGCAAATGAAAGTTGCTCAGATCCTTTTCCACCAGCAACTAGCCCGAACCCATGCCTTCTGCTACTTTTCTGAAATATTCTGGAATGCAAATCACCTTCATGTACCTCCTCATCAACAAGTGCAGGATTCTCTTCAAAATTCTGCTTTATAGTTTTCTGCAAACAAGATAATAATTAAGAAACAATACATATAACAATATAATCAATCATATACAATAATAATTAGTTCTTCATTACTTACCATCTTCTCTGCAGCAAACTCATTAACTGGTAGTCCTTTGGCAGTTGTATGTGTCATACAGAATAGCTCAGATCTTCCTATTGTTCTACCTTCTTTTATTTCCTAACAAATAGGTTTATAAATTTTCAAATCTTCTTTAGTATTAGTTGAGTTTGCTTGTG
This sequence comes from Avena sativa, assembly GCA_916181665.1. Taxonomy (NCBI): domain Eukaryota; kingdom Viridiplantae; phylum Streptophyta; class Magnoliopsida; order Poales; family Poaceae; genus Avena; species Avena sativa. Next base: position 433,841,014 of record OV702280.1, read on the forward strand.
AAAATAAGAACATATTAGAGATAAAAACTTACTGCTTGCTCTAGTACCACTGCAAAACTTCTAGAACCTTTTGTATGAGTTGAATTTCCTTGTCTACTTCTAGTTGCTTTATTCTCCTTACTCAGAGCCTGTATGAAGCAGTATTCAGTATGATTACATATGCTTTCACCATCAATGCATAATTAATACTAATCAACCAAAATTTGCATTAAATTTACCTTAGCTTTCCTAGTGCACCAAATTTTACACAACCATTCCCACTGTTTTGGTGGTATCCTATTTTTACAGCCTGCTTCAATATTGGCTTCCAATGACAAATGTTTGTTGAAGAAAGTTTTCTTTAACACACATTTAAAGTCCTTCCATTTCTTACTAGCTGATTTTAGGACCCATAATTTGAGATTATCATCCAAAGCAAAAAATGCCTGTCAAATGTCATTACAACATTATTGATTGGAAGTTAACTTGCATATGGAAATAATGGAAACAATGTCTACCAAATATGCCATTGCATACTTTACCTTAACTGTATTCCAGAGTTTCTCTTTTTCATGCTTTGGAACCTTGCTCCAATTTGTAGCTCCTAAGGATATCTCCTTTCCTTTGACCAAACTTTCTATGAAGTTAGCCAGTTTGCTTGAAGTCAAACCACATGGCTGACCCAAATGTTTATACTCCATTATAATTTTGTTGCTTGGATCTACATTCTTCCAGAATCCTTTCAAAATAGTAGGTCCTCTCACCCTCTCCTTATTTGTTTCTGTCAGTTTTATAGAATGTAGGTACATTAAAAGATTAAAACATTAGGGATCCAGCTTGCCAGAATGTAAAGCTATTGACTATGTACACAAACCTTGTATATTATTCTCTGCATTATCTTGTCTATTGGTTTCATTGTCAGATCCAGCTTCTGTTGTGGCATCACTATCATATTCATCCTCCTCATGATCACTGTCCTCATACATTTCTTCATAAATTATGTTATTCTACAGGTAAATAAAGTTGTTATTCCATATCATGTATATTAAAAACACAAGTGATGAATAATTAGGAATCATGTATATTAACAACATAAGTGATGAATAATTAACAACATAATGATGACAAATTACCTCTGCATTGTTCTAAAGTCCTCTATCATGTATATTAAATCTTGGGAATACTTGTGTACTTGTAGTTCCAGTTGACATACTTCCTTTTGGCACAATTCCTAATTCTTCCAATCTAATGTTCACCTCATTCTGTCGTCTGTCCTGACTTTCCAACAAGATGGTTCCTGCAATTTCATGTAAAAAAAGATCAACTAAGAAACAAATACATAATATTATGAAATTATACATGATCTAATATTATCAGATTACTTACATGAACTAGTATTATCTACAGTTGAAGGAGTAACAACAAAATGCCATTCTTCATCAGCATGATCTTGCACATAATAGATTTGTGTTGCTTGACTAGCTAGAATGAAAGGTTGACTAAACATTTGTTCATTTGAATGGCTGAAGTTGACTAGAGTGAATCCAAAACTATCATCTCTAATGCCAGTATGTTCAATCCAGTCACATTTGAACAGTACCACATGACCTTTATTTGAATAGTTTAGCTCTACAATATCTTGGATTCTTCCATAATGTACAGCACCATTTGTCTCAGTAAACATAACCCCAATACACTGGAAACTCTTGCCATGTGCATATGAGGATGTATGATAAGTACATCCATTGATTGAGTAACTCTTGTATTTTTTAACCATCATATATGGCTTATGTGCTAGCAATAAAACTTCTTGGTGTACTTCAATTCCTTTCACAACTTGTGATTGGACATAGTCCACAAACCAGTTAAAGAAATTACTGTCATGGTCATTCTCCACCTCTCTCCTGGATCTTGTTTCATTAGCAGATAGAAACAATTTGTGTTTCTTAGTATAGAAGGAAATTGAAGGATAGTTGAGGACAACATGTTTTTGTGCTTGGGTCCAAGAAATGAAATCTAGTTCTTCAACTTGACAACTGACAGACAGAGGTCTCCCAATGATTGTCAGATATTCAAAAACCATATCTGAGGAAGTATCACTGCTTATAGGCTCACCATTGATTTTCCTCTCATAATCATGTATAAATGTTGAACAAAATGATATAGTTTCATCAAAAATGTACCCTTCAGCAATAGAGCCTTCGAGATGGCTTCTACTACGTACAGAACCTTTAAATTTGCCAACAAATCTCTCAGTGGACCACATATTCCTAAACTGAACTGGACCGGCTATTCTAACTTCTGTTGCCAGGTGTATAATAAGATGCTCCATTATATCAAAGAAAGAAGGTGGGAATATCTTCTCTAGTTGGGATAATATTTCTGGAATCTCATCTTCCATCTTCTGAATCTCTATTACATCAGCAACTCTGGCACACACAACTTTGAAATATTTGCTTAGTCTGGTCAATGGCCAAGCAACTTCTTCAGGCAATGTTCTACTAACAGCAAATGGGAACAGATCTTCCATTATTATGTGGCAGTCATGGGTTTTTAATGCCACTAACCTATTATCTTCTAACCTCACTTTGTACTCTAAGTTTGAGGCATATCCTTTAGGAAACCTAGCATATTTGATGAATCTGCAAAACATCTTCTTTTGAGCAGGGTTCATGTAAAATATTGGTCTAGGCCAATCATTTTTAGTTTGAGTTGCATCAACATGAAGACCTTCTCTAATCTTCAGCCTCTTGAGATCAAGTCTTGAATTTACATTATCTTTTGTCTTCTTATCTACATCTAGCAGTGTGTTCACAATGTTGTCAAACACATTCTTCTCTATGTGCATTGAATCCAAATTATTCCTAACAAGAAGATCTTCCCAATATTTATGGTCAAAAGATTCTTCTCCAGCATGACCAGGTCCTACATGTCAAAATAAAGCAATCTGTTACCATCACCCAAATAAGTATAAGAAAGAAGCCCCCTTTCATCAATATCACTCAAATAATTCTATTCTTCTCCAGCATGACCAGGTCTTGAAAGTAAGAATCATACCTCTAATTGTAAGAAGTCCCCTTTCATCAACATCAGATGTGTTGTGCCTACATAGATATATTGTTAAATGTTTTCAGATACCATATTCATGAACATAATATACTAAAAATGTTTTTTATTAAGACAGAGTATTACTCTTCAAGTTTAAGAATCTCCAGTTTAAGATAAAACCACTGGTGCCTGAGTCTTGGTGGGAGATTCCTCTCATCTGTGAAACTAAACATGCAAACGTCCCCTTCCTTCAAATTAAATGCTTCTACCACCTTTGCCCATCCAGGAGAGATGATATGGGCCTTGACATCATCATGAAGTTTCATCCTGCAGTACTTGATGGGAGATCCTAACTTGATCTTTACACCTAAACTGATCACTTGTGATCTGGCTTGAACACAATGCATCATGATGTGCTTATCCATAAGGAACTGTAGAAGGTACTTTCTAGTGAACACTTGGTTGAATTCCTGGAAGTATTAAGATAAATTATCTATCAAATTACAACACTGCAGGCTAGAACTGTGAAGCAAAAAAGAAACAGAGTTGAAAACATATAGACCTACCATTATCCCCTCTATAGGATCAACATTAGTTGATGTAATCGTGCTAACATAATCCATAACTGCAGGTCTTGGTAGCACTTCAACAATGCTTCTAAGCTTCATTACTTGCTGGAAATTCATCTCAACTAAATTTCCAAAAAAGCAGTTTGTATCAATTGCTTCGAATCCTGAATGTCCAGGTCCTAACAAAGATAGATCAATGTGTGTTAGTCACTAAATGTCTTAACAAAGATAGATCAATGGCAATATACAGAAAGGTCAATGGTGAGAAACATACCTCTAATTGTTATCAATAGTCTCTCATCTCCCTCATCTTGTTCTTGTTCACTGAATTGCAGATACGAAGTTGTTAAGTTCATAATTATAGACAAAGAATTACATATTTCATCTTTACATACTTATAGCATACAAGAAAAACACAACTGAATAATGCAGAAAATTAACCCTATAGTAAAAATTACATATTTTTCTGTAAAAAATTACATATTTTTTACAGAAGGATGAGTCAGATCACAAAAGAGGGGAACCCTATAATTCTAACGGATGAACAGAAAGGAGAAGTAGAGTTCTAACCTGGAGTTCTCACGCGGAGGAGAAGAATCTATGCCGGTTCGGCGGAAATGCTCCGGATGATGCGGCGGCGGCGGTCCATTGCCGTGCAGGAGGCAGCAGAGGAGAGGATCTAGCGGCGCAGCAGGTGGTGCGGCGGCAGCGGAGGAGAGGATCTGGCGGCACAGCAGGGTGGTGCGGCGGCGCGGAGGAGAGTATATGGCGGCGCAGCAGGTGGTGCAGCGGCACGGAGGAGAGGATCTGGCGACGCAGCAGGGTGGTGCGGCGGCGTGGCGTCACAGCGGCGCGGAGCAGAGAAATGGGGCGTTCCTGCGAGGTGGAAGGACTAAAATAGGGCAGAGTAGACGCGGGGGCGTTCCTGCGAGGTGGAAGGACTAAAACAGAACAAAAAAATAAAACGAGAGATGTTACTAGAAAATGGAATAACTAAATAGATGAGGTGGAAGGACATGGAATGAAACGTTACAAACTGAGGGACTAAAATGCAAAATGACGGCACTATAACATAGCATTCACGACCCCCTCTCTCACTTTTCACTCCTCACTCACTCCCTCCACTTAGGGTTCCTCCTCCCCCGCCGCCGTAACTTAGGTTTCTGACGAAACCATCCACCGCCGCCGTAGCTTAGGTTTTTCGGCGAATCTCCTCGCCGGAAATGTACGGTAGGTCTTCTTTCTTGATCTACATCTTCTTTCTTTCTTGATCTGCATCTTCTTTCTTCATCTGCATCTTCTTTCTTTCTTGATCTGCATCTTCTTTCTTGATCTGCTCGCGATTAGATGGATTCCAATGTCTGCATCTTTTCTATGATCTGCATTTGTTCTGTAATCTGCATCTACTAGTTCTGTGAATCTGCTAGTGTGCACTGGTTCTAGATCTGTTAGTTTTTTATATGCTATGATCTGCATTTGTTCTAGATCTGTTAGTTTCTTGATAATCTTTTCTATGATCTGCATTTGTTCTGTAATCTGCATCTACTATTCTGTGAATCTATTAGTGTGCATTGGTTCTAGATCTGTTAGTTTTTTATATGCAGATAAAAAATGTTTCTTGATAATCTTTGCTATGATCTGCTAGTTTTTTATATGTTAGATCTGTTAGGTTTGCTCTGTTAGTTTTTGATCTACTAGTTTAAATTATCTGTTAGAGTTACAGATAGCTCTAGCAGAACATGAATGTTCTAACAGAACATGAATGATAATCAGAACATGAATGATAATCATAATGATAACAGAACATGAATGTTCTATAGGTTTGATATGCATTTGTCATGAATGATAATCAGAATGTATGATGGACATACTCCTATAGATAAGCGTAGCATAAAGATCAAGTCATTCTGTTAGATAATCAGAATGCTACATTTATTTGTTAGTTCTTGATCTGCATTTGTTCAGAATGTTAGGTAATTTTAGATTCATGTACATTCTGAACATGAATGTTCTGTTAGTTTATTTGTTAGTTCTTGATCTGTTAGTTTCTAAATGTGATACTTTATACTTGCAATGATAATTACATTCATGTTACTGTCCAATTGCAGTCTAGCTTTGTTTCTGATTAATTGCAGTCTAGCTTTGTTTCTGACTACTTTTACTGATTTATATTAGATGGATTCCAATGTCTGCGATCGACCCGGCTGCCAGTTCTATGCTAATGTCATCGACATTCCTGATGACACTGACAGTGACAACAAGGACAATGTCATCCCTCTCCCTGATGACAGTTCCAGTGATAGCAGCTCTATGAACTCCAGTGACAGCAGCTCTGAGGAAGAAGAGGAGGAAGAAGAGGAAGAGGAAGAAGAGGAAGAGCTGCTGGAAAGGGGTATGTAATTATGCATCTTATAGTAGCACATGTGTTGTCTCTGTTTAACAGTGTGCAAAATTTGAAATGTTACTAATATGAAGCATGTGTGTCGAATTTGTGTTGTATCAGGACCTCAACTCAGGGGACTAGAAAGGTTTGACAGTCAATGTTTCTTTGGCAATCAAATGTTTCTGAATGAAGATCAGGTGACCTTCCTTGCTGACTGGTGCAAAGACCCTAAACCAAAAATCAGATACTATGTGTACAAGATGACAGAGTCATCTGTCATGAGAAATAAATGCAAAATGGTAAGATGGTTTCTACTATATATTCCATAGTACTGTGGTAGATGAACAGTTGAAAGTATGCTAACTGTCCAAAAACTTGATATTTACACAGGAATTTGCAGAAGAGTACACTCGCAAGTATCTAAAGAAGTTCCTGGATGAACCGATAACTGTAAGGGTTGAGCACATGACCAGTGAAGGGAGATATGATGTCAGGATGAAGATGGATGTCTCAAACAGAGCAATTATGACAAGTGGATGGTGGCCAGCTATTCAGGCTTTCAATATAGTTAAGTCAGAAGTGGTGTTGTTCGCTTTCTGGTTGGATCAGGTGAAGAATCTCAATATTATGCTTGCGTCGCTTCCAGGTGATCTCTACTTCCTAGGTTAAATGAAGTAGTGTTGATGATGGTGAGTGCAAGTATAAAGTATGCACAGTTGATCAGTACTTTTGGATGTTAGTATCTAATGGTAGTATGTAAGTATGGAAGTATGCACCGTTGGTCAGTACTACTAAGTTCTAATGGTTTGTGGACTACTAATTTTATGTGGTATGTAATTATGCACTAGTAAGTTTGATCACTAGCAAAAATTACCTGGCAATTATCTACTATGTTTACATTCAGTTATGCCTGCAATTCTACAAAAGTGCCACTAAAAGTTCAGCTTTAGAGGGATTGTTGATACTGCATCTGAAAGTAAACCTTAGGAGGCACTTTAGTGGTACTGCCTTAGAAAGATTTTTCCTGCATATTTTGAAAGTGCCACTAAAGGTTCAGCTTTAGAGGCATTGTTGATACGGCCTCTGAAAGTAAACCTTTGGAGGCACTTTAGTGGTACTGCCTTAGAAAGTTTTTGCCTGCATATTTTGAAAGTGTCACTAAAGGTTCAGCTTTAGAGGCATTGTTGATACTGCCTCTAAAAGTAAACCTTTAGAGGCACTTTAGTTGTACGGCCTCAGAAAGTTTTTGCATGCATGTAGTGAAAATGACATAGAAGATGAACTTTTGAAGGCACTTTTTTTTCCTTCAAAGATGATCTATTGGAGGCATTATTTTTTTTTGCCTTGCATTATCCAACATTGTGAGGCACCACACAGGAAAGTGCCTTAAAAAGGAACATTTGAAGGCACTTTAGAAAATGCCATTAGGAAAGTGCCTTAGATTCCCGAACGTGACATAGTGGTACGTCGACAGAGATCTCGGCCACCCCTTGGAGATACTCTAAGCGTGTATTTTGAGTCGAAGTGGGCAACACATCGTGAAAGCGTCCCTATACAAGCGTTTGATACTTACATAGGAACGAAAATTAAAATCATACGTCATGACGATTTTGTTGTAGTGAATAAGACTTTTCTAGTTACACGCTAAGAAAGTGAGTAAAAGTTCATTTTTAGCATGCTTAGATATAGGTAGACAAGCCGTGAACATAAAATATGATTTATTTTATGAATTTTGGTACAATAGTATGTGTTAATCCGTAAAGTGTACCAATCTTACTCATGTTCCATATTTTATGTATTGGAGACAATTATGGAAATAAACTTAAAACTATGATTCAGCGTGTATCAAATAGACGAGGAACTAGATGGGCGTTACGAACTTAGCGGAAGGAATGTATTTTCCATGTCCTGCCACCGTAGAGTGTCTGCGCCACTCTATTTATAAAAGAGTAAATTTTAGTTTTTACCCCCTTTTTTGAATCTTTTGACACTAATTATCCTATTAAAAATATTTTCATACGTATTACCCTATTTAGCGAAAGTTATGTCATCTTTTACCCTCTCTAAGATTTTGCACATAATTTGTCTCCCAATCGGCACTTTTTCTCGAGTTTTTTCAAACAGCTGAATAAAATATTCAACCCAAAAAACATATACATAATCACCATCTTGTTGGAAAGCATCACGGGACACCCAACATGTCTTAGATTCATCATTGAGTAGTATTGTACCTTGCCTTAGCCGTGTAAGTATATTAGACATGAACTGGTCATACAATCTTGATACATCGCAAGAAATACAAAGTACAAAGCACACACGCTTACATGTATATGGTTAATCGATTTCCATCGTCACCTACCAGCCACACCCACCTAGCAGATGGCTATCGAATTTTAAAGGGATAAAAGTTGAGAAAATTTTACTAAATGGGGTAATATGGATGAAAAAATGTTAAATGGGGTAATTTATGTTCAAAATGTGAAACTATAGGGTAAGAGATGGAATTAATATCATGATTTGTTTTTCAAACTGGTCAACCCTCGGAATGGTAACTCTGCAAATATCATCCATTACCCATAGGGAAATAGTCTGCTGCCCAGGGGATAGCTGCTCCCGGTGGAGTAGGCTACAACATTACCATGGCACTATTTGGAGTACTTGCTAACAAAGCGTTCCCATGCCTTGTATAACAGCTCAAGCCCCGACGCGAGATTTATCACGGGTCAATAGTTTATCATGTGAATAGTATGTGTTTTCCCGGGCCATGACACTATTAGTCTGCTACAAGCAAGTACAACACGGACTAATGTGGTGTGCTTACAACAACTTGCCACGGTCCGTGGGAAAAAAAGTCTAAAAACTTATCAACTATTGAAATAATCAAGGAGATGGGGGATGAGCTGAATGAAGGAGAGTTGGTTCAAGGATGCAATGATCAAGAACTAACAAACGTAACAAAAACTAGCATGCTAGCTCGCATGTAGGAGGAGGATCATAGGGAGACGGCTACACGACTTAATATACAACCAAATGGTACTTCTGAAGAAGCACTAGTCGTGTGTTCCCGAGCACATTGTTTTGTTACATGCTTGTACTAGCTAGCATTGTCTACACTTGGGACACATGTAGCTGACACAGGATGACACAGAGAAAACAATGTAATGACCAAAACACGTGCTTTCATGCTCTGTATATGCGCAACGCCACCCGAGGCAGTGCATGCAAACTACTGACAAGGCACGACAGTCCAAGCAAACTCCAATCATCAATTAGTACCACATCTCTGGCAACACAACAAATGACAGCCAAATGCTTGTTCATATCTCAACACGAATCATACGGTGTAGGCTTGGGGGACAGCTATCCCCCGTGGCAGGAAATCCACACTCATTACCCATAACCTTTTCTACAAAATCGATATTTCTTTTTAAGATTTTACTGATTTGTAGTATTGAACAATGCTTACCGATATCGCTTCATTTGTTCTAACTCTATCCAGGGGCGGAGCCAGGAATTGGACATAAGGGGGGCGAGTTGAAAATTTAAAATTTTCCTTAGCGTATGTCACATAGTAAATGGATCTATTCGAGCAAATATCTGACGGTGAGACATGTCCATATCTATATTTGGAGGATAATTGAGCAAAATGTCACTGTCTACATGTTATATCAAATATTCCAAATGCCAACAAGCACATGTTTTGCACCATCATTACAACTATATTTTCTTAGTAAATAAAATTGTTAAAGGATGGCATATTTTTATTCATAATAGGCATGTCCTACGCAATTATGTACAATCTAATATTAATATTAAGTTAATGAAATATTTGTTTGTAAATATGACATAGATGATAGATTTAATCAAGAAATATGAAATAGAAGGCTAGCAATTGGCAAGAATGTGCATTACTTTTCTTAGGTCAATCAGCCATAAGGCTTGAGACGTAATGTGTACTGCAGTACTAATTAATCTATGCAAATGTACTAGCAAACTAGAATACTAGATTCGTATAAAAGATTTGCATGCTACCAGCAGTAGTAGTGCAAATCAGTTTACCTTTAGGACAGAGTGTTTGGTCAGGTAAAACTGAAGGACCGAGTAGCATTGCTCCCGGTTGAATCAACATAGCAGCGTCCTGTCCTAAACTCCTCATCAGCTGTGTTGGTCTGTTGCCGGCGGTCGGCGAGCGCGAGCAACATGCAATCGAGTAGCGAAAGGCCTAGCCTATTAGTGGCAGCCGGCGAGACCAATCGATCTGGTCCTAACATTAGGAGTCGTCGAACAAAAGAGGCAAAATGAACGGATGGAATTACGGCAAGGCAAACCTTCTAGTCTTCTGTCTACCACGATGGAGATACGGGTACATGGGCTGTTTTCTCTGATTATGGGCTTCTATGTGCATATAATAGATTGATTAGTGTTAAACTTGGGCTTACATACTAGTAATAATGATTATTATCTACGTCCATTACCGAATATACTACCGTACATGTGCTGAAGAACATTGAGGGGGGCCGAACGTTGAGGGGGGTCTAGCCCCTGCTAGCCCCCCCTTGTCTCCGCCCCTGACTCTATCGACCTATTGATGGCTCTGATTTACAACTGCATATACTCCATGTGGCATGCATTGTCGTCTCATATTGTTTTTAGCTTTTGGTTTTAACGATAAAAATGAGTTTTTAAAAGAACAAAAAAAAGACAATAGATTTCCGCTAGAACCGCAATAAGACGGGCAATACTAGAAAACAATATAATCTATAACGAGTATTATAAGAGTCCAATGCATATTAGTTTAATTCCCCTTGTATATAACCTAGACATAGATATATGGAAGCTACACAAGTTTGTGCAAGCAGGGCCGGCGCTGAGGGGTCGCCACCCTGGCATCGGCCAGGGGCCCACGGCTGGAGGGGGCCCAAAAATTTGTATCATGTGTTTCCTTTGTATGCAAATAAATGTACTTCTAATCTTGTTCTAAGTTAAAGTTAACAACGCTTTGACAAATTTTTATAGAAAAATGTAGTGATACTTATGACTCTAAATTATTACCAGTTTTAAAATTTAGTTTCATGATATGTTAATCTGATGTACTCCCTTCGATCCATATTAGTTGACTTGGATTTATTAAAATTTGGATGAACCTATATACAAAATAGTGTCTACATTCATTCAAATTTAGAAAAGTTGAGTCAACTAATGTGGGTCGGAGAGAGTAATATATGTTGCTATATTATCTATAAAGTTGGTCAAATTTAATAAACTTTAACTTAGCTAAACGCTAGACGTACACTTATTTGCGAACGAAGGATGTATATATATATACGGGTATACATCTGCTGTCCACGACGCGAGAAATGAGTAGGGCCCTGGAAACCAGACACAGCGCGTCGAGCAGGAAATCAAAAAGGCTCACTACGACACGAGGCACCAGGCTTACGAGTTACAACGCGTTACGACGCTGGCCGCATGGGTTACAATGCGTCGCGAACTTATGATATCCCTTCTCTTCTCTTCTCCTCGACTATTCGGAAATTGGCCAGACTCCGTGCCTCGATCTCTAGGGCCCTACCTCCCTGACTCGATCGACGATCGCATATTCGTAGGTCATCTATCGTCTAGCGGGGATCATCAATTCACCAGCGGCAGACTCTGATCTTCACTCCCGACTTATTATCATTGGAATTATTTCTTATTTGAGGTAATCAAACCAGCAACAAATACTATTTATTATATTTTGAAAATAAAATGTTTGGTTGGATGTTAACTTTTATTTTAAAAGTGACAGTTGATACATATATGATAAATTTTTTAATATGTCTCTATATACGTTAGTTTTAAGGGTCCATGCCGTCGACTTTGCCTAGGGCCCCGAAAAACATAGAGCCGGCCCTGTGTGCAAGGTGTGTAAAGGATGGCTCTACAGCTGCATGACTATGCCACGAAGGTACGTCACGGAAGGAACAGAGCTAAGTGCCAGCTCTTTCATTTTTCTCGTTTTGAGAGGAATCCAGCTTCTGATTCTTTGTGGTCTTCCGCGATGTTGTACTCTATCCCAGCCGCACATATCAATTGTATCCTCGTAGGCACTGATTTGCACACCGAAAGACATATCAACCGTACGATCCACGATTTTGCCGTTATACAATGTCTTCTGATCCTCGCCTCTCAAGTATTCCATATATGCACGCCTCTACTCGTAGTCATCAAACGAATTCAGACAGCACACGTCGTTTCGTTAGCTAGCTTACGAACTACACGTTCCCTAGCAAGATTAACTTCTGTTTGGACTTTGCATGTGCAAGCTTCCGTACCCGAATCCCGAATGTACCTCCCGCTAGGTACACCTATATGTTGCCGATTATTGCTTGGCATATTGCCAGCCCCAAGGTGAGGAGAGAAAAAGCCATATGCTCCTATATTTCGATGCTGGTCTCCGGCAGCTCTCCTCCGCTAACGACCTCCTGCTTATCAGTTGTGAGGGGGTCGCCAGATCTCGTGTCTGCGGCCTTGTGTAGCTCCAGAGTTGGGGTTTCTGTAGATTAAGTTTTTCAGTCGCCCGGCGTCTTGCTCCGTCAAATATGACGACAATGATGAATAAAAGTGTTTCAGTGCTTCCTCTGATGTGGTGTTCTACTCTGTCGTCGACGATGGATCTGGATGGTAGTATGTCCACGCGGGGATGACGTGGCAGCGGCTACATCCTTGTGGTGGACTTGTGTCCTCGGGCTCCGCTGATGCAACGGCGCTCGCTCCTGCGTTGGAGCGGAGCTCGGGAGGTTCTTCGGGAGTGTGTGCAGACGGTAATCTACGTCGGTGACAGATGTAAGATGGTGAATCTTGTGTTGGGTTCGTGGTTGAAGGCTGTCAGATTTGGTTTCCTATACTCAGACGTTGTCACGCCGGGGTGCACGGTTTGGAGTTTGATGGCGTGTTCGAGGTGCTGTCCCCAACCTGGTTCTTTCAACGACAACGACTTTGCCTTTGGCAAGCTATTTTGGAGGTAAGTAAAGCTATAGATCAACAACGGAGCCGCATCGAGCTGGAGTGAAGAGATTATCTGTCAATTTTTCCTTGGGTGGCCACTACAGTGGTGCCGGAGGTGAGCGACAGACATTGCTCAAGGGTTTTTTCAGTCACGATTGTAATATTTTTTTTCCCAAGTGTTCCTTTTCGAAAGCTAGGGCTTTCCTATTTTTCCAGTTCTGCCAGACCGATGTGTACATGGCTTGTAACTTGATCTTTATTATACAAATGAGCATTTCTTACCTGAAAGGCAGCATGATCAGCCTATTTCATTAAGATCCTTTATCTCTGTTCTCTTTTCGCGTGTAGCACTCTGTTTCGCAAACACTAGACATAAGCTACTGAAATGTTAGGGGATAGATGATCAGGATTTTACCGGCAATGCTGTGACATCATCTTGTGCCTATACTTCTTCTGGTCATGAGTCTCAATTGGTATGAATTCATGAGTCCAAAATCCACAGCTGATATCCAATTCCTCTCTAGAAGCAGGGAACTCAATATGGCCTCTGCATTTGACTGTTGTTCCACACATTGACGAGGTTCGATCTCGTCAATACCCATTATTATGAACTTGAGTTTTGGAGAAGATGGGGATGCTGGAAATCGCGGAACGATTAACAGACAAGCAACATAGGGACACGAGGTTTACCCAGGTTCGGGCCCGCGGAGGGAAAACCCCACTCCTGCTTGTCTGCTCTTGATTACGGTGGAACCGAAAGTTACAGGGGTGCGCAGATGCAATCTGGCGTGAGGTGCGTATGCGGTGTTGGTAGAGGTCCTTCTCGTTGTACCCTCTTGGCATTTATATAGATAGGCAGGTCCCGGGCTTAGGTCGAGTCGGTTACAAATTAGGGTTGGTACCCTTTGAAATTCTATCTAATCTAAACTTGTCCTCCAAGGAGTCGAAAACGCCATGGGCTTGGGCAACCCGAAGTCTTCATGGGCTGCATGTTCTGACGTGGGCCTTCCTTAGGCTGGACCAGGTATACCAATGTTATGTACTCGTGGGGTATATCCATGTCAGTAGTCCCTGAGTGTTCAGTCGAATCGTAGATACTTTGTCCCAACTTACAGTGAGGTTGTCAAGCTCACCGGTTTGCTGAAAACAAAGGAATAAACGTATAGTGTGGAATAAATTGATTGCTTGTAGTAATTGCAAAACGTAAACAATAGACAGTAGATTGAATATTAGTGGGAAGGAATGGACCGGGTTCCACAGTTCACTAGAGGTGTTTCTCCATAAGATAAATAGCATGTTGGGTGAACAAATTATAGTTGGGCAATTGACAGATTGAGAATGCATAACAATGCATGTACATGACATGATGATTGCTATGAGATTCGTTTGGGCATTACAACATAATACATAGACCATAATTCAACTGTATCTATGACATAATTTTAGGTTATCATCCGAACCCCTTCCAGTATTAAGTTGCAAGCAACAGATAATTGCATTAAGCAAAGTGTGTAAAGTAAACAATATAATTTCCCTTGGACAAAAGATTGTTGTTTTCTCCCTAATAGAAACAACACATCTATAACCTTATAGGTTTCTGTCACTTCCCCAGATTACTAGAGGCATGAACCTACTATCGAGCATAAATACTCCCTCTTGGAGTCACAAGCAAATACTTGGCCAGAGTAGCTACTAGCAACGGAGAGCATGCAAGATCACAAATAACATAGAGATGATAGAATCAATAATCAATCTTGACGTAGTACTCAATATCCATCGGATCCCAACAAACACAACATATAGGATTACAAATAGATGATCTTGATCGTGATAGGCAGCTCATAAGATCTAAACATGATAGCACAAAGAGGAGAAACAACCATCTAGCTATTGCTATGGACTCATAGTCCAAGGATGAACTACTCACGCATCACTCCGGAGGCTGGCATGGTCATGAAGAACGCCTCTGGGATGATCTCCCCTCTCCGATAGGGTGCCGGGAAGAGCTTCGGATCCCTCCCGATCTAGGGACGATGGTGGTGGCGGCTACATACTTTTTCGTGGATTTCTCATCAGGTACTTAGGATTTCTGCCTTGGGGCTTATATAGGAAAAAAGGCAAGGTCGGTGGACACACGAGGGGCCCACACCATGGCTAGGCGTGGCCCACGGGGGTCCCGCGCCTAGGGGTGGTGTGGCCACCTCGGTGTCCTCCTCCGTCTATGCTTTGGACTCCTTCTTGTGTCGGGAAAAATAGGAACTTCGGATTTTGTTTCGTCTAATTCCGAGAATATTTCTTTAATAGCTTTTCTGAAACCAAAAACAGCAGAAAACATAAACTGGCACTATGACATCTTGTTAATAGGTTAGTTCTAGAAAATGTATAAAAATGTCTCAAAGTGTAAAAAAACATAAGATAGTTGGTACAAAACAAGGATGGAGCATCAAAAATTATAGATACGTTTACGACGTATCACTATGAAACCCAGATAGGATAGCCACGTGTATCCTGACTACTGTCTCGTGGGTGGTTCATATCAAGTTATGTGTTGTTGAGAGTAAAACTCATTTTGTGTAATGAAAACAACTTAACTTAATGAATCACCTGGGTGAATGGGATTGATATTTTTTGGTTGAGTGCCAAGTTCAGGTGTCATATTTATGAGACAATATCAATGGTCACACCTCCCTATCAACGAAGGTCATTCTATAGAGCCCTATCAACGGCTTGCCCCTGACTTGCTTGCACCCGTGAAAAGCACCCATGGTTAAAGAGATTTAGCGACGTTCTTGTCTACGAGCTTCCATCTACAACCATATATCAAATGGGCTCTGTCTTGACTATTAGGTTGTGTGACCTTGACCCGTCATGACCATAAAGGTAGTGTTTGTAGGTGGGTATGGTCCGTGGTGTGGCTCAGGGGACTATTTCTAAAAGGTCTCATCCTGGTCTTCTCCCGACTGTGCCACAACTGGGTGGTATGTGTGCGGGGATTAACTGGGTCTTATGGGTAAAGTGTATAAACCTCTCGAGAGTGTATAATCTAAGTACGTAGTCATGTCCCTGGTTACGGACGACTTTGAGCGACTAGACTTGAATCAGTTCAATAAATCTCACCATTCTAATTTTATTAAATTAAAATTTTGTGGAAGAACAAGGGTAGAGGGTTCATTGCTATCAACCAATGGTACCCTAGTTCACTGCTATCAAGCAGTGGTACCGTTTTGAAAACAAAATTTTTGGATTCATTGCTATCAACCAATGGTACCCCAGTTCACTGCTTTCAACCAGTGTTAACATTTTCAAAGTAAAAGTTTTGGTTCATTGATATCAATCAATGGTACCCTTTTTGTTTTAAAAGAAATATTTGTATTTCAAAATGAATGGATAAAACCATTGCTTTACGCAAATTCAGCCAAAACTCCTCCTAGCCAGATATGCATGTACTTATAGGTTGAGATTTATATTCCACCAAATAGGTGAACTTGTCAATACATTTAAAGTATTGGCCATTTGTGGATGCAACCTTTCATGTTGCAGGTTTCCCCACAGATGAGTTAGGTACGATGTTAGGGTTGTGAGTCTATACTCAGCATGTTTTCGCATGTGGCTC
Source organism: Avena sativa (assembly GCA_916181665.1). Classification (NCBI taxonomy): domain Eukaryota; kingdom Viridiplantae; phylum Streptophyta; class Magnoliopsida; order Poales; family Poaceae; genus Avena; species Avena sativa. The sequence continues at coordinate 433,857,593 of OV702280.1, forward strand.
CTGATGGAGCTCTTATAGTTATAGTCTTACGTTGTTGATGTTTGTAATGAGGAGCTAGCCCTTCTGCTATGCAACTTGCATGTGTTTATGTAAAGTTCTGGATCATTCGATGTAATAGAAATATGACCTTTATTTCGTGATATTACATCCTGAACTGTGTTCCAGCGAGTCGATCCAGGGACTAGCACTATATAGCACAACGACTTGTACCCCTACCGGGTCAGGTCACTTCAAGAAGTCGGTGGAAGGTATTGAATTTCTTGACGAAAGGTCAAAAGAAAGCGATCGTTAGTGCTCTTGGTTCAAGCAACGAGTCTTCTCTCTGAATAACTAGATGGTGTTATAAACTGAGCAGAAGCAATGTGTTTTCCATGACGTGCCACATAAGCTAAATGGTCCTTAAAATAGTATTATGATTTTTTTCTACCTGGTCAACCCTTAGAAAAGTAACTCTGCAAATATCATCCATTACCCATAACCTTTTCTACAACATCGATAATTTTCTTAAAGATTTCATTGATTTATAGTATGGAACAATGTTTACATATATTGCTTGATTTTTTTCTAAGTCTAATTATTTATTGAAAACGCCTAAGGAAACTTTGGGCCTTATATGGCTCTGATTTACATCTGCAACTGTAAAATCACATATACTCCATGTGGCATGCATTGTCATCTCATATTGATTTTAGCAATTGGTTTAACAATAAAAATGAGTTTTCAAAAGAGCAAAAAAAAGACAATAGATTTCCGCTAGAACGGCAATAAGACGGGCAATACTAGAAAACAATATAATCAATAACGAGTATTATACGAGTCCACTGCATATTAATTTAGTTCCCCTTGTATATAACGTAGATATAGATATATGGAAGCTACATAAGTTTGTGCAAGGTGTGTAAAGGATGGTTCTACGGCTGCATGACTATGCCACGAAGGTACGTCACATAAGGAACAAAGCTAAGTGCCAGCTCTTTCATTTTTCTCGCTTTGAGAGGAATCCAATGAAGAATCAACCAATCCAGCTTCTGCTTCTTTGTGGTCTTTCCGCGATGTTGTACTCTATCCCAGCCGCACATATCAATTGTATCCTCGTAGGCACTGATTTGCACACCGAAAGACATATCAACTGTACGATCCACTATTTTGCGTTACAATGTCTTCTGATCCTCGCCTCTCAAGTATTCCATATAGGGTGCGGCTACACCAAGGTCGACCTCGTTTTGACAAAAAATGAGATCAGTTTAGACAGCCTACTAATATTTTTATTTCTGGATAGAAAAATCAAATGAGTTTTGTCTTTATTTTAAAAAATATACACTACTCAGCCGTATTGCATGCACTTTATTTCACGTATATAATTACGAAATTCAAAAATTTGAAATGTTTTCTAGCTAAAACTTTTTGTCCGATTCAAGATCTGTTTTTACCGCTGGGTTTGTCGCGACGAGATCTTCAAAACTAGATCCCATGTCGATATGTTTCGACTATATTTTTAGAGGATGTAAATTTGTGGAAGCATCCGATCAAAGTTACATCCAATTTACAAAAAAAGTTATATCCAGGTTATTATAAAGTTACATCCAGCAAGAAGTTACATCATCCAGCAAAAAATTACATCTGAATTATCAGAAAAAGTTATATCATCAAGGAAAAAAGTTACATCCCAGTTAGCAGAGAGAGTTGCATCTAGCAAAAGTTACATCCTTAAAAAAAGGTCATCGAAACATATCAACATGGAATCTTGTTTCGAAGATCTCGTTATGACTAGTCTAACGGTGAAAACGAAATCTAATTTAGATAAACGGTTTGAGCTAGAAAACATTTTAAATTTTTGGAATTCGTAATTAAATGCACAAGTGAAAGCATGCAATGGAGTGACATTTTGGCCACTACAAGGTATGCCTGATGCACAAGTGGAGGCGTGGGATGATGATCCTAGGGCCTTGAGACATGACCTCAGTTTGTGCCAGATCAAGATCAACCTGGAGATAGATTCTGTGTTCCATATATGCACGCCTCTACTCGTAGTCATAAAACGAATTCAGACAGCACACATCGTTTCGTTAGCTAGCTTATTACGAACTACACGTTCCCTAGCAAGATTAACTTCTGTTTGGACTTTGCATGTGCAAGCTTTCGTACCCGAATCCCGAATGTACCTCCCGCTAGGTATACCTATATGTTGCCGATTATTGCTTGGCATATTGCCAGCCCCAAGGTGAGGAAAGAAAAAAGGCATATGCTCACCTAGGGCTCCTATATTCCGACGCCGGTCTCTGGTAGTTCTCCCCGCTAACGACCTCCTGCTTGTCAGTTGTGAGGGGGGTCGCTCACGTGTGCGGCCTTGTGTAGCTCCAGAATTTGGGTTTCTGCAGATTAATTTTTTCAGTCGCCTGACGTCTTGGGTCCGTCAAATGCGACGACAATGATGAACAAAAGTGTTTCAATTCTTCCTCTGATGTGGTGTTCTACTCTGTCGTCGGCGATAGATCTGGATGGTAGTATGTCCATGCGGGGATGGCGTGGCAGCGGCTACATCCTTGTGGTGGACTTGTGTCCTCGGGCTCCGCTAATGCAACAGTGGTTGTTCCTGCGTCGGAGCGGAGCTCAGGATGTTCTTCGGGAGTGTGTGCAGACGTAGTCTGCGTTGGTGACAGATGGAAGATGGTGAATCTTGCGTTGGGTTCGTGGTTGAAGGCTGTCAGATTTGGTTTCCTACTCAGGCGTCGTCGCGTCCGGGTGCACGGTTTGGAGTTTGATGGCGTGTTCGAGGTGTTGTCCCCAACCTGGTTCTTTCAACGGCAACGACTTTGCCTTTGGTAAGCTATTTTGGAGGTAAGTAAAGCTACAGATCAACGATGGAGCCGCGTCGAGCTCGAGTGAAGAGATTATCTGTCAATTTTTCCTTGGGTGGCCACTATGGTGGTGCCGGAGGTGAGTGACAGACGTTGGTTTTTTGCTCAAGGTTTTTTTCAGTCATAATTGTAATTTTCTTTTTTGGCCAAATGTTCCTTTTCAAAAGCTAGGGTTTTCCTATTTTTCCAGTCCTGCAAGATCGATGTGCACGTAGCTTGTAACTTGATATTTATTATATCGGAATTGCTATTTCTCAGGCGCCTGAAAAATAGCTATTTCTCAGTCGCGCGTTCCGCCGTATGATTTGCTTCGCGATTCGGTCTGTTTTTTATGGTACTTTGTGGTGTGTGGATTATATCTTTCACCTTTTTAAAGGGAAGCTAAAGTGGGCATGTACGAATTTACTATGCGCTGTCGCTAGCTGTGCACAGAAAACCCAAGAATCCACTATGTGCCGCTCGTGCTGGATGGGGTTGTCTGTCTATGGACCGACGGCCCGTCTGTTTTTTTTACTTTGCTGTTTTATTTCTGTTATTTTGTTTCTGTTGTAACTAGGAGTGCGTTTTTTTTTCTGGATGTTTTTTGTTGATGTTTATGACTTTTCAAAAATTCAATTTTCCTTTTTTAAGGGTTTTTTTACTTTTTTTGGTATGTTTTTGTTTTATGTCATGAATGAACTATTTCAAACCCCCTTCAATTTTTTTTCTCTTCTATTTTGGTCATGAATGAACTTTTTTGTAATTAGTTTTCTGCTATTTTTTTCTCATGTTCGGTTTTTCTCCGCTTTTCTTTTTTTTTGGTTTTTTATTGGTCTGTTTTTTTTCCGAAAATCCATTTTTATGTTTTTGAAATTTTATGTTTTGCTTGTAACGAGAATGCCCCGAGCCAGTTGCAATTCTGTAGCGACTATGATTTTTGGATTTGAGTTATTTTGCAATTTTGCTTGTAACCAGAACGCCCCGAGCCAGTCACAAGTATGTTGTGACTAGGATTTTTGGATTTGAGTCATTTGCATCTTTCTTGTAAGCGAGGACGCGCCGAGCCGGTCGCACGCACGTATGTTTGGAACTGAACCATAACCCTAGTTGCAATCATGTTGATACTGTTTTTTAGATTTTGAGTCATTTGTAACTTGTTTTGTAATCGGGAATGTATTGAGCCAGTCGCAATCATGGTGTGACTGAAACCCTAGTTGCAACTGTGTCTCGACTAAATATACTTGGATTTGAATCATTTTGTAATTTTCTTTGTAATCGGGAATGTACCGAGCTAGTCGCAAGTATGTTGTGACTAACCCCTAAACTGAAGGGAATATGCCCTGAGAGGCAATAATAAAGTGTTTATTATGTGTATTCCAAGTATATGATAGATGTTTATTTTGCATACTATAATTGTATTGATACGGAAACATTAATACATGTGTGTTTAATAAACAAACAGAAAGTTCCTAGTTATGCCTCTCTCATAAACTAGCTCGTTGATTAACAAGATGATCAAGGTTTCCTGATCATGGATATTGGATGTTGTTAATAACGGGATCACAACATTAGTGTAATGGTGTGATGAACATTCATCCGAAGTATAGCATTACGATAAAAGTCATTGAGTTTATATTGCTATAACAACTTACGAAGTGATCCTAATCCTTAGACCATGAGATCATGTTAATCACTAACACCGGAAGAGTTTCTTGATAACATCAAACGTCACACCGTAACAGGGTGATTATAAAGATGGATTCAAAACTAATAAAGTGTTATGTTGAGGCTCATGGATCGAGAGTGGAATTTGTTCATCCCGATGACGGATAGATATACTCTGGGCCCTCTCGGTGATATCACATTGATTAGCTTGCAAGCAAGTGATTTGATCACTAGAATGTTATATCACAGGAACGAGAAAAGAGTGCATGTCGGTAACGAGATCAAACTAGGTATGGAGATACCGATGATCGAATCTCGGACATGTAATATATCGTGAAACAAAGGGATTAAGATACTAGCGTAAAAGGTTCCGACGATCACAAGAAAGTCATCGTTGAATGTGTGGGAGTCAATATGGGTCTCCAGATCCCGCTTCTGATTATTGATCCGAGAGGGGTCTCGATCATGTCCGCATTATTCACGAACCGTAGGGTGACACACTTAAGAGACACGACATCCAATTGGAGCAAATGTTTCATGCCGAAAGAATGAACAAGCGCAGGAATTTATTTCACTAGATACCGAAACAGGTTTTCGGGTGAAATTGCATAAAGTGGTTATGCATGTGAAATAGAATTCTAGCAAGGGGTTATTTGTGAATGTTTGTCATTAGGGTAATTGACAAAATTCTGAATAAAATAAAAGAGTTTTATTTAATGAGAGTTTGCATTAAATTTGGTGGAAATTTAATGGGAATTTGAGTGGACTTTTGAGTGGAGGGAATTTAAAGGGCATTTTGTGAGTGGAGTGTCCACCCACATGAATGAAGGAGGGGAGGGGGCAGCCCCCATGGCCGGCGACCACCCCCTTGGGTGCCCCCCTCCTCCTATAAAAGGAGCCCCCCTCCTCACTTGTCACACACACCTCCTCGTGAAGGATCTCTCTCCCCCTCTAGAATTTATTCCCATGGTCTCGGACTAGCGAGATACATGTTCCCGGTGGCTATTCGGCAAGAAAGAGTTGTGCTTCTGCTGCATCGCTGGAGCGAGGAGGCGGAGGTTGCTCGGTGCCTCGAACGTGTGTGCGAGCACGGATGCGCTGCTGATTTGCGGCGCTAGGACTTCCTCTCGATCTTGAGATCGGCAAGAGATCGTCTACATCAACCACGAGTTGAACTCGTTAAGCTTTGTCGGTCTTCAAGGGTATGTTCTCTACGGATATACATCCGCCCGTTGTTTGTATCTAGTAGATAGATCTTGGTATATAGTTCACATCGTAGGAAATTTTTTGTTTTCTATGCTGCGAACCCTACATAAACCCTGATAACTTGGGGGGACTTGATTTCCATCGGCGGGCCAGTTGCAACTTGCTTGTAACTGGGACCCCGTCGGAGGGCCAGTTGCAACTTGGTTGTAACTGAGCTCTGCTGGGTCCCAGTTGCAACTTCCTTGTAACTGAGCACCCATCGGTGTGGAGGGGGTGCAGTTGCAACTTACTTGTAACTAAGCTCTGACGGGTCCCAGTTGCAACTTGCTTATAACTAGGACCCCGCCAAGGGGGGAAAGTTGCAACTTGATTGCAACCGAGAGGGAGGGGGACCTCATTGACGAGACCTCATCGCGGGGAGTCATTTTTGTAACTTGCTTTGTAACTGAGAATGTTTTGAGCTAGTCGGAATCATAGTGTGACTGAAACCCTAGTTGCATCCATGTCGCGACTGTATATACTTTTGGATTTGAGTCATTTGCAACTTGTTTTGTAACCGGGAATGTATTGAGCCAGTCGCAAGGATGGTGTGACTGAAACCCTAGTTGCAACTGTGTCGCGACTACATATACTTGGATTTGAATCATTTTGTAATTTGCTTTGTAATCGGGAATGTACCGAGCTAGTCTCAAGTATGTTGTGACTAACCCCTAAACCCTTGTAATTGGGGGGACTTGATTTCCATCGGCGGGCCAGTTGCAACTTTCTTGTAACTAGGGCCCCGCCGGAGAGCTAGTTGCAACTTGGTTATAACTGAGCTCTGCTGGGTACCAGTTGCAACTTCCTTATAACTGAGCACCCATCGGTGTGGAGAGGGTGCAGTTGCAACTTACTTATAACTGAGCTCTGACGGGTCCCAGTTGCAACTTGCTTATAACTAGGGCCCTTCCAAGGGGGTATAGTTGCAACTTGATTGCAACCGGGAGGGTGGGGGACCTCATTGGCGATACCTCATCGCGGGGAGTCATTTTTGCAACTTGCTTTGTAACTGAGAATGTTTTGAGCTAGTCGGAAGCATGGTGTGACTGAAACCCTAGTTGCATCCATGTCGCGACTGGATATACTTTTGGATTTGAGTCATTTGCAACTTGTTTTGTAACTGGGAATGTATTGAGCCAGTCGCAAGAATGGTGTGACTGAAACCCTAGTTGCAACTGTGTCGCGACTACATATACTTGGATTTGAATCATTTTGTAATTTGCTTTGTAATCGGGAATGTACCGAGCTAGTCGCAAGTATGTTGTGACTAACCCCTAAACCCTTGTAACTTGGGAGGGGACTTGATTTCCATCGGCGGGCCAGTTGCAACTTGCTTGTAACTGGGGCCCCGCCGGAGAGCTAGTTGCAACTTGGTTGTAACTGAGCTCTGCTGGGTCCCAGTTGCAACTTCCTTGTAACTGAGCACCCATCGGTGTAGAGGGGGTGCAGTTGCAACTTACTTGTAACTGAGCTCTGACGGGTCTAGTTGCAACTTGCTTATAATTGACAACGACGTCAGCGACTGAGAAATAGCCTGGAACTTGCTTATAATTGCTATTTCTCAGGCGCCTGGAACTTGCTTATAATTGACAATGACGTCAGCGACTGAGAAATAACTATTTCTCAGACGCCTGAGACGTAGACACTCCCATTTATTAAGCATGTATTGCCTGACAAAATTATTGGCAGCACGGTCGGCCTATTTCATTTTTCACTAGACCCCGTTGTATTAAGATCCTTTATCTCTGTCCTTTTTCCTCGTGTAGCACTCTGTTTTGCGAACACGTATTTTTTGCAAATCTGATCTTTTTGTGAAACTTCAACTGAATCTGACTCCTCTCTGAAACTAATTCGAAATATGGCCCCTAGGATCGGCGTTATTTTAAATGGCGCCGACCTCCCGAGGCTGCCTCCCAGCTATTTCGTCTTGACGTCGATCTGCATATCTTCGGCGTCATTTTAAACGGTGCCACAAATTTCAAATTAGTTTCGGGAAGGGGTCAGATTCGGTCGAAGTTTCCAGATTTGGCAAAAAATACCACGAACACTAGGCATAAGCTACTGAAATGTTAGGGGATAGATGATCAGGATTTTACCGACAATGCTGTGACATCATCTTGCGCCTATAATTCTTCTGGTCATGAGTCTCAACTCTCAGTTGGTATGAATTCATGAGTCCAATCCACAACTGATATCCAATTCCTCTCTAGAAGCAGGGAACTCAATATGGCCTCTGCATTTGACTGTTGTTGCACACATTAAACATTCAAACTGAGGACAACTGCACAGCAACACGAGAGTACAAGCTCTCTATCTCGCGTGATCGGCACCGGCAAACACGGCAACTTAAACGACCAGCTCTTCGGGTTCATGCATGTACGAGGATCCTACAAGTCACGGGTGTGGAGGGATCAACAGAGTCTTCCCTAGCTTCACCGGTTACCTAACAGACAATTAGCCCATGGTATTTTAGTTTTTTATTTACTGTTCAATTTACTAGTAGTTTTTTTTTTTCAAAGAAGCAAATAAGATCCCGACATCTACATCACATCAGTTTATTGCATAGCCTCAAAGATCAATGTTTATAACTCACAGATCACTTAGGGTGGCCACAAAGATCAACTAACGGAAATAAAAAACATAGAGCGCATATGCATCATCTATTCTACTATGAAGGTGTGGTATGACGTGCCACAACTAAGAGCAAGTTTAACACAAAAAAAGGCCGTTGTTGGCTATAGAGACATGCCATGTCAACTAAAGCCATCATAAAAACCCGGTAATATAATATGCTAGCTATTAGACTGGCTATTATATAGGCTTTATTAGAATTTAATTATTTAATGCATATATCTATTGGGCCAAGGCGGCATGCAACCTTCTTTTCCTCGTTTATTTCCCTATGGCCGGGCGATTGCTCAAGCGCCGGCTCTCCTCTCTCCCTTCCCACTGGTGGAGAACGTGCCGTGCGTCCCGGTTGGTAAGGGGCTTTAGTCCCGGTTACCCAACTAGGACGGGGCAATCGGGACTAAAGCCCCAACCTTTAGTCCCGGTTGCCTCACCAACCGGGACAAATGGGGGTACACGTGGCGGCGTCAGAGGGCGAGGGGGGTGGAGCATTAGTCCCGGTTCGTAACACGAACCGGGACAAATAACCTTCTGCCGCGGCAGAGATTTGGCCCACTTCTCTGCCGCGGCAGAGAATTCATTTTGGCACATTTTGTTGCCGCGGTAGCATTTTCGTCACTTTTTGTGCCGCGGCAGAGAATTCATTTAGGTTGTTTTATTGTTTATTTAGTGTTTTGCACTTATCAATGAAGGAACCGTTATATTACACAAGATCATCATGACAATATTACATTCAATACACGGATCGAGTTCATGCACTACATACAAAAGTTGCTATTTTTACAATCCCTATTGTCTATACACAGCCGAATAGTATTCCCCTTTTGGGTTTAGGACTTCTGCATCCAAGAATCCCGCCAATTCCTCCTGAATTTCTCGTACGCGATCCTTTGGCAGAAGACCGTCCCGTAGACGTTCGATCTGATTTAAAAAAGGAGTCAACCTATATGAATGAAACTAAACATAATTTGATTGTAATTAAAAACTATAAAAATTGTTTATGTACGTGGAGTTGCTCTAAATTTCTGCCCTTCTCATCGCAGGTCTGCCGGATGAACTCGCAAACATAGTATCCACATAGATTGTTACCTGGTCCCTGCGTCAGGCACTTTACGAGAACAGAGTTCAATCAAAATAATAATCAAGCATGATAATAACTGTATCAAAACTAGAATCAAAGAGATGCGCGGATATAGCTAGTGGTGCTTACATCTAGTGGTTGAAATGTAAGCTCCTCTTTCCAAACACCCCTAGCCTTGTTAGTGAACCGTTTTCAAGCGTTGCCCGGCGAAGAAAACGAATAAAAGAAGTTATTAATTACTTGATATCATAAAATTCACGAACGTTGCCAATATAGTGTCGTAATGATTAGAATTACCGCTGGAGAAGCATCTACATGTCCTTCCACGTCTCAAGGGTTTATGTTTCGAGTCCATGACTAGTACACGCCCTTTCTCAAGTTGAATGATTAACAGAATATAGTGGAAGCTGCGAATGCATACCTAATCAATTATATACTTAGCATCGAGTAAGCGAAATAGAAATTGTATAGAAGACAATAACACTCACTCGAAGTTGTAAGGAAAAAGTATTTCCCTTCTGGTTTCTTGAAACCTTAACGCGTGTACTATATTATCCTCCGTATCCTGGGGGCTTGTTTTGAGATTAGCTTCATGAACCCAATATGGGTCAATGAAGCCAATGTCATAGATTTGTCCTCAGCTGCATTCGAGAATCTTCATTCTGCATATTACAGTATGATTATATACATGCAATAAACAAGGTGAGATAGCTGGAGACTAAATTAATTACAGAATTAGTACGTACAGACAATAGGCACTGATGATCGATTTGTCCAAGGCGTCTTGATTGAATAATTGAAATAGTTCATCAAATTCAATGGATATCATGTCATCCTTTTCTTTCCCATGATGCTTTTTTGTAACCCTCAGCACTATCCAGTTAGCCCCGGCCTTTGTGGCATGCATGTACCAGTTATGCAATCTTCGCATTTTTGTTGGAAGATTGTTTACCTCCTCAGGTTTGACGAGAGGTTTGCCGTACTGGTATTTGTATGCTACTTCACTCACGGGGAAGTACTCTAACTGGGATAAGTACTGGGCAATGCTCATACCTTGAGCAGCGGCAGCTTCTCCGTATTGTGCAACTACCTCTGGATCATACTGCTCTTCGGCCCCATATTTGCTCGACCCCACATTGGTTTGGGAAATCACCTTGAGAGGGGCGCAAGACTGTTTTGCTTGTTCTCCGAGCTGGGCAACAGATTTCTCGCTTGCATCAGTACTGCTCTTCGAGGCTTTTTGTGCCGCATGTGACTTGAGAATAGAACGCTCATAGTCTGATGACAGCTTTGACTCGGGTTGATGAAGAGTCTTTAGCATTTTCAACACTTTGGCTTTTTCTTCTTTGGTGCTGGGGAACTCTGGCTCTTTCGGTCGCCTCCGCTTAGCGAAAAACGCTGTCGTTTCCGCATCAACGATCGCCGCAGTCTCCTCTTCAGTACAGTCATCAGCTCTCTTGGGAGGAACCTTTGGTACTTTTGGAAGAGGCTCTTGTTTACGTTTCGGCGATCGCTTACCACGACGCAGAGTAGCGGTACGCTTACGCTTTTTATCCTGAGGCACCGGCGATGGCTCCCACGGCGATGGCTGCGCCAGAGATTGGTGAGGCGATGGAGCCGGGTGAGACGACGAAGACGGCTGCCGCGGCGGCGGCGAAGATGGCCTTGGCGTGTGATTTCGAAGAACGATACATTCCTTCGGCCATAAAATGGTGACGTTTGTTGCGTCTCCCAGTACAGTCACATCCCCTTCACCTGCAGGGTAGTCAAGATCCAAAACTTCAAAGGTGGGCATGATTTCATCCACCCCGACAACAGCGTATCCCTCTGGAACCAGACGACAGTGGTAAGTTGGTGTGGGTCCAATTGGTAAGGCATAGCCGACCGCCACCTTCATTGATATGTTCACAACTTTGACATGTAGCTCGCAGTGTGTCATCTCTGTGATATCATCCACTGGGTAGCCAACAAGAGCCATCATCGGTGCACCATTGTCATCGCCATTGTCCATCACCCGGGACCTCGGTGGAAGCCACACTGCTTTTTCGATTATTCGATAGGCCGGTAGCATCGAATGCAGTGTGCTTCTGAGATGGGCCGGTAGTACTTTGCTCTTTAAGTGCGTTTATTTCATCTTGTTGTTGCTTTATTCGTTCTTCAATTATACGCATTCGCTCTTTCTGACTATCTGCTTCAACTTCCGCCCTGTCCTTTCTCCTCTGACGGCTTCTATCAGGATATTTCTTCCTCTCTTCGGGAAACCCAGTCCTCCATGGTTGGGAGCCTCTTGTTCCTCGTGTTCGTCCATCATGTTCCTTATTTCCAAGGGCGAGTGTGAGCTCATCATTCTCTCTATCGGGAATGAAGTCCCCATCATTAACAGCCTTTACTGCTTTTCTCATCCTCTCGATTGGCAAGGGGTATTCTTTATGTCGTATGTTATATATACACACCCCTTCCGAGTCCAACGTGCCCCCATGCCCGTAAAACCAATTCCTTGCACGTTCTACCCAATCGTCTGTCTCTGGGGTGATCTTTTTAGCATGCAGTTCATTCTCAAGTTTCTCCCACTTAGGAATGCCAGCCCTGTAGCCACCTTGCCCCATAGTATGGTGATACTTCTTGTTAGCAGCATTCAGCTTATTCGTTGAAGACATTTTCTTAGCTTTTTCTGATGTCTTGTATTCCACAAACTCAGCCCAGAATGGTTTTATCTTCTCAAACTGAATATTCTTGAAATCGGGAGTCTTCTCTTTCATGACATAGTCAAGGTGCAATATTTTCTTCCAGTTGGTGAAACACTGGGCCATCTTCTTCAAAGCCCACTCCCTGACCTTAGCCTCCATGGCTCTCCCATGTTCTAAGGCGTCCTCAACTGGATCCTCCGCATTTGGATCCAGCTCTATCTTCGGTAGTTTGAAATTAACCATGACCTTCTTCCACAGTAAATCTTTGGCGTGGTTAGGGACAAATAAACATGTTCCCTCTTCATCCGCATTAGCAGGCCTATTCCAATTTCTAATGGTGATCGGGATTAAGTCCCTAACGATTACTCCGCATTGTGCCACAAATTTGTTTGCGACAACTTCGGGAGCCGTCGGTTTGCCGTCTTCAGCGACATCTTCGATCCTGAACCTCTCATGGTCTTGCAACTTTTTGGTTGGGCCTCGTCTGCTCTTTTCAGTAGATTTGTTCGATCCGGAGGGCTAAAAGAAGAAAGATCATCGTTACTATTTCTATATAGATAGCAAATGATTAATTAATGAATTAATTATATTACATGCACCTCGCCGGAGCGGTCGTCTTCTCGATTACACAAGGCATCACCTTCTCCCTCGCGGAAGGCAACACCTTCAACCTCAAACAAGTCGTCTATTCCGGTAAAAAGAGGATCACCCTCACCGGAGTTGTTCAGAAACGTTGATACATCTAAATTTTCTTCCCCGCGGATAACACCTTGGATCAACTCTTTCTGTTCTTCGTCTCTGACGTGTGGGTCCATATTTTCTGCATAGGTGGAAAAACGAATAAGTCAAAGCGGCTAAGGGAGAAAGTTAGGTATGGTGTTGAGAGATATAAACCCTAATTAAGAGAAACCCTAATATATACATACACAATAATAAAAATGAAGAGAAACCCTAAACCCTAAACCTAGCTACAAAAAGGAAACTGTGTAGTAGATAGGTAACTCTAGCTAAAATCAACTAAAATCAATATTCCGGAGTTCCGAGGGGTGTAAAACCTAGTTCGGAGAAACCTCGGATGCATATGAGAGGGGAACATGAGTATAAGGCTACAAAAGGGAAACTATCCAGCAGATAGGTAAGACTAGATACTAACAAAATACCATATTGGAATCGATTTAAGAGGGTTCGGAATGCCCTGGCGAAGGCACATCGTTGAACCCACATGCACCTAAGGGGTATTAATGATTCCTTATCTAAGATAGGGCTTTTAAGTTGCTTGACAATGTGAATCGGGTCTGGGGCTACCCACAGTGACTGACCAGTGGGGTCGAAGAACAATAATACCAAACTAATTAATAAACCTAATAATACCTAACTAATAATAAACCTAATAATCCAAACACCGAAAAGAAAGGGAAACAATCAACACATGGCATCGATGCAATGCTCAAGCAAGTATGATGATATGAGAAGTTAATTTGCATTGGAATGTAACCCTAAGACATGCTCGACGATTTAATCGGGGTTCCGAGGGGTGAAAACCCTAACTCAGGGGAACTCCGAAACATATGAGAGGGGTGCATTTGTTCTTCTAATTATACTTTTCATTTAAGTTGTTGAACAATGCATGATTATAGGTTTCATTTTTCTGAACAATTTGATATATTATTTGTATTTTTCTGACTTATAAATAAAAAGATATTGAATTTACAAGTTTATATCAATTTCTGGAATTATTAAATCATTTAAATTCATTTCTGGAATTATTAAATCATTTAAAATTTCTGGAATTATTAAATCATTTACAAGTTTTTTTTTACACAGACAGAACCTAGCCACTGTGACTGACTGCTGGGCCCTAGGCCACATCAGCAAGCCACCGTGGTGGTCAAAGGTCAGCGGGCCCGTGGGCCACGTCAGCGTGATACCGGGGTGACATCATCTCGGCGGCCACCGTCGGGTGGTCACCGGGGACGGCGCTGTGAGGCGTGCGGGGCGACGGGGCTAGGCTTGATCGAAGTAGCGCGTCGAGATAAGCAATAAAGTGGCGGCGCCGCTCGAAGAAGGTCACCGGAGCTGGGCGCACGGCGGGCAGCGGCGCCGGTGCTTGCAGGGACACGACGCGTGGCGGCTACAACAAGCAAGCAGGCAAACGGAGGGCACTGGGAGGTGCAGAGGCTCACCGCGCGTTAGAGAGAGGCGGCGCCGCTCCTTCTTCGTCACCGGAGCGTCGCCTCCGTCGAGCTCGAGCGGCGGCGGCGTCGGGCGGGGGGGCGGGGGGAAGTAGCTGGGGCACGCACAAACGGAGGCGGCGGTGGTGGCGGACGGAACGCGCGGGCTCGGGCAGCCTGCCAGCGTCGGGGGCGGCGAGCTCGGGCAGCCTGCCGGCGTCGGGGGCGGTTCGTGTGCGCGCGTCGGTGAGAAGCAGAGAAGTGAGATGGGGAAGAAGAAGAGAAGGCGCGTCAGTTATAACCAAAGGACTAAAGAGTCATACGTCCCGGTTGGAGCCACCAACCGGGACGTATACTCCAATTTTTTCAGCAGACCAAGGGTTGGCGCGCCGCAGGGGTCTTTAGTCCCGGTTGGTGGCTCCAACCGGGACATATGACCCTGTTTTCAAAAAAATTCAGGAATTTTCTCTCTGTTCCCGCCTTATTTTTTATTTTGGGGTTTAAATTTGTAATGTTTTTTAAATGATAATTACTTTGGAATTTAGAAAAACTTTAAACATAAAAAGTGTTTGAATTTGAATAACTAATTCGAAACCATTTTCTGTTTTTAAAAATAATTAATGTAACCATTTAAACTATGAACCATTTAAAATTAAAAATGAATTAACTTATATTTTTTGAATATTAATTTGGAATTTAGAAAAACTTTAAACATTAAAAGTTTTTGGATTTGAATAACTAATTCAAAACCATTTTCTATTTTTAAAAAATAATTAGTGTAACCATTTAAAATATGAACCATTTAAAATTAAAAATTAATTAACTTATATTTTTTGAATATTAATTTGGAATTTAGAAAAACTTTAAACATAAAAAGTGTTTGAATTTGAATAATAATTCAAAACCATTTTCTGTTTTTAAAAATAATTAATGTAACCATTTAAACTATGAACCATTTAAAATTAAAAATGAATTAACTTATATTTTTTGAATATTAATTTGGAATTTAGAAAAACTTTAAACATAAAAAGTGTTTGGATTTGAATAAATAATTCAAAACCATTTTCTGTTTTAGAAAATAATTAATGTAACCATTTAAACTATGAACCATCTAAAATAAAAAATGAATTAACTTATATTTTTGAATATTAATTTGGAATTTAGAAAAACTTTAAACATAAAAAGTGTTTGGATTTGAATAAATAATTCAAAACCATTTTCTGTTTAAAAAAAAATTAATGTAACCATTTAAAATATGAACCATTTACAATTAAAAATGAATTAACTTATATTTTTTTAATATTAATTTGGAATTTAGAAAAACTTTAAACATAAAAAGTGTTTGGATTTGAATAAGTAATTCAAAACCATTTTCTGTTTTTAATTTGGATTTGAATTAACTTATATTTTTTATATATTAATGGGCGGGAAAAAAAGACGGAAAATAATGGGCGGAAAGAAAATTTGATTAGGATAGAACTGGAATTAAAGTACATAACGCAACTAACACAAAGTTACATAGAAGAACTGAAAATTAAGATACATGGCCAGATTAAGCCACAATCGGCCGAACTTGTTTTGCAATGTTGGAATGATTCAGTCATGCTCCTTTCTACACCTGTAATACTCGCCACTGTAGTCGTCGTACTCGCCGCGGCCGTCGTCGCTGTCATCGTCGGGGTCGCCGTAGTTGAACCTTGAAGGCTGAGTACGAGTGGGCTGGACATGAGGGTAGCGCAGGCGGGGGCTAGAGTCGGCGGACGTGTCGTAGGCCATGACGCTCTGGAGAGTCCGTCCATGCCACCACAGCCGACGGCCGGCCTCGTTGAAGTTCGGAGGAGGTGGGCCGTCCTCCTTGTGCCTGGCGAGCGCCCTCTCACGTCGATCCACGAAGAAGGCTTCCCAAGTCAGGAAATAGTCGGGATGCCATCTGGGATTCCTCCGCTACGCCGGCGTGAGCTCGAAGTAGTAGTGGTTCGTGATGGCCATCCGACGCGCCACACCTAGAGGGACAGGAGGAACCGGCACGCCTCCGGCGCTCAGCATCCAGCCGACGGGGACACAATAGCCCGGCGGGCAGGGGTAGTTCTTTGGGTCTAGTTCCCATATCTCCTCTATGTAACCATAATATGTGTCCTTTTGTCCATTCTCGTCTATTGCATCAAAGCGGACACCACTATTTTGGTTGGTGCTCTTTTTATCTTGGGCGATCGTGTAGAATGTATTCCCATTTATTTCGTACCCTTGGAAATTCAATACAGTAGAAGATGGTGACGCGGCCAACAACTATAGCTGATCTCCAACAGTGGTGTCATTCAAGAAATGTGTCCGCATCCAACCACCGAAAGACTTCATGTGTTCATTTGTAATCCATGATTCAGGCTTCCCTGGGGTTTTGGAGCGTACAATATTCTTGTGTTCCTTGATATACGGAGCTGCCAAGGTGGAATTATGTAGAACTGTGTAGTGTGCATTAGTGAAAGAATCCCCGTCCCTACATATCATTGCTTTCTTTCCCAGCGTGCCTTTTCCACTTAGTCTTCCCTCATGCCGCGAGTCAGAAACACCAATCGGCTTAAGGTCAGGAATAAAGTCAACACAAAACTCAATGACCTCCTCTGTTCCATATCCCTTGGAGATGCTTCCTTCTGGTCTAGCACGGTTATGAACATATTTCTTTAAGACTCCCATGAACCTCTCAAAGGGGAACATATCGTGCAGAAATACCAGACCGAGAATGGCAATCTCTTCCACTAGGTGAACCAGGAGATGCGTCATAATATTGAAGAAGGATGGTGGGAACACCAATTCAAAACTAACAAGACATTGTACCACATCCTTCTGTAACCTTGGCAGAATATCTGGATTGATTACCTTCTGATATATTGCATTGAGGAATGCACACAGCTTCACAATGGGTACTCGAACATTTTCCGGTAGAAGCCCCCTCAATGCAATCGGAAGCAACTACGTCATAATCACGTGACAGTCATAAGACTTCAGGTTTTGGAACTTTTTCTCTGCCATATTTATTATCCCCTTTATATTAGATGAGAAGCCCGACAGCACCTTGATAATGTAAAGGACTTCAAAAAAGATTTCCTTCTCTGCTTTGGTAAGAGCATAGCTGGCACGACTTAAGTGGCGCCCTTTATCCGTCTTGTTATGTGTATGCATGTTCTTTGGGTCTTTCATAATTTGTTGGTCCTCCCGTGCTTCTGGTGTATCTTTTGTCTTCCCATACACGCCTAGGAATCCTAGCAGGTCCACGCAAAGATTCTTCGTCACGTGCATCACGTCGATTGAAGAGCGGACACGCAGGACTTTCCAATATGGCAGCTCCCAAAATATAGATTTCTTCTTCCACATGGGTGCGTGTCCTGTAGCGACGTCGTTCGGAACTGATTGACCGTCAGGACCCTTTCCAAAGATTACTTCTATGTCCTTGACCATACCAAATACATCATCACCAGCAGGGAGTTCAGGCTTCTTCCGGTGATCTGCCTCACCTTTGAAATGCTTGCCTTTCTTTCTTACGGGATGATTGGTCGGAAGAAATCGTCGATTCGCCAGGTACACAACCTTCTTGCATTTATGCAAATATGTACCCTCAGTCTTATCTAAACAGTGTGTGCATGCCTTATATCCCTTGTTTGTCTGTCCTGAAAGGTTACTAAGAGCAGGCCAATCATTGATGGTTACGAATAACAACCCTCGTAGATCAAATGGCTCATGTTTGTTCTCATCCCACGCACGTACACCTGGTTTGCCCCACAACTGTAAGAGTTCTTCAACTAATGGCCTAAGGTACACATCAATGTCGTTGCCCGGTTGCTTCGGGCCTTGGATGAGCACTGGTATCATAATGAACTTACGCTTCATGCACAACAAGGAGGCAGGTTGTAGATACATAGAGTCACGGGCCAGGTGCTGTGACTGCAGCTCTGCTCCCCAAAAGGATTCAGGCCATCCGTACTTAGACGAAACCATAAGTTCCTTGCGTCACCTGCAAAGTCTGGGAAGTCTCTCTCGATTTTTCTCCACTGTGACCCATCAGCAGGGTGTCTCAACTTTCCGTCTTTCTTACGGTCTTCTTTGTGCCATCGCAAAACCTGGCATGCTCTTTGTTTCTGAACATGCGTTTCAACTTGGTATTATAGGAGCATACCACATAACCTTAGCAGGAACCCTCTTCCGGAGGGGCTCTCCCTCAACATCACCAGGGTCATCTCGTCTGATCTTATACCGCAACGCATTGCATACCGGGCATTTATCTAAATTCTCATACTCCTTACCGCGGTAGAGGATGCAGTCATTAATGCATGCATGTATCTTTTGCACATCTAATCCCAGAGGACAGAGAGTCTTCTTTGCTTCGTAGGTACTCTCAGGAAGTTCGTTATGTTTTGGAAACTTCGGCTTCATTATTTTCAGCATCTTTTCAAATGAGGAGTCAGTTAGACCATACTCTGCCTTCCATCGCAACAATTCCAGTGTGGTACCGAGCTTTGTGCTGCCATCTTCACAATTTGGGTACAACAATTTCTTGTGATCTTCTAACATGCCCTCTAACTTCAACTTCTCATTTTCTGTTTCACAGTCTCGCTTTGCATCAGAAATGACCCTACCAAGTTCATCAGCCGGCTCATCTGATGCCCGTTCTTCACCTCCTTCCTCTCTATTGTCTTCCATTGCAGTATCACTGTATCCAGGAAACATATGATGATAGTTGTTATCATCATCTTCTTCTTCACCATCTTCCATCATAACCCCTCTTTCCCCGTGCTTGGTCCATCAATTATAGTTGGGCATGAAACCTTTCATAATCAGGTGGCCGCGAATGATTTTCGAGGAAGAGTACTCCTTGTTGTTCCGACATTGAACACATGGACAGCGTATAAAACCATTCTCTTTCTTTGCCGTAGCCACATCGATAAATTTATCCACGCCTTTCATATACCCGACCGTTCATCTGCATCATATAAGTAAGTTTATCAAAAAACAGGACATCATAAATAGTGAAATGACCAATTCACATCGACACATGCACTGTATCAATGACAGAGAAAAGATAAGATTGCTAACCTCGATCGAGGGAAATAAAGAGGAGAAAGCTCAAGTGCGTCTCGGACACCTTCTATATTTTTGTTCTATGAGAAATTGAACGGGATTATTCACTCAAACATTTCATCAAACACCTTGAATGCATGCATAGGGGAGAAAAAACTAGCACACCCCTCACACCTTCCACCAAGAGAAAAAACAGAGTGGAGGCAGCGGGGGCTGAGGCGTTGCATTTATAGAGGGCGGGAGCATACGTCCCGGTTGGAGCCACCAACCGGGACTAAAGGTGTGTGCCACGCCACGTGGCTGTGGCCAAACCTTTAGTCCCGGTTGCTGGCTCCAACCGGGACGTATGCCCCGTTACCAACCGGGACGCATGCCTCCGGGCCCGTGTCCGCTTGAACCGGGACGCGTGCCAGCATTAATCCCGGTTGGTCTGAGGGGGCGCGAACAGATGGCCTGTTTTATACTAGTGTCCTTTGTCTCTCTTTCACCTAAGATTTTGATGACATGACAAGTAATATAGCCAGTTGAGTAGGCATTATTGTACTTTATCTAAGGTGTTTGCAAGGTATTTGTAGCAGTATTGTTAACTAGTGACGTTACAAAGGTGAATTAACTCATTAAACAGGTTCGCGAGTGGCATTAATATGCATTTCGGCTTGATCCCCTAGCAGTACATCATATATAATTGATTTTACTTAGTTTACATGGCAACATTTTTTTAGAGAGCAGAGCATAACTGAGATGCTAATTGATTCTACTTAGTGTACATGACAACATTTTTCTAGAGAGCAAAGCATAGCAGAGATGCTAAAGCAAGCTAAGTAGCATTGTACAGTGGGTGGTCAGAAGTTATACTTCTTAGATGGACCAGAGTATCGCCTATTAAGAACTGACAAGCACATTTATTGATGCAACAAGTTTCATCTTTTCCTCGAAACTAGTATTCTCCATGTTTTATACATAAAGCCACATGGTCGATCCAATACAAAGTGTTGGGGAAACCCTCTTACAAAGCAGATCAAAGATAAATGGAGAAAATACAGGAGTAGACACACTCCGAAGAAGCATCTAAGACAACTAACTAACGGTGACTCCAGACCTCCTTGTGAAACTACTGCTCAATGTACCGCACTCACCAAGTTGTCGCTGGAGAGGGTCGTCTGCTCTCTCGCTCGGGGCATGGAGCATTGATCATGCCAGCGGACAACGAGGATAGAGATTGGTGATAGCAAGGCCACGTGTATATGATAGGAGGCCGCCGAGAACACTTCATGCCAGCACCGAGAGAGCCTCGAGATAGGATCTGAGTTTGCCCACCGATGACGATGATATGAGACTGAGAGATCCGGAGCTCCACGATGACGCCCCCAAGGAGAGGGTTATAATGCCACGCGCCAAAGTCCTCGAAACCGAAACAGTCAAGAGTTTTCACTTGGAGCCTCGTTGTGGGAAAGGTAGCCACAATGGCGCCTCCAAGAGGGTCATGTGACCTAAAGACATCACCCCTGTTGGCACTGAAGCGCTGATCTTTCACCCGAAAAAACCTTCAGATCACGTCTCGTACTCGGACTGCTATTGTCCCCAAGTTAGGCCTCCAAGGCGCAATCTGGGAGCCACCAATATTTAAGTGTCGCAAACACCAGGATCCCTCGTTGCTCCCTTCTCGCCATCCTCATGACCAAGGAAAAAGGCCATCACCACCGCCACGTAGCTCCCCAGAGAGTCGTCCGAGTAGTCCACCTTCTGGAGTCGTCACCCCGGCATCCATCTCGTACCCAGGAGGTAAGAAGAACACTATGACAATGCGTCGACATGCACATACGTGATAGGCCGGTGTCAGATCAACATGAAGGTTGTGGAGGTGCAACAAGCATTGCGAACAGGGCATCTCCGTGCTGCCCATGAGTCGCACCTTGCAGCACCCAAGCCGGTTTTGCTGGTTGGCCACCCGAACTAGGCCCGCCTACCCAAGATCGGGCGCCCAACCACAGGAGTGGGATCAAGTTGAGTTAGTCATACAATAGAAATCCGGGGACTCAACCAACTAGATGTGACGACCATATTCACGATACGCTGATGACCGAGCGAGCCCATGCGCCTCCGTGTTCAACGTCCTTCGCTCGTGAGCAAAGCTAACAACAGCAAAGTCAGCAGCTTGGTGCCTGATCTCCTGCAGTATGACACTAAATCTTCCCAGATAGCTCGCCTCCATGATCTTGATTACCTCGAGACAGTTCGATGCTACTTTAATCCTCATCTGGTGCAAGTCTGCAGCCAGGGTTAAAGCTTCTCGGCAGGCCAGAGCTTCAAATATGGCAGGGTCGTCAATTCCTAGCATCACCACCGATGATGCTCCCAGGTACTCTCCTGCCTCCGATCGACACACAACAGCCACTGCTCCCATATTCCCCTGCTTGCGAATAGCCACATCAACATTTATTTTAGCACAGCCCGTCGACGGTGCGATCCAGCGCGGTTTGGAGACGACTGGATGACTGGGAGGCGATGTAACCTCCTGAGCTTGAGCTAGCTCGAGATCGCGAACCATTGATCCCACAAAGAGGTGGGTAGAAAGAGGACTTTGGAAGTCACCCTCGTGTATCACTTTTCGAGCGAGAAAACCAGATTGCCAACAACATCACAAAGCATCGTGTGAGATCATCATGCTTCAGGGTCAAAATCATCGAGAACATCCACTGTTTTGCCCCCGGCTCCGCTGTTCTATTCATGCCGTTTTCCTAAAAAAAAGGTGAGTTAGGCGTGCGTCATACTACTTTATTTTCCGACAGCACAACATGATACAAATTCCGCGACAATGCTATCAATATCAATTCCATCTCTTTTTTGAGGTCAATATCAATGATAATTCCCCGCCGCCTCCGTCGAAGGACGCGGCCGAGCGAAGCTTACGCCGCCGACGATGGAGGCGGGGGCTCTCTCTCCCGTATGCCTCGTCGTGACAGATCTCGGCCAGGGCGGAGTCTGCTGAT
This sequence comes from Avena sativa, assembly GCA_916181665.1. Taxonomy (NCBI): domain Eukaryota; kingdom Viridiplantae; phylum Streptophyta; class Magnoliopsida; order Poales; family Poaceae; genus Avena; species Avena sativa. The sequence goes on from OV702280.1 coordinate 433,879,967, forward strand.
CCATGGCGGCGCGGCGGCGTATGGCGGCGCAGGGAGGTCGGGACGGAGCGGAGGGCACGGCGCAGTCTGGCGCGTGCGGTGGCTGCTCGCTGGCCCTAGTCCCGCATGGCGGCTGGGCTCGATCTGGGTCCTGGCGGGCCTGTGCGGGTCTCGGTCGGGGCGTTGTGGTGGCACGGAGAGCTCCTGCTCCGGCGTCCTGCAGCGGCGTTCGTTGGCGCTGCTGCCGTGCCGGTGGGGCTGTTGCGCTGCGACCTGGGCGGCGTCCCTGCGTCGGGGTGGAGATGGCGGTTCCCCGTGGCGGCGATCTGGTGGTGGAGGCGCTGGAATTGGGGATTCCTTTGGAAGACCTAGATCAGCCCTCTAACCCTGATTGACGACGGGCTCCAGGCGTGGCCATGGTCCGTCTGGCCATGGTGGGCGCGAGCCGGAGCCGCGGAGTGAGGTCGTGGGGCACGATGTGAGATGGGTTCGATCTGGACCTCTATGTCCGATCTGATACTCCTCTCGGCGTTGCCTTGCCTTCTCTTTCGCTGTTCTGTTCGGCGGCGTGGGGGCGTGCTGGTGTGCTTGAATAATGGTGGCGGTACTAGGGTTCCTCCCGCGCGAAGAAGAAGATCTGCCTGATGTTGGCCCTTGTGGATCTTGGCTGGAGAGGCGAGTTCCGGAAGGCTCCGCCGACGAACTCCCATGGGCGTATCATGTCTGGAGATTGCTGGATCGGAAGGTATTCGGTCGTGTGTTCCTTGTTTTTCTGGCCGTTTGGTTTCAGCGGGAGCGTTGCGAAGCTCTGTTGTTTGTTCCCACCAAGTGCCATTCTTAGAGCCATGGTGAAGTCAGATACGGAGAATGCCAGGAAAGCAGAAATATGAGGGTAGCGATGGTGATTTTAGTTTTTGTGGCGGTGGAGAACTGGCTGTGTGATCCGTGACTCGTAGCAACGACTGTTGGTGCGGGAAGGCAACACAGAAGGAGTTCCCAGTCTTACCTTGCAGGGTGAAAATCCAAGGTCTAGCCTTAACTGGTTGTGTCTGACAATGGCCTTGTTGAAGGCATTGTTTTGCGAGCGAGGACTTTCTCCAGGGTGAAAACCTATGATCTTTGATCGGGCAACGACGGCGCTTGGACACTGTCTCCTTCTTGAAGGCGTTGTTATTGGAGTGGAGGACTACTGATGTTGTTCTGATGGTGTCAGTGTTGTTGCTTTGAGGAATGGTTCTCTGTAGCGGGACATTTTTCTTTTTTGTAATTCTTCTTTCTTTTTTCTGGGCTGTGTGCATCCGTAGGGCCGCTAGGACATGCGTTATTGCAGAGGCTGGGTGTAATTGGTATCCCTGTGATATTAATATATACTCTTTTTCAAAAAAAAAAAAAACAGAATGCTGTAGGTCGTAGCCATGGACACCAATCTCTGTAAAAGGAAACAGAGAGCTCAGTGTGCCCTCTGCTTTTTGGCTATTGCTGCTGGCACGAGCAGCTCAAGAGTAGGCTCTCCATCTCGCGTGGTTGGCTCCGACAAACACACGAACGTGCAAGCCTGAACCGATCGGCCGATGCTTTCGTTGGCCACATCGTGTCTTCCTTATTTCCTCTATGAAAAAACGGCAGGCAGCCTATCTATCGAACACTACCGTTCTCGACAGCTTAGCAAAAGAGTAATGCTACACGTACGGCCAATTTCTTACGAAATTGTGTGTATGGGATGATGTGGTGATCACGCGATGGGGTTACGGAAAATTATTCTATAAGACCTGGCCCACAAATTCGCCTCCGTGGACCAACTCTTGCAATTAACATGTGTCTAAAAGAAAGAAAAATCATAGCATTTGGTTATCTATTTTTAGATCTAAACTATCGTGAATGCTACATATCAATTGCAGAGGTTGATTCACCGAGATAAATTTGTGGACCAGGTCCACGACTGGAAATCACAGGAGGGGTCAGTAAACCAAGTATGTAAGTCCAGTCCGTAACAGCCTATCCGTAAGTCGAGGATTTCCGTAAGCAAAAGTCAGCAAATGACCGAACAATAATGCGCGTGGAGTGCTGGAGTAACTAACGGCGCGTGGAGAAGCGGTGTTGAATGAGCGTTGAAAAACCCATTGTTTGGTGTGGCCGATTCCAACCCCAGAACTGGTACTAGTGTGAGTCGGTGGGTGTGGACCAAACGTTAGGCCATACGAAACCATGCATTTTCAGAGTTCCATTAAATTTTCCACATTTATCATCTCCTAGCTTCCATTCAAGTGCTGCTTTCCCACCGTAGCCACCGAAAAATGATGTATATATCTTGAACTAATTCGGTGCACCGGATCATCATTTTTAGGAGCGCCTGGGTTATAATTGATTCACATACATCTCTTTTTAACCGAACTAGTTTGCTTAGCACAAAGATGAGCCGCTCCTTGCAAATGAACATAGCCAGATATTAATGGTCTCAATTTTATCTAAATATAAAATTTTCTACTCCGTAGTAAAAAAAGAGATAGCCAGATACTTGATCGCATCACACGCGAACGGAATGGTGCACCATCGGCCCTACTTCCTCTGCCCTGGACACACATTCAACCTCCTTTACTCGTACTAATTTAGCAAATTGATCGATCGCGTTGGTATGGTAACATCCTAACAAAGTCACATTTCTCCGTTCGGTCCTTGACAAGTTCTAGAGATGTGTAGAGGCGTGAGCTGCTTCCATTTACAAGTTGGTTATCAAAAAAAAAATTGCACAATTCAATTCTAAAACGGTATATTTGTCTCCATTATTTCAGACTTTCTAATTAGTATTTGTTGCACACTTTATGTGGATTTTTTTTAGATTAGCAGTGTGAAATTGTACCAAAAACAAAATTATGAAATTGTAAAATTGGCAATGCACATTTTGATCAAGTTAACCATTATAAATAATAAAGTTGCATTCTGTATAGTTGTACAACTGTTTGACTTGCAAATAACTATTTAAGCTAAAAGACATATATCCTTTGTAATTAACACAAACACAACAATAACGCAACCAAAATTGTTTACACATTTAGTACATACCAGACTAGGAACTTTCTTCTTCTTTGGCATGCAAATGTCTTCATCCATGCAAGGTACAAACTCGGAAGAAAAAAATAGTCAAGTTGTAAAGCGCTCCCCTTTGAATTTTGTATGATTGTGCATATTTCTATTCATAAGGTTGTACAATATGTGTTTCTGTTAGGTTTATCGTGTATCAACTTAAAAATAATAGTTTCTCATGAAACTTAGAAATAACAAGTGCATCCGAAATAGGTAAGCAAAAAACACAATAAGTGGTATACAAATTTAATTCATACCAATCTACAAGACTTCTCTAGAATTTTCTTCTTATATGCGATACAAATTTAATTCATTACTCATTACGAAACAAATCAATCCAGTGCGCAACCAACCAAGAGCCAAATTGTGCAATTGATAGTGCCAACTCTAATAAGTTAACCATCATAAATACCAAGTTGCATTTTTTCCATAACTGTTCCGATTTGTTAGACTGACGTCTGTAACACTGAGTCAACAATCCTTATCATTGCATGCAACGTGCGACCGAGTACATAGGATCCTAACAAATTCTGTTAGTAGAGAGTGCGTGCGTGCGTTATCTTCTCCCTCATCTCCCTGTACTTCTCTATATATAGCTTGTACACTAACTGGGATGAATATACACTGAAACAGTGCGTGAGTCGCACACCAACTCTTCTCTCTTGCTTTCTTACACGATTGATTGACTTGCAAATGAGGATTGAATTAGAAAGAAATCAAAATTAACATAAACACGTCAATAATCACATCATTGTTGTTCAGACATTTAATCCATACCAAACTACAAAACTTTTTTAGAACTTTCTTTTTCTTTGGCATGCAAATGTCATCCACGTAAGGTCCAGTCTTATAAACGCACAACTTCAGATGCAAAATGCTTATTTTTATGATAGTGTGCATTTCTATCCATGTGGTTGCACAATATGTTTTCTGCAATTTTGGGTTGACTTAACAAAAAATAATTTCACAAACAACTTATAAATAAAAAATTGTGTTAGATTTTCGCAAGAAAAGAAACAATTTGCATTAGAAGGAGATAAGCAAAAGAAGTGGTTCACAATTTAATTCATACCAAACTACAGGACCTTTCTAGAATTTTCTTCTTCTTCGTCATGCAAATGTCATTATCCATGCAAGATCAAAACTGGTAAAAAAACAATATCTGCAGAATTAGTTTTTCCTCCTTATATAAAGACACACATGTTGGCCATACAAAACAACCAACAGATCCAGACAACCAACCCACACCAGTCACCACTCTGTCTGTACTCCTCGAGAGACGAGCTCAATAATGCCTCGCTCCGGCGCTCCTCCCCTCCTGGCCGCACTGCTCCTCGCGTTCTCCGCCGCGGCCGCGGCAAAGGGCGCTGCTCCGGCCGCCGGCACCGACTTCATCCGCAAGTCGTGCCGCGAGACGCAGTACCCGTCGGTGTGCGTGCAGAGCCTGTCCTCGTACGGCGCCGACGGGAACTCGCCGCCGCGGAGCCCACAGGAGCTGGCCCGCGCTGCGCTGTCCGTGAGCGCCGACCGCGCGAAGTCGGCGTCGGCGTACGTGAGGCGGCTGGTGGGCCCGGGCCTCGGCGGCAGCGCCGGCGGGGCGAAGAAGGGGAGCGGCAGCAGCCCGGCGCGCGACTGCGTGGAGAACATGGCGGACAGCGTGGGCCACCTCCGCGACGCGGCCAAGGAGCTGGGCGGGAACATGGGGCGGGCCGGGACGCCGGCGTTCCGGTGGCACCTGAGCAACGTGCAGACGTGGTGCAGCGCGGCGCTCACCGACGAGAACACCTGCCTCGACGGGCTCTCCCGCGGCGTGGACGCCCGCACGCGCGCCGCCATCCGGAGCAAGGTGGTGGACGTCGTGCAGGTCACCAGTAACGCCCTCGCCCTCGTCAACCGGGTTGGGTCCGGGCACTAGCCCGGCCCAGGCCCATCACTCCGTCAGCATACTATATCATTTGCGTTCGTGTCGGTATCCTGGCGCTAGATCATTTCCATCGGCGGCCGCAATAGTTCTCAACAGAGCTAACGCCGGCCACCAATGGGGCTCCCAGACGTAGACTTCTTTTTACTGACGTCGTTATATATAGGCATGATGTCAGCTGCGAACTCAGCCGTGTGCTTTGGCTGACCCGAATCTTTGGACAATTTGTGGAAAAAAAACTGAAGCGTTACTAAAAATGATTATTTGTTATGAAATATTTCTAAAACTTCTAAATCTTGTTTTACAAGCTTCACTTTTTTAACTTGATTATTGCTATGAAATAATTCTGAAACTTCTCAAACTTGTTTTACAAGTTTCACTATTTTTTATCCCAAGACCACCAAGAACCGCCAAGCCACATCACTTGTATCATAAGAGACATCGAAATAGTTAATCGCCGAGAAGGAGGCAAATGCTAAGAGGGAGGAGAGGCGTCGTAAAGAGAAAGAGACCATCGTTGGATGATTCATTGACCTCACAAAGAGAGGTCTTGAGGTTGAAAAGGCAAATGCATGTTCAAGAACTATTAAGGCCGTGGCCAAACTCATGATCAAGGAGACCAAACTAATGATGATAGACTTGACTATTTTGTATCTGGCTCAAAGGGTATGGTTTGACATGAAACAAAATGACATCCGCGACAATCAAGTGTGATATCATCGATGATCTATCCTTTTTTTGCATTTCGTATGCAAGTTTTGTTATTTTGCACTATGATTCGGTACTATGGAATGCGAACTCGGTAATTTGTGAAATAGTGGTAATTTTATTTGCTAGTAAATTTATTTTTTGTTGTTCTTTTCACCATATATTGTCATTTGGAAAAAAAAAAACTGACCAAAATGGTTTGTCCAGACCAAATGGGTTGCGTCGCTAGGGGCACCCAGTGTAAACTGGCCAAGCTTGGACCATGGCCATTTTGCTATTTGTGGCTGACCTAGACTAATAAAAACAATACGTTCCCTATCAAAAAATAGGTTTCCCCGAGAGTAACTCCATCGGGCTCCCCCAAACACACTCCATCGGTTCGGGCGAACACTTTCAACCCAAAACCATATTCCAATGTTGACCTTAAATCATGCCCAACTCGCGGTCAACCCATTTCCCCCAACACGGTCCACCCGCGTCCGCTCGTGGCCCACTTGTTAGCTACTAGACACGGCACCCACGCCCCTTTTTCTAACCTTGTCGTCACTGAACTGCTTCATCCTCAAACACGACCAAGCCCTAGCTCTTGCACTGACAACTCTCTCGTCCGCACATCCAGTCCATCGCCGCTAACGCCACGTGCAGACCACCGGATCAGGCCGCCGCCACGCGATGCCCAACTGGTTCAGCTACTCCGGTCATCGTGAGTTGCCGCCACCGATCTAGTCGTCCCGCCCACACGAAGGGGGAAGATCCTCGTCCAACCCGCGCCCACACATGGATAAAGATCGTGTTCCCGCATGCACAACGGGGGAAGCTCGTCGTCCTGCCCAAACCTGCATGGAGAGTTCCGCTTTGTTGACCCAGTGGCATTGAACGACAAGAAGAATGAGGTGGTACACGAGCACCAACCTATCTCTGAGGCCAAGGCACGACGCCTCGACAGGGGTATGACTCTGTGCCATCAGAGCGAAGATGCTACCAGGGTGGTAGTTGAACCTAAACAAAGCTCCCGTGCCACCGCCACCCATCGGTGATGCTCGGGTGCGTGCAATAGACAAGCACTGCAGGCTCGCTTTGCCGGATATGCTCGCCGATCCTAGTGACGAATGGGAAGGGATAAAATGGGACACTGTATTCTTGGCGGAGCACAAGTTTGCTCGGCGGAGCTTCTTCGTGTCGGATCCTTCCACGTGGTTCCTTTGAATCCGTCAGTCTCCCAGGCTTTGACAACTCCGACACTGCCAAGTCCGACTCTGACATGTACGTGCGGCTGCCGGAGGAGTGCTCGCTGTCGTGCATGGGGATCCCACTACATCCTCGTGACCCATCAGCGCCGAAGCCCCCATCATCCGCGTAGGCTCCCTGCTTGTGTTCCTCGACTAGATCTAGGGTTCATCTCTAGTTTAATTTAATTTCAAGTTCAGTTTAATCTCTAGTTTAGTTCTTGTTTAGTTTGAGTTCGGTTTGAATCTATGCAATGTATGTTTGTTTGATCAAAATGTAGTGAATTTTGGGGGCCGGCAAGATTTGGGGACATCATTGTATGAATGAATGAGGTGCAGACAACAGTCCTCTTTCCCCCAAACCAGACAAAAATAGAACAAAATAGGACGTAATTTGGGAAGACCATTGAGATGGGCTAAGTATCCTTGCCCTCCTCCCTTTGGTCTGGGTTTTCGTCTAAAATGAGTCATCGGTTCCTCCCCATAGCCAAGCCATTCATGCAGTCTAAAGGAAAATTAGAGCCCAAAACATGAAAAGAACGACTCCCTCCGATCCATAATAAGTGTCGCTCAGGGTGTACTAGTCAAAATTCTGTTTTGAAAAAAATACTGGTCAAAAATTTAGAGGGAAGGGCGAGGCCAAGCCCCTCTCCGTATCCACTCCAACCGGTAGAGCCGGCAGAGGAGAGAGGTCGAGGGAGCACCAGCGAAATGATAGGGGTTAACCTCAAGGGTGGCCCGATCTTCACGGTTCTGCTGGTAAAACTGATGAGAAAGGAGAGAGAATGGGAGAAGGTAGCAGAAGCGAACACACACCTCACGAAGACACGATGAACACACGCAAACACAATACGATACAAGATCTATTGCTCCCTCTGACGGACACTGGTCCGGTAGAATCCTTGCAAGAAAAGATCGGTTAATGTGCTTCCATCAATCCACACCGGATAGGAAATAACACCTTGAAAAGGGTCTTGATAACTTTACTAGAGCCAACTCAAAGTAAATATCTTGTACAATTAAGGATGCTCAAAGGCCAATTCCAAAGAGATTGATGACGATAGTCACCCCCTTTTAAAGGAAAAAGGCAAAACTAGAGAGATTCCATGAGGAAAAGGAAGAAAGGAATAAATATTGTATTTTTTACTTAAAAAACTTCCTATGATTTTTATAATATTAAATATCATTTGCTATTTTAAAATGTACATTTATTCTAGAAAAAATATTTGGATTTTTTGAGAAAATATTTGTATATTTTTTATAATGTCTAGTGGACCTCCCTGGACTATTACGAAAGTTCAATTTACCTCACACATGGCTAACGTGGCACCATGTCAGCAAAGCCGCTTTGAAAACCGCATAGGGAGGTGAATCGATCGATTTCAAACTTTCAATAGTTTTTTTTTAAAACAATCCGGTTCTCTAGTTTAGGGAGGAAAATACTGACTCTCACAGAAGTTGAGGGAGGTAATATGGACTTTTTCCTAGGCTGGTCCAGCAGCTCCACACGGTAGGATTTGACTTTCAGCCTAGCTGGGCCCATTCAGCCCACACTGCGCCTCTCTTACTTATAAGCCTCCCCCTGCCCTAAAAAAAAAAGAAAAAACTTATAGCCTCCCCCGCCGCCGGCAGTCAATTGCCTTCGCGCACAGCCTCCACCCCGCTCCGCCGCCGCCTCCGCTTTGCCCCTGACACTGCAACCGCTACCGTCGCCATGGGTAAGCCGCGGCATCGCCAATGCATCATTGCGTCCGTCCTTACTAGTTTCTTGTGGATCTGACGCCTCCGTTGTTGTGCGGCAGACCCGCCGGTCAAGTTGGACGAGAAAAGGAGGGCGGAACTTATGGCGCAGCTGAAGCAGCTCAAGGCGGAGCTGAAGGAACTCGAGGAGGAGCGATCTCTCCCCTGCGCCAAGGTCGCCGACGGTGCCCCCAACAAGCTGTCCGAGATGTGCGCGCGCCCTCTCTCTCTTGTTCGCTTGCGCGTCTGTCTATCTTCGGGAATTGATTCTAACCGAGCGAAATTGAATAAATCTGTCTTGTTCAGGGACAAATTGGGCCCTTTTCTCGCGAAGTTGGCGAAGAAGAATAGGGCGGCGCTGCGGAAGGCGTACAGGAACCGCGAACCACTCATCCTCCGTCGCAACTCCCGAGAAGACCCGTGATGCACCACCGCATCACCACCAGGTGTTGTCATGCTCCCAGGTTGATATACCATCACCAATGCTACTCACTGTATTGCCTGCGGTCTATGTCAGTATCTGATGGCGTTATTTTTCGTTAGTAAGATGTTATTTTAGAGAACATTAATAATAGTAATATAATAGTACTTCCTCTGACCTATATTAGTTGACTTGTATTTGTCAAATTTTGGATGAACCCAAGGATTACGTTTCGCTCGACAAGTCTAGTCTACGTGTCGCAAACCTGATATCGACAAGTTGGAACGACACGACAAGTTGAACTTATCGATCGACAAGTTGACTTGTCGGTGACAAATCTCGACTTTGTCTTTGTCAACTAGTCGAGCGACAACTTAGAGGGCTGGGATATAAGATGTCTTTTCTGAAACCCTATGCCCTAGATCATGAGTCGTGACTCCCTCCCCCCATCCGCCTCTCCCCTGGCGCTGCCTCCACCTGTCCCCTGCTCCACCGCCTCCGTCTCTCTCTTGCCCGCCATCAATATTTTTTACAGTATACCAAAATTAATAGGCTAGTTACTTAGTATTTTTTAGTAGTTCTTTGTCGACAACACATCGACAAGTCTATCACTTGTCGAGACTTGTCATGACTTATCTACTTGTCGGTACCCAAGCGATAAGTTGCGACACGTCGACACGTAAACCTTGGATGAACCTATATACTAAATAGTATGTAGATTCATTCAAATTTGAACAAACTTGAGTCAACTAATATGGATCGAAGGGAATAGCTTAAGTTAGGTGACTGCTTTATTTGGGAACCCATCGTAAGATATTCTTGATTATCTATGACTGGAGGGGTAGCTCTTCTTTTCAAGAGTGTTGTTTCGACGATAGTACTGACTGTTTACTCTTCTTTTGAAGAGTGTTGTCTCTGACGATATGACTGACTGTTACCTTAGTGTTTAAAAAGCTGCGCCCAAGGGCTGCGGGGCGATGGATTTTAAGTGGCTGGACGCTTAATTCGAAAGGGTTTTGTTTCTTCTTTTTGCTGCTTTAGTGTGTCGGCTGCACACCGAATCATGTTTCCTATACTTATTCAGTGATTCTTGCATGCTACTGTCTCCTGCATGACAGGAACAGTGGGTAGTGATAGAGGAGGAAAAGTGAGATGTATGGAAACTCTATTTAGTAAATACTATATCGTTGATCCAAACATTCATCCTTGTCAAATTAAAACATTTACAGTTTATAATGAAGAGTATATACACTTTGCTTTGTTCTCTGCGAAACGCCTAGAAACACTAGGCAGCACGTCGGTGCTAGGTGGAGCTGGAGCGCTTGCTTCTCTATACGGCTTGTTAAGTATTGGTGGTCTTTGCTTAAACATTTTGGATGTGGTAGCAATTCTGCTTGCTGGTGTAATTGTTAATTCAAAGTTCACTCCTTATGCGCTTTTATGAAATTATGCATTTCTAGCACTCTTCATGTAAAAGGAATGTTAATTACCCCTAACATTGGTTGAAATAGTTGGATCTTTTGAAGACTGTTGTTCCAGATGATAGTAGTGACTGCACTAGTCTTATTAGTTTCTTGATAGCAGATGTTATGTCAAAGTTACCTTAGTAGTTTAGTGTTTAAAAAGCTGCGCCTAAGGTCTTTCATCTAAGCGATTGCTTAGCACCAGCAGCGGAAGCCACCGCTACCAACTGCCCCATCAGAAAAAGTCGATGTCAAGCAGTGGTGTTAAATTTTTTCTCCAACGGAAGCAGCAACATGCATCCCTGGTCCGACGAAAGAAAAGGAGCCAAAGTCGATCAGAGCTAGCGCATGCAGCTCTCTCGCCCGCGAAGCCAGAACCATGCTTTTCTTTGGAGCGGCCGTCTCCTGCAGAAGCAGCACTGACAACATCCAAACCAAACATCCTGACAATCCGAACCTATAAAGCCTGTGGGGCAGCTGGCTGAGGCTATGCGTTGGCCATGCGCTTAAGTGCCTGGATGCTTAAGCATTCGAAAAGGTGTTTTTTCCTGCTTTCTGCTGCTTTAGTGTGTCAGTTGCACAGCACTGGTCCGTGTTCCCAATACTTATTCAGTGCTTCTTGCATGCTACTGCCTACTTTGCAGGACAGGAACAGTGGGTAGTGAAGAGGATAAGTGGGAGATGTATGGAAACTGTGTCTAGTAAATATCTGACTGGTTGAAGTACCCAACCTTGTCAAATTTAAAATTTTACAGTGTATAATGAAGTATATATACACTTGGCTCTTTTTTTTTGCGAAGTTCCTAGAAATGCTAGGCAGTGGTCCTAGTTGCTAGGTGGAGCTGGAGCGCTTTCTCTACCACTTTTTGAAACATTTGTGTTTTTTTGCTTAAACATTTTAAATGTGGTAGCAAGTCAGCTTGCCGGTGTAACTAGTATTTCAAATTTTTGTGGATGCTTGGGCACCCACAAGCTTGAATGTGGCTTTGCCCCTGTGGAGAGGGAGAGTGAAAGACGTTTCAGTGTGTTTCAGTTGGAGAGTTCTTATATTACTTCAATCTAAATCGTGTGGTTGAGATTAATGGCTGGGATAGCAGTATTATTGAGTATTGGCAAGACAACACACAAATCGTTATTATTCAGTATTGGCAGGACTTCATTCTAATTCTTGTGTATTTTTTTTGTATAGAATAATCAAAAGAAGGAATGGCACGGTGCGCGGACCTGTGAGTAATCTAGAGCCACGTCTTGGTTCTCGGTAGGACATGACCTGTGGATACATGTCTTACCTTAGCTGATCCATGATTGTAAAAAAAAAGGTTACTTTGAACTATGCAATAAAAATGGTGTGTGTATCAATTGATGCAAAGGCTGGGGCTCATCTCCACATTTCGAATAAAAGGAGGAACAAATACTCCGCGTCTTTGTCCTACTTCTCATGATCGTGAAGTAATCTTTTTCTAATTTGTGTGTATGATTAGATGTGGTGTATCGACATGGTAAGCTCATCACATTTTCGGACAGAGGTAACCACATGCAGCCTCATGTGGGTAACCAAACAACTTCCATTTGCGCAGCAGAGAATGAAAGCTATGGATGTGTTTGGTAGCTTGCAAACGATTCTTGTCTCCCTCTAGCAATGCCCTAGGAAGTATGGCCACTGGCGAACATGTTTTTGTTCGTTGTTTGGTTGTCTATACTTGATTTGGCTACTACATAAACAACCATTAACAGACACACTAAATAGTCTATTGTGTGAAACTGGGACGTAAAGCTACTATTGAAGGATGTTCAAACGGTTAACCGACTGTGATGAATCGGATGAAATTTGTCTAGAAGAACTACAAAAATGAACACAAATTTGAACATTGATTGTGTGCGGTGAATCTGACGATTCAGCTAAAGAAAACTCCAATCATGAATATGATTTTGAAAAGATACAGTCCATAAAACTCGGTGCCGATTCTTGGAATGGAAACACGTCGTCTACATGCATCTTTTTTCATGAAAAGTTTGTTTTGAATCGGTGTATGATTTTGCTAATTAGAAATGGTTAGGAATGACGTGTCCTCTTGTATGTAGTTGAACTGCAACGAGAGCTCTTGGCCCGGGAAACAACCGTCTCAAACGTTGTTGCTGACCTAGTTGCCGGCTGATTTACATGTCACTAGATTTAGGAGTGCGCCTCGGCGCATGGGCCCATAAATTTCGCATCTATTTAGCGTTAGTTTATGGAGCTTTTATATTTTTTTATCTAAGTTTTTGTGTTAATGTAGCTGAGATATTCTACCTCTTGTATAAATTTTAGTGAGATTTGTTACAATGCTCCATATAATTGTTTAAACCATTAGTACATATCTGGTTAGATATTAGATTTAACAATTCATTATGTAAAGAGAAAACACTTGAAAAGGTAAGTACACATATTGATTGCATCATAATACTTAGAAAAATATAGAGTACCAAACATAGGAGAGTATATTACACATAATCTAAGTAGTTTTTAACCAACAACAGATAAACTCTCACAGATAAGTATCTTAACTCACAAGAAAACTCTCTGTGATTTAATACACAGAGATGACATTGTATGCATTGATCTTACTTAATGGCATAGTTATCGAAATCATCTATTTAATGGGTAATAGCACCATCAAAAGGAAACTGTAGTTCCTAGAACAATGGTTGATCAAAGTGTTAGCTGAACCAAAAACAAAGGCAGACGAAACTGAACCATGGCTACATCCTTCCCATTTTCTGATTTTGGTCGCTGGTTTCGTTGGAAACAAATACGTGCTACGGCGGACGCTCTCCAACTCCAAGAATAAGAGTATTTTGTGGATGCTTACAAACTTTTTCAGAAGTACATATTGTTATCTGACTCAGGGAAGGAATGGTTGGGTTGTCCAATTCCTTTTGCCCCATTTTTTTCTTGCTACCAATGCATCCCCAGGGGTATCTGCATTATCCATAACCTAAAACACTTAACATACGCAAAATAAGATTTTTTTTTGTTGCAACTTTTGTAATGCTTTGAACTGACCCAAAAACAAAACTGATGCCACTTTTAGTTAATTCAACTCGAGGCATTCCTTGTTCTTTTATTTCTAGGAAGTTTACCATGAGCTTCCTAACTTCATCAACCCAGGACATGAAAGTTTCCAATTAAGGACTAAGGGCTGGTGGGGAAAGTGGCTGTTTGCGAAGGATCACATCACAGTTGATCCATTGAGTGATAACCGGTCACCCTCATAGAGAACATTGTCTTCAATTGTTACGACTTGTGAATATAAACAAAACATAGTAAGCAACTCCATAAAAAATGATGGATTGTACTTATCATAATTTCCTTATGAATTTTAAGCTGGAACAAAGCATTGTGTTTCTTGGATATGTGCAACAACAAGTACAATCACCTTTTCAGTCTCATTTACACAGATGCTTGAACATCCTGACACAGAGCATTTGCCCCAACCACGTGCTACAATAGCATCAAGAGAAGTCATACCATCTCTTGTTGTAAGAATTCCAGTGACTGCATGCATGCCACCAACATGCTCTGGGCTGGTTTCTGTCCTCACCTTTACATTCAGAAAGTTCAAAAAAATATCAGGATAAGTAACTCATGAATTACAATGCAAAGATTTTTATGTGCAGCCAAAGAAAGTTTTCAGTAATAGAAATCTGCATGTAAGCAACCCTTCAACTTACTATTCTAACAAGAAAAAGGAGTAATAAGATCTCCCAAGGATGATTAACAAAACATCTTGGACAAAACAGACGAAGTACAAACCGAACTAAAAATGAAAAAGAAAAGGAGACCACTTGCCAAAATAAGAAGGATAAAAAAGACATGTAAATACCAGAATAGCAGGTTTCCCTTAGGCATGCCATGCTTCAGCCTCTTCAGCAGTAAATACAATTTGGCCGTCAGCAGCCCAAGGTGATGCTGGTAAGAGCATCTCCACTCGTTGGCCTAACCCAGGCGAAATCCGGACCTTTTTTTGGCCGGACGAAACAAGTTTTTGGCCTGAATACGTCCAGTTTCCCACTCGCGTACCCATGCGAGTTTTCGCGTTTGGCTAAAATTTAACAAATTTCGGCAAACTTTGGGCGAACTTTGGGCGAATATAAGCGGTTTTGGGCGAATATGGGCGAACTTTGGGCGAATATGGTCGATACGGATGAACTTTGGGCGAATATGGGCGAACTATGAGCGAACTTTGGGCGAATATGGGCGATACAGACGAACTTTGGGTGAATATGCCCGAATTTTGGGCGAACTTTGGGCAAATATGGTCTATATGGGCGAAATTTGGGTGAATATGGTCGATACGGACCAACTTGGGGCGAATATGCCCGAATTTTGGGCGAACTTTGGGCGAATATGGTCTATATGGACGAACTTTGGGCGAATTTTGGACGAATATGGGCGATACGGAGGAACTTTGGGCGAATATGCCCGAATTTTGGGCGAACTTTGGGCGAATATGGTCTATATGGACGAACTTTGGGCGAAATTTGGACGAATATGGGCGATACGGAGGAACTTTGGGCGAATATGCCCGAATTTTGGGCGAACTTTGGGCGAATATGATCTATATGGACGAACTTTGGACGAATATGGTCTATATGGACGAACTTTGGGCGAATATGGGCGAATTTGGGCGAATATGGGCGAACTTTAGATGAATAAGGGCGAATATATGCTGACTGGGCGGGTCCACTCGCCGAATTCGCTTCGTCCGAAGTTCTCAGGGCGTACCTAGGATCCTGGGTATGGCCTGGGTAGGCCGGACCAAAACACGCCGAAATCCGGACAAAAACAGGGCCCTGGGTACGCGACTGGGCCGATTTTCGGTGTCCGGACCGAATTTCGGTGTCCTGGGTAGGCGAGTGGAGATTCTCTAAGCTTGTGGTAATAACTTTGCCTTTGTATGAAGTAGTCCCGGGGTTCGCAAACTGGTTTTCATAGCATAAGAGTAATAAAACTTTGTCAATGTATTGCCACTATTGGTTTATGAAGTGAATCTGAAATAAGGGTGTCAAAATAAAGTTGCCAACACAATTACATGTGATTAAGTTTGAATTGTATGTAAAAAAAACTGATATTGAAGTTGATACCATACGGAAGAAAATGAGAAAATCAAACTTGATATATTTGCAAGGTAATGAATGCATTTTCATCTATTCAAGCGACGTAGTTATTGTGTAACATGAATAAGTAAATCACATGTATTCTGAAATAGTAGAAAAAAATTGGTTATGTTGTCTAGTGCATGGAGTTTGACAGTTATCTTATACGTGTGGATGAAGAAGCAGGTCGAGGTGACCTAGTTCTACCATCTTAATCGTTGTATTGCGATTAACAAGAGCCTCATTAACCATGTCTACACCAATTTTCGCCTTTGCCCGTACGCTTTCCTGTCATGTACTGTAGCATCCAGAGCCTATTTTCTTGAACAGTAAATTCGATATCCTGCATTACACATGGAAAATGTAGGTTACTTGTCATGAAAATAGTAGGGATGCAAGTTAATAGTTTCGATCAAACATACAGAGAGTAGGACAATCAAATAGCACTAAGGTAGGCAAGTTATTGAAGAAATCACTGATGGTGCTTGAATATGATTCGTTAATACACATTTGTTTGAGCAAGAAAATGTTGTTTGGGACGTAAAGTTTATAAAAAAAAAGTGGAATCAAATAGAGTCAGGAACAATCCATACCTTATCTTGATATATTTCATGGAAATAGGAGCTATGTTGAAGAGGAATGATCCACGTCTCAAATGGATAAGATGATGCAAAAGGTACAATTGCAGAAAATATGCGTGTCTCGCTGACCAAAATATCCTGTGATTGAATTTCACAAAGGCTGCACTTTCCCGACCTCTCAAAAAACACCTTCATGCAGTTTAGCCGGGAGGTAACTGATGGAGGGACAAAAGGAGTTCCTATCATCTGGCTGTGTGAATGTGCCATCGAGGCTCAAGCAGATGCCCCGTGGTTCTTAAACAACTAAGCAATTTCAAAACAACAGAGATTTCAGCATAATAAGAGGAATTTGCCAACGCACAATACAAGCTGCAGTAGACGAAGTAACTCAAGTAGCTAAACATATAGACAAATTAAGGGCTATTATTTATTGGACTTGGTTAGAATGGTACAAAACCACGATTTTGCCAATGCACTCCTAAATCTTGGTTAGAATGGTACAAAACAATTCTTGGTTAGAATGGTACAAACACCATGAACAAAACTTACTCTGTGATTCAAGAACTAATCCGTAACACATGAAATTTAGACATCTCAAAATTCTCGAGAACCAGAATATTCAATGGGTCGAAAAATAAATAGAAAAAAAGCGTAGGTATATGTATCCCATTATTATGGTTTATTCCTTGTCAATACTATTCTACTCATAAGCTCCATCCTCACAAAATTTCGGCACCAAAGGCTCACTTTTACGGTATATGAAGCACAAAAAGGGAAGAACCATGAAAAAATCCCGTTGTATATGTTTATTAGAGACCAAGGAAAAGATAGATTATGCCAAAAAGGGTACCCTGATAGCAGATGTTGGACCGCTGCTGCTTGCTTGAACAGGTTTAAGAAGCATGTCGATCTAGCCTCCCTGTCTATCTATTAGTCCAAAGGCTCACTTTTACGGTATATGAAGCACAAAAAGGGAAGAACCATGAAAAAATCCCGTTGTATATGTTCATTAGAGACCAAGAAAAAGATAGATTATGCCAAAAAGGGTACCCTGATAGCAGATGTTGGACCGCTGCTGCTTGCTTGAACAGGTTTAAGAAGCATGTCGATCTAGCCTCCCTGTCTATCTATTAGTTATACAAATCAGATAGACAATATTTTTTCCTGCATAATTGTAGATATGATTGATTAATGGTATTCTCCCCTGATTTGGCTGAAAGGAATGACACATTGATGTCTACGCACTTCTATTCTTGTAGACAGTTGTTGGGCCTCCAAGTGCAGAGGTTTGTAGAACAGCAGCAAATTTTCCTTAAGTGGATTACCCAAGGTTTATCGAACTCAGGAAGGAAGTGGTCAAAGGTATTCCCTCTCAAGCAACCCTGCAATCAAGATACAAAAAGTCTCTTGTGTCCCCAACACACCCAATACACTTGTCAGGTGTATAGGTGCACTAGTTCGGCGAAGAGATAGTGAAATACAAGTGGTAACGGTGCCAGAAAAGAGCTTATGGTGAGGTAAAGACTAAAGGCAACAAAAAGGAAACAAGCAAACATGCAACAGATCTAGTAGCAAACGGTGTTTCAATGCTTAGAAACAAGGCCTAGGGATCATACTTTCACTAGTGAACACTCTCTCATATAAATATCCTCTCTTCATAATACTACTCTTAACTACTCTCCGGTTGGACACCCTAATCCATGGTAGGGCTATAACAGCACACCTCAAAGTCCGTATTCCCCAATCTAGATACCCCACACTATCACCTTGAGCGCTAGATGGTTCCAACAAACACCACAATTTCATAGAGACATCCAACTCCAAATATAACTCATAACAAATATTTAATCTAGCCAAAGTACCACACACGGTATGCCCGCTGTCACTTTCACACACGTGGGGAAAAGCATAGATCTATTAAAGCACAAATAGTATTTATGTAGACTCAAGCCTAAGTGCCACCATGACGTGCACGCTGTCACTTTCACACACATGGGGAGAGTAGAGATCTAATGAAGCACTTGAGTAGCAAGGTAGATCTACTTGATTACAAAGCTCATGACCACAAGATCATGCATAGAGAGAGATGAACACATAGCTACCGGTAGAGCCCTTAGCCCTGAGGAAGAATTACTCCCTCCTCATCATGGGAATCAGCAATGGTGATGAAGATGGCGATGGAGATCGATGAAGATGTCTCCAGGGGCACTTCTCCGTCACGGCAGGGTGCCGGAACAGAGACTTTCTGTCCCCCGAATCTCCCCTTCGGCGGCCGCGGTGCGGCAGAGGTTTTCGTGGATTTCTTATGGATTCCCTAGGGTTTTTGGGTCGGATGCTTCTTATAGGCGCAGGAATCAAGGTCGGTGGGGGTCCAGGGTGATGGGTTTCGCGGCATAGTAAATCAAAATTTTCTACGGATGCGAACAGAGGGAAAGCCAAGATCTAATCTAGGAGATGCAATCAACGAGAGAGATTGGATTAGATCTTCATACCCTTGAAGATTCGCACAGCGGAACGTTCGTCGGAACGTGGGTGATGTAGTCGTACTCGCTTCTCCTCCTCGCGATCCGATCCGATCTAGCACCACAAGTGGCGGTGCCTCCGTGAGATGCACATGTGTAGCACCTCGACGTCTCCTCCTTCCTCGGACCAGCAAGTATGGTGGAGAGATAGATTGGATCTACAACACGACGGCGTGGTGTATATGGTGGAGAATTTCTGCAGCAGGGCTTCGCCTACAAGCAGTCGGGAGGGAGAGAGGAAAGCTAGCAAGGCGGCTAGGGTTTGGAGGAGAGGTGTGTGGGGTTGGTGCGCCCCCACCCCTCTTTATATAGAGGGGGGGCGCAGCCCTAGCCCCTCCCCCAAGCCCAAAGGATAAGGAGTGGGGGGCATGGACTCTCCCCTCTTCTAGAAACCCTATCTCTAGTTTAAACGATTTAAACTCTCTAGGATCGGCTGGGCCCTATGGGGCCTTGTGCCCCTGGCCCAATGCGGCCAGGACACTCCCTCATAGGCCCATGCCCCCTCCCGGAAGGTGGGGCCACGTTGGTCCCCTTCCGGAAGGTTCTAGAAGCTTCCGGTACAATACCGATTAACCCGGAACAATTCCGAACTCCAAAAACTGCATTGCCTTATATGAATCTTATTCTCCGGACCATTCCGGAACCTCTCGTGATATCCCGGATCCCATCCGAGACTTCGAACAAAAATTCATAAACCAATTATCCAATCTATCCTAGCGTCGAGACACGTTAAGTGTGTGACCCTGCGGGTTCGAGAATATGCAGACATGATCTTCTATCAATAATCAACAGCGGGGTCTGGGCACCCATATTGACTCCCACACATTCATCGATGATCATATCGGATGAACCACGATGCCAGGATTCAATCAATCCCATATATATATTCCCTTCGTCTCGCGATATTTTACTTGCCCGAGATTCGATCGTCGGTACCGTCATACCTAGTTCAATCTCGTTCACAGCAAGTACTTTACTCGTTCCGTAATCCGATATCACTTTGTGATTAACTCCTTAACCACATGCTTGCAAGCGGTGTTGATATCGATTACCGAGTGGGCCCGAAGTATATCTCTCCGACTTGGGAGGGACAAATCCCATCTCGATACATACAACCCAATAGATACTTTCCGATCACCTGAGAGACACCTTTATGATCACCCTCTCATAGGATGACGTTTGATGACCTCAAAGCTTTCTTCCGATACCAGGGAGTTGTATTATCTCATGGTCTAAGGAATACAATATTTGACATAGGAAAAGCTTCGCAAAGATGAACACGATGATACGATCTAATTTCTTCGCTTAGTTTGGGTCTGTCCATCATATCATTCTCCAATGTTATGATCTCATTATCAATTGACAACTCATGTCTATGGTTAGGAAACCTTAACCATCATTGATCAATGAGCTAGTCCATAGAGGCGTACTAGGGACACAGTGTTGTTCACAAACCACACAAGTATTAAAGTTTCCGCTTAATACAATTCTAGCATGGAATATAAACTTTATCATGAACAAGAATTATAATAATAACATCTTTATTATTGCCTCTAGGGCATAATTCCAACAGTCTCCCACTTGCACTAGAGTCAATAATCTAGTTTACATCTGGCAACAATCTCACACCCATGGCACTGAGGTGTTGATCATGTTTTACACGTGGAAGAGGTTTAGTCAATGGATCTGCGACATTCAGATCCGTATGTACTTTGCTAATCTTCAGATTTCCATCTGCTATATAATCTCGGATTATATGAAACTTGCAGTTGATATGCTTGGTCTTTGGATGATATCTTGGTTCCTTAGCAAGTGCTATGGCGCCAGTGTTGTCACACAATATCTCCAGTGGGTCCAATGCACTTGGAACTACGCCAAGCTCAGTGATGAAGTTTCTGATCCAAAATCCTTCACTTGACGCTTCTGCAGCAGCCATGTATTCCGCTTCCACTATAGATCCCGCGATCATGCTTTGCTTGAAGCTTCTCCAGCTCACAGCTCCTCCATTCAAAATATAAACGTATCCTGTCTGAGATTTGGAATCATCCTTGTCGGTGTCAAAACTAGCGTCGACGTAACCTTTTACGACAAGCTGTTCATCACCCCCATAGATTAAGAACATTTCTTTAGTCCTATTTAGGTACTTTAGGATGTTCTTCACGGCTGTCCAGTGTTCCACTCCTGGATCACTTTGATATTTGCTCGTCAAACTAAGAGCATTGGACACATCCGGTCTAGTACACAGCATGGCATACATGATGGAACCTATGGCCGAGGCATAAGGCACTTTGCTCATAGCTTCCCTATCATTTACCGTAGCTGGACACTGAGCCTTGCTCAATATCTTACCTGACAACATAGGCACTGAACCTTTCTTTGCCTTATCCATTCTGAACCTTTTCAGAACTTTGTCTAGGTATGTACTCTGGCTTAAAGCTATTAGGCGTCTTTGTCTATCTCTATAGATTTTGATGCCCAATATATAAGCAGCTTCACCTAGGTCTTTCATTGAAAAACACTTGTTCAAATATCTCTTCACATCGTTAAGCATGTTGATGTCATTTCCAATAATCAATATGTCATCCACATATAGTACCAGAAACGTCACCGAGCTCCCACTCACTTTCTTGTAGATATAAGCTTCGTAGCAATTTGGAACAAATCCAAAGCTCTTGATCACTTGATCAAAACGAAGGTTCCAACTCCGAGATGCTTGCTTCAGTCCATAAATGGAACGCTGAAGTTTGCATACTTTACTAGCATCCTTAGGATCGACAAAACCTTCGGGTTGCATCATATACAACTCTTCATCAATGTTCCCATTGAGGAAAGCAGTCTTGACATCCATCTGCCATATTTCATAATCATGAAACGCAGCAATTGCTAATAAAATCCGAATGGACTTAAACATCGCTACGGGAGAGAAAGTCTCATCGTAGTCAACACCTTGAACTTGTCGAAAACCTTTTGCGACAAGCCGTGCTTTATAGACGGTAACATTACCATCCGCGTCCGTTTTCTTCTTGAATATCCATTTGCACTCAACGGCCTTTCGGTCGCTAGGAGGATCCACCAAAGTCCATACTTGGTTTTCGCTCATGGATCCCAATTCGGATTTCATGGCTTCCAGCCATTTCTCAGAGTCTGGGCTCATCATCGCTTCCTCATAGTTCGTAGGTTCACTGTCTTCTACAAGCAAGACAGTCAAGACAGGGTTGCCGTACCACTCAGGAGGGGCACGCGACCTTGTCGACCTGCGACGTTCAGTAGCAGGATCGTCTGAATCTTCATGATCCTTGTCATTAGCTTACTCTATCGTTGGTGCAGGCGGCACTGGAACAATTTCAGGTGCTGCGCTACTCTCCAATTCAATAGAAGGTTCAATAACCTCGTCAAGCTCTACTTTCCTCCCACTCACTTCTTTCGAGAGAAACTCCTTCTCAAGAAAGGAACCGTTCTTTGCGACAAACACTTTGCCTTCGGTTCTGTGATAGAAGGTATACCCAATAGTTTCCTTAGGGTATCCTATGAAGACGCATTTCTCCGCTTTGGGTTCGAGCTTGTCCGGCATCAACTTCTTGACGTAAGCTTCGCATCCCCAAACTTTAAGAAACGACAACTTAGGTTTAGCACCAAACCACAGTTCATACGGTGTCTACTCAACGGATTTAGATGGAGCCCTATTTAAAGTGAATGCAGCGGTTTCTAATGCATAACCCCAAAATGATAACGGCAAATCAGTAAGAGACATCATTGATCGGACCATATCTAATAGGGTTCGATTCCGGCGTTCAGACACACCATTGCGCTGTGGTGTTCCGGGTGGCGTGAGTTGTGAAACGATTCCACTTGCTTTAAGATGCGTGAGAAAATCATAACTCAAATATTCACCTCCACGATCGGATCGTAGAAACTTAATCTTTCTGTTACGATGGTTCTCCACTTCATTCTGAAATTCCTTGAACTTTTCAAATGTTTCAGATTTATGTTTCATTAAATAGATATACCCATATCTACTTAAGTCATCGGTAAAAGTGAGGAAATAGCGATATCCACCGCGCGTCGAAACACTCATCGGTTCGCATACATCGGTATGTATGATTTCCAACAAGTCCGTTGCTCGCTCCATCATACCGGAGAACGGGGTTTTGATCATCTTGCCCATGAGGCATGGTTCGCATGTGTCAAATGATTCAAAATCAAGAGACTCCAAAAGTCCATCAGAATGGAGTTTCTTCATGCGCTTTACACCAATATGACCTAGACGACAGTGCCACAAATAAGTAGTATTATCACTATCTACTTTGCATCTCTTAGCCTCAATGTTATGGATGTGTGTTTCATCCCTTTCGAGATTTAGAAGAAATAAAACATTCACAAGAGGTGCATGACCATAAAAGATGTTACTCATATAAATAGAACAACCATTATTCTCCGATTTAAATGAATAACCGTCTTGCAATAAACACGATCCAGAAATAATGTTCATGCTCAACGCAGGCACATAATAACATTTATTAAGGTTTAAAACTAATCCCGAAGGTAAAACTAAGGAGAGCGTGCCGACGGCCATCACATCAACTCTTGATCCGTTGCCAATGCGCATCGTCACCTCATCCCTCGCAAGCCGCCGTCTATTCCGTAGCTCCTATTTCGAGTTACAAATATTAGCAACTGAACCGGTATCAAATACCCAGGCACTACAATGAGGGCTAGTAAGGAAAACATCAATAACATGTATATCAAATATACCTTTGATGGTGCCAGCCTTTTTGTCCGCTAAGTACTTCGGACAGTTACGCTTCCAGTGACCCTTGTCCTTGCAATAGAAGCACTCAGTGTCCGGCTTAGGACCAGACTTGAGCTTCTTCTCAGCAGGAGCATTGCGCTTGCCGCCGCCCTTCTTGAAGGGATTCTTTGCTCCCTTACCTTTCTTAAAGGAGGGCTTGTTGACCATCAACACATGATTATCCTTCTTGATGTCCACCTCCGCAGCCTTCAGCTTTGCGAAGAGCTCGGTGATCGTATCAGTGGAACCAATCTGATTATGAGTCACTATAAAACTTTTGTAGCTGGGAGGGAGTGATTGCAGAACCCTGTCAATCTTGAGATCTTCTGGAATCGTGCATTCCATTTGCTCAAGACGTTGAGTGTAGCCCGACATCTTTATGGCGTGCTCACTAACGGAACTCCCTTCCTCCATCTTGCAGTTAAAGAACTTCTCGGATATCTCATATCTCTCAGAACGGGCCTGAGTCTGAAACATGGTTTTCAGCTCCTCGAGAATCTCGAAGGGCCCGGGATACTCTTCAAAACGATTTTGAAGCTCCGGTTCCATAGCAAACAACATGGTGCTCTTAATCACACCATAATCATCTTTGCGCGACTGATAGACAGCTTTCTCATCAGCCGGCACAGTTGCAGCAGGGGGGTCAACTAACGCTTTCCCAAGGACATAGTCCTTTTGTCCGCCAGACAGAATGATTCTTAGATTGCGGAACCAATTGGTGAAGTTAGACCCATTGTTTCTAAGCTTTTCTTTCTCAGCAAAAATGTTGAAGTTGAAGTTGGACTTGGCCATGTGATCTACAGTATTTGCAAGTACAATTTAGACTATGTTCATGATAAATAGTTCAACTTAATCAAATTACTAGATGAACTCCC
This sequence comes from Avena sativa, assembly GCA_916181665.1. Lineage (NCBI taxonomy): Eukaryota > Viridiplantae > Streptophyta > Magnoliopsida > Poales > Poaceae > Avena > Avena sativa. The sequence continues at coordinate 433,904,409 of OV702280.1, forward strand.
ACTAAATTCAACATCCCTCAAGTTGTTTAGTGAACACGATCCAAATTCACCACACCTAATCCGATCATCACGAGAAGAGATGTGGTTTCAATGGTGGACAACAAAGTGTCGATCATATCACTCATATGACTCATGCTTAACCTTTCGGTTCTTGTGTTCCGAGGCCATGTCTGTACATGCTAGGCTCGTCAAGCTAGACCCAAGTATTTCTGCGTGTGCAAAACTGGCTTGCACCCGTTGTATGTGAGCGTAGAGTCTATAGCACCCGATCATCACGTGATACTTGGACACGACGAACTTTCGCAACGGTGCATACTTGGGGAGAACACAGTTTTTATCTTGATCTTTAAGTGAGGAATCATCTTATAATGCTACCGTCGCGATCTAAGCATAATAAGATACATAAAGGGATAAACATCACATGCATATAACTTTATGTGACATGGTATAGCCAATACTCGCGCAATGATCTCCATCTTGTGCGTTCCGGCATGATCTCCATCACTCCACCATGATTGCCTCCACCACGAATAGCAACTACAACTATTGCTAACTACTTAGCGATAAAGTAAAGCTATTACATGGCGTATAAGAAGTTGACACACAGGTCATACACAATTATAAAGACAACCATATGGCTCCTGCCGGTTGTGTACTCATCGACATGCAAGTCGTGAAACATTACAAAACATGATCATCGCATACAATATACACATCACATCTTGGGCCATACCATATCACAGAAAACACTCCCTGCAAAAACAAGTTAGACGCCTCTACTTTGTTGTTGCATGTTTTACGTGGCTTATGGGAGTAGATGCTAAGAACGATTCTTACCTACGGAAAGCCACAAGGTGATATTATGGTTGCCAAACTCCGGTGTTAATCCCATGACAACTATAGTGAGAGAAACTGACATCCACCAGCCGCATGTGTGGAACAAGCCACACGTCAAGTGCGGAGCCGGTCTCGCGAACGACGTCACGTAAGGTTGGCCTGGACCGCTTCAATATCACTATCCCGCGTCATAAGAAGAACACAAACAAGAGGCTTGCAACAGAAAACATCAACGCCCGCAACAACCATGTTGCGTTCTACTCGTGAAACACATCTACGCATAGATCTAGCTCTGATACCACTGATGGGTTTCGCGGCATAGTAAATCAAAATTTTCTACGGATGCGAACAGAGGGAAAGCCAAGATCTAATCTAGGAGATGCAATCAACGAGAGAGATTGGATTAGATCTTCATACCCTTGAAGATTCGCACAGTGGAACGTTCGTCGGAACGTGGGTGATGTAGTCGTACTCGCTTCTCCTCCTCGCGATCCGATCCGATCTAGCACCACAAGTGGCGGTGCCTCCGTGAGATGCACACGTGCAGCACCTCGACGTCTCCTCCTTCCTCGGACCAGCAAGTATGGTGGAGAGATAGATTGGATCTACAACACGACGGCGTGGTGTATATGGTGGAGAATTTCTGCAGCAGGGCTTCTCCTACAAGCAGTCCGGAGGGAGAGAGGAAAGCTAGCAAGGCGGCTAGGGTTTGGAGGAGAGGTGTGTGGGGTTGGTGCGCCCCCACCCCTCTTTATATAGAGGGGGAGGCGCAGCCCTAGCCCCTCCCCCAAGCCCAAAGGATAAGGAGTGGGGGGCATGGACTCTCCCCTCTTCTAGAAACCCTATCTCTAGTTTAAACGATTTAAACTCTCTAGGATCGGCTGGGCCCTATGGGGCCTTGTGCCCCTGGCCCAATGCGGCCAGGACACTCCCTCATAGGCCCATTCCCCCTCCCGGAAGGTGGGGCCACGTTGTTCCCCTTCCGGAAGGTTCTAGAAGCTTCCGGTACAATACCGATTAACCCGGAACAATTCCGAACTCCAAAAACTGCATTGCCTTATATGAATCTTATTCTCCGGACCATTCCGGAACCTCTCGTGATATCCCGGATCCCATCCGAGACTCCGAACAAAAATTCATAAACCAATTATCCAATCTATCCTAGCGTCGAGACACGTTAAGTGTGTGACCCTGCGGGTTCGAGAATATGCAGACATGATCTTCTATCAATAATCAACAGCGGGGTCTGGGCACCCATATTGACTCCCACACATTCATCGATGATCATATCGGATGAACCACGATGCCAGGATTCAATCAATCCCATATATATATTCCCTTCGTCTCGCGATATTTTACTTGCCCGAGATTCGATCGTCGGTACCGTCATACCTAGTTCAATCTCATTCACAGCAAGTACTTTACTCGTTCCGTAATCCGATATCACTTTGTGATTAACTCCTTAACCACATGCTTGCAAGCGGTGTTGATATCGATTACCGAGTGGGCCCGAAGTATATCTCTCCGACTTGGGAGGGACAAATCCCATCTCGATACATACAACCCAACAGATACTTTCCGATCACCTGAGATACACCTTTATGATCACCCTCTCATAGGATGACGTTTGATGACCTCAAAGCTTTCTTCCGATACCAGGGAGTTGTATTATCTCATGGTCTAAGGAATACAATATTTGACATAGGAAAAGCTTCGCAAAGATGAACACGATGATACGATCTAATTGCTTCGCTTAGTTTGGGTCTGTCCATCATATCATTCTCCAATGTTATGATCTCATTATCAATTGACAACTCATGTCTATGGTTAGGAAACCTTAACCATCATTGATCAATGAGCTAGTCCATAGAGGCGTACTAGGGACACGGTGTTGTTCACAAACCACACAAGTATTAAAGTTTCCGCTTAATACAATTCTAGCATGGAATATAAACTTTATCATGAACAAGAATTATAATAATAACATCTTTATTATTGCCTCTAGGGCATAATTCCAACACAGGGGGCCCACACCCCCTATGGGCGCCCCCAGGGCTTGACCGCTCCTAGGGGGGTGCGGCCACCCTGTGCCCCCCCCTCCGGCTCTGCTTCGTGGTTCCGTGTTGCTCCGAGGAAATAATAACTTTGACTTTTGTCCCGTCCAATTCCGAGAATATTGATTTTCTGCCTTTCTGGAACCAAAAACAGAAGAAAACAGTCAACTGGCATTATGGCAACTTGTTAATAGGTTAGTTCCAGAAAAGATATAAAAACACCTCAAAATATAGACAAAGCAAAGCAAAGTAGATACTAAACAAGCATGGAGCATCAAAAATTATAAATACGTTTTCGACGTATCACACATGGACAATATTATTTCGCCTACAGATTCTTTTACCAACTGGCTAGAAAATCCTTGCTAGGTTAATAGTAGATCATCGTTGGCACGGGACATTGACATGGGATATGAGCGTTTCAAACAAGCACCATGATGCCAATTGTTAATAGTAGATCATCATTGGCATACAAGCATACGGCTAGCCAAGCAAGCAAGCGCGGTCGGCCACAACAAGCAACAATCAGGATAGCAGGGATTTGCATTTGGAAAGATACCTTTCTAGGTGCCGGCAATGGGCATGACAGTGAGGTGACTCTGGCCAGAGGCACTGGCACAGGGAATTTGGTTTGTGACCAGCAAATTTACAATCATCCAATTTTCATACCTAAATATCAAAGGACATATGAGTAAATATCAAAGAGAAATTGGTGTCACAAGCCTCAATTGTAGTTTTGTTATGTGATATGAGGTAGATAAGCCAGGCCAAGAGCACTGGCAGCGCCAACGTTAATGGGCAAAAAATTACTCCACAAATAATCTGTCCATTAGATAAGTTTCAGTTTTGCACGTTTCCTATTTAAATAAAATACTCACAATGGTTCATCACTTTGTACGGATATGCAACATGCTAGTAACTTGAAAAAAGTTTCCTAGAGTACTTACGATCGATGTTTTAGAAGAATCGTTGTCTAACTGTTCAGCTTTCGGAGCACTGTGCATACAATACAAAGACCAAGAATATCTTGTAGTTCTCATATCCAACAGAGTTATTTATCCAAATACAGTAGTGGTCCTGCACATAAGAAATTAGTGAGAATGGAAAGTAGACAGCAGAAATAGAAGGATTGTCGCAGAATTAGTACTAGCGAGCACCATTTTTGGAACTTGCACACACGGCAATGGTGCGCACGTGGAGGCTTATAGTGGTCACATTTTGGGCAATATGTCAAATCACCACCCTGCAAATATAGTACAGATTAAATATCTCGAGAGAACAAGCTAATGAGAAGCTAATTTTGTCAACTATCATCGCATAACTGTACTCCAATTTAAATTGGCAGACAGGATTTCCCAGCTTACTGAAAGATAATGCCAACTGCCCATCTAAACATACTCTTATACCAATCTCCATTTCTTTTTTCTCATTTTTGGAACAAGGGATACTGCCAGTTTTCCACATTATGTTTGCAGGTAGTTCAAATAAATTAACTTTAATCTCTTCAAGAAGAAGCATAGTCGTAAAATCTTGTGTTGATTATATAACACATTAATATTCTAGTCGTTATGCTTCAACGTTCAAAGGTACAAAACAACGGAGAAAACAAAAACTTCAAAGATACATGGTACCAGGCCGAGCCAACGAGCCATAGTCGGTTGCTCAAGCAGAGAGTTACTTATTTATCACCATTCAAATTGCAACCACTTTGGAAAATGCAAGGTAATAAGTTCAAAACCGGAATTTGGAATACACTCACAAGAAAAGGATTAGCAACGCCAGGTGCTGAATTCCAGGTCACTTTGGTTCGCTTATAGCTTGGGCTTGTCTAGATTACCGGATGGAGAACACCTCTGGCGTCACTTTGGTTCGCTTATAGCTTGGGCTTGTCTAGATTACCGGATGGAGAACACCTCTAGTAGAACGTCTGAACATGTGACGCAAGGCTGCGCCGTGTGGTCTGGGGGAAGGAGCGAGAGGCACACTGAGGGGGGGAGGAGCACCGGGAACGCACCTTGCACTTGACCTCGTGGACAGGGATCTCGGCATCCTTGGCGTCTATGAGGTAGGTGGGCGACACCCTGCCTGGGTCTCGGGATGCTGCGGCGGCGTACGTGGCGAGGCAGACGACCGTGAGGGCCATGAAAGCGGTGGCGGTGGCGACCCCCGCAGACGTGGCGAGGCCGAGACAGCCGGCAACAGCGACGGTGGTGTAGCCGATCGCCTGGCGCCCCATCTACCGCCTGCTGCGCACACGCGCTGCCTTCCCAGCGGAGGTCCTGCTCGCCGCCACTCCTCGATGTAGAGGTGATGGGGCCATGGCGCGTTGTTGCTCCCCCGTGGCGTGCTGCTTCTGTTCGCGATGTTGCTGCTCCCTATACTGCTGCTCAAGAGTCCAGGGAGGAGGGGATTAGGGAGAGAGGATACGCGTTGACCGAGGGAGGCGACACGGCAGCGGTGGAGGGATCCTCACAGAAACGCCATGGATAAAGGACGAGGTCATGACAGGGAGGAGGGAGGGTGGCTGCTAGGGAGGAGGAGGGGCGCTGACCGCCGCACGCGGTAAGAGAAGGCGGCACCGACCATGAGAGGAGAAGAGGAGGTGGCTAGGGTTTGGGAGGAGAAACGGGAGGGGATTCATGAGGAGGACGGGAGGGGATTGGGTGGTTCAGGTGGTTTGACTGCGCGCGCCCCTCACACCCATGCCTAACCCACCCATTAATCGAGCAATGACTAAGAGGTGGACCAACGATAGGGCGGGACCCAACAGCAGCGAGATGCACCAGCAGGCGGGTAGGACACGGCCAGTCCATCACATACATGCGGGTTTGCAGGCAAATGAGAACCATTGATTTCGGATCGAACGACCCATCAATTCTAAATTTCGTGGGACATTGTACTACCCCCTCCAATAATAGGTTAGATTAGATGCCAGATATAACAAGGAGGGGACGCAGACAACTATTCACCCTGTTTCATAGCCCACGGGTCTGTCTAGGGTCCTGCAAGTACCAAACGCGTCCAACCGAACATAGGAGAGCGATAGTTGCCCAAAAAAAAATTGCAGATAAATCCAAAGGTTACCCAGGAGGGCAAAAAGGGGCCCCTATGGGCATCGTGTAAGTGTGGAACGATCGGCCGATGCACTCGTTGCACTATCTCAGTGTAGCTTGCAGTTGCATCAAGTTCACACTATAGTCTATAGACCAGGCACGGCACCCTAACCCCATCGTGTCTTTCTTACTATGAAGAACCGGCCAGCAGCCTATTTCTCGACAGGCAAGCAGAAGTCAGCAAGTGACGGGACAATTATGTGCACAGAGTGCTTGAGTAACGAACGGTGTAGGATGGTGACTAATGAACTCAGCCTAATCGGTGGAGAAGTTGTGTTGAAGGAGCGTTGAAAAACCCATTGTTAGGTGTGGCCAACCCCAATCTAGAACTGGTAGTCTGAGTCAGCCAGTGAGTGTGGACCAAACATTAGGCCATGCGATACCATCCATTTTCTAGCTCCCGGGACGGCGGGTGCAACATTTTCGTAGTTCCATTGATTTTTCACATGGTACTCTCTTCATTTAGCATTTCCTAGCTTCCATTCAATTTCGTTAAATTTTCAAGTAGCCACCGAAAATTATACTCCTTCAGTCTAGAAATAAGTGACTTGGATTTGTCAAAATTATATTAATCTAGACGTATTTTAGTGTATACATATATGCGAAACTAGACAAATCTAAATCACTTGTTTTTGGACGGATAGAGTATATCTTGGTACTAATTCAGTGCCCTGGATAATCATCGATACGGGTTGATTTAGTTTTGTTCCTTGCAGATGAAGATAGCCAGATAGGTCTTGATCGCATCGAACCTCAACGGAATGGTCCACCACCGGCCCTACTTCCTCTGCCCTTCACGTGGACACACATTCAACCTCCTTTACTCGTACTAATTTAGAGGCTGATGTTGATCATGGGGAACATCCCTAGCAATGCCATATTTCCCCGCTCGGTCCTTGACAAGTTCTAGAGATGTGTAGAGGCGCGAACAGCTTCCATCTACATGTTGGTTTGGTTATCCAAAAATTAGTGTACACTTCAATTTTTAAAACGATGTCTCAATTATTTGAGTTCTTCTTTTGTTAATTAGTTTGGTACACATGTTATGTGCAGATTTAGATTAGTTGTGTGAAATTGTATCCCCGCCCCCCAAAACCAAGAGTAAGAGATTGTACAATTGACCGTGCACGTTTGATCAGTTAGCCACCATAAACAATATAAAGTTGCATTCTACGTAGTTGTACAACTTGTTTGACTTACAAATAATGATTTTAGCAAAATTAGACATGCATCCTCTAGAATTAACATAAACACAACAATAAACTAGCCAAAATTGTTTACACATTTAATTCATACCAAACTATAAGACCATTCTAGAACTTTCTTCTTCTTTGGCATGCAAGTGCCTTCATTCATAGGTAAGGTTCCAAACTCAGAAGAGAAAAGTACTCCTTCAGTATAATTACTTCACTTTGAAATTTTTCTATGATTGCGCATATTTGATGGTTGGTTGGTTGCACAATATGTTTTTCGCAATTTTAGAATTCATGTTATATCAACTTAATAAATACAATATAGTTTCTCCAACAACATGGAAATAACATTTGCATTTGAAATAGATAAACAAAATAACACAAAAAAGTGGTATACAAATCTAATTCATACCAAACAATTGGACCTTTCTAGAATTATCTTCTTCTTTTCCATGCAAATGTCATCATCCATGCAAGATCCAAACTGGTAAAAAAAACAATGTCTGCCGAATTATTTTTCCTCCTTATATAAAGATACAAATGTTTGATTAACATAAACACAAGAATAACCCCACGAATTTTGTTTTCACATTTAGTTCACACCAAACTACAAGACCATTCTAGAACTTTCTTCTTCTTTGGCATGCAAATGTCTTCATCCATATGGTCCAAAGTCAGAAGAAAGAGTACTCCAAAAGTGAAATCACTTCCCTTTGATTCTTTTTTATGATTGTGCATATTTGATGGTTGCATAATATGTTTTGTGTAATTTTAGGTTTCATGCTGACGACTTAATAAATAATAATTTCTCCAACAACTTAGAAATAACAATTTCATTTGAAATAGATAAGCAAAAGAACACAAAGAAGTGGTTTACACATTTAATTCATACCAAACTACAGGACCTTTCTAGAATGTTCTTCTTATTCGCCAATCAAATGTCATTATCCATGCAAGATACAAACTGGTAAAAAAACAATATCTGCAGGATTATTTTTCGTCCTTATATAAAGACACACATGTTGGCCATTACAAAACAACCAACCAGAGATCCAGCCAACAAACCCACACCACTCTGTCTGTACTCCTCGAGGGACGAGCTCAATAATGGCTCGCTCCGGCGCTCTTCCCCTCCTGGCCGCACTGATCCTCGCCTTCGCTGCCGCGGCGACGGTAGCGGGCGCTCCGGCCGCCGCCACCGACTTCATCCGCAAGTCGTGCCGCGAGACGCAGTTCCCGTCGGTGTGCGTGCAGAGCCTGTCCTCGTACGGCGCGGCCGGGAACTCGCCGCAGGAGCTGGCCCGGGCGGCGCTGTCCGTGAGCGCGGACCGCGCGAAGTCGGCGTCGGCGTACGTGGGGCGGCTGGTGGGGCCGGGCCTCCGCGGCGGCAGCGGCAGCTCCGGCGGGGCGAAGAAGGGCAGCAGCAGCAGCAGCCCGGCGCGCGACTGCATGGAGAACATGGCGGACAGCGTGGGCCACCTGCGCGACGCGGCCAAGGAGCTGGGCGGGAACATGGGGCGGGCCGGGACGGCGGCGTTCCGGTGGCACCTGAGCAACGTGCAGACGTGGTGCAGCGCGGCGCTCACCGACGAGAACACCTGCCTGGACGGGCTGTCCCGCGGCGTGGACGCCCGCACGCGCGCCGCCATCCGGAGCAAGGTGGTGGACGTCGCGCAGGTCACCAGCAACGCCCTCGCCCTCGTCAACCGGGTCGGGTCCGGGCACTAGCCCGGCCCTCAGGCCCATCCATCCGCACATGGTTTGCTTCGCTACCTATACGCGCCTAAGCATAACTTTGGAGAACTTGGTACTATTCTGCCGCATGCTTGTGTTAACTATTTCAGTCTGGATGATGGTGTTCTTGCTGTGCCTGAAAAAATATACTCCATCCGTCCCAAAATAGATGTCTTAGGTTTTTTAAAATTTAAATGAATCTATATACTAAATAGTGTCTAGATTCATTTAAATTTTAACAAATTTAAGACATCTATTTTGGGATGGAGGGAGTACTAAGTACTACAGTACTAGCTAAGACAATTAATTAAGAGTGTAATTATATTGTTATAATTACTACGGTGCATCTGTGTTGTGCCGGATTCAGCTCAGAGTCTTTGTTTCTGGTTGGAATGATTTAAGTCTAGCCAGAATTGGCTACGCAGGCAGCGAGACAACCACGCACGCACCGCATGTGACCTTGCCCAGTGCTACTAATGCCAGTGAATGAGATGCCGATGTGGCCTACCCATCTGCTCAGGAAGACGGTAGCATCAGCTCATGTGTTCATATCAAGCCACTGACAGATACTCGTCAGAGATTCATTCTATTCCAGCGTTTGATTTCTTTCATCCGCCCGGACGGTGATGGTTGCCGGTCACTACATCTACGTGCGAGCCTGGGTTTAAGGGCATCTTCACCGGTCCAACGGGCCGATCCATTCGGACAAACGCATCCGGCTTGACTCATCCATGCATCTAATCTGGGGCTTGGTTGCGTCGGTTCGGACGCGCGCGAACACGTGGGTGTCCCTCCAATAATTTGCCTAGGCCCTCTCGCCAGTGGCAGAACAGACGCTCCTCTCCCAAACCTTCGCACTCCATATCCCGCGCCCTTGAGCAGGTGCAATTTTTGCCGCCGCCACCGCCGCTCGCTGCCGCTGACGCCCCGTGATATCGAGCGCCACCACAGCCACACGCGTTGCTGGAGTTGTCTCGACGCTCCGCAGGCAATCCCGCTGCCCTCGGCCTCCGCCTGTGGGCTGGGCGCGCGACACCCTCTATATGGCGCACAACCTTCTCGATCATTTGTCCGAGGTACGTTCGCCAGTATCTACCTCTCTTGGACCACCTTTGAAGACAATCCACAATCCTGGAGATGAGAAGTGCAAGAGGTTTGCGACAGAGCAAGAGGCCGCTAGAAAGGATGTCGAACGAGCATTTGGTGTACTTCAGTCAAGGTGGGCTATTGTTCGATACCCTTATAGAACCTGGACACAGAGAGGATGTGGAATGTGATGGCTGCTTGTGTCATCATGCACAACATGATCATCAATGACGAGCGTCATGATGGCATCTTGGACCAAGACTGGGACTTTCAGGGTCAGTTGGTTGAGCAAGAGCCAGATCTAGCCTCTTGTGAAGATTTCATGCAAGTGCATGAAATTTTGTGTCACGGGCAAACCCATAAACGGCTTCAACTGAATTTGGTTGAGCATATATAGGCTCGTGTAGGAAATCTCAATGTTTAATCCTTTATTTGTTTTGTGTAATTTGAATAACGGTTTAGTTGTTTTGTAGCGAACCATGCGAGCCTAAACTACTAAACTATTTATATGTAAGCACTATTTTAATTTGATCGCCTAATCTAGTTTATTTGTATTCCAAAAATTAACTTTATGACAAAATTTGCAAACATATGAAATCTCTGGCTAGCCCTAGCCAGCGCTAGGCAAGGAACAAATGGGTCATACCGCTGGACACGGTCGGCCGAACAGACCGGACTACGGTCCCAAATCGACTGGCGATCTAACCTAAACAAATAGAAACGGGTCGTTTGGTGTGACAGAATGGGTCAGCCCGGGTGAGATGCTCTAATTGCCCGACGTCTACTCTTCAGTCTTCAGGGTAGTACCTCTGTCGTGGCAGTAAAATATACTTGTCTGAATGTCTGGCCTGTTTCTACGCCTGGGAGCGCTGGACATAGCAGAATTTATATGCAGCTTTGGTGTACGGCATGGCGGTTCTTTGGTGTCCATGTGCTCGTGGCCCCGACGACCAGTGTCAGAACGATGCTAGTGGCCAGTGGGCTGGTTGCTAGCGAGGGGCACCGGGCACGTAGTACAGCTGGAATGGCAGAGATCTGTGCCGACGTGGTCTTGCCAAGTTTCTTCCAGCTGACAAGGAGCTTTGACAGCTGCAAAACTAATGGTCCGTTGCCAAACTTACCAAGACGTTTCGAACCCAGTGCATATCCACTGAGTCTGCATAAACGGCGGGTCGGTCTAGCACCACCGCCCCCAGGGCGCGTCGCCTCCGACGACAACTTGCACACAGATTCTTACTAGTTTTACCCCGGTCAGAGAGGTATCCACGCTACTGTAAAAACCCTCTTCGGTTCGACGTAAACAACGTCAGCAATCCCGGCCTGTCACAGCCCGCGACTAATGGGAGCACTAGTTCCAGGCCGTGAGGCCTCTAACGGCTAGAATCGGCCGTAGTCACTAGTCCCGGGCTGAGATCTTTAGTCCCGGTCCGTAATACCTGGAGTAGGCCAGCTGGTCTTTTCGTAGCCCGGGACTAGTTGTCCACCACTATATATTTTGCTTCCTGTTCTGCTGCCCTAAAGCATATGTTGGCCATTTTTCTCAAATAAGCAAGAGAGTTCATGCCATTTTTTCTCAAGATTTGTCAAGATTTAGTTTGCAACCCCTAAATCCAAAGCTTTAAAAGGTTAGAACTTCATTCTTTCATCTCTTATTGCTACTTTAGCTCTATAATGCTCTAGAAGTATAGAGATATGGATCAATGCATGCATGCTCTAGAAGTAGAAGGATTTTGATATATATGTGTAACAAATTTTGATTAGGCACATAGTTACTGAAAATTAAAATGTGTAATTTTAGAGTTTCAGAGCTTAGAATGGAATGAGGTTTTCACAGATAGAACAATAATAAAAAACTCCACATTTATCATGTTGATTGTTTTCTCCAATTCACAAATTGGTGCATGTAAATTTTTCAAAATTAATGCTCTAGAAGCTCTCAGTATAACTTGTAATAATTTTATCATGTTGTGTAATGGTTTTTGATATACTTTTACTATAATGCAGATGGTCCGGCTTCATGCCCAGTTATAATTGTTGGACCAAGCACGGAAAGAGAGGGGTTATAATGGAAGACAGTGAAGAAGAGGAGGAGGATGACAACTATCATGGTTTCCCTGAGTACGAAGATACTTTTATGGGGGATGCTGAAGGGGAGGATGAAGAAGAGACATATGCTGAACCCGCTGATGATCTTGGTCGGACCATTGCCGATGCACGAAGAGATTGTGAAACTGAAAAGGATAGAGAGAAGTTCAATCACATGTTAGAGGATCACAAAAAGTTGTTGTACCCAAATTGCGAAAATGGTCTGAAAAAGCTGGGCAGCACACTGGAATTGCTACGATGGAAGGCTGAGTGTGCTATACCTGACTCCTCATTTGAAAAGTTGCTGAAAATGATGAAGAATATGCTTCCAAAAGATAACATATTGCCCGCCAGTACGTACGAAGCAAAGAAGGTTGTCTGCCCTCTAGGTTTAGAGGTTCAGAAGATACATGCATGCCCTAATGACTGCATCCTCTACCGCGGTGAGGAGTACGAGAATTTAGATGCATGCCCGGTATGCACTTCCCTTTGGTATAAGATTAGACGAGATGACTCTGGTGACGTTGAGGGCGAGCCCCCTGGAAGAGGGTTCCTGCCAAGGTGATGTGGTATGCTCCTATAATACCACGGTTCAAACGCTTATTCAGAAACAAAGAGCACGCCAAGTTGTTGCGATGGCATAAAGAGGAACGTAAGTCAGATAGGATGTTGAGACACCCCGCTGATGAGTCGCAATGGAGAAAAATCGATAGAAAATACCCGGACTTTGCAGATGACGCAAGGAGTTTAAGGTTTGGTCTAAGTACAGATGGCATGAATCTCTTTGGGGAGCAGAGCTCCAGTCACAGCATCTGGCATGTGACTCTATGCATCTATAACCTTCCTCCTTGGTTGTGCATGAAGCGGAAGTTCATTATGATGCCAGTGTTGATCCAAGGTCCGAAGCAACCCGTCAACGATATTGATGTGTACCTAAGGCCATTAGTGGAAGAACTTTTTACAGTTGTGGCACGAACCCGGCATACGCGTGTGGGATGAGCACAAGCAGGAAGAATTTAACCTCCGAGCATTGATTTTCGTAACCATCAATGATTGGCCTGCTCTTGGTAACCTTTCAGGACAGTCCAACAAGGGATACAATGCATGCACACCTGTTTAGATGAGACTGAAAGTATATATTTGGAACATTGTAAGAAGAATGTGTACAATGAGCATCGTCGATTTATTTTGGCCAAGCATCCCTTAAGAAAGAAAGACAAGCATTTCAACGGTCTGGCATGTCACCAGACGAAGCCTAAGGAGCATACTGGTGCTGATATATTTGATATGGTCAAAGATTTGGATCAAATGGTAACCTTTGGAAAGGGTCTTGGCGAAAAATCTGTTCCGAAGGACGCTGAAGGACACGCACCCATGTGGAAGAAGAAATCTATATTTTGGGAGCTACCATATTGGAAATTCTTAGAGGTCCGCTCTGCAATCGATGTGATGCATGTGACGAAGAATCTTTGTGTGAACCTGCTAGGCTTCTTGGACGTGTATGGGAAGACAAAAGATACACCGGAAGCACGAAAGGACCATCAACGTATGAAAGACCCAGATGGCCTGCATCCAGAATGGTTTCAAGGTCATGCCAGCTACGCTCTTACCAAACAAGAGATGGAAATATTTTTTGAATGCCTACGCAGTATTAAGGTCCCGTCTGGCTTCTCGTCGAATATAAAGGGAATAATAAATATGGCAGAAAAAAGTTTCAAAACCTAAAGTCTCATGACTGCCACGTGATTATGACACAAATGCTTCCAATTGCATTGAGGGGATTCTACCAGATAATGTTTGAGTACCCATTGTGAAGCTATGTGCATTTCTCAATACAATCTCTCAGAAGATAATCAATCCTGAAGATCTACCACGGTTACAGAATGATGTGGTCCAATGTCTTGTCAGTTTTGAGTTGGTGTTTCCACCATCCTTCTTCAATATTATGACGCACCTGCTGGTTCACCTAGTTGAAGAGATTTCCATTCCGGTCCTGTATTTCTACATAATATGTTTCCCTTTGAGAGGTTCATGGGAATCTTAAAGAAATATGTTCGTAACCGCGCTAGGCCTGAAGGAAGCATCTCCAAGGGATATGGAACAGAGGAGGTCATTGAACTTTGTGTTGACTTTGTTCCTGACCTTAGGACGATTGGTCTTCCTCAATCGCGGTATGAGGGGACACTGAGTGGAAAGGGTACTCTAGGAAGGAAATCAATAATATGGAGGGACAGACATTCTTACACCGAAGCACATTACACCGTTCTACAGAATTCTATCTTGGCAGCCCCATATATCGAGGAACACAAGAAAATCTTACGCTCCAATAACCCTGGAAAGCATGACTCTTGGATTAGAGATGAACACATGAAGAGTTTCGGCGGTTGGTTGCAACATCTCATAGAAAACAACACTCTTGGAGATCAGCTATACTTGTTGTCTAGGTCACCATCTTCGACTATATCGACTTTCCAAGGGTACGAGATAAATGGGTATACATTTTACACGATCGCCGAAGATAAAAAGAGCACCAACCAAAACAGTGGTGTCAGCTTTGATGCAACAGACAACAATGGGTCAAAGACCACATATTATGGTTACATAGAGGAGATATGGGAACTTGACTATGGACCTACTTTTAAGGTCCCCTTGTTTCGGTGCAAATGGGTCAAGCTGACAGGAGGAGGGGTTGAGGTAGACAAGAAATACGGAATGACATCGTTGGATCTCAACAATCTTGGATACTTATACGAACCATTCGTCCTAGCCAATGATGTGGGAGCTTGGGATCTAACTAATTTCACATATTAGGGAGTGCCTCTATGACCAGTTTCTTGGAGATGCCGGAGGACTAGGCTCCGGCGGCATCTCCCTGAAACTGGCCGTAGTGGTGTCCCTGCTCTCGAAAACCATCTTGGAGATGCCTCAAACTGGCTGGAGGACTAGACTCACAAGGATGCCTATTTATAGTACAAGCAGCTCGGCATAGTGTCGACACTCACGACATAATGTCGACACTCGACCCCTATTATTAGTGATGACTCATGTTTTGTCCCGGTTGGTGTCTCCAGCCGAGACTAAAGGTTCATCTTTAGTCCCGGTTAGTGACACCATCCGGGACAAGGTCTTCTTCGTCATCGTCACCTGCCACTCCGGGGATCCTCAGCCCAGCCATGGCATATACCAGGGGTCACTCCGGACTTGAATTCACGGTGGGCGGGGGAGGGGTCTCCTGGAAGACAATGCCGCTACCGCCGGCGAGGGAGGGGCCTTCTTGTGGCTCTATGGCGGGTGGACTTGGGGCACCGTAGGCGAGGATGGTCTCCCCCGGCGATGTAGCGCATCACTCTGATGATAGTATGGTTCGCCCACCACAGACGGCGGTCGGCTTCGTTGTGGTTCACCGGGGCAGGCCATCACCCTCCAGCGCTCAGCATCCAGCCGGCGGGCTGCCGGTAGCCCGGCGGACAAGGGTAGCTGGAGGCGCACAGCGCCTCGGTCTCCTCGAGGGTCAGAATGGATCAGTAGGCGTTGTCCATTGTTCTAATACAGGAAGGTGTGGCTGTGTGGATAGCCATAGCGCGATCGTCCTAGATATAGAGGGAAAGGGCGAGAAAACTTGGCGGGAAGCTTTGGGAAATGGCGGGAAATATCTTTAGTCCCGGTTAGTGACTACAACCGGGACTAAAATCTCTCGTAAAAAGGAAAGGTTGGGAAAACTTGGCGGGAAGCTTTGGGAAATGGCGGGAAATATCTTTAGTCCTAGTTAGACATATTATTTGTTTTATTTGGATTTTTACAATAAAAGATATGATTTTCCAAAGTTTTATATTTGATTTGAATTAAAAAAATAAAAGTTACAAAGGACATAATTTATAAATGATGCAAACATATGTAGGGATATTATATTAAGATTCATTATATTTTTCTAATAATAATAGACATTTTATTTGTTTTATTTTGATTTTTATAATAGGAGATATGATTTTCCAAAGTTTATATTTGATTTGAATTTAATAAAAGAAAGTTTACAAATGACATAATTTATAAATGATGCAAACAGATGTATGGATATTATATTAAGATTCTTTATATTTTTCTGATAATAATAGACATTTTATTTATTTTATTTGGATTTTTATAATAGGAGATATGATTTTCTAAAGTTTATATTTGATTTGGATTAAATAAAAGAAAATTTACAAATGACATAATTTATAAATGATGCAAACATATGTATGAATATTATATTAAGATTCTTTATATTTTTCCTATAATAATAGACATATTATTTGTTTTATTTGGATTTTTATAATAGGAGATATGTTTTTCCAAAGTTTATATTTGATTTGAATTAAATAAAAGAAAATTTACAAAAACTACACTAGTCGTTGGTCGTGGAAGGACTCGGGACTAGAGGGTGCCTACGTGCACGAAAACGAAGCGGTCGAAAAAAAACCTCTAGTCCCGGGCGGTGGCTTGACCCGCGACTAAAGGGGGGCTTTAGTCGCGGGTTAAGCAACCGCCCGGGACAAGAGACCCTCTAGTCCCGGGATGTGGCTTGACCCGGGACTAAAGGGGTGACCCTTTATATACCACGCGCCCGCCCCTGGCGCGCCCACACAGCACTAAGCAAGATTTGACGATGAAGATGAAGACGAGGAGGCGCCGTCGACGCAGAGAACAGGGGAGGTGCTGCCCGGCCGATTCCCGCGCCGTCGTCCTCGTCTCCGCCCGCCCTGCCGTACCGCAGAGCCGCCGCACGCCGCATCGCCGAGCCTCCGCGCGCCGTGCCGTGCCGCCTTGCCGTGTTACCGCCCCGCCGTACGTGTCGCTCCACCTGCCGTGCCACACCGCATCTCCGAGCCTCCGTGCGCCGTGCCGCGCCGCCCCGCCGTGTCGCGCCGCCCCTCCGTGCCGCACCGCCTTGCCGCGCCGTTGTTCCTCCGGCCGCCCACCTCACCGGAGGTGGTTATTTAATTAGTCTAGTATTAATTATATATTTAGGTTTTTTATAATTAGTCTAGTATTAATTAGTAGTATATTTAGGTTTTTTTAGTAATATTTATTATTATTAGTAATATTTAGGTTTTGTATAAATGTTATTCTTAGTATTTATATTATTAGTATATTATTAGGAAATGTTAGTACTATATTATTATAGTTTCACCGTCGTGTCACCGTGCCGTGTCGCCGCCCCGCCGTGCCGTGCCGTGCCGCCTCGCCGCCTCGTCGGTGAGCTCGATCGAGAGGCCGCGTGGGTGGTTTTTTTAAATAGTTTTTTGTTATATTTTTTCTATAGTTTTTTATAGTTTTTTTATAGTTAGGATTATTATAATTAGGTTTATTAGGGTTTTTTGTTATAGTTTTTTTCTATAGTTTTTTTTAAATTAGGGTTTTTTTGTTTTAGTTATTAGGATTATTGTTTTACCACAAATAATATTAGGGTTTTTTTGTTTTAGTTATTAGGATTATTGTTTTACCATAAGTAATATTAGGGTTTTTTGTTTTAGTTATTAGGATTATTGTTTTACCATAAGTAATATTAGGGTTATTAATTTGGGTTATTGTTTTTTTGTTTTAGTTATTAAGATTATTGTTTTACCGCAAATAATATTAGGGTTATTGTTTTTTTGTTTTAGTTATTAGGGTTATTGTTTTTTCTAACATGTTTAACTCTCTTTCTGTTATAGATAATTAATTCATGGATCCATCCGAAGATCCTGATCGCATTGGTGAAGGTTTTCTTCAGGGCATGATAAGAGGTGAAATTCCTGTTAATATTACTACCGGCAAAGATATTTTGCTCAAGGAAGAGATATCCTCATATCTAAATCCATCCGGTGATGGACTAGAGGAAAACCTAATGTACCAAGGGGAAGACCGGATGGACGAAGGGCAAACAAATAACAACAATAATGATGGCCCCTTGACAGGATCCAGAGAGGTACATATATATAAAGCCTAGTGTTACCTCCATTCATTAACTGATCTAGATATATATTAATCACTCTCTCGTCTTCTTTTAGCCCACCGGATAGAAGCAATCGACAGCTCAAACGAAACGAGGGCCGAACAAAAAGTTGGATGGTAATCAGAGGTTCACCATCGAAGAAATAGATGATGATGGTGAACCGATTGCTCGAGAGAAGCACCGGAGGATGTTTAAATCAATGCGGGGTGCTTGTTAGGGACAACCTGCTGATCACCATCCAAGAATGGAATCAGTCAAAGAAACCCGGTGAAGAATCCAACAGCTATGTCACTGATGATGCCAAAGATGACCTTTGGCAGAAGCTCCTAGCGCATTTCATACTACCTCCAGAGTATGAAGAATTTGAGGTAGATGGTATTACCCCAAGGCTGGGTGGGCCTGAAAATAGAGCGAAAGTCAAGGAGTGGGCTCTGAGCAAGATGGCTGAATTGTACCGAAACCACAAGAAAGGTTTATACGCGAAATATGT
The DNA here is from genome assembly GCA_916181665.1 of Avena sativa. Lineage (NCBI taxonomy): Eukaryota > Viridiplantae > Streptophyta > Magnoliopsida > Poales > Poaceae > Avena > Avena sativa. The sequence continues at coordinate 433,922,975 of OV702280.1, forward strand.
CGCAAAAAAGAAAACTCCAGACTTCAAAGGAGGAAACGAGAAGTTGAGAGAACAGTGGCCCGATTTTGTATAGTACAAGCAATCTGATAAAGCAAAGGCAAAGTCGGCAAAGAATGCGTTAAATGCTTTCCAAAAGAAATATCATCATAAAATGGGGACAGGTGGCTACAAGAGTGTCGTCCCTAAGTGGGAAACTATGGAGAAGAAAATGAGGGCTAGAGGCGTCACTCCTGGTACAGATGGATGGCCCCAGAGGTCAAAGCATTGGTGGTACGGGCACGGGGGATCATTGGACCCAGAAACAGGGAAGACATTATTTCATGAAAAAATTCTAAAACCCTCTGAAGACCTTGTTCAAGCAATGAACGATGCTCAAAAGGGATTGTTCCGTCCCGAGAGAGAGAACGACAAGCTGACACGCGCCATAGGGAATCTTGAAAAGGGAGGACGAACACGAGGCAAAGGCGCCGGTGTCTCCTGGAAGAAAGGGTTTCCTCAGTATGATGCTAGTTATAGAAGCCGTCAAAGAAAGAAGGACCGGGAGGCAGACCAGATCTCCAGGGTAGAGCAGGACCTAGCTGATCTGAAGAACCTCATGCAAGAAATTAGACAAAGGCCACCGTCGTCAACTCACCCGCAGGTTGATGATCCTGCATTGGATCTTAGCCAGTGGAGAAGCAGCATGGCTTCCACGGAGGTCCGGGCTGATGATCAAATACTGCTGTATGGTGCATCGGCTCCTCACTACCCTGTGGATGATGTCAGAGAGACGGCACAATGTGAGCTACATCAGCCAATGAACAACCTGTCCTTCAAGGTGGCGATCGGCACTGCTTTACCTTGTCTACCTGGAGCACTCCACCATTCACTTCCGATTCCACCAGGCTATGCTCATGTCACGGTGGATGACATAGTGGAGGATTTTGCGGACCTAGAGATTGAAATCGCTACGCCTGAAGGCCTTACGAAACTAGGAGATGTCAAGCGCAACATCATTCTATTGAATAAGTACATCAAGTTTCCAGGCTCGGCGCCAAGGCCACCGACTCTGAGGAATCCAAGTCCACCCCGCATCTAATATCGTCAACCTCCAAGTCCACCCCAACCTGATTATCGCCAACCTCCAAGTCCACCCCGCCCCGCTGACGATTGCCACGGCAGGAGTACATCAACTCGATCTTCGCCTCCGCGCAATACTCGATCTCCGCCTCCGACTCCGTGCAATACTACTACCTCGTCGAAGAAACAGAAGTTCAACGCTCCCCCGTGCCCCACATCGAAGAAAGGTCAAACAGCGAAGATAGTCGACATACCGCCGGCTCTTCCAAAGAGAGCTTATGACAAGACCGATGAGGAAACTAACGCGGATGTGGCTGCCCAAGTTATGGCGCAATTTTCACCCAAAAAGCCTGAGACAAAGCCGGTATATGATGAAAAAACCAAAAAGTGGGCTAAGTCCTTTCTTGAGCAACCATCCCAGATATCGATGAATCTGGAATCAGACTATGACCGGGAGATTATTAAGCAAGCACAGAAGAAAAAAATCACAAGTACAAAAAGCAGGAAGCAAGTTGCCCAGCTCGGAGCACAGAAGAATAAATTGGTCGCCCTGCTCAAAGTCATTTCAGACCTCGACAAGGCCTTCAGAGCTGAAATGGATATGGACATGCAAATAATGGACCCTAGAGCCCGTAATAATGCTGCACTAATGGGAATCACTGTATCGCATGCCAAAGCACTTGCTACCGAAGCAAAAATGTCTCTTGGTCAATATTTAGGCTATGAAGATACGCCAGTGGGTAGATAGTACGGAAGTATGTCCAAGGGGAGCCTCTAGTCAGTAATGAGGAGCTCGCGCGTCTATCCACACATATGCGAAATCTACACGAATGGTAAATGTCGCAAGCAGGAAAAAAAGCATCAGAAAGATTGGTTTCTGGTGGACGTTAGAAAGGAGCATCACTTCAAACCATGCTCGATACAGGTTCAAATGACCGAACTGTTTCAGTTATACAACCAACGCGCCCTCGACAAATCTATCATTGGTTCATACTGTCTGTAAGTGATTTATTTCTATAATTAATTTGTAGCTCCGCTCGTTTATTGCATTTAATATATTATCCTAACTATATATCCTTTTGTATAATATTATATTCTGCAAAATGAAGATGCTTTTAATGCAAAAGAGCTAGAAGATACGATGTTGGGTGTAACACTACGGTTCTGAAAAGACCGTAGCTTCTATTGTGACATGCCAATCCCTGGATCGGTTCATCGGCTCATAATAGAATAAGATGAATAACATAGCAAAATATCCACGTATCATAAATAACGAAGATCTAGAGTATCATTATTACAATAAAGGCTTAGATCAAGGTTAGCTCAACTTATTCAAGTAGCAACATAAATAGAATAAATCCTCCATTCTTCAAATTGCCCACAAGTGAACAAGTCATGAGTGGAGTACCGTGGCCTAAATCAATCACTCAGAATCGAAATATCCCGCAACATGAAACGTAGCAGCCCCGAAGGGTAAATAGATGGAATGTATGGCAAGTAGAGCTATTAAAAGAGACAATAGAGCTAACAACTACATGCATATTTGGCAAGTGGAGCTGTGGCTAGCTTGCATTTGCAAATACCTTTGTCCTACTTTCATAAACAGTTTTTGATTTTCTTTGAAAAGATCCCAATTAAGTTAACCCATCAACACTAAAGCAATTAGGAAATTGGAATGAGCAAGAAACATGTCATGGAATCAATATCAAGCAACTCAGACATCCATAACCGGGGACACGGCTAATCGATTAGTTTATACACCCTGCAGGGGTTAGTACACTTTACCCATGTGACTTGGCCAGCCTAGCTCGTACCATCACTCTCATATTGGGTGATGATAGGGAGAAGTCCAAGAAGGAACCGTTCGGGAAGTAGCTCCCCAAACCCGACACGCACCGGTCCAACCTATCAAAATTCTACATCTCTGGATACGTGGGTTCGAGTTACCACAACCTACTGAGTCCAACCAACCGCCCATTTCATTATTGGCACATGGTTGTACACGTAAGCCACAAAATAAAGAAGCCAATCATTTTCTCTTGATACCTGGGTGCCTTTCCGCAATGATACCACAAAAACTTTCAATCCCATCACATCCAGGGAATTCATTGATTAAGTTGTTTTTAGTTTTCGCAAACCAACACATTTAGAAACAACTTTCAGTGATGTATCCAGCCCTCGTTCATCATAGCATGGCTAAACACATCTATCAACGGTGGCTCATCTACAGGGAAAACCCTACCACATAATAGGACATAGCATAGCGATAGTATTATCCTACACATGCATCTACAAAATACACAACAATGCATTGAAAATAGTAGGACAACATCATGAACAAAGTAGCATCTACTTGCCTTGGCTGTAGCGGTCGGACGAACAATCCACACACGAGCAAGCGTTGCACTCGTCACAATCTACACAATACAATTGCAATCACATAAACAAATCATACACAATCATAATCAACAATGACAATGTAAGATGCATGCATGACATGTTAGACATTGCTACAGTAGCTTCGTATATTCTTATTCAGTATACCTACTGTATGTATGCATGGAAATTTTTTTAGGTGCATAGAAAACAAAGCATGCAATTTTAAATATCCAAACAATTGAGCTAGAACCCAATTATTTAGCCACTGCTAATAAACTGTTTGTAAAATCTTGGAAAAATATCCAATGTGTAGGCAACCTAAAATAGAACCAGTACCAATTGGAATTACTCAAAAAGGTTTTATATAATTCCCTGAGTAATTACAATACTCCAGAAGGCCTTTGTATAGATTATGAAAATTCCAATGCTGTAAGTCTACCCTTTTAATCCACTATAAGATTCCTTTTGTTCTTCTGATTCCAGGTACATCTTGTTTGCAATTTTTGGAGTCACAGAACTTTTTCTATGAATTTAATACTCTAAAAATAGCATTAACTCATTTAATTAACCAAGACAAAACCTTTCTGCAAAAGCATTAAAAAACTGTACAGAAATATTCTACGTGAGATACTGATTCCACACATATTTTATTTGCAATTTTTGGCCTAGTAGATTATTTTCTATGAATTTTACAAATTTATCTAAAATCTGCCAATTAATTCGAATTAAAAATAAATAGTCAAACTTGACCGTTTGACTACGCCTATGTGGCGCTGACCAGTCAGCGCCCTGGGCTGACTATTCAACAGTCCATCTGGACCGTTGGATGCCGATCGAGCGGCAGAGGAGACCGCGGAGGGGGGGCTCACCGGAGCGGCATCGGGGTCGACGGCGATGGCTTCTCCGGCGGTGGGCGGCGGCGGGGCGTCGTACGGTGTGCGGGGCGCGACGCTGAAGCTCCAGGCGGCGATGGCGGGGCTTCTCGCGTCCGCGGGCGACGGTTATCGGCGGCTGTAGTGGCGGGCGGCGTCGGTGGCGACGGCCGCGGCTTGCGGGGCGTCGGGCCTGCGGGGGAGAGAGGGAGGCGGGTTAGAGGGTGGCGGCGGTGATCCCCAGCGGGCGAGCAAGGCGAGGGGGAGGCGCGCGCGGCGGCGGCGCGAGCTTACCACGACAATGGCGCGGCGGCGGTGAACTCCGGCGAGGAATCGAGGGTAGATGGGGGCCGCGTTGGCGAGGGTTTTCGGGGGGTTTAGGAGGGGAGAGAAAGGGCTATAAGAGGGGGAGGTTCTCGGGCACGCGGAGGCATCGATCTGCGCCGAGTCGGCCTCGGCGTCCGTGCCAGCGCCGGCCCCGCGCTGACGTGTGGGCCCCGGCTGGCAGCGGCGCGGGGTGTTGGGCCGGGGGCGGCGGCTGCTGCTATCTGCCGCGCGAGCGGCGTGGGCGGCTGCTGCGGCTGCGGGGCTGGTAGGCCCCGGCTAGGCCAGCTGGGCCGTGGGCCAGCTGGCTGCGCCGGCTGCGGTTTCTTTTTTATTTTGATTTTCTTTTATTTTTTCCTGGTGTATTTTGTTAACTGAATTTTCAACAGAAAACTGTCTACTCTAAGATCAAAATTCAGATTGCCATAACTTTTGCTACGAAGATCCGATTCGGGCAATTCAAAGTGCTACGGGTTCGTGACGGAACCCTTTACGCACCTGTGCCATCAAAACAACCAAAATATATTATTTTTAACAGAAGCATGGTAAAACCAAGCATTCAAGTGTAGGTGTCAAAATGCAAATGCAAGTGATTTGTTTTGCCAAAACTTTTTCAAACTGAATTTTTGCAATGATGATCATGATGCAATGACATGAATTCTATGCAGTACCAAATCTAAAATTTGGGATGTGACAAGACTAACCCCTTAAGATGAATCTCGTCCCCGAGATTCGGCGTGGCTAGCAAATAGGTGTGGGTGGTCCTCTCGGATGTCATCCTCACGCTCCCAAGTGGCTTCATTTTCGGTATGGTGGCTCCATTGCACCTTGCAAAACTAATCCTCTCCGCTGTCTCGAGTATCTTGACTGGCTTCTCCTCATAGGTCAAGTCATTCTCAAGCTGAACCTCCTCTAGTGGCGACATGTCTCTCAATGGTGTATCCACCATCTCCGGATGGCACTTCTTCAGCTGGGACATGTGGAACACATTGTGAACGGCGGAAAGAGCCTCTGGCAATTCCAACAGGTAAGCAACCTCTCCTTTGCGTGCTAAGACCTGATATGGTCCAATAAACCGAGGTGCCAGCTTAGCCTTGATTCCAAATCTCTTAATTCCACGCAGTGGCGACACTCTGAGGTATGCTCTATCACCTATCTCATACACCACTTCCTTGCGCTTGGCGTCAGCGTAGCTCTTCTGCCTCGATTGTGCTACCTTCAGCCTGTCCCTAACCAAAGCGACCTTCTCCTCGGCGTCCTTGATCAAATCAGGTCCAAATAATTGATGTTCTCCTACTCCATCCCATAGCAATGGTGTCCGACATCTTTTCCCATATAGCACATCGAACGGTGACGTATTGATGCTAGTTTGGTTGCTGTTGTTGTAGGAAAACTCAGCATACGGCAAATTCTCATCCCAACTAGAACCATGAGCCAAGGTGCAAGCTCTCAACATATCCTCCAAAATCTGATTTACCCTCTCGGTCTGTCCATCAGCCTGTGGGTGGAACGCTGTGCTAAACTCCAACCTAGTTCCTAATGACTCGTGCAGCTGGCGCCAAAAGTGTGATGTTAATTGGGTGCCTCTATCTGATACAATGCTCTTGGGAACTCCATGTAGGCACACAATTCTGTCCATATAAATCTTGGCCAACCTCGCACTCGTTTAGGTTGTCTTCACCGGTATAAAGTGGGGTACCTTGGTCAAATGGTCGACCACTACCCAAATAGAGTCGTAACCTGACCTGGTCCTGGGCAATCCTGTGATAAAATCCATTCCCACTCTATCACACTTCCAATCCTGCACGGGCAACGGCTGCAGCAATCCTACTGGCTTCTGGTGTTCCGCCTTCACTCGGCTACATACATCACATAAGGCAATATGCTCGGCAATGTCTCCCTTCATGTTGTTCCACCAAAATCTGTCCTTTAGATCCATATACATCTTCATATTGCCCGGATGTATGGAATACAGCGAGTCATGAGCTTCCTGCAGAATCAGCTCCCTTATCTCCGGATCGTTGGGAACGCACAAACGATCTCCATACCACAAGGTTCCTTGCTCATCCTCGTGGAACTCTTTTGCTCGATCCTCCTTCATCTTTTCCTTTATTTCTTCCATCTCCTTGTCTCCTACTTGAGCCTTCCTGATCCCGTCCTCTAGCGTTGGTTGGACTTCCATTGCTGCCAAATATCCTTCTGACACTACTTCCAGTCTAAGCTCCTTGAATTGCTTGCACAAATCCTTGGGCAATTCCCCAACAGTCAATCCATTGTCATAGACCTTCCGGCTTAGAGCATCTGCTACTACATTAGCTTTTCCTGGGTGGTATTGCAAATTCATATCATAATCCTTGATAAGATCCAACCATCTCCTTTGCCTCATGTTCAGTTCCTTCTGTGTGAATATGTACTTCAGGCTCTTGTTGTCGGTGTACACATCGCAGTGTTTTCCCATTAGGTAGTGCCTCCATACCTTGAGCGCATGCACAACCGATGCTAATTCCAAGTCGTGCGTGGGGTAATTCCTCTCATGGTGTTTAAGTTGCCGCGAGGCATATGACACCACTCTCCCATATTGCATCGACACACTTCCAAGTCCCTGCCGAGAAGCATCACAGTACACTTGGAAATCCTTCTGAAGACCAGGTAAACACAGAACATGTGCAGTCACCAGTCGACGCTTCAGTTCCTGAAAGCTGGCTTCACACGCATCTGTCCACTCAAACTTCCTCTCCTTCTTCAGAACTTCCGTCATCGGCTTAGCAATCTTGGAGAAATTTTCAATGAACCTCCGGTAATATCCAGCAAGTCCCAAAAAGCTCCGAATATCGCCCACATTCTTGGGAGCTTCCCACTCAGTTACTACAGTCACTTTGCTTGGATCAACAACGACTCCTTCTCCTGACACCACGTGTCCAAGAAACCCAACAGTATTAAGCCAAAATTCACACTTGCTGAATTTGGCATACAACTTGTGTTCCCTCAGCTTCTCCATAATCAGTCGTAGATGTTTCTCATGCTCAGCATCGTCCTTGGAGTATATCAGTATGTCATCGATGAACACAACCACGAACTTGTCCAATTACTCCATGAATACCTTGTTCATCATGGTCATGAAATATGCCGGAGCATTCGTTAGTCCAAAAGACATAACCGTATACTCATATAAACCATACCTAGTAGTGAAAGCAGTTTTTGGTATGTCCTCCTCCCGGATCTTCAATTGGAAATAGCCCGATCGCAGATCAATTTTGCTAAACACCTTTGCTCCTTCCAGTTGATCAAACAAATCATTTATGTTCGGCAGGGGGTATTTGTTCTTGATGGTCACTTCATTCAGCGAGCGATAGTCCACCACTAACCTCTTGCTGCTGTCCTTCTTCTCCACAAATAGAACAGGTGCACCCCATGACGACGAACTAGGCTGAATAAATCCCTTGTCCAACTGCTCCTTTAGCTGTTTCTTTAATTCCTTTAACTCATCCACATCCATCTTATATGGTCTCTTTGCTATAGGTCCTGTTCTCGGCATCAGATCGATGAGAAAATCCACATCCCTGTCAGGTGGCATCCCTGGCAGCTCTTCCGGAAACACGTCGGGGTACTCCTTAATCACAGGCACAGTATCCATGCTAACCCCCTTAAGATAATTCAGCTTACACCTTCCCGGTCGCATAGCCGACTTGAACCTAATCCTCTTACCATCCGGGGTTTTGAGCGAAACCGCTCGCTGTGCACAATCTATGTGTCCCCCATGCATAGCCATCCAATCCATGCCCAAAATTACATCTAAACCTTGTGATTCCAATACTACCAGATGTGCAATGAAATTGTGTGCTCCAATCCTCACAGTTAAGTCGTGGCATCCCGCACTAGCTATCATATCCCCTCCAGGTGAGCTTACTCTAATAGACCCTTTTAGAGACTCCGTAGGTAACTTATACTTATCCACAAATGCCCTTGATATAAATGAATGCGATGCACCAGTATCGAAAAGTATAAGTGCAGGGTGAGTGTTGATTGGAAACTTACCAACCACAAGCTCAGGCTCATCTGGGATCTCCTCCACATTCATGTGCTTTACTGTGGCCTTCTGGTTGTTGCCTGGCTTCAGTCCCTTCTTCTCCGGACAGTTGTCTGCATAATGTCCCTTCTGGCCACACTTGAAGCATGTCACCTCACTCAGGTCCTTCTTCACAAGGTTGCGGTCACGGTTGTGGTCATGTCCACTGTGTCCTCCAGAATGGTGAGTGTGTCCTCCCTTGTGGCTGTGGCGGTTGCTCTTGTGGCTATCATGGCGATGACCATCGCCTCCATGGTTGTGGCGGTCATGGCTTCCATGGTGCCCATGGTTACTCCCTCCATGCTTGGAGTATCCATCATAAGAAGTGCGAGACTTGTGGTGAGAACCAGAGTGGTGATTGTTGCGCTTTCTCTTGCAGTTTTCCACCTGTTTGTGCTTCCCCTCCAAAATTCTGTACTTGTCCATAAGCTCTTGGAAAGTGGGACAATAAACCACCAGCAGCTGCACTGAAAGCTCATCACTGAGGCCATCCAGGAACCTCTCTCTCTCTCCTTTTGGCATCAGTGTCAACATCCTCAGGTGCATAACGAGACAGGTTGTTGAACTCGTCAATATATTCAGCCACGATGCGGTTGGTTTGGCGCGGGTTGCGAAATTCCTTCCTCTTCTGGCTCAGAACTCCTGAAGAAACGTGGTTGGTCCTAAATCCTTCCTCAAACATTGCCCAAGTCACAGTGTCCAGAGGGTGGGTGATCTGAAAAGTGTCCGACCATGAAGCGGCTGGTCCCTCCAGTAGGTGAGCGGCAAATCTCACCTTCTTAGCATCTGTGCACCCAACAGTTACCAGATCCTTATTCACTGAACGCAACCAGTCGAGAGAAACCATCGGCTCCGTTGCAGTAGAGAACTTCACTGGCCTTAGCCTCAGGAACCTTGTAAGTGCATCTCCCTGAGGCTGGTTGTTCCCATTGTTGTTCTTGTTGTTCCGAGCTTCCATGAACTGGGTCATCACTTGGGTCAGCTGTGCCTGAGCCACCATGAGCTGCTCCAACTCAGTAGGTTGACGGCGGGGAGGCATCTGCGGTTCAGCACAGGTAAGCTTAGAAATAATCGATTACGAAAATAGGATTCTACCCATGCATTATGATCAAACAACAACAAAGCAATCACAGACAATCTCAAGCAAGCAACACATCAGCAAACAAACGATCCAGCAACGTTCCAGGGGTTATCCTAGCAGTATATATCTACTGAAATAGTTTTTTGAAGAGTTGGCAACAGTTATCAACACAAAAGGCCAACAAAGCATTAAAAACAGGAATCTGCCAGAATAGTCCAGTAGTGTTCACGAATTTTTGTACCTGACTTAAACTCGTCAGGAATTTTTGCTGATTTTTTGTTTATACATTACAGAGAGTTTCAAACAAACCCTATTTTTTTAGATTTTTCACAGTTACCAATAAAATATGAAAATTCGTGCAGTACAGCTGTGTCAACAGAAAACTGCATCAGGAAAAACTCAGATTTCAACCAAAACTTGTCATAACTCTTCTATAAAATTCGCACAAATAATCCTGGGACATTGGAGTACACATAGGAGGAACTAAACACTCTTAAACTAACAGTAATTAAGTTTTACATTGATCGAGAATTAACCTAACGATTTTACCTAACGAAGACTAGTTGGTGGGCATCTATCTACTTCATGAAGAGGCTGCAATAGGTCCTCGCACTCATGCGTTGGCGCTTCTGTCCAAGAACCAACCATGGCGGCGGAGTATACACCTCTCCTGAGTCATCACTTGAAACCTCAAATTCCACCTCTTCTCTTCCTCTGCTGCAGCTGCAACAGCTTTATCTCCTCCACCATCATCGTCTCCATCATCAATATCCTCGTCATCATCATCATTATCGTTCCCACTGTCATCATCATCATCATTGTTGCCATCATCTCCATTGTTATCAGCAGAGGGTGGATTCATATGTGCTTGGAGAGCGGCAATCTGGGCTGCCATATCTTCAATAGTCTAGTCCCTTTCCTGGACGGTACCTTGGAGCTGTTGTATGGCCTGATTGTTTTCATGCACAGTCCCATTAAGCTGGGCTATGGTTGCATCCCTGCCTATCAGTGCATTATTAAGAACATCCACAGCTTCATGCAAGGTCTCTATCTCCTGTTCCTGGACCACCATACCATTGCTGGCAAAATCTGCTATCTCCTTTACCATGGTCACTTTCTCAGCTAGAGCTCCATTCTCCCTTTCCATATCCTCTATGTGCCTCCGACGGGGCGGCATGTTGTTCCTGTCGCCCGGGGTAACCACAACGTTCCCATTCTCATCACGCCTTCCGTAGTCATGGTAGGGTGAGTCTTCTGGCAGCAGGTGTCGGACAAGATGGCACTGGCGTGACAGGGCTTCATGCAGGGCCAAGTTTATTCCAAGTCCCCAGTTGTAGTATGTCTTGGTGTAGATCAGATGCACAGGGTTTGGTAAGGCGGCATCCTTGAAGATGAAAGTGGTGATCTCCCATGCATCCTCGCCATATCCATAGGTGTACAGCCTTCTTCCCTTGAACATGGGCAATGGCAATCCCAATGACTGCGAGAGCTGTGCCAACTGTCTTGCAAAGGGCCTTGGTGACTCCATCGTTGCATACTCAGTCCTGACTTCTCCCATCTATCAATTAAAAGAGGAAAGTGTGAGAACAACATATGGTAAAGATTTACGAGAGTGAAAGGCATAATATGAAAGACAGAGTTAATATAAGCTTTAATAATTCTATGGCTTCCTAATCCAAACCTAGGTCACAATCCTACAGTCAACACACGGGATCTGATACCATCTTGTAACACTACGGTTCTGAAAAGACCGTAGCTTCTATGTGACATGCCAATCCCTGGATCGGTTCATTGGCTCACAATAGAATAAGATGAATAACATAGCAAAACATCCGTGTATCATAAATAACAAAGATCCAGAGTATCATTATTACAATAAAGGCTTAGCTCAAGGTTAGCTAAACTTATTCAAGTAGCAACATAAGTAGAATAAATCCTCCATTCTTCAAATTGCCCACAAGTGAACAAGTGCCGAGTGGAGTACCGTGACCTAAATCAATCACTCAGAATCGGAATATCCTGCAACATGAAATGTAGCAGCCCCGAAGGGTCAATACATGGAATGTATGGCAAGTAGAGCCATTAAAAGGGACACTAGAGCTAACAACTACATGCATATTTGGCAAGTGGAGCTGTGGCTAGCTTGCATTTGCAAATACCTTTGTCCTACTTTCATAAACAGTTTTTGATTTTCTTTGAAAAGATCCCAATTAAGTTAACCCATCAACATTAAAGCAATTAGGAAATTGGAATGAGCGAGAAACATGTCATGGAATCAATATCAAGCAACTCAGACGTCCATAACCGGGGACACGGCTAATCGATTAGTTTATACACCCTGCAGGGGTTAGTACACTTTACCCATGTTACTTGGCCAGCCCACCTCGTACCATCACTCTCATATTGGGTGATGATAGGGAGAAGTCCAAGAAGGAACCCTTCGGGAAGTAGCTCCCCAAACCCGACACGCACCGGTCCAACCTACCAAAATTCTACATCTCTGGACACGTGGGTTCGAGTTACCACAACCTACTGAGTCCAACCAACCGCCCATTTCATTATTGGCACAAGGTTGTACACGTAAGCCACAAAATAAAAAAGTCAATCATTTTCTCTTGATACCTGGGTGCCTTTCCGCAATGATACCACCAAAATTTTCAATCCCATCACATCCAGGGAATTCATTGATTAAGTTGTTTTTAGTTTTCGCAAACCAACATATTTAGAAACAACTTCCAGTGATGTATCTAGCCCTCGTTCATCATAGCATGGCTAAACACATCTATCAACGGTGGCTCATCTACAGGGAAAACCCTACCACATAATAGGACATAGCATAGCGATAATATTATCCTACACATGCATCTACAAAATACATGACAATGCATTGAAAATAGTAGGACAACATCATGAACAAAGTAGCATCTACTTGCCTTGGCTGTAGCGGTCGGAAGAACAATCCACACACGAGCAATCGTTGCACTCGTCACAATCTACACGATACAATTGTAATCACATAAACAAACCATACACAATCATAATCAACAATGACAATGCAAGATGCATGCATGACATGTTGGACATTGCTACAGTAGCTTCGTATATTCTTATTCAGTATACGTAATGTATGTACGCATGGAAAATATTTTAGGTGCATAGAAAACAAAGCATGCAATTTTAAATATCCAAACAATTGAGCTAGAACCCAATTATTTAGCCACTGCTAATAAACTGTTTGTAAAATCTTGGAAAAATATCCACTGTGTAGGCAACCTAAAATAGAACCAGTACCAATTGGAATTACTCAAAAAGGTTTTATATAATTCCCTGAGTAATTACAATACTCCAGAAGGCCTTTGTATAGATTATGCAAATTCTAATGCTATAAGTCTACCCTTTTAATCCACTGTAAGATTTCTTTTGTTCTTCTGATTCCAGGGACATCTTATTTGCAATTTTTGGAGTTACAGAACTTTTTCTATGAATTTAATACTCTAAAAAGAGCATTAACTCATTTCATTAACCAAGACAAAACCTTGCTACAAAAGCATAAAACAACCATACAGAAATATTCTACGTGAGATACTGATTCCACACATATTTTATTTGCAATTTTTGGCCCAGTAGATTATTTTCTATGAATTTTACAAGTTCTATCTAAAATCTGCCAATTAATTCGAATTAAAAATAAACAGTCAAACTTGACCGTTGACTACGCCTACGTGGAGATGACGTGGCGCTGACCAGTGAGCGCCCTGGGATGACTATTCAACGGTCCATCTGGACCATTGGATGCCGATCGAGTGGCAGAGGGAGACCGCGGAGGGGGGGGGGGGCTCACCGGAGCGGCGTCGGGGTCGACGGCGATGGCTTCTCCGGCGGTGGGCGGCGGCGGCGGGGCGCGATGCTGAAGCTCCAGGCGGCGATGGCGGGGCTTCTCACATCCGTGGGCGACGGTGATCGGCTGCTGGAGTGGCGGGCGGCGTCGGTGGCGATGGCGGCGGCTTGCGGGGCGTCGGGCCTACGGGAGAGAAAGGGAGGCGGGTCAGCGGGTGGCGGTGGTGATCCCCAGCGGGCGAGCGAGGCGAGGGGGAGGCGCGCGCAACGGCGGTGCGGGCTTACCGCGACAATGGCGCGGCGGCGGCGGCGGTGAACTCCGACGAGGAATCGAGGGTAGATGAGGGCGGCGTTAGCGAGGGTTTTTAGGGGGTTTAGGAGGGGAGAGCGAGGGCTATAAGAGGGGGAGGTTCTCGGGCGCGTGGAGGCGTCGATCTGCGCCGAGTCAGCCTCGGCGTCCGTGCCAGTGCCGGCCCCACCCTGACGTGTGGGCCCCGGCTGGCAGCGGCGCGGGGTGTTGGGTCGGGAGCGGCGGCTGCTGCTATCTGCCGCGCGGGCGGCGTGGGCGGCTGCTGCTGCGGCTGCGGGGCTGGCAGGCCCCGGCTGGGCCAGCTAGGCCGCGGGCCAGCTGGCTGCGCCGGCTGCGGTTTTTTTTCTTTTTTCCTGGTGTATTTTCTTAACTGAATTTTCGACAGAAAACTGTCTACTCTAAGATCAAAATTCAGATTGCCATAACTTTTGGTAGGAAGCTCCGATTCGGGCGATTCAAAGTGCTACGGGTTCGTGAAGGAACCTTTTACGCACCTGTTCCGTCCAAACAACCAAAATATACTGTTTTTAACAGAAGCATGGTAAAACCAAGCATTCAAGTGTAGGTGTCAAAATGCAAATGCAAGTGATTTGTTTTGCCAAAACGTTTTCAAACTGAATTTTTGCAATGATGATCATGATGCAATGACATGAATGCTATGCAGTACCAAATCTAAAATTTGGGATGTGACATTGGATTCATTGACCCATATATCGTTAATGAATATACGTTAAATAATCACCCCAAGGACGTGGAGGAAGACCTGTGCAGGTTCTTAACCGAGAATAATTTTTGTTAAGGAAATACTGTTTCCTTACAACTTCAAGTGAGTGTTTATATATTGTACACATTTTATTTTTGCTTACTCGATGAGCTATGCATGTATGCTTATGCAAACGTCCGCAGATTCCACTGGATCTTGCTAAACATTCAAGTTGACAAGTCCCTAGTTGAAGTCCATGACTCATTAAGTTGGGACCAAGAGCAGTGGAGCGAAATGAAAGCAATGCTCCATAAGTAATTTCAATCATTATCGCATTATATCGGCCTCTTTCATTCATTTCCTGATATCAAGTAACTAATAAATCCTTTGTTCATTTTCTTTGCCGAGCAGGTGTTGGACACGGTTCAGACAGAAAATACCAGGTCCATTCAAAGAGGAGCTAACTTCTAAAATGGTGAAGAGTTTACAGCAGCCACCGGGAACTCATTTATGTGGATACTACGTCTGCGAGTACATCCGCGAGTTGACCAGTGAGCGAAAAGTTGACTCACATTATATTTATGGTTTGCGGGAGAAACTAGAGCCAGACCAGCGTATAAGAGCAATTCAATAGGAACTGGCGGGATTTATGATGAAGGAAGTCCTTGACGTACATGGAGAGCATTATGCGGAGGACATGGAACTTGATTTGACTTAGTGATATCCATGTAGCTGATATGATATATATATTCATCAATGACCATGTAATTTCAAAACATTTCTTCCTTTTGATATATATATCATCCATGTATGCTTGCAAGGGATCGATTATATAGATGCATCAACGTGTACTGTGTATGTACTAGCGTAGAATATGTGTACTTAAATATATGTTTGAAATTATAGTGAAACACAAAACAAACAAGGAACAAAATGGCAAAAAAAAGGAAATACACAATCTCTGCCGCGGCAGAGAAACACACAATTCTCTATCGCGACAGGAAACCTTATAGTCCCGGGTGGTGTTACGGCCCGAGACTAGAGGGTTTCCGCCCCTCGCGGCGCTAAAACAGCCACGTGGCTGTTATCAGTCAGGGGCCGCTGGGACTAGAGGGGGGCCTCTAGTCCCGTTTTCGCAGTCCCGGGCCCAAAACCGGGACTAGAGCCCGTTGCAGCCCGGGACTACAACCTTGTTTTCCACCAGTGTCAGTACCCATGTATTGTCAGTCGTCACTCTTTGCAGAGAGAAATCTGATCTATATCATATAATAATCAAGATAATATAAATACAACTAGATAATATAATAGGGTATCAGAACCATCACGTAGAGCACAAAAAGGCCTAAACAGCGGAGAAATACAATTGAGCAAAGTTATCGGGTATTCTGATATGTATCATAGTATCTTAGGAATTGCAAAACTATATATGTTGCCATGGTACCTTAGTTTGGTAGTATCTTCCTCGCATCAGGTCTCGGGTTGCCTCCGCCTAGGCGACTTCGGAGGCCGCCCATCCTCGTTGCCTCGAGCCCTCCAATACCCATCCCCGCCTGGTCGTTGCAACCGCCGTCGCCAGCGGTGGTGGCGGCATGCGTCTCGCCAAAGGCGGTGGGCACTTTGGTGGCGGTGCGTCTCATGGTGCTCCAGGCGGTGGGGCATGGCGTCGGGCGTGTCTGGTGGTGGCGCTGTGGAGGAGGTGCTGAGGTGGTGGGCGCTCCAAGGGAAGGCCGGTGCGGTGCCAGGGTTGGTGGCGACGCTTGCCTTGCCGGAGGCGGAGCAAGCCAATCTAGGCCCAGCAGGCCTGGTTGTCCTGCTAGTGGTTGCGGACGTCCCTGGAGCGACACGGTTCACTCGTTGGTGACCCCATGTGTAGCGCTAGTCTGATAGATGTGTTTCTCGCAAGTCTCCTCCTCGTCATCCAGTCAGTTCATCGCTTCCTCTACTGCCGGCTGGTGGCGTGAAGGCTACTGGCGCGCTTTGAATAAAGGTGGTTGTCCTAGGGTTCCAACTCATCCAATATGTTGATCTGCCGGATGCAAGTTCCCATCGATCTGGCTGGAGTATCGTGTTTTGTAAGGCTCCACCGGCGAACTTTATTGGGTGATTCATGCCTGGAGATTGCTACATTGGATGGGATTCGTTCGTGCGCACTTTGTTTTTCTCTGGACGTTTGGTTTCAAAGGGTGTGTTGCGAAGCTCTGCTGGCTATTACCATCATGAAGCACGCTTTTCGTTCCACGGTGAAGTCAGACGGTGAAGAATTTCATTGAAGTTGGGATCTGAGGACTAGCAATGATGGTTCTGGTCTTTGTTACGACAAGGAATTAGCTTGGTGTTTTGTGACTTGGAGCAACGACAACATAAGTGGGGCATCAGCACAAGAGAAGTTCAAAGTCTTAACTTTTGATGCAGCGCTGAGTTGATGTAGGAGCGCTTCGTTGGGAACCCAAAGAGCAAGGTGTGAAGCAGCACATGAGCAAGTTTTCCCTTAGTAAGAAACCAAGGTTACCGAACCAGTAGGAGGAAGGAAACGTCACACAGGTATTGCAAGCAACGCGGATACCTGCACAACGCAAACTCAAGACTTTGCCCCAACGAATCAGTGAGGTTGTCAAGTTCACCGGTTTGCTGTAACAAAGGATTAAAATGAAGGGAATATGCCGAGAGGCAATAATAAAGTGTTTATTATGTGTATTCTAAGTATATGATAGATGTTTATTTTGCATGCTATAATTGTATTAATACGGAAATGTTAATACATGTGTGTTTAATAAACAAACAGAAAGTTCCTAGTTTATGCCTCTCTCATAAACTAGCTCGTTGATTAACAAGATGATCAAAGTTTCCTGATCATAGACATTGGATGTTGTTAATAACGAGGTCACAACATTAGTGTAATGATGTGATGAACATTCATATGAAGTATAACATTACGATCAAAGTCATTGAGTTTATATTTCTATAACAACTTACGAAGTGATCCTAATCCTTAGACCATGAGATCATTGAAGGGTTTCGCGGCATAGTAAATCAAAATTTTCTACGGATGCGAACAGAGGGAAAGCCAAGATCTAATCTAGGAGATGCAATCAACGAGAGAGATTGGATTAGATCTTCATACCCTTGAAGATTCGCACAGCGGAACGTTCATCGGAACGTGGGTGATGTAGTCGTACTCGCTTCTCCTCCTCGCGATCCGATCCGATCTAGCACCACAAGTGGCGGTGCCTCCGTGAGATGCACACGTGCAGCACCTCGACGTCTCCTCCTTCCTCGGACCAGCAAGTATGGTGGAGAGATGGATTGGATCTACAACACGACGGCGTGGTGTATATGGTGGAGAATTTCTGCAGCAGGGCTTCGCCTACAAACAGTCGGGAGGGAGAGAGGAGGGCAGCAGGGCAGCTAGGGTTGGAGGGGAAGGTGTAAGGGGGTGGTGCGCCCCCAGCCCTCTATATATAGAGGGGTGGGCGCAGCCCTAGCCCCCTCCCCCAAGCCAAACCGGCGGCCCCAAGGAGAAGGAGTGGGGGGCAAGGAAACCCCCCCTTCTAGAAGGTCTATCTCGAGTTTAAACCTCTCTTGGCCGGCTGGGCCCTATGGGGCCTTGTGCCCCTGGCCCAATGCGGCCAGGGCACTTCCTCATAGGCCCATGACCCCACCCGGAAGGTGGGGCCACGTTGGTCCCCTTCCGGAAGGTTCTAGAAGCTTCCGGTACAATATCGATTAACCCGGAACAATTCCGAACTCCAAAAACTGCACTGCCTTATATGAATCTTATTCTCCGGACCATTCCGGAACCTCTCGTGATGTCCCGGATCCCATCCGAGACTCCGAACAAAAACTCATAAACCAATTATCCAATCTATCCTAGCGTCGAGACACGTTAAGTGTGTGACCCTGCGGGTTCGAGAATATGCAGACATGATCTTCTATCAATAATCAACAGCGGGGTCTGGAAACCCATATTGACTCCCACACATTCATCGATGATCATATCGGATGAACCATGATGCCAGGATTCAATCAATCCCATATATATATTCCCTTCGTCTCGTGATATTTTACTTGCCCGAGATTCGATCGTCGGTACAGTCATACCTAGTTCAATCTCGTTCACAGCAAGTACTTTACTCGTTCCGTAATCCGATATCACTTTGTGATTAACTCCTTAACCAATGCTTGCTAGCGGTGTTGATATCGATTATCGAGTGGGCCCGAAGTATATCTCTCCGACTTGGGAGGGACAAATCCCATCTCGATACATACAACCCAACAGATACTTTCCGATCACCTGAGAGACACCTTTATGATCACCCTCTCATAGGATGACGTTTGATGACCTCAAAGCTTTCTTCCGATACCAGGGAGTTGTATTATCTCATGGTCTAAGGAATACAATATTTGACATAAGAAAAAGCTTCGCAAAGACGAACACGATGACACGATCTAATTGCTTCGCTTAGTTTGGGTCTGTCCACCATATCATTCTCCCAATGATATGATCTCATTATCAATTGACAACTCATGTCTATGGTTAGGAAACCTTAACCATCATTGATCAATGAGCTAGTCCATAGAGGCGTACTAGGGACACGGTGTTGTTCACAAACCACACAAGTATTAAAGTTTCCGCTTAATACAATTCTAGCATGGAATATAAACATTATCATGAACAAGAATTATAATAATAACATCTTTATTATTGCCTCTAGGGCATAATTCCAACAGTCTCCCACTTGCACTAGAGTCAATAATCTAGTTTACATCTGGCAACAATCTCACACCCATGGCACTGAGGTGCTGATCATGTTTTACACGTGGAAGAGGTTTAGTCAATGGATCTGCGACATTCAGATCTTGTATGTACTTTGCTAATCTTCAGATCTCCATCTGCTATATAATCTCGGATTATATGAAACTTGCGGTTGATATGCTTGGTCTTTGGATGATATCTTGGTTCCTTAGTGAGTGCTATGGCGCCAGTGTTGTCACACAATATCTCCAGTGGGTCCAATGCACTTGGAACCACACCAAGCTCAGTGATGAAGTTCCTGATCCAAACTCCTTCACTTGACGCTTCTGCAGCAGCCATGTATTCCGCTTCTACTGTAGATCCCGCGATCACGCTTTGCTTGCAGCTTCTCTAGCTCACAGCTCCTCCATTCAAAATATACACGTATCCTGTCTGAGATTTAGAATCATCCTTGTCGGTGTCGAAACTAGCGTCGACGTAACCTTTTACGACGAGCTGTTCATCACCCCCATAGACTAAGAACATTTCTTTAGTCCTATTCAGGTACTTTAGGATGTTCTTCACGGCTGTCCAGTGTTCCACTCCTAGATCACTTTGATATCTGCTCGTCAAACTAAGAGCATTGGACACATCCGGTCTAGTACACAACATGGCATACATGATAGAACCTATGGCCGAGGCATAAGGCACTTTGCTCATAGCTTCCCTATCATTTACCGTAGCTGGACACTGAGCCTTGCTCAATATCTTACCTGACAACATAGGCATTGGACCTTTCTTTGCCTTATCCATTCTGAACCTTTTCAGAACTTTGTCTAGGTATGTACTCTGGCTTAAAGCTATCAGGCGTCTTTGTCTATCTCTATAGATCTTGATGCCCAATATATAAGCAGCTTCACCTAGGTCTTTCATTGAAAAACACTTGTTCAAATAACTCTTCACATCGTTAAGCATGTTGATGTCATTTCCAATAATCAATATGTCATCCACATATAGTACCAGAAACGTCACCGAGCTCCCACTCACTTTCTTGTAGATGCAAGCTTCGTAGCAATTTGGAACAAATCCAAAGCTCTTGATCACTTGATCAAAATGAAGGTTCCAACTCCGAGATGCTTGCTTCAGTCCATAAATGGAACGCTGAAGTTTGCATACTTTATCAGCATCCTTAGGATCGACAAAACCTTCGGGTTGCATCATATACAACTCTTCATCAATGTTGCCATTGAGGAAAGCAGTCTTGACATCCATCTGCCATATTTCATAATCATGAAACGCAACAATTGCTAATAAAATCCGAATGGACTTAAACATCGCTACGGGAGAGAAAGTCTCATCGTAGTCAACACCTTGAACTTGTCGAAAACCTTTCGCGACAAGCCGTGCTTTATAGACGGTAACATTACCATCCGCGTCCGTTTTCTTCTTAAAGATCCATTTGCACTCAACGGCCTTTCGGTCGCTAGGAGGGTCCACCAAAGTCCATACTTGGTTTTCGCTCATGGATCCCAATTCGGATTTCATGGCTTCTAGCCATTTCTCAGAGTCTGGGCTCATCATCGCTTCCTCATAGCTCGTAGGTTCACTGTCTTCTACTAGCAAGACAGTCAAGACAGGGTTGCCGTACCACTCAGGAGGGGCACGCGACCTTGTCGACCTGCGACGTTCAGTAGCAGCATCGTCCGGAGCTTCATGATCCTTGTCATTAGCTTCCTCTATTGTTGGTGCAGGCGGCACTGGAACAATTTCAGGTGCTGCGCTACTCTCCAATTCAAGAGAAGGTTCAATAACCTCGTCTAGCTCTACTTTCCTCCCACTCACTTCTTTCGAGAGAAACTCCTTCTCAAGAAAGGAACCGTTCTTTGCGACAAACACTTTGCCTTCGGTTCTGTGATAGAAGGTATACCCAATAGTTTCCTTAGGGTATCCTATGAAGACGCATTTCTCCGCTTTGGGTTCGAGCATGTCCGGCATCAACTTATTGACGTAAGCTTCGCATCCCCAAACTTTAAGAAACGACAAGTTAGGTTTAGCACCAAACCACAGTTCATACGGTGTCGTCTCAACGGATTTAGATGGAGCCCTATTTAAAGTGAATGCAGCGGTTTCTAATGCATAACCCCAAAATGATAATGGCAAATCAGTAAGAGACATCATCAATCGGACCATATCTAATAGGGTTTGATTCCGGCGTTCAGACACACCATTGCGCTGTGGTGTTCCGGGTGGCGTGAGTTGCGAAACAATTCCGCTTGCTTTAAGATGCGTGAGAAAATCATAACTTAAATACTCGCCCCCACGATCGGATCGTAGAAACTTAATCTTTCTGTTACGATGGTTCTCCACTTCATTCTGAAATTCCTTGAACTTTTAAAATGTTTCAGATTTATGTTTCATTAAATAGATATACCCATACCTACTTAAGTCATCGGTAAAAGTGAGAAAATAGCGATATCCACCGCGCGTCGAAACACTCATCGGTCCGCATACATCGGTATGTATGATTTCTAACAAGTCCGTTGCTCGCTCCATCATACCGGAGAACGGTGTTTTGATCATCTTGCCCATGAGGCATGGTTCGCATGTGTCAAATGATTCAAAATCAAGAGACTCCAAAAGTCCATCAGAATGGAGTTTCTTCATGCGCTTTACACCAATATGACCTAGACGACAGTGCCACAAATAAGTAGTATTATCACCAGCTACTTTGCATCTCTTAGCCTCAATGTTATGGATGTGTGTTTCATCCCTTTCGAGATTTAGAAGATATAAACCATTCACAAGAGGTGCATGACCATAAAAGATGTTACTCATATAAATAGAACAACCATTATTCTCCGATTTAAATGAATAACCGTCTTGCAATAAACACGATCCGGAAATAATGTTCATGCTCAACGCAAGCACATAATAACATTTATTAAGGTTTAAAACTAATCCCGAAGGTAAAACTAAGGAGAGCGTGCTGACGGCCATCACATCAACTCTTGATCCGTTGCCAACGCGCATCGTCACCTCATCCCTCGCAAGCCGCCGTCTATTCCGTAGCTCCTGTTTCGAGTTACAAATATTAGCAACTGAACCAGTATAAAATACCCAGACACTACAACAAGGGCTAGTAAGGAAAACATCAATAACATGTATATCAAATATACCTTTGATGCTGCCAGCCTTCTTGTCCCTAAGTACTTCGGACAGTTGCGCTTCCAGTGACCCTTGTCCTTGCAATAGAAGCACTCAGTGTCCGGCTTAGGACCAGACTTGAGCTTCTTCTCAGCAGGGGCAACGCGCTTGCCGCCGCCTTTCTTGAAGGGCTTCTTTGCACCCTTACTTTTCTTAAAGGAGGGCTTGTTGACCATGAACACATGATTATCCTTCTTGATGTCCACCTCCGCAGCCTTCAGCTTTGCGAAGAGCTCGGTGATCGTATCAGTGGAACCAATCTGATTATGAGTCACTACAAAACTTTTGTAGCTGGGAGGGAGTGATTGCAGAACCCTCTCAATCTTGAGCTCCTCTGGAATCGTGCATTCCAGTTGCTCAAGGCGTTGAGTGTAGCCCGTCATCTTAATGGCGTGCTCACTAACGGAACTCCCTTCCTCCATCTTGCAGTTAAAGAACTTCTCAGAGATCTCATATCTCTCAGAACAGGCCTGAGTCTGAAACATGGTTTTCAGCTCTTCAAGAATCTCAAAGGGCCCGGGATAGTCTTCAAAACAATTTTGAAGTTCCGGTTCCATAGCAAACAACATGGTGCTCTTAATCACACCATAATCATCTTTGCGCGACTGATAGACAGCTTTCTCATCAGCCGGCGCAGTTGCAGCAGGGGGGTCACCTAACGCTTTCCCAAGGACATAGTCCTTTTGTCCGCCAGATAGAATGATTCTTATATTGCGGAACCAATTGGTGAAGTTAGACCCATTGTTTCTAAGCTTTTCCTTCTCAGCAAAAACGTTGAAGTTGAAGTTGGACTTAGCCATTTGATCTACAATATTTGCAAGTACAAATTAGACTATGTTCATGATAACTAGTTCTACTTTTAATCAAATTACTAGATGAACTCCCACTAAATTCAACATCCCTCAAGTTTTTTAGTGAACACGATCCAAATTCACCACACCTAATCCGATCTTCACGAGAAGAGATGTGGTTTCAATGGTGGACAACGAAGTGTCGATCATATCATTCATATGACTCATGCTTAACCTTTCGGTTCATGTGTTCCGAGGCCATGTCTGTACATGCTAGGCTCGTCAAGTTAGACCCAAGTATTTCCGCGTGTGCAAAACTGGCTTGCACCCGTTGTATGTGAGCGTAGAGTCTATAGCACCCGATCATCACGTGATGCTTGAACACGACGAACTTTCGCAACGGTGCATACATGGGGAGAACACAGTTTTTTCTTGATCTTTAAGTGAGGAATCATCTTATAATGCTACCGTCGCGATCTAAGCATAATAAGAAACATAAAAGGATAAACATCACATGCATATAACTTTATGTGACATGGTATAGCCAATCTTCGCGCAATGATCTCCATCTTGTGCATGCCGGCATGATCTCCATCACTCCACCATGATTGCCTCCACCATGAATAGCAACTACAACTATTGCTAACTACTTAGCGATAAAGTGAAACTATTACATGGCGCATAAGAAGT
This sequence comes from Avena sativa, assembly GCA_916181665.1. Lineage (NCBI taxonomy): Eukaryota > Viridiplantae > Streptophyta > Magnoliopsida > Poales > Poaceae > Avena > Avena sativa. Next base: position 433,947,023 of record OV702280.1, read on the forward strand.
TGACACACAGGTCATACACAATTATAAAGACAACCATATGGCTCCTGCCGGTTGTGTACTCATCGACATGCAAGTCGTGAAACATTACAAAACATGATCATCGCATACATTATACACATCACATCTTGGGCTATACCATATCACAGAAAACACTCCCTGCAAAAACAAGTTAGACGCCTCTACTTTGTTGTTGCATGTTTTACGTGGCTTATGGGAGTAGATGCTAAGAACGATTCTTACCTACGGAAAGCCACAACGGTGATATTATGGTTGCCAAACTCCGGTGTTAATCCCATGACAACTATAGTGAGAGAAACTGACATCCACCAGCCGCATGTGTGGAACAAGCCACACGTCAAGTGCGGAGCCGGTCTCGCGAACGACGTCGCGTAAGGTTGGCCTGGACCGCTTCAATCTCACTATCCCGCGTCATAAGAAGAACACAAACAAGATGCTTGCAATAGAAAACATCAACGCCCGCAACAACCATGTTGCGTTCTACTCGTGAAACACATCTACGCATAGATCTAGCTCTGATACCACTGAAGGGTTTCACGGCATAGTAAATCAAAATTTTCTACAGATGCGAACAGAGGGAAAGCCAAGATCTAATCTAGGAGATGCAATCAACGAGAGAGATTGGATTAGATCTTCATACCCTTGAAGATTCGCACAGCGGAACGTTCGTCAGAACGTGGGTGATGTAGTCGTACTCGCTTCTCCTCCTCGCGATCCGATCCGATCTAGCACCACAAGTGGCGGTGCCTCCGTGAGATGCACACGTGCATCACCTCGATGTCTCCTCCTTCATCGGACCAGCAAGTATGGTGGAGAGATGGATTGGATCTACAACACGACGGCGTGGTGTATATGGTGGAGAATTTCTACAGCAGGGCTTCGCCTACAAACAGTCGGGAGGGAGAGAGGAGGGCAGCAGGGCAGCTAGGGTTGGAGGGGAAGGTGTAAGGGGGTGGTGCGCCCCCAGCCCTCTATATATAGAGGGGTGGGCGCAACCCTAGCCCCCTCCCCCAAGCCAAACCGGCGGCCCCAAGGAGAAGGAGTGGGGGGCAAGGAAACCCCCCTTCTAGAAGGTCTATCTCGAGTTTAAACCTCTCTTGGCCGGCTGGGCCCTATGGGGCCTTGTGTCCCTGGCCCAACGCGGCCAGGGCACTCCCTCATAGGCCCATGCCCCCTCCCGGAAGGTGGGGCCACGTTGGTCCCCTTCCGAAAGGTTCTAGAAGCTTCCGGTATAATACCGATTAACCCGGAACAATTCCGAACTCCAAAAACTGCACTGCCTTATATGAATCTTATTCTCCGGACCACTCCGGAACCTCTCGTGATGTCCCGGATCCCATCCGAGACTCCGAACAAAAACTCATAAACCAATTATCCAATCTATCCTAGCGTCGAGACACGTTAAGTGTGTGACCCTGCGGGTTCGAGAATATGCAGACATGATCTTCTATCAATAATCAACAGCGGGGTCTGGAAACCCATATTGACTCCCACACATTCATCTATGATCATATCGGATGAACCACGATGCCAGGATTCAATCAATCCCATATATATATTCCCTTCATCTCGCGATATTTTACTTGCCCGAGATTCGATCGTCGGTACCGTCATACCTAGTTCAATCTCGTTCACAGCAAGTACTTTACTCGTTCCGTAATTCGATATCACTTTGTGATTAACTCCTTAACCACATGCTTGCAAGCGGTGTTGATATCGATTACCGAGTGGGCCCAAAGTATATCTCTCCGACTTGGGAGGGACAAATCCCATCTCGATACATACAACCCAACAGATACTTTCCGATCACCTGAGAGACACCTTTATGATCACCCTCTCATAGGATGATGTTTGATGACCTCAAAGCTTTCTTCCGATACCAGGGAGTTGTATTATCTCATGGTCTAAGGAATACAATATTTGACATAAGAAAAAGCTTCGCAAAGACGAACACGATGACACGATCTAATTGCTTCGCTTAGTTTGGGTCTGTCCACCATATCATTCTCCCAATGATATGATCTCATTATCAATTGACAACTCATGTCTATGGTTAGGAAACCTTAACCATCATTGATCAATGAGCTAGTCCATAGAGGCGTACTAGGGACACGGTGTTGTTCACAAACCACACAAGTATTAAAGTTTCTGCTTAATACAATTCTAGCATGGAATATAAACATTATCATGAACAAGAATTATAATAATAACATCTTTATTATTGCCTCTAGGGCATAATTCCAACAATCATGTCAATCACTAACACCTGAAGAGTTTCTTGATGACATCAAACGTCACACCGTAACTGGGTTATTATAAAGATGGCTTCAGAACTACTAAAGTGTTATGTTGAGGCTCATGGATCGAGAGTGGAATTTTTTCATCCCGATGACGGATAGATATACTCCGGGTCCTCTCGGTGATATCACATTGGTTAGCTTGCAAGCAAGTGATTTGATCACTAGAATGTTATATCACGGGAACGAGAAAAGAGTGCATGTCGGTAATGAGATCAAAATAGGTATGGAGATACCGATGATCAAATCTCGGACATGTAATATATCGTGAAACAAAGGGATTAAGACACTAGCGTAAAAGGTTCTAACGATCACAGGAAAGTCATCGTTGAATGTGTGGGAGTCAGTATGGATCTCCAGGTCTCGCTTCTGATTATTAATCAGAGAAGGGTATTGATCATGTCCGTATTATTCACGAACCGTAGGGTGGCACACTTAAGGGACACTGACATCCAATTGGAGCAAAAGTTTCATGCCGGAAAGAATAACAAGCGCAGGAATTTATTTCACTAGATACCGAAACAGGTTTTCGGGTGAAATTGCAGAAAGTGTTTTTGCATGTGAAATGGAATACTAGCAAGGGGTTATATGTGAATGTTTGTCATTAAAGTAATTGACAAAATTCTGAATAAATAAAAGGAGTTTTATTTAATGAGAGTTTGCATTAAATTTGGTGGAAATTTAATAGCAATTTTGAGTGGGATTTTGAGTGGAGGGAATTGAAGAGATTTTTGTGAGTGGAGTGTCCACCCACATGAATGAGGGGAGGGCACGGGGCATCCCCCATGCGCCGGCCACCCCCTTGGGGTCCCCCCTCTCCTATAAAAGGCACCCCTCTCCTCACTTATCAGACACACCTCCTCATGAAGGATCTCTCTCCCCCTCTAGAATTTATCCCCCATGGTCTCGAACTAGCGATATACATGTTCCCGGTAGCTATTCGGCAAGAAAGGGTTGTGCTTCCACTGCATCGCTAGAGATAGGAGGCGGAGGTTTCTCGGTATCTTTTCCGTATGTGCGAGCACGGATGCGCTGCTATTTTGCGGCGCTAGGACTTCCTCTCGATCTTGAGATCGACAAGAGATCGTCTACATCAAACCACGAGTTTAACTCGTTAAGCTTTGTCGGTCTTCAAGGGTATGTTCTCTACGGATATACATCCGCCCGTTGTTTATATCTAGTAGATAGATCTTGGTACATAGTTCACATCGTAGGAAAATTTTCGTTTTCTATGCTGCGAACCCTACAGTGGTATCAGAGCCGGATCTATGCGTAGATGCTTTACACGGGTAGTACACATATGAGTATGTGGACGATGTTGATCATGTTGTTGCTTCTTAGTTATAATTTTGGATATTGGTGGCATAGTGGTATGAAGCGGTCCGGACAAACTTTACATGTCCTCGCACATGAGACCTGTTCCACGCTTGACATGCAACTAGTTTGCATAAGTGGCTAGCGGGTGTCTGTCTCTCCTACTATAGTCAATATCTATTTTGCAACGAGTTGTCAACAATTTGGTTATCCTCGTTGTGCTTCATGTTCGTAGGTAAGAACGGTTCTATCTTTGAAAGCCCTAAGCCACGTAAAACTTGCAATGGATAAATTAGAGGCATCTAGTTTAGATTGTTGTCGGGCTAGTGTTATGATATGGTGATGTTGGAAGTTGAAGTATGAGATGATACTCTTACAATACACATAAGTGTAAGTTCCATAGACCTTGACCTTACACATAGAGGTATGATAGTGATCATACCACGGTGCACATGATGGAGATCATATGTGGGAACCATATCATTCCACTTACAAACATGAACTGTTTGATTGCATCTTATATTGCTTGTTTGGCGTTTTATTAGCATAATAAGATGATCCCTTATTTAAATATCAAGATAATAATGTGTTCTTCCTTTAGTATGCACCGATTATGTTTTCGTCGCTCTAAGACATCACGTGATGATCGGGTGTTCTTGGATCCACGACCATATTTCGGGTGTAAGACAGTTACACACGAGAATACTAAGGTTCTAACTTGGCGAGCCTAGCATGTACAGACATGGCCTCGGAACACGGACCGAAAGGTTAAGCATGAGTCATATAGTAGATATGATGCACATTTGATGCTCGCCTTTGAAGCTACACCGACTCACGTGATGATCGGACTTGGTGTAGTGGATTTGGTTCATGTAATCACCAAAAAGGCACGAGGGATGTCGTTTTTTAGTGGGAGTTCATTCGTAATGTGGATTAGTTGAACTGAATATATCATAAACTTAGTCTAAACTTTACAAATTCTGTAGTAGATGGCACCACCTGCTTTTAATTTCAATGTGTTCATGGAGAAAGAGAAACTTGCAACAAACGGTAGCAACTTTACCAAATGGGCCATGAATTTGAGGATTCTCCCCTCTGCTGCACAAAAGCAATATGTGCTAGAAGCGCCGCTAGGACCCCCACCTTTCGAAGATGCCCCTGACGAGGAGAAGAATGTCTATCAGACTCGTCATGAGCACCACAACTTAGTTCATTGCGGCATATTGTATGGGCTAGAGCCAGAACTTCGAAAGCGTTTCGAAAACGGCAATGCATTTGATACAATGGGTGAGTTGAAAATGATTTTTGACACACATGCTGTTGTAGAGAGCTACAATGCTTCAAAAAAGTTCTTTAGCTGCATGATGGAAGAGCACAGCTCCGTAAGTGCGCATGTACGCAAGATGTCGGGTTACGCCGATAAGCTTGTGTCCTTGGGAATGTTGATTCCCATTGACTTAGGCATCCATCATGTTCTGCAGTCTCTGCCACCTAGCTATAAGAGCATCGTTATGAACTATAATATGCAAGGCATGAAGAAGTCTCTCCCCGAGCTTCTGTCAATGCTTAAAACTGTAGAAGTGGAGATCAAAAAGGAATATCAAGTGTTGATGATCAATAAGAACACTAGTTTCAACAAAGACAAGAAGGGAAAACAGAAGGGAAGTAAGGGCGGAAAGCCGGTTGCCGTGCCTGAAAAAAAAACCCTGAGTTGGACCTAAGTCTAATACCGAGTGCTATTATTGTAAGGGGACTGGCCACTGGAAGCGCAACTGCCCAAGTATTTTCCAGACAAGAAGGTCGGCAAGGAAAACAAAGGTATATATGATATACATGTTATTGATGTGTGCTTGAGTAGTGCTCGCAGTAGCACCTGGGTATTTGATACCAGTTCAGGTGCTAATATTTGTAACTCGAATCAGGGGCTGCGGAACAAGCGACCACTAGCAAGGGGTGAGGTCAAGATGTGTGTTGGCAATCGATCAAGCGTTGATGTGATCACCGTCGGAACGTTGCCTCTCCACTTGCCATCGGGGTTAGTAATAAACTTGAATAATTGTTATCTGGTTCCAGCACTGAGCATGAACATTGTATCTGGATCGTGTTTGATGTGAAGTGGTTATTCATTTAAATCCGAGAACAATGGTTATTCTATTTATATGAATGAAATATTTTATGGTCATGCACCGATGATGAATGGTTTATTTCTTTTGGATCTCGATAATAATGTTACACATATTCATAATGTTGATTCTAAAAGGATTAAACTAAATGATGATATATCCGCATATATGTGGCACTACCGTCTAGGTCATATTGGCGATAAACGCATGAAGAATCTCCATTCGGATGGACTTTTGGAATCACTTGATTTTGAATCATTTGATACATGCGAGCCATGCCTTATGGGCAAGATGACTAGAACGTCGTTTTCCGGTTCAATGGAACGGGCGACAGATTTATTGGAAATCATACATTCTGATGTATGTGGTCCAATGAGTGTGTCGGCGCGAGGTGGATATCGTTATTTTGTTACTTACACGGATGATTTGAATAGATACGGTTATATCTACTTGATGAAACACAAGTCTGCAACCTTTGAAAAGTTCAAGGAATTTCAGAATTAAGTGGAAAATCATCGTAATAGAAAGATCAAATTTCTACGGTCCGACCGTGGAGGTGAGTATCTAAGTTACGAGTTTAGCACTCACATGAAAGAGTGTGTAATTGTTTCACAACTCACACCTGCCGGAACACCACAGCAAATTGGTGTGTCGGAACATCGTAATCGTACTTTATTGGATATGGTTCGATCTATGATGTCTCTGACGGACTTTCCGTTGTCATTTTGGGGTTATGCACTAGAAACTGCTGCATTCACTTTAAATCGGGCACCATCTAAATCCGTTGAAAAGACACCGTATGAATTATGGTTTGGAAACAAACCTAAGCTCTCATTTCTTAAAGTTTGGGGATCCGATGTTTATGTGAAGAAACTTCAACCGGATAAACTCGAACCCAAAGCGGAAAAATGCGTCTTCATAGGATACTGTAAGGAAACTATTGGGTATTCCTTCTATCACATATCCGAGGGCAAGGTTTTTGTTGCCAAGAATGTATCCTTTCTAGAGAAAGAGTTTCTCGCGAAAGGTGTGAGTAGTCGAAAGGTAGAACTCGAAGAGGTTATTGAACCTTCTCTTCAAAGTATGGCGAGTAGCGCAGCGCCGGAAGTCATTCCGGAGTTTGCTTCACTAGTTGAAGAGGGAACTAATGATAATGATCATGAAACTCCGAAAGAGAGTACTACCGAACCTCGCAGGTCTAGCAGGACCCGTGCAGCTCCCGAGCTGTACAGAAATCCTGTCATGAATTTCATGGTTGATGAAAATGATGACCCTGCGATGTATGAAGAAGCGATGATGAGCCCGGATTCCAACAAATGTTAGAAGCCATGAAATTCGAGATGGAATCCATGTATGAAAATCAAGTTTGGAACTTGGTGGACTTACCTCATGACCGAAAGGCCATGGAGAATAAATGGATTTTCAAAAGGAAAACTGATGCTTATGGTAATGTGACCGTCTATAAAGCTCGACTTGTCGCAAAGGGGTTTCAACAAATTCAAGGAGTTGACTACGATGAGACATTCTCTCCCGTAGTGATGCTAAAATCAGTTGGATTATGTTAGCAATTGCTGCATATTTTGATTATGAGATATGGCAGATGGATGTCAAACCGCGTTTCTCAATGGTAATATTGAAGAAGAGTTGTTGTAGAGGTCCCAATCTTTAATAAGATAGAGCCCCCTGTGTTTACAATGCTAGTCCCTGGATCAATAGCTAGCATCCACAGTTTTAGATGTAATACCAAGAAACAATGGTCATAATATAACTTTATAACCAGGAAGAACATAATTTTATTACATCATACATAGCTCATTTGGCTATTACATTACATTGCAGCGGAATAACTATAGTCATGGGTCCTTCATCTTCAAAGTGCCACAGGCAGATGTTGGTTGTAGACTTTGTAATCCTAATCAAACAATCTTCACTAAAAATCAATCAAACCTGCAACATTACAAGTTACAGCCACAAGGGTCAATACATTTGAATTGTATTGGCAAGTTTCACTCCTATGTAGAATATAAGTGGATTCTATCACTACATGCATATTTGGCTAAGTAGAGTTTTAGGCTCATTTGCATAAAGCAATAATTTATCCTATCTTTTCAAAATGGTTTTGGTCCTTTGTTAAATCTTCTTTTCCAAGTTCCTTGAACTCCTTGGTAGAAACTCAAGTGTTCAAGTCCTTGTCAAAAATCTCTTGAGCTACTTGGTAACCCCAAGTGCATCAAGTTTTAAAAGTTTTCTTTTAGAAATTAGAGTGTCGAGATCTTCCATAGCTTCAGGCCTTGGTTGCTCAGTATTGTCCATAACCGGGGACACGGCTAAGTACTTAGAATTTTGATCTTCTGCAGAAGTTGTACACTTTACCCACATGACACAATCTCATATTGATGCCACCAGTGGCCGCTGGATAAGTACTCACCAAGATGGAGTACTAGCAGATTGAGAATGTGACAAAGTCTTTCCATAGGAGTCCTCCCAATACACAATGCTAGCTTGTCATCCAGGCACCAATGTAGGGTTTCAAGTTCCCTAGCACAAATCTAGTTAACCTGAAGATGCCAATGCATGGGTCTTCCACTATGTAGTTGACTAAGCCAGAGCCCATTTAGCATGTGGCTGTACACGGAAGCCACTGTACGAGAAACATGTTCAATCTATAAGTCCCTGGGTGGTTTTCTTCTAGTGCACAACAAAAAGAGATTGCCATATAAACATGGTTCCTTTTGTTGCCACCTTGTCCAAAAAGCTTGAGTATCCTTGTCCACCCAGGTGGTTCATTGAGCACTTGTTTTATTATATAAAACTTATAACTTTTCAACTCTTCATATGATTCATAACATGTATCCCATCCCAATATATAGCTGGGCTAAGCATACTACAACTACAATGTTTCCACTAAGGAATATATAAGGGTATCGTATTAGGATTTAGCATAGCATAAAATATAGTAACCTTTCCATGCATGTCTCAAAATTCACTAAGTGTAATGAAAATAGTAGGACATGGATGATAGTGTCACTTGCCTTAGTAGTTGGTGGTGTGGGTACACTCTTCGCAATAACACACTTGACAATCAACACAATCTATCAAGCAAAACAACCAAGACAAAACATACACAATATCAACACTAATGGCAACACAAAAATCATGCAAAGTATGCAAACATGCAAGATGGCAATTTTTATTGTACAAATTTTTATAACAAGGTTCTGAACATTACTAAGTGATTTATGAACATTTTATATTTTCAAGATTACAAATGCAACCATTTGTGCAATTGTAGCAATTAGCAACATTTTCTAATAGTTGAAAAGGTCATTCTCACTAAATAATTGCCACGGTCTTATTTATACTAGAATAAAATTATATTTTGGTCTTACTGTACAGAGGGTTCAATTTACAACCATTTGCAAAAAGGATTTACTTAAAAAATAATTTACACAACAATTTTTATACTCAAAATACTCCACAAATGGTTCTGTATAAAACGTGATTTTAACAGACTCAAAAATACTAAATTATGGCTCCACTGTGTTCTACTCATTTTTGTGAATATATAGATATTAAATTTTCATTTTTCCAATTTGTGGATCAAAAGTTATGAATTTTACAATTTAAACACTTAACAAATCACAAAGATATTCAAGGATACAAATAACAATCACGCTTAGCACTACTAGGATGAGCTAACCAAAATATGAGTACGGTTCATCTAGCCTACTAGTAAGATGAGCAATCACAACTAATTAAGATTTGCAAATTCACCCGGCAAGATCTCTAGTGATAGTAACCAGACAACTAAAATAGTTGTTACGGTATAAGACGAACATGACCAATTACTTCTACCAAATAAATTTATGATAAGCCGGGCATTTGTAACCAAAATACTGGTATAACTAGACTAATCGATGAGACATAGCCGTAAAGCATACAAACAGTTTACTGGAAACATGCAAGTACACGTACATGTAATTATGCTAGTACCGATACATCGGAGACTTGGTCACTTTTCAAAACAGATTAATAAATATCAAATGTATTCGCGAACTAAAACTATTGTTGGGCTCCTAGGGTTAATTGGAACATTTTTCATGTTGGGATCAAGATCAACAAACGTGTATATGGTAGGCTAATATGGTCATGCCACCGGATGACATTCGGTTCACCGGCGACGCAATCAACTAGAGAAATACAGCTAGAAATCATGTCTATGAGATACGCATATATACGAGTAAACTGTGAGTCCAAGGATTTTTTGACGGAGCTCACCGAGTATGGCGTAGTTGCACGGCGAAGATGGTGAACTGAGTTTGAAGAAAGACGTTGTACAGTCGGCGTGATCAAAGGATTGAACTGCTTTTTCTTCCAGAACGATTCTTCTTCTCCTCACGGTCGTGGTGGCGCAGCAGGTCGGCTTCTCGTATTTGTGATCGCCGGAAAGAGGTGCAGAGTTTAGCGGCAATCTAAGTTGAAGCTCCACTAAATTCTGCCATGGAGAGAGCAGTTGGCGGAATGGTACCAGAGATGGGAAAGGAGATGTAGTGTCATTTTTGGTAATATATGGGAGGAGATGGTGTGCTCTAATTCATAGAATTAAAATGAAGAATCAATACGAGTAACGGTAGAGCAGTTTCTGCAATTACATGCTGTACGTGAGTCAGTGTAACGTTTCGCTCGACTACGTCTACTAGACTATTTTAATTGAAACGGTGCAGTGTCGCTAACGGGAACGAAAAGCTGTTGGACTTCTTGTTGATCGTTAGAAAAAGAAAAGAGCCGAGGTGAGAGAGATAACAAGACTCCATACATGCAGCGCTCTTAAAGAAAAGAAAGAAAAAGAAAGGCTGCCAGGCTATAGTTTCTTCGGTGGTTTCATAGAGAAAAGCAAGAAAATAAGAAGAGAAAAGAGAGTAAGCGACTCAATCATGCAGTATCGGAATTTGAGTATAAAATAGAAAGAAAATCAACACTAGTGTATTTTGTATGTGCATGGCTGTAACTTGTCTGTACGTGCACGAGGAAGAAGAAGAGCAATCGACTCGGTCGGCCAATTTATGCGCCAAGAATTTCATCCCAAGAGAAATAGAAGGAAACAAAATGTATAGACATGGGTCGACATGGTGGGCTAGCTCGGGAAAGAATTGGATCGTGGCCGGCTGGGTCGTTGCGGCTCTTTTTTTCCGATCTTTTTTTTTCTTTTCCGTTTTTTTTCTTTTATAGAATTTGCGTCCTAAATTTATTCAAATTTAAACCAGATTTTCTTAGAAAATTTACAAAAGAAATTTTTAGGTAGATTATTCTAAATGGATAACATTGGCACTATTTTTATAGATATAATTTGAACATGGCACATGGGCCTATATGTTTTTATTTCATTTTCTTAATTCTTTTTCTATATCTTGTATATTACATAACTTTCGATTTAAATCTCCAAAAATGGTGATTCCAACTTTTATAACTTTATTTATTATTTGTTTATCTTTTTAAATCCCTTTAGGATTCTATTTGATCAAAATAGGTTTTGATGTTTCCATTTGTAATAAAATGTTTCTTTTCACCCTAATTTTCAACAATTATTTATTTTGTTTATTTATTTTTCACATTTCAAAATTTGGAAAATTTTGGGATGTGACAGGCTACCACCCTTAAAATAAATCTCGTCCCGAGATTTGGGAAGGCTGGGGTTACAAGTAGGCTTAAAATAACTAGGGTACTACCACCCTTAAAAATAAAGTCTCATAGGATTACATTGATGGCTCTCTTGGCTAAAAGTTCAACTCAATAATCAGACAAGGAATCCTTATTTGACTCTTCTGAGTTTTCTAAATCCTGACATCCACTTCTTCTATCTCTTCAAAGTTTCCATTCAGGTCAATGTGGTTCACATGTCCTTTTTGGGTCACATTGGAGTCATTTCCATTGGCTCTTCTGGCATCCTTTTTCTTTTTCTTCTCTGGACAGTCTGATGCATAGTGTCCAAGTTCCTTACAATTATAGCATTGCAACTGGCTAATGTCCTTTTTCCTATATGCGTCATGTTGGTTCTGACCAAGGTCATCTCCATTGTCAGTATCACTTCCATTATTCTCACTTTCATTGTTGTTGTGGTGATACTGATGTGGTTCAGAATCTTCATTGCTCTTTCTGTATGAATGCTTCTTCTTTGATGATCCTGAATAGTTCTTGAGTTTATGTTTCCTCTTTCTGTTCTCAACTTGATTCATCTTGTTTTCCAATATGGTGGCTTTGTCACAGAGTGATTGACAAGTTGGGACATAGGCAACAGCTAGCTGCAGGTTCAACTCATCATTAAGTCCTTCAAGAAATTTCTCCTTTCTCTTAGCATCTGTATCAACTTCATCCGGTGCATAACGTGCCAGATTGTTGAATTCTTCAATATACTCAGCCACACTGAGGTGACACTGTTTCAGGTTGTGAAACTCCTTTTTCTTCATGTACATCACTCCAGGTGAGATGTGAGTTGTACGGAAACCATCCTCAAAAATATCCCAAGTTACATCTTCAAGGGGAGTGGTGATTTGAAAGTTGTCCCACCATGTTGCTGCTGGTCCTTCAAGCAGAAATGCTGCAAACCTTACTTTTTCTTCATCAGTGCAACCAACAGCCACTAAGTCTTTGTTTACTGAACGTAACCAATCATCAGCTTCCATTGGATCAGTTGTTCCAGAGAACCTTGCAGGCCTAAGTTTCAGAAACTTGGTGAGCATGTCTAGTGCTGGAGGATTATTCTGATTGTTGTTGTTGTTGTTATTCAAATTCTGTATGAATGTGGTCATCTGCTGCATCAACTGTGTCTGAGCTGCCATCATCTCCTGCATCTCAGGGGTGATGTTGTTGTTTTGGTTGGGGTTGGCACGACGGGGAGGCATCTATTGGTTTGATAGGGATAAGTATTGGTGGATAGGTTTTTTTTTTTTAAAAAAAATCCTAACTCAAAACAATCAAGTTCAATCAAACCATCAAACATTCAACAAGCAACCAATCACTTAACAACTTATGAGCTTAACTCATGAGTTGAAGGAAACAACAAGTTTTTCTTGAAATAACAACTTAGTATAATCATACCTCATAGGACAATATGATCCATACGCTAACTTGATATCAATGTCTTTGGTAGGCAATCTAATGTCTTCTTGGTTTTCACTAGTAGTCCTTAGTGATATCCAAGTGGGAAGTCCTTGGTGAACATGCTGAAGATGTTGAAGTCATTAGAGTTGAAGATGTTGAAGAAGTCCTTTGCACATGGTGTAGTCTTTGGCCATGGGGTAGGTTTTTTCATTAAGTTGAAGTAGAAGAGATGTAGAGTTGAAATCAAAATGGTTAAGGAAAGAGTTTACAAGTGTTTTTGTAAATAAGTTTTTGAAACAAATACACTCCTATTTTTCTAAGGGTTTTTGTCCAATCCTAGGGTTTACAAATCCTACAGGCAACACAATGCTCTGATACCATCTGTAGAGGTCCCAATCTTTAATAAGATAGAGCCCCCTGTGTTTACAATGCTAGTCCCTGGATCAATAGCTAGCATCCACAGTTTTAGATGTAATACCAAGAAACAATGGTCATAATATAACTTTATAACCAGGAAGAACATAATTTTATTACATCATACATAGCTCATTTGGCTATTACATTACATTGCAGCGGTGTCACATCCCAAAATTTTGCAAATTTTGAAATGTGAAAAAAAAAACTTAAACAAAATGAAAAAAAAAAACTAAGTCTTGGAAATTCAGAGGGAACAAAAACTTTTTGACTATTTAATATAACTCCTTCAAACCAAAAGTTAAATAAAACAATTTTGGTTGTGAATTTGTATGCATGTTTTCAAAACCTCAAAATCATGAAGCATGCATGGTTGCATTTTAAAACTAAGAGAAATAACTTACTTCTCAAAGTTGAATTGGCCACTTAACCACATGAGACTTTGGATATATTCCATATTTAAAATATACAAAAGAACTCCTAAGTGAGCTAAAAAGATAAAGGGCAAAATTATAAAACCATAGAAATTAGTTTGACTCTATTTTGAAGCTCCAGATAAAATGATATGAAATTTATAAAATATAGGAAGATAAGTAAAGTCAAGTTACGGCAAAGACTAAGAACGAAATAAAAGCATTCTTAAATGAGTGATTATGATAAATAATAAAATTATAAAGTTAAGGAAATTGATTTGAACCTTTTTGGAGCTCTAAATCAAAAGATATGAAATAAACAAGAATTGAGAAAATATACTGTATAGGCCTACGTGCCATGCTCAATTTTTTTAAAATTAATTATACTTTATAAAAAAAATTATTCCAAATATTCTAATTAGAGTAAACTATCAACTTATATTTTATATAAGATTTTCTGAAAATTTTGGTACAAATTTAAATCAAATTGAAGAGACAAATTGGAAACTAGAAAATAAACCAGAAATAGAAAAGAAGAAAACGTTGAAGGAAAAAAAAAAGAGAAACAACACCAGCCCAAGGCTCATTCAGCCCTCCATCTCACTCTATTTTTTTTCTTCCATTTATTTTGTTGTTGGGCCGGTTTAGCCAAGCCCATCTAACCTTACCCAACAGGATCAATCTTCTTCCTCCTCCACACAGAGCACGTACATGGCGGCTGTACGTTACCGAGAACCATGTCACCTCTTCTCCTTCTCATTCAAGGCGTTTAAGACTCCAAAATGAATCGTCATCAACACGAAAAACGTTTAGAATCAAGTGGAGGTTCCGTTCAGGAAAGTAATTTCGCATTTAGTTGAGTTAATACACCAAGCCAAAACGGTACTCCGAATGTCACCCGTCGGCATACGTACCCCGATCTCCCTCTATAGACCATCTTAGCAAAAACCGAAGTAAGCACCATATTCCTCTCCTCCTCCTCCATTATTTTCGTTCTCAAACTTTCTCGAGAGGAGCTCTGTAGAACACACACGGTCGATGCCAAATTCATCCCCAAAATTTGAGTTCATCGTCAGATCTTGTCTTCTACGGTGAGTCCCTCGTCGATTCCTTCTACCAGAGGACTAATCTTGATATTGCCTACCTCCAGGACATGATTTTTCATCCTATGGTTGCAGTTCGCCGCGCCGCCGACGTCGCACGTTGCTCCAGCCGTGAATTGTCGTCACCATTGGAGACGAACGAGCTCTAAATCACGTCCAGTAGCATCGCCTCGACGTCCTCTACACCGTCCACATTTTATTCAACTCCGGATACTTTCCTAGCAACGGGAACGGCAATGCCAAGCCCGGGTCCGCTATTCCGGCGAACTTTCCGGTGAGTTATTCCGATGAGCTCTTCTAGTCCGTCCGATCTTCATCTAACGATTGAAATCAGATCACTTAAACGAAGGGGTACCGGCCTATTAGAATCAGCCACTTGTCAATTCCTTTTCTATTTTCGTTCATATTGGGCAGATTTACTTATGAACTTGCAAAAATCATATCTTTAGTTCTGTTTATCCAAATTTAGCAAATAATATGTCTATGGATTCACAAAAACGAGTAGAACACAGTGGAGCTACAATTCGGTATTTTTGAGTCTGTTAAAATCACGTTTTATACAGAACCATTTGTGGAGTATTTTGAGTATAAAAATTGTTGTGTAAATTATTTTTAAGTGAATCCTTTTGCAAATGGTTGTAAATTAAACCCTATGTATAGTAAGACCAAAATATAATTTTATTCTAGTATAAATAAGAACATGGCAATTATTTAGTGAGAATGACATTTCCAAGTGTTAGAAAATATTGCTAATTGCTACGATTGCACAAATGGTTGCATTTGTAATCTTGAAAATATAAAATGTTCAGAAATCACTTAGTAATGTTCAGAACCTTGTTGTACAATAAAAATTGCCATCTTGCATGTTTGCATACTTTGCATGATTTTTGTGTTGCCATTAGTGTTGATCTTGTGTATGTTTTGTCTTGGTTGTTTTGCTTGATAGATTGTGTTGATTGTCAAGTGTGTTATTTCGAAGAGTGTACCAACACCACCAACTACTAAGGCAAGTGACACTATCATCTAAAGTCCTACTATTTTCATTATACTTAGTGGATTTTTTGAAAACATGCATGAAAAGAATTTCTATACTTATGCTATGCTAAATCCTAATAGGATACCCTATACATTCCTTAGTGAAAACAATGTAGTTGATACATGCTTAGCCATGCTTTATTTTGAAAAGAGATACATGTTGAGATTTTATGAGATTGAGAAAAGACTTATGTTTTATATAATAAAACAAGGACTCAATGAACCACCTGGGTGGACAAGGATACTTTGAGTTTTGGAGAAGGTGGCAACAAAAGGAACCATGTCTATGGCAATCTCTTTGTGTTGTGCTCCAAAGGAAAACCACCCAGGAAACTTAGAGATTGAACATGTTTCTCGTACAGTGGCTTCCGTGTACAGCCACATGCTAAATGGGCTCTGGCTTAGTCAACTACATAGTGGAAGTCCCATGCATTGGCATCTTCAGGTTAACTAGATTTGTGTAAGGGAGAAACCCTACATTTGTGCCTGGTAGACAAGCTAGCATTTTGTATTGGGAGGACTCCTATGGAAAGACTTTGTCACATTCTCGATCTGCCGGTACTCCATTTTGGTGAGTACTTATCCAGCGGCCACTGGTGGCGTCAAGACGAGATTGTGTCATGTGGGTAAAGTGTACAACTTCTGCAGAAGATAATAAAATCTAAGTACTTAGCCGTGTCCCCGGTTATGGACAATACTGAGCAACTAAGGCCTGAAGCTATGGAAGATCTCGACACTCTAATTTCTAAAAGAAAACTTTTAAAACTTGATGCACTTGGGGTTACCAAGGAGCTCAAGAGATTTTGACAAAACTTGATGCACTTGGGGTTACCAAGGTGCTCAAGAGATTTTGACAAGGACTTGAACACTTGAGTTTTTACCAAGGAGTTCAAGAGATTTTTGAAAGGAGATTTGACAAAGGACCAAAACCATTTTGAAAAGATAGGATAAAATATTGCTTTATGCAAATGAGCCTAAAACTCTACTTAGCCAAATTTGCATGTAATGATAGGATCCACTTATATTATACTTAGTAGTGAAACTTGCCAATACAATTCAAATGTATTGACCCTTGTGGCTGTAACTTGTAATGTTGCAGGTTTGATTGTTTTTAGTGAAGATTGTTTGATTAGGATTACAAAGTCTACAACCAACATCTGCCTGTGGCACTTTGAAGATGAAGGACCCCATGACTATAGTTATTCCGCTGCAATGTAAAGTAATAGCCAAATGAGCTATGTATGATGTAATAAAATTATGTTATTCCTGGTTATAAAGTTATGTTATGACCTTTGTTTCTTGATATTACATCTTAACTGTGGATGCTAGCTATTGATCCAGGGACTAGCATTGTAAACACAGGGGACACCACCTTATCTTGTTTAAAGGTTGGGACACTCCCGCTACAGATGGTATCAGAGCATTGTGTTGCCTGTAGGATTGTAACCCTAGGATTGGACAAAATCCCTTAGAAAAATAAGAGTTGTATTTGTTCCAAAACTTATTTACAAAAAAATCTTGTAAACTCTTTCCTCAACCATTTTGGTTTTAACTCTACATCTCTTCTATTTCAAACTTGATGGAAAAACCTACCCATGGCCAAAGACTACACCATGTGCAAAGGACTACTTCAACTTCTTCAACTCTAATGACTTCAACATCTTCAGCATATTCATCAAGGACTTCAACCTTTAGATATCACTAAGGACTACAAGTGAAAAACCAAGAGACATTAGATTGCCTACCAAAGACATTGATATCAATCTAGAGTATGGATCATATTGACCTATGAGGTATGATTATACTAAGTTATTATTTTCAAGAAAAACTTGTTGTTTCCTTCAACTCATGAGATAAACTCATAAGTTATTAGGTGGTTTGTTGCTTGTGGATTGTTTGATTGCTTGATTGTTTGATTGAGATTAGTTGTTTTTGAGTTGTGTGTTAGAACTTCTTAAAAACCTATCCACCAATACTTATCCCTATCAAACCAACAGATGCCTCCCCGTCGTGCCAACCCCAACCAAAACAACATCACCCCTGAGATGCAGCAGATGATGGCAGCTCAGACACAGTTGATGCAACAGATGACCACATATATACAGAATCAGAACAACAACAACAACAACAACAACAACAACAACAACAACAACAACAACAACAACAACAACAACAACAATAACAATCAGAATAATCCTCCAGCACTTGACATGCTCACCAAGTTTCTGAAACTTAGGCCTGCAAGATTCTCTGGAACAACTGATCCAATGGAAGCTGATGATTGGTTACGTTCAGTGAACAAAGACCTAGTGACTGTTGGCTGCACCGATGAAGAAAAAGTAAGGTTTGCAGCATTTCTGCTTGAAGGACCAGCAGCAACATGGTGGGACAACTTTCAAATCACCACTCCCCTTGAAGATGTAACTTGGGCTATTTTTGAGGATGGATTCAGAACAACTCACATCTCACCTGGAGTGATGTACTTGAAGAAAAAGGAATTTCACAATCTGAAACAGCGTCACCTCAGTGTGGCTGAGTATATTGAAGAATTCAACAATCTGGCACGATATGCACCGGATGAAGTTGACACAGATGCTAAGAGAAAGGAGAAATTTCTTGAAGGACTTAATGATTAGTTGAACCTGTAGCTAGTTGTTGCCTATTTCTCAACTTATCAATCACTCTGTGACAAAGCCACCATTTTGGAAAACAAGATGGATCAAGTGGAGAAAAGAAAGAGGAAGCATAACCTCAAGTATCACTCGAGATCATCACAAAAGAAGCGTTCATTCAAAAAGAGCAATGAAGATTCTGAATCACATCAGTATCACCACAACAACAATGGAAGTGATAATAATGGAAATGATACTGACAATGGAGATGACCTTGGTCAGAACCAACATGACAATTCCAGGAAGAAAGATATTAGCCAATTGCAGTGCTATAATTGTAAGGAGCTTGGACACTATGCATCAGACTGTCCTGAGAAGAAAAAGAAAAAGGATGCCAGAAGAGCCAATGGAAATGACTCCAATGTGACCCAGAAAGGACATGTGAACCACATTGACATGGATGGAAACTTTGAAGAGATAGAATAAGTGGATGTCAGAAACTAGTTAACTCAGAAGAGTCAAATAAGGATTCCTTGTCTGGATATTAAGTGTTGAACTCATAGTCAAGTGAACCATCAATGTAATCCTGTGAGACTTTATTTTAAGGGTGGTAGTACCCTAGTTGTCTTCAAGCCAACTTGTAACCCTAGCCTTCCCAAATCTCGGGACGAGATTTCTTTTAAGGGTGGTAGTCTGTCACATCCCAAAATTTTGCAAATTTTGAAATGTGAAAAAAAAACTTAAACAAAATGAAAAAAAAAACTAAGTCTTGGAAATTCAGAGGGAACAAAAACTTTTTGACTATTTAATATAACTCCTTCAAACCAAAAGTTAAATAAAACAATTTTGGTTGTGAAGTTGTATGCATGTTTTCAAAACCTCAAAATCATGAAGCATGCATGGTTGCATTTTAAAACTAAGAGAAATAACTTACTTCTCAAAGTTGTATTGGCCACTTAACCACATGAGACTTTGGATATATTCCATATTTAAAATATACAAAAGAACTCCTAAGTGAGCTAAAAAGATAAAGGGCAAAATTATAAAACTATAGAAATTAGTTTGACTCTATTTTGAAGCTCCAGATAAAATGATATGAAATTTATAAAATATAGGAAGATAAGTAAAGTCAAGTTACGGCAAAGACTAAGAACGAAATAAAAGCATTCTTAAATGAGTGATTATGATAAATAATAAAATTATAAAGTTAAGGAAATTGATTTGAACCTTTTTGGAGCTCTAAATCAAAAGATATGAAATAAACAAGAATTGAGAAAATATACTGTATAGGCCTACGTGCCATGCTCAATTTTTTAAAAATGAATTATACTTTATAAAAAAATTTATTCCAAATATTCTAATTAGAGTAAACTATCAACTTATATTTTATATAAGATTTTCTGAAAAGTTTGGTACAAATTTAAATCAAATTGAAGAGACAAATTGGAAACTAGAAAATAAATCAGAAATAGAAAAGAAGAAAACGTTGAAGGAAAAAAAAAGAGAAACAACACCAGTCCAAGGCCCATTCAGCCCTCCATCTCACTCTATTTTTTTCTTCCATTTATTTTGTTGTTGGGCCGGTTTAGCCAAGCCCATCTAACCTTACCCAACAGGATCAATCTTCTTCCTTCTCGACATAGAGCACGTATATGGCGGCTGTACGTTACCGAGAACCATGTCACCTCTTCTCCTCCTCATTCAAGGCGTTTAAGACTCCAAAATGAATCGTCATCAACACGAAAAACGTTTAGAATCAAGTGGAGGTTCCGTTCAGGAAAGTAATTTCGCATTTAGTTGAGTTAATACACCAAGCCAAAACGGTGCTCCGAATGCCACCCGTCGGCATACGTACCCCGATCTCCCTCTATAGACCATCTTAGCAAAAACCGAAGTGAGCACTATATTCCTCTTCTCCTCCTCCATTATTTTCGTTCTCAAACTTTCTCGAGAGGAGCTCTGTAGAACACACACGGTCGATGCCAAATTCATCCCCAAAATTTGAGTTCATCGTCAGATATTGTCTTCTACGGTGAGTCCCTCGTCGATTCCTTCTACCAGAGGACTAATCTTGATATTGCCTACCTCCAGGACATGATTTTTCATCCTATGGTTGCAGTTCGCCGCGCCGCCGACGTCGCACGTTGCTCCAGCCGTGGATTGTCGTCACCATTGGAGACGAACGAGCTCTAAATCACGTCCAGTAGCATCGCCTCGACGTCCTCTACACCGTCCACATTTTATTCAACTCCGGATACTTTCCTAGCAACGGGAACGGCAATGCCAAGCCCGGGTCCGCTATTCCGGCGAACTTTCCGGTGAGTTATTCCGATGAGCTCTTCTAGTCCGTCCGATCTTCATCTAACGATTGAAATCAGATCACTTAAACGAAGGGGTACCGGCCTATTAGAATCAGCCACTTGTCAATTCCTTTTCTATTTTCGTTCATATTGGGCAGATTTACTTATGAACTTGCAAAAATCATATCTTTAGTTCTGTTTATCCAAATTTAGCAAATAATATGTCTATGGATTCACAAAAACGAGTAGAACACAGTGGAGCTACAATTCGGTATTTTTGAGTCTGTTAAAATCACGTTTTATACAGAACCATTTGTGGAGTATTTTGAGTATAAAAATTGTTGTGTAAATTATTTTTAAGTGAATCCTTTTGCAAATGGTTGTAAATTAAACCCTATGTATAGTAAGACCAAAATATAATTTTATTCTAGTATAAATAAGAACATGGCAATTATTTAGTGAGAATGACATTTCCAAGTGTTAGAAAATATTGCTAATTGCTACGATTGCACAAATGGTTGCATTTGTAATCTTGAAAATATAAAATATTCAGAAATCACTTAGTAATGTTCAGAACCTTGTTGTACAATAAAAATTGCCATCTTGCATGTTTGCATACTTTGCATGATTTTTGTGTTGCCATTAGTGTTGATCTTGTGTATGTTTTGTCTTGGTTGTTTTGCTTGATAGATTGTGTTGATTGTCAAGTGTGTTATTTCGAAGAGTGTACCAACACCACCAACTACTAAGGCAAGTGACACTATCATCTAAAGTCCTACTATTTTCATTATACTTAGTGGATTTTTTGAAAACATGCATGAAAAGAATTTCTATACTTATGCTATGCTAAATCCTAATAGGATACCCTATACATTCCTTAGTGAAAACAATGTAGTTGATACATGCTTAGCCATGCTTTATTTTGAAAAGAGATACATGTTGAGATTTTATGAGATTGAGAAAAGACTTATGTTTTATATAATAAAACAAGGACTCAATGAACCACCTGGGTGGACAAGGATACTTTGAGTTTTGGAGAAGGTGGCAACAAAAGGAACCATGTCTATGGCAATCTCTTTGTGTTGTGCTCCAAAGGAAAACCACCCAGGAAACTTAGAGATTGAACATGTTTCTCGTACAGTGGCTTCCGTGTACAGACACATGCTAAATGGGCTCTGGCTTAGTCAACTACATAGTGGAAGTCCCATGCATTGGCATCTTCAGGTTAACTAGATTTGTGTAAAGGAGAAACCCTACATTTGTGCCTGGTAGACAAGCTAGCATTTTGTATTGGGAGGACTCCTATGGAAAGACTTTGTCACATTCTCGATCTGCCGGTACTCCATTTTGGTGAGTACTTATCCAGCGGCCACTGGTGGCGTCAAGACGAGATTGTGTCATGTGGGTAAAGTGTACAACTTCTGCAGAAGATAATAAAATCTAAGTACTTAGCCGTGTCCCCGGTTATGGACAATACTGAGCAACTAAGGCCTGAAGCTATGGAAGATCTCGACACTCTAATTTCTAAAAGAAAACTTTTAAAACTTGATGCACTTGGGGTTACCAAGGAGCTCAAGAGATTTTGACAAAACTTGATGCACTTGGGGTTACCAAGGTGCTCAAGAGATTTTGACAAGGACTTGAACACTTGAGTTTTTACCAAGGAGTTCAAGAGATTTTTGAAAGGAGATTTGACAAAGGACCAAAACCATTTTGAAAAGATAGGATAAAATATTGCTTTATGCAAATGAGCCTAAAACTCTACTTAGCCAAATTTGCATGTAATGATAGGATCCACTTATATTATACTTAGTAGTGAAACTTGCCAATACAATTCAAATGTATTGACCCTTGTGGCTGTAACTTGTAATGTTGCAGGTTTGATTGTTTTTAGTGAAGATTGTTTGATTAGGATTACAAAGTCTACAACCAACATCTGCATGTGGCACTTTGAAGATGAAGGACCCCATGACTATAGTTATTCCGCTGCAATGTAAAGTAATAGCCAAATGAGCTATGTATGATGTAATAAAATTATGTTATTCCTGGTTATAAAGTTATGTTATGACCTTTGTTTCTTGATATTACATCTTAACTGTGGATGCTAGCTATTGATCCAGGGACTAGCATTGTAAACACAGGGGACACCACCTTATCTTGTTTAAAGGTTGGGACACTCCCGCTACAGGATGGTTTCTCAGTATTGTCCATAACCGGGGACACGGCTAAGTACTTAGAATTTTGATCTTCTGCAGAAGTTGTACACTTTACCCACATGACACAATCTCATCTTGATGCCACCAGTGGCCGCTGGATAAGTACTCACCAAGATGGAGTACTAGCAGATTGAGAATGTGACAAAGTCTTTCCATAGGAGTCCTCCCAATACACAATGCTAGCTTGTCATCCAGGCACCAATGTAGGGTTTCAAGTTCCCTAGCACAAATCTAGTTAACCTGAAGATGCCAATGCATGGGTCTTCCACTATGTAGTTGACTAAGCCAGAGCCCATTTAGCATGTGGCTGTACACGGAAGCCACTGTACGAGAAACATGTTCAATCTATAAGTCCCTGGGTGGTTTTCTTCTAGTGCACAACAAAAAGAGATTGCCATATAAACATGGTTCCTTTTGTTGCCACCTTGTCCAAAAAGCTTGAGTATCCTTGTCCACCCAGGTGGTTCATTGAGCACTTGTTTTATTATATAAAACTTATAACTTTTCAACTCTTCATATGATCCATAACATGTATCCCATCCCAATATATAGCTGGGCTAAGCATACTACAACTACAATGTTTCCACTAAGGAATATATAAGGGTATCGTATTAGGATTTAGCATAGCATAAAATATAGTAACCTTTCCATGCATGTCTCAAAATTCACTAAGTGTAATGAAAATAGTAGGACATGGATGATAGTGTCACTTGCCTTAGTAGTTGGTGGTGTGGGTACACTCTTCGCAATAACACACTTGACAATCAACACAATCTATCAAGCAAAACAACCAAGACAAAACATACACAAGATCAACACTAATGGCAACACAAAAATCATGCAAAGTATGCAAACATGCAAGATGGCAATTTTTATTGTACAAATTTTTATAACAAGGTTCTGAACATTACTAAGTGATTTATGAACATTTTATATTTTCAAGATTACAAATGCAACCATTTGTGCAATTGTAGCAATTAGCAACATTTTCTAATAGTTGAAAAGGTCATTCTCACTAAATAATTGCCACGGTCTTATTTATACTAGAATAAAATTATATTTTGGTCTTATTGTACAGAGGGTTCAATTTACAACCATTTGCAAAAAGGATTTACTTAAAAAATAATTTACACAACAATTTTTATACTCAAAATACTCCACAAATGGTTCTGTATAAAACGTGATTTTAACAGACTCAAAAATATTAAATTATGGCTCCACTGTGTTCTACTCATTTTTGTGAATATATAGATATTAAATTTTCATTTTTCCAATTTGTGGATCAAAAGTTATGAATTTTACAATTTTAAACACTTAACAAATCACAAAGATATTCAAGGATACAAATAACAATCACGTTTAGCACTACTAGGATGAGCTAACCAAAATATGAGTACGGTTCATCTAGCCTACTAGTAAGATGAGCAATCACAACTAATTAAGATTTGCAAATTCACCCGGCAAGATCTCTAGTGATAGTAACCAGACAACTAAAATAGTTGTTACGGTATAAGACGAACATGATCAATTACTTCTACCAAATAAATTTATGATAAGCCGGGCATTTGTAACCAAAATCCTGGTATAACTAGACTAATCGATGAGACATAGCCGTAAAGCATACGAACAGTTTACTGGGAACATGCAAGTACACGTACATGTAATTATGCTAGTACCGATACATCGGAGACTTGGTCACTTTTCAAAACAGATTAATAAATATCAAATGTATTCGCGAACTAAAACTATTGTTGGGCTCCTAGGGTTAATTGGAACATTTTTCATGTTGGGATCAAGATCAACAAACGTGTATATGGTAGGTTAATATGGTCATGCCACCGGATGACATTCGGTTCACCGGCGACGCAGTCAACTAGAGAAATACAGCTAGAAATCATGTCTATGAGATACGCATATATACGAGTAAACTGTGAGTCCAAGGATTTTTTGACGGAGCTCACCGAGTATGGCGTAGTTGCACGGCGAAGATGGTGAACTGAGTTTGAAGAAAGACGTCGTACAGTCGGCGTGATCAAAGGATTGAACTGCTTTTTCTTCCAGAACGATTCTTCTTCTCCTCACGGTCGTGGTGGCGCAGCAGGTCGGCTTCTCGTATTTGTGATCGCCGGAAAGAGGTGCAGAGTTTAGCGGCAATCTAAGTTGAAGCTCCACTAAATTCTGCCATGGAGAGAGCAGTTGGCGGAATGGTACCAGAGATGGGAAAGGAGATGTAGTGTCATTTTTGGTAATATATGGGAGGAGATGGTGTGCTCTAATTCATAGAATTAAAATGAAGAATCAATACGAGTAACGGTAGAGCAGTTTCTGCAATTACATGCTGTACGTGAGTCAGTGTAACGTTTCGCTCGACTACGTCTACTAGACTATTTTAATTGAAACGGTGCAGTGTCGCTAACGGGAACGAAAAGCTGTTGGACTTCTTGTTGATCGTTAGAAAAAGAAAAGAGCCGAGGTGAGAGAGATAACAAGACTCCATACATGCAGCGCTCTTAAAGAAAAAAAAGAAAAAGAAAGGCTGCCAGGCTATAGTTTCTTCGGTGGTTTCATAGAGAAAAGCAAGAAAATAAGAAGAGAAAAGAGAGTAAGCGACTCAATCATGCAATATCGGAATTTGAGTATAAAATAGAAAGAAAATCAATACTAGCGTATTTTGTATGTGCATGGCTGTAACTAGTCTGTACGTGCACGAGGAAGAAGAAGAGCAATCGACTCGGTCGGCCAATTTATGCGCCAAGAATTTCATCCCAAGAGAAATAGAAGGAAACAAAATGTATAGACATGGGTCGACATGGTGGGCTAGCTCGGGAAAGAATTGGATCGTGGCCGGCTGGGTCGTTGCGGCTCTTTTTTTCCGATCGTTTTTTTTCTTTTCCGTTTTTTTTCTTTTATAGAATTTGCGTCCTAAATTTATTCAAATTTAAACCAGATTTTCTTAGAAAATTTACAAAAGAAATTTTTAGGTAGATTATTCTAAATAGATAACATTGGCACTATTTTTATAGATATAATTTGAACATGGCACATGGGCCTATATGTTTTTATTTCATTTTCTTAATTCTTTTTCTATATCTTGTATATTACATAACTTTCGATTTAAATCTCCAAAAATGGTGATTCCAACTTTTATAACTTTATTTATTATTTGTTTATCTTTTTAAATCCCTTTAGGATTCTATTTGATCAAAATAGGTTTTGATGTTTCCATTTGTAATAAAATGTTTCTTTTCACCCTAATTTTCAACAATTATTTATTTTGTTTATTTATTTTTCACATTTCAAAATTTGGAAAATTTTGGGATGTGACAGTTGTATATGATACAACCAAAGAGTTTTGTCGATCCTAAGGATGCTAACAAGGTGTGCAAGCTTCAGCGATCCATCTATGGATTGAAGCAAGCATCACGAAGTTGGAATCTCCGCTTTGATGAGGTGATCAAAGAGTTTGGATTTGTCCAAACTTATGGAGAAGCTTGTATTTACAAGAAAGTGAGTGGGAGCAATGTGGCATTTCTGATACTATATGTGGATGACATATTATTGATCGGAAATGATATAGATCTTTTAAATAGTGTTAAAAGTTATCTAAACAGCAAATTTTCAATGAAGGATATAGGTGAAGCGTCATACATATTAGGCATAAAGATCTATAGAGATAGATCTAGGCGCCTAATAGGGCTATCGCAAAGTACATACCTTGATAAGATTTTAAAGAAGTTTAAAATGGACGAAAGTAAGAAGGGGTTCTTACCTATGTTTCAAGGCACAACAATGAGTAAGACTCAAAGTCCGGCTACGTCGGAAGAAAGAGAGATAATGGACAAAGTCCCCTATGCTTCAGCCATAGGCTCTATAATGTACGCCATGCTATGTACAAGATCGGATGTGGCACATGCTATTAGTTTGACTAGTGGGTACCAATAGGATCCAGGTTCGGAACACTGGAAAGCGGTCAAGAATATCCTTAAGTACTTGCGAAGAACTAAGGATATGTTTCTTTTATACGGAGGTGAAGAAGAGCTCGTCGCTAAGTGTTATGTCGACTCTAGCTTTGACACCGATCTAGATGACTCTAAGTATCAATCCGGATACGTATTTCTCATGAATGGCGGAGCGGTTAGTTGGAGGAGCTCCAAACAACCTGTGGTGGCGGGATCAACAACGGAGGCCAAATATGTTGCTGCTTCGGAAGCGGCTCAGGAAGCAGTTTGGATGAAGGAGTTCATATCTAAACTAGGTGTGGTTGCAAAAGCGTTAGACCCAATGGTGATCTATTGTGACAACAATGGTGCCATTGCCAATGCCAAAGAACCAAGGTCTCACAAGCATTCCAAGCATATTAAGCGCCGGTTTCACTCCATCCGTGAACATGTCAAGGATGGAGATATAAAGGTTTGTAAAGTACATACGGATCTCAATGTAGCAGATCCGTTGACTAAAACTCTCCCTAGAGCAAAACATGATCAACACTAGAACTCCATGGGTGTTAGATACATCACTATGTAACTAGATTATTGTCTCTAGTGCAAGTGGGAGGCTGAAGGGAATATGCCCTGAGAGGCAATAATAAAGTGTTTATTATGTGTATTCCAAGTATATGATAGATGTTTATTTTGCATGCTATAATTGTATTAATACGGAAACGTTAATACATGTGTGTTTAATAAACAAACAAAAAGTTTCTAGTTAGGCCTCTCTCATAAACTAGCTCGTTGATTAACAAGATGATCAAAGTTTCCTGATCATAGACATTGGATGTTGTTAATAACGAGGTCACAACATTAGTGTAATGATGTGATGAACATTCATCTGAAGTATATCATTACGATCAAAGTCACTGAGTTTATATTGCTATAACAACTTACGAAGTGATCCTAATCCTTAGACCATGAGATCATGTCAATCACTAACACCGGAAGAGTTTCTTGTTGACATCAAACGTCACACCGTAACTGGGTGATTATAAAGATGGCTTCAAAACTACTAAAGTGTTATGTTGAGGCTCATGGATCGAGAGTGGAATTTTTTCATCCCGATGACGGATAGATTTACTCTGGGCCCTCTCGGTGATATGACATTGGTTATCTTGCAAGCAAGTGATTTTATCACTAGAATGTTATATCTCGAACGAGAAAAGAGTGCATGTCGGTAACGAGATCAAACTAGATATGGAGATACCGGTGATCGAATCTCTGACATGTAATATATCGTGAAACAAAGGGATTAAGATACTAGCGTAAAAGGTTCCGACGATCACAGAAAAGTCATCGTTGAATGTGTGGGAGTCAGTATGGATCTCCAGGTCCCGCTTCTGATTATTGATCAGAGAAGGGTCTCGATCATGTCCGCATTATTCATGAACCGTAGGGTGGCACACTTAAGGGACACTGACATCCAATTGGAGCAAAAGTTTCATGCCGGAAAGAATAACAAGCGCATAAATTTATTTCACTAGATACCAAAACAGGTTTTCGAGTGAAATTGCAGAAAGTGTTTTTGCATGTGAAATGGAATGCTAGCAAGGGGTTATATGTGAATGTTTGTCATTAAAGTAATTGACCAAATTCTGAATAAATAAAAGGAGTTTTATTTAATGAGAGTTTGCATTAAATTTGGTGGAAATTTAATAGCAATTTTGAGTGGGATTTTGAGTGGAGGGAATTGAAGAGATTTTTGTGAGTGGAGTGTCCACCCACATGAATGAGGGGAGGGCAAGGGGCAGCCCCCATGCGCCGGCCACCCCCTTGGGGTTCCCCCTCTCCTATAAAAGGCACCCCTCTCCTCACTTCTCACACACACCTCCTCGTGAAGGATCTCTCTCCCCCTCTAGAATTTATCCCCCATGGTCTCAGACTAGCGAGATACATGTTTCTGGTGGCTATTCGGCAAGAAAGGGTTGTGCTTCCGCTGCATCGATGAAGCGAGGAGGCGGAGGTTGCTCAGTGTCTTGTACGTGTGTGCGAGCACGGATGCACTGCTGTTTTGTGGCGCTAGGACTTCCTCTCGATCTTGAGATCGGCAAGAGATCGTCTACATCAACCACGAGTTTAACTCGTTAAGCTTTGTCGGTCTTCAAGGGTATGTTCTCTACGGATATACATCCGCCCGTTGTTTGTATCTAGTAGATAGATCTTGGTACATAGTTCACATCGTAGGAATTTTTTTGTTTTCTATGCTGCGAACCCTACATAAACGTATGGTGTGGAAGGTAATGGTGGTTTGCAGCAAGTAAACAAGTAACAGTGGAAGATGTATCAATAATAAAGATTGGACCGGGGTCCATAGTTCACTAGATGTGCTCTCCTTAGATAAACAACATGGCATGAAGGGTAAACAAATTACATCAGGGCAATTGACAGGAACTAAGTAAGGCATAACAATGCAATTACTAGACAGAAAGATCCTATAAGATTCGATTGGTCAATACTACAAGATACATAGACCGCCATCCAACTGCATCTATGACTAGAAGTCCACCTTCAGGTTATCATCCGAACCCCCTCCAGTATTAAGTTGCAAGCAACAGACAACTACTTTAAGCAAAGTGTGTAAGGTAAACAATCCACATGTAATTTTTTTGGTTGTGTGCATCCATAATATCGCCAATACATCGCGTTGGTCAAGAGGATAGATGTAATTGGTATCTTCTTGATATTAATATATTTCCTTTATCGAAACAAATCTTCCTCGTATCATATATTAAACCCTAACCCTCCCGAGCCACACTCTCCTGAGCCGCCCACAGGCGACTCCGGTGGCTCCAGGGGCTTCCTCTCCATCCTTCCCTAAGAACCCTCCCCTAACCCACTTTGCATCGGCTGCTGCTGCTTCCGACTTCAGCAGCGGTGGTGGCGCCTCATCCATCTAAGATGGGGGCAAGAGAGGGGTCTATGGTGGTGTTCACAAGGGGGAGGTGCGGCATTGGATGTGGGCTTGGTGCGGAGCAGTCGTCTTGGCCGAGGCCCGAGGTTCTCCGGTGACCGACGAGGGGATGGAGGCTTGCCGCTCGCCGTCGGGGGTGAGGCTATGGCCTAGCCACGCCGATCTCCTGCGGTTGTTTCCCTCTCCTCCTCTGTTGGTGCTGCATGGAGACGACGGCGTGGCGTGGGGGGCTGCTCGTCTGCTGAATAAAGGCGGCGGTCCTAGGATTCTTCTCACTCCAAGACGAGGATCTACTTGTTGCTTGTCCTCTCTGATCTAGTCGGAGTGGTAAGTTCCAAAAGGCTTCGCCGGCGAACTCCCATGGGCGAATAATGCCTAGAGATTTTTGGACTAAAGGGATTCGATCGTGCACACCCATGTTTTAATCTGACCGTTTGGGTTCAAAGGGAGCACTTTGAAGCTCTATTGGCTGTTAATATCATGGGGCATGTTTCTCGTTCCATGGTGCTAACAGAGAATTTCATGGAGACTGAGATTTGAGAACTGACAATGGTGGTTCGAGTCTGGGTGATGATGAGGAATTGGCTTGGTGACTCGTGACTTGAAGCAGTGGCATGCAAGTGGGGGAGACTACACAGGTACACAGTTCTACCTTTCAGGGTGAAAACCCAGAGTCTGGCCTTAATTGGTTGCGCCTAGCAATGGCCTTGTTGAAGGTATTGTTTTGAGAGCGCGAACTTTCTTCAGGGTGAAAACCTAAGATCTATGATCAGGCGATTCCGGTGTTTGTGCATTGTTTCCTTCTTGGAGGCGTCGCTTTTGGAGAAGCTGGACTTCTAGTGTTGTCTTGGTGGTGGTTGTGCCGCTGTTTCAACGAATGGTCACTGTAGCGGGACTTCTTTTTTGTAATTATTTTTTCTTTTTTGGCTGTGTGCATCCGTATGGCCGCTAGGACAATGCGTTGTTGTAGAGATTGGGTGTAATTGGTATCTTGTGATATTAATATACGCTCCTTTCAAAAAAAATACTAGGGTATATCTCATGCTAAGTCTGACCGTCTATCCTACAAATAAGCCTGACCCTGGCCTGAAGCCCAAAAAAAATCATCTCGGCCTAGGATTTTAGAGAAGGTATAGGCCAGGCTGAACATGCCGGATGACCCATGGCCAAGGTTTAGTATCTTGATACCAAGGGGTCACTATGCATATCATGGTATGTTTAATATCTTAGTACAAAATGGATAATACTTCCTCCGTTTGGAAATATAAGATGTTTTAGGTTTGTGAAGTTAATATATCCAGACACCTTTTAGTGTCGAGGTTCATGTGAATCCACACATTAAAAGGTGTCTAGATACATTTGCTTCACAAATCTAAAACATCTCATATTTGTAAACAGAGGGAGTACACCACTATGCTAATAAAAAGCCTAAGCCACATCGACAACATCATTGTAGTCAGCGGAAAAAGCAATGGTTGGTTTCGAATCGCAATGTGATCTATTTATTTAAATAACACGACTTCCATTTAATTTGGGCGAGGTGATAATAAAAAACAGAGCTTGTGGTTGAAAGAAATGAGTCAAATAGCATTTGTATGTACTAGATTTTAATTATATATGGGTCAATATTTTGTATTAGTGGTTCATAATTGGTTATGCTCATCTTCAATATATAAATACAACATTTACATGAGCAATGTCTATAAAAGGATACAAAATGTGCTCAAACTTAAAACAGCTTTTAATTTTAAATGCATTTGAGGTATTTTATAATATATACATAGATAATATTTAAAATAAAAAAGATCATCTCATATACTATGATAAAATTCTACGAGCCGATATACTACTGAAAAGAAAACGATACTACCTAGTATGGCGATACTAAAAACCTTGCAACTAAGACCCTCCATTAAGTTTCTAAAAAAAGATCCTCCATTAAGTCACAGTTCCATTCCGCTTTTTCACCCCATCATAGTTCACACTAAAATGTACATCCAATTTCGATAAATCTAACCTCTAAAATCTACCTATAGAGGCCTGGACAACAAAAAGAGAAGTTGCAATTCTTATTGGTCCGCATATTTTGATCGGCGATCATGCTTTTTTCTGTCATTATCTGCAAAAAAGGCGTGAGTTCTTTTTCTATTTTTGTTTTTTTCTATTATCTTATTTTAAACTATGAATATTTTAATAATAAAAATTTAAATATAGTTGAATATTTTTTGAATATTCCTGAACAAATTTTCAAATATCATGAATAATTTTTTAAAATTATGAACCACATTTCAAAATTCATGAACCAAATTTCATAAACCATGAACCAAGTTTCGAAACCATGAACAAAAAAATGAAAAACCATCAACCAAACTCAAAAACTATGAACCAAATTCAAAACCATGAACTAAAATTTGAAAAACATATTTTATTTCAAAAAATGAACTTTTAAGAAAAGGGAAAAGTAAACTAAAATGAAAAAATAAAACAAAAAAAGATAAAAACATAAAAATAGAAAAAAAAACAAAAATAAGAATAGTGCTGCGAAACTTGGCCGGCCCAATGGCGAGCGACTCTGCGGCGCAAGGCGTCCGTGCCAAAGGGAGTGGCATTTAGCATTTTGAACTAAAGCCCATGCTGAAACAGCTCCCATGTAACTAGGCTATCTTTCACATGGGCCATCTCCACAGTCTGGGCTGGCCCAGATCACACAGAGCATGTCCAAGGAGCCATTGTTGGACCGCAATCGTTGGCACCTCCAAATCTCTACATTCTTGACGCAAATGGAATGCAAATAACTTGCATTTTTTCAACTACTGTCATGGTCATGGCACATGCAGAATTTATCCATATGTCACTCTTAGGTGAGATCGATGTTTTCTTGTTAGTACTATCTGATTAAGTTTTGTACTTCTTGATGCATGGCCCTACCTCCACTCACTAGCCATATTATAATATGCGGACTAAATTATAGTGGTCGAATACGACTACTGCTTATGCTTACCATATGCAAACTTAATACTTCTACTTCCTCTGTTTGGAAATATAAGATATTTTAAATTTGTAAAACAAATGTATCTAAATACTTTTTAATGTGTTGGTTTAAATGAGTCTACACACACTAAAAGATGTCTAGATACATTAGCTTTACAAATTAAAACATCTTATATTTTTAAACAGAGGAAGTACTTATTAATTAATCAATAAAGTACATGATCACCGCTTCTCGATAGTTCAAATTAATGGAGTGGTTGCAGCCTCGCCGTGCGACTTTGACACGCACAGACAGGGACAGAGGAAGAGAGAAAAGTTCACTTTTGTCCAATATGGTACTCGTGCTAGTTTAATGTACGCTTCCATGCATATGCATCGGTCATGCGTCGTGCCCATTTCATTTATTTGTTGGCCGACTAGAGCGCTGGCTTATACAACGGCCAGGCCGGCAGCCGGTGGATCCCGTTGAATATACAGAGATTTCCATGTCTAAATTATGTGGTACCGTACCATTCGTTGAGCATACATTATGCTATATAAGAGTAGATCTATCATATATGTATCCCGTATCTGGAACAACTCATATGTATATCCAGGGTTTAGCAGCTCGGTGCATATTCTAGCATTGGCATATGAATACGGCATACATTTATATACGAGCATCACTGGTCGAGCTGTTGATGGCAACTTGTTTTCAGGCAAGAGCACTTGTCAACTTTGTCTACTGCAAGCAGGTCGTAGTACAGTATTATGAGATGGCAAGTTTGTGCACCGCAAGTTGCAGTACCCATTGTGAGACAGCATATTTTAAAATATAAAAAAAAATGCATATACATTCAAACATAAGTTTTCAGGTTGAGAGAACATTCTACGTGTCCCGTGAAAAAAGGGACAAAAAATGTCCTAGAATAGTCCTATTCACGTGATATTTTTGGTTTTTTATAAATGACACAAAATGCTATTTCATCCTGAAATCTTGTGAATGCACATAAAATATTCGAATGCACACGTAGACATTTTTTTCAAAAATTTTAACAATTCAAAATATATTTTCTTATAATGGGTACAAATGCACCGATGAGCGAAAAGGGATTTTCAGTTAGGAACCATGTCATCTGCATAGAAAAGATACAAACTTACCTTATTATGTGATGAGAAGAGCCAAAGAACTCCTCAGAAAAAAACAACACAAACATTACAAAAATGGAGTTGTACCTTGGTCACCAACTCGTAATTACTATATTTATGCTGACTATTATTACTCCTATATAAATTAAGATCGGTTGCGAGTTGTTTAAAGTAATCTAAAAATGCTACATTTGGCAGAGGTGGCTATTCGGCTCATGGGTGCATTTGCACCTATTATGAGAAAATATATATTAAAATGTTAAAAAATTTAAAAACAATTGTCTACATATACATCCGAACATTTTATGTTCATTCACAAGTTTCTGGGATGAAATAACATTCTACATGTCTCGTGCAAAAAAGACAAAAAATGTCATTTGAATAGTCGTACTCACGTGATATTTTTTGTCTTTTATACATGACATATAAAATGTTCTTTCATCTAGAATACTTGTGAACGAACATAAAATGTTCAAATATACATGTAGACATTTTTTTCAAAAATTTTAACATTTTGAAATATGTTTTCTCACAATGGGTCCACTATCAGTTAGTTCGACTTCATGACTACCTTCTGCACTACCTTAGTTCCAACTGAGGGCCAAGGAAAGCGAAACCTTTGTTCTAAAGTAGCTATCGACCACAAGGGCTACGACACCGATGGCGAAGTACCTACCTCCGAAACCCAACCGTGTTAACCGTCAAGCTTCAATCAATGCGTTCTCCAGTATTAGCTATATTCTCGGTTTCATCGTAGGAATAAGATGTCAGAATTGGATCAAATTGTACAAGTAGGTCAAACCGAACACTTTCAAAATCTGGATTTGACACAAAACACCTCTCTTGATACTTATATCGAGAATATGAAATGAACAGCTTTCCTATTTACTTCCTTATTTATGCTTAGGCTTTTCCTTCCTCATTCACAAATGCACCCGTAAGCCAAAATGAATTTCCCACATTTGGCATGCTATGCACTCATGCTACTGCTACAGATGCCACGGTCCCAAGATTTGGATGGATCCTTCTTCGGTTCATCCGCTCCTTCCCCTTTAAGAAATGGGGGACCTTGTTGTCTGTAGCAGTAGAATGGACGAAAATAACCTAAAAAATAACAATTTCACGAAATGAACTCTGGCCAGAAGAAATTCACAGAACTAACCCTTTTTGCAACGCCATACAACGTGGCGCCGTACCTTAAAGAGCGGCGCCGTTACGCCTGGCGCCGCGCACCTGCCATCGTGGCGCCTCGTGGGCCCCGGTCCCGCTAGTGCGGCGCCTTGTAGCGCGGCGCCGCACTGTGTAGTGCAGCGCCGTTGCGCCTGGCGCCGCACTTTAGGTCTTGTACCAGCGCGGCGCTAGCCCTCCCCAGACCCTTCTCATTCCTCTCAGACACACACGAGCGCATGGCGTCTAGGGTTTCTCGGCCCCGGTGATTCCCCTCTCCAAAAACCCAAGATTTGCTGGATTTGTCCAAGGATCTTGCTCCCAATCCCTTCCCCAGGTATCTCCTCTCAAATCCCTTGCTATTTGTCCAAACATTTCTTGCTAATTTCCCCTTTTGTTCAAATTTCGGTGAAACCCTAGGTTCAATTAGATGTAGAGATTGAGATGAACCATTGCAATGCTTATTTGATATTTAGGTTTAGATATGGCATAGTACTCTTTGGTAGAACTCTAGTTGGTCTATTTATCTTTGAAGTATATGTTAGGTGCTTTTTCATATTAGCAATTCCATATGGCTAGAGTAAGATGGAGATATGGTAGAACTCTAGTTGGTGTTTTGATTTATCTTACAATTATATGGTAGAACTCTAGTTGGTTGATTTAGCTTGCAATTCTAGATGCTAGAACTATAGGTAGAGTAGGATGAATATGTAGGATGTCTCTATAAGATGGACAAAAGCTAGAACTATATGCTAGAACTATAAGATGGTTGATTTAGCTTGCAATTCTAGATGCTAGAACTATAAGATGGACATTTTGTAATTGTTCTTATTCTCTCTATTGTTTTGAATATGTAGGATGTCTCTAAACCCCCTTCTAAACAATGCTCACTATGATGTTCAACACCGTGCCTACAAGATGTCGGAGAAGATACAGGTACTAAAAACTTCAATGCAAGTCGAACAAGATGCCATGTTTGTTTAGATGGAAATCTAACATTTTGCCATTGTATGTTTGCAGGAGCTTCAACCCCTTCGACTTAGGTACCACGAGGTCTCGTCCGGCAAGATGCCTTATGATGCACGGTACACTCTGTACATCCAGCAGCTAGGACTCCTCCCCTTTATCCACATGGTCACTCGGTCCACACCGGCCTTCAACCCTGCTGCGATCACCGCGCTTGTGGACCAATGGAGGCCGGAGACGCACACATTTCACCTTAGGACCGGTGAGACTACGGTCACTTTGCAGGACATGAGCATGATCCTGGCACTCCCAATCGAGGGAAACCCTGTGTGCATGTCATCGGATTCAGACGGGTGGCGTGAGTAGATGGTCTCCCTTATAGGGAAGGATCCACCCGAGGCTATAAACTCGAAGGGGGAAAGGCTGAGGGTCGCTGCCGGGGCTACTTTTACTTGGATCATCCAGAATTTCAAGATTTGCCCCGAGGATGCCGATGAGGAGACGATCAAGACATACACTCGTGTGTATGTGTGGTACATTATCACGAGGACTCTGTTTCCTGACAGCAGTGGGGATCGTGCTCAGTGGCATTGGCTCAAGTTGCTGGGTTTTTTTTGACTCTACCTTCAGTTGGGGTTCTGCGGTGTTGGCCTGGTTGTACCGTCAGGTAATGAGTTATTTACAAATGTTGTTGTATATTTCTGCACTATCTCAAAAAAAATTTGGTGGTTGTACCGGTGCGACGCCACCAGGCTTGGCGCCGCACATGCGCTCGAAAATAGACACAAGCTTCTGTCTATTTTTGAGCGCATGTGCGGCGCCACGCTGGAAGGCGCCACACGGTGCGGCGCCACCAGGCTACGCGTTGCACCGTGCGGCGCCGTCCAGTGTGGCGCCGCGCCACCAGGCGTGGCGCCGCACTTTGAAGATGCTGCTACAGCCAGCTTTCAGCGGTTGTTTCGAGGGCAAATGATCACACATCGAACAAAAAAGCTTTGAGGGGGGAAATTTTTTTGACACATACGAAATAACACGAGTTTCTTGCCCTTAAAGTCTAGAACATACAAGTTCATGAAATAACACGAGTTCATGAAATAACAAGAGGTTCTCGAGCAAATCTTGACACATACAAGTCCATGACTCCCGGTTCCATACTCAAAGTCTAGAACATAGGCCCTTTGCCCTTACTCTTCTTCTCTTCCTCTTCCTCCATGGAACGCCATGCCGCTTGACGCAGCCTTTCCCTCTCGGCATCCCGAGACTCCTTAGCGCGGCGATTCTCTTCCTCCTCTTTCTTGCAGAGCTCGTCATTATGTTCCTTGTGCTTCTTCTCCATCTCCTCGTCACGCTGTGCTTCGTAGTAGCGCCTTCTTTTTATGGCCCAATCGATCTCTTGGATAGCCTTGTTGGATTGAGGTTGCTCGATATCTATCCAAGTATAGTACCTGCATACCGGAGGGGGAGACTACAAGAAAATAGTGCATGTTAGAGGCTATGATATGGAATAGTTGGGACACATGAAGAACTAAAAAGCTTTGTGCGTACCGGTGGAGTATCGTATGGGTTGCGGCTACGCACGGGAGAGCGATTGTAGTTGGCACACATGAAGAACTTCTTTCCCCAACTATCGGAATGGTAGTCTAGGGACTCCTTAACAGTGCAATCGGTTCCACACCAACAAATAGGAACCTCCTTCCCATGGGCCTCGTCAGTACGAAACGCCCTCCGTGGCCTTTCCTCTTGATCGGCGCAAGGTGGGCTAGCATTGGCCCTCCTCTTCCGCTCTTCCTCTTCCTTCTCCTGTTGCCTCTTCCTCTCTTCCTCTTCCTTCTCCTTTTGCCTCTTCCTCTCTTCCTCTTCCTTCTTCTTCTTCACCTCGTCCTCTTCGTCCTTCTTTTTTGCCAAGTCACGAGCAAGTTGAACTACCTCTTCGAATGCCTTCCTCCGCTTCTCTTCCTCATATTCCTTCCTCTTCCTCTCTTCCTCGGCCTCCTTACTCTTCCTCTCTTCCTCGGCCTCCTTCCTCTTCTCCACCACCTCCATAGCATTCACCCAGATCTTCGAGTACTTCACACCTTCCCCATCATTGGCCTTGTCGGGTTGAGTCGCCATACCTATTATAAGGATAAAAGGGGCAAGTTAGTAAAGGATGCATTTAACCCAATAAACATGAATGATAGTAAAATATGCATAAATGTGAACATACCTACGAGCATACGGATTTGGTCCGGCTAAGTAACCTATCAAATACTAGCGGGATTAAAACCACCACGCCCTATTCCTCTTCGTAGCCTAAGTTGTCGACCTCTTTGTTGTCTAGGAGCTTGTTGGTTAGTCCTTGGTTGGCTACCACTTGGTTGGCTTGGAGCATGTTGGCTAGTCCTTGGTTGGCTACCACTATGTTGGCTAGTCCTTGGTTGGCTACCACTTGGTTGTCTAGTCCTTGGTTGTCTTGGAGCTTGTTGGCTACCACTTGGTTGACTTGGAGCCTTTTGGCTACCACTTGGTTGACTTGGAGCTTGTTGGCTACTACTTGGTTGGCTACTACTTCCTTGATTTCCTTTTGCTCTTTTCGTTTGAGAACACTTTCTTGCATTGTGCCCTTCACCATTGCACGTTCCACACCGGGCTCTCTCACGAGGCTCTTGGAATTGGTCGTTGCCCGTTTCCTGACCACCACCACGTCCCCATCCGTCCATGTCGCTCCTAAAACGCTTTGTCTTGCGTATTCCACGTCCAACAACCTTCCATTTCGGATCGGGCCATAGTTGAATTCCATGGTACTCCGGCCATTGTGATTGGTCCAAGTATGGATGAAATCTAGGAGCCCATGTCTTCTTAGTAGTCTCAATAGAGAACTCAGCCTCTCGCACCGTGAGCGGATTATTGTAATCCAAATGTCGTCTGCGAGATGCCACGAGCAAGTGCGAGCATGCAAGATGAAGCAATGATGGCCTTCCACATGTGCACTCACAGGTCTTGAGTGAGACCTTGAAAGCTCGGCCTCCGTGTTGGACACCATCAGCCGTTGTACCTCCGGGCTCCGTAACTTGGTAAATTAGCTCGTCATTGTCATATTCCGTGACAACTTGGGAATCCGCTTTCCTTGTCTGAAATTGCATCCAATCGTCAACCTTCGGAGGGAACTTGTATTTGTACTTGTTCTTGTTGTCCCCCGCAATATGTCAGTCCGTTTCATGTGAGTATTTCAGAAAATACTCATTCATCATGTCAAATGTATATCGGACTATTGCCGTGACGGGAAATGCACGGACACCTTTTAGCAACTTGTTAAATGCCTCTGCCATGTTGCTTGTCATTTGGCCATACCTCCGGCCACCGTCATCAAAAGCCCGTGCCCACTTTCCCATATGTTCAATGTTCCTATTGAGAAACTCGCGACCACCGGCATTGAGTTCTTTGTTGACTAGCAATTTGTTGTACAAGTTAGAGAAACGACGTTCCGTGAAAGCGAGGCAACAATCTTGTAGATCATCGGACAAATACTTGCTCTTGCATGCCCTATAGAAGTTTGAACAAAAGTGTCTCATGCACCAACGATGGTGCAATGGAGCATGGCCGGGAATATCAATCATCACAGCATTGATAATTCCTTGATGACGGTCAGAGATGACACATATCTCCCTTTGAGGGGTTAATATCTTGGTTCTCAAAAGATAGAAGAACCACTCCCAATTATCATTGCTTTCTGCCTCCACCAAAGCAAACGCCAAAGGAATCAATCGGTTGTTCGCGTCATTGGCTATTGCAATCAAGATAGTGCCTTTGAATTGTCCGGTCATAAAGGTGCCATCAACAGAGATGACCGGTATACAATGTTCAAAAGCCCGGACACATTGCTCAAACCCCAAAATGCACGGCCAAATACTCGCAGGGTTTTCCCGTTTACAACCCTTGTCTTGTTCCCATAAGGTTCAACCACATGAACCATGCCGGGGTTAACATTGGCCATCGCTAACAACAACCTTGGGATTCGGTTATAAGATTCCTCCCAATCACTGTACAACATCTTGAATGCGGCTTGCTTAGCCTTCCATGCCTTCCCGTACTTCACCTCGTAGTGAAAGAGGGTTTTCACAAACTCTATGACCTGCTTGATGGTCATTATTGGAAACGACGCGATGTCATTGGAAAGCCTATAAGCGAGGAACTCGGAGGTGAGTTGCCGGTGCTCGTTCTTCGCATCCTTCCCATCCAACACCGGGCCTCGGCACATGTGAGTTGATACGCAACTAGATATGTGCCAATCAGGACCTCCCTTGAATGGTCTTGCACGCACTATCCAAGGACATCCTTCCTCCTCGCACTTCACCGTGTAACGCTTCTTGATGTCCGAGTGCACGACCGTGTAAGGACGATGATGCTTCACCGAGAAGTCCTTTATCCATTGCTTAAATTCCAACAAGGTCCTGAACCTTGATCCTTTGCAAAAGCCACTATTCACTTCATTGCCATCCCGGTAAGAACTTGTCCTTGGTCCGAGCACAATGCCTTTGCCACCATCAACCGTGGCTTCATCCGCGAGACTGAGATCACGAAACAAAGGCACCCGATGGTCCCGACCCAATACGGTATGGTGGATTTCGGCCTCTCTAGCCGTGAACCCCTCCTCGTCAACTTCTTCTTCGGGACCATCATCATCCGAGTCCGATGCATAGCCTCGAGAATACGGGAGGTCATGGTCCATGTCATCTTGTGTGATATATTTCTCTAAATCTCCAATATTGTTGTCGTGGAGTTCAACATCATCATTGTCATCTTCATCTTCACCCCCACAATCATCATCGTGGTGTCTTGAAATCGGGCTCAATGTTTGGGTCAAGGGAGGTTCACGCCTTAGCTCTTGGTCTACGGGTGGAGGACTCATAGTACGCAATGGGAATGCCATACGGTTTAAGTCTAAAGACAATGAACTACCAACTTTCTTGGTGGCAAATAGCTCAAGAGCCTTGTCTAGTGATTCGGCCACCACCTCCTTGTATGCAAGCCAACGGGCCTCGGAGAAGATACGCATGGTCTTCCAACAGACATGCATTCCCAAGCCAACATTATGTCTTCCCTCCAACTCAATATCATCCTTTGGGTCCATCCATTTCAATTCAATCCTCAATTGCTCCAAGACCTCGGCATATGTTGGAGTACGCTCAAACACCAAATCGAGCTCGTCCGGGTCCGGTTCTATGTTACCTCTCAAAA
Source organism: Avena sativa (assembly GCA_916181665.1). Classification (NCBI taxonomy): domain Eukaryota; kingdom Viridiplantae; phylum Streptophyta; class Magnoliopsida; order Poales; family Poaceae; genus Avena; species Avena sativa. The sequence goes on from OV702280.1 coordinate 433,988,335, forward strand.
AAGCATCCTTGTCTACATGGTGAACATGAACAATTCTTGCCATGCCTAACATAATCACAACAACAATATCATGGTCAACACACTCAATAGATACCCATGCTAACATTAACACAATACCAACCCATATGCCAATACAACAACATTCTACCATGCATCTTACAAAATAAACTAGGGTTTGCAAGATATGGACCAAAACAAGAAATTAATGGGTCAAATCAAAGATGAAGGGGAAGAATACCTCAAGGCACTTGGGGGGATCGAACTCCACGGAGAGAGGCTTCTGATTTGGACACTAGGAGGGAGAAGGTGGAGGGGGGGGGGGGGGGGGGAAGAGCCGCCGCCGCCGCTGCAGCTCGTGTGTGTCTGAGAGGAATGATATGGATCTGGGGAGGGCTGGCGCCGCGCTGGTACAAGACCTAAAGTGCGGCGCCAGGCGCAACGGCGCTGCACTACACAGTGCGGCGTCACGCTACAAGGCACCGCACTAGCGGGACCGGGGCCCGCGAGGCGCCACGCTGGCAGGTGCGCGGCGCCAGGCGTAACGGCGCCGCTCTTCAAGGTGCGGCGCCACGTTGTATGGCGTTGAAAAAGGGTTAGTTCCGTAAATTTTTTCTAACCAGAGTTCATTTCGTGAAATTGTTATTTTTTTAGATTATTTTCGTCCATTCTGCCGTTTGACGCAAGCACCGCAAGCATTATGCTTTTCCCAGAGGGAAGATGTGGCTGCCGACGCGAACCAGCCGGGGCCACACGTTCGTTTCGCAAGTTGCCACGCGATAATTGCGCTGTCCAAAAGGTAGCTTTTGGCCTTCGCGCCCGCCCAGGAGCCACCGCAACGCCTTGCTCACTCTCACGTGCCCTTCCCTCTCAAATCTCAATCCAAGTGATTACTCCTAGTAATCCTCTAATAATAGTTCGTGTCGCATAGTCCGGCGATCGCCTTTTCGCTCCTATTGATTGGCACATGGGCATGGGATCCCTTCATGCTTCTGCAACTACAAAACATGGATAGAACTATTTAGTTTATAGATTTATCTAAACTTTAATAAAATCGAGACATCTATTTTAGAACGGAGGAGGTACTAATGATCCCAATTTGAGCTGCCAGTATTCAGTTGGTCTGCGTCTTAGAGCATCCCACTCGTTGGTTGGACGAACTCAGGCCAAAATCCGGACTTTTTTCTGGCCAGACGAAACTCATTTTTGGCCTGGGAACGTCGAGTTTCCCACTCGCATTCCCAGGCCGAGTTTCCAGGCGAATAGAAAACGGCGTCGTATTCGAATTTTTATCGTTTCCGCCGGCAAGTGCTCGGCCAAAAGGTGTTCGACAGAATTAACGCCCACAAGTTCGGCGACAGATTATTACAGAACTGGGTAAAAAGGCTCGGCCATCTCTTAGTCGTCGATGGGGATGGGCTCCTGCGGCGTGGTCAATGCGGCGGGGTCGGGCGTCTCGCCGGCGGACGCCGACTGATTGGAGGTGGTGGAAGCAGAGATCGGCGTAGCAGTGGTGTCGTTCGGCGCAGCGGCAGGCGTGATCTCGGCCTGGAGAATTGCCTGGCGGTGCGCCATTTACCAGGCCTTGACCGGTGAACTCATCGTCGACGTGTCCTCGCCGCCCATCAGGAACTTGAGATCCGTGTTCCTCTTCTTGGCGGCGTAGTTGACCTTGAGGAGGGCCACCTTTTGCCCTTAGGTCTCGATCAGCTGCACCCACCTCTCGTCGCTCTTCTCGGCGTGCGCCCTCGTGTCGGCGATGCATTTCTCGATTGAAGCCTCCGGCGGCTTTGAGCATCTTCACCTTCTTCTGCCCGATCTCCGGCCTTCCTTCGCCGACAGCAGCGGGAGGGGCCTCCGGGTTGTAAACGTCGTCCTTGGTCTTGGCGAGGCTCAGGCGAGCGTCTCGCCAGTTTTCGCAGTTCTCGATCTCCTGGAACACATGGTGGAACTTGAACTCCGCCTTTATGTCCTCTCGATACAAAGCGAGTGCACGACGAAGCTGCAAAATGGAAGGCAAAGTGTGTCAAGTTTTGCTTGAGCATGTCATAACTCCGGCTAGTGTTCGCGAATACCTTGTTGTCCATGTTTTCCCCGCTGGCTTTTGTCCGTTCCACCTCTTCCACGCAGTTGCGCCACATGCTGCACGCATGCTGGATGATTGCCCAATGGTTGGTAATAGCCTTCTCTCCTTGCTCCATCTGATTTTTGCTCGTCGAACGCTAGCTTCACGCGCCTCCAATAGTTGTCGGAATTCTGGTTGGCACCGGTGATGGGATCCATGCTCATCGTTTTCCAGGCTTCGGCGAGACAGGTGTCCTCGGGCACCGTCCACTTGATCCGCGCCTCCGACGCCGAAGTGCCCGGCTTCTTCTTCCCCTTCTTGCCCTTCGCCAAAAGCACGGCATCACCCTCGGCGTCCTTGGATGGCGTCTCCTCGGCGTCGAGGTCGGCGAAATCCTGAGACTCGATGCCGTGTTTAGCATCGGCCCGGGACTGTTCTTCCATGAAGAAGAAGGGGTTGGTGGCCGAGGCTTGGGCGATCATATCCTTGATGACCCACAAGTATAGGGGGTGTATCACAGTACTTTCGATAAATAGGAGTGTCGATCCCAACGAGGAGCAGAAGGTGTTGACTACTGGTACAGAGAAATCTCTGTAAATACTTAGCAAACAGATTTTTAGGGGTTTTCTGATAAAGCAACAAAACAAACTGCAAGTAATAAAAACAACGAACAATTGCAGCAAGTGGCCCAATCATTTCTTAGCAAAGGACAAGCTGGTGGAGATACTTATAAGGACCTAACGTTCTCGAGGACACATGGGAATTCTTTCAAGTGCTTTCGCTTCAACTAGATGAGTACTCTTCTTTGGTATTGTAAGTGTTGTGTGGATGAACCTGTGCTAACATATCGACCTTATTTGGACTAATATATACTTGTGATTAAACCCCCTGCAAGCATCCGCAACTATAGGAAAGTAATTAAGATATAAACCTAACCACAGCCTTAAAATATGAGATCCTACACTCCCTTGTGCAAAGGTGTCCTAACAGGGGTTCGGGTTTCTGTCACTCCGGCAACCCCACAATTAGTAGCCAAATACACAATGCATTCTCCTAGGCCCATAAATGGTGAAGTATCATGTAGTCGACGTTCACCTGACACCACTAAAAGAATAACACCACAACTTAAATACTAAATCATTAAATAATAACTCAACACAAATCCACTACTAACAACATGACTACTTCCATGTCCTCAAGAACTAAACGAACTACTCACAAGACATCATATGGATCTGAAGGAAATATGCCCTGAGAGGCAATAATAAAGTGTTTATTATGTGTATTCCAAGTATATGATAGATGTTTATTTTGCATGCTATAATTGTATTAATATGGAAACGTTAATACATGTGTGTTTAATAAACAAACAAAAAGTTTCTAGTTATGCCTCTCTCATAAACTAGCTCGTTGATTAATAAGATGATCAAGGTCTCCTGATCATGGACATTGGATGTTGTTAATAACGGGATCACAACATTAGTGTAATGGTGTGATGAACATTCATCCGAAGTATAGAATTATGATCAAAGTCATTGTGTTTATATTGCTATAACAACTTACGAAGTGATCCTAATTCTTAGACCATGAGATCATGTCAATCACTAACACCGGAAGAGTTTCTTAATAACATCAAACGTCACACCGTAACAGGGTGATTATAAAGATGGGTTCAGAACTAATAAAGTGTTATGTTGAGGCCCATGGATAGAGAGTGGAATTTGTTCATCCTGATGACGGATAGATATACTCTGGGCCCTCTCGGTGATATCACATTGGTTAGCTTGCAAGCAAGTGATTTGATCACTAGAATGTTATATCAGGGGAACGAGAAAAGAGTGCATGTAAATAATGAGACCAAACTAGGTATGGAGATACCGATGATCGAATCTCGGACATGTAATATCTCGCGAAACAAAGGGATTAAGATACTAGCATAAAAGGTTCCGATGATCACAAGAAAGTCACCGTTGAATGTGCGGGAGTCAGTATAGGTCTCTAGATCCCGCTTCTGATTATTGATCCGAGAGGGGTATCGATCATGTCCGCATTATTCGCGAACCGTAGGGTGACACACTTAAGAGACACCGACATCCATTTGGAGCAAAAGTTTCATGCCGGAAAGAATAACAAGCGTAGAAATTTATTTCACTAGATACTGAAACAAGTTTTCGGGTGAAATTGCAGAAAGTGTTTTTGCATGTGAAATAGAATTCTAGCAAGGGGTTATATGTGAATGTTTGTCATTAAAGTAATTGAAAAAATTCTGAATAAATAAAATGAGTTTTATTGAATGAGAGTTTGCATTAAATTTGGTGGAAACTTAATAGCAATTTTGAATGGGATTTTGAGTGGAGGGAATTTAAAGGAATTTTGTGAGTGGAGTGTCCACCCACATGAATGAGGGGAGGGCAAGGGGCAGCCCCCATGCACCGGCCACCCCCTTGGGGTTCCCCCTCTCCTATAAAAGGCACCCCCTCCTCACTTCTCACTCACACCTCCTCGTGAAGGGTCTCTCTCTCCCCCTCTAGAATTTATCCCCCATGGTCTCGGACTAGCGAGATACATGTTCCTAGTGGCTATTCGGCAAGAAAGAGTTGTGCTTCCTCTGCATCGCTGGAGCAAGGAGGAGGAGGTTTCTCGGTGCCTCAGATGTGTGTGCGAGCACGAATGCGCTGCTGATTTGCGGCGCTAGGACTTCCTCTCGATCTTGAGATCGGCAAGAGATCGTCTACATCAACCACGAGTTTAACTCGTTAAGCTTTGTCGGTCTTCAAGGGTATGTTCTCTACGGATATACATCTGCCCGTTGTTTGTATCTAGTAGATAGATCTTGGTACATAGTTGTTCCCATTATAGGAAAATTTTTGTTTTCTATGCTACGAATCCTACAGTGGTATCAGAGCCGGATCTATGTGTAGATGATTTACACGGGTAGTACACATATGCGTATGTGGGCGATGATGATCATGTTGTTGCTTCTTAGTTGTAATTTTGGATATTGGTGGCATAGTGGGATAAAGCGGCCCGGACAAACTTTACATGTCCTCGCACATGAGACCTGTTCCACACTTGACATGCAACTAGTTTGCATAAGTGGCTAGCGGGTGTCTGTCTCTCCTACTATAGTGAATATCTATTTTGCAACGAGTTGTCAACAATTTGGTTATCCTCGTTGTGGTTCATGTTCGTAGGTATGAACGGTTCTATCTTCGAAAGCCCTAAGTCACGTAAAACTTGCAATGGATAAATTAGAGGTGTCTAGTTTAGATTGTTGTTGGGCTAGTGTTATGATATGGTGATGTTGTAAGTAGAAGTATGAGATGATACTCTTACAACACACATAACGTGTAAGTTCCATAGACCTTGGCCTTATAGATAAAGGTATGATAGTGATCATACCACGATGCACATGATAGAGATCATATGCGGGAACCATATCATTTCACTTATAAACATGTGATGTTTGATAGCATCTTATATTGATTGTTTAGCGTTTTATTAGCATAATAAGATGATCCCTCATTTAAATATCAAGATAAAAATGTGTTCTTTCTTTAGTATGCACCGATTATGTTTTCGTCGCTCCAAGACATCACGTGATGATCGGGTGTTCTTGGATCCATGACCATATTTCGGGTGTAAGACAGTTACACACGCGAATAATAAGATTCTTACTTGGCGAGCCTAGCATGTACAAACATGGCCTCGGAACACGGACCGAAAGGTTAAGCATGAGTCATATAGTAGATATGATGCCCATTTGATGCTCGCCTTTGAAGCTACACCGACTCACGTGATGATCGGACTTGGTGTAGTGGATTTTTTTGAGGGTAAAACAGTATGGTAAAAAACCCCACTGCAATTTCTATAAATCATAAAGAGTTACAATTAGTGAATATTTACAAGTTCCAGGACACCTCAATGAGGGATAAGAAACACCATGGCTAACTATCATCTATCTAAGTTATTACTAATCCAGTCTTTGAGGTCCTGATAATACTTTTTCTTAATTCTACACAGGACCCATCTTAATTCCCGAGAAACAATAGCCCTCCATTCATCAAGGGAAGCATGCTTGTTATCACCAAAAAGACACGAGGGATGTCGTTTTTGAGTGGGAGTTCATTCGTAATATGGATTAGTTGAACTCAATCTATCATAAACTTAGTCTAAACTTTACAAATTCTGTTGTAGATGGAACCACCTGCTTTTAATTTCAATGTCTTCATGGAGAAAGAGAAACTTACAACAAACGGTAGCAACTTTACCGAATGGGCCATGAATTTGAGGATTCTCCTCTCTGCTACACAAAAGCAATATGTGCTAGAAGTGCCGCTAGGCCCCCCACCTTTTGAGGATGCCCCTGACGAGGAGAAGAATGTCTATCAGACTCGTCAGGAGGACCACAACTTAGTTCATGGCGGCATATTGTATGGGCTAGAGACAGAACTTCGAAAGCGTTTTGAAAACGGCAATGCATTTGATAAAATGGGTGAGTTGATGTAAGATCCCTCCCTTTATAAAGGTAAGGATCCCTGTGATTGCAATGCTAGTCCCTGGATCAATGCTAGCATCCACAGTTTAAGATGAAGTACACAGAAACAAATGTCATTATTACATATCATTCCAGAGACAAACATAGTCTTTTACAAACTCCATGGCCACATGCCTAATACAAGAGTTCAAATATATAATAAGATAAATAAGTCTTCATCTTCATGTGCCATAGGCAAGCATGTTGAGTGTAGACTCATAACCCCTAATCACCATCAGAATAACCTGCAACATCACAAGTTACCGCCACAGTGGGTCAATACATTGGAATAGTATTGGCAAGTGATACCTTAGTAGAATATTAGTAGTCTAGATACTATATGCATTTTTGGTTAAGTGTAGCTTTGGCTTGCTTTGCTCAAAATAGGTTTTACCTATCAGTTGAAAACACTAAGTTTTTCTTCGACAAAACTTTCCCAAGGAACCACCAATAGAAATTGGTGGACCTTCACCCTTGTTCAACCACAAGTTTTTACTTAGAAATTGGGACAAGGAGATTCTTGATAGCTTCCATGTCTTGATGCTCAAGTTGTCCAATACCAGGGACATGGCTAAGTAATTAGATTCTTCCATCTGCAGAGGTTGTGCACTTTCCCCATAAGACTTCATTTTCACCAAGACATGACCTTTCAGAAGCCTTCCCTTAGACCAAATGGACGCGCTCCAACCTATCATCCCACTACCACCAACTGTCCAAATGGCTAAGTTATTGCAACCTATATGATCCAGGCAGAGCCCATAATGCCATGTGGCTGCACTAGAAGCTTCTTAACATTTGGCCTCTCAAATCCCTTTGTTCCTGGGTGGCTTTCCACAAGTTAGATACACAAGGTAAACCATAGACATGGGCCTTGTGTAACCACTCAACACAAACCATTCTTTCCATTCCACCCAGGTGTTTCATTCACTTAGTTGTTTTATTAAGCAAAAAATACAAGTCCAAAGACTTAGAAATATTCCTCATAGCATGAATATATAACCACCCTTGGTTGCTACTAGCTAGGCTAAGCATGGCATAGATAAGCATCTTAACTTAGAATTTCTAGCAATTCTACAACTACTAGGATTTCCCAAGCATAACATATAGATCAAAATATTCATGCAAGTCTAACAAAATATTTCTAGTGCATAGTTGAAAAACATAGGAATAAAGTCATGAAGCACCACTTGCCTTGGTAGTTTGGGGAGTAGCAACAATCTTCACAATCACAATCACTATTTGCACCAAAATCTACACATAAAATAATGGCACCAAATCACATACAAAATATAAACAATCAAAAATATATGAATGCATGCAAAATGCCATGTGATTATTTCCTACACCAAACAAGACAAGTGCACAGTACTGAATCATAAAAAAGTTCAAAACATGCCAAATAAACTTTATTTGAGTAACATAACATTTTTCAAATAATTACTACACACAAATTATGCCTACAAATGTTTCTGTACAAATAATCATTTTAACAGAGGCAAAACATTAAACACATTGCATAAACAGAAAGTATTTTCTCTCCTGATTTCAATGATATAAAATTTGTCAAATTTGGACGTGGGAATCAAAAGTTATGAATTTTTCAAGTTTAAACATCTAATAGATCTAAATTCTGTTTTTAAAACAAAGGACTGGCCACGTGGCGTGTTTCTATTCGCCCATACCATTTCGCGTGGATCGACTGACGTGAGCCGCACGATCTAACTTAAATCGCTCTGCCAGATCTGCTCCGTACCCCTTCGATTAAGTGTTCTATCCAACATGTTGGATCTAGATCCAACGATGGCCGATCAAGCGACCAAAGTCTGGCGGCGCGCGGCGACAATGAGCGGCGGCGCGCTCAGTCTATGGCGTCGCGGTGGCTACAGAGGTGGTTGGGGTCGTCGGAGAGACTTACCAGACTCGCAGAGGTGTGCTGGAGCTCAACATGGCAGTGGCTTGTTAAGGGGCGCACGAACACGGTCGGAATTCCTCGTCGGAGTGGAGGCAGACGTCGGGTGCGGCTGTTTGTTGTTGTGGCCGAAGTTGTATACCATGTCAGAGCGAAACAAACGCTGGGTTAGGTGTGCACGAGTCTGGCGAAAACGTGAGCGTCAATAAGAGGGACGGTGGCGGTCGGAATTTACCAGGAGGCGTCGCCGGAGTTGAGACAGACGGCGGCGTTTACTTGTCGTTGAAGTTGCTGACAAATGGGAGCGCGCACGGATGAGTGGGTGATGCTAGCAGGTGCAGAGGGAGATGGGGCACTTTCTCATGGTTTCTGGAAGGCAAGGGGCGACGGTGGCTGGCCCGAATTTACTGCCGGAGTTCGACTGTGCACCGACGGAGTGAGAGCAAATACTGGCAGCCTGGTGGCGCTTCTGGCTAGCTCGGTTGGGGGAAATGGTCGCGAGAGGGAGGGGTTTAAGTAGCCGGAGCGGGGGTGAGATTAACACGCGGCATCAATGGGATTGAAGAGCATTTTCTCGGGAGGAAACGGCCGCGGCGGCGCTGGTCGCAGGCGAGATTTGGGGATGACGGGGTGACGTGGCTGCGGGGCCCCGTTGTCAGCGAGGGGGTGTGCGCGAGCGCGGTGAGAAACAGAGGAGAAAGAGGGAACTCGGGTGGGCTGTTTTGCTTGCTGGCGCCAGGCCCAGTTGGGTTTTCAATTCCTTTTTCTTTTTCTGAGTTGATTTTCAGGAATCAATTTCAAATAAATTCAAAAGCAATTGAGTTCAAATCTTTCTGGATTTTTTTGTAAAGTGTAACCTTCATACTTTTGTGCATAAAATCATGTTGTCTCTCTGTACTTGCTTGGTCTTATTGGAAATATCAAAATAAATAGTGCCATAACATTTGATTTGAATATGTTTAGAAGATGGTTTTAAAACCATATTTGTTTTGTAATTTTTTGTCCAAATTCTAACATTCAACCAAAACAACATGAGAGCAAACAAAGCTTGGTTTAATACAATTATACTCTCATTTGAGAGTGGCATTAGATTAATGCATGCTCACATAAAATAATAGCACTTAGTGCTTCAGATTTCTTGAAATGAGTTTGATATTTGATCCCTAAATGATATGCATGCATGGATGGTATGTAATCTTTGAAAACATGATTTTAGGGATGTTACAGTTGAAAATAATTTTCGACACACATGCTGCTGTAGAGAGCTACAATGCTTTAGAAAAGTTCTTTAGTTGCATGATGAAAGAGCACAGCTCCATAAGTAAGCATGTACTCAAGATGTCGGGTTACGCCGATAAGCTTGTGTCCTTGGGAATATCGATTCCCATTGACTTAGGCATCCATCGTTTTCTGTAGTCTCTACCACCTAGCTATAAGAGCTTTGTGATGAACTATAATATGCAAGGCATCAAGAAGTCTCTCCCCGAGCTTCTGTCAATGCTTAAAACTGCAAAAGTGGAGATCAAGAAGGAACATCAAGTGTTGATGACCAATAATAAAAATGGTTTCAAGAAAGACAAGAAAGGGAAACGGAAGAGAAGTAAGGGCGGCAATCCGGTTGTCGTGCCTGAAAAGAAACCCCGAGTTGGCCCTAAGTCTGATACCGAGTGCTACTATTGTAAGGGGACTGGCCACTGGAAGCGCAACTGCCCCAAGTATTTGGCAGACAAGAAGGCCGACAAGGCAAACAAATGTATATATGATATACATGTTATTGATGTTTACTTGACTAGTGCTCGCAGTAGCACCTGGTTATTTGATACCCGTTCAGTTGCTAATATTTGTAACTCAAATCAGGGGCTGCGGAACAAGCGACCGCTAGCAAGGGGTGAGGTCAAGATGAGTGTCGGCAATGGATCAAGCGTTGATGTGATCGCCATCGGAACGCTGCCTCTCCACTTGCCATCGAGATTAGTAATAAACTTGAATAATTGTTATCTGGTGCCTGCACTAAGCATGAACATTGTATCTGGATCGTGTTTGATGCGAAGTGGTTATTCATTTAAATCCGAGAACAATGGTTGTTCTATTTATATGAATGAAATCTTTTATGGTCATGCATCGATGATGAATGGTTTATTTCTATTGGATCTCGATAATAATGTTACAAATATTCATAATGTTGATGCTAAAAGGATTAAACTTAATGATGATATATCCGCATATATGTGGCGCTGCCGTCTAGGTCATATTGGCGTTAAACGCATGAAGAAGCTCCATTCGGATGGAATTTTGGAATCACTTGATTTTGAATCATTTGATACATGTGAGCCATGCCTTATGGGCAAGATGACTAGAACGCCGTTTTCCGGTTCAATGGAACGGGCGACAGATTTATTGGAAATCATACATTATGATGTATATGGTCCAATGAGTGTGTTGGAGCGAGGTGGATATCGTTATTTTGTTACTTTCACGGATGATTTGAGTAGATATGGTTATATCTACTTGATGAAACACAAGTCTGAAACCTTTGAAAAGTTCAAGGAATTTCAGAATGAAGTGGAAAATCATCGTAATAGAAAGATCAAATTTCCACGGTCCGATCGTGGAGGTGAGTATCTAAGTTACGAGTTTAGCACTCACATGAAAGAGTGTGGAATTGTTTCACAACTCACACCTGCCGGAACACCACAACGAAATGGTGTGTCGGAATGTCGTAATCGTACTTTATTGGATATGGTTCGATCTATGATGTCTCTGACGGACTTGCCATTGTCATTTTGGGGTTATGCACTAGAAAGTGCTGCATTCACTTTAAATCGGGCAACATCTAAATCCGTTGAAAAGACACCGTATGAATTGTGGTTTGGAAACAAACCTAAGCTGTCATTTCTTAAAGTTTGGGGATGTGATGTTTATGTGAAGAAGCTTCAACCGGATAAACTCGAACCCAAAACGGAAAAATGTGTCTTCATAGGATACCCTAAGAAAACTATCGGGTATTCCTTCTATCACAGATCCGAGGGCAAGGTTTTTGTTGCCAAGAATGGATCCTTTCTAGAAAAAGAGTTTCTCGCGAAAGGTGTGAGTAGTCGGAAGGTAGAACTCGAAGAGGTTATTGAACCTTCTCTTCAAAGTATGGTGAGTAGCGCAGCGCCGGAATTCGTTTCGGAGTTGGCTTCACCAGTTGAAGAGGGAACTAATGATAATGATCATGAAACTCCAAAATAAAGTACTACCGAACCTCGCAGGTCTAGCAGGACGCGTGCAGCTCCCGAGCTGTACGGAAACCCTGTTATGAATTTCATGGTTGATGAAATTGATGACCCTGCGACGTATGAAGAAGCGATGATGAGCCCGAATTCCAACAAATGGTTAGAAGCCATGAAATCCGAGATGGAATCCATGTATGAAAATCAAGTTTGGAACTTGGTGGAATTACCTCACGACCGAAAGGCCGTGGAGAACAAATGGATTTTCAAAAGGAAAACTGATGTGGATGGTAATGTGACCGTCTATAAAACTCGACTTGTCGAAAAGGGGTTTCGACAAATTCAAGGAGTTGACTATGATGAGACATTCTCTCCCGTAGCGATGCTAAAGTCAGTTAGGATTATGTTAGCAATTGCTGCATATTTCGATTATGAGATATGGCAGATGGATGTCAAAACCACGTTTCTCAATGGTAATATTGAAGAAGAGTTGTTTATGATACAACCAAAGGGTTTTGTCGATCCTAAGGAAGCTAACAAGGTGTGTAAGCTTCAGCGATCCATCTATGGATTGAAGCAAGCATCACGAAGTTGGAATCTCCACTTTGATGAGGTGATCAAAGAGTTTGGATTTGTCCAAACTTATGGAGAATCTTGTATTTACAAGAAAGTGAGTCGGAGCAATGTGGCATTTCTGATATTATATGTGGATGACATATTATTGATCGGAAATGATATAGATCTTTTAAACAGTGTTAAAAGTTATCTAAATAGCAAATTTTCAATGAAGGACCTAGGTGAAGCGTCATACATATTTGGCATAAAGATCTATAGAGATAGATCTAGGCGCCTAATAGGGCTATCGCAAAGTACATAACTTGATAAGATTTTAAAGAAGTTTAAAATGGACGAAACTGAGAAGGGGTTCTTACCTATGTTGCAAGGCAAGACATTGAGTAAGACTCAAAGTCCGGCTACGGCGGAAGAAAGAGAGATAATGGACAAAGTCCCCTATGCTTCAGCCATAGGCTCTATAATGTACGCAATTTTATGTACAAGACTGGATGTGGCACATGCTATTAGTTTGACTAGTAGGTACCAATTGGATCCAGGTTCGGAACACTAGATAGCGGTCAAGAATATCCGTAAGTACTTGCGAAGAACTAAGGATATGTTTGTTGTGTACGGAGGTGAAGAAGATCTCGTCGCTAAGTGTTATGTCGACGCAAGCTTTGACACCGACCCAGATGACTCTAAGTCTCAATCCGGATACGTATTTCTCATGAATGGCGGAGCGGTTAGTTGGAGGAGTTCCAAACAACCTGTGGTGGCGGGATCAACAACGGAGGTCGAATATGTTGCTGCTTCGGAAGCGATTCAGGAAGCGGTTGGTATAAAGGAGTTCATATCCAAACTAGGTGTGATTCCAAGCGCGTTGGACCCAATGGTGATCTGTTGTGAAAACAATGGTGCCATTGCCAATGCCAAAGAACCAAGGTCTCACAAGAATTCCAAGCATATTAAGCGCCGGTTTTACTCCATCCGCGAGCATGTCAAGGATGTAGATATAAAGATTTGTAAAGTACACATGGATCTCAATGTAGCAGATCTATTGACAAAAACTCTCCCTAGAGCAAAACATGATCAACACCAGAACTCCATGGGTGTTAGATGTAGGGGTTCGTAGCATGGAAAACAAAAAAATTCTACCGCATGCAAACAAACAAGCCAAGATATATCTACTAGATTGTAGCAACGAGTCGATAGAGGAACTCACCCTCGAAGATTCCAAAGCGGTTAACGAGAGCGGATTCTCGTGGGTGATGTAGTCGTACTCTTGCCGATCTCAAGATCGCGTAGACGATCCTTCCGGCGCTGCGTTCCGGCAGCGCTCCCGCAGTCGGTCACACATTCGGTACTCGATGAAGACCTTCCTCTCCCTTGTTCCAGTAGGCAGCGGAGGTTGTAGCACTCTCCTCGTGATTCCGGCAGCACGACGACGTGGTACCGAAGGTAGAGGGGAGATCTCGCAGGGCTTCGCCTTAAGCCGGAGCGAGTATGGTGGACTATGATAGAGGCCTCGGTGATCTAGGGTTTAGACACACCAAGGAGAGAGGGCTAGGCCGATAGCTAGGGCTTGGGGAAGCCCAAGTCGGCGGCTAGGGTTTGCCCTAGGCGGCGGCGGCAGCAGCAGGAGGTGGTGGCGCCGGCGGCTTGGGGCTAGGGTTTGGAGGGTGCAAGGTGTAGGTTTGGAGGGGCAGCCCTGCCCCTCCTTATATAGGTGGGGGGCGCCGGCCAAGGGGAGGGGAGTCCCTCCCCAACTCGGCTTCCAAGGCCGGCGGGTGGAGGGAGAGGGACTTCCTCCCCAAGTAGGTTTCCTACTCTCCCTCCACCAAGCAAACTCGCCGTTTGACTTTTCAAATTGGCGTTTGACTTTTCAAACTAGGATTTGATTTATCCCTTTATTTTGCTCAGCGATGACACCTAGTACATGATGCAACCATTCCAACTTGTTATGACACATTCATGTACCCTTCCCCTCCGGAGTGCCAGACCTTCCGGAACCTTCTAGAACATTCCCGATGAAAACACCGGAACCATTCTCCAACCCCAAAACAGGACTTTCCTTATATGAATCTTATTCTCCGGACCATTCCGGATCTCCTCGTGATATCCTGGATCCCATCCGAGACTCCGAACAACATTCGGTCTCTTACTCATCATTCCATAACTACTAAACAACATCGAATCCTTAAGTGTGTCTCCCTACGGTTCGTGAATTATGCGGACATGATCGAGACACCTCTCCGATCAATAACCAATAGAGGAATCTAGAAATTCATATGGCTCCCACATATTTCTATGATTACTTTGCGATCGAATGAACCACTTACATACGATACCAATTTCCCTTTGTCTCACGATAGTTTACTTATCCGAGGTTTTGATCGTCGGTATCTCTGCATACCTAGTTCAACCTCGTTACCGATAAGTACTCTTTTCTCGTTCCCATGGTATGTGATCCCTTGTGAGCCAGTCACATGCTTGCAAGCTAGTCGGATGACATTCCACCGAGAGGGCCCAGAGTATATCTATCCGTCATATGGATGGACAAATCCCATTCTTGATACATGTGTCTCAACCCATACTTTCCAAACACTCAATGCCACCTTTATAGCCACCCAATTACGGTGTGGTGTTTGATGTCATCAAAGCATCCTTCCGGTGATGGTGATAGGCATGATCTCATGGTCGAAGGAATTAGGTTACTATGTATCAGAAAACATATAGCAATTGAACTATTAAAATGACTTGATCTTTATGCTACGCTAATCTATAGGAGTATGTCCATCATATCATTCTCCTAACGATATGATCTTGTTGTTAATAACATCTCAATGTCCATGATAGGGAAACCACAATCATTTATTAACCAACAAGCTAGTATTATAAAGAGGCTTTACTAGGGACTCTAATTTAGTTTACAAATCACACAAGTATTAATGTTTCCTTGTTAATACTATTATAGCATGAATGTAAACATTTATCATAAATACAAAGATATAATAATAACTATATTTATTATTGCCTCTAGGGCATATCTCCAACATTAGATTCATCACTATGTAACTAGATTATTGTCTCTACTTCAAGTGGGAGACTGAAGGGAATATGCCCTGAGAGGCAATAATAAAGTGTTTATTATGTGTATTCCAAGTATATGATAGATGTTTATTTTTCATGCTATAATTGTATTAATACGGAAACGTTAATACATGTGTGTGTAATAAACAAACAGAAAGTTCCTAGTTATGCCTCTCTCATAAACTAGCTCATTGATTAACAAGATGATCAAGGTTTCCTGATCATGGACATTGGATGTTGTTAATAACAGGATGACAACATTAGTGTAATGGTGTGATGAACATTCATCTGAAGTATAGCATTACGATCAAAGTCATTGAGTTTATATTGCTATAACAACTTACGAAGTGATCCTAATCCTTAGACCATGATATCATGTCAATCACTAACACTGGAAGGGTTTCTTGATAACATCAAACGTCACACCGTAACAGGGTGATTATAAAGATGGATTCAGAACTAATAAAGTGTTATGTTGAGGCCCGTGGATAGAGAGTGGAATTTGTTCATCCCGATGACGGATAGATATACTCTGGGCCCTCTCGGTGATATCACATTGGTTAGTTTGCAAGCAAGTGATTTGATCACTAGAATGTTATATCACGGGAACGAGAAAAGAGTGCATGTCAGTAACGAGACCAAACTAGGTATGGAGATACCGATGATCGAATCTCAAACATGTAATATATCGCGAAACAAAGGTATTAAGATACTAGCATAAAAGGTTCCGACGATCACAAGAAAGTCATCGTTGAATGTGTGGGAGTCAGTATGGGTCTCCAGATCCCGCTTCTGATTATTGATCCGAGAGGGGTCTCGATAATGTCCGCATTATTTGCGAACCGTAGGGTGACACGCTTAAGAGACACCGACATCCATTTGGAGAAAAAGTTTCATGCCGAAAAGAATAACAAGCGCAGAAATTTATTTCACTAGATACCGAAACAGGTTTTCGGGTGAAATTGCAGAAAGTGTTTTTGCATGTGAAATAGAATTCTAGCAAGGGGTTATATATGAATGTTTGTCATTAAATTAATTGAAAAATTCTGAATAAATAATAGGAGTTTTATTTAGTGAGAGTTTGCATTAAATTTGGTGGAAAATTAATAGCAATTTTGAGTGGGATTTTGAGTGGAGGGAATTTAAAGGAATTTGATGAGTGGAGTGTCCACCCACATGAATGAGGGGAGGGCAAGGGGGAAGCCCCCATGTGCCGGACACCCCCTTGGGGTTCCCCCTCTCCTATAAAAGGCACCCCTCCTCACTTCTCACTCACACCTCCTCGTGAAGGATCTCTCTTCCCCTCTAGAATTTATCCCCCATGGTCTCGGACTAGCGAGATACATGTTCCCAGTGGCTATTCGGCAAGAAAGAGTTGTGCTTCCGCTGCATCGCTGGAGCGAGGAGGCGGAGGTTTGTCGGTGCCTCGGACGTGTGTGCGAGCACGGATGCGCTGCTAACTTGCGGCGCTAGGACTTCCTCTTGATCTTGAGATCAGCAAGAGATTGTCTACATCAACCACGAGTTTAACTCGTTAAGCTTTGTCGGTCTTCAAGGGTATGTTCTCTACGGATATACATCTGCCCGTTGTTTGTATCTAGTAGATAGATCTTGGTACATAGTTGTTCCCATCGTAGGATTTTTTTTGTTTTCTATGCTGTGAACCCTACAGGATCACGATCAAAGATGATATGATGATGGATAACAATCTGAACATAAAAAATAATCCAATGGTTCCACTAACAAGCATCAACTACAATAGTAATCAACACCAAGAAAGTTTCCTCTAATGAACTAAGCAAGTATTCAACACGATTGTAATAGCGGGATGGAGTAATGATGATGGTTCTGGTGGAGATGATGGTGTGTATGATGATGATGATCCCGATGAAGCCTCGCTAGACGATGGTGTTGATGGCAACGATCTCCCCTCTTCGGGAAGGAATTTCCCCGGCAGAAATCTGTCTGCCGGAGAGCTCTTCCTCTCTCGGTTTTTTCCGCCCCGCAGAGGCGGCGGAAATCTTTCTGTGGTTGCTCCCTTGGTATTAGGGTTCTGTGAGGAATATATAGGCGAGAGGGCGTAGTCGGAAGCCGGGCAGGTAGGCCACACCTGCCCTAGGCGCGGCCTAGGGGAGACCCGCGCCTAGGGGGTGTGGGCCCCCTGTGGCCCTTCTACGCCTCCCCTTCTGGCTTCCTCTGTCTTCTGGGAAAATATAATTTTCCCATATTTTTCTGGTATTGTTCTGATCTTCGCGATATTGCATCAAAACACCTCTTTTTCCATCAGAATCGACACTCCGGCGGTTCATCCTCCAAGAATCATCATATGAATGCTTGAAACACAACAACTCAAATACTTGCTGGAGATGGAGAGGAAGGAGGTTTACTGACTCAACTTGGAAGTAGGAGAAATGTCCCTTTATAGAGGGAAGCAGGGAATTCAAGTCATAAAGAGCTTCCAAAATATTATGGTACTTACTAGCTTTGAGCCCTCATTGCCCCTATCATAGGCATCTTGAGATGGTTAAGGTTAAAGTGAACAAGGATGGAGTATATGCTTGACGAAATATAAGTTGGCAATCTCATGTCCCTTGAATATGAGGGTCACTCCTCATGCTACTCAACTTCAATTACTGGTAAGTTCTTGTCATTGTAAGTACATGCGTATCATAGAGAACCGCCAATGGGGTACCCCTTGCACATGGTACAGGAGCTATCCCATAACCAAAATGACAAGGCAAGCATACAATGAGCATCTCAGCGATCTTTTTATTTACTATGTGCATAGATTTTTATTGAGGATGCTTCATAGATAGCTCACTATGGTGATGCTGCAAGTTTTCAGCATGATTAGGCATGGCTTAGGCTAGCGGCCCAGGCGTTTCTCTAACACAAAATACATAACTCCATGGACTTACAAGCTCCCTTTTTATTTTACACCGGTGAAGTCCATAGAAAAATAGCATGATATCAACTATGTACAAAGTACAAGTGCAATGTTGAAAGTGTTCCCCGTGACTGCACGGTCTTCTAATTCCAACGTATAGGTGCAACAATATACAACTTCGATGACACAATGGTTCAAGTCTATTAGGGGCAATAAAATTAAGTGTGACATCAAGTTCGTGAGAGCTTTACTAACTAGTTTTCACATAACGAAATACTTTTTAATTTGAAAGATAGATGAAGCTTGAGAATTTGCTTGGAATAGCAATAATGCTACTAGGTAGATATGTTGGACACAAATGGCATAGGTTTGGTTCAAAGGGATTGGAAACATGAGAAGTATGCCTTCTCAAAATAGGTTTTTGGCTAGCAAGCAAAAGAGTTGAAAGAAACAAGCAAACATACAAGTGATAAAGCCAAACATGCAATCTTCCTTGAAGACACAAAACATCTTAAATAAAGAATACTAAGCTTATGAGCCAACAAGAAATAAAACAAATGATATAAACTACCTGTAAGTTTTTTCTACTTTCGTTTCAAACCTCACAAAGTGCTGATACTAACCAGAGCTTGGTTTGCCAAAACCAATTTAGATCTACTTGATGCTCCCAAAGTGATGCCAATATTGATCAACAAGATCCATCATATAATAGAGATTGCAAACTAAAATAAGAAGTGCAAAAAGTAAAAGATGAGATTTCTCATTAATATTCAATAAAGGCACTCACACTAAGGGATACATAGATAATAAACTAAAGGAGAGATACTTACACATGCAAACCAAACTATAAGATAACTTCTCCACCAAAGATATGAATCCACTAAAAAGGTAAAAGATAAAAATAATGGTGGTGATACCGCGACACTCCCCCAAGCTTGGAACAAGCCAAGGGGATGCCAAACCTGATGATGAATTACTCCTTTGATGACGGTGGTGTTCTCTTGTCATCATAAAACTTCCAAGGCAAAGGCTACCCATCCAAAAAGGATGTCCGGGTTTCCGCAATCCTGAAACTAGTAGCAGAGCTTATGTGATCAAATCTAGCCTCATACTCACAGTTTTGATTTTGTATGTCGTAGAGCTGTGCTTGTAATTGGTTGGTGGTCTAATGGAGCGAGATGATTTCTTCTCGGAGCTCAGCAATCTCCTCCTTGTGCTTGACGATGAGTTCTGAACTTATCTTGTGAATAGCATCCACTTCATGTTCTGCCATCTTCTTGTACCTGAAAACTTCCTGCTCCAATGCTTCCATCCTGCATTCTCCTTTAGGGCCTTGAACTTATTTCATCCGCACCTTCCAATCTTTGAGAATCAACTCCTTAGGATGAATTCTCAACTCATACATGTACGTTTTGATGGCATCCGCGGAGGAATCCTCCATAGGTGATCCAGAGGAAGACATTGTGGCTCCAAATTAAAGAATTTGCCTGACAGAAAATAGATCGAAACAAAAACACGACGAGAACTCGATACAAGAACCTCGGGGGATTCGAGGGGGTTATATATTACGAAGTTTTAATGCATAATGAAGGTTCTGATATGAAATCGAGGCAGAGAGGGAGTTCGGGGGGGTCTCACCCCCTCCAGGCGTGGCCAGTTGGGGCCCGCGCCTGGGGTGGGTTTGGCCACCCTGCCCTCTGTTTCCTCATCTATTCTACCTCATAACTTTCCTTATGTATTAAAGGCATCAAAAATATAAAAATATTAAGCTTTCACGAACCTTCTGTTTTCACCTTTTTTACCTATTCAAAGACGAACTCTGCAGATTCTGGTGTTTGGTTTCGAATAAATTCTTCCGGAGTCACCAGTTCAATTGTATCAACGTCTTCATTATATGCATCTCCAGAAATATAATGCTTTAGTCTGACCATGCACCACCTGTGTTGTGTCATCCTTCAAAGAAGATATTTTGATGGAACCTGAACGATATACTTCTTTGATAACAAAAGGTCCTTCCCATTTTGAGAGTAGTTCCTCTGCAAAAAATCTGAGACGAGACCTATACAAAAGAACTTTCTCACCAACATGGAACTACCTTTTGAGAATTCTCCTACCATGCCATCTTTTTACTTTTTCCTTAAAGAGCCTAGCATTTTCATAAGCTTCACTCCTCCACTCATCTAAGGTACTCATGTCAAGCAATCTTTACTCACCAGCAAGTTTAAAATCTTTATTCAACTCTTTCACTGCCCAATAAGCTTTGTGTTCTAATTCTAAAGGAAAGTGACACGCTTTCCCATAGACCATTTTGTAAGGAGACATCCCCATAGGATTTTTATAAGCAGTTCTATAATCCCACAAAGCGTCATTCAATTTTTTAGCCCAATTTTTCCTAGATATATTAACAGTATTATCCAAGATAGATTTAATTTCCCTATTGTAAAGTTCTACTTGCCCACTGGTTTGGGGGCGATAAGATGAAGCAATCCTATGGTTTACATCATACTTAGGGAGAGTTTTTCTAAAAACCCCATGAATAAAATGAGAGTTGATGGCTAGCATGTGATTGACGTGGAGCCTGTTGGGAACCCCAAGAGAAAGGTGTGAAGTAGCACAACAGCAGGTTTTCCCTCAGTAAGAAACAGAGGTTATCGAACCGGTAGGAGGAAGGAAACGTCACACAGGTGTTGCTAGCAACTCGGAGACCTGCACAACACAAACTCAAGACTTTGCCCCAACTAACAGTGAGGTTGTCAATCTTAGCGGTTGCTATAACAAAGGATTAAACGTATGGTGTGGAAGGTAATGGTTTGCATCAAGTAAACAAGTAACAGTGGAAGATGTATCAATGGTAAAGATTGGACCGGGGTCCATAGTTCACTAGATGTTGGGGATATGCTATATGGGTATCCTCATAGCATGTCTCTTATCTGACTAACCCGGGTGGCCCATAGTCGGTAGCATGGCCTATGGCCTGCTGGGCGGCCCAGTTAGGTGGATCCTGAAGGGAGGCCCATGCCGGATAAAGGAAGGCTACGGTGGAGTCACCAGCGTACCCGGAGCCTTGGAGTGCAAGATACACAAGACTAGTAATAGACGGTGTAGAACTCTGTAACCTGTCCGGCTAGGACTTTTCCCTGTAACCCTAGGACCTGACAACTATATAAGCCGGGCCTATGGGAGCCTTTAGGGCACAACTTCACACGATAACTTAGACTTTCTAGTCACCTCACACAGCGAACCTAATCTCTGTAACTCGGCGTATTGCCATTATAGTGATTTATAGCAGGAGTAGGATTCCGCCACCGTTGTGGGATCTAAACCTGGGTAAGCTGTGTTACCTCGTACCCGTCAACCGTACGCCTTACCCCATGTCTCTAAACACGCACTGTGAGGACCCCTCCATGGCGTACTCGTCGGCAATACCACGACAGTTGGCGCCCACCGTGGGGCAAGAGGCGCTTCAGGCTCTTCAGCGGGCGAGGACCAAGATCTTCGCGGGAATCGGCAAAACCGTAGCCATCGGTCGTGTTCTCTTCTACGGCAACGTTCCGATCGTCCCACCCGATGAGTTCTGGATTCCGGCAAAGACGAACCCTACGCGGTGTTCGATCGTTCCCATCGGAGACATCCACCTCTTCATCGGCGAAACCGACTCGGGCACTAGTTCCCTGGGAGTCGGAGGAGCGTCAAGACCCGCACGGACCGCCTACGGGCAGGATACGCTCGCGGAAGGATCGATGTCGGATCTCTCTTCGGGGTTTGCCGGCAAAGATCGAAAAGCATCAAGACCCGCACGGACCGCCTACGGGCGGGATACGTTCGCGGAAGGATCGATGTTGGGCCTCTCCTCGGAGTTTGCCGGCAGAGATCGGAAAAATTCAAGGCCCACCCAAACCGCCCTTGTGCAGGATATAATGGTGGAAGATCACTGCAAATCCGCCGACTTCGCCCGTACGTCTGGACAGCAGAGATCCAAGTTCGTCGGCGTGGTTACCATCTTCGATCTGGCGAGCTGCGTTCAGAGAGAGGGCGAAAACCCCCGCGATTACCTCGCCAGGTGGCTCCGTATACGGGCCGACCTGGACAATTATCCCAATGATGATGCCATCTATCACTTTGTGGAAGGACTGGACCACGACACGCTTCTCCGACATTCTCTAAGACGGCAACAGGCGTCAGGACGCCTCACCATCGAAGGCATGGTGAACACTGTCAACAACTACGCGGAGGCTGAAGCGGCAGCTCAGACAGCGCTTGCGCTCATTGACGGAGCACCTCTGATTCAGCCACCACCGCCACCGCCTCCGGCCGCCATCATCGCAGCAGCGCTACTACCTCCAGTCATCGTCGAGGCCGTTGCACCTCCACCGCCCGTCATCGAGGAAGTCCTGGCACCCTCCGACTCTATCATTGACGCGCTTTATGATGATTTTAGTGCAGATTCCGAGGAGATAGACTTCAGTCCAGAAGAGCTAGACTCTGCTATGCAGGAGATGGAGGAGGAGTACTCGCGCGACGAACAAGCCAATAACACCGTCATGTCCCGAGGGGTGTTTGTCACTATTGGGACAGCGATGGATGAAGACCAGCCCAGGCAAGCTCCTCCTACTGCGCTAGATAAGGGGAAGGGGCCACTTATTGCCGCCGACGATGATCGCGCAAGATTCATGCCTCCTCCGCCTAAACCAGCGCAGCAGCCGCAGGAACTCAACACCGGTCCGAGCAACAACAACACCGCAAACTTGCCGCCTCCAGCATCTACGTCGGCAGCAGCACATGTTACCCCAGCTGATAGGGTGATGTATGGCAACCTCCTCGTTGAGCCACTAACCGTTGATCATATCCGGAACGTGACTCAGCTTGACGAGAAGCGCCAGCAACTGCTGGAGGAAGCGCAAGCCATCGCGGAGCAAGGCGCTAAACTAGATCGAGATTTGGTCAACGCGCAGAAGTCCATAGAGAAAGCAAGAGCAATGGAGGCCGAGTACAAGACTCTGCTATAGCAGCAGAAGGCTAAGAAGGCTCCAGCTCGCGTCATCAATGATCCTGGTGTACGGCGCAACCTAGGATGTGCTCCCTCGAAGCCGGCACAGGCCAAGCCATACATTGACAGTGAAGGCAAGCAGGTGATGCCCACCCCACTCCTTAACATCGCTGTCGCCAAGACCCTTCTGGAGCAGGATTGTAAAGGGGCCCAACCTTAGAATAAGGTAGAGTCCCCTGTGTTTACAATGCTAGTCCCTGGATCAATAGCTAGCATCCACAGTTAAGATGTAATATCAAGAAACAAAGGTCATAATATAACTTTATAACCAGGAATAACATAATTTTATTACCCCTTACATAGGTCATTTGGCTATTACATTACATTGCAGCGGAATAACTATAAGCATGGGGTCCTTCATCTTCCAAAGTGCCACAGGCAAACATGTTGGTTGTAGACTTTGTAATCCTAATCAATCAATCTTCACTAAAATCAATCAAACCTGCAACATTACAAGTTACAGCCACAAGGGTCAATACATTTGAATTGTATTGGCAAGTTTCACTACTATGTAGAATATAAGTGGATCCTATCTTTACATGCATTTTTGGCTAAGTAGGGTTTAAGGCTCATTTGCAGAAAGCAATACTTTATCCTATCTTTTCAAAATGGTTTTGATCTTTTGTCAAATCTCTTCATCAAAATCCCTTGAACTCCTTGGTATCCCCAAGTGTTCAAGTCCTTGTCAAAAATCTCTTGAGCTCCTTGGTATCCCCAAGTGTTCAAGTCCTTGTCAAAAAATCTCTTGAGCTCCTTGGTACCCCCAAGTGCATCAAGTTTTATCAAAATCTCTTGAGCTCCTTGGTACCCCCAAGTGCATCAAGTTTTATCAAAATCTCTTGAGCTCCTTGGTACCCCCAAGTGCATCAAGTTTTATCAAAATCTCTTGAGCTCCTTGGTACCCCCAAGTGCATCAAGTCTTTTGTTGTCACTTAAAAGTTTTTCTTTTAGAAATTGGAATGTCGAGATTTCCCATAGCTTCAAGCTTTAGTTGCTCAGTATTGTCCATAACCGGGGACACGGCTAAGTACTTAGATTTTATTATCTTCTGCAGAAGTAGTACACTTTACCCACATGTCACAATCCCATCTTGTTGCCACCAGTGGCCACTGGATTAGTACTCACCAAGATGGAGTACTGGCAGATTGAGAATGTGACGAAGTCTTTCCAGAGGGTCCTCCCATACACCATTGCTAGCTTGTCTTCGGTACCCATGTAGGATTCCAGGTCCTCATTTTCAGTAACCTGAAGACAATGCATGGGTCTTCCCAATGTAGTTGACTAAGCCAGAGCCATAAATAGCATGTGGTTGTACACGAAATCCACAATTGGAGAAACATGTTCAATCTCCAAGTTCCTAGGTGGTTTTCTTTAGGAGCACAACACAAAGAGATTGCCATAGACATGGTTCCTTTTGTTGCCACCTTCTCCAAAACTCAAAGTATCCTTGTCCACCCAGGTGGTTCATTGAGTCCTTGTTTTATTATATAAAAACACAAGTCCTTTTCTCAACTTCATAAAATCTCAACATGTATCTCTTTTCAAAACATAGCATGGCTAAGCATGTAACAACTACATTGTTTTCACTAAGGAATGTATAGGGTATCCTATTAGGATTTAGCATAGCATAAGTATAGAAATTCTTTTCATGCATGTTTCAAAATCCACTAAATGTTTCAAAACATGAAAATAGTAGGACTTTAGATGATAGTGTCACTTGCCTTTCTTTTGGTAGGGAATGTTAGTTCACTTCTTGATCTTGCTAGTCTCACACTTTTCTAACTTCACTACAATCAATCAAGCAAACACAATATCAACTAGCATTCCAAACCAATAATCAATCAAACAATCCACACACATAAAACAAGGGAAACTAAGTCATGCATGCAAGCATGCAAAAGATAGTTCTATTTGCAAAGATGGTTTCTACTAGTCTCTAAGCTTTGTAAGGTTCAAGGTGGTCACTTCCTAAAGTGGCAAAGTCATTTGCAAAAGGGTTTTATTCATAAACCATTTTTAAATCCATTCATCATTTTATGTGGTGGAAAATGTTTTTATCAAATCAAATACTTTATGTCTTTCACCAAATAAGTTTCTAATTCACAAAACTTGGTGTTTAGGGTCAGTAGGTTTGAGTAAAATCATTTTCCCAAAGCTTTTACTCCAAAAACATTTTCATAGCAAAATCAATATTTTATTTGGCTAGAAATGGGCTAATTCAAGTTTTTTATTCCTAAACTTCACAAAATCCATTTTTAAAACCATGGGTTGGGTCCTAGGGTCAGTAAGTTCACCACAAACTAACTTGCCAAGGTTTCAACCTCAAAAACATTTTTGAACAATTTTTCTAATCTAAACAAGCTTACAAATGTTTCTGCAAAAACAAACAATCTAACAGATACTATTTACTAAACAAATTGCATGGTTGGCTAGGTCTTGTTCCACTGATTCCATTGATATAAAGTTTGCAAATTTTGGACGTGTGGATCAAAAGTTACAAGGGTTTTAAGTTTGCAAATAAATCTGATTCAAAATTTCTTTTTAACAGGTCTAGTGCCACGCGACATGATTTCATTGGGCGGTACCGCTTCGCACGGATCGACTGATGCGGTGCGTTGGATATAAATAACATCGTGCGGCTCTGGTTGCGTACCCCTTCGGCGTGTAAGTGATCTATCGCGTTCGTCCGATCTAGATCCTACGGACACTACTGCTCGGTCAACAACGGGCGGCGCTGTGCGGCGGCCAGCGGCGGCGACGGTCAGGCGGTGGCGCTACGGCGGTTACAGGAAGCAAGGGACGAAGTGGGGATGCTCACCGTGATCGTGGTGACGTGGGGGAGCTCAACGTAGTTGTGAGGAGGCGAGGGGCGCTCAGGATCCGTCTGAATTCCTCACCGGAGTTAAGGACGACATCAGGCGGCTCTGGTCGTGGTCGGAGGCGACGCTGCAGATCGCCCTAAGGCAAGACAAGAGCATGGTCAGATGCAGGAGGATGTGGCGAGTGTGGGAGCGTGAACGAGACGGCGTGGGGCGGTCTGTGCTTACCAGGGGACTTCGCCGGAGAGAGGCAGACGTGGCGGCGCGGTCAGTTGAAGACGGAGCCGTCGTTCTGGAGCGCCCGCGAGTGAATGGGAGGTACAGGAAGAAGCGCCTGGGAGTGGGGAGTATGTGTGCTTGGTCGGGGAGGCAGGAGGTGGCACGGTTCGTCCGGAATTTGCTGGGGACGGTGGTCGGAGCAGTGGGAGTGCGAGCTCGATTCAGGGCAGCCTGGTGGCAGAGAGAGGGAGGCGCGTGAGGGGAAATGGAGAGAAGACACAGGCGGTTAAATGGGCGCAATCTTGGCGAGTAACGGTCGTGGAATCAACACGTATTGATCGCTGGAGTAATGGCTGCAACGGCAGGGCGTCGTCTGCGCAAGGAAGAAGAGAAGGGATACTGTTGTGGGGCCTGTGCATCAGTGAGAGAGAGGAGAGGGAAAAGAGGTCCACCAGTCAGTCGTAGAGTGGGTGAGTAAGTGAGTGCGAAACGTTTTCTGCGGGAGGAAGAGAGTGGGCTGTTACTGGGCTTAGTGGGCTTGCCGACTGGGCTGCTGTCCACTTCTATTTTTTTCTTTCCTGATTGTTTTTCCTTTTTCTGATTCTATTTTCTGTTTTGAATTTCAAACAACAAACCAACATTCAAATTAATTCAAACATTCATCACACTTTTCATTTGAATTTGGTTCTGTTTAACACATAAACCAAAGTCCAAAATAAAATAATATTTTTATCTTAGGGTCTATTATTAATTAAATAAATAGACCTTGTTTATTAAATCAAAAATAGAATTTGTTTCAAAACTCTATTTGAAATTTAATTATTTTCAAAACAAATCAGTAGGTTTTAGTTGGAGTTAATGAATACTTGGAAAACTTGTTTAAAACAAATAAATAAGTTTTGATGTTTATTTGAAATAGCAAAACCTTTATTTTTAATAAGCTTGGATATTAAATCCTTTTTATTTTATTTAAATAAACCTTTACTATTTTTATTAAAACAAAATGTTTTATTTCAAATGCTTGACCAAGGTTTATTTTGGTTCCATAAAATAATCCTTATTTATAAATCTACCTTTTCTTTTGAAAACCAAATCTTTTATTTAAAGATCCAAAATAGTAATTCCAAATATTTTTATTTTCCTTTATTAAATGTTTATCTTTTTAAATCCCTTTAGGATTCATTGGATCCCAATTGGTTTGAAGGTTTCCAGTTGGATTCAAAAAGTTTCTTCTCACCCTGAAAATCAACATAGTTTTATTTTATTCCTTTATTTTTCACATTACAAGATTTGGAAAATCTTGGGATGTGACAAGGATAGATCGCCGTAGGAAGTGGAACAAGTCTATGACCTAGTGGCCAAGGCGGTAAAGCAGCAGGAAAAGGCCACCTCTCAGAGGCTTGAGTCTGACCCAGCGCTCTGCCGATCTAGCCAGTACAAACCGCCAAGGAACAAATCTCCTCAGGACGTTGGATCGCGGACGGGTTCATCAGAACGAAGATGGAGGGATGCGCGCAACAGGAAGGATGATATCCCCATATCCTCCGACCATGGAGAAAGAGCCCAACCTCGCCGTCCATCGCCACCGCCCCGATCCCCCCGACGTCAGGAAGACTATAATGCTTACCATCGTACGAATATGCCCCCACGAAAGCAGTGCGGCATCGTCATCCGCGACAACGAGGAGCAGACCCGTCATGACGGAAAGCACAACGAAGGACACAAGAGCAGGTCGCGCCATGACCCTCCGCGTCCGACAAGCAACCGTGACAGGCACGAGGCGTCGCAGGAGGGTAACATCAAGAAGGCTAACCCACCGCCACCTCCGCCTCCATCGCCGCCAAGTAGTCACCATGGCGGAGGAGGTCCATGTCGTTCACGCAGTCCATCCCCCGTTGACAAAAAGAAGAAGAACCCGGAGCCATACGACGCACGTTCATGGATCGATAAGATCCACGAGGCCCGGGAAGGACCATACCTGGGACCACGTTACTTTGGACCTGGGATACGGTCCGCAACTTACCCCAACGGTTTCCGGATCGACAAGACCATCAATCCCTATGACAGCACTGCCAAGCCTGCCACATGGTTGCAGGACTACGACAACGCGGTGGAGATTGCCGGAGGCAACCCCAACGTCGCCGTCAAGTACCTCCCTTTAATGTTGGTGGGCACGTCCCGTCAATGGATCGACGACTTGCCGGAGAAATCTATCTACAACTGGTTGGACATGCAAGAAGCATTCACCAAAAACTTTGAGGGTACATACAAGCGTCCCTGCACTGTGGGCGATCTACAGCGGTGCGTGCAAGAGAAAGACGAGACATCTCGCGCCTACCTCTCCCGCTGGCTGGATATGAAGAATTCCTGCGCAGGAGTGCACGCCGAGACCGCCATGGCCGCCTTCATCGATGGGTTGGAAAGGGGCACGTTACTTCGACATAAGCTGAAGCGCTTGCAGGACAATCATCAGCTTGACTTGAATCAGATGATTCAGTTAGCTGGTGAGTTCGCAGCTGCCGACGACGATGCTCGTGGCTCTTTGCCGGCAACGGCCGTTCCAACTCAAGCTCGGAGGAACAGCAGTACAAAGCGGAAAACCGCTCCAGAAGAAAAGCAATCTACCGACATGGTGAAATGGATCGTATGGGCACCTAGAGGGGGGAGGTGAATAGGTGCTAATCAATTTTTTAATACTTTTTTCAATTTTAGGCTTGACACAAAGTAAATTCTCTAGATATGCAACTTCGAGAATTTCTCTATATGTAACCCTAACTACTAAGCACGTAAAAGAGGAGCGAGGATACCGTAGCGGAGCACGCGGAGACACAGGGATTTGTTTTACCGCAGTTCCTTCCTTGTTAAGGGAAGTACATCTGCGTTGGAGGGGTGGGCGGTTCTAAGACCACCACGCCACAATAGGCCTCACCCTATTCTCCGATGGATCTCGCCACGAGAGGCCTGATCCACCTTCTCCACTATTGGATCCCTTCGAGGCGGGAACCGATGCCTTTTACAACACTATCGGGGCACACACCCACAACCGAATTGGGGGCTCCCGAGATGACAACAAGCTGCCACAAGAATAAGGTTTATCAATATAAACAAAAACGAGGATCTAGATATTTGCAAGAAATACTAGATCGGAGGTTCTCCAAATGAATGGAGAGGAGATGAAGTGCTTGATTGCTGATGATGAAGATTGAGTTCTCCTCCTTCGATTCCCCAAGGGATGGGGCCTTTGGGTGGATCTAGGTGGAGCACTCTTGGATGAAGCTTTCAGATCTGATCTATTCTTTTTCGAGATGAATCAAGAGTTCTGGCAGGAGGGGGATCGCTGGATTAAATACCCCCTCCCCAGATCTGGCCGTTGCACAACTTTGGGGGCGGATTATCCGCCCCCTGGGAAAACTCCGCCCCCTCTCTGGGGCTTGCGCCTTGGTGAAGCTTGGTGAAGTTCTTGGGGGGCGGATAATCCGGCCCCCCTGAGGGGCGGATTATCCGGCCAGACCGGAAAGTCCGGGCAAAACTCCACCCCCTCTCTGGGGCTTGCGCCTTGGCGATGAGCAGGGGGGCGGAATATCCGGCCCCCCTGAGGGGCGGATTATCCGGCGTTGCCGGAAAATCCGGCCAAAATTCCGCCCCCCTTCTGGGGCTTGCGCCTGCTTGGGCAAGGGGAGGGGCGGATTATCCGCCCCTGGTGAGGCCGGATTATCCGCCCCCAAAGGCAGAATTCCTGATCCCTTTATTCTCAAATAGAGCTGCAACACTTCACCACACATTAAATGATCCTTGGTATTGTTATCTAACACACAAAACACTAGGGATTAAGAAATGTACTTTCAATCTCCCCCTTTTTGGTGTTAGATGACAATACTAGGATTTGCAATAAAACCGGCAAATGCCACCTTAAATAAAGAAAGACGCTCCCCCTAGATGTGTGCATATTTAAGATTTGCATGAAATACAAATACACACACTAGGGAGAACATTACTTTAAGGTTTTGGAAAAAATGCCATACCACCGGAATGAGAATCCCATGAATAGCCAAGGCATACATAGATAATCCCATGAATCCATATGCCATCAAATATGCTCCATAATTCCAGAATTCCATGGGGTCCATGATAGATAAATCTAGAAATCCATGAATACCAACCATAGTACCAAACTGTGGAGTACAACATAGTCTTACACAAACAACCACAAATAGCAAACAAGTTCACGCTAGAAAAGGCACAAGCAAGCAAATAAACACGACTAAAATCGAAAAGCTTGTGACCACCCTTGCAAATCCACGAGACCTAATAGAACTACTTCTCCCCCTTTGGCATCGAAACGCCAAAAAGGAAGAAGAGCGGTGCTAACGTCCCTGGAGATCACTCCTCCTCATCCTCGTCGTAGTCATTCCCATCCCCTTCCTCTTCATCATACTCATCATCATCGTCATCAGCTGGAGGAGTGGGTGCCCTCGGTGGAAGAGGAAAGAGACAACTCTCGAGCTCGCCATAGTTGATCCCTGAAGTGTTCCATTGAGCATACGTATCCGGAGCAGTGGGAGGAGGTGGATTGCCAGTGGCACCTGAGACATGGTGGAGGATAAGCTGCTGCGTGTGATCCCTCTCATGATCCCTGCGGTACGCCTCATATTGGCCCTTGTGAATGTCAATACCCATGCAAAGAATGTTCCGCTGGAACCAATTAAGCTGCTTAACCTCACGTGCCATTGGGGACACTGTGGAACGACGACCACTAGCCTGAGCATCACGCATGAAGGACTCCAGGGCAGTGGAGGGGTGATGAGTCTTCTGAGCCTTGTTGTAGATTTTCTTAGGCTTATGAACACCATCCAAAGCAGTGCCAAGCTCTTCATGGGGTAACATATGCTTGACAAGCATCATAATGAACGGAGCATAAGGAATAGAGAGCCGGTTGATCATAGCATCCGTCATCTCATGAAAAATATAGTCCATGACATCCAGTTTGTAACCAGTGGCTAATCTAGTGTTGGTGGCACACTCGTGAGCAAACACAAGGAGAGGAACAAGGTGGCCACGGATCTTGTCATTGTTTCCACCACTAGGAGCGATGCAGTCCCTAAACATGCCAACAAGAGAGGCATACAAGGGAGAGAGACCAGCGAAAGTACCAGCAACACCATCAGGAGAAAGACAGGGAGCCAGTGCAGTGTCCTTGGATGGCTTCAATGGAGTAATGATGTGGTGACCAGCGGGAGTGTCACGACCATGGAAAGCATACCCAAGAACCTGCCCAAAAGTGCGAAAGTCTGACTGAAGCATTGTAGTCCCGGTCATCCACTTCATAGTGCGGCGCTCATCACCGCAGATCACAAGTGTGGAAAAGAACTGGCGCACCACAGAAGAGTCATAATTGCACTGAATGGTCATGAGGTGGTGAAGCCCCATCTTCTTGGTCACATCCAATGCCGCAAGGAGCCGAGCCTTGGATTGAGCCTCAGTCAAGTTAATGGGACGCATGGGGCGAATCTTGAGAGTAGCATAGACATCATCATGGATAGCCCGAAAGTGAGCATTCCAAAACATAGTGTCCTTGGGTTGGCCATCACTGTCAACATCATCATAGTAGTCTGTCTGGCGGATGGTGGCATACTGAATGCTGTCCATAGACTTGTAATTGGGCCGAGACTGTTTGCCCTTGCGAGAAGCGGTCCGCTTAGATTTCTTACTTGCCTCTGCCATCCTTGCAGCCTCTCTTGCTGCCCTGCGGACCTCTGTTTCTTCAATAAACTTCCCTTCTGCAGTGGGTTTGAGATAACGGGGACGGGGACGACGGGCGAAGGTCTTGGTCGGCTTGGAACCACCTGTGAATAGCATTGAGATAGGTAGCATGGAGATGAGCATACACACAAGTCCAGGAGAAAGAAAACACGGAGAAAGAGTAGCAATGCAACTCCATAACCAAGGATGTGCATGAGCAGAACCAGAACCAAAACAGACCAGAGTGTAACTCTCCAGGCCGGATTATCCGGCCCTGGCAGGAGCGGATAATCCGCCCCCCGCAAAAAAATTCTGGATTGGCTCAGATCTACCATGGCAAAACAGATCGAGTACTAGGGTTGCAAGGCTACTGATTCTAGCATGTAAGAAACAACACTAAGAACCTTCTACAACGAGATTTCCACCAAATAGAATACATCCCATACAAAAGGAGAGAGATGAGGGAGTTACCCTCACTCATTGGAGGAAAATCGCGGAGGAGAAGATACCCGGAGGCGAGGTGAAGAAGATCCGGGGAGAGCCCGGAGAATCCGGTGGTCAAATCGACTCCGGGAGAGGCGGATGCTCCGGCGGCGGCTGGGGGGCAGAGGTAGGGTTGGGGGAGGACTGGCTGCTCTGTTTGAGCATGCCCTCCCTGACCCAGCCTATAAGGGGCTGATTTCGCCCGGGGCGGATAATCCGCCCCCCCCCCAGAAATTCTGGAAAACAGAATCAGTCCAGAGCAACCTAGCAAATCTCTCGATGGTGTTTTAGAGGACTTGTGTGCAAGAATAGATGGTTCAAGGAGGGAGAGAAAGGCTTGGGTTGAGAGTATCAAACTGAGATGGTACTGCACACCCAAATTTGCAAGAATCAAATCAACCAAAAGCCAAATTTGAGTGTGTTTTCCATAAGAACAAAAGGTATGCAAGAAATCCCAACGAGACCAATGAAAAACCGACTCTTCTCGAGGAAGAGGGCGGTGGCCGAAGCCACCATGTTGGAGCGCATGGCATGACACCGCGAAGATGTATCTTGAGTTCAAAACCAATGCTCATCGATGACCCACATATCACAAAATGATATTAAGGGAAATGATTTTACTTGCTTTCGGCATTATGGGGGGAGGGTTGGCCCAATCAATTAGGACCACACTCCCCCTATGTCTATGCCCGCATCTAAACCAAATACATGAATAAGAGCAAGTGAGTGTGCAAGGGTAGTCAAGCCAAGCTCCTTGAATCTATGATATTTAGCTCATTCCGCAAATAACAAAATATTGCTTCATCGAGGGGCTTCGTGAAAATATCAGCAAGTTGGTTCTTCGTGCTCACAAAGGATAGAGCAATATCTCCACGAGCAACATGATCCCGAATAAAGTGGTTGCGAATCTCTATATGTTTGGTTCTCGTATGCTGCACGGGATTGTAAGCAATTTTGATAGCACTTTCATTGTCGCATAAAAGAGGCACTTTGTCACAATTGACACCATATTCCTTTAAAGTTTGCCTCATCCATAACAATTGAGTACAAGCACTTGCAGCAGCAACATATTCAGCTTCGGCAGTTGAGAGTGAAATACAATTCTGTTTCTTTGATGACCAACATACTAGAGACCTGCCCAAGAATTGGCATGCACCTGAGGTTGATTTCCTATCATATTTGTCACCAGCCCAATCTGAATCAGTGTAACCACATAGAGAGAAACTTGAACCCTTGGGATACCATAACCCAAAATTTGGGGAATGAACCAAATATCGAAAGATTCGCTTGACTGCCACTAAGTGGCTTTCTTTAGGAGCGGCTTGGTACCTTGCACACACTCCTACACTTAACACGATATCGGGCCTAGATGTGCAAAGGTAAAGGAGAGAGCCGATCATGGATCGGTATACCTTTTGATCCACGTCTTTACCCTTGGGATTGAGCTCAAGATGACACTTTGTTTGCATAGGGGTAGCAACGCCATTGAGATCCGTCATCTTGAACCTTTTGAGCATGTATTGGATGTACTTAG
Organism: Avena sativa; assembly: GCA_916181665.1. Lineage (NCBI taxonomy): Eukaryota > Viridiplantae > Streptophyta > Magnoliopsida > Poales > Poaceae > Avena > Avena sativa. The sequence goes on from OV702280.1 coordinate 434,022,431, forward strand.
CTTGATTAATAAAGGTTCCCTCTCTAAGTTGTTTGATCTCAAATCCAAGAAAGAACCTGAGCTCACCCATCATGGACATCTCAAACCTGTCAGTCATAAGCTTTGAAAATTCATCGTTAAAAGCTTGGTTAGTAGAGCCAAAAATAATGTCATCTACATAAAGTTGGCATACAAAAAGCTCCCCATTAACCTTCTTAGTAAAAAGAGTGGGATCGATTTGCCCAACTTCGAATCCACGGTCTAGAAAAAGCTCTTTAAGGTGCTCATACCACGCACGTGGGGCTTGTTTAAGGCCATAGAGCGCCATATCGAGTTTGTAGACATGGTTCGGAAATTTGGGGTCCTCAAACCCTGGGGGCTGCTTGACGTATACTAACTCATGTAGAGGACCATTAAGGAAAGCGCTCTTCACATCCATTTGTTGCAATTTAAAATTATGATGGGCTGCATATGCAAGAAGGATACGGATGGAGTCAAGGCGAGCCACAGGAGCATAGGTCTCGCCAAAATCAATCCCTTCTACTTGAGAGAATCCTTGAGCCACGAGTCGTGCTTTATTCCTCACAACAATGCCATTTTCATCCTGTTTGTTCTTGAATATCCACTTGGTGCCGATAACATTGCGGCAATCCTTTGGCTTTTCTACGAGCTTCCAAACTTTGTTGCGTTCGAAGTTGTTTAATTCTTCATGCATTGCAACAACCCAATCGGGGTCTTCAAGAGCATCAAAAACCTTCTTTGGTTCAACCATGGAAATGTGAGCTTGATGATCACAGAAGCTTGCAAGCTCTCTTCTAGTGGATACCCTTCGTCGTAGATCACCAACAACCTTGTCAAGAGTGTGACCTCTTAGTTCAAGGTTGCGATCAGCACGAGCTTTGCGACGAGCCTCAATGTCCTTATTGTTTCTAGGAGGAGTAAATTCAATAGTTGTATCCTTGTCTTGATTACTGCCCTGCCCTTGATCTTGATCACTGTTACTGATAGAAGATTGTTGCTGAACATTTTCTTCAGGCCCGGATAATCTGCCCCTTGGAGGGGCCGGACTATCCGGCCTGGGAGGTGAAGTACCAGAACCATCTTCCTGAGAAAGCCTGACTGGAGTTGGAGACCCAGGGCCGGATACTCCGCCCCTGGGGGCCGGAGAATCCGGCCTGGGAGCTTCAGAGATGTTGATTTCTCCTTCGGATCCCCTAGAACGAGTTGGAGTGCCAGGGGCGGATTGTCCGCCCCGTGGAGGGGGCGGATAGTCCGGCCTAGGACTACCAACTTGTTCAGGAGACAGATGATCTTCAGCAGGTTGTGGTGATGGTGCAGAGTTTTCTCCAACAGTAGGAGCTTGTTGATCTTGTGTAGATGAGGGCTCCACATGGGTGGAGCATTGTCCTTCCCGATCCGCCACAAGGGGTTCCTCAATGGGGCGGAAAAATCCCACGCCCATTCTTCTTATGGCATCTTGGGGTATTTCAACATCTGCATCACAAACATCAACTTGCCCTACAAAGGAGCCGTTATTTTCATCGAACTCCACACTACAAGATTCTACAACAATCCCAGTGAGCTTGTTGTAGACTCTATACGTGTGGGATTCGGCACCGTAACCAACAAAAATACCTTCTAAAGCCTTGGATTCAAATTTCGACAAATGGACACCTTTAATAAGAAAGAAACACTTACACCCGAATACCCTGAAGTATGAGATGTTGGGTTTGTTACCGGTAAGTATTTCATATGGGGTCTTGTCCAAGATCTTCCGAAGGTAGAGCCGGTTTGATGAGTGACAAGCAGTGGATATGGCTTCAGCCCAAAAATTATAAGGAGACTTGAATTCAGCTAGCATAGATCTTGCCATATCCATCAAAGTCCGGTTCTTCCTCTCGGCTACACCATTTTGTTGAGGGGTGTACACAGCGGAATATTGGTGTCTAATCCCCTCTTCGCTAAGAAACTCGTTTAAAGTGTAGTTCTTGAATTCTGAGCCGTTGTCACTTCTAATTGCCAAGATGGGAACATTGTGTTGACGTTGAACTTCATTGGCCAAGTTGATGACAGTTTTTTGGGTCTAACTTTTCAGCTTGAAAAAATATACCCATGTGTATCTTGAGTAATCATCGACGATGACCAAGCAATATTTCTTCCCACCAAGACTTGCATGAGAAGGAGGACCAAATAAGTCCACATGAAGTAATTCCAAGATCCTTTTTGATGACATAATAGTCTTCCTCTTGTGAGGAGAATCATGCATTTTTCCTTCAACACAAGCCCTGCAAACACGATCTTTGGCAAAAGAGACATTGTATTTTAGTCCAAGGATGTGGCCACCCTTTTGGAGACTTTGCAAAGTTCTCATGTTGACATGGGCTAAACGGCGATGCCATAGCCATCCCACGTCGGCCTTTCCGAATAGACACATCGGACCCGAAGTGGTTTTCCCCGAGAAGTCCACCACATACAGGTCATTTTCGACGTATCCAATGAAAGCGACCTTTAGAGACTTGGTCCATAAGAGTACCACCAAATCATCATCGATAAAAACAGCAAAACCCATCTTGCCAAGGGCACGAACAGAAAGAAGATTGTAGCCAAGGGTCTCAACAAGCATGACGTCCACGAGAGAGATATCGTGGGCAACCACAACCTTGCCAAGACCCAATACCTGAGATTTAGACTTATCACCATAGGAGACTGTGATATTATCAAGATTTGGACGCATCTCCGTGATGATCTCCTTGCTTCCGGTCATATGACTAGTGCAGCCACTATCCAGCACCCATTTCGACCCACCGGAAGCATAGCCCTGCAAGAAAATTACTTCTTGGTTTTAGGTACCCATTTTTCAATGGGTCCTTTCATGTTAGTAACAAGGGTCTTTGGGACCCAAATAGACCAAGCAATATATTCATCAAAAGGACCAACATAATAAGCATAAACATCGCCATAGTCATCACAAAAGAGTTCATAATTCGGATTGTGAGACCCTGCAAAACCAATATCATTAGTCTTGTCTTTTGTGACAACCTTCTCAGCAGTGCTTGTCTTTAATTGCACATTCTTGGTCTTGTTCTTCTTGGTTTTCTTCTTCTTGTACTTGGTGACATACCCAAGTCCCTCTTTACCATGATTTGACCTTTGCTTGTCAAGGACTTCATCAAGCACACCTTTGTCCTTTGTAGTGACGTCCTTGATCACTTCTTTTTCCACACTAGCATTTTTCTTGTTACTATATGTTGAGTTGGACGAGCTAGGAGAATCATATTTGGCCAATCGACTTTGAAGCTGATCATGTGACTCATTGAGAATAGAGAACTCGTTTTTCAACGCCTTGTGAGCATTGTCAAGTTTCTCCAATTCCTCGGAGAGTCTATCATGAGCAGCCCCAAAGTCAATCCTTTCCTTCTTTAACTTCTTTGCCTTGGTGACAGCATTGTCACGTTCCTTAACGAGTTTAGTCACAATTTCTTCATGTGACTCTTCTATAGACTCAAGTCTCTCTTCAAGAGAGACCCGAGCTTCTTCTTCTTCTTCTTCTTCAAGAGCATTTTTTAGGGATGCAATTTCCATTGCATCCTCCCTTTCAATTCTGCCCTTTTCTTCGAGGAGTGCTTCGTTTTGGGACAGCTGATCCATAAGAGCCTCAAAACGAACTTTGTGCTCACCTTGCAGGTTAGTATAGAAATAATCCAAAGCAATAATCTCTTCTTTAACCTTAAGACTAGCAGGATCATCCATGTCTATCATAGCCTTGGGAAGAGAAGAGTTAGAAGAGGTTACCTCGGAGCTTCCTGCCATGAGGTAAGTAGCATTCTTGTTGATGATGTTTTCGTTCGGAGAGTCGAAGAGAGATGTTGATGTAGATGTGGTGGCTATAGCAGCTACCTCTTGAGAGTTATCGTCCTCATCCTCATCTTCACTCCCCGATGAATATTCTTCTTGAGCCACTAGAACAATCTTTGGTTGCTTCTTGAAAAGAGCATTCTTCTTTACAAACTGTTTCTTACGTGGAGCTTTTGATTTGTCCTTGAAAATGAGTCTTCCTCCATTATCCTCTCTACTTTGATATGGACACTCAGCTACGAAGTGCAGCCGGTCACCACAATTAAAGCATGTTCTCAGTTTGGGACCATTTTCTTTTCTTCCATAGGCTCCACTCTTGCGATCTAGTTCAGCTTTAGCCTTGGCTGGATCTTTCCAAAAGTTTCTTGCATAAAGAGCCAAGTATTGTCCGTGGATCCTTTTTATATCTTCGGGACAGTCCAGACCTTCTACCGCATATTCATCATGATCAATCACACTAGTCTTCAAGGCCATGTTGACCCCCTTTTGCATCCCCATAGCTCGAGCACGAGCATCTTCGGCATTCTTGGCAGCCACTTTGAAGGCGGCCATTTCTTGCATTACCTCATTGGATGACATGAGGTGATAGTTATGCCTACCTTGGAGACTTTTCAAATCTGTGGGCTCAAATGGCATAAGAGCACTTACATACTTGCGCTTGATCCAAGCATCATCAACATGAGCAGCACTGTGGTTTCTGAAGGTTGTGGCTATTGCCTTGAGCCTCCTATACATGTCCTCGTGGTCTTCTCCATCCAGCATATAAAATCCTTCAGCTTCATTGCTCAAGGCATCATATCTATTCCTTCTCATACTTTCATTTCCGATGAAGATCTCGGTGAGAGCATCCCAAGCTTCTTTAGTTGTGCTAAGATGCTGAATGTGTGGCATGTCTTTGTCACCCACACCAAGCTGTATCATGTGTAGAGCTGTAGCATTGAGTTGACTATCGACCACTTCTCTCCTTGTGAGATTGTTAGGATTTCCAACGTGAAGACCATTTTCGATGATCTTCCACAACTCTATGGAGGAACTGCACACATGAGATTTCATCAAAAATTGCCATTGAGAGAAAGTAGATGCTGAAAGTTTGGGTGGATCACCCCTATTATGTATATGTGGGTGAGGAATAGGCGGATCAGGGGAATACACATGAGGAACCTCATTGTATCCATCCTTACCGCTATACTTTTTCGAGGAGGAGCTCTTACTAGTATCATCACCTACCACTTCGTTATCTTTGGAAACAGTTTTACCCGTTTCCTTGGATTGCGAAGTGGCATCCTCAGAGTTAGATGGAGGTGATGCTGCGGATGTGGAGAGACACATTATCAATTGACGCATCTCTTCCATCTTAGCCTCCATTGAACTCACCAAGGTTGTTTCCAACGTCTTGAGATCGTTCATGGTGACTACCTCCGGAGCATCACTCCCATCTCCCTTGGAACCCATACTTCTCTTAGGCGGTTAAGCCCGAAATAAGAGCCGAGGCTCTGATACCAATTGAAATGGATCGTATGGGCACCTAGAGGGGGGGGGGTGAATAGGTGCTAATCAATTTTTTAATACCTTTTCAATTTTAGGCTTGACACAAAGTAAATTCTCTAGATATGCAACTACGAGAATTTCCCTATATGTAACCCTAACTACTAAGCACGTAAAAGAGGAGCGAGGAAACCGTAGCACAGCACGCGGAGACACAGGGATTTGTTTTACCGCAGTTCCTTCCTTGTTAAGGGAAGTACATCTGCGTTGGAGGGGTGGGCGGTTCTAAGACCACCACGCCACAATAGGCCTCACCCTATTCTCCAATGGATCTCGCCACGAGAGGCCTGATCCACCTTCTCCACTATTGGATCCCTTCGAGGCGGGAACCGATGCCTTTTACAACACTATCGGGGCACACACCCACAACCGAATTGGGGGCTCCCGAGATGACAACAAGCTGCCACAAGAACAAGGTTTATCAATATAAACAAAAACGAGGATCTAGATATTTGCAAGAAATACTAGATCAGAGGTTCTCCAAATGAATGGAGAGGAGATGAAGTGCTTGATTGCTGATGATGAAGATCGAGTTCTCCTCCTTCGATTCCCCAAGGGATGGGGCCTTTGGGTGGATCTAGGTGGAGCACTCTTGGATGAAGCTTTCAGATCTGATCTATTCTTTTTCGAGATGAATCAAGAGTTTTGGCAGGAGGGGGATCGCTGGCTTAAATACCCCCTCCCCAGATCTGGCCGTTGCACAACTTTGGGGGCGGATTTTCCGCCCCCCACTTGGGGCGGATTATCCGCCCCCTGGGAAAACTCCGCCCCAAGGGCGGATTCTCCAGGGGAAACTCCGCCCCCTCTCTGGGGCTTGCGCCTTGGTGAAGCTTGGTGAAGTTCTTGGGGGGCGGATAATCCGGCCCCCCTGAGGGGCGGATTATCCGGCCAGACCGGAAAGTCCGGGCAAAACTCCGCCCCCTCTCTAGGGCTTGCGCCTTGGCGATGAGCAGGGGGGCGGATTATCCGGCCCCCCTGAGGGGCGGATTATCCGGCGTTGCCGGAAAATCCGGCCAAAATTCCGCCCCCCTTCTGGGGCTTGCGCCTGCTTGGGCAAGGGGAGGGGCGGATTATCCGCCCCTGGTGAGGCCGGATTATCCGCCCCCAAAGGCAGAGTTCCTGATCCCTTTATTCTCAAATAGAGCTGCAACACTTCACCACACATTAAATGATCCTTGGTATTGTTATCTAACACACAAAACACTAGGGATTAAGAAATGTACTTTCACATGGTCGCCATGACTTTTGCAGGACGAGGAGAAGGCGGACAGCATGGCCGAGGAAGGGGAGCAGGCCGTGGGCAGCAGCGAGGAAGTGAAAGCAAATCGGCGCTGCTCCGTGTTCCCCAAACATACAAAGAGTACCGCGATATGCCGTGCCTCGTACACCTCGACGCCAACGGCAAGGCCACCCATACCAATCGACACTACAAGTTTGTCAACGACCTTAAGGAAGACCCGGAGTCCGGCTATAAGCGAAGCCGGAAGAACAGACCGCGAGGCAATGGCAAGGGGAAGAAGAAGGAGGAGGAGTCCAAGGATTCAAGTGAAATGGATGAGGACATTGACCCCAAGCACGCCGCCAAGAGCGACGACAAAGGCAAGAATCCATTCGTAAAGAAGGCCCCAGTCTACCACACTTTCCTTGGCACCCCCACCGTCTGACAACAGAAGACCTCTTTAAGGATTCTGATGGCCACTCTCCCCCCAGTTCCCCAGTACCTGCGCTGGTCGGAGGTTCCAATGACTTGGGACAGGACGGACCACCCAGACCTTGTGCCCATGGAGAACCAATACGCCATGGTCATCAACCCATTGATTGACGGCGTGGAGTTCACCAAGTGCATGGTGGATAGTGGAAGCAGCATCAACATCATGTACCTGGATACACTGCAGAAGATGAACTTGACGGAGGAAAACCTAAGGCGGACCAACACCATGTTCCATGGCGTAGTTCCTGGACGGGAGGCTCGGTCCCTTGGGTGAATTACACTTCAGGTAGCCTTTGGCGATGTTAAAAATTACCGCCAAGAGCGCATGACCTTTGAGGTGGTCCCCTTCAAGAGCGTGTACCACGTCATATTCGGCCGCGACATATTACACACGTTCATGGCCAAGACATGCTTCGTCTACAACAAGATCAAGATACCCGGACCAAACGGTGTCATCACCGTATCCGGAAGCTTTACCAAGGCAAGGGACTGCAAGATCAATGAAGCAGCCGTTGCAGAAGCTGTTCTCTATAGTGAAGAATTCAAAGAGATCCAGAGCAAGGTCGATGACTCAGAGATGCCCGCGTCGAAGAAGCAAATCTCCGACTCCGCTCATGCGTTGAAGGCCGCCATCGATACCAAGCCGGTGGAATTTGTGGTAGGCGATGCCTCCAAGGTCACTGCCATTGGGACGAACCTGGATCCCAAATAGGAAAGCGCGCTCGTCGAGTTCCTCCGTGAGAATAGGGACATCTTTGCCTGGCAACCTGCCGACATGAAAGGTGTAACTAGGGAACTTGCCGAGCACAGCTTAAACATAGATCCAAAATGTAAACCAGTGAAACAACCTCTACGACGCTTCGGAGATGAGAAGAGACGCGCCATTGGCAAAGAGATAGCTAGGTTACTTAAGGCTGAGTTTATCCGAGAAGTCATTCACACCCGATGGGTGTCCAATCCTGTACTTGTCCCCAAAAAGGAAACCAATGAATTAAGAATGTGCGTTGATTACACCGGATTGAACAAAGCATGTCCCAAAGATCCGTTTGCTTTGCCTCGCATTGACCAAGTCATTGACTCGACGGCTGGCTCGGAACTTTTGTGTTTTCTCGATGCATACTCAGGATACCACCAGATCAAGATGAGAAAGTCGGACCAATTGGCCACTTCGTTCACTACCCCTTACGACACGTTTTGCTATGTCACGATGCCCTTTGGGCTGAAAAACGCAGGTGCTACCTACCAGCGGACAATGCAATGTTGCCTTCACGACCAAATTGGTCGGAACGTTCACGCCTATGTGGACGATATCGCGGTGATGTCTAAAAAGTCAAATGACTTAATCTCCGACTTAAAAGAAACCTTTGATAATCTCCAGAAATACAACATGATGCTCAACCCTAAGAAATGCGTCTTTGGGGTTCCAGCCAGCAAATTGTTGGGCTGCATCGTTTCCCAGAGCGGAATCAAGGTCAACCCGGAGAAAATCAAAGCCATCTTAAACATAAACCGTCCGACATGTCTAAAAGACATCCAACGACTAACATGTTGTGTTGCAGCAGTTAGTCGGTTCATCAGCAGACTTGGAGAGAAGGCTCTGCCGCTGTACAAGTTGCTGAAGAAGGCGGACAAATTCACATGGACGGACGAAGCAGATGCAGCATTGAAGCAGCTCAAGGAGACCCTTTCCTTAGCGCCCATCCTTGCAGCACCCGAGCCTGGCGAGCCACTGTTGATTTACATGGCGGCAACCAACCGGGTTATCAGCATCGTCGTCGTGGTAGAGCGGAAGGAACCAGGCTATGAGCACGGAGTTCAACGACCAGTTTAATATGTAAGCGAGGTCTTGACGGAGTCCAAGCAGCATTACCCGCACTACCAAAAGATAGCTTACGGAGTATTCCTTGCTTCTCGGAAGCCGAGGCATTACTTTCAGGAGCACCCAATCACAGTGGTGAGCAAGACTCCACTGTCCGACATCATCAATAACAGCGACGCTACAGGAAGGGTCGCGAAGTGGGGCATTGAACTTGCCGCCTTCGAGATCACCTACAAGAGACGCGACGCTATCAAGTCACAAGCCTTGGCGGATTTTATTGCAGATTGGACGGAGATGCCGGATGCCACTCCGTTGCCAGAACCAGAGTACTGGGTGATGCACTTTGACGGATCAAAGCTGCTCAACGGCTCGGGGGCTGGTGTATTGCTGCAGTCACCAAAAGGAGACAAGCTACACTACATTCTGCAGATCCACTTCGAGGCTACAAACAACATGGTGGAGTACGAAGCACTCATTCACGGACTGCGTGTAGCCAAGGATATTGGCATCAAGCGCATAGTTTGCTGTGGAGATTCCGACTTGGTTGCCCAGCAGGTGGCTGGCACCCGGAATGCGCGGAACCCTATGATGGCGGCATATCGAGACGAAGTGGACGAGATAGCCAAGAGCTTCTTGGGCTACGAAGTCAAGTATGTACCTAGGGAGCAAAACGAGGAGGCTGATCTGCTGTCTAAACTTGGATCAGGGCGCAAGCAAATTCCGCCAGGAGTTTTCCTAGAGCATCTACGCACACCATCCGTGAAGGGCGCCGACGTCGACAACCCGGATAGAGCTGATTCTTTCGTCAACATGGTGACAAAGACCCCTCCGGCTTGGACTAAACCGTTCATGGAATATCTCGAACACGGAACTTTGCCCGACGATGAGGTCGAACGATGGCAGATAGTACGATGAGCAAAGGGTTATACCATAATCAATGGGCAACTCTACAAAAGGAGCACTATTGGTGTATACCTAAAGTGTGTTTCCCAGCTAGAAGGTATGGAAATCCTACGCGAAATCCATCTCGGAGATTGCGGGCATCACGCCGCTCCTCGATCGTTGGTCACGAAAGCCTTCCGGCAAGGATTCTACTGGCTGACCGCGAAGGCGGACGCCGATAAGCTGGTTGAGACATGTACAGGATGCCAGTATTAGGCCCGAAAACCACATGTTCCTGCTGAAGAATTGCGAACAATACCAATAACTTGGCCGTTTGCAGTCTGGGGGCTAGACATGGTGGGGCCGTTACAAACGGCACCATGTGGGTTCACGGATCTGCTTGTAGCAGTTGACAAATTCACCAAGTGGATAGAAGCTAAACCCATTAGAAAGCTTGACGGGGCAACTGCCCTCAGGTTTTTCCGGGATTTGGTGGTGAGATTTGGTCTCCCACATAGCACCATCACCGACAATGGAAGCAACTTGTCACTCAGAGAAGTGGAGGCCTATTGCTGGGACAAAGGCATCCGACTTGACTTTGCATCTGTGGCACACCCATAATCCAATGGTCAAGTTGAGCGAGCCAATGGATTAATTCTGTAGGGAATCAAGCCACGTCTTGAGGCACCGCTACATAGAGCAGCTGGAGCCTGGGCGGAAGAATTACCATCTGTGCTGTGGAGTTTATGAACTACACCCAACAGATCCACTGGCTACACCCCTTATTTCATGGTATATGGAGCAGAAGCTATTCTACCTTCCGACATCCTCCACGATGCACCAAGAGTTGCCGCCTACGACGAAGATGACGCTGAAGAATCCAGACGCCAAGATGTGGACCTTCTCGAGGAGGAGCACATTTTGGCATGCCAAAGATCCGCCATCTACCAGCAGAAGCTACGCAGCTACCATAGTCGCCGCGTCCGGCATCGCTCGTTTAAAGAGGGGGATTTGGTGCTCCGACTTAAGCAGAAGAAGTCACACAAATTATCCCCGCCATGGGAAGGACCGTTCATCATAAGCAAGGCGCTGCTCAATGGGTCTTACTACCTTGTCGACAATCGTGAACTCAAGGATAGACCCAACGAGGATCATAAGCGTAAGCGACGTGACCCGGATGATGACTACCCGGAGCTTGATCGGCCATGGAACATAGCACAGCTACGTCTTTTCTACACTTAGCATTTTTTATCTAATCGTGTACCTCTTATATGATCAATGAAATAAAGCTCTTTGGTTCACTCATATTGCTAAGTCTTTTACCTCCTTTAGTGTTCATTTTTGGATCATATAAATCTTTATGCACAAGTTTGTGATTGCACTTGTGAAAATTCCGCCTACGGGCGTTAGCTTAAGTTTTCTGGTCTACACGTTCTTTGTTGTTTTTATGTGGATTCTGGAGTAGTGACTTTCAGCACTTATTGTCGGCGATTTTGTGCTAAGGTTATTGACGGTGACATTGGGTATCATCGCCTAAGCGCATGGTTCCGACAACGAGTCTTCCGACTCACGAAAAGTCAAGCATAAAAACCAGAGTAATGGATAAGCCAGCACTTGCTTAAAAAATATATACATATTGGGCATTAATTCTTAAGTAGCAGGATACAATAACCATTGTTTTTCTCCTTAAGATTACATCACCAAGTTTTTTCAATGCACACTCCAAAGGTGAAACAAGAATTACAAAGTGTTTTTCACTCCTTGGGTGCAGGGGACTTGGAGGTCGCATCATCACCAGCCGGAGATTCACCCTCAGCGTCACCACTGTGAGGAAACTCTGAGGACTCAGGCTCGGCGTTGTCAAGAAAGTTCCTGGGCACGAAGACGTCGACGTCCACCAACTCGGCAACCCTGGTGTCATAGCCCGCAAGTGATGACAGGATGGCTTCGTGATCAATCTCCTTGCCGTCATCATCCACGTCGGGGATACCAGATGTTACCGTGTCGATGTCGGCACCTTCATAGTGTGCCTTCACCATGGACAACACCATCCTTGCGCCAGCCCATGCACATGAAGCTTTCCAGCTTGCGACACGCTCAGGGGCTCAGCGCAGAATCTCTGAGTACTTCACCATGGAGTCCGAAGCCTTGATGTAAATATGCAGGGGCGTGGCGATCTCCTTGGCTTGAGTGATGGCGGTGTTGATGAAGTTGCCGGCAAGAATCATGCATTCCTTGTCTGAAGGAGGCGACTGGGTTAAACCCAAGGGCGCTGAAAATTCCGACAATGATTGCATGAGTTCAAAAATCCTAAAGTATCCAGATTACAGAGCTACAAGGCGGATGATACTTACTGAAGATGCTGGCCTTAGCCTGCCAGACGACGTTCGCCAAAGATTCTTTCTCTTGTTGGAGGAGCTTAAACGCCTCGCTATGGCAAAGGTTTTGCTCATCGGTAGCTTGCTTTTGATCCTTTAGGATCGCAAGCTCCTCCTTCAAGCGATTGATCTCAAGCGGAGGTGGAGTCCTGCAGGGCTTTCATGGAATCCTCATGCATCTTCAGCATTTGTTCCCTCTCCTTCTTCAGGATCTTGTTCTCGCTGTCCAGCTGCTGGATGTGCTTGGACTGCTCGACAATATCCTTAGCCTTGGCAACATGCTCTGCAAGTCGGAGAAAACACAGTACACCGTGAGTACTCGAAGAAGGAAGGCACAAAAGTAAGACGGAAATGCGCAAAAAGAAAACAGACTCTTGTTTTTTATGATCTGTTCCTTCAAGATGGCGGTATTACCCTTTTCATCTTCAAGGTCCGCGCGCATCTTCTGGTACTTATCATTGGCCATGCCCCTCCGAGCATTCTCGTTCTGTGGAAACAAATACAAAGTCAAGTCGTTGTTCAGTCTACTTGGAGCCCCTAGTCGGAGGTTTTCCATCTAGGTGCTCGGGGGCTACAACGAGAGTTTTTAACTTAGCAATATGCTTAGCTTTTCTTTAAGTATCTAGTCGGAGCTAATTCAGTTCTCAACTAGAAGCTTGGGGGCTACAGTATAAATTTTTAACTCGGAAAATGCTTAGCTTTTCTTTAAGTATCTAGTCGGAACTAATTCAGTTACAACTAGTCTTTAAGCTTGGGGGCTACAGCACTTAAAATTATGAACACTGTGTATGCTACTCTTAAAACATCTATTCGGAATAATTAATTCCATCTAAATGCTTGGGGGATACAGTGAGAGTTTTTTCTAACTTAGTCACTCTTAGAGCATATAGATGCAAAACCAATGGTTTTCCGTCTACATCCTCGGGGGCTATAGTGGGATACTCATATGAAATGCAAGAGGTAAAGAAAAACTTACAAGTGCGATGATCTTAAGGTTCGTAGCACTCTCGGCCAGCAGCTTTCCAAAAGAAACGCTGTTGCTTCGCAAAATGTCTGCTTGTCGGAGTAGCTCCTCAAGACCGCACGTCGGAGATGACGACACTCCTCCAGGAACCGTAGTTGTGCTACCTGGCGTAAGCACCGGGAAGATGATCTTTGGCAGTTCTAAGGGTTTCTGGGGAGCAGAGGCGCCGCCTTCGGCGGATGTACCAGCAACCGCCACCGCCTTGCCGCTACCGATGGCATCCTTAGCCGGAGCTTCAGCCGTTTGAAGAGCAGTGCTCTCCTGCGTCGCCTGCTCGCCGACAACTGCTAGTTCGGTAGAGGCTCCAGAATCCACTTCCATGGCGGAAGGGCCTGGTGCCTTCTGGGCTTGGGAGCTTGTCGGAGCGGAGGAAGGCTTGACGGCAGGAGTAGCAGGGGCGATGGCGGGGGAAGAGTCGCGGTGCAGCATTATCTTTAATATTTCTAGAAGCCCCAAGAGTCTTGGAGGACTTGTTGAGGCTGGTTGTGGCTTTCTTCCTGAAACGTGCAAAATGCATAAGTACAGGAATAAGACAAATAAACAAGACAAATCGGAGAATGAGAAGCTTACACTAGGGGGGGGTGCTTTGGCAAACATCCCAGTGGCTTTCTTCTTTTCCGCCTCCAGGGCGGCAGTACTCTTTTTGGAGGCTCCACCCTCCGTCTTCTTTTTCTTGCCTCTGTCGGCAGCGTCAGAGGTGGAGCTCTTCCGCTTTCGCGCCAACGGGGCGTCATCGTCAGACATGACCGTGACTTCCTTCATCTTGGGATCGTAGATGTAACACCCTCAGAATCGGCCCTATGCAAGTTTCAGCGCTTCCCGCCAAACCCGCATAGAAACGATTCAAAGGTGCCCACCAGGCACTTGCGTGCGGGTGGAAAACGAAGTAATAACATTACACAACAGTCCTCGATGGGACCCACAGAACAGATATATATACAACAGCGACTCAAAGAGTCAAGAATACAGATATACAATACAAAGATCCAAATCACCTTTAAAACGATATAGCGTCCGAGTACGGACAAAATGCAAATTGGCATAAGATGCCCTGAAGAATAACCAATGGCGTCCATAACCCTGCTCAGGCCAAGCCGGAAGGGTAACCCTGCTAACGTCGTCGATCTCAAAACCTGCTTAAACAAAAGGGGTGCCGACAAAGGGAAGAGGAAAAAGAGGAGCGTCAGTACTGAGGCCAGTACACGGCGAGGCTAGAATTCGGCGGTCCTCGCCTACATAGGTATGGTGGACTGAAGCGGCAGCGCAGCATGCACTAAACAACCTATAGAGACTCGATACAACTGGCGGCTATCAGAGAGGGGTGAGAAGGACCTATTCAGAACCAACCTGATGCTACCACCAAACATACCCATCATGGTATTTCCCCCCTCGAAACCAAACGAGGAAGTCAACCGAGGAACTCACACAGTTGGCAGTTTTATTTATTCGGTTATCGTTGCAGCAATTACTAGTCAGGTATAGATAATCATCCTGATATAATAAGCAGTGGGCAATTTTAGTTAACCATTCCGTTGTAGTTGCGACACTTACTAGTCAAATTCCATTAGCATGAGATATCCCAAACCCAGCAGTTGTTGGTACTTTTATTTAGCCATTCCGTTATAGTTGCAATACTTACTAGTCAGATACAATGGTAGCAAGCGACAACCCAAACAAGCAATTGTTGGCAGTTTTATTTAGCCATTCCATTATAGTGAAGCTGATTACTAGTCATTATAAAGTCAAATTTATAGCACTACTTCAGTTATAGTTGTCTATGATCGAGATACTGTGCTCCAAGTCGTCCATAACCGCGGACACGGCTTTCAGAAAGTTTTACCCTGCAGGGGTGCACAAATAGCAACACACACTCGATCAACCTCGGAAAAACCAAATCAAAACCCAACGAGGCTTTCACGACAAAGCAATCACAAGATTCAGAAATATTTCAGGGGGCCACCCCATTAAGTATACCCGCAACGAAGCTGGCCGGCTCCGAGATGGACTCAAGGTTTGTGGGGACGGCTGTAAACGACTGGGAACCCGAAAATGTGACTGGGCTTGTCGATACAGCAAAAACATGTCACGGCCCTAAACAGTACAGGTGCTCCTCGCACAATCGTAAATAAAGCAGTATAGCATGGCATAAGTACAAGATAGTAAATAAAACCTCAAACTAGTTTGTGGCCCCAAGAAATAAGAATGAATCAAGCTCTGGCTCAGGGGGGTCCCATAATCCTCCCGGATGTGGATAGCGCGAATATTCAAGGAACAGGTATCAAGTACTCGGGGTCCTACGGGACACAAGTGGACGGTTAACAACCAAATAACATCTATTGCCCACTTGTGCCTCTGCATTTACCTACTTCAATTTTAGTTGTTAAACAGTAATTAAAGTCTTGATCATCTCCAACAATAAACACACGGCAATACTCCAACAACTGTGGTACTTGACGACACGCAACAGCACTTGAGCAAGCGAATACGACGCGCAGGTCCAACTATCTACCAAACAACAGGTAATAGGAGGTGTCCAAGGCAATATAAGGCTGCAAGGGATATCACGGGTACGGAAGCTAGAACATCGCAACACAGATAGCAATAGATCAACAGGAGGGAATAAATACTATAAAAGTAAGATAGGTAGAAAGGGGGAGGTGCTCGCCTGAAAAGCATTGTCGAAGGTTCATCCGAAGATCGGGTCGACACTCGCATCAACTCATCGGCCTAATCCGTGAAGAAGCAAAGCACTAGAAGAAACACCGGATGCACTATTTAATACTATGACAGAAGATCGGGCATGATGCATGTATGATGTATGACATGGCAAAGGTGCAATGCAATTAGATCATATTAAGCGGAACCGGGGTCCCGACATTTAATTAAACGGTTCAAGTTATTTAGAACCCCCGCAATTTAAATGTTGTCTCAACAAGGCAAATTATATCACCGGTTCGATGCACAAATTTAAATGAGGCCAATATAAGACTAGATTTGTCCGCATATGGACCCCATATTTAATTATAAGGTGAATCGGCATAATGCCCCCAACCCACACGAATATGCATGCGAGTATGACAATTAAATATGCAACGTTTGATATTACATTTATAAAAATAGGGTTCGAGAAAGGGGTCACACATTAGGGTCGAAGATCTTGGTTCCGGGGTTCGGGGTTCGGACTCAGGGTTCGACGGGGATCGATCTCGCATCCGGGAAGGACTTGGCGGCCTTTGGATCCGGGGCTCGCATCCGGGAAGGAGAACTTGTCGCATCCGAGAAGAAGGACTTGGTTGGCGTCGGGGGGCGCATCGGACTCGCCCTGGTCGATGTCGTTCTTGTTGTCGTGAAGACCTTGTCGGGTCCGCGGGTCGGGTCGGACTTGGCGTCCGGGGGGTCACACATAGGGGGCTCGTCGATCTTGGTTCGGGGTCGACAGGGTTCGGTCTTCGAACGCCGGGATCGGTCTTCGGATCGAGACGTCGGGCCCTGGCGTTTCGGGCGGAGATCTTGATGTTCCAGGTCAGAGTCCTCGGAATTCAGCACCGGTGGTCTTGTGGCTCCAACTTATTGGAACCATGCGTCTTCCAGGAAACACCGGGACGAGTTTGGAAAAACGGTGTTCTGTGGGCTTGACCCCTTGCGGCCAGCATATGTACCCAGCTACAGACAAAAATGGTCGGCTTGGCAAACAGAAGGAACACGCACGGGAGCACATCGATGGATGAGCTCGAGCAGAGCCAGCAGAGGAGGATGCGAGGGGAAACGCAGGCAGTGGAGGCGCTGCGCTTGCAGACAAGAGGCGGCCGCGGCGTGGTGCAGGGGCGACAATACCTGCGGCTCATGGAGGAGCATGGGCGAGCTCGCGCACGCGGCCAACAAGGCTCAGAGGAGGTGGGGCCGCAGGGAGAAGAAGTCCGGCGAGCTCGGCCGGTGCTGCAGAGGGTGGCGCAGCGCTGCCGGTCCGAGGTCGGGGTGCTGGGGAGGAGCGAGGCGGCGGTGGAGGGGTCCGGTGGCGGCGGCTTGCGTGGACGGCCGCGGAAGAGGGCGAGGGGGCGCGACGGCGAGGCGGGGACGGCCGCGCGTGGAGAGGACGGGGCCGACGGAGGCGAGGAGGGCGTGGCGATGTCGACGGCAGGGTCGCGCGGCCGGGGCCGGCGCTGGAGGGCGGCGGGCGGCGGCGTCCGTCGGGGTGGAGGCGGAGCGAGGTGAGAGGGCGGGGAGGACGCAGCCGAGCGGGAGGAGGAGAGAGGAGCGGCCGCGGGCGCGTCTGCGGGAGAGAGAGGGAGGCGGCTGGTCGGCGGGTGGTCGCGGCTGGCGGCGGGGCCGGGAGTCGAGCGGTCCGCGGCGGCACCGAAAGGCGGTTGAGGGCCCGGCGGCGGCGTCGGGCGCGCCAGGGAAGGAAGGAAGCGAGGCGGCGGGGATTAGCAGAGAGAGGTGAGGGGAGAGGGAGGAGCGTGGGGGCTGCGTTGGGGGAGACGAGGTGGGTGCAGGGTGCACACGGGGTCGGGGGACGGGGGAGTGGGGCGCTAGTGGCCGGCCGGTGGGGCCTGGCCCGCCTGGGGCTGCGCGCCCAGGTGCGCGTACGGCGCGCGGGAGGCGGGAAAAGCGGCCAGGCTGGCCAGGGGAGGGGCCAGGAGGTGAGGTGTCGATCCGGGGTTGGTTGAGGGGAAGGGAGTGGTGAGGTGGAGGGAACGGATTGGTCAGGGTGAGGTGGAGGGAGGCTGGGTAGAATAGGATTGGGTAGTTTTAGGATTAGACTAGGTTTTAGTTTAGGGCTTGGAGGTGGTCGGCCGGGCTTTCGGGCCTGGCAGGCTGCCTCCTAAAAATAAAATAAAAGTTTTATTATTTAAAACGGGGCATTTGAAATCCGTTGATAGACGAAACAAAATAATCCGGAGACCCGGGTTTTAATTTGAATAAAGACAGGAATATTTAGAAAACAAAACTAGGCGTTTCGAAAATAGTTTAGACAAAAACCATGCAGGATGATGACGATGCTCAAATGCAATGTGGCATGATGACATGAGCATGCAGTCATGATGATGTAATGCACAAAAACAACGCGATTTTCTAGTAGTGGTTTTGCGGGGCGCCACAATTCGACACCACTAACAATGGATCTCGCCCTCGAGATCCGCCTCATGGTACTGGAAGGAAGGTCGGCGATCTGATCCTTCGCGCTTCGTGTAGATCCTCGCGACACCAGTAACAAGGGTTCTTTCTCTGCTGGGAAAAATGGCGACACCACCAACAAGGATTGTTCCCCATTCGTCGAGAGAGCACTCCGGAGAAACAAAGATGAAGGTAAAGGTCTCAAAAGGGTAAAGCCACCTCTAACTTTCGCGGAAGGAGTATAACTGCAATGATTCACCATTCAATGTGCAAGAGCGAATGATAAGAGTAGTCGGATGGTGATCAGTCCATCGCGCACCCAAAGCATTGCTCTGCACATGAATAGGAAATTATGCAACCAACTCTCAGAATTCAGATTGTAGATCTCGACAAGCGAGGTTCGGAAACAAAGGAGTGATGCAGACTCTGCATCGGATCTGGCGTAGATGATGTCGTCGCGTCAGAAAGCACCGGAAGGCACAAGAAGGAACAAAGAGAAGTCCACCAGACGAAGGATTCCTCGGATAGCATGAAGACCAGATGTAGCAACACCGTTACCAAAGGAGGAAGCGAAACCCTGAAGGTACGATGGAACCCAACCACGAGAAATCCTGGACTCGAAGAGAGAGAAGAGAGCGGATTCAAAACACGCAGAGGTGAGAGGAGAGCAGCAGAGGGGTAAGGAGTAAAAATCAGACCTAATCAGAACTATCCAACCGATTTGCAAAAATAGTTTTGACACTCTACTTCGGCCGTTAGCTAGGTTATCCTACAGGCTGGACTTGTGGGGTATCGCAACTGCTGAGCTCTGATACCACTCTGTAACACCCTCAGAATCGGCCCTATGCAAGTTTCAGCGCTTCCCACCAAACCCGCATAGAAACGATTCAAAGGTGCCCACCAGGCACTTGCGTGCGGGTGGAAAACGAAGTAATAACATTACACAACTGTCCTCGATGGGACCCACAGAACAGATATATATACAACAGCGACTCAAAGAGTCAAGAATACAGATATACAATACAAAGATCCAAATCACCTTTAAAACGATATAGCGTCCGAGTACGGACAAAATGCAAATTGGCATAAGATGCCCTGAAGAATAACCAATGGCGTCCATAACCCTGCCCAGGCCAAGCCGGAAGGGTAACCCTGCTAACGTCGTCGATCTCAAAACCTGCTTAAACAAAAGGGGTGCCGACAAAGGGAAGAGGAAAAAGAGGAGCGTCAGTACTGAGGCCAGTACATGGCGAGGCTAGAATTCGGCGGTCCTCGCCTACATAGGTATGGTGGACTGAAGCGGCAGCGCAGCATGCACTAAACAACCTATAGAGACTCGATACAACTGGCGGCTATCAGAGAGGGGTGAGAAGGACCTATTCGGAACCAACCTGATGCTACCACCAAACATACCCATCCTGGTATTTCCCCCCTCGAGACCAAACGAGGAAGTCAACCGAGGAACTCACACAGTTGGCAGTTTTATTTATTCGGCTATCGTTGCAGCAATTACTAGTCAGGTATAGATAATCATCCTGATATAATAAGCAGTGGGCAATTTTAGTTAACCATTCCGTTGTAGTTGCGACACTTACTAGTCAAATTCCATTAGCATGAGATATCCCAAACCCAGCAGTTGTTGGTACTTTTATTTAGCCATTCCGTTATAGTTGCAATACTTACTAGTCAGATACAATGGTAGCAAGCGACAACCCAAACAAGCAATTGTTGGCAGTTTTATTTAGCCATTCCATTATAGTGAAGCTGATTACTAGTCATTATAAAGTCAAATTTATAGCACTACTTCAGTTATAGTTGTCTATGATCGAGATACTGTGCTCCAAGTCGTCCATAACCGCGGACACGGCTTTCAGAAAGTTTTACCCTGCAGGGGTGCACAAATAGCAACACACACTCGATCAACCTCGGAAAAACCAAATCAAAACCCAACGAGGCTTTCACGACAAAGCAATCACAAGATTCAGAAATATTTCAGGGGGCCACCCCATTAAGTATACCCGCAACGAAGCTGGCCGGCTCCGAGACGGACTCAAGGTTTGTGGGGACGGCTGTAAACGACTAGGAACCCGAAAATGTGACTGGGCTTGTCGATACAGCGAAAACGTGTCACGGCCCTAAACAGTACAAGTGCTCCTCGCACAATCGTAAATAAAGCAGTAAAGCATGGCATAAGTACAGGATAGTAAATAAAACCTCAAACTAGTTTGTGGCCCCAAGAAATAAGAATGAATCAAGCTCTGGCTCAGGGGGGTCCCATAATCCTCCCGGATGTGGATAGCGCGAATATTCAAGGAACAGGTATCAAGTACTCGGGGTCCTACGGGACACAAGTGGACGGTTAACAACCAAATAACATCTATTGCCCACCTGTGCCTCTGCATTTACCTACTTCAATTTTAGTTGTTAAACAGTAATTAAAGTCTTGATCATCTCCAACAATAAACACACGGCAATACTCCAACAACTGTGGTACTTGACGACACGCAACAGCACTTGAGCAAGCGACTATGACGCGCAGGTCCAACTATCTACCAAACAACAGGTAATAGGAGGTGTCCAAGGCAATATAAGGCTGCAAGGGATATCACGGGTACGGAAGCTAGAGCATCGCAACACAGATAGCAATAGATCAACAGGAGGGAATAAATACTATAAAAGTAAGATAGGTAGAAAGGGGGAGGTGCTCGCCTGAAAAGCATTGTCGAAGGTTCATCCGAAGATCGGGTCGACACTCGCATCAACTCATCGGCCTAATCCGTGAAGAAGCAAAGCACTAGAAGAAACACCGGATGCACTATTTAATACTATGACAGAAGATCGGGCATGATGCATGTATGATGTATGACATGGCAAAGGTGCAATGCAATTAGATCATATTAAGCGGAACCGGGGTCCCGACATTTAATTAAACGGTTCAAATTATTTAGAACCCCCGCAATTTAAATGTTGTCTCAACAAGGCAAATTATATCACCGGTTCGATGCACAAATTTAAATGAGGCCAATATAAGACTAGATTTGTCCGCATATGGACCCCATATTTAATTATAAGGTGAATCGGCATAATGCCCCCAACCCACACGAATATGCATGCGAGTATGACAATTAAATATGCAACGTTTGATATTACATTTATAAAAATAGGGTTCGAGAAAGGGGTCACACATTAGGGTCGAAGATCTTGGTTCCGGGGTTCGGGGTTCGGACTCAGGGTTCGACGGGGATCGATCTCGCATCCGGGAAGGACTTGGCGGCCTTCGGATCCGGGGCTCGCATCCGGGAAGGAGAACTTGTCGCATCCGAGAAGAAGGACTTGGTTGGCGTCGGGGGGCGCATCGGACTCGCCCTGGTCGATGTCGTTCTTGTTGTCGTGAAGACCTTGTCGGGTCCGCGGGTCGGGTCGGACTTGGCGTCCGGGGGGTCACACATAGGGGGCTCGCCGATCTTGGTTCGGGGTCGACAGGGTTCGGTCTTCAAACGCCGGGATCGGTCTTCGGATCGAGACGTCGGGCCCTGGCGTTTCGGGCGGAGATCTTGATGTTCCAGGTCAGAGTCCTCGGAATTCAGCACCGGCGGTCTTGTGGCTCCAACTTATTGGAACCATGCGTCTTCCAGGAAACACCGGGACGAGTTTGAAAAAACGGTGTTCTGTGGGATTGACCCCTTGCGGCCAGCATATGTACCCAGCTACAGACAAAAATGGTCGGCTTGGCAAACAGAAGGAACACGCACGGGAGCACATCGATGGATGAGCTCGAGCAGAGCCAGCAGAGGAGGATGCGAGGGGAAACGCAGGCAGTGGCGGCGCTGCACTTGCAGACAAGAGGCGGCCGCGGCGTGGTGCAGGGGCGGCAACACCTGCGGCTCATGGAGGAGCATGGGAGAGCTCGCGCACGCGGCTAACAAGGCTCAGAGGAGGTGGGGCCGCAGGGAGAAGAAGTCCGGCGAGCTCGGCCGGTGCTGCAGAGGGTGGCGCAGCGCTGCCGGTCCGAGGTCGGGGAAGCGGACGGGGTGCTAGGGAGGAGCGAGGCGGCGGTGGAGGGGTCCGGTGGCGGCGGCCTGCGTGGACGGCCGCGGAAGAGGGCGAGGGGGCGCGACAGCGAGGCGGGGACGGCCGCGCGTGGAGAGGACGGGGCCGACGGAGGCGAGGAGGGCGTGGCGATGTCGACGGCAGGGTCGCGCGGCCGGGGCCGGCGCTGGAGGGCGGCGGGCGGCGGCGTCCGTCGGGGTGGAGGCGGAGCGAGGTGAGAGGGCGGGGAGGACGCGGCCGAGCGGGAGGAGGAGAGAGCGGCCGCGGGCGCGTCTGCGGGAGAGAGAGGGAGGCGGCTGGTCGGCGGGTGGTCGCGGCTGGCGGCGGGGCCGGGAGTCGAGCGGTCCGCGGCGGCACCGAAAGGCGGTTGAGGGCCCGGCGGCGGCGTCGGGCGCGCCAGGGAAGGAAGGAAGCGAGGCGGCGGGGATTAGCAGAGAGAGGTGAGGGGAGAGGGAGGAGCGTGGGGGCTGCGTTGGGGGAGACGAGGTGGGTGCAGGGTGCACACGGGGTCGGGGGACGGGGGACTGGGGCGCTACTGGCCGGCCGGTGGGGCCTGGCCCGCCTGGGGCTGCGCGCCCAGGTGCGCGTACGGCGCGGGAGGCGGGAAAAGCGGCTAGGCTGGCCAGGGGAGGGGCCAGGAGGTGAGGTGGTGATCCGGGGTTGGTTGAGGGGAAGGGAGTGGTGAGGTGGAGGGAGCGGATTGGTCAGGGTGAGGTGGAGGGAGGCTGGGTAGAATAGGATTGGGTAGTTTTAGGATTAGACTAGGTTTTAGTTTAGGGCTTGGAGGTGGCCAGCCGGGCTTTCGGGCCTGGCAGGCTGCCTCCTAAAAATAAAATAAAAGTTTTATTATTTAAAACGGGGCATTTGAAATCCGTTGATAGACGAAACAAAATAATCCAGAGACCCGGGTTTTAATTTGAATAAAGACAGGAATATTTAGAAAACAAAACTAGGCGTTTCGAAAATAGTTTAGACAAAAACCATGCAGGATGATGACGATGCTCAAATGCAATGTGGCATGATGACATGAGCATGCAGTCATGATGATGCAATGCACAAAAACAACGCGATTTTCTAGTAGTGGTTTTGCGGGGCGCCACAGTAGATTTGGGCAGCCAGGTTGTCCTCCTCTAGATCGCTAAGCTGTTAAGTGAGAAATCACCGTGTTAGACAAGATGATATTATCAAGACGGAAAAACTGGAGCAATGTCACACACGGAGATAAATACCTACCTTTGGGCACTTTCCGTTTATGAACATGTCGTAGGTAAGGGTGAAGCCACGCTTCTTGTCCTTCACCTTGACGATGTCCTTAAGACGGAACTTGATGGAGTCGCTCGACAAGTTGTCCTCGGATATCCGGAGGGTATCCCTTTGGTCGCCGATGTACTCGTGCATGACCTTCGTACGGTGCTGCAGAGGTTGGATCTGCCTGATGAACCAGCACATGGCTAGGTCCAAGCCGGTCAGACCCGTATCTACAAACCATTCGATCCGCCTTATTGCGCGAGAAGCGTTGAGGTCGGAGGGAAGGGAGGCATGGGACCGCCATGTAGAGACTCCAGCGGAGGCTCCATCCACGAAGTCCAGGTACGTTGCTTCTCGGCCCGACAAAGGAATGTCGGGGCCGTAGAAGTATGCCCGCTGCCAGTTCTTACACGACTCGTGGCCGACAATGTCGGGGAACCGCCGGCCAGGTCGGATCTTGAAGCTTATGGTGCCGCAGTTTCTAAGCTCCTCCTTGCTATGTCCGGCTTCACATTTGACGGTGAAGAAATAGACAAACAGATCTAACCTAGGCCTAATCCCTAGGTAACCCTCGCTAAGTGCCGCGAAGTTGCTAAGCACTAGGATGCTATTGGGGGAGAGGTTGTGGGGTTGGACATGGAAGTGGTTCAAGACGGACAGGAAGAAGTGGGAGATGGGCAAAGAAATGCCGCGTACCAGTTGCGCCTTGAGGTATACCTTCTCTCCGACTTGGGGAGAAGGGGTCACCTCGCCGGCCGGCGCCGCCCGCCAGGCAAGCCCCTCCGTCGCAAGGAGATAACCTTCGGCGACCATCTCCTGGATGTCGCGCGTGGTGATATCCTACCCGCGCCAATCGCCTTTGTGCGAGTCAGGCTCCTCTTCCAGGGGCTCCAGCGCCGCCAAGTTATGGTCACCGCCGGTGGTTTCTATCACCGCCGATGCGGGGATGACCAGCCCCTCTGGGGGCACAACGACGAAGCTCGTCGGCTTCGCCGCGGCTTCGCTCGACACCGCCATTGAAGGGGATGAACCGCTGCTGGCCATGGAGGAAGGAAAAGGATGCGACTTGTGCAGGAAGCAGGGCTAGGGTTTCTCGAGGTTTTCGCGGAGAGCTCGAGGAGGCGCGCGGCTGGAGGAAGAAGACGATGACGCGAGGGAATGAGGTGAAAAAGTGGCAAGTGTCCCACGGCCGATATTTATCTTACTCTGCGTCAAGATTCGTGCAGCTAATCGGACGGTTGCCACGTAGACGACGTGTCGTGAACGTGCGCGGTAATTTTGCCACGTCTCCAACCGTCGCCGCCAACGGTTCGTATCGCTCGCGCAGGAAAATCGGCTATGATTACGTTCTCTGCATGTGTGAGTTACGAGGCGTCGCTGACCTACAGCCTACGTCGTCATAACTGACATGGTAGATGAGCCGTCCCATCGAAGATTCCGGCATGGACGGATTTAATCCGACAACGGGAGCGTACGGTGGAAGATTCAGCATTTCTCCGAGTTACTCATAGAAGACGGAGAAAACCTTGCAGGGTTCTTTGGGAGGACTACAAGATATTGCTTGAAGATTTGCCGACATCCATCTAGACGGAGCATTCCACGGGAAGAGGCAAGACGGCGCAAGATCTCGGAGTTCTCCGGGGGCTACTGTTGGGGATATGCTATATGGGTATCCTTATAGCATGTCTCTTATCCGACTAACCCGGGTGGCCCATAGTCGGTAGCATGGCCTATGGCCTGCTGGGCGGCCCAGTTAGGTGGATCCTAAAGGGAGGCCCATGCCGGATAAAGGAAGGCTACGGTGGAGTCACCAGCGTACCCGGAGCCTTGGAGTGCAGGATACACAAGACTAGTAATAGACGGTGTAGAACTCTGTAACCTGTCCGGCTAGGACTTTTCCCTGTAACCCTAGGACCTGACGATTATATAAGCCGGGCCTATGGGAGCCTTTAGGGCACAACTTCACACGATAACTTAGACTCTCTAGTCACCTCGCACAGCGAACCTAATCTCTGTAACTCGGCGTATTGCCATTATAGTGATTTATAGCAGGAGTAGGATTCCGCCACCGTTGTGGGATCTGAACCTGGGTAAGCTGTGTTACCTCGTACCCATCAACCGTCCGCCTTACCCCACGTCTCTAAACACGCACTGTGAGGACCACTCCATGGCGTACTCATCGGCAATACCACGACACTAGAGGTGCTCTCCCTAGATAAACAACATGGCATGAAGGACAAATTATAGCAGGGCAATTGACAGGAACTAAGCAAGGCATAACAATGCAATACTAGTCAGAAAGATCCTATGAGATTCGATTGGGCAAT
The DNA here is from genome assembly GCA_916181665.1 of Avena sativa. NCBI lineage: Eukaryota > Viridiplantae > Streptophyta > Magnoliopsida > Poales > Poaceae > Avena > Avena sativa. The sequence goes on from OV702280.1 coordinate 434,048,364, forward strand.
ACAACAAGATACATGGACCGCCATCCAACTGCATCTATAACTAGAAGTCCATCTTTAGGTTATCATCCGAACCCCCTCTAGTATTAAGTTCCAAGCAACAGACAACTGCTTTAAGCAAAGTGTGTAAGGTAAACAGTCCACATGTTCCATGAACAAGAGACCGTTCTTTTCTACCTAGTAGCAACAACACATATACAACCGAAGAGATTTCTGTCACTTTCCTTGGAAACTAGAGGCATGAACCCGCTATCGAGCATAAATACCCCCTCTTGGAGTCACTAGCAACTACTCGGCAAAGATAGCTACTAACAACGGAGAGCATGCAAGATCACAAACAACACAGACATGATAGAATCATAAAGACAAAACCATTAATCAATCCAACATAATAATCTCAATATCCATCGGATCCCCGCAAACATAACATGCATGATTACAAATAGATTAGATCTTGATCATGAATGGAGCTCACAAGATCTATACATGAAGCACAAACGAGGAGATACAACCATCTAGCTACTACATGGACCCATAGTCCAAGGTGGAACTACTCACGCATCATGCCGGAGAGAAGGCCTCTAGGATGATCTCCCCTCTGGCAGGGTGCCGAGAAGAACTTCAGATCCCCCCCCGATCTAGGGACGACGGTGGCGGCGGCAACAGAAGGTTTCATGGAATATTGATCGGGTACTTAGGATTTCTGCATCGGGGGCTTCTTATAAGCGAAGGGGCAAGCCTGGGAGGTGGCCAGAGGGCCCACACCCTCCCTAGGCGCGGGCCAGGCTTGGCCACGCCCAGGGGGTTTGGCCTCCCTCTAGTGCCTCTATGTCTCGTCTTCTGGATTTGTGTCCCCCACGGAAATATATTAACTTTGGCTTTTGTCCCGTCTAATTCCAAGAATATTGATTTTCTGCCTTTCTGGAACCAAAATAGAAGAAAACAGGCAACTGGCACTGTGGCAACTTGGTAATAGGTTAGTTCCAAAAAAGATATAAAAGCACCTCAAAGAAAGACAAAGCAAAGAAAAGTAGATACTAAACAAGCATGGAACATCAAAATTATAGATATGTTTCCGACGTATCAAGCATCCCTAAGCTTAACTCCTGCTTATCCTCGAGTAGGTAAGTGATAAAAAGAATAATTTTTGAGGTGACATGCACCTTCACAATAAAGATCAAACCATTTGCAAGCATTGAAAGTTGGGATCAAAGAACTCTAAACATGTGCATGAAAGATGGAGTTCTAACAATAGGACATAGTAACTATGCATGCAACATGAAAGGCTACAAACAAAGATCATGAATATCATGCATTGAAAAACGTTTGTTTGTTTCACATAGAGAAAACATGGCATAGTGGGAATCAGCTTGTCCCTCATGGAGTAGCCAATAGATGCATAGGACACCTTCAAAGTTCACAAGGGTGACTAGAAACAAATAGCACAAGAACAAGTAATATCACAATATGCATCAATCAATAAGCTTTGGGACACTATACACAGAATGGCAACTATGCTCTCTTAATGGTGCCTAAAGGTAGAAGGTGGAGACTCAATAATGGTGGAAGAAAGTCCTTTTATAAAGGAATCAGGGATTTCAAGTTTCAAAAAGAGCTTCCAAAAATTATGGTACTTGCTAGCTTTCAGCCCTCATTGCCCCTATCATAAGCATCTTGAAGTGATTAAGGTTAAAGTGAACTAACTATGGAGTATATGCTTGACAAAGTATAAGTTGGCAATCTCAAGTCCCTTGAATACGAGGGCCGCACCTCATGCTACTCAACTTCAGTCACCTGTAAGTTCTTGTCATTGTAAGTACATGCATATCATAGAGAACCGCCAACGGGGTACCCCTTGCACATGGTACATGAGCTATCCCATAACTAAAATGACAAGGCAAGCAGACAATGAGCATATCAGCGATCTTTTTATTTACTATATGCATAGCTTTTTATTGAGGATGCTTCATAGATAGCTCACTATGGTGATGCTACAAGTTTCCACCATGATTAGGCATGGCTTAGGCTAGCGGCCCAGGCGTTTCTCTAACACAAAATACTTACTCCATGGACTTACAAGTCCCCTCTTTATTTCACACCGGTGACATCCATAGACAAAAGAGCATGATATCAACTGAGTACAAAGTACAAGTGCAATGTTGAAAACGTTCCCCATGAGAGCATGGTTCTGCTAATTCCAACGTATAAGTGCAAGCATATACAACATAGACGACACAATGGTTCAAGTTTATTAGGGGCAAAGAATATAATGTGTGCCATCAAGTTCGTGAGGGCTTTAATCACTAAGTTTTCACATAACAAAATAGTTGGAAGATAGGTGAAAACAAGAATATACTTGAAATGGTGTAACACACCATGCATAGGAATTTATAGTGGACACTTTGGAATAACTTGGTTTCTTGGGAGTTGGATGCATGAGTAGAGCTTACTCAGCAAAAGTGAAGGCTAGCCAAATAAAACATCAAAGGAGAATACCACAATACTATGCTTTTGCATGCTAAAACAACGCATAATTTCTTCAAGGCACACTAAGCAATCACAATTGTTTGGAACAATACATGCTACAGCAATAATCACTAAGCATAAGGTGAAAACAACACCTAGCATGTCATGCTAAAGTCTAAGTCACAGTTAATGCAAGCTCCTCTTGCACTTACAAGCAAGAACTTACTACTCCTTTCCAACACCAAGCAACTTATTTGCAAAACAACACAACGAGAACGGGGGTCCAAACTACTTTATTCAAGCAAACTAAACAACCTAAGCAAAGCAAACGAAAACTAAGACACTCCAAGAACAACACAACTGTGCATGAAGCAATAAAAACAAAGTGTCTAGAAAGACCTGAGCTTTTTATTGATGAAGAAGGGGATGCCTTGGTCGTCCCCAAGCTTTGACGCTTTTCCCTCTTGGATATTTCTTGGGGTGACACCTTGGTGGAATCCCCAAGCTTGAGATTTTGTCCATTCTTCATCTCATTACATCATTCTCTCCCTACACCTGAAAATTTTCCTTCATACAAAACTTCACACAATCTTCATTAGCAACATTAGTGTATCCAAAAGATATTAGACCTCTGGCAAAGCTTTGGAAAAGCAAGACTTTTCACTAAAAACACAAGCTACTGTAGCAACTCCTTCAAAAAGCTCAATTCCTCAAAAGAGAACTCAAAAAGGAATCAATAAGAAGCAAATGCAAATAATGGCAGAAATCTGTCAAAACAGACCAGAAGGTAGAAACCGATTTTTTCGAACATGTTCTATTGCTCAAATCGAAAAGTTCTAAACTAAAGAAAGTTATCTAACATACTGGCGGATTTATTCATAAATTTTGAGCTCAATCCGAGTTACAGAGACTCCTCACTAATTTTTATGGTGGAAGACAGAAATCTGTTTCGGGACAGCAACTCCCCAAATCTTACTTCCCTCTCATTAGGCTAGTCATATTGGGAGTAACTTAGCTAGTAACATGCATGTACATGCAATTCCAAGCAATCAAATTGGTGACATGGCATGATAATAAATGAAGAAAGAGAGGGAGGTAGTAACTTAGCTAGTTACCATAACATCACACATACCAAGACCATATGAGTCTAAAACCTTATTAGTTAGGTCTTGCATGACACCATATATATGTTACTACCCACTATGAAGGTAGCAACATGAACTAGTAGCATGTGCATGTTACTAGTCTAAGTTACTTAGCACTATGACCAGCCTTAGAGGTCATTCTTGGCACAAAAAGCAAACAAAAAGGATAAGAAGATGTCATTACTGAAGTAATAACTTCCAAGACTCAAGGAAAACTTGGGTTATCTCCCAACAAGTATTTTTATTTAACGCCTTTAAGTTAGGCACAAGAAGCAAGAAGAATCAAGTATTTTCAAATGATGAAGCATTAACATCAAACCTTGCTTTCAAAGGAGGAGAAAAAACAACTTCTCTCTCCTCATAGGCAAGTGTTCAATACCTTTCTTGAATGGAAAATGATATTTAATGGTGCCTTCTTTCATATCAATGACGGAACCAACTATTCTAAGAAAAGGTCTTACCAAAGTAATAGGACAAGAAGCATTCTATTCAACATCCAAAATATAGAAATCCACAGAGACATAAGCATTGTTAACCATAATAAGAACATCATTAATACTCCCCATGAGTTTCTTCTTAGCATTATCATTGAGTGGAACATCCAAATAACAATCTTCCAAAGGTGGGAACTCAAGCATTTCATAAATCTTCCTAGGCATAATAGAGACACTAGAACCAAGATCACATGAAGCTTTGAGATCAAAGTCATTCACTTGCATATTAATAATGGGTTCCCAACTATCTTCTACTTTCCTAGGAATAGAAGATTTGTGTTTTAACTTCTCTTCCTTGATCTTAACAAGAGCATCAGTAATGTGTTTGGTGAAAGCAACATGCATAACACTAGCATCAAGACTTCTAGCAAGCTTTTGTATGAACATAATCACTTCGGAAATATTGCAACCATCAATATCAAAATCAAACTTAGCATCACTAGTAGTATGCTCAATAGGCTTAGGCCTAGTAGGAGGAGGAACATGGACTACTTGTGGTTTAGTGGTGATGGTGCACACACTATTGTTTCTATCAATTTCAGCTTCCCTTTCCCACCTAGCATGAAGTTGAGCTAACAGCCTAACATTTTCATCAATAGTAACTTGTATGGCATGAGCAGTAGCAAAGGTATTTTTGATGGTTTCAGGTTTAGCAGCCATTTTATTGATCAAGGAGGACTGAGCTTCAGACAAAGAGGATATATTTTTCTCAACATTTAAAAGAATTTCCTCTATAGCCTTATTGAAAGTGGTTTGCTTACTAATAAAGTCTTTGAGCATGACTTCAAGTTCAGAGAGGGCACTTCTAGCATTGGTGTAAGAGCTTCCATAGGAATTTCCATTATTAGGAGGATAAGGCCTATAATTGTTATTACCACCAAAATTATTCATATAGGCATTGTTGTTGAAATTGTTGTTTCTAATGAAGTTCACATCAACTTGTTCTTCTTGAGCAACCAAAGAGGCTAAGGGAACACTATTAGGATCTAAAGGAGATTTCCCATTAACAAGCATAGACATAATAACATCAATCTTATCACTCAAAGAGGAAGTTTTCTCAACAGAATTTAACTTCTTACCATGTGGAGCTCTCTTAGTGTGCCATTCAGAGTAGTTAACCATCATATTATCAAGGAGTCTAGTTGCAGCACCCAAAGTGATGCTCATAAAGGTACCTCCAGCAGCTGAATCCAACATGTTTCTTGAGGAGAAGTTTAAACCCGCATAAAAAGTCTGGATAATCACCCAAGCAGTGAGTCCACGAGTGGGACAATTCTTAACAAAATATTTCATTCTTTCCCAAGCTTGAGAAACATGTTCATTATCAAGTTGTTTAAATTTCATAATGTCACTTCTCATAGATATAATCTTAGCAGGAGGATAGTACTTTCCAATAAAATCATCTTTGCACTTAGCCCAAGAGTCAATACTATTTTTAGGCAAAGAAAGCAACCATTCTTTAGCTTTTCCTCTCAAGGAGAAAGGAAAAAAGCTTGAGCTTAATAATGTATCCATCTACATCCTTATACTTTTGCATCTCACAGAGTTCAACAAAGCTATTGAGATGGGCAACAGGATCGTCAGAACTAGCACCAGAAAATTGCTCTCTCATCACAAGATTCAACAATACAGGCTTAATTTCATAAAAAGTAGCATCAGGAGCAGGTGGAGCAATAGGAGTGCTTAGGAAATATTTGTTGTTAGTGCTAGTGAAGTCACACAACTTGGTGTTCTCAGCAGAGTTCATTTTGGCAAAGGTGGGCAAGCCAAAAACAGCAGCAGCTAGAGTAGGAACTAATTTTTTTGTGTTTTTGAATAAAGCAAACAAACCAAGCTAGACTAATTTTTTTTGGCTTTTTTGAAAATAGGCAAACAAAACCAAGCAAAATAAACTAAGCAAACTAAAAACAAAGTAAAGAGAGAGGAAGTGAAGGACTCCCCTTGTGAACACGTCCTTAGCCTCCCCGGCAATGGCGCCAGAAAAGCTTGTGATGGCTAGCACATGATTGATGTGGAGCCTGTTGGGAACCCCAAGAGCAAGGTGTGAAGTAGTGATGACTCCTTAATGGCGCCGGAAAACTTGGTGGCTGATGTGGAGTCTTGTTGGGAACCCCAAGAGCAAGGTGTGAAGAGTACAACAGCAAGTCTTCCCTCTGTTGAGACCGAGGTTATCGAACCAGTAGGAGGAAGGAAACATCACACAGGTGTTGCAAGCAACGCGGAGACCTGCACAACACAAACTCAAGACTTTGTCCCAACGAATCAGTGAGGTTGTAAAGCTCACCGGTTTGCTGTAACAAAGGATTAAACGCATGGTGTGGAAGGTAATGGTTTGCATCAAGTAAACAGGTAACAGTCGAAAACGTATCAATGTTAAAGATTGGACCAGGGTCCATAGTTCACTAGAGGTGCTCTCCTTAGATAAACAACATGGCATGAAGGGTAAACAAATTACAGCGGGGCAATTGACAGGAACTGAGCAAGGCATAACAATGCAATTACTAGCTAGGAAGATCCTATGAAGTTGATTGGGCAATACAACAATATACATAGACCGTAATCCAACTACATCTATGACTAGATGTCCACCTTATGGTTATCATCCGAACCCCCTCCAGTATTAAGTTGCAAGCAACAGACAACTGCTTTAAGCAAAGTCTGTAAGGTAAAAAATCCACATGTTCTATGAACAAGGGACCGTTGTTTTCTCCCTAGTAGCAACAACACATCTACAACCCAAGAGATTTTTGTCACTTCCCTTGGAAACTAGAGGCATGAACCCACTATTGAGCATAAATACACCCTCTTGGAGTCACTAGCAACTACTTGGCCAAGATAACCACTAGCAACGGAGAGCATGCAAGATCACAAACAACACAGACATGATAGAATCATAAAGATAAAACTATTAATCAAACCAACATAATAATCTCAATATCCATCGAATCCTCGCAAACACAACATGCATGATTACAAATAGATTAGATATAGATCATGAACGGAGCTCACAAGATCTACACATGAAAGCACAAAGGAGGAGATACAACCATCTAGGTACTACATGGACCCATAGTCCAAGGTGGAACTACTCACGAATCATACCGAAGAGAAGGCCTCCGGGATGATCTCCCCTCCGACAGGGTGCCGGGAAGAGCTTCAGATCCCCCGATCTAGGGACGATGGTGGCGGCGGCTACAGAAGGTTTCGTGGAATATTGATCGGGTCCCGAGAGTTTCTGCATCGGGGTTTCTTATAGGCGAAGGGGCGAGTCTGGGAGGCGACCAGGGTCGCCAAACCCTACCTAGGCGCGGGTAGGGCCCACCCACTCCTAGGGGGGTTTCGCCTCCCTGGCCCGCTTATCTGTCTCCCCTCTGGACTTCTTGTTCCCCACGGAAAGTTATTGACTTTGTCCTTCGTCCCGTCCAATTCTGAGAATATTTCTTTACTATCTTTTCTGAAACCAAAAACAGCAGAAAACAGGCATCTGGCACTGTTGCAACTTGTTAATAGGTTAGTACCAAAAAACATGTAAACAGGACCTCAAAGTGTGGACAAGTAAAGCAAAGTAGATACAAAACAAGCATGGAGCATCAAAAATTATAGATACATTTCCAACGTATCAAGTAGAACAACAGCAAGTTTTCCCTCAGTAAGAAACCGAGGTTATTGATCCAGTGTTGGAGATATGCCCTAGAGGAAATAATAAATGTAGTTATTATTATATCTTTGTGTTTATGATAAATGTTTACATTCATGCTATAATAGTATTAACAAGGAAACATTGATACTTGTGTGATTTGTAGACTTAATTTGAAGTCCCTAGTATAGCCTCTATACTTCACTAGATTGTTGGTTGATAAATGATTGAGGTTTCCCTATCATGAAGAGATGTTATCAACAACAAGATCATATCGTTAGGAGAATGATATGGTGGACATACTCCTATAGATAAGCGTAGCATAAAGATCAAGTCATTTCAATAGTTCAATTGCTATATGCTTTCTGATACATAGTAACCTAATTCCTTCGACCATGAGATCATGCATATCACCTTTACCGGATGGATGCTTTGATGACATCAAACACCACACCGTAACTGGGTGGCTATAAAGGTGGCATTGAGTGTTCGGAAAGTATTGGTTGAAACACATGGATCAAGAGTGGGATTTGTCCATCCATATGACGGATAGATATACTCTGGGCCCTCTCGGTGGAATGTCATCCAATTAGCTTGCAAGCATGTGACTGGATCACAAGGGATCACATATCACGGGAACGAGAAAAGAGTACTTATCGGTAACGAGGTTGAACTAGGTATGCAGAGATACCGACGATCATGACCTCGGATAAGTAAACTATCGTGAGACAAAGGGAAATTGGTATCGTATGTAAGTGGTTCATTCGATCGCAAAGTAATCGTAGAAATATGTGGGAGCCATATGAATTTCCAGATTCCTCTATTGGTTATTGTTCGGAGAAGTGTCTCGATCATGTCCGCATAATTCACGAACCGTAGGGAGACACACTTAAGGATTCGACGTTGTTTGAGTAGTTATGGTATTATGAGAAAGAGACCGAATGTTGTTCGGAGTCTCGGATGGGATCCGGGATATCATGAGGTGATCCGGAATGGTCCGGAGAATAAAATTCATATAAGGAAAGTCCCGTTTCAGAGTTCGGGAATGATTCCGGTGTTTTCATCGGGAATGTTCTAGAAGGTTCCGGAATGTCCGGCACTCCGGAGGGGAAGGGGTACATGAATGTGTCATTACATATTGGAATGATTGCATCATGTACTTAGTGTTCTCGCTGTTCCAAATAAAGGATTAAATTGAATCCTTAATTGAAAAGTCAAATAGCAAGTTTGAAAAGTCAAACGGCTAAAACAGGAAAGAGAGGGAAAGAGGAAAGAGGGGGCAAACCGAGTTGGGGAGGAGTTCCCTCCTCCAACCGGTGGCCCACCTCCAAGCCGAGTTGGGGAGGGACTCCTCTCCCTCCCCCTTGGCACACCGACCCCTCCACCTATAAAAGGAGGGGCAGGGCCCCCTCCTCTAGACACACAAGTTCCTATCCTCTAAATCTAAACCCTAGCTCTAGACCCCGGTTTAGAGCCACTTTGGTTTAGGGATTCTAATTGCACTAGCCTTCGGATTAGAGCCTTCTAATTGGTGTGTCTAAACCCTAGACCACTAAAGCTCTCTCATACTCCACCATACTCGCTCCGGCTTAAGGCGAAGCCCTGCGGGATCTCCCCTCTACTTCCGGTACCACGCCGTTGTGCTGCCGGAATCGCGAGGAGAGTGCTACAACCTCCGCTGCCTGCTGGAACAAGGGAGAGGAAGGTCTTCGTCGAGTACCGAACGTGTGACCGACTGCGGGAGCGCTGCCGGAACGCAGCGCCGGAAGGATCGTCTACACGATCTTGAGATCGGGAAGAGTACGACTACATCACCCACGAGAATCCGCTCTCGTTAAACACTTTGGAATCTTCGAGGGTAAGTTATTCCATCGACTCGTTGCTACAATCTAGTAGATAGATCTTGGCTTGTTTGTCTGTATGCGATAGAAAAATTTTGTTTTCCATGCTACGAATCCCTATAGTGGTATCAGAGTCGTGTCTATATGTAGATCTGTTGCACGAGTAGAACACAATGGTCATTGTGGGCGTTGATGCTTTTATTGTCGATTGCTTCTTGTGTACTTTGCATCTTGCGGTATGTTGGGATGAAGCGGCCCGGGCTAACCTTACATGACATCGTTCATGAGACTTGCTCCACGCTTGACATGCAACTTGTATTGCATAAGTGGCTTTGCGGGTGCCTATTTCTCCTAGCATAGTTAAGATCCAATTTACAACGGGTGATCAACAATGCTAGTATCAATGTTGTGGTTCTTGTTCGTAAGTTAGAACGACACTTATTGAAAGCCCTAAACCACGTAAAATATGCAAAGAAAGTAGAGGAGTCTAACTTTGTTTTGCAGGGGTGTGCAGTGATGTGATATGGCCATGATTGTGATTATATTTGATGTATGCAATGTTCCTTATTGTAAGTTGGCAACCGGCAGGAGCCATATGGTTGTCTTTAATTTATGTTAAGACCCGCGTGTCTATTCAAAGTAGTTATAATAGTTGAAGCCGGTGGACGACAACCATGGAGAAGCGTCATTGACCTTGATGCAATGCCGGTGATGACGGAGATCATGTTCGTGCTTGAAGATGGAGATCGGAAGCACAAAGAAGAAAGGCCATATCATATCACATATTATTGAATTGCATGTGATGTTAATCCTTTATGCATCTTGTATTGCTTAGTAGACGACGGTAGCATTATAAGATGATCCCTCATGCACATCAATTTCAAATCATAAAGTGTTCACCCTTAGTTAGCACCGTTGCTAAAGCTTGTTGTTTCGAAGCACCACGTGATGATCGGGTGTGTTAGATTCTGCAAGTGTATACAACGTGAGCAAGCCAGATTTGCTCATGCGGAAACTAAGGTTTGATCTTGACGAGCCTAGCATGTACAGACATGGTCTCGGAACACGGATCACCGAAAGGTAAAGCATGAATCATATAGTAGATATGATGAACATGATGATTGTTCGCCATTGAAACTATATCAACTCTCGTGATGATCGGTGTTGATGTAGTGGATTTGGTTCGTGTGATCACTAAAACAATGTGAGGGATATTGTTTTGAGTGGGAGTTCACATAGTTTAATTTCATTATTAATTTGAACTCAATTTGTCATAAACTTAGTCTAAACTATTGCAAATATGTTGTAGATCAATGGCAGCCCCTACCATCAATTTTAATGCGTTCCTAGAGAAAGAAAAGTTGAAAAACAATGGAAGCAACTTCGCGGATTGGTTCCGCAATTTGAGGATTGTCCTCACAGCTGGTAATTTGACCTATGTGCTGGATGCACCGCTGGGTGAACCACCTGCAGCTGATGCTCCCGATGAAGTAAAGAATGTTTACCTCGCTCGGAAGAATCAGTACTCCATAGTTCAGTGTGCTATCTTGTATGGTTTGGAATCGGAGCTTCAGAAAAGGTTTGAAGAATCAGACCCATATGATATTGTCGAGGATCTCAAATTGATATTTGAGACTCATGCGGAAATTGAAAGCTATGAGGCTTCTGAAAAGTTCTTTAACTGCAAGATGGAAGAAGGCAGCTCCATCAGTGAGCATGTGCTTAAGATGTCTGGGCACGCAAACAAACTTCAAAGCTTGGGTATAGTGATTCCTAATGCTTTGGGGATTTACCGTGTCCTACAATCACTACCACCAAGTTACAAGAACTTTGTGATGAACTACAACATGCAGAACATGAACAAGACGTTGCCAGAACTCTTTGCCATGTTGAAATCTGCAGAAGTGGAGATAAAGAAAGAGCACCAAGTGTTGTTGGTCAATAACACCACCAAATTCAAGAAAGGCAAGTCTAAGCAAAAGGGACACTTCAAGAAGGGTGGTAAGAAAGTTACCACGCCGGCGAAGAAGACCAAGGCTGGACCCAAGCCTGATACTGAGTGCTTTTACTGCAAGGGAGAAGGTCACTGGAAGCGGAATTGCCCAAAGTACTTGGCGGATCTGAAGAACGGCAACATCAAGAAGAAAGGTATATCTGATATACATGTTATTGATGTGTATCTCACTAGTACTCGTAGTAGTGCCTGGGTATTTGATACTGGTTCGGTTGCTCATATTTGTAACTCGAAACAGGTGCTGCAGAATAAACGGAAGCTAGCGAAGAACGAGGTGACGATGCGCGTGGGAAACGGATCAAAGGTTGATGTGATCGCGGTCGGCACGCTACTCCTTCATCTACCATCGGGATTAGTTTTATACTTAAATAATTGTTATTTAGTGCCTGTGTTGAGCATGAACATTATATCGGGATCTTGTTTATTGCGAGACGGTTACTTGTTTAAGTCCGAAAATAATGGTTGTTCGATTTATATGAGTAATATGTTTTATGCACATGCACCTTTGATAGATGGTCTATTCTTATTGAATCTCGATAGTGGAAATACACATATCAACAACATTGAGGCTAAACGTTTGAAATCAAGCGATAATTCGACCTATATGTGGCACTGTCGTCTTGGTCACATTGGAGTGAAACGTATGAAGAAACTCCATTCCGATGGACTTCTTGAATCACTTGATTTTGAATCACTTGAAAGATGCGAAGCATGTCTGATGGGAAAAATGACTAAGACTCCATTTTCTGGTATGATGGAGCGAGCTACGGACTTATTGGAAATCATACATACCGATGTGTTGTGGTCCAATGAGTGTAGCATCGCGCGGTGGTTATCGTTATGTTCTTACCTTCACGGATGACTTGAGTAGATATGGGTATATCTATTTCATGAAACATAAGTCCGAAACTTTCGAGAAGTTTAAGGAGTTTCAAAGTGAGGTAGAGAATCAACGTAACAAGAAGATTAAATTTCTACGTTCTGATCATGGAGGTGAATATCTAAGTTACGAGTTTGGCGAGCATTTAAAGAAATGCGGAATACTTTCACAGTTGACACCGCCGGGAACACCACAGCGTAATGGTGTGTCCGAACGTCGTAATCGAACTCTCTTAGATATGGTTCGTTCTATGATGTCACTTACAGATTTACCGCTATCATTTTGGGGTTATGCATTAGAAACAGCCGCATTCACTTTAAATAGGGCACCGTCTAAGTCCGTTGAAACGACACCGTATGAATTATGGTTTGGGAAGAAACCTAGATTGTCGTTCCTTAAAGTTTGGGGGTGCGAAGCCTATGTAAAGAAGTTACAGCCGGACAAGCTTGAACCCAAAGCGGAAAAATGCGTCTTCATAGGATACCCGAAGGAAACTATTGGGTATACCTTCTATCATAGATCCGAAGGCAAAATCTTCGTTGCCAAGAATGGATCCTTTCTAGAGAAGGAATTTCTCTCGAAAGAAGTGACTGGAAGGAAAGTAGAACTCGACGAGGTTGTCGAACCTTCACTCGAAATTGCGAGTAGCGCAGCACCGGAAGAAGTTCATGTGGTGCCTGCACCAAATAGAGAGGAAGCTAATGATGGTGATCATGAAACTTCGGTTGAAGTTGCTACAGAGCCTCGGAGGTCAACGAGAACTCGTACCACTCCAGATTGGTATGATCCCGTTATGAGTGTCATGTTGGTGGACAACACCGATGACCCCGAGACATATGAGGAAGCAATGATGAGCCCAGATTCCAATAAATGGCAAGAAGCCATGAAATCCGAGATTGGATCCATGTACGAAAACCAAGTATGGACTTTGGTGGACTTACCGGATGGCCGGAAGGCTGTCGAGAACAAATGGATTTTCAAGAAGAAAACAGATGCTGATGGTAATGTTACTGTCTATAAAGCTCGACTTGTCGCAAAAGGGTTTCGACAAATTCAAGGAGTTGACTACGATGAGACTTTCTCACCGGTAGCGAAGCTAAAGTCTGTGAGGATTATGTTAGCAATCGCTGCATATTATGATTATGAGATATGGCACATGGATGTCAAAACAGCATTCCTCAATGGAGATATTGATGAAGAGTTGTATATGATGCAACCCAAAGGTTTTGTCGATCCTAAAGATGCTAACAAGGTATGCAAACTTCAACGGTCCATCTATGGATTGAAGCAAGCATCCCGAAGTTGGAATCAACGTTTTGATAAGGTGATCAAAAGTTTTGGTTTTATACAAACTTATGGAGAAGCTTGTATTTACAAGAAAGTGAGTGGGAGCTCTGTAGCATTCTTAATACTATATGTGGATGACATATTGTTGATTGGGAATGATGTAGACCTTCTTAATAGTGTCAAGGAATATTTGAATAATAGTTTTTCAATGAAGGATCTTGGCGAAGCAGCTTACATATTAGGCATAAAGATTTATAGAGATAGATCGAAACGCCAAATATCATTGTCACAGAGTACATATTTGGACAAAGTTCTAAAGAGGTTTGGAATGGAAGATAGCAAGAAAGGGTTCTTGCCCATGTTGCCCAATACGACCTTGAGTAAAACTCAAAGTCCGACATCGGCAGAAGATAGAGAAAGGATGAGTAAGACTCCCTATGCCTTAGCCATAGGATCTCTAATGTATGCCATGCTATGTACTAGACCCGACATTGCTTATGCTGTTAGTTTAACTAGCAGATATCAAAGTGATCCAGGAGTGGATCATTGGACAGCGGTCAAAAACATCCTTAAGTACTTGAGAAGAACTAAGGATATGGTTCTTTCTTATGGAGGTGATGAACAGCTCGTTGTTAATGGTTACACCGATGCTAGTTGGAACACCGATCCGGATGATTCTAAAATCACAATCTGGATACGTATTTATTTTGAATGGTGCAGCAGTTAGCTGGAGGAGTGCAAAGCAAAGCGTTGTGGCGAGATCTTCAACTGAATCGGAATACATGGCTGCTTCGGAGGCTTCACAAGAAGCGATATGGATGAAAGAGTTCATTACAGAGCTGGGTGTGGTTCCTAGTGCGCTGGACCCAATGTCTATCTTCTGTGATAACATGGGCGCCATAGCCAATGCGCAAGAACCAAGGTCACACAAGAAGCTGAAGCACATCAAGCTACGTTTTCACGCTATTCGAGAACATATCCAAGATGGGGATATAAAGATTTGCAAAGTACACACAGATCTGAATGTGGCGGATCCGTTGACTAAACCTCTCCCGAGGGCAAAACATGACCAACACCAAACTGCCATGGGTGTTCGGTATATTACCATGTAATCTAGATTAGATGACTCTAGTGCAAGTGGGAGACTGTTGGAGATATGCCCTAGAGGCAATAATAAATGTAGTTATTATTATATCTTTGTGTTTATGATAAATGTTTACATTCATGTTATAATAGTATTAACAAGGAAACATTGATACTTGTGTGATTTGTAGACTTAATTTGAAGTCCCTAGTATAGCCTCTATACTTCACTAGCTTATTGGTTGATAAATGATTGAGGTTTCCCTATCATGAACATTGAGATGTTATCAACAACATGATCATATCGTTAGGAGAATGATATGGTGGACATACTCCTATAGATAAGCGTAGCATAAAGATCAAGTCATTTCAATAGTTCAATTGCTATATGCTTTCTGATACATAGTGACCTAATTCCTTCGACCATGAGATCATGCATATCACCTTTACCGGATGGATGCTTTGATGACATCAAACACCACACCGTAACTGGGTGGCTATAAAGGTGGCACTGAGTGTTCGGAAAGTATTGGTTGAAACACATGGATCAAGAGTGGGATTTGTCCATCCATATGACGGATAGATATACTCTGGGCCCTCTCGGTGGAATGTCATCCAATTAGCTTGCAAGCATGTGACTGGATCACAAGGGATCACATATCACGGGAACGAGAAAAGAGTACTTATCGGTAACGAGTTTGAACTAGGTATGCAGAGATACCGACGATCATGACCTCAGATAAGTAAACTATCGTGAGACAAAGGGAAATTGGTATCGTATGTAAGTGGTTCATTCGATCGCAAAGTAATCGTAGAAATATGTGGGAGCCATATGAATTTCCAGATTCCTCTATTGGTTATTGTTCGGAGAAGTGTCTCGATCATGTCCGCATAATTCACGAACCGTAGGGAGACACACTTAAGGATTCGACGTTGTTTGAGTAGTTATGGTATTATGAGAAAGAGACCGAATGTTGTTCGGAGTCTCGGATGGGATCCGGGATATCACGAGGTGATCCGGAATGGTCCGGAGAATAAGATTCATATAAGGAAAGTCCCGTTTTGGAGTTCGGGAATGATTCCGGTGTTTTCATCGGGAATGTTCTAGAAGGTTTCGGAATGTCCGGCACTCCGGAGGGGAAGGGGTACATGAATGTGTCATTACATATTGGAATGATTGCATCATGTACTTAGTGTTCTCGCTGTTCCAAATAAAGGATTAAATTGAATCCTTAATTGAAAAGTCAAATAGCAAGTTTGAAAAGTCAAACGGCTAAAACAGGAAAGAGAGGGAAAGAGGAAAGAGGGGGCAAACCGAGTTGGGGAGGAGTTCCCTCCTCCAACCGGCGGCCCACCTCCAAGCCGAGTTGGGGAGGGACTCCTCTCCCTCCCCCTTGGCGCGCCGGCCCCTCCACCTATAAAAGGAGGGGCAGGGCCCCCTCCTCTAGACACACAAGTTCCTATCATCTAAATCTAAACCCTAGCTCTAGACCCCGGTTTAGAGCCGCTTTGGTTTAGAGCTTCTAATTGCATTAGCCTTCGGATTAGAGCCTTCTAATTGGTGTGTCTAAACCCTAGACCACTAAAGCTCTCTCATACTCCACCATACTCGCTCCGGCTTAAGGAGAAGCCCTGCGGGATCTCCCCTCTACTTCCGGTACCACGCCGTTGTGCTGCCGGAATCGCGAGGAGAGTGCTACAACCTCCGCTGCCTGCTGGAACAAGGGAGAGGAAGGTCTTCGTCGAGTACCGAACGTGTGACCGACTGCGGGAGCGCTGCCGGAACACAGCGCCGGAAGGATCGTCTACACGATCTTGATATCGGGAAGAGTACGACTACATCAGCAACGAGAATCCTCTCTCGTTAAACACTTTGGAATCTTCGAGGGTAAGTTATTCCATCGACTCGTTGCTACAATCTAGTAGATAGATCTTGGCTTGTTTGTCTGTATGCGATAGAAATTTTTTGTTTTCCATGCTGCGAATCCCTACATCCAGTAGGAGGAAGGAAACATCACACAGGTGTTGCTAGCAACACGGAGACCTACACAACACAAACTCAAGACTTTGCCCCAACTAACATGGAGGTTGTCAATCTCACCGGTTGTTGTAACAAAGGATTAAACGTATGGTGTGTAAGGTAATGGTTTGCGGCAAGTAAACAAGTAAGAGTGGAAGATGTATCAATGGTAAGGATTGGACCAGGGTCCATAGTTCACTAGAGATGCTCTCCTTAGATAAACAACATGGCATGAAGGGTAAACAAATTACGGCAGGGCAATTGATAGGAACTGAGCAACGCATAACAATGAAATTACTAGCTAGGAAGATCCTATGAAGTTGATTGGGCAATACAACAATATACATAGACCGTAATCCAACTACATCTATGACTAGATGTCCACCTTCTGGTTATCATCCGAACCCCCTCCAGTATTAAGTTGCAAGCAACAGACAACTGCTTTAAGCAAAGTGTGTAAGGTAAACAATCCACATGTTCTATGAACAAGGGACCGTTGTTTTCTCCCTAGTAGCAACAACACATCTACAACCCAAGAGATTTTTGTCACTTCCCTTGGAAACAAGAGGCATGAACCCACTATTGAGCATAAATACTCCCTCTTGGAGTCACTAGCAACTACTTGGCCAAGATAACCACTAGCAACGGAGAGCATGCAAGATCACAAACAACACAGACATGATAGAATCATAAAGATAAAACTATTAATCAAACCAACATAATAATCTCAATATCCATCGAATCCTCGCAAACACAACATGCATGATTACAAATAGATTAGATATTGATCATGAACGGAGCTCACAAGATCTACACATGAAAGCACAAAGGAGGAGATACAACCATCTAGCTACTACATGGACCCATAGTCCAAGGTGGAACTACTCACGAATCATACCGAAGAGAAGGCCTCCGGGATGATCTCCCCTCCGATAGGGTGCCGGGAAGAGCTTCAGATCCCCCCCCCCCCGATCTAGGGACGACGGTGGCGGCGGCTACAGAAGGTTTTGTGGAATATTGATCGGGTACTTAGGATTTCTACATCGGGGGCTTCTTATAGGCGAAGGGGCGAGCCTAGGAGGCGTCCAGAGGGCCCACACCCTCCCCAGGCACGGGCCATGCTTGGCCGCGCCCAGGGGGTCTGGCCGCCCTCTGGTGCCGCTCAGTCTCGTCTTCTGGATTCATGTCCCCCACGGAAATATATTGAATTTTGCTTTTGTCCCGTCCAATTCCGAGAATATTCATTTTCTGCCTTTCTGGAACCAAAAGCATAAGAAAATAGGCAACTAACACTGTGGCAACTTGTTAATAGGTTAGTTCCAGGAAATATATAAAAACACCTCAAAGAAAGACAAAGCAAAGCAAAGTAGATACTAAACAAGCATGGAACATCAAAAATTATAGATACGTTTTCGACGTATCAAGAGCCTCCATCAGTCATGAGATATCTAGGCACACCAAGCCTAGGAAAAATAACATCCTTAAGCATTTTCAAAGAGGTCATACCATCAGCACTATTTGTAGGTATGGCTTCTACCCACATTTTAACATAGTCGACAGCAAAAAGAATATGAGTGTACCCTTTCGAAGGAGGAAAAGGTCCCATAAAGTCAAATCCCCAACAATCAAAAGGTTCAATAACAAGAGAATAATTCATAGGCATTTCATTGCATCTAGAAATGTTACCTACTCGTTGACATTCATCACATGATAAGACAAACTTCCTTGCATCTTTGAAAAGGGTATGCCAATAAAATCCAGATTGTAAAACCTTTTGTGTAGTCCTATCCCCAACATGATGTCCTCCATAAGCACTGCCGTGACATTTTCTCAATATCTCTTGTTGTTCAAATTCTGAAACACATCTTCGCATAATGCCATATACTCCTTCTTTATATAAGTGTGGGTCATCCCAAAAGTAATGCCTTAGATCATAAAAGAATTTCCTTCTTTGTTGAGTTGTAAAGGTTGGAGGCAAATACTTGGAAACAATAAAGTTAGCATAATCAGCATACCAAGGACTTTCATGCGGACTTACCCTTATTGTAGCCAACTGCTCATTTGGAAAACTATCATTAACAGGAAATGGGTCAAAAGAAATGTTTTCCAAACGAGATAAATTGTCAACAACAGGATTTTCAGCAATATGCAGATCGAACTCTTGCAAAAGCAACACCCACCTAACAAGCCTAGGCTTAACATCTTTCTTTGTCATAAGGTACTTAATAGCAGCATGATTAGTATGAATAGTAACCTTTGAATCAACAATATAAGGTCTAAACTTATCATAGGCAAAGATTACAGCTAAGAACTCTTTTTCAGTAGTAGCATAATTATTTTGAGCAGCATCTAGACTCTTGCTAGCATAATGAATAACATTCAACTTCTTATCAACACGTTTCCCAAGGACAACACCCACAGCAAAATCACTAGCATCACACATAATTTTAAAAGGTAGACTCCAATCAGGTGGTTGAACAATAGGAGCAGTAGTCAAAGCTTTCTTCAAAGTTTCAAAAGCTTCCTTACAATCATCATCAAAAACAACAGGTATATCATTTTGAAGAAGATTAGTAAGGGGCTTTGAAATTTTGGATAAATCTTTAATTAACCTCCTATAGAAACCAGCATGACCAAGGATACTACGAATACCTTTTATATCTCTAGGACAAGGCATCTTCTCAATTGCTTCAATTTTGGCTCTGTCAACTTCGATGCCTCTTTCAGGGATCTTGTGTCCAAGAATAATCCCTTCATTAACCATAAAATGGCATTTCTCCCAATTAAGAACAAGGTTGGTTTCTTCACATCTCTGCAAAACTTTATCGAGGTTGTGCAAACAGTTATCAAAGGAAGTTCCATAGACGGAGAAATCGTCCATGAAAACCTCCATAATTTCTTCGCAAAAACCATGAAAAATAGCATACATACATCTCTAAAAGGTAGTAGGAGCATTACATAAACCAAAAAGCATACGCCTATAAGCATAAGTACCATAAGGACAAGTGAAAGTAGTTATCTCTTGGTCTTGCGCTTTCACAGCAATTTGAGAGAACCCAGAATAACCATCAAGAAAACAAAAGTGAGTCTTTTTGGACAACCTCTCAAGCATTTGATCAATAAAGGGCAAAGGATAATGATATTTCTTAGTAACTTTATTAACCTTTCTAAAATCAATGCACATCCTATACCCAACCACTACTCTTTGGGGTATAAGTTCATTATTTTCATTAGGCACAATAGTTATTCCCCCTTTCTTGGGAACACAATGAACATGGCTAACCCATTGGCTATCAGCAATAGGGTAAACAATACTAGCATCAAGGAGTTTTAATACCTCATTTCTTACCACATCCTTCATCCTAGGATTTAGACGGCGTTGGTGCTCAACAACTGGTTTTGCATCAGGTTATATATTAATAGCATGCTAACATATAGAGAAATTCCTTTTAGATCATCAAGAGTATAGCCCATAGCTCCTCGGTGTTTCTTTAGTATTTCCAGTAACATCTCTTCTTCCTTTCCCGAAAGTTTAGAACTAATAATAACAGGATATATTTTCTTGTCATCAAGATAAGCATATTTAAGATCATTAGGTAAAGGTTTTAATTCGAAAACAGGGTCCCCTTTAGGTGGTAGGGTGGTTCCCAAATATTCCACCGGTAGATTATGCTTTAGTTGCTCCGGCTGACGAAGGAAAACCTCGTCAAACTCATTTCTTTCCTTCATGAAGACATCGCTTTCATAATCTTCCATAAACTACCGCAAGGCATTGTCATGAGCAAGAGATATAGCTGAAAGTTGTTCAACCCTGAAATCCTCATTAGGCAGTTCATTTTCATAATGAGTTTTAGCAAATTTGGAAAAATTAAACTCATAAGACTCTCCATCAAACTTAGTCAAAAAATTTCCTTCCTACAGTCTATGATATCCCCACAAGTATTCAAGAAGGGTCTACCAAAGATAATAGGATAGGTTTTACTAGCTTCTTTACCAAGTACTAGAAAATCAGCAGGATATTTAATCTTACCACAAAGAACCTCCACATCTCTTATGATTCCAATGGGACAGACTGTCTCTCTATTAGCAAGGTGAATAACCACATCAATGTCCTAAAGCTCACAAGGACCAATCTCATGTACTATAATTTCCCTGTAAAGCTCATAAGGAATAGCAATAGAACTATAGCACCAATATCACATAAACCATAGTAGCAATGATTACCAATTCTAACAGAAAGCACAGGGACACTAGATTTTCTAGATTTTTTAGGATGATAAACAATATTAGTGGCGTCTTCACAGAAGACAATGTGCTCATCCTCTATATTTCTAGTGACAAGATCTTTCACAATAGCTACCACAGGCTCAATATTAATTTCCTCATCAGGATCCATAGTTTTATTTGCACTTTTGCTAACCACATTAGCTATGATAGAATGTTCCTTTACCTTAGTAGGAAAAGGGATTTTCTCAACATAAGATTCATGAAAAATAGGATCAACGGTACAAACTTCTATGCTAGTAGGAACATGGGTAACAATATATTATAAGGAGCATGGTACTTGTCCCACTCTTCCTTGGGAATTTCAATATAAGATGCAAAATCCTTAAGACATTTTGCAAGAACTTGAGGATCAAGACCAAACTCATTGCTAATATTATGGAAGTCACCAGTTCCCATAAAAGATTTAATGCATTCATAATCATAGTTTATACCTGACTTTCTTCCTTTGTCATTCTCCCAAGCTTCATTGTTCTCTTGAATACGGTCTAGGAGATCCCATTTAGCTTCTTCCTCCATACCTGTGAATGATCCAGCACAAGAAGCATCTAGTAAATCTTTATCATGAAGAGAAAGCCTAGCATAAAAGTTATTGATAATAATATTGTTAGGGAGTTCATAAATAGGACATTTAAGCATTAGTAACTTCAATCTCCCCCAAGCTTGAGATGTACTCTCTCCATCACGAGGCCAAAAATTATATATCAGATTTCTATCCTTATGAATCTCAGTGGGAGGATAGAATTTAGAATAAAAGAGAGATGCCATCTCCTCCCATTCTATGGATTGTCCATTCTTTAGCAACTTATACCATTCTTCAGCTCTCCCTTTCAAGGATATGGAGAGTAACTTCTTCTTCACTTGTTCAGTTGTGATACCTACACACTTAAACTGTTGGAGATATGCCCAAGAGGCAATAATAAAGTGGTTATTATCATATCTTCACACTTATGATAAATGTTTACATACCATGCTATAATTGTATTAACCGGAAACATTAATACTTGTGTGATTTGTAAACTAAAATAAGAGTCCCTAGTAAAGCCTCTTGTTAAACTAGCTTGTTGGTTAATATATGATCATGGTTTCCTGATCATGAACATAGAGATGTTATTAACAACAGGATCATATCATTAGGAGAATGATGTGATGGACATACTCCTATAGATAAGCGTAGCATAAAGATCAAGTCATTTCAATAGTTCAATTGCTATATGCTTTCTGATACATAGTAACCTAATTCCTTCGACCATGAGATCATGCATATCACCTTTACCGGATGGATGCTTTGATGACATCAAACACCACACCGTAACTGGGTGGCTATAAAGGTGGCATTGAGTGTTCGGAAAGTATTGGTTGAAACACATGGATCAAGAGTGGGATTTGTCCATCCATATAACGGATAGATATACTCTGGGCCCTCTCGGTGGAATGTCATCCAATTAGCTTGCAAGCATGTGACTAGGTCACAAGGGATCACATATCACGGGAACGAGAAAAGAGTACTTATCGGTAACGAGGTTGAACTAGGTATGCAGAGATACCGACGATCATAACCTCGGATAAGTAAACTATCGTGAGACAAAGGGAAATTGGTATCGTATGTAAGTGGTTCATTCGATCGCAAAGTAATCGTAGAAATATGTGGGACCATATGAATTTCCAGATTCCTCTATTGGTTATTGTTCGGAGAAGTGTCTCGATCATGTCCGCATAATTCACGAACCGTAGGGAGACACACTTAAGGATTCGACGTTGTTTGAGTAGTTATGGTATTATGAGAAAGAGACCGAATGTTGTTCGGAGTCTCGGATGGGATCCGGGATATCACGAGGTGATCCGGAATGGTCCGGAGAATAAGATTCATATAAGGAAAGTCCCGTTTCGGAGTTCGGGAATGATTCCGGTGTTTTCATCGGGAATGTTCTAGAAGGGTCCGGATTGTCCGGCACTCCGGGGGGGGAGGGTACATGAGTGTGTCATTGAATGATTGCATCATGTACTAAGTGTTCTTACTGTTCCAAAAACATGAAAGTCAAATTGCCAGTTTGAAAGTCAAACGGCTAAAACAGGAAACTGTGGAAAACAGGAAACTGTGGGAAACAGGAAACTGTGGGAAACAAGCAAGAGGAGGTTGAAACCAACTTGGAGGA
This sequence comes from Avena sativa, assembly GCA_916181665.1. Taxonomy (NCBI): domain Eukaryota; kingdom Viridiplantae; phylum Streptophyta; class Magnoliopsida; order Poales; family Poaceae; genus Avena; species Avena sativa. The sequence continues at coordinate 434,071,667 of OV702280.1, forward strand.
GGAGTTCCTCTCCTCCTTGGCCGGCACCCAGCCCTAGGACGAGTTGGGGAGGGACTCCCTCCCTCCCTGGCGCGCCTAGCCCCTCCACCTATAAAAGGAGGGGCAGGGCTCCTCCTTGAGACACACAAGTTTCTACCTCTAATCTCCGGTTTAGAGCCGTTCTGGTTTAGAGCTTCTAATTGCTTTAGCCTGCGGTTTAGAGCCTTCTAATTGGTGTGTCTAATCTCTAGACCACTAATAGCCCTCTCTCATACTCCACCATACTCGCTCCGGCTTAAGGCGAAGCCCTGCGGGATCTCCCCTCTACTTCCGGTACCACGTCGTTGTGCTGCCGGAATCGCGAGGAGAGTGCTACAACCTCCGCTGCCTGCTGGAACAAGGGAGAGGAAGGTCTTCGTCGAGTACCGAACGTGTGACCGACTGCGGGAGCGCTGCCGGAACGTGGCGCCGGAAGGATCGTCTACACGATCTTGAGATCGGAAAGAGTACGACTACATCACCCACGAGAATCTGCTCTCGTTAACCGCTTTGGAATCTTCGAGGGTGAGTTCCTCTATCGACTCGTTGCTACAATCTAGTAGATAGATCTTGGCTTGTTTGTTTGTATGCGATAGAAAATTTTTGTTTTCCATGCTACGAACCCCTACAGTGGTATCAGAGCCGTGTCTATATGTAGATCTGTTGCACGAGTAGAACACAATGGTCATTGTGGGCGTTGATGCTTTTATTGTCGATTGCTTCTTGTGTACTTTGCATCTTGCGGTATGTTGGGATGAAGCGGCCCGGGCTAACCTTACATGACATCGTTCATGAGACCTGCTCCATGCTTGACATGCAACTTGTATTGCATAAGTGGCTTTGCGGGTGCCTGTTTCTCCTAGCATAGTTAAGATCCAATTTACAACGGGTGATTAACAATACTAGTATCAATGTTGTGGTTCTTGTTCGTAAGTTAGAACGACACTTTTTGAAAGCCCCAAACCACGTAAAATATGCAAAGAAAGTAGAGGCGTCTAACTTTGTTTTGCAGGGGTGTGCTGTGATGTGATATGGCCATGATTGTGATTATATATGATGTATGCAATGTTCCTTATTGTAAGTTGGCAACCGGCAGGAGCCATATGGTTGTCTTTAATTTATGTTAAGACCCGCGTGTTTATTCAAAGTAGTTGTAATAGTTGAAGCCGGTGGACGACAACCATGGAGAAGCGTCATTGACCTTGATGCAATGCCGGTGATGATGGAGATCATGTTCGTGCTAGAAGATGGAGATCGGAAGCACAAAGAAGAAAGGCCATATCATATCACATATTATTGAATTGCATGTGATGTTAATCCTTTATGCATCTTGTATTGCTTAGTAGACGGCGGTAGCATTATAAGATGATCCCTCATGCACATGAATTTCAAGTCATAAAGTGTTCACCCTTAGTTAGCACCGTTGCTAAAGCTTGTTGTTTCGAAGCACCACGTGATGATCGGGTGTGTTAGATTCTACAAGTGTATACAACATGAGCAAGCCAGATTTGCTCATGCAGAAACTAAGGTTTGATCTTGACGAGCCTAGCATGTACAGACATGGCCTCAGGAACACGGATTACCGAAAGGTAGAGCATGAGTCATATAGTAGATATGATGAACATGTTGATTGTTCGCCATTGAAGCTACATCAACTCTCGTGATGATCGGTTTTGATGTGGTGGATTTGGTTCGTGTGATCACTAAAACAATGTGAGGGATATTGTTTTGAGTGGGAGTTCACCTAGATTAATTTAATTATTAATTAGAACTCAATTTATCATAAACTAAATCAAAGTGAATTTGCATAGTTGTTGTAGTCATTGGCATCCATTTACCACCTTGCGCTTAGTTATAATTGAGATGATAGAACTATAGAATTCTGGTTAGTTACTTTACGAACTTGTATCGTATTGTTTTTAAGTGTTAATCTAAAGTTTAAAAGTCCTATTGCAAACTTTCAGTAAGTTCCGGTTACTCCATGAAGTTTAATAATTAGTATTAAATCAAGAGTAACAATTCCAAGTGTTAGTATCATGTTTGTATCCATGATTCTTGATATTCAAAGGATTGTCTTAATATCAAGGTTATCTAGGATCTGAAAGAGTTGTTTCAGAAACCATGATGTGTGGAAGATATGGTGATATCTGAAACGAAGTTTTGGTTGCAACATGATAGAGTATAATATGTCTAAAGTCATGTTCTCATATTTGATGAGAATTTGCAAAAGGTTGGAGACACTAGTTGTCCTAATCGTCCAAAAGGATTTGGAGAGCAACATTATACTCATGATTCACCGTTATAAGCTAAAAGTAGCTTGATCATGGATAAATCCATGATGAGGGTGAATATTTGATGTAGGTAAAATGTTTACTACACCAAGAGATTACTAAAGAAAGGAATTTGAAAGAACACCAAACATTTGATGATGGTGATCTACTTCAAAGTGCAAGTCCAAAGACATTGGTATTTAACTATACACGCTTTGGACTATGTGTCATATGTATGACTCCACTATTGATGTTGATAGATTCTTTCAAACAGAAAAGGAAATATTGAAAGAGAATCTCATAAATATATGGCAGAAAAGAAAAGACTAGAATTGTTCAGTTTAAGTATATAGATGATATACATGTTATGGCTATATTCTTTGCTTATTAAACAATGTGGTTCTTAAGTATTTGATACTGAATTTGTTGGTGTGAATCGTCATACGAAACAACACAATTCATGAACTACAATGGCCTAAGTAACTAGCAAAAGAATATGTGATGATGTTCATCGAGAACAAATAAAGGGTTATTGTGTTGCTCGTTAAACATCAAAGCTTGCCTTCAAGATTTGTTTTATCAGGTATTATGAGAACAAAAGAGTTGTTCAAATAAATTACCGTGATCCATAAAAGATGGATGATTCACAAATCTCGTTGGAGAAATCACATCCATAAAACTAGTGCTAAAAATGTCGAAAGACAAATTGATTGAAAGATCACTTAGGAAGTGACATCGCCGTTTGAATTATAATGGAAAGAAAACATGAAGAAACTCCATGTTGATGGAATTTTGGAGTCTTCTGATTTTTGATCAAATGACGCTTGTGAAACTTTCCTAGAGATAATTAAAACTTCGTTCATAGGCCAAAAGGGAACGAATGACTAGCTTACTGGAACTTGTACATATTGTTGTATGAAATCCATTATGTGTAGTCAAAAGCGATGGATTTCAACTTCATATGCTTTCTCCAAAAATTTGAGTGAATATATGAATATTTACTTAATAAGGATAAAGTATGAAACACTTGAAAAGTTCAAAGACTTTCAAGATGAAGTGCAAAATCATTGTAACAAGAATATGAATAGTTTATGATAAGATCATAAAGGAAAATATTTAAGTTACAAGTTTAGCATAATACCTAAGATTTAAGGAATCGTTCCGTGGATTTGCATTTTCCCGAAACACCATAAGTGTATGGAGCGTTCGAGATATGTAATTAAACCTTGTTTGACATGGTAAGATCAAAGGTATAATTTATAAAACTGCCATTATATTTTAAAGATTAAAAGCTTTAGAGATTACCGTTTTTCCACTGAAAAGAGCTCCATCATAATCCGTTGAAATGACACCATATAAAGTTATGGTTTGGGATAAAACCCAAGTTGTCCTTTCTTAAACATTGGTATGCTTTGCATAAGAAAGATGTTTGCAACCAAAGTCGGATGAACCTGTCTTTGTATGTTATTTCGAATAACTGTTAAGTATTCCTCCATAGCACCAGAGACAAAAGTGTTTGTCGCTTAGAACGTCAAATTTCTTTTGGAAGGAATTTTTCGTGAAAAGAAAAGTGGGAGGACAATAGAACTTTGATAAGGTTAAAAGAACCTTAGCTATATGTGCAGAGTTGCGCAGCGCCGAAAAGTGTTCCGGAGACAGCAACAATGCTCATGGCTCACGTGCCTCAAAGGTTGTGGTCACGGAGATCTAAGTTCCTATTGAAACAAGTAGATCGGGTAAACAATCAAATACCAAGATTTGAGGGTTGAATCATTATTTGAGAATAATGAACCGACTACATGCAAAGAAGCGATGATGGGCCCTGACTCCGTCAAATGGCTTGAAGCCATAAAATCCGTGATAGTTCCATACACGAGAAATCAAGTTTTGAACTTGAAGGACCCTCGAGAAAGGTGTAAGACCTTACAGTTGTGTTTGGATCTATAAATAAACAGACATGGATGTTGCATATCTATGAAATAGTCGACATGTTGGGAAAGAATTCACAACAATGTTCAAAAGTTGACTATGACAAGATCTGATCTTTCATAGCGATATTTAGTCTAGATGGATTAGTGTAGCAACCACTACATATAATTTTGTTATATGGTAGTTGAATAAACAAAACAAGTTCTTCTAATAGAAGGGTTACCTAGGACGTGTGCATGACACAGTCCAAATGGTTTTGTTAAAATTCAAGGGATGCTAAAAACATATGCAAACTTCAATGGTTGAAGTAAGCATAGCGGAGTTGGAATCTTCACTGTGATGAACCTGTTAAAGGAGTTTAAAAGTTCATCAGAGACGATGGAGATGCTTGCATTTGCAAGAAATTAAGTGGGAGCGCTAAGACATGTTTCTAATACATTATGTGGAAGACATATTGTTGATTGGAAATAATGTATCTTTTATTAACACATATTAAGAATTTCATCCCGATGAAAGACTTAGGCAAAACCCAAATATTTGGCATCAATAGACGCTAATATGGTTGTGCCAGAAGTACATAGACAAGATATTGAATGAGTTCAATATAGAAACTACAAGAGAGGTTCTTGTCAAACAGAAAGGATTGAATAAGTTCAATGTTGATGATATATTCAAGTGTATTGACATTTGGTAAAGTGAAACAAATAATCAAGTATAGATTGATACTTGATGTATGAAATCACAAAGAGTATTTATATCAATCATACTGTGATATGTACAAATCCAGATATGTCCTATGCTCTAAATGTTGTGAGCATATACCAGAATGATTCGTAAGATGATCATTGGACAATAGTAAGGATATTCTTATGATCTTTTGAAAGAACTAAGAGTATAATATTTGTAGAAGTGACAAATAGATGGTTAGTTCATTGTAAAAGTACTACATTGATACTAGCTTTGTCACAAAGTACAAATTAAGTTTATCTCAATCTAAACTAAGGGTGGCACAATATAATGGAAAGTGAGTTCCATAATGGATTTGGATGATTTCCAAAGTTAAGACATTGTGACAGATACTACAACAAAAGGCTAAGTATATGACTGCTATTATAGCAGCAAAAGAGGGCATTTGTGTCAAGAAGTTTGTTATCAAACTAGGTGTAGTTCACACTGGGATAATACTATGAAGATATATTGTGCGACAATATTATCAACATGTTTTAACCCCAAAGAGCTAAAGGTCAGACCGAAATACCAAATTTGTACAAAGCCATCTCATTAGAGAATGAGTGATGCGTAGAGACGCAAAGACATGCAATTACACACGGACCTGGAAGTGTCAGATCCGGAGATCAGCTGACCACTAGCAATCGTGTACATACAACACCGGAAAGCCATAGGTGTTATATACACAAAGGTTCGAAACTAGATTATTGACTCTAGTGCAAGTGGGAGACTGTTGGAGATATGCCCAAGAGGCAATAATAAAGTGGTTATTATCATATCTTCACACTTATGATAAATGTTTACATACCATGCTATAATTGTATTAACCGGAAACATTAATACTTGTGTGATTTGTAAACTAAAATAAGAGTCCCTAGTAAAGCCTCTTGTTAAACTAGCTTGTTGGTTAATATATGATCATGGTTTCCTGATCATGAACATAGAGATGTTATTAACAACAGGATCATATCATTAGGAGAATGATGTGATGGACATACTCCTATAGATAAGCGTAGCATAAAGATCAAGTCATTTCAATAGTTCAATTGCTATATGCTTTCTGATACATAGTAACCTAATTCCTTCGACCATGAGATCATGCATATCACCTTTACCAGATGGATGCTTTGATGACATCAAACACCACACCGTAACTGGGTGGCTATAAAGGTGGCATTGAGTGTTCGAAAAGTATTGGTTGAAACACATGGATCAAGAGTGGGATTTGTCCATCCATATGACGGATAGATATACTCTAGGCCCTCTCGGTGGAATGTCATCCAATTAGCTTGCAAGCATGTGACTAGGTCACAAGGGATCACATATCACGGGAACGAGAAAAGAGTACTCATCGGTAACGAGGTTGAACTAGGTATGCAGAGATACCGACGATCATAACCTCGGATAAGTAAACTATCGTGAGACAAAGGGAAATTGGTATCGTATGTAAGTGGTTCATTCGATCGCAAAGTAATCATAGAAATATGTGGGAGCCATATGAATTTCCAGATTCCTCTATTGGTTATTGTTCGGAGAAGTGTCTCGATCATGTCCGCATAATTCACGAACCGTAGGGAGACACACTTAAGGATTCGACGTTGTTTGAGTAGTTATGGTATTATGAGAAAGAGACCGAATGTTGTTCGGAGTCTCGGATGGGATCCAGGATATCACGAGGTGATCCGGAATGGTCCGGAGAATAAGATTCATATAAGGAAAGTCCCGTTTCGGAGTTCGGGAATGATTCCGGTGTTTTCATCGGGAATGTTCTAGAAGGGTCCGGATTGTCCGGCACTCCGGGGGGGAGGGTACATGAGTGTGTCATTGAATGATTGCATCATGTACTAAGTGTTCTTGGTGTTCCAAAAACATGAAAGTCAAATTGCCAGTTTGAAAGTCAAACGGCTAAAACAGGAAACTGTGGAAAACAGGAAACTGTGGGAAACAGGAAACTGTGGGAAACAAGCAAGAGGAGGTTGAAACCAACTTGGAGGAGGAGTTCCTCTCCTCCTTGGCCGGCACCCAGCCCTAGGCCGAGTTGGGGAGGGACTCCCTCCCTCCCTGGCGCGCCTAGCCCCTCCACCTATAAAAGGAGGGGCAGGGCTCCTCCTTGAGACACACAAGTTTCTACCTCTAATCTCCGGTTTAGAGCCGTTCTGGTTTAGAGCTTCTAATTGCTTTAGCCTGCGGTTTAGAGCCTTCTAATTGGTGTGTCTAATCTCTAGACCACTAATAGCCCTCTCTCATACTCCACCATACTCGCTCCGGCTTAAGGCGAAGCCCTGCGGGATCTCCCCTCTACTTCCGGTACCACGCCGTTGTGCTGCCGGAATCGCGAGGAGAGTGCTACAACCTCCGTTGCCTGCTGGAACAAGGGAGAGGAAGGTCTTCGTCGAGTACCGAACGTGTGACCGACTGCGGGAGCGCTGCCGAAACGTGGCGCCGGAAGGATCGTCTACACGATCTTGAGATCGGAAAGAGTACGACTACATCACCCACGAGAATCTGCTCTCGTTAACCGCTTTGGAATCTTCGAGGGTGAGTTCCTCTATCGACTCGTTGCTACAATCTAGTAGATAGATCTTGGCTTGTTTGTTTGTATGCGATAGAAAATTTTTGTTTTCCATGCTACGAACCCCTACAGTTGTATCAGAGCCGTGTCTATATTTAGATCTGTTGCACGAGTAGAACACAATGGTCATTGTGGGCGTTGATGCTTTTATTGTCGATTGCTTCTTGTGTACTTTGCATCTTGCGGTATGTTGGGATGAAGCGGCCCGGGCTAACCTTACATGACATCGTTCATGAGACCTGCTCCACGCTTGACATGCAACTTGTATTGCATAAGTGGCTTTGCGGGTGCCTGTTTCTCCTAGCATAGTTAAGATCCAATTTACAACGGGTGATTAACAATACTAGTATCAATGTTGTGGTTCTTGTTCGTAAATTAGAACGACACTTATTGAAAGCCCCAAACCACGTAAAATATGCAAAGAAAGTAGAGGCGTCTAACTTTGTTTTGCAGGGGTGTGCAGTGATGTGATATGGCCATGATTGTGATTATATTTGATGTATGCAATGTTCCTTATTGTAAGTTGGCAACCGGCAGGAGCCATATGGTTGTCTTTAATTTATGTTAAGACCCACGTGTCTATTCAAAGTAGTTGTAATAGTTGAAGCCGGTGGACGACAACCATGGAGAAGCGTCATTGACCTTGATGCAATGCCGGTGATGATGGAGATCATGTTCGTGCTAGAAGATGGAGATCGGAAGCACAAAGAAGAAAGGCCATATCATATCACATATTATTGAATTGCATGTGATGTTAATCCTTTATGCATCTTGTATTGCTTAGTAGACGGCGGTAGCATTATAAGATGATCCCTCATGCACATGAATTTCAAGTCATAAAGTGTTCACCCTTAGTTAGCACCGTTGCTAAAGCTTGTTGTTTCGAAGCACCACGTGATGATCGGGTGTGCTAGATTCTGCAAGTGTATACAACGTGAGCAAGCCAGATTTGCTCATGCAGAAACTAAGGTTTGATCTTGACGAGCCTAGCATGTACAGACATGGTCTCGGAACACGGATCACCGAAAGGTAAAGCATGAATCATATAGTAGATATGATGAAGATGTCGATTGTTCGCCATTGAAGCTATATCAACTCTCGTGATGATCGGTGTTGGTATGGTGGATTTGGTTCGTGTGATCACTAAAACAATGTGAGGGATATTGTTTTGAGTGGGAGTTCACCTAGTTTTATTTCATTAATTTGAACTCAATTTGTCATAAACTTAGTCTAAACTATTGCAAATATGTTGTAGATCAATGGCAGCCCCTACCATCAATTTTAATGCGTTCCTAGAGAAAGAAAAGTTGAAAAACAATGGAAGCAACTTCGCGGATTGGTTCCGCAATTTGAGGATTGTCCTCACAGCTGGTAATTTGACCTATGTGCTGGATGCACCGCTGGGTGACCCACCTGCAGATGATGCTCCCGATGAAGTAAAGAATGTTTACCTCGCTCGGAAGAATCAGTACTCCATAGTTCAGTGTGCTATCTTGTATGGTTTGGAATCGGAGCTTCAGAAAAGGTTTGAGGATTCAGACCCATATGATATTGTCAAGGATCTCAAATTGTTTTTTGAGACTCATGCGGCAATTGAAAGTTATGAAGCTTCTGAAAAGTTCTTTAACTGCAAGATGGAAGAGGGCAGCTCCGTCAGTGAGCATGTGCTTAAGATGTCTGGGCACGCAAACAAACTTCAAAGCTTGGGTATTGTGATTCCTAATGCTTTGGGGATTTACCGTGTCCTCCAATCACTACCAACAAGTTACAAGAACTTTGTGATGAACTACAACATGCAGAACATGAACAAGACGTTGCCAGAACTCTTTGCCATGTTGAAATCTGCAGAAGTGGAGATTAAGAAAGAGCACCAAGTGTTGTTGGTCAATAAGACCACCAAATCCAAGAAAGGCAAGTCTAAGCAAAAGGGACACTTCAAGAAGGGTGGTAAGAAAGTTACCACGCCGGCGAAGAAGACCAAGGCTGGACCTAAGCCTGATACTGAGTGCTTTTACTGCAAGGGAGAAGGTCACTGGAAGCGGAATTGCCCAAAGTACTTGGCAGATTTGAAGAACGGCAACATCAAGAAGAAAGGTATATCTGATATACATGTTATTGATGTGTATCTCACTAGTACTCGTAGTAGTGCCTGGGTATTTGATACTGGTTCGGTTGCTCATATTTGTAACTCGAAACAGGTGCTGCAGAATAAACGGAAGCTAGCGAAGAACGAGGTGACGATGCGCGTGGGAAACGGATCAAAGGTTGATGTGATCGCGGTCGGCACGCTACCCCTTCATCTACCATCGGGATTAGTTTTATACTTAAATAATTGTTATTTAGTGCCTGTGTTAAGCATGAACATTATATCGGGATCTTGTTTATTGCGAGACGGTTACTTGTTTAAATCAGAGAATAATGGTTGTTCGATTTATATGAGTAATATGTTTTATGCACATGCACCTTTGATAGATGGTCTATTTCTTATTGAATCTCGATAGTGGAAATACACATATCAACAACATTGAGGCTAAACGTTTATATGTGGCACTGTCGTCTTGGTCACATTGGAGTGAAGCGTATGAAGAAACTCCATTCCGGTGGACTTCTTGAATCACTTGATTTTGAATCACTTGAAAGATGCGAAGCATGTCTGATGGGAAAAATGACTAAGACTCCATTTTCTGGTATGATGGAGCGAGCTACGGACTTATTGGAAATTATACATACCGATGTGTGTGGTCCAATGAGTGTAGCATCGCGCGGTGGTTATCGTTATGTTCTTACCTTCACGGATGATTTGAGTAGATATGGGTATATCTATTTCATGAAACATAAGTCCGAAACTTTCGAGAAGTTTAAGGAGTTTCAAAGTGAGGTAGAGAATCAACGTAACAAGAAGATTAAATTTCTACGTTCTGATCGTGGAGGTGAATATCTAAGTTACGAGTTTGGCGAGCATTTGAAGAAATGCGGAATACTTTCACAGTTGACACCGCCGGGAACACCACAGCGTAATGGTGTGTCCGAACGTCGTAATCGAACTCTCTTAGATATGGTTCGTTCTATGATGTCACTTACAGATTTACCGCTATCATTTTGGGGTTATGCATTAGAAACAGCCGCATTCACTTTAAATAGGGCACCATCTAAATCCGTTGAAACGACACCGTATGAATTTGTTATCGCCATATTTTGGCCAAAGGAGGAGTTGGGCCGCAATCAAGATGGGCTTAGAAGATACGTATATGCAGCGTGTTGTTGAATCGGCCTCGTGCGTTGATTTGGGCTAAATTGCCCGTGTATCTTATATTGTAGTAGTTTACGTTTCGATTTAGGTAAGAGATAGAGTTGTAGAGTTATTCCAAAGATAGAAAGTCTCCGGACTATAAATATGTACCTAAGGTTATTGAGAAAAGGAGGACAATCACGTTCACAACAAACACAATCTCGGCGCATCGCCACCCCTTGTTTCTAGGGTTTTTCTCGGGTAAGTGCCATGCTGCCTAGATCGCATCTTGCGATCTAGGCAGTATCTACTTATGCGATTATTTGGTGTTACTCGTACTGAAGCCTTGTTGATGGCGAGTAACACTATTATCATAGATTTGTTTAGGCTAGCATCGGTACTTTTTGCTATGATCGTTTAGATATGCTGCCTCTAGTTATCTCGCCGCCTTTGCACCTTTTCCCGGGTGTAAGGGTGGCACTTTGCTTGATCTTTATTTAAGTCGATTTGATCTGTTATAGTTGTGCCTTGTTCTCCAAGGTTTAGTTTGATATCTACATGATCAGGCCTTGCAAACGGGTTGAACGATCTAGTAGTATGGAAGATATGGTTTACCAATCCAAGAGGAGTTGTTCCGGGAATTAACGTTACGTTGGTTTTTAGGCCTTCTCTAGGATTGGTTTTCTATTATCTTTTGTATCTACCAGGCTCAATTACGTGTAGGACGTTCCAATTATGTAGTGAAAACGTTAAACTATCGTAGATCGATTTAACTTGTAATGATGAAGCAAAACCCCATGTTATCATAGATCTAATGCAGAACCATGGGTTAATCGGCTCTAGGAGCCGATTCACAGGGAAACCTGGGAGCCGGTCACGGCTCGAATTTTACGTATACTTGTTTACCATGCAGGAAACCAATCGAAGCAATCCTTCACCTTCCTGACCAGGTATAGGTCAGGTGGCACGCCCTCGAACCAGCCAGGACGTGTGCCGGAGTTTTGCGGGCCGTTGCCCGAGGGACCAGGGCCCACCAGCAGTCCTGGGAGCCTCCCGGCTCTCCGTGTTGCCCGTCGCTGCTCGCCGGTGGGTTTTGGCAGGCAACACATTCTGGCACGCCCGGTGGGACTCCTTCAACAACGTCTACATCAACATCCGACGCTGCGATGGAGAACAGACCGGTCACGTACGACGATCTGCCTGAGGAGCACAAGGCGAAGTATGATGATATCAAAGCTCTCTTCGAAGCCGATCTCATCGGCTCTTTTGAGAGGACTCGTAAACATGGTATCAGGTGGAAAGGATTTTCACCTGAAGGTGCTCTTGATGAGGTGGATCTATCTGTTCCTTCAGAGGAGCGCACCAGAGCTCTGCGACAGGAAGTCAATTACATGGTGGCTCATTCTCTTCATCGCCATTCTGAGAGCCTAGTGAACGCTTTCGAGCGTGTCGCGGTTCGCGTAGTTCAGGAGATCATGAAACATCAGTACTCTCCGTCGGGGCCTACTCTAGGGACTCACCAGGGAGAGAGACCGCTCCAGACTAGGCCGCAGCTGCCATTCACGCTTGCAGCTCCGGAGCCACCAGGGGCACCGGCGTACGTCATCTACAAGGTTGGAGGTGACCCTGGCGATTACCAATTCCTGTTTGAACCACCTAAAGAGGTCCCACATGGATATGTGTGCACTTACGTGCCGGACTGCAATAACCTGACGCGCACGAACCAGGTGGCAACTGCAGGGATTTCTGCAACAGGAGTTTCTGGAGCAGGGGCTTCGGGAGCAGGTATTTCCGGAGTAGGGATGTCTGGGATGGACGCTGATAAACAGGCATGGCTAGCCAAGTACGCCACCGGAGTGAGTTCTGAGAATTTAGCCCCTGCAGCTCAAACGGTGGAGCAAATCCGTACCATATTGAGAGACCAATTCGGCTTCGTGCCGAAGAGAAGGACAATCGGCTACTCCAAGCCGTACCCCAACGAGTTTGATCTGATTCCGCTGCCACCCAAGTATCGGCTCCCTGAGTTCTCAAGGTTTAGCGGATCAGAAGGGTCGAGCTCGATCGAGCATGTGAGCCGATACCTGGCACAGTTAGGCATGATTTCAGCATCAGATCAGTTACGCGTAAGGTTCTTTGCGCAATCTCTGACAGGACCAGCTTTTGGGTGGTACAACTCGTTGCCACCGGATTCTATCCAGACCTGGAAGCAACTGGAAGAGCAGTTCCACATTCAGTATCATTCAGAGGCTACCGAGGCTGGCATTGCAGACCTGGCACAGGTGCGGCAAAAGCGGGGAGAAACTGTAGCCGAGTACATCCAGCGCTTCAGGACTGTCAAGAACCGATGTTACTCAGCTCGGTTAACTGAAAAGGAAGCAGTCGAACTAGCAGCGTTGGGTCTCTCAGCACCTATCAAGGATCTGGCTTTCCAAGTAGAGTACAACTCGTTGGCGCACATGGCCCAGAAGCTGACAATGTATGAACAGCGCCACCCTGAGTTGTACCAAGACAAGTTCAAACGTCCGATAAGCCTGGTCAATGCAGAAGAAGAAGATCCTACACAAGACCAGGAGGTGGCCGTGGCTGAATGGGCTCGGGGGGCAGATCCTGTGTCCTGCAAATGGGTAAAACAGCAAGGGCCTGCAAGAGGGTTCGATTTCGACGTGAGCAAAGCTGAGCAGATATTCGATTTACTGCTGAAAGAAAAGCAGCTGAAGTTACCCGAAGGCCACAAAATCCCTACGGCTCAAGAGATGAACGGGAGACCTTACTGCAAGTGGCATCACTCGTTCACCCACACCACCAATGACTGCAAAGAGCTACGTCGCCAGATCCAAACGGCGATAGAACAAGGCCGTCTGATCCTTGGGCAGTTCGCCATGAAAGTAGACACAAACCCATTTCCCGGCGTCAACATGGTAGAACACAGCCAGTCCATGAGGCGTCAGTTGGATTTCTCGTTCGATGTTAATATGGCAGGACCTGTGTACCACCGTGGCGCATATAAGGAGGAAGACGGTCGCTCTCGGGGCAGAGAAAGAGAGGAGGCCGGTCCACGTGACCGGCCCCGTTATGATGACAGGCGGTATTTGACCGAGGAGCAAGTGAGAAGCGTGCGATATCAGAAGCCACACTCCACACATCTCCTTAACAAGTACGAGCATCAGTACGACCAACGTCGGCGGCACGAGAGAGATGGTGAAGGATATGAGCACCTCGCTAGTAAAAAGCCGAAGGAAAAAGAAGGCGTAGATAAACATTGGGATTGTCCTTTCTTCAAGTATTGCTGGGACGCAGGAATGAGCCGATTGCCTACAATCGACAACTGCCCAGAATGTGGACAGCAGAAGGATGACTCAGGTCCAGTCTCAGTGTTCAAGCGCCTAGGGCCTCTCCCTCCTCGAGCGAAAGACTTCGAGGAGCCAATGGGTGGAAAAGAAGAAGACAGATATCACTGGCCAAGGTGGTGCCCCGATGGACTCAGGCACACCCAAAAGCGTCGAGTTCAGCGGCTGTGCAACTTGGAGGAGGCCGAAGCGCAGTACCTCCACGCTTTAAGGAAAGCACGGCCCGATCTGGCCGTGAAAGTGCAGCAAACCTTGGAAACGGAGGCTCGTCCGAAAAGAAAAGAATGGCGCCCCAAACCAGTAAAATCCGATGCGAAGACATCGGCTGGCACAAACATGGTGTTTACACTTCCGTCAGAGTTCTGCGCTCCAAGAGCCAAAGAACTACCAGTGGCACAGTTTGACTGCGGCCCACGACCGGTCATCTTTGAAAAGCCACAAGAGAAGGGCTACAAACATCTGAAAGCCCTGTACCTGCGAGGTTATATCAATGGGCAGCCTGTCTGCAAGATGCTGGTTGACACCGGAGCGGCAGTCAATATAATGCCATACTCCATGCTACGGCGTTTGGGACGCTCCACTGCAGATCTGATCAAAACCAACGTAACGTTAAGCGACTTCAACGGCCAAACTTCAGAGACGCAAGGCGTTCTGAATGTGGACTTGACCGTGGGCAGAAAAACCATCCCTACGTCATTCTTCATCGTTGACAGCAAAAGCACCTACGCTGTCTTGCTGGGGAGGGATTGGATTCACGCCAACTGCTGCATTCCATCCACGATGCACCAGTGCCTGATACAGTGGGATGGAGATGAAGTGGAGGTCATTCATGCAGATGATTCTATCGAGATCTCCATAGCTGGCATGAACATCTGGGAAGCAGAAGACCAAGAGCCGATCTCTGGAATCAGTCTAGACGGCTGTGAGCGCATTGAAGCTACAAAAAACGGGGTGAGGCTGGTCTTATCCACTGGCCTGACAGAGTAGCAAAGTCCACGATCATACGTGGTACGGCCGATCCCTGCGATCGGCCACAAAAAATAAAAAGCAGCAATCTTACGACAAACAGATCATGTAGTCGTAGCAGGGAGATTCCCTGCCATTTTGAAACACAAACAAGGTGTAAACCGCCCTTGACTAATGCAATCAAAAAGGGGGCCGATTCAGGCAATCGGCCCAAATTATTTTGGTTACCCTCACCTACTGTTTACCCTGTGTTTAGCATCGATTTAACAGGTGACGGAAAGCTAGGGTATGGGTTTACATCCGCTGATGAACTAGAGGAGATTGACATCGGTCCTGGGGATAAGCCAAGACCAACATTTATCAGCAAGAAGTTAGATCCGAATCTGCGGGGTCCGATGATAGCATTGTTAAAGGAATATCCAGATTGCTTTGCCTGGGATTATACAGAGATGCCCGGGCTGGACAGGAGCATCATTGAGCATCGACTCCCGCTTAAAAAGGGATTTCGGCCATTCCAGCAGCGAGCACGACAGATGAAGGCCAAAATTTTGAAAGAAGTCAAGAAGGAGATCGAGAAAATGTTGACAGCCAATTTAATCAGGCCATGCAGGTATGCTGAGTGGATTTCTAGTATCGTACCTGTAGAGAAAAAGGATGGCCGCTGGCGTGTTGCCATAGATTTTCGGGATCTCAATAGAGCTACTCCGAAGGATGAATATCCGATGCCAGTAGCAGAGACGTTAATCAACGCAGCTGCTGGTCATAAAATCTTGAGCTTCATGGATGGCAATGCCGGTTACAACCAAATTTTTATGGCTCCGGAGGATATACACAAGACTGCATTCAGAGTCCCAGGTTCGGTGGGGTTGTTTGAATATGTAGTCATGACGTTTGGACTGAAGAATGCCGGCTCCACGTACCAAAGAGCCATGAATTACATTTTCCACGATCTGATCGGCAAGCTGGTGGAAATTTATATCGATGACGTGGTGGTCAAGTCAGCTTCAGTACAAGGACATCTGGACGACCTGCGACGCGTCCTGGACCGAACAAGGAAATTCGGGCTACAGATGAATCCAAAGAAGTGTGCTTTCGGTGTAACGGCCGGTCAGTTCTTGGGTTTCTTGGTCCATGAACGCGGAATTGAGATCGGCCTGAAAAGTCAGGAGGCAATGCGAACAATGAAGCCACCTACAACGAAGAAAGAACTGCAGTCTCTCATCGGCAAGATCAACTTCGTCAGAAGATTCATCTCCAATCTGTCAGGAAGGATAGAGTCGTTCATGGGACTGGTAAAGATTAAATCTGATGAAGAATTCCGCTGGGGGACAGAGCAACAACGAGCCTTCGACGAATTCAAAGAATATCTAACGAAGCCACCAGTATTGGTTCCGCCCCAGCCGGATAGGCCGTTCTACATTTACTTATCAGTAGCTGACACGTCCATCGCCTCGGTGGTGGTGCAGGTTTATGATGGTCTGGAGCGAGTTGTGTTTTACATCAGCAGAAGGATGCTCGACGCAGAGACAAGGTACCCTGAGATCGATAAGTTGTGCCTCTGCCTGTTTTTCACCTGCACCAAGCTGCGTCACCTCTTGCTCTCGGCAGAGATTATCATTATATGCAAATCAGATGTCATAAAGCACATGCTGTCGGCTCCTATGTTGAAAGGCCGACTCGGCAAATGGATGTTTGCATTATCGGAATTTGACATCCGGTACCAACCTGCGAAAGCGGTTAAGGGTCAGGCGTTAGCCGACCTTATTGCTGAAAGGATCAACACTGATATAGCAGCGCTGTCTATACGAGCGTGGGCTATGTTTTTCGATGGATCGGTTTGTGACGATGGGTGCGGCATCGGCGTGCTACTCGTGTCGCCCCGGGGGGCAACATTCTCCTTCTCCATCAGGTTATCTGCCCCTCGCACCAACAACGTCGCTGAGTATGAGGCGATACGCAAGGTAATGGAGTTGCTCATCGAAGCTGGAGCAGAAGCAGTGGAAATTTTTGGAGACTCCAAGTTGGTGATTTCTCAGCTCACGGAGGAATACAAGTGTGAGAGCGAGTCGCTCTTCCCATTATGGCTGCAATGCCGTGAGATGATGGCACAGTTCCGGTACATAAACTTCACCTGGATCCCGCGATCGCAGAATACCGAGGCGAATGATCTTGCACAAATGGCTTCAAGCTACAAGGACGTAGCAGAGGGAGCCGATGTTCAGGTACAGTTCCTAGACGCAGACGACTGGAGAGCCGATATCTTCAATTACTTGAAGGATTCGGCTCGGGGGGCACCTAAACGGATAAGGTACAAGGCCATGAAGTATGTGCTCATTGGGGACGACATGTTTTACAGGACTCTGGAAGGGTTATTACTCAAATGTCTGGGGACAGCCGAGGCCAATCGGCTCCTACATGAGGTACACGAAGGCGCCTGTGGAACTCACCAATCGGCTCACAAGATGAAGTGGTTGATCAGGCGATCAGGGTTTTATTGGCCTACCATGCTGGAGGACTGTTTTAAGTACTACAAAGGGTGTCAAGCATGTCAGAGATTTGGAAAAATTCAGATGGTACCCGCGTCAGCAATGAACCCCATCATCAAGCCTTGGCCATTCCGAGGTTGGGGCATGGATATGATTGGCAAGATCAATCCTCCGTCAAGCAAAGGCCACATGTGGATTTTGGCCATTACGGATTATTTCACTAAATGGGTGGAAGCCGTCCCTATGAAGTCAGTAAGCTCGAAGGATGTTGTCGATTTTGTGAAAGAACACGTCATTCATAGGTTTGGGATTCCCCAGACTATCACGACCGATGGAGGTTCGGTCTTCACTTCTCACGAGTTCAGAAAGTTCTGTGAGGACACAGGGATTAAGCTGATTCGATCATCTCCATACTATGCTCAAGCAAATGGGCAAGCTGAAGCGTCCAACCAGAGCCTTATCAAGCTGATCAAGAGGAAAATCGATGAGCACCCTAGGCGTTGGCACGAGGTTTTGTCAGAGGCTTTATGGGCTTACCGCATGTCATGTCATGGAGCGATAAAAACCTCGCCATACCATCTAGTCTATGGACAAGAAGCCGTATTGCCCTGGGAAATTACGGCTGGATCGAGACGTGTCACTTTTCAGAACGATCTAACGACTGAAGAATATGCGGCCCTGATGAGTGACAGTGTTGAGGATCTGACTGAGCTTAGGCTATGGTCGCTTGAGAAAATCAAAGAAAACAAGGCCAAGGTAGCTCGTGCATATAACAAGAAGGTGAGACCGAAGGAGTTCCACGTTGGCGATTTGGTATGGGAAGCTGTATTGCCATTGGGAACTAAGGATGCAGCATATGGTAAATGGTCTCCGAATTGGCACGGGCCATACAGAGTTGATCAGGTCTTGAGGGGGAACGCGTATATGCTGGAGGAGCTGGATGGCGTGAAATTCCCAGTGGCTGTCAACGGTCAGCATCTCAAGAAATATTTCCCAAGCATGTGGGATGATGGACAGTGAGATATGGGGGCCGATACATGAAATCGGCCAATAAAAACAAAAATATATATATTTCCCAAGCATGTGGAATGATGGACAGTGAGATATGGGGGCCGATACATGAAATCGGCCAATGAACAAAATATACAGCCGATGCACAGTCATCGACTCTAGAGGTTCAAACTGTTACAAGCAGGTGCCAGTTTACATAAACGAGCTACTGAAGAAATGCCTCGAAGGCGTGGAGGGCGTCAGCACGGACACGGTCCACCTCGGCGATCTCGGCTTCGTCATCTTCGTCCTTGCCCGTCACTAACTGCTTGTTCAGGGCACGTATTTCTGCCAGATCGGTCTTCAGTTGAGCCTTGAGGCTTTCTGCTTCGTCTTGGGATCGGGCGATGGATTCTTCCTTGTCGCGAATGAGCTGTTTTGTCGCCCGGACTTTCTCTTCAAGATCTTCCAACTCCCTTTTTAAGGATGCAAGCTCGGCGGTACTGACAGAGGTGTCAGTTTTGGCATCCAGAGACGCCTTTTTCTCGTTGAGCTGCTGACATCTGTCTGCAATATTGGCCTTCAGCGGGAGTTGGGCACGACGCAGGTTGATCCTTTCACGAGCTAGCTTCACCCTTGACCCGTAGAAAGACAGAGTTACAACGGGCCAAAGCTTCACCTGCAATGCTACTGGGAGTTGGTCTTTTATTTCAGCAAGAACGCTCTTCACCTCCTCAGAACCCTCGATAAGCTCTTCGATCGGGGAGGACAGCAGGGTTTTAAGACGCTGGAATTGAGGTAGAACAGCCCTGGCTTGTGGTTCATCGGTGGCGACAGAGGGAGTTGGTTCGATGGATTCAGGGTCGAACGTCAACAAGCCTGAAATATCACAACCCTGGCAGCCCGAAAAAGCGTCAGTATGCGTCCAACAGAGAAGAATTGGCCGAAAGAAGCTAACATACCTCTCCTAAGATCGAGGGGATTGCAGATGACGAGGCAATCGGCTTGTTGGTAGTTGCTGGAGGCTTGGCTAAATTGGTAGCCGTTTCATCTGCACCTTCGGGGATTGCTAGATCCGGCTTGGCTAAAGGCATCGGCACTGCCCCAACTTTTCCACTAGAAGCGTCAGTCGTCTGCATGGAAGGTGTTTAGCCGATGTAAATGTGGATAAATCGGCAGATGAAAAGAAGTAAGTGGTGAGAGCATGAAGAGTGATGATTTTCGGAACCTCCTGGCTCGACGAAGAAGCTTGCAGTCCTTTGCGAGCTCTCTTGGGACCCACAGCTGGCCCCGCCTCGACTGATGCTCGGGGGGCAGCAGGTTCAGGAACTGGCCTTTTCCTGGGAGCCGATGGGGGCACATCTGGCTGGTTTGGTGTGGCAGTCCTCTCAGAGTCTGTTGGGCTCGACTCTCTTTGATCGGGTTGTGTGTCCTCGTGGGAGGTGTCTTCGACGGAAGCCTGCAAGAGAAGGAAAGTTATTAGACACGAGCATGTCTGCAAGAATGGAAGAATGAGAGAAATCAACCAAGGCATGGATCAGCGTACATGCGAGCTTTCTGGAGAAGGGCTCCGGCGCCTCAGAGTCTTCCTGGCAGCTACCTTCTTCACCACCGTTCTTGTTTTAGTTGGAACTTGAGGGGCCGCTGACCTTGAGGTTACTTGCTTCTTAGAAGCTGATTGTGGTGTTATCGGCTGGTTCTGCATCATGACCCTTTTCAAAGGTGGCGAGTTTTTGCAGAAAAGAACCACAGGAGCTGGCGGAAAGAACTCAAAGGGGGAGCCATCACTGTGCGTAGGTTCAGGGCCATCTTGTTGCTGCAAAGAGAAAGAGTGGGTTAGTAGAAGAGTCATTTGTGAGCTGCATCAAGAAAATAGTGGTACCTGTTCCACGGGGATGTCATAGTCAGCATCGAGCTGTTTCAGCAACGGTCCCAGAGCTCTCCTGAAGGCGTGAGTCTTCCACATCGACCACCAGTCTTCAAAGCCATCGGTGGACGAGGCGAAGGTGAGGTCGTTGGGAATTGGGATGGTCAGAGCATCAAAGAAGGAGTAACACCTTTGACTGGTGAGAGGATCAGGCAGGTCGGCTCTGCTCTCCGTAAGATGGTGGAGAAAGAGATGGGGAGGTACTTGTCCAAGGCCAAATTGCCGAGCCACTATGACCGGCTGGTAGAATTCGTACCCAGGCTTGATGATTCTGTTGGATGTACTCATGCCAACTGGAAGGAAACAGGGACGGATCACAATGGAAAAGAGTTGCCGGGTGCTGGTGTCATCGGCAAAGCTGTCTAGCCTGAAGGAGATGGGATTTTCAAAATGTTCCGATTCTTCCATGTAAGGGAAGAAGGTAGGATTATCCAGGCCTTGGAAGAAAATACTGAACCACTTGGAAGCTTCCTGAGGGGATAGTTTACTACCTGGCAGCCTATACAAAGCTTGGCCATAACTGGTGCATCTGATCTGCCTTCCTTTGACGTCTGGAAAGGTGCAACTCGCCAAAAGGGGGAAGTTTGGGATGTGGTTTTGAAAATACAGCTGAGCCCATTGCTGGATGAACCACCCAGGACCACCTGTTTTGACTGCTATGCCAGAGAACAGCTTGACAGACATCAACTGGAGATATCGGTAGACCTCTCCAAGGAACAGTTTGCCGATGCCAAGTTGAGTGCCTTTAGCAAGTTCATAGGCCAGGGAGAGATAATTCTTGGTTGGAGCAAGGGAAGGGCCACAGAATATGAAATGTTCTAGCCAGAGGTTGAGGAAAGCCGTGTGTTCTTTCTCGGTGACAGGACCCCTATTTTTCATGTGGCTTTGAATATATGCGCCCCAGTTCGTGCATTCTGTTTTGGAAGACAGTTTGTAGGGGACTTTGGTCAGTTTAAAAGCAGAAGGGCTGGGTGATGTAACATCCAGACCAATAATCATCACCACGTCTAACAGGGTTGGTGACATAGGGCCATGACCGAACATGAAGCAATTCAGAGCGTCAGACCAGAAGTAGCCGATGGTTTTGAGAAGATTCTCATGTTTCTGAAGAGGAGACAATGACAAATGCAAGGCATCGGCTATTCCCGTGGTTTCCCATTGGGATTGGTAAGCTCTAGCTACCCTGCTGAACCAAGTGACCCAATGTTCAGGAGGATTAGGCCAGGCTCGCAAGCAGTCGGCCCAAGGGTTTAAATCTAGGTCTTGGCTTACGAAGGGGATCCGGTTTGCTTCGCAAGAAATCAGATGGGCAGGACTAGATGTTGTACGGGGGCCAAGGCAGAGAGAATTTGGGAGAGAAGGATGTGGCAGCAGGATGTCTGAAACCTAGAAAATTTAATAATGGAATAAGGCATTAATTCAGGTGTTCGCCATTAATTCTAGCATCGCGTTCAGACTGGGGGAGTAGGCGTACCTTCAGACCGGAGACCTCTGGGTTGGTGTTGGACGATTCCGCCATCTAGTTTGCTGGCGGAGATGGATCCGTGCAATTGGGGATCGAGGGGTCTTGTCGCTGTGAGCTCGATTTGGTCGATGAGCGATTGGAGATCTGGGTCGCCCTTTTTGAAGAGGGTCGCAGGTTACCGTTTGAAACTGGAAAGTGGTCGCTCAGATTTGTCTAAGTATGCGACCGAACTTGACCTTGTCAACGTTTTTGGGAAAGCCGATGTTGTACCATCGGCTCTTTGGGCCGTGACTTGGTTGACTGTATGAGCGCAGCAGGGTAAAAGCCGATGCGTTGCTATCGGCTTCTGGAACATCGACCTATGTGACTATCGGCGAAATTGGGTCGGAAAAGCAATCTTCGAGTTGGAAAAGCAATCTTCGTTCATTCAAAAGGCGATTATTTACAAAAGGAGCTGATTGCTTACAAAAGGAAATCTACTACTACTACTACTACTACTACTACTAATTCCTAATCTAGAGGTCGAGGTCGTCGCCGCTGTCTTCGCCGTCGTCTTGTTCGCTGTCATCAGCGCTGCTGCCGGCGTCGTCTTCGCTACTGCTGATCCAGATGCCAGCGGGGGCCTCCTCGTCCTCGTCGTCGTCTTCGGTGTCCTCGCTGGACCCGGCGCGGAAGTACTTCACCGGCTAGTACTCGTCGGGGGAGTTGTCCTCCTCCGCTTCCTCCTCCTCGTCGGAGGAGTCGACGCCGTCCCAGGACAGGCGTCGTCGGTGATGTCCGCTTCCAGTTCCCCATCGGCAAGGAACTGCAGGTCCTCCTCGCCATCAGTCAAGGACTCGTCGTCCTCGGACCAGGTGGCGAAATCCCAATCCCTCTCGTCCCACCATTGTGGGGCGAGAGTGTTGTATGCCGCCGTGGGCGGGTGCTCTGGCGTCGACTCCCGGTCGCTCATTGTGTTGGAGGCTTGGGAGGACAGGCCAGATGAAGCAGAGGAGGCCATGGCGGAGGAAGAGGGTTTTTTCGGCGGAGGAAGAAGGGTTTCTTGGTTGCTAGAGGAAGATGGGGCTGCAAACTGCTCAGATGAATATAAATAAGGTGAATAGTATGAAGTGGTTCAATGCTATAGCGGTTTCCCAGAATGTGCTGCCGAAATTGTCAAATCATGCACTGCGGAGAAGTGGAGAAGACAGGGCATCATGATGAGGGGGTGGCGTGACGATTCTGTTCTGCAACGCATTCTGGCAACGCGTAACCCGATACAGAAAAAAAGAGGAGAAGGAAAAAACAGAGTGGTTTTGGAATTATTATTGCCAAAACCAGGGGGGCATGTGTTATCGCCATATTTTGGCCAAAGGAGGAGTTGGGCCGCAATCAAGATGGGCTTAGAAGATACGTATATGCAGCGTGTTGTTGAATCGGCCTCGTGCGTTGATTTGGGCTAAATTGCCCGTGTATCTTATATTGTAGTAGTTTACGTTTCGATTTAGGTAAGAGATAGAGTTGTAGAGTTATTCCAAAGATAGAAAGTCTCCGGACTATAAATATGTACCTAAGGTTATTGAGAAAAGGAGGACAATCACGTTCACAACAAACACAATCTCGGCGCATCGCCACCCCTTGTTTCTAGGGTTTTTCTCGGGTAAGTGCCATGCTGCCTAGATCGCATCTTGCGATCTAGGCAGTATCTACTTATGCGATTATTTGGTGTTACTCGTACTGAAGCCTTGTTGATGGCGAGTAACACTATTATCATAGATTTGTTTAGGCTAGCATCGGTACTTTTTGCTATGATCGTTTAGATATGCTGCCTCTAGTTATCTCGCCGCCTTTGCACCGTTTCCCGGGTGTAAGGGTGGCACTTTGCTTGATCTTTATTTAAGTCGATTTGATCTGTTATAGTTGTGCCTTGTTCTCCAAGGTTTAGTTTGATATCTACATGATCAGGCCTTGCAAACGGGTTGAACGATCCAGTAGTATGGAAGATATGGTTTACCAATCCAAGAGGAGTTGTTCCGGGAATTAACGTTACGTTGGTTTTTAGGCCTTCTCTAGGATTGGTTTTCTATTATCTTTTGTATCTACCAGGCTCAATTACGTGTAGGACGTTCCAATTATGTAGTGAAAACGTTAAACTATCGTAGATCGATTTAACTTGTAATGATGAAGCAAAACCCCATGTTATCATAGATCTAATGCAGAACCATGGGTTAATCGGCTCTAGGAGCCGATTCACAGGGAAACCTGGGAGCCGGTCACGGCTCGAATTTTACGTATACTTGTTTACCATGCAGGAAACCAATCGAAGCAATCCTTCACCTTCCTGACCAGGTATAGGTCAGGTGGCACGCCCTCGAACCAGCCAGGACGTGTGCCGGAGTTTTGCGGGCCGTTGCTCGAGGGACCAGGGCCCACCAGCAGTCCTGGGAGCCTCCCGGCTCTCCGTGTTGCCCGTCGCTGCTCGCCGGTGGGTTTTGGCAGGCAACAGAATTATGGTTTGGGAAGAAACCTAAATTGTCGTTCCTTAAAGTTTGGGGATGCGAAGCCTATGTAAAGAAGTTACAGCCGGACAAGCTTGAACCCAAAGCGGAAAAATGCGTCTTCATAGGATACCCGAAGGAAACTATTGGGTATACCTTCTATCATAGATCCGAAGGCAAAATCTTCGTTGCCAAGAATGGATCTTTTCTAGAGAAGGAATTTCTCTCGAAAGAAGTGACTGGAAGGAAAGTAGAACTCGACGAGGTTGTCGAACCTTCTCTCGAAATTGCGAGTAGCGCAGCACCGGAAGAAGTTCCTGTGGTGCCTGCACCAATTAGAGAGGGAGCTAATGATGGTGATCATGAAACTTCGGTTGAAGTTGCTACAGAGCCTCGGAGGTCAACGAGAACTCGTACCACTCCAGATTGGTATGATCCCGTTATGAGTGTCATGTTGGTGGACAACACCGATGACCCCGAGACATATGAGGAAGCGATGATGAGCCCAGATTCCAATAAATGGCAAGAAGCCATGAAATCCGAGATTGGATCCATGTACGAAAACCAAGTATGGACTTTGGTGGACTTACCGGATGGCCGAAAGGCTGTCGAGAACAAATGGATTTTCAAGAAGAAAACAGATGCTGATGGTAATGTTACTGTCTATAAAGCTCGACTTGTCGCAAAAGGGTTTCGACAAATTCAAGGAGTTGACTACGATGAGACTTTCTCACCGGTAGCGAAGCTAAAGTCTGTGAGGATTATGTTAGCAATCGCTGCATATTATGATTATGAGATATGGCAGATGGATGTCAAAACAGCATTCCTCAATGGAGATATTGATGAAGAGTTGTATATGATGCAACCCAAAGGTTTTGTCGATCCTAAAGATGCTAACAAGGTATGCAAACTTCAATGGTCTATCTATGGATTGAAGCAAGCATCCCGAAGTTGGAATCAACGTTTTGATAAGGTAATCAAAAGTTTTGGTTTTATACAAACTTATGGAGAAGCTTGTATTTACAAGAAAGTGAGTGGGAGCTCTGTAGCATTCTTAATACTATATGTGGATGACATATTGTTGATTGGGAATGATGTAGACCTTCTTAATAGTGTCAAAGAATATTTGAATAATAGTTTTTCAATGAAGGATCTTGGCGAAGCAGCTTACATATTAGGCATAAAGATTTATAGAGATAGATCGAAACGCCAAATATCATTGTCACAGAGTACATATTTGGACAAAGTTCTAAAGAGGTTTGGAATGGAAGAAAGCAAGAAAGGGTTCTTGCCCATGTTGCCCAATACGACCTTGAGTAAAACTCAAAGTCCGACATCGGCAGAAGATAGAGAAAGGATGAGTAAGACTCCCTATGCATCAGCCATAGGATCTCTAATGTATGCCATGATATGTACTAGACCCGACATCGCATATGCTGTTAGTCTAACTAGCAGATATCAAAGTGATCCAGGAGTGGATCATTGGACAGCGGTCAAAAACATCCTTAAGTACTTGAGAAGAACTAAGGATATGGTTCTTTCTTATGGAGGTAGAGGTCTCAACCTTTAATAAGGTAGAGATCCCTGTGTTTACAATGCTAGTCCCTGGATCAATAGCTAGCATCCACAGTTAAGATGTAATATCAAGAAACAAAGGTCATAATACAACTTTATAACCAGGAATAAAATAATTCATTACATCTTACATAGCTCATTTGGCTATCTCATTATAATGCAGCAGAAATAACTATAGCATGGAGTCCTTCATCTTCAAAGTGCCACAGGCAATCATGTTGGTTGTAGACTTGTAATCCTAATCAACACACTTCACTAACGTTAAACAAACCTGCAACATAACAAGTTGCAGCCACAAGGGTCAATACATTTGAATTGTATTGGCAAGTTTCACTACTATGTAGAAATAAGTGGATCCTATCAATACATGCATATTTGGCTAAGTAGGGTTTAGGCTCATTTGCAGAAAGCAATATAGTTTTATCCTATCTTTTCAAAATAGTTTTGATCTTTTGACAATATTTCTGAACTCCTTAGAAAACTCCAAGTGCTTCTAATCCCTTGTTGACACCATCAAGTTTTACTTTGAGAAATTGGAATGTCGAGATCTTCCATAGCTTCAGGCCTTAGTTGCTCAGAGTTGTCCATAACCGGGGACACGGCTAAGTACTTAGAATTTGATCTTCTGCAGAAGTTTTACACTTTACCCACATGACACAATCTCGTCTTGACGCCACCAGTGGCCGCTGGATAAGTACACACCAAATGGAGTACCAGCAGATCAAGAATGTGACAAAGTCTTTCCATAGAAGTCCTCCCAATACACAATGCTAGCTTGTCTACCAGGCACCAATGTATGGATATATTTCCAATACACAATTCTAGTTAACCTGAAGATGCCAATACAAGGGTCTTCCACTATGTAGTTGACTAAGCCAGAGCCCATTTAGCATGTGGCTGTACACGAAAGCCACTGTACGAGAAACTTGTTCAATCTCTAAGTCCCTGGATGGTTTTCTTCTAGTGCACATACAAAAAAAGATAGCCATATAAACATGGTTCCCTTTGTTACCACCTTGTCCAAAACTTGAGTATCCTCTTTCCACCCAGGTGGTTCATTGAGTACTTGTTTTATTATATAAAACATATATTTTTCCAACACTTCATATAATCATGATATGATATTCCACCCCAAGTCTATAGCAGGGCTAAGGATACTACAACTACAATGTTTTCACTAAGGAAGATATAAGGATATCCTAATGGGTTTTAGCATAGCATAAAAATTATAGTAGTCCTATCATGCATACTACAAAAATCCACTAAGTGTAATAAAAATAGTAGGACATGGATGATAGTGTCACTTGCCTTTGTAGTTGGTGGTGTTGGTACACTCTTCGCAATAACACACTTGACAATCAACACAATATCAAGCAAAACAACCAAGACAAAACAATCACAATATCAATAGTAATGACAACACAAAAATCATGCAAAGTATGCAAACATGCAAGATGGCAATTTTTATTGTACAAATTGTTATAACAAGGCTCTAAACATTACTAAGTGATTTTCTAAACATGAAATACCGAGCATGTCTACACTTTGAACAAACATAAACCAAGCTAAGTAGAGTGCGGCATGGCAGTAACCAATAATTAACATGGTTATGCTACCAAAGGGACTACAAGTAAAAAAAATACCTAGCCGAGTGACATGCAATAAATCTAGACTGTATGAGTAAAATAACACTCGATGCATCTGTCCTACTAGCAAAATGAGGAAACAATACTAGTCAAAGTTTACTAATAGACTGACAATAAAATATTCTGACACTGTCTACTGATGATAACCAAAATAATTAACACAATAGAAAATATGTAAGATAGCACTTGATTTAGTCTAGCAAATATATTTATAGCTAGGCATGTCTAAACGGATGCAAAATAGTCCAAAAAAACAAGTCTTCTAATTATACCAAATAAACTTGTAACTAAGCACGCATATATATATTCCGGTTACAAAAACTATCATACTAAACCAGCAGATGGAATTCAGTTAAAAGTGATACAAATAATCCAACTAGACAGACAAACTAACAACGGTGCAACATGCAAACACACGGACAAGTCCATCCGTTCATGGCTAGCTAGTAATACACATGAGTTAAATACATCGTTAGTAACCGAACTTGTTCGACAAATTCAATACAATCACCGTACACCCGAAATACAAATTTACGGTCACTAAATACACATTGAAGCTTCATGCACGGTCACCGCGCTCACCGTATCATCGTATTTGCTTACGTGGTGTGCTGAGGAACACCATGTCAGGTAATATAATAGGGAGATAAGAATAGGCAGCTAGAGGAGGGCGTTTTTGCAAAAATTCCATCCCCTTCCCTGACTCGCGCCGCCGCCTACTGCTGTTCTAGCCGATGTTGGCCGACCCCGGCGGCGACGCACTCCGGCGAGGCTCCGCCTAAACCTACGCTCGATAGGGTGACAAGCATGCTCGGGCGGCGTTCGGGTAGAGCTGGCACTTGCGTGCCACGAGGATTGCCCATCCGCGGCCACCCAGGAACATGGCCCATCACGTTGGAGTAGATGCCCAGCGCCTTGGCCTAGTGCTTGACGCAAAGCAGTGTTGTGCGAAAGGCGGCGGCGTCCAGGACGAGACACGGGATCTTGTCGGCAACACGCACGACGTTGAGGCTGCGGCCGGTGGCTAGGTCCATGCCGCGGAGCACGGAGCAATCGCGCTGGTCGATGTCCTTGGACACCATAGGGAGGCTGACGCTGGCGTAGAGGAGGTCCACCGGCACGCCGCGCAACCTCAGCTTGATCACCGGCACGTGCGCGCGGGGCTCAGGCTGTAGCTCCGTTACCGCCTCTGTCTCGGCCAGCACGCCGCCCAGCACGTCGAAGAATTCATGGTCCCGTCCGATGTAGGAGGGGCCGACGACGACATCGTCGATGTCAGAGCCGCAACCGCTCCATCAACCTCTTCGGCCCATCGCGTCCTCGCGACGGCTCAGCGCGCTAGCTCCACCGGCAGGGTCAAGGCGCGACGCTCCGCCTCGCGTAGGAGGCCGCGGCAAGTTCAATAGGAAGCTGGTACCTCCTGTGCAGACATGTGTAGAAGGTTGCCGCTGCGCACGGACACGAGGATGAGGTTGTGCCGCTGCACACACACGAGGATGGGGCTGCCGCAAAACCTGCTGTGTGACATGGCAACGGCACCGGCCAGGGGCTCGCCGGCGAGCCTGTGGCACGGGAGAAGTGGATTGAGGCGGAAAGGGGATGGCAATCTTATCTCTGCCATTTTTTCAATTTAGCCATGTTCTTTTTTATGTTTTGAAAATAGTCCCTGTGAATGGTTACTATCTGATATATGGGGTCAACGTAGTGCCACATCAGCAAATACGACGATGTACCAGCTCCAGTGACCTTGTGTGAAGCTCTGCCGCATATTCAATGACCGTAAATTTGTATTTTTGATGTACAATAACTGTATTGAATTTGTCAGACAAGTTCAGTTACTAACGATGAATTTAACTCAATACACATATACAATCAATTTCAAAATAGATTGATCAACCACGATTGTACTCGTATACAACTACACGTATGGGTTCCTAGTGTTATTTTGGATGGTTTCCAAGTTGGGCTCAAGATCAACAAACGTGTGTATGGTAGTCTAATATATTCATGCCATCGGATGACATTTGGTTCACCGGCACCACGGTCAACTACAAAACTGCGGCTAAAAACTATGTCTAGGAGGTAGATACCATCTAGTCTAACGTGTGGGTGCAAGAAAAACGGCAGGTGCTCACCGAGTGTGATGAAATCTTCCGAGGAAGTCGCCAAACTGAGCTGCAACGATGGTGAAGTACGTCGTCGGCGATCCACGACTTAATCTTCTAGCCTGACTAATCTCCACTCCTCCTCTTCAAGGTCACGTTGCAGCAGCAGCTCGTCCTTCTGTTGCCGAAGTAGTCGGGAACGTGGCGTTCGACGGTGATCTAAGTCGGAGCTCCACCGGAGTAGTTCATGGGGCAAGCTATATGGGCGGTCTGGCGACAGCAATGTGAAACAAGATGCAGATTGTCGTTTTGGTATTATATAGAAGGGAAGGCGGTGCGCTCTAATTGATAGAATTTAATTAGAGAGGTAATGGACGGCAGTTTGTGGTGGCGATTTATGGCTGGCATTTCACTTGGCAGCGTTAGTGCGGGAGAAGAAAGGCTGCATGACGCTTTGGCGTGATGGCGTGCAGACGTTTTGCTAGGCTGGCTGGAGGGTCGGACGCAATGCTGGGACTTCGTCCTGTGCGCGTGTGTACATGCGAGTCGTGCTTGTGCTGGTCGAGTTGGGGTCTTAGAGGGTTGGCTCACGTGTTGGAGCGATTTGGCGTTTGGGACAAACATAAGACGCTTGGGATAAACACAAGGAATACATTAGTACAAAAAAAAAAAGACACGAGCCAGGAAAGCAGCAACGTAACTATTGAACCTTCCAGTATTCATCGTATACGGAAATGAAAAGAAATAGAAGAAGAAGGATTGAGAAAGAATCGATTTGGTCCATTAATTAATAGGACAGGTTAAGTATAAGAGGTCAGCAAGAAATATGGCATGCACGTGTGACTGTCCATAGACACCAATGCTCAAGGAGATTTTGGAGAAACAATTAAATAGAAAATAGCAAATCAAAACCAGATTGAAATAATACAAAGTAATTTTGAAAAATTAATATCCTTTCTTTTTTGAATCGATTTCTTCTTTTCTTTTTCTGTTTTATTTTCTAGTTTCCAATTTGGCTCTTCACTTTGATTCAAATATGTATCAAACTTTTTTAGAAAATTTTATATAAAATATAATTTGATAGTTTACTCCAATTAAAGTATTTGATATTTTTTTAATAAAGTATAATTCATTTAAAAAAATTGAGCATCGCATGTACGCCTAGTTTTATTATTTTTATTCATTTTCCTTATAAAAACCATATCTTTTTATTTAAATATCTAAAAATGGTGATTCCAACTTTTATAATTTTATTTATTATATGTTTATTCTTTTTTTAAAATCCCTTTAGGATTCTATTTGTTCAAAATTGGTTTGATGTTTCTACTTGGAATAAAAAAAATATTTTCACCCTAAATTTCAACAATTATTTATTTTGTTTATTTGTTTTTCACATTTTAAAATTTGGAAAATTTTGTATGTGACAATGGATAAAAAGCAAGTGATCACAAGGATGAACAGTTCCATCCCCTAAATAATAATTATCCATAACACGATCAACAATACTTGTAGGTATCTTAAAAGGATCTATCTCAACAGGTGGTGGTTCATATACTACCCTAACAGTGGTAGTAGTTTTTCCAAACAGAAAACCAAGTGGGTTATCCATATTGGAAACAAAGCAACAAACAGAAACAAAAGGCAATACTCACAGTAGAAGTTTCCTTTACCAGTTCCACTCTTCAATAGCACTTCACTCCCCGGCAACGGCGCCAGAAAATAGTCTTGATGACCCACAAGTATAGGAGGTGTATCGCAGTACTTTCGATAAATAGGAGTGTCGATCCCAACGAGGAGCAGAAGGTGTTGACTAGTGGTATGGAGCAGGAAATCTCTGTAAATACTTAGCAAACGTATTTTTAGGGGTTTTCTGATAATGCAACAAAAAAGTACAAGTAATAAAGACAACGAACAACTGTAGCAACTGGCCCAATCCTTTCTTTGCAAAGGACAAGCCGGTGGAACTACTTATAAGGACCAAACGTTCTCGAGGACACATGGGAATTCTGTCAAGTGCTTTCACTTCCAATAGCTGAGTACTCTTCTTTGGTGTTGTAAGTGTTGTGTGGGTGAACCTGTGCTAACATACCGACCTTACTTGGACTAATACATACTTGTGATTAAACCCCCTGCAAGCATCCGCAACTACAGGAAAGTAATTAATATATAAACCTAACCACAGCCTTAAACTCTGAGATCCTACGCTCCCTTGTGCAAAGGTGTCCTAACGGGGGTTCAGGTTTCTGTCACTCCGACAACCCCACAATTAGTAGCCAAATACACAATGCATTCCCCTAGGCCCATAAATGGTGAAGTATCATGTAGTCGACGTTCACCTGACACCACTAGAAGAATAGCACCACAACTTAAATACTAAACTATTGAATAATAACTCAACACAAATCCACTACTAACAACATGACTTCTCCCATGTCCTCAAGAACTAAACGAACTACTCACAAGACATCATATGGATCAAGATCAAAGATGATATGATAATGGATAACAATCTGAACATAAACAATAATCCAATGGTTCCACTCATAAGCATCAACCCACCGGAAAAGTTTCCCCTAATGAACTAAGCAAGTATCCAACACGATTGTTACAGCGGGATGGAGTAATGATGATGGTGCTGGTGGAGATGATGGTGTTGATCCCGATGAAGCCTAGCTTGACGATGTTGTTGATGGCGACGGTCTCCCCTCTCCGGGAAGGAATTTCCCCGCCAGAAATCTGTCTGCTGGAGAGCTCTTCCTCTCTCGATGTTTTCTGCCCCACAGAGGCGACGGAAATATTGCTGTGGTCGCTCCCTTGGTATTAGGGTTCCGTAAGGAAGATATAGGGGAGAGGGTGTAGTCGGAAGCCGGGCAGGTGGGCCACATGATTGTTACAGCGGGATGGAGTAATGATGATGGTGCTGGTGCAGATGATGGTGTGGATGATGATGGCGATGATCCCGATGAAGCCTAGCTTGACGATGATGTTGATGGCGACGATCTCCCCTCTCCGGGAAGGAATTTCCCTGGCAAAAATCTGTCTGCTGGAGAGCTCTTCCTCTCTCGGTGTTTTCTGCCCCATAGAGGCGGCAAAAATATTTCTGTGGTCGCTCCCTTGGTATTAGGGTTCCGTAAGGAAGATATAGGGGAGAGAGCGTAGTCGGAAGCCGGGCAGGTGGGCCACACCTGCCCTAGGCGCGACCTAGGGAGGACCCGCGCCTAGGGGGTGTGGGCCCCGTGTGGCCCTTCTACGCCTCCCCTTCTGGCTTCCTCTGTCTTCTAGGAAAATATAATTTTATCATATTTTTCTGGTATTTTTCCGATCTTAGCGATATTGCATCAAAACACCTCTTTTTCCATCAGAATCCAGACTCGGGCAGTTCATCCTCCAAGAATCATCCAACATGGATAAACAAATGAAAATACATAAGTATTACCTCATAATAAGACATATATCAATGAATAGAGGAAAATTATGATATAGAATGGTGATGCAAATTGGACGTATCAGTCCTCGGTGATGCAAATTGGACGTATCATTCCTCCATGTATGTCTCGGCCGACATGCCGACCGGCATTTCGTCGAACATGTTGCACGCGTCGGCCTCGCCGTAGGTTGCCGAGCTTCCGCCGAAAGGCAGTGGGCCCCGGCCCAGCGCGGGGCCTGCATACGCCGGAGAGGTAGAGTAGGGGATGTTGATGTCGACGTTTGAAGGCCGAAGGAGGGCATGACGCCGGGTATGGGAAGACCACGTTCGGGTTGAACCCGCCGTCAAACTCGGGGGACGAGGAGTATCTCTGCGGAGCATTCGCATGGCTCTCCAAGAAGCCGGCTGGAGAGATCGGCGAGAATCCGGCCGACGAGCCGACACTTGCCTGGCTTCCCCACTGGGGGAGGAGGGATATGGCACCTCCATCATCGCCGCCCTCGTCGCCGCCGCCTGTTTCGCCTGGTTCGCCCTCATGGTCGCCTGGTCTTTCGTCGCTGCCGCCTGCTCTTGTTCTTGCCGGAGCTTCGCCATCTTCTTTCTGCCCTTCCCGTCGTCCGACGCGATCTTCCGGCTCTGCTCTTTGGCCGCCCACTCGGTGCAGGACATGCCCTCCGACTTTGTCGCCGGCGCTCTAGCCTTCTTCTCCCCCGAAGCCTCGCCGAGGTTTGATCTGGGTTTGACGAAACCCTTGGGTGGCACGGCAAGCGGGAGCTCGGCGAAGTGGCGGGAGTGGGGAGAATAGGGAAGAAAGGCGGGAGGGGGAGAAAGAAAAGGGTGGGAGCTTGGCGAAGCGGCGGGAGTTCGGCCTTTTCTCGCCGACAGAGCTGGACCACGCCTGTTTTCGCTGTGTCTGCCGTTCTCAGGACGTTTTCGGAAACCTGGGTACGGCCTGGGAAGTCCGGACTAAAGTTCGTCCGATCCAGACGAAAACAGGTTTCTGGGTATGTGACTAGACCGATTTTCAGCGTCTAGACCTATTTTCGATGTCCAAATCGGTGTGGTGTGTAGCCGAGTGGAGATGCTCTTGTACGATCGAGATCGATTACTCCGGTCCCGGTTCGATTCAAATGCTAGCTGCATGTTCTGCAGTTTGGTGGTCAGCAACGACGGCAGTAGCCACGTAATTTTTCTTGGCTGCTATCTGGATGCTGTGCAAGTATATATTTGCGATTAAGGTACGTAGCTGGTCGTTCGTGAAGACGAGTACTAGTATTACTGTTGACTTGGAACAAGTCTTCTGAATACATGTGCATCGATCGTGAAAGAAATGGAACGGGCCATTTCTTGCTGCTCCTGCAATTCTTCAGAAATTCTGAGTTCAGACAGCTTCGGTTTATTTGATAAAATAAAAAGGATGTGTATTTGCTAGTTCGCTCTCTGGTTGCGAAATGCGAATCTCGTATATTTGCTAGTTCGATGCAACCAAAGGCCGTTATCGTTTCTTCACACATACTCCGCATTACCTCACAGCTTCAAGACAAATGGAGCATCATGTTTCAAGCAGGAACATATGCAAACCGCACATACAGCAAGGTTGCTAGTTTATGAGGTTAAAGGAAAAATAATATGAGAGCGGACGAACCGAATAAAAATACGACCTTGTGATGACATATATTGTCTAGCTTTTTTTATCGGTTTGGACTTTTGGTTGCGTTGTCTAGTGCATGCAATTCAATATGGTATAAGAGCAGGAGGTCTTGGGATCAAATTCTGGCCAATTTGCAAAATTTAAGGAAAAAATATTGCGACTCCCAAAAATACGTCACAATAAGCCAAATGAAGAAAAACCAAATATATTGCCTAGCCATTTTCATTAGTTCGGACTTTTGGTTGCGTTGGCTAGTGCATGCAATTCAATACCTTGTTGGTATAAGATTGGCAAAACATGACAAAAATTGGCTTTTCGACCACATGTCAACGAAATCAGATGCCGTACGAAGACAACTCACGGCCTACGTATCTTATGACGCACTAGGAGTAAGTAATAGTAGCTGATGACAATCTAAAGACCGGTGGGTTTTAATTAAGAAAGGGTTTGATGCTGGGCTGACGATTTGTATATACAATGATCACCTATCTGACCTGAAACCAAGCTATCATCAACAACAACTTAAAAAGAGAAGATATATTCCTTCAACTCGATCCACCGGCTAGCTGCCGGCCTGGGCATTGTATATGCGTGTGTGGTATAGTCGGCAACCAAATAAAATAGGCACATCCCGATTGGTGCGTGGCTGCATATATCCAACTTAAGTGTATTTGTTCAAATTAAGTGGACAAAAAGTTCACTTTTGTCCCTTCCCGGGTCCCAATCATTTGCGTGTCGAACTCGCACAGCATGCTACGCCGTAACCACGTTACTGCATTGTGAAGAAGTGGTCATTACTCATTAGTTAGTTATGCTTGGATTCAGTACTAGCTTGTGTGGATTAGTACCTACACTGTTTCTCGATACATTGCATATTAGTTTGCCAAGGTCAAACTTTGTACTATTTGAGTAAGTAGAAAATATCAACATATGTAATATCAAATTGATATTATTAGAGTCATCATCAAATTTACTTTCATGTGTAGTATATATTTGGTATTGTAAATAATACTGATAGATTCTTCTATACAATTGGTTAGGTTTTTACAAAGTTGACTTGTACCAGAACTAGTATGCAACATACTGAAATATGAGAGATGAAAAGAGTACACACCGGTATAGAACAACAATGGCTAGCAAAGATCGCAACGGGGACGGAACTCTATCGGTTTCAGATGCAACCATTGCGCGGAGACAACAATAGTATAAAACAACAATATCTAGTAGTTGGAGCACGTTTTTTAGGGCACCCGTTAGAGTATTTGAGATGATCTTATGGAGTTGGGGGGAAGCCTTTGATGAGTGAACAAGCTTGCGCGCGATAATTCTGCTACCTGAAAACCGGAATCTTTGGGCGTACCCAATTTTGACAAACTCGATATAGCACTTGCGGACACAAGCTCGGCTAGGACCAGGAGCCATCCTCGGGACAGGAAGCACGGTATGGCACAGAACCGGTCCTGGCGTGATGGATGCATGGGCAGGAAAGCGGAAAACTGGGACCTGACTCCACACGGATGCGTCAGCGCGAAAAGGCATTCCTTCGTCGGCGGTGACTGCCAGTCGAGATATTTTCTCATCATCTTTCCGGTAGCAGCAGCCACAGCCACGCACGTGCTCTCACGCTCCACGCCTCGGATCCTTTTGCTTAAATAAATCGCTGTCTTGATAAGAGATTATACTAGTAGTAATTTATGTAGACCGTCTCCATTCCTGACAGACGTACCACTACGGGATTAACAATATAGGCCGACGTAGTTTGACGGGCCGTCGGTCTAGTTTTATCGTCAGTGTAAGATAAATAGGCCGACAGCAGCCGTCGGCGTAAACGGGGCCGTCGGTGTAGCATACTAGGCTAACGGCAGAGCGACGCCGTCAAGTCTACGCCGACGGCAGGTACGCCGACGTAGCCATTTTTCTTTTTTGCCCCATTAATCTTAGAAAAATCATAACTAAATCATTTAAATTCAGAAATATACATATAATATATTAAAATTTGCAGAAAAATAAGATCTATTTATATAAACTCAAATATTACATATTTGTTTACAAAAAAATACAAATACTTTCGTATAACATATTTTTCATTTTTCGAGTGCAAAAACCGGGGTGTTTTGTGAAGCAACCACCAAATGAAAGTTTCAAAATAATAATATCAAATTTTTCAAAAATATTAGACCATATTGAATACACAATTTCCTAGCCTGGATATCTGAAACCTTTTCGTCCACACCTCGTAAAAAAGACAAAATCCCGCTGAATCGGAAGGAAATGAGTTAGATTTGAACTATAGGTACATGATATGATGCTCATGATTTTTTGCAAAAATCATTTTTAGGTTCACAATATGCTATTTCATTAGAGATATAATGCAAGTTTATTGAGGCTCAGCCCCGAGCTAAGAATCTTCATGCCCCTCGATTTACAAAGTTTGACGATAGTTTGAAACAGGCATAAAAAATTTAAAAACGATCGAAACAATGTAAAACTTTCGCGTGGTGTCATATTATATGACATAGTTGCATGGAAAAATACGAAACTTGGTATGTTGATTGTATCTAAAAAAAACCTTCATAAAATGACCTATCTCAATCGAGGTTTTCTGGATTTCGGGTCAAATGACCAATGTTATTGCTAGAATCGCGGAATAGTTTGCGATAATATGCCCATATTATGCACGCATGTGTATCACGGGATGGAGAACAATGTTGCAGGAGGAAGTTTTCCTTTTTGTCGCACCAAAAAGCCAATTTGTATTTTCCGAGTGCAAAAAATAGGGCGTTTTGTGAAGCAACCACCAAATAAAAGTTTCAAAATGATAATACCACATTTTTCAAAATACTAGATCATATTGAATGGACAATTTCCCAACCGGGGTATCTCAAACCTTTCCGTCCATCCCTCGTAAAAAAGACAAATTCCTGCCGAATCGGCAGGAAATGAGTTAGATTTGAACTACAGGTACATGATATGATGCTCATGATTTTTTGAAAAAATCATTTTCAGGTTCATAATACGCTATTTATCAGAGATCTATTGCAAGTTTAGTGATGCTCGGCCCCGAGCTAAGAATCTTCATGCCCCTCAATTTACAAAGTTTGACGATAGTTTAAAACGAGCATAAAAATTCAAAAACGATCGAAACAATGCAAAACCTTCGCGTGGTATCATATTATGTGACATAGTTGCATGGAAAAATACAAAACTTGGTATATTGATCGTGTCTCAAAAAACTGTATATTGATCGTTTCTCAAAAAAACTTTCACAAAATGACCTATCTCAATCGAGGTTTTATGGATTTCACATCAAATGACCAATGTTATTGCTAGAATCGCGATATAGTTTGCGCTAATGTGCCCATATTGTGCACTCATGTATATCATGGGATGGCGAACAATGTTGCAGGGGGAAGTTTTCCTTTTCGTCGCACCAAAAAGCCATTTTTTTCCGAGTGAAAAAAACTAGGTGTTTTGTGAAGCAACCACCAAATGAAAGTTTCAAAATGATACTACCCCATTTTTCAGAAATACTAGACCACTTTGAATGGACAATTTCCCAACCGGGATATCTCAAACCTTTCCATCCACCCCTCGTGAAAAAGACAAATTTCTGCCGAATCGATAGGATGTGAGTTAGATTTGAACTATAGGTACATGATATGATGCTCATGATTTTTTGTAAAAATTATTTTTAGATTCATAATATGCTATTTTATCAGAGATCTAATGCAAGGTTTCCTTTTTGTCGTACCAAAAAGTTATTTTTTTATTTTTCTAGTGCCAAAAACGGGGTGTTTCATGAATCTTGACATTGTTTCAGTTGGTCTAATATTTAAAAGATATGATATATAATTAAATAGATGATATGGATGTCATATTTGGATTCCTCTCATTTTTCTGATCGATTTGGATATATTATTTGTCGAATTATGATTTACGGATTTGTAGATATGAATTATTCAAATTTAAATGAAAAAAGCAAAATAAATAAAATTTATTTTATTTTTATTTGAATTCAAGATTACTATTAATTATTCATTGTTGTTTACTCAAATAATTGTATGGAATGTAAATAAATAAATATGTCTAACATTATAGTGTAATGGTTAATAAGATTGATATGATAATATTCACAACAAGTTCTAATTTCTTTGTCGGAAGCTCACGTGGACGGAATAAAGAAGTTAAGCGTGCTGGCTCTGGAGTAGTATTAGAATGAGTGACCGGTTGGGACGTTTGACTAATTGTGCAATTTGACTTGAGACTAAGTATATTTAGAACTAAAAATGTCCATGTGAAATTAACAAGTTAAACAATTCAAAAATGTTAAAAAAAATTGACTAAAAATTTTGATTTTTTTTTTTTAAAAATCTAGGCCGACGGTGTAGCCAAACGGCCGTTAGTCATCTAGGTGGGCCCCATATGGTCTACGCCGACGGGAAGAGGGCCTACACCTACGGGGCTGTACGCCGACGGCAGCCGTCGGGCCAGCCTACGCCGACGGCATTTAGGGACTACGCCGACGGGACCCGGCCGTCGGCGTATTCAGCTTCTCATGTAGTGTACCTCTCCAGCTTCGAATTTTTATGGATTATTGAAGGAGTACTCTCAACTTTTTTTGATGGTGATACTACTGGATCGATATGCTCTCATTTTCTCCACGCACACACCTCTGCTTTTGCGATTTATGATGCGTGGCAGGTAGGGTGGCAAGCGGCACCCGCATAACGACCCGAAAAAAAATATAGACAAAAAAATCCCAAAAGCTAGCAAAATTAATGAAGGATTAGTTAAATAGCTGTGCAGCAACCCGCCCCGCTTGACATCCTAGTGGCAGGCGAGATCTCTCCCGACAAACCTAACCAACCATTCCCGATACAATACAATCCTTTGATTGCAGCGCCAAATCCACATGCTTCGTTTTGCCCTCTCCGACCTGTGGCCACGTACGAGCAGAGGTAAAAACCTGCTGTCGGCAAATACGCAGTGGCCACGCGATCTCTTGAAACCCAGCGACGCCCAAAAGGTTGAAAGCTTTTCGCCTCGCCCAGGAGCCAACAGAATGCGCCTCACGTGCCGTTTGCTTAATTGGGTAGTACTGTACTACTTTCTCTATGTCAAAACATAAGACATTTTGGTAGTAGTGGCGGTTGGAGAACAGTCCAGCGATCGCCTTTTCGATCTGATTGATCGGCACATGGGCACGGAGGACAAGATGGATACTCATGCTAGTACTGCATACCAAAATATCTCCATCTGCGCACTGTACCTGGGCACTCGGTGTCCATGAAAACCGAGCAGCTGGCAAGATTCGGTCCCCGCCTCATGATCGAGTCCGCTCGACCTACAGTAATTTATTACTAGCCGCCTGTTCTGTTGGTCAGCAGCATGAGCTGCAAAGCTGGATCACTCCTTCGTCTTTAGCTACAGGCTTGAATTGATGGTGTGTAATTTTTTTAGGGCAGCAGCATGAGTAGACTTGGAACAAGTCTTGGTGGCTGACAGGCTCTACTTGCGAATTCCAACCTGGCAGGATTTGTAATTACTCCCTCTGTTTTCGTAAAACTTGATTTAAATTTGTATGTATTTAGTACTAAAATATGTCTAGATACATACGACTTCGAACCGGTCAATTTTATAAAAAAAATAGTGGGATACTCAGGCAGCTAGCTACGCACACGCATATAGTAATTGGACCCACTACATAGATCACTACATATGATTTCGGAAAAAAAAATCACTACATATGAACCCGGGAGCACAACTTCTACTAACAACGTTGTTAAAAATAATGAGCTAAATCATTAGACCCATGTGTGATTTTAGATTTTCCCTAAATCTCAAAGCTCATGTATGTGAAAGCCCATATATGATTTGACCCAAGTTGGTGGCAGCTCATATGTGTGGGGCAAGAGCTATGGGAGCTAAAGTTTAGTCTCACATGAGAAGTTGAAGGAGAGTTGCACCACCTTATAAGGTGGAGTCTTGCACCACTTTGTAAGTGAGTGCCAATAAGAGAGCTACACGCGCGCTCCTCCTCCGACGACGCCGCCGCTCGCACGCACGCACACACGCCTTGGTACAAACATGAAAGTGATAAATGAAGTCAAGTCTTTCCGAGCTTTGATATGAAAGATCTGGGAGAGGCTAATGTGATTCTAAACATCAAGCTTATTAAAAACGAGAATGAGATTACTTTAACGCAATCTCATTCTGTTGAGAAGGTCTTGAGCCGCTTTGTCTTTAATGATGGAAAGACTTCTCCAACACCTTATTATCCCAGTTTGACATTATGAAAGAATAAGAAGGAACCAACAGATCAACTGAAATATTCACAAGTTGTTGGTTCTCTCATGTACTTAGCAAGCGCTACAAGACCCGATATCTCTTTTGCTATGAGCAAGTTGAGTAGGTTTATGTCTAACCCGGATATTGATCATTGCATGCACTTGAAAGGGTCATGTGTTATCTATGTGGTATAATGAGCTATGAGATTCACTATTCAGGACACCCTGCTGTGCTTGAAGGAGATAGTGATTCAAACTGGATCTCTGACGTTGATAAACTCTACGCCACGAGCGGATATGTGTTTACCCTTGGAGGTGGTGCGGTGTCATGAAGATCCCGTAGACAGACCATATTGACGAGGTCAACTATGGAAGCAGAGCTTACTGCTTTAGACACAGCCACTGTTGAGTCAAAATGGCTACGTGAGCTCTTGATGGAATTGCATGTGGTTGAGAAATCTGTGCCGACAATCCTTTTGAATTGTGACCACCAAACTGTTATTGTCAAAGTGAACAATTATAAGGATAACGCGAAGTCATCAAGACACGTGAAGAGACGTTTGAAGTCTGACAGGAAATTGAGAAACTCTGGAGTAATAACTATTACGTATATTCAAACAGACAAAAACCTAGCAGATCTCTTTACAAAGGGACTATCAAGAAATGTGATAGAAAGTGCATCGAGGAAGATGGGGTTGAGACCCATGGATGTCACACCTAGTGGTAACCCAACCTATG
The DNA here is from genome assembly GCA_916181665.1 of Avena sativa. Taxonomy (NCBI): domain Eukaryota; kingdom Viridiplantae; phylum Streptophyta; class Magnoliopsida; order Poales; family Poaceae; genus Avena; species Avena sativa. Next base: position 434,113,501 of record OV702280.1, read on the forward strand.
TGATCGAAGATCCCGTGAATTAGGACCTGGGAGAATAAGTTAGTGGTTTGACTGAGAAGAGTAGTTAATAACCCTCTCTATATGAAGATGCATAACTCTCATAATCTGTAAGGCAGGTTGGCAACATGCCTTAATGTGTTTCTGTTAGCTTTAACTAGCAAATATGCTGTCCTAAAGGGCATTCTTGAAAGAACACACCTATATGAGCTCGACTGTAAATGTCGTGGTCTATGAGACTTGGATGATCTCTAGTAAACTCATGAAGAGACCAGGGAGTATGACGCATATGCCCCACCCGCGGGGTAGGCTACTGGCAGCCAGATACTAGTTTTGATTTTGAGTGAAATCTATTAGCACCAAACTTGCAATTCAAGGTTCATTCATTCTTCAAGTTGTTGATAGACGTAGTTCAAGATTCTAGACGGAAGTTCAACTTAACAGTCTCTGCTGAAACACTGGTATATAAGTAGCGAGGATTGGCAAATCTTTAAATCGACATTTGAGATCTGCTGGGGGGTTGTTAGAAATAATGGGCTAAATTATTAGACTCATGTGTGATTTCAGATTTTCCTAAATCTCAAAGCCCATGTATGTGGAAGCCCATATGTGATTTGGCCAAGTTGGTGGCATCTCACATGTGTGTGGCAAGAGCTGTCGGAGCTAAAGTTTAGTCCCACATTGGAAGTTGAAAGAGAGTTGCACCACCTTATAAGGTGGAGTGTTGCACCACTTTATAAGTGAGTGACAATAAGAGAGCTACACGCGCGCTCCTCCTTCGGCGACGCCGCCGCTCGCACGCTCGCCTCGTCTCGTCTCGACACGACGCGCGCGCTACAGGTTGCGGGAATCTCGCCGAGACAAGATTTATTTTGCTGCTCGGGAAAATGTGTGCGGTTAGACAGACGTGTCAACAGTTAGCGGATTCGGGTCGCTCCCGGATCGTAACCGAGCCGAACGTGCGCGACGTGGGTTTGGTCCACTTCGTGTCCTGTACGGGATTTCCTGATCAGAAAAATGAAAGGAATCTAAATATGATATCCATATCAACTTATCACAAACTCCCCGTTTTTGAATTAGCTATTTGGTGGTTACTTCATAAAATTCCCCGTTTTGCACTCGGAAAATGGAAAATGACTTTTTAGTGCGATAAAAAGGAAAACTTCCTCCTACAATATTGTTCGTCATCTCATAATACAGATGTATGCATAATATGGACACATTATCACAAACTATGGCTTAATTCTAGCCATAACGTTGGTCATTTGACCCGAAAAACAGGAAACCTCGAATGAGATAGGTCATTTTGTAAAGGTTTTTTTGAGACATAATCAATATAGAAGGTTTGATGTTTTTCCTTCTAACTATGTCACATAATATGACACCATACAAAGGTTTCGCATTGTTTTGATCGTTTTTAAAAAATTTATGCCCGTTTTAAACTATCGTCAAACTTTTTCGAACGACGGGCATGGAAATTCTTAACTCGGGGCCGAGCCTCACTAAACTTGCATTGGATCTTTGATAAAATAGCATATTGTGAACCTAAAAATGATTTTTGTAAAAAATCATGAGCATCATATCATATACCTATAGTTCATATCTGACCCACTTCCTATCGATTCCGCAGGATTTTGCCTTTTTCACCAGGGATAGACGGAAAGGTTTGAGATCCCCTGTTAGGACATTGTCCATGTAAGGTGGTCAGGTATTTTGGAAAAATATGGTGGCGGCATTTTGAATTATCCATTTGGTGGTTGCTTTACAAAACCGCCCGTTTTTTGCACTCGGAAAATAGAAAATGGTTTAGTGCAACGAGAAGGAAAACTTACTCCTACAATATTGTTAGCCATCCCATGATGCACATGTATACACAATATGGATACATTATCACAAACTATGCCTTGATTCTAGCCATAACATTGGTCATTTGACCAGAAAGCCACGAAACCTCGAATGAGATGGGTCATTTTGTGAAGTTTTTTTGAGACATAATCAATATACCAAGTTTGATATTTCCCTTGTAACTATGTCACATAATATGACACCACGCGAAGGTTTCACATTGTTTGGATTGTTTTTGAATTTTTTTGTCCGTTTTAAACTATCGTCAAACTTTGTCGAACGGCGGGCATGAAGATTCTTAGCTTGGGGCCGAGCCTCAATAAACTTGAAGTAGATCTCTAATGAAATAGCATATTGTGAACCTAAAAATGATTTTGTAAAAAATTATGAGCATCATATGATATACCTATAGTTCATATCTGACTCACTTCCTACCGATTCGATAGGAATTTGTCTTTTTTGCCAGGGATAGACGAAAAGGTTTGAGATCCCCCTGATAGAACATTGTCCATATAAGGTGGTCTGGTATTTTGGAAAAATGTGGTGCAGCATTTTGAATTATCCATTTGGTGGTTGCCTCACAATACCCCCGTTTTTTGCACTCGGAAAATGGAAAATGGCTTTTTTGTGCAACAAAAAGGAAAACTTTCTCATACAACATTCTTCGCCATCCCATGATGTACATGTATGCATAATATGGATACATTATCACAAACTATGTATTGATTCTAGCCATAACATTGGTCATTTGACCCGAAAGCCAGGAAACCTCGAATGAGATAGGTTTTTTTGTGAAGGTTTTTTTGATACATAATCAATATACCAAGCCTGATCACGGTCTACGCCGACGGCCCCGATGTAGCGCCCGACCGTCGGCGTAGCCATCCGTTCCTGTAGTGAATGGTATATACTATTTGGTATTGTAAATGTTTTCGATATCAAGAACATTGCATAAAAAATTGTAGAACGTAGACATTGATTTTTAATTTGGTTTAGGTCTCGTTCGTTTCTTTGGGATTGAATCTCAGCGTGTATTTGATCCAGACTGGGATTGAGTTGATCCAGTTCGTTCACCCAATCCACACATGGATTAATCTCTACTAACCCCTCAAATAACTGCCCTTTCGTTTAAGCCGACGAGACCGTGATAACCCCTAGGCGTCATCCCTTTAGTCTCTCTTTCTCGTCATGGAATTTCTTCAAAAGGTCTGGTAGGGAGAAACTTTTTCTAGATCGAACCAACAGAAACTCGACGGGTCGAGCTCGGCCAAAATACATGCGGGGTATAAACGAAGGTAACGAATTCCCGAGACTCGAAAAATTACCTCATCGAGCGGAACAACCTGGATCAGGCATCAATCCAAGTCGATCCCTGCCCCGGGCTTAAACGAACGGGGCCTTAGTTGGATTTTTTTCCGTGGACATCCTTTTTTTAGAAGAAATAGGTTCTTTTATATATTAATACCCAATAATGACCCAAAAATCATCATGATTCGTTCAAAAGTTAATCGGATTGGGCGGACAAATATCATAGTATGCAGGACAGAGGACACTGATGCATACCCTGTTTTTGACACACCCGTATAAAGCACTAGGCACAAAGGATACGTTCTGCGTGAGGGCTAGCCAGCTTCCAGAAAGATGAAATCGGCCCTTGCATGAGTGTTTGGGCTGCGCCAACGCGTTTCTTAAAGCAGCCCAGGGATAGGCACAAAAGGAACGCTCGAATTGGGCAGGCTGAGCACGGACTTCAAAGCACTCCATCCAGCTTCACGCAGCTCATTCTTGCACTCCTTCTTTTTTTCTCTCCTCTCTTAAACACCTTCATCCCAAACCACTTGTGATTAGCACAAAAAGGCTCCAAATCGACTCAAGCTCTACATGAAAAAGATGCGTATCAGCGTTGGGGTTTAATTCTGACCATCGGCTTTGAGGTTTGTGAACCATATCTTCTCCAATTCTTGGTCAAAGCTGGAGCTTTTTTAGGAAAATTTCTTCAGATTCGTCGCGTAGAATCAACCACTCAGAATTTCCTTCTAGGAACTGCTTGATCTCGTTGTTCCTCACAATTTTTATATTGCAAGTGGTTCATTTTGATGGAGGTAGAGGATAACTCAGCTCTCTCAACTGTCAACCGTAGGCATACATACGAGGATGAACTCCTCAGCTTGTGTGTGAGGTTGAAGATGGGGTAGAGGAAGATGATCTACTTGACAGGCGGGTCGTGCAGGTAGAGAAACGCTAAGGTCGTCTTTGCTGTCGACCGCGTGTAGCTCCCCTTCGTCATGTATGTGTCCTAGATGGTCCAGTCAGTGTGTTCGAGCTCAAAGTTCCTGGATGCCAGGTCAGGTGTCCCGCCGGTCTTCGTCGCCGGCGCAGCCACATGAGATGTTCCATCGACCTTCGTCGCCGGCGCAGCTGCAACAATTGTCTTGCTACCCTCCGTCGTTACCGGCGCAGCTACAGCAGATGTCTTGCTACCCTCCGTCACTCGCATAGCTGCAGCAGCTGTCCTGTCGCCCTCTGTTGCCAGGATGCAGTACGAATACGAAGAAGAAAAGCTGCTAATGACTGTTTAGAAATGCATATTAGTGTGACAAGAAATCCGATGCAGGCAACGAAACAACATGCATTTGTTGTTGACCTCGTGCAAGAAAATTTCATGCACTCTATCAAACAAGATGCAAAAGGTGACTCAAAGGTCGGATAAGTGTGACAGTGTCCTCCGCAGCACCGCCCGACCGGGCCAAAAAATCGATGCAGACTACGAAACGCGCCCAAAGCGATAGCCATCAAAGCACACGGGGAGCCAACAACACGGGACATGGAAGCACGTCATGGAAGTATGGAACATAACCGATCTTGGCTAGCTGGTCTGACGAGTGATAGATGTAGATAGATGGACTATATATGGACGGCGCATGGGCAGGAGAAGGACTATCCTAATAACCTAGGCCAGACGCGTGCGTCAACGTGATAAAGGCGTCGTCCGTCGGCAACTTCACATCCGTCTCCTCATCGTTTTCTCTTCCTTCCACCGTTGCGTAGAAATTAAGATCAAATGCAGTGCACTCTAGTACTCTCACTCGCTCTGTACGTGAGCTTCGCTTTTGCGATTTATTGGGTAGGCGAGCGAGATCTTAATCAATTAAACCCCAACGGCTGCCCAAGTTCCCATCACCGAGCTGCTCCTATATCTTCGGCTGGGCGCAAGCACCGCAAGCATTATCCTTTTCCCAGAGAGAAGATGTGGCTGCTGACGTGAACCAGCCGGGGCCACACGTTCGTTTCGCAAGTTGCCACGCGATATCGCTGTCCAAAAGGTGGCTTTTGGCCTTCGCGCCCGCCCAGGAGCCACCACCAACGCCTTGCTCACTCTCACGTGCCCTTCTTCCCTCTCCATCCAAGCGATTACTCCTAGTACACTAATAATCCTCTAATAATAGTTCGTGTCGCATAGTCCGGCGATCGCCTTTTCGCTCCGATTGATTGGCACATGGGCATGGGATCCCCTCTTGGCTCCTGCAACTGCAGAACATGGATCCTACTACGGAGTACTACTAATGATCCCCATTTGAGCTGGGAGTATTCAGTTGCTCTCCGTCTTATACGATCGAGATCGACTGCTCCGGTCCCGGTTCGATTCATATGCTAGCTGCATGTTCTGCACTCTGGTGGTCAGCAACGACGGCAGTAGCAACGATGGAAATTTCTTAGCTGCTATCTTTTTTTTAGAAAAGAGTATATATTAATATCACAAGGACACCGATTACACCTAGCATCTACAACAATGTATGTCCTAGCGGCTCTACGGATGCACACAGCTTAAAAAAATACAAAAAAAAAGTTTTGCCATAGAGAACTAATTCTAAAAAAAAAAACGAAAGTGACACCATCAGAGCAACACCAGTAGTCCTCCACTCCAATAACAATACCTTTAAGAAGGAAATAGTGCCCAAGCGCTGTCGTTGTCCGACCAAAGGTCATAGGTTTTCACCCGGGAGAAAGTCCTTGCTCACAAAACAATGCCTTCAACAAGGTCATTGCCAGACACAACCAGCTAAGGCCAGACCTTAGATTTTCACCCTGCAAGATAAGACTGGAAACTCCCCTGTGTTGTCTTTCCGCACCAATAACCGCTGCAACGAGTCCCAGATCACGCAGCCAGATCTCTGTCTTCACAAGAACAAAAATCACCATCGCTATTCTCAAATTTCCGCTTTACCATGGCTCTAAGAATGACACTTTGTGGGAACAAACAACAGAGCTTCGCAACGCTTCCGCTGAAATCGGCCGGAAAAACAAGGTGCGCACGACCGAATACCTTCCAATCCAGCAATCCCCAGGCATGATACGCCCATGGAAGTTCGCCGGCGGAGCCTTCCGGAACCCGCCTCTCCAGATCGGATCAACGAGGGCAGACATCAAGTAGATCTTCGTCTTCGTACAAAAGAAACCAAAGGACCACCACCATTATTAGATCCGACATAGCGATCCCCACACCGCCGGCCGGTTTCCGGAGAACGGATCGAGCAGGCAATTAGGGTTAGAGAGCCGATCTAGGTCTTCCAACGGAATCCAATTGTCGACACCTCTTCCACCAGATCGCCCCACTCCGCCGCCCTAGAGGAAAGAACAAGCCACATGGGAGACGGGCGGCCGCCGCGCGCCAGCACTCCGGACGGACCACGCCTCCTTCCATGCTGCCTCGCGCTGCCGAGCCACCTTCCCCGCACCGCTGCTGCCATCCCTTCCAGGTTCGCCGCCTCCCAAGCTCCACCCTCACTCCCCCTGTGACGACCCGCCTCCGCGCGAAGGGGCCCCGTCAGGAGAGCGCCTCCCTCGCCCGCCGCCTTCGACGGCCAGGCGCGGCCGCCACTGCCGCCGGCGGCGGCAGCGGCCGGGGAAGAGAAGGTGGCGGCGCCGCTTTTTCTAGGGTTTCGGGGCCTCCGGAGCCGCCCCGCGCGAGGCGACCTGGGAGGAGTCGGGCTCTTGGCTGCTATCTGGATGCTGTGCAAGTATATATTTGCGATTAATGTACGTAGCTGGTCGTTCTTGAAGACGAGTACTGTTGACTTGGAACAACTCTTCTGAATATATGTGCATTGATCGTGAAAGAAATGGAACGGGCCATTTCTTGCTGCTCCTGCAATTCTTCAGAAATTCTGAGTTCAGACAGCTTCAGTTTATTTGATAGTAAAATAAAAAGGATGTGTTTAGACAGCTACTAGAATCCAACTATTATGGGGAAATTAAGAATCCTAGCTCGCTCTCTGGTTGCGATTCTCGTATATTTGCTAGTTCGATGCAACCAAAGGCCGTTATCGTTTCTTCACACATAGTACTCCGCATTACCTCACAGCTTCAAGACAAATGGAGCATCATTTTTCAAGCACGAACATATGCAAACGCCACAGACAGCAAAGTTGCTAGTTTATGAAGTTAAAAGAAAAATAATATATGAGAGTGGAAGAACCGAAGAATACGACCTTGTGATGAAATATATTGTCTACCCCTTTTTATCGATTCGGACCATAGTTGCAGGGTTCGGGATCGGCGGCGTGTTCCACAACCCCGGATCGATGGACCCGGATCGAGGGTCGGGAACACGAATGGATCGACGCAATTTGTTTTTGGGTCGCGATCCCGTTCGCTCCCTTCCTGTTCCCATATTAGCGACCATGAAATATGGTAGGACCATTAAAAATAAAGCATAAAAATGGTAATTCCAAACGTCCTATTTGGGCTTATTCTTGATTCTGCGCCTCTTTTCCCTTGTCTCTTCATTTCTCAGCACCGCCTCTTCGTCTCTTGTCTCTGCAAGTCTGGATCCAAGGATTTCATTGGTCCAAGCACTACAAGAAGACCCCCTCTACTGCAACGCCTGAATGCGTATCTAAATACCCATATAGGCGTTGCTAGGGACTTTACCAACGGATAAAAATGTGTTGCGTTTTTGGGCATTGCAAGGGTATAATGCAGCGCATATATGTGCGTTGGTAACTAATGGGATAGGCGTTGCAAAATAGCTACAGAACTGAAGCAACTATTGTATGCGTTGGTAGAGGCATCCTATATGTAAACATTATATTTCACAAAATACAATTTTCTAGAGTGGATGGTTTGATCAATCTATAACATGGCAGATATGTATTCTTAGCAAGAGAACATTCATATGAGACATATCAAAACACCATCATAAAGAATTCATTATTTATTATAGCAACACCATTTGATACATGATTCTCATCTGAAGAGCAGGTAATTTCTGATCTTGCATCAAAATATGATATTCTACCTAGTATTACATATACATTCTGGAACACCATTACATACAAGATAATTATACGAATAGTACACAATTTACAACCCAATGTCAATGCATGATATTCTACCTAGTCTATGTCCTTTCTAATTTTTGGCCTAATATATCCACAACTGATATCCAAATAGGAATTCCTGCTTTTGTATGTGACCTGCAAACACAGATTTTGCTTTCAGTAGCCAAATAGCGAGAAGAGTTTCAATGGTACAGTGAATTCTACTATTTACATGCTTACAAAATTGTAATATGCTCACCTTGGTAGCATGCCAAAGCTAAGTCAATACAAAATACATTATCCTATCATGTTCATTTGATATAGCTCATCTGACCAACAAGTTAAAGTGATAGAAAAAATTGGATAAGAATATCTGCATGAATCCATCAAACAGAAGATAAAATCTTTTAATTAACTAGATGGTCCATCTTAGCACGTCAAAATTCTTAATTAACTGATCGACAGAATGTTCAGTCACGATATCATAAAGATAAACAGTTATCTGACCGCCATAGGTAGAAATTCACACATCTCTTGCATTAGATAATAGGAGTTTTTTAAGGTCAAGGGTTGGGACATTACATAAATAACTATGCATTTTTTTTTGGAATCAAAATAATTGTCCATTGATTGACTGCAGTTTGCATACATGCACACAATATTATTTAAGGGAAAGCAGTACTTGGCATATTAGTAGTCTGACGGTATTTAGAATATTGAGATACACGAAGACATATGAGAGATAACGTTTGGAACTTACCGTGACATCACTACCTGAAACCCTTGGTACATTCCAAATGTCCAATGCTGCTAAATTTTTGTTGATGGTACCACACACACAGCAATTTTGCTATAGCACTGTTGCTGATCCTTCTGCACACCCTCTCAAGCACACCAGGAAGATATCTGGCACCTTCCACTACCGAGCGGCTGATAAATTTAGGAAATATTAATTCTTGACAGCCTCCAAAAAACAATGAAAGCACATTTTCATAAATACGAAGAAGCATAACAAAATTAATAGATATGGTGAATGACAAACGTACATTTGTGTTCATGATGCTTGCACCACGGTCAATACATGTTGTCAGACAAATTATTGGCACCTTGAAAATTAAAACAATATAAATAATACATGTGGCTGATTCATATATAAGCTTTATATTTACTATGCTGTGCAGTGCAATGTAGCGAGGAGAAAACGTACTCTTTCAGACCCATATTAGTTGAATCAAGTTTATCTAGATTCATATGTGTATCTAGTTAAATATCTAGTCTAGATGCATCCGTATCTAGACAAAGTTGAGTCAACTAATATGTGTCGGAGGGAGTATAACAATTCATTTATCTCATTCAGCGAGCATAGATAACGCCTTGTTTACTGAACTTCCAACAATTTTTTCATCGTTTTGTGGTTCAGGCTGCTCCTTTTGTATCACCTTCACCAAGTATCCTGACGCCTTGCTGCTGTCAACTCCCATCGATGTACTGGCTGAGGAGATCCATGGAAGAACATTAAGAGATACGAGTAATGAAATCATAATACATGATAAATATATACCAGTGGTGAATTAGAATACATGACTTATTGGCATCAATGGACATATGTTTGCGTGGATTGCAAAGAAATAGAATCTAGAGGGATTAATATCATGCGATTAGGGAAAGTGAAAACCAGAAGGCATACGTGAAAAATTCTTAGAGTTGCTTCGGTGGGCTTCCAGCCAAAAAATGCTTTCACATCAGCACTGCCTAATTACTTAGCCAATTACCACCAGGCTAAAATTAGCAGTAAGCATAATTTGGGGCACATCTGACTCCAGCGTCCTATGCAGGCGCACATCCTGCCTAGCCTCCACACGGGCCTGGAAGAGGGAGACGGGCCATACCTGTATGGTGTACATCACCTCCATGCTGCGAGCGGCCGGCAGCGCCTGCATCCATGCCACGAGACCCTCCTGCCGCCACCCATTAGAAGCGCCAGACAAGCCGCCAAGCCCTGCCGCCGCAAATAGGGTGAGAAAATATGGACTTCGAGCCGCCACCAAACAGATACGGGAAACCCTAAAAAAACATATACGGGGAAGAATATGGGGGAAGACCCTCTGTTTAGATCCTAGTTTTAGGGAGGGGCAGACATGAGTCGTGGGAAGTTACTAATAAAACCTGGCAAGATAAGGTGTCGTGAGACAGGCTCTACACGTTCTAAACCAAGGGAGAACGGATACCGTGTGCAACACTTAGATATGTATCTAGCATTAAACTCTACAACGTATATTTAAATCGTTGCAGAACATATATTGCTATATGAGGGTTGTTCTTGTAGTGAAGTCTCCATCGATCCGGGGTCATCGACCCAAACCAAAGTGGATCGCGATCCACGATCTAACTTGGTGTACCAGAGATGTGTACCCCTGACCGATCCTTGTTCGCTGGCATGTTGAACCTCGTTTCTCGATCCCGTTCCTCGATCCGGGCGATCCGGTTCGCTGGCAACTATGGTTCAGACTTTTGGTTACGTTCTATACTGTATGCAATTTAATATAGTATAAGAGCAGGAGGTCTTGGGATCAAATTCTGGCCAACACAAAAAAAATTAAAAAATATTGCGACTCCCAAAAATATGTCACAATAGGTCAATGAGCGAATGACGTGGAGTGCATGTTAAAACATATTCGAGTTTTTAGTTGCGTTGGCTAGTACTCCCTCCGTTTTGAACCTATACACTAAAAAGTGTCTAGATACATCTCATTCACAAACCTAAAACGTCTTACATTTCCAAACGGAGGGAGTACATGCAATTCAATACCTTGCACTCTGGGCATATACTATGTGTATAGATTGACACAACATGACAAAAATTGGCTTTTCGACCACTCGGTCCACATGTCAATGAAATCAGATGCCATACTTAAACAACTCACACCCTACGTATGTTATCAATACACTAGGAATAAGTAATAATAGTAGCTGATGACAATCTAAAGACCGGTGGGTTTTAAGAAAGGGTTTGATGCTTGGCTGACGATTTGTATATACAATGATCACCTATCTGACCTGAAACCAAGCTATCATCAACAACTTAAAAAGAGAAGAGATATTCCTTCAACTCGATCCACCCGCTGCCGGCCTGGGCATTGTGTATGCGTGTGCGGTAGTCGGCAACCAAATAAAGTAGGCACATCCACATTGGTGCCTGGCTGCATGTATCTGCTTATAGTATTTGTTCAAAATGGACAAAAAGTTCACTTTCGTTTCTGCCCCTGTCCCAGTCATGTGCGTGTCGAACTCACATGGCGTGCTACGCCGTAACCACGTTACTGGATTGTGAAGAAATGGTCATTTCTCATTATAGTTAGTTATGCATGGACGACTGACTAGTAGCTTGTGTGGGTTATTAGTACCTACTCTGTTTCTTGATACATTGCATATTAGTTTGCCAAGGTCACACACTTTACAGTTTGAGTAAGTTTATACTAGAAAATATCAACATATGTATGTAATGCCAAATTGATATTATTTGAATCATCATCAAATTTACTTTCATGTAGTATATATTTGGTATTGTAAATATTGATAAATTCTTCTATACAATTGGTCAGATTTCTACAAAGTTCTACTTGTACCAGAACTGGTATGTGATGTATTAAAATTTGAGAGTTGAAAAGACTACGCACTTATAGAACAACAGGAGTATTAGACTATATTGGTCTGATTTGTAATTATCTCTACTATTCTTTCTTTCCAAGTTTTGTACTCTATATAAATAGCCCATTGAGGCCACAATCAATACACATTATTATTCTCCCGAAATATCATGATATCAGACGCCTAGGTTTTCCGCACCTGGGATGGCTTCGCCGCCAACTCCACCGCCGCCGCCCGGATCACTCTTCTCCAAGGAAGAGGCCGCGCCGCCGCCGCCCCTCCTTCTTCTTCCTCTACCTCCCAAACCCTAGTTCCTACCCTAATCTTCGACGCCGTCACCTACCATCTACCACCAGCAGCAGCCCCCAATGTCGTTTGCCGACACAATCACCGACATCTCCCCCTTCATACCCATCACCTTATTAGATCTTTCGGCTCATAACTACTACCATTGGCGCCACCTCTTCAAAGTTCATCTAGGGCGCTGCAATCTTCTCGCCCATGTCGCCTCGGACTGCGTCCCTCACCCTGGCGATCCACGTTGGGTCAAGGACGATCTCGTGATCATCCAGTGGATCTACACGTGTGTCTCCACCGAGATCTTCAACCTCGTCTTCCACAACGCTTCATCAGCCACCGCCCTATGCGTGGCCTTCGTCAGCTCTTCCAGGACAACGTCGACTCTCGCGTGAACACCCTCAACATGGAGCTCCGCAATGTCGTGCAATGCTTCCTCGGTTGGCGCTATGCGAGCTCGATGATCCCATTGAAGAACGTCAGCTCATCAACATCCTTCACATCGGGCTCAGCGAGGACTTCGACAAGCAGGCCTCCTTTATACCCCTGATGCGACCCCGACCCTCCTTTGCGGAGGTTTTCTCCATCCTCCAGAGCACAGATCGCACACATCAGAGCAGGGAGTCGTGCCCCCAGGTCTTCGTTGCCGCCCCACGGCCTCCACCGTCTGCCCGTACTGCGGCACCACCTCCTCTGCCGATTCCTGCTGCGATAGCCCCTCTAGGATGGCGTCTCAGCCCCAACTACCACGGGAAGAACCTGATCTACCGGTCGCCGCAGCCACGGCCCGCTTCGTCCGTGCCACCTGCACCACCACCAACGGCGCCAACTCCTGCATCAACCTGGCGTCCCCCGCACGATCCTTGGACCGGCATGGTTCAGGCCTGGTCCATGCTGTGGTCTGCTCCTTCCACGTACGGTGCTCCGACAGCCTTTACCGGGGCATGGAACCCCGGTCTTCGTCCCGCCACTGGCTCCCCTAGTCTGCTTGGACCACGGCCGCCAGCCCATGTCTACACTGTGATGGCTACACCACCTCCCCACGCCTCGCCAGGATCTTTGACAGGCTACTCCAACATGACGCCCCTGTATGCATACGATGCCTTTCCCTCCTTACCGTATGCTTCAATACATGTGCCTGGACCCTCCGCTCCTCCTCAGCAGCCGGCCTGGGATCAAGCCGCCTTCATCGCCGCCATGAACAGTTTCACCCTCAACCACGAAAGTATGGATTGGATTTTCGATTCTGGTGCTTCCTCGCGTATGTCTTCAGATATGGATTCTCTATCAGCTTGTTTTCCTTCCACATTCTCTTCAATCACTATTGGCGATGGATCCACAATTCATGTTTCCTGTACTGGTCATTCTTACATATCATCTTCTTATGCCAATTTTCTTTTACGTAGTATATTTTTGTTGTTCCCTCCCTAATCAAAAATCTTATTTTCGTTCGCCAATTCAAAAATCTTATTTTCTTGTTGTTCCTTTCCCATGCCAAAAATCTTATTTCCGTTTGCAATATTCTTGTAGCCAGTAAGCAATCGCATTGAGGACCGAATTCTACCGGTTTCAAATGCAACCATTTGGCGGAGAGCCGGAGACAACAATACTAAAGGAAAACAATAGGTAGTAGTTGGAGCACGTTTTTTAGGGCGGTGGTGTGAGAGTTAGGCTTTAGGAAGTACTACGTATTTCAGATGATCTTATAGAGTTGGAAAAGAACAAAAAAAGGCTTTGATGAGTGAACAAGCGTTGCGCGCGATAATTATTGTGCTACTACCTGAAAAAACCGGGACCAAGCGGATCTTTGCGTGTACTAGGCCAATTTTGACAAACTCGATGTGGGCTAGGAGCCAGCCTCGACCGGGACAGGAAGCACTGTAGTATGGCACAGAACCGGTCCTGGATGGATATGCTCTCATTTTCTCCACGCACACACCTCTGCTTTTTGCGATTTATGATGCGTGGCTGGCAAGATCTCTCCCGACAAACCTAACCAAGCATTCACGATACCATACAATCCTGTGGTTGCAGCACCGAACCCACACATATATATGCTTCGTTTTGCGCTCTCCGACCTGTGGATGTGGCCACGCCCGATCTCTTGGAACGTAGTACGAGCCGAGGCAAAACCTGGTGTCGATCGGCAAATACGCAGTGGCCACGCGATCTCTTGATACTTTTCGCCTCCAGCGATCGCAGTATACTGATCATGGACTCTTCTACTAGTGGCGGCGGTTGCACAAGGGTCCAGCGATGGCCTTTTCGCTCTGATTGATAGGCACATGGGCATGGACAAGATGGATATGCGATCCCAAAATATCTCTGTCTGTCTGTGCAGTGTATCTGGGCACTCCGTCTCCATGAAAACCGAGCTGCTGGCAACTAGAACTTACAGACTTGGAACAAGTCTTGTACTAGCTGATAGCAGGCTCTATTTGCGACTTACAACAGCGCAGGATTTATAATTACTTGCTACCACGAATTGTTTGGACTGGAGTATTGCTTCTCCTTCTTCTTTTCAAGAAGATGGAGTATTGATATAGGATCCTTGGTCGCTCCAGAAACTTTCAGCGCGTTGTTGAGCATCATCTTTCAAAAACTGTATCACTCGTTTCTCTTCAACTATACAAATGCTACAGACAGCAGGATCCCTTATATTTCTTAAAGCGAGAAATAAAAATAAAATAAGGAGCGGATGAACCCAAAGAAGGATCCATCAAGATCTTGGGACCATGGCATCTAGCAGGAGTGCAGGGGCATTGCCAAATGTAGCTGTTCTAGATTATTTTACGGATTTGGTAGTTCTCATGCGCCTGAAAACTTCTTAGATCTTAGTCACCTCTTTCGGCGTTGGATTTATCTCGTGATTCGTGCAACATGAGACTTTCACATGAGTTACGACTAGATTGTAACTAGGATTTTAATGAGTTACAACTAGGTTACAACTAAGAATCGGTACAAATTGTATAAGTTGCAACTAGGTTGCAACTGAGAATTGACACAAATAGTAAGATGATGTCAGCGACTTAGACATAAGAAGTTCTCAGGCGCCTGAGATCTAGTCACTCCCTATTTTAAACAACTCACAGCCTAAATTAAGGTACACTACTAGTCGGCAGAATATATAGTAATTGCTAGTTGGTGAAAGAGCTACCCATATTGTTCTTAAGGCTTTGTGTTTTTTTACTAAGGAGCCCTTAGCTATTGGCACCTCATAATACAGTACTACAATTTGCAGTACAGAAGACAGCGATGTCCCGTGCATAAATGTATAATCCTATTGATGCCATCATGTGTCAATACTAGAATATGCACCTAGCTGAAGCCTAGACATATATTACTACGGTGGTTGTTTTGGTCACGATGGAAAGATCTCCAAGAAAATGAATGCTCAAGGGATGGTTAGCACATAATTTAGACAAGAAATTCCCTGTAAATTGAACGGGATCCACAGGCTGCCGGCATGACAATTGTATATGCTTTGCGTTCTAGTCGGACAGCAAAATAATGCAATGGGCACGGTGGCTGTCTATAGCGTATCAATAAACACGTACCATAGTGGACAAAAGTGAACATTTCTCTCGTCTCTGTGTGCCAAATTCGAACGGCCAGGCCGTAACCACTTCATTAGTTTGGATCATGTAGAGGCGGTCATCGTGTACTTAATTGATTAACTATGAGTATTTATATTGTAGCTTATGTACTGGTCATGATTCAACCAGTAGTATAATTTAGACCGTGGTATTAACATATGGCCAGTGGAATGGAGGTAGCCATCAGCAGGTGCACAACTTCATCAGCCCAAGAGTGACATGTGGATAAATCATCATGTACCAGCCGTGTTGCATTACATCATCTAAGCAGACCAAAATTCGCGAACCTACATTATGTCATGTATAATGGTGTTTTCTTAGCAATGTTACATAGGATAATTGCTGAGTTGGACGAGAGATGAGATGAACAGAACAATGTTCTGTACGTCTTTATTAGCTATAAGAGATGATCTCTAATACAAGATAGTTTCTCCACTCAACCAGCTGTCAGTCTTACTTGCCTTGTAATTTTATCAACTCCATAATTTTAAGAGCATGCAAACGTCGGTTATTTTAAGAGCCTGCGAATATCAATGAGTGAAAAGCCTGCGCCCGGTAATTCTGATACCTGAAACCCGGGACCAAGCCGACCTTAATGCGTACGCCAATTTTGACAAACACGTAGATAGCCATTTGAGGGCACAAGCACGGCTAGGAGACTGCCAGCATCGAGACAGGGAAGCACGGCACAGAACAGAACCGATCCTGCCGTGGCGGATGGGCCATGGACGACGCATGGGCAGGAACACAGGAACCGTATGGTGGATGCGTCGGCAGGAAAAGGCGCCCTTCGTCTTTGGTGCTTGGTCCAGTCCAGATATATTTTCATCTCCTTCCGGCAACAGCAGCCGGCCACGCACGTATGTGCGCCTAAGCTGCAGCCTCCTTGCGCGTAAATCGCTGTCTCGAAAAAAATATTAAATTAAATTAACTGTCTCCATTCCTGGCCTACCTTTCCAGCTTTGAATTTAGCTAGTAATCAAACTCTTTGTTTTGCTACTCACTCCCTCAAAAATTGGGTTGGTTTCTCTTTTTCTCGCTCACCTTCTTTCCTCTCTGTTCAATTTTTTCTACCGAAGAGAGCATCACCAGCGCGTGGCTTGGACCATCCGAACCTAGATAGACCTGCAAGGCAGGGTTTTGCCCTTTCCGACCCCATGGCAACGCCTGTCGGCAAATACGCAGTGGCCACGCGATCTCACGCGACAGCAATGACGCAAAGGTGGAAGCTTTTGGCCTCGCCCAGGAGCCAACACACCGCGCCTAACCCGCGCACGTCACTTAACTGGAACCACCAATCTGCCCCGATCAGCTGCATGATTCAATATTAATCGGTAGCCGTTGCATAAGAGTCCAGCGATCGCCTTTTCGCTCCGATTGATCGGCACATGACATGGGCATGGACAGACAAGATGGATATACGGTACGGTCCCAAAATATCTCCATATGTGCACTGTATCTGGCCAGCCACTCCGTCTCCATGTGAACTGAGCTGCTGGCAGGATCGAGTCTGCTCGAGTTAATTTTACTAGCCGCGTGTTCTGTTGGTCAGCAGCAAGCATGAGCATCTCAAAGCTGGATCACTCCTTTGTCTTTAGCCAGCGCCTTGAATTAATCATCTGTAAACTCTGACAACTCCTTTGTCTTTTTTTCCCTTCCGATAATGCAGGGCAGGAAATTTGTGATTACTTGCTTCCACAGCTTGTCTTTAGCAAAGCTGTCTTATTTTATTTTGCGATGATGCAGGATTAGTCTGATGAAGGATCTTAGGTCGCTCTTGCGTTATGATTCGCGCGTTGGGATTTTTCGATACTACCAAAAGACGTCTTTTCCTGAAATCTTTTTCAGGAACATCTTTTCCTATTCTATGCAGCTCTGTTCTTGCAGACATTTGCCTTAGATTGAAGCTTCGAGCATCAATTTTCAACGCGATGTGGGGCGTCACATCTTTCTAGGAGTAATATACAAGTGCTACAGACAACAAGGTCCCCCATTTCTTAAAGGGGGAGGAGCGGATGAACCGAAGAAGGATCCATCCAAATCTTGGGACCGCGGCATCTGTAGCAGGAGTGCATAGCTTGCCAAATGTAGCTTTTTTTAGATTATTTCCAACAACTCGCAGCCCATCTTAATTATGTAGCAGTAATAGTTTGCAGAAAATATAGTAATTACGAGTTGGTGACCAAGGTATAGCTCCAATTTTCTAATGTTCTTGTCAATTTTTCTGAGTACGTAGCTCTTCTCATCTCATAATAGCATGCACATGTTCGATGCAGAGGCCCTCCTTTTCAAAAAAAAAAAAAAACTAATAATACAGTACTACAACTTGCGGTACACAAACTTTCCATCTCATAATACACAAAGTTGACATTGTGCTCTTGCCCGAAAACAAGTTGCCATCAATAGCTCGAGCAGTGATGCCCCGTATATAAATGTCAGAAGAGTTTTGCTCTGGTGTCCTTCCCTCTTCCCAAACTTTGAAATCAGAAAACACAAGAACAATCGGGATTGGCCAATACCCCTTCATACCCCTTGTGTTTTTAATTTTCTAAGTTTGGGAGTAGGATAGTACACCGAAGCACACCTCATGTTAGGATCGTATTCCGTATTACAATACTAGAATATGCATCGAGCTAGTAAACCCTAGATATTTTCGATAAAGGAAATATATTAATATTGTGAAGATACCAATTATACTCCTCCTGCAACAATGTAATGTTCTAAAGACATTATGGATGCACACAACTCTAGAAAAAACATCTCGTTATAGTGATTAAAACATTGTAGTTGCAACACAATCCACCACCATAACAATACCCGGAGTCCAAATTCTCCAAAAGCGACTCATCTAAGAAAGAAAACAATACACAAGCACCATCGTCGTCCGATCGTCTATCTTAGGTTTTCACTCTAAAAACGCGCTCTTAGGAATAATGCCTTCAACAAGGTCATTCACAGACACAACCAATTGAGGCCTGACCTTAGATTTTCACCCTAAGATATAAGACTCTATACTCTTCATGTTATGCTACCCCACCTGCTGATGCCGCTACTACAAGTCAAGAAACATCAAGCAAAGTCATTATCGCCTTGAAGTCTTAGTTCACCGTTACTAGACCTCAGACCTTAGCCGTCGTAACATTCTCCACCATTGTTTTCACCATGGAAATTGAAACACCGATAGGTCGCGTGATGACAACAAACAACTAATCTTCGCATCATACCCCATGAAGCCACATGGCCAGAAATAAAGGTTCACACGACCGAATCCCATCAGATCCACCAGTCTACATGAAACAATCGTCTAATGGAGATCTCTGACGGAGCATTATAGAACTCGTCGACGGCCAGATCAATGAGGCCAGGCATCAAGCAGAAAATCGTCTTCACGTTAGAAGAACACCAGGATCGCGTCCATTACTCAAGTCGAGCCAGAAGCCCCCATGCCACTTGGCGACTGCAGATGAGACGACGAACCGGGCCGTCGCCGACCTCGTAGGAACAGGTACCGACTGACTGATGCACATAGTGGCCGTAGTAACCCGCTGCTCAGATCGGACCCAGGCCGAGCCCGCTTCCGCCGCTGCACTCCATGGCAACATCACCTTGGATGGCGCCGCCGCACTCCATGGCAACTATAGCTAGGCATTTCTCGGGCCGGGCCAGGCCGAGCTTTGGGTCAGGCCGGAAAAAGCCTGGCAGGAAAATGTCGGCCACGGCCCGGCCCGACCGTCGGGCCTGATTTTGGACATAGGATCGGGTCGCTCTTGAGTTATGATTCGAGTGTTTCGTTTTTCCGATACTACCAAAGACGTCTTTTCCGGAAATCTTTTTCAGGAACATCTTTTCCTATTCTAATTCTATGCCGTTCTTTTCTTGCAGGCATTTGCCTTAGATTGAAGCTTCGAGCATCAATTTTCAACGGATGTGAGCGTCATCTTTCTGGGAGTAATATAAAAGTGCTACAGATGGCAGAATGGACGAAAATAACCTAAAAAAATAACAATTTCACGAAATGAACTCTGGCCAGAAGAAATTCACGGAACTAACCCTTTTTGCAACGCCATACAACGTGGCGCCGCACCTTGAAGAGCGGCGCCGTTACGCCTGGCGCCGCGCACCTGCCAGCGTGGCGCCTCGCGGGCCCCGGTCCCGCTAGTGCGGCGCCTTGTAGCGTGGCGCTGCACTGTGTAGTGCAGCGCCGTTGCGCCTGGCGCCGCACTTTAGGTCTTGTACCACCGCGGCGCCAGCCCTTCCCAGACCCATCTCATTCCTCTCAGACACACACGAGCTACAGCGGCGGCTCTTCTCCCCCCTCCACCTTCTCCCCCCTAGTGTCCAAATCAGAAGCCTCTCTCCGTGGAGTTCGATTCCCCCAAGTGCCTTGAGGTATTCTTTCCCTTCATCTTTGATTTGACCCATTAATTTCTTGTTTTGGTCCATATCTTGCAAACCCTAGTTTATTTTGTAAGATGCATGGTAGAATGTTGTTATATTGGCATATGGGTTGGTATTGTGTTAATGTTAGCATGGGTATCTATTGAGTGTGTTGACCATGATATTGTTGTTGTGATTATGTTAGGCATGGAAAGAATTGTTTATGTTCACCATGTAGACAAGGATGCTTTTTTGAGAGGTAACATAGAACCGGACCCGGACGAGCTCGATTTGGTGTTTGAGCGTACTCCAACATATGCCGAGGTCTTGGAGCAATTGAGGATTGAATTGAAATGGATGGACCCAAATGATGATATTGAGTTGGAGGGAAGACATAATGTTGGCTTGGGAATGCATGTCCGTTGGAAGACCATGCGTATCTTCTCCGAGGCCCGTTGGCTTGCATACAAGGAGGTGGTGGCCGAATCACTAGACAAGGCTCTTGAGCTATTTGCCACCAATAAAGTTGATAGTTCATTGTCTTTGGACTTAAACCGTATGGCATCCCCATTGCGTATTATGAGTCCTCCACCCGTAGACCAAGAGCTAAGGCGTGAACCTCCCTTGACCCAAACATTGAGACCGATTTCAAGACACCAAGATGATGATTGTGGGGTGAAGATGAAGATGACAATGATGATGTTGAACTCCACGACAACAATATTGTAGATTTAGAGAAATATATCACACAAGATGGCATGGACCATGACCTCCCGTATTCTTGAGGCTATGCATCGGACTCGGATGATGATGGTCCCGAAGAAGAAGTTGACGAGGAGGGGTTCACGGCTAGAGAGGCCGAAATCCACCATACCGTATTGGGTCGGGACCATCGGGTGCCTTTGTTTCGTGATCTCAGTCTCGCGGATGAAGCCACGGTTGATGGTGGCAAAGGCATTATGCTCGGACCAAGGACAAGTTCTTACCGGGATGGCAATGAAGTGAATGGTGGCTTTTGCAAAGGATCAAGGTTCAGGACCTTGTTGGAATTTAAGCAATGGATAAAGGACTTCTCGGTGAAGCATCATCGTCCTTACACGGTCGTGCACTCGGACATCAAGAAGCGTTACACGGTGAAGTGCGAGGAGGAAGGATGTCCTTGGATAGTGCGTGCAAGACCATTCAAGGGAGGTCCTGATTGGCACATATCTAGTTGCGTATCAACTCACATGTGCCGAGGCCCGGTGTTGGATGGGAAGGATGCGAAGAACGAGCACCGACAACTCACCTCCGAGTTCCTCGCTTATAGGCTTTCCAATGACATCGCGTCGTTTCCAATAATGACCATCAAGCAGGTCATAGAGTTTGTGAAAGCCCTCTTTCACTACGAGGTGAAGTACGGGAAGGCATGGAAGGCTAAGCAAGCCGCATTCAAGATGTTGTACGGTGATTGGGAGGAATCTTATAACCGAATCCCAAGGTTGTTGTTAGCGATGGCCAATGCTAACCCCGGCATGGTTCATGTGGTTGAACCTTATGGGAGCAAGACAAGGGTTGTAAACGGGAAAACCGTGCGAGTATTTGGCCGTGCATTTTGGGGTTTTGAGCAATGTGTCCGAGCTTTTGAACATTGTAGACCGGTCATCTCTGTTGATGGCACCTTTATGACCGGACAATTCAAAGGCACTATCTTGATTGCAATAGCCAATGACGCGAACAACCGGTTGATTCCTTTGGCGTTTGCTTTGGTGGAGGCAGAAAGCAATGATAATTGGGAGTGGTTCTTCTATCTTTTGAGAACCAAGATATTAACCCCTCAAAGGGAGATATGTGTCATCTCTGACCGTCATCAAGGAATTCTCAATGCTGTGAAGATTGATATTCCCGGCCATGCTCCATTGCACCATCGTTGGTAGCATGAGACACTTTTGTTCAAACTTCTATAGGGCATGCAAGAACAAGGATTTGTCCGATGATCTACAAGATTGTTGCCTCGCTTTCACGGAACGTCGTTTCTCTAACTTGTACAACAAATTGCTAGTCAACAAAGAACTCAATGCCGGTGGTCGCGAGTTTCTCAATAGGAACATTGAACATATGGGAAAGTGGGCACGAGATTTTGATGACGGTGGCCGGAGGTATGGCCAAATGACAAGCAACATGGCAGAGGCATTTAACAAGTTGCTAAAAGGTGTCCGTGCATTGCCCGTCACGGCAATAGTACGATATACATTCGACATGATGAATGGGTATTTTCTGAAATACTCACATGAAACAGACCGACATATTGCGGGGGACAACAAGAACAAGTACAAATACAAGTTCCCTCCGAAGGTTGACGATTGGATGCAATTTCAGACAAGGAAAGCGGATTCCCAAGTTGTCACGGAATATGACAATGACGAGCTAATTTACCAAGTTACGGAGCCCGGAGGTACAACGGCTGATGGTGTCCAACACGGAGGCCGAGCTTTCAAGGTCTCGCTCAAGACCTGTGAGTGCACATGTGGAAGGCCATCATTGCTTAATCTTGCGTGCTCGCACTTGCTCGTGGCGTCTCACAGACGACATTTGGATTACAATAATCCGCTCACGGTGCGAGAGGCTGAGTTCTCTATTGAGACTACTAAGAAGACATGGGCTCCTAGATTTCATCCATACTTGGACCAATCACAATGGCCGGAGTACCATGGAATTCAACTATGGCCCGATCCGAAATGGAAGGTTGTTGGACATGGAAGACTCAAGACAAAGCGTTTTAGGAGCGACATGGACGGATGGGGACATGGTGGTGGTCGGGAAACGGGCAACGACCAATTCCAAGAGCCTCGTGAGAGAGCCCGGTGTGGAACGTGCAATGGTGAAGGGCACAATGCAAGAAAGTGTTCTCAAAGGAAAAGAGCAAAAGGAAATCAAGGAAGTAGTAGCCAACCAAGTAGTAGCCAACAAGCTCCAAGTCAACCAAGTGGTAGCCAACAAGCTCCAAGTCAACCAAGTGGTAGCCAGCAAGCTCCAAGCCAACCAAGGACTAGCCAACCAAGTGGTAGCCAACCAAGGAGTAGCCAACATAGTGGTAGCCAACCAAGGACTAGCCAACATGCTCCAAGCCAACCAAGTGGTAGCCAACCAAGGACTAACCAACAAGCTCCTAGACAACAAAGAGGTCGACAACTTGGGCTACGAAGAGGAAGAGGGCGTGGTGGTTTTAATACCGCTAGTATGATAGGTTACTTAGCCGGACCAAATCCGTATGCTCGTAGGTATGTTCACATTTATGCATATTTTAATATCATTCATGTTTATTGGGTTAAATGCATCCTTTAATAGCTTGCCCCTTTTATTCTTATAATAGGTATGGCGACTCAACCCAACAAGGCCAATGATGGGGAAGGTGTGAACTACTCGAAGATCTGGGCGAATGCTATGGAGGTGGTGGAGAAGAGGAAGGAGGCCGAGGAAGAGAGGAAGAGGAAGGAGGCCGAGAAAGAGAGGAAGAGGAAGGAAGCTGAGGAAGAGAAGCGGAGGAAGGCATTCGAAGAGGTAGTTCAACTTGCTCGTGACTTGGCAAAAAAGAAGGACGAAGAGGACGAGGTGAAGAAGAAGAAGGAAGAGGAAGAGAGGAATAGGAAGAAGAATAAGGAAGAGGAAGAGAGGAAGAGGCAAAAGGAGAAGGAAGAGGAAGAGAGGAAGAGGCAAAAGGAGAAGGAAGAGGAAGAGCGGAAGAGGAGGGCCAATGCTAGGCCACCTTGCGCCGATCAAGAGGAAAGGCCACAGAGGGCGTTTCGTACTGACGAGGCCCATGGGAAGGAGGTTCCTATTTGTTGGTGTGGAACCGATTGCACTGTTAAGGAGTCCCTAGACTACCATTCTGATAGTTGGGGAAAGAAGTTCTTCATGTGTGCCAACTATAATCGCTCTCCCGTGCGTAGCCGCAACCCATACGATACTCCACCGGTATGCACAAAGCTTTTTAGTTCTTCATGTGTCCCAACTATTCCATATCATAGCCTCTAACATGCACTATTTTCTTGTAGTCTCCCCCTCCGGTATGCAGGTACTATACTTGGATAGATATCGAGCAACCTCAATCCAACAAGGCTATCCAAGAGATCGATTGGGCCATAAAAAGAAGGCGCTACTACGAAGCACAACGTGATGAGGAGATGGCGAAGAAGCGCAAGGAACGTAATGACGAGCTCCGCAAGAAAGAGGAGGAAGAGAATCGCCGCGCTAAGGAGTCTCGGGATGCCGAGAGGGAAAGGCTGCGTCAAGCGGCATGGCGTTCCATGGAGGAAGAGGAAGAGAAGAAGAGGAAGGGCAAAGGGCCTATGTTCTAGACTTTGAGTATGTAACCGGGAGTCATGGACTTGTATGTGTCAAGATTTGCTCGAGAACCTCTTGTTATTTCATGAACTCGTGTTATTTCATGAACTTGTATGTTCTAGACTTTAAGAGCAAGAAACTCGTGTTATTTCGTATGTGTCAACAAAAATTTCCCCCTCAAAGCTTTTTTGTTCGATGTGTGATCATTTGCCCTCGAAACAACCGCTGAAAGCTGGCTGTAGCAGCATCTTCAAAGTGCGGCGCCAAGCCTGGTGGCGCGGCGCCACACTGGACGGCGCCGCACGGTGCAACGCGTAGCCTGGTGGCGCCGCACCGTGCGGCGCCGTCCAGCATGGCGCCGCACATGCGCTCGAAAATAGACAGAAGCTTCTGTCTATTTTCTAGCGCATGTGCGGCGCCACGCTGGACGGCGCTGCATGTGCGGCGCCATGCTGGACGGCGCCGCACGGTGCGACGCCACCGGGATGCGCGTTGCATTTGCAGCGCCGTCCGTAGTGGCGCCGCACATGCGCTAGAAAATAGACAGAAGCTTATGCCGCACCGTGCGGCGCCGTCCAGCGTGGCGCTGCATATTGACTTAGCCGATTCCTGGGCCACCTTGCACCATGTGCGGCGCCAGGCATCATGGCGCCGCACCTTCCTGACTAGTGTCTGTCTGTTTCAGTTGTTCTGTTTCGGTTGGTTTTCGAGCATGTTTGTTCGAGCAGGTTTGTTCGATGTTGTTCGAGCATGTTTGTTCCAAAAAGACAACAACCATTGAAGTTCACAACAACCATTCAAGTTCACGACAACCATTCAAGTTCACGACAACAACATCCAAGTTCACGACAACAACATCCAAGTTCATGACAACAACTATAAGTACCGAGTTCACGACTACAACCATTCAAGACAAAGTGCAACATCTACTCTACTTCCCACGGGTGGTCTTCGCCCCTCGGCCCCTTCTCGTGGGCATATTCCTCCTCCTCGGTTCCTCTTCATCCTTCGCCTCTAAGCGATATGGATTCTTGGGCTTCTTTGTCTTGGCCGTGGAAGGGTTGGGTGTGTAAGGCTTCTTGGGTTGCCTTGGATTGAGCACGTAGTCGGACCGCTCGTACACCTTGTAGCGAGTGTCACGGCAACCTAGCAAGTTCGACAGCCGCCTTAACCGTTGGCCCTGCTTCTTAACGAACTCACGAAACAGACCCTCTCCCTTCTCTCCGCGAGGGTATGTGTCCAAAGCGTCGTCGCATGCATAGGCGGACTTCCTTACCTGATCGCGCTGTCATAGACAAGAAACTAGTAAGTTATCCATGCAAGGTGTGAGAAGCGCCTAGACGGAAAAAATATTATTCGGCACACTTTACCACAAAGTTGACCAGTGGAGCAAACTCGGTTTGTCGCCCTTCTCTGACCATGATGTTGTATTGTTCGGTTGAAAGCTCATCAAACACCAATGGCTCCTCCAAGATCGAATCCCGAAATGCCCGTGGGTATATCTCCACCCGCGCGTTGTCAACGAACCATGCGATGTAGTTGTTGAAAGCATCCCGATTGAAGGGCCTATCATGTGCTCCTTTTGCTTTCCTAGCCTCGGTCACACACCTCCTGAATTTCTCAAGGTGCTTCCTATGAAGCTTGGGCCAATCCTTTTCCTTCCTCTGCTTCTTCCTGTCCAAGCTGCACACAACAACAACAACAACAAGGCAAAAAGCGTTATTTGGCAAATGATAAGCACATCACATGGTAAGGCAGTTAATAGCTTACCTATGGAGCCCTAAGTCCGTGTCCTTCCACTCAGGCGGGACAATCTGAAATAACCCAAACTGGGTCATGACACGGTGAGGCTGGTGATACTCAACAGCCCACATGCACACCATGGGGCAACACATTAGCCACAGACGAGATTCTCTAAGGCAAATAGGGTTAATGCGATAGTCCTCCGGAACACCAAAGCGGTCCCCTCGACCGTATGGCTCCCACGTCACCTGCATCATACCACACTCATGTCAGGGTCAAAGATTACAAGTTCAAGACATATAATTGACCGCACCCGCGGAAATTACCTGATCCATGGTGATCGTGTCAAACTCGTTGGTGTACCTCTTGTACGCCTCCAGTGGGTCCGTTGGCGGTTCGGAGACCACATCCCACTTGTAAGCCCACGTGGGGAGAAGGTAGTCGTTTCCGTTATCAATGTAAGGACTGAATGACAACAATCTCGGCCTTCCAATGGAGAAGCGTTTCCAGCTCCACACCGAAAGAAGGAGCAAACAACCACCAATCCATGAATCGGCGACGCTCCTAAGGCAAGCGTCATCCAGCTGCAGATGAAGTGAACAACCATTTGGTAAGAACAATTTTTTTGAGATAGTGCAGAAATATACAACAACATTTGTAAATAACTCATTACCTGACGGTACAACCAGGCCAACGCCGCAGAACCCCAACTGAAGGTAGAGTCGAAAAAACCCAGCAACTTGAGCCAATGCCACTGAGCACGATCCCCACTGCTGTCAGGAAACAGAGTCCTCGTGATAATGTACCACACATACACACGAGTGTATGTCTTGATCGTCTCCTCATCGGCATCCTCGAGGCAAATCTTGAAATTCTGGATGATCCAAGTAAAAGTAGCCCCGGCAGCGACCCTCAGTCTTCCCCCTTCGAGTTTATAGCCTCGGGTGGATCCTTCCCTATAAGGGAGACCATCTGCTCACGCCACCCGTCTGAATCCGATGACATCCACACAGGGTTTCCATCGATTGGGAGTGCCAGGATCATGCTCATGTTCTGCAAAGTGACCGTAGTCTCACCGGTCCTAAGGTGAAATGTGTGCGTCTCCGGCCTCCATCGGTCCACAAGCACGGTGATCGCAGCAGGGTTGAAGGCCGGTGTGGACCGAGTGACCATATGGATAAAGGGGAGGAGTCCTAGATGCTGGATGTACGGAGTGTACCGTGCATCATAAGGCATCTTGCCGGACGAGACCTCGTGGTACCTAAGTCGAAGGGGTTGAAGCTCCTACAAACATACAATGGCAAAATGTTAGATTTCCATCTAAACAAACATGGCATCTTGTTCGACTTGCATTGAAGTTTTTAGTACCTATCTCTTATCCGACATCTTGTAGGCACGGTGTTAAACATCATAGTGAGCATTGTTTAGAAGGGGGTTTAGAGACATCCTACATATTCAAAACAATAGAGAGAATAAGAACAATTAAAAAATGTCCATCTTATAGTTCTAGCATCTAGAATTGCAAGCTAAATCAACCATCTTATAGTTCTAGCCTATAGTTCTAGCTTTTGTCCATCTTATAGAGACATCCTACATATTCATCCTACTCTACCTATAGTTCTAGCATCTAGAATTGCAAGCTAAATCAACCAAATAGAGTTCTACCATATAATTGTAAGATAAATCAAAACACCAACTAGAGTTCTACCATATCTCCATCTTACTCTAGCCATATGGAATTGCTAATATGAAAAAGCACCTAACATATACTTCAAAGATAAATAGACCAACTAGAGTTCTACCAAAGAGTACTATGCCATATCTAAACCTAAATATCAAATAAGCATTGCAATGGTTCATCTCAATCTCTACATCTAATTGAACCTAGGGTTTCACCGAAATTTGAGCAAAAGGGGAAATTAGCAAGAAATGTTTGGACAAATAGCAAGGGATTTGAGAGGAGATACTTGGGAAAGGGATTGGGAGCAAGATCCTTGGACAAATCCAGCAAATCTTGGGTTTTTGGAGAGGGGAATCACCGGGGCCGAGAAACCCTAGCCGCCATGCGCTCGTGTGTGTCTGAGAGGAATGAGATGGGTCTGGGGAGGGCTGGCGCCGCGCTGGTACAAGACCTAAAGTGCGGCGCCAGGCGCAACGGCGCTGCACTACACAGTGTGGCACCACGCTACAAGGCGCCGCACTAGTGGGACCGGGGCCCGCGAGGCGCCACGCTGGCAGGTGCGCGGCGCCAGGCGTAACGGCGCCGCTCTTCAAGGTGCGGCGCCACGTTGTATGGCGTTGCAAAAATGGTTAGTTCCGTGAATTTCTTCTGGCCAGAGTTCATTTCGTGAAATTGTTATTTTTTTAGGTTATTTTCGTCCATTCTACCGTGTCCAACCGAGATATAGGAGCAGCTCGGTGATGGGCACTTGGGCAGCCGTTGGGGTTTAAATTAATTAAGATCTTGCTAGCCTACCCAATAAATCGCAAAAGCGAAGCTCATGTACAGAGCGAGTGAGAGTACTACTGTACACTGGTACATTTGATCTTAATTTCCACGCAACGGTGGAAGGAAGAGAAAACGACGAGGAGACGGATGTGCAGTTGCCGACGAACGACGCCTTTTCGCGGTGACGCACGCGTCTGACCCCGGGTTATTAGGATAGTCCTCCTTCTCCTGCCCATGCGCCGTCCATAGTCTATCTATCTATCTATCTATCTATCTATCACTTGTCAGACCAGCTAGCTAGCCAGCCAAGAGATCGGTTTTGTGTACGGGTGGCACCCACCGGGTTCGGGTCCGGGTCCTCCCCCCCATACCCGCACCCGCCTCATTTCCCCGCCCCACGACCCGCCCCCGATTACATCGGCGGGTACAGATTCCCACCATACCCGCCACCCGCCGGGTAAACGGGCCCCAACGGGTATGTTAACCCGCCAAAAAATGACAATAATTAGGCATTTTTTACAATAGTTTCATAGCAAAATAGACTATACAACAACAAACAATACATTTAGCAACAATATATTTGGGATTTTCTTGACAGCTGACACTTACATGTAGGGTCCACTTATCATATGCGGGTACGCGGGTATGCGGGTTCGGGTTTGGCATCTCCATACCTGCCTCCACTAGACCCGGTGGGTATGATTTCTAACCACTAACTAGCCCCACGGGTATTATTTTTTACCATACCCGCCCCATTTAAAGCGGGGCCCCATCGGGTACGCGGGTATCGGGTACCCATTGCCATCCATAGTTTTGTTCCATACTTCCATGACGTGCTTCCATGTCCCGTGTTGCTGGCTCCCTCGTATGCTTTGATGGCTATCGCTTTGGGCGCGTTTCTGCATCGATTTTTTGGTCCGGTCGGGTGGTGCTGCGGAGGACACTGTCACACTTATCCGACATTTGAGTCACCTTTTGCATCTTGTTTGATAGAGTGCATGAAATTTTCTTGCACGGGGTCAACAACAAATGCATGTTGTTTGGTTGCCTGCATCGGATTGCCTGTCACACTAATATGCATTCCTAAACAGTCATTAGTAGCTCTTTTTCTTCGTGTTCGTACTGCATCCTGGCGACAGAGGGCGGCAGGACAGCTGCTGCAGCTATGCCAATGACGGAGGGTAGCAAGACAACTGCTGCAGCTACGCCGGTGACGGAGGGTAGCAAGACAATTGCTGCAGCTGCGCCGGCGACGAAGGTCGATGGAACATCTCATGTGGCTGCACCGGCGACGAAGACCGGCGGGACACCTGACCTGGCATCCAGGAACTTTGAGCTCGAACACACTGACTGGACCATCTGGGACACATACATGACGAAGGGGAGCTACGCGCGGTCGACAGCAAAGACGACCTGCCTGTCAAGTAGATCATCTTTCTCTACCCCATCTTCAACCTCACACACAAGCTAAGGAGTTCATCCTCGTATGTATGCTAAGGAATTAATTAAGATCTCGCTCGCCTACCCAATAAATCGCAAAAGCGAAGCTCAGGTATAGAGCGAGTGACAGTACTACTGTACACTGGTACATTTGATCTTAATTTCTACGCAACGGTGGAAGGAAGAGAAAACGATGAGGAGACGGATGTGCAGTTGCCGACGGACGACGCCTTTTTCACACTCACGCACGCGTCTGGCCCTGGGTTATTAGGATAGTCCTCGTTCTCCTGCCCATGCGGCGTCCATAGTCCATCTATCTATCACTCGTCAGACCAGCTAGCCAGCCAGCCAAGATCGGTTTTGTTCCATACTTCCATGTCGTGCTTCCATGTCCCGTGTTGCTGGCTCCCTCGTGTGCTTTGATGGCTATCGCTTTGTGCCTACTGCTCTGTGCGGTTGTGTCAAAACCAGGGTATGCATCAACATCCTTCTCGAAATAGACTTCCGTCTGAATATATTAATGTAGAAACACATCATACATCCAATAACCGTTTTGAACCGAGAAGTAAAAGCTGGGAAAACAACAAAGACATGCCCAAAAAGAAATAAAAAAAGAAGAAAAAAAGAGCCTAGGATGGATCGACTAAGCGACGGTGACCCGCAACCGTTGTGCCCTCCTAAGATGTCCCACCACGCTCCTAACAACGAAGCGTCAAGTGCCAACTAGCACCTTCAAGAAGGGAGGCGACGTCGACGGCGCTACTGTCCGGACCAGTGCACTGGCCCTAGGGTTTCCCCCGGTGCACCAAGAAATGTGGACCATGGGTAGCCACGACGCCCTTTAAGAAGGAATGGTGCCACCCGAAGGCGGCACCACGGAGGTGTTGGAGAGTCGACAAGGATATCTCCCTAAAGAACAATTCCACAACCCTCGAACGGTCCGTTGCAGAGTAGTCCAGCGAGGTCGAAGCCTCACCACCACCAAACTTGCCACCCGCTAGCACGCGCCAACACGGTTAAGAAGTCACCATCACCGTCTCCCATATGCAATTTCTATGAGGTTTGCAATACGGGGGGGGGGGGGGGGGCAAAAGGCACAGCTTGAATCGGGACCAACAACACCACAACCACGTGGGAGGGAACAACCTCCATCGCCGAGGACAGTAGTGAACCGCATGTGGCAGCGACATACTAGTCCTAGATGGGTTCGATCGGGCCAGGCAGGTGCGTAAAGCCCACATGGGGCACACCAGTACAGGGAGGGTCTGGTCGGGCCCCGAGCGGGCCTGTAAAGCCCACCGACATGCTGCAACAGACCATCCATCAGCACTGCTATTCCTAGCCACAAACTCGCTTGTGCCACCTTCTCTAGAGAGCTCCACATCGAGCAGGGTGGCTCGATGCCCCTAGATGGGGCCCACCCCTCCACTCTCGGGTCACCCCACCACCACTGGAGTGCCGGCACCGCCATGACGTCGTACCTCAGCCAACCGTTGAATCCACGCCTCAGGAGCAGCACCGCCACGGGCCATTGCGCCACATGCATGGGTAGATCGAAAACTGCAGGGCTTAGGTCGTGCCCCTGCCGTCACCGGCCGCGGACGCCACACTCCTCACCACCTTCCACCGCCTCTAGATGCGAGAGGCCAGCCCATTATTGCTCGTCGGCCGCCTCCACGCTAGGCCTCGCCAACTCCTCCAAATAACACCGTGCGAGAGAGAGAGAGAGAGTTCCTGTCCCGCTCAGAGGTCCTCGCCGCCGGGGAAAGGAAAACCGCTGCCGCTGGCACCGCGTAGGCCTTGCCCGACGGCTCACACCGGCAGAAGCACACGGGAAGGAAGGGGTGGTGGAGGGGTCGGAGCAGCGGTGAATTTTTCGTTCTCTTCTCATTTTTTTTGGAAAGGAGCATATATTAATATCAAGAGATACAATTACACCTGGCCTCTGCAACAACGCAATACCCTATTGACATTACGGATGCACACAACCAACAAAAGATAAATAAAACTAAGAAATAAAAGACCTGCTACAGTGTTCCGGTCCTAGCAGCAACAGTATAACCACCACCAATACAACACCTGAACTCCAGGCTCTTCAAAAGCGACGCCTCCAAAAAGGGAACAGTGCACAAGCGCCGTTGTCGCCCGATCAAAGATCTAGATTTTCACTCTGAAGATAATCCTCACTCTCAAAACAATACCTTCAACAAGGTCATTGCCAGGCACAACCAGCTAAGGCCAGACCTTGGGTTTTCACCCTGAAAGGTAAGATTCTGAAATTCACCTGTGTTGCCGCCCCCTCTTACATACGGCTGCTGTTTAGCCCAGAACACCAAGCAAGTCCCTCAACTGTACGGCGACTCAAACCTCCATAGATAGATCTCCAAACCTGGCCTTCATGAATTCTCCACCTCTGACTTCACCATGGATCGACAGTCGCCAAGTGGCAACAAAGGACAGAGCTTCGCGGCGCTCTCTCCTGAACCAAACGGTTGGAATAAAACATGGGTGCACACGACCGAATACCATCCGATCCAGCGAACTGCAGGCATAGAAGCGCTGGTACATTCGCCGCCGGAGCCTTCCGGAACTCCACACTCTGGCCAAATCAAGAACCATCCTCAGGAAGGTGATCATCTCCACACAAGAGGGACCCTAGGCCGATCCACCTTTATTCGACCGGCCGACCAACTCCGACGGGGGAGAAAGGCCACCACCACCATGCCCGGGCTCGCAGCCCTATGACCTCGTGAAGCCGGACGAACCCAGAAGCTATCCCGTTGCTGGCTGCAATAGATCCGACAGGAAACGGTCGAGATCGGGCTCAACACGCTCCTGCCATCACCATCCGGAGGCTGAGGCCGGGAGGACATCGCCGCCCCTGCCTACGACCTCATTCGCATCCTACATACTACGATATTTGTCCACCCAATCGGATTAACCTCGCACGAATCATGATGATTTTTGTGTTACTGTTTGGTCGTACGAGATACCTAGGGACCTATTTCTTCTTAGAAAGAAAGATAACCAAGGACGAAAATCTAACTAAACCAAATTCAAAACGGAGACTAGGATCTATGATTCTTTATTTATGCAATGCTCCTGATAAAAGGATGTACATTTACAATACTAAACATTTTTTTAGAAATGAGCATATATTAATATTAGAGAATACTAATTACACCCAGCCTTGCAACCAACGCATTGCCCTAACGGCCATACGGATGCACACAGCAAAAAAAAAAGAATTACAAAAAAAAGGTCCTCATACCGTTCCTCATTCATTGATACAGCAGTACGACCACCACTAAGACAGCACCATAAGTCCACCAACGCATTGCCCTAACGGCCATAAAAAGAAATAAGAATTACAAAAGTCCCAATATAGTTCCTAATTCATTGAAATAGCAGTACGTACCACCACCAAGACATCACCAGAAGTCCATCTTCTCCAAAAATGATGCCTCCAAGAAGGGAATAGCGCATAAATACTCTCATCGCCCAATCAAAGATCTAGTTTTTCACCCTAAAGAAAGTCCACGCTCTCAAAACAATACCTTTAACAAGGCCATTGCTAGACACAACCAATTAAGGCCAGACCCTAGGTTTTCACCCTAAAAGATAGGACCATGAGCTTCTCCTGTATTGTTGCCCCCGCTTGCATACCACTGCTCCAAGTCACGAGTTATCAAGCCAATTTCTCATCACCACCCGGACTCGAACCACCATTGTCAATCCTCAGATCTTAGCTTTCATGACATTCTCCGTCGGCACCATAGGACGAGAACATTTCCCATGATATTAACAGCCAACAGAGCTTCAAAGAACTCCCTATGAACCCAAACGGCCAGAGTAAAAACATGGGTGTGCACGGATGAATCACATCCGATCTAGCGATCTTTCGGCATATGCGCACTATGGAGTTCGCCGACGGAGCCTTCCGGAACACGATGCTTCAGGCAGATCGACGACAATAGGAAACTGACAGAACTTCACGTTGGCCATGAGTAGGAAACCTAGGACCACCACCTTTTATTCAAGCCAAGCATGTGAAGAAGAAGACATACCACAAAGCCGTCCCAGAACATCACCGACGTGCTCATCCGCAACAAAGCCTAGCCTAGATCTGTGGACAAACTCGCGACCACATCCGCGCTTCGTCCCGAGCCCCTCGCCCTCCACTTGCTCGCTCAGGGAACCAACCTTCCGGTGATCGCCGCGCCGCCCCGAGTCCCACCATGCCGCCACGAGGACGGCGAATCTAGGAGGAACCCTAGACCCGCGGCCAAAACACCAACACCCGCCACCGCCGAGGGAGGGAGTGTCTGGCTGTAGCCGTCGCCTGGCTAGAAAGCGCCGTCCGGGACAACCGCTGTGGCCTTCTTGAAACAACGCAGCCCCAGCCACCCCATCAAAGAAGACCGCCGCAGCCGCCACCCCTAGCACCTTATGTACTAGGGGGCTGCCACCACCGCGCGCGGCCGATGCCGGCGGCAGCAGCGGAGGGAGGCGATCTGGAGGACGGAGGTCGGCGGTGGCGGAATTTGGGGGCCCTTCGGCGGCGCCTGGGGGTCGCCACGGGAGGTGTTACGGGAGGGATTACCATCTGAAAGTATGTGTCATGATGGTTCTAACAATATCGATTTAAATGTTGTAGATGTGGGTTATGTTCTCGTGGATACTTTGTCAAACTTTATAAGATAAGTTTGAGCTTGACTAATACAATTATGCCATGGATTGAGAAACAGAAATGGAAGTCTATACTATTAAAAAGATTGGGACCGTTCGTCACCCCAGAAAATTTCTGTCTGCCTTGAAAAGACTCTTTTGCCCCTGCGTTTTCGGACATATTACAAGCACTGCCACCGATAAGTGAAACATCAAACCTACCCGTTCGATGAAAAAAGAAGGGAACCTGCTGAGACCCTACGACCTGCTCATGGAGATGTGCGGCACCGAGACCTGTCCGCGGGACAAGATCAGCATCACCATCGTGATGCCGACACTGCTGCGGGCCGGCGAGATATCCGCGGCGTGGAAGATGTTCAAGCGCATGGAGCATTCCGGGTTCGAGGAGGACGGCCGCGCATTGGACACCCTCCCGCGGAGCAGCTTCACCATCGTGCTGCCGGCGCTGCTGCGGGGAGGACGGCCGCGCATTGGACACCCTCCCGCGAATCAGCTTCACCATCGTGCTGCCGGCGCTGCTGCGGGCCGGTGAGATACCCGTGGCGTGGAAGACGTTCAAGCGCATGGAGCATTCTGGGTTCAAGGAGGACGGCCACGCGTTGGACACCCTCCCGCGGAGCCTGTGCCGGCAGTGCACGGCGGCGAGGTGGACGCGGCCATTCCTGGTTCGAGGAGTACGGCCGCGCGTTGGACACCCTCCTGCGGGGCCTGTGCCGGCAGTGCGCGGCGGCGAGGTGGACGCGGCCATTCCGGGTTAGAGGAGGACGGCCGCGCGTTGGACACCCTCCTGCGGGGCCTGTGCGGGCAGTGCGCGGCGGCGAGGTGGACGCGGCCGTCGCCATACTGGACGACACGGTGCGCAAGGGTACACGCTGCGGAAGCGCGCGTACACGGACATGGTGCTGTGCGACCGCAGCAGGACGCGCGACGCCGTGCGGGTGCTGGCTACGGTGATCGCGAAGGACTTCGTCCCTGGCCGGAACGCGTTCGACGTGCTGCTCGGCGAACTCAGCCGACAGGGGAGGTGGCCCGACGCGATGGCCGTGTGTACGCCTCTGCCGTGAAGCGCGGTGCCGTGGTCTCGCTGAAGCGTCAAAACGTCAAGGAGGCGCTGGCGCAGGAAGGAATTATGAGGAGGAAGCGGCGTGGGCATTGCCGGTGCAGCTGTGCGTTCCGCACTGATCGACTGTGCTCCAGAGAAATCGCACTTTGCATTCGATTTCTGTTGCCGAAGATGGAGGTTTTGACTTCGACGTTCATATGCCTTGTTGTAGATTCTTTGCAGCTTGTAATTAGGCGGACGAAGGATTTTTCATTGGATTATGATTTTTCCCACGCTTGCTCTGGTTTATGGAGTATCCACTAGGCCATATACAATGCAAAGTGCTTCGTCCCGACATCATCTACGTGTCTGGTGCTCAGCCTCGTCCACGTGGTGTACGTGCTCGTCGTCCTTGACCGGGATTAGGGACTACCAAAGGGAATACTATGAGTTTGCTTAACTAGCCAGATCTAACTCTGTAATATTTTTGGCTTTGCGATGAATCGGATATGTGCTCTCGCGTAGTTTCGGAGCAAAACAAGCGCGAGGGATAAAACACATGGGAGCAGCGGGTGTCATCGGTTCTCTAAATGTAGAAATAAAACAAAACATTAGACCCATAATTTTATTTAGTAGGTCTAAATTTGTCTGACCGTGGCAACGCACGGATATTCTGCTAGTATTTATAATTATCCTACGCAAGCTAGTACTCCAACAATGCACAATTGACTAATGAGTAACGACCATTTCTGCACGTAACGTGGTTACGGCGTAGCCCGTGCGAGTTCGACACACACATGATTGGCACAGGAGGGAGAAAAGTTCACTTTTGTCCACTGTCACCAATATATTGTATAGATATTGTAGTATGATGTATACGTGTAGGATGTAGCCAGAAACCGGTTGAGTTGTGTCTATTTTATGTGGTGGCCGACTAGAGCTCATATACAACGGCCAGGGCCGGCAGCCGACGGACGGAGCTGAGCAAGGGTGAGGTATATCTCTTCTCTTTAAGGCGTGGATCCTTTCGTTGAACACTATGTCTTTAATGTTGGAATTTGAGGCATATTTGACGTTGGGCTTTTGGTCTATAACAAATACAAATTCTGAAATTCTCTTGGCCCATTATCATGACAGCTCATGTGTGTGCTAGTGGTGCCAAAGTTTAGTCCCACATTGCTAGTGGAAGGGGAGTTGGACCACCTTATATAGTAGAGTGTTGCACCACTCACTAAGGTGTGAGAAGAAGAGAAGCCCTCGCGCACTCCTCCTCCGACGCCGCCCGCCTCGTCACGACGCGCGCGCCGCGGGTTGCGAGAATCTCGCCGAGCCGAGCTTACGTGTTAATTAACCGGCCGTTTCCAGATCGTGGGTTGGCGCACTGACTCGGTCGTGGAATGTTGCCCACGTCCTACCCAAGCCGCACTATAGAAGCAGGCAGACGCGAACCGTATTACCATTGCATCACCGTTCCACTTCTCTGTGCTGCCCTCTGCTACTCCATCCCCCGTCTCTCTGATCCTGCATCGGGAGAGAGGCGATAAGATTTTTGGGAAGCGTCTAGACGCGACTGCTCAAGCTCTTCTTCGTTCGGCTTCCTCGATTTCATCGCCATGTCTGACGACGCTGCCGCTGGTGGTGGCTCCACTTCTGTTGCGCCGTTGGTCATACCATCGACGAACTCTTACGTGTTCTATGCCCTCCTGATATTTCCTATGATGATTACTAGTATTGCAGTATGCGTAGATGTACTAGGTTTTCACTTGCCTGTATGGTACATGTCTACTATGCGTATGCTAGTTAGTCTTAAAAATTGTTTTGTCATGATTTACATTTGGATTAAATTCATGCGAAAACTGCTAATTATTTCAACAATCCAAAAACCTTATTTTAGGCTGTTTTCGCGTCAAGGCTTTGCCGCTTGTCTGAAACCGAACCCGTTTCCGGGTGCGCACTTTAAGTGCTGGCAAAACAAGTGTACCCTCTGGCTGATGGCTATGGACGCCTTCTAGGTATCGGCTGGTAATCCTGAAGGAACGATCACTCCTGAATAGGAGAAGACGTTCAAGAAGACCACCATATTCTTTGTGGGTTGTGTCATAAGCATCATTGGGGACAATTTGGTGGATGCATATTTACATATGCGCAATGCCAAAGAACTGTGGGATGCACTCGAAGCAAAATTCGGTGCTACTGATGCTGGCAGTGAACTGTATGCCATGGAGCAGTTTCATGACTATAGGTTGGTTGAAAACCGTTCTGTCATTGAACAGGCTCATGAGATTCAGTGCATTGCAAAAGAACTTGAGCTCCTGAAGTGTGCTTTGCCCGGCAAATTTGTTGCGGGATGCATTATTGCAAAGCTACCTCAATCCTGGAGGAGTGTTGCCACTAACCTCAAACACCAGAGGCAAGAGATGTCTGTTAAGAATCTCATTGGGTTTCTGGACCTTGAGGAAAAGGCAAAGGCAAAAGACGCACACCCAAAGGGAGCCGATGCACCCCAGTCAAGTGCCAATGTGGTGCAAAAGAACTTCCGCAACAAGTTCAAGGGGAAGACTAAGGCCGTTCGTACTACCAACTTCAAAAAGAATAAGAAGGACAAGTCACAGGATCCCTGCTTTGTGTGCGGCGAGGTTGGACATTGGGCTCCAAACTGCAAGCAGCGCAAAAGAAGGAAGGATCCAAATGGACAGAACTCTAAGTCTGTCAAAGTGACTATGAGCAACAATGATAAGGGTGCATCCGGGTATGGTAATTTACCTACTGTTTTGTCAATTTGTCAATCTACATATTGGTGGATCGACACCGGTGCTAATATTCATGTGTGTGCTGATATCTCTTTGTTTTCTTCTTATCAGATCACAAGAGATCTCTCCGTCTTGATGGGAAACGGATCGCATGCTTCTGTTCGTGGTGTTGGCACGACGGATCTGAAGTTTACTTCGGGAAAGATCGTGCAACTGAAGAACGTGCAGCATGTGCCCTCAATAAATAAAAATCTCGTTAGTGGTTCCCTTCTTTGCAAAGAAGGTTTTAAGTTGGTATTTGAGTCCAATAAAATAGTCATCTCTAAGTATGGACAATATATTGGTAAAGGTTATGAGTGCGGCGGTTTGTTCCGTCTTTTCCTATCAGATTTTTGTAATAAGGTTGTGAACCATATTTGTGCCCCTGGCAATGATACCGATATTTGGCATTCACGACTCTGTCACATTAATTTTGGTTGTATGACGCAGCTAGCTAAGATGAATTTAATTCCGAGTTTCACTTTAGCCAAAGGCTCTAAATGTCAAGAGTGTGTTCAAGCTAAGCAACCGCGCAAGCCTCACAAGCCTGTGCAGGAAGCAAGAAACTTGGCACCATTAGAGCTTATACATTCAGATCTATGTGAGATGAATGGTGTGTTGACTAAAGGTGGAAAGAAATACTTCATGACGTTGATTGATGATTCTACTAGATTTTGCTATGTATATCTTTTGAAAACTAAAGATGAGGATCTACACCACTTTAAAAACTATAAGGCAGAAGTTGAAAATCAACTTGAGAGAAAGATTAAGAGAATCCGGTCAGATCGTGGTGGAGAGTATTTCTCTAATGAGTTTGATTTATTTTGTGCGGAACATGGCATTATTCATGAGAGAACGCCTCCCCATTCTCCCCAATCTAACGGGGTTGCCGAAAGGAAAAACCGTACTCTAATAGACTTGGTTAACGCCATGTTAGGTACTTCGGGTTTATCCAAGGCATGGTGGGGGGAGGCGATATTGACATCATGTAATGTCCTGAATAAAGTTCCCACAAAAGACAATGAAACTACTTCCTATGAATTATGGGAGAAGAGAAAACTAACACTCTCGTACTTACGTACTTGGGGCTGTTTGGCAAAGGTGAATTTGTCAATTCCCAAAAAGCGTAAACTTGGACCAAAGACCGTAGACTGTGTCTTTCTTGGCTATGCTCATCATAGCGTTGGGTACAAATTTCTAGTGGTGAAATCTGAGGTACCTGACATGAAGGTCGATATAATTATGGAGTCTAAGGATGCTACATTCTTTGAGGATATTTTTCCGATAAAAGATATGCCTAGTACATCTAGACAGGAATGAATCTGTTGAAACTCCTGAACCTGCTATTCCCATGGAATATTATGAACGAGCACATGATGAAATTCCTGAGGAGGTAGACAATGAAGTTCCTGTAAGGAACAAGAGACAGAGGATTGCAAAGTTCTTTGGTGATGATTTCATTGTCTATCTCGTGGATGATACTCCCACCTCTATTTCAGAGGCTTATGCATCCCCTGATGCAGACTACTGAAAGAGGCTGTTCGTAGCGAGATGGATTTCATCATGGCAAACGAAACTTGGGATATCACTGATCGTCCTTATGGGTGCAAACCTGTAGGATGTAAGTGGGTGTTCAAAAAGAAGCTTAGGCCTGATGGTACGATTGAAAAGTACAAGGCTCGTCTTGTTGCCAAGGGTTATACCCAAAAATAAGGCGAAGACTTCTTTGATACTTATTCGCCTGTGGCTAGATTGACCATTATTCGAGTTCTACTCTCATTGGCTGCCTCACATGGTCTTATCGTTCATCAAATGGATGTCAAGACAACTTTCCTTAATGGAGAGTTGGATGAGTAAATTTATATGGATCAGCCAGATGGTTTTGTAGTAGATGGTCAAGAAGGCAAGGTGTGCAAGCTATTGAAGTCTTTGTATGGACTGAAACAAGCACCTAAGCAATGGCATGGAAAGTTTGATCAAACTTTAACATCTGCTGGCTTTGTTGTAAATGAAACCGACAAATGTGTATACTATCGCCATGGTGGGGGCGAAGGAGTTATACTTTGTTTGTATGTTGATGACATACTGATTTTTGGGACAAATATGATTGTCATAGAACAGGTCAAGAGTTTCTTGTATCAAAGTTTTGACATGAAAGACCTTTGAGAAGATGATGTTATTATAAACATTAAGCTGCTGAAAGATGAGAATGGCGGAATTACACTTCTGCAATCTCACTATG
This sequence comes from Avena sativa, assembly GCA_916181665.1. Taxonomy (NCBI): domain Eukaryota; kingdom Viridiplantae; phylum Streptophyta; class Magnoliopsida; order Poales; family Poaceae; genus Avena; species Avena sativa. Next base: position 434,154,298 of record OV702280.1, read on the forward strand.
TGGAGAAGGTGTTGAGTCGCTTTGGCTACTCAGATTGTACTCCTTCACCGACACCATATGATCCTAGTAAGATGCTTCGAAAGAACAAAAGAATAACTAGAGATCAACTGAGATACTCTCAGCTAATTGGCTCGTTAATGTATTTAGCTAGCGCAACAAGGCCTGACATCGCGTTTGCTGTGAGCAAACTTAGCCGGTTTGTTTCCAATCCAGGAGATGATCATTGGCATGCTCTTGAGAGAGTAATGCGCTATATAAAGGGTACATCGAGTTATGGTATTCACTATACCGGAGACCCTGCGGTACTTGAAGGGTATAGTGACTCAAATTGGATTTCTGATGCTGATGAGTTGAAAGCCACAAGTGGATATGTATTCACTCATGGTGGTGGCGCTGTTTCATGGAAGTCTTGCAAGCAGACCATCTTAACAAGGTCAACAATGGAAGCAGAACTCACGGCACTAGATACAGCTACTGTCGAAGCAGATTGGCTTCGTGAACTCTTGATTGACTTGCCGGTTGTTGATAAACCTGTGCCAGCTATTCTTATGAACTGTGAAAATCAAACTGTGATCGTCAAAGTGAGTAGTTCAAAGGATAATATGAAGTCATCAAGACATATAAAGAGAAGATTGACATCTGTTAGGAAAATGAGAAACTCCGGAGTAATAACATTGGATTATATCCAAACAGCTAAGAATCTAGCAGATCCTTTCACAAAAGGTCTATCAAGAAATATGATAGATATTGCATCAAAGGAGATGGGTTTGAGACCCACATGAGTTACCATGGTAGTAACCCAACCTATGTGATCGGAGATCCTGTGAATTAGGACCTGGGGAAACAAGCCAGTGGCTAACTGGAGGAGAGTAACTTTTATTAACCCACTCCGCTGAAGATGCATTACTCTCACGATCTGTATGGCAGGTTGACTTATTCTTAATGTGTTCATAGGCTTGTATAAGCCAAGATGCTATCCTACAGAGCAGTCTTGAAAGAACGCACCTATGTGAGCCCGACTGCTGGTCACAGTCTATGAGATAGGGTAATCTTTAGGAAGCTCATGAAAAAGTCCAGTGACTTATATGCTCCACCCGAGGGGTAGCCTTCGGCAACCTAGTATCAGTATGACATTAGGTGAAACTCATTTACACAAAACTGGCAATTCAAGGCTTAGTCCATTGACAGTTGTTGATGAGCGTAGTCTAATGCTCTAGGTGGAAGTTCAACTTAACAGTCTCCACTAAAAAACGCTGGTATATCAAAACAGTGATTTGGAACAGAATGGTGGGATGTTTCAATGAGACTTTGTGGGGGATTGCTGGAATTTGAGGCATATTTGATGTTGTGCTTTTGACCCATAACAAATACAAATTCTGAAATTCTCTTTGGCCCATTATCATGGCAGCTCATGTGTGTGCTAGTGGTGCCAAAGTTTAGTCCCACGTTGCTAGTGGAAGGGGAGTTGGACCACCTTATATAGTAGAGTGTTGCACCACTCACTAAGGTGTGAGAAGAAGAGAAGCTCTCGCGCACTCCTCCTCCGACGCCGCCCGCCTCGCCTCGCCTCGTCACGACGCGCGCGCGCCGCGGGTTGCGGGTTGCGGGAATCTCGCCGAGCCGAGCTTTATTTTGCTCTTTGGGAAAATTAATTATGAGTCATTAATACGTCATTACGGACGCGTTAATTAACCGGCCGTTTCCAGATTGTGGGCTGACGCACTGACTCGGTCGTGGACTGTTGCACACGTCCTACCCAAGCCGCACTATAGAAGCAGGCAGACGCGAACCGTATCAGTTACAAGCAATTACCATTGCATCACCGTTCCACCTCTCTGTGCTGCCCTCTGTTACTCCATCCCGTCGGCTGCGTGCACGGTCGTCCGGGAGAGCAGACCTCCGGAACTCCGTCTCTCTGATCCTGCACCGGGAGAGAGGCGATAAGGTTTTTGGGGAGCGTCTAGACGCGACTGCTCAAGCTCTTCTTCATTCGGCTTCGTCGATTTCATCGCCATGTCTGACGACGCTGCCGCTGGTGGTGGCTCCACTTCTGTTGCGCCGTTGGTCATACCATCGACGAACTCGTACGTGTTCTATGCCCTCCTGATATTTCCTATGATGATTACTAGTATTGCAGTATGCGTAGATGTACTAGGTTTTCACTTGCCTGTATGGTGCATGTCTACTATGTGTATGCTAGTTAGTCTTGAAAATTGTTCTGTCATGATTTACATTTGGATTAAATTCATGCGAAAACTGCTAATTATTTCAATATTTAATTTGGTCTTGGTATATATAGCGACATGTTTAACAACTCATACTACGTAACTACGTACTTAGCTCAGTGCATTTTGAAACTTTGAAATATTTTTTTCATGTTTTTCAGAAATTAAATGAGCTCCATGTAGCTCGAGTTCCATTCGTCCTCGGTCAACTGATGTCCATCTACTCCACTAGCTAGCTAGGTGCATATTCTAGTCATGGAATTTTGTCATAGGAGACATGGCGTGTTGAGCTGTCGATAGCAGCCTGTTTCCAGATCAGATCGGTTATCCATCTAATTTTCACGGGTAGGAGTATAACTAACTAGAAAACAATTTATGAGATGACAGTTTAAACAAATCGTCAGCCAAGCATCAAACCCATTCTAAATACTTAATTTATTTATGGGGGTGTGACTAGTTTATGTGGGCCGAGCGGTCCAAAAAGCTTCTTTTTGGCCTGTTGTGCGACCGGATGAATCCATATTCGGTTCCTCCGCTCCTATTCTATTCTTCTATTGACTTCAAGAAATGAGAAATCTTGTTTCCCCGTAGTATTTCTATATGTCCCTACTTAGAAAATGAATTAAGCTCCATCTGTGTTGAAGCTGAGATCTAAAGGAGATGGTCTTAGAATTCTTCCCACAGAAAAACTATCCATTCCGAACTCAAAAATTCCGAAGAATTGCAGGAGCAGCACAAAACTATCCATTCGGTTTTTTCACGATCGATGTGGACATGTGTAGCCAGGATGACTTTTTCCAAGTCCACGGTTGTACAGTGGTACAGAAAGTATATACTACGTGTACAGCATTCGGATCGTAACCAAGGACAGACGGATGCGGCCGGTGCAGTTGCTGACCACCAGCGGAGCACACGCGGCTAGCAAGTAAATCCAACCGACTGGACTACTCGACTGTAAGGAGGCCAATTCAACTAAATCCCGCCAGCTCAGTATCCATGGAACCGGAGACTTTGGCCACGTACAGTACAGTGCACAATCGAGATCGGGATTAATCCATGCCAAAGAAAAAAAGATTATCAGCATCCGAGTGGGGATCCCCTGCCCACGTGGCAATCAATCATGACGAAAAGGCGATCCCTGGACTATTATGCAACCGCTACACTAGCGGTAGAAGAAGAGTAGAGATCGGGTACGTACGAACATGAGTACAGTATCATTGATTAAGCACGCAGCCGAATATATAGCTTATCGAGCAGCAGGTGGTACATCACCGAACTTGTTGAAAGAAAAAACAGTGGTAAGATGGGCACGTGCTAGTGGCTCCTGGCCGCAGCAGCAGCTACCTTTTCGGATAGCCCGATCCGCGTGGCAACATGCCGAGCATGTCGCCTCGGTTCGTTTGCGTTCCAGGCCACACCTCTCCGAAAAAGGAAAGCGAATGCGTACGTTTCCATTTCAACAGCGGTGGGTGAACATATACAAAGAAGACCTTAAAGACAAGAAAATTATAAACAAGGCCCCACACTTTAACACGGAACACCCTTGGAAAATTCAGAAAAACACAATTGAATCCTTGCTTCCTCCCGGCGAAGCACAGCCACCGGGCGTGGCACCGCTGCTCGGACCGGGAGTGGAGACGAGACCACTTGGTCGAGCGGCGGCTTGACAGGACACGGCGAGGCCGAAGAATATCCTCTAGAGGAAGAAGTCGAAGCAACAACAATCAACACTGCCGAGCATGGCGGAGCCAGGCCTCTGGCCGGAAATAGCAACGGTGAACACCGCCGTCGCTTGGCAACCGCCGCGGGGAGCGAACCCCCCCCCCCCCCCCCCCCCAATTGCCACACCACACGGACCAGCCCCGAGTCGTGATCCGCCTCCACTCCCTCACCAACATGGCCAGTCAAGAGTAGGGGGAGTAGCTGAAGGCCAGCAGAGCGGCGAGGACAACACCCACTTCTCAATCTGAAGCTCCACACCGAAATCTCCGACTTTCCTCACCGCCACGACTGACCAAAAGGAGAGAAAGAACGTCGGTGCTACAGATCAAAAGCAGGCTAAGAAGCAGCTACCTTTTCGGACAGCGCGATCGCGTGGTAACTTGCGGAGCATGTCTCCTCGGCTCGTCTGCGTTCGAGGCCACATCTCTCAGGAAAGGAAAACGAATGCATACGTTTACGTTCGTCAGGATTTATTTTTTTAACACGAAAGGTCCTGAAGGACTTTAGAGTTTTCATTTCATCAGCGGTGGGTGAACATATACAAAGAGGACCTTAAAGACAAGAAATTTACAAACAAGGACCTACACTTTAACACGGAACACCCTTGGAAAATTCAAAAAGGCACAATCGAATCCTTGCTTCCCCCCGGAGAAGCACAACCACCGGGCGCGGCATTGCTGCTCGGACCGGGAGCGGGGACGAGACCACTTGGTCGAGCGGCGGCTTGACATGACACGTCGAGGCCGAAGAATATCCTCTGGAGGAAGAAGTCGAAGCAACAACAATCAACACTGTCGAGCATGGCGGAGCCAGGCCTCTGGCCGGAAATAGCAACCGTGAACCCCGCCGTCGCTTGGGAACTGTCGCGTGGAGCGAAAACTCCCCCAATTGCCACACCACACGGACCAGCCCCGAGCCGTGACCCGCCTCCACTCCCTCACCAACATGGCCAGTCAAGAGGAGGGGGAGTAGCTGAAGGCCAACAGAGCGGCGAGGATAACACTCACTTCTCAATCTGAAGCTCCACACCGAAATCTCCGACTTCCCTCACCGCCACGACTGACCAAAAGGAGAGAAAGAACGTCGGTGCTACAGATCAAAAGCAAGCTAAGAAGCGCACACTTATTGATTGACTTCCCATCCATAGCTCAAGAGATCTGCTGGACACATGACTCCACACACCCTTTGCCGCCGCTAGGCTCACCAACGGAGCGAGGATAGGACGGGAAAGACTTATTCTGACTTTATGATGCAGCCGCCGCCTCACAATCCAAAAAAGGCAGAAAATAGGCTAAACGGAAAAATGAGAATTCTCTCGTCAGCAAGGGACCTTGGTCCGTCACAACATGGAAAAGAATTCAATGAGATTTTATCGAAATTCACTAAATTTTAGTGATTTTGGTAGACACGGGAATCATTAGTTTTCGGTCAAAATGTTTCAGCCCTTTCAGTAGTACAGATGGATACAGAAAATATCCAAATTATTTTCTAATTATTTGAACATTTCGATGATTTTTGAGAGAAAATTTCACTTTGGCTGAAATAAAGATAGAAATGACTGAAGTCCACTTATTTCTGAAACCAAATTCAAAATCTCAAAAGCTAGCGAAGGCGGAGTGGACCAGCGGCATGGCTGGCGAGGCGAAACCCTCGCCGACAAGGAGGATGAAATAAAATCAGAGTCTTGTCCATGGTGTTAAATCGGAATATACTAATAGTTCAAAAGCAACAACTCCTCTGGAATTTGGAAACAGAAATTCCTTTGAAATCTGTATCAAGACATAGTCTTTCCCAAAGTATTACGCCCAAGAGATCTTTTTGTCAACTGAATTATTCCACTATCCTTGGTTTAATATTTTGGTTACGAAGAGAAGAGCTAGGTTTAGAATTAATAGTGCTTGAACCATGATCAACAATCACCACCTCAACTTGAAGGTAAACAAGTTCATAAAAGGACAGTGTGAACAGACCTAGTCCCACAATACAATCACATGAGGACAAACAGGCAAAAGTAGGGGTTGCTAGTGTTCGTAACATGACTAATAAATTTATTATTACAAGCTCTAGCCTGCTAAGATCGGACTTACTACAGAATAACTAGCCCTAAAAAGGCTAGTTATTTTTCTCAAAAAGGCTAGTTATTTATCAAGGATTTTGTCGTACCTAACCTGCCTTGTAACGTGTAATCAATCTAACTATATATGGAGAGCAATGCAGGCCCTTGAGGAGCTGCACAACATTTCCTTCTTCAAACCCTAAATTACTTCATGCCCTCGAGAGCTTCTCGTTCGTGCTGGTACATCTAGAAGACAAAGGCAGGGCCGCTCCTCGGTGAACACCACGCTTTTAACGTGTTATTAGAGGTTCCATCAATAGAGTAGAGTGAAGGACAAGGCCATCGACGTGCCTATCTGAGCATCATCTTAGAAAATGGAGCATACGCCGGTTTCGATGGGGCATCTGTCATCCTCCACTACATGCCATACACGGATGGTGAATTTCGAAATATGAATGCCTTTCAGACTTGTATTAGAGTCTTATCCATGGTGTTAAACACATTGTCAAGAAGTAATAACCATTCCTAGCATTAGGAAATAAAATGCCTTTGAGACATGCATGCGTGAGAGAGACAGAGTCTTGTCTATGGTAAATAACACTTGTAAGATCATTTTGACAATCGTGACCTTCCACTAAGCTAGGTGTATAAGTATTTTGGTCATAAAGAAAAGAGCTAGAAGTAAAATTAGCAGTGCAACCACCACCCAACTTTTGAGCTTAACCATGGTCGACAACCACCACCCCAACTTGAAGGTAAACAAGTTCATATGTAGACACTAATGAAAAGACCTAGTCCCAGATTACAATCACAAAAGGACAAAGATACAAAAGTAGAATTAGGAGTTGGTTAATGCTCGTACCACGCGCGTGATAGAATAACAAAGCTCCTAGCTAGGCCGGCATAGGAAGAAATAAAGGACTATGTACAAAATAGCTAGCACTTAAAAGGCTAGTTAGTCTTCCATAAATGGGTGCTGGATTGATGCGTCTCACCTGCTAACGTACCCTTCGAAAAGGCAAGCAATAATAAGACGTGGGTTATGTTCTCGTGTATACTTTGTCAAACTTTACAAGATAAGTTTGAGCTTGACTAGAACAAATATGCGAAACATTGAGAAACAGAGGGAATATTTATACTTATCTTACGCAACCTAATACTCCAACCATGCACAATTGACTAATGACCATTTCTACACAATCCAGTAACGTGGTTACGGCGTAGCCCGTGCGAGTTCGACACACACATGATTGGGACAGGAGCAGGGAGAAAGTTCACTTTTGTCCACTGTGACCAATATATTGTGTATAGATATTGTATGACGTATACGTGTAGGCTGTAGCCAGAAACCGGTTGAGTTGTGCCTATTTTATGTGTTGGCCGACTAGAATGCGCTCATATACAATTGCCAGGGCCGGCGGGATGCGGACGGCGAGCTGGGCAACGATCAGGAATATCTCTTCTCCTTCAGATGGATCCTTTCGTTGAACACTATGTCTTTAATTTGGTCTTGTATATATAACGATATGTTTAACAACTCATACATAACTACTCAGAGCATCTTCACCTGTGCCCCCAAACCTGGCCCCCAACTTGGTTGGGGGTGAAAGCCAAAAAAACAGCACACACCAGAGGCCCCCAGCCGGCGCCGATAGTTTCGGCCATTCACTGAAATGTCTGGCACTCCCTTGCCGCCCCCGGCAACCAGGGGTTGGGCTGGGGCTGCCGGCAACGCGTGGCAACACGCGCCATGCTGGAAAGCCAGCGCCGAGTCCTCTTGCCAGCGACCCAAAATGCCCACCCGTGATGGATTGTCTCCCGACGTTGGATCAATGGCTTTGCCGCCACCATTTTCATCGAACCTTATCCTTCCCGGCGGTTCTAGCGCTATTTTGCGCCTATTCTAGCCATTTCTCGCTGCTTCGCACGAGTTTTCCCACTGGAACGGCCTCCCCTGCTATAAAAAGGGGCTACGGAGAACGGCGCACCACCACCCTCGAAACCCACCATGCCTTGCCGTGATCCAAACACGTGGGCGATGCTCAATGGGGTCGCTCGGGCTCGCTACCCGGTACCAGAGCGACCATCACGATCGGCAGCTACACAACCGCAACCGATAGAAGCGGAGGACGACGAGGACAACCACGGCCTCGACTGGCTCGATGAGCCCATGGATCAGCGGGCTATGCTCGCTGACATCCATACGTCACGCTAGTGGAGCGGGCGCAACAGGCCACGGACGACTTTGACTTCGCCGATTACTACGTGCAGACCGAGGTGCCTGTTGACATACGGGTGCTCGAACAGTCAATCCAGGTGGCACAACGTGCCGCCGATGATCTGAGGGACATGGCAGCACTCTCATGCGCGCAACGTGCCACCGTCGAATAGTGGGGCCAAGCCCGCCAAGAGCTTCGCCGCATGCCACTAGGCGCAATGGGAAGGCACCGCCCCGAGCCCTCCTCGGCAGCGGCGGAGCTGACGGCGAGGAGGGAGAGGAACCGCCTCAGCGCGTTATCAACATGACCACGCGAGGGAGATGCGGGCGAAGCATCAAGCCGACTTCGAGTAACTGCCGACTGTTTGGGCCGCCAGCAATCTTGCCGGCCTTCCTTTGGGGGGGTGGGGGGGGTGGGGTGGAGATGCTCTTAGCTCGGTGCATTTTGAAACTTCGGAATACTGTTTTCATTATTTTTCAGAAATTAAATGGGTCCATCTAGCTCGAGTCCATTTGTCCTCATTCAACTCATGTCCATCAACTAGCTAGGTGCATATTCTAGTCATGGAATTTTATCATAGGAGACATGGCGTGTTGAGCTGTCGATGGCAACCTGTTTTCAGATCAGATCCGTTATCCATCTACTCCCTCTGTTTAGAAATATAAGATGTTTTAAATTTGTAAAGAAGATGTATCTAGACATATTTTAGTGTCTAGATTCATTTAAACCTATACACTAAAAGGTGTCTAGATATATCTCTTTCACAAACCTAAAACCTCTTATATTTTTAAACGGAGGTTTTACGGATAGGAGTATAACTAACTAGAAAATAATTTATGACATGACAGTTTAAACAAATCGTCAGCCAAGCATCAAACCCATTCTAAATACTTAATTTATTATTGGGGTGTGAGTAGTTTATGTGGGCCGAGCTGTCGAAAAAGCTTCTTTTTGGCCTGTTGTGCGACCGGATGGATCCTTCTTGGTTCCTCCGCTCCTATTCTATTCTTCTGTTGACTTCAGAAAATGAGCAATCTTGTTTCCCGTAGCATTTCTATATGTTCATGTAAAAAAAGCATTTCTATATGTTCCTGTTTAGAAAATGAATTAAGCTGCATATGTGTTGAAGCTGGGATCTAAAGGAGATGGTCTTAGAATTCTTCCCGAGAAAATACATTTTAGCTAGTTTGGCTGCCAGAACTTGGAATTCCCGAGCAGCAAGAAATTACCCACTCCATTTCTTTCACGCGCGAGATGTGCACATCATGTATAGTGAGGATGACTTTTTCCAAGTCCACGGTTGTAGTCTACACAAAGTATATACTGCTTGTGTAGATCATAGCCAAGGACAGACGGATGCGGCCGCTGGCGCTGTTAGCAAGTAAATCAGGACTACTCGATTATTATGAGAAGGAGGCCAATTAAATGCCGCCAGCAGCTCAATATACCGTACATGCATGCAACCGGAGACTATGGCCACGTACGGTGCACATCCGAGGTCGGGATTACTTAGAGCATCTTTGCTCGCCTACCCAGAACACCGATTCGGACGTTCAAATTCGGTCCGGACGCTAAAAATCGGCCCATTCATGTATCCAGGAACCTGTTTCCGTCCGGATTTTGGTGTGTTTTGGCCCGGCCTACCCAGGCCGAACCCAGGTTCCCGGGTACGTATTGGGGATGCCGGAAGCCGCAAAAAAGGGCGTGGGCTAGCTCTGTCGGCGAGACAGTCCCATTCCCACCCACTCCACTCGCCCAGACTGCCGCGAAGAGCTCTGTCGCCATGACTACGCCGGCGGAGCTCCCCCATGCCGAAACATACCCACGCCTCTAGCTACGCTCGCCGTAGTTGCCGCCCACCTCCACGCCTTCTCGGCCGCCACTTTCGCCGACCTAGCCTTGTCGTAGCTCTGCTTCGCTCCGTGCTCCCACCACCACGCCCGCCAAGTGTTCGACATTTGGCCGGATTCGGCCATGGACTCCGACAGCAACGAGATACTATCCACTGACTCTGACGAGGACGAGATACTCGCAATGGATTCCGACGACGAGGAGTTGCTCGCCGTACTCCTGGAAGAGGAGAGCGCCGAGGTCGTCGAAGATGAAGAGCACTTTCAGATCCTCGCATCGCTCCCCAGCTGTACATGCAGATGGCGAAGTCGAAGCGTGGTGGTTTGACGCCAGGTCGCATGAAGTGTAAGGCGAGACAAAGGATAGAGGGCTATTGCATGTTGTACGCCGACTACTTCGTCGACCAGCCACTGCATGGAGAGGACGTGTTTCGCCGCCGTTTCAGGATGACCCGGAAGCTCTTCCTCAAGATCGTGCATGTCATTCGGGAGTTCGACCCATATTTCCTTTGCAAGAAGGACTACACCGGCTTGGTTGGGTTTTCCTCGCTTCAGAAGTGCACTGTGGCAATGAGGTTGCTTGCATATGGAGCTCCGGCTGACAGTGCCGATGAATATCTCCGCATCGCCGAGTCCATCGTCCTTGATTGCTTGTACGGGTTCTGCAGGACAGTGATTGCAGTGTTTGGGGAAGAGTACTTGAGATCACCCACTGCTAAAGACACTGCTCGGATCCTCGCGGTCAATGAAAGTAGAGGATTTGCTCGTATGCTTGGAAGCATAGATTGCATGCATTGGGAGTGGAAGAACTGTCCATTTGAATGGCAAGGAATATACAAAGGCCACAAAGAAGGTTGCACTGTGATACTTGAGGCAGTTGCTACACATGATCTTTGGATCTGGCACTCCTTCTTTGGCATGGCAGGATCGAACAACGACATCAACGTCCTCAACTCCTCAACTGTCTTTTTCAAGCTTGTTGAGGGCCATGCTCTCCCTGTGGAATTTGAGATCAGAGGGCACCACTACAACAAGGGATACTATCTAGCAGATGACATCTATCCAAGATGGCCAACATTTGTGAAGACTATCCCAAGCCCAATGCTCCCCAAGCATTCTCACTTTGCCAAGGAACATAAAGTTTGCAGGAAGGACGTGGAGCGGGCATTTGGTGTGCTCCAGCAGAGGTTTGCAGTTGTCCGGTTCTCTGCTATGACCTGGTCGAAAGATCAGATATGGGAAGTGATGAACTGTTGTGTGACCTTGCACAACATGATCATTGAGGATGAGAGGAAGGATCCAATGAGTTTGCTCGAGGAGGACGAGTCATACTACAGACAGGGTCCTCTTGCCGAGCCTGATCATCAGGTGCCTCCAACATGGGCTTCATTTATCGCAATGCGTCAGGAGATCCGAGATTTGGCGATGCATCAACAGCTGCAGGATGATCTTGTCGAGCACCTATGGATACGCAGGGGCAACACGACGTAGATGCTGAGCTTTTGGTCGAAATATGTTGTACTTTTATTGCAGGCCGAACTATGTTTACATTTACGCCGAATTTTGGTCTTAAAGTGTTCTGTATTCATTATATGACGAACTATGCCGAAATTTGGACGAACTTGAGCCGAATTTGAGCAGAAACGGGCGACTCGGGAACTCGGCCTGGGTACACGAGTGAAAAACTGGGCGTACCCAGACCAAAAATTTGCGCCGTCCGGCCAAAATTTGGTTCGGATACGGGCCTGAGTTTGGCTCTTAGCTTATCGAGCAGCAGTTGGTACATCACCGAACTTGTTGAAAGAAAAAACAGTGGTATGATGGGCACGTGCTAGTGGCTCCTGGGCGCAGCAGCAGCTACCTTTTCGGACAGCGCGATCGCGTGGCAACTTGTCGAGCATGTCGCCTGGGTTAGTTTGCGTTCCAGGCCACACCTATTGGAAAAGGAAAGCGAGCGCATACGTTTATGTTCGTGGTGAATTTTTTTTTTCCATTTCAACAGCGGTGGGTGAACGTATACAAAGAGGACCTTAAAGACAAGAAAATTACAAGCAAGGCCCTACACTTTAACACAGAACACCCTAGGAAAATTCACTAAAACACGATCGAATCCTTGCATCCCGCCGGCGAAGCACAGCCTCCAGACACGGCACCGTTCCTCGGACCAGGGACGAGACCACTTGGTCGAGCGGCGGCTTGTCAGGACACGTCGAGGCCGAAGAATATCCTCTGGAGGAAGAAGTCGAAGCAACAACAATCAACACTGTCGAGCATGGCGGAGCCAGGCCTCTGGCCGGAAATAGCAACGGTGAACACCGCCGTCGCTTGGCAACCGCCACGGGGAGCGAAAACTCCCCCAATTGCCACACCACACGGACTAGCCCCGAGCAGTGATCCGCCTCCACTCCCTCACCAACATGGCCAGTCAAGAGGAGAGGGAGCAGCTGAAGGCCAGCAGAGCGGCGAGGACAACACCCACTTCTCAATCTGCAGCTCCACACCGAAATCTCCGACTTCCCCTCGCCGCCACTACTGACCAGAAGGAGAAAAGATCAAAAGCAGGCCAAGAAGCACACACTTATTGATTGGCTTCGCATCCATAGCTCAAGAGATCCGCTAGACATACGACTCCGCCACACACACTCTTTACCGCCGCTAGGCGCACCACCGGAGCGATGTTATGACGGGAAGGACTTTATTCTGACTTTATAATGTACACGCCGCCGCCGTCTCACAATCCAAAAAAGATAGAAAAATAGGCTAAACCGAAAAATGAGAATCCTCTCGTTGTCAAGGGACCGTGGTCTGTCACAACATGGAAATGAATTCAGTGAGATTTCATCGAAATTCATTGAATTTTAGTGATTTTGGTAGACACAGGAATCATTACTTTTCGGTCAAAATGTTTCAGCCCTTTCAGTAGAACACATGGATACAAAAAATATCCAAATTATTTTCTAACTATTTGAACATTTTGATGATTTTCGAGAGAAAATTTTACTTTGGCCGAAATAAAAATAGAAATGACTGAAATTCACTTATTACTGAAACCAAATTTCAAAACCTCAAAAACTAGCGAAGGCGGAGTGGATCAGCGGCATGGCTGGCGAGGCGAAACCCTCGCCGACAAGGAGGATGAAATAAAATTAGAGTCTTGTCCATGGTGTTAAATCGGAATATACTAATAGTTCAAAAGCAACAACTGCTCTAGAATTTGGAAATATTAATTCCTTTGAAATCTGTATGAGAGACATAGTCTTTCCCATAGTGTTACACCCGAAAGATATATTTTTAAACGGGCTTATAGCTCCCATGCGACGTTTTTACGCGGAATTGGAAGGAACACAATATCGTTGAAAAGAATAGCTCGCATGCGACACTTCTGAAGCGGCAAATAGCTCCGATACGACACTTCCACTTAACCTCACGAGACCGTCAACGAATTCGAATCAGCTGAGCTGAGCAGGACCCACAGCCTCTCCACGTCACGGCAAAACCCACATGATGTCCACCTCATATCGTGGGACCCACGCTGTGGTAGAAGAGAGCCGTTGGCCCGATCCGTCCCCGCACCCGAGCCCTCCCGCCACCGTTCCAGCATCTCATCCCCTTCCGTTTTCTTCTCCGGCGAGCAAGTGCGGCAACGCCGGCGAGGGATGTCGAGCTCTGCTTTAGCCTCCCTCCGCTCATGGCCTCGGTATGGTGTGGTGCCGATGAGAAGGTGCCCCGATTGCCCTCGTACCGCGCCCCTGAAGCGGCTTGTCACATCCACCGATAACAACGGCAACATTGGCCGGGAATTTGTGAAGTGTGGGAGCAAGCCTGAGCCGGGAAATTTTTGATCTGAGTGTTCCAAGCGCCAATTTCTCGCTTTTCTTTCGAAATTTCATGCATTTCATCGAATTTGGGATTTAGGGTTCATCTCTGCGATTTCAGGAACTACCAAAATGTGGGCATTTTGAGTGGCTTGATGAGTACATCGAGCGAATTGGGGTGGAGGTAGCATCCCGGGAGCTTGAAAACCCATCCGTGGTGGATCAATTGGGATATGGCAACCCCATTACCGCTGGTACTACGGTGGATGCGGAAGTGAAGGCCGAGCTAAAGAAGATGAACAAGCAGCTAAGGCAAATCATCGAATTGAAGAAGCGGGACAATCTGATGGCCGTTTTTTTATTTTTGTGTAATTTCTCTTGGATTTGTTTATTTCCTGATCATTAGTCATTAGACAGCGCAATCAGTGTTCGAGTGATGCTTTGTTATCATAGAACCTGCGGAGATGGCTGTAATGGTCTATGTCTTTGGCTTGAATAAAATGCAACACAAATTCGGGCAAATTTTGAGCTGCTCTGTTTTCGAAATCAGTGTTCCTTCAGTTTCGTTAGTGTTCCTTCAGTTTCATCAGTGTGCAGGGGAGGGGGAGGGGTTGAAAAGTTAAAAATAATAATTCATGAGGAGTGACTGAAAAAGGCCAGGCCCAAATAGAACTTAGCCAGACAAAAATGTTCGTATCCAGGCCCAATAGTAACTACTTGTAGATTGGGCAAAAAAAAGTACTCACGTTACAATCTAACTAGGGACATTGGATCTGTAGATACTCGTGCTTAGGTCGCAATCTTTTATTTTTTGCGAAAGTAAATATATAAATAAAGGACAAGGGCATCCATTTAACTAACAAGACAAGCACTTTAACTTGGGCGCCCCTTTAACTTCTGTAAATATGTAAATGTGTTGTTTGAAAATGAACCATATGTTGCATGTGTTGTTTGAAAATAATCAACTATCATAACGTTAACTTATTCTTCCTTTTGAGCTTTTCTAATTTCACTCATTTTATAAATATTGCACGAGTATTATATGAGAACTTTTTGTGTGTCTTTCGTTTTATGCACTTGTTGTTTTGGGTGCTTTGACAAATAACAATACAATAAAACACAAGTCGATCACATAGATAATATATTAGATAACATAAGGGGTACAATATAGAGAGGGGCCCCACATTACATAGAGGACCTCACATTACATAAACCCTAAGGTAAATTAATCCTAAGGGCCCGGCGCCTAAACCCCGGGCTAAACCCTAACCCTAGCTACTACGTGGGTTTAGGGCTGCCGTCCAACCTCGCCGCCGGGAGGCTGCCCTACTCCATCGGTGGTGAGGGCGGTGCCGCCGCCGCCCTCTCTCGTGCCTCCCGCCGTCTCTGCTCCTCCTGGAAGGCCTAGTGAGCTGCCTCCCGTCGGTCCTCCTCCTCCCGTTTCCGCCTTTTCTTTAGGGCGTTCACGGCCTTCTTCTCCTCCCACTTTGCGGTAGCAGCCAGCTCATTCGCCTCCTGCTCCTCCGCTGCCTTCCAATACTCGTCGGAGGGGCCGGAGTCGGGGAGGTTGCTGCCGCCGCTGGGGAGGGTGTTGTGGACGAAGTGGCCTTGGGCCCAGGGGTAGGCCGGGGATTTGCGTCGCCCCCCCTTGTTGCCACGCCTCGGGCGCGTGGGCGCCTCCATCTCCTAGACCTGCCTGTGGTCCGAGTGGTTGTCCTCGTCGCTGACCTCGGATTCCAAAGGGAAGCGGGGGGGGGGGGGGGGGGGGGAGGTCGCCATGGTCGCCGGAGTGGTGTTTTTTAGGGCTGGGAGGAGGCAAAGGGACTCGGGCTCGAGGTTGAAGATGAGGAGGCAAAGGCGTTTTGCCTATTTATTAAGGGCTCGGTGTGAAGGACGGCGTGGGAATCCTGCGTTGGCGCAGCCGCGTGCGCTGCGTTGCGTGTAGGCAGCGGGCGTAGCCGTGTGCATGATCAATGCGGTCAGTGCAAAAAAAATTGCTAGGATGCGACGTGACCCTGCCCTGCACCGTCGCCCCCTGCATGCATGCATGCATTAATGGGAAAGAGAGAGAAAACGTCCAAGGTAGTTGTTCATTGACAGTAAAAAATAAAAGAGAAAATAGAATTTGGCCTTGATTTACTCGGTAATAAATGCAAAAATCTAGGACCAAGGTAGTTGTCACACGACATGCAGCAAAATCGTTCGTTTTTACACACCACATGCAACAAACTCACACATGGAAACTCAACTGATGACAAGAAAAATCGGTGGGAGTAATCAGAGGGATGTCTGGAGCAATCAATGCATATATAAGCCTATAATCCAGAATAGAGGGAGTATGAAACTAAGTTTAAAAACAAAATACTAGCATTTATAATATCAATTTTATATAATATAAAAGTATGTGTTATGGTGAATCTAATTATATTTATTACATATTTTAGATTTTGATATTTTTTCTTATATACGTAGTCAAAGTTTATAAATATTGACTTTACTAAACTCAAAACACAGAGTAATTTGGGACAGACGGAGTAGAATGGAGGCAATTAATGCATAAACCAGGGAGTAATTTTTTTGGAATTGCATGTTTTTCTATGGATCATGAACCGGAGGGGAGTAAGTTTGACTGAAGAAAGTTGTTAGACGTACACTTATTTAATGCGACGGAGGGAGTAAATATGCTGCAGCGCTGCAGCGCTGGTTGGCTGCATGCAAAATAGTTAGACTGCGACGCGAGAGGCAGCTGCATGACATGCATGCATGGCGCAGCCCGCCCCGCCCAGCGCTCTTGCATGCCACGCTTGGTCCAACGATGAATGGAGTGTACCACACTGTACCTTATCTGTTCATTGAAAATGCGAGCCAATCAGATTCCAGAATCATCCATCCCACGGATCGCCAAGAGCTAGCCGCGAAATCCTTCTAAGAGACGCCAACCAATCAGGTTGCAGAACAAGCCCTCCCACGGATCGCTCAGAGCCACCCGGGGAATCCTTCCAGAAGACGCGATTGGACGGCCACAGTGTCGTGCTAGGGTTAGATCTACGTTCCTCATTCGGCCTTAGGGTTAGCTGAGTTTAGGATGCAGTCCACGGGGTTTTCACAAGTTTGACCAAACATTCAAATGTGCATAACTAATTCAAAAAAAATCAAAACAATACAAAACCTTCGCATGGTGTCATGTTATGTGACATAGTTGTCAGGAAAAATATCAAACTTGGTATATTGATCATATTTCAAAAAACCCTTCATAAAATGACCTATCTCCTCCGAGGTTTTCTGGCTTTCGGGTCAAATGAACAATGATATGGCTAGAATCAAGGCATAGTTTGTGATAATGTGCCCATATTGGGCATGCATGTGTATAATGGTATGAATAAAAATGTTGTAGTATAAGTTTTTCCTTTTCGACGCACAGAAAATCCATTTTCTATTTTCTGAGTGCCGAAAGAGGGGGGATTTGTGAAGCAACCACCAAATTAAAGTTTCAAAATGGTAACATCCTATTTTTAAAAAAATACTAGACCACCTTGCATGTACAATGTCCCAACTTGAGTATCTCAAACCTTTTATTCCATCCCTGGTGAAAAAGACAAATCCCGCCGAATCGGGTGGAAGTGGGCCGGGTAAGATATGAACTACATGTACATGATTTCATGTTGATGATTTTTTGTAAAAATCATTTTTAGGTTCACAACATGCTATTTCATCAGAGATCCAATCCTAGTTTTGTGAGCCTCGGCCCCTATCTAAGAATAGTTATGAAAACCCTTCAAAAAGTTTGACCAGACATTCAAATGTGCATAACTAATTCAAGAAAAATAAAAAAAATACAAAACCTTCTCATGGTGTCATGTTATGTGAAATAGTTGTGAGGAAAAATATCAAACTTGATTTTAGAAATGGTCAAAAAAAAACTTGCTTAGAAATGGGGTGGTTTACCCTAGCTTTGGAGCCCATTTCTACCATATTTTGGGTGAGGGTGAGTTGTAATTCACAAAAGGGATCAGGGTGAGGATGAGTTGTACTCTACATATGAGAAAAACATTGGAAGCTCATACAAACATAGAAAGTACACATAGCTACATTGGTTGAAATTCAAATTTACCATCATATTTGAATTTCGGCCAAATTATCAACAACAAGTGCCAAATTATTACAATAACAAATGTTTACAACAACAACAACAAGTGCCAAATTCAAAGTCTATTTCTTTTGGCTCTTCTTACCCCTCGTTTTCTTCTCCTTCACAAGTTTCACACCACACAACAGGTTTATGCTCTTCTTTTTCTTACCATAACCATCTGGCCTCCCCACAGCACGTCCAAGAGTCTCTTTCAACTCCTGCACCTCCTCAACAACACAATCTGGCACCAGAGCCTCATCAACATGGTCACTTTACACCAGAGCCTCATCAACATGGTCAGTTTGCACCACAGCCTCATTCAGGGACGAAGCTTCCTTATGGGCATTGGGGTCAGCTGACCCTAGTGAAAACTAGCAAATCCTTCACTAATTTATATTAAGTGATATTTATTTATAGAAGATGATCCTAATGTAACTGAGAGGTTATAGAGTTGACCCCATCGACAATTTTTTCTAGCTTCGTCCCTGGCCTCATTAACATGCTCATTTTGCACCAGAGCCTCAACAACATGCTCATTTTGCACCAAAGCCTCAACAACATGCTCATTTTGCACCAGAGCCTCAACAACATGCTCATTTTGCACCAGAGCTTCCAAATCAGAAACGGTGTGCCCTAAAGCCTCAACAGTTTGCACATCATCCTCCAAAACAAGTTCAGATTGCACCTCAGCAGCACCAAACATGATATGGTTAGTTCTCTTCTTTCTTTGGCCATTTATTCTTGCCCTTTTCACTGGCCAGCATTCTTAAACAACAAGAGGTGGGCCTTTTTCTCCACACTTCCTCCTAAAAACAAGCAAGTTAGCTGGGGGAGAAAAATCATCAACAAGAAATACATAGATTTTGGATGAACATACTTTGGCTTTTCAGCAGTGTATCCGCAGTTGGTAGAGCCAGCTCGGTGTCCAAGTTCTTCACAGATTTTGCATCTATTCTTGTTACCTTTTGGGGCCCTTTTTGGTGTTGGAGAGGTGACCCCGGATAGGGTCAGGACGGGGAAAGACAAAAGGAAGTTCCCCGTCCAGTTTCCGAGTTACTGTCTAAATCGGCCGAATCCTGTAAAGGTCGGCCGAGGTAAGCAAGAGCAGGACTCTTAGGAGAAGAGCAAGACGTTACCCGGCCGACGTACTGTTTAAGTCGGTCGGGTCAGCCCGAATATTCTGAATGCAGGTGAAGTTCATGACGAGTCAAGCGAGGCAGGGCCGAATGACGTGAAGCTTGCAGGAGAAGGAAGTGCCTATAGTCAAACCCTAGCCACAAGCTAGGAAGAATCTGAGCGGAGCCAAACACAAAGGACAAGGCGTAGAGCGGCAGAGGGGCAGAAGGAGGTCATGGAGGTGACAGTCCTGGAGCCCGAGGCAAGCAGGTGGGGCTCCCTGGAACCTTGCCGTCATTAGAAGGGCGACACGGAAAGGAGGCCGCCGAATTACTAAATTGGGACAAGCATATTCTTCGAATATGCTTGCCACGTTAGCCCTAGAGGAGCCAAGACGTCCCTTTATAAGGAGAGGCTTGGACTATGAGAAGGGCAGGGGCTCATTTGGTACCGTTAGGCTGGTGAAAGTTCATCTTCTCCTCTTGTAAACAGCTCAAGGAGCACTTGTATCCCCAGAGAGGAGTAATAAAGATCTTTACGTTAGTCATCTGAGTGTAGAATCAACTGCATCTTCCCTCCCCAGATCCCTCTAGCATCCATTGGCCCCATACTTTAGCCTACCCATGGCATCTGCCGTGCCACCACCACGACAGTTGGCGCCCACCATGGGGCCAGCAGCGGTGCTAGATGGAGTCATGATCCGGACGGGAAACTTCATCCACACTGGCGAGTGTGTTGTCTCTGGCCTAGTACGGAGAATCGATATCTGTGACTATGTCAGCGATAACGCAAGCAGCTTCAGGAAAAAAAAAACCTCCGCGCAACGGCGTCTTCATCAACTTGGGCATGCACCAGATCTACGTCGGCGTCGACACCTCCGGCGTTTATCCTCACCAAGTTATTGTTGCAGGAGAGCCTCCCCTTAGCGCCGCAAACGGTCCGTGCGGAGAGCGCCCCGTCAGCAGCGTCGAGGTGATGGTCACAGCCGGGGTGCAGGCGGGAGCAACGGGCGCTGGATCAAGCAAGGATCCGACGACGGGTGTGCAGGTGTCCATGAAGCAGGCAGCTCCACCACCCACCGAGGTAAATCCTTTAGCGGCCAACCCAGCCGAGGTGCAGGAGACGACCCCAAAGGCACCAAGGGTAAGAGGGCCACCTCTGGAAAGACCAGAGAATGTTCTCGAGGCAACTATAGATAATCTGACTACACCTGTAGCGTCGATACTTGATCCGGCTAATGCTCAGGCAGAATTAGAAGAAACCAGGCAAAAAGTACTAGTAGAGGCAAAAAAGGTGTCGGCATTGTGGGAGTCCTTAAACAGGACCCTGCGAGAATATGCTAGGGCAAATAAGCTTGATGTCGCCCCGAGCGGGTTGATGAATTAAGATTGAGAGGAAAGAACCTCATGGATGATATCAACAAAGAGCATGAGACTCATAAGGGAGATTCAGTCGATCTAGGCTTGACGAGGTATAGCACCCCGGCAAAGAACCTAAGAGCGGCAAATGCCGCTGCACTAGAGTTAGAAGGACTGACCGGCGAAGCTCGGCAGAAGCAGCAAGAAAGAGTGAATGAGCTGGTGCGCATCGCGAACCAGCAGAATGAAGAAATGCTCAGGACAGACCCGGCAAGGCCTGGTGCCTCGCGAATGGTTCATTTGGCTGGTGCAGCACCCGCCCTATCTGTGGCAGCAGCATCCTCGCCCGGAAACAATGCGCGGAAAGACAGAGCGGTAACTTCGGGAAAAAGAAATAAGCAAATTGTTCCATATGATATGGCAGTAGCCGGAAAAGCAAATGAAAGCAGAGACAATGGAAGCCGAGGTAACAGTGGCGAAAGAAAACCCGGCCGTGCCAACAAAGGCAACGGAAGCCGAGGTAATGGAGATCTCGGAAGAGGAAATCACGAGAATAATATCCCGGCAGAAGGAAGGAGAGAGCCGCCGCCCAATCCTTAACCGAGATATCAACCTCGGAAGGAAAGAGAAGTGAGACCAGCTCGCCACAATCAGGTGAATGAGAGGTATAATGATGGTTATTCCGAGATGGAATATGCGGTTCATGAAATAACCTCTATGGGATGCAGGAAAGAATTATGTACAGAGATTTGTCGTCAAGTGATGCAAGAGTAAAACTGGACCGGCTGTACCGGTCCGAGTTGTTAGAGGAGCAGGGTCCACCGGGTCCGGCATGTTTCGGACCACGGATTATGGGCGAGCCGCCAGTGCCGAACTTTCAGCTGGCAAGAGGCACGAAAACTTACAACGGGAGCACCAAACCACAGGATTGGTTGATTGATTATGCCACTGCTGTAAAAATAGCAAGTGGAAACTTGCGGTGGGCAGTAAGATATGTCCCGCAAATGCTGGAAGGACCAGCCAGAGTATGGCTAAATAATCTGCCTCCAGGCAGCATCAACTGTTGGTTGGATTTTGAAGAAATGTTTGTTAGCAACTTCACTAGTACTTACAAAAGGCCAAACAAGCCGCAGCAGCTAGCCATGTGCAAGCAAAGGCCGAATGAGACAGACAGAGAATTCTTAACTCGGTGGTGTAATCTCAGGAATTCATGCGAGAGAGTTATAGAATCACAAGCGATAGCTTGGTTCGCTCAAGGATGCCGTTATGGCATTGTATTGTGGCAACAATTGCAAAGAGATATGCCAACCACTTTGGCAGAAACCATCAGGATAGCGGATTCGTATGCATTGGGAGATCCGACACAACCAGAACTAATGTCGGCAGATCATCGGGAGCATCAAGATCAATATGCAGGAGATGCGGCTGGGTCATCGAGGCGCAATGAGTTCAGAGGAAGAAGAAGAGAAGAAAGACCGGATTATAGATATGCCTCCAATCAGGTGGCAGTAGTAGTGCAAGATCAGCCGAGTCACGGAAACAATCAGCCGCAGAAGAATGGTCCTCAGCAATGGACACCAAGGAATGAAGGGAAGAGAAAGTGGACACTAGAACAGAAGAAGCAATGGCAGGAAAGGCCGAAGTACACGTTTGAGTATATGTTAGATCAACCGTGTAAGTTTCATACTTCAAACCCGGCCAAGCCGGCCAATCATACAACTCGGCAATGCGCCTGGATGAAAAATGCAATGGGTAACCCGGCGGGCATGCAAGCAACTTCCCACTAGGCGCATCAGCCGCAGTTGACTGGAGCAAATGCACAGCAACTAATGTTACCACCTCCTCCCCCGAGGTATGATAACTCGGACCAGATAGATGCAGTGCATCAAGTGATAAATCAGGGTCCGGATGGAAGGACGAACCCAGGAAATAATGGACGCAATGATTACAGGGAACATCATCAATCATATTGTGTGTTCACAATAGAACAGCAAGACAGGCAAAGTGTACAGCGCCGGCATATGGAAGTAAATGCAGTTATGCCGGCAGTACCAAGATATGTGCCTTGGTCAGATCAGGAAGTAACTTGGAGTATAAAGGATCACCCCAAAATAATGCCGAATCCGGGCTCGTACGCACTCGTGCTAGATCCGACATTTGTTGGACCGAGCATTAATGTGAAATTTGCAAAAGTACTCATTGACAATGGGAGCAGTATCAATGTCATGTACAAGGATACAATGCATAAACTCGGAATATCGCAGAATATGCTGCAATCCACGAGAACCACGTTCCATGGAATAGTGCCAGGGCTTTCATGCGAACCCATTGGAAAGGTTCGAGTAGATGTGTTATTCGGCACAAGGGATAACTGCATAGCAGAAAATTTGGAGTTTTAGGTGGTGGATCTAGAGAGTTGTTATCATGCTCTACTCGGACGGCCGACATTGGCCAAATTCATGAGCAGCTGCCACATAACTTACCTGAAAATGAAATTACTCGGACCACAAGGGGTGATAATAGTAGCAGGAGACTACAGGAAGTCAATGGAATGTGCTTCCGTCGGATCAAACCTGGCCGAGTCATTAGTAATAGCAAGAGAAAAAAGAAGAACTGAGGAGGTAGCGGCCCTCGCTCAGTCGGCACAACTGAATATGCCGGCATTGGCCAATCCGCATGGAAGTGTCTCTTTCCAGCCAACTAAAGAAACAAAAAAGTTCCAGATAGATGAGCAGTTCCCAGAGCGCACCGTCACCATTGGTGCCGGCCTAGATGCTAAATAGGAAAGCGAGCTCACCAACTTCCTCCGTGAGAATGGGATATCTTTGCATGCTCAACTCAGGATTTGCAAGGTGTGCCGAGGGAGTTGGCTGAGCACTCACTGAATGTAAGGCCAGGAACAAGGCCGGTGAAGCAACCTCTCCGCCGCTTCGCCGAAGACAGGAGAAAAATAATAGGGGATGAGATAGCTCGGCTCCTTGCGGCCGGGTTCATCATGGAGGTGCTTTATCCGGATTGGCTATCAAACCCGGTGCTAGTAGAAAAGAAGAAGGATGATCCAAATATAGCCATCGTATGGCGAATGTGTATTGATTACACGAACCTGAACAAGGCGTGTCCAAAAGATCCTTTTCCTTTACCTAGAATAGACCAGGTCATTGATTCGACCGCTGGTTGTGAACTATTATCATTTGTAGACGTGTATTCTGGTTTTCACCAGATACCGTTAAATTCGGCCGATCAAATAAAGACTGCGTTTATTACCCCGTACGGGTCTTATTGCTATCGCATCATGCCATTCGGCCTGCGTAACGCAGGGGCAACGTACCAGAGATGTATGCAAAAATGTCTGCATGACCAGATAGGAAGAAATGTACAAGTGTATGTAGATGATGTGGTTATCAAAACCAAAGAAAGCAAAACGCTACTGGATGATATTCGGCAGACTTTCGCGAACTTGAGAAGGTTCCGAATGAAGATTAACCTGGAAAAATGCACCTTCAGTGTACCGGCTGGAAAACTACTCGGTTTTCTCGTATCTAGCCGAGGTATAGAGGCCAACCCAACTAAGATAAGAGCAGTAGAAAGGATGGAATTGCCGATATGTATAAATGACGTACAGAAGTTCACAGGTTGCCTGGCCTCGCTTAGCCGATTTGTATGTCGGCTGGGAGAGAAAGCATTACCACTTTATCAACTGATGAAAAAATCTGATAAGTTCATTTGGACACCACAAGCAGACAATGCGTTCCATGAATTGAATAAGATGTTGGTCACAGCGCCAATCCTGGCCTCTCCATTGTCAAAAGAGCCTATGTTACTTTACGTAGCCGCCACGAACAGAGTAGTAAGCGTTGTGATCGTGGTGGAATGAATTGAAGATGATAAATCAGTACAAAGGCCGGTATATTACCTAAGCGAGGTACTATCAGCCTCAAAGCAAAAGTACCCACATTATCAGAAGATGGCATATGGGGTATACATGTCAGCTGAGAAACTTAAACATTACTTTGAAGAGCACCCCAACAAAGTGATCTGTGAAGCACCCATAGCCGACATATTGAGCAACAAAGATACAAGTGGTCGAATGGCAAAATGGGCAATCGAATTGTCACCTTATGATCCACAATTCGATAGGCGAGATGAAATCAAATCTCAGGCTGTGGCCGACTTCTTCGTGGATTGGGCCGAGGTACAATATGAGCCACCATTACCAGATCCGAGTTATTGTACGATGCACTTCGACGGTTCCAAACTGAGAAATGGTTTGGGGGCAGGAATAGTATTAACCTCACCAAAAAGAGATCAGCTGAAATATGTGCTGCAAATACATTTTGCCGCATCAAACAATGTAGCCGAATATGAAGCACTCGTCCATGGATTGAAGGTGGCAAGAGAGATTGGGATACGCCGAATCTTATGCTACGGAGATTCAGATCTAGTAGTACAACAAGTCTCAGGCAATTGGGACGCGCTAGATGCCAATATGGCCTTATATAGGTTTCATGTGAAAAAACTGTAGGGTTCGCAGCATAGAAAACAAAAAATTTCCTACGATGGGAACAACTATGTACCAAGATCTATCTACTAGATACAAACAACGGGCGGATGTATATCCGTAGAGAACATACCCTTGAAGACCGACAAAGCTTAACGAGTCCAAACTCGTGGTTGATGTAGACGATCTCTTGCCGATCTCAAGATTAAGAGGAAGTCCCAGCGCCGCAAAACAGCAGCGCATCCGTGATCGCACACACGTTCGAGGCACCGAGCAACCTCCGCCTCCTCGCTCCAGCGATGCAGCGGAAGCACAACTCTTTCTTGCCGAATATCCACCGGGAACATGTATCTCGCTAGTCCGATACCATGGGGGATAAATTCTAGAGGGGGAGAGAGATCCTTCACGAGGAGGTGTGAGTGAGAAGTGAGAGGAGGGGCTCCTTATATAGGGGAGGGGGGCAGCCCAAGGGGGCATGGCCGCCGACTATGGAGGGTGCCCCCACCTCTCCCTCATTCATGTGGGTGGACACTCCACTCACAAAATGGCCCTTCAATTTTCTCCACTAAAAAACCCACTCAAATTCCCATTAAATTTCCACCAAATTTAATGCAAACTCTCATTAAATAAAACTCTTTTATTTTATTCAGAATTTTGTCAATTACTTTAATGACAAACATTCACAAATAACCCCTTGCTAGAATTCTATTTCACATGCATAACCACTTTATGCAATTTCACCCGAAAACCTGTTTCGGTATCTAGTGAAATAAATTCCTACGCTTGTTCATTCTTTCGGCATGAAACTTTTGCTCCAATTGGATGTCGGTGTCTCTTAAGTGTGTCAACCTACGGTTCGTTAATAATGCGGACATGATCGAGACCCCTCTCGGATCAATAATCAGAAGCGGGATCTGGAGACCCATACTGACTCCCACACATTCAACTATGACTTTCTTGTGATCGTCGGAACCTTTTACGCTAGTATCTTAATCCTTTTGTTTCGCGATATATTACATGTCCGAGATTCGATCATCGGTATCTCCATACCTAGTTTGATCTCGTTACTGACATGCACTATTTTCTCGTTCCCGTGATATAACATTCTAGTGATCAAATCACTTGCTTGCAAGCTAATCAATGTGATATCACCGAGAGGGCCCAGAGTATATCTATCCGTCATCGGGATGAACAAATTCCACTCTCGATCCATGGGCCTCAACATAACACTTTATTAGTTCTGAATCCATCTTTATAATCACCTTGTTACGGTGTGACGTTTGATGTTATCAAGAAACTCTTCTAGTGTTAACGATTGACATGATCTCATGGTCTAAGGATTTGGATCACTTCGTAAGTTGTTATAGCAATATAAACTCAATGACTTTGATCATAATGCTATACTTCGGATGAATGTTCATCACATCATTACACTAATGTTGTGACCTCGTTATTAACAACATCCAATGTCCATGATCAGGAAACTTTGATAATCTTGTTAATCAACGAGCTAGTTTATAAGAGAGGCATAACTAGGAACTTCCTTTTTGTTTATTAAACACACATGTATTAACGTTTCCGTATTAATACAATTATAGCATGCAAAATAAACATTTATCATAAACAAGGAATACGATAATAACCAATTTATTATTGCCTCTCGGGCATATTCCCTTCAGTCTCCCACTTGCACTAGAGACAATAATCTAGTTTGAAAACTTTGCGTATTGAACACTTATGGCTTTCCGGTGTTCCATATACGCAATTGCAAGTGGTTAACATAATCTACGGATCTGACGCTTCAGGTCCGTGTGTATTTGCATGTCTTTGCGTCTTCACGCATCACTCATTCTCCAATGAGATGGCATTGTATAAATTTGGTCTTTTGGTGAGACCTTTAGTTCCTTGGGGTTAAAACACGTCGATACTATTGTCATACAATATATCTTTAGTGTTAGCCCGTTGCGAACCACACCTTAGTTTGATAACAAACTACTTGATATAAATTCCCTCCTTTGCTGCTACTATAGCAGCCTTTTGTTGTAGTATCCGTCACAATGTCTTAACTTTGAAATTTATCCAAATCCATCATGGAAACTTTCTTTCCATTTCATTGTGCCACCCATAGTTTAAATTGAGATAAACTTAATTTGTATCTTGTGACAAAACTAGTATCAATGTAACGCTTTACAATGAACTATTTGTAATTGTTTGTCACCTCTACACAAATATATTCTTAGTTCTTTCAAAAAGATCATAAGAATGTCCTCACTATCGTCCAATGATCATTTTATGATTCATTCTGGTATATGCTCATAACACTTAGAGCATAGGACATATCTGGATGTGTACATATCATGGTATGATTGATCAAAACATTCTTGTGATTTCACTCATCATGTGTCAAAGCACTTGAATCTTGTTTCACTTATCAAGTGTCGATACACTTGAATTTTGATTCAATTCCTTTCCATGCAACAAGAACTGTTTCTTGTCGTTTCTATATTGAACTCCTTCAATATCTCATATATGTACGTTTGGCACAACCATATTGGCGTCACAGTCTATCCACTATAGACATTCACGCTAAATATTCGGGTTTTGCCTAAGTATTTCATCGAAATGAAATTCTTTAACCTTTGTCAATAAATAATACATTATTTCTAATCAACAAGAGCCATTTGACGGAGCTAGGGCCCATCATCGCTTCTTTGCATATAGTCGGTTCATCATTGTCAAACAATAATGATTTACTCTCAAATCTTAATCATTTGATTGTTTATCCGACCTTCATGGTTCAATAGGAACTATAGACCTCCGTGACCGCAACCTTTGAGGCACGTAATCCATGAGCATTCTGGCTGCCTTCGGAACATTTTCCGGCGCTGCGCAACTCAGCACATATAGCTAAGGTTCGTTAACCTTATCAAAGTTCTATTGTCCTCCCACTTAACATTTATGAAAAATTCCTTCTTCAAGAAACTTCACGTTTCAAGCGACAAACCCTTTTGTCCTTGGTGTTATGGAGGAAAAACCAATTGTTATTCGAAATAACCTACAAAGACATGCTCATCCGACTTCGGTTGTAAACATCTTACTTATGTTTAGCATACCAAAATTTAAGAAATGACAAATTGGGTTTTATCCCAAACCATAACTTCGATGGTGTCATTTCAACGGATCAAGATGGAGCTCTTTTCAGTGTAAAAGCGGAAGTCTCTAAAGCTTTAATCTTTTAAAACATAATGGTAGTTTTATAAATAACACCTTTGATCCAACCATGTCAAACAAGGTTTCATTACAAATCTCAAACACTCCATACTCCTATGGTGTTTCGGGAGATGTAAATCTAGGTGTTTTGCTAAACTTGCAACTCAAATAAATCCCTTTATGATAAAATCATAATTCATTTATTTTCTTGTTACACTTGTAACTCAAACAAATCCCTTATGATAAAATCATAAACCATTTATTTTCTTGTTACAATGATTTTGCACTTCATCTTGAAAGTCTTTGAAACATTTTCAAATATTTCATACTTCTCTCGCATTAAGTGAACATTCACTCAAATTTTCGAAGAAAGCATATGAAGTTGAAATCCATCGCTTACGACTATACATAATGGACTACATACATCGATATGTATAAATTCCAATAATTTAGTCGTTCGTTCTTCTTTGGCCTTTGAACGAAGTTTTAATTATCACGTGGAAAGTCTCACAAGCGTCACTTGATCAAATCAAAGACTCCAAAAATCCATGAATATGGAGATTCTTCATGTTCTCTTTCCAATATAATTTAAATAGCGATGTCACTTCGTAAGTGATCTTTCAATCATTTGTCTTGCGACATTTTAGCATTAGGTTTTATGGATGTGATTTCTCCAACTAGATTTGTAAATCATCCATCTTATATGGAATACGGTAATTATTTGAACAACCTTTGTTCTCATAGTACCTGATTCAAATAACAATTATTAAAACAAATCTTGAAGTCAAGCTTTGATGTCAACGAGAAATACAAACAACGGTTTGTTTGTTTTCGATGAACATCATCACATATTCTCTTGCTAGTTACTTAGGCCATTGTGGTTCATGAATTGCATTGTTCCGTATGAAATTTCATACCAACCAATTCGGTATCCAATACCCAAGAACCACATTGTTTAACAAGCAAAGAATACAACCATAACATGTATATCATATATATACCTAAATTGGATATTTCCAATCTTTTCTTTTTTGCCAAATATATTTTATAGATTCTCTTTCAGCATTTCCTTTTCTTTTTTAAAAGAATCTATCAACATCAAAAGTGGCGCCATATACATGACACATAGTCCAAAGCGTGTATATTCAAATAATAATACCTTTGGACTTGCACTTTTAAGTAGATCACCATCATCAAATGATCGGCGTTCTTTCAAAATCCATTCTTTAGTAATCTTTTCGTATAGTAAACACTTTACATACATCTTCTATTCATCCTTATCATGACGACTTTCATGATCAAGCTACTGTAGCTTATAAAGGCGAATCGTGAGTATAACATTACTTTCCAAAACCCTTTTGGATGATTAGGATGTCTAGCATCTCCAACCTTCATAAATTCTCATCCAATATGAGAACATATATTATACTCTATCATATTGCAACCAAAACATTGTTTCAGATATCGTTATATCTGTCACACATGATGGTTTCTGAAACAATTCTTTCAGCTCCTAGATAAACTTGATATTAAAACAATCAATAATCATGGAGGCAAACATGATACTTAAGATACTAACACTGGAATTGTTACTCTCGATTTAATACCAATTATTAAATTTCACGGAGTAAACAGAGTTTGCTGAAAGTTTGCAATAGGACTTTAAACTTTAGATTGACACTCAACACAATACGATACCAGTTCGTAAAGTATATATCCAGAATTCTATAGTTCTATTATCTCAATTATAACTAAGCATAAGGTGGTGAACGAATGCCAATGACTACAACAAATTTTGCAAATTCACTTTGATTTAATTTATGATAAATTGAGTTCTACTAATCCAAATTAGAAATAAACTCCCACTCAAAAACGACATCCCTCGTGTCTTTTTGGTGATTACATAAACCAAATCCACTACACCAAGTCCGATCATCACGTGAGTCGGTGTAGCTTCAAAGGCGAGCATCCATATGGTCATCATATCAAAACATATGACTCATGCTTAACCTTTCGGTCCATGTTCCGAGGCCATGTCTGTACATGCTAGGCTCACCAAGTAAGAACCTTAGTATTCGCGTGTGTAACTGTCTTACACCCGAGATATGCTCGTGGATTTAAGTACACCCGATCATCACGTGATGTCTTGAAGCGACGAAACATTGTCGGTGCATACTTAAGGAAGAACACATTCTTATCTTGATATCTAAATGAGGGATCATCTTATTATGCTAATAAAACGCCAAACAAGCAATATAAGATGCAATCAAAACATCACATGTTTATTAGTGAAATGATATGGTTCCCGCATATGATCTCCATCATGTGCACCGTGGTATGATCTCTATTATACCTTTATGTGTAAGGCCAAGGTCTATGGAACTTACACGCTATGTGTGTTGTAAGAGTATCATCTCATACTTCTACTTACAACATCACCATATCATAACACTAGCCCAGCGACAATCTAAACTAGACGCCTCTAATTTATCCATTGCAAGTTTTACGTGGTTTAGGGCTTTCGAAGATAGAACCGTTCTTACCTACGAACATGAACCACAACGAGGATAACCAAATTGTTGACAACTCGTTGCAAATTAGATATTGACTATAGTAGGAGAGACAGACACCCGCTAGCCACTTATGCAAAACTATTTGCATGTCAAGCGTGGAACAGGTCTCATGTGCGAGGACATGTAAAGTTTGTCCGGGCCGCTTCATCCCACTATGCCACCAATATCCAAAGTACAACTAAGAAGCAATAAAATGATCATCATCGCCTACATACTCATATGTGTACTACCCGTGCAAAGTATCTACGCATAGATCCGGCTCTGATACCACTGTAGGGTTCGCAGCATAGAAAACAAAAATTTTCCTACGATAGGAACAACTATGTACCAAGATCTATCTACTAGATACAAACAACGGGCGGATGTATATCCGTAGAGAACATACCCTTGAAGACCGACAAAGCTTAACGAGTCCAAACTCGTGGTTGATGTAGACGATCTCTTGCCGATCTCAAGATCGAGAGGAAGTCCTAGCGCCGCAAAACAGCAGCGCATCCGTGCTCGCACACACGTTCGAGGCACCGAGCAACCTCCGCCTCCTCGCTCTAGCGATGCAGCGGAAGCACAACTCTTTCTTGCCGAATAGCCACCGGGAACATGTATCTCGCTAGTCCGAGACCATGGGGGATAAATTCTAGAGGGGGAGAGAGATCCTTCACGAGGAGGTGTGAGTGAGAAGTGAGAGGAGGGGCTCCTTATATAGGGGAGGGGGGCATCCCAAGGGGGCATGGCCGCCGGCCATGGAGGGTGCCCCCACCTCTCCCTCATTCATGTGGGTGGACACTCCACTCACAAAATGGCCCTTCAATTTTCTCCACTCAAAAACCCACTCAAATTCCCATTAAATTTCCACCAAATTTAATGCAAACTCTCATTAAATAAAACTCTTTTATTTATTCAGAATTTTGTCAATTACTTTAATGACAAACATTCAAAAATAACCCCTTGCTAGAATTCTATTTCACATGCATAACCACTTTATGCAATTTTACCCGAAAACCTGTTTCGGTATCTAGTGAAATAAATTCCTACGCTTGTTCATTCTTTCGGCATGAAACTTTTGCTCCAATTGGATGCCGGTGTCTCTTAAGTGTGTCACCCTACGGTTCGTGAATAATGCGTACATGATCGAGACCCCTCTCGGATCAATAATCAGAAGCGAGATCTGGAGACCCATACTGACTCCCACACATTCAACGATGACTTTCTTGTGATCGTCGGAACCTTTTACGCTAGTATCTTAATCCTTTTGTTTCGCGATATATTACATGTCCGAGATTCGATCATCGGTATCTCCATACCTAGTTTGATCTCGTTACTGACATGAACTCTTTTCTCGTTCCCGTGATATAACATTCTAGTGATCAAATCACTTGCTTGCAAGCTAATCAATGTGATATCACCGAGGGGGCCCAGAGTATATCTATCCATCATCGGGATGAACAAATTCCACTCTCGATCCATGGGCCTCAACATAACACTTTATTAGTTCTGAATCCATCTTTATAATCACCCTGTTACGGTGTGACGTTTGATGTTATCAAGAAACTCTTCTAGTGTTAGTGATTGACATGATCTCATGGTCTAAGGATTTGGATCACTTCGTAAGTTGTTATAGCAATATAAACTCAATTACTTTGATCGTAATGCTATACTTCGGATGAATGTTCATCACATCATTACACTAATGTTGTGACCTCGTTATTAACAACATCCAATGTCCATGATCAGGAAACTTTGATCATCTTGTTAATCAACGAGCTAGTTTATAAGAGAGGCATAACTAGGAACTTCCTTTTTGTTTATTAAACACACATGTATTAACGTTTCCGTATTAATACAATTATATCATGCAAAATAAACATTTATCATAAACAAGGAATACGATAATAACCACTTTATTATTGCCTCTCGGGCATATTCCCTTCAAAAACTCAGTGGATACTTCGATGGATGTGAATTTCACCATATACCTCGGGCAGAAAACGATGCCGCAGACACATTGTCAAAACTCGGATCAACCAGGCAATCAATTCCCCCAGGTATCGCCCTAGAGCACCTGATAAAACCATCAATAACACCATCACCAGAGTCCGAATCCATCTTTATTCCGGAAAAATCAAGAGAAGATAGTGTGCCGATGGAAATTGACAAGGAATGTAACCCGGAATTTCCAAAAATGAACCCGGCCGATGCACGGATAGATATGGAAAAATCCGAGGTAGTTATGTTGGCGGAAAATATGGAAATAGATAGTGATAGTACCCCAGAAAAAATCATACTAACATGGGCGCAACCCATATTTTCTTTCCTTAAAGATGCGATTTTTCCGAATGACGAGGTATTGGCAAGACAGACAGTGAGAAGAGATAAAGCTTATACAATCATAAACAATGAGCTGTATAAAAGGAGCGTCACAAGCGTGTTGAAAAGATGTGTGGACTCGGCGGAAGGCCAGGAGATCCTCCTAGATATACATCAAGGAGAATGCGGGCATCACGCCTCGTCCAGAGCTTTAGTGGCCAAAGCATTCAGGCATGGATTTTATTGGCCAACAGCATTGAAAGAGGCCAAAGAGCTGGTGGAAAAATGTAATGGTTGCCAGAGATACGCCAGCAAGATACATATGCCATCATCCGAGTTAAAAATGATACCAATTACTTGGCCATTTTCTGTATGGTGCTTAGATATGGTGGGACCATTCAAGCCAGCCCGGGGCGGGATGACCCACATCTTAGTCATGGTCGACAAATTCACAAAATGGATTGAAGTGAAACCAATAAAGAAGTGTGATGGGCCCACAGCAGTAAAATTCCTCAAAGATATTATCTTGAGATATGGTTACCCACATAGTGTTATTACAGACAATGGTACAAACTTTGCTGAAGGAGCCTTCACTTTCTGTCAAGAAAAACACATAATACTAGATGTCGCCTCGGTGGCTCACCCAGCATCTAATGGGCAAGTGGAAAGATCTAATGGACTAGTATTGTCCGGAATAAAACCACGACTCGTCGAACCACTGCAAAGGTCGGTAGGGTGTTGGATTGAGGAAATACCAGCGGTACTATGGAGCCTCAGAACTACCCCAAACAGGTCAACAGGGTATACACCATTTTTTCTGGTATATGGGGCAGAAGCCGTGCTTCCAGCCGACATAATACATGACTCGCCAAGGGTTACCCAGTACACAACCACTGAGGTAAATGAAATAGCTCGGCAAGATGATGTCGATCTGCTAGAAGAAGCCAGGGAGTTGGCACTATCAAGATCAGCTATTTATCAGCAGGACTTGCGACGATATCACAGCAAGAAAGTAAATCCAAGAGTGTTTAAAGAAGGAGATTTGGTTCTTCGGTTAGTGCAACGCACGGCCGACATGCACAAACTATCACCCCCATGGGAAGGACCGTTCATCGTGAGCAAAGCATTGCACAATGATGCGTATTACCTAATTGATGCTCAGTCACCAGAAAAGAACAAGGCAGACAAAGCCGGCGAAGAATCGAAAAGACCATGGAACGTAGCTTTACTTCGTCCATTTTACTCATAGGAGTCATCTATGACACGTTGTAAAGTAACGCTTCAGGACGAAGTATCAACTATGTATTAAACCTCGGCGCCTTGAGCAGTGACTCGGGGACTGTCCTATATTGCTTCTGAGTTTGGGTTATGTATTAAACCTCGGCACCTTGAGCAATGACTTGGGGACTGCCATATTTTGTTTCTAAGTTTGGGATACGTATTAAACCTCGGCACCTTGAGCGGCGACTCGGGGACTGTCCTATATTGCTTCTGAGTTTGGGTTATGTATTAAACCTCGGCACCTTGAGCAATGACTCGGGGACAACCATATTTTGTTTCTAAGTTTGGGATACGTATTAAACCTCGGCACCTTGAGCAGTGACTCGGGGACTGTCCTATATTGCTTCTGAGTTTGGGTTATGTATTAAACCTCGGCACCTTGAGCAATGACTCGGGGACTGCCATATTTTGTTTTTGAGTTTGGGTTATGTATTAAACCTCGGCACCTCGAGCAATGACTCGAGGACTGCCCAATATTATTTCGCATTTTTTGTGATGTGTTAAGTCTCGATTTTTAGAGCAGTGATTAGGGAATTGCCCCACAATTGTCCCTTGTTACGAGAATGGATATCAAACTTCGGCACCCAGAGCGATATTATTTCGCTCTCCCCAAATATGGGGCTTCGAGATTTACAACTTGGATAAAATTCAAGAACACAATGGTTTAGTTGTCAAATTTAACAAGGTCAGGAAATATTAGACGTAGAACTACGGTAGGACAAAGGCAAACACACAATCCGAACTTAAGAAATTGAAGGCCACCAAAGAAAAGATTTAAACAAACAGGATCAGTTTAAACAGAATAATAACGATCACAACCATGTGTGCCTCAGCGGCAAAAGGCAAAAGAGGTTAATACCACACAGAAAGTCGGACAATTGTTTCACACACATCATACGCCCGGCATACCGGGGATAAGAAACGACTTAGGGTTTTTTAAAAACCTAAGGGGCAGCGACTTGGTCAGGTACTGGGCGCTCCGAGGTAGACGGCACCCCGGCCGAAGTTGCTTCGCCCTCCACAGAACCAGGAGCGACTTCGGGGGAAGCCCGGGGCTGTTGAGAAACATCATCTTGAGCTTGAGAATGCCCAGTCCCTTTGGAGGAGGATCACGCGTCGCCATTGCCATCCGAGCTTGAGCTGGAATCACCAGAAGTATCCGAGTTGCCCTCAGCCTCGTCCTGGTCGGCTGAATTGTCATCAGAGGCATCTTCAACTTCGACCTCATCTGCCGGGTTAGAAAGGAAACTCGGCCCTTCAATCCAATTATGCACGTCCGCATAGTCAACAAGCTGGAAGGCACGAGCTTGTCGGCGAGCGACGAATTCTGGATCCTCAACCCAACGGGAGCCAGTGTACAAATTTATCAAGGTATCGAGGGAAATATCCTCGTACCATAACATAACGACTGTGAGCGCCATATCAGCACCAGCTCGTCCAGCAGATTCCCTCCAGAGATTTAACTGGTTCTGGGAGGCCATCAATCTTTCCACCAGTAGCTTGATCTCATCAATATCAGGAGTTCCAGAAGTATTCGTCCAGAGAACATGGTAGGCCCGGATGGCTGCCTGCACCAAGTCCCTGCCCATAATCTTCATCGGACCAACGGCAGCGCCAACGGCAACCAAGTAGTCTTCCATCGAGTATTCTGGGCTCGCATCTGCGGGGACACCTCGGTGTGCACGAGCATTAACCACCGCTCTAGAGCTCACGGGCTTAGCTTCTAGAAAATGGTCTACGAAAAATAAAAATACATCGGTCAACACTAAGAAAGAGAAAAAGATAACTCGGCCATGGTCAGAGGCTTACGATGAATGTAGCTAAGCATTCTCTGAAGATCTTGAGCCCAATCATCATTGGTTTTCTCAAAGCGAGTGATCTCCTCGCTCATCGCCCGTGTCTTCAGTTCAGCAGCCTCGAGGAGCTCTTTATTTTTCTGCAATTGCAGAGCTAGCCGATTCTTCTCCTCGGAGAACTCCTGGTCAACTTTCTCTAACTCAGATTTCTGAGAAAGCTTGAGGGACTCCACCTCGGCGCGCAAGCGAATTATCTCGTCATCTTTATCTTTCAGCTGCGCCGAGTGAGTACCGGCTTGTTCTAAAAATGCAGCATCATATCAGGCATGGGTATGCATTCTTGATGTGACGCTGAAAAAGTTTGTAACTCGGCTATACCGAAGCCAAAAGGGTTAAAAGAAACCCGGTGCACATTTCAAATAGAAATCTATAAAAGAAAAATAGTAACTAACCTTCTAGGGCCTTGACTTTCTTCTCAAGACGAATATTGAGATTGTTGATATTACCTATTCACCAGCAAAATGAGCTAACGCATCACGTCCAAAACAATAAGAACTTTAGGGATAATGCGAAATTTTGTTAACTTACCAGCTTTCTTCACCACGGGAATGACCTTCTCATACTTATCTTGCAATTTTTATGTGCGAAGAGCAGCCTTTGGAATTCGGCGGTCCGCCGGTCATGCGCAACCTGAGCAACAAAATAAATAGCAATAAGATATCCGAACCTAAGACAGATCCGAATCAAGCAAAGCTTAACTCGGATCTAGGTGGCTGGATATTCGAAGCTCAGACAGATCCGAATCAAGCAAAGCTTAACTCGGATCTAGGTGGCTGGATATTCGAAGCTCAGACAGATCTGAATCAAGCAAAGCTTAACTCGGATCTAGGTGGCTGGATATTCGAAGCTTAGACAGATCCGAATCAAGCAAAGCTTAACTCGGAACTAGGTGGTTGGATATTCGAAGCTCAGACAGATCCGAATCAAGCAAAGCTTAACTCGGAACTAGGTGGCTGGATATTCGAAGCTCAGACAGATCCGAATCAAGCAAAGCTTAACTCGGATCTAGGTGGATACATATTCAAAAACTAAGACAAAACTGAAACAGGCAAAGCCTAATAAAACTTCCAAACGAATAACAAATTATTCGGTTGCAAGCTTCGGGGACTAGAGTATATATAATATCATTCGAATGACTAATCAAACGTCGATAAAAACAATTACCTCATTCATCTTGTCGCTGTCAAGAACGATCTTGGCAGCCAGATGTAAGCGACTGCTGATGTCGGAAAGTTGAAATGGCTGACTGCTTGGATTGCCCTCGAGCTGGTCAGCAGCGTTCCAATTGTTGGCATACTCAACCAACGAGCCGAGGCTGTTCCCACTCTCCGTACGAGTCAGGACTTTACCTCGGACGTGTTGTGTAGCCACCGCCGCCACGGGACTCTTGTGAAGAGCGAGCTGTGTATCAGCGGCCGGGGTAACAATAGTCTTGGTGGAAGAAACCCCCTTGCGCAGCGCATCAGCAATTGTAGCCTAAGAAGAACTGGCAAGCCCCTTCTGAGATGAGGGAGGTTTGGTGACGACGACCTTTCTTGCCTTAGAAGAGGCGTCGGCAGGAGCCGTTACCTCGGCACTTGGAGTGGCATCTTTGGGGGCCGGAGGGATTACGGTTTCTGAGGGCGCCGAGATAGTGGTATCCTCGGCCGGAGTCGGAGTCGCAGTAACGACTGTGGGGGTCGAAGAGATCTCGGGGGAAACTTCGGGATTCACGGAGGAGGCAGCAGGCTCAGTAGAAATATCTACTTGCCGAGTTGTGTCGGCATCAACAGGAGAGACCTCAGGCGCATCCTGGCGAAATGGCGTCTGATTCGGAGCGGGAGGAGAGTCTACGTGAGCAGGACTAGGAACTCTAGTATCTTCAGGAGGTGGAGGAGAAGGCGGCCGAGTCGTATGACTCGTCATGCTGGGACCACTGGGCTTAACTGAAAGAGGAGCTCTGCAAAGACACAAAGGGCCAGGTCAAAAGGCAGAAAGAGAGAAACAAGAAATACAAATGAAAAGTTACTCACCCAGTAACCACGGACATAGTTTTACGCTTTGGAGGGTGCTGGGCTAACTTCTTTGTTCGTTTCTTGGGAGCAGCTTCCGAGGTACCAGCTGGAGCGGTACGCTTCCTCGAGGTAACAGGAGGTCGGGTGGAGAGAGGCTCGGCGTTGTGAACCTGACCGGCCTGATTAGCTGAGAAAGTAGAAGCCGGAAATGCATAAGAAATTGGCATTGCGGCAACTACCTCAAGAACTTGGACCTCGTCCGAATCACCTTCCTCCTCGTGGACCGGGGTCTTGCTACGGACACGAGCCGGAGCCAGGTCCAACTTGGGAACGAACTCCTTCGAGTCAGGCTCCCCGCTATCTGGGGTGTTCCGATCTGAAGTCCACGGGAGGGACAATACCTCGGCATCCTCGACCTTCTGCTCCTCAAACCTCTGCAGGAAAAGAGATAGAGAAATTAGTAAGAGAAATCACGGACACGATTAAAAAGCAAAACACAACTGCATGAACCTACCTCAGGAGGAGGATGCTCGCGGGTGAATGGCTTCAGTCCCCAGGCCCAATCCTCCGGCATCTCCGTCTTAAAGATAGCTCGGACATGCTTAAAAATAAGATAATTATCGAGCTCAACTGTTGAGACTCGGTTGGGATCAAGGGGTCCGCTCATATAGCAGAGCTTATGCGTACGTAGCTGAAAGGGGCAGATCCGGCTGCTGACGAAGGTGGTCATCAGATCCTCGCCGTGTAACCCGGCGTGGATCAGCTCCTTCAGCCGAATCTCAAAGGCCTCGGCCAGAGCATGGCTCTTCCTGGGATTGTAAGTCCAGTTCTTCTTGGAAGGGGAGCCAATGGAGAAAGCAGGAAGCCGAATCTTATCTTCCTTCCCAGAGTTCTTGACATAGAAAAATGACTTATGCCACTTCTTGCATGACTCAAGACCAGCGACGCTAGGAAACTCGGATTTCCTCCGAGGTGTGATGGATGCTGCTCCACACTGGGTAAGCAGTTTCTCGGAAGGCTGGAGGGATTTGTCTGGAACCACATTGGACCAGATCTGGAAGAACTTGGACCACACATGCACTGACGGCCAGAGGCCAAAGTATGCTTCCGAGGCCGAGATAAAGGCGGATAGAGAAGCAATGGCATTAGCCGGAAGATGATGCGGCTGCAAGCCGAAGTAATCAAGGAATTCCCTAGCAAAATCGCGAAGGGGAAGACCGAACCCACGAGCGAAATGGGACATGAACACGACATACTCACCCTCTTTAAGGACAGGAGAGGATTCACTGCCAGGTAAGCGACAGGCTACCTCGGCAGGAATTCGTCGAGTTCTAATCAACCACTCAACCTCTCGGCGGGTGACGGTAGAACCTTGCCAGGAGCCCCGCTCTAGGCCAGACACGGCGTCATCATCTTCGATGAGCGCGCCGCTGACAGAGATTAACATGGGGTCGCCGGAGGAATCTATCGAGGAACATATAGCGGCGGAGCAAAGCCTAGAACTGCAAGGCCCCGTCGTGGTCCTAGGCGAAAACGGCGGCGGAGCCGGAGAGGAACCGCCGCGGGAAATCTAGAGAACGACAGACACGCCTAGAGGGAAATATAGGCAATAAGACCAGAAGAACTCACTGGCGACGGCACCGGAGCAAGCGCACGACAACGAGGTCGACGGAACAGAGCGATTGGGGCCTCGCCGTCGAGGATTCCGATGGGCGCGCGGTGGCAGGAGCACGAACAGGCGCAAGAGCGAGAGGAGGAAGAAGGGCAGTGGTAAGCGGAGGAGGAAAGAAAATTCCCCAACCCCGTGCCCCTCTTTATAACCGCGCGTCTGAGCGGTAGTGGGATCGTGCATGCGGGCGATAACTTTGTAGATCGTGTGCGCGGCATAATCGCACGCCGCTGAGTGGAACCGCACCAACGACCACACGATGCAAGAGAAGATCATGATCCTTGACAGAAACGGTGCGCGAGGCGTTGCAGCACCGACGCGACAGGCGCAGTAATTATTGTATCCTGTCAGTGGGCACTGTAGAGGAACAAAAAACTAGATAAATAATGATGAGTGTCCCACCTAGGATGAGGCGTACGCGAGAAGATACACGGATACCTCGGATGGCGGAAAAGTAACTCGGAAACAAGGATACACGAATATTGGGAAACTGATATGGACCGGCCGAGGTTATAGGCAGGACCATACCAGCTTCGGGGACTAATGTTGGAGAGGTGACCCCGGATAGGGTCAGGACGGGGAAAGACAAAAGGAAGTTCCCCGTCCAGTTTCCGAGTTACTGTCTAAATCGGCCGAATCCTGTAAAGGTCGGCCGAGGTAAGCAAGAGCAGGACTCTTAGGAGAAGAGCAAGACGTTACCCGGCCGACGTACTGTTTAAGTCGGTCGGGTCAGCCCGAATATTCTGAATGCAGGTGAAGGCCAAGACGAGTCAAGCGAGGCAGGGCCGAATGACGTGAAGCTTGCAGGAGAAGGAAGTGCCTATAGTCAAACCCTAGCCACAAGCTAGGAAGAATCTGAGCGGAGCCAAACACAAAGGACAAGGCGCAGAGCGGCAGAAAGAGGTCACGGAGGTGACAGTCCTGGAGCCCGAGGCAAGCAGGTGGGGCTCTCTGAAACCTTGCCGTCATTAGAAGCGCGACACGGAAAGGAGGCCGCCGAATTACTAAATTGGGACAAGCATATTCTTCGAATATGCTTGCCACGTCAGCCCTAGAGGAGCCAAGACGTCCCTTTATAAGGAGAGGCTTGGACTCTGAGAAGGGCAGGGGCTCATTTGGTACCGTTAGGCTAGTGAAAGTTCATCTTCTCCTCTTGTAAACAGCTCAAGGAGCACTTGTAGCCCCAGAGAGGAGTAATAAAGATCTTTACGTTAGTCATCTAAGTGTAGAATCAACTGCATCTTCCCTCTCCAGATCCCTCTAGCATCCATTGGCCCCAAACTTTAGACTACCCATGGCATCTGCCGTGCCACCACCACGACATTTGGCTTGGCATCTTTCTTTCCCTTCTTGCTGCTCCCACCTTTCTCAAACCAAGCCTTGAATCTACTTTGGTTGGGTCATCCAGCCTTTCTTTTCATCAAAGGAGGACACAAGGAGAACTGAATGTCCACTTCAGGCCACTGAGACTGATCTGTAAGTGCTGGAATTGGTGTTCCATATGCATCCTTGAATTTTGCTACAGAATAATACTCATGCAAATATGGGTGCATATTTAGCTTGTGTTTGGAGGCCAAGAAAAGTATGGCATGTTCACAAGGCTTCCCAGTGGGTTGCCACTCAAGGCATGTAAATTCATGCAATTGAGTGTCAACAACATGCCTCCTGCCAGTCTTTGTATCTCTGACTTCAGTACCCCACAATGAGGATTTCTCAACACGCAAATGTGCAAGATTTCTGCTCCTGTTGACCACCTGCTACACAACATCGAGAAGCTTATCTCCTTGAAGAACATCACCAAGCCTTCTTCTCAATTCCCACAACCTCATGATCATGATCCTGATCTGGTCAACCATGTCATGGACAGGCAAGTCTTTTAACTCCTTCACTTTGTTGTTGAAACTTTCTGCCAAATTATTGTTGATATGATCACATTTGATGGCAGTGTTAAAACCTGACCTGTACCATAAAAGATAATGGTAGGTTTCCAACCATGTACAAAACTTGACCCTATCCTCCTCAGAGCATGCCGCCTTAATCTTCTCAAGGTGATATGAATGTGTTTGTCTGGTATAAGATCTTGCTGCTGGCCACATGCGTCCAAAATCATCTCCTCTGAATTTTTTGATCAAATTCATCCACATATGGTCGAAGCACTCCCTCTTCTCAGCATGAGGGAAAACAATCTTCACTACATTTTCTAAACCTTTACATGCATCTATGTGCATTGCCAATGGAGAGATTGGCCCTATGCATCTTTTCAACTGCATCATGAACCATGTCCATGATGCCTCTGTCTCAGACTGAAACATGCCAATAGCTACAGGGAATATCCAATTGTGTCCATCTAAAGCATTACATGCTGCTAGTTGACCATTCCACTTTCCAGTCAAGAAAGATGAGTCTATACTCAAATATGGACGGCACCCTGCTTTGAAGCCATCGATGCAAGGCTTTAAAGCCATGAATAATTTAGAGAAGAAGACTTTCCCATCAGGTGTTACCTCAGTATCTATCTCCACAACACTGCCAGGTGACCTCTTCTCTACTTCTGCTTTGAAGTTATAAAGCATTCGAAAGGTATTTGCCCAATCACCATATAGCTCTTTCATTGCCCTTTGCTTTGCCTTCCACACTGTAGTATAATTCAGCTTAATGGGGTACTGCTTTTCCAAGTCTATTTTCAGTCTCTTTGCAGTGTTGTTTGGTGTTGTGGCTAAAATAGGCTTGATCTTTTCTGCAACCCATAATTGTGATGTCATCTTTGTAACTGTTTGAGAACTTGTAATGCAAGTATGAGGTTTTGGAATTTGATTCACTCTTATTTTCCTTCCATTAGGTTGGCGTCTAGCAGATATATACCACTTGCAAGGCTTGGCACCATCATCATAACCTATCATTTTGCATAGAACTTATTTTTATCAGTCCACGTAGTCTTAGTAGCAAACTCAAGTTTGACTTCATATGTCCTGAAACACATCCTGAATTCATCCATGCTTGGAAACAATCTCCCAACTTCAATAACTAGGTCCTCTTTGTCATAAACTGTTACTAGCTCATTATCATGTGCATCATCTACATGAACTGCAGCATTTTCCAACAACTCTAGATCTATATCTGCCTCTTCATCTCTTAAATGGTTGTCACCATCATTTTCAGCTTCATCCCTCTTCTTCTCCTTGTCTCTGTCATCTATAGGAATGCCAAAAAGCTTTGCCATTTCGATGTCATCTATTGGTACAATGACCAAATCAGTCCGGTCATGTATCTCAACTGAATTCCAATCAACAGTTACAATCCTTTGTGCATTAGCATCTGCAGCCTCCCCTTGTGAATTAGCATCATCCTCCGCTGTTAACACTTCCAACTCAGTAAGTATAGGCATTAATTGCCTTTGTGCAGCCCAATCATCCTCGACCATCTGAGCAGCGAGCTTCGAGGCCACATATCCAACCCTCGAATCAGGTTCCAGATCAATAAGCTCTGCTAAAAACAGAACAGTTTTGCTTGTCCAACCGTTTCGCTCATCGATTTCATCAACTATATGTTCCCCTGTCTCAACCCTAACATAGTCACATTTGCAATCATCAAATCGTAACAAAGAAACTTGTTGCTCTGCCCCCCAAACCACACTATCCCCAATTTTTCCACCATTTTCCTCACCGCATCCTCTCCCATGTTTATTAGCTCTTGGGGATCAACATGTTCTAATTCCACCTCCCATTTAACAACCGTGTCTCTCTCAATGATCTGTGTGCTGCCATCAACTAAAACAGCCCTAGAGGGAAAGAAATTGATGCGAAATTCGAAGGTTTGGCGCGCAACATCGTATCTCCTGTTTTTGGCGGGCACTGTGAGCTAGCGGAAGCGAACAAAGAGCTCAACCTTAGAGAAATTAAGTGCAGAGATGCGGGATATACCGATTAGAAGTCCCCTCTTCATGCTCCATCTCGTCCCCCTCGCCCCGCTCAGCACACCCCGGCCTCCACAATCTAGCATCAATGGGCACGCTCAGATCTCGAATTGAGAAGAATGGGAGAGGAATTAGCTTTCAAATGGCACTCACCACCTCCGTCGTCGAACGGAAAGCGCTGCCGCCTAAAAAAAATGCCCTGCCACCGCCGGCACCGAGAACGATGGGTGAGGTCCGCCGCCGCCGTCGGGAAAGCTACAGTCAGTGTGACGCG
Source organism: Avena sativa (assembly GCA_916181665.1). Classification (NCBI taxonomy): domain Eukaryota; kingdom Viridiplantae; phylum Streptophyta; class Magnoliopsida; order Poales; family Poaceae; genus Avena; species Avena sativa. Next base: position 434,198,360 of record OV702280.1, read on the forward strand.
CGCTCTCGGTCAGAAGCGGTTGGTTTGACTGGCTTGATTGGCTGTCCCAACCGACCGGTTTGGCTTAACCCTAATCTTGGAACAAAGTTAAATGTGTCCTTAACGAACGTTTTATGGCCCGTGTGGCCATGCGCTATTAGTTGTCTCACAAGCGTCGCATGCGAGCTATTCTTTGGAACGATATCGTGTTCCTTTCAATTCTGAGTAAAGACGTCGCATGGGAGCTATAAGCCCATTTTTAAACTGTATTCTTCCACTAAACTAGGTGTAATATTTTTCTTACGAAGAGAAGAGCTAGGTGTAGAATTAGTAGTGCTTGAACCATGATCAACAATCACCACCTCAACTTGAAGGTAAACAAGTTCATAAAAGGACACTACGAATGGACCTAGTCCCACAATACAATCACATAAGGACAAACAAACAAAAGTAGGGGAGTTGTTAGTGTTCGTACCATGACTAATAAATTTATTACAAGCTCTAGCCTGCTAAGAAACAAAGAAAAATCGGACTTTCTACAGAATAACTAGCCCTAAAAAGGCTAGTTATTTTTCTCAAAAAATGCTACTTATTTATCAAGGATTTTATCGTACCTAACCTGCTTCGTAATGTGTAATCAATCTAACTATCCCTTGAGGAGCTGCACAACATTTCCTTCTTCAAACCCTAAATTACTTCATGCCCTAGAGAGCTTCTCGACGTGCTGGCACATCTAGAACACGAAAACAGGGCCGCTCCTCGCTGAACACCACGCTTTTAACGTGTTTGTAGAGATTCCAGCAACAGAGTAGAGTGAAGCACGGCGCCATCGACGTGTCTGAGCATCATCTTAGAAAATGGAGCATACGCCGGCCGGCTTCGATGGGGCATATATCACCCTCCACTACATGCCATACACGGAGGGTGAATTTCGAAATATGAATGCCTTTCAGACTTGTATTAGAGTCTTATCCATGGTGTTAAACACATTGTCAAGAAGTAATAACCACTCCTAGCATTAGGAAATAAAATGCCTTTGAGACATGCATGCGTCAGAGAGACAGTCTTGTCTATGGTAAATCACACATCATAAGATCATATTGACAATCGTGGCCTTCCACTAAGCTAGGCGTATAAGTATTTTGGTCATAAAGAAAGGAGCTAGAAGTAAAATTAGTAGTGCAACCACCACCCAACTTTTGAGCCTAACCATGATCAACAATCACCACCCCAACTTGAAGCTAGGTAAACAAGTTCCTAAGTGGACACTAATGAAAAGACCTAGTCCCAGATTACAATCACAAAAGGACAAAGATACAAAAGTAGATCAGGAGTTGTTAATGTTTCGTACCACGCGCGTGATAGAATAACAAAGCTCCTAGGCCGGCCGGCATAGGAAGAAATAAAGGACTTTGTACAAAATAGCTAGCCCTTGAAAGGCTAGCTAGTCTTCCATAAAAGGGTGCTGGATTGATGCGTCTCACCTGCTAACGTACCATTCGAAAAGGCAAGCAATAATAAGACAGTGCAACTATCTATCCAGGTGTGTCACTAACTAGCTTTACGCATTGATGCTATGGTGCGTTGGTTAAGCAACTGGGTCCCCAACTTTTCGTAGAATCAAGTGGTCTAGCTCGATGCAAAAGTATATGTGTTGCATAGTCGTAGGCCTGCACTCGCTATCCGGAACATCTTTACACAAAGCTGAGAAGTAAAAAGGAATGTGAATATGCGAAATTCCTAAAGAGTTGCTAGGAACACCAGAATTGTGTGAGGATGCATGGTATCCACACTTTGGATCGAATCAAATAGCTTAGCCAGGAAGGGTAGCACATGTACCTAAACGACCCGCCTATATATCTTGTTTGTCAAATTGCGAGATAGCGCGTGCTATGAATGTGGCATGCAGTGCTTAGGGCCTACTACTCGACTCTAAGAGCATCTCCACTCGTTGGTCGAACCCAGGCCGAAATCTGGACCAAACTTTGGCCGGACGGCGCAAGTTTTCGGCCTGGGTACGCCCAGTTTCCCACTCGCGTACCCAGGCCGAGTTCCCGGGTCGCCCGTTTCCGCTAGAATTTGGCTCAAATTCGGCTCAAATTCGTCCAAATTTCGGCATTCATCGTCATACGGTGAATACAGAATACTTTGAGACCAAAGTTCGGCGGCGTAATGTAAACATAGTTCGGCCTGCAATAAAATTACAACATATTTCAGCCAAGTTCGGCCAGTTCATGCTCTACATCTACGTCGTGTTGCCCCTGCGTATCCATAGGTGCTCGACAAGATCATCCTGCAGATGTTGATGCATCGCCGGATCTCGGATCTCCTGACGCATTGCGATGAATGCATCACATGTTGGAGGCACCTGATGATCAGGATCGGCAAGAGGACCCTGTAGATAGTATGGCTCCTCCTCCTCGAGCAAACTCATTTGATCCTTCCTCTCATCCTCAATGATCATATTGTGCAAAGTCACATAACAGTTCATCACTTCCCACATCTGATTTTCGACCAGGTCATAGCAGGGAACCGGACAACTGCAAACCTTTGCTGGAGCACACCAAATGTCCGCTCCACGTCCTTCCTGCAAGCTTCATGTTCCTTGGCAAAGTGAGAATGCTTGGGGAGCATTGGGCTTGAGATAGTCTTCACAAATGTTGGCCATCTTGGATAGATGCCATCTGCTAGATAGTATCCCTTGTTGTAGTGGTGCCCACAGATCTCAAATTCCACAGGGAGAGCATGACCCTCAACAAGCTTGGAAAAGAAAGTTGAGGAGTTGAGGACGTTGATGTCGTTGTTCGATCCTGCCATGCCAAAGAAGCAGTGATAGATTCAAAGATCATGTGTAGCAACTGCCTCAAGTATCACAGTGCATCCTCCTTTGTGGCCTTTGTACATTCCTTGCCATTCAAATGGGCAGTTCTGTCACTCCCAATGCATGCAATCTATGCTTCCAAGCATACCAGGAAATCCTCTACTTTCATTGACTGCGAGGATCCGAGCAGTGTCTTCAGCAGTGGGTGATCTCAAGTACTCTTCCCCGAACACTGCAATCACTGCCCTGCAGAACCTGTACAAGCAATCAAGGGCGGTGGACTCGGCGATGCGGAGATAGTCATCAGCAGCATCAGCCGGCGCTCCATATGCAAGCAACCTCATCGCCACGGTGCACTTCTGAAGCGAGAAAAATCCAACCAAGCCGGTGCAGTCCTTCTTGCAAAGGAAATATGGGTCGAACTCCCGGATGGCATGCATGATCTTGAGGAAGAGCTTCCGACTCATCCTGAAACGGCGGCGAAACACGTCCTCTCCATGGAGTGGCTGGTCGGCGAAGTAGTCGGCGTACAACATGCAATAGCCGTTTATCCTCTGTCTCGCCTTGCACTTCATGCGACCTGGCACCGAGCCACCACGCTTCGGCTTCGCCATCTGCATGTACAGCTGGGCGAGCGATGCGAGGATCTGCAAGTGCTCTTCACTTTCGGCGACCTCGGCGCTCTCCTTCTCCAGGAGTACGGCGAGCAACTCCTCATCGTCGGAATTCATGGCGAGTACCTCACCCTCGTCAGAGTCAGTGGACAGTACCTCGTCGTCGTCGGAGTCCATGGCCGAATCAAGCCAAATGTCGAACACCTGGCGGGCGTGGTGGTGGGCGCATGGAGCCGAAGCACAGCTACGGCGAGGATAGGTCGGCGAAAGCGGCGGCGGAGAAGGCGTGGAGTCGGGCGGCAACAACGGCGAGCGTAGCTAGAGGCGTGGGGGAGCTCCGTCGGCGAAGTCATGGCGCCAGAGCTCTTCGCGGCAGTCTGGGCGAGTGGAGTGGGTGGGAATGGAACTGTCTTGCCGACAGAGCTGGCCCACGCCCTTTTTGGCGGCGTCCGGCGTCCGCAGGGCGTACCCGGGAACCTGGGTTCGGCCTGGGCAGGCCGGACCAAAACACGCCGAAATCCGAACGAAAACAGGTCCCTGGGTACGCTGGGCCGATTTTTGGCGTCCGGACTGAATTTTAGCGTCCGGATCGGCGTCCTAGGTAGGCGAGTGGAGATGCTCTAAGCTAATTGTCATGCTCCTGCAACTAAACATTTCATGTAGGAGTAATAAATGATCTCACTCGACTTTGGCAGGTGTTATCTCACCTGCTACTACCTCCATTCCGGTTTATAAGGTAATACGTATTTTAAAAAAAATAGTTTGATCATAAATTTGCTCAATAAAATATAAAATATATTTATACCATTAGATTCATGTTCAAAAGACGCTTTTAATGGTATAATTTTTCTAACATACGAGTCATATATTGTTGATCAAATATATAGTAAAACTATTTTCTCGAACTATGTATTTGCCTAAGCAATGGAAATTGTTGGAAGGACGTGTATGTAGTAAAAGAAACAGTCAACTGAATGATGGAAGAATCGATTTCAGGTTTTACTCTTGCAAACAAATCCTTCGTCGCTTGCTTTCGTCAGCTAATCCCGATGCACGTCCGCTTGCTTGGAATTTACAAGGAGCATGGGTGATGGGCCAGCTTGCAGCAACCGCGTGGACCGTAGGCGCCTGCCAAAAAGGCTGGCTTTGTCTCGGAGCCTCAGGAATTTGCGGCGAGCCAGACAACGGATCGCCGACCCGACAACATCCCCTGCCCTGCCCTGCCGGCGCCCGCCTGCTGTTTGGTTGCCGCCCAGCGATCCCTCCTGCACCACACAACACCACGGCACACTATTACATAACGAGCGGCGGGCCGTATCCTTCTTCCTCCTCTGCTCGGCCTCGGTCGCTCCGATCCGATCCGCCCGCGCACCTTTCCGGATTAATTGCGATCCCACACCGCATGCACACGCACGCACGCGCGCGCCATAATTTAGCGAGCTAGCCACCAGTACGGGCCGCCGTGCTAGCCCAAGCAAGCAAGGCAAGGCGGCTCTACTAGTACCGCCTCGTCCCGTCATGGCCGCACCCGCGGTGGCCAACCGCCCCTGCAACCCTCCCCCCTCCTCCTCTTCCTCCTGTCGCGATCCTAAGCGGCACCGTGCAGTCCCGCCGTCGCTCATGGACCACAGAAACGAGGCGGCCGATGCGGCGCCGTCGCAGCCGCTGCTGCCGGGCCTGCCGGACCACCTCGCGCAGCTCTGCCTCTCGCCGCTCCCGCCGAGATTGCTGCACGCCGTCTGCCGCCCCTGGCGCCGCCTCCTGTACGCGCCGTCCTTCCCGCCGTTCCTCTCCCTCTACGCGCTCCTCGAGGACGCCGGCGACGGCAGCGCGTCCTTCGCGGCGTACGACCCGATCGCGGCCCGGTGGGACGCGCTCCCGGCGCCGCCGATGCCTTCGCCGCCTCCGACGCTCTGGCACCCGTCGTTCCTCTCCCGCCGGTTGCCCCTCCAGTCCGTGGCGGCCGCGGGAAGGCTCGTGCTCGTTGCGGGCTCCACGCAGTCGCTCCACCCGGCGCTGTCCCGCCCGCTCGTGTTCGACCCGGCGACGGCGCGGTGGCTGGTGGGGCCGCGGATCCCGCTCGCCCCGCGCAGGTGGTGCGCGGCGGGGGCGGCGCGCGGGCGCGTGTTCGTCGCGGGCGGCGTGGGCGCCGGCTACGACCTCGCCGTTGCGCGCTCCGGGGCTTCCTGGGACCCCGCGTCGCCGTCCGCGTCGTGGGAGGCTGTCCCGCCGCTGCGGGACGGGCGGTTCAGCCGTGACGCGGCCGAGGCGGTGTGCTCCGGCGGGAAGGTCTGCATGGTCAGCCTCCGCGGCCGCGGCGCCAAGGAGGGCGCCGTGCTCGACGTCGCCGCCGGGCGGTGGGAGGACATGCCGCCCGGGATGCTCGCCGGGTGGAAGGGCCCCGCCGCGGCGTCCCCGGACACCGGCGACGCGATCTTCCTTGTGGACGAGGAGCATGGGATGCTGAACGCGTATGACTGGGTGACAGATAAGTGGAGGACGGTCGCGGCGGCGGAGCGGCTCAAGGGCGCGTCGGAGATGGCGGCGGGAGGCGGTCGAGTGTGCGTGTTGGCCGACGGCGGTGCCAAGGTGGTGGTCGTGGACGTCATGACGCCCAAGGCGTCGACGACGAGGAGAGGCTCCACGTCCACGGCGGCGCCACGCATGTGGGAGGTGGAGGTTCCAGCCGGGCGGCGGATCGTGTCGCTGCACGTTCTGCCCAGGATGACTCGCCCCGAGTAGGCTTTTCTTCCTTCCTTCCCGCCACGCCGCTGTACAAAAAACAAATTCCTCGATCTTCCGTTCTCTTCATGCGGCCGGCGACTCCGCATCCATCCATCCAGCAAGACGAGTATGATATTTTTTCAAACCTGAATTTTGTCTTTCGAGTTCGACAAGATTTGATTCGGTTCCTGCGTGCTTCTGCTCAAAGGGAGGGAGTCGCCAAGATTTTTGGAGGTTAGACGTTAGATTTTCAGCTTCTGATTCTCGCGTCCCTCTGTGCTCCAGCTCTGCTGTCCAGAGAGCAAAAGCAGGATTCCAGATTCTTTTTCTTCCTTCCTTTCGCCAAGATTGGACGATATTTGATGTACATCTACATATACATAACACATACACAGAGGAACATGAAATGAAATGGAAAGAAAATAGACTAATTTTCCAGTTTTTTTTTGGAGGTTAGACGTTAGATTTTCAGCTTTTGATTCTTGCGTCCCTGTATCCAGAGAGCAAAAGCAGGATTCCAGATTCTTTCCCTTTCTCTTTCTTCCTGTCGCCAAGATTGGATGATATTTGATGTACATCGTCATACATAACATACAGAGAAGAAATGAAATGGAATAGACTGCTAATTTCCAGTTAATACTATCCATGGATCCAATGCTGGTGTCCAGTTGGCCTGACCGGAACGTCCGGGTCGCCCTGTCGGCCGGCGATGCCGCCTCTCAGAGTCAGAGGCATTCCCGCCACAGAAGCCCGATATTTTGCTCAGCCCAGCTAGCTCGGCAGCAGCAGCGCCCGCAGAGACACGGATCGCGGCCACACCATAGCTTTTCGAATTGATTCCTCCCCGCGCTCGCCATCGCCACGTTACGTCCCTCTCGATCCATAACGACGCGCGGCCCATGCACGGCGAACCATTCCTCCTCCTCCTCAACCTCAATTAACTCGGTTCTTCCTCCTGGTTGGCCTCGCAGGCAGGCCGGCGGCTAGTCTCCACGGAGAGGGGCGTCGAAAAGGTTCGGCAGACGTCCACGGCAGGATCTCGCCGGTCCAATCAATGCCGCACATATATCCCTGCCGCCTTTTCCGTCGGAAAAGGGGGTCGCCAAAAGGGGTTCCGTGGTTCTCTAGCAATAGGGGGGGAAAGGCCGGCGAGAGCGACCGGCGAGACGGGAGTGAATGGCCGGGCCGGCCGGAGACGGCGACCGCCCCGTCCGTTACGTTGCGTCGTGGGTGCCATGGGGTCGCGAGGCCATCCATCATCGTCGGTTTATTGGCTACGGGACAGACAGATATGGCTGCGCTGAATTCATTCCAAAAGGTGGCGTTAATTGGGACGGCCGCCGCGGTCGACGGCGACCCCTACGCGCGTCCGGCGCTGCGCCCGTTCGCTCATGCCTGATGTCACCTTGATTGCTGCCGGGCTGGTTTGTCCGTTTAATTAGCTTCAGAATTCAGAAACCCAGGTGTAGAATGGCCGAGTCGTTAAAGCACAGTGATGGGCCGAACCTTGGTGGGAGATTTTGGCTGAGTACGGCACTGTTGTCTTATCTGAATCCATCCCAGAAAGGCAGCTGACGAGAGGCACTGAAAACAGCAAAAAGCGTCGGCTCTGATCAGCTTCCATAAACGGGTGTTAGGCCGATGCCGTCACCTGTTAAACCTGTCAAAAAGGCCGACGCAACATTGGTGCCCATTTGGGCGCGCGTGCGATTTGCTCCAACAACTTTCGTCTCCGGCCGCTCCAAATCTAGTGTACTGTACTGAAGAAACGAACACATTTTGCCCCTGTGCTAGCCCTAAAAGGGAAAACATAGCCTCCGGTAATTAAGACCGACTTCTTTTGAGCTTCTAGAAGAGATTCTAGACTCAGAATTGCACAAGCCCATAAAAACCGGATTCGATTCTGGCCAGCTTTTTTCCCACCGTGAATCTTGTCTCCTTCACAAACCGAGAATCGGGTTGGGAGTCGATTCTGGGCAGATTCCCAAGATTCCATGGAAGGGTATCCATCTCTAGACATATCGTTGCTTCTATTTACAGAGGAATGCCAGAAAAAAATATGTCGATGGGACTCGTCCTGCATCCCACACGCAGACAACGCAAGCTAGCTAGGGTTCGTGCGGTACGCCGCCGCCAGCGACCGTCGCTGCTAATGCCGCCCCTAGCTTGCTTCTCCGCCGCCCACCACCGGCGCCCACTGCTCTAACATGCCTACGGCTCGCCGCTCTGCCTCCCGCCTTCGTTCATGAGCTGCTCCGCCTCCGACAGCTGCCGCGACCTGCCTCCATCTCGCCGACAGCCGCCCGCAGGCTGACCCCATCTCACCATGTCTTCCTCCCAGGCATAGTTTAAAAAACCGGACCGGTTTACTGGTTAAACCAGAAAAAACCAGAACCGGCAGGCTCACTGGTCTTTTAAGTGCACTCGATCGCTCCTGCCACCGAACCGGTAAAAACTGGGCGGACCGGCCGGTTTTGTCAAAAACCAGTAAACCAGCGGTTTTGGCCATACTGTCCGGTTTAGTGCGGGTTCCAGTAATACCCCTCATTTGCTTTGTTTTTGTGTGAAAAATACAAGGGCATTGTAGGAATAGGAGAAATTGACACTCATTTGACCCATCTAGGGTATTTTGTTCCCCACCCTGCGCCGCCAGAAGCCTAGAACAAACAATAGAGGAGTCGGAGCTTGTTGTGGCGACGCCATGGCCGCGACTTGAGGAGGCGGAGCTCCACGCTGGTCTTAGCTGCGACTGTGATGACCCATCCCCATTTTCCAAGTCTCCAACACGGCTCCCGCCCAGGCCCAATTGCCCACGCGACCGCCGCCGTCTGTGTATTAGGCTGGCTCGAACTGATTGTGGTACTGGTGCTGCCCCTGTTGGTGCTGGATCAACTGATTTTTGGTGTATGATTAGAGTTTTAGACTGGCCTAGGAGCTATATTGTTATTGCATGTTAATGTGTTTATGCTAATGAATGTCAAATTACAAAGTATGTAATATTTTTCCACACATTTATATATTTATTACAACATTTATGAGCAAAAAATATTATTTTATATTTTAAAAAACCAGACAGTGAACCAGTGGACCAGTGGTTCGACCGGTGAAAACCTGAACCGAGAGCCTTACCGGTTCGATGACCGGTCCGGTTTTTTAAACTATGCTCCCAGGTGCAGGTACCATCGATAGTCTTTGACAATATTGCAATTACGGCTATTCCTTGAAAGTACATGATTTGCTATTGAAGGGTTTCGCAGCATAGTAAATCAAAAAAATTCTACGGATGCGAACAAGGAAGCCAAGATCTAATCTAGGAGATGCAATCAACGAGAGAGATTGATGAGATCTTCATACCCTTGAAGAAATCGCACAGCGGAAACGTTCAACAGAACGTGGTTGATGTAGTCGTACTCGTCGTCTCCTCCTCGCGATCCGATCTGATCCTAAGCCGCAAGTGGCGGCGCCTCCGAGAGATGGACACGTACGATGCAGCGACGTCTCCTCCTTCCTTGGTCCAGCAAGTATGGTGGAGAGATAAATTGGATCTGCAGCACGACGGCGTGGTGCTTATGGTGGAGAGTTTGTGCGGCAGGGCTTCGCCTACGCGCAGTCGGGAGAGAGAGAGAAGGGGCATCAGTTGGCGGCTAGGGTTGGAGGAGTGGGGGGGAGGTTGCGCTCCTGCCCTCCTTATATAGGGGGATGGCCGGCCCCCCCTTGACCCCTCCTCCAAGCCCTAGGGCGGCAGCCAAGGGGTGGAGTGGTGGGCAAGTCTTCCCCACCTCCTTCTAGAAGGCTCCCCTAGGGTTTCATCGTAGTCAACACCTTGAACTTGCCGAAACCCTTTTGCGACAAGTCGAGCTTTATAGATAGTATCATTACCATCCGCGTCCGTTTTCTTCTTGAAAATCCATTTGCACTCAACGGCCTTACGGTCGCTAGGAGGGTCCACCAAAGTCCATACTTGGTTTTCGCTCATGGATCCCAATTCGTATTTCATGGCCTCTAGCCATTTCTCAGAGTCTGGGCTCATCATTGCTTCCTCATAGTTCGCAGGTTCACTGTTGTCTACCAACAAGACGGTTAAGACAGGGTTGCCATACCATTCAGGAGTGGCACGTGACCTTGTCGACCTGCGAAGTTTAGTAGTAGCATCGTTTGAAGTTTCATGATCCTCGTCATTAGCTTCCTCTGTTGTTGGTGCAGACGGCACTGGAACAATTTTAGGTGCTGCGCTACTCTCCAACTCGAGAGAAGGTTCAATAACCTCGTCTAGCTCTACCTTCCTCCCACTCACTTCTTTCGAGAGAAACTCCTTCTCAAGAAATGATCCGTTCTTTGCAACAAACACTTTGCCTTCGGATTTGTGGTAGAAGTATACCCAATCGTTTCCTTAGGGTATCCTATGAAGATGCATTTCTCCGCTTTGGGTTCGAGCTTGTCCGGCAACAACTTCTTGACGTAAGCTTCGCATCCCCAAACTTTAAGAAACGACAACTTAGGTTTAGCACCAAACCATAGTTCATACGGTGTCGTCTCAACAGATTTAGATGGTGCCATATTTAAAGTGAATGCAGCGGTTTCTAATGCATAACCCCAAAATGATAACGGCAAATCTGTAAGAGACATCATTGATCGCACCATATCTAATAGAGTTTGATTCCGGCGTTCAGACACACCATTGCGTTGTGGTGTTCCGGGTGGCGTGAGTTGCGAAACGATTCCGCTTGCTTTAAGATGCGTGAGAAAATCATAACTCAAATATTCACCTCCACGATCGGATCGTAGAAATTTAATTTTCCTGTTACGATGGTTTTCCACTTCGTTCTGAAATTCTTTGAACTTTTCAAACGTTTCAGATTTATGTTTTATTAAATAGATATACCCATATCTACTTAAGTCATCAGTAAAAGTGAGAAAATAGCGATATTCACCGCGCGTCGAAACACTCATTGGTCCGCATACATCGGTATGTATGATCTCCAATAAGTCCGTTGCTCGCTCCATTATTCCGGAGAACGGGTTTTTGATCATCTTTCCCATGAGGCACGCCTCGCACGTGTCAAATGATTCAAAATCAAGAGACTCCAAAAGTCCATCAGAATGGAGTTTCTTCATGCGTTTTACACCAATATGACCTAGACGGCAGTGCCACAAATAAGTTGGATTATCACTATCTACTTTGCATCTCTTAGCCTCAATGTTATGGATGTGCGTTTCATTTCTTTCGAGATTCAGAAGAAATAAACCATTCACAACAGGTGCATGACCATAAAAGATGTTATTCATATAAATGGAACAACCATTATTCTCTGATTTAAATGAATAACCGTCTTGCAATAAACACGATCCAGATATAATGTTCATGCTCAACGCAGGCACATAATAACATTTATTAAGGTTTAAAACTAATCCCGAAGGTAAAACTAAGGAGAGCATACCGACGACCATCACATCAACTTTTGATCCATTGCCAACGCGCATCGTCACCTCATCCCTTGCTAGCCGCCGTCTATTCCGTAGCTCCTGTTTCGAGTTACAAATATTAGCAACTGAACCAGTATCATATACCCAGGCACTACAACGAGCGCTAGTAAGGTAAACATCAATAACATGTATATCAAATATACCTTTAATGGCGCCAGCCTTCTTGTCCGCTAAGTACTTCGGACAGTTGCGCTTCCAGTGACCCTTGTCCAGACTTGAGCTTCTTCTCAGCAGGGGCAACGCGCTTGCCGCTGCCTTTCCTGAAGGATTTCTTTGCACCATTAGCTTTCTTAAAGCTAGTGGTCTTGTTGACCATCAACACATGATTATCTTTCTTGATATCCACCTCCGCAGCTTTCAGATTAGCGAAGAGCTCAGTGATCGTATCAGTGGAACGAATTTGATTGTGAGTAACTACAAAACCATTGTAGCTAGGAGGGAGTGATTGCAGAACTCTGTCAATCTTGAGCTCTTCTGGAATCTTGCAGTCCAGTTTCTCAAGACGTTGAGTGTAGACCGACATCTTAATGGCGTGCTCACTAACGGAACTCCCTTCCTCCATCTTGCAGTTAAAGAACTTCTCAGAGATCTCATATCTCTCAGAACGGGCCTGGGTCTGAAACATGGTTTTCAGTTCCTCAAGTATATCAAAGGGCCCGACGAAATCCTCAAAACGATTTTGAAGTTCCGGTTCCATAGCAAACAACATGGTACTCTTAATCACTCCATAATCATCTTTGCGTGACTGATAAACAGCTTTTTCATCAGCCGACGCATCAATAGCAGGGGCGTCACCTAGCGCTTTCTCAAGTACATAGTCCTTTTATCCGCCAGCGAGAATGATTCTCAGATTGCGGAACCAGTTGGTGAAGTTAGACCCATTGTTTTTAAGCTTTTCTTTATCAGCAAAAACGTTAAAGTTGAAGTTGGACTTAGCCATTTGATCTACAAAATTTGCAAATACAATTTAGACTATGTTCATGATAACTAATTCAACTTAATCAAATTACTAGATGAACTCCCACTAAATTCAACATCCCTCAAGTTGTTTAGTGAACATGATCCAAATTCACCATACATAATCCGATCTTCACGAGAAGAGATGTGGTTTCAATGGTGGACAACAAAGTGTCGATCATATCATTCATATGACTCATGTTTAACCTTTCGGTTCGTGTGTTCCGAGGCCATGTATGTACATGCTAGGCTCGTCAAATCAAACCCAAGTATTTCCGCGTGTGCAAAACTGGCTTGCACCCGTTATATGTGAACATAGAGTTTATAGCACCCGATCATCACGAGGTGCTTGAACACGACGAACTTTCGCAACGGTGCATACATGGGAGAACACAATTTTATCTTGATTTTTAAGTGAGGAATCATCTTACAATGCTACCGTTGCGATCTAAGCATAATAAGATACATAAAAGGATAAACATCACATGCATATAATTTTATGTGACATGGTATAGCCAATCTTCGCGCAATGATCTCCATCCTGTGCGTGCCAGCATGATCTCCATCACTCCACCATGATTGCCTCCACGACGAATAGCAACTACAACTATTGCTAACTACTTAGAGATAAAGTAAAGCTATTACATGGCATATAAGAAGTTGATACGCAGGTCATACACAATTATAAAGACAACCATATGGCTCCTGCCGGTTGTGAACTCATCGACATGCAAGTCGTGAAATATTACAAAACATGATCATTGCATACATCTCAATTCATACACATCATGTCTTGGGCCATACCATATCACAAAACACTCCCTGCAAGAACAAGTTAGATGCCTCTACTTTGTTGTTGCATGTTTTACGTGGCTTATGGGAGTAACAAGCTAAGAACGATTCTTACCTACGGAAAGCCACAACGGTGATATTATGGTTGCTAACTTCCGTTGTAAATCCCATGACTACTATAGTGAGAGAAACTGGCATCCACCAGCCGCATGTGTGGAACAAGCCACACGTCAAGTGCGGAGCCGGTCTCGCGAACGAGGTCGTGTAAAGTTGGCCTGGACCGCTTCGATCTCACTATGCCGCGCCATAAGAAATACACAACAAGATGTTTGCAACAAAAAACATCAACGCCCGCAACAAGCATGTTGCATTCTACTCGTGAAACACATCTACGCATAGATCTAGCTCTGATACCACTGAAGGGTTTTGCAACATAGTAAATCAAAAAAATTCTACTGATGCGAACAAGGAAGCCAAGATCTAATCTAGGAGATGCAATCAACGAGAGAGATTGATGAGATCTTCATACACTTGAAGAAATCGCACAGCAAAAACGTTCAACAGAACGTGGTTGATGTAGTCGTACTCGCCGTCTCCTCCTCGCGATCCGATCCGATCCTACGCCGCAAGTGGCGGCGCCTCCGAGAGATGCGCACGTACGGTGCAGCGACGTCTTCTCCTTCCTTGGTCCAGCAAGTATGGTGGAGAGATAAATTGGATCTACAGCACGACGGCGTGGTGCTTATGGTGGAGAGTTTCTGCGGCAGGGCTTCGCCTACGCGCAGTCGGGAGAGAGAGAGATGAGGGGCAGAAGTTGGCGGCTAGGGTTGGAGGAGTGGGAGGGAGGATGCGCCCCTGCCCTCCTTATATAGGGGGCTGCCCGCCCCCCTTGACCCCTCCTCCAAGCCCTAGGGCGGCGGCCAAGGGGTGGAGTGGGGGGCAAGTCTTCCCCCTCCTTCTAGAAGGCTCCCCTAGGGTTTCCCCTAGGGCTGGCCGGTTGGGCCTTGGGGGCCTTGTGCCCCTGGCCCAAAGTGTACAGGGCACTTCCCCTTAGGCCCACGCAGGCCTCTGACAAGTGGGCCCATGTTGGTCCCACTCCGGAACCTTCTAGAACCTTCCGGTACAATACCGATAAACTCCGAAACGATTCCGAAATCCAAAAACTGCTTTCCTTTATATGAATATTATTCTCCGGACCATTCCGGAACCTCTCGTGATGTCCTGGGTCTCATCCGAGACTCTGAACAAAAACTCATAAACCAATTATCCATTCTATCCTAGCGTCGATGCACGTTAAGTGTGTGACCCTACGTGTTCGAGAATATGAATACATGATCTTCTATCAATAATCAACAGCTGGATCTGGAAACCCATATTGACTCCCACATATTCATCGATGATCATATCGGATGAACCACGATGCCAGGATTCAATTAATCCCATATATGTATTCCCTTCGTCACGCGATATTTTACTGTAGGGGTTCGTAGCATGGAAAACAAAAAAATTCTACCGCATGCAAACAAACAAGCCAAGATCTATCTACTATATTGTAGCAACGAGTCGATAGAGGAACACACCCTCGAAGATTTCCAAAGCGGTTAACGAGAGCAGATTCTCGTGGGTGATGTAGTTGTACTCTTGCCGATCTCAAGATCGCGTAGACGATCCTTCCGGCGCTGCGTTCCGGCAGCGCTTCCGCAGTCGGTCACACGTTCGGTACTCGATGAATACCTTCCTCTCCCTTGTTTCAGCAGGCAGCGGAGGTTGTAGTACTCTCCTCGCGATTCCGGCAGAACGACGGTGTGGTGTCGGAAGTAGAGGGGAGATCTCGCAGGGCTTCGCCTTAAGCCGGAGCGAGTATGGTGGAGCAAGAGAGGTGCCTTGGAGATCTAGGGTTTAGAAGCACCAAGGGGAGAGGTGTAGCCGGCGGCTAGGGTTTGGGGAAACCCTAGTCGGTGACTTGGGAGGAGCCCTAGGCGGCGGCGGCTTGGAGGTGGCCGGCGACTTGGAGGCTAGGGTTTCGGGTGTAGGGAGAGGGGGCGCCCTACCCCTCCTTATATAGGAGGGGAGAGGCGGTTTGGGGAGGGGGGAGTCCTCCTCCAACTCCTCCTCATGGCCGACGGGTGGGAGGGAGTGGGACTTCCTCCCCAAGTAGGTTTCCTACTCTCCCTCCACCAAGCAAACTTGAGATTTGACTTTTTCAAATTGGCGTTTGACTTTCAAACTTCGATTTGATTTCTTCTCTTTATTTTGCCCAGCCAAGTGACCTAGTACATGATGCAACCATTCCACATTGTCATGACACATCCATGTACCCTTCCCCTCCAGAGTGCCGGACCTTCCAGACCCTTCTAGAACATTCCTGGTGAAAACACCGGAATCATTCCCGAACTCCGAAACATGACTTTCCTTATATGAATCTTATTCTCCGGACCACTCCGGATCTCCTCGTGATATTCCGGATCCCATCAGAGACTCCTAACAACATTCGTTATCTTACTCATCATTCCATAACTACTCAACAACATCGAATCCTTAAGTGTGTCTCCCTACGGTTCGTGAATTATGCGGACATGACCGAGACACTTCTCCGATCAATAACCAATAGAGGAATCTGGAAATTCATATGGCTCCCACATATTTCTACGATTACTTTGCGATCGAATGAACCACTTACATATGATACCAATTTCCTTTTGTCTCACGATAGTTTACTTATCCGAGGTTTTGATCGTCGGTATCTCTGCATACCTAGTTCAACCTCGTTACCGATAAGTACTCTTTTCTCGTTCCCGTGATATGTGATCCCTTGTGAGCCAGTCACATGCTTGCAAGCTAATTGGATGACAATACACCGAGAGGGCCCAGAGTATATCTATCCGTCATATGGATGGACAAATCCCACTCTTGATCCATGTGCCTCAACCCATACTTTTCGAACACTCAATGCCACCTTTATAGCCACCCAGTTACGGTGTGGTGTTTGATGTCATCAAAGCATCCTTCCGGTGATGGTGATTAACATGATCTCATGGTCGAAGGAATTAGGTTACTATGTATCAGAAAGCATATAGCAAATGAACTATATTAAATGACTTGATCTTTATGCTACGCTTAACTATAGGAGTATGTCCATCATATCATTCTCCTAATGATATGACCCTGTTGTTAATAACATCTCTATGTTCATGATTAGGAAACTATGATCATATATTAACCAACAAGCTAGTTTAACAAGAGGCTTTACTAGAGACTCTTTTATGTTTACAAATCACACAAGTATTAATGTTTCCGGTTAATACAATTTTACCATGGTATGTAAAAATTTATCATAAGCATGAAGATATGATAATAACCACTTTATTATTGCCTCTTGGGCATATATCCAACATTTACTTGCCCGAGATTCGATCGTTGGTATCGGCATACCTAGTTCAATCTCATTCACAGCAAGTACTTTACTCGTTCCGTAATCCGATATCACTTTGTGATTAACTCCTTAACCACGTGCTTGGAAACGGTGTTGATATCGATTACCGAGTGGGCCCGAAGTATATCTCTCCGACTCGGGAGGGACAAAATTCCATCTCGATACATACAACCCAACAAGTACTTTCCGATCACCTGAGAGACACCTTTATGATCACCCTCACATAGGATGACGTTTGATGACCTCAAAGCTTTCTTCCGATACCAGGGAGTTTTATTATCTCATGGTCTAAGGAATACAATACTTGACATAGGAAAAAGCTTCGGAAAGATGAACATGATTACACAATCTAATTGCTCTGCTTAATTTGGGTCTGTTCATCATATCATTCTCCTAATGACATGATCTCATTATTAATCGACAACTCATGTCTATGGCTAGGAAACCTTAACCATCATTAATCAATGAGCTAGTCCATAGAGGCGTACTAGGGACACGGTGTTGTTCATAAACCACACAAGTATCAAAGTTTCCACTTAATACAATTCTAGCATGGAATATAAAATTTATCATGAACAAGAATTATAATAATAACATCTTTATTATTGCCTCTAGGGCATAATTCCAACAGCTATTGCTTTAATTCCTATGTAGCTGTGGACAAATGAATTACAATTACAATTTTCTAATTGTTTGATTCACATAACTGCTTGCTGATTGTTGCTTAATGGTATGCATATAGAAAGAGAAGTTGAAACCTGTGAAAACAAATTGGGATGCGGTTGCTCACTGTGCTTTTCTTGACGTGTGCATTGAAGAAGTGAATAAACATAATCGCCGTGTTAATGTTTTGAATTCCAATGGTAAAAAAATTGATAACGAACTTCAACAAGCGCACGAAGAGAAACTATGTATGGAGTGAGTTCAAAAATAGGTGGGACACACTGAAAGAAGATTACTCTATGTGGAAGGGATTTCTCCAACATGCATATGGTCTAGGAAGAAATCCTATCACTCATGCCATTGATGTTGATGACGGTTGGTGGGAACTTGAGATACATGTAATGATTTTGGTGGAAACTTTTTATATGTTTGGCTTAGCTGTTTCTTCTTATATGCTATACTGATGTTTCTTTATGCATGCAGATGTGTCCATGGACAACCAAGTTTCGCATAGACCCACTGCAAGATGAGGAGGACTTGAGACAAAAATGTTGTGACCAATGTGACTGCTAGGGTGCCACCATCATCTCACGACCGAGCTGCTCAGGCTGAAGCTTCTCATACCAATGTTGTCAATGTTGAGGATTTTGAAGGTTCGGGTTGTGAAGGTGAAGAGGATACTCATGTTACACCTTTGCGTGTACAAGATAAAAAGAACAAGAGAGGATGCCCTTACTCACCTACCCCCATAGCAACACCAAAGAGGAGCACCAGGAGTTCCTCGAGACTTGATCGTGTGATGGATCTCATTGAAAAGAAGGAGGAGAAGAAGGAGAATATGAGGTTGATGGAGGAAGAGAAGAGTAGGAACTCTGTGACATCTCCTGAAAGTGCAGGAGAAATTCAAGCATCTTCATTCATCTCTACGAAATGCCATTGAAAGAGTATTTGGTGTTTTGAAGGTGAAGTGGCGTATTCTGCTTTCTATACCATTTTATCCCGAAGAAGAGACACAGTCAAAGATCATCACTGCATGCATGTGTTTGCATAACTTCATTCATGACAGTAAGCTATATGATGACCATTTTGACACGATTGAGTGAGGCGTTATAGATATTTCACAACTCAACCCATTAAACAAACCAAATGTATAGAAGCCAAAAAAGAATGGAAGGACGCAGATTCTGACAGTTTCTCCGTACCACAACTTCTCCCCACAATCTCCCAAAATTTAGGTTCTAAAGAATCATTACCTAAAAGAAGTCAACCTAAGGTAGTTCATACTTTGGTTCCAAACCAGCTAAACCACGAATCCAGCCTGCACCACACTGTTATGAAAGGTTAGCTTGGTTTAGCCTGGTTTCTAAATTCACACAGCAGATTAATAGAGTTTAGTTGGGTTGAGCGGGTTGGAACCTGCGGAAACCGCTCAACCCGTCTTAGTTATATCCAGCGTTACATTCTGTATTGACGATGGTGGCAAATTCAGTTAGCCAGCATAGGCGTAGGTCTGCGGCGTTGTGAGATCTTCCTGAACACCGGTGATCTAGACGCGGCCAACAGATGGACGTCGGCGAGCTTTCCTAGCAGCCGGTATCACACGTACATCATCCCGCGCCACCCAGGGGCCACCTCGACACCATCGGACATCGTCAAGATGGACCCGGATGAGTTCGTCCATCAGCCGGCATCACACGCTCAGGCTCGGCCCTGAGGGGGTGCAAACGGTGCAAGTGCACAGGGGCCCTTAGGCGACAGGTCCCCCGCATGGGCATTCTAGCATGCACTAAATTGTATCCCAATTAACCTTGCATTGGACCCGGTGGTTGTGTATTTAGCTGGCCATAAGAAAGGCCGTTCCAACTTGCTGATGAATTTGATAGTGCCCAGAGGTATGCAAAGCAGAGTCAAGTAATATACTGCTTGGGATGCAATGCCGATTTGATGAGGGAGGTAGGTTCGGCCATGGTGATGTACTCAAGGTTCACTTGTCCTCAAGGTGTTGAAAACCTACCCTGTTGAGCCGCCAAACCGAAGCGGTAAGCCAAGACATCTCAAAGGAAAGGAGGTCCTTGCAACCAGAATGCCCTCGAGTATGTGATCACCACAAAGCTCTTTTGAAAATTTGTGCATAGCCTGGTGACCTCACCGAAGCTCCTTAGGATAATTTCCAAGTTTTTAATGTCTTCCTTAATGAGTGCCATAAACACGCCGCGTCATCCGCATATAGTGAAGTTTTCAAAATTGATCCTCTCCTACGAAGCTTGCGGAGGAGACCATAGTTGCATTCTCCAAAGTTTGAGATATGAGATCAATTGCAATGACAAAATGTTGTGGGGAGAGGGGGGCCCTTGGCGAAGCCCGCAGCCATGCAAGAGAGGGACACGGGCAATGCCACTTAGGATGACCCAAGAGGAGGACGTGCAAAGAACGGCGATCATCCAATTACGGAATCAGCTCGGGAACCCACGACGTTGTAGAAGGTCAAGAATGTACTCTCATCTAATAGAATCAAACGCTTTGCGAATATCAAGCTTGAAAGTTAGCGCCGGAATCTTTCCTTTGTAGGATCTTCTCGCAAGGTTTTTGACATAAATGAAGTTGTCGTGTATACTTCTCTTTTTAATAAAGACACTTTGGACATTTGAGACAAGATCATTCAAAGCCGGTTCTAAGCGAAGGGCAAGCATCTTGGAGATTATTCTAATATGAGACCATTCTGATGAGGATATCGGTTGCCAATTGTCCATGGTTTTACTCCCAGAACAAACATGAGTAATCAAAAGATGGAGTTGTTGATTAGTGGATAAACGAAGCTTTTGCTGCGATATTGTTGTCTTGTCTGAACTCCAGAAAGGCTGACGAGAGCCACTTAAAACCGCAAAAAGGAGTTGGCTCTCCTCTGAGAGGCTGACGATGCCGTCACCTGTTAAACCTATCGAAAAGGCAACCGCAAGTGCGTGCTGGCTTTACATCAGCCTGCCAATGGTGTGCGTCCGTTGTGGGCGCGCGTGCGATTTGGTCCGACAACTTTCTGCGATCATCAGGTTTCTACAGTAAACGGCTGTCCCGAATCTAGTGTACTGTACTAGACTGAAGAAATGAGCACATTTTGATCCTGCTGTGCTAAAAAGGAAAACCCTAGCGGTAGTAGTCCGACATCGGTCCAGGCATCGCCACGCCGCATCAACGAGGACCACAGGATCACAGTATCGTATGGGACTCGTATGGAAAATGTCATGTGTAGAGCAATTTCGCCGACCATCACCACCGAGTATACAGTTAAAAGGGTATTGAACACTTCTGCTTCGCCCCCTCCCCCTCCCCTCCCCTCTCCCTCCCTCTTCTTTCAAACTTTGACAAACAAAAACTTGATAATGATTGTTTAGAGAACTGTATGAATTCATCCGAAGTCCGTATGGTCCTTTTAGACGTATACTCAACGTATACGTATACTTATATGCCCGTGGAAGGCGAAAATCAAAAGTTATATAATAGCAACAAAAAAAAATATAACATGCAAAAATGTAGATCGCGATAATGAAAGGTGGGATCAACCGACCGAAACATGGATTATATCCAGTTTAACCAAGTACACATATACAGAGATATACGTGGTCTTGATATAGGTTTTGACAGGTCGAAAAAATAAAACGGACTATGCAACTTAAGTTTTATGGGTGTGTGTGTGGGGGGGACCGAAGCACACCTCTATTTTGAAACTGACGGAGTAGTAGCGGGGCTGTATAATCACGGAGCATGGCAACTTGTTCTTACCATCGTACACCAGATGCTACTCTGCCAAAACGGCTTACAAGATGCAATTCGCCTGCCACTCCGGCGGCGAAGTCCCCAGCCCCATGCTGGCCGCCCCTCCGGCGCCGGCGGCCACCCAGTCCGCCCCCTCCACCATGGCCTCCCCCACCCCTTCCTCCTCCTAGGCCCGCCGGTGGGCGGACTATTCCTACGATGACGACGAGCAGGAGCATACCCTCGCTCGTACTGCGAGGTGCTCCCGAGCGGCACCCCTTCCCCGGCGAGCCGACCTTCCTCCCCGGTGGTTCCTCCACCCCCAGCTCCGACGACCGCTTCTCGACCTGCCCCACCCCCCCAGCGCACGTCCCCGGCGGCAAGTCGCGCTGCTGCGAGGCGTGACGAGGAGGGCCTCTGGCAGCAAGCTAGAGGGCGGAAGAGACGGCGCGGCGGAGCTTCCGGCGCTCGCCATCCGGGACGACCTGCCGCCGGACCTCACCGGCTGCTGCTTCAACTGCCTGCGCAGATGCCACATCTCGAAGGACTGCACCTTCGAGACGGTGTGCTTGCGCTGCAGGGAGGAAGGCCACCACGCGCGGGAGTGCCCGGAGCGCCGTGGCGGGCGTCAGCGGCCCCATCCGCGTGGAATCGTGGAGCAGCGACGGCGGCGGCCGAAAACGCGTGGACAAGGGCATGAGCAGCCGCGATGGCCTGAGGCGAACGACCGCCGTGGAGATGTCCATGACAGGCTAGGAAGCCACATCCGGCCAGCACCCACTCCGGCGTCGCCTCCCGAGACCACCTCGCCAGGCGTGGAGGCATACCATGTCCCGGCACGGCGTCTCCTGGGCACGGGCCACCTCTCCCCCCTCCCCCAGCCGAGCTCCGCTGGCTCCAGGTGGGTGGGCCGCGACGGAGCATTGGGTGGTGACCAAGGCGACTAGGGCGAGCATGGCGGACGCAGTGCTCATGGTAGCATGCGGGACGAGGGCGGTGAGCGTGGCATGCGTGCCGGACGTGGCGAACGTGTCGGTCGCGGTGGAGAACGTGGCGAGCGAGACTCGCGTGGTGGCAGCAACGGCCGTGGTGGCCGTGACGGGCGTGTTGGCCGCGATGGCCGTGGTGGTGCTGACGGTCACGAGCGGGGCAGAAGCCCACCCCCTCCATGTCGTAGTGGAGATGCCGGTCGTGATGGTCGCGATGGTTCCCAACGCGAGGCGCCCGTCCGCCCGGCCATGGAAACGGTGATCCTTCCTAGGTCTGCGGAGATCGTCGCGGCCGAGGGTGCTCTTCGCTGGGATCTTGTCGCCTTCGTCTCCGAGCAGCGGTCTAGCGTCTCCCTGATTGAGGCCGGAGCGGCGGTGATGGCGCAGGTGCCGCGCGCGGAGGACAACTTCACTGTCCATCGGTCCTGGCCGGCTGATTTCCTTTTGGTCTGCAGCAGTAGGCGGGTGCAGGACGATATCATGGCGGCAGGGGTGGTAGATGGCCGGGGTTTCTCCCTTCGGTTCTCGCCTTGGAACCGCCAGTTGCAAGCAGTGCGCCAGCCGCTCCGCTACCGGGCGCATCTCGAGCTCACCGGTATTCCCGCGCACGCATGGAATCGTACCACGGCGGTGGCGCTGCTCGGTTCCGCAGCGTGGATTGAGCGCCTAGGCGCTACAACAGCGAGTCGCGAGGATCTGGGACATTTCCAGGTGGTGGCATGGATTGATAGTATCAGTCATCTACCTCCGGAGAAGGCCCTCCTCATTGAAGAGCCTGACGATTTGATGGAGGAAGATGACGGCCTGGTTCTCCCTGGTGACGCTCTCATTCCCTTGGAGAAGCTCATGCTCCGGTACGTCGTGAAGATTCGGCTAGTCCGAGCTGAAGACATGGCGACGACGGGGCTCGGCCCTCCACCGGGATATGGAGGAGACAGCGACGAGGAGGACGCAGGGAGGCGTGACAGAGGTGGCGGGTGAGATGGAGGTGACGTGCATGGTGTGCTTGACCGAGGCGCCGCGGCCAGGCCAGGGCCCCATGGGTTCGTTCCGAGAGGCTCGGGATGGACATGGTGACAGGCGTGGTGATGGGCCTGGGGATGCGGCACGCCGCCGGCGATCCTCTGACGTCGGTTGGGGTCGCATCCGACGCGTCGCCATTGCTGCCCCCTTGGAGATTTCACCATGGCCCGAGGTAGACGGAGAAGACCTGGAGGAAGAATACGATGGTGGTTCAGAGGAGGAGGAGTCTGGGGCCCATGCTGTACAGCTGTCCGGAACAGATTGGTCGCAGAGCG
Source organism: Avena sativa (assembly GCA_916181665.1). Lineage (NCBI taxonomy): Eukaryota > Viridiplantae > Streptophyta > Magnoliopsida > Poales > Poaceae > Avena > Avena sativa. The sequence goes on from OV702280.1 coordinate 434,221,864, forward strand.
AACCGCCCCTGACCACCATTTCGGCTTTTGACCAAGAAAAGGCAAAGTGTGGGCCGCGTCGCACGCTTTTTTTTTGACCGAGACCACCTCCTCGCCTGTGGATTCAAACGGTTTGGAAAATGAGCGGGTGGAAGGCGTTGCAGGGGAGCGGGAAGGATGGCCTTATCTGCATGCAACGGGTCCCACCACCAACGTAGCTTTTCCTCAACCACATTTGGTTCGCATGCATGGCAAGGAGACAGCTGCTGACCTGCTGCGTGTTGCTGTGGACCAAGAATTTGACACACCCGTGTCCAATGCTCCTGGCCAGGTGGGGCCCGTGCTAATCCCCATAAGATTAGACGCTGCTTCTGTGGACCAGGAAAAGGGCGCAGTCACGTCAGCTGTTCCCTTTTTGGTGGTTGTGGAACCTACCAACCTTGTGGACCACGGGGACTCGATTCAAATCAGTTCGGGCCGCCAGCTACACTCGTCTGGCCTAATATCTCCGCTAGTTGACACCTGCTGGACAATGTCCTCCGATCAGCAGGATTCCCCAAGATCAGTGCTTGACCTGATGGATGTTTTCTCAGTCAGCTTGTCCTCCGTGGACGTGGATTCACATCAACGGGCGGGGCCCGAGATTACGGTCGCTAGCGCTACAACTGTGGGGACACGTATCCCTGCCGCCTTCCGTGGAGCCTGCAAGCAACCCATCAACACTGTCCTGAGTAGGCCGGTAGCCAAGCGCTGCTGCAAAAAGAGGAAGTACTCGGGGCCGGTGATAAGGAGTGGGCGCATCTGTGGACGCTTTGCCCCGGGCACCCCGATCCGGCAGCAGCAACGCACCCTCATCACTAGACTGGGGATTGCTAGGGAGGGCGAGGTGATCGACGAAGCTTTGGATGCCTACCTGGACCTGTTCGCGAGGCCCCTACGTCAGCAGCACATCGATGTGGTACTTCGCTTGTTTGGATGGATGCCTGAGGCCCTGCCCATGTTTGACGTTGCACCGGTGGAGTGCCTAGTTTGAGTAGCGACCGCCCAATCTTGATCCCTCACCATATTTTCTCTTTTTGTAATAATGGATGATCCGGACTTCTCCATTGGAATTTGGAACGCGCGTGGTTTAAACTCCCTGGCTCGTCGCTTAGCAGTTTCACGGGTTCTATCCCCAGCTTGAGCCGCTGTGGTGTGCTTGCAGGAGACAAAGATGGCGGTAATCTCAGACCGCGTGGTGAGGGATTGCCTTTTCTTCTTGCCGGCGATAGGAACCCGTGGTGGAATCCTTCTTGCATGGCAGTCTTGTTGGAATTATGCCCTAGAGGCAATAATAAAGATTTTATTATTATAATTCTTGTTCATGATAATGTTTATATTCCATGCTAGAATTGTATTAAGCGGAAACTTTAATACTTGTGTGGTTTGTGAACAACACCGTGTCCCTAGTACGCCTCTATGGACTAGATCATTGATTAATGATGGTTAAGGTTTCCTGACCATGGACATGAGTTGTCAATTAATAATGAGATCATATCATTGGGAGAATGATATGGTGGACAGACCCAAACTAAGCGAAGCAATTAGATCGTGTCATCGTGTTCGTCTTTGCGAAGCTTTTCTTATGTCAAATATTGTATTCCTTAGACCATGAGATAATACAACTCCCTGGTATCGGAAGAAAGCTTTGAGGTCATCAAACGTCATCCTATGAGAGGGTGATCATAAAGGTGTCTCTCAGGTGATCGGAAAGTATCTGTTGGGTTGTATGTATCGAGATGGGATTTGTCCCTCCCAAGTCGGAGAGATATACTTCGGGCCCACTCGGTAATCGATATCAACACCGCTTGCAAGCATGTGGTTAAGGAGTTAATCACAAAGTGATATCGGATTACGGAACGAGTAAAGTACTTGCTGCAAACGAGATTGAACTAGGTATGACGGTACCGACGATCAAATCTCGGGCAAGTAAAATATCGCGAGACGAAGGGAATATATATATGGGATTGATTGAATCCTGGCATCGTGGTTCATCCGATATGATCATCGATGAATGTGTGGGAGTCAATATGGGTGTCCAGACCCCGCTGTTGATTATTGATAGAAGATCATGTCTGCATATTCTCGAACCCGCAGGGTCACACACTTAACGTGTCTCGACGCTAGGATAGATTGGATAATTGGTTTATGAGTTTTTGGTCGGAGTCTTGAATGGTATCCGGGACATCACGAGAGGTTCCGGAGTGGTCCGGAGAATAAGATTCATATAAGGCAGTGCAGTTTTTGGAGTTCGGAATTGTTCCGGGTTAATCGGTATTGTACCGGAAGCTTCTAGAACCTTCCGGAAGGGGACCAACGTGGCCCCACCTTCCGGGAGGGGGGGTGGGCCTATGAAGGAGTGCCCTGGCCGCATTGGGCCAGGGGCACAAGGCCCCATAGGGCCCAGCCGGCCAAGAGAGGTTTAAACTCGAGATAGACCTTCTAGAAGGGGGGGTTTCCTTGCCCCCCACTCCTTATCCTTTGGGGCCGCCGGTTTGGGCTTGGGGGAGGGGCTAGGGCTGCGCCCCCCCTCTATATATAGAGGGCTGGGGGCGCACCACCCCCTACACCTTCCCCTCCAACCCTAGCCGCCCTTCTGCCCTTCCTCTCTCCCTCCCGACTGTTTGGAGGCGAAGACCTGCTGCAGAAATTCTCCACCATATACACCACGCCGTCGTGTTGCAGATCCAATCCGTCTCTCCACCATACTTGCTGGTCCGAGGAAGGAGGAGACGTCAAGGTGCTGCACGTGTGCATCTCACGGAGGCACCGCCACTTGTGGTGCTAGATCGGATCGGATCGCGAGGAGGACAAGCGAGTACGACTACATCACCCACGTTCCGACGAACTTTCCGCTATGCGAATCTTCAAGGGTATGAAGATCTAATCCAATCTCTCTTGTTGTTTGCATCTCCTAGATTAGATCTTGGCTTTCCCTCTGTTCGCATCCGTAGAAAATTTTGATTTACTATGCCGCGAAACCCTTCAAGTCTAGCCTGGTATCCGTCACTCACCCCTACTACACTAACAATGCGATCACTGCTCGCATTTCTACGGGTGTGGACCACAGTTGGTGGTTCACTGGTGTGTATGGGCCCCAGAGCGAAGTGGACAAGCGTGCCTTCCTCCAAGAGTTGCAAGACATCAGGGACCTGCACGCCGGTCCGTGGATCATTGCCGGTGACTTCAACCTCATCATCAATCCGGAGGATAAGAACCAAGGGACCCTGCATCGCCGCATGATGTCCAAGTTTAGGCGGACCCTTACGGTTCTTGAGCTCAAGGAGCTTTACCTCAACGGCCGCAGATTCACGTGGACAAATGTGTTGGAATTATGCCCTAGAGGCAATAATAAAGCTGTTATTATTATAATTCTTGTTCATGATAATGTTTATATTCCATACTAGAATTGTATTAAGCGAAAACTTTAATACTTGTGTGGTTTGTGAACAACACCGTGTCCCTAGTACGCCTCTATGGACTAGCTCATTGATTAATGATGGTTAAGGTTTCCTAACCATGGACATGAGTTGTCGATTAATAATGAGATCATATCATTGGGAGAATGATATGGTGGACAGACCCAAACTAAGCGAAGCAATTAGATCGTGTCATCGTGTTCGTCTTTGCGAAGCTTTTCTTATGTCAAATATTGTATTCCTTAGACCATGAGATAATAAAACTCCCTGGTATCAGAAGAAAGCTTTGAGGTCATCAAACGTCATCCTATGAGAGGGTGATCATAAAGGTGTCTCTCAGGTGATCGGAAAGTATCTGTTGGGTTGTATGTATCGAGATGGGATTTGTCCCTCCCAAGTCGGAGAGATATACTTCGGGCCCACTCGGTAATCGATATCAACACTGCTTGCAAGCATGTGGTTAAGGAGTTAATCACAAAGTGATATCGGATTACGGAACGAGTAAAGTACTTGCTGTGAACGAGATTGAACTAGGTATGACGGTACCGACGATCAAATCTCGGGCAAGTAAAATATCGCGAGACGAAGGGAATATATATATGGGATTGATTGAATCCTGGCATCGTGGTTCATCCGATATGATCATCGATGAATGTGTGGGAGTCAATATGGGTGTCCAGACCCCGCTGTTGATTATTGATAGAAGATCATGTCTGCATATTCTCGAACCCGCAGGGTCACACACTTAACGTGTCTCGACGCTAGGATAGATTGGATAATTGGTTTATGAGTTTTTGTTCGGAGTCTTGAATGGTATCCGGGACATCACGAGAGGTTCCGGAGAATAAGATTCATATAAGGCAGTGCAGTTTTTGGAGTTCGGAATTGTTCCGGGTTAATCGGTATTGTACCGGAAGCTTCTAGAACCTTCCGGAAGGGGACCAACGTGGCCCCACCTTCCGGGAGGGGGGGTGGGCCTATGAAGGAGTGCCCTGGCCGCATTGGGCCAGGGGCACAAGGCCCCATAGGGCCCAGCCGGCCAAGAGAGGTTTAAACTCGAGATAGACCTTCTAGAAGGGGGGGTTTCCTTGCCCCCCACTCCTTATCCTTTGGGGCCGCCGGTTTGGGCTTGGGGGAGGGGCTAGGGCTGCGCCCCCCCCCTCTATATAAATAGGGGTGGGGGCACACCTACCCCCTAAACCTTCCCCTCCAACCCTAGCCGCCCTGCTGCCCTCCTCTCTCCCTCCCGACTGTTTGTAGGCGAAGCCCTGCTGCAGAAATTCTCCACCATATACACCACGCCGTCGTGTTGTAGATCCAACCCATCTCTCCACCATACTTGCTGGACCAAGGAAGGAGGAGACGTCGAGGTGCTGCATGTGTGCATCTCATGGAGGCACCGCCACTTGTGGTGCTAGATCGGATCGGATCGCGAGGAGGAGAAGCGAGTACGACTACATCACCCATGTTCCGACGAACGTTCCGCTGTGCGAATCTTCAAGGGTATGAAGATCTAATCCAATCTCTCTCATTGTTTGCATCTCCTAGATTAGATCTTGGCTTTCCCTCTGTTCGCATCCGTAGAAAATTTTGATTTACTATGCCGCGAAACCCATCAGTGGTATCAGAGCTAGATCTATGCGTAGATGTGTTTCACGAGTAGAACGCAGCATGGTTGTTGCGGGCGTTGATGTTTTCTGTTGCAAGCCTCTTGTTTTGTTGGGCCACGCAGAGATAAAACAAAACTTTTTTCCTCTAACATGGTGATCCCAAGACCTAGCTGAGGTAGAAGGCCACGAGGTTTACCACTAGACGCGCGGTTGCGGATTACTGATGAAGCGCGTCGGCTGATGCAGTGCAGTCCTCACGATCCGATCGTCCTGGTGTTGATCGCACAGCACCTCTGCTGGTATCCACACGTACAAGGAGGAGCGCCGGCGGCGAACTGCTAGGTTCGTTACGGCGGCTGGACTGCTGTGGAGCTAGGGTTTCCAACACATGGAATGACCTAACCGAACAACGATTAACCTTTCTGGGTTACAGTGCTCCACTATATATAGGGAGTGAACGTGGGCTCTGCTCACGCGACCCATTCACTAAAGCCCATATAACACTAGTCACCGTGAGTCCAACTCACTAACTCAGTCCTAATCTGGTTTAGGTCCAACCCAACCAGATTACAGATTCGGATCCAATCCGAACTTGCTCCCGCTCTTAAGTGTGTGACCCCGCAGGCTCATGGTTACTTGGACACGAGCAGAACGTGCCGATTCCCAAGTACCAAAGAGTCATGACGACTTGCCTTTCCAATGCGACTTACGTCTGAGTCCCTTTTGCCTCACGATATACCTTGTCAGACTATAGGCGAATATATGTCATCCCTTAAATAGTCCGACTCTCTTCTCGATCCGAGATAAGTGATTCACCCGACTAACTCTTAGCCGATCGCCTCGGTTAACACTTAACCGAGTTGTGCATGGCCATGCTTTCCGAATCATATCTCACGAGAGGGCCCAGAGAATATCTCTCCGAGTGGAGGGGCAAAATCCCATCTTGGTTATTCACATCACGCAGCTTGATTCTCAGTCGACCCGAACCCTGCCTTTATAACTGCCCAGTTACGGATCAGCGTTTGACAGAACCTAAGTCGGTGATCCTCAACTCGGACTATGCAACAACCTCAGGTCTAAGGATTACATTGATTGAGATATACAAATGACAACTAGTTCGTTGTACCTCAATATGGGTCAATCCGACTCGCTAAACTCTTTAGCCGAATCTGTGTAAGTTGGAATAGCATCTCCATGCCCATGACAAGTGGAACCGAGTCATCAAGCCAACTTTCACATTGGTCTAAGTTGTGTGTCCAGCACAACCTCAATGACCAAGGATATTTAGTATAAACAACATGAATGCATAGTTCCACAACCGAATCACATATTCAATGATACACATCAGATGTTTATACAAGGACTACTTAATAACTTTATGAATACAATGGGAAAACTCATCATACATGATTGCCTCTAGGGCATATTCCCAACAGTCTCCCACTTGCACTAGAGTCAATCTTCCGACATCACATGTCTAAGCATCTAATGCCCATGGCTCTCAGGTGCGCCTCATGCTTTGGCTGTGGTAATGGCTTTGTCAACGGATCCGCAATATTTGCATCCGTGTGTACCTTGCATAACTTGATATCACCCTGATCCACGAACTGGCGAATTAGGTGGTACCGCATGAGTATGTGCTTGTTCTTCTGGTGTTGTCTAGGTTCTTTGGCTTGTGCAATAGCACCATTGTTGTCACAATACACGTCCAACGGATTGGACGAGCCCTGAACCACACCAAGATCCATGAGGAAATTCCTCATCCAAACAGCTTCCTTTGCTGCCTCCGAGGCGGCAATATACTCAGCCTCTGTTGTAGATGCAGACACAGTCTCTTGCTTGGAACTTTTCCAGCTCACAGCACCTCCGTTTATAATAAACACGTATCCGGATTGCGAGCGAGAATCATCGGAGTCGGTGAGATAACTCGCATCCGTGTAACCCTTTACACTGAGTTCATCTTCACCACCATAAACCAAGAACATATCCTTAGTCCTTCTCAAGTACTTTAGGATATTTTTAGCCGCTGTCCAGTGGATCTCTCCAGGATCAGCCTGGTATCTGCTCACAACACTTAGAGCATAGGAAACATCCGGTCTAGTACAAATCATGGCGTACATGATGGATCCAACTGCAGAAGCATATGGAATCGCACTCATCCGACTTCGCTCATCAGTTGTCAAAGGACACTGAGTCTTGCTAAGTTTTACACCATGGGACATCGGTAAGAACCCTTTCTTAGACGATTCCATGTTGAACTTCTTCAACACTTTGTCCAAATAAGTACTCTGACTCAATCCAATGAGCCTCCTTGATCTATCTCTATAGATTCGGATTCCTAGGATGTATGTTGCCTCACCCAAGTCTTTCATTGAGAAACTCCTTTCCAATGATTCCTTGGTTTCTTGCAACATCTGAACATCATTTCCAATCAGTAATATGTCATCCACATATAAGATTAGAAAATTTACTTTGTTCCCACTAAACTTCTTGTATAAACAAGAATCATGATCACTCTTGATGAAGCCAAACGATTTGACTACCTCATCAAAGCGAATATTCCAACTCTGAGATGCTTGCTTCAACCCATAAATGGATTTCTGAAGTTTGCACACCTTGTCAGCATTAGCCGGATCGACAAAACCCTCGGGCTGTATCATATACACGTCCTCGGTTAAATTTCCGTTAAGGAAAGCCGTTTTGACATCCATCTGCCATATCTCATAGTCGAAATAGGCTGCTATAGCTAACATGATCCGAACTGATTTAAGCATCGCTACGGGTGAGAAAGTCTCGTCGTAATCAACTCCTTGAACTTGTCGGAACCCCTTCGCGACAAGGCGTGCTTTATAGACGGAAACATTTCCATCCATATTAGTTTTCTTCTTAAAGACCCATTTGCACTCGACGGGTCTTGCACCGTCTGGCAGATCAACCAAGTTCCAAACTTGATTCTCATCCATGGACTTTAACTCGGATCTCATGGCTCCAAGCCATGACTCGGAATCAGATCCCACCATCGCTTCCGAATAATTTGTCGGCTCATCACTGTCTAACAGTAACACATCACGAACACTTCGTAATCTTGCCGATCTTCGTAGTACAGGTGCGGCTATCGGCTCAGCTGCCATGATCGGCTCAACCTCCAAGGCTTTTGCCGACTCGCTACTAGCCGGTTCCTCTCGAATTTCTTCGAGTTGCACCGTGCTCCCACTTACTCCTCGACTGAGAAACTCTTTCTCAAGGAAGACACCGTTCCGAGCGACAAACACTTTGCCCTCTTCTCGGTTGTAGAAGTAGTAACCCAAGGTTTCCCTCGGATACCCCACGAAAATACATTTATCCGACTTGGCCGTAAGCTTGTCCGACTGAAGTCGCTTGACAAAAGCTTCACAACCCCAAATCTTAAGAAAAGACAAACTCGGCTTTTTGCCTGTCCACATCTCATGCGGTGTCTTCTCTACCGATTTTGATGGTACTCTGTTTAGTGTGAACGCCGCTGTTTCTAGACAATAACCCCAAAATGATAAAGGCAGATCTGTCCGACTCATCATTGATCGTACCATGTCCAACAAGGTCCGATTCCGCCTTTCCGAAACACCATTCCTTTGTGGCGTTCCTGGCGGAGTAAGTTGAGGAACTATTCCACAACTTTTCAGATGGTCATCAAACTCATGGCTCATGTACTCGCCTCCTCGGTCCGACCGAAGAAACTTTATTTTCTTGCCGAGTTGATTCTGTGCTTCATTCTGGAATTCTTTGAACTTTTCAAAGGCTTCCGACTTATGTTTCATCAAGTAGATATACCCATACCTACTCAAATCATCAGTGAAGGTAATGAAGTACTCATAACCACCCCTGGCTGTCGTGCTCATTGGTCCACATACATCACTATGTACTAGTCCCAACAAGTCGGACGCCCTTTCGCAACTCTTTGCAAAAGGTGTCTTGGTCATTTTGCCGAGTAGGCAAGATTCGCATGTCTCGAACGACTCCAAGTCGAACGAAGTTAGGAGTCCATCATCATGGAGCTTCTTCATGCGTTTCCAACTTATATGACCAAGCCGACAGTGCCAAAAGTAAGTCATATTCAGATCATTTGGTTTCAACCTTTTAACATTTATGTTATAAACCGACTCACCATCAAGATTCAAAATAAATAACCCGTCCTGGACGGGTGCAAAGCCGTGAAACATATCATTCAAATACAAAGAACAACCATTATTCTTGATATTCGACTCATAGCCTTGCCTCATCAAACATGAAGCAGAAATAATGTTTCGACTGAGCACTGGAACATAATAACAATTATTTAGTTCCATAATGAATCCGGAAGGTAAATGAAGTTGCATCGTGCCGACTTCCAACGCAGCAACTCTTTCTTTGTTGCCGACTCGAATATCAACCTCGCCTCTTGCTACGCTCCTAGTTCTTACCAGTCCCTGCAACGAATTGCAGATGTGAATAACTGATCCGGTATCATATACCCAAGAACTATTAGGTGCATCAGCAAGATATATGTCTATAACATTGCATACAAGTGTACCTGAGTCGGAAGTCATACCTCCACTCTTGGCTTTGTCAGCCAAGTACTTGCTGCAGTTCCTCTTCCAGTGGCCATCCGCCTTGCAGTAGAAGCAAGTGGATCCGGCTGAAGGAGATGGTTTAGTCCCTGAGGAAGCGCTTGGGACCGGGTCCTGAGCCTGCTTTCCTCCTGACTTAGCCTTCTTCTTAGTCCAAGAACTCTTCTTGAACTTAGCCTTATTTTGCACCATCAACACTTGACTGGTGCCCTTCTTGAGATCCGCCTCTGCCTGCTTGAGCATCCCATGCAATTCAGTGAGCTTCTTATCCATACCATGCATATGGTAGTTCGAAATGAACTGCCCATATGCACTAGGAAGAGAGTTCAGAATTATATCCGTAGCGAACTCTTCGCTTATGGGGTAGCCAAGCCTCTCCAGAGACTGCACGTAACCAACCATTTTGATCACATGCGGACTCAGTGGATCACCATCCTTAAGCTTGCAACTCAGCAAAGCCTGAGAGACTTGATACCTCTCAGTCTTCGCCTGAGCCTAGAACATACTTTTGAGGCTTTCGATCATATCGTAGGCCTCAACATGCTCGAACTGCTTTTGCAAGTCCGGTTCCATGTGAGCAAGCATAAGACAGCTAATATCCGTGGACTCATCCTTAGCCCAACGGTAGGCATTGGTGGCTGCGACAGTCGCATTCTCATTCGGCTCATCTGGAAGTGGGTTGTCTAGGACATGGTCCTTCTTTTCTTGTTTGAGAACAATTCTCAGATTTCGATACCAGTTGGTAAAATTAGTGTCGTTCAGTTATCTTTCTCAAGAATGGTTCTCAACGCAAAACCGGATATCTGAGAGTGACTGCTACTTGGTGCCATGATCTACAACAGAAAATATGCAAAAACACTTAAGACATGTATTCATAAAAGAGCAAGCATAATAAACATTTTAATATTTTATGCTCCCACTAGAACCAACACCCCTCCGATGGTTACTTAGTGATTCAGGATCCTAAATAAGCAAGTCGGCTAGTGAGCTTTAGCATCACCGCTAGCCGCCAAGTGATCTAGGTAGACAACTCCTTGTCAATCGCATCTTATGCGACTCCTGTTGGACGGGTGGCATCACATGCCCCAGCTCCCATCCGACTTTTCCCCGAGTCCCACAACCGTTGTGATAGACCCGTCTAGCTTACCAAGTGTTTCTGCGGTAAGAGTCCGACTCGAACACACCTAGTCGGAAAGAATTGGCAGCACCTCAATTTTATGAGCCCACTACCAAAATGTCCGACTTGTGATGGTGCAAACACTGGCGGGAAAACCGACTAGACCTTCTTTGAGGGATTAAATTTTACCGACTATCTAATAGAGGTAAAACAGAGACATAACAATAACACAAAATAAAGCAATTATAATGTGAAATGGTATGGCTCTCTTCATGGCGATCTCCATCTCCACAAAGCCTGTAATCCGACTCGTGCCAACTCTTGTCACTTGCCGTCTTACTCCATGTCGCCGACATGTACAACGCCTTGCATGCCTTCCGGGTTCTCCAAACAGCTACACTAGCTTAGTAAAGTAAATTACATAGAGAATCCGACACGCAGGTCGTTATACAATAAAATGACAGCACCTAGGCTCCAGCCGGCTGACAAAAACCGTGATTCGCAGATCACGTATGGATTACACACATACATCACATGCACATGAACCATACCATTCACAACTTCCTGCAAAAACAAGTTATGCATAGATACAATATCTACCGGCGTTGTGAAACTCGCAACGACATCTAAGGCGCTACGACAGGGCGAAGCCGGCGATCCGGACATGGGTTCCGACCATCGTTCCGATTCGATCAAACTCTTTGATCTTCGATCACCGCTTCTGGATTTACGTGTCACAGTCTACCCCGATGGCGGAAGCCGACCGGTAGGGGTATGTCGTTCCACGACCTCAGCAGTATGATCACGGAAATCAGATCTACCATTCCCCGAGTACAGTTGATCCAATCAACCTCGTACAAAACCGATCTATCTCATAGATCGACCACCAAATAGCACATAGATCTCATCTACATCCTACCGCATATCACATATGCGAGATCTCGAGCCTAAAACCAGAAGCTATCGCTCTGATACCACTGTTGGGCCACGCAGAGATAAAACAAAACTTTTTTCCTCTAACGTGGTGATCCCAAGACCCAGCTGAGGTAGAAGGCCACGAGGTTTACCACTAGACGCGCGGTTGCGGATTACTGATGAAGCGCGTCGGCTGATGCAGTGCAGTCCTCACGATCCGATCGTCCTGGTGCTGATCGCACAGCACCTCTGCTGGTATCCACACGTACAAGGAGGAGCGCCGGCGGCGAACTGCTAGGTTCGTTACGGCGGCTGGACTGCTGTGGAGCTAGGGTTTCCAACATATGGAATGACCTAACCGAACAACGATTAACCTTTTTGGGTTACAGTGCTCCACTATATATAGGGAGTGAACGTGGGCTCTGCTCACGCGACCCATTCACTAAAGCCCATATAACACTAGTCACCGTGAGTCCAACTCACTAACTCAGTCCTAATCTGGTTTAGGTCCAACCCAACCAGATTACAGATTCGGATCCAATCCGAACTTGCTCCCGCTCTTAAGTGTGTGACCCCGCAGGCTCATGGTTACTTGGACACGATTAGAGTCCGACTCACAATCGATCAATCGGCATCGGCTCCTAGCAGAACGTGTCGATTCCCAGGTACCAAAGAGTCATGACGACTTGCCTTTCCAATGCGACTTACGTCTGAGTCCCTTTTGCCTCACGATATACCTTGTCAGACTATAGGCGAATATATGTCATCCCTTAAATAGTCCGACTCTCTTCTCGATCCGAGATAAGTGATTCACCCGACTAACTCTTAGCCGATCGCCTCGGTTAACACTTAACCGAGTCGTGCATGGCCATGCTTTCCGAATCATATCTCACGAGAGGGCCCAGAGAATATCTCTCCGAGTGGAGGGGCAAAATCCCATCTTGGTTATTCACATCACGCAGCTTGATTCTCAGTCGACCCGAACCCTGCCTTTATAACTGCCCAGTTACGGATCAGCGTTTGACAGAACCTAAGTCGGTGATCCTCAACTCGGACTATGCAACAACCTCAGGTCTAAGGATTACATTGATTGAGATATACAAATGACAACTAGTTCGTTGTACCTCAATATGGGTCAATCCGACTCGCTAAACTCTTTAGCCGAATCTGTGTAAGTTGGAATAGCATCTCCATGCCCATGACAAGTGGAACCGAGTCATCAAGCCAACTTTCACATTGGTCTAAGTTGTGTGTCCAGCACAACCTCAATGACCAAGGATATTTAGTATAAACAACATGAATGCATAGTTCCACAACCGAATCACATATTCAATGATACACATCAGATGTTTATACAAGGACTACTTAATAACTTTATGAATACAATGGGAAAACTCATCATACATGATTGCCTCTAGGGCATATTCCCAACATGTTTGTGTTCTTCTTATGACGCGGGATAGTGAGATTGAAGCGGTCCAGGCCAACCTTACGCGACGTCGTTCGCGAGACCGGCTCCGCACTTGACGTGTGGCTTGTTCCACACATGCGGCTGGTGGATGTCAGTTTCTCTCACTATAGTTGTCATGGGATTAACACCGGAGTTTGGCAACCATAATATCACCGGTGTGGCTTTTCGTAGGTAAGAATCGTTCTTAGCATCTACTCCCATAAGCCACGTAAAACATGCAACAACAAAGTAGAGGCGTCTAACTTGTTTTTGCAGGGAGTGTTTTCTGTGATATGGTATGGCCCAAGATGTGATGTGTATATTGTATGCGATGATCATGTTTTGTAATGTTTCACGACTTGCATGTCGATGAGTACACAACCGGCAGGAGCCATATGGTTGTCTTTATAATTGTGTATGACCTGCGAGTCAACTTCTTATACGCCATGTAATAGCTTTACTTTATCGCTAAGTAGTTAGCAATAGTTGTAGTTTCTATTCGTGGTGGAGGCAATCATGGTGGAGTGATGGAGATCATGCCGGAACGCACAAGATGGAGATCATTGCGCGAAGATTGGCTATACCATGTCACATAAAGTTATACACATGTGATGTTTATCCTTTTATGTATCTTATTATGCTTAGATCGCGACGGTAGCATTATAAGATGATTCCTCACTTAAAGATCAAGATAAAAACTGTGTTCTCCCCAAGTATGCACCATTGCGAAAGTTCGTCGTGTCCAAGCATCACGTGATGATCGGGTGCTATAGACTCTACGCTCACATACAACGGGTGCAAGCCAGTTTTGCACATGCGGAAATACTTGGGTTTTACTTGACGAGCCTAGCATGTACAGACATGGCCTCGGAACACATGAACCGAAAGGTTAAGCATGAGTCATATGAATGATATGATCGACACTTCGTTGTCCACCATTGAAACCACATCTCTTCTCGTGAAGATCAGATTAGGTGTGGTGAATTTGGATCGTGTTCACTAAACAACTTGAGGGATGTTGAATTTAGTGGGAGTTCATCTAGTAATTTGATTAAAAGTTGAACTAGTTATCATGAACATAGTCTAATTTGTACTTGCAAATATTGTAGATCAAATGGCTAAATCCAACTTCAACTTCAACGTTTTCGCTGAGACCCATCAAAATGAACGGGAACGCCCCACTTTAGAGAGACTAGACAGGGTCTTCGCGACAGTGGACTGGGAGGCGCGCTACCCCGACGCTTTCCTCTCGGCTATGTCCTCAGTCCCGTTAGACCACTGCCCCTTGTTGTTGTGCCTTGCACCGGACCTTCAATGTGGACAACGTTTCCAGTTTCAGTCCTTCTAGCCCAAAGCTGATGGCTTCCTAGAAGTGGTGCAGGAAGCGTGGGCCTCACAACAATGGGAGCCGAACCCTTTCAAGAGACTCGATGCAAAATTGCGAGTTGTGGCTAAAAGACTTTCTTGTTGGAGCCCCAAATTCATCGGGAATGTTAAGCTACAGATCCTCCTAGCCACAGAGTTGATCCTCCGCTTTGATGTTGCCATGGAGAGTAGACAGCTGTCGCCTCAGGAGCGTGGACTGCGATGCCTTCTCAAGAAGAAGCTCCTGGGACTAGCTTCCCTTGAGAGGACGCTGGCACGACAAAGATCGAGGATCCTCTGGCTACGAGAGGGAGATGCATGCACTCGCTTCTTTCACACTCATGCCAGCCATCGGAGGCGTAAGAACTTCATAAATCATCTCCTGGTGGACAATGTGCGGATCTCGGACCACGCAGAAAAGGCAGAAGCCATGGACACATTCTTCTAGAACCTGCTCGGTGTGGCAGGAGACAGGGCGTTCTCTTTGGACTTGGACTTCTTAGGTGTACAATCGGTTGATCTCCAACACATTGATAGTGCATTCATGGAGGAGGAAGTTTTGGCAGCCATCAGAGGCATGCCGTTGGACAAGTGCCCTGGACCTGATGGATTCTCTGCCCGCTTCTACGTTTCTTGTTGGAGCATCATCAAGGAGGATGTTATGGATGCTTTCCACTCACTCTCTAGGCTGGATAGCCGTGGATTTGGATCGGTAAACAATGCTTTGGTTACTCTCCTACCCAAGAAGCCAGGCACCGAAGAAGTGCGGGACTTCCGACCGATCAGTCTAATTCACGGAATCGCTAAGTGGGTGGCAAAGGTGATTGCCAACCATGTTGCGCCGATCCTCTCACAACTAGTGGGGGTGCATCAGAGTGCTTTCGTGCGTGGACGGTGTTTGCACGACAACTTCATGATGGTGCAGGGGACAGCCCGCAAGCTACACACCAGCAAGACTCCAGCGGTGCTACTCAAGCTGGACATGACCAAAGCTTTTGACACTGTGGACTGGGCCTTCCTGTTGGAAGTGCTAAGGAAGTTGGGGTTTGGAGAGCGCCTCCTCACGTTCATATGCGCGCTACTCTCCATAGCCTCCACACGCGTCTTGATGAACGGGTGCCCAGGGGCGAAGGTGGCCAACAGGCGTGGCCTTCGGCAAGGAGACCCGCTCTCCCCACAGCTTTTCATCCTGATCATGGAGGTTTTCCACCTAATGGTCGTAAAGGCAGAGGCTCAGGGACTGCTCACACGACTTGCAGCCACAGGCCTCCAACACCGCACATCGATTTACGTTGACGATGTGGTCACCTTCCTAAGGCCATCAGCGGTGGATTTCCAGGTGATCTCCGGGATCATCGAGGACTTTGGGGAGGCTTCTGGTCTCTTTACCAACCTCGACAAATGCTCGGCCAACCTGATTAGGTGCTCGGCTCAGGACAGAGACCTGGTGGAGCGGGAGTTGCACTGCCCCATCAAGCAGTTCCCCCTCCGCTATCTAGGGTTGCCACTCTCCCTACGGAAGCCGTCGGCAGCGCAGCTCCAAGCGCTGGTAGATCTGGTGGCCGCCAAATTGCCATCGTGGAAAGCCTCCATGCTCAACAGAGGGGGCGGCTCGAACTCGTCAAGACAACTTTATCCGCCATGCCTATTTTCGCCATGATGTCCCTCGATATTCCCATAGATATCATCACCACCATCGAGAAGATCATCCGCGGGTTCCTCTGGAAGGGGAGGAAATACATACACGGCGGGCACTGCCTAGTGGCTTGGGACAGGGTGTGCATGCTGTTGGAGATATGCCCTAGAGGCAATAATAAATGTAGTAATTATTATATCTTTGTGTTTATGATAAATGTTTACATTCATGCTATAATAGTATTAACAAGGAAACATTAATACTTGTGTGATTTGTAAACTTAAATTGAAGTCCCTAGAAAAGCCTCTATATACATCACTAGCTTGTTGGTTAATAAATGATTGTGGTTTCCCTATCATGAACATTGAGATGTTATTAACAACAAGATCATATCGTTAGGAGAATGATATGGTGGACATACTCCCATAGATAAGCGTAGCATAAAGATCAAGTCATTTTAATAGTTCAATTGCTATATGCTTTCTGATACATAGTAACCTAATTCCTTCGACCATGAGATCATGCATATCACCTTTACCAGATGGATGCTTTGATGACATCAAACACCACACCGTAACTGGGTGGCTATAAAGGTGGCATTGAGTGTTCGGAAAGTATTGGTTGAAACACATGGATCAAGAGTGGGATTTGTCCATCCATATGACGGATAGATATACTCTGGGCCCTCTCGGTGGAATGTCATCCAATTAGCTTGCAAGCATGTGACTGGCTCACAAGGGATCACATATCACGAGAACGAGAAAAGAGTACTTATCGGTAACGAGGTTGAACTAGGTATGCAGAGATACTGACGATCATAACCTCGGATAAGTAAACTATCGTGAGACAAAGGGAAATTGGTGTTGGAGATATGCCCTAGAGGCAATAATAAATGTAGTTATTATTATATCTTTGTGTTTATGATAAATGTTTATATTCATGCTATAATAGTATTAACAAGGAAACATTAATACTTGTGTGAATTGTAAACTTAAATTGAAGTCCCTAGTATAGCCTCTATACTTCACTAGCTTGTTGGTTGACTAAATGATTGTGGTTTCCATATCATGAACATTGAGATGTTATCAACAACAAGATCATATCGTTAGGAGAATGATATGGTGGACATACTCCTATTGATAAGCGTAGCATAAAGATCAAGTCATTTCAATAGTTCAATTGCTATATGCTTTCTGATACATAGTAACCTAATTCCTTCGACCATGAGATCATGCATATCACCTTTACCGGATGGATGCTTTGATGACATCAAACACCACACCGTAACTGGGTGGCTATAAAGGTGGCATTAAGTGTTCGGAAAGTATTGGTTGAAACACATGGATCGAGAGTGGGATTTGTCCATCCACATGACGGATAGATATACTCTGGGCCCTCTCGGTGGAATGTCATCCAATTGGCTTGCAAGCATGTGACTTGGTCACAAGGGATCACATATCACGGGAACGAGAAAAGAGTACTTATCGGTAACGAGGTTGAACTAGGTATACAGAGATACCGACGATCATAACCTCGGATAAGTAACATATCGTGAGACAAAGGGAAATTGGTATCGTATGTAAGTGGTTCATTCGATCGCAAAGTAATCGTAGAAATATGTGGGAGCCATATGAATTTCCAGATTCCTCTATTGGTTATTGTTCGGAGAAGTGGCTCGATCATGTCCGCATAATTCACGAACCGTAGGGAGACACACTTAAGGATTCGACGTTGTTTGAGTAGTTATGGTATTATGAGAAAGAGACCGAATGTTGTTCGGAGTCTCGGATGGGATCCGGGATATCACGAGGTGATCCGGAATGGTCCGGATAATAAGATTCATATAAGGAAAGTCCCGTTTCGGAGTTCGGGAATGATTCCGGTGTTTTCATCGGGAATGTTCTAGAAGGTTCCGGATTGTCCGGCACTCCGGGGGGGGAGGGGTACATGAATGTGTCATTACATATTGGAATGATTGCATCATGTAATAAGTGTTCTTGCTGTCCCAAATAAAGGATTAAATTGAATCCTAAAATAGAAAAGTCAAATGTCCAGTTTGAAAGTCAAACGGCTAAAACAAGAAACTGTGGGAAACAAGAAAGAGGAGTTGGGAACCGACTTGAGGGAGGAGTCTCCTCCCCAAGCCGGCGCACCACCCAAGGCCGACTTAGGGAGGGACTCCCCTCCCCTGGCCGCGCCTCCCCACCTATAAAAGGAGGGGCAGGGCTCCCCTCCTAGACACACAAGTTTCCACCTCTAAATCTCCGGTTTAGAGCCGTTTTGGTTTAGAGCTTCTAATTGCTTTAGCCAGCGGTTTAGAGCCTTCTAATTGGTTTAGAGCCTTCTAATTGGTGTGTCTAATTACTAGACCACTAATAGCCTCTCTCATAAGCTCCACCATACTCGCACCGGCTTAAGGCGAAGCCCTGCGGGATTTCCCCTCTACTTCCGGTACCACGCCGTTGTGCTGCCGGAATCGCGAGGAGAGTGCTACAACCTCCGCTGCCTGCTGGAACAAGGGAGAGGAAGGTCTTCGTCGAGTACCGAACGTGTGACCGACTGCGGGAGCGCTGCCGGAACGTGGCGCCGGAAGGATCGTCTACACGATCTTGAGATCGGAAAGAGTACGACTACATCACCCACGAGAATCCGCTCTCGTTAAACGCTTTGGAATCTTCGAGGGTAAGTTATACCATCGACTCGTTGCTACAATCTAGTAGATAGATCTTGGCTTGTTTGTTTGTATGCGATAGAAATTTTTTGTTTTCCATGCTACGAACCCCTATAGTGGTATCAGAGCCGTGTCTATATGTAGATCTGTTGCACGAGTAGAACACAATGGTCATTGTGGGCGTTGATGCTTTTATTGTAGATTGCTTTTTGTGTACTTTGCATCTTGCGGTATGTTGGGATGAAGCGGCCCGGGCTAACCTTACATGACATCGTTCATGAGACTTGCTCCACGCTTGACATGCAACTTGTATTGCATAAGTGGCTTTGCGGGTGCCTGTTTCTCCTAGCATAGTTAAGATCCAATTTACAACGGGTAATCAACAATGCTAGTATCAATGTTGTGGTTCTTGTTCGTAAGTTAGAACGACACTTATTGAAAGCCCCAAACCACGTAAAATATGCAAAGAAAGTAGAAGCGTCTAACTTTGTTTTGCAGGGGTGTGCAGTGATGTGATATGGCCATGATTGTGATTATATTTGATGTATGCAATGTTCCTTATTGTAAGTTGGCAACCGGCAGGAGCCATATGGTTGTCTTTAATTTATGTTAAAGACCCGCGTGTCTATTCAAAGTAGTTGTAATAGTTGAAGCCGGTGGACGACAACCATGGTGAAGCGTCATTGACCTTGATGTAATGCCGGTGATGATGGAGATCATGTTCGTGTTTGAAGATGGAGATCGGAAGCACAAAGAAGAAAGGCCATATCATATCACATATTATGAATTGCATGTGATGTTAATCCTTTATGCATCTTGTATTGCTTAGTAGACGGCGGTAGCATTATAAGATGATCCCTCATGCACATGAATTTCAAATTATAAAGTGTTCGCCCTTAGTTAGCACCGTTGCTAAAGCTTGTTGTTTCAAAGCACCACGTGATGATCGGGTGTGTTAGATTCCGCAAGTGTATACAACGTAAGCAAGCCAGATTTGCTTATGCGGTGGCTAAGGTTTGATCTTGACGAGCCTAGCATGTACAGACATGGTCTCAGGAACACGGATTACCGAAAGGTAAAGCATGAATCATATAGTAGATATGATGAACATGATGATTGTTCGCCATTGAAACTATATCAACTCTCGTGATGATCGGTGTTGATGTAGTGGATTTGGTTCGTGTGATCACTAAAACAATGTGAGGGATGTTGTTTTGAGTGGGAGTTCACCTAGTTTAATTTCATTTATTAATTTGAACTCAATTTGTCATAAACTTAGTCTAAACTATTGCAAATATGTTGTAGATCAATGGCAGCCCCTACCATCAATTTTAATGCGTTTCTAGAGAAAGAAAAGTTGAAAAACAATGGAAGCAACTTCGCGGATTGGTTCCGCAATTTGAGGATTGTCCTCACAGCTGGTAATTTGACCTATGTGCTGGATGCACCGCTGGGTGACCCACCTGCAGCTGATGCTCCCGATGAAGTAAAGAATGTTTACCTCGCTCGGAAGAATCAGTACTCCATAGTTCAGTGTGCTATCTTGTATGGTTTAGAATCGGAGCTTCAGAAAAGGTTTGAAGAGTCAGACCCATATGATGTTGTCGAGGATCTCAAATTAATTTTTGAGACTCATGCGGCAATTGAAAGTTATGAAGCTTCTGAAAAGTTCTTTAACTGCAAGATGGAAGAGGGCAGCTCCGTCAGTGAGCATGTGCTTAAGATGTCTGGGCACGCAAACAAACTTCAAAGCTTGGGTATAGTGATTCCTAATGCTTTGGGGGTTTACCGCGTCCTCCAGTCATTGCCACCAAGTTACAGGAACTTTGTGATGAACTACAACATGCAGAACATGAACAAAGAGTTGCCAGAACTATTTGCTATGTTAAAATCTGCAGAAGTGGAGATCAAGAAAGAGCACCAAGTGTTGATGGTCAATAAGACCACCAAATTCAAGAAGGGCAAGTCTAAGCAAAAGGGACACTTCAAGAAGGGTGGTAAGAAAGTTACCACGCCGACGAAGAAAACCAAGGCTGGACCAAAGCCTAAAACTGAGTGCTTTTACTGCAAGGGAGTAGGTCACTGGAAGCGGAATTGCCCAAAGTACTTGGCGGATTTGCAGAACGGCAACATCAAGAAGAAAGGTATATCTGATATACATGTTATTGATGTGTATCTCACTAGTATTCGTAGTAGTGCCTGGGTATTTGATACTGGTTCGGTTGCTCATATTTGTAACTCGAAACAGGTGCTGCAGAATAAACGGAAGCTAGCGAAGAACGAGGTGACGATGCGCGTGGGAAACGGATCAAAGGTTGATGTGATCGCGGTCGGCACGCTACCTCTTCATCTACCATCGGGATTAGTTTTATACTTAAATAATTGTTATTTAGTGCCTGCACTGAGCATGAACATTATATCAGGATCTTGTTTATTGCGAGACGGTTACTTGTTTAAGTCAGAGAATAATGGTTGTTCGATTTATATGAGTAATATGTTTTACGCACATGCACCTTTGATAGATGGTCTATTCTTATTGAATCTCGATAGTGGAAATACACATATCAACAATATTGAAGCTAAATGTTTGAAATCAAGCGATAATTCGACCTATATGTGGCACTGTCGTCTTGGTCACATTGGAGTGAAGCGTATGAAGAAACTCCATTCCGATGGACTTCTTGAATCACTTGATTTTGAATCACTTGATAGATGCGAAGCATGTCTGATGGGCAAAATGACTAAGACTCCATTTTCTGGTATCATGGAGCGAGCTACGGACTTATTGGAAATCATACATACCGATGTATGTGGTCCAATGAGTGTAGCATCGCGCGGTGGTTATCGTTATGTTCTTACCTTCACAGATGACTTGAGTAGATATGGGTATATCTATTTCATGAAACATAAGTCCGAAACTTTCGAGAAGTTTAAGGAGTTTCAAAGTGAGGTAGAGAATCAACGTAACAAGAAGATTAAGTTTCTACGTTCTGATCGTGGAGGTGAATATCTAAGTTACGAGTTTGGCGAGCATTTAAAGAAGTGCGGAATACTTTCACAATTGACACCGCCGGGAACACCACAGCGTAATGGTGTATCCGAACGTCGTAATCGAACTCTCTTAGATATGGTTCGTTCTATGATGTCACTTACAGATTTACCGCTATCATTTTGGGGTTATGCATTAGAAACAGCCGCATTCACTTTAAATAGGGCACCATCTAAATCCGTTGAAACGGCACCGTATGAATTATGGTTTGGGAAGAAACCTAAGTTGTCGTTCCTTAAAGTTTGGGGATGCGAAGCCTATGTAAAGAAGTTACAGCCGGACAAGCTTGAACCCAAAGCGGAAAAATGCGTCTTCATAGGATACCCGAAGGAAACTATTGGGTATACCTTCTATCATAGATCCGAAGGCAAAATATTCGTTGCCAAGAATGGATCCTTTCTAGAGAAGGAATTTCTCTCGAAAGAAGTGACTGGAAGGAAAGTAGAACTCGACGAGGTTGTCGAACCTTCTCTCGAAATTGCGAGTAGCGCAGCACCGGAAGAAGTTCCTGTGGTGCCTGCACCAATAAGAGAGGAAGCTAATGATGGTGATCATGAAACTTCGGTTGAAGTTGCTACAGAGCCTCGGAGGTCAACGAGAACTCGTACCACTCCAGATTGGTATGATTCCATTATGAATGTCATGGTGGTGGACAACACCGATGACCCCGAGACATATGAGGAAGCGATGATGAGCCCAGATTCCAATAAATGGCAAGAAGCCATGAAATCCGAGATTGGATCCATGTACGAAAACCAAGTATGGACTTTGGTGGACTTACCGGATGGCCGGAAGGCTGTCGAGAACAAATGGATTTTCAAGAAGAAAACAGATGCTGATGGTAATGTTACTGTCTATAAAGCTCGACTTGTCGCAAAAGGGTTTCGACAAATTCAAGGAGTTGACTACGATGAGACTTTCTCACCGGTAGCGAAGCTAAAGTCTGTGAGGATTATGTTAGCAATCGCTGCATATTATGATTATGAGATATGGCAGATGGATGTCAAAACAGCATTCCTCAATGGAGACATTGATGAAGAGTTGTATATGATGCAACCCAAAGGTTTTGTCGATCCTAAAGATGCTAACAAGGTATGCAAGCTTCAACGGTCCATCTATGGATTGAAGGAAGCATCCCGAAGTTGGAATCAACGTTTTGATAAGGTAATCAAAAGTTTTGGTTTTATACAAACTTATGGAGAAGCTTGTATTTACAAGAAAGTGAGTGGGAGCTCTGTAGCATTCTTAATACTGTATGTGGATGACATATTGTTGATTGGGAATGATGTAGACCTTCTTAATAGTGTCAAGGAATATTTGAATAATAGTTTTTCAATGAAGGATCTTGGCGAAGCAGCTTACATATTAGGCATAAAGATTTATAGAGATAGATCGAAACGCCAAATATCATTGTCACAGAGTACATATTTGGACAAAGTTCTAAAGAAGTTTGGAATGGAAGAAAGCAAGAAAGGGTTCTTGCCCATGTTGCCCAATACGACCTTGAGTAAAACTCAAAGTCCAACATCGGCAGAAGATAGAGAAAGGATGAGTAAAACTCCCTATGCCTCAGCCATAGGATCTCTAATGTATGCCATGCTATGTACTAGACCCGACATCGCATATGCTGTTAGTCTAACTAGCAGATATCAAAGTGATCCAGGAGTGGATCATTGGACAGCGGTCAAAAACATCCTTAAGTACTTGAGAAGAACTAAGGATATGGTTCTTTCTTATGGAGGTGATGAACAGCTCGTTGTTAATGGTTACACCGATGCTAGTTGGAACACCGATCCAGATGATTCTAAATCACAATCTGGGTACGTATTTATTTTGAATGGTGCAGCAATTAGCTGGAGGAGTGCAAAGCAAAGCGTTGTGGCGAGATCTTCAACTGAATCGGAATACATGGCTGCTTCGGAGGCTTCACAAGAAGCGATATGGATGAAAGAGTTCATTACAGAGCTGGGTGTGGTTCCAAGTGCGCTGGACCCAATGTCTATCTACTGTGATAACATGGGCGCCATAGCCAATGCGCAAGAACCAAGGTCACACAAGAAGCTGAAGCATATCAAGCTGCGTTTTCACGCTATTCGAGAACATATCCAGGATGGGGATATAAAGATTTGCAAAGTACACACAGATCTGAATGTGGCGGATCCGTTGACTAAACCTCTCCCGAGGGCAAAACATGACCAACACCAAACTGCCATGGGTGTTCGGTATATTACCATGTAATCTAGATTAGATGACTCTAGTGCAAGTGGGAGACTGTTGGAGATATGCCCTAGAGGCAATAATAAATGTAGTTATTATTATATCTTTGTGTTTATGATAAATGTTTATATTCATGCTATAATAGTATTAACAAGGAAACATTAATACTTGTATGAATTGTAAACTTAAATTGAAGTCCCTAGTATAGCCTCTATACTTCACTAGCTTGTTGGTTGATTAAATGATTGTGGTTTCCATATCATGAACATTGAGATGTTATCAACAACAAGATCATATCGTTAGGAGAATGATATGGTGGACATACTCCTATTGATAAGCGTAGCATAAAGATCAAGTCATTTCAATAGTTCAATTGCTATATGCTTTCTGATACATAGTAACCTAATTCCTTCGACCATGAGATCATGCATATCACCTTTACCGGATGGATGCTTTGATGACATCAAACACCACACCGTAACTGGGTGGCTATAAAGGTGGCATTAAGTGTTCGGAAAGTATTGGTTGAAACACATGGATCGAGAGTGGGATTTGTCCATCCACATGACGGATAGATATACTCTGGGCCCTCTCGGTGGAATGTCATCCAATTGGCTTGCAAGCATGTGACTTGGTCACAAGGGATCACATATCACGGGAACGAGAAAAGAGTACTTATCGGTAACGAGGTTGAACTAGGTATACAGAGATACCGACGATCATAACCTCGGATAAGTAACATATCGTGAGACAAAGGGAAATTGGTATCGTATGTAAGTGGTTCATTCGATCGCAAAGTAATCGTAGAAATATGTGGGAGCCATATGAATTTCCAGATTCCTCTATTGGTTATTGTTCAGAGAAGTGTCTCGATCATGTCCGCATAATTCACGAACCGTAGGGAGACACACTTAAGGATTCGACGTTGTTTGAGTAGTTATGGTATTATGAGAAAGAGACCGAATGTTGTTCGGAGTCTCGGATGGGATCCGGGATATCACGAGGTGATCCGGAATGGTCCGGAGAATAAGATTCATATAAGGAAAGTCCCGTTTCGGAGTTCGGGAATGATTCCGGTGTTTTCATCGGGAATGTTCTAGAAGGTTCCGGATTGTCCGGCACTCCGGGGGGGGAGGGGTACATGAATGTGTCATTACATATTGGAATGATTGCATCATGTAATAAGTGTTCTTGCTGTCCCAAATAAAGGATTAAATTGAATCCTAAAACAGAAAAGTCAAATGTCCAGTTTGAAAGTCAAACGGCTAAAACAAGAAACTGTGGGAAACAAGAAAGAGGAGTTGGGAACCGACTTGAGGGAGGAGTCTCCTCCCCAAGCCGGCGCACCACCCAAGGCCGACTTAGGGAGGGACTCCCCTCCCCTGGCCGCGCCTCCCCACCTATAAAAGGAGGGGCAGGGCTCCCCTCCTAGACACACAAGTTTCCACCTCTAAATCTCCGGTTTAGAGCCGTTTTGGTTTAGAGCTTCTAATTGCTTTAGCCAGCGGTTTAGAGCCTTCTAATTGGTTTAGAGCCTTCTAATTGGTGTGTCTAATTACTAGACCACTAATAGCCTCTCTCATAAGCTCCACCATACTCGCACCGGCTTAAGGCGAAGCCCTGCGGGATTTCCCCTCTACTTCCGGTACCACGCCGTTGTGCTGCCGGAATCGCGAGGAGAGTGCTACAACCTCCGCTGCCTGCTGGAACAAGGGAGAGGAAGGTCTTCGTCGAGTACCGAACGTGTGACCGACTGCGGGAGCGCTGCCGGAACGTGGCGCCGGAAGGATCGTCTACACGATCTTGAGATCGGAAAGAGTACGACTACATCACCCACGAGAATCCGCTCTCGTTAAACGCTTTGGAATCTTCGAGGGTAAGTTATACCATCGACTCGTTGCTACAATCTAGTAGATAGATCTTGGCTTGTTTGTTTGTATGCGATAGAAATTTTTTGTTTTCCATGCTACGAACCCCTATAGTGGTATCAGAGCCGTGTCTATATGTAGATCTGTTGCACGAGTAGAACACAATGGTCATTGTGGGCGTTGATGCTTTTATTGTAGATTGCTTTTTGTGTACTTTGCATCTTGCGGTATGTTGGGATGAAGCGGCCCGGGCTAACCTTACATGACATCGTTCATGAGACTTGCTCCACGCTTGACATGCAACTTGTATTGCATAAGTGGCTTTGCGGGTGCCTGTTTCTCCTAGCATAGTTAAGATCCAATTTACAACGGGTAATCAACAATGCTAGTATCAATGTTGTGGTTCTTGTTCGTAAGTTAGAACGACACTTATTGAAAGCCCCAAACCACGTAAAATATGCAAAGAAAGTAGAAGCGTCTAACTTTGTTTTGCAGGG
Source organism: Avena sativa (assembly GCA_916181665.1). Lineage (NCBI taxonomy): Eukaryota > Viridiplantae > Streptophyta > Magnoliopsida > Poales > Poaceae > Avena > Avena sativa. Next base: position 434,248,279 of record OV702280.1, read on the forward strand.
GTGTGCAGTGATGTGATATGGCCATGATTGTGATTATATTTGATGTATGCAATGTTCCTTATTGTAAGTTGGCAACCGGCAGGAGCCATATGGTTGTCTTTAATTTATGTTAAAGACCCGCGTGTCTATTCAAAGTAGTTGTAATAGTTGAAGCCGGTGGACGACAACCATGGTGAAGCGTCATTGACCTTGATGTAATGCCGGTGATGATGGAGATCATGTTCGTGTTTGAAGATGGAGATCGGAAGCACAAAGAAGAAAGGCCATATCATATCACATATTATGAATTGCATGTGATGTTAATCCTTTATGCATCTTGTATTGCTTAGTAGACGGCGGTAGCATTATAAGATGATCCCTCATGCACATGAATTTCAAATTATAAAGTGTTCGCCCTTAGTTAGCACCGTTGCTAAAGCTTGTTGTTTCAAAGCACCACGTGATGATCGGGTGTGTTAGATTCCGCAAGTGTATACAACGTAAGCAAGCCAGATTTGCTTATGCGGTGGCTAAGGTTTGATCTTGACGAGCCTAGCATGTACAGACATGGTCTCAGGAACACGGATTACCGAAAGGTAAAGCATGAATCATATAGTAGATATGATGAACATGATGATTGTTCGCCATTGAAACTATATCAACTCTCGTGATGATCGGTGTTGATGTAGTGGATTTGGTTCGTGTGATCACTAAAACAATGTGAGGGATGTTGTTTTGAGTGGGAGTTCACCTAGTTTAATTTCATTTATTAATTTGAACTCAATTTGTCATAAACTTAGTCTAAACTATTGCAAATATGTTGTAGATCAATGGCAGCCCCTACCATCAATTTTAATGCGTTTCTAGAGAAAGAAAAGTTGAAAAACAATGGAAGCAACTTCGCGGATTGGTTCCGCAATTTGAGGATTGTCCTCACAGCTGGTAATTTGACCTATGTGCTGGATGCACCGCTGGGTGACCCACCTGCAGCTGATGCTCCCGATGAAGTAAAGAATGTTTACCTCGCTCGGAAGAATCAGTACTCCATAGTTCAGTGTGCTATCTTGTATGGTTTAGAATCGGAGCTTCAGAAAAGGTTTGAAGAGTCAGACCCATATGATGTTGTCGAGGATCTCAAATTAATTTTTGAGACTCATGCGGCAATTGAAAGTTATGAAGCTTCTGAAAAGTTCTTTAACTGCAAGATGGAAGAGGGCAGCTCCGTCAGTGAGCATGTGCTTAAGATGTCTGGGCACGCAAACAAACTTCAAAGCTTGGGTATAGTGATTCCTAATGCTTTGGGGGTTTACCGCGTCCTCCAGTCATTGCCACCAAGTTACAGGAACTTTGTGATGAACTACAACATGCAGAACATGAACAAAGAGTTGCCAGAACTATTTGCTATGTTAAAATCTGCAGAAGTGGAGATCAAGAAAGAGCACCAAGTGTTGATGGTCAATAAGACCACCAAATTCAAGAAGGGCAAGTCTAAGCAAAAGGGACACTTCAAGAAGGGTGGTAAGAAAGTTACCACGCCGACGAAGAAAACCAAGGCTGGACCAAAGCCTAAAACTGAGTGCTTTTACTGCAAGGGAGTAGGTCACTGGAAGCGGAATTGCCCAAAGTACTTGGCGGATTTGCAGAACGGCAACATCAAGAAGAAAGGTATATCTGATATACATGTTATTGATGTGTATCTCACTAGTATTCGTAGTAGTGCCTGGGTATTTGATACTGGTTCGGTTGCTCATATTTGTAACTCGAAACAGGTGCTGCAGAATAAACGGAAGCTAGCGAAGAACGAGGTGACGATGCGCGTGGGAAACGGATCAAAGGTTGATGTGATCGCGGTCGGCACGCTACCTCTTCATCTACCATCGGGATTAGTTTTATACTTAAATAATTGTTATTTAGTGCCTGCACTGAGCATGAACATTATATCAGGATCTTGTTTATTGCGAGACGGTTACTTGTTTAAGTCAGAGAATAATGGTTGTTCGATTTATATGAGTAATATGTTTTACGCACATGCACCTTTGATAGATGGTCTATTCTTATTGAATCTCGATAGTGGAAATACACATATCAACAATATTGAAGCTAAATGTTTGAAATCAAGCGATAATTCGACCTATATGTGGCACTGTCGTCTTGGTCACATTGGAGTGAAGCGTATGAAGAAACTCCATTCCGATGGACTTCTTGAATCACTTGATTTTGAATCACTTGATAGATGCGAAGCATGTCTGATGGGCAAAATGACTAAGACTCCATTTTCTGGTATCATGGAGCGAGCTACGGACTTATTGGAAATCATACATACCGATGTATGTGGTCCAATGAGTGTAGCATCGCGCGGTGGTTATCGTTATGTTCTTACCTTCACAGATGACTTGAGTAGATATGGGTATATCTATTTCATGAAACATAAGTCCGAAACTTTCGAGAAGTTTAAGGAGTTTCAAAGTGAGGTAGAGAATCAACGTAACAAGAAGATTAAGTTTCTACGTTCTGATCGTGGAGGTGAATATCTAAGTTACGAGTTTGGCGAGCATTTAAAGAAGTGCGGAATACTTTCACAATTGACACCGCCGGGAACACCACAGCGTAATGGTGTATCCGAACGTCGTAATCGAACTCTCTTAGATATGGTTCGTTCTATGATGTCACTTACAGATTTACCGCTATCATTTTGGGGTTATGCATTAGAAACAGCCGCATTCACTTTAAATAGGGCACCATCTAAATCCGTTGAAACGGCACCGTATGAATTATGGTTTGGGAAGAAACCTAAGTTGTCGTTCCTTAAAGTTTGGGGATGCGAAGCCTATGTAAAGAAGTTACAGCCGGACAAGCTTGAACCCAAAGCGGAAAAATGCGTCTTCATAGGATACCCGAAGGAAACTATTGGGTATACCTTCTATCATAGATCCGAAGGCAAAATATTCGTTGCCAAGAATGGATCCTTTCTAGAGAAGGAATTTCTCTCGAAAGAAGTGACTGGAAGGAAAGTAGAACTCGACGAGGTTGTCGAACCTTCTCTCGAAATTGCGAGTAGCGCAGCACCGGAAGAAGTTCCTGTGGTGCCTGCACCAATAAGAGAGGAAGCTAATGATGGTGATCATGAAACTTCGGTTGAAGTTGCTACAGAGCCTCGGAGGTCAACGAGAACTCGTACCACTCCAGATTGGTATGATTCCATTATGAATGTCATGGTGGTGGACAACACCGATGACCCCGAGACATATGAGGAAGCGATGATGAGCCCAGATTCCAATAAATGGCAAGAAGCCATGAAATCCGAGATTGGATCCATGTACGAAAACCAAGTATGGACTTTGGTGGACTTACCGGATGGCCGGAAGGCTGTCGAGAACAAATGGATTTTCAAGAAGAAAACAGATGCTGATGGTAATGTTACTGTCTATAAAGCTCGACTTGTCGCAAAAGGGTTTCGACAAATTCAAGGAGTTGACTACGATGAGACTTTCTCACCGGTAGCGAAGCTAAAGTCTGTGAGGATTATGTTAGCAATCGCTGCATATTATGATTATGAGATATGGCAGATGGATGTCAAAACAGCATTCCTCAATGGAGACATTGATGAAGAGTTGTATATGATGCAACCCAAAGGTTTTGTCGATCCTAAAGATGCTAACAAGGTATGCAAGCTTCAACGGTCCATCTATGGATTGAAGGAAGCATCCCGAAGTTGGAATCAACGTTTTGATAAGGTAATCAAAAGTTTTGGTTTTATACAAACTTATGGAGAAGCTTGTATTTACAAGAAAGTGAGTGGGAGCTCTGTAGCATTCTTAATACTGTATGTGGATGACATATTGTTGATTGGGAATGATGTAGACCTTCTTAATAGTGTCAAGGAATATTTGAATAATAGTTTTTCAATGAAGGATCTTGGCGAAGCAGCTTACATATTAGGCATAAAGATTTATAGAGATAGATCGAAACGCCAAATATCATTGTCACAGAGTACATATTTGGACAAAGTTCTAAAGAAGTTTGGAATGGAAGAAAGCAAGAAAGGGTTCTTGCCCATGTTGCCCAATACGACCTTGAGTAAAACTCAAAGTCCAACATCGGCAGAAGATAGAGAAAGGATGAGTAAAACTCCCTATGCCTCAGCCATAGGATCTCTAATGTATGCCATGCTATGTACTAGACCCGACATCGCATATGCTGTTAGTCTAACTAGCAGATATCAAAGTGATCCAGGAGTGGATCATTGGACAGCGGTCAAAAACATCCTTAAGTACTTGAGAAGAACTAAGGATATGGTTCTTTCTTATGGAGGTGATGAACAGCTCGTTGTTAATGGTTACACCGATGCTAGTTGGAACACCGATCCAGATGATTCTAAATCACAATCTGGGTACGTATTTATTTTGAATGGTGCAGCAATTAGCTGGAGGAGTGCAAAGCAAAGCGTTGTGGCGAGATCTTCAACTGAATCGGAATACATGGCTGCTTCGGAGGCTTCACAAGAAGCGATATGGATGAAAGAGTTCATTACAGAGCTGGGTGTGGTTCCAAGTGCGCTGGACCCAATGTCTATCTACTGTGATAACATGGGCGCCATAGCCAATGCGCAAGAACCAAGGTCACACAAGAAGCTGAAGCATATCAAGCTGCGTTTTCACGCTATTCGAGAACATATCCAGGATGGGGATATAAAGATTTGCAAAGTACACACAGATCTGAATGTGGCGGATCCGTTGACTAAACCTCTCCCGAGGGCAAAACATGACCAACACCAAACTGCCATGGGTGTTCGGTATATTACCATGTAATCTAGATTAGATGACTCTAGTGCAAGTGGGAGACTGTTGGAGATATGCCCTAGAGGCAATAATAAATGTAGTTATTATTATATCTTTGTGTTTATGATAAATGTTTATATTCATGCTATAATAGTATTAACAAGGAAACATTAATACTTGTATGAATTGTAAACTTAAATTGAAGTCCCTAGTATAGCCTCTATACTTCACTAGCTTGTTGGTTGATTAAATGATTGTGGTTTCCATATCATGAACATTGAGATGTTATCAACAACAAGATCATATCGTTAGGAGAATGATATGGTGGACATACTCCTATTGATAAGCGTAGCATAAAGATCAAGTCATTTCAATAGTTCAATTGCTATATGCTTTCTGATACATAGTAACCTAATTCCTTCGACCATGAGATCATGCATATCACCTTTACCGGATGGATGCTTTGATGACATCAAACACCACACCGTAACTGGGTGGCTATAAAGGTGGCATTAAGTGTTCGGAAAGTATTGGTTGAAACACATGGATCGAGAGTGGGATTTGTCCATCCACATGACGGATAGATATACTCTGGGCCCTCTCGGTGGAATGTCATCCAATTGGCTTGCAAGCATGTGACTTGGTCACAAGGGATCACATATCACGGGAACGAGAAAAGAGTACTTATCGGTAACGAGGTTGAACTAGGTATACAGAGATACCGACGATCATAACCTCGGATAAGTAACATATCGTGAGACAAAGGGAAATTGGTATCGTATGTAAGTGGTTCATTCGATCGCAAAGTAATCGTAGAAATATGTGGGAGCCATATGAATTTCCAGATTCCTCTATTGGTTATTGTTCAGAGAAGTGTCTCGATCATGTCCGCATAATTCACGAACCGTAGGGAGACACACTTAAGGATTCGACGTTGTTTGAGTAGTTATGGTATTATGAGAAAGAGACCGAATGTTGTTCGGAGTCTCGGATGGGATCCGGGATATCACGAGGTGATCCGGAATGGTCCGGAGAATAAGATTCATATAAGGAAAGTCCCGTTTCGGAGTTCGGGAATGATTCCGGTGTTTTCATCGGGAATGTTCTAGAAGGTTCCGGATTGTCCGGCACTCCGGGGGGGGAGGGGTACATGAATGTGTCATTACATATTGGAATGATTGCATCATGTACTAAGTGTTCTTGCTGTCCCAAATAAAGGATTAAATTGAATCCTAAAATAGAAAAGTCAAATGTCCAGTTTGAAAGTCAAACGGCTAAAACAAGAAACTGTGGGAAACAAGAAAGAGGAGTTGGGAACCGACTTGAGGGAGGAGTCTCCTCCCCAAGCCGGCGCACCACCCAAGGCCGACTTGGGGAGGGACTCCCCTCCCCTGGCCGCGCCTCCCCACCTATAAAAGGAGGGGCAGGGCTCCCCTCCTAGACACACAAGTTTCCACCTCTACATCTCCGGTTTAGAGCCGTTTTGGTTTAGAGCTTCTAATTGCTTTAGCCAGCGGTTTAGAGCCTTCTAATTGGTTTAGAGCCTTCTAATTGGTGTGTCTAATTACTAGACCACTAATAGCCTCTCTCATAAGCTCCACCATACTCGCACCGGCTTAAGGCGAAGCCCTGCGGGATTTCCCCTCTACTTCCGGTACCACGCCATTGTGCTGCCGGAATCGCGAGCAGAGTGCTACAACCTCCGCTGCCTGCTGGAACAAGGGAGAGGAAGGTCTTCGTCGAGTACCGAACGTGTGACCGACTGCGGGAGCGCTGCCGGAACGTGGCGCCGGAAGGATCGTCTACACGATCTTGAGATCGGAAAGAGTACGACTACATCACCCACGAGAATCCGCTCTCGTTAAACGCTTTGGAATCTTCGAGGGTAAGTTATACCATTGACTCGTTGCTACAATCTAGTAGATAGATCTTGGCTTGTTTGTTTGTATGCGATAGAAAATTTTTGTTTTCCATGCTACGAACCCCTACAATTGGTATCGTATGTAAGTGGTTCATTCGATCGCAAAGTAATCGTAGAAATATGTGGGAGACATATGAATTTCCAGATTCCTCTATTGGTTATTGTTCGGAGAGGTGTCTCGATCATGTCCGCATAATTCACGAACCGTAGGGAGACACACTTAAGGATTCGACGTTGTTTGAGTAGTTATGGAATGATGAGAAAGAGACCGAATGTTGTTCGGAGTCTCAAATGGGATCCGGGATATCACGAGGAGATCCGGAATGGTCCGGAGAATAAGATTCATATAAGGAAAGTCCCGTTTCGGAGTTGGAGAATGGTTCCGGTGTTTTCATCGGGAATGTTCTAGAAGGTTCCGGAATGTCCGGCACTCCGGAGGGGAAGGGTACATGAATGTGTTATATCAAGTTGGTATGATTGCATTATGTACTCGGTGTCATCGCTGAACAAAATAGAGGGTTTATTCAAATCCTAGTTTGAAAAGTCAAACGCCAAGTTTGAAAGTCAAACGGCTAGTTTCGGGAAGTGGAGAGGGAGGTGGAAACCGACTTGGGGGAGGAGTTCCTCCTCCAACCGCCGGCGCACCACCAAGCCGAGTTGGGGAGGGACTCCCCTCCCCTTGGCCGGCCCCCTCCACCTATATAAGGAGGGGCAGGGCTCCCCTCCTAGACACACAAGTTCCTACCTCTAAACCCTAGTACCAAGCCGCCTCCGCCTCCATAGCCGCCGGCGGCCCTAGGGAAAACCGCCGCCGCCGCCTAGCTAAACCCTAGCCGCCGGCTTGCCCCTACTCGGCGTGTCTAAACCCTAGATCATCGAGGGACTCTCTCATACTCCACCATACTCGCTCCGGCTTAAGGCGAAGCCCTGCGAGATCTCCCCTCTACTTCCGGTACCACGCCGTTGTGCTGCCGGAATCGCGAGGAGAGTGCTACAACCTCCGCTGCCTGCTGGAACAAGGGAGAGGAAGGTCTTCGTCGAGTACCGAACGTGTGACCGACTGCGGGAGCGCTGCCGGAACGCAGCGCCGGAAGGATCGTCTACGCGATCTTGAGATCGGAAAGAGTACGACTACATCACCCACGAGAATCCGCTCTCGTTAAACACTTTGGAATCTTCGAGGGTGAGTTATTCCATCGACTCGTTGCTACAATCTAGTAGATAGATCTTGGCTTGTTTGTTTGTATGCGATAGAATTTTTTTTTCCATGCTACGAATCCCTACAGTGGTATCAGAGCCGTGTCTATATGTAGATCTGTTGCACGAGTAGAACACAATGGTCATTGTGGGCGTTGATGCTTTTATTGTCGATTGCTTCTTGTGTACTTAGCATCTTGCGGGATGTTGGGATGAAGCGGCCTGGGCTAACCTTACATGACATCGTTCATGAGACTTGCTCCACGCTTGACATGCAACTTGTATTGCATAAGTGGCTTTGCGGGTGCCTGTTTCTCCTATCATAGTTAAGATCCAATTTACAACGGGTGATTAACAATACTAGTATCAATGTTGTGGTTCATGTTCATAAGTTAGAACGACACTTATTGAAATCCCCAAACCACGTAAAATATGCAAAGAAAGTAGAGGCGTCTAACTTTGTTTTGCAGGGGTGTGCAGTGATGTGATATGGCCATGATTGTGATTATATTTGATGTATGCAATGTTCCTTATTGTAAGTTGGCAACCGGCATGAGCCATATGGTTGTCTTTAATTTATGTAAAGACCCGCGTGTCTATTCAAAGTAGTTGTAATAGTTGAAGCCGGTGGACGACAACCATGGAGAAGCGTCATTGACCTTGATGCAATGCCAGTGATGATGGAGATCATGTTCGTGCTTGAAGATGAAGATCGGAAGCACAAAGAATAAAGGTCATATCATATCACATATTATGAATTGCATGTGATGTTAATCCTTTATGCATCTTGTATTGCTTAGTAGACGACGGTAGCATTATAAGATGATCCCTCATGCACATGAATTTCAAGTCATAAAGTGTTCACCCTTAGTTAGCACCGTTGCTAAAGCTTGTTGTTTCGAAGCACCACGTGATGATCGGGTGTGTTAGATTCCGCAAGTGTATACAACGTGAGCAAGCCAGATTTGCTCATGCGGAAACTAAGGTTTGATCTTGACGAGCCTAGCATGTACAGACATGGTCTCGGAACACGGATCACCGAAAGGTACAGCATGAATCATATAGTAGATATGATGAACATGTCGATTGTTCGCCATTGAAACTATATCAGCTCTCGTGATGATCGGTGTTGATGTGGTGGATTTGGTTCATGTGATCACTAAAACAATGTGAGGGATATTGTTTTGAGTGGGAGTTCCCCTAGATTAATTTTATTATTAATTTGAACTCAATTTGTCATAAACTTAGTCTAAACTATTGCAAATATGTTGTAGATCAATGGCAGCCCCTACCATCAATTTTAATGCATTCCTAGAGAAAGAAAAGTTGAAAAACAATGGAAGCAACTTCGCGGATTGGTTCCGCAATTTGAGGATTGTCCTCACAGCTGGTAATTTGACCTATGTGCTGGATGCACCGCTGGGTGACCCACCTGCAGCTGATGCTGCCGATGAAGTAAAGAATGTTTACCTCACTCGGAAGACTCAGTACTCCACAGTTCAGTGTGCTATCTTGTATGGTTTAGAATCGGAGCTTCAGAAAAGGTTTGAGAATTCATACCCATATGATATTGTCGAGGATCTCAAATTGATCTTTGAGACTCATGCGGCAATTGAAAGCTATGAGGCTTCTAAAAAGTTCTTTAACTGCAAGATGGAAGAGGGCAGCTCCGTCAGTGAGCATGTGCTTAAGATGTCTGGGCACGCAAACAAACTTCAAAGCTTGGGTATAGTGATTCCTAATGCTTTGGGGATTTTTCGCGTCCTCCAATCACTACCACCAAGTTACAAGAACTTTGTGATGAACTACAACATGCAAAACATGAACAAGACGTTGCCAGAACTCTTTGCCATGTTGAAATCTGCAGAAGTGGAGATCAAGAAAGAGCACCAAGTGTTGTTGGTCAATAAGACCACCAAATTCAAGAAAGGTAAGTCTAAGCAGAAGGGACACTTCAAGAAGGGTGGTAAGAAAGTTACCATGCCAACGAAGAAGACCAAGGCTGGACCTAAGCCTGATACTGAGTGCTTTTACTACAAGGGAGAAGGTCACTAGAAGCGGAATTGCCCAAATTACTTGGCGGATTTGAAGAACTGCAACATCAAGAAGAAAGGTATATCCGATATACATGTTATTGATGTGTATCTCACTAGTACTCGTAGTAGTGCCTGGGTATTTGATACTGGTTCGGTTGCTCATATTTGTAACTCGAAACTGGTGTTGCAGAATAAACGGAAGCTAGCGAAGAACGAGGTGACGATGCGCGTGGGAAACGGATCAAAGGTTGATGTGATCGCGGTCGGCACGCTACCCCTTCATCTACCATCAGGATTAGTTTTATACTTAAATAATTGTTATTTGGTGCCTGCGTTAAGCATGAACATTATATCAGGATCTTGTTTATTGCGAGACGGTTACTTGTTTAAGTCCGAGAATAATGGTTGTTCGATTTATATGAGTAATATGTTTTATGCACATGCACCTTTGATAGATGGTCTATTCTTATTGAATCTCGATAGTGGAAATACACATATTAATAACATTGAGGCTAAACGTTTGAAATCGAGCGATAACTCGACCTATATGTGGCACTGTCGTCTTGGTCACATTGGAGTGAAGCGTATGAAGAAACTCCATTCCGATGGACTTCTTGAATCACTTGATTTCGAATCACTTGAAAGATGCGAAGCATGTCTGATGGGTAAAATGACTAAGACTTCATTCTCTGGTATGATGGAGCGAGCTACGGACTTATTGGAAATCATACATACCGATGTGTGTGGTCCAATGAGTGTAGCATCGCGCGGTGGTTATTGTTATGTTCTTACCTTCACGGATGATTTGAGTAGATATGGGTATATCTATTTCATGAAACATAAGTCCGAAACTTTCGAGAAGTTTAAGGAATTTCAAAGTGAGGTAGAGAATCAACGTAACAAGAAGATTAAATTTCTACGTTCTGATCGTGGAGGTGAATATCTAAGTTACGAGTTTGGCGAGCATTTGAAGAAATGCGGAATACTTTCACAATTGACACCGCCGGGAACACCACAGCGTAATGGTGTGTCCGAACGTCGTAATCGAACTCTCTTAGATATGGTTCGTTCTATGATGTCACTTACAGATTTACCGCTAGCATTTTGGGGTTATGAATTAGAAACAGCCGCATTCACTTTAAATAGGGCACCATCTAAATCCGTTGAAACGACACCGTATGAATTATGGTTTGGGAAGAAACCTAGATTGTCGTTCCTTAAAGTTTGGGGTTGCGAATCCTATGTAAAGAAGTTACAGCCGGACAAGCTTGAACCCAAAGCGGAAAAATGCGTCTTCATAGGATACCCGAAGGAAACTATTGGGTATACCTTCTATCATAGATCCGAAGGCAAAATCTTCGTTGCCAAGAATGGATCCTTTCTAGAGAAGGAATTTCTCTCGAAAGAAGTGACTGGAAGGAAAGTAGAAATCGACGAGGTTGTCGAACCTTCTCTCGAAATTGCGAGTAGCGCAGCACCGAAAGAAGTTCCTGTGGTGCCTGCACCAGTTAGAGAGGAAGCTAATGATGAAGATCATGAAACTTCGGTTGAAGTTGCTACAGAGCCTCGCAGGTCAACGAGAACTCGTACCACTCCAGATTGGTATGATCCCGTTATGAGTGTCATGTTGGTGGACAACACCGATGACCCTGAGACATATGAGGAAGCAATGATGAGCCCAGATTCCAATAAATGGCAAGAATCCATGAAATCCGAGATTGGATCCATGTACGAAAACCATGTATGGACTTTGGTGGACTTACCGGATGGCCGAAAGGCTGTCGAGAACAAATGGATTTTCAAGAAGAAAACAGATGCTGATGGTAATGTTACTGTCTATAAAGCTCGACTTGTCACAAAGGGGTTTCGACAAATTCAAGGAGTTGACTACGATGAGACTTTCTCACTAGTAGCGAAGCTAAAGTCTGTGAGGATTATGTTAGCAATCGCTGCATATTATGATTATGAGATATGGCAGATGGATGTCAAAACAGCATTCCTCAATGGAGACATTGATGAAGAGTTGTATATGATGCAACCCAAAGGTTTTGTCGATCCTAAAGATGCTAACAAGGTATGCAAACTTCAACGGTCCATTTATGGATTGAAGCAAGCATCCCGAAGTTGGAATCAACGTTTTGATAAGGTAATCAAAAGTTTTGGTTTTGTACAAACTTATGGAGAAGCTTGTATTTACAAGAAAGTGAGTGGGAGCTCTGTAGCATTCTTAATACTATATGTAGATGACATATTGTTGATTGGGAATGATGTAGACCTTCTTAATAGTGTCAAGGATTATTTGAATAATAGTTTTTCAATGAAAGATCTTGGCGAAGCAGCTTACATATTAGGCATAAAGATTTATAGAGATAGATCGAGACGCCTAGTATCATTGTCACAGAGTACATATTTGGACAAAGTTCTAAAGAGGTTTGGAATGGAAGATAGCAAGAAAGGGTTCTTGTCCATGTTGCCCAATACGACCTTGAGTAAAACTCAAAGTCCTGCAACGACAGAATATAGAGAAAGGATGAGTAAGACTCCCTATGCCTTAGCCATAGGATCTCTTATGTATGACATGCTATGTACTAGACCCGACATTGCATATGCTGTTAGTTTGACTAGCAGATATCAAAGTGATCCAGGAGTGGATCATTGGACAGCGGTCAAAAACATCCTTAAGTACTTGAGAAGAACTAAGGATATGGTTCTTTCTTATGGAGGTGATGAACAGCTCGTTGTTAATGGTTACACCGATGCTAGTTGGAACACCGATCCGGATGATTCTAAATCACAATCTGGATACGTATTTATTTTGAATGGTGCAGCAGTTAGCTGGAGGAGTGCAAAGCAAAGCGTTATGGAGAGATCTTCAACTGAATCGGAATACATGGCTGCTTCGGAGGCTTCACAAGAAGCGATATGGATGAAAGAGTTCATTACAGAGCTGGGTGTGGTTCCTAGTGCGCTGGACCCAATGTCTATCTACTGTGATAACATGGGCGCCATAGCCAATGCGCAAGAACCAAGGTCACACAAGAAGCTGAAGCATATCAAGCTACGTTTTCACGCTATTCGAGAACATATCCAAGATGGGGATATAAAGATTTGCAAAGTACACACAGATCCGAATGTGGCGGATCCGTTGACTAAACCTCTCCCGAGGGCAAAACATGACCAGCACCAAACTGCCATGGGTGTTCGGTATATTACCATGTAATCTAGATTAGATGACTCTAGTGCAAGTGGGAGACTGTTGGAGATATGCCCTAGAGGCAATAATAAATGTAGTTATTATTATATCTCTGTGTTTATGATAAATGTTTACATTCATGCTATAATAGTATTAACAAGGAAACATTAATACTTATGTGATTTGTAAACTTAAATTAAAGTCCCTAGAAAAGCCTCTATATACATCACTAGCTTGTTGGTTAATAAATGATTGTGGTTTCCCTATCATGAACATTGAGATGTTATTAACAACAAGATCATATCGTTAGGAGAATGATATGGTGGACATACTCCTATAGATAAGCGTAGCATAAAGATTATGTCATTTTAATAGTTCAATTGCTATATGCTTTCTGATACATAGTAACCTAATTCCTTCGACCATGAGATCATGCATATCACCTTTACTGGATGGATGCTTTGATGACATCAAACACCACACCGTAACTGGGTGGCTATAAAGGTGGCATTGAGTGTTCGGAAAGTATTGGTTGAAACACATGGATCAAGAGTGGGATTTGTCCATCCATATGACGGATAGATATACTCTGGGCCCTCTCGGTGGAATGTCATCCAATTAGCTTGCAAGCATGTGACTGGCTCACAAGGGATCACATATCACGGGAACGAGAAAAGAGTACTTATCGGTAACGAGGTTGAACTAGGTATGCAGAGATACTGACGATCATAACCTCGGATAAGTAAACTATCGTGAGACAAAGGGAAATTGGTATCGTATGTAAGTGGTTCATTCGATCGCAAAGTAATCGTAGAAATATGTGGGAGCCATATGAATTTCCAGATTCCTCTATTGGTTATTGTTCGGAGAGGTGTCTCGATCATGTCCGCATAATTCACGAACCGTAGGGAGACACACTTAAGGATTCGACGTTGTTTGAGTAGTTATGGAATGATGAGAAAGAGACCGAATGTTGTTCGGAGTCTCAAATGGGATCCGGGATATCACGAGGAGATCCGGAATGGTCCGGAGAATAAGATTCATATAAGGAAAGTCCCGTTTCGGAGTTGGAGAATGGTTCCGGTGTTTTCATCGGAAATGTTCTAGAAGGTTCCGGAATGCCCGGCACTCCGGAGGGGAAGGGTACATGAATGTGTTATATCAAGTTGGTACGATTGCATTATGTACTCGGTGTCATCGCTGAAAAAAATAGAGGGTTTATTCAAATCCTAGTTTGAAAAGTCAAACGCCAAGTTTGAAACTCAAACGGCTAGTTTTGGGAAGTGGAGAGGGAGGTGGAAACCGACTTGGGGGAGGAGTTCCTCCTCCCACCGCTGGTGCACCACCAAGCCAATTTGGGGAGGGACTCCCCTCCCCTTGGCCGGCCCCCTCCACCTATATAAGGAGGGGCAGGGATCCCCTCCTAGACACACAAGTTCCTACCTCTAAACCCTAGTACCAAGCCGCCGCCGCCTCCATAGCCGCCGCCGGCCCTAGGGCAAACCGACGCCACCGCCTAGCTAAACCCTAGCCGCCGGCTTGCCCCTCCTCGGCGTGTCTAAACCCTAGATCGTCGAGGGACTCTCTCATACTCCACCACACTCGCTCCGGCTTAAGGCGAAGCCCTGCGAGATCTCCCCTCTACTTCCGGTACCACGCCGTTGTGCTACCGGAATCGCGAGGAGAGTGCTACAACCTCCGCTGCCTGCTGGACCACGGGAGAGGAAGGTCTTCATCGAGTACCGAACGTGTGACCGACTGCGGGAGCGCTGCCGGAACGCAGCGCCGGAAGGATCGTCTACGCGATCTTGAGATCTGAAAGAGTACGACTACATCACCCACGAGAATCCGCTCTCGTTAAACACTTTGGAATCTTCGAGGGTGAGTTATTCCATCGACTCGTTGCTACAATCTAGTATATAGATCTTGGCTTGTTTGTTTGTATGCGATAGAAAATTTTTGTTTTCCATGCTACGAATCCCTACACATGCCGAAAGAGCTAGGGGGGCTTGGCATCCCCAAACTGTGAAGGGTTTCGCGGCATAGTAAATCAAAATTTTCTACGGATGCGAACAGAGGGAAAGCCAAGATCTAATCTAGGAGATGCAATCAACGAGAGAGTTTGGATTAGATCTTCATACCCTTGAAGATTCGCACAGCGGAACGTTCGTCGGAACGTGGGTGATGTAGTCGTACTCGCTTCTCCTCCTCGCGATCCTATCCGATCTAGCTCCACAAGTGGCGGTGCCTCCGTGAGATGCACATGTGCAGCACCTCGACGTCTCCTCCTTCCTCGGACCAGCAAGTATGGTGGAGAGATAGATTGGATCTACAACACGACGGCGTGGTGTATATGGTCGAGAATTTCTGCAGCAGGGCTTCGCCTACAAACAGTCGGGAGGGAGAGAGGAAAGCTAGCAAGGCGGCTAGGGTTTGGAGGAGAGGTGTAGGGGGTTGGTGCGCCCCCACCCCTCTTTATATAGAGGGGGGGCGCAGCCCTAGCCCCTCCCCCAAGCCCAAAGGATAAGGAGTGGGGGGCATGGACTCTCCCCTCTTCTAGAAACCCTATCTCTAGTTTAAACGATTTAAACTCTCTAGGATTGGCTGGGCCCTATGGGGCCTTGTGCCCCTGGCCCAATGCGGCCAGGACACTCCCTCATAGGCCCATTCCCCCTCCCGGAAGGTGGGGCCACGTTGGTCCCCTTCCGGAAGGTTCTAGAAGCTTCCGGTACAATACCGATTAACCCGGAACAATTCCGAACTCCAAAAACTGCACTGCCTTATATGAATCTTATTCTCCGGACCATTCCGGAACCTCTCGTGATGTCCCGGATCCCATCCGAGACTCCAAACAAAAATTCATAAACCAATTATCCAATCTATCCTAGCGTCGAGACACGTTAAGTGTGTGACCCTGCGGGTTCGAGAATATGCAGACATGATCTTCTATCAATAATCAACAGCGGGGTCTGGGCACCCATATTGACTCCCACACATTCATCGATGATCATATCGGATGAACCACGATGTCAGGATTCAAACAATCCCATATATATATTCCCTTCGTCTCGCGATATTTTACTTGCCCGAGATTCGATCGTCGGTACCGTCATACCTAGTTCAATCTCGTTCACACCAAGTACTTTACTCGTTCCGTAATCCGATATCACTTTGTGATTAACTCCTTAACCACATGCTTGCAAGCGGTGTTGATATCGATTACCGAGTGGGCCCGAAGTATATCTCTCCGACTTGGGAGGGACAAATTCCATCTCGATACATACAACCCAACAGATACTTTCCGATCACCTGAGAGACACCTTTATGATCACCCTCTCATAGGATGACGTTTGATGACCTCAAAGCTTTCTTCCGATACCAGGGAGTTGTATTATCTCATGGTCTAAGGAATACAATATTTGACATAGGAAAAGCTTCGCAAAGATGAACACGATGATACGATCTAATTGCTTCGCTTAGTTTGGGTCTGTCCATCATATCATTCTCCAATGATATGATCTCATTATCAATTGACAACTCATGTCTATGGTTAGGAAACCTTAACCATCATTGATCAATGAGCTAGTCCATAGAGGCGTACTAGGGACACTGTGTTGTTCACAAACCACACAAGTATTAAAGTTTCCGCTTAATACAATTCTAGCATGGAATATAAACTTTATCATGAACAAGAATTATAATAATAACATCTTTATTATTGCCTCTAGGGCATAATTCCAACAGTCTCCCACTTGCACTAGAGTCAATAATCTAGTTTACATTTGGCAACAATCTCACACCCATGGCACTGAGGTGCTGATCATGTTTTACACGTGGAAGAGGTTTAGTCAATGGATCTGCGACATTCAGATCTGTATGTACTTTGCTAATCTTCAGATCTCCATCTGCAATATAATCTCGGATTATATGAAACTTGCGGTTGATATGCTTGGTCTTTGGATGATATCTTGGTTCCTTAGCGAGTGCTATGGCGCCAGTATTGTCACACAATATCTCCAGTGGGTCCAATGCACTTGGAACCACACCAAGCTCAGTGATGAAGTTTCTGATCCAAACTCCTTCACTTGACGCTTCTGCAGCAGCCATGTATTCCGCTTCTACTGTAGATCCCGCGATCACGCTTTGTTTGCAGCTTCTCCAGCTCACAGCTCCTCCATTCAAAATATAAACGTATCCTGTCTGAGATTTGGAATCATCCTTGTCGGTGTCAAAACTAGCGTCGACGTAACCTTTTACGACAAGCTGTTCATCACCCCCATAGACTAAGAACATTTCTTTAGTCCTATTTAGGTACTTTAGGATGTTCTTCACGGATGTCCAGTGTTCCACTCCTGGATCACTTTGATATCTGCTCGTCAAACTAAGAGCATTAGACACATCCGGTCTAGTACACAGCATGGCATACATGATGGAACCTATGGCCGAGGCATAAGGCACTTTGCTCATAGCTTCCCTATCATTTACCGTAGCTGGACACTGAGCCTTGCTCAATATCTTACCTGACAACATAGGCACTGAACCTTTCTTTGTTTATCCATTCTGAACCTTTTCAGAACTTTGTCTAGGTATGTACTCTGGCTTAAAGCTATTAGGCGTCTTTGTCTATCTCTATAGATTTTGATGCCCAATATATAAGCAGCTTCACCTAGGTCTTTCATTGAAAAACACTTGTTCAAATAACTCTTCACATCGTTAAGCATGTTGATGTCATTTCCAATAATCAATATGTCATCCACATATAGTACCAGAAACGTCACCGAGCTCCCACTCACTTTCTTGTAGATACAAGCTTCGTAGCAATTTGGAACAAATCCAAAACTCTTGATCACTTGATCAAAACGAAGGTTCCAACTCCGAGATGCTTGCTTCAGTCCATAAATGGAATGCTGAAGTTTGCATACTTTACTAGCATCCTTAGGATCGACAAAACCTTCGGGTTGCATCATATACAACTCTTCATCAATGTTGCCATTGAGGAAAGCAGTCTTGACATCCATCTGCCATATTTCATAATCATGAAACGCAGCAATTGCTAATAAAATCCGAATGGACTTAAACATCGCTACGGGAGAGAAAGTCTCATCGTAGTCAACACCTTGAACTTGTCGAAAACCTTTTGCGACAAGCCGTGCTTTATAGACGGCAACATTACCATCCGCGTCCGTTTTCTTCTTGAAGATCCATTTGCACTCAACGGCCTTTCGGTCGCTAGGAGGGTCCACCAAAGTCCATACTTGGTTTTCGCTCATTGATCCCAATTCGGATTTCATGGCTTCTAGCCATTTCTCAGAGTCTGGGCTCATCATCGCTTCCTCATAGTTCGTAGGTTCACTGTCTTCTACTAACAAGACAGTCAAGACAGGGTTGCCGTACCACTCAGGAGGGGCACGCGACCTTGTCGACCTGCGACGTTCAGTAGCAGCATCGTCCGAAGCTTCATGATCCTTGTCATTAGCTTCCTCTATTGTTGGTGCAGGCGGCACTGGAACAATTTCAGGTGTTGCGCTACTCTCCAATTCAAGAGAAGGTTCAATAACCTCGTCTAGCTCTACTTTCCTCCCACTCACTTCTTTCGAGAGAAACTCCTTCTCAAGAGAGGAACCGTTCTTTGCGACAAACACTTTGCCTTCGGTTCTGTGATAGAAGGTATACCCAATAGTTTCCTTAGGGTATCCTATGAAGACGCATTTCTCCGCTTTGGGTTCGAGCTTGTCCGGCATCAACTTCTTGACGTAAGCTTCGCATCCCCAAACGAAACGACAACTTAGGTTTAGCACCAAGCCACAGTTCATACGGTGTCGTCTCAACGGATTTAGATGGAGCCCTATTTAAAGTGAATGCAGCGGTTTCTAATGCATAACCCCAAAATGATAACGGCAAATCAGTAAGAGACATCATTGATCGGACCATATCTAATAGGGTTCGATTCCGGCGTTCAGACACACCATTGCGCTGTGGTGTTCCGGGTGGCGTGAGTTGTGAAACGATTCCACTTGCTTTAAGATGCGTGAGAAAATCATAACTCAAATATTCACCTCCACGATCGGATCGTAGAAACTTAATCTTTCTGTTACGATGGTTCTCCACTTCATTCTGAAATTCCTTGAACTTTTCAAATGTTTCAGATTTATGTTTCATTAAATAGATATACCCATATCTACTTAAGTCATCGGTAAAAGTGAGGAAATAGCGATATCCACCGCGCGTCGAAACACTCATCGGTCCGCATACATCGGTATGTATGATTTCCAACAAGTCCGTTGCTCGCTCCATCATACCGGAGAACGGGGTTTTGATCATCTTGCCCATGAGGCATGGTTCGCATGTGTCAAATGATTCAAAATCAAGAGACTCCAAAAGTCCATCAGAATGGAGTTTCTTCATGCGCTTTACACCAATATGACCTAGACGACAGTGCCACAAATAAGTAGTATTATCACTATCTACTTTGCATCTCTTAGCCTCAATGTTATGGATGTGTGTTTCATCCCTTTCGAGATTTAGAAGAAATAAACCATTCACAAGAGGTGCATGACCATAAAAGATGTTACTCATATAAATAGAACAACCATTATTCTCCGATTTAAATGAATAACCGTCTTGCAATAAACACGATCCAGAAATAATGTTCATGCTCAACGCAGGCACATAATAACACTTATTAAGGTTTAAAACTAATCCCGAAGGTAAAACTAAGGAGAGCGTGCCGACGGCCATCACATCAACTCTTGATCCGTTGCCAACGCGCATCGTCACCTCATCCCTCGCAAGCCGCCGTCTATTCCGTAGCTCCTGTTTCGAGTTACAAATATTAGAAACTGAACCGGTATCAAATACCCAGGCACTACAATGAGGGCTAGTAAGGAAAACATCAATAACATGTATATAAAATATACATTTGATGGTGCCAGCCGTCTTGTCCGCTAAGTACTTCGGACAGTTGCGCTTCCAGTGACCCTTGTCCTTGCAATAGAAGCACTCAGTGTCCGGCTTAGGACCAGACTTGAGCTTCTTCTCAGCAGGAGCATTGCGCTTGCCGCCGCCCTTCTTGAAGGGTTTCTTTGCTCCCTTACCTTTCTTAAAGGAGGGCTTGTTGACCATCAACACATGATTATCCTTCTTGATGTCCACTTCTGCAGCCTTCAGCTTAGCTAAGAGCTCGGTGATCGTATCAGTGGAACCAATCTGATTATGAGTCACTACAAAAGTTTTGTAGCTGGGAGGGAGTGATTGCAGAACCCTGTCAATCTTGAGCTCCTCTGGAATCGTGCATTCCAGTTGCTCAAGGCGTTGAGTGTAGCCCGACATCTTTATGGCGTGCTCACTAACGGAACTCCCTTCCTCCATCTTGCAGTTAAATAACTTCTCAGAGATCTCATATCTCTCAGAACGGGCTTGAGTCTGAAACATAGTTTTCAGCTCCTCGAGAATCTCAAAGGGCCCGGGATAGGTTTCAAAACGATTTTGAAGTTCCGGTTCCATAGCAAACAACATGGTGCTCTTAATCACACCATAATCATCTTTGCGCGACTGATAGACAGCTTTCTCATCAGCCGGCGCAGTTGCAGCAGGGGGTCACCTAACGCTTTCCCAAGGACATAGTCCTTTTGTCCGCCAGACAGAATGATTCTTAGATTGCGGAACCAATTGGTGAAGTTAGACCCATTGTTTCTAAGCTTTTCCTTCTCAGCAAAAACGTTGAAGTTGAAGTTGGATTTGGCCATGTGATCTACAGTATTTGCAAGTACAATTTAGACTATTTTCATGATAAATAGTTCAACTTAATCAAATTACTAGATGAACTCCCACTAAATTCAACATCCCTCAAGTTGTTTAGTGAACATGGTCCAAATTCACCACACCTAATCCGATCATCACGAGAAGAGATGTGGTTTCAATGGTGGACAATGAAGTGTCGATCATATCATTCATATGACTCATGCTTAACCTTTCGGTTCTTGTGTTCCGAGGCCATGTCTGTACATGCTAGGCTCGTCAAGCTAGACCCAAGTATTTCCGCGTGTGCAAAAACTGGCTTGCACCTGTTGTATGTGAGCATAGAGTCTATAGCACCCGATCATCACGTGATGCTTGGACACGACAAACTTTCGCAACGGTGCATACTTGGGGAGAACACAGTTTTTATCTTGATCTTTAAGTGAGGAATCATCTTATAATGCTACCGTCGCGATCTAAGCATAATAAGATACATAAAAGGATAAACATCACATGCATATAACTTTATGTGACATGGTATAGCCAATCTTCGCGCAATGATCTCCATCTTGTGCGTTCCGGCATGATCTCCATTACTCCACCATGATTGCCTCCACCACGAATACCAACTACAACTATTGCTGACTACTTAGCGATGAAGTAAAGCTATTACATGGCGTATAAGAAGTTGACTCGCAGGTCATACACAATTATAAAGACAACCATATGGCTCCTGCCGGTTGTGTACTCATCGACATGCAAGTCGTGAAACATTAGAAAACATGATCATCGCATACAATATACACATCACATCTTGGGCCATACCATATCACAGAAAACACTCCCTGCAAAAACAAGTTAGACGCCTCTACTTTGTTGTTGCATGTTTTTACGTGGCTTATGGGAGTAGATGCTAAGAACGATTCTTACCTACGGAAAGCCACAACAGTGATATTATGGTTGCCAAACTCTGGTGTTAATCCCATGACAACTATAGTGAGAGAAACTGACATCCACCAGCCGCATGTGTGGAACAAGCCACACGTCAAGTGCGGAGCCGGTCTCGCGAACGACGTCGCGTAAGGTTGGCCTGGACCGCTTCAATCTCACTATCCCGCGTCATAAGAAGAACACAAACAAGAGGCTTGCAACAGAAAACATCAACGCCCGCAACAACCATGTTGCGTTCTACTCGTGAAACACATCTACGCATAGATCTAGCTCTGATACCATTGAAGGGTTTCGCGGCATAGTAAATCAAAATTTTCTACAGATGCGAACAGAGGGAAAGCCAAGATCTAATCTAGGAGATGCAATCAACGAGAGAGATTGGATTAGATCTTCATACCCTTGAAGATTCGCACAGCGGAACGTTCGTCGAAACGTGGGTGATGTAGTCGTACTCGCTTCTCCTCCTCGCGATCCGATCCGATCTAGCACCACAAGTGGCGGTGCCTCCGTGAGATGCACACGTGCAGCACCTCGACATATCCTCCTTCCTCGGACCATCAAGTATGGTGGAGAGATAGATTGGATCTACAACACGACGGCGTGGTGTATATGGTGGAGAATTTCTGCAGCAGGGCTTCGCCTACAAACAGTCGGGAGGGAGAGAGGAAAGCTAGCAAGGCGGCTAGGGTTTGGAGGAGAGGTGTAGGGGGTTGGTGCGCCCCCACCCCTCTTTATATAGAGGGGGGCGCAGCCCTAGCCCCTCCCCCAAGCCCAAAGGATAAGGAGTGGGGGGCATGGACTCTCCCCTCTTCTAGAAACCCTATCTCTAGTTTAAACGATTTAAACTCTCTAGGATTGGCTGGGCCCTATGGGGCCTTGTGCCCCTGGCCCAATGCGGCCAGGACACTCCCTCATAGGCCCATTCACCCTCCCGGAAGTTGGGGCCACGTTGGTCCCCTTCCGGAAGGTTCTAGAAGCTTCTGGTACAATACCGATTAACCCGGAACAATTCCGAACTCCAAAAACTGCACTGCCTTATATGAATCTTATTCTCCGGACCATTCCGGAACCTCTCGTGATGTCCCAGATCCCATCCGAGACTCCAAACAAAAATTCATAAACCAATTATCCAATCTATCCTAGCGTCGATACACGTTAAGTGTGTGACCCTGCGGGTTCGAGAATATGCAGACATGATCTTCTATCAATAATCAACAGCGGGGTCTGGGCACCCATATTGACTCCCACACATTCATCGATGATCATATCGGATGAACCACGATGTCAGGATTCAAACAATCCCATATATATATTCCCTTCGTCTTGCGATATTTTACTTGCCCGAGATTCGATCGTCGGTACCGTCATACCTAGTTCAATCTCGTTCACAGCAAGTACTTTACTCGTTCCGTAATCCGATATCACTTTGTGATTAACTCCTTAACCACATGCTTGCAAGCGGTGTTGATATCGATTACCGAGTGGGCCCGAAGTATATCTCTCCGACTTGGGAGGGACAAATTCCATCTCGATACATACAACCCAACAGATACTTTCCGATCACCTGAGAGACACCTTTATGATCACCCTCTCATAGGATGACGTTTGATGACCTCAAAGCTTTCTTCCGATACCAGGGAGTTGTATTATCTCATGGTCTAAGGAATACAATATTTGACATAGGAAAAGCTTCGCAAAGATGAACACGATGATACGATCTAATTGCTTCACTTAGTTTGGGTCTGTCCATCATATCATTCTCCAATGATATGATCTCATTATCAATTGACAACTCATGTCTATGGTTAGGAAACCTTAACCATCATTGATCAATGAGCTAGTCCATAGAGGCTTACTAGGGACACGGTGTTGTTCACAAACCACACAAGTATTAAAGTTTCCGCTTAATACAATTCTAGCATGGAATATAAACTTTATCATGAACAAGAATTATAATAATAACATCTGTATTATTGCCTCTAGGGCATAATTCCAACAAACTGCGCCTCATGAACATTGCTTTGAGAGCCAGATGGCTGTGGTTGAAGCGCGTGGAGGTGGATAGGCCATGGCATGGCCTCGACATCCGAGTCCCAGAGCCCTCGAGGTGTCTCTTCGACGCGGCGACTTCCTCGGTGATTGGGGATGGCGCGTCTACTTTCTTTTGGACGGACAAGTGGCTCCCATGCGGGCGGCTCTGTGACGTGGCACCAAGCCTCTTTGCTGCGGTCCCACCGAGCGCAGTCTCCACGCGGCGTGTGCGCGAAGGTCTTGCAGGGGGTTGGTTGCATGATATCACCCCGGATCTTGGCGCAGCAGCCATCAGGGAGCTTCTTGAAGTGGCAGACCGTATTGAAGCAATCACCCTGACAGAGGGATCGCAGGACGTCCTCAAGTGGAACTGGGACCCAAGTAACTGCTACACGGCCCGATCTTGCTACCTGGCCCTCTTTGCCGGGCGGACTTCTATGGCAGGGGCCCTTCAGATCTGGCGCTCCCGAGCCCGTGCTAGTTGCAAGGTGACCCTTTGGTTAGCCGTGAGAAACAGGTGCTGGACCGCCGATCGGCTTAGCCGGCGTGGCCTCCAACATCCGGCGCCCTGCCCCTTCTGTGACCAGTGTGGAGAGACCATCGATCACCTTTTCATGGGTTGCGTCCTAGCCCGCGAGGTTTGGGCAGCCTGTCTGGGCTGGTGGAACAAGAGACATTGGATGCCGGAGAACGATTCCAAGTTTGTTGCTTAGCTCCAAGATAAGCGGGGCGGCAAGGGCCGCGAGCGCGATCTCTGGACAGGAATCGCTTTGGTTTGTTGGACGCTATGGCGCCACCGGAACAACGTGGTCTTCGAAGGGGCCGCTCCCTCTCCTAGAGAGGTCATCTGTAAGATCACCACGGAGGCAGACATCTGGAGGACTGCTCGGCTTTTCCGCGACTGTCTAGGACAGGTAGATAGGTGGAGATGTCGCGAGTAGTTGTTTAGGTTATGTGTGTGCCGTCTTTATGATGGCGTGGAGTTGCATCCCTGGCGTCTGTGCCACGGTGCATTGTAAAACTTGGCCGCTTGGTCCTCCTTTTATGAAAACGATACGTCTTTCAGGACGTATCCTTGAAAAAAAAATGCCTCGTGAGTTCACCGATGTCCTCATTGGTGTGGAAACCTTGGGCGTCTCCAAAATGCAAGATTTTTGCCCGGTTGATTATTCAAAACCGTATGTGGACTACCGATAGACTTGAGTGGAGAGAATGGCCAGATTGTAACTGTTGCAAACTTTGTAACCAAGTCCAAATCTTTCGCCCACCTTCTGTTCAAGTGCCCTTTTACAACGGGAGTCAATGGACTTCCATTGTAAAAATCACTCAAGGAAATAAATGATAGTCTTCCGAAATCACTCAACAACCTCCAATATGTTACTTGCCAAAATCAAAGGCGAGGTGGCAATTAATGCGGAATCTTGCCGGGGCTAAGGCTGGTCCTAGTGCTAGTATCAAGGTGTATTATGCATGCCAACTTGGTAAAAATCTAATATGACATCACAATTAATAAAGAGAGGTGGTTAGAGTATCATAGCATGTAAAACTAGAAATCATAATGGCAAAAAAATCTTGTACACATATTTTATATAGAGATTTTACAAATCAATAAATATACCACTATAATACTATTACATGATACAATGCACTAGAGACATAATACCATACACTAGCATCATATGTATAATACTAGTATTATGATACTCTCACTATGACTAGCTAAGGCCTTTCCTAATACCTTGTCGCAGGAGTAGGCTTTTGTGTTTGGCCTCGGCCATAGTTGGTTTGTAACCGCTAAGACCTCTAAAAGCTTCTTCTTTATCAATGAAAATGAAAGTCTTCTGCTTCGTTTTTCAAAAAGAGACAGCGCCAACGAAACAGAAGCAGCCGCGTACTGTACTGAATTGAAGGTACTGAATTGAAGAAATCAACACATGTTGCTCCTCCCGTGCTAAAAGGGACAGCCTATAGCAGTAGTCCGCATTTCGGTCACAGTCATCGCACACACAGACAGAACATGCATCACCATGGCTGGCCGTACCAATAACTGCACCTTTAGTTTACATCACAATTAATCCCCTTCCTTCCGCTTAACCTCCAACCGCAACGACCACGGCCGATGAAATGAAAGGCAAGCTGCTCTCCAGCTCCAGCTCCAGTGGCTTCTCTCCAAACAAGGACGTCCCACTTCTCATGGCGCCGTAAACAGGAGGCCATGTACAGAACACATTCGAATCCAGAAGCAGGCACTGCAATTCACAGTGGTTCATTCAGTAAAAGTACTGTAGGGTAAGTTGGGCGCCAGGCCAGTGGTACAGTTGTAGCGCGTGATCACAATGGCGGCCTGGGGTTCATGGCGTAAACAGGATGTCCGTGCTTTATTATTGCTTGCTTTGACGGCTTGCGTCAACGGAAAAGAGGGGCAGTGCTACAGAAACTTTGGAGACTGATTGTGCAAAATGTGTGCGCGGCTTTACAGGCCACAAGCATGAACCAGTCTGCTCTGACCAAACTTTGCAACGGTACGGTTTTGCAGGGCTTATGAATCTGAACCAGTGTTTTTCTCCCACAAAATTCTACTCCCTCTCCATCTCAAAACAGACAATTCATCCAAATTTTATCAAACTTGAGACATCTATTTTCAGACGGAGGGAGTAGAACATATTTGAGTCTATGTATCAAACAATTTAGGGAAAGCATTATGAGAAAAATGGGCATTAAAATTTTGAGTGGTCCTAAAAGTTCCTCACACTTGCACAAACAGACTGAATTTCAGTACTCCCTCAGGACCATATTAATTGACTCAAATTTGTCTAGATTTGAATGAATCTAGACACTATTTAGTATATAGGTCCATCCAAATTTTGACAAATTAAAGTCAATTAATATGAATCGGAGGAAGTATATGCTTATGTTCAGAAATTTTCTTTGCAATTTTTGTAGCCCTGTTCGTGGTTTGTTTAATACTGTGGAAATCAATAAGGCGAGCTTGTTGTTCAAACATGGGTATTGCATATGGATGATTTATGCTAGTTATGATTTATATGTGAATTATTGTAACCCGTGGCACCATGAGAAAACATTTTCAGGTTTCATAAATTCTTATTTCTAGTTTTAATCGACTGAGTCATCCCAAACACAATTTTTGGAAATTTTCTATTCGAGGTTCTTATCACTATGATCATCCAAGAGGCAACTGATTTAGTAGATGGAGAACAATTTCACAAAGTGAGAACATATTATCGTACATCTAAAAAATGTGCTTTACCTTTTGATCACCACTAAATAATTTCTATATCTTTCCATATATTTATTAAGTGCACCCTACAAGTATACTAAGTGTACCCTACAAGTATACGTAGACAAGTTTTTTGAGCTCATTTTCATTTATGTATGCAATAATATATATATATATATATATATATATATATATATATTTGGCAATAATTTATTAAAAATGTATTATATAAGTCAAATTGTCAAGGTTGCAAGTTTATCTTAACAGACACTCACATGTTAAAATTGATCGAATATAATATTGTACAAATATCATGTAATGTTTCAATAACCACAATTTATTATCAAGATATACACATGGTATAGTGAAGCACGTTATTATTCTTTATTATAAATCTAATATTACAGAAATCCTTCCATAGCACTTTAACATTGATAATGTTTTAATCAGGTGTCAACTTTTAGTAAATCTTATTAAAAATGAGTTATAAAATTATTACCTAAAACTAATCCCCAATGTTGTCAAAACGTATTTTCACAAGTATTACTCACAACCTTTTCTACAATAATTATAGCAAACACTTTGTTTCACTTCATTCAACAATATATAAATGCCAAAATGCTAATGTATACATTTTGCCATATTTTTGTAGGTTTCCTAACTCGATTGATCAGTTGCAAATATGTGATGGAAAAATTAGACAACAAATTATGCACAACATTTCAGTTGGATTGACGGCTGTTAAAAAGCTCAATCTCTTGAATAGTCACGATACGAGCAAATTGCACCGTTTGCTTTTTTGTTTCAGTTAATCTGATGTGAATAATTTCTATGATTAGTCAATAAATCATTTTGTCTAATAAAAATGCCATAGTGGACTCCGCGAGATATATGCAACCAAGAAATATGGAGGTACACGTCAAAAACAAATACGGAGGTAACTCATAATGAGTATTGTTAGATACCTACTTCAGATTTATTTAGATTTCATCATTGGATTCCAGCATATAAATATGTAACCATATAAATACAGTGTATTGTTGAAGCTAGGGTAGATTCATTATTAAGATATTTTAAGCTGTGTATGTTTTGCCGGCTCTTAGAAAGATTGTTCTAGAGCCACGGTGACATGCGGGCTTCTCCGAGAAAGAACAAGCGGCAAGTAGTCTTCCTCACTTTCAGCAGAATCCAGTTAGGGCATCTGATCAAACTTCAGTTTCTTGTATGGTTTTCTTTAGCGCCTCTTTGCGATATCCTCACTTTCCCATACGTGACCCCTCCTCCTCCCGCACCCGTGTGGCGGCGCCGCGCTGCGCCGGGCAGCCTCGCTCCCCTCCCCGCCGAGCCCTCTCTCCCGTGGTCTCTCCTTCTCCTCGCCGCCGCCCAGATCGTTGCCAGGCAAAGACCTGGGGGCGTGGCGGCGGCGTCCTGATCGCGATCTGACAGGAAGGCGGCGGCGTCCGTCCCGACTGGTTTGGCGATGGTGTTGCGGCGAGCGGCGGCCGGTGATCCTCGGCCCAGATGGCGGCAGGCGTGGGCCTAGCCGCGATTTGTCCCATACGTTGGCCTCGACTCCGGCGCCCAGGCGACCCGGGCCTTGTCCGTGACACTAGGACGCTTGGGGCATCTGCCCCCGGCATGGTGGTGGTGGCCTCCTTCTCTGCCGGAATGGTCGACCGGGTGGTATTGTCGTCTTGCGGCGTATCCTGCTAGTTTCCTGCGGGTGGCGTGGGGGCTGCTGGCTCGGTTTCAATAAAGGAGGTGGTCCCGGATCCCTCTCAAGCCAAGACGATGATCTGCCATTGGTATCCATTGATCTGGTTTCGGTGTCGTGTTCCGGAAGGCTTCACCGGCGAACTCTATAAGTGCTATCATGCTGTGAGTTCGCTGAAAGGATTAAATTTGGTCGTACGCACCCATGTTTTACCCTGACCGTTTGGTTTCAGAGGGTGTGCTTTGAAGCTTTGTTGGCTGTTATTATCATGGGGCATGTTCTCGTTCCATGGTGCTGACGGAGAAAGTCATGGAGACCGAGATCTAAGGACGGACAATGGTGGTTCGAGTCTGGGTGGTGATGATGAATTGGCTAGGTGACTTGTGAATTAGAGCAGTGGCATGCAAGTGGGGGCGACTACAGAGGAGAGGTTTATGGTCCTATCTCTCAGGGTAAAAACTTAGGGTCTGGCCTTGATTGGTTGTGTCTGGCAATGACATTGTTGAAGGTATTGTTTTGAGAGCGCGCTTCAGAGTAAAAACCTAGATCTTTGATCGGGCGATGACGGTGTTTGTGCATTGTTCCCTTCTTGAAGGCGTCGTTTTTGGAGAAGCTAGACTTCTGGTGCTTTCTTTGTGATTGTAGTAATGTTGTTTCAATGAATGAGTCACTGTAACGGGATTTTTTTTTTTTGGCTGTGTGCATCCGTGTGGCCGCTAGGACAATGCGTTGTTGCAGAGGCTGGGAGTAATCGGTATCATCTGATATCCTCCTTTCCAAAAAAAAAAATATTGACTATATTTTTCTTTAGCGCAAGACTTTTTCATAACTCAACCGCATATGTGTGTGCCCGTGCACGCGTGCGTGACATATTCAAAATTCCTAATGAATTTGGGGCCCGGCCTTGTGTCGCTGGATCTATCATAATCATAATATAGTCAATATCTGCAGTGTAAAAAGAGTAAGTGCATATCTGCATGCCCGCTTCACGGGGGTTCCGCTGTTGCCGGCGGCACTTCTTTGGTAAAGAAGGCTTCGAGGGGATGATGCCATTCTGACCCAAGTGGAAAGGATTAAGAGGCACGTGTTCGTTGGAGCAGGAAAGTGCAGTCGTGCAAAGTAAACCGCGGCTTTGGCAGTCTGCTGCAACGCGCTATCGATCTATATAACGATATATAGACAGAAGTTGTGGCAACAGAGTACTCCCTTCATTTCAAAATATAATATGTTTTAGGTTTGTGAAAAAACTATATCTAAACCATTTTTAATGTGTAGATTCACTCTAAACCTGAATAAACATATAGTATTTTTTCTAGTGCTATCGGATCTTCATCGTGGAGCGCTGCGTGTACGCTTCGCGCGCACGCCTAAAAAACTTTACAACACCAAATAGCAATGGGCATATATGCCGGATTGTTTTTGCTCTTTCGTGCCATAGAGAACGATTTTTTTGACACAACATTTGTTTTAGGGCATCTGATGTGCTCTGACATGTTTTCGTGGTTTAGTTTGGTTTTTCACGAGTCCAGCACGTAATTTCAGTTTGGGTATACTACTCGGATACCCAACCATTGCCAGATTTAAATTGCACATCTCCCCGTAGCTAGCCCCCGCAGTTCGCTCTTTTGCAGCCTCCTGACCCAATCCGCCGCCTCCCCCCGATTCGACTCGATCGCGTAGGGCCAATCCGTCCCTGCTCAACATCGCAGAGGCCACACAAATCAGATCTACACACCTCCGCCGATAACAATGAGCGGATCGAGTTCCACAATCGCCGGCTCGCTGAACCCACCGGAGATAACGGAGTTGGACGCCTCGGAAGGCCTCCCCTCCTCGATCCTCCTGGACGCAAGGGCGTATTTCGCCGACCGCAAGAACTCCACCACGGCCACACTCGACACAGGCAACGGCCGCGTCCTCCAGGTATCGATCTGCTTCGCCGCGCCGCCGGCCCTCTCCTACGTCTGCATCCACCGCCCCGGCCACTCACAGGCCGACCTCTCCGACGAGCCGCGCGTCCTCCGCTCCGAGAAGCAGTTCCTTCTCCTGCGGTTATCGCTCTGGGGCGCCCGGTTCGAGGAGACGGTCGTCGAGTACTACATGTACCAGGCCATCCATGGCGGGAAACCAAAGCTCTTCCAGATCCCCGATCTGGGTCCTAGGCTTCGCCATTTTTTTTCGTTAGATAATTTCGGCATACACTGCTGCGACGACGACGACGGGGAGTTCATCCTGGCCGGGCTGACATACTTCAGGGGGTATCAGCTCCGTTCCTACTCGTCCGCGTCGAAAGCTTGGACCTCGAGACCTGCTCACCTGGAGGTGGAGGAACGACTGACCAGTGAGCGCATGCCCGTCGCAACGCACAAGGTGATCCTGCTCGGAGGAAGCCTGCTGGGCTTTGTCGATCTCTGGAAGGGTATCCTGGTGTGCGACGTGCTCTGCCCGGATCCCCGGCTCGTGGTGGGGTTCATCCCGCTTCCTCTCACCGGGAGCACAGACGATAATATATGCCCCTGGGTCACTCGGGACGTCGCTTGCAGTGACGGATCGCTGAAGTTCATCGAGATCGAACATGTTTTCTTAGAACCGCCGCCCGCGGTTGTCGCGACACCGCCGGATGTGATGTATGATGAAGACTACTTTTTCAGGCCGGTAGATGATCAGGAACCGGAGCCACCCAAGGTTGTCGACTGGAAGGCCACCGTATGGAACAGACAACTTCCTGACAACTGCTGGCGCAGGGGGTTTGTGGTTCATGGCAATGACATGTTGGTTGAGGAGCTGCTGGGCCGCAGTGTTGGAGTCTCAACGGCAAGGAACTTGTTGCCGTTTTTCCCGACGCTGAGCATCCGTGGCGGCGGCGATGTTGTCCACATGATCTCCTCGGGGAGGCTGGACACTGGCAAGACGCAGATGATCTCTGTTGACATGAGTAATAGTACGCTCAAGGCATTCGTGGCACCGTGTCCTCCTCT
This sequence comes from Avena sativa, assembly GCA_916181665.1. Classification (NCBI taxonomy): domain Eukaryota; kingdom Viridiplantae; phylum Streptophyta; class Magnoliopsida; order Poales; family Poaceae; genus Avena; species Avena sativa. Next base: position 434,280,032 of record OV702280.1, read on the forward strand.
TGAAACGGATGACCAATGCGCCTACTTCCCCTCTGTGCTGTCAAGTTATCTGAGCAGCCCTCCAGCAGCTCTGCCCCAGCAGGTTACACGAGCAAGTAATCCTGGAATTGTGAATCAAGGTTTGCCCCAGATTGTGCAACCAAGATACTCTAATAAAAACATAATATCTGGAAATAAACGACAGAGGTTTTTTGCTCAGGAAACAAACGGTGTGCCAGATGGTGCTAGGAATGGTGGGTCGAATTTTGATCTTTCATTGGTTGCACAAGCAAGCAACTATCAAAGTGTAGTTGCAGATCTTCGTCCCCAGATTGTGCAATCAAGTAACGCTGAAAATGTAACTGGAAATAAACGCCCAAGGTCTTGTAATCAGCAAGTAATTGGTGCACCAAACAGTCAATATGAGGATGTTGGTTATTACCCATTGCAGCAGCAGCCATTGCCACTGCAGCAGCAGCCTACTCACCTACCTAACTGGCAACATCATCATCCCAACTGGTTCACACCTAGACCACCAGTGAACCCTCATCCACCATACCCATTGGTTAACACAGCATCCTCTCGACCAATGGTGTATCCGTTTCTGCAAAATGACTCACACCTGCTTCAGACTCCATCCCAAGTGATCCCTCATCGAGCATACCCAGTGGTTAACACAGCATCCTTTCGACCACCAGTGAACCCTCATCCAGCATACCCAGTGGTTAACACAGCATCCTTTCGACCAATCGGTGCATCCATTTCAGCAGTTTCCACAGGCTCTTCAGCTGCCACCAACACACTTCAGCACACCATCAATACCTCCTGCAGTGGGTGCTCTTGGCAGCAGACACATGCCACATGGATACTCCCACCGAATGAATTCGCCGGCCAATGGAAATCTTTAATAGGTGGTGACGCCGTGTACCACTGCTCCAATTGGCATCGTACCTATGATAATCTCCGGTGTGGTATATATTATTCAACTCTTGTTACAAGATGATAATCCCCCGTGTGTAACTGCTGCTCAGCTCCTTTTTTTAGGAAAGGTAACTCCTGTTTGGAGATGGTTTGAAGTCACCAACATGGAATGGATGTGAACTAGTGCGGTAGGCCGTGTAATCTAACTTGTAAATTGGCTGAGTTGCTACGGGCATGGACAAAATAGCCCTCTCATGTGTCTTAGTATTGTTCAACTCTCGCTGCGAGATGATAATCTACTATGTGTGACTAAAAAAAGATGACATGCTAAGCATAAGGTATCAATGTTTTTTTCAACTATAATTTACTTATCTTCCTTTTTGAGTTACCGATATATACACATGACAATTCTTGACATTGGAATAACCCTAACTTTTCGTGGTGTCTTGGCCCTTGAGCCTGGCAAATGGATGGTTCAAATTTTGTGTTTGTAACTCATGACGTCATCGCCAAAGATTCTAGGGATTCACAAATTTTGATTTGGAATTTAGATTGTTCTGAGTTATCCCAAAACACAGTGTTTTCTTAAGCTTATATTTGTGTTCTTATCATTGTGAGTCCTCTACAAAGCAGCGGATTTAGTAACTAGAATCATTCTCACGAAGTCACAATATATGTATGCTTACGTAAATCTAACATGTGTACTTTATCTTTTGATTATCAGTAAAATACTTTTCTATATCTTTTGATGCATTCATAAAATGCATCATACAATTCTACATAGACAAGGTTACCATCCTCATTCCATTAACTCATGTATTAATAAATTTTGTCAAATTTATTAAATATATTGTACAATTATTATTTATAAATTTATAACTTTATAAATAAGAAAGTTGGTTTGTTCTGCCATCCTACCAAATGAAGTATTATGATTTTTTCCATCGGAAGCATATGGAATCATAAGTTCTATTGTTCTCACAAATAAGAAAGTTGGTTTGTTCTGCCATCCTACCAAATGAAGTATTATGATTCTTTCCACCGGAAGCATATGGAATAATAAGTTCTATTGTTCTCACGGCTTCTTGAATCATATGCCATCCCTTTGTTCGTCCTTAAATCTCGTTTAAATAAAATTGTATCTCAAACAATGCACTACATACAAGGTTGATATCAATATTTTGTAGCACATTACCACTAACAATATTTTTATTAAATGTAAGCTAACACAATATATGATTATTATTACAAATGATTTGTACAATGTGTATGCACTATTTTCTCGCTATTATATCTGAACTTAATATAAATAATAGCTTTATAATCCAACAAAATAATCAGGTCGGCTAATCTCTTAATTCGCCGCTCTAACTGTTGATTCACTGGTTGTATTTCTCATATCTACAAAAAGGGACTAATTTGATAATTATACATGACTATAACCCATATTTCTTATTCATCGCATTGCACTCAAGACATAACTATACAAGGACGTCAGTTTAAATTTCATCCCGACGTTATTTTCTTCCAAAATTAAGTCATCTATTAAATAAAACTCCACAATAAAATTATTTTCACAATTATTACTCACAACATTTTCTACAACACCTATAACAAAAAAAATGTTTTATTCGATATTTCATTCTACAACATATAAACGAGAAAATTTTAATATATGTATTACTTGATTTTTATATGCCTCCTAAATCGAATGATTAATTATGAACCTGTGATGAGAAATATGGTATCAAACTAAGCTTAATATTCCCAAAAGCCCACTTCTAATAGTCACGGCAGGAGGGGCCTGCATTGTGATTTTTCTTTGTATTTGTACTTGTTAATCTGATCTACATACTTTGTATGTTTAATAAATAAATTAAACAAATGCAAACATGGCGTACTCTCTGAGAAACATGCAACCAAGCAATATAGAGATAACTAATAACGAGTATTGTTCGAAGCTACTTAGATTTATATGTGTAGATTCCTTATAGATATGTAACCATGACTATGGTTTATAACATGTTTTGTTCAAAGCCAAGGAAGATCCATGTAAATTTCATCCTACGTACATATAGATACTTTAAACTAGATATGTTTTGCCGGCTCTTAGAAAGATAGTTCTAATTCCACCGTGACCTTGTCATGCCAGATACACATGCTGGCGGCTGGTACTTTCTTCGGTACAAAAAAAGCTTCAAGGCGATGATGCATCTAGTGAGAATAATTCCTTTGCTTCTTCTTCATGTGGCCCCGGAGGGGTTGGAAGATGGCGGGCAAAACACCTCTACTTGCCAACAGATCACACAGCGCATAAGAGGCTCATGTTCGCTGGCACAGCAAAATGTGCAGCGGTGTCCAAATTCTAAACTGTAGTTCTTCTGCAACATATGGGAAGCTTTGTACAGCAAAACAATTTGAACCATATTAACGTATTTACTTACATGAAAATATGTTTGAGACTAAGACATTCTGGCATGAATGTTAGCACTTCGCACCATACATACATGCTACATGGCCCTTCCATCCTGAGTGTTCACCCTGGTTCTGTGCAGGATCGTTGTCTTATCGCGTCGTGTGCACATGAACGAATCAATGTCAAACAACACATAGATGGATAAAAGTTTCCCCAATGTCTGAATTAGATTCACCAACAAAAGTTATTTCTTGATGTTGGAATAATTGTGACTTCGTGGTTTCCTCGGCCTAAGTGGATGGTTTAAGCTATTTGTGTTTGAAACTCATGACGGCATCGACAAAGATCGTAGGTTTTGCAAATTTCGATTTAGAATTTAACTCATTCAAGAGTTGCCCCAAAACACAGTGTTTTTGCAAGTTTATTATATTTGTGTTTTTATCATTGTGAGTCCTCTACCGGGCAGTTGATTAAGTAACTAGAAACCATTCTCACAAAGGCACAATATATGCATGCCTACGTAAATCTAACATTTGTACTTTACCTTATTGATTATTAGTAAAACACGTTTCTATATCCTTCGATGCTTGTATGAAATGCAACATACAATTCTACATAGACAAGGTTTCATCCTCATTCCATTTACTTATGTAATAATAATTTTTTTCATAATTTCCAATGAAGTATTATGACTCTTTCCATTAGAAGCATATGGAATCATAAGTACTATTGTTCTCGAAGCTTCTTGAATGGTTAGGTCTAAATTCTATGACGGAGCTTCCAATGTTTTAATTTATGAGTAAACTTTACCATAATCAATAACTATTGCTTATCCAAAGTTATTTATTAATTTAAATCTGACTCAACTTGTCCGATACAATTTATAACTATGGAGCCTATACAAAAAAAAATCCCTTTGTCCCTCTTTGAATCACATTTACATGTGATGTATCCTAGACAGTGCACTACATATAAGTGTCATGTTGACACAATGAAGCACACTATTAATGTTATTGTAAGCATAATGTTGCAATAAATCTTTTGTAGCACGTTATCAATGACAATGTTTTGATTAAATGGAAGCTAGCAAAATATATGGTTCTCATTACAAATGAGTTGCACAACATGTACAAACAATTTTTTCAGAACAATGTTAAAACTTAATATTAAGTATAGTTTTAAAATCCAAAACTATGACTGGATTAGTTAATCTCTTAGTTCTCCGCTCTAACTGTTATTTCACCGTTTGTATTTCACATATATACAAAAATAGACTTATTTGATAAGTATACATGAATATAACCTGCAGTTGCTATTCTTTGCATTGCGATCAATATGTAACTAGATTAGGCCGCGAGTTTAAATCTCACACACACGCTATTTTCTTTTGAAATAAAGTCCATAATATATAACCTGTAACTCCACACAAAAAATATTTTCACAATCATTACTCACAACAACTTCTACGACACTTATAACAAAAACTTGTTTTCATTATACAACATATAAATGATAAAATGTTAATATATGTATTACTTGATTTTTATATGCTTCCTAACTCGAATGATTAATTATGAACATGTGATGAGAAATATGATATCAAACTGAGCTTAATATTTCAACTGGAGGGGCCTGTGTTGTGTTTTTTCTTTGTATATGTACTTGTTCTGGCTAATCCGATCTGCATATTGTGTATGTTTAATCAATAAAATCTTATTTTATTTTAAAAAATGCAAACATAGCGGACTCCCTCAGAAATATGAAACCAAGCAATACGGAGATAACTAATAATGAGTATTATTCAAAGCTACTTAGATTTATGTAGATTTCATTATGGATTCCTTATAAATATGTAACCATGACTATGGTTTATAACATGTTTGGTCCGAAGCTAAGGTAGATCCATGTAAATTTCATCTTACTTACATAGAGATACTTTAAACTAGATATGTTTTGCTAGCTCCTATAAAGATAGTTCTAGCTCCACCTTGACATGTTGCCAAGCATATATCCATGTTGTTTTTACTTGTATAACACAAAAGGCTTCGAGGCGATGATGCTCGTTCTGATAAGTGAGAATAATTCTTTTGTTTCTTCTTCGTGTGGCTCCCGAGACGTTGGAAGATGGCGGGCAAAGCACATGTGCTTGCCATTAGATCATACAGCACATAAGAGGCTCATGTTTGCTGGCTTAGCAGAAATACCACACAACACAAGAAAAATGTGCAACGGTGTCCCAGGATGGGGCTTACAAAATGGCAGTGTCGAATTCTAAACTGCAGTTCTTCTACAACTTATGGGAAGTTTTGTACAGCAAAACAATTGGAACCAAATTAACATACATTTACTTACAAGGAAATGTGTTTGATACTAAGACATTCTGCCATGAATGTTAGAGCTTCGCACCATACATGCTACATTGGCCCTCCCATCGTGAGTGTCCACCCTGGTTCTGTGCAGGATCGTTGTCATATTGCACCGTGTGCACATGAACGAATCAATATCAAACAACACATAGATGGATAAAAGTCTCCCCAATGTCTGAATTAGATTCACCAACAAAAGTTCAACAATGGTTACTTCGAGCTCACTTGGATATAGAAATGTTTGTACATGTTATCACTTTCAGCGTCATCATTGCATTACAATGAAGTATCACTTCCTTACAGTTCAGAAACACCTTGTGACAACGAGTTACAAGCAAAGAAACCAGTGGAAAATACAACAGGCTCCACTCTGCAAGTTGAGTGGATAGCTCCAAACGCCAGAGAATTGGACAAGGATATTAATCTGGAAAGGCAGTCCCTCTTTACAGGTTGTTCTTGATCCCAAGAGTGTATTTGACAAAGGCCCTCTCGATCTCCTTGTTTACGTGTCCGTTCCGGTCGTTGATCGAGTCGATGTTCTTGTCCTCGTCAAACTTGCACCTCCTGCTGAACGAATTCTGCTTCTCATCTCGCTCCTTGAGTTCATTAACCATTCCCTCGATATTTGGTTACGTTCTACCACCTTAGACACATGTGCAATGCAGAAGGCAAAGCATCAATAAGATCCAAGGAATCTACATTCCTTACCAAAAGGACCATACATAAGATTGCAGAAAATGCCGGTGTGATTCAGTACCTTCCCACCTTGAAGACTTGAAGCCTCACCGTATAATTCAAGATTCATTTGTTTTGCTCTATTGTATGCATCCATGTTTTGTTGACTTATATATTCTTGGTCCTCTTTTTGTATGCACCATACAAGGTTTTCTAGTTGAAAACTGCGAGTAAGGAAAACCTTATTTAGAAAGATGTATGACTAATAAAAAAGACAACTATCGCATGCCTTGTGTATACAGTTATTGAAAATGATATATTACAAGTACTGTTACTCGGACACCTCCTAACTTAACTTAAGCTAATAACCTATCAATATCAGAAAAACCTGTGTGCATCAACCGATGCAGAGGCCGGGGTTTTTTCTCCTTTTCAAAAAAAAATATCAGAAAAACCTTATTCAGAAGATCTAGGACCGGACTAAAGAAGATAACCATCGTATGCCTTGTGTATTCAGTTACTTTAAATGGTATATTACAAGTTATATTATATAGATAGTTCTGACTTAACTCAAACTAACAAGATATCGATATCAACGTTTATGCTATTCAGCAACTTGCAGTGCCTGTGATTCAATATTAACTAGCCAGCAACGCTCCAAACTTGTAGTCCATTGTAGGAAGCTCGCTGTCTACAGGAATGTAAGAAGCATATCTATATAGATAAACGTATTTCGAGAAACATAATTTATTTTGTTTGTTCATTAATGAAATGCATTTAAAACTGAAACAGCCCTTGGGCAAAGCATGGATTCAGGAAATTTCACATGAGTTTTTATTTTTTGTTCTTTTCTTAGCTTAAGAGGAATACTGCCTCAAAGGACAGCAACGCATAGCTGGGTGATTATGCAATAACAAATTTATACTGCAACACAGCTCCAGGTGAAAAACAGAGCAAGATAATAGAGATCAATAACACACAGCTGGATGGGTATATAACAAACATCAACATCCCTAATTAAAATTATGAGATGGCACAAAAAGCAATATACCAGTTTATGGAATTTGGATTTGGCCATATTTCACTGAAGCTGTGAGCCATCACTCTGCTCCAAATAAAAAAACAAAGTCAGGAGATGAGCTCACCATCCCAGAGTCATGTGGCGTTTGTTCTTTCTCCCACTTGTATTTTGCTTCTGCCATGTCCTGTGTATCAAGCATGCCAGACTTTGACATATCCAGGCCATTTGAGTCGAGCAGCTTCCCAATCTTCTTCTTCCTGTCTTCCAACCACTTCTCCTTGATATGCCTGTGATCTCGCCATGAGGCTCCATCGTCTTCTTCTCAACCATCGCCTGTTGATTCGCCTTCCAAGCTTCTTCCCGACTTCAGTAAAAAAGGCTTGAGGCGATGACGCTCGTTCTGATCCAAGTGAGAAGGATTCCATTGTCGTCAGATCATACAGAGCGCACAAGAGGCACATGCTAGATAGGAGGACCAGAAATAGCACACGAGCAAACTGTCTGCAGCAATACGAGAGTAAAACTGCTACATATATTAAATACATTTACAGTCCTTGTACTTGTCACGTTGGTTCGATTTTGTCCTCGCACTGTCAATTTGCTCAATTTTACATCCGTACTTGTCAATTTGACACAATCTCGTCCAAAGCTAGGATTGCTAGCGAATTAGCGCTGACAAGGACGACACGTTAGCATCAATTTTTGCACAGAGGCCCCTCTCTTACTTAGCGCTCCTAATCCCCTGCTCCCAGTCTGAATCCCCTGCTCCGATGGCTCCTTCGCCCCAGTTTGAATCCCCCGAATCCCCCGCTCTGAATCAATTAAGCAAACATCCTTCTCTGCTCTGAATCCCCTACTCCCAGTCTGCTGTCTCCTGCGCCCCAGTCAGCTGGCTCGCTGCTGCCCATTCTCCTCTACATGTGTCCCTGTAGCCTCCTGGACTAATTCAGTGCACAAATTCAGTGAAAAAATTTAGTGCAAATTCAGTCCAAATTCATAGGAAATACATATATAGAAGACACATGCCAGCAACACATATGAAAGACACATCATGGATACTTCCACATCATTAACCATTAGTACATCTTAAGTTGCATAGGTATCAAAAGCACATGCCAGCACATATAAAGTTTCAACTAACTTTAGCTAAACATAGTTCACACAGCAAAAGATACATTCTTTTCACATTGATCTAATTATCTTTCAGTCCTTTAGATCTTGGAGGATCTCTGAACTCATCAAAGATTGAAACTTTCTTTCCAGTCCTTGTGCTATTATCATCATCAGCTGGCCTTTTTTCTGATGTGATGTTGCTTTCCTTTTAGCCTCATCTGCTTGTGCTCTCTTCTCATCTAGAGCTAGCTTTCTAGCCTCCTCTGCCTGGGCTTTTTTCTCAGCAGCAAGAAGCCTCTTATGTTCTGCAGCCAACTTTCTTTGTTCATCAGCTATTGCTCTCTTCTCTGCCAGTGCAATCTTCTTCAGCTCTGCCTCTTGTGCCCTCTTCTCAGCAAGTGCTTTTTTCTTCACTTCTGCCTCATGTGCTCTCTTCTCTGCCAGTGCAATCTTCTTCAGCTCTGCTGCTGCTGCCCTCTCTTGAACCGCTTGTAGCTTCTTCATTTGGTCAGCTTCTTTCTTTTCTACAGCAGCCTTCATCTTTGCAATTTTAGTTGCTTCTGCAACCTGGGCTTGGGAAGGTGGCATTGGCCTCTGCCTGGTCAAATCTACTTGGCTAGCAATGAAATCACACTCAGTAAGAGGATCTTGAGGTGGCATTGTTTGTGACTGCTGAATTTGTGACTGTAGTGCCATTGTCAAATAAAAAGACAAATTAGAGACTGGTTGTATTAGAGTTTACCTCATGTATTAGAGTTGCAAGTTTACCTCATGTATTAGAGTTGCAATGAAACTGTCATCAGGCATTGTGGTAGGCTGGAATATGTTGTGATCCTGCAAGTAAAGGATAAATGTTTGTCATGAACAATTAAGGTGTCATGTTCTTGCAACTAATAGATAATTGTGTATAAATGCATTACTTGTGTGATCACTCGATCATCTTCAATTTGAACAGTCTGTTGAACATTCTGAACAGGTTGTTGAACACCAATTCTTGTGCCTTCTTTCATATTTGGATCAATTCCATTTTTGTAGTAATAGCAGCCACCCCTGTTATGGTTGCTACCTCCACAATGGCTGCAATGCATAATCCTGCCATGCCTAGACATCACCTTCTCACCATTTGGCCCTTCTTTCTCCTCAGGTTGTTTCCTCCTATTCTTTGGTGGCCTCCCAACTTTCTTTTCATACTTAGGTGGCAACACTTGTCTTCCATTTACCTTTGGCCACTCAGTTCTATCTCTGCAAGGATAAATGACATAGCTATATGCTTGTCTAAACTTGGCAATTGAATAGCAGGGGTGTACCCTATCTTCTGGTAATATGTTCTCATGTCTAAGGCATGCAATGGCATGGAAACAGGGGATACCACTCATGTCCCACCTCCTGCAAGCACAACTCTGATCCTTCAAACTAACCATATAGTGCCTCCCTCTATACTCCACATCAAAAAGACCTACATCTGATGGAACAACTTCACAAAGTGCAGAAAACTCAACATTCTTGGACAACTTTTTCATAATCTTAGGACATAGTCCAGTTTCCCAGTTCACTTCCTCTTTTCTCTTGTTGTAGTTCCTGAGAGTAAGTTGTTGTTTCACCTTCTCAATCATGCTAACCACAGGGAGTTCCCTTGCTTCAAGAATGTACCTATAGTACAATAGAACAATGCAATATTCAGTAGATATTTGAACAATGCAATATTCAGTGGATATTTGAACAAGGAAATATACTCACTTGTTGAAAACTTCACAATTTTTATTGAGGAGAATATCACATTTAGGCCAAGTCTGATTGGAAAGCTCTTGCCCATGTTTTAGGATCTAGCTCTTCTAACCATGCATGTGCCTCACTGTTGAGCACTCTCATCTCTTCCATTGCTTCCTGCCACTGAACTACCTGTGTGCTCCTTGCACATTTCCATAGTTGTTGCTTCAGTACTTCACCTTTGAATTTTTCTCTAAAGTTTTGATACATGTGCCTGACACTGAGTCAGGAAACAACACGACAGCATTTATTAATCATATGAAGCCTTCAATGTCCATGTACATGGAGCTTTGCCTTTTTCACCAAGATTTCCAAGACAAATAGCATGTATCCTTTTGCTATCATTTTTAGGCATTTTTATCTGGTATCTCTGTTTGCAGCTGTACTCTTTGATGGCCTTCCTAACCATGTCAATACTAGGAAATGTCTGATTAATCCTAAATACTGGATTGATCATGTCTTATTCACCAAATGCATGGAATTTGTACTTCTGAGCTTCATCATCTGAATCTGGTTCTACTAGGTGTACCTCATCATCATCCTCTTCTATAATTTCTTTCCCCTTCCCCTTACAGCTCCTTTTGTCATCTTCCATTAGCTGTTCTTCTAGCAGGTCATCATCATCACCAGAAATGTCATTGTCACTGTCAAAAATCTCTGGTTCATAATTTGGATCCTCAAGATCTGACTCAGCACCACTACTATCCTCTTCCACATAAATGTGAGCCCTGCCAGAATTTTCTCTTCTCATTGGAGCATCAACAACTTCCACATCAATTTCAGCTAAGCCTCTAAAATCTGTTCTCACTTCATCGGCATCAAGATCAATTGGAACTTTGTGTGGGCTCAGGATAACTGAAGGCAGGTCTACAGGTTTGTATGCGGCTACATCATCCAGATCAAATGCTCCCAGTGTCTCATCATGGTCAATGTAAATGACCACAAAATGGTTGCCAGCCTTCACACTTGCAACAATGGATGCAATGTCATGCTCCTGCCAGATGCATCTAAGAGCACCACTTTCACCTAACATCTTCCCAGGCAAACACCAGTACAGCTTCACCCTTGCACCAGCTTCATAGCCCAGTTCTTCAACTAATTCATTAACCGCAGCAACTGACATCATTTTGACATCACAGTAGTCAAACCAAGCAGGTTTACCATCAACATAACCTTTGGTTCTCCTTATCACCCACAAAAAATCCCCCATGGAACAGCATAACAGTGAAAAGATCATTGTTTCCACCTACATCAAATTCATGAACCCTTGATCAATCGGTGTCCAAAAACCCTTACGTTATTTCACCCAAAAAATGAGCTGAACTAAACAGCATGCAAATGTTCATTCTACTATGCCAAAATCAGCCTAAAATCGATTCATTTGCCAAAAATTACGACGGCGGAAGATTCGAGGTGGGGGCGTACCGAAACAGGGCGGGGGTTCCCCTTCATGGCGGCGGATGGGGGCCATTGCCGCCGCGATCGACGTGGCCGACGGTGTCGCCTCCACGGCGTCACCGCTCGTCGGACAAGCGGTCCTCGTCAGCGTCCAGCGGTCGCCGTCGCCTCCTTCCCCCGTCTCTGGTGCCTCCGCCTCCTTTCCCTCCCTCGAACAGTACGAGAACGATCTGGAACTGAAACGTCTGGGGGCGCTGGTTACTGAAGTTGACGCAGAGGGTGGAATCTGCAAAATCTTGGGAGCGCTAAGTAAGAGAGGGGTCTCTGTGCAAAAATTTATGCCAACGTGTCGTCCTTGTCAGCGTTAATTCGCTAGCAATCCTAGCTTTGGACGAGATTGTGTCAAATTGACAAGTACGGATGTAAAATTGAGCAAATTGACAGTGCGAGGACAAAATCAAACCAACGTGACAAGTACAAGGACTGTAAATGTATTTAACTCTATATTACGATATGTGCTGAAGTTAAGAAGCTTGAAAGCTTCCTCCATGGCTAACATCGCAAGTGTCTTGGCACATCCTATTGCTCACCGACATAGAAATGTGCACACTTAATGCTATTCCAGTAAGAGAAATTCAAGTAAGCTGATGAAACAAGTCCACGATGACGCTATTCTACAGGACTAGACAAGCAGTGGAATAATACGAACGTCAGCGACTGGAAGAACCTGAGAATAATACAAGTATGTTAATGTTAACATGCAAAGAGAAAATGCCAGCATTTCAGATCACAATGCCCGACAAATGGTAACTTGGAATCTCACTTTGCATACAAAACTGTTTGTACATGTTACCAGTCTCGGCATCATTACACATTACAATCAGGTACTGTATCACTTTCTTACAATTAAGTGAAACTTAGGACCCCAAGTTACAAGCAAAAGAAACCATGGGAAAAACAAGCAGGATCCAGTGATCCACTCTGCACGTAGAGCGGAAACTACAAACGCCAGAACAATCAAGGATATTAATCTGGCAAGGCAGTCCCTCTTTCCAGGTTGTTCTTGATCTCAAGCGTGTATTTGCCAAAGGCCCTCTCGATCTTCTTGTTGAAGTGCTCGTTCCGGTCGTTGATCGAGTCGATGTCCTTGTCTTCGTTGAACTTGCGCCTCCTGCTGAACGATTTCCGCTTCTCGTCCCGCTCCTTGAGTTCGTTGACCATCCGGTCGATGTTTGGTTCCGCTACCTTAGACACCTGCGCAATGCGGAAGGCAGGGCATCAATAACAGCAAGGACTTGGGACTCCTTATATTACTAAAAGGACCATAAGGAAATTACAAAAAACTTGGTGTGATCGCAGTACCTTTCCATATTGCAGACTTGAAGCCTCGCGGTAGAATTCAGGATCGCTGTCTTTTGATTTATTGTATGCATCCATGTCGACTTGTATATTCTTCGTCCTCTTCTTGTATGCATCATACAAGGTTTTCTGGTTGAAAACTGCAGGTAAGAAAAACCTTATTCAGAAACATGTATGAATTGAATAAAAAAGACAAACAGTTACATGCCTTCTGGACAGAATTACTGAAAATAGTATATTACAAGTATTGCTACCTAGATAGCTTCTGACTTATCACTATTAAGACACTAATATCAACTTTATCACGAATTAAATATGTAACTCAGCACCTTACACTGCCTGTCATTCAATATTAACTAACAAACAATGCCCTAAACTTCTAATCCAATGAAGGAAGATGTGTGCAAGAATGACAGGAAGCATATCTCAGCGGTTTATATGAACATGTTTCAAGATTCATAATTTTTTTCCTACTCATTGGTTAAATGCCAGGATAAACTCGAACAGCCATTGAATAAAGTATGGCATCTGCAACTTTACTAGAGCTTCTTCATTTTTCCACTTTCTCTAGCTTAAAACGAACACTGCCTCAGAGGTCAGTAACACACAGCTGGGTGATTATCCAATAATCAATTTTAGTACTAAATCAAGACGAGAATAGAGCAGAAAGCAGTAGCACACAGCTGGATGGTTATCCAACGAACATCAATATCCCTAACCGAAACTAAGTCCAAAGCACAAACAGTTAATCATGAGATAGTGCAGCAGCAATATAACAGTTTATTATGGAATATGGATTTGCCTAAATTTCACTGAAGCTGTGAGCAAAAAACTCCACACACAAATTGAATGAATAAATTCGGGAGATGGACTCACCATCCCACCCATGTGGTGCAGGTTCCTTCTCCCACTTCTTGTATTTTGCTTCTGCCATGTCCTGTGTATCAAGCATGTAAGACTTTGACATATCAAGGCCATTCGAGTCGAGCAGCTTCCCAATCTTCTTCTTCCTGTCTTCCAACCACTTCTCCTTGGATACGCCTTTGCTCTCGCCGCGAGGCTCCATCCTCTTCTTCTCCGCAACCATCGCCTGCTGATTCGCCTTCCTAGCTTCGTTCTGGCAGCATATAGAAAAAGAGATGAGTTTCCGTTTAGCACACGCACCAGTTACATTAGCTAAACGAAGGACGCAGGAGTTCACCATACCATCTTAAGCTGCAGGTCAAACAGCTTCTTCTGCTTTTCAGTCATCTGGGGGTAACCGTCATTAGCTGCGCCTGCGTCCTCCTGCTGCTCGGAACCATCATCAACACCATCAGCCTGTTCCGGGGCAACGTCTGATTTGCCGGAACCTCCAGCAGCCTGCTCTGGCTCCCCACGCTCCAACGCTAACAAACAAGTCAATCAGTTGAACGGTAAGAATACAAGCAGCGGCTGATCATGTCCGAGATCACAAATGAAGAGGCAAGGCCATACATACCTGCTTTGGCGTCGGCGATATTCTTAAAGCAATACTCGGAGCAGTCATGGTAGGGGTTGGAGGCGTTCATACAGTCGGGGTGCACCGTCCGCTCCTCGTCGGGCTTCTTCCACGACTCGGGCTGCTCCTCGAGGAGGCGCCGCTTGGCCTCAGCGATCTGGTGGTGGCAGTAGTCGGAGCAGTCGTGGTACGGGTTCGACGAGTTGATGCACTCCGGGTCCGACCTCCCCATCGAGCTCGCGCGGCTGCGGATTCGACGGAAGCTCTAGATTAGGTTTTGGAAACTGATTTTGTAGTAGCAAGTACATCTCAGTTGGGGTTCGGAGCCCTTACCTTGGGATTTGAGGCGGTAGATCTGCTGCCGGTCGACGGCGGCTGCGTCAGGTAGATGCGCGGCGTTGGATACCTGGAGGGAGGAGGGGTGGCACCGACGTCGGGCAGGAGTCCGGCGGGGCTGGCGGACGATCAAATCCGGCGAGCGGGGGCTGGGATCGTGACGAACCCTAGGTTCGCCTGGAGAAGCGCTATCGGATTGTGCTCGGTTGAAAGTGAAGGGAGAGGGCAGGTCGGCAATTGGGCCTTACCTTGTGGGCCGCGCGATTCCTTATTCCACTCAGGCTGTAAACCGTTCTCAAATAATAAAATAAAAGGAACTCAGGTTGTAAACAGGCCGCAGCTCGACCATCGACAGTCTATTTAAGTCCAAGCCGAATTGGTATCTCCAGTCTAATGGACCGTTGATTCTCCAGGAAAGGAGGAAAATGTACGACTTTGCTATCCCGTGGACGGTCTATAAATAAATTTGTAATTTTAGTAGACGTTCGGACAAAGCGTGTGCTGTCTAATCGCTAAACGATAAAATCCACTATGTCTACCTCCAATTCACCCAACGTGATGATTTAGCTCCAAAACCTAATTGCTACTCCCACCGGTTTAAAATATAAGATATTTTAGCTTTGTGATCTAAAATCCTTAGTGTGTAGGTTCTTTCAGATTTGCAGTGAATTTATACACTAAAAGAGGTTCTAGATACACTAATTTTATAAAGCTAAAACATCTTATATTTTGAAATGGAGAAAGTACACGTTAAATGGAGTGGATTAAATACAGAATCTAAAAATTCAAAATGTTTCGTAGAACAAACCGTTTCGATTTAGAATCCGTTTAGACCACTAGGCTAGTCATGACGAAATCTTTGAAACTAAATCCCATATCGATATGCTTTAAAAACTTTTTTTGAAACCAAAAGTAACGCATCCACAACATAAAAGTTATCTAGGTTATACTATGTAACTTATCCACCTGGTATGGTACATAAGTTATCCAACATGTTGTGTGTTTAAGTTTTTATATGTATACGAAAAATACAAATGTAAACTTCTCCGATTTAGAATCTGTTTCACCGCGTCAACATCGCCAAAGACTCGATAGGCTAACACCTAGCCTACCGTGTCCAAATTAAATAAGTCTATCTCGCATGTAGTTAACTAAAGATAGGGGATAACCAAGGTGTAAGAAATACCGTGACTCACAAAGATAAACTAAAATTATTATGACAATTATATATCCATAGAAATAAACAAAAGTTATCTATAATATTATATAACAATTACCCACATGATTAGGAAGTAGTTATCAATGTTTTACGCCATAGTTACCCAAGAGAAACTAAAAAAGTATCTACCTAAAAAAATGACATACACCTTTCTTGCATAAAGATACAAAATCTTGATGTTAATTACATCACCCTAACCCAAACAAGTTAAGTTATATTGTACACACGTACCGGAGTATATGTCGTAACCAGTAGTCTAGCGGTTCGTTTTTATCATATGTCGCTGATCAAGCCTCGAAGGATGTTAGGGTACCAAGACTTCGTCGTCGTCGACCTAGGCTAACGCATCGACATCGATGAAGTCTGGGTACCTTAACACCTTACTTATTTTTAGGATGCCTGAATATAGTCTTGCACTATGAAAAAATGTCGTTTCACGGTTTGTTTAGAGTGTTAGTAACTTAGGTGTTACAACATAGATAACTTACATACAATTGCATGGATAACTCACGTGTTAGAGGTGAATAATTTTAGATTTAATTTTTTTATCAAAATATGTTAACATGGGATCTACTTTTAAAGATCTTTTCATGACTATTTCAACCGTGAAAACGGATCATAAATCGGATGAACAATTTGATCTATAAAACTTTTTAAATATTTGAATTTTTGCATTAAATGCTAATATATCAGCAGTTTTAATTTATATGCATGCATGGTGGTAGAAGATTAGGAAGAAGAGAGGTAGACAGGTGTAGGCATGGATGCATGCGATAGAAAAATACCCGCCAGGTTTAGATCAGATCGGTTTGAACGCAGAATTTCCAAATATGTAATAGATTGATCCTCTCTCAAAATCCTACAATAGCTGTAATCCTACAGATCCAATCAGAGAATGTCGGGCGTTGGAAGGAGATGGTGGGATAGATCAGAACCAGGAGTGTTGATTCGATGTAGTTCTGCGCTAAGCAGATCAAAGAAAAGGACACACAAATTGGTCCCGTGTGTCTGGTGCCAGTAGAAAATGCTCTGGAAATAAACATTTTATTTTGTGATAAAAACAAACATTGATAGAATCTTTTTTTTTATGAAATTCTATCGATCTATTAATAATCATCAATATCAGTATAAAGAAAGGAGTTTGGGGGCTTGTGGTCAGTAATTAGCGTGTGTGTGAAAGTAGTACATGCAATTAAACCTAGGCATTATTGGGCCAGGCCGGGCTTCAGGCCAGATCGAAACAAGGTCAACGCACAAAACCACGCCGAGTCCCTTCTGGCCCAATAGTTGAGCTCAAATTTTAAGCTCGACCCCAATCCGAGCAAGAAGAAACTACCGATCTATCATGCAGGGTTTTCATAAAATCTATGTTATGCAAGCCTAAGGCCGACTTCTTTTTAGCTTGCTGGACCGATTTGAGGTTGCAAACCGTACAAGCCGAAAAGAACTGATTCGATTCTACGCCGCTTTTTTCCACCGCGAAGCAGGCCCGTAGTGCAATTTCAGACTCAGCGCTCGACCAGCTTAACGTGAGATTCCCGAGCTTTCCCAAGTGAATCGAATCGGTATTCCACTGCTGCCCCTGATGTTGCTTCTATTCACAAAGGAATGCCACCGCTTAGGAGAGAAGAAAAAAGAATGAATCAACACCCCACATCGCATCGCTCCATGCTGCCTCCGCCGCCGTCAGCGCCAGCGCCAGCGCCCGCCATCGGGTAGCTGCTCCGCCGCCGCCGACCGGCCGCCCCTCGTCCACCTGTGACCCGCGACCCCGACCTGCCCCTCGTCCACCTGCGACCCACGGCACCCGCGACCGCCGCTAGCCGCTGCCGCCTGCTCTCCGACCCGTCTCCGATCCCTGACTACGGATTGCTACTACTATTCGATAGACGGTAGTTCAATTACTGCTACTACCGATTGCTAGTAGACGGAATTAGGATTTCAGTTACGGACTTACGGTAGTTGATTGCTACTACCGATTGCTAGAACGTACGTGATCCTATGGTCCTAGACATTAGTTGATTTCAATTAGTATAGTTTACTTTAATTACAGTAAATATCTACAAGCATTACATATAAAAACTAGCACACATATGAAATTTAGGGATATTACAGATATTTCATAACTCAACACATCAAACAAGCTGAATGTCTAGAAGCTAAAAAGAATGGTGGGAACCAGCTTCTCCCCACCACAGCTTCTTTCCACAATTTGTCAAAAGCTACCTTCTCTAGAATCACAAGCTAAAAAGAAGTCAAAAGACTTGGTCGCATTTCTAGGCCCAGGCTCAGCCCATTGGCCATTTTCAGGCCAAGTCAGGCTTCCGTGCTTGGGAATGGTGAATATCCAATTGAATTCCGATTGACGTCCTGCTCAATGCAATAAAAGCACATTGTTTTGTTAGAAAAGGCAAATATAACCTAAAATCTGAAATTCGGCATGAGATAACTATTTTAAAATCAATTCACAAAATAAATAATCTGATAACGCCCGCACGTAATAAGCCATGCTATTTAACTAGGTTCCTTCACCGGTGGTGCCATACAACTATAGGTTGTTTTGCGAATTCCGAAACAGGGTTATTTTGTGCTAAATTCCGAAGAGTAGGTTATTTAGGTCGTTTTTGTCCCTAAAGGAGTGATCTTTCATGATCTATGTCTCCTTTTACAACTAAATTTCAATCAAGTACTCCCTCCGTTTCAAAATAGATGTCACGGTTTTTTAAAGTTTGAATAAATATATATACTAACCTTTTTACCCCTCGGGATGTAATAGCTTAACGCATTGCCTTGCGGCACGTAAAATCTTTTGAACCATGTTTATAACGGAATCTAATGTTCTAAAAAATATCCTCTCAACTTTTGGCTGCCAAACCAGCCATGTGACAGAAAAGAGACCCTCACCTCTCGTATATGGTGTGCCAAACGAGTTCTAGGGTTTCCCCTAGTACGATACAGGGATGGTGAAGGGGTGCACCCTACGCCCTTCAAGAAGGACGGCAACACCCGCAAGTCTCGCCGTGTCGGTGCCGACACGGCAAGGATTTCTCCCGACCCCCCAAACCAGTCACCTGGACACTCCGAATCGCTCCACCTAACTTGCCATCCACGAGCACACGCCGCCACGATCTTGCAATCATCTCCATCGCATCACCATGTCCACAAAGCGAGACCGGTAGGACCGAGAAGCAGAGACACCGACGAGGTTTAGCAGTACGGTGGTACGCGGGAGGGAACAACATCCACCGCCGGAGGACGGAAACCGACCGGATGCAGCAGCAGGACAAACCAGGCCCTTGCCGGCCTGACCGAGCCTGAGAAGGCCCGTGAAGTGCGGCCGCCGCTCTGCAGTAGGGGCAACGCCACACCACCAAACCACCAACAACCTCTTCCTTCGCGAGATTGGGAATGTGTTGCCAAGGAGATTGTGAGATTTTCCCCATTGGTTTTCACTGGTGGCAGGTTGGATCTTGTTGATGTGTGTTGGGGTAGCTTTGTTGCCATCGTGGGCGGTACCTTCATTTCCTTCAACACCACTTCTTTCAAGACTTTGCAAGCAATGTCGTTGACCTAATCTAGCGATGTTGGCGCGTCTTCCTTGATAGACCAGAGTGGTATCCATGCTGATATGCTTGGCGCTATTGTTAATCTCCATCGTACATGGCGGTCTTCTAGTGCAAAGTTTAACGAGGTTTGGTCCTCTAAAAGTTCAAGCAGGTATTTTTAGTACTTGAATTTCTTTAACTTGTCGATTGTTGACACAATAATGGTGGCACAACGTTGACGAATTTGGCTACGGCTTCCAACAAGAACTTCTTATGCTAGGGGTCTTTGTTGTACGTGTGTGGATGTGTTAAAGTTTTTTTCTACGTTGGTGGTTTTAGTTGCACATTATCTTGGTGTACTTTGTATTATGTTTGTCTAATATAAGTCATATTAGTTCCAAAAAAGTAAAAAAAAATGACGCTTAAATTTAGTTGTTGGTTGCATATCCTAACAAAAATTGTTGCCTACATATTACATTTAAGATTTTCAAATCACGGAAGAATTTATTTGGACATGTCTAATACGATTATGTAGCAAGTCATCACGGTCACCTCGCTATCGATGGAAACATCGCCTTCTACTGAAAAATATTCCGTCTTTTATGAGACACCAAAGTGTCAAACCTGAGGTTTAAACTCTGGTGGGTTGGGATGCTACTGCCCTTCTAACCATCCAACCACAAGTTGGTTCTCGAGAAAACGACGTTATTATTGTCTAACGAAGCTGAAACAATTAGACATGATCATGTCCATGTGACATGTGCACACATAAATAATCGTTGGAAGAACAAAAGTTTCGTGTTCATTTTTTCCACAGCTTTCAGATGTATAAGAATGTTCTGATTCGAAAACTAGAATAAGAACACATGTTATCACATCTGTTCTTCGAAAACACACATGGTCAGATAAACAAACACTTCAAACTAACTACATACTCTGGCGATGATCCCATTAAAATGTATGCAATGTATACGAAGAATTTTTCTACTTAAAAATTGTCACCGAAGACAACTTCAATGGATCTCTTCTAGTTTTGAACGTTTAAATAATTCAATTTTCCCAAAGACTTAAAACACAAGAATGGGTCTCCCTGTCTCTATACCGTGGTTTGGATAGGTGTTAGACATGGATATTAACCACACTTGTTTGGAAGTTTCATCGATACGATCAATTACAAGCACATATTGTTATTATATGACTTGTTCTTTTCACAATGTTTCAAAAACTTCTTGAATAGTTGTGTTTGTCATAGTAGATATAACTTGGGGGCATGATACTAAGTTGGCCAGAAAAACCATGTCTCGTAGTCTATATTATATTTGCAAAATGGAATAATAGTAAAATAGGACTTGCGGATGGCATCGAGAAACATATTGCCATAAGAATATGGAAGTCGCTATGATATGTTAATTAGCCACATGTGGCGTCATATTCATGATTATGTATTGAAATATTATGACCCTAAGTAGAGTAACTCCTCACTCTTTGCCTCTTTGGCATCTAGGTAAGGTAAGAAGAAGAAATGGTAGTGCCCACCCTAAGAAGATTCGCCATCTTAATGTTTACCAAAACCCTAAGAATATAAGTCAAGCATAATGAAGAAAACATGATGAGCGAAAAAGTTTTAAAACTCTTCCTCCTCATTTGGATCATACACATGGCCATTGGATGATAGCCTCTCCATGTTGGAGTAACGCTAAGGATCCTTGAGGTGAATTGTTTCTATTAGATATGGTGGTTGTGCTTTGATTCCTTCATTGAGATGCTTTTGAAAATATTGAAGATTGACTTCAAAGCATTTATTATGGATAAACTAGCCTTGGACTTGTACTGTCTTTGTTGTAAAGAGATTGATTTGATTATTTTTTGGGGTACTTTCATATATAGGCTTATATACCTCATGCTTGATCTACTTTAGCAACTCGCTCCCGTTGCATTAATAAGCTATGTATAGTGTGGAAATGCAAAAGTGGTACCTTATTCACAACCATGGAATGTCTCATCTCAACCCATATGCAACCAAATATGTATAATTTATCATGGTTTATCTTTTCAAATAGAAAATCCCGTGCATGGCCTCCAGTTTATGAATAATCACTCACATTGAGTGTGAGAGTCTTGTAGTGAAATTTTGGTATTGGTATCATAAACTAGAAAGATCTTAGTAAAATTTTGAAGTACCACCACATATTCGAGTATATTTTTTTCCCACTTATCTTTCTCTGACCCTCATACGTACACTTGGCTATTGGCTCCTCGTCACTACCAATTAAAGAGGTTTCTCTCATATTACTATTACTATTAAGATTCATATTGCTAAGAAAATACCTTACTTACCGACAATCTAAACTTAACTCCAATATTTTGTTGTCATAATGATGAAAAATATAATATAAGAGACATAATTGCATGGGAAAATACGACAGAGGGCCTCATAATAAACCAAAGGAACAAGGCATTTATTTTCTGTGTATTGCTCCCACATAGTCTGAACCACTTCAACATCTTCCAAATGCAGGATTCTATTCAAGTACCCACACGCTAAAAAAATAGATCATGTTATCCCAAGCAACATGAACCTATCAAGTAATAGCATGAACATGTTGCCAACTGATTTTTTTAATCTACTTGAACATATAAAACATACTTTACCACAAAAGGCAGAAAGATAGAACCAACATATAGTATAAAAATTTCATTTTATTTAAACTACCTAAGATACTAGAATCCTCTATTGAAATATTTATTAGACCTTACACTTCTTAGATCTCTTGCATGACACTTAAGGATACAAAAATATACATGGACACACATAACTACACAAGGAGTATGAAATATTCTCCCTATATATCTGTCATAAATTAATCTGTCGAGACATGTCGTCTTGTCCATTTTTCTGATCTCACATTTAATGAGATTTGGTTTAGCTAAAGTGACAATGTCCCCAAATAGAGACACTAAGGTAAGATTTGAGTCAAATAATTCTTAAACATAACACATCACACATGTGTATTTCTCAATGAGATAAGGTCCACATAAAATCACTAAAACTCAGTAATATTGTTATGCGATAAATTATGCTAAATTAAGCAATAGAGATATACTAGTTAAGATAGTGCATTTTCATAAACTAATAATATATAAAAGGTATAAAAGTTTAGTATAAATGTAATGTATTTTGACATGCTCTGCACTAAAAATGATCTATAGAAATATATATACAAATATGATATACATGCAGTGGCCAAGAGCAAGGGGAAGAAGAAGAGGAAGCCGGGGGTGGCGCCACCGCTAGAGCCCCGCGTCAAGTGGACCCCCTTGAGGACATGTGCCTCGCCAAAGCATGGAAGTCAGTGAGCATGGACGCCATCACCAACGCGAACCAAAACTCGGAGAACTACTAGAGGCGTGTGAAACTTGCGTTCAATGAGCGCAACCTATTGGACCCGGTGTTCAACAAGATCCATATGGAATACGGCGAGAAGGCCATGATGAATCATTGGGAAGTCGTGCAACAAGCGTGTATCAAACAACATGGAATTCTAGAAGAAATCTAGCATCGCCCAATAAGCGGCGCAAGCATGGACATCAACGTAATTTGCTAACCCTACGCCGAGCTCATGCCGTTTTTGACTGACATTTCGCCCTGTGTTCGCAGCTGACCCGTGCTATCGGCATGTACCACGGCGACACCAAGGCCAAGTCCAAGTTTCACCATGTGTTCGATAGGATCGAGAAGTGCCATAAATGGCTGGACACTCGCATGTCCCTCGCCAAGGGCAAAGGCGGCGTTTACAACTCCGAGGCGCCACCCCCAGCTGCCGGCGAAGGAATGCCAGAGCTCAGTCAGAAGAAGGCCATTGGACCGTCGAACGGCTTCACGCCTCGATTGAGAAGTGCACCGCCCACTCGAAGGCCCATGCCGAGAAGAGGGAGGTGAAGGCCGAAGAGAGGTGGAGCCACTTGATACCGAACCAAGACAAGAAGCTTGACCTTTCTCAAGGCCTACTTCACCGCGAAGAAGAGGAGCACAAACCTGCAATTCCTCATTGGCGGTGAAGACACCTCGGCGATGAGCCCCTAGGTCAAGGCCTGGTACATGGCGCGCCTCATCGCCATTCTGGACGAGGACATCCCCGCCTCCGGCACGCCGAGCTCCATGTCGATGCTCTCCTCCACCAATGCATCATCAAGCTCTGCCTCCACCTCCTCGAACCCATCGACGAGCTCTATCGTAGCCGCTACAGCGGAGGAGCCCATCCATGTCGACGAGTGATTGCTGAATTTCATGGTTTTTGTAATAATCTGTCGGCCGAACATGGGCTGCTTGCCATCGCCGAACAATTTTCGGCGAGTTTCTGTTGAACTGTTTTGGACGATTTTCTGTGGAACACATTTAGACGAGTTTCTGCCAGTGGGAAAAATAACTTTTATGTTGGAGATATGCCCAAGAGGCAATAATAAAGTGGTTATTATCATATCTTCATACTTATGATAAATGTTTACATAGCATGCTATAATTGTATTAACCGGAAACATTAATACTTGTGTGATTTGTAAACATAAAAGAGTCCCTAGTAAAGCCTCTTGTTAAACTAGCTTGTTGGTTAATATATGATCATGGTTTCCTGATCATGAACATAGAGATGTTATTAACAACAGGGTCATATCATTAGGAGAATGATGTGATGGACATACTCCTATAGATAAGCGTAGCATAAAGATCAAGTCATTTTAATAGTTCAATTGCTATATGCTTTCTAATACATAGTAACCTAATTCCTTCGACCATGAGATCATGCATATCACCTTTATCGGATGGATGCTTTGATGACATCAAACACCACACCGTAACTGGGTGGCTATAAAGGTGGAATTGAGTGTTCGAAAAGTATTGGTTCAAACACATGGATCAAGAGTGGGATTTGTCCATCCATATGACGGATAGATATACTCTGGGCCCTCTCGGTGAAATGTCATCCAATTAGCTTGCAAGCATGTGACTGGCTCACAAGGGATCACATATCACGGGAACGAGAAAAGAGTACTTATCGGTAACGAGGTTGAACTAGGTACACAGAGATACCGACGATCATAACCTCGGATAAGTAAACTATCGTGAGACAAAGGGAAATTGGTATCGTATGTAAGTGGTTCATTCGATCGCAAAGTAATCGTAGAAATATGTGGGAGCCATATGAATTTCCAGATTCCTCTATTGGTTATTGTTCGGAGAAGTGTCTCGATCATGTCCGCATAATTCACGAACCGTAGGGAGACACACTTAAGGATTCGACATTGTTTGAGTAGTTATGGAATGATGAGAAAGAGACCGAATGTTGTTCGGAGTCTCGAATGGGATTCGGGATATCACGAGGAGATCCGTAATGGTCCGGAGAATAAGATTCATATAAGGAAAGTCGTGTTTCGGAGTTGGGGAATGGTTCCGGTGTTTTCATCGGGAATGTTCTAGAAGGTTCCGGAATGTCCGGCACTCCAGAGGGGAAGGGTACATGAATGTGTTATATCAAGTTGGTATGATTGCATCATGTACTAAGTGTCATCGTTGAACAAAATAGAGGATTTAATCAAATCCTTGTTTGAAAAGTCAAACGCCAATTTGAAAGTCAAACGGCTATATTTTGGGAAGTGGAGAGGGAGGTGGAAACCGAGTTGGGGAGGAGTTCCTCCCCTCCACCGCCGGCCCACCTCCAAGCCGAGTTGGGGAGGGACTCCCCTCCCCTTGTCCGGCCCCTCCACCTATAAAAGGAGGGGCAGGGCTCCCCTCCTAGACACACAACTCCTCCACCTCTAAACCCTAGCCGCCAGCACCGCCACCTCCAGCTGCCACCGCCGCCCTAGGGCAAACCGCCGCCGCCTAGATAACCCTAGCCGCCAGCTTGCCCCCTCCTCGGCCTGTCTAAACCCTAGATCATCGAGGGCTCTCTCATAGTCCATCATACTCGCTCCGGCTTAAGGCGAAGCCCTGTGAGATCTCCCCTCTACTTCCGGTACCACGCCGTCGTGCTGCCGGAATCGCGAGGAGAGTGCTACAACCTCCGCTGCCTGCTGGAACAAGGGAGAGGAAGGTCTTCGTCGAGTACCGAACGTGTGACCGACTGCGGAAGCGCTGCCGGAACGCAGCGCCAGAAGGATCGTCTACGCGATCTTGAGATCGGAAGTGTACGACTACATCATCCACGAGAATCTGCTCTCGTTAAACACTTTGGAATCTTCGAGGGTGAGTTATTCCATCGACTCGTTGCTACAATCTAGTAGGTAGATCTTGGCTTGATCATAGATTAGATCTTGATTGTGTGTTCATGCGGTAGAAATTTTTTGTTTTCCATGCTACAAACCCCTACATTTTAAATATATCATCGGATTCTAGATAGTTGGGAACAGGACTAGGAAATTGTCCGTTCCCAGGCCAAAAGCTTCACCTGTTGGAGATATACCCTAGAGGCAATAATAAATGTAGTTATTATTATATCTTTGTGTTTATGATAATTTTTTATATTCATGCTATAATAGTATTAACCAGAAACATTAATACTTGTGTGATTTATAAACTAAATTAGATTCCCTAGTAAAGCATCTTTATAATACTAGCTTGTCGATTAATAGATGATCGTGGTTTCTCGATCATGAACATTGAGATGTTGTTAATAACAAGATCATATCAATAGGATAATGGTATGATGAACATACTCCTATAGATAAGCGTAGCATAAAGATCAAGTCATTTTAATAGTTCGTTTGCTATAAGCTTTCTGATACATAGTAACCTAATTCCTTCGACCATGAGATCATGCTAATCACCATCACCGGAAGGATACTTTGATGACATCAAACACCACACTGTACCTGGGTGGCTATAAAGGTGGCATTGAGTGTTTGGAAAGTATGGGTTGAGGCACATGGATCAAGAGTGGGATTTGTCCATCCATATGACGGATAGATATACTCTGGGCCCTCTCGGTGGAATGTTATCCAATTAGCTTGCAAGCATGTGACTGGCTCACAAGGGATCACATATCACAGGAACGAGAAAAGAGTACTTATCGGTAACGAGGTTGAACTAGGTATGCAGAGATACCGACGATCAAAACCTCGGATAAGTAAACTATCGTGAGACAAAGGGAAATAGGTATCGTATGTAAGTGGCTCATTCGATCGCAAAGTAATCATAGAAATATATGGGAGCCATATGAATTTCCAGATTCCTCTATTGGTTATTGATCGAAGAAGTGTCTCGGTCATGTCTGCATAATTCACGAACCGTAGGGAGACACACTTAAGGATCCGATGTTGTTTAGTACATATGGAATGTTAGTAGGGATACCGAATGTTGTTCGGAGTCTCGGATGGGATCCGGGATATCACGAGGAGATCCGGAATGGTCCGGAGAATAAGATTCATATAAGGAAAGTCCTATTTCGGAGTTCGGGAAAGTTTTTGATGGTTTCATCGGAGAGGTTCTAGAAGGGTCTAGAAGGTTCACCGGTCCGGAAGGAGAATGGTCCATGAATGTGTCATTGGTATGTGGAATGATTAGATCATGTCCAAGGTCACTTGGTGTTGGCATATGCAAGAGAGAATTAAAGCTCTAAATTGAAAGTCAAACGGGAAGTTTGAAAAGTCAAACTTGAACAATGGTTTCCTAGTGGGAGAAGAAACAAGTCCTTCTCTCAATCCAACTTGGGTTTGGGTTTGGATTCAAACCCACCCCCCCAAGGCTGCCCCTCCCTCTCATAAATAGAGGGGGAGGGCTGCCCCAAACAACACAAGTTCCAAGCCCTCTCCACGAGCCGTCGCCGCCGCCGACACCTCCTCCTCCTCCCGGATTTCTAAACCCTAGTTTTCCGGGAAACCCTAATCCACCATAACTCTCATCCGGCTTAGGCAAAGCCCTGCGGGATCTTCCCTCTACTTCCGACACCACACCGTCGTGCTGCCGGAATCACGAGGGAGAACTACAACCTCCGCTGCCTGCTGGAACAAGGGAGAGGAAGGTCTTCATCGAGTACCGAACGTGTGACCGACTGCGGAAGCGCTGCCGGAACGCAGCGCCGGAAGGATCGTCTACGCGATCTTGAGATCGACAAGTGTACGACTACATCACCCACAAGAATCTGCTCTCGTTAACCGCTTTGGAATCTTCGAGGGTGAGTTATTCTATCGACTCGTTTCTACAATCTAGTAGATAGATCTTGGCTTGTTTGTGTGCATGCGGTAGAATTTTTTTGTTTCCATGCTACGAACCCCTACATCACCCATCCGACACTATTTTAGCGCCAGAATTGGACCTCATGCTGGCACTGCTGGTGTCAAAGTACCGGTACTTCATCCGGACTCATGGGCGATAGTATTAATTGACGGACACATATGGTTATAGGAACATGGAAAGAAAGAAATGCGAGGAACTATGGTGAAGGGGGTTGTTTTGTGACAGGTTCAGTGTGCTTGATCATTCAAACTACACCGGACCTAGCCCAATCCGAGCGGGAGAAGAAGAAGAAGGCTCCCAAGAGAAAGGGCAGCTAGAAATCTCCCGTTGAGGGGACAATCAAGGTGAACACATATGCGAGGGAGGCTATCTCGCAGAGGAGTATATAGGCCTTATTATCGTTCATGAGCTGTGAGCATCAGGGTTGCCTTGTTTTAGCGCAAGCTCAATGGTATGATTATGCTGCGACTATGGAGGCGTTGGCTGTCAGATATGGGAGAGGTGTTGGAAATATAATCAATAATCCATATGATTTAATCCGAATAATAAACTGATAAAGCATGATTATACAAACAGTCCTAAAGCTAATCATGCAGATTAATAAAGTAGATGAACAGATTACATCTATACAAGACAAACCTATCACATCTACGCCAAACGCTAGAACTAGAAACTCTAGCATAATATGAAAGAGAGCGATTGAGATCACATACGATGCAGTTGCGGCAGTAGCCGCAGCAGAGTTGTTGCCCATGTTGAGGTTGCCGAAGAGGTTGTTGATGTCCGGGAAGAAGTCGTCGTTCGGAATTTTCTCTTCGGACGACGTCGTGGTTGCCAGTAGTCGTGCTTGAGCGCTCCACAAAAACCTGATCGCCCCTCACCCGTACAGGTTCACGAGAGGCGGGGTTCCGGAGGCCTACTGTCCCGATCTGCGGTGCACGCCGCAAGCCGGGATGGGGAAGACGAAAGCAGCGGCGCAAAGTTCTGGAGGTAGGTGCGTGTTGTGGATTGATTCACCGATCAGGTTTAGCGCAGACGCTTATATAGTGCATGTTAGAGAGATCGTGGGGCTTAGCCCACGTCCGAGTCGGTAACAGCCACGTCCAGAAAAACTGAAACGGTTGTAATTAACACGTCTGTTAATGACTCATAATCAGTTTTCCCAACCAGCAAAATAAAGCTCGGCTTGGCGAGATTCCCGCAACCCGCAGCGCGCATGCGTCGTGACGAGGCGAGGCGAGGCGGGCGGCATCGGAGGAGGAGTGCACGAGGGCTACTCTTCTTGTCAAACCTTAGTGAGTGGTGCAACACTCTACTATATAAGGTGGTCCACCTCCCCTTCAACTAGCAATGTGGGACTAAACTTTAGCACCACTAGCACAGTCATATGCTTCCATATACAAGTGGGCCAAAGAGAATTTCAGAATTTGTCTAATGGGCCAACAGCCTAAAACTCACCAAATTCCAACAATCCCCCACAAAGTCTCATTGGCACATCACATCACTTTTATTCCAGAACACTGTTTTATATACCGGTGTGTAGTGGAGATCGTTAAGTTGAACTTCCACGTTAAACTTCATGCTACGCTAGCTAGCAACTTGAATAGTGGGCTATGCCTTGAACTATAAGTTTTCTGCGCGCTAGTTTCACACAAAATCTAGACCGGTACATGGCTACCGTCGGCTTCTCCGCGGTTTGGAGCTTATGCGTCATACTCCGGGGCCTTTCATGAGTTTATTAGAGAGCACCCAACTCTCACGGACTGCGACGTTTGACAGTCAGCTCATATAGGTGTGTTCCTCAAGAGATGTTCTATAGGACAACATCTCCGCTTATAAAAGCCACTTGGAACACATTAAGATAAATATCAAACTGTCATGCAGATTAAGAGAGTATTGCATCTTTATGGAGATGTAAATATAATATGAGAATACTCTCCTCTCAGCTGACCAACAACTTGTCTCTCGGCTCTAATTCACGGGATATCCGATCACATAGAGTGGGTTGCCACTAGGATCAACTCATAGCGTGGGTCTCAAACCCATCTCCCTCGATGCATTATCTATCACATTGCGTGATAAACCCTTTGTGAAGGGATATGCCAGGTTCTTAGATGTTTGGATATAATCCAGCGCAATAACTCCGGAGTTTCTCAGTTTCCTGACAGATTTCAATCTCCTCTTCACATGCCTTGATGACTTCATATTATCCTTAGAAATGTTTACTTTGATGATCACATTTTGATTATCACAGTTCATCGGGATGTCGGGTATTGGTTTTTTAACCACAGGTAAGTCCATCAAGAGCTCACGAAGCCACTCTGCTTCAACAGTGGTTGTGTCTAATGCTGTGAGTTCTGCTTCCATTGTTGACCTCGTTAAGATGGTCTGCTTGCAAGACTTCCAGAAAACAGCGCCACCACCAAGTGTAAATAGATAACCACTTGTGGCATTAATCTCATCAGCATCAGATATCCAATTTGAATCACTATAACCCTCAAGAACCCGTGGATACCCAGTATAGTGAATACCATAACTCGCAGTGCCTTTCAAATAGCGCAAAACTCTTTCAAGAGCATGCCAATGATCATCTCCAGGATTTGACACAAATCGACTCAGTTTGCTTACAGCAAAAGAGATGTCAGGTCTAGTAGCGCTGGCTAAATACATGAGCGAGCCAATAATTTGAGAATATCTCAATTGATCTTTAGCAGTCATTAGCGCCTCCCCCCACCATTCGTTGGAAAGACCCGATGTATCTAACATGGCGTTAACCAAATCAGTTAGAGTGCGGTTCTTTCTTTAGGCCACCCCATTTGACTGAGGTGAGTAGGGAGGCGTCCTCTCATGTATAATACCATGTTCCGTACAGAATAAATTAAATTCATTTGAAAAGTACTCTCCACCACGATCCGACCTTAGCCGCTTAATTTTAAGATCAAGTTGGTTTTCTGCCTCAGCTTTATAGATTTTGAAGTAGTTCAAAGCTTCATCTTTAGATTTCAGGAGATAAACATAGCAGTATCTAGTGGAGTCATCAATCAACGTCATAAAGTATCTTTTTCCACCTTTTGTCAACACACCATTCATCTCACAAAGATCCGAATGTATAAGTTCTAGCGATGTTAAGTTTCTCGGTTCCGCAGCCGTATGAGACTTGCGGGGTTGCTTTGCTTGCACACAAACTTGGCACTTAGAACCTTTGATAGTGGTAAATTTCGGAATTAAACTCATATTGGCTAGCCGCGTCATGCAACCAAAGTTAATATGGCAGAGTCGTGAATGCCAAACATTGGACTCATTATCATTGTAAACATGATTAATAACTTTAGTACATGAGTCTGACAAGGACAAGCGGAACAGACCTTCGCATTCATAACCCTTTCCAACAAATTGTACATACTTAGAAATTACAACTTTATTGGACTCAAAAACCAACTTAAAGCCATCTCGACATAAAAGCGATCCACTGACGAGATTCTTATTGATGGAGGGAACATGTTACACATTCTTCAGCTGTACGGTCTTCCCCGAAGTAAACTTTAGATTTACCGTACCAACACCATGAACAGAAGCACGTGAGCCGTTTCCCATCAACACAGAAGAAGTCCTTGAGACCTAATAAGAGGAAAACATGAACATATCAGAACATACATGTGTATTAGCACCCGTGTCTATCCACCAATCAGGAGAATGACATACTGAAAGGATAGTAGGTAAAATACCGTACCCAGCATCCTTCATATCAGTATCGCTAATAACAACATTCGCGGCCTTGCCGCTGTTCCCATGTTGACGCTTGTCAAAGCGATTAGGACAGCTAGGAGCCCAATGATCAGGATCACCACAGACGTGTCAAGAGCCTTTCCTCTTATCATTTTTCTTCTTGAAGTTGGTTGAGTGCATGGCCTTGTTCTTGCCATCGAACTTTCCTTTTTCTTTAGTTTTGTTCTTATTCTTGAACTTGTGGGATTGGAAGTTTTTCCTCTGCACTAAATTGGCAGTAGAACCTCCCTCAAGTCCTCGAGCAGTTTTGTCCTTTGCTCTCGCCTTCTCTTCCACATTAAGAGACCCAATGAGATCCGTAACGGAAAACTCTTGTCTCTTATGTTTCAAAGAACTAGCAAAGTTCCTCCACGAAGGAGGAAGCTTGGCAATAATGCCACCAACCACAAATTTGTCCGGTAAGAAACACTTGAACTGCTCAAGTTCTTTAGCAAGTGATTGTATCTCATGAGCTTGCTCAACGACGGAGCGCTCATCAACCATCCCGTAGTCATAGAATTTCTCCATGACATACAGCTCAGTGCCAGCGTCCGAGACCCCAAACTTGGCCTCGAGCGCTTTCCACGCGTCCTTGCCATTATCAAATGACATATAAGGGTCAACAATGTTGTCCCCAATAACACTGAACAAAGCCGCCATAAACATGGCATCGGCTTTCTTAAAGTTCGCTTCCTGCTCAGCAGAAAGATTTCCTCCAGTCTTGCCAAGAGTAACGCTATAGCAGTTTAGGTTTTCAAACCAAAGAACTGCTCTCTTGCGCCATCTCTTATAGTGCATGTCATCAAAAGGAGGCGGCCTAGTAGCCGCGGCTACACCAGTGGAATTCAGTTGCCTATAATCAGGTTTTTGGATTGTTGGAAATATAAGCAATAATCCATATGATTTAATCTGAATAATAAACTGATAAAGCATGATTAGTACTAAAACTAATCATGCAGATTAACAAAGTAGATGAACAGACTGCATCTATATAAGACAAATCTATCACATCTACGCCAAACGCTAGAACTAGAAACTCTAGCATAATCTGAAAGAGAGAGATTGAGATCACATACGATGCAATTGTGGCAGTAGCCGCAGCAGAGCTGTCGCCCATGTTGAGGTTGACGAAGAGGTCGTTGATGTCCGGGAAGAGGTCGTCGTTCGGGAATTCCTCGTTGGACGACGTCGTGGTTGCCAGTAGTCGCGCTCCCCAAAAACCTGATCGCCCCTCACCCGTACAGGTTCACGGGAGGCGGGGTTCCGGAGGCCTACTGTCCCGATCTGCGGTGCACGCCGCAAGCCGGGATGGGGAAGACGAAAGCGACGGCGCAAAGTTCTGGAGGTAGGTGCGTGTTGTGGATTGATTCACCGATTAGGTTTCCCGCGGCGCGCGTGCGTCGTGACGAGGCGAGGCGGGCGGCGTCGGAGGAGAAGTGCGTGAGGGCTACTCTTCTTGTGAGTGGTGCAACACTCTACTATATAATGTGGTCCACCTCCCCTTCAACTAACAATGTGAGACTAAACTTTAGCACCACTAGCATAGCCGCCATATACAAGTGGGTTAAAGAGAATTTCAGAATTTATCTAATAGACCAACGGCCCAAAACTCACCGAATTTATCTAAGGACAGGAGAAAAGTTACCAGATGAACCGGCACGGTCCGCTGCTGACCACTCGACCGGATCAGCTGGACGTCAGGTCTCGCGTCACGGAGACAAAGCTTCCAGAAGGAGGAAAAGAACCGCCTCCTCCGGGGACTTTTTCCCTCTGGTGTTTGCCTCCTCACGCCGCGAACGTGTGAACCACGGACAAAAGACCGAGGGGCCAGTCGCAGCCGCACGCACGCACGGGTCGCATCAGCGACGCGTCCGTCCATCAACAACCTTTCGTTCATTCTATTCAGGTCAAAAGAAACGGGAGCTCCATCCACGCACGCACGCGCGCCTCAGAATTCCAAGCTCCCCGCCCGCTCCAGCAGCAGTTCCTCGCCACAGAAAGTCAGAATCCGAGTGGCAGGAAGGACTTGTGGTTTCCACCATTCTGATCTCACATTCCTGTTTCTGCAGCTTTCGCGTTCCAGTCTTCTCCTCACGTGCTCCGGACTGCAGTGGGTGGCAACATCAGGCGCCGGTGCTAGGCTGCTGGCCACGAATGATGAATGATGATGGCTCCCTCCGTCACCATGACACAGGTTCTAGAAGAAGGATGATAAAAAAAAGAGAACGCCATGACCCAGCTCTCCAACAACAATAAACAGCGGCTCATTCATGTCCAACACCTGATCCCCTCCTCGTACCATCATCATCAACGTCTCAACCGCAACGAAGACAATCTTAAAGGAAACTGATATAAATGCCCACAAAAACTGATACCGACAATCGACCGGACTCGTTTTCTTTTCTCTTGTCAACGAAAACAAACCACTAAAAAAATGGCAATATATATCTTACAAAAGAATGCGTACACACCCCTCTATTTGTACAGCCTTCAGGCAGTAATACATTACACTGGCCTATACTACATATACACACACGCAACTCCCTTCACACGACAAACACAAAGAGTATATATATAAAAGTATACAGGCACTCAGGCAGATACGAGCAAAGGTGGGAGCCACTGCAGCCACGCTACAAAACGAGCCGACTTAAACACACAACAGCTACTGCTGTTGCACCTTCAAATGCTACTGTCACGAGAAAATTGCTTATTTTTCACCCATCATCTGTCTGGAGGAAGAATCGGCCCGCGTCTTGACAGCCTAGCAGCACGAAAGGAGACAGTGTCGTCACCAAACAGAGGACGTGATCTTGATTGCATGACTGAAGCAAATACTACTAATAAACAGCAAGGCATGTGCTATGTTTATTGTTGTTGACATTACTCAGAAAATAGTGTTTACTCTATTCTCGGGTGTACGTCTTCGTATCCAACTACCACAATGCGTGTGCTACCTGTGTTTATCGTTGTTGTTGACATTATCAAAAATAATGTTTATTATTCTCAGACATATGTTTTTGTACCCAACTACCACGGCGCATCAGAAGAAGCAAACAGATATTACTCAGAAAATAGTGTTTACTATATTCTCGGATGTATGTCTTCGTATCCATCTACCACGATGCGTGTGCTACCTATGTTTATCGTTGTTTAAATTATCCAAAATAATGTTTATTGTTCTCATACATATGTTTTTATATCCAACTACCACGATGCATTAGAAGCAGCAAACAGAGGATGTGATCTTGATTGCATGACTGAAGCAAATACTGTAGTAAACAGAAAGGCATGTGCTATGTTTATTATTGTTGACATTACCCAGAAAATAGTGTATACTGTTCTCAGATGTATGTCTTCGTATCCAACTACCACAATGCGTGTGCTACCTATGTTTATCTTTGTTGACATTATCGAAAATGATGTTTATTGTTCTCAGACGTATGTTTTTCTATATCCAACTACCACTATATGATTATATGACTGAAGCAAATACTAGTAAACAACAAGACATGTGCTATGTTTATGGTTGTTGACATTACTCAGAAAATAGTGTTTACTATATTCTCGGATGTATGTCTTCGTATCCAACTACCACGATGCGTGTGCTACCTATGTTTTATCGTTGTTGCATTATCCAGAGTAATGTTTATTGTTCTCATACATATGTTTTTATATCCAACTACCACAATGCATTAGAAGAAGCAAACAGGTTGCACGTTAAGATTGACTAGGCTGTATTATAGAAAAGTACTAGTAGTTCTTTTCGGCTAGGGAAAAAAGAATGATAGATTGACTGGATGTGAGAAAATAACAAGAAACTTCAAAGCTGGACCAAAGAAAATAACAACTAACTAAGTTAGGCCATATTCGATGTGGGAGCATCACGGGATTCAACCAACAGCAAAGAAAACAACCAGATTGTGTGGAGGAAAGGAAATCTGAATTCATACGGCTTTGCCAAAATAACACTTTCTCCAGGTTTGAAGTGTTTGCCAAGAATATATGACATATATGCAGTCCAACAAACAAATCCATCTTGTTGTCTTAAGAAAGATCATAAAACTTGACCTTTTCTTTCCTATGGTATGATCTGAATCATTACTTAATTAACTAGGACTGAATGAATGCAATATGAGAACAAGAACATGACACATTAAGCATTACGTGTGTGATGCCTATTAATCTCCTGAAAGCATTTTTCTCAACAACAGCAATAAAAGTGCCGCTGAAAAAGATTGCAGATGATGAGAGACCCTATTAGTGGTTTTTCAGGGAGCCTGGAAACATGAGCCCATAGCTATGTTTACATTGGTTGAGTAACTAAGAGGAGAACATTAACTTAGCAGGTGACTGAAAGATGACAAATTACATGGAGGGTGGACTCTGTCAAAAGGAATTGGGATACTTGACATTCATGGAGGGCGGACTCTGCCAAAAGGAATTGGGATAGTTGACATTTTACAACCACTAAATTTTAAGCCACCAGGGTTCAGACCAGGAGGTGAGCTCGGTCAAAATGACCCGGGACGTTGAAAATGCAAATATGAAATCTTGGCTTTATAAAATACTACACAAGTTTAGTAAAGTATGTTTGCTTAATATGCAGAGGAATTACATTTTATAAGATAACTTCAGTTCACACTAATGACCAATTATTCTCACACAATAAAAGAGTGAACTTATGAATGTACCTTGTCTATCTGTTGCCATTTCTTTTGCAATATTCTCCACATTTGTGGTAGGGATTGGATGCATTGGCACAATCAGGATTGATTTCTCCTGTTGGCTCCGCTTTCATGGCAGCCTTTCCTTTCCTTGAGTCTAAACATAAACAGAAATATAGACGCATAAATATGGATGCCAAGTGGACCGTAAATCAATGTGTCATATCTATGCATAGAACACTAGAAGTTTGAGGGTAACTAAAAGAACGCACCTGGCTTGCTTGGAGCAGTCGGTGCTGCTTCATTCAAAGAATCGAAGCAGTACTGGGCGCATATATGGAATGGGTTGCCCGCATGTGGGCACCTCGGATCGACCTTCCAATTTTGCACCGGTGAATTATCCTTCCCACCTGCAAGGGCGGTAATATCAGTTAAACCAGTAAAAGCTGAAATGTGAAAATTAACCCAATGAGCATCTTCCGCTAGAAAGAATCATAGAGAGCATCCATGAGCATTTTCTCCAGAAAGAAAGAAATCATATTTAGGTGGGACAGGCGCGAATGCAACAAAAATTCACTAGTCTGAGGAACATAAAATTCCTAACAGTTTGCAAATTTCTCATCTGAGAACCACCGGAATTGCAATGGAAGAGTAAATATCATAACTGAGCGCAGCATTGCAATCGCACAAATTAAGACTTAACAAATCCAAATCAACTAGAGGAGGGCCCTGTACTAGTATTTTATTCTACCTTTCTTGCGCGCTAACTTCTTATCGATTTTCTTCTGCTTCTCCGCCTCCTTAATCTTGGCAGTACAGTGCTCCCCACATTCATGAAATGGATTGCCGGCATTCGGACACTTGGGATTCGCCTTCTTACTGCCCCCGGACTTGACGCTGCCACCTATCAACCGAGAAAGCGCGGTAATTATCGTCACGATCATGCATCAACACCAAGGCCCAAGATTCAAGCAAACGCATTGATACAACATATGTATGTATGTGGCTACCAGTAGCAAGTGATGAAGCAAAGGAACAACCTTCCGAGGAGGATGAAGAGCGGCTGGAGTGGCGGGAGAAGAGGGACATGGGGGACTTGCCGCCCTCCGAGGAGCGGCCACCTTCGACCATCTTGGGGAGGCAGTGGTTGGTGCAGACGTGGAACGGGTTCGCCGCGTTGGGGCACCGGGGATCCACCTTCTTGCCTTCTTCGCGCACTGCAGCAGTAGAATTGAAAATTCAGATTTTTACAGTTTGTCAGATATGAACGTGTAAAGACAGCTACCATCGTCACAGGAATTGGGGGAGGGAAGGGAAGGGGTTGGTTGGTCGCTCACGGAAGACGTAGAGGGGGAGGCCCCCGGAGCCGCCGGCTGCCCTGTCGCGGCGGCGCTCCGTGGGCCTAAGGTCGCCGTCGCTCTGGGTCCTCCCGTTCTGGCCAATTTCACGGCCAGGCCCCGGCGGCAGCGGAAAGGTCCTCGCCGCCGCCGCGGGGGCGGGGGCCGGGACGGGGCAGTACTCGGCGCAGCGGTGGAAGGGGTTCTCGGCGTTGGGGCAGTCCGGGTTCACCGCCTGCCGCTGCCTCCCTCCCGCCTCGGCCTCCTCGCCGGTCCCGTTCTGGGCGGCGCGGGCAGGGCGAGGCTTGCTGGCGGCCGGAGCGGGGGCGGCGACGGGGCAGTACTCGGCGCAGCGGTGGAAGGGGTTGTCGGCGTTGGGGCAGGCCGGGTTGACGGCGCCCCGCCCTCTGGCTTCCTCGCCCATCGCCGGCCGGCGACCGCAGACCGACCACCTACCCCTCTCCTCCTCCTCCCCCGCAGCTACTACCGTAGGAACGCTAAAGCAGCAGGCTTTTGACTCGTAACTATAGTCTACAGAGATGCCGCGGACGATTTAAAGGAGACGGACGGAAGTCGGGAGCTGGCTGCGGCGGCGAGGAGTTGGGGGGGGTTTGGCTTTCCGTGCGTGTTGGAGACTTGGATTGGAGACGGGTGGAGAGGGGGATTGACGAAGAGAGGTGGGAGGGGGACTTTGAGGACGCGGGCTGGGGCTGGGGGAGGCGAAGAGGTCCAATCCGGTAGCTGCGCCGCGGAGGCCGGTCCAATCTGATGGTCTCTTTCCTCTTGGCTCTTGCTCTTCGTCGTCGTCGTGTTCCTCCTTTCTGTTTTCGCTCGTCTTTGTACTTGCGAGTAAACTACTCCCAAAGCTGGCTCGGCTATAGAAAACAAGATATGCCGCAACGTCATCCCGCCCACACGGTAGACCAATTGACCGTGGTTTTTAAAATACTACTAGCATAAAACCCGTGCGTTGCTACGGCACAACACCAAATCAAATTAATAATATTTCATATCGTCAAATTCGCAGTCGAATCCAAATGTCATGGAGTCTTTGATCGACATTTAATTTGTACCGCACAATGGCATCGGCTCGTAGCGTGCCGAGGCTGCCGTCTAGCCCGCAACGCAGTCGGCGCCCTCTGTAGATCGATGTTACTCGTGAAGATTGAGATTGGAGGACAGGTCCATGGGATCATTGGTCCATGGTTACCGAGACCATATGTCGGCAGCAGCGGCGGCTTGAAAAAATGCATATTTTTTCTCTTGGCCAGACGGATCGGGTACACTAAGCCATATATATAAGCGTGTAGTTCAAGGAGATTCATCGAGACTTTTTTTGCGGACTCAGGTCACGTGCATCCATAGGATTCGATCAGAAAAGCTAAGGAACGATCATGACACAATTTGGAAACCCGCGACACGCACAACTCCAAGTCGGTTACTACTCTGATAGCTCTCGTCCACGTTTACGTAGGTAAACCAGCCAGGAAGAAAGCACGCAAGGCTGATTAAACGAAAAAGGGACACGCCTTTGACGTATGGACGAAAGTGTATTTTTCTTTTTCATTTATCAGTGGCATTGATGGGTAATTTATTTTTTGATCAAGGGTAAAGTCGCGTATTTTTTCTTTTTCACTTACCGGTGGCATTAGTGGGTAATTTATTTATTGGTCAAAGGGTAAAGTCACGTATTTTTTCTTTTTCACTTACCGGTGGCATTGGTGGGTAATTTATTTTTTGATCAAAGGGTAAAATCGTCCAAAAAAGTGTAGGTACTACAAGAAACACTTCTTCCTTTATTATTAGGTATAGATATAGACTATATGGTCATAACGACATACACACGCCTAACGCGTTTCTAATTCAAAATTAACGAAATTGCACCAAACGTGGTGAATCAAGGGGACATCGCTTCCTATTCAAATTTATATGTTCACGTCGTCGAACATGAGATTTGGAAGGTATAACTAACTTTCTACCATCTAATCTACTATAATTTTGGTTCTCAGACTAATTAGGTCCAGTTTTTTTTGGCGGCTTCTCCGAAAAACTGCCCTATCCCAGCTTCCTAGGGAAGGCGGTTTAAAAAAAGTTATGACGCTTCTAAAATGGTTAAGTCTAAACTAATTTGAAACCCTCACAAAATTTTGAAACCGGCTTTTTCAAAAAGGATAGAGCGGCTTTTCGAAGAAGTCACCAAAAAAAACTGGGCCTTAGTCATCTTTATTTCGTTAACTCAAGATCATGCGTGGCTGCAAAAACAACTTGCATTCATTGGTCAAATGTGTAAGATAAAGGAAATGGAATGACGAAACCCTTAGAGCATCTCCACTCGTTGGCCGAACCCAGGCCGAAATTCGGACCTTTTTTTGGCCGGACGGCGCAAGTTTTCTGCCTGGGTACGCCCAGTTTTCCACTCGGTCACCCAGGCCGAATACCCAGGCAGACACAAAACGGTTATATATTTGAATCTGCATAGTTCCCGCCGGTGAGTGCTCGGCCACAAGGTGTTCGACAGATGCGCCTACATGTTCGGCGACATATTTTTATTACATAAGGGGAAACACGATCAGTCGTCGATGGGGATGGGCTCCTGCGGCGTGGCCGACGTGGCGTTGTCGTCCATCTCGCCGGTGAAGGCCCCAGGGTTGGAGGAAGTCGAAGCAGAGCTCGGCGTGGGAGCGTTCGGCGCTGGCACGTTCGGCGCAGGGGAAGGGGAAGGGGACGCCGTGGTCATGCCCTCCAGGATGGCCTGACGTTGCGCCAAGTACCAGGCCTTGACCGGCGAGCTCATCTTCGACGTGTCCTCGCCGCCCATGAGGAACTTGAGGTCCGTGTGGCGCTTCTTGGCGGCGTAGTTGGCCTTCTTCTCGGCGAGGCTGGCTTTCTTGTCGGCGAGGCTGGCCTTGATGAGGGCCACCTTTTCCCCTTGTGTCTCCATCAGCTTCTTCCAGCGCTCCTCGCTCTTCTCAGCCCTCTTGTCGGCCTGCGCCCTCGTGTCGGCGAGGCATTTCTCGATCGAAGCCTAGAGATGCTCGGCAGGAGGTCCGGCGGCCTTGAGCATCTTCGCCTTCTTCTGGCCGAGCTCAGGTCTTCCTTCGCTGGCAGCAGCAGCCGGGGCCTCGGGTTTGTAGACGCCGTCCTTGCTCTTGGACAGACTCAGGCGAGTGTCCCGCCACTTCTCGCAATGCTCGATCTTCTCGAAGACATGATAAAACTTGAACTCCATCTTCATGTCCTCTCGAAACAGAAGAAGTGCACGGCGTAGCTACAAAATGGAAGTGTGTCAAGTTGTCCATATTCACGAGTGTGTCAAAAGAGTGCACGACAAAGTTAACGTTCGAGAGTACCTTGTTGTTCATGTTCTCCCCACTGGCTTGTGTGCGATCGACTTCTTCCACGCAGCTGTGCCACTTGCTGCACGCTGTTTGGATGATTGCCTAGTGGTTCGTTATTGCCTTCTCCCCTCGCTGCATGTGGATCTTGCGATACTTTGGGTCGCACAGGCTTCGCTCGTCGAATGCTGCCTTCACGCGTCGCCAATAATTGTCAGAATTTTGGTTCGCACCCGTTATCGGATCCATGCTAACCGTCTTCCAAGCCTCGACGAGGCAGGTGTCCTCGGCCACGGTCCATTTGAGCTGAGCGTCCGCCGTCTTCTTCCCCTTCTTGCCTTTCGCCTCAGTCTCGGCGTCCTCTGGCTGCGTCTGCTCGGCCTGGGTCTCCTCGGCATCGACGTCGACGAGGTCCTAGGACTCGATGCTGCGCTCGGCGTCGGCCCGGGTCTGCTCTTCCGTGAATAAGGAGGCGTGGTTGGAGGCCGAGCCTGTTGCGATCAGGTCCTCCATGTATACATCAGTCGTCATGCCGGCCGGAAGGGCGCCCGGCATTCCGCCGAACAGGTTGCGCGCGTCGGCCTCGCCGAAGGTTGCGCCGAAGGGCAGTGGACCGCGGCGAAGAGCGGGGCTTGCGTACGCCAGAGAGGTGGAGTAGGGGAGGTTGATGTCGACGCCAAAGGCCGAAGGAGGGCGCGGCGCAGGGCAGGGGAAGAGCACGTTTGGGTTGAAGCCGCCGTCGAACTCTGGCGATGAGGAGTACCTCTGGCGAGCAGCCGCCTGGCTCTCCTGGAAGTTGGCCGGCAAGATCGGCGAGAAGCCGGCGGGTGATCCGATGCTGGCCTAGCTCCCCCAGTGGGGTGGGTACGGCGCAGCCATCAACGCCGAACGCGTCGCCGCCGCCTGCTTCGCCTTCGTCGTCGCCTGTTCTTCCGCCGCCGCCTTCACCATCGCCTTCTCCTCCTCCGCTTGCTGCTGCCGGAGCTTCGCCCTCTCCTTCCTCTCCTTCCGCTCGGCCGACGAGATCTGCCTGGCGTGCTCCCTCTTCTCCCACTCCGTCGAGGACATGCCCTCTGGCTTGGTCGGCGGCGCTCTCGGCTTCCTCGCCTTCTTCTCCGTCGGACCCTCGCCGAGGATCGATCTGGGTTGGACGAAACACTTGGGCGGCATGTCGGGCGCGGTGATCGGCGGGCTTCGGTTGTGGGGGAATGGGGAAGAAAGGCGGGAGGAGGGAAGAAAAGAGCGGGGAGCTCGGCGAATTGGCGGGAGTGGTGCCTTCTCTCGCCGACAGCGTTGGCCCACGCCCGTTTTTGCTGAGTCCGGCGTTCCCAGGGCGTACCCGGGATCCTAGGTACGGCCTAGGTAGGCCGTACCAAAACACGCCGAAATCCGAACGAAAATAGGTCCTTGGGTACGCAGCTGGGCCGATTTTCGGCGTCCGGACCAAAATTCGACGTCCGGACGGGCGTCCTGGGTAGGCGAGTGGAGATTCTCTTAGCCCTTGAATGGTTAGAAAGGTGGTGGTTGTTATCTTCGTTTTTGTTCTTTCCGATTTGTAAAGTCAGGCTGATTACCTCAGCAAACCGGTTGTTGATGTCGGAGTTCAAAATCAGGCACTCGTTGTATTTCATATCTAAAATATAACCTACCGAGCTAAGAGAATATCTTACATACTTTGTTACTTCCCCTTGTCTTCGTCGCCCACTCAGCCATCAGAAGACTGAGTGAGGGAACCATAAATCGATGTTGGGGAGCACTTGTAGTTTTTCTTCACGCCAATATGTTTGTTTGTTTGTTCTTACCGACGATGCCACGACGGTGAGGACGTCATACTATAGAAATAGAATCACATATTTTTCCCTGTCATGGATAGTCGGTGTGTTCGACGCTCTGTGGTGTTCTAACGGCTCTCTATCTTGCGGAGGCCGACGCTTCGTTATGTCTTAGTGGTAGTGACGGAAACGGTGGCGTGAGGTGTATGTTGTTCGTCCAGAGTTTCCATCGTTTCTACTATCTTTTATGCTCCTACTGTACTTCACCGATAGTTCGCTAGCCGTTCGATAACTTGTCTTGCCGGAGGCCGAAGGGTAACCTTTAAGATTATACTAGTAGAAAACAGACCTTTCGTTCAGGCTATTAGTCCTGGCTGTGGCTGGGGCCGGGACTAATGACCCTCGTCGGACGGCCCGAGCCACCCAGAACCATAGGTTCCGGACCGTTAGACCTCATTAGTCCCGGTCTGAAACTCAAACCGGGATTAAAGGATCCTGGCCTTGCCGCTCACTGGGGGCACCCCTTTAGTCCCGGTTTTATCTCCAACCGGGACTAGTGGTCTGGCCCTATATATACGCTCATCCCTCTCCTCTTCTCAACTGTTTTTTTCTGGTGGGAGAGAGTGTTGTTGTGCTATTTTTTTCTTGTTCATACATATGCACTAGAGGTGTTTGGTGAAATGTCCATTAGAGCGATGCGAGTTTAGGTCACACAAGACAGACATGATATGAGTTGCCCGAGCCACACTTAAGTTTTCTCATCTTTGTTTCCAAGTGTAATAAAAGGTTAGAAACTATTTTCTCGTTTAGACCGTCGTGCGGTACTAATTTTAGAATAGTGATTGTGTTTGGCATATATTTGTATGATACAGATGAGCTATCCCTGGATGTACGGTGACCGACGCTCTGTCGCTTTTAGAGAAGGCGTGCGTTCTTTTCAAGTTGTGGTCGAGGAGAAAAAGCGACGGGATGGTTTTATGTGTTGTCCATGTGTTGACTATAGGAATAAGAAGGCTCACACTTCCGCAAGAGTCATTCAGAGCCACCTGCTTTGGTCTGGTTTTATGTCCGGCTATAATGTTTGGACCAAACACGGAGAAAGAGGGGTTGTGATGGAAGCCGGCGATGAAGAAGAGAACGATGATGACAACTACCGATCTATGTTCCCTGAATACGCTGATACCGCAATGGAAGACAATGAAGAAGAAGGAGGTGAAGAACGGGAACCAGACCGACCCGCTGATGATCTTGGTCGGGTCATTTCTGATGCAAAGCGAGACTGCGACACAGAAAAGGAGAGGTTGCAGTTTGAGCAGATGTTACAGGACCACAATAAATTGGTGTGCCCAACTTGTGAAGATGGCCAGAAGAAGCTAGGTAGCACACTGGAATTGCTGAAGTGGAAGGCAGAGACCGGTGTGACTGACTCGGGATTTGAGAAGTTGCTGGTACTCATGAATAGGTTGCTTCCAAGAAATAACGAATTTC
The DNA here is from genome assembly GCA_916181665.1 of Avena sativa. Classification (NCBI taxonomy): domain Eukaryota; kingdom Viridiplantae; phylum Streptophyta; class Magnoliopsida; order Poales; family Poaceae; genus Avena; species Avena sativa. The sequence goes on from OV702280.1 coordinate 434,324,221, forward strand.
CCGCCAGTACATACGAAGCAAAGAAGCTCGTCTGCCCTATAGGATTAGATGTGCAGAAGATACATGCGTGCCCTAATGACTGCATCCTCTACCGCGGTGAGAAGTACGAGAATTTGGATAAATGCCCGGTATGCACTGCATTGCGGTATAAGATCAGAAAAGATGACCCTGGTGATGTTGATGGCGAGCCACCCAGGAAGAGGGTTCCTGCCAAGGTGATGTGGTATGCTCTGATAATACCACGATTGAAACGTTTGTTCAGAAACAAAGAACATGCCAAGTTGTTGCGATGGCACATGGAAGAACGTAAGAAAGACGGGATGTTGAGGCACCCCGCTGATGGTCGACAGTGGAGAAAAATTGAGAGAGACTTCCCGGACTTTGCTGGTGACGCAAAAAACTTATGGTTTGGTCTAAGTACAGATGGCATGAATCCTTTTGGGGAGCAGAGCTGCAGTCACAGCACTTGGCCCGTCACTCTATGTATCTACAACCTTCCTCCTTGGTTATGCATGAAGCGGAAGTTCATTATGATGCCAGTGCTCATCCAAGGCCTGAAGCAACCCGGCAACGACATTGATGTGTACCTAAGGCCATTAGTTGATGAACTTTTACAGTTATGGGCTGAACCAGGTTTACGTGTGTGGGATGAGCACAAACAGGAGCCATTCGACCTACGAGCATTGTTGTTCGTAACCATCAATGATTGGTCTGCTCTTAGTAACATCTCAGGACAGACGAACAAGGGATATAATGTATGCACACACTGTTTAGATGAGACTGAAAGTATATATCTGGATAAATCTAGGAAGAATGTGTACCCGTACAATCGTCGTTTTCTTCCGTCCAGACACCCCTTAAGGAAAAAAGGCAAGCATTTTGATGGCGAGTCAGATCACCGGAAGAAGCCTGCCCCCCATACTGGTGCTAATGTATTTGGTATGGTCAAGGATTTAAATGTAATATTTGGAAAGGGTCCCGGAGGACAACCTGTTCCAAAAGACGTCGACGGACGCGCACTCATGTGGATGAAGAAATCTATATTTTGGAAGCTACCCTATTGGGAAGTCCATGAGGTCCGCTCTACAATCGACGTGATGCACCTGACAAAGAATCTTTGCGTCAATATTCTAGGCTTCTTGGGCTTGTATGGGAAGTCAAAAGATACACCGAAAGCACGGGAGGACCATCAACGTCATAAAAGACGAGACGACAAGCATCCAGGGCAGTTTCAAGGGCCTGCCAGCTATGCTCTTACCAAGGAAGAGAAGGAAATCCTTTTTGAAGTCCTTTTCAGTATCAAGGTCCCGTCTGGCTTCTCGTCTAACATAAAGGGAATAATAAATATAAAAGAGAAAAAATTCCAAAACCTAAAGTCCCATGACTGCCACGTGCTTATGACGCAATTGCTTCTGGTTGCATTGAGAGGGATTCTACCAGAAAATGTTCGGCTGACCATTGTGAAGGTATGTGCATTCCTCAATGCAATTTCTCAGAAGGTAATCGATCCAGAAAGTCTATCAGGGTTACAGATTGATGTGGTCCAATGTCTGGTCAGCTTCGAGTTGTTGTACCCTCCATCTTTCTTCAATATTATGACTCACCTCCTAGTTCACTTAGTCGAAGAGATTAGAATTCTCGGTCCTGTGTTTCTACACAATATGTCCCCCTTCGAAAGGTTCATGGGGGTCTTAAAAGAAATATGTTCATAACCGTGCTAGGCCAGAAGGAAGCATCTCCAAGGGCTATGGAACAGAGGAGGTCATTGAGTTTTGTGTTGACTTTCTTCCTGACCTTAAGTCGATTGGTGTTCCTGAATCTCGATATGATGGGAGGCTGACTGGAAAAAGCACACTAGGAAGGAAAACAATGGTATGTATGGACAAGGATTCTTTCAATAAAGCACACTACACAGTTCTACACAATTCCACCTTGGTGGCTCCGTATATCGAGAAACACAAGATTATTGTACGCTCGGAAAACCCGGGGATGCCTGACTCCTCGATTAAAGTGGAACACAAGGACACTTTCGGCAGTTGGTTGCAGAAACATCTCATGAATAACAACACTGTTGAAGATCAGCTATACTTGTTGGCACGGTTACCATCTTCGACTATATGTACTTTCCAAGGGTACGAGATAAATGGTAATACATTTTACACGATCGCCCAAGATAAAAAGAGCACCAACCAAAACAGTGGTGTCCGCTTTGATGCAACAGATGACAATGGGCAGAAGGACACATATTATGGGTACATAGAGGAGATATGGGAACTTGAGTATGGACCTACTTTTAAGGTCCCTTTGTTTCGGTACAAATGGGTCAAGATGACAGGAGGAGGGGTACATGTAGACGAAAAGTATGGCATGACAACGGTGTATCTCAACAATTTTGCGTACATGGACGAACCATTCGTCCTAGCCAATGATGTGGCTTAGGTTTTCTATGTGAAGGACATGTCTACAAAACCGAGAAAAAGAAATCAGCAAAAGAATACATCGTCCGATGAGCCAAAGCGCCACATAGTTCTTTCAGGGAAAAGAAACATCGTGGGAGTGGATGACAAGACAGATATGCCAGAAGATTATAATAAGTTTCATGAAATCACGCCCTTCAAAGTGAAAACTGGCCCAAGCCTCCAGTTAAATGGTGAAGATTCTCCATGGCTACGGCGCAGAAGAAAACAACAACACTAGATAGGGATGTTGGTGTAATATATTAAACCTTTTATGTAATCATATTGTTAAATGATGAAGATTCTCCATGGACATGACGGCCACACTATAAATAGAGGGAAAGGGCGGGGGCAGGCTGGGCCAGGAAGCACCAATAATAGGGGCTGAACCTTTAGTCCCGGTTGGAGAAACCAACCGCGACTGAAGGGATTGCGGCAGGCTGGGCTAGACAGCACCAATAATAGGGGTTGAACCTTTAGTCCCGGTTAGATAAACCAACCGCGACTAAAGGGATTGAGGCAGGCTGGGCCAGGCATCACTAATAATAGGGGTTGAACCTTTAGTCCCAGTTGGAGAAACCAACCGCGACTGAAGGGATTGCGGCAGGCTGGGCCAAACAACACCAATAATAGGGGTTGAACCTTTAGTCCCGGTTGGAGAAACCAACCGCGACTAAAGGGATTGCGGCAGGCAGGGCCAGACAACACTAATAATAGGGGTTGAACCTTTAGTCCCGGTTGGATGAACCTTTAGTCCCGGTTGGAGACACCAACCGGGACAAAACACGAGTGAGCACTAATAATAGGGGTGAGTGTCGACATTATGTCGTGAGTGTCGACGGTATGCCAAGCTGCTTGTACTATAAATAGGCCAGTCCTCCATCCAGTTTGAGGCATCTCCAAGATCGATGGTTTTCGAGAGCAGGGAAACCACTACGGACAGTTTGAGGGAGACGCCCCCGGAGCCCTGTCCTCCGGCATCTCCAACAAACTGGTCATAGAGGCACTCCCTAATATGTGAAATTAGGTTAGCTCCCATGCATATTGATCTAGTTAGAGAAGTTACAAGCTGCAAGATGGTCTTCGAGAGCAGGGACACCACTATGGTCAGTTTCAGGGAGATGCCGCCGGAGCCCAGTCCTCCGGCATCTCCAAGAAACTGGTCATAGAGGCACTCCCTAATATGTGACCGCACGTGTTTGGAGATCAGATCTTCATGGTAAGTACAAATCAGGACAACATCTTCATAGTTTGGGAAAGTTGTAGTACAAATCGGAACTAAAGGCCCCCTTTAGTCCCGGTCCAACCATAAAACAGGACTAACACTAAAGACATTTATTAATATTTAAAAACCGAGACTACGGAATCGGGAATAAAGCCCCCCTTTAGTCCCGGTCCAGCCACAAACCGGGACTAACACTCAATACATTTATTAATATTAAAAACTGGGACAAACCGGGACTAGCTAACACTCAGGACTAAAGCAGCCCCCTTTAGTCATAATCATGCCTATTCCTATAGTACACAGCTTCAGGGTCTTCTTCGTCATCGTCATCATCATCGTCATCGTCACCTGCCACTCCGGGGATCCTGGGCCCAGTCATGGCATATACCGGGGGCACCTAACACTCCAGCCTCGGATTCACGGCGGGTGGGTGGACTTGTGGGCACGCAAGCGAGGATGGTCTCCCCCGGCGATGTAGCGTATCACGCCGATGATAGTACGGTTCGCCCACCACAGACGATGGCCGGCTTCGTTGTGGTTCACCGGGGGCGGGCCATCACCATCGTACCTGGCGAGCTCCCTTTCTTGCCGGTTAGCAAAGAAGGCATTCCAGGTGTCGTAGTTGTCGGAATCCCACTGGGGATCCATCCGCTACTCCGGCGTGAGCTCGTGGTAGAAGTGGTTCGTGATGGCCGTCTGTCGGGCGGAGCCTTGAGGCACAGGAGGGACAGGAACACCTCTAGCACTCAGCATCCAGCCGGCAGGCGGTCGGTAGCCTGGTGGGAAAGGGTAGCTTGAGTCACACAGTGCCTCCATCTCCTCGAGGGTCAGAATGGCCCAATAGGCGTTGTCCATTTCTATGAGAGAGGAAGGTGTGGATGTGTGCATAACCATGGCGCGGTCGTCCTATTTATAGATGGAAAGGGCAGGAAAACATGGCGGGATGCGATAGGAAATTGCGGGAAATATCTTTAGTCCCTGTCAGTGGCTACAACCAGGACTAAAAGCTCGGTTCAGAGGAAAGGGCGGAAAAACTTGGCGGGAAGGGGTGAGAAATAGCGGGAAGAATCTTTAGTCCCTGTTAGTGGATACAATCGGGACTAAAGCTTATTCAAAAAATGGATTTGGATTAATTATTCAAATTCAAGAAATTTTCATGTTGAAAGTTTAGTGAGATTCAAAAATATGCAAAAATAATAGTTAATGCATTTTTAAATTGATAATGGCAAAATGGGCAATAATTTGACTATTTAAAATAATTATTTGATAAAACAGAAAATGGATTTAGATTAATTATTCAAATTCAAGAACTTTTCATGTTGAAAGTTTTGTCAAATTCAAAAATATGCAAAAAATAATAGTTAATGCATTTTTAAATTGATAATGGCAAAATGGTTAATAATTTGACTATTTAAAATAATTATTTGATAAAACAAAAAAATGGATTTGGATTAATTATTCAAATTCAAGAACTTTTCATGTTTGAAAGTTTTGTCAAATTCAAAAATATGCAAAAAATAATAGTTAATGCATTTTTAAATTGATAATGGCAAAATGGTTAATAATTTGATTATTTAAATAATTATTTTATAAAACAGAAAATTTGAAAGAAAAAAAAGCACAGCGCGCCTGGGGTTTTTGGCCCAGCGCGCGCAAATTTGGGCCTTTAGTCCCGACCCTGTTTACCAGCCGGGACTAAAGGTCTGGCCTAGCGCGCGAAAATGAAACGCCCCCCCTCTAGTCCTGGTGCGTGGCACCAGCCGGGACTAGAGACCCCCCTTTAGTCCCGGCTGGTGCCACAGACCGGGACTAGAGGGGGGTATAAATGTAGCCCTTCTCCCCCGGTGCGTTCCACGCACCGGGAGAAGAGGAGGCCAGCAGATGAGCATGATGCCGCGAGGCTGCCCAACTCCGACGACGAGCAGCATGCCGCCGCGTCCGCGCCTCGCTCTGCGTCGGCCTGCCGCCGTGCCCCGCGCCCGAGCCCGCCATGCCCAAGCCTGCCCCCGCCGACCTGCGCGTCCTCCGTCGATGTCGCGCCCCGATCTCCTTCACCGCTAGCCTCCGGCCACCGCCTGCCGCCAGCGCCGCCGCCAGGTAGGACGATTTGTTAGTGTTAGGATTTTGTTATTAGTGTGTTTAATTAGGATTTGTTAGTGTTAGGATTAGTGTTAGGATTTGTGTTAATTAGAATTAGTGTTAATTAGGATTAGTGTTAGGATTTGTTAGTGTTAGGATTACTGTTAGGCCTAGGGTTTAGGTTTAGGTTTAGGTTTTATAAGTCAAGTGTAAGTTTATCGGTGAAGGGCATGGGCACGGCTAGGTGTCGAGGCCTAGGGTTAGGGTTAGGGTAATTATTGCAAGACCCTCTTTGTAACCGGAGTTAGGGTGTTGGTGCTCGGTGGTGACCGGAGTTAGGGTTAGGGTGGTGTTTCTCGCGGGAAGCCGCTTAGTCGCTCGCCTCTCCCACGGCCACCATCACCGGCCACCGCCACCGTACCTCCGGGTTTACGGTTGAGGAGATATGCCCTAGAGGCAATAATAAATGTAGTTATTATTATATCTTGTGTTTATGATAAATGTTTACATTCATGCTATAACAGTATTAACCAGAAACATTAATACTTGTGTGATTTGTAAACTAAAATAGAGTCCCTAGTAAAGCCTCTTTATAATACTAGCTTGTTGGTTAATAGATGATCGTGGTTTCTCGATCATGAACATTGAGACGTTGTTAACAACAAGATCATATCATTAGGAGAATGGTATGATGGACATACTCCTATAGATAAGCGTAGCATAAAGATCAAGTCATTTTAATAGTTCAATTGCTATAAGCTTTCTGATACATAGTAACCTAATTCCTTCGACCATGAGATCATGCTAATCACCATCACCGGAAGGATGCTTTGATGACGTCAAACACCACACCGTAACTGGGTGGCTATAAAGATGGCATTGAGTGTTCGGAAAGTATGGGTTGAGGCACATGGATCAAGAGTGGGATTTGTCCATCCATATGACAGATATATATACTCTAGGCCCTCTCGGTGGAATCTCATCCAATTAGCTTGCAAGCATGTGACTGGCTCACAAGGGATCACATACCACGGGAACGAGAAAAGAGTACTTATCGGTAACGAGGTTGAACTAGGTATGCAGAGATACTGACGATCAAAACCTCGGATAAGTAAACTATCGTGAGACAAAGGGAAATTGGTATAGTATGTAAGTGGTTCATTCGATCGCAAAGTAATCGTAGAAATATGTGGGAGCCATATGAATTTCCAGATTCCTCTATTGGTTATTGATCGGAGAAGTGTCTCGGTCATGTTCGCATAATTCACGAACCGTAGGGAGACACACTTAAGGATTCGATGTTGTTTAGTAGATATGGAATGTTAGTAGGGATACCTAATGTTGTTCGGAGTCTCGTATGGGATCCGGGATATCACGAGGAGATCCGGAATGGTCCGGAGAATAAGAATCATATAAGGAAAGTCCTATTTCGGAGTTCGGGAAAGTTTCCGATGATTTCATCGGAGAGGTTCTAGAAGGGTCTAGAAGGTTCACCGGTCCGAAAGGAGAATGGTCCATGAATGTGTCATGGGTAAGTGGAATGATTGGATCATGTCCAAGGTCACTTGGTGTTGGCATATGCAAGAGAGAAATAAAGCTCTAAATTGAAAGTCAAACGGGAAGTTTGAAAAGTCAAACTAGAACAATGGTTTCCTAGTGGGAGAAGAAACAAGTCCTCTCAATCCAACTTGGGTTTGGGTTTGGATTCAAACCCACCCCTCCCAAGGCTGCCCCTCCCTCTCATAAATAGAGGGGGAGGGCTGCCCCAAACAACACAAGTTCCAAGCCCTCTCCACGAGCCGCCGCCGCCGAGCCGCGCCGCCGCCGCCGGTCCGTCGCTGCCGCCCGAGCCGCCGCCGACACCTCCTCCTCCTCCCGGATCTCTAAACCCTAGTTTTCTGGGAAACCCTAATCCACCATAACTCGCATCCGGCTTAGGCGAAGCGGTGCGGGATCTTCCCTCTACTTCCGACACCACGCCGTCGTGCTGTCGGAATCGCGAGGGAGAACTACAACCTCCGCTGCCTGCTGGAACAAGGGAGAGGAAGGTCTTCATCGAGTACCGAACGTGTGACCGACTGCGGAAGCGCTGCCGGAATAAAGCGCCGGAAGGATCGTCTACGCGATCTTGAGATCGGCAAGTGTACGACTACATCACCCACGAGAATCTGCTCTCGTTAACCGCTTTGGAATTTTCGAGGGTGAGTTCTTCTATCGACTCGTTGCTACAATCTAGTAGATAGATCTTGGCTTGTTTGTGTGCATGCGATAGAATTTTTTTGTTTTCCATGCTACGAACCCCTATAGTGGTATCAGAGCCGTGTCTATATGTAGATTTGTTGCACGAGTAGAACACAATGGTCATTGTGGGCGGTGGTGCTTTTATTATCAATTGCTTTTTGTGTACTTTGCATCTTGCGGTATGATGGGATGAAGCGTCCCGGGATAACCTTACAGGACATCGTTCATGAGACTTGCTCCACGCTCAACATGCAACTTGTATTGCATATGTGGCTTTGCGGGTGCCTGTCTCTCCCATCATAGTATAGATCCAATTTACAACGGGCACTTGATAGTTCAAGCATCAACTTTGTGGTTCTTGTTCGTAAGTTAGAACGACACTTATTGAAAGCCCCAAACCATGTAAAATATGCAAAGAAAATTAGAGGCGTCTAACTTTGTTTTCCAGGGGTGTGCTGTGATGTGATATGGCCATGATTGTGATTATATTTGATGTATGCAATGTTCGTTATTGTAAGTTGGCAACCGGCAGGAGCCATATGGTTATCTTGAAATTCCGTTAAGGTTTGCGTGTCTATTCAAAGTAGTTGTAATAGTTGAAGCTGGTGGACGACAACCATGAAACGGCTCCATTGACCTTGACTCCATACCGGTGATGATGGTGATCATGATTGTGCTTGAAGATGGAGATCGGAAGCACAAGAAGAAAGGCCATATCATATCACATATTATGAATTGCATGTGATGTTAATCCTTTTATGCATCTTGTATTGCTTAGTTCACGGCGGTAGCATTATAAGATGATCCCTCAAGCACACAAATTTCAAGTTTTAAAGTGTTCATCCTTAGTAAGCACCGTTGCTAAAGCTTGTTGTTTCGAAGCACCACGTGATGATCGGGTGTGTTAGATTCTGCGAGTGTATACAACGTGAGCAAGCCAGATTTGCTCATGCGAAAGCTAAGGTTTGATCTTGACGATCCTAGCATGTACAGACATGGTCTCAGAACATGGATCACCGAAAGGTAAAGCATGAGTCATATAGTAGATATGATGAACATGTTGATTGTTCGCCATTGAAGCTACATCAACTCTCGTGATGACTGTTTTTGATGTGGTGGATTTGGTTCGTGTGATCACTAAAACAATTTGAGGGATATTGTTTTGAGTGGGAGTTCACCTAGATTAATTTAACTATTAATTAGAACTCAATTTGTCATAAACTTAGTCTAAACTATTCCAAATATGTTGTAGATCAATGGCGGCCCCTACCATCAATTTTAATGCGTTCCTAGAGAAAGAAAAGTTGAAAAACAATGGAAGCAACTTCGCGGATTGGTTCCGGAATTTGAGGATTGTCCTCAATGCTGGTAATTTGACCTATGTGCTGGATGCACCGCTGGGTGACCCGCCTGCAGCTAATGCTACCGATGAAGTAAATAATGTTTACCTCACTCGGAAGAATCAGTACTCCACAGTTCAGTGTGCTATCTTGTATGGTTTGGAATCGGAGCTTCAGAAAAGGTTTGAGAACCATGACCCACATGATATTGTCCGTGAACTCAAAATGATATTTGAGGCTCACGCGATAGTTGAGAGTTATGAGGCTTCTGAAAAGTTCTTTAACTGCAAGATGGAAGAGGGCAGCTCCGTCAGTGAGCATGTGCTTAAGATGTCTGGGCACGCAAACAAGCTCCAAAGTTTGGGTATAGTGATTCCTAATTCTTTGGGGATTCACCGTGTCCTCCAATCACTACCACCAAGTTACAAGAACTTTGTGATGAAGTACAATATGCAAAACATGGACAAGACGTTGCCAGAACTCTTCTCCATATTGAAATCTACAGAAGTGGAGATCAAGAAAGAGCACCAAGTGTTGTTGGTCAATAAGACCACCAAATTCAAGAAGCAAGGCAAGTCTAAGAAAAAGGGAAACTTCAAGAAGGGCGGTAAGAAAGTTACCGCGCCGATGAAGAAGACCAAGGCTGGGCCTAAGCCTGATACTGAGTGCTTTTACTGCAAGGGAGAAGGTCATTGGAAGCGGAATTTCCCAAAGTACTTGGCGGATTTGAAGAACGGCAACATCAAGAAGAAAGGTATATCCGATATACATGTTATTGATGTGTATCTCACTAGTACTCGTAGTAGTGCCTGGGTATTTGATACTGGTTCGATTGCTCATATTTGTAACTCGAAACAGGTATTGCAGAATAAAAGGAAGCTAGCGAAGAACGAGGTGACGATGCGCGTTGGAAATGGATCAAAGGTTGATGTGATCGCGGTCGGCACGCTACCTCTTCATCTACCATCAGGATTAGTTTTATACTTAAATAATTGTTATTTGGTGCCTGCGTTGAGCATGAACATTATATCTGGATCATGTTTATTGCGATACGGTTACTTGTTTAAGTCCGAGAATAATGGTTGTTCGATTTATATGAGTAATATGTTTTATGCACATGCACCTTTGATAGATGGTCTATTCTTATTGAATCTCGATTGTAGTAATACACACATTAATAACATTGAAGCTAAACGTTTGAAATTGAGCGATAACTCGACCTATATGTGGCAATGTCGTCTTGGTCACATTGGAGTGAAGCGTATGAAGAAACTCCATTCCGATGAACTTCTTGAATCACTTGATTTCGAATCACTTAAAAGATGCGAAGCATGTCTAATGGATAAAATAACTAAGACTCCATTTTCTGGTATGATGGAGCGAGCTACAGACTTATTGGAAATCATACATACCGATGTGTGTGGTCCAATGAGTGTAGCATCGCGCGGTGGTTATCGTTATGTTCTTACCTTCATGGATGACTTGAGTAGATATGGGTATATCTATTTCATGAAACATAAGTCCAAAACTTTCGAGAAGTTTAAGGAATTTCAAAGTGAGGTAGAGAATCAGCGTAACAAGAAGATTAAATTTCTACGATCTGATCGTGGAGGTGAATATCTAAGTTACGAGTTTGGCGAGCATTTGAATAAATGCGGAATACTTTCACAATTGACACCTCCGGGAACACCACATCTTAATGGTGTGTCCGAACATCGTAATCGAACTCTCTTAGATATGGTTCTTTCTATGATGTCACTTACAGATTTACCGTTATCATTTTGGGTTATGCATTAAAAACAACCGCATTCACTTTAAATAGGGCACCATCTAAATCCGTTGAAACGACATCGTATGAATTATGGTTTGGGAAGAAACCTAAATTGTCGTTCCTTAAAGTTTGGGGTTGCAAAGCTTATGTAAAGAAGTTACAGCCCGACAAGCTTGAACCCAAAGTGGAAAAATGCGTCTTCATAGGATACCCGAAGGAAACTATTGGGTATACCTTCTATCATAGATCTGAGGGCAAAATCTTCATTGCTAAGAATGGATCCTTTCTAGAGAAGGAATTTCTCTCGAAAGAAGTGACTGTAAGGAAAGTAGAACTTGACGAGGTTGTTGAACCTTCTCTCGAACTTGCGAGTAGCGCAGCATCGGAAGTAGTTCATGTGGCGCCTACACCAATAAGAGAGGAAGCTAATGATGATGATCATGAAACTTCGGTTGAAGTTACTACGGAACCTCGCAGGTCAACGAGAACTCGTAAAACTCCTGATTGGTATGATCCCGTTATGAGTGTCATGTTGGTGGACAACACCGATGACCCTACGACATATGAGGAAGCAATGATGAGCCCAGATTCCAATAAATGGCAAGAAGCCATGAAATCCGAGATTGGATCCATGTACGAAAACCAAGTATGGACTTTGGTGGACTTACCGTCTGGCCGGAAGGCTGTCGAGAACAAATGGATTTTCAAGAAGAAAACAGATGCTGATGGTAATGTTACTGTCTGTAAAGATCGACTTGTCGCAAAAGGGTTTCGACAAATTCAAGGAGTTGACTACGATGAGACTTTCTCACCAGTAGCAAAGCTGAAGTCTGTGAGGATTATGTTAGCAATCGCTGCATATTATGGTTATGAGATATGGCAGATGGATGTCAAAACGACGTTCCTCAATGGAGACATTGATGAAGAGTTGTATATGATGCAACCCAAAGGTTTTGTCGATCCTAAAGATGCTAACAAGGTGTGCAAACTTCAACGGTCCATATATGGATTGAAGCAAGCATCCCGAAGTTGGAATCAACATTTTGATAAGGTAATCAAAAGCTTTGGTTTTATACAAACTTATGGAGAAGCTTGTATTTACAAGAAAGTGAGTGGGAGCTCTGTAGCATTCTTAATACTATATGTGGATGGCATATTGTTGATTGGGAATGATGTAGACCTTCTTGATAGTGTCAAGGATTATTTGAATAATAGTTTTTCAATGAAAGATCTTGGCGAAGCAGCTTACATATTAGGCATAAAGATTTATAGAGATAGATCGAGACGCCTGATATCATTGTCACAAAGTACATATTTGGACAAAGTTCTAAAGAGGTTTGGAATGGAAGATAGCAAGAAAGGGTTCTTGCCCATGTTGCCCAATACGACCTTGAGTAAAACTCAAAGTTCTGCAACGGCAGAAGATAGAGAAAGGATGAGTAAAACTCCCTATGCCTCAGCCATAGGATCTCTTATGTATGCCATGCTATGTACTAGACCCGACATTGCATATGCTGTTCGTTTGACTAGCAGATATCAAAGTGATCCAGGAGTGGATCATTGGATAGCGGTCAAAAACATCTTTAAGTACTTGAGAAGAACTGAGGATATGGTTCTTTCTTATGGAGGTGATGAACAGCTCGTTGTTAATGGTTACACCAACGCTAGTTGGAACACCGATCCGGATGATTCTAAATCTCAATCTGGATACGTATTTACTTTGAATGGTGCAGCAGTTAGCTGGAGGAGTGCAAAGCAAAGCGTTGTGGCGAGATCTTCAACTGAATCGGAATACATAGCTGCTTCGGAGGCTTCACAAGAGGCAATATGGATGAAGGAGTTCATTACAGAGCTCGGTGTGGTTCCAAGTGCGTTGGACCCAATGTCTATCTATTGTGATAACATGGGCGCCATAGCTAATGCGCAAGAACCAAGGTCACACAAGAAGCTGAAGCACATCAAGCTACGTTTTCACGCTATTCGAGAGCATGTCCAAGATGGTTACATAAAGATTTGCAAAGTACACACAGATCTGAATGTGGCGGATCTGTTGACTAAACCTCTCCCGAGGGCAAACATAACCAGCACCAAACCGCCATGGGTGTTCGGTATATTACCATGTAATCTAGATTAGTTGACTCTAGTGCAAGTGGGAGACTGTTGGAGATATGCCCTAGAGGCAATAATAAATATAGTTATTATTATATCTTTGTGTTTATGATAAATGTTTACATTCATGCTATAACAGTATTAACCGGAAACATTAATACTTGTGTGATTTGTAAACTAAAATAGAGTCCCTAGTAAAGCCTCTTTATAATACTAGCTTGTTGGTTAATAGATGATCGTGTTTTCCCGATCATGAACATTGAGATGTTGTTAACAACAAGATCATATCATTAGGAGAATGGTATGATGGACATACTCCTATAGATAAGCGTAGCATAAAGATCAAGTCATTTTAATAGTTCAATTGCTATAAGCTTTCTGATACATAGTAACCTAATTCCTTCGACCATGAGATCATGCTAATCACCATCACCGGAAGGATGCTTTGATTACGTCAAACACCACACCGTAACTGGGTGGCTATAAAGATGGCATTGAGTGTTCGGAAAGTATGGGTTGAGGCACATGGATCAAGAGTGGGATTTGTCCATCCATATGACGGATAGATATACTCTGGGCCCTCTCGGTGGAATCTCATCCAATTAGCTTGCAAGCATGTGACTGGCTCACAAGGGATCACATACCACGGGAACAAGAAAAGAGTACTTATCGGTAACGAGGTTGAACTAGGTATGCAAAGATACTGACGATCAAAACCTCGGATAAGTAAACTATCGTGAGACAAAGGGAAATTGGTATCATATGTAAGTGGTTCATTCGATCGCAAAGTAATCGTAGAAATATGTGGGAGCCATATGAATTTCCAGATTCCTCTATTGGTTATTGATCGGAGAAGTGTCTCGGTCATGTCCGCATAATTCACGAACCGTAGGGAGACACACTTAAGGATTCGATGTTGTTTAGTAGATATGGAATGTTAGTAGGGATACCGAATGTTGTTCGGAGTCTCGTATGGGATCCGGGATATCACGAGGAGATCCGGAATGGTCCGGAGAATAAGATTCATATAAGGAAAGTCCTATTTCGGAGTTCGGGAAAGTTTCCGATGATTTCATCGGAGAGGTTCTAGAAGGGTCTAGAAGGTTCACCGGTCCGAAAGGAGAATGGTCCATGAATGTGTCATGGGTAAGTGGAATGATTGGATCATGTCCAAGGTCACTTGGTGTTTGCATATGCAAGAGAGAAATAAAGCTCTAAATTGAAAGTCAAACGGGAAGTTTGAAAAGTCAAACTGGAACAATGGTTTCCTAGTGGGAGAAGAAACAAGTCCTCTCAATCCAACTTAGGTTTGGGTTTGGATTCAAACCCACCCCTCCCAAGGCTGCCCCTCCCTCTCATAAATAGAGGGGGAGGGCTGCCCCAAACAACACAAGTTCCAAGCCCTCTCCACGAGCCGCCGCCGAGCCACGCCGCCGCCGCCGCCCAGCGCTGCCGCCGCTGGTCTGTCGCCGCCTCCCTAGCCGCCGCCGACACCTCCTCCTCCTCCCGGATCTCTAAACCCTAGTTTTCTGGGAAACCCTAATCCACCATAACTCGCATCCAGCTTAGGCGAAGCCCTGCGGGATCTTCCCTCTACTTCCAACACCACGCCGTCGTGCTGCCGGAATCGCGAGGGAGAACTACAACCTCCGCTGCCTGCTGGAACAATGGAGAGGAAGGTCTTCATCGAGTACCGAACGTGTGACCGACTGCGGAAGCGCTGCCGGAACGCAGCGCCGGAAGGATCGTCTACGCGATCTTGAGATCAGCAAGTGTACGACTACATCACCCACGAGAATATGCTCTCGTTAACCGCTTTGGAATCTTCGAGGGTGAGTTCTTCTATCGACTCGTTGCTACAATCTAGTAGATAGATCTTGGCTTGTTTGTGTGCATGCGGTAGAATTTTTTTGTTTTCCATGCTACGAACCCCTACAACGGTTTAGGTTTTATTTTGTTAAGTTCAAATAAATATTGTGTGCATTTTGCATGAATTATGGATCCACCTAGTCCAGTCCACAGAGACCTAGATTCGGAACACTTGCTCGAGGATATGATTCACGATGTCGATGAGGGATCTCCCTTGAGGTATCTGAACTCATCTGGTGAGGGAGAGGAGACCAACGGACAAGAGGAAGAAGCCCATGGACGCATAACGCAGACCGACGAGGTATATATATATATATATGATGTCCATTGATCGTCACTAGATGTACCTAGTTGTATATATATTATGTTGACGAATATTTCTTCTCTTAGGCCTCTAAATCGAGCAAGAAAACCAAGCGCGACCTAGCCAAAAAGTTGCCACAGGGTACTGTTTATGAAATTACAGAGGTTTCAGGAGATGGCGAACCATTGGAACCAAAGAAAACAAAACAACTATTTGTACAACAATGCGGAGTTGTTGCTAGAGATCGCACCCCGATCACTGTTCGGGTGTGGAATAAGCCCAAAGTGGCAGAATGGAGTGATGCGTATATCGATGATAGGTTCAAAGTGGAACGTTTTAATGACCTAATGGCACATTTCAAGCTGCCAGAATGTGACACTGAGGACGAGACGGCTGAAATGAGAAAGAAAGTCAAGCAGTTTGCACTAAAGAAGATGGCCGAACTATTCAAGAACTGGAAGAAGTCATTATGGCAACAGTATCAGAAGTACAAGAAAATCCCATTATTCAAAGTCTATCTAGCGAAGCAGCAGCCTTACTAGGATGCATTTGTGATGTATAGGGGGTCAGGGAGTTGCAGAGGAGAAGTCAGAAAAAACAAGATAAATGCTGCAAAGAAGAAATATCACCATAACTTGGGGCCAGGGGGCTACGCGGCTGCCATGCCTAAGTGGGATGCAAAAGAGAAAGAGCTTCATGATAAAGGGATCATTCCAGAACCAATTCGCGAAGAATGGGATTTGAGGGCAAGAAATTGGTTCCTTGGGCATGTGAGTACATATGACGAACTTACAAGGGACCTTGTTTGTAGTGACGGGATAAAGGTACCGAGGGCTGCATGGCTAAAAGTGGTCAAAGATATTAAAGATGGAATAAAACAGTTTCATCCCGATAGAGAGAAAGACTTGCTGACCTTGGTCCTCGGGAATCGCGAACATACAGGACGAGTCCGAGGCCTTGACGGGAGTTTCACGTGGGAGACTGGGTTTCCTAAGGACCAAGGTACCTATAGAAGTCGAGCAAGAGCAAAGCAACGACGGGAGGAGGAGGAGGCAGACAAGTTCAAGCAGCTTCTAGGAAGACTTGACAAGTAGCAGCAGCAGATCGACGAACTTAGAGGAATAGCGCGCTTGCAGCAAGATCCTCCACTCGATATTACCGCCAACCCATCTCAGTGTAGAAGCAGCGTCGCTGAATCGGAGGTCCCGTCTAACGATGCATCCTATACAGATGGCAGTCCCGGCTACCCCGTGGATGGAATTAAGGAGCAGATACCTTGTGAGCTCCATAAAAAACTGAAAAACATATCTGTGAAGGTGGCGGTCGGATCAGCTTTGCCTTGTCCGCCTGACGCACGTTGGCATGGCCGTGAGATTCCACCTGGCTATGCTAAAGTCGGGGTGGATCAAATCGTAAAGGAGTGGGAGTCAATGGAGCTTGACATCCCTGGAAATGAAGGTGAGATCACACTCGGAGAAGTACTTGGTGGGATCATTCTCTGGGAAAAGAACAACATACGGTTTCCAGGCTCGGCTCCAAGGATAACACTAACGCCTCCGAGTCGTCCCAGGTATCCTTCACCTCCACTGAAGGGTTTCGCAGCATAGTAAATCAAAAAAATTCTACGGATGCGAACGGGAAAGCCAAGATCTAATCTAGGAGATGCAATCAACGAGAGGGATAGATGAGATCTTCATACCCTTGAAGAAATCGCACAGCGGAAACGTTCAACAAAACATGGTTGATGTAGTCGTACTAGCCGTCTCCTCCTCGCGATCCGATCCGATCCTATCCTCCTCGCGATCCGATCCGATCCGATCCTACGCCGCAAGTGGCGGCGCCTCTAAGAGATGCACACGTACGGTGACGCGACATATCCTCCTTCCTCGGTCCAGCAAGTGGGGGGGAGATATAGATTGGATCTGCAGCACGACGGCGTGGTGCTATGGTGGAGAGTTTCTGCAGCAGGGCTTCGCCTACACGCAGTCGGGAGAGAGAGAGAGAGAGAGAGAGAGAGAGGAAGGGCAGCAGCTGGCGGCTAGGGTTTTTTTGGGGAGAGGGGAGGGTGCGCCCCCTGCCCACCTTATATAGGGGCTGGCCGGCCCCCTTGGCCCCTCCTCCAAGCCCTAGGGTGGCGGCCCCAAGGGTGGAGTAGGGGGCAAGTCTCCCCGCTTCTAGAAGGTTTCCCTAGGGTTTCCCCTAGGGTTTGGCCAGCTGGGCCTATGGGGCCTTGTGCCCCTGGCCCAAAGCGGCCAGGGAAATCTCTCGTAGGCCCACGCACCCCTCTGACAAGTGGGGCCACGTTAGTCCCACTCCGGAAGCTTCTAGAACCTTCCGATACAATACCGAATACTCCGAAACGATTCCGAGATCCAAAAACTGCTTTCCTTTATATGAATCTTATTCTCCGGACCATTCCGGAACCTCTCGTGATGACCTAGATCTCATCCGAGACTCCGAACAAAAACTCACAAACCAATTATCCATTCTATCCTAGCGTCGAGGCACGTTAAGTGTGTGACCCTACGGGTTCGAGAATATGCAGACATGATCTTCTATCAATAATCAACAGCGGGATCTGGAAACCCATATTGACTCCCACATATTCATCGATGATCATATCGGATGAACCACGATGCCAGGATTCAATTAATCCCGTATATGTATTCCCTTCGTCACGCGATATTTAACTTGCCCAAGATTCAATCGTTGGTATCGGCATACCTAGTTCAATCTCGTTCATAGTAAGTACTTTACTCGTTCTGTAATCCGATATCACTTTGTGATTAACTCCTTAACCACGTGCTTGCAAGCGTTGTTGATATCGATTACCAAGTGGGCCCGAAGTATATCTCTCCGACTTGGGAGGGACAAATTCCATCTCGATACATACAACCCAACAAGTACTTTCTGATCACCTGAGAGACACCTTTATGATCACCCTCACATAGGATGACGTTTGATGACCTCAAAGCTTTGTTCCGATACCAAGGAGTTGTATTATCTCATGGTCTAAGGAATACAATATTTGACATAAGAAAAAGCTTCGCAAAGATGAACACGATGACACGATCTAATTGCTCTGCTTAATTTGGGTCTACCCATCATATCATTCTCCCAATGACATGATCTCATTATTAATCGACAACTCATGTCTATGGTTAGGAAACCTTAACCATCATTAATCAATGAGCTAGTCCATAGAGGCGTACTAGGGACATGGTGTTATTCATAAACCACACAAGTATTAAAGTTTCCGCTTAATACAATTCTAGCATGGAATATAAACTTTAAGATGAACAAGAATTATAACAATAACATCTTTATTATTGCCTCTAGGGCATAATTCCAACAGTCTCCCACTTGCACTAGAGTCAATAATCTAGTTTACATCTGGCAACAATCTAACACCCATGGCATTAAGGTGCTTATCATGTTTTGCTCGTGGAAGAGGTTTAGTCAATGGATCTGCGACATTCAGATTTGTATGTACTTTGCTAATCTTCAGATCTCCATCTGTTATAAAATCTTGAATTATATGAAACTGGCGGTTGATGTGCTTGGTCTTTGGATGATATCTTGGTTCCTTAGCCAGTGCTATGGTGCCAGTGTTGTCACACAATATCTCCAGTGGGTCCAAGGCACTTGGAACCACACCAAGCTCAGTGATGAAGTTCCTGATCCAAACTCCTTCACTTGACGCTTCTGCAGCAGCCATGTATTCCGATTCTACTGTAGATCCCGCGATCACGCTTTGCTTGCAGCTTCTCCATCTCACAACTCCTCCATTCAAAATATAAACGTATCCTGTCTGAGATTTAGAATCATCCGGGTCGGTGTCGAAACTAGCGTCGACGTAACCTTTTACGACAAGCTGCTCATCACCTCCATAGACCAAGAACATTCCTTTAGTCCTATTAAATACTTTAGGATGTTCTTTACGGCTATCCAGTGTTCCACTCCTGGATCACTTTGGTATCTGCTCGTCAAACTAAGAGCATTGGACACATCCGGTCTAGTACACAACATGGCATACATGATAGAACCTATGGCCGAGGCATATGGCACTTTGCTCATAGTTTCTCTATCGTTTACCATAGCTGGACACTGACCCTTGCTCAATATCTTACCTGACAACATGGCAAATGAACCTTTCTTTGCTTTATCCATTCTGAACCTTTTCAGAACTTTGCCTAGGTATGTACTTTGGCTTAAAGCTATTAGGCGTCTTTGTCTATCTCTATAGATTTTGATGCCTAGTATATAAGCAGCTTATCCTAGGTCTTTCATTGAAAAACATTTATTCAAATAACTCTTCACATCATTAAGCATACCAATGTCATTTCCAATAATCAATATGTCATCCACATATAGTACTAAAAATGTCACTGAGCTCCCACTCACTTTCTTGTATATACAAGCTTCGTAGCAATTTGGAACAAATCCAAAGCTCTTGATCACTTGATCAAAACGAAGGTTCCAACTCCGAGATGCTTGCTTCAGTCCATAAATGGAATGCCGAAGTTTGCACACCTTATTAGCATCCTTAGGATCGACAAAACCTTCGGGCTGCATCATATACAACTCTTCATCAATGTTGCCATTGAGGAACGCAGTCTTGACATCCATCTGCCATATTTCATAATCATGAAATGCAGCAATTGCTAATAAAATCCGAATGGACTTAAACATCGCTACGGGAGAGAAAGTCTCATCGTAGTCAACACCTTGAACTTGTCGAAAACCTTTTGCGACAAGCCGAGCTTTATAGACAGTAACATTACCATCCGCGTCCGTTTTCTTCTTGAAAATCCATTTGCACTCAACGGCCTTACGGTCGCTGGGAGGGTCCACCAAAGTCCATACTTGGTTTTCGCTCATGGATCTCAATTCGGATTTCATGGCCTCTAGCCATTTCTCAGAGTCTGGGCTCATCATTGCTTCCTCATAGTTCACAGGTTCACTGTCGTCTACCAACAAGACGGTTAAGACAGGGTTGCCGTACCATTCAGGAGTGGCACGCGACCTTGTCGACCTGCGACGTTCAGTAGTAGCATCATTCGAAGTTTCATGATCCTCGTCATTAGCTTCCTCTCTTGTTGGTGCAGACGGCATTGGAACAATTTCAGGTGCTGCGCTACTCTCCAACTCGAGAGAAGGTTCAATAACTTCGTCTAGCTCTACCTTCCTCCCACTCACTTCTTTCGAGAGAAACTCCTTCTCAAGAAAGGATCCATTCTTTGCGACAAACACTTTGCCTTCGGATCTGTGGTAGAAGGTATACCCAATCATTTCCTTAGGGTATCCTATGAAGACGCACTTGTCCGCTTTGGGTTCGAGCTTGTCCGGCATCAACTTCTTGACGTAAGCTTCGCATCCCCAAACTTTAAGAAACGACAACTTAGGTTTAGAACCAAACCACAGTTCATACGATGTCGTCTCAACGGATTTAGATGGTGCCCTATTTAAAGTGAATGCAGCAGTTTCTAATGCATAACCCCAAAATGATAACGGCAAATCTGTAAGAGACATCATCGATCGCACCATATCTAATAGAGTTCGATTCCGGCGTTCAGACACACCATTGCGCTGTGGTGTTCCGGGTGGTGTGAGTTGCGAAACGATTCCGCTTGCTTTAAGATGCGTGAGAAAATCATAACTCAAATATTCACCTCCACGATCGGATCGTAGAAATTTAATTTTCCTGTTATGATGGTTTTCCACTTCGTTCTGAAATCCTTTGAAGTTTTCAAACGTTTCAGATTTATGTTTCATTAAATAGATATACCCATATCTACTTAAGTCATCAGTAAAAGTGAGAAAATAGCGATATCCACCACGCGTCGAAACACTCATTGGTCCGCATACATCGGTATGTATGATTTCCAACAAGTCCGTTGCTCGCTCCATTATTCCGGAGAACGGGGTTTTGATCATCTTGCCCATGAGGCACGGCTCGCACGTGTCAAATGATTCAAAATCAAGAGACTCCAAAAGTCCATCAGAATGGAGTTTCTTCATGCGTTTTACACCAATATGACCTAGACGGCAGTGCCACAAATAAGTCGAATTATCACTATCTACTTTGCATCTCTTAGCCTCAATGTTATGGATGTGTGTTTCATTGCTTTCGACATTCAGAAGAAATAAACCATTCAAGGCGGGTGCATGACCATAAAAGATGTTACTCATATAAATAGAAAAAACATTATTCTTCGATTTAAATGAATAACCGTCTTGCAATAAACATGATCCAGATATAATGTTCATGCTCAACGCAGACACATAATAACACTTATTAAGGTTTAAAACTAATCCCGAAGGTAAAACTAAGGAGAGCGTGTCGACGGCCACCACATCAACTCTTGATCCATTGCCAACACGCATCGTCACCTCATCCCTTGCTAGCCGCCGTCTATTCCGTAGCTCCTGTTTCGAGTTACAAATATTAGCAACTGAACCAGTATCAAATACCCAGGCACTACAACTAGCGCTAGTAAGGTAAACATCAATAACATGTATATCAAATATACCTTTAATGGTGCTAGCCTTCTTGTCCGCTAAGTACTTCGGACAGTTGCGCTTCCAGTGACCCTTGTCCTTGCAATAGAAGCACTCAGTGTCCGTCTTAGGTCCAGACTTGAGCTTCTTCTTAGCAGGGGCAACGCGCTTGCCGCTGCCTTTCTTGAAGGACTTCTTTGCACCCTTACCTTTCTTGAAGGTAAGGGTCTTGTTGACCATCAACACATGATTATCTTTCTTGATATCTACCTCCGCAGCTTTCAGCTTAGCGAAGAGCTCAGTGATCGTATTAGTGGAACCAATCTGATTGTGAGTGACTACAAAACCTTTGTAGCTAGGAGGGAGTGATTGTAGAACTCTGTCAATCTTGAGCTCTTCTGGAATCTTGCAGTCCAGTTGCTCAAGATGTTGAGTGTAGCCCAACATCTTAATGGCGTGCTCACTAACGGAACTCCCTTCCTCCATCTTGTAGTTAAATAAATTCTTAGAGATCTCATATCTCTCAGAACAGGCCTGAGTCTGAAACATGGTTTTCAGTTCCTCAAGTATCTCAAAGGGCCCGGCGAACTCCTCAAAACAATTTTGAAGGTCTGATTCCATAGAAAACAACATGGTACTCTTAATCACTCCATAATCATCTTTGCGCGACTGATAAACAGCTTTTTCATCAGCCGGCGCATCAAAGGCAGGGGCATCACCTAGCGCTTTCTCAAGGACGTAGTCCTTTTGTCCGTCATCGAGAATGATTCTCAGATTGCGGAAACAGTTGGTGAAGTTAGACCCATTGTTCTTCAGCTTTTCTTTCTCAGCAAAAACGTTGAAGTTGGACTTAGCCATTTGATCTACAAAATTTGCAAGTACAATTTAGACTATGTTCATGATAACTAGTTCGACTTAATCAAATTACTAGATGAACTCCCACTAAATTCAACATCCCTCAAGTTGTTTAGTGAACACGATCCAAATTCACCACACCTAATCCGATCTTCACGAGAAGAGATGTGGTTTCAATGGTGGACAACAAAGTGTCGATCATACCATTCATATGACTCATGCTTAACCTTTCGGTTCGTGTGTTCCGAGGCCAGGTCTGTACATGTTAGGCTCGTCAAGTCAAACCCAAGTATTTCCGCGTGTGCAAAACTGGCTTGCACCCGTTATATGTGAACGTAGAGTTTATAGCACTCGATCATCACGAGATGCTTGAACACGACGAACTTTCGCAACGGTACATACATGTGGAGAACACAATTTTATCTTGATCTTTAAGTGAGGAATCATCTTATAATGCTATCATCGCGATCTAAGCATAATAAGATACATAAAAGGATAAACATCACATGCATATAATTTTATGTGACATGGTATAGCCAATCTCCGCGCAATGATCTCCATCTTGTGCGCGCCAGCATGATCTCCATCACTCCACCATGATTGCCTCCACCACGAATAGCAACTACAACTACTGCTAACTACTTAGCGATAAAGTAAAGCTATTACATGGCGTATAAGAAGTTGACACACAGGTCATACACAATTATAAAGACAACCATATGGCTCCTGTCGGTTGTGTACTCATCGACATGCAAGTCGTGAAATATTACAAAACATGATCATTGCATACAACATACACATCACGTCTTGGGCCATACCATATCACAAAACACTCCCTGCAAAAACAAGTTAGACGCCTCTACTTTGTTGTTGCATGTTTTACGTGGCTTATGGGAGTAATAAGCTAAGAACGATTCTTACCTACGGAAAGCTACAACGGTGATATTATGGTTGCTAACATCCGGTGTAAATCCCATGACTACTATAGTGAGATAAACTGGCATCCACCAGCCGCATGTGTGGAACAAGCCACACGTCAAGTGCGGAGCCGGTCTCGCGAACGAGGTCGCGTAAAGTTGGCCTAGACCGCTTTGATCTCACTATGCCGCGCCATAAGAAGTAAACAACAAGAGGCTTGCAACAGAAAACATCAACGCCCGCAACAAGCATGTTGCGTCCTACTCATGAAACAAATTTACGCATAGATCTAGCTCTGATACCACTGAAGGGTTTCGTAGCATAGTAAATCAAAAAAATTCTACGGATGCGAACGGGAAAGCCAAGATCTAATCTGCAATCAACGAGAGGGATAGATGAGATCTTCATACCCTTGAAGAAATCGCACGGCGGAAACGTTCAAAAGAACGTGGTTGATGTAGTCATACTAGCGTCTCCTCCTCGCGATCCGATCCGATCCTACGCCGCAAGTGGCGGCGCCTCTGAGAGATGCACACGTACGGTGCCGCGACGTCTCCTCTTTCCTTGGTCCAACAAGTGGGGGGGAGAGATAGATTGGATCTGCAGCACGACAGCGTGGTGCTATGATAGAGAGTTTCTGCAGCAGGGCTTCGCCTACACGCAGTCGTGAGAGAGAGAGAGAGAGAGAGAGAGAGAGAGAGAGAGAGAGATTGAGAGAGGAAGGGCAGCAGCTAGCGGCTAGGGTTTTTTGGGGAGAGGGGAGGGTGCGCCCCCTTCCCACCTTATATAGGGGGTTGGCCGGCCCCCTTGGCTCCTCCTCTAAGCCCTAGGGCGGCGGCCCCAAGGGTGGAGTAGGGGGCAAGTCTTCCCCTCCCTTCTAGAAGGTTTCCCTAGGGTTTGGTCGGCTGGGCCTATGGGGCCTTGTGCCCCTGGCCCAGAGCGGCCAGGGCACTCCCTCGTAGGCCCACGCACCCCTCCGACAAGTGGGGCCATGTTGGTCCCACTCCAGAAGCTTGTAGAACCTTCCAGTATAATACCGAATACTCCGAAACGATTCCGAGATCCAAAAACTGCTTTCCTTTATATGAATCTTATTCTTCGGACCATTCTGAAACCTCTCGTGATGTCCTGGATCTCATCCGAGACTCCGAACAAAAACTCACAAACCAATTATCCATTCTATCCTAGCGTCGAGGCACGTTAAGTGTGTGACCCTACGGGTTCGAGAATATGCAGACATGATCTTCTATCAATAATCAACAACGGGATCTGTAAACCCATATTGACTCCCACATATTCATCGATGACCATATCGGATGAACCACGATGCCAGGATTCAATTAATCCCATATATGTATTCCCTTCGTCACGCGATATTTTACTTGCCCGAGATTCGATCGTTGGTATCAGCATACCTAGTTCAATCTCGTTCACAGCAAGTACTTTACTCGTTCCGTAATCCGATATCACTTTGTGATTAACTCCTTAACCACGTGCTTGCAAGCGGTGTTGATATCGATTATTGAGTGGGCCCGAAGTATATCTCTCCGACTTGGGAGGGACAAATTCCATCTCGATACATACAACCCAACAAGTACTTTTCGATCACCTGAGAGACACCTTTATGATCACCCTCACATAGGATGACGTTTGATGACCTCAAAACTTTCTTCCGATACTAGGGAGTTGTATTATCTCATGGTCTAAGGAATACAATAATTTACATAAGAAAAAGCTTCGCAAAGATGAACACGATGACACAATCTAATCGCTCTCCTTAATTTGGGTCTGCCCATCATATCATTCTCCCAATGACATGATCTCATTATTAATCGACAACTCATGTCTATGGTTAGGAAACCTTAACCATCATTAATCAATGATCTAGTCCATAGAGGCGTACTAGGGACACAGTGTTGTTCATAAACCACACAAGTATCAAAGTTTCCGCTTAATACAATTCTAGCATGGAATATAAACTTTATCATGAACAAGAATTATAACAATAACATCTTTATTATTGCCTCTAGGGCATAATTCCAACATCCACCTCCACCTCCATCACCTCCAAGAAGCCCACCCCATGATGACTACGACCACCACATCCTGAGTCCATCTCAATCTCCGCCGCAGGTTCAGCAGTCTTCGCCGCCCGCTAAGGACAATAAGCGGAAGCGTGCTCCGTCAATGAGTACTAAAGGACGCGGCAGCCCAAAACGGAAAATGTCGCCCTCCAAACAGTGCATCATCAGAATCTTCCCATCAGACCTTACGATCATACTGATGCGGAATCTGCAGCGATATCAAAGGCCGAAGTGGCGGCGCATTTTGAGAAGAAGATGAAGGGAATATGCCGTGAGAAGCAATAGTAAAGTGTTTATTATGTGTATTCCAAGTATATGATAGATGTTTATTTTGCATGCTATAATTGTATTAATACGGAAACGTTAATACATGTGTGTTTAATAAACAAACAGAAAGTTCCTAGTTATGCCTCTCTCATAAACTAGAGATCATATGCGGGAACCATATCATTTCACTAATAAACATGTGATGTTTGATAACATCTTATATTGCTTGTTTAGCGCTTTATTAGCATAATAAGATGATCCCTCATTTAAATATAAAGATAAGAATGTGTTCTTCCTTTAGTATGCACCGATTATGTTTTCGTCGCTCCAAGACATCACGTGATGATCGGGTGTTCTTGGATCCACGACCATATATCGGGTGTAAAACAGTTACACACGCGAATACTAACGTTCTAACTTGGCGAGCCTAGCATGTACAGACATGGCCTCGGAACACGAACCAAAAGGCTAAGCATGAGTCATATAGTAGATATGATGCCCATTTGATGCTCGCCTTTGAAGCTACACCGACTCACGTGATGATCGGACTTGGTGTAGTGGATTTGGTTCATGTAATCACCAAAAAGGCACGAGGGATGTCGTTTTTGAGTGGGAGTTCATTCATAATGTGGATTAGTTGAACTCAATCTATCATAAACTTAGTCTAAAATTTACAAATTCTGTTGTAGATGGCACCACCTGCTTTTAATTTCAATGTGTTTATGGAGAAAGAGAAACTTGCAATGAACGGTAGCAACTTTACCGAATGGGCCATGAATTTGAGGATTCTCCTCTCTGCTGCACAAAAGCAATATGTGCTAGAAGAGCCGCTAGGCCCCCCACCTTTTGAGGATGCCCCTGACGAGGAGAAGAATGTCTATCAGACTCGTCAGGAGGACCACAACTTAGTTCATTTTGGCATATTGTATGGGCTAGAGCCGGAACTTCGAAAGCGTTTCGAAAACGGCAATGCATTTGATACAATGGGTGAGTTGAAAATGATTTTTGACACACATGCTGCTATAGAGAGCTACAATGCTTCAGAAAAGTTCTTTAGCTGCATGATGGAAGAGCACAACTCCGTTAGTGAGCATGTACTCAAGATGTCGGGTTATGCCGATAAGCTTGTGTCCTTGGGATTCCCATTGACTTAGGCATCCATCGTGTTCTGCAGTCTCTGCCACCTAGCTATAAGAGCTTCGTGATGAACTATAATATGCAAGGCATGAAGAAGTCTCTCCCCGAGCTTCTGTCAATGCTTAAAATGATGACCCTGCGATGTATGAAGAAGCGATGATGAGCCCGGATTCCAACAAATGGTTAGAAGCCATGAAATCCGAGATGGAATCCATGTATGAAAATCAAGTTTTGGAACTTGGTGGACTTACCTCACGACCGAAAGGCCGTGTAGAACAAATGGATTTTCAAAAGGAAAACTGATGCTGATGGTAATGTAACGTCTATAAAGCTCGAATTGTTGCAAAGGGGTTTCGACAAATTCAAGGAGTTGACTACGATGAGACATTCTCTCCCGTAGCGATGCTAAAACCAGCTAGGATTATGGTAGCAATTGCTACATATTTCGATTATGAGATATGGCAGATGGATGTAAAAACCACGTTTCTCAATGGTAATATTGAAGAAGAGTTGTATATGATACAACTAAAGGGTTTTCTCGATCCTAAGGATGCTAACAAGGTGTGCAAGCTTTAGTGATCCATCTATGGATTGAAGCAAGCATCATGAAGTTGGAATCTCCGCTTTGATGAGGTGATCAAAGAGTTTGGATTTGTCCAAACTTATGGAGAAGCTTGTATTTACAAGAAAGTGAGTGGGAGCAATGTGGCATTTCTGATACTATATGTGGATGACATATTATTGATCAGAAATGATATAGATCTTTTAAACAGTGTTAAAATTTATCTAAACAACAAATTTTCAATGAAGGACCTAGGTGAAGCGTCATACATATTAGGCATAAATATCTATAGAGATAGATCTAGGCGCCTAATAGGGCTATCGCAAAGTACATACCTTGATAAGATTTTAAAGAAGTTTAAAGTGGAAGATAGTAAGAAGGGGTTCTTACCTATGACACAAGGCACGACATTGAGTAAGACTCAAAGTCCGGCTACGGCGGAAGAAAGAGAGAAAATGGACAAAGTCCCCTATTCTTCAGCCATAGGCTCTATAATGTACGCCATGCTATGTACAAGACCGGATGTGGCACATGCTATTAGTTTGACTAGTAGGTACCAATCGGATCCAGGTTCAGAACACTGGAAAGCGGTCAAGGATATCCTTAAGTACTTGCGAATAACTAAGGATATGTTTCTTGTATACGGAGTTGAAGAAGAGCTCGTCTCTAAGTGTTATGTCGATGCTAGCTTTGACACCGATCCGGAGACTCTAAGTCTCAATCCGGATACGTATTTCTCATGAATGGCGGAGCGGTTAGTTGGAGGAGCTCCAAACAACCTGTGGTGGCGGGATCAACAACGGAGGCCGAATATGTTGCTGCTTCGGAAGCGGCCCAGGAAGCAGTTTGGATGAAGGAGTTCATATCCGAACTAGGTGCGGTTGCAAACGCGTTGGACCCAATGGTGATCTATTGTTACAACAATGGCGCCATTGCCAATGCCAAAGAGCCAAGGTCTCACAAGCATTCCAAGCATATTAAGCGCCGGTTTCACTCCATCCGCGAGCATGTCAAGGATGGAGATATAAAGATTTGTAAAGTACATATGGATCTCAATGTAGCAGATCCGTTGACTAAAACTCTCCCTAGAGAAAAACATGATCTACACCAGAACTCCATGGGTGTTAGATACATCACTATGTAACTAGATTATTGTCTCTAGTGCAAGTGGGAGACTAAAGGGAATACGCCCTGAGAGGCAATAGTAAAGTGTTTATTATGTGTATTCCAAGTATATGATAGATGTGTATTTTGCATGCTATAATTGTATTAATACGGAAACGTTAATACATGTGTGTTTAATAAACAAACAGAAAGTTCCTAGTTATGCCTCTCTCATAAACTAGTTTGTTGATTAACAAGATGATCACAGTTTCCTGATCATAGACATTGGATGTTGTTAATAACGAGATCACAACATTAGTGTAATGATGTGATGAACATTCATCCGAAGTATAGGATTGCAATCAAAGTCATTGAGTTTATATTGCTATAAACAACTTACGAAGTGATCCTAATCCTTAGACCATGAGATCATGCAAATCACTAACACCGGAAGAGTTTCTTGTTGACATCAAACGTCACACCATAACTGGGTGATTATAAAGATGACTTCAAAGTTACTAAAGTGTTATGTTGAGAATCATGGATCAAGAGTGGTATTTGTTCATCCCGATGACGGATAGATATACTCTGGGCGCTCTCGGTGATATCACATCGGTTAGCTTGCAAGCAAGTGATTTGATCACTAGAATGTTATATCATGGGAACGAGAAAAGAGTGCATGTCAGTAACGAGATCAAACTAGGTATGGAGATACCGACGATCGAATCTCGGACATATAATATATCGTGAAACAAACGGATTAAGATACAAGCGTAAAAGGTTCCGACGATCACAGGAAAGTCATTGTTGAATGTGTGGGAGTCAGTATGGATCTCCAGGTCCCACTACTGATTATTGATCGGAGAAGGGTATCGATCATGTCCGTATTATTCGCGAACCGTAGGGTGACACACTTAAGGGACACTGACATCCAGTTGGAGCAAATGTTTCATGCCGGAAATAATAACAAGCGTAGGAATTTATTTCACTAGATACCGAAACAGGTTTTCGGGTGAAATTGCATAAAGTGGTTTTGCATGTGAAATAGAATTCTAGCAAGGGGTTATAAGTGAATGTTTGTCATTAAAGTAATTGACAAAATTCTGAATAAATAAAAGAGTTTTATTTAATGAGAGTTTGCATTAAATTTGGTGGAAATTTAATAGCAAGTTTGAGTGGAATTTTGAGTGGAGGGAATTTAAAGGAATTTTGTGAGTGGAGTGTCCACCCACATGAAGAGGGGAGGGCAAGGGGGCAGCCCCCATGCGCCGGCCACCCCCTTGGGGTCCCCCCCTCTCCTATAAAAGGCACCCCCTCCTCACTTCTCACTCACACCTCCTCGTGAAGGATCTCTCTCCCCCTCTAGAATTTATCCCCCATGGTCTCGGACTAGCGAGATACATGTTCCCGGTGGCTATTCGGCAAGAAAGGGTTGTGCTTCCGCTGCATCGTTGGAGCGAGGAGGCGAAGGTTGCTCGGTGTCTTGTACGTGTGTGCGAGCACGGATGCGTTGCTGCTTTGCGGCACTAGGACTTCCTCTAGATCTTGAGATCGGCAAGAGATCGTCTATATCAACCATGAGTTCAACTCGTTAAGCTTTGTCGGTCTTCAAGGGTATGTTCTCTACGGATATACATCCGCCTGATGTTTGTATCTAATAGATAGATCTTGGTACATAGTTCCCATTGTAGGAATTTTTTTGTTTTCTATGCTGCGAACCCTACAGAAGAAACCCGAACCCGCTCCGGTATACACCGAGAAACAAAAGGCATATGCACTTGATTTTCTCAACACACCATCGCAATATGAGTTGCACCATAAGCCAGATGACTATCTACGCACACTTCAGAAAGAAGTGACGAAGAGCAAATCAAGTGCAAGCGGTAAAAAATCAGCAAGCATAGGTGCAAGCGGGACTAAAACTGCAATCAGTAAAAAATCAGACGTTCCCCTTCTCGGAAAACAGGCCAAACAAACGATCGCACCCCTCAAGGTGGTTTCACGAAACGTTCCACTCCTCGCACAACAGCCAGTAGATATGTCAATAGCTGCGGAGTTGGCGGCCATCATGGAAATTACTCTTGATGAACTGTTAGGCCCCCAACTCGACCATCTACCCAAGATGCCACTAGCCCCTAAATATGTCGCACGTGAGGATTTGGTCAGCAAAGATAGGCTGAAAGAACTGCCAACACAAATGCAGAATCTCCATCAATGGTACTCGGCGGAATCTAGTTAATAGCTAAAATTAATAACTAAGATCTGCGATTTTACGGATCATAAAGCAGGGAGAATATTTATCGTAGCCAATGTCCCACGTGAGTACCACTTCAGACCCAAAGAGGTCCATATTGAGTTTCCAGAACTGTTCCAGTTATACCATCTTGACGTCCTGGACAAATCCATACTCAGCTTCTATTGTCTGTAAGTTGTTGAATTCATTGTCTACATGTTCGATTTTTCAGTTGTTCAGTTCAGAACATGTAATTATCCTTATTATGCAGAATGAAGATGCTGGAATGTAAAAGAAAGAATCTATAATATCGGGTTTATTGACCCAGATAAAGTGTATATAACCACGAAAACCTTCTAAGGTTTCTACTGGAGCAAAATTTCTCTGACCACATACTGTTTCCTTACAATTTCAGGTGAGGGTCTTACTCTGTTGTACACATTCACTTTTGATTAGTCGATGCTAATAAGTGTAACTGATGAGTTACTGATGTATATATAAATATTTGCAGCTTCCACTGGGTTCAGCTAGACATTCAACTTGATAAGGGAAGAGTTGATGTCATGGACCCATCAAAGAGAAACCTGAAAGATTTCCGTAGCATGCAGGACATGCTACAGAAGTAAGTTTCGCGCTATATCGGTCTCTTTCGTTGATTTCCTGAGATATCAGGTAATGAATAACTCATTCATTTATTTTCTTCGTCGGGCAGGGTTTGGATCCGGTTCAAACGCGAGGTTACAGGTGTATTTAGTGAGAAGCTGACGTTTAAGACGGTCTCGGTAAGTAGCACGTGATATGTCCGCGCATATCTTTACTTCTAGTTTCAATACAATAATGATGCTCTAGATTATTATTTTGATTGAATTCTATTCTCGTAAAGTGCGCGAGGCAGCCACGGGGGTCAAATCTATGTGGGTTCGATGTTTGCGAGTTCATTCGCACGTTTACCACCGAACACAACGATTATAGAGTCAACGTAAGCAATGTATTCACACCATTATTTTATCGCCGTCACATTTTGTTATCATGATTGATATTTATATTGATCTCCTTTTTTTTATATATAGTTCGAGAGAATGCGGGATCAACTACTACCAGAGCAACGCGTACTAGCAATTGTGGAGGAGCTGACGGGATTTATTTTCAAAGAGATCGTAGACGATGCCGGAGAATTTAGTGTGAATAGGCGCTTCTGATCTCCATGTAATCGAACTATTTTGTGCTCTAGTCCCGGTATTTTGTGATCTCCATGTAACTATGTAATATTGTATATATTTGTATGCTCAATTTCGTAATACAAGTTATCTTATATATATGTAAGAACGTGTACGATATGTGGTAGCATACAAATATTCAAAAACCATTTTGAAATGAAAAATAAATAAACAATACAAAATGAAATCTCTGCCGCGATAAAGAAAATGACACAAAATCCTGCCGCGGCAGAGACCCACTAGTCCCGGTCCATAACACCAACCGGGACTAGTGGGGGTGCACCCTGAGCCCGCAGGGGCAGCCACGTGGACACCCACTAGTCCCGGCTGGTAACTGGGCCGGGACTAATGTTGGTCCTCTAGTCCCTCTTTATTAGTCCCGGTTCAAAAATCGGGACTAAAGGCCCTTACGGCCTGGGACTACAGGCCCTGTTTCCACTAGTGTTAGTTCGTTTCTTTTATATTTGGTCTTCTATTATTTTATTTTTGCGAAATATACTTGGTCTTTTATGGTTCCTTTTTAGTGTGCAGCAATAATGCAGCCGTTTCTCGCTGCTGACGTTAATCAATGATGTATGCGCGTGCGTCGTCATTCAACCTTACCGGAAGAGAAATGGCAGCACGCAAAGGATTCGTCGGACACAACGATATGCACACCGACGTGACTTGAGTTTGCGTAAACGTGATAACCAAAATGAAAACGTTGTTAAGACATGTCACTAACAAGTTGTCAGTTGTGGATCCCCAACCAAATATAGTGTCTCGTGATGATGACAGCACCACTCGCCATTAACACACCACCGCCTTGGCAGTTGTCACGCTCCTAATCAGAACTCATCCGTGTTTAGTTAGTCTCTGGCTCTCTGCGTCGGTGGCCTTGTGCGATCTTCAATTTCCCCTTCCTTTCGGTTTAGTTGCCCACCTCTTGACGTACGGCCTGTTCAGCACCATCATCAGGGCGCTCCACCGTATATCCTTCCTTCCTTGTCACACGTTCAAGCACCAGGACGCTGTGGATCGGTCTGTCGCGGTCTCATCCGTAGCTAAAATCTGGAACGGAGACACGGCGGGTACAGTGCGTGGGAGTAGCCAGTGGCAAGCTAAGCTCCGTGGTTAATAACTAACTAACAAGCCAACAACCGCCGAGGACGAGGTTAGGTAGGTGTACTGGTTTTATTTACGTAGCTGAATTGTTAAAGACCAGGCAAGGAAAGGCAGGTAGGTGCCACACCGAACAGAACCGCTTTTGCACGGCCGCGCCGCACGGGCTTCGTCCCGTTCAAAGATCGCGTGCAAAAGAAGGCCGGTATATATGTACGTACCAAGTTGATTATTCTCTACTAGCTAGGAAGGACAGACAATTAATTGATCCGGTCGCCGACTACCTCGTGCACCCAAACATTTTTTCTAGATTCTACTAGATGGATAGAGAGATTCCATGCCTCCTAGTCCTCGTGTATATGCGACAATTGATGGCTATGTAGGCGCTTAATAAGGAAAAAAAAAGATTAAATCGTAGCATGAGCCTGCACCTGCAATGCTGATGGCTAACGAGAGACGCTTACACACAATTAACGGGAAATCTATAGCGTCTGTCGTCTCTACAATGGAGAAGCCAAGCGCCCCTAAAAAAATCTTAAACAGCCGCAGCTCCCTCCATAAAACTAGCTGAGACGTAGTCGTGCCACATAAGATGATTGCTGAGTTAGAGAAGAGAAGAACAAAAAAAGACACCTGTTTTCTCTTAGCCAAGAGATTTTTTTTTTATCTACGAAACAAAAACCTAGCCACCGCCCTTGTCCGGCGTCGCCCCCATCGCGGGCGACAGGGACGATCTCCAGTCGCCGCCGCCGGACAGCCCGAATCCTTCTCCCTCCTCCTCCATGTCGTCATCGATGGCGTCGCCAGGTAAAGCCTGGGCGCTGGCGGCGGGGAGGGGGGCCTTCCCCCGCTCATGGAGGCGACAGCGCGGGCCGATGGCCATGGCGGGCGGCCTGCTCGGTGAGGGGCACGCCGGTGCGGCTTCTGCTGCGCGGAGACCTTGCGCCAGAGCGTGGACGGCGGTTGCTCCCGACGGCGGTGGTGACGACCTGAGCTCTGCTATGGTTTTGGGAGACGTCGTCGGGATGGTGGAGGCGACGTCGCGTCAGAATAAGGGTGCTGGAGCTCGATCCCCATCTCGGCAAGGCCACATGTGACGGCGCCGGCGAGCTGCTGGCCTGGTATCCTCTCAGATCTACGGATCTGGGGAGGGTGGTCTCTCCGGGCGCGGTCATTTTTCGACTCTGTCGTGGAGCTTCGGGAGTTGGAGGGCTGCTATTGCTGTTGTCTTCCCCTCGGCCGGCCGTGGTGGCGAGGGAGTGGAAGGGGATGGTACAAATGCCTTCCTTGTTAGGGTTTTGTATGGTCTTTTTTGAGATGTGACTGTCGTGTCTTGAAGATTCTTCTAGCCGGCCATGGTGGCGAGGGGAGGAGGCGGGTCGATGTGGCTTTGATGGTTGGGACCTTCTGCTCGGGGATCTTGGATTGGAGGTACTGCATGTTCTTCACCATCTCCTGCCTGCCCGATAGTCTGGAAAAGTCTCTTAGCTCGCACTCCTCGGGGTGGGTACTCCTGCGGTGTTCAAAGCCCAATGTGGCAAAGGTGGCGGCGGTGATTCGATGGTGGCTGAAGATGTGCTGCTTCTGGATCCGGTCCCGGTACTTGGGTGGTGACGATGAGGACAATGGGCTTGATCGCGATTTGAAAGTACGGTGTGTGGTCTTCTGGGTCCATGTATTTTTATTTTTTGTGTGGAGTCGTTGTAATCGGTTTCACCATTGCTGAAATTCCATCAGTTGATATCTCAAAAAAAAAGATGATCTTTTCGCACAATATATAACACCACATATTTAGAGATATCGGTTGCTGAAAATAAGACAAAAAATTAGACCATTATACATAATGTTTTATCATCAATCAAGATTACGTTGCCATGTATAAGATAAGACCGTCTTAACAAACATTATACATGCCCTAAGCGATCGTCTCCTCGGAAATCACTCAGATGAAAAAAAGTTGCCAAGCCCTCGATGCAAAGATTTGAAGCGTCGCAAGACCAAATCCGGCGATCAACCAAGAATTAGTGGAAACCGCCGGACGGGGAAATACCCTGGCATCAGCTCTAAGTGTCTGTATTGCACATTCCGTAAAGCCGCAGGCTCTTTGGCGCAAGGTCTAAGAGCTGTAAGGGTTCGTAGCATGAAAAACAAAAAAATTCTACCGCATGCATACAAAAGAAGCCAAGATCTATCTACTAGATTGTAGCAACGAGTCGATAGAATCACTCACCCTCGAAGATTCCAAAGCGGTTAACGAGAGCAGATTCTCGTGGGTGATGTAGTCGTACACTTGCCAATCTCAATATCGCGTAGACGATCCTTCCGGCGCTGCGTTCCGGCAGCGCTTCCGCAGTCAGTCACACGTTCGGTACTCGATGAAGACCTTTCTCTCCCTTGTTCCAGCAGGCAGCGGAGGTTGTAGTTCTACCCTCGCGATTCCGGCAGCACGACGGCATGGTGTCGGAAGTAGAGGGAAGATCCCGCAGGGTTTGCCTAAGCCGGTGCGAGTTATGCTGGATTAGGGTTTCCCGGAGATCTAGGTTTTAGAAGTCCGGGAGGAGGAGGAGGTGTCGGCGGCGGCTAGGGCGGCGGCGACGGACCGGCGGCGGCACGAGGCGGTGTCAGCGCGGCGGCGGCTCGTGTGCGGGGAGAGGGCCTAGGGCTTGTGTGCTTTGGGGCAGCCCTCCCCCTCTATTTATGAGAGGGGGCAGCCTTGGGAGGGGTGGGTTTGTATCCAAACCCAAACCCAAGTTGGATTGAGAGAAGGACTTGTTTATTCTCCCACTAGGAAACCATTGTTCCGGTTTGACTTTTCAAACTCCCGTTTGACTTTCAATTTAGAGCTTTAATTCTCTCTTACAAATGCACACACCATGTGACCTAGGATATGATCCAATCATTCCACTTACCCATGACACATTCATGGACCATTATCCTTCCGGACTGGTGAACCTTCTAGACCCTTCTAGAACCTCTCCGATGAAAACATCGGAAACTTTCCCGAACTTCAAAATAGGACTTTCCTTATATGAATCTTATTCTCCGGACCATTCCGGACCTCCTCGTGATATCCCGGATCCCATCCGAGACTCTGAACAACATTCGGTATCCCTACTAACATTCCATATCTACTAAACAACATCGAATCCTTAAGTGTGTCTCCCTACGGTTCATGAATTATGCGGACATGACCAAGACACTTCTCCGATCAATAACCAATAGAGGAATCTGGAAATTCATATGGATCCCACATATTTCTACGATTACTTTACGATCGAATGAACCACTTACATACGATACCAATTTCCCTTTGTCTCATGATAGTTTACTTATCCGAGGTTTTGATCGTCGATATCTCTGCATACCTAGTTCAACCTCGTTACCGATAAGTTCCCGTGATATGTGATCCCTTGTGAGACAGTCACATGCTTGCAAGCTAATTGGATGACATTCCACCGAGAGGGCCCAGAGTATATCTATCCGTCATATGGATGGACAAATCCCACTCTTGATCCATGTGCCTCAACCCATACTTTCTGAACACTCAATGCCACCTTTGTAGCCACCCAGTTATGGTGTGGTGTTTGATGTCATCAAAGCATCCTTTCGGTGATGGTGATTAACATGATCTCATGGTCGAAGGAATTAGGTTACTATGTATCAGAAAGCTTATAGCAAACGAACTATTGAAATGACTTGATCTTAATGCTACGCTTATCTATAGGAGTATGTCCATCATACCATTATCCTAATGATATGATCTTGTTATTAATAACATCTCAATGTTCATGATCGAGAAACCACAATCATCTATTAATCAACAAGCTAGTATTATAAAGAGGCTTTACCAGGGACTCTAATTTAGTTTACAAATCACACAAGTATTAATGTTTCCGGTTAATACTATTATAGCATGAATGTAAACATTTATCATAAACACAAAGATATAATAATAACCACTTTTATTATTGCCTCTAGGGCATATCTCCAACAGTCTCCCACTTGCACTAGAGTCAACTAATCTAGATTACATGGTAATTTACCGAACACCCATGGCGGTTTGGTGCTAGTCATGTTTTGCCCTCGGGAGAGGTTTAGTCAACGGATCCGCCACATTCAGATCTGTGTGTACTTTGCAAATCTTTATGTCACCATTTTGGACATGCTCTCGAATAGCGTGAAAACGTAGCTTGATGCGCTTTAGCTTCTTGTGTGACCTTGGTTCTTGCGCATTGGCTATGGCGCTCATGTTATCACAGTAGATAGACATTGGGTCCAACGCACTTGGAACCACACCGAGCTCTGTAATGAACTCCTTCATCCATATCACCTCTTGTGAAGCCTCCAAAGTAGATATGTATTCCGATTCAGTTGAAGATCTCGCCACAACGCTTTGCTTTGCACTCCTCCAGCTAACTGCTGCACCATTCAAAGTAAATACGTATCCAGATTGAGATTTAGAATCATCCGGATCGATGTTCCAACTAGCATCGGTGTAACCATTAACAACAAGTTGTTCATCACCTCCATAGGAAAGAACCATATCCTTAGTTCTTCTCAAGTACTTAGATGTTTTTGACCGCTGTCCAATGATCCACTCCTGGATCACTTTGATATCTACTAGTCAAACGAACAGCATATGCAATGTCGGGTCTAGTACATAGCATGACATACATAAGAGATCCTATGGCTAAGGCATAGGGAGTCTTACTCATCCTTTCTCTATATTCTATCGTTGCAGGACTTTGAGTTTTACTCAAGGTCGTATTGGGCAACATGGACAAGAACCCTTTCTTGCTATCTTCCATTCCAAACCTCTTTAGAACTTTGTCCAAATATGTACTCTGTGACAATGATATTAGGCGTCTCGATCTATCTCTATAAATCTTTATGCCTAATATGTAAGCTGCTTAGCCAAGATCTTTCATTGAAAAACTATTATTCAAATAATCCTTGACACTATTAAGAAGGTCTACATCATTCCCAATCAACAATATGTCATCTACATATAGTATTAAGAATTCTACAGAGCTCCCACTCACTTTCTTGTAAATACAAGCTTATCCATAAGTTTGTATAAAACCAAAACTTTTGATTACCTTATCAAAACGTTGATTCCAACTTCGAGATGCTTGCTTCAATCCATATATGGACCGTTGAAGTTTGCATACCTTGTTAGCATCTTTAGGAGCGACAAAACCTTTGGGTTGCATCATATACAACTCTTCATCAATGTCTCCATTGAGGAACGCTGTTTTGACATCCATCTGCCATATCTCATAATCATAATATGCAGCGATTGCTAACATAATCCTCATAGATTTTAGCTTCGCTACTGGTGAGAAAGTCTCATCGTAGTCAACTCCTTGAATTTGTCGAAACCCTTTTGCGACAAGTCGAGCCTTATAGACAGTAACATTACCATCAGCATCTCTTTTCTTCTTGAAAATCCATTTGTTCTCGATAGCCTTCCGGTCATCCGGTAAGTACACCAAAGTTCATACTTGGTTTTCGTACATGGATCCAATCTCGGATTTCATGGCTTCTTGCCATTTATTGGAATCTGGGCTCATCATCGCTTCCTCATATGTCGCAGGGTCATCGGTGTTGTCTACCAACATGACACTCATAACGGGATCATACCAATCAAGAGTGGTACGAGTTCTCGTTGACCTGTGAGGTTCCATAGTAACTTCAACCGAAGTTTCATGATAAACATCATTAGCTTCCTCTCTTATTGGTGCAGGCACCACAGGAACTACTTCCGGTGCTGCACTACTCGCAAGTTCGAGAGAAGGTTCAACAACCTCGTCGAGTTCTACTTTCCTTCCAGTCACTTCTTTCGAGAGAAAATCCTTCTCTAGAAAGGATCCATTCTTGGCAACGAAGATCTTGCCCTCGGATCTATGATAGAAGGTATACCCAATAGTTTCCTTCGGGTATCCTATGAAGACGCATTTTTCCGCTTTGGGTTCAAGCTTGTCCGGCTGTAACTTCTTTGCATAAGCTTCGCAACACCAAACTTTAAGGAATGACAATTTAGGTTTCTTCCCAAACCATAATTCATATGATGTCGTTTCAACGGATTTAGATGGTGCCCTATTTAAAGTGAATGCGGTTGTTTCTAATGCATAACCCCAAAACGATAGTGGTAAATCTGTAAGTGACATCATAGAACGAACCATATCTAAGAGAGTTCGATTACGATGTTCGGACACACCATTACGCTGTGGTGTCCCCGGCGGTGTCAACTGTGAAAGTATTCCACATTTCTTCAAATGCTCGCCAAACTCGTAATTTAGATATTCACCTCCACGATCATATCATAGAAATTTAATCTTCTTGTTACGTTGATTCTCTACCTCACTTTGAAATTCCTTAAACTTCTCAAAATTTTCGGACTTATGTTTCATGAAATAGATATACCCATATCTACTCAAGTCATCCGTGAAGGTAAGAACATAACGATAACCACCACGCGATGCTACACTCATTGGGCCACACACATCGGTATGTATGATTTCCAATAAGTCCGTAGCTCGCTCCATCATACCAGAAAATGGAGTCTTAGTCATTTTACCCATCAGACATGCTTCGCATCTTTCAAGTGATTCGAAATCAAGTGATTCAAGAAGTCCATCGGAATGGAGTTTCTTCATACGCTTCACTCCAATATGACCAAGACGACAGTGCCACATATAGGTCGAGTTATCGCTCAATTTCAAATGTTTAGCTTCAATGTTATTAATGTGTGTATTTCCACAATCGAGATTCAATAAAAATAGACCATCTATCAAAGGTGCATGTGCATAAAACATATTACTCATATAAATCAAACAACCATTATTCTCGGACTTAACCAAGTAACCGTCTCGCAATAAACAAGATCCCGATATAATGTTCATGCTTAACGCAGGCACCACATAACAATTATTTAAGTATAAAACTAATCACGATGGTAGATGAAGAGGTAGCGTGCCGACCGCGATCACATCAACCTTTGATCCATTTCCTACGCGCATCGTCACCTTGTTCTTCGCTAGCTTCCGTTTATTCTGCAGCACCTGTTTCGAGTTACAAATGTGAGCAACCGAACCAGTATCAAATACCCAGGCACTACTACGAGTACTAGTGAGATACACATCAATACCATGTATATCGGATATACCTTTCTTCTTGATGTTGCCGTTCTTCAAATCCTCCAAGTACTTTGGGAAATTCCGCTTCCAGTGACCTTCTCCCTTGCAGTAAAAGCACTCAGTATCAAGCTTAGGCCCAGCCTTGGTCTTCTTCGCCGGCGCGGTAACTTTCTTACCGCCCTTCTTAAAGTTTCCCTTTTTCTTAGACTTGCCTTGATTCTTGAATTTGGTGGTCTTATTGACCAACAACACTTGGTGCTCTTTCTTGATCTCCACTTCTGCAGATTTCAACAAGGAGAAGAGTTCTGGCAACGACTTGTCCATGTTTTGCATATTGTAGTTCATCACAAAGTTCTTGTAACTTGGTGGTAGTGATTGGAGGACACGGTGAAACCCCAAAGCATTAGGAATCACTATTACCAAGCTTTGAAGCTTGCTTGCGTGCCCAAACATCTTAAGCACGTGCTCACTGACGAAGCTGCCATCTTCCATCTTGTAGTTAAAGAACTTTTCAGAAGCCTCATAACTCTCAACTACCGCGTGAGCCTCAAATATCATTTTGAGTTCACAGACAATATCATGTGGGTCATGATTCTCAAACATTTTCTGAAGCTCCGATTCCAAACCATACAAGATAGCACACTGAACTGTGGAGTACTGATTCTTCCGAGCGAGGAAAACATTCTTTACCTCATCGGTAGCATTAGCTGCAGGCGGGTCACCCAGCGGTCCATCCAGCACATAGGTCAAATTACCAGCATTGAGGACAATCCTCAAATTGCGGAACCAATCCGCGAATTTGCTTCCATTGTTTTTCAACTTTTCTTTCTCTAGGAACGCATTAAAATTGATGGTAGGGGCCGCCATTGATCTACAACATATTTGCAATAGTTTAGACTAAGTTTATGACGAATTGAGTTCTAATTAATAGTTAAATTAATCTAGGTGAACTCCCACTCAAAACAATATCCCTCAAATTGTTATAGTGATCACACGAACCAAATCCACCACATCAAAACCGATCATCACGAGAGTTGATGTAGCTTCAATGGCGAACAATCAACATGTTCATCATATCTACTATATGATTCATGCTTTACCTTTCGGTGATCCATGTTCCGAGACCATGTCTGTACATGCTAGGATCGTCAAGATCAAACCTTAGCTTTCGCATGAGCAAATCTGGCTTGCTCACGTTGTATACACTCGCATAATCTAACACACCCGATCATCATGTGGTGCTTCAAAACAACGAGCTTTAGCAACGGTGCTTACTAAGGATGAACACTTTCAAACTTGAAATTTTGTGCTTGAGGGATCATCTTATAATGCTACCGCCGCAAACTAAGCAATACAAGATGCATAAAAGATTAACATCACATACAATTCATAATAGGTGATATGATATGGCCTTTCTTCTTGTGCTTCCGATCTCCATCTTCAAGCATGAACATGATCTCCATCATCACCGGTATGGCGTCAAGGTCATTGGCGTCGTTTCATGGTTGTCATCCACCAGCTTCAACTATTACAACTACTTTGAATAGACACGCAGGTCTTAACGGAATTTAAAAGACAACCATATGGCTCCTGCCGGTTGCTAACTTACAATAAGGAACATTGCATACATCATAT
The DNA here is from genome assembly GCA_916181665.1 of Avena sativa. Lineage (NCBI taxonomy): Eukaryota > Viridiplantae > Streptophyta > Magnoliopsida > Poales > Poaceae > Avena > Avena sativa. Next base: position 434,366,368 of record OV702280.1, read on the forward strand.
ATAATCACAATCATGGCCATATCACATCACAGCACACCCCTGCAAAACAAAGTTAGACGCCTCTAATTTTCTTTGCATATTTTACGTGGTTTGGGGCTTTTATTAAGTGTCGTTCTAACTTACGAACAAGAACCACAACATTGATGTTTGAACTATCAAGTGCCCGTTATAAATTGAATCTATACTATGATGGGAGAGACAGACACCCGTAAAGCCACTTATGCAATACAAGTTGCATGTTGAGCGTGGAGCAAGTCTCATGAACGAAGTCATGCAAGGTTAGCCCGGGCCGCTTCATCCCATCATACCGCAAGATGCAAATTACACAAAAAGCAATTGATAATAAAAGCACCACCGCCCACAATGACCATTGTGTTCTACTCGTGCAACAGATCTACATATAGACACGACTCTGATACCACTGTAGGGGTTCGTAGCATGGAAAACAAAAAAAATTACCGCATGCACACAAAACAAGCCAAGATCTATCTACTAGATTGTAGCAACGAGTCGATAGAAGCACTCACCCTCGAAGATTCCAAAGCGGTTAACGAGAGCAGATTCTCGTGGGTGATGTAGTCGTACACTTGCCGATCTCAAGATCGCGTAGACGATCCTTCTGGCGCTGCGTTCCGGCAGTGCTTCCGTAGTCGGTCACACGTTCGGTACTCGATGAAGACCTTCCTCTCCCTTGTTCCAGCACGCAGCGGAGGTTGTAGTTCTCCCCTCGCGATTCCGGCAGCACGACAACGTGGTGTCAGAAGTAGAGGGAAGATCCCGCAGGGCTTCGCCTAAGCCGGTGCGAGTTATGGTGGATTAGGGTTTCCCGGAGATCTAGGGTTTAGAAGTCCGGGAGGAGGAGGAGGTGTCGGCGGCGTCTAGGGCGGCGGCGATGGACCGGCGGCGGCGCGAGGCAGCGCGGCGGGGCGAGCAGCGGCGGCGGCGGGGGGGCTGCGGCGGCTCGTGTGCGGGGAGAGGGGCTAGGGCTTGTGTGCTTTGGTGCAGCCCTCCCCCTCTATTTATGAGAGGGGGGCAGCCTTGGGAGGGGTGGGTTTGTATCCAAACCCAAACCCAAGTTGGATTGAGAGAAGGACTTGTTTCTTCTCCCACTAGGAAACCATTGTTCCAGTTTGACTTTTCAAACTCCCGTTTGACTTTCAATTTAGAGCTTTAATTCGCTCTTACAAATGCATACACAATGTGACCTAGGATATGATTCAATCATTCCACTTACCCATGACACATTCATGGACCATTCTCCTTCCGGACTGGTGAACCTTGTAAACCCTTCTAGAACCTCTCCGATGAAAACATCGAAAACTTTCCCGAACTCCGAAATAAGACTTTCCTTATATGAATCCTATTCTCCGGACCATTCCGGATCTCCTCGTGATATCCCGGATCCCATCCGAGACTCCGAACAACATTCGGTATCCCTACTAACATTCCATATCTACTAAACAACATCGAATCCTTAAGTGTGTCTCCCTACGGTTCGTGAATTATGCGGACATGACCAAGACACTTCTCCGATCAATAACCAATAGATGAATCTGGAAATTCATATGGCTCCCACATATTTCTACGGTTACTTTGCGATCGAATGAACCACTTACATACGATACCAATTTCCCTTTGTCTCACGATAGTTTACTTATCCGAGGTTTTGATCGTCGGTATCTCTGCATACCTAGTTCAACCTCGTTACCGATAAGTTCCCGTGATATGTGATCCCTTGTGAGACAGTCACATGCTTGCAAGCTAATTGGATGACATTCCACCGAGAGGGCCCAGAGTATATCTATCCGTCATATGGATGGACAAATCTCACTCTTGATCCATGTGCCTCAACCCATACTTTCCGAACACTCAATGCCACCTTTGTAGCCACCCAGTTACGGTGTGGTGTTTTATGTCATCAAAGCACCCTTCCGGTGATGGTGATTAACATGATCTCATGGTCGAAGGAATTAGGTTACTATGTATCAGAAAGCTTATAGCAAACGAACTATTGAAATGACTTGATCTTAATGCTACGCTTATCTATAGGAGTATGTCCATCATACCATTCTCCTAATGATATGATCTTGTTATTAATAACATCTCAATGTTCATGATCGAGAAACCACAATCATCTATTAATCAACAAGCTAGTATTATAAAGAGGCTTTACCAGGGACTCTAATTTAGTTTACAAATCACACAAGTATTAATGTTTCCGATTAATACTATTATAGCATGAATATAAACATTTATCATAAACACAAAGATATAATAATAACCACTTTTATTATTGCCTCTAGGGCATATCTCCAACAAGAGCAGGTACAATAAAATCTACTCAGCAGGCTATAAGACATTCCACGCCATCAAAATCCTACCTGGAAGAGAGAGAAACGAAGAGAGAGAACGGAGCGGGTGCACTGCGTATTGCCCGGCTACAACACAGTATACGAGAAATTGCCATCCGCCTATAGCCCGATGCGGGCGATGGACACGGCTCCCCTGACGTAGCCAATTCTTCCTTTGAGTCACTGACATGTGGGTCCCACCTGTCAGCGACCCAAAGTCAGGGAACGACAGTGGTTCGCACCTCAAAGGATCTTAGTCCGCGGGCGATAGCACCGGCGCTTTGGATCTGGTGCGTCTCCCGTGCCTCTCTCCCTTCTTCCTCCACCACCACGCGCAAAATCCAGCATCCCCTCGTCCTAAATTGCTTCCTGCGCGCCAAATCGAAGAGGCCTCCAAAATATCCCCTAAATTGCCTCCCTAGAACTACCGCTCCAAATCATCCCCAAATCGCCACCTCCAAACCTCAAAGAAATGGGTCAGCAGTCCTACGCGTGCGCCGGCGCCTCTTGATCCAACGGCTTCTCATCTCGTCCCGACAGCGGCGTCTCAGCTTGTCCTGCCGCCGGTGCCTCCGTTCCTCCCGCCTCCGCCTCATCAGGTCCTGTCGTTGCCATTCCCGTCAACACATGGATCAGCCTTTTGGATCCCCCACGACCAGCAAGCATAGCAAGTTCTTCGGCTCAAGGTCCCTACTGGGCACCGCCTGCAGGCGTTGGTGACTGTACGTATCCTTGGCATATGGCTGAGAATATTGATGTCTCAGATCCGCAAGCATGGTATGCTTTTTTTTTATTCAGCTAATGCTCTGCCATATTATCTCAGTTGAGTTTTTATCTAGTATGATACTACGATTCGTTATTGTTTGCAAATAAAATGTACGATCCACCCTTCGGTAATGGACCTTGAATTAGTGCACCCATCATTGAATTTTCATACAAATTTCGTGTCCGACAACATCACATGTGCGACAGTCTAGTTCCTTGGTTAAGATGCTACTAATTTTTTGTACTTATTCTTTGTATATAGAAATGCTACATGGAGAAACAAGCTCTAGTTAGTTCTCAGTATAAGCATGTAATTTGTCTTATTTATTATTCAAAGAACATTGCAGACTGGTCCTACAAATTCATTAGCGAGTATATTTTAAAATAAATGTACTGAAGTATTGATTATTTTTTGCTTGAGCAGGGGATTGGATTCTCACCCACCTGGTGGTTTCCTTAGTTTTTTTAATAACACACCAAGCCACACACAAGCCGTGTGAAATGGAACTTCATTGCAGCCAATCAATTTAGGAGATGACACCAATGATGGCGATTGTAAAAGGATTGAAAAACGCTTGCCATGGACAAAAGAGGAGGATTGTAGATTGGTAAGATTTTTCTGCGTGCCGACTCCATGTGTTACACTACTCGCGCAAACATAACCCCTTCTAATAATATAGGTCGGTGCTTGGTTAAATAATTCAAACGATCCAATCCAGTCCAATTACAAGAAGAACGAGAAATATTGGAAAGATGTCGCTGCTATCTACAACAGTACTACCCCAAAAAACAGGGTAAGACATGACAAGCAAGTGAAGGATCGCGCGAAAATTAATAAAATGGTTGCATGGTTTTGTGCGAGTGTTTCAGGGAGAGGTTATTTGGGAAAACTGACTAAGGTACTTCTTATTCCTGAAATTTTATGTGCTGAATTATAAGATTATTCTATGCTGAAATTATTGAAACTATACTTCACATGTAGTCAACGGTCCAAATAACCATGCATGCAGTCAATGATACAAATAATCATGTAGTCAATTGTCTGACTGGAGTTAATTAGTGTAGATAACCATGCATAATAATTAGTTCACCAAATAATCATGATTCTAAATCTCAATCTGGATACGTATTTACTTTGAATGGTGCAGCAGTAAGCTGGAGGAGTGCAAAGCAAAGTGTTGTGGCGAGATCTTCAACTAAATCGGAATACATAGCTGCTTCGGAGGCTTCACAAGAGGTGATATGGATGAAGGAGTTCATTACAGAGCTCGGTGTTGTTCCTAGTGTGCTAGACCCAATGTCTATATACTGCGATAACATGTATGCCATAGCCAATGCGCAAGAACCAAGGTCACACAAGAAGCTGAAGCATATCAAGCTGCGTTTTCATGTTATTCGAGAGCATGTCCAAGATGGTGACATAAAGATTTGCAAAGTACACACAGACCTGAATGTGGCGGATCCGTTGACTAAACCTCTCCCGAGGGCAAAACATGACCAAAATCATACTCATCCTACCAACCCATCTACCTCACCCACCATGTCGGATGATCCTGATGAGCTAGCCCCATACAAAATCATGGAAGCCTATGTTGCTGAGCAGGACGTGCTAGATTCGTTTGCTGAGAGGCTCATGAGGAAAATCAAGGCTAGGCTCGGAGTGGGATCATCTCAGTGGCGTAGTGGTCGAAGGAAGCGCATCCAAAGGGACCATGTAGGTGCTCATTAGCGTCTGGTGGAGTACTACTTCGCTGAAAAGCCACTCTACCCCGAGAGTATGTTTCTTACATGATTCCGTATGAATAGAGACCTCTTCCTACGCATTGTGAATGCCCTTAGTCACTGGTCTCCCTATTTTACTTATAGGGCAGATTGTTCTGGCCGAATAGGGATCTCACCATTGCAAAAATGTATGGCAGCCATGCGCAGGCTAGCATACGGCACCCCTGCAGATGCCCTTGATGAGTACTTGAAGATTGGGAAGTCCACTGCATTAGAGTGTTGGGACAAGTTTGCACGGGGGTGATTGAGGTGTTCGGGGGGGGAGTACTTGCGACGCCCCAGGAAGGAGGATGTAGAGTGTCTACTTCTGGTTAATGAGTCTCGTGGTTTTCCTAGAATGCTAGGAAGTATCGACTGCATGCACTGGCGATGGGAGAAGTGTCCTTTAGCATGGAGGGCTAAATTCACCCGTGGTGATTATGGAGTACCAACGATGGTCCTAGAAGCTGTTGCTTCCTAGGACCTTCATATTTAGCATGCTTTCTTGGTAGTTGCTGGGTCAAACAACGGCCTTAATGTCCTCTACTAGCCCCCCTTGTTTTTTGTGCATTGAAAGGAGAAGCCCCCCAAGTTCAGTTTTCGGTCAATGGGAATGAGTACAACACTGGGTACTACCTTGCTGATGGTATATATACATAATGGGCTGCCTTCATGAAAACTACACCACTTCCCAAATAGTGAAGCACAAGTTGTTTGCGCAATACCAAGAAGGGGCAAGAAAAGATGTTGAGCGCGCTTTTGGGGTGTTGCAGTCCCGTTTTACCATTGTACGTCGAAATGCACTATTGGAGATATGCCCTAGAGGCAATAATAAAAGTAGTTATTATTATATCTTTCTGTTTATGATAAATGTTTACATTCATGCTATAATATTATTAACCGGAAACATTAATACTTGTGTGATTTGTAAACTAAATTAGAGTCCCTAGTAAAGCCTCTTTATAACACTAACTTGCTGGTTAATAGATGATCATGGTTTCTGGGTCATGAACATTGAGATGTTGTTAACATCAAGATCAAATCATTAGGAGAATGGTGTGATGGACATACTCCTATAGATAAGCGTAGCATAAAGATCAAGTCATTTCAGTAGTTCGTTTGCTATAAGCTTTCTGATACATAGTAACCTAATTCCTTCGACCATGAGATCATGTTAATCACCATCACCAGAAGGATGCTTTGATGACATCAAACACCACACCGTAACTAGGTGGCTATAAATGTGACATTGAGTGTTCGAAAAGTATGTGTTGAGGCACATGGATCAAGAGTGGGATTTGTCCATCCATATGACGGATAGATATATTCTGGGCCCTCTCGGTGGAATGTCATCCAATTAGCTTGCAAGCATGTGACTGGCTCACAAGGGATCACATATCATGGGAACAAGAAAAGAGTACTTATCGGTAACGAGGTTGAACTAGGTATGCAGAGATACCGACGATCGGACCTCGGATAAGTAAACTATGGCGAGACAAAGGGAAATTGGTATCATATATAAGTGGTTAATTCGATCGCAAAGTAATCGTAGAAATATGTGGGAACCATAAGAATTTTCAGATTCCTCTATTGGTTATTGATCGGAGAAGAGTCTCGGTCATGTCTGCATAATTCACGAACCGTAGGGAGACACACTTAAGGATTCAATGATTGTTTAGTAGATATGGAATGTAATTAGGGAGACCTAATGTTGTTCGGAGTCTCGGATGGGATCCGGGATATCACGAGGAGATCCGGAATGGTCCGTAGAATAGGATTCATATAAGCAAAGTCCAATTCTGGAGTTCGGCAATGATTCCGGTGTTTTCACCGAAATAATCTAGAAGGGTCTAGAAGGTTCACCGGATCGGAAGGGGAAGGGGGCATGAATGTGTCATGACTGAGTGGAATGATTGCATCATGTCCTAGGTCACTTGGTTGGGCGATTGAAAGGAAGAAATTAAACTCCAAATTGAAAGTCAAAAGGCAAGTTTGAAAAGTTAAACTAGGACAATGTATCCCGGTGGAGGAAGGAAAGAATCCTTCTCTCCCTTGATGACCCACAAGTATAGGGGGTGTATCGAAGTACTTTCGATAAATAGGAGTGTCGATCCCAACGAGGAGCGGAAGGTGTTAACTAGTGGTAAGGAGCTGGAACTCTCTATAAATACTTAGCAAATGGATTTTTAGTGGTTTTCTGATAAAGCAACAAAATAAAGTGCAAGTAATAAAGACAACGAGCAACTAGCCCAATCCTTTCTTAGCAAAGGACAAGCCGGTGGAAATACCTATAAGGACCAAACATTCTCAAGGACACATGGGAATTCCGTCAAGTGCTTTCGCTTCAAATAGTTGAGTACTCTTCTTTGGTGTTGTAAGTGTTGTGTGGGTGAACTTGTGCTAACATACCGACCTTACTTGGACTAATACATACTTGTGATTAAACCCCCTGCAAGCATCCGCAACTACAGGAAAGTAATTAAGATATAAATCTAACCACAGCCTTAAACTCTGAGATCCTACGCTCCCTTGTGCAAAGGTGTCCTAACAGGGGTTCAGGTTTCTATCACTCCGGCAACCCCACAATTAGTAGCCAAATACACAATGCATTCCCCTAGGCCCATAAATGGTGAAATATCATGTAGTCGACGTTCACATGACACCACTAGAAGAATAGCACCACAATTTAAATACTAAACCATTGAATAATAACTCAACACAAATCCACTACTAACAACATGACTTCTCCTATGTCCTCAAGAACTAAACGAACTACTCACGAGACATCATATGGATCAAGATCAAAGATGACATGATAATGGATAACAATCTGAACATAAACAACAATCCAATGGTTCCACTCACAAGCAACAACTACAATAGTAATCAACACCGGGAAAGTTCCCCCTAAGAACTAAAGCAATATCCAACACAATTGTTACAGCGGGATGGAGTGGTGATGATGGTGCTGGTGGAGATGATGGTGTGGATGATGATGATGATCCCGATGAAGCCTAGCTTGATGATGGTGTTGATGGCGATGATCTCCCCTCTCCGGGAAGGAATTTCCCCGGCAGAAATCTGTCTACCGGAGAGATCTTTCTCTCTCGGGTTTTTTCGCCCCGTAGAGGCGGCAGAAATCTATTTGTGGTTACTCCCCTGCTGTTAGGGTTCCGTAAGTAAGATACATGTGAGAGGGCGGAGTCGGGAGCCGAGAAGGTGGGCCACACCTGCCCTAGGCGCGGCCCAGGAGGGGGACCCGCGCCTAGGGGGTGTGGGCCCCCTATGGCCCTTCTTCGCCTCCCCTTCTGGCTTCCTCTGTCTTCTGAAAAATATAATTTTCCCATATTTTTCTAGTATTTTTCTGATCTGTGCGAAATTGCATCAAAACACCTCCTTTTCCGTCAGAATCCAGACTCCGGCAGTTCATCCTCCAAGAATCATCCAACATGCATAAACAGATGAAAATACATAAGTAATACCTCATAACAAGACATATATCAATGAATAGAGGCAAATTATGATATAGAATGGTGATGCAAATTGGACATATCAACTCCCCCCAAGCTTAGACCTTCGCTTGTCCCCAAGCGAAAACTGATCTCAGTAAACATGTCCATAGGTTTATGGAGTGAAGTGTCGATAAAAGAATACGGACAAGAAGCATCACACTTCCCATTGCACAACTCATAGAAGAAACCAACTCACCATTATATAACTTAGCTTCCAACAAGTACATGAGTCACAATAGAGATGCATAAAGATAAATCATAATTGGAATTGTCAAACTTCGTTCTTGGTCAGAGAACAGCTGGCAATCAGTTTCTCAAAAAGCTTTTTTGTAAAAGTTTTCAAAACAGGAGCACTCTTTGCTTAAAAAGGTTTTTCAATGAAGGCTTTCAAAGTAATACTCAATAGATAAGAGTTTTGTGTAAACAAGGAAGATAAATAACATGATTGAATAAATCACCATATGAATGCTTGAAACACAACAACTCAAATGTTTTCTGGAGATAGAGAGGAAGTAGGCTTACTGACTCAATTTGGAAGTAGGATAAAGGTCCCTTTATAGAGGGAAGCAGGGATTACAAGTCATAAAGAGCTTCCAAAAGATTATGGTACTTACTAGCTTTGAGCCCTCATTACCCCTATCATAGGCATCTTGAGATGATTAAGGTTAAAGTGAACAAGGATGGAGTATATGCTTGACGAAATATAAGTTGGCAATCTCATGTCCCTTGAATATAAGGGCCACTCATCATGCTACTCAACTTTAGTTACCGGTAAGTTCTTGTCATTGTAACTACATGCGTATCATAGACAACCGCCAACGGGGTACCCCTTTCACATGGTACAGGAGCTATCCCATAACCAAAATGACAAGGCAAGTAGACAATGAGCATCTCGGCGATCTTTTTATTTACTATGTGCATAGCTTTTTATTAAGGATGCTTCATAGAATGCTCATTATGGTGATGCTGCAAGTTTCCACCATGATTAGGCATGGCTTAGGCTAGCGGCCCAGGCATTTCTCTAACACAAAATACAAACTCCATGGACTTACAAGTTCCGTCTTTATTTCACACTGTTGACATCCACAAACAAAAGAGCACGATATAAATTGTGTACAAAGTACAGGTTCAATGTTGAAAGCGTTCCCCGTGACAGCACGGTTCTGCTAATTCCAACGTATAGGTGCAAGCATATACAACTTCGATGACACAATGGTTCAAGTCTATTAGGGGCAAAGAATAAGGTGTGCCATCAAGTTCATGAGAGCTTTTCTAACTAGTTTTCACATAACAAAATACTTTTTAATTCTAAAGATAGATGAAGCTTGAGAATTTTCTTGGAATAACAATAATGCTAATAGGTAGGTATGGTGGACACAAATGGCACAGGTTTTGGTTCAAAGGGATTGGAAATATGAGAAGTATGCCTTCTCAAAACAGGTTTTTAGCTAGCAAGGCTGGGTAGCAAGCAAGAGAGTTGAAAGAAACAAGCAAACATACAAGTAATAAAGCCAAACATGCAATCTTCCTTGAAGGCACAAAAGATCTTAAATAAAGAATACTAAGCTTATGAGCCAACAAGAAAGAAAATAAATGATACAAAATACCTGTAAGCTTTTTTCTTTTCCTTTCAAACCTCAAAAAGTGTTGCTACTGACCAGAGCTCGGTTTGCCAAAACCAATTTAGATTTACTCGATGCTCCCAAAGTGATGCCAATATTGATCAACAAGATCCATCATATAATAGAGATTGCAAACTAAAATAAGAAGTGCAAAACGTAAAAGATGAGACTTCTCATTAATATTCAATAAAGGCACTCACACCAAAGGATACATAGATAATCAACTAAAGGAGAGATACTTCCACATGCAAACCAATCTACAAGATAACCTCTCTACCAAAGATATGAATCCACTAAAAAGGTGAAAGATAAAAGATAATGATGGTGATACCGCGGCACTCCCCCAAGCTTGGAACAAGCCAAGGGGATGCCAAACCTGATGACGAATTACTCCTTCGGTGGTGGTGGTGTTCTCTTGATAAGCTCTTCAATAAGTTTCTTCAAATCCTCAATCTCAAATGTTAGAGTACGAATCAACTCTGAATTCTGCTAAATGCGGTTCATGATCATGTCGGACCGAGAATCCCAGTTCTTGTTATTCTTTCCCCATTCTTCTTTCTTAGTGTGGTCCTTCCCTGCATGGTTAGAACGAGTGGTACGAGGAGGAAGTGTCCGTGGAGCGAGGATATGACGTGGAGTTTTCCCTCTTGTGGACATCCGTGCTGTCCTCCTAAGCTTGGTAGGTTTCGCCACCACTCCAATGCTTGCGACGGTAGTGCGGGTGTCTGGATGCTTGTCCTCTTCCCTGTCTTCTTCAACCCCAACCAAGATCTCCTCCTCCTTGGGGTTTTGAGGATCATATTCTTCTGGCTTCTTGCCTTTATCGTTGGCGGAGACCATGGTGCTGTAAACTTGAGAAGATTTCCTGACAGAAATAGAAAAAAACAAAAACACGATGAGAACTCGATACAAGAACCTCGGGGATCCGAGGGGGTTATATATTACGAAGTTTCAATGCATAAGGAAGGTGCTGATACGAAAAAAGAAGCGGAGACGGGGCTCGGGGGATCACACCCCCCTCAGGCGCGACCAACTGGGGCCCGCGCCTGGGGTGGGTGTGGCCACCTCGGCCTCCGTTTCCTCCTCTGTTCCGTCTCGTAATATTCCATATGCATTAAAAACATCAAAAATATAAAAAGATTAGGCTTGCACGAACCTTCTGTTTTCACCACTTTTACCTATTCAAAGACGGACTCTGCGGACTCCTTTTCTCCTTCCCCTGGAAATTTCTTTCTTCACAAGGAAATACACAAACTTCAATGGCAACATTAGTGTACACAAAAACAATAAACCTTTAGGTTCACACTTCAACTGAAATCCATCAAAACAAAGGCTTCTGTAAGAGGCAAATGCAAATGATGGCAGAAATCTGTCAAAACAGACCACCAGGTAAAGATTGATTTTTTCGAAAACCTTCTGTTGCTCAAATCAAAAAGTGCAGAACTAATGAAAGTTGGGTAACAAATTGGAGAACAAGCTTAGAAAAATGCAGCTCCATCCAACGTACTGAGCTTCCTCGCGAATTTTTACAATGCATCACAAAAATATGTCCTAGGACAGCCACTTTTCACAACTCCTCTACTTCACAAAAGTAGTTGGGAAAAAACTCTTGGGTTATCTACCAACAAGTACTTTTCTTTAATGCTTTTAAGTTAGTCTTGAAAATTTCAAAGATGCTCACATAAGAGATAAATATTTCAAGTGAAAGAGAGCATCAAGAAGCAAATAACCAACACATTTGAGTCTAACCCACTTCCTATGCATGGGAGTATCATGAGAAAATGAATTGTTGAAACAAAAAGCCACTAGCATAGGAAGACAAAAAATATGCAACTTCAAAGCTTTCAACATAAAACGGGGAAACTTAACATTATTGACATGCATAAAACCACGTTTCCCTCTCTCATAATAACTTCCAGTAGCACTTTGAATAAAGTTGACAATATAACTGTCACTAGCAACAACTTTATCATCAGAATGAACATACTTAGAGTCATCAAAAAGAGGTCCAAGGTCATAAACTGGATCAATAGAAGCAAGTTGTTCTATCCTAAAATACTTATTAGGCAAGCTATTTTCATAGGGAGCTTTAGCAAATTTGGAAAAGTTAAACTCATAAGAATCTCCATAAAACTTAGTTAAAAATTTCTCCTTCTTATAATCTATAATAGCTCCACAAGTGTTCAAGAAAGGTCTACCAAAAATGATAGGACAAGTTTTGCTAGCTGCTGAATTAAGCACTAGAAAATCAGCAGGATATTTAATCTTACCACAGAGAACTTCCACGTCTCTTACAATATCAATGGGGCAAATGGTTTCCTTATTAGCAAGGTGAATAACCACATCAATGTCCTCAAGCTCACAAGGACCAATCTCATGCATAATTTCCCTGTAAAGCTCATAAGGAATAACAGTAGAACTAGCACCAATATCACATAAACCATAGTAGCAATGATCACCAATTTTAACAGAAAGCACAGGGACACTAGCTTTTCTAGCTTTACTAGGATGAGAGATAATATTAGAAGCGTCTTCACAGAATACAGTGTGCTCATCCTCTATATTTCTAGTGACAGGGTCTTTTATAATAGCTAACACAGGCTCAATATTAATTTGCTCACCAAGCTCCACAGTTTTCATTGTACCTTTATTATTTGCACTAATAATCATAGAATACTCCTTTACCTTAGCTAGGAAAGGAACTTTCTCAACATGAGGTTCAGGCACAATATGATTAGTAGTTAAACTTCAGTATTTCTAACAGGAACATGACTAACAACATCTTTATAAGGTGCATGGTACTTATTCCACTTCTTCTTGGGAATATCTATGTAAGATGCAAAGGCCTTAAAACAGTTGGCAATAATTTAGGAATCAAGACCAAACTCATTGATAATATCATGGAAGTCATCAGTTCCAGTAAAAGATTTTATGCATTCACAATCATAGTTATACCTGACTTTCTTCCTTTGTCATTCGCCCAAGCTTCAGCGTTATCTTGAATACGGTCTAGGAGATCCCATTTAGCTTCTTCCTTCATACGTGTGAATGATCCATCACAAGAAGCATCTATTAAATCTTTATCATGAAGAGAAAGCCTAGCATAAAAGTTATTGATAATAATATTATTAGGGTGTTCATGAATAGGACACTTAATCATTAGTAACTTCAATCTCCCCCAAGCTTGAGCTGTACTCTATCCATCACGAGGCAAAAAGTTATATATAAGATTTCTATCTTTATGAATCTCACTGGGAGGATAAAATTTAGAATAAAAGAGAGATGCCATCTCCTCCCATTTCATGGATTGTCCATTCTTTAGCAGCTTATACCATTCTTTAGCTCTCCCTTTCAAGGATATGGAGAGTAACTTCTTCTTCACCTGTTCAGTTGTGATACCTGCACACTTAAACAACCCGCATAATTCATGGATAAAAAGCAAGTGATCACCAGGATGGACAGTTCCATCTCCTAAATAATAATTATCCATAACACGATCAACAATACTTGTAGGTATTTTAAAAGGATCTATCTCAACAGGTGGTGGTTCATCTACTACCCTAATAGTGGTAGTAGTTTTCCCAAACAGAAAATCAAGTGGGTTATCCATATTGGAAACAAAGCAACAAACATAAACAAAAGCAATACTCAAAGTAGAAGTTTCCCTTACCAGTTCCACTCTTCAATAGCGCTTCACTCCCCGGAAATGGCGCCATAAAATAGTCTTGATGATCCACAAGTATAGGGGGTGTATCGCAGTACTTTCGATAAATAGGAGTGTTGATCCTAATGAGGAGCAGAAGGTGTTTGACTAGTGGTAAGGAGTAGGAACTCTCTGTAAATACTTAGCAAACCGATTTTTAGTGGTTTTCTGATAAAGCAACAAAACAAAGTGCAAGTAATAAAGACAACAAGAAAGTGGCCCAATCCTTTCTTAGCAAAGGACAAGCCGGTGGAAATACCTATAAGGACCAAATGTTCTCGAGGACACATGGAAATTTTGTCAAGTGCGTTCGCTTCAAATAGCTGAGTACTCTTCTTTGGTGTTGTAAGTGTTGTGTGGGTGAACTTGTGCTAACATACCGACCTTACTTGGACTAATACATACTTGTGATTAAACCTCCTACAAGCATCCGCAACTACAGGAAAGTAATTAAGATATAAATCTAACCACAACCTTAAACTCTGAGATCCTACGCTCCCTTGTGCAAAGGTGTCCTAACGGGGGTTCAGGTTTCTATCACTTCGGCAACCCCACAATTAGTATACAAATACACAGTGCATTCCCCTAGGCCCATAAATGGTGAAGTATCATATAGTCGATGTTCACATGACACCACCGGAAGAATAGCACCACAACTTAAATACTAAACCATTGAATAATAACTCAACACAAATCCACTACTAACAACATGACTTCTCCCATGTCCTCAAGAACTAAACGAACTACTCACGAGACATCATATGGATCAATATCAAATATGATATGATAATGGATAACAATCTGAACATAAACAATAATCCAATGGTTCCACTCACAAGCATCAACTACAATAGTAATCAACATCGGGAAAGTTTCCCCTAAGAACTAAAGAAGTATCCAACACAATTGTTACACCGGGATGGAGTAGTGATGATGGTGCTGGTGGAGATGATGGTGTGGATGATGATGATGATGATCCCGATGAATCCTAGCTTGACGATGGTGTTGATGGCGATGATTTCCCCTCTCCGGGAAGGAATTTCCCCGGCAGAAATCTGACTGCCAGAGAGATCTTTCTCTCTCGGTGTTTTCCGCCCCGCAGAGGTGGCGGAAATCTATCCGTGGTCGCTTCCCTGGTGTTAGGGTTCCGTAAGGAAGATATAGGTGAGAGGGCGGAGTCGGGAGCCGAGCAGGTGGGCCACACCTTCCCTAGGCGCGACCCAGGGGGACCCGCACCTAGGGGGTGTGGGGCCCCTATGGACCTTCTTCGCCTCCCCTTCTGACTTCCTCTGTCTTCTGGAAAAATATAATTTCCCCATATTTTTTGGCATTTTTCTGATCTTCGCGAAATTGCATCAAAACACCTCATTTTCCGTCAGAATCCAGACTCCGGCAGTCATCCAACATGCATAAACAGATGAAAAGACATAAGTAATGCCTCATAATAAGACATATATCAATGAATAGAGGCAAATTATGATATAGAATGGTGATGCAAATTGGACGTATCATCCCTCCACCAGAAGCCAAGTAGGAGAAGGAGTTGGGAAAGGATTTAAACTCCCCTCTCCCAAGCTGCCCTCCCTCTCTTAAATAGAGGGGAGGGGCTGACCCTCAACACACAACACCACCACCCCACCTCCAAATCGTCGCCGGCCACACTTCCTCCTCTCCGGCCTCTAAACCCTAGATCGTCGGAAACACTAATTCTCCACCATAACCTGCTCCGGCTTAGGCGAAGCCCTGCAGGATCTTCCTACTTCTGACACCACGCCGTCGTGCTGCCGGAATCGCGAGGAGAGAACTACAACCTTCGCTGCCTGCTGGAACAAGGGAGAGGAAGGTCTTCATCGAGTAACGAACGTGTGACCGACTGCGGAAGCGCTGCCGAAACGCAGCGCCGGAAGGATTGTCTACGCGATCTTGAGATCGGCAAGTGTACGACTACATCACCCAGGAGAATCTACTCTCGTTAACCGCTTTGGAATCTTCGAGGGTGAGTGCTTTAATCGTTGCTACAATCTAGTAGATAGATCTTGGCTTGTTTGTGTTCATGCAGTAGAATTTTTTTGTTTTCCATGCTACGAACCCCTACATGCACGTCTATGATATAGAAAGAGTGTTGGAAAGATCATGCTAGCTTGTGTGGTTCTCCATAATATGATAGTTGAAGATGAGAGAGAGCAGGCCACCATTCATATTGACTTGAATGAGAATCCAGGGGCTTCATTTGCTCTGCCTCCTAAAGTGAATGTTGGTGGTAACCTATGTTTCGCCGATGTGCTGCGTAGAAAAGGTACTATTCGTGCTCGTCCACAACATACCCAGCTCAAAAATGATTTGATCGAGCTTATTTGGCAGAGATTTCGAAATAGCCGTCATAATTAATCGTGGTAGGATACTAATATCTGCATGTTCCTATTGTTTTTTCCTGTAACATTGAGTATGAACATGATATCTTATATGCATTTTTATTTCAGGACTAGGCTCTGATATGGTGATTGCTGCTGATGCTACTTACATGTATGCATTCTCTAATCTGAACTTGTTCTTTTTATTAACTAAAGAGCACTCTATTAACATGTGCTTGCTGGTACATGTTGTCAGTTTCATTTGTCTAAATATTTACCATATTGTCTTTGTTTCCTTTCACAAACAGTGACCAAGATTAATGATGCAAACGGATGGTTGCTCCTTCATACCGAAGTTCCAACTACATTCTGTCACTTTTGTTGTCGTCTAAATGAAACATTTTCTTTCAGGGAGATTTTACTTAGCATTTTGGTTGGTTAATGATTTCCTATAAAGACTGTAAAGTCCAAGTGTCGATGTCATGGTGCTATGTACCTCCAGGATGTTGCTTATCATCTTCTAAATCGGCTTGTTTGCGAGAGACCTTATTTGTTGCTTGCTTATTAATTAATTTCGTGTGGTGTATTATGATGAAGTGGATGATATAGATATGTATGTTACTTGAAATGGCTACAAAGATACATTTCACTGTGGATCACTACAGCTCATATGCACATGTAGTTATTAAATACTTAAATCATGTCTTCTAGCTAGCCTAATAGACAACCCATTATACTATACTGGCTATAAGCTGACTCTAAGTGACATGGCATGAAGTTATAGCCAGCTGCCGACTTTGTTATTAAACTTGCTCTAAGGAGTGTCTCAGACAAACATATCATGAAGCAGTACAAAAGGGAAACTCAAAGGGTTAGTGGTGTCTCAGACCAACATATCATGACCCCGTATCACCTAACTTGTTTTTGCTAGCGGTTGAAGGGCTATCGTGCTTGCTCCAACATAGGGGGACAACGGATAAACTCAAAGGGTTAGTGGTGTCGGATCGAGCGTCATCCATAAATCATCTCTTATTTGTAGAGACAGTCTTTCATTCTTTATAAAGGAAACCAAGAAACAACGATAGAATCGGATGAGACACCCCAGTTATATTATACAGCAACGGGACTCCGCATAAATGGAGATAAGTCATCTGTTTTCTTTAACAAAGGTTGTCCAAATGGGGTGAAATCAGTGGTAAAAGGTATCCTGCAGGTTACTAATGCATCTCTAAATGAGAGATGTTTGGGTCTTCCTTTTAATGTTTGGTAGATCAAAAAATGGAGGCCGTAAATACCTGAAAGATAGAGTGCGGAAGAAAAATCAAGGGCAGCTAGAATTTATTCGTATCTAGGGGCAATTGTGGCAGAATCTGGCCCTGTTTTTGCTACTATGTCTTATTTTAAACTTCACAAGGGTCTATGTGAGCATATAAACTCCTTTATTAGGAGATTTTGGTGGCAAAGTAAAGAAGGAAAAAGGAAGACTTTCTTGGTATCATGGGATATAATGATTCAACCAAAATATATAGGAAACCCCGGTTTTCATGATAAGAAGATTGTTATTTAATATTGCTATATGTTGGCTCGTTAAGCGTGGAGGATCTTGCATGACGCAAAAACGTTGAGTGGGAGAGTTCTAGAAGTTTCCTATTTTGCACAAGTCGATCTTCTTGATGCGATTCTCTTGGCAGTTCTCTGCCACAAGTCTGGCGAGTGGTACACGAAGGAATCGCCGTCTTGAAACACATATTACCAAGGAATGTAAGGTCTATGAGCATTTGCAATCAGAACCGGACTCCAAGGAATGAACATAAGTAGAGAATTACCACTCGGGGGCATTCTGAACTAGTGAAAGTTTTAGATTTTATTGATCATAATTCATAACACAACTAGCTGGAGGGTGGGTTGTCTGTAGGCAATTTTTTTGTCATGCGACGCACATGAAGTCATAAAGATCCCTCGGAAGTTTGGTTGCCTAGAATTTTTAGCGCAACGGTATTTTTACTACACGTTCAGCCTATTTTATGCTTATTTGGACGAAGATAAGGAGAGAAGTTTGGACAGGTAATTTGCCGACGACATCTAATGCAGCTAGAGAAGCAAAGAACTAGTGTTCTCTTTGGAAGATTAGGATTCCATCGAGAATTCAAGTATTCCATCACGTGCGGTGTGCCGGGATGCAAAGGGAAAGTTTGTAGGAGCCTCGGCGAGGACGATCATTGGTGTTTCTGACCCCTCTACTCAAGGCGATGACATGTGCTGGATCTCTGATTTTGGCGGAGGAGTTAGGTATAGAGAAGGGTTCTGAATCAGGATGCTCACCTGATGGCTAGAAACTCGATATGCTGCAAGTTCTGGCGTAGAATGTGGTTCTTGGAACCACGACAATTTGTACCTATGTTTGCACAGTTGAATAAAGGTCTCCACTTTTCCCCTCAAAATAAATAAATAATCAATGCACCAACAAAAGGGGCAACTGAAACAGAACAGGCCGCCTCACGGAATTGTGTTTGATTAGGAAGCAGCCCAACAGGCCAATTGTCAAAAAAGAGAAGCCCAACAGGCCAACACTGAGTTGAACATTTGCTCGGCAAATGCCGACGGTGTAGATTCCATGCGACTGCCTGGAAGTGTATAGCTACAACACTGCTTTCACCAGAAGAAGAAACAATGTACAGAACCGTTCCGCGTGAGATATCGAGTCCACGCCACGCCAAGCAAAGCTTCGTTCGTGCTACACGAGAAACCGTTCAGCTGGCATACTCTCGTCCTCAAACTACCTCCTATTTTTTGGCTACGGTAGTCATTTGGCTCACCGCTGCAAACAAATCTATTACGAAAATATATAAAAAATAATTTAAACTTGTGTCTGTGCATAAGTTTTCCGGAAAAAAATATTTTATATAACTTGTGTAGAGAGACAAAAAAAAGGAAATTGCTAGGCGTCCCCCGGACAATGGGAGAGCTCCCATCGTCCTGCTTTTCGTGCTGACACGTGTCCATTTGCTGCAAAACATCCCGCGTTTGCTGCATATTGCTTCTGAAGTAAAAAAAAAGTTCGTTTTAGAAATAGAACATCTCGCCGGAGACCTCGCCGGAGACCATGCAGCAAAAAAATTGTGCTAATGCAGCAAAACCGTCTTTGCCGAAGACATCGTCGGAAACAACTCGTTGATGACCCTCGCCGGAGACCATGCAGCAAAAAAAGTTTTCGGTGAAGTCGGTTTTGCTACATTAGCATAATTTTTTTGCTGCATGATCTCCGGCGAGGTCTCCGGCGAGACGTTCTATTTCTAAAATGAACCTTTTTTTGCTTCGGAAGCAAAAGCGGGGACATATGTAGCAAAAGCGGGCCGTTTTACAGCAAAATAAAATTTGGGGCGATTTTGGGGGAGGATCCATATCATTTTCCCAAAAAAAAAGTCTAAAAACAATCATTTTCCTACAGTGTTGGCCTGTAGAGAGACAAAAAAAAGTTTGTTTTCTCTAAGGAGTTGTACGCAAACACAAAATGTTTGGGTATACATGCGAATATTTTTTCAAAAAATATGTTCCCAAACAATAGTTTCATCTACAGTAGTGAGCTGAATTGAATTCCAGCGCCAGTTTATTTTTTCTCTTTTCTCCTATGCTTTTTTTTTAAAATCAACCATTATATATTAAGCATGCAATCCGTCTCATTAAAAGCTTTCGGTCTCTTAGGTACCCTGGTAAGGAAAAAGAGTGCGTCTGAAAATTGCAGCCCCTCAAACAATCGTTACATCATCTAGAAGGAAGAGTTTGCAAAAGTAAACTAGAAAGCTCATCGACCCAATTACAAGAGACTTTTGAACTAAAGCACTCCCTAGCTAAAGAATGAGCAACCCTATTGCATTCCCTCCCACAATGGTTGAATTCCACATTCCCAATAGATCCAGAAGTTGTGACAATCTTGGCATAAACAGTTGTGGCTTCATTCCAAATTAGTTCCTGGCCCAAGCACAAATCATTGACTTCCTGGCAATCAGTTTCCGCTATACTAATTGATTTGTAACCTAGCGAATTAGCAAGTTGTAGTCCATGCAACATAGCCAATGCTTCCGCCATGGCTGTAGACGCAACACGGGAAATAAGGGTCGAGGAGGCAACAACAAAGCCACCCTGATTATTGCGAATTATGACCCCGGAAACGCCCGAGTGATCCTCCACTGAGAAAGCAGCGTCGGCATTTACCTTGAGATAATTAACTCTTGGTTTTCTCCAAACCTTTTTCTCTTGGGTGGTTCCAGGGAAGTTTGCCTTTGCTAAATTTGCCATAATAGCCAAGAGAGACGTAGCAAAATTTCAATTTCTCCTTTGCTAGTTCTAGGTCGATCGTGAATTAAGTAAGTTCTAGGAATCTATGACCGTCAAATTTGCAGCGTGATTTTTTTTCCCCACGAAACATAAAACGAAGCAACAGCTAGCACGTCATGTTTTCCATAAAATTGTGGCCAGTACCAAATCTGCATTACCATCTCGGTGCGATTGAGACAAGGCAGGATCTGGACAGCGATCAGATCTCTCTTTAATCACATCGATACGTATCGATCGGTGCATTAACGTGTGTATCTGGATCTCTCGAGCCTTCCATTTTTATCATCTTTTTATTACCAAAGGAAAAAAAAAAAGCCTCCCCATCGTGCGTGCGCTGCGCCCATATAAGCCGGAGTGCTCGTGGCGGCGTTGCGACGAAAACGCCGACAGTCTTCGTACGGCCGCCGGAGCAGTACGTGCGCCCGGCCGGCCGTTGCCTGAGAAGGCGGGGCCGCGTAGACACGGTCCAGGCCAACGGTCAACAGCCGAGGCATCCGAGGAGGAGCGGACCGGGGCGGGGCCCTCCACCACGCGCCGGACGTGACAAAACCGCACCGGCCGGACGCAATCACTGACCAGCTGCGCCCACGCCACGCCAAGCCACACTCTTTCTGTCCTTCACTCCTAGCTCACTCCTGTCCTGATCCCTTCCCCACCTCGCGCCGCCGTTCGGTTCCGGCCATGGCCTACGGCGGTGGGATGTCGGCCGTGGACGCCATCCTCGCGGAGGCGGCCGACTTGGTCGCGCTGGAGCAGATCGCGAGGCTAAACACGGCGCACCTCGATGACTCGGCCGCGCTGCCCTCCAGCCTCGAGTCCCGCTTCCGCAAGCTCAAGTCCCTCCCCACCGCCGCCCCCGCTCCTCCGCAGCCCGTCAAGGCCCTGGCTCGCAGCGTCACCGCGCCGCCGCAGCGCCGGGAAGATCCTCCTGCCGCCGACCCGCCCCCGCAAGCGAACCCTCCCGCGCCTGCGCCGGAGGAAGCGCATATGGAGAAGCAGAGCCCTCCCCCTCCGCCGCAGCCGCAGACTTATCCTCCGAAGACGGCCGTCCCCGCGGTCCGGGAGGAAGACGAGGAGGAGGAGGAGGACCTGGAGCGGCTGTTCGGGCCACGGCGCGGCCGGCCGACGCTGAAGGAGCGGAACAGGCGGAGCCACGACGACTCCCCGTCCCCGCAGCGCCTGGCGTGCTGCTTCCCCTTCTCCCCTAAGAAGACCCCAGCGACCAGGAGAAGCAGCAAGACCCACGCCGGAGGGGACCGGGACGACGACGACGACGTGCTCGGCATCAGCACCGGCGAGTGGGGCGACGAGAACAAGCGGATCGTCACGGGGCTCAAGGAGGAGCAGCGCAGGCTCAAGAAGGCGCTGGAGGAGCAGGTCAAGGTGAGCAGGGAGACGGCCAAGATGGCGCGATGGGTCAAGCAGGCCTCCGCGCGCATGACGCACACGGATGCCATCGACGACCTTCTCAGCGACCTCGACGACGACGACGTCGAGCTCAAGTGAACGGAAATCTGCTCTGCTTCGCTCGTCGTCTCCCGGAGCTTCTGCTTTCGTTTTCAGACAAACTATGAAGATGTTTAGGTTTACAATGCATAGTAGTTACTTATATGAGTTGAACTTCAGAGAGAAGGGTATAAATTTTACTTTTTTTGTGTGTGCGTGTTTGTGTGCATGAGACGGAGGAGCAGAGATAGATGTATGAAGCTTACTCTCTTACAGTTTGTTCTTCCGTCCCTGTTTTCTTTAATCTAAATATACAGACCAGCTTGTAAATAGGTTCGGTAGAAGTTGGACACAACTGGGTGTGCAAAGTAACCTGAAGAACAATGGCAGTAAAGGTGACAGTTCAAATGATTAGAATATCAGCAACAAGACTTGACGATTCAAGAGATTGTAGTACGCAGACAAAGAAATGACATTGGCAGAGCTAATTGATTTCATAGAATTTCCAGTTTACGGTCTGTCTTGACAATTTAGAAGATTAGAACAACAGCAATGAGAACTAGAAAATGCAAAAGATTGTACAAACTATGAAGGTGTTAAGGTTTTAGTGTGTAGTAGTCATATGAGTTGAACTTCAGATAAAAGTGACTCTATTGCGGTTTGTAAAATCTCTGTCCCTTTTTCTTTGGTCTGAACTTACAAACTATAGCCACCATGACATGCACACACTTGCTTCTAAAACAATTCAGTAGAAGCTGGGCACAACTTGTGCCCAAATAATTGGCAACCGGAAGAACAATGGCAATAAGATTGTACTAGTACATAAACAAACACAGGACAGTGACGCAAGAAACACAGGATGTGACACTAGACCTAATTGATTGATCCTGTTTCGGGTTTACAGTCCGTCGGCTGAGAGCAGAAGGAATGTATAGTAAAGACAAAAAGGTAGCTATAGGAAAATGGTTACAAAGAATTGTCTTAGCTGTCTACTTCAAAAAAAAAAAAAGATGCTTGTTTACATAAGCTATCCTTGGGTGAAATAAGTGTTATACAAGTCAATGCTCAGAACACACCTAATATTGTCTTTATCGTGAAAAGGATGCAATGTGACTCAGGAAGACATAAATACATGGAACCTGCAAAGCGTACGAGACACTTCACCATCTCCACAGATATTTGTATTCCCATCTCACTATCATGGTTTCAAGTTCTCTTCCAAACCCTTCCTAGTTCTGATGCCTGAAAGTCTTGCGTAACTGTTTCCCTGACAATGGGACCTGCACTTCAGTACGAAGACAATGGGTTGATCCTTCGCTGTAAATGAATGTAAACAGCAACCAGATGTCTGTTTGTTTGTTTGCTTTTTCTTACCTGCATTCTGGAGCCAGAAATATGCAGAGCCACCGTATAATATGACTTTCTGCCTAACCTCAAAACTCCAGTCTAGCAACTGTCAGTGTTTGCCTGCTCATTGTTATCGTACAACAGAGAACCTCCAATGTAAAAATGCTAGAGGGGAATTCTCCAGATTCCATGAATTTGTCATATGCCGCAAAATGCATCATGTGGATCAGAACTTCCTTTGTGCAGTGGCTGTTGTCTGATGTTCTGCCATTCAAAAACAGGGCCAAAGAATCAATTACTACTGTTGAGGAAACAGTGTCAAAAAAATTCAAATGAGGAAGTGATAAAAGAACATCTGCTCAACTTCTTGTTATGCTTCATAGACAAGGTACTATTTGAGCTATTTCATCAAATTCAGCTGTGAACTATAAGCAAATCTAAAATATATTTGGAGCAACTTATTGCAAAAGAACATTGTACAGTGTTAAGAGATTAGGATAACTACTTATATGCAAATTTCAGAGTAAATAATATCAGCTCACTTACATTTACTCTTACAAGATACCCATCAAGCATGTGCAGACGAAGTAGGGATTCTCGAAGTTATAGACATTGATGTATCAGCGACTTCAGACTTATCAGGGTCTCAATTTCAATAACCTGCCAAAGCATGCATCAGCAAATACATCTTCGAAAATAAAGAGGACAGCTGCAAAAGAAACACTTACACCCCATTTGTTCCATTGTAACAGTGGCGTCATGCAACATTTCTCTAGCTTTTCTATCTGGGGTACAACCAGCACGCTCCATTTCATTATATACCTCTGAAACCTATTCAAGAAAATGAGCAAATGTAAGATCGCCGAATTGCCTGGCACATAGATATCTCTAATGTTTCAAAATCTCAATGATTCATACTCCCTCGGTCCGGAAATAAGTGACTTGAATTTGTCTAGATTCGCATGTATCTATACACTAAAACGTGTCTAAATACATGCGAATCTAGTCAAATCCAAGCAGTGGCGACTCCAGGTTTCAGAGGGTTGGTACTCATTGTGAAGGATGGTATTCATTTGCCAAAAATGTCACAGTTTTTGCTAAAATTTTCGCTATTTTATTTAAAATAATATTGTTTTCTCAAAACCATTGGTATTCACTTGAATACCAAGGAAGACCCCTGGCGCCGCCCCTGAATCCAAGTCACTTATTTTGGGACAGAGGGAGTACCTTTTTTAGGAAAACAAGCCCTACAAGATATATAAGAACCCAGATTTGAATCTCAAATTTATCCGGAAAAATACATTTTAGTTAATAAGATATTCTTAATTAGCACCATATTTACCAGGATAATCAAATCTTCGTTCTCTAAGGAGAGTTGCGTGAACCTCTTTTAACAGTTACAGTTAAGAGCTAAAAAATGCACCTTATTTTGACCAACAAGGTTTTCTTTTTTGCAAAAAAGCATGGATATTTAAGCTACTGAAGTAACAGAGAGTAGAAATATAGCAGGAGAACCTTTTCAAATCTTTTTACTCTCATGAAAGCCTTCATAAGTGTAGTGTAAGTCACAACATCTGGGCTCATACCCTGAGAAAGAACAAGCACTGTTACCAGATAGTGGAGAGAAAGTTAAATCATGGAAGCAAACAAGAATCCATAAAAATAACAGCATTCTCATTCAGGAGAAACTGAGAAAGTACATACACTGTCCTTGATATGCTGGAATACAGCTAGTGCCTCCAAATGCCTTCCAGCAGTACTAAAAGCATTTATTAACAAATTCAGCATAACAAGATTGGGCTCAATTCCTTCTGCCTCCATTAACTGAAGAACACTTACAGTTTGTTCACACAAACCCTGAAAAGTGATAGCCATAAGAACATGATGCTCACAAGCTGAAAAGTACAGATGGATATTGATGGTTCAGAGACCAACTAAGCTTCTTCTCAAGGCGAAGGGGACTAAACTAACAAAGCTAGAACAATAATTCATGTACAGTTTCTGTGTCCAAATCCCAAATAATAACTACACACTCTTGTATAATCCTGGGTGAGCTGAAGCGCTAAACCAGATGGAAGAATAGTTCATGTAAATCGTCTCACTGATGATAGGTGACACAGCATGCAGAAACTATTATGATGAAACCCATTAAGGTTCTTCGTACGAGAAAAAAACTACAACATCAAATGTATTTGTAGATCTCTATATCATTTACAAACCTAAAGGAGCAAGTATGCCAAATTGCTTGCTCTTGGGAAATCTCCATTCAGATATAGCGCTATAAACCACATGAAAAGAAAAAGAGGAACTTCTTGCAGGTTCGCTCACTTATGATTTCTGGATAACACAAAATGTAAAATGTACTACATAGCAAACATAATATTTATCATGGCAGTTTTATTACTTTGATGTAACACATTTGAATAAAAAAGTTGGACTTCTAGTGAATTATTTTTGTGGATTTTCATTATATCAGATAGTAGAACCGTGGCTTGTTTTATTAATTGTTCTAGAGATTTATAATCATTGTTTTGACAGGAAAATTTAGCATGCACTGGAAAAATTAAAAAGGCAGCATCAAAACATTCAGTTATGCAAAGTTAATTTCCTCCATGTCAGCAGAACTAACCTGTTGAGCATAAGCATTCGCCAGGACACAGAAGATGCTAGGTGTAAGCCGCAGTTTTTCAGCTTTAAGAGCAGCTACACACTCGCGGGCATCACGAAAATGGCCATACTGCCCGTAAATGTCAACCAAAACTGCATATACAGCACCACTGTCCTTGAACCCTCGATTCTTCATTTTATCAAACAGCCTCTTGAGCTCATCCCACTTCCCTTGCTCCCCTAACCTGCTGATGATCGTAACGAAGATCTTCGGGTCAGGGTACATCCCTTCCTCCTGCATCACAGCGAAGTATCGCAGAGCGCGCTTCATGTTCCCAACCCGACAGTGCCATCGAATCAGACAATTCCACGTAGCGATATCCGGCTTGATCCCCTCCGCACGCATTTTCTCAAACACCTTGCGCGCATCCGCTAGCTGCCCATACTTGCCGAACGTGTCGATCAAGCCGTTGTATATCTTGACATCGAGCCTCACCCCGACCTCCTGCATCTCCATGACGAGGTCGGTGGCCTTCTTCCACATGCCGTTGTCCCTGTAGAGCCGCACCAGCGTGGTGTACCCGGCGGTGTCGAGCCGTATGCCGCGGCGCTTCATCTCGCCGAGGACCCACCACGAGTCCTCGAGGCGCCCCGCGCGCGCGTAGGCGTCGAGGAGGAGCATGTACGTGCGGCGGTTCCGCGGGACCCCGTCGTCGGCCATCTGGAGGAGGAGGCGGTCGGCGAGGCGGAGGTGCGCCCGGGCGAGGAGGCCCTCGAGGAGCGCGTTGTAGTGCGCGGCGTCGGGGTGGATCCCCTGGTGGCGCATCTCGAGGAGGAGCGCCTCGGCCTCGAGCGCGCGGCCGGCGCGGGCCAGCGCCCGGATGAGGCGCGCGTAGGCGGCGGCGCTGGCGCGCATCCCGGCCGCCTGCATGTCCGCGAGGAGGTGCAGGGAGCGGGAAAGGTCGGAGCTCGCGTGGGACTGGATGTCGCGGTCGTAGGACTCCCACGGACGCTCCTGGTGGTCGTTTGCCGCGGTGGAGCAGCATGCAACGGAGAGGGTTACGCCGCCGCCGCGGAATCGGCAGCGAAGAGGCAGAGGCTGCAGGAAAGGAAGCTGGAGCGGCGGTTGAATGTGGCGGCGAACGAGGTAGTGGACATCCATGGAGATTTGAGCGCGCGCGCGCTCGCTAGCTAGCTGGCTCACAGGGGTTGGGGAGCTGCGTGGAGGCTGGAGAGGAATGGGTGGGAGAGAAACAGTAACCGGAAGCGCAAACCGGCTCGCGTCATCAAAGAAGAGTAGAAGACACCAACCGAGCACGAATACGTAGTCCAGTACACCCATATCCTCATCTAGTTGGCGGATTAAGAGCATTGGTTGACAGTTTTTTGACCGAAATCCGGACTTAAATTTGACCTGACGGAACAAGTTTTCGGTCTAAGAACGCCGAATTTCTCACTCGTGTTCCCAGGCCGTGTTCGGTGTTTCCAGGCGAGAAAAAAACGGTGAAACATTTAAATTTTATCGTTCCCGTCAGCGAACTCTTGGTAAAATGTGATCGACAAAAGTACGCCCAAATTGTTCGGCGACAAATTATTACAGAACTGGATAAAACGGCTCGGCGGTAAGTCGTCGACGGGGATGGGCTCTTCCGGTGTGGCCGATGCGACGGGGTTGGGCGTAACGACGGCGTCGCCGACCGACTGGTTGCAGGAGGTGGAAGGAGAACTCGGCGAAGCAGTGGCGACGGAGACGTTCAGTGCAGCCGTTGGTGTGATCTCGGCGTTATCCTCCTGCAGGATGGCGTTGCGACGCGCCATGTATCGGGCCTTGACCAGCGTGCTCATCGTCGACGTGTCTTCACCGCCCATGAGGAACTGGAGATCCGTGTTCCACTTCTTGGCGACGTAGTTGGCCTTGGGTAGGTTGATCTTGCGGTCCTGGTTTTGCAGCAGCTGCGCCCATCTCTCGTCGGTCTTCTCCGCCCTCTTTCTCGACATGTGCCTTCGTGTCGGCGATGCACTTCTTGATAGAATCCTGGAGGCGCTCGACAGGAGGTCCGATTGCTTTGAGCATCTTCGCCTTCTTCTGGCCGAGCTCCGGTCTTCCTTCGCCGGCAACAGTGGAGGAGCCTCCGGATTGTACACGCCGTCCTTGGTCTTGGCAAGGGTTGACCCACAACTATAGGGGGGGTATCGTAGTACTTTCGATAAATAGGAGTATCGATCCCAACGAGGAGCAGAAGGTGTTGACTAGTGGTATGGAGCAGGAAATCTCTGTAAATACTTAGCAAACGGATTTTTAGGGGTTTTCTAATAAAGCAAAGAAACAAAGTGCAAGTAATAAAGACAATGAACAAATGCAGCAAGTAGCCCAATCCTTTCTTAGCAAAGGACAAGCCGGTGGAAATACTTATAAGGACCAAACGTTCTCGAGGACACATGGGAATTCT
This sequence comes from Avena sativa, assembly GCA_916181665.1. Lineage (NCBI taxonomy): Eukaryota > Viridiplantae > Streptophyta > Magnoliopsida > Poales > Poaceae > Avena > Avena sativa. The sequence continues at coordinate 434,394,618 of OV702280.1, forward strand.
GTCAAGTGCTTTCGCTTCAAATAGCTGAGTAGTCTTCTTTGGTGTTGTAAGTGTTGTGTGGGTGAACCTGTGCTAATGTACCGACCTTACTTGGATTAATACATACTTGTGATTAAACCCCCTGCAAGCATCCGCAACTACAGGAAAGCAATTAAGATATAAACATAACCACATCTTTAAACTCTGAGATCCTACACTTCCTTGTGCAATGGTGTCCTAACAGAGGTTCAGATTTCTGTTACTCCGGCAACCCCATAATTAGTAGCCAAATACACAATGCATTCCCCTAGGCCCATAAATGGTGAAGTATCATGTAGTCGATGTTCACATGACACCACTAAAATAATAGCACCACAACTTAAATACTAAACCATTGAATAATAGTTCAACACAAATCCACTACTAACAACATGACTTCTCTCATGTCCTCAAGAACTAAACGAACTACTCACAAGACATCATATGGATCAAGATCAAAGATGATATGGTGATGGATAACAATCTAAACATAAACAATAATCCAATGGTTCCACTCACAAGCATCAACTACAATAGTATTCAACATCGGGAAAGTTTCCCCTAAGAACTATGCAAGATTCAACACAATTGTTACAGCGGGATGGAGTGGTGATGATGGTGCTGGTGGAGATGATGGTGTGGATGATGATGATGATCCCGATGAAGTCTAGCTTGATGATGGTGTTGATGGCGACGATCTCCCCTCTCAGGGAAGGAATTTTCCCGGCAGAAATCTGTCTGCCAGAGAGCTCTTTCTCTCTCGGTGTTTTCTGCCCCACAGAGGTGGCAGAATCTTTCTATGGTCGCCCCTCCCCCCTCCCCCTCGTGTTTAGGGTTTCGAGGAGAAGATATAGGCGAGAGGGCGGAGCCGGAGGCCGGCTAGGTGGGCCACACCCCAATAGGCGCGGCCCAAGGGTGGCCCACGTTTGGGGGGTGTGGGCCCCGTGTGGCCCATCTCTACCTCCCCTTCTGGCTTTCTTCGTCTTCTGGGAAAATACGATTTTCCATAATTTTTCTGATCTTCGCGAAATTGCATCAAAATGCCTCTTTTTCCATCAGAATCCTGACTCCGGCAGTTCATCCTCCAAGAATCATCCAACATGCAAAAATAGAGGAAAAGGCATAAGTAACACCTCTTAATAAGAAATATATCAATGAATAGAGGCAAATTATGATATAGAATGGTGGTGCAAATTGGACGTATCAACTCTCCCCAAGCTTAGACCTTCGCTTGTCCCCAAGCGAAAACTGAGCTCAGTAAATATGTCCACAGGTTTATGGAGTGAAATGTCAATAAAAGAATACGAACAAGAAGCATCACACTTACCATTACCCTAGCAGTGGTAGTAGTTTTCTCAAACAGAAAACCAAGTGGGTTATCCATATCGGAAACAAAGTAACAAGCAGTAACAAAAGGCAATACTCACATTAGAAGTTTCCTTTATCAGTTCCACTCTTCAATAGCGCTTCACTCCCCGGCAACGGCGCCAGAAAATAGTCTTGATGACCCACAAGTATAGAGGGTGTATCGTAGTACTTTCGATAAATAGGAGTGTCGATCCCAACGAGGAGCAGAAGGTGTTGACTAGTGGTATGGAGCAGGAAATCTCTGTAAATACTTAGCAAACGGATTTTTAGTGGTTTTCTAATGAGGCAACAAAACAAATAGCAAGTAATAAAGAACAAACGCAGCGAGTGGCCCAATCCTTTCTTAGCAAAGGACAAGCCGGTGGAAATACTTATAAGGACCAAACGTTTTCGAGGACACATGGGAATTCTGTCAAGTGTTTTCGCTTCAAATAGCTGAGTGCTCTTCTTTGGTGTTGTAAGTGTTGTGTGGATGAACCTGTGCTAATGTACCGACCTTACTTGGACTAATACATACTTGTGATTAAACCCCCTGCAAACATCCATAACTACAGGAAAGTAATTAAGATATAAATCTAACCACAGCCTTAAACTCTGAGATCCTACGCTCCCTTGTGCAAAGGTGTCCTAACGGGGGGTCAGGTTTCTGTCATTCTGGCAACCCCACAATTAGTAGCTAAATATACAATGCATTCCCCTTGGTCCATAAATGGTGAAGTATCATGTAGTCGACGTTCACATGACACCACCATAAGAATAAAACCACAACTTAAATACTAAATCATTGAATAATAACTCAACACAAATCCACTAATAACAACATGACTTCTCCCATGTCCTCAAGAACTAAACGAACTACTCACGAGACATCATATGGATCAAGATCAAAGATGATATGATAATTGATAACAATCTGAACATAAACAATAATCCAATGGTTCCACTCACAACATCAACTACAATAGTAATTAACATCGGAAAAGTTTCTCCTAAAAACTAAAGCAATATCCAACACAATTGTTACATCGGGACAGAGTGGTGATGATGGTGCTGGTGGAGATGATGGTGTGGATGATGTTGATGATCCCGATGAAGCCTAGCTTGATGATGGTGTTAATGGCGATGATCTTATCACTCCGGGAAGGAATTCCCCTGCAGAAATCTGTCTGCCGGAGAGATCTTTCTCTCTCGGTGTTTTCGGCCCCGCAGAGGCGGCGGAAATCTATCTGTGGTCACCCCCCAGTATTAGGGTTCCATAGGAAAGATATATGCGAAGGGGCGGAGTCGGGAGCCGGGCAGGTGGGCCACACCTGCCCTAGGCGCGGCCCAGGGTGGGCCCGCTCCTAGGGGGTGTGGGCCCCCTGCGGCCCTTTCTCGCTCCTCCATCTGGATTCCTCAATCTTCTGGAAAAATAATATTTTCCCATATTTTTCTAGTATTTTTCTGATCTTCGCGAAATTGCATCAAAACACCTTCTTTTCCATCAGAATCCAGACTCGGGCAGTCCATCCTCCAAGAATCATCCAACATGCATAAACAGCGGAAAAGACATAAGTAATACCTCATAATAAGACATATATCAATGAATAGAGGCAAATTATGATATAGAATGGTGATGCAAATTGGACGTATCAAGTTCATTGTGGCATCCCGCAAAAACCACTACTAGAAAATCGCGTTGAATTTGTGCATTGCATCGTCATCATCATGCATTGTTTGCATAAAACTATTTTCGCAAACCCCGATTTGTTTTCCAAACGCCCCATCTTTATTCAAATACAAAGCCCGGTCTCCGGATTATTTTGTTTGAGTGCTATCGGTTTGCAAACGGTGTTAACAAAACAAATAAAATTTATATTATTTTAGTGGGGGCAGTCGAACGGGCCGACCCGACCCGAACGGCCACCCCCAGGATTTTAAATCGGTCCAACCAGTCCCACCCATAATCCTATTCCTACCAACCTATCTACCCCAACCCAGCCTCCACATCACCCTGGCCACTCACACGCTGCCACCTCACCCTCTCCTCTCTCCCCCACCAACCAGAAACTGCCACGTCAGCCACTCCCCCTCTTCCCCTCTCTCTCCTCTCACCCCAGCCGGTTCCACACCCCCAGGCCCACACCTCACACACGCCACGCACGCAGTGCCCAGCCGCGTCCCCCACGCGGTCGGCCCCGGCCCCACCGCGGGACCCATCTGCCGCCGCGTTCGCTCTCTTCCTCCCCCGCGCGCCTGGCCGCCTCGCCCTCCCTCCGCCGTCCGGCAAGCTCGCTCCCTCCCCTCCGCGAGCGGCCGCGCCCCCTGCCTTCTTCTCCCTCACCGGCGACCGCCTCCGCACCCTCGTCCCCAACCTCCTCTCCCCAAACCGCAACGCCCCGTCCGCCCTCCTGCAGCCCCGCCGGCGCGCCTCCTCCGGCCACCGCGCCTCGCCCTCCCGCCGCCGCTCCCGCGCGTCCCCGGCCGACCGCCGAGCCGCCCCGCCTCTGCTCGCCATCTCCGGCGCGCGGTACCCGCCTCGCCCCCGTTCCCCCGCACCGCCTCGACCGCCTCCGGCCACGGCTCCGCCCGCCCCGCCTCCGGCAGTGCCGCGCCGCCGCGAGCTTCTTCCCCAGCTCCGTCCGCTCCCGCGCCTCTGCGCCTCCCCGCATCGCCCTTCCGCCGCTCCGGCCCCCTCGCCGCCGGGCCTTCCCACCACCTCGCCGCCATCTGCCGCTTCCGCGAGCTCGCCTCGACGCCAACCTCCGGCCAACCTCGCCTGCCGCGCCGCCCCTGCTCCACCTCTGCCGCCGCTCGCCGCCGGCCTGCACCAGCAACCGCCGCCGCATGCCGCTGCTCTGGCCCCGGCCCCGCGGCCCGCGTCTGCGCCACCGCTCGCCGGCCCGTCCTCCCCAGGGCGCCACCAACCCCGAGCCTGCCCCGACGCCTCTGCCTAACCGTCGTTGGCCGTGAGCAGACCCGACCCCGTCACCCTCCTCGAGCCGAGCCCCATGTCCTCCTGCCGCGGCCCCGAGCTCGTCCGGCGCCGTCGCCGTGCGTGGCCGCGAGACCCCTCCGCCGCGCGTCCAAGACCGCCCCTCGACAAGGACGGCCACGTGTGCAAGTGACCGCCAAGATCGACACCGAACCAAAGTGGAGCCACAAACCCCCAAGATCTTCGAGAGGGGACCGATGACCGCGGACCAAGGACGTCGTCATGGAACGCCAAGCCCTCCTTCATGGACATCCGAGACCCCGAACCCCCGGAACGACGAGATCGCCACGCGGACTTGAGTACCCCGAAGCCTTCGACACGGAGCACCGAGGATGCCGTCATGGGCGCCAAGACACCCGTCGAACCACGAAGACCGGACCCTGCGGACCGACATGATCTTCTTCTCGGACGCCAAGATTCGTCGAGAGCCCGGAACGACAAGTATTTCCTCGAGGACGCCGAGTGCTTCACCCCGAATGCCAAGACCGACCCCGTGGAACCCGACAAGACCTTCACGAGAACAAGAACAGCACCGACCCGGACGAATCCGACGCGCCCCGACACCGACCAAGTCCGGCTTCCCGGACGCGACAAGAACTACCCCCGATATCCGAGAACGATCCCGGAGTCCGAGAACGTTTCCGTTCCCCTTCGAACCCTGAGACCGACCCCGAACCCCGGAACCCCAAGTTCGTCGAGACCCCCTAATGTGTGAACCCCTTTCCGAGAACCCTATTTTTATAAATGGTCAACTATATGAATTGTTGCATATTTAATTGTCTTGCATGCATACATTCATGTGGTTTGGGGGCCTTATGCCGAATTCACCTCATAACTAAATATGGGGCCCATATGCGGGCAAATCTAGTCACATATCGGCCTCATTTAAATTGGTGTAGCGAACCTGGTACTATCTTCTGCCATGTTATTACAACATCTAAATTGCGGGGGTTCTAAACAACTTGAACCATCTAATTAATTGTCGGGACCCCGGTTCCACTTAATATGACCTAATTGCATCGCATCTTTGCCATGCCATTCATCATACATGCATCATGCCGATCTTCTGCCGTTGTATTAAATAGTGCATCCGATGTTTCTTCTAGTGTTTTGCTTCTTCGCGGATAAGGCCGTTGAGTTGATGTGAGCTTCGCCCCGATCTTCGGTTGAACCTTCGACAATGTTTTCAGGCGAGCATCTCCCCCTTTCTACCTATCTTACTTTTATAGTATTTATTCCCTCCTGTTGATCTATTGCTATCTGTGTTGCGATGCTTTAGTTTCCGTACCTGTGATATACCGTGCAGCCCTATACTGCCATGGACACATCCTATTACCTGTTGTTTGGTAGATAGTTGGACTTGCGCGTCGTAGTCGCTTGCTCTAGTGCTGTTGCGTGTCGACATTTGCCACAATTGTTGGAGCCGTGCCGCATGTTTGTTGTTGGAGATGATCATGGCTTTACTTATCGTTCAATTTAATTCCTGTTTAACAACTAAAATTGAAGTAAGCAGAGGCATCGGTGGGTGATAGATAATATTTGGTTTTCGAACGCCCACTTGTGTCCCGTAGGACCCCGAGTACTTGATACCTGTTCCTTGATTTATCGCGCTATCCACATCCGGGAGGTATATGGGACCCCCCTTAACCAGAGCTTGATTCCGTCTTATTTCTTGGGGCCACAACTAGTTTGAGGTTTTATTTACTATCCTGTACCTATGCCATGCTTTACTGCTTTATTTACGATTGTGTGAGCACGCTGTACTGTTTTGGAAGCGGAGTGTTTTCGCGGTATCGACAGTCCCCGTTTGGGGATCTGCTGTCGCTTACAGCCATTGTCGCAAACCTTGAGTCCGTCTCGGAGCTTGCTTACTTCGTTGCGGGTGTACTCCAAGGGGTGGCCCCCTGAAATAATTCTGAATCCTGTGATTGCTTTGTCGTGAAGGCCTCGTTGGGTTTTGATTTGGTTTTTCCGAGGTTGATCGAGTGTGTGTTGCTATTGGTGCACCCCGGCCGGGTAAAACTTTCTGAAAGCCGTGTCCGCGGTTATGGACGACTTGGAGCACAGTATCTCGACCATAGACAAGCATAACTAAAGTTTATTGCTATAAATTTGACTTATAATGACTAGTAATCAGCTTCACTATAATGGAATGGCTAACTAATATTGCCCACAACTGCTTGCTTTGGGTGTCGCTTGCGACCATTGTACCTGACTAGTAAGTATTGCAACTACAACGGAATGGCTGAATAAAAGTACCAACAACTGCTGGGTTTTGGGTTTATCTCATGCTATCTGTATTTGATTAGTAATTGTTGCAACTACAACGGAATGAATAACTAAAAGGGCCCACTGCTTCTTTTATCAGGACGATTATCTAAACCTGACTAGTAAAGTGCCGCAACTATAACTGAATGAATAAAACTGCCAACTGTGTGAGTTCCTCGGTTGACTTCCTCGATCGGTGTCGAGGGGAAACGCCAGGATAGGTTTGTTTGGTGGTAGTATCAGGTTGGTTCCGATTAGGTCTTTCTTAACCCTCTCTGATAGCCGCTAGTTGTATCGAGTCTCTATAGGTTGTTTAGTGCATGCTGCCGCCGCCGCTTCAGTCCACCATACCTATGTAGGCGAGGACCGCCGAATTCTAGTCTCGCCGTGTACTGGCCTCAGTACTGACTCTCCTCTTTTTCCTTTGCCCATTGTCGGCACCCATTTTGTTTGAGCAGGTTTTGAGATCGACGTCGTTAGCAGGGTTACCTTCCGGCTTGGCCTGGGCAGGGTTATGGACGCCATTGGTTATTCTTCAGGGCTCTTAGCCCCATTTGCATCTTGTCCGTAGCCGGACGCTCTATTATTTTACAGGTGATTTGGGTCTTTGTATATTATATCTGTATTCTTGGCTCTTTGAGTCGCTGTTGTATATATCTGTTCTGTGGGTCCCATCGAGGACTATTGTGTAATGTTATTACTTCGTTTTCCACCCGCACAAAAGTGCCTGGTGGGCACCTTTGAATCGTTTCTATGCGGGTTTGGCGGTTTTCGCTAAAACTTGCATAGGGTCGATTCTGAGGGTGTTACAGAGTGGTATCAGAGCTCAGCAGTTGCGATACCCCACAAGTCCAGCCTGTAGGATAACCTAGCTAACGGCCGAAGTAGAGTGTCAAAACTATTTTGCAAAAATCGGTTGGATAGTTTTGGTTAGGTCTGATTTTACTCCTTACCCCTCTGCTATTCTCCTCTTACCTCTACGTGTTTTGAATCCGCTCTCTTCTTTCTCTCCGAGTCCAGGATTTCTCGTGGTTGGGTTCCGTCGTACCTTTAGGGTTTCACTTCCTTCTTTGTTAACGGTGTTGCTACATCTAGTCTTCATGCTGTTCGAGGAATCCTTCGTCTGGTGGACCATCCTTTGTTCTTTGTTTGTGCCTTCCGGTGTTTTCCGACGCGACGACATCATCTACGCCAGCCCCGATGCAGAGTCTGCATCCCTCCTGTGTTTCTGAACCTCGATTGTCGAGATCTTCAGTCTGATTCCGAGAATGGTTGCACTCTTTTCTACTGATTGTGCGGAGTAATAGTTTGGGTGCGTGATGGATTGGCCCCCATGCCGACTACCCCTTCTATTCGCTTTTGTACATTGAAGTGGACGAGAATGCATCGTTTTCCCTCTTTCCATCGAAGCTAGGGGTGGCTTTATTTGTTGGTACCTCTATCTTCGACCTTTTGTTCCGGAGTGTTCTCTCGACGATCTCGGACAACGACCTCTTGTTAGTGGTGTCGCGAGGATCTACATGAAGCGCGAAGGACCAGATCGCCGACCTTCTATCCGGTACCATGAGGCGGATCTCGAGGGCGAGATCCATTGTTAGTGGTGTCGAATTGTGGCATACCGCAAAAACCACTACTAGAAAATCGCGTTGAATTTGTGCATTGCATCGTCATCATCATGCATTGTTTGCATAAAACTATTTTCGTAAACCCCGATTTGTTTTCCAAACGCCCCATCTTTATTCAAATACAAAGCCCGGTCTCCGGATTATTTTGTTTGAGTGCTATCGGTTTGCAAACGGTGTTAACCAAACAAACAAAATTTATATTATTTTAGTGGGGGCAGTCGAACGGGCCGACCCGACCTGAACGGCCACCCCCAGGATTTTAAATCGGTCCAACCAGTCCCACCCATAATCCTATTCCTACCAACCTATCTACCCCAACCCAGCCTCCACATCACCCTGGCCACTCACACGCTGCCACCTCACCCTCTCCTCTCTCCCCCACCAACCAGAAACTGCCATGTCAGCCACTCCCCCTCTTCCCCTCTCTCTCCTCTCACCCCAGCCGGTTCCACACCCCCAGGCCCACACCTCACACACGCCACGCACGCAGTGCCCAGCCGCGTCCCCCACGCGGTCGGCCCCGGCCCCACCGCGGGACCCATCTGCCGCTGCGTTCGCTCTCTTCCTCCCCCGCGCGCCTGGCCGCCTCGCCCTCCCTCCGCCGTCCGGCAAGCTCGCTCCCTCCCCTCCGCGAGCGGCCGCGCCCCCTGCCTTCTTCTCCCTCACCGGCGACCGCCTCCGCACCCTCGTCCCCAACCTCCTCTCCCCAAACCGCAACGCCCCGTCCGCCCTCCTGCAGCCCCGCCGGCGCGCCTCCTCCGGCCACCGCGCCTCGCCCTCCCGCCGCCGCTCCCGCGCGTCCCCGGCCGACCGCCGAGCCGCCCCGCCTCTGCTTGCCATCTCCGGCGCGCGGTACCCGCCTCGCCCCCGTTCCCCCGCACCGCCTCGACCGCCTCCGGCCACGGCTCCGCCCGCCCCGCCTCCGGCAGTGCCGCGCCGCCGCGAGCTTCTTCCCCAGCTCCGTCCGCTCCCGCGCCTCTGCGCCTCCCCGCATCGCCCTTCCGCCGCTCCGGCCCCCTCGCCGCCGGGCCTTCCCACCACCTCGCCGCCATCTGCCGCTTCCGCGAGCTCGCCTCGACGCCAACCTCCGGCCAACCTCGCCTGCCGCGCCGCCCCTGCTCCACCTCTGCCGCCGCTCGCCGCCGGCCTGCACCAGCAACCGCCGCCGCATGCCGCTGCTCTGGCCCCGGCCCCGCGGCCCGCGTCTGCGCCACCGCTCGCCGGCCCGTCCTCCCTAGGGCGCCACCAACCCCGAGCCTGCCCCGACGCCTCTGCCTCGCCGTCGTTGGCCGTGAGCAGACCCGACCCCGTCACCCTCCTCGAGCCGAGCCCCATGTCCTCCTGCCGCGGCCCCGAGCTCGTCCGGCGCCGTCGCCGTGCGTGGCCGCGAGACCCATCCGCCGCGCGTCCAAGACCGCCCCTCGACAAGGACGGCCACGTGTGCAAGTGACCGCCAAGATCGACACCGAACCAAAGTGGAGCCACAAACCCCCAAGATCTTCGAGAGGGGACCGATGACCGCGGACCAAGGACGTCGTCATGGAACGCCAAGCCCTCCTTCATGGACATCCGAGACCCCGAACCCCCGGAACGACGAGATCGCCACGCGGACTTGAGTACCCCGAAGCCTTCGACACGGAGCACCGAGGAAGCCGTCATGGGCGCCAAGACACCCGTCGAACCACGAAGACCGGACCCTGCGGACCGACATGATCTTCTTCTCGGACGCCAAGATTCGTCGAGAGCCCGGAACGACAAGTATTTCCTCGAGGACGCCGAGTGCTTCACCCCGAATGCCAAGACCGACCCCGTGGAACCCGACAAGACCTTCGCGACAACAAGAACGGCACCGACCCGGACGAATCCGACGCGCCCCGACACCGACCAAGTCCGGCTTCCCGGACGCGACAAGAACTACCCCCGATATCCGAGAACGATCCCGGAGTCCGAGAACGTTTCCGTTCCCCTTCGAACCCTGAGACCGACCCCGAACCCCGGAACCCCAAGTTCGTCGAGACCCCCTAATGTGTGAACCCCTTTCCGAGAACCCTATTTTTATAAATGGTCAACTATATGAATTGTTGCATATTTAATTGTCTTGCATGCATACATTCATGTGGTTTGGGGGCCTTATGCCGAATTCACCTCATAACTAAATATGGGGCCCATATGCGGGCAAATCTAGTCACATATCGGCCTCATTTAAATTGGTGTAGCGAACCTGGTACTATCTTCTGCCATGTTATTACAACATCTAAATTGCGGGGGTTCTAAACAACTTGAACCATCTAATTAATTGTCGGGACCCCGGTTCCACTTAATATGACCTAATTGCATCGCATATTTTCCATGCCATTCATCATACATGCATCATGCCGATCTTCTGCCGTTGTATTAAATAGTGCATCCGATGTTTCTTATAGTGTTTTGCTTCTTCGCGGATAAGGCCGTTGAGTTTATGTGAGCTTCGCCCCGATCTTCGGTTGAACCTTCGACAATGTTTTCAGGCGAGCATCTCCCCCTTTCTACCTATCTTACTTTTATAGTATTTATTCCCTCCTGTTGATCTATTGCTATCTGTGTTGCGATGCTTTAGTTTCCGTACCTGTGATATACCGTGCAGCCCTATACTGCCATGGACACATCCTATTACCTGTTGTTTGGTAGATAGTTGGACTTGCGCGTCGTAGTCGCTTGCTCTAGTGCTGTTGCGTGTCGACATTTGCCACAGTTGTTGGAGCCGTGCCGCATGTTTGTTGTTGGAGATGATCATGGCTTTACTTATCGTTCAATTTAATTCCTGTTTAACAACTAAAATTGAAGTAAGCAGAGGCATCGGTGGGTGATAGATAATATTTGGTTTCCGAACGCCCACTTGTGTCCCGTAGGACCCCGAGTACTTGATACCTGTTCCTTGATTTATCGCGCTATCCACATCCGGGAGGTATATGGGACCCCCCTTAGCCAGAGCTTGATTCCGTCTTATTTCTTGGGGCCACAACTAGTTTGAGGTTTTTTTTACTATCCTGTACCTATGCCATGCTTTACTGCTTTATTTACTATTGTGTGAGGAGCACGCTGTACTGTTTTGGAAGCGGAGTGTTTTCGCGGTATCGACAGTCCCCGTTTGGGGATCTGCTGTCGCTTACAGCCATTGTCGCAAACCTTGAGTCCGTCTCGGAGCTTGCTTACTTCGGTGCGGGTGTACTCCAAGGGGTGGCCCCCTGAAATAATTCTGAATCCTGTGATTGCTTTGTCGTGAAGGCCTCGTTGGGTTTTGATTTGGTTTTTCCGAGGTTGATCGAGTGTGTGTTGCTATTGGTGCACCCCGGCCGGGTAAAACTTTCTGAAAGCCGTGTCCGCGGTTATGGACGACTTGGAGCACAGTATCTCGACCATAGACAAGCATAACTAAAGTTTATTGCTATAAATTTGACTTATAATGACTAGTAATTAGCTTCACTATAATGGAATGGCTAACTAATATTGCCCACAACTGCTTGCTTTGGGTGTCGCTTGTGACCATTGTACCTGACTAGTAAGTATTGCAACTACAACGGAATGGCTGAATAAAAATACCAACAACTGCTGGGTTTTGGGTTTATCTCATGCTATCTGTATTTGATTAGTAATTGTTGCAACTACAACGGAATGAATAACTAAAAGGGCCCACTGCTTCTTTTATCAGGACGATTATCTAAACCTGACTAGTAAAGTGCCGCAACTATAACTGAATGAATAAAACTGCCAACTGTGTGAGTTCCTCGGTTGACTTCCTCGATCGGTGTCGAGGGGAAACGCCAGGATGGGTTTGTTTGGTGGTAGTATCAGGTTGGTTCCGATTAGGTCTTTCTTAACCCTCTCTGATAGCCGCTAGTTGTATCGAGTCTCTATAGGTTGTTTAGTGCATGCTGCCGCCGTCGCTTCAGTCCACCATACCTATGTAGGCGAGGACCGCCGAATTCTAGTCTCGCCGTGTACTGGCCTCAGTACTGACGCTCCTCTTTTTCCTTTGCCCATTGTCGGCACCCATTTTGTTTGAGCAGGTTTTGAGATCGACGTCGTTAGCAGGGTTACCTTCCGGCTTGGCCTGGGCAGGGTTATGGACGCCATTGGTTATTCTTCAGGGCTCTTAGCCCCATTTGCATCTTGTCAGTAGCCAGACGCTCTATCATTTTACAGGTGATTTGGGTCTTTGTATATTATATCTGTATTCTTGGCTCTTTGAGTCGCTGTTGTATATATCTGTTCTGTGGGTCCCATCGAGGACTGTTGTGTAATGTTATTACTTCGTTTTCCACCCGCACGAAAGTGCCTGGTGGGCACCTTTGAATCGTTTCTATGCGGGTTTGGCGGTTTTCGCTAAAACTTGCATAGGGTCGATTCTGAGGGTGTTACATTCATCCCCCAAGAATCATCCAACATGCAAAAACAGAGGAAAAGGCATAAGTAACACCTCTTAATAAGAAATATATCAATGAATAGAGGCAAATTATGATATAGAATGGTGATGCAAATTGGATGTATCAAGGGTCTTGCGAGTGTCCAACCATTTCTCGCAGTGCTCGATCACGGTAAACACATGGTGAAACTTAAACTCCGTCTTTCTGTTGTCCCGGTACAAGCCGAGTGCACGAAGGAGCTGCAAATGCAAGAGAATTGTGAGGACAGGTTTGAGCTCTGCATACCTTCGGATATTGTCGGCGAAGTACCTTGTTGTCCATGTTTTCACCACTGACGGGTGTGCGTTTGACCTCCTCCATATAGTTGTGCTACTTGCTACACGCCTGCTGGATGATCCCCAATGGTTGGTCATCTCTTTTTCCCCTCGCTCCATGTGAATTTTGCTATACTTCGGGTCGCCAAGGCTACGCTCGTCGAATGCTTGCTTCACGCGCTTCTAGTAGTTGTCGGAGTTCTGTATGACACCGGTGATAGGATCCATGCTCACCGATTTCCAGGCGTCAGCGAGGCAAAGGTCCTTAGGCACCGTCCACTTGATTCGTGGCTCCGACACCGACGTGCCCGGCTTCATCTTGCATCGGCCTTTCGCCGGAGGCAAGGCAGACCCCTCGGCGTCCTCCATGTCCCCGGCCTGTGTCTGCTCGGCCTGGCCCTTGGCAAAATCCCGAGACTCGATGCCGTGTTCGGCATCGGCTCGGGACTGTTCTTGAGTAAAGAAGGATTGGTTGCCGACACCTTGGGTGATGATGTCCTGCATGTACGCCTCGCCGACATTTCGCCGACCAGGTTGTGCGTGTCGGCCTCGCCGAAGGCCGCGGGCGAGGAGCTGCCGCCAAATGGAAGCGGGCCGATGTGCATTGATGATGATGGGCCTGCGAACGTCGGAGAGGTGGAGTAGGGGGGCATTGATGTCGACGTTGAAGGCGGAAGGAGGGCGAGGCACGGGGCAGGGGAAGACCACATTCGGGTTGAACCCGCCGTCAAACTCGAGGGAGTACCTCTGGCGGAGCGGGGCCTGGCTCTCGTGGAAGCCGGCCGGCGAGATCGGCGAGAACCTGGCTGGAGAGCCGATGCTTGGCTGGCTCCCCTAGTGGGCACCGTACTGCGCGGGGGGGGGGGGGGATCGGCCTCGGGTGCGGCATCGCCGCGCACGACACCGCCGCCTGCTTTGCCCTCGTCGTCTGTTCTTCGACAAGGCCCTGGGTCTCAGCGAGCTCCTTCGCCGCTTTCACCATCTCCTTCCTCTCCCTCCATTCGTTCGACGCGAACTTCCTCTTCTGGGATAGGGCAAGCCAGTCGGCGTTGGTCAAGCTTTCTGGCCTCTTCCTCGGCGCTCTCGATTTCCTTGCATTTTTCTCCTCCGGTTCGCCGAGGTTGGATCTGGGTTTGATGTAACCCTTGGGCGGCATGACGGGTGGGAGCTTGGCGAACTGGCGGGAGTAGGGGGAATGGGGAGGGAAGGCGGGAGGGGAAAGAAGAAAATGGCGGGAGTTCGGCCTACAGTCGCCGACAGAGTTTGCCCACCGTCGTTTTCTGGCGTTCCTAGGAACCCGGGAATGGCCTGGAAAGTCCGGACCAAACTTGACTCAAATCCGAACAAAACCGGAATCCTAAGAACGCGACTAGGCCAATTTTATGTGTTCGGACCAAAAAATTGCTTTAGGATCTGCGTTCTGGAAACTCTAGTGGAGATGCTCTAACTTATCAGCAGGGGAGACGAAATTGCATGGCCAAGAGCACCGTACGACAGCGGCCTGTGAATGCTAAGACGGTAGTTAGCACAAAACCACTATTTTTCTTGTAAAATTTACTAACTGGTATCAGTCGACGCTTCAATCGCTAAAAACCACAATATTTACCAAAATTTTTAGAAAAAAAAACACAAAATGTGAATTAACAACGAAGTGATAGCGAATCTAACAAGGGGAACCACCTCTAAGCTTGACGTGGAATAACTTGAGCAATTTCCAGGTCCCACATTTCAGCCAATATACTTTCTCCGATCCAAATTAATTGGCTCAGATTTGTCTAAATTCGGATGTATCTAGATATGTTTTAGTACTAGATACATTTCAATCTAGAAAAACTTGAGTCAGTTAATTTAGATTGGAGAAGTATAAAAACTTAAAATTAAATAAACGGATTTGCTAATTCTCACTCGCCTGACAATTAGTTAGTCTCAGTCATCTAATACACGGTCAGATTTTTTGCTTTACTATCGGTGCAAACCTGCTTGTTTTCCGTGTTGTCTTCTTGCGCCCACGTCGCTGTGTTGCTCTGTTCCGCGCCCGTGTTGCTTTTTTTTGGTTGTGTCGCCCGCTTGCTGTATCGCTTGCGTTTTCTTTTTTTCGTTGCTGTGTCGCCTGCGCATTTAGCTTTTGTGTTTTTTTTTGGCTTGTTCTCTGTTTTTATATGGGCTGCTCTATCGATTATTCTGTTTTTTTCTGTACTCCTTCTAGTCCATATTAATTGACTTATTTTTTTTAGATTTAAATAAATCTAGACACTATTTAGTATATAGATTCATCTAAAATTTGACAAATCAAAATCAATTAATATGGATCAAAGTATTTTTTTTCTTGTTTCGTTTTTGTGGTTCTTTCTTTTTTGTCGGCAGTTATTTTGTTTTTCTTCATGTGAAATTAAGATTAGCTTAAGTGTTTGAGTTGGTTGTTCGGTCGATTTTAAATTGTGTTTTAATTTTCATTTTTTGTTGGTTTGTATTTCATTTTTTATTGTTTTTTCTCTATAGATTTTATAGTTGTCATTGTTTAACTGTTAGGAAGACATTTAGACTGCGATTTTTTTACTAGACCGGTCT
Organism: Avena sativa; assembly: GCA_916181665.1. Lineage (NCBI taxonomy): Eukaryota > Viridiplantae > Streptophyta > Magnoliopsida > Poales > Poaceae > Avena > Avena sativa. The sequence continues at coordinate 434,410,156 of OV702280.1, forward strand.
AACTTATATTAGTAATATATACTCCCACTGCTTTTATAATATATGATAATATAAGATATTTTAGCTTTTTAAATGTGTAGATTCGAAGTAAACCCACACACTAAAAAGGTCTAGACATACTTTTTTTAGAAGCGAATTGCCACTTTATTTTGAGCATTTTTTCTAAACTTTTGTTGGGTTATTTTCTTTTTCGTCGAGCAGCTAAATCTTGGTTGTTACTTTTTTAAGCCAGATGCATTTTTTATTGAAAGAGAATTGTTACTGAGCCCTAGAGAGGGCCATATACAACTAGCCCCCCTCCCCCGCTAAGGGCCCGTTGCAACTTGATTGTAACTGAGCCCCTGCCGAGGGCTAGTCGCAACTTGATTACAACTAGGGGACCCACGTCGGTGGGCCAGTTAGTTGTAACTGAGCTCCGCTGGGGGCGAGTATGCAACTTGATTGCAACCAGGAGACTCTGTCGGCGGGCTAGTTTGCAATATGCTTGTAACTAAGCATCCGCCAGGGGGAATTTTCAACATGTTTATAATTGAGCTCCCGCCGAGGGGCTGGTTGCAACTTGATTGCAACCGACGAGACCCCCTTCTGCGGACTAGTTGCAATTTTATTGTAACTGAGCTCTGTCGCAGTGTCAGTTGCAACTTGCTTGTAACTGAGAACCCGTCGGGAGGGGGGCCATTTGCAACTTTGGTTTGTAACTGATCCCCCGCCGCGGGGTAGTTGCCCCCGAGGGCTAGTTTCGATTTGTTTGTAACCGAGCACCCGTCGGGAGGGGGCATTTGCAACTTGCTTGTAATTGGGCTCCGTCGGGTCCTAGTTGCAACTTGATTGTAACTGACCTCCCGTCGGTTCCCCGTCGAGGGCTAGTTGCAACTTGATTGCAACTGAGAACACGTAGGGGGGAGGGGCATTTGCAACTTGCTTATAATTTGAGCCCCCACTGAGGGTCGGTTGTAACTTGATTGTTACCGGGTGTCTCCATCGGTTGGATAGTAATTGTGTTCCGCCAGGGGCCATCTGCAACTTGATCGTAACAGAGCACCCGTCAGGAGGGGAGCATTCACAACTTGCTTGTTATTTATCCCCTGCTGAGGGGGGTCCAAGTTGCAACTTGCTTGTAACTGAGCTCCACCGAGGACCATTTGCAAGTTGCTTGTAACTGAGCACCCGTCGGGAGGGGGCATTTGCAACTTGATTGTAATTGGGCTACCGTCGTGTCCTAGTTGCAAATTGATTGTAACCGACCTCCCGTCGGTTCCCCGCCGAGGGACAGTTGCAACTTGATTGCAACTGAGAACCCGTCAGGGGGAGGGGAATTTGCAACTTGCTTGTAACTGGGCCGCGGATGGTCCAGTTGCAACTTGATTGTAACTGGCCTCCAGTCGGTTCCCTGCCGAGGGGCCAGTTGCAACTTGATTGCAACTTGCTTGTAATTGGAGCCCCCGCCGAGGGTCAGTTGCAACTTGATTGTGACTGGGTGGGCGACCGGGGATCCTAGTTACAACTTGCTTGTAACTGAGCTCCGTCGGGGGCCAATTTCAACTTGCTTGTGATAGAGCATCCGTCAGGAGGGGGGCATTTGCAACTTTTTGCTTGTAATTGAGCCTCCGCCGCTGGGCAATTTCCCCTGAGGGTCAGTTTCTACTTGCTTGTAACTAAGCACCCATCAGGAGGGGGGCATTTGCAAGTTGCTTGTAATTGCGGCCCCTCCGGGTCCCAGTTCCAACTTGATTGTAACTGACCTCCCGTCGGTTTCTTGCTGACAGGGCCAGTTGCAACTTGATTGCAACTGAGAAACCGTCGGGGGGAGGGGCTATTGCAACTTGCTTGTAGTTTGAGCCCCTACCATAGTCCCAATTGCAACTTGATTGTAACTGACCTCCCGTCGGTTCCCTGCCAAGGGGCTACTTGCCACTTGATTGCAATTGAGAACCTTTCGGGGGAGGGCCATTTGCAACTTGCTTGTAATTTGAGCCCCCGCCAGGGTCCTAGTTGCAACTTGATTGTGACCGGGTGGGAGAACGGGGGGGGGGTCCCAATTGCAACTTGCTTGTAACTGAGCTCCGCCAAGGGCCAATTTGCAACTTGCTTGTGACTGACTACCCGTTAGGAGACCTCCCGTCGTGTAACATCCCAGCATTTAGGACTAAACAAAGGGTAGATTTAGGATTTTGTGCATCTGCATGCATGCATCTGAAAATCCGGGTAAATTTTTCGCCAAATTAAAAGACTAGAGTGATCAGAATTCTCACTCCGATGAATTAGGTTTAGTGTCATAACTAGGGGAGTGAGATGAATTTTGACATGACCTCTATTGTTTTCTAGAGTTATGAGGGAAGAAATTCGACTTACAAATGATTTTTCACAATAATATAATACAAAATAAATATAATTATTATACTGTCCTTCATATAATAAACATAAGATACTTCTTATTCTTTTCTCTATTCAGTAACAACTAATCAAATAAAAGAAAAGAAGTAATATTACAATAATAATATTATTACATTGTTCCTTTACATATATTTAAATGGAAATATAATAATACAATAAAGGAATAAGTAATAAGAAAGAAGTTACAATATTTGGAAGTTGTAGCAATATTTATGGTATACAGAGTATCACTCTGTTCTTATAAGTGTTTGAAAGAAAAGCAAATTACAAAAGAATAAAGTAAATCCTAATCTAAATCTTGATCTCCATCTTCTTAGTGTTTTTGTTCATGCAAGAGAAAAACACAAACAAAGAAATATAGATAAAAACAAAAAGGAGTTAGTGTTAATAATATTGCTCTCAGTCTAACAGTGAGCTGCACTATTCATTACATTATTGAGCATATAAAAATGGAGCAAGTTCACCAAAATATCATCTGCTCTTATCAGTAACTTTGCCCCAGAACCACATCATAGGCAATTTAGGGGCAAGTTTCACCAAGGACAGGTAAAAGGCAAAGAGGTAAAATCCAAGGAAATCTCAAGCCTTTTACTTGATCTGATCCATTTGGGTGAGGCAAGCTCACACACAGCTCACACACACATGCATGTTTATGTGTTGTCAACACAAGAGGCACTATGAGAGAGAGATAAGTACACAACCATAGCAGGGGAGTGCTCTGCTGAAATTACTTCACCATAGCAAGAAACAGCCAACACAACCCCACAAGCCATCCTTACATTTCCAGAGTCCCTATTTCAGCACCAAAACTCCATAGTGCATTACCACCACATCACTAGCATCCTGGTTGCTAGAGGAAGCCATCTAAGGGCACCAGGAGGAGGTCAGGAGCATAAGGAGTAGGCCAAAAGCACACGAATCAAGCCAATAGAACAAGGAGAAGCAGATCAAGTAGCATCCAGGAACAAGATCCATCAGGAACCAGAAGTCACAACACATATTCAGCAACACCAGGTTGTTCTATTATCAATCATGCACAATCTTTGTTCCTACAAGTTTCCAAGCATGATTTAGTGTTAAATGGTCATCTCCTCAGATTTATACTCAAGTGGAGTATAAAATCATCATAGGAGTAAAGCACTGTGCCACATGGAGTGCATATATATACTTCTGTTATCAATAAGGCCTCAGCCTATGCATCATCGGCTAATCAAGAAATCAAGTACACCGGTTATACTCATAAGCTTCCACCAAGAATTGTTTAAAACCCGTGACCATCATTTAGCTTTACAAATATCTAGCGGCTTAAAACAGCCTAATCCACTTCAGCACACAAGCTAGTTAGATAAGTATAAATCTATGCATCCTCCAAAGAAGTACCACAAAGTTTATCTTAATTCTAATTAGTGGTACATGAGTTACTAAGCTGTGAATCACCACTATCTTGATCTAGTGTAAGTCATCAGTCTAGTGTAATCAAGTGTCCATGAATTAAATCACTACTTGAGTGTACATGGAAAATTCTATGCTTTCAAACCCCTAGTTCATCCTATATGAACTCATGGAGAGCAGTAATAGCAATCTCTAGAAGATCACTAATCATTGTTGTATTCACAAACTCTCATGCAAATAATTAGAGAGTGATTTTTAAATCATCTTCCTAGAAAATAATCCAGGAATCATACCTTACCAGTTTTTTGTTATCAAGATTGACAGAAACTAATCAAATCATTTCATCAAAGTGAAAAACCAATAAACCAAGATATGGAATACCCTCCACTGTAACCAATCTTAAGGCACTAGTCCATATTAAGGCAAACACAACAACAGTACGCCATTTCTTTGTCTGTAAGAAGTGGGCAACTCTTTAAAATCACTTTTCTAGTTAATCAACTAGAAATCATATAGTTTCTAGCAGTTAAACTACCACAAAGGTTCTAGAGCATCAGGTTCAGTATTACTGAGCTCAGAGCATCACAATTTCATTATACAAATTTAGGACAAGGTCCAGGGCTAATTCAATCATTTTGATTGAAGCATCAAAACTAGAAAAACATCCTTAATAGCTTAACCCCTATCTCACAGCACTTGGTTAACATGGATCAATAGAAGTCATAAACACACTCACCACTGTTAACAACAGAATCACCAGCCCAAATCAGTACCACTAGAGCACTTTCTCATCCAGGCTTGAATTTTTTAACTAGCAATAGATCAACAACAAACAATTACAGTAGACCCATGGATTAAGGCCATCAGCACGAAGGCTGGTCATAACAAACCGAAGCTCACCATGGGTGCCATGCACCTGTAGCATAGGCGTGACGAAGCCTGAGCGCAGCGCAGCAGCACTAGCAGCATCACCACCGCAAGTGCATCAACACCACATCATGGCCACATAGGTAGCAGGCCATGAACGCCTGGGTTGTAGCCACGCTGCCGTCCCGCCGGCATCAACTCGAGGAGGGCATGAAGGAGCAGGAGCCCGAGAAGGGGTAGTAGTTCGGGAGAAACCAGGAGGGCTGAGCCGTGTCGCCATCGACGTCGAGCCTGCTGACGAACCCTAGGATTCTTCGTGGGTCAGGAGGAGGCGTGGGGGTCCACCTCTGAGAAGAGGCGACCTGAAGGTGGCTTGGGAGGGCACCGGAGGCAGGCCTCTATCTGGAGGCGCCCGCCGGCGGCGGCCATGACCAAGGGAAAGCCGGGTCACCCCGTCCTCAGCGCCGGTGACCAAGCTGAGTCGGGCTAGGGTTAGCCATGACGCCGTGTTTGGGGGCAGCGAGAGCGGGCGCTGGTGAGGATAGAGAAGAGGAGGGGTGGCGAAGCCACCCAGCACGGCGGCGGCCGAGGGGGGGGCCGGAGCGCGTTGGAGCCGAGCAGCGACGGCGGCAGCGCCGCAACATCGTGGGGAAGAGGGGCCGAGGTGAGAGAGAAGAGAGCGTATGGGCCGGTTGACCAACTCAGTCGGTGGGGCTCTGTGATTTGGTCCAACCAGGTGGACTGGGCTGGGTTTTCGGCTAGATGGGCCCAAGAACTAGGCCCAATTTATATAATAACAAAAAAATGGAAATTACTAAAATACCCTCTACACATTTTAAGCTCTAGAAAATGTAGAAAAATCCTAAAAATATATTTAATACATCCTAGTGTTTATTAAAATAATATCCACCTAAGAAAAATATAATCATATTTATTTAAGTCTAATAAAATACAAATAAATATTAACACCCTTAAATATCTACATGAAATTTAATAAATTTAGGAAAAATCCTAAAAATAAATGAAAATCACTTTCATAAATAAAAATAACTCTCTTATCTTACAAAAATACTAACTTAGAATTTTACTAATAAAATTTAAAACAAATATTTAAAGACATTAAAAATTATATATAAATAATAATAATAAAGATAATGTTTAAAAATAAATAAAATTCATTTTTAAGAATTTAAGCAAGTATATTTATTAGAAAGGTACTAAGTATATTATTATAAAAATATTTTAAAGTTCTTATATCATATAACTTGAATTATCTAAGTTATTAAAATAAGATAATTGTTTTGTTAATTGTTTAATGTTATTTCCTAAGTAAGAAACGATCTTATTCAAAACATAATCTTTTGACTCTAAGTAGTCTAAACCATGATTGTAATTTAATATAAAATCTAGGTGTAAACAATTAACTTTATAATATTCTTTTAAAATCCTTAACTAACTATAAGTCAAGGATTTACAAAGTTATTCTTTACAAATCATTAACAATTCATAAATAATCATATTTATCAAACTTGAAGTTCCCTAAATAAATTATAATAAAATCCATCTATTTTTATTTATAAAGAAAAATCTCAAAGTATGGTCTATAAATATTACACATGCTAAATTTAAATCTTTAAAACAAAGTTCCATAACCATAAGATTTCATCTTTAATTATACTTATGAAAATCTCTAATTAATAATGCTACAAATGCTATATCTCAAGTCCAATTACATTTTTATAGTTTACTTTGGTCTAAGATATCTTAAGCTAGATATATAATAACTCAAATCAATTAAACCTTAGTACAACACCATAGCTTTAATCCTATTTATCTTCAAAGTTGAATAACTTAACATAAATAATATTTTCTTCAAATGTTATTCTTTTTGCCACTTCAAAAGAAACACTATACCATTTCTTTAAAACCATCACAACTTAAAACATGAACTTTGTAATAATTACATAATATCATGAAACCTTAGAATTATATTATGATTGTACTTTACTCTTCATATCTATGTGTTTATCCTTCTTATGAAGTAAACTCAAATTAAAGCAAATCTCAAATAAATCATTTAAATATATCGCTTTGGTAATAATTGAAGAATTACTTGGGATTTTGTAGTATGCATCTCATTACTTATGCATAACAGCATATTGCGTCTTTAAACATTGTCCTTACCGGGCAATGATGATAGTTTTGTAGAACCCAAGGTCCAGGGTCAAGTCGAGACGTTCGACTACAATACTCTGTTATATCAAGGCAAGTTCACACTTGCTCATGTCCTTTGATTATTTTCTATAAAGTATTTTGCAAATCCAGTATTGTCATCACCTGCATTTCAAAAAGGTCGAAAACCCTATTTTCATAATTAAAGTGAACTATTGGTTACTGATCCAGGGTGATCAGCTAATCTATTAAACCTGGTACTTGGAATACCACTACTTAGGAGTATATCATCTAGGACTTAACAACCAATGTCTCCAGTGATTCTTGCGCCGTATATTACGTGTTAACCATGAGATTTGGAATGGGACGAAGAAGTCAGCTGGAACGGCTCCCTTTCGCATGCATTGGACACTATTCTGGGCATTTGTGAGTTGCAGATCATGGGTATAGCCGTTTTATACGAGGAAAGGTCTACCGTGGATCTGGGCTTACAAAAGACAGATTACTAGTGTTAATGGTTGTTGTGTGTAACCAACTAAGGTATAGCCGTTTTATACGGGGAAAGGTATACCTTGAGTTTGGGCATACAACAATTATGGTGTATGCGGGGTCATGGAGAAGGACACTGATTGGCTTGGATCATCTACTGGGCCCCACACCATAGAAAGTGTGGACGGGAAAGATTCGCCCGGTTGTGCATCAAGGATTTGATCTCTCATGGGTAAATTAACACACCTCTGCAGAGTGTAAGAACTGTAACTTGTTACTCCCTGTTCCGGTAAGGAGCTGCGAACGCTGCAGGAAAGGAACTCCATGAAAGTTCTGGTAAACCTGTGAAGGCTGACGGACATAGCTTTTCAGAATAAAAGCAATCTTTGAAGAAATGTTTATGAAAACCTGCATTGCCTACGACTTATGGTCCATGGTTGTAGATATAGTGCATCAAACACTCCTTTTTACTGAACTTGCTGAGTACGTTGGTACTCAACGTATATTCTTAACCCTTGCTAGATTTCGAAGACAATAACGGTCAGGAAGAAGAAATACTATACCCAAATGAAGACCAAGAAGAATTCCGCTATGAAGAACCAGAAGTATCCGGAAGCGTCGAAGGGAACAATTACGAAAACATCTATGGAATGGAGACCGACGTATCTGAAGTGTAGATGTAGCATATATAGATATCTAGTCCAGTAGTATAGATTTCTATTCTCTATCTATAACTAAATCTCGTATAAACCTTAGTTGCTTATTTATTCTGTTCTTCGAGTTTTTATAGTTTAGCCCGAGTCATCGGGATACCTCTATGGACCTAGGAGGATCTCAAAGTCATCATGTAATTTTTGGTTATAATAATGATAATGTATGTTGTGGACCCGTTTTGTTTCTGTTGTACCACTCTGAGGATGTAATATTTGCGGAATGGTACTCTGTGAGTGTTATGTCCACGACTATAGTATACTACAACATGCAGTGGTATGCTGGGTCACCGCACGTCGGTTCCCCGCCGAGGGGCCAGTTGCAACTTGATTGCAACTTGCTTGTAATTTGAGCCCCATTAGGGTCTAAGTTGCAACTTGATTGTGACCGGATGGGCGACTGAGGGGTCCCAGTTGCAACTTGCTTGTAACTGAGCTCCGCCGGGGGGGCCATTTGCAACTTGCTTGTGACTGACTACCCGTTATGAGACCTCCCGTCAGTTCCCTGCTAAGGGGCGAGTTGCAACTTAATTGCAACTTTCTTGTAATTTGAGCCCCCGCCAAGATCCCACTTGCAACTTGATTGTGATCGGGTGGGCGACCGGGGGTCCCTGTTGCAACTTTCTTGTAACCGACCTCCGTCGGGCCATTTTCAACTTGCCTGTGACTGACTACCCATTAGGAGACCTCCCGTCGGTTCCCCGCCGAGGCCTGCCGAGGGGCTAGTTGCAACTTGATTGCAACTTGCTTGTAATTTGAGCTCCTGTCAGGGTCCTAGTTGCAACTTGACTGTGACCGGGTGGGCGAACGGGGGGTCCTAATTGCAATTTTCTTGTAACTGAGCTCCACCAGGGGGCCATTTGCAACTTGCTTGTGACTGGCTGCCCATTAGGAGACCTCCCGTCGGTTCCCCGTCGAGGGGCCAGTCACAACTTGATTGCAACTTTCTTGTAATTTGAGCCCCCGCCAGGGCCCTAGTTGCAACTTGATTGTGACCGGGTGGGCGACCGGGGGGTCCCAATTGCAACTTGCTTGTTACTGAGTTCGACCGGGGTGCCATTTGCAACTTGCTTGTGACTGACTACCCGTTAGGAGACCTCCCGTCGGTTCCCCGCCGAGGGGCCAGTTGCAACTTGATTGCAACTTGCTTGTAATTTGAGCCCCCGACAGGGTCCCAGTTGCAATTTGATTGTGACCGGGTGGGTGACCGGAGGGTCCCAGTTGCAACTTGCTTGTAACTGAGCTCCACCGGGGGGCCATTTGCAACTTGCTTGTTATTGACTACCCATTAGGAGACCTCCCGTCGGTTCCCCGCCGAGGGGTGAGTTGCAACTTGATTGCAACTTGCTTGTAATTTGAGCCCCCGCCAGGGTCCCAATTGCAACTTGATTGTGACCGGGTGGGCGACCGGGGGGGGGGGGGGGTGGGTCCTAGTTGCAACTTGCTTGTAACTGATTTTCGCCGGGGGGGGGGGGGCATTTGCAACTTGCTTGTGACTGACTACCCGTTAGGATACCTTCTGTCGGTTACCCACCGAGGGTCCAGTTGCAACTTGATTGCAACTTGCTTGTAATTTGAGACCCCGCTAGGGTCCCAGTTGCAACTTGATTGTGGACGGGTGGGCGACCGGGGTGTCCCCGTTGCAATTTGCTTGTAACTGAGCTCCGTCGGAAGGTCATTTGCAACTTGCTTGTGACTGACTACCCGTTAGGAGAACTCCCATCGGTTCCCCGGCGAGGGGCCAGTTGCAACTTGATTGCAACTGAGAACCCGTCGAGGGGAGGGGGGGCATTTTGCAACTTTGCTTGTAATTTGAGCCCCTGTCGGGTCCTAGTTGCAACTTGATTGTGACCGGGTGGGCGACCGGGGGTCCTAGTTGCAACTTGCTTGTAACTAAGCTCCATCGGGCGCCATTTGCAACTTGCTTGTAATTGAGCATCCGTCAGGAGAGGGGAATTGAACCCGAGCCGCTAGGCAGTTGCCCCCGAGGGCCAGTTTCAACTTGCTTGTAACTGAGCACCCGTCGGGAGAGGGGGCATTTTGCAACTTGCTTGTAATTGGGCTCCCACCGGGTCCCAGTTGCAACTTGATTATAACTGAGTTCCGTCGGGTCCCCGACCGAGGGACCCCCATCCGGTCGCAAAGTAACTAATAAGCACCCATGGGGGGTGGCATTTGAATTTTCTTGTAATTCAGGCTCTGTCGAGGGGCCAGGCGCAACTTGATTGCAACCGGGGGGCTTCTATGGAGTTTTTTCTCACCGTCCTTCTGATTGCATGTGCTGGTGAGGTTCTTACCCTATGTGTCGGGGGAAACCCTAGGCCCAGCGCGCTGGTTCGGGCATCAGCGCTGTGTTGACGGTGCCTCTCTCTTTGAGGGTGTTGCTTCGTACGGGCGCTTCAGGGTCCTTGGAGCATGGCGGGAAATAGTTGCAGGGCGCAGCGATCACAGATCATGATTGTTTAGTCACTTCGGCAATATTTTCGTTTATTTTCATTTGGGCAATGATGTTTTCTATTGCCCTAGCACTTCTTCAATTCCGATATTAATAAAGCGGTGGCAAAAGCATGCTGTCGTGTGGAGCAGCTAGAGGGCACTAGAAATTCATTCGACATTCTGATGTTTTGTAAACATTTTTATGAAAGATGTCTTTTTTAAATTTTATGAAAAAGGTTTTAGAAACAAAAAGAGAAATGGCCATTTTTTACAAATAGGGTTGCAAGTTTTCTTACTGCCATGTTACATGTGTACAACAACAGTGGACACGTAAAGCTACAATAAACAGGCAGTGTACGGGAAATAAGAACAAGATGGGACCACACGTCAAATTCTTTTCTTTGACACAAGATCACACGTCGGGTTATCTTTCTTTTTTAATTAGAAAAACCTTAGGTTATCTATACACGATTGTCCCGTTTGACTTTTCCATTAAATAGAGTACTTAGACCGGGAGCCGAAATGTCACATAAAAAATTTGGGCCTCAATCGATACGGTAAAATCCAAGCAAAGAACTTACACTACGCGAGACAGAAACAATGTACTACTGTTGTTAAACGACCGTGACTGAGATTTAAATCTCAGTCAACTGAGATGTAGCCGGTCCCTTAAATATATCAAAAAAATCCTCCAATCCACGGCAGGTTCCCGCAGCGGGCCATGGTCGAGGGCTTTTCTCCTCCCTTGCCCAGTCCCTCGCCACCGCGCCATGCGTGGCCGAGCACCCGACTGGCTGGCCCAACTCCCCGGCCCCTCCCCTCCACCTTGCCCGGCCATGTCATAGGCAGGCGCGGCTGCCAGGCAGCACTAGCGACAAGGACCGCCACATCCCGTCCTGTAGCTGTAGTTCTGCTAGAGGCCGCAGTCGAGGGAGTCATAGAGGGGCCCGCTTCTGCCACGACTGAGGAACAACGTCGACATGGTCTAAGACCATGTACTATGTGGTGCCGATTCAACCCAAAAGCTTGTCAGACAATGAATCGCTCCCAATTTGCCACTATGTATGGAACCGCACCATACTGTACAAATGGGTCCTAGTAGCAATAGAATATTATATTTTACTTCCTCAATCTACCGTGTGAACATGCTGACCTCAAGCAGCAGGTAGACGACCTCACACCACGGGGCAAAGAAAATATATTTCTCTCGCTATGAATCGAACCAAATTTATGGTTCGCTTTTGTTGTCAGGAAACATGATGCGATATCCCACTATGTATGGAACCGGTTCAAAAGTTTCATTGAACCGCTTTAAGCGTACATAGTACATGGTCTAAGGGCGGCCACCGTAATCAAAGAAGAACGGCGCTGCGCAGTTGAGCTTTGTCAAAGACGTTGCTCCCGTAGACTCTGGGCTCTCTGGAGTGGTATGAGAGTAAGGATGGCAGTGGGTACCCTAATGGGTACCCTTTACCCTACTTAGTATAAAAAAATGAACTAAGTTTTGTCAAAACATCACTTTTTGAGAAAACTAATTCATTTATTTGAACTAGGCTAAAGTACAGGGTACCCTAAAGGTTCCAAAGTTCCATCTCTATATGAGAGGATGTTCACATCTTGTTACTTCTCCGAGGGTGGGCAGCTCGGCTTGGGGAAGGTTGCTCCGATGGCAATTGCTCACCGGAGCAATGGCGATGGCGCGCTTGCACGAGCGATTGCGGGTGAGAGAGGGTCATGGGCGATGTGCTCGGCCTTGGCACCTCCTTGGTGTCGTCCGTGTTGTGCCGGCCTCTGACTGGCTCCTCCGCTATCCCGCATGACCACCGGAGTACCACCGTCGCTATACCTGGACATGAAACTCGGGCTGCTGGGCTCGGCCCGAGTTTGCCAGGCTCGGAGCGAGCTGGGCTCGGCCCGCTGGTGCTGGCAGACCGAGCCGAGTCAGCGATGCTGGATCGCGGCGACCTTGGGCTGGCTCGGGCTCAGCCCGGTCCCGGCTCGTTTGGCTCGTTTATTTTTTTACCAGAATTTAACAGGCCAAATTGAGTAAGATGGAGTGAATGGGCCGAATTGACACAACTACGCCGGGGAGTAAATCGTGGTCATGTACTGAGCAGTTGTTCTCTCGTCTTCCTCACGAGCCGCCGCCGCAAGAAATCTCTACCAGCGCGCAGGCCGCTGCCGCACCGGCGAATTGCTCTTCCTCGTCCGCAAGCACCGTCCCGTACAGAAAGCACCACCGCGCCTCCCCGTACGCCGGCGCCGTCGACGAGCAAATCGAGCCCCGCCGTCGCGGACTACCCCTGCGGTCTCCAACGACGCTGCCTAGAAGATGGCCCCACCCGCCAGTGAGCCATCGCCGCCAGGCTCGCGAGCTGCCCCGAGCTGGACCGAGCTCGTCGGAAGCTCGGGCTGAGCTCCGTTGTGCGGCTCGCCGGCGGCGACGAGCTGGCTCGGGCTCGGCAAATCCAGCCCGAGCTTTGTACGGCACGGGGGCGAGCTGGACCGAGCCAGCTCGTGTCCAGGTATAACGGAATCAAAAGGGGAGTGATCGAGACGGAATGCTACCGTAATTTAAACCATGACACCGTGTGTGGTGATGACCTAACGGACGATCAAGTAGGTACACACATAGTCAAAGATCCCGCTCACATTTCCACCAACCAAAATCCTGGTCCCTGAATTTAATATCCCGGCGAGAAGACTCTTGCTGCACAGCTCGCTCGATCGTGTACGAGTAGGACGCAACTGATCGATCAAGCTAGTTAGTCGTTCCTATCACTTTAATTTACAGCGCAGCGCACAAATCCGGCTTATGTAAGGGTGTGCAAAAAGTCAAACCGTCCAAACTGTCCAAACAATTTATAGTTCAATCTTTTTCACAAATCCAATATGAGCTTTGGAGCTAGTACAAAATTTTAAACTAGTCCAAACTGATCAAACCGTTCAAACCAGGTTTGCCTAGGCTTAGGCTTATGTGTCATCGCGTCTACTAGCCAATGTCTATGGGACTAAGCATTTGTCAAACATAATAGTGCTGCTATGCACGCCGTGTTTCTGCACGACACTCGTCCGACGTTGGAATTAGGGCATGTATAGTTAGAACCAGCTGGCTGAAGTGTTGTGCACATGTCATATAGCAAATAATATGGATCGAAGGGAGTAGAAAACATCGTGTGCACAACAATTTCGTGCAGACATAATCATGTTGCGCCAGTAAAATACGGGACCTGTGTCAAACTCTAAAGCAGGGCCTACCTCCGATAAAATTAGAGTAATCATAACAGCCATTGGAGTTACCCTGCTAGGTGTTCATGCGGACTGCAAACTTACCCATCGAATTGCTGCTCCTAGGCGAGGGAAGAAGGTGTGAACGGCTAGACAGCGATCGCACGCTGTATGGAGCCACAGATGTAGATGAACCATTGTATGCCGGTTGCTTCACATGGTTGAATGGTTCGAAAAACCCAGAGCGGTAACCAAACCGACGAGTGCCTCGATCGGCTTAGTGGTTTTTCATAAACCATGATAAAGTTGGAGATGAATCCACTTGTCAAAGAAAAAGTTAGAGATGTATCCTACACAAATTAGCTGCGGCAAGTACGAAGAGGCAAATCTTGCTTCATCATATCCACATCAGCATCCGTCACTACAGCTTGCACCGCCAGAGTCTCGCTTAGACGATGATGTGGATAGTGACACCATTAATTGTGGCACTGTGAAAGGACAGACAATCAATATAATGTGCATATGAAACATGGACATGCACCTGTGTCCGGCCGCGTGGTACGAACGAAGCCCGATATAGTTAGAATTAGCCACGTATAGTTAGAATTGTGTCATTGTGTGCACATCAATTTCCCGCAAACACAATCAGGCAGTGCATGGAAAAAGCCGAGCCTTGTGTCGAACTCTAAAGCAGGGCCTATCTCCGGTAAAATTAGAATGATCATAAAAGCCATTGGTGTTACCCTACTAGGCGTTCATGTGGACTGCGAACTTATCTTGTCGAACAGCTGCTCCTAGGCAAGGGATCGAAGAAGGGTGAGGGGCTGGACATCGATTGTGCATACGGAGCCACACACATACTCCTAGATGAACCTTCGTATGTTGGTTGTTACTTCGCATGTTCGAAAAAAAAGTCTAAATATATTTGCTTTATAAAATTAAAATATCTTATATATTTTAAAACGAAGAGAGTACCAATTAGTCGCGGCAAAGCACCAAGATGCAAATCTTGCTTCGTCATACCCACGTCAGCAGCCGTCACACGCCAGCTTGCACCGCCAGACTCGCTAGGTTAGACGAGATGACGTTGATAGGGACGCCATTAATTGTGGCACGCGACTGTCAAAGGACGACAGACAGTGAACGAAATGTGTCAAAGGACAGACAGTGAGCGAAATTGTGGCACGCACCCGTGTCCGGCAGTGTGGTACGAATGGAGCCCAGTAGGCCACGTAGGATAGGATCAGGTAGGTTTCATATGGTCAAAGGTCCACTCTCATTTCCACCAACCAAATCTGCCGGGATTTTGTTGAGTTCCGGCAAGGAAGACTCTTGCTGCTGCACAAGCGCTCCGTGTAGATGTAGGTAGGGACACGAGTCGTCCCTCGCCCTTTATAGGCTTGGCGCAGTGAACAAATCAGTGGTTCCCTTTTTTTACCCTTTATTTATGCGTGCATGGTGCAGTGCACATATCAGTAGACGTGAATTCTCAAAATAAAATAAAAAAAATCAGTAGACGTAGTAGGGTCGTTGTCGAGCTGTGTCGCGTCTACGTACGGTCTACGCATTGTCGTATACGCAGCGGCACATGTCGTGTACCAAATGCTCTCTCTCTCTCTCTCAACGTGTGTTAAACTTGACTAGAGTGACGCAGCGACTGTTTCGTAGAGTCAACTCACCAGAGTTTAAAGATGCCAACCCTAGGTATACTATCCTAATTTCTACGTACACACGGCTGATCAGCACGTGTGGAAGTAGAATTTCTCCGGCGTGGAGCGAGGCAGTGTACGGCAGTACTAGTAGCTTAGCTAGCCCTATCTAGCTAACCCTAAGCGTAGCAAGAGAGGATTTGGTGCAACTAGGGAGGAGTTGGTGCAACAAACCTAGCCTGCTGCTCCCACTAATCATTGGTACGGTGCATGCACTCGTGCACCTAGCCCCATCCCATCCCGTCCAAGATCGATTAGCGCGACACGTTGCACAATAATATTTGTACATGGGGTAGTCAAACATAAAGTATGGAACAGGTGAGAGCGGGTATTAGTTAGTGCGTCCATGTACGAGAAGAGAGCGAGCTGCAAAATCACACGCAACTGAACACTGGCTTCGTGGACGATTGGTCAAGATATATATAGATCATGTCGACGGGACGCACTAATTTTGTTCTCTGACTGATGATGACGATAAGTCTCACGAGTGTTCGTTGAAAGAAAAACACAGTGAACAAGTGATAGCGGGTAAGTGGGTAGGTGTGGTAAATTCGGACTTTAATTATTAACAAACTCCGTGTCAATCTCACGCGCGCTCGCGGGTCGTGTGTCATGCATGCCGCATATATAGTTTGTGTCTTCGATTTGACGCCTACGGGCCGGCCGGCACCGGCTAATAATGCTACCTTGGAAAAACAGAACTAAAACCACATAAAAGCTTCCCATGCATGAATGGCCACCGTACCATTTTTCTTCTCCTATTCTACGGCCTCCTCCGGTCAAAAAAGCCTAGGTCTGGTTCACACGTATGAATGAACCTGGCGAAAACGGCCACCAAACGCCACTCACTCTCAGCGCACACGCTGACACTCTGCGTGCAGGGTGGGTCGAATCTGAACTGGTGTGGTGTCACGGCTCAGCCGTCCTTCTCGTTGAGAGTTTTGTTCAAGGTTTTCCCGTGCGACTAATTTGACCAACGAGCGAGATCGCGGAAAAAGGGGATACGAAAAGTTGGCCAAAATGTGAGCGGAGAAAGGTGGCACGTCCCACACCGGTCTAAATTAATGTATTATACTCAGATTTTTTAAAATTTGGATTTATCTAGTCATGTGTTTTTCCAAATTTCACCGATCTATTAAAAATTATCAATAGTAGTATAAAAAGACCTAAGAGTAATAAAAATTATAAATAAGTTATTGAACCATTTAGTGACGGCTACAAACATAGCCGTCGCCTCAACATATGAAGAAGACACTAGAAAAGGCTAAACAAAGAACAAACAATCTCCCGCCGGTGAGAGGTTGTGGTTCGCCATACCTCTAAGGCCCTAGGGCCAGCTGAGACGGAGATTCGTCGCCGATGAGAGGGATAAAACCCTAAATGAGTTTTAGCTGGATCCCGATAGCCTTTTTCTGGCCTGCGGCTACATAACTTATCTAGTCATATTTTAATAGTATTAAATATATTCCGTATCTAAGCAAATCTGAGAGTAACAAAGGTGGAGTAGTGTGATCCTCATTAGCAATTGCTTGCTATCATTGCCGATCGATCAGTTGTTTCTGGCCTTAATTATGACTTTGATCGTATGCGCGTCGCGTCTTTGCGAGCCCGAATAGACAAATTAATCCATCTGTGCCCACCACTAATCCCACTGCACCGTGGAATTGGACGACCATGGCACCAACCCCCCAAACCCATCCTGTCCTGTCCCCGCCCTATAAAACGCACCCGAACCACACTCCACTCGGCAGCACCACGTCTCCACACCTCCTACGTAGCACACGTACGTACTCAAAACCTCCAGCATCACACTCCGAGCTCACAGATGGCGTCGCCGATCCTCCCGGCGTTCACGGTGCGGCGGGGCGAGCCGGTGCTGGTGTCCCCGGCGTCCCCGACCCCGCGGGAGACCAAGCCGCTCTCCGACCTCGACGACGCCGAGGGCATGCGGTTCTACAGCTCGGGCATACACCTGTACCGCGCCGACCCGGCCAAGCGGGGCGTCGACCCGGCCGCCGTCATCCGGGAGGCGCTCGCCAGGGCGCTCGTCCCCTACTACCCGCTCGCCGGCCGCATCCGCGAGGAGCCCGGCAGGAAGCTCGTCGTCGACTGCGAGGCGCAGGGCGTCATGTTCGTCGACGCCGACGCTGACCTCACGGCCGCGGACTTCGGGGACGTGCAGAGCCCGCCCTTCCCCTGCTTCGAGCAGTTCATTCTTGAGGCCACCTCCGTCGCCGGCGTCGAGCCCGTCATCGACCGACCCCTCCTCTACATTCAGGTACTTGTCGAGATCGAGTAACGTACACGTGTCACTATCGGATTCTTAGCGTTGTGTAATAATTAACGATGTACGTGCAGGTGACGAGGCTTAAGTGTGGCGGCTTCATCTTCGGGCAGCGGTTCTGCCACTGCGTCGTGGACGCCCCAGGCGGCATGGAGTTCGAGAAGGTCATCTGCGAGCTGGCCCGCGGCGAGGCCGGTCCGTCCGTGCCCCCAGCATGGGGCAGGGAGATGTTCATGGCGCGGGATCCCCCAAACCCAACCTACCCGCACCCCGAGTACAGCGACCCCGCGGGCGGCGCGGACCGGATGCTCTCCACCCCGGCAAGCGACATGTCCCGCGTGCCCTTCTTCTTCGGCCCGCGCGAGATCGCGGGGCTGCGGCAGCGCGCGCCGCCGCACGTGGGCCGCAGCTCGCGGTTCGAGCTGGTGGCGGCCTGCATCTGGCTGGGCCGCACGGCGGCGCTCGGGTACGGGGCCGACGAGGAGGTGCGCCTGTCCTTCATCGTCAACGCGCGGGGCCGCCCCGACGTGCCGCTGCCCGAGGGCTTCTACGGCAACGCCTTCGCCTACTCCGTGGCGGCCACCACGGCGGGCGAGCTGTGCGCGGGCGGGCTGGGATACGCGCTGGAGCTGGTGAAGAAGGCCAAGTCGGCGGTCACGTACGACTACCTGCTGTCCGTGGCGGACCTGATGGTGCTCCGTGGCCGGCCCCTCTTCGCGCTCGCAAGGACGTACATCGTCTCCGACGTGAGCCACGCCGGGTTCAAGAGCGTCGACTTCGGGTGGGGCGCGCCCGTATACGGCGGGCCGGCCAAGGGCGGCGAGGGGCCGTTGCCCGGCGTCACCAACTACTTCTCCAGGTCCAGGAACGGCAAGGGGGAGGAAGGCACCGTGGTGCCCATCTGCCTGCCCAAGGACGCCATGGAGAAGTTCCAGCTCGAGGTGGAAGGCCTCACCGCCGAGATCTAGACTGGGCGCATATATATATATATATATATATACACACACATAGCGTACAACGCGTACGTGGTCGATCCATAAAAGTGCATCTCCATGGATGCCATTCTGTTTCTGAATCTTCTGATGACTGATGTTTTGGTCTTGTGCTTAACTATTTATCTGTGTAACTACGAACAGTTGGTATGTACGTGCAATTGCGTATGTAATGAATCAATGAAAGGTGTGCTAGCACATGATACAGTTTGAAGGAAGTGGGTCAACAGCTACATAGTGTCTTTTTTACAAATGTGGGTTAATGGATATGGTGGGATGTTTAGCTACAAAGTTATGACGACAGCAACCACTCCTCTGTTCTTGTTTCGTTTCAATGGAGCAGGGGCTTGGCCCGCGGATCCTAAAGAAACAGAGTCTTCTCGCCGATTAAGTTACTCCTGTTGCAATCTCGTGGAAAATGGTACAAGTGCTTTTGTAGGTTTTTTTTTGCGGGTAGCTTTTGTAGTTAATTTAATAGGTGTGGTATTTACGCTTACCAACGCGAGAGGAGTTTTTCTACGGCCGGGAGTGACTATCTGTCTATTTCTCAAATGATAAGTATAAAAATAGTTATTCCTCGATCAGCATTTGCATCCGGTATATGATGATATTTTCATCAATTTGTACTTGTGCGAGACTAATGTTTAGATTATATGGTTCTTAATATCGACTTAATGATAGCTATTTTCGTTAAATTATAGATACTCATTTTGAAGCCCACGAATAATATATAGAAAAAAAAATATTTTTCTCTAAACTCGGGTGTACATACACGCCGAAATCATTTGAGATATTTTTTGTCTTCTCAAAATTTCAAAAATAACTTTACATATTGTGTAATTTAAGTGTATAAGGTTTTAGCAGTACATCGATAACTTGTGTTGTGCAGGAGAGAAACACATTGCTATCGATCGTACTTTTTTAATATATGGACCACATACTACCGATGTCCCCTCTCTAATTCTTTACCGCGTGACATTGTAGCACTAATGATTTAGTGAAGATTCATGTCCTGATTACCAACTTTAGCTACACCAGAACAATATAATGTTCTACTTGTACAATTTGCATGTGACCGTCAAAGTGCCATGTTTGTTGTTACGTAAAAATAAAAGGATAAAAGTTGTTGTTTTCGTCACCATAAGGCAATCATGACATTTGTGTCCTTGTATTCAGCATCAATAACATTTCGCTCGCTATCATGTGCTCCCTAACTCTCGCGGTGAGTTTATGTTTTTTGACCTATTGCTCACGCCTATGAATCTTTCCATCCATAGGAATTCTAAGCTCCACGAAAATAGGACCCCTTTCATTCATATATACGTACATGGCTCCACGAACATAGGATCCCTCCCGGGTCGCCCCCCGCTCCGGCGATCCTGGAGGCCCCTAGCCGCCGCCTAGTCCCTCCACCTCCAGCCTCGCCAGGCCGCTGTCGTCGCCGATGCCGACGGTGGTGGCGGCGCCCTTCTCGTCGAAGGTAGAGGGCAGGAGAGAGAGAGAGAGTGTGGCTGATCTCCATGGGCGGTGGGGTACGGTTTTTGGCGGGTCTTGGATGTCTCGTGGAGGAGCGAATGGAGGAGGGGTGCGGATGGGCGCGGGCAGCGGTGGCCGCCGGCGGCGTGGCATGTGCTAGCAGCGACGCATCACTAGAGGCGGGGCGGGCCGTTCTATATACCCGATCTCGGTGTTGTGCGGTGCTTGCCAGCCATGCAGCTTTCTTTCTGCCCCTGTTTTGGCATCTTGAGTTCGTCTTCTTCTCCACCATCGGCCGGTGGCATGGGGGCTGCTAGCGTGGCTTTGAATAAAGGTGGTGGTCCTTGGATTTCTCTCTCGTCGTGATGAAGAACTATCTGTTGCCAGTCGTCATTAATCTTGGGTGGACTACCGAGTTCCAGAAGACTCTGCTGGTGAATTTCAAATGGATGACATGCCTGAAGTTTGCCGGTGCGGACGGTGTTTCGGTCGCGCGTAACCATGTTTTTTTCTAGCCATTTGGTCTTAGAGGGGGCATTGTGAAGCTCTGTGGTCTGTTGCCATCATGGGACATGGCTTGGTTTCACGGTGAAGTCAGACGCGGAGAATGGCATGGAAGCCGGGAACTGAAAACTGGCAATGGAAGTTTGAGTCCTGGTGGTGTAGGGATTCTGGCTTGGTGTTTTGGGACTTGGAGCAGCAGAATTGGCAAGTGGGGGCGACAACACAGGAGGAATTCAGTATCTAAACCTACATGGTGAAAACCCAAGGTCTGGCCTTAACTGGTTCTGTCTGGCAATGATTTTGTTGAAGTCATTGTTTTGTGAGTGCGGACTTTCTCCAGGGTGAAAACATATGGTCTTTGATCAGGGCGACGATCGCGCTTGAGCACTTTTCCCTTCTTGGAGGCATCACTTTTGGAGTTGTTGGATTTGTGGTACTGTTTTGATGGTGTTTGGTCTGCGGTTTCAAGGAACTAATCACTATAACGTGACTTTTCTTTTATGTAATTTTTTTGATGTGTGCATCCGTAATGCCAATAGGGTAATGCGTTCTTGCAGAGGCTGGGTGTAATTGTATCTCATGATATTAATATATGGTCATTTCCAAAATAAATAAATAAATAGGAATTCTGAGCTTAGAATGAGTATATGCAAGCGCAACATACAAATACATGCCCCATTTTCTCAAATCAATGAATTCTGCTTACTTGACGTGCTAAACCTTGTCTATATGTTAAATAGTACTATCATGTATAAATAATTTAAATAGTAACATGTATAAAAACAACCTTTGATGGCATGGATAAAAGAAAAGAAACAATTGAAAGCTAGAAACGAACTATGTCGCCGGGCGCCTGCTGTACACATCAACAACATTGTTTCATTCCTTTTAATGTCTCCATGGAATGCGGACGTTTGTAGATCGGGCTATAGGTAGCCTGTTCTTTTGAACCATTCAAAAATGGCGTTTTGAAGTTTCAAAAAATCTGACCAAAACTTCTAGACACAGAGAATAATGTACTCTACAAACATGGAAAACTCTCAACTCAAAATACCCAGTATTTGGGACTACAAAAAATGTCAAAATTTGACATTTAAAATAGTGAATAGTGCCAAATTTCAAACGACCAATTTATGTCAGATTTCATGATTTTTGTTTGAGACAAAAATACAGGGTATTTTGGATTGAGACTTTATTTGTTTGGTAGAATACATCATTACCATGTCTAGAATTTGTTTTCATAATTTTAATACTTTCAAATCAAAATTTTAAATTCAAAAAGTATAGGGCTACCTGTAGCCCAAGCTCTAAAAGGATTTTGCCAGTCTCCATGCTCCTTTGTTTTTGCGGAATATGAGATCTACCGGTATTTTAAATATCATAATTGCTAACTATCATCTAGCCGAGAATTAACTTAGTTAGTGCTCAATCAAGTCCTACAACGTTGGATTTGCATTGAAATTTGTGCACATATGAGTTACAAGTTGGGTTGCAACTCATAAAAATACTCTCGATCATTATATTTGATTCGTGATTTGCGCTAGTCATGAAGTGCAACTAAGACTCGGTGACTGTAACACCCTCAGAATCGGCCCTATGCAAGTTTTAGCGATACCCGCCAAACCCGCATAGAAACGATTTAAAGGTGCCCACCAGGCACTTTCGTGCGGGTGGAAAACGAAGTAATAACATTACACAACAGTCCTCGATGGGACCCACAGAGCAGGTATATATACAATAGCAACTCAATGAGTCAAGAATACAGATATACAGTACAAAGATCCAAATCACTTTGAAAACGATAGAGCGTCCGCACACGGACAAGATGCAAATGGGGCTAAGAGCCCTGAAGAATAACCAATGGCGTCCATAACCCTGCCCAGGCCAAGCCGGAAGGGTAACCCTGCTAACGACGTCGATCTCAAAACCTGTTTCAACAAAAGGGGTGCCGACAAAGGGCAAAGGAAAAAGAGGAGCGTCAGTACTGAGGCCAGTACACGGCGAGACTAGAATTCGGCGGTCCTCGCCTACGTAGGTATGGTGGACTGAAGCGGCTGCGGCAGCATGCACTAAACAACCTATAGAGACTCGATACAACTGGCGGCTGTCAGAGAGGGGTAAGAAAGACCTATTCGGAACCAACCTGATTCTACCATCAACAAACCCATCCTGGTGTTTCCCCCTCGAGACCAAACGAGGAAGTCAACCGAGGAACTCACACCGTTGGCAGTTTTATTTATTCAGTTATCGTTGCCGCAATTACTAGTCAGGTTTTAGATAATCATCCTGATAAAGTAAGCAGTGGGCCATTTTAGTTAACCATTCCGTTGTAGTTGTGGCACTTACTAGTCAGATACAAATAGCATGAGATGTCCCAAAACCCAGCAGTTGTTGGTACTTTTATTTAGCCATTCCATTATAGTGAAGCTGCTTACTAGTCATTATAGAGTCAAATTTATAGCACTACTTTAGTTATAGTTGTCTATGATCGAGATACTGTGCTCCAAGTCGTCCATAACCGCGGACACGGCTTTCAGAAAGTTTTACCCGGCCGGGGTGCACAAATAGCAACACACACTCGATCAACCTCGGAAAAACCAAATCAAAACCCAACGAGGCCTTCACGACAAAGCAATCACAGGATTCAGAAATATTTCAGGGGGCCACCCCATTGAGTACACCCGCAACGAAGCTAGCTGACTCCGAGACGGACTCAAGGTTTGCGTCAATGGCTGTAAACGACTGGGAACCCAAAACTGGGCTTGTCGATACCGCGAAAACACTCCGCTTTCCTAAACAGTACAGTGTGCCATCCATCGCACAATTTAAATAAAGCAGTAAAGCATGGCATAAGTACAGGATAGTAAATAAAACCTCAAACTAGTTTGTGGCCCCAAGAAATAAGAATGAATCAAGCTCTGGCTCAGGGGGGGTCCCATAATCCTCCCGGATGTGGATAGCGCGAATATTCAAGGAACAGGTATCAAGTACTCGGGGTCCTACGGGACACAAGTGGACGGTTAACAACCAAATAACATCTATTGCCCACCTGTGCCTCTGCTTACTTACTTCAATTTTAGTTGTTAAACAGGAATTAAAGTGAACGATAAGTAAAGCCATGATCATCTCCAACATTCAACGTGCGGCAATACTCCAACAACTATGGTACTCGACGACACACAACAGCACTTGAGCAAGCGACTACGACGCGCAGGTCCAACTATCTACCAAACAACATGTAATAGGAGGTGTCCAAGGCAATATAAGGCTGCAAGGGATTTCACGGGTACGAAAACTAGAGCATCGCAACACAGATAGCAATAGACCAACAGGAGGGAATAAATACTATAAAAGTAAGATAGGTAGAAAGGGGGAGATGCTCGCCTGAAAACATTGCCGAAGGTTCATCCGAAGATCAGGGCGAAGCTCACATCAACTCAACGGCCTTATCCACGAAGAAGCAAATCACTAGAAGGAACACCGGATGCACTATTTAATACTACGGCAGAAGATCGGGCATGATGCATGTATGATGTATGACATGGCCAAAATGCGATGCAATTGGGCAATATTAAGTGGAACCGGGGTCCCGACAATTAATTAAACGGTTCATGTTGTTTAGATACCCCGCAATTTAAATGTTGTATTAACATGGCAAAACTTAGTATCGGTTCGCTACACAAACTTAAATGGGACCAATATACGACTACCCGCATATGGGCCCCATATTTAATTATGAGGTGAATCGGCATAAGGCCCCCAAACCACATGATATGAATGTGAGATGAACAATTAATATGCAACAATTTATATAGATAGCATTTATAAAATAGAGGCTCGGATCAGGGTCACACATTAGGGTTCGGCAGATCTTGGTTCCGGGGTTCGGGGTTCGGTCTCAGGGTTCAGGGTTCGACAGGATCGGCGGAATCGTTCTCGGATTAAAGAGGTAGATCTTGTCGCGCGGCGTCAATGCTTCCGGGAAGGAGAACTTGTCGTCCAGGGTCTCGGTGTCCGGGGTGAAGTACTTGTCGTATTCGCATCGGCGACCTTGGCGTCCGAGTTCTCGACGAACTTGGCGTCCTCGAGGAAGTACTTGTCGTGTCCGTGAAGGGGATCATGTCGGTCCACGGGGGTCGGTCTTCGGATTGGTGCATCGGGGTCTCGACGAGGTTCACGATCTTCAGACTCCTGGAAGGAGAACTTGGTGCGACGCCGGGTTCGGGATCAGTCTTCAGATCCGGGAAGGAGAACTTGGTGTTCCACGTCGGAGGCCTTGGAATCCAAGACGAAGAACTTGGAATCGAGGTCGGGGTATTCGAGTGGGACCATGTACTTGCTTCAAAATCATCTGCATCGAGCCGATCTTGTCGACGAGGGGATCTCGACGCCTTATCCGTGCCCTCCATGTTCGATTGTTCTTGAAAAAAAAGAGGTGAACAGGAGTGAAACATGGCGAGGTAGTACTTCAGGTGTCCGGTTAGTCTCTGCAGCAACTGGGCATATGACGTCCTTGTCCTGGGATTGAGCGCCACCGAGGAGAACGGAGGCGGTGCCTGGCATCAACGCGAGGACGCCGAGCTCCGCTGCGGGGAGGGGCCGATGGGCTCCAGGGCGGCGAGGGTGGTCGCTGGCGTCAGCCTGGTTGCAGACGACGGAGGACTTGGGCGCGAGACGGACAGACGGGGCCAGAGGCGTTGACGGCGAGGTCGGCCGGCGTCGACACGCCGCGACAAGGAGGCGGGCCGAGGTGGTCGCGGACGGGCGCTCGGGGGAAGCTCCTGCAGGCGGCGGCGCTACAGGGGAAGAGCGAGGGAGGCAGAGACGGGGAGGATGAGGGGCGGCTCGGCGCCGGGGGAGGGGGGGGGTCGCGGCCCAGAGGATGGTGGAGGCCGGCGGCGGGCCTGGAGCGGAGGAGGCGAGGAGGCGGGGACCCGGCAGGATGGAGGCGGCCGAAGGCGAGGGGCGATGGCGACGAGCGGCGGTCGGAGAGGAGGGAGGGCGCGGTGACGGGGGACCCGGGGCCCTCTGGCGACGGTGGCGGCTGAAGGAGCTCCGGCGAGGGAGGGACGCTCGCGGAGGAGGAGGGGTCCGCGTGCGGGCGGAGGAGGGAGGTGGAAGGGCGCCGGGGCGCGGTGGGGGCGACCGACGACGAGGGGGGCGCGGCCGGCGACGAGGAGGGCCGCAGGGGAGAGCGGAGGATGCAGTTGGGGAACGCGTCGGGGTGGGAGAGGAAAGGAGAGAGAGAGCTGTGGCCAGGGAGGTGCCGCGGGGTGGGGGTGGACCGGGTCCAGGGTGGGGCCAGGGGGTGCGGGACCGGGGTGGCAGGGAGGAGAGAGGAAGTGGGTCGGTGTGGGGAGTGAGGTGGCAGCGGGTTGGGGTGGGGCCAGGCTGTAAGGGAGAGGGGGTAGATGGGGCTGGGTGAGAGAGAGAGAGGGGTAGGTGGGGCTGTGGATTGATGAGGTGGCGGGGTGGGTAGGGATTGGGGCCAGGGGTGAGGTGGCGAGCTAGGATAGGTGGGTAGGATAGTTTCGGGTAGTTTTAGGATTCGGGTGGGCTGGTTTAGGTGGACCGATTTTATTCCGGGGGTGGTCGACTGGGTCGAATCGGCCCGTTCGACTGCCCCACTAAAAATAATTAAATATTTTATTTATTTCAAACAGGGCTTTTGCAAACCGATAGCAGACAAAATAAAATAATTCGGAGACCCGGGTTTTGCGTTTGAATAAAGACGGGGCGTTTAGAAAACAAATTAGGTTTTCCCGAAAATAGTTTTATGCAAGCAAATGCAAGATGATGACGATGCTCAAATGCAATGTGGCATGATGACATGGGCATGCGGTCATGATGATGCAATGCACAAAATCAACGCGATTTTGTAGTAGTGGTTTTGCGGGATGCCACAGTGACTTCACCTGGCCGAGAAGTTTATCTTGTACAATCAAAGTTGTCAAGATCGTGATTCTGAATCGGATCGAAACTTTTATGGTAGGATCATAGATCGTAGAATCATAACTTTTAGAGTCGTGAAATCATAGACTCTATTTAGTAGAATCGTAAAATCGATCCATGCAATTTGAGTCATAAAGTCGTAGAATCGCAGGATAGAATCACTATTCTAACAATTTCTATAGCATGCATAATTTAGCTGCTTGTATTTCATTTCAATGCAGCAGAAAGGTACTTTGACCCTCTGAAGAAGATATCATGCCACTTGATGACCGCATTAGTAAGTAATCTTTTAGGAGAATCGACTCTACGCTAGCTAAGAACCACCGGAGAAGAATAGAAGATAGAAATGCCCGAAACCATGTAACAGTAGCAATACAAGGCTAGCCATGGTGAAGAGTACTAGTGCATCATATTAGCTATATAGTGTGTATAATACTATCTAGTAATATCATACTATATATTACCTCGGTTCTGAAGCTTAAGACTTATTTTTTTAAAGTCAAACTACGTAAAAAGTTTAACCAAGTTCCAAAGCTCTATAGGAGTACTATTTACAACACGAAATCTCGATGCAAATTAGTACTCGCTCAGTTTCATATTACTCCGCAGGTTAGCTTCGGTAGTTTGAGCCATTATAAAGATAAATATATTAATAATTATTATATCAAATCAATACCAGTAGAGATAAGCTGGAATATACTATCATATTATATATATGATATTGTAAATATTAATATTTTATCTTATAAACTTGATCAAATGTTATGAAATTTGATTTTTATTATCGCGGAGTAATATGAAACACAATGAGCAGTGCACGAGAGCTATTTGTCTTTAGATAATATGTACTCCCTCCGTTTTAAAATGTAAGATGCTTTAGCTTTATGAAACAAATGTATCCGACTTTTTTTAGTATATAGGTTCAGTCAAGTTTAGATACATTTTTTTTACAAATCTAAAACATTTTATATTTTAAAATGGAGGGAGTACATATTATTCAACCGTTGACCATTAAAAAAAGTCTAGATATATTTATTTTACAAAATGGAAAAAATACACTAAAAAAAGTCTAGATATATATTTTTTACAAATGTAAAACATCTTATATTTTAATACGGAGGACTACTATACAACCATTTCTCGACCAGCCTTATTAAGATGCCCACTTGTCCAGCCAGCTATGGCCTATGGACACCCACAAATGCAAGCAGGCAAATGCCGTAGAGAAAGCAAAGGGTTGACTGGATGCCGTTGACCACATCTTTTTTTTGGGTAACCGTTGAGCACATCTGATCAACCGGAGGGCAAGCAGTCCGGCAGTACTCCCGTAGGCCGTAGCATCCCTAGCTAGCTGTCGAGATGGTGGGCAGGGCAGCTTGAGTTTTCCTGGTACGAACTCGCTTCACTACGAGAAACGCTGCTCCGACGACGACGACGACGATTGCGACGGCTACCACGACGACGACGGCAAGATGATCTCTCATCTTCCTCGCTGCACACAGAAATACGATCGTCACGTCATTCTTCCACCACCAGTATAGAGACCACAGCATGACGAAGGATCGTTAGGGAACTCACGAAGCCTTGCTCCTTTTCCCATGGGAGCTGATATCTCGAGCCGGAGGAAGCAGCCGTAGCGGAACACGTGGGCCACGCCTGCCGACTGAAGGCCGTCGTGCTTGTACGCTGACCGGAGGCACGGTGCCACCTCCTCCGCCGATCTCTCCAGGCACCGCGTGCAGTCCGCCGCCGTGACGTCTTCCGGGCACTGCGCCAGCGCGCGCACCGTGCTGTTCGCCTGCGCCGCGGCGCTCGCCGTAGCCAGCATCCGGCCCGAGGCGCTGTTTGCGGCGCGCGGCGCCAGGGAATGCGCCAGGTCGACGAGCCTCTGCACGTCGTAGAAGTCGGGGTAGTAGTTGGCGACGTTGCCCTCGTAGGCGAAGGACGATGCGAAGAACTCGTCCGCCTCCCAGGACGAGGCGTTGGTGGTGTCCGCGTAGGCGAGGAAGCAGCCGGCGTTCCAGATCCCGGCGCGCCGGCTGCCCTTGCAGGAGGGCATCCGGCCGATGGATATGGAGAGGCACTCGCGGCAGTCGTGCGGTGCCGGGGACTCGTCGAAGCAGAGGCCGCGGGCGAACGCGCGGCCGTTGCCGGAGCGGAGGGAGGCGAAGCCCGTCGGTGCGGCGGCGGAGGGGAGGGCGGCGAGGAGCGGCGCGAGGCTGGCGCGGAAGGCGGTGCCATTGGCGGCGGACGGAACCTGTGAACGCTGGTCGCAGTCGCTCACGAAGGAGCCACCCGTGATGTCGGCGGCGCCCACCGAGATCGCCATCACGGCGAGAGCGTGGATGATGACCAGCAGGCATTGACGCGTCGCTAGCGCCATGACCTGTCCCCGAGTTGACAATAATCTGTGGTAGTAGCACGTCAGGAGCTGGCTGAAGAGGGTACTTTGATACACGAGAGCTAGCTTCGGTGTGCATGTTACCACGTGCAGACGGAAGCGCGAAGGCCTCACTGCGCATATATTCATGGTTAGTTACCGTGTCAATTCGTGATCAAACAATCAATGCTTTTCGCCACAACTCGTTTTGATTCGGTAGTTTTCTGTGTGCGATTCGGAAATCGACTGGTACCATTTAAAATTTTTGGTTATCAATATGATAGTTTTATGCTAACAACTCCCCTTTCCAAAGCACCACCCCTCCTGAAAAGCAGGACCCCGCACATAACCCACCAGCCGAAAAGGAAATATTTTAGATTTCTATTTCTTCTCACGTGACGCATCACTTAGCTCCATCAACAACGGAGAAATAACAGTCAATAAAATCTATCCCCAAGACCTCCCAAGCCCCGAGACGGCTGCTCTGGGCAAGCCAAACAGCTACATAGCCATATCGGTCAGGTTCTGCTGATCTTGGTACCATGACATAAACGTACCAACTCAGCAACACTTGTCTATTGGTAGAAAAACATTAGATCCATGAAAAGAAAGGAGGTGGAAGACGAGCTCTTATGTTAATGTTGGGAGGTTCTCTTATTCTTCAACTCTTCCTCTTCTATAGCTACAATATGTGATTTCCCGTTTCCATGGTAGCTTGTTTTTTACATGATGCGATTTTTGTTGCAAAATGATAGGAATACAGTTTATCAAATTCAAAAAAATAATCATCGACTAGGTCCTTGGTCAGAAATCATATAACTCTGTTCAATGGTAATTTTTCAATGTGTATTGAATTATCTATTCCATATGAGTACCTCTGAGACCAAGCAATGTAACAAACAATGAAGTTAGGAGGATGTATGTTTTCTTGAGCACACACCCAAATATGATGTTATTTTGTATTTGAAGAAGGTGTTAAGACGACCCTGCATAAGAAAAGCTCCAAAAAAAAATCGAAAAGGCCAAAGCTTATATTCAAACATATGTCATAAGAAACAAAGCAAACTAAGCCGAGATAAAAACAAGAAACTGGAACTAAAGTCATAAAGATGTCTAGTGTGCCCCCTTTGACAACAATTTTGCAAATCAAAAGGAAGAGGAAGGACCACCTAAGAACAATAGGCATGTAAGCTATCCGGAAAATTCCGAAACAAATGATAAACTCTAGTACTTGTAGAGCAATAGAGGATCTTTTTCTTCCTCTTCTCGACCGCCTTCACATCCCCATCATCTAAGCGTATCCATGATATTTTAAGATAATCTTGCAAGCCAATAGGAAAAGAAAGGAATACCTAAGGACAATAGGCATGTGAGGCATCAGAAAAACGCGAAATTATCTTGGCCCCTAAATTTAGAGGCAAAAAAGTCTAGGATTTTGTCTATGTTCCACGCTACCACTCCGAGATACTCATGGCTTCTTTTTCCCAACTCGCTGTCAAAATATCATGTCCTAAAGTACCTAGAGTATACATGGCAATTTTCTTAAGTTTTCAGCATATAAACACTTGTGAGGTAAAAGGTATGGGAACTGGGGGAGGAGAACCTAAGAGCAATAGAAATAGGAGGCATATGGAAATACCGAGGATACATATCAACCTCTATTTCTAGAGGCACAAACGGATAGCTCAACATTTTCTCAGTGTTCCAATTCTAACTTCTCTTAAACTATTTTGTTCCTCTTCCCAGACCACCTTGAAGGAGTATTGTTATAAAAGTTTCACTATACGCAGCTTGAACTTTTGAGGTATATATAGGCCTCTTATGAATTTCTCTAGAGTGTAAATACTACTAATATTGAGAGTGGAAAGATGAAATTAGTGACCGCACACCCACATGTGCATGGTGCACCAGTGTGTATCAGCGATTAAAAGTGGGATAAGGATCATCTATTGTTAATATGGGCACATGCAGGAACATCTATTATTACTTTTGGCACGTGGAGGAAGGATATATGAGATCTTTTTGTCATGCTCATCTAAAGAGAACTAAAGATTTGTTGTTGGCCATGATCTTACATTTACGAAAAGATAGCAAAATAAAGAAAAACATACATTCATTCAGTATATTTAATGAGAGCCAGGTGCACGAACGTATAATGTTCATGTGACGGAAGATCACCCTAGCGAAGAAATTAAATCTCACAATTAAACATGACACACGCTATTCATGGTTGTATTGAATTATATGGAACACATCTATTTGTCAAATAACTATAGAAATATTTCATTGGATGTCTTCAGTGTGACAACCTTCCTCATGAGTTTACTGAATATCATATGATGTTCCTACCTCATATAAAAATAGTTTGTAAACTACTGATACAAAAGTTAGAAATAATTAGATGACCCTAATGCATTATTATGAAATATATGCAGTTGGCACTAGAATGATCATGATATATAAGTGTTATTAATGTACAATTCCTCGAACGATCTTTACTTTCGAAAATACCTTTTCCAAGAAATTGCAAAAGAATTTGCATTTGATTTCATTGAAGAGGAAGACATCCCCCGCCCCACACGACTGTCCTCACCAAGTGACAACTGGGTGGTGAGGTGCTCCTAATTTTGGACACAACAATGAAAGGCTTCACCAAGCATGGCCTCCAGTCAAGATTGGTGATGAGTTGTGACTCAGAGCAACAAGGACAAGTCATAGTCATTGCCTACACCTTCAAGGACAACTACAAATCTAGGACATCCCATGCCGAAGTACCTCACACCCATGTGTCTAGATAGTCGGTAGGTGGAAGGTACGACATGGCCAAAACTTATGTACATGTCGTCAGGGAAGTGTTGACGCCGGTGTATATTGCGCTCCAGAGGTCCATGCACTAGTAGAAAAGTGTCATTGGCGGCACTGCAAAATCACCGTTAGCGGCAGGCAAGCGCCAGAACATTGCATCGCCACACTGCCGGTAACAAAGGTACTCGTAGTGTATGGACCGACACGCTACCAGTTAGATGCACTAGCGGCATTCCGTCTACACGCTGCTACCACATCACACCAACAATGGCATGCAATGTTGGTACGCGGCATATCGAACGACGGAGTAATGCTGTACCAACGGCTAGGTGTCCGTAGCATATTCAATTTATAGACGAATTAGTTTCAAATCTATGGATATTATTGAAATTATATATTACATTTAAATCTTACAATCCATTACAACTAATTTAAGACGCTTCAAACTAATCTAATTCTAACTAGATCTCGTTATCTTTCCTTTTTCTCAAACACACGCCAAACTGATCTCGTTTTATATGGAGAGAGCAATACGAAATGAAAACATAGAAAAAAAACATGACCAAAACCATACTACTATTGGTACTAGCACTTGGAATAACATCTTACAATAAAAATTACAATGTACCCTTGCATATGTGCTAATCTGCAAAAATGTTTTGGACCTTTTTATTTAAAAGAGTATCATCTTTTGGGGTTGACTAACACTAGCTAAGCATCTTATTCACCATATAATTTATTTCACTATTACTAATATTCCCAAGATAGGACGTTAACATTCATGGGCCATTATGTGCACTAGTTAATAAATACTAACTCAAAGACAAGATCTTTGCAGTATGCAAAACTTCATACATCCAAGAACAGAAGACACCTAGTTCTTTCAATATTGTAAAAAATCAGAAGAACAACAAAACCATGAAACTGCTTGTTATCTAGTCATCAAAGAAATCATGCATTCCAAGAAGACCGATTGAACTACAAAGATGTCTTTTGTTCATTCGACTAAAGAATACACATGCAAAAGATAAGAGTATGGAGCACGTGTGAATAATAGGCATGTGAGGCGTTGAGAAAATACCAAAATAAAGAAAAACACAAGCCTCAAAATTCAGGAGTTATTTGTGTATGCCTTCATATGCTCCTATGCTCAGTGCATGTAGACGCTCCATTTTTATATTCCTCTCATTTAAAGCCACCCTATGTAAGATACAAACTATAATTTCTTGTCTCAAAAAATATTTTGAAAGAGGAAAGGAAGATGAAGGAACATCCAAGAAAAATTGGCATGGGAGGCCTCAGGAAAACATAATAGACAAATCTCATTCCTAGTTTTAGAGGCAAATAAGTGTTGACTTTCCTCCATGTTCCCGTGCCCAATGCTCTTAGACGCTCTTTTTTGTCATCTTCCTGACACACCTCCAACACTCATCGTCTAAATATATACATTGGTACTTCCTATCTTCTCCTAAAATATATTTGCAAGAAAAATGAAGGGGATGGAGTACCTAAGAACGATAGGAATAGGAGGCATCAGGAAAACAGAAACAAAATATCTACCTCCATTACCGGAGGAGAAAATAGAGCTCTAAGCTTTCCTCCATGTTCCTATTCCTACTGCTCTTAGAGACTCTCTCTTCCTCTTCCATGCTCATTATCAAGCCCTTAAAGTCCACAACTTTAACAATAAAAATCATATGCTATTGAACAAGGTTGTAGTATTCTGAAGTATATATAGGCCTCTACTGCACCACTCTAGATTGTATAGAAACTTGTCAACAAATCAACTTAATAAAGGCACCTACTGCATGGTACACCATGTGTCATAGTAGTCGGTGCCACTTTGTACACAAAATTGTTAATGTATAATAGTTTAATCCAAGGTGGTGTGTTTGTAAGAACGTAAGAAACAATAAAATAGAATCTTTCACTCTCTCGGATTCTTGTTAAGAGTGAGAGAAGGAAGAGTGGAGAACATGAGACATCAGATATATCGTGGACCTAATTGCTGGAGTTTGTGCACAAAACTTTCACCATCGTTCTATGATTCATGACTCGTTTGACAAACAAACCTTCAATTATCAAAATATCGTTGATTTTGAAATTTAGTTAATGAAGGAACACACTTAATTGATACTATTATTTTTGTATGGAAAATATAAGCTAGATTTTACACAATATAGAAGGAACCAGATTGTCTGACAAGAAAGCAAAATTGTAATAGAAAACAAATACATATATGTATGTTACTAAAGAATAAACATTATTCCACGCCTAGTAAGAACAAACATAGTTTTTTTCAATATTTATTTTACACTTTGTGTCGAGGTCACCGGAACTAGGTAGGACCAGATCATCAAAAGGGGCCCACCCGGGACCGTCGTGGCCTAGCATGAAAGCTCAACCCTTAGGAGGAGGCCCGAATGAGGAAGCCTTGGCGGCCAAGCCAGGGCATTTAGTTGAACGGATTTTGAGGATATTGTGATTATGTCATCATGATTAGATTTGATATTATTGTTAGGATCTCATATAGGGGCCGCCATTTGTAAATCATCTCGGCAATCTTGTAACCCTAGCCCCGACCATATATATAAGGGGGAGGGACACCGAATGATAGAGGCAAGTTAACCTAGAATCTATAAGCCCCGGCCGATCCCTCTGATCGGACGGGCATCTTCGATATGAGAATCCCGGCCCTCTGATCATCTTATACCTCCAACCACCATAGGTGATATCAAGTCATATCTCAATCTCATCAGAGCGTACTATGATAATTCCATCCACCACAAACAGGAAGTAGGGTTTTTACCGAACACTGTTCATACGGGGCCTAAACCTGTATAAAGCGATGTCTTAGTGTGCTACCATCGCGATCTCCGAGCATGACTCCTCCGAACATAAATCTACTGTTGTAAAATACCTCGACACTTTGGTTAAACATGGACATCGTTTTTCAAATCCATGCATAAGCACATATTATTTGTAGGTAGCTTAGCTTGGTCTCTGCCTTCACCACACTTTAGATATTATATTAGTTCAACAAGTATATATTGTAGTATTTACGGTGAGAGTAATAGCAACCACCGACCTATGATCAGTTTCTCACTGAAGCATTTTGAATCTTAGATGATTCAAATACCGCTATTCCTCTAGTTTCCCTACTAATCATTTTATTTCTTCATTTTCCTCCTATTTCCCATGAGGCATTACTCCATATTATGGGTAACTAGGAATAGGAGCAGTAGTAGAGCCGGCCTGAATGATTTTGCAACTAAAATTCTGAAAACTTCATAGGCTATCAAATATTCATGTTAATTCACTATTCTCATGTATTTATGTCCACTCTGCTCCAACCTCTATCCTTGGAACTTGTGTTTTATCTACAGTTCATGACTTTGGTGCAAAAAAACAAACAATAATGAATGTGTTCTATCAACTAAAACTATTTGTTCTTTCATTTTATTTGAACGGTATTAGTTTCTTATGACCTGTTACTTTCTCTATTGACCATCTTGTGCTCGATCAATGCTCATCGATCATGCATGCAATTTTTATTTAAGAATCCAATAATACATCCTATAGTCTATGGCTAAGCTACATTAGAACTTGAGGCATATATCGATACAACTATGTGTATAGGAGAATAGTAATCAAACATGCTAAAACAAAGATACTAGGTGTACAAAGATATCAACAGCCACTCCCTAGCATGCTAGTGTAAGCCAAAGAAGAAGAAGGAGCACCTAAGAACAACATTAGTGGGAAGCATT
This sequence comes from Avena sativa, assembly GCA_916181665.1. Classification (NCBI taxonomy): domain Eukaryota; kingdom Viridiplantae; phylum Streptophyta; class Magnoliopsida; order Poales; family Poaceae; genus Avena; species Avena sativa. The sequence goes on from OV702280.1 coordinate 434,445,716, forward strand.
GTGAAAATGTCCCGAACTTCATCATTGGATGAAGTCATGGAGGTATTTCCTATATGTCCCATTCATATTTCTCTCAGACCCTCTTTTATTCCTCTTCCTAAACTCACTCTCAAGGGGCCATCATATTGATATGTGCTTAAATGTCTCTATCTACTAAGACACAAGTGTGCAAGCCAAAGGGAAGGGGAAGGAGTACCCAAGAACAATAGGAATGGGAGGCACTGGGAAAACAAAGCCAAATTTCCTCTCCGATGCTAGAAGAGAAAATAGAGAACTTAATGTTTCCTCTGTGTTCCCACACCCACTGCTCTTGGAAACTCTCTTTCTTCCTCTTCCCGAATAGCCATCCCTACTAAGAATCCATTTTTCAGAGCTCATAGTAAGAAGTTTCAACTCTTGGGAAGTTCTTTCAGAGCTTTGGAGTACATATAGAAGCCTTCCCTGTATTGCTATGAACAATGATGGCACCTCGTCCATGTTGTATACATAATACATGCATGTGGGACCTAGTTTTTGAATACGCATAGTGCATGCATGACGACCAAAGATCATAATATTTTTGATTGTGGTACCATCTACTAATGTTAACATAGGACATGTTTGAACATGAATTTATCTACCTATGCAATATTCAAAGTTATTTACCCTCGGATGCGAACTTAAAGCAAGGGCAATGAGATCTAACTAAAACCAACCATTCATTTATTCAGGGTTTTTAATAAGAAAAGGGATGGTGTGGAGGAAGATAGGACACTCCCTGGGCTATGTTGCAAGATATTTTACCTTTTGCAAGGTCGATGGGTATTTTATACTTAAAGGGGTTAAAAATAATAATTTCACTACTCACAATTTGGTTGGCTAGGAAGCTATCTAGTGTGAATGAGTCATAATTTTTCACCCTCTCCTTAATCTGAGACTGTAGTTAATCAACATGGTTTGGAAATATAGTTAATAAGCATGCCCCTATATCTTTATCCAAAGGTATGGAAGGCTTAATGAACTTTATTCACATCCATAGGAGAGCAAGGAAAGATAGTTGTCTAAATTTATAAGTGAAGAAATATTAGGAAACATTAACCACAAACCCGTAATAAGGATTGTGACACTCATTAACTGATATTTTTTTTGCCTTCTTGTGACACATAATCTACAAAGCCTCTCGTTATATTGGTTTAGGATAAACATATTCCTTTCAGTTGTATGACAATCTTAATCTAAAATAAGAATGGGACTAGGAATCATTGATTGTGTTGTTTGTCTCTACATTACCAGTGTATTATCCTTATTTTTATTTTTTGTTGAATATATCTTCATTTTACTTATTTACATGTGTCTTCTTGTACATATGGAACAAAAATATCAATCATTGTGTTCTCACTAAACATAGAATGCTAGTAGCTACAACATGAAAGTTTGATTTTTCTGGTGTCACTAATAATTTTGATATTAGTTAAGGATATATTCCATGCCTTGCGTGCAATTTTACTAGAAGTGAAGCACCTATATCGATCTAAATCATTTCAAATTCTAGATTCTAAGAGCGCAACCTGATAATTGGTTCCTCATCATCATAGAGTTACTTAGTGGATGATATATGTGTCATTTCCTAATTTGTCTAAGTTGTTGCTAGCTACTTACTATATAAGAGACGGTATATAGTGTTAATAATGATCTCACCGATTCTGTCGGCTAGAGGTCGCCGGCGGCGGCGCCCAGGGACTCGATTGCTTTTTATATTCTAGTCCTGAGGTGTTTACCTTTTTAGGAGGCCCTTATCTGTTATTTCTAGTTTTGCTAGGGTGATTAGCGCTAGTGGCCTCCTTGCATATTGTACACATGTGTCTTTAAGAAGCTTCTGGGGTCTTCTAGACCCATTTACCGTTGAAAAAAATAGTGTTAATACTACATGCATTTTCTATGTTTTTCCCATCCCCCCATCCTCCACGACAACTATTATTCTTAACATGAGTGTTTTTTACGGTCATCCTCCTTGGTCATACATGGATTTTGGTAGTAAAACAACAAGGAATAAATATGTTAGTATGACTAAAATTTTGCTTGGTATGGATTTGTCTATTCTAGGCATCATTGTAATGTCCAAAAAAATATGCTTATATTATATCTTAACTGAATTATGATCATGCCTTTGTCGTGGATTCATGAGTATATTTTCAAATGATAATATTTATATTATTGTAATATGAAAGAAACTTTATTAAGCTCATCCCGTCATCTTAGCTTTGGATCAGGTATGCCTTGTCATTACGATATCTAGTGCATGAAAATCCAATTCAGCCATGCATTTGCACACTATTGCAAGCTAGAAGGAGACAAAAGAGCACCGAAGAAGATAGTGATGGGAGACATTGGAAAAAATGAACCCAACTATCCACCTCTAATGTTAAGAGGGATGAAAAATCGCTTGCACCTTTCTCAATATTCCCATTACTACAACTCTTATACCTATTTTCTTTGTCTTCCCATGCTTAGTGTAAACGTCATGTCATCTAAATGTCCAAATAGACCGGTTCTTCCATCGGTATTAAGACAAGTGCGCAAGCCAAACGGAAGGGAAAGGAGCATTCAAGAACGATAGGAATGGGAGGCATCAGAAAAACATAGCACTTGATCTCTGTAATGTTAAGAGAGGAACCTAGAGAGTTCGTGTTTTCCTCAATGTTCCCATTCGTATTGCTCTTGGACCCACTCATTCTTCCTCTTCCCGACCCACCCTCCACAACTAAGTCCCTAGAAACATGAGAACTCATAAGTATCCTGCGTTGTTGCGTTATACTTCTAGATAATTTTGACATATATAGATATGCATGTGGAGTTGTTAGTATGGGTCGATATACGAGTAATGCATGCACCTAGTAGTACACCATAGGACATATCAGTAGGTGATAGTGGGACCATGAATCTTGAGTGTTTTTCTCGAGAGATACATGAAACATATGTTATTATTGCATACCAACAATTATTTTTAGGAAGTTGATTTTTTAATTGCTTATATCTACATATCTGACAAGTTGATAACTTAATCTAGACATGAGGTGAGAGATACATGTATGTTGAATTTTCCCCATAGATCGATCACATAAAACTAAGATAACTTGACGACTCCATGACTCATAAACCTAACCTACTCAAACTCACAATCCAAGTGACACGACTATCATTTTTTGTGTTTTTATGCACAATCCATGTGTCGTGTATAAAAAAATGTATCACAGGAATACGATTATCACTTTTTGTCTTTTTATATACAACACATAAAATGTTCTTTCATCCCGAAAATTTGTGAATCAACATAAAATGTTCGAATGTATATTTTTTGAATTTTTGACATTTTAAATATGTTTTATCATATTTTTTTGGAAAGGAGCATATATTAATATCACAAGATACCAATTACACCCAGTCTCTCCAATAACGCATTACCCTAATGGCATTACGAATGCACACAGCGAAAAAACGAAAAAAGAATTATAGAAAAAAGTCCCGCTTTAGTGATCTATGCCCTACAACAGCGACCCTACAACAGCGACCAAACACCACCAAGGCAGCACCAGAAATCCATCATCTCCAAAAGCGACGCCTCCAAGAAGGGAATAATGCACTAGCACCGTTATCGCCCTGATCATCAATCATAGATTTTCACCCTGGAGAAACTCCGTGCTGACAAAACAATGTCTTCAACAAGGTCATTGCCAGACACAACCAATTAAGGCCATACCTTGGATTTTCACCCTGCAGCTTGAACCCTGAAAATCTCCTGTACTGTCGCTCCCACTTTCCAATGTTGCTGCTCCAAGACCTAGAACACCAAGCCAAAATCTCATCGCAAATAAGATTCACACCACCATTACCATTCTTTAGACCTTGGCTTTCATGTCATTCTCCACGACTGACTTCACCATGGGACTAATGACATGTCCTTGATGTCAACGGTCTGTAAAGCTTCACAAAACTCCCTCTAAAACCAAACGGTCAGATAAAACATGGTTGCATGCGACCGAGATCCATCCAATCTGGCGAACTCCGGCATGTCGTCCATTGGAGTTCACCAGTGGAATCTTCCGGAACACAACACTCCGACCAGATCGATGAATTCATGGAGCAGGTAGATCTCCGTCCTGGCGCGAGAGGGATCCTAGGACCAACAACCTTTATTCAAAGCCAGACCGGAAGCCCCCACACCACCGGTCTTCACCGGTCACCAAGACCCACCAGAAAAACGGCAGATCCATGGTGCCCAGGCCGCCATGACCGCTAGCTCGACGAAGAGACAACAACGCAGGTGGAGACTAGATGAACGAGCACCGACCCGTAGCCCACCGTCCCATATCGGATCAAATGGTCCGCTAGTCCGTCGTGCCGCCAACCGGATCTGAGGCCACCGCATCGCCGCTCCACCCCAACCGCCACCCCACCACCTCGCTAAGAGCAGCCACCGCACTAGATCCATACGCAGGCCCCATCCAACACCGGGGAATCCCTCCCTTCTGCGACGCTGGGGCCGGGAGGACGGATCCCCGCCGCCCCCATCACCGGCGCCATGCTCTTAGGCTGGAGGGCCTCCGAGGGCGACGCGGAGGGAGGGGCAAGGAGGGGGGAGGTGGCGGCGACGCTAGGGATAGGCCCCTCGGTCGCTAGGAGGAGGACGACGCGAGGGGGTACATACGTAATAAGACGGATTAGGTGCATTTCCAATATTTTTCCTATTTTATGTGTTGTAAAAAAAATCTTCATTACTTCTCTAAAAGCTGGGGGACACTAGTGGAAACAGGGCCTTTAGTCCCGGGCCGTAAGGGCCTTTAGTCCCGGTTTTTGAACCGGGACTAATCAAGCGGTACTAGAGGCTCACCAGTAGTCCCGGTCCAGTTACCAGCCGTGACTAGTGGATGTCCACGTGGCTGTCCCTGCGCGCTCGTGGTGCACCCCCACTAGTCCTAGTTGGTGTTAAGGACCGGGACTAGTGGGTCTCTGCCGCGGCAGCATTTTGCCCCTTTTCTCTGACGCGGCAGGGCATTACCTTGGACTAGTGGTTCTCTGTCGTGGCAGCATTTTGTGCCATTTCTCTGCCGCGGTAGAAATTTCATTTTTATTGTTTTATTTACTTATTTTTCATTTCAACATATTTTTTGAATATTTCTACGCCACCACATATCGCACAAATTCGTGCATATATAAGATAACTTGTATTATGATATCGAGCATACAAATATATATAATTTACATAATTACATGGAGATCACAAAATCTTGGGACTAGAGCACGTCTGTTCGATTACATGGAGATCTTTAGCTCCTATTCACACTAAATTCTTCGGCATCGTCTATAATCTCTTTGATAATAAATCCCACTAGCTCCTCCGTAATTGCTAGTACGCGTTGCGCTGGTAGTAGTTGATCCCGCATTCTCTTGAACTATATATAAGAAAAAGGAGATCAGTATGAATATCAATCATGATAACAAAATGTGACAGCAATAAAATGATGGTGTGAATGCATTGCTTACATCGACTCTATAATCATTGTGTTCGGCGGTAAACGTGCGAATGAACTCACATACGTAGAATCCACATAGATTCGACCCCTGTGGCTGCCTCGCGCACTTTACAAGAATAGAATTCAATCAAAATAATAATCTAGCATCATTATTGTATTGAAACTAGAAGTAAAGAGATGCGCAGACATATCACGTGCTACTTACCGAGACCACCCTAAACGTCAGCTTCTCACTAAATACACCGGTAACCTCGCGCTTGAACCAGATCCAAACCCTGCCCGATGAAGAAAATGAATGAATGAGTTATTCATTACCTGATATCTCAGGAAATCAACGAAAGAGACCGATATAGCGCGAAACTTACTTCTGGAGCATGTCCTGCATGCTGCGGAAATCTTCCAGGTTTCTCTTTGATGGGTCCATGCCATCAACTCTTCCCTTATCAAGTTGAATGTCTAGCAGAACCCAGTGAAAGCTGCAAACATTTATATATACATCAGTAACTCATCAGTTACACTTATTAGCATCGACTAATCAAAAGTGAATGTGTACAATAAAGTAAGACCCTCACCTGAAATTGTAAGGAAACGGTATGTGGTCAGAGAAATTTTGCTCCATTAGAAACCTTAGAATGTTTTCCTCCGTCTCCTCGGGGTTATCCGTTAGCGTGGTTATATGCACTTTATCTAGGTCAATGAACCCAATATTGTAGATTCGTTTTCTTTTACATTCTAGGATCTTCATTCTGCATAATAAGAATAATTACATGTTCTGAACTAAACAACTAAAAAACTAAACATGTAGAAAATGAATTCAACAACTTACAGACAATAACAGCTGAGGATGAATTTGTCCAGGGCGTCGAGATGGTATAACTAGGACAGTTCTGAAAACTCAATATGTATCTCTTCGGGTCTGAAGTACTACTCAGGTGGGACTTTGGCTACGATCATTATTCTCCCCTGCTTCATGACCGCCGAGTACCATTGATGGAGATTCCGCATTTGTGTTGGCAGTTCTCTCAGCCTCTCTTTGCTGACCAAATCCTCACCTGCGACATATTAGGGGCTATTGGCATCTTGGGTAGAAGGTCGAGTTGGGGGCCTAACAGTTCATCATGACTAATTTCCATGCTGGCCGCCAACTCCACAGCTATTGACATATCTACTGGTTGTTGTGCGAGGTGTGGAACGTTTTGTGAAACCACCTTGAGGGGTGCGATCGTTTGTTTTGCCTGTTGTCTGAGAAGGGGAACGTCTAATTTTTTACTGATTGCAGTTTTGGTCCCGCTTGCACCTGTGCTTGCTGATTTTTTAATGCTTGCACTTGATTTGCTTGATTTGCTCTTCGCCACTTCTTTCTAAAGTGTGCGTAGATAGTCATCTGGCTTACGGTGCAACTCATATTGCGATTTTGTGTTCAGAAAATCAAGTGCATATGCCTTTTGCTTCTCGGTGTATACCGGAGAGGGCTCGGGTTCTTCTTATCAAAATGTGCCGCCACTTCGGCCTTTGCTATCGCTGCAGATTCCGCATCAGTACGATCGTAAGGTCTGATAGGAAGATTCTTATGAGGCATTGTTGGGAAGGGCGACATTTTCCATTTTGGGTTGCCGCGTCCTTTAGTACTCACTGACGGAGCACGCTTCCGCTTATTGTCCTTAGCGGGCGGCGAAGACTGCTGAGCCTGTGGTGGAGATCGAGATGGACTCAGGATGTGGTGGTCGTAGTCATCATGGGGTGGGCTTCTTGGAGGTGAATGAGACCTGCGACGACTTGGAGGCGGTAGTGTTATCCTTGGGGCCGAGCCTGGAAACCGTATGTTGTTCTTGTCCCATAGAATGATTTCACCAAGTACTTCTCCGAGTGTGATCTCACCTTTAGGTCCAGGGATGTCAAGCTCCATTGACTCCCACTCCTTTACGATTTGATCCACCCCGACTTTAGCATAGCCTGGTGGAATCTCACGGCCATGCCAACGTGCGTCAGACGGACAAGGCAAAGACGATCCGACCGCCACCTTCACAAATACGTTCTTCAATTTATTATGTATCTCACAAGGTATCTGCTCCTTAATTCCATCCACGGGGTAGCCGGGACCGTCATCTGTATAGGATGCATCGTTAGACGGGACCTCTGATTCAGCCACGCTGCTTCTCCGCTAAGATGGGTTGGCGGGCATGGATGTCCCTATGAACTTGGGGTGTGCTGTTTATCAAGGTACCGAAGTGTTCTCGGTACTTATTAGATGTACTTGCTATTTTTTCACCAATCCACCTCAGTGGAAATTATTGTTGTTTTTAACTTTCTACTGCTTGACTACTTACTGCTAGGAATCCTAATTATAAAAGATTGTTGTTATTTTCCCTGGCATTTTCTAGGATTTTCTGTGGGTGTAGGATTAGATTAATCGTATGACCTATCTGTACAAATATACGAGATTGTTGCATTCTTGTTTATATCATAATTATGTACCGAGATTGTTGCATTCTTGTTTATATCATAATTATGTACTCTCAGAAGCCTATAATCCTGATGCTATCCATGGAAAGTTGTAATGATTGTTCAGATGCAGACACCAAAACTGAGAAGTTGGACAAGCTCGGCTACTTCAGAAGCTAGCTTTGCTCGGCCAAGGTACATGCAACAGGCGCACCGTTGTTTATTCTTTATTACATTGAACCAAATCACCCAGGTTTATTCTTTGCATTCTGCATAGCTAAATGCCATCATGTTAAGATGTGTCCTCATGTTCTATAGTTGAATAAGTAATATTCGGCAATATCTAGGACCAAAATTATCGAATGAAAATCTGATACATTGGTATTCTATTATTCCAGAAGGGCTGACAAACTATTTTGTTGCACTTTCTGGCCAAGTTTGCACGTACACTTTTTCCTCTTTTTATGAACAATGATTCCTTTATTCTTTTACATACTAAATTATAGTGGTTTGAATTCACTGAAAATTCTAGAATAGTGGTAGCTTATTTACAACATTAACGAAAAATTATATCTCGCGATCATGCTATTGGCCATGAGAATGCCTCATCCAGTCCGTCCCATATTCTATATCAGGTTGTTCAAGACGGAGTTGATCTAGATATACGGACAATCATGCGACAGAGCACAAGGTGAGGTTCCTCCGGGCTCTATCAAGCGGCAAGCTAGCAAAAAAAAACTATCCCTTCTGTCCCAAAATAGATGTCTTAAATTTGTTAAAATTTGAATGAATCTAGACACTATTTAGTATATAGATTTATCCAAAATTTGAAAATACTAAGACATCTATTCTTGGACGAAGGGAGTACCTTATCTCAATAATCTAATTTCACTTAACTGCTTGCATGCATGGATTAATCGGATCAGGCATAGATGTCGTCCCCTGCACATGATATCCTTTATTTATTAAATTGGATGAGAGTATGAAAGAGATAAAGACCACGTCCGAGTCAGGACTAAACCACGGAGAAATAGACAGTTATATGTAAATTAATTCTAGAGAAACAAATATTTTAGTTCATGACAAATATAATAAATTGTACTAGCTAGGTTGTTCACATATATATTTTGGACATGAGTATACTCCTGCACAAGTTTATTATCTATCCGAGGGATTTTTCTTTACTAATTCTCGTGTAAGTTTACTATCGATCTTGAGGTATTTCCTTCGATATTATACTATGTCATAAGCATGGTTAGATGCAAGGGCAATGAGGGCACTTGCATATCTGGTGTCTCTGGCAGTCTGGCGTGCGGGTCCAGGGATCTTTGGCTTCGCTTGTGTTCCCACGGGTCCGCCCCATCGGTTGGGTTAACTGTTGATCGAGAGGAGGGAGGAAGGGTCGAGCGTTGCCAGGGATCGAGGAAGGGAGGCGACGGTGTTTTGCAACTGCCCTGCCAGCAGCTGGCTCCTGGACCGCCACATCCTACCATGCCTCCCAGCCAGCGCACGCCACCCGTCCTCGCCAAACCCTGGCCGACCAAGACTCCGGACACCGTGTCTCCCGCCTCCCCTCCCGGAGAAAGCAATTGTGTCATGTCGATGGTATACCTCTCCTCTCTCTCAATTGACCCTTTTCCTCCCCTCCTGATCCAGATCATGGCCTTTCTCCTTCCCGTCGCTGGCAGCCAAGGTGGCCGGTGGTGGGAGGGAGGGAGACTGGAGATGTACATGTTGTTTTTTTCTTAGGTTTTATAAGTAGATTTCTTACCCCAAATCCCGATTTGTGTTGTTGGGTTTCCTTTCTCCCATGTTCTTTTACATTGTCCATGGAGGCCGAGGTGGAGCCTGTGAGGGGAGTCATGGTCGTCGGATCTTCAGTGTGGTTCTCGGCCTTTTATACCCGGTGCTTGATCTGGAGTTCACTCCCTATAACCCTCTTCTTCCTTGATGCCATGGGGGTGGCCAGAACCATGTGAGTGATTGGTGGGGAGGGTCATATTGAGGCCATGCCTCTCATGTTGGTGGAGCTCGGTGCTTGGACTCAGCCTGAGGTGAGAGTCATCCTTCGCCGCGCCGTGCTGTCCCTAAGCGAGTTAGCCACAGCTGTGGTATGTCGAGGTATCTTGTGTCTGATTGTTGAGCCGACCGAGAAGAGCATTACCAAGCAGAGCAGTAGCGCCGGTGCTGCTGAGCTGTAGATCGAGGAGACTGGAGAGGCTATCGTGCCAATGTCCTCCCCCTATGCACCTTGCTTGCACCCCATGGCGGACTCCCATATTCCTCTCACCCACAATAGCTACTCCAATGAATCATGTACATAATCTCAATTTGAACCTCCCTCGCTTTCATAGAAGCTAATTATGTATATGTATGCAAGTTTACTTGTCCTGCAGTGCAGATATACGACAATATACCAGATGTACAAGCATTCTCGCTAACAAGAACTAAGAAGTTCATATGTACAAGCATACCGAATACACTGGACTACTTGAGGGAAGTGCTCAACTGTTCTTACAGATCACAAGTACTTTCATACACCATTCTTACTAGCTCCAATTGTTGAATTATAGTTGTATCTACTATAATTTTATTCTTTTGTGTTCTTATTAATGTGCATCTCAATGGAAATTACAGTCAAAGAGTAGTATGTAGAGAAAAGAAAGCAATACACCTAGATTATAAGAAACCAGAAATAGTGGTTATTTATAGCTTGGCCTAGCTGCCGTAACTGAATCCCTAGGTGTCTATTTTCAGCATAAAAATGATCAAGTATATTGCTTTTGAAAATTTTATTTCTAAACGGACTTCGAAAGGACTATGTATTCTATATTTTTATTTTTGAAAATGTTATACAGTTAAAAAAAGCCACTTATATTCTTTAAATTATATCCCTACAATAGTAGTCACTACTGCCATGGATTAAGACAAACCAATGCTTTCAGACCAATCTAGATAGAGTTTGGATTTGATATCTCCTACAACATTATCTAATAGTTACCCCACAAAATTGGACCGTGCTAAGCTACTATACAAAATTGTGCTATGTTGTTTCAACAATGGTGTTGCTAATTTGGTAACATGGTCATGCAGAAACCTTTTGACCAAAGTTATATTTCGCGATCCAAGAACTATGTCAGAACTTCCGTATGTTTTTATAATGTATTTGTTATAGATTAGATTTTCTTGGGCAAAGTCTTTATTGTTCGTCCTACATAATCTACCCTCCTTGACATGTGCTTATGCACTTGAAACAATACATTCATGTTCTTTTTTCTAGAGGTATACATCAATGTTCTGGGAACTCTCTTCTTTTTATCCCCTTACTTCCAAAATAGTGAGATACAAGAGAACAAACTAGATAGGGATATCAAGCAATCTGCAGAGGCCATGAAGACCGGGCTACTAACTGGATAAAGACCTCAATTCAGCACTCAGGGCATGTGAGGAGATACATGCCGTTTGATCTGACCAGGAAGGTTACGAGGCCATGTTGAGGCGACCTGAAGTCATGGGTGATGTTGATGTTCGAGAAGCGATAGCCGTAGCCATGTGTTGACTCGCAAGATCATAGTAGTTTATGTTTGGAAATTTGAATAGTGGCTTTTGTAAATATGACTAGAAGCTGCATGTAGCATCGGTATGAAAATTTCTTCCTTTAGCTTAGAAAAAACTGTGAAAAATTCTTCCTTTATCTGCATCACTTAGTTTCAAAAGTGTCTCGAGGTTGTTTAGATTTTCATAAATATTTACACTGCCCATATTTTCTGAGGTATTTGTACTGTCCAGTTTTCTTAAATATTATATTCTTTCTTCATTCAAGATAAATGGCCATGTTCACAATTTGCTTTCCTTGGTAATGGTATTGGTAATTCACTCATCGGCTCACAGTTAATATTTCTAACCTTTTTTTTTTTTTATAAAGATGGACCTTAGAAAAGAAGACTACGTTGTTGACATACTAGCTTGATTCAGCGTTCTCTGTTATTTATTTTATAGGAGCGTTCTCTGAGTCACCGATTTACATATATTAGCAAGAAGCTTCGGCCGATGTTAATTTGAAGCGGAAGGTGAAGGTTAAACGTAAGGAGAAGGTTCTATTCCCATCTGTTACTCTCGCCTTTAATAGTTAGTTGCCAACTTGCCATATACGAGATTTTTAGTTTTATGGCTTTCAGTTTTGAGAAATCACCAGATAAATGTGTGATGCACGTGACAACATAGATTTCACCAGTTCAAAGAAAGCTAATCTTCTATTTTGTTTATGGAAGCATTAAAATAAAATAGGAAAAAACTAAACGCTTTACAAAGGACACCAACAAGATAAATACTTAAAACTCCTGCAGTACCATCACACCTATCATGGTATGCCAAAACGCAATATAGACGACGAGGCGAAGCTCGCATGTTTGTTTAGTTTTTAAAATTCTGAATAGATTCGCTGTGCTCGGTCCATGGCACCCTGATAAAATTGGAGATTTTAGCCGTTCCACAGTGCCTCGCACATATCTGAATTGCTCGTTTCCTTGCCATGTGAGGCAAAGCCCATGGTGCCAGTAAAATCCTACCTATGTTCTAGTAAAGTCATTTGACCCCTGACCCGCATCACTCTTCCCAGGGCGAACACGGGAAACTCTAGCAGCCGCCCCCAAGCGCTACCCCTCTGACATGCGGGACCCAACACACAACCCACCAACGGAGACAAAAACAATTAGATTTTATTTTTTCTGACGTGTGGAACCCATCACTTAGCCTCGTCAATAGCGGAGAAATAACAGTCAACAAAGTCTATCCCTAAGGCCTCTCAAGCCCCGAAACGTACTCTCTGGACAGGCCAAACGGCTACACAGTCATGCCGGTCATGTTTGCTGATCTTGGTACCATGATACGATTGATCGTACTAACTCGGCAACACGTGTCTATTGGTACATAAACATTAGATCCATAGAAAGAAACGAGGTGGTGGACAAGTCTAGTTTTCAATCTTCTAGTTCTTGTACCTAGGACGATGATCCCCTAGTTTCATTGCTTTTTTTTGATAAATGATGTAAGTATGTTTGATCATCAATAAAGCTAGAAGGGGGACGAAGTCCCACATGTTCCCTAAAAAAACAAGGTCTACTCTGAACTTAAATGAAAAACTAACGACGGTCCTGACTACGGGTACACGCTGCATGCTGCATTATTTCGGACAGAAAACAAAACTAACTAAATCTAAGGTATGGTGACATGGTTAACTGAAGTTTTTTGGCGAAAAAAATCCTAGGTTTCAATTCATTTGATAGAATTTTTTTTACATAAATATTTACATGCTCATGACAAGCGAAAATCCCGTACAACTCAACCCACCCAACATGTTATCTACGCTGTGGGCATCAGGGCACATAGTCCCTTTGTGACGACGGCAGCCCAGGATAGAGACTCGGTTTAAATCGTGTCTCCTAGGGTTAACTGAAGATAACATACTAATTAAGCATGAGCACATGTCCAGGCGGCTAATAAGGGTAAACACAGATGCAAGCAAGCACACGGTTGACTAGAAGGCCTCGTTGACCACATCTGATCAACCAGAGAACAGTCCCGTAGCATTCAGATCGGAGCCTTCCTGGCACGAATTCGCTTCAGTACGAGAAGAACTGCTCCGACGATCAGGACGACGATTGCGACGGCGACCACGACCACAACGGCAAGATGAGCTCTCATCTTCTTTCCTGCTCCTTTTCCCATGGGAGCGGATATCTTGAGCTGGAGGTAGCAGTTGTAGCGGAACACTCTGGCCACGCCTGCCGACTGAACGCCGCCGGACTTGTGCATTGACTGGAGGACCCGTGCCACGTCCTGCACCGATCTCTTCAGACATTGTGCGCAGTCCGCCGTTGTGACGTCTCCCGTGCACTGCGCCAGCGCGCGTACCGTGCTGTTCGCGGTCGTCGCGTTTGCCGTGGCCACCATCCGGCCCGAGGTGCTGTTTGCGGCGCGCGGCGGCATGGACTGCGCCAGGTCGACGAGCCTCTGCACGTCGTAGTTGACGACACCGCCGTCTTCGTCGAAGGACGATGAGAAGAACTCCTCGTCCTCCCAGGACGAGGCGTTGGTGGTGTCGGCGTAGGCGAGGAAGCAGCCGACGTTCCAGAACCCGGCGCGCCGGCTGCCCTTGCAGGGGGGCATCTTGCTGACGGAGATGGAGAGGCACTCGCTGCAGTCGTGCGGTGCCGGGGACTCGCCGAAGCAGAGGCCGCGGGCGAACGCGCGGCCGTTGCCGGAGCGGAGGGAGGCGAAGCCCGTCGGCGCGGCGGCGGAGGGGAGGCCGGCGAGGAGCAGCGCGAGGCTGGCGCGGAAGGCGCTGCCGTTGGCGACGGAGGGCCACCGTGAATGCTGGTCGCAGTCGCTTAGAGAGTAGCCGCCCGTGACGTCCACGTCGTCGGCGGCGCCGGCCGGGATCGCCATCACGGCGAGGACGGGGATGATGACCAGCAGACATTGACGCGTCAGTAGCGCCATTGCCGATGCCGAGTTGACAATCTGTGGTAGTAGCACGTCAGGAGCTGGCTGAAGAGGAGACTTTGATACACGAGAGCTAGCTTCGGTGTGCATGTTACCACGTGCAGACGGAAGCGCGCGACGGCTGACCCAAGTGCGTTCCCTCTTGAAGAATGAAGACGCGAGCGCAATGGCGTCAGTGCGCATATGTGTGGAGTATGCACTACAGGAATGGGAAGCTACGCCGACGGCCAAACGTCGGGGTCGTCGGCGTAGCCATCGTCTAGGCCTGCCCTGCCAAGCAGCCGTCGAAGTAAAATTGCCCTCGGCATATTCTATGCTACGCCGACGGCTGCCCTCGGCGTAGCTATTTTTTATTTTATCCCATTAAACTTTGAAAAATCATAACTAAATTATTCTAATTCAGAAAAATACAAATAATATATCAAAATTTGCAGAAAAATAAGACCTATCTATCTACACTCAAATATTACACATTTATAAATAAAAATTAAGTAAAACATAAAACATTATATATAGTTTAAAATGGGCATAAAAAATTCAAAAACGACCGAAACAATGCGAAACCTTCGCGTGGTGTTATATTATGTGACATAGTTAGAAGAAAAAATATCAAACTTGCTATATTGATTATGTATCAAAGAAACCTTCACAAAATGACCTATCTCATTCGAGGTTTCTTGGCTTTCGGGTCAAATGACCAATGTTATGGCTAGAATCAAGGCATAGTTTGTGATAATGTGCCTATATTATGCATACACATGTATCATGGGATGGCGAACAATGTTGTAGGAGGAAGTTTTCCTTTTCGTCGCACCAAAAAGCCATTTTCTATTTTTCGAGCATAAAAAACGGACAGTTTTGTGAAGCAACCACCAAATGGCTAATTCAAAATACTACCACCATATTTTACAAAAATACTATACCACTTTATATGGACAATGTCCCAACAGGGGGATCCTAAACTTTTCTTTCCACCTTTGGTGAAAAAGACAAATTCCTGCCGAATCGGTAGGAAGTGGGTCAGATATGAACTATAGGTACATGATCTGATGCTCATGTTTTTTTACAAAAATCATTTTTAGGTTCACAATATGCTATTTTATCAAATATCTAATAAAAGTTTAGCGAGGCTCGGCCCCGAGCTAGAATCTTTATGTCCGTCGTTCGACAAAGTTTGACGATAGTTTAAAACGGGCATAAAAAATTCAAAAACGATCGAAACAATGCGAAACCTTCGCGTGGTGTCATATTATGTGACATAGTTATAAGGAGAAATAGCAAACTTGATATATTGATTATGTCTCAAAAAAACCTTCACAAAATGACCTATCTCATTCGAGGTTTCTTGGCTTTCGGGTCAAATGCCCAATGTTATGGCTAGAATCAAGGCATAGTTTGTGATAATATGTCCATATTATGCATACACATGCATCATGGGATGGCAAACAATGTTGCAGGAGGAAGTTTTCCTTTTCGTCGCACCAAAAATCCATTTTCTATTTTCCGAGCAAAAAAACGGACGGTTTTGTGAAGCAACCACCAAATGGCTAATTCAAAATACTACCATCACATTTTACAAAAATACTATACCACCTTATATGGACAATGTCCCAACAGGGGGATCCGAAACCTTTCTGTCCACCTTTGGTGAAAAAGACAAATTCCTGCCGAATTGGCAGGAAGTTGGTCAGATATGATCTACAGGTACATGATCTGATGCTCATGTTTTTTTACAAAAATCATTTTTAGGTTCACAATATGCTATTTTATCAAAGATCTAATGAAAGTTTAGCGAGGCTCAACCCCGAGCTAAGAATCTTTATGTCCGCCGTTCGACAAAGTTTGACGATAGTTTAAAACGGGCATAAAAAATTCAAAAACGATCGAAACAATGCGAAATCTTCGCGTGGTGTCATATTATGTGACATAGTTATAAGGAAAAATATCAAACTTGATATATTGATTATGTCTCAAAAAAACCTTCACAAAATGACCTATCTCATTCGAGGTTTCTTGGCTTTCGGGTCAAATGACCAATGTTATGGCTAGAATCAAGGCATAGTTTGTGATAATATGCCCATATTATGCATACACATGCATCATGGGATGGCGAACAATGTTGCAGGAGGAAGTTTTCCTTTTCGTCGCACCAAAAAGCCATTTTCTATTTTCCGAGCATAAAAAACGGACGGTTTGTGAAGCAACCACCAAATGGCTAATTCAAAATACTACCACCACATTTTACAAAAATACTATACCACCTTATATGGACAATGTCCCAACAGGGGGATCCAAAACCTTTCCGTCCACCTTTGGTGAAAAAGACAAATTCCTGCCGAATCTACAGGAAGTGGGTCAGATATGATCTACAGGTACATGATCCGATGCTCATTTTTAGGTTCACAATATGCTATTTTATCAAATATCCAATGCAAGTTTTCCTTTTCATCGCACCAAAAAGGCATTTTTCATTATCCAAGCGCAAAAAAGGGATTTTCTAAAGCAACTACCAAATAGCTAATTCAAAAACGGAGGGTTTGTGGTTAGTTGATATGGATATCATATTTGGATTCCTCTTATTTTTCTGATCAATTTAGACATATTATTTGTTGAATTTCGATTTACAGATTTAAAGATATTAATTATTCTATATTAAATAGAAAAATACAAAAAAATAAAATTATTATATTTTTATTTGAATTCAATAATATTTTTACTTATTCATTAATATTTACTTAAATAATTGTTTGTAATTTCAAAAAATACAAACATGTGACATGATGATATAAGAGTTAATAGGATTGATATCATAGTATTGACACCAATGTATGAATTACTTTGCGGAAACGGATTCTGAAGGAACGAAAAAGTTAAGCATGCTGAAGCTGGAGTACTATTAGGATGGGTGGGTGACATCAAATATTAAGTATAATTAGTGTTAAAAATGTTCAAAGTAGGAGATTAACAAGTGAAACAATTCGAAGAATAAAAAAATTAAGAAAAAAAATATTTTTTTTCAAAAAAAAAATGTTTTTGCAACCGGCCGACAGGCTATGCCGACGGCCGCTACGCTGACGGCAAAGCCCTCGGCGTAGCATACGCCGACGGTATTTCGATACGCCGACGGCTTGAGTGTGCTCCACCAAGGGAGATCTTTGCCGAGGAGGCTACGCCGAGGGCAGCCCTCGGTGTACCATACGCCGAGGACATTTTGGCCTACGCCGACGGCCTTTTGCCCTCGGCGTAGCGCGCGCGTCCCGTAGTGATGGTACGTTCGATTGCCAGCCAGCATGTGCAGATGTGCTGGTAGCAGAATCATAATGGATTGATGTTTCTTTTTCTTTGGCCGTTCTTATGGTTTATAAAA
The DNA here is from genome assembly GCA_916181665.1 of Avena sativa. Lineage (NCBI taxonomy): Eukaryota > Viridiplantae > Streptophyta > Magnoliopsida > Poales > Poaceae > Avena > Avena sativa. Next base: position 434,463,539 of record OV702280.1, read on the forward strand.
TGCACTATGTAATCCATAATGTACACATGTCCCGCGTCTATCTCACACGGCCGCTACAGAGCTAACTGTCGAAATTTCCTCGGTCCACCTCAGTCATGAGTGCTTATGCCGTACGTCCATCCTTTTAGGCATTTGCAAATTAATGAGCATGCTTCTTGGGTGTGGGGCAACGCCGACCCCTTGCAATGCAAGATCTTCTGCTGGCTGGCCTGTCGCCATCATCTGTCTAAAAATGAGCGCCGCTTTCGACATCAACTCTCCCACTCAGTGGCCTGTCCTTCGTGTGCTATGGATGAAGACTCTGATCACCTACTGATCTGCCACCGTGCCTACGACATTTGGAGTTTCTTCTTCCCTCCTGCGGGTGGCACTATTCCATGTACCCTTGGTGAGATCTCAACTGCCTACTGCCGAAGATTTGAGGAAACAACAATCTGCATTGCGATTATGTGGAACATTTGGAAGCGTCGCAATACGCTGGTGTTCAATGGAGTGGATGAACCACCGCTGGCAGCAATAAAGCGGTGTACATATGATGTCCACTTATGGGCTCACCGATATAAACGGGCAAGCTCTGCGTCCCAACTTAGTCTATGGTGTAATCAGTTTGATCCACTATGAGCTGATCTGTAATCTATTCTCTCTCTGCCCTCTAAAACATTTGAAGGAATAAATTGGTTGCTGTTATAAAAGAGTTCAGGCCGACGTAAGCCTGCCATGGTCCTAGTCAAAAAAAATGTACACATATTTTTTAAAATCTAAAGAGATTCATTGTGCTCGGTCCAGGAGCACCCTCATCAAATTGGAGATTTTAGCCGTTCCACGGTGCCTCGCAACAATCCGAATCGCTGGTTTCCTCGCCATGTGAGGCAAAGCCCATGGTGCAAGTCAAATCCTACCTATTATCTAGTAAAGTCATTCTACCCCCAACCCCGTGTCGCTCCTCCTAGGGCGACAAGGGAAACCCTAGACGCCCCCCAAGCGCCATCCCTCGTGACATGCAGGACCCAGCACACAACCCACTAGCAGAGATAAAAAAGACTTCTATTTCTTCTGACATGCGGAACCCATCACTTAGCCCATCAATAACGAAGAAATAACAGTGAAAAAGTTATATCCCAAAGGCCTCCCAAGCCCAGACATAGCCGCTCTGGGTAGGCCAAACGGCTACATAGCCATTCCGATCACGTTCTGCTGATCTTGGTACCATGATACGATTGAACGTACCAACTCGGCAACACATGTCTATTGGTACAAAAACATTAAATCCATGGAAAGAAACAAGGTGGCGGATGAGCTCTACGTTAACGTTGTGAGGTTCTTTTCTTATTCGTCAACTCTTCCTCTTCTATAGCTACAATATGTGATTTCCTGTTTCCGTGATAGCTTGTTTGTACATGATGCGATTTTTGTTGCAAATAATAGGATTACTGTTTACCAAATTCAGAAAAATAATCATAGACTAGGTCCTTGGTCAGAAATCATATACTTTGTTCAATGGTAATTTTTCAATGTGTGTGTTGAGTTATCTATTCCATATGAGTACCTCTGAGACCAAACAATGTAACAAACAATGAAGTTAGGAGGATGTATGTTTTCTTGAACACACACGAAAATATGGTATTATTTTGTATTTTAAGAAGGATTTAAGATGACACTGCATAAAATGAGCTCCAAACAAAACGGAAAAAGGCCAAAGCTTATATTCAAACATATGTCAGAAGAAACAAAGCCAACTAAAACCGAGACAAAAACAAGAAACTAGAACTGAAGTCATGAAGATGTCTAGTGTGCCCCCTTTGACAACAATTTTGCAAATAAAAAGGAAGAGGAAGGACCACATAAGAACAATAAGCATGGGAAGCATCAGGAAAATTCCTAAACAAATGTTAAACTCTAGTACTTTTAGAGAAATAGAGGATCTTTTTCTTCCTCTTCCCGACCGCCTTCACATCCCCATCATATAAACGTATTTTTGCTATTTTAAAGATAATGTTGCAAGCCAATAGGAAAAACGAAGGAATACCTAAGAACAAGAGCTCTTTTGTGGTACCCTCGGTTAAACAGTAGCCATCTATTTAGGCTAATCCAATGGACCACAAGCATTTTCTAGCGTTTATACTGGTGCCGAAAAGAGCACCAGTACGATTCATACTGGTCACCTTTCGAAGCAAAATCCCGCACGTTCTGAAGAGAGGGCTGGCCCAATAGAGCCCATCGTATAAAAAAAACTTCTAATCCCTAACTAATTCGCTAAAAAAAAAATTGTCGGCAAGAAAAAAACCTAACTAATTCCCATTCCACCGACGGGTTGCAGGGCCGCTTCCCCCTCGCCGGTGGAGAGCCGCCCCTTCCCCCTCGCCGGAGGTCCCTTCACCTCTCCTTGTCTCCCGCTTGGCCGCCACTCCACCATACCTACACCTCGCCGCCGCTACCCGCTGTGCGCTCGAGGCCCTGGGCGCCGGCTGTTGGAGCCGATCTACGCCGCCGACCTGAATCCCGTGAGGCGCGCGCGGCGAGTCGTTCTCGTCCGTGCTGGGGTCGCGATGGACCACCCCGCTCCGGTGGCAAAGGGCGAGCGCGTAGGCGAGAAGTGCGCAGATGCTGGCGGCGAAGGGCTCCGGCGCCTGGGCGACCTGCGCATCCTCGTCCAGCGCCAGATCGAGGGAGAACGTCCTCGAGCCCGACCTTGACGGTGTCCTGCTCCACCTCAAGTTGCGCTCCCCTCAAGTGCCCACCATCGCCCTCCTCATCCAGGTAATACACCTACCTGATGTTGAATTGTTGAACAACGTCAGTTTCCAGCTAATTAAAGTTTGCTGGCCCACATTCATATTAGCTAGATGGCGTGCATGTTGAAATAATTTGATCGTGCATCCATGTTGGTCACCTAGCTAGATTGCTTGCAGATTTGTTTTGGTCTAATCAATCGATTAGGGAGTATGACGATCGAACCCAAGTTTGTCGATTCATCCCTGTCTGATTGAATCGATGATGGTCATCAATCGAACAATTCAGTCTGATTGAATCGATGTACCTTGTTTTTTCCCCAACAATCTGATGTGAAATAAGTGAAATGATTTCTCTATTTGAAACTGATTATATATGTGCGTTCAGAACGTACTCATCTGATGTTTGTTTGTTGCTCTGGTCTCAAATTATTTTGTCAATTAGCAATTCAAATACTGAATCTGAGAGTAGGGGTGTTTGTAGCATCAACTCATGTACATCAGGATTGTATTGAACCTCCTGTTTATAGATTAATCGCTCATAAACACGTCACGTCCATATTATGTTTGTGAATTTGATCGTAGGAATTTCTTGGGCCTTTACTGCACTCAGATTGTTTCTTTATTTGTTGCTATGGTTTCGTGTTTCTGTCTTTATTTTTTCATAAACACGGGCAATAGTAAAAAATGAATATTCTTGCAGAACATCAAAACTATAACATGCCAACATAATAATGCTGTGTGGTTTACTCTAACGTGGGAAAATAGTTTCTCCTTGCTTACTGTGTTATCATAATCTTCCGAACAACCTTCATAGATTGCTACTTGCAAATTATGTACACTACACTTGATTCTTTTAAATTATGATGACACAGAAAGTGTTTTAATGAACATTATCTACCAAGAACAGGATTAATTATAATCTAGCATTATCAATAGATGAAACTACTAATGCTAGTACAGATACGTCGTCTTAGATATCGCATTCTAGAAGTTGCAGCTTTGGCCATTATTTTTTGTTTGAATATGCTACTATTTAGTTATAAAATGTGTATGGTGTGAACATACTTTCCATCACAAATCTAATGATGGTTTCTGCTTGATTAATTCACTTGTTACACATGTCAATTATTTCTGCTTGATTAATTCACCTAGGACAATTGTATAATAAACTGATGATCTCTCTTGAATTTGAATAACTAATAAGCCTGCACCTGATGCTTGACAATACGATGTACCACCTGATCGAGCCTGAGCAGCTCGCCATAATGAAGGAGGAGGCGGTGCTGGTGAACACGAACCGAGGACGTGGAGCACCTGAAGGCAAACCTAATGGATATTACGCATGGGTGGCGGAGATGAAGAACACGGTGGCGGTGCCTCACATTGAGAAGGCATCCAAGCTACTGCTATTTAATTATCAGTATATAGAGTTACATCCATCAGTCATTAGGTAGCATTATTCATTCATGTGACCAAATAAAAAATTGCTTGGATGGGATTTGTGTACTGAAAAGCAATGTATTTGTGTATCTATTTTGACCATGTGGCATATTTGTTCTAGTGAATGAAATGTATGTATGTATTTGGCTAAAATGGTAAGTTGTATAATAAATTGGGTGCATTTTTTAAATGCATAAATACTTAGTAATGTCGTTTAACTTAGAGCACCCACGCTGCTACTAGTTGCATGGGCTAATGGTTTGCAGTACCCTCCATACGCCATTGCTATTCACTAGAGGCCGGGGCGCCACCTCGCCGGTGAGTGGCGGTCCAATTGCTCGCCTTCACAAGCCTGCACTTGATGACTGTATGACTGTGAACAATCGTGTATTCAATGTTTTGCTTTGTCACATGGAAGAGCTATCAAATCTACATGTTAAACAAGTTCTGATTGCTCTGCTTGTATATATAACTCAACATATCTATACTCTGTCAACTGTACCAAACCTAGACTAAGCCAACACATCGTGCTTTACAAGTTTACATAGATGAAAGATGCTCACATCAAATAAATTCAGAAGCATTTGCAAATAATTGTCGTGGTACAAAAATGATACTGAAATATACTTTAACATATTATCATCCTTCTCTCTATGCTTGACTAGAGTAGCCTAGTATCAAAGACAGAGTAGAAATTTCATTGTATAATACCTACAACAGACATCACATCCTTGCCGGTCAGGTGCACACCAATCAGGTGACCAGTGCATGCCATTCAGGCGCGTATACAGATATTTTTGCTAAGCCATTACAGTTTGGTAACAATGTACAATTACAACTTTGTGAGAACTAAACTATATCTTAAGATACAATTGTACAAAAACATGTGCCTTGGTTCTACAATTGAATAGAGGAATCTGCAGGGATTGCCTTGATCCACATCCTTGTGTGCTGTCAGAACCGATATTGTAGCAGTGAACCTATGAAAGTTATATCAGTATTTTGCAAGAATTTTATCATCACATATGTGCCAAATAACTTGCAAGTACATAGAGAGAGGAGCGCAGAAGCAAAGCACGCGAGACAGACACATCCCATATTTGTTCGCAGTAAAAGAAGGATACATAAAAAATTGGTTATTTTTTTGGTAATTTTTTTATCTCAGTACCAATCATCAGAGTAAAATTGTCATCTCAGTACCAATTTATACTAGCAAATTCTGGTTATTTTTCACCTTTTAAAAAAGCAGTGACATATTGTTAATATTGAGTTATTGACTAGAAAATATTGTCCATGCAAAAAAAAAAAAAACATTGCGAAGCATGTTTACACTTATTTCCAGAAATGAAGCAAACGTGTTAACAGTTAACAGGAACTACTGAGTGGAGTGTTGGTCCCAAGTTCCGGATTCTGCATTTGCATATATTAGAATAAATTTTCTTTCACTTTTTATGAAAAGAAAGTTACCACTGCTTGTCACTGATTTAGAGGTGAATTTACATCGAGACAAACTGGAGGCAACTAATTACAAGATATATGTCTACAATACAGAAGAATAAAACATCCTGCTATAGGCCGTACAACTTTCTGTCTAGATATGTGAGTTCAGTCGGTGAATCTAATTACCTTATACCAATACTCGATTTTATAGAATTGATTGCTTACTACTGAATACCAGATTGAGTGGTACTCCAGTGTTGCGGGACTAATGAAATTTTATTGTCTGAATTTGATTCGTATATCTGCTCATTGATCACTGTGGTACTACTTGAATTTAACCAGAAAAATATTTTACACAGAGATAAGATCTACAATTGCTCTTATTCAACAATTAAAGAGAACTGAATTTCAGCAGCCAAACAACGTCTAGAATCGTACCTTCCGTGGGAGCTACAAGAGGCGGCAGGGGGTGGGGGTCGAGAAGGCGGCAGGGCGCGTGGTGTGTGGGCGTGGGAGGTGGAAGAGGAGGCAGGGGATGGGGAGTCGAGGAGGCGGCGCCGACCCTACTCCCGTAGGCGCCTGGGAGCTGTGGGAGGCGGCGGCAGCGGCCCTCCTGAAGGCGGCTTGCGAGCTGGATGAGGCGGCCGCGGGTGGGGGGTAAGGTGGAGGGTCGACGAGGCAAGCCAAAAGGTCGGTGGAGGAGCCGCCGGCGACGTGCACGCGGCAGGCGGCGGCGTTGTCCTGCAGGAGAGGAGGCAGAGCTGCACGAGGCGGCGGCGGGTGGGGTGTCGGGTGTTTTTCTCATGTATCGTGTCTAATGGGCTAGTTGGGCCTAATCTACCGGAGCGGTCGGATGAAATCATACTGCTGCCTCCACCTGTGCAGTAAAAGGTACCTTAAAACTTGCCAAGAACAATAGCCACGTGAGGCATCAGAAAAACGCGAAACTATCTTGGCCCCTAAATTGAGAGGCAAAAAAATCTAGGATTTCCTCTATGTTCCCACGCCACCACTCTGAGATATCCATGGCTTGTTTTTCCCAAATCACTGTCAAAGTATCATGTCCTAAAGTACCTAGACTATACATGGCGATTTTCTTAAGTTTTCAACATGTAAATACTTGTGAGGTAAAAGGTAGGGGAAGGAGACCTAAGAGCAATAGTAATGGGAGACATCAGGAAACATCGAGGACATATATCCACCTCTATTTCTAAAGGCACATACAGATAGCTCAACATTTCCTCCGTGTTCCCATTCTCACTACTCTTAGACTATTTTCTTCCTCTTCCTAGACCACCATGAAGGAGTATCGTTATAAAAGTTTCACTGTACGCATTTTGTACTTGTAAGGTATATATAAGCCTCTTATGAATTTCTCTAGAGTGTAAACAATACTAATCTTGAGAGTGAAAAGATGAAATCGGTAACCGCACACCCACATGTGCATGGTGCACCAGTGTGTATCAGCGATTAAAAGTGGGATAAGAAATATCTATTGTTAATATGGGCACATACCATAACACCTATTATTACTTTTGGCATGTGGAGGAAGGATATAGGAGATATTTTTGTCATGCTCATCTAAAGAGAACTGAAGATTTGTTGTTGGCCACGATCTTACATTTACGAAAAGATATGAAATAAAGAAATAAAGAATATATTCATTCATTATATTTAATGAGAGCCAGGTGCACGCACATATAATTAATGTCCATGTGACAGAAGATCACCCTAGCGAAGAAATTAAATCTCACAATTAAACATGACCATTCATGGTTGTATTGAATTATATGGAACACATCTATTTGTCAAATAACTGTAGAAATCTTTCACTGGATGTCTTCAGTGTGACAACCTTCCTAATGAGTTTACTGAACAACATGTGATGTTCCAAACTCATATAAAATATAGTTTATAAACTATCCATAAAAAAGTTAGAAATAATTAGATGACCCTAATGCATTATTATGAATATATGTAGTTGGCAATAGAGTGATCCTAAGATATAGGTGTTATTAATGTACAATTTTCTTCAAACGTACCTTTTTTTCGAGAAAATACAAAAGAATTTGCATTTGATTTCACTAAAGAGGAAGACATCAGGGGGGTACAACGCCTCTAGAAGGAGGCACCCCCCCCCCCCCCCCCACACACACCGTCCTCACCAAGTGACAACTGGGTGAATGAGGTGCTCCTAACTTTGGACGCAACAACGAAAGGCTTCACCAAGCATGGCCTCCAGCCAAGATTGGCGACACGTTGTGACTCAGAGCAACAGGGACGAGTCATAGTCGTTCCCGACACCTCTAAGGACCTCTACAAATCTAGGACATCCCATGCCAAAGTACCTCGCACACATGTGCCTAGATAGTCGGTAGGTGCAAGGCACGACATGGCCAGAACTAGTGTACATGTCATTAGGGAAGTGTCGAGGCCTGGTATATGTTTCCCTAGAGGTCCACGCACTAATAGAAGCGTCATTGCCGGCACTGCAAAGTCATCGTTAGCGGCATGCAAGCGCCACACTACTAATTGCGCCGCGAAGCTGTCGGTAACAAAGGTAGCGTATAGACCGGCATACTACTAGTTAAATACACTAGCAGAATTATGTCTACACGCCGCTAGCACATCACACCAACAGTGGCGTGCAATGTTGGTACGCGGCAGATCAAACAACGCAATAATGGTGAACCAGCGACTAGGTGTCTGTATATTCAATTTATAGGTGAATTAGTTTCAAATCTGTGGATCTTATTGAAATTATATATTACATGGAAATCTTACAATCTATTACAACTAATTTAGAATGCTTCAAACTAATCTAATTCCAACTAGATCACGTTTTCTTTCCTTTTTCTCGAACACATGACTATGGAGAATGCCAGTATATGCATAAGTTGTTACAAGGTAAATCCGCCAAAAGTAGAAACATAAAACTAAGCTACCTGAAGCTTAAAAGCTACCAAAAGAGAGAAATATGAAATGAAAACATAGGAAAAACATGACCGGAACCATATTACTACTGGTACTAGCACTTGGAATAACATCTTACAATAAACATTACAATATACCCTTGCATATGTGCTAAACTGTAAAAATGTTGTGGACCTTTTTATTTAAAACACTATCATCTTTTGGGGTTGACTACCACTAGCTCGCATCTTATTCACCATATAATTTATTTCACTATTACTAATATTCCTAAGATAGGATGTTAACATTCGTGAGCCATTATGCGCACTAGTTAATAAATACTAACTAAAGTTATCAATGTCGGGAAATAGTATGAACCATACACTGTGCAAAGACAACATCTTTGCATGTCATATGAAAAACTTCATACGTGCCAAGAACATAACACACCTAGTTCTTTCCATATAGTAAAAAAGAAGAAGAAGAAGAAAACCATGAAACTGCTTGTTATCTAGTCATCAAAGAAATCATGCATTCCAAGAAGACCTATTGAACTACAAAGATGTCTTTGTTCATTCGACTAAAGAAATACACATGCAAAATATAAGAGTGTGGATCATGTATGAATAATAGGCATGTGAGGCATTGAGAAAATACCAAAACAAAGAAAAACACGAGCCTCAAAATTCGTGTATTCCTTCCTCTTTTCCTATGCTCGGTGTATGTAGACCCTCTATTTTTATATTCCTCACCTTTAAAGACATCCTATGTAAGATATAAACTATATTTTGTTGTCTAAAAAAATATTTTGCAAGAAAAAAAGGAAGAGGAATTAAGGAACATCGAGAACAATTGGCATGGGAGGCCGTAGGAAAACATAATAAACAGATCCCATTCCTAGTTTTAGAGGCAAAGAAGTGTAGCCTTTCCTCCATGTTCCCGTGCCAAAAATGCTCTTAGACACTTGTATTCCCAACACACCTCCAACACTCATTATCTAAACATATCCATTGGTACTTCTTCTCCCAAAAATACATTTGCAAGAAAAATGAAGGGGATGGAGTACCTAAGAACGATATGAATAGGAAGCATCAGGAAAACAGAAACCAAATCTCTACCTCCATTATCGGAGGAGAAAATAGAGGTCTAAGCTTTCCTCCATGTTCCTATTCCTACTGCTCTTAGAGATTCTCACTTCCTCTTCCATGCTCACTGTCGAGCCCTTAAAGTCCACAACTTTAAAAATAAAAAGCATATGCTATTGAACAAGGTTGTAGTATTCTGAAGTATATATAGGCCTCTACTGTACCACTCTAGACTGTACAGGAACCTTGTCAACAAATCAACTTAATAAAGGCACCTACTGCATGGTACACTATGTTTCATAGTAGTTGGTGCCACTGTGTACACAAAATTGTTACTATATAATAGTTTAACCTAATGTGGTGCATTTATAAGAACGTAAAAAACAAGAAAATAGAATCTTTCACTCTCTCGGTTTCTTGTTAAGAGTGAGAGCAGGCAGAGTGGAGAACATGAGACATCAGATATGTCGTGGACCTAATTGTTGGAGTTTGTGCACAAGACTTACCATCATTCTACAACTCATGACTCGTTTGACAAGTGAACCTTGAAGTGTCAAAATATCGTTGATATTCAAACTTAGTTAGTGAAGGAACACACTTAATTGATATTTTACGTTTGTTTGGAAATACAAGCTAGATTGTACACAATATAGAAGGAAACAGATCGTCTGACAAGAAAGCAAAATTGGAATAGCAAACAAATACATATATTTATGTTACTAAAGAATAAACATTATTCCACGCAAACTAAGAACAACCATAGATTTCTATCAATATTTATTGTACACTTTATGCCGATATGAGAATCCCCTCTGATCGTTTTATACCTCCAACCACCATAGGTGATATCAAGCCATATCTCGATCTCGTTAGAGCATACTACGATAATTCCATCCACCACAAACAAGAAGTAGGGTTTTTACCGGACATTGTTCGTCCCGGGCCTAAACTTGTATAAAGATCTGTCTCAGTGTGCTATCCCGATCTCCAAGCGTGACACCTCCGAACATAAATCCACTGTCGTAAAATATCTTGACACTTTGGTTCAACATGGACATCGTTTTTCTAAGCCATGCATACATCTATTGAAGCGCCTATTATTTCTCGGTAGCTTAGCTTGGTATTTGTCTTTAGCACACTTTAGAGATTATATTAGTTCCACAAGTATATATTGTAGTATTTAAAGTGAGATTAATAGCAACCACCAGCCTATGCTCAGTTTCTCAATGAAGCATGTAGAATTTTAGATGATTTAGATACCGCTATTCCTCTAGTTTCCCTACTAATCGTTATATTTCTCCATTTTCTTCCAATTTCCCATGAGGCATGACTCCAGATTATGGGTAACTAGGAATATGAGTAGTAGTAGAGACGACCTCAATGATTTTGCAACTAAAATGCTGACAACTTCATAGGCTATCAAATATTCATGTTAATGCACTATTCTCGTGTATTTATCTCCACTCTACTCCAACATATATCCTTGGAATTTGTGATTTATCTAGACTACACGATTTTGGTGCAAAAAAGAAACAATAATGAATATGTTCTATAAACTAAAACTATCCGTTCTTTCATTTTATTTGAACTGTATTAGGTTCTTATGACATGTTACTTTCTCCGTTGACCATCTTGTGCTCGATCAATGCTCATCGGTCATGCATGTCATTTTTCTTTAAGAATCCGATAATAGATCCTATAGTCTATGGCCAAGATACATTATAACTTGATACAGACATCAATGCAACTATGTGTATAGACAAATAGTAATAAAACATGCTAAAACAAAGATATTCGATGTACAAAGATATCAACATCAAATCCCTAGCATGCTACTGTAAGACAAAGGAAGAAGATGGAGCACCTAAGAACAACATTAGTGGGAAGCATTGTGAAAATGTCTCGGCCTTTATCATTGGACGAAGTCATGGAGGGCTTTCCTGTATGTTCCTGTTCATATTTCTCTTAGACCCTATTTTATTCATCTTCCTAAACTCACTCTCAAGGGGCCATCATATTGATATGTGCTTAAATGTATCTGTCTACCAAGACAAAAGTGTGCAAGCCAAAGGGAAGGGGAAGGAGTATCCAAGAACAATAGGAATGGGAGGCACTGGGAAAACACAAAGCCAAATATCCTCCTCCGATGTTAGAGGAGAAAATAGAGAACTTAATGTTTCCTCTGTGTTCCCACACCCACTGCTCTTGGAAACTCTCTTTCTTCCTCTTCCCAAATACCCATCCCTACTAAGAGTCCATTTTTTCAAGGCTCATAGTAAGAAGTTTCAACTCTTGGAAAGTTCTTTCAAAGGTTTGGAGTACATATAGAATCCTTCCTTATAGTGCTATGAACAATGATGGAACCTTGTTGATGTTGTATACATAATACATGCATGTATGATATATGGGCATGCATATGGGACCTAGTTGTTGAATACGCATAGTGCATGCATGATGGCCAAAGATCATAATATTTTTGATTTGTTGTACCATCTACTAATGTTAACATAGGACATTTTTGGAGATGGATTTATCTACATATGAAATATTTGAAGTTATTTACCTTCGGATGTGGACTTAAAGCAAGGGCAATGAGATCTGACCAAAACCAACCATTCATTTATATAGGTTTTTTAAGAAACAAAAGGATGGTGGAGGAAGATAGGACACTCCCTGGGCTATGTTGCAAGATATTTTACCTTTTTTTGCAAGGGTGATGGATATTTTATACTTAAAGGGGGTTAATAAAAATAATTGCACTACTCACAATTTGGTTGGCTAGGAAGCTATCTAGTGTGAATTAGTCATAGATTTCCACCCGCTCCTTAATCAGATAACTACTTACTATACAAGAGAGGATATCTAGTGTTAATACTACATGCATTTCCTATGTTTTTCTCATCTCCCCATCCTCCGCGACAACTACTATTCTTAACAAGATTGTTTTTACGGTCATCCTCATTGGTCATACATGGATTTTGGTAGTAAAGCAACAAGGAATAAATATGTTAGTATGACTAAAATTTTGCTTGGTATGGATTTGTCTATTCTAGGCATCATTATAATGTCCAAATAAATATGCTTATATTATATATTAACTGAATTATGATCATGCCTTTGTCGTGGATTCACGAGTATACTTTCAAATGTTAACATTTATATTACTTCCTCCGATCCATATTAGTTGACTTAAGTTTGTCTAGATTCACATGAATCTAATTAAGTATCTAATCTAGATGCATTCATATCTAGACAAAGTTGAGTCAACTAATATGGGTATTGTAATATGAAAGAAACTTTATTAAGCGCATCCCGTCATCTTATCTTTGGGTCAGGTATGCCTTGTCATTACGATATCCAGTGCATGAAAATCCAATTCAACCATGTATTTGCACAATATTGCAAGCTAGAAGGAGACAAAAGAGCACCGAAGAACGATAGTGACAGGAGACATTAATGGAAAAAGTGAACCCAACTATCCACCTCTAGTGTTAAGAGGGATGAAAAATCGCTTGCGCCTTTCTCAATGTTCCCATTACTACAACTCTTATACCCTCTTTTATTTGTCTTCCCATGCTTAGTGTAAATGTCATGTCATCTAAATTTCTAAATAGACCGGTTCTTCCCTCGGTATTAAGACAAGTGTGCAAGCCAAAAGGAAAGAAAAGGAGCACCCAAGAACAATAGGAATGGAAGGCATTGAAAAAACATAGCACTTGATCTCTCTAATGTTAAGAGAGAAATCTAGAGAGTTCATGTTTTCCTCGATGTTCCCATTCGTATTGCTCTTTGACCCTCTCATTCTTCCTCTTCCTGGCCCACGCTCCACAACTAACTTCCCAGAAACATGAGAACTTAGAAGAAGTATCTTGCGTTGTTGCATTATACTTCTAGAGAATTTGGACATATACAGATATGAATGTGGAGTTGTTGGTGGTGGTCAATATACGAGTAATGCATGCACCTAATAGTACACCATAGGACATAGCAGTAGGTGATAGTGGGACCATGAATCTTGAGTGTTTTTCTCGAGAGATACATGAAACTTATGTTTTATGAATGTGGACTTAGCTCACCCCAAACGGTTCGTTTTTGTCCGTTTGTGTCGGGCCGCGGTCGATATGGATAGGGGGTCTGACCTGTCCGACCAGCCGCGCCCAGCGGCGCGACCCATTTAGCCGCGCTGGGCGAGACAACTTTTTTTAGATTCAAACACAAACAGTTCACGCTAAAAACTGACAAAGTTTATACTTAATTTACATTTAAAATAGAAAACATAATTCAACCTAATCCTAGCCCTAACTATCGATCTTCGCGCGTCGGCGCCGCCTCGTCCATCTACGGGTCGAGGTCGATGTACTCCGGCGGTGTCCAGAGGTTGGGCGGCGGCAGGGCCGGAGCGGGAGCGGGTGTAGGCGGGTTGATCGCCCGCACAGGACACGGGCCGTGCTGGAGGTGCGCCAGCTCCATTCCCACCTCCGGCGCGATCGGAGGCGCCCAAACCGGCAACGGCGGCGGCGCAGGCAGCTGGGCATTCGTCTCGGCCACCATGCGGGTGAGCTCGAGGGCCTCCTCGTAGCCGCGCCACTGGGCTTCCTCCTCCTACGCGCTGGCCACGATGGCCTGCTCGGTGAAGGCGTCATCATCGTAGCCCCGTGCCAGTACCTCGCGGTACTCCGGGGGCAGGTTCACGGAGAAGTCGTCCACCGCCTCCTGCTTGACGACGATGTCGTCGTCGCCGCCCTCGTCGTTGCCGTCCTCGCTGTTGAGCTCGATGTCGGAGTGGTTGACGGTGCCCTCCTCGTCCGTGTCGATGTCAGGGATGGGGTAGACCTCCCCCGGCTGTAGGTCATGGCGGATGGTGGTGGTGCGGCGCACCATGTGCTCCCAGTCGAGGAACTCCTTCCAGTAGGCCTCACTCTGGTAGGCGGCATCCCACCAGGGCCGGTGGGAGGCCCCTGATTCGGCGGCGGATCTCCTCCTCCAGCGCTTTGCCCTCCTTGGGCACGGGCGACACCGGGACGCGGTCTCGGTTGAGGTGCCAGCCGGTGGGGAGGGACACATTGTTGTGTGTGATGCCCCGTCCCTCCCTCCAGCGGCGCTCACACTCCGCAATACGGAAGTACTGCCGCTCGCGGTGCTCTCCCTTCGGCCGTGGTGGCGGGCGAACCTCCACGGGGCGGCCCCGAAAATCCTCCGGCCGTGGCGAAGGCGGTATGCATGTGCCGCGGAGGAAGGCCGGCAGCTGGGGCACTGGCTGCTAGAGCCAGACACCTCGTGGTCGTTCTTGCCCCTCCCATTCTTCAGCCACGAAGGCGTCTTCATCGTTCGCGGTGGTGGCGATGGCGGCAGCTAGGGTTTGTGATGGCGAGAGGTGAGGAGTGCGGCACCGACGGGCGTAGGGTTAAATAGCCCCTTCGCTCGCGAACACACGTAGCTTCCTGCTCCTTCGCCATCAATGTCGGTGCAAGAACGCAGGCGGCACCCAGTGGGTCAGCGTGCCGTCGTGTCGCCATTGATGGAGCAGGCTGCCGTCGGTCAGCCTTCTGCCAGCGCCTTTGAATCGGTGCCGCGGTAGCGTCTGAATCGGTGCCGCTGACCGCGTCTGAAATCAATGTCGAGGGTCAAGGTGGCTGACGGGTGGGCCAGTAGCACGTGCGGGAACGACGTCCACGCCGTCCGCGCGCGTCCGGCCTGAAGCAACCGAGCCCCAGGTTAGATGCATGGATGGATCGAGCCGGACGCGTTTCTCTGATGGGTCGTCCTGCACGGACGCCACGACGGACCGTTTCAGACTCGCTCGGACCGTATGGATCGGCCAGGTGGAGATGCCCTAACACACCGTCTTTTAATGTGGACATCCATCGTGGGTCCGGGTTGCAGTTGGGAAGAGTAGGCGAGGTGCAGAATTGACATCCTTGCTGGTTACTTGCAGGGTAGTACTCCTGTGCAGTCATACAGGACAGCTGATACAGGAGAAGACTTTGATACTCAGAGCTAGTATTTGGGTGCATGTTACCACGAGCAGATGGAAGCTCGCGACGACCGACTGTCGACTGTCATGCCTCCGTATAGTGCCGGAGCTTGACAAGGAACGTTGGGAAAAAGAAAGACAATTTCTGATTGTCCAAGGAAAAAAACGCAGTAGTTTACCCTTCAGTAGTTTTCCTATTTTATGTGTTGTAAAAAAAAAATTCTTCATTACTTCTCTAAAAACTCACTACTGGAATGGCAGACGTGTTGCTGATGGTAATAGTTACGCCGACGGCCAAAAGTCAAAGCCGTCGGCGTAGCCAATATATGCCCACGGCAAAAAAAAATCGTCGACATAGTTATACCGTCAGTGTAGCAAGCGGATGCCGACGGTCACCGTCAACCTAATATCACGGTCGGCGTAGCACAACCGCCCTCAACATAGCTCTGCTGCTGCCTTCGAACTTGAGACATATTTGGGCGATGACGTCATTCTGGTCTAACCGAACAGAATCCAACAGAGCATGGAGTACCATCTCAATTTTAGTGATGCTGAACTATCCTAATTGACCGGTCAGTTTTCTGACTTTGGCTTCAGATAAGTGAAATCAGCATAACATTCAGATTAGCTATCGTTTGTTTGCTTCTTAATTCAGAGCTAGGCTCATTTCGAGCCTACCGTCTAAAAGTAACTTTGAAGCTGAAGATAAGAATGTGTCAGGCATTTGAGTTTGAATGAAATCTAGCTCAAGGCGGGAATGAACTGGAGAATAATCTAGCAGAAGAGGCATTATCATGGAGTCCCAACACAGAGTAAATCTACTCAGTTCACGTGCCTAGTAGCTAGACAAAGATTATCCAAAGATTTAACGTTACAAAACAAGAAAAAAAAAGGCCTGAACATAACTAATGCTTTGATGACCTTAAGTTGATATATATGTCCTATAATTGTTTTCTAGGATACGTCCTGGAAAGATGCATCAATCACATAAAAGAAAAGGCCAATGATCCGATACTGTACCAAAAGGCTACAACTTTACACACCAACACGAAACAACTCACACGATACAACATCAAGCGGCTTACAACATACCCTCCACAATGACCCGACGATAGAGACCTCGTCTTGCCAAGTCCTCTATCAAAGGTGATCAGACGAGGCACTAAGGAACCGAACCATGTCACAATCAAAGTGAGACTCCACCGTAGCACGACCATGATTCCAAGGTTGCATGGATCAACGTTCCTCCCCCTCATACGCCTAGAAGAGATCGACGAGAAGTTAGCAGATCCAGCCATACTTGAGGAAGATGTCGACTAAGACGTCCACCATGATGTACATTGCGTCCTTGATGCTCGTGTCCTAAACCACACCCATCACCGGCAGCACCTCGCCACGCCACACTCCAAAATATTGGGCCCTTCCCAGGCAGCCTTGACGACGTCCTCAAGCGAATCACAACGTCGTGCTGCCACCGCCGCCTGGTCCAGTGACCCAAACCTAGGGTTTCCCCCCTCACCCGAGAAAAGGAAGACACTATACATGACATGATCGCGCCCCAAGGAGGTAGGGGCACCCGCAGGCATCACCATGGCTAGCAACGGTTGCAGCCGAGCAGGGTTTTCACCCTGGCCACAGATCGAGGCCCCAAATCCCTCCCAAAAGGTCGGCTAGAGATGGTGGGCGAGCACGCAAGACTCCAGCTTCAGGAGTCACAAGTGGAAAGAGATATACACCGCCGGCCTCACCATCAAAGGAGAGAGGCACATTGGCCACCACCGACTCCATAGCCAGCCTATATGGGCTCGGAGGAGGAGGCCCCCTATGCCAGCCAGCCACCACCGCAGCCACGACATCCATGCTCCATGCATGAGGTCGAGCCAACCATGCACGCCAGAGCCATGGCCTGCCCAGGGCCGCCCATGCCTAGGTAGTGCACGAATGGCGCACGCGACCACCTCCACCGACGTCAACCACCACGCACCGTAGATCCACCCTGACGTGTCCACTGCCCACCACGCCGCTGTTGGAATTATGCCCTAGAGGCAATAATAAAGATGTTATTATTATAATTCTTGTTCATGATAATGTTTATATTCCATGCTAGAATTGTATTAAGCGGAAACTTTAATACTTGTGTGGTTTGTGAACACCACCGTGTCCCTAGTACGCCTCTATGGACTAGCTCATTGATCAATGATGGTTAAGGTTTCCTAACCATAGACATGAGTTGTCAATTGATAATGAGATCATATCATTGGAGAATGATATGATGGACAGACCCAAACTAAGCGAAGCAATTAGATCGTGTCATCGTGTTCGTCTTTGCGAAGCTTTTCTTATGTCAAATATTGTATTCCTTAGACCATGAGATAATACAACTCCCTGGTATCGGAAGAAAGCTTTGAGGTCATCAAACGTCATCCTATGAGAGGGTGATCATAAAGGTGTCTCTCAGGTGATCGGAAAGTATCTGTTGGGTTGTATGCATCGAGATGGGATTTGTCCCTCCCAAGTTGGAGAGATATACTTCGGGCCCACTCGGTAATCGATATCGACACCGCTTGCAAGCATGTGGTTAAGGAGTTAATCACAAAGTGATATCGGATTACGGAACGAGTAAAGTACTTGCTGTGAACGAGATTGAACTAGGTATGACGGTACCGACGATCGAATCTCGGGCAAGTAAAATATCGCGAGACGAAGGGAATATATATATGGGATTGTTTGAATCCTGACATCGTGGTTCATCCGATATGATCATCGATGAATGTGTGGGAGTCAATATGGGTGCCCAGACCCCGCTGTTGATTATTGATAGAAGATCATGTCTGCATATTCTCGAACCCGCAGGGTCACACACTTAACGTGTCTCGACGCTAGGATAGATTGGATAATTGGTTTATGAATTTTTGTTCGGAGTCTCGGATGGGATCCGGGACATCACGAGAGGTTCCAGAATGGTCCGGAGAATAAGATTCATATAAGGCAGTGCAGTTTTTGGAGTTCGGAATTGTTCCGGGTTAATCGGTATTGTACCGGAAGCTTCTAGAACCTTCCGGAAGGGGACCAACGTGGCCCCACCTTCCGGGAGGGGGCATGGGCCTATGAGGGAGTGTCCTGGCCGCATTGGGCCAGGGGCACAAGGCCCCATAGGGCCCAGCCGATCCTAGAGAGTTTAAATCGTTTAAACTAGAGATAGGGTTTCTAGAAGAGGGGAGAGTCCATGCCCCCCACTCCTTATCCTTTGGGCTTGGGGGAGGGGCTAGGGCTGCGCCCCCCTCTATATAAAGAGGGGTGGGGGCGCACCAACCCCACACACCTCTCCTCCAAACCCTAGCCGCCTTGCTAGCCTTCCTCTCCCCCTCCCGACTGTTTGTAGGCGAAGCCCTGCAGCAGAAATTCTCCACCATATACACCACGCCGTCGTGTTGTAGATCCAATCTATCTCTCCACCATACTTGCTGGTCCGAGGAAGGAGGAGACGTCGAGGTGCTGCACGTGTGCATCTCACGGAGGCACCGCCACTTGTGGTGCTAGATCGGATCGGATCGCGAGGAGGAGAAGCGAGTACGACTACATCACCCACGTTCCGACGAACGTTCCGCTGTGCGAATCTTCAAGGGTATGAAGATCTAATCCAATCTCTCTCGTTGTTTGCATCTCCTAGATTAGATCTTGGCTTTCCCTCTGTTCGCTCCGTAGAAAATTTTGATTTACTATGCCGCGAAACCCTTCAGTGGTATCAGAGCTAGATCTATGCGTAGATGTGATTCACGAGTAGAACGCAACATGGTTGTTGCGGGCGTTGATGTTTTCTGTTGCAAGCCTCTTGTTTGTGTTCTTCTTATGACGCGGGATAGTGAGATTGAAGCGGTCCAGGCCAACCTTACGCGACATCGTTCACGAGACCGGCTCCGCACTTGACGTGTGGCTTGTTCCACACATGCGGCTGGTGGATGTCAGTTTCTCTCACTATAGTTGTCATGGGATTAACACCAGAGTTTGGCAACCATAATATCACCGTTGTGGCTTTCCATAGGTAAGAATC
This sequence comes from Avena sativa, assembly GCA_916181665.1. Taxonomy (NCBI): domain Eukaryota; kingdom Viridiplantae; phylum Streptophyta; class Magnoliopsida; order Poales; family Poaceae; genus Avena; species Avena sativa. The sequence continues at coordinate 434,483,174 of OV702280.1, forward strand.
GTTTTTAGCATCTACTCCCATAAGCCACGTAAAACATGCAACAACAAAGTAGAGGCGTCTAACTTGTTTTTGCAGGGAGTGTTTTCTGTGATATGGTATGGCCCAAGATGTGATGTGTATAATGTATGCGATGATCATGTTTTGTAATGTTTCACGACTTGCATGTCGATGAGTACACAACCGGCAGGAGCCATATGGTTGTCTTTATAATTGTGTATGACCTGTGTGTCAACTTCTTATACGCCATGTAATAGCTTTACTTTATCGCTAAGTAGTTAGCAATAGTTGTAGTTGCTATTCGTGGTGGAGGCAATCATGGTGGAGTGATGAAGATCATGCCGGAGCGCACAAGATGGAGATCATTGCGCAAAGATTGGCTATACCATGTCACATAAAGTTATATGCATGTGATGTTTATCCTTTTATGTATCTTATTATGCTTAGATCGCGACGGTAGCATTATAAGATGATTCCTCACTTAAAGATCAAGATAAAAACTGTGTTCTCCCCAAGTATGCACCGTTGCGAAAGTTCGTCGTGTCCAAGCATCACGTGATGATCGGGTTCTATAGACTCTACGCTCACATACAACGGGTGCAAGCCAGTTTTTGCACACGCGGAAATACTTGGGTCTAGCTTGACGAGCCTAGCATGTACAGACATGGCCTCGGAACACAAGAACCGAAAGGTTATGCATGAGTCATATGAATGATATGATCGACACTTCGTTGTCCACCATTGAAACCACATCTCTTCTCGTGATGATCGGATTAGGTGTGGTGAATTTGGATCGTGTTCACTAAACAACTTGAGGGATGTTGAATTTAGTGGGAGTTCATCTAGTAATTTGATTAAGTTGAACTATTTATCATGAACATAGTCTAAATTGTACTTGCAAATACCGTAGATCACATGGCCAAGTCCAACTTCAACTTCAACGTTTTTGCTGAGAAGGAAAAGCTTAGAAACAATGGGTCTAACTTCACCAATTGGTTCCGCAATCTAAGAATCATTCTGTCTGGCGGACAAAAGGACTATGTCCTTGGGAAAGCGTTAGGTGACCCCCCTGCTGCAACTGCGCCGGCTGATGAGAAAGCTGTCTATCAGTCGCGCAAAGATGATTATGGTGTGATTAAGAGCACCATGTTGTTTGCTATGGAACCAGAACTTCAAAATCGTTTTGAAACCTATCCCGGGCCCTTTGAGATTCTCGAGGAGCTGAAAACCATGTTTCAGACTCAAGCCCGTTCTGAGAGATATGAGATATCTGAGAAGTTCTTTAACTGCAAGATGGAGGAAGGGAGTTTCGTTAGTGAGCACGCCATAAAGATGTCGGGCTACACTCAACGCCTTGAGCAACTGGAATGCACGATTCCAGAGGAGCTCAAGATTGACAGGGTTCTGCAATCACTCCCTCCCAGCTACAAAAGTTTTGTAGTGACTCATAATCAGATTGGTTCCACTGATACGATCACCGAGCTCTTCGCAAAGCTGAAGGCTGCGGAAGTGGACATCAAGAAGGATAATCATGTGTTGATGGTCAACAAACCCTCCTTTAAGAAAGGTAAGGGAGCAAAGAAGCCCTTCAAGAAGGGCGGCGGCAAGCGCAATGCCCCTGCTGAGAAGAAGCTCAGGTCTGGTCCCAAGCCGGACACTGAGTGCTTCTATTGCAAGGACAAGGGTCACTGGAAGCGTAACTGTCCGAAGTACTTAGCGGACAAGAAGGCTGGCACCATCAAAGGTATATTTGATATACATGTTATTGATGTTTTCCTTACTAGCCCTCGTTGTAGTGCCTGGGTATTTGATACCGGTTCAGTTGCTAATAATTGTAACTCGAAACAGGAGCTACGGAATAGACGGCGGCTTGCGAGGGATGAGGTGACGATGCGCGTTGGCAACGGATCAAGAGTTGATGTGATGGCCGTCGGCACGCTCTCCTTAGTTTTACCTTCGGGATTAGTTTTAAACCTTAATAAGTGTTATTATGTGCCTGCGTTGAGCATGAACATTATTTCTGGATCGTGTTTATTGCAAGACGGTTATTCATTTAAATCGGAGAATAATGGTTGTTCTATTTATATGAGTAACATCTTTTATGGTCATGCACCTCTTGTAAATGGTTTATTTCTTCTAAATCTCGAAAGGGATGAAACACACATCCATAACATTGAGGCTAAGAGATGCAAAGTAGATAGTGATAATACTACTTATTTGTGGCACTGTCGTCTAGGTCATATTGGAGTAAAGCGCATGAAGAAACTCCATTCTGATGGACTTTTGGAGTCTCTTGATTTTGAATCATTTGACACATGCGAACCATGCCTCATGGGCAAGATGATCAAAACACCGTTCTCCGGTATGATGGAGCGAGCAACGGACTTGTTGGAAATCATACATACCGATGTATGCGGACCGATGAGTATTTCGACGTGCGGTGGATATCGCTATTTCCTCACTTTTACCGATGACTTAAGTAGATATGGGTATATCTATTTAATGAAACATAAATCTGAAACATTTGAAAAGTTCAAGGAATTTCAGAATGAAGTGGAGAACCATCTTAACAGAAAGATTAAGTTTCTACGATCCGATCGTGGAGGTGAATATTTGAGTTATGATTTTCTCACGCATCTTAAAGCAAGTGGAATCGTTTCACAACTCACGCCACCCGGAACACCACAGCGCAATGGTGTGTCTGAACGCCGGAATCGAACCCTATTAGATATGGTCCGATCAATGATGTCTCTTACTGATTTGCCGTTATCATTTTGGGGTTATGCATTAGAAACCGCTGCATTCACTTTAAATAGGGATCCATCTAAATCCGTTAAGACGACACCGTATGAACTGTGGTTTGGTGCTAAACCTAAGTTGTCGTTTCTTAAAGTTTGGGGATGCGAAGCTTACGTCAAGAAGTTGATGCCGGACAAGCTCGAACCCAAAGCGGAGAAATGCGTCTTCATAGGATACCCTAAGGAAACTATTGGGTATACCTTCTATCACAGAACCGAAGGCAAAGTGTTTGTCGCAAAGAACGGTTCCTTTCTTGAGAAGGAGTTTCTCTCGAAAGAAGTGAGTGGGAGGAAAGTAGAGCTAGACGAGGTTATTGAACCTTCTCTTGAGTTGGAGAGTAGCGCAGCACCTGAAATTGTTCCAGTGCCGCCTGCACCAACAATAGAGGAAGCTAATGACAAGGATCATGAAGCTTCAGACGATGCTGCTACTAAACGTCGCAGGTCGACAAGGTCGCGTGCCCCCCCTGAGTGGTACGGCAACCCTGTCTTGACTGTCTTGCTAGTAGAAGACAGTGAACCTACGAACTATGAGGAAGCGATGATGAGCCCAGACTCTGAGAAATGGCTAGAAGCCATGAAATCCGAATTGGGATCCATGAGCGAAAACCAAGTATGGACTTTGGTGGACCCTCCTAGTGACCGAAAGGCCGTTGAGTGCAAATGGATCTTCAAGAAGAAAACGGACGCGGATGGTAATGTTACCATCTATAAAGCATGGCTTGTCGCGAAAGGTTTTCGACAAGTTCAAGGTGTTGACTACGATGAGACTTTCTCTCCCGTAGCGATGTTTAAGTCCATTCGGATTTTATTAGCAATTGCCGCGTTTCATGATTATGAAATATGGCAGATGGATGTCAAGGCTGCTTTCCTCAATGGCAACATTGATGAAGAGTTGTATATGATGCAACCCGAAGGTTTTGTCGATCCTAAGGATGCTAGTAAAGTATGCAAACTTCAGCGTTCCATTTATGGACTGAAGCAAGCATCTCGGAGTTGGAACCTTCGTTTTGATCAAGTGATCAAGAGCTTTGGATTTGTTCCAAATTGCTACGAAGCTTGTATCTACAAGAAAGTGAGTGGGAGATCGGTGACGTTTCTGGTACTATATGTGGATGACATATTGATTATCGGAAATGACATCAACATGCTTAACGATGTGAAGAGTTATTTGAACAAGTGTTTTTCAATAAAAGACCTAGGTGAAGCTGCTTATATATTGGGCATCAAAATCTATAGAGATAGACAAAGACGCCTGATAGCCTTAAGCCAGAGTACATACCTAGACAAAGTTCTGAAAAGGTTCAGAATGGATAAGGCAAAGAAAGGTTCAGTGCCTATGTTGTCAGGTAAGATATTGAGCAAGGCTCAGTGTCCAGCTACGGTAAATGATAGGGAAGCTATGAGCAAAGTGCCTTATGCCTCGGCCATAGGTTCCATCATGTATGCCATGCTGTGTACTAGACCGGATGTGTCCAATGCTCTTAGTTTGACGAGCAGATATCAAAGTGATCCAGGAGTGGAACACTGGACAGCCGTGAAGAACATCCTAAAGTACCTAAATAGGACTAAAGAAATGTTCTTAGTCTATGGGGGTGATGAACAACTTGTCGTAAAAGGTTACGTCGACGCTAGTTTTGACACCGACAAGGGTGATTCCAAATCTCAGACAGGATACGTTTATATTTTGAATGGAGGAGCTGTGAGCTGGAGAAGCTGCAAGCAAAGCGTGATCGCGGGATCTACAGTGGAAGCGGAATACATGGCTGCTGCAGAAGCGTCAAGTGAAGGAGTTTGGATCAGAAACTTCATCACTGAGCTTGGCATGGTTCCAAGTGCATTGGACCCACTAGAGATATTGTGTGACAACACTGGCGCCATAGCACTCGCTAAGGAACCAAGATATCATCCAAAGACCAAGCATATCAACCGCAAGTTTCATATAATCCGAGATTATATAGCAGATGGAGATCTGAAGATTAGCAAAGTACATACAAATCTGAATGTCGCAGATCCATTGACTAAACCTCTTCCACGTGTAAAACATGATCAACACCTCAGTGCCATGGGTGTGAGATTGTTGCCAAATGTAAACTAGATTATTGACTCTAGTGCAAGTGGGAGACTGTTGGAATTATGCCCTAGAGGCAATAATAAAGATGTTATTATTATAATTCTTGTTCATGATAATGTTTATATTCCATGCTAGAATTGTATTAAGCGGAAACTTTAATACTTGTGTGGTTTGTGAACACCACCGTGTCCCTAGTACGCCTCTATGGACTAGCTCATTGATCAATGATGGTTAAGGTTTCCTAACCATAGACATGAGTTGTCAATTGATAATGAGATCATATCATTGGAGAATGATATGATGGACATACCCAAACTAAGCGAAGCAATTAGATCGTGTCATCGTGTTCGTCTTTGCGAAGCTTTTCTTATGTCAAATATTGTATTCCTTAGACCATGAGATAATACAACTCCCTGGTATCGGAAGAAAGCTTTGAGGTCATCAAACGTCATCCTATGAGAGGGTGATCATAAAGGTGTCTCTCAGGTGATCGGAAAGTATCTGTTGGGTTGTATGTATCGAGATGGGATTTGTCCCTCCCAAGTTGGAGAGATATACTTCGGGCCCACTCGGTAATCGATATCAACACCGCTTGCAAGCATGTGGTTAAGGAGTTAATCACAAAGTGATATCGGATTACGGAACGAGTAAAGTACTTGCTGTGAACGAGATTGAACTAGGTATGACGATACCGACGATCGAATCTCGGGCAAGTAAAATATCGCGAGACGAAGGGAATATATATATGGGATTATTTGAATCCTGACATCGTGGTTCATCCGATATGATCATCGATGAATGTGTGGGAGTCAATATGGGTGCCCAGACCCCGCTGTTGATTATTGATAGAAGATCATGTCTGCATATTCTCGAACCCGCAGGGTCACACACTTAACGTGTCTCGACGCTAGGATAGATTGGATAATTGGTTTATGAATTTTTGTTCGGAGTCTCGGATGGGATCCAGGACATCACGAGAGGTTCCGGAATGGTCCGGAGAATAAGATTCATATAAGGCAGTGCAGTTTTTGGAGTTCGGAATTGTTCCGGGTTAATCGGTATTGTACCGGAAGCTTCTAGAACCTTCCGGAAGGGGACCAACGTGGCCCCACCTTCCGGGAGGGGGCATGGGCCTATGAGGGAGTGTCCTGGCCGTATTGGGCCAGGGGCACAAGGCCCCATAGGGCCCAGCCGATCCTAGAGAGTTTAAATCGTTTAAACTAGAGATAGGGTTTCTAGAAGAGGGGAGAGTCCATGCCCCCCACTCCTTATCCTTTGGGCTTGGGGGAGGGGCTAGGGCTGCGCCCCCCTCTATATAAAGAGGGGTGGGGGCGCACCAACCCCACACACCTCTCCTCCAAACCCTAGCCGCCTTGCTAGCCTTCCTCTCCCCCTCCCGACTGTTTGTAGGCGAAGCCCTGCAGCAGAAATTCTCCACCATATACACCACGCCGTCGTGTTGTAGATCCAATCTATCTCTCCACCATACTTGCTGGTCCGAGGAAGGAGGAGACGTCGAGGTGCTGCACGTGTGCATCTCACGGAGGCACCGCCACTTGTGGTGCTAGATCGGATCGGATCGCGAGTAGGAGAAGCGAGTACGACTACATCACCCACGTTCCGACGAACGTTCCGCTGTGCGAATCTTCAAGGGTATGAAGATCTAATCCAATCTCTCTCGTTGTTTGCATCTCCTAGATTAGATCTTGGCTTTCCCTCTGTTCGCTCCGTAGAAAATTTTGATTTACTATGCCGCGAAACCCTTCAGCCGCATCCACGTCCATCCTCGCACCGCTAACGCGAGACGAACGCACCGCCAAGATCCGTTGTTGTTGCCCCGGCCGATGGCTCCCATGACGAGGGTCTATGCACCGCGAGAGGCCCTGCCTCCGTCATCGGCAGCACAGGCTTTGTCGGTTGTGTCCTTCGATGGAGGCGGGGATGTATGGAGGGACGAGGAGGGGCCCAACGGGGGCGACCTATGGTTTCCCCCGTGTCGCCTCAGAGAGCATGTGTCCTAAATAATAAGTTTTTCATGTCTACTAAATTACAGGACATAGACATGAAAAACTATGAACTAAAAATAAATTACAAGTTTTTCATGTTAGAAGTCTTGTAATATAACTTTCATGACACCATTTTTTTGTTTATGTTTGGTTAGATTAACCTACTTTTGAACTTTGTTTGAAATATTGAATCACTAGCATTTAAAGAAAAACTAGCTTGTTCTGTATTTACAGTAATTTTAACAAAAAACAAGTAAACTGAGGTAACTCAACACTTAACCACGGTAATGCTAAGAAGAAAAATTACGGAAAACCGCCAATTCGTTTGGAGGCAGCAATTATACAGAATTTTCATCGACCGATGGGCATTCCACACATTTCAGACATAAAACCAACAAGAACAGCCACAAAAAGTATTCTGGCTGGGGTCTGGGCCAAACAACAAATCTGTGTGTTCACCACCTGCTTTCTCGCAGCCTACGACGATCAGGAGAGGATTGCGACGGCGACCACGACCACAACGGCAAGATTATCCCACATCTTCTTCCCTGCACAAACAAAATACTATCGACATCATTGACATGTAGTCTTCTATACCACATACCACAGCTTAACGGATCTTTAGGGAACTCACGAAGCCTTTCTCCTTTTCCCATGGCCACGGGCAGCATCGGAGCCGATATCTCGAGCCGCAGGTAGCACCTGTAGCGGAGCACGGTAAACACGCCGGCCAACTGAACGCGGTCGTGCGCGTGCCCCGGTACCCAGAGAAACTCCGGCCAGTTCTGCGCCGATTTCTCCAGGCAGCGCTCACACTCCGCCGGCGTGACGTTCCCCGGGCACTGCGCCAGCGCGCGCACCGTGCTGTTCGCCTGCGCCGTCGCGTTCGCCGTGGCCACCATCCGCCCACCGGTGCTGCTGCCGTTGGCGGCGCGCGGTGCCAGGGATTGCACCAGGTTGTCGATCTGATTGACGTCGTAGAACTCGGGGTAGTAGTTGCTGAAGCCACCGTCGGGATCGAAGGTCCTTGAGAACCACTCGTCCTCGTGAGCGGAGGAGGCATTCGTGTCGGCGTAGGCGAGGAAGCAGCCGGCGGTCCAGAACCTGGCGCGCCGGCTGCCGTTACAGGCGTCGATCCGATCGACGGAGATGGAGAGGCACTCGCCGCAGTCCTTGGGCGCCGGTGACTCGCCGAAGCAGAGTCCGCGCGCGAACGCGCGCTCGTCGGCGGAGCTGAGGGAGGCGAAGCCCGTCGGCGCGGCGGCAGAGGGCAGGAAGGCGAGGAGCGGCGCGAGACTGGCGCGGAAGGCGGTGCTATTGGCGGTGGACAGCCACTGTGGATCCCGGTCACAGTCGGATGTCAAGAATCCACCCGTGACGTCTACGCCGTCCGCGGCGCCAGCCGGGATCGCCATCGCCGCGGCGAGAATGACGAGGAGGTGGCGTCCACGCGTCGGTAGCGCCATTGCCGGTGTCGCGTTGACAATGGTGGTCGCGTCCGTAAGTGTAGCATTGCTGGCTAGCAGCTGTATGAGGAGACTTTGATACTCGAGTCGAGCTAGCGTTCGAGTACACGTTTGCACGACCAGACGGAAGCGGCATGCGACGACTGGCTGCCGCACGGGCGATGACCATCGTTAGGCATACATGTGGAGCATGGCATTCGCGACGGATCCAACCGATGGACCTAAATAGTCCGTATTTGTCCGTTTAAATCGGGCTGCGATACATTTTAAGGTCAGAGTTCGGCCTGTCCAGCCGACCGCGCTCACCGGTGCGATCTATCTGTCCGTATTTGGTCATCGCTAACACCGACGTATTTTCAGTGTCTTTCCGTCGCCGGTCGTCACGCCGTCTCCCGCCTTTTTTTTCCGTCGCTTCCCGGCGTTTCTTGATGCAGAATGATAATTATTAGAGTTGTGTTTGATTTAAATTAGAACTCTACCCTAAGTCGGTTTGGACTCTAGCTTAAGTCGGTTTGGCCGGCTCCCCCTCTCTCCTATATAATCTTTATACTATTGTTCAAATCAATACAAGTTATTATTATCTCAAAATATCATGGTATTAGAAGCCTAGGTTTTTCCACACATAGATGGCTCCGCCAACTCCGCCGCCGTTGACGCGTCCACTCTAGACGCCGGCCGAAGCTCGCGCCGCCGACACATCTCTCTCTTCTTCCTCCACCTCTACTCTTCACCAAATTCCCCAACAAAATCCTCCTCGACGTTTCACACCGTGGCTCATCCTCCACTCATGACGACTCCTACTGCACCACCAACGGCCCCTCATGGATGGCGGCCGAGCCCAAACTACCACGGCAAGAACCCAGTGTATCGGCATCCTGCTCCAGCGCCGCCTCAGCCTTGGCCACCTGCTCCAGCGCCGCCCCCACCAGCGCCTACTCCACCAGCGCCGACACCTCCCTCCGTCATGCCCCTGGCAGCCGCAGCACGATCCATGGACGGCTCCTGTTTAGGCATGGCCCATGCCCTGTTCGACCCCCTCTCCCTACGGCTCCCCACCGGCCTACACCGGGACATGGAGTCTTGGTCTTCGTCCATCCATCGGCTCGCCCGGGCCTCTTGGACCTCGACAACCACAGCTGGTCTACACCGCTCAAGATCCACCGACGGCCTACATGGCGCCTCACGCGCCTCAATACTACATGCCCTCCTCGACGCCAACGCCCTACAAGTACGGGGCTCCTCCGGCCCTACCATATATGCCTACGCCATCGCCATCAACCGCTCCACCAAGATGAGACCAAGCCGCCTTCATCGCTGCCATGAACAATTTCACGCTCAACAACCACGAAGGTACGGATTGGATTTTCGATTCTGGTGCATCTTCGCATATGTCTTCAAATATGGATTTTCTATCAGCTTTTTCTTCGTACCCTTTTTCTTCTATACCTATTGGTGATGGTTCTTCAATCCCCATATCTTGTGCCGGTCAATCATACATCAACAATTCCCACACAAATTTTCTTCTCCGCAATATTCTTTTTGCTCCATCTTTAATCAAAAACCTTATCTCTGTTTGTCGCTTTACTATCGACAATAATATATCTTTAGAATTTGACCCATTTGGTTTATTCGTAAAGAATCTTAAAACAACGGAGGTCCTCGCTCGCTACAATAGCTCGGATGATCTTTATCCCCTCCATGGCGTGCCAACTTCCACACCTCAAGACATGCACACCTTCGTCGACCTTTGGCACCATCGACTAGGCCATCCCAATAAAAACACAATGTTGTCATTGCTTCGAGAATTTAGTCTCACTATAGATAGTTCTAGTTCTTCTCATGATCCCTCTATTTGTAATGTCTATCAATGCGGAAAACATGTTAGATTACCCTTTGGCACATCAACTACCTATAGTACTTTTCCGTTTGAGTTATTGCATTGTGATCTATGGACATCTCTGATTCCTAGTGTTTCTGGTTTCAAATATTATCTTGTTATTCTTGACGATTATTCTCACTACATATGGACCTTTCCTATTCGCGCCAAATCCGATGTGCACTGTATTTTTCTAAATTTTCGGTGATATGCTCTTACACATTTCGGCCTCCCCATACGATTTATCCAATGTGACAATGGTCGAGTGTTTTACAATACTCAAAATAGATCTTTCTTTCTCTCTCAAGGCATCTTTACGTTTTTCTTGTCCATACACTTCCCCTCAAAACGGTAAAGCCGAACGTTCTTTATGATCCATCAATGACATACTATGTACTTTACTCATTCAAGCCTCTCTCCCCTCTCGTTTTTGGGCAGAAGCCCTTCGCACGTCAACCTATCTTCTCAACATCCGACCAACCAAAACTTGTCCACTTTACACTGCCTTTCAATTTCTCTTTCTTCATCATTCTGAATATTCAGAATTGAGTGTCTTTGGTTGCCTATGTTTTCCAAACACTGCATCCACCGCCTCAACAAAATTGCCCTTTGCTCCTTACCATGCACTTATCTCGGACCCTCCGACGATCACAAGGGTTCTCGATGTTTCGACCCATCTTCTAGACGTGTGCTTATGTCTCGTCATTTTACCTTCGACGAAAACACTTTTCCTTACTCCGCCATACAGTCGTCCATGTCCACCACCTCCCAACCTTCCCCACATGTGATCACACTGTGCCCTCTCATACCCACCATCGTTCCTACCGTCACTTCTGCCGCGAAAGCCGATCTCTCTCCCGCACACCCACGATAGCTTGCCGAGACCCCACGGTATCCTGCCGCACCGCTTTCTCCTGCCACAGCAGGATCTCCTGTCGTGTCTTCACCCACCACCGCCACTTCTTTCTCTACAACAACAACTACTTCTGCGTCGTTTGTTAGCGATCTCAGTACCCCTATAGCAACAACTACTCCCTCTCCCACTCCACAACTTCCTCCTAAAATCGTGTATGTCCCTATTCCGGCTAATGATCATGTCATGTGTACTCGTGGCAAAAAGGGTTTTCATGTTCCTCATCATTTTCTAAACCTCAACGCTACCCCCACTATTTCACCAATTCCCACTTCTTACAAACGTGCTCTTCTCGATCCTCTTTGGCATTCGGCCATGCGTGATGAGTTTGATGCTCTTCTCCAAAATAATACATGGACTCTAGTTCCAAAACCTCCTGTCAAAAACGTTGTTTCTGGCAAGAGGGTCTTTCCCCACAAATATAATTCTGATGGGTCTCTCACACGGTGCAAGGCTCGTTGGGTATGATGGGTTTTTTTCTCAACAGCAAGGGTTTGACTTCGATGAAACCTTTTCTACGGTGTTTATTTGGGTGATAATCTTATTTCTTGGTCTTCGAAAAGGCAGGTTATAGTTTTTAGGTCCTCGGCGGAAGCAGAATACCGGGCGGTTGCTCATGTAGTGGACGAAGCAGTATGGATACGTCAGCTTCTAGCTGAGCTACATCGACCAATTGAGCGTGCTACCATTGTCTACTGTGACAATATATCTGCAGTCTATATGCCTCTAATTCGGTTCAGCGTCGTTGCACCAAGAACATAGAGATTGATATTCATTTTGTTCGAGAGATGGTGGCTCTCGGCGAGGTTCGAGTTCTTCATGTTCCGACCAGCGCACAATTTGCAGATATCTTCACCAAGGGTCTCTCCACTGCAGCATTTACAGATATTCGATCCAGTCTCAACATCGTGGTGCCCGACGTTGACACTGCGGGGGTATTAGAGTTGTGTTTGATTTAAATTAGGACTCTACCCTAAGTCAGTTTGGACTCTAACCTAAGTCATTTTGGCTGGCTCCCCCTCTCTCCTATATAATATTTGTACTATTGTTCAAATCAATACAAGTTATGATTATCTCAAAATATCAATAAGCAGGGGCGGTCCGTCGCCGACCAGCACCGCGAATTTGCGAGGCAAAAGCAGCCTATCCCGCACCATGCCGGAGTGGATGACCACCGCGACATGGATGACTGGGTCGACCTCATCGGACGACGAGGTCGCTTAGGGAGAGCGTGGTGCCGCGCAGCTTTGGCCACGTCCTCCGCGCCTCCCTTGATGTCGGCGTCCTATACGCCCTTCCCTTGATCCATTGCCGCCGGCCATGGCTAGCTACCGGTAGTGGAGAACGGAAAGGAGAAGGAGGAGAGTATGGTGTGGTGTGGGAGAAGATGGCCACGAGCGGCCAGTTAAAAAGGACCAGCATCGGAGGCCGAAGAGACGACATTGAAGTGTCCAATCGGGAGGTCAGGCACCGGGCGGCGCCTGCACTAGAGGTGGCGAGCGTGGTGTCCACTCCGTTAGTGGGTGCCATCTCGTCACCATTGATGGCAGGATGCCGCCGGTCAGCTTTCCGCATGCGCGTCTGAATCGGTGCCGCAGTTGCGTTTGAATCGATGTCGCTGCACGTGTCTGAATCGGTGCCATGGTGGCTGAAGGGTGAGCCAATGGTACTAGTGGGCAGGACACGCCTTGTGTCCGCACGCATCCGGGCCGACGCAACCGTTGTACAGATTTGGTGCACGGATGGGTCGAGCCGGATGCGTTCGTCCGGATGGGTCATGTCGCTGGGGTGCTACACACATCCCGTGCATCCGCGCGGACGAGTTCAAACACGCTTGGACGGGCTGGGTCGACCCGGTGGAGATTCCCTTAGGGCATGTACAACATGAGATTTTCTTAGACTCATGCTAAGAAATTTGCTAGACTTAAGTCTAAGAAAGTGCTCAACACAGCCTCTCTCGGACCCAGACCCTGCGTTCCCCCCCCGAGGTTGATGGGCATGCCCCCCCACCCATCCCTCCTAGTCTGCTCTCATATCCCTCCCCCATTACTGCCGCCGGCAGGGGTCGTCGGGCGACGCCCGAGCGGCGCTGGCGGCGGCGGTTGTCCTTTTCCCGCGCCATAGGATGTGGTCGGGGCTGGTCTTCCTCTCAGGTAGCGGTGCTCCTCAGGAAGCTATGGCTCGGGCTTCCCCCGGGTGGTGTTGGACGACGGAATGAGCTTCGGCGATGGAATAGCAACGGGGCAACGGGATATTGCAGTGGACACGGGAGTCGGTCTTACCAGCCCAGATCCGGGCCCCTCGGGGCCGATCTAGGATCTGGCGGGCCGGTGCGCTCTCGTCTGCGCCCCTAACTCTACTGCTGGTGCTGCCATTGACGACAAGGCGGGGCGCTGCAGCGGTGGGCACGACGTTTTATAGCGGTTCCTCCCATATCAGATTTAGGCCCCTCGGGCCCAATGTTTACTTTGACAGGCCAGCGCGTCCGCCTCGGTGATGCCTCCTAGAGATGGTGGTGATGGCATAACTTCGGTGCCTTCGTATAGCAGGCTGCATGACGACATGCATGATGAGACGACGATGATGGTGACGACAAGACCGTGGTGGCGCGAGTTAGTGGGCGGAGAGCTTGGTGGGGGTGCTTCGAATTACCCGATGTTTCTTGGATGGGGTTAGGGTGAAATCCTTGTCGGTATGTTTGACTCCGGCGCGGTGCCGCCTATGGGGGGCGCCATTCCTTCCTGGAGGGCGTTGCGGATATCCCTAGTCAAAGTTACTTTGAGTATCAGGGGGAAATCCTAGGTCCAGTCCGATGTGCGGGATAGCAGCACCGTGTCGACGACTCACCTTGCTTGAAGGGGCTATTTGATACTAGGGGATTCGGTGTATCAGGCATGAGGTGGGACAAATTTGGAGGGCACAGTGGTGGCGGGTTCCCTTGTGTTGTTGATTCGTTGTTGCTTTCATTTCTTTTCCTTTTTGGCATGTTGTTGTTGTTGTTTCCCCAGCATTTTCATTCGTTCAGACTCATGTACCGGGTGGTTGCTTTATTTATAAAGTGGGACGAATAGCCTGTTTTGATGAGTCTAAGAAAGTAGATGTGCTCCACCGTTAGCACATGCAAGGAGTCCCACCAACTAAAGTAGAAAGAAATAATAAAAAAGGTCTATCATACATTGACGAGTGGGTCCTCCTGTCATTTGATTCCCTTAGACATATGTCTATTACTAGACTCAAGTAGACTCAGCCTCTCTAGTGTTTAGAAATATGTCTAAGAGAAAAATTCTGCGGTGTTTAGAAATATGTCTAAGAGCAAAAAGATTCTCCACTCGTTGGGTGTTCCTAGGCCGAAATCTGGTGCTATTTAGCGTCAGACGAATGTAACTTTCGGTCTGGGAATGCCCAGTTTCCTACTCGCGTTCCTAGGATGAGTTCCCAGGTGAAGCAAAAACGGCGACATATTCAAATTTTTTCATTCCCGCCGGTGAAATCTTGGCCAAAGGTGTTCGACAGAAGTACGCCCAAAAATTTTCGGTGTCAAATTATTACAAAACATGATAAAATGGTTCGGCGATCAGTAATCGATAGGGATGTGCTCCTCCGACATGTCCTGTGCGACGGGATGGGTTTATAGGTGGAGTGGTTGTCCGATAGGTTGGAGGAGGTGGAGGCAGAGCTCGGCGAAGGTGTGCCGGCCGAGACGACCGACATAACACTTGGCGTGCTTGCGGCGATGTCCTCCTCGAGGATGGAATTGCGGAGCGCCATGTACCAGGCCTTGACCGACGTGCTCATCGCTGACATGTCTTCGCTGCCAATAAGGAACTAGCGATCCGTGTTCCTCTTCTTGGCGACAAAATTCGCTTTGAGGAGGTCGATCTTGCGGTCTTGGTTCTGGAGCAGATATGTACACCTCTTGTCGTCCTTTTCCTCCCTCTTGTCGACATGGGCCTTGGAGTCGGCGATACACTTCTCGATGGGCGCATGGAGACGCTTAGCGGGAGGTCCTGTGGATTTTAGCATCTTTGCCTTCTTCTGGCCATCCTCCGGTCTTCCTTTGCCGACAGATGGGGGAGGAGCCTCTGGGTTGTACACGACATCCTTGTTCTTGGCGAGGCTAATGTGAGTATCCACCCATTTCTCACATTTCTCTATCACGGCAAACACGTGGTGGAACTTGTACTCCGTCTTGGTGTCATCCCGGTACATGTTGAGTGCACGGACGATCTGCAAAGGCAAGGCGAAGTGTGCAAAGGATAGAGTCAGCGAAGTACCTTGCTATCCATGCTTTCACCGCTGATGTGTGTGCGATCGACCTTCTCGAGAATGATGTGCCACTTGTTGCACGCCTGCTGGATGAGTTCCCAGTGGTTGATCATGGCTTTCTCGCGATGCTCCATGTGAAACTTGTACTTATGGTCACAAAGGTTGCGCTCGTCGAATGCTAGCTTGAATCCCCTCCAGTAATTTTCTGATTTTTGGTTTGTGCCAGTGATGGGATCCATGCTCACCGCTTTCCAGGCGTCGTCGAGGCAAAGGTCCTCAAGCATCGTCCAATTGATGCGGGGCTCCGGCGTCGACGTCCCCGCTTTCCTCTAGCCTTTGACCTTCGTCGCCGGAGCCAAGACATCCTCCCCGTCCTTGGCCTGCGTCTGGTTGGCCTGGCCTTTGGCAAAATCCTAAGACTCGATGCCATGTTCGACGTCGGCCCGAGACTGTTCCTGAGTGAATAAGGAGTTGTTGCCGGCCGCTGTCGATCCTGAGGCAATTGTGTCCTTCATGTACGCTTCGCCCGACATTCCTCCTAACATGTTGTGGGCATCCACGTCGCTACAGGTTGCGGGCGAGGAGCTTCCAGCGAACGAAAGAGGGCCACGACGCATGGCCGAAGAAGTGTGGCCATACGTCGAGGAGTTGGCATAGGGGACGTTGATGTGAACATTGAAGGCTGGAGGAGGGCGATGTAGGGTTCGCAGCATAGAAAACAAAAATTTCCTACGATGAGAACAACTATGTACCAAGATCTATCTACTAGATACAATCAACAGGCAGATGTACATCCGTAGAGAACATACCCTTGAAGACCGACAAAGCTGAACGAGTTAAACTCGTGGTTGATGTAGACGATCTCTTGCCGATCTCAAGATCGAGAGAAAGTCCTAGCACCACAAATCAGCGGCGCATCCGTGCTCACACACACGTGCGAGGCACCGAGCAACCTCCGCCTCCTCGCTCTAGCGATACAGCGGAAGCACAACTCTTTCTTGCCGAATAGCCACCGGGAACATGTATCTCGCTAGTCCGAGACCATGGGGAATAAATACTAGAGGGGGAGAGAGATCCTTCACGAGGAGGTGTGAGTGAGAAGTGAGGAGGGGGGCTCCTTTTATAGGAGAGGGGGGAACCCCAAGGGGTGGCCGGTGCATGGGTCTGCCCCTTGCCCTCCCCTCATTCATGTGGGTGGATACTCCACTCCCAAAAATCCCTTTCAATTCCCTCCACTTAAAAACCCAATCAAATTCCCATTAAATTTCCACCAAATTTAATGCAAACTCTCATTAAATAAAACTCCTTTTATTTATTCAGAATTTTGTCAATTACTTTAATGACAAACATTCACATATAACCCCTTGCTAGTATTTCATTTCACATGCAAAAACATTTTCTGCAATTTCACCCGAAAACATGTTTCGGTATCTAGTGAAATAAATTCCTGCGCTTGTTATTCTTTCCGGCATGAAACTTTTGCTCCAAATGGATGTCGGTGTCTCTTAAGTGTGTCACCCTACGGTTTGCGAATAATGCGGACATGATCGAGACCCCTCTCAGATCAATAATCAGAAGCGGGACCTAGAGATCCGTACTGACTCCCACACATTCAACGATGACTTTCTTGTGATCACGAGAACCTTTTATGCTAGTATCTTAATCCCTTTGTTTCGCGATATATTACATGTCCGAGATTCGATCATCGGTATCTCCATACCTAGTTTGATCTCGTTACTGACATGGAATCTTTTCTTGTTCCCGTGACATAACATTCTAGTGATCAAATCACTTGCTTGCAAGCTAACTAATGAGATATCACCGAGAGGGCCTAGAGCATATCTATCCATCATCGGGATGAACAAATTCCACTCTCGATCCATGGGCCTCAACACAACACTTTAGTAGTACTGAACCCATCTTTATAATCACCCTGTTATGGTGTGATGTTTTATGTTATCAAGATACTCTTCCAGTGTTAGTGATTGACATGATCTCATGGTATAAGGATTATGATCACTTCGTATGATGTTATAGCAATATAAACTCAATGACTTTGATCGTAATGCTATACTTCGGATGAATGTTCATCACACCATTACACTAATGTTGTGACCTCGTTATTAACAACATCCAATGTCCATGATCAGGAAACCTTGATCATCTTGTTAATCAACGAGCTAGTTTATGAGAGAGGCATAACTAGTAACTTTCTGTTTGTTTATTAAACACACATGTATTAATGTTTCCGTATTAATACAATTATATCATGCAAAATAAACATCTATCATATACTTGGAATATACATAATAACCACTTTATTATTGCCTCTCAGCGCATATTCCCTTCAGTCTCCCACTTGCACTAGAGACAATAATCTAGTTACATAGTGATAAATCTAACACCCATGGAGTTCTGGTGTTGACCATGTATTGCTCTAGGGAGAGTTTTAGTCAACGGATCTGCTACATTGAGATCTGTGTGCACTTTACAAATCTTTATATCTCCATCCTTGACATGCTCGTGGATGGAGTGAAACCGGCGCTTAATATGCTTGGAATTCTTGTGAGACCTTGGTTCTTTGGCATTGGCAATGGCACCATTGTTGTCACAATAGATCACCACTGGGTCCAACGTGCTCGCAACCACACCTAGTTCGGATATGAACTCCTTCATCCAAACTGCTTCCTGAGCCGCTTCCAAAGCAGCAACATATTCGGCCTCCGTTGTTGATCCAGCCACCACGGGTTGTTTGGAACTCCTCCAACTAACCGCTCTACCATTCATGAGAAATACGTATCCGAATTGAGACTTAGAGTCATCCGGATCAGTGTCAATCTTGCGTCGACATAACACTTAGCGACGAGTTCTTCTTCACCTCCGTACACAAGAAACATATCCTTAGTTCTTCGCAAGTACTTAAGGATATTATTGACCGCTATCTAGTGTTCCGAACCTGGATCCGATCGGTACCTACTAGTCAACTAATAGCATGTGCCACATCCGGTCTTGTACATATCATGGCGTACATTATAGAGCCTATGGCTGAATCATAGGGGACTTTGTCCATTATCTCTCTTTCTTCCGCCGTAGCCGGACTTTGAGTCTTACTCAATGTCTTGCCTTGCAACATAGGTAAGAACCCCTTCTTACTTCCGTCCATCTTAAACTTCTTTAAAATCTTATCAAGGCATGTACTTTACGATGGCCCTATTAGGCACCTAGATCTATCTCTATAGATCTTTATGCCTAATATGTATGATGCTTCACCTAGGTTCTTCATTGAAAATTTGCTGTTTAGATAACTTTTAACACTGCTTAAAAGATCTATATCATTTCTGATCAATAATATGTCATCCACATATAATATCAACCTGGCGATCACCATCCAAGAATGGAATAAGTCAAAGAAAGCCGGTGAAGAATCCAACAGCTATGTCACCGATGATGCCAAAGATGACCTTTGGCAGAAGCTCATAGCGCATTTCATACTACCTCCAGAGTATGAGGAATTTGAGGTAGATGGTATTACCCCAAGGCCGGGTGGGCTTGAAAATAGAGCGAAAGTCAAGGAGTGGGCACTAAGCAAGATGGCTGAACTGTACCGGAACCACAAGAAAAGTTTATACGCGAAATATGTCGCGAAAAAGAAAACTCCAGACTTCAAAGGAGTAAACGAGAAGTTGAGAGAATAGTGGCCCGATTTTGTACAGTACAAGCAATCTGATAAAGCAAAGGCAAAGTCGGCAAAGAACGCGTTAAATGCTGCCAACAAGAAATACCATCATAAAATGGGGACAGGTGGCTACAAGAGTGCCATCCCTAAGTGGGAAACTATGGAGAAGGATATGAGGGCTAGAGGCGTCACTCCTGGTACAGATGGATGGCCCAAGAGGTCAAAGCACTGGTGGTACGGGCACGGGGGATCCTTGGACCCAGAAACAGGGAAGACATTATTTCATGATAAAATTCTAAAACCCTCCCAAGACCTTATTCAAGCAATGAACGATGCTCAATTGGGATTGTTCCGTCCCGAGAGAGAGAACGACGAGCTGACACGCGCCCTAGGGAATCCTGAAAAGGGAGGACGAACACGAGGCAAAGGTGCCGGTGTCTCGTGGAAGAAAGGGTTTCCTCAGTACGATGCCAGTTACAGAAGCCGTCAGAGAAAGAAGGACCGGGAGGCAGACCGGATCTCCAGGGTAGAGCAGGACCTAGCTGATCTGAAGAACCTCATGCATGAAATTAGCCAAAGGCCGCCGTCGTCAACTCACCCGCGGTCTGATGATCCTGCATTGGATCTTAGCCAACAGAGAAGCAGTGTGGCTTCCACGGAGGTCCGTGCTGATGATCAAGCACTGCTAGAGGATGCACCGGCTCCTCACTACCCCATGGATGATGTCAGAGACATGGCACAATGTGAGCTACATTAGCCAATGAACAACCTGTCCTTCAAGGTGGCGATCGGCACTGTTTTACCTTGTCTACCTGGAGCACTCCACCATTCACTTCCGATTCCACCAGGCTATGCTCGTGTCACGGTGGATGACATAGTGGAGGATTTTGCGGACCTAGAGATTGAAATCGCTACGCCTGAAGGCCTTACGAAACTAGAAGATGTCAAGCGCAACATCATTCTATGGAATAAGAAGTACATCAAGTTTCCAGGCTCGGCGCCAAGGCCACCGACTCCAAGGAATCCAAATCCACCTCGCATCGAATATCGTCAACCTCCAAGTCCATCACAACCCGATTATCGCCAACCTCCAAGTCCACCCCAACCCGATTATCGCCAACCTCCAAGTCCACCCCGCCCCGCTGACGATCGCCGCAGCAGGAGTACATCAACTCAATCTCCGCTTCCGCCTCCATGCAATACTACTACCTCGTCGAAGAAACGAAAGTTCGACGGTCCCCCGCGCCCCACATCAAAGAAAAGTCAAATGCCGAAGATAGTCGATATCCCGCCGGATCTTCCAAAGAGACCTTATGACAAGACCGATGAGGAAACTAACGCGGATGTGGCTGCCCAAGTTAAGGCGCATTTTGCACCCAAAAATCCTGAGCCAAAGCCGGTATATAACGAAAAAACCAAAAAGTGGGCTAAGTCCTTTCTTGAGCAACCATCCCAGATATCGATGAATCTAGAATCAGACTATGACCGGGAGATTATTAAGCAAGCACAGAAGAAAAAAAAATCACAAGTGCAAAAAGCGGGAAGCAAGTTGCCCAGCTCAGAGCACAGAAGAATCAATCGGTCGCCCCGCTCAAAGTCATTTCAGACCTCGACAAGGCCTTCAGAGCTGAAATGGATATGGACATGCAAATAATGGACCCTAGAGCCCGTAATAATGCTGCACCTATGGGAATCACTGTATCGGAGGCCAAAGCACTTTCTAACGAAGCAAATATGTCTCTTGGTCAGATAGTACGGCAGTATGTCCAAGGGCAGCCTCTAGTCAGTAATGAGGAGCTCGCGCGTCTATCCACACATATGCGAAATCTGCATGAATGGTACATGTCGCAAGCAGAAAAAAAGCATCATAAAGATTGGTTTCCGGTGGACGTTAGAAAGGAGCATCACTTCAAACCATACTCGATACAGGTTCAAATGACCGAACTATTTCAGTTATACAACCAGCGCGCCCTCGACAAATCTATCATTGGTTGCTACTGTCTGTAAGTTATTTATTTCTACAATTAAGTTTGTAGCTTTAGCTCGTTCATTGCATTTAATATATTATCCTAACTATATATCCTTTTGTATGATGATATTATATTCCGCAGAATGAAGATGCTTGAATGCAAAAGATCTAGAAGATACGACATTGGGTTCATTGACCCATATATCATTAATGAATATACGTTAAAGAATCACCCCAAAGACGTGGAGGAAGACCTGTCGAGGTTCTTAACCGAGCATAATTTTGTTAAAGAAATACTATTTCCTTACAACTTCAAGTGAGTGTTTATATCTTGTACACATTTTATTTTTTCCTTACTGGATGAGCTATGCATGTATACTTATGTAAATGTCCGCTGATTCCACTGGATCTTGCTAAACATTCAAGTTGATAACTCCCTAGTTGAAGTCCACGACTCATTAAGTTGGGACCAAGAGAAGTGAAGCGACATGAAAGCAATGCTCCATAAGTAATTTCAATCATTATCGCATTATATTGTCCTCTTTCATTCATTTCCTGATATCAAGTAACTAATAATTCCTTTGTTCATTTTCTTTGCCGAGCAGGTGTTGGACACGGTTCAGACAGAAAATACCAGGTCCATTCAAAGAGGAGCTAACTTATAAAATGGCGAAGAGTTTACAGCAGCCACCGGGAACTCATTTATGTGGATACTACGTCTGCGAGTACATCCGCGAGTTGACCAGTGAGCGGAAAGTTGACTCACATTATATTTATGATTTGCGAGAGAAACTAGAGCCATACCAACGCATAAGAGCAATTCAAGAGGAGCTGGTGGGATTTATGATGAAGGAAGTCCTTGATGTACATGGAGAGCATTATGCGGATGACGTGGAACTCGATTTGCCTTAGTCATCTCCATGTAGCTCATATGATATATATATATATATTCATCAATGACCATGTAATTTCAAAACATTTCTTCCTTTTGATATGATTGATTATATGTATGCTTGCAAGGGATCAATTAATTATATAAATGCATCGACGTGTAGTGTGTATGTAGTAGCGTATAATATGTATACTGAAATATATGTTTGTTATAGTGAAACACAAAACAAAAAAGGAACAAAATGGCAAAAAAAAGGAAATACACAATCTCTGCCGCGGCAGAGAAATGTGGTGTTTCTCTGCCGTGACAGGAAACCTTTTAGTCCCGGGTGGTGTTACAGCCCGGGACTAGAGGGTTTCCGCCCCCCGCGGCGCTGAAACAGCCACGTGACTGTTATCAGTCGCGGGCCGTTGCGAGCCGGGACTAGAGGGGGAGGGCTCTAGTCCCGTTTTCGCAGTCCCGGGCCCAAAACCGGGACTAGAGCCCGTTGCGGCCCGGGACTAGAGGCCTGTTTTCCACCAGTGCTCATACCTTCGCATGCACACCTCCAAGCCAGATTGCATCTACGCACCCTTGTAACCTTCGGTTCCGCCGTAATCAAGAGCAGACAAGCAGGAGTAGGGTTTTCCCTCCGGGGGCCTAAACCTGGGTAAACCTCGTGTCCCCGTGTTGCTTGTTTGCTAACCGTTCCGCGATCTCCAGCATCCCCATCTTCTCCAAAACCCAAGTCCATAACAATGGGCATTGACGAGATTAAACCTCGTCAATTGGCGCCGTCCGTGGGAACTGGGGACGCTGATTGTGCGATCGTGACGGTTCCAACCCGAGCATCTACAACTCCGCGGCGATGGAGAGTCATCTCCTCTTTGGCGCCTTCGACTTCACCGCCCACTCACCAGCCACCATGATGGACTTAGAGCCCGTTGGCGACGGACTCGAGATCCGGTTCGGGAGCTTCTGCTTCTAGGTGGGACAGACTGGCACTCTCCTCCTTCCAAAGCGGGTGCCCCTGCCATCAATCAGGCCCGCTTCATGGGCTCCACACCCTGTGCTACGCACATCACCATCGATAGACGAGTCCTATGACAGCAACAGCTACAACTCCGATCTGTGCGATCCACCATCGGACGAAGGGACCTACGGTTCCGGATCCGAAAGCTGCGGCAGCAGCAAGCCGATCTACGAGCGCTACCAGTGCGCCGCAGTCATCCAGGATCAGGAACACAATCCGCCACCCAACCCGCAGGGTAGAAACAACGGAAACAGAAGAAGCCAATCCCCCCACCCAACGGGGACAACAATGATCGGGTCATCCACCTCAACGAGGAGGGATGGGCTCAAGCACGCGAGGCCGTAGCAGGCAACAAGATCCTTCCCGCTGATGCCTCACGTGATCTGCTGATGGCATACCACATGCTCCT
This sequence comes from Avena sativa, assembly GCA_916181665.1. Taxonomy (NCBI): domain Eukaryota; kingdom Viridiplantae; phylum Streptophyta; class Magnoliopsida; order Poales; family Poaceae; genus Avena; species Avena sativa. The sequence continues at coordinate 434,506,528 of OV702280.1, forward strand.
CATCGAGGAGCACAAGAAGAAGATCAAGATGCAGGAAGTGCTTGACAAGCGCAAGCAAGTAGCTTCGGAGTCCAGTGCGCGATGAGCTGCGCTCTCCGCCATGGGCATTGGCTCCAGCTCGCACGGCAACAACGGCAACAAGCACCGTTCTCGGATGGAGAACATGGACCCCAAAGAGTGTCGCGAGGTGACCCGAGCCCTCAACGCGTCCTTCATGGAGATGGATGCCGATGACAACGTCATCCCGAAAATGCCGCAAGCTGCGATCATGGCAGCCACCGCGTACCTCGCGTCCCACCCACCTCCGGAGGGGGACCCGAAGAGGGCCATGCACAAGTCCGCGCTTACCGGACTCGGACTCGTTGGAGCTGCGCTCCACAGAGAAGCTCCTGCGGGCCAAAGAAGAAGGCTGCGGTCAGATTCAACCGTAGTCCCACGCCTTCATCCAAAGACGAAGAGCACGACCTTCCTCGAAGGCACAAGAGCTCGCGCCATTGCAGCCGTGATTACGACGCCCGAAGCAAGCTCACCCAACGCAAAATACACAAGGCGCGCATGCTCCTTTGAATCCAAGATGGATGAAGACGAAGGAGAACTGTACGGAGCCCGATGCTTCAGCAGATCTGTTCGACGGACAAGGATGCCGCGAAACTTCAAGCTTCCTTCGGATACTCCGAAGTTTGATGGCACATAGGACCCCAAGGCATGGCTCAACGACCACTTGTCGTTCGTCAAGATGCACGGAGGAAGCAGGGAAACCGCCATGCACTGCCTTCAGCTGCAGCTGATAGGCGCAACTCGGATCTGGCTGAGCAGCCTATCCTCAGGATCCATCCGAAGCTGGGAGGAGCCGGCGTACAGTTTCGTCCGAAACTTCAAAGGCACCAGCAAGAGGCCTGCCTTGATCGAGGAGTTGCGGGTCTGCACTCAATGAACGGATGAATCCATTCGCTCGTACATACTGCGCCGGTCCAACACCAAGAACTCCGCGGTGCACATCTCCGAAGAGAGGGCTATCGACGCCTTCAAGGTTGGCGTCAAGCGCCAGGACTTCAAAGAAGAACTTGGGCGCGTCAAGCCCAAGACACTCGACCACCTCATGGACATCGCCAACAGGTGGGCCGACGATGAGGACTCCGTCCATCGAGCGCACTCGGAGGAAGAAGACGACTAGGGCCGACGACGCGAACGTCGTAGCAAGAGAAGATTGCGCTTCTACGACGATCGCGATGGACCCGACATGGTCGCGGATGGCTACGCCGACCGCCGCAGCGACGGCAACCGCAACAGCGGCGGATACGGCGGAAGCAATTTCCGTGATGGAGGACGCCCAGCACAGTCGTTGCAGTGCCGTGGTCGCGACAACGGAACCTCAGCATACGAAAAACTGTCGGGTCCATGCACCATCCACTTCTACATCGACAAGCAGGATGGTAAGAAGAAGGCAAGCCACATGCTCAAGGACTGCCGCGAGTTCCAGAAACTCAGCGAAAGCATGTCTGAGATGAGGCAGCAAGCCCCGAACCCTGGATTCGGGAACGCACGCGCACCAGGCGAGATCGCGCATGGAGCTCCTCCACCACCACCCGCAGGAGGCCCAAACCACCCAATCGCACCCGCACAGATTAACGGTGGGAACGGGTATCCCCCGCCGAAAGGAGCGCTGATGATCCAAAAAGGGTGCCCAATGAATAGGGTGCAGAAGAAAATCACCCGTCAGATCAATCTGGCCGTGACAACACCACCGGCCATCCCTGAGTACCTCAGCGGATCGGAATCTTGCATCACGTTCAGCCGTTCGGATCACCCTTGCCAGGTCCCTCGCCTAGGTCATGCTTCCCTGGTGCTTGAGGCGCAGATCGGAGGGTTTGAGATGAGCCGCGTCTTCATGGACGACGGCAGCGGCATCAACCTGATGTTCGCCAGCACTCTAGCAGCAATGCGGATCCTGCTATGCAGCCTGGAACAGTCAGCCACAACGTTCCATGGCATCATCCCAGGAAAGGGAATATTCCCCCTGGGAAAGATATGGATCGACGTCATCTTCGGCAAGCCGGATAACTTCCGATGCGAGCGACTCGAGTTCGAAGTGGTGTACTGGCCATCACAATACCACGCCATCCTCGGGCGTGTGGCATTCACAAGGTTCTTAGCAGTACCGCACTACGCGTACCTGCTACTCAAGATGCCAGGACCCAGGGGCGTCATCATGGTCCACGGGAGCTTCACCCGATCAGACCACTGCGACAGGAACTTCAACAGAATCTCCCAGTCATTCGGCATGAAAGAGGAGATCGTAAGGCTCCACGAGGTGACGGACAACGGGGCACCCCATTCGCAAGACAGAACGCACCTGACATGTCGCTCAACTCCACCATCAACACAAAGAAGGTGCAGGTCCACCCGACGGATGCCTCCAAGACGGCGCTGATCGCCAACGATCTCAACTCCGCATAGGATAGCGCGCTCTTCGAATTCCTCTGTGAGCACTAGGAAATCTTCGCCTGGTGTCCGACGGATATGCCAGGAGTTCCCAGGGAATTCGCTGAGCACGCACTCAACGTCTTTCTAGACGCCAAGCCTGTCATGCAGTCTATCCGACGACTGTCCGAGCCCCGAGCAGAAGCCATAGGAGTTGAAGTCAACAGACTACTCGCTGCAAACTTCATCAGTGAGATTAAGGAGAGCGAATGGCTCGCCAATAAAGTGATGGTCCCCAAAAAGGACACGGACATCCTGCGGATGTGTGTGGACCTCACGTCGCTGAACAAACACTGCCCGAAGGACCACTTCCTTCTCCCTCGGATCGATCAGATCATCGATTCGACTACAGGATGAGAGAAGCTCTCCTTCCTCGACGCCTACTCAGGCTACAACCAGATTCGACTAAAGGTCGAAGATCAGGAGAAAACGGCGTTCATCACGCCGTTCGGAGTGTTCTGCTACAACACAATGCCCTTCGGGCTAAAGAACGCGGGTGCCACGTACCAACGGTGCATGCAGGCATGCCTAAAGGACTAGATCTGTCGCAATATCCAAGTCTATGTCGACGACATAGTCATCAAAACCAGGGAGGCGAGAACACTCATCGACGATCTCTGCGAGACGTTCGATAATCTCGACCGCTACAGGATCAAGCTTAACCCTGAAAAGTGTGCCTTCGGCGTCCCATCTGGTCATCTGCTTGTCTACTTCATCTCCCAGCGAGGGATCGAGGCGAACCCGAAGAAAATTTGGGCCATAATGGCCATGGAAAAACCAAAAAAACCTCAACGGGGTCCAATAGCTCGTCGGGCGAATCGCGGCATAAGCAGGTTCATCATCCGCATGGGCGAAAAGGCTCTGCCGTTCTACCAGCTGCTGCGCAAAGCAGATAAATTCGAATGGACGCCTGAGGCGGACGAAGCATTCGAATATCTAAAGCGGCTGCTCTCTACCTCGCCGGTCCTGGTCTCGCCAAAGGAACGTGAGCCTCTACTACTGTACATAGCAGCCACAGACCAGGTGGTCAGCACCGTATTGGTGGTCGATTGACCTGAGGAAGGCAAGACCCATGGGGTCCAACGCCCTATTTACTACCTCAGCGAGGTATTGACGCCAACAAAGCAGAGGTACCCTCACTACCAAAAACTCGCCTACGACATGTTCATGACGGCTCGTCGGTTGAGCCACTACTTCTAGGAGAACCAGGTGATGGTTGTCAACGAGGCACCCCTGAACAGCATCCTGAACAATCTGGAGGCCATAGGACGCGTGGCCCTGTGGGGCATCGAGCTGTCACCTCTAGACATCGTCTATGAGAAACGCCACGCGATCAAGTCTCAAGTCCTCCCGGACTTCCTTGTACACTGGATGGAGCTGATGAGGTTTGATCTCATCAATGCCCATTGTTATGGACTTGGGTTTTGGAGAAGATGGGGATGCTGGAGATCGCGGAACGGTTAGCAAACAAGCAACACGGGACACGAGGTTTACCCAGGTTCAGGCCTCCGGAGGGAAAACCCTACTCCTGCTTGTCTGCTCTTGATTACGGCGGAACCAGTGATTACAGGGGTGCGCAGATGCAATCTGGCGTGGAGGTGTGTATGCGAAAGTATGAGTCGAGAGATCTAGGTCGTGCCCTCCTGGCCTTGGCCACCCGAAAGTCTTCATGGGCCGGCGTATATTTGCCGTGGGCCTTCCTTGGGCTGGACCAGGTATGCTGAGATCATGTACCCGCGGGGTATAACCATGTCAGTAGCCCCCGAGTGATCAGTCAAATCGTAGATTCGGCTGAGGACTCTTCAATCCTTCGGGTGCGACTATGTATTTCAATAGTTTTATGTGTAGGGATTGTTGATGCGTGTGCCTGACTCACCCGACGGATCAGGGTCAGTTAATTGTCTTAGGACGAAACAACACGATCTTCTTCAGGATTTAGTCCCTCAACTCGAACCTGGAACATATGCTGGCGTAATTCGACTCAGGCCGCGAAGGACTTACAGGAGTGGAATTCCAGTGAATTTATTTGATGTACCCAACGCATCCGTCGGGATTTTTCATCGCACCTGCTAGCACGGGTTTTTACTAGCAGAGCGTAGTCGTGTGCGTTGCCAGGCCATCAAATGATATTTGTAGGTCTTATCTTTCTGTCGCAGACACAACATCCGAATGTTTATCACCGCGGAGTTGTTTCGGGTGGCCAAGCAGGACATTGCTCACTTAGCGTCAATTAGGGCAGAGTTGCTGAAAACGTTTTTTGCATACTAATCCGAAGGATCGCAGTCGAATAATTCATAGGGTGCGCGACCAGCGCTCCCTATGGGAGTAGCCCCAAGTGTCTACTCGAGTCGTGGACTCGAGTGGAGACTTTAATTCAGCCATTATTCAGTATCAGGTCCGTGGGACACAAATTTTTTCGGATGCTTAAATCCATCCTCCCTATGGGAGTAGACCCCGAGTCTGTAGTGGAGTCGTAGACTCGACGTAGGACTCGAAGAAATAACTGAAACATGTAGTTCCTCTTTCGGGCGCGCGTCTAGGGCTCCTGATAGGAGTAGCCCCCGAGTAATTAGTCGAATCGTAGATTCGAGTGAGTACTCTTAGCTTTGAAAGCCGAAGAAATTGTAGCTGGTGCTAGTGTAGCTTTTGATGACGTCAGTGCTGACGATCGATGACCTCAAGCGCCTGCTATGCCAGAGATGACTTGACTGGACGAACGTGGGTCCCACTGTCTGACCTTGAATTAACCGGTCACGCGTGGTGTGGAGATAATTACGGCGTAGACTCGATTTCCGCGCGTAGTGGATGGCGTGGTTGCGACGATTCGTTGCGATGATGACACATGTATTGCCAGATCCTGCCGTTGGCGTTAGGTCTTCTCAATGGACGGCTGTCGTGCATCGTATTTGTCTTTATAATCATTGGGGGAAAACTTCAGTTTGTTTTCACCGCATCTATTCTCTTTTTCACTGCTTCCTTGTTCTCTGAGAGTTCTTGCTACGCGCTGGAATATCCCTTCACATTTCCATCTTCCATCCTGCGCTCTCGCCGCCGGCGCCGCCGTATCGCAATGGGGAAGTCGAAAAAGGCTTCATCTGCGGTTGGTACCAGCGCTGCTGGAGGGAAGAAGAATGCCACCGCTACCCGTGTCACCGACGGTGGCTGGCGGCGATCGGAGACGCGGAAGAGTGATCTCCGCAAGCTTCGCGAGCGGGGTCTGATCCCGCAGGATAGGGAGACCGTCAAACTCCCAGGCAATGAGGTAATCCCCCGTCCCCCCGCTGGGTATCGGGTTATGTTCCTTGCCTTTGTCATTCGCGGATTTTCCTTCCCAGTCCACGACTTCCTTCGTGGGCTGCTTTTTCTGTACGGTGTCCAATTGCACCATCTTTCCCCCAATTCTCTTCTTCATGTTGCTTGTTTTATCACTTTCTGCGTGTGCTGGCTCGGTATTGAGCCGCACTTTGGCCTCTTCCGGAAACTCTATTCCGTGAAGAGGCAATCTGGTTCGGATGGTATTTATCCCATTGGTGGTTCCATAATCTCCCTCAAGCCCAATCTGCTTTTCTTTTCCTTTTCCATGTCCGAATCTGTCCAGTACTGGCGGAGGCGATGGTTTTATATCCGCGACTCCGTAGTGCCTGGGAAGGATTTTGGTCTTGTTCCTTTCGACCCCTCCCAAAAGATCGAGCCGAAAAGGTCCTGGAAAAACAAGATCTTGGATGGCGAGGTGGCGGAGATAGAGGCTCTCTATCGTCGAGTGGCGGATCTCCAGTTGATTTCGGAGAAGGAAGTGAACGGTGTGGATATCATCCGCACTTTTCTCGAGCGTCGGGTGTAGCCACTCCAGGCTAGGGCACACCCAATGTTCCTTTATGCTGGCCGGCGTGATCCGACGAGGGTTTTGACTGAGAAATTCTCCCAGGGAGATCTCGACAGGGCCCTTCGTTCGCTGCTGAAGTTCAAGGCTGGAGAGGATATCCCGGGGAAGTCGCTGAGTCCTTCGTTTTCTTCTTCGCTTCCTGTTCCACAGGTGTAGATCCGTGCGCGTAGCGCTATTTTTCGACTGTGTTGTATTTGTGTTTCTTTATTAACAAATTGTTCTTCTCTTATGCAGAGTTTCAAAGTGCCGGGTATGTCGCCTCCACTACTCGAAGTATATCTGGATGCTCCAGATAATGATGTGGTGGATTCCATGTCCGAGCTGCCATCGGCGCGGTCTCCGGCTGAAGAGGCCAACGAGTCGAGCGAGGACCACACTCGCAAACGATCACGGAGCTCCAGCGAGTCTTCGGATGCTTCGACTCCTCCGACTCCTAGGAACCCACTTTGTCTTGAACGTCACAGTGGTGGGCATGGAGGCTCTTCCTCTCCGATTCCTGCCCTTCCTGTGCGGGCTATAACACCGCACCCGCCAGCGAAGCGGAAGAAGGAAGAAAAGAAGGAAGAGAAGAAAGAGGAGAAGAAGGTCCGGAGGACCTCTCCTGTCTTCAATATGAGCGAGCTTGACTCGTAAGTTTCATCTGCACTGCGTTTTCTTTACTGCTTACTTTGTACTTGTGTCGTGGGAATGACCACGGCAGATGCTGCAATCGGCAGCGAGTAGTAGAACATGGGGCAAGGGCGGCCATCCATCTGCGGTGCGATATAAGGGCAGAGACACAAGGATTTTCCGAGGTTCGGCCCCCCGGAGGGTAAAGACCTACTCCTGCTAGATTGTATTATGGTGGAAGTACAATGGGGCGAGCTCGGCGGCTAGGCAGCGAGTCGCTTGGGTGGATGATGGAACGTATCCTTTACACGCCCTCTAGGGAGGTTTATATGGACTCACCCCCCCTAGGGTTTATAGATCTCAACCGAATCAGTTAAGGTTTCAACAATCGTTTAACCTAATCCGACTGGGCCTATCTACGCTTCTGGGCCTTCAGCTTTCAGTCGCTTGAGTCCATGCCAGGTCTTGATCCAGTCGCCGTTACCGCAGGCCCACTCGCAGGTGCCTGGGCCAGTCAGAAACGTCCTGCTGGGTATACCCCGGTAGGCATATCCCCATCAGTAGTCCCCGAGGCCGTCGTTGATTGGTCGCAGGTGGTTGCTGGAAGTTGGTGTATACGGCTCCAATGCGGACGCCCAGTCGAATCGGCGGCGGACTCCTAAATAAAGGAAAAAATAGTTACTCTAGTCGCACTAACGGCGACCGATTGGGTCGCAGCTCGGCGAGCGGGTCGACGAATATTCAGTCATTGTTGTAGTTATCGGGTCGGCGAATAAGCAAGTCGCACGGAGCGACGAGTCGAGTGGATGAAGTTGGACCGTCAAGTGGGGTCAAAAGTAGCCATTGGGGTAATCCAACGGTAACTTTTGGCGTAATCACCGCGTAGTAACGGCTCCCGAAATTGGCGGGTAACAACCGCTATATAAGGAGAATGACAGGCGAGCGGGGAAACACTCCTTCATCTTTCCTCCGATCTCGCCCATCTCCGTTTCCACTCGCATCGCGATCCAACCGATCCAGAGAGCCCCGACCTCCACAAATCTTCCAACCAATGGCCCCCTCCACCGAATCATGGGGCCGATCCAAGTGCACCAGGGCGCTACTGGCGTCGTTTGAGGAGGCCGGGATCCTGCGCGCCGGCAGATGCTGCATCCCCGCGGCCGGAGAGGTGACTCCGGATCCGCGCGAGGGAGAATTCATTTGCTTCCCCAGCCACCTGGAGCGGGGGCCGGGGTTTCCCACTTCTCTCTTCTTCCGGCCCGATGCTGGCTGCGGGTGGCCTGACGTTTTAGCTGAAGTCGAAGGCGTCGTTCTTCGACCTGATGCTGCCGGCCAGGGAGGCAAACGAGTGGAAGAAATCCTGGTTCTACGTCACCGAGGCGACTCCATATGGCGAGGTGGCGCTTCCAAGGTACTCCGCCAACTGACCCGAACCGCGTCGGCTCCAGGTCGGCAAGCTCCCGCTGGACCAGCGGATGGTTGTCGACGAAATGTTGCAAACCATCCGAGGCCTGAAGAAGAAGGGCCTCCAAACCATCAATCTTTACAACTGCTGGCTCGGGAGGTGGCTCGGGCCTTTGGTCCGCCGCGACCATTATATGTACGAGTATGCGGGTAGGGACGACCCGACAAAATCCTGCCTCATCGAGTGGAAACTCGAAGACTACATCCTGGCCCTGAAGAAGATCACCCAGGTGGCGTACCTGGACGCGAAGGCCGGGGTCGCCCCCTATACCGCAAGGCGCCCAGCTCCGACAGTAAGTCGCCATTTTCGTCACCATTCATAGTTCGCAGATGGTGCAGTCGCGGTTATGCTGACTTTGTTTCATTTTCATTGTAGCTCTTCCAAGTGGTGGAAGGATGGCTCCCACCCGCAGACGACGAAAACTCGAGCTCGTCCGTTCAGGACGGTAGCGAGTCGCCGCCCGCCAAAGGCGACGTCGAGAGCGACGCGGGTGATGACGACGATGATGACGACGAGCCCGTGGAAGACGCTGCCCCGATGGTTCGCAAAACTCGCGGGCAACATCAGCACGAGCTCGAGGCGAGTAGGAGCCTCAAACGTCACGATGACGATGACGACGAGCTCCCCGAGCACACCTCGCGTTGTGAGGCTACGCCATCGAAGAAGAATAAGAAGAAGGAAGTGAAGGCTCCGCCAAGGAAGAAGATGAAGCCGGCGAAGCAGGCGTCTCCGCCTCGTTCGGCGACTAGTTCTGATGCCACCAGCTCGGCTAATGGTGAAGCGATGCATATGATAGCAGCATCGGATGCCGCCGCTCTCCTGGATTAGGTACCTCTGGCCTCGCTTCCACCCCCATTCGCCCCGGTCTCTGGGTTGGGGGCTACTCCAGCCGCAGCAGCTTCGCCTCAAAGGAGAGCTCCTGCAGACGTCATCACGGAGGCTCCAGTCGCAGCCTCGTCTTCGAAGAGGCCCTCCGTGTCTTGGGCACATGATGTGTTCGAGATGGGCCTCAGTCGGAAACTGGGCCCCGAGCTGGAGAAGCCGGCCAGCATCCGCACGGGACTGCGGTTCATACCAGTCGCCAAGTAAGTCTTGTTCGTCTGCTTGCCTTCCGTTGTAATCGGACAATTTTGCTCATATCGTTGTTTCACAGGACTGGAGTTAAAAAGATCGGCCACCCTTCCGTGGCTAAGGTTCCTCCAGTTGTTGCCGAGGAGGACCCCTCGCGGAAGAGGAAAGCTAATGAAGTCGCCGCTCCCGCAGACAACGCTAAGAGGGCGAAGGGCGACGATGTCGTCACGGTCTCTGACGACACGGCAGTTGGTCCGAGCGATCCTTTGACTACGGCGGAGGTGGCTTCGAAGAACAAGGAGGCTGTTTCCTCGCCCGGGGTGACCGAGCCGACTCCTAGTGGCGCTGGGGCATCCGCTACGACCTTCCCCCGTTTCATGGCCAAAGCGGCCACATCGAGTGGAGTACTGCCAATGAGCCAAACGCCTGGGGTCGTCGAGACGGAGGTCGAGTAGCGTCGTGGACACAATCCAGCTCTGCTTGCGTCTGTGGACGCGCTACAGCTCCATGGCATGCTGGGCGCAGCCATCCAGGTATGTTAAATCCCCGAGGATCGGGCCACTGAATTTCAGTGGTCAGATTCTTTTAGTGTTTTTGTAGCGTACAGTCCCCGAGTGACTAGTCTCTGAATTTCAGCGGGTGGGCACTTAGGATTTTTGACCTCCAGTCCCCGAGTTCCTAGTCGTTGAATTTCAGCGGGTGGGCACTTAGGATTTTTGACCTCCAGTCCCCTAGTGCCTAGTCGCTGAATTTCAGTGGGTGGGTACTTAGGATTTTTGACCTCCAGTCCCCGAGTGCCTAGTCGCTGAATTTCAGTGGGTGGGCACTTAGGATTCTATTGTTGTTGACAGTTTGATTTGTGTGCAGGGCTTGCAGCGTGAATCGGCCGATCGGCTTGCTGCAAAGTGTCGCGTGGAGAAGGAACTTGTTGCCGTCCAAGAAACGAACAAGGGACTCCAAGCAATCGCTGCCAAGGCAAAGGAGGTCCGCTAGGGCCTTGTCCCGGCGGGTGAGCTGACGGCGGCTCAATCTTGTTTGAGTACGGCTGAGAAGCGGATCGCTGAACTAGAGCGCGAGCTCAAGGAAGCGAAGGCGGAGGCGAGCTCGGCGGATGGGCGAGCAAAAGCTGCTGTTACGGCTGCTGCTGAAGAGCGAAAGGTCTCTGACGCCCTCGTTGTTGGGCTGCAGAACGACTTCTCCTCGCTTCAAAGCTTCATCACGGGCCTCTGTCGTCCTTTAATTGGTAAACTTTCTGCCTCTGCCTATAGTAGCTGCATTATGAAATCGTTGATGTACTCACTGCCGACCTCTGTCCGCAGGTCGGATTATCGACAGCTCGGAGGAGGCGCAGTCGTACGACGCGCGTCAGTGTGTGACCACTCTGGTCGACTCTGCCACATTGTCCGCGGCTTGCATTCGCGCATATCTTCAGGAGATATCGCCCACGGAAGTGATTCCCAGCGACATCGTCGAAGTATGGCAGTATCTAGAGAAGGCTCCGCCAGTCGTCGAGTTCATGACGCGGTCGGCGTTCCCGCGCGGGGCGGCGACAGCTCTCAGCCTTGGGCTTGCCCACTTCCCGGAGGACTTCGATCTTGAAGACGTGACGAGTGGCTACCCCTCGTCGACGGGCTCGGTGGAGATCGCCGAGGTGCTGAAGCTGACGGACCGGGCCGCGGTGTACTCCGATCGCGTCTGGGCAATGGGCGACCTCCTCCCCTATCAGGAGACGACTGTCACCCCCAATGATCCTGAGCCGCCGCATCGGGACTTCAAGGTCGAGCAGCCATTCCGTGCGGCGATGGCGGGTGAGTTGACGACGTACCCGTCGAACCCGTACAGGCCCTTCATTCGCAACCGCAGGGGTGGCGGTGAGTCGCCGTCGAAACCTGCAGAGTAGAAACATTGTGCCCTGGGGCGTTAGTAGCAATTGGCCATTGGACTCAACTTGTATTTTGGAACGACTTTGTACTGCTGTAATGAAACTTCGTGTTATTTTGTGAATGGTTTCGTGATTTTGAATGCTGGTTGGACGAGTCCCCGAGGGCGTCCGCCCTTTTTATGGGGTTTACCTCGTTTGTTATGTGTTTGTGGTTTTGAATGTTTTGTCAGTTGTTTTGCTATTGAGGTCGACTCGCCCGAGCTCGGAGAGCCAGTCGCAGGGCGACTCCCGTGAGTGCTCTTTACTTGACCGTTTTCCCTTGCGCGAACGAGGTCGGGTGGCCGAGTCCCCGAGCGTGGTACTTGGTGGTTCTAGTCGCAGCTCCAGGGTGGGTGAGGACTGAGCGCGTTAGAGTAAGCGCGCACTCCTGCCTGACCGGCAGGGTCAGTCGCATGGCGAGTCCTGGGAACGCTCTCATACTTGGCGTTTTTTCCTAGTCGCTCGTGCTCGACTGGTCGTCAGTCCCCGAGCGTGGTACTTGGCCGTTTGAGTCGTTGTGCAGAGGATGCGGAGGACCTTGGTCGCTGTGAGGAACGAGGGCAGTTGTCTTGGCTCGTTAAGCCAGTCGAGCTAGGCGACTCCAATGGGGCTCCGGGTTGGCGTTTTTCGTGGACGTTACGAGTCCTAGGGTAACCCAGTGCCCTCGGAACACACTACTTGGCCGTGCCGGTCGCTGTACCAGAGGTTGACTTTTGCGGTTAGCTTGACGCTATTATTACGAGTGCGAGTGGCACAAGGCACGGAGAGTATACGCAATTTGCGGTAACCAATCTATTTTATTTCATAGCAGGCGGAGTACATGTATGGAATTCTAGGAGTAGAATTTCCGTAGGAGGTTTACATTCCACGGTCGCTTGACGTCGAGTTTCCCGTCTCCTCGGACGTCGATGAGGTAGTAGGCGTCGTTGCCAAGGACTCGCCCGATGGCGAATGGTCCCACCCGAGGGGGGGGATAGCTTGTGCATGCCCTTCTTGTCCTGGATGAGGCATAGCACCAGATCTCCTTCCTGGAACGTGCAAGTCCTTACTCGCCGGCCATGTTAGTGGCGGAGCCCTTGTTGGTGGATGGTGGTGCGGGAGCGGTCTAGGTCGCGTGCCTCGTCGAGATGGTCGACTCCATCCTGGCGTGCGAGTTCGTTTGCGGCCTTCGTGTAGTTGACAACCCTGGGCGAGTCATGCTCTAGGTCGGTGGACATGACTGCCTCGGCGCCATACACCATGAAGAAGGGGGTGAACCCTGTCGACCTGTTGACGGAGGTGCGGATGCCCCAGATGAGGGAGGGTAGCTCCTCGACCCAGCACCCGGCGGTGCGCTCGAGAGGTACTTGGAGCCGTGGCTTCAGGCCATGGAGGATGCTCTGGTTGGCCCGTTCCGCCTGGCCGTTGGACTCCGGGTGAGCGACTGAGGTGAGGTCGAGTCGGATGTGATGTTCTTCACAGAACTCGGCCATGGCTCCTTTGGCGAAGTTGGTGCCGTTGTCCGTGATGATGCTGTTTGGAAACCCGTAGCGATAGATGAGCTCGCGTAGGAACTTGGTGGCGGTCTTCCCGTCGCATTTCCGGACTGGCTTGGCCTCCACCCATTTTGTGAATTTGTCGACTGCGACCAAGAGGTGGGTGAAGCCGGAGGGGGCCTTTTTGAAAGGGCCTACCATGTCCATACCCCACACGGTGAATGGCCAGGTGATGGGGATTGTCTTGAGCGCCGAGCTCGGCACGTGGGTCTGGTTGGCGTACTTCTGGCACCCGGCGCACCGTTGGACAATGTTGACAGCGTCTGCGTGTGCGGTGGGCCAGTAGAAACCGTGTCGCATAGCCTTTGCGACCAGAGAGCGGGCGTCGGCGTGGTGGCCGCAGTCACCGGAGTGGATGTCGTGGAGGATTTTGCGTCCTTCAGCGGGTTGGACGCAGCGTTGGAACATGCCGGTCACGCTGCGCTTGTGGAGCTCGCCGTCGATGATGACGAAGGATTTGCAGCGGCGTGCTATCATCCGGGCGTCTGTTTCATCTGCTGGAAGGTGCCTCCCTCCAGGTAGGCGATGTACGGCGTAGTCCAGTCCTTTGGCTCGGCGATGAGTGCGACCAGGGCTGCCTCTGGTTGCAGCGGGACTCCGATGTCGATCTCCCTTGGGAGAGAGATGGAAGGCTTGGTGATGGTGTCGAGGAAGACGCCGGCGGGTGGTGCGAGTCGAACCGAGCCGATACGAGAGAGTGCGTCGGCCTCCTCGTTCTTCCGCCTATCGATCCACTCGATGGAATAGCCTGCGAAGTGTCCGCCCAGCTTGTCCACTGCTTGGCTGTATTCCGCCATGGTGGGGGAGACGGCATTGCAGGTGCCAGCGACTTGCCCAGCGACGAGGTCGGAGTCTCCGTAGCAGCGTAGGCGGTTGACATTCATCTCCTTGGCGGCTCGCATGCCGTGGAGTAGTGCCTCGTACTCATCCATGTTGTTGGTGCAGGGGGTGAAATCGAGGCAGAGGACGTAGCGTAGCTTGTCGCCCTTCGGAGAGGTTAGCACGATCCTTGCTCCTGCACCGTCCGCATTCTTGGAGCCGTCGAAGTGTAAACTCCAGTAGTGGAGGTATGGCAGCTTTTTTGGCTGCTGGTCCTCCTCCGAGTCGGCGATGAAGTCCGCGAGAGCCTGCGACTTGATCGCTTTGCATGGCTCGTACTTGATGTTGTGGACACCGATTTCGACGGCCCACTTGGCGACTCGCCCGGTCGCCTCATGGTTGCAGATGATGTCCTGCAACGGTGCTGAGGAGACGACCGTTATCGGGTGCTCCTGGAAGTAGTGCGGAAGTCGCCGCTGTTCTCTGAAGACCGCATATACCAGTTTCTGGTATTGCGGGTATCGCTGGCGCGACTTGGTGAGGACCTCGCTGATATAGTACACTGGTCGCTGTACTGGGCGCTCCTTTCCTTCCTCTGGTTGCTCGACGACCATGACGGTGCTGATGACGCGCACGGAAGCCGCGACGTAGACAACCATGGGTTCCTTGTCGACGGGGGCGGCGAGTAGCGGTGCCGCGAGTAGCACCTTCTTGAGGTCGCGGAGCGCATCATCCGCCTCCTTGTCCCACTGGAAGGTGGGGTTTTTGCGCATCAGGCGGTATAGGGGCATCGCCTTTTCGCCCAATCGGGGGATGAAGCGACTGAGAGCCGCGACTCGCCCGGCCATCTTCTGGACATCGCGCAGGCACTCGGGTTTGCCGAGTCGAGCGATCGTGTCGATCTTGGTGGGATTCGCCTCGATCCCGCGCTTGGAGACGACGTATCCCAGTAGCTGCCCTGCTGGTACACCGAAGGTGCATTTGAATGGGTTGAGCTTTATCTTGTATTTCCGCAGGTTGGCGCATGTTTCCGCCAGGTCGGCGAGTAGGTCGCCCTGGCGAGCGGACTTCACTACCACGTCGTCGATGTAGACGTGGATATTGCGGCCAATTTGGCTCGCAAGGCACTCCTGCATACACCGCTGGTAGGTCGCCCCGGCGTTCTTGAGGCCGAAGGTCATGGCAGTGTAGCATAAGGCTCCGAATGGCGTGATGAACGCCGTCTTCTCTTTGTCCTCAACGGCCATTTTGATCTGGTTGTACCCAGAGTATGCGTCGAGGAAGCATAGCGACTCCGAGCCCGCGGTGGAATCGATTATTTGGTCGATCCGCGGGAGGACGAATTGCTCCTTCGGGCAGGCGCTGTTTAAGTTTGTGTAATCGATACACATCCTCCAGGTCCCATTTTTCTTCTCGACCAGGACTGGGTTTGCCAGCCACTTGGAGTATTTGATTGGCCGGATGAAGCCTGCAGCGAGTAGACGCTGCACCTCCTCGGCGATTGCTCGGCGGCGCTCTTCATTGAAGGGCCGCAGCGACTGCTTGATAAGTCACACTTTGGGGTCGGCGTTGAGTTTGTGCTCAGCGAGTTCCCTAGGGACACCAGGCATGTCAGAGGGCTTCCATGCGAAGATGTCCCTATTCTCACGGAGGAACTCGATGAGCGCGCCTTCCTATGCGGGGCTCATGCCCGTCCCGATCGTCACCGTCTGGCTGGAGTCGCCTGGGACCAGCTCGACGGTGCGGGTATGCGTTGTTGCCTCAAAGGCTGAGGTGTTGCCGCCCTCCGAGTTGGGCTTCTTGAGTATAGTGGGGTCGTCGTTGTTGACCCCGCTCGCGTATTTGGCGAGCTCATCGGCGTGGTTGGCCTCTGCCGCGATGACGGCGTCGGCGAGTTCGGCTCCTTTGGCCTCGCACTCGGCGTCCATGTCGGGGTCGCCGTGGATGGTGATGACGCCACGCGGTCCCAGGAGCTTCATCGCGTTGTACGCGTAGTGGGGCGCCGCCATGAACTTGGCGAACGCCTGGCGCCCCAGGACACAGTGGTAGGGGCTGTCGAAGGGCACCAGTTCGAAGACGATCCGCTCGGTGCGGAAGTTTGCCGGTGTGCCGAAGGTGACTGGTAGCGTGACCTTGCCGATCGGGTACGCCTTCCGACCGGGGACGATGTCGTGGAACGTGGTGTAGGTCGTCTCGACCATCGACTGCGGGAGCCGCAGTCGCCTGAAGGTGTCCAGGTAAAGGATGTTGATGGAGCTGCCACCGTCCATCAATGTCTTGGGGAGCCAGTAGTCTCCCACCTTGGGCTTGACCACTAGGGCGACTCGGCCCGGATACTCGATCCGTGGCGAGTGGTCCGCGCGGCTCCAAGTGATTGGTTTGCTCAGACCAGTTGAGAAACTGGGGGATATCTATCTGGGCCACCGCGTTGACGGCGACGGCGCGGTTGATGACCTTCTTCTCGCGCTTCGTGTTGAAGCATCTGAAGGTGTGGAGCGACTCGCCCGTCACTGCGGCGCTTGCCGGTGAGGCGAGTGTTGCTGTAGCGTAGATCGGATCGTCGTCCGTTGTCGTTGCCGCTCATGCGGCGTTGTCCTCCCGACTCGTCGTTGATTTCTTGGTTTGGGTCTTCCACTGCGTATCTTTTGGCGATCTCTAGGAGATCCGGTATGTTGTCGAGTGTGCGGTATGCTCGTTTGAGCTTGGCGACCAGGGGCCCGTAGCGGCACGAGGTCTTGAAGCAGTGTATTGCGGTGTCTGGGTGGATGCCGACCGTGTTGTACCACAGTTCTTGCCACCGTTGGACCCAGCTGCGGGTAGACTCGCGAGGTCCCTGGACGCATCGTTCCAGGTCCTCGATGGTGGTGGCGCAGGTGTATGAACCCTCGAAGTGCTTGATGAAGGCGTCGCGCATCTCTTCCCAGGATTCGATGCTATCCGCGGGGAGAGTGTTGATCCACTTCCTGCACGCCCCCTCCATCATCAGGGGGAGGTAGCGGGCGGCTAGTAGACCGCTGTGGCCGGCGTTCCCAATTGCCATGAGGTACGTATCCAGCCACACAGAGGGATCATACGAGGGGTCATACTTCTCTATTTCCTTCGGCACTTTGAAGTTCGCCGAGTATCTTTCGCCTCGGATCATCGGTCCGAAGCATTGGGGCCCGAGTCGGCTTAGCGACCCCCTCGGTTCGCCATCGCGGCGGTTGGTTAGGGTATGCCGCAGGTCATCGGGCTGGCGTGCGCGCCAGCTCTGGTTGTTGATGATGTGGGTGCGGGCATCGACAGGCTGACCGTTGGCGGCGACGAAGTTAGTCGCCGGCCGGGGGTCGTTGGTGGAGAGTGTCGCGTTCGCGGGTCAGTGTTGGAGCTGCAGTGGTTTGGGTGGCGGGCAGTTGAGGGTGTTTGCCGCCATGGGGCGGCCGCTTGAGGCCGCTCTGCTGCCCGATGAACGCGAGTACATCCGACCCTGTGAGTCGACGCCTGCGTTTTGTTGCTCGACCGCCATTGCGAGCAAGGCCTTGACGTACTGGATCTGTAGGGCGCCGTCACCGGTGGCCGCGATGTTGTCGACTGCTGCTCGACCATCGACGAGGTTGTCCATCGGGGTGGAGAATAGTGGTAGGCCGTTCGCGTCTCGCTCCCGTGAGGAGACTACGATCCGCGGCTGGTCCCTGGGGGGTGCGCGATTGGGTGGTGGTGGGGCGCCATTCGCCATCGACCCTGGTGGGGGCCGCGCACTTCCTCCTGGTGGCACATTCTCGCAGATCACACGCTCGGCCACGCGGGTCGGGTCCCTCTTGTCGTCGAAATTCAGGGCGCGCCCCTGGACGGTGGGGTTCAGGCGCGACCTGATTCGTTGCTGGTGGTAGCGCGACAGCTCCTGCGCCGTCACCTGCTCGAGGCGAAATTTTTCGTGCTCGGCTTGCTCCTTGCGGACTGCTTCCGCCAGCTTCAGGCGGAGTTCCTCGACCTCCGTTGCTGTTGCATTGGGAGGGATCGGGGTGGAGAATGGATCCTCCGGCAGGTCGGCGCCAGTCGCCATGTAGGTCGCGGAGTGGCGACCGGTCCCGTCGCAGAGATCGGCGGAGTTCTCCGACCCGAAGTCAAAGTCGAAGATCCCAAGGATGGAGGGATCCTCTAAGTCTCCGATGTTGGAGACCGGGGTGATGGAGCCCGCGGGCGACGCGGCGATGATGGATCCGGCGAGTGACGCCGGGTTCGCCGAGTCGGCATCGTCGTTGAGGGCCGCTTCTTCCGCGGCCGCGGTGGTTTCACCCACGTCGTTGTGGGCTGAGTCGTACTCGGCGGCGAGGCGGTGGATCGTGCGGACCTGACTCTCAGAGAGCCGGTCGCATGGCGGCGACTCGCGGATGCGAGCCGAGTCCTCCAAGACGATGACGTTGGTGAGGCCGACGAAGAGACTGATCGTGCCAATCGGCAGGATCATGCTATGCGTGACGGGTCGCGCCACCGGGACGTAGCTGCTCAACAAGATTTGGAGCATCTCGCCGATCGCTATCATGCGGACGCTGGCGATCGACTTGTTGATGGGCATATTGGATCTCACCGCAGAACACCGGCCAGACCGGCCAGGCCCCACGGTGGGCGCCACTGTCATGGGAATGACCACGGCAGATGCTGCAATTGGCAGCGAGTAGTAGAACATGGGGCAAGGGCGGCCAGCCATCTATGGTGCGAGATGAGGGCGGAGACACAAGGATTTACCCAGGTTCGGCCCCCCGGAGGGTAAAGACCTACTCCTGCTAGATTGTATTATGGTGGAAGTACAATGGGGCGAGCTCGGCGGCTAGACAGCGAGTCGCTTGGGTGGATGATGGAACGTATCCTTTACACGCCCTCTAGGGAGGTTTATATAGACTCACAAACCTAGGGTTTACAGATCTCAACTGAATCAGTTAAGGTTTCAGCAATCGTTTAACCTAATCCGACTGGGCCTATCTATGCTTCTGGGCCTTCAGCTTTCAGTCACTTGAGTCCACGCCAGGTCTTGATCCAGTCGTCGTTACCATAGGCCCACTCGAAGGTGCCTGGGCCAGTCGGAAACGTCCTGCTGGGTATACCTCGATAGGCATATCCCTATCAACTTGTACTAATTTTTCCGTGTGCAGGCACTCTTCCAATGACTCCTCTAGCGATGGTGCTCGGGAGATGATGGGGGAGTCAAAAGTCGCGTCTCCTCCTCCTCAGACGGTGGCTACCTCTGAGGGCGCTGCTCCGAACCCTCCTCCGCAGGAGGTTCAGGTGGTTGCGCCTCAGAATTTTGGTAGCGGACCTTCGGCGTCGCCATCGGATCATGTAAGTAGTTCTGTCTCCTGCCACGGGGGGGAGCCCCCGAGCATCTGTAAAAGAGTTTTCTTGCTTTGTTCTTCCTTCAAGTCTCGGGGGGAGCCCCCGAGCGTTTTCATGTGTGTATTTTGCTTCTGTTCTTTTCTGTTGGGCGTAGCCCCCGAGTCCTTTTCCTGACTAGTAGGTCGTCTTCCTGCAGCCTTTTGTGCAGGATGCCAAGCGACTGGTGCAGGAGCACCTGGTGCTGGAGGCTAGCCTCAAACAGCTTCAAGGTACTCGATGTTTGCTTCTTCGTGTATTCGTGTCCTGTTATCTGATGCTTGTATTTTTTGAATGCAGAGGAGCACAACACCTCCCTTCGTGAGATTGATGCTCTCAAAAAGAGCCTCGGTCAAGCGGAAAAGAAGGCCGAGGTCGCCATTGGTGCGAAGGAGCGCCTCGAGATGGAGCTAGCCACTGCGGCAGAGGCTAAGGAGCGCCTGCAGCGGGAGGCCACGGACCGCGAGGAGCAGCTTGCCACTGCTGCGACTGCGCGTGAAAGAGGGGTGGCTGGCAAGCTCATGGCGGCTGCCAAAGCTGTTTCGGGTGAGTATCTTCACTTGCGTCTTTTTTGGTTTTCTTGTATTTCTTCTGCGGTGCTTTCGTTCATTTCTTCTCTTTATTGTATCAGATGCCGCGGGCATCGAGTTTAACCGCGGCGCTCTGGAGCACGGGAGTGCTCTGGATGATGCTACTGCAGCGGTCGAAGATCGCTGCAGCACCGTCGCCAACTCGCTCGCCAAGGCCAAGGAGGTCCTTGGACGCTTCTACAAGGAGCTTGTCCCCAAGGGCACGGCCCTTGATGATGTTGACGCTCTGGCGGAGGCATGGTCAGCCGAAGCACCTGCGGCGTACAAGCGCAAGTAGAAGGGAATCGGCGCATCCGTCGGGCTGGTGATGGCTTTGGCGGCTGGAGCGGAGCTGGACCTGCCCCAGATCACTTCCCGGATGCCAACGACTGCGGATGGATCCGAGGTAGCCTTCGCTACCTATTCTGCTCGCTGTAAGCGATATGGGACAAAGCTGATTGATCTGCTGGCCGAGTACGCGCTACGGCAGCAGGGGGAAGCCAAGGCGAGGCAATCTGGCTCCGAGGCTACTCAGGGTGTCGTATCGTAGGCGCTGTAGCTGTAGGGTAGTTGTAGTCTCTTTTGTTGTAATTATGTTGATGAACAAATCCCTGTGCCACGTAGTGGCTTTTTATGCACTTAATGAATTTGTTGAGTTTTGCTCTTCTCTGTCTGAGTGTTCATGTCTTTTGCCTTTATGCTGCTCTAGGGTCCTTCGGGTGCTGATCCCATTGACACCTCGCCTGCCGCGCGGCTGCGGCCATCCTTGGATGATTCATCGCAGCTTGCTTTTCTTCGAGACCGTGTTCGTAGTCTCGAAAAAGAGTTGCTTGGGATCCGTGGCCATGCCGACGTTTGGAAGTCCAAGGCGGATCGCGGTGCTGCCAGAGAGGAGTACTTGATGGCGGAATTGATTCGATTGTCCGAGCAGCTTCAGTGTAAGTTTTTCGAGCTGTTGCTCATTTATTCGTATGCGCCTGCCGGCCTTGCATCTTACTTTGTGCGAGTATCGCAGGTGCAAACCTTGCTCCAAGGTAGGAGAAGGAGCGTGTTGCTGTTCGGGTCAATTGCTTGACTCAACAGGACATGGAAGCCGGCGGGTTCTTCTGGATGGATCATGATCGTGCCATGGTTCTGGCCACTGTGCAGGATCGCGTTCACCAAGTATCGCGGGTGCTTCGTCAGGTGCAAACTTCGCTCGCGTCGGTTCTGCATGTGATGTTTCCATTGGATGCTGCACCGACGACCCTTTCTGGTCTTCTGTCGAAGTTTCAGAACGTGAATCATGTCAAGGAGTTGGTGCGGCATCAGCTCGTCGCGGGAGTGAAGGCTGCATTGTCTCTTGTGAGGTTGCATCGCCCTGATGTAGATCTATCCGTTGTAGCGGCTGGACCACCCCCTCGACCAGATGGTGGTGCGTGGGATATGCGTCTGCATTACGCGGCTGTAGGGCAGTATGCCGAAGAGATCGTAGATCTATTTGAGCAGCGTGCTCAGGTTATTCTTCAGAATAGGTAGTGCCTGTAAAGAAGATAAATGTAAAATTTGTATATATTTGACTGGGTGTGTTTTGCCCTTTGTTGTAAAGGTTTGGTTGTTGCTTGAGCACGTAGTGCTTTGTTTGTATACGTGTCCTTTTCGTTAGCCTGACGTTGTCAGCTACTCAGGCGTACACGTGTTATCCTCAATCGACGAAATCGTGAGGTGGGGGGAGCCCCCGAGTGCGTTTGTAGAATGAAGTAAAAGTGTGAATAGGAAAACAAAATTCTTGGGGCGAGACACTTAGCTTTATTTATATCGTAATGGAGGAGGTATATTGTTCGGCTGAGTAGCCTTGACTGAATAGCCTTATTGAAAGTAAAGGGGTAGGTAGCTAGGGATAGAATCGTCGCAGGTGTGCGATGTTCCATGGGTTGGAGTATGCGACTCCAGACTCCACGTGCTTGAGGCGATAGGCGCCACCTGGGATGACTTCGGTGATGACGTAGGGTCCTTCCCATGGTGACTCGAATTTCTTCGGTCGCTCTTGCTTGAGTCTCAAGACGAGGTCTCCTTCGACGAAGGACCTTGGGCGCAGCCGTCGGCTGTGGTAGTTGCGAAGACTCTGCTGGTACACCGCTGATCGAGCTGCTGCTATGTCTCGTGCCTCGTCGAGTGTGTCGACGGCATCTACGAGTGTAGCGGTGGATTCGGCTTCGACTTCGCTGTAAGCAACGACCCGGGGGGCCTGGTGGCGTACTTCGGCTGGTAGCACAGCTTCGGCTCCGTGCACCACGAAGAATGGCGTGTAGCCTATGGAGCTGTTTGGCGTGGTACACAAGCTCCATAGGACGGATGGTAGCTCTTTCGTCCAGGCTCCAGCTTTTCGCTCGAGTGGGCTCATGAGGCGCTTCTTGATGCCAGCGCCGATTAGGCCGTTGGCCTTTTCCACCTGCCCGTTCGTTTGCGGGTGTACCACCGAGGCGTATGTGATGTTGATTCCGAGGCCTTCGCAAAAATCTTGGAATTCTTTGGAGATGAAGTTCGATCCATTGTCGGTGATGATGCTATGCGGTATGCCGAACCTGTAGACAATGGATTCAAAGAACTTGACGGTAGTCTTACCCTTTTGGTTAGTGATCGGCATGGCCTCGATCCACTTGGTGAATTTGTCGACTGCGACCAGGAGGTAGACGTGCCCCCCTTTCGAGGACCTTGGCAGTTTTCCGATCATGTCGAGGCCCCATTGAGCGAAGGGCCAGGCTATAGGTATGGGCCTGAGCTCTGACCCGGGTGCGTGTGGTTTGTCGGCGAACCTTTGGCACCCTTTGCATCTTCGGACGATGTCCTTTGCGTCGCTCATGGCCGTTGGCCAGTAGAATCCAGCTCGTAGAGCTTTGGCGACAAGGGAGCGGCTGCCTGCGTGATGGCCGCAGATGCCCTCGTGGATGTCTTGGAGGATGGTTTTCCCATCACTGATGGTGACACACCTTTGTTGTACACCCGTGATGCTTCGCTTGTACAACTTTCCATTGATGATGGTGAAGGCTTTTGACCGGTGAGATATGCGTCGGGCATCCGTCGGGCTGTCAGGCAGTTCTCCATCTATCAAGAAGTGGAGGTACGGCCGCGTCCAGGTTTCTTCGACTGCCATGACCTATATCAGGTTGACCATGGCGACCCTGTGTCTGGTTTCTCGGGTCCTTCATGACCTTCGGGTGGCGTAGCCCCCGAGTGTTCTTCTTCTTCGGGTGATCCCTTGGGGAATTTCCGCTTGATAGATGGCACGCATATCTGTTAGAGGAACACACCTGGTGGTACCTTTGCGCAGGTGGAGCCAATGTTGGCGAGTATGTCGGCCTCCTCGTTGCTTTCTCTTCCAACGTGCCGAAGCTCGCAGCCGTCGAATTCTCCTTCGAGTGCGTTGTAGATTGCGCGGCACGCGATCATGTTTTAGGCGTGTGCGTCACACTCGTTCATCGTCTGCTGGACGACGAGGTTGGAGTCACCATAGATGACCAGGCGCGTTGCGCCGCAGATCTTCGCCATCCTCATGCCGTGAATGAGGGCTTCGTATTCGGCCTCGTTGTTAGAAGCTCGAAATTTCATCCGAAGGACGTACTTCATCTTGTCGCCCTGCGGGGAGGTCAGTATGACCCCGGCTCCTGCTCCAGCTTCACGCTTGGAGCCGTCGAAGTGCATCGTCCATGACTGCGACATGTTTGGGGTGTTTCGCAGCTGTAGCTCCATCCAGTATACAAGGAAGTACGGGAGGACCTGAGACTTGATTGCGAGTCGCTTCTCGTAGACGATGTCTAGGGGTGACAGCTCGA
Source organism: Avena sativa (assembly GCA_916181665.1). Classification (NCBI taxonomy): domain Eukaryota; kingdom Viridiplantae; phylum Streptophyta; class Magnoliopsida; order Poales; family Poaceae; genus Avena; species Avena sativa. Next base: position 434,530,039 of record OV702280.1, read on the forward strand.
TGCCCCACAAGGCTACGCGTCCTATGGCCTCTGGGTTGTTCAGGATGCTGTTTAGGGGTGCCTCATTGACGACCATCACCTGGTGCTCCTGGAAGTAATGGCTCAACCGACGAGCCGTCATGAACACGTCGTAGGCGAGTTTTTGGTAGTGAGGGTACCTTTGTTTTGTTGGCGTCAATACCTCGCTGAGGTAGTAAATTGGGCGTTGGACCCCATGGGTCTTGCCTTCTTCGGGTCATTCGACCACTAGCACGACGCTGACCACCTGGTGTGTGGCTGCTATATACAGCAGTAGAGGCTCGCGCTCCTTTGGCATGACCAAACGGGCGAGGTGGAGAGTAGTCGTTTGAGACTTTTGAATGCGTCGGGCTTCGGGCGTCCAATCGAATTTATCTGCCTTGCGTAGAAGCTGGTAGAATGGCAGGGCTTTCTCGCCCATGCGGCCGATGAATCTGCTCAATGCCGCTATTCGTCCTGCGAGCTGCTGGATGCCCTTAAGATTCTTCGGCTTCTCCATCGCCATGATGGCCCGGATTTTCTTCGGGTTCGCCTCGATCCCTCGCTGGGAGATGAAGTAGCCAAGGAGCTATCCTGATGGGACGCCGAAGGCGCACTTTTCGGGATTGAGCTTGATCCTGTAGCGGTCGAGATTATCGAACGTCTCGTGGAGATCGTCGATGAGCGTTTTCGCTTCCCTGGTTTTGATAACTATGTCATCGACATAGACTTGGACGTTGCGACCGATCTGATCCTTCAGGCATGCCTGCATGCATCGCTGGTACGTGGCACCTGCGTTCTTTAGCCCGAAGGGCATTGTGTTGTTGCAGAACACTCCGAACGGTGTGATAAACGCCGTTTTCTCTTGATCTTTGACCTTGAGTCGAATCTGGTTGTAGCCTGATTAGGCTTCGAGGAAGGAGAGTTTCTCGCATCCTGCAGTCGAATCGATGATCTGGTCGATCCGAGGAAGAGGGAAGTGATCCTTTGGGTAGTGCTTGTTCAGCGACGTGAAGTCCACGCACATCCGCAGGATATCCGTGTCCTTCTTGGGAACCATCACTGTATTTGCGAGCCACTCGCTTTCTTTGATCTCCCTGATGAAGTATGCAGCGAGTAGCCTGTTTATTTCCATCCCGATGGCTTCGGCCCGTGGCTCGGACAGTCTCCGGATGGACTGCTTGACGGGCTTGGTGTCTGGAAAGACGTTGAGTGCGTGCTCGGCGAATTCCCTGGGAACTCCTGGCATGTCCGCAGGACACCAGGCGAAGATTTCCCAGCGCTCACGGAGGAATTCGACGAGCGCGCTTTCCTATGTAGGGCTGAGGTCATTGGCGATTAGCGCCGTCTTGGAGGCATCCGTCGGATGGACCTGCACCTTCTTTGTGTTGACGGTGGAGTCGAAGGACATGTCAGGTGCGTTTTGTCGTGCGACTGGGGGTGCCCCATTGTTCATCACCTCGCGGAGCGTTACAAGTTCCTCCTGCATGCGAATGATTGGGAGATTCTGTTGAAGTCCCTGTCGCATTGGTTCGATCGGGTGAAGCTCCCGTGGACTGTGATGACGCCCTTTGGTCCTGTTATCTTGAGTAGCAGGTATGCGTAATGTGGGACAGCCAAGAACCTTGTGAATGCTACACGCCAGAGGATGGCGTGGTATTGTGTTGGCCAGTCCACCACTTCGAATTCGAGCCGCTCGAGTCGGAAGTTGTCCGGCTTGCCGAAGATGACGTCGAGCCATATTTTGCCCAGGGGGAATATGCCCTTTCCTGGGACGATGCCGTGGAACGTTGTGTCTGAATATTCCAGGCTGTACTGCGGGATCCGCATTGCTGCTAGAGTACTTGCGAACATCAGGTTGATGCCGCTGCCGCCGTCCATGAAGACGCGGCTCATCTCGAAACCTCCGATCTGCGCCTCCAGCACCAGGGCAACATGACCTGGGCGAGGGATCTGGCAAGGGTGATCCGAACTACTGAACGTGATGCAGGACTATGATCCGCTGAGGTACTCAGGGATGGCGGGTGGAGTTGACACGGCCAGGTTGATCTGACGGGTGATTTTCTTCTGCACCCTATTGGTGGGGCGCCACTTCTGGATCACTAGTGCTCCTTTCGGCGGGGGATACCCGTTCCCAGCGTTGTTTTGTGCTGGTGCGGCTGGTTGGTTCAGGCCTCCTACAGGTGGAGGTGGAGGATCTCCATGTGCTATCTCACCTAGCGCAGGTGCTTTCCCGAATCCAGGAAGTGGAGCTTGCTGCCTCATCTGGACCATGCTTTCGCTGAGCTTTCGGAACTCGCGGCAGTCCTTGAGCATGTGGCTTGCCTTTTTCTTGCCATCTTGCTTGTCTATGTAGAAGTGGATGGTGCATGGACCCGAAAGCTTTTCGTATGCTGAGGGTGCGTTGTCGCGATCGCGGCGCTGCCACGACTGTGCTGGGCGCCCTCCATCGCGGAAGTTTCCTCCGCGGTATCCTCCGCTGTTGCGATTGGTGTCGTTGCGGCGGTCGGCGTAGCCGGCCGTGACCATGTCGGGTCCATCGCGATCATCATAGATGCGCGATCTTATCTTGCTATGGCGCTCTCGTCGTCGGCCGTAGTCGTCCTCTTCCTCTGAGTGTGCCCGGTGGACGGAATCTTTGCCGTCAGCCCACCTGTTGGCGATGTCCATGATGTGGTTGAGTGTCTTGGGCTTGACGCGCCCAAGCTCCTCCTTGAAGTCTTGGCGCTTGACGCCGTCCTTGAAGGCGTCGATGGCACTCTCTTCGGAGATGTGCGCTACGGAGTTCTTGGTGTTGGACCAACGTAGTATGTACGAGCGAATGGATTCGCCCGTTCGTTGAGTGCAGGCCCGCAACTCCTCGATTGAGGAAGACCTCTTGCTGGTGCCTTTGAAGTTTCGGATGAAGCTGTAAGCTAGCTCCTCCCAGCTTCGGATGGACCCTGAAGATAGGCTGCTGAGCCAGATCCCGGTTGCACCTGTCAGCTGCAGCTGAAGGAATTGCATGGCGGTTTCCTTGTTTCCGCCGTGCAATATGACAGATGACAGGTGGTCGCTGAGCCATTCCTTTGGGTCTTGTGTGCCGTCGAACTTCGGAGTATCCGAAGGAAGCTTGAAATTTCATAGCATCTTTGTTTGTCGAACAGATCTGCTGAACCATCGGACTCCGCGGAGTTCTCCTTCGTCTTCGTCCATCTCGGATTCAGACGAGCATTAGCGCTTGGCTCGCGATTTGTCGATTTTGCATTGTGTGAGCGCGTCCCTGGCGTCGTAATCGCGGTTGCGATGGCGCGAACTCTTGATCCTTCGAGGAAGGTCATGGTCCTCTTCTTCAGATGACGGGGTGGGGCTGCGGTCGAACCTGACCGGAGCTTTCTTCTTCGGCTCCGTAGGAGCATCCTGGTGGAGCGTGGCTCTGACGAGTCCAAGTCTGGTAAGTGTGGACTTGTGCACGGCTCTTTTCGGGTCCCCCTCCGGAGGAGGGTGTGACGCTAGGTACGCGGTGGCTGCCATGATCGCAGCCTGTGGCGTTTTCGGGATGACTTTGCCGTCGGCGTCCATCTCCATGAAGGATGCGTGGAGGGTTCGGGTCACCTCACGGCGCTCCTTAGGATCCATGTTCTCCATCCTAGAGCGGTGTTTGTTGCCTTGGTTGCCGTTCGTGCTGGAGCCGATGCCCATGGCGGAGAGCGCAACTCATTGCGCGCTGGACTCTGAGGCTGCTTGCTTGCGTTTTTCAAGCACCTCCTGCATCTTGACCTGCTTCTTGTGCTCCTCAATCAGGAGCAGATGGTAGGCCATCAGCAGATCCCGTGAGGAGTCTGCAGGCAGGACTATGTCTCCCGCCACGGCGTCGTATGCCTGGGCCCATCCTTCTTTGCTAAGGCAGATGACATGGCCGTTGTTGTCCCCTTCGGGTGGGGGGACTGGCTTCTTCTGTTTCCGCCGTTTCGATCTGGCGGGTTAGGTGTCGGGTTGGGCGGCGGGTTGGGCGCCTGCTGATCCACGTCGCTCTGGATGACTACGGCGCATTGGTAGCGCTCGTAGATCGGTCCGCTGCTGCCGCAGCTTTCGGATCCGGAACCGTAGGTCCCTTCATCCGACGGCGGGTTACACAGATCGGAGTTGCAGCTGCTGCTGTCGTAGGATTCATCTGTTGATGACGATGTGCGTAGCACGGGGTGTGGGGCCCATGAAGCAGGCCTGATTGATGGTAGGGGCACCCGCTCGGGGAGGCGTAGGGTGCCAGTTTTCCCCACCTGAAAGCAGAAGCTCCCGAACAGGATCTCGAGTCCGTCGCCTACGGGCTCAAAGTCCTTCATGGTGGCCGGCGAGTGGGCGGTATAGTCGAAAGCGCCGAAGAGGAGGTGACTCTCCGTCGCCGCAGAGTTGTAGATCGTTCGGGTTGGGACCGTCACGATCGCACAATCAGCATCCCCAGTTCCCACAGACGGCGCCAATTGACGAGGTTTGATCTCATCAATGGCCATTGTTATGGACTTGGGTTTTGGAGAAGATGGGGATGCTGGAGATCGCAGAACGGTTATCAAACAAGCGACACGGGACACGAGGTTTACCCAGGTTCAGGCCCCCGGAGGGAAAACCCTACTCCTGCTTGTCTACTCTTGATTACGGCGGAAACGGTGATTACAGGGGTGCGCAGATGCAATCTGGCGTGGAGGTGTGTATGCGAAAGTATGAGTCGAGAGATCTAGGTCGTGCCCTCCTGGCCTTTATATAGACTTAGGCAGGTCCTGGGCATAGACCTAGTCGGTTACAGGTTCTAGGGTTTTACCCCTTTTGAATTTCCTATCTACTCTAGTCTTGCTCTCCAAGGATCCGAAGGCGTCATGGGCCTTGGCCACCCGAAAGTCTTCATGGGACGGCGTATATTTGCCGTGGGCCTTCCTTGGGCTGGACCAGGTATGCTGAGATCATGTACCCGCGGGGTATAACCATGTCAGGAGCTGCAGCTGCTAGACACCCCAGACATGACACAGTCATGGACGATGCACATCAACGGCTCCAAGCGTGAAGCGGGAGCAGGAGCCGGGGTCATACTGACCTCCCCGCAGGGCAATAAGATGAAGTACGTCCTCCGGATGAAGTTTTGAGCTTCCAACAACGAGGCAGAATATGAGGCCCTCATCCACGACATGCGGATGGCCAAGATCTGCAGCGCAACACGCTTCGTCATCTACGGTGACTCCAACCTCGTCGTCTAGCAGACGATGAATGAGTGCGATGCACACGCCGCCAACATGATCGCGTACCGCGCACTCTACAACGCACTCGAAGGAGGCTTCGACGGCTGCGAGCTTCGGCACGATGGTAGAGAAAGCAACGAAGAGGCCGACAGACTCGCCAACATCGGCTCCACCTGCGCACGGGTGCCACCAGGTGTGTTCCTCGAACAGATCTGCGTGCCATCCATAAAACGGAAATTCCCAAAGGGATCACCCGAAGAAGCATAACACTCGGGGGCTGCACTACCCGAAGGACAGGAAGGACCCGAAAAGCTAGACACAGAGGTCGCTGTGGTCAACCTGATGCAGGTCATGGTAGTCAAAGAAACTTGGACACGGCCATACCTCAGGTATCTGATAGCCGGAGAACTACCTGATAGCCCGACAGATGCCCGGCGCTTATCTCGCTAGTCCAAGGCCTTTACAATCATCAATGGTGAGTTGTACAAGTGCAGCATTTTGGGTGTACTCCAAAGGTGTACTCCATGAGGGCATCTGCGGCCATCATGCAGGCAGCCGCTCCCTTGTCGCCAAAGCTCTACGATCTGGATTCTACTGGCCAACGGCCATGAACGACGCCAAGGACATCGTCCGAAGATGCAACGGGTGCCAAAGGTTCGCCGACAAAACACACGCACCCGGATCAGAACTCAGGCCCATACCTTTGGCCTGGCCCTGCGCCCAGTGGGTCCTCGACATGATCGGCAAGCTACCAAGGTCCTCAAAAGGAGGTCACGTCTACCTCCTGGTCGCAGTCGACAAATTCACTAAGTGGATTGAGGCCATGCCAGTCACTAACCAAAAGGGCAAAACTACCGTCAAGTTCTTTGAATACATTGTCTACAGGTTCGGCGTGCCACACAACATCATCACCGACAATGGGTCGAACTTCATCTCCAAAGAATTCCAGGACTTCAGCGAAGACCTCAGAATCAACATCACATACGCCTCTGTGGCGCACCCGCAAACAAATGGGCAGGTCGAGAAGGCCAACGGCCTCGTCGGTGCTGGCATCAAGAAGCGCCTAATGAGCCCACTCGAGCGACTTGCGGGTGCCTGGACACAAGAGCTACCTTCGGTACTATGCAGCCTACGCACAACGCCAAACAGCTCAAACGGCTACACGCCTTTCTTCATGGTGCACGGAGCCGAAGCCGTGCTACCAGCAGAAGTACGCCATAAGGCCCCACGGGTCGTCGCTTACAGCAAAGCCGAATCGACGGCTGCACTCGAACACGCCGTCGATACACTCGACGAAGCGCGCGACATAGCAGCGGCTCGATCAGCGGTGTACCAACAGAGTCTCCGCAACTACCATAGCCGATGGCTGCGCCCAAGGTCCTTCGTCGAAGGAGACCTGGTCCTACGACTCAAGCAAGAGCGACCGAAGAAATTCGAGTCACCATGGGAAGGACCCTACATTGTCACTGAAGTCATCCCAGGTGGCGCCTATCGCCTCAAGCACGTGGAGTCTGGAGTCGCATACTCCAACCCATGGAACGCCGCATAGCTGCGACGCTTCTACCCCTAGCTGCCCTCCTCTTTTACTTTCAATAAGGCTATTCAGCCAAGGCTACTCAGCCGAACAATGTACCTCCTCCATTACGATATGAATAAAGCTAAGTGTCTCGCCCTAAAATTTTGTTTACTATTTCACATTTTACTCCATGCCACAAACGCACTCGGGGGCTCCCCCCACCTCACGACTCTGTCGACTGAGGATACCACGTGTACACCTGAGTAGCTGACCACGTCAGGCTAACGAAAAGGACACGTATACAAACAAAGCACTACGTGATAAAACAACAACCAAACACTTACAACAAAGGGCAAAATACGCCCAACCAAATATATACAAATTTTACATCTATCTTTTCTACAGGTACTACCTATTCTGAAGAATAACCTAAGCACGCTGCTCAGACAGATCTACGATCTGTTCGGCATACTGCCTTACAGCCGCATAATGTGGACGCATATCCCACTCGCCACCATCTGGCCGAAGAGGCGGCCCAGCCGCTACAACAGACAGATCTACATCAGGACGATATAACCGCACAAGGGAGAGTGCAGCCTTCACCCCCGTGACGAGCTGATGCCGCACCAGTTCCCTGACACGATGCGCACTCCGAAACTTCGACAGCAGGCCAGAGAGAGTTGATGGCGCATCATCTAGCAGGAACATTACATGCAGAACCGACGCCAGCGAAGACTTCACTTGACGCAACACCCGCGATACCTGGTGGACACGATCCTGCACTGTCGCAAGGACTAGGGCACGATCACGGTCCATCCAGAAAAACCCGCCGGCCTCCATGTCCTGCTGAGTCAAGCAATTGATCCGCACAGCAACACGCTCCTTTTCCTCCCTCAGAGCTAGGTTAGCACCTGGAAAACTTGCAAAGAGTAAGGTGAAAGGCCAACAGGCACATCCGAAGTAATGGGCAACAGTTCAAAAAACTCACACTCCAGCTGTTCGGAGAAACGAAGCAACTCCACCATCAAATATTCCTCTCGGGCAGCGCCTCGCTCCGCCTTCGACTTCCAAACATCAGCATGGCCACGCACTCCAAGCAATTCCCTCTCAAGACTACGGATGCGGTCTCGAAGAAACACGAGCTGCGATGCACCATCCAAGGATGGCCGCAGCTGTGTCGCGGATGAAGTGTCAACAGGGTCATCACCCGAAGGATCCTAGAGTAAAAGAATACAAGGATATGAACAAGGTGTTGGAATTATGCCCTAGAGGCAATAATAAATATGTTATTATTATAATTCTTGTTCATGATAATGTTTATATTCCATGCTAGAATTGTATTAAGCGGAAACTTTAATACTTGTGTGGTTTGTGAACAACACCGTGTCCCTAGTATGCCTCTATGGACTAGCTCATTGATTAATGATGGTTAAGGTTTCCTAACCATGGACATGAGTTGTCAATTAATAATGAGATCATATCATTGGGAGAATGATATGGTGGACAGACCCAAACTAAGCGAAGCAATTAGATCGTGTCATCGTGTTCGTCTTTGCGAAGCTTTTCTTATGTCAAATATTGTATTCCTTAGACCATGAGATAATACAACTCCCTGGTATCAGAAGAAAGCTTTGAGGTCATCAAACGTCATCCTATGAGAGGGTGATCATAAAGGTGTCTCTCAGGTGATCGGAAAGTATCTGTTGGGTTGTATGTATCGAGATGGGATTTGTCCCTCCCAAGTCGGAGAGATATACTTTGGGCCCACTCGGTAATCGATATCAACACCGCTTGCAAGCATGTGGTTAAGGAGTTAATCACAAAGTGATATCGGATTACAGAACGAGTAAAGTACTTGCTGTGAACGAGATTGAACTAGGTATGACGGTACCGACGATCAAATCTCGGGCAAGTAAAATATCGCGAGACGAAGGGAATATATATATGGGATTGATTGAATACTGGCATCGTGGTTCATCCGATATGATCATCGATGAATGTGTGGGAGTTAATATGGGTTTCCAGACCCCGCTGTTGATTATTGATAGAAGATCATGTCTGCATATTCTCGAACCCGCAGGGTCACACACTTAACGTGTCTCGACGCTAGGATAGATTGGATAATTGGTTTATGAGTTTTTGTTCGGAGTCTCGGATGGGATCTGGGACATCACGAGAGGTTCCGGAGTGGTCCGGAGAATAAGATTCATATAAGGCAGTGCAGTTTTTGGAGTTCAGAATTGTTCCGGGTTAATCGGTATTGTACCGGAAGCTTCTAGAACCTTCCGGAAGGGGACCAACGTGGCCCCACCTTCCGGGAGGGGGCATGGGCCTATGAGGGAGTGCCCTGGCCGCATTGGGCTAGGGGCATAAGGCCCCATAGGGCCCAGCCGGCCAAGAGAGGTTTAAACTCTAGATAGAGCTTCTAGAAGGGGGGGTTTCCTTGCCCCCCACTCTTCCTCCTTGGGGCCGCCGACCTTGGCTTGGGGGAGGGGCTAGGGCTGCGCCCACCCCTCTATATATAGAGGGCTGGGGGTGCACCAACCCCACACACCTTCCCCTCCAACCCTAGCCGCCCTGCTGCCCTCCTCTCCCCCTCCCGACTGCTTGTAGGCGAAGCCCTGCTGCAGAAATTCTCCACCAATTGCACCGCGCCGTCGCGTTGTAGATCCAACCCATCTCTCCACCATACTTGCTGGACCGAGGAAGGAGGAGACGTCGAGGTGCTGCACGTGTGCATCTCACGGAGGCACCGCCACTTGTGGTGCTAGATCGGATCGGATCGCGAGGAGGAGAAGCGAGTACGACTACATCACCCACGTTCCGACGAACGTTCCGCTGTGCGAATCTTCAAGGGTATGAAGATCTAATCCAATCTCTCTCGTTGTTTGCATCTCCTAGATTAGATCTTGGCTTTCCCTCTGTTCGCATCCGTAGAAAATTTTGATTTACTATGCCGCGAAACCCTTCAGTGGTATCAGAGCTAGATCTATGCGTAGATGTGTTTCACGAGTAGAACGCAACATGGTTGTTGCGGGCGTTGATGTTTTCTGTTGCAAGCCTCTTGTTTGTGTTCTTCTTATGACGCGGGATAGTGAGATTGAAGCGGTCCAGGCCAACCTTACGCGGCGTCGTTCGCGAGACCGGCTCCGCACTTGACGTGTGGCTTGTTCCACACATGCGGCTGGTGGATGTCAGTTTCTCTCACTATAGTTGTCATGGGATTAACACCGGAGTTTGGCAACCATAATATCACCGTTGTGGCTTTCCGTAGGTAAGAATCGTTCTTAGCATCTACTCCCATAAGCCACGTAAAACATGCAACAACAAAGTAGAGGCGTCTAACTTGTTTTTGCAGGGAGTGTTTTCTGTGATATGGTATGGCCCAAGATGTGATGTGTATATTGTATGCGATGATCATGTTTTGTAATGTTTCACGACTTGCATGTCGATGAGTACACAACCGACAGGAGCCATATGGTTGTCTTTATAATTGTGTATGACCTGCGAGTCAACTTCTTATACGCCATGTAATAGCTTTACTTTATCGCTAAGTAGTTAGCAATAGTTGCAGTTGCTATTCGTGGTGGAGGCAATCATGGTGGAGTGATTGAGATCATGCCGGAACGCACAAGATGGAGATCATTGCGCGAAGATTGGCTATACCATGTCACATAAAGTTATATGCAAGTGATGTTTATCCTTTTATGTATCTTATTATGCTTAGGTCGCGACGGTAGCATTATAAGATGATTCCTCACTTAAAGATCAAGATAAAAACTGTGTTCTCCCCAAGTATGCACCGTTGCAAAAGTTCGTCGTGTCCAAGCATCACGTGATGATCGGGTGCTATAGACTCTACGCTCACATACAACGGGTGCAAGCCAGTTTTGCACACGCGGAAATACTTGGTTCTAACTTGACGAGCCTAGCATGTACAGACATGGCCTCAGAACACAAGAACCGAAAGGTTAAGCATGAGTCATATGAATGATATGATTGACACTTCGTTGTCCACCATTGAAACCACATCTCTTCTCGTGATGATCGGATTAGGTGTGGTGAATTTGGATCGTGTTCACTAAACAACTAGAGGGATGTTGAATTTAGTGGGAGTTCATCTAGTAATTTGATTAAGTTGAACTATTTATCATGAACATAGTCTAAATTGTACTTGCAAATACTGTAGATCACATGGCCAAGTCCAACTTCAACTTCAACGTTTTTGCTGAGATAGAAAAGCTTAGAAACAATGGGTCTAACTTCACCAAATGGTTCCGCATTCTGAGAATCATTCTCGCTGGCGGACAAAAGGACTATGTCCTTGAGAAAGCGCTAGGTGACGCCCCTGCTGTAGATGCGCCGGCTGATGAAAAAGCTGTTTATCAGTCGTGCAAGGATGATTATGATTTGATTAAGATCGCCATGTTGTATGCTATGGAATCGGATCTTCAAAATCGTTTTGAGGAGTTCGCCGGGCCCTTTGAGATTCTCGAGGAGCTGAAAACATGTTTCAGACTCAAGCCCGTTCTGAGAGATATGAGATCTCTAAGAAATTCTTTAACTACAAGATGGAGGAAGGGAGTTCCGTTAGTGAGCACGCCATTAAGATGTCGGGCTACACTCAACGCCTTGAGAAACTGGACTGCAAGATTCCAGAGGAGCTCAAGATTGACACTCCTAGCTGCAAAAGTTTTGTAGTTGATCACAATCAGATTGGTTCCACTGATATGATCACTGAGCTCTTTGCTAAGATGAAAGTAGCGGAGGTGAACATCAAAAAGAATAATCATGTGTTGATGGTCAACAAGCCCCCCACCTTTAAGAAAGGTAAGGGTGCAAGGAAGCCCTTCAAGAAAGGCGGCGGCAAGCGCGTTGCCCCTGCTGAGAGGAAGCTCAGGTCTGGTCCTAAGCCGGACACTGAGTGCTTCTATTGCAAGGACAAGGGTCACTGGAAGCGCAACTGTCCGAAGTACTTAGCGGACAAGAAGGCTGGCACCATCAAAGGTATATTTGATATACATGTTATTGATGTTTTCCTTACTAGCCCTCGTTGTAGTGCCTGGGTATTTGATACCGGTTCAGTTGCTAATATTTGTAACTCGAAACAGGAGCTACGGAATAGATGGCGGCTTGCGAGGGATGAGGTGACGATGCGCGTTGGCAACGGATCAAGAGTTGATGTGATGGCCGTCGGCACGCTCTCCTTAGTTTTACCTTCGGGATTAGTTTTAAACCTTAATAAGTGTTATTATGTGCCTGTGTTGAGCATGAACATTATTTCTGGATCGTGTTTATTGCAAGACGGTTATTCATTTAAATCGGAGAATAATGGTTGTTCTATTTATATGAGTAACATCTTTTATGGTCATGCACCTATTGTGAATGGTTTATTTCTTCTAAATCTCGAAAGGGATGAAACACACATCCATAACATTGAGGCTAAGAGATGCAAAGTAGATAGTGATAATACTACTTATTTGTGGCACTGTCGTCTAGGTCATATTGGTGTAAAGCGCATGAAGAAACTCCATTCTGATGGACTTTTGGAGTCTCTTGATTTTGAATCATTTGACACATGCGAACCATGCCTCATGGGCAAGATGATCAAAACACCGTTCTCCGGTATGATGGAGCGAGCAACGGACTTGTTGGAAATCATACATACCGATGTATGCGGACCGATGAGTGTTTCGACGCGCCGTGGATATCGCTATTTTCTCACTTTTACCGATGACTTAAGTAGATATGGGTATATCTATTTAATGAAACATAAATTTGAAACATTTGAAAAGTTCAAAGAATTTCAGAATGAAGTGGAGAACCATTGTAACAGAAAGATTAAGTTTCTACGATCCGATCGTGGAGGTGAATATTTGAGTTATGATTTTCTCACGCATCTTAAAGCAAGCGGAATCGTTTCGCAACTCATGCCACCCGGAACACCACAGCGCAATGGTGTGTCTGAACGCCGGAATCGAACCCTATTAGATATGGTCCGATCAATGATGTCTCTTACTGATTTGCCGTTATCATTTTGGGGTTATGCATTAGAAACCGCTGCATTCACTTTAAATAGGGCTCCATCTAAATCCGTTGAGACGACACCGTATGAACTGTGGTTTGGTGCTAAACCTAAGTTGTCGTTTCTTAAAGTTTGGGGATGCGAAGCTTACGTCAAGAAGTTGATGCCGGACAAGCTCGAACCCAAAGCGGAGAAATGCGTCTTCATAGGATACCCTAAGGAAACTATTGGGTATACCTTCTATCACAGAACCGAAGGCAAAGTGTTTGTCGCAAAGAACGGTTCCTTTCTTGAGAAGGAGTTTCTCTCGAAAGAAGTGAGTGGGAGGAAAGTAGAGCTAGACGAGGTTATTGAACCTTCTCTTGAATTGGAGAGTAGCGCAGCACCTGAAATTGTTCCAGTGCCGCCTGCACCAACAATAGAGGAAGCTAATGACAAGGATCATGAAGCTTCGTACGATGCTGCTACTGAACGTCGCAGGTCGACAAGGTCGCGTGCCCCTCCTGAGTGGTACGGCAACCCTGTCTTGACTGTCTTGTTAGAACAAGACAGTGAACCTACGAACTATGAGGAAGCGATGATGAGCCCAAACTCTGAGAAATGGCTAGAAGCCATGAAATCCGAATTGGGATCCATGAGCGAAAACCAAGTATGGACTTTGGTGGACCCTCCTAGCGACCGAAAGGCCGTTGAGTGCAAATGGATTTTCAAGAAGAAAACGGACGTAGATGGTAATGTTACCGTCTATAAAGCACGGCTTGTCGCGAAAGGTTTTCGACAAGTTCAAGGTGTTGACTACGATGAGACTTTCTCTCCCGTAGCGATGTTTAAGTCCATTCGGATTCTATTAGCAATTGCTGCGTTTCATGATTATGAAATATGGCAGATGGATGTCAAGACTGCTTTCCTCAATGGCAACATTGATGAAGAGTTGTATATGATGCAACCCGAAGGTTTTGTCGATCCTAAGGATGCTGATAAAGTATGCAAACTTCAGCGTTCCATTTATGGACTGAAGCAAGCATCTCGGAGTTGGAACCTTCGTTTTGATCAAGTGATAAAGAGCTTTGGATTTGTTCCAAATAGCTACGAAGCTTGTATCTACAAGAAAGTGAGTGGGAGATCGGTGACGTTTCTGGTATTATCTGTGGATGACATATTGATTATCGGAAATGACATCAACATGCTTAACGATGTAAAGAGTTATTTGAACAAGTGTTTTTCAATGAAAGACCTAGGTGAAGCTGCTTATATATTGGGCATCAAGATCTATAGAGATAGACAAAGACGCCTGATAGCTTTAAGCCAGAGTACATACCTAGACAATGTTCTGAAAAGGTTCAGAATGGATAAGGCAAAGAAAGGTTCGGTGCCTATGTTGTCAGGTAAGATATTGAGCAAGGCTCAGTGTCCAGCTACGGTAAATGATAGGGAAGCTATGAGCAAAGTTCCTTATGCCTCGGCCATAGGTTCCATCATGTATGCCATGCTGAGTACTAGACCGGATGTGTCCAATGCTCTTAGTTTGACGATCAGATATCAAAGTGATCCAGGAGTGGAACACTGGACAGCCGTGAAGAACATCCTAAAGTACCTAAATAGGACTAAAGAAATGTTCTTAGTCTATGGGGGTGATGAACAGCTTGTCGTAAAAGGTTACGTCGACGCTAGTTTTGACACCGACAAGGATGATTCTAAATCTCAGACAGGATACGTGTATATTTTGAATGGAGGAGCTGTGAGCTGGAGAAGCTGCAAGCAAAGTGTGATCGCGGGATCTACAGTAGAAGCGGAATACATGGCTGCTACAGAAGTGTCAAGTGAAGGAGTTTGGATCAGGAACTTCATCACTGAGCTTGGCGTGGTTCCAAGTGCATTGGACCCACTGGAGATATTGTGTGACAACACTGGCGCCATAGCACTCGCTAAGGAACCAAGATATCATCCAAAGACCAAGCATATCAACCGCAAGTTTCATATAATCCGAGATTATATAGCAGATGGAGATCTGAAGATTAGCAAAGTACATACAGATCTGAATGTCGCAGATCCGTTGACTAAACCTCTTCCGCGTGCAAAACATGATCAGCACCTCAGTGCCATGGGTGTGAGATTGTTGCCAAATGTAAACTAGATTATTGACTCTAGTGCAAGTGGGAGACTGTTGGAATTATGCCCTAGAGGCAATAATAAAGATGTTATTATTATAATTCTTGTTCATGATAATGTTTATATTCTATGCTAGAATTGTATTAAGCGGAAACTTTAATACTTGTGTGGTTTGTGAAAAACACCGTGTCCCTAGTATGCCTCTATGGACTAGCTCATTGATTAATGATGGTTAAGGTTTCCTAACCATGGACATGAGCTGTCAATTAATAATGAGATCATATCATTGGGAGAATGATATGGTGGACAGACCCAAACTAAGCGAAGCAATTAGATCGTGTCATCGTGTTCGTCTTTGCGAAGCTTTTCTTATGTCAAATATTGTATTCCTTAGACCATGAGATAATACAACTCCCTGGTATCAGAAGAAAGCTTTGAGGTCATCAAACGTCATCCTATGAGAGGGTGATCGGAAAGTATCTGTTGGGTTGTATGTATCGAGATGGGATTTGTCCCTCCCAAGTCGGAGAGATATAATTCGGGCCCACTCGGTAATCGATATCAACACCGCTTGCAAGCATTTAGTTAAGGAGTTAATCACAAAGTGATATTGGATTACAGAACGAGGAAAGTACTTGCTGTGAACGAGATTGAACTAGGTATGACGGTACCGACGATCAAGTCTCGGGCAAGTAAAATATCGCGAGACGAAGGGAATATATATATGGGATTGATTGAATCCTGGCATCGTGGTTCATCCGATATGATCATCGATGAATGTGTGGGAGTCAATATGGGTTTCCAGACCTCGCTCTTGATTATTGATAGAAGATCATGTCTGCATATTCTCGAACCCGCAGGGTCACACACTTAACGTGTCTCGACGCTAGGATAGATTGGATAATTGGTTTATGAGTTTTTGTTCGGAGTCTCGGATGGCCAAGAGAGCTTCTCGTGATGTCCCATTGGGCTAGGGGCATAAGGCCCCATAGGGCCCAGCCGGCCACACACTTAACGTGTCTCGACGCTAGGATAGATTGGATAATTGGTTTATGAGTTTTTGTTCGGAGTCTCGGATGGGATCTGGGACATCACGAGAGGTTCCGGAGTGGTCCGGAGAATAAGATTCATATAAGGCAGTGCAGTTTTTGGAGTTCAGAATTGTTCCGGGTTAATCGGTATTGTACCGGAAGCTTCTAGAACCTTCCGGAAGGGGACCAACGTGGCCCCACCTTCCGGGAGGGGGCATGGGCCTATGAGGGAGTGCCCTGGCCGCATTGGGCTAGGGGCATAAGGCCCCATAGGGCCCAGCCGGCCAAGAGAGGTTTAAACTCTAGATAGAGCTTCTAGAAGGGGGGGTTTCCTTGCCCCCCACTCTTCCTCCTTGGGGCCGCCGGCCTTGGCTTGGGGGAGGGGCTAGGGCTGCGCCCACCCCTCTATATATAGAGGGCTGGGGGCGCACCAACCCCACACACCTTCCCCTCCAACCCTAGCCGCCCTGCTGCCCTCCTCTCCCCCTCCCGACTGCTTGTAGGCAAAGCCCTGCTGCAGAAATTCTCCACCAATTGCACCGCGCCGTCGCGTTGTAGATCCAACCCATCTCTCCACCATACTTGCTGGACTGAGGAAGGAGGAGACGTCGAGGTGCTGCACGTGTGCATCTCACGGAGGCACCGCCACTTGTGGTGCTAGATCGGATCGGATCGCGAGGAGGAGAAGCGAGTACGACTACATCACCCACGTTCCGACGAACGTTCCGCTGTGCGAATCTTCAAGGGTATGAAGATCTAATCCAATCTCTCTCGTTGTTTGCATTTCCTAGATTAGATCTTGGCTTTCCCTCTGTTCGCATCCGTAGAAAATTTTGATTTACTATGCCGCGAAACCCTTCACAAGGAGCACAGAACTCGGAAATTCATTATGTATAGCAAAAGCCACTACGTGGAACAAGGATTGTTCATCGAACTAATTACAACAAAATAAGGTAAAACTATCCTACTACTACGAAGCTGCATCCTGAGTAGCCTCGAAGCCGGACTGCCTCGCCTTAGTCTCCCCCTGCTGCCTCAGCGCGTACTTGGCCAGCAGGTCAATCAACTTCGGCCCATAACGCTTACAGCGAGCAACATAGATGGCGAAGGCTACCTCGGATCCGTCAGCAGCCATCGGCATCCGGGAGGTGACCTGAGGAAGATCCAGCTCAGCTCCAGACGCCAAGGCCATGGCCAACACAACAGATGCACCGATGCCTTTCTGCTTGCGCTTGTACGTCGCAGGCGCTTCGGCTGACAGCGCATCCTCCAAGGCATCGACATCTTCGAGGGCCACGCCCTTGGGGACGAGCTCCTTGTAGAAGCGCCCAAGGACCTCCTTGGCCTTGGCAAGCAAGCTGACAACGGTACTACAGCGGTCTTTGACCGCCACAGCAACATCATCTAGAGCACTTCCATGCTCCAGAGCACCGCGATCAAACTCGATGCCCGCGGCATCTAAAGAAACAAAGGAAGCAGCATAAATAAAAGCACTACAAGGAAAGACAAGGAAGCCGAAAGGGGAAGGCGAAGAAACTCACCCGAAACAGCCTTGGCAGCTGCCATCAGCTTGCCGGCCACCTCTTTCTCGCGCGAAGCTGTGGCGGTGGCGAGCTGCTCCTCACGGTCCGTAGCCTCCTGCTGCAGGTGCTCCTTGGCCTCGGCCGCGTTGGCTAGCTCCAGCTCAAGGCGTTGCTTCGCACCAACGGTGACCTCGGCTTTCTTCTCCGCCTGCCCAAGGCTCTTTTTGAGAGCATCAAGCTTGCAGAGAGAGGTATTGTGGTCCTCTGCAGTTAGCAACACGCCTATTAGATCGAAGGACCAAAACATACATAAAGAAGCAAAAAGACTAAGTCGTAAACAAACATTGAAGCTGTTTGAAGCTAGCCTCCAATGCCTGGTGCCGCTGCACCAGCTGGTTGGCGCCTTGCACAAAAGGCTACAAAAGGAACCACTCTTCAAAAGAACGGCTGGGGGGCTATGCCCAAAATAACGAGCAGAAGCACGTTACACATACGAAAAACGCCCGGGGGCTCCCCCCGAGACAAGAAGCAAAAAACAAGGATCAACAGATCATCCGAAAAGGCTCGGGGGCTCCCCCCGCGGCAGAAAACAAAAATTACTTACGTGGTTAGACGGCGAATCCGAAGGTCCGCTCGCAGTCTTCTGAGGGACAACTACCCGATCCTCCTGCGGGGAAGGGTTCGGAGCAGCACCCTCAGAGGTGGCCACCGTCTGACGAGGAGGAGGAGGCACAACCTTCGACTCCCCCATCATCTCCCAAGCGTCATCACTGGAGGAGCCGTCGGAGGAGCGGCTACAAAATAAAAATAAGCAAAGCTCAAAAGAAAATAGACAAGAGAAAGCAAAAATGGACTGAGGAAACTTACGAGTCGAGATCACTCAAGTCGAAGACAGGAGGGGTTTTCCTGCCCTTCTTCTCTTCTTTCTTCTCTTCCTTCTTTTCTTCCTTCTTTCGCTTCGCCGGCGGGTGCGGTGCCACAGCCCGCACGGGAACGGCAAGAATTGGAGAAGAAGAGCCCCCATGCCCGTCACTGTGACGCTCAAGGCCCAATGGGTTCCTAGGCGTTGGCGGAGTCGAGGAATCTGACGATTCGCTGGAGCTCCTCGTCCACTTGCGAGTGTGATCCTCGCTCGACTCATTGGCCTCTTCAGACGGAGATCGCGCCGACGGCAGCTCGGACATGGAATCCACCACCTCATTGTTCGGAGAATCCGGGAATACTTCGGGCAATGGAGGGGACATGCCTGGCACCTTGAATTCCTGCGCAAAAGATAGCAAAAATTTCAGTACAGAAGGTGGAAAGACAATCCCTAAGTCGAATTACGCCAGCATATGTTCCGGATTCGAGTCGAGGGACTCGAATCTGAAGAAGATCATGTTGTTTTGTCCTAAGACAGTTAACTGACCCTGATCCATCAGGAGAGTCAGGCACACACATCAACAATCCCTACACATTTCTCTTGAAAGACAGAGAAAGTTGCACCCGGAGGATTGAAGAGTCCTTAGCCGAATCTGCGATTCAACTGAACACTCGGGGGCTACTGACATGGTTATACCCTGCGGGTACACGACTTCAGCATACCTAGTCTAGCCCAAGGAAGGCCCACGACAAATATACGCCGGCCCATGAAGATTTTCGGGTGGCCAGGGCCCATGACGCCTTCGGATCCTTGGAGAGCAAGACTAGAGTAGATAGAAAATTCAAAGGGGTAAACCCTAAAACCTGTAACCGTCTCGATCTGTGCCTAGGACCTGCCTAACTCTATATAAAGGCTAGGAGGGCACAGCGAGGAGCACACCTCATACCTTCGCATGCACACCTCCACACGGGATTGCATCTGTGCACCCTTGTAACCTTCGGTTCCGTCGTAATCAAGATCAGACAAACAGGAGTAGGGTTTTCCCTCCGGGGGCCTGAACCTGGGTAAACGTCATGTCCCCATGTTCCTTGTTTGCTAACTGTTCCGCGATCTCCAGCATCCCCATCTTCTCCAAAACCCAAGTCCATAACAATGGGCATTGACGAGATTAAACCTCGTCAGTAACCTTTCTTTTCTCCGCCTCTAGGGCGGCGGTAGTCTTCTTGGAGGCTCCACCCTCCGTCTTCTTCTTCTTGCCTCTGTTGGCAGCATAAGAGGTGGAGCTCTTCCGCTTTCGCGCCAACGGGACCTCGTCGTCGGAAAGGACCATGACTTCCTTCATCTTTGGATCATAGATTTGGACAACCATGATATCCTCCTCTAGATCGCTGAGCTGTTAAGTGAAAACCCACAGTGTTAGATGAGATGTTAATGGCTAGACGGAAGAAATGGAGTATATGTCATACACGAAAAATAAATAGGTACCTTTGTGCACTTGCTCTCTACAAACATGTCATAGGTGATGGTGAAGCCACACTTCTTATCCTTCACCTTGACGATGTCCTTGAGATGGAGCTTGACGGAATCGCTCGAGAAATTGTCCTCGGAGATGCGAAGGCTATCCTTCCTCTCGTTGGTATACTCGTGCATCAACTTCAAGCGGTGCTGCATAGGTTGGATCCTCCTGACGAACCAGCACATGGCCAAGTCCAATCCGGTCAGACCCGTATCTATGAACCACTCTATCCGCCTTATAGCGCGGGAAGCATCGATGTCGGAGGGAAGGGAGGCCTAGGATCTCCATGTCGGGGCTTCAGCGGCAGCTCCATCGACGAAGTCCGGGTACGTCACTTCTCGGCCAGCCAGAGGGATATCTGGGCCGTAGAAGTATGTACGTTGCCAGTTCTTGTAGGACTCATGGCCGACGATGTCGGGGAACTGCCGGCCAGGCCGGATCTTAAAACTAATGGTGCCACAGTTCCTGAGCTCGTCCTTGCCGGCTCCGGCTCCGGTTTCGCGCTTGACGGTGAAAAAGTATATAAAGAGATCTAGCCTAGGCCTAATCCCTAAGTAACCCTCACAAAGCACCGTGTAGTTGCTAAGCGCGAGGATGCTATTGGGGGAGAGGTTCTGAGTCTGTACTCGGTAATGGTTGAGGACAACTAGGAAGAAATTGGAGATGGGCAGGGAGACGCCGCGTACCAGTTGGGCTTTGAGGTACACCTTTTCTCTGGCTTGGGAGAAGGAGTGACCAAGTCTACCGGCGCCGCCCGCCAGGCGAGCCCCTCCGTCATAGGGAGGTATCCCTTGATGATTATCTCCTTGATGTCGCAGTCCGTAATATCCGAACCGTGCCATTCGCCCTTGTGGGAGTCGTACTCCTCCTCTAGCAGCTCCAGCGCCGCTGGGTTATGGTCGCCGCCGGTGGCTTCGACCATCACGGATTTAGGGATCACCAAGCCCTCTGGGGGCACGATGACGGAGCTCGCCGGCTTTGCCGCGTCATCACCTGACGCCGTCATGGAGGGGGCATAACTGCTGCTGGCCATTGGAGGGGTTACGGTGGTGACTGGGAAGGTCGAGGACTTAGGGTTTTTTGCACGGTGCACGGAGAGCTCGGGGAGGCGCTCGCTGGAGGAATAAGACGATGTAGAGGAGAATGAGGTGAAAAGAAAAAATTTCACCGCTGTTACAATTTATAACCTCTGGCATCAAGATTCGTGCGGAATGATCGAACGGTTGACGCGTGGACGACGTGTGCGGGCACGTGCGCGGAAATTTCGCCACGTTGCCAACCATCGCCGCCAACGGTTCGTATCGCTCGCATGGGAAAAGCGGACATGATTGTGTTTTCTGCATGTGCGAGTTACGAGGCATTGATGACCTATGTCTACGTCATCCTAGCTGTCACTGGCAGATGAGCCATCACATCGGAAGATTCCGGCATAGATGGATCCAGTCCAGCTATGGAAGAGTACGGTAGAAGATTCATCAATTATTCGACTTACAAGTTGAAGACAGAAAAAACCTTGCAGGGTTCTTTGGGAGGACTACAAGATGTTGCTTGACGATTTGCCGACATCTATCTAGACGGAGCATTCCACGTGAAGAGACAAGACGGCGCAAGATCTTGGAGTTCTCCGGGGGGTACTATTGGGGATATGCTATATGGGTATCCTCATAGCATGTCCTCTATCTAGATAACCCAGGTGGCCCACAGTTGGTAGCATGGCCTATGTCCTGATGGGTGGCCCAGTTAGATGGATCTAGAAGGGAGGCCCATGCCGGATAAAGGAAGGCTACGGAGGAGTCACCGACGTATCCGGAACCTTGGAGTGCAAGACACGTTAGACTAGTTGTAAGAAGTGTAGGACTCTGTAACCTGTTCGGCTAGGACTTTTCCCTGTATCCCTAGGACCTGTCGACTATATAAGTCGGGCCTATGGGAGCCTTTAGGGCACGATAACTTAGACTTTCTAGTCACCTCGCACAGCGAACCAATCCCTATAACTCTGCGTATTGCCCTTATAGTGATTTATAGCAGGAGTAAGATTCTGCCACCGTTGTGGGATCTGAACCTGGGTAAGCTATGTTACCTCGTACCCGTCAACTGTCCGCCTTCCCCCACGTCTCTAAACACGCACTGTGAGGACCCCTCCATGGCGTACTCGTCGGCAATACCATGAGAAACTATACCATGATCCCAAACACACACAAACATGAGTAGGATTTTTAATGGACGTCGTTCATCTGGATCTTGAACCTGTATAAATCTCTATCATGAACCATCCGAACATAAATCTACCTTCATAAAATACATCAAAAGTTGGCATGCTAGGTAGGGGTTGCATGTTTCGTATCATAGGTCGGGGTGGAAGGATTGATCAATAAATCTCCCACAAAAGAAGGAACTAGTGCGGTCACTTCTATTGCCTCGATAGGTAATTCCTCCGGCTACTTGCCTCTAGGTTGGTCAGGGATGACCTAGGTTTGGATCCCTCGGTAGGAGGCTTGGGATGGGATCTTAACCTATGGTCAGAATCACTATTCAAACCAGGTTGGCATCTGGTGATCACCCTCGGAAATTCTTTCGATTCCCTTAAGCATGATTTGGATGAACAGGGAAGAACCGGAAGTTCCCATACATACGGGAGGTACTCTTTATCAATGATGCCCTGGTCAACAATGCCAAAGCTCCTAGTGTCTAGCTGATAGCACGCCGCTGTCCACCATCTCTAGATGTGGACGTGATAGCACGAGGTATGGCAAACCACGCTAACAAGGTGAGAGAAACCAATTTCGTCGACCTCAAAGACCATGCAAGGGATATGGCCGCACATATTGCTTTTGGCGCTCGAGTGGATCAACTATCTTGCCAAATGATTGAAAAGGACCAAGCCGAATACATGAGATGATATTATCTTTGGCGGAGAGGATGACTCTAACTCGTCTGGTGGACCAGTTCGTCACCCCTCCACCAAGGTCAATGTAACATTCCAAAAATGTTGAACAATGATTATCAAATTCCAACCACCAAATTAGGGTTAGCAAAAACTTTTATTAATTTAAATCATTATGAATGCATGTGTACATGTGATGATTGCATGAATTAATGAATGGACTTGTGATTGATCTAAATAGAAAGGAGTGTTTTAAATATTAAAACAACATCATATAAAACATTTCCAAGTAGAAACAAATCAAGAGAAAATAAAAAACAAAACAAATAGTGGTCATTTTTGCAAATCTTGCTCACTAGACCACTTTGAGTGTTTCTAGTCCAAGATTTCAAACAGAAACTTTTCCATTTATTTTCACCTCTTGCTAGACCAAGTAAAAGTGAATCAAATCCCACCTTTAAATTTTGCAGAAACATTTGGCAACTTTATTCAAATCACAATTCAAAATTGAATCTGATTCATATGTGAAGATCCCACATTTTCAAAACCCAACCAAACCAATGCACCTTGACCAATCCAACTAACCAGAGACTCCCTAGGATGTAACCAACACACCCACCAAGTTTGAATCCAAAATTCAAATTTGAATCTCTTTCGGCCATTTCATCAAACACCTTGTAATCAGCAAACAAACAAACATCAAACACTATTAGGAGCAGTGATTTTGGCCAACCTTGCTCGCTCTATAGGTCGCACTACACTCTCAGTAGATGATCTAGCTCAATTAACAAGCTTTAGCACCACTGTGAGCATGCCATAGCATCAATGGTGACCATGCTGAGCCTAACTTGCCACCCCCATGTCTACAACAAGCTAGGAGAAGCACCAAGCCTAGCAAGCATGTCTGGGACACTCCCCACCATGCACCGCCACCCCCTGTCCAAGCCTCGAGAACAGCCAGTCCCTGGACCACACTGCCCGAGAATGCCAAGCCTCTCTGCGAGCGAGCCGAGAGCGCGCTAGAGCGCCAACCACGACACACGCTCACAGACCGCGCGCCGCCCTCGCCGTGTGTAAGCAGGATCACCAGCACCCCAGCAACACCGTGGACATGCCCGTTCTCCGCCCGCAGACCGTAGACGTTGTACGCCATTAAAACCACCGTCAGACCCGCCCAGAGCGCCACGATGTTCCGACCGTTTCACACCGCCCCACGCCGCGTGACCTTGCCGTTGAGCTTCGCCAAGGAGCATAGAGCCGCCCCTATTGTCGCACATGCCATTATCCCACAGTGCCGACGACCACGACGAGCTTAGCCCGCGCCCGTCGGTCCCCTTCAGGCACTATAAATAGAGGCCACCCCAGCACGAATTCTTCACACCATCTCACTACCCTCTCTCTCAGAAGCACCCCACCTCACTCCCGGAGCAAGGCGAGCATCGCATCACCGGAATTTTGCCGGAGTCTGCTGCGGAGGAGGACGAAAGGAGCCATCGATTGGAGCCGCCCCAGGAGGAGCTGAGGGTACCAGGAGGATCGCCATTGTCGACTTCGTCGTTCGCCCCTGTCATCAACCATCGCTTGAGCCCCGGTGAGCCTCCCACGACCCCCACTGTCCGCGCTAGGGTTATCTCTCGCCAGCGTTGCCCGACGTGGACGATGAACCGCAGCCGTAGGATTAGAGCTTGATCATGCGGTCCACGTCCCCCATACCGCTTTGAACCCTTCTATCTCACTTACGAGTGGGGACAGCCACTTAATCATCCCCCGCGCGCGCTGTGTGTAGTGGGCCGGCCCAATTAACCTCCCGCGTGACCCAGTAATTCAAATCTAGGTTTATTCTTTTAGTTTCAAACTCACTTCTGTACCAGATTCACAAATCAACCCAGCTCGATTCACTAAAACAAAATGCACGAAACTAGTTTTGTTATAAAGGTACTAGGGTGCTTAATCCAAGCCCATTGGATTCAAACCAATTGTATTTGTAGATCTTCTATAGTAAAAATAACAAGGCAGAAGCTTTTCTGCATTCAAACATTTTTCAAAATTCAACCATAAAAGCTTTTGAATTGATTCTAGCTCTCAAAAGTCACATTTAACAAGACCGTTCAGAATATATATAAATAGATAGGTTTACTTGCAGAAATATTGAACAAGTAATAAAAGAATGCCTCATAGGCCATTCTAGTCACTTTAATTAATTAAAATAAAAAGGTTACACCTTATTAAATTGTGGCACCACTTTAAATCGCATTCCCAAGTACGGAAATATGTGGTGATGACATGTGTCAACCCGAGCCCATGTTTTAGTTGGAGAATATTAAATCTTAAGTAGTTTTTCAATGAGTAAAAATTACTTTTCTAAAGTAAAGGAAATAAAACTATTTTCCCTAATGGTTGTAATGCTTGTGATGATCCTATATCATCTAGTGAAAACCTTGGTGTGATAAATAGAAATAGTTAAGTATTGTTTGGTGATTGTGTACCTCATATTTATTTATAGACGATAGTACCGACCAAGGATACAAGGAAGAAGGAGGATACTATGAGGAAGAAGCCGAGGAGAACTTCAACCACTGCTCTGCACAAGGCAAGCTTATACTTTCAATTATGCAAGCCTAATACTACCAGTTGACTTGGCAAGCAAAAACTTGCTTGTTTCTATGCCAACTATATGCCTTAAGCATATGTGCTTATACCCACTTGATGATACCAAATCCCAGTTTTACTTGCAAGCTTAATTCTTTTATTTCTTTATCAAATCTTTTATTTGAGTTTACTTTGTGACATGTAGATATTAAAAGGATAAATTGAAGGTAGCATAAAGAGCATAAAACTTGGCCTAAGTTAGATAATCTTGATGTCATCCTGAGGCATGAGATTGAACTTAGCTGGTTCACACTTGTTTACCACCCCTCATTAGTGTTTACCCCCACTTGTAGATGATAGTGCTAAGCATAAAACTTGATCAACTTTAGATGGGAATACTTGGTGAAAATGGTTATCAAAACCTTAGAATGATGAGTCATTCTAATGAAATGTTTTGACATGTGTTCTTGAACACCAGATGTTTTTGATGATGAAAATGTTAAGGCATGAGCCTTAGCCCTTTTTCAAACTGATGGTTGTCTGGATGCGATACCATTCCAATTTTACCGTACAACCACAATACCTGAAATTTGGGTAGGGCTTCACTAGAAATTTATATACCTTAGTATGGGTTCCCTTGCGGCCAAGGTTTGAGTCGCGGATACCTTGTGAAGATTGTTCACCTGTGCAGTACCCAAGATGATAGTTGGTCATGGTTGGGAGGCCAAACTCACAGGAGAGGTGCCTATACTAGGGCGTGTGATTGAAAGGTTAGGATTGATTATCCGCATAATGAGTATGGTGAATTCAGGATTTGTTCCTAACGGATGTATCGAATGTTGTGGTGAAAGTGTACCACCTCTACAGAGTGTCAAACTATTCGAATAGACGCGTCCGCGGTTATGGACAGTTGGAGTGGCCATACTATTCCGTCGTCAGATGTTTTCAAAATGACTTGTGAAATGATTCATGACTTTGTGTTGACCACAACAGGGTTGTGATATGAAATTCAAGTTCCCACTTAGGTGTTATAAAACTTTCAACTAGATTTCTCTTCTACTAAACTCAATAGAGATAAATCTAGCTTTTCGCAAAATAACCCTAGAGCTTAGTACTTCCTATTCCAAAACCACTTCACTTGTTAGTAATTTGCGAGTACTTAAAGAGTACTCATGGCTTTGTCCCTGGCTATTCATGTGCCAAGACTATGAAGAGGAGTATCAGAAATACGGACAGCAGGAAGGTTATGACAACTAGGATCATCTCCCATCATCAGCATTGCCTGTGACCATGAAGATGGAGTCTCTCCTACGCTATCGTTATTATTATGTTATTCCGCTGCTTGAATTGTATTAAGACTGGATCATGAGATTCTTATTTATGTAAGACCTTATGTATGGTTTTTAATGGATGATGTACTATGATATCCAATCTATTATGTCTCGCAAAAATGGTAATCCTGGGATTGCGATGTATGGCATAACAGGCATCTGGGATTAAAAGTCCGGGTGTTGACAAGTTGGTATCAGAGACATCCTGACCATTGGAGACCCTAGTTCAGAATGGACGTTTGAATCAAAAACTTAGTTTCAAAACCAAGGAAGTGAGTATTTATGAAAACTTATTCTCATTCTTATCACTTAGACTCTTTCATGAAAATTCATGTTTCTCAATTCTTGCAAAATTACATAAAATTTGACACACTTGATCACTCTACTAACTTACTCATCCTATATTCTTATAGATGGACATGAAGTACAACAAGTTTTATTAGTTAGGGAATGGAGGACACCTCACATTTGAGCGTGACTTGGACCAGCTGTCAGAGATGCTAGAGTGTCCGCACCCCGAGTTTTTGGAGCTCATCTCAATGATCATTAAGGATATGATTTGCAGTGGCTAGTTGTTGCAAGTATCCGGGGAAAGATTGAAGCCCCCACCTCAGAGAGAATTCAGTTCACCTTGAGAGAGAACAACTGGCTCGATGGACTTGCCAGGGACATGCAGGAAGCTCTTGCCCGTCTGTGTGGGCAGAGTATAAATTAGATCAAGGGTACCCGCTTTGAGTTCTATCCAAGGCGTGATGTTATGGGACAGCCACTGGAGGCCCCATATCACCACGAGCTAAAGACTCAATTGGACCACCTCAGCTTCATGATGTATGACCGTCAGAAGGAGTTAGACAATGCCTGCTCCTATGCCAACCACAAGTACACCATCTCCCGCCAAGAAGGATCAGACTATTGCCATGCTAGTGAAGGATCGCCAGTCTCGTCGCCGTCATCTCGAAAAGAAGGAGCACATCATTGCCCGTCTCCGCCACCGGATCACAGAGTTGGAGGATATTGTCCATGAGAGGGATATGCAGCTCGAGGAGAGGGAGAATGCAGGGGAAGACCTTCGTGGAGACCCCTACTCCTATCTCAGCAATGATGATGACTTTCTGGAGGATCAGGCCATGGACTTCTTCACCAATGAGGATGACTTTGCCTTAATCAATGATGATGAGGATGATGAGGACACCGACTCCGAGGAGTAGTAGCACTTGAGCACTAGCGTTAGTGAGTTGTATTCGGTCCCGCTGTATCGTAGTTTCCCAGAATGGTTCTTAAAACCATCTGTTTTCTTTTGTTGTGGTGTGTGTTTGTATCGTGTGCTATGAATTAATGAAAGAATGAAAATCAAGTTTCTAGAAAAATATGAGTCAAACCTCAAAAACTTTTCAAAACCCCGAACCTTAGAAATTTCCCCCTTTTCACATGATCTATCTCAATCTTCAGATGCCTCGTGGAGGAAACACTTCATCCCTGGAGCCGATGCTACAAATCTTGCAAATGTTGGTTTCGGACCGCGAAGCTGAAAGAGCCAAACGTCAAGCCAACTTAGCCACCCTTCAACAGATATCTCAGATGGCCAACAACAATCAAGGCCATGGAAATCAGGACAACCATGGATATAAGCTCAAGAATTTCCAAACACCAATCCACCCGTTTTCACTAAGTCTGAAGAGCCCCTATATGTAGATGATTGGCTGCAAACCATGGAGAACAAGCTAGAGGTTACAGGAGTGGAAGCTAACGAGAAGGTACTGTTTGCCACCCACTATCTGGCCGGAGATGCAAGAGCATGGTGGAACAACGTTCGCACAATGACTGTAGGACAGATGATGACTTGGGAAGAGTTCAAAGTCAAGTTCAACATAACCCATGTGCCACTGGGTTTGATCAAGAGGATGAGAGATGAATTCAGGGAACTAAAGCAAGGGAGGATGAACATAGTGGAGTACCGTGACATATTTTGTTATTGGATAGGTATGCACCGGATGAGATCGATACTGAAGCCAAGAAGGAGAGATTCCTGAATGGTCTGCACAATGAGATACAGACAGTGTTAGTCAATATCCCATTTGCTGATATTGAAGCTTTAGTTGACGCTGCCATTCAGATGGAAGGCAAGTTCAACCAAGCTAATGAGACCGTAAGAATCGCATGATGCATCAACCAGGAACCCACCATACACCAAAGTATCACCCCAACCCATCTCTAGGATTTGCCCCAAGAACCAATAGACCCTCGATGAACCGTCTGACCTATCCCAACCGTGGAAACCCAAGGCCCGGAGGAAACCACAACAACCCCAGGAACTCCAGCAATTTTAACCGTGCCCCGCCCAAGTTCAACAACAACAATGCCACCACCAACACCAACACTACCCCAAGGACTGGAAGCAATGTTGTGCCTGTTGCAGCGAAGGACAAGTCCCAAGCGACTTGTTATGAATGTGGAACCAAAGGTCACTACTCCAATGAGTGCCCCAAGAAGATTGCCGCAGCCCCCAATGCAAATGCCCCAGTTTAGCAGTAGCATCGTGTTCAGCCTGGAAGAAGGTTTGCCCAGGGAACTCGCTCAACCGCAACGGCCGTCTCTTTCTCATGCATGCTGAAGAAGCCCAAGAAGCGCCAGATATCGTGCTGGGTATGTTTTCTGTTAACTCAGTACTTGCAAGAGTGTTGTTTGATTCTAGAACATCACACTCATATGTTACCGATTTGCATGCACTAGTAAGATTCAACCAACCAAATTGAAGCATGTTATGATAGTTCAAATAAATGGTTCAACCACCAAAGCTAGACAAATTTGCAAGGCCATGCCTATCCGAATCCATGGCATAGATATTTATGCTAATCTAATAGTACTCAGAACAAAAGGTTTGGAAGTAGTACTAGGAATGGATTGGATGTCCAAACATAAAGGATTCATTGAATGTTCCAAGAAAGCCATAACCATGACCAGTACAGCTGGAATATCAGTCAAGCATGTATCTGAAACCTTGCCCCGTCAATTCAAATGCAACAAGAGTATAGCCCAACCAACCATTGAACAAGTTCGGATAGTCCGTGAATACCTCGATGTATTTCCAGATGTCTTTCTCGGTATGACCCCAGATCGGTATGACCTAATCCCTGGAACCGGACCCATAGCCCAGAGAACATATAGTATGAACCCGTCTGAATTAGTGGAGCTGAAGAAGCAACTGGATGCTATGCTAGACATAGGATTGATCCAGCCAAGTGCGTCGCCATAGAGATCACCTATCTTGTTTGTGGACAAGAAGGATGGAGGTAACCTTTTATGTACGGATTATCGGAAGTTGAATGATGTCACCATCAAGAACAAGTACCCACTGCCAAAGATATAAGACCTGTTTGACTAGTTGACTGGTGCCAAAATGTTTTCTAAGATTGATCTTAGAACTGGGTATCATCAACTCAAGATTCACGCAGAGGATACTCCAAAGACTGCCTTTACCACCAAATATGGATTATACGAGTATACTGTCATGTCTTTTGGATTAACCAATGCCCCCGCTTACTTCATGAACCTCATGAATAAGATTTTTATGGACTTCCTGGATAAGTTTGTCGTTGTTTTCATCGATGACATTATGAATTATTCCAAATCAGAAGAAGAACATGAGCTACACCTAAGGACCATTCTTGGAACCCTTAGGGAGCATCATTTGTATGCCAAGTTTAGTAAATGTGAATTCTGGTTATAGGAGGTAGGATTCCTCGGACATATCTTATCAGCCGGAGGAATTGCCATTGACCCTGCAAAGGTGAAGGATGTTGAAGATTGGCAAGCCCCAACCACTCAAACCCAAGTTCGTGCATTTCTCAGATTAGCGGGATATTACCGCAAGTTCGTAGAAGGATTCTCGAGTATCTCAAGACCCATGACCCAATTGTTGAAGAAGGACAAGAAGTTTGAATGGACAGACAAATGTAAAGCGGGTTTTCAAGAACTCAAGAGGAGATTGATTTCAACCCCAATCTTGATCATGCCGGATATTATGAAGCCCTTTGATGTGTATTGTCACGCATCCAAGATCGGTTTCAGATGTGTGCTAATGCAAGTGGGCAAAGTTATATCTTATCTATCCAGAAAACTGAAACAACATGAACAGAATTATCCTACCGATGACCTTGAACTAGCAGCTGTAGTTCTAGCCCTGAAGACATGGAGGCATTATCTTATGGTAAACCGTTGTGAGATTTATTCGGATCATAAGAGCCTGTAGTATATATTCACTTAGAAGGAGATGAATATGAGGCAGAGAAGATGGATTGAGCTAATCAAGGACTATGATCTAGATATTCACTATCACCCCGGTAAAGCCAATGTGGTAGCAGATGCCCTTAGTAGATTGCCGGACCGCTTGAACTCCATGATCCTGAAGGAGCAACAAAGTTTGCACAAAGAGATGGAAGATTTCCGAATGGAATTAGTAATTGAAGGATTTAGTAGGAAATGCTAGTACCGACGGAATCAAACGTCGTATTGGTACAGGCAAAGTACCCAGATTCACCGAGGATGAAGGAGGAGTTCTGTGGTACAAAGGACATCTCTGTGTACCAGCAGATTCAGAGTTGAAAGAAGTTATTTTGAAGGAGGCCCATGATACTCATTATTCTATCCACCCCGAAGGAACGAAGATGTGTCAGGATTTGAAGGAGCAATTTTGGTGGCATAAGATGAAGAGAGAAATTGGAAGCTATATCACCAAGTGTGATATTTATCAGAGAGTCAAGGCGGGACATCGGAGACCCGCATGACTGTTGCAACCATTGCAGATTCCGGAATGGAAATGGGATTCTGTTGGAATGGACTTTATCACCGGATTGCCTACTTCTAGTAGGGGAAATGACTCTATTTGGGTAATAGTTGATAGATTGTCCAAAGTCACCCATTTCTTACCAGTCAAGACCACTTACCAGAACTCAAAGCTAGTGGAGTTATACATCGCTAGAATCGTCAGTTTGCACGGAGTCCCAAAGAATATTGTGTCAGATCGAGGAACTCAGTTTACCTCGAGATTTTGGAAGGAAGTCCAAGAAGGATTAGGAAACCGACTGGATTTTAGCACAGTTTATCACCCGCATACCGATGGACAAACGGATCGAGTAAATCAAATACTCAAAGATATGTTGAGAGCATGTGTGCTAGAGTATGGATCTAAATGGAAAGATTTTCTGCCTTTCACAGAATTTTCGTACAACAACAGTTATCAAGCTAGTTTGCAAATGGCCCCATTTGAATTCATGTATGGAAGGAAGTGTCGCACCCCTTTGAATTGGTCGGAAGTAGGAGAGAGTCAGATCTTCAGACCCGACATCCTACGAGAAGCAGAAGAGAAAGTTCACAAGATCCGTGAGCACCTCAAGACCGCCCAGTCAAGATAGAAGAGTTACACCGACAAGCGACGTCGAGACCTCGCTTTCAATATCGGAGATTTTGTGTATCTCAAAGTGTCGCCTTTGAAAGGAATGCAACGTTTCTAGATCAAAGGAAAGTTAGCCCCCAGATATATCGGACCTTTCAAGATTCTAAATCATCGAGGAGAAGTATTGTATCAACTGGAACTGCCAAAGGAGATGTCAGCAGTGCATAATGTGTTCCATATATCGTTGCTTCACAAATGCCTTGAAGTTTCAGAGAAGACTGAAGTTTTCAAGAACATTGATCACCGCACCATAGAGATCAACTATGACCTGACATATCCTGAAGTACCGATCCGTATTTTGGAGGAAGCTTTCAGGACCACTAGAACACGAAGCATCAAGTTTCTCAAGATTCAGTGGAGTAACCACACTGAAGAACAAGCTACCTGGGAGCGAGAACATCACATCAAGACGGAGTTTCCCGATCTTTTTAAATCCTAGTTTTCTTCTTTCTTCTTTCTCAAATCTCGGGACGAGATTTTGTTTAAGGAGGGAAGATTTGTAACATCCCAAAAATGTTGAACAATGATTATCAAATTCCAATCACCAAAATTAGGGTTAACAAAAACTTTTGTTAATTTAAATCATTATGAATGCATGTGTGTATGTGATGATTGCGTGAATGAATGAATGGACTTGTGTGATTGATCTAAATAGCAAGGAATGGTTTAAAGATGAAAATAACATCATATAAAAAATTTCCAAGCAGAAACAAATCAAGAGAAAATCAAAAACAAAACAAATAAGCAAATGGTCATTTTTGCCAATCTTGCTCACTAGACCACTTTGAGTGTTTCTAGTCCAATATTTCAAACAGAAACTTTTCCATTTATTTTCACCTCTTGCTAGACCAAGTAAAAGTGAATCAAATCCCACCTTTCAAATTTGCAGAAACATTTGGCAACTTGATTCAAATCACAATTCAAAATTGAATCTGATTGATATGTGAAGATCCCACATTTTCAAAACCCAACCAAACCAGTGCACCTTGACCAATCCAACTAACCAGATACTCCCTAGGATGTAACCAACACACCCACCAAGTTTGAATCCAAAATTCAAATCTGAATCTCTTTCGGCCATTTCATCAAACACCTTGTAATTAGCAAACAAACAAAGATCAGACACTATTAGGAGCAGTGATTTTGGCCCACCTTGTTCCCTCTATAGGTCGCACTACACTCTTAGTAGATGATCTAGCTCAATTAACAAGCTTTAGCACCACTGTGAGCATGCCATAGCATCAATGGTGACCATGCCGAGCCTAACTTGCCAACCCCATGTCTACAACAAGCTAGGAGAAGCACCAAGCCTAGCAAGCATGTCTGGGACACTCCCCACCGTCCATCGCCACCCACTTTACAAGCCTCGAGCACAGCCAGCCTCTGGACCACATAGCCTGAGCATGCCAAGCCTCTCTGCGAGCGAGTCGAGAGCGCGCCAGAGTGCCAACCGCGACACATGCCCACAGACCGCGTGCTGCCCTCGCTGCATGCAATAAGGATCACCAGCACCCCAACAACACCGAAGACATGCCCGTATGCCGCCGCTCGTACCATAGACGTTGTACGCCATTAAAACCACCATCGAACCCGCCCAAAGCGCCGTGACGTTCTGACCGTTTCACACCGCCCCACGCCACGTGACCTTTCCGTTGAGCTTCGCCAGGGAGCATAGCACCGCCCCTATCGTCTCCCATGCCATTAGCCCACTATGCCGACGACCACGACGAGCTCAGCCCGCGCCTGTCGGTCCCCTTCAGGCACTATAAATATAGGACACCCCAGCATGGATTCTTCACACCATCTCACTTCCCTCTCTCTCAAAACACCCCACCTCACTCCCGGAGCAAGGCGAGCAGCGCATCGCTGGAATTTGGCCGGAGTCTACCGTGGAGGTGGAATAAAGGAGCCGTCGATTGGAGCCGCCCTAGGAGGAGCTGCCGGTACCAGGAGGATCACCGTCGTCGAATTCGTCATACGCACCCGTCGCTGACCATCGCCTGAGCCCCGGTGAGCCTCCCACGACCCCCACTGTCCATGCTAGGGTTCTGTCTTGCCGGCATTGCCCGGCGTGAAAGATGAACCGCAACCGTAGGATTAGAGCTTGATTGTGTGGTCCACGTCCTCCATACCGATTCGCACCCCTCTGTCTCACTGACCAGTGGGGACAGCCACTTAACCAGCCCGCACGCGTGTTATGCGTAGTTGGCTGGCCCAATTAACCTCCCGCACGACCAAGTAATTCAAATCTAGGTTTATTATTTTAGTTTCAAACTCAGTTTTGTACCCAGATTAAAAAATCAACCCAGCTCAATTCACTAAACCAAAATGCATGAAACCAGTTTTGTTAGAAACGTACTAGAGTGCTTAATCCAAGCCCGCTGGATTCAAACCAATTGGATTTGTAGATCTTCTATAGTAAAAATAACAAGGCAGAAGCTTTTCTGCATTCAAACATTTTTCGAAATTCAACCATAAAAGCTTTTGAGTTGATTCCAACTCTCGAAAATCACATTTAACAAGACCTTTCAGAATATATAAAAATATATAGGTTTACTTGCAGAAATATTGAACAAGTAATAAAAGAATGCCTCATAGGCCATTCTAGTCACTTTAATTAATTAAAATAAAAAGGTTAAATGTAGAGGTCCCAACCTTTAATAAGATAGAGCCCCCTGTGTTTACGATGCTAGTCCCTGGATCAATAGCTAGCATCCACAGTTAAGATGTAATATCAAGAAACAAAGGTCATATTATAACTTTATAACCAGGAACAACATAATTTTATTACATCTTACATAGCTCATTTGGCTATTACAATACATTGCAGCGGAATAACTATAATCATGGGTCCATCATCTTCAAAGTGCCACAGGCAGATGTTGGTTGTAGACTTTGTAATCCTAAACAATCAATCTTCACTAAAATCAGTCAAACCTGCAACATACAAGTTACAGCCACAAAGGGTCAATACATTTGAATTGTACTGGCAAGTGATACTATATTTGTATAGTGGAGTCTATCATCTATATGCATTTGGCTAAGTGGAGTTGAGTCTTGCATTGCTCAAAATAGATTTTTCCTTAACATTTGAAAATACTAAGTTTTTGCTTGACAAAATCATTTTTCCTCAATCAAAGATTTCAAGATCCTTGTACCAAGCCATCTCTCCATCAATGATTGAAGAATTCAAACAACCCTTGTTCAATCCACAAGATTTTAACTTAGAAATTTGAATGATGAGATTCTTGATTGTTTCCATGTCTTGATGCTCAAATTGTCCTTTACCAGGGACATGGCTAAGTACTTAGGTTTTACACTCTGCAGAGGTGGTGCACTTTCCCCACAAGACTTGGTTTCCCAAGACAAGATCTTTCAGAAGCTTTCCCTTAGACCAATATGGACGCGTTCCATCCTATCAAACACTACCATCCACTGTCCATATGGCTAAGTTCTTGCAACCTATATGATCATGGCAGAGCCCATATTGCCAAGTGGTTGCACTTGAAGCTTCTCAACATTTGACATCTCCAATCCCTTTGTTTCCTGGGTGGCCATCCACAAGTGAGATACACAATCCAAGTCCATGGCCTTGTGAACCACTCAACCATTCTCCACCAAGCTATCCCATTCCACCCAGGTGATTCATTAACTTAGTTGTTTTATTAGACAAAATCACAAGTCCTCAGACTTAGAATATTTTTCCATAGTGTGAATATATATTCCACCCATGTTTTCTATTAGCTAGGCTAAGCTTGGTAGTAGTAGGAATCTTAACTTAGGAAAATCCTACTAAGGATTCATCTACTAGGTTTCCTATAGCAAGGTTTATACTTAGCAAAATCCATGCAAGTTTTACTTAGCAAAATCACTAATGCATAGTGAAAGTAATGGGACAAAAAGTATGAAGCATCACTTGCCTTTTTGGTAGATTATAGGTTCACTTCTTGATCTTTGCAACAATCACACTCTTCAAGTCACTACAAATCAATCAAGCAAGGCACAAACTCAATCTATCAATCAAGCAAAACAACACACATAAATAATAAAGTCAAAGAAATGCATGCAAGCATGCCAAGCTTTGTTTTGTTTGAAAAAGTGGTTCCTATTGGGTCATAGACATTTGGGTACATATAATGGTCATTTTCTAAAGTGGCCAAGTCATTTGCAAAAGGTTTCACTTTAAAACCATTTTCAAAACAAAGTGTTATTTTATGTGGTGTAGAAATATATTTTTTACTAAGGCATTAGCCTATAGGGTTCACCAAATGAGTTGCTATTGCAAAACTTGGTGCTTTGGTCAGTAGGTTTGGTCCAAACCATCTACTCAAAGTTTTCTTCCCATAAACATTTCCATAATAAAATCAATTCTTTTTATTTGGCTAGAAAATGACTAAGTCAAATAATCCAACCTAAATCTTACAAAAATCATTTTTAACACCAAGGGTTGGTTCCTAGGGTCAGTAAGGTCACAACAAACCATTTTGCAAAAGTTTTAACCTTAAAAACAATTTTAAACAATTTTTATACTCCAAACAAGCTCATAAATGAATCTGAAAATTCAGGCAAACTAACATATACTATTTTCTAAACTAAGGCCACAGTTGGCTAGGGCTTGCTCTCCTGAATCCATTGATACCAAATTTGTAATTTTTGGACGTGTGGTTTGAAAGTTATAAGGGTTTCAAAATGGCTTTTAAATCTGGTTTCTAATTCTGTTTTAATCAGAACAGGGACACGCGTCGCGTTTTAACTTGCCGGTACCGGTTCGGCCGGATCGGCAACGTGGACCGCAGGATCTAATTTGATCGCACGGCGCAGAGCGTGTACCTCTTCGCGGCTAAGTGAACTAATTGCGAGCGTCGGATCTGAATCCTACGGCTGCTAGCATGCTTGCCAAGGATCGGCGGCGCTGGTGGTGGCTTGCGGCGGCGCACGGTCAGGCAGCAACGCTACGGCGATTACAGGAAGCGGAGAGGGGGAAAAAGGTGCTCACCAGAATCGTGATGAAGAGGGGATGTTCAACGTGTGCTTGTCGTGGTAAGGGGCGCTCTGGTACGGCTGCAATTGCTCGCCGGCGTGGAGGACGGCGTCGGTTGTCTCAGGTGGTCATCGAGGATGGCGCTGTGGATCACCCCAAGGCAAAATTTCGACGTGGTTAGATGCGCGGGACCAAGACAAAGCTCCTCGTGTGAATGAGAAGGCGCAGGGCGGTCTGGTTTACCTGGGGTCGTCGTCGGAGAAGAAACAGGTGGCGGCGCTGTCAGAGCTAGTCCAAGCCAAAGCTCTGGGGCGTCCGCGGTCGAGTGAAGGATACGGGGAGAAGCGTCTGGGAGTGGGGAAGCTGCGTGCTTGGTCAATGCGGCAAGGGGAGGCAGTGTGTGGCCGGAATTGATGAAGACGGTCGTCGGAGACAGTGTAGTTCGAGGAGGAATTGAGGCGGCCTGAGGGCGTGATACTGCGGGGTGACAGAGGGGAAACGGAGAGGAGGAACGAGCGATTTAAGGTGCGTGGTCAAGGCGCGGTAAAGGCCCGGCATTATGACAAATTGAAGCCGCGGGATTTCTGCAGGAAACGGCGACGAGGGGGAAGAAAGGGTCGTGCGGGTGGGGAGGAAGAACAGGAGGAGTGGGGCCGTTGCGTCAGTGGGAAAGGAAAGAGGGGGAGGGTCCACTGGTCAGTCTCTTTGCGGGTCAGATGCTGTGTACGAATCGTTTTCTTCGGGAAGGAAGCTGGGCTGGTTTGTTGGGCCTTAGTGGGCTGTTGGGTTGGGTCAGATCCAATTCCAATTTTTTTTATTCTGTATCCTTTTCTTTTTCTATTTCTGAATTCTGTTTTGAATTTCCAAACAAACAAATCACACCCAAATCAATTCAAACAATCATTCAGCTTTGTAATTTTGAATTTGATTCTGTTTATCAACATACCCAAATTCCAGAATAAAATAATATTTTTATTCTTTTTAGGTTCCATTTATTAATTAAATAAAATGGACCATGGTTTATTAATAAAGTAGGGTTTGGTTTAATTAATACAATTTCCATTTGAATTCCAAATACTTTCAAATCCAAATCAGTAGGTTCTATTTGGAAATAATAGAATACTTGGAAACTTGTTTAAAAAATAAAATAGCATTTTATTTTAGGGTCCAATAACAATTAAATGAATAGACTTAATTCATTTAATTCAAATAGGATTTGTTTTATTAGAAACTTTATTTTGAAATCTAATATAAAACCAAAACACTTCAGTAAGTTTTATTTTGAGAATATAAAATATTTGGAAAACTTATTTAAAATAATTTAATAGGTTTTGATGTTTCAATTAAAATGGTAAAACCTTTTATTTAAATAAATTTGGATAATAAATTCTTATTAATTTATTTAAATAAACTTTTGCTATTTTATTCAAAACAAAATGTTTTAATTCCAAAGCTTGGCCAAGGTTTAATTTGGCTTTATAAAATAATCTTTATTTATGAATCCACCTTTCTTTTGAAAACTAAATCTTTTATTAAAAGATTCCAAAATAGTATCTCCAAAATATTTTATTTTCCCTTATTTAAAATGTTTATCTTTTTAAATCCCTTTAGGATTTTATTTAATCCAATTGGTTTGAAGTTCCAATTAAATTCAAAAAGTTTCTTCTGGCCTTGAAAATCAAATAAAGTTTTATTTTATTCATTTATTTTCACATTACAAGATTTGGAAAATCTTGGGATGTGACATTAAACCTTATTAAATTGTGAAACCACTTTAAATCACATTCCCAAGTACTGAAATATGTGGTGATGACATGTGTCAACCAGAGCCCATGTTTTAGTTGGAGAATATTAAATCTTAAGTAGTTTTTCAATCAGTAGAAATTACTTTTCTAAAATAAAGGAAATAAAACTATTTGCCCTAATGGTTGTAATGCTTGTGATGATCCTATATCATCTAGTGAAAACCTTGGTGTGATAAATAGAAACAGTTAAGTATTGTTTGGTGATTGTGTACCTCGTATTTATTTCTAGACGATAGTAACGACCAAGGATACGAGGAAGAAGGATTATACTACGAGGAATAAGCCGAGGAGAACTTCAACCACTGATCTACACAAGGCAAGCTTATACTTGCAATTATGCAAGCCTAATACTACCAGTTGACTTGGCAAGCAAAAACTTGCTTGTTACTATGCCAACTATATGCCTTAAGCATATGTGCTTATACCCACTTGATGATACCAAATCCCAGTTTTACTTGCAAGCTTAATTCTTTTATTTCTTTATCAAAGCTTTTATTTTAGTTTATTTGGTGACTTGTAGATATTAAAAGGATAAATTGAAGGTAGCATAAAGAGCATAAAACTTGGCCTAAGTTAGATAATATTGATGTCATCCCGAGGCATGAGATTGAACTTAGCTGGTTCACACTTGTTTACCACCTCTCATTAGTGTTTACGCCCACTTGTAGATGCTAGTACTAAGCATCAAACTTGGTCAACTTTAGATGGGAATACTTGTTGAAAATGGTTATGAAAACCTTAGAATCATGAGTTCTACTGAAATGTTTTGACATGTGTTCTTGAACACCAGATGTTTTTGATGATGAAAATGTTAAGGCATGAGCCTTAGCCATTTTTAAAACTGGTGGTTGTCTGGATGCGATACCATTCCAATTTTACCGTACAACCACAACATCCGAAATTTCGGTAGGGCTTCACTGGAAATTTATATACCTTAGTATGGGTTCCCTTGCGGCCAAGGTTTGAGCCGAGGCTACCTTGTGAAGATTGTCCACCTGTGCAGTACCCAAGATGACAGTTGGTCATGGTTGGGAGGCCAAACTCACATAAGAGGTGCCTATACTAGGGCGTGTAATTGAAAGGTTAGGATTGACAATCCGCATACTGAGTATGGTGAATTCAGGATTTGTTCTTGACGGATGTATCGAATGTTGTGGTGAAAGTGTACCACCTCTGTAGAGTGTCAAACTATTCAAATAGCCATGTCCGCAGTTATGGACAGTTGGAGTGGCCATACTGTTCCGTCATTAGATGTTTTCAAAATGACTTGTGAAATGATTCATGACTTTGACTTGACCACAACAGGGTTGTGATATGAAATTCAAGTTCCCACTTAGGTGTTATAAACTTTCAACTACCTTTCTTTGCTTCTGAACTCAGTAGAGATAAATCTGGATTTTTGCAAAATAACCCTAGAGCTTAGTACTTCCTATTCCAAATCCACTTCACTTTTTAGTATTAGTTTGCGGGTACTTAAAGAGTACTCATGGCTTTGTCCCTAGATATTCCTGTGGCCAGACTATGAAGAGGAGTATCAGGAAGATGGACAACAGGAAGGTTACGACAAATAGGATCATCTCCCATCGTCAGCATTGCCTGTAACCATGAAGATGGAGTCTCGCCTACGCTATCGTTATTATTACGTTATTCCGCTGCTTGAATTGTATTAAGACTGGATCATGAGATCCTTATTTGTGTAAGACCTTATGTATGGTTTGTAATGGATGATGTACTATGATATTTAATCTGTTATGTCTCGCAAAAATGGTAATCCTGGGATTGCGATGTATGGCATAACAGGCATCTGGGATTAAAAATTCGGGTGTTGACAGTCAAGCATCAAGACTTTCTTCAAATAAAATCAAGCTTAGTTTTTTGGGTGGAGATGATGTATGCAAAGACATGTGGGTTTCCATCATTTTCAAAAAAATCAATATCTTACAACCATCAGACATGTGAATCCATAATAGACATGATATATCATGATGCATGATTAACCTTTGTACAAGACACATAAGTTACATTTGCAGCTATAGTTTCCCTAGCTATTTGTTAGTATAATTTTGTGTATATATTGTAACAAATATTATTTGTGTCGTTATTGATGTGTTTTAAACCATGTTAATGTACAAAACATATTTTTTAGAAAATCGAGAGGGAGTAATGTGTAGCAGCAATGAGTTCATGTTTTTATCCCATCGACTAAAAAGAACTTGCACAGAAAGCAAACAAACACCATATATAGATTTCATAACTCCAAACAAATCAAACTAAGAATATGATATCCATATTGCATATGTCTAATGAATGATAGACCTTCTCCTAGTACAAAAGTATTACATCCTTATTATAATTCTGGCCAACAAGCCATATTATCTCATATTATAGTTTTAACCATTTCTTTATTGAAGGTATATCAAAAGCACATCGTGCATTTGCACACAGTAGCGCAAGTGCTATTCATAGTGCAGGATCTATCACAACTAGTCTTCAAATCGTCGCATGCAACTTTGCATCTTTCAGTGGTGCACGCATTACCCAATGGCGGGATAACATGTGACACACATTCTTTGGCATCTACAAAAAATTAACATGTGCAAAAATTAAAATTTTATGACCATATGTTTTCAACCAAGATGCAAGCAATATATATTACCACTACAAATGGTACCTGATGCTACCACAAGAAAGGCAAGGGTCACAAGTAGCACCAGTGTAGTCCTCATCTTGGATGAAATGTTTTGTTGATAGAAATTGTTGATGGTTGTTGGACTTGTGAGATGTGAAGATGAACACAAATCAGAAATGGTAAGATTTTTATAGAGAACAACCTAGTAACATTAATTGAGGAATTCCACTAAGATAAAAACAATTAATTGTGATTAGAAGCATTAAGTGCATTAATTTTTTCCAATAAAGGATCATATATTAATACCAAGATAATAAGATTTGTTCCAATTAATTATTTCATAGATGTGTACTTATCACTCAATGTAATTATGTGAAATTTTCAAATTGAATACTAGTTAATGGATTTAATGTCCTTAATGCACATCACACATATATGCTGATAATCTCTCATATTATCTAGGCACATAACCTAAATCTAGGAATTCCATTAAAACAACATATTAAATAATCATCCTAAATTAATAATAATTAAATCATCATGAAAGGATACAAAGAGATGATAATACAGGGCTTGGCCAGCTTGTTCTTATCTGCCAACACAAACCTTGATTTTTAGGACCTTTTTGTATATTTGAATCTTGATTTTTTTTACCAAAGTAGTCCATGCCATAGAATGGGGACATGGAAAGAAATACGTTTAACTCTTGTCAATGTTTTCAAAAAACACAAACAATTGTAATTTTTGGAATGATTTTTCACATGTTCTTATTTTGCAAGAGTGCCTTGCACCTATGAATATTTTCATAATTATATAAGGCAACAACAAAGATGGATAAGGACACTCTGACCTTTTAGTTGGTGTTCTTTGCGAGCAAGACTAGAGTTATGTTGCATAGTTAGGCACACAAACAATATGTTTACTTACATCATTATCTTTGTAATTCTAAAATTCCACTAGCTGAAACTACTTTAGCTTTATAATTTTTAACAAAACTTCTAGCTATGTGAAAATGTTGCCACTAGTAACGAGAATACATGTACAATTGCAAACTAGGAGATCGAATTGTGTATTAGTGAACACCATGTCAAGAACCCCTGACTTGTTGACGAGGTTCGACTAACAATCCACACTACTCCTAGGAAAATGTCAGCCAGTGCTAGACCTTAAAAAATCAGGCCCGAGCCTAGCCTAGCCCAAAATAGTGAATGTATGACCATATTCTATTAAAAATCATTTTGGGATAAAATTAAATATGAATATCATGTATTTCATGCCTTTTGGCCATCCGTGCTAGACATGGACTAGAAAATCCATGAACGAGCCTGGCCCAAATGCTGGGCTTGAGGACAGGCTTGTTAGGTCGAGCTAGCCATGCCTAGATCTAGTGTACACCATTGCCACATCCACAATGAAGGTAGTGCTAAGAATCGTACACACAATCAATAGCACCCATGACAAGCTAGATCTTCTCCTCATGTCATACCCTGATTCACGGCATGAGCCTCCACTTCATCTCCTCCTATGACCTCTGTAGGGCCACAATGATGCTAGTGTCCATCTGTGGCACCCCGGATCAATGATGGCAACAACTATGTGTGTACGAACTCATTGGGACTCTAAGTCGAGAGTGTTGTAGAAAGCTGTCTTTTTTGCACATGGTGACTCGTGGGTTAATATCGAACTCTTTGGGAATTGGCTAGGAAACTTATTTTCTTTTCTTCTTCAGGAAATCTATAAAACAAAGTATTTTCATTATGTCCCTAACTCTATCATGTGGTTGTCAAGAACAAGGTTTTTTATGCAAGTAGTAAATGTATTTTTGTATTTTTAGATTTAATTAATGCAAAAAATATAGAAGGCAATAAAATTATGTAGACTAGTCTCCTCTATGCGCCCCCGGGCATGGCTGGTTGGCAAAACTGTCAGGAAAGTGGCAACTAGGGTACCATGGACCGTCTTCTACTGG
Organism: Avena sativa; assembly: GCA_916181665.1. Classification (NCBI taxonomy): domain Eukaryota; kingdom Viridiplantae; phylum Streptophyta; class Magnoliopsida; order Poales; family Poaceae; genus Avena; species Avena sativa. Next base: position 434,573,465 of record OV702280.1, read on the forward strand.
GCCCTTATAGAAGTGCAGCTATAGTATTGTGGGAAGGATCCCTCAGCAAGCTCGACGCTTCACGAGGACCGACCCTCGTAGGGACTCAAGGGGAATCCCCTTCGCGAAGCTCCCTCACGAAGAAACATCATCTTAATCCCTTCAAGAGGAAAGGGAACTCTTGGCGAGGCCTCCCTTGCAAGGGATGCACGCGAAGCGCACCAACATCACAAAGCCTAAGTCCTAGATACCATGTGGGACCACACATGGGATGAAGACGAAGATAAGGATGGCCATAGCTGGCACAATTGTCCATGCTTGCCTCCTTTGCCCAAGGAAGGCATCTTCCCTTCCGCAAGAAAGGAGTGGACGATAGCCGCTGCCAGCAAGGGTGGGACCACCCCTATCTGGTACATGATGAACGTGAAGGATGTAGAAAGGCGAACGTTTGTGACGTGATGAATGACACACTGCCATGGACCATGCATAAGGTGAAAAGTAGATTTAGCCCACCTGCCCACTCTCTTATCGCCATGTGGCAACCCTTCTCGCCAAGATAATTCGTGAAGAGGACCGGGGCACCTATAAGAGGGGCAGTGCAGCAACCTAGAGGGGATCCAATCTTATTCTACCTGAGGAACCCTAGCTTCATATTCTAGATAGAAACCCTAGATCTGATCGCCTGATCACCACCTTGTACTATAAACCTCACCAGGCAGTCTGGGCAATCTAGACATGCAGGAGTAGGGTTTTACACCGCACGGTGGCCTGAACTTGGGTAAACTCCCCGTTTCCCTCTGTCATTCTTATTTCTCTTTACTGGCCGAGGTCACCGAGGGTTTTTGGAGATCGTGTTCAACCCCTAGTTTTCGATTCACCCTACTTCGTGAGGTACTCTAGTTCATTTGTAGGGATAATATCTGACATTTGGCGCGCTAGGTAGGGGATGAGGCGCATCTTCCACTCCTTCATCTACATGGACGTATTGGAACATATTGAGCATGCTCATCGTCGATCTTCCCTCGCCGCCGCTTCTCCCACGTAGCCGAACCCCAACGACAATCCTTGATGTGCCAACGATGATCCTCCCCACCAAGAGAGTGGGCAGGAGACAACAAGGTGCACTCATCTGTCCCTGCAGGGAAGTCATAGCGATCCCACACCTGAACCGCGTCTGTTTCCAGGAGCGGGCGCCACAACAGCCCCACGCCGGAGGCCGCGCTGCTCATGGCGTAGAAGTTGCTTTGATATCGACCTCACTCGGCCGAGCACGACGCATGAATCCTACGTATCACTGGGCTCGTCAACACCGTCGGTGTTGCGCCGACCCTCTCCCGCTCGACCGACGCAGATACCGCAAGCAGGCCAAGTCACACATGTATCTCCTCCACCGCTGCCTCCCCTCCACCACCTCCAGATAGAGGAGGCGTAGGGAACAACCACGCCATCCAAGGGTGATAATCCCCAAGTGCAGGAATCACTGTACAATTCAATAAGTATTTGAGTGTCGAACCCACGAGGAGCCGAAGGTAAACTATCTATTCTCTAAATCCCTATAACCCACTTATATAACCTTTTATGCAAAGCTAAGAATGAAAGTGTGTGTGGTTGTTTTTGATACTATCTTGAAAACATGTAAAGTGCTCAAAGTCAATATTACAAGTAAACTATTGCAAGTAAAGTGGGTTAGTGAAGTAGGAGAAAGTTTCGCAAGGGAGCAATCAAGTGTTTAGGCAAATTGCTATTTTATTTGTTGGGTTGTCATAATTAGTGAACCACATGGATATATTTTTATTGTTTCTTATAGAGAGGATCCATAGATAGGTGCCATTCTGTCCGCCTTCTCCTCTGCCAGCAAAAATCATGGTGGCTTTTCTTCGAGCGTATTATTTTGCTTATTGGTGTTGTTCTTCTTGGCTTGATTTGGGATCACAACTGCAGGTAGAGCATCGCGAGCATCATCGTTGGCAGCGGAAAATTCACTAGCCTTGGCAATCATTGAATTGAGATCAAGATTTCCCTTGTCCTGAGTGTGCTTCAACGTATGTTGGAGCAGGGATCCTATTTCCAATTCGCCGATGAAGGAATCCATAGAGGTTTGATCATGTACTCCCACACATGAGTTTTTCATGTTGAGCCAACAAGACAAGTAGTTCTGAGATGATTCATCCTCCTCCTATACACACCCATGTAGGTCACCAACTGTGTAGGGACCCTCGAAGTTCTTGGTGAACTCTTCATGCATGTCCAACCAATTGTAGATAGATTTATCCGGCAAGTCGTCGATCCATTGTCGGGCGGTGCCACTGAGCATCAGTGGGAGGTACTTAACAACGACATTGGGGTTTCCCCCTGCGATTTCTATCGCTTGGCCATATTCCTGCAACCACGTGGCTGGCCTAGCTGTGCCGTCATAGGGCCTGGTAGTCTTGTCAATCCGGAGGCCCCTGGGGTAAGTCCAACCACCGTTGTAGGTTTTAAAGTCCCCACAATTATAATCCCCCGTTGGTTAATCATGAATTAACATAACATGCATATCTAAGACTTGTGATCCGGTTTCTGTCCAACTCCGTATATCCCTCATCCTATCATCATGCAACTGTATGGTTCCCAACCTTTAATAAGGTAGAGATCCCTGTGTTTACAATGCTAGTCCCTGGATCAATAGCTAGCATCCATAGTTAAGATGTAATATCAAGAAACAAAGGTCATAATACAACTTTATAACCAGGAATAAAATATTTTATTACATCTTACATAGCTCATTTGGCTATCACATTAGATTGCAGCAGAAATCTATAAAGCATGGAGTCCTTCATCTTCAAAGTGCCACAGGAAATCATGTTGGTTGTATACTTGTAATGCTATTCAACAAACTTCACTAACATCAAACAAACCTGCAACATAATAAGTTGCAGCCACAAGGGTCAATACATTTTAATTGTATTGGAAAGTTTCACTACTATGTAGAAATAAGTGGATCCTATCATTACCATGCATATTTGGCTAAGTAGGGTTTAGGCTCTTTTGCTGAAAGAAATATAGTTTTATCCTATCTTTTCAAAATAGTTTTTGATCTTTGTCAAATCTTTCTGAACTTCTTGGAAAACTCCAAGTGCTTCAAATCCCTTGTTGTCACCATCAAGTTTTACTTTGAGAAATTGGAATGTCGAGATCTTCCATAGCTTCAGGCCTTAGTTGCTCAGTATTGTCCATAACCGAGGACACAGCTAAGTACTTAGAATTTTGATCTTCTGCAGAAGTTGTACACTTTACCCACATGACACAATCTCATCTTGATGCCACCAGTGGCCGCTGGATAAGTACTCACCAAGATGGAGTACTGGCAGATTGAGAATGTGACAAAGTCTTTCCATAGGAGTCCTCCCAATACACAATGCTAAGTTGTCATCCAGGCACCAATGTAGGGTTTCAAGTTCCCTTACACAATTCTAGTTAACCTGAAGATGCCAATGCATGGGTCTTCTACTATGTAGTTGACTAAGCCAGAGCCCATTTAGCATGTGGCTGTACACGGAAGCCACTGTACGAGAAACATGTTCAATCTCTAAGTCCCTGGGTGGTTTTCTTCTAGTGCACATACAAAAAGAGATGGCCATATAAACATGGTTCCTTTTGATGCCACCTTGTCCAAACCTTGAGTATCCTTGTCCACCCAGGTGGTTCATTGAGTTCTTGTTTTATTATATAAAACAGATATCTTTTCAACACTTCATATATTCATAACATGTATCCCATCCCAAATATATAGCAGGTCTAAGCATACCACAACTACAATGTTTTCACTAAGGGAGATATAAGGGTATCCTATTAGGATTTAGCATAGCATAAAATATAGTAAACCTTATCATGCATGTTTCAAAAATCCACTAAGTGTAATAAAAATAGTAGGACATGGATGATAGTGTCACTTGCATTTTTAGTAGAGAATGTTGGTTCACTTCTTGATCTTGCAAATATCACACTCTTCTAATTCCACTACAATTCAATCAAGCAAACATAGATTCAACTAGCATTCCAACCAATTTATCACACATAAAATAATAGAAAGAAGGTCATGCATGCAAGCATGCAAAAGATAGTTTTATTTGCAAAAGTAGTTTCTACTAGGCTCTAAACATTATAAAGTTCAAAGTGGTCATTTACAAAGGTGGTAAAACCATTTGCAAAAGGTTTTATCTATAAACCATTTTTAAACCAAATCAATATTTTATGTGGTTGAAAATGCTTTTAGCAAAGCAATATTCTTTAAAGAGTTTACCAAATATATTTTAATTCTCAAAACTTGGTGTTTAGGGTCAAAAGGTTTGAATCAAAACATTTCCCAAAGGTTTTACTCAAAAATCATTTCTAAAACAAAAACAATATTTTTAATTGACTAGAAATGTGCTAACTCAAATATTTACTCCTTAACTTCACAAAATACATTTTTAAATCCATAAGTTGGTTCCTAGGGTCAGTAGGTTCACAACAAACCATTTTGCAAAGATTTCATATTAAAAATATATCTAGAACAATTTTTATATTCAAAATAAGCCTACACATGTTTCTGTAATTTCAACCAATTTTCCAGAAGCAAATATTTAATCAAAGTGCATGGTTGCAAAGTACTTGTTCTTCTGATTCCATTGATATAAAATTTGCAAAATTTGGACGTGTAGAACTAAAGTTATGAATTTTACAAGTTTGTAAATCAAATAGAACATTTTTCTGTTTTTAATCCTGAGTCTGGCCACGTGGCGTGTTCTTATTGGACGGTACCGCTTCGTGCGGATCAGCCTCTGTGAGTCGTTGGATCTAACTTAAATCGCACGGCGCTGATCAACTCGTACCCCTTCGTCTGATTCTAATCCTAGCCACTGGTTAAAGATCTAACAGCTTTCAGATGCTTGACCATTACGTGAGCGGCGGAGCACGGTTAGACGGTGGCGTCGTGGCGGTTACAGGAAGCAAGGAAGACAGAGAAGTGGCTCACCGTGCTCAGGGGATCGTGGCGATGCTCAACGTGATCGCGAGGAGGCAAGGGGCGCACAGGGACGGGAGTAATCACTCGTCGGAGTTGCTGCGAGCGGCGGGTGTCTCTGGAGGTCGTCGGGGACGAGGCTGCAGGTCACTATAAGGCAAGATAGGGGCACGGTTAGACGCAGGCGAGTGTGGCGTTCACGTGAGCATGATCGAGAGGGCTTGGGGCGGTCTGGCTTACCAGGGAGACTTCGCTGGAGCGATGGCAGACGGCGGCGCACGCTCAGGTGTCGACGAACCGAGGCTACGGGGCACGCGCGGGCGAACGAGCTGCACGGGGAGATGCGCCAGGAGGTGGGGAGAAGGCTCGCGTGCTCTGGGAGGAGAGGGGTAGCTGGACGGCGCAGGAATTGCTCGGAGACGCTGTCGGAGACAGGGGTGGTCGAGCTCAAAATCGGAGCAGCCTAGGGGCAGAGGGGAGGCACTGTTTTGGGGGAAAGAGAGAGAGGAGAGGCGCGCTTATACACGCATGGTCACCGGAGGATTTAAGGCCGCCATCTACGCGAATTCAACGCCGGAGTTAATCGGCAGCAACGGCAGGGCGACGTGGTCGTGGTGTTGAAGATGATTGCATGGCAGTGGGGCCGTGCTGACAGCGAGAGAGGGAGAGAAAGAGTGGGGCCGAGCGCTCAGTGACTGGGTGGGTTCTTTTCTGGGTGAAAAACGTTTCGCCGTGGGTGAGAGCTGGTGGGATGCGCTGCTGGGCTGCTGGGCCTGTTGGGTTGGGTTGGTTCGTTTCACTTTTTTTTACAGGAAGCTTTTTTTTTCTTTTTCCATTTGGAATTTCTTTTTTTGATTTTATTCAAACAATTGAAACACCCAAATGAATTCAAACCACCACCAAACTTTGTATTTATTTTAATTATGTTTAACTACACAATCCAAAGTCCAAAAACAAAATAATTTTTATTCTTTTTAGGGTCCATTAATAATTCAATAAATAGACCTTAGTCATTAATTCAAATAGGATTTAACTTATTTAAAAACTCTATTTGAAATCTAAAATAATATCAATACCATTCAGTAGGTTTTATTTGAATAAATAAAACACTTGGAAAACTTATTTAAAATAAATTAACAAGTTTTAATGTTTATTTAAAATGGAAAAGCCTTTACTTTAATAACATTGGATATTAATAAATCCTCATTATTTTATTTAAATAAAACTTTATCCTTTTTATCAAATAGAAATATTTTATTTCCAAAGCTTGTCCAAGATTTAATTTGGCTCAATAAAATAATCTTTATTTATAAATTCTACTTTGCTTTTGAAATCCAAATCTTTTTATTAAAATATCCAAAAATAATGATTCCAATTATTAAAACTTTCTTTAATAATTGTTTATCTTTTTAAATCCCTTTAGAATTTTATTTGATCAAAATAGGTTTTGATATTTCCAATTGGATTCAAAAAGTTTCTTCTCACCCTAAATTTCAACAAAATTTTATTTTGTTTATTTATTTTTCACATTTCAAAATTTGGAAAATTTTGGGATGTGACAGGCTACCACCCTTAAAAGAAATATTGTCCCGAGATTTGGGAAGGCTAGGGTTACAAGTTGGCTTCAAGGCAACTAGGGTACTACCACCCTTAAAAATAAAGTCTCATAGGGTTACATTGATGGTTCACTTGACTATGGGTTCAACACTTAATATCCAGACAAGGAATCCGTATTTGATTCAACTGAGATATATAAATCCTGACATCCACTTCTTCTATCTCTTCAAAGTTTCCATCCATGTCAATGTGGTTCACATGTCCTTTCTAGGTCACATTGGAGTCATTTCCATTGGCTCTTCTAGCATCCTTTTTCTTTTTTTTCTCAGGACAGTCTGATGCATAGTGTCCAAGTTCCTTGCAATTATAGCACTGCAACTGGCTAATATCTTTCTTCCTTAAAGTGTCATGTTGGTTCTTACCAAGGTCATCTCCATTGTCAGTATCATTTCCATTATTATCATTTCCATTGTTGTTGTGGTGATGCTGATGTGGTTCAGAATATTCATTGCTCTTTTTGAATGAATGCTTCGTTTTTGATGATCCCAAGTGATTCTTGAGTTTATGTTTCCTCTTTCTGCTCTCAACTTGATTCATCTTGTTTTCCAAAATGGTGGCTTTGTCACAGAGTGATTGATAAGTTGGTACATAGGCAACAGCTAGCTGCAGGTTCAACTCATCTTTAAGTCCTTCAAGAAATTTCTCCTTTCTCTTAGCATCTGTATCAATTTCATCCGGTGCATAACGTGCCAGATTGTTGAATTCTTCAATTTACTCAGCCACACTGAGGTGACGCTGTTTCAGATTGTGAAACTCCTTTTTCTTCAAGTACATCACTCCAGGTGAGATGTGAGTTGTACGGAAACCATCTTCAAAAATAGCCCAAGTTACATCTTCAACGGGAGTGGTGATCTGAAAATTGTCCCACCATGTTGCTGCTGGTCCTTCAAGCAGAAATGCTGCAAACCTTACTTTTTCTTCATCGGTGCAGCCAACAGTCACTAATTCTTTGTTCACTGAACGTAACCAGTCAATGGCTTCCATGGGATCAGTTGTTCCAAAGAATCTTGCAGGCCTAAGTTTCAGAAACTTGGTGAGCATGTCAAGTGCTGGAGGATTATTCTGATTGTTGTTGTTGTTGTTGTTGTTGTTGTTGTTGTTGTTGTTTTTGTTGTTGTTGTTGTTGTTGTTGTTGTTGTTGTTGTTGTTGTTGTTCTGATTCTGTATGAATGTGGTCATCTCCTGCATCAGTTGTGTCTGAGCTGCCAACATCTGCTGCATCTCAGGGGTGATGTTGTTGTTTTGGTTGGGGTTGGCACGACGGGGAGGCATCTGTTGGTTTGATAGGGATGAGTATTGATGGATAGGTTTTAAGAAGTTCTAACACACAACTCAAAACAACCAAGTTCAATCAAACAATCAAACAATCAACAAGCAACTATTCACTTAACAACTTATGAGCTTAACTCATGAGTTGAAGGAGACAACAAGTTTTCTTGAAATAAAGTAACTTAGTATAATCATACCTCATAGGTCAATATGATCCATACTTTAACTTGATATCAAAGTTTATGGTAGGCAATCTAGTGTTTCTTGGTTCTCACTTGTAGTTCTTAGTGATGTCTAAGTTGAAGACCTTGTTGAGAATAAGGTTGAAATCACTTGAAGATGTTGAAGTCATTAGAGTTGATGAAGTCCTTGGTGAAACTAAAGTTGAAGTCATTGGTCATGGTGAAGGCTTTGTCCATCAAGTTTGAAACAGAAGAGATGTAGAATCAAAACAAAAATGGTTGAGGAAAGAGTTTACAAGATTGTTTTGTAAATAAGTTTTTGGAACAAACACAACTCATATTTTTTTAAGGGGTTTTTTCCAATCCTAGGGTTACAATCCTACAGGCAACACAGTGCTCTGATACCATCTGTAAGGTTCCCAACCTTTAATAAGGTAGAGATCCCTGTGTTTACAATGCTAGTCCCTGGATCAATAGCTAGCATCCACAGTTAAGATGTAATATCAAGAAACAAAGGTCATAATACAAATTTATAACCAGGAATAAAAAAATTTATTGCATCTTACATAGCTCATTTGGCTATCACATTAGATTGCAGCAGAAATCTATAAAGCATGGAGTCCTTCATCTTCAAAGTGCCACAGGCAATCATGTTGGTTGTAGACTTGTAATCCTATTCAACAAACTTCACTAACATCAAACAAACCCGCAACATAATAAGTTGCAGCCACAAGGGTCAATACATTTGAATTGTATTGGAAAGTTTCACTACTATGTAGAAATAAGTGGATCCTATCATTTACATGCATATTTGGCTAAGTAGGGTTTAGGCTCTTTTGCTGAAAGCAATATAGTTTTATCCTATCTTTTCAAAATAGTTTTTGATCTTTGTCAAATCTTTCTAAACTTCTTGGAAAACTCCAAGTGCTTCAAATCCCATGTTGTCACCATCAAGTTTTACTTTGAGAAATTGGAATGTCGAGATCTTCCATAGCTTCAGGCCTTAGTTGCTCAGTATTGTCCATAACCGGGGACGCGGCTAAGTACTTAGAATTTTGATCTTCTGCAGAAGTTGTACACTTTACCCACATGACACAATCACATCTTGATGCCACCAGTGGCCGCTGGATAAGTACTCACCAAGATGGAGTACTGGCAGATTGAGAATGTGACAAAGTCTTTCCATAGGAGTCCTCCCAATACACAATGCTAGCTTGTCATCCAGGCACCAATGTAGGGTTTCAAGTTCCCTTACACAATTCTAGTTAACCTGAAGATGCCAATGCATGGGTCTTCTACTATGTAGTTGACTAAGCCAGAGCCCATTTAGCATGTGGCTCTACACGGAAGCCACTGTATGAGAAACATGTTCAATCTCTAAGTCCCTGGGTGGTTTTCTTCTAGTGCACATACAAAAAGAGATGGCCATATAAACATGGTTCCTTTTGTTGCCACCTTGTCCAAAACTTGAGTATCCTTGTCCACCCAGGTGGTTCATTGAGTACTTGTTTTATTATATAAAACAGATATCTTTTCAACACTTCATATATTCATAACATGTATCCCATCCCAAATATATAGCAGGGCTAAGCATACCACAACTACAATGTTTTCACTAAGGGAGATATAAGGGTATCCTATTAGGATTTAGCATAGCATAAAATATAGTAAACCTTATCATGCATGTTTCAAAAATCCACTAAGTGTAATGAAAATAGTAGGACATGGATGATAGTGTCACTTGCCTTTTTAGTAGAGAATGTTGGTTCACTTCTTGATCTTGCAAATATCACACTCTTCTAATTCCACTACAATTCAATCAAGCAAACATAGATTCAACTAGCATTCCAACCAATTTATCACACATAAAATAATAGAAAGAAGGTCATGCATGCAAGCATGCAAAAGATAGTTTTATTTGCAAAAGTAGTTTCTACTAGGCTCTAAACGTTATAAAGTTCAAAGTGGTCATTTACAAAGGTGGTAAAACCATTTTCAAAAGGTTTTATCTATAAACCATTTTTAAACCAAATCAATATTTTATGTGGTTGAAAATGCTTTTAGCAAAGCAATATTCTTTAAAGAGTTTACCAAATATATTTTAATTCTCAAAACTTGGTGTTTAGGGTCAGAAGGTTTGAATCAAAACATTTCCCAAAGGTTTTACTCAAAAGTCATTTCTAAAACAAAAACAATATTTTTACTTGACTAGAAATGTGCTAACTCAAATATTTACTCCTTAACTTCACAAAATACATTTTTAAATCCATAAGTTGGTTCCTAGGGTCAGTAGGTTCACAACAAACCATTTTGCAAAGATTTCATATTAAAAATATATCTAGAACAATTTTTATATTCAAAATAAGCCTACACATGTTTCTGTAATTTCAACCAATTTTACAGAAGCAAATATTTAAACAAAGTGCATGGTTGCAAAGTACTTGTTCTTCTGATTCCATTGATATAAAATTTGCAAAATTTGGACGTGTAGAACTAAAGTTATGAATTTTACAAGTTTGTAAATCAAATAGAACATTTTTCTGTTTTTAATCCTGAGTCTGGCCACGTGGCGTGTTCTTATTGGACGGTACCGCTTCGTGCGGATCAGCCTCTGTGAGTCGTTGGATCTAACTTAAATCGCACGGCGCTGATCAACTTGTACCCCTTCGTCTGATTCTAATCCTAGCCACTGGTTAAATATCTAACGGCTCTCAGATGCTTGACCATTGCCTGGCGGCGCTTCGCGGCGGCGATCGGCGGAGCACGGTCAGACGGTGGCGTCGCGGCGGTTACAGGAAGCAAGGAAGACAGAGAAGTGGCTCACCGTGATCAGGAGATCGTGGCGATGCTCAACGTGGTCGCGAGGAGGAAAGGGGCGCACAGGGACGGGAGTAATCGCTCGTCGGAGTTGCTGCGAGCGGCGGGTGTCCCTGGAGGTCCTCGGGGGCGAGGCTGCAGGTCACTATAAGGCAAGATAGGGGTACGGTGAGACGCAGGCGAGAGTGGCGTTCATGTGAGCATGATCGAGAGGGCTCGGGGCGGTCTGGCTTACCAGGGAGACTTCGCCGGAGCGATGGCATACGGCGGCGCATGCTCAGGTGCGGGCGAACGAGCTACACGGGGAGATGCGCCAGGAGGTGGGGAGCAGGCTCGCGTGCTCTGGGAGGAGAGGGGCGGCTGGACAGCGCCGGAATTGCTCGGAGACGCTGTCGGAGACAGGGGTGGTCGAGCTCAAAATAGGAGCATCCTAGGGGCAGAGGGGAGGCGCTGTTTGGGGGGAAAGCGAGACCGGAGAGGGGCGCTTATACACGCATGGTCACCGGAGGATTCAAGGTTGCCATCAACGCGAATTCAACGCCGGAGTTAATCGGCAGCAACGGCAGGGCGACGTGGTCGTTGTGTTGAAGATGATTGCGTGGTAGTGGGGCCGTGCTGACAGCGAGAGAGGGAGAGAAAGAGTGGGGCCGAGAACTCAGTGACTGGGTGGGTTCTTTTCCGGGTGAAAAACGTTTCGCCGTGGGTGAGAGCTGGTGGGATGCGCTGCTGGGCTGCTGGGCCTGTTGGGTTGGGTTGGTTCGTTTCACCTTTTTTTTACAGGAAGCTTTTTTTTTCTTTTTCCATTTGGAATTTCTGTTTTGATTTTATTCAAATAATTCAAACACCCAAATGAATTCAAACCACCACCAAACTTTGTATTTATTTTAATTCTGTTTAACAACACAATCCAAAGTCCAAAACAAAATAATTTTTATTCTTTTTAGGATCCATTAATAATTAAATAAATAGACCTTAGTCATTAATTCAAATAGGATTTAACTTATTTAAAAACTCTATTTGAAATCTAAAATAATATCAAAACCATTTCAGTAGGTTTTATTTGAATAAATAAAACACTTGGAAAACTTATTTAAAATAAATTAACAAGTTTGAGTGTTTATTTAAAATGGAAAAGCCTTTACTTTAATAAAATTAGATATTAATAAATCCTCATTATTTTATTTAAATAAACCTTTATCCTTTTTATCAAATAGAAATATTTTATTTCCAAAGCTTGGCCAAGATTTAATTTGGCTCAATAAAATAATCTTTATTTATAAATTCTACTTTGCTTTTGAAAACCAAATATTTTTATTAAAAGATCCAAAATAATGATTCCAATTATTAAAACTTTCTTTAATAATTGTTTATCTTTTTAAATCCCTTTAGAATTTTATTTGATCAAAATAGGTTTTGATATTTCCAATTGGATTCAAAATGTTTCTTCTCACCCTAAATTTCAACAAAATTTTATTTTGTTTATTTATTTTTCACATTTCAAAATTTGGAAAATTTTGGGATGTGACAGCAACGGTGACAACCTTATGCATCCCCAAACATATGCACTCATATATTGGTACATAAGATCATTATAGAAGATAACATATATTTGTATGCAACCCACAACAAACTATTTCACAATTGCCATAAAGCATTCACTACTCAAACAAAGACATTGAGATACAATAGATCACGGGAAAACAATAGATTGCATCACACATCATGTTTGGCAAGAGATTACATTAGTTATATGGAGATGATCTCGTTTTATATCGTGATGGATACGTGCCTCCCCAAGAGTTAGAGGTGTCCACGGCATGGAGAAGAGTCGGCGCGCCGGCATGGAGGCGTCAGCGACCTCCTATGGTCAATTTGATCCTGATGTTGCTTTAGTTTTTCTTCTATGTAATGCATCCGGTCTGCCTGATTTCTAGCTTTAATTTCCTGCTTTTCCTTTCTCCTCTTACAGCTTCTATCAGGATATTTATTCCCGCCTACGGGAAACCCAACTATCCATGGTTTGGATGCTATTGTGTGTGTCCGTACTGTGTGTTCCTCATTCCCAAGGGCAAGTGTGAGCTCGTCATTCTCTCTATCGGGAATGAACCTCCCCTCTTTAATAACATTTACTGCATTTCTAATGTATTCGATGGGTATGGGATTTTCTTTATGTATTTTTTCTGTATGCACTTCCCTTCTGAGTTCCACGTGCCCCCATGCCTGCAAAACCATTTCTTTACTCATTCGAGCCAATCGGCTGTCTTTGGAGTGACCCCTTTAGCATGCAGGTCGTCCTCAAGTTTCTTCCACTTAGGAATGCCAGCCCTTTAGCCACCTTGCCCCATAGTATGGTGATACTTCTTGTTAGCAACATTTTTCTTATTTGGTTCAGAACTTTCCTGAGCTACCTCCGATTGCTTGTACAACACAAACTCATCCCAGCGGTATTTTATCTTCTCATATGCTCCCTTGAAATCCGGAGTCTTCTTTTTCATGATGAAGTCTAGGTGCAATCTGTTCTTCCAGTTGGTAAATTGCTGGGCCATCTTCTTAAGAGCCCACTCCTTGAACTTTTCCTTCATGGTATTGGCCTATTGATGGGCCTCCTCATCTGGATTCTGCACATTTGGATCCACCTCTACCATCTGTAGGGTAAAATTAATCATGAGCATCCTTCAAAGTAAATCTTTACCTTTGTCACCGACATTTAACTCATGCCTCCTTTGGATTATGCCATTCTCGAACGGTCATCGGGATGAAGTCCCTAACAATAGCTACGCGTTGCGCTACAAATTTGTTCTTAATATGAACCGGAATCGTCGGTTTGCCGTCTTTAGCGAATTCTTCGATCCTGCACTTTCATGTTCTTCCAACATTTTGGTTGCGCCTCATTTGCTCTTTGCAGAAGATTTGCTTGATCTGGATGGATAACAGAAGAAAGAGCGTTAATATATGTATATAGACAGCAGTTGATTAATTAATTAATATTTATATGCACCTCGCCAAAGTTTGTAATATTTAATGTTCCACCGGAGCCGTCGCCTTCTCCCTCACCGAAGCTGTCGGCTTCTCCCTCACCGAAGCTGTTGGCTTCTCCCTCACTGAAGTCATCGGATTCCTCCTCATTGAAGTTGTCTCTTCCAGCGATAAGAGGATCACCCTCACTAGAGTTGTTCAGAAACATCGAGACATCGATGATTCCCCGCGTATCATATCCTAAATCAAATATTCCTTTTCTTCGTCTCTATTGTGTGGTGCCATATTTTTTGCAAAAGGGGAAAAGTGGATGAGTCGAAGCGGCTAATCGAAGAAGTTAGGTAGGCGAGATTTGAGGGGATAGGGAGCCGTGGTTTGACGACAAGAGCACCTTAAATATAACCCTAACACATGCTTGGCAATTTAAACGGGTCCGAGGGATATAAACCCTAATTCAGAGAATATATGGCATGCATTTACACCCGTCCATCGTCCCTATATGGCGTGCGTTGTCGTGCCCAACCCGAAGACATTACTCTCCCAAACAAATGTGAAGAGATTGGCTTTGTGCTCACATGTCACATAATAATCCAAATGTATACATAGACTACATAATAAATGTCAACACCCGGATTTTTAATCCCAGATGCCTGTTATGCCATACATCGCAATCCCAGGATTACCATTTTTGCGAGACATAACAGATTGATACCATAGTTCATCATCCATTACAAACCATAATAAAGGTCTTACAAATATAGGATCTCATGATCTAGTCTTAATACAATCAACGCAGCGGAATAATATAATAATGGTAGCGTGGGCGAAGCTCCATCTTCAGGGTCACAGGCAATGCTGACGATGGGAGATGATCCTAGTTGTCTGTAGAGTTCCCAACCTTTAATAAGGTAGAGATCCCTGTGTTTATAATGCTAGTCCCTGGATCAATTGCTAGCATCCACATTTAAGATGTAATATCAGGAAACAAAGGTCATAATACAACTTTATAACCAGGAATAAAATAATTTATTACATCTTACATAGCTCATTTGGCTATCTCATTACAATGCAGCAGAATATAACAATAGCATGGGGTCCTTCATCTTCAAAGTGCCACATGCAGACATGTTGGTTGTAGACTTGTAATCCTAATCAGTAACCTTCACTAATATTAAACAAACCTGCAACATAACAAGTTACAGCCACAAGGGTCAATACATTTGAATTGTACTGGCAAGTGATACTATGGTAGTATAGTGGAGTCTATCATCTATATGCTTTTGGCTAAGTGGAGCTTAGGCTTTCTTTGCTCAAAATAGATTTTCCTTATCATTTGAAAACACTAAGTTTTTGCTTGACAAAATATTACCCAAGGAACCACCAATAGAAATTGGTGAACCTTAAACCCTTGTTCAACCACAAGTTTTTAACTTAGAAATTGGGATGATGAGATTCTTGATAGCTTCCATGTCTTGATGCTCAAATTGTCCTTTGCCAGGGACATGGCTAAGTACTTAGATTTTACACTCTGCAGAGGTGGTGCACTTTCCCCACAAGACTTGGTTTCACCAAGACAAGATCTTTCAGAAGCCTTCCCTTAGACCAGAATGGACGCGTTCCAACCTATCATTCCCCTACCTCCAACTGTCCATTTGGCTAAGTTCTTGCAACCAATATGATCCAGGTAGAGCCCATAATGCCAAGTGGTTTCACTTGAAGCTTCTCAACATTTGACATCTCAAATCTCTTTGTTCCTGGGTGGCCATCCACAAGTGAGACACCAAGTTTTCCCCAGCATGCTGGACTTGGTGAAGCCCAAGTTTCCCCCAGCATACTGGACTTGCATGACCACTCAACACAAACCATTCCTTCCATTCCACCCAGGTGTTTCATTAACTTAGTTGTTTTATTAACAAAACACAAGTCCTCAGACTTAGAAATTTTTCCATAGTATGAATATATATTCCACCCTTGTTTTCTACTAGCTAAGCTAAGCATAATAGTAGTAGGAATCTTAACTTAGGAAATTTCTACTAAGGTTTCATCTACTAGGATTTCCCATAGCATAGTTTATACTTAGCAAAAATTCCATGCAAGTCCTACTTAGAAATATCACTAATGCATAGTGAAAATAATGGGACAAAGTATGAAGCATCACTTGCCTTTTTGGTAGAGGGTATAAGTTTACTCCTTGATCTTTGAAATTTTCACACACTTCAAGTCACTACAATTCAATCAAGCAAACAATATTTCAATCAACCAATCAAGCAATTCATCACATAAAATAATAGAAACAAAACAATCCATGCAAGCATGTCAAAGATTGTTTTATTTGAGAAAGTGGTTTCTAATGGTTCATAAACATTTGAAAACACCTAATGGTCATTTTGTAAGGTGGCAAAGTCATTTGCAAAAGATTTCACTTCATAAACCATTTTTACACCAAGTCATTATTTTATGTGGTGAAGAAATGCTTTTAATAAGGCAAAATTCTATAGGTTCCACAAAATATGTTTTCAAACCATATAACATTGTGTTTAGGGTCAGTGAGTTTATTTCCAAAACATTTCTCAAAGGTTTTCTTCCAAAACTATTTTTAATAATCAAACTATATTTTTATTTGACTAGAAATGGTTTAAATCCAAAGTTTATTCTTTTGATTCACCAAATACATTTTTGAAACCACCATTTGTTTCCTATGGTCAGTAGGTTCAAAACGCACCAATTGCAAAAGATTTTTATCCTTAAAATCATTTTAGAACAATTTTTATATTCTAAACAAGCATACATAAGTTTCTGCAAGAACAAACATTTTATCAGAAGCCTTTTACTAAACAAAGTGCATGGTTGGATAGGGCTTGTCTTTCTGATTCCATTGATATAAAATTTGCAAAATTTGGACGTGTGGATCAAAAGTTATGCAATTTACAAAATCCAACAACTAATAGAAAAGTTTCTGGCTTTTTAAAAACAACACAGTGCCACGCGTCGAGTCCTTATTGGCCAATAACGGTTCGCGTGGATCACACAGTGTGGTGTGTTGGATCTAATGACAATCGTGCGGCACAGATCGCTCCATACCGTTTCACTTAAGTGACTCTATTCTATCCACGCGATCTAGATCTAATGGTGTACAAGGGTCTGACCATATCTGAGCGGCGCTAGTGGCGACGGTTGGCGGCGGCGTGGTCAGACGGTGATGGAGCCAGAGATTTAGGAAGCAAGGGTGATGGGGGAGGGCTTTACCAGGTTCGCCCTTCTTCGCTGATGCTCAACGTGGTCGTCACTTATCGAGGGGCGCTCTGAACCATCGGTGATTCCTCGCCGTAGTTGTCGCCGGCGTCTGGCGGCTCTGTTCGTCATCGGAGGCGAGTGTACGGTTAACTCTAAGGCACGAAAAAGGGTGCGTTAGCTGAGCACAGAAGCGGCGAGTACGAGTGCATCCAGGAGACGGGGAGGCACGGTCGAACTTTACCTGGGAACGTCGCCGGAGAAATGGCAAACGGTAGCGCTGTTCTGGTGAAGAGGTTGTCGAGGTTATGGTGCTCGCGCAGCTGAACGGGCGGCACTGGGAGATGCAGTGAACAAGGGGGAGAACGCCTGTGTGCACCAGGGTGCAAGGGGAGGCGTGGGCTGGCCGAAATTGCCGCCGGAAAGCGTCGGAAGCAGCGGCGGTGTAGGTGTTAATGGGGACGGCCTGGGGGCACTTTTGTCGCGGTGTCAGAGGGGAAATGAAGGGGAGAGAGGGGTGATTAGTAGGGCGTAGTTGCAGCAGCGATTACTCGCGGAGTTAAGGTGAATTTAATCCGCGGAATTACAGCCAGAAATAGCGTCGAGGGAAGGAAGAAGGGGTCGTCGCGGGGAGGAAGAAGGTGACGTGGGCATGGAGCCTGGCTGTCTGCGTGTGAGAGAGAGTGGGGGTGGGGTCGTTCTGTCAGCGGCTTTGCGGGTTTATAACTGGGTGCGAATCGTTTTTCTTCGGGAGAGAGAGGAAATGGCTGTTGGGCCTTGTTGGGTCTGCTGGGTTGGGTTGCTTTGTTTCCCTTTTTTTGTTCTGAAAGCTTTTCTATTTCTCTTTCTTTTATTCTGTTTTGATTTTGTTTGGCCAATTCAAACATTCATTTAAATTCAAAACCTTGCCAAAATTTGTGTGGGTTTAAATACTGGTTAGTAAAACATTCTAGAATCATTTTTAGGATAATTTATTCCTTCTTTTTGGGGTCTTTTTAATTAATAAAAAGGGCCCTTGTTTTAAATCAAATAGGTTTTAATAATATTTCTAAACACCATTTAATATCTTTTAAACCTTCCAAATCTTTTCAGTAGGTTTTGTTTACTTAAAAGGGTGTCAAATAATTCATCTTGAATTATTTGGAAAAGCTTTTAATAAGATTTATTAATCATTTAAAATTTGGGTTTGTCTTTATTCCAATAGGAATTTGGTTTAAGCCATTTGATTTTATTTTGGAAATTCTTTATCCTTTTATTTTATTTGGATTTGGATTATAATTCAATCCATTTGCTTAAAGATTTGGCCAAGATTTGGTTTGATCTTTAAATATTCTTTATTTAATAATTCCTTTTTTTCTTATAAAATCCATATCTTTTTATTTAGAGATCTAAACTTGGTGATTCCAATTTGTGAAATCTTGTTTGATATTTATTTATCCTTTTAAAGATCTTTAGGATTATTTTCTCACCAATTGGTATGAGTTTCTAGATAGGTTTTTTATTAGCTTTGGGAATTCAATTTCTTATCTTATTAAATTCATAAGATTTTATTTATGGTTCTAGATTTGAGTGAAACCAATTTATATGGCCTTATATTATTTCTATTTGTCTTTCTTGATCATTTGTGAATGTTTGTTGACAAGATTTTATATGGATCAAATCCATAGGCTTGGAGACAACTTGGAAATGATTTCATTCCATTTGGGTTTAGGGTTTGGATTTATTTTCCAAGTGTTTAAATTTCCAGATACATTCATTGAGGAATGCATTTCTCTTAATTTGGAGTTTTGTTGGATTCAAACTTTTACCAAAGTTTGTTCAAGATGGGATTTTAAGTTTCCATTTAGAAACAAAAGTTTCTTTTCACCCTGATTTTCAACAAAAATTTATTTTGTTTAATTTATTTTTCACATTACAAGATTTGGAAAATCTTGGGATGTGACAGGCTACCACCCTTAAAATAAATCTCGTCCCGAGATTTGGGGAGGCTAGGGGTTACAAGTTGGCTCAAAGCATCTAGGGTACTACCACCCTTAAAATTTTTCCATCTAGATTACATATTGGCCTGTCATGTAATCTCTCTGGACAAACATCTGCATAGTGTCCTTTGTTTCCACACTTGAAACATGTGACAAGGCTGAGATCCTTCATAGGCTTGTTTATCTTGTGCTTCATCTTTTCTGGACAGTTGCTTGCATAATGTCCTTGGTTACCACAGTTGTAACATGTGATAAGATTGAGTTCATCACGTATCTTCTGTGGACAGGTTGCTACATAATGGCCTAGCTCTTTGCAGTTGTTGCACCACACTTGGCTAATCTCCTTATACTTATTCTTCTCTGGACATTCACTGGCATAGTGTCCCATTTCTTTGCAATGATTACATTGCACATGGCTTTTGTCCTTCTTTTTCTTGGGTTTCTCCAAATCTAGGAGTGCTTCCAGTTCATGTTCTTCATATGTTATCTCATAGGTAGGAATGTTTACTGGTTTCTTTGACCTTCTATTGCTCCTTGGATAATTCATATGTCTCCTCTTTGGTCCTTTAAATTGGGTCATATTGCATGGAGGTACAAGTGGAGATTTTCCTTTGTCTTCATCTTTCTTGGTAGACTTGGCTCTCTCATGATAGTCTGCAATCAGTTGTTGCACTCCACCTTGTTTCCTTTGTTCAACTATGGAATAGATGGGGCATTGGATAGGGACATGATTGTTTCCTTCACATAGGTAACAAGTAGCTTGAGATGTGGGGCATTGGTCAATTGGATGTTTCTCTTCACAATTGGGGCATTGATCTCCATGCTCGTTGGAAGTGTGATCCTTTTCTCCACAAATATTGCAAGCTTGGGTTCCTTCTAAAATAACATCTTTGTCAACCTTGTTGTCACAAACTCCTTTGGAAGAGTTGCTTTCCATGTTGATCATTTGATCTGTCACCTTATGCAACAATTGGGTTTGGGTTTCCAAAAACCTTTGCATGGTTGGATCTACCTCACTGGTGTTGGCTATGAATTGAGCTGTCACTTGGTTCAGCTGGGTTTGGGTTACTATGAGTTCTCTCATCTTGTCCTCTTGGTTGTTGTTGTTGTCACCATCCTTGATGTTGGAGTCTTTTGGAGAAGTCATCTGTTTGGGTTGGATTGGGATTAGAATAGGCAAGATATTTCTAAGGGATCAATTCTAATCACACACATCACAATTTTTCACAAGCAATGTGCAAGCAATCACAAACAAAAATTCCACTCAAACAACAAGTTTCAAGCATATTTTAGGCAACCAAAAATATTTTTGTTACACCACACAAGTTGGTGGGTTTGACTTAAACTAAATATGGTGGTCCATCTATATGGTTTACTTGAGATCTTTCCATCCTTCTTAGTTGATTCTTCTTGAAAGAGATCATGTTTTCCTTGGGAAAATTCTTGGTCACAAAACTTCATAAGTGATGATTGTTCCTTCTAATTGTGTTTCCTTAGTCTTCAAGTCTTGGGCAAGATTTCTTGTCTCACTTGTAGTCCTTAGTGATATCTAAGATTGAAGTCCTTGGTGAAAATGATGAAGATGTTGAAGTCATTAGAGTTGAAGATGTTGAAGTCATTAGAGTTGAAGATGTTGAAGTCATTAGAGTTGAAGATGTTGAAGTCATTAGAGTTGATGAAGTCCTTAGCTCACGGTGAAGTCTTTGGCCATGGGGTAGGCTTTGTCCATCAAGTTTGAAATAGAAGAGATGTAGAATCAAAACCAAAAGTGGTTGAGGAAAGAGTTTACAAGATTGTTTGTAAATAAGTTTTGGAACAAATACAACTCCTATTTTTCTAAGGGTTTTTGTCCAATCCTAAGTTTGCAAATCCTATAGGCAACACAATGCTCTAATACCATCTGTAGAGTTCCCAACCTTTAATAAGGTAGAGATCCCTGTGTTTACAATGCTAGTCCCTGGATCAATTGCTAGCATCCACAATTAAGATGTAATATTAGGAAACAAAGGTCATAATACAACTTTATAACCAGGAATAAAATAATTTATTACATCTTACATAGCTCATTTGGCTATCTCATTACAATGCAGCAGAATATAACAATAGCATGGGGTCCTTCATCTTCAAAGTGCCACAGGCAGACATGTTGTTTGTAGACTTGTAATCCTAATCAGTAACCTTCACTAATATCAAACAAACCTGCAACATAACAAGTTACAGCCACAAGGGTCAATACATTTGAATTGTATTGGCAAGTGATACTATGGTAGTATAGTGGAGTCTATCATCTATATGCTTTTGGCTAAGTGGAGCTTAGGCTTGCTTTGCTCAAAATAGATTTTCCTTATCATTTGAAAACACTAAGTTTTTGCTTGACAAAATATTACCCAAGGAACCACCAATAGAAATTGATGAACCTTAAACCCTTGTTCAACCACAAGTTTTTAACTTAGAAATTGGGATGATGAGATTCTTGATAGCTTCCATGTCTTGATGCTCAAATTGTCCTTTGCCAGGGACATGGCTAAGTACTTAGATTTTACACTCTGCAGAGGTGGTGCAATTTCCCCACAAGACTTGGTTTCACCAAGACAAGATCTTTCAGAAGCCTTCCCTTAGACCAGAATGGACGCGTTCCAACCTATCATTCCCCTACCACCAACTGTCCATTTGGCTAAGTTCTTGCAACCTATATGATCCAGGCAGAGCCCATAATGCCAAGTGGTTGCACTTGAAGCTTCTCAACATTTGACATCTCAAATCTCTTTGTTCCTGGGTGGCCATCCACAAGTGAGACACCAAGTTTTCCCCAGCATGCTGGACTTGGTGAAGCCCAAGTTTCCCCTAGCATGCTGGACTTGCATGACCACTCAACACAAACCATTCCTTCCATTTCACCCAGGTGTTTCATTAACTTAGTTGTTTTATTAACAAAACACAAGTCCTTAGACTTAGAACTTTTTCCATAGTATGAATATATATACCACCCTTGTTTTCTACTAGCTAAGCTAAGCATAATAGTAGTAAGAATCTTAACTTAGGAAATTTCTACTAAGGTTTCATCTACTAGGATTTCCCATAGCATAGTTTATACTTAGCAAAAATTCCATGCAAGTCCTACTTAGAAATATCACTAATGCATAGTGAAAATAATGGGACAAAGTATGAAGCATCACTTGCCTTTTTGGTAGAGGGTATAAGTTTACTCCTTGATCTTTGCAATTTTCACACACTTCAAGTCACTACAATTCAATCAAGCAAACAATATTTCAATCCACCAATCAAGCAATTCATCACATAAAATAATAGAAACAAAACAATACATGCAAGCATGTCAAAGATTGTTTTATTTGAAAAAGTGGTTTCTAATGGTTCATAAACATTTGAAAACACCTAATGGTCATTTTGTAAGATGGCAAAGTCATTTGCAAAAGATTTCACTTCATAAACCATTTTTACACCAAGTCATTATTTTATGTGGTGAAGAAATGCTTTTAATAAGGCAAAATTCTATAGGTTCCACAAAATATGTTTTCAAACCATATAACATTGTGTTTAGGGTCAGTGATTTTATTTCCAAAACATTTCTCAAAGGTTTTCTTCCAAAACTATTTTTAATAATCAAACTATATTTTTATTTGACTAGAAATGGTTTAAATCCAAAGTTTATTCTTTTGATTCACCAAATACATTTTTGAAACCACCATTTGTTTCCTATGGTCAGTAGGTTCAAAACGAACCAATTGCAAAAGATTTTTATCCTCAAAATCATTTTAGAACAATTTTTATATTCGAAACAAGCATACATAAGTTTCTGCAAAAACAAACATTTTATCAGAAACTTTTTACTAAACAAACTGCATGGTTTGCTAGGGCTTGTCTTGCTGATTCCATTGATATAAAATTTGCAAAATTTGGACGTGTGGATCAAAAGTTATGCAATTTACAAAATCCAACAACTAATAGAAAAGTTTCTGGCTTTTTAAAAACAACACAGTGCCACGCGTCGAGTCCTTATTGGCCAATAACGGTTCGCGTGGATCACATGGTGTGGTGTGTTGTATCTAATGACAATCGTGCGGCACAGATCGCTCCATACCGTTTCACTTAATTGACTCTATTCTATCCACGCGATCTAGATCCAATGGTGTACAGGCGTCTGACCATATCTGAGCGGCGCTAGCGGCGGCGGTTGGCGGCGGCGTGGTCAGACGGTGGCGGAGCCGGCGATTTCGGAAGCAAGGGTGATGGGGGAGGGCTTTACCAGGTCCTCCCCACCAAGAGAGTGGGCAGGAGACAACAAGGTGCACTCATCTGTCCCTGCAGGGAAGTCATAGCGATCCCACACCTGAACCGCGTCTGTCTCCAGGAGCGGGCGCCACAACAGCCCCACGCCGGAGGCCGCGCTGCTCATGGCGTAGAAGTTGCTTTGATATCGACCTCACTCGGCCGAGCACGACGCATGAATCCTACGTATCACTGGGCTCGTCAACACCGTCGGTGTTGCGCCGACCCTCTCCCGCTCGACCGACGCAGATACCGCAAGCAGGCCAAGTCACACATGTATCTCCTCCACCGCTGCCTCCCCTCCACCACCTCCAGATAGAGGAGGCGTAGGGAACAACCACGCCATCCAAGGGTGATAATCCCCAAGTGCAGGAATCACTGTACAATTCAATAAGTATTTGAGTGTCGAACCCACGAGGAGCCGAAGGTAAACTATCTATTCTCTAAATCCCTATAACCCACTTATATAACCTTTTATGCAAAGCTAAGAATGAAAGTGTGTGTGGTTGTTTTTGATACTATCTTGAAAACATGTAAAGTGCTCAAAGTCAATAATACAAGTAAACTATTGCAAGTAAAGTGGGTTAGTGAAGTAGGAGAAAGTTTCGCAAGGGAGCAATCAAGTGTTTAGGCAAATTGCTATTTTATTTGTTGGGTTGTCACAATTAGTGAACCACATGGATATATTTTTATTGTTTCTTATAGAGAGGATCCATAGATAGGTGCCATTCTGTCCGCCTTCTCCTCTGCCAGCAAACATCATGGTGGCTTTTCTTCGAGCGTATTATTTTGCTTATTGGTGTTGTTCTTCTTGGCTTGATTTGGGATCACAACTGCAGGTAGAGCATCGCGAGAATCATCGTTGGCAGCGGAAAATTCACTAGCCTTGGCAATCATTGAATTGAGATCAAGATTTCCCTTGTCCTGAGTGTGCTTCAACGTATGTTGGAGCAGGGATCCTATTTCCAATTCGCCGATGAAGGAATCCATAGAGGTTTGATCGTGTACTCCCACACATGAGTTTTTCATGTTGAGCCAACAAGACAAGTAGTTCTGAGATGATTCATCCTCCTCCTATACACACCCATGTAGGTCACCAACTGTGTAGGGACCCTCGAAGTTCTTGGTGAACTCTTCATGCATGTCCAACCAATTGTAGATAGATTTATCCGGCAAGTCGTCGATCCATTGTCGGGCGGTGCCACTGAGCATCAGTGGGAGGTACTTAACAACGACATTGGGGTTTCCCCTGTGATTTCTATCGCTTCGCCATATTCCTACAACCACGTGGCTGGCCTAGCTGTGCCGTCATAGGGCCTGGTAGTCTTGTCAATCCGGAGGCCCCTGGGGTAAGTCCAACCACCGTTGTAGGTTTTAAAGTCCCCACAATTATAATCCCCCGTTGGTTAATCATGAATTAACATAACATGCATATCTAAGACTCGTGATCCGGTTTCTGTCCAACTCCGTATATCCCTCATCCTATCATCATGCAACTGTATGGTTCCCAACCTTTAATAAGGTAGAGATCCCTGTGTTTACAATGCTAGTCCCTGGATCAATAGCTAGCATCCATAGTTAAGATGTAATATCAAGAAACAAAGGTCATAATACAACTTTATAACCAGGAATAAAATATTTTATTACATCTTACATAGCTCATTTGGCTATCACATTAGATTGCAGCAGAAATCTATAAAGCATGGAGTCCTTCATCTTCAAAGTGCCACAGGAAATAATGTTGGTTGTATACTTGTAATCCTATTCAACAAACTTCACTAACATCAAACAAACCTGCAACATAATAAGTTGCAGCCACAAGGGTCATTTGAATTGTATTGGAAAGTTTCACTACTATGTAGAAATAAGTGGATCCTATCATTAACATGCATATTTGGCTAAGTAGGGTTTAGGCTCTTTTGCTGAAAGCAATATAGTTTTATCCTATCTTTCCAAAATAGTTTTTGATCTTTGTCAAATCTTTCTGAACTTCTTGGAAAACTCCAAGTGATTCAAATCCCTTGTTGTCACCATCAAGTTTTACTTTGAGAAATTGGAATGTCGAGATCTTCCATAGCTTCAGGCCTTAGTTGCTCAGTATTGTCCATAACAGAGGACACGGCTAAGTACTTAGAATTTTGATCTTCTGCAGAAGTTGTACACTTTACCCACATGACACAATCTCATCTTGATGCCACCAGTGGCCGCTGGATAAGTACTCACCAAGATGGAGTACTGGCAGATTGAGAATGTGACAAAGTCTTTCCATAGGAGTCCTCCCAATACACAATGCTAGCTTGTCATCCAGGCACCAATGTAGGGTTTCAAGTTCCCTTACACAATTCTAGTTAACCTGAAGATGCCAATGCATGGGTCTTCTACTATGTAGTTGACTAAGCCAGAGCCCATTTAGCATGTGGCTGTACACGTAAGCCACTGTACGAGAAACATGTTCAATCTCTAAGTCCCTGGGTGGTTTTCTTCTAGTGCACATACAAAAAGAGATGGCCATATAAACATGGTTCCTTTTGTTGCCACCTTGTCCAAAACTTGAGTATCCTTGTCCACCCAGGTGGTTCATTGAGTACTTGTTTTATTATATAAAACAGATATATTTTCAACACTTCATATATTCATAACATGTATCCCATCCCAAATATATAGCAGGGCTAAGCATACTACAACTACAATGTTTTCACTAAGGGAGATATAAGGGTATCCTATTAGGATTTAGCATAGCATAAAATATAGTAAACCTTATCATGCATGTTTCAAAAATCCACTAAGTGTAATGAAAATAGTAGGACATGGATGATAGTGTCACTTGCCTTTTTAGTAGAGAATGTTGGTTCAATTCTTGATCTTGCAAATATCACACTCTTCTAATTCCACTACAATTCAATCAAGCAAACATAGATTCAACTAGCATTCCAACCAATTTATCACACATAAAATAATAGAAACAAGGTCATGCATGCAAGCATGCAAAAGATAGTTTTATTTGCAAAAGTAGTTTCTACTAGGCTCTAAACATTATAAAGTTCAAAGTGGTCATTTACAAAGGTTGTAAAACCATTTGCAAAAGGTTTTATCTATAAACCATTTTTAACCCAAATCAATATTTTATGTGGTTGAAAATGCTTTTAGCAAAGCAATATTCTTTAAAGAGTTTACCAAATATATTTTAATTCTCAAAACTTGGTGTTTAGGGTCAAAAGGTTTGAATCAAAACATTTCCCAAAGGTTTTACTCAAAAATCATTTCTAAAACAAAAACAATATTTTTACTTGACTAGAAATGTGCTAACTCAAATATTTACTCCTTAACTTCACAAAATACATTTTTAAATCCATAAGTTGGTTCCTAGGGTCAGTAGGTTCACAACAAACCATTTTGCAAAGATTTCATATTAAAAATATATCTAGAACAATTTTTATATTCAAAATAAGCCTACACATGTTTCTGTAATTTCAACCAATTTTACAGAAGCAAATATTTAAACAAAGTGCATGGTTGCAAAGTACTTGTTCTTCTGATTCCATTGATATAAAATTTGCAAAATTTGGACGTGTAGAACTAAAGTTATGAATTTTACAAGTTTGTAAATCAAATAGAACATTTTTCTGTTTTTAATCCTGAGTCTGGCCACGTGGCGTGTTCTTATTGGACGGTACCGCTTCGTGCGGATCAGCCTCTGTGAGTCTTTGGATCTAACTTAAATCGCACGGCGCTGATCAACTCGTACCCCTTCGTCTGATTCTAATCCTAGCCACTGGTTAAAGATCTAACAGCTTTCAGATGCTTGACCATTGCCTGGCGGCGCTGCGCGGCGGCGAGCGGCGGAGCACGGTCAGACGGTGGCGTCGCGGAGGTTACAGGAAGCAAGGAAGACAGAGAAGTGGCTTACCGTGCTCAGGGGATCATGGCGATGCTCAACATGGTCGCGAGGAGGCAAGGGGCGCACAGGGACGGGAGTAATCGCTCGTCGGAGTTGCTGCGAGCGGCGGGTGTCTCTGGAGGTCGTCGGGGGCGAGGCTGCAGGTCACTATAAGGTAAGATAGGGGCACGGTTAGAAGCAGGCGACTGTGGCGTTCATGTGAGCATGATCGAGAGGGCTCGGGGCGGTCTGGCTTACCAGGGAGACTTCGCCGGAGCGATGGCAGACGGAGGCACACACTCAGGTGTCGACGAAGCCGAGGCTACGGGGCACGCGCGGGCGAACGAGCTGCACGGGGAGATGTGCCAGGAGGTGGTGAGCAGGCTCGCGTGCTCTGGGAGGAGAGGGGCAGCCGGACGGCGCAGGAATTTCTCGGAGACGCTATCGGAGACAGGGGTGGTCGAGCTCAAAATCGGAGCAGCCTAGGGGCAGAGGGGAGGCGCTGTTTTGGGGGAAAGAGAGAGCGGAGAGGGGCGCTTATACACGCATGGTCACCGGAGGATTTAAGGACGCCATCTACGCGAATTCAACGCCGGAGTTAATCGGCAGCAACGACAGGGCGACGTGGTCGTGGTGTTGAAGATGATTGCATGGCAGTGGGGCCGTGCTGACATCGAGAGAGGGAGAGAAAGAGTGGGGCCGAGCGCTCAGTGACTGGGTGGGTTCTTTTCTGGGTGAAAAACGTTTCGCCGTGGGTGAGAGCTGGTGGGATGCGCTGCTGGGCTGCTGGGCCTGTTGGGTTGGGTTGGTTCGTTTCACTTTTTTTTTACACGAAGCTTTTTTTTTCTTTTTCCATTTGGAATTTCTGTTTTGATTTTATTCAAACAATTGAAACACCCAAATGAATTCAAACCACCACCAAACTTTGTATTTATTTTAATTATGTTTAACAACACAATCCAAAGTCCAAAACAAAATAATTTTTATTCTTTTTAGGATCCATTAATAATTCAATAAATAGACCTTAGTCATTAATTCAAATAGGATTTAACTTATTTAAAAACTCTATTTGAAATCTAAAATAATATCAAAACCATTTCAGTAGGTTTTATTTGAATAAATAAAACACTTGGAAAACTTATTTAAAATAAATTAACAAGTTTTAGTGTTTATTTAAAATGGAAAAGCCTTTACTTTAATAAAATTGGATATTAATAAATCCTCATTATTTTATTTAAATAAACCTTTATCCTTTTTATCAAATAGAAATATTTTATTTCCAAAGCTTGTCCAAGATTTAATTTGGCTCAATAAAATAATCTTTATTTATAAATTATACTTTGCTTTTGAAATCCAAATATTTTTATTAAAATATCCAAAAATAATGATTCCAATTATTAAAACTTTCTTTAATAATTGTTTATCTTTTTAAATCCCTTTAGAATTTTATTTGATCAAAATACGTTTTGATATTTCCAATTGGATTCAAAAAGTTTCTTCTCACCCTAAATTTCAACAAAATTTTATTTTGTTTATTTATTTTTCACATTTCAAAATTTAGAAAATTTTGGGATGTGACAGGCTACCACCCTTAAAAGAAATATTGTCCCGAGATTTGGGAAGGCTAGGGTTACAAGTTGGCTTCAAGGCAACTAGGGTACTACCACCCTTAAAAATAAAGTCTCATAGGGTTACATTGATGGTTCACTTGACTATGGGTTCAACACTTAATATCCAGACAAGGAATCCTTATTTGATTCAACTGAGTTATCCAAATCCTGACATCCACTTCTTCTATCTCTTCAAAGTTTCCATCCATGTCAATGTGGTTCACATGTCCTTTCTGGGTCACATTGGAGTCATTTCCATTGGCTCTTCTAGCATCCTTTTTCTTTTTCTTCTCAGGACAGTCTGATGCATAGTGTCCAAGTTCCTTGCAATTATAGCACTGCAACTGGCTAATATCTTTCTTCCTGAAAGTGTCATGTTGGTTCTGACCAAGGTCATCTCCATTGTCAGTATCATTTCCATTATTATCATTTCCATTGTTGTTGTGGTGATGCTGATGTGGTTCAGAATATTCATTGCTCTTTTTGAATGAATGCTTCTTTTTTGATGATCCCGAGTGATTCTTGAGTTTATGTTTCCTCTTTCTGCTCTCAACTTGATTCATCTTGTTTTCCAAAATGGTGGCTTTGTCACAGAGGGATTGATAAGTTGGTACATAGGCAACAGCTAGCTGCAGGTTCAACTCATCTTTAAGTCCTTCAATAAATTTCTCCTTTCTCTTAGCATCTGTATCAATTTCATCCGGTGCATAATGTGCCAGATTGTTGAATTCTTCAATGTACTCAGCCACACTGAGGTGACACTGTTTCAGATTGTGAAACTCCTTTTTCTTCAAGTACATCACTCCAGGTGAGATGTGAGTTGTACGGAAACCATCTTCAAAAATAGCCCAAGTTACATCTTCAATGGGAGTGGTGATCTGAAAATTGTCCCACCATGTTGCTGCTGGTCCTTCAAGCAGAAATGCTGCAAACCTTACTTTTTCTTCATCGGTGCAGCCAACAGTCACTAAGTCTTTGTTCACTGAACGTAACCAGTCGATCATTGGCTTCCATGGGATCAGTTGTTCCAGAGAATCTTGCAGGCCTAAGTTTTAGAAACTTGGTGAGCATGTCAAGTGCTGGAGGATTATTCTGATTGTTGTTATTGTTGTTGTTGTTGTTGTTGTTGTTGTTGTTGTTGTTGTTGTTCTGATTCTGTATGAATGTGGTCATCTCCTGCATCAGTTGTGTCTGAGCTGCCAACATCTGCTGCATCTCAGGGGTGATGTTGTTGTTTTGGTTGGGGTTGGCACGACGGGGAGGCATCTGTTGGTTTGATAGGGATGAGTATTGATGGATAGGTTTTAAGAAGTTCTAACACACAACTCAAAACAACCAAGTTCAATCAAACAATCAAACAATCAACAAGCAACTATTCACTTAACAACTTATGAGCTTAACTCATGAGTTGAAGGAGACAACAAGTTTTCTTGAAATAAAATAACTTAGTATAATCATACCTCATAGGTCAATATGATCCATACTTTAACTTGATATCAAAGTTTATGGTAGGCAATCTAGTGTTTCTTGGTTCTCACTTGTAGTTCTTAGTGATGTCTAAGTTGAAGACCTTGTTGAGAATAAGGTTGAAATCACTTGAAGATGTTGAAGTCATTAGAGTTGATGAAGTCCTTGGTGAAACTAAAGTTGAAGTCATTGGTCATGGTGAAGGCTTTGTCCATCAAGTTTGAAACAGAAGAGATGTAGAATCAAAACAAAAATGGTTGAGGAAAGAGTTTACAACATTGTTTTGTAAATAAGTTTTTGGAACAAACACAACTCATAATTTTTAAGGGGTTTTTTCCAATCCTAGGGTTACAATCCTACAGGCAACACAATGCTCTGATACCATCTGTAAGGTTCCCAACCTTTAATAAGGTAGAGATCCCTGTGTTTACAATGCTAGTCCCTGGATCAATAGCTAGCATCCACAGTTAAGATGTAATATCAAGAAACAAAAGTCATAATACAAATTAATAACCAGGAATAAAATAATTTATTACATCTTACATAGCTCATTTGGCTATCACATTAGATTGCAGCAGAAATCTATAAAGCATGGAGTCCTTCATCTTCAAAGTGCCACAGGCAATCATGTTGGTTGTAGACTTGTAATCCTATTCAACAAACTTCACTAACATCAAACAAACCCGCAACATAATAAGTTGCAGCCACAAGGGTCAATACATTTGAATTGTATTGGAAAGTTTCACTACTACGTAGAAATAAGTGGATCCCATCATTTACATGCATATTTGGCTAAGTAGGGTTTAGGCTCTTTTGCTGAAAGCAATATAGTTTTATCCTATCTTTTCAAAATAGTTTTTGATCTTTGTCAAATCTTTCTAAACTTCTTGGAAAACTCCAAGTGCTTCAAATCCCATGTTGTCACCATCAAGTTTTACTTTGAGAAATTGGAATGTCGAGATCTTCCATAGCTTTAGGCCTTAGTTGCTCAGTATTGTCCATAACCGAGGACACGGCTAAGTACCTAGAATTTTGATCTTCTGCAGAAGTTGTACACTTTACCCACATGACACAATCTCATCTTGATGCCACCAGTGGCCGCTGGATAAGTACTCACCAAGATGGAGTACTGGCAGATTGAGAATGTGACAAAGTCTTTCCATAGGAGTCCTCCCAATACACAATGCTAGCTTGTCATCCAGGCACCAATGTAGGGTTTCAAGTTCCCTTACACAATTCTAGTTAACCTGAAGATGCCAATGCATGGGTCTTCTACTATGTAGTTGACTAAGCCAGAGCCCATTTAGCATGTGGCTGTACACGGAAGCCACTGTACGAGAAACATGTTCAATCTCTAAGTCCCTGGGTGGTTTTCTTCTAGTGCACATACAAAAAGAGATGGCCATATAAACATGGTTCCTTTTGTTGCCACCTTGTCCAAAACTTGAGTATCCTTGTCCACCCAGGTGGTTCATTGAGTACTTGTTTTATTATATAAAACAGATATATTTTCAACACTTCATATATTCATAACATGTATCCCATCCCAAATATATAGCAGGGCTAAGCATACCACAACTACAATGTTTTCACTAAGGGAGATATAAGGGTATCCTATTAGGATTTAGCATAGCATAAAATATAGTAAACCTTATCATGCATGTTTCAAAAATCCACTAAGTGTAATGAAAATAGCAGGACATGGATGATAGTGTCACTTGCCTTTTTAGTAGAGAATGTTGGTTCACTTCTTGATCTTGCAAATATCACACTCTTCTATTTCCACTACAATTCAATCAAGCAAACATAGATTCAACTAGCATTCCAACCAAATTATCACACATAAAATAATAGAAACAAGGTCATGCATGCAAGCATGCAAAAGATAGTTTTATTTGCAAAAGTAGTTTCTACTAGGATCTAAACATTATAAAGTTCAAAGTGGTCATTTAAAAAGGTGGTAAAACCATTTGCAAAAGGTTTTATCTATAAACCATTTTTAAACCAAATCAATATTTTATGTGGTTGAAAATGCTTTTAGCAAAGCAATATTCTTTAAAGAGTTTACCAAATATATTTTAATTCTCAAAACTTGGTGTTTAGGGTCAGAAGGTTTGAATCAAAACATTTCCCAAAGGTTTTACTCAAAAACCATTTCTAAAACAAAAACAATATTTTTACTTGACTAGAAATGTGCTAACTCAAATATTTACTCCTTAACTTCACAAAATACATTTTTAAATCCATAAGTTGGTTCCTAGGGTCAGTAGGTTCACAACAAACCATTTTGCAAAGATTTCATATTAAAAATATATCTAGAACAATTTTTATATTCGAAATAAGCCTACACATGTTTCTGTAATTTCAACCAATTTTCCAGAAGCAAATATTTAAACAAAGTGCATGGTTGCAAAGTACTTGTTCTGCTGATTCCATTGATATAAAATTTGTAAAATTTGGACGTGTAGAACTAAAGTTATGAATTTTACAAGTTTGTAAATCAAATAGAACATTTTTCTGTTTTTATTCCCGAGTCTGGCCACGTGGCGTGTTCTTATTGGACGGTTCTTATGAATTTTAAAGATCTAACGGCTCTCAGATGCTTGACCATTGCCTGGCGGTGCTGCGCGGCGGCGAGCGGCGGAGCACGGTCAGACGGTGGCGTCGCGGCGGTTACAGGAAGCAAGGAAGACAGAGAAGTGGCTCACTGTGCTTAGGGGATCGTGGCGATGCTCAACGTGGTCGCGAGGAGGCACGGGGTGCACAGGGACGAGAGTAATCGCTCGTCGGAGTTGCTGCGAGCGGCGGGTGTCTCTGGAGGTCCTCGGGGGCGAGGCTGCAGGTCACTATAAGGCAAGATAGGGGCACGGTGAGACGCAGGCGAGAGTGGCGTTCACGTGAGCATGATCGAGAGGGCTCGGGGCGGTCTGGCTTACCAGGGAGACTTCGCCGGAGCGATGGCATACGGCGACGCACGCTCAGGTGTCGACGAAGCCGAGGCTACGGGGCACGCGCGGGCGAACGAGCTACACGGGGAGATGCGCCAGGAGGTGGGGAGCAGGCTCGCGTGCTCTGGGAGGAGAGGGGTAGCTAGACGGCGCAGGAATTGCTCGGAGACGCTGTCGGAGACAGGGGTGGTCGAGCTCAAAATCGGAGCAGCCTAGGGGCAGAGGGGAGGCGCTGTTTTGGGGGAAAGAGAGAGAGGAGAGGGGCGCTTATACACGCATGGTCACCGGAGGATTTAAGGCCGCCATCTACGCGAATTCAATGCCGGAGTTAATCGGCAGCAACGGCAGGGCGACGTGGTCGTGGTGTTGAAGATGATTGCAAGGCAGTGGGGCTGTGCTGACAGCGAGAGAGGGAGATAAAGATTGGGGCCGAGCGCTCAGTGACTGGGTGTGTTCTTTTCCGGGTGAAAAACGTTTCGCCGTGGGTGAGAGCTGGTGGGATGCGCTGCTGGGCTGCTAGGCCTGTTGGGTTGGGTTGTTTCGTTTCACTTTTTTTTTACAGGAAGCTTTTTTTTCTTTTTCCATTTGGAATTTCTGTTTTGATTTTATTCAAACAATTCAAACACCCAAATGAATTCAAACCACCACTAAACTTTGTATTTATTTTAATTATGTTTAACAACACAATCCAAAGTCCAAAACAAAATAATTTTTATTCTTTTTAGGATCCATTAATAATTAAATAAATAGACCTTAGTCATTAATTCAAATAGGATTTAACTTATTTAAAAACTCTATTTGAAATCTAAAATAATATCAAACCATTTCAGTAGGTTTTATTTGAATAAATAAAACACTTGGAAAACTTATTTAAAATAAATTAACAAGTTTGAGTGTTTATTTAAAATGGAAAAGCCTTTACTTTAATAAAATTAGATATTAATAATCCTCATTATTTTATTTAAATAAACCTTTATCCTTTTTATCAAATAGAAATATTTTATTTCCAAAGCTTGGCCAAGATTTAATTTAGCTCAATAAAATAATCTTTATTTATAAATTCTACTTTGCTTTTGAAAACCAAATCTTTTTATTAAAAGATCCAAAATAATGATTCCAATTATTAAAACTTTCTTTAATAATTGTTTATCTTTTAAAATCCCTTTAGAATTTTATTTGATCAAAATAGGTTTTGATATTTCCAATTGGATTCAAAATGTTTCTTCTCACCCTAAATTTCAACAAAATTTTATTTTGTTTATTTATTTTTCACATTTCAAAATTTGGAAAATTTTGGGATGTGACAGCAACGGTGACAACCTTATGCATCCCCAAACATATGCACTCATATATTGGTACATAAGATCATTATAGAAGATAACATATATTTGTATGCAACCCACAACAAACTATTTCATAATTGCCATAAAGCATTCACTACTCAAACAAAGATATTGAGATACAATAGATCACGGGAAAACAATAGATTGCATCACACATCATGTTTGGCAAGAGATTACATTAGTTATATGGAGATGATCTCGTTTTATATCGTGATGGATACGTGCCTCCCCAAGAGTTAGAGGCGTCCACGGCATGGAGAAGAGTTCTGCGCGCCGGCATGGAGGCATTAGGGACCTCCTAGGGTCAATTTGATCCTGATGTTGCTTTAGTTTTTCTTCTATGTAATGCATCCGGTCTGCCTGATTTCTAGCTTTAATTTCCTGCTTTTCCTTTCTCCTCTTACAGCTTCTATCAGGATATTTATTCCCGCCTACGGGAAACCCAACTATCCATGGTTTGGATCCTATTGTGTGTGTCCGTACTGTGTTTTCCTCATTCCCAAGGGCAAGTGTGAGCTCGTCATTATCTCTATCGGGAATAAACCTCCCCTCTTTAATAACATTTACTGCATTTCTAATGTATTCGATGGGTATGGGATTTTCTTTATGTATTTTTTATGTATGCACTTCCCTTCTGAGTTCAACGTGCCCCCATGCCTGCAAAACCATTTCTTTACTCATTCGAGCCAATCGGCTGTCTTTGGAGTGACCCCTTTAGCATGCAGGTCATCCTCAAGTTTCTTCCACTTAGGAATGCCAGCCCTTTAGCCACCTTGCCCCATAGTATGGTGATACTTCTTGTTAGCAACATTTTACTTATTTGGTTCAGAACTTTCCTGAGCTACCTCCAATTGCTTGTACAACACAAACTCATCCCAGCGGTATTTTATCTTCTCATATGCTCCCTTGAAATCCGGAGTCTTCTTTTTCATGATGAAGTCTAGGTGCAATCTGTTCTTCCAGTTGGTAAATTGCTGGGCCATCTTCTTAAGAGCCCACTCCTTGACCTTTTCCTTCATGGTATTGGCCTATTGATGGGCCTCCTCATCTGGATTCTGCACATTTGGATCCACCTCTACCATCGGTAGGGTAAAATTAATCATGAGCATCCTTCAAAGTAAATCTTTACCTTTTTCGCCGACATTTAACTCATGCCTCCTTTGGATTATGCCATTCTCGAACGGTCATCGGGATGAAGTCCCTAACAATAGCTACGCGTTGCGCTACAAATTTGTTTTTAATATGAACCGGAATCGTCGGTTTGCCGTCTTTAGCGAATTCTTCGATCCTGCACTTTCATGTTCTTCCAACATTTTGGCTGCGCCTCATTTGCTCTTTGCAGAAGATTTGCTTGATCCGGATGGATAACAGAAGAAAGAGCGTTAATATATGTATATAGACAACAGTTGATTAATTAATTAATATTTATATGCACCTCGCCGAAGTTTGTAATATTTAATGTTCCACCGGAGCCGTCGCCTTCTCCCTCACCGAAGCTGTCGGCTTCTCCCTCACCGAAGTTGTTGGCTTCTCCCTCACTGAATTCATCGGATTCCTCCTCATTGAAGTTGTCTCTTCCAGCGATAAGAGGATCACCCTCACTAGAGTTGTTCAGAAACATCGAGACATCGATGATTCCCCGCGTATCATATCCTAAATCAAATATTCCTTTTCTTCGTCTCTATTGTGTGGTGCCATATTTTCTGCAAAAGGGGAAAAGTGGATGAGTCGAAGCGGCTAATCGAAGAAGTTAGGTAGGCGAGATTTGAGGGGATAGGGTGTCGTGGTTTGACGACAAGAGCACCTTAAATATAACCCTAACACATGCTTGGCAATTTAAACGGGTCCAAGGGATATAAACCCTAATTCAGAGAATATATGGCATGCATTTACACCCGTCCATCGTCCCTATATGGCGTGCGTTGTCGTGCCCGACCCGAAGACATTACTCTGTCAAACAAATGTGAAGAGATTGGCTTTGTGCTCACATGTCACATAATAATCCAAATGTATACATAGACTACATAATAAATGTCAACACCCGGATTTTTAATCCCAGATGCCTGTTATGCCATACATCGCAATCCCAGGATTACCATTTTTGCGAGACATAACAGATTGATACCATAGTTCATCATCCATTACAAACCATAATAAAGGTCTTACAAATATAGGATCTCATGATCTAGTCTTAATACAATCAACGCAGCGGAATAATATAATAACGGTAGCGTGGGCGAAGCTCCATCTTCAGGGTCAAAGGCAATGCTGACGATGGGAGATGATCCTAGTTGTCTGTAGAGTTCCCAACCTTTAATAAGGTAGAGATCCCTGTGTTTACAATGCTAGTCCCCGGATCAATTGCTAGCATCCACAGTTAAGATGTAATATTAGGAAACAAAGGTCATAATACAACTTTATAACCAGGAATAAAATAATTTATTACATCTTACATAGCTCATTTGGCTATCTCATTACAATGCAGCAGAATATAACAATAGCATGGGGTCCTTCATCTTCAAAGTGCCACAGGAAGACATGTTGTTTGTAGACTTGTAATCCTAATCAGTAACCTTCACTAATATCAAACAAACCTGCAACATAACAAGTTACAGCCACAAGGGTCAATACATTTGAATTGTATTGGCAAGTGATACTATGGTAGTATAGTGGAGTCTATCATCTATATGCTTTTGGCTAAGTGGAGCTTAGGCTTGCTTTGATCAAAATAGATTTTCCTTATCATTTGAAAACACTAAGTTTTTGCTTGACAAAATATTACCCAAGGAACCACCAATAGAAATTGGTGAACCTTAAACCCTTGTTCAACCACAAGTTTTTAACTTAGAAATTGGGATGATGAGATTCTTGATAGCTTCCATGTCTTGATGCTCAAATTGTCCTTTGCCAAGGACATGGCTAAGTACTTAGATTTTACACTCTGCAGAGGTGGTGCAATTTCCCCACAAGACTTGGTTTCACCAAGACAAGATCTTTCAGAAGCCTTCCCTTAGACCAGAATGGACGCGTTCCAACCTATCATTCCCCTACCACCAACTGTCCATTTGGCTAAGTTCTTGCAACCTATATGATCCAGGCAGAGCCCATAATGCCAAGTGGTTGCACTTGAAGCTTCTCAACATTTGACATCTCAAATCTCTTTGTTCCTGGGTGGCCATCCACAAGTGAGACACCAAGTTTTCCCCAGCATGCTGGACTTGGTGAAGCCCAAGTTTCCCCCAGCATACTGGACTTGCATGACCACTCAACACAAACCATTCCTTCCATTCCACCCAGGTGTTTCATTAACTTAGTTGTTTTATTAACAAAACACAAGTCCTTAGACTTAGAAATTTTTCCATAGTATGAATATATATTCCACCCTTGTTTTCTACTAGCTAAGCTAAGCATAATAGTAGTAGGAATCTTAACTTAGGAAATTTCTACTAAGGTTTCATCTACTAGGATTTCCCATAGCATAGTTTATACTTAGCAAAAATTCCATGCAAGTCCTACTTAGAAATATCACTAATGCATAGTGAAAATAATAGGACAAAGTATGAAGCATCACTTGCCTTTTTGGTAGAGGGTATAAGTTTACTCCTTGATCTTTGCAATTTTCACACACTTCAAGTCACTACAATTCAATCAAGCAAACAATATTTCAATCCACCAATCAAGCAATTCATCACATAAAATAATAGAAACAAAACAATACATGCAAGCATGTCAAAGATTGTTTTATTTGAAAAAGTGGTTTCTAATGGTTCATAAACATTTGAAAACACCTAATGGTCATTTTTTAAGGTGGCAAAGTCATTTGCAAAAGATTTCACTTCATAAACCATTTTTACACCAAGTCATTATTTTATGTGGTGAAGAAATGCTTTTAATAAGGCAAAATTCTATAGGTTCCACAAAATATGTTTTCAAACCATATAACATTGTGTTTAGGGTCAGTGATTTTATTTCCAAAACATTTCTCAAAGGTTTTCTTCCAAAACTATTTTTAATAATCAAACTATATTTTTATTTGACTAGAAATGGTTTAAATCCAAAGTTTATTCTTTTGATTCACCAAATACATTTTTGAAACCACCATTTGTTTCCTATGGTCAGTAGGTTCAATACGCACCAATTGCAAAAGATTTTTATCCTCAAAATCATTTTAGAACAATTTTTATATTCTAAACAAGCATACATAAGTTTCTGCAAAAACAAACATTTTATCAGAAGCTTTTTACTAAACAAACTGCATGGTTTGCTAGGGCTTGTCTTGCTGATTCCATTGATATAAAATTTGCAAAATTTGGACGTGTGGATCAAAAGTTATGCAATTTACAAAATCCAACAACTAATAGAAAAGTTTCTGGCTTTTTAAAAACAACACAGTGCCACGCGTCGAGTCCTTATTGGCCAATAACGGTTCGCGTGGATCACACGGTGTGGTGTGTTGGATCTAATGACAATCGTGCGACACAGATCGCTCCATACCGTTTCACTTAATTGACTCTATTCTATCCACGCGATCTAGATCCAATGGTGTACAGGGGTCTGACCATATCTGAGCGGCGCTAGCGGCGGCGGTTGGCGGCGGCGTGGTCAGACGGTGGTGGAGCCGGCGATTTAGGAAGCAAGGGTTATGGGGGAGGGCTTTACCAGGTTTGCCTTGCTTCGCTGATGCTCAAAGTGGTCGTCACTTGTCGAGGGGCGCTCTGAACCATCGGTGATTCCTCGCCGTAGTTGTCGCCGGCGTCTGGCGGCTCTGTTCGTTGTCGGAGGCGAGTGTACGGTTCACGCTAAGGCGCGAAAAAGGGTGCGTTAGCTGCGCACAGAAGCGGCGAGTACGAGTGCATCCAGGAGACGGGGAGGCGCGGTCGAACTTTACCTGGGAACGTCGCCGGAGAAATGGCAGACGATGGCGCTGTTCTGGTGAAGAGGTTGTCGAGGTTATGGTGCTCGCGCAGCTGAACGGGCGGCACTGGGAGATGCAGTGAACAAGGGGAGCACGCCTGTGTGGGCCAGGGTGCAAGGGGAGGCGTGGGCTGGCCGGAATTGCCGCCGGAAAGCGTCGGAAGCAGCAACGGTGTAGGTGTTAATGGGGACGGCCTGGGGGCTCTTTTGCCGCGGTGTTAGAGGGGAAATGAAGGGGAGAGAGGGGTGATTAGTAGGGCATAGTTGCAGCAGCGATTACTCGCGGAGTTAAGGTGAATTTAATCCGCGGAATTACAGCCAGAAACGGCGTCGAGGAAAGGAAGAAGGGGTCGTCGTGGGGAGGAAGAAGGTGACGTGGGCGTGGGGCCTGGCTGTCTACGTGTGAGAGAGAGTGGGGGTGGGGTCGTTCTGTCAGCGGCTTTGCGGGTTTATAACTTGGTGCGAATCATTTTTCTTCGGGAGAGAGAGGAAATGGCTGTTGGGCCTTGTTGGGTCTGCTGGGTTGGGCTGCTTTGTTTCCCTTTTTTTCGTTCTGAAAGCTTTTCTATTTCTCTTTCTTTTATTCTGTTTCGATTTTGTTTGGCCAATTCAAACATTCATTTAAATTCAAAACCTTGCCAAAATTTGTGTGGGTTTAAATACTGGTTAGTAAAACATTCTGGAGTCATTTTTAGGATAATTTATTCCTTCTTTTTGGGGTCTTTTTAATTAATAAAAGGGCCCTTGTTTTAAATCAAATAGGTTTTAATAATATTTCTAAACACCATTTAATATCTTTTAAACCTTCCAAATCTTTTCAGTAGGTTTTGTTTACTTAAAAGGGTGTCAAATAATTCATCTTGAATTATTTGGAAAAGCTTTAAATAAGATTTATTAATCATTTAAAATTTGGTTTTGTCTTTATTCCAATAGGAATTTGGTTTAAGCCATTTGATTTTATTTTGGAAATTCTTTATCCTTTTATTTTATTTGGATTTGGATTATAATTCAATCCATTTGCTTAAAGATTTGGCCAAGATTTGGTTTCATCTTTAAATATTCTTTATTTAATAATTCTTTC
This sequence comes from Avena sativa, assembly GCA_916181665.1. Taxonomy (NCBI): domain Eukaryota; kingdom Viridiplantae; phylum Streptophyta; class Magnoliopsida; order Poales; family Poaceae; genus Avena; species Avena sativa. The sequence goes on from OV702280.1 coordinate 434,614,026, forward strand.
TTTTCTTATAAAATCCATATCTTTTTATTTAGAGATCCAAACTTGGTGATTCCAATTTGTGAAATCTTTTTTGATATTTATTTATCCTTTTAAAGATCTTTAGGATTATTTGCTCACCAATTGGTATGAGTTTCTAGATAGGTTCTTTATTAGCTTTGGAATTCAATTTCTTATCTTATTAAATTCATAAGATTTTATTTATGGTTCCAGATTTGAGTGAAACCAATTTATATGGCCTTATATTATTTCTATTTGTCTTTCTTAATCATTTGTGAATGTTTGTTGACAAGATTTTATATGGATCAAATCCATAGGCTTGTAGATAACTTGGAAATGATTTCATTCCATTTGGGTTTAGGGTTTGGATTTATTTTCCAGGTGTTTAAATTTCCAGATACATTCATTGAGGAATGCATTTCTCTTGATTTGGATTTTTGTTGGATTCAAACTTTTACCAAAGTTTGTTCAAGATGGGATTTTAAGTTTCCATTTAGAAACAAAAGTTTCTTTTCACCCTGATTTTCAACAAAAATTTATTTTGTTTAATTTATTTTTCACATTACAAGATTTGGAAAATCTTGGGATGTGACATTGTCGTAGACTTCCTATTGTCCATCATCCTGGTAGTCCTCCTCATAGTATGGCCATGGGAATAGCCGGGGACACAGCCATGAGTACTCTTTAAGTACTCACAAACTATCACTAACAAGTAAAGTGGTTCAAGTAAGAATACTAAGCTCTAGGTTGTTTTGCAAAAAGCGAGGTTTATCTCTAGCTGATTTTAGAAGTAAAGAAAGCTAGTTTATATTTTTTTATATCACCTAAGTGAGAACTTAGTTTTTCATGTTCACAACCCTGTTGTGGTCAAATCAAATTCATGATTCATTTCACAAGTCATTTTTAAAACATGAGACTACGGAACAATATCGACACTCCAACTGTCTATAACCACTGACACGACTATTCGAATAGATTGACACTCTGCAGAGGTGGTACACTTTCACCACAATATTCAATACATCCGTCAGGAACAATCCTGAATCACCATACTCAGTATGCAGATAATCAATCCTAACCTTTCAATTACACACCCTAGTATAGGCACCTCCCCTATGAGTTTGGCCTCCCAACCATGACCATCTGTCATCTTGGGAACTTCACAGGTGGACAATCATCACGAGGTAGCCTCATCTCAAACCTCGGCCGCAAGGGAACCCATACTAAGATATATAAACTTCCAGTCAAGCCCTACCCATATTCGGATATTGTGGTTGTACAGAAAAATTGGAATGGTATCGCATCCGAACATAACCATCTGTTTTATAATTGGAATGGTATCGCCTCAACATTTTCATCATCAAACCGTCAAGTGTTCATAACACATGTCAAAACATTTCATTAGAATGACTCATCATTCTAAGGTTTTCATAACCATTTTCACCAAGTATTCCCATCTAAAGTGATCATGTTTGATGCTTAGCACTAGCCACTACAGTTGGGGGTAATCCCTAATGAGGGATGATAATCAAGTGTGACTTATCCAGATCTAGATCTCATGCCTCAGTATGACATCTAGTTATATCTATCTTGTAGGGTTCGCAGCATAGAAAACAAAAATTTTCCTACGATGTGAACTAAATACCAAGATCTATATATACTAGATACAAACAACGGGCGGATGTATATCCGTAGAGAACATACCCTTGAAGACCGACAAAGCTTAACGAGTTCAACTCGTGGTTGATGTAGACGATCTCTTGCCGATCTCAAGATCGAGAGGAAGTCCTAGCGCCGCAAATCAGCAGCGCATCCGTGCTCGCACACACGTTCGAGGCACCGAGCAACCTCCGCCTCCTCGCTCCAGCGATGCAGCGGAAGCACAACTCTTTCTTGCCGAATAGCCACCGGGAACATGTATCTCGCTAGTCCGAGACCATGGGGGATAAATTCTAGAGGGGGAGAGAGATCCTTCACGAGGAGGTGTGAGAGACAAGTGAGGAGGAGGGGCTCCTTTTATAGGAGGAGGGGGGGAACCCCAAGGGGGTGGCCGGCGCATGGGGGCTGCCCCCTTGCCCTCCCCTCTTCATGTGGGTGGACACTCCACTCACAAAACTCCTCTAAATTCCCTCCACTCAAAAGTCCACTCAAAAATCCCATTAAATTTCCACCAAATTTAATGCAAACTCTCATTAAATAATACTCTTTTATTTTATTCAGAATTTTGTCAATTACTTTAATGACAAACATTCACAAATAACCCCTTGCTAGAATTCTATTTCACATGCATAACCACTTTATGCAATTTCATCCGAAAACCTGTTTCGGTATCTAGTGAAATAAATTCCTGCGCTTGTTCATTCTTTCGGCATGAAAGATTTGCTCCAATTGGATGTCGGTGTATCTTAAGTGTGTCACCCTACGGTTCGTGAATAATGCGGACATGATCGAGACCCCTCTCAGATCAATAATCAGAAGCGGGATCTGGAGACCCATACTGACTCCCACACATTCAACGATGACTTTCTTGTGATCGTCGGAACCTTTTACGCTAGTATCTTAATCCCTTTGTTTCACGATATATTACATGTCCGAGATTCGATCATTGGTATCTCCATACCTAGTTTGATCTCGTTACCGACATGCACTCTTTTCTCGTTCGTGTGATATAACATTCTAGTGATCAAATCACTTGCTTGCAAGCTAATCAATGTGATATCACCGAGAGGGCCCAGAGTATATCTATCCGTCATCGGGATGAACAAATTCCACTCTTGATCCATGAGCCTCAACATAACACTTTATTAGTTCTGAATCCATCTTTATAATCACCCTGTTACGGTGTGACGTTTGATGTTATCAAGAAACTCTTCCGGTGTTAGTGATTGACATGATCTCATGGTCTAAGGATTAGGATCACTTCGTAAGTTGTTATAGCAATATAAACTCAATGACTTTGATCGTAATGCTATACTTCGGATGAGTGTTCATCACATCATTACACTAATGTTGTGATCCCGTTATTAACAACATCCAATGTCCATGATCAGGAAACCTTGATCATCTTGTTAATCAACGAGCTAGTTTATGAGAGAGGCATAACTAGGAACTTTCTGTTTGTTTATTAAACACACATGTATTAACGTTTCCGTATTAATACAATTATAGCATGCAAAATAAACATCTATCATATACTTGGAATACACATAATAAACACTTTATTATTGCCTCTCAGGGCATATTCCCTTCAGTCTCCCACTTGCACTAGAGACAATAATCTAGTTACATAGTGATAAATCTAACACCCATTGAGTTCTGGTGTTGATCATGTTTTGCTCTAGGGAGAGTTTTAGTCAACGGATCTGCTACATTGAGATCCGTATGTACTTTACAAATCTTTATATCTCCATCCTTGACATGCTCGCGGATGGAGTGAAACCGGCGCTTAATATGCTTGGAATGCTTGTGAGACCTTGGCTCTTTGGCATTGGCAATGGCACCATTGTTGTCACAATAGATCACCATTGGGTCCAACGCGTTTGCCACAACTCCTAGTTCGGATATGAACTCCTTCATCCAAACTGCTTCCTGAGCTGCTTCTGAAGCAGCAACATATTCGGCCTCCGTTGTTGATCCCGCTACCACAGGTTGTTTGGAACTCCTCCAACTAACCGCTCCGCCATTCATGAGAAATACGTATCCGGATTGAGACTTAGAGTCATCCGGATCGGTGTCAAAGCTAGCATCGACATAACACTTAGCGACGAGCTCTTCTTCACCTCCATATACAAGAAACATATCCTTAGTTCTTCGTAAGTACTTAAGGATATTCTTGACCGCTATCCAGTGTTCCGAACCTGGATCCGATTGGTACCTACTAGTCAAACTAATAGCCTGTGCCACATCCGGTCTTGTACATAGCATGGCGTACATTATAGAGCCTATGGCCGAAGCCGGACTTTGAGTCTTACTCAATGTCTTGCCTTGCAACATAGGTAAGAACCCCTTCTTACTTCCGTCCATTTTAAACTTCTTTAAAATCTTATCAAGGTATGTACTTTGCGATAGCCCTATTAGGCGCCTAGATCTATCTCTATAGATCTTTATGCCTAATATGTATGACGCTTCACCTAGGTCCTTCATTGAAAATTTGCTGTTTAGATAACTTTTAACACTGTTTAAAAGTTCTATATCATTTCCGATCAATAATATGTCATCCACATATAATATCAGAAATGCCACATTGCTCCCACTCACTTTCTTGTAAATACAAGCTTCTCCATAAGTTTGGACAAATCCAAACTCTTTGATCACCTCATCAAAGCGGAGATTCCAACTTCGCGATGCTTGCTTCAATCCATAGATGGATCGCTGAAGCTTGCACACCTTGTTAGCATCCTTAGGATCGACAAAACCCTTTGGTTGTATCATATACAACTCTTCTTCAATATTACCATTGAGAAACGCGGTTTTGACATCCATCTGCCATATTTCATAATCGAAATATGCAGCAATTGCTAACATAATCCTAACTGACTTTAGCATCTCTACGGGAGAGAAAGTCTCATCGTAGTCAACTCCTTGAATTTGTCGAAACCCCTTTGCGACAAGTCGAGCTTTATAGATGGTCACATTACCATCAGCATCAGTTTTCCTTTTGAAAATCCATTTGTTCTCCACGGCCTTTCGGTCGTGAGGTAATTCCACCAAGTTCCAAACTTGATTTTCATACATGGATTCCATCTCGGATTTCATGGCTTCTAACCATTTGTTGGAATCCGGGCTCATCATCGCTTCTTCATACATCGCAGGGTCATTATTTTCATCAACCATGAAATTTATGACAGGATTTCCATACAGCTCGGGAGCTGCACGCGTCCTGTTTGACCTGCGAGGTTCGGTAGTACTCTCTTTTGGAGTTTCATGATCATTATCATTAGTTCCCTCTTCAACAGGTGGAGCCAACTCCGGAACAACTTCCGGCGCTGCGCTACTAGCCATACTTTGAAGAGAAGGTTCCACAACCTCTTCGAGTTCTACCTTCCGACTATTCACACCTTTCGCGAGAAACTCTTTCTCTAGAAAGGATCCATTCTTGGCAACAAAAACCTTGCCCTCGGATCTGTGATAGAAGGAATACCCAATAGTTTCTTTAGGGTATCCTATGAAGACGCATTTTTCCGCTTTGGGTTCGAGTTTATCCGGTTGAAGTTTCTTCACATAAACATCGCAACCCCAAACTTTAAGAAATGACAGCTTAGGTTTGTTTCCAAACCACAATTCATACGGTGTCTTTTCAACGGATTTAGATGGTGCCCGATTTAAAGTGAATGCAGCAGTTTCTAGTGCATAACCCCAAAATGACAACGGCAAGTCTGTCAGAGACATCATAGATCGAACCATATCTAATAAAGTACGATTACGACGTTCCGACACACCATTTCGCTGTGGTGTTCCGGCAGGTGTGAGTTGTGAAACAATTCCACACTCTTTCATGTGAGTGCTAAACTCGTAACTTAGATACTCACCTCCACGGTCGGACCGTAGAAATTTGATCTTTCTATTACGATGATTTTCCACTTCATTCTGAAATTCCTTGAACTTTTCAAAGGTTTCAGACTTGTGTTTCATCAAGTAGATATAACCGTATCTACTCAAATCATCCGTGAAAGTAACAAAATAACGATATCCACCTCGCGCCGACACACTCATTGGACCACATACATCAGAATGTATGATTTCCAATAAATCTGTCGCCCGTTCCATTGAACCGGAAAACGGCGTTCTAGTCATCTTGCCCATAAGGCATGGCTCACATGTATCAAATGATTCATAATCAAGTGATTCCAAAAGTCCATCCGAATGGAGCTTCTTCATGCGTTTAATGCCAATATGACCTAGACGGCAGTGCCACATATATGCAGATATATCATCATTAAGTTTAATCCTTTTAGCATCAACATTATGAATATGTGTAACATTATCATTGAGATCTAACAGAAATAAACCATTCATCATTGGTGCATGACCATAAAAGATTTCATTCATATAAATGGAACAACCATTGTTCCCAGATTTAAATGAATAACCACTTTGCATCAAACATGATCCAGATACAATGTTCATGCTCAGTGCAGGCACCAGATAACATTTATTCAAGTTTATGACTAATCCCGACGGTAAGTGGAGAGGCAGCGTTCCGACGGCGATTACATCAACGTTTGATCCATTGCCGACACGCATCTTGACCTCACCCCTTGCTAGCGGTCGCTTGTTCCGCAGCCCCTGATTCGAGTTACAAATAGTAGCAACTGAACCGGTATCAAATACCCAGGTGCTACTGCGAGCACTAGTCAAGTACACATCAATAACATGTATATCATATATACCTTTGTTTGCCTTGCCGGCCTTCTTGTCTGCCAAAAACTTGGGGCAGTTGCGCTTCCAGTGGCCAGTCCCCTTACAATAGTAGCACTCGGTATCAGACTTAGGTCCAACTCGGGGTTTCTTTTCAGGCGCGGCAACAGGCTTGCCGCCCTTACTTCCCTTCCATTTTCCCTTCTTGTCTTTCTTGAAACCAGTGTTCCTATTGATCATCAACACTTGATGTTCCTTTTTGATCTCCACTTCTGCAGTTTTAAGCATTGACAGAAGCTCGGGGAGAGACTTCTTCATGCCTTGCATATTATAGTTCATCACGAAGCTCTTATAGCTAGGTGGCAGAGACTGCAGAACACGATGGATGCCTAAGTCAATGGGAATCGATATTCCCAAGGACACAAGCTTATCGGCGTAACCCGACATCTTGAGTACATGCTCACTAACGGAGCTGTGCTCTTCCATCATGCAGCTAAAGAACTTTTCTGAAGCATTGTAGCTCTCTACAGCAGCATGTGTGTCGAAAATGATTTTCAACTCACCCATTGTATCAAATGCATTGCCGTTTTCGAAACGCTTTCGAAGTTCCGGCTCTAGCCCATACAATATGCCGCAATGAACTAAGTTGTGGTCCTCCTGACGAGTCTGATAGACATTCTTCTCCTCGTCAGGGGCATCATCAAAAGGTGGGGGGCCTAACGGCGCTTCTAGCACATATTGCTTTTGTGAAGCAGAGAGGAGAATCCTCAAATTCATGGCCCATTCAGTAAAGTTGCTACCGTTCGTTGCTAGTTTCTCTTTCTCCATGAACGCATTGAAATTAAAAGCAGGTGGTGCCATCTACAACAGAATTTGTAAAGTTTAGACTAAGTGTATGATAGATCGAGTTCAACTAATCTATATTACGAATGAACTCCCACTCAAAAGCGACATCCCTCGTGTCCTTTTGGTGATTACATGAACCAAATCCACTACACCAAGTCCGATCATCACGTGAGTCGGTATAGCTTCAAAGGCGAGCATCAAATGGGCATCATATCAACTATATGACTCATGCTTAACCTTCCGGTCTGTGTTCCGAGGCCATGTCTGTACATGCTAGGCTCGCCAAGTTAGAACCTTAGTATTTGCGTGTGTAACTGTTTTACACCCGAAATATGGTCGTGGATCCAAGAACACCCGATCATCACGTGATGTCTTGGAGCGACGAAAACATAATCGGTGCATACTAAAGGAAGAACACATTCTTATCTTGATATTTAAATGAGGGATCATCTTATTATGCTTAACAAAGCGCTAAACAAGCAATATAAGATGTAATCAAACATCATATGTTTATTAGTGAAATTATATGGTTCCCGCAGATGATCTCTATCATGTGCATCGTGGTATGATCACTATCATACCTATATGTGTAAATCCAAGGTCTATGGATTTTACACGCTATGTGTGTTGTAAGAGTATCATCTCATACTTCTACTTACAACACTACCATATCATAACACTAGCCCAGCAACAATCTAAACTAGATGCCTCTAATTTATCCATTGCAAGTTTTACGTGGCTTAGGGCTTTCGAGATAGAACCGTTCTTACCTACGAACATGAACCACAACGAGGATAATCAAATTGTTGACAACTCGCTTGCAAAATAGATATTGACTATAGTAGGAGAGACAGACACCCGCTAGCCACTTATGCAAACTAGTTGCATGTCAAGCGTGGAACAGGTCTCATGTGCGAGGACATGTAAAGTTTGTCCGGGCCGCTTCATCCCACTATGCCACCAATATCCAAAATCACAACAAAGGAGCAACAACATGATCATCATCGCCCACATACTCATATGTGTACTACCCGTGTAAAGTATCTACGCATAGATCCGGCTCTGACACCACTGTAGGGTTCGCAGCATAGAAAACAAAAAATTTCCTACGATGTGAACTAAATACCAAGATCTATATATACTAGATACAAACAACGGGAGGATGTATATCCGTAGAGAACATACCCTTGAAGACCGACAAAGCTTAACGAGTTCAACTCGTGGTTGATGTAGACGATCTCTTGCCGATCTCAAGATCGAGAGGAAGTCCTAGCGCCGCAAATCAGCAGCGCATCCGTGCTCGCACACACGTTCGAGGCACCGAGCAACCTCCGCCTCCTCGCTCCAGCGATGCAGCGGAAGCACAACTCTTTCTTGCCGAATAGCCACCGGGAACATGTATCTCGCTAGTCCGAGACCATGGGGGATAAATTCTAGAGGGGGAGAGAGATCCTTCACGAGGAGGTGTGAGAGACAAGTGAGGAGGAGGGGCTCCTTTTATAGGAGGAGGGGGGGGAACCCCAAGGGGGTGGCCGGCGCATGGGGGCTGCCCCCTTGCCCTCCCCTCTTCATGTGGGTGGACACTCCACTCACAAAACTCCTCTAAATTCCCTCCACTCAAAAGTCCACTCAAAAATCCCATTAAATTTCCACCAAATTTAATGCAAACTCTCATTAAATAAAACTCTTTTATTTTCTTCAGAATTTTGTCAATTACTTTAATGACAAACATTCACAAATAACCCCTTGCTAGAATTCTATTTCACATGCATAACCACTTTATGCAATTTCATCCGAAAACCTGTTTCGGTATCTAGTGAAATAAATTCCTGCGCTTGTTCATTCTTTCGGCATGAAACATTTGCTCCAATTGGATGTCGGTGTCTCTTAAGTGTGTCACCCTACGGTTCGTGAATAATGCGGACATGATCGAGACCCCTCTCAGATCAATAATCAGAAGCAGGATCTGGAGACCCATACTGACTCCCACACATTCAACGATGACTTTCTTGTGATCGTCGGAACCTTTCACGCTAGTATCTTAATCCCTTTGTTTCACGATATATTACATGTCCGCGATTCGATCATTGGTATCTCCATACCTAGTTTGATCTCGTTACCGACATGCACTCTTTTCTCGTTCCTGTGATATAACATTCTAGTGATCAAATCACTTGCTTGCAAGCTAATCAATGTGATATCACCGAGAGGGCCCAGAGTATATCTATCCGTCATCGGGATGAACAAATTCCACTCTTGATCCATGAGCCTCAACATAACACTTTATTAGTTCTGAATCCATCTTTATAATCACCCTGTTACGGTGTGACGTTTGATGTTATCAAGAAACTCTTCCGGTGTTAGTGATTGACATGATCTCATGGTCTAAGGATTAGGATCACTTCGTAAGTTGTTATAGCAATATAAACTCAATGACTTTGATCGTAATGCTATACTTCGGATGAGTGTTCATCACATCATTACACTAATGTTGTGATCCCGTTATTAACAACATCCAATGTCCATGATCAGGAAACCTTGATCATCTTGTTAATCAACGAGCTAGTTTATGAGAGAGGCATAACTAGGAACTTTCTGTTTGTTTATTAAACACACATGTATTAACGTTTCCGTATTAATACAATTATAGCATGCAAAATAAACATCTATCATATACTTGGAATACACATAATAAACACTTTATTATTGCCTCTCAGGGCATATTCCCTTCAGTCTCCCACTTGCACTAGAGACAATAATCTAGTTACATAGTGATAAATCTAACACCCATTGAGTTCTGGTGTTGATCATGTTTTGCTCTAGGGAGAGTTTTAGTCAACGGATCTGCTACATTGAGATCCGTATGTACTTTACAAATCTTTATATCTCCATCCTTGACATGCTCGCGGATGGAGTGAAACCGGCGCTTAATATGCTTGGAATGCTTGTGAGACCTTGGCTCTTTGGCATTGGCAATGGCACCATGCAAGTAAAACTAGGATTTGGTATAATAATGGGGTATAACCAAATATGCCTAAGGCATCTAGTTTGCATAGTTATCATGCAAGTGTTAGCTTGCAAAGTTCTAGCTTGCTAAGATGGCTTGCATTAGATAGCATGCTAAGTTAACTTGTATTGTGAGGCTTTCCTTGAGCAGTGCAGTGGTTAAAGTTCTCCTCTGCTTCCTCTTCGTAGTAGTCTCCTTCCTCTTCGTATCCTTGGTCGGTACTAGCGTCTATAATAAATACGAGGTACACAATCACCAAACAATACTTAACTACTTTTATTTGGCACACAAACGTTCACACTAGATGATCTAGCATCATCACAATTAACACATGAAATAAAGACCTAGTTTTATTTATTTTAGTTTAGAAAAGTAATTTCTACTCATTGAAAACAACTTAAGATAAAATATTCTCCAATTAAAATATGGGATCATGTTGACACATGTAATTACCACATATTTTAATACTTGGGAATGTGATTTAAAGTGGTGTCATAATTTAATAAGGTTTAACCTTATTATTTTAATTAATTAAAGTGACTAGAAATGCCTGTGGGGCATTCTTTTATTACTTGTCCATTATTACTGCAAGTAAACCTAGATATTTTTATATACTCAGAAAGGTTTTGTCAAATGTGATTTTTGAGAGTTGAAATCAACTCAAAAGCATTTATGGTTGATTTTTGAAAATGTTTGAATGCAAAAAAGTCTCTGCCTTGTTATTTTTACTATAAGTGATCTATAATTTAAAATGGTTTGAATCCAATGGGCTTGGATTAAGAATTTCAATACCTTTCTAACAAAATTGGTGTCATGCCATTTGGTTTAGTAAAACTCTCTGAATTGATTTTTAAAGTTACTGTCTGAACTAGGTTGAATTAAAATAGAAAATATCTATTTGAATCTACTGGGATGAGCGCGGGAACTAAACTAGGCAGCCAACTGCGCATAGCGTGCACGGGCTGGTTTAAGTGATGTGCCCACTCATCAATGAGACAGGGGTGCCGAAGGGGTATGGGATGGTTTTGACCGTAGGATTAGATTCAAGATTAACGGCTCACGGCCATCGTCCTCATCGGAACATGACACGACGGGGACAAACCCTAGCACGGCTAGTGAGGGTCAGGGGAGGCTCACCTGGGCTTTGGAGAGGGTCGGCGACGAGGCAAACGAACGAGGCGGCTCTGGCGGTTCCCCTTGTACTGGCAGCTTGTCCTGGGGTGGTCTGAATCGACGGTGCCCTTCTCCTCCAGCAGTGGCGGGCTCCGGCCAAATTCTGGCAAGGGAGGCTCTCCTTGCTCCGGGAAGAAGTAGGGGAGGATCAGTGAGGAGTGGTGAGTGTTGGAGTGTGGAGAAATGGTGCGGGGAAGGGGTGGATCGGGTATGCATGGCATGGTGCAATGGGTAGGGTTCTAGGCATTTCAATGTTGTGGTTGTCACTGGGGGAGACAAGGGCGAGAAAAGGGAGACAATGGTTTGAATGGTCACTGCTCAAAACAGTGAACATTTGGCCAATTTATTTGTGTCTCCCAAGTGTTTGATGAAATGGCCGAAAGAAATTTATATTTGAATTTTTGGATGAATTTTGTTGAGTGCACTAGTCACATACTTTATAGTCTCTGGTTGTTTGGATTTGTCAAGGTGAACTGGTTTGGTTGGGTTTTGAGAAATGGTGATCTTCCCAGATGAACTAGATTGAATTTTGAATTGTCCTTGGCATAGATTTGCAAAAAAATTCTATGGGTTTGCAAGGTGGGATTGGGTTCACTTTTACTTGGTCTAGAAAGGGGTGAAAAGAATTGGATTTGTTTCTGTTAGAAATCTTGGATTAGAAACACTCAAAGTGGTCTAGTGGTTAGTTTTGGTCAAAATGACCATTAGCTCATATTGTTTATATTTGAATTTCTATTGATTTGATTCTGCTTGGAAATGATTTATATGATGTTGTTTTCATATTGAAACCAATCCTTGCCATTCATACCAATCAAACAATTCCATACAAGAATTCATGCATTCATCACACACACATGCATTCATATTAATTTTAATAAAAAAAGTTTTTGTTAAGACTAAACTTGGGTGATTAGAACTTGATTAATATTTTTTGGATGTTACAAACCTTCCCTCCTTAAAAAAAATCTCGTCCCGAGATTTGAGAAAAAGAAAACTAGGATTTGAAGAGATCTAGAAACTCAGTCCTAATGTAATCTTCTTGCTCCCAGGTAGCTTCTTCTTCAGTATGGTTACTCCACTAGATCTTGAGAAACTTGATACTCCGGGTTCTGGTGGTTCTGAAGGCTTCCTCCAAAATACGAATGGGTACTTCGGGATATGTCTGGTCATCGTTGATCTCTATGGTTCTGTGATCAATATTCTTGAAAACTTCGGTCTTTTCTAGGTCTTCTAGGAATTTGCGAAGTAACAAGATGTGAAACACATTATGCACGGATGACATCTGTAAGACCCCACCTTTATAAAGGTAAAGGTCCCTGTGATTGCAATGCTAGTCCCTGGATCAATTGCTAGCATCCACAGTTTAAGATGAAGTACACATAAACAAAGGTCATTATTACATCGTCATTCCAGAGATAACATAGTGTTTTACAACTCCATAGCCATAGGCTAGTACAAGAGTATAACTTAACAATATAAATAAAAGTCTTCATCTTCATGTGCCACAGGCAAGCATGTTGAGTGTAGACTCATAACCCTAATCCTCATCAGAGTAACCTGCAACATCACAAGTTACAGCCACAGTGGGTCAATACATTGGAATAGTATTGGCAAGTGATACCTTAGTAGAATAATAGTATCTAGCTTCTACATGAATTTGGCTAAGTGTATCTTAGGCTTGCTTTGCTCAAAATAGGTTTTACCTATCAGTTGAAAACACTAAGTTTTTGTTTGGCAAAAATTCCCAAGGAACCACCAATAGAAATTGGTGAACCTTCACCCTTGTTCAACCACAAGTTTTAAATTAGAAAATTGGGATGAGGAGATTCTTGATAGCTTCCCTGTCTTGATGCTCAAATTGTCCATTACCGGGGACACGGCTAAGTACTTAGTTTCTTCCTTCTGCAGAGGTGGTGCACTTTCCCCACAAGACTTGATTTTCACCAAGACAAGACCTTTCAGAAGCCTTCCCTTAGACCAAAATGTACGCGCTCCAAACCTATCATACCCTACCACCAACTATCCATTTGGCTAAGTTATTGCAACCTATATGATCCAGGAAGAGCCCATAATGCCATGTGGCTGCACTAGAAGCTTCTTAACATTTGGCATCTCAAATCCCTTTGTTTTTGGGTGGCATTCCACTGAAGGGAATATGCCCTGAGAGTCAATAATAAAGTGTTTATTATGTGTATTCCAAGTATATGATAGATGTTTATTTTGCATGCTATAATTGTATTAATACGGAAACATTAATACATGTGTGTTTAATAAACAAACAGAAAGTTCCTAGTTATGCCTCTCTCATAAACTAGCTCACTGATTAACAAGATGATCAAGGTTTCCTGATCATGGACATTGGATGTTGTTAATAACGGGATCACAACATTAGTGTAATGGTGTGATGAACATTCATCCGAAGTATAGCATTACGATCAAAGTCATTGATTTTATATTGCTATAACAACTTACGAAGTGATCCTAATCCTTAGACCATGATATCATGTCAATCACTAACACCGGTAGAGTTTCTTGATAACATCAAATGTCACACCGTAACAGGGTGATTATAAAGATGGATTCAGAACTAATAAAGTGTTATGTTGAGGCTCATGGACCGAGGGTGGAATTTGTTCATCCCGATGACGGATAAATATACTCTGGGCCCTCTCGGTGATATCACATTGATTAGCTTGCAAGCAAGTGATTTGATCACTAGAATGTTATATCACGGGAACGAGAAAATAGTGCATGTCGGTAACGAGATCAAACTAGGTATGGAGATACCGATGATCGTATCTCAGACATGTAATATATCGTGAAACAAAGCGATTAAGATACTAGCGTAAAAGGTTCCGACGATCACAACAAAGTCATCGTTGAATGTGTGGAAGTCAGTATGGGTCTCCAGATCCCGCTTCTGATTATTGATCCGAGAGGGGTCTCGATCATGTCCGCATTATTCACTAACCGTAGGGTGACACACTTAAGAGACACCGACATCCAATTGGAGCAAAAGTTTCGTGCCGAAAGAATGAACAAGCGCAGGAATTTATTTCACTAGATACCGAAACAGGTTTTCGGGTGAAATTGCATAAAGTGGTTATGCATGTGAAATAGAATTTTAGAAAGGGGTTATTTGTGAATGTTTGTCATTAAAGTAATTGACAAAATTCTGAATAAAATAACAGAGTTTTATTTAATGAGAGTTTGCATTAAATTTGGTGGAAATTTAATGTCAAGTTTGAGTGGGATTTTGAGTGGAGGCATATGAATGGATTTTTGTGAGTGGAGTGTCCACCCACATGAAGAGGGGAGGGCAAGGGGGCAGCCCCCATGCGCCAGCCACCCCCTTGGGGTCCCCCCTCCTCCTATAAAAGGAGCCCCTCCTCTCACTTGTCACTTACACCTCCTCGTGAAGGATCTCTCTCCCCCTCTAGAATTTATCCCCCATGGTCTCGGACTAGCGAGATACATGTTCCCGGTGGCTATTCGGCAAGAAAGAGTTGTGCTTCCTCTGCATCGCTGGAGCGAGGAGGCGGAGGTTGCTCGGTGCCTCGAACGTGTGTGCGAGCACGGATGCGCTGCTGATTTGCGGCGCTAGGACTTCCTCTCGATCTTGAGATCGGCAAGAGATCGTCTACATCAACAACGAGTTTAACTCGTTAAGCTTTGTCGGTCTTCAAGGGTATGTTCTCTACGGATATACATCTGCCCGTTGTTTGTATCTAATAGATAGATCTTGGTACATAGTTCACATCGTAGGAAATTTTTTGTTTTCTATGCTGCAAACCCTACAGTGGTATCAGAGCCGGATCTATGCGTAGATGCTTTACACGGGTAGTACACATATGAGTATGTGGGCGATGATGATCATGTTGTTGCTCCTTTGTTGTAATTTTGGATATTGGTGGCATACTGGGATGAAGCGGCCCAGACAAACTTTACATGTCCTCGCACATGAGACCTGTTCCACGCTTGACATGCAACTAGTTTGCATAAGTGGCTAGCGGGTGTCTGTCTCTCCTACTATAGTGAATATCTATTTTGCAAACGAGTTGTCAAAAATTTGGTTATCCTCATTGTGGTTCATGTTCTTAGGTAAGAACGGTTCTATCTCGAAAGCCCTAAGCCACGTAAAACTTGCAATGGATAAATTAGAGGCGTCTAGTTTAGATTGTTGCTGGGCTAGTGTTATGATATGGTAGTGTTGTAAGTAGAAGTATGAGATGATACTCTTACAACACACATAGCGTGTAAACTCCATAGACCTTGGATTTACACATATAGGTATGATAGTGATCATACCACAATGCACATGATAGAGATCATCTGCGGGAACCATAACATTTCACTAATAAACATGTGATGTTTGATTGCATCTTATATTGCTTGTTTAGCGCTTTGTTAGCATAATAAGATGATCCCTCATTTAAATATCAAGATAAGAATGTGTTCTTCCTTTAGTATGCACCGATTATGTTTCGTCGCTCCAAGACATCACGTGATTATCGGGTGTTCTTGGATCCACAACCATATTTCGGGTGTAAAACAGTTATACACGCGAATACTAAGGTTCTAACTTGGCGAGCCTAGCATGTACAGACATGGCCTCGGAACACGGACCGAAAGGTTAAGCATGAGTCATATAGTTGATATGATGCCCATTTGATGCTTGCCTTTGAAGCTATACCGACTCACGTGATGATCGGACTTGGTATAGTGGATTTGGTTCATGTAATCACCAAAAAGGCACGAGGGATATCATTTTTGAGTGGGAGTTCATTTGTAATATGGATTAGTTGAACTCCATCTATCATACACTTAGTCTAAACTTTACAAATTCTGTTGTAGATGGCACCACCTGCTTTTAATTTCAATGTGTTCATGGAGAAAGAGAAACTAGCAACGAACAGTAGCAACTTTACCGAATGGGCCATGAATTTGAGTATTCTCCTCTCTGCTGCACAAAAGCAATACGTGCTAGAAGCGCCACTAGGCCCCCCACCTTTTGAGGATGCCCCTGACGAGGAGAAGAATGTCTATCAGACTCGTCAGGAGGACCACAACTTAGTTCATTGCGACATATTGTATGGGCTAGAGCCGGAACTTTGAAAGCGTTTCGAAAACGGCAATGCATTTGATACAATGGGTGAGTTGAAAATGATTTTCGACACACATGCTGCTGTAGAGAGCTACAATGCTTCATAAAAGTTCTTTAGCTGCATGATGGAAGAGCACAGCTCCGTTAGTGAGCATGTACTCAAGATGTCAGGTTACGCCGATAAGCTTGTGTCCTTGGGAATAACGATTCCCATTGACTTAGGAATCCATCGTGTTCTGCAGTCTCTGCCACCTAGCTATTAGATCTTTGTGATGAACTATAATATGCAAGGCATGAAGAAGTCTCTCCCCGAGCTTCTGTCAATGCTTAAAACTGCAGAAGTGGAGATAAAAAAGGAACATCAAGTGTTGATGATCAATAGGAACACTAGTTTCAAGAAAGACAAGAAGGGAAAACGGAAGGGAAGTAAGGGCGGCAAGCCTGTTGCCGTGCCTGAAAAGAAACCCCGAGTTGGACCTAAGTCTGATACCGAGTGCTACTATTGTAAGGGGACTGGCCACTGGAAGCGCAACTGCCCCAAGTATTTGGCAGACAAGAAGGCCGGCAAGGCAAACAAAGGTATATATGATATACATGTTATTGATGTGTACTTGACTAGTGCTCGCAGTAGCACCTCGGTATTTGATACGGGTTCAGTTGCTAATATTTGTAACTCGAATCAGGGTCTGCGGAACAAGCGACCGCTAGCAAGGGGTGAGGTCAAGATGCGTGTCGGCAATGGATCAAGCGTTGATGTGATCACCGTCGGAACGCTGCCTCTCCATTTGCCGTCGGGATTAGTGTAAGATCCCTCCTTTATAAAGGAAAAAGGATCCCTGTGATTGCAATGCTAGTCCCTGGATCAATAGCTAGCATCCACAGTTAAGATGTAATATCAAGAAACAAAGGTCATAATACAACTTTATAACCAGGAATAAAATAAGTTATTACATCTTACATAGCTCATTTGGCTATTACATTACATTGCAACAGAATATCTATAAACATGGGGTCCTACATCTTCAAAGTGCCACAGGCAGACATGTTGGTTGTAGACTTGTAATCCTAATCATTTAAACTTCACTAATATCAATCAAACCTGCAACATAACAAGTTACAGCCACAAGGGTCAATACATTTGAATTGTATTGGCAAGTGATACTATGGTAGTATAGTGGAGTCTATCATCTATATGCATTTGGCTAAGTGGAGCTTAGGATTATATTGCTCAAAAATAGATTTTTCCTATCAGTTGAAAACACTAAGTTTTTGTTTGGAAAAAATCACCCAAGGCATCTACCAATCAAAGATTGAAGATCCTTTAACCCTTGTCCAACCACAAGTTTTTAACTTAGAAATTCGGATAATGAGATTCTTGATAGCTTCCATGTCTTGATGCTCAAATTGTCCTTTGCCAGGGACATGGCTAAGTACTTAGATTTTACACTCTGCAGAGGTGGTGCACTTTCTCCACAAGACTTGGTTTCCCAAGACAAGATCTTTCAGAAGCCTTCCCTTAGACCAGAATGGACGCGCTCCAACCTATCAAACCCCTACCACCAACTGTCCATTTGGCTAAGTTATTGCAACCTATATGATCCAGGCAGAGCCCATAATGCCAAGTGGCTGCACTTGAAGCTTCTCAACATTTGAGATCTCAAATCTCTTTGTTCCTGGGTGGCCATCCACAAGTGAGATACACAAGGTTCACCAGTCCCCTGGCCTTGTGTAACCACTCAACATAAACCATTCCTTCCATTCCACCCAGGTGATTCATTTACTTAGTTGTTTTATTAAACAAAACACAAGTCCTCAGACTTAGAAATTTTCCATAGCATGAATATATATTCCACCCTTGTTTTCTACTAGCTAAGCTAAGCATGATAGTAGTAGGAATCTTAACTTAGAAAAATTCTACTAAGGTTTCATCTACTAGGTTTTCCCATAGTATGGTTTATACTTAGCAAAATTCCATGCAAGTCTTACTTAGAAATATCACTAATGCATAGTGAAAAATAATGGGACAAAAGTATGAAGCATCACTTGCCTTTTTGGTAGAGTATAAGTTCACTCCTTGTCCTTGCTACAATCACACTCTTCAAGTCAATACAATTCAATCAAGCAAGGCACAAGTTCAATCTACCATTCAAGCAATTCATCACATAAAATCATAGAAACAAGATAATGCATGCAAGCATGCCAAATATTGTTTTATTTGGAAAAGTGGTTTCTAAAGGTTCACAAACATTTGAAAACACCTAATGGTCATTTTATAAGGTGGCAAAGTCATTTGCAAAAGGTTTCACTTTATAAACCATTTTTAAAACAAGGTATCATTTTATGTGGTGTAGAAATGTTTTTAATAAGGCATTAATCTATAGGGTTCACAAAATATGTTTTCAAACCATAAAATCTTGTGTTTAGGGTCAGAGAGTTTATTTCCAAAACATTTCTCAAAGGTTTTCTTCCAAAACCACTTTTAACAAATAAACCATATTTTTATTTGTCTAGAAATGGTTTAAATCAAAGATTCATTCTTCTGTTTCACCAAATACATTTTTGAAACCACAATTTGTTTCCTAGGGTCAGTAGGTTCAAAACACACCATTTTCCAAAAAATTTATCCTCAAAATCATTTTGGAATAATTTTTATAACCTAAACAAGCATACACAAGTTTCTGAAAAACAGTCAATTTAACAGAAGCTTTTTACTAAACAAAGTGCATGGTTGGCTAGGGCTTGTTTTTCTGAATCCATTGATATAAAGTTTGCAAAATTTGGACGTGTAGAATAAAAGTTATGCAATTTACAAAATCACATATCTAATAGATCAAATCTGTTCTAACTCAAATCGACAGAGACACGTGGCGTGTTCTTACTCGCTGATACCGTTTCGTCTGGATCACGCTACGGGAGGCGTTAGATCTAATTAGATCGTGCAGCACAGATTGATCAAAAATGGTTCGTTAAGTCATCTATTGTGTCCCTACGATTTGCATCCAACGGCTAGCGACGATCTGACCTAACTCGGGCGCCGCTCAGCGGAAGCGCGCGGCGGCGACGCTCGGCTAGCGGCGGAGCTGGCGCTAGAGGAAGCAAGGAAGAAGGAGAGGTGGCTCACAGTGATCGCCGAGGCACGGGGATGCTCAACCTGCCCTTGGTTGGTGAAGGGGCGCACGGGGTTCGCGGCAATTGCTCGCCGTAGTTGAGCTCTCGCTCGGACTCGTCCTGTTGAAGATGATGGCGAAGGCACGGGGCACGCCAGCGAGAAAATAAGATGCGGTTAGATGCGCGGGGTCACGGCGAGCACGCGTGTGTGAAGGAGAAGGAGAGGCGCGGTCAAGTGCTTACCAGAAGTTTCGCCGGAGAGGAAGCAGACGGTGGCGACGGTGGTCATCGTCGTTGCCGAGCCTGCAGAGCACGCGCGGGTGAGCTGGCGATACGGGAAGGTCCGCCAGGTGATGGGGATCACGGCTGTGTGCTCGAGGAGGCAAGGGGCAGCAGGGTACGGCCGGAATCGAGGGGGAATCTCGTCGGAGACAGCGGCCGTTGAGGCTAAAATTTGGGCAGCCTAGTGGCTCCGGTCGAGTGGGATCTGAGGGGAAGAGAAGAGGAGAGCATGGGGATTAATACTGCAGGGTCACGGCGAGGATTAAGAGCGGCATTTAGGAGAATTGATCGCGAGAATTCAACGGCAGTAAACGGCTAGGGCGTGGTCTTCGCGGGTGGAAACGACGAACAGTTCTGTGGGGTCGGTTGGTAAGCGAGAGAGAGTGTGTGGGGGTGGGGTCCGTCGGTCAGTCGCTGAGTGGGTGAGTTTCTGAGTGCGAAGCGTTTTTTCGCAGGGAGAGAGGGACTGGGCTGGACTGGGCCAGGTGGGCTAGTTGGGCTGGGTCGGCTTGGTTCTCTTTTTTTTTATTCTGTTTGTTTTCTCCTTTTCCATTTCTTCAAATCTGTTTTGATTTTGTTTAATTGATTCAAACACCTATTTGAATTCAAACTTTTGTCAACTTTTGGGTAGGTTTAAATACTGGTTGGTAGCACATCCAAATGTCAAATTTTGAATAAAAACTTTATTCTTTTTGGGTCTTTTATTTATTCAAAATAGGCTTAGTTTTAAATCATATAAGATTTATTAATATTTCTAAACACCATTTGATTTTCCAAAACCACCCAAATCTTTTCAGTAGGTTTTTATTTGATTATTTGGGTGTCAAATAATTCATCTTGAATTATTTGGAAAGGTTTTTAAGATGATTCATTAATCATTTAAGATTGGGTATTTATTTTAATTCCAATAGAATTTGGTTTATGCCATTTATTTTATTTTGGAAATTTCTTTATCCAATATTTTATTTGGATTTGGGTTATAATTCATTCCACTTGTTTAAAGATTTGGCCAAGATTTGGTTTGATCTTTGAATATTCTTTAATTAATATTTCTTTCTTCATCTTATAAAATCCATATCTTTTTATTTAGAGATCCAAACTTGGGAATTCCAATTTGTGAAATCTTGTTTTAATTTGTTTATCCTTTTAAATCCTTTTAGGATTAATTTCTCACCATTTGGTATGGATTTATATAAGGGCTTTAATAGCTTTGGGAATTCAATTTCTTATCTTGTTAAATTCATAAGATTTTATTTATGGTTCCAAATTGAGTGAAATCAATTTATATGGCTTTATATTATTTCTATTTGTCTTTCTTGATCATTTGTGAATGTTTGTTGATAAATTTTCATATGGATCAAATCCATAGGCTTGGGGATAACTTGGAAATGGTTTTTATTCCATTAGGGTTTAGGGTTTGGATTTATTTTCCAAGTGTTTAAATTTCCAAATACATTCATTGAGGAATGCATTTATTTTGATTTGGATTTTGTTGGATTCAAACTTTTACCAAAGTTTGTTAAAGATGGGATTTTAAGTTTCCTTTTAGAAACAAAAGTTTCTTTTCACCCTGATTTTCAACAAAAAATTATTTTGTTTATTTATTTTTCACATTACAAGATTTGGAAAATCTTGGGATGTGACAGGCTACCACCCTTAAAATAAATCTCGTCCCGAGATTTGGGCAGGCTAGGGTTACAAGTTGGCTCAAAGCAACTAGGGTACTACCACCCTTAAAATTTTCCATCTAGAGTACATCTTGGCTTGCTTGGGATCTTGATGAAGCTTCTCTGGACAATATGATGCATAATGTCCTAACTTTTTGCAGTGGTTGCACATCACTTGGCTAGTATCCTTCCTCATCTTGGGTTTCACTAGCTTTTGTTTGTCTTCTTGGCTCTTCTTCTTTTCTAGGCATTCACTGGCATAGTGTCCCATCTCTTTGCAATTGTAACATTGCAACTGGCTTATGTCCTTCTTCTTCTTTTTGGGTCTCTCCAAGGCTAGTAGTTCTTCTAGTTCATGCTCTTCATACCTCACCTCAAAGGTGGGAAATCTTTCTCTCTTCTTGGGGCAGTTACTAGAGATATGACCTTCTTCTCCACAAGAGTAGCAACACTTTGTGGTCACTTTGGAATTGTCCTTATGATGCATGGTTTTGTTTTTCCTTCATACTTCTTGGCAGAAGTAGTTCCTTCATGAGGGTTTACAAACTGTTGATGCACTCCACCTTGTTTCCTTTGTTGAACTATGGAATATATGGGGCATTGGATAGGGACATGATTATTTCCTTCACATAAGTAACAAGTAGCTTGGGTTGTGGGGCATTGATTAGCTGGATGTTTCTCTTCATAATTGGGGCATTGATCTTCATGCTCTTTGGAAGTGTGATCCTTGTCTCCACAAATATTGCAAGCTTGGGTTCCTTCTAGAATATCATCTTTGTCATCTTTGTTGTCACAAACTCCTTTGGAAGAGTTGCTTTCCATGTTGAGCATTTGATCTATCACCTTATGCAACATTTGGGCTTGGGTTTCCAAAAACCTTTGTAGGGTTGGATCTTCCCCACTGGTGTTGGCTATGAATTGAGCTGTCATTTGGTTCAACTGGTTTTGGGTTGCTATAAGTTTTCTCATGTTGTCCTCTTGGTTGTTGTTGTTGTCACCATCCTTGATGTTGGAGTCTCTTGGAGAAGTCATCTGTTTGGGTTGAATTGGGTTTAGAATAGGCAAAATATTTCTAAGTAAGGATTCTAATCACACACATCAAAATTCACACAAGCAATCACAAACAAACATTTCACTCAAACAACAAAGTTCAAGCACATTTTTAGGCAACAAAATATTTTTGTTACACCACATAAGTTGGTGGGTTTGTCTTAAACTAAATATGGTGGTCCATATATATGGTTCACTTGTGATCTTTCCATCCTTCTTGGTTGATTCTTCTTGCATGAGATCATGGTTTCCTTGGGAAAACTCTTGGTCACAAAACTTCAAAGGTGATGATGGCTCCTTCTAAGTTGTGTTTCTTTAGTCTTCAAATCTTGGGCAAGATTTCTTGTCTCACTTGTAGTCCTTAGTGATATCCAAGGTTGAAGTCCTTGGTGAAAATGCTGAAGATGTTGAAGTCATTAGAGTAGAAGATGTTGAAGTCATTAGAGTTGAAGATGTCTTTTGCACATGGTGAAGTCTTTGGCCATGGGGTAGGCTTTATGCATCAAGTTGAAATAGAAAAGGTGTAGCGTCAAAACCAAAATGGTTGAGGAAAGAGTTTACAAGATTGTTTGTAAATAAGTTTTGGAACAAATAAAACTCCTATTTTTTTCTAAGGAGTTTTGTCCAATCCTAGGGTTACAAATCCTACAGGCAACACAATGCTCTGATACCATCTGTAAGATCCCTCCTTTATAAAGGAAAAACGATCCCTGTGATTGCAATGCTAGTCCCTGGATCAATAGCTAGCATCCACAGTTAAGATGTAATATCAAGAAACAAAGGTCATAATACAACTTTATAACAAGGAATAAAATAAGTTATTACATCTTACAGAGCTCATTTGGCTATTACATTACATTGCAGCAGAATATCTATAAACATGGGGTCCTTCATCTTCAAAGTGCCACAGGCAGACATGTTGGTTGTAGACTTGTAATCCTAATCATTTAAACTTCACTAATATCAATCAAACCTGCAACATAACAAGTTACAGCCACAAGGGTCAATACATTTGAATTGTATTGGCAAGTGATACTATGGTAGTATAGTGGAGTCTATCATATATATGCATTTGGCTAACTGGAGCTTAGGCTTGCATTTATCAAAAATAGATTTTTCCTATCAGTTGAAAACACTAAGTTTTTGTTTGGCAAAAATCACCCAAGGCATCTACCAATCAAAGATTGAAGATCCTTTAACCCTTGTTCAACCACAAGTTTTTAACTTAGCAATTTGGATGATGAGATTCTTGATAGCTTCCATGTCTTGATGCTCAAATTGTTCTTTTCCAGGGACATGGCTAAGTACTTAGATTTTACACTCTGCAGAGGTGGTGCACTTTCCCCACAAGACTTGGTTTCCCAAGACAAGATCTTTCAGAAGCCTTCCCTTAGACCAGAATGGACGCGCTCCAACCTATCAAACCCCTACCACCAACTGTCCATTTGGCTAAGTTATTGCAACCTATATGATCCAGGCAGAGCCCATAATGCCAAGTGGCTGCACTTGAAGCTTCTCAACATTTGACATCTCAAATCTCTTTGTTCCTGGGTGGCCATCCACAAGTGAGATACACAAGGTTCACCAGTCCCCTGGCCTTGTGTAACCACTCAGCATAAACCATTCCTTCCATTCCACCCAGGTGATTCATTTACTTAGTTGTTTTATTAAACAAAACACAAGTCCTCAGACTTAGAAATTTTCCATAGCATGAATATATATTCCACCCTTGTTTTCTACTAGCTAATCTAAGCATGATAGTAGTAGGAATCTTAACTTAGAAAAATTCTACTAAGGTTTCATCTACTAGGTTTTCCCATAGTATGGTTTATACTTAGCAAAATTCCATGCAAGTCTTACTTAGAAATATCACTAATGCATAGTGAAAAATAATGGGACAAAAGTATGAAGCATCACTTGCCTTTTTGGTAGAGTATAAGTTCACTCCTTGTCCTTGCTACAATCACACTCTTAAAGTCACTACAATTCAATCAAGCAAGGCACAAGTTCAATCTACCATTCAAGCAATTCATCACATAAAATCATAGAAACAAGATAATGCATGCAAGCATGCCAAAGATTGTTTTATTTGGAAAAGTGGTTTCTAAAGGTTCACAAACATTTGAAAACACCTAATGGTCATTTTATAAGGTGGCAAAGTCATTTGCAAAAGGTTTCACTTTATAAACCATTTTTAAAACAAGGTATCATTTTATGTGGTGTAGAAATGTTTTTAATAAGGCATTAATATATAGGGTTCACAAAATATGTTTTCAAACCATAAAATCTTGTGTTTAGGGTCAGAGAGTTTATTTCCAAAACATTTCTCAAAGGTTTTCTTCCAAAACCACTTTTAACAAATAAACCATATTTTTATTTGTCTAGAAATGGTTTAAATCAAAGATTCATTCTTCTGTTTCACCAAATACATTTTTGAAACCACAATTTGTTTCCTAGGGTTAGTAGGTTCAAAACACACCATTTGCCAAAAATTTTATCCTCAAAATCATTTTGGAATAATTTTTATAACCTAAACAAGCATACACAAGTTTCTGCAAAAATAGTCAATTTAACAGAAGCTTTTTACTAAACAAAGTGCATGGTTGGCTAGGGCTTGTTTTTCTGAATCCATTGATATAAAGTTTGCAAAATTTGGACGTGTAGAATAAAAGTTATGCAATTTACAAAATCACATATCTAATAGATCAAATCTATTCTAATTCAAATCGATAGAGACACGTGGCGTGTTCTTACTCGCTGATACCGTTTCGTCTGGATCACGCTACGGGAGGCGTTAGATCTAATTAGATCGTGCGGCACAGATTGATCAAAAACGGTTCGTTAAGTCATCTATTGTGTCCCTACGATTTGCATCCAACGGCTAGCGACGATCTGACCTAACTCGGGCGGCGCACAGCGGCAGCGCGCGGCGGCGACGCTCGGCTAGCGGCGGAGCTGGCGCTAGAGGAAGCAAGGAAGAAGGAGAGGTGGCTCACAGTGATCGCCGAGGCACGGGGATGCTCAACCTGCCCTTGGTTGGTGAAGGGGCGCATGGGGTTCGCGGCAATTGCTCGCCGTAGTTGAGCTCTCGCTCGGACTCGTCCTGTTGAAGATGATGGCGAAGGCACGGGGCACGCCAGCGAGAAAATAAGATGCGGTTAGATGCGCGGGGTCACGGCGAGCACGCGTGTGTGAAGGATAAGGAGAGGCGCGGTCAGGTGCTTACCAGAAGTTTCGCCGGAGAGGAAGCAGACGGTGGCGACGGTGGTCGTCGTCGTTGCCGAGCCTGCAGAGCACGCGCGGGTGAGCTGGCGATACGGGAAGGTCCGCCAGGTGATGGGGATCACGGCTGTGCGCTCGAGGAGCCAAGGGACGGCAACGTACGGCCAGATCGAGGGGAAAGCTCGTCGGAGACAGCGGCCGTTGAGGCTAAAATTTGGGCAGCCTAGTGGCTCCGGTCGAGTGGGATCTGAGGGGAAGAGAAGAGGAGAGCGTGGCGATTAATATTGCAGGGTCACGGCGAGGATTAAGCGCGGCATTTAGGAGAATTGATCGCGAGAATTCAACGGCAGTAAACGGCCAGGGCGTGGTCTTCGCGGGTGGAAACGACGAACAGTTCTGTGGGGTCGGTTGGTCAGCGAGAGAGAGAGTGTGGGGGTGGGGTTCGTCGGTCAGTCGCTGAGTGGGTGAGTTTCTAAGTGCGAAGCGTTTTCTCGCGGGGAGAGAGGGACTGGGCCAGGTGGGCTAGTTGGGCTGGGTCGGCTTGGTTCTCTCTTTTTTTATTCTGTTTGTTTTTCTCTTTTTCCATTTCTTCAAATCTGTTTTGATTTTGTTTAATTGATTCAAACACCTATTTTTATTCAAACTTTTGTCAACTTTTGGGTAGGTTTAAATACTGGTTGGTAGCACAACCAAATGTCAAATTTTGAATAAAAACTTTATTCTTTTTGGGTCTTTTATTTATTCAAAATAGGCTTAGTTTTAAATCATATAAGATTTATTAATATTTCTAAACAACATTTGATTTTCCAAAACCACCCAAATCTTTTCAGTAGGTTTTTATTTGATTATTTGGGTGTCAAATAATTCATCTTGAATTATTTGGAAAGGTTTTTAATATGATTCATTAATCATTTAAGATTGGGTATTTATTTTAATTCCAATAGGATTTGGTTTATGCCATTTATTTTATTTTGGAAATTTCTTTATCCAATATTTTATTTGGATTTGGGTTATAATTCATTCCACTTGTTTAAATATTTGGCCAAGATTTGGTTTGATCTTTGAATATTCTTTAATTAATATTTCTTTCTTCTTCTTATAAAATCCATATCTTTTTATTTAGAGATCCAAACTTGGGGATTCCAATTTGTGAAATCTTGTTTTAATTTGTTTATCCTTTTAAATCCTTTTAGGATTAATTGCTCACCATTTGTTATGGGTTTAGATAAGGGCTTTAATAGCTTTGGGAATTCAATTTCTTAGCTTGTTAAATTCATAAGATTTTATTTATTGTTCCAAATTAAGTGAAATCAATTTATATGGCTTTATATTATTTCTATTTATCTTTCTTGATCATTTTTGAATGTTTGTTGATCAATTTTCATATGGATCAAATCCATAGGCTTGGGGATAACTTGGAAATGGTTTTTATTCCATTAGGGTTTAGGGTTTGGATTTATTTTCCAAGTGTTTAAATTTCCAGATACATTCATTGAGGAATGCATTTATTTTGATTTGGATTTTGTTGGATTCAAACTTTTACCAAAGTTTTTTCAAGATGGGATTTTAAGTTTCCTTTTAGAAACAAAAGTTTCTTTTCACCCTGATTTTCAACAAAAAATTATTTTGTTTAATTATTTTTCACATTACAAGATTTGGAAATCTTGGGATGTGACAATTAGTTATAAACTTTAATAATTGTTATCTGGTGCCTGCACTGAGCATGAACATTGTATCTGGATCGTGTTTGATGCGAAGTGGTTATTCATTTAAATCCGAGAACAATGGTTGTTCCATTTATATGAATGAAATCTTTTATGGTCATGCACCGATGATGAATGGTTTATTTCTATTAGATCTCGATGATAATGTTACACATATTCATAATGTTGATGCTAAAAGGATTAAACTTAATGATGATATATCCGCATACATGTGGCACTGTCGTCTAGGTCATATTGGCGTTAAACGCATGAAGAAGCTCCATTCGGATGGACTTTTGGAATCACTTGATTTTGAATCATTTGATACATGTGAGCCATGCCTTATGGGCAAGATGACTAGAACGCCGGTTCAATGGAACGGGCGACAGATTTATTGGAAATCATACATTCTGATGTATGTGGTCCAATGAGTGTGTCGGCGCGAGGTGGATATCGTTATTTTGTTACTTTCACGGATGATTTGAGTAGATACGGTTATATCTACTTGATGAAACACAAGTCTGAAACCTTTGAAAAGTTCAAGGAATTTCAGAATGAAGTGGAAAATCATCGTAATAGAAAGATCAAATTTCTACGGTCCGACCGTGGAGGTGAGTATCTAAGTTACGAGTTTAGCACTCACATGAAAGAGTGTGGAATTGTTTCACAACTCACGCCTGCCAGAACACCACAGCGAAATGGTGTGTCGGAACATCATAATCGTACTTTATTAGATATGGTTCGATCTATGATGTCTCTGACGGACTTGCCGTTGTCATTTTGGGGTTATGCACTAGAAACTGCTGCATTCACTTTAAATCGGGCACCATCTAAATCCGTTGAAAAGACACCGTATGAATTATGGTTTGGAAACAAACCTAAGCTGTTATTTCTTAAAGTTTGGGGATGCGATGTTTATGTGAAGAAACTTCAACCGGATAAACTCGAACCCAAAGCGAAAAAATGCGTCTTCATAGGATACCCTAAGGAAACTATTGGGTATTCCTTCTATCACATATTCGAGGGCAAGGTTTTTGTTGCCAAGAATGGATCCTTTCTAGAGAAAGAGTTTCTTGCGAAAGGTGTGAGTAGTCGGAAGGTAGAACTCGAAGTGGTTATTGAACCTTCTCTTCAAAGTATGGCGAGTAGCGCAGCACCGGAAGTTGTTCCGGAGTTGGCTCCACCTGTTGAAGAGGGAACTAATGATAATGATCATGAAACTCCGAAAGAGAGTACTACCAAACCTCGCAGGTCAAGCAGGACGCATGCAGCTCCCGAGCTGTACGAAAATCCTGTCATGAATTTCATGTTTGATGAAAATGATGACCCTGCGACGTATGAAGAAGCGATGATGACCCCGGATTCCAACAAATGGTTAGAATCCATGAAATCTGAGATGGAATCCATGTATGAAAATCAAGTTTGGAACTTGGTGGAATTACCTCACGACCGAAAGGCAGTGGAGAACAAATGGATTTTCAAAAGAAAAACTGATGCTGATGGTAATGTGACCGTCTATAAAGCTCGACTTGTCGCAAAGGGGTTTCGACAAATTCAAGGAGTTGACTACGATGAGACATTCTCTCTCGTAGCGATGCTAAAGTCAGTTAGGATTATGTTAGCAATTGCTGCATATTTCGATTATGAGATATGGCAGAGGGATGTCAAAACCGCGTTTCTCAATGGTAATATTGAAGAAGAGTTGTATATGATACAACCAAAGGGTTTTGTCGATCCTAAGGATGCTAACAAGGTGTGCAAGCTTCAGCGATCCATCTATGGATTGAGGCAAGCATCACGAAGTTGGAATCTCCGCTTTGATGAGGTGATCAAAGAATTTGGATTTGTCCAAATTTATGGAGAAGCTTGTATTCACAAGGAAGTGAGTGGGAGCAATGTGGCATTTCTGATATTATATGTGGATGACATATTATTGATCGGAAATGATATAGATCTTTTAAACAGTGTTAAAAGTTATCTAAACAACAAATTTTCAATGAAGGACCTAGGTGAAGCGTCATACATATTAGGCATAAAGATCTATAGAGATAGATCTAGGCGCCTAATAGGGCTATCACAAAGTACATACCTTGATAAGATTTTAAAGAAGTTTAAAATGGACGGAAGTAATAAGGGGTTCTTACCTATGTTGCAAGGAAAGACATTGAGTAAGACTCAAAGTCCGGCTTCGGCGGAAGAAAGAGAGATAATGGACAAAGTCCCCTATGCTTCAGCCATAGGCTCTATAATGTACGCCATGCTATGTAAAAGACCGGATGTGGCACATGCTATTAGTTTGACTAGTAGGTACCAATCGGATCCAGGTTCGGAACACTGGATAGCGGTCAAGAATATCCTTAAGTACTTACGAAGAACTAAGGATATGTTTCTTGTATACGGAGGTGAAGAAGAGCTCGTCGCTAAGTGTTATGTCAACGCTAGCTTTGACACCGATCCGGATGACTCTAAGTCTCAATCCAGATACGTGTTTCTCATGAATGGCGGAGCGGTTAGGTGGAGGAGCTCCAAACAACCTGTGGTAGCGGGATCAACAACGGAGGCCGAATATGTTGCTGCTTCAGAAGCGGCTCAGGAAGCAGTTTGGATGAAGGAGTTCATATCCGAACTAGGAGTGGTTGCAAACACGTTGGACCCAATGGTGATCTATTGTGACAACAAGGGTGCCATTGCCAATGCCAAAGAGCCAAGGTCTCACAAGCATTCCAAGCATATTAAGCGCCAGTTTCACTCCATCCGCGAGCATGTCAAGGATGGAGATATAAAGATTTGTAAAGTACATACGGATCTCAATGTAGCAGATCCGTTGACTAAAACTCTCCCTAGAGCAAAACATGATCAACACGAGAACTCAATGGGTGTTAGATTTATCACTATGTAACTAGATTATTGTCTCTAATGCAAGTGGGAGACTGAAGGGAATATGCCCTGAGAGGCAATAATAAAGTGTTTATTATGTGTATTCCAAGTATATGATAGATGTTTATTTTGCATTCTATAATTGTATTAATAAGGAAACATTAACACATGTGTGTTTAATAAACAAACAGAAAGTTCCTTGTTATGCCTCTCTCATAAACTAGCTCGTTGATTAACAAGATGATCAAGGTTTCCTGATCATGGACATTGGATGTTGTTAATAACGGGATCACAACATTAGTGTAATGGTGTGATGAACATTCATCCGAAGTATATCATTATGATCAAAGTCATTGAGTTTATATTGCTATAACAACTTACGAAGTGATCCAAATCCTTAGACCATGAGATCATGTCAATCACTAACACCGGAAGAGTTTCTTGATAACATCAAACGTCACACCGTAATAGGGTGATTATAAAGATGTATTCAGAACTAATAAAGTGTTATGTTGAGGCTCATGGATCAAGATTGTAATTTTTTCATCCCGATGACGGATAGATATACTCTGGGCCCTCTCGGTGATATCACATTGATTAGCTTGCAAGCAAGTGATTTGATCACTAGAATGTTATATCACGGGAACGAGAAAAGAGTGCATGTCGGTAAAGAGATCAAACTAGGTATGGAGATACCGATGATCGTATCTCGGACATTTAATATATCGTGAAACAAAGGGATTCAGATACTAGCGTAAAAGGTTCCGACGATCACAAGAAAGTCATCGTTGAATATGTGGGAGTCAGTATGGGTCTTGTAGGGGTCCCAACCTTAGATAAGATTGATCCCTCCTGTGTTTTACAATGCTAGTCCCTGGATCAATAGCTAGCATCCACAGTTAAGATGTAATATCAAGAAACAAAGGTCATAATATAACTTTATAACCAGGAATAACATAAGTTTATTACATCAAACATAGCTCATATGGCTATTACATTACATTGCAGCGGAATAAATATAGTCATGGGTCCTTCATCTTCAAAGTGCCACAGGCAGATGTTGGTTGTAGACTTTGTAATCCTAAACAATCAATCTTCACTAAAATCAATCAAACCTGCAACATACAAGTTACAGCCACAGAGGGTCAATACATTTGAATTGTATTGGCAAGTGATACTATATTTGTATAGTGGAGTCTATCATCTATATGCATTTGGCTAAGTGGAGTTGAGGCTTGCATTGCTCAAAATAGATTTTTCTTATCATTTTGAAAATACTAAGTTTTTGTTTGACAAAATCATTTTTCTCAATCAAAGATTTCAAGATCCTTGTACCAAGCCATCTCTCCATCAATGATTGAAGAATTCAAACAATCCCTTGTTCAAACCACAAGATTTTAATTTAGAAATTGGAATGATGAGATTCTTGATTGCTTCCATGTCTTGATGCTCAAATTGTCCTTTACCAGGGACATGGCTAAGTACTTAGATTTTACACTCTGCAGAGGTGGTGCACTTTACCCACAAGACTTGGTTTCCCAAGACAAGATCTTTCAGAAGCCTTCCCTTAGACCAATATGGACGTGCTCCAACCTATCAAACACTACCACCCACTGTCCATATGGCTAAGTTCTTGCAACCTATATGATCATGGCAGAGCCCATATTGCCAAGTGGTTGCACTTGAAGCTTCTCAACATTTGACATCTCAAATCCCTTTGTTTCCTGGGTGGCATACCACAAGTGAGATACACAATCCAAGCCTATGGCATTGTGAACCACTCAACCATTCTCCACCAAGCAAGCCCATTCCACCCAGGTGATTCATTAAATTAGTTGTTTTATTAAACAAAACTTAAGTCCTCAGACTTAGAATATTTTTCCATTGTGTGAATATATATTCCACCCATGTTTTCTATTAGCTAGGCTAAGCTTGGTAGTAGTAGGAAACTTAACTTAGGAAATCCTACTAAGGATTCATCTACTAGGTATCCTATAGCAAGATCTATACTTAGCAAAATCCATGCAAGTTTACTTAACAAAATCACTAATGCATAGTGAAAGTAATAGGATAGAAAGTATGAAGCATCACTTGCCTTTTTGGTAGAGTATAGGTTCACTTCTTGATCTTTGCAACATTCACACTCTTCAAGTCACTACAAATCAATCAAGCCAGGCACAACTCAATCTACCAATCAAGCAAAACAACACACATAAATAACAAAGTCAAAGAAATGCATGCAAGCATGCCAAGCTTTGTTTTGTTTGAAAAAGTGGTTCCTAGTGGGTCATAGGCATTTGGGTACATCTAATGGTCATTTCCTAAAGTGGCCAAGTCATTTTGCAAAAGGTTTCACTTTAAAACCATTTTCAAAACAAAGTGTTATTTCATGTGGTGTAGAAATATTTCTTTACTAAGGCATTAGCCTATAGGGTTCACCAAATGAGTTGCTATTGCAAAACTTGGTGTTTTTGGGTCAGTAGGTTTGGTCCAAAACATTTCCTTGAAGTTTTCTTTTCATAAACATTTTTATAACAAAAACCATTCTTTTTATTTGGCTAGAAAATGGCTAAGTCAATTAATCTAACCTAAATCTTTCAAAAATCATTTTTAATACCAAGGGTTGGTTCCTAGGGTCAGTAAGTTCACAACAATTCATTTTGCAAAAGTTTTAATCCAAAAATCATTTTTAAACAATTTTTATACTCTAAATAAGCATACATAAGTTTCTGCAAATTCAAACAAGCTAACAGCTACTATTTGCTAAACTAAGGGCAT
The DNA here is from genome assembly GCA_916181665.1 of Avena sativa. NCBI lineage: Eukaryota > Viridiplantae > Streptophyta > Magnoliopsida > Poales > Poaceae > Avena > Avena sativa. The sequence goes on from OV702280.1 coordinate 434,647,197, forward strand.
GGTTGGCTAGGGCTTGTTCTCCTGATTTCATTGATATAAAATTTGTCAAATTTGGACGTGTGGTTTGAAAGTTACAAGGATTTCAAAATGGCATTTAAATCTGTTTCCAAAATCTGTTTTAAAACATCTCTGGCCACGTGTCTGTGTCTTATTGGTTCATAACGGTTCGGTAGGATCGCGTGATGTGGACCGCAGGATTTAAGTGGGATTGTGCGGTGCAGATCAAACGTAACGGTTCGGGTTAAGTGATCTATCGTGTGCATAGGATCGTGATCTACGGCTCACATCGTGTCAACCAGGAACTGGCGGCGCGATAACGACGGCGAGCGGCGGAGCGGCTAGTAGGCGGCGGTGCTAGCGAAACAGGACGCGAAAAAGAGGGGAAGGATGCTCACCAGGTTCGAAATGCCACACTGATGCTCAACTTGCTTGCGGTTTGACAGGGGGCGCTCAGAGGCAGTCGCAATTCTTCGTCGGAGTTGGGAACGGCGACGGACGGTTCTGTCCACGGTCGAAGACGAGGCTGTGGTCCACGAGAAGACAAACGGAGGACAGTATCAGATGCGCAAGACCAAGGCTATGCTGTGTGCGTGGTCTAGGAGGCGCGGGGTGGTCGGAGTTCACCTGAAATGCTCGACGGAGCAATGGCAGATGGCGGCGCACGCTCGGTGTCGTCGTTGCTGATGCTCAGGGGCGCCCGCGGTTGATTGAATGGCACAGAAATATGCGCTAGGGTGCGGTGAGCGTTCTCGTGTGTTCGGGGAGGCAGGAGGTGGTGTGGCTCGGCCGTATTCGTCGGTGGAAGCTCGTCGGAGACGAAGCTGTTCGAGGACAAATTGTGATGGACTGGAGGCGTGCCCGAGGAAGGAAACAGAGGGGAACGAGAGAGGAGTCACTGGCGTTTAAGTGTGTGTGGTCAGGGGGCGTTAATCGCATGGCATTGAAGCGAATTGACGAGGCAATCAATCGTCAGTAAACGGCGAAGAACGGGTCGCTGCGGGTGGAGAAGAAGAACAGGGGAGTGGGGTCCTCTGTCAGTGAGAAAAGGAGAGAAAGGGGGAGGTCCACTTGTCAGGGGATTTGCGGGTTGTTTCAGCGGTGAGGAAAACGGTTCGGGGAGGGGAGAGGGGAGCTGGGCTGGATTGGCTTCCTGGGCTTGATGGGCTGGGCCTTTGCACTATTTTTTTCTGCCTGCTTTATTTTTCCTTTTCTAATTCTTTTCTGTTTTGAATTGCAAACAATTAATCAAGCAATCAAACAACACTTAAATCAAATCAAACAAACAACAAAATTTTTATTTGAATATGGTTCTGTTTATCAACATAATCCAAATCCAAAATAAAATAATATTTTTATATTTAATTTAGGATCCATTTAATAATTAAAAATGGACTATGGTTTATTAATAAAATAGGGTTGGGTTTAGTTAATAAAATTTTCATTTGATTTCCAAATGTTTTCAAATCCAATTCAGTAGGTTTTATTTGTTAATAAAGAATATTTGGAAACTTTTTTAAAATAAAATAATCCTTTTACTTTAGGGTCCATTAATAATTAAATAAAATGGGCCTTAGTTATAAAATAGAATTTGATTTTATAAATAAAATCTTTATTTGAAACCTAAATATTTTCAAAACCAATCAGTGGGTTTTATTTGGGAAATAAGAATACTTGGAGATTGTTAAAAATAAAGTAACATTTTATTTTAGGGTCCATTATTAATTAAATATAATGGACTTCCATTATTATTTCAAATAAGATTTATTTTATTTGAGATATTTATTTTGAATCTAAAATAAAGCCAAAACACTTTAGTAAGTTTTATTTAGAGAACATAAAATACTTGGAAAACCTATTTAAAATAATTTAATAAGTTTTGAGGTTTTAATTAAAATGGTAAAATCTTTTATTTGAATAAAATTTGGACACTAATTCCTTATTATTTTATTAAGCAATCCTTTATAAACTTTTGCTATTTTATTTAAAATAAAATGTTTTAATTTCCAAAGCTTGGCCAAGGTTTAATTGGCTTTATAAAATAATCTTTATTTATAAAACTTCTATTTCATTTGAAAACAAATCTTTTCATTTAATTGTTTCAAAATAATATTTCCTAATGTTTTTATCTTTCTTTTATTAAATGTTTATCTTTTTAAATCCCTTTAGGTTTATTTTAATTCAAATGGGTTTGAAGTTCCAATTTAATTCAAAAAGTTTCTTCTGGTCCTGAAAATCAAACAAAGTTTTATTTTATTCATTTATTTTCACATTATAAGATTTGGAAAATCTTGGGTGTGACAGGTCTCCAGATCCCACTTCTGATTATTGATCCGAGAGGGGTCTCGGTCATGTCCGCATTATTCACAAACCGTAGGGTGACACACTTAAGAGACACCGACATCCAATTGGAGCAAAAGTTTCATGCCGAAAGAATGAACAAGCGCAGGAATTTATTTCACTAGATACCGAAACAGGTTTTCGGGTGAAATTGCATAAAGTGGTTATGCATGTGAAATAGAATTCTAGCAAGGGGTTATTTGTGAATGTTTGTCATTAAAGTAATTGAAAAAATTCTGAGTAAAATAAAACAGTTTTATTTAATGAGAGTTTGCATTAAATTTGGTGGAAATTTAATGGCAAGTTTGAGTGGGATTTTGAGTGGAGGCATATGAATGGATTTTTGTGAGTGGAGTGTCCACCCACATGAAGAGGGGAGGGCAAGGGGGCAGCCCCCATGCGCCGGCCACCCCCTTGGGGTCCCCCCCTCCTCCTATAAAAGGTGCCCCTCCTCTCACTTGTCACTTACACCTCCTCGTGAAGGATCTCTCTCCCCCTCTAGAATTTATCCCCCATGGTCTCGGACTAGCGAGATGCATGTTCCCGGTGGCTATTCGGCAAGAAAGAGTTGTGCTTCCGCTGCATCGCTGGAGCGAGGTGGCGGAGGTTGCTCGGTGCGTCGAACGTGTGTGCGAGCATGGATGCGCTGCTGATTTGCGGCGCTAGGACTTCCTCTCGATCTTGAGATCGGCAAGAGATCGTCTACATCAACCATGAGTTGAACTCGTTAAGCTGTGTCGGTCTTCAAGGGTATGTTCTCTATGGATATACATCCGCCCGTTGTTTGTATCTAATAGATAGATCTTGGTACATAGTTCACATCGTAGGAAAATTTTTGTTTTCTATGCTGCGAACCCTACATCCACAAGTGAGATACACAGGGTAGACCATTGGAAAATGGGCCCTGGTAACCACTCAACCAAAAACCACCAAGCAATTACCAATCCACCCAGGTGTTTCATTCACTTAGTTGTTTTATTAAGCAAAACATAAGTCCAAGACTTAGAAATATTTTCCATAGAATGTGTATATAAACCACCCTTGGTTGCTACTAGCTAGGCTAAGCATGGCAATTGCATGTATCTTAACTTAGAGAAACTCTAACAACTCTACAACTACTAGGATTTCCCAAGCATAGCATATAGATACTTAGCAAAATTATCATGCAAGTTCTATACAAAATATTTCTAATGCATAGTCAAAATATTGGGACAAAAGTATGAATCACCACTTGCCTTGGTAGTTGGGGGAGTAACAACAATCGGCACAGTCACAATCACCACTACCACCAAAATCTACACATAAAATGATAGCACCAAATTCACATGTCAAATAAATAAGCAAAAATATATGAATGCATGCAAATGACATGTGATGATTTTTCTAAACCAAACAAGACAAGTGAAATAGTACTGAACAATAACCAAAATAATTATACACCAAATAAACTTAATTTGGCCTTTAAAACATTTTCCATATAATTTTTATGCACAAAATAAGCCTACAATTGTCTCTGCAAAAAAAACTAATTTTACAAAATCAACTCATTAAACAAAGTGCATGGTTGTATGGAATTATTTTTCCTAATTCCATTGATATAAAATTTGCAAAATTTGGACGTGTGGATCAAAAGTTATGAATTTTGCAAATTTGAACATCTAATAGAAATGATTCTGTTTTTAAATTAAACTACAGGCCACGCGACAACTTCTGATTGGTGAGTACCGGTTCGGCCGGATCACGCTCGCGGGCTGTAGGTTCTAACTAACGTTGCACGGCCCAGATCTAATCGTACCGTTTCTCTAACAGATCTAATCGAGTCCTTTGGATTTAGATCCAATGGATCAGATCCATCTGACCAAGAACCAGCGGCGCGAATGGTGCTAGCGGCGGAGTCGCCTCTGGCGGTGACACGCCAGCGAGGCCAGATGGGCAGGGGGTGTGCTAGTGCTTACCGAGATCGTGAGGACGTGGAGATGGTCAACGTGCAGACGGACAGGGTTGAGGCGCACGAACACAGTAGCAGTACCTCGTCGGAGTCCGTCTGTGCATCGGGTGCTCACTGTCGGAGTCGAAGACGATGACCTAGGGCGCAAGGGGCCAAACGGAAAGTGTTAACAGATGCACAAGACTCTCGCGAACACATCTGCGTGAACCAGAGATAGAGGGGGACACGGGGCTCACCAGAATGGCTTGTCGGAGTCGAGATTAGCTTTGGGCGCTTGCAGATGTTGACGAGGGCGATGACCTGGGGAGATTCAGGAAAATTGGAAAACATGAGAAGATGCACAAGGCAATGGCGAAGCAGCTCGTGTGAACCATAGGGCAAGGCGCGCTCGAGACTCACCGCGATAGCTCGCCGGAGTTCTTCGGTGCTGCGGCGGTGATGTCGGCATTTTTGTAGTGTGCCTTGACCATTGACAGCCCCATCCTTGCGTTGTTCCATGTACACAAAGCTTTCTAGCTTGAGATACACTCGAGGGCTCGGCGCAGGATCTCCGAGAACTTTGCCACAGAGTCCACCGCCTTGATATGAATCTGGACGGGCTTGGCTATCTCCTTGGCCTGCTTGATGGCGGTATTGATAAAGTTGCCAGCAAGGAACATGCATTCCTTTGGCAGAGGAGGCGACCGGGTTAACCCCATAGGAGCTACAAATTTCCGACAAAAGAGCACATGAGTTCAATAACACAAAAAAGTTCAGAGTATCTAGCTTACATAACTACAAGAATGAGAATCACTTACTGATGATGCTTATCTCAGCCTACTAGAGAGTTTTCGCCATGGAGTCCCGTTCTTAACGGCGGATCCTGTACACTTCAATATGGCGCTGATTTTGCTCATCGGCAGCTTTCTTCTTATCTTTCAAGATCGCGATTTCCTCCTTCAAGCGGTTCATCTCCTCGCTAGCGGAGTCTTGCAGGACTTTCATTGAGTCTTCATGAATCTTCAGCATGTCCTTTCTCTCCTGCTTAAGGATCTTTTTTTCGCTATCCAGCTGCTGAATATGCTTGGATTGCTCAACAATATCCTTAGCCTTGGAAATGGCTTCTGCAAGTCGGAGAAATAACAGTACACATTGAGTACTCGGAGAAGGTTGGCACAAGACCAAGTCAGGAATACGAAAAAGAAAGGAAAAACAGACGCTTGCTCTTGATGATTTGTTCCTTCAAGAAGGCATTATTACCCTTTTCGGCTTCCAAGTCAGAGCGCATCTTTTGATACTTCTCGTTGGCCACGCACTTCCGAGCATTCTCATTCTGTGGAAGAAAAAGTTTAATGTTGTTTAGTCTACTTGGAGCATCTAGCTGGATAAATATCCACCTAGAGGCTTGGGGGCTACAGCGAGAGATTTTTAACTTAGCACTATGCTTAGTCTTTCTTTAAGCATCTAATCGGAACTAATTCAGTTTTCTATTAGAAGCTACAGTATAAATTTTTTAACTCAGTCATATTCTTAGCTTCCCTTTAAGCATCTAGTCGGAACTAAATCAGTTACAACTAGAAGCTTGGGGGCTACAGTATTGAAATTTATAAACACTGCGTATGCTACTCTAAAAGCATCTAGTCAGAATAATTCATTCAAACTATATGCTTGGGGGCTACAGTGAGAAGTTTCCTAGCTTAGTCACTCTTAGAGCATTTAGAAGAAAAGACATATGGTTTTCCGTCTAAATCCTCGGGGGCTACAGTGGGATACTCATATGAAATGTAAAAGATAAATAAAACTTACAAGAGCGATGATCTTGAGGTTTGTATCACTCTCAGCAAGAAACTTGCCAAAGGACAAACTGTTTCCTTGCAAGATTTCTGCTTGCCGGAGAAGCTCCTCAAGACCGCATGTTGGAGATGTCGGTGCCGCACCAGGAACTAGAGCGGTGCTACCCGGCGTAAGTACCGATAGACTATCTTCGGGAACTCTATGGTCTTCTTGGGTGCGGAGGCGCCGCCTTCGACAGAAGTACCACCTTCCACCACTGCCTTACCGCTACCGATGGCATCCTTAGCCAGAGCTTCAGCCATTTGGTTTGCAGCACTTTCCTGCATCGCCTGTTCGCCGACAACGGCAAGCTCCGTAGAGGCACCTGAGTCCACTTCCATGGCGGAAGGGCCAGATGCTACTTTGTCTTGTGATCTTGTCGAAGCGGGCGATGGCAGGATATGCGTGGGGAGAAACGTCATGATGCAACATATCCTTAATGTTTCTAGAAGCCCCCAAAGTTTTGGAGGTCTTCTTCAAACTAGTAGTGGCTTTCTTCCTGAAATGTACAAAAAGTATAAGTATAGGAGTAAGACAAACAATGGACAATGTCGGAGAGAAAGAAGCTTACACAAGAATGGGTGCTTTGGCAAAGGGGATCCCAGTAACCTTTCTTTTCTCCGCCTCCAGGGCGGCGGTAGTATTCTTGGAGGCTCCACCCTCCGTCTACTTCTTCTTGCCTCCGTTGGCAACATAAGAGGTGGAGCTCTTCCGCTTTCGCACCAACGGGACCTCGTCGTCGGACACGACCGTGACTTCCTTCATCTTTGGATCATAGATCTGTACAACCATGATATCCTCCTCTAGATCGCTGAGTTGTTAAGTGAAAACCCACAGTGTTAGATGATATGTTAATGGCTAGACGGAAGAACTGGAGTATATGTCATACACGGAAAATAAACAGGTACCTTTGGGCACTTGCTCTCTACAAACATGTCATAGGTGATGGTGAAGCCACGCTTCTTATCCTTCACCTTGACGATGTCCTTGAGATGGACCATGACGGAGTCGCTCGAGAAATTGTCCTCGGAGATGCGGAGGCTATCCTTCCTTGGTATACTCGTGCATCAACTTCAAGTGGTGCTGCAGAGGTTGGATCCGCCTGACGAACTAGCACATGGACAGGTCCAATCTGGTCAGACCCGTATCTATGAACCACTCTATCCGCCTTATAGCGCAGGAAGTGTCGATGTCGGAGGGAGCGAAGGGAGGCCTCGGATCTCCATGTCGGGGCTTCAGCGGCAGCTCCATCGACGAAGTCCGGGTACGTCACTTCTCGGCCAGCCAGTGGGATATCTGGGCCGTAGAAGTATGTCTGTTGCCAGTTCTTGCAGGACTCATGGCCGACGATGTCAGGGAACCGCCGGCCAGGCCGGATCTTAAAACTAATGGTGCCATAGTTCCTGAGCTTGTCCTTGCCGGCTCCGGCTTCACGCTTGACGGTGAAAAAGTATATAAAGAGATCTAGACTAGGCCTAATCCCTAAGTAACCCTCACAAAGCGCCGCGTAGTTGCTAAGCGCGAGGATGCTATTGGGGGAGAGGTTCTGAGGCTGTACTCAGTAATGGTTGAGGACAGCTAGGAAGAAATTGGAGATGGGCAGGGAGAAGCTGTGTACCATTTGGGCTTTGAGGTACACGTTTTCTCTGGCTTGGGGAGAAGGAGTGACCAAGTCTACCAGGCGAGCCCCTCTATCGCAGGGAGGTAGCCCTTGATGATTAGCTCCTTGATGTCGCGGTCCGTAATATCTGAACCGCGCCATTCACCCTTGTGGGAGTCGTACTCCTCCTCTAGCAGCTCCAGCGCCGCTGGGTTATGGTCGCCGCCGGTGGCTTCGACCATCGCGGATTTAGGGATCACCAAGCCCTCTGGGGGAACGATGACGGAGCTCACCGGCTTCGCCGCGGCATCGCCTGACGCTGTCATGGAGGGGGCAGAACTGCTGCTGGCCATTGGAGGGGTTACGGTGGTGACTGGGAAGGTCCAGGAGTTAGGGTTTTTCGCATGGTGCACAGAGAGCTCGAGGAGGCGCTCGCTAGAGGAAGAAGACGATGTAGAGGAGAATGAGGTGAAAAGAAAAATTTTCACCGCTGTTACAATTTATAACCTCTGGCATCAAGATTCGTGCGGAATGATCGAACGGTTGACGCGTGGACGACGCGTGCGGGCGCGTGCGCGGAAATATCGCCATGTTGCCAACCATCACCGCCAATGGTTCGTATCGCTCTCATGGGAAAAGCCGACATGATTGCGTTTTCTGCATGTGTGAGTTATGAGGTGTTGATGACCTATGTCTACGTCGTCCTAGCTATCACTGGCAGATGAACCATCACATCGGAAGATTCCGGCATGGACGGATCCAGTCCGGCTACGGAAGAGTACGGTAGAAGATTCAGCAATTATCCGACTTACAAGTTGAAGACGGAGAAAAATTTGCAGGGTTCTTTGGGAGGACTACAAGATGTTGCTTGACGATTTGCCGACATCTATCTAGACAGAGCATTCCACGTGAAGAGGCAAGACGGCGCAATATCTCGTAGTTCTCCGGGCGCTACTGTTGGGGATATGCTATATGGGTATCCTCATAGCATGTCCTCTATCTAGATAACCCGGGAGGCCCATAGTTCGTAGCATGCCCTATGTCCTGATGGGCGGCCCAGTTAGATGGATCTAGAAGGGAGGACCATGCCGGATAAAGGAAGGCTACGGAGGAGTCACCGACGTATCCGGAGCCTTGGAGTGCAAGACACGCTAGACTAGTTGTAAGCAGTGTAGGACTTTGTAACCTGTCCGGCTAGGACTTTTCCTATATCCCTAGGACCTGGCGACTATATAAGTTGGGCCTATGGGATCCTTTAGGGCAAGATAACTTAGACTTTCTAGTCACCTCGCATAGCGAACCAATCCCTGTAACTCGGCGTATTGCCCTTATAGTGATTTATAGCAGGAGTAGGATTCCGCCACCGTTGTGGGATCTGAACCTGGGTAAGCTGTGTTACCTCGTACCCGTCAACCGTCCGCCTTCCCCCACGTCTCTAAACACGCACTATGAGGACCCCTCCATGGCGTACTCGTCGGCAATACCACGACAAACAATACCATGATCCCAAACACACACAAACAGGAGTAGGATTTTTAATGGACATTGTTCATCTGGATCTTGAACCTATATAAATCTCTAGCATGAACCATCCGAACATAAATCTACCTTCATAAAATACATCAAAAGTTAGCGTGCTAGGTAGGGGTTGCATGTTTCGTATCATAGGTTGGGGTGGCAGGATTGATCAATAAATCTCCCACAAAAGAAGGAACTAGTGCGGTCACTTCTATTGCCTCGATAGGTAATTCCTCTAGCTCCTTGCCTCTAGGCTGGTCAGGGATGACCTAGGTTTGGATCCCTCGGTAGGAGGCTTGGGATGGGATCTTAACCTACGGTCAGAATTGATATTCAAACCAGGTTGGCATCTGGTGATCACCCTCGGAAATTCTTTCGATTGCCCTAAGCATGATTTGGATGAACAGGGAAGCACCGGAAGTTCCCATACATACGGGAGGTACTCCTTATCAATGATGCCCTGGTCAACAATGCCAAAGCTCCTAGTGGCTAGCTGATAGCACGTCGCTGTCCACCATATCTAGATGTGGACGTGATAGCACGAGGTATGTCAAACCACGCCAGCAAGGTGAGAGAAACCAATTTCGTCGACCTCAAAGACCATGCAAGGGATATGGCCGCACATATTGTTGGAGATATGCCCAAGAGGCAATTATAAAGTGGTTATTATCATATCTTCATACTTATGATAAATGTTTACATACCATGCTATAATTGTATTAACAGGAAACATTAATACTTGTGTGATTTGTAAACATAAAAGAGTCCCTAGTAAAGCCTCTTGTTAAAGTAGCTTGTTGGTTAATATATGATCATCGTTTCCTGATCATGAACATAGAGATGTTATTAACAACAGGGTCATATCATTAGGAGAATGATGTGATGGACATACTCCTATAGTTAAGCATAGCATAAAGATCAAGTCATTTAATATAGTTCATTTGCTATGAGCTTTCTGATACATAGTAACCTAATTCCTTCGACCATGAGATCATGTTAATCACCATCACCAGAAGGATGCTTTGATGACATCAAATACCACACCGTAACTGGGTGGCTATAAAGGTGGCATTGAGTGTTCGGAAAGTATGGGTTGAGGCACATGGATCAAGAGTGGGATTTGTCCATCCATATGAAGGATAGATATACTCTGGGCCCTCTCGGTGGAATGTCATCCAATTAGCTTGCAAGCATGTGACTGGCTCACAAGGGATCACATATCACGGGAACGAGAAAAGAGTACTTATCGGTAACGAGGTTGAACTAGGTATGCGGAGATACCGACGATCAAAACCTCGGATAAGTAAACTATCGTGAGACAAAGGGAAATTGGTATCGTATGTAAGTGGTTCATTCGATCGCAAAGTAATCGTAGAAATATGTGGGAGCCATATGAATTTCCAGATTCCTCTATTGGTTATTGATCGGAGAAGTGTCTCGATCATGTCCGCATATTTCACGAACCGTAGGGAGACACACTTAAGGATTCGATGTTGTTGAGTAGTTATGGAATGATGAGTAAAGAGACCGAATGTTGTTCGGAGTCTCGAATGGGATCCGGGATATCACGAGGATATCCGGAATGGTCCGGAGAATAAGATTCATATAAGGAAAGTCCTGTTTCGGAGTTCGGAAATGATTTCGGTGTTTTCACCAGGAATGTTCTAGAAGGGTCTGGAAGGTCCGGCACTCCAGAGGGGAAGGGTACATGAATGTGTCATGACAATGTGGAATGGATGCATCATGTACTAGGTCACTTGGCTGGGCAAAATAAAGGGAGAAATCAAATCCTAGTTTGAAATTCAAACACCAATTTGAAAAAGTCAAACAGCAAGTTTTTGCTTGGTGGAGGGAGAGTAGGAAACCTACTTGGGGAGGAAGTCCCACTCCCTCCACCCGCCGGCCAAGGAGGAGGAGTTGGAGGAGGACTCCCTCCTCCTAGCCGCCTCCCTCGCACCTATAAAAGAAGGGGTAGGGTACCCCCTACCCTCACACCTAAACCCTAGCCTCTAAGTCGCTGGCCACCTCCAAGCCGCCGCCTAGGGCCTCCTCTAAACTCGGCGAGTTAGGGTTTCCACAAACCCTAGCCTCCGACCAAGCCCTCCCCTTGGTGCCCTCTAAACCGTAGATCGCCAAGGACTCTCTCATACTCCACCATACTCGCTCCGGCTTAAGGCGAAGCCCTGCGAGATATCCCCTCTACTTCCGGTACCACGCCGTCGTGCTGCCGAAATTGCGAGGAGGGTGCTATAACCTCCGCTGCCTGCTGGAACAAGGGAGAGGAAGGTCTTCATCGAGTACCGAATGTGTGACCGACTGCGGAAGCGCTACCGGAACGCAGCACCGGAAGGATCGTCTACGCGATCTTGAGATCGGAAGTGTACGACTACATCATCCACGAGAATCTGCTCTCCTTAACCGCTTTGGATCTTCGAGGGTTAGTACTCTATTGACTCGTTGCTACAATCTAGTAGATAGATCTTGGCTTGTGTGTCTTCATGCGATAGAAAATTTTTGTTTTCCATGCTACGAACCCCTACAGTGGTATCAGAGCCAGGTCTATATGTAGATCTGTTGCACGAGTAGAACACAATGGTCATTGTGGGCGTTGATGCTTTTGTTGTCGATTGCTTCTTGTGTACTTTGCATCTTGCGGGATGGTGGGATGAAGCGGCCCGGGCTAACCTTACATGACATCGTTCATGAGATTTGCTCCACGCTTGACATGCAACTTGTATTGCATAAGTGGCTTTGCGGGTGCCTGTTTCTCCCAACATAGTTAAGATTCAATTTACAACGGGTGATTGACAATACTAGTATCAATGTTGTGGTTCTTGTTCGTAAGTTAGAACGACACTTATTGAAAGCCCCAAACCACGTAAAACATGCAAAGAAAATTAGAGGCGCCTAACTTTGTTTTGCAGGGGTGTGCTGTGATGTGATATGGCCATGATTCTGATTATATATGATGTATGCAATGTTCCTTATTGTAAGTCAGCAACCGGCAGGAGCCATATGGTTGTCTTTTAAATCCGTTAATTCCTGCGTGACTATTATTCAAGATAGTTGTAATAGTTGATGCTGGTGGAAGACAACCATGAAGCGGCGCCATTGACCTTGACGCCACACCGGTGATGATGGAGATCATGTTCGTACTTGAAGATGGAGATCGGAAGCACAAGAAGAAAGGCCATATCATATCACATATTATGAATTGCATGTGATGTTAATCCTTTTATGCATCTTGTATTGCTTAGTTCACGATGGTAGCATTATAAGATGATCCCTCAAGCACACAATTTCAAGTTTTAAAGTGTTCATCCTTAGTAAGCACCGTTGCTAAAGCTCGTTGTTTCGAAGCACCACGTGATGATCGGGTGTGTTAGATTCTGCGAGTGTATACAACGTGAGCAAGCCAGATTTGCTCATGCAGAAGCTAAGGTTTGATCTTGACGAGCCTAGCATGTACAGACATGGTCTCGAAACACGGATCACCGAAAGGTAAAGCATGAGTCATATAGTAGATATGATGAACATGTTGATTGTTCGCCATTGAAGCTACATCAAATCTCGTGATGATCGGTTTTGATGTGGTGGACTTGGTTCATGTGATCACTAAAACAATGTGAGGGATATTGTTTTGAGTGGGAGTTCAACAGCTATATGATTAAAAGTTGAACACTATTTATCATAAATTAAATCAAAGTGAATTTGCAAAGTTGTTGTAGTCATTGGCATCTGTTTACCACCTTGCGCTTAGTTTTAATTGAGATGATAAAACTATAGAAATCTGGTTAGTTACTTTAAGAACTGGTATCGTATTGTTTTGAAGTGTTAATCTAAAGTTTAAAAGTCCCATTATAAACTTTCAGTAAATTTCGATTACTCCGTGAAGTTTAATAGTTGGTATTAAATCAAGAGTAACAATTCCAGTGTTAGTATATGAGTATCATGTTTATCTCCATGATTCTTGATATTCGAAAGACAGTTTCAATATCAAGGTAATCTAGGAGTAGAAAGAGTTGTTTCAAAAACCATCATGTATGGAAGATATTGCGATATCTGAAATGATGTTTTGGTTGCAACATGATAGAGTATAATATGGAAAAGGTCATGTTCTCATATTTGATGAGAATTTGCAAAAGGTTGGAGACATTAGTTGTCCTAATCCACCAAAAGGTTTTGGAGAGCAACATTATACTCGCGATTCATCGTTATAAGCTAAAAGTAGCTTGATCATGGATAATTCCATGATAAGGGTGACTATTTGATGTAGGTAAAATGTTTAATACACCAAGAGATTACTAAAGAAAGGAATTTGAAAGAACACCAAACATTTGATGATGGTGATCTACTTCAAAGTGCAAGTCCAAAGACATTGGTATTTAACTATACATGTTTTGGACTATGTGTCATGTATATGGCTCCACTATTGATGTTGATAGATTCTTTCAAACAGAAAAGGAAATTCTGAAAGAGAATCTCATAAATATATGGCAGAAAAGAAAAGACTAGAATTGTTTAGCTTAAGTATATAGATGATGTCGTGGTATTGCACGGCAGATGCTACTGCGGGTAGCTTACGTAGAGGGAGCAAGGCGACGTAGGAGAATCCGGGAGCGAGATTAGCACACGATGTACCCAGGTTCACGTCCCCTCGGTGGAGGATCGCTACGTCCTGCTATCAATCCAGTATATGATCATAGATTGGTTTACATGGGAGCCGCCGTAGGCGGGGGGGGGAGACTAGATCTAATATGACGTACCCCTTGGGGGTGCCCTTGGTGGCTTTATATATGCAGCCAGTTAGGGTTTACAAGTGCTTTGGTGGGCTTTCTATTGGAGTCGCCATCTTGGGCCTCTAGTCGGCGCCAGTCGTTTGGGTCCAGCATGCGCCAGTCGCCGTATTGGCCGAGTCGACCCGCTCTCGGCTTGGCTTCAGTCGGCTCGATCCAGCTGGCGAATCCGCTTCGTGGGTATACCCCGATTGGTATTCCCCCATCAGTAGTCCCCGAGCGCGTTGTTGATTCGACGCGGGCTTGAGGCATGGCGCGGAGAGTCTTGACGATGGGTCGTGGCGAATCGGCGACGAGCTCCTGAACAAAGAAAATAACCGTGAAGCGGGAGGCGGTCGGCGTGAGCCAGTCGGTGATGGCCAGTTGGCGAAAGACGCAGGGTGTTGGTGAAGCCGTCAGTTGCGGCGAGTCCCCGAACGTGGAGCGTGCCGAGTCTCCGAGCGTGGCGAGTGGCGAGGTCAAGCGATCGGCAAGTGCCGAGTCCCCGAGCATGCCGAGTGGCGAGGTTGGGCGATCGACGAGTGGCGCTGTCTGTAGCGCGCCGAGTCCCCGAGCGTGTTGAGTACACGAGGGCGAGTCCGCGGTGGCAAGTCGACGACAGCGAGCCGCGGTCGCAGAACCACGCGTACACGCAGCATGCCTAAGAGTAGTCCCCGAGGCTCGAGTTGGTTTGGAGAGGCGACTTGAGGCTCCTTAGAGATGCATATTCTGAAAATAGTAGTAGTTGTTGCCGAGCGACCGACGAGCGACGCTGTCTGTAGCGTGCCGAGTGGCAAGGTCGAGTTACCGACGGGCGCCGAGTCCCCGAGCGCGGCGAGGGACGAGGTCGAGCGACCGGCGAGCGCCGAGTCCCCGAGCGCGGCGAGGGGCGAGGTCGAGCGACCGGCGAGCGTTGAGCCCCGAGTGCGGAGAGTGACGAGTCCCCGAGCGCGACGAGCAGCGAGGCCGAGCGACCGGCGAGCGCCAAGCCCCCGAGCACGGCAAGTGGCGAGGTCGAGCGACCGGCGAGTGCCGAGTCCCCGAATGCGGCGAGTGGCGAAAAAGACACGAGACCGTTTTGCTGAGAAGGAAAAAAGATACAATTGCATTAAGGTGTACTTGCATAATATATTGAACAATTGATGTTGAAATAAAATGCACGTTTGTTATGTGGATCGATGGACAGTATGTAAGGTTTATGCGTGTCTTTTCATGAGTAGGCAGACCTCCAGCATCAAACACTTGCCGGGTAACAGGGACGCGATGCCAGACTGTTGAACCCGGAGACAAGGTCGGCCTTTAGGTACCCAGCCTCACTACTTCGACGGACGCGAATAAACAGCAGACAAAACTGAAACCGATCCCAAGTATGATTTTGGTCCCTAAAAGGGTCATACGCGACTGCATGATCGGCTTTGGAGAATAGATGAAGATGCATATATATTTTAGTCTCATAGCATGTACGAGTGTAAAGAAACTTAGATGTTTAATGCGACAGAGTCGACGCGGGGGGGGAGTCTCCGAGCGCGACAAATATAAGGCGGGTGAGTCGCCGAGCACGACGAATAGGCAGCGGGTGTGTCGCCGAGCCTAGCGAGTCCGCGTTTAGGCGAGTTGCTGAGCATGGCGATTCCGCGATGGCGATCCCGCGGTAGGCGAGACTGCGCTGAGCGAGTCCCCGAGTGTGGCGAATCGGTGACGGCGAATCCACGATGACGATTGCGAGTCACCAAAGGACGAACCCATGACCGATTGGCACAGCGCTTGGCGAACGGGCGTTGCGACTTGGTTTTTCCCGTAGTCCTGGCTTCTTCGATTCAGGATAATTTCCCTGCCTTTGGGTCTTGGTTTGGCGACATGACATGACGCTTCAGATTATTCAGTGAGCCATGCAGTCCTGCACTCATCATAGGCATATGGGACAGATCTCATGCATGCGCACGGCTCGCTTCTCAAATTCCGAGCCAACAGCTTGCATAGGTTCCTGTTCTTTTTCGCGCATGGAGGACTTGATTCTCCAACGAATCCGTGCATGTTAATGCAGGCATAACATTAGATCCAAATAAATTAATCAGGTGATGAAGTAACCAATTAGAAAAAGGATAAACTGATTGGATAGAAAACTTAGCAGCTGCACTCAACCGATCGTGGAGGTTCTTGTAGCCGAGTGGTTTATCAAATCGGCATCTGCGTGCGGCTGTTCTTCCTCGGCCGAGTTAGCTGCGGCTGGACCAGCTTGATCAGTTTCCAACGCCGAGTCCTCGGATGGCAGTTCTTGGACGTCGTGTCAGATGCGATCCGGCCGCCGGTGATGGTAAGGGATCTCGCCCGGATTATCACCCTCCAAGCACCGCTTGCCCCACGGTGGGCGCCAACTGTCGTGGTATTACACGGCAGATGCTACTGGGGGTAGCTTACGTAGAGGGAGCAAGGCGACGTAGGAGAATCCGGGAGCGAGATTGGCACACGATGTACCCAGGTTCACGTCCCCTCGGTGGAGGATCGCTACGTCCTGCTATCAATCCAGTATATGATCATAGATTGGTTTACATGGGAGCCGCCGTAGGCGGGGGGGAGAGACTAGATCTAATATGACGTACCCCTTGGGGGTGCCCTTGGTGGCTTTATATATGCAGCCAGTTAGGGTTTACAAGTGCTCTGGTGGGCTTTCTATTGGAGTCGCCATCTTGGGCCTCCAGTCGGCGCCAGTCGTTTGGGTCCAGCATGCGCCAGTCGCCGTATTGGCCGAGTCGACCCGCTCTCGGCTTGGCATCAGTCGGCTCGATCCAGCTGGCGAATCCGCTTCGTGGGTATACCCCGATTGGTATTCCCCCATCAGATGATATACATTTTATGGCTATATTATTTGCTTATTAAACAATGTGGTTCTTAAGTATTTGATACTGAATTTGTTGGTGTGAATCATCATACGTAACAACACAATTCATGAACTACAATGGCCTAAGTAACTAGCAAAAGAATATGTGATGTTCATCGAGAACAAATAAAGGGTTATTGTGCTTCTTGTTAAACATCAAAGCTTGCCTTGAAGATTTTTTTATCAGGTATTATGAGAACAAAAGGGTTGTTCAAATAATTGCCATAATCCATAAAAGATGGATGATTCACAAATCTCGTTGGAGAAATCACATCCATAAAACTAGTGCTAAAAATGTCGAAAGACAAATTGATTGAAAGATCACTTAGGAAGTGACATCGCCGTTTAAATTATATTGAAAAGAAAACATGAAGAAACTCCATGTGGATGGAATTTTGGAGTCTTTTGATTTTTGATCAAATGAAGCTTGTGAAACTTTCCTAGAGATAATTAAAACTTCATTCATAGGCCAAAAGTGAACGAATAACTATCTTATTGGAACTTGTACATATTGTTGTACGAAGTCCATTATGTGTAGTCAAGAGCGATGGATTTCAACTTCATATGCTTTCTCCAAAAATTTGAGTGAATATATGAATATTTACTTAATAAGGATAAAGTATGAAACATTTGAAAAGTTCAAAGACTTTCAAGATGAAGTGCAAAATCATTGTAACAAGAATATAAATAGTTTATGATAAGATCATAAAGGAAGATATTTGAGTTACAAGTTTAGTATAATACCTAAGATTTAAGGAATCGTTCCGTGGATTTGCATGTCCCGAAACACCATAAGAGTATGGAGCGTTCGAGATGTGTAATTAAACCTTGTTTGACATGGTAAGATCGAAGGTGTAATTCATAAAACTGCCATTATATTTTAAAGATTAAAAGCTTTAGAGACTACCGTTTTTCCACTGAAAAGAGCTCCATCATAATCCGTTGAAATGACACCATATAAAGTTATGGTTTGGGATAAAACTCAAGTTGTCCTTTCTTAAACATTGGTATGCTATGCATAAGAAAGATGTTTGCAACCAAAGTCGGATGAACCTGTCTTTGTATGTTATTTCGAATAACTATTAAGTATTCCTCCATAACATCGGAGACAAAAGTGTTTGTCACTTAGAACGTCAAGTTTCTTTGAGAAGGAATTTTTTGTGAAAATATAAGTGGGAGGACAATAGAACTTTGATAAGGTTAAAAGAACCTTAGCTATATGTGCAAAGTTGCGCAGCGCCGAAAAGTGTTCCGGAGGCAGCAACAATGCTCATGGCTCACGTGCCTCAAAGGTTGTGGTTACGGAGGTCAAAGTTTCTATTGAACCAAGTAGGTCGAGTAAACAATAAAATACCAAGATTTGAGGGTTGAATCATTATTTGAGAATAATGAACGTACTACATGCAAAGAAGCGATGATGGGCCCTGACTCCATAAAATGGCTTGAAGCCATAAAATCCGTGATAGTTCCATACACGAGAAATCAAGTTTTGAACTTGAAGGACCCTCGAGAAAGGTGTAAGACCTTACAGTTCCTTGGATCTATAAATAAATAGACATGGATGTTGCACATCTATGAAATAGTCGACATGTTGGGAAAGAGTTCACAACAATGTTCAAAGGTTGACTATGAAAAGATTTGATCTTTCATAGCGATATTTAGTCTAGACTGATTAATGTAGCAACCACTACATATAATTTAGTTATGTGGTAGTTGAATAAGCAAAACAAGTTCTTCTAATAGAATTATTACCTAGGACATGTGCATAACACGGTCCATAGGGTTTTGTTAATTCAAAGGATGCTAAAAGCATATGCAAACTTCAATTGTTGAAGTAAGCATTGCGGAGTTGGAATCTTCACTATGATGAAACTATTAAAGGAGTTTAAATTCGTCGGAGACGATGAAGATGCTTGCATTTGCAAGAAATTAAGTGGGAGCGCTAAGACATGTTTCTAATACATTATGTGGAAGACATATTGTTGATTGGAAATGATGTATCTTTTATTAACACATGTTAAGAATTTCAACCCGATGACAGATTTAGGCAAAACCCAAATATTTGGCATCAATATCTATATAGATAGATTGAGACACTAATATGGTTGTGCCGAAAGTACATAGATGATATATTGAATAGAAACTACAAGAAAGGTTCTTGTCGCACAGAAAGGATTGAATGAGTTCAATATTGATGATATATTCAAGTGTATTGACATTTGGTAATTAAGTGAAACAAAGATTCAAGTATAGATTGATACTTTATGTATGAAATCACAAAGAGTATTTATATCAATCATACTGTGATATGTACAAATCCAGATATCCTATGCTCTAAATGTTATGAGCATATACCAGAATGATTCATAATATGATCATTGGACGAGTAAGGATATTCTTATGATCTTGTAAAAGAACTAAGAATATATTATTTTGTAGAAGTGGCAAATAGATGGTTAGTTCATTGTAAAAGTACTACATTGATACTAGTTTTGTCACAAATTAAAAATTAAGTTTATCTCAATCTAAACTAAGGGTGGCACAATATAATGGAAAGTAAGTTCCATAATGGATTTGGATGAGTTCCAAAGTTAAGACATTGTGACAGATACTACAACAAAAGGCTAAGTATATGACTGCTATTATAGCAGCTAAAGAGGGCATTTGTGTCAAGTAGTTTGTTATCAAACTAGGTGTAGTTCACAGCGGGATAATACTATGAAGATATATTGTACGACAATATTATCAACATGTTTTAACCCCAAAGAACTAAAGGTCTCACCAAAGGACCAAATTTATACAAAGCCATCTCATTAGAGAATCAGTGATGCGTAGAGACGCAAAGACATGCAATTACACACGGACCTGGAAGTGTCAGATCCGGAGATCAGTTGACCACTAGCAATCGTGTACATACAACACCGTAAAGCCATAGGTGTTGAATAAACAAAGGTTTGAAACTAGATTATTGACTCTAGTGCAAGTGGGAGACTGTTGGAGATATGCCCAAGAGGCAATAATAAAGTGGTTATTATCATATCTTCATACTTATGATAAATGTTTACATACCATGCTATAATTGTATTAACAGGAAACATTAATACTTTTGTGATTTGTAAACATAAAAGAGTCCCTAGTAAAGCCTCTTGTTAAACTAGCTTGTTGGTTAATATATGATCATGGTTTCCTGATCATGAACATAGACATGTTATTAACAACAGGGTCATATCATTAGGAGAATGATGTGATGGACATACTCCTATAGTTAAGCATAGCATAAAGATCAAGTCATTTAATATAGTTCATTTGCTATGAGCTTTCTAATACATAGTAACCTAATTCCTTCGACCATGAGATCATGTTAATCACCATCACCAAAAGGATGCTTTGATGACATCAAACACCACACCGTAACTGGGTGGCTATAAAGGTGTCATTGAGTGTTCGGAAAGTATGGGTTGAGGCACATGGATCAAGAGTGGGATTTGTCCATCCATATGACGTATAGATATACTCTGGGCCCTCTCGGTGGAATTTCATCCAATTAGCTTGCAAGCATGTGACTGTCTCACAAGGGATCACATATCACGAGAACGAGAAAAGAGTACTTATCGGTAACGAGGTTGAACTAGGTATGTAGAGATACCGACGATCAAAACCTCGGAGAAGTAAACTACCGTGAGACAAAGGGAAATTGGTATCGTATGTAAGTGGTTCATTCGATCGCAAAGTAATCGTAGAAATATGTGGGAGCCATATGAATTTCCAGATTCCTACATTGGTTATTGATCGGAGAAGTGTCTCGATCATGTCCGCATATTTCATGAACCGTAGGGGACACACTTAAGGATTCGATATTGTTGAGTAGTTATGGAATGATGAGTAAAGATACCGAATGTTGTTAGGAGTCTCGGATGGGATCCGGGATATCACGAGGAGATCCGAAATTGTCCGGAGAATAAGATTCATATAAGGAAAGTCATGTTTCGGAGTTCAGAAATGATTCCGGTGTTTTCACCAGGAATGTTCTAGAAGGGTCTGGAAGGTCCGGCACTCCGGAGGGGAAGGGTACATGAATGTGTCATGACAATGTGTAATGGTTGCATCATGTACTAGGTCACTTGGCTGGGCAAAATAAAGGGAGAAATCAAATCCTAGTTTGAAATGCAAACGCCAATTTGAAAAAGTCAAACGACAAGTTTTTGCTTGGTGGAGGGAGAGTAGGAAACCTACTTGGGGAGGAAGTCCCAATCCCTCCACCCTCCGGCCAAGGAGGAGGAGTTGGAGGAGGACTCCCTCCTCCTAGCCGCCTCCCTCCCACCTATAAAAGAAGGGGTAGGGCGCCCACTACCCTCACACCTAAACCCTAGCCTCTAAGTCGCCGGCCACCTCCAAGCCGCCGCCGCCTCGGGCCTCCTCTAAACTCGGCGAGTTAGGGTTTCCCAAAACCCTAGCCGCCGACCAAGGCCCTCCCCTTGGTGCCCTATAAACCGTAGATCGCCAAGGCCACTCTCATACTCCACCATACTCGCTCCGGCTTAAGGCGAAGCCCTGCGAGATCTCCCCTCTACTTTCGGTACCACGCCGCCGTGCTGCCGGAATCGCGAGGAGAGTGCTACAACCTCCGCTGCCTGCTGGAACAAGGGAGAGGAAGGTCTTCATCGAGTACCGAACGTGTGACCGACTGCGGAAGCACTGCCGGAACGCAATGCCGGAAGGATCGTCTACGCGATCTTGAGATCGGAAGTGTACGACTACATCATCCACGAGAATCTGCTCTCGTTAACCGCTTTGGATCTTCGAGGGTTAGTACTCTATTGACTCGTTGCTACAATCTAGTAGACAGATCTTGGATTGTGTGTGTTCATGCGATAGAATTTTTTTGTTTTCCATGCTACGAACCCCTACACATATTGCTTTTGGCGCTCGAGCGGTTCAACTATCTTGCCAACTGATTGAAAAGGACCAAGCCGAATACATGAGATGAGATTATCTTTGGCGGAGAGGGTGACTCTAACTCGTCTGGCGGACCAGTTCGTCACCCCTCCACCAAGGTCAATGTAACATCCCAAAAATGTTGAACAATGATTATCAAATTCCAATCACCAAAATTAGGGTTAACAAAACTTTTATTAATTTAAATCATTATGAATGCATGTGTGTATGTGATGATTGCATGAATTAATGAATGGACTTGTGTGATTGATCTAAATAGCAAGGAATGGTTTAAATATGAAAACAACATCATCTGAAACATTTCCAAGCAGAAACAAATCAAGAGAAAATCAAAAACAAAACAAATAAGCAAATGGTCATTTTTGCAAATCTTGCTCACTAGACCACTTTGAGTGTTTCTAGTACAAGATTTCAAACAGAAACTTTTCCATTTATTTTCACCTCTTGCTAGACCAAGTAAAAGTAAATCAAATCCCACCTTTCAAATTTGCAGAAACATTTGGCAACTTGATTCAAATCACAATTCAAAATTGAATCTAATTCATATGTGAAGATCTCACATTTTCAAAACCCAACCAAACCAGTGCACCTTAACTAATCCAACTAACCAGATAATCCCTAGGATGTAACCAACACACCCACCAAGTTTGAATCCAAAATTCAAATTTGAATCTCTTTCGGCCATTTCATCAAACACCTTGTAATCAGCAAACAAACAAACATCAAACACTATTAGGAGTAGTGATTTTGGCCAATCTTGTTCCCTCTATAGGTCGCACTACACTCTCAGTAGATGATCTAGCTCAATTAACAAGCTTTAGCACCACTGGGAGCATGTCATAGCATCAATGGTGACCATGCCGAGCCTAACTTGCCACCCCCATGTCTACAGGAAGCTAGGAGAAGCACCAAGCCTAGCAAGCATGTCTGGGACACTCGCCACCATACACCGCCACCCCGTGTCCAAGCCTCGAGCATAGCCAGTCCCTAGACCACACAGCCCGAGCATGCCAAGCCTCTCTGCGAGCGAGCCGAGAGCACGCTAGAGTGCCAACTGCGACACACGCTCACAGACCGTGCGCCGCCCTCGCCGCGTGTAAGCAGGATCACCAGCACCCCAGCAACACCATGGACATGCCCGTTCTCCGCCCGCGGACCATAGAAGTTGCACGCCATTAAAACCACCGTCGGACCCGCCTAGAGCGCCGCGATGTTCCGACCGTTTCACACCGCCCCACGCCGTGTGACCTTGCCGTTGAGCTTCGCCAAGGAGAATAGCGCCGCCTCTATTGTCGCACATGCCATTATCCCAATGTGAAGACGACCACGACAAGCTTAGCCCGCACCCGTCGGTCCCCTTCAGGCACTACAAATAGAGGGCACCCCAGCACGAATTCTTCACACCATCTCACTACCCTCTCTCTCAGAAGCACCCCACCTCACTCCCGGAGCAAGGCAAGCATCGCATCGCTGGAATTTGGCCGGAGTCTGCCGCGGAGGAGGATGAAAGGAGCAGTCGATTGGAGCTGCCCCAGGAGGAGCTGACGGTACCAGGAGGATCGCCGTCGTCGACTTCGTCATTCGCCCCTGTCGCCGACCAACGCCTGAGCCCCGGTGAGCCTCCCACGACCCCCACTGTCCACGCTAGGGTTCTGTCTCGCCGGCGTTGCCCGACATGGACGATGAACCGCTGCCGTAGGATTAGAGCTTGATCATGCGGTCCACGCCCCCCCCCCATACCGCTTTGCACCCCTCTGTCGCACTTATGAGTGGGGACAAACCAGCCCCCGCGGCGTTGTGCTTAGTGGGCCGGCCCAATTAACCTCCCTCGTGACCTAGTAATTCAAATCTAGGTTTATTCTTTTAGTTTCAAACTCACTTTTGTACCTAGATTCACAAATCAACCCAGCTCGATTCACTAAAACAAAATGCATGAAACCAGTTTTGTTAGAAAGGTACTGGAGTGCTTAATCCAAGACCATTGGATTCAAACCAATTGTATTTGTAGATCTTCTATAGTAAAAATAACAAGGCAGAAGCTTTTCTGCATTCAAACATTTTTCAAAATTAAACCATAAAATCTTTTGAATTGGTTCCAGCTCTCAAAAATCACATTTAACAAGACCTTTCAGAATATATATAAATATATAGGTTTACTTGCAGAAATATTGACCAAGTAATAAAAGAATGCCTCATAGGCCATTCTAGTCACTTTAATTAATTAAAATAAAAAGGTTACACCTTATTAAATTGTGACACCACTTTAAATCACATTCCCAAGTACTGAAATATGTGGTGATGACATGTGCCAACCTGAGCCCATGTTTTAGTTGGAGAATATTAAATCTTAAGTAGTTTTTCAGTGAGTAAAAAATACATTTCTAAAATAAAGGAAATAAAACTATGTGCCCTAATGGTTGTAATGCTTGTGATGATCCTATATCATCTAGTGAAAACATTGGTGTGATAAATAGAAATAGTTAAGTATTGTTTGGTGATTGTGTACCTCGTATTTATTTTATAGACGATAGTACCGACCAAGGATACAATGAAGAAGGAGGATACTACGAGGAAGAAGCCGAGGAGAACTTCAACCACTGCTCTGCACAAGGCAAGCTTATAATTTCAATTATGCAAGCCTAATACTACCAGTTGACTTGGCAAGCAAAAACTTGCTTGTTACTATACCAACTATATGCCTTAAGCATATGTGCTTATACCCACTTGATGATACCAAATCCCAGTTTTACTTGCAAGCTTAATGTAGAGGGAGTGTCCCAACCTTTCAACAATATAAGGTGGAGTCCCCTGTGTTTACAATGCTAGTCCCTGGATCAATAGCTAGCATCCATAGTTAAGATGTAATATCAAGAAACAAAGGTCATAATACAACTTTATAACCAGGAATAACATAATTTTATTACATCTTACATAGCTCATTTGGTTATTACATTGCAACAGAATATCTATAAGCATGGGGTCCTTCATCTTCAAAGTTCCACAGGCAGACATGTTGGTTGTAGACTGTGTAATCCTAATCAACACACTTCACTAAATCAATCAAACCTGCAACATAACAAGTTATAACCACAAGGGTCAATACATTTGAATTGTATTGGCAAGTGATACTATGGTAGTATAGTGGAGTCTATCATCTATATGCATTTGGCTAAGTGGAGTTGAGGCTTGCATTGCTCAAAATAGATTTTCCTTATCATTTTGAAAACACTAAGTTTTTGCTTGACAAAATCATTTTTCTCAATCAAAGATTGAAGATCCTTTAACCCTTGTTCATACCACAAGCTTTTAACTTAGAAATTTGAATGATGAGATTCTTGATTGCTTCCATGTCTTGATGCTCAAATTGTCCTTTACCAGGTACATGGCTAAGTACTTAGATTTTTACACTCTGCAGAGGTGGTGCACTTTCCCCACAAGACTTGGTTTCCCAAGACAAGATCTTTCAGAAGCCTTCCCTTAGACCAAAATGGACGCGCTCCAACCTATCAAACACTACCACCAACTGTCCATATGGCTAAGTTCTTGCAACCTATATGATCTAGGCAGAGCCCATAATGCCAAGTGGCTACACTTGAAGCTTCTCAACATTTGACATCTCAAATCTCTTTGTTCCTGGGTGGCCATCCACAAGTGAGATACACAAGGTCAACCATAGACATGGGCCTTGTGAACCACTCAACCAAAATCCACCAAGCAATTACCATTCCACCCAGGTGATTCATTAACTTAGTTGTTTTATTAAACAAAAACACAAGTCCTCAGACTTAGAAAATTTTCATAGTATGGATATATATTCCACCCTTGTTTTCTATTAGCTAGGCGAAGCTTGATAGTAGTAGGAATCTTAAATTAGAAAATTCCTACTAAGGTTTCATCTACTAGGTTTTCCTATAGCAAGGTTTATACTTAGCAAAATTCCATGCAAGTTTTACTTAGAGAAAATCACTAATGCATAGTGAAAGTAATGGGACAAAAAGTATGAAACATCACTTGCCTTTTTGGTAGAGGGTATAGGTTCACTCCTTGTCCTTGCAACAATCACACTCTTCAAGTCACTACAATTCAATCAAGCAAGGCACAAACTCAATCTACCAATCAAGCAAAACATCACATAAAATGACAAAGTCAAAGTAATGCATGCAAGCATGCCAAGCTTTGTTTTGTTTGAAAAAGTGGTCCCTAATGGGTCATAAACATTGGAAAACACCTAATGGTCATTTTGTAAAGTGGCAAAGTTATTTGCAAAGGATTTCACTTTATAAACCATTTTCAAAACAAAGTATCATTTTATGTGGTGTAGAAATATTTTTACTAAGGCATTAATCTATAGGGTTCACCAAATATGTTTTCAAACCACAAAACTTGGTGTTTGGGGTCAGAGAGTTTAAAACAAAACATTTCCCAAAAGTTTTCTTCCAAAACCATTTTTAATAAATAAATTATATTTTTATTTGACTAGAAATGGTTTTAAATCAAAGAATCATTATTTTGTTTCACCAAATACATTTTTGAATCCACAAAGTGTTTCCTATGGTCAGTAGGTTCAAAGCAATCCAATTGCAAAAGATTTTATCACCAAATTCGTTTTTAAACAATTTTCACATCCTTAACAAGCATACAAATGTTTCTGCAAAAACAACCATTTTTCCAGAAGATTTTTACTAAACAAAAGGCATGGTTGGCTAGGGCTTGTTCCACTGATTCCAATGATATTAAGTTTGAAAATTTTGGACGTGTGGATCAAAAGTTACAAGGGTTTCAAAATGGCATATAAATCTGATTTCAAATTCTATTTTAAATCATCCAGTGACACGCGGCGCGTTCTGATTTGTCCATACCGTTTCGGTTGGATCGACTGCTCTAGCGCGTTGGATCAAGTCAGATCGTGCGGCACAGATCGCATACCCTTTTGGTTTTAAGTGGTCCTATCTAAGCCTCAGGATCAAGATCCAACGGTCCTAGTCTAATGACCTAGAACTGGCGGCGCTGGACTCTGACGCGCGGCGGCGGCTTGACAGTGGCGTCGCCGGCGTTACAGGAAGCGAGAAGGAGGGAGAGGGTGCTCACCTGGTTCGCTGAATGATGCTGATGCTCAACATGCTCTCGGGGAAGCAGGGGGCGTACGAGGGTAGTGATAATTTCTCGCCGGAGTTCCTTCTGGCGACGGCGTGCTCTGGTGCTGTCGGAGACGATCCTACCAGGTGCGACAGGACGCGCAACAGGGGATATTAGAAGCACGAAGGAACGCAGGGTGTAGTGGTGTCCTCTAGAGAAAGGGGGAAGGACGGGGCTTACGGGAAGGGTCACCGAAGCTGATGTAGTTGGGCGGTGGCGCTCGGTCGAAGACGTTGCCGAGCTTGCAGGGCACTCGCGGATGAATGAGTGGCACGGGGAGATGCGCCAGGAGGTGGGGAGTATGTGTGCGTGGTTGACGAGGCAAGGGCAGGCGCGGGGTCGCCGGAATTTTCACCGGAGCATCGTCGGAACAGAGGGAGTGCCAGCTCAAATCGTGGCAACCTGGGGGCGAGGGAGGTCTGGCGACAGAGGGGAACCAGAGAGGGAAGAGGGATGCTTAAATGCGCGTGGTCACGGGGCTGATTCAACACGTGGTTAAGACGTATTACGCCGGACTTAATTTGCCTGCAACGGCCGGCGAGGGGGAAGGCATAGTCCGCGGGTGGGGAAGAAGAGAACGTGGCTGTGGGGCCTAGTGTCAGCGAGAAAAGGAGTGAGGGGGAGGGTCCATTCGTCAGTGTCCTTGCGGGTTGCTTCTGCGGTAAGGAAAACGTTTCGGGGGCGAGGGAACAGGTGGGCTTGCTGGGCTGTTGGGCTGGGTCGACCTTGTGCAATTTTTTTTATTCAGAAAGATTTTCCCTTTTTCCATTCCTATTTCTGTTTTTGAAATTCAATCAAACCATCAAACATTCAAACAATTCAAACAATCACCACACTTGTAATGAGTTTTTGATTCTGTTTATCAACATAAACCAAATCCCAAATAAAATAATAATATTTTTATTTTAGGATCTATTATTAATTAAATAAATAGACCTTGTTTATTAAATAAAAATAGAGTTTGATTATTAAAAACTCCTTTTTGAAATCTAAATATTTTCAAAACCAAAACAGTAGGTTTTATTTGAAAATAAAGATATTTGGAAAACTTGTTTAAAATAAAATAACATTTTAATTTTAGGTTCCATTAATAATTAAATAGAATGGACCTTAGTTATTAAATCAAATGGGATTTGTTTTATTAAAAACTTTATTTTGAAATCTAAAATAAAACCAAAACACTTCAGTAGGTTTTATTTGAGAATATAAAATACTTGGAAAACTTATTTAAAATAATTTAATAAGTTTTAGTGTTTATTTAAAATGGGAAAAGTCTTTACTTAAATAAAATTAGATATTAAATCCTTATTATTTTATTTAAATAAACCTTTACTATTTTTATCAAAACAAAACATTTTATTCCAAAAACTTTGGCCAAGGTTTAATTTGGCTTTATAAAATAATCTTTATTTATAAATCCACCTTTTCTTTTGAAAACCAAATCTTTTTATTAAAAGATCCAAAATAGTAATTTTTTAAATGTTTTGAAGTTTATTGTTTATTTAACTTTTTAAATCCCTTTAGGATTTACCTTGATCAAAATAGGTTTGAAGGTTCCCAGTTGATTTCAAAAAGTTTCTTCTCAGCCTGAAAATCAACAAAGTTTTATTTTATTCATTTATTTTTCACATTACAAGATTTAGAAAATCTTGGGATGTGACAGGCTACCACCCTTAAAATAAATCTCGTCCCGAGATTTGGGGAGGCTAGGGGTTACAAGTAGGCTCAAAACAACTAGGGTAGTAACACCCTTAAAAATTTTCAAACTAAATTACATCTTGGCTTGCTTGGGATCCTGGGGAAACTTCTCTGGACAAACATCTGCATAGTGTCCTTTGTTTTCACACTTGAAACATGTGACAAGGCTGGGATCCTTTATAGGTTGGTTTATCTTGGGCTTCCTCTTTCCTGGACAGAAGTTTACATAGTGGCCTAGTTCCTTGCATTTGAAACACATCACTTGGCTGATATCTTTCTTTTCCTTGGGTAACAATTCTTCTTGTTTGTTTCCTTGGTTCTTCTTCTTTTATGGGCATTCATTGGCATAGTGTCCCATCTCTTTGCAATTGTAACATTACACTTGAGTAATATCCTCCTTGTTAGGGTTGGGGCATTTCTTCTTCTTCTTTTTGGGTCTCTCCAAAGCTAGGAGTTCTTCTAGTTCATGTTCTTCATATGTTTTCTCATAGGTAGGAATTCTTTCTCTCTTCTTGGGGCATTGGTCTTCATGCTCCTTGCATGTATGATCCTTGTCTCTACAAATCTTGCATGCTTGGGTTCCTTCTAGAATAACCTCTTTGTCATCCTTGTTGTCATTAGCTCTTTGGGAAAAGTTTTCTCTCATGTTGATCATTTGAGTAACCAATCCTTGCAACAATTGGGATTGAAGTTTCAAAATCCTTTGTATGGCTGGGTCTAGTCCATTGTTGTTGGCTAAAAGCTGAGTTGTCTCTTGGCTCAAATGGTTTTGGGTTGCGATAAGTTCTCTCATGTTGTCCTCTTGGTTGTTGTTATTGTCACCATCCTTGATGTTGGAGTCTCTTGGAGAAGTCATTTGTTTGGGTTGAGTTGAGATTAGAATAGGCAAAAGATTTCTAAGGGAATAATTCTAATCACACACATCACAATCCACACAAGCAATGTGCAAGCATTCACAAACAACTTTTCACTCAAACAACAAGGTTCAAGCACATACTTAGACAACAAAATATTTTTGTTACACCACATAAGTTGGTGTGTTTGACTTAACTAAAATATGGTGGTCCATCTATATGGTTCACTTGTGATCTTTCCTTCCTTCCTGATTGATTTTCCTTGAACAAAATCTTTGTATCCTTGGAGAAAATTTTCTCATGTCTTGGTCACAAAACTTCAAAGGTGATGATGGCTTCTTCTAAGTTGTGTTTCCTTAGTCTCCAAATCTTGAGAAAAATTTCCTTGTCTCACTTGTAGTCCTTAGTGGTATCCAAGTTGGAAGTCCTTGTTGAATATGCTGAAGATGTTGAAGTCATTAGAGTTGAAGAAGTTGAAGTCATTAGAGTTGAAGATGTCCTTTGCACATGGTGTAGTCTTTGGCCATGGGGTAGGTTTGTCCATCAAGATTGAAATAAAAGAGGTGTAGAGTTAAAACCAAAATGGTTAAGGAAAGAGTTTACAAGATTGTTTGTAAATAAGTTTTGGAACAAATACAACTCCTATTTTTCTAAGGTTTTTTGTCCAATCCTAGGTTTACAAATCCTACAGGCAACACAATGCTATGATACCATCTGTAGAGGGAGTGTCCCAACCTTTCAACAATATAAGGTGGAGTCCCCTGTGTTTACAATGCTAGTCCCTGGATCAATAGCTAGCATGCACAGTTAAGATGTAATATCAAGAAACAAAGGTCATAATACAACTTTATAACCAGGAATAATATAATTTTATTACATCTTACATAGCTCATTTGGCCATTACATTGCAACAGAATATCTATAAGCATGGGGTCCTTCATCTTCAAAGTGCCACAGGCAGACATGTTGGTTGTAGACTTTGTAATCCTAATCAGCACACTTCACTAAATCAATCAAACCTGCAACATAACAAGTTACAGCCACAAGGGTCAATACATTTGAATTGTATTGGCAAGTGATACTATGGTAGTATAGTGGAGTCTATCATCTATATGAATTTGGCTAAGCGGAGTTGAGGCTTGCATTGCTCAAAATAGATTTTCCTTATCATTTTGAAAACACTAAGTTTTTGCTTGACAAAATCATTTTTCTCAATCAAAGATTGAATATCCTTTAACCCTTGTTCAGACCACAAGCTTTTAACTTAGAAATTTGAATGATGAGATTCTTGATTGCTTCCATGTCTTGATGCTCAAATTGTCCTTTACTAGGGACATGGCTAAGTACTTAGATTTTTACACTCTGCAGAGGTGGTGCACTTTCCCCACAAGACTTGGTTTCCCAAGACAAGATCTTTCAGAAGCCTTCCCTTAGACCAAAATGGACGCGCTCCAACCTATCAAACACTACCACCAACTGTCCATATGGCTAGGTTCTTGCAACCTATATGATCTAGGAAGAGCCCATAATGCCAAGTGGCTGCACTTGAAGCTTCTCAACATTTGACATCTCAAATCTCTTTGTTCCTGGGTGGCCATCGACAAGTGAGATACACAAGGTCAACCATAGACATGGGCCTTGTGAACCACTCAACCAAAATCCACCAAGCAATTACCATTCCACCCAGGTGATTCATTAACTTAGTTGTTTTATTAAACAAAAACACAAGTCCTCAGACTTAGAAATTTTTCATAGTATGGATATATATTCCACCCTTGTTTTCTATTAGATAGGCTAAGCTTGATAGTAGTAGGAATCTTAACTTAGGAAAATTCCTACTAAGGTTTCATCTACTAGGTTTTCCTATAGCAAGGTTTATACTTAGCAAAATTCCATGCAAGTTTTACTTAGAGAAAATCACTAATGCATAGTGAAAGTAATGGGACAAAAAGTATGAAGCATCACTTGCCTTTTTGGTAGAGGGTATAGGTTCACTCCTCGTCCTTGCAACAATCACACTCTTCAAGTCACTACAATTCAATCAAGCAAGGCACAAACTCAATCTACCAATCAAGCAAAACATCACATAAAATGACAAAGTCAAAGTAATGCATGCAAGCATGCCAAGCTTTGTTTTGTTTGAAAAAGTGGTTCCTAATGGGTCATAAACATTGGAAAACACCTAATGGTCATTTTGTAAAGTGGCAAAGTTATTTGCAAAGGATTTCACTTTATAAACCATTTTCAAAACAAAGTATCATTTTATGTGGTGTAGAAATATTTTTACTAAGGAATTAATCTATAGGGTTCACCAAATATGTTTTCAAACCACAAAACTTGGTGTTTGGGGTCAGAGAGTTTAAAACAAAACATTTCCCAAAAGTTTTCTTCCAAAACATTTTTAATAAATAAACTATATTTTTATTTGACTAGAAATGGTTTTAAATCAAAGAATCATTATTTTGTTTCACCAAATACATTTTTGAATCCACAAAGTGTTTCCTATGGTCAGTAGGTTCAAAGCAATCCAATTGCAAAAGATTTTATCCCCAAATTCATTTTTAAACAATTTTCACATCCTTAACAAGCATACAAATGTTTCTACAAAAACAACCATTTTTCCAGAAGCTTTTTACTAAACAAAAGGCATGGTTGGCTAGGGCTTGTTCCACTGATTCTAATGATATAAAGTTTGCAAATTTTGGACATGTGGATCAAAAGTTACAAGGGTTTCAAAATGGCATCTAAATCTGATTTCAAATTCTATTTTAAATCATCCAGTAACACGCGGCGCGTTCTGATTTGTCCATACCGTTTCGGTTGAATCGACTGCTCTAGCGCGTTGGATCAAGTCAGATCGTGCGGCACAGATCGCATACCCTTTCGGTTTTAAGTGGTCCTATCTAAGCCTCAGGATCAAGATCCAACGGTCCTAGTCTAATGACCTAGAACTGGCGGCGCTGGACTCTGACGCGCGGCGGCGGCTTGACAGGGGCGTCGCCGACGTTACAGGAAGCGAGAAGGAGGGAGAGGGTGCTCACCTGGTTCGCTGAATGATGCTGATGCTCAACGTGCTCTCGGGGAAGCAGGGGGCGTACGAGGGTAGTGATAATTTCTTGCCGGAGTTCCTTCTGGCGACGGCGTGCTCTGGTGCTGTCGGAGACGATCTTACCAGGTGCGACAGGACGCGAAACAGGGGATATTAGAAGCGCGAAGGAACGCAGGCTGTAGTGGTGTCCTCTAGAGAAAGGGGGGAGGACGAGGCTTACGGGGAGGGTCACCGGAGCTGATGTAGTTGGGCGGTGGCGCTCGGTCGAAGACGTTTCCGAGCTTGCAGGGCACTCACGGATGAATGAGTGGCACGGGGAGATGCGCCAGGAGGTGGGGAGTATGTGTGCGTGGTTGACGAGGCAAGGGGAGGCGCGGGGTCGCCGGAATTTGCACCGGAGCGTCGTCGGAACAGAGGGAGTGCCAGCTCAAATCGTGGCAGCCTGGGGGCGAGGGAGGTCTGGCGACAGAGGGGAACCAGAGAGGGAAGAGGGACGCTTAAATGCGCGCGGTCACGGGGCTGATTCAACACGTGGTTAAGACGTATTACGCCGGAATTAATTTGCCTGCAACGGCCGGCGAGGGGGAAGGCATAGTCCGCGGGTGGGGAAGAAGAGAACGTGGCTGTGGGGCCTAGTGTCAGCGAGAAAAGGAGTGAGGGGGAGGGTCCATTCGTCAGTGTCCTTGCGGGTTGCTTCTGCGGTAAGGAAAACGTTTCGGGGGCGAGGGAACAGGTGGGCTAGCTGGGCTGTTGGGCTGGGTCGACCTTGTGCAATTTTTTTTATTCAGAAAGATTTTCCCTTTTTCCATTCCTATTTCTGTTTTTGAAATTCAATCAAACCATCAAACATTCAAACAATTCAAACAATCACCACACTTGTAATGAGTTTTTGATTCTGTTTATCAACATAAACCAAATCCCAAATAAAATAATAATATTTTTATTTTAGGATCTATTATTAATTAAATAAATAGACCTTGTTTATTAAATAAAAAATAGAGTTTGATTATTAAAAACTCCTTTTTGAAATCTAAATATTTTCAAAACCAAAACAGTAGGTTTTATTTGAAAATAAAGATATTTAGAAAACTTGTTTAAAATAAAATAACATTTTAATTTTAGGTTCCATTAATAATTAAATAGAATGGACCTTAGTTATTAAATCAAATGGGATTTGTTTTATTAAAAACTTTATTTTGAAATCTAAAATAAAACCAAAACACTTCAGTAGGTTTTATTTGAGAATATAAAATACTTGGAAAACTTATTTAAAATAATTTAATAAGTTTTAGTGTTTATTTAAAATGGGAAAAGTCTTTACTTAAATAAAATTGGATATTAAATCCTTATTATTTTATTTAAATAAACCTTTACTATTTTTATCAAAACAAAACATTTTATTCCAAAAACTTTGGCCAAGGTTTAATTTGGCTTTATAAAATAATCTTCATTTATAAATCCACCTTTTCTTTTGAAAACCAAATCTTTTTATTAAAAGATCCAAAATAGTAATTTTTTAAATGTTTTGAAGTTTATTGTTTATTTAACTTTTTAAATCCCTTTAGGATTTACCTTGATCAAAATAGGTTTGAAGGTTCCCATTTGATTTCAAAAAGTTTCTTCTCACCCTGAAAATCAACAAAGTTTTATTTTATTCATTTATTTTTCACATTACAAGATTTAGAAAATCTTGGGATGTGGCAGGCTACCACCCTTAAAATAAATCTCGTCCCGAGATTTGGGGAGGCTAGGGGTTACAAGTAGGCTCAAAACAACTAGGGTACTACCACCCTTAAAAATTTTCAAACTAAATTACATCTTGGCTTGCTTGGGATCCTGGGGAACTTCTCTGGACAAACATATGCATAGTGTCCTTTGTTTTCACACTTGAAACATGTGACAAGGCTGGGATCTTTTATAGGTTGGTTTATCTTGGGCTTCCTCTTTCCTGGACAGAAGTTTACATATTGGCCTAGTTCCTTGCATTTGAAACACATCACTTGGCTGATATCTTTATTTTCCTTGGGTAACAATTCTTCTTGTTTGTTTCCTTGGTTCTTCTTCTTTTATGGGCATTCATTGGCATAGTGTCCCATCTCTTTGCAATTGTAACATTGCACTTGAGTAATATCCTCCTTGTTAGGGTTGGGGCATTTCTTCTTCTTCTTTTTGGATCTCTCCAAAGCTAGGAGTTCTTCTAGTTCATGTTCATCATATGTTTTCTCATAGGTAGGAATTCTTTATCTCTTCTTGGGGCATTGGTCTTCATGCTCCTTGCATGTATGATCCTTGTCTCTACAAATATTGCATGCTTGGGTTCCTTCTAGAATAACCTCTTTGTCATCCTTGTTGTCATTAGCGCTTTGGGAAAAGTTTTCTCTCATGTTGATCATTTGAGTAACCAATCCTTGCAACAATTGGGATTGAAGTTTCAAAATCCTTTGTATGGCTGGGTCTAGTCCATTGTTGTTGGCTAAAAGCTGAGTTGTCTCTTGGCTCAAATGGTTTTGGGTTGCTATAAGTTCTCTCATGTTGTCCTCTTGGTTGTTGTTGTTGTCACCATCCTTGATGTTGGAGTCTCTTGGAGAAGTCATTTGTTTGGGTTGAGTTGAGATTAGAATAGGCAAAAGATATCTAAGGGAATAATTCTAATCACACACATCACAATCCACACAAGCAATGTGCAAGCATTCACAAACAACTTTTCACTCAAACAACAAGGTTCAAGCACATACTTAGACAACAAAATATTTTTGTTACACCACATAAGTTGGTGTGTTTGACTTAACTAAAATATGGTGGTCCATCTATATGGTTCACTTGTGATCTTTCCTTCCTTCTTGATTGATTTTCCTTGAACAAAATCTTTGTATCCTTGGAGAAAATTTTCTCATGTCTTGGTCACAAAACTTCAAAGGTGATGATGGCTTCTTCTAAGTTGTGTTTACTTAGTCTCCAAATCTTGATCAAAATTTCCTTGTCTCACTTGTAGTCCTTAGTGGTATCCAAGTTGGAAGTCCTTGTTGAATATGCTGAAGATGTTGAAGTCATTAGAGTTGAAGAAGTTGAAGTCATTA
The DNA here is from genome assembly GCA_916181665.1 of Avena sativa. Classification (NCBI taxonomy): domain Eukaryota; kingdom Viridiplantae; phylum Streptophyta; class Magnoliopsida; order Poales; family Poaceae; genus Avena; species Avena sativa. The sequence continues at coordinate 434,682,835 of OV702280.1, forward strand.
GAGTTGAAGATGTCCTTTGCACATGGTGTAGTCTTTGGCCATGGGGTAGGTTTGTCCATCAAGTTTGAAATAGAAGAGGTGTAGAGTTAAAACCAAAATGGTTAAGGAAAGAGTTTACAAGATTGTTTGTAAATAAGTTTTGGAACAAATACAACTCCTATTTTTCTAAGGGTTTTTGTCCAATCCTAGGTTTACAAATCCTACAGGCAACACAATGCTCTGATACCATATGTAGAGGGAGTGTCCCAACCTTTCAACAATATAAGGTGGAGTCCCCTGTGTTTACAATGCTAGTCCCTGGATCAATAGCTAGCATCCATAGTTAAGATGTAATATCAAGAAACAAAGGTCATAATACAACTTTATAACCAGGAATAATATAATTTTATTACATCTTACATAGCTCATTTGGCTATTACATTGCAACAGAATATCTATAAGCATGGGGTCCTTCATCTTCAAAGTTCCACAGGCAGACATGTTGGTTGTAGACTTTGTAATCCTAATCAACACACTTCACTAAATCAATCAAACCTGCAACATAACAAGTTACAGCCACAAGGGTCAATCATTTGAATTGTATTGGCAAGTGATACTATGGTAGTATAGTGGAGTCTATCATCTATATGCATTTGGCTAAGTGGAGTTGAGGCTTGCATTGCTCAAAATAGATTTTCCTTATCATTTTGAAAACACTAAGTTTTTGCTTGACAAAATCATTTTTCTCAATCAAAGATTGAAGATCCTTTAACCCTTGTTCAGACCACAAGCTTTTAACTTAGAAATTTGAATGATGAGATTCTTGATTGCTTCCATGTCTTGATGCTCAAATTGTCCTTTACCAGGGACATGGCTAAGTACTTAGATTTTTACACTCTGCAGAGGTGGTGCACTTTCCCCACAAGACTTGGTTTCCCAAGACAAGATCTTTCAAAAGCCTTCCCTTAGACCAAAATGGAAGCGCTCCAACCTATCAAACACTACCACCAACTGTCCATATGGCTAAGTTCTTGCAACCTATATGATCTAGGCAGAGCCCATAATGCCAAGTGGCTGCACTTGAAGCTTCTCAACATTTGACATCTCAAATCTCTTTGTTCCTGGGTGGCCATCCACAAGTGAGATACACAAGGTCAACCATAGACATGGGCCTTGTGAACCAACCAAAATCCACCAAGCAATTACCATTCCACCCAGGTGATTCATTAACTTAGTTGTTTTATTAAACAAAAACACAAGTCCTCAGACTTAGAAATTTTTCATAGTATGGATATATATTCCACCCTTGTTTTCTATTAGCTAGGCTAAGCTTGATAGTAGTAGGAATCTTAACTTAGGAAAATTCCTACTAAGGTTTCATCTACTATGTTTTCCTATAGCAAGGTTTATACTTAGCAAAATTCCATGCAAGTTTTACTTAGAGAAAATCACTAATGCATAGTGAAAGTAATGGGACAAAAAGTATGAAGCATCACTTGCCTTTTTGGTAGAGGGTATAGGTTCACTCCTTGTCCTTGCAACAATCACACTCTTCAAGTCACTACAATTCAATCAAGCAAGGCACAAACTCAATCTACCAATCAAGCAAAACATCACATAAAATGACAAAGTCAAAGTAATGCATGCAAGCATGCCAAGCTTTGTTTTGTTTGAAAAAGTGGTTCATAATGGGTCATAAACATTGTAAAACACCTAATGGTCATTTTGTAAAGTGGAAAAGTTATTTGAAAAGGATTTCACTTTATAAACCATTTTCAAAACAAAGTATCATTTTATGTGGTGTAGAAATATTTTTACTAAGGCATTAATCTATAGGGTTCACCAAATATGTTTTCAAACCACAAAACTTGGTGTTTGGGGTCAAAGAGTTTAAAACAAAACATTTCCCAAAAGTTTTCTTCCAAAACCATTTTTAATAAATAAACTATATTTTTATTTGACTAGAAATGGTTTTAAATCAAAGAATCATTATTTTGTTTCACCAAATACATTTTTGAATCCACAAAGTGTTTCCTATGGTCAGTAGGTTCAAAGCAATCCAATTGCAAAAGATTTTATCACCAAATTCATTTTTAAACAATTTTCACATCCTTAACAAGCATACAAATGTTTCTGCAAAAACAACCATTTTTCCAGAAGCTTTTTACTAAACAACAACCATCTTGGGATGTGACACTTAATTCTTTTATTTCTTTATCAAATCTTTTATTTGAGTTTACTTGGTGACTTGTAGATATTAAAAGGATAAATTGAAGGTAGCATAAAGAGCATAAAACTTGGCCTAAGTTAGATAAACTTGATGTCATCCTGAGGCATGAGAACGAACTTAGCTGGTTCACACTTGTTTACCACCCCTCATTAGTGTTTACCCCCACTTGTAGATGCTAGTGCTAAGCATAAAACTTGATCAACTTTAGATGGGAATACTTGGTGAAAATGGTTATGAAAACCTTAGAATGATGAGTCATTCTAATGAAATGTTTTGACATGTGTTCTTGAACACCAGATGTTTTTGATGATGAAAATGTTAAGGCTTGAGCCTTAGCCCTTTTTAAAAATGATGGTTGTCTGGATGCGATACCATTCCAATTTTACCGTACAACCACAATACCTGAAATTTGGGTAGGGCTTCACTCGAAATTTATATACCTTAGTATGGGTTCCCTTGCGGCGAAGGTTTGAGTCGCGGCTACCTTGTGAAGATTGTTCACCTTTGTAGTAGCCAAGATGATAGTTGGTCATGGTTGGGAGGCCAAACTCACAGGAGAGGTGCCAATACTAGGGCGTGTAATTGAAAGTTTAGGATTGATTATCCGCATACTGAGTATGGTGAATTTAGGATTTGTTCCTGACGGATGTATCGAATGTTGTGGTGAAAATGTACCACCTCTGCAGAGTGTCAAACTATTCGAATAGCCGCGTCCGCGGTTATGGACAGTTGGAGTGGCCATACTGTTCCGTCGTCAGATGTTTTCAAAATAACTTGTGAAATGATTCATGACTTTAACTTGACCACAACAGGGTTGTGATATGAAATTCAAGTTCCCACTTAGGTGTTATAAAACTTTCAACTAGCTTTCTTTGCCTCTGAACTCAGTAGAGATAAATCTGGATTTTTGCAAAATAACCCTAGATCTTAGTACTTCCTATTCCAAAACCACTTTCACTTGTTAGTATTAGTTTGCGAGTACTTAAAGAGTACTCATGTCTTTGTCCCTGGCTATTCATGTGGCCAGACTATGAAGAGGAGTATTAGGAATACGGACAGCAGGAAGGTTATGACAACTAGGATCATCTCCCATTATCAGCATTGTTTGTGACCATGAAGATGGAGTCTCGCCTACGCTATCGTTATTATTACGTTATTCCGCTGCTTGAATTGTATTAAGACAGGATCATGAGATCCTTATTTATGTAAGACCTTATGTATGGTTTGTAATGGATGATGTACTATGATATCCAATCTGTTATGTCTCACAAAAATGGTAATCCTGGGATTGCGATGTATGGCATAACAGGCATTTGGGATTAATAGTCTGGGTGTTGACAAGTTGGTATCAGAGACATCCTGACCATAGGAGACCCTAGTTTAGAATGGACGTTTGAATCAAAAACTTAGTTTCAAAACCAAGGAAGTGAGTATTTATGAAAACTTATTCTCATTCTTATCACTTAGACTCTTTCATGAAAATTCATGTTCCTCAATTCTTGAAAAATTACATAAAATTTGACACACTTGATCACTCTAGTAACTTACTCATCCTATATTCTTATAGATGGACGGGAAGTACAACAAGTTTTATTACTTGGGGAATGGAGGAGACCTCATATTTGAGCGTGACTTGGACCAGCTGTCATAGATGCTGGAGCGTCCGGGGAAATATTGAAGCCCCCACCTCAGAGGGAATTCAGTTCACCTTGAGAGAGAACAACTGGCTCGATGGACTTGCCAGGGCCATGCAGGAAGCTCTTGCCCGTCTGTGTGGGCAGAGTATAAATCAGATCAAGGGTATCCGCTTTGAGTTCTATCCAAGGCGTGATGTTATGGGACAGCCACTGGAGGCCGCATATCACCACGAGCTAAAGAGTCAATTGGACCACCTCAGCTTCATGATGTATGACCGTTAGAAGGAGTTAGACAATGCCCGATCCTATGCCAACCACAAGTACACCATCGCCACAAAGAAGGATCAGACTATTGCCATGCTAGTGAAGGATCGCCAGTCTCGTGGCCGTCACCTCGATAAGAAGGAGCGCATCATTGCCCGTCTCCGCCACCGGATCACAAAGTTGGAGGAGACTGACCATGAGAGGTATATGCAGCTCGAGGCGAGGGAGAATGCAGGGGAAGACCTTCGTGGAGACCCCTACTCCTATCTCAGCGATGATGATGACTTTCTGGAGGATCAGGCCATGGACTTATTCACCAATGAGGATGACTTTGCCTTCATCGATGATGATGAGGATGATGAGGACACCGACTCCAAGGAGTAGTAGCACTTGATCACTAGCGTTTAGTGAGTTGTATTCGGTCCCGCTGTATCGTAGTTTCCCAGAATGGTTCTTAAAACCATCTGTTTTCTTTTGTTGTGGTGTGTGTTTGTATCGTGTGCTATGAATGAATGAAAGAATGAAAATCAAGTTTCTAGAAAAATATGAGTCAAACCTCAAAAACTTTTTCAAAACCCCGAACCTTAGAAATTTCCCCCTTTTCACATGATCTATCTCAATCTTCAGATGCCTCGTGGAGGAAGCACTTCATCCCCGGAGCCGATGCTACAAATCTTGCAAATGTTAGTTTCGGACCGTGAAGCTGAAATAGCCAAACATCAAGCCAACTTAGCCACCCTTCAACAGATAGCTCAGATGGCCAACAACAATCAAGGCCATGGAAATCAGGACAACCATGGATCTAAGCTCAAGAATTTCCAAACACCAATCCACCCGTTTTCACCAAGTCTGAAGAGCCCCTATATGCAGATGATTGGCTGCAAACCATGGAGAACAAGCTAGAGGTTGCATGAGTGGAAGCTAATGAGAAGGTACTGTTTGCCACCCACTATCTGGCCGGAGATGCAAGAGCATGGTGGAACAGCGTTCGCGTAATGACTGTAGGACAGATCATGACTTGGGAAGAGTTCAAAGTCAAGTTTAGCATAACCCATTGTAAGGTTCCTAACCTTTAATAAGGTAGAAATCCCTGTGTTTACAATGATAGTCCCTGGATCAATAGCTAGCATCCACAGTTAAGATGTATTATCAAGAAACAAAGGTCATAATACAACTTTATAACCAGGAATAACATAATTTATTACATCTTACATAGCTCATTTGGCTATCTCATTACAATGCAGCAGAATATAACAATAGCATGGGGTCCTTCATCTTCAAAGTGCCATAGGCAGACATGTTGGTTGTATACTTGTAATCCTAATCAATAAACTTCGCTAACATCAAACAAACCTGCAACATAATAAGTTACAGCCACAAGGGTCAATACATTTGAATTGTATTGGCAAGTGATACTATGGTAGTATAGTGGAGTCTATCATCTATATGCATTTGGCTAAGTGGAGCTTAGGCTTGCTTTGCTCAAAATAGTTTTTCCTTATCATTTGAAAACACTAAGTTTTGCTTGACAAAAATCACCCAAGGCATCCCCCAATAGAAATTGGTGATCCTTCAACCCTTGTTCAACCACAAGTTTTTTACTTAGAAATTGGGATGAGAAGATTCTTGATAGCTTCCATGTCTTGATGCTCAAATTGTCCTTTACCAGGGACATGGCTAAGTACTTAGATTTTACACTCTGCAGAGGTGGTGCACTTTCCCCACAAGACTTGGTTTCACCAAGACAAGATCTTTCAGAAGCCTTCCCTTAGACCAGAATGGACGCGTTCCAACCTATCAATCCCCTACCACCAACTATCCATTTGGCTAAGTTATTTCAACCTATATGATCCAGGCAGAGCCCATAATGCCAAGTGGCTGCACTTGAAGCTTCTCAACATTTGACATCTCAAATCTCTTTGTTCCTGGGTGGCCATTGTAACATACCAAAAATACTAAGCTTGGATCATCAAACTCTAATCATCAAAATTAGGGTTAACAAAAACTTTTCTAAATAAAATTATGAATGCATGCATATGTGTATGCATGGATTTTGAAATTCTTTGGAACCACCTTGTTTGATTGTTTCATTGCTTGTAAAATGTTTCTTAGGTGAAATAAACATCATCTAAAACATTTCCCACACATTTCCTAAAGACAAGTAAATCAAAACACATATATTAAATGAATGGTCACTTTGACCAATTTAACTCCCATGCCTACTTTGGCTGTCTCAAACTTTCAAAATCTAACAGAAACCTTTCTGGATCTTTGCACCCCTTGAATGTACTCATAACAAGGTATCAAGGCCCACTTTGTGATCATCCAGAAACTTTCAAATGCATAGTTTAAATGACAATTCAAAATTGAATCTTTATCATATGGGAAGATCCCACTTTTTCAAAAACCACTCAAACAAGCTCAACTTTCAAAACCCAAGCATATGCAGACTCACCAGCACCAATCTAGCAAACCCACCAAAAATCTTTTCAAAATTCAAAACTTGATTTCATGCGGCCATTTCATCAAACAGGTTGCAGACACAAATCAAACAAACATCAAACACTATTGTGAGCAGTGATTCTTGACTAACTGGTTCCCCATTTAGCTCACAACCAGCTCAGTAGATCATCTAGCAAGATTAACCAAGCACTAGCACCACTGTGAGCTTGCCACTGCCATCAATGGTGAACAGCCGAGCACACCCATGCCACCCCATAGTCGACAGCAAGCTAGGAGCAGCAGCAAGCCTAGCCAGCATGTCTGGGAGGCACCCACCGTCCACCGCCACTCCCTGTCCACTGCTCGAGCCTTGCCAAGCCCTAGACCACGCGCACGAGCCGCGCCCAGACCGCCAGAGACCATGCCGAGCGTGCGCCAGAGCACCACCCTCGACCGAAGCCCATAGACCGCGCGCCGCCCTCGCCGCGTGCATACACAATCCCCATCGACCCAGGAGACCGCCAGACATCCCCGTTCGCCGCCCCGTGACGCATAGCCACCACTCGCCGTCGAAGACGCCGCCTCTGCCGCGCAGAGCATCGCCCGTTCCAGACCAAGCCGCACCGCCCCATGCCTCAAAACCATGTCGTTGAGCATCACCAGGAGACACCACACCGTCCCCTACCCTTGCGCATGCCAATAGCCGCCTGTAACATCGCCCCCGACGAGCTCACCATGTGGACCGACGGTCCCCTCGCTCGACTATAAATAGAGGCCACCCCCGTTCGATTTCTTCACACCATCTCACTCCCCTCTCCTCACTGATTGTGCCACACCGTTCTCAGAGCAAGGCGAGCACCACCCCGCCGGAATTTCACCGGAGCCCGCCGCCTCTGGAGAAGAAGGGAGCCATCGATTTCGTCCACCCAGGAGCTGCCGCGACCATCCCTGAGTTCGCCGTCATCGACTTCGTCGTTCGCCCGCCTCGCCGACCCTCGCCAGCACCCCGGTGAGCCCCCAACACCCCCCACTGGCCACGCTAGGTTTCGTTCTCGCCGGCGTTGTCTCGCGTCGATGATGACTCCCAGCCATTGGATTAGAATCAGATCGAACGACCCACGTTGCCCCATACCGCTTCGCCCAGCCCCGTGTCACTGACGAGTGGGGACACCCACTTAAGCAGCCCGAGGGAGCACTGCGCTTAGCAGGCCGGCCCGTTAACTTTTCCCGCGCAGCCCAGTGATTCGAATTAAATCTTTTCTATTTTAATTCAAACACACTTCTGTACCGAACTTCAAAAATCAACCCAGATCGATTCAGTGCACCAATTTGAATGAAACCAATTTTGTTGGAAAGGTCTGTGAATGCTGAATCCAAGCCCGTTGGATTCAAGTCATTTGGATATGTAGATCATCCTTAGTAAAAATAACAAGGCAGAAGCTTTTCTGCATTCAAACATTTTTCAAATTTAAACCATAATAGATTTTGAGTTGATTCCAACTCTCAAAAATCACATTTAACCATACCTTTTAGAATATATAAAAATATATAGGTTTACTTGTAGAAATAATGTTCAAGTAATAAAAGAATGCTACATAGCCATTTCTAGCCACTTTAATTAATTAGAATAAAAGGGTAAAACCTTATTAAATTTTGACACCACTTTAAATCACATTCCCATGGACTACAATATGTGGTGATGACATGTGTCAACATGATCCCATGTTTGGTTTGGAGAATATTAAATCTTAAGTAGTTTTTCAATGAGTAGAAATTACTTTTCTAAAAATAAAAGGAATTAAATCAAGCCTTAACCTTGTAATGTTAGAGATGATCCTAGATCATCTATAGGACCCTTGTGTGTGATGATTGCAAGTAGTTAAGTATTTTTTGGTGATTGTGTACCTCGTATTTATTCATAGACGCTAGTACCGACCAAGGATACGAGGAGGAAGAAGGATACTACGAACAAGAAGCCGAGGAGAACTTCAACCACTACTCTGCCCAAGGCAAGCCTTACTAATCAAGTTGACCTATGCACGCTAACACTTGCAATTTAGCAAGCTTATACTGATTTTGTGCAAGCAAATACTTGCTTGTTACTATGCCTACTATATGCCTTAAGCATATGTGATCATACCCACTTGATAAACCAATCCTAGTTTTATTTGCAAGCTTCTTACTTTATTTCTTTATCAAAGCTTTAACTTAGAGTTGACTTAAGTGACTTGTAGATACTAGAAAGATTCTGAAGGTTGCATAAAGAGCATAAAATTTGGCCTAAGTTAGAAACCTTGATATCATCCTAAGATATAGGGTTGTACTTAGTTGAAACTCCACTAGTTCACCACCCCTCATTAGTACTACCCCCACCTGTAGATGCTAGTGCTAAGCATAAAACTTGATCAACTTTAGATGGGTTTACTTGGTGGAAAAATGGTTATGAAAACCTTGGAATGATGGATCGTTCTATTGAAATGTTTTGGACATGTGTTTCCGAACACTTGATGATTTTGGTGATGAAAACGTTGAGGCATGAGCCTTAGCCCTTTATAAAACTGATGGTTGTCTGGATGCGATACCATTCCAATTTTATCGTACAACCACAATACCTGAATATTGGGTAGGTCTTGACTGGAAACTTATATACCTTAGTATTAGTTCCCTCACGGCCACGGTCTGAGCTGAGGCTACCTTGTGAAGATTGTCCACATGTGCAGTACCCAAGATGACAGTTGGTCATGGTTGGGAGGCCAAACTCACAGGAGAGGAGCTTATACTAGGGTGTGTAATTGAAAGGTTAGGATTGATTATCCGCATACTGAGTATGGTGAATTCAGGATTTGTTCCTGAAGGATGTATCGAATGTTGTGGTGAAAGTGTACAATCTCTGCAGAGTGTCAAACTATTCGAATAGCCGCGTCTGCGGTTATGGACAGTTGCAGTGGCCATACTATTCAGCCTTCAGACTTTTCAAAATGACTTGTGAAATGAATTGAGACTTTGACTTGACCACAACAGAGTTGTGACCTGAGTTACAAGATCCCACCTAGGAGTTATAAAATTGTGACTAGCTTCGGAACTTAGTAGAGATAAATCTGGCTTTTGCAAAACAACCCTAGAGCCTAGCGTCCTATTATCCAAAAACCCCTTTACCTGTTAGTATTAGCTTGCGAGTACTTAAAGAGTACTCATGACTTTGTCCCTGGCTATTCCCATGGCCAGACTATGAAGAGGAGTACCTGGAGGATGGACCCCAGGGAGGTTACAACAACTAGGATCATCTCCCATCGTCAGCATTGCATGTGACCCCGAAGATGGAGCTTCGCCTACGCTACCGTTATTATTACGTATTCTGCTGCTTCAAGTTGTATTAAGAACTGGATCATGAGATCCCTATTTGTGTAAGAACTTATGTATCCAATTCTGTTATGTCTCGCAAAAATGGTAATCCTGGGATTGCGATGTATGGCATAACAGGCATCTAGGATTGAAAAATATGGATGTTGACAGCCATCCACAAGTGAGATACACAAGGTAAACCATAGAAATGGGCCTCGTGAACCATTCAACATAAACCATTCCTTCCATTCCACCCAGGTGATTCATTCACTTAGTTGTTTTATTAAATAAAACACAAGTCCTTGACTTAGAAACATTCCATAGTATGAAAATAATCCACCCTTGTTTTCTACTAGCTAAGCTAAGCATGATAGTAGTAGGAATCTTAACTTAGGAGAATTCTACTAAGGTTTCATCTACTAGGATTTCCCATGGCATAGTTTACACTTAGCAAAATTCCATGCAAGTCCTACTTAGAAATATCACTAATGCATAGTGAAAATAATGGGACAAAAGTATGAAGCATCACTTTCCTTTTTGGTAGAGAATATGAGTTCACTCTTTGATATTGCAATATTCACACTCTTCAAATCACTACAATTCAATCAAACAAGCAATATTTCAATCTACCAATCAAGCATCATCACATAAAATAATAGAAACAAAACAATGCATGCAAGCATGCCAAACATTGTTTTATTTACAAAAGTGGTTTATAATAGGTTATAAACATTCCAAAACACTTATTGGTCATTTTATAAAGTGCCAAAACTATTTGCAAAAGATTTTACCTATAAACCATTTTTAAACCAAATCATTATTTTATGTGGTTGAAAATGCCTTTATCAAAGTAGCAATCTTTATAGGGTTCATCAAATACATTTTTAAATCATAAAACTTGGTTCTTGGGGTCAGAGAGTTTAAATCAAAACATTTCCTCCAAAAGCATTTTTAATAAATAAACATTATTTTTTATTTGTCTAGAAATGGTTTAAATCAAGTATTTATTCTTTTGCTTCACAAAATATATTTTTGAAACCACAAATTGATTTCTATGATCAGTAGGTTCAAACCAAACCATTTCCCAAAGGTTTTATCTCAAAAATCATTTTAGAACAAATTTTATATTCTAAATATGCCTACATAAGTTTCTGCAAAAACAACAATTTATTAGAAGCAATTCACTAAACAAAGGGCATGGTCAGAAAGTACTTGTCTTAATGATTCCATTGATATAAAATTTGCAAAATTTGGACGTGTGGTTTGAAAGTTATGAATTTTTCAAATTAGAACATCAAATAGATCATTTCTGGTTTTATTTAAACAGACAGGGCCACGTGTCTTGTTTCTACTCGTCTGTACCGCTTCGTGCGGATCGACAGTTGCGAGGATTGGATCTAAGTGACATCGCACGGCTCATAGGCGCTACTTACCCCTTCGGTCAGATTCTATCCTAGCCACTAGATCGAAATCGAACGACGCTCAGCATGCTTGACAACGAGTGGCGGCGCTGGCGGCGGCAGGTGGCGGTGGAGCGGTCAGACGGTGGCGGTGTCGACGTTACAAGAAGCGATAGAGCGAAGGGAGAAGCTCATCGAGTTCGCCGTGGCATGGGGATGCTCAACTTGTTCGCGTTGGTCGAATGGGCGCACGGGTTTAGTCGGAATTCCTCGCCGGAGTTCTGCTTGGCGTTGGGCTCGTACTGTCGTCGACGGGGGCAAGTTCATGTGGAGTAAAAAGGCAGGGAAAGTAGTCAGGAAGGTGCGCACGCTTGTAGAGGTTTCGATGGTACCTACCAGAGAGAAAGGGGTGCGCTGATTCGTCGCCTACTGCTCGCCGGAGTTGAGGCACACGCCGTTGACGCTCAGTTGTTGACGAAGGCGAGGCTGTGGGGCGTGCGCGGGCGAGATGGGGATACTAGAAGATGCAAAAGGTTCTGGCAAGCACTCTCGTGGAGTCCAGGGGAAAGGGGAGGTGAGTGCTGGACGGAATTGGCCGGGAAGGTTGTCGGAGCAGTGGTGTGCTGGCGAGAAATTAAGGCAGCCCTGGGGCGGGGAAGATCTGGCGAGTGAGGGGAAAGAGAGAGGAGGGGCAGGCGATTATGTATGTGTGATCACGGGGTTGAATCAACGGGTGGTTTAAGAAGAATCAAGGTGCATTCAATCAGCAAAAACGGCGACGAGGCGTGGTGTTCGCGGGGAGGAAGATGACTGGGAAGGTGGGACCTGGCTGTCTGCGAGAGAGAGAGTGTGGGGTCCAACTGTCAGCGTCTTTGCGGGTTTGATCGTGAGTAGAAGAAAACGGTTCGGGGGAGAAAGTGAGAGTGGGCTGTTGTGCTTAGACTGGGCCTTGCCGAGCTGGGCTAGCTAGATTCATTTTTTTTGTACTGAACATTTTTCTTTTTCCATTCTTATTATTCTGTTTTGATTTTGATTAATCAATTTAAACATCCATTTGAATTCAAACTTCTCTCAAACTTTGAGTAGCTTTTAATACTGATTAATATTACCTTTTGAAATCATTTTTTTGAATAAATATCTTATTATTTTAGTGTCTTTTAATTATTTAAAACAAGCCCTTGCTTTAATTCAAATATGATCAAATATATTATTAATCCTTATTTAAATTTCATTTTTCCACAAAATATTTTCAGTAAGTTTTATTCATTTATTAGGGTGTCAAACAATTCACTTTGAATTATTTGGAATGTTTTTAATATGATTTATTAATCATTTAAAATTGGGTATTTGTCCTTATTCCAATGAAATTAAGTATAGTTTTAATTCCATAAATTCTATTTGGAAGATTTCCTTAATCTTATTTAAGTTAATTAAACAACTTTTAATCCACTTGGGTAAATTCCAAATATTATTTTCCCATGATTTAATTAATCATTTCTTAATAGGGATTTTGTCTTTATTCAATTTGATTAATGCCATTTTATTTTATTTTGGAAAATTCTTTATCCCTTTATTTTATTTGGATTTGGATTATATTTATTCCATTTGCTTATGGATTAGATCAAGATTTAATTTGGCCTTTAAATAATCTTCATTTAATATTTCTTTCTTTATCTTATAAAATCTATATCTTTTTATTTATAGATCCAAACTTGGTGATTCCAATTTGTAAAATCGTATTTGATATTTATTTATCCTTTTAAATCTTTTTAGGATTAATTGCTCACCATTGGTTATGGATTTTTAGATAGGTGCTTTACTAGCCTTGGAATTTCAATTTCCTTACCTTATTAAATTTATAAGATTTTATCTATGGCTCCAAATTAAGTGAAACCAATTTATATGGTCTTATAATATTTCTATTTGTCATTCTTGATCATTTTGAAATGTTTGTTTGACAAATTTTTATATGGATCAAATCCATAGGCTTAGGGATAACTTGGAAATGTTTTTCTTCCATTAGGGTTTTAGGATTTTGGTTTAATCTCCAAGTGTTTAAATTTCAAGATACATTCATTGAGGAATGCATTTCACTTGATTTGAATTCAGTTGGATTCAAACATTAACCAAAATTTGTTCAACATGGGATTTTAAGTTTCCATTTAGAAACAAAAGTTTCTTTTCACCCTAAATTTCAACAATTATTTATTTTGTTTATTTGTTTTTTACATTACAAGATTTGGAAAATCTTAGGATGTGACAGGATACCACCCTTAAAATAAATCTCGTCCCGAGATTTGGGGAGGCTAGGGGTTACAAGTTCGCTCAAAGCAACTAGGGTACTACCACCCTTAAAAAATTTCCAACTAGATTACATCTTGGCTTTCTTGGGATCTTGTTGAAATCTCTCTGGAAAAACATCTGCATAGTGTCCTTTGTTTCCACACTTGAAACATGTGACAAGGCTGAGATCCTTCATAGGCTTTATCTTGTGCTTCATCTTTTCTGGACAATTTCTTGCATAATGTCCTTGGTTACCACATTTGTAACATGTGACAAGATTGAGTTCTTCACGTATCTTCTGTGGACAAGTTGACACATAATGGCCTAACTCTTTGCAGTTGTTGCACCACACTTGGTTAATCTCCTTGTACTTCTTCTTCTTCTCTGGACATTCATTTGCATAGTGTCCCATCTCTTTGCAATGGCAACACTACACTTGACTTTTGTCCTTCTTTTTCTTGGGTTTCTCCAAAGCTAGGAGTGCTTCTAGTTCATGCTCTTCATATCGTATCTCAAAGGTAGGAACGTTTCCTGGTCTCCTTGACCTTTTCCTTGGATAATACATATGTCTCCTCTTTGGTCTTTTAAATTGAGTCATATTGCATGGAGGTGCAAGCTGAGATTTTCCTTTGTCTTCATCCTTCTTGGTAGAAGTTGTTTTCTCATGGTAGTCTGCAATTAGTTGTTGCACTCCACCTTGTTTCCTTTGTTGAACTATGGAATAGATGGGGCATTGGATAGGGACATGATTATTTCCTTTACATAGGAAACAAGCAGCTTGAGATGTGAGGCATTGATTATTTGGATGTTTCTCTTCACAGTTGGGGCATTGATCTTCATGCTCTTTGGAAGTGTGATCCTTGTCTCCACAAATATTGCAAGCTTGGGTTCCTTCTAGAATATCATCCTTGACATCCTTGTTGTCATAACCTCCTTGGGAAGAGCTGTCTCCCATGTTGATCATTTGATCTGTCACCTTATGCAACAATTGGGTTTGGGTTTCCAAAAACCTTTGTATGGTTGGATCTAATTCACTGGTGTTGGCTAAAAATTTAGCTGTCACTTGGTTCAACTGGGTTTGGGTTACTATGAGTTCTCTCATGTTGTCCTCTTGGTTGTTGTTGTTGTCACCATCCTTGATGTTGGAGTTTCTTGGAGAAGTCATCTGTTTGGGTTGGATTGGGATTAGAATAGGCAAAAGATTTCTAAGGAATCAATTCTAATCACACACATCACAATTCACTCAAGCAATGTGCAAGAAATCACAAACAAACATTCCATTCAAACAACAAGTTCAAGCACACCTTTAGGCAATAAAATATTTTTGTTACACCACATAAGTTGGTGGGTTTAATTTAAACTAAACATGGTGGTCCACTATATGGTTCGCTTGAGATCATTCCATCCTTCTTAGTTGATTATTCCTGAATGATATCATGGTTTCCTTGGGAAAATTTCTTGTGTCTTGGTCACAAAACTTCAAAAGTGATGATGTTTCCTTCTAACTTGTGTTTCCTTAGTCTTCAAGTCTTGAGCAATATTTCTTGTCTCACTTGTAATCCTTAGTGATATCCAAGTTGAAGTCCTTGGTGAAAATAACGTTGAAATCACCTGAAGATGTTGAAGTCATTTGAGTTGATGAAGCCCTTTGCACATGGTGAAGTCTTTGGCCATGGGGTAGGCTTTGTCCATCAAGTTTGAAATAAAAGAGATGTAGAATCAAATCCAAAAATGGTTGAGGAAAGAGTTTACAAGATTGTTTGTAAATAAGTTTTGGAACAAATACAACTCCTATTTTTCTAAGGGGTTTGTCCAATCCTAGGTTTACAAATCCTACAGGCAACACAATGCTCTGATGCCATCTGTAAGGTTCCCAACCTTTAATAAGGTAGAGATCCCTGTGTTTACAATTCTAGTCCCTGGATCAATAGCTAGCATCCACAATTAAGATGTAATATCAAGAAACAAAGGTCATAATACATCTTTATAACCAGGAATAACATAATTTATTACATCTTACATAGCTCATTTGGCTATCTCATTACAATGTAGCAGAATATAACAATAGCATTGGGTCCTTCATCTTCAAAGTGACACAGGCAGACATGTTGGTTGTAGACTTGTAATCCTAATCAATAAACTTCGCTAACATCAAACAAACCTGCAACATAATAAGTTACAGCCACAAGGGTCAATACATTTGAATTTTATTGGCAAGTGATACTATGGTAGTATAGTGGAGTCTATCATCTATATGCATTTGGCTAAGTGGAGCTTAGGCTTGCTTTGCTCAAAATAGTTTTTCCTTATCATTTGAAAACACTAAGTTTTGCTTGACAAAAATCACCCAAGGCATCCCCCAATAGAAATTGGTGATCCTTCAACCCTTGTTCAACCACAAGTTTTTTACTTAGAAATTGGGATGAGGAGATTCTTGATAGCTTCCATGTCTTGATGCTCAAATTGTCCTTTACCAGGGACATGGCTAAGTACTTAGATTTTACACTCTTCAGAGGTGGTGCACTTTCCCCACAAGACTTGGTTTCACCAAGACAAGATCTTTCAGAAGCCTTCCCTTAGACCAGAATGGATGCGTTCCAACCTATCAATCCCCTACCACCAACTGTCCATTTGGCTAAGTTATTGCAACCTATATGATCCAGGCAGAGCCCATAATGCCAAGTGGCTGCACTTGAAGGTTCTCAACATTTGACATCTCAAATCTCTTTGTTGCTGGGTGGCCATCCACAAGTGAGATACACAAGGTAAACCATAGAAATGGGCCTTGTGAACCACTCAACACAAACCATTCCTTCCATTCCACCCAGGTGATTCATTCACTTAGTTGTTTTATTAAATAAAACACAAGTCCTTGACTTAGAAACTTTCCATAGTATGAAAATAATCCACCCTTGTTTTCTACTAGCTAAGCTAAGCATGATAGTAGTAGGAATGTTAACTTAGGAGAATTCTACTAAGGTTTCATCTACTAGGATTTCCCATGGCATAGTTTACACTTAGCAAAATTCCATGCAAGTCCTACTTAGAAATATCACTAATGCATAGTGAAAATAATGGGACAAAAGTATGAAGCATCACTTTCCTTTTTGGTAGAGAATATGAGTTCACTCTTTGATATTGCAATATTCACACTCTTCAAATCACTACAATTCAATCAAACAATCAATATTTCAATCTACCAATCAAGCAGCATCACATAAAATAATAGAAACAAAACAATGCATGCAAGCATGCCAAACATTGTTTTATTTACAAAAGTGGTTTATAATATGTTATAAACATTCTAAAACACTTATTGGTCATTTTATAAAGTGGCAAAACTATTTGCAAAAGATTTTACCTATAAACCATTTTTAAACCAAATCATTATTTTATGTGGTTGAAAATGCCTTTATCAAAGTAGCAATCTTTATAGGGTTCATCAAATACATTTTTAAATCATAAAACTTGGTGCTTGGGGTCAGAGAGTTTAAATCAAAACATTTCCCAAAGGTTTTCCTCCAAAAGCATTTTTAATAAATAAACATTATTTTTTATTTGTCTAGAAATGGTTTAAATCAAAGATATATTATTTTGCTTCACCAAATATATTTTTGAAACCACAAATTGATTCCTATGATCAGTAGGTTCAAAAAAAACCATTTGCCAAAGGTTTTATCTCAAAAATCGTTTTAGAACAAATTTTATATTCTAAATATGCCTACATAAGTTTCTGCAAAAACAACCATTTTATCAGAAGCAATTCACTAAACAAAGGGCATGGTCAGAAAGTACTTGTCTTACTGATTCCATTGATATAAAATTTGCAAAATTTGGACATGTGGTTTGAAAGTTATGAATTTTTCAAATTAGAACATCAAATAGATCATTTCTGGTTTTATTTAAACAGATAGGGCCACGTGTCTTGTTTCTATTCGTCTGTACCGCTTCGTGCGTATCGACAGTTGTGAGGCGTTGGATCTAAGTGACATCGCACGGCTCAGAGGCACTACTTACTCCTTCGGGTTAGATTCTATCCTAGCCACTAAATCGAAATCGAACGCCGCTCAGCATGCTTGCCAACGAGTGGCAGCGCTTGCGGCGGCAGGTGGCGGCGGAGCGGTCAGACGGTGGCGGTGTCAATGTTACAGGAAGCGAGAGAGCGAAGTGAGAAGCTCACCGAGTTCGCCATGGCGTGGGGATGCTCAACTTGTTCGCGTTGGTCGAAGGGGCGCACGGGTTTAGTCGGAATTCCTCGCCGGAGTTCTGCTTGGCGTCGGGCTCGTACTGTCATCGACGGGGGCAAGTTCCTGTGGAGTAAAAAGGTATGGAAATTAGTCAGGAAGGTGCGCGCGCTTGCAGAGGTTGCGATGGTACCTACCAGAGAGCAAGGGGTGCGCTGATTCATCGCCTACTGCTCGCCGGAGTTGAAGCAGACGCCGTTGACGCTCAGTTGTTGACAAAGGCGAGGCTGTGGGGCGTGCGGGGGCGAGATGGGGATACTAGAAGATGCACAAGGTTCTGGCGAGCTCTCTCGTGGAGTCCAGGGGGCAAGGGGAGGTGAGGGCTGGCTGGAATTGGCCGGGAAGGTTGTCGGAGCAGTGGTGTGCTGGCGAGAAATTAAGGTAGCCCTGGGGCGGGGAAGAGCTGGTGAGTGAGGGGAAAGAGAGAGGAGGGGCAGGCGATTATGTATGCGTGATGACGGGGCTGAATCAACGAGTGGTTGGACAGGAATCAAGGCGCATTCAATCAGCAGAAACGGCGACGAGGCGTGGTGTTCGCGGGAAGGAAGATGACTGGGAAGGTGGGACCTGGCTGTCTGCGAGAGAGAGAGTGTGGGGGTGGGGTCCAACTGTCAGCGTCTTTGCGGGTTTGATCGTGAGTAGAAGAAAACGGTTCGGGGGAGAAAGTGAGAGTGGGATGTTGGGCTTAGACTGGGCCTTGCTGAGCTGGGCTAGCCAAATTCATTTTTTTTGTACTGAACATTTTTCTTTTTCCATTCTTATTATTCTGTTTTGATTTTGATTAATCAATTTAAACATCCATTTGAATTCAAACTTCTCTCAAACTTTGAGTAGCTTTTAATACTGATTAATATTACCTTTTGAAATCATTTTTTTGAATAAATATCTTATTCTTTTAGTGTCTTTTAATTATTTAAAACAAGACCTTGCTTTAATTCAAATATGATCAAATACATTATTAATCCTTATTTAAATTTCATTTTTCCACAAAATATTTTCAGTAAGTTTTATTCATTTATTAGGGTGTCAAACAATTCACTTTGAATTATTTGGAATGTTTTTAATATGATTTATTAATCATTTAAAATTGGGTATTTGTCCTTATTCCAATGAAATTAAATATAGTTTTAATTCCATAAATTCTATTTGGAAGATTTCCTTAATCTTATTTAAGTTAATTAAACAACTTTTAATCCACTTGGGTAAATTCCAAATATTATTTTCCCATGATTTAATTAATCATTTCTTAATAGGGATTTTGTCGTTATTCAATTTGATTAATGTCATTTTATTTTATTTTGGAAAATTCTTTATCCCTTTATTTTATTTGGATTTGGATTATATTTATTCCATTTGCTTATGGATTAGATCAAGATTTAATTTGGCCTTTAAATAATCTTCATTTAATATTTCTTTCTTTATCTTATAAAATCTATATCTTTTTATTTATAGATTCCAATTTGTAAAATCTTATTCGATATTTATTTATCCTTTTAAATCTTTTAGGATTAATTGCTCACCATTGGTTATGGATTTTTAGATAGGTGCTTTACTAGCCTTGGAATTTCAATTTCCTTATCTTATTAAATTTATAAGATTTTATCTATGGCTCCAAATTAAGTGAAACCAATTTATAAGGTCTTATAATATTTCTATTTGTCATTCTTGATCATTTTGAAATGTTTGTTTGACAAAATTTTATATGGATCAAATCCATAGGCTCGGGGATAACTTGGAAATGTTTTTCTTCCATTAGGGTTTTAGGATTTTGGTTTAATCTCCAAGTGTTTAAATTTCAAGATACATTCATTGAGGATTGCATTTCACTTGATTTGAATTCAGTTGGATTCAAACATTCACCCAAGTTTGTTCAAGATGGGATTTTAAGTTTCCATTTAGAAACAAAAGTTTCTTTTCACCCTAAATTTCAACAATTATTTACTTTGTTTATTTGTTTTTCACATTACAAGATTTGGAAAATCTTGGGATGTGACACCCATGTGCCACTGGGTTTGATCAAGAGGATGAGAGATGACTTCAGGGAACTAAAGCAAAGGAGGATGAACGTAGTGGAGTACCGTGATAGATTTTGTTATTGGATAGGTATGCACCGGATGAGATCGATACTGAAGCCAAGAAGGAGAGATTCCTGAATGGTCTGCGCGATGAGATACAGACAGTGTTAGTCAATATCCCATTTGCTAATATTGAAACTTTAGTTGACCCTGCCATTCAGATGGAAGGCAAGATCAACCAAGCTAATGAGACCGCAAGCATCGCATGATGCATCTACCAGGAACCCACCATACACCAAAGTATCGCCCCAACCCATCTCCAGGATTTGCCCCAAGAACCAATAGACCCTCGATGAACCGTCCGACCTATCCCAACCGTGGAAACCCATGGCCCGGAGGAAACCACAACAACCCCGGGAACTCCAGAAATTTTAACCGTGCCCCGCCCAAGTTCAACAACAGCAATGCCACCACCAACACCAACACTGCCCCAAGGACTGGAAGCAATGTTGTGCATGTTGCAGCGAAGGACAAGTCCCAAGCGACTTGTTATGAATGTGGAACCAAAGGTCACTACTCCAATGAGTGCCCCAAGAAGATTGTCGCAGCCCCCAATGCAAATGCCCCAGTTCAGCAGCATCGTCGTGTTCAGCCTGGAAGAAGGTTTTCCCCAGGGAACTCGCTCAACCGCAACGGCCGTCTCTTTCTCATGCATGCTAAAGAAGCCCAAGAAGCGCCAGATGTCGTGTTGGGTATGTTTTCTGTTAACTCAGTACTTGCAAGAGTGTTGTTTGATTCTCGAGCATCACACTCGTTTGTTACCGAAGAATTTGCATGCACTAGTAAGATTCAACCAACCAAATTGAAGCATGTTATGATAGTTCAAATACCTGGTAGGCCATGCCTATCCGAATCCATGGCATAGATTTTTATGCTAATCTAATAGTACTCGGAACAAAAGGTTTGGAAGTAGTACTAGGAATGGATTGGATGTCCAGACATAAAGGATTAATTGAATGCGCCAAGAAAGCCATAACCATGACCAGTACAGATGGAATATCAGTCAAGCATGTATTTGAAACCTTGCCCCATCAATTCAAATGCAACAAGAGTATAGCCCAACCAACCATTGACCAAGTTCGGATAGTCCATGAATACCCCGATGTATTTCCAGATGTCTTGCCCTGTATGCCCCCAGATCGAGATATCGAGTTTATCATCGAACTAATCCCTGGAACCGGACCCATAGCCCAGAGACCATATAGTATGAAACCTTCTGAATTAGTGGAGCTGAAGAAGCAACTGGATGCTATGCTGGAGATAGGATTGATCCAACCAAGTGCATCGCCATGGAGATCACCTGTCTTGTTTGTGGACAAGAAGGATGGAGGTAACCGTTTATGTACGGATTATCGGAAGTTGAATGATGTCACCATGAAGAACAAATACCCACTGCCAAAGATAGAAGACCTGTTTGACCAGTTGACTGGTGCCAAAGTGTTTTCTAAGATTGATCTTAGAAATGGGTATCATCAACTCAAGATTCGTGCAGAGGATATTCCAAAGACTGCCTTTACCACCAAATATGGATTATACGATTATACTGTCATGTCTTTTGGATTAACCAATGCCCCCGCTTATTTCATGAACCTCATGAATAAGATTTTTATGGACTTCCTGGATAAGTTGAAGAAGGACAAGAAGTTTGAATGGACAGACAAATGTGAAGCAAGTTTTCAAGACCTCAAGAGGAGATTGATTTCAGCACCAATCTTGATCATGCCGGATATTACGAAGCCCTTTGATGTGTATTGTCACGCATCCAAGATCGGCCTCAGATGTGTGCTAATGAAAGTGGGCAAAGTTATATCTTATATATCCAGACAACTGAAGCAGCATGAACAGAATTATCCTACCGATGACCTTGAACTAGCAGCTGTAGTTCTAGCCCTGAATACATGGAGGCATGATCTTATGGGAAACCATTGTGAGATTTATTCGGATCATAAGAGCCTAAAGTATATATTCACTTAGAAGGAGATGAATATGAGGCATAGAAGATGGATTGAGATAATCAAGGACTATGATCTAGATATTCACTATCACCCCGGTAAAGCCAATGTGGTAGCAGATGCCCTTAGCAGATTTCCGGGCCGCTTGAACTCCATGATCCTGAAGGAGCAACCAAGTTTGCACAAAGAGATGGAATATTTCTGAATCGAATTTGTAAGTGAAGGATTTTTGGCTAGCATAGAACTTCAACCCACTTTGATCAGTCAGATCAAGGAGGCGCATAAAGGAAATGCTAGTACCGACGGAATCAAACGTCGTATTGGTACAGGAAAAGTACCTGGATTCACCGACGATGAAGGATTTATGTGGTACAAAGGACATCTCTGTGCACCAGAAGATTCAGAGTTGAAAGAAGTTATTTTGAAGGAGGCCCATGATACTCTTTATTCTATCCACCCTGGAGGAACGAAGATGTATCAGGATTTGAAGGAGAAATTTTGGTGGCATAAGATGAAGAGAGAAATCGGAAGCTATATCGCCAAGCGTGATATTTATCAGAGAGTAAAGGCGGGACATCAGAGACCTGCAGGACTGTTGCAACCATTGCAGATTCCGGAATGGAAATGGGATTCCGTTGGAATGGACTTTATCACCAGATTGCCTACTTCTAGTAGGGGAAATGACTCTATTTGGGTCATAGTTGATAGATTGTCCAAAGTCGCCCATTTCTTACCAGTCAAGACCACTTACCAGAGCTCAAAGCTAGCGGAGTTATACATTGCTAGGATCGTCAGTTTGCATGGAGTCCCGAAGAACATTGTGTCAGATCGAGGAACTCAATTTACCTCGAGATTTTGGAAGGAAGTCCAAGAAGGATTAGGAACCCGACTGGATTTTAGCACAGCTTATCACCCTCATACCGATGGAAAAACGGATCGAGTAAATCAAATACTCGAAGATATGTTGAGAGCATGTGTGCTAGAGTATGGATCTAAATGGGAAGATTGTCTGCCTTTCGCAAATTTTCGTACAACAACAGTTATCAAGCTTGTTTGCAAATGTCCCCATTTGAATTCATGTATGGAAGGAAGTGTCACACCCCTTTGAATTGGTCGGAAGTAGGAGAGAGTCAGATCTTCGGACCCAACATCCTACGAGAAGCACAAGAGAAAGTTCACAAGATCCGTGAGCACCTCAAGACCGCCCAGTCAAGATAGAAGAGTTACGCCGACAAGCGACGTCGAGACCTCGCTTTCAATATCGGAGATTTTGTGTATCTCAAAGTGTCGCCTTTGAAAGGAATGCAACATTTCCAGCTCAAAGGAAAGTTAGCCCCCAGATATATCGGACCTTTCAAGATTCTGAATCATCGAGGAGAAGTATTGTATCAACTGGAACTGCCAAAGGAGATGTCAGCCGTGCATAATGTGTTCCATATATCGTTGCTTCGCAAATGCCTTGAAGTTTCAGAGAAGACTGAAGTTTTCAAGAACATTGATCACCGCACCCTAGAGATCAACTATGACCTGACATATCCCGAAGTACCCATCCGTATTTTGGAGGAAGCTTTCAGGACCACCAGAACCAGAAGCATCAAGTTTCTCAAGATTCAGTGGAGTAACCACACTGAAGAAGAAGCTACCTAGGAGCGAGAAGATCACATCAAGGCGGAGTTTCCCGATCTTTTTAAATCCTACTTTTCCTCTTTCTTCTTTCTCAAATCTCAGGACGAGATTTTGTTTAAGGAGGGAAGATTTGTAACATCCCAAAAATGTTGAACAATGATTATCAAATTCCAATCAACAAAATTAGGGTTAACAAAAACTTTTGTTAATTTAAATCATTATGAATGCATGTGTATGTGAGGATTGCATGAATGAATGAATGGACTTGTGTGATTGATCTAAATAGCAAGGAATGGTTTAAATATGAAAACAACATCATCTAAAAGATTTCCAAGCAGAAACAAATCAAGAGAAAATAAAAAACAAAACAAATAAGCAAATGGTCATTTTTGCCAATCTTTCTCAATAAACCACTTTGAGTGTTTCTAGTACAAGATTTCAAACAGAAACTTCTCCAATTATTTTCACCTCTTGCTAGACCAAGTAAAAGTGAATCAAATCCCACCTTTAAAATTTGGAGAAACATTTGGCAACTTGATTCAAATCATAATTCAAAATTGAATCTGATTGATATGTGAAGATCCCACATTTTCAAAATGCAACCAAACCAGTGCACCTTGACCAATCCAACTAACCAGAGACTCCCTAGGATGTAACCAACACACCCACCAAGTTTGAATCCAAAATTCAAATTTGATTCTCTTTCGGCCATTTCATCAAACATCTTGTAATCAGCAAACAAAAAAACATCAAACAGTATTAGGAGCAGTGATTTGGGCCAACCTTGTTCCCTCTATAGGTCGCACTACACTCTTAGTAGATGATCTAGCTCAATTAACAAGCTTTAGCACCACTATGAGCATGCCATAGAATCAATGGTGACCATGCTGAGCCTAACTTGCCACCCCCATGTCTACAGCAAGCTAGGAGAAGCACCAAGCCTGGCAAGCATGTCTGGGACAGTCCCCACCGTCCACCGCCACCCCCTGTCCAAGCCTCGAGCACAGCCAGCCTCTGGACCACATAGCCTGAGCATGCCAAGCCTCTCTGCGAGCGAGCCGAGAGCGCGCAAGAGCGCCAACCGCGACACACGCCCACAGACCGCGTGCTGCCCTCGCCGCATGCAAGAAGGATCACCAGCACCCCAACAACACCGTAGACATGCCCGTTCGCGGCCACGCGTACCATAGACGTTTGTATGCCATTAAAACCACCGTCAGGACCCACCCAGAGCGCTGCGACGTTTCGACCATTTCACACCATCCCACGCCACGTGACCTTTCCGTTCAGATTCACCAGGGAGCATAGCATCGCCCCTATTGTCGCCCATGCCATTAGCCCACTGTGCCGACGACCACGACGAGCTCAGCCCGCCCCCGTCGGTCCCCTTCAGGCACTATAAATATAGGACACCCTAGCATGAATTCTTCACACCATCTCACTCCCCTCTCTCTCAGAAGCACCCCACCTCACTCCCGAAGCAAGGCGAGCAGCGCATCACCGAAATTTGGCCGGAGTCTTCCGCGGAGGAGGAATAAAGGAGTCGTCAATTGGAGCCGCCCTAGGAAGAGCTGCCGGTACCAGGAGGATCGCCGTCGTTGAATTCATCATTTGCCCCCGTTGCCGACCATCGCCTGAGCCCCGGTGAGCCTCCCACGACCCCCACTGGCCACGCTAGGGTTCTGTCTTGCCGGCATTTCTCGGCGTGAAAGATGAACCGCAACCGTAGGATTAGAGATTGATTGTGTGGTCCACGTCCTCCATACCGCTTTGCACCCCTCTGTCTCACTGACGAGTGGAGACAGCCACTTAACCAGCCCGCACGCGTGCTGTGCGTAGTTGGCCGGCCCAATTAACCTCCCGCGCGACCAAGTAATTGAAATCTAGGTTTATTCTTTTAGTTTCAAACTCAGTTCTGTGCCCAGATTCAAAAATCAACCCAGCTCGATTCACTAAACCAAAATGCATGAAACCAGTTTTGTTAGAAATGTTCTGGAGTGCTTAATCCAAGCCCGCTGGATTCAAACCAATTTGATTTGTAGATCTTCTATAGTAAAAATAACAAGGCAGAAGCTTTTCTGCATTCAAACATTTTTCGAAATTCAACCATAAAAGCTTTCGAGTTGATTCCAACTCTCAAAAATCACATTTAACAAGACCTTTCAGAATATATAAAAATATATAGGTTTACTTGCATAAATATTGAACAAGTAATAAAAGAATGCCTCATAGGCCATTCTAGTCACTTTAATTAATTAAAATAAAAAGGTTAAACCTTATTAAATTGTGAAACCACTTTAAATCACATTCCCAAGTACTGAAATATGTGGTGATGACATGTGTCAACCAGAGCTCATGTTTTAGTTGGAGAATATTAAATCTTAAGTAGTGTTTCAATGAGTAGAAATTACTTTTCTAAAATAAAGGAAATAAAACTATTTGCCCTAATGGTTGTAATGCTTGTGATGATCCTATATCATCTAGTGAAAACCTTGGTGTGATAAATAGAAATATTTAAGTATTGTTTGGTTATTGTGTACCTCGTATTTATTTATAGACGATAGTAACGACCAAGGATACGAGGAAGAAGGAGTATACTACGAGGAAGAAGCCGAGGAGAACTTCAACCACTGCTCTACACAAGGCAAGCTTATACTTGCAATTATGCAAGCCTAATACTACCAGTTGACTTGGCAAGCAAAAACTTGCTTGTTACTATGCCAACTATATGCCTTAAGCATATGTGCTTATACCCACTTGATGATACCAAATCCCAGTTTTACTTGCAAGCTTAATTCTTTTATTTCTTTATCAAAGCTTTTATTTGAGTTTATTTGGTGACTTGTAGATATTAAAAGGATAAATTGAAGGTAGCATAAAGAGCATAAAACTTGGCCTAAGTTAGATAATCTTGATGTCATCCTGAGGCATGAGATTGAACTTAGTTGGTTCACACTTGTTTACCACACCTCATTAGTGTTTACCCCCACTTGTAGATGCTAGTACTAAGCATAAAACTTGATCAACTTTAGATGGGAATACTTGTTGAAAATGGTTATGAAAACCTTAGAATGATGAGTCATTCTACTGAAATGTTTTGACATGTGTTCTTGAACACCAGATGTTTTCGATGATGAAAATGTTAAGGCATGAGCCTTAGCCCTTTTTAAAACTGATGGTTGTCTGGATGCGATACCATTCCAATTTTACCGTACAACCACAATATCCGAAATTTGGGTAGGGCTTCACTGGAAATTTATATACCTTAGTATGGGTTCCCTTGCGGCCAAGGTTTGAGCCGAGGCTACCTTGTGAAGATTGTCCACCTGTGCAGTACCCAAGATGACAGTTGGTCATGGTTGGGAGGCCAAACTCACAGGATAGGTGCCTATACTAGGGCGTGTAATTGAAAGGTTAGGATTGATTATCCGCATACTGAGTATGGTGAATTCAGGATTTGTTCTTGACGGATGTATCGAATTGAAGGGAATATGCCCGAGAGGCAATCATAAAGTGGTTATTATCGTATTCCTTGTTTATGATAAATGTTTATTTTGCATGCTATAATTGTATTAATATGGAAACGTTAATACATGTGTGTTTAATAAACAAACAGAAAGTTCCTAGTTATGCCTCTCTCATAAACTAGCTCGTTGATTAACAAGATGATCAAGGTTTCCTGATCATGGA
This sequence comes from Avena sativa, assembly GCA_916181665.1. Classification (NCBI taxonomy): domain Eukaryota; kingdom Viridiplantae; phylum Streptophyta; class Magnoliopsida; order Poales; family Poaceae; genus Avena; species Avena sativa. Next base: position 434,709,999 of record OV702280.1, read on the forward strand.
CATTGTATGTTGTTAATAACGGGATCACAACATTAGTGTAATGGTGTGATGAACATTCATCCGAAGTATAGCATTACGATCAAAGTCATTGAGTTTATATTGCTATAACAACTTACGAAGTGATCCTAATCCTTAGACCATGAGATCATGTCAATCACTAACACTGGAAGAGTTTCTTGATAACATCAAACGTCACACCGTAACAGGGTGATTATAAAGATGGATTCAGAACTAATAAAGTGTTATGTTGAGGCCCATGGATCGAGAGTGGAATTTGTTCATCCCGATGACGGATAGATATACTCTGGGCCCTCTCGGTGATATCACATTGGTTAGCTTGCAAGCAAGTGATTTGATCACTAGAATGTTATATCACGGGAACGAGAAAAGATTGCATGTCAGTAACGAGATCAAACTAGGTATGGAGATACCGATGATCGAATCTCGGACATGTAATATATCGTGAAACAAAGGGATTAAGATACTAGCGTAAAAGGTTCACACGATCATAGAAGTCATCGTTGAATGTGTGGGAGTCAGTACGGATCTCCAGATCTCGCTTCTGAGTATTGATCCGAGAGGGGTCTCGATCATGTCCGCATTATTCACGAACCATAGGGTGCAACACTTAATAGACACCGACATCCATTTGGATCAAAAGTTTCATGCCGAAAAGAATAACAAGCGCAGGAATTTATTTCACTAGATACCGAAACAAGTTTTCGGGTGAAATTGCATAAAGTGGTTATGCATGTGAAATGAAATACTAGCAAGGGGTTATATGTGAATGTTTGTCATTAAAGTAATTGACAAAATTCTGAATAAATAAAAGGAGTTTTATTTAATGAGAGTTTGCATTAAATTTGGTGGAAATTTAATGGGAATTTGAGTGGGTTTTTGAGTGGAGGGAATTGAAAGGCATTTGAGTGAGTGGAGTGTCCACCCACATGAATGTGGAAGAGGTGGGGGCAGCCCCATGGCTGGGCGCATGGCCCCTTGGGTGTCCCCCTCTCCCTATAAAAGGAGCCCCCCTCCCTCTCTCTCACTCACACCTCCTCGTGAAGGATCTCTCTCCCCCTCTAGAATTTATCCCCCATGGTCTCGGACTAGCGAGATACATGTTCCCGGTGGCTTTTTGGCAAGAAAGAGTTGTGCTTCTGCTGCATCGCTGGAGCGAGGAGGCGGAGGTTGCTCGGTGCCTCGAACGTGTGTGCGAGCACGGATGCGCTGCTGTTTTGTGGCGCTAGGACTTCCTCTCGATCTTGAGATCGGCAAGAGATCATCTACATCAACCACGAGTTTGGACTCGTTAAGCTTTTTCGGTCTTCAAGGGTATGTTCTCTATGGATATACATCCGCCCGTTGTTTGTATCTAGTAGATAGATCTTGGTACATAGTTGTTCCCATCGTAGGAATTTTTTTTGTTTTCTATGCTGCGAACCCTACAGTGGTATCAGAGCCGGATCTATGCGTAGATACTTTGCACGGGTAGTACACATATGAGTATGTGGGCGATGATGATCATTTTATTGCTTCTTAGTTGTACTTTGGATATTGGTGGCATAGTGGGATGAAGCGGCCCGGACAAACTTTACATGTCCTCGCACATGAGACCTGTTCCACGCTTGACATGCAACTAGTTTTGCATAAGTGGCTAGCGGGTGTCTGTCTATCCTACTATAGTCAATATCTAATTTGCAACGAGTTGTCAACAATTTGGTTATCCTCGTTGTGGTTCATGTTCGTAGGTAAGAACGGTTCTATCTTCGAAAGCCCTAAGCCACGTAAAATTTGCAATGGATAAATTAGAGGCGTCTAGTTTAGATTGTTGCTGGGCTAGTGTTATGATATGGTGATGTTGTAAGTAGAAGTATAAGATGATACTCTTACAACACACATAACGTGTAGGTTCCATAGACCTTGTCCTTACACATAGAGGTATGATAGAGATCATACCACGATGCACATGATGGAGATCAAGTGCGGGAACCATATGATTTCACTTATAAACATGTGATGTTTTGATTGCATCTTATATTGCTTGTTTGGCGTTTTATTAGAATAATAAGATGATCCCTCATTTAGATATCAAGATAAAAATGTGTTCTTCCTTAAGTATGCACCGACAATGTTTCGTCGCTTCAAGACATCACGTGATGATCGGGTGTACTTGAATCCACGAGCATATCTCGGGTGTATGACAGTTACACACGCGAATACTAAGGTTCTTACTTGGCGAGCCTAGCATGTACAGACATGGCCTCGGAACACGGACCGAAAGGTTAAGCATGAGTCATATAGTAGATATGATGCCCATTTGATGCTCGCCTTTGAAGCTACACCGACTCACGTGATGATCGGACTTGGTGTAGTGGATTTGGTTCATGTAATCACCAAAAAGACACGAGGGATGTCGTTTTTGAGTGGGAGTTCATTTCTAATTTGGATTAGTAGAACTCAATTTATCAAAAATTAAATCAAAGTGAATTTGCATATTTGTTGTAGTCATTGGCATTCGTTCACTACCTTATGCATAGTTGTAATTGAGATAATAGAACTATAGAATTCTGGATATTTACTTTACGAACTGGTATCGTATTGTGTTGAGTGTCAATCTAAAGTTTAAAGTCCTATTGCAAATTTTCAGCAAACTCTATTTACTCCGTGAAATTTAATAGTTAGTATTAAATCGAGAGTAATAATTCTAGTGTTAGTATCTTAAGTATCATGTTTGCCTCCATGATTCTTGATTGTTTTAATATCAAGTTTATCTAGGAGCTGAAAGAATTGTTTCAGAAACCATCAAGTGTGGCAGATATAACGATATCCGAGACAATGTTTTGGTTGCAATATGATAGAGTATAATATATGATCTCATATTGGATGAGAATTTACGAAGGTTGGAGATGCTAGACATCCTAATCATCCAAAAATGGTTTTGGAAAGTAACGTTATACTCACGATTCGCCTTTATAAGCTACAGTAGCTTGATCATGAAAGTCGTCATGATAAGGATGAATAGAAGATGTATGTAAAGTGTTTACTACACTAAAAGATTACTAAAGAATGGATTTTTGAAAGAATACCGATCATTTTTGATGATGGTGATCTACTTCAAAGTGCAAGTCCAAGGGTATTATTATTTGAATATACACGCTTTGGACTATGTGTCATGTAGATGGCGCCACTTTTGATGTTGATAGATTCTTTTAAAAAGGAAAAGGAAATGCTGAAAGAGAATCTATAAAATATATTTGGCAGAAAATAAAAGATTGGAAATATCCAATTTAGGTATATATATGATATACATGTTATGGTTGTATTCTTTGCTTGTTAAACAATGTGGTTCTTGGGTATTGGATACCGAATTGGTTGGTATGAAATTTCATACGGAACGACGCAATTCATGAACCACAATGGCCTAAGTAACTAGCAAGAGAATATGTGATGATGTTCATCGAAAACTGTCACATCCCAAATTTTAGATTTGGTCTTGCATATCATTCATATCATTGCATCATGCTTTTCCATGCAAAACCGTCAAGTGAAAAAGTTCGGCGAAACGCCATTTTCAAAACCCTATTCTATTTTTGTATGAGGCTCCTGCGGGAGGCTTTAGTAGGACTAGCGTTGACCACCCTTGTAGCCTAGTGGTTTCGCTCAAACCTTGACCCTAGATTGTTCCCCTGGACTGTACGAAACCGTAGGCGAAAGAATCGCTTGAATCGGAGCTCGTACGGAGAAGTTGCGGCCGTCTTAGTGAATCGTCGGAAAACGGTCCGAATTTTGGACCGATTTCCGAGTCCGAAAACAACTACGAACCGAATCAGTTTTGATTTCTGCGTGGGGCCCCACAAAAGGACCCCACCTGGCCGGCCGACCCTGCCCTGCCCTCGATAACCGCGCCCGCCTCGGGAATCGATCCCGCACCCGCCGCCATCGCCCTCTCCCCGCCGCCTCGCCTCCTAGCGCGAGCCGCCGCCTCCTCCTCGCTTCCCGCCTCGCTGCTGGCCGCCGATCCCCACCGCCAGGTACGCGCGTCCACGCCTCGCCCTTCCCCGCCGCCGGCCACCTGCACCGCCTCCGCGCCCGCTGCCGCGCGCAAGCCCCGCCGCCGCGCGTCACGCCAACCCGCCGTCGCGTCGCGCATCGCCACCTGCGCGTGCTGCCGCACGCCATCTGCTACTTCCTGCAGCCGCCGCCGCTCGCTGCACGCTGCGCGCGCCTGCTGCGCGCCTCGCTGCGCTGCGCTAGCTGCCGAGCCACCCGCGCGCGCTGCGCTAGCTGCTGCTGCTGCGCTGCGCCATTGCATGCGCTGCCGCTACGCGCGCCCTCGCGCGCGCGCATGCACACACACGCATGCACGCGAGCCGCCATCGCCGCCGCACGCGCCGTCGCCGCGTTGACGATCTCGAACCGTGCGCTGACCGTTTCCATCCGCGCAGGAAAAACACCGACGCCGGAATCGATCGCCACCGCCGTCCGGAACTCGCCGCACCATCCGGAGCCCGTTTCGCCGTTTGTTTCCGGTAAGCCTGCAGCCACCGTCAGATCTCAGATCGGCGGCTTAGATCGTTCGTTGACCGGTCAGACTCACGCGTTAACTAGTCAGCGCCCAGTCAGCAGACGCTTTGACCAGTCAACAGACACAATTGACTGGTTAATTTCGTTAATCCTTTTAGTTGACAGATTTCGGTAGAATCTTGTAAATTGCGTAGTAATTAAACCGCTTGGCCAAAAATTGCAAATAAAATTTGTGTAGATTCAGTGAGTCGTGTAGAATCTCGCTGTACCTTTGGTTCAGGCTTTTGCAGCAAGGTTTAGTACAGTTTAATCAAATTAGTTAGTGGCCTTTTCGGAGTAATATATTCGTAGAAAAAGATCCATAGCACCAAAAATCGCGTATGATATGTCCCTGGATTCAGTCGAACGAGGGGAATCTCATCGTGAATTAAAAAGATAGGCTTACAGTAAAAACTTCTGCAGAAACTGTCTAGGGGCTTTCTGCAGTGTTTTAATTACTCGGGGAGTTTTATAATTTCTTTTTGAGTAATTCCAGTTGGTACTGTTTCTAATCAGTGATGCCTATGCGGTAGAATTTTCCCAAGATTTTAAAAATAGTATACTACCGGTAGTGAATTATTTGAGTTCTAGCTTTAGTTGTGAGCACTACTTTTACTTAATAGTTTTCCTAGCGCTAAAACTATTTTTCCATGCATGCAAACGATAGTATTATGGAATAGGATGTTGAGGTGCAGCTGTAGCACCGATTCACTTGTCGTTCTTGCATTCATGCATCATATTTGTTGCATATGCTTGTGGAATCGTTTGTTTATGAATGCAATTGTATCGTGTAGATTGTGACGAGTGCAACGCTTTCTCGTGTGTGGATTGTTTTCCGACCGCTACAACCAAGGCAAGTAGATGCTACTTTGTTCATGATATCGTCCTACTATTTTTAATGCATTGTCGTGTATTTTGTAGATGCATTTGTAGGATGATACTATCGCTATGCTATATCCTATTATGTGGTAGGGCTTTCCTTGTAGATGAACCACCGTTGGTAGATGTGCTTAGCCATGCTATGTTGAACGAGGGCTGGGTTACATCATTGGAGTTTGTTTCTAAAAGTATTGGTTTGTGAAAACTAAAACAACTTAATCAATGAATCTCCTGGGTGTGATGGTATTGATAATTTTTGGTGGTTTCATGGCGGAAAGGCACCCAGGTATCGAGAGAAATTGATTGGCTTCTTTATTGTGTAGCTTACGTGTACAACCATGTGCCAATAATGGAATGGGCGGTTGGTTGGACTTAGTAGGTTGTGGTAACTCAAACCCGCGTATCCAGAGATGTAGAATTTTGGTAGGTTGGACCGGTGCGCGTCGGGATTGAGGAGCTACTTCCCGAACAGTCTCTTCTTGGACTTCTCCCTATCATCACCCAAAATGAGAGTGATGGTACGAGCTGGGCTGGCCAAGTCACATGGGTAAAGTGTACAAACCTCTGCAGGGTGTATAATCTAATCGATTAGCCGTGTCCCCGGTTATGGACATCTGAGTTGCTTGATATTGATTCCATGACATGTTTCTCGCTCATTCTAATTTCATAATTGTTTTAATCTTGTTGGGTTAACTTAATTGGGATCTTTTCAAAGAAAATCAAAAACTGTTTATGAAAGTAGGACAAATGTATTTGCAAATGCAAGCCAGACACAACTCCAGTTGCCAAATATGCATGTAGATGTTAGTGCTATTGTCTCCATTACTAGCTCTACTTGCCATACATTCCATGTATTGACCCTTCGGGGCTGCTACGTTTCATGTTGCAGGTTATTCTGATTCTGAGTAATCGCTATAGGCCACCGTACTCCACTCGGCACTTGTTCACTTGTGGGCAATTTGAAGAATGGAGGATTCGCTTTATTTATGTTGCTACCTGAATAATTTGAGCTAGCATTGAGCTAAGCTTTTATTGTAATAATGGTACTCTGGATCTTCGTTATCTATGATACACGGTTATTTTGCTATGTTATTCATCTTACTCTATTTGGGCCAATGAACCGATCCAGGGATTGGCATGTCACATAGAGGCCACGGTCTTTTCAGAACCGGGGTGTTACAAAAACAAACAAACCGTTGTTTGTATTTCTCGTTGACATCAAAGCTTGACTTCAAGATTTGTTTTAATAATTGTTATTTGAATCAGGTATTATGAGAACAAAGGTTGTTCAAATAATTACCGTATTCCATAGATGGATGATTTACAAATCTAGTTGGAGAAATCACATCCATAAAACCTAATGCTAAAATGTCGCAAGACAAATGATTGAAAGATCACTTATGAAGTGACATCGCCATTTAAATTATATTGGAAAGAAAACATGAAGAATCTCCATTTTCATGGATTTTTGGAGTCTTTGATTTGATCAAGTGACGCTTGTGAGACTTTCCTCGGGATAATTAAAACTTCGTTCAAAGGCTAAAGAAGAACGAACGACTAAAATATTGGAATTTATACATATCGATGTATGTAGTCCATTATGTGTAGTCGTAAGCGATGGATTTCAACTTCATATACTTTCTCAGGAAATTTGAGTGAATATTCACTTAATGAGAAAGAAGTGTGAAATATTTGAAAATCTTCAAAGACTTTCAAGATGAAGTGAAAATCATTGTGACAAGAAAATAAATGGTTTATGATTTTATCATAAGGGATTTATTTGAGTTACAAGTGTAACAAGAAAAATAAATGAATTATGATTTATCATAAAGGGATTTATTTGAGTTGCAAGTTTAGCAAAACACCTAGATTTACATCTCCCGAAACACCATAGGAATATGGAGTGTTTGAGATTTGTAATGAGACCTTGTTTGACATGGTTGGATCAAAGGTGTTATTGATAAAACTGCCATTATGTTTTAAAAGATTAAAGCTTTAGAGACTTCCGCTTTTACACTGAAAAGAGATCCATCTTGATCCGTTGAAATGACACCATAGAAGTTATGGTTTGGGGTAAAACCCAAGTTGTCATTTCTTAAATTTTGGTATGCTAAACATAAGTAAGATATTTACAACCGAAGTCGGATGAGCATGTCTTTGTAGGTTATTTCGAATAACAATTGGTTATTCCTCCATAACACCAAGGACAAAAGGGTTTGTCGCTTGAAACGTGAAGTTTCTTGAAGAAGGAATTTTTCATAAATGTTAAGTGGGAGGACAATAGAACTTTGATAAGGTTAACGAACCTTAGCTAAATGTGCTGAGTTGCGCAGCGCCAGAAAATGTTCCGGAGGCAGCCAGAATGCTCATGGATTACGTGCCTCAAAGGTTGCGGTCACGGAGGTCTAAAGTTCCTATTGAACCAAGAAGGTCGGATAAACAATCAAATGATTAAGTGTCACATCCCAAGATTTTCCAAATCTTGTAATGTGAAAATAAATGAATAAAATAAAACCTTGTTTGATTTTCAGAGCCAGAAGGAACTTTCTGAATTCAATTGGAACTTCAAATCCATTTGAATAAAATAAAATCCTAAAGGGATTCTTAAAAGATAAATATTTAATAAAGGAAACTAAAAATATTTTGGAAATAGTATTTTGGATCTTTTAAAATAAAAGATTTGGTATTCAAAAGAAAAGATGGATTTAAATAAAGATTAATTTATAAAACCAAATTAAACCTTGGCCAAGCTTTGGAATTAAAAACATTTTATTCTAAATAAAATTAGCAAAGATTTTTTAAATGAATTAATAAGGATTTAATATCCAAGTTTTATTAATAAAGGTTCTATCAATTATAAACCATCAAAAACTACTAAAGTGATAAAACAACACTAAAGTGTTTGGCTTTATTTTAGATTTTAAAATAAATATTCTCAATAAAACAAACCCTAGTTGGTTTAATAATGAAAGTCTATTTTATTTAATTAATAATGGACTCTAAAATAAAATGTTATTTTGTTTTAAAACAAGTTCCCAAGTATTTAATATTTCCAAATAAAACCTACTAATTTGACTTTGAAAATATTTAAGTTCAAATAAAGAATTTGTTAATAAAATAAAACCCTATTTGGATTTAATAACTAAGTTCCATTTTATTTAATTATTAATGGATCCTAAGGTAAAAGGATTATTTTATTTTAAAACAAGATTTCCAATATTCTTTATTTCCAAATCAACCTACTGATTTAGATTTGCAAGAGTTTTCAAATGAGAATTATTATTAAATAAATCAAACCATGATAAATAAATAAAACTCCATTTTATTTAATTAAAGAGTGGATTAATAAAGTTATTATTATTTTATTTTGGACTTTTGACCATATTACTAAAACAGAACTAATTTCAATATTACAAGTTTGAGTGTTGTTTTATTTGATTTGGTTGATGTTTATTTGATTGGAAATTCAAAACAGAAATCAGAGATAGAAAAAGAAAAAGGATCCAGACAGAAAAAAATAGAGCAGCCCAACCATCTAGCCCAGCCGGCCCAACAAGCCCAGAAACAGCCCAGCTCCCTCACCCCGAAGGAAAACGATTCGCACGCGTTATCAAACCCACTGAGAGAATGACTGGTGGACCCTCCCCTCTTTTCTTTTCCCACTGACCAGCGGACCCCACTTTCCCAGCCGTCTTCTTCCTCGCGCGAACCACGCCTCTTCCCCCTCGCTGCCGTTGCAGGCCTTGATTCCGCGCGTTTAATGCCTTAACGCCGCGTTAATCCCTCGCCGCGACCACGCCCTTTTAATCGCCTCGCCCTCTCCTCCATTTTTCCTCAGACACCACCTCCCCTCTGCCTCCAGGCCGCCCCAATTTCCCTCTATGTCGCTGCTACTCCGACGACCTTCCTCGCCAATTCCGGCCAAGACTCACCGCCCCTCTTTCCCCTGACCAAACTCACAGCTTCCCCACTCTCAGGCGCATCTGTTAGTGCATCCAGCTCGACCGCGGGTACCCTGTAACCTCGCCTTCGACAACGACCACCGTCGCCACCGTCTGCCCCTTTTTCCGACGAGCTCCACAGGTAGATTCCGGTCACCCCTCTCTTCCCCGAGAACACGATGATGATCTCCAAGCTCATACGAACCTAACGGCACTTCCCGTTTGTCTTAGGGCGCCCCAATCCTCACCATCGTCAAGCACAGAGCGCCGCCGTGTCTGTTTCTTCTCCGACGACGACTCCCCGGTAAACCAGACCGCCCCTCTCCTTCTCGATCACGCTCACAGCACCCCCGTGAACTCCTGCATCTAACCGCATCATTGTTTTGCTTCGGGATGATCTACAGCGTCGCCCTCGACCGCGGACAGAACCACCCGACGCCGACGAAGTCTCCGACGAGCAATCGCCACCGTTCCCCGTGTGCCCCCTGCCTCGTCGACCACACGTTGAGATTCCCCAACCAACTACGACCTCGGTGAGCCTACTCCCTCCCTCTCTCGCCTCCTATTTCACCCGCGCCGCCACTGACCGACCATCGCCGCCGCGCGCAGCCGACGAGCGCCGCCAGACTTTGGCAAGCGTGTTAGTAACCGTAGGATCTGGATCTGACGGATACGATAGAACGTTAACGAAGGGGTAAGTGATGATCCTGTGCCGCACGATCTGACTTGATCCAACGCGCCGCAGCACGCGATCCAGACGAATCGGTATCGACCAATCACGACGCGACGCGTGGCCTGTAATAGATCTAAAAACAGTTTTGAAATCAGAATTATTTGCAAACTTCAAACCCCTATAACTTTCAAACCACACGTCCAAAAATTACAAATTTTATATCAATGAAATCAGGAGAACAAGCCCTAGCTAACCATGGCCTTAGTTTTGAAAATAGTATCTGTTAGATTGATTGAAATTGCAGAAACATTTGTGTACTTGTTTAGAGTATTAAAATTGTTTAAAATTGATTTTAGGATTAAATCTTTTGCAAAATGGATTTGTGTGACCTTACTAACCCTAGGAACAAACCCATAGTGTTAAAAATGATTTTTGTGAAATTTAAAGTTAAATTAGTTAACTTAGTCATTTTCTAGCCTAATAAACTCATTGATTTTGTTATGGAAAATGTTTTTGCAAGGAAGACTTTGGAAAAATGTTATGGACCAAACCTACTGACCCAAAACACCAAGCCTTGCCAAGGGCAACTTACTTGGTGAAAAACATAAAGTCTTACTTTAAAAAGAATAATTTTCACCACATAAAATGTTGAATGGATTTTAAAATAGACTTTGGGCAAAACCTCTAACTAATGACTTTGCCATTTTGGTAAATGACCAATGTGGACCTTACAAAGTTTATAAACCTAGAAGAGACCAACTTTGCAATAGAACCCTCTTTTTACAAGACTTAGGAACCATTGCTTTGTGTATGTGAATTATTGTTTGAATGTTGGAATGCTACTTGATACTATGTTTGTTTGATTGACTTGTAGTGAAATTAGCAAAGTGTGAAACTAGCAAGATCAAGGAAGTGAACCCCCATTCCCTACCAAAAGGCAAGTTACACTATCATCTAAAGTCCTACTATTTTCATTATACTTAGTGGATTTGAAAACATGCATAAAAAAATGATTTATACTTATGCTATGCTAAATCCTAATAGGATACCCTTACTTTCCTTAGAGAAAATCTTGTAGTTGTACATGCTTAGCCATGCTATATGCTATGTTTTGAAAAGAGATACATGTTGAGATTTACAAAGATTGAGAAAAGAACTTGTGTTTTACATAATAAAACAAGGACTCAATGAACCACCTAGGTGGAGGCTACTATAAGTTTTGGAGAAGGTGACAACAAAAGGGAACCATGTCTATGGCAATCACTTTGTGTTGTGCTCCAAAAGAAAACCACCTAGGAAACTTAGAGATCCAACATGCTTCTCCAATTGTGGCTTTCATGTACAACCACATGCTATTATGGCTCTGGCTTAGTCAATTACATTAGGAAGACCCATACATTGTCTTTAGTTACTGGACATGGGGATCTGGAATGCTTCATGGGGGCTGAAGACAAAGCTAGCAATGATGTATGGGAGGACCTTTTGGAAAGACTTCGTCACATTCTCAATCTGCCAGTACTCCATTTTGGTGAGCACTAATCTAGTAGGCCACTGGTGGCAACAAGATGGGATTGTGTCATGTGGGTAAAGTGTACTCCTTCTGCAGAAGTTAATAAAATCTAAGTACTTAGCCGTGTCCCCGGTTATGGACAATACTGAGCAACTAAAGTTTGAACTACGGGAGATCTCGACATTCCTTCTAATATAAAAACTTGATGCCTTGTGTGTCTACCAAGGAATTCAAAGAGATTTTGTAAAGCTTGTTGCACTTGGGGTTACCAAGGTGCTCAAGAGCATGATGTACTTGGGGCTTTACCAAGGAACTCATGAAATTTTATAAACTTGATGCACTTGGGGTTACCAAGGTGCTCAAGGGATTTTGACAAGGATTTGAACACTTGAGTTTCTACCAAGGAGTTCAAGGAACTTGGAAAAAGAAATTTGACAAAAGATTTTAAAATCTTTTTGAAAAGACAGGATAAAATATTGCTTTCTGCAAATAAGCCTTAAACTCTACTTAGCCAAATATGCATATAATGATAGGATCCACTCTCATTATACATTAAAGTGAAGCTTGCCAATACAATTCAAAATGTATTGACCCTTGTGGCTGTAACTTGTAATGTTGCAGGTTGATTGTTTAAAATGAAGATTGTTTGATTGACTAGGACTACAAAATCTACAACCAACATCTGCCTGTGGCACTTTGAAGATGATGGACCCATACTTAGAGATATTTCGCTGCAAATGTAATAGCCATATGAGCTATGTTTGATGTAATAAACATATGTTATTCCTGGATATAAATTTACATTATGACCTTTGTATCTTGATATTACATCTTAACTGTGGATGCTAGCTATTGATCCAGGGACTAGCATTGTAAACACAGGAGGGAATCAACCTTAATAGGATGGGACCTCTACAGATGGTATCAGAGCATTGTGTTGCCTGTAGGATTTGTAAACCCTAGGATTGGACAAAAACCCTTAGAAAAATAGGAGTTATAATTTATTCCAAAAAACTTATTTACAAACACTTGTAAACTCTTTCCTCAACCATTTTGGTTTTAACTCTACACCTATTCTACTTCAACTTGATGGAAAAACCTACCCATGGCCAAAGACTACACCATGTGCAAAAGACTTCTTCAACTTCTCCAACTCTAATGACTTCAACATCTTCAACTCTAATGACTTCAACATCTTCAGCATGTTCACCAAGGACTTCCAACTTGGAAACTACTAAGGACCACAAGTGAAACAAGGAAAACTTGCTCAAGATTTAGAGACTGAGGGAATGCAAAATAAGAAGAAGCCATCAACAACTTTGAAGTATTACAACTAAGAGTTTTCTCAAGGAAACCAAGATCTCATACAAGAAGAATCATGAAGGATGGAAAGATCACAAGTGAACCATATAGATGGACCACCATATTTTAGTTAAATAAAACCACCAACTTATGTGGTGTAACAAAAATATTTTGATTGCCTAAAAATGTGCTTGAACCATATTGTTTGAGTGAAATGTTTGTTTGTGATTGCATGCACATTGTTTGCGTGAATTGTGATGTGTGTGATTAGAAATATTTCCTTAGAAATATCTTGCCTATTCTAAACTTCCTTCAACCCAAACAGATGACTACTCCAAAGGACTCCAAGGTTGATGACACCAACACCAACCAAGCTGATAGCATGAGAGAGCTCATAGCAACCCAACACCAATTGAACCAACTAACAGCTCAGTTCCTAGTCAACAACAGTGATAAGGATCCAGCACTGCAAAGATTTTTGGAAGAGCAGTCTCAACTGATGCTTAAGGTGACTAATCAAATGATTAGCATAGAAGAAAGCTATCCAAAGAGAGTCTATGATAACAAGGATGAAAGGAATATTGTTTTAGATGGAGCCCCAGCTTGCATTATTTGTGGAGACAAGGATCATACTTCCAAGGAGCATGAAGGACAATGCCCCAATTGTGAAGAAGATCATCCTGTTGGACAATGTCCTACCTCTCAAGCTACTTGCTACCTATGTGAAGGAAGTGATCATACCCCAGGTTTATGTCCCATCTATGCCATGGTGGAACAAAGGAAACAAGAAGGATCCAAGTCTACCAAAGGAAAAGGACCACTCCTACATCCAAACAAGACAACCCAATTTAAGGGATCAAGGAAAATCAAGAAGCCCAAGCAAGACATGAGCCTTGTGCAATGTCGCAAATGTAAAGAAATGGGACACTACTCCAGTGGATGCCCAGAAAACAAGAAGAATAAAGAGATTGACCAGGTGTGGTGCAACAACTGCAAAGAACCAGGTCACTATGTAGCAACTTGCCCACAAGAGCAACGCAAAGAACTCAAGGACATTAATTGCTTCAACTGCAAGAATCCAGGACATTATGCAAGCAACTGTCCAGAAAGGATGAAAAACAAGTTGAACAAACCTATGGAGAAACTCAACCTTGGCCCATGAATTGAGTATAGAAATAAAGCAAAAGTTGCTTAGAGAAGTTTTCCAGGACCCAAGAAGGCCAATATGTAATTTTTGTTTGAAAATTTTAAGGGTGGTAGTACCCTAATTGCTTTGAACTTGTTTGTACCCAGCCTTCCCAAATCTCGGGACGAGATTTATTTTAAGGGTGGTAGCCTGTCACATCCCAAGATTTTCCAAATCTTGTAATGTGAAAATAAATGAATAAAATAAAACCTTGTTTGATTTTCAGAGCCAGAAGGAACTTCCTGAATTCAATTGGAACTTCAAATCCATTTGAATAAAATAAAATCCTAAAGGGATTCTTAAAAGATAAATATTTAATAAAGGAAACTAAAAATATTTTGGAAATAGTATTTTGGATCTTTTAAAATAAAAGATTTGGTATTCAAAAGAAAAGATGGATTTAAATAAAGATTAATTTATAAAACCAAATTAAACCTTGGCCAAGCTTTGGAATTAAAAACATTTTATTCTAAATAAAATTAGCAAAGATTTATTTAAATGAATTAATAAGGATTTAATATCCAAGTTTTATTAATAAAGGTTCTATCAATTATAAACCATCAAAAACTACTAAAGTGATAAAACAACACTAAAGTGTTTGGCTTTATTTTAGATTTTAAAATAAATATTCTCAATAAAACAAACCCTAGTTGGTTTAATAATGAAAGTCTATTTTATTTAATTAATAATGGACTCTAAAATAAAATGTTATTTTGTTTTAAAACAAGTTCCCAAGTATTTAATATTTCCAAATAAAACCTACTAATTTGACTTTGAAAATATTTAAGTTCAAATAAAGAATTTGTTAATAAAATAAAACCCTATTTGGATTTAATAACTAAGTTCCATTTTATTTAATTATTAATGGATCCTAAGGTAAAAGGATTATTTTATTTTAAAACAAGATTTCCAATATTCTTTATTTCCAAATCAACCTACTGATTTAGATTTGCAAGAGTTTTCAAATGAGAATTATTATTAAATAAATCAAACCATGATAAATAAATAAAACTCCATTTTATTTAATTAAAGAGTGGATTAATAAAGTTATTATTATTTTATTTTGGACTTTTGACCATATTACTAAAACAGAACTAATTTCAATATTACAAGTTTGAGTGTTGTTTTATTTGATTTGGTTGATGTTTATTTGATTGGAAATTCAAAACAGAAATCAGAGATAGAAAAAGAAAAAGGATCCAGACAGAAAAAAATAGAGCAGCCCAACCATCTAGCCCAGCCGGCCCAACAAGCCCAGAAACAGCCCAGCTCCCTCACCCCGAAGGAAAACGATTCGCACGCGTTATCAAACCCACTGAGAGAATGACTGGTGGACCCTCCCCTCTTTTCTTTTCCCACTGACCAGCGGACCCCACTTTCCCAGCCGTCTTCTTCCTCGCGCGAACCACGCCTCTTCCCCCTCGCTGCCGTTGCAGGCCTTGATTCCGCGCGTTTAATGCCTTAACGCCGCGTTAATCCCTCGCCGCGACCACGCCCTTTTAATCGCCTCGCCCTCTCCTCCGTTTTTCCTCAGACACCACCTCCCCTCTGCCTCCAGGCCGCCCCAATTTCCCTCTGTGTCGCTGCTACTCCGACGACCTTCCTCGCCAATTCCGGCCAAGACTCACCGCCCCTCTTTCCCCTGACCAAACTCACAGCTTCCCCACTCTCAGGCGCATCTGTTAGTGCATCCAGCTCGACCGCGGGTACCCTGTAACCTCGCCTTCGACAACGACCACCGTCGCCACCGTCTGCCCCTTTTTCCGACGAGCTCCACAGGTAGATTCCGGTCACCCCTCTCCTCCCCGAGAACACGATGATGATCTCCAAGCTCATACGAACCTAACGGCACTTCCCGTTTGTCTTAGGGCGCCGTAATCCTCACCATCGTCAAGCACAGAGCACCGCCGTGTCTGTTTCTTCTCCGACGACGACTCCCCGGTAAACCAGACCGCCCCTCTCCTTCTCGATCACGCTCACAGCACCCCCGTGAACTCCTGCATCTAACTGCATCATTGTTTTGCTTCGGGATGATCTACAGCGTCGCCCTCGACCGCGGACAGAACCACCCGACGCCGACGAAGTCTCCGACGAGCAATCGCCACCGTTCCCGTGCGCCCCCTGCCTCGTCGACCACACGTTGAGCTTCCCCAACCAACTACGACCTCGGTGAGCCTACTCCCTCCCTCTCTTGCCTCCTATTTCACCCGCGCTGCCACTGACCGACCATCGCCGCCGCGCGCAGCCGACGAGCGCCGCCAGACTTTGGCAAGCGTGTTAGTAACCGTAGGATCTGGATCTGACGGATACGATAGAACGTTAACGAAGGGGTAAGTGATGATCCTGTGCCGCACGATCTGACTTGATCCAACGCGCCGCAGCACGCGATCCAGACGAATCGGTATCGACCAATCACGACGCGACGCGTGGCCTGTAATAGATCTAAAAACAGTTTTGAAATCAGAATTATTTGCAAACTTCAAACCCCTATAACTTTCAAACCACACGTCCAAAAATTACAAATTTTATATCAATGAAATCAGGAGAACAAGCCCTAGCTAACCATGGTCTTAGTTTTGAAAATAGTATCTGTTAGATTGATTGAAATTGCAGAAACATTTGTGTACTTGTTTAGAGTATTAAAATTGTTTAAAATTGATTTTAGGATTAAATCTTTTGCAAAATGGATTTGTGTGACCTTACTAACCCTAGGAACAAACCCATAGTGTTAAAAATGATTTTTGTGAAATTTAAAGTTAAATTAGTTAACTTAGTCATTTTCTAGCCTAATAAACTCATTGATTTTGTTATGGAAAATGTTTTTGCAAGGAAGACTTTGGAAAAATGTTATGGACCAAACCTACTGACCCAAAACACCAAGCCTTGCCAAGGGCAACTTACTTGGTGAAAAACATAAAGTCTTACTTTAAAAAGAATAATTTTCACCACATAAAATGTTGAATGGATTTTAAAATAGACTTTGGGCAAAACCTCTAACTAATGACTTTGCCATTTTGGTAAATGACCAATGTGGACCTTACAAAGTTTATAAACCTAGAAGAGACCAACTTTGCAATAGAACCCTCTTTTTACAAGACTTAGGAACCATTGCTTTGTGTATGTGAATTATTGTTTGAATGTTGGAATGCTACTTGATACTATGTTTGTTTGATTGACTTGTAGTGAAATTAGCAAAGTGTGAAACTAGCAAGATCAAGGAAGTGAACCCCCATTCCCTACCAAAAGGCAAGTTACACTATCATCTAAAGTCCTACTATTTTCATTATACTTAGTGGATTTGAAAACATGCATAAAAAATGATTTATACTTATGCTATGCTAAATCCTAATAGGATACCCTTACTTTCCTTAGAGAAAATCTTGTAGTTGTACATGCTTAGCCATGCTATATGCTATGTTTTGAAAAGAGATACATGTTGAGATTTACAAAGATTGAGAAAAGAACTTGTGTTTTACATAATAAAACAAGGACTCAATGAACCACCTAGGTGGAGGCTACTATAAGTTTTGGAGAAGGTGACAACAAAAGGGAACCATGTCTATGGCAATCACTTTGTGTTGTGCTCCAAAAGAAAACCACCTAGGAAACTTAGAGATCCAACATGCTTCTCCAATTGTGGCTTTCATGTACAACCACATGCTATTATGGCTCTGGCTTAGTCAATTACATTAGGAAGACCCATACATTGTCTTTAGTTACTGGACATGGGGATCTGGAATGCTTCATGGGGGCTGAAGACAAAGCTAGCAATGATGTATGGGAGGACCTTTTGGAAAGACTTCGTCACATTCTCAATCTGCCAGTACTCCATCTTGGTGAGCACTAATCCAGTAGGCCACTGGTGGCAACAAGATGGGATTGTGTCATGTGGGTAAAGTGTACTCCTTCTGCAGAAGTTAATAAAATCTAAGTACTTAGCCGTGTCCCCGGTTATGGACAATACTGAGCAACTAAAGTTTGAACTATGGGAGATCTCGACATTCCAACTTCTAATATAAAAACTTGATGCCTTGTGTGTCTACCAAGGAATTCAAAGAGATTTTGTAAAGCTTGTTGCACTTGGGGTTACCAAGGTGCTCAAGAGCATGATGTACTTGGGGCTTTACCAAGGAACTCATGAAATTTTATAAACTTGATGCACTTGGGGTTACCAAGGTGCTCAAGGGATTTTGACAAGGATTTGAACACTTGAGTTTCTACCAAGGAGTTCAAGGAACTTGGAAAAAGAAATTTGACAAAAGATTTTAAAATCTTTTTGAAAAAACAGGATAAAATATTGCTTTCTGCAAATAAGCCTTAAACTCTACTTAGCCAAATATGCATATAATGATAGGATCCACTCTCATTATACATTAAAGTGAAGCTTGCCAATACAATTCAAAATGTATTGACCCTTGTGGCTGTAACTTGTAATGTTGCAGGTTGATTGTTTAAAATGAAGATTGTTTGATTGACTAGGACTACAAAATCTACAACCAACATCTGCCTGTGGCACTTTGAAGATGATGGACCCATACTTAGAGATATTCCGCTGCAAATGTAATAGCCATATGAGCTATGTTTGATGTAATAAACATATGTTATTCCTGGATATAAATTTACATTATGACCTTTGTATCTTGATATTACATCTTAACTGTGGATGCTAGCTATTGATCCAGGGACTAGCATTGTAAACACAGGAGGGAATCAACCTTAATAGGATGGGACCTCTACATTAAGATACCAGAGTAAATCATTATTGTTTGACAATGATGAACCGACTATATGCAACGAAGCGATGATGGGCCCTGACTCCGTCAAATGGCTTGAAGCCATAAAATCCGTGATAGTTCCGCACACGAGAAATCAAGTTTTGAACTTGGAAGACCCTCCGGAAAGGTGTAAAAACCTATCGGTCGTTTTTGGATCTATAACGAAACAGACATGCATGTTTCACATCTATGAAATAGTCGACATGTCGTAAAGTATTTTATGACAATGTTCAAGGAGTTGACTATGACATGATTTGATCTTTCATAGCGATATTTAGTCTGGACGGATTAAAGTAGCAACCACTACATATAATTTGGTATATGGTAGATGAATAAACAAAACAAAGTTCTTATAATAGAATGGTTACCTAGGACGTGTACATGACACGATCCAAAGGGTTTTGTTAATTCAAAGGATGCTAAAAAGGGCATGCAAACTTCAATGTTTGAAGTAAGCATCGCGGAGTTGGAATCTTCACCGTAATGAAAAGGAGTTTTCATCAGGAGACAATGAAGATGCTTGCATTTGCAAGAAATTAAGTGGGAGCGCTGAGACATATTTCTAATACATTATGTGGAGGACATCTTGTTGATTAGAAATGATGTAATTTTTATTGACAAAGGTTAAGAATTTCATTTCGATGAAAAACTTAGGCAAAACCCGAATATTTAGCATGAATGTCTATAGTGGATAGACTGTGATGCTAATATGGTTGTGCCAAACGTACATATATGAGATATTGAAGGAGTTCAATATAGAAACAACAAGAAACGATTCTTGTCGCATGGAAAGGAATTGAATCAAGATTCAAGTGTATCGACACTTGATAAGTGAAACAAGATTCAAGTGCTTTGACACTTGATGAGTGAAATCACGAGAATGTTTTGATCAATCATACCATGATATGTACACATCCAGATATGTCCTATGCTCTAAGTGTTATGAGCATATACCAGAATGAATCATAAAACGATCATTGGACAATAGTAAGGAAATTCTTATGATCTTTTGGAAGAACTAAGAATATATTTGTGTAGAGGTGACAAACAATTACAAATAGTTCATTGTAAAGCGTTACATTGATACTAGTTTTGTCACAAGATACAAATTAAGTTTATCTCAATTTAAACTATGAGTGGCACAATGAAATGGAAAGAAAGTTTCCATGATGGATTTGGACGAAATCCATAGTTAAGACATTGTGACGAATACTACAACAAAAAGGGCTAAGTATATGACTGCTATAGTAGCAGCAAAGGAGGGAATTTGTGTCAAGTAGTTTGTTATCAAACTATGGTGTGGTTCACAACGGGCTAAGACTAAATATATATTGTATGACAATAGTATCGACATGATTTAACCCCAAGGAACTAAAGGTCTCACCAAAAGACCAAATTTATACAATGCCATCTCATTGGAGAATGAGTGATGCGTGAAGACGCAAAGACATGCAAATACACACGGACCT
This sequence comes from Avena sativa, assembly GCA_916181665.1. Classification (NCBI taxonomy): domain Eukaryota; kingdom Viridiplantae; phylum Streptophyta; class Magnoliopsida; order Poales; family Poaceae; genus Avena; species Avena sativa. Next base: position 434,730,297 of record OV702280.1, read on the forward strand.
GGAGCGTCAGATCCATAGATTATGTTAACCACTTGCAATTGTGTATATGGAACACCAGAAAGTCATAGGTGTTCAATACACAAAGTTTTCAAACTAGATTATTGTCTCTAGTGCAAGTGGGAGACTGAAGGGAATATGCCCGAGAGGCAATAATAAAGTAGTTATTATCGTATTCCTTGTTTATGATAAATGTTTATTTTGCATGCTATAATTTTATTACGGAAATGTTAATACATGTGTGTTTAATAAACAAATAGAAAGTTCCTAGTTATGCCTCTCTCATAAACTAGCTCGTTGATTAACAAGATGATCAAGGTTTCCTGATCATGGACATTGGATGTTGTTAATAACGGGATCACAACATTAGTGTAATGGTGTGATGAACATTCATCCGAAGTATAACATTACGATCAAATTCAATGAGTTTATATTGCTATAACAACTTACGAAGTGATCCTAATCCTTAGACCATGAGATCATGTTAATCACTAACACCGGAAGAGTTTCTTGATAACATCAAACGTCACACCGTAACAGGGTGATTATAAAGATGGATTCAGAACTAATAAAGTGTTATGTTGAGGCCCATGGATCGAGAGTGGAATTTTTTCATCCCGATGACGGATAGATATACTCTGGGCCCTCTCGGTGATATCACATTGGTTAGCTTGCAAGCAAGTGATTTGATCACTAGAATGTTATATCACGGGAACGAGAAAAGAGTGCATGTCAGTAACGAGATCAAACTAGGTATGGAGATACCTATGATCGAATCTCGGACATGTAATATATCGTGAAACAAAGGGATTAAGATACTAGCGTAAAAGGTTCACACGATCACAGAAGTCATCGTTGAATGTGTGGGAGTCAGTACGGATCTCCAGATCCCGCTTCTGATTATTGATCGAAGAGGGGTCTCGATCATGTCCGCATTATTCATGAACCGTAGGGTGACACACTTAAGAGACACCGACATCCATTTGGAGCAAAAGTTTCATGCCGAAAAGAAAAACAAGCGCAGGAATTTATTTCACTAGATACCGAAACAGGTTTTCGGGTGAAATTGCATAAAGTGGTTATGCATGTGAAATGAAATACTAGCAAGGGGTTATATGTGAATGTTTGTCATTAAAGTAATTGACAAAATTCTGAATAATTAAAAGGAATTTTGTTTAATGAGAGTTTGCATTAAATTTGGTGGAAATTTAATGGGAATTTGAGTGGGTTTTTGAGTGGAGGGAATTGAAAGGCATTTGAATGAGTGGAGTGTCCACCCACATGAATGTGGAAGAGGTGGGGGCAGCCCCATGGCTGGGCGCATGGCCCCTTGGGTGCCCCCCTCTCCCTATAAAAGGAGCCCCCTCCCTCTCTCTCACTCACACCTCCTCGTGAAGGATCTCTCTCCCCCTCTAGAATTTATCCCCCATGGTCTCGGACTAGCAAGATACATGTTCCCGGTGTCTTTTCGGCAAGAAAGAGTTGTGCTTCCGCTGCATCGCTGGAGCGAGGAGGCGGAGGTTTCTCGGTGCCTCGAACGTGTGTGCGAGCACGGATGCGCTGCTGTTTTGCGGCGCTAGGACTTCCTCTCGATCTTGAGATCGGCAAGAGATCATCTACATCAACCACGATTTTGGACTCGTTAAGCTTTGTCGGTCTTCAAGGGTATGTTCTCTACGGATATACATCCGCCCGTTGTTTGTATCTAGTAGATAGATCTTGGTACATAGTTGTTCCCATCATAGGAATTTTTTTTGTTTTCTATGCTGCGAACCTTACACGAATGTTGTGGTGAAAGTATACCACCTCTGCAGAGTGTCAAACTATTCGAATAGCCGTGTCTGCGGTTATGGACAGTTAGAGTGGCCATACTGTTCCGTCGTCAGATGTTTTCAAAATGACTTGTGAAATGATTCATGACTTTGACTTGACCACAAGAGGGTTGTGATATGAAATTCAAGTTCCCACTTAGGTGTTATAAAACTTTTAACTAGCTTTCTTTGCTTCTGAACTCAGTAGAGATAAATGTGGCTTTTTGCAAAATAACCCTAGAGCTTAGTACTTCCTATTCCAAAACCACTTCACTTTTTAGTATTAGTTTGCGAGTACTTAAAGAGTACTCATGGCTTTGTCCCTGGTTATTCCTGTGGCCAGACTATGAAGAGGAGTATCAGGAAGATGGACAGTAGGAAGGTTATGACAACTAGGATCATCTCCCATCGTCAGCATTGCCTGTGACCATGAAGATGGAGTCTCGCCTACGCTATCATTATTATTATGTTATTCCGCTCCTTGAATTGTATTAAGACTAGATCATGAGAGATCCTTATTTGTGTAAGACCTTATGTATGGTTTGTAATGGATGATGTACTATGATATTCAATCTGTTATATCTCGCAAAAATGGTAATCCTGGGATTGCGATGTATGGCATAACAGGCATCTGGGATTAAAAATTCGGGTGTTGACAGTCAAGCATCAAGACTTTCTTCAAATAAAATCAAGCTTAGTTTTTTGGGTGGAGATGATGTATGCAAAGACATGTGGGTTTCCATCATTTTCAAAAAAATCAACATCTTACAATCATCAGACATGTGAATCCATAATATAGATGATATAACATGATGCATGATCAACCTTTGTACAAGACACATAAGTTACATTTGCAGCTATAGTTTCCCTAGATATTTGTTAGTATAATTTTGTGTATATATTGTACCAAATATTATTTGTGTCGTTATTGATGTGTTTTAAACCATGTTAATGTACAAAACAACTTTTTTAGAAAACCGAGAGGGAGTAATGTGTAGCAGCAATGATTTCATGTTTTTATCCCATCGACTAAAAATAACTTGCATAGAAAGCAAACAAACACCATATATATATTTCATAACTCCAAACAACTCAAACTAAGAATATGATATCCATATTGCATATGTCTAATGAATGATAGACCTTCTCCTAGTACAAAAGTATTACATCCTTATTATAAGCCAACATGCCATATTATCTCATATTATAGTTTTAACCATTTCTTTATTGAAGGTATATCAAAAGCACATCGTGCATTTGCACACAGTAGCGCAAGTGCTATTCATAGTGCAGGCTCTATCACAACCAGTCTTCAACTCGTCGCATGCAACTTTGCATCTTTCAGTGGTGCACGCATTACCCAATGACGGGATAACATGTGACACACATTCTTTGGCATCTACAAAAAATTAACATGTGCAAAAATTAAAATTTTATGACCATAAGTTTTCAACCAAGATGCAAGAAATATATATTACCACTACAAATGGTACCTGATGCTACCACGAGAAAGGCAAGGGTCAGAAGTAGCACCAGTGTAGTCCTCATCTTGGATGAAATGTTTTGTTGATAGAAATTGTTGATGGTTGTTGGACTTGTGAGATGTGAAGATGAACACAAATCAGAAATGGTAAGATTTTTATAGATAACAACCTAGTAACATTAATTGAGGAATTCCACTAAGACAAAAACAATTAATTGTGATTAGAAGCATTAAGTGCATTATTTTTTTCCAATAAAGGATCATATATTAATACCAAGATAATAACATTTGTTCCAATTAATTATTTCATAGATGTGTACTTATCACTCAATGTAATGATGTGAAATTTTCAAATTGAATACTAGTTAATGGATTTAATGTCCTTAATGCACACCACACATATATGCTGATAATCTCTCATATTATCTAGGCACATAACCTAAATCTAGGAATTCCATTAAAACAACATATTAAATAATCATCGTGAAAGGATACAAAGAGATGATAATACAGGGCTTGGCCAGCTAGTTCTTATCTGCCGACACAAAGCTTGATTTTTAGGACCTTTTTGTATATTTGAATCTTGATTTTTTTACCAAAGTAGTCCATGCCATAGAATGGGGACATGGAAAGAAATACGTTTAACTATTGTCAATGTTTTCAAAAAACACAAACAATTGTAATTTTTGGAATGATTTTTCACATGTTCTTAATTTGCAAGAGTGCCTTGCACCTCTGAATATTTTCATAATTATAGAAGGCAACAACAAAGATGGATAAGGACACTCTAACCTTTTAGTTGGTGTTCTTTGCAAGCAAGACCAGAGTTATGTTGCATAGTTAGGCACACAAACAATATGTTTACTTACATCATTATCTTTGTAATTCTAAAATTCCACTAGTTGAAACTACTTTAGCTTTATACTTTTTAACAAAACTTCTAGCTATGTGAAAACGTTGCCACTAGTAACGAGAATACATGTACAATTGCAAACTAGGAGATCGAGTTGTGTATTAGTGAACACCATGTCAAGAACCCCTGACTTGTTGACGAGGTTGACTAACAATCCACACTACTCCTAGGAAAATGTCAGCCAGTGCTAGACCTTAAAAAATCAGGCCCGAGCCTAGCCTAGCCCAAAATAGTGAATGTATGACCATATTATATTAAAAATCATTTTGGGATAAAATTAAATATGAAGATCATGTATTTCATGCCTATTGGCCATCCATGCTAGACATGGACTAGAAAATCCATGAACGAGCCTGGCCCAAATGCTGGGCTTGAGGACAGACTTGTTAGGTCGGGCTAGCCATGCCTAGATCTAGTGTACACCATTGCCAAATCCACAATGAAGGCAGTGCTAAGAACCGTACACACAATCAATAGCACCACCCATGACAAGCTAGATCTTCTCCTCATGTCATACCCTGATTCACGGCATGAGCCTCCACTTCATCTCCTCCTACGACCTCTGTAGGGCCACAATGATGCTAGTGTCCAACTGTGGCACCCCCGGATCAACGATGGCAACAACTATGTGTGTACGAACTCATTGGGACTCTAAGTGGAGAGTGTTGTAGAAAGCTGTCTTTTTGCACATGGTGACTCGTGGGTTAATATCGAACTCTTTGGGAATTGGCTAGGAAACTTATTTTCTTTTCTTCTTCAGGAAATCTATAAAAAAAGTATTTTCCTTATGTCCCTAACTCTATCATGTGGTTGTCAAGCACAAGGTTTCATCTTAGTAAACTAAAATAAAACTATAAATAATTAAAAGTGAACAATCTATAACTTGGAAAGAAAGTAAAAACAATAAAGTAAAGTTCTTTTTGGTTGGTTGTTTGTTTTTTATGCAAGTAGTAAATGTGTTTTTGTATTTTTGGATTTAATTAATGTAGAAAATATAGAAGGCAATAAAATTATGTAGACTAGTCTCCACTATGCGCCCCCGGGCATGGCTGGTTGGCAAAACTATCAGGAAAGTGGCAACTAGGGTACCATGGACCGTCTTCTACTAGGCCCTTATAGAAGTGCAGCTATAGTATTGTGGGAAGGATCCCTCAGCAAGCTCGACGCTTCACGAGGACCGACCCTCGTAGGGACTCAAGGGGAATCCCCTTCGCGAAGCTCCCTCACGAAGAAAAATCATCTTAATCCCTTCAAGAGGAAAGGGAACTCTTGGCGAGGCCTCCCTTGCAAGGGATCCACGCGAAGCACACCAACATCACAAAGCCTAAGTCCTAGATACCACGTGGGACCACACGTGGGACCACACGTGGGATGAAAACGAAGATAAGGATGGCCATAGCTGGCAAAATTGTCCATGCTTGCCTCCTTTGCCCAAGGAAGGCATCTTCCCTTCCGCAAGAAAGGAGTGGACGATAGCTGCTGCCAGCAATGGTGGGACCACCCCTATCTAGTACATGATGAATGTGAAGGATGTAGAAAGGCGAACGTTTGTGATGTGATCAATGACACACTGCCATGGACCATGCCTAAGGTCAAAAGTAGATTTAGCCCACCTGCCCACTCTCTTATCGCCATGTGGCAACCCTTCTCGCCAAGATAATTCAGGAAGAGGACCGGGGCACCTATAAGAGGGGCAGTGCAGCAACCTAGAGGGGATCCAATCTTATTCTACCTGAGGAACCCTAGCTTCATCTTCTAGATAGAAACCCTAGATTTGATCACCTGATCACCACCTTGTACTATAAACCTCACTAGGCACTCTGAGCAATCTAGACATGCAGGAGTAGGGTTTTACACCGCACGGTGGCCTGAACTTGGGTAAACTACCCGTTTCTCTCTGTCATTCTTATTGCTCTTTACTGGCCGAGGTCACCGAGGGTTTTTGGAGATCGTGTTCAACCCCTAGTTTTTGATTCACCCTACTTCGTGAGGTACTCTAGTTCATTTGCAGGGATAATATCTGACATTTGGCGCGCTAGGTAGGGGTTGAGGCGCATCTTCCACTCCTTCATCTACATGGACGGATTGGAACATAATGAGCATGCTTATCGTTGATCTTCCCTCGCCGCTGCTTCTCCCACGTAGCCGAACCCCAACAACAATCCTTGATGTGCCAACGATGATCCTCAGTACCAAGAGAGTGGGCAGGAGACAACAAGGTGCACTCATTTGTCCCTGCAGGGAAGTCATAGCGAGCCCACACCTGCACCGCGTCTGTCTCCAGGAGCGGGCGCCACAACAACCCCACGCCGGAGGCCGCGCTGCTCATGGCGTAGGAGTTGCTTTGCTATCGACCTAACCTGACCTAGCACGACGCATGACTCATACGTATCACTGGGCTCGTCAACACCGTCGGTGTCGCGCCGACCCTCTCCCGCTCGACCGACGCAGATACCGCAAGCAGGCCAAGTCACACATGTATCTCCTCCACCGCTGCCTCCCCTCCACCACCTCCAGATAGAGGAGGCGTAGGGAACAACCACGCCATCCAAGGGTGATAATCCCCAAGTGCAGGAATCACTGTACAATTCAATAAGTATTTGAGTGTCGAACCCACGAGGAGCCGAAGGTAAACTATCTATTCTCTTAATCCCTATAACCCACTTATATAACCTTTTTTGCAAAGCTGGGAACGAAAGTGTGTGTGGTTGTTTTTGATACTATCTTGAAAACATGTAAAGTGCTCAAAGTCAATATTACAAGTAAACTATTGCAAGTAAAGTGGGTTAGGGAAGTAGGAGAAAGTTTCGCAAGGGAGCAATCAAGTGTTTAGGCAAATTGCTATTTTATTTGTTTGGTTGTCACAATTAGTGAAACACATGGATATATTTTTATTGTTTCTTATAGAGAGGAGCCATAGATAGGTGCCATTCTGTCTGCCTTCTCCTCTGCCAGCAAATATCATGGTGTCTTCTCTTCAAGCGAATTATTTCGCTTATTGGTGTTGTTCTTCTTGGCTTGATTTGGGATCACAACTGCAGGTAGAGCATAGCGAGCATCATCGTTGGCAGCGGCAAATTCGCTAGCCTTGGCAATCATTGAATTGAGATCAAGATTTCCCTTGTCCTGAGTGTGCTTCAACGTATGTTGGAGCAGGGATCCTATTTCCAATCCATCGATGAAGGAATCCATAGAGGTTTGATCGTGTACTCCCACGCATGAGTTTTCCATGTTGAGCCAACAAGACAAGTAGTTCTGAGATGATTCATCCTCCTCCTATACACACCCCTACAGGTGACCAACTATGTAGGGACGTTTATATGTACCCTCGAAGTTCTTGGTGAACGCTTCATGCATGTCCAACCAATTGTAGATAGATTTATCCGGCAAGTCGTCGATCCATTGTCGGGCGGTGCCACTGAGCATCAGTGGGAGGTACTTAACAATGACATTGGGGTTTCCCCTGCGATTTCTATCGCTTCGCCATAGTCCTGCAACCACGTGGCTGGCCTAGCTATCCCGTCATAGGGCCTGATAGTCTTTTCAATCCAGAGGCCCCTAGGTTAGTCCAACCACCATTGTAGGTTTTAAAGTCCCCACAATTATAATCCCCCGTTGGTTAACCATGAATTAACATAACATGCATATTTGATTCGGTTTCTGTCCAACTCCGTATATCCCTCATCCTATCATCATGCAACGGTGACAACCTTATGCATCCCCAGACATATGTACATAAGATCATCATAGAAGATAACATATATTTGTATGCAACCCACAACAAACTATTTCACAATTTCCATAAAGCATTCACTACTCAAACAAAGACATTGAGATACAATAGATCACGGGAAAACAATAGATTGCATCACACATCATGTTTGGCAAGATATTACATTAGGTATATGGAGATGATCTCGTTGTATATCGTGATGGATACGTGCGTCCCCAAGAGTTAGAGGCATCCACGGCATGGAGAAGAGTCGGCGCGCCGGCATGGAGGCGTCAGCGACCTCCTAGGGTCAATTTGATCCTGATGTCGCTTTAGTTTTTCTTCTATGTAATGCATCCGGTCTTCCTGATTTCTTGCTTTAATTTCCTGCTTTTCCTTTCTCCTCTTACAGCTTCTATCAGGATATTTCTTCCCGCCCACGAGAAACCCAACTATCCATGGTTTGGATCCTATTGTGTGTGTACGTACTGTGTGTTCTCATTCCCAAGGGCGAGTGTGAGCTCGTCATTCTCTCTATCGGGAATGAACCTCCCCTCTTTAATAACATTTACTGCATTTCTAATGTATTCGATGGGTATGGGATTTTCTTTATGTATTTTTTATATGCACTTCCCTTCTGAGTTCAACGTGCCCCCATGCCTGCAAAACCAATTCTTTACTCATTCGAGCCAATCAGCTGTCTTTGGAGTGACCCCTTCAGCATGCAGGTCGTCCTCAAGTTCCTTCCACTTAGGAATGCCAGCCCATTAGCCACCTTGCCCCATAGTATGGTGATACTTCTTGTTAGCAACATTTTTCTTATTTGGTTCAGAACTTTTCTGAGCTACGTTCGATTGCTTGTACAACACAAACTCATCCTAGTGGTATTTTATCTTCTCATATGCTCCATTGAAATCCTGAGTATTCTTTTTCATGATGAAGTCTAGGTGCAATCTGTTCTTCCAGTTGGTGAATTGCTGGGCCATCTTCTTAAGAGCCCACTACTTGACCTTTTCCTTCATGGCATTGGCATATTGATGGGCCTCCTCATCTGGATTCTGCACATTTGGATCCACCTCTACCATCGGTAGGGTAAAATTAACCATGAGCATCCTTCAAAGTAAATCTTTAACTTTGTCGCCGACATATTTAACTCAGGCCACCTTTGGATTATGCCATTCTCGAACGGTCATCGGGACGAAGTCCCTAAAATAGCTCCGCGTTGCGCTACAAATTTGTTTTTAATATGAACCAGAATCGTCGGTTTGCCGTCTTTAGCGAATTCTTCGATCATGCACCTTTCATGTTCTTCCAACATTTTGGACGCGCCTCGTTTGCTCTTTGCAGAATATTTGCTTGATCCGGATGGCTAACAGAAGAAAGAGCGTTAATATATGTATATAGACAGCAGATGGTTAATTAATTAATATTTATATGCACCTCGCTGAAGTATGTATTTAATGTTCCACCGGAGCCGTCGCCTTCTGCCTCACTGAAGCTGTCGGCTTCTCCCTCACCGAAGTCATCGGCTTCCTCCTCATTGAAGTTGTCTCTTCCAGTGATTAGAAGATCACCCTCACCAGAGTTGTTCAGAAACATCGAGACATCGATGTTCCCCGCGGATCATACCCTAAATCAAATCTTCCTTTTCTTCGTCTCTATTGTGTGGTGCCATATTTTCTGCAAAAGGGGAAAAGCGGATGAGTCGAAGCGGCTAATCGAAGAGGTTAGGTAGGCGATATTTGAGGGGATAGGGTGTCGTGGTTTGACGACAAGATCAACTTAAATATAACCCTAACACATGCTTGGCGATTTAAACGGGTCCGAGGGATATAAACCCTAATTCCGAGAATATATGGCATGCGTTTACACCCGTCCATTGTCCCTATATGGCGTGCGTTGTCGCGCCCGACCCGAAGACATTACTCTCCCAAACAAATGTGAAGGGATTGTCTTTGTGCTCACATGTCACATAATAATCCAAATGTATACATACACTACATAATAAATGTTAACACCCGGATTTTTAATCCCAGATGCCTGTTATGCCATACATCGCAATCCTAGGATTACCAGTTTTGCGAGACATAACAGATTGATACCATAGTTCATCATCCATTACAAACCATAATAAAGGTCTTACAAATATAGGATCTCATGATCCAGTCTTAATACAATCAACGCAACCGAATAATATAATAACGGTAGCGTGGGCGAAGCTCCATCTTTATGGTCACACGCAATGCTGACGATGGGAGATGATCATAGTTGTTGTAGACTTCCTATTGTCCATCATCCTGGTAGTCCTCCTCATAGTCTGGCCATGGGAATAGCCAGGGACAAAGCCATGTGTACTCTTTAAGTACTCGCAAACTATCACTAACAAGTAAAGTGGATCAAGTAGGAATACTAAGCTCTAGGTTGTTTTGCAAAAAGCGAGGTTTATCTCTAGCTGATTTTAGAAGTAAAGAAAGCTAGTTTATATGTTTTATAACACCTAAGTGAGAACTTAGTTTTTCATGTTCACAGCCCTGTTGTGGTCAAGTCAAATTCATGATTCATTTCACAAGTCATTTTGAAAACATCTGACGACGGAACAGTATGGACACTCCAACTGTCTATAACCGCTGACATGACTATTTGAATAGTTTGACACTCTGCAAAGGTGGTACACTTTCACCACAACATTCAATACATCCGTCAGGAATAATCCTGAATCACCATACTCAGTATGCGGATAATCAATCCTAACCTTTCAATTACACAACCTAGTATAGGCACCTCCCCTATGAGTTTGGCCTCCCAACCATGACCATATGTCATCTTGGGAACTTCACAGGTGGACAATTATCACGAGGTAGCCTCGTCTCAAACCTCGGCCGCAAGGGAACCCATACTAAGATATATAAACTTCCAGTCAAGCCCTACCCAAATTCGAGTATTGTGGTTGTACAGAAAAATTGGAATGGTATCGCATCCGAACACAACCATCAGTTTTATAATTGGAATGGTATCGCCTCAACATTTTCATCATCAAACCGTCAAGTGTTCATAACACATGTCAAAACATTTCATTAGAATGACTCATCATTCTAAGGTTTTCATAACAATTTTCACCAAGTATTCCCATCTAAAGTGATCATGTTTGATGCTTAGCACTAGCCACTACAGTTGGGGATAATCCCTGATGAGGGGTGATAATCAAGTGTGACTTATCCAGATCTAGATCTCATGCCTCAGTATGACATCTAGTTCTATCTATCTTAGGCCAAGTTTTATGCTCTTATGCTACCTCTAAAATCTTTCCCAAAATTCACTAAATACTAAGTTGAAGTAATAAAGAACTTTGATAAAGAAATAAAAATAATAAAGCTTGTAAGTAAAACTAGGATTTGGTATAATAAAGGGGTATAACCAAATATGCCTAAGGCATCTAGTTTTCATAGTTATCATGCAAGTGTTATCTTGCAAAGTTCTAGCTTTCTAAGATGGCTTGCATTAGATAGCGTGCTAAGTTAACTTGTATTGTGAGGCTTGCCTTGAGCAGTGCAGTGGTTGAAGTTCTCCTCTGCTTCCTCTTCGTAGTAGTCTCCTTCCTCTTCGTATCCTTAGTCGGTACTAGCGTCTATAATAAATACGAGGTACACAATCACCAAACAATACTTAAATACTTTTATTTGGCACACAAAGGTTCACACTAGATGATCTAGTGTCGTGGGAATGGTCACGGCAGATGCTGCAATCGGCAGCGAGTAGTAGAACGAGGGGCAAGGGCGGCCAGCCATCTGCGGTGCGAGATGAGGGCGGAGACACAGGGCTTTACCCAGGTTCGGCCCCCCGGAGGGTAAAGACCTACTCCTGCTAGATTGTATTATGGAGGTGGTACAATGAGCGAGCTCGGCGGCTAGGCGGCGAGTCGCTTGGGTGTATGATGGAACGTATCTCTACATGCCCCACAGGGAGGTTTATATAGGCTCACCTCCCCTAGGGTTTACATATCTCAACCGAATCAGTTAAGGCTTCGGTACTCGTTTAACCTAATCCAACTGGGCCTATCTACTCGCCTGGGCCTTCAGCTTCCAGTCGCTTGGATCCACGCCGAGCCTTGATCCAGTCGTCGTCCTGCAGCCCCACTCGCCAGTTCTTGGGCCAGTCGGAAACGTCCTGCTGGGTATACCCCGGTAGGCGCATCCCCATCAGTAGTCCCCGAGGCCGTCGTCGATTAGGCGTAGGTGGCTACTGGCAGTCGGAGTATACGGCTTCAGAGTAGACATCCAGTCGAATCGTCGGCGGGCTCCTGTATAAAGGAGAAAACTAATCATCCAGATCGCAGCTTTGGCGAGTCGAGTCGGCGCAACATTGTCAGGTCAGCGAGCCGAGTGGATGAAGTTGGACCGTTAAACGTGGTCAAACTAGCCGTTGGGGTAATCCAACGGTAACTTTTGGCGTAATCACCGCGTAGTAACGGCTCCCTGATTTGGCGGGTAAAAACCACTATATAAGGGGAATGGCAGGCGATCAGAGAACCACCTTCTTGCCATTTCCTCCGATTGCGCGCACTTTCGCCTCCCTTCGCATCGCGATCCAGCCGACCAGAAATCCTCCGACCCCCCACAAATCCTTCCGCCATCGCCCTCTCCACAGAACCTTGGGGTAGATCTAAGTGCACGAGGGCGCAAATGGCTTCCTTTGAGGAGGCCGGGATCCTGCGAGCCGGCTGCTGGCGCATCCCCGCGGCCGGAGAGGTGACCCTGAGCCCGCGAGAGAGGGAATTCATCTGCTTCACCAGTCATCTAGAACGGGGGCTAGGATTCCCCTCGTCCCTGTTCTTCCGGCGCTTCTGCGCCTACTACGGGATCCAACCATCGGATCTGGGTCCCCACAGCATCGAGCAGCTCGCCATCTTCGTGGCGTTCTGCGAATGCTACTTGGGCTGCCGGCCCTACTTCCCTCTATGGCAAGATCTGTTCCACGGACGGATCAGCCGCGAAGAGGCGGGCGGCCCAATGCTTGCCGCGGGCGGCCCAATGCTTGCCGCGGGCGGCCCAATGCTTGCCGCGGGCGGCCTAACCTTCCAGCTGAAGTCGAAGGCTTCGTTCTTTGACTTGATGCTCCCCGCCCAGGCGGCGAGCGACTGGAAAAAATCTTGGTTCTATGTTGCCGAGGCGACCCCGGAGGGTGAGACGGCGATCCCACGGTACTCCACCGACCGGTCTGAACCGCGCCGTCTTCAAGCCGGCAAGCTCCCTAGCGACCAGCGGATGGTTGTGGACGAGATGCTCCAGACCATCCGCGGTCTGAAGAAGAAGGGCCTCCAGACAATAAACTTGTACAACTGCTGGCTCGGGCGGCGGCTCGTCCCGCTGGCTTGGCGCGAGCACTACATGAACCAGTACACCGGCCGGGAGGACTCGACGAAGTCCTGCCTCGCCGAGTGGAAGCTCGAGGACTACACCGCAGCACTGAAGAAGATCACCCAGGCGGTGTACCTGGATGCACAGGCTGGGGTCGCCCCCTACACCGCAAAGCGTCCAGCCCCAACGGTAATCACCTCGCTTCATTCGCAGTCGCAGTTTTTGCAGTCGCGGTAATTCTAATTTCATCTTGCGTTTATTGCAGCTATTCCAAGTGGTGGAAGGATGGCTCCCGCCTTCGGACAACAAGAATTCGAGCTCGTCCGTCTAGGACATGGGCGAGTCGCCTCCCGCCAAGGGCGACGCCGGGAGCGATGAGAGTGACAGCGACGATGAGTCTGAGGAGGAGGTCGCCCCACTGGTCCGCAAGACCCGCGGGCAGCGTCAACGTGAGCTTGAGGCGAGCAAAAGCCTCAAGCATCATGATGACGACGAAGAACTTCCGGAGACCACCTCGCGCCGCCAGGCTACTCCATCGAAAAAGAAGAAGAAGAAGGAGAAGGAGGCGAAGGCCCCTCCGAAGAAAAAGACGAAACCGACGAGGCCAGCCTCGCCGCCGCGCTCGGCGAGCAGCTCCGACGCCCCCAGCCCGGCCAAGGACGAGGCGCCACCGACAGCAACCGCGCTGGACACGGCCGCTGTCGAGGTGCCACTGGCTTCGATGCCTCCGCCATTCGTCCTAGTTTCTGGGCTGGGGGATGTTTCGACTGCGGCGGCTTCGCCTCGCAGGGAGGCTCCTGCCGAAGATGTCCCAGAGGCTCCGGTTGCGGCCTTGACGACGAAGAAGCCATCCGTGTCTTGGGCACGTGACGTCCTGGAGATGGGGCTCAGCCGCCGACTGGGCCCTGAACTAGAGAAGCCGGCCGGCCTCCGCACGGGGCTACGCTTCATTCCAGTCGCCAAGTGAGTACACTCACCTTCCTTTGTCTTCCATAGCAGCTTGAATTATCTTGCTTACATGATTGATGTACAGGACCGGAGTGAAGAGGATGGGCCACCTGACTGTGGCTAAGGTGCCATCTGTCGTCAGCGAGGAGGATCCTTCCCGTAATAGGAAGGCGGACGAGGTCGTCGTCCCTATGGATGGAGGCAAGAAGGCCAAGGGCAATGACGTCGTCACGATTTCTGACGACATGGAGGTCGCGCCGACTGAAGCCATAACAGAGGCGGCCGCGTCCACGAAGGAGGGAGCTCCCTCGCCTGGAGAGGCCGAGCCGACCTCCTTTGGGGCGGGTGCCTCCATCGCGACATTCCCGCGCTTCATGGCCAAAGCGGCCGCGGCGAGTGGAACTTCGCCCTCGAGCCGTGCACCTGGGGTCGCCGATGCGGAAGTCGACCAGTGTCGTGGGTACACGCCAGCTCTCCTCGCGTTCGTGGACGCGATACAACTCCATGGCATGCTTAGCGCAGCCATCCAGGTATGTCCAGTCCCCGAGGATCAGGTCGGTGTTTTGCAGCGGTCTGATTCTTTTAGTGTCTTGTTATTATTTTTCGCATCCAGTCCCCGAGTGCGCACTCGCTGAATTTCAGCGGGTGGGCATTTAGGATTTCTTGATTGCCAGTCCCCGAGTGCGCACTCGCTGAATTTCAGCGGGTGGGCACTTAGGATTTCTTGATTGACAGTCCCCGAGTGCGCACTCGCTGAATTTCAGCGGGTGGGCACTTAGGATTTCTTGATTGCCAGTCCCCGAGTGCGCACTCGCTGAATTTTCAGCAGGTGGGCACTTAGGATTTCGCTTTGGTTGACTGTTTGAATTGTGTGCAGGGTCTGCAATGTGAGTCAGCTGACCGATTGGCAGCGAAACACCGCGCGGAGAAGGAACTGGCCGCCGTCCAAGAGGCGAATAAGGGGCTTGAAGCAGTTGTCGCGAAGGCCGAAGAGGCCCGCCAGGGACTTATCCCCGCGGGTGAGTTGGCGGCAGCGCAATCGGCACTGAGCTCGGCGGATAAGCGGATCGAGGAACTCGAGCGCGAGCTGAGGGAGGCGAAGGAGGAAGCGAACTCGGCGGATGGGCGAGCCAAGGCCGCTATTACCGCCGCCGCAGAGGATCGCAAAGTGTCCGACGCCCTTGTTGCTGGGCTCCATGACGACTATACTTCGCTTCAATGCTTCATCACGGATCTCTCCCACCCATTGATTGGTAAGTGTATCTGCCTCTGCCAATAACATGTGTTCTTTTGTGATACCCGACGTACTCATTGTTGTCTTCTATTCGCAGGTCGCATCATTGATAGCGCGGAAGAGGCGAGCTCGTTTGACGCGCGGCAGTGTGTGGCCACGCTCGTCGACTCGGCGACTGTCGGCGACATGCATCCGAGCCTACCTCCAGGAGATATCACCCACGAAGGTAATTCCCAGCGACCTCGTCGAGGTGTGGAAGTACTTGGAGAAGGCGCCCTCGGTCGTTGAATTCATGACGCGGTCGGCGTTTCGGCGCGGAGCAGCGACGGCGCTTAGCCTTGGACTTGCTCACTTCCCAGAGGACTTCGACCTCGATGACGTGACGAGCGGCTACCCTTCATCTACTGGCGCGGTGGAGCTTTCCGAGGTGCTCAAGTTGACGTACCGCGCCGCGATGTACTCGGAGCGTGTCTGGGCAATGGGCGACCTCCTTCCGTACCAGGAGACGATCGTCGCGCCCAACGACCCCGAGCCGCCGCACCGGGATTTCAAGGTCGAGCAGCCCTTCCGTGCGGCGATGGCGGGTGAGCTTACAACGTACCTGTCAAACCCATACACGCCGTTCATCCGCAATCACCGGGGTGCTGGCGAGTCGTCGTCGAAGCCTGCAGAATAGGATAGTTTGCCCTGGGGTGTTAGTAGCAGGTCTGCCGTATGGGCATATTTTGTAATTTGAGACAATGCGACATGCTATTGAATGAGACATCGTGTCTGTTTTGGGATTTGTCATGTGTTTTGTGATTGAGGTTTGAACGAGTCCCCGAGCGCGTCCGCCCTTTTGTGGGGTTTACCTCGTGTGTGATATGTTTGTTGTTTTTGAATGTTTTGTTATTGTGGTCAACTCGCCCAGACTCGAAGAGCCAGTCGCTAGGCAACTCCCTTGAGCGCTCTGTACTTTGCCGTTTTCCCTTGCCCGAACGAGGTCGGGTGGCCGAGTCCCCGAGCGTGGTACTTGGTTGTTCCAGGCGCGACTCGAGGGTGGGTGAGGACTTGGCGCGTTAGTTTGAGCGCATCACTCCTGCCTGGCCCGTGGGGTCAGTCGTGTGGCGAGTCCTGGGCATGCTCTCATACTTGGCGTTTTCCCGAGCCGCTCATGCTGAACTGGTCATCAGTCCCCGAGCGTGGTATGTGGCCGTTCGAGTCGCCATGTCAAGGATGCGGAGGATCGTTGGTCGCTGTGAGAAGGGAAGGCAGTTGTCTTGGCTCGTAGAGCCAGTCGGGCTAGGCGACTCCAGTGGGGCTCCGGGTAGGCGTTTTTCGTGGACGATGTACAACCTGGGGTGACCCAGTGCTTGTGCATCGCACTACTTAGCCATGCCGATCGCTTGACCAAAGGTTGACTTCTGCGGTTAGCTTGACGATGTTATTACGAGTGCGAGTGGCACAAGACACGGAGAGTAGGCGCAATTTGCGATAACCGATTCTTTTTATTTCATAGCGACTGGAGAGTACATATGCGGGTTCTAGGAGTAGAACTTCCGTAGGAGGTTTACATTCCATGGTCGCTTGACGTCGAGTTCGCCGTCCCCGCGGACGTCGATGAGGTAGTAGGCGTCGTTGCCAATTACTCGCCCGATAGCGAATGTCCCTTCCCACGGAGGGGAGAGCTTGTGCATGCCCTTCTTGTCCTGGATGAGGCGCAACACCAGGTCGCCTTCTTGGAAGGTGCGAGTTTTCACCCGCCGGCTGTGGTAGCGGCGGAGTCCCTGCTGGTAGATGGCGGTGCGTGACCGAGCGAGGTCACGTGCCTCGTCGAGTTGATCGACTCCGTCTTGGCGGGCGAGTTCGTTTGCAGCCTCCGTGTAGTGGACGACCCGTGGCGAGTCGTGCTCGAGGTCGGTGGGCATGACTGCCTCGGCGCCATATACCATGAAGAAGGGGGTGAATCCTGTCGACCTGTTGACCGAGGTGCGGATCCCCCAGATGACAGAGGGCAGCTCCTCGACCCAGCACCCGGCGGTGCGCTCGAGTGGTACTTGGAGTCGCGGCTTCAGGCCGTGGAGGATGCTTTGGTTGGCCCGTTCCGCCTGGCCGTTGGATTCCGGGTGGGCGACCGACGCGAGGTCGAGCCGGATGTGGTGCTCTTCGCAGAATTCGGCCACGGCTCCTTTGGCGAAGTTGGTGCCATTGTCCGTGATGATGCTGTTTGGGAACCCGTAGCGATATATGAGCTCGCGTAGGAATTTAATGGCGGTCTTCCCGTCGCATTTCTGAACTGGCTTGGCCTCCACCCACTTTGTGAATTTGTCGACCGCGACCAGGAGGTGGGTGTAGCCGGAGGGAGCCTTCTTGAAGGGGCCTACCATGTCCATGCCCCACACAGCGAATGGCCAGGTGATGGGGATTGTTTTGAGCGCTGAGCTCGGCACGTGCGTCTAGTTGGCGTACTTTTGGCACCCGGCGCACCGCTGGACAATGTCGACAGCATCGGCGTGTGCGGTGGGCCAGTAAAAGCCATGCCGCATAGCCTTGGCGACCAGAGAGCGGGCGCCGGCGTGGTGGCCGTAGTCATCGGAGTGGATATCGTGGAGGATCTTGCGTCCTTCGGCGGGTTGGACGCAGCGTTGGAACACGCCGGTGACGCTGCACTTGTGGAGCTCGCCGTCGATGATGGTGTAGGACTTGCATCGGCGGGCGATCATTCAAGCGTCCGTCTCGTCTGCCGGCAAGGTGCCGACCTCCAGGTAGGGGATGTAGGGCTTGGTCCAGTCGTCTGGCTCGATGACGAGTGCGACCAGGGCTGCCTCCGGCTGTAACGGGACTCCGATGTCGATCTCCCTCAGGGGAGAGACTGATGGCTTGGTTATTGTGTCGAGGAAGACATCGGCGGGTGGTGCGAGTCGAGCCGACCCAATGCGAGAGAGGGTGTCGGCCTCCTCGTTCTTCCGCCTGTCGATCCACTCGACGGAGTAGCCTGTGAAGTGTCCGCCCAGCTTGTCCACTGCTTGGCAGTACGCCGCAATGGTTGGGGAGACGGCGTCGCAGGTGCCAGCGACTTGCCCCACGACGAGGTCGGAGTCTCCGTAGCAGCGTAGGTGGTTGACATTCATCTCCTTGGCAGCTCGCACGCCGTGGAGCAAGGCCTCGTACTCGGCCATGTTGTTGGTGCAGGGTGTGAAGTCGAGGCAGAGGATGTAGCGGAGCTTGTCGCCCTTCGGTGAAGTTAGCACGATCCCTGCGCCTGCGCCGTCCGCGTTCTTGGAGCCGTCGAAGTGCAGGCTCCAGTAATGGAGGTATGGCAGCTTCTCTGGCTGCTGGGCCTCTTCCCAGTCGGCGATGAAGTCCGCTAGGGCCTGCGACTTGATCGCTTTTCATGGCTCGTATTTGATGTTGTGGACGCCGATCTCGACGGCCCACTTGGCGACCCGCCCGGTCGCCTCGCGGTTGCGGATGATGTCTTGCAGTGGTGCTGAGGAGACGACCGTGATCGGGTGCTCCTGGAAGTAGTGCGGCAGGCGCCGCTGAGCTCTGAAGACCACGTATACCAGCTTTTGGTACTGCGGGTACCGTTGGCGCGACTCGGTAAGGACCTCGCTGATGTAGTACACCGGTCGCTGTACTGGGCACTCCTTTCCTTCCTCCGGTCGCTTGACGACCATGACGGCGCTGACGACGTGCTCGGAAGCCGCGACGTAAACCAGCATGGGTTCTTTGTCGGCGGGGGCGGCGAGTAGTGGTGCGGCGAGTAGCACCTTCTTGAGGTCGCGGAGCGCGTCATCCGCCTCCTTGTCCCACTGGAAGGTGGGGTTCTTGCGCATCAGGCGGTATAGGGGCATCGCCTTTTCGCCCAGGCGGGGGATGAAGCGACTGAGAGCCGCTACTCGCCCGGCCAGTTTCTGGACGTCGCGCAGGCACTCGGGTTTGCTGAGCCGGGCGATCGTGTCGATTTTCATGGGGTTCACCTCGATCCCTCGCTTGGAGACGACGTACCCCAGTAGTTGTCCTGCTGGTACACCGAAGGTGCATTTGCCTGGGTTAAGCTTTATCTTGTATTTTCGCAAGTTGGCGAATGTTTCCGCCAGGTCGGCGAGTAGGTCACCCTGGCGAGCGGACTTTACGACCACGTCGTCGATGTAGACATGGATGTTGCGGCCAATTTGGCTCGCGAGGCACTCTTGCATGCACCGCTGGTAGGTCGCCCCGGCGTTCTTGAGGCCGAAGGTCATGGCGGTGTAGCAGAAGGCTCCGAATGGCGTGATGAACGCCGTCTTCTCCTCGTCTTCGACGGCCATTTTGATCTGGTTGTACCCAGAGTAGGCGTCGAGGAAGCATAGCGACTCCAAGCCCGCGGTGGAATCGATTATTTGGTCGATCCGCGGGAGGACGAACTGCTCCTTTGGGCAGGCGCTGTTTAAGTTTGTGTAGTCGATACACATCCTCCAGGTCCCGTTCTTCTTCTCGACCAGGACTGGGTTTGCCAGCCACTTGGAGTATTTGATTGGCCAGATGAAGCCTGCAGCGAGTAGACGCTGCACCTCCTCGACGATTGCTCGGCGGCGCTCTTCATTGAAGGGCCGCAGCGACTGTTTGACGGGTCGCACTTTGGGGTCGGCGTTTAGCTTGTGCTCAGCGAGCTCCCTAGGGACACCAGGCATGTCAGAGGGCTTCCATGCGAAGATGTCCCTGTTCTCACGGAGGAACTCGATGAGCGTGCCTTCCTATGCTGGGCTCATGCCCGTCTCGATCGTCACCGTCTAGCTAGAGTCGCCTGGGACCAGCTCGACGGTGCGGGTGTGCGTCGTTGCCTCGAAGGTTGAGGTGTTTGCGCCCTCCGAGTTGGGATTCTTGAGTATGGTGGGGTCATCGTTGTTGACCCCGCTCGCATACTTGGCGAGCTCATCGGCGTGGTTGGTCTCCGCCACGATGACGGCTTCAGCGAGTTCGGCTCCTTTGGCCTCGCACTCGGTGGCCATGTCGAGGTCACCGTTGATGGTGATGACGCCGCACGGCGCGGGGAGCTTCATCGCGTTGTACGCGTAGTGGGGCACTTCCATGAACTTGGCGAACGCCTGGCGCCCCAGGACGCAGTGGTAGGGGTTGTCGAAGGGCACCAGCTCGAAGACGATCCACTCGGTGCGGAAGTTTGCTGGTGTGCCGAAGGTGACTGGCAGCGTGACCTTGCCGATCGGGTACGCCTTCCGACCGGGGACGATGCCATGGAACGTGGTGTGGGTCGTCTCGATCATCGACTGCGGGAGCCGCATCCGCCTGAAGGTGTCCAGGTACAGGATGTTGATGGAGCTACCGCCGTCCATCAATGTCTTGGGGAGCCAATAGTCGCCGACCTTAGGCTTGACCACCAGGGCGACTTGACCTGGGTACTCGATGCGTGGCGAGTGGTCTTGGCGGCTCCAGGTGATGGGCTGCTCCGACCAGTTGAGGAACTGGGGAACGTCCACCTAGGCCACCGTGTTGACGGCGACGGCGCGGGCGATGACCTTCTTCTCGCGCTTCGTGTTGAAGCCTGTGAAGGTATGGAGCGATCCGGCCACTTTGCCGAATTTTCCGCCGTTTGGCGGGTCGTTTTCGGGGTCCTCTCGTGCTCGCCGTGCCTTCTCGATCTCCCTGAGGGTGTGGCAGTCGGCGGTTGTGTGCGTTGCGGGCTTCCCTTCCCTGCTATGAAACGCACACGGTTGGTTAAGGAGGGCCGCGGGGTCGAACCTTGGCTTGGCCTTGTAGTTGCCGCCGTCGCGGCGTTGTCCTCCATCGCGGCGGAAGCTCTTAGGCTCGCGTTGTGCGTGCCCGGCGTTGGCGACGAAGTCGACTCGCCCGTCATTGCGGCGCTTGCCGGTGAGGCGAGTGTTGCTGTAGCATAGGTCGGACCGTCGTCCGCTGTCGTTGCCGCTCGTGCGGCGTTGACCTCCTGACTCGTCGTCAGTTTCCTGGTTTGGATCTTCCTCCGCGTACCGTTTGGCGATCTCGAGGAGGTCCGGGATGTTGTCGAGTGTGCGAGAGTGTCGCTAGAGCTTGGCGACCAGGGGCTCGTAGCGGCACGAGGTCTTGAAGTAGTGGATCGCGGTGTCCGGGTGGATGCCGACCGCGTTGTACCAGAGTTCTTGCCACCGTTGGACCCAGTTGCGGGTCGACTCGCGGGGTCCCTGGACGCATCGCTCCAGGTCCTCGATGGTGGTGGCGCGGGTGTAGGAGCACTCGAAGTGCCTAACGAAGGCGTCGCGCATCTCCTCCCAGGAGTCGATACTGTCCTGGGGGAGGGTGTTGATCCACTGCCTGCACGTCCCCTCCATCATCAGGGGGAGGTAACGGGCGGCTAGCAGGTCGGTGTGGCCTGCGATCCCCATCGCCATGAGGTATGTATCGAGCCAAACGTCGGGGTCGTACGAGGGGTCGTACTTTTCTATATCCTTCGGCGCCTTGAAGTTTGGCGGGTACTTCTCGCCTCGGATCATTGGTCCGAAGCACTTGGGGCCGAGTCGACTGAGCGACCCCATGGGCTCGCCGTCGCGGCGATTGGTCAGGGTGTGTCGCAGGTCATCGGGCTGGCGTGCGCGCCAGCTTTGGTTGTTGATGATGTGAGTGCGGGCGTCGATGGGTTGACCGTTGGCGGCGACGAAGTTGGTCGCTGGCCAGGGGTCATTGGTGGAGAGTGTCGCGTTCGCGGGTCGGTGTTGGAGCTGCAGTGGCTCCGGTGGCAGGCAGTTGAGGGTGTTTGCCGCCATTGGGCGGCCGCTTGAGGCCGCTCTGCTTCCCGAAGAACGCGAGTTTACTCGACCCTGCGAGTCGGCGCCCGCGTTTTGCTGCTCGACGGCCTTTGCGAGCAGGGCCCTGACGTACTGGATCTGTAGGGCGCCGTCGCCTGTGGTCGTGATGTTGTCGGCTGCTGCTCGGCCTGCCACGAGGTTGTCCATCGGGGTGGAGAATAGTGGGAGGCCGTTTGCGTCTCGCTCCCGTGAGGAGACTACTATCCGCGGCTGGTCCCTCGGAGGTGTGCGGTTGGGCGGAGGTGGGGCGCCCATCGCCGTCGACCCTGGCGGGGGTCAGGCGCTTCCTCCTGGTGGCGCGTTCTCGCAAATCGCGCACTCGGCCACGCGGGCCGGGTCGTTTTCGTCATCGAAGTTCAGGGCGTGCCCCTGAACGGTGGGGTTCAGGCGTGACCTGATCCGCTGCTGATGGTAGCGCGATAGTTCCCGCGCCGTCACCTGCTCGAGGCGAAATTTTTCGCGCTCGGCTTGTTCCTTGCGCACCGCCTCCGCCAGTTTCAGGCGTAGTTCCTCGACCTCCGTCGTCGTGGCGTTAGGAGGAATTGGGGTGGAGAAGGGGTCCTCCGGCGGCTCGGTGCCGGTCGCCATGTAGGTTGCGGCGTGGCGACCGGTTCCGTCGCGGAGGTCGGCGGAGTTTTCCGATCCGGAGTCGAATTCGAAGATCCCGAGGATGGAGGGGTCCTCGAAGTCTCCCACGTTGGAGACCTGGGTGATGGAGCCCGCGGGTGAAGCCGCGGTGATGGACCCGGCGAGTGACGCCGGGGTCGCCGAGTCGTCGTCGTCGTTGAGGGCCGCCTCTTCTGCGGCCGCTGAGTTTTTGGCCACGTCGACGTGGGCCGAGTTGTACTCGGAGGCGAGGCGATGGATCGTGCGGATCTGGCTCTAGGAGAGCCGATCGCGTGGCGGCGACTCGTGGATGCGAGCCAAGTCCTCCGAGACGATGACGTCGGTGAGGCCGACGAAGAGGCTGATCGTGCCGACCGGCAGGATCACGCTGCGCGTGACGGGTCGCGCCGCCGGGACGTAGCTGCTCGGCAAGATTTCGAGCATCTCGCCGATCGCTATCATGCGGCCGGTGGCGACCGTCTCGTTGATGGGCAGATTGGATCTCGCCGCAGAACACCGGCCAGACCGGCCAGGCCCCACGGTGGGCGCCACTGTCGTGGGAATGGTCATGGCAGATGCTGCAATCGGCAGCGAGTAGTAGAACGAGGGGCAAGGGCGGCCAGCCATCTGCGGTGCGAGATGAGGGCGGAGACACAGGGTTTTACCCAGGTTCGCCCCCCGGAGGGTAAAGACCTACTCCTGCTAGATTGTATTATGGAGGTGGTACAATGGGCGAGCTCGGCGGCTAGGCGGCGAGTCACTTGGGTGTATGATGGAACGTATCTCTACACGCCCCACAGGGAGGTTTATATAGGCTCACCTCCCCTAGGGTTTACATATCTCAACCGAATTAGTTAAGGCTTCGGTACTCGTTTAACCTAATCCGACTGGGCCTATCTACTCGCCTGGGCCTTCAGCTTCCAGTTGCTTGGATCCACGCCGGGCCTTGATCCAGTCGCCGTCCTGCAGGCCCACTCGCCAGGTCTTGGGCCAGTCGGAAACGTCCTGCTGGGTATATACCCCGGTAGGCGCATCCCCATCATCTAGCATCATCACAATTGACACATGAAATAAAGACCTACTTTTATTTATTTTAGTTTAGAAAAGTAATTTCTACTCATTGAAAACTACTTAAGGTTAAATATTCTCCAATTAAAATATGGGATCATGTTGACACATGTCATTACCACATATTTTAATACTTGGGAATGTGATTTAAAGTGGTGTCATAATTTAATAAGGTTTAACCTTATTATTTTAATTAATTAAAGTGACTAGAAATGCCTATGGGCATTCTTTTATTACATGTCCATTATTACTGCAAGTAAACCTAGATATTTTTATATACTCAGAAAGGACTTGTCAAATGTGATTTTTGAGAGTTGAAATCAACTCAAAAGCATTTATGGTTGATTTTTGAAAAATGTTTAAATGAAAAAAAGTCTCTGCCTTGTTATTTTTACTATAGGTGATCTATAATTTAAAATGGTTTGAATCCAACGGGCTTGGATTAAGAATTTCAATACCTTTCTAAAAAAATTGGTGTCATGCCATTTGGTTCAGTAAAACTCTCTGAATTGATTTTTAAAGTTAATGTCTGAACTAGGTTGAATTAAAATAGAAAATATCTATTTGAATCTACTGGTATGAGCGCGGGAACTAAACTAGGACAGCCCACTGTGCACAGCGTGCGCGGGCTGGTTTAAGTGGTGTGCCCACTCCTCAGTGAGACAGGGGTGCCGAAGGGGTATGGGATGGTTTTGACCGTAGGATTAGATTCAAGATCAACGGCTCACGGCCATCGTCCTCATCAGAACAGGACACGACGGGGACGAACCCTAGCACGGCCAGTGAGGGTCGGGGGAGGATCACCTGGCCTCTGGCGAGGGTCGGCAACGGGGCAAACGAACGAGGCGGCTCCGGCGGTTCCCCTAGTACTGGTAGCTTTTCCTGGGGTGGCCTGAATCGACGGTGCCCTTCTCCTCCAGCAGTGGCGGGCTCCGGCCAAATTCTGGCAAGGGAGGCTCGCCTTGCTCCGGGAAGAAGTAGGGGAGGATCAGTGAGGAGTGATGAGTGTTGGAGTGTGGAGAAATGGTGTGGGGAAGGGGTGGCTCGGGTATGCACGGCATGGTGCAATGGGTAGGGTTCTAGTGATTTCAATGATGTGGTTGTCACTGGGGGAGACAAGGGTGAGCAAAGGGAGACAATGGTTTGAATGGTCACTGCTCAAAACAGTGAACATTTGGCCAATTTATTTGTGTCTCCCAAGTGTTTGATGAAATGGCCGAAAGAAATTTATATTTGAATTTTTGGATGAATTTTGTTGAGTGCACTGGTCACATACTTGATAGTCTCTGGTTGTTTGGATTTGTCAAGGTGAACTGGTTTGGTTGGGTTTTGAGAAATGGTGATCTTCCCATATGAACTAGATTGAATTTTGAATTGTCCTTGGCATAGATTTGCAAAATGTTTCTGTGGGTTTGCAAGGTGGGATTGGGTTCACTTTTACTTGGTCTAGAAAGGGGTGAAAAGAATTGGATTTGTTTCTGTTAGAGATCTTGGATTAGAATCACTCAAAGTGGTCTAGTGGTTAGTTTTGGTCAAAATGACCATTAGCTCATATTGTTTATACTTGAATTTCTATTGATTTGATTCTTCTTGGAAATGATTTAGATGATGTTGTTTTCATCTTTGAACCAATCCTTGCCATTCATACCAATCAAACAATTCCATACAAGAATTCATGCATTCATCACACACACATGCATTCATATTAATTTTAATAACAAAAGTTTTTGTTAAGCCTAAACTTGGGTGATTAGAACTTGATAATCTTGATTAATATTTTTGGGATGTTACAAACCTTCCCTCCTTAAACAAAATCTCGTCCCGAGATTTGAGAAAAAGAAAACTAGGATTTAAAGAGATCTGGAAACTCAGTCCTAATGTAATCTTCTCGCTCCTAGGTAGCTTCTTCTTCAGTATGGTTACTCCACTAGATCTTGAGAAACTTGATACTCCTGGTTCTGGTGGTTCTGAAGGATTCCTCCAAAATACGAATGGGTACATCGGGATATGTCAGGTCATTGTTGATCTCTATGGTTCTGTGATCAATATTATTGAAAACTTCGGTCTTCTCTGGGACTTCTAGGCATTTGCGAAGTAACGAGATGTGAAACACATTATGCACGGATGACATCTGTAAGACCCCACCTTTATAAAGGTAAAGGTCCATGTGATTGCAATACTAGTCCCTGGATCAATTCCTAGCATCCATAGTTTAAGATGAAATACACAGAAACAAAGGTCATTATTACATCATCATTCCATAGAGAACATAGTCTTTTACAACTCCATAGCCATAGGCTAGTACAAGAGTTTAACTTAACAATATAAATAAAAGTCTTCATCTTCATGGGCCACAGGCAAGCATGTTGAGTGTAGACTCATAACCCTAATCCTCATCAGAGTAACCTGCAACATCACAAGTTACAGCCACAGTGGGTCAATACATTGGAATAGTATTGGCAAGTGATACCTTAGTAGAATAATATTATCTAGCTTCTACATGAATTTGTCTAAGTGTAGCTTAGGCTTGCTTTGCTCAAAATAGGTTTTACCTATCAGTTGAAAACACTAAGTTTTTGTTTGGCAAAAATTCCCAAGGAACCACCAATAGAAATTGGTGAACCTTCACCCTTGTTCAACCACAAGTTTTAAATTAGAAAATTGGGATGAGGAGATTCTTGATAGCTTCCATGTCTTGATGCTCAAATTGTCCATTACCGGGGACACGGCTAAGTACTTAGTTTCTTCCTTCTGCAGAGGTGGTGCACTTTCCCCACAAGACTTGATTTTCACCAAGACATGACCTTTCAGAAGCATTCCCTTAGACCAAAATGGACGCGCTCCAAACCTATCATCTCCTACCACCAATTGTCCATTTGGCTAAGTTATTGCAACCTTTATGATCCAGGCAGAGCCCATAATGCCATGTGGCTGCACTAGAAGCTTCTTAACATTTGGCATCTCAAATCCCTTTGTTCCTGGGTGGCATTCCACAAGTGAGATACACAGGGTAGACCATTTGAAAATGGGCCATGGTAACCACTCAAACAAAAACCACCAAGCAATTACCAATCCACCTAGGTGTTTCATTCACTTAGATGTTTTATTAAGGAAAACATAAGTCCAAGACTTAGAAATATTTTCCATAGCATGTGTATATAAACCACCCTTGGTTGCTATTAGCTAGGCTAAGCATGGCAATTGCATGTATCTTAACTTAGAGAAACTCTAACAACTCTACAACTACTAGGATTTCCCAAGCATAGCATATAGATACTTAGCAAAATTATCATGCAAGTTCTATACAAAATATTTCTAATGCATAGTCAAAATATTGGGACAAAAGTATGAAGCACCACTTGCCTTGGTAGTTGGGGGAGTAACAACAATCCTCAGAGTCACAATCACCACTAGCACCAAAATCTACACATAAAATGATAGCACCAAATTCACATATCAAATAAACAATCAAAAATATATGAATGCATGCAAATGACATGTGATGATTTTTCTAAACCAAACAAGACAAGTGAAATACTACTGAACAATAAACAAAATAATTATACACCAAATAAACTTAATTTGGCCTTTAAAACATTTTCCATATAATTTTTATACACAAAATAAGCCTACAATTGTCTCTGCAAAAAAACTAAGTTTACAAAATCAATTCATTAAACAAAGTGCATGGTTGGATATAATTCTTTTTCCTGATTCCATTGATATAAAATTTTCAAAATTTGGACATGTGGATCAAAAGTTATGAATTTTGCAAATTTGAACATCTAATAGAAATGATTCTGTTTTTAAATTAAACTACAGGAATAACATAATTTATTACATCTTACATAGCTCATTTGGCTATCTCATTACAATGTAGCATAATAGGGGTCCTTCATCTTCAAAGTGCCACAGGCAGACATGTTGGTTGTAGACTTGTAATCCTAATCAATAAACTTCGCTAACATCAAACAAACCTGCAACATAATAAGTTACAGCCACAAGGGTCAATACATTTGAATTGTATTGGCAAGTGATACTATGGTAGTATAGTGGAGTCTATCATCTATATGCATTTGGCTAAGTGGAGCTTAGGCTTGCTTTGATCAAAATAGTTTTTCCTTATCATTTGAAAACACTAAGTTTTGCTTGACAAAAATCACCCAAGGCATCCCCCAATAGAAATTGGTGATCCTTCAACCCTTGTTCAACCACAAGTTTTTTACTTAGAAATTGGGATGAGGAGATTCTTGATAGCTTCCATGTCTTGATGCTCAAATTGTCCTTTACCAGGGACATGGCTAAGTACTTAGATTTTACACTCTGCAGAGGTGGTGCACTTTCCCCACAAGACTTGGTTTCACCAAGACAAGATCTTTCAGAAGCCTTCCCTTAGACCAGAATGGACGCGTTCCAACCTATCAATCCCCTACCAACAACTGTCCATTTGGCTAAGTTATTGCTACCTATATGATCCAGGCAGAGCCCATAATGCCAAGTGGCTGCACTTGAAGCTTATCAACATTTGATATCTCAAATCTCTTTGTTCCTGGGTGGCCATCCACAAGTGATATACACAAGGTAAACCATAGAAATGGGACTTGTGGACCACTCAACACAAACCATTCCTTCCATTCCACCTAGGTGATTCATTCACTTAGTTGTTTTATTAAATAAAACACAAGTCCTTGACTTAGAAACTTTCCATAGTATGAAAATAATCCACCCTTCTTTTCTACTAGCTAAGCTAAGCATGATAGTAGTAGGAATCTTAACTTAGGAGAATTCTACTAAGGTTTCATCTACTAGGATTTCCCATGGCATAGTTTACACTTAGCAAAATTCCTTGCAAGTCCTACTTAGAAATATCACTAATGCATAGTGAAAATAATGGGACAAAAGTATGAAGCATCACTTACCTTTTTGGTAGAGAATATGAGTTCACTCTTTGATATTGCAATATTCACACTCTTCAAATCACTACAATTCAATCAAACAAGCAATATTTCAATCTACCAATCAAGCATCATCACATAAAATAATAGAAACAAAACAATGCATGCAAGCATGCCAAACATTGTTTTATTTACAAAAGTGGTTTATAATAGGTTATAAACATTCTAAAACACTTATTGGTCATTTTATAAAGTGGCAAAACTATTTGCAAAAGATTTTACCTATAAACCATTTTTAAACCAAATCATTATTTTATGTGGTTGAAAATGCCTTTATCAAAGTAGCAATCTTTATAGTGTTCATCAAATACATTTTTAAATCATAAAACTTGGTGCTTGGGGTCAGAGAGTTTAAATCAAAATATTTCCCAAAGGTTTTCCTCCAAAAGCATTTTTAATAAATAAACATTATTTTTATTTGTCTAGAAATGGTTTAAATCAAAAATTTATTCTTTTGCTTCACCAAATATATTTTTGAAACCACAAATTGATTCCTATGATCAGTAGGTTCAAAACAAACCATTTGCCAAAGGTTTTATCTCAAAAATCATTTTAGAACAAATTTTATATTCTAAATATGCCTACATAAGTTTCTGCAAAAACAACCATTTTATCAGAAGCAATTCACTAAACAAAGGGCATGGTCAGAAAGTACTTGTATTACTGATTCCATTGATATAAAATTTGCAAAATTTGGATGTGTGGTTTGAAAGTTATGAATTTTTCAAATTAGAACATCAAATAGATCATTTCTGGTTTTATTTAAACAGACAGGGCCACGTGTCTTGTTTCTATTCGTCTGTACCGCTTCGTGCGGATCGACAGTTGCGAGGCGTTGGATCTAAGTGACATTGCACGGCTCAGAGGCACTACTTACCCCTTCGGGTTAGATTCTATCCTAGCCACTAGATCGAAATCGAACGGCGCTCAGCATGCTTGCCAACGAGTGGCAGTGCTGGCGGCGGCAGGTGGCGGCGGAGCGGTCAGACGGTGGCAGTGTCGACGTTACAGGAAGCGACAGAGCAAAGGGAGAAGCTCACCGAGTTCGCCGTGGCGTGGGGATGCTCAACTTGTTCGCGTTGGTCGAAGGGGCGCACGGGTTCAGTCGGAATTCCTCGCCGGAGTTCTGCTTGGCGTCGGGCTCGTACTGTCGTCGACGGGGGCAAGTTCCTGTGGAGTAAAAAGGCAGGTAAAATAGTCAGGAAGGTGCGCACGCTTGCAGAGGTTGCGATGGTACCTACCAGAGATCAAGGAGTGCGCTGATTCGTCGCCTACTGCTCGCAGGAGTTGAGGAAGACGCCGTTGACGCTCAGTTGTTGACGAAGGCGAGGCTGTGGGGCGTGCGCGGGCGAGATGGGGATACTAGAAGATGCGCAAGGTTCTGGCGAGCACTCTTGTGGAGTCCAGGGGGAAAGGGGAGGTGAGGGCTGGCCGAAATTGGCCGGGAAGGTTGTCGGAGCAGTGGTGTGCTGGCGAGAAATTAAGGCAGCCCTGGGGCAGGCAAGAGCTGGCGAGTGAGGGGAATGAGAGAGGAGGGGCAGGCGATTATGTATGCGTGATCACGAAGCTGAATCAACGCGTGGTTGAAGAGGAATCAAGGCGCATTCAATCAGCAGAAACGACAACGAGGCGTGGTCTTCGCGGGGAGGAAGATGTCTGGGGAGGTGGGACCTGGCTGTCTGCGAGAGAGAGAGTGTGGGGGTGGGGTCCAACTGTCAGTGTCTTTGCGGGTTTGATCGTGAGTAGAAGAAAACGGTTCGGGGGAGAAAGTGAGAGTGGGCTATTGGGCTTAGACTGGGCCTTGCCGAGCTGGGCTAGCTAGATTCATTTTTTTTGTACTGAACATTTTTCTTTTTCCATTCTTATTATTCTGTTTTGATTTTGATTAATCAATTTAAACATCCATTTGAATTCAAACTTCTCTCAAACTTTTAGTAGCTTTTAATACTGATTAATATTACCTTTTGAAATCATTTTTTTGAATAAATATCTTATTCTTTTAGTGTCTTTTAATTATTTAAAACAAGCCCTTGCTTTAATTCAAATATGATCAAATATATTATTAATCCTTATTTAAATTTCATTTTTCCACAAAATCTTTTCAGTAAGTTTTATTCATTTATTAGGGTGTCAAACAATTCACTTTGAATTATTTGGAATGTTTTTAATATGATTTATTAATCATTTAAAATTGGGTATTTGTCCTTATTCCAATGAAATTAAGTATAGTTTTAATTCCATAAATTCTATTTGGAAGATTTCCTTAATCTTATTTAAGTTAATTAAACAACTTTTAATCCACTTGGGTAAATTCCAAATATTATTTTCCCATGATTTAATTAATCATTTCTTAATAGGGATTTTGTCTTTATTCAATTTGATTAATGCCATTTTATTTTATTTTGGAAAATTCTTTATCCCTTTATTTTATTTGGATTTGGATTATATTTATTCCATTTGCTTATGGATTAGATCAAGATTTAATTTGGCCTTTAAATAATCTTCATTTAATATTTCTTTCTTTATCTTATAAAATCTATATCTTTTTATTTATAGATCCAAACTTGGTGATTCCAATTTGTAAAATCTTATTTGATATTTATTTATCCTTTTAAATCTTTTTAGGATTAATTTCTCACCATTGGTTATGGATTTTTAGATAGGTGCTTTACTAGCCTTGGAATTTCAATTTCCTTATCTTATTAAATTTATAAGATTTTATCTATGGCTCCAAATTAAGTGAAACCAATTTATATGGTCTTATAATATTTCTATTTGTCATTCTTGATCATTTTGAAATGTTTGTTTGACAATTTTTATATGGATCAAATCCATAGGCTTGGGGATAACTTGGAAATGTTTTTCTTCCATTAGGGTTTTAGGATTTTGGTTTAATCTCCAAGTGTTTAAATTTCAAGATACATTCATTGAGGAATGCATTTCACTTGATTTGAATTCAATTGGATTCAAACATTCACCAAAGTTTGTTCAAGATGGGATTTTAAGTTTCCATTTAGAAACAAAAGTTTCTTTTCACCCTAAATTTCAAAAATTATTTACTTTGTTTGTTTGTTTGTTTTTCACATTACAAGATTTGGAAAATCTTGGGATGTGACACCCATGTGCCACTGGGTTTGATCAAGAGGATGAGAGATGAATTCAGGGAACTAAAGCAAAGGAGGATGAACGTAGTGGAGTACCGTGACAGATTTTGTTATTGGATAGGTATGCACCGGATGAGATCGATACAGAAGCCAAGAAGGAGAGATTCTTGAATGGTCTGCACGATGAGATACAGACAGTGTTAGTCAATATCCCATTTGCTAATATTGAAACTTTAGTTGACTCTGCCATTTAGATGGAAGGCAAGATCAACCAAGCTAATGAGACCGCAAGCATCGCATGATGCATCTACCAGGAACCCACCATACACCAAAGTATCGCCCCAACCCATCTCCAGGATTTGCCCCAAGAACCAATAGACCCTCAATGAACCGTCTGACCTATCCCAACCGTGGGAAGCCATGGCCCGGAGGAAACCACAACAACCCCGGGAACTCCAGCAATTTTAACCGTGCCCCGCCCAAGTTCAACAACAGCAATGCCACCACCAACACCAACACTTCCCCAAGGACTGGAAGCAATGTTGTGCATGTTGCAGCGAAGGACACGTCCCAAGCGACTTGTTATGAATGTGGAACCAAAGGTCACTACTCCAATGAGTGCTCCAAGAAGATTGCCGCAGCCCCCAATGCAAAAGCCCCAGTTCAGCAGCAGCGTCCTGTTCAGCCTGGAAGAAGGTTTTCCCCAGGGAACTCGCTCAACCGCAACGGCCGTCTCTTTCTCATGCATGCTGAAGAAGACCAAGAAGCGCCAGATGTCGTGATGGGTATGTTTTCTGTTAACTCAGTACTTGCAAGAGTGTTGTTTGATTCTCGAGCATCACACTCGTTTGTTACCGAAGAATTTGCATGCACTAGTAAGATTCAACCACCCAAATTGAAGCATGTTATGATAGTTCAAATACCTGGTTCAACCACCAAAGCTAGACAAATTTGCAAGGTCGTGCCTTTCCGAATCCATGGCATAGATTTTTATGCTAATCTAATAGTACTCGGAACAAAAGGTTTGGAAGTAGTACTAGGAATGGATTGGATGTCCAGACATAAAGGATTAATTGAATGTGCCAAGAAAGCCATAACCATGACCAGTACAGCTGGAATATCAGTCAAGCATGTATTTGAAACCTTGCCCCGTCAATTCAAATGCAACAAGAGTATAGCCCAACCAACCATTGACCAAGTTCGGATAGTCCGTGAATACCCCGATGTATTTCCAGATGTCTTGCCCTGTATGCCCCTAGATCGAGATATCGAGTTTATCATCGAACTAATCCCTGGAACCGGACCCATAGCCCAGAGACCATATAGTATGAACCCGTCTGAATTTGTGGAGCTGAAGAAGCAACTTGATGCTATGCTGGAGATAGGATTGATCCAACCAAGTGCGTCGCCATGGAGATCACCTGTCTTGTTTGTGGACAAGAAGGATGGAGGTAACCGTTTATGTACGGATTATCGGAAGTTGAATGATGTCACCATCAAGAACAAGTACCCACTGCCAAAGATAGAAGACCTGTTTGACCAGTTGACTGGTGCCAAAGTGTTTTCTAAGATTGATCTTAGAACTGGGTATCATCAACTCAAGATTCACGTAGAGGATATTCCAAAGACTGCCTTTACCACCAAATATGGATTATACGAGTATACTGTCATGTCTTTTGGATTAACCAATGCCCCCGCTTATTTCATGAACCTCATGAATAAGATTTTTATGGACTTCCTGGATAAGTTTGTCGTTGTTTTCATCGATGACATTATGATTTATTCCAAATCAGAAGAAGAACATGAGCTACACCTAAGGACCAATCTTGGAACCCTTAGGGAGCATCAGTTGTATGCCAAGTTTAGAAAATGTGAATTCTGGTTACAGGAGGTAGGATTCCTCGGACATATCAGCCGGAGGAATTGCCGTTGACCCTGCAAAGGTGAAGGATGTTAAAGATTGGCAAGCCCCAACCACTCAAACCCAAGTTCGTGCATTTCTCAGATTAGCGGGATATTACCGCAAGTTCGTAGAAGGATTCTTGAGTATCTCAAGACCCATGACCGAATTGTTGAAGAAGGACAAGAAGTTTGAATGGACAGACAAATGTGAAGCAAGTTTTCAAGAACTCAAGAGGAGATTGATTTCAGCACCAATCTTGATCATGCCGGATATTACGAAGCCATTTGATGTGTATTGTCACGCATCCAAGATCGGCCTCAGATGTGTGCTAATGCAAGTGGGCAAAGTTATATCTTATATATCCAGACAACTGAAGCAGCATGAACAGAATTATCCCACCGATGACCTTGAACTAGCAGCTGTAGTTCTAGCCCTGAATACATGGAGGCATTATCTTATGGGAAACCATTGTGAGATTTATTCAGATCATAAGAGCCTAAAGTATATATTCACTTAGAAGGAGATGAATATGAGGCAGAGAAAATGGATTGAGCTAATCAAGGACAATGATCTAGATATTCACTATCACCCCGGTAAAGCCAATGTGGTAGCAGATGCCCTTAGCAGATTGTCGGGCCGCTTGAACTCCATGATCCTGAAGGAGCAACCAAGTTTGCACAAAGATATGGAATATTTCTGAATGGAATTAGTAAGTGAAGGATTTTTGGCTAGCATAGAACTTCAACCCACTTTGATCAGTCAGATCAAGGAGGCGCATAAAGGAAATGCTAGTACCGACGGAATCAAACGTCGTATTGGTACATGAAAAGTACCTGGATTCACCGAGGATGAAGAAGGAGTTATGTGGTACAAAGGACATCTCTGTGCACCAGCAGATTCAGAGTTAAAAGAAGTTATTTTGAAGGAGGCCCATGATACACTTTATTCTATCCACCCTGGAGGAACGAAGATGTATCAGGATTTGAAGGAGCAATTTTGGTGGCATAAGATGAAGAGAGAAATCGGAAGCTATATCTCCAAGCGTGATATTTATCAGAGAGTCAAGGCGGGACATCAGAGACCCGCATGACTGTTGCAACCATTGCAGATTCCGGAATGGAAATGGGATTCCGTTGGAATGGACTTTATTACCAGATTGCCTACTTCTAGTAGGGGAAATGACTCTATTTGGGTCATAGTTGATAGATTGTCCAAAGTCGCCCATTTCTTACCAGTCAAGACCACTTACCAGAGCTCAAAGCTAGCAGAGTTATACATCGCTAGAATCGTCAGTTTGCATGGAGTCCCGAAGAACATTGTGTCAGATCGAGGAACTCAATTTACCTCGAGATTTTGGAAGGATGTCCAAGAAGGAGTAGGAACCCGACTGGATTTTAGCACAGCTTATCACCCTCATACCGATGGAAAAACGGATCGAGTAAATCAAATACTCAAAGATATGTTGAGAGCATGTGTGCTAGAGTATGGATCTAAATGGGAAGACTGTCTGCCTTTCGCAGAATTTTCGTACAACAACAGTTATCAAGCTAGTTTGCAAATGGCCCCATTTGAATTCATGTATGGAAGGAAGTGTCACACCCCTTTGAATTGGTCGGAACTAGGAGAGAGTCAGATCTTCAGACCCAACATCCTACGAGAAGCAGAAGAGAAAGTTCACAAGATCCGTGAGCACCTCAAGACCGCCCAGTCAAGATAGAAGAGTTACGCCGACAAGCGACGTCGAGACCTCGCTTTCAATATCGCAGATTTGGTGTATCTCAAAGTGTCGCCTTTGAAAGGAATGCAACGTTTCCAGCTCAAAGGAAAGTTAGCCCCCAGATATATCGGACCTTTCAAGATTCTGAATCATCAAGGAGAAGTATTGTATCAACTAGAACTGCCAAAGGATATGTCAGCAGTGCATAATGTGTTCCATATATCGTTGGTTCGCAAATGCGTTGAAGTTTCAGAGAAGACTGAAGTTTTCAAGAACATTGATCACCGCACCATAGAGATCAACTATGACCTAACATATCCCGAAGTACCCATCCGTATTTTGGAGGAAGATTTCAGGACCACCAGAACCAGAAGCATCAAGTTCCTCAAGATTCAGTGGAGTAACCACACTAAAGAAGAAGCTACCTGGGAGCGAGAAGATCACATCAAGACGGAGTTTCCCGATCTTTTTAAATCCTACTTTTCCTCTTTCTTCTTTCTCAAATCTCAGGACGAGATTTTGTTTAAGGAGGGAAGATTTGTAACATCCCAAAAATGTTGAACAATGATTATCAAATTCCAATCACCAAAATTAGGGTTAACAAAAACTTTTGTTAATTTAAATCATTATGAATGCATGTGTGTATGTGAGGATTGCATGAATGAATGAATGGACTTGTGTGATTGATCTAAATAGCAAGGAATGGTTTAAAGATGAAAACAACATCATCTAAAACATTTCCAAGCAGAAACACATCAAGAGAAAATAAAAAACAAAACAAATAAGCAAATGGTCATTTTTGCCAATCTTGCTCACTAGACCACTTTGAGTGTTTCTAGTACAAGATTTCAAACAGAAACTTTTCCAATTATTTTCACCTCTTGCTAGACCAAGTAAAAGTGAATCAAATCCCACCTTTAAAATTTGGAGAAACATTTGGCAACTTGATTCAAATCATAATTCAAAATTGAATCTGATTGATATGTGAAGATCCCACATTTTCAAAACGCAACCAAACCAGTGCACCTTGACCAATACAACTAACCAGAGACTCCCTAGGATGTAACCAACACACCCACCAAGTTTGAATCCAAAATTCAAATTTGATTCTCTTTCGGCCATTTCATCAAACACCTTGTAATCAGCAAACAAACAAACATCAAACACTATTAGGAGCAGTGATTTTGGCCAACCTTGTTCCCTCTATAGGTCGCACTACACTCTTAGTAGATGATCTAGCTCAATTAACAAGCTTTAGCACCACTATGAGCATGCCATAGCATGAATGGTGACCATGCCGAGCCTAACTTGCCACCCCCATGTCTACAACAAGCTAGGAGAAGTACCAAGCCTAGCAAGCATGTCTGGGACACTCCCTACCGTCCACCGCCACCCCCTGTCCAAGCCTCGAGCACAGCCAGCCTCTGGACCACATAGCCTGAGCATGCCAAGCCTCTCTGCGAGCGAGCCGAGAGCGCGCAAGAGCGCCAACCGCGACACACGCCCACAGACCGCATGCTGCCCTCGCCGCATGCAAGAAGGATCGCTAACACCCCAACAACACCGCAGACATGCCCGTTCGCGCCACGCGTACCATAGACGTTTGTACGCCATTAAAACCACCGTCGGACCCGCCCAGAGTGCCGAGACGTTTCGACCGTTTCACACCACCCCACGCCACGTGACCTTTCCGTTCAGATTCACCAGGGAGCATAGCATCGCCCCTATCGTCGCCCATGCCATTAGCCCACTGTGCCGACGACCACGATGAGCTCAGCCCGCCCCCGTCGGTCCCCTTCAGGCACTATAAATATAGGACACCCTAGCATGAATTCTTCACACCATATCAATCCCCTCTCTCTCAGAAGCACCCTACCTCACTCCCGGAGCAAGGCGAGCAGCGCATCACCGGAATTTGGCCGGAGTCTGCCACAGAGGAGGAATAAAGGAGTCGTCAATTGGAGACGCCCTAGGAAGAGCTGCCGGTACCAGGAGGATCGTCGTTGTCGAATTCGTCATTCGCCCCCGTTGCCGACCATCGCCTGAGCCCCGGTGAGCCTCCCACGACCCCCACTGGCCATGCTAGGGTTCTATCTTGCCGGCATTTCCCGGCGTGAAATATGAACCGCAACCGTAGGATTAGAGATTGATTGTGTGGTCCACGTCCTCCATACCGCTTCGCACCCCTCTGTCTCACTGACGAGTGGGGACAGCCACTTAACCAGCCCGCACGCGTGTTGTGCGTAGTTGGCCAGCCCAATTAACCTCCCGCGCGACCAAGTAATTCAAATCTAGGTTTATTCTTTTAGTTTCAAACTCAGTTCTATGCCCAGATTCAAAAATCAACCCAGCTCGATTCACTAAACCAAAATGCATGAAACCAGTTTTGTTAGAAACGTTCTGGAGTGCTTAATACAAGCCTGCTGGATTCAAACCAATTTGATTTGTAGATCTTCTATAGTAAAAATAACAAGGCAGAAGCTTTTCTGCATTCAAACATTTTTCGAAATTCAACCATAAAGGCTTTCGAGTTGATTCCAACTCTCAAAAATCACATTTAACAAGACCTTTCAGAATATATAAAAATATATGAGTTTACTTGCAGAAATATTGAACAAGTAATAAAAGAATGCCTCGTAGGCCATTCTAGTCACTTTAATTAATTAAAATAAAAAGGTTAAACCTTATTAAATTGTGAAACCACTTTAAATCACATTCCCAAGTACTGAAATATGTGGTGATGACATGTGTCAACCAGAGCTCATGTTTTAGTTGGAGAATGTTAAATCTTAAGTAGTTTTTCAATGAGTAGAAATTACTTCTCTAAAATAAAGGAAATAAAACTATTTGCCCAAATGGTTGTAATGCTTGTGATGATCCTATATCATCTAGTGAAAACCTTGGTGTGATAAATAGAAATAGTTAAGTATTGTTTGGTGATTGTGTACCTCGTATTTATTTATAGACGATAGTAACGACCAAAGATACGAGGAAGAAGGAGTATACTACGAGCAATAAGCCAGGAGAACTTCAACCACTGCTCTGCACAAGGCAAGCTTATACTTGCAATTATGCAAGCCTAATACTACCAGTTGACTTGGCAAGCAAAAACTTGCTTGTTACTATGCCAACTATATGCCTTAAGCATATGTACTTATACCCACTTGATGATACCAAATCCCAGTTTTACTTGCAAGCTTAATTCTTTTATTTCTTTATCAAAGCTTGTATTTGAGTTTATTTGGTGACTTGTAGATATTAAAAGGATAAATTCAAGGTAGCATAAAGAGCATAAAACTTGGCCTAAGTTAGATAATCTTGATGTCATCCTGAGGCATGAGATTGAACTTAGTTGGTTCACACTTGTTTACCACCCCTCATTAGTGTTTACCCCCACTTGTAGATACTAGTACTAAGCATAAAACTTGATCAATTTTAGATGGGAATACTTGTTGAAAATGGTTATGAAAACCTTAGAATGATGAGTCATTCTACTGAAATGTTTTGACATGTGTTCTTGAACACCAGGTGTTTTTGATGATGAAAATGTTAAGGCATGATCCTTAGCCCTTTTTTAAACTGATGGTTGTCTGGATGCGATACCATTCCAATTTTATCGTACAACCACAATATCCGAAATTTGGGTAGGGCTTCACTGGAAATTTATATACCTTAGTATGGGTTCCCTTGCGGTCAAGGTTTGAGCCGAGGCTACCTTGTGAAGATTGTCCACCTGTGCAGTACCCAAGATGACAGTTGGTCATGGTTGGGAGGCCAAACTCACAGGAGAGGTGCCTGTACTAGGGTGTGTAATTGAAAGGTTAGGATTGATTATCCGCATACTGAGTATGGTGAATTCAGGATTTGTTCTTGACGGATGTATCGAATGTTGTGGTGAAAGTGTACCACCTCTGCAGAGTGTCAAACTATTTGAATAGCCGCGTCCGCGGTTATGGACAGTTGGAGTGGCCATATTGTTCCGTCGTCAGATGTTTTCAAAATGACTTGTGAAATGATTCATGACTTTGACTTGACCACAACAGGGTTGTGATATGAAATTCAAGTTCCCACTTAGGTGTTATAAAACTTTCAACTAGCTTTCTTTGCTTCTGAACTCAGTAGAGATAAATCTGGATTTTTGCAAAATAACCCTAGAGCTTAGTACTTCCTATTCCAAAACCACTTCACTTTTTAGTATTAGTTTGCGAGTACTTAAAGAGTACTCATCGCTTTGTCCCTGGCTATTCCTGTGGCCATACTATGAAGAGGAGTATTAGGAAGATGGACAGCAGGAAGGTTACGATAACTAGGATCATCTCCCATCGTCAGCATTGCCTGTGACCAGGAAGATGGAGTCTCGCCTACGCTATCGTTATTATTACGTTATTTCGCTGCTTGAATTGTATTAAGACTGGATCATGAGAGATCCTTATTTGTGTAAGACCTTGTGTATGGTTTGTAATGGATGATGTACTATGATATTCAATCCGTTATATCTCGCAAAAATGGTAATCTTGGGATTGCGATGTATGGCATAACAGGCATCTAGGATTAAACATTCGGGTGTTGACAGTCAAGCATCAAGACTTTCTTCAAATAAAATCAAGCTTAGTTTTTTGGGTGGAGATGATATATGCAAAGACATGTGGGTTTCCATCATTTCAAAAAAAATCAACATCTTACAACCATCAGACATGTGAATCCATAATAGAGATGATATAACATGATGCATGATCAACACACATAAGTTACATTTGCAGCTATAGTTTCCCTAGATATTTGTTAGTATAATTTTGTGTATATATTGTAACAAATATTATTTGTGTCGTTATTGATGTGTTTTAAACCATGTTAATGTACAAAACAATTTTTTTAGAAAACCGAGAGGGAGTAATGTGTAGCAGCAATGATTTCATGTTTTTATCCCATCGACTAAAAATAACTTGCACAGAAAGCAAACAAACACCGTATATAGATTTCATAACTCCAAACAACTGAAACTAAGAATATGGTATCCATATTGCATATGTCTAATGAATGATAGACCTTCTCCTAGTACAAAAGTATTACATCCTTATTATAATTCTGGCCAACATGCCATATTATCTCATATTATAGTTTTAACCATTTCTTTATTGAAGGTATATCAAAAGCACATCGTGCATTTGCACACAGTAGCGCAAGTGCTATTCATAGTGAAGGCTCTATCACAACCAGTCTTCAACTCGTCGCATGCAACTTTGCATCTTTCAGTGGTGCACGCATTACCCAATGACGGGATAACATGTGACACACATTCTTTGGCATCTACAAAAAATTAACATGTGCAAAAATTAAAATTTTATGACCATAAGTTTTCAACCAAGATGCAAGCAATATATATTACCACTACAAATGGTACCTGATGCTACCACGAGAAAGGCAAGGGTCAGAAGTAGCACCAGTGTAGTCCTCATCTTGGATGAAATGTTTTGTTGATAGAAATTGTTGATGGTTGTTGGACTTGTGAGATGTGAAGATGAACACAAATCAGAAATGGTAAGATTTTTATAGATAACAACCTAGTAACATTAATTGAGGAATTCCACTAAGATAAAAACAATTAATTGTGATTAGAAGCATTTAGTGCATTAATTTTTTCCAATAAAGGATCATATATTAATACCAAGATAATAACATTTGTTCCAATTAATTATTTCATAGATGTGTACTTATCACTCAATGTAATGATGTGAAATTTTCAAATTGAATACTAGTTAATGGATTTAATGTCCTTAATGCACACCACACATATATGTTGATAATCTCTCATATTATCTAGGCACATAACCTAAATCCAGGAATTCCATTAAGACAACATATTAAATAATCATCCTAAATTAAGAATAATTAAATCATCGTGAAAGGATACAAAGAGATGATAATACAGGGCTTGGCCAGCTAGTTCTTATCTGCCGACACAAAGCTTGATTTTTAGGACCTTTTTGTATATTTGAATCTTGATTTTTTTACCAAAGTAGTCCATGCCATAGAATGGGGACATGGAAAGAAATACGTTTAACTCTTGTCAATGTTTTCAAAAAACACAAACAATTGTAATTTTTGGAATGATTTTTCACATGTTCTTAATTTGCAAGAGTGCCTTGCACCTATGAATATTTTCATAATTATATAAGGCAACAACAAAGATGGATAAGGACACTCTGACCTTTTAGTTGGTGTTCTTTGCAAGCAAGACCAGAGTTATGTTGCATAGTTAGGCACACAAACAATATGTTTACTTACATCATTATCTTTGTAATTCTAAAATTCCACTAGTTGAAACTACTTTAGCTTTATACTTTTTAACAAAACTTCTAGCTATGTGAAAACGTTGCCACTAGTAACGAGAATACATGTACAATTGCAAACTAGGAGATCGAGTTGTGTATTAGTGAACACCATGTCAAGAACCCCTGACTTGTTGACGAGGTTGACTAACAATCCACACTACTCCTAGGAAAATGTCAGCTAGTGCTAGACCTTAAAAAATCAGGCCCGAGCCTAGCCTAGCCCAAAATAGTGAATGTATGACCATATTATATTAAAAATCATTTTGGGATAAAATTAAATATGAAGATCATGTATTTCATGCCTTTTGCCATCCGTGCTAGACATGGACTAGAAAATCCATGAACGAGCCTGGCCCAAATGCTGGGCTTGAGGACAGGCTTGTTAGGTCAGGCTAGCCATGCCTAGATCTAGTGTACACCATTGCAACATCCACAATGAAGGCAGTGCTAAGAACCGTACACACAATCAATAGCACCACCCATGACAAGCTAGATCTTCTCCTCATGTCATACCCTGATTCACGGCATGAGCCTCCACTTCATCTCCTCCTACGACCTCTGTAGGGCCACAATGATGCTAGTGTCCAACTGTGGCACCCCCGGATCAACGATGGCAACAACTATGTGTGTACGAACTCATTGGGACTCTAAGTGGAGAGTGTTGTAGAAAGCTGTCTTTTTGCACATGGTGACTCGTGGGTTAATATCTAACTCTTTGGGAATTGGCTAGGAAACTTATTTTCTTTTCTTCTTCAGGAAATCTATAAAAAAAGTATTTTCCTTATGTCCCTAACTCTATCATGTGGTTGTCAAGCACAAGGTTTCATCTTAGTAAACTAAAATAAAACTATAAATAATTAAAAGTGAACAATCTATAACTTGGAAAGAAAGTAAAAACAATAAAGTAAAGTTCTTTTTGGTTGGTTGTTTGTTTTTTATGCAAGTAGTAAATGTGTTTTTGTATTTTTGGTTGGTTGGATTTAATTAATGTAGAAAATATAGAAGGCAATAAAATTATGTAGACTAGTCTCCTCTATGCGCCCCCGGGCATGGCTGGTTGGCAAAACTATCAGGAAAGTGGCAACTAGGGTACCATGGACCGTCTTCTACTAGGCCCTTATAGAAGTGCAGCTATAGTATTGTGGGAAGGATCCCTCAGCAAGCTCGACGCTTCACGAGGACCGACCCTCGTAGGGACTCAAGGGGAATCCCCTTCGCGAAGCTCCCTCACGAAGAAAAATCATCTTAATCCCTTCAAGAGGAAAGGGAACTCTTGGCGAGGCCTCCCTTGCAAGGGATCCACGCGAAGCGCACCAACATCACAAAGCCTAAGTCCTAGATACCACGTGGGACCACACGTGGGATGAAGACGAAGATAAGGATGGCCATAGCTGGCACAATTGTCCATGCTTGCCTCCTTTGCCCAAGGA
Source organism: Avena sativa (assembly GCA_916181665.1). Lineage (NCBI taxonomy): Eukaryota > Viridiplantae > Streptophyta > Magnoliopsida > Poales > Poaceae > Avena > Avena sativa. Next base: position 434,773,643 of record OV702280.1, read on the forward strand.
AGGCATCTTCCCTTCCGCAAGAAAGGAGTGGACGATAGCTGCTGCCAGCAATGGTGGGACCACCCCTATCTGGTACATGATGAACGTGAAGGATGTAGAAAGGCGAACGTTTGTGATGTGATCAATGACACACTGCCATGGACCATGCCTAAGGTCAAAAGTAGATTTAGCCCACCTGCCCACTCTCTTATCGCCATGTGGCAACCCTTCTCGCCAAGATAATTCAGGAAGAGGACCGGGGCACCTATAAGAGGGGCAGTGCAGCAACCTAGAGGGGATCCAATCTTATTCTACCTGAGGAACCCTAGCTTCATCTTCTAGATAGAAACCCTAGATTTGATCACCTGATCACCACCTTGTACTATAAACCTCACTAGGCAGTCTGAGGAATCTAGACATGCAGGAGTAGGGTTTTACACCGCACGGTGGCCTGAACTTGGGTAAACTCCCCGTTTCTCTCTGTCATTCTTATTGCTCTCTACTGGCCGAGGTCACCGAGGCTTTTTGGAGATCGTGTTCAACCCCTAGTTTTCGATTCACCCTACTTCGTGAGGTACTCTAGTTCATTTGTAGGGATAATATCTAACATTTGGCGCGCTAGGTAGGGGTTGAGGCGCATCTTCCACTCCTTCATCTACATGGATGGATTGGAACATAATGAGCATGCTTATCGTTGATCTTCCCTCGCCGCTGCTTCTCCCACGTAGCCGAACCCCAACAACAATCCTTGATGTGCCAACGATGATCCTCCCCACCAAGAGAGTGGGCAGGAGACAACAAGGTGCACTCATTTGTCCCTGCAGGGAAGTCATAGCGAGCCCACACCTGCACCGCGTCTGTCTCCAGGAGCGGGCGCCACAACAGCCCCACGCCGGAGGCCGCGCTGCTCATGGCGTAGGAGTTGCTTTGCTATCGACCTAACTTGACCTAGCACGACGCATGACTCATACGTATCACTGGGCTCGTCAAAACCGTCGGTGTCGCGCCGATCCTCTCCCGCTCGACCGACGCAGATACCGCAAGCAGGCCAAGTCACACATTTATCTCCTCCACCGCTGCCTCCCCTCCACCACCTCCAGATAGAGGAGGCGTAGGGAACAACCACGCCATCCAAGGGTGATAATCCCCAAGTGCAGGAATCACTGTACAATTCAATAAGTATTTGAGTGTCGAACCCACGAGGAGCCGAAGGTAAACTATCTATTCTCTTAATCCCTATAACCCACTTATATAACCTTTTATGCAAAGCTAGGAACGAAAGTGTGTGTGGTTGTTTTTGATACTATCTTGAAAACATGTAAAGTGCTCAAAGTCAATATTACAAGTAAACTATTGCAAGTAAAGTGGGTTAGTGAAGTAGGAGAAAGTTTCGCAAGGGAGCAATCAAGTGTTTAGGAAAATTGCTATTTTATTTGTTTGGTTGTCACAATTAGCGAACCACATGGATATATTTTTATTGTTTCTTATAGAGAGGAGCCATAGATAGGTACCATTCTGTCCGCCTTCTCCTCTGCCAGCAAACATCATGGTGGTTTCTCTTCAAGCGAATTATTTCGCTTATTGGTGTTGTTCTTCTTGGCTTGATTTGGGATCACAACTGCAGGTAGAGCATATCGAGCATCATCGTTGGCAGCGGCAAATTCGCTAGCCTTGGCAATCATTGAATTGAGATCAAGATTTCCCTTGTCCTGAGTGTGCTTCAACGTATGTTGGAGCAGGGATCCTATTTCCAATCCATCGATGAAGGAATCCATAGAGGTTTGATCGTGTACTCCCACGCATGAGTTTTTCATGTTGAGCCAACAAGACAAGTAGTTCTGAGAATATTCATCCTCCTCCTATGCACACCCCTGCAGGTGACCAACTGTGTAGGGACGTTTATACGTACCCTCGAAGTTCTTGGTGAACGCTTCATGCATGTCCAACCAATCGTAGATAGATTTATCCAGCAAGTTGTCGATCCATTGTCGGGCAGTGCCACTGAGCATTAGTTGGAGGTACTTAAAAATGACATTGGGGTTTCCCCCTGCGATTTCTATCGCTTCGCCATAGTCCTGCAACCACGTGGCTGGCCTAGCTATGTCGTCATAGGGCCTGATAGTCTTTTCAATCTGGAGGCCCCTGGGTTAGTCCAACCACCATTGTAGGTTTTAAAGTCACCACAATTATAATCCCCCGTTGGTTAACCATGAATTAACATAACATGCATATTTGATCCGGTTTCTGTCCAACTCCGTATATCCCTCATCCTATCATCATGCAACGGTGACAACCTTATGCATCCCCAGACATATGTAAATAAGATCATCATAGAAGATAACATATATTTGTATGCAACCCACAACAAACTATTTCACAATTGCCATAGAGCATTCACTACTCAAACAAACACATTGAGATACAATAGATCACGGGAAAACAATAGATTGCATCACACATCATGTTTGGCAGGAGATTACATTAGGTATATGGAGATGATCTCGTTGTATATTGTGATGGATACGTGCGTCCCCAAGAGTTAGAGGTGTCCACGGCATGGAGAAGAGTCGGCGCGCCGGCATGGAGGCATCAGCAACCTCCTAGGGTCAATTTGATCCTGATGTCGCTTTAGTTTTTCTTCTATGTAATGCATCCGGTCTTCCTGATTTCTTGCTTTAATTTCCTGCTTTTCCTTTCTCCTCTTACAGCTTCTATCAGGATATTTCTTCCCGCCTACGGGAAACCCAACTATCCATGGTTTGGATCCTATTGTGTGTGTACGTACTGTGTGTTCCTCATTCCCAAGGGCGAGTGTGAGCTCGTCATTCTCTCTATCAGGAATGAACCTCCCCTCTTTAATAACATTTACTGCATTTTTAATGTATTCGATGGGTATGGGATTTTCTTTATGTATTTTTTTTATATGCACTTCCCTTCTGAGTTCAACGTGCCCCCATGCCTGCAAAAACAGTTCTTTACTCATTCGAGCCAATCGGCTGTCTTTGGAGTGACCCCTTTAGCATGCAGGTCGTCCTCAAGTTCCTTCCACTTAGGAATGCCAGCCCATTAGCCACCTTGCCCCATAGTATGGTGATACTTCTTGTTAGCAACATTTTTCTTATTTGGTTCAGAACTTTTCTGAGCTACGTTCGATTGCTTGTACAACACAAACTCATCCTAGTGGTATTTTATCTTCTCATATGCTCCATTGAAATCCTGAGTATTCTTTTTCATGATGAAGTCTAGGTGCAATCTGTTCTTCCAGTTGGTGAATTGCTGGGCCATCTTCTTAAGAGCCCACTCCTTTACCTTTTCCTTCATGGCATTGGCATATTGATGGGCCTCCTCATCTGGATTCTGCACATTTGGATCCACCTCTACCATCGGTAGGGTAAAATTAACCATGAGCATCCTTCAAAGTAAATCTTTAACTTTGTCGGTGACATATTTAACTCATGCCTCCTTTGGATTATGCCATTCTCGAATGGTCATCGGGATGAAGTCCCTAAAATAGCTCCGCGTTGCGCTCAAATTTGTTTTTAATATGAACCGTAATCGTCGGTTTGCCGTCTTTAGCGAATTCTTCGATCATGCACCTTTCATGTTCTTCCAACATTTTGGACGCGCCTCGTTTGCTCTTTGCAGAATATTTGCTTGATCTGGATGGCTAACATAAGAAAGAGCGTTAATATATGTATATAGACAGCAGATGGTTAATTAATTAATATTTATATGCACCTCACTGAAGTTTTTAATATTTAATGTTCCACCGGAGCCGTCGCCTTCTGCCTCACTGAAGCTGTCGGCTTCTCCCTCACCGAAGTCATCGGCTTCCTCCTCATTGAAGTTGTCTCTTCTAGTGATTAGAGGATCACCCTCACCAGAGTTGTTCAGAAACATCAAGACATCGATGATTCCCCGCGGATCATACCCTCAATCAAATCTTCCTTTTCTTCGTCTCTATTGTGTGGTGCCATATTTTCTGCAAAAGGGGAAAAGCGGATGAGTCGAAGCGGCTAATCGAAGAGGTTAGGTAGGCGAGATTTGAGGGGATAGGGTATCGTGGTTTGACGACAAGATCAACTTAAATATAACCCTAACACATGCTTGGCAATTTAAACGGGTCCGAGGGATATAAACCCTAATTCCGAGAATATATGGCATGCGTTTACACCCGTCCATTGTCCCTATATGGCGTGCGTTGTCGCGCCCGACCCGAAGACATTACTCTCCCAAACAAATGTGAAGGGATTGTCTTTGTGCTCACATGTCACATAATAATCCAAATGTATACATACACTACATAATAAATGTCATCACCCGGATTTTTAATCCCAGATGCCTGTTATGCCATACATCGCAATCCCAGGATTACCATTTTTGCGAGACATAACAGATTGATACCATAGTTCATCATCCATTACAAACCATAATAAAGGTCTTACAAATATAGGATCTCATGATCCAGTCTTAATACAATCAACGCAACGGAATAATATAATAACGGTAGCGTGGGCGAAGCTCCATATTTAGGGTCACACGCAATGCTGACGATGGGAGATGATCCTAGTTTTTGTAGACTTCCTATTGTCCATCATCCTGGTAGTCCTCCTCATAGTGTGGCCATGGGAATAGCCAGGGACAAAGCCATGAGTACTCTTTAAGTACTCGCAAACTATCACTAACAAGTAAAGTGGATCAAGTAGGAATACTAAGCTCTAGGTTGTTTTGCAAAAAGCGAGATTTATCTCTAGCTGATTTTAGAAGTAAAGAAAGCTAGTTTATATGTTTTATAACACCTAAGTGAGAACTTAGTTTTTCATGTTCACAGCCCTGTTGTGGTCAAGTCAAATTCATGATTCATTTCACAAGTCATTTTGAAAACATCTGACGACGGAACAGTATGGACACTCCAACTGTCTATAACCGCTGACATGACTATTCGAATAGTTTGACACTCTGCAGAGGTGGTACACTTTCACCACAACATTCAATACATCCGTCAGGAATAATCCTGAATCACCATACTCAGTATGCGGATAATCAATCCTAACCTTTCAATTACACACCCTAGTATAGGCACCTCCCCTATGAGTTTAGCCTCCCAACCATGACCATATGTCATCTTGGGAACTTCACAGGTGGACAATCATCACGAGGTAGCCTCGTCTCAAACCTCGGCCGCAAGGGAACCCATCCTAAGATATATAAACTTTCAGTCAAGCCCTACCCAAATTCGAGTATTGTGGTTGTATAGAAAAATTGGAATGGTATCGCATCCGAACACAACCATCAGTTTTATAATTGGAATGGTATCGCCTCAACATTTTCATCATCAAACCGTCAAGTGTTCATAACACATGTCAAAACATTTCATTAGAATGACTCATCATTCTAAGGTTTTCATAACAATTTTCACCAAGTATTCCCATCTAAAGTGATCATGTTTGATGCTTAGCACTAGCCACTACAGTTGGGGATAATCCCTAATGAGGGGTGATAATCAAGTGTGACTTATCCAGATCTAGATCTCATGCCTCAGTATGACATCTAGTTCTATCTATCTTAGGCCAAGTTTTATGCTCTTATGCTACCTCTAAAATCTTTCCCAAAATTCACTAAATACTAAGTCGAAGTAATAAAGAACTTTGATAAAGAAATAAAAATAATAAAGCTTGTAAGTAAAACTAGGATTTGGTATAATAAAGGGGTATAACCAAATATTCCTAAGGCATCTAGTTTGCATAGTTATCATGCAAGTGTTATCTTGCAAAGTTCTAGCTTGCTAAGATGGCTTGCATTAGATAGCGTGCTAAGTTAACTTGTATTGTGAGGCTTGCCTTGAGCAGTGCAGTGGTTGAAGTTCTCCTCTGCTTCCTCTTCGTAGTAGTCTCCTTCCTCTTCGTATCCTTAGTCGGTACTAGCGTCTATAATAAATACGAGGTACACAATCACCAAACAATACTTAACTACTTTTATTTGGCACACAAAGGTTCACACTAGATGATCTAGCATCATCACAATTAACACATGAAATAAAGACCTACTTTTATTTATTTTAGTTTAGAAAAGTAATTTCTACTCATTGAAAAGTACTTAAGATTAAATATTCTCCAATTAAAATATGGGATCATGTTGACACATGTCATTACCACATATTTTAATACTTGGGAATGTGATTTAAAGTGGTGTCATAATTTAATAAGGTTTAACCTTATTATTTTAATTAATTAAAGTGACTAGAAATTCCTATGGGGCATTCTTTTATTACATGTCCATTATTACTGCAAGTAAACCTAGATATTTTTATATACTCAGAGAGGACTTGTCAAATGTGATTTTTGAGAGTTGAAATCAAGTCAAAAGCATTTATGGTTGATTTTTGAAAAATGTTTGAATGAAAAAAGTCTCTGCCTTGTTATTTTTACTGTAGGTGATCTATAATTTAAAATGGTTTGAATCCAACGGGCTTGGATTAAGAATTTCAATACCTTTCTACTGGAAATTGGTGTCATGCCATTTGGTTCAGTAAAACTCTCTGAATTGATTTTTAAAGTTAATGTCTGAACTAGGTTGAATTAAAATAGAAAATATCTATTTGAATCTACTGGTATGAGCGCGGGAACTAAACTAGGCCAGCCCACTATGCACAGCGTGCGCGGGCTGGTTTAAGTGGTGTGCCCACTCCTCAGTGAGACAGGGGTGCCGAAGGGGTATGGGATGGTTTTGACCGTAGGATTAGATTCAAGATCAACGGCTCACGGCCATCGTCCTCATCGGAACAGGACACGATGGGGACGAACCCTAGCACGGCCAGTGAGGGTCGGGGGAGGATCACCTGGGCTCTGGCGAGGGTCAGCAACAGGGCAAACGAACGAGGCGGATCCGGTGGTTCCCCTAGTACTGGTAGCTTTTCCTGGGGTGGCCTGAATCGACGGTGCCCTTCTCCTCCAGCAGTGGCGGGCTCCGGCCAAATTCTGGCAAGGGAGGCTCGCCTTGCTCCGGGAAGAAGTAGGGGAGGATCAGTGAGGAGTGATGAGTGTTGGAGTGTGGAGAAATGGTGCGGGGAAGGGGTGGCTCGGGTATGCACGGCATGGTGCAATGGGTAGGGTTCTAGTGATTTCAATGATGCGGTTGTCACTGGGGGAGACAAGGGTGAGCAAAGGGAGACAATGGTTTGAATGGTCACTGCTCAAAACAGTGAACATTTGGCCAATTTATTTGTGTCTCCCAAGTGTTTGATGAAATGGCCGAAAGAAATTTATATTTGAATTTTTGGATGAATTTTGTTGAGTGCACTGGTCACATACTTGATAGTCTCTGGTTGTTTGGATTTGTCAAGGTGAACTGGTTTGGTTGGGTTTTGAGAAATGGTGATCTTCCCATATGAACTAGATTGAATTTTGAATTGTCCTTGGCATAGATTTGCAAAATGTTTCTGTGGGTTTGCAAGGTGGGATTGGGTTCACTTTTACTTGGTCTAGAAAGGGGTGAAAAGAATTGGATTTGTTTCTGTTAGAAATCTTGGATTAGAAACACTCAAAGTGGTCTAGTGGTTAGTTTTGGTCAAAATGACCATTAGCTCATATTGTTTATACTTGAATTTCTATTGATTTGATTCTGCTTGGAAATGATTTAGATGATGTTGTTTTCATCTTTGAACCAATCTTTACCATTCATACCAATCAAACAATTCCATACAATAATTCATGCATTCATCACACACACATGCATTCATATTAATTTTAATAACAAAAGTTTTTGTTAAGCCTAAACTTGGGTGATTAGAACTTGATAATCTTGATTAATATTTTTGGGATGTTACAAACCTTCCCTCCTTAAACAAAATCTCGTCCCGACATTTGAGAAAAAGAAAACTAGGATTTAAAGAGATCTGGAAACTCAGTCCAAATGTAATCTTCTCGCTCCCAGGTAGCTTCTTCTTCAGTATGGTTACTCCACTAGATCTTGAGAAACTTGATACTCCGGGTTCTGGTGGTTCTGAAGGATTCCTCCAAAATACGAATGGGTACATCGGGATATGTCAGGTCATTGTTGATCTCTATGGTTCTGTGATCAATATTCTTGAAAACTTCGGTCTTCTCTGGGACTTCTAGGCATTTGCGAAGTAACGAGATGTGAAACGCATTATGCATGAATGACATCTATAAGACCCCACCTTTATAAAGGTAAAGGTCCATGTGATTGCAACGCCAGTCCCTGGATCAATTTCTAGCATCCACAGTTTAAGATGAAATACACAGAAACAAAGGTCATTATTACATCATCATTCCATAGAGAACATAGTCTTTTACAACTCCATAGCCATAGGCTAGTACAAGAGTTTAACTTAACAATATAAATAAAAGTCTTCATCTTCATGTGCCACAGGCAAGCATGTTGAGTGTAGACTCATAACCCTAATCCTCATCAGAGTAACCTGCAACATCACAAGTTACAGCCACAGTGGGTCAATACATTGGAATAGTATTGGCAAGTGATACCTTAGTAGAATAATATTATCTAGCTTCTACATGAATTTGGCTAAGTGTAGCTTAGGCTTGCTTTGCTCAAAATAGGTTTTACCTATCAGTTGAAAACACTAAGTTTTTGTTTGGCAAAAATTCCCAAGGAACCACCAATAGAAATTGGTGAACCTTCACCCTTGTTCAACCACAAGTTTTAAATTAGAAAATTGGGATGAGGAGATTCTTGATAGCTTCCATGTCTTGATGCTCAAATTGTCCATTACCGGGGACACGGCTAAGTACTTAGTTTCTTCCTTCTGCAGAGGTGGTGCCCTTTCCCCACAAGACTTGATTTTCACCAAGACAGGACCTTTCAGAAGCCTTCCCTTAGACCAAAATGGACGCGCTCCAAACCTATCATCTCCTACCACCAACTGTCCATTTGGCTAAGTTGTTGCAACCTTTATGATCCAGGCAGAGCCCATAATGCCATGTGGCTGCACTAGAAGCTTCTTAACATTTGGCATCTCAAATCCCTTTGTTCCCGGGTGGCATTCCACAAGTGACACAGGGTAGACCATTTGAAAATGGGCCCTGGTAATCACTCAACCAAAAAAAACCAAGCAATTACCAATCCACCTAGGTGTTTCATTCACTTAGATGTTTTATTAAGGAAAACATAAGTCCAAGACTTAGAAATATTTTCCATAGCATGTGTATATAAACCACCCTTGGTTGCTATTAGCTAGGCTAAGCATGGCAATTGCACGTATCTTAACTTAGAGAAACTCTAACAACTCTACAAATACTAGGATTTCCCAAGCATAGCATATAGATACTTAGCAAAATTATCATGCAAGTTCTATACAAAATATTTCTAATGCATAGTCAAAATATTGGGACAAAAGTATGAAGCACCACTTGCCTTGGTAGTTGGGGGAGTAACAACAATCCTCAGAGTCACAATCACCACTAGCACCAAAATCTACACATAAAATGATAGCACCAAATTCACATATCAAATAAACAATCAAAAATATATGAATGCATGCAAATGACATGTGATGATTTTTCTAAACCAAACAATACAAGTGAAATACTACTGAACAATAAACAAAATAATTATACACCAAATAAACTTAATTTGGCCTTTAAAACATTTTCCATATAATTTTTATACACAAAATAAGCCTACAATTGTCTCTGCAAAAAAACTAAGTTTACAAAATCAATTCATTAAACAAAGTTCATGGTTGGATATAATTCTTTTTCCTGATTCCATTGATATAAAATTTTCCAAATTTGGACATGTGGATCAAAAGTTATGAATTTTGCAAATTTTAACATTTAATAGAAATGATTCTGTTTTTAAATTAAACTACAGGAATAACATAATTTATTACATCTTACATAGCTCATTTGGCTATCTCATTACAATGTAGCATAATATAACAATAGCATGGGGTCCTTCATCTTCAAAGTGCCACAGGCAGACTTGTTGGTTGTAGACTTGTAATCCTAATCAATAAACTTCGCTAACATCAAACAAACCTGCAACATAATAAGTTACAGCCACAAGGTTCAATACATTTGAATTGTATTGGCAAGTGATACTATGGTAGTATAGTGGAGTCTATCATCTATATGAATTTGTCTAAGTGGAGCTTAGGCTTGCTTTGCTCAAAATAGTTTTTCCTTATCATTTGAAAACACTAAGTTTTGCTTGACAAAAATCACCCAAGGCACCCCCAATAGAAATTGGTTATCCTTCAACCCTTGTTCAACCACAAGTTTTTTACTTAGAAATTGGGATGAGGAGATTATTGATAGCTTCCATGTCTTGATGCTCAAATTTTCCTTTACCAGGGACATGGCTAAGTACTTAGATTTTACACTCTGCAGAGGTGGTGCACTTTCCCCACAAGACTTGGTCTCACCAAGACAAGATCTTTCAGAAGCCTTCCCTTAGACCAGAATGGACGCGTTCCAACCTATCAATCCCCTACCAATAACTGTCCATTTTGCTAAGTTATTGCAACCTATATGATCCAGGCAGAGCCCATAATGCCAAGTGGCTGCACTTGAAGCTTCTCAACATTTGACATCTCAAATCTCTTTGTTCCTGGGTGGCCATCCACAAGTGATATACACAAGGTAAACCATAGAAATGGGCCTTGTGAACCACTCAACACAAACCATTCCTTCCATTCCACCCAGGTGATTCAGTCACTTAGTTGTTTTATTAAATAAAACACAAGTCCTTGACTTAGAAACTTTCCATAGTATGAAAATAATCCACCCTTCTTTTCTACTAGCTAAGCTAAGCATGATAGTAGTAGGAGTCTTAACTTAGGAGAATTCTACTAAGGTTTCATCTACTAGGATTTCCCATGGCATAGTTTACACTTAGGAAAATTCCATGCAAGTCCTACTTAGAAATATCACTAATGCATAGTGAAAATAATGGGACAAAAGTATGAAGCATCACTTACCTTTTTGGTAGAGAATATGAGTTCACTCTTTGATATTGCAATATTCACACTCTTCAAATCACTACAATTCAATCAAACAAGCAATATTTCAATCTACCAATCAAGCATCATCACATAAAATAATAGAAACAAAACAATGCATGCAAGCATGCCAAACATTGTTTTATTTACAAAAGTGGTTTATAATAGGTTATAAACATTCTAAAACACTTATTGGTCATTTTATAAAGGGGCAAAACTATTTGCAAAAGATTTTACCTATAAACCATTTTTAAACTAAATCATTATTTTATGTGGTTGAAAATGCCTTTATCAAAGTAGCAATCTTTATAGGGTTCATCAAATACATTTTTAAATCATAAAAATTAGTGCTTGGGGTCAGAGAGTTTAAATAAAAACATTTCCCAAAGGTTTTCCTCCAAAAGCATTTTTAATAAATAAACATTATTTTTTATTTGTCTAGAAATGGTTTAAATCAAAGATTTATTCTTTTGCTTCACCAAATATATTTTTGAAACCACAAATTGATTCCTATGATCAGTAGGTTCAAAACAAACCATTTGCCAAAGGTTTTATCTCAAAAATCATTTTAGAACAAATTTTATATTCTAAATATGCCTACATAAGTTTCTGCAAAAACAACCATTTTATCAGAAGCAATTGTCACATCCCAAAATTTTGCAAATTTTGAAATGTGAAAAAACTTAAACAAAATGAAAAAAAACTAAGTCTTGGAAATTTGAGTAAACAAAAACCTTTTGACTATTTAATATAACTCCTTCAAAACAAAAAATAAATAAAACAATTTTGTTTGTGAAGTTGTATACATGTTTTCAAAACCTCAAAATCATGAAGCATGCATGGTTGCATTTTAAAACTAAGAGAAATAACTTTCTTCTAAAAGTTAAAATGACTACTTAATAATATGAAACTTTGGATATATTCCATATTTAAAATATACAAAAGAATTCTAAGTGAGCTAAAAATATAAAGGGAAAAATTATAAAACCATAGAAATTAGTTTGACTCTATTTAAAGCTCCAGATAAAATGATATGAAATTTATAAAATATAGGAAGAGAAATAAAGTCAAGTTAAGGCAAAGATTAAAAACAAAATAAAAGTATTCCTAAATGTGTGATTATGATAAAGAATAAAATTATAAATCTAAGGAAATTGGTTTGAACCTTTTTGAAGCTCTAAATCAAAAGATATGAAATAAAGAAGAATTGAGAAAATATACTGTATAGGCCTACGTGCCATGCTCAATTTTATAAAATAAATTATACTTTATTTAAAAAAATATTTTAAATATTCTAAATAGAGTAAACTATCAACTTATATTTTATATAAATTTTCTAAAAAGATTTAATACAAATTTGAATCAAATTGAAGAGACAAATTAGAAACTAGAAAATAAAACAGAAAAAGAAAAGAAGAAAACGTTGAAGGAAAAAAGAGAGCAGCCCAAGCCCAGCCAGCCTTCCATCCCTATTTTTTTTCTTCTCATTCATTTTCTTGTTGGGCCGGTTCAGCCAAGCCCATCTAGACCAGCCCAACACGATCGATCCTCTTCCTCCTCTCTTCACGTAGACATACAGAAGCTCAACGTTCATGGCTATAGATCTTCCTCTCCTTCCCCCATCAATTCCAATGACCGTTTCTTCTCGACTTTAAAACGAAAAATGTTTGCAATCAAGTGGAGGTTTCATTCAGGCCATTAATTTCTCACTTTAGTGCCTTAATCTCTCAAATCAATACCGTGAACCGAATATCATATGACGGCATACGTCTCCCGATCTCCCTCCACGGACCACCTTAGAAAAAACAGAAGAGAGCACTGTATTCCCCTCTGTCTCCTCCATCATTTTCGTTCTCAAACTTTCTCAAGAGGAGCTCTGTAGAACACACATGGTCGATGCCAACTTCATCCCCAAAATTTGAGTTCATCGTCAGATCTTGTCTTCTACGTTCTCCGCGCCGCCGACGTCGCACGTTGCTCCAGCCGTGGCTTGTCGTCACCATTGGAGACGAACGAGCTCTAAATCACGTCCAGTAGCACCACCTCGACGTCCTCTACACCGTCCATATCTTCTTCAATTCCGGATACTTTCCTAGAAACGGGAACGACAACGCCAAGCCCGTGTCCGCTATTCCGGCGAACTTTCCGATTGTGTTGATTGTCAAGTGTGTTATTACGAAGAGTGTACCAACACCACCAACTACTAAGGCAAGTGACACTATCATCCAAGTCCTACTATTTTCACTACACTTAGTGGTATTTTTGTAGTATGCATGATAGAGCTACTATGTTATTATGCTATGCTATGTCCTATTAGGAAATCCATCTTCCTTCAACATAGTTGTAGTATGCTTAGGCCTGCTATAGACTTGGGATGGAATACATGATATGATTATATGAAGTGTTGGAAAAGTATATGTTTTATATAATAAACCAAGTACTCAATGAACCACCTGGGTGGAATGAGGATACTCAATTTTGGAAAAGGTGGCAACAAAGGGAACCATGTTTATATGGCTATCTTTTTGTATGTGCACTAGAAGAAGACCACCTAGGGACTTAGAGATTGAACATGTTTCTCGTACAGTGGCTTCCGTGTACAGCCACATGCTAAATGGGCTCTGGCTTAGTCAACTACATAGTGGAAGACCCATGCATTGGCATCTTCAGGTTAACTAGAATTGTGTAAGGAACTTGAAACCCTACATTGGTGCCTGGATGACAAGCTAGCATTGTGTATTGGGAGGACTTCTATGGAAAGACTTTGTCACATTCTCAATCTGCCAGTACTCCATCTTGGTGAGTACATATCCAGCGGCCACTGGTGGCATCAAGATGAGATTGTGTCATGTGGGTAAAGTGTACAACTTCTGCAGAAGATCAAATTCTAAGTACTTAGCCGTGTCCCCGGTTATGGACAATACTGAGCAACTAAGGCCTGAAGCTATGGAAGATCTCGACATTCCAATTTCTCAAAGTTAAAACTTGAGGGTGACAACAAGGGATTTGAAGCACTTGGAGTTTTCCAAGGAGTTCAGAAAGATTTGAAAAAAGATCAAAGACTATTTTGAAAAGATAGGATAAAACTATTGCTTTCTGCAAAAGAGCCTAAACCCTACTTAGCCAAATATGCATGTAATGATAGGATCCTCTTATTTCTACATAGTAGTGAAACTTGCAAATACAATTCAAATGTATTGACCCTTGTGGCTGCAACTTATTATGTTGCAGGTTTGTTTTATGTTAGTGAAGTGTGATGATTAGGATTATAAGTCTACAACCAACATGATTGCATGTGGAACTTTGAAGATGAAGGACCCCATGCTTTATAGATATTCTGCTGCAATGTAATGTGATAGCCAAATGAGCTATGTAAGATGTAATGAATTATTTTATTCCTGGTTATAAAGTTGTATTATGACCATTGTTTCTTGATAGTACATCTTAACTGTGGATGCTAGCTATTGATCCAGGGACTAGCATTGTAAACACAGGGATCTCTACCTTATTAAAGGTTGGGAACTCTACAGCAATTCACTAAACAAAGGGCATGGTCAGAAAGTACTTGTCTTACTGATTCCATTGATATAAAATTTGCAAAATTTGGACGTGTGGTTTGGAAGTTATGAATTTTTCAAATTAGAACATCAAATAGATCATTTCTGGTTTTATTTAAACAGACAGGGCCACGTTTCTTGTTTCTATTCGTCTGTACCGCTTCGTGCGGATCGACAGTTGCGAGGCGTTGGATCTAAGTGACATCGCACGGCTCAGAGGCACTACTTACCCCTTCGGGTTAGATTCTATCCTAGCCACTAGATCGAAATCGAACGGTGCTCAGCATGCTTGCCAACTAGTGGCAGCGCTGGCGGCGGCAGGTGGCGGCGGAGCGGTCAGACGGTGGCGGTGTCAACGTGACAGGAAGCGAGAGAGCGAAGGGAGAAGCTCACCGAGTTCGCCGTGGCGTGGGGATGCTCAACTTGTTCGCGTTGGTCGAAGGGGCGCACGGGTTCAGTCGGAATTCCTCGCCGGAGTTCTACTTGGCGTCGGGCTCGTACTGTCGTCGATGGGGGCAAGTTCCTGTGGAGTAAAAAGGCAGGTAAAATAGTCAGGAAGGTGCGCACGCTTGCAGAGGTTGCGATGGTACCTACCAGAGATCAAGGGGTGCGCTGATTCGTCGCCTACTGCTCGCCGGAGTTGAGGAAGACACCGTTGACGCTCAGTTGTTGACGAAGGCGAGGCTGTGGGGCGTGCGCGGGCGAGATGGGGATACTAGAAGATGCGCAAGGTTCTGGCGAGCACTCTCGTGGAGTCCAGGGGGAAAGGGGAGGTGAGGGCTGGCTGGAATTGGCCGGGAAGGTTGTCGGACCAGTGGTGTGCTGGCGAGAAATTAAGGCAGCCCTGGGCGGGGAAGAGCTGGCGAGTGAGGGGAAAGAGAGAGGAGGGGCAGGCGATTATGTATGTGTGATCACGGGGCTGAATCAACGCGTGGTTGAAGAGGAATCAAGGCGCATTCAATCAGCAGAAACGGCAACGATGCATGGTCTTCGCGGGGAGGAAGATGACTGGGGAGGTGGGACCTGGCTGTCTGCGAGAGAGAGAGTGTGGGGGTGGGGTCCAACCGTCAGCGTCTTTGCTGGTTTGATCGTGAGTAGAAGAAAACGGTTCGGGGGAGAAAGTGAGAGTGGGCTGTTGGGCTTAGACTGGGCCTTGCCGAGCTGGGCTAGCTAGATTCATTTTTTTTGTACTGAACATTTTTCTTTTTCCATTCTTATTATTCTGTTTTGATTTTAATTAATCAATTTAAACATCCATTTGAATTCAAACTTCTCTCAAACTTTTAGTAGCTTTTAATACTGATTAATATTACCTTTTGAAATCATTTTTTGAATAAATATCTTATTATTTTAGTGTCTTTTAATTATTTAAAACAAGCCCTTGCTTTAATTCAAATATGATCAAATACATTATTAATCCTTATTTAAATTTCATTTTTCCACAAAATCTTTTCAGTAAGTTTTATTCATTTATTAGGGTGTCAAACAATTCACTTTGAATTATTTGGAATGTTTTTAATATGATTTATTAATCATTTAAAATTGGGTATTTGTCCTTATTCCAATGAAATTAAATATAGTTTTAATTCCATAAATTCTATTTGGAAGATTTACTTAATCTTATTTAAGTTAATTAAACAACTTTTAATCCACTTGGGTAAATTCCAAATATTATTTTCCCATGATTTAATTAATCATTTCTTAATAGGGATTTTGTCTTTATTCAATTTGATTAATGCCATTTTATTTTATTTTGGAAAATTCTTTATCCCTTTATTTTATTTGGATTTGGATTATATTTATTCCATTTGCTTATGGATTAGATCAAGATTTAATTTGGCCTTTAAATAATCTTCATTTAATATTTCTTTCTTTATCTTATAAAATCTATATCTTTTTATTTATAGATCCAAACTTGGTGATTCACTTTTGTAAAATATTATTTGATATTTATTTATCCTTTTAAATATTTTTAGGATTAATTGCTCACCATTGGTTATGGATTTTTAGATAGGTGCTTTACTAGCCTTGGAATTTCAATTTCCTTATCTTATTAAATTTATAAGATTTTATCTATGGCTCCAAATTAAGTGAAACCAATTTATATGGTCTTATAATATTTCTATTTGTCATTCTTGATCATTTTGAAATGTTTGTTTGACAATTTTTATATGGATCAAATCCATAGGCTTGGGGATAACTTGGAAATGTTTTTCTTCCATTAGGGTTTTAGGATTTTGGGTTAATCTCCAAGTGTTTAAATTTCAAGATACATTCATTAAGGAATGCATTTCACTTGATTTGAATTCAATTGGATTCAAACATTCACCAAAGTTTGTTCAAGATGGGATTTTAAGTTTCCATTTAGAAACAAAAGTTCCTTTTCACCCTAAATTTCAACAATTATTTACTTTGTTTGTTTTTCACATTACAAGATTTGGAAAATCTTGGGATGTGACACCCATGTGCCACTGGGTTTGATCAAGAGGATGAGAGATGAATTTAGGGAACTAAAGCAAAGGAGGATGAACGTAGTGGAGTACCGTGACAGATTTTGTTATTGGATAGGGATGCACCGGATGAGATCGATACTGAAGCCAAGAAGGAGAGATTCTTGAATGGTCTGCACGATGAGATATAGATAGTGTTAGTCAATATCCCATTTGCTAATATTGAAACTTTAGTTGACTCTGCCATTCAGATGGAAGGCAAGATCAACCAAGCTAATGAGACCGCAAGCATCGCATGATGCATCTACCAGGAACCCACCATACACCAAAGTATCGCCCCAACCCATCTCCAGGATTTGCCCCAAGAACCAATAGACCCTCAATGAACCGTCCGACCTATCCCAACTGTGGAAACCCATGGCCCGGAGGAAACCACAACAACCTCGGGAACTCCAGCAATTTTAACCGTGCCCCGCCCAAGTTCAACAACAGCAATGCCACCACCAACACCAACACTTCCCCAAGGACTAGAAGCAATGTTGTGCATGTTGCAGCGAAGGACAAGTCCCAAGCGACTTGTTATGAATGTGGAACCAAAGGTCACTACTCCAATGAGTGACCCAAGAAGATTGCCGCAGCCCCCAATGCAAAAGCCCCAGTTCAGCAGCAGCGTCGTGTTCAGCCTAGAAGAAGGTTTTCCCCAGGGAACTCGCTCAACCGCAACGGCCGTCTCTTTCTCATGCATGCTGAAGAAGCCCAATAAGCGCCAGATGTCGTGCTGGGTATGTTTTCTGTTAACTCAGTACTTGCAAGAGTGTTGTTTGATTCTCGAGCATCACACTCGTTTGTTACCGAAGAATTTGCATGCACTAGTAAGATTCAACCAACCAAATTGAAGCATGTTATGATAGTTCAAATACCTGGTTCAACCACCAAAGCTAGACAAATTTGCAAGGCCGTGCCTATCCGAATCTATGGCATAGATTTTTATGCTAATCTAATAGTACTCGGAACAAAAGGATTGGAAGTAGTACTAGGAATGGATTGGATGTCCAGACATAAAGGATTAATTGAATGTGCCAAGAAAGCCATAACCATGACCAGTACAGCTGGAATATCAGTCAAGCATGTATTTGAAACCTAGCCCCGTCAATTCAAATGCAACAAGAGTATAGCCCAACCAACCATTGACCAAGTTCGGATAGTCCGTGAATACCCCGATGTATTTCCAGATGTCTTGCCCTGTATGCCCCCAGATCGAGATATCGAGTTTATCATCGAACTAATCCCTGGAACCGGACCCATAGCCCAGAGACCATATAGTATGAACCCGTCTGAAATAGTGGAGCTGAAGAAGAAACTAGATGCTATGCTGGAGATAGGATTGATCCAACCAAGTGCGTCGCCATGGAGATCACCTGTCTTGTTTGTGGACAAGAAGGATGGAGGTAACCGTTTATGTACGGATTATCGGAAGTTGAATGATGTCACCATCAAGAACAAGTACCCACTGCCAAAGATAGAAGACCTGTTTGACCAGTTGACTGGTGCCAAAGTGTTTTCTAAGATTGATCTTAGAACTGGGTATCATCAACTCAAGATTCACGCAGAGGATATTCCAAAGACTGCCTTTACCACCAAATATGGATTATACGAGTATACTGTCATGTCTTTTGGGTTAACCAATGCCCCCGCTTATTTCATGAACCTCATGAATAAGATTTTTATGGACTTCCTAGATAAGTTTGTCATTGTTTTCATCGATGACATTATGATTTATTCCAAATCAGAAGAAGAACATGAGCTACACCTAAGGACCAATCTTGGAACCCTTAGGGAGCATCAGTTGTATGCCAAGTTTAGAAAATGTGAATTCTGGTTACAGGAGGTAGGATTCCTCGGACATATCGTATCAGCCGGAGGAATTGCCGTTGACCCTGCAAAGGTGAAGGATGTTGAAGATTGGCAAGCCCCAACCACTCAAACCCAAGTTCGTGCATTTCTCAGATTAGCGGGATATTACCGCAAGTTCGTAGAAGGATTCTTGAGTATCTCAAGACCCATGACCCAATTGTTGAAGAAGGACAAGAAGTTTGAATGGACAGACAAATGTGAAGCAAGTTTTCAAGAACTCAAGAGGAGATTGATTTCAGCACCAATCTTGATCATGCCGGATATTACGAAGCCCTTTGATGTGTATTGTCACGCATCCAAGATCGGCCTCAGATGTGTGCTAATGCAAGTGGGCAAAGTTATATCTTATATATCCAGACAACTGAAGCAGCATGAACAGAATTATCCCACCGATGACCTTGAACTAGCAGCTGTAGTTCTAGCCCTGAATACATGGAGGCATTATCTTATGGGAAACCATTGTGAGATTTATTCGGATCATAAGAGCCTAAAGTATATATTCACTTAGAAGGAGATGAATATGAGACAGAGAAAATGGATTGAGCTAATCAAGGACTATGATCTAGATATTCACTATCACCCCGGTAAAGCCAATGTGGTAGCAGATGCCCTTAGCAGATTGTCGGGCCGCTTGAACTCCATGATCCGGAAGGACCAAAAAAGTTTACACAAAGAGATGGAATATTTCCGAATGGAATTAGTAAGTGAAGGATTTTTGGCTAGCATAGAACTTTAACCCACTTTGATCAGTCAGATCAAGGAGGCGCATAAAGGAAATGCTAGTACCGATGGAATCAAACGTCGTATTGGTACAGGAAAAGTACCTGGATTCACCGAGGATGAAGAAGGAGTTATGTGGTACAAAGGACATCTCTGTGCACCAGCAGATTCAGAGTTAAAAGAAGTTATTTTGAAGGAGGCCCATGATACTCTTTATTCTATCCACCCTGGAGGAACGAAGATGTATCAGGATTTGAAGGAGCAATTTTGGTGGCATAAGATGAAGAGAGAAATCGGAAGCTATATCGCCAAGCGTGATATTTTTCAGAGAGTCAAGGCGGGACATCAGAGACCCGCAGGACTGTTGCAACCATTGCAGATTCCGGAATGGAAATGGGATTCCGTTGGAATGGACTTTATTACCAGATTGCCTACTTCTAGTAGGGGAAATGACTCTATTTGGGTCATAGGTGATAGATTGTCCAAAGTCGCCCATTTATTAACCAGTCAAGACCACTTACCAGAGCTTAAAGCTAGCGGAGTTATACATCGCTAGAATCGTCAGTTTGCATGGAGTCCCGAAGAACATTGTGTCAGATCGAGGAACTCAATTTACCTCGAGATTTTGGAAGGAAGTCCAAGAAGGATTAGGAACCCGACTGGATTTTAGCACAGCTTATCACCCTCATACCGATGGAAAAACGGATCGAGTAAATCAAATACTCGAAGATATGTTGAGAGCATGTGTGCTAGAGTATGGATCTAAATAGGAAGACTGTCTGCCTTTCGCAGAATTTTCGTACAACAACAGTTATCAGGCTAGTTTGCAAATGGCCCCATTTGAATTCATGTATGGAAGGAAGTGTCACACCCCTTTGAATTGGTCGGAACTAGGAGAGAGTCAGATCTTTGGACCCAACATCCTACGAGAAGCAGAAGAGAAAGTTCACAAGATCCGTGAGCACCTCAAGACCGCCCAGTCAAGATAGAAGAGTTACGCCGACAAGCGATGTCGAGACCTCGCTTTCAATATCGCAGATTTTGTGTATCTCAAAGTGTCGCCTTTGAAAGGAATGCAACGTTTCCAGCTCAAAGGAAAGTTAGCCCCTAGATATATCGGACCTTTCAAGATTCTGAATCATCGAGGAGAAGTATTGTATCAACTGGAACTGCCAAAGGAGATGTCAGTAGTGCATAATGTGTTCCATATATCGTTGCTTCGCAAATGCCTTGAAGTTTCAGAGAAGACTGAAGTTTTCAAGAACATTGATCACCGCACCATAGAGATCAACTATGACCTAACATATCCCGAAGTACCCATCCGTATTTTGGAGGAAGCTTTCAGGACTACCAGAACCAGAAGCATCAAGTTTCTCAAGATTCAGTGGTGTAACCACACTGAAGAAGAAGCTACCTGGGAGCGAGAAGATCACATCAAGACGGAGTTTCCCAATCTTTTTAAATCCTACTTTTCCTCTTTATTCTTTCTCAAATCTCAGGATGAGATTTTGTTTAAGGAGGGAAGATTTGTAACATCCCAAAAATGTTGAACAATGATTATCAAATTCCAATCACCAAAATTAGGGTTAACAAAAACTTTTGTTAATTTAAATCATTATGAATGCATGTGTGTATGTGAGGATTGCATGAATGAATGAATGGACTTGTGTGATTGATCTAAATAGCAAGGAATGGTTTAAAGATGAAAACAACATCATCTAAAACATTTCCAAGCAGAAACAAATCAAGAGAAAATAAAAAACAAAACAAATAAGCAAATGGTCATTTTTTCCAATCTTGCTCACTAGACCACTTTGAGTGTTTCTAGTACAAGATTTCAAACAGAAACTTTTCCAATTATTTTCACCTCTTGCTAGACCAAGTAAAAGTGAATCAAATCCCACTTTAAAATTTGGAGAAACATTTGGCAACTTGATTCAAATCATAATTCAAAATTGAATCTGATTGATATGTGAAGATCCCACATTTTCAAAACGCAACCAAACCAGTGCACCTTGACCAATCCAACTAACCAGAGACTCCCTAGGATGTAACCAACACACCCACCAAGTTTGAATCCAAAATTCAAATTTGATTCTCTTTCGGCCATTTCATCATACACCTTGTAATCAGCAAACAAACAAACATCAAACACTATTACGAGCAGTGATTTTTGCCAACCTTGTTCCCTCTATAGGTCGCACTACACTCTTAGTAGATGATCTAGCTCAATTAACAAGCTTTAGCACCACTATGAGCATGCCATAGCATCAATGGTGACCATGACGAGCCTAACTTGCCACCCCCATGTCTACAGCAAGCTAGGAGAAGTACCAAGCCTAGCAAGCATGTCTGGGACACTCCCCACCGTCCACCGCCACCCCCTGTCCAAGCCTCGAGCACAGCCAGCCTCTGGACCACATAGCCTGAGCATGCCAAGCCTCTCTGCGAGCGAGCCGAGAGCGCGCAAGAGCGCCAACCGTGACACACGCCCACAGACCGCGTGCTGCCCTCGCCGCATGCAAGAAGGATCGCCAGCACCCTAACAACACCGCAGACATGCCCGTTCGCGGCCACGCGTACCATAGACGTTTGTACGCCATTAAACCCACCGTCGGACCCGCCCAGAGCGCCGACATGTTTCGACCATTTCACACCACCCCACGCCACGTGACCTTTCCGTTCAGATTCACCAGGGAGCATAGCATCGCCCCTATCGTCGCCCATGCCATTAGCCCACTATGCCGACGACCACGATGAGCTCAGCCCGCCCCCGTCGGTCCCCTTCAGGCACTATAAATATAGGACACCCTAGCATGAATTCTTCACACCATCTCACTCCCCTCTCTCTCTCTAAGAAGCACCCCACCTCACTCCCGGAGCAAGGCGAGCAGCGCATCACCGGAATTTGGCCGGAGTCTGCCGCGGAGGAGGAATAAAGGAGTCGTCAATTGGAGCCGTCCTAGGAAGAGCTGCCGGTACCAGGAGGATCGCGGTCGTCGAATTCGTCATTCGCCCCCGTCGCCGACCATGGCCTGAGCCCCGGCGAGCCTCCCACGACCCCCACTGCCCATGCTAGGGTTCTATCTTGCCGGCATTTCCTGGCGTGAAAGATGAACCGCAACCGTAGGATTAGAGATTGGTTGTGTGGTCCACGTCCTCCATACCGCTTCGCACCCCTCTGTCTCACTAACGAGTGGGGACAGCCACTTAACCAGCCCGCACGCGTGCTGTGCGTAGTTGGCCGGCCTAATTAACCTCCCGCGCGACCAAGTAATTCAAATCTAGGTTTATTCTTTTAGTTTCAAACTCAGTTCTGTGCCCAGATTCAAAATCAACCCAGCTCGATTCACTAAACCAAAATGCATGAAACCAGTTTTGTTAGAAACGTTCTGGAGTGCTTAATCCGAGCCTGCTGGATTCAAACCAATTTGATTTGTAGATCTTTTATAGTAAAAATAACAAGACAGAAGCTTTTCTGGATTCAAAATTTTTTTGAAATTCAACCATAAAAGCTTTCGAGTTGATTCCAACTCTCATAAATCACATTTAAAAAGACCTTTCAGAATATATACAAATATAAAGGTTTACTTGTAGAAATATTGAACAAGTAATAAAAGAATGCCTCATAGGCCATTCTAGTCACTTTAATTAATTAAAATAAAAAGGTTAAACCTTATTAAATTGTGAAACCACTTTAAATCACATTCCCAAGTACTGAAATATGTGGTGATGACATGTGTCAACCAGAGCTCATGTTTTAGTTGGAGAATATTAAATCTTAAGTAGTGTTTCAATGAGTAGAAATTACTTTTCTAAAATAAAGGAAATAAAACTATTTGCCCTAATGGTTGTAATGCTTGTGATGATCCTA
This sequence comes from Avena sativa, assembly GCA_916181665.1. NCBI lineage: Eukaryota > Viridiplantae > Streptophyta > Magnoliopsida > Poales > Poaceae > Avena > Avena sativa. The sequence continues at coordinate 434,797,118 of OV702280.1, forward strand.
TATCATCTAGTGAAAACCTTGGTGTGATAAATAGAAATAGTTAAGTATTGTTTGGTGATTGTGTACCTCGTATTTATTTATAGACGATAGTAACGACCAAGGATACGAGGAAGAAGGAGTATACTACGAGGAAGAAGCCGAGGAGAACTTCAACCACTGCTCTGCACAAGGCAAGCTTATACTTGCAATTATGCAAGCCTAATACTACCAGTTGACTTGGCAAGCAAAAACTTGCTTGTTACTATGCCAACTATATGCCTTAAGCATATGTGCTTATACCCACTTGATGATACCAAATCCCAGTTTTACTTGCAAGCTTAATTATTTTATTTCTTTATCAAAGCTTTTATTTGAGTTTATTTGGTGACTTGTAGATATTAAAAGGATAAATTGAAGGTAGAATAGAGAGCATAAAACTTGGCCTAAGTTAGATAATCTTGATGTCATCCTGAGGCATGATATTGAACTTAGTTGTTTCACACTTGTTTACCACCCCTCATTAGTGTTTACCCCCACTTGTAGATACTAGTACTAAGCATAAAACTTGATCAACTTTAGATGGGAATACTTGTTGAAAATGGTTATGAAAACCTTAGAATGATGAGTCATTCTACTGAAATGTTTTGACATGTGTTCTTGAACACCAGATGTTTTTGATGATGAAAATGTTAAGGCATGATCCTTAGCCCTTTTTTAAACTGATGGTTGTCTGGATGCGATACCATTCCAATTTTACCGTACAACCATAATATCCGAAATTTGGGTAGGGCTTCACTGGAAATTTATATACCTTAGTATGGGTTCCCTTGCGGCCAAGGTTTGAGCTGAGGCTACCTTGTGAAGATTGTCCACCTGTGCAGTACCCAAGATGACAGTTGGTCATGGTTGGGAGGCCAAACTCATAGGAGAGGTGCCTATACTAGGGCGTGTAATTGAAAGGTTAGGATTGATTATCCGCATACTGAGTATGGTGAATTCAGGATTTGTTCTTGACGGATGTATCGAATGTTGTGGTGAAAGTGTACCACCTCTGCAGGGTAATATATTTAAATAAGATAGAGCCCCCCTGTGTTTACAATGCTAGTCCCTGGATCAATAGCTAGCATCCACAGTTAAGATGTAATATCAAGATACAAAGGTCATAATATAACTTTATAACCAGGAATAACATAATTTCATTACATCATACATTGCTCATTTGGCTATTACATTACGTTGTAGCGGAATAACTATAGTCATGGGGTCCTTCATCTTCAAAGTGCCACAGGCAGATGTTGGTTGTAGACTTTGTAATCCTAATCAAACAATCTTCACTAAAATCAATCAACCTGCAACATTACAAGTTACAGCCACAAGGGTCAATACATTTGAATTGTATTGGCAAGTTTCACTATTATGTGGAATATAAGTGGATCCTATCATTACATGCATATTTGGCTAAGTAGAGTTTAGGCTCATTTGCATAAAGCAAAGTTTATCCTAACTTTTCAAAATGGTTTTGGTCCTTTGTCAAATCTTCTTTTCCAAGTTCCTTGAACTCCTTGGTAGAAACACAAGTGTTCAAGTCCTTGTCAAAAATCTCTTGAGCTCCTTGGTAACTCCAAGTGCATCAAGTTTTATTAAAATCTCTTGAGCTCCTTGGTAACTCCAAGTGCATCAAGTTTTATTAGTTTTCTTTTAGAAATTAGAATGTCGAGATCTTCCATAGCTTCAGGCCTTAGTTGCTCAATATTGTCCATAACCGGGGACACGGCTAAGTACTTAGAATTTGATCTTTTGCAGAAGTTGTACACTTTACCCACATGACACAATCTCGTCTTGACGCCACCAGTGGCCGCTGGATAAGTACTCACCAAAATGGAGTACCGGCAGATCGAGAATGTGACAAAGTCTTTCCATAGGAGTCCTCCCAATACAAAATGCTAGCTTGTCTACCAGGCACAAATGTAGGGTTACTCCCTTACACAAATCTAGTTAACCTGAAGATGCCAATGCATGGGACTTCCACTATGTAATTGACTAAGCCAGAGCCCATTTAGCATGTGGCTGTACACGGAAGCCACTGTACGAGAAACATGTTCAATCTCTAAGTCCCTGGGTGGTTTTCTTCTAGTGCACAACAAAAAGAGATAGCCATATAAACATGGTTCCTTTTGTTGCCACCCTGTCCATCCTTGAGTATCCTTGTCCACCCAGGTGGTTCATTGAGTACTTGTTTTATTATATAAAACATAAGTCTTTTCAATACTTCTTATAATCATAACATGTATCCCATCCCAATATATAGCAGGGCTAAGCATACTACAACTACAATGTTTCCACTAAGGAATATATAGGGGTATCCTATTAGGATTTAGCATAGCATAAAATATAGTAAAGCTTATCATGCATGTTTCAAAAATCCACTAAGGGTAATGAAAATATTAGGACTTGGATGATAGTGTCACTTGCCTTAGTAGTTGGTGGTGTTGGTACACTCTTCGCAATAACACACTTGACAATCAACACAATCTATCAAGCAAAACAATCAAGACAAAACATTCACAAGATCAACACTAATGGCAACACAAAAATCATGCAAAGTATGCAAACATGCAAGATGGGAATTTTTATTGTACAAATTTTTATAACAAGGTTCTGAACATTACTAAGTGATTATGAACATTTTATATTTTCAAGATTACAAATGCAACCATTTGTGCAATTGTAGCAATTAGCAATATTTTTTAACAGTTGGAAAAGCCATTCTTATTAAATAATTGCCATGGTCTTATTTATACTAGAATAAAATTATATTTTGGTTTTACTGTACATAGGGTTCAATTTACAACCATTTTCAAAAGGATTTACTTAAAAATAATTCACACAACGACTTTTATACTCAAAATAGTCCACAAATAGTTCTGTATAAATCGTGATTTTAACAGACTCAAAAATAACGAATTATGGGTCCACTGTGTTCTACTCGTTTTTGTGAATCCATAGACATATTATTTGCTAAATTTGGATATACAGAACTAAAGATATAATTTTTATGGTGAAAATGACCAATTAAACCATTTAATTTATAAATCAAATTTTTGTACAGAGAATAAGTAATATTATTGCAGAAATGGATTCTACAGAATCTCAGCTTTTCAGGGATACCAAATTTATAATTTTTCGACTTCTAAATCTTTTTCTATGAATTATACAAGTTCATACTAAAATCTGGAAAAGTCAAACTCGGGAATTGACTGAAATTGACTTTGACTAATCTGACTAAGTTGACTGTTGACTATGCTGATGTCATGATGATGTCAGATTTGACTACAGAAAAAGTTGCTCGGATGGAAAAACTTTCTACATGAAAGTTGTAGATAACAACTAGATTTATCTACTGTTCAATGGAAATTGTGTTTGGAGCAACGAGGTGGGCGTAGAATGGATTATACCTTCTAAGATCTGAATCTTTGACTGCGTTTTTCTCTCAGCTCGATGAACAAAACGAGGTGAAACCAAAGGGAATGGAACCGTCTTGACGAGGGGAACAACTTCCGTCTTCAAGCCACCGCGATCCGAGGTCGTTTTGATGGTCGATTTGGGTGGAGAAGATTGGGGAGAATTTTGGACGAAAATGAAAGTATGATGAGTTGAAAACTTATGAAATTTCCTCTAGTGGGGTTTATATAGGAGGGGGTGGGGGCTGGATTAAAGGACATTAAAGAGAGAGAGAAATTAGGGGGTATTTAGTGCAATTTAGGAGAGACATTGAAAGTCATTTAGGAGCATTAGATAGGAAGACCAAGTGCTCCTGGTTATTCCTGTACGTGCCTGGTGGCGTGTACCTGGTCGCATGGTGCTCATCGGCCTGGTTGGGCCGGCCCAATTTGGCTGGCCTGGCCGGCCTCTCTATATTTTTTTTTGTTTTACATTTTTTTCTATTTCTTAATTCTTTTATAACTTTTGATTTAGAGTTCCGAATTTACCGATTCAAATTTCTACGGGTTTATAAATTCGTGGGCAATATTTTAGAACATAAATTTTATATATTTAGAAATATTTAATTTTCTCAATTATTAATTAGTTAATTATTGTACGATTGCATGTGTGCGATATTGGCCTAGTTGCAGGGTAATATATTTGGAATGATTTTGATTCTTTCCTTATTTGAACTTGATTCGATTTAGTTCCACTTTACATGGATAACCATGAATTAAAGTTTGAAAATATGAGAGAATAATTTTATAAAATCTTAAAATAGCTCACATAAGCTATGGTGCTTATTCTAAAACGAGACTCTTTGCTTTTATTTTTGGTTCAAAACAAAACAAAGGTTGTTTGAAAAATGTAAATGAAGTGGTTGAGATGTATAGATGGTTTTTTGGTTGAGAACATTCCTCAAGATTAAAAATAGATTTTCAAATACAGGAAGTTTGTGAAAAAGATTTTGAAGGGGAACCTTTCAAATTATAATTTTGAAGTAGAGGAGATATGTGGATAATCTTGATGCTTGATCTTAGGGTTTTTGTTAAATGCTATTTTTATTTTAAGGAGTACCTTTATTTGGGGAAAAACTTTTGTAATAGTTTAAAAGGTTTTTAAAGTTCCCAATTAGAAGCAAAAAATTTCTTTTCCCCATAAATTTCAACAATTATTTCTTTTGTTTATTTATTTTTCACATTTCAAAATTTGGAAAATTTTGGGATGTGACAGATATCCATATTGCATATGTCTAATGAATGATAGACCTTCTCCTAGTACAAAAGTATTACATCCTTATTATAATTCTGGCCAACATGCCATATTATCTCATATTATAGTTTTAACCATTTCTTTATTGAAGGTATATCAAAAGCACATCGTGCATTTGCACACAGTAGCGCAAGTGCTATTCATAGTGCAGGCTCTATCACAACCAGTCTTCAACTCGTCGCATGCAACTTTGCATCTTTCAGTGGTGCACGCATTACCCAATGACGGGATAACATGTGACACACATTCTTTGGCATCTACGAAAAATTAACATATGCAAAAATTAAAATTTTATGACCATAAGTTTTCAACCAAGATGCAAGCAATATATATTACCACTACAAATGGTACCTGATGCTACCACGAGAAAGGCAAGGGTCAGAAGTAGCACCAGTGTAGTCCTCATCTTGGATGAAATGTTTTGTTGATAGAAATTGTTGATGGTTGTTGGACTTGTGAGATGTGAAGATGAACACAAATCAGAAATGGTAAGATTTTTATAGATAACAACCTAGTAACATTAATTGAGGAATTCCACTAAGACAAAAACAATTAATTGTGATTAGAAGCATTAAGTGCATTAATTTTTTCCAATAAAGGATCATATATTAATACCAAGATAATAACATTTGTTCCAATTAATTATTTCATATATGTGTACTTATCACTCAATGTAATGATGTGAAATTTTCAAATTGAATACTAGTTAATGGATTTAATGTCCTTAATGCACACCACACATATATGTTGATAATCTCTCATACTATCTAGGCACATAACCTAAATCCAGGAATTCCATTAAAACAACATATTAAATAATCATCCTAAATTAAGAATAATTAAATCATCGTGAAAGGATACAAAGAGATGATAATATAGGGCTTGGCCAGCTAGTTCTTATCTGCCGACACAAAGCTTGATTTTTAGGAATTTTTTGTATATTTGAATCTTGATTTTTTTTACCAAAGTAGTACATGCCATAGAATGGGGACATGGAAAGAAATACGTTTAACTCTTGTCAATGTTTTCAAAAAACACAAACAATTGTAATTTTTGGAATGATTTTTCACATGTTCTTAATTTGCAAGAGTGCCTTGCACCTATGAATATTTTCATAATTATATAAGGCAACAACAAAGATGGATAAGGACACTCTGACCTTTTAGTTGGTGTTCTTTGCGAGCAAGACCAGAGTTATGTTGCATAGTTAGGCACACAAACAATATGTTTACTTACATCATTATCTTTGTAATTCTAAAATTCCACTAGTTGAAACTACTTTAGCTTTATACTTTTTAACAAAACTTCTAGCTATGTGAAAACATTGCCACTAGTAACGATAATACATGTACAATTGCAAACTAGGAGATCGAGTTGTGTATTAGTGAACACCATGTCAAGAACCCCTGACTTGTTGACGAGGTTGACTAACAATCCACACTACTCCTAGGAAAATGTCAGCCAGTACTAGACCTTAAAAAATCAGGCCCGAGCCTAGCCTAGCCCAAAATAGTGAATGTATGACTATATTCTATTAAAAATCATTTTGGGATAAAATTAAATATGAAGATCATGTATTTCATGCCTTTTGGCCATCCGTGCTAGACATGGACTAGAAAATCCATGAACGAGCCTGGCCCAAATGCTGGGCTTGAGGACAGGCTTGTTAGGTCGGGCTAGCCATTCCTAGATCTAGTGTACACCATTGCCAGATCCATAATGAAGGTAGTGCTAAGAACCGTACACACAATCAATAGCACCCATGACAAGCTAGATCTTCTCCTCATGTCATACCCTGATTCACGGCATGAGCCTCCACTTCATCTCCTCCTACGACCTCTGTAGGGCCACAATGATGCTAGTGTCCAACTGTGGCACCCCCGGATCAACGATGGCAACAACTATGTGTGTACGAACTCATTGAGACTCTGAGTGGAGAGTGTTATAGAAAGCTGTCTTTTTTGCACATGGTGACTCGTGGGTTAATATCGAACTCTTTGGGAATTGGCTAGGAAACTTATTTTCTTTTCTTCTTCAGGAAATCTATAAAAAAAGTATTTTCCTTATGTCCCTAACTCTATCATGTGGTTGTCAAGCACAAGGTTTCATCTTAGTAAACTAAAATAAAACTATAAATAATTAAAAGTGAACAATCTATAACTTGGAAAGAAAGTAAAAACAATAAAGTAAAGTTCTTTTTGGTTGGTTGTTTGTTTTTTATGCAAGTAGTAAATGTGTTTTTGGATTTTTGGATTTAATTAATGTAGAAAATATAGAAAGCAATAAAATTATGTAGACTAGTCTCCTCTATGCTCCCCCGGGCATGGCTGGTTGGCAAAACTATCAGGAAAGTGGCAACTAGGGTACCATGGACCGTCTTCTACTAGGCCCTTATAGAAGTGCAGCTATAGTATTGTGGGAAGGATCCCTCAGCAAGCTCGACGTTTCACGAGGACCGACCCTCGTAGGGACTCAAGGGGAATCTCCTTCGCGAAGCTCCCTCATGAAGAAACATCATCTTAATCCCTTCAAGAGGAAAGGGAACTCTTGGCGAGGCCTCCCTTGCAAGGGATCCACGCGAAGCGCACCAACATCACAAAGCCTAAGTCCTAGATACCACGTGGGACCACACGTGGGATGAATACGAAGATAAGGATGGCCATAGCTGGCACAATTGTCCATGCTTGCCTCCTTTTCCCAAGGAAGGCATCTTCCCTTCCGCAAGAAAGGAGTGGACGGTAGCTGCTGCCAGCAATGGTGGGACCACCCCTATCTGGTACATGATGAACGTGAAGGATGTAGAAAGGCGAACGTTTGTGACGTAATCAATGACACGCTGCCATGGACCATGCCTAAGGTCAAAAGTAGATTTAGCCCACTTGCCCACTCTCTTATCGCCATGTGGCAACCCTTCTCGCCAAGATAATTCAGGAAGAGGACCGAGGCACCTACAAGAGCGGCAGTGTAGCAACCTAGAGGGGATCCAATCTTATTCCACCTGAGGAACCCTAGCTTCATCTTCTAGATAGAAACCCTAGATTTGATCGCCTGATCACACCTTGTACTATAAACCTCACTAGGCACTCTGAGCAATCTAGACATGCAGGAGTAGGGTTTTACACCGCACGGTGGCCTGAACTTGGGTAAACTCCCCGTTTCTCTCTGTCATTCTTATTGCTCTTTACTGGCCGAGGTCACCGAGGGTTTTTGGAGATCGTGTTCAACCCCTAGTTTTCGATTCACCCTACTTCGTGAGGTACTCTAGTTCATTTGCAGGGATAATATCTGACATTTGGCGCACTAGGTAGGGGTTGAGGCGCATCTTCCACTCCTTCATCTACATGGACGGATTGGAACATAATGAGCATGCTTATCGTTGATCTTCCCTCGCCGCTGCTTCTCCCACGTAGCCGAACCCCAGCAACAATCCTTGATGTGCCAACGATGATCTGCCCCACCAAGAGAATGGGCAGGAGACAACAAGGTGCACTCATTTGTCCCTACAGGGAAGTCATAGCGAACCCACACCTGCACCGCGTCTGTCTCCAGGAGCGGGCGCCACAACAGCCCCACGCCGGAGGCCGCGCTGCTCATGGCGTAGGAGTTGCTTTGCTATCGACCTAACTTGACCTAGCATGACGCATGACTCATACGTATCACTGGGCTCGTCAAAACCGTCGGTGTCGCGCCGACCCTCTCCCGCTCGACCGACGCAGATACCGCAAGCAGGCCAAGTCACACATTTATCTCCTCCACCGCTGCCTCCCCTCCACCACCTCCAGATAGAGGAGGCGTAGGGAACAACCACGCCATCCAAGGGTGATAATCCCCAAGTGCAGGAATCACTGTACAATTCAATAAGTATTTGAGTGTCGAACCCACGAGGAGCCGAAGGTAAACTATCTATTCTCTTAATCCCTATAGCCCACTTATATATCCTTTTATGCAAAGCTAGGAACGAAAGTGTGTGTGGTTGTTTTTGATACTATCTTGAAAACATGTAAAGTGCTCAAAGTCAATATTACAAGTAAACTATTGCAAGTAAAGTGGGTTAGTGAAGTAGGAGAAAGTTTCGCAAGGGAGCAATCAAGTGTTTAGGCAAATTCTTATTTTATTTGTTTGGTTGTCACAATTAGTGAACCACATGGATATATTTTTATTGTTTCTTATAGAGAGGAGCCATAGATAGGTGTCATTCTGTCCGCCTTCTCCTCTGCCAGCAAACATCATGGTGGCTTCTCTTCAAGCGGATTATTTCGCTTATTGGTGTTGTTCTTCTTGGCTCGATTTGGGATCACAACTACAGGTAGAGCATAGCGAGCATCATCGTTGGCAGCGGCAAATTCGCTAGCCTTGGCAATCATTGAATTGAGATCAAGATTTCCCTTGTCCTGAGTGTGCTTCAACGTATGTTGGAGCAGGGATCCTATTTCCAATCCATCGATGAAGGAATCCATAGAGGTTTGATCGTGTACTCCCACGCATGAGTTTTTCATGTTGAGCCAACAAGACAAGTAGTTCTGAGATGATTCATCCTCCTCCTATACACACCCCTGCAGGTGACCAACTGTGTAGGGACGTTTATACGTACCCTCGAAGTTCTTGGTGAACGCTTCATGCATGTCCAACCAATTGTAGATAGATTTATCTGACAAGTCGTCGATCCATTGTCGGGCGGTGCCACTGAGCATTAGTGGGAGGTACTTAACAATGACATTGGGGTTTCCCCCTGCGATTTCTATCGCTTCGCCATAGTCCTGCAACCACGTGGCTGGCCTAGCTATGCTGTCATAGGGCCTGATAGTATTTTCAATCCGGAGGCCCCTGGGTTAGTCCAACCACCGTTGTAGGTTTTAAAGTCCCCACAATTATAATCCCCCATTGGTTAACCATGAATTAACATAACATGCATATTTGATCTGGTTTCTGTCCAACTCCGTATATCCCTCATCCTATCATCATGCAACGGTGACAACCTTATGCATCCCCAGACATATGTACATAAGATCATCATAGAAGATAACATATATTTGTATGCAACCCACAACAAACTATTTCACAATGGCCATAAAGCATTCACTACTCAAACAAAGACATTGAGATACAATAGATCACGGGAAAACAATAGATTGCATCACACATCATGTTTGGCAAGAGATTACATTAGGTATATGGAGATGATCTCGTTGTATATGGTGATGGATACGTGCCTCCCCAAGAGTTAGAGGCGTCCACGGCATGGAGAAGAGTCGGCGCGTCGGCATGGAGGCGACAGCGACCTCCTAGGGTCAATTTGATCCTGATGCCGCTTTAGTTTTTCTTCTATGTAATGCATCCGGTCTTCCTGATTTCTTGCTTTAATTTCCTGATTTTCCTTTCTCCTCTTACAGCTTCTATCAGGATATTTATTGTATAGGGAGTGTCCCAACCTTTATTAACATAAGGTGGTGTCCCCTGTGTTTACAATGCTAGTCCCTGGATCAATAGCTAGCATCCACAGTTTAGATGTAATATCAAGAAACAAAGGTCATAATATAGCTTTATAACCAGGAATAACATAATTTTATTACATCATACATAGCTCATTTGGCTATTACATTACATTGCAGCGGAATAACTATAGTCATGGGGTCCTTCATCTTCAAAGTGCCACAGGTAGACATGTTGGTTGTAGACTTTGTAATCCTAATCAATCAATCTTCACTAAAATCAATCAAACCTGCAACATTACAAGTTACAGCCACAAGGGTCAATACATTTGAATTGTATTGGCAAGTGATACTATGGTAGTATGGTGGATTCTATAATCTATATGCATTTGGCTAAGTGGAGTTGAGGCTTGCATTGCTCAAGATAGTTTTTCCTTATCATTTTGAAAACACTAAGTTTTTGCTTGTCAAAATCATCTTTTTGCAAGGCATCTACCAATCAAAGATTGAAGATCCTTTAACCCTTGTTCAAACCACAAGATTTTAACTTAGAAATTTGAATGATGAGATTCTTGATTGCTTCCATGTCTTGATGCTCAAATTGTCCTTTACCAGGGACATGGCTAAGTACTTAGATTTTTACACTCTGCAGAGGTGGTGCACTTTCCCCACAAGACTTGGTTTCCCAAGACAAGATCTTTCAGAAGCCTTCCCTTAGACCAAAATGGACGCGTTCCAACCTATCAAAAACTACCACCCACTGTCCATATGGCTAAGTTCTTGCAACCTATATGATCATGGCAGAGCCCATATTGCCAAGTGGTTGCACTTGAAGCTTCTCAACATTTGACATCTCAAATCTCTTTGTTCCTGGGTGGCAATCCACAAGTGAGATACACAAGGTTCACCAGGCCCCTGGCCTTGTGTAACCACTCAACCAAAAACCACCAAGCAAGTCCCATTCCACCCAGGTGATTCATTAACTTAGTTGTTTTATTAAACAAAACACAAGTCCTCGGACTTAGAAATTTTTCCATAGTGTGAATATATATTCCACCCTTGTTTTCTATTAGCTAAGCTAATCTTGATAGTAGTAGAAATCTTAACTTAGGAATTTTCCTACTAAGGTTTCATCTACTAGGTTTTTTATAGCAAGGTTTATACTTGGCAAAATTCCATGCAAGTTTTACTTAGAAAAATCACTAATGCATAGTGAAAGTAATGGGACAAAAAGTATGAAGCATCACTTGCCTTTTTGGTAGAGTATAGGTTCACTCCTTGTCCTTGCAACAATCACACTCTTCAAGTCACTACAAATCAATCAAGCAAGGCACATACTCAATCTACCAATCAAGCAAAACAACACATAAAATGACAAAGTCAAAGTAATGCATGCAAGCATGCCAAGCTTTGTTTTGTTTGAAAAAGTGGTTCCTAATGGGTCATAACATTTGAAAGGCACCTAATGGTCATTTTGTAAAGTGGCAAAGTCATTTGCAAAAGGTTTCACTTTAAAAACCATTTTCAAAACAAAGTATCATTTTATGTGGTGTAGAAATATTTTTACTATGGCATTAATCTATAGGGTTCGCCAAATATGTTTTCAAACCATAAAACTTGGTGTCTGGGGTCAGAGAGTTTAAAACAAAACATTTTCCAAAGGTTTTCTTCCAAAACCATTTTTAATAAACAACCACATTTCTATTTGACTAGAAATGGTTTTAATTCAAAGAATCACTATTTTGTTTCACCAAATACATTTTTGAATCCACAAAGTGCTTCCTAATGTTAGTAGGTTCAAATCACACCAATTGACAAAGATTTTATCCCCAAAAACATTTTTGAACAATTTTCACATCCTTAACAAGCACACAAATGTTTCTGCAAAAACAACCAATCTAACAGATACTATTTTCTAAACAGATTCCATGGTTGGCTAGGGTTTGTTCCACTGATTCCAATGATACCAAATTTGGAATTTTTGGACGTGTGGATCAAAAGTTACAAAGGTTTGAAATTCACATTCTATTGTGATTTCAGTTCTGTTTTTAAACGGAACTAGTGACACGCGGCACTTCCTAATTGGACGGTACCGGTTCGGGTGGATCACGCGCTGCAGACCATAGGATCTCATTTAGATCGAGCGGCGCAGAGGCATACGATACCTCTTCGCTTATGTTCTATTACAGCCTTACGATCTAGATCTAACGGACGCAATCAATCAGACCACTAACTGGCGGCGCTGCGCTGCGGTGGACGGCGGCGACGGTCAGGCGGCGGGCTAGCGGCTGTTCTAGGAAGCAAGGAAGACAGAGGGGGTGCTTACCGTGTTCGCGAGGACGAGGTGGTGCTCGGCGTGTGGCCGACGTGGCAGGGGGCGCACGGGAACGGTGGCGATTGCTCGTCGGAGACGTCGTCGGCGTCGGGTGGTTCTGTCCGCGGTCGAAGGCGACGCTGTGGATCACGCGGAGGCAAACAGAGGGTGTGGTCAGACGCGTAAGATCAAGGAGGTGACGTGTGCGTGAACTAGAAGGCGCGGGGCGGTCGGAAACTACCTGGGTACTTGCCGGAGTTGAAGACAGACGGCGGCGCTCAGAGCTTGGTCGGAGTCGACGCTCAGGGACGCCCGCGGTCAAACGAGGGGCATGGACAGATGTGTCAGGAGGTGGGGAAGGTGTGAGCTAGATCGAGAGGGCACGGGGTGGCAGGTACTGGCCGTAATTGGAGAAGGAAGCTCGTCGGAGCAGTGGCGGTTTGGAGCTGATTTCGAGCAGCCTGGTGGCGAAGAGGGGTTGGCGTTTGAGGGGAAAGACAGAGGGAGGAGAGGTGCTTATGTACGCATGGTCGGGGGCGAGATTAACGCGGCCATTACTCGTGAATTAACGCGCGGAATCACTGGCAGAAACGGCCGGCGTGGTCGTCGCGAGGAAGAAGAGGGGTGAGTTGGCATGTGTGGGTCCCTGTTGTCAGCGAGGAAAGGGAGTGAGGGAAAGGTCCACCAGTCAGTCACTCTGCGGGTCTGGGAGGGCGTGGAAAACGTTTCGTCGCGGGAGAGGGAAGCTGGGCTGTTTGCTGGGCCTAGTTGGGCTACTGGGTTGGGTTGAGTCTGGCTTCTATTTTTTTTTATTTCTTGAACCTTTTCCTTTTTCTATTTTCCAATTCTGCTTTGAAATTTCAAACAACCAAACAACATTCAAATTGATTCAAACAATCACCAAGCTTTGCAACTTTGAATTTTGGTTCTGTTCAGTAGCATAGACCAAATTCCAAAACCAAAATAATAATTTTATTTTAGGTCCATTATTAATTAAATAAATAGACCATTGTTATTAAATCAAAATAGAATTTGATGTTTATTTTAAAACTCCATTTTGAAATCTAATTATTTTCAAAACCAAATTAGTAGGTTTTATTTGGGAATATAAAATACTTGGAAAACTTATTTTTAAATAAATAAATAAATAAATAAGTTTTGTTATTTTGGAAATAGTAAAACCTTTATTAATAAAACTTGGATATTAAATCCTTATTAATTTATTTTAAATAAACCTTTACTATCTTTATCAAAACAAAATGTTTTATTTCAAAAGCTTGGCCAAGGTTTAATTTGGCTCTATAAAATAATCCTTATTTATAAAACTTCTATTTCTTTTGAAAACCAAATCCTTTTATTTAAAAGATCCAAAAATAGTAATTCCAAAATATTTTATTTTCCTTTATTAAATGTTTATCTTTTTAAATCCCTTTAGGATTTATTTAATCCAAATTGGTTTGAAGATTTTCAATTGGATTCAAAAAGTTTCTTCTCACTCTGAAAATCAAACAAAGTTTTATTTTATTCATTTATTTTTCACATAACAAGATTTGGAAAATCTTGGGATGTGACATTTATTCCCGCCTACGGGAAACCCAACTATCCATGGTTTGGATCCTATTGTGTGTGTACGTACTGTGTGTTCCTCATTCCCAAGGGCGAGTGTGAGCTCGTCATTCTCTCTATCGGGAATGAACCTCCCCTCTTGAATAACATTTACTGCATTTCTAATGTATTCGATGGGTATGGGATTTTCTTTGTGTATTTTTTTATATGCACTTCCCTTCTGAGTTCAACGTGCCCCCATGCCTGCAAAACCAATTCTTTACTCATTCGAGCCAATCAGTTGTCTTTGGAGTGACCCCTTTAGCATGCAGGTCGTCCTCAAGTTCCTTCCACTTAGGAATGCCATCCCATTAGCCACCTTGCCCCATAGTATGGTGATACTTCTTGTTAGCAACATTTTTCTTATTTGGTTCAGAACTTTTCTGAGCTACCTTCGATTGCTTGTACAACACAAACTCATCCTAGTGGTATTTTATCTTCTCATATGCTCCATTGAAATCCTAAGTATTCTTTTTCATGATGAATTCTAGGTGAAATCTGTTCTTCCAGTTGGTGAATTGCTGGGCCATCTTCTTAAGAGCCCACTCCTTGACCTTTTCCTTCATGGCATTGGCATATTGATGGGCCTCCTCATCTGGATTCTGCACATTTGGATCCACCTCTACCATCGGTAGGGTAAAATTAATCATGAGCATCCTTCAAAGTAAATCTTTAACTTTGTCGCCGACATATTTAACTCATGCCTCCTTTGGATTATGCCATTCTCGAACGGTCATCGGGATGAAGTCCCTAAAATAGCTCCGTGTTGCGCTACAAATTTGTTTTTAATATGAACCAGAATCGTCGATTTGCCGTCTTTAGCGAATTCTTCGATCATGCACCTTTCATGTTCTTCCAACATTTTGGCCGCGCCTCGTTTGCTCTTTGTAGAAGATTTGCTTGATCCGGATGGCTAACAGCAGCAAGAGCGTTAATATATGTATATAGACAGCAAATGGTTAATTAATTAATATTTATATGCACCTCGCCGAAGTTTGTAATATTTAATGTTCCACCGGAGCCGTCGCCTTCTGCCTCACTGAAGCTATCGGCTTCTCCCTCACCGAAGTCATCGGCTTCCTCCTCATTGAAGTTGTCTCTTCCAGCGATAAGAGGATCACCCTCACCAGAGTTGTTCAGAAACATCGAGACATCGATGATTCCCCGCGGATCATACCCTAAATCAAATCTTCCTTTTCTTCGGCTCTATTGTGTGGTGCCATATTTTCTGCAAAAGGGGAAAAGCGGATGAGTCGAAGCGTCTAATCGAAGAGGTTAGGTAGGCGAGATTTGAGGGGATAGGGTGTCGTGGTTTGATGACAAAATCAACTTAAATATAACCCTAACACATGCTTGGCAATTTAAACGGGTCCGAGGGATATAAACCCTGATTCCAAGAATATGTGGCATGCGTTTACACCCGTCCATTGTCCCTGTATGGCGTGCGTTGTCGCGCCCGACCCGAAGACATTACTCTCCCAAACAAATGTGAAGGGATTGTCTTTGTGCTCACATGTCACATAATAATCCAAATGTATACATACACTACATAATAAATGTCAACACCCGGATTTTTAATCCCAGATGCCTGTTATGCCATACATCGCAATCCCAGGATTACCATTTTTACGAGACATAACAGATTGATACCATAGTTCATCATCCATTACAAACCATAATAAAGGTCTTACAAATATAGGATCTCATGATCCAGTCTTAATATAATCAACGCAGCGGAATAATATAATAACGGTAGCGTGGGCGAAGCTCCATCTTTAGGGTCACACGCAATGCTGACGATGGGAGATGATCCTAGTTGTTGTAGACTTCCTATTGTCCATCATCCTGGTAGTCCTCCTCATAGTCTGGCCATGGGAATAGCCAGGGACAAAGCCATGAGTACTCTTTAAGTACTCGCAAACTATCACTAACAAGTAAAGTGGTTCAAATAGGAATACTAAGCTCTAGGTTGTTTTGCAAAAAGCGAGATTTATCTCTAGCTGATTTTAGAAGTAAATAAAGCTAGTTTATATGTTTTATAACACCTAAGTGAGAACTTAGTTTTTCATGTTCACAGCCCTGTTGTGGTCAAGTCAAATTCATGATTCATTTCACAAGTCATTTTGAAAACATCTGACGACGGAACAGTATGGACACTCCAACTGTCTATAACCACTGACATGACTATTCGAATAGTTTGACACTCTACAGAGGTGGTACACTTTCACCACAACATTCAATACATCCGTCAGGAATCATCCTGAATCACCATACTTAGTATGCGGATAAGCAATCCTAACCTTTCAATTACACACCCTAGTATAGGCACCTCCCCTATGAGTTTGGCCTCCCAACCATGACCATATGTCATCTTGGGAACTTCACAGGTGGACAATCATCACGAGGTAGCCTCGTCTCAAACCTCGGCCGCAAGGGAACCCATCCTAAGATATATAAACTTCTAGTCAAGCCCTACCCAAATTAGGGTATTGTGGTTGTACAGAAAAATTGGAATGGTATCGCATCCGAACACAACCATCAGTTTTATAATTGGAATGGTATCGCCTCAACATTTTCATCATCAAACCGTCAAGTGTTCATAACACATGTCAAAACGTTTCATTAGAATGACTAATCATTCTAAGGTTTTCATAACAATTTTCACCAAGTATTCCCATCTAAAGTGATCATGTTTGATGCTTAGCACTAGCGACTACAGTTGGGGATAATCCCTAATGAGGGGTGATAATCAAGTGTGACTTATCCAGATCTAGATCTCATGCCTCAGTATGACATCTAGTTCTATCTATCTTAGGCCAAGTTTTATGCTCTTATGCTACCTCTAAAATCTTTCCCAAAATTCACTAAATACTAAGTCGAAGTAATAAAGAACTTTGATAAAGAAATAAAAATAATAAAGCTTGTAAGTAAAACTAGGATTTGGTATAATAAAGGGGTATAACCAAATATTCCTAAGGCATCTAGTTTGCATAGTTATCATGCAAGTGTTATCTTGCAAAGTTCTAGCTTGCTAAGATGGCTTGCATTAGATAGCGTGCTAAGTTAACTTGTATTGTGAGGCTTGCCTTGAGCAGTGTAGTGGTTGAAGTTCTCCTCTGCTTCCTCTTCGTAGTAGTCTCCTTCCTCTTCGTATCCTTAGTCGGTACTAGCGTCTATAATAAATACGAGGTACACAATCACCAAACAATACTTAACTACTTTTATTTGGCACACAAAGGTTCACACTAGATGATCTAGCATCATCACAATTAACACATCAAATAAAGACCTACTTTTATTTATTTTAGTTTAGAAAAGTAATTTCTACTCATTGAAAAGTACTTAAGATTAAATATTCTCCAATTAAAATATGGGATCATGTTGACACATGTCATTACCACATATTTTAATACTTGGGAATGTGATTTAAAGTGGTGTCATAATTTAATAAGGTTTAACCTTATTATTTTAATTAATTAAAGTGACTAGAAATGCCTATGGGGCATTCTTTTATTACATGTCCATTATTACTGCAAGTAAACCTAGATATTTTTATATACTCAGAAAGGACTTGTCAAATGTGATTTTTGAGAGTTGAAATCAAGTCAAAAGCATTTATAGTTGATTTTTGAAAAATGTTTGAATGAAAAAAGTCTCTGCCTTGTTATTTTTACTGTAGGTGATCTATAATTTAAAATGGTTTGAATCCAACGGGCTTGGATTAAGAATTTCAATACCTTTCTACTGGAAATTGGTGTCATGCCATTTGGTTCAGTAGAACTCTCTGAATTGATTTTTAAAGTTAATGTCTGAACTAGGTTGAATTAAAATAGAAAATATCTATTTGAATCTACTGGTATGAGCGCGGGAACTAAACTAGGCCAGCCCACTATGCACAGCGTGTGCGGGCTGGTTTAAGTGGTGTGCCCACTCCTCAGTGAGACAGGGGTGCCGAAGGGGTATGGGATGGTTTTGACCGTAGGATTAGATTCAAGATCAACGGCTCACGGCCATCGTCCTCATCGGAATAGGACACGATGGGGACGAACCCTAGCACGGCCAGTGAGGGTCGGGGGAGGATCACCTGGGCTCTGGCGAGGGTCAGCAACGGGGCAAACGAACGAGGCGGCTCCGGTGGTTCCCCTAGTACAGGTAGCTTTTCCTGGGGTGGCCTGAATCGACGGTGCCCTTCTCCTCCAGCAGTGGCGGGCTCCGGCCAAATTCTGGCAAGGGAGGCTCGCCTTGCTCCGGGAAGAAGCAGGGGAGGATCAGTGAGGAGTGATGAGTGTTGGAGTGTGGATAAATGGTGCGGGGAAGGGGTGGCTCGGGTATGCACGTCATGGTGCAATGGGTAGGGTTCTAGTGATTTCAATGATGCGGTTGTCACTGGGGGAGACAAGGGTGAGCAAAGGGAGACAATGGTTTGAATGGTCACTGCTCAAAACAGTGAACATTTGGCCAATTTATTTGTGTCTCCCAAGTGTTTGATGAAATGGCCGAAAGAAATTTATATTTGAATTTTTGGATGAATTTTGTTGAGTGCACTGGTCACATACTTGATAGTCTCTGGTTGTTTGGATTTGTCAAGGTGAACTGGTTTGGTTGGGTTTTGAGAAATGGTGATCTTCCCATATGAACTAGATTGAATTTTGAATTGTCCTTGGCATAGATTTGCAAAATGTTTCTGTGGGTTTGCAAGGTGGGATTGGGTTCACTTTTACTTGGTCTAGAAAGGGGTGAAAAGAATTGGATTTGTTTCTGTTAGAAATCTTGGATTAGAAACACTCAAAGTGGTCTAGTGGTTAGTTTTGGTCAAAATGACCATTGGCTCATATTGTTTATACTTGAATTTCTATTGATTTGATTCTGCTTGGAAATGATTTAGATGATGTTGTTTTCATATTTGAACCAATCCTTGCCATTCATACCAATCAAACAATTCCATACAAGAATTCATGCATTCATCACACACACATGCATTCATATTAATTTTAATAACAAAAGTTTTTGTTAAGCCTAAACTTGGGTGATTAGAACTTGATAATCTTGATTAATATTTTTGGGATGTTACAAACCTTCCCTCCTTAAACAAAATCACGTCCCGACATTTGAGAAAAAGAAAACTAGGATTTAAAGAGATCTGGAAACTCAGTCCTAATGTAATCTTCTCGCTCCCAGGTAGCTTCTTCTTCAGTATGGTTACTCCACTAGATCTTGAGAAACTTGATACTCCGGGTTCTGGTGGTTCTGAAGGATTCCTCCAAAATACGAATGGGTACATCGGGATATGTCAGGTCATTGTTGATCTCTATGGTTCTGTGATCAATATTCTTGAAAACTTCGGTCTTCTCTGGGACTTCTAGGCATTTGCGAAGTAACGAGATGTGAAACGCATTATGCATGAATGACATCTATAAGACCCCACCTTTATAAAGGTAAAGGTCCATGTGATTGCAACGCCAGTCCCTGGATCAATTTCTAGCATCCACAGTTTAAGATGAAATACACAGAAACAAAGGTCATTATTACATCATCATTCCATAGAGAACATAGTCTTTTACAACTCCATAGCCATAGGCTAGTACAAGAGTTTAACTTAACAATATAAATAAAAGTCTTCATCTTCATGTGCCACAGGCAAGCATGTTGAGTGTAGACTCATAACCCTAATCCTCATCAGAGTAACCTGCAACATCACAAGTTACAGCCACAGTGGGTCAATACATTGGAATAGTATTGGCAAGTGATACCTTAGTAGAATAATATTATCTAGCTTCTACATGAATTTGGCTAAGTGTAGCTTAGGCTTTCTTTGCTCAAAATAGGTTTTACCTATCAGTTGAAAACACTAAGTTTTTGTTTGGCAAAAATTCCCAAGGAACCACCAATAGAAATTGGTGAACCTTCACCCTTGTTCAACCACAAGTTTTAAATTAGAAAATTGGGATGAGGAGATTCTTGATAGCTTCCATCTCTTGATGCTCAAATTGTCCATTACCGGGGACAAGGCTAAGTACTTAGTTTCTTCCTTCTGCAGAGATGGTGCCCTTTCCCCACACGACTTGATTTTCACCAAGACAGGACCTTTCAGAAGCCTTCCCTTAGACCAAAATGGACGCGCTCCAAACCTATCATCTCCTACCACCAACTGTCCATTTGGCTAAGTTATTGCAACCTTTATGATCCAGGCAGAGCCCATAATGCCATGTGGCTGCACTAGAAGCTTCTTAACATTTGGCATCTCAAATCCCTTTGTTCCCGGGTGGCATTCCACAAGTGACACAGGGTAGACCATTTGAAAATGGGCCCTGGTAATCACTCAACCAAAAACCACCAAGCAATTACCAATCCACCTAGGTGTTTCATTCACTTAGATGTTTTATTAAGGAAAACATAAGTCCAAGACTTAGAAATATTTTCCATAGCATGTGTATATAAACCACCCTTGGTTGCTATTAGCTAGGCTAAGCATGGCAATTGCATGTATCTTAACTTAGAGAAACTCTAACAACTCTACAAATACTAGGATTTCCCAAGCATAGCATATAGATACTTAGCAAAATTATCATGAAGTTCTATACAAAATATTTCTAATGCATAGTCAAAATATTGGGACAAAAGTATGAAGCACCACTTGCCTTGGTAGTTGGGGGAGTAACAACAATCCTCAGAGTCACAATCACCACTAGCACCAAAATCTACACATAAAATGATAGCACCAAATTCACATATCAAATAAACAATCAAAAATATATGAATGCATGCAAATGACATGTGATGATTTTTATAAACCAAACAATACAAGTGAAATACTACTGAACAATAAACAAAATAATTATACACCAAATAAACTTAATTTGGCCTTTAAAACATTTTCCATATAATTTTTATACACAAAATAAGCCTACAATTGTCTCTGCAAAAAAAACTAAGTTTACAAAATCAATTCATTAAACAAAGTGCATGGTTGGATATAATTCTTTTTCCTGATTCCATTGATATAAAATTTGCCAAATTTGGACATGTGGATCAAAAGTTATGAATTTTGCAAATTTGAACATTTAATAGAAATGATTCTGTTTTTAAATTAAACTACAGGAATAACATAATTTATTACATCTTACATAGCTCATTTGGCTATCTCATTACAATGTAGCATAATATAACAATAGCATGGGGTCCTTCATCTTCAAAGTGCCACAGGCAGACTTGTTGGTTGTAGACTTGTAATCCTAATCAATAAACTTCGCTAACATCAAACAAACCTGCAACATAATAAGTTACAGCCACAAGGTTCAATACATTTGAATTGTATTGGTAAGTGATACTATGGTAGTATAGTGGAGTCTATCATCTATATGAATTTGTCTAAGTGGAGCTTAGGCTTGCTTTGCTCAAAATAGTTTTTCCTTATCATTTGAAAACACTAAGTTTTGCTTGACAAAAATCACCCAAGGCACCCCCCAATAGAAATTGGTTATCCTTCAACCCTTGTTCAACCACAAGTTTTTTACTTAGAAATTGGGATGAGGAGATTATTGATAGCTTCCATGTCTTGATGCTCAAATTTTCCTTTACCAGGGACATGGCTAAGTACTTAGATTTTACACTCTGCAGAGGTGGTGCACTTTCCCCACAAGACTTGGTCTCACCAAGACAAGATCTTTCAGAAGCCTTCCCTTAGACCAGAATGGACGCGTTCCAACCTATCAATCCCCTACCAATAACTGTCCATTTTGCTAAGTTATTGCAACCTATATGATCCAGGCAGAGCCCATAATGCCAAGTGGCTGCACTTGAAGCTTCTCAACATTTGACATCTCAAATCTCTTTGTTCCTGGGTGGCCATCCACAAGTGATATACACAAGGTAAACCATAGAAATGGGCCTTGTGAACCACTCAACACAAACCATTCCTTCCATTCCACCCAGGTGATTCAGTCACTTAGTTGTTTTATTAAATAAAACACAAGTCCTTGACTTAGAAACTTTCCATAGTATGAAAATAACCTACCCTTCTTTTCTACTAGCTAAGCTAAGCATGATAGTAGTAGGAGTCTTAACTTAGGAGAATTCTACTAAGGTTTCATCTACTAGGATTTCCCATGGCATAGTTTACACTTAGGAAAATTCCATGCAAGTCCTACTTAGAAATATCACTAATGCATAGTGAAAATAATGGGACAAAAGTATGAAGCATCACTTACCTTTTTGGTAGAGAATATGAGTTCACTCTTTGATATTGCAATATTCACACTCTTCAAATCACTACAATTCAATCAAACAAGCAATATTTCAATCTACCAATCAAGCATCATCACATAAAATAATAGAAACAAAACAATGCATGCAAGCATGCCAAACATTGTTTTATTTACAAAAGTGGTTTATAATAGGTTATAAACATTCTAAAACACTTATTGGTCATTTTATAAAGGGGCAAAACTATTTGCAAAAGATTTTACCTATAAACCATTTTTAAACCAAATCATTATTTTATGTGGTTGAAAATGCCTTTATCAAAGTAGCAATCTTTATAGGGTTCATCAAATACATTTTTAAATCATAAAAATTAGTGCTTGGGGTCAGAGAGTTTAAATCAAAACATTTCCCAAAGGTTTTCCTCCAAAAGCATTTTTAATAAATAAACATTATTTTTTATTTGTCTAGAAATGGTTTAAATCAAAGATTTATTCTTTTGCTTCACCAAATATATTTTTGAAACCACAAATTGATTCCTATGATCAGTAGGTTCAAAACAAACCATTTGCCAAAGGTTTTATCTCAAAAATCATTTTAGAACAAATTTTATATTCTAAATATGCCTACATAAGTTTCTGCAAAAACAACCATTTTATCAGAAGCAATTGTCACATCCCAAAATTTTGCAAATTTTGAAATGTGAAAAAACTTAAACAAAATGAAAAAAAACTAAGTCTTGGAAATTTGAGTAAACAAAAACCTTTTGACTATTTAATATAACTCCTTCAAAACAAAAAATAAATAAAACAATTTTGTTTGTGAAGTTGTATACATGTTTTCAAAACCTCAAAATCATGAAGCATGCATGGTTGCATTTTAAAACTAAGAGAAATAACTTTCTTCTGAAAGTTAAAATGACCACTTAATAATATGAAACTTTGGATATATTCCATATTTAAAATATACAAAAGAATTCTAAGTGAGCTAAAAATATAAAGGGAAAAATTATAAAACCATAGAAATTAGTTTGACTCTATTTAAAGCTCCAGATAAAATGATATGAAATTTATAAAATATAGGAAGAGAAATAAAGTCAAGTTAAGGCAAAGATTAAAAACAAAATAAAAGTATTCCTAAATGTGTGATTATGATAAAGAATAAAATTATAAATCTAAGGAAATTGGTTTGAACCTTTTTGAAGCTCTAAATCAAAAGATATGAAATAAAGAAGAATTGAGAAAATATACTGTATAGGCCTACGTGCCATGCTCAATTTTATAAAATAAATTATACTTTATTTAAAAAAATATTTTAAATATTCTAAATAGAGTAAACTATCAACTTATATTTTATATAAATTTTCTAAAAAGATTTAATACAAATTTGAATCAAATTGAAGAGACAAATTAGAAACTAGAAAATAAAACAGAAAAAGAAAAGAAGAAAACGTTGAAGGAAAAAAAAGAGCAGCCCAAGCCCAGCCAGCCTTCCATCCCTATTTTTTTCTTCTCATTCATTTTCTTGTTGGGCCGGTTCAGCCAAGCCCATCTAGACCAGCCCAACACGATCGATCCTCTTCCTCCTCTCTTCACGTAGACATACAGAAGCTCAACGTTCATGGCTATAGATCTTCCTCTCCTTCCCCCATCAATTCCAATGACCGTTTCTTCTCGACTTTAAAACGAAAAATGTTTGCAATCAAGTGGAGGTTTCATTCAGGCCATTAATTTCTCACTTTAGTGCCTTAATCTCTCAAATCAATACCGTGAACCGAATATCATATGACGGCATACGTCTCCCGATCTCCCTCCACGGACCACCTTAGAAAAAACAGAAGAGAGCACTGTATTCCCCTCCGTCTCCTCCATCATTTTCGTTCTCAAACTTTCTCAAGAGGAGCTCTGTAGAACACACATGGTCGATGCCAACTTCATCCCCAAAATTTGAGTTCATCGTCAGATCTTGTCTTCTACGTTCTCCGCGCCGCCGACGTCGCACGTTGCTCCAGCCGTGGCTTGTCGTCACCATTGGAGACGAACGAGCTCTAAATCACGTCCAGTAGCACCACCTCGATGTCCTCTACACCGTCCATATCTTCTTCAACTCCGGATACTTTCCTAGAAACGGGAACGACAACGCCAAGCCCGTGTCCGCTATTCCGGCGAACTTTCCGATTGTGTTGATTGTCAAGTGTGTTATTACGAAGAGTGTACCAACACCACCAACTACTAAGGCAAGTGACACTATCATCCAAGTCCTACTATTTTCACTACACTTAGTGGTATTTTTGTAGTATGCATGATAGAGCTACTATGTTATTATGCTATGCTATGTCCTATTAGGAAATCCATCTTCCTTCAACATAGTTGTAGTATGCTTAGGCCTGCTATAGACTTGGGATGGAATACATGATATGATTATATGAAGTGTTGGAAAAGTATATGTTTTATATAATAAACCAAGTACTCAATGAACCACCTGGGTGGAATGAGGATACTCAATTTTGGAAAAGGTGCCAACAAAGGGAACCATGTTTATATGGCTATCTTTTTGTATGTGCACTAGAAGAAGACCACCTAGGGACTTAGAGATTGAACATGTTTCTCGTACAGTGGCTTCCGTGTACAGCCACATGCTAAATGGGCTCTGGCTTAGTCAACTACATAGTGGAAGACCCATGCATTGGCATCTTCAGGTTAACTAGAATTGTGTAAGGAACTTGAAACCCTACATTGGTGCCTGGATGACAAGCTAGCATTGTGTATTGGGAGGACTTCTATGGAAAGACTTTGTCACATTCTCAATCTGCCAGTACTCCATCTTGGTGAGTACATATCCAGCGGCCACTGGTGGCATCAAGATGAGATTGTGTCATGTGGGTAAAGTGTACAACTTCTGCAGAAGATCAAATTCTAAGTACTTAGCCGTGTCCCCGGTTATGGACAATACTGAGCAACTAAGGCCTGAAGCTATGGAAGATCTCGACATTCCAATTTCTCAAAGTTAAAACTTGAGGGTGACAACAAGGGATTTGAAGCACTTGGAGTTTTCCAAGGAGTTCAGAAAGATTTGAAAAAAGATCAAAGACTATTTTGAAAAGATAGGATAAAACTATTGCTTTCTGCAAAAGAGCCTAAACCCTACTTAGCCAAATATGCATGTAATGATAGGATCCTCTTATTTCTACATAGTAGTGAAACTTGCAAATACAATTCAAATGTATTGACCCTTGTGGCTGCAACTTATTATGTTGCAGGTTTGTTTTATGTTAGTGAAGTGTGATGATTAGGATTATAAGTCTACAACCAACATGATTGCATGTGGAACTTTGAGGATGAAGGACCCCATGCTTTATAGATATTCTGCTGCAATGTAATGTGATAGCCAAATGAGCTATGTAAGATGTAATGAATTATTTTATTCCTGGTTATAAAGTTGTATTATGACCACTGTTTCTTGATATTACATCTTAACTGTGGATGCTAGCTATTGATCCAGGGACTAGCATTGTAAACACAGGGATCTCTACCTTATTAAAGGTTGGAAACTCTACAGCAATTCACTAAACAAAGGGCATGGTCAGAAAGTACTTGTCTTACTGATTCCATTGATATAAAATTTGTAAAATTTGGACGTGTGGTTTGAAAGTTATGAATTTTTCAAATTAGAACATCAAATAGATCATTTCTGGTTTTAGTAAACAGACAGGTCCACGTTTCTTGTTTCTATTCGTCTGTTCCGCTTCGTGCGGATCGACAGTTGCGAGGCGTTGGATCTAAGTGACATCGCACGGCTCAGAGGCACTACTTACCCCTTCGGGTTAGATTCTATCCTAGCCACTAGATCGAAATCGAACGGCGCTCAGCATGCTTGCCAACGAGTGGCAGCGCTGGCGGCGGCAGGTGGCGGCGGAGCGGTCAGACGGTGGCGATGTCAACGTTATAGGAAGCAAGAGAGCGAAGGGAGAAGCTCACCGAGTTCGCCGTGGCGTGGGGATGCTCAACTTGTTCGCGTTGGTCGAAGGGGCGCACGGGTTCAGTCGGAATTCCTCGCCGGAGTTCTGCTTGGCGTCGGGCTCGTACTGTCGTCGATGGGGGCAAGTTCCTGTGGAGTAAAAAGGCAGGTAAAATAGTCAGGAAGGTGCGCACGCTTGCAGAGGTTGCGATGGTACCTACCAGAGATCAAGGGGTGCGCTGATTCGTCGCCTACTGCTCGCCGGAGTTGAGGAAGACACCGTTGACGCTCAGTTGTTGACGAAGGCGAGGCTGTGGGGCGTGCGCGGGCGAGATGGGGATACTAGAAGATGCGCAAGGTTCTGGCGAGCACTCTCGTGGAGTCCAGGGGGAAAGGGGAGGTGAGGGCTGGCTGGAATTGGCCGGGAAGGTTGTCGGACCAGTGGTGTGCTGGCGAGAAATTAAGGCAGCCCTGGGGCGGGGAAGAGCTGGCGAGTGAGGGGAAAGAGAGAGGAGGGGAAGGCGATTATGTATGTGTGATCACGGGGATGAATCAACGCGTGGTTGAGGAGGAATCAAGGCGCATTCAATCAGCAGAAACGGCAACGATGCATGGTCTTCGCGGGGAGGAAGATGACTGGGGAGGTGGGACCTGGCTGTCTGCGAGAGAGAGAGTGTGGGGGTGGGGTCCAACTGTCAGCGTCTTTGCTGGTTTGATCGTGAGTAGAAGAAAACGGTTCGGGGGAGAAAGTGAGAGTGGGCTGTTGGGCTTAGACTGGGCCTTGCCGAGCTGGGCTAGCTAGATTCATTTTTTTTGTACTGAACATTTTTCTTTTTCCATTCTTATTATTCTGTTTTGATTTTAATTAATCAATTTAAACATCCATTTGAATTCAAACTTCTCTCAAACTTTTAGTAGCTTTTAATACTGATTAATATTACCTTTTGAAATCATTTTTTTGAATAAATATCTTATTATTTTAGTGTCTTTTAATTATTTAAAACAAGCCCTTGCTTTAATTCAAATATGATCAAATACATTATTAATCCTTATTTAAATTTCATTTTTCCACAAAATCTTTTCAGTAAGTTTTATTCATTTATTAGGGTGTCAAACAATTCACTTTGAATTATTTGGAATGTTTTTAATATGATTTATTAATCATTTAAAATTGGGTATTTGTCCTTATTCCAATGAAATTAAATATAGTTTTAATTCCATAAATTCTATTTGGAAGATTTCCTTAATCTTATTTAAATTAATTAAACAACTTTTAATCCACTTGGGTAAATTCCAAATATTATTTTCCCATGATTTAATTAATCATTTCTTAATAGGGATTTTGTCTTTATTCAATTTGATTAATGCCATTTTATTTTATTTTGGAAAATTCTTTATCCCTTTATTTTATTTGGATTTGGATTATATTTATTCCATTTGCTTATGGATTAGATCAAGATTTAATTTGGCCTTTAAATAATCTTCATTTAATATTTCTTTCTTTATCTTATAAAATCTATATCTTTTTATTTATAGATCCAAACTTGGTGATTCCAATTTGTAAAATCTTATTTGATATTTATTTATCCTTTTAAATCTTTTTAGGATTAATTGCTCACCATTGGTTATGGATTTTTAGATAGGTGCTTTACTAGCCTTGGAATTTCAATTTCCTTATCTTATTAAATTTATAAGATTTTATCTATGGCTCCAAATTAAGTGAAACCAATTTATATGGTCTTATAATATTTCTATTTGTCATTCTTGATCATTTTGAAATGTTTGTTTGACAATTTTTATATGGATCAAATCCATAGGCTTGGGGATAACTTGGAAATGTTTTTCTTCCATTAGGGTTTTAGGATTTTGGGTTAATCTCCAAGTGTTTAAATTTCAAGATACATTCATTAAGGAATGCATTTCACTTGATTTGAATTCAATTGGATTCAAACATTCACCAAAGTTTGTTCAAGATGGTATTTTAAGTTTCCATTTAGAAACAAAAGTTTCTTTTCACCCTAAATTTCAACAATTATTTACTTTGTTTGTTTTTCACATTACAAGATTTGGAAAATCTTGGGATGTGACACCCATGTGCCACTGGGTTTGATCAAGAGGATGAGAGATGAATTCAGGGAACTAAAGCAAAGGAGGATGAACGTAGTGGAGTACCATGACAGATTTTGTTATTGGATAGGTATGCACCGGATGAGATCGATACTGAAGCCAAGAAGGAGAGATTCTTGAATGGTCTGCACGATGAGATACAGACAGTGTTAGTCAATATCCCATTTGCTCATATTGAAACTTTAGTTGACTCTGCCATTCAGATGGAAGGCAAGATCAACCAAGCTAATGAGACCGCAAGCATCGCATGATGCATCTACCAGGAACCCACCATACACCAAAGTATCGCCCCAACCCATCTCCAGGATTTGCCCCAAGAACCAATAGACCCTCAATGAACCGTCCGACCTATCCAAACCGTGGAAACCACAACAACCTCGGGAACTCCAGCAATTTTAACCGTGCCCCGCCCAAGTTCAACAACAGCAATGCCACCACCAACACCAACACTTCCCCAAGGACTAGAAGCAATGTTGTGCATGTTGCAGCGAAGGACAAGTCCCAAGCGACTTGTTATGAATGTGGAACCAAAGGTCACTACTCCAATGAGTGCCCCAAGAAGATTGCCGCAGCCCCCAATGCAAAAGCCCCAGTTCAGCAGCAGCGTCGTGTTCAGCCTGGAAGAAGGTTTTCCCCAGGGAACTCGCTCAACCGCAACGGCCGTCTCTTTCTCATGCATGCTGAAAAAGCCCAATAAGCGCCAGATGTCGTACTGGGTATGTTTTCTGTTAACTCAGTACTTGCAAGAGTGTTGTTTGATTCTCGAGCATCACACTCGTTTGTTACCGAAGAATTTGCATGCACTAGTAAGATTCAACCAACCAAATTGAAGCATGTTATGATAGTTCAAATACCTGGTTCAACCACCAAAGCTAGACAAATTTGCAAGGCCGTGCCTATCCGAATCTATGGCATAGATTTTTATGCTAATCTAATAGTACTCGGAACAAAAGGTTTGGAAGTAGTACTAGGAATGGATTGGATGTCCAGACATAAAGGATTAATTGAATGTGCCAAGAAAGCCATAACCATGACCAGTACAGCTGGAATATCAGTCAAGCATGTATTTGAAACCTTGCCCCGTCAATTCAAATGCAACAAGAGTATAGCCCAACCAACCATTGACCAAGTTCGGATAGTCCGTGAATACCCCGATGTATTTCCAGATGTCTTGCCCTGTATGCCTCCAGATCGAGATATCGAGTTTATCATCGAACTAATCCCTGGAACCGGACCCATAGCCCAGAGACCATATAGTATGAACCCGTCTGAAATAGTGGAGCTGAAGAAGCAACTGGATGCTATGCTGGAGATAGGATTGATCCAACCAAGTGCGTCGCCATGGAGATCACCTGTCTTGTTTGTGGACAAGAAGGATGGAGGTAACCGTTTATGTACGGATTATCGGAAGTTGAATGATGTCACCATCAAGAACAAGTACCCACTGCCAAAGATAGAAGACCTGTTTGACCAGTTGACTGGTGCCAAAGTGTTTTCTAAGATTGATCTTAGAACTGGGTATCATCAACTCAAGATTCACGCAGAGGATATTCCAAAGACTGCCTTTACCACCAAATATGGATTATACGAGTATACTGTCATGTCTTTTGGATTAACCAATGCCCCCGCTTATTTCATGAACCTCATGAATAAGATTTTTATGGACTTCCTAGATAAGTTTGTCATTGTTTTCATCGATGACATTATGATTTATTCCAAATCAGAAGAAGAACATGAGCTACACCTAAGGACCAATCTTGGAACCCTTAGGGAGCATCAGTTGTATGCCAAGTTTAGAAAATGTGAATTCTGGTTACAGGAGGTAGGATTCCTCGGACATATCGTATCAGCCGGAGGAATTGCCGTTGACCCTGCAAAGGTGAAGGATGTTCGTAGAAGGATTTCTTGCGTATCTCAAGACCCATGACCCAATTGTTGAAGAAGGACAAGAAGTTTGAATGGACAGACAAATGTGAAGCAAGTTTTCAAGAACTCAAGAGGAGATTGATTTCAGCACCAATCTTGATCATGCCGGATATTACGAAGCCCTTTGATGTGTATTGTCACGCATCCAAGATCGGCCTCAGATGTGTGCTAATGCAAGTGGGCAAAGTTATATCTTATATATCCAGACAACTGAAGCAGCATGAACAGAATTATCCCACCGATGACCTTGAACTAGCAGCTATAGTTCTAGCCCTGAATACATGGAGGCATTATCTTATGGGAAACCATTGTGAGATTTATTCGGATCATAAGAGCCTAAAGTATATATTCACTTAGAAGGAGATGAATATGAGGCAGAGAAAATGGATTGAGCTAATCAAGGACTATGATCTAGATATTCACTATCACCCCGGTAAAGCCAATGTGGTAGCAGATGCCCTTAGCAGATTGTCGGGCCGCTTGAACTCCATGATCCGGAAGGAGCAAAAAAGTTTGCACAAAGAGATGGAATATTTCTGAATGGAATTAGTAAGTGAAGGATTTTTGGCTAGAATAGAACTTTAACCCACTTTGATCAGTCAGATCAAGGAGGCGCATAAAGGAAATGCTAGTACCGACGGAATCAAACGTCGTATTGGTACAGGAAAAGTACCTGGATTCACCGACGATGAAGAAGGAGTTATGTGGTACAAAGGACATCTCTGTGCACCAGCAGATTCAGAGTTAAAAGAAGTTATTTTGAAGGAGGCCCATGATACTCTTTATTCTATCCACCCTGGAGGAACGAAGATGTATCAGGATTTGAAGGAGCAATTTTGGTGGCATAAGATGAAGAGAGAAATCGGAAGCTATATCGCCAAGCGTGATATTTTTCAGAGAGTCAAGGCGGGACATCAGAGACCCGCAGGACTGTTGCAACCATTGCAGATTCCGGAATGGAAATGGGATTCCGTTGGAATGGACTTTATTACCAGATTGCCTACTTCTAGTAGGGGAAATGACTCTATTTGGGTCATAGGTGATAGATTGTCCAAAGTCGCCCATTTATTAACCAGTCAAGACCACTTACTAGAGCTTAAAGCTAGCGGAGTTATACATCGCTAGAATCGTCAGTTTGCATGGAGTCCCGAAGAACATTGTGTCAGATCGAGGAACTCAATTTACCTCGAGATTTTGGAAGGAAGTCCAAGAAGGATTAGGAACCCGACTGGATTTTAGCACAGCTTATCACCCTCATACCGATGGAAAAACGGATCGAGTAAATCAAATACTCGAAGATATGTTGAGAGCATGTGTGCTAGAGTATGGATCTAAATAGGAAGACTGTCTGCCTTTCGCAGAATTTTCGTACAACAACAGTTATCAGGCTAGTTTGCAAATGGCCCCATTTGAATTCATGTATGGAAGGAAGTGTCACACCCCTTTGAATTGGTCGGAACTAGGAGAGAGTCAGATCTTCGGACCCAACATCCTACGAGAAGCAGAAGAGAAAGTTCACAAGATCCGTGAGCACCTCAAGACCGCCCAGTCAAGATAGAAGAGTTACGTCGACAAGCGATGTCGAGACCTCGCTTTCAATATCGCAGATTTTGTGTATCTCAAAGTGTCGCCTTTGAAAGGAATGCAACGTTTCCAGCTCAAAGGAAAGTTAGCCCCTAGATATATCGGACCTTTCAAGATTCTGAATCATCGAGGAGAAGTATTGTATCAATTGGAACTGCCAAAGGAGATGTCAGTAGTGCATAATGTGTTCCATATATCGTTGCTTCGCAAATGCCTTGAAGTTTCAGAGAAGACTGAAGTTTTCAAGAACATTGATCACCGCACCATAGAGATCAACTATGACCTAACATATCCCGAAGTACCCATCCTTATTTTGGAGGAAGCTTTCAGGACCACCAGAACCAGAAGCATCAAGTTTCTCAAGATTCAATGGAGTAACCACACTGAAGAAGAAGCTACCTGGGAGCGAGAAGATCACATCAAGACGGAGTTTCCCGATCTTTTTAAATCCTACTTTTCCTCTTTCTTCTTTCTCAAATCTCAGGACGAGATTTTGTTTAAGGAGGGAAGATTTGTAACATCCCAAAAATGTTGAACAATGATTATCAATTCCAATCACCAAAATTAGGGTTAACAAAAACTTTTGTTAATTTAAATCATTATGAATGCATGTGTGTATGTGAGGATTGCATGAATGAATGAATGGACTTGTGTGATTGATCTAAATAGCAAGGAATGGTTTAAAGATGAAAACAACATCATCTAAAACATTTCCAAGCAGAAACAAATCTAGAGAAAATAAAAACAAAACAAATAAGCAAATGGTCATTTTTGCCAATCTTGCTCACTAGACCACTTTGAGTGTTTCTAGTACAAGATTTCAAACAGAAACTTTTCCAATTATTTTCACCTCTTGCTAGACCAAGTAAAATTGAATCAAATCCCACATTAAAATTTGGAGAAACATTTGGCAACTTGATTCAAATCATAATTCAAAATTGAATCTGATTGATATGTGAAGATCCCACATTTTCAAAACGCAACCAAACCAGTGCACCTTGACCAATCCAACTAACCAGAGACTCCCTAGGATGTAACCAACACACCCACCAAGTTTGAATCCAAAATTCAAATTTGATTCTCTTTCGGCCATTTCATCAAACACCTTGTAATCAGCAAACAAACAAACATCAAACACTATTAGGAGCAGTGATTTTTGCCAACCTTGTTCCCTCTATAGGTCGCACTACACTCTTAGTAGATGATCTAGCTCAATTAACAAGCTTTAGCACCACTATGAGCATGTCATGGCATCAATGGTGACCATACCGAGCCTAACTTGCCACCCCCATGTCTACAGCAAGCTAGGAGAAGTACCAAGCCTAGCAAGCATGTCTGGGACACTCCCCACCGTCCACCGCCACCCCCTGTCCAAGCCTCGAGCACAACCAGCCTCTGGACCACATAGCCTGAGCATGCCAAGCCTCTCTGCGAGCGAGCCGAGAGCGCGCAAGAGCGCCAACCGTGACACACGCCCACAGACCGCGTGCTGCCCTCGCCGCATGCAAGAAGGATCGCCAGCACCCCAACAACACCGCAGACATGCCCGTTCGTGGCCACGCGTACCATAGACGTTTGTACGCCATTAAAACCACCGTCGGACCCGCCCAGAGCGCCGAGATGTTTCGACCATTTCACACCACCCCACGCCACGTGACCTTTCCGTTCAGATTCACCAGGGAGCATAGCATCGCCCCTATCGTCGCCCATGCCATTAGCCCACTGTGCCGACGACCACGATGAGCTCAGCCCGCCCCCGTCGGTCCCCTTCAGGCACTATAAATATAGGACACCCTAGCATGAATTCTTCACACCATCTCACTCCCCTCTCTCTCTCAGAAGCACCCCACCTCACTCTCGGAGCAAGGCGAGCAGCGCATCACCGGAATTTGGCCGGAGTCTGCCGCGGAGGAGGAATAAAGGATTCGTCAATTGGAGCCGCCCTAGGAAGAGCTGCCGGTACCAGGAGGATCGCCGTCGTCGAATTCGTCATTCGCCCCCGTCGCCGACCATCGCCTGAGCCCCGGCGAGCCTCCCACGACCCCCACTGCCCATGCTAGGGTTCTATCTTGCCGGCATTTCCTGGCGTGAAAGATGAACCGCAACCGTAGGATTAGAGATTGATTGTGTGGTCCACGTCCTCCATACCGCTTCGCACCCCTCTGTCTCACTGACGAGTGGGGACAGCCACTTAACCAGCCCGCACGCGTGCTGTGTGTAGTTGGCCGGCCCAATTAACCTCCCGCACGACCAAGTAATTCAAATCTAGGTTTATTCTTTTAGTTTCAAACTCAGTTCTGTGCCCAGATTCAAAATCAACCCAGCTCGATTCACTAAACCAAAATGCATGAAACCAGTTTTGTTAGAAACGTTCTGGAGTGCTTAATCCAAGCCTGCTGGATTCAAACCAATTTGATTTGTAGATCTTCTATAGTAAAAAATAACAAGGCAGAAGCTTTTTTTGCATTCAAACATTTTTCGAAATTCAACCATAAAAGCTTTCGAGTTGATTCCAACTCTCAAAAATCACATTTAACAAGACCTTTCAGAATATATAAAAATATATAGGTTTACTTGCAGAAATATTGAACAAGTAATAAAGGAATGCCTCATAGGCCATTCTAGTCACTTTAATTAATTAAAATAAAAAGGTTAAACCTTATTAAATTGTGAAACCACTTTAAATCACATTCCCAAGTACTGAAATATGTGGTGATGACATGTGTCAACCAGAGCTCATGTTTTAGTTGGAGAATATTAAATCTTAAGTAGTTTTTCAATGAGTAGAAATTACTTTTCTAAAATAAAGGAAATAAAACTATTTGCCCTAATGGTTGTAATGCTTGTGATGATCCTATATCATCTAGTGAAAACCTTGGTGTGATAAATAGAAATAGTTAAGTATTGTTTGGTGATTGTGTACCTCGTATTTATTTATAGACGATAGTAACGACCAAGGATACGAGGAAGAAGGAGTATACTACGAGGAAGAAGTCGAGGAGAACTTCAACCACTGCTCTGCACAAGGCAAGCTTATACTTGCAATTATGCAAGCCTAATACTACCAGTTGACTTGGCAAGCAAAAACTTGCTTGTTACTATGCCAACTATATGCCTTAAGCATATGTGCTTATACCCACTTGATGATACCAAATCCCAGTTTTACTTGCAAGCTTAATTCTTTTATTTCTTTATCAAAGCTTTTATTTGAGTTTATTTGGTGACTTGTAGATATTAAAAGGATAAATTGAAGGTAGCATAAAGAGCATAAAACTTGGCCTAAGTTAGATAATCTTGATGTCATCCTGAGGCATGAGATTGAACTTACTTGGTTCACACTTGTTTACCACCCCTCATTAGTGTTTACCCCCACTTGTAGATACTAGTACTAAGCATAAAACTTGATCAACTTTAGATGGGAATACTTGTTGAAAATGGTTATGAAAACCTTAGAATGATGAGTCATTCTACTGAAATGTTTTGACATGTGGTCTTGAACACCAGATGTTTTTGATGATGAAAATGTTAAGGCATGATCCTTAGCCCTTTTTTAAACTGATGGTTGTCTGGATGCGATACCATTCCAATTTTACCGTACAACCATAATATCCGAAATTTGGGTAGGGCTTCACTGGAAATTTATATACCTTAGTATGGGTTCCCTTGCGGCCAAGGTTTGAGCCGAGGCTACCTTGTGAAGATTGTCCACCTGTGCAGTACCCAAGATGACAGTTGGTCATGGTTGGGAGGCCAAACTCATAGGAGAGGTGCCTATACTAGGGCGTGTAATTGAAAGGTTAGGATTGATTATCCGCATACTGAGTATGGTGAATTCAGGATTTGTTCTTGACGGATGTATCGAATGTTGTGGTGAAAGTGTACCACCTCTGTAGAGTGTCAAACTATTCGAATAGCCGCGTCCGCGGTTATGGACAGTTGGAGTGGCCATACTGTTCCGTCGTCAGATGTTTTCAAAATGACTTGTGAAATGATTCATGACTTTGACTTGACCACAACAGGGTTGTGATATGAAATTCAAGTTCCCACTTAGGTGTTATAAAACTTTCAACTAGCTTTCTTTGCTTCTGAACTCAGTAGAGATAAATCTGGATTTTTGCAAAATAACCCTAGAGCTTAGTACTTCCTATTCCAAAACCACTTCACTTTTTAGTATTAGTTTGCGAGTACTTAAAGAGTACTCGTGGCTTTGTCCCTGGCTATTACTGTGGCCAGACTATGAAGAGGAGTATTAGGAAGATGGACAGCAGGAAGGTTATGATAACTAGGATCGTCTCCCATCGTCAGCATTGACTGTGACCATGAAGATGGAGTCTCTCCTACGCTATCATTATTATTACGTTATTCCGCTGCTTGAATTGTATTAAGACTGGATCATGAGAGATCCTTATTTGTGTAAGACCTTATGTATGGTTTGTAATGGATGATGTACTATGATATTCAATATGTTATATCTCGCAAAAATGGTAATCTTGGGATTGCGATGTATGGCATAACAGGCATCTAGGATTAAAAATTCGGGTGTTGACAGTCAAGCATCAAGACTTTCTTCAAATAAAATCAAGCTTAGTTTTTTGGGTGGAGATGATGTATGCAAAGACATGTGGGTTTCCATCATTTTAAAAAAAATCAACATCTTACAACCATCAGACATGTGAATCTATAATAGAGATGATATAACATGATGCATGATCAACACACATAAGTTACATTTGCAGCCATAGTTTCCCTAGATATTTGTTAGTATAATTTCGTGTATATATTGTAACAAATATTATTTGTGTCGTTATTGATGTGTTTTAAACCATGTTAATGTACAAAAGAATTTTTTTAGAAAACCGAGAGGGAGTAATGTGTAGCAGCAATGATTTCATGTTTTTATCCCATCGACTAAAAATAACTTGCACAGAAAGCAAACAAACACTATATATAGATTTCATAACTCCAAACAACTCAAACTAAGAATATGATATCCATATTGCATATGTCTAATGAATGATAGACCTTCTCCTAGTACAAAAGTATTACATCCTTATTATAATTCTGTCCAACATGCCATATTATCTCATATTATAGTTTTAACCATTTCTTTATTGAAGGTATATCAAAAGAACATCGTGCATTTGCACACAGTAGCGCAAGTGCTATTCATAGTGCAGGCTCTATCACAACCAGTCTTCAACTCGTCGCATGCAACTTTGCATCTTTCAGTGGTGCACACATTACCCAATGACGGGATAACATGTGACACACATTCTTTGGCATCTACAAAAAATTAACATATGCAAAAATTAAAATTTTATGACCATAAGTTTTCAACCAAGATGCAAGCAATATATATTACCACTACAAATGGTACCTGATGCTACCACGAGAAAGGCAAGGGTCAGAAGTAGCACCAGTGTAGTCCTCATCTTGGATGAAATGTTTTGTTGATAGAAATTGTTGATGGTTGTTGGACTTGTGAGATGTGAAGATGAACACAAATCAGAAATGGTAAGATTTTTATAGATAACAACCTAGTAACATTAATTGAGGAATTCCACTAAGATAAAAACAATTAATTGTGATTAGAAGCATTAAGTGCATTAATTTTTTCCAATAAAGGATCATATATTAATACCAAGATAATAAAATTTGTTCCAATTAATTATTTCATAGATGTGTACTTATCACTCAATGTAATGATGTGAAATTTTCAAATTGAATACTAGTTAATGGATTTAATGTCCTTAATGCACACCACACATATATGTTGATAATCCCTCATATTATCTAGGCACATAACCTAAATCCAGGAATTCCATTAAAACAACATATTAAATAATCATCCTAAATTAAGAATAATTAAATCATCGTGAAAGGATACAAAGAGATGATAATACAGGGCTTGGCCAGCTAGTTCTTATCTGCCGACACAAAGCTTGATTTTTAGGAATTTTTTGTATATTTGAATCTTGATTTTTTTTACCAAAGTAATACATGCCATAGAATGGGGACATGGAAAGAAATACGTTTAACTCTTGTCAATGTTTTCAAAAAACACAAACAATTGTAATTTTTGGAATGATTTTTCACATGTTCTTAATTTGCAAGAGTGCCTTGCACCTATGAATATTTTCATAATTATATAAGGCAACAACAAAGATGGATAAGGACACTCTGACCTTTTAGTTGGTGTTCTTTGCGAGCAAGACCAGAGTTATGTTGCATAGTTAGGCACACAAACAATATGTTTACTTACATCATTATCTTTGTAATTCTAAAATTCCACTAGTTGAAACTACTTTAGCTTTATACTTTTTAACAAAACTTCTAGCTATGTGAAAACATTGCCACTAGTAACGAGAATACATGTACAATTGCAAACTAGGAGATCGAGTTGTGTATTAGTGAACACCATGTCAAGAACCCCTGACTTGTTGACGAGGTTGACTAACAATCCACACTACTCCTAGGAAAATGTCAGCCAGTACTAGACCTTAAAAAATCAGGCCCGAGCCTAGCCTAGCCCAAAATAGTGAATGTATGACTATATTCTATTCAAAATCATTTTGGGATAAAATTAAATATGAAGATCATGTATTTCATGCCTTTTGGCCATCCGTGCTAGACATGGACTAGAAAATCCATGAACGAGCCTGGCCCAAATGCTGGGCTTGAGGACAGGCTTGTTAGGTCGGGCTAGCCATTCCTAGATCTAGTGTACACCATTGCCAGATCCATAATGAAGGTAGTGCTAAGAACCGTACACACAATCAATAGCACCCATGACAAGCTAGATCTTCTCCTCATGTCATACCCTGATTCACAGCATGAGCCTCCACTTCATC
The DNA here is from genome assembly GCA_916181665.1 of Avena sativa. Taxonomy (NCBI): domain Eukaryota; kingdom Viridiplantae; phylum Streptophyta; class Magnoliopsida; order Poales; family Poaceae; genus Avena; species Avena sativa. The sequence continues at coordinate 434,835,844 of OV702280.1, forward strand.
TCCTCCTACGACCTCTGCAGGGCCACAATGATGCAAGTGTCCAACTGTGGCACCCCCGGATCAACGATGGCAACAACTATGTGTGTACGAACTCATTGAGACTCTAAGTGGAGAGTGTTGTAGAAAGCTGTCTTTTTTGCACATGGTGACTCGTGGGTTAATATCGAACTCTTTGGGAATTGGCTAGGAAACTTATTTTCTTTTCTTCTTCAGGAAATCTATAAAAAAAAGTATTTTCCTTATGTCCCTAACTCTATCATGTGGTTGTCAAGCACAAGGTTTCATCTTAGTAAACTAAAATAAAACTATAAATAATTAAAAGTGAACAATCTATAACTTGGAAAGAAAGTAAAAACAATAAAGTAAAGTTCTTTTTGGTTGGTTGTTTGTTTTTTATGCAAGTAGTAAATGTGTTTTTGGATTTTTGGATTTAATTAATGTAGAAAATATAGAAAGCAATAAAATTATGTAGACTAGTCTCCTCTATGCTCCCCCGGGCATGGCTGGTTGGCAAAACTATCAGGAAAGTGGCAACTAGGGTACCATGGACCGTCTTCTACTAGGCCCTTATAGAAGTGCAGCTATAGTATTGTGGGAAGGATCCCTCAGCAAGCTCGACGTTTCACGAGGACCGACCCTCGTAGGGACTCAAGGGGAATCCCCTTCGCGAAGCTTCCTCATGAAGAAACATCATCTTAATCCCTTCAAGAGGAAAGGGAACTCTTGGCGAGGCCTCCCTTGCAAGGGATCCACGCGAAGCGCACCAACATCACAAAGCCTAAGTCCTAGATACCACGTGGGACCACACGTGGGATGAAGACGAAGATAAGGATGGCCATAGCTGGCACAATTGTCCATGCTTGCCTCCTTTTCCCAAGGAAGGCATCTTCCCTTCCGCAAGAAAGGAGTGGACGATAGCTGCTGCCAGCAATGGTGGGACCACCCCTATCTGGTACATGATGAACGTGAAGGATGTAGAAAGGCGAACGTTTGTGACGTGATCAATGAAACACTGCCATGGACCATGCCTAAGGTCAAAAGTAGATTTAGCCCACTTGCCCACTCTCTTATCGCCATGTGGCAACCCTTCTCGCCAAGATAATTCAGGAAGAGGACCGAGGCACCTACAAGAGGGGCAGTGTAGCAACCTAGAGGGGATCCAATCTTATTCTACCTGAGGAACCCTAGCTTCATCTTCTAGATAGAAACCCTAGATTTGATCGCCTGATCACCACCTTGTACTATAAACCTCACTAGGCACTCTGAGCAATCTAGACATGCAGGAGTAGGGTTTTACACCGCACGGTGGCCTGAACTTGGGTAAACTCCCCATTTCTCTCTGTCATTCTTATTGCTCTTTACTGGTCGAGGTCACCGAGGGTTTTTGGAGATCGTGTTCAACCCCTAGTTTTCGATTCACCCTACTTCGTGATGTACTCTAGTTCATTTGCAGGGATAATATCTGACATTTGGCGCGCTAGGTAGGGGTTGAGGCGCATCTTCCACTCCTTCATCTACATGGACGGATTGGAACATAATGAGCATGCTTATCGTTGATCTTCCCTCGCCACTGCTTCTCCCACGTAGCCGAACCCCAGCAACAATCCTTGATGTGCCAACGATGATCTTCCCCACCAAGAGAGTGGGCAGGAGACAACAAGGTGCACTCATCTGTCCCTGCAGGGAAGTCATAGCGAGCCCACACCTGCACCGCGTCTGTCTCCAGGAGCGGGCGCCACAATAGCCCCACGCTGGAGGCCGCGCTGCTCATGGCGTAGGAGTTGCTTTGCTATCGACCTAACTCGACCTAGCACGACGCATGACTCATACGTATCACTGGGCTCGTCAACACCGTCAGTGTCGCGCCGACCCTCTCCCGCTCGACCGACGCAGATACCGCAAGCAGGCCAAGTCACACATGTATCTCCTCCATCGCTTCCTCCCCTCCACCACCTCCAGATAGAGGAGGCGTAGGGAACAACCACGCCATCCAAGGGTGATAATCCCCAAGTGCAGGAATCACTGTACAATTCAATAAGTATTTGAGTGTCAAACCCACGAGGAGCCGAAGGTAAACTATCTATTCTCTTAATCCCTATAGCCCACTTATATATCCTTTTATGCAAAGCTAGGAACGAAAGTGTGTGTGGTTGTTTTTGATACTATCTTGAAAACATGTAAAGTGCTCAAAGTCAATATTACAAGTAAACTATTGCAAGTAAAGTGGGTTAGTGAAGTAGGAGAAAGTTTCACAAGGGAGCAATCAAGTGTTTAGGCAAATTCTTATTTTATTTGTTTGGTTGTCACAATTAGTGAACCACATGGATATATTTTTATTGTTTCTTATAGAGAGGAGCCATAGATAGGTGTCATTCTGTCCGCCTTCTCCTCTGCCAGCAAACATCATGGTGGCTTCTCTTCAAGTGGATTATTTTGCTTATTGGTGTTGTTCTTCTTGGCTCGATTTGGAATCACAACTACAGGTAGAGCATAGCGAGCATCATCGTTGGCAGCAGCAAATTCGCTAGCCTTGGCAATCATTGAACTGAGATCAAGATTTCCCTTGTCCTGAGTGTGCTTCAACGTATATTGGAGTAGGGATCCTATTTCCAATCCATCGATGAAGGAATCCATAGAGGTTTGATCGTGTACTCCCACGCATGAGTTTTTCATGTTGAGCCAACAAGACAAGTAGTTCTGAGATGATTCATCCTCCTCCTATACACACCCCTGCAGGTGACCAACTGTGTATGGACGTTTATACGTACCCTCGAAGTTCTTGGTGAACGCTTCATGCATGTCCAACCAATTGTAGATAGATTTATCCGACAAGTCGTCGATCCATTGTCGGGCGGTGCCACTGAGCATCAGTGGGAGGTACTTAACAATGACATTGGGGTTTCCCCCTGCGATTTCTATCGCTTCGCCATAGTCCTGCAACCACGTGGCTGGCCTAGCTATGCTGTCATAGGGCCTGATAGTATTTTCAATCCGGAGGCCCCTGGGTTAGTCCAACCACCGTTGTAGGTTTTAAAGTCCCCACAATTATAATCCCCCGTTGGTTAACCATGAATTAACATAACATGCATATTTGATCTGGTTTCTGTCCAACTCCGTATATCCCTCATCCTATCATCATGCAACGGTGACAACCTTATGCATCCCCAGACATATGTACATAAGATCATCATAGAAGATAACATATATTTGTATGCAACCCACAACAAACTATTTCACAATTGCCATAAAGCATTCACTACTCAAACAAAGACATTGAGATACAATAGATCACGGGAAAACAATAGATTGCATCACACATCATGTTTGGAAAGAGATTACATTAGGTATATGGAGATGATATCGTTGTATATCGTGATGGATACGTGCCTCCCCAAGAGTTAGAGGCATCCACGGCATGGAGAAGAGTCGGCGCGTCGGCATGGAGGCGATAGCGACCTCCTAGGGTCAATTTGATCCTGATGCCGCTTTAGTTTTTCTTCTATGTAATGCATCCGATCTTCCTGATTTCTTGCTTTAATTTCCTGATTTTCCTTTCTCCTCTTACAGATTCTATCAGGATATTTATTGTATAGGGAGTGTCCCAACCTTTATTAACATAAGGTGGTGTCCCCTGTGTTTACAATGCTAGTCCCTGGATCAATAGCTAGCATCCACAGTTTAGATGTAATATCAAGAAACAAAGGTCATAATATAGCTTTATAACCAGGAATAACATAATTTTATTACATCATACATAGCTCATTTGGCTATTACATTACATTGCAGCGGAATAACTATAGTCATGGGGTCCTTCATCTTCAAAGTGCCACAGGCAGACATGTTGGTTGTAGACTTTGTAATCCTAATCAATCAATCTTCACTAAAATCAATCAAACCTCCAACATTACAAGTTACAGCCACAAGGGTCAATACATTTGAATTGTATTGGCAAGTGATACTATGGTAGTATGGTGGAGTCTATCATCTATATGCATTTGGCTAAGTGGAGTTGAGGCTTGCATTGCTCAAGATAGTTTTTCCTTATCATTTTGAAAACACTAAGTTTTTGCTTGTCAAAATCATCTTTTTGCAAGGAATCTACTAATCAAAGATTGAAGATCCTTTAACCCTTGTTCAAACCACAAGATTTTAACTTAGAAATTTGAATGATGAGATTCTTGATTGCTTCCATGTCTTGATGCTCAAATTGTCCTTTACCAGGGACATGGCTAAGTACTTAGATTTTTACACTCTGCACAGGTGGTGCACTTTCCCCACAAGACTTGGTTTCCCAAGACAAGATCTTTCAGAAGCCTTCCCTTAGACCAAAATGGACGCGTTCCAACCTATCAAAAACTACCACCCACTGTCCATATGGCTAAGTTCTTGCAACCTATATGATCATGGCAGAGCCCATATTGCCAAGTGGTTTCACTTGAAGCTTCTCAACATTTGACATCTCAAATCTCTTTGTTCCTGGGTGGCAATCCACAAGTGAGATACACAAAGTTCACCAGGCCCCTGGCCTTGTGTAACCACTCAACCAAAAACCACCAAGCAAGTCCCATTCCACCCAGGTGATTCATTAACTTAGTTGTTTTATTAAACAAAACACAAGTCCTCAGACTTAGAAATTTTTCCATAGTGTGAATATATATTCCACCCTTGTTTTCTATTAGCTAAGCTAATCTTGATAGTAGTAGAAATCTTAACTTAGGAATTTTCCTACTAAGGTTTCATCTACTAGGTTTTCTTATAGCAAGGTTTATACTTAGCAAAATTCCATGCAAGTTTTACTTAGAAAAATCACTAATGCATAGTGAAAGTAATGGAACAAAAAGTATGAAGCATCACTTGCCTTTTTGGTAGAGTATAGGTTCACTCCTTGTCCTTGCAACAATCACACTCTTCAAGTCACTACAAATCAATCAAGCAAGGCACATACTCAATCTACCAATCAAGCAAAACAACACATAAAATGACAAAGTCAAAGTAATGCATGCAAGCACGCCAAGATTTGTTTTGTTTGAAAAAGTGGTTCCTAATGGTTCATAACATTTAAAAGGCACCTAATGGTCATTTTGTAAAGTGGCAAAGTCATTTGCAAAAGGTTTCACTTTAAAAACCATTTTCAAAACAAAGTATCATTTTATGTGGTGTAGAAATATTTTTACTATGGCATTAATCTATAGGGTTCACCAAATATGTTTTCAAACCATAAAACTTGGTGTTTCGGGTCAGAGAGTTTAAAACAAAACATTTTCCAAAGGTTTTCTTCCAAAACCATTTTTAATAAACAACCACATTTCTATTTGACTAGAAATGGTTTTAATTCAAAGAATCACTATTTTGTTTCACCAAATACATTTTTGAATCCACAAAGTGCTTCCTAATGTTAGTAGGTTCAAATCACACCAATTGCCAAAGATTTTATCCCCAAAAACATTTTTGAACAATTTTCACATCCTTAACAAGCACACAAATGTTTCTGCAAAAACAACCAATCTAACAGATACTATTTGCTAAACAGGTTCCATGGTTGGCTAGGGTTTGTTCCACTGATTCCAATGATACCAAATTTGCAATTTTTGGATGTGTGGATCAAAAGTTACAAAGGTTTGAAATTCACATTCTATTCTGATTTCAATTCTGTTTTTAAATGGAACTAGTGACATGCGGCACTTCCTAATTGGACGGTACCGGTTCGGGTGGATCACGCGCTGCAGACCGTAGGATCTCATTTAGATCGAGCGGCGCAGAGGCATACGATACCTCTTCGCTTATGTTCTATTACAGCCATACGATCTAGATCTAACGGACGCAATCGTGTGGCAAGGAAGACAGAGGGGGTGCTCACCGTGTTCGCGAGGACGAGGTGGTGCTCGGCATGTGGCCGACGTGGCAGGGGGCGCATGGGAACGGTGGCGATTGCTCGTCGGAGACATCGTCGGCGTCGGGTGGTTCTGTCCGCGGTCGAAGGCGACGCTGTGGATCACGCGGAGGCAAACAGAGGGTGTGGTCAGACGCGTAAGATCAAGGAGGTGACGTGTGCATGAACTAGAAGGCGCGGGGCTGTCGGAAACTACCTGGGTACTTGCCGGAGTTGAAGACAGACGGCGGCGCTCAGAGCTTGGTCGGAGTCGACGCTCCGGGACGCCCGCGGTCAAACGAGGGGCATGGACAGATGTGTCAGGAGGTGGGGAAGGTGTGAGCTAGGTCGAGGGGGCACGGGGTGGCAGGTACTGGCCAGAATTGGAGAAGGAAGCTCGTCGGAGCAGCGGCGGTTTGGATCTGATTTCGAGCAGCCTGGTGGCGAAGAGGGGTTGGCGTTTGAGGGGAAAGACAGAGGGAGGAGAGGTGCTTATGTATGCATGGTCGGGGGCGAGATTAACGCGGCCATTACTCGTGAATTAACGCGCGGAATCACTGGCAGAAACGGCCGGCGTGGTCGTCGCGAGGAAGAAGAGGTGTGAGTTGGCATGTGTGGGTCCCTGTTGTCAGTGAGGAAAGGGAGTGAGGGAAAGGTCCACCAGTCAGTCACTCTGCGGGTCTGGGAGGGAGTGGAAAACGTTTCGTCGCGGGAGAGGGAAGCTGGGCTGTTTGCTGGGCCTAGTTGGGCTTCTGGGTTGGGTTGAGTCTGGCTTCTTTTTTTTTTCTTTCTTGAACCTTTTCCTTTTTCTATTTTCCAGTTCTGCTTTGAAATTTCAAACAACCAAACAACATTCAAATTGATTCAAACAATCACCAAGCTTTGCAACTTTGAATTTTGGTTCTGTTTAGTAGCATAGACCAAATTCCAAAACCAAAATAATAATTTTATTTTAGGTCCATTATTAATTAAATAAATAGACCATTGTTATTAAATCAAAATAGAATTTGATGTTTATTTTAAAACTCCATTTTGAAATCTAATTATTTTCAAAATCAAATCAGTAGGTTTTATTTGGGAATATAAAATACTTGGAAAACTTATTTTTAAATAAATAAATAAGTTTTGTTATTTTGGAAATAGTAAAACCTTTATTAATAAAACTTGGATATTAAATCCTTATTAATTTATTTTAAATAAACCTTTACTATTTTTATCAAAACAAAATGTTTTATTCCAAAAGCTTGGCCAAGGTTTAATTTGGCTCTATAAAATAATCCTTATTTATAAAACTTCTATTTCTTTTGAAAACCAAATCCTTTTATTTAAAAGATCCAAAAATAGTAATTCCAAAATATTTTATTTTCTTTATTAAATGTTTATCTTTTTAAATCCCTTTAGGATTTATTTAATCCAAATTGGTTTGAAGATTTTCAATTGGATTCAAAAAGTTTCTTCTCACTCTGAAAATCAAACAAATTTTTATTTTATTCATTTATTTTTCACATAACAAGATTTGGAAAATCTTGGGATGTGACAGGCTACCACCCTTAAAATAAATCTCGTCCCGAGATTTGGGAAGGCTAGGGTTACAAGTAGGCTCAAAACAACTAGGGTACTACCACCCTTAAAATTTTTCAAACAAAAATTACATATTGGCCTTCTTGGGATTCTGGGGAAACTTCTCTAAGCAAACTTTTGCATTGTGTCCTTTGTTTCCTCACTTGACTCATGGGCCAAGGTTGAGATCCTTCATAGACTTGTTTAACTTGTTCTTCATCTTTTCTGGACAGTTGCTTGCATAATGCCCTGGGTTCTTGCAATTGAAACAGTGGATGTCCTTGAGTTCTTTACGTGGCTCTTGTGGACAAGTTGCTACATAGTGGCCTAGCTCTTTGCAGTTGTTGCACACTACTTGGCCAATCTCTTTATTCTTTGGGTTCTCTGGGCATTCACCAGAATAGTGTCCCATTTCCTTACACTTATAACATTGCACATGGCTTTTGTCTATCTTTTGCTTCTTGGGTTTCTTTGATCCTTTGAATTGGGTTGTTTTGTTTGGAGGTATAAGTGGTCCTTTTCCTTTGCCATCAACCTTCTTGGTAGACTTGGATCCATCTTGTTTCCTTTGTTCCACCATGGAATAGATGGGGCATTGGATAGGAACATGGTTGTTTCCTTCACATAGGTAGCAAGTAGCTTGAGAAGTGGGACATTGTCCAACAGGATGTTTCTCTTCACAGTTGGGCCATTGATCTCCATGCTCCTTGGAAGTATGATCCTTGTCTCCACAAATAATGCAAGCTGGGGCTCCATCTAGGATAATATTTCTGTCATCCTTGTTGTCACTAACTCTTTTGGAATGGCCTTCTTCCATTTTGATCATTTGATCAGTCACCTTAAGCATCAGTTCGCCTTGAGTTTCCAAAAATCCTTGTAGCTTTGGATCTTCTCCACTAGTGTTGGCTATGAATTGAGCTGTCACTTGGTTCAACTGGTGTTGAGTTGCTATGAGCTCTTTCATGCTGTTCTCTTGGTTGGTGTTGATGTCATCAACCTTGATGTTGGAGTCTCTTGGAGTAGTCATCTGTTTGGGTTGAATGGTAGATTATAATAAGCAAGATATTTCTAAGGAAATATTTCTAATCACACATTTCACACAAACAATGTGCACGTAATCACAAGTCAAACATTTCACTCAAACAACAAAGTCCAAGCACATACTTAGGTAACAAAAATATTTTTTTTGTTACACCACATAAGTTGGTGTGTTTTGACTTATCTAAAATATGGTGGTCCATCTATAGGGTTCACTTGTGATCTTTCCTTCCTTCATGATTCTTCTTGTATGAGATCATGGTTTCCTTGAGATAAACTTTTGGTTGCAATACTTCAAATGATGTAGGCTCCTTCTAACTTTTGCATTCCCTCAGTCTCTAAATCTTGAGCAAAATTTCCTTGTCTTACTGGTAGTCCTTAGTGATATCCAAGTTGGAGGTCCTTGGTGAACATGCTGAAGATGTTGAAGTCATTAGAGTTGAAGAAGTTGAAGTCATTAGAGTTGAAGAAGTTGAAGTCATTAGAGTTGAAAGTGTTGAAGAAGTCCTTTGCACATGGTGTAGTCCTTGTCCATGGGTAGGTTTTTTCATCAAGTTGAAAATAGAAGAGATGTAGAGTTGAAACCAAAATGGTTGAGGAAAGAGTTTACAAGTGTTTTTGTAAATAAGTTTTTGGAACAAATACAACTCCTATTTTTCTAAGGGGTTTTGTCCAATCCTAGGTTTACAAATCCTACAGGCAACACAATGCTCTGATACCATCTGTAGAGGGAGTGTCCCAACCTTTATTAACATAAGGTGGTGTCCCCTGTGTTTACAATGCTAGTCCCTGGATCAATAGCTAGCATCCACAGTTTAGATGTAATATCAAGAAACAAAGGTCATAATATAGCTTTATAACCAGGAATAACATAATTTTATTACATCATACATAGCTCATTTGGCTATTACATTACATTGCAGCGGAATAACTATAGTCATGGGGTCCTTCATCTTCAAAGTGCCACAGGAAGACATGTTGGTTGTAGACTTTGTAATCCTAATCAATCAATCTTCACTAAAATCAATCAAACGTGCAACATTACAAGTTACAGCCACAAGGGTCAATACATTTGAATTGTATTGGCAAGTGATACTATGGTAGTATGGTGGAGTCTATCATCTATATGCATTTGGCTAAGTGGAGTTGAGGCTTGCATTGCTCAAGATAGTTTATCCTTATCATTTTGAAAACACTAAGTTTTTGCTTGTCAAAATCATCTTTTTGCAAGGCATCTACCAATCAAAGATTTAAGATCATTTAACCCTTGTTCAAACCACAAGATTTTAACTTAGAAATTTGAATGATGAGATTCTTGATTGCTTCCATGTCTTGATGCTCAAATTGTCCTTTACCAGGGACATGGCTAAGTACTTAGATTTTTACACTCTACAGAGGTGGTGCACTTTCCCCACAAGACTTGGTTTCCCAAGACAAGATCTTTCAGAAGCCTTCCCTTAGACAAAAATGGACGCGTTCCAACCTATCAAAAACTACCACCCACTGTCCATATGGCTAAGTTCTTGCAACCTATATGATCATGGCAGAGCCCATATTGCCAAGTGGTTGCACTTGAAGCTTCTCAACATTTGACATCTCAAATATCTTTGTTCCTGGGTGGCAATCCACAAGTGAGATACACAAGGTTCACCAGGCCCCTGGCCTTGTGTAACCACTCAACCAAAAACCACCAAGCAAGTCCCATTCCACCCAGGTGATTCATTAACTTAGTTGTTTTATTAAACAAAACACAAGTCCTCGGACTTAGAAATTTTTCCATAGTGTGAATATATATTCCACCCTTGTTTTCTATTAGCTAAGCTAATCTTGATAGCAGTATAAATCTTAACGTAGGAATTTTCCTACTAAGGTTTCATCTACTAGGTTTTCTTATAGCAAGGTTTATACTTAGCAAAATTCCATGCAAGTTTTACTTAGAAAAATCACTAATGCATAGTGAAAGTAATGGGACAAAAAGTATGAAGCATCACTTGCCTTTTTGGTAGAGTATAGGTTCACTCCTTGTCCTTGCAACAATCACACTCTTCAAGTCACTACAAATCAATCAAGCAAGGCACATACTCAATCTACCAATCAAGCAAAACAACACATAAAATGACAAAGTCAAAGTAATGCATGCAAGCATGCCAAGCTTTGTTTTGTTTGAAAAAGTGGTTCCTAATGGGTCATAACATCTGAAAGGCACCTAATGGTCATTTTGTAAAGTGGCAAAGTCATTTGCAAAAGGTTTCACTTTAAAAACCATTTTCAAAACAAAGTATCATTTTATGTGGTGTAGAAATATTTTTACTATGGCATTAATCTATAGGGTTCACCAAATATGTTTTTAAACCATAAAACTTGGTGTTTGGGGTCAGAGAGTTTAAAACAAAACATTTTCCAAAGGTTTTCTTCCAAAACCATTTTTAATAAACAACCACATTTCTATTTGACTAGAAATGGTTTTAATTCAAAGAATCACTATTTTGTTTCACCAAATACATTTTTGAATCCACAAAGTGCTTCCTAATGTTAGTAGGTTCAAATCACACCAATTGCCAAAGATTTTATCCCCAAAAACATTTTTGAACAATTTTCACATCCTTAACAAGCACACAAATGTTTCTGCAAAAACAACCAATCTAACAGATACTATTTGCTAAACAAATTCCGTGGTTGGCTAGGGTTTGTTCCACTGATTCCAATGATACCAAATTTGGAATTTTTGGACGTGTGGATCAAAAGTTACAAAGGTTTGAAATTCACATTCTATTCTGATTTCAATTCTGTTTTTAAACGGAACTAGTGACATGCGGCACTTCCTAATTGGATGGTACCGGTTCGGGTGGATCACGCGCTGCAGACCGTAGGATCTCATTTAGATCGAGCGGCGCAGAGGCATACGATACCTCTTCGCTTATGTTCTATTACAGCCTTACGATCTAGACCTAACGGACGCAATCAATCAGACCACTAACTGGAGGCGCTGCGCTGCGGTGGACGGCGGCGACGGTCAGGCGGCGGGCTAGCGGCTGTTCTAGGAAACAAGGAAGACAGAGGGGGTGCTTACCGTCTTCGCGAGGACGAGGTGGTGCTCGGCGTGTGGCCGACGTGGCAGGGGGCGCACGGGAACGGTGGCGATTGCTCATCGGAGACGTCGTCGGTGTCGGGTGGTTCTGTCCGCGGTCGAAGGCGACGCTGTGGATCACGCGGAGGCAAACAGAGGGTGTGGTCAGACGCGTAAGATCAAGGAGGTGACGTGTGCGTGAACTAGAAGGCGCGGGGCGGTCGGAAACTACCTAGGTACTTGCCGGAGTTGAAGACAGACGGCGGCGCTCAGAGCTTGGTCGGAGTCGACGCTCAGGGACGTCCGCGGTCAAACGAGGGGCATGGACAGATGTGTCAGGAGGTGGGGAAGGTGTGAGCTAGGTCGAGGGGGCACGGGGTGGCAGGTACTGGCCGTAATTGGAGAAGGAAGCTCGTCGGAGCAGTGGCGGTTTGGAGCTGATTTCGAGCAGCCTGGTGGCGAAGAGGGGTTGGCGTTTGAGGGGAAAGACAGAGGGAGGAGAGGTGCTTATGTACGCATGGTCGGGGGCGAGATTAACGCGGCCATTACTCGCGAATTAACGCGCGGAATCACTGGCAGAAACGGCCGGCGTGGTCGTCGCGAGGAAGAAGAGGGGTGAGTTGGCATGTGTGGGTCCCTGTTGTCAGCAAGGAAAGGGAGTGAGGGAAAGGTCCACCAGTCAGTCACTCTGCGGGTCTGGGAGGGAGTGGAAAATGTTTCGTCGCGGGAGAGGGAAGCTGGGCTGTTTGCTGGGCCTAGTTGGGCTTCTGGGTTGGGTTGAGTCTGGCTTCTATTTTTTTTCTTTCTTGAACCTTTTCCTTTTTCTATTTTCCAATTCTGCTTTGAAATTTCAAACAACCAAACAACATTCAAATTGATTCAAACAATCACCAAGCTTTGCAACTTTGAATTTTGGTTCTGTTCAGTAGCATAGACCAAATTCCAAAACCAAAATAATAATTTTATTTTAGGTCCATTATTAATTAAATAAATAGACCATTGTTATTAAATCAAAATAGAATTTGATGTTTATTTTAAAACTCCATTTTGAAATCTAATTATTTTCAAAACCAAATTAGTAGGTTTTATTTGGGAATATAAAATACTTGGAAAACTTATTTTTTAAATAAATAAATAAGTTTTGTTATTTTGGAAATAGTAAAACATTTATTAATAAAACTTGGATATTCAATCCTTATTAATTTATTTTAAATAAACCTTTACTATCTTTATCAAAACAAAATGTTTTATGTCAAAAGCTTGGCCAAGGTTTAATTTGGCTCTATAAAATAATCCTTATTTATAAAACTTCTATTTCTTTTGAAAACCAAATCCTTTTATTTAAAAGATCCAAAAATAGTAATTCCAAAATATTTTATTTTCCTTTATTAAATGTTTATCTTTTTAAATCCCTTTAGGATTTATTTAATCCAAATTGGTTTGAAGATTTTCAATTGGATTCAAAAAGTTTCTTCTCACTCTGAAAATCAAACAAAGTTTTATTTTATTCATTTATTTCTCACATAACAAGATTTGGAAAATCTTGGGATGTGACATTTATTCCCGCCTACGGGAAACCCAACTATCCATGGTTTGGATCCTATTGTGTGTGTACGTACTGTGTGTTCCTCATTCCCAAGGGCGAGTGTGAGCTCGTCATTCTCTCTATCGGGAATGAACCTCCCCTCTTGAATAACAGTTACTGCATTTCTAATGTATTCGATGGGTATGGGATTTTCTTTGTGTATTTTTTTATATGCACTTCCCTTCTGAGTTCAACGTGCCCCCATGCCTGCAAAACCAATTCTTTACTCATTCGAGCCAATCAGTTGTCTTTGGAGTGACCCCTTTAGCATGCAGGTCGTCCTCAAGTTCCTTCCACTTAGGAATGCCATCCCATTAGCCACCTTGCCCCATAGTATGGTGATACTTCTTGTTAGCAACATTTTTCTTATTTGGTTCAGAACTTTTCTAAGCTACCTTCGATTGCTTGTACAACACAAACTCATCCTAGTGGTATTTTATCTTCTCATATGCTCCATTGAAATCCTGAGTATTCTTTTTCATGATGAATTCTAGGTGAAATCTGTTCTTCCAGTTGGTGAATTGCTGGGCCATCTTCTTAAGAGCCCACTCCTTGACCTTTTGCTTCATGGCATTGGCATATTGATGGGCCTCCTCATCTGGATTCTGCACATTTGGATCCACCTCTACCATCGGTAGGGTAAAATTAATCATGAGCATCCTTCAAAGTAAATCTTTAACTTTGTCGCCGACATATTTAACTCATGCCTCCTTTGGATTATGCCATTCTCGAACGGTCATCGGGATGAAGTCCCTAAAATAGCTCCGCGTTGCGCTACAAATTTGTTTTTAATATGAACCGGAATCGTCGATTTGCCGTCTTTAGCGAATTCTTCGATCATGCACCTTTCGTGTTCTTCCAACATTTTGGCCGCGCCTCGTTTGCTCTTTGTAGAAGATTTGCTTGATCCGGATGGCTAACAGCAGCAAGAGCATTAATATATGTATATAGACAGCAAATGGTTAATTAATTAATATTTATATGCACCTCGCCGAAGTTTGTAATATTTAATGTTCCACCGGAGCCGTCACCTTCTGCCTCACTGAAGCTATCGGCTTCTCCCTCACCGAAGTCATCGGCTTCCTCCTCATTGAAGTTGTCTCTTCCAGCGATAAGAGGATCACCCTCACCAGAGTTGTTCAGAAACATCGAGACATCGATGATTCCCCGCGGATCATACCCTAAATCAAATCTTCCTTTTCTTTGGCTCTATTGTGTGGTGCCATATTTTCTGCAAAAGGGGAAAAGCGGATGAGTCGAAGCGGCTAATCGAAGAGGTTAGGTAGGCGAGATTTGAGGGGATAGGGTGTCGTGGTTTGATGACAAAATCAACTTAAATATAACCCTAACACATGCTTGGCAATTTAAACAGGTCCGAGGGATATAAACCCTGATTCCAAGAATATGTGGCATGCGTTTACACCCGTCCATTGTCCCTGTATGGCGTGCGTTGTCGCGCCCGACCCGAAGACATTACTCTCCCAAACAAATGTGAAGGGATTGTCTTTGTGCTCACATGTCACATAATAATCCAAATGTATACATACACTACATAATAAATGTCAACACCCGGATTTTTAATCACAGATGCCTGTTATGCCATACATCGCAATCCCAGGATTACCATTTTTACGAGACATAACAGATTGATACCATAGTTCATCATCCATTACAAACCATAATAAAGGTCTTACAAATATAGGATCTCATGATCCAGTCTTAATATAATCAACGTAGCGGAATAATATAATAACGGTAGCGTGGGCGAAGCTCCATCTTTAGGGTCACACGCAATGCTGACGATGGGAGATGATCCTAGTTGTTGTAGACTTCCTATTGTCCATCATCCTGGTAGTCCTCCTCATAGTCTGGCCATGGGAATAGCCAGGGACAAAGCCATGAGTACTCTTTAAGTACTCGCAAACTATCACTAACAAGTAAAGTGGTTCAAATAGGAATACTAAGCTCTAGGTTGTTTTGCAAAAAGCGAGGTTTATCTCTAGCTGATTTTAGAAGTAAATAAAGCTAGTTTATATGTTTTATAACACCTAAGTGAGAACTTAGTTTTTCATGTTCACAGCCCTGTTGTGGTCAAGTCAAATTCATGATTCATTTCACAAGTCATTTTGAAAACATCTGACGACGGAACAGTATGGACACTCCAACTGTCTATAACCGCTGACATGACTATTCGAATAGTTTGACACTCTGCAGAGGTGGTACACTTTCACCACAACATTCAATACATCCGTCAGGAATAATCCTGAATCACCATACTCAGTATGCGGATAAGCAATCCTAACCTTTCAATTACACACCCTAGTATAGGCACCTCCCCTATGAGTTTGGCCTCCCAACCATGACCATATGTCATCTTGGGAACTTCACAGGTGGACAATCATCACGAGGTAGCCTAATCTCAAACCTCGGCCGCAAGGGAACCCATACTAAGATATATAAACTTCTAGTCAAGCCCTACCCAAATTAGGGTATTGTGGTTGTACAGAAAAATTGGAATGGTATCGCATCCGAACACAACCATCAGTTTTATAATTGGAATGGTATCGCCTCAACATTTTCATCATCAAACCGTCAAGTCTTCATAACACATGTCAAAACATTTCATTAGAATGACTCATCATTCTAAGGTTTTCATAACAATTTTCACCAAGTATTCCCATCTAAAGTGATCATGTTTGATTCTTAGCACTAGCCACTACAGTTGGGGATAATCCCTAATGAGGGGTGATAATAAAGTGTGACTTATCCAGATCTAGATCTCATGCCTCAGTATGACATCTAGTTCTATCTATCTTCGGCCAAGTTTTATGCTCTTATGCTACCTCTAAAATCTTTCCCAAAATTCACTAAATACTAAGTCGAAGTAATAAAGAACTTTGATAAAGAAATAAAAATAATAAAGCTTGTAAGTAAAACTAGGATTTGGTATAATAAAGGGGTATAACCAAATATGCCTAAGGCATCTAGTTTGCATAGTTATCATGCAAGTGTTAGCTTGCAAAGTTCTAGCTTGCTAAGATGGCTTGCATTAGATAGCGTGCTAAGTTAACTTGTATTGTCAGGCTTGCCTTGAGCAGTGCAGTGGTTGAAGTTCTCCTCTGCTTCCTCTTCGTAGTAGTCTCCTTCCTCTTTGTATCCTTGGTCGGTACTAGCGTCTATAATAAATACGAGGTACACAATCACCAAACAATACTTAACTACTTTTATTTGGCACACAAAGGTTCACACTAGATGATCTAGCATCATCACAATTAACACATGAAATAAAGACCTACTTTTATTTATTTTAGTTTAGAAAAGTAATTTCTACTCATTGAAAACTACTTAAGATTAAATATTCTCCAATTAAAATATGGGATCATGTTGACACATGTCATTACCACATATTTTAATACTTGGGAATGTGATTTAAAGTGGTGTCATAATTTAATAAGGTTTAACCTTATTATTTTAATTAATTAAAGTGACTAGAAATGCCTATGGGGAATTCTTTTATTACATGTCCATTATTAATACAAGTAAACCTAGATATTTTTTTATACTCATAAAGGACTTGTCAAATTTGATTTTTGAGAGTTGAAATCAACTCAAAAGCATTTATGGTTGATTTTTGAAAAATGTTTGAATGCAAAAAAGTCTCTGCCTTGTTATTTTTACTATAGGTAATCTATAATTTAAAATGGTTTGAATCCAACGGGCTTGGATTAAGAATTTCAATACCTTTCTAAAAAAATTGGTGTCATGCCATTTGGTTCAGTAAAACTCTCTGAATTGATTTTTAAAGTTAATGTCTGAACTAGGTTGAATTAAAATAGAAAATATCTATTTGAATCTACTGGTATGAGCGCGGGAACTAAACTAGGCCAGCCCACTGTGCACAGCGTGCGCGGGCTGGTTTAAGTGGTGTGCCCACTCCTTAGTGAGACAGGGGGTGCCGAAGGGGTATAGGATGGTTTGGACCGTAGGATTAGATTCAAGATCAACGGCTCACGGCCATCGTCCTCGTCGGAACAGGACACGACGGGGGCGAATCCTAGCACGACCAGTGAGGGTCGGGGGAGGCTCACCTGGGCTCTGGCGAGGGTCGGCAACGGGGCAAACGAACGAGGCGGCTCCGGCGGTTCCCCTAGTACTGGTAGCTTGTCCTGGGGTGGCCTGAATCGACGGTGCCCTTCTCCTCCAGCAGTGGCGGGCTCCGGCCAAATTCTGGCAAGGGAGGCTCGCCTTGCTCCGGGAAGAATTAGGGGAGGATCAGTTAGGAGTGGTGAGTGTTGGAGTGTGGAGAAATGGTGTGGGGAAGGGGTGGCTCGGGTATGCACGGCATGGTGCAATGGGTAGGGTTCTAGTGATTTCAATGATGTGGTTGTCACTGGGGGAGACAAGGGTGAGCAAAGGGAGACAATGGTTTGAATGGTCACTGCTCAAAACAGTGAACATTTGGCCAATTTATTTGTGTCTCCCAAGTGTTTGATGAAATGGCCAAAAGAAATTTATATTTGAATTTTTGGATGAATTTTGTTGAGTTCACTGGTCACATACTTGATAGTCTCTGGTTGTTTGGATTTGTCAAGGTGAACTGGTTTGGTTGGGTTTTGAGAAATGGTGATCTTCCCATATGAACTAGATTGAATTTTGAATTGTCCTTGGCATAGATTTGCAAAATGTTTCTGTGGGTTTGCAAGGTGGGATTGGGTTCACTTTTACTTGGTCTAGAAAGGGGTGAAAAGAATTGGATTTGTTTCTGTTAGAAATCTTGGATTAGAAACACTCAAAGTGGTCTAGTGGTTAGTTTTGGTCAAAATGACCATTAACTCATATTGTTTATACTTGAATTTCTATTGATTTGATTCTGCTTGGAAATGATTTAGATGATGTTGTTTTCATCTTTGAACCAATCCTTGCCATTCATACCAATCAAACAATTCCATACAAGAATTCATGCATTCATCACACACACATGCATTCATATTAATTTTAATAACAAAAGTTTTTGTTAAGCCTAAACTTGGGTGACTAGAACTTGATAATCTTGATTAGTATTTTTGGGATGTTACAAACCTTCCCTCTTTAAACAAAATCTCGTCCCGAGATTTGAGAAAAAGAAAACTAGGATTTAAAGAGATCTGGAAACTCAGTCCTAATGTAATCTTCTCGCTCCCAGGTAGCTTCTTCTTCAGTATGGTTACTCCACTAGATCTTGAGAAACTTGATACTCTAGGTTCTGGTGGTTCTGAAGGATTCCTCCAAAATACGAATGGGTACTTCGGGATATGTCAGGTCATTGTTTTATATAATAAACCAAGTACTCAATAAACCACCTGGGTGGAATGAGGATACTCAATTTTGGAAAAGGTGGCAACAAAGGGAACCATGTTTATATGGCTATCTTTTTGTATGTGCACTAGAAGAAGACCACCTAGGGACATAGAGATTGAACATGTTTCTCGTACAGTGGCTTCCGTGTACAGCCACATGCTAAATGGGCTCTGGCTTAGTCAACAACATAGTGGAAGACCCATGCATTGGCATCTTCAGGTTAACTAGAATTGTGTAAGGAACTTGAAACCCTACATTGGTGCCTGGATGACAAGCTAGCATTGTGTATTGGGAGGACTTCTATGGAAAGACTTTGTCACATTCTCAATCTGCCAGTACTCCATCTTGGTGAGTACTTATCCAGCGGCCACTGGTGGCATCAAGATGAGATTGTGTCATGTGGGTAAAGTGTACAACTTCTGCAGAAGATCAAATTCTAAGTACTTAGCCGTGTCCCTGGTTATGGACAATACTGAGCAACTAAGGCCTACAGCTATGGAAGATCTCGACATTCCAATTTCTCAAAGTTAAAACTTGAGGGTGACAACAAGGGATTTGAAGCACTTGGAGTTTTCCAAGGAGCGGTCAGACGGTGGCGGTGTCAATGTTACAGGAAGCGAGAGAGCGAAGGGAGAAGCTCACCGAGTTTGCCGTGGCGTGGGGATGCTCAACTTGTTCGCGTTGGTCGAAGGGGCGCACGGGTTCAGTCAGAATTCCTCGCCGGAGTTCTGCTTGGCGTCGGGCTCGTACTGTCGTCGATGGGGGCAAGTTCCTGTGGAGTAAAAAGGCAGGTAAAATAGTTAGGAAGGTGCACACGCTTGCAGAGGTTGCGATGGTACCTACCAGAGATCAAGGGGTGCGCTGATTCGTCGCCTACTGCTCGCCGGAGTTGAGGAAGACACCGTTGACGCTCAGTTGTTGACGAAGGCGAGGCTGTGGGGCGTGCGCGGGCGAGATGGGGATACTAGAAGATGCGCAAGGTTCTGGCGAGCACTCTCGTGGAGTCCAGGGGGAAAGGGGAGGTGAGGGCTGGCTGGAATTGGCCGGGAAGGTTGTCGGACCAGTGGTGTGCTGGCGAGAAATTAAGGCAGCCCTGGGGCGGGGAAGAGCTGGCGAGTGAGGGGAAAGAGAGAGGAGGGGCAGGAGATTATGTATGTGTGATCACGGGGCTGAATCAACGCGTGGTTGAAGAGGAATCAAGGCGCATTCAATCAGCAGAAACGGCAACGATGCATGGTCTTCGCGGGGAGGAAGATGACTGGGGAGGTGGGACCTGGCTGTCTGCGAGAGAGAGTGTGTGGGGGTGGGGTCCAACTGTCAGCGTCTTTGCTGGTTTGATCATGAGTAGAAGAAAACGGTTCGGGGGAGAAAGTGAGAGTGGGCTGTTGGGCTTAGACTGGGCCTTGCCGAGCTGGGCTAGCTAGATTCATTTTTTTGTACTGAACATTTTTCTTTTTCCATTCTTATTATTCTGTTTTGATTTTAATTAATCAATTTAAACATCCATTTGAATTCAAACTTCTCTCAAACTTTTAGTAGCTTTTAATACTGATTAATATTACCTTTTGAAATCATTTTTTTGAATAAATATCTTATTATTTTAGTGTCTTTTAATTATTTAAAACAAGCCCTTGCTTTAATTCAAATATGATCAAATACATTATTAATCCTTATTTAAATTTCATTTTTCCACAAAATCTTTTCAGTAAGTTTTATTCATTTATTAGGGTGTCAAACAATTCACTTTGAATTATTTGGAATGTTTTTAATATGATTTATTAATCATTTAAAATTGGGTATTTGTCCTTATTCCAATGAAATTAAATATAGTTTTAATTCCATAAATTCTATTTGGAAGATTTCCTTAATCTTATTTAAGTTAATTAAACAACTTTTAATCCACTTGGGTAAATTCCAAATATTATTTTCCCATGATTTAATTAATCATCTCTTAATAGGGATTTTGTCTTTATTCAATTTGATTAATGCCATTTTATTTTATTTTGGAAAATTCTTTATCCCTTTATTTTATTTGGATTTGGATTATATTTATTCCATTTGCTTATGGATTAGATCAAGATTTAATTTGTCCTTTAAATAATCTTCATTTAATATTTCTTTCTTTATCTTATAAAATCTATATCTTTTTATTTATAGATCCAAACTTGGTGATTCCAATTTGTAAAATCTTATTTGATATTTATTTATCCTTTTAAATCTTTTTAGGATTAATTGCTCACCATTGGTTATGGATTTTTAGATAGGTGCTTTACTAGCCTTGGAATTTCAATTTCCTTATCTTATTAAATTTATAAGATTTTATCTATGGCTCCAAATTAAGTGAAACCAATTTATATGGTCTTATAATATTTCTATTTGTCATTCTTGATCATTTTGAAATGTTTGTTTGACAATTTTTATATGGATCAAATCCATAGGCTTGGGGATAACTTGGAAATGTTTTTCTTCCATTAGGGTTTTAGGATTTTGGGTTAATCTCCAAGTGTTTAAATTTCAAGATACATTCATTAAGGAATGCATTTCACTTGATTTGAATTCAATTGGATTCAAACATTCACCAAAGTTTGTTCAAGATGGGATTTTAAGTTTCCATTTAGAAACAAAAGTTTCTTTTCACCCTAAATTTCAACAATTATTTACTTTGTTTGTTTTTCACATTACAAGATTTGGAAAATCTTGGGATGTGACACCCATGTGCCACTGGGTTTGATCAAGAGGACGAGAGATGAATTCAGGGAACTAAAGCAAAGGAGGATGAACGTAGTGGAGTACCGTGACAGATTTTGTTATTGGATAGGTATGCACCGGATGAGATCGATACTGAAGCCAAGAAGGAGAGATTCTTGAATGGTATGCACGATGAGATACAGACAGTGTTAGTCAATATCCCATTTGCTAATATTGAAACTTTAGTTGACTCTGCCATTCAGATGGAAGGCAAGATCAACCAAGCTAATGAGACCGCAAGCATCGCAGGATGCATCTACCAGGAACCCATCATACACCAAAGTATCGCCCCAACCCATCTCCAGGATTTGCCCCAAGAACCAATAGACCCTCAATGAACCGTCCGACCTATCCCAACCGTGGAAACCCATGGCCCGGAGGAAACCACAACAACCCCGGGAACTCCAGCAATTTTAACCGTGCCCCGCCCAAGTTCAACAACAGCAATGCCACCACCAACACCAACACTTCCCCAAGGACTAGAAGCAATGTTGTGCATGTTTCAGCGAAGGACAAGTCCCAAGCGACTTGTTATGAATGTGGAACCAAAGGTCACTACTCCAATGAGTGCCCCAAGAAGATTGCCGCAGCCCCCAATGCAAAAGCCCCAGTTCAGCAGCAGCGTCGTGTTCAGCCTGGAAGAAGGTTTTCCCCAGGGAACTCGCTCAACCGCAACGGCCGTCTCTTTCTCATGCATGCTGAAGAAGCCCAATAAGCGCCATATGTCGTGCTGGGTATGTTTTCTGTTAACTCAGTACTTGCAAGAGTGTTGTTTGATTCTCGAGCATCACACTAGTTTGTTACCGAAGAATTTGCATGCACTAGTAAGATTCAACCAACCAAATTGAAGCATGTTATGATAGTTCAAATACCTGGTTCAACCACCAAAGCTAGACAAATTTGCAAGGCCGTGCCTATCCAAATCTATGGCATAGATTTTTATGCTAATCTAATAGTACTCAGAACAAAAGGTTTGGAAGTAGTACTAGGAATGGATTGGATGTCCAGACATAAAGGATTAATTGAATGTGCCAAGAAAGCCATAACCATGACCAGTATAGCTGGAATATCAGTCAAGCATGTATTTGAAACCTTGCCCCGTCAATTCAAATGCAACAAGAGTATAGCCCAACCAACCATTGACCAAGTTCGGATAGTCCGTGAATACCCCGATGTATTTCCAGATGTCTTGCCCTGTATGCCCCCAGATCGAGATATCGAGTTTATCATCGAACTAATCCCTGGAACCGGACCCATAGCCCAGAGACCATATAGTATGAACCCGTCTGAAATAGTGGAGCTGAAGAAGCAACTGGATGCTATGCTGGAGATAGGATTGATCCAACCAAGTGCGTCGCCATGGAGATCACCTGTCTTGTTTGTGGACAAGAAGGATGGAGGTAACCGTTTATGTACGGATTATCGGAAGTTGAATGATGTCACCATCAAGAACAAGTACCCACTGCCAAAGATAGAAGACCTGTTTGACCAGTTGACTGGTGCCAAAGTGTTTTCTAAGATTGATCTTAGAACTGGGTATCATCAACTCAAGATTCACGCAGAGGATATTCCAAAGACTGCCTTTACCACCAAATATGGATTATACGAGTATACTGTCATTTCTTTTGGATTAACCAATGCCCCCGCTTATTTCATGAACCTCATGAATAAGATTTTTATGGACTTCCTAGATAAGTTTGTCATTGTTTTCATCGATGACATTATGATTTATTCCAAATCAGAAGAAGAACATGAGCTACACCTAAGGACCAATCTTGGAACCCTTAGGGAGCATCAGTTGTATGCCAAGTTTAGAAAATGTGAATTCTGGTTACAGGAGGTAGGATTCCTCGGACATATCGTATCAGCCGGAGGAATTGCCGTTGACCCTGCAAAGGTGAAGGATATTGAAGATTGGCAAGCCCCAACCACTCAAACCCAAGTTCGTGCATTTCTCAGATTAGCGGGATATTACCGCAAGTTCGTAGAAGGATTCTTGAGTATCTCAAGACCCATGACCCAATTGTTGAAGAAGGACAAGAAGTTTGAATGGACAGACAAATGTGAAGCAAGTTTTCAAGAACTCAAGAGGAGATTGATTTCAGCACCAATCTTGATCATGCCGGATATTACAAAGCCCTTTGATGTGTATTGTCACACATCCAAGATCGGCCTCAGATGTGTGCTAATGCAAGTGGGCAAAGTTATATCTTATATATCCAGACAACTGAAGCAGCATGAACAGAATTATCCCACCGATGACCTTGAACTAGCAGCTGTAGTTCTAGCCCTGAATACATGGAGGCATTATCTTATGGGAAACCATTGTGAGATTTATTCGGATCATAAGAGCCTAAAGTATATATTCACTTAGAAGGAGATGAATATGAGGCAGAGAAAATGGATTGAGCTAATCAAGGACTATGATCTAGATATTCACTATCACCCCGGTAAAGCCAATGTGGTAGCAGATGCCCTTAGCAGATTGTCGGGCCGCTTGAACTCCATGATCCTGAAGGAGCAAAAAAGTTTGCACAAAGAGATGGAATATTTCCGAATGGAATTAGTAAGTGAAGGATTTTTGGCTAGCATAGAACTTTAACCCACTTTGATCAGTCAGATCAAGGAGGCGCATAAAGGAAATGCTAGTACCGACGGAATCAAACGTCGTATTGGTACAGGAAAAGTACCTGGATTCACCGAGGATGAATAAGGAGTTATGTGGTACAAAGGACATCTCTGTGCACCAGCAGATTCAGAGTTAAAAGAAGTTATTTTGAAGGAGGCCCATGATACTCTTTATTCTATCCACCCTGGAGGAACGAAGATGTATCAGGATTTGAAGGAGCAATTTTGGTGGCATAAGATGAAGAGAGAAATCGGAAGCTATATCGCCAAGCGTGATATTTATCAGAGAGTCAAGGCGGGATATCAGAGACCCGCAGGACTATTGCAACCATTGCAGATTCCGGAATGGAAATGGGATTCCGTTGGAATGGACTTTATTACCAGATTGCCTACTTCTAGTAGGGGAAATGACTCTATTTGGGTCATAGGTGATAGATTGTCCAAAGTCGCCCATTTCTTAACCAGTCAAGACCACTTACCAGAGCTCAAAGCTAGCGGAGTTATACATCGCTAGAATCGTTAGTTTGCATGGAGTCCCGAAGAACATTGTGTCAGATCGAGGAACTCAATTTACCTCGAGATTTTGGAAGGAAGTCCAAGAAGGATTAGGAACCCGACTGGATTTTAGCACAGCTTATCACCCTCATACCGACTGGATCGAGTAAATCAAATACTCGAAGATATGTTGAGAGCATGTGTGCTAGAGTATGGATCTAAATAGGAAGATTGTCTGCCTTTCGCAGAATTTTCGTACAACAACAGTTATCAGGCTAGTTTGCAAATGGCCCCATTTAAATTCATGTATGGAAGGAAGTCTCACACCCCTTTGAATTGGTCGGAACTAGGAGAGAGTCAGATCTTCGGACCCAACATCCTACGAGAAGCAGAAGAGAAAGTTCACAAGATCCGTGAGCACCTCAAGACCGCCCAGTCAAGATAGAAGAGTTACGCCGACAAGCGATGTCGAGACCTCGCTTTCAATATCGCAGATTTTGTGTATCTCAAAGTGTCGCCTTTGAAAGGAATGCAACGTTTCCAGCTCAAAGGAAAGTTAGCCCCTAGATATATCGGACCTTTCAAGATTCTGAATCATCGAGGAGAAGTATTGTATCAACTGGAACTGCCAAAGGAGATGTCAGTAGTGCATAATGTGTTCCATATATCGTTGCTTCGCAAATGCCTTGAAGTTTCAGAGAAGACTGAAGTTTTCAAGAACATTGATCACCGCACCATAGAGATCAACTATGACCTAACATATCCCGAAGTACCCATCCTTATTTTGGAGGAAGCTTTCAGGACCACCAGAACCAGAAGCATCAAGTTTCTCAAGATTCAATGGAGTAACCACACTGAAGAAGAAGCTACCTGGGAGCGAGAAGATCACATCAAGACGGAGTTTCCCGATCTTTTTAAATCCTACTTTTCCTCTTTCTTCTTTCTCAAATCTCAGGACGAGATTTTGTTTAAGGAGGGAAGATTTGTAACATCCCAAAAATGTTGAACAATGATTATCAATTCCAATCACCAAAATTAGGGTTAACAAAAACTTTTGTTAATTTAAATCATTATGAATGCATGTGTGTATGTGAGGATTGCATGAATGAATGGACTTGTGTGATTGATCTAAATAGCAAGGAATGGTTTAAAGATGAAAACAACATCATCTAAAACATTTCCAAGCAGAAACAAATCAAGAGAAAATAAAAAACAAAACAAATAAGCAAATGGTCATTTTTGCCAATCTTGCTCACTAGACCACTTTGAGTGTTTCTAGTACAAGATTTCAAACAGAAACTTTTCCAATTATTTTCACCTCTTGCTAGACCAAGTAAAATTGAATCAAATCCCACTTTAAAATTTGGAGAAACATTTGGTAACTTGATTCAAATCATAATTCAAAATTGAATCTGATTGATATGTGAAGATCCCACATTTTCAAAACGCAACCAAACCAGTGCACCTTGACCAATCCAACTAACCAGAGACTCCCTAGGATGTAACCAACACACCCACCAAGTTTGAATCCAAAATTCAAATTTGATTCTCTTTCGGCCATTTCATCAAACACCTTGTAATCAGCAAACAAACAAACATCAAACACTATTAGGAGCAGTGATTTTTGCCAACCTTGTTCCCTCTATAGGTCGCACTACACTCTTAGTAGATGATCTAGCTCAATTAACAAGCTTTAGCACCACTATGAGCATGTCATAGCATCAATGGTGACCATACCGAGCCTAACTTGCCACCCCCATGTCTACAGCAAGCTAGGAGAAGTACCAAGCCTAGCAAGCATGTCTGGGACACTCCCCACCGTCCACCGCCACCCCCTGTCCAAGCCTCGAGCACAGCCAGCCTCTGGACCACATAGCCTGAGCATGCCAAGCCTCTCTGCGAGCGAGCCGAGAGCGCGCAAGAGCGCCAACCGCGACACACGCCCACAGACCGCGTGCTGCCCTCGCCGCATGCAAGAAGGATCGCCAGCACCCCAACAACACCGCAGACATGCCCGTACGCGGCCACGCGTACCATAGACGTTTATACGCCATTAAAACCACCGTCGGACCCGCCCAGAGCGCCGAGATGTTTCGACCATTTCACACCACCCCACGCCACGTGACCTTTCCGTTCAGATTCACCAGGGAGCATAGCATCGCCCCTATCGTCGCCCATGCCATTAGCCCACTGTGCCAACGACCACGATGAGCTCAGCCCGCCCCCGTCGGTCCCCTTCAGGCACTATAAATATAGGACACCCTAGCATGAATTCTTCACACCATCTCACTCCACTCTCTCTCTCTCAGAAGCACCCCACCTCACTCCCGGAGCAAGGCGAGCAGCGCATCACCGGAATTTGGCCGGAGTCTGCCGCGGAGGAGGAATAAAGGATTCGTCAATTGGAGCCGCCCTAGGAAGAGCTGCCGGTACCAGGAGGATCGCCGTCGTCGAATTCGTCATTCGCCCCCGTCGCCGACCATCGCCTGAGCCCCGGCGAGCCTCCCACGACCCCCACTGCCCCTGCTAGGGTTCTATCTTGTCGGCATTTCCTGGCGTGAAAGATGAACCGCAACCGTAGGATTAGAGATTGATTGTGTGGTCCACGTCCTCCATACCGCTTCGCACCCCTCTGTCTCACTGACGAGTGGGGACAGCCACTTAACCAGCCCGCACGCGTGCTGTGCATAGTTGGCCGGCCCAATTAACCTCCCGCGCGACCAAGTAATTCAAATCTAGGTTTATTCTTTTAGTTTCAAACTCAGTTCTGTGCCCAGATTCAAAATCAACCCAGCTCGATTCACTAAACCAAAATGCATGAAACCAGTTTTGTTAGAAACGTTCTGGAGTGCTTAATCCAAGCCTGCTGGATTCAAACCAATTTGATTTGTAGATCTTCTATAGTAAAAATAACAAGGCAGAAGCTTTTCTGCATTCAAACATTTTTCGAAATTCAACCATAAAAGCTTTCGAGTTGATTCCAACTCTCAAAAATCACATTTAACAAGACCTTTCAGAATATATAAAAATATATAGGTTTACTTGCAGAAATATTGAACAAGTAATAAAAGAATGCCTCATAGGCCATTCTAGTCACTTTAATTAATTAAAATAAAAAGGTTAAACCTTATTAAATTGTGAAACCACTTTAAATCACATTCCCAAGTACTGAAATATGTGGTGATGACATGTGTCAACCAGAGCTCATGTTTTAGTTGGAGAATATTAAATCTTAAGTGGTTTTTCAATGAGTAGAAATTACTTTTCTAAAATAAAGGAAATAAAACTATTTGCCCTAATGGTTGTAATGCTTGTGATGATCCTATATCATCTAGTGAAAACCTTGGTGTGATAAATAGAAATAGTTAAGTATTGTTTGGTGATTGTGTACCTCGTATTTATTTATAGACGATAGTAACGACCAAGGATACGAGGAAGAAGGAGTATACTACGAGGAAGAAGCCGAGGAGAACTTCAACCACTGCTCTGCACAAGGCAAGCTTATACTTGCAATTATGCAAGCCTAATACTACCAGTTGACTTGGCAAGCAAAAACTTGCTTGTTACTATGCCAACTATATGCCTTAAGCATATGTGCTTATACCCACTTGATGATACCAAATCCCAGTTTTACTTGCAAGCTTAATTCTTTTATTTCTTTATCAAAGCTTTTATTTGAGTTTATTTGGTAACTTGTAGATATTAAAAGGATAAATTGAAGGTAGCATAAAGAGCATAAAACTTGGCCTAAGATAGATAATCTTGATGTCATCCTGAGGCATGAGATTGAACTTAGTTGGTTCACACTTGTTTACCACCCCTCATTAGTGTTTACCCCCACTTGTAGATACTAGTACTAAGCATAAAACTTGATCAACTTTAGATGGGAATACTTGTTGAAAATGGTTATGAAAACCTTAGAATGATGAGTCATTCTACTGAAATGTTTTGACATGTGTTCTTGAACACCAGATGTTTTTGATGATGAAAATGTTAAAGCATGATCCTTAGCCCTTTTTTAAACTGATGGTTGTCTGGATGCGATACCATTCCAATTTTACCGTACAAACATAATATCCGAAATTTGGGTAGGGCTTCACTGGAAATTTATATACCTTAGTATGGGTTCCCTTGCGGCCAAGGTTTGAGCCGAGGCTACCTTGTGAAGATTGTCCACCTGTGCAGTACCCAAGATGACAGTTGGTCATGGTTGGGAGGCCAAACTCATAGGAGAGGTGCCTATACTAGGGCGTGTAATTGAAAGGTTAGGATTGATTATCCGCATACTGAGTATGGTGAATTCAGGATTTGTTCTTGACGGATGTATCGAATGTTGTGGTGAAAGTGTACCACCTCTGTAGAGTGTCAAACTATTCGAATAGCCGCGTCCGCGGTTATGGACAGTTGGAGTGGCCATACTGTTCCGTCGTCAAATGTTTTCAAAATGACTTGTGAAATGATTCATGACTTTGACTTGACCACAACAGGGTTGTGATATGAAATTCAAGTTCCCACTTAGGTGTTATAAAACTTTCAACTAGCTTTCTTTGCTTCTGAACTCAGTAGAGATAAATCTGGATTTTTGCAAAATAACCCTAGAGCTTAGTACTTCCTATTCCAAAACCACTTCACTTTTTAGTATTAGTTTGCGAGTACTTAAAGAGTACTCATGTCTTTGTCCCTGGCTATTCCTGTGGCCAGACTATGAAGAGGAGTATTAGGAAGATGGACAGCAGGAAGGTTACGATAACTAGGATCATCTCCCATCGTCAGCATTGACTGTGACCATGAAGATGGAGTCTCTCCTACGCTATCGTTATTATTACGTTATTCCGCTGCTTGAATTGTATTAAGACTGGATCATGAGAGATCCTTATTTGTGTAAGACCTTATGTATGGTTTGTAATGGATGATGTACTATGATATTCAATATGTTATATCTCGCAAAAATGGTAATCTTGGGATTGCGATGTATGGCATAACAGGCATCTAGGATTAAAAATTCGGGTGTTGACAGTCAAGCATCAAGACTTTCTTCAAATAAAATCAAGCTTAGTTTTTTGGGTGGAGATGATGTATGCAAAGACATGTGGGTTTCCATCATTTAAAAAAAAATCAACATCTTACAACCATCAGACATGTAAATATATAATAGAGATGATATAACATGATGCATGATCAACACACATAAGTTACATTTGCAGCTATAGTTTCCCTAGATATTTGTTAGTATAATTTTGTGTATATATTGTAACAAATATTATTTGTGTCGTTATTGATGTGTTTTAAACCATGTTAATGTACAAAACATTTTTTTTAGAAAACCGAGAGGGAGTAATGTGTAGCAGCAATGATTTCATGTTTTTATCCCATCGACTAAAATAACTTGCACAGAAAGCAAACAAACACCATATATAGATTTCATAACTCCAAACAACTCAAACTAAGAATATGATATCCATATTTCATATGTCTAATGAATGATAGACCTTCTCCTAGTACAAAAGTATTACATCCTTATTATAATTCTGGCCAACATGCCATATTATCTCATATTATAGTTTTAACCATTTCTTTATTGAAGGTATATCAAAAGCACATCGTGCATTTGCACACAGTAGCGCAAGTGCTATTCATAGTGCAGGCTCTATCACAACCAGTCTTCAACTCGTCGCATGCAACTTTGCATCTTTCAGTGGTGCACGCATTACCCAATGACGGGATAACATGTGACACACATTCTTTGGCATCTACAAAAAATTAACATATGCAAAAATTAAAATTTTATGACCATAAGTTTTCAACCAAGATGCAAGCAATATATATTACCACTACAAATGGTACCTGATGCTACCACGAGAAAGGCAAGGGTCAGAAGTAGCACCAGTGTAGTCCTCATCTTGGATGAAATGTTTTGTTGATAGAAATTGTTGATGGTTGTTGGACTTGTGAGATGTGAAGATGAACACAAGTCAGAAATGGTAAGATTTTTATAGATAACAACCTAGTAACATTACTTGAGGAATTCCACTAAGATAAAAACAATTAATTGTGATTAGAAGCATTAATTTTTTCCAATAAAGGATCATATATTAATACCAAGATAATAACATTTGTTCCAATTAATTAATTCATAGATGTGTACTTATCACTCAATGTAATGATGTGAAATTTTTAAATTGAATACTAGTTAATGGATTTAATGTCCTTAATGCACACCACACATATATGTTGATAATCTCTCATATTATCTAGGAACATAACCTAAATCCAGGAATTCCATTAAAACAACATATTAAATAATCATCCTAAATTAAGAATAATTAAATCATCGTGAAAGGATACAAAGAGATGATAATACAGGGCTTGGCCAGCTAGTTCTTATCTGCCGACACAAAGCTTGATTTTTAGGACTTTTTTGTATATTTGAATCTTGATTTTTTTACCAAAGTAGTACATGCCATAGAATGGGGACATGGAAAGAAATACGTTTAACTCTTGTCAATGTTTTCAAAAAACACAAACAATTGTAATTTTTGGAACTATTTTTCACATGTTCTTAATTTGCAAGAGTGCCTTGCACCTATGAATATTTTCATAATTATATAAGGCAACAACAAAGATGGATAAGGACACTCTGACCTTTTAGTTGGTGTTCTTTGCGAGCAAGACCAGAGTTATGTTGCATAGTTAGGCACACAAACAATATGTTTACTTACATCATTATCTTTGTAATTCTAAAATTCCACTAGTTGAAACTACTTTAGCTTTATACTTTTTAACAAAACTTCTAGCTATGTGAAAACATTGCCACTAGTAACGAGAATACATGTACAATTGCAAACTAGGAGATCGAGTTGTGTATTAGTGAACACCATGTCAAGAACCCCTGACTTGTTGACGAGGTTGACTAACAATCCACACTACTCCTAGGAAAATGTTAGCCAGTACTAGACCTTAAAAAATCAGGCCCGAGCCTAGCCTAGCCCAAAATAGTGAATGTATGACTATATTCTATTAAAAATCATTTTGGGATAAAATTAAATATGAAGATCATGTATTTCATGCCTTTTGGCCATCCGTGCTAGACATGGACTAGAAAATCCATGAACGAGCCTGGCCCAAATGCTGGGCTTGCGGACAGGCTTGTTAGGTCGGGCTAGCCATTCCTAGATCTAGTGTACACCATTGCCAGATCCATAATGAAGGTAGTGCTAAGAACCGTACACACAATCAATAGCACCCATGACAAGCTAGATCTTCTCCTCATGTCATACCCTGATTCACGGCATGAGCCTCCACTTCATCTCCTCCTACGACCTCTGCAGGGCCACAATGATGCAAGTGTCCAACTGTGGCACCCCCGGATTAACGATGGCAACAACTATGTGTGTACGAACTCATTGAGACTCTAAGTGGAGAGTGTTGTAGAAAGCTGTCTTTTTTGCACATGGTGACTCGTGGGTTAATATCGAACTCTTTGGGAATTGGCTAGGAAACTTATTTTCTTTTCTTCTTCAGGAAATCTATAAAAAAAAGTATTTTCCTTATGTCCCTAACTCTATCATGTGGTTGTCAAGCACAAGGTTTCATCTTAGTAAACTAAAATAAAACTATAAATAATTAAAAGTGAACAATCTATAACTTGGAAAGAAAGTAAAAACAATAAAGTAAAGTTCTTTTTGGTTGGTTGTTTGTTTTTTATGCAAGTAGTAAATGTGTTTTTGGATTTTTGGATTTAATTAATGTAGAAAATATAGAAAGCAATAAAATTATGTAGACTAGTCTCCTCTATGCTCCCCCGGGCATGGCTGGTTGGCAAAACTATCAGGAAAGTGGCAACTAGGGTACCATGGACCGTCTTCTACTAGGCCCTTATAGAAGTGTAGCTATAGTATTGTGGGAAGGATCCCTCAGCAAGCTCGACGTTTCACGAGGACCGACCCTCGTAGGGACTCAAGGGGAATCCCCTTCGCGAAGCTTCCTCATGAAGAAACATCATCTTAATCCCTTCAAGAGGAAAGGGAACTCTTGGCGAGGCCTCCCTTGCAAGGGATCCACGCGAAGCGCACCAACATCACAAAGCCTAAGTCCTAGATACCACGTGGGACCACACGTGGGATGAAGACGAAGATAAGGATGGCCATAGCTGGCACAATTGTCCATGCTTGCCTCCTTTTCCCAAGGAAGGCATCTTCCCTTCCGCAAGAAAGGAGTGGACGATAGCTGCTGCCAGCAATGGTGGGACCACCCCTATCTGGTACATGATGAACGTGAAGGATGTAGAAAGGCGAACGTTTGTGACGTGATCAATGAAACACTGCCATGGACCATGCCTAAGGTCAAAAGTAGATTTAGCCCACTTGCCCACTCTCTTATCGCCATGTGGCAACCCTTCTCGCCAAGATAATTCAGGAAGAGGACCGAGGCACCTACAAGAGGGGCAGTGTAGCAACCTAGAGGGGATCCAATCTTATTCTACCTGAGGAACCATAGCTTCATCTTCTAGATAGAAACCCTAGATTTGATCGCCTAATCACCACCTTGTACTATAAACCTCACTAGGCACTCTGAGCAATCTAGACATGCAGGAGTAGGGTTTTACACCGCACGGTGGCCTGAACTTGGGTAAACTCCCCGTTTCTCTCTGTCATTCTTATTGCTCTTTACTGGCCGAGGTCACCGAGGGTTTTTGGAGATCGTGTTCAACCCCTAGTTTTCGATTCACCCTACTTCGTGAGGTACTCTAGTTCATTTGCAGGGATAATATCTGACATTTGGCGCGCTAGGTAGGGGTTGAGGCGCATCTTCCACTCCTTCATCTACATGGACAGACTGGAACATAATGAGCATGCTTATCGTTGATCTTCCCTCGCCGCTGCTTCTCCCACGTAGCCGAACCCCAGCAACAATCATTGATGTGCTAACGATGATATTCCCCACCAAGAGAGTGGGCAGGAGACAACAAGGTGCACTCATCTGTCCCTGCAGGGAAGTCATAGCGAGCCCACACCTGCACCGCGCCTGTCTCCAGGAGCGGGCGCCACAACAGCCCCACGCCGGAGGCCGCGCTGCTCATGGCGTAGGAGTTGCTTTGCTATCGACCTAACTCGACCTAGCACGACGCATGACTCATACGTATCACTGGGCTCGTCAACACCATCAGTGTCGCGCCGACCCTCTCCCGCTCGACCGACGCAGATACCGCAAGCAGGCCAAGTCACACATGTATCTCCTCCATCGCTTCCTCCCCTCCACCACCTCCAGATAGAGGAGGCGTAGGGAACAACCACGCCATCCAAGGGTGATAATCCCCAAGTGCAGGAACCACTGTACAATTCAATAAGTATTTGAGTGTCGAACCCACGAGGAGCCGAAGGTAAACTATCTATTCTCTTAATCCCTATAGCCCACTTATATATCCTTTTATGCAAAGCTAGGAACGAAAGTGTGTGTGGTTGTTTTTGATACTATCTTGAAAACATGTAAAGTGCTCAAAGTCAATATTACAAGTAAACTATTGCAAGTAAAGTGGGTTAGTGAAGTAGGAGAAAGTTTCGCAAGGGAGCAATCAAGTGTTTAGGCAAATTCTTATTTTATTTGTTTGGTTGTCACAATTAGTGAACCACATGGATATATTTTTATTGTTTCTTATAGAGAGGAGCCATAGATAGGTGTCATTCTGTCCGCCTTCTCCTCTGCCAGCAAACATCATGGTGGCTTCTCTTCAAGCGGATTATTTCGCTTATTGGTGTTGTTCTTCTTGGCTCGATTTGGGATCACAACTGCAGGTAGAGCATAGCGAGCATCATCGTTGGCAGCGGCAAATTCGCTAGCCTTGGCAATCATTGAACTGAGATCAAGATTTCCCTTGTCCTGAGTGTGCTTCAACGTATGTTGGAGAAGGGATCCTATTTCCAATCCATCGATGAAGGAATCCATAGAGGTTTGATCGTGTACTCCCACGCATGAGTTTTTCATGTTGAGCCAACAAGACAAGTAGTTCTGAGATGATTCATCCTCCTCCTATACACACCCCTGCAGGTGACCAACTGTGTATGGACGTTTATACGTACCCTCGAAGTTCATGGTGAACGCTTCATGCATGTCCAACCAATTGTAGATAGATTTATCCGACAAGTCGTCGATCCATTGTCGGGCAGTGCCACTGAGCATCAGTGGGAGGTACTTAACAATGACATTGGGGTTTCCCCCTGTGATTTCTATCGCTTCGCCATAGTCCTGCAACCACGTGGTTGGCCTAGCTATGCTGTCATAGGGCCTGATAGTATTTTCAATCCGGAGGCCCCTGGGTTAGTCCAACCACCGTTGTAGGTTTTAAAGTCCCCACAATTATAATCCCCCGTTGGTTAACCATGAATTAACATAACATGCATATTTGATATGGTTTCTGTCCAACTCCGTATATCCCTCATCCTATCATCATGCAACGGTGACAACCTTATGCATCCCCAGACATATGTACATAAGATCATCATAGAAGATAACATATATTTGTATGCAACCCACAACAAACTATTTCACAATTGCCATAAAGCATTCACTACTCAAACAAAGACATCGAGATACAATAGATCACGGGAAAACAATAGATTGCATCACACATCATGTTTGGCAAGAGATTACATTAGGTATATGGAGATGATCTCGTTGTATATCGTGATGGATATGTGCCTCCCCAAGAGTTAGAGGCGTCCACGGCATGGAGAAGAGTCGGCGCGTCGGCATGGAGGCGATAGCGACCTCCTAGGGTCAATTTGATCCTGATGCCGCTTTAGTTTTTCTTCTATGTAATGCATCCGGTCTTCCTGATTTCTTGCTTTAATTTCCTGATTTTCCTTTCTCCTCTTACAGCTTCTATCAGGATATTTATTGTATAGGGAGTGTCCCAACCTTTATTAACATAAGGTGGTGTCCCCTGTGTTTACAATGCTAGTCCCTGGATCAATAGCTAGCATCCACAGTTTAGATGTAATATCAAGAAACAAAGGTCATAATATAGCTTTATAACCAGGAATAACATAATTTTATTACATCATACATAGCTCATTTGGCTATTCCATTACATTGCAGCGGAATAACTATAGTCATGGGGTCCTTCATCTTCAAAGTGCCACAGGCAGACATGTTGGTTGTAGACTTTGTAATCCTAATCAATCAATCTTCACTAAAATCAATCAAACCTGCAACATTACAAGTTACAGCCACAAGGGTCAATACATTTGAATTGTATTGGCAAGTGATACTATGGTAGTATGGTGGAGTCTATCATCTATATGCATTTGGCTAAGTGGAGTTGAGGCTTGCATTGCTCAAGATAGTTTTTCCTTATCATTTTGAAAACACTAAGTTTTTGCTTGTCAAAATCATCTTTTTGCAAGGAATCTACCAATCAAAGATTGAAGATCCTTTAACCCTTGTTCAAACCACAAGATTTTAACTTAGAAATTTGAATGATGAGATTCTTGATTGCTTCCATGTCTTGATGCTCAAATTGTCCTTTACCAGGGACATGGCTAAGTACTTAGATTTTTACACTCTACAGAGGTGGTGCACTTTCCCCACAAGACTTGGTTTCCCAAGACAAGATCTTTCAGAAGCCTTCCCTTAGACAAAAATGGACGCGTTCCAACCTATCAAAAACTACCACCCACTGTCCATATGGCTAAGTTCTTGCAACCTATATGATCATGGCAGAGCCCATATTGCCAAGTGGTTGCACTTGAAGCTTCTCAACATTTGACATCTCAAATCTCTTTGTTCCTGGGTGGCAATCCACAAGTGAGATACACAAGGTTCACCAGGCCCCTGGCCTTGTGTAACCACTCAACCAAAAACCACCAAGCAAGTCCCATTCCACCCAGGTGATTCATTAACTTAGTTGTTTTATTAAACAAAACACAAGTCCTCGGACTTAGAAATTTTTCCATAGTGTGAATATATATTCCACCCTTGTTTTCTATTAGCTAAGCTAATCTTGATAGTAGTAGAAATCTTAACTTAGGAATTTTCCTACTAAGGTTTCATCTACTAGGTTTTCTTATAGCAAGGTTTATACTTAGCAAAATTCCATGCAAGTTTTACTTAGAAAAATCACTAATGCATAGTGAAAGTAATGGGACAAAAAGTATGAAGCATCACTTGCCTTTTTGGTAGAGTATAGGTTCACTCCTTGTCCTTGCAACAATCACACTCTTCAATTCACTACAAATCAATCAAGCAAGGCACATACTCAATCTACCAATCAAGAAAAACAACACATAAAATGACAAAGTCAAAGTAATGCATGCAAGCATGCCAAGCTTTGTTTTGTTTGAAAAAGTGGTTCCTAATGGGTCATAACATCTGAAAGGCACCTAATGGTCATTTTGTAAAGTGGCAAAGTCATTTGCAAAAGGTTTCACTTTAAAAACCATTTTCAAAACAAAGTATCATTTTATGTGGTGTAGAAATATTTTTACTATGGCATTAATCTATAGGGTTCACCAAATATGTTTTCAAACCATAAAACTTGGTGTTTGGGGTCAGAGAGTTTAAAACAAAACATTTTCCAAAGGTTTTCTTCCAAAACCATTTTTAATAAACAACCACATTTCTATTTGACTAGAAATGGTTTTAATTCAAAGAATCACTATTTTGTTTCACCAAATACATTTTTGAATCCACAAAGTTCTTCCTAATGTTAGTAGGTTCAAATCACACCAATTTCCAAAGATTTTATCCCCAAAAACATTTTTGAACAATTTTCACATCCTTAACAAGAACACAAATGTTTCTGCAAAAACAACCAATCTAACAGATACTATTTGCTAAACAGATTCCATGGTTGGCTAGGGTTTGTTCCACTGATTCCAATGATACCAAATTTGCAATTTTTGGATGTGTGGATCAAAAGTTACAAAGGTTTGAAATTCACATTCTATTCTGATTTCAATTCTGTTTTTAAACGGAACTAGTGACATGCGGCACTTCCTAATTGGACGGTACCGGTTCGGGTGGATCACGCGCTGCAGACCGTAGGATCTCATTTAGATCGAGCGGCGCAGAGGCATACGATACCTCTTCGCTTATGTTCTATTACAGCCATACGATCTAGATCTAACGGACGCAATCGTGTGGCAAGGAAGACAGAGGGGGTGCTCACCGTGTTCGCGAGGACGAGGTGGTGCTCGGCATGTGGCCGACGTGGCAGGGGGCGCACGGGAACGGTGGCGATTGCTCGTCGGAGACGTTGTCGGCGTCGGGTGGTTCTGTCCGTGGTCGAAGGCGACGCTGTGGATCACGCGGAGGCAAACAGAGGGTGTGGTCAGACGCGTAAGATCAAGGAGGTGACGTGTGCGTGAACTAGAAGGCGCGGGGCGGTCAGAAACTACCTGGGTACTTGCCGGAGTTGAAGACAGACGGCGGCGCTCAGAGCTTGGTCGGAGTCGACGCTCAGGGACGCCCGCGGTCAAACGAGGGGCATGGACAGATGTGTCAGGAGGTGGGGAAGGTGTGAGCTAGGTCGAGGGGGCACGGGGTGGCAGGTACTGGCCGGAATTGGAGAAGGAAGCTCGTCGGAGCAGCGGCGGTTTGGATCTGATTTCGAGCAGCCTGGTGGCGAAGAGGGGTTGGCGTTTGAGGGGAAAGACAGAGGGAGGAGAGGTGCTTATGTACGCATGGTCGGGGGAGAGATTAACGCGGCCATTACTCGTGAATTAACGCGCGGAATCACTGGCAGAAACGGCCGGCGTGGTTGTCGCGAGGAAGAAGAGGGGTGAGTTGGCATGTGTGGGTCCCTGTTGTCAGCGAGGAAAGGGAGTGAGGGAAAGGTCCACCAGTCAGTCACTCTGCGGGTCTGGGAGGGAGTGGAAAACGTTTCGTCGCGGGAGAGGGAAGCTGGGCTGTTTGCTGGGCCTAGTTGGGCTTCTGGGTTGGGTTGAGTCTGGCTTCTTTTTTTTTTTTCTTGAACCTTTTCCTTTTTCTATTTTCCAATTCTGCTTTGAAATTTCAAACAACCAAACAACATTCAAATTGATTCAAACAATCACCAAGTTTTGCAACTTTGAATTTTGGTTCTGTTCAGTAGCATAGACCAAATTCCAAAACCAAAATAATAATTTTATTTTAGGTCCATTATTAATTAAATAAATAGACCATTGTTATTAAATCAAAATAGAATTTGATGTTTATTTTAAAACTCCATTTTGAAATCTAATTATTTTCAAAATCAAATCAGTAGGTTTTATTTGGGAATATAAAATACTTGGAAAACTTATTTTTAAATAAATAAATAAGTTTTGTTATTTTGGAAATAGTAAAACCTTTATTAATAAAACTTGGATATTAAATCCTTATTAATTTATTTTAAATAAACCTTTACTATTTTTATCAAAACAAAATGTTTTATTTCAAAAGCTTGGCCAAGGTTTAATTTGGCTCTATAAAATAATCCTTATTTATAAAACTTCTATTTCTTTTGAAAACCAAATCCTTTTATTTAAAAGATCCAAAAATAGTAATTCCAAAATATTTTATTTTCCTTTATTAAATGTTTATCTTTTTAAATCCCTTTAGGATTTATTTAATCCAAATTGGTTTGAAGATTTTCAATTGGATTCAAAAAGTTTCTTCTCACTCTGAAAATCAAACAAATTTTTATTTTATTCATTTATTTTTCACATAACAAGATTTGGAAAATCTTGGGATGTGACAGGCTACCACCCTTAAATAAATCTCGTCCCGAGATTTGGGAAGGCTAGGGTTACAAGTAGGCTCAAAACAACTAGGGTACTACCGCCCTTAAAAATTTTCAAACAAAAATTACATATTGGCCTTCTTGGGATTCTGGGGAAACTTCTCTAAGCAAACTTTTGCATTGTGTCCTTTGTTTCCTCACTTGACTCATGGGCCAAGGTTGAGATCCTTCATAGACTTGTTTAACTTGTTCTTCATCTTTTCTGGACAGTTGCTTGCATAATGCCCTGGGTTCTTGCAATTGAAACAGTGGATGTCCTTGAGTTCTTTACGTGGCTCTTGTGGACAAGTTGCTACATAGTGGCCTAGCTCTTTGCAGTTGTTGCACACTACTTGGCCAATCTCTTTATTCTTTGGGTTCTCTGGGCATTCACCAGAATAGTGTCCCATTTCCTTACACTTATAACATTGCACATGGCTTTTGTCTATCTTTTGCTTCTTGGGTTTCTTTGATCCTTTGAATTAGGTTGTTTTGTTTGGAGGTATAAGTGGTCCTTTTCCTTTGCCATCAACCTTCTTGGTAGACTTGGATCCATCTTGTTTCCTTTGTTCCACCATGGAATAGATAGGGCATTGGATAGGAACATGGTTGTTTCCTTCACATAGGTAGCAAGTAGCTTGAGAAGTGGGACATTGTC
Source organism: Avena sativa (assembly GCA_916181665.1). NCBI lineage: Eukaryota > Viridiplantae > Streptophyta > Magnoliopsida > Poales > Poaceae > Avena > Avena sativa. Next base: position 434,875,566 of record OV702280.1, read on the forward strand.
CAACAGGATGTTTCTCTTCACAGTTGGGGCATTGATCTCCATGCTCCTTGGAAGTATGATCCTTGTCTCCACAAATAATGCAAGCTGGGGCTCCATCTAAGATAATATTTCTGTCATCCTTGTTGTCACTAACTCTTTTGGAATGGCCTTCTTCCATTTTGATCATTTGATCAGTCACCTTAAGCATCAGTTGGCCTTGAGTTTCCAAAAATCCTTGTAGCTTTGGATCTTCTCCACTAGTGTTGGCTATGAATTGAGCTGTCACTTGGTTCAACTGGTGTTGAGTTGCTATGAGCACTTTCATGCTGTTCTCTTGGTTGGTGTTGATGTCATCAACCTTGATGTTGGAGTCTCTTGGAGTAGTCATCTGTTTGGGTTGAATGGTAGATTATAATAGGCAAGATATTTCTAAGGAAATATTTCTAATCACACATTTCACACAAACAATGTGCACGTAATCACAAGTCAAACATTTCACTCAAACAACAAAGTCCAAGCACATACTTAGGTAACAAAAATATTTTTTTTGTTACACCACATAAGTTGGTGTGTTTTGACTTATCTAAAATATGGTGGTCCATCTATAGGGTTCATTTGTGATCTTTCCTTCCTTCATGATTCTTCTTGTATGAGATCATGGTTTCCTTGAGATAAACTTTTGGTTGCAATACTTCAAATGATGTAGGCTCCTTCTAACTTTTGCATTCCCTCAGTCTCTAAATCTTGAGCAAGATTTCCTTGTCTTACTTGTAGTCCTTAGTGATATCCAAGTTGGAGGTCCTTGGTGAACATGCTGAAGATGTTGAAGTCATTAGAATTGAAGAAGTTGAAGTCATTATAGTTGAAGAAGTTGAAGTCATTAGAGTTGAAAGTGTTGAAGAAGTCCTTTGCACATGGTGTAGTCCTTGGCCATGGGTAGGTTTTTCCATCAAGTTGAAAATAGAAGAGATGTAGAGTTGAAACCAAAATGGTTAAGGAAAGAGTTTACAAGTGTTTTTGTAAATAAGTTTTTGGAACAAATACAACTCCTATTTTTCTAAGGTGTTTTGTCCAATCCTAGGTTTACAAATCCTACAGGCAACACAATGCTCTGATACCATCTGTAGAGGGAGTGTCCCAACCTTTATTAACATAAGGTGGTGTCCCCTGTGTTTACAATGCTAGTCCCTGGATCAATAGCTAGCATCCACAGTTTAGATGTAATATCAAGAAACAAAGGTCATAATATAGCTTTATAACCAGGAATAACATAATTTTATTACATCATACATAGCTCATTTGGCTATTACATTACATTGCAGCGGAATAACTATAGTCATGGGGTCCTTCATCTTCAAAGTGCCACAGGCAGACATGTTGGTTGTAGACTTTGTAATCCTAATCAATCAATCTTCACTAAAATCAATCAAACCTGCAACATTACAAGTTACAGCCACAAGGGTCAATACATTTGAATTGTATTGGCAAGTGATACAATGGTAGTATGGTGGAGTCTATCATCTATATGCATTTGGATAAGTGGAGTTGAGGCTTGCATTGCTCAAGATAGTTTTTCCTTATCATTTTGAAAACACTAAGTTTTTGCTTGTCAAAATCATCTTTTTGCATGGCATCTACCAATCAAAGATTGAAGATCCTTTAACCCTTGTTCAAACCACAAGATTTTAACTTAGAAATTTGAATGATGAGATTCTTGATTGCTTCCATGTCTTGATGCTCAAATTGTCCTTTACCAGGGACATGGCTAAGTACTTAGATTTTTACACTCTAAAGAGGTGGTGCACTTTCCCCACAAGACTTGGTTTCCCAAGACAAGATCTTTCAGAAGACTTCCCTTAGACCAAAATGGACGCGTTCCAACCTATCAAAAACTACCACCCACTGTCCATATGGCTAAGTTCTTGCAACCTATATGATCATGGCAAAGCCCATATTGCCAAGTGGTTGCACTTGAAGCTTCTCAACATTTGACATCTCAAATCTCTTTGTTCCTGGGTGGCAATCCACAAGTGAGATACACAAGGTTCACCAGGCCCCTGGCCTTGTGTAACCACTCAACCAAAAACCACCAAGCAAGTCCCATTCCACCCAGGTGATTCATTAACTTAGTTGTTTTATTAAACAAAACACAAGTCCTCAGACTTAGAAATTTTTCCATAGTGTGAATATATATTCCACCCTTGTTTTCTATTAGCTAAGCTAAGCTTGATAGTAGTAGAAATCTTAACTTAGGAATTTTCCTACTAAGGTTTCATCTACTAGGTTTTCTTATAGCAAGGTTTATACTTAGCAAAATTCCATGCAAGTTTTACTTAGAAAAATCACTAATGCATAGTGAAAGTAATGGGACAAAAAGTATGAAGCATCACTTGCCTTTTTGGTAGAGTATAGGTTCACTCGTTGTCCTTGCAACAATCACACTCTTCAAGTCACTACAAATCAATCAAGCAAGGTACATACTCAATCTACCAATCAAGCAAAACAACACATAAAATGACAAAGTCAAAGTAATGCATGCAAGCATGCCAAGCTTTGTTTTGTTTGAAAAAGTGGTTCCTAATGGGTCATAACATTTGAAAGGCACCTAATGGTCATTTTGTAAAGTGGCAAAGTCATTTTCAAAAGGTTTCACTTTAAAAACCATTTTCAAAACAAAGTATCATTTTATGTGGTGTAGAAATATTTTTACTATGGCATTAATCTATAGGGTTCACCAAATATGTTTTGAAACTATAAAACTTGGTGTTTGGGGTCAGAGAGTTTAAAACAAAATATTTTCCAAAGGTTTTCTTCCAAAACCATTTTTAATAAACAACCACATTTCTATTTGACTAGAAATGGTTTTAATTCAAAGAATCACTATTTTGTTTCACCAAATACATTTTTGAATCCACAAAGTGCTTCCTAATGTTAGTAGGTTCAAATCACACCAATTGCCAAAGATTTTATCCCCAAAAACATTTTTGAACAATTTTCACATCCTTAACAAGCACACAAATGTTTCTGCAAAAACAACCAATCTAACAGATACTATTTGCTAAACAGATTCCATGGTTGGCTAGGGTTTGTTCCACTGATTCCAATGATACCAAATTTGGAATTTTAGGACGTGTGGATCAAAAGTTACAAAGGTTTGAAATTCACATTCTATTCTGATTTCAATTCTGTTTTTAAACGGAACTAGTGACACGCGGCACTTCCTAATTGGACGGTACCGGTTCGGGTGGATCACGCGCTGCAGACCGTAGGATCTCATTTAGATCGAGCAGCGCAGAGGCATACGATACCTCTTCGCTTATGTTCTATTACAGCCTTACGATCTAGATCTAACGGACGCAATCAATCAGACCACTAACTGGCGGCACTGCGCTACGGTGGACGGCGGCGACGGTCAGGCGGCGGGCTAGCGGCTGTTCTAGGAAGCAAGGAAGACAGAGGGGGTGCTTACCGTGTTCGCGAGGACGAGGTGGTGCTCGGCATGTGGCCGACGTGGCAGGGGGCGCACGGGAACGATGGCGATTGCTCGTCGGAGACGTCGTCGGCGTCGGGTGGTTCTGTCCGCGGTCGAAGGCGACGCTGTGGATCACGCGGAGGCAAACAGAGGGTGTGGTCAGACGCGTAAGATCAAGGAGGTGACGTGTGCGTGAACTAGAAGGCGCGGGGCGGTCGGAAACTACCTGGGTACTTGCCGGAGTTGAAGACAGACGGCGGCGCTCAGAGCTTGGTCGGAGTCGATGCTCAGGGACGCCCGCGGTCAAACGAGGGGCATGGACAGATGTGTCAGGAGGTGGGGAAGGTGTGAGCTAGGTCGTGGGGGCACGGGGTGGCAGGTACTGGCCGGAATTGGAGAAGGAAGCTCGTCGGAGCAGCGGCGGTTTGGAGCTGATTTCGAGCAGCCTGGTGGCGAAGAGGGGTTGGCGTTTGAGGGGAAAGACAGAGGGAGGAGAGGTGCTTATGTATGCATGGTCGGGGGCGAGATTAACGCGGCCATTACTCGTGAATTAACGCGCGGAATCATTGGCAGAAACGGCCGGCGTGGTCGTCGCGAGGAAGAAGAGGGGTGAGTTGGCATGTGTGGGTCCCTATTGTCAGCGAGGAAAGGGAGTGAGGGAAAGGTCCACCAGTCAGTCACTCTGCGGGTCTGGGAGGGATTGGAAAACGTTTCGTCGCGGGAGAGGGAAGCTGGGCTGATTGCTGGGCCTAGTTGGGCTTCTGGGTTGGGTTGAGTCTGGCTTCTATTTTTTTTCTTTCTTGAACCTTTTCCTTTTTCTATTTTCCAATTCTGCTTTGAAATTTCAAACAACCAAACAACATTCAAATTGATTCAAACAATCACCAAGCTTTGCAACTTTGAATTTTGGTTCTGTTCAGTAGCATAGACCAAATTCCAAAACCAAAATAATAATTTTATTTTAGGTCCATTATTAATTAAATAAATAGACCATTGTTATTAAATCAAAATAGAATTTGATGTTTATTTTAAAACTCCATTTTGAAATCTAATTATTTTCAAAATCAAATCAGTAGGTTTTATTTGGGAATATAAAATACTTGGAAAACTTATTTTTAAATAAATAAATAAGTTTTGTTATTTTGGAAATAGTAAAACCTTTATTAATAAAACTTGGATATTAAATCCTTATTAATTTATTTTAAATAAACCTTTACTATTTTTATCAAAACAAAATGTTTTATTTCAAAAGCTTGGACAAGGTTTAATTTGGCTCTATAAAATAATCCTTATTTATAAAACTTCTATTTCTTTTGAAAACCAAATCCTTTTATTTAAAAGATCCAAAAATAGTAATTCCAAAATATTTTATTTTCCTTTATTAAATGTTTATCTTTTTAAATCCCTTTAGGATTTATTTAATCCAAATTGGTTTGAAGATTTTCAATTGGATTCAAAAAGTTTCTTCTCACTCTGAAAATCAAACAAATTTTTATTTTATTCATTTATTTTTCACATAACAAGATTTGGAAAATCTTGGGATGTGACAGGCTACCACCCTTAAAATAAATCTCGTCCCGAGATTTGGGAAGGCTAGGGTTACAAGTAGGCTCAAAACAACTAGGGTACTACCACCCTTAAAAATTTTCAAACAAAAATTACATATTGGCCTTCTTGGGATTCTGGGGAAACTTCTCTAAGCAAACTTTTGCATTGTGTCCTTTGTTTCCTCACTTGACTCATGGGCCAAGGTTGAGATCCTTCATAGACTTGTTTAACTTGTTCTTCATCTTTTCTGGACAGTTGCTTGCATAATGCCCTGGGTTCTTGCAATTGAAACAGTGGATGTCCTTGAGTTCTTTACGTGGCTCTTGTGGACAAGTTGCTACATAGTGGCCTAGCTCTTTGCAGTTGTTGCACACTACTTGGCCAATCTCTTTATTCTTTGGGTTCTCTGGGCATTCACCAGAATAGTGTCCCATTTCCTTACACTTATAACATTGCACATGGCTTTTGTCTATCTTTTGCTTCTTGGGTTTCTTTGATCCTTTGAATTAGGTTGTTTTGTTTGGAGGTATAAGTGGTCCTTTTCCTTTGCCATCAACCTTCTTGGTAGACTTGGATCCATCTTGTTTCCTTTGTTCCACCATGGAATAGATGGGGCATTGGATAGGAACATGGTTGTTTCCTTCACATAGGTAGCAAGTAGCTTGAGAAGTGGGACATTGTCCAACAGGATGTTTCTCTTCACAGTTGGGGCATTGATCTCCATGCTCCTTGGAAGTATGATCCTTGTCTCCACAAATAATGCAAGCTGGGGCTCCATCTAGGATAATATTTCTGTCATCCTTGTTGTCACTAACTCTTTTGGAATGGCCTTCTTCCATTTTGATCATTTGATCAGTCACCTTAAGCATCAGTTGGCCTTGAGTTTCCAAAAATCCTTGTAGCTTTGGATCTTCTCCACTAGTGTTGGCTATGAATTGAGCTGTCACTTGGTTCAACTGGTGTTGAGTTGCTATGAGCTCTTTCATGCTGTTCTCTTGGTTGGTGTTGATGTCATCAACCTTGATGTTGGAGTCTCTTGGAGTAGTCATCTGTTTGGGTTGAATGGTAGATTATAATAAGCAAGATATTTCTAAGGAAATATTTCTAATCACACATTTCACACAAACAATGTGCACGTAATCACAAGTCAAACATTTCACTCATACAACAAAGTCCAAGCACATACTTAGGTAACAAAAATATTTTTTTTGTTACACCACATAAGTTGGTGTGTTTTGACTTATCTAAAATATGGTGGTCCATCTATAGGGTTCACTTGTGATCTTTACTTCCTTCATGATTCTTCTTGTATGAGATCACGGTTTCCTTGAGATAAACTTTTGGTTGCAATACTTCAAATGATGTAGGCTCCTTCTAACTTTTGCATTCCCTCAGTCTCTAAATCTTGAGCAAGATTTCCTTGTCTTACTTGTAGTCCTTAGTGATATCCAAGTTGGAGGTCCTTGGTGAACATGCTGAAGATGTTGAAGTCATTAGAGTTGAAGAAGTTGAAGTCATTATAGTTGAAGAAGTTGAAGTCATTAGAGTTGAAAGTGTTGAAGAAGTCCTTTGCACATGGTGTAGTCCTTGGCCATGGGTAGGTTTTTCCATCAAGTTGAAAATAGAAGAGATGTAGAGTTGAAACCAAAATGGTTGAGGAAAGAGTTTACAAGTGTTTTTGTAAATAAGTTTTTGGAACAAATACAACTCCTATTTTTCTAAGGGGTTTTGTCCAATCCTAGGTTTACAAATCCTACAGGCAACACAATGCTCTGATACCATCTGTAGAGGGAGTGTCCCAACCTTTATTAACATAAGGTGGTGTCCCCTGTGTTTACAATGCTAGTCCCTGGATCAATAGCTAGCATCCACAGTTTAGATGTAATATCAAGCAACAAAGGTCATAATATAGCTTTATAACCAGGAATAACATAATTTTATTACATCATACATAGCTCATTTGGCTATTACATTACATTGCAGCGGAATAACTATAGTCATGGGGTCCTTCATCTTCAAAGTGCCACAGGCAGACATGTTGGTTGTATACTTTGTAATCCTAATCAATCAATCTTCACTAAAATCAATCAAACCTGCGACATTACAAGTTACAGCCACAAGGGTCAATACATTTGAATTGTATTGGCAAGTGATACAATGGTAGTATGGTGGAGTCTATCATCTATATGCATTTGGCTAAGTGGAGTTGAGGCTTGCATTGCTCAAGATAGTTTTTCCTTATCATTTTGAAAACACTAAGTTTTTGCTTGTCAAAATCATCTTTTTGCAAGGCATCTACCAATCAAAGATTGAAGATCCTTTAACCCTTGTTCAAACCACAAGATTTTAACTTAGAAATTTGAATGATGAGATTCTTGATTGCTTCCATGTCTTGATGCTCAAATTGTCCTTTACCAGGGACATGGCTAAGTACTTAGATTTTTACACTCTACAGAGGTGGTGCACTTTCCCCACAAGACTTGGTTTCCCAAGACAAGATCTTTCAGAAGACTTCCCTTAGACCAAAATGGACGCGTTCCAACCTATCAAAAACTACCACCCACTGTCCATATGGCTAAGTTCTTGCAACCTATATGATCATGGCAAAGCCCATATTGCCAAGTGGTTGCACTTGAAGCTTCTCAACATTTGACATCTCAAATCTCTTTGTTCCTGGGTGGCAATCCACAAGTGAGATACACAAGGTTCACCAGGCCCCTGGCCTTGTGTAACCACTCAACCAAAAACCACCAAGCAAGTCCCATTCCACCCAGGTGATTCATTAACTTAGTTGTTTTATTAAACAAAACACAAGTCCTCAGACTTAGAAATTTTTCCATAGTGTGAATATATATTCCACCCTTGTTTTCTATTAGCTAAGCTAAGCTTGATAGTAGTAGAAATCTTAACTTAGGAATTTTCCTACTAAGGTTTCATCTACTAGGTTTTCTTATAGCAAGGTTTATACTTAGCAAAATTCCATGCAAGTTTTACTTAGAAAAATCACTAATGCATAGTGAAAGTAATGGGACAAAAAGTATGAAGCATCACTTGCCTTTTTGGTAGAGTATAGGTTCACTCCTTGTCCTTGCAACAATCACACTCTTCAAGTCACTACAAATCAATCAAGCAAGGTACATACTCAATCTACCAATCAAGCAAAACAACACATAAAATGACAAAGTCAAAGTAATGCATGCAAGCATGCCAAGCTTTGTTTTGTTTGAAAAAGTGGTTCCTAATGGGTCATAACATTTGAAAGGCACCTAATGGTCATTTTGTAAAGTGGCAAAGTCATTTTCAAAAGGTTTCACTTTAAAAACCATTTTCAAAACAAAGTATCATTTTATGTGGTGTAGAAATATTTTTACTATGGCATTAATCTATAGGGTTCACCAAATATGTTTTCAAACTATAAAACTTGGTGTTTGGGGTCAGAGAGTTTAAAACAAAATATTTTCCAAAGGTTTTCTTCCAAAACCATTTTTAATAAACAACCACATTTCTATTTGACTAGAAATGGTTTTAATTCAAAGAATCACTATTTTGTTTCATCAAATACATTTTTGAATCCACAAAGTGCTTCCTAATGTTAGTAGGTTCAAATCACACCAATTCCCAAACATTTTATCCCCAAAAACATTTTTGAACAATTTTCACATCCTTAACAAGCACACAAATGTTTCTGCAAAAACAACCAATCTAACAGATACTATTTGCTAAACAGATTCCATGGTTGGCTAGGGTTTGTTCCACTGATTCCAATGATACCAAATTTGGAATTTTAGGACGTGTGGATCAAAAGTTACAAAGGTTTGAAATTCACATTCTATTCTGATTTCAATTCTGTTTTTAAACGGAACTAGTGACACGCGGCACTTCCTAATTGGACGGTACCGGTTCGGGTGGATCACGCGCTGCAGACCGTAGGATCTCATTTAGATCGAGCAGCGCAGAGGCATACGATACCTCTTCGCTTATGTTCTATTACAGCCTTACGATCTAGATCTAACGGACGCAATCAATCAGACCACTAACTGGCGGCGCTGCGCTACGGTGGACGGCGGCGACGGTCAGGCGGCGGGCTAGCGTCTGTTCTAGGAAGCAAGGAAGACAGAGGGGGTGCTTACCGTGTTCGCGAGGACGAGGTGGTGCTCGGCGTGTGGCCGACGTGGCAGGGGGCGCACGGGAACGATGGCGATTGCTCGTCGGAGACGTCGTCGGCGTCGGGTGGTTCTGTCCGCGGTCGAAGGCGACGCTGTGGATCACGCGGAGGCAAACAGAGGGTGTGGTCAGACGCGTAAGATCAAGGAGGTGACGTGTGCGTGAACTAGAAGGCGCGGGGCGGTCGGAAACTACCTGGGTACTTGCCGGAGTTGAAGACAGACAGCGGCGCTCAGAGCTTGGTCGGAGTCGACGCTCAAGGACGCCCGCGGTCAAACGAGGGGCATGGACAGATGTGTCAGGAGGTGGGGAAGGTGTGAGCTAGGTCGAGGGGGCACGGGGTGGCAGGTACTGGCCGGAATTGGAGAAGGAAGCTCGTAGGAGCAGTGGCGGTTTGGAGCTGATTTCGAGCAGCCTGGTGGCGAAGAGGGGTTGGCGTTTGAGGGGAAAGACAGAGGGAGGAGAGGTGCTTATGTACGCATGGTCGGGGGCGAGATTAACGCGGCCATTACTCGTGAATTAACGCGCGGAATTACTGGCAGAAACGGCCGGCGTGGTCGTCGCGAGGAAGAAGAGGGGTGAGTTGGCATGTGTGGGTCCCTATTGTCAGCGAGGAAAGGGAGTGAGGGAAAGGTCCACCAGTCAGTCACTCTGCGGGTCTGGGAGGGAGTGGAAAACGTTTAGTCGCGGGAGAGGGAAGCTGGGCTGTTTGCTGGGCCTAGTTGGGCTTCTGGGTTGGGTTGAGTCTGGCTTCTATTTTTTTCTTTCTTGAACCTTTTCCTTTTTCTATTTTCCAATTCTGCTTTGAAATTTCAAACAACCAAACAACATTCAAATTGATTCAAACAATCACCAAGCTTTGCAACTTTGAACTTTGGTTCTGTTCAGTAGCATAGACCAAATTTCAAAACCAAAATAATAATTTTATTTTAGGTCCATTATTAATTAAATAAATAGACCATTGTTATTAAATCAAAATAGAATTTGATGTTTATTTTAAAACTCCATTTTGAAATCTAATTAATTTCAAAACCAAATCAGTAGGTTTTATTTGGGAATATAAAATACTTGGAAAACTTATTTTTAAATAAATAAATAAGTTTTGTTATTTTGGAAATAGTAAAACCTTTATTAATAAAACTTGGATATTAAATCCTTATTAATTTATTTTAAATAAACCTTTACTATCTTTATCAAAACAAAATGTTTTATTTCAAAAGCTTGGCCAAGGTTTAATTTGGCTCTATAAAATAATCCTTATTTATAAAACTTCTATTTCTTTTGAAAACCAAATCCTTTTATTTAAAAGATCCAAAAATAGTAATTCCAAAATATTTTATTTTCCTTTATTAAATGTTTATCTTTTTAAATCCCTTTAGGATTTATTTAATCCAAATTGGTTTGAAGATTTTCAATTGGATTCAAAAAGTTTCTTCTCACTCTGAAAATCAAACAAAGTTTTATTTTATTCATTTATTTTTCACATAACAAGATTTTGGAAATCTTGGGATGTGACATTTATTCCCGCCTACGGGAAACCCAACTATCCATGGTTTGGATCCTATTGTGTGTGTACGTACTGTGTGTTCCTCATTCCCAAGGGCGAGTGTGAGCTCGTCATTCTCTCTATCGGGAATGAACCTCCCCTCTTGAATAACATTTACTGCATTTCTAATGTATTCGACGGGTATGGGATTTTCTTTGTGTATTTTTTTTATATGCACTTCCCTTCTGAGTTCAACGTGCCCCCATGCCTGCAAAACCAATTCTTTACTCATTCGAGCCAATCAGCTGTCTTTGGAGTGACCCCTTTAGCATGCAGGTCGTCCTCAAGTTCCTTCCACTTAGGAATGCCATCCCATTAGCCACCTTGCCCCATAGTATGGTGATACTTCTTGTTAGCAACATTTTTCTTATTTGGTTCAGAAATTTTCTGAGCTACCTTCGATTGCTTGTATAACACAAACTCATCCTAGTGGTATTTTATCTTCTCATATGCTCCATTGTAATCCTGAGTATTCTTTTTCATGATGAATTCTAGGTGAAATCTGTTCTTCCAGTTGGTGAATTGCTGGGCCATCTTCTTAAGAGCCCACTCCTTGACCTTTTCCTTCATGGAATTCGCATATTGATGGGCCTCCTCATCTGGATTCTGCACATTTGGATCCACCTCTACCATCGGTAGGGTAAAATTAATCATGAGCATCCTTCAAAGTAAATCTTTAACTTTGTCGCCGACATATTTAACTCATGCCTCCTTTGGATTATGCCATTCTCGAACGGTCATCGGGATGAAGTCCCTAAAATAGCTCCGCGTTGCGCTACAAATTTGTTTTTAATATGAACCGGAATCGTCGATTTGCCGTCTTTAGCGAATTCTTCGATCATGCACCTTTCATGTTCTTCCAACATTTTGGTCGCGCCTCGTTTGCTCTTTGTAGAAGATTTGCTTGATCCGGATGGCTAACAGCAGCAAGAGCGTTAATATATGTATATAGACAGCAAATGGTTAATTAATTAATATTTATATGCACCTCGCCGAAGTTTGTAATATTTAATGTTCCACCGGAGCCGTCGCCTTCTGCCTCACTGAAGCTATCGGCTTCTCCCTCACCGAAGTCATCGGCTTCCTCCTTATTGAAGTTGTCTCTTCCAGCGATAAGAGGATCACCCTCACCAGAGTTGTTTAGAAACATCGAGACATCGATGATTCCCCGCGGATCATACCCTAAATCAAATCTTCCTTTTCTTCAGCTCTATTGTGTGGTGCCATATTTTCTACAAAAGGGGAAAAGCGGATGAGTCAAAGCGGCTAATCGAAGAGGTTAGGTAGGCGAGATTTGAGGGGATAGGGTGTCGTGGTTTGATGACAAAATCAACTTAAATATAACCCTAACACATGCTTGGCAATTTAAACGGGTCCGAGGGATATAAACCCTGATTCCAAGAATATGTGGCATGCGTTTACACCCGTCCATTGTCCCTGTATGGCGTGCGTTGTCGCTCCCGACCCGAAGACATTACTCTCCCAAACAAATGTGAAGGGATTGTCTTTGTGCTCACATGTCACATAATAATCCAAATGTATACATACACTACATAATAAATGTCAACACCCGGATTTTTAATCCCAGATGCCTGTTATGCCATACATCGCAATCCCAGGATTACCATTTTTACGAGACATAACAGATTGATACCATAGTTCATCATCCATTACAAACCATAATAAAGGTCTTACAAATATAGGATCTCATGATCCAGTCTTAATATAATCAACACAGCGGAATAATATAATAACGGTAGCGTGGGCGAAGCTCCATCTTTACGGTCACACGCAATGCTGAAGATGGGAGATGATCCTAGTTGTTGTAGACTTCCTATTGTCCATCATCCTGGTAGTCCTCCTCATAGTCTGGCCATGGGAATAGCCAGGGACAAAGCCATGAGTACTCTTTAAGTACTCGCAAACTATCACTAACAAGTAAAGTGGTTCAAATAGGAATACTAAGCTCTAGGTTGTTTTGCAAAAAGCGAGGTTTATCTCTAGCTGATTATAGAAGTAAAGAAAGCTAGTTTATATGTTTTATAACACCTAAGTGAGAACTTAGTTTTTCATATTCATAGCCCTGTTGTGGTCAAGTCAAATTCATGATTCATTTCACAAGTCATTTTGAAAACATCTGACGACGGAACAGTATGGACACTCCAACTGTCTATAACCGCTGACATGACTATTCGAATTGTTTGACACTCTGCAGAGGTGGTACACTTTCACCACAACATTCAATACATCCGTCAGGAATTATCCTGAATCACCATACTCAGTATGCGGATAATCAATCCTAACCTTTCAATTACACACCCTAGTATAGGCACCTCCCCTATGAGTTTGGCCTCCCAACCATGACCATATGTCATCTTGGGAACTTCACAGGTGGACAATCATCACGAGGTAGCCTAATCTCAAACCTCGGCCGCAAGGGAACCCATACTAAGATGTATAAACTTCTAGTCAAGCCCTACCCAAATTAGGGTATTGTGGTTGTACAGAAAAATTGGAATGGTATCGCATCCGAACACAACCATCAGTTTTATAATTGGAATCGTATCGCCTCAACATTTTCATCATCAAACCGTCAAGTGTTCATAACACATGTCAAAACATTTCATTAGAATGACTCATCATTCTAAGGTTTTCATAACAATTTTCACCAAGTATTCCCATCTAAAGTGATCATGTTTGATGCTTAGCACTAGTCACTACAGTTGGGGATAATCCCTAATGATGGGTGATAATCAAGTGTGACTTATCCAGATCTAGATCTCATGCCTCAGTATGACATCTAGTTCTATCTATCTTCGGCCAAGTTTTATGCTCTTATGCTACCTCTAAAATCTTTCCCAAAATTCACTAAATACTAAGTCGAAGTAATAAAGAACTTTGATAAAGAAATAAAAATAATAAAGCTTTTAAGTAAAACTAGGATTTGGTATAATAAAGGGGTATAACCAAATATGCCTAAGGCATCTAGTTTGCATAGTTATCATGCAAGTGTTAGCTTGCAAAGTTCTAGCTTGCTAAGATGGCTTGCATTAGATAGCGTTCTAAGTTAACTTGTATTGTGAGGCTTGCCTTGAGCAGTGCAGTGGTTGAAGTTCTCCTCTGCTTCCTCTTCGTAGTAGTCTCCTTCCTCTTTGTATCCTTGGTCGGTACTAGCGTCTATAATAAATACGAGGTACACAATCACCAAACAATACTTAACTACTTTTATTTGGCACACAAAGGTTCACACTAGATGATCTAGCATCATCACAATTAACACATGAAATAAAGACCTACTTTTATTTATTTTAGTTTAGAAAAGTAATTTCTACTCATTGAAAACTACTTAAGATTAAATATTCTCCAATTAAAATATGGGATCATGTTGAGACATGTCATTACCACATATTTTAATACTTGGGAATGTGATTTAAAGTGGTGTCATAATTTAATAAGGTTTAACCTTATTATTTTAATTAATTAAAGTGACTAGAAATGCCTATGGGGAATTCTTTTATTACATGTCCATTATTAATACAAGTAAACCTAGATATTTTTATATACTCATAAAGGACTTGTCAAATGTGATTTTTGAGAGTTGAAATCAACTCAAAAGCATTTATGGTTGATTTTTGAAAAATGTTTGAATGCAAAAAAGTCTCTGCCTTGTTATTTTTACTATAGGTAATCTATAATTTAAAATGGTTTGAATCCAACGGGCTTGGATTAAGAATTTCAATACCTTTCTAAAAAAATTGGTGTCATGCCATTTGGTTCAGTAAAACTCTCTGAATTGATTTTTAAAGTTAATGTCTAAACTAGGTTGAATTAAAATAGAAAATATCTATTTGAATCTACTGGTATGAGCGCGGGATCTAAACTAGGCCAGCCCACTGTGGACAGCGTGCGCGGGCTGGTTTAAGTGGTATGCCCACTCCTCAGTGAGACAGGGGGTGCCGAAGGGGTATAGGACGGTTTGGACCGTAGGATTAGATTCAAGATCAACGGCTCACGGCCATCGTCCTCATCGGAACAGGACACGACGGGGACGAACCCTAGCACGACTAGTGAGGGTCGGGGGAGGCTCACCTGGGCTCTGGCGAGGGTCGGCAATGGGGCAAACGAACGAGGCGGCTCCGGCGGTTCCCCTAGTACTGGTAGCTTGTCCTGGGGTGGCCTGAATCGACGGTGCCCTTCTCCTCCAGCAGTGGCGGGCTCCGGCCAAATTCTGGCAAGGGAGGCTCTCCTAGCTCCGGGAAGAAGTAGGGGAGGATCAGTTAGGAGTGGTGAGTGTTGGAGTGTGGAGAAATGGTGTGGGGAAGGGGTGGCTCGGGTATGCACGGCATGGTGCAATGGGTAGGGTTCTAGTGATTTCAATGATGTGGTTGTCACTGGGGGAGACAAGGATGAGCAAAGGGAGACAATGGTTTGAATGGTCACTGCTCAAAACAGTGAACATTTGGCCAATTTATTTGTGTCTCCCAAGTGTTTGATGAAATGGCCAAAAGAAATTTATATTTGAATTTTTGGATGAATTTTGTTGAGTTCACTGGTCACATACTTGATAGTCTCTGGTTGTTTGGATTTGTCAAGGTGAACTGGTTTGGTTGGGTTTTGAGAAATGGTGATCTTCCCATATGAACTAGATTGAATTTTGAATTGTCCTTGGCATAGATTTGCAAAATGTTTCTGTGGGTTTGCAAGGTGGGATTGGGTTCACTTTTACTTGGTCTAGAAAGGGGTGAAAAGAATTGGATTTGTTTCTGTTAGAAATCTTGGATTAGAAACACTCAAAGTGGTCTAGTGGTTAGTTTTGGTCAAAATGACCATTAACTCATATTGTTTATACTTGAATTTCTATTGATTTGATTCTGCTTGGAAATGATTTAGATGATGTTGTTTTCATCTTTGAACCAATCCTTGCCATTCATACCAATCAAACAATTCCATACAAGAATTCATGCATTCATCACACACACATGCATTCATATTAATTTTAATAACAAAAGTTTTTGTTAAGCCTAAACTTGGGTGACTAGAACTTGATAATCTTGATTAGTATTTTTGGGATGTTACAAACCTTCCCTCCTTAAACAAAATCTCGTCCCGAGATTTGAGAAAAAGAAAACTAGGATTTAAAGAGATCTGGAAACTCAGTCCTAATGTAATCTTCTCGCTCCCAGGTAGCTTCTTCTTTAGTATGGTTACTCCACTAGATCTTGAGAAACTTGATACTCCGGGTTCTGGTGGTTCTGAAGGATCCCTCCAAAATACGAATGGGTACTTCGGGATATGTCAGGTCATTGTTGATCTCTATGGTTCTGTGATCAATATTCTTGAAAACTTCGGTCTTCTCTGGGACTTCTAGGCATTTGCGAAGTAACGAGATGTGAAACACATTATGCACGGATGACATCTGTAAGACCCCACCTTTATAAAGGTAAAGGTCCATGTGATTGCAATGCTAGTCCCTGGATCAATTGCTAGCATCCACAGTTTAAGATGAAATACACAGAAACAAAGGTCATTATTACATCATCATTCCATAGAGAACATAGTTTTTTACAACTCCATAGCCATAGGCTAGTACAAGAGTTTAACTTAACAATATAAATAAAAGTCTTCATCTTCATGTGCCATAGGCAAGCATGTTGTGTGTAGACTCATAACCCTAATCCTCATCAGAGTAACCTGCAACATCACAAGTTATAGCCACAGTGGGTCAATACATTGGAATAGTATTGGCAAGTGATACCTTAGTAGAATAATATTATCTAGCTTCTACATGAATTTGGCTAAGTGTAGCTTAGGCTTGCTTTGCTCAAAATAGGTTTTATCAGTTGAAAACACTAAGTTTTTGTTTGGCAAAAATTCCCAAGGAACCACCAATAGAAATTGGTGAACCTTCACCCTTGTTCAACCACAAGTTTTAAATTAGAAAATTGGGATGAGGAGATTCTTGATAGCTTCCATGTCTTGATGCTCAAATTGTCCATTACCGGGGGCACGGCTAAGTACTTAGTTTCTTCCTTCTGCAGAGGTGGTGCACTTTCCCCACAAGACTTGATTTTCACCAAGACAGGACCTTTCAGAAGCCTTCCCTTAGACCAAAATGGACACGCTCCAAACCTATCATCTCCTACCACCAACTGTCCATTTGGCTAAGTTATTGCAACCTTTATGATCTAGGCAGAGCCCATAATGCCATGTGGCTGCACTAGAAGCTTCTTAACATTTGGCATCTCAAATCCCTTTGTTCCTGGGTGGAATTCCACAAGTGAGATACACAGGGTAGACCGTTTGAAAATGGTCCGTGGTAACCACTCAACCAAAAACTACCAAGCAATTACCAATCCACCTAGGTGTTTCATTCACTTAGATGTTTTATTAAGGAAAACATAAGTCCAAGACTTAGAAATATTTTCCATAGAATGTGTATATAAACCACCCTTGGTTGCTACTATCAAGGCTAAGCATGGCAATTGCAAATATCTTAACTTAGAGAAACTCTAACAACTCTACAACTACTAGGATTTCCCAAGCATAGCATATAGATACTTAGCAAAATTATCATGAAGTTCTATACAAAATATTTCTAATGCATAGTCAAAATATTGGGACAAAAGTATGAAGCACCACTTGCCTTGGTAGTTGGGGGAGTAACAACAATCCTCAGAGTTACAATCACCACTAGCACCAAAATCTACACATAAAATGATAGCACCAAATTCACATATCAAATAAACAATAAAAAATATATGAATGCCTGCAAATGACATGTGATGATTTTTCTAAACCAAACAAGACAAGTGAAATACTACTGAACAATAAAAAAAATAATTATACACCAAATAAACTTAATTTGGCCTTTAAAACATTTTCCATATAATTTTTATACACAAAATAAGCCTACAATTGTCTCTACAAAAAAAACTAAGTTTACAAAATCAATTCATTAAACAAAGTGCATGGTTGGATATAATTTTTTTTCCTTATTCCATTGATATAAAATTTGCAAAATTTGGACGTGTGGATCAAAAGTTATGAATTTTGCAAATTTGAACATCTAATAGAAATGATTCTGTTTTTAAAATAAACTACAGGCCACGCGGCAGCTTCTGATTGGTGCATACCGGTTCGGCTGGATCACGCTCGCGGGCCGTAGGATCTAACTAACGCTGCATGGCGCAGATCTAATCATACCGTTTCGCTAACAGATCTAATCGAGGCCTTTGGATTTAGATCCAAAGGATCAGATCCATCTGACCAAGAACCAGCGGCGCGAATGGCGCTGGCGGCGGCGACGCCTCTGGCGGTGACATGCCGGCGAGGCCAGAGGGTCAGGGGGTGTGCTAGTGCTTACCGAGATCGTGAGTACGTGGAGATGCTCAACGTGCAGACGGACAGGGTCGGGGCACACGGACACAGCAGCAGGACCTCGTCGGAGTTCGTCTGCACGTCGGGTGCTCACTGTCAGAGTCAAAGACGATGACCTAGGGCGCAAGGACCAAACGGAAAGAGCTAACAGATGCGCAAGACACTGGCGAACACATCTGCGTGAACCGGAGACAGAGGGGGACACGGGGCTCACCGGAATGGCTCGTCGGAGTCGAGCTTAGCTTCGGGCGCTTGCAGATGTTGACGAGGGCGACGACCTGGGGAGATTCAGGACAACTGGAAAACATGAGAAGATGCGCAAGGCGATGGCGAAGCAGCTCGTGTGAACCAGAGGTCAAGGCGCGCTTGAGACTCACTGCGATATCTCACCGGAGTTCTTCGGTGCTGCGACGGTGTAGGGAGAAATTCGTGGAGCCTGGCAGCGCTCTGGTGGTTCTGAGTGAGGGGAAAGGAGCGGGGTGGGGAGGTGGTTAAGTAGCTAGAGCAGGGGAGGCATTCACGCGGTGATTCAATGGGAATTAATAAGCTTCAATCGCGGCAGTGAATGGGGAAGAAACGGGCGGCGACGGCGTCTGCGCGTGAGGTTTGGGGGAGACAATGCTGACGTGGTGCAGGGCCCAGCGTTAGTGGCTGCGGGATAAGATTCGCGCGGGTGAGAGAGGAGGCAGAGGGGGAAATGGCCTGGGTGGGCTTTTGGGACAGTTCTGGTACTGGGCTCAAAGTGTAGCGCCTGCTTTTATTCTTTTCCTTTTCTCTTTTCATTTTCTAATTTGATTTTCAGGAATGTTTTTCAAATGAGTTTGAAGTCAAACTTATTCTGGATTTTTGTAAAGTGAATCTTGCACATATATGAGTGTGAAACATTGCTGTTCTCTCAAGATTACTTTGATCCATTGAATCTTGAAAATAGAGCAAGCTTTAAAATAATTATTTACTATAGGCATATCAATGGTTTGAATTCATATTTTTGTTTTGAAAACTTTGTCCAAGCTTTGGAAATATCAATCAAACCTATGTTCAAATATTTTCTGGTTAAAACAAGTATTCTCATATTAGAGAGTAGCAATAAGGACATTTCCTTGCTTACATAAAATAATAAACAACAAATGCTTCTGTTTTTTAACCTCATTTTGAAAATGATCCTAAAATGATTATGAATGCATGAATGATATGCAAACTTTGAAATCATGATTTTTGGGATGTTACAAATCTAACCCCCTTAAGGTGAATATCGCCCTCGACATTCGGATTGGCTAGCAAATAGGTGAGGGTGGTCTTTCCAAAGATCATCTTCTCTTTCCCATGTTGCTTATTCTTTGGAATGATGGTTCCACTAAACTTTGTAGAATTTGATAGTCTTGGTCCGGGTAACTCTTTCTGCAGTCTCAAGAATCTTGATAGGTTTTTCTTCATAGGTGAGATCACTTTCCAATTGGACCTCCTCCAAAGGTATAGTATCCTTCAAAGAAGTCTCTTCCATCCGGATGGCATTTCTTTAGCTGACTCACATGAAACACATTGTGAATGGCAGACAATGATTCAGGCAATTCAATCTCATATGCTACTTCTCCTTTACGGCTCAGAATCTTGAATGGTCCAACATATCTTGGGGCCAATTTTCCTTTGACTCCAAATCTGTTCACTCCACGAAGTGGTGATACTCTAAGATATGATCTATCACCTACCTCATAGGTGACTTCTCTACGCTTTGAATCTGCGTAGCTCTTTTGTCGGGACTGTGCTATCTTCAGTTTGTCCTTTACTAACTTAACTTTCTCTTCAGCTTCCTTGATTAGTTCTGGCCCGAACAAGTTCCTTTCTCCAACACCATTCCATAGCAATGGTGTAGTACACTTTCTTCCATAGAGAAACTCTACCATTTCAATACTGGCTTGATAGGTGTTGTTATAAGAGAATTCTGCGTAAGGCAGACTTTCATCACAACTAGCTCCATATTCTAGGGCACATGCCCTCAACATATCCTCTAGAATCTAGTTGGTCCTTTCTGTTTGTCCATCAGTTTGGGGATGAAAAGCAGTGTTGAATTCCAATCTCGTTCCCAATGACTCATGCAGTTGCCTCCAAAAATGGGAAGTGAACTGAATTCCCCTATCAGACACAATACTCTTGGGTAATCCATGCAGACACACAATCCTATTCATATAAATCTTGGCTAACTTAGCACTTGTATAGGTTGTCTTCACGGGTATGAAATGATCCACTTTAGTTAGGCGATCCACTACGACCCAAATAGAATCATATCCCGATCTAGTCCTTGGCAATCTAGTGATGAAATCCATGCCAATCTTATCCCACTTCCAATCAGTAATAGGTAGTGGTTGTAACAATCCTGCTGGTATCTGATGTTCCGCTTTCACTCTACTACATACATCACACAAAGCAATATGTTCGGCGATGTCCTTCTTGAGATTATTCCACCAAAATCTTTCCTTCACATCCATGTACATTTTGGTGTTACCCAGATGAATGGAATATGGTGAGTTGTGTGCTTCTTGTAAATCAGTTTCCAAAGCTCCGGATCTTGCGGAACGCAGATACGTTTTCCATACCATAAAGTACCATGTTCGTCTTCATGGAATCCTTTGGATTTTCCCTTACCAATATTTTCCTTAATCTCTTCAATTTCCTTGTATCTCTTTTGGGCTTGCTTGATCTTGTCCAACAAGGTGGGTTGAACATCCAATGTCATGAGATGTCCTTCAGGCACAATCTCCAATCTGAGATCTTTGAATTGGGCACACAGATCATCTGGCAACTCTCCCTTGGTAAGGCCATTCACATATACCTTACGACTTAATGCATCCGCTACAACATTTGCTTTACCGGGGTTGTATTGCAAACTCAAGTCATAGTCCTTGATGAGTTCTATCCATCTTCTTTGTCTCATGTTGATTTCTTTCTGAGTAAAGATATACTTCAAACTTTTGGGATCTGTGAACACTTCACATCGCTTTCCCAAAAGATAATGTCTCCATGTTTTGAGTGCATGGACGACAGAGCCTAACTCCAAATCTTGAGTAGGATAATTCACTTCATGAGTTTTGAGTTGTCTCGAGGCATAAGCCACAACTTTCCCTTCTTGCATCAGAACTGCACCCAATCCTTGATGAGATGCATCACAATAAACTTGGAAATCCTTCTCCAAATCTGGCAGACATAAGACTGGTGCTGTCACTAGTCTCTTCTTCAACTCTTGGAAACTGAGTTCACATCCTTCAGTCTAATCAAATTTGTTGTCCTTCTTAAGTAACTCTGCCATTGGCTTAGATACCTTGGAGAAATTCTCAATGAACCTTCTATAGTATCCTGCCAAACCAAGGAAACTACAAACTTATTTCACTGACTTAGGAGATTCCCATTCAGTTACAGCTGACAATTTTGCGGGATCAACTACTACACCATCTCCTGACACAATGTGTCCAAGAAATCCAACTTCATTCAACCAGAATTCACACTTGCTGAATTTGGCATACAACTTATGCTCTCTAAGTTTCTCAAGTATCAAACGCAAATGTCCTTCATGCTCTTATTTACTCTTGGAGTAGATCAAAATTTCATCGATGAAAACGACAACAAACTTGTCAAGAAACTCCATGAACACCTTGTTCATCATATTCATGAAGTAGGCTGGTGCATTGGTCAAACCAAATGGAATCACGGTGTACTCATACAATCCGTACCTAGTGGTGAAAGCAGTCTTAGGTATGTCTTGTTCCCTTATCTTAAGCTGAATTAGCCTGACTGGAGATCAATCTTTGAGAACACACGGGCTCCTTTTAACTGATCAAACAAGTCATTGATTCTGGGCAAAGGATATTTGTTCTTGATAGTCACCTCATTGAGTGAACGATAATCTATGCATAACCTTTGACTTCTATCTTTCTTTTCAACAAACAAGACTGGTGCTCCCCAAGATGAAGTACTTGGTTGAATAAATCCTTTCTACAACTGTTCTCCAAGTTGTTTTTTGAGTTCCTTTAACTCATGAACTGACATCTTGTAAGGTCTCTTTACTATTGGTCCTGATCCTGGTAGCAAGTCAATCAGAAACTCCACATCCCTATCCGGTGGCATTCCCGGCAATTCTTCCGGAAACACATCTGGATATTCTCTCACAATTAGCACACTGTCTATGCTATCTCCCTTAAGAGAATTTAGCTTACTCCCTTTTGATTCAAACTTAGACTTGAATTTAATACTTTTATTCTCCGGGGTTGTGAGTGTGACAGTACGGTTGGCACAATCTAGTACTCCCTCATACTTGGTCATCCAATCCATTCCCAAAATAACATCCAATCCTTGGGAATCTAGGATTATCAGACTAACTGGAAACTTATGCTTTCCAAATTCTATCACTAGATCACGACATCCAAGGCTTACTATCATATCTCCACCGGGAGAACTTAATTTTATAGGACACCCAATATTTTCAGTTGAAAATCCATTTCTATCAACAAATGCTCTTGATATGAATGAATGCGATGCACCAGTATCAAAAAGAACAAGTGCTGGAATAGAATTGAGTTTGAACTTACCAGCCACCGCATCAGATTCCTCATAAATCTCTTCCACATTGATGTGGTTCACTTGTCCCTTCTGGAAAGGGTTGGGCTTAGTGGTTCCTTCAACCTTCTTCTCTGGGCACTCATTTGCATAGTGTCCCATCTTCTTACACTTGAAGCATTCAACCTGACTGATATCTCTCTTTGCAGGCTGACTTCCACTTCCACCTCCACTGTGGTGACTCTTGTGTCCACTCTTGTGGTTCTTGTACTTGTGATTATCATGACTACAGTGATGCTTATTGTCATGATGGCGGTTGTGGCCGTGGTGGTTGCTGTACTTTCCATGTTTGTGGGATCCAGAACTCCCACTGTCATCATGATGGGAACGCTTGTGAGACGATCCCGAGCTGTGCTTATCAAAGTTGTGCTTCCTCTTCCTGCTCTCAATCTGTTTCATCTTGTTTTCCAAGATGGTAGCCTTGTCACAAAGTGATTGGTAGGTTGGAACATAGGCAACAGACAGCTTTAGATTCAGTTCATCATTCAGTCCTTCGAGGAATTTCTCCTTCCTCTTCGCATCAATATCAACTTCATCTGGTGCATAACGCGCCAAATTGTTGAATTCCTCAATGTACTCAGCCACGCTGTGGTGACGCTGTTTTAGGTTGTGGAACTCCTTATTCTTGAAATTCATCACTCCGGATGAGATGTGAGTTGTACGGAATCCATCCACAAAAATAGCCCAAGTCACATCCTCAATGGGAGTGGTGATCTGAAAGTTGTCCCACTAGGTTGTTGCTGGCCCTTCTAGTAGGTGTGCTGCAAACCTGACCTTCTCTTCGTCGGTGCAGCCGACAATCACTAAATCCTTGTTCACTAAACGTAGCCAATCATTGGCCACCATTGGATCAGTGGTTACTGAGAACTTTGTAGGCCTCAGTCTTAGAATTCTGGTGAGCATGTCAAATCCTGGTGGATTACTCTGGTTGTTGTTATTGTTATTCTTATTGTTGTTGTTATTCTGATTCTTGTTCTGCATGAAAGTGGTCATCATCTGCATCAGTTGTGCCTGTGCTGTCATCAACTGCTGCATCTCGGGAGTGACATTGTTGTTGTTGTTTGGGTTGGGGTTGGCACGTCGAGGAGGCATATGTGGTTTTCATAAGGATAAGAATGAGATACCCATAGATGCTTAACATGCACAATACATCACATAGACAATCACAATAACCAAGAATCAAAATAACATAGAGTTTGAACGACATAAACAACAAGTTTTTGGAAAAGAAAACACACCATAGCAAGCCACCCACATGTTGGATGGTCATTGCGACTCAATAATCAAATTACGGTAGATGAAAGATAAACGAGTAGTCTACACTACTCCTCCGCATCAATCTCCACATCAACAAGGGTAAGACCTGCATTCTCCATGGCGGTCTTGTACTCGTCAACACAAGTAGTCAAGGCCTCTATCTTAGCCCTAAGAGCCCTCTTCTGTGAGCGAAGCCTCTCGACCACTCCCTGCTGATGCTCAAGCCTGAAGTCCTTGGCCTCTAGCTCTTCCTTAATCTCCCGGATCTTCTTGTTCCTGTCTTGGACTCTTTTCTCCTGGCTCTTGAACTTCTTGTCCTGGCTTTCAAACTTGGCCTCCATTTCCTTGACTATCTCGTCTTGCTCTACGAAGATCTTGTCCTTCTCTCGAAGCTGAACCTGGAGCTCGTCATTTCTAAGCATGACGTTGGTCCTATCAGTATCTAGGTGCCTAATAAGACCCTCTAGGTCCTCGAGGTACAGACAAATTGGCTCCATCGTCTCTCTAGCAGCATCCTCGTACTCTATAGCTTCACCCTCATCATTGCGTCTCCCGAAGGGGTGAAAGTAAATACCTCTAAGCTCTGTGGAGTGTCTCCCTACCAGGCGCCCAAGTAACTCCTGCATGACTACATCTAAGCCTTTATCCTTGTCGTCATGCATCAGCTTGAAAGTGATGGTCTCCGTGGTTGGCTCTGTCTGGCGTCCCGGTTGAGTGACTCTGAAGCCCCAAAGGTCCTTCCTCTCGAACTTGGTGAGTGGAAGTGTCATGATTAGGGATGTAAGTGGCACACCATTTAATCCCGCGTAATACCGTTTATTTGTATTCTAGTTCAACAAAGTTTGTTTTTTCTAAAACAAAGAACTAATATTTTGAATAAACGGGACTTGCGGGTGCCATTTACATCCCTAGTCATGATGCTAGGAAGTGGAAGGTTGAGCACACTATAGTGAGCTCAATGAGACGAGTACCAAAACGAGTTCCCTTGAACTCCTCGGCCGTGTTGATAATAACATTAGGCATCTATTTTTATAAGATAGAGAAAATTTAGAATCAATATCAAATTGAGAAAATTCACAAGACAAAATATCACAAGCATATCTTTTGCAACAAACACACAAGTCATGGCATACATAAATCCATTATAAGCATCAAAGGTTCAACATAACTTAGACAAATTTTTTGGAAGGAAAACGATAAGTGTGGTGGTCCAGCTAACGGAGTACATTACAATCCCCACTCACATGCCAAGTTAGCTATCAGGGCATCCCTAGAGGCAATATGTCGATCTTGATCACATGATTCCATTGCTAAATCTATGATGTCTTCTCTTAGACGTTGGTTAGCAGCCTCTAAGTCCTGGGTACGCTTCTTTTCTTCTCTAAGGTCATTTTGGGTGTTGAGCATTCTGCACTTGAGTCTATCACCAAGTTCCTTGATGGCTTTCCAAGCTGCATTTCTTGTAGAGTCAAAGAATGTTGTGTGCATTTCTGAGTTGGTGACCATGTAGAATCCTGACTCCTTGTGGTTGTCTTCCTTGTTTTTGTACAAGTGAAGTTACACCCACCAGTACTCTTCTCCTTCATCCATCACAGGAAACCCTTTGTACACAGATGCACCATGTATCCCCATGGTAACCATAAGGTCCTTGAGGGCCTTGGGAAATTCAGTCTCACACTCCAAAGTCATGGTCATGAGTGGTCCCTTCCTCACGGCTTCGTTGATGGAGTTCATCTACAAATAGAGATGAGAAATAAGATTAGAAAAGTTTACGAGAAGAAAAAGACAAGTGTGGAAATTTTCAAAGTGTTGAAAGTTTTTCCTTAGTGGTTTCTAATCCAATCCTAGGGTCATAATCCTACAGGCAAAACAGTGCTCTGATACCATCTGTAAGACCCCACCTTTATAAAGGTAAAGGTCCCTGTGATTGCAATGCTAGTCCCTAGATCAATTGCTAGCATCCACATTTTAAGATGAAGTACACAGAAACAAAGGTCATTATTACATCGTCATTCCAGAGATAACATAGTCTTTTACAACTCCATAGACATAGGCTAGTACAAGAGTTTAACTTAACATTATAAATAAAAGTCTTCATCTTCATGTGCCATAGGCAAGCATGTTGAGTGTAGACTCATAACCCTAATCCTCATAAGAGTAACCTGCAACATCACAAGTTACAGCCACAGTGGGTCAATACATTGGAATAGTATTGGCATGTGATACCTTAGTAGAATAATAGTATCTAGCTTCTACATGAATTTGGCTAAGTGTAGCTTAGGCTTGCTTTGCTCAAAATAGGTTTTACCTATTAGTTCAAAACACTAAGTTTTTGTTTAGCAAAAACTCCCAAGGAACCACCAATAGAAATTGGTGAACCTTCACCCTTGTTCAACCACAAGTTTTAACTTAGAAAATTGGGATGAGGAGATTCTTTATAGCTTCCATGTGTTGATGCTCAAATTGTCCATTACCGGGGACACAGCTAAGTACTTAGTTTCTTCCTTCTGCAGAGGTGGTGCACTTTCCCCACAAGACTTTATTTTCACCAAGACAGGACCTTTCAGAAGCCTTCCCTTAGACCAAAATGGACGCGCTCGAAACCTATCATCCCTACCACCAACTGTCCATTTGGCTAAGTTATTGCAACCTATATGATCCAGGCAGAGCCAATAATGCCTTGTGGCTGCACTAGAAGCTTCTTAACATTTGGCATCTCAAATCCCTTTGTTCCTGGGTGGCATTCCACAAGTGAGATACACAGGGTAGACCATTGGAAAATGGGCCCTGGTAACCACTCAACCAAAAACTACCAAGCAATTACCAATCCACCCAGGTGTTTCATTCAATTTGTTCTTTTATTAAGCAAAACATAAGTCCAAGAGTTAGAAATATTTTCCATAGCATGTGTATATAAACCACCCTTGGTTGCTACTAGCTAGGCTAAGCATGGCAATTGCAAGTATCTTAACTTAGAGAAACTCTAACAACTCTACAACTACTAGGATTTCCCAAGCATATCATATAGATACTTAGCAAAACTATCATGCAAGTTCTATACAAAATATTTCTAATGCATAGTCAAAATATTGGGGAAAAAGTATGAAGCGCCACTTGCCTTGGTAGTTGGGGGAGTAACAACAATCCTCACAGTCACAATCACTACTAGCACCAAAATCTACACATAAAATGATAGAACCAAATTCACATATCAAATAAACAAGCAAAAATATATGAATGCATGCAAATTCCATGTAATGATTTTTCTAAACCAAACAAGACAAGTGAAATAGTATTGAACAATAAATAAAATAATTATACACCAAATAAACTTAATTTGGCCTTTAAAACCTTTTCCATATAAGTTTTATACACAAAATAAGCCTACAATTGTCTCTACAAAAACAACTAATTTTACAAACGCAATTCATTAAACAAAGTTCATGGTTGGATAGAATTCTTTTTCCTAATTCCATTGATATAAAATTTTCAAAATTTGGACGTGTGGGTCAAAAGTTATGAATTTTGCAAATTTGAACATCTAATAGAAATGATTCTGTTTTTAAATTAAACTACAGGCCACGCGGCAGCTTCTGATTGGTGCGTACCGGTTCGGCCGGATCACGCTCGCGGGCCGTAGGATCTAACTAACGTTGCAAGACCCAGATCTAATCGTACCATTTCGCTAACATATCTAGTCGAGGCCTTTGGATTTAGATCCAATGGATCAGATCCATCTGACCAAGAACCAGCGGCGCGAATGGCGCTGGCGGCGGCGACGCCTCTGGCGGTGACACGCCGGCGAGGCTAGAGGGGCAGAGGGCGTGCTAGTGCTTACTGAGATCGTGAGGACGTGGAGATGTTCAACGTGCAGACAGACAGGGTCAGGGCGCACGGACACAGCAATAGGACCTCGTCGGAGTTCGTCTGCGCGTCGGGTGCTCACTGTCAGAGTCGAAGACGACGACCTAGGGTGCAAGGGACCAAACGGCAAGCGTTAATAGATGCGCAAGACACTAGCAAACACAGCGGCGTGACGAGGCTCACTGGAATGGCTCGTCGGAGTCGAGCTTAGCTTCGGGCGCTTGCAGATGTTGACGAGGGAGATGACCTGGGGCAATTCAGGACAATTGGAAAACATGAGAAGATGCGCAAGGCGATGGCGAAGCAGCTCGTGTGAACCAGAGGGCAAGGAGCGCTCGAGACTCACCGTGATAGCTCGCCGGAGTTCTTCGGTGCTGCGGCGGTGTAGGGCGAAATTCTTGGAGCCTAGCGGCGCTCTGGTGGTGCTGAGTGAGGGGAAAGGAGCGAGGTGGGGAGGTGGTTAAGTAGCCAGAGTAGGAGCGACATTCACACGGTGATTCAATGGGAATTAAGTAGCTTCAATCATGGCAGTGAATGGGGAAGAAACGGGCAGCGACGGCGTCTGCGCGCGAGGTTTGGGCGAGACGATGCTGACATGGTGCAGGGCCTAGCGTTAGTGGCTGCGGGGTAAGGTTCGCGCGGGTGAGAGAGGAGGCAGAGGGGGAAACGGCCCGGGTGGGCTTTTGGGCCAGTTCTGGTACTGGGCTCAAAGTGCAGCGCCGGCTTTTATTCTTTTCATTTTCCCTTTTCTTTTTCTAATTTAATTTTTAGGAATGTTTTTCAAATGATTTCAAATGAGTTTGAATTCAAACTTATTCTGGATTTTTGTAAAGTGAATCTTGAACATATATGAGTGTGAAACATTGTTGTTCTGTCAATATTACTTTGATCCATTGAATCTTAAAAATAAAGGAAGCTTTAAAATAATTATGTACAATAGGCATATGAATGGTTTGAATTCATATTTTTATTTTGAAAACTTTTTACAAAGCTTTGGAAATATCAGTAAAACCTATGTTTAAATCTTTTCTAGTTAAAACAAGTATTCTCATATTAGAGAGTAGCAATAAGGCCATTGCCTTGCTTACATAAAATAGTAAACAACAAATGCTTCTGTTTTTGAACCTCATTTTGAAAATGATCCTAAAATGATTATGAATGCATGAATGATATGCAAACTTTGAAATCATAATTTTTGGGATGTTACAACATCTCTTCCAGCAGCTCCAGTTGATACGATACTTCTCCTCGATGATTCAAAATCTTGAAAGGTCCGATATATCTGGGGGCTAACTTTCCTTTGAGTTGGAAACGTTGCATTCCTTTCAAGGGTGATACTTTGAGATACACAAAATCTCCGATGTTGAAGGCTAGGTCTCGACGTCTCTTGTCGGCATAACTCTTCTGTCTGGATTGGGCGGTCTTGAGGCGTTCACGGATCGTGTGAACTTTCTCTTCGGCTTCTCTTAGGATGTCGGGTCCTAAAATCTGACTCTCTCCTACTTTCGACCAATTCAAAGGGGTACGACACTTCCTTCCATACATGAATTCAAATGGGGCCATTTGCAAACTGGCTTGGTAACTATTGTTGTATGAAAATTGTGCGAAAGGCAGACAGTCTTCCCATTTAGATCCATATTCTAACACACAAGCTCTCAACATATCTTCGAGTATCTGATTTACTCACTCCGTTTATCCATCAGTCTGCGGGTGATAAGCTGTGCTGAAATCCAGTCTGGTTGCTAATCCTTCTTGGACTTTCTTTCAAAATATCGAGGTGAACTAGGTTCCTCGGTCCGACACATGAATTAACTAATATTTTA
This sequence comes from Avena sativa, assembly GCA_916181665.1. Classification (NCBI taxonomy): domain Eukaryota; kingdom Viridiplantae; phylum Streptophyta; class Magnoliopsida; order Poales; family Poaceae; genus Avena; species Avena sativa. The sequence continues at coordinate 434,905,201 of OV702280.1, forward strand.
TGCATATTTTGGTATCTTAAAAAACTTTCAACATGAAGTGTTTTTGAATTTGAATAAGTAATTAAAAACCATTTTATGTGTTCTAAAATAATTATTTGGACCGAAAGCCATGAAACCTCGAACATGATAGGTCATTTTATGAAGGTTTTTTCAAGACATTATCAATATACCAAGTTTGGTATTTTTTTCTTGCAACTATGTCACATAATATGACACCACTCAAAGGATTTACATTGTTCAGACCGTTTTTTAATTTATTATGCATGTTTCAAATTTTTCACGTTTCAAATTATCGTCAAAATGGTGGGCATGAATATAGGGGATGATCCTCGTTATAACTTGCATTGGATATCTGGAGAAACAACATACAGTGAGTCTAAAAATGATTTTTGAAAAAAAATCACGAGCAATAGATCATGTACCTATAGTTTAAACTAAACCCACTTCCTACCGACTCAACAGACATTTGTCTTTTTACTCGGGAAGGATGGAAAGGTTTGAGATCTCCCGGTTGGTTGATCGTCCATGTAACGTGATCTAGTATTTTAGAAAAATGGGGTGGTAGCATTTTGAAACGGTATTTTGGTGGTTGCTTCACAAAACGCCCCGTTTTTTGCGTTCGGAAAATGGAAAATGGATTTTCCGTGCAACAAAAAGGAAAACTTCCTCATGCAATATTGTTCGCCATCCCAAGGTGCACATGCATGCATAGTATGGGCACAGTATCACAAACTATGCCACGATTATGCACATAACATTGTTCATTTTGACCGTAAGCCATGAAACTTCAAACATGATAGGTCATTTTGTGAAGGTTTTTTTGAGACATATCAATATACCAAGCTTCTTATTTTTCCTTGCAACTATGTCATATAATATGACACCACGCGAAGGATTTACATTGCTCGGACCGTTTTTAAATTTCTTATGCCTGTTTTGATCTTTTCTCGTTTCAAACTATTGTCAAAACGGTGGGCATGATGATAGTGGATGAGCCTCGTTAGAACCTGCACTGGATCTCTGAAGAAACAACATATTGTGAATCTAAAAATGATTTTTTTCAAAAAATTACGAGCGTTAGATCATGTACCTATAGTTCAAACCGGACCCACTTCCTACCAATTTGGCAGACATTTGTCTTTTTCACCCGGGAAGGACGGAAAGGTTTGAGATCTCCCGGTTGGGAGATCATCCATGTAACATGGTCTAGTATTTTACAAAAATGGGACGGTAGCATTTTGAAACAGCATTTTGGTGGTTACTTCACAAAACGCCCCATTTTTTTTGCTCGGAAATTGGAAAATGGCTTTTCCGTGCGACGAAAAGGAAAACTTCCTCCTATCGCCATCCCAAGATGCACATGCATGCACAATATGGGCATAGTATCACAAACTATGCCGCCATCCCAAGATAAACCAATCGGGACTGAGGGGGTTGCGGCAGGTTGGGTCTGGCGCGGTCATATTTAGTCCTAGATGGTTTCTCCAACCGGTACTATTGATGAACCTCTAGTACTATTTGGAGACATCAACCGGGGAAAAACATGAGTGGAGACACTATGCCAGTGAGTGGCGACACTATTTCGGTGAGTGGTGACACTATGCCAGTAAGTGGCGGTGGGCGGTAGCACTAATGACAGAGTGAGTGTCGACATTATGTCTTGAGTGTCAACACTATGTCGTCCTGCTTAATCCATAAATAGGTATCCTTGTGAGTCCTCAGATATCTCCAAGATGGTGTGCGAGAATAGGGATAACACTACGGCCAGCTCTGTGGAGATGCCTAAGGATCCTGTCCTTAGGAATATCCACATTGCTGGCCATAGAGGCACTCCCTAATATGTGAAATTAGTTAGCTCCCTAGCACAAGAATAGAAAAACATCTTCATAGTTCGGGAAAGTCGTAGTAGGAAGAGACCCATTATTCTCAGTTTCCTAGCTAGGACTACGGAATGGGGACTAAAGGCCCCCTTATAGTCCTGGTCCAGCCACAAAGCGGGACTAACAATCAAGACATTCATTAATATTAAAAAACTGGGATTACGGAATCAAGACTAAAGGCCCCCCTTTAGTCATGCTTATATCTAGCCCTATAGTACACATATTCAGGGTCGTCTTCGTCTCCATCTTCGTCGTTGTTGCTAGGCGCACGCGACTGGATCCTCAGCCCAGCCATAGCATATTCCGGGGGAACCTTACACTCCGGCCTCGGATTCATGACGTGTGGGGGAGGGGGCTCCCGGATAATGACACCACTACGCCCGCGATCTTCACCACCACCACCCTTCTTATGGCAGCGGCGGGTGCGGGCACCGCAGGCGAGGATGATCTCCCTGCACGATGTAGCGCATCACGCTGATGATAGTCCAATTCGCCCACCATGGGAGGCGGACGGCTTCGCTGTGGTTCAACGGGGGAGGTCCATCACCCTTGTACCTGCCGAGCTCCCTTTCTTGCTGGTTAGCGGAGAAGGATTTCCAGCTGTCGTAGTTGTCAGGATCCCAATGGGGATCTATCCGCTGATCTGGTGTGAGATCGTGGTAGAAGTGGTTCATGATGTCCATCTGGCGGGCAGAACATTGTGGCACAGGAGGGACAGGAACCCCTCCAGCACTCAGCATCCAGCCAACGGTCAACCGATAGCCTGGCGGACATCACCTCAGTCTCCTCGAGAGTCAGAATGGCCAAGTATGTGATGTCCATTGTTATGAGATAGGAAGGTGTGGATGGTGGATAGCCATGGCGTGGTCGGCCTATATATAGAGGGAAAGGGCAGAAAACATGGTGCGAAGTGGTGGGAAATGGCGGGAAATATATTTAGTCTCGGTTAGTGGCTACAGCTGGGACTAAAAGCTCCGGTCAGAGGGAAAGGGCGGGAAAACTTGGCGGGAAGCGGTGGGAAATGTCGGGAAATATCTTTAGTCCCGGTTAGTGGCTCCAACCGGGACAAAAAGCCCCGGTTATAGGGAAATATCTTGGGATGTCTTACGATGTGATATTGTTGTGTTATGGCTAAAATTATAGCATATATAGTTTGTGAAGCAACAGCCGAATTAAAGTTTCACATTTATTAAAAATACTAAACCCTTCGCGTGGTGTCATGTTATGTGTTATAGTCGCAAGTAAAAATATTAAACATTGAAAATTTCAAACATCATAAAATATCCTTCACAAAATGAGCTATCATGACTCATGGCATTTAGGTTCACAATATGCGGCCGACCATATTTGAACTAGAGGTACACAATATGAGGCCATGAACTTCTTGGCATATGTCCCTTTATTATGATCACTTCGGCCGTAACCATGGAGCATCTTATTTATTTAACGGGATGCTTGGGTCAGTTTTCAGTATGAATGGCGGAATTTTATCAAACTTATTATAATCTTCTGACATGTCTGTCTTGTCCTTAACTCCCATGATGTTTCTTTTCCCTAAAAGAACTATGTGATGCTTTGGCTCATCGTATGATGTATTCGTTTGCTTATTTTTTCTTTTTCGGTCAGGAGGACATGTCCTTCACATGGAAAACCAGAGCCACATCATTGGCCAGGACAAATGGTTCGTCTCTATAACCAAGATTGTTGAGATCCACTGTTGTCATTTTGTACAAATGGTCTACCTTTACCCCTTCTCCATTTAGGTTGACCCATTTGCAGAGAAACAAAGGGACCTTAAAAGAAACTCCATAGTCAAGTTCCCATATATCCTCTATGTAACCACAGTATTGTCCTTTTTCCCATTCTCGTCTATTGCATCAAAGCGCACACCACTGTTTTGGTTGGTGATCTTTTTATCTTGTGCTATCATGTAAAATGTATTCCCATTTATCTCGTACCATAGGAAATTCAATGCGGTGACCCAACATACCACTGCATGATGTAGTACACTATAGTCGTTGACATAACACCAATGAAACACCATTCACTAGTATTACATCCCTCAGAGTGGTACAACAGAAACACAGCAGGTCCAAGGCATGACTATAGGTTAAAACTCAACTCTTTACACAAGATCTAGAGAACATTCTAGGTTAAAGAGAGAGAAAGAATCTTGTTACAAAGAAGAATTATAAATAATCAACTCAATTCTAATATACTAATAGACTAGTATCTAAACTATTGAGGCTTGCATTGCTGCTATTGCAATACTCTATAGAAGTAGGTTCTATGGCTAAAGATTTTATTCTTATCTAATCAGCAACTTCGTCTTCCCTTGAGTTGATGTATTTGTGGACTTTCTTGACTTCATTGAAGAGGTTTAGCTTTTGATGATGATTCCTAGAGCATGAATTGATGTAGATATTGTCTGTACTCGCTTTAGAACCTAGCAAGGGTTAAGAAGATACTTTGAGTACGAGCGTACTCAGCAAGTTCACTAGAAAAGGAGTGTTTGATGCACTATATCTATAGCCACAGACCATAGGTCGTAGGCCATGCAAGTTTTTTTAAACATTTCTTTAAATGTTGCTTTTATTCTGAAAAGCTATGTCCGTTAGCCTTCACGGGTTTACCAGAACTTTCATGGAGTTCCTTTCCCGTCGTGTTCGCATCTCCTTCCTGGAACAAGGAGTAACAAGTTATAGTTCTTACACTCTGCAGAGGTGCGTCACTTTACCCATGAGAGACCTTAGGCTTTGTTGCACGGCCGAGATTATGTTCCCGTTCAAACTTCATTGTTTTAAGGCCCAAGCTAAGACCCAAGACAATCACGGCCCCCTTCGCGACCTCGCATGCCTCCTTGGTGTACACCATGCCCACATATTGAATTACGAAAATGGTTTGTACAGACCGTTAGATGCCAGAACTATCATGGGACGTTGAGGGTTCCCACCCATATGCTGCATATCCTCTACGAATTACCAATTAATATGCACGCTACGAGTGATAACAACCATGACCTGCACATTCGGCTTCATGCGAGAGGAAGAAGATACAGCTGACTTCTCTGTCCCATTCCAAATCTCATGATCAACGCGTAATATACGGCGCAAGAATCACTGGAGACATTGGTTATTAAATCCTAGGTGATATAGTCCTGAACAGTGGTATTCCAACTGCCAGATTTAATAGATTAGCTGATCACCCTAGATCAGTAATGTCACATCCCAAGATTTTCCAAATCTTGTAATGTGAAAATAAATTAATAAAATAAAACTTTATTTGATTTTTAGAGCCAGAAGAAACTTTTTGAATCCAATTGGAACCTCAAACCCATTTGAATAAAATAAAATCCTAAAGGAGTTAAAAAGATAAACCTTTTAATAAAGAAAATAAAATGTTATTTTGTTTTAAAACAAGTTTCCAAGTATTTAATATTTCCAAATAAAACCTACTGTTTGAGTTTTGAAAATATTTGGATTTCAAATGGGGATTTTATTAATATCAAACCCTATTCTAATAATAAACCATGGTCCATTTTATTTAATTAATAAATGGAACCTAAAAAGTTTTAAAATATTATTTTGAGATTTGGTTTATGGTGATAAACAGAACCAAAAACCCATTACAATGGTTTGAATTGTTTGAATTATTTGAATGCTTGAATAGTTGGATGAAATTCAAAACAGAAAAATAGATTTGGAAATAGAAAAAGATTTAGACAGAAAAAAAAAATAGAGCAAACGACCTGGCCCAGCTGCCCAGCCCAGGAAGCCACCAACCAGCCCAACTCCCCTTCCCCGAAAGAAAACGTTTCACACTCCCTTTTAAACCCACAGAGGAACTCACATGTGGACCTCCCCCTCTTCCCTTTTTCCCACTGACGCAACGGTCCCACTCCACTGTTCTTCCTCTCCACCCCGCAGCGACCAGTTCTTCTCCCCTGTTCTGCCGTTGATTTCTCCAGCTTAATTCGCTTTAACGCGACCGACGTTACCAGCCTTGATCACGCAGATGGAAACGCCAGGGCATCCTCTATAATTCCCCTCTGACACCTCGCACTCGCACGCCTTAGACCACCCCAATTCCCTCCTCGAGCTCCTCTATTCCGACCGCCGTCTCCGGCCAATTCAGGCCAGTACAGACCACCTTCCACCTTTCCGAGCACGCTAGCAGCTTCCCCACTCCCAGACGCTTCTCCCCGTGCCCTTCCTTCAACCGCGGGCGCCCCGGAGCGTCGGCTTCGACAAGCTCCGACAGCGTCGCCGTCCGTTTCCACTCCGGTGACGACTTTCAGGTGAACCAGACCGCCCTGACCCCTCTCGTTCACGCACACAGCATCGACTTGCTCTTGCGCATCTGAATGTGCTCCTGTTTTGCCTTAGGGCGATCTGCAGCGACGACTCCTACCGCCACCACCGTCTGGCTTAACTCCGACGAGCATTTCTGGTATGCATCTGACCACCCCGCGCCTCCTTGTTCACACTCCCGCACTCGCCACACCTTTCTGCATCTAACCGCATCGTTGTTTTGCTTCGGGATGATCTACAGCGTCGCCCTCGACCGCGGACAGAACCACCCGACGCCGACCTCCACTCTGGCGAGGAATTACTGCAGACCCTGAGCACCCCGCGACCAACCGATCACGCCCCGAGCAACACCTCGGCCTCGCGATCACGGTGAGCGTTCTCACCTCGTACCTTGCTTCCTAGAACCGCCGATAGCCGCAGCCAGACCGTCGCCGCCGCGCGCAGCCACCGAGCGCCGCCGGAATTTGGCAAGCATGCTAGTGACCGTTAGATTTAGATCTAACGTATAGGAAAGAAAGTGGGCGAAGGGGTATCGAGCAACCAGCGCCGTGCGATTCCACTTAGATCCAACGATCCAGAGAGATCGATCCACCCGAACCGGTACCGTCCAGTTAAAACACGCCGCGTGTCACCTATTTCGTTTTAAAAGAAATTTGAAAACAGATTTAATTGCAAACTTCAAACCCTTGTAACTTTCAAACCACACGACCAAAAATTGCAAATTTTATGTCGTTGGATTCAGGAGAACAAGCCCTAGCCAACCATGGCCTTAGTTTGACAAATAGTATCTGTTAGCTTGTTTGAATTTGCAGAAACATTTGTGTACTTGTTTAGAGGAGAAAAATTGTTTAAAAATGATTTTTGGAATAAAACTTTTGCAAAATGGTTTTTAGTGACCATACTGACCCTAGGAACCAACCCTTGGTGTTAAAAATGATTTTGGTAAAATATAGGTTGAATTATTTAACTTAGCCATTTTTCTAACCAAATAAACTCATTGATTTTATTATGGAAATGTTTTTGCAAGGAAAACTTTGGGAAAATGTTTTGGACCAAACTTACTGACCCAAAACACCAAGCCTTTCCAAGAGCAACTCACTTGGTGAAAAACCTAAAGTTTTGCTTTGATAAGAATAATTTTCACCACATGAAATGATGAATGAATTTTAAAATGGTCTTGAGATAAAACCCATTTGCAAATGACTTTGCCATTTTGGTAAATGACCAATTTAGAACCTTACAAAGTTATAAACCTAGTAGAGACCATCCTTGCAAAAGAACCACCCTTTGCATACTTATGCATGACTTAGTTTCCTTCTTGCCTTGTGTGTGTGAATTTGTTTGAGTAGTGGTGGGTTGGAATGTTAGTTGATTTGGTGTTTTGCTTGATTGACTTGTAGTGAAATTAACAAAGTGTGAGACTAGCAAGATCAAGGAGTGAACCACCATTCCCTACCAAAAGGCAAGTTACACTCTCATACAAAAGTCCTACTATTTTCATTATACTTAGTGGATTATGAAAACATGCATGAAAAGACATTTTTTACTTATGCTATGCTAAAATCCTAATAGGATTCCCTACACATTCCTTAGTAAAAATATTGAAGTTGTACATGCTTAGCCATGCTATGTTTTGAAAAGAGATACATGTTGAGATTTTACAAAAGTTGAGAAAAGGACTTGTGTTTTACATAATAAAACAAGGACTCAATGAACCACCTAGGTGGAGGATACTTTAAATTTTGGAGAAGGTGGCAACAAAAGGGAACCATGTCTATGGTAGTCACTTTGTGTTGGGCTCCAAAAAGAAAACCACCTAGGAAACTTAGAGATCAAACATGCTTCTCCAATTGTGGCTTTCGTGTGCAACCACATGCTATTATGGCTCTGGCTTAGTCAATTACATTAGGAAGACCCATACATTCTCTTTAGTTACTGGACATGGGGATCTGGAATGCTTCATGGGGGCTGAAGACAAAGCTAGCAATGATGTATGGGAGGACCTTTTGGAAAGACTTCGTCACATTCTCAATCTGCCAGTACTCCATCTTGGTGAGCACTAATCCAGTAGGCCACTGGTGGCAAAGGATGGGATTGTGACATGTGGGTAAAGTGTACTCCTTCTGCAGAAGATAATAAAATCTAAGTACTTAGCCGTGTCCCCGGTTATGGACAATACTGAGCAACTAAAGTTTGAACTATGGGAGATCTCGACATTCCAACTTCTAATATAAAAAACTTGATGCCCTTGTGTGTCTACCAAGGAATTCAAAGAGATTTTGTTAAACTTGTTGCACTTGGGGTTACCAAGGTGCTCAAGAGCATGATGTACTTGGGGTTACCAAGGAACTCATGGGTTTTGATAAAACTTGTTGCACTTGGGGTTACCAAGGTGCTCAAGAGCATGATGTACTTGGGGTTACCAAGGAACTCATGGGTTTTGATAAAACTTGTTGCACTTGGGGTTACCAAGGTGCTCAAGAGATTTTGACAAGGATTTGAACACTTGAGTTTCTACCAAGGAGTTCAAGGAACTTGGAAAAGAAATTTGACAAAGGACTTTAAAACCCTTTTTGAAAAGATAGGATAAAACAATGCTTTATGCAAATAAGCCTTAAACTCTACTTAGCCAAATATGCATATAATGATAGGATCCACTCTTATTATACAAAAAAAGGTGAAGCTTGCCAATACAATTCAAAATGTATTGACCCTTGTGGCTGTAACTTGTAATGTTGCAGGTTGATTGTTTTTAAACGAAGATTGTTTGATTGACTAGGACTACAAAGTCTACAACCAACATCTGCCTGTGGCACTTTGAAGATGAAGGACCCATGATTTTATTTATTCCGCTGCAATGTATTGTAATAGCCAAATGAGCTATGTTTGATGTAATAAACTTATATTATTCCTGGTTATAAATTTATATTATGACCTTTGTATCTTGATATTACATCTTAACTGTGGATGCTAGCTATTGATCCAGGGACTAGCATTGTAAAACACAGGAGGAATCAACCTTATTAGGTTGGGACCCCTACAGATGGTATCAGAGCATTGTGTTGCCTGTAGGATTTGTAAACCTAGGATTGGACAAAAACCCTTAGGAAAATAGGAGTATATTTTGATCCAAAACTTATTTACAAAAACACTTGTAACTCTTTCCTTAACCATTTTGGTTTCAACTCTACTTCTCTTCTACTTCAACTTGATGGAAAAGCCTACCCCATGACCAAAGACTACACCATGTGCAAAAGACTTCTTCAACATCTTCAACTCTAATGACTTCAACTTCTTCAGCTCTAATGACTTCAACATCTTCAGCATATTCACCCAAGGACTTCCAACATGGGAACTACTAAGGACCACAAGTGAGACAAGGAAATCTTACTTAAGATTTAGAGACTAAGGGAATGCAAAATAAGAAGAAACCATTAACAACTTTGAAGTATTGTGACCTAGGGGTTTTTCTCAAGAAAACCATGATCTCATGCAAGAAGGATCAAGCAAGAAGGATGGGAAGATCACAAGTGAACCATATAGATGGACCACCATATTTTAGTTAAAACAACACCACCAACTTATGTGGTGTAACAAAAATATTTTGTTGCCTAAGTATGTGCTTGAACCTTGTTTGAGTGAAATGTTTGTTTGTGATTGCTTGAACATTGCTTGTGTGAATTGTGATGTGTGTGATTAGAAATATTTCCTTAGAAGTATTCTGCCTATTCTAACCTCCCTTCAACCCAAACAGATGACTACTCCAAAGGACTCCAAGGTTGATGACACCAACACCAACCAAGCTGACAGCATGAGAGAGCTCATAGCAACCCAACATCAATTAAACCAACTGACAGCTCAGTTCATAGTCAACAATAGTGATAAAGATCCAGCACTACAAAGGTTTTTGGAGGAACAATCCCAACTGATGCTTAAGGTGACTAATCAAATGATCAGCATGGAAGAAAACTATCCCAAAAGAGTTTATGATAACAAGGATGACAAGAATGTTATTCTAGATGGAGCCCCAGCTTGCATTATTTGTGGAGACAAGGATCATACTTCCAAGGAGCATGAAGGACAATGCCCCAATTGTGAAGAAGATCATCCTGTTGGACAATGTCCCACCTCTCAAGCTACTTGCTACCTTTGTGAAGGAAGTGATCATATTCCTAATCAATGTCCCATATATGCCATGGTGGAACAAAGGAAACAAGAAGGATCCAAGTCTACCAAAGGAAAAGGACCACTTATACCTCCAAACAAGACAACCCAATTCAAAGGATCAAAGAAACTCAAGAAGCCCAAGCAAGACATGAGCCTTGCACAATGTCGTAAATGTAAGGAAATGGGACACTACTCCAGTGGATGCCCAGAGAACAAGAAGAATAAAGAGATTGACCAAGTGTGGTGCAACAACTGCAAAGAACCAGGCCACTATGTAGCAACTTGTCCTCAAGAGCAACGCAAAGAACTCAAGGACATTCATTGTTTCAACTGCAAGAATCCAGGACATTATGCTAGCAACTGTCCAGAAAGGATGAAAAACAAGTTGAACAAGCCTATGGAGAAGCTCAACCTTGGCCCATGAGTCAAGTATAGAAATAAAGCAAAAATTTGCTTAGAGAAGTTTTCCAGGACCCAAGAAGGCCAATATGTAATTGTTGTTTGAAAATTTTTAAGGGTGGTAGAACCCTAGTTGTTTGAACTTGCTTGTAACCCTAACCTCCCCAAATCTCGGGACGAGATTTATTTTAAGGGTGGTAGCCTGTCACATCCCAAGATTTTCCAAATCTTGTAATGTGAAAATAAATTAATAAAATAAAACTTTCTTTGATTTTTAGAGCCAGAAGAAACTTTTTGAATTCAATTGGAACCTCAAACCCATTTGAATTAAATAAAATCCTAAAGGAGTTAAAAAGATAAACCTTTTAATAAAGAAAATAAAATGTTATTTTGTTTTAAAACAAGTTTCCAAGTATTTAATATTTCCAAATAAAACCTACTGTTTGAGTTTTGAAAATATTTGGATTTCAAATGGGGATTTTATTAATATCAAACCCTATTCTAATAATAAACCATGGTCCATTTTATTTAATTAATAAATGGAACCTAAAAAGTTTTAAAATATTATTTTGAGATTTGGTTTATGGTGATAAACAGAACCAAAAACCCATTACAATGGTTTGAATTGTTTGAATTATTTGAATGCTTGAATAGTTGGATGAAATTCAAAACAGAAAAATAGATTTGGAAATAGAAAAAGATTTAGACAGAAAAAAAAATAGAGCAAACGACCTGGCCCAGCTGCCCAGCCCAGGAAGCCACCAACCAGCCCAACTCCCCTTCCCCGAAAGAAAACGTTTCACACTCCCTTTTAAACCCACAGAGGAACTGACATGTGGACCTCCCCCTCTTCCCTTTTTCCCACTGACGCAACGGTCCCACTCCACTGTTCTTCCTCTCCACCCCGCAGCGACCAGTTCTTCTCCCCCGTTCTGCCGTTGATTTCTCCAGCTTAATTCGCTTTAACGCGACTGACGTTACCAGCCTTGATCACGCAGATGGAAACGCCAGGGCATCCTCTATAATTCCCCTCTGACACCTCGCACTCGCACGCCTTAGACCACCCCAATTCCCTCCTCGAGCTCCTCTGTTCCGACCGCCGTCTCCGGCCAATTCAGGCCAGTACAGACCACCTTCCACCTTTCCGAGCACGCTAGCAGCTTCCCCACTCCCAGACGCTTCTCCCCGTGCCCTTCCTTCAACCGCGGGCGCCCCGGAGCGTCGGCTTCGACAAGCTCCGACAGCGTCGCCCTCCGTTTCCACTCCGGCGACGACTTTCAGGTGAACCAGACCGCCCCGACCCCTCTCGTTCACGCACACAGCATCGACTTGCTCTTGCGCATCTGAATGTGCTCCTGTTTTGCCTTAGGGCGATCTGCAGCGACGACTCCTACCGCCACCACCGTCTGGCTTAACTCCGACGAGCATTTCTGGTATGCATCTGACCACCCCGCGCCTCCTTGTTCACACTCCCGCACTCGCCACACCTTTCTGCATCTAACCGCATCGTTGTTTTGCTTCGGGATGATCTACAGCGTCGCCCTCGACCGCGGACAGAACCACCCGACGCCGACCTCCACTCCGGCGAGGAATTACTGCAGACCCTGAGCGCCCCGCGACCAACCGATCACGCCCCGAGCAACACCTCGGCCTCGCGATCACGGTGAGCGTTCTCACCTCGTACCTTGCTTCCTAGAACCGCCGATAGCCGCAGCCAGACCGTCGCCACCGCGCGCAGCCACCGAGCGCCGCCGGAATTTGGCAAGCATGCTAGTGACCGTTAGATTTAGATCTAACGTATAGGAAAGAAAGTGGGTGAAGGGGTATCGAGCAACCAGCGCCGTGCGATTCCACTTAGATCCAACGATCCAGAGAGATCGATCCACCCGAACCGGTACCGTCTAGTTAAAACACGCCGCGTGTCACCTATTTCGTTTTAAAAGAAATTTGAAAACAGATTTAATTGCAAACTTCAAACCCTTGTAACTTTCAAACCACACGACCAAAAATTGCAAATTTTATGTCGTTGGATTCAGGAGAACAAGCCCTAGCCAACCATGGCCTTAGTTTGACAAATAGTATCTGTTAGCTTGTTTGAATTTGCAGAAACATTTGTGTACTTGTTTAGAGGAGAAAAAATGTTTAAAAATGATTTTTGGAATAAAACTTTTGCAAAATGGTTTTTAGTGACCATACTGACCCTATGAACCAACCCTTGGTGTTAAAAATGATTTTGGTAAAATATAGGTTGAATTATTTAACTTAGCCATTTTTCTAACCAAATAAACTCATTGATTTTATTATGGAAATGTTTTTGCAAGGAAAACTTTGGGAAAATGTTTTGGACCAAACTTACTGACCCAAAACACCAAGCCTTGCCAAGGGCAACTCACTTGGTGAAAAACCTAAAGTTTTGCTTTGATAAGAATAATTTTCACCACATGAAATGATGAATGAATTTTAAAATGGTCTTGAGATAAAACCCATTTGCAAATGACTTTGACATTTTGGTAAATGACCAATTTAGATCCTTACAAAGTTATAAACCTAGTAGAGACCATCCTTGCAAAAGAACCACCCTTTGCATACTTATGCATGACTTAGTTTCCTTCTTGCCTTGTGTGTGTGAATTTGTTTGAGTAGTGGTGGGTTGGAATGTTAGTTGATTTGGTGTTTTGCTTGATTGACTTGTAGTGAAATTAACAAAGTGTGAGACTAGCAAGATCAAGGAGTGAACCACCATTCCCTACCAAAAGGCAAGTTACACTCTCATACAAAAGTCCTACTATTTTCATTATACTTAGTGGATTATGAAAACATGCATGAAAAGACATTTTTTACTTATGCTATGCTAAAATCCTAATAGGATTCCCTACACATTCCTTAGTAAAAATATTGAAGTTGTACATGCTTAGCCATGCTATGTTTTGAAAAGAGATACATGTTGAGATTTTACAAAAGTTGAGAAAAGGACTTGTGTTTTACATAATAAAACAAGGACTCAATGAACCACCTAGGTGGAGGATACTTTAAATTTTGGAGAAGGTGGCAACAAAAGGGAACCATGTCTATGGTAGTCACTTTGTGTTGGGCTCCAAAAAGAAAACCACCTAGGAAACTTAGAGATCAAACATGCTTCTCCAATTGTGGCTTTCGTGTGCAACCACATGCTATTATGGCTCTGGCTTAGTCAATTACATTAGGAAGACCCATACATTCTCTTTAGTTACTGGACATGGGGATCTGGAATGCTTCATGGGGGCTGAAGACAAAGCTAGCAATGATGTATGGGAGGACCTTTTGGAAAGACTTCGTCACATTCTCAATCTGCCAGTACTCCATCTTGGTGAGCACTAATCCAGTAGGCCACTGGTGGCAAAGGATGGGATTGTGACATGTGGGTAAAGTGTACTCCTTCTGCAGAAGATAATAAAATCTAAGTACTTAGCCGTGTCCCCGGTTATGGACAATACTGAGCAACTAAAGTTTGAACTATGGGAGATCTCGACATTCCAACTTCTAATATAAAAAACTTGATGCCCTTGTGTGTCTACCAAGGAATTCAAAGAGATTTTGTTAAACTTGTTGCACTTGGGGTTACCAAGGTGCTCAAGAGCATGATGTACTTGGGGTTACCAAGGAACTCATGGGTTTTGATAAAACTTGTTGCACTTGGGGTTACCAAGGTGCTCAAGAGCATGATGTACTTGGGGTTACCAAGGAACTCATGGGTTTTGATAAAACTTGTTGCACTTGGGGTTACCAAGGTGCTCAAGAGATTTTGACAAGGATTTGAACACTTGAGTTTCTACCAAGGAGTTCAAGGAACTTGGAAAAGAAATTTGACAAAGGACTTTAAAACCCTTTTTGAAAAGATAGGATAAAACAATGCTTTATGCAAATAAGCCTTAAACTCTACTTAGCCAAATATGCATATAATGATAGGATCCACTCTTATTATACAAAAAAAGGTGAAGCTTGCCAATACAATTCAAAATGTATTGACCCTTGTGGCTGTAACTTGTAATGTTGCAGGTTGATTGTTTTTAAATGAAGATTGTTTGATTGACTAGGACTACAAAGTCTACAACCAACATCTGCCTGTGGCACTTTGAAGATGAAGGACCCATGATTTTATTTATTCCGCTGCAATGTATTGTAATAGCCAAATGAGCTATGTTTGATGTAATAAACTTATATTATTCCTGGTTATAAATTTATATTATGACCTTTGTATCTTGATATTACATCTTAACTGTGGATGCTAGCTATTGATCCAGGGACTAGCATTGTAAAACACAGGAGGAATCAACCTTATTAGGTTGGGACCCCTACAAGTAACCAATAGTTCACATTATTATCAGAAATAGTGTTTTATGACCTTTTTCAAATGCAGGTGATGTCAACACTTGATTTGCACTTTACAGAAAATAATCAGAAGGACATGCGTAAGTGTGAACTTGCCTTTTGTGATTGCAAGATTATGCACTCACGATCTTCGAGACGACATAAGATCCAATATCTGAAATCTGCATCATGTGGTCCGTAAAGGACTAATGTTTAAAGGAGCAGTATGCAATTATGCATAAGTAATGTTATGCATTTTGTAAAACTCCCAAAGTGGATCCCCACTATTTTGAGTGGAGTGAGTTTAGGTGATTCTTTTAAGAGTTGGTTTATCTTCAAGTTTTACTTTACAAGTAATGGCATTTATAAAGAACTTAAGTGTTATTAATCTAAAATATACAAGTAAAGTAATTTGAGTATGTGTAATTGTTATCTGGTGAGTATGATAAAAGTCCTTGGGATTGAGTTGTTAATTTTTTGAAGGAGCTATTATAGAGTTATTGTTTGAAATGGCAGAAAGAATAACATTTTAAGAAAAGATTTATTTTCTAGGGTTTAAACAATATTTATTGTTAATAGAATGTGATCAATATCTTTTGGGTTTTGATCGATTAGTTTGGACTTGAGATGCTTTATGTCTTTATTGAAATAATCCAAAGTTAACTATAAAAGCATAAGTAGTTTATTAGACAGGATGTTTATAAGCCTTGAGAATAAAGTTAACTTTAAAATGGTAAATAAACTTAAAGTGTAATTTTTTTAATTATTCTCAAGTTTTGGATTTATGATAAGTATGATTAAAGTGTGGGATTATTCACTTTACATTCAAGTGAATGATTTGATTAAATTTGTTTTGCTATTATTAAAATAACTTGCAAATATCAAATTAAAGAAAGTATAATTTGGATGGTGCTGTTAAGGTGTTAGTTTTAAAGTAATGCTAATTATGATTTAAATGTTAAGATCATTCCCTCTTCATATAAGTGAATGATATATAAAATTATCTTAAAGATTGTGGTTTTGAATTTTGGTTTAGGGTTTAAAAGAGTATTAGAAAGTTAATGATTTATGCTTAAGTTTTATTATAAATCTTAGTTATGGTTTAGAACTTTAGTAATTAGATTTTATGGTTTTGATATTTCTAAAGAAATATAATTATTTCTTATTTAAGAAATGTTTTTAAAGAATTTTCAAAATAGATAATAGACAAGGATTTATTACTTTAACATATTAAAAGCCTTTCTAATATTATATTTAATAATTTTCTAGTGTAATATATTTTTTTAAGACTTTAAAATGATTTTTATTTATTTTTAAGTATTATTATTATGTTTATAAAATTCCATCAAGGATTAAATGTCTTTGAATATTTAGTTCACATTTTATTTAAAAAAAATTAGGATAGTATGTTTATAAAATAGTATGTTTATTTTTATACACAAAAATGATTTGTATTCATTTTTTAGGATTTCTCCTTATTTTATGAAATTTTACTTAGGATTTAATGGTATTAATATTTATTTGTTTTATATTTATTTTAAACGAATAAAGTTATATTTTTTTATATTAGGTAGATCTTATTTTTATGATGATTTAAATATTTAGATGTATTTCTATGATTTTTCTATAATTCTTTAGAGCTTTAATTGTCAAAAAGCATTTGGCCTATTTGAGTTGGGCACATGGGCCGATTCGGCCCAACTAAAACGGGCTTGGGGTCATCTTGACCCCCGACCCACTCTCTCTCTCTCCCTCACCCAACACACGTGAGCACGCACACACCGGCCCCTCTTGGCTGCTTCCGATGCCGCCACCGCCACCGCCTGCCTCACCGGCCATCGTCCGCACCTCCCAGCGCCGCTAGGCCTCTCTCTCCTCCTTTGATTTCCCTTTGCTGTGGTGCCCAGTACCCGTGTGACCTCACCCTGGGAGAAACCCTAGCTTCTCTGGGATCTTCTTAGCCAACTCCGGCTCCTCACTACCACCGCACGTCGGCAAGGCCTTGCTCCGATTCTTCTCACCATCCCCATATCGACCCCCCACCCAGTACTGCCTCTGATGCTCTCCTACTCATCAAGCCCTAGCCCATTAGGCTCGATTACTGGCGCTGTCCCTGCACATCCGCACCCTCTGCTGCTCCTGCCATGGCTGGCCGTGGTCTCCCTCACCTTGGTGAGGTAGTAGACTGCGGCCATCCCCCTACGGCATCAACATCGGTGGCTCTCTTCACGGCCCTATTACAGTGAGCTATCTCTTTACTCTATCTTATTTTTCTGTTATGTGTTCATTGATGGATGGATACGGGTGATGTGGTGATGATTTTGTTATCAGTAGCTAGTAGATCACTTGGTTGTTAAACTATATTGCCTTGGTTACAAAACACATACTAAAGTGATCTAAGATACTATGCTACCAGTCTTGGTGTAGGTTTAGGATTTGAAAATTCTAGAAATGGTGGTGGTGACAAACTATGGCTATGTGTACTGCTTAGGAGCTTATGGTTGAGCTTGAAATGATACCTGGTTATTGTTTGGGTCATGTTCTTATTGTGGTGACAATTTGGTATCAGGGTATTGTTATGTCATTGAGATTTTACATATTGTATTTCTGTAATACTAATGAGAGTATGATCAAGTTTAAATAATCCAACATGCCTAATAGACTTTTGTGTTATTGTTTAGTTGATTTTAATGATGTACAATTTGCTTAGATCATAGTGTAGTCATCCTATTGTTAGAATAAATTGGGTTTGGTATCTACTACTTCTTATTTCTAAATGATTTTATTAAGAAGTACTTAGTTGGTTCAGTTTTACTTGTATAGTGCTTATTTTAATAACTTTATCATTTACCTACTCAAATTACTGTGAGTACTGAATTTCCTTCACCTTTACTTGCTACCCAAGAATGGTGGATATTCTTCATGACTCTATGACAGTTGTATAACCTAATAAGATGCTAGGGATATGCTTCCTATATTACAGTAGCTTCCTAACTGTTTCCTAGGTTCTTTTATAGAATCAAATATTAATGTTCTTGTTGTTTATTTGGTACAAATTGGCTCCCCTGGTTTCAAGGTTGGAGCACAACCCATGCTCCAACTTTACTTAATGGAGCAATATACTTTGTTTTATTTTAAAATAAACATAGATTCTTATTTGATTACTTGTTCTGGTAGCCCTGCTTTTTTATTTAGAAGATTGATGGATGATCTGTTCATGCACTTGCATGATCTTGAATAGATTTGTGTCTATGTGATGAGCTGATTTGCCGCAGATTAGGTCTATGATGCAAGAGCTGAGACCTAATCTGTGCATTTAGAATAAGAACATATTCGTCTTGTGGCTACTAATTACATACTATGATGAGATATTCACCCCACCAGGGTGTTCCTTTGAGGATTCACTTGATTCAATGAATGAAAGATAATGAATGAAATGTTATTTCTATAACTCATCACCAAATGAGGTTGGACTTGATTCTAGGCCCTGCCAATGATGTCCAGTCTGAGGCTTATTTTTTTATAAGAACAGATTTGGTACATGATGTTTAGTGTTAAACAGCTTAGTGGCTTATAATGTTATTGGATCTGCTATTGTGGTGCCTCCCATGTGGAGTGTGCACAACAGTAGATTCAAACAGTCTGATCTGCTACTATTTGTCCCTGCCAAGGATGCAAAGGCTGAGGCACAACTCTAGATAAGGACAGATATTGTGCTATGGTTTTCATTTCTTCATGATGATTTTGCATAGCACCTCTATGGAGGTTTCAGAGAAATCCTCTCCTTTCTATACTTGATTGGCTATTTGGATACTACTCTAGATCTTGGTGCTGCAAGATATTATCAGATCATGTGCATACATGATCGTGGAAAAACATGTGTTTGAGTTATGAATATATCTGATGCTATGTAATAATGAACTTATAAAAATAGATGCTTGGCTGGATTTGCTTGTTCCTGGACAGATCTGTCCAGCAACAATATTATTTTTTCACCACACTCCTCTCATATCCTCTCTACCAAAATTGTTTTTTAAAAAATAGATAGGTGATGCACTAGATCAACCTAGGATCTTAATTGCTTGTACCTTGTTTATTACTTAGAGTGTGGCCTTGTAGCTTGTTCCAAAATCCCTTGCTTCTTGGGGATGACCTCCTCGTCCTAGATGTTTGATTAGGTACTAAGATCTAGATATAGATGGAGACATTCCTGCTATGCTAGGTTCTGTTCTAAGGCTTCTGCTAGAAGATTCTTGTGGTATCTCCTCTCCCTGGTGACCTCTTGGTAGTTCTTGAACTTTGACTGCAGTCTTGTAACCATCTCTTGGTGTTCTAATGGATTTTGGAAAGTGAGCAACATATGGTGCGGCTGGTGCTGTTGGTTTGCTCTTGTACTATAGTACTACTACTGAAGTGGTGACAACACATCAAATTCATGTGGTGAGTAAGATGCTGCAACTGGGCCCCACTAGGTGCAAGTTTCCATACATGGAGACTTGGTGCTGGGGATTGGTTTTGATGGGTGATGGTATTATCCTATTTTGGCTAACTCTTGTACTGAACTGGTGAAACTTGCCTCTCTCCTTACTTGGTGAAATTTTCCCCTGCCTATGATGCATAGTTCTGAGGCCAATTTCTTTGACTAAGAACAGATACTAAGCATTGATTTTTTTAACTCGATGATGAACCTGGCATATCAACTGTATGCCCTTCTGAGAGTAATCCAATACACTAATGATCTCTCTGTCTTGTCTTTGCATTGTTTTCTTTTTGTTTTATTGTGCAGGAATCAAAATAGGAAGGATTGGAGAAAAGAAGATTGGAGGATAAAGAGATCTAGCTAGATTTTTAGATCTAATTTTTTCTTTTACTTGCTGTAATCTCTCTCTTTCATTTAAACATTTGTAAAAATTATAATTTTTGTATAAATTTATTCTTTTCTATTTCATTTATTAATTGTATTGTTCCATATATGTTGTAATAAAGTAAATATTTTACAATTTCAATTTTTTTCTTTTACAAGACTAGTTACTATTTGTACTCCTGTAGTATGAGGAATATGATTACTTATTTGTAATTTCCTTTTTATTCAAAAGTGTGAAGACATTGTACTATGGTATGATATAAATAAGTTTACCTTACTTTGTATTCTCCTATTCTTTTATTTAACTATTTCTGTATCTTATTTATGAATACTAGTTCAATTCTTTATTTGAAATAACATTATATTAGGGATTTACTTAATATTCATTTTCATTTTCTTAGTTCTATCTATATATATCATTTGGTTAATGAAATTGGAATTATTTCACTTATAAGTAAAGGACTCAACAAAAGTCATGTCGGAATCCATAGCACTTGCACTAACGTTTCCCTCAGAACAAGAGAGACCTCACTCACTCGGTAGCCCTTTTTATTTTGCGCGAAAATTCCCCAGATTTTTTTATGCATGAATGCAATGCACACACATGTGTCCTTTCTAATTCTAGGTGTTAATCATGGGATGTTACATTCAATATAGTAGAAGATGGTGACATGGCCAACAAGTAGAGCTAATCGCCAATAGTGGTGTCATTCATGAGATGTGTTCATAACCAACTGCCGAAAGTCTTCATGTGTTCATCTCTAATCCGAGTCAGGCTTCACCGAGTTGTTGGAGCGTACAATATTCTTGTGTTCCTCGATATACAGAGATGCCAAGGTGGAATTCGGTAGAACTGTGTAGTGTGCTTGAGTGAAAGATTTCCCGTCCCTACATATCACACTACTAGGAAAACGGCTATAGGTAATCCACACATCCGTGGTGCACGTGCTAGTGGTGCCCCACGGGTAAAGTAGGCATGGTGCACTGCCCACAGGTGCCCTACGGCTAACTGCCGTAAGCGTGGCGCACATGGGGGTGGTCCGCCACGCCTATGTGTGGGCCAGGGCACATGTGGCCGCAGCACACATAGTCGTAGTGCACTAGGTTAAGGTGCGCTACGGATGTGCAACTTAGCCGTAGGGCACTCTGGCCTAGTGCGCTACGGGGTTGTGTGTTGCAGCAGCTGGGTCAACTTAGCCGTAGGGAACTCTGTCCTAGTGCCCTACGGCTAAGTGGCCTACACCAACTCTCCCCCCCCCCCTCGTGGATCGCCTTTTTAGGCTTTCTAAAAAATAAAAGAAAATGATAAACACTTCAAAAAATAAAATCATTTCATATGTAGGTAGGTAATGTGGTATAGTTTCTAGGAAAATTAACAAACATGATTTTCCACTTTTTCTGCAAAAAAAAGTCATGCCACAGTAAAATGGCCGTAACTTTTGCATACGATGTCGAAAAAAATCGTATAATATACCAAAATGACGAGAACAAGATTTTGCATCCGCTCGAAACCACCATAGGTGGTTTAGAGATTGTTTAGATTTTCAAATTTCGAAAAGAGTAAAAAGTTACGGTCAAAAAACCGTTTTTTCCTGCAGAAAAAATTGAGGGCAACTTACCCATAGCGCACCACCACCTAGTGCGCTACCCCTATTCCCTCCCTCTTCTCCTTTTCATTCTCCTCCCTCCTCCTTTTCCTTCTCTCTTCTCCTCCTCCTTTTCCTTCTCTCTTCTCCTCCTCCTCCTTTTCCTTCTCCTTCCCTTGCACTGACGACGGCGACGGTGGCCTTCTCCTCCTCCTTGCTCCGGCATCCTCCTCTCCTTGCAGTGAAGATGGCGATGGCGGTGGCGACCTTCTCCTCCTCCTTGCAGTCACGACGGCGAAGACCTCCTTCTCCTTGCGGCCTCCTCCTCCTTGCAGTCACGACGAGCGATGACGAGCTCTAATGACCGCCGACGACGTCCTTCTCCTTGCGGCGACCTCCTCCCTTCTCCAGCCACACCTCCTTCTCCCTCTCTTCCTTGATGCCTGCGAGGAGTAGCACGGCCACGGCCTTCCGCACCTCCCTACGGTGGCAGGTCGTGGCCACGACCACCATGCTCCAGCGAGGCGACACGGCGGCGGCGATGCGGACCCGATTGCTTTTGCAATTCAAAACGAGGGTGTTTTTTGCACTTTTTTTGTTTTTTGAAAAAAACATCAGTGGCGCACCTTTACCCCTACCCGTGGCGCACCTGGTAGTGCGCTACGCCTTCCCCATATAACCGTAGCGCACTAGGGTAGTGCGCTACGGACACTTTTTAGCCATAGCGTATGCTCCATGGCGCACCACTAGTGCGCCACGGATGGGCTTTTTAGGTGCGCCACGAACAGCCCTTTTCCTAGTAGTGTCATTTCTTTCTTTACGAGCATGCCTTTTCCACTCAGTCTCCCCTCATGCCGCGAGTGAGGAAAACCAATCGGCTTAAGGTCAGGAACAAAGTCAACACAAAAATAAATGACCTCCTCTGTTCCATAGCCCTTGGAGATGCTTCCTTCTGGCCTAGCACAGTTATGAACATATTTCTGTAAGACTTCCATGAACCTCTCGAAGGGGAACATATTGTGCACAAATACAGGACCAAGAATGGCAATTTCTTCCACTAGGTGAACCAGGAGATTCGTCATAATATTGAATAAGGATGGTGGGAACACCGACTCAAAACTAATAAGACATTGGACCACATCCTTCTATAACCTTAGCAGAATATCTGGATTGATTACCTTCTAAGATATTGCATTGAGTAATGCACACAACTTCACAATGGGTACTCGAACATTTTTCGGTAGAAGCCCCCTCAATGCATCCGAAAGCCACTACGTCATAATCACGTGACAGTCATGAGACTTCAGGTTTTGGAATTTTTTCACTGCCATATTTATTATCCCTTTTATATTAGATGAGAAGCCAGACGACGCCTTGATACTGTAAAGTACTTCAAAAAAGATTTCCTTCTCTGCTTTGGTAAGAGCATAGATGTGAGACACCCCCGGGATCAGGGCTAAACAAATCCTATACCTTAAGCTGACATAAGCTTAACCTTGAGCTCGAGATCCAGTGAAGAATTCGTAACACAACAGTGACCCGATGATAAAAATTATTACAACAAGCTCATAACTAAGCAAAGAACCAGAGTATTACAAGCACAGTTCACTGACCACAGGGTGTACTCACAAGAATTATGGCTGGTGGAGTTGTTTTGCGAGAAGCTATCTTTGTTTATAAAACAAGAGGGAGAAGAAGCTTGTCTGGTCAGAATATTTTAAAAGGGGATAAGAGAGCGACATCTCCAAAGTATTGATCATCATCTTTGATATCCACCAAATCATCATTATTTGAACCTTAACTAGGATCACCCCCTCGTACCCATGAGGAAGCATCCTTAAGCATACGTTGATCTACCAAGTTTTATGATTAGCTTAATGTTCTGTATGATCTTAGAATTCGTGTCGTGGGAATGGCCACGGCAGATGCTGCAATCGGCAGCGAGTAGTAGAACGAAGGGCAAGGGCAGATAGCCATCTGTGGTGCGAGATAAGGGCGGAGACACAAGGATTTAACCAGGTACGCCCCCCGGAGGGTAAAGACCGACTCCTGCTAGATTGTATTATGGAGAGAGTACAAGGGCGAGCTCGACGACTAGGCGGCGAGTCGCTGGGGTGTATGATGTTACGTGTCCTCTATGCATACCCTAGGTAGGTTTATATAGGCTCACCTCGCTAGGGTTTACAGATCTACAACCGAATTAGTTAAGGATTCAGAGGGTTCTTGACCTAATCCGATTGGGCCTAGCTACACTTCTGGGCCCCCAGCTTCCAGTCGCCTGGGTCCTTGCCAAGTCTCGATCCAGTCGCCGTCATGCATGCCCACTCGCTGGCAGCTTGGGCCAATAGGAAACATCCTGGTGGGTATACCCCGGTCGGCATATCCCCATCAGTAGTCCCCAAGGCCGTCGTTGATTCGTCGCAGGTGTTCGTTGTCAGTCGGAGTATGCGGGTCCAATTCGAACGCCCAGTAGAATCGGTGGTGGACTCCTGAATAAAGGAAAGAACTAGTCATTTTAGTCGCAATAACGGCGACTTAGTCAAATCGCAACTTGGCGAATAGGTCAGCGAGTGATCAGGTAGGCGAATCGTCAAGTCAGCGAGTCAAGTGCATGAAGCTGGACCGCCAGTGCTGGTCAAAGTAGTCGTTGGGTAATCCAACGGTAATATCGGCGTAATTACCGCGCAGTAACAGCTCCCCGAAGATGGCGGGTAGCAACCGCTATATAAGGAGATTGACGGGCGAGGGGAGAACACTTCCCTCACTTCCTCCAATCTCGTGCATTCCCAATTCTCCATTCTGCGCAGCGACCAGAGCGACCCAGAGCGACTCATAACCCCAGATCCTCTAATCGATGGCGCCTCCGATGGAACCATGGGGCAGATCCAAGTGCACGAAAGTGCTATTTAAATCGTTTGAGGAGGCGGGGATCCTCTGCGCCGGGAAATGGCACATCCCCGTGGTTGGAGAGGTACTCCCAGATCCACGTGAGGGAGAGTTCATCCGCTTCACCAGCCACTTAGAGCGGGGGCTCGGATTCCCGACTTCCCTCTTCTTCTGCCGCTGCTGTGCCTACTACGGTATCGAGTCGTCGGACCTAGGGCCGCACAGCATCGAGCAGCTCGCCATGTTCATGGCGTTCTGCGAGTGCTACTTGGGTTGTCGGACATATTTCCCCCTATGGCAAGATCTGTTCCACGGGCGGCTAGACCTTTCAGCTGAAGTCAAAGACGTCCTTTTTTTATCTGATGCTGCCCGCTAAAGCAGCGAATGAGTGGAAGAAGAGTTGGTTTTACGTCACCGAATCGCTACCGGGCAACAAGGTGGCGCTTCCTATGTACTCTGCCGACTGGCCCGAGCCGCGTCGGCTCCAAGTCACCAAACTTCCGTTAGACCAGCGGATGGTCGTCGACGAGATGTTGCAGACCATCCGCAACCTAAAGAAGAAGGGCCTCCAAACCATCAATCTTTATAATAGCTGGCTCGGGCGACGGCTCATGCCTCTGGCCAGTCGCGCCCACTATATGTACGAGTACACGGGCAAGGACGACCCGACAAAGTCCTGCCATGCCGAGTGGAGACTCAACGATTACACCCTTGCCCTAAAGAAGATCACCTTGGCGGATTATCTAGACGCAAAGGCCGGGGTCACTCCTTACACCGCAAAGCACAAAGCCCCAATGGTAAATACTTTCTTTCCTTTAAATTCGGAGTCACAGATTTGCATTCGCGGTTATGCTGATTTGTTTTGTTGTTTGCAGTTGTTCCAGGTGGTGGAAGGTTGGCTCCCGCCCGCAGACGACGAGAATTCGAACTCGTCCAGCGAGGATGAAAGCGAGTCTTCGCCCGACAAGGGCAATGTCAAGAGTGACGGGGGCGGTGATGATGATGATGATGATGATGATGATGACGGTGGCGATGAGGCTGTGGAGGTTGCCGTACCCACGGTTCGCAAAACTCGTGGGCAGCACCAGCGCGAGCTCGAGGCCAGCAAGATCCTCGAGGCTCACGACAAAGACGAGGACAAACTCCCCGAACACACCTCGCGGCACGAAGCTACGCCGTCGAAGAAGAAACCACTGCCACCGAAGAAGAAGAAGAAGAAGAAGAAGAAGCCGGCTAAGCCAGTATCACCGCCTCTGTCCGCGAGTAGCTCCGATGCTACCAGCGCAGCCGAGGAAGCTAAAGCTGATGCACCGGTGCATGCGACCGCGGCGACCGGTGCGACCATTGCGGAAGACGAGATGCCATTGGCATTGCTACCACCGCCCTTCATCCCAGTTACCGGTCCCGTGGCTGCTCCAACCACAGGGACCTCGCCGCCGAGGGGAGCTCCCACGGCGATCGCCACTGAACCTCCTGACGTGGCCTCGTCCACGAATAAGCCATCGGTGTCTTGGGCGCAGAGTGTTTTCGAGACGGGCCTCAGTCGGAAACTGGGGCCAGAGTTGGAGAAGCCGGCCAGCATTCGTACTGGCCTACGTTTTATCCCAGTCGCCAAGTGAGTGTTTCTCAATCTTTTCATTTGTCTGCTTGATTTATGTATGACTGGCGAGTTTACTGACGGAGTTGTTCCGCAGGACTGGAGAGAAGAAGATAGGTCACCCTTCGGTGGCCAAGGTTCCATCGGGTGGCGTGGAGGCACCAGTCGACTCTTCGAAGAAGAGGAAGGGCGACAAAGTCGAGGTGCCTGCTGAAGGCGCAAAGAAAGCAAAGGGCGACGAGGTCATCACAATTTTGGACGAGCCGGCGGTAGCCCCAAGCGAGGCTCCAATTGCAGTGGACGCAGCCCCGAGGGCCATGGTGGACACATAGTCGCAGCGGCAGAGCCCTTGGCCTCGGTTGGGGTGACAGGCCCACCTTCGAGTGGTGCAGGAGCCGTGGTGGTGACGTTCCCTCACTTTGTAGCGAGGGCCTCCATGACGAGTGCATCGGTGCCGTCGAGCCAATTTCCCGAGACCGCCGGTACGGAGGTCAAGCAGCATCGCGGGCGTACTCCATTCGTGCTCCCATTGGTGGATGCAATGGATCCTCACGGCATGCTAGGCGCCGCCATCCAGGTATGTCCAGTCCTCGAGGATCGGTCCACTAAATTTCAGTGGTCGGATTCTTATTGTTTTTCGAGTCCAGTCCCCGAGTGGCTGGTCGCTGAATTTCAGAGGCTAGTCACTTAGGATTTTCGCTGCCCAGTCCCCGAGTGGCTAGTCGCTGAATTTCAACGGCTAGGCACTTAGGAGTTTTTTCGCTATCCAGTCTCCGAGTGGCTAGTCGCTGAATTTCAACGGCTAGGCACTTAGGATTTTCGTTGCTGACGCTTCCATGGTTGCGCAGGGCCTGCAGCGCGAGTCGGCGGAGCGGCTTGCAGCTAGGGAACGTGTGGAGAGGGAACTCCTCGTTGTTCGGGACAAGAACGAGCAGCTTCGAGCAACTGCGGGTGAGTGTTCGTCGTGCTTGATGCTGGTCATAAACTTGTTCTTCTCGTAATCATAGTGTTGTTGATGCAGAGGATAGTGCAGCCGCGATGGAGAAGGCTTGTTAGGGCCTTGTTCTGGCGAGTGAATTGACGTCTGCACAGTCATCCTTGAGCGCCGCGGAGAAACGAATCGCCGACCTGGAGCGTGAGCTCAAGGAGGAAAAGGCGGAGGCGACCTCGTCGGATGGACGGGCCAAGGCAGCCATTGCTTCTGCTGCTGAGGAGCGGAATATGTCAGACGCGCTCGTCGCCGAGCTACAGGATGACCTCTCCGGTCTTCAGGATTTCATCACAGAGCGTTGTCGCCCGTTGATTGGTGAGTTTTTCTTTGGCAAGTCCCCGAGCGTGTGGGTCGCATTATTTTGCTGGAGCCTCCCTTATTATTTTATTGTGTGTTGCAGGCCTGATTACCGATAATGTCGAAGAAGCGCATTCGTACGATGCGCGGCAATGCGTCACCACTCTGGTTGATTCTGCCGCGCTGTCAGCGACCTGCATCCGGGCGTATCTGCAGGAGATCTCGCCCACAGAGGTGATTCCTAGTGACCTCGTCGAGGTTTGGCGCTATCTGGAGAAGGCCCCAGCGGTTGTGGACTTCATGACGCGGTCGTCCTTCCGTCGTGGTGCGGCGACTGCGCTGAGCCTTGGGCTCGCGCATTTTCCTGACGACTTCGACCTTGACGATGTCACGAGCGGGTACCCTTCGTCGACGGGCGCAGTTGAAATCGCCGAAGTGCTGAAGCTGACAGAGCGGACTGCAGTGTACGCCGACCAGGTGTGGGCGATGGGCAACCTCTCATTCCTTACCAAGAAACGGTCGTCGCCCCGAACGACCCCGAGCCGGTGCACCACGACTTCAAGGTGGAGCAGCCGTTTCGTGCGGCCATGGCGGGTGAGCTCACGATGTACCCGTCGAATCTGTGGATTCCTTTTATCCGTTGTTGCAAGGGTGGTGGCGCCTCGTGTCGAAGCCTGCGGAGTAGAATAGTTTGCCGATCGGCGTTAGTTAGGATAAGAGTGTCATTACCCTTGTAAGCGAACAAATTTTGCCGCTTGAAGGAATGTAAGCATGCTTTTGCCAATGTTTTGTGTTTTGATTGTTGGTTGTGCGAGTCCCCGAGCGCGTCCACCCTTTTATGGGGTTAACCTCGTTTTTATGTGTTGTTCAAACTGTTAATAAGTTAAAGTCGACTCGCCATGGCTTGGAAAGCCAGTTGCGTGGCGACTCCAAGGGGTGCACTGTACTTAGCCGTTTTCCCGGGCGCGAACAGGGTCAGGTGGCTGAGTCCCCAACCGTGGTACTTGGCGGTTCTAGTCGCAAGCCCGAGGTAGGTGAGGACGGGGCGCATTGTGTTAGGCACGTCACTCCACCTGATCCGTAGGACCAGTCGCGTGGCGAGTCCAGAACGAGCACTCATACTTGGCGTTTTTCCCTGGTCACTCCTATTTGGACTGGCGTCAGTCCCCGAGCGTGGTACTTTGCCGTTCGAGTCGCTGTGCCAAGGATGTGGAGGACTGGGTCGCTGTGAGAAGCGAATGCAGTTGTCTTGGATCGGAAAGCTAGTCGAGCGAGGCGACTCTTATGGGGCTCCGGGTTGGCTTTTTTCGTGGACGATACAAGGCCTGAATTCTTTAGTGCCCTCGTGTCGCACTACTTGGCTGTGCCTGTCGCAAAACCAATGGTTAACTTCTGCGAGTAGGATAGCACTGTTATTACGAGTGCGAGTGGCACAAGATACGGAGAGTGGACACATGTTGTGCGAATCGATCTGCTTTATTTCATAGAGGGTAGGAGGTACAAGTCTGGAGTTCTAGGAGTAGAACTTTTGTAGGAGGTTTACATTCCATGGCTGCTTGACGTCGAGTTTTCTGTCGCCTTGGACGTCGACGAGGTAGTAGGCGTCGTTGCCCAGGACTTGCCCGATGGCGAATGGTCCCTCCCAGCGGGAGAGTTTATGCATGCCCTTCTTGTCCTGGATCAGACGCAGTACCAGGTCGCCTTCCTCGAAGGTGCGGGTCCGTACTCGCCGACTGTGGTAGCGGCGGAGCCCTTGCTGGTAGATGGCAGTGCGGGAGCGAGCTAGGTCGCATGCTTCGTCGAGCTGGTCGACTCTGTCTTGGCGTGCGAGCTCGTTGTCGGCCTCCACGTAGTTGACCACCCGATGCGAGTCGTGCTCGAGGTCGGTTGGCATCACGGCCTCGGTACCGTACACCATGAAGAAGGGGGTGAATCCCGTCAACCTGTTGGCAGAGGTGCGGATGCCCCAGATGACGGAGGGGAGCTCTTCGACCCAACACCCAGGAGTTCGCTCTAGTGGAACTTGTAGTCGCGGCTTCAGGCCATGGAGGATGCTCTGGTTGGCGCGTTCCGCCTGGCCGTTGGACTCTGGGTGGGCGACTGAGGCGAGGTCGAGTCAAATATTGTGCTCCTCGTAGAATTCGGCCATGGCTCCTTTGGCGAAGTTGGTGCCGTTGTCTGTGATGATGCTGTTCAGGAACCCGTAGCGATAGATGAGCTCGCGTAGGAACTCTGTGGCGGTCTTCCCGTCGCAATTGCGGACTGGCCTGGCCTCCACCCATTTTGTGAATTTTTCGACCGCGATTAGGAGGTGGGTGAAACCAGAGGCGGCCTTTTTAAGGGGCCTACCATGTCCATGCCCCATACGGCAAATGGCCAGGTGATGGGGATGGTCTTGAGCGCCGAGCTTGGTACGTGAGTCTGGCTGGCGTATTTCTGGCACCCAACACAGCGTTGGATGATGTCGACCGCGTCGGCGTGTGCGGTGAGCCAGTAGAAGCCATGTCGCATGGCCTTGCAACTAGGGAGCGGGCTCCAGCGTGGTGTCCGCAGTCGCCAGCGTGGATGTCCTGGAGGATCTTGCGTCCTTCTGCGGGTTGGACGTGTCGTTGGAACACGCCGGTCACGCTGCGCTTGTGGAGCTCGCTGTTGATGATGACGAAGGATTTGCAGCGGCGTGCTATCATCCGGGCCTCCGTCTCATCAGCGGGTAGGGTGCCTCCCTTCAGGTAGGCGACGTATGGCGCCGTCCAGTTGCTTGGCTCAGCGATCATTGCGACCAGGGATACGTCTGGTTGCAGCGGAATGTCGATATCCCTCGGGAGAGAGACGGAAATTTTGGTGATGGTGTCGAGGAAGATGCCTGCGGGTGGTGCGAGTCGAGCCGATCCAATGCGGGAGAGCTCATGGGCCTCTTTGTTCTTCCGCCTATCAATACACTCGACGGAGTAGCCTGCGAAGTGGCCTCCCAGCTGGTCCACTGCTTGGCGGTATGCCGCCATGGTGGGGGAGACTGCATCGCAGGTGCCAGCGACTTGCCCGGCGACGAGGTCAGAGTTGCCGTAGCAGCGCAGACGATTGATGTTCATCTCCTTGGCTGCTCGCATGTCGTCGAGTAGCGCCTCGTACTCGGCCATTTGTTGGTGCAGGGGGTGAAGTCGAGGTACAGGATGTAGCGTAACTTGTCGTCCTTTGGAGATATGAGTACGATCCCTGCCCCTGCACCATCTGCATTCTTGGAGCCATCAAAGTGTAGGCTCCAGTAATGGAGGTATGGTAGTTTATCTGGCTGCTGGGCCTCCTCCCAGTCGGCGAGAAAATCTGCGAGAGCCTGCAACTTGATCGCCTTGCGTGGCTCGTACCTGATGGTGTGGACTCCGATCTCAACGGCCCACTTGGCGACTCGCCCGGTCGCCTCACGGTTGCAGATGATGTCCTGCAATGGTGCTGAGGATACGACCGTTATTGGGTGCTCCTGGAAGTAGTGCGGCAGTCGCCGCTGGGCTCTGAAGACCTCATATACCAATTTTTGGTACCGCGGGTAGCGCTGGCGCGACTCGGTGAGGACTTCGCTGATGTAGTATACAGGTCGCTGCACCGGGCGCTCCTTGCCTTCCTGTGGTCATTCGACGACCATGACGGCGCCGACGACTCGCTTGGAGGCCGCGACGTAGACGAGCATGGGCTCCTTGTCGACGGGAGCGGCGAGTAGTGGTACCGCGAGTAGCATCTCCTTGAGAGCGTGGAGCGTGTCGTCTGCCTCCTTGTCCCACTAAAAGGTGGGGTTCTTGCGCATTAGGCGGTAGAGGGGCATCGCCTTCTCGCCTAGCCGAGGGATGAAGCTACTGAGAGCCGCGACTCGCCCAGCCAACTTCTGGACGTCGGGCAGGCACTCGGGTCTGCCGAGCCGGGAGATCGTGTTGATCTTGGCGGGGTTCGCCTCGATCCCACGCTTGGAGACGACGTACCCCAGCAGCTATCCAGTAGGTACACCGAAGGTGCACTTTCCTGGGTTTAGCTTTATCTTGTACCTCCGCAGGTTAGCGAAGGTTTCCGCCAGGTCGGCAAGTATGTCACCCTGGCGAGTGGATTTTACCACCATGTCGTCGATGTAGACGTGGATGTTGCGGCCGATTTGGCTTGCAAGGCACTCCTGCATGCACCTCTGGTAGGTCGCCCCGGCGTTCTTGAGGCCGAAGGTCATGGCGGTGTAGCAGAAGGCTCCGAATGGCATGATGAACGCCGTCTTCTCCTCGTCCTCGACTGCCATTTTGATCTGGTTGTACCCAGAGTAGGAGTCAAGGAAGCATAGCGACTCCGAGCCTGCGGTCGAGTCGATGATTTGGTCGATCCGCGGGAGGACGAACTGCTCCTTCGGGAAGGCGCTGTTGAGGTTTGTGTAGTCGATACACATTCTCCAGGTCCCATTTATCTTCTCGACTAGGACTGGGTTTGCCAACCACTTGGAATATTTGATTGGCCGGATGAAGCCTGCAGCGAGAAGACGCTGCACCTCCTCGGCGATTGTTCGGCGGCGCTCTTCATTGAAGGGCCGCAGCAACTACTTGACGGGTCGCGCTTTAGGGTCGGTGTTGATTTTGTGCTCAGCGAGTTCCCTCAGGACACCAGGCATGTCGGATGGCTTCCATGCGAAGATGTCGCGATTCTCACATACGAAGTCGATCAGCGTGCCTTCCTATGCTAGGCTCATGCCCATTCCGATCGTCACCGTCTGGCTAGAGTCGCCTGGGACCAGCTCGACGGTGCGAGTGTGTGTCGTTGCCTCGAAGGCGGTGGAGCCGCCACCCTCCGAGTTAGGCTTCTTGAGTATGCTGGGGTCGTCATTATTGACCCCGCTCGCGTACTTGGCGAGCTCTTCTGCGTGGTTGGCTTCTGCAGCTATGACGGTGTCGGTGTGCTCAGCGCCTTTGGTCTCGCACTCTGCATCCATGTCGGGGTCGCGATGGACAGTGATGATGCCGCACGGCCCGGGGAGCTTCATCGCGTTGTACGCGTAGTGTCGGCGCTGCCATGAATTTGGCGAACGCCTGACGCCCCAGGACGCAGTGGTAGGTCATGTTGAACGGCACCAGCTCGAAGATGATCCACTCGGTGCAGAAGTACACTGGTGTGCCGAAGGTGATTGGCAGCATCAACTTGCCAATCGGGTACGCCTTCCGACCAGGGACGATGCCGTGGAAGGTGGTGTAGGTCATCTCGATCATCGACTGCGGGGTCCGCAGTCACCTGAACGTGTCTAGGTACAGATTGTTGATGGAGCTGCCGCCGTCCATCAGTGTCTTGGGGAGCCAGTAGTCTCCCACCTTGGGTTTGACCACCAGGGCGACTCGGCCAGGATATTCGATCTGTGGCGAGTGGTCCTCGCGGTTCTAGGTGATTTGTTGCTCGGACCAGTTGAGGAATTGGGGGATGTCGACCTGGGATACTGCGTTGACGGCGACAACACGGGTGATGACCTTCTTCTCGCGCTCCGTGTTGAAGACGGTGAAGGTGTGAAGCGAGCCAGCGTCGTTGCCGAATTTCCTGCCGTTTGGCAGATGGTTGTCGGGGTCTTCCCTTGTGCGTCGTGCCTTCTCGATCTCCCTCAGGGAGTGGCAGTCGACGGTCATGTGCGTGGCGGGTTTCCCCTCCCTGTTGTGGAACACACAGGGCTGGTTGAGGAGATCTGCAGGGTCGAACCTCAGTTTTGCCTTGTAGTTATCGTCGTCGCGGCGTTGGCCTCCGTCATGGCGAAAGCTCCTGGGCTTGCGTGGAGAGTACCCGGCGTTGGCGACGAAGTCGACTCGCCCGTCACCGCGGCGCTTGCCGGTGAGGCGAGTGTTGCTATATCGTATCTCGGGTCGTCTCCCGTTGTCGTGGACGCTCATGCGGCGATACCCTCCCGACTCGTCGTCGATTTCTTGGTTTGGGTCCTCCTCCGCATACCGCTTGGTGATCTGAAGGAGGTCCGGTATGTTGTCGAGTGTTTTGTACACCCTCTTGAGTTTGGCGACCAAGGGATCGTAGCGGCACGAGGTTTTGAAGCAGTGGATTGCGGTGTCCGGGTGGATTTCGGCCGCGTTGTACCACAGGTCTTGCCACCGTTGGACCCAGCTGCGGGTCGACTCACGGGGTCCCTGGACGCATCGCTCCATGTCCTCGATGGTGGTGGCGCGGGTGTAGGAGCCCTCAAAGTGCCTGACGAAGGTGTCGCGCATTTCCTCCCAGGAGTCGATGCTGTCTGTGGGGAGGGTGTTGATCCATTGTCGGCACGCTCCATCCATCATCAGGGGGAGGTAGCGAGCGGCAAGCAGATCGGTGTGGTCGGGGATTCCCATCGCCATGAGGTACGTGTCCAGCCACACGGACGGGTCGTACGAGGGGTCATACTTCTCAATCTCCTTCGGCGCCTTGAAGTTCGCCGGGTATTTTTCGCCTCAGATCATCGGTCCGAAGCACTGGGGTCTGACTCGGCTCAGCGATCCCCTTGGTTCGCCCTCGCGGTAGTTGGTGAGGGTATGACTCAAGTCGTCGGGCTGGCGTGCGCGCCAGCTCTGGTTGTTGATGATGTGGGTGCGCGCGTCAACTAGCTGCCCGTTGGTGGAGACTGCCGCATGTGCGGGTCGGTGTTGGAGCTGCAGGGCCTCGGGTGGTGGGAAGTTGAGGGTGTTTGTCGCCATTGGGCGGCCGCTCGCGGCCACCGTGCTGCCTGAAGAGCGCGAGTACATGCGACCCTGTGAGTCGGCTCTCGCGTTTTGTTGCTCGACGGCCTTGGCGAGTAGAGCCTTGGCGTACTGGATCTGCAGGGCACCTTCCCCGGTCACGTTGATGTTATCGACCGTGGCTCGGCTCGTGACGACGTTATCCTTCGGGGTGGAGAACAGTGGGAGGCCATTCGCGTCTCGCTCCCGCGAGGAGACCAGGATCCTTGGTTGATCCTGGGAGGCATGTGGCCAGGTGGTGGTGGTAGGGCGCCATTGGCCGTCGCGCCTGGTGGTGGCCGAGAGCTCCCTCCTGGCGGCGCATTCTCGCAGATCGCGCGCTCGTCTATATGGGCCGGGTCGTTTTCGTCATCGAAGTTCAGGGCGCGGCCCTGAACGGTGGGGTTCAGGCGTGACCTGATACGGAGTTGCTGGTAGCGCAAAAGCTCATGTGCCATCACCTTCTCGAGGCAAAATTTTTCGCGCTCGGCCTGTTCCTTGCGGACCGCCTCCTCCAACCGTAGGAGGAGTTCCTCGACCTCCGTCGCTGTCGCGGTCAGCAGGATCGGCGTGGAGAAGGGGTCTGGCGGGGCGTCGGCGCCATTCGCCATGTAGGCCGCCACGTTGCGATCAGATCCGACATGGAGGTCGCCGGAGTTCTCCGACCCGGAGTCAAAGTCGAAGATCCCAAGAATAGAGGGGTCCTCGAAGTCTCCCATGTTGGAGACCTGGGTGATGGAGCCCATGGGTGACGTGGTGATGATGGATCCGGCGGCCGATGCCAGGGTCGCCGAGTCGGCGTCGTTGTTGAGGGCCAAGTCGTCTGCAACCATGGTGGTTTCGGCCACGTTGTTGTTGGCCGAGTCGTACTCGGAGGCAAGGCGGTGGATGGTGCGGACCTGACTCTCAGAGAGCCGGTCGTGTGGTGGCAACTCGCAGATGCGAGCCGAGTCCTCCGAGACGATGATGTCAGTGAATCCGACAAAGAGGCTGATCGTGCCGACCGGCATGATCACGTTGTGCGTGACGGGGCATGCTGCCGGGATGTAGCTGCTCGGAAATATCTGGAGGATCTCGCTGATCTTGATCATGCGGACGGTGGCGATCATCTCGTTGATGGGCAGATTGGATCTCACCGCAGACCACCGGCCTCACCGGCCAGGCCCAATGGTGGGCGCCACTATCGTGGGAATGGCCACGACAGATGCTGCAATCGGCAGCGAGTAGTAGAACGAAGGGCAAGGGTGGCCAGCCATCTGCGGTGCGATATGAGGACGGAGACACAGGGATTTACCCAGGTTCGGCCCCCCGGAGGGTAAAGACCTACTCCTGCTAGATTGTATTATGGAGAGAGTACAAGGGCGAGCTCGACGACTAGGCGGCGAGTCGCTGCGGTGTATGATGGAACGTGTCCTCTATGCGTACCCTAGGGAGGTTTATATAGGCTCACCTCGCTAGGGTTTACAGATCTACAACCAAATTAGTTAAGGATTCGGAGGGTTCTTGACCTAAGCCGACTAGGCCTAGCTACACTTCTGGGCCCCCAGCTTCCAGTTGCCTGGGTCTTTGTCAAGTCTCGATCCAGTCGCCGTCCTGCAGGCCCACTCGCTGGCAGCTTGGGCCAATAGGAAACGTCCTGCTGGGTATACCCCGGTTGGCATATCCCCATCAATTCGGTCACCAAGCATTCATAACCGTGAACATGGCTTATCGAAAAGATTTAACCCTGCAGGGGTGTACAACTTTACCCACACGTACTAACCGACTCTTAATGCCAGAATCATTAGCCCTCTTCCTTAGAAGGTTGGCAGAGGGTGGTTAGACACAACCTTTACCTTGTTGTCGTCAATACCATGACTCACACCCTAAGGATGGTTGCGTCGTAATGGGTCAAATCTCAAACCAGGTCCCTAGAGATGTGAGGGAAGGTTGGTTCATGATGGTGGCTCAGTTGATGTAGAACCTGTTGGGAAACCCCAAGAGCAAGGTATGATGAGCACAGCAGCAAGTTTTCCCTCAGTTGTGAAACCAAGGTTATCGAACCACTAGGAGAAAGAAACAACTTCCGAAGGTGTTGCTAGAAACGTGGAACCTGCACAACACAACCAAAATACTTTGCCCCAACTTACAGTGAGGTTATCAAGCTCATTGGTTTTGCTAAAAACAAAGGATTAAACGTATAGTGTGGAAGATAGTAATTGCTTATAGTAATTGCAGAAAGTAAACAGTAGATAGTACATTGAATATCAGTGGGAAGGAATTAATGGACCGGGGTCCATAGTTCACTAGAGGTTTTTCTCCATAAGATAAATAACATGTTGGGTGAACAGATTATAGTGTGGAGGAGTTCTGTGATGGGTGCGCCATCGGCAAGCAGCACCGCACGTAGTTCCCAAGGTCGACAGCGTTTCAAGCACATAAGCCATTGGAGCTGGTCCACATGGATCTGTGCGGTCTGATCACACCTCCAACCGCAGGTGGTAAGAAGTACTTTCTGCTCCTCGTCGATGATCACTCGCGGTACATGTGGCTGGAGCTGATCAGGTGGAAGGACAAGGCCCTTTTCTTCTTCAAGAAGGTGAAGGCCTTGGCAGAGAACGAGCACAGGAAGTAAACTGCTTGCGTACAGATCGGACTATGGCGCCAAGTTCAATTCTGTAGATTTTACTAAATTCTGCAAGGATAACGGAGTCGGACACTTCACCACGGCGTCATACACTCCCTAGGAGAATGGCATGGTGGAACAGAGGAATCAAACTGTCGTGGAGATGGCCATGTGCCTGCTCAAAGCAATGGCGATGCCTGGACCGTTCTGGGGAGAGGTGGTGAAAATCGTTGTCTATCTGCTGAACTGAGCACCGTCAAGGAGTCCCAGTGGTGTCACTCCGTACGAGGCTTGGCATGGCAGGAAGCCCAACGTACAACACCTGCGCACCTTCGGATGCACAACACACCTGAAGAAGCTGGGTCTTGTCCTGCACAAGCTCGTCGATCCCTCCATGCCGGGCATCTTCGTAGGGTACGACGAGGGCGCCAAAGCCTACCACGTCTACGACCCTTTCAGCAAGGGCATCTTCGTAACCGACAACGTTGCGTTCGAGGAATGGTGTGTGTGGAGTTGGAACGTGACAAGGGACGATGAAGGGCTCACTACACCAGCAACCTTCACCGTGGAGTACACCATCGAGCACGAGGTGGATACGCAGGCGCAAGATCCTGTCGCAATAGGCACTGCTAGTTCAGATGCAGGAGCGGGCTCAGAATTTGAACCTGGCGGTGGCAAACCAGTGCGTGGCTCGGCATCACCATTGACGCCAGTCACCGAATTTGCCACCCCCCAGCCACGACAGCAACCTCGACACTGACTTAGGCGGGCCTCACCGCTACCGGCACGTTGTGAATCTCTATGATACCACGCTGCAATGGAGTAGGAGAAGACTCTCGGGCTAATCACGGCATAGGAGCCTGCAAGCCTCTAAGACACACTGGTTGATCCATCTTGGCGCTGCGCAATGGAGGATGAACTGAAGTCCATCGAAGACAACTCCACCTGGTCACCGTCCTAGCTGCCTAAAGGACACCACGCCATTAGCATGAAGTGGGTCTTTAAAGCCAAAAGAGATCCAACCTTGTGATCACAGGAAGCAATACTGGCGAGATCATCAAGTTCAAGGAACAAATGAAACAGATGAGTGATCTCGGTCTCCTGAGCTACTACTTGGGGATCGAGGTTCAGCAGCGACCGGGCGAGATCACGCTGACGCGGACATCGTACACTAGGAAGATTCTGGAGCGGGCAGGACTGAGTACCTGCAACCCCTGCAACACGCCCATGGAGCAGCGCCTGTAGCTGCGGAAGGTGGTCGACGGCACCATCGTCGATGCAACGGAGTTCAGGAGTATGATCGGTAACCTTCGCTACCTTGTCAACACTCAACCTGACATCGCTCATGCCCTATGCGTTGTGAGCAGACACATGGAGGTGCCGGGCAAGGAGCAGCGGGCGGCGGTCAAACAGATCCCGCGCTACCTCCATGGCACGCAGGACTTTGGCTGCCGCTATGTACACTGGGAAACGATGCAGCTCGTTGTCTTTAGCGACAGCAACCATGCCGGAGACATCAACGATCACAAGAGCGCCACAGGCTTCGTGTTCTTCTTCAACAACAATCTGATCTCGTGGTGCTCACATAAGAAAGGAGGAGTCGCGACCTCCTCCTGCGAAGCTGAGTATGTTGATGTGGCGGCAGCAGCGTGCCAGGGTGTGTGGGTGAACAGGCTGATCGGCGAGCTCGCGACAAGGAGCAGCCGAAGTTCAAGCTCTTCATCGACAACAAGTCCACCATCGCACTGTGCAAGAATCTGGTGCATCATAGCCGTAGCAAGCACATTGACACCAAGTTCCACTACACGTGTGAACAAGTTGAAGACGGTTTGCTGGAGGTCAAACATGTGATCACGGAGGAGCAACTTGCATACATCCTCACCAAGGCCCTAGGCCGCAACAAATTCGTCGATTTTTGTCAGAGGATCAGCGTCCTAAAGATCAAGCAGCAGGTTTGAGGGGGAGAAATGTTGTTCAAAACTTCAGCTTTCCTGGTCGAGTTTGAACCCGATGCTAGTTTGGCCGTTGTGACACACGGTACTAGGTTCAGTTAGGTTTAGTTAGGACTTAGTTTTTGTCAGCTAGATTTCAGCTCTTTCTATTTTGCGTGGACGCGGTTTGTGCGAGTCACGCCGTCGTAGTAGGATCGAGTTGAGCGATCTCCGGACGTGGGATGGCACGTTTAGGTAGTGGAGTAGCTCCATGATCAAGCACTATAATAAAAGAATGAAATAAATTAGAAACACAGTACACTGCACCAAATATCTATCTCTGCTTGTTCTTCCGTTCGTTAGAAAGTTCAGAGATCGAGAGCGAGAGCACAACCACAAGCAAGGCGCACTATAAATTTTGCACAGAGGATGGGCTCGAGGAGCTCGTGTCATGGACATGGATGGAGCCTGGCGAGAAAGATGCGGACTAGCAGAGCACCTTCATGGTCCGCCACCTCTCTGCCTCCAACCTCGCCGACCGCTAGAGGATGTATGGATTCAGTAGTTTATATTCAATATGTGTTTCCACGGGCTGCGTACACTTTAATTATTTGTTAATGGTTAATTAAGAATTTAATAATGGCCATCGTTCCCTTATTTATGAAGAGGTACCGAACGATTTCAGCTGTTGTTGTGTTTAAGTTTGGGAGAGGGCGGAACACGGAAGCATAAGTGTTTGTTATGATTTTGTGATTTCCCTTGCTATTGATCTATCATCTCAAATTTTCTAGTAAACTGAAGCTCAAAGACAGGCCCATGACAGAACTTGTCGGTTAGCTGGATACACGAGCTTCTCTAAAAGAAACAGCTGACGAAGTGATGATGCCATCTCCGACACCAGGAGAATAGCAGCGTATAGATCAAGGTACTAGTAAGTTGGATAACCACCATGGAAAGAATGAATAAAACTGCCAACCGTGTGAGTTTTCTCGACATGACTTTCTCGTTTGGTCCCGATAGGGAAATACCAGGATGGACATGTTTGGTGGTAGTATCAGGTTGGTTCCACATAGGTATTTTTTATCTCTCTCTGTTAGTCGACAATTGTATCGAGTATTTATAGGTTTGTTATTGCATGGTGCACCGCCGCTTCAGTCCACCATACATATGTAGACGAAAGCCGCCGAATTCTAAGTCTCGCCGTGTACTAGCCTCAGTACTAACCACTCTCTTTTTCCTTTGCCATTTGTCGGCACCCCTTTTGTTTTAGCAGGTTTGAGATCGACGTCGTTAGCACAGTTACCCTTCCGGCTTGGACTTGGAAGGGTTATGGATGCCATTGGTTATTTTTCAGGGCTCTTAGCCCTATTTGCATCTTGTCCATCCTCGGACGTCGTATCATTTTCAAGGTGATTTGGAT
Organism: Avena sativa; assembly: GCA_916181665.1. Taxonomy (NCBI): domain Eukaryota; kingdom Viridiplantae; phylum Streptophyta; class Magnoliopsida; order Poales; family Poaceae; genus Avena; species Avena sativa. The sequence goes on from OV702280.1 coordinate 434,945,182, forward strand.
CTTTGTACCATATACCTGTATTCCTGACTCTTTGAGTCGTTGTTATATATATATATATATATATATATATATATATATGTTTTGTGAATTCCATCGTGGACTATTGTGTAATGATATTACTTCGTTTTCTACCCGCATGAAAGTATCTGGTGGGCACCTTTGAATCGTTTCAAAGCGGGTTTGGCGGAAATCACTAAAACTTGCATAGGGCCGATCCGAGGGTGTTACAGTATGGGTATACTATCAATCCTATTAAGCCATGCGCTAGGGTCTCATATACACCCACCCTTAGAAGAACGACGCCCTCGTCGATCAACCAGAAGCCAGGAACTCCTCCTCTTGGCATACGTATGTGCGTCCAATGCAGGCACATGTCTCGTGCCGTATTCACTCTGAGCCACACGCGCCATGCTCCACATGTCCGCCATTGACCCGCACACGCACATGTAACCGCGAGGGTCGACTCTGATACCACTTGTAACACCCCGGCCTCTCCGGACCAGCAGTTGTCACTCCTGGCAGCTCAATATGATCACTAGAATAACCTCGCAGGCCAATGATGACCCACAAGTATAGGGGACCGCAATAGTCTTTGAGGGTAGTAAAGCCCAATTTATTGATTCGACACAAGGGGAGCCAAAGAATATTTATAAGCCTTAACAACTGAGTTGTTAATTCAGCTGCACCTAGAAATAGTCTTGCTCATAATAGTTTATCAGTAGCAACAGTTTTATAGTAGCAATAGCAAATAAAGGAAGTAGTAACAATAGTAGCAAACAACAGGATGTGAGTGCGGTAGGCATAGGGATGGATAGACGGGCGTTGCATGGACAAGACTATTCATGTAATATCAATATCAAGGGAATTTGCAGATAAATAAGATAAAGCATCCAAGTACTAAGTAATCATAGGCATGTGTTCCATATATAGTCATATGTGCTCGCAATGAGAACTTGCACAACATCTTTTGTCTTGCCAGCCCGTTGCAGCGGGGCCTCAAGGGAATCTACTGGCAATTAACGTACTCTTTTTAATAAAGTACCGGAGCAAAGCATTAACACTCCATGAACACACGTGATCCTCGTATCACATCCATACCCTCCGGTTATCCCAATTTCTATCACTTCGGGGCCTCGGGTTCCGGACAATGATATGTGTAAACAACTTGCAGGTAAGATCATAAACAATAATATCATCATGAATCAATAACATGTTTAGATTTGAGATCATGGCACTCGGGCCCTAGTGACAAGCATTAAGCATAACAAGTTGCAACAATGTCAAAAAGCACTAACAATAGATACTAGGCACTATGTCCTAACAATCTTATGAAATTACATGATAGATCTCATCCAATCCCTACCATCCCCATAGCCTACATCGGGGGATTACTCACTCATGGATGGGGGAAACATGGATGGTTGATGGAGATACGTTGATGATGATGTTGGCGATGATCTCCTCCAATTCCCCATCCCGGTAGGGTGCCAGAACGGAGTTTCTGGTTCAGAATCGCGGTTTCTGATAGTGGCGGCGTAGCGGAACTCTATCTGGAAAAACGTCAAATTCCCCTGTGTTTTTTAGGTTAGAGGGCTTATGTAGGCGGAAGAAGAGGTCGAGGGGGTGACCGAGGTGGCCACACCACCCCCTGGCGCGGCTTGGCCTGGCCCGCGCCCCCAGGTGGTGTGCGCCCCTCGTGGCCCTTCTTTGTCCCGTCTTCTGACTTTGTGAGTCTTCTGGTAAAATAGGAGTTTTGCGATAATTTCCAAAATATTTCCTGAAAGTTGATTTTCTACACAAAAACAAGACACCAAAGCAATTCTACTGAAAACAGCGTCAGTCCGTGTTAGTTATATCCAAATCACACAAATTAGAGGAGAAACAATAGCAAAAGTGTTCGGGAAAATAGATACGTTTTGTACGTATCAGCCAACACTAGTATTTTCTGCGCACTTTTTCCTCACTCATGTGCACCCGTTACCCACTTCCCAGTCGGACACCCATTGTCAAATTACTCCAGGCCAAGCAACCTTAACCTTACAGTTCTTTTCAGATGAGCTTTCGAAAAAAGTTGTAACTTGTTAGTATGGGTATTCTATCAATCCTATTAAGTCATGTGTCAAGGTCTCGCATGGGATCTCAGATACACCTATGTATCGAGCTGCTAAAGTACCATGGCTCAAATCTATTATTCAATTAATTGTCGCACATGTTATAAGTTGCTTCCAATTGACTGTTGGCATGTGTGAAGATATGAGGAAATCAATTGCTAATCATTGGTGTGGAGTGGAAGATGGAAAAAATAAGCTTCATTGGCGTTCTTGGAAGTGGTTAACGACACCCAAAGATTAGGGAGGTATGGGTTTTCGTGACCTTGAGATCTTTAGTCAAGCTATGTTGGGTCGGTAGTGTTAGAGACTCTTAACCGATCCTGACTCCATATGCACTCGTGTGCTCAAGGCAAGATATCATCCAGACTATGATTTTTGAAATGATCCAAGCCCTAGATCAACCTCTTATACTTGGCGTAGTATTCTTTTTGGCAAACAATTGTAAACGAAGGGTATTAGATAGGGTATTGGTTATGTCATGAATACAAGGATCCTAGATAATAATAGGATTATAGGACTATCTCTTAACCTGCTGCCACTAGAGGAAAAAGGGCTATCCGTTCGCGACCCCTCGGAGCATTAGTCCCGGTTGCGCCACCAACCGGGACTAATGCTGGCACGCATCCCGGTTGGAGCGGGCACGGAGCCAGGGGCATGCGTACCGGTTGGTAAGGGGGCATGCGTCCCGGTTGGAGCCACCAACCGGGACTAAAGGTTTGGCCACAGCCACGTGGCGTGGCACGCACCTTTAGTACCGGTTGCTGGCTCCAACCGGGACTAAAGACCCCTGCCCTCTATAAATGCAACGCCCCAGCCCCCTCTGCCTCCACTCTGTTTTTTCGAATGGTGGAAGGTGTGAGGGGGTGTGCTAGTTTTTTCTCATGCATGCATTGAAGGTGTTTGTTGAAATTTTTGAGTGAATAATCCCGTTGAATTTCTCATAGAACAAAAATATAGAAGGTGTCCGAGACGCACTTGAGCTTTCTCCTCTTTATTTCCCTCGATCGAGGTTAGCAATCTTATCTTTTCTAGGTCATTGATACAATTCATGTGTCAGTGTGAATTGGTTATTTCACTATTTATGATGTCCTGTTTTTTGATAAACTTACTTATATGATGCAGATGAACGGTCGGGAATGGATGTACGGTGACCGGCGGGTAGCCGGGTATATCAAAGGCGTGGATAAATTTATCGATGTGGCTACGGCAAACAAAGAGAATAGATTTATACGTTGTCCATGTGTTCAATGTCGGAACAACAAGGAGTACTCTTCCTCGAAAATCATTCGCGGCCACCTGATTATGAAAGGTTTCATGCCCAACTATAATTGCTGGACCAAGCACGGGGAAAGAGGGGTTATGATGGAAGATGGTGAAGAAGAAGATGATGATAACAACTATCATCATATGTTTCCTGAATACAGTGATACTGCAATGGAAGACAATGGAGTACCTACGAAGCAAAGAAGACTCTCTGTCCTCTGGGATTAGATGTGCAAAAGATACATGCATGCATTAATGACTGCATCCTCTACCGCGGTAAGGAGTATGAGAATTTAGATAAATGCCCGGTATGCAACGCGTTGCGGTATAAGATCAGACGAGATGACCCTGGTGATGTTGAGGGAGAGCCCCTCCGGAAGAGGGTTCCTGCTAAGGTTATGTGGTATGCTCCTATAATACCAAGGTTGAAATGCATGTTCAGAAACAAAGAGCATGTCAGGTTGTTGCAATGGCACAAAGAAGACCGTAAGAAAGACGGGAAGTTGAGACACCCTGCTGATGGGTCACAGTGGAGAAAAATCGATAGAGACTTCCCAGACTTTGCAGGTGACGCAAGGAACTTATGGTTTGGTCTAAGTATGGATGGCATGAATCCTTTTGGGGAGCAGAGCTGCAGTCACAGCACCTGGCCCGTGACTCTATGTATCTACAACCTGCCTCCTTGGTTGTGCATGAAGCGTAAGTTCATTATGATGCCAGTGCTCATCCAAGGCCCGAAGCAACCGGGCAATGACATTGATGTGTACCTTAGGCCATTAGTTGAAGAACTCTTACAGTTGTGGGGCAAACCAGGTGTACGTGCGTGGGATGAGAACAAACAGGAGCCATTTAATCTACGAGGGTTCTTATTCGTAACCATCAATGATTGGCCTGCTCTTAGTAACCTTTCAGGACAGACAAACAAAGGATATAAGGCATGCACCCACTGTTTAGATAAGACCGAAGGTACATATTTGCATAAATGCAAGAAGGTTGTGTACCTGGCGAATCGACGATTTCTTCCGACCAATCATCCCGTAAGAAAGAAAGGCAAGCATTTCAAAGGTGAGGCAGATCACCGGAAGAAGCCTGAACTCCCTGCTGGTGATGATGTATTTGGTATGGTCAAGGACATAGAAGTAATCTTTGGAAAGGGTCCCGGCGGTCAATCAGTTCCGAACGACGTCGCTACAGGACACGCACCCATGTGGAAGAAGAAATCTATATTTTGGGAGCTGCCATATTGGAAAGTCCTGCGTGTCCGCTCTTCAATCGACGTGATGCACGTGACGAAGAATCTCTGCTTGAACCTGCTAGGATTCCTAGGCGTGTATGGGAAGACAAAAGATACACCTGAAGCACGGGAGGACCAACAAATTATGAAAGACCCAAAGAACATGCATACAGATAACAAGACGGATAAAGGGCGTCACTTAAGTCGTGCCAGCTATGCTCTTACCAAAGCAGAGAAGGAAATCTTTTTTGAAGTCCTTTACAGTATCAAGGTGCCGTCGGGCTTCTCATCTAATATAAAGGGGATAATAAATATGGCAGAGAAAAAGTTCCAAAACCTGAAGTCTCATGACTGTCACGTGATTATGACGCAGTTTCTTCCGATTGCATTGAGGGGGCTTCTACCGGAAAATGTTCGAGTACCCATTGTGAAGCTGTGTGCATTCCTCAATGCAATATCTCAGAAGGTAATCAATCCAGATATTCTGCCAAGGTTACAGAAGGATGTGGTACAATGTCTTGTTAGTTTTGAATTGGTGTTCCCACCATCCTTCTTTAATATTATGATGCATCTCCTGGTTCATCTAGTGGAAGATATTGCCATTCTCGGTCCGGTATTTCTGCACAATATGTTCCCCTTTGAGAGGTTCATGGGAGTCTTAAAGAAATATGTTCATAACCGTGCTAGACCAGAAGGAAGCATCTCCAAGGGATATGGAACAGAGGAGGTCATTGAGTTTTGTGTTGACTTTATTCCTGACCTTAAGCCGATTGGAATTTCTGACTCGCGGCATGAGGGAAGACTAAGTGGAAAAGGCACGCTGGGAAAGAAAGCAATGATATGTAGGGACGGGGATTCTTTCACTAAATCACACTACACAGTTCTACATAATTCCACCTTGCAGCTCCGTATATCGAGGAACACAAGAATATTGTACGCTCCAAAAACCCGGGGAAGCCTGAATCATGGATTACAGATGAACACATGAAGTCTTTCGGTGGTTGGATACGGACACATCTCTTGAATGACACCACTGTTGGAGATCAGCTATACTTGTTGGCCGCGTCACCATCTTCTACTATATTGAATTTCCAAGGGTACGAAATAAATGGGAATACATTCTACACGATCGCCCAAGATAAAAACAGCACCAACCAAAATAGTGGTGTCCGCTTTGATGCAATAGACGAGAATGGACAAAAGGACACATATTATGGTTACATAGAGGAGATATGGGAACTAGACTATGGAGTCTCTTTTAAGGTCCCTTTGTTTCGCTGCAAATGGGTCAACCTGAATGGGGAAGGGGTAAAGATAGACTAGTTGTACGGAATGACAACAGTGGATCTCAACAATCTTGGTTATAGAGATGAACCATTCGTCCTAGCCAATGATGTGTCTCAGGTTTTCTATGTGAAGGACATGTCCTCCAGACCGAAAAAAAGAAAAAATATGCAAACGAATACATCATATGATGAGCCAAAGCGTCACATACTTCTTTCAGGGAAAAGAAACATCGTGGGAATCGAGGACAAGACAGACATGTCAGAAGATTATAATAAGTTTGATGAAATTCCGCCCTTCACAGTGAAAACTGACCCAAGCATTCCGTTAAGTAAAGAAGATGCTCCATGGTTACGTCTGAAGCGGTCATAAGGAATGACATATGCCAAGAAGTTCATGCTCATATTATGTAACTCTAGTTCATGTCTTTCGCGGTTTGTGGCTTGACCGAAGGATATCTTTCGCGGTTTGTGGCCTTTAGTCCCGGTTTTGTAGTCTCAGTTTTTAATATTAATAAATGTCTTGCAGCTTGTAACTTCACTAACTAGATCAATACGCCTCGGAGCTAACTAATTTCACATATTAGGGAGTGCCTCTATGACCAGTTTCTCGGAGATGCCGGAGGACTGGGCTCCGTCGGCATCTCCCTGAAACTGGCCGCAGTGGTGTCCCTGCTCTCGAAAACCATCTTGCAGCTTGTAACTTCACTAAGTAGATCAATACGCCTCGGAGCTAACTAATTTCACATATTAGGGAGTGCCTCTATGACCAGTTTCTCGGAGATGCCGGAGGACTGGGCTCCGTCGGCATCTCCCTGAAACTGGCCGCAGTGGTGTCCCTGCTCTCGAAAACCATCTTGCAGCTTGTAACTTCACTAACTAGATCAATACGCCTCGGAGCTAACTAATTTCACATATTAGGGAGTGCCTCTATGACCAGTTTCTCGGAGATGCCGGAGGACTGGGCTCCGTCGGCATCTCCCTGAAACTGGCCGTAGTGGTGTCCCTGCTCTCTAAAACCATCTTGGAGATGCCTCAAACTGGCTGGAGGACTGGACTCACAAGGATGCATATTTATAGTACAAGCAGCTCGGCATAATGTCGACACTCACGACATAATGTCGACACTCACCCCTATTATTAGTGCTGACTCATCTTTAGTCCCGGTTGGTGTCTCCAACCGGGACTAAAGGTTCATCTTTAGTCCCGGTTGGTGACACCATCCGAGACAAGGTACAAGCCGCACGACATAATGTCGACACTCACCCCTATTATTAGTGTTGCCTGGCCCACTCTGCCGCAATCCCTTCAGTCGCGGTTGGTTTCTCCAACCGGGACTAAATATGAACCCTCTCTTTATATAGGCATTTCCCTCTATTTATTAGGTAACACTCAAGACATTTATTAATATTAAAAACCGGGACAAACCAAGACTAGCTAACACTCAGGACTAAAGCCGCCCCCTTTAGTCATAATCATGCCTAGTCCTATAGTACGCAGCTTCAGGGTCTTCATCGTCGTCGTCATCATCATCGTCATCGTCACCTGCCACTCCGGGGATCCTCAGCCCATCCATGGCATATACCAGGGGCCATTCCAGCCTCGGATTCACGGCGGGTGGGAGAGGGGTCTCCTGGAAGACGATGCCGCTACCGCCGGGACAGTGTGGGGCCTGTGGCGGGTGGACTCGTGGGCACCGTAGGCGAGGATGGTCTCCCCCGGCGATGTAGCGCATCACTTCGATGATAGTACGGTTCGCCCACCACAGACGACGGCCGGCTTCATTGTGGTTCACTGGTGGCGGGCCATCACCCTCGTACCTGGCGAGCTCCCTTTCCCGCCTATTAGCGAAGAAGGCATTCCAGGTGTCGTAGTTGTCGGGATCCCACTGGGGATCCATCCGCTGCTCCGGCGTGAGCTCGTGGTAGAAGTGGTTTGTGATGGCCGCCTGGCGTGTGGAACCTTGAGGGACAGGAGGGACAGGAACCCCTCCTGCGCTCAGCATCCAGCCGACGGGCGGCCGGTAGCCCGGCGGACAAGGGTAGTTGGAGGCGCACAGCGCCTCGGTCTCCTCGAGGGTCAGAATGGCCCAGTAGGCGTTGTCCATTGTTCTAAGAGAGGAAGCTGTGGATGTGTGGATAGCCATGACACGATCACCCTAAATATAGAGGGAAAGGACGGGAAAACTTGGCGTGAAGCTTTGGGAAATGGCGGGAAATATCTTTAGTCCCGGTTAGTGACTACATCCGGGACTAAAAGCTCTAGTAGAAAGGAAAGGGCGGGTAAACTTGGCGGGAAGAGGTGGGAAATGGCGGAAAATATTTTTAGTCCCGGTTTGTGACTACATCCGAGACTAAATGTGTGCCGAACAATGATCATGTTTCGAAAAAACCTTCACAAAATGACCTATCATGTTCGAGGTTTCATGGCTTTTTCGGTCCAAATGACCGATGTTATGTGCTGAATCACGGCATAGTTTGTGATGTTGTGCCCATATTGCATGTGTGTGGACATTGGTATGGAGAACAATGTTGCAGGAGGAAGTTTTCCTTTTTGTCGCACGGAAAAGCCCTTTTCCATTTTCCGAGCGCAAAAAACGGGTCGTTTTGTGAAGTAACCACCAAAATGCCGTTTCAGAATGCTACCGTCCTATTTTCCTAAAATACTAGACCACCTTACATGGACTATCTCCCAACCGGTACATCTCAAACCTTTTCGTCCATCCCGGGTAAAAAGGACAAATGTCTGCCGAATCGGTAGGAAGTGGGTCCGGTTTGTACTACAGGTACATGATCTATCGCCCGTGATTTTTTGAAAAAATCATTTTTAGACTCGCAATATGTGGTTTCTTCAGAGATCCAATGCAAGTTCTAATGATGCTCGTCCCCTATCTTCATGCACACCGGTTCGACCATAGTTAGAAATTCAGATAATTCAAAACGGGCATAATAAATTCAAAAAAAATCCGAACAATGAAAATCCTTCGCGTGGTGTCATATTTTGTTACATAGTTGAAAGGAAAAATACCAGACTTGGTATATTGATCATGTTTCAAAAAAACCTTCACAAAATGACCTATCATGTTCGAGGTTTCATGGCTCTCGGTCCAAATGACCGATGTTATATGCTGAATCACGGCATAGTTTGTGATGTTGTGCCCATATTATGCATGTGTGTGGACATTGGTATGGAGAACAATGTTGCAGGAGGAAGTTTTCCTTTTTGTCACACGGAAAAGCCCTTTTCCATTTTCCGAGCACAAAAAACGGGTCGTTTTGTGAAGTAACCACCAAAATGCCGTTTCAGAATGCTACCATCCCATTTTCCTAAAATACTAGACCACCTTACATGGACTATCTCCCAACTGGTACATCTCAAACCTTTTCGTCCATCCCGGGTAAAAAGGACAAATGTCTGCCGAATCGGTAGGAAGTGGGTCCGGTTTGTACTACAGGTACATGATCTATCGCCCGTGATTTTTTGAAAAAATCATTTTTAGACTCGCAATATGTGGTTTCTTTAGAGATCCAATGCAAGTTCTAACGATGCTCGTCCCCTATCTTCATTTTAAAAGGTTACATTAATTATTTTTTAAAAATAGAAAATGGTTTTGGATTATTTATTCAAATCCATACACTTCTTATGTTTAAAGTTTTTCTAAATTCCAAATTAATATTCAAAAATATAAATTAATTCATTTTAAAAGGTTACATTAATTATTTTTTAGAAATAGAAAATGGTTTTGGATTATTTATTCAAATCCATACACTTCTTATGTTTAAAGTTTTTCTAAATTCCAAATTAATATTCAAAAATATAAGTTAATTCATTTTAAAAGGTTACATTAATTATTTTTTAGAAATAGAAAATGGTTTTGGATTATTTATTCAAATCCATACACTTCTTATGTTTAAAGTTTTTCTAAATTCCAAATTGATATTAAAAAAATATAAGTTAATTCATTTTTAATTCTAAATGGTTCATATTTTAAATGGTTACATTAATTGTTTTTTAAAACAGAAAATGGTTTTGAATTATTTATTCAAATCCAAACACTTTTTATGTTTAAAGTTTTTCTAAATTCCAAATTAATATTCAAAAATATAAGTTAATTCATTTTAAAAGGTTACATTAATTATTTTTTAAAAATAGAAAATGGTTTTGGATTATTTATTCAAATCCATACACTTCTTATGTTTAAAGTTTTCTAAATTCCAAATTGATATTAAAAAATATAAGTTAATTCATTTTTAATTGTAAATGGTTCATATTTTAAATGGTTACATTAATTATTTTTTAAAACAGAAAATGGTTTTGAATTATTTATTCAAATCCAAACACTTTTTATGTTTAAAGTTTTTCTAAATTTCAAATTAATTATCATTTAAAAACAATATAAATTTAAACCCCAAAATAAAAAATAAGGCGGGAACAGAGAGAAAATACCTGAAAAAATTTGAAATCAGGGAAATATATCCCGGTTGGAGCCACCAACCGGGACTAAAGACCCCCTGCGCGCCAATCCTTGGTCTGCTGAAAATATTGGACTATACGTCCCGGTTGGTGGCTCCAACCGGGACGTATAACCCTTTAGTCCCGGTTGGAGCCACCAACCGGGACTAAAGGTCCCCTACTAGTTAACCATGCCCCTTCTCCTTCTTCCCCGTTCCTCTTTCTCACTCACCCGCAACAGAGATCGCCGCCGCCGCGAGGACAACCGCTCGGACGCCGTCAGGCTGCCCAACCATCGTCTCGCCGTCGGCCTCCACGCGCTGCCTCGCTGTGCTTATCCTCCTCGCCGAAGGAATCGAAGCCGCGCGACTGGAATCGACCGCGTCTTCCCCATCACCGACGAGCTCCGCCTTGCCATCACCATTGCTGCCGATCTCCTCCGTCCCCACCAAGGCTACACACGCGTCGAGGGTGAGCTTGTAACTCTCTGGGACCCCTTCTTTCCTCCCCTAGCGCTCTGTCCTTCTCCCGCGTCGTCCGCCGCCGCTGCATGTCGTCGCGTGCCCTATTCCGGTGGCCAAATCCGGGCGGTGCCCTACTAGTTAGGTTCGCCTCGACGCCCTCTTTCGAACAAACCCACGCACGCCCCCTCCAGAGCCCTCTAGCAACGTCGCCGGCCACCGCACTGTGCTCACCGGCGAGCCGAGCGGGCGCCGAGGTGGCCATGGCCCTGGCCCACCGGCCAGCCCCAGTGGGTAGACTGTGAACTCGTGAAAAATAACCAGGGTTCGGTGGGGCCTGCTTGCTTGCGTGGAGGCTGAGTTGGCACTAGGTCCCATCTGTCAGTCTCACTGGCTAGGGGTCGCCCCGGTGTAAAAACTATTTGCCTTTTTGTTTTTAATTCCAGAAAATGATTTAATATTGTAAAATCAATAACTTATTGTTTATAAGTCAGAAAAATACAAATAATATATCAAATTGTTCAGAAAAATGAAACCTATCTATTTAACCTATAATCATGAATTGTTAAATAACTTAAATGACAAGTATAATTAGAAGAACAAATGCACCCCTCTCATATGTTCTGGAGTTTCCCCGAGTTAGGGTTTTCACCCCTCGGAACCCCGATTAAATCGTCGAGCATGTCTTAGGGTTACATTCCAATGCAAATTAACTTGTCATATCATCATACTTGCTTGAGCATTGCATCAATGCCATGTGTTGATTGTTTCCCTTTCTTTTCGGTGTTTCGATTATTAGGTTTATTATTAGTTAGGTATTATTAGGTTTATTAATTACTTTGGTATTATTGGTCTTCGGCCCCACTGGTCAGTCACTGTGGGTAGCCCCAGACCCGATTCACATTGTCAAGCAACTTAGGTGCATGTGGGTTCGATGATGTGCCTATCTACTACACGGTTTCCCTTTCTCTTCATTTTTATTATTGTGTATGTATATATTAGGGTTTCTCTGAATTAGGGTTTATATCTCTCAACACCGTACTTAACTTTCTCCTTTAGCCGCTTTGACTTATTCGTTTTTCCACCTATGCAGAAAATATGGACCCACACGTCAGAGACGAAGAAAAGGAAGAGTTGATCCAAGGTGTGATCCGTGGGGAAGATAATTTAGACGTATCAACGTTTCTGAACAACTCCGGTGAGAGTGATCCTCTTTTTACCGGAGTAGACAACTTGTTTGAGGTTGAAGGTGTTGCCTTCCGCGAGGGAGAAGGCGATGCCTTGTGTAATCGAGAAGACGACCGCTCCGGCGAGGTGCATGTAATATAAATCAATTCATTAATTAATCATCTGCTATCTATATAGAAATAGTAACGGCGATCTTTCTTCTTTTAGCCCTCCGGATCGAAGGAATCTACTGAAAAGAGCGGACGAGGCCCAACCAAAAAGTTGCAAGACCATGAGAGGTTCAGGATCGAAGATGTCGCTGAAGACGGCAAACCGACGGCTCCCGAAGTTGTCGCAACCAAATTTGTGGCACAATGCGGAGTAATCGTTAGGGACTTAATCCCGATCACCATTAGAAATTGGAATAGGCCTGCTAATGCGGATGAAGAGGGAACATGTTTATTTGTCCCTAACCACGCCAAAGATTTACTGTGGAAGAGGCTCATGGTTAATTTCAAACTACCGAAGATAGAGCTGGATCCAAATGCGGAGGATCCAGTTGAGGACGCCTTACAACATGGGAGAGCCATGGAGGCTAAGGTCAGGGAGTAGGCTTTGAAGAAGATGGCCCAGTGTTTCATCAACTGGAAGAAAAGATTGCACCTTGACTATGTCGTGAAAAAGAAGACTCCCGATTTCAAGAATATTCAGTTTGAGAAGATAAAACCATTCTGGGCTGAGTTTGTGGAATACAAGAAATCAGAAAAAGCTAAGAAAATGTCTGAAACGAATAAGCTGAATGCTGCTAACAAGAAGTATCACCATACTATGGGGCAAGGTGGCTACAGGGCTGGCATTCCTAAGTGGGAGAAACTTGAGCAGGAACTGCGTGATAAAAAGATCACCCCAGAGACAGACGATTGGGTAGAACGTGCAAGGAATTGGTTTTACGGGCATGGGGGCACGTTGGACTCGGAAGGGAGGTGTATATATAACATACGACATAAAGAAGACCCCTTGCCAATCGAGAGGATCAGAAAAGCAGTAAAGGCTGTTAAAGATGGGGACTTCATTCCCGATAGAGAGAATGATGAGCTCACACTCGCCCTTGGAAATAAGGAACATGATGGACAAACACGAGGCACAATAGGCTCCCAATCATGGAGGACTGGGTTTCCCGAAGAGAGGAAGAAATATCATGATAGAAGCCGTCAGAGGAGTAAGGACAGGGCGGCAGTTGAAGCAGAAAGTCAGAAAGAGCGAATGCGTTTAATTGAAGAACGATTAAAGCAACAACAAGATGAAATTAACGCACTTAAAGAGCAAAGTACTACCGGCCCATCTCAGCAGCACACTGCATTCGATGCTACCGGCCTATCGAATAATCGAAAAAGCAGTGTGGCTTCCACCGAGGTCCCGGGTGATGACAATGGCGATGACAATGATGCACCGACGATGGCTCCTGTTGGCTACCCAGTGGATGATATCACAGAGATGACACACTGCGAGCTACATGTCAAAGTTGTGAACATATCAATGAAGGTGGCGGTCGGCTATGCCTTACCAATTGGACCCACACCAACTTACCACTGTCGTCCGGTTCCAGAGGGCTACGCTGTTGTCGGCGTGGATGAAATCATGCCCACCTTTGAGGTTTTGGATCTTCACTACCCTCCTGGTGAAGGGGATGTGACTGTGCTGGGTGACGCAAAAAACGTCACCATTCTATGGCCGAAGGAATGTATCGTGCTTCAAAATCACACGCCAAGGCCATCTTCGCCGCCGCCTCACCCGTCTCCAGCGAGGTCGTCGCCGCCGCGGCAGCCGTCTTCGTCGCCTCACCCGGCTCCGTCGCCTCACCAATCTCCGGTGCAGCCATCGCCGCGGGAGCCATCGCCGGCGCCTCAGGATAAAAAGCGTAAGCGTACCGCTATTGTGCGTCGTAAGCGATCGCCGAAACGTAAATAAGAGCCTCTTCCAAAAGTACCAAAGGTTCCTCCCAAGAGAGCTTATGACTGTACTGAAGAGGAGACTGCGGCGATCGTTGATGCGGAAACGACGGCGTTTTTCGCTAAGCTGAGACGGCCGAAAGAGCCAGAGTTCCCCAGCACCAAAGAAGAAAAAGCCAAAGTGTTTAAAATGCTAAAGAATCTTCATCAACCCGAGCCAAAGCTGTCATCAGACTATGACCGTTCTATTCTCAAGTCACATGCGGCACAAAAAGCCTCGAAGAGCGGTACTGATGCAAGCGGGAAATCTGTTGCCCAGCTCGGAGAACAAGCAAAACAGACTTGCGCCCCTCTCAAGGTGATTTCTCAAACCAATGTGGGGTCGAGCAAATATGGGGCCGAAGAGCAGTATGATCCAGAGGTAGTTGCACAATACGGAGAAGCTGCCGCTGCTCAAGGTATGAGTATTGCCCAGTACTTATCCCAGTTAGAGTTCTTCCCCGTGAGTGAAGTAGCATACAAATACCAGTACGGCAAACCTCTCGTCAAACCTGAGGAGGTAAACAATCTTTCAACAAAAATGCGAAGATTGCATAACTGGTACATGCATGCCACGTCCGCCGGGGCTAACTGGATAGTGCTGAGGGTTACAAAAAAGCATCATGGGAAAGAAAGGGATGACATGATATCCATTGAATTTGATGAACTATTTCAATTATTCAATCAAGACGCCTTGGACAAATCGATCATCAGTGCCTATTGTCTGTAAGTACTAATTCTGTAATTAATTTAGTCTCCAGCTATATTATTTTGTTTATTGCATGTATATAATCATACTGTAATATGCAGAATGAAGATTCTCGAATGCAGCAGAGGACAAATCTATGACATTGGCTTCATTGACCCATATTGGGTTCATGAAGCTAATCTCAAAATAAGCCCCCAGGATACGGAGGATAATATAGTACACGCGTTAAGGTTTCAAGAAACCAAAAGGGAAATACTATTTCCTTACAACTTCCAGTGAGTGTTATTGTCTTGTATACACTTTCTATTTCGCTTACTCGATGTTAAGTATATAATTGATTAGTTCTGCATTCGCAGGTACCACTATATTCTGTTAATCATTCAACTTGACAAAGGGCGTGTACTAGTCATGGACTCGAAACATAAACCCCTTGAGACGTGGAAGGACATGCAGATACTTATCCAGCGGTAATTCTAATCATTACGACACTATATCGGCAACGTTCGTGAATTTTATGATATCAAGTACTTAATAACTTATTTTATTCATTTTCTTCGCCGGGCAGCGCTTGGAAAAGGTTCACCAAAAAGGCTAGGGGTGTTTGGAAAGAGGAGCTTACTTTAAAGCACTAGATGTAAGCACCACTAGCTATATCCGCGCATCTCTTTGATTCTAGTTTTGATACAGTTATTATCATGCTTGATTATTATTTTGATTGAACTCTGTTCTCGTAAAGTGCCTGACGCAGGGACCAGGTAACAATCTCTGTGGATACTATGTTTGCGAGTTCATCCGGCAGACGTGCGATGAGAAGGGCAGAAATTTAGAGCAACTCTACGTACGTAAACAATTTCTATAGTTTCTAATTTCAAACAAATTGTGTTTAGTTTCATTCATATAGGCTGACTCCTTTTTTAAATCAGATCGAACGTCTACGGGACGGTCTTCTGCCAACGGATCGCGTACGAGCAATTCAGGAGGAATTGGCGGGATTTTTGGATGCAGAAGTCCTAGACCCGAAAGGGGAATACTATTCTGCTGTGTATAGACAATAGGGATTGTAAAAATAGCAACTTTGAAGGAATTGGCCGGTAGCATCGAATAGCAACTTTTGTATGTAGTGCATGAACTCGATCCGTGTATTGAATGTAATATTGTCATGATGATCTTGTGTAATATAAGGTTCCTTCGTTGATAAGTGCAAAACACTAAATAAACAATAAAACAACCTAAATGAATTCTCTGCCGCGGCACAAAAAGTGGCGAAAATGCTGCCGCGGCAACAAAATGTGCCAAAATGAATTCTCTGCCGCGGCAGAGAAATGGGCCAAATCTCTGCCGCGGCAGCAGGTTATTAGTCCCGGTTCGTGTTACGAACCGGGACTAATGCTCCACCCCCCCCCCCCCCCCCCCTCGCGCTCTGATGCCGCCACGTGTGCCCCCATTTGTCCCGGTTGGTGGGGCAACCGGGACTAAAGGTTAGAGCTTTAGTCCCGATTGCCCCGTCCCAGTTGGGCAACCGGGACTAATGGCCCTTACCAACCGGGACGCATGGGGCGTTTTCTACCAGTGTGCGTCCGCAAGTCATGGTAGATGATAATCAAACTGTTGATTCTTTGATCTTGGAAAATTCCAGGACTTGGGACTGAGACCTCATTCGCACCATATTTGATGAGGACACAACGGGGAATATTTTAAAGGTTCCTATCAGTCGCCATGGTGGTAAGGGTTTCATTTCATGGCCTCATACTCACATTGGTGTTTATTACTTCTGTTCAACATATAAACTTTCTCGGTCTGAGCATGTGATGGATGATCGGAGACAGGTTGGTGCTGGTTTTTCGTCTATTATGCTGGACAATACAAAATATTGGAGGAAATTGTGGGCATGTAAAACGCCTGACAAAATTGGCGCTTCGCACATGACTGCCTTTCGTGTGGTGTTCAGCTCTGTCGCCGGGGTATACCAGCTAGTACCTTTTGTGTTTTTTGTGGACATGAGGAAACAGTAGAACATGCACTTCTTTTATGCTCTTTTGCGAATGAGGTATGGAAGGAGGTCAAGAAAGAATATCCAGTTCAACTCCAACAACGACACTTCACTTCCCCGCGTGTTTGGGTCTTGGACTTTCTGGGACGGTGTTATAATCGTGAAGCTACTACTGTCATGACAACTATCTAGCATATTTGGGATGCATGCTACAAAGTCTACGAGAGCGAAATTCTCATGCATCCTAGGACGATTGCAACTAAGGTGAATGTTTACATTGCTATGATCATTCAACATCTGTTCAAACCTACAACTAACCACATGTGTGAGATTTCGTCAGCCTATAAATGGTCTCCGCTGCCGATTGGTACTGTGATGGTTAACACGGATGTAGCGATCTTCTCGACATCCAGGAGAGAGGGGCTTGGTGTTGTCATCAGGGACCACACATGTTCATGCTTGGCTTCTTGCGGCGAGCACCTTCACGAGGTAACGATTCTTGAACTTGCTAAAGCTCTAGCCCTAGAGCATGCAACCTCCTTTGTTGTTGATGAAAGCTTCGAGCATGTGATATTTGCATCAGATTGCGTGTCTCTTATCAAGCGAGTGATGGATCCCGGAACTGATTGTTCTCTTCTGGGTTCAGTGGCAGAAGACATCAAACTGCTAGCAACTTTGTTTACTTCTTGCTCATTCATACATGTCGATCGTGGTGCTAATATTGTTGCTTATTCTTTAACTAGATCATGTGAGTTTCTTAATTTAGTGCCGCGTGGTGTGGCTCCGGAGTGCATTCGAAAGCCTATTTGTAATGATACTAGATGGACCTTGCGCGCTTTGTCATGCCGTTCTTTTTTATTGTCGTTTAATTTTATGGTGCGATCTATATGTTTATAATGGTCCAAGCTCCAGTGGAGAAAAGGATCATTTTAGTTAGAAAAGCAGGGTACATATCACAACATCTTGGGACTTTAGACCATATAGAAAAGCAACAGGGACAGCCTAAAATGATATGGGACTGTAAGAAATACTTATAGTTAGCAATAGATAAACTTATCATAAACGCAAATAAATAATAATTGTACGATACACGCAAATACATCATACTTATCTTTAACTCAAGTCATTCCGAACGAAAAATACAGAGGTGAAATCTATAAACATAAGTATTAATGTTGGTTTTAGAACTATGTAATATAGTGCACGTTTCTAAAATTAGTCTATTTGAAAATCATGAGAACTAATGGGATTGCAGATGCTTTTACTCACATGAGATCCTCCCTTGCAAAACTAAGATGAATCTAACTCGAGAAATAGACTACATAAAAATGAGAGAATAAAAATAGGGCTAATTAGCAACATGCAGCTGGAATCAGGAGGCATTCCATCTAATGGGAATGAATTGATTGGCAGATATTATCAGCTGCAAACTAAACATTTTAACCAATAGCCCTATCTAATAGCTAGCACCGAGATACCAACCTAGGTTAGAAACGTACAACTGGCATGTACCTCACTATACAATCGTTAGTATGGTACCCCCTAATACATGTATCTTTTCTTCCGGATAAAAATTCAACAGCAACTAAAGGAGAAAATGGCCAAAGTTTTTTTTAAAGTAAAAAGAGCACTTGGCACAACAGGTCCAATTTCACTGAGGGTATATTGAAGTGTATATTGCAGGTTGTCAGGTTTTATGCTCATTGTCACAAATAAATGTCTAGTCTTGGAACAACATCCTATTGAGAAAATGTGTTTTTTCTATGAACTATTGAGTTCCTTTCATCTACTCTCCTTGTTCTGTAGATCTCCATCCAAAGCTCTCATCGTTCAACTTTAGTCTCTAACATGGTTGTAGATCTATATTCCTATGTTGAAAATCAATAGATGTGGTCTCAGAAAAACACTGCAATAAGTGTAGATCTATTTTTATGGCACTCTTGCAGCATACATGAAAGCTTTCCAAGAATCTGTGTCTGAATAATTAATTGGCATAAAAAATAGTAAGAGAGATCTCCTAATTTGCAATGGCATGTATAAATCCAGTCGATCATCTCACATCAAAGGTAGTTCAAGCAGTGTTCAGCAAAAAAGTGCTATCAAGTTTGAAGTCCATAGTATGACAATGATGCGAGGAAGGCAACCATTGAATAATACCAATATGAGTATATGAGCGTTGTGATCTCATACCAAGGAATTTCAGGAGTGGTAAACCAAGAACACAGTTTTCATTCTAAAATATAAACTCTGGAGCCGACTATTTTAATGCAGTTCATCTAAGACAGGACGTGAACACTTTGCTAATTTTCGAAAATAATACATCAGTTATATGTCATGAAAACAATTGTGCTAGTAAGAAAAAGGGCTAGTCTTAATTCAACATCTAAGAATAATTCTTTATTGAAAAACAGTTTCTGTCCTAGTTATTTAAATTAGTAAGTAAAATAGAGTAGGATATTCTAGTATTACTTCCATAAAATAAGATATAAAGCTTTATACTTCACATTATCTATCATATTTGAGACCGCTTTTCAAGTTCATCCACAATTCTGCTAACAATTCGGTGACGAGGCAACAATATACTACAAATACAAAGTTAGCATTTTGTACATTTGGGCATTCTAGCACAAAGTCTTGTAGAGAGTTGTTTCTTAATTCTATGTTCAACTTCACCAGGATGTTTTCATACCGTTCAAAAATATATAATGTGGATCACCAATCTAGCACAAAGTTTTGCACAATGGCTTCCTTCCCTAAAGTGGCGTTGAGAATTTTAAGATCATTGACCAATCACCATGTACACTATCGTATCTTGACATGGTGGAGCCTCACAGTTAGAGTTGGGCATGCGGAAGAAGACAATCGAATTGGCAGCGGCATGTGGAGGAGATGCAGGCAAAAACGCGCCCCGCGACTTTGCTTAGAGAGTGAATCATCATCTCTTTTTTTACACATCAAATTGCAATCTTCGAATCCCATGATCCTTCTTTATTTCTGCATACAACATTAAAGTTCCGATGGCTAAGTCTTCTATTTTCATATGACAAATAAAAATATAGAAGAATTAGTATCAAAGAAGAAATTACATGCATCTTCATCAAACACTGAGATATTGAGTGTCGAGTCACACACCTGTTGGTACCTCTTATGCACTTCAAACTCATCTTTATCCTAAAAACAAACGTGGGTGTAAAGCCAACCATTTGTGTTAGCAAACGTCTCCATTTCATGGCCATAGCTGAATGAATTTGTATCAGCCTAGTTGCAGGGGACCAACAATGTTCGAGTAGTATATCCGTATCTGTGCATATACAGATGAGATTTTCCTATGCTAACTCAATGAATAAACTCACAAAACCTGAGAACCAATTGACGCACACATGACTTTGTGCAAAAGAAAAAAGATAGACGATTCTGAGTTGGGCCCTGGCAGTAGCATCAAGCTAGGACTGGATGAGAACATACCGTGAAATCTGATATCCAATGGCTCAAGCACTGCTTACCTTGCATCCTAGATACCAGATGTTGTGCAGGTCTGAAGGCGGTCGATGGCCTTGTCCAGCGCAAGCACGTAGGGGGGAGAGCAGATGCGCTAGTAAATGCCTCCAGTGCCTTGCACACACATGTGCTCAATCCAGACAGGGTCGAGCTCGACAGTAACCTGTCACGACAGTGGCATCGCGAGCGGGCGGCCGATGTCAACGAGGACGGCAAAGAACTCGATTTGGACCCCGATGGGCGGGTCCGTGACACGGGAGAGGAGCGTGACGCAGACGACCTTGTGTCCATTCAAGCGGATGATGGGCGGCAGCACACGTCCAGTCCAGCACCGCCGCAATGCGGCTTCATCGGCAGTGCGACACACGACGAGGGCCCTGGCGGTCTGATGTGTATCCCACATCGGCTCCTCCTCCAAGATCCCGTGTGTCGCCATCGCCGACCATTCCCTCGCCGTGAGAGAGGGGGAGGGGGAGGGTGCGGCATGGGAAGAGAAGAACGACGGCCGCTGAAAGGGGAACCGAAGTCGGGAGGCCTAAATTATAGGGTGGAGTGATAGTCGGTTCGCACTGAGTCATTTTTTTCGCTGGTTTCAGTCAAGTTGGTCGCTTAGAGCTCATTAGGGATATCTTTATTTGTGTACAACTAGCATGGTGGCCCTCGCAATTTCGAGGGCATCGTTGTATTGTGTTGAAAGTGGTTCTGGAATAGTTTCAAGCTTACGGTTATTCCCATTTTTGTGTGGGGAAATTAGACGTTGTATTGGCACCATGAACATAAAGCTAAATATACTATTTCTTCTGTTGAAAAATATATTTAATCATCTTTAAATTGGTAGTGAATCATGATTTTGTCATTCCCAAAATACCATATCATAGTTACTTTGATTGCAATGGTGTTGTTTAAGTACCGATTCTTGATTTTTAGGATGAAAACCCTAGTTCCAACCTTCATTGTTGTTCTGGGGCATGCTTTATTCAATAGCTTTAACATCTAATAAGGTAATAAAATAACAAATGTACATTTCTTAAATTATGGTATTTAATTATATATAAATCGTTGTATCCACTTAATAGTTCTTTTGTACCAGAAGCTTGCAAACTTCATGAAGAGTTTTTTAAACATCTCACGTGATTAACAATTATTTGCTAGTGTTATTTTTTAAAGGGGTGCAGTAAGGGAGGATCCTACAATGCTTTATTAAAGAGAATTAGAAATCGAATAGCATCTATAAGGACTTAAACCTGGTTGGTATATCCACTCTCTTAATTAAGTGAATTTAGCTTTCTTCTTTGCTATTGTTAAATTCATCACACTAAAGATTAGATATTATTTTCGTACCCTAAATCCTACAGAAATGGAAAAATGATCAGAGTTAACATTTACACTTAACCCAACCAAATGATTTTTTGTAGTTGCTTGGTGACAAATTGCTCTATATGTACATAAAAATTAGATCTGTATAAACCACGTAAAAAAATTGCTCATCCCCATGGCCTTTCCATCCTTCTGATTGGACTTAACAAATTGGATTCTACAAAAATTGCATGGTTGCATCTTCCATGTCTCAACAATCGTTCATGAGTGTGTATGCCTCCATAAAAATATAGGTGTTATGGCACGACATGAATCTTCAAGAAAATCAAAAGATATTTTTCCATGTGAATATCCATTGTTTTTTCCTTCATCCATTACTGAAATCTCATCCACTCTTTTTTACCTATAAATCTCAACCATTTCTTGTGCATTCTTAAAATCATTATTTGTCAATGTCAAGCCAAATGTTAGACATATTATATTCGATAGAGTGAAATATTTTTGACAAACACATTATATAAAAGCTTTCAAAATGATTAGACAATACTTTATTACATATTTTTCGATTTATATATCACCACCATGTTTTGCTACATTTTTGTTTTACAAAAAAATTCATATGGTAATTTGAAGATGAACATGTCCCACTTCTAATCCTAAAATCATGTCTTACACTTGTACTATTTGTGCTGCCACCTCATAAGTATACATGTTGTATAATATTAAATATGCACTTAATAGCAATAGGTCCTAGTAGAGTTTAATTGAAGGGACACGGTGACGTAGGATCCTACAGTTTTTTTCCAGAGATAATTAGAAATCAAATCGCACCCAAGAGGACTTGAACCAGGTTGGTACATTCCCATTCTTAATCAAGTGAACTTGGCTTAATTTTTTGCTAGTGATAGTAATTAACCTTTAAACTTAACATGACCAATTGATTTTTTATAATTGTAAGATGACAAATTACTTTATTTGTACATAAAACTTAGATCTCTATAAACTACTCCCTCTGTTTGGGATTATAGGTCCTACGCGTATATCTAGGTTGTTAATTTGACCAACAAAATATAACTTATATATCACAAAAGTTATATCATTAGAAATATAACCTCTAAACTTTCTAATGGTATAATTTTTATAATATATTATTTATATTTTATTGTTCAAATTAGCGACCTAGTTATCCGTGCGGAACTTATAATCCCAAACGAAGGGAGTACTTATAAGTGTTCCTTTTCATTTCTCATCCTCATGGCTATTCTATCCTTCTAATTAGAATTCAAACTGAATTTAAAAGAATTTGCATGGTTGCATCTTCCATGTGTTACGTCTTATAAAAAGTAACGTAAAAATAACGGGTAAGACATGAAGGTTTTAAAAATCACGAGCTATCTTTCTAGGCAGACTATCTGTATTTTATTCATTCCTCCATGACTAAAATCTCAGCCATTCTTTTTTATATCTTGATCTCAACCATTTCTTTTGGGTTGTCTCAAAATCATCATATCGTATTTGGTAGATTGTAATTTTATGAAGAAAACACGTTAGAAAAAAGCTCTTAAAATGATTAAGGCCCAGTTCTTTTGAGCTACAGCTTGTGCATAAGCTGCTTTGGCTTGAGTTATTCAGCAAAACAACAGTGAGAATAAGCTTTTTAAAAACTGTAATCTAGTTCTTTTCCGCTTTTACTGTCATAGCTTATTGTCTAAGCTATATGATAAAAAGTCAGTAATGTTCCTAGAATTTGTGTTTGACTACCTAATATTGAGTGTTTTATTAATTTTCTATAAATTTGTAAAATAAAATATTTCCAGAGCATCACTCGATAGTGACTTTATTTTGTCGAAAGTCGGAGCACATTACCTTCAACATCTTTTAACTATGCATGTTAATTTCTCCAGAGTTATTGTGGCAAACCACATGCATCGGCTAGTGCAAGCACAAATCAACACAATGTAATCTATGGTAATCACACTAGCCTCCGTCGAAAATTACAATCAACCACCATTAAAATTACAACCTGTACTACATAAGAAAATTACAGCTCGTGCATCTCTGAGCTAGCTATATCTGCACATCTTCGTTCGTGCAGGGAGAGCTCGGGAACAGCACTGGAACTTACAGAAATAGTAGTACTGAGGAGGGAGGAGACACGCATCGCAGGGAGAGCTCGGGGCAGGAGAGGTCCTGGCCAGAGGAGGTTCTGCTGGTGGAGGAGGCAGCGCGGCCGGTCGGCCGCGGCAGATATTGCCCCTGCCGGCAAGCTCGAGCTCCGCTCGATCCTGGTCGACGAGGTACTTTTCCTACCATGGAATTGAACGGTGGTAAGGAGGTCAACGTTTTAGCGGCGAGGCGTGTCTTGTGCAGCAGCCGGTGTTGCCCCTTCCGGCGGCGGCGGAGGAGGCATGGGAGGACTGAGGAGAAACCCTGGGCTGCAATTCGTTTGAGGAGACAGGACACAGGAAGTGTCGACCGGCCTGGGGCCAGAAAACGTTTCAGTCGCATTTTGATGTAAATAGCGCACAAATTAGGGTTATCAGCACGTACCGTTTCGGTGGAGCTCGGGAAGCCACATGAAGCTGGAGTACCGTGGCTTCTTTCTAACATGACTAATTAAATGCTCGTGCGTTGCCACGGAATATCAAGTGTTTTTTCCTTGCCACACATATAAATGCAATGCACGTAATTATTCTAAATTTTATCAACATCATCAAACCGAAGAAAAGGACATGCAACCTGGATTACGCAAACTTATCTTTGGTTTTGCCATCCTTCTCTTTTTCCACCCACCACTCAGTCTTCTTTCACCATTGTGTCGTTGTTCTCCAGTAACCCACTACACTACAAAATCATTCTCTCTCTCCCTCTCCCTCTATGGCATGCCAAGGATGCATCTATCATCGCTTCTCCTTTCGCATGAGCCCGGCTTCACCTCTTCATATGTTATGTCACCATTGTGTAATATAGCCACCTCACTCCAACAAAGACATCATTATACTTAGGTAGTCACCTCACTCCAACAAAGTCCTCATTATACTTCGTAGTCACCCGCATTGACATTGATTTACCAACGTTAACAACTCATTGACATTGATTTACCAATGTTAACAACTTAAACAAGTAACTCATTAACTTGGCTTTTTAAGTTCAAATAGTAAATGATTTCAAAGTAGAACTCGGTGTGGCTTGTTGGCTCGTCAAGTCACTAATTACTCGCTTAGCTCACGAGTTCTGAGCTTTGCTTCCAAGCCTAATTGCAGCAATCATCCCACTTTTGATAAGAGTAAATCATGAGTGTTTCACTCTGACTTGTGAGTTCTAAAATATTAAGCAATTTTTCAAAATATGCAAGGTTCAGATACCCGTAGTAGGTTCTATTTTCCTCTCCTTTCCTTCTTTTAAACATAGCTCAATAGGGAGTTCAACTGATAAGAAACCTCCTACCTCATGGAGCAACATATAACTGCAGACACAGTAATATAAATAGTCTATTTTACAGAAGTGAGCAGGGGCATGGTACCCCATACCATGCGTTACTACCCAATGGTGCCTTATCAAATAGTACAAGGTCTTCGAGAGATATACATAAATCTATTCAAGCACCCCCATGGCATTATAGTGCTAACTATTGATATTCTGGCAAAGAGGGTGCAACCTAACTGCATGTTCTCCAATCTTAATAAATGGTCGATCCATATTAGCTCACAACTTTGATTCGCTGCAATACAGAGGCCCAGTAAGTGTCTCAAGTCATAGCCCAAACCACAATCAAACATCCTCTGATGCACTCACCTTACACGAGATCTATCAAACCACACAGTCAGGTTAAAACAATTATAGAACTATTAACTCGAGTGGGTTTTGTGCTGATACCATACTTTTAATTGTGCTGCCAAATGTGGATGCAATTCTTGATAAATGTATTCCTGACGCAAAATTCATGGTACCACCTGTTTTTGTCATCTATACCTCACCCACCATGCAAATTCTTTATAAAATGTACTCCTAACAGAAATAAAGTTTATGGTACCACCTCTTTCTGCCTTCTGTAACTCATCCATCATGCAATTTCTTTATAAAACATATTCCTGACAGAAACAATATTCATAGTACCACCTCTTTCTGCCTTCTACCACCACCATTGGTCATACACTCAGTACAAAAATCAATATCAATATCAAAATAAATTGGTCTATTTTTGCTGATTCATAAAGACCAAGCAAATAATACCATAAATCAATCACTATGTTGAACCTTTGTGCCTTTGCTTGCACAGAAATAAAACTGTAGCATAGTCCAAACAATGAATCTTTGATAACCTGACAACAACATATGAGCCTTTAATAACCGGAATGGGTTAAAAAAAATAGCACATGATTCCATCTCTCATGCACAACCTACCTAAGAGATGGAAATGTATTACCTTTTACAAAAAAATCTCTGATATTTCAACATCACCTCTTCTGATATTTCAGTAATACCTCCTACGAGGTTATTTTTTGTGTAATTCTCTAACTTGCACTTGTGTTGTGTAACTATATACCAACTTCAATTTGCGGAACCAGCTCATCCTTAATCTGCACTATGGGTAAATCAAGAAAGTCACTCCATAGTACTACAAAATAAACCATTAACATAAAACATCTCTACAATTTTTGAAACATTCAATCGGTATACAAATCTTAATACTAAACCAATTGCAAGGGAGAGCTAAGATGTACCATGTTAAACTAATGTCCGATAAAAAAATAGAAGAAAATATTTGTCAGGGCATGAAATAGGAACTATCATCCCACGGTTTCTAATTATTACACAATAACAGGCAAATGAATTCACATATATATTATGCCATGGAACCCTGAGTCTACTACAGTTCCTTTCGACGACTGCAATTAATCACCTCAAGTTGTGCATGTGAAGGAAAAAAATATCTCCTATGTCAGGGCATGCACAACCAACGAAGTGGGCAATATGGAAGTTCATTTTCTTAATTACTCAGGTGGCTCAACGCCGGAACCTCCTACCCTTTTCTTAGTTGCTGATAAATGTGTAGATAGAAAAGCAGTGAAGAAGAATATATTGAAATTGAATATACATACATCGGTATAATAGCCAAGATTATCAGTGTAACTTGGGATATTATTATCAGTATTAGGATCCTAGGCGGGATCATCAGTAGAACCGACTTAGGTGTTCAGCAAGCAATATAATATACATACCTTGTCTGATTAGGCTCATCCCTTGCCCCATTGTTACTGAAACTGTGATGCCCTCTCCTTAATGACATTTTCTCTCCAGCAATCAAAGAAACACAAATTCAGTGATTCTTACCAAGCAGTGCATGTTTCAGTAAAAAAATTACTGGAAAGGTGAAATATCTGGAAGCTTTCATGAGTTGGTAGATGAAGAATATTCACTTACTCCATTTTGGGGTGAGCTTTTCGAGTGTTGTACAGTGGTTTGGTCCTGGGCTCGGCTCGTGTCTATAGGCTGCTACGTGTGACAACAAAAAAGTAGCAGAGTAGGAACACTAACAGCTCCAATATCCTCGATTCGATGCCAGAGATCTCCCTAACAGCAGCTCCACTGAATCCTCCATAGATCCACCTTCTTCTCCATCAAGGCTTCCCAAATCCATCTTATGGGTCCACCCCATCCCCTCTACCATTCTTATAGATGGATGAACTCCTCTCTGTCCCTGCCGCAGCTCACAGTGATTGCTATTGGCACTCACAAAGATTCATACAAAACTTATAATTTCAACCACATCCAATCATAAATTCAGAAGCCATTGATATGTAACAATCATAAAAAACATAGAGAGGCATTCCCATTGATATGTAACAATAAGAAGATAAGATGCTGCTTTGCAGCCAGTGTTCCTCAACAATTACTAAGCAACTACTCCAAGATTATCTACTATATATAGAGAAAAAACAACTGCAGTTATACAGTAAGCATACCTTTGAAGCCAAACGACTGAAGGGAGATCAGGTCTCCTCATCGAGCGTGCGCGTGGGAGTCTAGGACAGGGCTCGTTGCAGTCATGCAGGCACATCGGCTCAGAGAACTGGCTTCGGCGAAGGAGTCCGAGAGGGCGCTGGTGGGCAGGAGATCTGGGGAGGGGCGCGGCTGGGCAGGACATTCGGAGAGGATCGACGGTGGAAGGCAGGAGGAAGCCAAAAAAAATGCGCCCCCAATCCACTTAACCAGTAGGCCACGCAGCTACATCGGTGCTGCCAGATCCGAGGGCGACATCGCCGCCTTGACGTTTAGGCATGTCGAGGGGAGGTGCGGGGCCCTGTGCGGTGGCTGTGTGAGAGCTTGTTGCCGGACATGAGGAAGAGAGAGATATGTGGGGGTCGTCGGTGCTGTTGAGGGAGATGTGGTCATGGTGCGATAGGAGCGGGAGGGATAGACGGGGGCGAGGGGGATCGGGGCGGGGTGGGGCCAAAACAAAGGACGAGCGAAACGGGGCGAGGCGCGACGAAAGCTGGGCGAAACGCTACAGTGCCAGGAAACGGGACCGTTTGTCTTTTTTGACAGTAGAGTAGAGAAGGAATCGGTAGAAACGCCTCTGACGAAAAACACCTTAAAATTAAGTTTTTTTAAGCTTATAAGCTTATTTCTATCTCTAAGCTGTTCCGAAGCCCCAAAAGAACTGGTCCTAGTAGAATCCTTTATATACGCATGATTTTTTTGAATACAAGAATAATTTTAGAAGTCATCCCTAGGAAACAATTTACTATCGGAGTAAATGAATACCATTGCATTAATCTGCTAATGTCATTGATGATGTCAGCACATGCATGCCAACCCCGCCCGTTTTATGTTGCACCTGGTCTTCTTCGAGGAAAGGCTACAACACGTTGCCGTGCATCTCAATCTCTTCTTACACGTATTTTTTTTTTGTTAATACTATTAAATCTGGACAAGTTATTATATACTTATATTCGGTAATACGCGATGTGGTCGGGCATGAACCGGACTATATATTTGCATATATGTAACTTCTAGAACTTTTAATCTCATCCATTAATTGTAGATCAAACTAATTTATTTGGTAACATGTAACGTGGCTGGGTGCAGGGTGCGTGACATGAACCGGACTATCTCATCCATTAATTATACATCTACAGTCTAAATAATTTAGATAATATGGATCAACCTGGCGCCTTGAAAAACATTCTTATATTACTTTTAGTATATAATAGATTCGCAAGAGACTACCTTTTATCAAAGATTTTATAGCCGGCTAAAGGTTATATCTAATGATGCGGCTAAGTGCAATAGCCGGCTAAAAGACGTGAAACCCCTTAAATAGCCAGGCTATAATCGGGCTATAGCTGTTTTTAGAGGTCGTGGCTCTATAGCCGGTTATTTAAAACATTGCCTTTTATCTTCAAATGTTGTGTTAAATCATTGAATAGTTAGTTTTGCAATTACTGAACTAGGTTACACTAGTAGAAAACAGGCCATCCGTTCGCGCCCCCTCAGAGCATTAGTCCCGGTTGCGCCACCAACCGGGACTAATGCTGGCACGCGTCCCGGTTCGAGCGGGCACGGGGCCGGAGGCATGCGTCCCGGTTGGTAACGGGGCATACGTCCCGGTTGGAGCCAGCAACCGGGACTAAAGGTTTGGCCACAGCCACGTGGCGTGGCACACACCTTTAGTCCTGGTTGGTGGCTCCAACCGGGACGTATGCTCCCGCCCTCTATAAATGCAACGCCCCAGCCCCCTCTGCCTCCACTCTGTTTTTTCTCTTGGTGGAAGGTGTGAGAGGTGTGCTAGTTTTTTCTCCCCTATGCATGTATTCAAGGTGTTTGATGAAATGTTTGAGTGAATAATCCCGTTCAATTTCTCATAGAACAAAAATATAGAAGGTGTTCGAGACGCACTTGAGCTTTCTCCTCTTTATTTCCCTCGATCGAGGTTAGCAATCTTATCTTTTCTCTGTCATTGATACAATGCATGTGTCGATGTGAATTGGTCATTTTACTATTTATGATGTCATGTTTTTTGATAAACTTACTTATATGATGCAGATGAACGGTCGGGAATGGATGTACGGTGACCGGCACGTAGCCGGGTATATGAAAGGCGTGGATAAATTTATCGATGTGGCTACGGCAAACAAATATAATGGTTTTATACGTTGTCCATGTGTTCAATGTCGGAACAACAAGGAGTACTCTTCCTCGAAAATCATTCGCGGCCACCTGATTATGAAAGGTTTCATGCCCAACTATAATTGCTGGACCAAGCACGGGGAAAGAGGGGTTATGATGGAAGATGGTGAAGAAGAAGATGATGATAACAACTATCATCATATGTTTCCTGAATACAGTGATACTGCAATGGAAGACAATGGAGAGGAAAGAGGTGAAGAACGGGCATCAGATGAGCCGGCTGATGAACTTGGTAGGGTCATTTCTGATGCAAAGTGAGACTGTGAAACAGAAAATGAGAAGTTGAAGTTAGAGGGCATGTTAGAAGATCACAAGAAATTGTTGTACCCAAATTGTGAAGATGGCAGCACAAAGCTCGGTACCACACTGGAATTGTTGCGATGGAAGGCAGAATGTGGTCTAACTGACTCCTCATTTGAAAAGATGCTGAAAATAATGAAGCCGAAGTTTCCAAAACATAACGAACTTCCCGAGAGTACCTACGAAGCAAAGAAGACTCTCTGTCCTCTAGGATTAGATGTGCAAAAGATACATGCATGCATTAATGACTGCATCCTCTACCGCGGTAAGGAGTATGAGAATTTAGATAAATGCCCGGTATGCAATGCGTTGCGGTATAAGATCAGACGAGATTACCCTGGTGATGTTGAGGGAGAGCCCCTCCGGAAGAGGGTTCCTGCTAAGGTTATGTGGTATGCTCCTATAATACCAAGGTTGAAACGCATGTTCAGAAACAAAGAGCATGCCAGGTTGTTGCGATGGCACAAAGAAGACCGTAAGAAAGACGGGAAGTTGAGACACCCTGCTGATGGGTCATAGTGGAGAAAAATCGAGAGAGACTTCCCAGACTTTGCAGGTGATGCAAGGAACTTATGGTTTGGTCTAAGTACGGATGGCATGAATCCTTTTGGGAGCAGAGCTGCAGTCACAGCACCTGGCCCGTGACTCTATGTATCTACAACCTGCCTCCTTGGTTGTGCATGAAGCGTAAGTTCATTATGATGCCAGTGCTCATCCAAGGCCCGAAGCAACCGGGCAATGACATTGATGTGTACCTTAGGCCATTAGTTGAAGAACTCTTACAGTTGTGGGGCAAACCAGGTGTACGTGCGTGGGATGATAACAAACAGGAGCCATTTGATCTACGAGGGTTGTTATTCGTAACCATCAATGATTGGCCTGCTCTTAGTAACCTTTCAGGACAGACAAACAAGGGATATAAGGCATGCACACACTGTTTAGATAAGACTGAAGGTACATATTTGCATAAATGCAAGAAGGTTGTATACCTAGCGAATCGACGATTTCTTCCGACCAATCATCCCGTAAGAAAGAAAGGCAAGCATTTCAAAGGTGAGGCTGATCACCGGAAGAAGCCTGAACTCCCTGCTGGTGATGATGTATTTGGTATGGTCAAGGACATAGAAGTAATCTTTGGAAAGGGTCCTGGCGGTCAATCAGTTCCGAACGACGTCGCTACAGGACATGCACCCATGTGGAAGAAGAAATCTATATTTTGGGAGCTGCCATATTGGAAAGTCCTGCGTGTCCGCTCTTCAATCGACGTGATGCACGTGACGAAGAATCTTTGCGTGAACCTGGTAGGATTCCTAGGCGTGTATGGGAAGACAAAAGATACACCAGAAGCACGGGAGGACCAACAAATTATGAAAGACCCAAAGAACATGCATACACATAACAAGACGGATAAAGGGCGTCACTTAAGTTGTGCCAGCTATGCTCTTACCAAAGCAGAGAAGGAAATCTTTTTTGAAGTCCTTTATAGTATCAAGGTGCTGTCGGGCTTCTCATCTAATATAAAGGGCATAATAAATATGGCAGAGAAAAATTTCCAAAACCTGAAGTCTCATGACTGTCACGTGATTATGACGCAGTTGCTTCCGATTGCATTGAGGGGGATTCTACCGGAAAATGTTCGAGTACCCATTGTGAAGATGTGTGCATTCCTCAATGCAATATCTCAGAAGGTAATCAATCCAGATATTCTGCCAAGGTTACAGAAGGATGTGGTACAATGTCTTATTAGTTTTGAATTGGTGTTCCCACCATCCTTCTTCAATATTATGACGCATCTCCTGGTTCACCTAGTGGAAGAGATTGCCATTCTCGGTCCGGTATTTCTGCACAATATGTTCCCCTTTGATAGGTTCATGGGAGTCTTAAAGAAATATGTTCATAACCGTGCTAGACCAGAAGGAAGCATCTCCAAGGGATATGGAACAGAGGAGGTCATTGAGTTTTGTGTTGACTTTATTCCTGACCTTAAGCCGATTGGTGTTTCTGACTCGCGGCATGAGGGAAGACTAAGTGGAAAAGGCACGCTGGGAAAGAAAGCAATGATATGTAGGGACGGGGATTCTTTCACTAAAGCACACTACACAGTTCTACATAATTCCACCTTGGCAGCTCCGTATATCGAGGAACACAAGAATATTGTACGCTCCAAAAACCCGGGGAAGCCTGAATCATGGATTACAGATGAACACATGAAGTCTTTTGGTGGTTGTATGCGGACACATCTCTTGAATGACACCACTGTTGGAGATCAGCTATACTTGTTGGCCGCGTCACCATCTTCTACTGTATTGAATTTCCAAGGGTATGAAATAAATGGGAATACATTCTACACGATCGCCCAAGATAAAAAGAGCACCAAACAAAATAGTGGTGTCCGCTTTGATGCAATAGACGAGAATGGACAAAAGGACACATATTATTGTTACATAGAGGAGATATGGGAACTAGACTATGGAGTCTCTTTTAAGGTCCCTTTGTTTCGCTGCAAATGGGTCAACCTGAATGGGGAAGGGGTAAAGATAGACCAGTTGTACGGAATGACAACAGTGGATCTCAACAATCTTGGTTATAGAGATGAACCATTCGTCCTAGCCAATGATGTGTCTCAGGTTTTCTATGTGAAGGACATGTCCTCCAGACCGAAAAAAAGAAAAAATATGCAAACAAATACATCATATGATGAGCCAAAGCGTCACATAGTTCTTTCAGGGAAAAGAAACATCGTGGGAATCGAGGACAAGACAGACATGTCAGAAGATTATAATAAGTTTGATGAAATTCCGCCCTTCACAGTGAAAACTGACCCAAGCATTCCGTCAAGTAAAGAAGATGCTCCATGGTTACGTCTGAAGCGATCATAAGGAAGGACATATGCCAAGAAGTTCATGCTCATATTATGTAACTCTAGTTCATGTCTTTCGCGGTTTGTGGCTTGACCGAAGGATATCTTTCGCGGTTTGTGGCTTGACCGGGACTATATATAGGGGGGCCTTTAGTCCCGGTTTTGTAGTCTCAGTTTTTAATATTAATAAATGTCTTGAGTGTTAGTCCCGTTTTGTGGCTGGACCGGGACTATGAAGAAGTTGTCCCGATTAGTACTTACCATTAAGATCTGATCTCCAAACGCGCGCGGTCACATATTAGGGAGTGCCTCTATGACCAGTTTCTTGGAGATGCCGGAGGACTGGGATCCGGCGGCATCTCCCTGAAACTGGTCGTAGTGGTGTCCCTGCTCTCGAAAACCATCTTGCAGCTTGTAACTTCTCTAACTTGATCAATACACCTGGGAGCTAACTAATTTCACATATTAGGGAGTGCCTCTATGACCAGTTTCTCGGAGATGCCGGAGGAATGGGCTCCGTCGGCATCTCCCTAAAACTGGCCGTAGTGGTGTCCCTTCTCTCTAAAACCATCTTGCAGCTTGTAACTTCTCTAACTAGATCAATACGCCTCGGAGCTAACTAATTTCACATATTAGGGAGTGCCTCTATGACCAGTTTCTCAGAGATGCCGGAGGACTGGGCTCCGTCGGCATCTCCCTGAAACTGGCCATAGTGGTGTCCCTGCTCTCGAAAACCATCTTGGAGATGCCTCAAACTGGCTGGAGGACTAGACTCGCAAGGATGCCTATTTATAGTACAAGCAACTCGGCATAGTGTCGACACTTACGAAATAATGTCGACACTCACTCCTATTATTAGTGATGACTCATGTTTTGTCTCGGTTGGTGTCTCCAACCGGGACTACAGGTTCATCTTTAGTCCCGGTTGGTGACACCATCCGGGACAAGGTACACGCCGCACGACATAATGTCGACACTCACCCATATTAGTGCTGCCTGGCCCAGCCTGCCGAAATCCCTCCGCGTTGTGTCGACAATGAAAATCCCGTTTCAGAATGCTACCGTCCCATTTTTAGAACAATCCGAACAATGAAAATCCTTCGCGTGGTGTCATATTATGTTACATAGTTGAAAGGAAAAAATACCAGACTTGGTATATTGATCATGTTTCGAAAAACGGGTCGTTTTGTGAAGTAACCACCAAAATGCCGTTTCAGAATGCTACCGTCCCATTTTCCTAAAATACTAGACCACATTACATGGACTATCTCCCAACCGGGACATCTCAAACCTTTTCGTCCATCCCGGGTAAAAAGGACAAATGTCTGCCGAATCGGCAGGAAGTGGGTCCGGTTTGTACTACAGGTACATGATCTATTGCCCGTGATTTTTTGAAAAAATCATTTTTAGACTCGCAATATGTGGTTTCTTCAGAGATCCAATGCAAGTTCTAACGATGCTCGTCCCCTATCTTCATGCACACCGGTTCGACCATAGTTAGAAATTCAGATAATTCAAAACGGGCATAATAAATTCAAAAAAATCCGAACAATGAAAATCCTTTGCGTGGTGTCATATTATGTTACATATTTGAAAGGAAAAATACCAGACTTGGTATATTGATTATGTTTCGAAAAAACCTTCACAAAATGACCTATCATGTTCGAGGTTTCATGGCTTTCGGTCCAAATGACCGATGTTATGTGTTGAATCACGGCATAGTTTGTGATGTTGTGCCCATATTATGCATGTGTGTGGACATTGGTATGGAGAACAATGTTGCAGGAGGAAATTTTCCTTTTTGTCGCATGGAAAAGCCCTTTTTCATTTTCCTAAAATACTAGACCACCTTACATGGACTATCTCCCAACCGGGACATCTCAAACCTTTTCGTCCATCCCGGGTAAAAAGGACAAATGTCTGCCGAATCAGCAGGAAGTGGGTCCGGTATTGCCCAGTACTTATCCCAGTTAGAGTACTTCCCCGTGAGTGAAGTAGCATACAAATACCAGTACGGCAAACCTCTCGTCAAACCTGAGGAGGTAAATAATCTTCCAACAAAAATGCGAAGATTGCATAACGGGTACTTGCATGCCACAAAGGCCGGGGCTAACTGGATAGTGCTGAAGGTAACAAAAAAGCATTATGAGAAAGATATAGATGACATGATATCCATTGAATTTGATGAACTATTTCAATTATTCAATCAAGACGCCTTGGACAAATCGATCATCAGTGCCTATTGTCTGTAAGTACTAATTCTGTAATTAATTTAGTCTCCAGCTATATTATTTTGTTTATTGCATGTATATAATCATACTGTAATATGCAGAATGAAGATTCTCGAATGCAGCAGAGGACAAATCTATGACATTGGCTTCATTGACCCATATTGGGTTCATCAAGCTAATCTCAAAACAAACCCCCAGGATACGGAGGATAATATAGTACACGCGTTAAGATTTTAAGAAACCAGAAGGGAAATACTATTTCCTTACAACTTCGAGTGAGTGTTATTGTCTTGTATACACTTTCTATTTCGCTTACTCGATGTTAAGTATATAATTGATTAGTTATGCATTCGCAGCTACCACTATATTCTGTTAATCATTCAACTTGACAAAGGACGTGTACTAGTCATGGAATCGAAACATAAACCCCTTGAGATATGGAAGGACATGCAGATACTTATCCAGCGATAATTCTAATCATTACGACACTATATCGGCAACGTTCGTGAATTTTATGATATCAAGTAATTAATAACTTATTTTATTCGTTTTCTTCGCTGGGCAGCGCTTGGAAAAGGTTCACCAGCAAGGCTAGGGGTGTTTGGAAAGAGGAGATTACATTTGAAGCACTAGATGTAAGCACCACTAGCTATATCCGCGCATCTCTTTGATTCTAGTTTTGATACAGTTATTATCATGTTTGATTATTATTTTAATTGAACTATGTTCTCGTAAAGTGCCTGACGCAGGGACCGGGTAACAATCTATGTGGATACTATGTTTGCGAGTTCATCCGGCAGACGTGCGATGAGAAGGGCAGAAATTTAGAGCAACTCCACGTACGTAAACATTTTCTATAGTTTTTAATTACAATCAAATTGTGTTTAGTTTCATTCATATAGGCTGACTCCTTTTTTAAATCAGATCGAACGTCTACGGGACGGTCTTCTGCCAAAGAATCGCGTACGAGCAATTCAGGAGGAATTGGCGGGATTCTTGGATGCAGAAGTCCTAAACCCAAAAGGGGAATACTATTCGGCTGTGTATAGACAATAGGGATTGTAAAAGGAGCAACTTTTGTATGTAGTGCATGAACTCAATCCGTGTATCGAATGTAATATTGTCATGATGATCTTGTGTAATATAACGGTTCCTTCACTGATAAGTGCAAAATACTAAATAAACAATAAAACAACCTAAATGAATTCTCTGCCGGGCACAAAAAGTGGCGAAAATGCTGTCGCGGCAACAAAATGTGCTAAAATGAATTCTCTGCCGCGGCAGAGAAATGGGCCAAATCTCTACCGCGGCAGAAGGCTATTTGTCCCGGTTCGTGTTACGAATCGGGACGGTTGCTCCACCCCCCTCGCCCTCTGCCGCTGCCATGTGTACACCCATTTGTCCCGGTTGGTGGGGCAACCGGGACTAAAGGTTAGGGCTTTAGTCCCGATTGCCCCGTCCCGGTTGGGCAACCGGGACTAATGCCCCTTACCAACCGGGACGCATGGCACGTTTTCTACTAGTGTTAGTGCCTCTGATATCGAAAGCATGTAAGATACTTGAGTGACCTTGAATCTAAAAGAAATTATGAATACATATATGTCTTAAGGGGAAACACATAAACCGTGTATTCCAAAGTATTCCTTGCAGGTCTGGAGCTGCTATGAGAGTTAGACAGATTTAGTAATAGGAGCAACGGTCAGCGCCAGCGAGCACAACATGTGGTGGAGGAGGCGGGGAAGGCGGCAACCTGGACAGCAACCCTAGCTTGGGGGAGTGGTGTGCGCGGTGCGCCGAAGGAGAAAACAGGCACATCGTCGGTGTTTGGCAACAAACACGTCCGACAATGTGAGGAGATCAGAAGAGCATGACTGTCTCATCAGACGCGGTTCTAGCTAGTGAAGGCCACAACGTGGATTTGAAAAATCTATTCTTTGTGACGTTTGCATGTAGCATGGAGGTTTGTGACTGTTGTGACCTTTGTCAAGGTTGATCTGCTATCGTGATTACTGTTGTTGTTGCTGTTGAGTCGATTCAGTACTCGCCCATATTAGTTGACTTAAATTTGTCTAGATTTGGATGAATCTAGACACTATTTAGTATATAGGTTCATCTAAATTTTAACAAATTCAAGTCAGCTAATATGGATTGAAGGGAGTACTATAACGATCAATATGCGATATTTTAATCTTCAGAACATGTCAGCTATCACTTTGCAAAACTTTGTCCTTTTCTTTCTATACTCTAAAGACACTGAAGCGTGTGCAACAAGAGCCTGTTACTTTGATGTTCTAATCGTACTGATTTATATTACTTGTCATTGAAATGGATGTATCTAGCACTAAAATATGTCTAAATACATTCATTTTAGTGACAAGTAATATCTATCAGAGGGAGTACAACTTTTGAACCTCGTCCATCTTTTATAACTCAACACTTATGGCATCTTTTTCCACGTCTCTTCTATAACTTGTCCATCATGGATTTGATGGCATATTGTATACAACCACTGGCTGCTGAGTATTGTAGAGTGTCTTGTGTGTTCTTTGCTTATGTATTAAATTATCAGCTTCATAAACTCGAATATTTCCCGTTCAAAAAAATTGAATATTTCAATGTCATGGTGTCATCCAACGACCTACCTAACCATTGTTATGGAATGATTCTTCCTAACTTATTTCTATATCTTTAGTTCCAAAATTACATATTCGATTATATATAAACGTGCTTATATCTAAAAAAGTTGTACATAAGCGATCATATCTTCAAACGAATTGCCTAACAACTGCATTCCGGGGATGGCATAGAGGGAGACTATATTGTAAATAAGAGTTAACTTACTTTCATTAGACCGTCCCAATAGCCGCGCCCCAGGGACACAGAGAGAAGTCTATAAGCATGAGAGTTAAGGATAAGAGTTTACTTATACTATATCATTGATGTGTTGTAGACGTACTGTCAAACGTTCTTCCTAAAAACCGTGCCCCCTGGGACGCAGAGAAAAGTGTAGCTGCTGAAGAGCGCATGACTATCTCATCAGACGCAGTTCTAGCTGCTGAAGGCCACAACGTGGATTTTAAAAATCTATTCTTTGTGATGTTTGTATGTAGCATGGAGGTTTGTGACTGTTGTGACCTTTGTCAAGGTTGATGTGCTATCGTGAATACTGTTGTTGTTTCTGTTGACACGATTCAGTACTATAATGCTTAAGATGCGATATTTTAATCTTCGGAACATATCAGTTATCACTTTGCAAAACTACCAGTTGTCCTTTTGTTTCTGTACTCGAAAGACACTGAAGCGTGTGCAACAAGAGTCTGTTACTTTGATGTTCTACAAGTTTTGAACCACGTCCATCTTTTATAACTCAACACTTATGGCATCTTTTTCCACGTCTCTTCTATAACTTGTCCATCATGGATTTGATGGCATATTGGCATATTCTATACAGCAACCACTGGCTGCTGAGTATTGTAGAGTGACTTGTGTGTTGTTTGCTTATGTATTAAATTACCAGCTTCATAAATTCGAATATTTCAATGTCATGGTGTCATCCAACGACCTACCTAACCATTGTTATGGAATGATTTTTCCTAACTTATTTCTATATCTTTAGTTCCAAAATTACATATTCGATTATATATAAACATGCTTATATATAAACAAGTTGTACATAAGCGATCATATCTTCAAACAAATTGCCTAACAACTGTGCTCCGGGGATGGCAGAGAAGGATACTATAATGTAAATAAGAGTTAACTTACTTTCATTAGATTGTCCCAATAGCCACGCCCCCAGGGACACGGAGATAAGTCTATAAGCATAAGAGTTAAGGATAAGAGTTTACTTATACTGTATCGTTGATCTGTTGTAGACGTACTGTGAAACGTTCTTCCTAAAAACCGCGCCCCCTGGGATGCAGAGAAAAGTATAGTTGTATTGAATATAATTAGTGGTTATTGATGTGTTTTGAACCATGTTAATGTACAAACAACATTTTCTAGAAAACCGATATGGAGTAATCTGTAGCTGTGATTTTTATGTGCTTATCCCATACACTAAAAAGAACTTGCACAAAAAACAAACAAACACCATATATAGCTCGCATTATAATTCCAAATAACTTAAACTAAGAATATCATATCCATATTGCACATGTCTAATGACTGATAGACATGCTCCTACTGCAAAACTATTAGAGCCTTATTGTAATTCTGGCTAACATGCCATGGTATCTCATATTCTAGTTATTAACCATTTCTTTCTTGTAGGTCTCTCAAAAGCACATCGTGCATTTGCACCCATTGCTAGTACAGGTGCTACTCCAAGTGCAGGCTCTACCTACAACATCACAACCAGCATTCAACCTTTCGCATGCACCTTTGCATGGTTCATCGGTGCATGCCTTACCCATCAGCTGGATAATCTGTGACTCACATTCTTTGGCATCTACAAAAAATAACATATGCAAAATAAAAATTCATGATCATAACTTGTTACCAAAGATGCAAACAATATGCTACAACTACAAATGGTACCTGATGCTACCATGAGAAAGGCGAGGGTTAGAAGTAGCATCAGTGTAGTCCTCATCTTGGATAAAATGTTTTGTTGATAGAACCTGTTGATGGTTGTTAGACTTGTGAGTTGTGAGGATGAGCACAAATGAGAAATGGTAAGCTTTTTATAGAGCACAACCTCGCAACTTTAATAAAGGAATACCATTGAAACAAAAAAATATTAGTTGTGCCAAATTAGAAGCATTAAGTGCATTAATTATTTTGATAAAGGATAATATATTAATACCAAGATAACACCAACTGTGCAAATTAACTATTACATAGATGCATACTTATCCACTCAATGTAATGATGGAAAATTTTCTAATTGCATACTAGTTAATGCATTTAATGTTCTTAATGCACACAACACACAAATGCTCATTATTCCTCATTATTATTGTCAAGGAATATAGTAGTATGAATCTAGGAATTCCATTAAACAACCGATTTAATATTCATGCTAAATCAAGAATAATTAAGTCATGTTAAATTGAGAATAATTAAGTCGGTGTGAAAGGATAAGAAGAGCAGATAATGCATGCCTCATCCATCTAGTTGTTACCCACCAATACCTAGCTTGAATTTTAGGACCATTTAATATATATGAATCTTCAATTTTTGTTTATCAAAGTATGCAATGCCATAGAATGGAGAGTTGGAAATAAATATGTTTAACTCTTGTCAATTTTTGCACGAAAAACAAACAATTATACTTTTGGGATGATTTTGCACATGTTCTTAATTTGCATGAGTCCCTTGCACCTATGAATATTTTAATAATTATCTAAGGAAAGAACAAAGATGGATATGGCACTGACGGGGTCATAGGTACCAGGTGAGCCGAGACAACTGAAAGGGACCATCTAGAACCATGGTGGCCAATCATGAAGAATTGGGCCTCAAACGGGTCCCCGAATGGAGACGCCTTGGCGGCCTAGCCAGAGCGTCTCATCGAATGGATTCTATGAGATATCGTGCAAAACCCGCTACACGACAGTCAAAGGCATGGCGGACAGGGGGCTCCCCAGTCAGAAACGCGCAAAAAACCCTCGCGGATCACCGCGCGAAACCCGCCGCACGACAGTCAAAGGCCATGGAAGCCCAAAAGACTCCTCGCGCGCGGCGTTTCCACGACGCCCTCCCAGGGAGCAAACACGGTGAGAGTGGTCTCCACATGCTCCTTCACGAAAGAGTCTTCCCAGGCCATCTCTTCTCCCCTTTGAGGCGACTGCGCTTCCCTCTCGGTGAAGAGCGCGTCCTAGGCACTCTCAGGAATGCGACCTGCGAACTGCAGGCACGTAGGAGCCTCGCGAGGCAAATCGCCTGAGGTAACTATACAGGCAGCCACCGACGGCTCTGTAGAGCCGACGCCACGGCGCGTCCTCTCTCAAACTCTGGCAACACAACAAAACATGCCAAAAATAAAGGCAACAAGCGCAAGAATCCACTTAAAGAGATCCGTTACAGTCTTGCTTACGAAGGCAAAGTACTAAGAAGCGCCTCCAGCCGATGGTGAGATACATCTCGCCTGGCGCGGGGATCTTGACGTTCACGTTCCACCTTTCGTCACCAAGGGCCGAAAAGACGCATCGCTGCGCTAGGCATGCAGCATTAACTGATGGGCCCACATGCCATCGCATTGCGGGAACAACTCCTAGTGTGGAGAAAACGCGCCCAAGGTCAACGTGGCCATTTCAAATCGACGGACGGGATAGGCGCGCGTTCGAACCATGTTGATCAAGCGGGCACCAGGACCCATCGATCATTCTAAGCCCAGTACCTTTGTCAAGGTTGATGTGCTATCGTGATTACTGCTGTTGTTTCTGTTGACATGATTCAATACTATAATGCTCAAGATGTGACATGTCAGCTATCACTTTGCATAACTACCAGTTGTCCTTTTCTTTGTATACTCGAAAGACACTGAAGCGTTTTCAACAAGAGTCTGTTACTTTGATGTTCTACAACTTTTGAACCACGTCCATCTTTTATAACTCAACACTTATGGCATCTTTTTCCACGTCTCTTCTATAACTTGTCCATCTTGGATTTGATGGCATATTGGCATATTCTATACAGCAACCACTGGCTGCTGAGCATTGTAGAGTGACTTGTGTGTTGTTTTCTTATGTATTAAATTACCAGCTTCATAAATTCGAATATTTCAATGTCATGGCGTCATCCAACGACCTACCTAACCATTGTTATGGAATGAATTTTCCTAACTTATTTCTATATCTTTAGTTCCAAAATTACATATTCGATTATATATAAACATGCTTATATGTAAACAAGTTGTACATAAGCGATCATATCTTCAAACAAATTTCCTAACAACTGTGCTCCGGGGATGGCAGAGAAGGAGACTATAATGTAAATAAGAGTTAACTTACTTTCATTAGACTGTCCCAATAGCCGCGCCCACAGGGACATGGAGAGAAGTCTATAAGCATAAGAGTTAAGGATAAGAGTTTACTTATACTATATCGTTGATCTGTTGTAGACGTGCCGTGAAACGTTCTTCCTAAAATCCGCGCCCCTGGGACGCAGAGAAAAGTATAGTTGTATTGAATATAATTAGTGGTTATTGATGTGTTTTGAACCATGTTAATGTACAAAC
This sequence comes from Avena sativa, assembly GCA_916181665.1. NCBI lineage: Eukaryota > Viridiplantae > Streptophyta > Magnoliopsida > Poales > Poaceae > Avena > Avena sativa. Next base: position 434,987,422 of record OV702280.1, read on the forward strand.
AACATTTAATAGAAAATCGATATGGAGTAATCTGTAGCTGTGATTTTTATGTTCTTATCCCATACACTAAAAAGAACTTGCACAAAAAACAAACAAACACCATATATAGCTCGCATTATAATTCCAAACAACTTAAACTAAGAATATCATATCCATATTGCACATGTCTAGTGACCGATAGACATGCTCTTACTGCAAAACTATTAGAGCCTTATTATAATTCTGGCTAACATGCCATGGTATCTCATATTCTAGTTATTAACCATTTCTTTCTTGTAGGTCTCTCAAAAGCACATCATGCATTTGCACCGATTGCTAGTACAGGTGCTACTCCAAGTGCAGGCTCTACCCACAGCATCACAACCAGCATTCAACCTTTCGCATGCACCTTTGCATGGTTCATCGGTGCATGCCTTACCCATCAGCGGGATAATCTGTGACTCACATTCTTTGGCATCTACAAAAAATAACATATGCAAAATAAAAATTCATGATCATAACTTGTTACCAAAGATGCAAACAATATGCTACAACTACAAATGGTACCTGATGCTACCATGAGAAAGGCGAGGGTTAGAAGTAGCATCAGTGTAGTCCTCATCTTGGATAAAATGTTTTGTTGATAGAACCTGTTGATGGTTGTTCGACTTGTGAGTTGTGAGGATGAGCACAAATGAGAAATGGTAAGCTTTTTATAGAGCACAACCTCGCAACTTTAATAAAGGAATGCCATTGAAACAAAAAATATTAGTTGTGCCAAATTAGAAGCATTAAGTGCATTAATTATTTTGATAAAGGATAATATATTAATACCAAGATAACACCAATTGTGCAAATTAACTATTACATAGATGCATACTTATCCACTCAATGTAATGATGGAAAATTTTCTAATTGCATACTAGTTAATGCATTTAATGTTCTTAATGCACACAACGCACAAATGCTCATTATTCCTCATTATTATTGTGAAGGAATATAGTAGTATAAATCTAGGAATTCCATTAAACAACCGATTAAATGTTCATGCTAAATCGAGAATAATTAAGTCATGTTAAATTGAGAATAATTAAGTCGGTGTGAAAGGATAAGAAGAGCAGCCTCATCCATCTAGTTGTTACCCATCAATACCTAGCTTGAATTTTAGGACCATTTGATATATATGAATCTTCATTTTTTGTTTATCAAAGTATGCAATGCCATAGAGTGGAGACTTGGAAATAAATATGTTTAACTCTTGTCAATTTTTGCACGAAAAATAAGCAATTATACTTTTGGGATGATTTTGCACATGTTCTTAATTTGCATGAGTCCCTTGCACCTAGATTTCAGCTCTTTATATTTTGCATGGACGCGGTTTGTGCGAGCCACGCCGTCGTAGTAGGATCGATTTAAGAAATCTCCGGACGTGGGATGGCACGTTCAGGTAGTGGAGTAGCTCCATGATCAAGCACTATAATAAAAGGATGAAATAAATTAAAAACGCAGTACACTGCACCAAATATCTATCTCTGCTTGTTCTTCCATTCGTTAGAAAGTTCAGAGATTGTGAGCTAGAGCGAGAGAACAACCACAAGCTAGGCGCACTATAAGTTTTGCACAGAGGATGGGCTCGAGGAGCTCGCATCGTGGACATGGATGGAGCCTGGCGAGAAAGATGCGGACTAGCAGAGCACCTTCATGGTCCGCCACCTGCCCACCTCTCTGCCTCCAACCTCACCGACCGCTAGAGGATGTATGGATTCAGTAGTTTATATTCTTTCCACCTGCTGCGTACTCTTTAATTATTTGTTAATGGTTAATTAAGAATTTAATAATGGCCATCGTGCCCTTATTTATGAAGAGGTACCGAATGATTTCAGCCGTTGTTGTGTTTAAGTTTGGGAGAGGGCGGAGCACCGAAGCAGAAGTGTTTGTTATGATTTTGTGATTTCCCTTACTATTGATCTATCATCTCAAAATTCCTACTAAACTGAAGCTCAAAGACGGGCCCATGACAGAATTTGTCGGTTAGCTGGATACACGAGCTTCTCTAAAAGAAACAGCTGACAAAGTGACGATGCCATCTCCGGCACCAGGAGAATAGCAGCGTATGGAACAAGGTACTAGTAACTTGGATAACCACCATGAAAAGAATGAATAAAACTGCCAACCGTGTGAGTTTTCTCGGCATGACTTCCTCGTTTGGTCTCGAGAGGGAAATACCAGGATGGGCATGTTTAATGGTAGTATCAGCTTGGTTCCGCATAGGTCTTTTTTATCTCTCTCTGTTAGTCGACAATTGTATCGAGTCTTTATAGGTTTTTTATTGCATGCTGCACTGCCGCTTCAGTCCACCATACCTATATACACGAGAGCCTCCGAATTCTAAGTCTCGCCGTGTACTGACCTTAGTACTTGTTAGATGTATATATTTGTATTGTAGTTTTCCCATATGTTAGGAGGCTTCCTGCATATTCACACATGTACCTGTATTATATATTGTGGCATTTGGCCCCCAGAGGAATACATGTTGCATATTCCTAACATGGTATCAGAGCTAGGTTAGACAGTTTTTTTTCGCAACATCGTCACCGCCATCACCGTCCCTGTCGTCGTCGTTTTCCGACGTCGCCGCCACCGGTTGCCACGGTCTCCGGCCGTCTACTGCTGGACCGATCGGTCCTCCGGATCGATTCCGTCTGCATCACCTCTTCTGCTCGATCAGGACTCTGCCACGATCTCCTGCTCTCCTCCAGATCTAGGACGCCCGTCCTCGTCAAGCCCGTCCAGATCGAGGACGCCTCATGCTGCTTCCCGTCGTTGTCACGTCAACGCCCCTGGTACTCTGCCCAACTCCCATCAGGTCCCGTCTCTGCCTCCCGCGGGACCCCGCCTCTGCCTGACACCGCCCGACACCGCCAGGTCCCGTCTCTGCCTCCCGCGGGACCCCGCCTCTGCCTGACACCGCTCGACACCGCCCGACACCCAGACACCACCCGACACCGCCAACTCCCTGACACCGCTGGACACCGCGCGGGACACCGCCTCTGCCTCCCGCGATCCCGCCATCGCACCTCGGGCCACCCGTCCCTGTCGCCTACCCACGCCACGCGGAACTCGCCTCTGCTCGCTGCTAGCCCGCCGTCTCTTGCCCGATTGTGCCTCTCGCCCCAACCTGCTGGCCGCCTGTGTGGCCGCTTCTCGCCCGTCTCAGTCGCCTTCTTTTCTGGTCTTGATTTTTCCCGGAATAGGTTCACGCCGCCCCGATCTACCTTGCTCCAGTACTCAGATCTCCGGTGGTGTCCTGTTCTAGGCGCAATTGGCCAGAGATTGTTGGTTTACGAGCGTTGACTTCCAGTAAAATCTAGATTAAAAAAGTGAGAGAGAGAGATGTCTTCTACATCGGGCTATGTTGCGATTCCTCGCTGCCCGGTGATCTTCGATGGCGCGAATTACCCTGATTTCGCTGCCTTTATGCGTTTTCACATGCACGGTCTCTGTCTTTGGGGTGTGCTCTCCGGCGAGGTCTCATGTCCGTCGTGCCCCCTGCTCCTGTGGCTCCTCTTCCGCCGACGCCGATTGTTCTTGGCGCTGATGCTTCTCAGGAGGCCAAGGATGCTGCTTAGAGTGCTGATGATAGTGCTGTTGCTGCTTATGACTTGAAGTTCAAGCAGTACTCTTCTGATCTCGAGGCCTATCGCCACGCTCTGACTGCCTACACTCAGTGGGTCGATGAGGATGCTCGTGCTGTTGCTGTTCTCACCTCCAGTGTTCTGCCCCAGTATGCTGCTGAGTTCATGAGTCTCCCTACTGTTGCCGCTCAGTGGTCACATCTTCGTCAGCGCTATCAGCCGTCTGGGGATGCTCTTTACCTGTCTGTGGTTCTCTAGGAGCATGCTCTTCAGCAGGGTGATTCCACTATTGATGAGTTCTATACTCAGAGTGCTGCTATCTGGCGTCAGCTTGATTCTCTCTGTACTGCTGTTTGTGGCACATGCTCGTGCTGCCAGATTGTGCGCTCTGATTTGGAGTTTCACCGCATCTATGAGTTTCTGTCTCGGCTTCGCCAGGAGTTTGAGCCCCGGAGTGCTCAGCTGAATGCTCATGGTCGTGTTCCGCTCTCTGAAGTATTGTCTGAGCTTAATTCGGGCTGAGGAGACCCGTATCCGTGGTGCTGGTCTTCTTGCGGTCCTATCTGTGCTTGCTACTCATGGTCCTCCTATACCGCCTGCTCCCTCGACTCAGCCCGGTCCTCTGTGCCGCCGCCGATACTATCCACTCCTCCAGGTCAGGGTCCGAGTCAGCACCAGCAGCCTCAGGGTCAGAGTCAGCACCAGCAGGCTCGTGGCCAGGGTCGCCGTGGTTCTCTTCGTCACTGCTCTTACTGCAACAGAGATGGCCACACTTGGGCCACCTATTATACACGGGATCCTAGTTTACGTCAGCAGCACCAGGCTCGTGGGCAGTCGACTCCTTCTGGGTCTTCAGCAGTTGCTCTCTCTGATCAGGACATTATCAGGAGTCTTCGCGGTTTGCTTGCTGCTACAGGCTCTTCTTCGACGGGCACTGCTGGTTATGTGACTGATTCTTCAGGCATTGCGCGACCACCACCTTCTACACAGTCAGGTACGTCTCCGTGGTATCTGGATTCTGGAGCTTCCTTTCATATGACCTCTGAGTCTTCTTTTCTGTCCGATCTTTGTTCTCTGCCTTCTCCTGTCCGTGTTTTCACGGCTGATGGTACCTCTCTTCCTATTTCTAGTCGGGGCACCCTTTATACTTCTTCTTTTTATGTTCCTGATATTTCTCATGTCCCTCTTCTTAAGATGAATCTGTTCTCTGCTAGCCAGCTTACTGACTCTAGTTGTCGCGTCATTCTTGATGCTGATTCTTGTGTTGTTCAGGACCGTCGCACCCAGGCCCTGGTTGGAGCTGGCCCTCGCAGACGTGACTCTTCAGGTCTTTGGGAGTTAGACTGGCTTCGTGTTCCTTCCGCTGCCACTTCATATGCCAGTTCTTCTCCGGTCGTCGCCTCTGCTACCAGCTCCTTTCAGCAGTGGCATCATCGTCTTGGTCACCTTTGTGACTCTCGCATGTCGTCATTAGTTCATCGTGGTCTTCTGGGGTCTGTCTCAGGAGATGGGTCTTTACATTGTCAGGGATGTAGGTTGGGTAAATAGATTCAGCTTCCCTATTCTACTAGCGCGTCTGTATCTTAGCGACCTTTTGATTTAGTTCATTCCGATGTTTGGGGTCTGGCTCCTTTCGCTTCGAAAGGGGGCCATCGCTACTATATTTTATTCATCGATGATTTTTCTCGATACACTTGGTTGTATTTTATGCGCTCTCGTAGTGAAGTGCTCTCCATATATCAGCATTTTGCGGCCATGGTCCGTACTCAATATTCTACCCCCATTCATGTGTTTCGTGATGATTCTACTGGTGAGTATATCTCCCAGATGTTGCGAGGTGTTCTTGCTGAGTAGGGCACCCTTGCTCAGTTCTCCTGTCCTGGCGCACATGCTCAGAATGGCGTTGCTGAGCGTAAGCATCGCCATCTTCTTGAGACAACTCGTGCCATGATGATTGCTTCTTCTCTTCCGCCGCATTTTTGGGATGAGGCTATCGCTATGTCGGCTTACCTCATCAATATTCAGCCTTCTGCCGCTCTGCAGGGTGGCATCCCTCTTGAGCGCCTATCTGGACAGTCTCCAGATTACTTCATGCTTCGCTTGTTTCGTTGTGTTTGCTATGTTCTCCTTGCTCCTCGCGAACGCACCAAACTGACCGCTCAGTCTGTTGAGTGTGTCTTCCTTGGATACAGTGATGAGCATAAGGGCTATCACTGTTGGGACCCCGTTGGTCGTCGGATGCGTATCTCTCGTGATGTTACCTTTGATGAGACGCGTCCTTTCTATCCTCGTCCCACCGCTGGTACCTACCCGGTGGAAGATATCTCTTTTTTTCTCTTTCCTGACACACCTCCTTCTACTCCTATTGTGTCTTCTTCAGGATCTCATCCCCCTGATGTATATTCTTCTACACCATCCTCCTCTACTCCGTCTAGTTCTCCTAGTTCTCCTCGTTCTCCGGAGTCTTCCTCTGCTATTCCTTCTTCTTCATCGTTGTCTCCTGATTCGTCTTCCTCTGATGACCTTCCCTCTACTCGTCATGTTCGTCAGCATCGTGCCCCCAACCGTTACTCTCCTAGTCAGTATGGTCTTTTTGTTGCCTCCGAGCCAACTTCTTATCGGGATGCTGAGCATCATCCTGAATGGCAGCTGGCCATGGCTGAGGAGATTGCTGCGCTTGAGCGCACTGGCACCTGGGATCTTGTTTCTCTCCCTCCCGGTGTTCGTCCTATCACATGTAAGTGGGTCTATAATATTAAGACCCGCTCTGTTGGATATCTTGAGCGCTATAAAGCGCGTCTTGTGGCTCGTGGTTTTCAGCAGGAGCATGGTCGTGACTATGATGAGACCTTTGCTCCTGTGGCTCATATGACCACTGTGCGTACTCTTCTTGTTGTTGCTTCTGTTTGTCACTGGTCTGTGTCCCAGCTTGATGTTCAGAACGCCTTTCTCAATGGTGAGTTGAGTGAGGAGGTTTATATGCAGCCTCCTCCAGGGTATTCTGTTCCCGAGGGGATGGTTTGTCGTCTTCGCCGTTCTCTTTATGGCCTCAAACAGGGCCCTCGTGCCTGGTTTGAGCGCTCTGCTTCTGTATTGACTGCTGCTGGTTTCTTCCCTAGTGCTCATGATCCAGCGCTGTTTGTTCACACTTCTCCTTGTGGACGCACTCTTCTTCTCTATGTTGATGATATGATCATTACTGGTGATGATTCTGAGTATATCGCCTTTGTTAAGGCTCGTTGACTGATCTTGGTCCTCTTCGATACTTTCTTGGGATTGAGGTTTCCTCTACTTCTGATGGCTTTTACATATCTCAGGACAAGTATATTCAGGATCTTCTTGCTCGTTCTACTCTTGGGGATGAGCGCACTGTTGAGACCCCTATGGAGCTTCATGTTAAGCTTCAACCTACTGATGGTGATCCTCTCCTGTATTATATATTGTGGCCTTTGGCCCCCAGAGGAATACATGTTGCATATTCCTAACAGTACTGACCTCTCTCTTTTTCCTTTGACATTTGTCAGCATCCCTTTTATTTTAGCAGGTTTGAGATCGACGTCGTTAGCAGGGTTACCCTTCCGGCTTGGCCTGGGAAGGGTTATGGATGCCATTGGTTATTTTTTAGGGCTCTTAGCCCTATTTGCATCTTGTCCATCCTCGGACGTTGTATCATTTTTAAGGTGATTTGGATCTTTGTACCCTATACCTGTATTCCTGACTCTTTGAGTCGTTGTTATATTTATATATATATATATATATATATGTTTTGTGGGTTCCATCGTGGACTATTGTATAATGATATTACTTCGTTTTCTACCCGCACGAAAGTGCCTGGTGGGCACCTTTGAATCGTTTCTATGCGGGTTTGGCGAAAATCGCTAAAACTTGCATAGGGCCGATCCGAGGGTGTTATATTATGGGTATACTATCAATCCTATTAAGTCATGCGCTAGGGTCTCATATACACCCACCCTTAGCAGATCGACGCCCTCGTCGATCAACCACAAGCTTGGAACGCCTCCTCTTGGCACACGTATGTGCGTCCAATGCCGGCACATGTGTCATGCCGTGTTCACTCTGAGCCACACGCGCCATGCTCCACATGTCCGCCATTGACCCGCACACACCCATGTAACTGTGAGGGTCGACTCTAATACCACTTGTAACACCCCGGCCTTTCCAGACCAGCGGTTTTCACTCCTGGCATCTCAATATGATCTCTAGACTAACCTCGCAGGCCAATGATGACCCACAAATATAGGGGATCACAACAGTCTTCGAGGGTAGTAAAGCCCAATTTATTGGTTCGACACAAGGGGAGCCAAAGAATATTTATAAGCTTTAACAACTGAGTTGTTAATTCAGTTGCACCTGGAAATAGTCTTGCTCATAATAGTTTATCAGTAGCAACAGTTTTATAGTAGCAATAGCAAAGTAACAGCAGTCGTAAAATAAAAGCAGTGGTAACAATAGTAGCAAACAGCAGGATTTGAGTGCGGTAGGCATATGGATGGATGGACGGGCGTTGCATAGACAAGACTATTCATGTAATATCAAGATCAAAGGCATTTGCAGATAAATAAGATAAAGCATCCAAGTACTAAGTAATCATATGCATGTGTTCCATATATAGTCATACGTGCTCACAATGAGAACTTGCACAACATCTTTTGTCTTGCCAGCCCGTTTCAGCGGGGCCTCAAGGGAATCTACTGGCAATTAAGGTACTCATTTTAATAAAGTACTGGAGCAAAGCATTGACACTCCATGAACACATGTGATCCTTGTATCATAGTCATACCCTCCAGTTATCCCAATTTCTGTCACTTCGGGGCCTCGGGTTCCGGACAATGATATGTGTAAAGAACTTGCAGGTAAGATCACAAACAATAATATCATCATGAATCAATAACATGTTCATATCTGAGATCGTGGCACTCGGGCCCTAGTGACAAGCATTAAGCATAACAAGTTGCAACAATGTCAAAAAGCACCAACATTAGATACTAGGCACCATGCCCTAACAATCTTATGAAATTACATGATAGATATCATCCAATCCCTACCATCCCCATAGCCTATATCGGGTGATTACTCACTCATGGATGGGGTAAACATGTATGGTTGGAGAGCCGTTGATGATGATGATGATGGCGATGATCTACTCCAATTCCCCATCCTGGCAGGGTGCCAGAACGGAGTTTTTGGTTCCGAATCGCGGTTTCTGGTGGTGGCGGCGTAGCAGAACTCTATCTGGAAAAACGTCGAACCCCCTTGTATTTTTAGGTCAGCAGGCTTCTGTAGGCGGACGAAGAGGCCGAGGGGGTGCTCGAGGTGGCCACACCACCCCATGGCATGGCTTGGCCTGGCCCGCGCCACCAGGTGGTGTGATCCCCTCGTGGACCTTCTCCGTCCCGTCTTCTAGCTTCGTGAGTCTTCTAGTAAAATAGGAGTTTTGCGATAATTTCTGGGATTTTTCCTGAAAGTTGGTTTCCTGCACAAAAACAAGACACCAAAGCAATTCTGCTGAAAACAGCGACAGTCTGTGTTAGTTGCATCCAAATCACACAAATTAGAGGAGAAACAATAGCAAAAGTGGTCAAAAAAGTAGATTCGTTTTGGGCGTATCAGCCAACACTAGTATTTTCTGCGCACCTTTTCCTCACTCATGCGCACCCGTTACCCACTTCCCAGTCGATCACCCATTGTCATATTACTCCAGGCCAAGCAAGCTTAACCTTATAGTTCTTTTTAGATGAGCTTTCGAAAAAGAAGTTGCAACTTGTTGGTATGGGTATTCTATCAATCCTTTTAAGTCATGTGTCAGGGTCTCACATGGGGTCTCAGATACACCTATGTATCGAGCTTTTAAAGTACCATGGCTCAAATCTATTATTCAGTTAATTGCCGCACATGTTATAAGTTGCTTCCAATTGCCTGTTGGCATGTGTGAAGATATGAGGAAATCAATTGCTAATCATTGGTGTGGAGTGGAAGATGAAAAAAAGAAGCTTCATTGGCGTTCTTGGAAGTGGTTAACGACACCCAAAGATTAGGGAGGTATGGGTTTCCGCAACCTTGAGATCTTTAATCAAGCTATGTTGGGTCGGTAGTGTTAGAGACTCTTAACCGATCCTGACTCCATATGCGCTCATGTGCTCAAGGCAAGATATCATCAAAACTATGATTTTTGGAATGCTCCAAGCCCTAGATCAACCTCTTATACTTGGCATAGTAATCTTTTTGGCAAACAATTGTAAGCGAAGGGTATTAGATAGGGTATTGGTTATGGCATGAATACAATTATCCTAAATAATAATAGGATTCTAGGACTATCTCCTAACCTGCTGCGTTCGCGAGTCATGCTAGCTGATAATCAAACTGTTGATTCTCTAATCTTGGAAAATTCTAGGACTTGGGACTGAGACCTCATTCGCACCATCTTTGATGAGGACACAACGGGGAAGATTTTAAAGGTTCCTATCTGTCGCCATGGTGGTAAGGGTTTCATTTCATGGCCTCATACTCGATTTGGTGTTTATTACTTCTGTTCAACATATAAACTTTCTCGATTTGAGCATGTGATGGATGATCGGAGACGGTTTGGTGCTGGTTTTTCGTCTATTATGCTGGACAATACAAAATATTGGAGGAAATTGAGGGCATCTAAAACTCCTGACAAAATTGGCGCTTCGCACATGACTGCCTCTCGTGTGGTGTTCAGCTCTGTCGCCGGGGTGTACCAGCTAGTACCTTTTGTGTTTTCTGTGGACATGAGGAAACAGTAGAACATGCACTTCCTTTATGCTCTTTTGCGAATGAGGTATGGCAGGAGGTCAAGAAATAATATCCAGTTCAACTCCAACGACGACACTTCACTTCCCCGTGTGTTTGGGTCTTGGACTTTCTGGGACGGTGTTCTAATCGTGAAGCTACTACTGTCATGACAACTATCTAGCATATTTGGGATGCATGCTACAAAGTCTGAGAGAGCGAAATTCTCATGCATCCTAGGACGATTGCAACTAAGGTGAATGTTTACATTGCTATGATCATTCAACATCTGTTCAAACCTGCAACTAACCACATGTGTGAGATTTCGTCAGCCTATAAATGGTCTCTGCTGCCGATTGGTATTGTGATGGTTAACACGGATGTAACGATCTTCTCGACATCCAGGAGAGAGGGGCTTGGTGTTTTCATCAGGGACCACACATGTTCATGATTGGCTGCTTGCGGCGAGCACCTTCACGAGGTGATGATTCTTGAACTTGCTAAAGCTCTAGCCCTAGAGCATGCAACCTCCTTTGCTATTGATGAAAGCTTCGAGCATGTGATATTTGCATCAGATTGCGTGTCTCTTATCAAGCGGGTGATGGATCCGGGAACTGATTGTTTTCTTCTGGGTTCAGTGGCAGAAGACATCAAACTACTAGCAACTTCGTTTACTTCTTGCTCATTCATACATGTCTATCGTGGTGCTAATATTGTTGCTTATTCTTTAACTAGACCATATGAGTTTCTTAATTTAGTGTCACGTGGTGTGGTTCCGGAGTGCATTCTAAAGCCTATTTGTAATGATACTAGATGGACCCTGCACGCTTTGCCGTGCTGTTCTTTTTTGTTGTCGTTTAATTTGATGGTGCGATCTATATGTTTATAATGGTCCAAGCTCTAGTGTAGAAAAAGGATCATTTTAGTTAGAAAAGAAGGGTACATATCACAACATCTTGGGACTTTAGACCATATATAAAAGCAACAGGGTGTTGGAGATATGCCCTAGAGGCAATAATAAATGTAGTTATTATTATATCTTTGTGTTTATGATAAATGTTTACTTTCATGCTATAATAGTATTAACAAGGAAACATTAATACTTGTGTGATTTGTAAACTTAATTTGAAGTCCCTAGTATAGCCTCTATACTTCACTAGCTTGTTGGTTGATAAATGATTGTGGTTTCCTTATCATGAACATTGAGATGTTATCAACAACAAGATCATATCATTAGGAGAATGATATGGTGGACATACTCCTATAGATAAGCGTAGCATAAAGATCAAGTCATTTCAATAGTTCAATTGCTATATGCTTTCTGATACATAGTAACCTAATTCCTTCGACCATGAGATCATGGATATCACCTTTACCGGATGGATTCTTTGATGACATCAAACACCACACCATAACTGGGTGGCTATAAAGGTGGCATTGAGTGTTCGGAAAGTATTGGTTGAGACACATGGATCAAGAGTGGGATTTGTCCATCCATATGACGGATAGATATTCTCTGGGCCCTCTCGGTGAAATATCATCCAATTAGCTTGCAAGCATGTGACTGGCTCACAAGGGATCACATATCACGGGAACGAGAAAAGAGTACTTATCAGTAACGAGGTTGAACTAGGTATGCAGAGATACCGACGATCATAACCTCGGATAAGTAACATATCGTGAGACAAAGGGAAATTGGTATCGTATGTAAGTGGTTCATTCGATCGCAAAGTAATCGTAGAAGTATGTGGGAGCCATATGAATTTCCAGATTCCTCTATTGGTTATTGTTCGGAGAAGTGTCTCGATCATGTCCGCATAATTCACGAACCGTAGGGAGACACACTTAAGGATTCGACGTTGTTTTGAGTAGTTATGGTATTATGAGAAAGAGACCGAATGTTGTTCGGAGTCTCGGATGGGATCCGGGATATCACGAGGTGATCCGGAATGGTCCGGAGAATAAGATTCATATAAGGAAAGTCCCGTTTCGGAGTTCGGAAATGATTCCGGTGAATGTTCTAGAAGGTTCCGGAATGTCCGGCACTCCGGGAGGGGGGAGGGGTACATGAATGTGTCATTACATATTGGAATGATTGCATCATGTACTAAGTGTTCTTGCTGTTCCAAATAAAGGATTAAATTGAATCCTAAAACAGAAAAGTCAAATGTCCAGTTTGAAAGTCAAACGGCTAAAACAAGAAACTGTGGGAAACAAGCAAGAGGAGTTGGGAACCGACTTGGGGGAGGAGTCTCCTCCCCAAGCCGGCGCGCCAACCAAGGCCGACTTGGGGAGGGACTCCCCTCCCCTTGGCCGCACCCTCCACCCATAAAAGGAGGGGCAGGGCCTCCTCCTCTAGACACACAAGTTCCTATCCTCTAATCTCCGGTTTAGAGCCGTTTTGGTTTAGAGCTTCTAATTGCCCTAGCCTTCGGTTTAGAGCCTTCTAATTGGTGTGTCTAATCACTAGACCACTAATAGCCCTCTCTCATACTCCACCATACTCGCTCCGGCTTAAGGCGAAGCCCTGCGGGATCTCCCCTCTACTTCCGGTACCACGCCGTTGTGCTGCCGGAATCACGAGGAGAGTGCTACAACCTCCGCTGCCTGCTGGAACAAGGGAGAGGAAGGTCTTCGTCGAGTACCGAACGTGTGACCGACTGCGGGAGCGCTGCCGGAACGCAGCGCCGGAAGGATCGTCTACACGATCTTGAGATCGGGAAGAGTACGACTACATCACCCACGAGAATCCGCTCTCGTTAAACACTTTGGAATCTTCGAGGGTAAGTTATTCCATCGACTCGTTGCTACAATCTAGTAGATAGATCTTGGCTTGTTTGTTTGTATGCGATAGAAAATTTTTGTTTTCCATGCTACGAACCCCTACAGTGGTATCAGAGCCATGTCTATATGTAGATCTGTTGCACGAGTAGAACACAATGGTCATTGTGGGCGTTGATGCTTTTATTGTCGATTACTTCTTGTGTACTTTGCATCTTGCGGTATGTTGGGATGAAGCGGCCCGGGCTAACCTTACATGACATCGTTCATGAGACTTGCTCCACGCTTGACATGCAACTTGTATTGCATAAGTGGCTTTGCGGGTGCCTGTTTCTCCTAGCATAGTTAAGATCCAATTTACAACGGGTGATCAACAATGCTAGTATCAATGTTGTGGTTCTTGTTCGTAAGTTAGAACGACACTTATTGAAAGCCCCAAACCATGTAAAATATGCAAAGAAAGTAGAGGCGTCTAACTTTGTTTTGCAGGGGTGTGCAGTGATGTGATATGGCCATGATTGTGATTATATTTGATGTATGCAATGTTCCTTATTGTAAGTTGGCAACCGGCAGGAGCCATATGGTTGTCTTTAATTTATGTTAAGACTCGCGTGTCTATTCAAAGTAGTTGTAATAGTTGAAGCCGGTGGACGACAACCATGGAGAAGCGTCATTGACCTTGATGCAATGCCGGTGATGATGGAGATCATGTTCGTGCTTGAAGATGGAGATCGGAAGCACAAAGAAGAAAGGCCATATCATATCACATATATATTGAATTGCATGTGATGTTAATCCTTTATGCATCTTGTATTGCTTAGTAGACGACGGTAGCATTATAAGATGATCCCTCATGCACATCAATTTCAAGTCATAAAGTGTTCACCCTTAGTTAGCACCGTTGCTAAAGCTTGTTGTTTCGAAGCACCACGTGATGATCGGGTGTGTTAGATTCTGCAAGTGTATACAACGTGAGCAAGCCAGATTTGCTCATGCGGAAACTAAGGTTTGATCTTGACGAGCCTAGCATGTACAGACATGGTCTCGGAACACGGATCACCGAAAGGTAAATCATGAATCATATAGTAGATATGATGAACATGTCGATTGTTCGCCATTGAAACTATGTCAACTCTCGTGATGATCGGTGTTGATATGGTGGATTTGGTTCGTGTGATCACTAAAACAATGTGAGGGATATTGTTTTGAGTGGGAGTTCACCTAGTTTAATTTCATTATTAATTTGAACTCAATTTGTCATAAACTTAGTCTAAACTATTGCAAATATGTTGTAGATCAATGGCAGCCCCTACCATCAATTTTAATGCGTTCCTAGAGAAAGAAAAGTTGAAAAACAATGGAAGCAACTTCGCGGATTGGTTCCGCAATTTGAGGATTGTCCTCACAGCTGGTAATTTGACCTATGTGCTGGATGCACCGCTGGGTGACCCACCTGCAGATGATGCTCCCGATGAAGTAAAGAATGTTTACCTCGCTCGGAAGAATCAGTACTCCATAGTTCAGTGTGCTATCTTGTATGGTTTGGAATCGGAGCTTTAGAAAAGGTTTGAGGATTCAGACCCATATGATATTGTCGAGGATCTCAAATTGATTTTTGAGACTCATGCGGCAATTGAAAGCTATGAGGCTTCTGAAAAGTTCTTTAACTGCAAGATGGAAGAGGGCAGCTCCGTCAGTGAGCATGTGCTTAAGATGTCTGGGCATGCAAACAAACTTCAAAGCTTGGGTATAGTGATTCCTAATGCTTTGGGGATTTACCGTGTCCTCCAATCACTACCACCAAGTTACAAGAACTTTGTGATGAACTACAACATGCAGAACATGAACAAGACGTTGCCAGAACTCTTTGCCATGTTGAAATCTGCAGAAGTGGAGATCAAGAAAGAGCACCAAGTGTTGTTGGTCAATAAGACCACCAAATTCAAGAAAGGCAAGTCTAAGCAAAAGGGACACTTCAAGAAGGGTGGTAAGAAAGTTACCACGCCGGCGAAGAAGACCAAGGCTGGACCTAAGCCTGATACTGAGTGCTTTTACTGCAAGGGAGAAGGTCACTGGAAGCGGAATTGCCCAAAGTACTTGGCGGATTTGAAGAACGGCAACATCAAGAAGAAAGGTATATCTGATATACATGTTATTGATGTGTATCTCACTAGTACTCGTAGTAGTGCCTGGGTATTTGATACTGGTTCGGTTGCTCATATTTGTAACTCGAAACAGGTGCTGCAGAATAAACGGAAGCTAGCGAAGAACGAGGTGACGATGCGCGTGGGAAACGGATCAAAGGTTGATGTGATCGCGGTCGGCACGCTACCCCTTCATCTACCATCGGGATTAGTTTTATACTTAAATAATTGTTATTTGGTGCCTGCGTTGAGCATGAACATTATATCGGGATCTTGTTTATTGCGAGACGGTTACTTATTTAAGTCCGAGAATAATGGTTGTTCGATTTATATGAGTAATATGTTTTACGCACATGCACCTTTGATAGATGGTCTATTCTTATTGAATCTCGATAGTGGAAATACACATATCAACAACATTGAGGCTAAACGTTTGAAATCAAGCGATAATTCGACCTATATGTGGCACTGTCGTCTTGGTCACATTGGAGTGAAGCGTATGAAGAAACTCCATTCCGATGGACTTCTTGAATCACTTGATTTTGAATCACTTGAAAGATGCGAAGCATGTCTGATGGGAAAAATGACTAAGACTCCATTTTCTGGTATGATGGAGCGAGCTACGGACTTATTGGAAATCATACATACCGATGTGTGTGGTCCAATGAGTGTAGCATCGCGCGGTGGTTATCGTTATGTTCTTACCTTCACGGATGACTTGAGTAGATATGGGTATATCTATTTCATGAAACATAAGTCCGAAACTTTCGAGAAGTTTAAGGAGTTTCAAAGTGAGGTAGAGAATCAACGTAACAAGAAGATTAAATTTCTACGTTCTGATCGTGGAGGTGAATATCTAAGTTACGAGTTTGGCGAGCATTTGAAGAAATGCGGAATACTTTCACAATTGACACCGCCGGGAACACCACAGCGTAATGGTGTGTCCGAACGTCGTAATCGAACTCTCTTAGATATGGTTCGTTCTATGATGTCACTTACAGATTTACCGCTATCATTTTGGGGTTATGCATTAGAAACAGCCGCATTCACTTTAAATAGGGCACCGTCTAAATCCGTTGAAACGACACCGTATGAATTATGGTTTGGGAAGAAACCTAAATTGTCGTTCCTTAAAGTTTGGGGATGCGAAGCCTATGTAAAGAAGTTACAGCCGGACAAGCTAGAACCCAAAGCGGAAAAATGCGTCTTCATAGGATACCCAAAGGAAACTATTGGGTATACCTTCTATCATAGATCCGAAGGCAAAACCTTCGTTGCCAAGAATGGATCCTTTCTAGAGAAGGAATTTCTCTCGAAAGAAGTGACTGGAAGGAAAGTAGAACTCGACGAGGTTGTCGAACCTTCTCTCGAAATTGCGAGTAGCGCAGCACCGGAAGAAGTTCCTGTGGTGCCTGCACCAATAAGAGAGGGAGCTAATGATGGTGATCATGAAACTTCGGTTGAAGTTGGTACAGAGCCTCAGAGGTCAACGAGAACTCGTACCACTCCAGATTGGTATGATCCCGTTATGAGTGTCATGTTGGTGGACAACACCGATGATCCCGAGACATATGAGGAAGCGATGATGAGCCCAGATTCCAATAAATGGCAAGAAGCCATGAAATCCAAGTATGGACTTTGGTGGACTTACCGGATGGCCGTAAGGCTGTCGAGAACAAATGGATTTTCAAGAAGAAAACAGATGCTGATGGTAATGTTACTGTCTATAAAGCTCGACTTGTCGCAAAAGGGTTTCGACAAATTCAAGGAGTTGACTACGATGAGACTTTCTCACCGGTAGCAAAGCTAAAGTCTGTGAGGATTATGTTAGCAATCGCTGCATATTATGATTATGAGATATGGCAGATGGATGTCAAAACAGCATTCCTCAATGGAGATATTGATGAAGAGTTGTATATGATGCAACCCAAAGGTTTTGTCGATCCTAAAGATGCTAACAAGGTATGCAAACTTCAACGGTCCATTTATGGATTGAAGCAAGCATCCCGAAGTTGGAATCAACGTTTTGATAAGGTAATCAGAAGTTTTGGTTTTATACAAACTTATGGAGAAGCTTGTATTTACAAGAAAGTGAGTGGGAGCTCTGTAGCATTCTTAATACTATATGTGGATGACATATTGTTGATTGGGAATGATGTAGACCTTCTTAATAGTGTCAAAGAATATTTGAATAATAGTTTTTCAATGAAGGATCTTGGCGAAGCAGCTTACATATTAGGCATAAAGATTTACAGAGATAGATCGAAACGCCAAATATCATTGTCACAGAGTACATATTTGGACAAAGTTCTAAAGAGGTTTGGAATGGAAGAAAGCAAGAAAGGGTTCTTGCCCATGTTGCCCAATACAATCTTGAGTAAAACTCAAAGTCCGACATCGGCAGAAGATAGAGAAAGGATGAGTAAGACTCCCTATGCATCAGCCATATGATCTCTAATGTATGCCATGCTATGTACTAGACCCGACATCGCATATGCTGTTAGTTTAACTAGCAGATATCAAAGTGATCCAGGAGTGGATCATTGGACAGCGGTCAAAAACATCCTTAAGTACTTGAGAAGAACTAAGGATATGGTTCTTTCTTATGGAGGTGATGAACAGCTCGTTGTTAATGGTTACACCGATGCTAGTTGGAACACCGATCCGGATGATTCTAAATCACAATCTGGATACATATTTATTTTGAATGGTGCAGCAGTTAGCTGGAGGAGTGCAAAGCAAAGCGTTGTGGCGAGATCTTCAACTGAATCGGAATACATGGCTACTTCGGAGGCTTCACAAGAAGCGATATGGATGAAAGAGTTCATTACAGAGCTGGGTGTGGTTCCTAGTGCGCTGGACCCAATGTCTATCTACTATGATAACATGGGCGCCATAGCCAATGCGCAAGAACCAAGGTCACACAAGAAGCTGAAGCATATCAAGCTACGTTTTCACGCTATTCGAGAACATATCCAGGATGGGGATATAAAGATTTGCAAAGTACACACAGATCTGAATGTGGCGGATCCGTTGACTAAACCTCTCCCGAGGGCAAAACATGACCAACACCAAACTGCCATGGGTGTTCGGTATATTACCATGTAATCTAGATTAGATGACTCTAGTGCAAGTGGGAGACTGTTGGAGATATGCCCTTGAGGCAATAATAAATGTAGTTATTATTATATCTTTGTGTTTATGATAAATGTTTACTTTCATGCTATAATAGTATTAACAAGGAAACATTAATACTTGTGTGATTTGTAAACTTAATTTGAAGTCCCTAGTATAGCCTCTATACTTCACTAGCTTGTTGGTTGATAAATGATTGTGGTTTCCTTATCATGAACATTGAGATGTTATCAACAACAAGATCATATCATTAGGAGAATGATATGGTGGACATACTCCTATAGATAAGCGTAGCATAAAGATCAAGTCATTTCAATAGTTCAATTGCTATATGCTTTCTGATACATAGTAACCTAATTCCTTCGACCATGAGATCATGCATATCACCTTTACCGGATGGATGCTTTGATGACATCAAACACCACACCGTAACTGGGTGGCTATAAAGGTGGCATTGAGTGTTCGGAAAGTATTGGTTGAGACACATGGATCAAGAGTGGGATTTGTCCATCCATATGACGGATAGATATTCTCTGGGCCCTCTCGGTGAAATGTCATCCAATTAGCTTGCAAGCATTTGACTGGCTCACAAGGGATCACATATCACGGGAACGAGAAAAGAGTACTTATCAGTAACGAGGTTGAACTAGGTATGCAGAGATACCGACGATCATAACCTCGGATAAGTAACATATCGTGAGACAAAGGGAAATTGGTATCGTATGTAAGTGGTTCATTCGATCGCAAAGTAATCGTAGAAGTATGTGGGAGCCATATGAATTTCCAGATTCCTCTATTGGTTATTGTTCGGAGAAGTGTCTCGATCATGTCCGCATAATTCACGAACCGTAGGGAGACACACTTAAGGATTCGACGTTGTTTTGAGTAGTTATGGTATTATGAGAAAGAGACCGAATGTTGTTCGGAGTCTCGGATGGGATCCGGGATATCACGAGGTGATCCAGAATGGTCCGGAGAATAAGATTCATATAAGTAAAGTCCCGTTTCGGAGTTCAGAAATGATTCCGGTGAATGTTCTAGAAGGTTCCGGAATGTCCGGCACTCCGGGAGGGGGGAGGGGTACATGAATGTGTCATTACATATTGGAATGATTGCATCATGTACTAAGTGTTCTTGCTGTTCCAAATAAAGGATTAAATTGAATCCTAAAACAGAAAAGTCAAATGTCCAGTTTGAAAGTCAAACGGCTAAAACAAGAAACTGTGGGAAACAAGCAAGAGGAGTTGGGAACCGACTTGGGGGAGGAGTCTCCTCCCCAAGCCGGCGCGCCAACCAAGGCCGACTTGGGGAGGGACTCCCCTCCCCTTGGCCGCACCCTCCACCCATAAAAGGAGGGACAGGGCCTCCTCCTCTAGACACACAAGTTCCTATCCTCTAATCTCCGGTTTAGAGCCGTTTTGGTTTAGAGCTTCTAATTGCCCTAGCCTTCGGTTTAGAGCCTTCTAATTGGTGTGTCTAATCACTAGACCACTAATAGCCCTCTCTCATACTCCACCATACTCGCTCCGGCTTAAGGCGAAGCCCTGCGGGATCTCCCCTCTACTTCCGGTACCACGCCGTTGTGCTGCCGGAATCACGAGGAGAGTGCTACAACCTCCGCTGCCTGCTGGAACAAGGGAGAGGAAGGTCTTCGTCGAGTACCGAACGTGTGACCGACTGCGGGAGCTCTACCGGAACGCAGCGCCGGAAGGATCGTCTACACGATCTTGAGATCGGGAAGAGTACGACTACATCACCCACGAGAATCCGCTCTCGTTAAACACTTTGGAATCTTCGAGGGTAAGTTATTCCATCGACTCGTTGCTACAATCTAGTAGATAGATCTTGGCTTGTTTGTTTGTATGCGATAGAAAATTTTTGTTTTCCATGCTACGAACCCCTACACAGGGGACAGCCTAAAATGATATGGGACTGTAAGAAATACTTATAGTTAGCAATAGATAAACTTATCATAAAAGCAGATAAATAATAATTGTATGATACATGCAAATACATCACACTTATCATTAACTCAAGACATTCCGAACAAAAAATACCGAGGTGAAATCTACAAACATAAGTATTAATGCTGGTTTTAGAACTATGTAATATAGTGCATGTTTCTCAAATTAGTCTATTTGCAGATCATGAGAACTAATGGGATTGCAGATGCTTTTACTGACATGAGATCCTCCCTTCCAAAACTAAGATGAGTCTACTCGAGAAATAGACTACATAAAAATGAGAGAATAAAAATAGGGCTAATTAGCAACATGTAGCTGGCAGTAGGCATTCCATCTAATGGGAATCCTGAATTGATTGGCAGATATTATCAGCTACAAACTAAACATTTTAACCAATAACCCTATCTAATAGCTAGCACTGAGATACCAACTTAGGTTAGCAACGTACAACTGGCATGTACCTCACTATACAATCGTTAGTATGGTACCCCCTAATACATGTATCTTTTCTTCCGGATAAAAATTCAAAAGCAACTAAAGGAGAAAATGGCCAAAGTTTTTTTTAAAGTAAAAAAGAGCACTTGGCACAACAGGTCCAATTTCACTGAGGGTATATTGAAGTGTATATCGCAGGTTGTCAGGTTTTATGCTCATTGTCACAAATAAATGTCTAGTCTTGGAACAACATCCTATTGAGAAAATGTGTTTTTCTATGAACTATTGAGTTCCTTTTTTCTACTCTCCTTGTTCTGTAGATCTCCATCCAAAGCTCTGGTCGTTCAACTTTAGTCTCTAACATGGTTGTAGATCTATATTCCTAGGTTGAAAATCAATAGATGTGGTCTCAGGAAAACACTGCAATAAGTGTAGATCTATTTTCATGGCACTCTTGCAGCATACATGAAAGCTTTCCAAGAATCTATGTCTAAAATATTAATTGGCATAAAAAATAGTAAGAGAGATCTCCTAATTTGCAATGGCATGTATAAATCCACTCGATCATCTCACATCAAAGGTAGTTCAAGCAGTGTTCAACAAAAAAGTGCTATCAAGTTTGAAGTCCATAGTATGACAATGATGCGAGGAAGGCAACCATTGAATAATACCAATATGAGTATATGAGCGTTGTGATCTCATACTGAGGAATTTCAGGAGTGGTAAACCAAGAACACAGTTTTCATTCTGAAATATAAACTCTGGAGCCGACTATTTTAATGCACTTCATCTAAGACAGGACTTGAACACTTTGCTAATTTTTGAAAATAATACATCAGTTATATGTCATGAAAACAACTGTGCTAGTAAGAAAAAGGGCTAGTCTTAGTTCAACATTTGAGAATAATTCTTTATTGAAAAACAGTTTATGTCCTAGTTATTTAAATTAGTAAGTAAAATAGAGTAGGATATTCTAGTATTACTTCCATAAAATAAGATATAAATCTTTATACTTCACATTATCTATCATATTTGAGACTGCTTTTCAAGTTCATCCACAATTCTGCTAACAATTCAGTGACGAGGCCAACAATATACTACATATACAAAGTTAGCATTTTGTACATTTGGGAATTCTAGCACAAAGTTTTGTAGAGAGTTGTTTTTCAATTCTATGTTCAACTTCACCAGGATGTTTTCATACCGTTCAAAAATATAAAATGTGGATCACCAATCTAGCACAAAGTTTTGCACAATGGCTTCCTTCCCTAAAGTGGCGTTGGGGATTTTAAGATCATTGACCAATCACCATGTACACTATCGTACCTTGACATGGTGGAGCCTCACAGTTAGAGTTGGGCATGCGGAAGAAGACAATCGAATCGGCAGCGGCATGTGGAGGAGATGCAAGAAAAAACGCACCCCACGACTTTGCTTAGAGAGTGAATCATCATCTCTTTTTTTACACATCAAATTGTAATATTCGAATCCCATGATCCTTCTTTATTTCTGCATACAACATTAATGTTCCGATGGCTAAGTCTTCTATTTTCATATGACAAATAAAAATATAGAAGAATTAGTATCAAAGAAGAAATTACATGCATCTTCATCAAACACTAAGATCTTGAGTGTCGAGTCACACCTGTTGGTACCTCTTATGCACTTCAAACTCATCTTTATCCTACAAACAAACGTGGGTGTAAAGCCAACCATTTGTGTTAGCAGACGTCTCCTTTTCATGGCCATAGCTGAATGAATTTGTATCAGCCTAGTTGCTGGGGACCAACAATGTTCGAGTAGTATATCCGTATATGTGCATATACATATGAGATTTTCCTATGCTAACTCAATGAATAAACTCACAAAACCTGAAAACCAATTGACGCACACATGACTTTGTGCAAAAGAAAAAAGATTGACGATTCTGAGTTGGGCCCTGGCAGTAGCATCAAGCTAGGACTGGATGAGAACATACCGTGAAATCTGAGATCCAATGGCTCAAGCACTGCTTACCTTGCATCCTAGATACCAGATGTTGTGCAGGTCTGAAGGCGCCCGATGGCCTTGTCCAGCGCAAGCACGTAGGGGGGAGAGCAGATGCGCTAGTAAATGCCTCACACATGTGCTCAATCCAGACAAGGTCGATCTCGACAGTAACCTGTCACGACAGCGACATCGCGAGCAAGCGGCCGATGTCAATGAGGACGGCGAAGAACTCGATTTGGACCCCGATGGACGGGTCCGTGACACGGGAGAGGAGCGTGACGCAGATGACCTTGCATCCATTCAAGCGTATGATGGGCGGCAGCACACGTCCAGTCCAGCACCGCCGCAATGCGGCTTCATCAGCAGTGCGACACGCCGACACACGACAAGGGCCATGGCGGTCTCTTGTGTATCCCACACCGGCTGCTCCTCCAGGATCCCGTGTGTCGCCATCGCCGACCATTCCCTCGCCGTGAGAGAGGGGGAGGGGGAGGGTGCGACATGGGAAGAGAAGAATGACGGCCGCTGAAAGGGGAACGGAAGTCGGGAGGCCTAAATTACAGGGTGGAGTGATAGTCGGTTCGCACTGAGTTATTTTTTTCGCTGGGTTCAGTCGAGTCGGTTGACAATTAATGCACGTATAATCAACCGTGATCTCACCCTGAGCAACCACAAGCCCTCAATTCTAGGGAGTTTAGAGCTCCTTAGGAATATCTTTATTTGTGTACAATTCGCAAGAGACTACCTTTTATGAAAGATTATATAGCCAGTTAAAGGCTATATCTAATGATGCAGCTAAGTGCAATAGCCGGCTAAAAGGTGTGAAACCCCTTAAATAGTCAGGCTATAATCGGGCTATAGCTATTTTCGGAAGCCGCGGCTCTATAGCCGGTTATTTAAGACATTGCCTTTTATCTTCAGATGTTGTGTTAAATCATTGAATAGTCAGTTTTGTGATTACTGAACTAGGTTAGTGCCTCTGATATTGAAAGCATGTAAGATACTTGAGTGACCTTGAATCTAGAAGAAATGATGAATACATATTTGTGTTAAGGGGAAACACATAAACAGTGTATTCCAAAGTATTCCTTGCAGGTCTGGAGCTGCTATGAGAGTCGACAGATTTGTGTTAAGGGAGTACTATAACGATCAATATGCTATCACTTTGCAAAACTTTGTCCTTTTCTTTCTATACTCTAAAGACACTGAAGCGTGTGCAACAAGATCCTGTTACTTTGATGTTCTATCCCTCCGATTCATATTACTTGTCATTTAAATGGATGTATCTAGCACTAAAATATGTCTAAATACATTCATTTTAGTAACAAGTAATATGGATCAGAGGGAGTACAACTTTTGAACCACGTCCATCTTTTATAACTCAACACTTATGACATCTTTTTCCACGTCTCTTCTATAACTTGTCCATCATGGATTTGATGGCATATTGTATACAGCAACCACTGGCTGCTGAGCATTGTAGAGTGTCTTGTGTGTTCTTTGCTTATGTATTAAATTATCAGCTTCATAAACTCGAATATTTCCCGTTCAAAAAAATCGAATATTTCAATGTCATGGTGTCATCCAACGACCTACCTAACCATTTTTATGGAATGATTCTTCCTAACTTATTTCTATATCTTTAGTTCCAAAATTACATATTCGATTATATATAAACATGCTTATATCTAAACAAGTTGTACATAAGCGATCATATCTTCAAACGAAATGCCTAACAACTGCATTCCGGGGATGCCAGAGAGGGAGACTATATTGTAAATAAGAGTTAACTTACTTTCATTAGACTGTCCCAATAGCCGCGCCCCCGGGGACACAGAGAGAAGTCTATAAGCATGAGAGTTAAGGATAAGAGTTTACTTATACTATATCACTGATGTGTTGTAGACATACTGTCAAATGTTCTTCCTAAAAACCGCGCCCCCTGGGACGCAGAGAAAAGTCTAGTTGTATTGAATATAATTAGTGGTTATTGATGTGTTTTGAACCATGTTAATGTACGAACAACATTTTTTAGAAAATCGAGAGGTGTAGCGGTGATTTTTATGTTCTTATCCCATACACTAAAAAGAACTTGCACAAAAAACAAACAAACACCATATATAGCTCGCTTTATAATTCCAAACAGCTTAAACTAAGAATATCATATCCATATTGTACATGTCTAGTGACTGATAGACATGCTCATACTGCAAAACTATTAGAGCCTTATTATAATTCTTGCTAACATGCCATGGTATCTCATATTCTAGTTATTAACCATTTCTTTCTTGTAGGTCTCTCAAAAGCACATCGTGCATTTGCACCCATTGCTAGTGCAGGTGCTACTCCAAGTGCAGGCTCTACCCACGGCATCACAACCAGCATTCAACCTTTCGCATGCACCTTTGCATGGTTCATCGGTGCACGCCTTACCCATCGGCGGGATAATCTGTGACTCACATTCTTTGGCATCTACAAAAAATAACATATGCAAAATAAAACTTCATGACCATAACTTGTTACCAAAGATGCAAACAATATACTACAACTACAAATGGTACCTGATGCTACCACGAGAAATGCGAGGGTTAGAAGTAGCACAGGTGTAGTCCTCATCTTGGATAAAAAGTTTTGTTGATAGAAACTGTTGATGGTTGTTGGACTTGTGAGTTGTGAGGATGAACACAAATGACAAATGGTAAGCTTTTTATAAAGCACAACCTTGCAACTTTAATTAAGGAATGCCATTGAAACAAAAAATATTAGTTGTGCCAAATTAGAAGCATTAAGTGCATTAATTATTTTGATAAAGGATAATATATTAATACCAAGATAACACCAATTGTGCAAATTAACTATTTCATAGATGCATAGTTATCCACTCAACGTAATGATTGAAAACTTTCTAATTGGATACTAGTTAATGCATTTAATGTTCTTAATGCACACAATACACAAATGCTCATTATTCCTCATTATTATTGTCTAGGAATATAGCCTAAATCCAGGTATTCCATTAAACAACCGATTAAATATTCATGCTAAAACGAGAATAATTAAGTCATGCTAAATTGAGAATAATTAAGTCTATGTGAAAGGATAAGAAGAGCAGATAATGCATGCCTCATCCATCTAGTTCTTACCTACCAATACCTAGCTTAATTTATAGGACCATTTAGTATATATGAATCTTCATTTTTTTTATCAAAGTATGCAATGCCGTGGAATGGAGACTTGGAAATAAATATGTTTAACTCTTGTCAATTTTTGCACAAAACACAAACAATTGTAGTTTTGGATTTTTCACATGTTCTTAATTTGCATGAGTCCCTTGCACCTATGAATATTTTCATAATTTTCTAAGGAAAGAACGAAGATGGATATGGGACTGACGAGGTCATAGGTACCAGGTGAGCCGAGACAACCGAAAGGGACCACCCGAAACCATGGTGGCCAATCATGAAGACTTGGGCCTCAAACGGGCCCCCGAATGGAGACGCCTTGGTGGCCAAGCCAGAGTGTGTCGTTGATACGTTGTAAACGTATCTATAATTTTTGATGTTCCATGTTTGTTTAGTATCAACTTTGCCATGCTTTGTCTGCACTTTGATACACCGTGCTCTTACCCACCTGATGGAGCACAGCAGACATACAACCAGGTATCTTGCCATGACCCCTGAGCGTAGGTTGAACTGGTTCACGGCCTTCCTGGACAAGCAATACCTCTGAGCAGCGTACTAAGCTGTTCAAGCAGATGCTGGTAGCAGTGTTGATAATGATGGCTATGATGTGTATTTTAGGAGTAGCTAGGATGATAAGCTATGGTTGTGGTGACCCATAAACTTTGGTTTGTATATTTTGAAAGGTGGTATTCAGTTATAACTCCTCCGTATGTGATGAATTAATGTTGTATCACGGGCAGTTGCTCGTGAACTCGTGCTGCAACACGGGCAGTTGCTCGTGAACTCGTGCTGCAGCACACACGCCACGACTTATTATGTCGAACTTGTGTTAATAAAATCTAGTAGTTCTCTGAAATGCAGTTTTCTAAACTTTATTTTCTATCTTGATAATGTTGGGTAAGTTCACCTCGCTAGCCAGGAGGTAAGGATAGCAGGGACAATGCAGCTAATCAAACAAGTACCAATTTGCTAAAATCTTATAATGCATGCAACCAAACGATTGGGGTTTGGCTTCTGGGAAATGAGAATATATGGAACCAAACGAATAACCCTTTTAACACGAGAGGTTGCATTGCCGCGCATAGCTTTCGTGGAGTCATGATCTCTAGGTGCGAGTAAAAGCTACGAGCAACCAAACACGCCCATCATTTTTCATTAGTTTTTGGATACAAACTAGATCGTACATATTAGACATTTATGTGTACCTGTATGTTTTTTCCCCTAATGAAGTAATGATACTATTTCATACCTACAATCTTTGTATATTTGGAGTAAGTTTTGCTCATAGAAAAACAAGGACGTCTCATTGGTTGGAAAGGAGGGAGCATACGACCTCGAAGGCATCGTGTGCGCCAACTGCGCAGCTAGTCGAGAGGGAGAGGACGAGGGGACTAGCTTAGCTAGTAGACTAGTTCGGCTGTAAAGCAATCACGCAAAGCATATATGAGTACCTTGAGCATGCAAACTCAAAAAAGAAGGCGTGACTGCGCTAGAGAGCAAAGAAGATTCCAAACCCTTCATCTCGCCCCCGCCAACCCCAATAATTAACCAAATCAATCCCCCGTTCCATCTACGTGTACTTCAATTCCCCAATGCCACCCCATTCCTTCCTCCGATCGATATCAGCCCATGTCCTCCATTCACTCCAGACCCTGCCCTGGTTGACAGTGACATGAGGGCCGCCGGCGACACCAGCAGGATGGAGAGGCCGGTGCAGCCGGACAACAACCGTCGCCACGACCACCACCACGTGAGGCCAGTGGTGGAGGCGAGCGATCACCACCGACGCCCACGGAAGACGCCGCGGATCCGGGACGACGACGAGCAGCGGAGCTCCGGGTGGGTGTGGCTGGCGGTGATCCTGTGCACGCTGCTGGCGATCGGCGTGATCGTGGCGGGCGCGACCGTGTTCGCCGTGTACCTCCTCTACAAGCCCAAGATGCCGTACATGGTAGTCACCGACGCGCACCTGGGCCGCCTCGTCTACACCCCGGACGACGGCGTCATCCGCGACATCCAGGTCAACGTCGGCGTCCTGGCCCGGAACACCAACTCCAAGGCCGACGCCACCTTCTCCAACTTCGACATCGCCGTCGGCTTCCACGGGATCGACCTGGCCCTGCTGCGGGCGAGGCAGTTCAGCGTCAAGCGGGAGAGCTCCCTCCCGCTGCCGTACGACGTGGTGTCGGGCGGGGCGCGGCTGAACGGGCCCGGGATGCAGGCCATGGAGGGGGCGATCAGGGCCGGGGTGGTGCCGCTCGACGTGTTCGGCAAGGCGCGCACCAGGTGGAAGATGGGGATCTTCCTCCGGGTGCAGTTCTGGACGCGCATATCCTGCCGCCTCTACTTCAACTTCCCCGGCAACGGCACCGCCTGGCCCATCGACCCCCACACCTGCCGCTCTAGGTCGCCGTAGCCTGCACACGCCGCTCCTCCTCTGCTCTGCTCTGTTCTGAGTTCTGACCTCTGCTTTCCTGACCAACTACACTCTGCAATTCGTTATTAGTTTCTTCGTTCGTTCGTAGTATACATGCACAATTCTTGTACAGGCAAAGAATGCTGGTAGTATATACATAGCCGCATCTACAAGACCTCGATTACTATGAAAACATTTACAGTTCTTTTATTTTTCTCGGATCCCCTGTTAATCTGTGATGTACTGTACAGAACGTAAATGGTGTATGGAATAGTTCAATATCAGCATTTTTTTTTCTTCTGAAAAAAGGGGTCTCTCCCTGTTTTCGTTAATGTCAACATCAGCATGTAATTTGGTCAGATGTCTTAGTGATCCGTTCAGAGTTCTCTGATCCGAAATGATGACCAGAAATAGAGATCCAAGTTTGGAACCTTCAGTTAACTTTATTCTAGTCTAGTTCAAACAAATGAAGTAATTTTCTCAAAAAGTTATGATCTTCAAAAAAAGATTAAGGTACCCTAAAGGTTATCCACCTGCATCCTTAACCATACCGAGAGCTTCGAGGCTGCAGCGTGTAATATCCCTAGGGATTTTGAATTTGGAATGTGAAATATTGAGCAGACCGGTCACTCTCGGGCAACATCGGGGCGAAACCCTAGTCAGCGCCTCCCGGCTCCTCCTCCACGCTGTCGATGGCGATGACAGGGTCGCTCCTCCCTGTTGTTTATTCCCTGAGCGCGTCCAACTTGTTCTCTCCCTCCCCACCTCTGTCCTTGTCCACCCCGGCCGGCGGTGCAACATCCTCGCACTAATGGCCTCTCTCCTTTTGTTGGTTGCGTTGCTCCGATGATCTCGACCCTGCTCGGTTGCAGAGTGCAGCTAGAGCTCGATCGATCGCCCTGCTCAGCTACAGATCGGTCTCCCCTGCTAGGGTGCAGGTTGGGGCCGGTTTGCCACGATAGTTGTGGGGGTTCGGCGCCTCCCTCCATCGAGCGATCCCAAGGTCTTGACACTAGTGTGTTTCTGCCAGATCTACTGTTGTGGGGTCAGCTGCTAGTCTAGGCTGGGCTAGACAGGTCTGTTCGGGCCGAGTTGGGTGGTTTTGATTTCGGGGATCTCTCCTTCGTGACGCTGGTGCTCCTAGTAGAGGCTGGGACAACACAATTTTCTCCTCAGGTTATTGGATCATTAGCTAAGGTTTCCTCTCCTTCTCCGCGCTCTGGTGGCGTTGATCGGCTCGAGGTTGTGGATGTTGCCTTGATGAAAGCTTTGGTTGCATGTGTCTACCACTGGAGATCGTGACGCATATGGATGTCGTTTCCCTTCTCGAAGGATTCACCATGAGGTCCATCTTGTCTTGATTGCTAGATCCCGTCTCTCCTTGTCTCTGTTATATGTTGATCCAAATTCTACAAAGTATATACCAACTTCTGATGAGTGGAGCGAGGCTCGTCCTGTTCGTCGTCTCTGTTCGGGAGGAATAATCCAAGTTTGTGCCAGGCCATTTAATCACGGATAATATCATTGCCGCCTATGGAATTCTTGCATTTTATGAAGGAGAATTGTGCGAAGAAGAATCGTTTTTGTGCGCTCAAGCTGAACATGCGTAAAGAATACTACAGATTGGAGTGGAGATACTTGGAAGCGGTTATGCTGAAGTTGGGCTTCCATAGTAGGTGGGTGCAGATGGTTATAAGATTAGTCACTACGGTGTCCTTCCATGTGTTGTTCAATGGTAGAAAGTTACATCCATTTTTACCCTCGAGAGGGGTTCGACAGGGAGATCCAATATCTCCGTATATTTTCTTGCTGGCACCAGAGGGTCTTTCGTGCCTCTTAAAATATCACAGTTTATCATCAGATCTTCATAGAATTATGGTGGCCCTGTCGGCTCCGGCGGTCAGTCACCTACTTTTCACTTATGATAGCATGTTGCTTTTTAAGGCGGATACGGGGAGTGCGGAGAAAGTCCAGCAGGTTCTGGAACTGTATTCTCGTGCCTCAAGGCAACGCATCAATAAGGACAAATCCTCTATTTTATTTAGTAAAAGTTGTCCTAATTATGTCAAGGAAGGTTTCAAAGCGGCGTTGGACGTGCACAATGAGACACTTTGTGAGAAATACTTAGGAATGCCCTCGGATGTTGGAAGGTCGAAAGGTGCTGCCGTTAAGTATATTAAAGACAAAATATAGTGCGGGATACAGGGCTAGTTGGAGAAGCTTCTTTCGACTGGGGGAAAAGATGTGCTCATCAAATCTGTGATCCAAGCTATACATATCTTCTTAATGGCATGTTTTAAACTATCACGTGGACTGTGCTTGCACATCAATGCAATGGTCAGGAAATTCTGGTGGGGCATCCATGATGGGGAGAGGAAACCCAGTTGGGTGGCATGGAAGGAGATGTGCAAACCCAAATGTATGGGGGGTTTGGGGTTCCGTGACATTGAGATCTTTAACCTTGCTTTATTGGCAAGGCAGGGATGGAGATTATTACAAAATCCTGAGACCCTAAGCGCCAGGATGTTGAAGGCTGTGTACTATCCAAACAAGAACTTACTCAACGCCAAGGTGGGCTCGGGTCCATCACAGGTGTGGAGGGAAATACATGAGGGGATCCAGGTGCTCAAGCAAGGCCTGGTGTGTAGGATTGGAACGGGAGAGACAACAGGCCATGGGTGGATCAATGGATACATAGGGACGACATGCTGCGGCCGATATCCTGTACTGTAGACGCAAGTGTTACTGCTATACCTACACGGGTGGCGGAGTTTATTCATGCAAGCACAACCTCCTGGAACAAGGAAAAGCTCGGGTGTTTCTTCCTCCCAATGGACGTCAAGGTGATCCTCCAGATACCGTTATCTAGCAGGAGACATGAGGATTGTTGGTCATGTCACTACGATCGGAGGGGAATTTTCTCAGTACACTCGGCATACAAGATGCTTATTGATACCAAGGAGAAGAGAGAAGCATGGCTTGATGGGAGGGCAGCAAGATCAAACACGAAGGCCGACCATAAACAATTGACGGAGATTTGGCGCACGAAGGTTCCGTCGAAGGTGAGAATGTTCTTATGGAGGTTAGCAAAACAATCACTACCAACGAATGCGGAGAAATGTCGACGGAACATGGCAGTAAATGATAGCTGCCAGTTTTATGGAGCTAGGGACTCATGGAGGCACGCCCTCATTGATTGCACATCATCACAGTGTGTGTGGGCGCTTGTTGATGAGGAGATCATAGAGCATCTCCAAAATTCGGATGAAGGGTGCGCTAGATCATGGCTTGCCATGATGATTGAGACTCTGAAACATGTAGACCAGGTGAGGGTTTTTGTAACCCTTTGGGCAATCTGGCATGCACGGTGGAAGGCGATCCACAAATAGATCTACCAGACACCCTCTCGTTCCATCACTTTGTGGAGCAGTTTATAGCGGACTCGGGGGAGTCGTCTAGGAAGAAAGGTGCGAGTATACCGGTGGCGGCGAGTTCTAGCGCGCTGGTGTTGCTTCCGCCACCACAGGGCTACCTGAAAGTGAATGTGGACACAGCGGTCAGCAAGAATACGGGAAAGTGGGCCGTTGCAGCAGTAGCGTGAGATGAAGCAGGTGTTTTTGTCGGAGCTTCCGCGGTGCTATTGACATGGATATACCCCGTAGGTACATGACATTGGTATACCTAGTCCAGCCCAAGGAAGGCCCACGCGAGGACACGCAGCCCATGGAGATTTTGGGTGGCCCAAGCTCGTGGCGGTTTCGACTCCTTGGAGGACAAGTCTAGATTAGATAGAATTTTGAAGGGTATCAACCCTAATTTGTAACCGACTCGACCTAACCCGAGACCTTCCTATCTATATAAAGGCCAGGAGGGTACGACGAGAAGGATCTCTCTCAACTCACTGCATACACACCTCCATGCCAGATTGCATATGCGCATCCCTGTAACCTTTGGTTCCGCCGTAATCAAGAGCAGACAAGCAGGAGTAGGGTTTTTCCTCCGGGGGCCTGAACCTGGGTAAATCTCGTGTCCCTGTGTTGCTTGTCTGTTAACCGTTCCGTGATTTCCAGCATCCCCATCTTCTTCAAAACCCAAGTCCATAACAATGGGCATTGATGAGTCGAACCCTCGTCAATTGGCGCTGTCTGTGGAAAACAGGGACGTTGATCGTGCGGTCATGACGGTTCCATCCGGAGAGATCTATGATTCATCGGCAACGGAGAGTCACCTCCTCTTCGGCGCCTTCGACTTCACCGCCCACTCGCCGGCCACTCTGAATGATTTCTAGTCCATCGGCGACGGGCTCGAGATGCTGTTCGGGAGCTTCTGCTTTCAGGTGGGGCAGACCGACACTCTCCGCCTTCCAGAGTGGATACCACCACCATCCATCAGGCCCGCTTCATGGGTCCCACCCATCGGCGCGTTGCACGCGTCGACGCTGACAAGCGATTCGGATCACAACAGCAGCTGCAACTCTGATCTATGCGCCCCCCCCTTCGGATGAAGGAACCTACGGTTCCGGATCTGAAAGTTACGACAGCAGCAGCCCGCGCTACGAGCGCTACCTATGCGCCGCCATCAATAATGGAACGGACCCGCCGCTATGTTCGAATGCCAATTCACCACCCAATCCCCCTCCCAACCCGCAAACTGGGAACGGAGGAAACGGGGGAAACCCGGCTAACATAGCCAACGAAGGTAGCGGCTATGAACAAATCAACCTTGATGAGGAAGGCTAGCGCCAAGCGTGCGAAGCCGTGGCAGGCAACAAAATCCTACCTATAGACGCCCCCTGAGATCTGCTGATGGCCTACCACCTCCTCCTAATCAACGAGCACAACCGGCAGGTGAAGCTAATGGAGAAGCTCCAAAAGCGTCAGAAGGCAGCTGCGGAATCCAGTGCACGGCGAGCTGCGCTCTCCGCCGCTGACGGCTCCACTTCGCATGGCAACAACGCCAACAAGTACCGCTCCCGCATGAAGCACATGGACCCCGCCGCATGATGCGAAGTCACGTCCTTCATGACGATGGACTCGCACGGCAACATCATGCCGAAAACGCCACAGGCTGCAATCATGGCGGCCTAGGAAAAACCGACCCAGAAACTCTGGAGGCTTTGGCTTGCCGGGGGGGCAATGGCCCTAGCGCAGGATGTACATGCCGAGAGGGTCAAGGTGGCATCTGACTGCAAGAACGTCATAACTACTATGGAGATTGGATCCTTAGGGGTTTATGCTCACATAGTTCGGGAGATCAAGGAGACCTTGAAGGCGTCTGTCGATGTCGCGTTTTGTCATGAGAGTAGGAGCACCAACAGGGATGCTTATAGTTTGGCTAGAAGTTGTGTGCTCAAGGAGCAATGTCGCCATGTCTGGCTGTTGGCGCCCCTGATGATGGCGTTTGTATCCCTCTGTGTGTTGAACTTTTAAATAAAGGTGGCCGAACTTCTTTAAAAAAGGTGTATCAAGCGGAATATAATTCTAGTTAAATCTTGGCTGTAATGACTTACGGGTGGTATAGATGGATAAATATTATCGAACTGGCATGGTCAAAACTATTTAAAAAAGCAGACTCTATAAAAAACACTTTGTTCTTTATTTTTAGATATAGAAGGGTTTTCGTAAAAAAGCTATAGGAGGTTTTAATAAGACAACAGAAATAAAACCCACTTCTTATTCGATATGATACCTTGATTCGTTCAGATTTTTATATTTTAATTTTATTTTTTTGGTTTTTAGGGTATTTCACGCTAGAGGCCGAATCAGGCAAAAGGGGGCAAAATAGGCCCCACGAAGCAAACCATGCAGCGTGCCGATCCGCTAAGCCAAGGGTTTGTGCTAGAAAAATAATTCTATGATACCTGGTCTATAAATTTAGGAAAATAATCTGGATCTCCCGAATGATAGGGGTTTCCATCGTCCTCCTTCCCTTGCGTTTATCCCTAAAATCGTCCCAAATTTCGTTTTTGCTGCAAAACGGTCCACTTTTGCTACATATGTCCCCGCTTTTGCTTCCGAAGCAAAAAAAAAAAAAAACGGTTCGTTTCAGAAATAGAACGCCTCGCCGGAGACCATGCAGCAAAAAAATTGTGCTAATGCAGCAAAACCGACTTCGCCGGAAACTTTTTTTGCTGCATGGTCTCCGGCGAGGGTCATCAACGAGTTGTTTTCGACGATGTCTGCGGCGAAGTTTGTTTTGCTGCATTAGCATATTTTTTTTGCTGCATGGTCTCCGACAAGGTCTCCGGCGAGGTCTTCGACGAGACGTTCTATTTCTAAAACGAACCATTTTTTTTTGCTTCGGAAGAAAGCGGTAACATATGCAGCAAACGCAGGATGTTTTGCAGCAAATGGACACGTGTTAACACGGGAAGCAGGATGATGAGAGCTCCTATCGTCCGGGGACGCCTAACACTTCCCATAAATTTAGTTCTCTGGACCAATTTCTAAAAAAAAAAAAAAATTACACCATTTAATTGACTATTTTTAGATCTTCTCTGTCACATACGACATGTGTTAACCGTAGTCCACGCACGCCCGTTGTGCTAGCCTGCTAGGCCTGAAGTCAAGGCACAGGACCGGCACAGCACGACGGGCCCCGTTGGCCAGGTTTATCTTCACGTTGGGCTGTTATTGTAGCCCAACAAACCGACCAGTCAGAGCCACACGCGAGTCGCGACGCTGGTCGTGGCGCCGACGAGAGAGTCCGCGGAAAGGAGTGGCCGAGGCTCGCCGGGGAAGACGACGATGACACGAGTCCGCCAGATCACCCGCCTGAGCGTGGAAGTATCTCCGTCCCTGTCGCCACCGGCCGGACGGGTTGCACGGCGCGGGCAAGGGGGGACTCCCCCCTCTCCTCCTCGCCAACATGGACTCGTCGGCCCGCAACCCGACGAGGGAGCCGTCGCCGTCGCCCTCCGCGTCCGCACCCGCACCGGTACACCAAACGTGGCGCCCCACTTGTGGCGCTCCCTCGCTCGCTGCTGCCTACTTAGCCACCAGCTCCGCGCAGTGGAAGGGAGGCGGCAGTCACGATGAGGCCCAGACCCTTCGGTTCCGGTGTGGCGTCGGCCACCCCGGCGGAAGTTTCGGCGGGCGCGGGATACCGTGGCTGGGCGTGGAGGCAAAGGCCTAGGGCGCGGCCGCGCAGCGTTAGCGTTAGAGGGGCGTCTAGCCCCGCTGCGGCGGCGAGCGCCGTGCACACGGAGCCCCACCACGCCGCGCGGTTCCGCCCGTTCGGGCTACCGGCCCGCGCGGGATTCGGCTCGGACCTGGAGGCGGGGATCGAGAAGGCCATCTACGCCTGCCGCTTCATGGCCTTCCTCGCCATCGCCGGATCCCTCGCCGGATCCGTTATCTGCTTCCTCAAGGTACCTGATTCGTCTGCCTCACAGGGTTGAGTTCATCTGTCCGGTTAACAATCTGATTTTAACCCTGTGCCTTTATTAAACAGGGTTGCACTTTCGTGATTGACGCCTTCATCGAGTACTACCTTCGGGGCGACGGGAAGGTCGTCTTCATGCTGATTGAAGCCATTGGTAACCATGCTGATTCACCTCAATTTGCTCTGTACATCAGTCAGTCATGCACAATCCACAACTGCACTACTAGTACCTTCAAATCAACTGCCCTGCCAGTACAATGCAAGTTTTACATGTCGGCACAATTGTTATGTCAGGGGGATTAGAGACATGTCTTCAGTTGAGATGTGTATGCCTAACTGTCGTGCATTACTTGTGTCGCCTCAGATATGTACCTCATCGGGACGGTCATGTTTGTCTTCGGGACGGGCCTGTACGAGCTGTTCATCAGTAACATGGACATTGCAAAACAATCCTCCGAAGGCTCCAGCCTCTTTGGCTTGTTCAGGCTTCCGGTTCGTCGGCATGCTTTCTCTTAACAACCATCAAAGAGGCAATGGGGTCGATTTTGGTGTCCTTACTAACTCTGATTCTGTCCTGCAGGAACGGCCCAAGTGGCTGGAAATCCACTCGGTGAGCGACCTCAAGACAAAGTTGGGCCATGTCATTGTTTTGGTTTTACTGGTTGGCATCTCCGAGAAGAGCAAGCGGGTGACCATCACATCGTGTACTGACCTTTTCTGCTTCGCCGCATCGATTCTCCTCTCTTCGGGTTGCCTCTACCTACTATCCAAGCTCGGTAGCACCAAAGGAGGGAGCCATGCCTGAAACAAAAAAACTTGTACGTAAGAAAAATATATCTGTTATGTGGCCTTATCTACACTTCAGGCCATGTATGTCTCTGTGTCCTCGATAGGTTGACAGTTAGGCACTTTATAGTGGTCTCGTGATGTACATCATATGATATTGTAACTCCCTGCTACATGGTGTACATGATCAAATATAGAACTGGTGTGCTGTCATGATTTACTTTGACATCCCAGATGAAATGTTGAGTAGCTAATTAGTTTTACATCAGAAGGAACCACCTGTTACCATTTCTGTTATCTTTTGTGATAATATTCGAATTGGTCGTCTGCTTTAGAATCTTTTCATTATTATTTCTTGGCTGTCCAAATCTTATTGTGATATGGAAATGCTCGTACATCCTCAACTTTTTGGGGTATGTTATTTATTTGACTACTCCCTTTTCACACTTATCAAATTAATCAATACGAAGCATATATACTGTATGGAGGCTGCTTGTCTGGTGCTGGTGTGTTATACTTATGTTCTTTTGCAGGAACTGTCTTGTCAATAGACTGAACCTACAAAAGCTAATTCCATATAACCATCAACATGTACTAAGTGATACATTAAGGTGTCCTGATTTCAGATAATTAATAATTACAGTTCTGACAAAAGAAACTACATGATATTGCAGTTTGAATACGAGGCTGTGTTACTCTGTGCACTAAGCCTTTGTTCTGACAAGAAAAAGGGAAATCTGCTATTGCGGTTTAATGAAAAACTAATGTAGCTTAGTTGCCATTTCTGCAACTTTTGCGAGCCCAAGTGCCCGGATAAATTTATAAGATGCTGAGAGTCGATGCTTTCCTTTGAGGTATGTTCCTGACCTTAAGGTCCTCTTTGATCAAAGACAGGATTTCAGCATATAGAAATTGAGGATTCTCGCAATAGAAAATGTTCAGTCTGTAGTACGATAAACCTTAGAATTTTTACTATGGGCAACTTCGCATTTGACTCCAAAGGAAATTCTATTGAGTCTAACCTCTTGGAAAAATTCATATGCCTCACGGGTTCTTATGTTTTCATTATGGTGTAATCAAACACACTTTGCTGCAGATTCCTATGGTTTACAATCCTACAGGAATCAAGAGGGCTTGCCTTTGCAATCCTGCAAATCAATGAGGCCTTAAGTCCATAACTCTTAGTGGCATCTGGTGAGTAAGTGAGGTGTGTTTCTCACCTAAAGATATTTACAGGTCTTCGCATCATTTAATCATTCCCACTTGGATGCGCACTTGATGGCTGCTGCTAACATGTGTTAGTATTAACCTTTTTTCTGATGGGAGTTGATATTTCCTTTTGCTGAACAGCATGGTATTTCCATTTATGTAACAGGAGTTGGCATCTACAGTTTGCTAACAACTGTAAAAAAAGTTAAGGTAATAATGATGAAAATTCCCATGCTTTTATGTCATATGGTCAAGTTTATGACAGCTTTTAGGGTTATTAAATTAAAGGAGAGGAATATAAGGATATTAGTTGCATTGGTCACCAAGGATGAGAGAACCTAAAATAACTTATTTGTTTAATTCCGAGCCAACCAGTAGGAAGCAATCAAACAAAGGCTTCAAAGTGCCTTTTCCAAATCAAAATCAAAGTTTCCGAAACTTTAGAAAACGAGGATCCACAGAAAAGGAACAAGTTGTGGTGGTGCAATACCCTATACATATATATAATAGCTTTGGGCATTTGCTACTCTTTTCTATATGCAGCGATAAGCAACACAAATAGAAGGCTAGAAGCTCCAACTTGCTGTTGTTCCTTCTACCTGAGGTTTGATAAGCTCTGATTAGCTGTTGTTGCTTAAACTTTGACTGGAACATATCCAGTTATACACTAGGATAGTTCAAGTTTGCAAGTTGCATGCTTATTTGAGGCTTCCATGACTACACAAGTATGGTAGACTAGTACAGCTGGGTCGACTTGTGCGTTAAACATATGCTATTGAGGACATGCTTATTAGAATAACTGATGATGGTGGTGACTAGATGATTCATAACTGCACCTTTAGTCCTTATTAACAGTTGATAAAAAAGGGTAGTTGTTTGTTTGATTGATGCACTGGTGAACAAGTAAAGAAATAACCGTGCCGGTAAGAATACTGATTCACATGAAAGCATCACTCTGATTGGTCTTTAAAACAAAATCACATTGATACCTGTCAGGCTGCCACGGAGTTCAGGCCAGGCTTCGAGGCATATTCACATGGCATTTGGTTTTTTAATAACCGTCACGACATACAGTGTCTATCCAGGTTGAAGAAGCTTCAATGTTTCTTAGAATAAAACTGGATTGGGAAAAGGTGTTCCCTTTAGGCATAGAATTTGTGTGGGAAAAAGAGATATTAGGACATCCAAATCATAAACAATGGGCTGGGGATTGTTGTTATCACGTCCCTGGTCCTTCCATCACCCAACTCCCCCAAAAGTACCTTTCTTGAACTAAATTAGTGACACAATCTGCATATATAAAGAAGGGAACTGGCTCTAGAGGTTAGCCATCTTAGAAGCGAGTGAGTAACTTGTGCATTCAGTTCTTAATTCTTGCCCTCTTCCAGTCTCCAAACTAGCCACCGCCAGCTATTTTGCTCATCCACACATGGCCATTTCATTGAATACCGTCGTGGTTTTCATGTTGCTGCTCAGTACTACCTTCTTCATGCAGCTCTCCGTGCCAGCTCATGCAAGGATGCTAGAAGTGCGGGCGCCTATCATCAGCATCCATCCTCCCTGCACTGGAAGGAGCACCTTGGAGGCACATGCTGAGCAAACTGAGTCGACCACTCCAGGCCATAGCCCTAGCATTGGCCATAACAGTCCTCCAAACTGAGATGGCCTGGTGCTGCTACGCTCCTGGTCTGGAATTTGCAGCTCGGGTATATGATACTCTCGTGGTGTTTTCTCGAGCTTCTGTATGTTTGTCATGAAAGGCATAAGGCATGCGAACGATGCTAGGGAAGATTTTGTTTCCCTTACTTTTTCTTCTGTCACCTGTGGAACCTGTGCCTGCAATCTTTTTCACTCTGCTGTGGAAAACTTTTGCTTACTTGTTTTCTCTGAGGAGGATAAAGATCTGTAGCAGTTTGGTTGTTGATTTTTTCAC
The DNA here is from genome assembly GCA_916181665.1 of Avena sativa. Classification (NCBI taxonomy): domain Eukaryota; kingdom Viridiplantae; phylum Streptophyta; class Magnoliopsida; order Poales; family Poaceae; genus Avena; species Avena sativa. The sequence goes on from OV702280.1 coordinate 435,027,167, forward strand.
TCTTCTTATGTTGTAAACTTGAGGAGGTATATGTGAGCTTGTTCAAAGTTTTCCTGCTATAATTTTGTAAACTTGAAAGACGTCCACCGTGAATGTACTGGATCCATCTATCTATAATCTCTGCACACCTGGTGAAAGATAACAAAACGCCTAGAGGGATGTATGGTTGTAAATTGTTTGATTTCTTATTTGGAGCTCTATGCAGCCGGATATTTATTCTCTAACCAATCGCATTCTTATGTTTGCGTTCTTGTTCCATATTCTTGATCAGAGATATATGTTAATTTCAAAGTGAGCTGATCTCTCAAAACAAAATGCTGCACTGATTTTTTTATCCGAAACTAGCTTGCACAGATGTGCAGTCGAAAATAACTTTGTTGCAATGACTCACTTTTATTTTTTGATACAGTAGTTATTTTTTCTGTTGGGTTGCAAACTCTGACAGACAAGTTGGGTGTGCCTTTTTCTCTTTGGGTCAGGGCTAAAGCATGCAGCAGCAATGGTACTACTATGATCTTAAAAAATTCCAGCCAACTAAATGTGCACAGATCACTTGCTAGTCCCATTTCATAATCTAATGCACTACTGCTGTAAACCGCAGCATCACCACTTCAAACTTTTGGTGACAGAACTGTTGTATGAACCTATGGTTGCAATTGCTTTTGGTATTTTTACATGTGGCCATCTCTGGGAGCTCTGCATAGTCAAATATTTATTTTCTAACACGTTCCGTTTCTTTGTGCATTAGTATTGCATATATTTGCGTCATACAACCAGCTAGTATGTTCATTTTTTAAAGAAATGTGATCTCTGTACAAGAATCAATTTTTCTGATTATACCTTTTGTTGTATTGAGTTGCACTTCTGAAGGACTTGGCTGAACTATACACTTTTCTTGTACTTATGGAGTTTTGGTTCTACATTTGTAACGTACATTTCTAAAGGACTTTCTTAATTATATATATTTTTGACAAAGGGAATATATTAATGCGAAGATACCAATTACACCCAGACTTTGCACTAACAAAATGTCCAACTACACATTGAAGATGCACACAACCAAAAAGATAAAAAGGAAAAAAGAGCCCCACCACAGTGACCACTCACTCGCAATAGCAACACACTAACCACTAGCAAAGACAGGATCTGGACCACAAAAGAGGTCCTCCAAAGGCGACGTTTTCAAGAAGGGAACAAAGCAAAGGAACCTTCATCACCCCCGATCATTGATCTTAGGTTTTCATCCTGGAGAAAGTCCAAGTTTTAAAAACAATGTCTTCGACAAGGCCATTGTCTGGTACAACCAATGAAGGATAGATCTTGGGTTTTCACCATAGAATCGAGACTTGGTACTCGAGGAGCACCACCAAGACTAAAATCCTCTAGTGCTACCAGCCCCACTTGCCGAAGCCGCTACTTCAAGTCACTAGACGCCAAGCTTAGTCAACATCGCATCTAAGACACATTTTCACCATTTCTTCCGATCATGTAATCGCAGCCGCCATGACATTCTCCACCTCTCTATATACCATGGAAATCTAGAAGTAGACATGTCCCATGGTATCGAAAAAATGTGGAGCTTCGCGCAACGCCTACTTAAAGCCGCAAGGGGAAGATGCATAGACGCACACGACTAAATCCCATACGATCTAGAAAACTAGGAGCATCTCGCGCCAATCTGTTCAACTCTAACGGAGAACTCCGAAACTCATCATCCAGATGGAAGAGGATCAAAAACAGATAGATCGTCAGCTTGGCACGAGGAGACCAATAGGGCAGTCGCCTTCATTAAGCCAGGTTAGCAGCCCCCACGCCCCCGATCCATAGGACATGCCGGCCTGATCTCCCCAACCGGCAATCGGGGCCCCAAGGTCGAGCCAGTATAGTAGGAGAAGGCAACCCGTGATGCTCGCAGTCTGCGCCAAGGTCTGCCAAGACCATGATCATGTTGATGATGCAACCACCACCACGCTGTCGGTGAAGAAGACGCTCGCCCGCACCATCTCCCTCGAACCATGCCACCGCGTCCCCACTGGCCATTGCGTCCCGCGCCGCCTACCGCCGGCGAGGAGGGGTGAGAGCTCCGCCGCCACTGATCCCGGTCGGGTTTTGCCCAGCAACGACCCTGTCAGCGGCAAGGAGGGGGGGGGGGTGATGGTAGAGCCTAGGGGCTAGGCGGAGGAAGGAGGCCTCGGGTGGCTCGTTGAAGCCACGCATAAATCCTAACTTTTTTTCTCTCTTAAAATTAGGGGAGAATTTCATTTCCCTTGTCACTGGCTTAATTATAAAATTGTGCTATGGTTTGGCTGTAATTTACACTTCTAAAGAACTTACTTGTGTTTATAATTTTGTCGTTTTGTATACTTCTAAATACCATGGCTGTGTTGTACACTTGATTTTCTTTTTCTCATTGGGTCCTTTGGTTAAGATCCAAAAGCTAGTAGTGCGTGGTAGCATTAGAATATGAAGCAAGTGCAGAGATCACTTGCTGGTCCCGGCCGCTAAACAAACCACGGCGTACTAGGTAGCACCTGCATGCTAACGCATCTCACTTTACCAAAAGGAAAACCTAGTTGCTGCTAAAAACGTGCCAGCAACATGTAGTGACCCAGAAAGATATTTCCTGATCAAGGCATGCCCTCAGTCGCGATAGGTTATTTCTAACACATCTTGTCTCTGTCTTTTTTTATTATTCTTTTCCAGGCTAGAATCTCCATCAGCAGTACGATGCTTGATTTTCTATTGGAGCGCAGCTGGCTAGGCTAGTGTGAGATGCCCTAAGCTAAGCTTCTGGCAAAAAATAATTTTCACTTTGCTTTTTGTAGAAAAATAAATCAATGTTTAACCTTGGCGTGCGATAAAGTATAGGCCGTACTAAACCGCATGCTAAGCGAACGATGATGCATATTACCTGTCACTTGGGCAAACCCTCAAATACGGTGCTTAGGGCATATGCGGTCAAATTTCATCTACGTGTTCGATCCAGCATGTCCACTTCGATTGCTCCTAGGAATTGAAGAGTGTGGCCACCAATTTTTCTGGTCCCTCCAAAAAGAAAAGAAAAGAAAAGAAAAAAAGAGAAAAACTTTTGGTCCTCTCTTGGCCCTCTCGGTAGTATTTTTATGGGTTTTGCTAATTTCAAGAGAATTAAGTTAGAGCTTAGTCAGGTTTTACTTCACTGGATTTGCATAGTTACCCAATTACGGATATGACGTTTGATGCAGTTAAACAACATCGGGAGACAGTGATTAATATAATCTCACGGTCTAAAGAGAAGGAGACTACGTTTCTAACTATTGCAACGATGAACTTTGTGATTTGATCGTGTCGCAATCTTTGGGTATTGTCCATCACATCATTCACTAATGATATGACCTCGTTGTCAATTGGCATAACTGCTCCATAATCATGAAACCTTGATCATCGGTTTTCAAATGAACTAGTATGAATATACGCTACTAGAGACTTGGTTTGTTTCATATCACACCCGTATCAATGTTTCTGCTTGATACAGTTATAGCACAATATAAAACTATTACAAATTTTATGAGATATGATAATAAAATTCATTTATTATTTGCCTATAGGGCATATCTCCTTCAAATTCACCATGTACCTCTAAGGTGTTAGCAATAACATAGTACAAATATTGAACTGCAAGACATTCAATGTGACTCCCCTTCTTGATGGGGCGATGAATACTCATGAAACCAAAATACAAAATATTGAATAGGAGTGGGACCGAGTAGGAAATTTGCGCACCAAACGTTGATGTTGTTGTTGACAAACCCTAAGTAGTTGCACCACTCGGTGAGGGTCAAACTGTAGTTGCGGTCCATGAGGAGGAAGGTGATCATCTCGGCTCCCTCACACACCTTGATGGATTGGTAGCTCAGTCCCACGGTGTGATCCAACGTCCTCAAAACATGAGAGCCAACCGATGATAGGTTGGAACATCCTGAAAGACAAATGGAAGTAGTACAACTCTATTACATAGTAGATTAAAATCATTAGTTAAACCTAGTTGATTAAGTATAGTAGGACATACTCACTTAGTGGACTTGACTTCATGGTCCTCGAGTTTCTTGAATCCATCTACTTGGGATTCATTGATGAACTAGATGCCTATAACTGCATGCCTCGGGCGAGGAGCAGCGCGAGAATTACTCGCGGCAACCTGAATACGTGTTTGGCTCCTCGTGTTCATCATTTAAAAGTTAAAGCTTATACAAATTAGAACTTTGATACAATATAAGTAATCAACGAATGTTCCTCTACACTATATACAAAAGAATCTGCTCTAAATAAGACTACAAAACATGCTCAACAAGAAAAATAGTTTAAACTAGACCTAGGTCTAAGATTGATAATGGCAAGAGAAAAAACATGGTTTTGCAAAAGTAAATAGGGGATGGGAGGAGAAACATACCATTGATCATTGGTGTGTGAGCAGTTGGATAAAAAACAAGTAGAGGTGAATATCCATTGAGGTGTTCTTGAGGTTGGAGGAAGAAGAAATAGAGATAGAGGGTGTTTTGATCTTTGTTACCTTGTCCCTGGGGTGGATATCATCGACATGCAGGTGGTACGGGAACTCAGTATGGGCGCGTCCCACCCGTACGGGCGCTAGAAATCACGCAGGGTTTTGACCCTGGCGGTGCTCGCGATACTGGGATGTGTGCCCATACAGGTCCTTGTTATCCTTGCAGTAAGCTTAACGAAAAATTGAGGAAACCTGGAGTTCTGGCCATGTATGTGGTACGGGAACACGGTACCATCGCGTCCTGATAGCTGTGAGATTCGACACATTTTTTATGGTTTCTATCAATGGTTTTCATTTGGATTTGATGGTTTTCTAGATTTACCTAACGCTAATACTTTGGTAGCAAAGAAAACTGGAGTTTTAATGTGTGTTTTAGGTTCTGAATATGAACAGAGGGTTTTAACAGCAGAAACACAATATTCAGACAAAAACAAGCAAGTCTCGTTTTGGAAGCAATCAAGGGGAGCATATTGAAGCTTTAACGAGCAACTATACGGTGGGAATATTTTTCCGGTCGTATAGTTCCCGCCGTATAGTTGCCATCAACTTCGCCTTGTTAAAAGAGACAACTTTCATTAAGAGGCCGAGGACGAAAATAGAACACACGAGCCGCCATCACATCCAGAAGGAAGAAAGAAGAGATCCGAAGAAGAAGGGGAAGACGTTCTTCATCTCGCTCCATGATCTTCGATCTCCTAGCCACCACACGTCCATAGCCATTACTTGTACTTGAGAGAGAGAGATCTCCACATTGCAAGATTAGGGTTTGAGATTGTTCTTCCCATCTTGAATTGTGGTTGATTTATTTCTATTCTTATTGTGGATCTCCACGGTAATATCAAGAAGAACTCCCTTTATTTAATTATATCCATGATGATTTTCTCTCTCATGTGTGAGTAAGTTCCCTTGGGCGTGGGAGATGTAAGGGATTGGTGAGATGTGATGTGCCTATATAATATCCATTAAGTTTGTGGTTGATTTTAATTACTATATTATGTGTGCTTGACTATATGTGGGATGATTAATGCTTGTTGTTCAATTAAGGGCCCAGACAACTTGATGATTTATTCTACATAGATAGAATCTTGTTCGCTAGCAGACCGGCGACCCCTGAGTGACACGGAGATATCAATGGGAAACTAGTTTGACTTGAGGATCACGAGGAGCCAACGAGCTTATTGCATTAGTCCGATCCAAGGAGCTTAATTTCTAATCAACCTGAAGGATCTTAATTGTCTAGTAACTGACCATGGTTGTGGTAACATGCTAGTAGGATTATTGAAGTTGTGATGAAATCTACCAAGAGGAGTTTCGGCTAATTATGGGACGCTCGCCTACACACATACTTATAAGATTATAATTGTTACACTTATCACTCTTTCACCCGGCACATTCACTCTCATCACGAACTGAATCTCCCCGTCCCTACTTTGTCATCTGCAGAAAATAGCAAACAAATCGTTCTTTACTTTTATGATTTTTATTTCTAAAGTTTACATTTTAGTTTTATTTAAATATATTCCTTTAATTTGAACTTTTATTCTCATTTCAACGCCTGGAATCAATTCACTCTAAGACCTGTGACAACTTCGGGTGTGACAGAGACTTCACACATAAACACTTACCTTTGGGCTCCCTGTGGGATCAATATCTTAACTTCGAAACTAACTACAAACGATTTGTGCACTTGCATCCATCAAGTTATTTTATAGTGCCATTGTTGGGGAGCTAAGCGCTAAGTGTTTTGTCTCTTGACATTTCAGGTGTTACTATTACAAGATGGTCTTCCTAGGATACAAAGGGTCTACACGCTCTGGTAGGGCTTATCTTGATCGCGTACCTGTTCGGAGGCGCGAAGAAATTATTGAAAAACTTTTGAGATCGAATAAGGTTGAAGTTTAAAACCTAAGTGACTTCATGGAAATCACGCCCATTCATAGGATAACTCCCAAGAAACCTAAGAAGACTCAGAAAATACAGTGCTCCAAATTCTACTTTTCTTAAACAACCAATAGAATTTCCTAATCCTAGAGTTAGGAAATATCGATTTGATGGTGGGATTATTAAAATTTTCTAGGAAAAATATTTCAGCGGAAGGGAAGATGAAGACCCAGGAAGACACCTTAGAGAGTTCGACGATGTTATAACATCACTTGGACAAAAAGGTTTGCCTAGAGAATTATCTCGTCTAAAACTATTTCGTTGGTCTCTCAAAGGTAAGGCTCTAGACTGGTTATAATCTCTCCCTCGTCATTACATTAAATATTTGGAAAACTGCATTATTAAATTTATAAACATGTTTAATCCTTTTAAAAAGGTAACAAAGACTAGAAAAATATAGGCAGCTTCAGTCAGAACGTGGGAAAAAACTACCCACAAGCCTGGGAAAGATTCTTTGGAATGATCAATAGTATTCCTAATCATGGCTATTCTGAGACAACTGTTTGCCACTTATTTTATCACAGTCTTAATATCCAATGCAAGGAGTTGCTAGATTCATCCGGAGGAGGATCGATAAATACTTTAACTATTAAAGCATATTTGAAATTGATGTCTACTAGGGCTAAGAATGATTCTTTATATAATCCTGATGTTGGCATTAAGCCGAAAAAGGGAATACTGCTTATAAATCCTGATCTTATGCCTGAAGTACGCAAAACCATGAAATAAAAAGATATATCTTCTGAACTTGTTAAGGAAAACAAAGTAGATTTGTTACAAGTTTTTAATGAAGAGGATGAAACTAGAAAAGTTTTTCAAGAATTGAAACATCGATAAGCCAAATATTATAATAATTTGCATAAGCAATTTCAAAGACACAAGAAGATTTTGGCCGAACTCACGGAAAATTATGACGAGATTGGCCAAGAAATAAAATTATTTCACAAGTACCTTAGTATGATTGCTTAATGTAAAAAATAGCATCTGGTTATCAAATTTTTCTTCAAGACGATATAAATATTCTTGTTTCTACTAATGTTGTTACAAGGAGAGGTGCAGTTGTTAAAGGACCATTAGGACCACTTGAATATGAAGCTGAAAAAGATCGAAGGGAAAAAGCCTTGCTCAAAGCAAGCCAAGAAGATACATTGGTGGATCCTCAAGATGAGACTGCTCAATAAACGTAAGATCAAACCTTGGGGAGAAGAATGATGCACAGGATGATAGTTATGACTCTGATGCAAAGACTATTGATCTAAGAGAAGAAAAAGACACAAGAAAATAAGATGAAGTAGTTGTAATAGAAAAGAAGAAAAGCGATAAGCAACAACAAAAGAAAGTAACTAAAGAGCCTGATCCTCCATAGAAGGTAAAAGATAATAGTAAGAAAATTCCATATCCAGATCGCAAAAAGAAAGCACCGGATGAGGTAATCTATGACTCTTTTAAAAAGGCATTAAGTGATCTTCGTCTAGAAATTCCATTTGCGGATGCAATAAAAGTGCCCGACTATTCTAAATTCCTCCATGATATTCTTAATAGAAAGAAAGAGATAACTGAAATCGTTGCCATGGTGACTAGTTACCCTGCTAATGGGAAGCTATTATCTAAATCAGGAGATCTCGGGATACCAACTATTTCATGTTCAATAGGCAAAACTGATATTCATAATGTCTTATGTGATTTAGGTGCAGGAGCTAGTGTAATGCCATATTCCCTCTATAAAAGGTTAGGATTAGGGGAGTATTCCCCCACTTATATCACTTTACTGATGGCTAAAAAATCCACTAAACAACCTGTTGGTATGATTGAGGATGTTCTACTTAGAATAGATGAGCATGTTATTCCCACTGATTTATTATTCTTGAAATGCCGGAAGATGAAAAATTATCTATAATACTTGGAAGACCTTTCCTTGGTACTGCAGGAGCGTCAGTTGATTGTGCTGAAGGGAAAATAATCTTCGATGTTTATGATGCTGAAATCATTCGGTATTTTCCGAAGAAGCTAGAAACATGAGAAAAGTATGCTCCACCTGGAAAATGAGTTCATGTGGTAAGTGCCTTTGATAAAGGGCAACCAAAGGTAAGAATTCAAGAACATAAAGAGGGTTGAAATATTCAAACATTCTTAATAAAATGCTTAATGGGAGTCAACCCATCATATCAATAAAATAGAGTTAAATAATAAAAAGTTCATCGCATTCCTACAACTTTTTCACAAACATTGTTGCGGAAGCACGCCCATAAAGATGCATCTGTGAAAAAGTAGTAGAAATATCAACTAAATAAGCATAGATTTAGAGTAGAAAATAAAGTTTGAGTTATATATATATAGAAACTAGCTTAATCACATTGTTCAGATAAAAAAGGTGTATCTCTGAAAATTTGGGCGAAAAAACATGTTTCGGGAGTTGTAACGACCAACTATATGGCGGGAATATTTATTCCAGTCGTATAGTTATCGATAAAATTCTCAAAACTTGGGGCTCGGATACAGAAAGTTTGACGATCAACTATACAGCGGGACCATTTGGTTTGGCCGTATAGATGCGTCCGTATAGTTGTGATCTGGTGTTGGGAAACCCTAATCCTCGCCGCCGCCACAACTATAAGGCGGGATCTACTTAACCTGGTTGTATAGCTCCCGTCGTATAGTTTGCCACGACCACTTAAACGGGTCGGGGCAGGCTAGTTCTTCCTCCCCTCATTATTTCTCCAAACTCTCTCTCCAAACCTCTCAAAACCCACCTAGAGCTCTTGATTCTTCGCGAATTTCATTTGTTTGAGTGGGGGAATCAACAGATCCGTATGTTTCTCTCCCTATCCATGCTTTTTTCAGAATTACATGGTTGAAATCCTCTTATTGAATTAGTGGATGAACTCAAGCTTGTATGATTTTCCCTTTTGATTTATCACGTTAGGATTGAATTCCTCCATAAAGAATCGTTCATATATTATGTAGAAACTATATGCCTAAGGTTTATGTTGAAATTTCATAGTGCATCAAGATGAACAAGCTCGATAGTATTTTTCGCAAGAGCAAGCACCAACATGGTGAAGGCTCGGGGCTCCGGGCTGAGCTCGACAACAAGTATGCCATGGTCTTAGCAAGGAAGGTGCTACCCACATGTTGGGCCGATGATGGATTTCTCACCTCATCGGGGTTGAGGGAGGACTTCGACCATATGTGTGCAAATGCAGGGCTATCCAACCTCGCCTATGCAAGCCACTACACCTACACCGAGCTCACCCATGAGTTCCTCGCCTCCTTCTACGACGACTACAAGGAGAAAGGTAATGCATTCACGGTGAGTTTCACCATTAACCAGTGGAAATATCAAATCACTTTTCAATAATTTTGTGAGGCTTTTGGATTCCCTCAAGAATGGGAATCGACTGTTACAAACTTGTATAGCGTCACAAGTGGAGCAGCTTGGGAGGTTATTTCTGTTAATGGTGGTAGGGACTTCTATCAGAAGAAAATTTCCACCATTCAGAACCCAACCATCTGCTACTTTGCTATGTTTCTTGCTAACACTTTGTTAGGAAGAAGGAGACACCGACTCTATGGACAATTCAGACATGGCCATGATCACCAAGGCACTCTTCCCTAATGCACCTTAGAGTCCCAGTCCTGCATCTCTATTCCTCTAGCACCTCCGCCAACAGATCAACAAAAGAAAGGTGATATTCACATCGGTGGATTGGTAACCCACCTATGCCAAGCCCGTGGAATGTAGATGCCCATTATGCAACTTTTTGATGGATCCATACTCATGGATGTCAAGTATATAACTTCTTGTGACTTCCTCGGTGTTTACCAAGCTAACATGAGGCTCCAAGCCTATTAATTTGGTTATCTTGATGATGTGCAGGATGATCGGGTGCCATTGCCTTTCCCGCAAGCATTCGCGATTCAAGGGAGGAACAACTGGATCATCACCAAGGATCAAGTGACTGAGATCATGGCAACACTCTATCATGACTCCAAGGAAGAGGAAGAAGAAGAGCAGCAGGATGAGCAGGAGCAGCAGTAGGAGCAGGAATACAACCCTGCTTGGGAGGGACATCAGCAGCCATAGGAACCTTGGTACCAATGGCCCAATCATCAACAACAGCAGCAAGGGTTCAACAATATCCCCTATCAAGATTTTCTATAGCTCAACTAGCGCATTGGGGAGATTGGCCACACTCTGCATGGAGTGAGTGAAGATGTGAGTGCCTTAACTCACAACTTTAGTAACTTCATAACCTACTTCTCCAACTACTACGAGCAGCATCAGCACCCGCCGCCAAACGACGGCAACAACTAAGCATGGCAACAACCTAAGCTTGGGGGAGGTTTAAAAACCTCAAAACTTGCATTCATATTTTTATTTTCTTCTTTTGATTTATTTTCTTTTTCAAGAATAGCATGTTTACTTTCAGTTTGCATTCTTAAACCAAAACACACACAAAATTAGTTGTAACTTTTATTGCGAATTTGTTTCTTTGTTTCTCTCGGAGATTACTCAATTTCAGATGACTTGGCAATAGGGAAATATAGAGGGGATTCGTCTCAAGTACGAGAACGAAGCAAGCAAGAGGAGGTATCACATTCCTTTCATCACTTCTTCTGCAACTTTAAATTGATCCTACAATTATTTACTCGCTTGCACTTGAGTCACTCCCCACCTAGTTTGTTATCCTATAAATTATATTCCTTTGCTAGTGTCCACTTTAGATTTGAAACAATAAGCAATGAACTTGGTTAAAATATTTCCGACATTTTTACAACAAGAAAAGGCATCCAAGAGATGACTTGATTACATGTTTAGCCCAAAGGATTTGATTTTAGAAACTACTCAACCCCATTGAGCTTAATGTAAATAGACTCGATAGCACCCTTGAATGAAATTGTCTGATAAAATGGATGCTTCGTAGTAGTAGAATTTATGCCACTGCTTTTTATAACAATTACAGTAGGATATTGCTTTACGCGTATCACTATAACACCGTTGTACTCTATGGGGAACTATTAATTACGTTGGCCAACGAACGGCCTAAATGTGGGAAACCGCTTGATTTCGGCTATTGAGTTATGTAAACTATGTAGCTGCAAAGCTATGACAGGTAAAAAATTTAGTCTCCTCGTGGTTTCACGTTCCAAGTGAAGTTGTAGTACTCCTTTGACACACTATTTCTCAACAATTATCTATGGGCATGGTCACGAGTGCACACCACAGTCTCAATTAACATGTTAAAACAGTGGCACGATTTCTCGATGAAAGAGCTGAAGTTTTTGAAAAACAAGGAAAGGAAAAAGGTGCTTTGAGAGTCTTGAAATTTTGACGTGGGAGTAGATGAGTTGTTCTTAAATTAAATGATTTTGGTGCCAACTTGAGTACTCTTAATTGATTAAAGGAACAAGAGCAAAAAGTTTTCATCTCTCAATAAGAGAGAAACCAAAAGGATTTGTTTCACTTTCCTAGCTAAACTTTTGACACTTGCTCAGGCAGATGATTTATTTGCTAGCAAGATATACGTGGTTAGGAAGTGGACTCAGTGTAATCTTGAATACTTGTATGATCATGTTTAAGATTGCAGGAATTGTGAACAAAAGAATTTGACACCAATTCGAGCTTGTAAGTTCTTTTATTTGAGTCTCAAATCTCTGCTACCCTTTCTTATTTCCTTGTCACTCGAGGGCGAGCAACATCTAAGCTTGGGGAGTTGATAGATGTGAGATTCGACACATTTTTTATGGTTTCTATCGATGGTTTTCATTTGGATTTGATGGTTTTCTAGGTTTACCTAACTCTAATACTTCGGTAGCAAAGAAAACTTGGGTTTTAATGTGTGTTTCAGGTTCTGAATATCAACTGAGGGTTTTAACAGCAGAAACACAATATTCAGACGAAAACAAGCAAGTCTCATTTTGGAAGCAATCAAGGGGAGCATACTGAAGCTTTAATGAGCAACTATATGGCGGGAATATTTTTCTGGCCGTATAGTTCCCGCCATATAGTTGCCATCAGCTTCGCCTTGTTAAAAGGGACAACTTTCGTGAAGAGGTCGAGGACGAAAACAGAACACACGAGCCACCATCCCATCCAGAAGGAAGAAAGAGGAGATCTGGAGAAGAAGGGGAAGACGTTCTTCATCTCGCACCACGATCTTCGATATCCTAGCCACCACACCTCCATTGTCATTACATGTACTTGAGAGAGAGAGAGAGAGAGATCTCCACCTTGCAAGATTAGGGTTTGAGATTGTTCTTCTCATCTTGAATTGTGTTGGATTTATTTCTATTCTTATTGTGGATCTCCATGGTAATATCAATAAGAACTCTCTTTATTTAATTATATTGATGATGCTTTCCTCTCTCTCATGTGTGAGTAAGTTACCTTGGGCGTGGGAGATGTAAGGGATTGGTGAGATATGATGTGCCTATATAATTTCCATTAAGTTTGTGGTTGATTTTAATTACTATATTATGTGTGCTTGACTATCTGTTGGATGCTTAATGCTTGTTGTCCAATTAAGGGCCCAGACAACATGATTCCTTGTTCTACATAGATAGAATCTTGTTCGCTAACAGACCGGCGACCCCCTGAGTGATACAGGGATATCAATGGGAAACTAGTTTGACTCGAGGATCACGAGGAGCCACCGAGATTATTGCATTAGTTCGATCCAAGGAGCTTAATTTCTAAGCAAACTGAAGAATCTTAATCGTCTAGTGACTGACCATGGTTGTGGTAACAGGCTAGTAGCATTATTGAAGTTGCGATGAAATCTACCAAGAGGAGTTCCGGCTAATTATGGGTTGCTCGCCTACACACATACTTATAAGATTATAATTGTTACACTTATCACTCGTTCACCCGGCACATTCACTATCATCATGAACTGAATCTCCCCGCACCTACTTTGTCATCTGTAGAAAACAACAAACAAATTGTTCTTTAGTTTTATGCTTTTTATTGCTAAACTTTACATTTTAGTTTTATTTAAATACATTCCTTTAATTCGAACTTTTATTCTCATTTCAACGCTTGCAGTAAATTCACTCGAAGACCTATGAGAACTTCGGGTGTGACGGAGACTTCACACATAAACACTTATCTTTGGGATCCTTGTGGGATCGACATCTTAACTTTGAAACTAGCTACAAACGATCTATGCACTTGTAGCCATCACGACCCATCGTACCGATGGTCGTTATTGTGCCTACCTTGTCTTCTTATTTTCATTGAGCTGATGATCATTCTGGTACAGGTACGCCTGACCATACCAGTGCTCGTTAACACTGTTCGCATGCATGTTTTCTCTTTTTCCTCGAAAATTCTTCTACTAATCTAAAATATTAGTGAGGCTTCTAAAACAACAATTATATTCAGAAATGTATCGGTACTAAAATTTTCCATATAGCAATATATACTTTGGAACAAGTTTACCTTGTCTTCTCCTCTACTATTTGGATCGTTGAACACTCTTTATTCTATCAAAACAAAAACTAACAAAACTAAACGAACGATTTACAAAACTTTATTTCACATGGATTACCTCCCATGAAATGCTTTTAGTTTTGGTCGTTTAGCTCGACTGTGATGGTGATCATTTAAATCTTGGAAATGTAACACCAACTCCAAAATACTTTACCTTTAATGTGATGATCCCATCCTCGTGTTTCTTGGCCTTCTTTTTCCTAGGGAAATGCACAACAAAGGGTTCTCGTGAAGGTAGTTCAAACCTCACATTCCCGTCATGAAGATTAATCAAGGACTTACAATTCTTAAAAATATCCTACCGAGAATTATAGATGCTACCATATCTTTGGGCATATTGATGACCCACAAGTATAGGGGATCACAATAGTCTTCGAGGGTAGTATTACCCAAATTATTGATTCGACACAAGGGGAGACAAAGAATACTTGCAAGCCTTAACAACTGAGTTGTCAATTCAGTTGCACCTGGAAATATTTTTTGCTCACAGAAGTTTATCAGTAGCAACAATTTTGTAGTAGAAATACAAAGTAACAACAGTAGTAAAACATGAGGAATAGTAAAAGTAGTAGCAAACAGTAGGATATGAGCACGGTAGGCATAGGGATGGATGGACAGGTGTTTCATGGACAAGTCTAAACATGTAACTTCAAGATCTAGGGTAATTGCAGATAAATGAGATAAAGCATCCAAGTACTAAACAATCATATGCATGTGCTCCATATATAGTCATGCGTGCTCGCAATGAGAACTTGCACAACATCTTTTGTCCTGCCAGCCCGTTGCAGCGGGGCCTCAAGGGAACTACTGGCAATTATGGTGCTCCTTTTAATAGAGCACCAGAGCAAAGCATTAACACTCCGTGAACACATGTGATCCTCACATCACAGCCATCCCCTCAGGTTGTCCCAGTTTCTGTCACTTCGGGCCTTTGGATCCGGACAATGATATGTGTAAACAACTTGCAGATAAGATCACAAACAATACAATCATAATGATTCAATAATAAGTTTAGATCTGAGATCATGGCACTCAGGACCTAGTGACATGCATTAAGCACAATAAGTTGCAACAAAGTCAAATAGCACTAATAGAGATACTAGGCACCATGCCCTAACAATCTTATTCGATTACATGATAGAACTCATCCAATCCCTACATCCCCATGGCCTACAGCGGGGGATTACTCACTCATGGATGAGGGAAACATGGATGGTTGATGGAGAGGCGTTGATGATGATGATGGCGATGATCCTCTCCAAATTCTCCGTCCCGACAGGGTGCCAGAACGAAGTTTCTGGTTCCGAATCGCTGTTTCTGGTGGTGGCGGCGCAGCGGAACTCTTTCTGGAAAAACTTCGAACCCCCCTCGGTTTTTAGGTCTGGTTCCGAATCGCAGTTTTCTGGTGGTGGCGGCGCAACGGAGGCATCTTATAGGCGAAGAGGGAGGCCGAGGGGGTGCCTGGGGCAGCCACACCCCCTCCAGGCGTGGAATGGGCCCACCTGCGCGGCAGGGGGTGTGGGCCCCTCAGGCCTCCCCTTCGTCTCATACTCTGGCTCCATGAGTCTTTTGGTGAAATAGGATTTTTGGCATATTTTCCAGGATTTTTCCTGATAGTTGATTTTCTGCACAAAAACTAGACACCAAGGTAATTCTGCTGAAAACAGCGTCAGTCCGTGTTAGTTGTATCCAAATCACACAAGTTTAGAGGAGAAACAATAGCAAAATCGTTCGGGAAAGTAGATACATTTTGGACGTATCAACTCCCCCAAGCTTAGCTTATTGCTTGTCCTTAAGCAATTCAGTTGAAAACTGAGTGCGAGATAAAAGAACTTTCACGAACACATTTGCTTCATATGATGTATATATTCTCAGCACGGGAGTAGATACTTAGACAATTCATAATAAAGAGTATGCAACTAAGTCTACTTAATAGTCATTGCAAGCTATGAAGAGAAACCAACTCAATAATAATAAGTAGCAAGAAACATAAACATAAGCAACATTGCAATGCTCATAATAAGGTACGATAGAGTGGTATCTTGCTTGCCTTTCTTTGTAGAGCACAATATAAATGCTAAGGCACCTCTGAAGTTCAAGTGAATACTAGAAGTAAAGATATCAGAGATACAAGCATCAAAGTCATGACAAAATTAACCAAGTTTTGGGACAAGCACATTACACTAAGAATGGCAATTATGCTCTCAAGAAGGTGCTCATAGAATAAGTGGTGACTCAACAAGGAGGTGAAAAGGTTTTGAAAAGTTTGAAAGGCTTCCAAATGCTGAAAGTAAGGTACTCATTAGCTTTGAGATCTCATTGCCCCTATCATAGGCATCTGGTTAAGGTGAAAGTGAGGTCCAATATGAGTTATATGCTCGACAGACCATAAACTGGAAATCCCATGTCCCTTGAGTACGAGGGACGCTCCTCATGCTACTCAACTTTAGTTACCTGTAAGTTCTTTTCATTGTAAATACATGCATATCATAGAGAAACGCCAACGGGGTACCCCTTGCACATGATACATGAGCTATCCCATAATCAAAATGACAAGGCAAGGAGACAATGAGCATCTCAGTGATCTTTTTATTTACTATTTGCATAGGTTTTTATTGAGGATGCTTCATAGATTGCTCATTATGGTTATGCTGCAAGTTTCCACCATGATTAGGCATGGCTTAGGCTAGCGGCCCAGGCGTTTATCTAACACATATATATAACTCCATGAAATCACAAGCTCCCCTTTTATTTCACACCGACGACATCCGCAAACAAAAGAGCATGATATCAACAGGATATGTATCCATAAGTGTTGAAAGCCTTCCCCGTGACAACACGGTTCTGCTAACTCCCAGTCTATAATTTGCAAGCATGTAACTTTCATGGACAATCACAATGGTTTGGGTTTATTAAGTGCAAGGAATAAAGTGTGTCATCAAGTTCGTGGGAGCTTTACTAACTAACTTTCTCAAAATAGTCAAACATTTTATTTAGAAGAAAACAAGGCATAATGAATATACACTGAATAGCAAATGATGCTAATAGGTAGGTATGGTAGACACTATTGGCAATATTGGTTTTGTGGAGTTGGATGCACAAGTAGAACTTACTCAGTGTAGGTGAAGGCTAGCAATAGAGAGGGAGCGACAAACGAGAGAGCAATAACTGTCATAATCTTGCTTGCAACAAAACAAGACTAATTATGGCATGAAAATGATGCAAGAACTCTGAGGCAAAATAAATCATCGAGGCTTACTGACTATTGTTTAGTCATATGCATGCGTGAGCATGTGCCAAGTCGATTCACATGAAACATTCAGAGGAGGATACCATAATATCATACCAAGTTATGAATAAAACAATGCAAGCAAACATTCATATGACATGCTACAAACTATTAGCAAGCTGGAGCTAATCACAAGAAAGAAAGAACTACTAAGCATCCATAAATAACATACACCTTACATGAACAAACTAAGCATGCTCACCATGATGAGTATATGTACAAAAATGAAAACAAATAGAGTTCATTACCAGCCTCTTACCATATCTCAAGTTGTCTTAATCTTCATTATTGCCCTTCACTTGTGTGGTTTGAATAATAACATGAAACCAAACTCCACGGAGGATAGCTGAACCCTGCAAAGAACTCACAAAACCAAAGAAGAACAACAAATATTTTTGGTGTTTTTGATTTTTTAAAAGCAAGCAAGCAAAGAAAAAACAAACAAAGCAAAATCTTTTTGGATTTTTATTTAAGGCAAACCAAAGATAAAAATCAAAGAAACAAACCAAGAGAAACAACTAAATATTTTTGGTCTTTTTTGTGTTTTAAGAAAGCAGAAACAAAAACCAAAAAGAAAGCTAAACAATGGATATATAAAGAACCGATGAAACATGATATATAGATGAGTGTGATATCGGTATACCTCCCCCCAAGCTTAGGATTTTGGCCTAAGTGGGGCTCAATAGCGCGGGTAGTAACCCCAAGATGGTGGGTTATCATAGGAATGACCATAGTCAGGCGCTTGCGATGAAGAAGAAGACACGCTCCAATCATAGGACACTAGTAGAAAACAGGCCTTTCGTCCAGGCCATTAGTCCCAGCTATGGCTGGGGCCAGGACTAATGGCCCGCGCCGGACGGCCTGAGCCACCCAGAACCATAGGTCCCGGCCCATTAGTCCCGGTTTGAGACACAAAACGGGACTAAAGGTCCCTTGCCCTGCCGCTCGCTGCGGGCACCCCCTTTAGTCCCGGTCTGTATCTCAAACCGGGACTAGTGTATGGCCCTATATATATGCACAGCCCCTCCCCCTCTCAACTGTTTTTTTCTGGTGGGAGAGAGGTGGTGTTGTTGTGCTATTTTTTTTCTTCTTCATATATATGCACTAGAGGTGTTCGGTGAAATGTCCATTAGAGCGATGCAAGTTTAGGTCATACAAGACAGACATGATATGAGGTGCTCGAGCCCCACTTAAGTTTTCTCATCTTTTTTTCCAAGTGTAATAAAAGGTTAGCAACTATTTTATCGTTTAGACCGTGCGGTACTAATTTTAGCATAGTGATTGCGTTTGACATATATTTGTATGATACAGATGAGCCATCCATGGATGTACGGTGACCGATGCTCTGCCGCTTTCAAAGAAGGCGTGCGTTCTTTTCGAGTTGTGGCCGAGGAGAACAAGCGACGGGATGGTTTTATGTGTTATCCATGTGTTGACTGTAGGAATGAGAAGGCTCACACTTCCGCAAGAGTCATTCAGAGCCACCTGCTTCGGTCTGGTTTTATGTCCGGTTATAATGTTTGGACCAAACATGGAGAAAGAGGGGTTGTGATGGAAGATGGCGATGAAGAAGAGAACGATGATGACAACTACCGGTCTATGTTCCCTGAATACGCTGATACCGCAATGGAAGACAATGAAGAAGAAGGAGGTGAAGAACGGGAACCAGACCGGCCCGCTGATGATCTTGGTCAGGTCATTTCTGATGCAAAGCGAGACTGTGACACAGAAAAGGAGAGGTTGCAGTTTGAGCAGATGTTACAGGACCACAACAAATTGTTGTACCCAACTTGTGAAGATGGCCATAAGAAGCTGGGTAGCACACTGGAATTGCTGAAGTGGAAGGCAGAGACCGGTGTGACTGACTCGAGGTTTGAGAAGTTGCTGGTACTCATGAAGAGGTTGCTTCCAAGAAATAACGAATTGCCCGCCAGTACATACGAAGCAAAGAAGCTCATCTTCCCTCTAGTATTATATGTGCAGAAGATACATGCATGCCCTAATGACTGCATCCTCTACCGCGGTGAGAAGTACGAGAATTTGGATAAATGCCCGGTATGCACTGCATTGCGGTATAAGATCAGAAAAGATGACCCTAGTGATGTTGATGGCGAGCCACCCAGGAAGAGGGTTCCTGCCAAGGTGATGTGGTATGCTCCTATAATACCACGATTGAAACGTTTTTTCAGAAACAAAGAGCATGCCAAGTTGTTGTGATGGCACATGGAAGAACGTAAGAAAGACGGGATGTTGAGGCACCCCGCTGATGGTCGACAGTGGAGAAAAATCGAGAGAGACTTCCCAGACTTTGCTGGTGACGCAAGAAACTTATGGTTTGGTCTAAGTACAGATGGCATGAATCCTTTTGGGGAGCAGAGCTGTAGTCACAGCACCTGGCCCATCACTCTATGTATCTACAACCTTCTTCCTTGGTTGTGCATGAAGCGGAAGTTCATTATGATGCCAGTGCTCATCCAAGGCCCGAAGCAACCCGGCAACAGTTGATGAACTTTTACAGTTTTGGGATGAACCAGGTTTACGTGTGTGGGATGAGCACAAACATGAGCCATTCGACCTACGAGCGTTGCTGTTCGTAACCATCAATGATTGGCCTGATCTTAGTAACATCTCAGGACAGATGAACAAGGGATATAATGCATGCACACACTGTTTATATGAGAATGAAAGTATATATCTAGATAAATCTAGGAAGAATGTGTACCCGTATAATCGTCGTTTTGTTCCGCCCGGACATCCCTTAAGGAAAAAATGCAAGCATTTCAATGGCGAGGCAGATCACCGGAAGAAGCCTACCCCCCGTACTGGTGCTGATGTATTTGGTCTGGTCAAGGATTTAAATGTAATATTTGGAAAGGGTCCCGAAGGACAACCTATTCCGAAAGACGCCGACGAACGCTCACCCATGTGGAAGAAGAAATCTATATTTTGGGAGCTACCCTATTGGGAAGTCCATGAGGTCCGCTCTACAATCGACGTGATGCACCTGACGAAGAATCTTTGTGTGAATATTCTAGGCTTCTTGGGCTTGTATGGGAAGTCAAAAGATACACCGAAAGCACGGGAGGACCAACAACGTCATAAAGGACGAGATGGCAAGCATCCAGGGCAGTTTCAAGGGCCTGCCAGCTATGCTCTTACCAAGGAAGAGAAGGAAATCTTTTTTGAAGTCCTTTTCAGTATCAAGGTCCCGTATGGCTTCTCGTCTAACATAAAGGGAATAATAAATTGAAAGAGAAAAGATTCCAAAACCTAAAGTATCATGACTGCCACGTGCTTATGACGCAATTGCTTCCGGTTGCGTTGAGAGGGATTCTACCGGAAAATGTTGGTTGGCCATTGTGAAGGTATGTGCATTCCTCAATGCAATTTCTCTGAAGGTAATCAATCCAGAAAGTCTATCAGGGTTACAGATTGATGTGGTCCAATGTCTGGTCAGCTTTGAGTTGTTGTACCCTCCATCTTTCTTCAATATTATGACGCACCTCCTAGTTCACCTAGTCGAAGAGATTAGAATTCTTGGTCCTGTGTTTCTACACAATATGTTCCCCTTTGAAAGGTTCATGGGAGTCTTAAAGAAATATGTTCATAACTGTGCTAGGCCAGAAGGAAGCATCTCCAAGGGCTATGGAATAGAGGAGGTCATTGAGTTTTGTGTTGACTTTCTTCTTGACCTTAAGCCGATTGGTGTTCCTGAATCTCGGTATGAGGGGAGGCTGACTGGAAAAGGCACACTAGGAAGGAAAACAATGGTATGTATGGACAGGGATTCTTTCAATAAAGCACACTACACAGTTCTACACAATTCCACCTTGGTGGCTCCGTATATCGAGAAACACAAGATTATTGTACGCTCGGAAAACCCAGGAAAGCCTGACTCCTCGATTAAAGTGGAACACGAGGACACTTTCGGCAGTTGGTTGCAGAAACATCTCATGAATAACAACACTGTTGAAGATCAGTTGTACTTGTTGGCACGGTTACCATATTCGACTATATGTACTTTCCAAGGTTACGAGATAAATGGTAATACATTTTACACGATCGCCCAAGATAAAAAGAGCACCAACCAAAATAGTGGTGTCCGCTTTGATGCAACAGATGACAATGGGAAGAAGGACACATATTATGGGTACATAGAGGAGATATGGGAACTTGATTATGGACCTACTTTTAAGGTCCCTTTGTTTCGGTGTGGGTCAAGATGACAGGAGGAGGGGTACATGTAGACGAAAAGTATGGCATGACAACATTGGATCTCAACAATCTTGTGTACATGGACGAACCATTCATCCTAGCCAACGATGTGGCTCAGGTTTTCTATGTGAAGGACGTGTCTACGAAACCGAGAAAAATAAATCAGCAAAAGAATACATCATCCGACGAGCCAAAGCGCCACATAGTTCTTTCAGGGAAAAGAAACATCATGGGTGTGGATGACAAGACAGATATGTCAGAAGATTATAATAAGTTTCATGAAATCCCGCCCTTCAAAGTGAAAACTGACCCAAGCCTCCTGTTAAATGATGAAGATTCTCCATGGCTACGACGCAGAAGAAAACAACAACACTAGATAGGGATGTTGGTGTAATATATTAAACCTTTTATGTAATCATATTGTGAATCATATTGTGAGTCAAATATTTTACCCAGATCCACATGCATGCAACATTGGTCATCTTACTCAATCAAATTGGACGACGACTCCCAGTGCCTAAGCCGCAGGAGGTGAAAACCCAAAGAGACGGAACCATCACACGAGCATAGCTCAGGTGAGATCCCTGAAGAATCTGCCAGGTATCGTCAACCCTGGTGTCCAACGTAGCCATATAGCGATGGACGTGATTGTCCTCCTCCCTGACTTGATGACGTACCACCTCCTCGGTGGCCGGCTCCCTCTGCACCCTTCCTGGACCAGGCGACCTCCACCAAAGAAGCTACGGGTCGATGACGACACCCGGATTCCTCACCAAGCTGCGCGTCCCGGAAGATAGTGCCAGCCTGGCGGAGCGCAGTCTCAGACATGCCTGGCGGAGCCCAGTACTCCATCGTCGCTGCCGAGTCGACTACGAGGATGTGGGATGGGAATCCTAAAGTAGGCGGCGAGGAATGTGTGTATGTGTGGGTGGCCATGACGGTCGCACTATAAATAGAGGGAAAGGGTGGGCCAGGCTGGGCCAGGCAGCACTAATAATAGGGGTTAAACCTTTAGTCCCGGTTGGAGAAACCAACCGCGACTAAAGGGATTACGGCAGGCTTGGCTAGGCAGCACTAATAAGGGTTAAACCTTTAGTCCCGGTTGGAGAAACCAACCGTGACTGAAGGGATTGCAGCAGGCTGGGCCAGGCAACACTAATAATAGGGGTTGAACCTTTTGTCCCAGTTGGAGAAACCAACCATGACTGAAAGGGATTGCGGCAGGCTGAGCCAGACAACACTAATAATAGGGGTTGACCTTTAGTCCCGGTTGGAGAAACCAACCGCGATTGAAGGGATTGCGGCAGGCTGGGCCAGGCAACACTAATAATAGGGGTTGAACCTTTAGTCCCGGTTGGAGAAACCAACCGCGACTAAAGAGATTGCGGCAGGCTGGGCCAGGCAGCACTAATATAATAGGGGTTGAACCTTTAGTCCCAGTTGGAGACACCAACCGGGACAAAACACGAGTGAGCACTAATAATAGGGGTGAGTGTCGACATTATGTCGTGAGTGTCAACACTATAAATAGGCATCCTTGTGAGTCCAGTCCTCCAGCCAGTTTGAGGCATCTCCAAGATGGTCTTCAAGATCAGGGACACCACTACGACCAGTTTCAGGGAGATGCCGCCGGAGCCCAGTCCTCCGGCATCTCCAAGAAACTGGTCATAGAGGCACTCCCTAATATGTGAAATTAGGTTAGCTCTCAGGCATATTGATCTAGTTAGAGAATTTACAAGCTGCAAGATGGTCTTCGAGAGCAGGAACACCACTACGGCCAGTTTCAGGGAGATGCCGCCGGAGCCCAGTCCTTCGGCATCTCCAAGAAACGGGCCATAGAGGCACTCCCTAATATGTGAAATTAGGTTAGCTCCCAGGCATATTGATCTAGTTAGAGAAGTTACAAGCTGCAAGATGGTCTTCGAGAGCAGGGACACCACTACGGCCAGTTTCAGGGAGATGCCGCCGGAGCCCAGTCCTCCGGCATATCCAAGAAACTGGTCATAGAGACACTCCCTAATATGTGACCGCACATGTTTGGAGATCAGATATTCATGGTAAGACGAATCGGGACAACATCTTCATAGTTTGGGAAAGTCGTAGTACGAATCGGAACTAAAGGCCCCCCCTATAGTCCAGGTCCAACCACAAAACGGGACTAACACTCAAGACATTTATTAATATTTAAAAACTAAGACTACGGTATCGGGACTAAAGGCCCCCAGGCCCCCTTTAGTCCCGGTCCAGCCACAAACCGGGACTAACACTCAATACATTTATTAATATTAAAAACCGGGACAAACCGGGACTAGCTAACACTTAGGACTAAAGCCGCCCCCTTTTGTCATAATCATGCCTAGTCCTATAGTACGCAGCTTCAGGGTCTTCTTCGTCATCGCCATCATCATCGTCATCGTCACCTCCCACTCCGGGGATCCTCAGCCCAGCCATGGCATATATCGGGGGCACCTGCCACTCTGGCCTCAGATTCAAGGCAGGCGGGGGAGGGGTCTCCTGGAAGACGATGCCGCTACCGCCAGGCGGGGGAGGGGACTTCTTGTGGCTTTGTGGCGGGTGGACTTGTGGTCACCACAGGCAAGGATGGTCTCCCCCGGCGATGTAGCGCATCACGCCGATGATAGTACGGTTCGCCCACCACAGACAGCAGCCGGCTTCGTTGTGGTTCACCGGGGGCGGAACAGCACCATCGTACCTAGCGAGCTCCCTTTCCCGCCGGTTAGCGAAGAAGGCATTCCAGGTGTCGTAGTTTTCGGCATCCCACTGGGGATCCATCCGCTGCTCCGGCGTGAGCTCATGGTAGAAGTGGTTCGTGATGGCCGCCTGTCGGGCGGAGCCTTGAGTCATAGGAGGGACAGGAACCCCTCCAGCGCTCATTATCCAGCCGGCAAGAGGCTGGTAGCCTGGTGGGCAAAGGTAGCTTGAGGCGTACATCGCCTCGGTCTCCTCGTGGGTCAGAATGGCCCAGTAGGCGTTATCCATTTCTGTGAGAGAGGAAGGTGTGGATGTGTGCATAACCATGGCGTGGTCGACCTACATATAGATGGAAAGGGCGGGAAAACATGGCGGGAAGTAGTGGGAAATGGCGGGAAATATCTTTAGTTCCTGTTAGTGGCTACAACCAGGACTAAACGCTCGGTTCAGAGGAAAGGGAGGAAAAACTTGGCGGGAAGCGGTGAGAAATGGTGGGAAATATCTTTAGTCCCTGTTAGTGGATACAACCGGGACTAAAGCTTATTCAGAAAATGCATTTGGATTAATTATTCAAATTCAAGAACTTTTCATATTGAAAGTTTAGTGAGATTCAAAAATATGCAAAAAAATAATAATAGTTAATGCATTTTTAAATTGATAATGGCAAAATGGTTAATAATTTGACTATTTAAAGTAATTATTTTATAAAAAAATGGATTTGGATTAATTATTCAAATTCAAGAACTTTTCATGTTGAAAGTTTAGTGAGATTCATAAGTATGCAAAAAATAATAATTTAAATGTTTTAAATGATATATTCGAAAATTTGAAAAAAAGCCACAGCGCGCGCTAGGAGTTTTGGCCCCCAGCGCGCAAATTTGGGCCTTTAGTCCCAGCCACATTTACCAGCCGGGACTAAAGGGTCTGGCCCAGCACGCGAAATGAAACGCCCCCCTCTAGTCCCGGTGCGTTGCACCAGCCGGGACTAGAGACCCCCCTTTAGTCCCGGCTGGTGCCACGCACCAGGACTAGAGGGGGGTATAAATTGAGGCCTTATCCCCCGGTGCGTTGCATGCACCGGGAGAAGTAGAGGCCAAATCGCACACTAACGTCGCCAAACTGCCGAAATTTTTCGCCGACATCGACGAACCACGCCTCCGCCCGAGCCGGCCGCGCCACCGCCGTGCGCCCGCGCCTCCCCGCACCTCTATCTCCCCCGCACCGGTGCCCCTCCTCCGGCCACCTGCGTCCACCTGCGCCACCACCGGCCACCTCTTCGGCCACCTGCGCCATCGCCCACCGCCGGCCCCCTCTCGGCCTCCTAAGACTATTGGTATAGTGTATATTAGTTAATTAGGATTATGATTATATTTTATATAGGTTTATGATTATATGATTATAATTAGTGTATATTATGATTATGGTTATACTTTAGTGTATATTATGATTATGGTTATAGTTCAGTGTATATTATGGTTATGGTTATAGTTTAGTGTATATTATGATTATGGATATAGTTTAGTGTATATTATGATTATGATTATGGTTATAGTTTAGTGTATATTATGATTATGGTTATAGTTTAGTGTATATTATGATTATGGTTATAGTTTAGTGATTATATTTATTATGATTTTTTTAGTGTATATAGTTTAGTGTATGTAGAATTTTTAGGATATTCTTTGATCTTTAGTGTATATAGGATTTTTTAATTTAGTGTAAGTTTATCGGTGAAGGGCATGGGCACGGCTAGGTGTCGAGGCCTAGGGTTAGGGTTAGGGTAATTATTGTAAGACCCTCTTTGTAACTGGAGTTAGGGTTAAGGTTAGGGTGTTGGTGCTCGGTGGTGACCGGAGTTAGGGTTAGGGTGGTGGTTCTCGCGGGAAGCTGCTTAGTCGCCCGCCTCTCCCGCGGCCACCATCACCGGCCACCACCACCGCACCTCCAGGTTTAGGGTTTAGGTTTTATGTGTTAAGTTCAAATAAATATTGTGTACATTTTGCAGGAACTATGGATCCACCTAGTCCAATCCGCAGAGACCTAGATTCAGAACACTTGCTCGAGGATATGATTCATGATGCCGATGAGGGATCTCCCTCGAGGTATCTGAACTCATCCAGTGAGGGAGAGGAGACTAACAGACAAGAGGAAGAAGCCCATGGACACGTAACACAGACCGACGAGGTATATATATATATATATGATGTTCGATGATCGTCACTAGATGTACCTAGTTGTATATATATTATGTTGATGAATGTTTCTTATCTTAGGCCTCTACATCGAGCAAGAAAACCAAGCGCGGCCCAGCCAAAAAGTTGCCCCAGGGTACTGTTTATGAAATTACAGAGGTTTCAGGAGACAACGAACCATTGGAACCGAAAAAAACAAAACAAATATTTGTACAACAATGCGGAGTTGTAGATAGATATCGCACCCCGATCACTGTTCGAGAGTGGAATAATCCCAAAGAGGCGGAATGAAGTGATGTGTATATCAATGATAGATTCAAAGAGCAACTATTTACTGATCTAATGGCACATTTCAAGCTGCCAGAATGTGACACTGATGACGAGACGACTGAAATGAGAAAGAAAGTCAAGCAGTTTGCACTGAAGAAGATGGCTGAACTATTCAAGAACTGGAAGAAGTCATTATGGTAACAGTATCAGAAGGACAAGAAAACCCCATTATTCGAAGGCTATCTAGCGAAGCAGCAGCCTTACTGGGATGCATTTGTGGAGTATTGTGGCATCCCGCAAAACCACTACTAGAAAATCGCGTTGAATTTGTGCATTGCATCGTCATCATCATGCATTGTTTGCATAAAACTATTTTCGCAAAGCCCGTTTTGTTTTATAAAACGCCCCATCTTTAATCAAATATCAAACCCCGGGTCTCCGGATGATTTTTGTTTGTCTGCTGTCGGTTTGCAAACGGTGTTTGTAAAACAAATAAAAATATTTATTATTTTAGTGGGGCAGTCGAACGGGCCGAATGACCCGAACGACCACCCCAGAAAATGTAATCGGTCCATCCCCTTATTCCTAAACCTACCAACTAATCTACCCACACCCCTTTGGCCACATCACCCCACCCAATCCCCTAGTGACACCTCACCCTCTCTCCCCCTCTACCCAACCAGGAACTGCCACCTCAGCAGCCCCTGGCCTCTCTCTCTCTTCCCACTCCCTCCACCGGCCCCACCTAACCCTGCCTCACCCACTCAACCGGCAGCCCCCCCCACCTGGGCGCGTCCCCACGCCCGGACCCACCACCTGGGGAGACCCCGAGGCCGCCCCACCCCGTGCACGGCCCCCTCTCTCTCCCCTAGCGCGCCCCACCCCCGCTCTGCCGAACCGCCCCCGCAGAGCCCGCGCCGGCGCCCCGACGAGCTCCCGCCTCCGCCGTCCCCAGGCTCCGCCGCCTTCCCCAGAACCGCCTCTGGCCGCGCCGCGCCCGCTTCCGGCCCCGCTCGCCTCGGCCCCGCCACCACCCGCCATCCCCTCGCCGGCGCCGTCGCTGCCAAGCACCACCCGCACCCCGACCTCGGTCCCCGCCGCTGCGCCGCTCCTCCTCCCCTACCTCGCTGCAGTCCGCCGCCGCCTGCGGAGCTCCGCCCCCTCCCAGCGAGCCTGCCCCTCCGCGCCACAGCCACCAGCCCCGCCGCCGTTCGTCGCCCGCGAACTCGCCGCACGCCTGCGCCTCCCCGCTCCCCTCTGCGGCCCCGCCTCCGCCTCCGCAGCCTCGCCTGCGCCCACCGCCTCCTCGCGCCGTCGCCTCGAACCGCCCCGTCCCGTGCACCTCCGCGTCGCCAGCACGCGCCCTCCGCCGTCCCGCGCCTGGCCTGCTCGCCATCCACCAACCTCGCCGCCTCCAGGTCGCCGGCCCGCCTCAGCGTCCGCCAGCGCTGCTCCCACCGAGCGCGCCGCCTCGCCGCGCCTCTGCCCCGCGTGCGCCGATCGCCGCCGTCCGCTCCTTCCCGGCCGCACCCGCTGCGCCGGCGTTCGTCCTCCGGCGAGCGAGCCGCCCGCGCCCGCAGCACCCCGCGCCCCGCCGCCGGTCTCGCCAAGCTCACCGCGCCGTCCTTCCGCCTCGCCTTGGCCGCCCCGCTGCCGAAGACAGAGGCCCAGTACCTTCCAAGTTTGACAAGTGAATAGGTTACCGGTGCACCACATCAACAGGGAACGACAAGTACCTCGTCATGGGCCCGGGTGAAGCAAACCCGAAGACGGTAGACGCGACAAGAACTCCGACAAGGACCATCCGATGCCAAGGTCTTCTTCCCGGACACGAATCCCGAGACCCGGAGACCCCGAACCGAAGGCCGATCCCGTACCCGGTGCCGCGTCAAGATCTCCTTCTCGGACCCCGATGACGCTAAGTTCTCCGCCGTAGAGCAACGGGGACTTCGACAAGACAAGGAACGCCAAGAACTTCATCCCGGACGTCGAGACCGATGCAATGGCGTGGGACCCGACAAGACCCTCGCCACTGCAAGCTTGACCCCGTGGAACCCGACAAGATCTGCATGCGACAAGAACGACACCGTACAGGGCGAGACCGATGCGCCCCCGACGCCAACCAAGCCCTGCTCCCCGGATGCGCCAAGACCTACCCCGGAGTCCGAGAACGTTTCCGTCGAACCCTGGACCCTGAGACCGACCCCGAACCCCGGAACCTCAAGATCGTCGAGAACCCTAATGTGTGAATCTTTTCTCGAACCCTATTTTATAATATAACAACTTGTTGCATATAAATTGTTCATGCATGCATCCTTGTCTGTGGTTTGGGGGCCTTATGCCGATTCACCTAATAATTAAATATGGGGCCCATATGCGAGCAAAACTAGTCTCATATCGGCCTCATTTAAATTTGAGTAGCGAACCCGGTACTATCTTTTGCCTTGTAAAACAACATTTAAAATGGCGGGGTTCTAAACAACTTGAACCATTTAAATAATCGACGGGACCCCGGTTCCGCTTAATATGACCTAATCGCACCGCACCTTTGCCATGTCATGCACCATACATGCATCATGCCGATCTTCTGCCGTTGTATTAAATAGTGCATCCGGTGTTTATTCTAGTGTTTTGCTTCTTCGCGGATAAGGCCGTTGAGTTGATGCGAGTGCCGACCCGATCTTCGGTCGAACCTTCGACCATGTTTTCAGGCGAGCATCTCCCCCTTTCTACCTATCTTACTTTTATAGTATTTATTCCCTCCTGTTGGTCTATTGCTATCTGTGTTGCGATGCTCTAGTTTCCGTACCCGTACTATCCCTTGCAGCCGTATATTGCCTTGGCCACATCCTATTACCTGTTGTTTGGTAGATAGTTGGACTTGCGTGTCGTAGTCGCTTGCTCAAGTGCTGTTGTGCGTCGTCATATGCCACAGTTGTTGATGTATTGCCGCATGTTGTTGTTGGAGATGATCCTAGTTTTACTTATCGTTCACTTTAATTCCTGTTTAACAACTAAAATTGAAGTAAGCAGAGGCATCGGTGGGTGATAGATAATATTTGGTTTCCGAACGCCCACTTGTGTCCCGTAGGACCCCGAGTACTTGATACCTGTTCCTTGATTTATCGCGCTATCCACATCCGGGAGGTATATGGGACCCCCCTTAGCCAGAGCTTGATTCAGTCTTATTTCTTGGGGCCACAAACTAGTTTGAGGTTTTATTTACGATCCTGTACTTATGCCATGCTTTACTGCTTTATTTACGATTGTGTGAGGAGCACGCTGTACTGTTTTGGAAGCGGAGTGTTTTCGCGGTATCGACAGTCCCCGTTTGGGGATCTGCTGTCGTTTACAGCCACTGACGCAAACCTTGAGTCCGTCTCGGAGCTTGCTTACATCGTTGCGGGTGTACTCCAAGGGGTGCCCCCCTGAAATATTTCTGAATCCTGTGATTGCTTTGTCGTGAAAGCCTCGTTGGGTTTTGATTTGGTTTTTCCGAGGTTGATCGAGTGTGTGTTGCTATTGGTGCACCCCGGCCGGGTTAAAACTTTCTGAAAGCCGTGTCCGCGGTTATGGACGACTTGGAGCACAGTATCTCGACCATAGACAAGCATAACTAAAGTTTATTGCTATAAATTTGACTTTATAATGACTAGTAATCAGCTTCACTATAATGGAATGGCTAAATAATACTGCCCACAATTGCTTGTTTGGAGTGTCGCTTGCGACCATTGCACCTGACTAGTAAGTATTGCAACTACAACGGAATGGCTAAGTAAAGGTACCAACAACTGCTGGGTTTTGGGGTTATCTCATGCTAATTGTATCTGACTAGTAAGTGTTGCCACTATAACGGAATGGTTAACTAAAAGTGCCCACTGCTTACTTTATCAGGATGATTATCTAAACCTGACTAGTAAAGTGCCGCAACTATAACTGAATAAGTAAAACTGCCAACTATGTGAGTTCCTCGGTTGACTTCCTCGTTTGGTCTCGAGGGGGAAACGCCAGGATGGGTTTGTTTGATGATAGTATCAGGTTGGATCCGAATAGGTCTTTCTCACCCCTCTCTGATAGCCGCCAGTTGTATCGAGTCTCTATAGGATGTTAGTTCATGCTGCCGCTGCCGCTGTAGTCCACCATACCTATGTAGGCGAGGACCGCCGAATTCTAGTCTCGCCGTGTACTGGCCTCAGTACTGACGCTCCTCTTTTTCCTTTGCCCTTTGTCGGCACCCCTTTTGTTTAAGCAGGTTTTGAGTTCGACGCCGTTAGCAGGGTTACCCTTCCGGCTAGGCCTGGGCAGGGTTATGGAAGCCATTGGTTATTCTTCAGGGCTCTTAGCCCCATTTGCATCTTGTCCGTAGCTGGACGCTATATCATTTTCAAGGTGATTTGGATCTTTGTATATTATATCTGTATTCTTGACCCATTGAGTAGCTGTTATATATATCTGTTCTGTGGGTCCCATCGAGGACTGTTGTGTAATGTTATTACTTCGTTTTCCACCCGCACGAAAGTGCCTGGTGGGCACCTTTGAATCGTTTCTATGCGGGTTTGGCGGGAATCGCTGAAACTTGCATAGGTCCGATTCTGAGGGTGTTACAGAGTGGTATCAGAGCTCAGCAGTTGCGATACCCCACAAGTCCAGCCTGTAGGATAACCTAGCTAACGGCCGAAGTAGAGAGTCAAAACTATTTTTCAAAATCGGTTGGATAGTTCTGATTAGGTCTGATTTTACTCCTTACCCCTCTGCTATTCTCCTCTTATCTCGACGTGTTTTAAATCCGCTCTTGTCTCTTTCTTCGAGTCCAGGATTTCTCGTGGTTGGGTTTCCGTCGTACCTTCAGGGTTTCGCTTCATCCTTCGGTAACGGTGTTGCTACCTCTGGTCTTCATGCTATCCGAGGAATCCTTCGTCTGATGGATTTCTCTTTGTTCTTTGTTTGTGCCTTCCGGTGTTTTCCGACGCGACGACGTCATCTACGCCAGCTCTGATGCAGAGTCTGCATCACTCCTTTGTTTCCGAACCTCGCTTGTCGAGATCTTCAGTCTGAATCCTGAGAGTTGGTTGCATAATCTGTCTATTAGTGTACATAGTAATGCTTTGAGTGCGGGATGGAGTCGCGACCATACCACTACTCTTATCATTCGCTTTTGTACATTGAATGGTGGATCGATGCAATTTTACTCCTTCCACGGAAGCTAGAGGTGGCTTAATTTGCTGATACCTCTACCTTCGACCTTTTTGTTTCCGGAGTGCTCTCTCGACGATCAGGATCAACGACCTCTTGTTAGTGGTGTCGTGAGGATCTACACGAAGCGAGAAGACGCAGATCGCCGACCTTCTTTCCGGTACCATGAGGCGGATCTCGAGGGCGAGATCCATTGTTAGTGGTGTCGAATTGTGGCATCCCGCAAAACCACTACTAGAAAATCGCGTTGAATTTGTGCATTGCATCGTCATCATCATGCATTGTTTGCATAAAACTATTTTCGCAAAGCCCGTTTTGTTTTATAAAACGCCCCATCTTTAATCAAATATCAAACCCCGGGTCTCCGGATGATTTTTGTTTGTCTGCTGTCGGTTTGCAAACGGTGTTTGTAAAACAAATAAAAATATTTATTATTTTAGTGGGGCAGTCGAACGGGCCGAATGACCCGAACGACCACCCCAGAAAATGTAATCGGTCCACCCCCTTATTCCTAAACCTACCAACTAATCTACCCACACCCCTTTGGCCACATCACCCCACCCAATCCCCTAGTGACACCTCACCCTCTCTCCCCCTCTACCCAACCAGGAACTGCCACCTCAGCAGCCCCTGGCCTCTCTCTCTCTTCCCACTCCCTCCACCGGCCCCACCTAACCCTGCCTCACCCACTCAACCGGCAGCCCCCCCACCTGGGCGCGTCCCCACGCACGGACCCACCACCTGGGGAGACCCCGAGGCCGCCCCACCCCGTGCACGGCCCCCTCTCTCTCCCCTAGCGCGCCCCACCCCCGCTCCGTCGAACCGCCCCCGCAGAGCCCGCGCCGGCGCCCCGACGAGCTCCCGCCTCCGCCGTCCCCAGGCTCCGCCGCCTTCCCCAGAACCGCCTCTGGCCGCGCCGCGCCCGCTTCCGGCCCCGCTCGCCTCGGCCCCGCCACCACCCGCCATCCCCTCGCCGGCGCCGTCGCCGCCAAGCACCACCCGCACCCCGACCTCGGTCCCCGCCGCTGCGCCGCTCCTCCTCCCCTACCTCGCTGCAGTCCGCCGCCGCCTGCGGAGCTCCGCCCCCTCCCAGCGAGCCTGCCCCTCCGCGCCATAGCCACCAGCCCCGCCGCCGTTCGTCGCCCGCGAACTCGCCGCACGCCTGCGCCTCCCCGCTCCCCTCTGCGGCCCCGCCTCCGCCTCCGCAGCCTCGCCTGCGCCCACCGCCGCCTTGCGCCGTCGCCTCGAACCGCCCCGTCCCGTGCACCTCCGCGTCGCCAGCACGCGCCCTCCGCCGTCCCGCGCCTGGCCTGCTCGCCATCCACCAACCTCGCCGCCTCCAGGTCGCCGGCCCGCCTCAGCGTCCGCCAGCGCTGCTCCCACCGAGCGCGCCGCCTCGCCGCGCCTCTGCCCCGCATGCGCCGACCGCCGCCGTCCGCTCCTTCCCGGCCGCACCCGCCGCGCCGGCGTTCGTCCTCCGGCGAGCGAGCCGCCCGCGCCCGCAGCACCCCGCGCCCCGCCGCCGGTCTCGCCAAGCTCACCGCGCCGTCCTTCCGCCTCGCCTTGGCCGCCCCGCTGCCGAAGACAGAGGCCCAGTACCTTCCAAGTTTGACAAGTGAACAGGTTACCGGTGCACCACATCAACAGGGAACGACAAGTACCTCGTCATGGGCCCGGGTGAAGCAAACCCGAAGACGGTAGACGCGACAAGAACTCCGACAAGGACCATCCGATGCCAAGGTCTTCTTCCCGGACACGAA
Source organism: Avena sativa (assembly GCA_916181665.1). Taxonomy (NCBI): domain Eukaryota; kingdom Viridiplantae; phylum Streptophyta; class Magnoliopsida; order Poales; family Poaceae; genus Avena; species Avena sativa. Next base: position 435,060,774 of record OV702280.1, read on the forward strand.
TCCCGAGACCCGGAGACCCCGAACCGAAGGCCGATCCCGTACCCGGTGCCGCGTCAAGATCTCCTTCTCGGACCCCGATGACGCTAAGTTCTCCGCCGTAGAGCAACGGGGACTTCGACAAGACAAGGAACGCCAAGAACTTCATCCCGGACGTCGAGACCGATGCAATGGCGTGGGACCCGACAAGACCCTCGCCACTGCAAGCTTGACCTCGTGGAACCCGACAAGATCTGCATGCGACAAGAACGACACCGTACAGGGCGAGACCGATGCGCCCCCGACGCCAACCAAGCCCTGCTCCCCGGATGCGCCAAGACCTACCCCGGAGTCCGAGAACGTTTCCGTCGAACCCTGGACCCTGAGACCGACCCCGAACCCCGGAACCTCAAGATCGTCGAGAACCCTAATGTGTGAATCTTTTCCCGAACCCTATTTTATAATATAACAACTTGTTGCATATAAATTGTTCATGCATGCATCCTTGTCTGTGGTTTGGGGGCCTTATGCCGATTCACCTAATAATTAAATATGGGGCCATATGCGAGCAAAACTAGTCTCATATCGGCCTCATTTAAATTTGAGTAGCGAACCCGGTACTATCTTTTGCCTTGTAAAACAACATTTAAAATGGCGGGGTTCTAAACAACTTGAACCGTTTAAATAATCGACGGGACCCCGGTTCCGCTTAATATGACCTAATCGCACCGCACCTTTGCCATGTCATGCACCATACATGCATCATGCCGATCTTCTGCCGTTGTATTAAATAGTGCATCCGGTGTTTATTCTAGTGTTTTGCTTCTTCGCGGATAAGGCCGTTGAGTTGATGCGAGTGCCGACCCGATCTTCGGTCGAACCTTCGACCATGTTTTCAGGCGAGCATCTCCCCCTTTCTACCTATCTTACTTTTATAGTATTTATTCCCTCCTGTTGGTCTATTGCTATCTGTGTTGCGATGCTCTAGTTTCCGTACCCGTACTATCCCTTGCAGCCGTATATTGCCTTGGCCACATCCTATTACCTGTTGTTTGGTAGATAGTTGGACTTGCGTGTCGTAGTCGCTTGCTCAAGTGCTGTTGTGCGTCGTCATATGCCACAGTTGTTGATGTATTGCCGCATGTTGTTGTTGGAGATGATCCTAGTTTTACTTATCGTTCACTTTAATTCCTGTTTAACAACTAAAATTGAAGTAAGCAGAGGCATCGGTGGGTGATAGATAATATTTGGTTTCCGAACGCCCACTTGTGTCCCGTAGGACCCCGAGTACTTGATACCTGTTCCTTGATTTATCGCGCTATCCACATCCGGGAGGTATATGGGACCCCCCTTAGCCAGAGCTTGATTCAGTCTTATTTCTTGGGGCCACAAACTAGTTTGAGGTTTTATTTACGATCCTGTACTTATGCCATGCTTTACTGCTTTATTTACGATTGTGTGAGGAGCACGCTGTACTGTTTTGGAAGCGGAGTGTTTTCGCGGTATCGACAGTCCCCGTTTGGGGATCTGCTGTCGTTTACAGCCACTGACGCAAACCTTGAGTCCGTCTCGGAGCTTGCTTACATCGTTGCGGGTGTACTCCAAGGGGTGGCCCCCTGAAATATTTCTGAATCCTGTGATTGCTTTGTCGTGAAAGCCTCGTTGGGTTTTGATTTGGTTTTTCCGAGGTTGATCGAGTGTGTGTTGCTATTGGTGCACCCCGGCCGGGTTAAAACTTTCTGAAAGCCGTGTCCGCGGTTATGGACGACTTGGAGCACAGTATCTCGACCATAGACAAGCATAACTAAAGTTTATTGCTATAAATTTGACTTTATAATGACTAGTAATCAGCTTCACTATAATGGAATGGCTAAATAATACTGCCCACAATTGCTTGTTTGGAGTGTCGCTTGCGACCATTGCACCTGACTAGTAAGTATTGCAACTACAACGGAATGGCTAAGTAAAGGTACCAACAACTGCTGGGTTTTGGGGTTATCTCATGCTAATTGTATCTGACTAGTAAGTGTTGCCACTATAACGGAATGGTTAACTAAAAGTGCCCACTGCTTACTTTATCAGGATGATTATCTAAACCTGACTAGTAAAGTGCCGCAACTATAACTGAATAAGTAAAACTGCCAACTGTGTGAGTTCCTCGGTTGACTTCCTCGTTTGGTCTCGAGGGGGAAACGCCAGGATGGGTTTGTTTGATGATAGTATCAGGTTGGATCCGAATAGGTCTTTCTCACCCCTTTCTGATAGCCGCCAGTTGTATCAAGTCTCTATAGGATGTTAGTTCATGCTGCCGCTGCCGCTGCAGTCCACCATACCTATGTAGGCGAGGACCGCCGAATTCTAGTCTCGCCGTGTACTGGCCTCAGTACTGACGCTCCTCTTTTTCCTTTGCCCTTTGTCGGCACCCCTTTTGTTTAAGCAGGTTTTGAGTTCGACGCCGTTAGCAGGGTTACCCTTCCGGCTTGGCCTGGGCAGGGTTATGGACGCCATTGGTTATTCTTCAGGGCTCTTAGCCCCATTTGCATCTTGTCCGTAGCTGGACGCTATATCATTTCCAAGGTGATTTGGATCTTTGTATATTATATCTGTATTCTTGACCCATTGAGTCGCTGTTATATATATCTGTTCTGTGGGTCCCATCGAGGAATGTTGTGTAATGTTATTACTTCGTTTTCCACCCGCACGAAAGTGCCTGGTGGGCACCTTTGAATCGTTTCTATGCGGGTTTGGCGGGAATCGCTGAAACTTGCATAGGTCTGATTCTGAGGGTGTTACAAGTATAGGGGGTCAGGAGTTGAAGAGGAAAAGTCTGAAAAAAACAAAATAAATGCTGTGAAGAAGAAATATCACCATAACATGGGGCCAGGGGGCTACGCGGCTGCCATGCCTAATTGGGATGCAAAAGAGAAAGAGCTTCATGATAAAGGGATCATTCCAGAACCAATTCGTGAAGAATGGGATTTGAGGGCAAGAAATTGGTTCCTTGGGCATGGGAGTACATATGACGAACTTACAGGGGACCTTGTTTGCAGTGACGGGATAAAGGTACCCAGGAGTACATGGATAAAAGTGGTGAAAGATATTAAAGATGGAATAAAACAGTTTCATCCCGATAGAGAGAAAGACTTACGGACCTTGGTCCTCGGGAATCGCAAACATACAGGACGAGTCCGAGGCCTTGACGGGAGTTTCACGTGGGAGACTGGGTTTCCTAAGGACCAATGTACCTATAGAAGCCGAGCAAGAGCAAAGCAGCGATGGGAGGAGGAGGAGGCAGACAAGTTCAACCAGCTGCTAGCAAGACTTGACAAGCAACAGCAGATCGACGAACTTAGAGGAATAGCACGCTTGCAAGATCCTCCACTCGATATTACCGCCAACCCATCTCAGCGGAGAAGCAGCGTGGCTGAATTGGAGGTCCCGTCTAACGATGCATCCTATACAGATGGCGGTCCTGGCTACACCGTGGATGGAATTAAGGAGTAGATACCTTGTGAGATCCATAATAAATTGAAGAACGTATCTTTGAAGGTGGCGGTCGGATCGGCTTTGCCTTGTCCGCCTAACGCACGTTGGCATGGCCGTGAGATTCCACCTGGCTATGCTAAAGTCAGGGTGGATCAAATCGTAAATGAGTGGGAGTCAATGGAGCTTGACATTTCTGGACCTGAAGGTGAGATCACACTCGGAGAAGTACTTGGTGGGATCATTCTATGGGACAAGAACAACATACGATTTCCAGGCTCGGCCCCAAGAACAACACTACCGCCTCCGAGTCGTCGCAGGTCTCCTTCACTTCCACCTCCATCACCTCCAAGAAGCCCACCCAATGATGACTACGACCACCACATCCCGAGTCCATCTCGATCTCCGCCACAGGCTCAGCAGTCTTTGCCGCCCTCTAAGGACAATAAGCGGAAGCATGCTCCGTCAGTGAGTACTAAAGGACGTGGCAGCCCAAAACAGAATATGTCGCCCCTCCCAACAGTGCCTCATAAGAATCTTCCCATCAGACCTTACGATCGTACTGATGCGGAATCTGCAGCGATAGCAAAGGCCGAAGTGGCGGCGCATTTTGAGAAGAAGAAACCCGAGCCCGCTCCGGTATACATCGAGAAGCAAAAGGCATATGCACTTGATGTTCTGAACACAAAATCGCAATATGAGTTGCACCATAAGTCAGATGACTATCTACACACACTTCAGAAAGAAGTGGCGTAGAGCAAATCAAGCAAATCAAGAAAATCAAGCAAATCAAGTGCAAGCGGTAAAAAATCAGCAAGCACAGGTGCAAGCGGGACCAAAACTGCAATCAGTAAAAAATCAAACGTTCCCCTTCTCGGACAACAGGCAAAACAAATGATCACACCCCTCAAGGTGGTTTTACAAAACGTTCCACTCCTCGCACAACAGCCACTAGATATGTCAATAGCTGCGGAGTTGGCGGCCAACATGGAAATTAGTCTTGATGAGCTGTTAGGCCCCCAACTCGAACTTTTACCCAAGATGCCAATAGCCCCTAAATATGTCGCAGGGGAGGATTTGGTCAGCAAAGAGAGGCTGAGAGAACTGCCAACACAAATGCGGAATCTCCATCAATGGTACTCGATGGTCATGAAGCAGGGGATAATAATGATCGTGGCCAAAGTCCCACCTGAGTACTACTTCAGACCCGAAGAGGTACATATTGAGTTTTCAGAACTGTTCCAGTTATACCATATCGACGCCCTGGACAAATCCATCCTTAGCTGCTATTGTCTGTAAGTTATTGAATTCATTGTCTACATGTTTAGTTTTTTAGTTCAGAACATGTAATTATCCTTATTATGCAGAATGAACATCCTAGAATGTAAAAGAAAAAGAATCTACAATATTGGGTTCATTGACCCAGATAAAGTGCATATAACCACGCTAACGGATAACCCCGAGGATATGGAGGGAAACATTCTAAGGTTTCTAATGGAGCAAAATTTCTCTGACCACATACGGTTTCCTTAGAATTTCAGGTGAGGGTCTTACTCTGTTGTACACATTCACTTTTGATTAGTCGATGCTAATAAGTGTAATTGATGAGTTACTGATGTATATATAAATGTTTGCATCTTCCACTAGGTTCTGCTAGACATTCAACTTGATAAAAGAAGAGTTGATGTCATGGACCCATCAAAGAGAAACCTGGAAGATTTCCGCAGCATGCAGGACATGCTCCAGAAGTAAGTTTTGCGCTATATCGGTCTCTTTCGTTGATTTCCTGAGATATCAGGTAATGAATAACTCATTCATTCATTTTCTTCGTCGGGCAGGGTTTGGATCCGGTTCAAGCGCGAGGTTACCGGTGTATTTAGTGAGAAGCTGACGTTTAGGGTGGTCTCGGTAAGTAGCACGTGATATGTCTGCGCATCTCTTTACTTCTAGTTTCAATAAAATAATGATGCTAGCTTATTATTTTGATTGAATTCTATTCTTGTAAAGTGCACGAGGCAGCCACAGGGGTCGGATCTATGTGGATTCTACGTATGCAAGCTCATTCGCACGTTTACCACCGAACACAATGATTATAGAGTCGATGTAAGCAATGCATTCACACCATCATTTTATTGCCGTCACATTTTTTTATCATGATTGATACTCATAATGATCTCCTTTTTCTTATATATAGTTCGAGAGAATGCGGGATCAACTACTACCAGCGCAACGCGTACTAGCAATTGCGGAGGAGCTGGCGAGATTTAGTGTCAAAGAGATCATAGACGATGCCGGAGAATTTAGTGTGAATAGGCGCTACTGATCTCCATGTAATCAAACAGACGTGCTCTAGTCCCAAGATTTTGTGATCTCCATGTAACTATATAAATTGTATATATTTGTATGCTCGATATCATAATACAAGTTATCTTATATATGCACGAATGTGTACGATATGTGGTGGCGTAGAAATATTCAAAAACTATGTTGAAATGAAAAATAAGTAAATAAAACAATAAAAATGAAATCTCTGCCGCGGTAGAGAAAGGGCACAAAATGCTGCCGCGACAGAGAACCACTAGTCCAAGGTAATGCTCTGCCACGGCAGAGAAAAGGGGCAAAATGCTGCCGCGGCAGAGACCCACTAGTCCCGGTCCTTAACACCAACCGGGACTAGTGGGGGTGCACCACGACCGCGCAGGGGCAGCCACGTGGACATCCACTAGTCCCGGCTGGTAACTGGGCCGGGACTAGTTGTGGGCCTCTAGTCCCGCTTGATTAGTCCCGGTTCAAAAATCGGGACTAAAGGCCCTTACGGCCCGGGACTAGAGGCCCTGTTTCCACTAGTGGGAGGAATGCTGGTATGAAGACTCCCCCATGTTGGAGGGCTGAACCGAATCATCTTCGGCATCCTCTCCAACATTCTCCTCTTGCTGGGAGAGCTCCGCCATGTAAGTGTCAAACTCCTCCTCCGTGAGCGACCATCCTTGCCTGTTATCAAAATTAAACAAAGCAGGTGCAGGCAAATAGACTACTTTCTCAGTCCTACCCCCTCTCCAACCATGCTTGACAAAAGATAATTCATACAGTAAACTTCTAACAGTAGCCCATGAAGAAACAAAATTATGCTGTACCATGGAATCAATATCAAACCTCTCTATGGGGAACCGATAATCTGAATGGTGAGGCTCTAAACCATGGAAAGCTAGCAACCTAGAGGCAACGAGACCTCCACAAATTCCACCCTTCTCGCAGTTAGTGGTAAGACGGTAAGCTATCAAAGCACCCAAGTTATAAGATCTATCCCTATTCAAAGCAGCTGAGATAAAAGATAGATCAAAAGAAGATAACTTCCTAGCAATTTTTCTAGCAAGAACACACTTGGTAATGCAATAAGAAAAATATCTAATGGATGGGAACCAAATGTTCCGAATTTTACCACTTTCCTTCGAGAAGTCGAAACCTTGGCAAATTTCAGTATATAAATCTATAAGTGACTTAGGCCTCTCCTTGATCTTCTCACAAGATCCCCAATGAGGTACTCTAATTGCTGCACAGAAATCAACAAACGGCAAGTCGACAGCTATATTGTATATTTTATAATGGACCATGGGATTAGACGAGTACCAGGTAAACCGGAAGTCCTGCACCACAACCATGGTTAGCTTAACATACTGACATGGTTCTCCTTCAACAAAGTGTTCCAACCCTGCATTAGTAATCATAGTCTGGAAATCCTGGAGGATTCCCGCGGCTCTCATAAATTCAGGGCATGGATATATGGAAGGGAAGACTCCTTCCTCACGATGAACTTTCATTGGCTCAGGTACCATCAAATCATATTGATTCAGTGGGTATGCACTCATCTTCCTTTCTGAAATTTTTAGACAAAAATCAAACCAAGTGATTTCCATTTTGGTAAATGATGAGAAACTGCTATAGGAACTTGCTAGAGGGCTAAACATGCATCAAAATAAAATCTCTAAGCATAGAACAAGCATTCAAGCTCACACAACCTGACACCTATAGCAGCAAAATACTCAAGATACAATCTACCAATCACAAATCTAATTGGATAAGCGGAGGAGGCACATACCAAGGAGCAATCCCTCCAAAAATCAGCAGCAAAGATGAGCTGAGAAAGGAGATCGAAAATCAGGAGCAAGAACATCAATAACTCGAGCTTGAGAAAGTTTTCCGGTGTTTTTCGGGAGAGAGAAAGAAGGTGGCAGAGAGGATACAACTTGGAGGGCCTCAGGTGGGTCCCACCCATGCTAGGCGCGCCCCTGGGGCTGGCCACGCCACCAGGAGGTGTGCTAGCCTAGGGGGTCCCCCTGGGCCACTCCAGGTGTCCCTCTGTCCCTTTTTTGAGGAAAATTTATTATGAATTTTCTGGGATTTTTTGGGAAACTTTATTTTTGGCCAATTTTTAGGGTATGAAAATTTATTTTCTCGCAGAGAAGATTTTTTAGAAGAAGCAAAAGCAAACAAAAACAAAAACTACAGAAGTTCTAAGACACTCTACAACTAGCAAAACTAAAGCTAACAAGAGGAAAAGCAAAGACTGGGAAGGAGAAAAATAAAAGTGAGCAAGTATAACCAAAGTGAAATGATTGTTTTGTTCATTAAAATCCTTTTGTTAACAAGGTTGATCAAGTCTTGTTACCAAAACAATCTTATATGAAACAAAACTTTGCATTCCACAAAGTGATTACGCTACCTCAAACTTGATAGCAATGGTCCCAATCATAATAGTTTCAAAACTTTCTTGTGGAATGGGACAATATATTTCTCCAACCTTGATGCTCTCAATATTTTCAATGGAATTCAGGCAATAGCTCTTAGTAACCTTCTTGGGGAAATAGACAATATGATCTTTGTCATAAATATTAAAAGTTACTTTTCCTTGATTACAATTGATGACAGCGCCTGCAGTATTAAGAAAAGGTCTCCCAAGAATAATAGACATATTATCATTTCTAGGCATTTCAAGCACAACAAAATCAGTTAAAACCAAGCAATTATGAGCCACTTGAACAGGAACATCCTTACATATACCAACAGGAATAGTAGTTGACTTATCGGCCTTTTGTAAAGATATATCAGTTGGTATCAACTTTTCTAGTTGGAGTCTCTTGTAGAGATAAAAAGGCATAACACTAACTCCAGCCCCCAAATCACATAAAACAGTTCTAACATAATTATTCTTAATAGAGCAAGGAATAGTTGGTATACCTGGATCACCAAGTTTCTTTGGAACCTTACCATTGAAGAAATAATTAGCAAGCAAAGTAGAAATCTCCTCATTAGGAATCTTCCTTTTATTAGAGACAATATCCTTCATATACTTTGAATAAGGAGGCAACTTAATAGCATCAGTCAAAGGAATTTGCAAAAATAAAGGTTTCATCCACTCACAAAACTTGTTGTAGTGTTCTTCCTCCTTTGACTTGAGTTTCTTATTTGGAAAAGGCATAGGTTTCTGCACCCAAGGTTCTCTCTCACTACCATGTTTTTTAGCAATAAAATCTTCCTTAGTGTACCTAGTGTTCTTAGTGTGCTTCTCAGGTTCTTCCTCAACTTCCTGCTTATCAGGAGCATCATTTTTATCATTACCACTCTCAGTTTTAGCATCATAGACAGATATACTATTAGGATCTACAGCAGGTTAAAGTGGTTCCTCAACTGTTTTATGTTTCTTTTTATTTCTCTTACGAGGACTACCACTATTTTCACCTTGTTGAGAATCCTGCTCAATTCTTTTAGGGTGTCCTTTAGGATATAAAGGATCTTGAGTAGCTATACCACTCCTAGGTCTAATTCCATAAGCATGTTTATCTCTTGAGGCATTAACTAGCATATCCTTTTGTACCTTAGCAAGTTGATAAATTTGGGTTTGAACCATTTGAAAGTGTTTACAAAGCATTTTAATATCATTAGCAGTTCTTTCCACAATATCTTTCAACTCATTAATAGCTCTAGAGTTTTCCAATAAATGATTCTGAACTTGTTTATTAAAATTACCTTGTTTAACAATAAATGTGTCAAGTTCATCTAAGCATTGATCAGGAGGCTTACCATAGGGAATATCACCTTCATCAAAGTGGAGAGAGTGTAACTCAATAGTATATGAGTGGGGAATTAGCTTGCATAATTCTTCTATAGGAGGTAGATTCTTCACATCTTCAGCTCTAATACCTTTCTCCTTTAGACATTTCTTAGCTTCCTTCATCACTTCATCATTTAATGCAATTACTCCCCTCTTCTTTGGTGTTGGAACTGGTTCAGGAGTAATAGGCTCAGGTGTATTTAGCTCGGTTGAAGTCCAATCATCATAATTCTTGCTTATATTAGCCATTAATTCTTTAGCATGTGTAGGAGTTCTTTTCCTGAAAACACAATCAGCAAAGCTATCTAGGTATGTCCTAGAATCATCAGTTAGTCCATTATAATAAATATTAAGAAGCTCATTTTTAGGTAATGGACATCCAGGATGTGCATGAATCAAGTTACAGAACCTTGTCCATGACTCAGGAAATTTCTCTTCTTCTCCATGTTTAAAATCAAAAAGTTTCTGCAAAGCAGCATGTCTAGCACTGGGAGGAAAATATTTCTAAAAGAAAGAAGCAATCAAACAATCAGGGCTATCAATGGAACCAGGAGGTAATCTATTAAACTAAGCTTTAGCTTCTCCTTTTAGTTAAAAAGGGAACTTCTTAGTAACAAAGTACTTGCGCATCTTAAAATCATCAGAGAATAAAGCACTCATAGTAGAAAGCTCATTCATATGCGCCACAGCACTCTCATTTTCAGTCCCACAAAAAGGTTCTTTCTCAACAATGTCTAAATAGGATAAATCAAGAGAGAAATCATAATCTTTATATTTAATATCTATGGGAGAAGCGGCAAACTTAGAATCAGAGGAAAGTTTAGGAATAATGGTACATCTCTCAAGGAGACTCCTAATAGCACTAGCACCATGTGTGTTTTGGCACTCTTCAATAAATTCATCAGTAAACTCAATGTAACCATCATTAATATCATATCTCTCTCTAGACTCAGGTGAGCTAACAGGTGTAACAGTGTCTTCACTAGGAGTTTCAGTATTTTCTAGACTAGCCATAGTAGCATCTAGAAAAGGACCTAATGAACCACTCGCATCAAGCACAGTAGAAGTAACATCGTGAGTATCAGAAACAGTTTCAGATTCAGCAGTAGTAGCAGTGTGTGTAGCATGAGTATGTGGTGGTGGTGTAACAAGCTTACTTATAACAAACAGTGAGTCAAGAGCAGCAGAGGTGTTTAGGACTGTACCTCTTCTTGTAGTGAATAGTAAAATAAGAAACTTTCCATCACGAGTCTTCCCCATGATGAAAGGAGTAGCAGTGAACAATAATAGATCCAAGTGAACTTACACATAAAGCTATGCTCCCCGGCAACAGCGCCAGAAAATAGTCTTGATGACCCACAAGTATAGGGGATCGCAACTGTCTTCGAGGGTAGTATTACCTAATTTATTGATTCGACACAATGGGAGACAAAGAATACTTATAAGCCTTAACAACTGAGTTGTCAATTCAGATGCACCTGGAAATAGTTCTTGCTCACAGAAGTTTATCAGTAGCAACAGTTTTGTAGTAGCAATAGAAAAGTAACAGCAACAGTAAATAGGAGCAATAGTAACAGTAGTAGCAAACAGTAGGATATGAGCGCGGTAGGCATAGGGATGGATGGACGGGCGTTGCATGGACAAGTCTAAACATGTAACTTCAAGATCTAGAGAAATTGCAGATAAATGAGATAAAGCATCCAAGTACTAAACAATCATTGGCACGTGCTCCATATATAGTCATGCATGCTCGCAATGAGAACTTGCACAACATCTTTTGTCCTGCCAGCCCGTTGCAGCGGGGCCTCAAGGGAACTACTGGCAATTAAGGTGCTCCTTTTAATAGAGCATTGGAGCAAAGCATTAACACTCCGTGAACACATGTGATCCTCACATCACAGCCATCCCCTCAGGTTGTCCCAATTTCTGTCACTTCGAGGCCTTTGGATCCGGACAATGATATGTGTACACAACTTGCAGATAAGATCACAAACAATACTATCATAATAATAAGTTCAGATCTGAGATCATGGCACTCGGGCCCTAGTGACAAGCATTAAACACAAGTTGCAACAAAGTCAAATAGCACTAATAGAGATACTAGGCACCATGACTTAACAATCTTATTCGATTATATGATAGAACTCATCCAATCCCTACCATCGCCATGGCCTACAGCGGGGGATTACTCACTCATGGATGAGGGAAACATGGATGGTTGATGGAGAGACGTTGATGATGATGATGATGATGGCGATTATCCTCTCCAAATTCCCCGTCCCGGCAGGGTGCCAGAACGGAGTTTCTGGTTCCAAATCGTGGTTTCTGGTGGTGGTGGCGCAGCAGAACTCTTTCTAGAAAAACGTCAAACCCCCCTCGGTTTTTAGGTCAAGAGGCATATTATAGGCGAAGAGGGAGGCCGAGGGGGTTCCTGGGGCAGCCACACCCCCTCTAGGCGTGGCCTGGGCCCACCCACACGGCAGGGGGTGTGGGCCCCTCAGGCCTCCCCTCCGTCTCGTACTCTGGCTCCGTGAGTCTTCTGGTGAAATAGGATTTTTGGCATATTTTCCAGGATTTTTCCTGATAGTTGATTTTGTGCACAAAAACTAGGCACCAAGGTAATTCTGCTGAAAACAGCGTTAGTCCGTGTTAGTTGTATCCAAATCACACAAGTTTAGAGGAGAAACAATAACAAAAGTGTTCGGGAAAGTAGATACGTTTTGGATGTATCACATATCAACTTAACAAAGTCAATAAGTATTGGGCATTCTTTGATTTGTACAACATGATTTTCTTTGATGCCTACAACTTGTTTAAAAGTGGAATCCACTATATGTAGCTTAAGTTCAGTCATTTCAAAATAACCAAGATGGAGCCTATCAAATAAGCTTTTAGGAATAGTTGAAACACTTGCACCAAGATCACAAAGTGCAGAAATTTCATTAACTACTATGTTGATTTTAATTGTTGGTTCAAATATATCATCTAACTTGGTAGGTAGTATTTCACATAACTTTTTATATTCACTTTCTAGATCATGTACCATATCAGCAACTTGATTAATGAAGTGTTGGTACATGGCTTCAATACCTCCCTCGATACCGGGGTTCTTCAAAGTTATTATCTTCACAAGGTCCTCCATGATAATAATCCGGGGATGGAGCATTACTATAATACTGCTCTTCAGGTTCTTCATCTTCAATCCTCATCATTTTGAGGTCTTCAACTGGATTTGGCTCGGGCTTGCCAGCAAATCTTGCAGGTATGAGAGTTTGACTCTTGGCTATATTTCCCAACTATGTCTCAACAGTCTATGTTCTTTCCTGTAGAGCTTGCATATGATTCTTAATAGCAACTGCTTGAATAAACAATTTACCAATAATATGATCATGGTTCTCCGTTATTTTACTAAGAAGGCTATTTTTCTCAGCTTGAGTTTGCATAAAAGTTCTAAAAGAATTCTCAAGCGCTAATAGATTACCATGATTTGCTCCATTATTATTATTACTAGTCATTGGACCACCTGCAGGATTAGCATAAGATTTTTGAAAGTTGGAACCATAGTTTTGGTTCTTCCATGCAGGGTTATAAGGATTACCAGCAATGAAATATACTTCTTTAATAGTTTTGGTTTCTTCCTTACCCTTTATCTATCAGCTCATTCACGTTTGCGATAAGATCTTCATGCTTATCCTTATTAATATAGTTTACCTTTTTCAATGAGGATCTTTCCACATGCCTTTGGGCATGGTTATTTTGCATATAGTTGAGAAGGTTTATGGAAACATTAACTTTCTTGCCCATGAATGTGTCTCCAACTGTAGTGTAAAGCATAGATTTATACATAGGATTACAAGCATTATAAAACAAGTGGAGAATTAACCACTCTTCAATCCCATGGTTCGGGCAGTTTCTTACGGACTCCTTCATCCTTTCCCATGCAAGCACTAGTGGCCCGTTCTCTTCTTGTCTAAAACCAGTAATATTAGATTAGAGTTGCATAGTTTTAGCGGGAGCAAAAATACAGTACATTCATCCCATGAAGTAATAGTGCCTTTAGGCAATGCTAGAAACCAATATTTTGCCTTTCCTCTAAGAATGCAGCTCGATAGTATTGGGGTTAAAATCTTTTATGAGCATTATGTCGCATATCTCAGTAAATGTATTCAAGTGCATACATGCATCCTCAATAGTTGAGTTTTCGAATTGGTTCTGTTGAACCAAACTTAAATAGCTAGGCTTAATTTCATAGTTTTCCACTGTAACAGTAGGCTGCGTAATAGGTGCACGCAAAATAATCATCATTGGGAATAACATACTTCCAAAGCTTCTTTTGTTCCATGGATAATATGTTTTGAGTATGAAGAAAAACAACAATAGTAACATAAAAATATTAACTATTTTTTTGTTTTTCAATAGACAACAAAAGGTAAACTAAGAACAATAAATAGACTAAAACAAAAATAAAACTAACTAGCAAGGTCTCTAATAACCTCAACAGAGTAGCGAGAATTACTTCTCTAGCAACGGCGCCAGAAAAAGAGTTGATACCTTCGATCCGGATTGCGGATGTAGTATAGCTTGATTTTTTATAGAAAACCTAGGTTTAGCGAACCTTGGGAATAATTCGCTGTGGTTTAAACTTATGTCGGACAAGACCTTGGAAACTCAAAATATCTGTGTTTACCAGACCTTTCATCCGCAATCTCGTAGATCTTTTTTCATGGTATGTCTCCATTAGGAAGTTTTAGAAGAAAAAATGGGAAGGTAAATAAGGAAATCTACATGAAAAACTGCCATAGTTTATTCAAATGTTCAACCATTTCCTCCGGTTATAAAAAAATGAACTTGGGAAAACTACCGGTCAAGGATGTGTAATTAATTTGAGTTTCACTGCCATTGTGCGGTGGTTGGTGGCTCCCCTCTCAACCATATAATTTACCTCTTCCCCGCAAAGGCTTAGCGAAGCTCTGCCGATTCTTCACCATAATGCCTACACCACGCCGTTCTGCTGCCAGGATCTCATCAACCTCTCTGCCTCGCTTGCTAGATCTTGAAGGAGGATACGCCATCAAGCTATACCTGTACGAATCTCGGAGGTGCTGCTCGTGCGGTGTTGCATCGGATTGATCCAGCGATAGTATGGCTACATCATCCACGATCTTTAGATCGTTAATGCTCGTGTTCTTCGAGGGTAAGTAGATCTGATCCACCTTGCTACTAGCATGTCATAGATAAGATCTAGGGTTTTCTTTTGCAATTTTGTAGTATTTTTTTTGTTTTCCATGGTACGACCCCATTAGAAAGTTTTAGAAGAAAAAATGGGAAGGAAAATAAGGAACTCTACTATCTGAGAAACTGCCAAAGTCCATCCAAATTTTCAACCATTTCTCCAGTTGTCCTAAAAAAAGAACTTGGGAAAACTGCCGGTGCAGGATGTGTAATTAATTTGAGTTTCACCGCCATTGTACGGTGGTTGGTGGATGATGCCACTGAGCTGGAGGTCAAACTGTCGAACTAAAACAGCAGCGCATCTGCAGCTAGCTAGAGATCACTCAATCGTGAGGCCATAATGCGTCTCCTTTACAGTAAAAGAAACTTAATTGTTTCCAAATCCTGTCCAGCAGAAGCTAGTGCCTCGGAAAAGAAGCTTCCAAACTAAGCCTGAATTCATGTGAGTGAGTGACTAAGCACTCATTGACACATATACTGATTGATTATTCTCAGTTCCTGCGCCTTTGCTTTATTTTTCTGGTGGTCAGGTCACTTCGAGCATGTAGAATTAGAGAATCAAATCGCTTGCAAGTCCGCAGATATCTGTGTTGTACTACGCATTCAGTGTCGCCACAAAGATGGTTTGTCCATGTAAAGCTGCTGCTTTTCAATTCAGCAGCATCTATGTGCGTCTTAAGTTAGATAATAGAGTACCACAAGCTACAGGAGTTCGTGGGGCATGCGTGTTTTAACTTTTAACTCAAGAAAAAAAATCATGTACTCCATCCATTTCAAAATCATTGAAGCTTTAGCTTTGTCTTAAGTAAAAAAAAACTATTTGTAAGTTTGACCAAGTTTATAAGAAAAATATATCAACATCTACATCACCTATTTAGTTCCATTAGTTCATCACAAAATATCTTGCCATACTATATAGGTTTGACATTGTAGATATTAAAATATTTTTCTATAAATCCAGTGAAACTTAGACAAAGTTGACTTAGCACAAACTAGAACTTCAATTAATATTAAACGGAGGGAGTAAAAGAGAAAAAACATAGTGATTCTGAAAGAGTCATGAAATTTGGGAAAACTCAAAATAATTTATGCTCATTAAAAATAAGGAAATTTGGTAAAATGATCTATGCCACATGATTTTCCTGAATGTATGTAGATCATTCGCGAGCTCAACAAGATAAATCATTACATTTGCCTCCTAGTCTCGTTACCAGACGTGTCTGTTGCTCAGTCACGCACGAGCAAGCTATCACATTGCTTCGTTACTAGCCATCTACCCCTAGCTAGCCATGGAGACGCGGCGGACCTGCAACCGATGAGGCTTCAACACCGAACTTGAACTGAGGATCCAGGGAGTGTGGCAACAGCAAAATGGAAGGGCGCCATCGCAAACTACAAATTTCTACCGTGTAAACTATGAATTGTTGCAATAACAGATCATATGACTACTGCCAGGCATGCAGTCCAATTGTGGAAGGAGAGTGGTAGTGTAATCATACTAACTCATCGTCCTCATTGCCACACGTTCCATGAACATCTCTCGCGAGGCCCACAAATGGTCCAAGCATCGCAACTGCGGTGCCCCCAAGGTATCCACCCGTTGGGGAAGAACTTCGCTCGTCGAATTGCTAGATCTGAACGGGTGACTTGGATGTGGGGAGATTTGGCAGCTTAGTTTTTTTTTTGACATGGAACATTTTGATTCCATTAATTTGGCATCTTAGTTTGAGGAGTTGCAAAATGATCAACTCTAAAAGGTTCACATCCTTCCCTTTATACGGGAGACTCATAATGGGCTTCTACATTTAGAGGCTCGTTAGGAATCGCGTGGTCTAATATGAATTAGAATTCAACCCCTTAAGTGTAGGTTTACACACTTTAAGACATGCCACACCTATTTCTACTCGCTCACAAATTAGTAATGCCCCTTACAAAATGAGCACACATAAAGATTGCATCAGACAAAGTTTAACATATCATTTCCTTTGCCTCGTGATATTTGGTCAAGCTCTAACTTGACCTCTCTTTCTTGATCATGTGATTAGGAATATTTTACTAAGTTAACTCGTAAAGCTTATGTAGCATGATCATGCATTTATGGATCTTGTCACTCAAGGCCCAAGAGATATCTCGCATATAAAGAGGGGTAAATCTCATATCTATTGACCACGTCCCATAGCATGCTTCAGGCAAACAAGAAAGCAACCTAACTACCAAATCACGGAATAACACTACACATTTCACAGCAAACAAGGTCGTCAACCAATACATGTGCTAGTATAATATTCATATGTGTTCTCACATGGACTCTGACTAGGTACTATTTTAGGATGACCACACAAATATTGAATTTCACAAACAAGTCACATATTTGCCAACCAATACAAATATATTATTGGAAGGCATTCAATAAATCATGGATATATCAAATTATAAGCATATCTATGATTGCGTATGGGGGTTATTTCTAATACGTAGTAGCAAGGCGGCACGAGGCATGGCAGCGATGCACGGCTTCTCCGTCCTAGTAGTTTTGTTTTGTTTATTTCCTCTAATTCAAAATAGCGTTTTGAATTGTAAAATTGTGCACCGATTCGTATATCATTTGAATTGTTGCAAGTATTAAATTCTTATATGCATATTTATATGTAATCATTTAATGTGTGCTTCTTGGGAGACCTTATAAATATACCTATGATGTGCTTTTACTAAATTTCATACATGTAAATTGGCATGCAATTTTTCTTTTTGAAAATATTTCTAGTTGTCCCACCCCTGTGTAAAATCCTGATCCGCCACAACACAAGCTAGGTAACAATACCATGGACTTTTTCCTCCAATGAATGATGTGGAGACGCAAGACGCCCCTATCTGATGACAACCTTTTGAGATTTGAAGGGGTTTAGATATTCCAGGCACCCTCTAAAAAAAGATATTTGAGGCACAATTGATGCGTGCATACCTCACCATATCTTTATATCTATCTATCGGTTGCATTTTTGTATGCATTTTGGTTTGGTACGTGTTTCTTCCGGTGACACACCACCAGTTGTTGGACGGCAGGCATCGTGCATTTCCAACACTGCCGTCTACATCGCCGTCTTTCCGAGCGAGACGCCATCATGCATTCAGGACATCACCTATGTATATAGAAGAACTTGTCCATAAGCTGGGACCCACATATCACACCACAAGCTTATGGATAGCCTCACAATGTATCTAGTTGAACTTGTCTATAAGCTGGCCCCACATGTCAATTAAAGTTCTATACATGCAAGAGAGAGGGGAGAAGCTAAAATAATATTTTATTGCTTATGGACAACCCACAAGCTTGTAGGTCACCTTTAAGATTTTGAGCTTATGGATAGCTTATTGATAGCCTCTACTATGTATGTGGAACTCCTTGTAGTCTACTTTTTGCTTATGGATAGCCTTATTGCCAACATAGTGGATGCCCTCATGCGTCGGTCCCTTAATCTGAGACTGAGATCCCATTGCTGTGTCCAGTAACGAAGATAATAATCAAATATGGCCTCCTAATGCCTCAACGCCATCAAGAAGCTGACATGTTCATCGTCATGCCACACTGACAGTTTGACTTATGTTCGTGACAGCCACGTTGGAGGCTTTGCTAAACCGGACCCCCTCCCCCTTTTCATTTCTTGGTATACCATCGTGAACCAGGAAAATAAAAGGAAAGATAGTTTGAAATTGGCGCGCTCACAACTTGTTTGTCTGTGTGTTGACAACGAATTGTGTTTGAATAAATTTTTCTTTTTTAGAAACACAGTACAAACGTAGACACTCACAACATGTACATGCACCCACCCCTATGAACGCACACATGCACACCCCTATGAATAATATTGTGTTTGAATAATATTGTGTGCTGAGTATGAATTTCGAGTCGTAGGTGTAGCCTTTCAAAATGTTTGAATAATTGAACCGGCCCTGCTTGAACACATGATATGTTAGGCATGCAAGTGGACAGTCCTGCGAACAAGACGGACAATCCGCCGGAGTGCATGCAAAGCTAATAAAATGGATTACTTTAAAAGAAGCTGGTTTATTGAGTATGTGAACGAATTAGGCGGACATGCATCCATGCCTTGGCGGACGTCCGCCTACATTCCTATGATATGTATGTGAGACGGCTCCATTCCTTTCGGTCATCTTCGGGACACTCACGACATCTACCTACGTCGTGCCACTGTCCACAACTGATACCTTCGTCGCCAGGGACGGAGCTAGCAGGGGCGCGATTGTAAGAACCCCCCCCCCCCCCCCCGGCCGCCGCCCCCGGCCCCAACCCCCGGTAGTACGTGGAGTTGACATCCACATTAACTTTTATGTCCCAACTAGCCCTCTTTGTATAAAATTTCTAGCTTCGTTTTTTTACGCCGTCCTTCCATCATTGTACTCTTGTTTATAGCAGGCCTTCTTTTTTTCCGCCGCCTCCCATCATCCTTCTCCTAGTTCATAGTGCAAACCAATGTGCCACTCCCACTTTTCCACCTCTTCTTCTCATGTCTTTTTCCCTTCTCGTCGGCTTCTCCTCTCGCTACTCGCGACCATTAATCAGATAACACGTAGCGACTCACACCCTAAGATCAAAATCCAACACATTTGGTAGCTTCCACCCAACTGAATTTCAATTTGGCAACCTATATAAGACTTCCCGCCTGTCCGATCCACTCAATCTCGCATGCATGGCAATGAATTTTGTGTCACTCTTGCATGGTACCGAAGGGCAAAATACCTGACATAGACTGAATTGAAAAACAGCTAAGGATGTTGTTTGATAAGACATTCACGTTTCTACACGTGCTCCCTTGAGTTCTCGGTTCTTCTCCCCCCATCCTTTTTTTTTTTGAGAAATCCCCACACATTCTTTTGGAAGATAACTTTCCCTACCATTTATTTTCGGCCCAATTGCAGCTCCATCAGTTCGTTTTATCGGCCCAGTTACAACTCGACCCCGCCATACTGCTACCACCGAATTTCATCAAACCAGAGTAAAAAAACATGTGTGGGGTGTTAATTAAAGGGCACTCGCACCTCTCGCCATTTTTTTGGACTTTGAGCGTTTCGTGTGTCTGTCCGCCGATCGCTCGGCCTCGGAGCTCTGTCTGTACCGCACGCGGCGCACGCAAGGTTCCAAGAACCCCATTAATGGCCGAGCGCGTACCATCATCTCTTATATACTGCATCTTGGACACTGACACACAGGCACATCACGCGCGCCTCGCTCGCCTCCGCATCGATCACCACTGCTGATATTTGCAGACTTGCGGTGTCTCACTCTGCTCTGCTCCCATGGCCATGGCCTCATTGTCATTCGGCGGCGCCCACCTCGCCACCCTCGTCTTCCTTGTGCTCACCGCCGGCGCGCGCGCGGGCAGCCATGGCGACGACCCTGCTGTCACGGGTGCGGCGGTGACGATGACCACCAGGCAGTCCTTCGAGACCCTGAGATTTGCGCCCGTCCCTCCGTCGGCCCTGTCGGGCGGCTGTCAACCGCGGGGCTTATAGCTCCTATGCGACGTCTTTACATGGAATTGGAAGGAAAGCGACATCGTTGAAAAGAATAGCTCGCATGCGACGGTTGTGAGGCAGCTAATATCCCAGGGCCACACGGGCCTTAAAACGGTCGTAAGGACACATTTAACTTTGTTCCAATATTAGGGTTAAGCCAAACCGGTTGGTTGGGACAGCCAGTCAAACCTACCGCTTCCGACCGAGAGCGCGCGTAACACTGACTGTAGCTTCCCCGACGGCGGCGGCGGACCTCACCCATCGTTCTCGGCGCCGGCAGCGGCGGCACGGTAATTAATTTAGGCGGCGACGCTTTCGTTCGACGACGAAGGTGGTGAGTGCCATTTGAAAGCTAATTCCTCTCCCATTCTTCTCAATTCGAGATCTGAGCGTGCCCATTGATGCTAGATTGTGGAGGCGAGGGTGTGCTGAACGGGGCGAGGGGGAACGATATGGAGCATGGAGAGGGGACTTCTAATCGGTATATCCCGTATCTCTGCACTTAATTTCTCTAAGGTTGAGCTCTCTGTTCGCTTCCGCTAGCTCACAGTGCCCGCCAAAAACAGGGGAGACGATGTTGCGCGCCAAACCTTCGAATTTCGCATCAATTTCTTTCCCTCTAGGGCTGTTTTAGTTGATGGAAGCACGCAGATCATTGAGAGAGACACGGTTGTTAAATGGGAGGTGGAATTAGAACATGTTGATCCCCAAGAGCTAATAAACATGGGAGAGGAGGCAGTAAGGAAAATGGTGAAAAAAATTGGGGATAGTGTGGTTTGGGGGCCAGAGCAAGAAGTTTCTTTGTTACGATTTGATGATTGCAAATGTGACTATGTTAGGGTTGAGACAGGGGAACATATAGTTGATGAAATCGATGAGAGAAACGGTTGGACAAGCAAAACTGTTCTGTTTTTAGCAGAGCTCATTGATCTGAAACCTGATTCGAGGGTTGGATATGTGGCCTCGAAGCTGGCTGCTCAGATGGTCGAGGATGATTGGGCTGCACAAAGGCAAGTAATGCCTATACTTACTGAGTTGGAAGTGTTAACAGTGGAGGATGATGATGCTAATGCACAAGGGGAGGCTGCAGATGGTAATGCACAAAGGATTGTAACTGTTGATTGGAATTCAGTTGAGATACATGACCGCACTGATTTGGTCATTGCACCAATAGATGACATTGAAATGGCAAAGCTTTTTGGCATTCCTATAGATGACAGAGACAAGGAGAAGAAGAGGGATGAAGCTGCAAATGATGGTGACAACCATTTAAGAGATGAAGAGGCAGATATAGATCTAGAGTTATTGGAAAATGCTGCAGTTCATGTAGATGATGCACATGATGATGAGCTAGTAACAGTTTATGACAAAGAGGACCCAGTTATTGAAGTTGGGAGATTGTTTCCAAGCATGGATGAATTCAGGATGTGTTTCAGGACATATGCAGTCAAACGTGAGTTTGCTACCAAGACTATGTGGACTGATAAAAAGAAGTTCTATGCAAAATGCATAGGTTATGATGGTGGTGCCAAGCCTTGCAAGTGGTATATATCTGCTAGACGCCAACCTGATGGAAGGACAATAAGAGTGAATCAAATTCCAAAACCTCATACTTGCATTACAAGTTCTCAAACAGTTACAAAGATGACATCACAATTATGGGTTGCAGAAAAGATCAAGCCCATTTTAGCCACAACACCAAACAGCACTGCAAAGAGACTGAAAATAGACTTGGAAAAGCAGTACCCCATTAAGCTGAATTATACTACAGTGTGGAAGGCAAAGCAAACGGCAATGAAAGAGCTATATGGTGATTGGGCAAATACCTTTCGAATGCTTTATAACTTCAAAGCAGAAGTAGAGAAGAGGTCACCTGGCAGTGTTGTGGAGATAGATACTGAGGTAACAGCTGATGGGAAAGTCTTCTTCTCTAAATTCTTCATGGCTTTAAAGCCTTGCATTGATGGCTTCAAAGCAGGTTGCCGTCCATATTTGAGTATAGACTCATCTTTCTTGACTGGAAAGTGGAATGGTCAACTAGCAGCATGCAATGCTTTAGATGGACACAATTGGATGTTCCCTGTAGCTATTGGCATGTTTCAGTCTGAGACAGAGGCATCATGGACATGGTTCATGATGCAGTTGAAAAGATGCATAGGGCCAGTCTCTCCATTGGCAGTGCACACAGATGCATGTAAAGGTTTAGAAAATGCAGTGAAGATTGTTTTCCCTCATGCTGAGCAGAGGGAGTGCTTCGGCCATATGTGGATGAATTTGATCAAAAAATTCAGAGGAGATGATTTTGGACGCATGTGGCCAGCAGCAAGATCTTACACCAGGCAGACACATTCATATCACCTTGAGAAGATTAAGGCGGCATGCTCTGAGGAGGATAGGGTCAAGTTTTGTACATGGTTGGAAACCTACCATTCTCTTTTATGGTACAGGTCTGGTTTTAACACTGCCATCAAATGTGATCATATCAACAATAATTTGGCAGAAAGTTTCAACAACAAAGTGAAGGAGTTAAAAGACTTGCCTGTCCATGACATGGTTGACCAGATCAGGATCATGATCATGAGGTTGTGGGAATTGAGAAGAAGGCTTGGTGATGTTCTTCAAGGAGATAAGCTTCCTGATGTTGTGCAGCAGGTGGTCAACAGGAGCAGAAATCTTGCACATTTGCGTGTTGAGAAATCCTCATTGTGGGGTGCTGAAGTCAGAGATACAAAGACTGGCAGGAGGCATGTTGTTGACACTCAATTGCATGAATGCACATGCCTTGAGTGGCAACACACTGGGAAGCCTTGTGAGCATACCATACTTTTCTTGGCCTCCAAACACAAGCTAAATATGCACCCATATTTGCATGAGTATTATTCTGTAGCAAAATTCAAGGCTGCATATGGAACACCAATTCCAGCACTTACAGATCAGTCTCAGTGGCCTGAAGTGGACATTCAGTTCTCCTTGTGTCCTCCTTTGATGAAAAGAAAGGCTGGCAGGCCCAAGCAGAGTAGATTCAAGGCTTGGTTTGAGAAAGGTGGGAGCAGCAAGAAGGGAAAGAAAGATGAAAAGAAAGATGCCAAGCCAAAAAGGGCCCAAAAAGGTAACAAGAATAGATGCAAACTCTGTGAAGAACTTGGACACCGAGCTGGCTCTACCAAGTGCAGATACACTGCTGAAAAGCCAAAGTATGTTCATCCAAAATCTATCCCATTTCTTATTGATGATTTTTCTCCCCCAGCTAAATTGCTTGTTTTCAGGAGGAAGCGTGGAGAAAAAGGCCCACCTCTTGTTGTTGACGAATGCTGGCCAGTGAAAAGGGCAAGAATCAATGGCCAAAGAAAGAAGAGAACTAACCAGATCATGTTTGGTGCTGCTGAGGTGCAATCTGAACTTGTTTTGGAGGATGATGTGCAAACTGTTGAGGCTTTAGGGCACACCGTTTCTGATTTGGAAGCTCTGGTGCAAAATGAGGGGCAAAATGAGCCTGTTGTTGAGGCTCTAGTGCAAAATGAGCCTGTTGTTGAGGCTCTGGTGCAAAATGAGCCTGTTGTTGAGGCTCTGGTGCAAACTGACCAAGTTGTTGAGGCTCTGGTGCAAAGTGACCATGTTGTTGAGGCTCTGGTGCAAAGTGACCATGTTGATGAGGCTCTGGATCATGATCATGAGGTTGTTGAGGAGGTGCAGGAGGTGAAGGAGACTCTTGGACGTGTTGTGGGGAGGCCAGATGGTAATGGTAAGAAAAAGAAGAGCATAAACCTATTGTGTGGTGTGAAACTTGTGAAGGAGAAGAAAACGAGGGGTAAGAAGAGCCAAAAGAAATAGACATTTGTTATTGTAAACATTTGTTATTGTTGTAAACATTTGACACTTGTTGTTGTAATAATTTGGCACTTGTTGTTGTAAACATTTGTTATTATAATAATTTGTCACTTGTTGATAATTTGGACAAAATTCAAATATGATGGTAAATTTGAATTTCAACATATGTAGCTATGTCACTTTTCTATGTTTGTATGAGATTCCAACGTTTTTCTCATGTACAATACAACTCATCCTCACCCTGATCCCTTTTGTGAAGTACAACTCACCCTCACCCAAAATGGGGTAGAAATGGGCTCCAAAGCTAGGGTAAACCACCCCATTTCTAAGCAAGTTTTTTTTCGACCATTTCTAAAACCAAGTTAGATATTTTTCCTCAGAACTATGTCACATAACATGACACCATGCGAAGGTTTTGTATTTTTTTGATTTTTTTTGAATTAGTTATGCACATTTGAATGTCTGGTCAAACTTGAAGGGTTTTCATAAATATTCTTAGCTAGGGGCTGAGGCTCGCAAAACTAGCATTGGATCTCTGATGAAATAGCATGTTGTGAACCTAAAAATTATTTTTACAAAAAATCATCAGCATGGAATCATGTACATGTAGTTCATATCTTACCCACTTCCAGCCGATTCGGCAGGATTTGTCTTTTTCACCAGGGATGGAATAAAAGGTTTGAGATACTCAGGTTGGGAAATTGTACATTATAGGTGGTCTAGTATTTTTGAAAAATAGGATGTTACCATTTTGAAACTTCAATTTGGTGGTTGCTTCACAAATCCCTCCCTCTTTCGGCACTCAGAAAATAGAAAATGATTTTTCTGTGCGTCGAAAAGGAAAACTTTGTGCTACAACATTGTTAGTCATCCCATTATAGACATGCATGCCAAATATGGGCACATTATCACAAACTATGCCTTGATTTTAGCCATATCATTGGTCATTTGACCCGAAAGCCAGAAAACCTCGGAGGAGATAGGTCATTTTGTGAAGGGTTTTTTGAAATATGATCAATAGACCAAGTTTGATATTTTTCCTCACAACTATGTGACATAACATGACACCATGCGAAGGTTTTGTATTTTTTTGATTTTTTTTGAATTAGTTATGCACATTTGAATGTTTGGTCAAACTTGTGAAACCCCGTTGACTGCATCCTAAACCCCGCTAACCCTAAGGCCGAATGAGGACCGTAGATCTAACCCTAGCGCGACACTGTGGCCGTCCGATCGCGTCTTCTAGAAGGATTCCGCGGGTGGCTCTGGGCGATCCGTGGAAGGGCTTGTTCTGCAACCTGATTGGTTGGCGTCTCTTAGAAGGATTTCGTGGCTAGCTCTTGGCGATCCGTGGGATGGATGATTCTGAAATCTGATTGGCTTCATCGTTTTTACGTGCAACAGCGTGGCATGCGAGCGTGGCATGCGAGGGCGCTGGGCGGGGCGGGCTGCACCATGCGGGCATGCAGCTGCCCCTAGCGTCGCAGTCTAGCTATTTTACGTCCAACAGCGCTGCAGCGTATTTACTCCCTCCGTCGCATTAAATAAGTTTACGTGTAACAACTTTCTCCAATCAAACTTACTCCCCTCAGGTTCATTGTAATAAATGAGACTTTGCATGATACCACATCTATGTTATTTTGGCTTGTGGATAGCCTTAGGCTGGTCATAGTGCTAAGTAACTAAGACTAGTAACTTGCACATGTTACTAGTTGATGTTACTACCTTCATAGTGGGTGATAACATATGTATGGTGTCATGCAAGAGCTAATTAATTAGGTTGTAGACTCATATGATCTTGGTATGTGTGATGTTATGGTAACTAGCTAAGTTACTACCTCTCTCTCTTTCTTCATTAATTGTCATGCCATGTCACCAATTTGCCTAATTGGCATTGCATGTACATGCATGTTACTACCTAAGTTACTCCCACTATGACTAGTCTTATGGACTACTTTTTGGCTTGTGGATAGCCTTATGGACTACATAGTGGATGCCCAAGTGCATTGGAAAGGTAGAAGTACATTTTTTGTGGACAAATTTTGAAGCCAAACGTACACTTATTTGTGGACAGAGGGAGTATGCATGTCACTATGACCAGCAGAAAAAATATCAAAATCTAAAATATGTAATAAATATAACGTACAGCGTTGGCACACTCGAGACCGTTGGACCGAGCGTGGCATGCGAGGGCGCTGGGCGGGGCGGGCTGCACCATGCATGCAGCATGCAGGGTCGGGGGCGGCGGTGCAGGGGTTACAGTACGTCGCATCCTAGCTATTTTTTTTCTCTCTTTCGCATTGATCACGCCCGCTTCCCACACGCAACGCAGCGCACGCGTCTCGTCTCGGCGTCTGGGCGGGCTGCACCATGCATGCAGCAGCTGCCCCTAGCGTCGTAGTCTAGCTATTTTGCGTGCAACAGCGCTGCCCCATTAAATAAGTGTACGTCGAACAACTTTCTTCAGTCAAATTTACTTCCATCTGGTTCATGCGCCATACAAAAAAGTCAATATTACTCCCACCGATTTTTCTTGCGTGTGTAAAAACGAACGAGTACCTTGGTACTAGATTCCTGCATTTATTACCGAAGTAAATCAAGGCCAAATTATATTTTCCCTTTTATTTTTCACTGCCAATGAACAACTACCTTGGACGTTTTTTTCTCTCTTTCGCATTAATGCACATGCATGCATGCAGGGGCGGGGGCGTCGCATCCTAGCTATTTTTTTCTCTCTTTCGCATTGATCACGCCCGCTGCCCCGCTTCCCGTCTCTTTCGCATTGATCATGCATGCAGGGGCAACGCAGCGCACGCGTCTCGTCTCGGCGTCTGCGCCAACGCGACGCTGGATTCCCACGCCGCCCTTCACGCTCCGCCCTCAATAAATAGGCAAAACGCCTTTGCCTCCTCATCTCATCTTGCCCCTCATCTCTTCAACCTCGAGCCCGTCCCTTTGCCTCCTCCCAGCCGCCCCCCCAAACACTCCGACCATGGCGACCTCCCCCTTCCGCCTCCCTTCCGACGAAGAACTCAGCGACGAGGACAACCACCCGGACCACCAGCAGTGGTGGGAGCAGCCCACGGGCCGCCCCCGCCCCAAGCGTGGCAAGAAGGAGAAGTCCCCGCCCTGCCCCTGGGGAGACCAGGGCCCCATCGTCCACAACCCCGTCCCCAACCTCCCCGGCGGCGGCGACCTCCCCTCCGAAGCCTACTGGGCTAAGGCGGCGAAGGAGGAGGCAAGGGAGGAGGCTCGCATGGCCAAGTGGGAGGAGAAGGCGGCCCAGTGCGCCTTGAAGAAAAGGCGCATACGGCGGGAGGAGGAGCAACGGGAGGCCAATGGCCGGGCCTTCTGGGAGGAGCAACGGAAGCGGGACCAGCGGGAGAGGATGGCGGCGTGGAATGCGGCCCGGAATGCGGCTGCACCGGCACCGCCTCCACCGCCGATGGAGTAGGGGGTTAGGGTTTAGGGGCTAGCCCAGGGTTTAGGCGGGGCGCCTATTCCGCCCCTTCTATATTATTGTACCTTTTTATTTTTATTGTAATGTTATCGATCCCCCCTATCTAACATAAGTAATGTTATCTATGTTTTATTGTAATATTATTGCGCCTATTCCATCCCTTGTTTCATTGTAATCTGTGTTTATTGTATTGTCATTTGTCAAAACACCCAAAACAACAAGTGTATAAAACAAAAGACACAAAAACAAGTTCATATAATACTCGTGCAATATTTATATATTTACAAGTGTATAAAACAAAAGACACAAAAACAAGTTCATATAATACTCGTGCAATATTTATATATTTACAAGTGTATAAAACAAAAGACACAAAAACAAGTTCATACAACACATGGTTCATTTTCAAATAAGACATTTACATATTTACATAAGTTAAAGGAGCGCCCAAGTTATGTTAGTTAAATGGATGTCCTTGGACTTCATTTATATATTTATTTTTGCAAAACAAAAGATTGCAACCTGAGCACGAGTATCTGCAGATCCACACGTTCCTATTTAGATTGTAACGTGAGTACCATTTTTTTTGCCCAATCAACATATAGTTACTATTGGGCCTGGATACGTCCATTTTGGCATGGCTAAGTTATATTTGGGCCTGGCCTTTTTCAATCCTCGTCAATTTTTTTTACTTTTCAACCCCTCCCCCTCCCCTGCACACGGGCGCCCCCTGCACACTGATAAAAGGAACACTGACGAAACTGACGAAACTGAAGAAACACTGATTTCAAAAACAGAGCAGCTCAAAATTAGCCCGAATTTGTGTTGCATTTTATTCAAGACAAAGACATAGACCATTACATCCATTACAAAGCATCACTCGAACACTGACTGCGCTGTCTAATGACTAACGATGAGGAGATAAACTAATCCGAGAGAAATTACACAAAAATAAAAAAAACCGGCCATCAGATTGTCCTGCTTCTTCAATTCGATGATTTGCCTTAGCTGCTTGTTCATCTTCTTTAGCTCGGCCTTCACTTCCGCATCCACCGTAGTACCAGCGGAAATGGGGTTGCCACATCCCAATTGCTCCACCACGGACGGGTTTTCGAGCTCCCGGGATGCTACCTCCACCCCAATTCGCTCGATGTACTCATCAAGCCACTCAAAATGCCCACATTTTGGCAGTTCCTGAAATCGCAGAGATGAACCCTAAATCCCAAATTCGATGAAATGCATGAAATTTCGAAAGAAAAGCGAGAAATTGGCGCTCGGAACACTCAGATCTCACCTTTCCCGGCTCGGGCTTGCTCTCACACTTCACAAATTCCCGACCAATGTTGTCGTTCTTGTCGGTGGATGTGACAAGCCGCTTCAGGGGCGCGGTACGGGGGCAATCGGGGCACCTCCTCATCGGCACCGCACCATACCGAGGCCATGAGCGGTGGGAGGAAGCAGAGCTCGACATCCCTCGCCGGCGTTGCCGCACTTTCTCGCCGGAGAAGAAAACAGAAGGGGATGAGATGCTGGAACGGTGGCGGGAGTGCTCGGGTGCGGGGACGGATCGGGGCCAACGGCTCTCTTCAACCACAGGGTGGGTCCCACGATATGAGGTGGACATCAGGTGAGTTCCGCCGTGACGTGGAGAGGCTGTGGGTCCTACTGTGCTCAGCTGATTCGAACTCGTTGACGGTCTCGTGGGGTTAAGTGGAAGTGTCGCACGGGAGCTATTTGCCGCTTCAGAAGTGTCACGTGCGAGCTATTCTTTTCAACGATGTCGTGTTCCTTCCAATTCCATGTAAAGATGTCGCATAGGAGCTATAAGCCCGTCAACCGCGAGGAGACGATGTCGGTCGGGGGGCGCCATAAGCGGACATCGCCGGACGTCACCTTGCCGTGCGGCTGCGCCTATTTCCATGAGTGCTTCCATTCTCTACTGGCAAGAGTGATCTGAGTACTTACATTTTTACCGGTGACTGAATTGCTGTAAGCCTGTAACGAATTTCATTCCAGTGGAGAATGGAAGCATTTTCTTACCAAGTGTTGGTTCTCAATCAGGTTGACAGATTTTATTTTGAGTATACGTTTCTTTACTCAAGAAATCTACACTTCACATCTTACCAAAGTACAGATTCCGCTTGCAGTCCTGCAGACCAAGGTTTTGGTTCCCGGTACGAAAAAAATCCCGAGAAATCCCGACCGGTTACCGGACGAATTTAAATTTTAAAATTCGAATTTACAGTCCTCGGTATGACTATTTACATCGGTTTTTTGTTAAAATTTAAAATTTTCATATAATTCAAATAAATTCGGGATTTTTTGTCCGGTAAACCGATTTCCCGAGGGTGGTCGGGATATCCGGTTACCGGTCGTAGATTCTCATGTTAACGGTAGGCGAAACGATACCCTGCTGGGATCCAGTTGCATGTTAATATATGGAGGGGGAGCACCGCCACCACCCTCCCCCTCCCCCTCCCTCTGCCTCCGACTCCCGACCCCATGCGGCCACGCTAGGCTGCATCGGACGGCCAACGCCCGCCTCCACTAGCCCTTACCCGTTCCCTCCTCTTCTTGTCGATGTCGGGGACATCGCCAGGCAAAGTCCGTGCGGGGAGATGGATCCCTCGGTCGTCTAGTGAGCTGTGGCGGCGGCATTCGTTCATGTTCCTTAACTGGCAGTGATGCGGGGTGATAGCGAACAATGCATGCCCGAAGGCGGCGGTTGATGGCAGCGTGGAGAAGGCGGGTCTGATATGGGCCTTCGTGTCGAGCAGTCTGCGGCCATCTCGTGTATCTTCCCTTGTTGCATCTCAATTTCTTCGGAGGTGGTACTGCGCTTCACCCTTATCACGAGGACACCTAGGGCACCAACAATTAGACGATCGTGGCGCCTTCGGTATCTCTCTCCCTCATGAAGAGAATTTTTTTGGGAGAAGCTACTGGATGGAGTAGGGAAGTGGTAGAGCGGTGTTCATCTACCACATCAACAATGGCGAGTCTCGTTAGCGTGGCGTAGCGGGTCTTGGTGACCGAAGTGACTTGATGAACTCGCGCATGTTGAGGTCGATGTATGGTGGCGTCAATAGCAGGCTTGGAAAGGTTATGCAAATTTTAGCTCGAGAGTGGTTGCACCTGGGCGCGCTCGGAACTGACCGCAGTGGCGAGTTTAACTTGAAGGAGTTCGAGGCATTCTACGATGAGCACGGAGTCAAGCACTTCACCATCGCAACCAATTCGCCGCAACAAAACAGGGTGGTGGAGAGATAGAATCAAACCGTCGTGGAGATGGCCCGGAGTCTTCTCAAGAGCATGGACATGCCAGCCGTGTTCTGGGGAGAGGCAGTGCGCACCGCAGTGCACATCCTCAACCGGGTGCCAACGTGAAGTCCCGATGGTCGCACACCTTACGAGGCCTAGAAGGTACGCAAGCCCAATGTCATATATATGCGCATGTTTGGCTGCACCGTCCACATGAAGAATGTCTACCCGGCATCAGTAAGTTGTCTGATCGCTCTAGTCGGATGGTCTTCATTGGGTATGAGGAGGGTATGAGGAGGGCTCGAAGGAATACCGTGTCTATGATCCTGCTGCCGCAAGCTACGCATCACATGCGATGTTGTCTCGAGGAGTAGCGCCCGTGGTCGTGGCAAACAAGAAACCACATTGACCTCGAAAATAGGTTCGCCGTGGTGTACGATGTCGATCCTACTCAAGAAAAGAAGGGAAGATGCACACGCGATCCCTCTGCACCGTCAACACCCACGCCATCCACTCCCCAAAAGGAACACCTGCCAGCGTCAGGCCCAGCCTCGTCGCGCTCTATCGTGGCAATGACAACATCGTGTGCGCCCTCATCGCGCTCCGGACAGGGTGATGCGCCGACGCCCATCACTGCAGCAGTCACTACCGCACCACCACCACTTGTGCATCCCATGCAGACCCGTGTGAGGCACGACATCGTTGTGCCAAGCACAAGGTACAAGGACAACGAGTGGGAAACAAGTGGGTTGTGTCTTGCCATGGCCGAGGAACCAGCTTTAGTGGAGCAGGCACTTGGCGACGCATCATGGCGACGTGCAATGGAATATGAGATGGACTCCATCATCGTTAAGACACCCGGGGGATAACTCCTCCTCCCTGCAGGGCACCGTGCTATTGGTATCAAGTGGGTGTTCAAGGTGAAAAGAGATCCGACTGGGCGCGTGATCAAACACAAAGTATCACTCGTTGCCAAAGGGCATGCTCAGTGGCAGGGGATTGACTTTGACGAGGTCTTTTCCCCGGTAGCTCGTTTGGAGACGGTGAGGCTACTACTAGCCATGGCGGATCATGCTGGCTGGGATGTGCATCACATGGACGTAAAGTCCGCCTTCCTCAATGGTGATCTCGTCGAGGAGGTTTATGTGCAACAACCACATGGTTTCATTGATGACAAGAACCACAACCTCGTCCTCAAGCTTCACAATGCACTGTATGGGCTCTGTCAAGCGCCAAGAGCCTGGAACACCAAACTTGATGACTCATTGCAGTCCTTGGGATGTGAGCAGTGTCCCACCGAGCATGATCTATATATCGGCACGGAAACACTGACTCATTTCTGCTCGTGGACGTCTACGTCAACGATCTTGTGATCACCAGGTCAAGCTGCGATGGCATCAAGGTAGTTAAAGGAGCGGATGCACAACCTGTTCCGCATAAACGATCGTTTTCTCCCGATTTACTACTTTGGGATCGAGGTGCAACGGAGGGACGATCACATCATTCTCTGGCAGGCCAGCTACATCGTCAAGATACTAGAAGCTGCGGGAATGCAGGACTACAACTTGTGCCACACAGAGATGGACACTCGTCTGAAGGTAGGCAAGCACAACGGCGGCGACGCTGTAGATGCCACCATGTACCGCAGTATCATTGGTAGCATGCGCTACTTGGTGAATACATGACCTGGCCTGGCATACGCTGTGGGCTTCGTCAACAGATTCATGGAGGCCCCTGGAGTTCATATTGGGCACTAGTGAAACAGATCTTGGGGTATGTAAAAAGGAACTGCCAGTCTTCCTAGCTGTTACTGCGCAGGTTCAGTAATTCAAAAACTTGTCGGATACAGTGACAGTGACTATGCTAGGGACAGGGGTGATAGGAAGAGTACGAGTGGCGTTGTGTTCTTTCTTGGACCTAGAATTATTACCTGGTCATCACAGAAGTAGAGGATCATTGCGTAGTTAAGATGTGAACCTGAATACACAGCTGCTACCACTACTGCTAGTCAGGAGGATAGCTGCTACCACTGCTGCTGGCTGAGCCAGCTCCTGGGTGAGGTGCGCGGCAAAGAACATGAGAAGACGAAGTTGTGTGTGGACAATAAATCTGCTATAGCCCTATGCAAGAATCCAATGTTCCACGAATGCAGTAAGCATATTGACACCCGCTACCATTACATTCATGAGTGTGTGGAAGAAGGGAAGATCGACGTTGTTCACGCCGGCACAAGTAATCATATGGGCAACATTTTCACCAAGGTGCTTCCACGCGCCAAGTTCATCGAGATGCATTAGCGTCTTGGCATCATCGAGGTGAAATCTCCACAACGGAATTAGGGGATGAATTGAAGTAGCTTGATGACCCACAAGTATAGGGGGTGTATTGTAGTACTTTCGGTAAATAGGAGTGTCGATCCCAACGAGGAGCAGAAGGTGCTGAACAGTGGTATGGAGCAGGAACTCTCTGCAAATACTTAGCAAACGGATTTTTAGTGGTTTTCTGATAAGGCAACAAAACAAAGAGCAAGTAATAAAGACAAGAACAAACGGAGCAAGTGGCCCAATCCTTTCTTAGCAAAGGACAAGCCGGTGGAAATACTTATAAGGACCAAACATTCTCGAGGACACATGAGAATTCTTTCAAGTGCTTTCGCTTCACATAGCTGAGTACTCTTCTCTAGTGTTGTAAGTGTTGTGTGGGTGAACATGTGCTAACATACCGACCTTACTTGGACTAATACATACTTGTGATTAAACCCCCTGCAAACATCTGTAACTACAGGAAAGTAATTAAGATATAAATCTAACCACAACCTTAAACTCTGAGATCCTACGCTCCCTTGTGCAAAGGTGTCCTAACGGGGGTTCGGGTTTCTGTCACTCCGGCAACCCCACAATTAGTAGCCAAATACACAATGCATCCCCCTAGGCCCATAAATGGTGAAGTATCATGTAGTCGATGTTCAAATGACACCACTAGAAGAATAGCACCACAACTTAAATACTAAACCATTGAATAATAACTCAACACAAATCCACTAATAACAACATGACTTCTCCCATGTCCTCAAGAACTAAACGAACTACTCACAAGACATCATATGGATCAAGATCAAAGATGATTTGATAATGGATAACAATCTGAACATAAACAATAATCCAATGGTTCCACTCACAAGCATCAACTACAATAGTAATCAACACCGGGAAAGTTTCCCCTAAGAACTAAAGCAATATCCAACACGATTGTTACAGCGGGATGGAGTGGTGATGATGGTGCTGGTGGATATGATGGTGTGGATGATGATGATGATCCCGATGAAGCCTAGCTTGACGATGGTGTTGATGGCGACGATCTCCCCTCTCCGGGAAGGAATTCCCTCGGCAGAAATCTGTCTGCCGGAGAGATCTTTCTCTCTCGGTTTTTTCCGCCCCGTAGAGGCGGCGGAAATCTATCTGTGGTCGCTCACCTGGTGTTAGGTTTCCATAGGGAAGATATAGGCGAAAGGGCAGAGTTGGGAGTCGGGCAGGTGGGCCACACCTGCCCTAGGCGCGGCCCAGGGTGGACCCACTCCTAGGGGGGTGTGGGCCCCCTACGGCCCTTCTTGGCCTTCCCTTCTGGATTCCTCTGTCTTCTGGGAAAATATTATTTTCCCATATTTTTCTGGTATTTTTCTGATCTTCACGAAATTGCATCAAAACGCCTTCTTTTCCATCAAAATCCAGACTCCGGCAGTTCATCCTCTAAGAATCATCCAACATGCATAAACAGATGAAAGGACATAAGTGATATCTCATAGGGATGCAGAAGTGGGACAATTGGGACAAGTGGGATACCACTTTTAGACTACTAGACTAACTCTAATTTAGTTGGGATAAGTGGGATAAGCGGGATATGTCAAATCTAACTTATCCCATTTGTCCCACTTAGTTTTGAATTAGTCTAGTAGTTTAAAAATTGTATCCCACTTGTCCCAATTGTCCCACTTCTGCATCCCTAATATCTCATAATAAGGCATATATCAATGAATAGAGGTAAATTATGATATATAATGGTGATGAAAATTGGGTGTATCAACTCTCCCAAGCTTAGACCTTCGCTTGTCCCCAAGCTAAAACTGAGCTCAGCAAACATGTCCACAGGTTTATGGAGTGAAGTTTCGATAAAAGAATACGGACAAGAAGCATCACACTTACCATTGCACAACTCAAAGAAGAAAGCAACTCACCATTATATAACTTAGCTTGCAAAAAGTACAGGAGTCACAATAGAGATGCATAAAGATAAATCATAATTGGAATTGGCAAACTCTTGTTTTTGGTCAGAGAACAGCTGGCAAACAGTTTCACAAAAAGATTTTTGTAGAAGTTTTCAAACAGGAGCAATCTTTGCTCAAAAAGGTTTTTCAATGAACGCTTTCAAAGTAATACTCAATAGATAAGAGTTTTGTGCAAACAAGGAAGATAAAGAACATGATTGAATAAATCACCATATGAAAGCTTGAAACACAACAACTCAAATGCTTGCTGGAGATAGAGAGGAAGTAGGTTTACTGACTCAACTTGGAAGTACGAGAAATGTCCCTTTATAGAGGGAAGCAAGGATTACAAGTCATAAAGAGCTTCCAAAAGATTATGGTACTTACTAGCTTTGAGACCTCATTGCCCCTATCATAGGCATCTTGAGATGATTAAGGTTAAAGTGCACAAAGATGGAGTATATGCTTGACGAAATATAAGTTGGCAATCTCATGTCCCTTGAATATGAGGCCCCTCCTCATGCTACTCAACTTTAGTTATCGGTAAGTTCTTGTCATTGTAACTACATGCGTATCATAGAGAACCACCAACGGGGTACCCCTTGTCACATGGTACAGGAGCTTTCCCATAACCAAAATGACAAGGCAAGCAGACAATGAGCATCTCAGCGATCTTTTTATTTACTATGTGCATAGATTTTTATTGAGGATGCTTCATAGATAGCTCACTATGGTGGTGCTGCAAGTTTCCGCCATGATTAGGCATGGCTTAGGCTAGCGGCCCAGGCGTTTCTCTAACACATATACATAACTCCGTGGACTTACAAGTTCCCTCTTTATTTCACACCGTTGACATCCATAGACAGAAGAGCATGATATCAACTGTGTACAAGGTACAGGTGCAATGTTTAAAATGTTCCCTGTGATAGCACGGTTCTGCTAATTCCAACGTACAGGTGCAAGCATATACAACTTCGATGACACAATGGTTCAAGTCTATTAGGGGCAAATAATAAGGTGTGCCATCAAGTTCGTGAGAGCTTTACTAACTAGTTTTCACATAACAAAATACTTTTTAATTCGAAAGATAGATGAAGCTTGAGAATTTGCTTGGAATAGCAACAATGCTACTAGGTATATATGTTGGACACAAATGGCACGGGTTTTTGGTTCAAAGGGTTTGGAAGAATGAGAAGTATGCCTTCTCAAAACAGGTTTTCGGCTAGCAAGGCTGGGTAGCAAGCAAGAGAGTTGAAAGAAACAAGCAAAAATACAAGTAATAAAGCCAAACATGCAATCTTCCTTGAAGACACAAAAGATCTTAAATAAAGAATACTAAGATTATGAGCCAACAAGAAAGAAAAATAAATGATACAAAATACCTATAAGATTTTCTCTTTTTCTTTCAAAATCAAAAAGTGTTGCTACTGACCATAGCTCGGTTTCCAAAACCAATTTAGATTTACTTGATGCTCCCAAAGTGATGCCAATACTGGTCAACAAGATCCATCATATAATAGAGATTGCAAACTAAAATAAGAAGTGCAAAAAGTAAAAGATGAGACTTCTCATTAATATTCAATAAAGGCACTCACACCAAGGGATACATAAATAACCAACTAAAGGAGAGATACTTCCACATGCAAACCAAACTATAAGATAACCTCTCTACCACAGATATGAATCCACTAAAAAGGTACAAGATAAAAGCCAAGCCAAGGGGATGCCAAAATTGATGATGAATTACTCCTTCGATGGTGGTGTTCCCTTGTCTAGGGTCAGAAAATCCTCCAGCATCTTACGAAGCCTGTTATTCTCCTCTTGAAGCATATCCACCTTCATCCTTAAAGCACGGTACTTATCGCAAAACTCGTCAGTGGTTCGAAGGGCTTCCACTGCCTCAGGGCAGTATCTGAAATCTGGACCGAAGGCTATGATTCCCTGCATGTTACGAGAAAAAGCATCCCAAGAGTTAATTGCTCCTAAAAAAGTAGGTTTCCTTGCCCTTGTCCCTGCGACGGTTTGTTCTTCCAACTCTATCTCCTCCACGGGCTTCTTGCCTTTGTCATTGGCGGAGACCATGGTGTTCTAAACTTGAGAAGATTTCCTGACAGAAACAGATCGAAACAAAAACACGACAAGAACATGATGAACGAACCTCTGGGGATCCGGGGGGTATATATTACGAAGTTTCAAAGCATAAGGAAGGTTTTGATATGAAAACGAGGCGGAGGCGGAGCTCTGTGGTGGGTTTGTCCACCCCGGCCTCCGGTTCCTCCTCTGTTTTGTCTCGTAACTTCCCTTATGCGGTGACCCAGCATACCACTGCATGATGTAGTATACTATAGTCATTGACATAACACCAATGAAACATCGTTCACTAGTATTACATCCCTCAGAATGGCACAACAGAAACACAGCGGGTCCAATACATGGCTTAAAGGTTACAACTCACTCTTTTACATAAGATCCAGAGAACACTCTAGTTTAAAGAGAGAGAAAGAACTTCTTATGGAGAAGAATCAAAGATAAATAACGCAAGAACGATTCTACTATTAAGTCTAGTATTCTGGCTAAGAGGTTGGTATTGCTGCTACTGCAACGCACTACAGAAATAGGTTATTTGGTTAGAGATTGTACTCCTATCTTATCAGTATCTTCGTCTTCACTTGAATTGAGGTATGTGTTGTCTTCCTTGTTTTCATTGAAGAACTTAAGTTGGGCATGATAAGTCCTAGAGCATAACTTGATGTGGTTGTTGTCTATTCCAACTTCAGAATCTAGCAAGGGTTAAGAAGATACTTTGAGTACGAGCGTACTCAGCAAATTCACTAGAAAAGGAGTGTTTGATGCACTATATCTACAGCCACAGACTGTAGGTCGTAGTCAATGCAAGTTTTCATAAACATTTCTTCAAAGGTTGCTTTTATTTTGAAAAGCTATGTCCGTCGGCCTTCACGGGTTTACCAGAACCTTCATGGGGTTCCTTTCCCGCCGCATTCGCAGCTCCTTCCCGGAACAGGGAGTAACAAGTTACAATTCTTACACTCTGTAGAGGTGCGTCACTTTACCCATGAGAGATCAACTCTTTGTTGCACAACCGGGCATCTTATTCCCGTCCATAATTCCATGATGTGGGGCCCAGAAGATGATCCAAGCCAATCACTGCCCCCTTCGCGACCTCGCATGCCTCCTTGGTGTACAACATGCCCACATAACAAATTACGGCAATGGTTTGTACAAACCGTTAGATGCCAGAACTATCGTGGGACGATGAGGGTTCCCACCCATATGCTGCATATCCTCTACGAATTACCAATTAACATGCACGCTTCGAGCATAACAGCCACGACCTACACATCCGGCTTCATGTGAGAGGAAGAAGATACAGCTGACTTCTCCGTCCCATTCCAAATATCATGGTCAACGCGTAATATACGGCGCACGAATCACTGACGACATTGGTTGTTATGTCCTAGGTGATATAGTTCTGAACAGTGGTATTCCAACTGTCAGACTTAATAGATTAACTGATCACCCTGGATCAGTAATCAATAGTTCACATTATTATTGAAAATAGTTTTTTCTGACCTTTTTCAAATGCAGGTGAGGACAACACTGGATTTGTAAAATACTTTATAGAAAATAAACAACGGACATGAGCAAGTGTGAACTTGCCTTTTGTGATTGCAAGATTATGCACACACGGTCTTCGAGTTAGTATAAGATCCAAGATCTGAAATCAGCATCATTGGTCCGATAAGGACTAATGTTTAAAGAGGCAATATGCTTTTATGCATAAGTAATGTGATGCACGTTCTAAACGTAAATCCGGGATAACGTTGTCCTAGGTTTTTGGATTCCGGAAATGGTTATTTTGGAATGTGTGGTTCTTTTATATAAGTTTCACCTTTGTGATTTTATTAGAGATTATGAATGTGTGTGAGCAACACATAATTATGTAGCAATAAAATATACATTTATGAAATACTAGTCAAGATTGCTTATACAAGAGTTCTTGTTCTAAGTGGCAAAAAGGATAACCTTTGAAAAAAAGGTTTCTCTTCTAAGGTCTAAACAAACTTTGTGGGTAGTTAGTGGTGGTTGATGTTATTTGTTTGCTCAAATGGTTTGGCTTGAGTTGCTTTATAATTTAACTACTTCAGACCAAAGTTAACTATAAAACATATAATAATGCTTATAGTGTTGTATTAAGATTTTGTAGACTAAAGTTAACTTTAAAACAAAGATGATTTTGAGAGTATAATACTTATAACATTTGTATCTAGTGTATCTGAAATGTTTCCTTTAGGTTACTTAAGAATGGTCATTCTTTTTACTTGGATAATGGTTTCTTGATTTTATTATGGAGTAATATCATTTATCTTTTATAGATAAGTGAGTATAGTTTATAATCTAAAACATGCTATTACTTAACTACTTATGGATTTATATAATGTTGTGGTAGTTTTTGTAATTTGGTGGTTAATATAGATAGAAAAGGTTTGGTGTATTCATAAGTTGTTCTTGAAGGTTTTATTATAGATGGGAATCTTTTTAGAATAAAATCTTCCCTTAGGGTTGATGATAAGTTAATAAAAAGATACATATAATGTTTTAAACCATTTAAGCTTCATTTTATTAATATTTAATACTAATACTATTTATTAAACTTAATTTACTCATTTTAGGAATATTAGTAATTTTTTTATCCGTATATGAATTATTAATGAAGTAAATAAGTTTAAATTTGAGTTCTTAAAATATTTAATTTTTATTTACCGCAGAAGTAAAATATTAGATTTTTAACATGTAGATATTATTTTTGTGATCATTTTGGTGTATCACATTTATTTTTGGGATTTATAAATAATAAGATATGATTTTTATAATCATTATTAATTTATAATTACTTAATAAATAATAAATATTTAATGAAGTGAACTAAAAAGACATGATTACATTTTTAAATTATAATTCTTATTTTTCTAAGATTTTTGGTATTTTACTTATATTATTAACATTTATCATTATAGGAATATGAATTATTAAAGTTTTATTACTTATAAAACCTTTATTAAATAATATTTATTTAGATAATCAGCATAATATTATTTGATAATAGTTTTAGGTTGTAGGTTTTATTTTTCTAAAAATTTTCATATATTATACATATTTTTCTGAACTATAAATCAAAAGTTATTAATTAAATAAGATTTTAATCATTTATTAAATTTCTGGAATTTATTAATTGGATTACAACATTCTATTTATTTCCTAACAGAAAAATACTTTTTACACCGTACCAAGAGTTAGCCCCAGTCACTGACCCGTGGGCTAGGGTCCACCTCATCTCTCAAGTGAAAGAAATACATTTGTTACTGTCCCAGTCTTTACCCCCCAGTCGATGACATATGGGCCCTAGGCCATGTCATCAACCACGAGGGCAAAGACCAGTCAAAATAGCTGACGTGGTTCCACATGAGGTGAGCATGACGCAATGATGGCGTCGGCACCACCACCGCCGTCGGTGAGTGGTCACCGGTGACGATCTACAGCGTCCTAGTAAACGAAATGGACCTAGTTCGAATCAGCGCAACCTACTGAACCTAAGAGTGGCAGCACCGCTCAGAAATGGTCATCGGAGCTTCAGCTCCGACGAGCTCCGACGGTGGCTTACGGTGAAACGGCGATTTACAACGAGATCAGGCGATTCGAGGATACTAGAAGGTTCAGGAACTCACCCTGATGATGATAGAGTGGTCGGCGAGGATAGGCGCGGTCGGAGACGAGCTTCCCAACGAGGATTCCGACGAGCTGTTGCAAAGAGGAACGGCAAAATTCACCCGCTCCAGTGCTCCCCTTGATGCAAGATTCTACCTCGAGGATCTATGGAGGAAGGCGCTTCTCCATGGCTGCTCAGAATGGTGTGGGGAGATGTGATTCGACGGTGAGAGGTGGCTCCGGTGAGCTAGGGTTTCAGTCCCGTTCGTATCTGAGAGGATAAGGAGGAATTGGAGATAGGGATTGAGGCAGGGCGTCGCGGTGGACTTCTTATCCCCTCCTGGCAACAGAGGCGTTGATCTTGGCGCAACGACAACGATGACGGCATCGGGCAGCGGCGAGCTCCGCCAGCGAGCTGTCTGTGTGCATGACGATGACGACAATGACCGTTTTGCGGATAACCCCATGTCGATCTTTGTTTCTTAACCCGCAGTCCTTTGCTGTCCCCACTTGTCAGTCATAGAAGAAAAAGAACTGGGCTGGTTACTGGGCTGTTGTGGGCTGCACAGGGGCGTCAGATAGGTGTAGGGGTGTTGGGCCACGGCCAGGTTTGGTTTTTATTTGTTCTATCTTTTTTCTATTTTCTGTTTTCTTATTCAGATTTGAATTTGATTTATATTTTGAACTTTTCTTTGCTAGACAATTTCAATAATACTAAAACATAGTTAGTATTATTCGTGAATTTTTTATTATATATAATCTTGTTATATTCCTTTTATTTTCTTAATATATGAAGCCCTTTTAATATTTGTAAAAGCTCTTCTTATTATTTTATTTTCCTCCTTTAGTTAGGGATTTCTTGAATGATATATTCTTATTTGCTTATCAACTTAACTTTAGTTGGTTCATATTTTGAATAGAAACTTTTATATGTGTAATGATCCTATACCATTATTTGATGCATGAAATATAAAAGACATTGATATAGTTATTACTACTTCCATTGATTTGGAATATGACAATGTATATATATTCTATTGTAATAAACAAAGAAGTTTAAGGTTTTGAATTATGAATATTTACCCTAGGGTTTAGGGTCTTTAATATACTTAGATTCCTTTATGGATATGAGTAAAGAATTATTAACTAAGCATATTGTCTTCTATTTGTGATATTTGATGACATCACCTTTTATAATAGAAAGTTATAATTAGAATGTTTTATAGAAAGAAATTGGTAAAAATATGCTTATAGGATTTGCTATAGGAAAATATTCCTATGAAGTGATATGGACATTAGATGATAGATCAACAACATGAGATGGATATTATGTTGATATGGGATTTAGAGTTGGTTGTTACCAATAATGTCTATTTTCCCTAATTTATAATTCTGGATTTTTAAATAAAGAATTCCTTTCCTAGATATACTACCTCTTCCTGTTCATCATCATGATTAACATGGTGAGCTTTACTCATTTAAATCTTCTTATTCATATATCATTCTTCTAAACCCATGGATGAATCCAATGAGTTTGATACTAAAATATTTTCATAACTTCTTCATATCCATGCTTGATTGCACCTACTATTCTACTGTTGATAGCCTTCCATCCAACAAATAGTTCCTTCAAACTCCACTCATAATCTTATTTAATCATTCATTAATAATGTATCTCTATTAGTTGTATGCATCCAAATACCTTTCTCTAAAGTTGAGTATCCTTTAAGATGAATAACACTACTTCTATAACTCTATGTTGTACTAGCTTTAATTGAATAATATCATCTATATGGTCTTTACTCCAAC
Organism: Avena sativa; assembly: GCA_916181665.1. Lineage (NCBI taxonomy): Eukaryota > Viridiplantae > Streptophyta > Magnoliopsida > Poales > Poaceae > Avena > Avena sativa. The sequence goes on from OV702280.1 coordinate 435,103,452, forward strand.
CCTAATTATTTATGTGGCTTGTAATGACTACTCTAAGATAACTTATCTCTACTAGGGTTTAATCATGTTTTATCCACCAATACCACTTATACATGACATAAGTACTCAATCTTGGTGAATAAGGCTTGATCATTATAATCTGTTGACCATTATGGTTTAGATTTCCAGTTGACTAAACAAGGCTCCATCAATTCAACATTACAGTTGTATTATAATTATCTTCTGTTTAGCTCTATTGTATTAAGAGATATAATTCATTAACTATACCTACTTGATTCAATAGGACTATTCCTGGTAACTATCTCCAGACTTCATCCTTGTAATATTCTTTTCTATCAAGGAGGTATTTAACTCCATCAATATCTTTTAGTTTGGATTCTTTTCAATCATTATTATCAAACAATTGACATCTGAAACTGGCATCACTATTCATCTTTTCTTAGTTGTTTCTTTATAGACCCTTATTTGTAAGTTGTGTTATGATCAAGTACTTGATAGCTTGAGAATGGATGAATCATTAGTTGATTTCTCAACATTGATGATCAACAGACATGGAAATATAACTCAACAGAAATGATAAGGATTGATATGGAATTAAAGATATATGGTGAATGATCTAAGCTTAGTTCCTTTCCTACTCCATAAGAAGTAGGGTTAGGTATCACCATGATACTCATGGTATATGCAGATGATATTAAGATATAGTTGCTACATTCTTATTATTTGTGTTATATCCTTAACTTGGTACTTATGAGTGATTATAATGAATACTATAATATGATCACCTAATGATCAAATATATTTCACATTGTATTAAGGTTTAACTTATAGTACATTTGATCTACCCTTAGATCAAATCTCCCTTACCCAAAATGAGGTTTTAGCAAAGGTCCTATTGAAACTTATCGCAGTCAACTTGATGATCTACTTCAATTCCATCAAGCTAAGAGAAGCTTCAATCACTTTGACAAGTTTTGTTTAAAAGTGCGAAAATTATTCGGATTTTCTATGCATGAATGCAATGCACACATCTGGGTTCAGCTTATTTCTAGGCTCTAATGCTGGGATGTTACAGACTCTCCCCATTAAAATAAACTTCGTCCTCGAAGTTCGCAAACTCTCACGTTTCGGAGTAAGAAATTTTTTTGTAGTGGTTGCTACATTCTCCCATTCATGATGACCTTAAATGGAATTAATTGGAGTATTCCATAACCCGATTAGATATCCTAATCCAATTCTTTTTATCTAAACATCAAACTTTATTACTATTTTAAGTACAGTTTAGAGGTCTCCTTAAAAAAAATTAAGTTTCTATATACCCGTGTTAGTAGTCAAAAGACTACCCTTCTATTCCTGTCATAGTATAGTTGATACTGGTATTCCTCCCAAGATTGGATTTGAACTCATTTAGTCCATACCCATTAGAATTCTTATTCTCTTCCTATGTCCAATTGGAAGTTCTCTATTATTTCTTAAGATTACTTAAGAGTTGTTTCTTTTTGGATTGGTCGGTTAAATGTATACTTTATCACCTTCAAGTTTAAACCTTCTCACGATTTTTCACTAATCTTCCATTATTACCTATAGTACTTTCTTCATCCTTCATTCATAATGTCTACTCTTCCCCTTAGATTTTACTAATAGTCTTTAAACTACATACATAGAGACCATTGGTTCTTAAACTCGAATATTGATCTCGGTTCAGCTTAAATTCTACCGGTTTAGGTTCTGATGAAAGATTATAAGGTGTATCCACACAATTCTGAATCTCCGAGGCTAATCTTTCAGCACTATATACCGTACTTACTATTGGATATTTTCGCTGGGTAGGTCTAACTTTGTGAAGCCTCTCGAAAGACGATCGCCTTTAAAAAAATTATACTTCTTGAGGTTTAACTTAACTTGGGCCAAATTTAATGCTCTTTATGCAACTTTTAAGATAATTTGATTAACTATGTCAACCAAATACTAGCTGCGGACAGAATACCGACTGTGGATCAGAATGCCGGCAAGGGATTAGGTACCCAAGGCGGAACATTCTGGTTGGTAGGTATTATCTTACAGTTTCCGACCTACGAGTTACATTCTCTCTGAGTTGTCAGAGCCTGAATACCCTTTTGGTTCCAAGGCATCTCCTGGGTACTTTTTCATGATACTTCCATGAACTTGATACAACTCTTCATTAACTTCTTAGCATCTTACCTACTTTGAATGAACTTTCAATTTATCATATATTGTTACTCCTTACATCTCCTACACCATGCTTTCTTCCTAAACTGGCCAAAAATGTGACTTATGTTCTATCTATTCCCCAAATGGTGTAAATACCCCTTCTATCATGCTACATCCTTCAAGTTAATCTTCCTTATGATCTTCAAAACTCGTCACTTCCTTACACGAATTTCCCGTTTCTATCTAGATCTATAACATCAAGTAATAACTGGGTGTTACATCATGCATTTGCACATCTAATTAAACTTCATGTACAGATCTAGTCAATCAAGAAGAATCAAAAAGATCCAAAAGTCAATAAACAACAAAACATATACCTTGTATCATACATAGGTTTTAGATAATTTACAAATGTACTGGATGTTCCCACGGTTTGTTCCAAACCTATTTACACAACTATCTTACAAGAACTTCTTGCTCTTGTGGATATATCCTCACTTATTGTGGCAAACCTATCAAACTACAATACGCATTACCCTCTATATACATTATTCAAGCCCTCATCCCTTGGGATGTCGTTTCTCTCTCACTTTCATCTTCCTCTAGTGCTTCCTGGAGTTCCGTCCATGATGACGTGAAGTCCTACGACTGCCTTCTGGAGCATAGGAGCATCCAGGAGGTACGTATTCTTGATTAGAAGTACCGAGACTGAGATTAGTCATTGAAAAATGACTAGAGTTAGCGTAATCTTCCACCGAATAGTCCGGGTTTTCTGACAACGCTTCCTCATAGTAAGTTGGTTCCTTAGCTTTTTCTTGGATCCAGTCATATATATTGGTATAGTAGCTATTGGAATAATCTTCTAAGTTGATCGGATTAGTATTACCCCCATATGGTCCATAAGGCTCTCTATGGTTATAGTTGATTTCTTCTTCAATACCTGTATCACAAGGTATAGGATTTACTATGGTTTTACCTTTAGATTATATTCCCCATCCATACTTGTTAGGCTCAGGTTTATTTGGAATAACTTTATTCCATTCCTGTTGTTCGGAATTATACTTGATCCATAGGTCTTCAGGTGGCTTGAAGTCATTCTGGTAATAGGCATAATTTTCCGAGTTTGGGTCATCAAATTCAGTTTCCTCAAACACTTCTCCTGAAGGTATGTATTTGGGATGCCTAGCTTCTTTATCTAACTTCTTCCTACGAGCCATTGCTTTATCAGGATCAGTAAAATCCTCAATGACCGTATCCAGATCCTGAACTAAGACTTGGTGAGTGTTATGATAAGTGTTTAGCAAAGACCGATAACGATCCATATACTCTACAGCTAGAGTAGGTTCAGCTTGGACTAAGGTAGAGTGATCTAACTCATGCTCTGAATTTGAGGCTTGATCATTATAATCTGTTGACCATTATGGTTTAGATTTCCAGTTGACTAAACAAGGCTCCATCAATTCAACATTACAATTGTATTATAATTATCTTCTGTTTAGCTCTATTGGATTAAGAGATATAATTCATTAACTATACCTACTTGATTCAATAGGACTATTCCTGGTAACTATCTCCAGACTTCATCCTTGTAATATTCTTTTCTATCAAGGAGGGATTTAACTCCATCAACTATCTTTTAGTTTGTATTCTTTTCAACCATTAAAACAATTAACATCTGAAATTGGCATCACTATTCATCTTTTCTTAGTTGTTTCTTTGTAGACCCTTTGTAAGATGTGTTATGATCAAGTACTTGATAGCTTGAGAATGGATGAATCAATAGTTGATTTCTCAACATTGATGATCAACAGACATGGAAATATAACTCAACAGAGATGATAAGGATTGATATGGAATTAAAGATATATTGTCAATGATCTAAGCTTAGTTCCTTTCCTACTCCATAAGAAGTAGGATTAGGTATCACCATGATACTCATGGTATATGTAGATGAGATTAAGATATAGTTGCTACATTATTATTATTTGTGTTATATCCTTAACTTGGTACTTATGAGTGATTGTAATGAATACTATAATATGATCACCTAATGATCAAATATATTTCACATTGTATTAAGGTTTAACTTATAGTACATTTGATCTACCCTTAGATCAAATCTCCCTTACCCAAAATGAGGTTTTAGCAAAGGTCCTATTGAAACTTATTGCAGTCAACTTGATGATCTACTTCAATTCCATCAAGCTAAGAGAAGCTTCAATCACTTTGACAAGTTTTGTTTAAAAGCGCGAAAATTATTCGGATTTTCTATGCATGAATGCAATGCACACATATGGGTTCAGCTTATTTCTAGGCTCTAATGTTGGTATGTTACACCTTATGTATTAAAAACGTCAAAAAATATAAAAATATTGGGGTTTCACGAACCTTCTGTTTTCATCACTTTTACCTATTCAAATACGGACTCTGCAGATTCCTTTCCTCCTTCTCCTGGAAATTCCTTCTCACAAGGCAAAACACAAACTTCAATGGCAACATTAGTGTAAGTAAAAACAATAAACCTTTAGATACAAACTTCAACTGAAAACCCATCAAAACAAAAGCTTCTATAAGAGGCAAATGCAAATGACGGCATAAATCTGTCAAAACAGACCAACAGGTAAAAATTGATTTTTTTCGAAAACCTTATTTTGCTAAAATCAAAAAGTGCAGAACTAATGAAAGTTGGGAAACAACTTGGAGAACAAGCACAGAAAAATGCAACTCCATCCGAAGTACTGAGCTCCCTTACAAATTTTTACAATTCAGCACAAAAATCTGTCCCAGGACAGCCACTTTTCACAACTCCTCTACTTCACAAAAGTAGTTGAACTTGACACAAAAACCAAAACAAAGAGGATAAGGAGCAGTTATTACTGAGGTAATAACTTCCAAGACTCGACAAAACTCTTGGGTTATCTCCCAACAAGTACTTTTCTTTAATGCCTTTAGTTAGGCTTGAAACTTTCAAAGATGCTCACATAGGAGATATATATTTGAAGTGAAAGAGAGCATCAAGAAGAAAATACCCAACACATTTGAGTCTAACCCACTTCCTATGCATGGGGGCATCATGAGAAAACAAATTGTTGAAACAAAAAGCCACTAGCATAGGAAGACAAAACAGATGAAATTTCAAAGCTTTTAACATAAAACGGGGAAACTTAACATTATTGAGATGCATAGAACCATGTTTCCCTCTCTCATAATAACTTTCAGTAGCACGTTGAATAAATTTGACAATATAGCTGTCACTGGCAACAACTTTATCTTTAGAATAAGCATACTTACAGTCATCAAAGAGAGATCCAAGGTCATAAACCTGATCAATAGAAGCACGTTGTTCCATCCTGAAATCTTTATTAGGCAAGATATTTGCACAAGGAGCTTTAGCAAATTTGGAAAATTTAAACTCATAATAATCTCCATCAAACTTTGTTAAAACTTTCTCCTTCTTACAATCTATAATATCTCCACAGGTGTTCAAGAAAGGTCTGCCAAAAATGATAGGACAAGTTTTGCTAGATGCTGAGTTAAGCACTAGAAAATCAGCAGGATATTTAATCTTACCACATAGAACCTCCACATCTCTTACAATACCAATGGGGCAAATGGTTTCCTTTTTTGCAAGGTAAATAACTACATCAATGGCATCAAGCTCACAAGGACCAATCTCATGCATAATTTCCCTGTAAAGCTCATAAGGAATAGCACTAGAACTAGCACTAATATCACATAAACCATAGTAGTAATGATCACCAATTTTAACAGAAAGCACAGGAACACTAGTTTTTCTAGCTTTACTAGGATGAGAGATAATATTAGAAGCGTCTTCACAGAAGACAATGTGCTCATCCTCTATATTTCTAGTGACAATGTCTTTCACAATAGCTACCACAGGTTCAACATTCAATTTCTCATCAGGTTCCACAGTTTTCATTGTACCTTTTTTATTTGCACTAATAATCATAGAATACTCCTTTACCTTAGCTGGGAAAGGAACTTTCTCAACATGAGGTTCAGGCACAATATGATTAGTAGTACAAACTTGAGTACTTCTAACAGGAACATGACTAACAACATCTTTATAAGGATCATGGTACTTATTCCACTTATTCGTGGGAATTTCTATGTAAGAGGCAAAGGCCTTAAAACAGTTGGCAATACTTTGGAAATCAAGACCAAACTCATTACTAATATCACGGAAGTCATCAGTTCCCATAAAATATTTAATGCATTCACAATCATAGTTTATACCTGACTTTCTTCCTTTGTCATTCTCCCAAGCTTCAGTGTTCTCTTGAATACGGTCTAGTAGATTCCATTTAGCTTCTTCCTTCATACGTGTGAATGATCCAGCACAAGAAGCGTTTAGTAAATCTTTATCATGAAGAGAAAGTCTAGCATAAAAGTTATTGATAATAATATTGTTAGGGAGTTCATGAATATGACATTTAAGCATTAGTAACTTCAATCTCCCCCAAGATTGAGTTGTACTCTCTCCATAACGAGGCCAAAAGTTATATATAAGATTTCTATCCTTATGAATCTCACTGGGAGGATAAAATTTAGAAAAAAAGAGAGATGACATTTCCTCCCATTCCATGGATTGTTCATTCTTCAGCAGCTTATACCATTTTTCAGATCTCCCTTTCAAATATATGGAGAGTAACTTCTTATTCACATGTTTAGTTGTGATACCTGCACACTTAAACAACCCACATAATTCATGGATAAAAAACAAGTGATCACCAGGATGGACAGTTCCACCCCCTAAATAATAATTATCCATAACACGATCAACAATACTTGTAGGTATCTTAAAAGGATCTATCTCAACAGGTGGTGGTTCATCTACTACCCTAGAAGTGGTAGTAGTTTTCCCAGACAGGAAACCAAGTGGGTTATCCATATTGGAAACAAAGCAACAAGCAGTAACAAAAGCAATACTCACAGTAGAAGTTTCTCTTACCAGTTCCACTCTTCAATAGTGCTTCACTTCCCGGCAATGGCGCTAGAAAATAGTCTTGATGACCCACAAGTATAGGGGGTGTATCGTAGTACTTTCTATAAATGGGAGTGTCTATCCCAACGATGAGCAAAAGGTGCTGAACAGTGGTATGGAGCAGGAACTTTCTGCAAATACTTAGCAAACGGATTTTTAGTAGTTTTCTGATAAGGCAACAAAACAAAGAGCAAGTAATAAAGACAACGAACAAATGGAGCAAGTGGCCCAATCCTTTCTTATCAAAACACAAGCCAGTAAATACTTATAAGGACCAAACGTTCTCGAGAACACATGGGAATTCTGTCAAGTGCTTTCGCTCCAAATAGCTGAGTACTCTTCTCTGGTGTTGTAAGTGTTGTGTGGGTGAACCTGTGCTAACATACCGACCTTACTTGGACTAATACATACTTGTGATTAAATCCCCTGCAAACATCCGTAACTATAGGAAAGTAATTAAGATATAAATCTAACCACAGCCTTAAACTCTGAGATCCTATGCTCCCTTGTGCAAAGGTGTTCTAACGGGGGTTCAGGTTTCTGTCACTCCGGCAACCCCACAGTTAGTAGCCAAATACACAATGCATCCCCCTAGGCCCATAAATAGTGAAGTATCATGTAGTCGACGTTCACATGACACCACTAGAAGAATAGCACCACAACTTAAATACTAAACCATTGAATAATAACTCAACACCAATCCACTAATAACAACATGACTTCTCCCATGTCCTCAAGAACTAAACGAACTACTCACAAGACATCATATGGATCAAGATCAAAGATGATTTGATAATGGATAACAATCTGAACATAAACAATAATCCAATGGTTCCACTCACAAGCATCAACTACAATAGTAATCAACACCGGAAAAGTTTCCCCTAAGAACTAAAGCAATATCCAACATGATTTTTATAGCGGGATGGAGTGGTGATGATGGTGCTGGTGGAGATGATGGTGTGGATGATGATGATGATGATGATCCTGATGAAGCCTAGCTTGACGATGGTGTTGATGGCGATGATCTCCCCTCTCTGGGAAGGAATTCCCCCAACAGAAATCTGTCTGCCAGAGAGATCTTTCTCTCTCGGTGTTTTCCGCCCCGTGAAGGCGGCGGAAATCTATCTGTGGTCGCTCCCCTGGTGTTAGGGTTCCATAGGGAAGATATAGGTGAAAGGGCGGAGCTGGGAGCCAGGCAGGTGGGCCACACCTGCCCTAGGCGCGGCCTAGGGTGGACTCGTGCCTAGGGGGTGTGGGCCCCATGTGGCCCTTCTTCGCCTCCCCTTCTGGCTTCCTCTGTCTTCTGGGAAAATATTATTTTCCCATATTTTTCTGGTATTTTTCTGATCTTCGCGAAATTGCATCAAAACGCCTTTTTTTCCATCAGAATCCAGACTTCGGCAGTTCATCCTCCAAGAATCATCCAACATGCATAAACAGATGAAAAGACATAAGTGATACCTCATAATAATACATATATCAATAAATAAAGGTAAATTATGATATAGAATGGTGATGCAAATTGGGCGTACATAGATTTCTTTTACAAATAAGTAGGTTGGCATCGTGAGCCTGTTCACTGTCAATGATTAGTTTATTTAGCTCATTAATACGTCGTAAATGTATCTATAATTTTTATGCCCCTTGCTTGTTTTGTATCAACTTTCTTATGTTTTGTCTACACTTTGAGGTATTTTTATATATTTTTCGAAACTAACCTATTGACAAGATGTCGCAGTGCCAGTTGCCTGTTTTCTGCTGTTTTTGTTTTCAGAATAGCTACTCTAGTAAAGAAATATTCTTGAAATTGTACGGGACAAAAGCCAAAGTCAATATTTGACCAGAAGGAACACGGAGTCCGGAGAGGAGACGAAGTGGGGCCACGAGGCGGCCACACCATGTAGTGGCACAGCCAGGGGTGGTGCTACCAGGTGGTGTGGGCCCCTCGGGCGCCCACCGACCTCGCCCTTCCGCCTATATAAAGCCCTCGATGCAGAAACCCTAGATCATCCAGCTTCAATCCACGAAAATTTCCGTAGCACCGCCGCCACCGAAGAGGAGATTTAGGGGATAGAAGTCTCTATTCCGGCACCCTGCCGGGACGAGGAATTGCCCCTGGAGCCATCTCCATCGACTCCATCGCCATCTGCATCACTGTTGCTGACTCCCATGATGAGGAGGGAGTAGTTCTCCCTCGAGGCTAAGGGCTCTACCAGTAGCTATGTGTTTATCTCTCTCTATGCGTGATCTTATTGTGATCATAAGCTTTGTAATCAAGTAGATCTACTCTGCTACTCAAGTGCTTTAATTGTCGTAATCTCTGCTTATCCCACATGTGTAAAGTTGACAGTGTGCGCACCGCGTGACACTTAGGCTAAAGATTATAGAAATACTTATCATGAGTAATATTTTGAGTTGGATGTCTCTATGAAATTGTAGTGTTTGTTGAAACCATCTAGCGCTGAAGGTGATAGTGTGGGGTTACCTAGATGGGAAATGTGAACTTTAAGGAGAGCTTTTGTAGTCCTACCGTGGATTGGACTTATCCAACGTAGAGTAGTTCAGAGTAGCATAATGAAGAGAATATATTTATATGAGAGTGTCCACTAGTGAAAGTATGATCTCTAGGCCTTGTTTCTAAGCATTAAAGCACTGTTTGCAATCAGTCCTGCTACATGTTTGCTTGCTGCCATATTTATTTCAGATTGCAATTACCACTTATAATCATGCATACTACTTGTATTTCACTATCTCTTCGCCGAACTAGTGCACCTATATACGTGACAAGTGTATTCGGTGTGTTGGGGACACAAGAGACTTCTTGTATCTTGATTGCATGGTTGTTTGAGAGAGATACCTTTGACCACTTCCATTAATTGTGGGATGACACGATCACATGCTCTGCCGAGTCCACGGTTAGGAGTTTACAGTTAGCTTGTACTCAAAAAGTATAAGAGAAATAAGAGAATCAGAAAACACTACAAGTTTTGCACACATCACAAATTCGAAGTCCCCACTCTCGTGTTCATCTAAACCTCTCTCGCTCATTCTCCGTGGGATTCGCTTGTAGGCAACAACATCTCCATCCTAAATTAATTACAGTACTCAAATTTGTCTGAATATGCATATATCTAGACTATGTTTTAGTGTAGATGTACATGATAATCCAAAACATATATCTAGACGATATTTTAGTGTAATATACACGGGGTGTTCCATTAATTGCAATCGCGCCTTTTGCCCTTTTTTTTCTTTGACGCACTTCGTGTGTCTGTACCGCACGCAAGCTCTAGCCGGCCGCGCGCAAGGTTCCAAGAAACCTCATTAATGGCCGAGCCCGTACCATATCACGGACGCGGATACACACACAGACATATCACGCGCGCCTCGCTCGACTCTGCATCCATCGATCATCGCTGCTGCCATTTGCAGACTTGCGGTGTCTCAGTCTCACTCGGCTCTGCTCCCATGGCCATGGCCTCATTGCCATTGGGCGGCGCCCACCTCGCCCTCCTCGCCACCCTCGTCTTCCTCGCGCTCACCGCCGGCGCGCGCGTGGGCAGCCATGGCGACGAGCCTGCTGCCACGGGTGCGGCGGTGACGATGGCCACCAGCAGGCAGTCCTTCGAGACCCTGAGATTTGCGCCCGTCCCTCCGTCGGCCCCGACGGAGGACTACGAGTACCACTCCATCGGCTGTCAACCAGGAGGATACGACGGCTGTCGGGGGCGCCGTAAGCGGGCATCGCCGGACGTCTGCCGTGCGGGCGGCTGCGCCTATCTTCCATGAGTGCTTCCATGCTCTACTGGCAAAGAGCGATCTGACCGAATTGCTGTAAGCCTGTAACGAATCTCATTCCAGTGGAGAATGGAAGCATTTTTCTTACTACCAAGATCTGTTCTTATTATTATGTTGGTCTTCAATCAGGGATGGATTTTATTATTATGTTGGTCTTCAATCGATTTGAGATGATCATTGGATAGTCATAACAAATAAGCAAATTACAGATTCCCCTCCCAGGACCTGCAGTCCTGCCGACACACATAGGCCGTAGATTTCCCAACGGGTATAGAAGAGCCCACCAAACATGCCACAAACACACAAATTGGTACTCACGGTGCAGGGCCGTCCTCTCAGAATTGGGCACCCTTCTTGCAGTCAAACAGTCGAACTACTACATGATAAATTCTTATGAAATTTTCCCCTCTTCTTCTTAACTTCAAGAGATTAATCTCACAATGGCATACGAAACTGAGAACACACACACATAGTGCTAGCTGTAATGAAAATGGAAAAAAAATACCGTAGCAACTATTCTCATCTAAGTTGGGCTAGCCTCTTTCTAGGATTCCATACCTTGGGCCTTTATGTTCATAACGAAACTATGCTTGCATTTGGTACTCATGGGCATTAAATATCCATGTCTCGACAAAACAGATTACGGTTTTGGAACACGTTCGGACAAGAATCAATACATATGTATGTTACATATGGCTCCAAAGAGTGGGAGGGATACCATCTAAGTGCCATCAATTGCAACTACCTTTTTCGACTTCCATTGGACCTCACAACTCTGATACCTAACGGAAACATGCGACGTCAAACTATAAGTTGTGGCAGGCATTTGTTCAAACCATGAGAATTCATCTTAGTATCCGCAAATTCATATAAAACTTCATCAAGTGAAATAATCAAAGCCATAGGTGAGCACCCACTATAGAAAGAACAAAGTTTGGTAAGAAAATGCTTATGTTATCCATGAAAGTTGTTGACTAGTTCCAATCTAGGGTTCTAGGAGGTTGCTACGCCACCGACGTCACTCTAAATAAGGTATCATGTGGTTCCAATTGAAATTGTATATAAGCTCTATGCAATGCATACCTAAATCACATGTGAGTTATCTTCGGCGTGGATATTATGTCATATGAAAGCTATAAATGTACGAGTCTCGACCAGGGGCGTATCCAGTGGGGGTTCCATGGGTGCCATGGCACCCCCTAAGAATTGCATATTCTTTGGATCTTGTGTCAATTAGCCTAATTCTATGTATCAAAAACATATATATATATATACATGATATTTAAGCTACAAAATTGAGCTTGGCACCCCCTCTGATGTAATCCTACATCCGCCACTGGTCTCGACCTAAAAAGATTCAGTTATGGTACATCATGTGTTTACGTAAAACATGTCCAAAACGCAGGAAAGCTACTATCTAAATGCCGCCAGTTGAAATCTACCACAAGAGGTATAGATCATTGAGTCCAAACAAATGTGGAAGCATGGATCTCGGGATGTGGCCATACTAATCACTTGGATACATTAAATGTGGGCCTTTACTTGAATAACTTTGTCGGAAAAAATTACTTGAACAAAAAATGCTAAGTATTACTCTCACCCCCCCCCCCCCCTCTTCTCTTCGTTCCTTTTTATTAGTAGTTTTCCAAAGTCAGATGTTTTTATCTCTGACAAATTTTACAAAAAAATTCTATCAGTATCTACAACACTAGCGAGTTGCCTCCTACGGGCGTCAAGTTAAGGCACTATGTTGACCTACGCAGACCTAGCTTCCACTAGGTTCAGGAACAGAGGAGGAAGGAGGCGTATGGGCTCCCCTCCTCTTCCTCTCTCTCTCCTCCTCCTTGTCTCCTATTCGGTCATGAGATAAGAACAAGTACAATAGTGAGCTACAAGCCGGAGGTGGCGTGATGGCTCCCGGGCTCCATGGAGCTTGAGTTTTGAAGCTTCAAAAACTTGGATTTCAAATGCTTCAAAAAAAATCAGAAAAGAATATATGGATGCAACCAATTATGTGTTCTAAGAGTGTGTAAATTTTCATCTCAAGATACTTTGTATTTTGGCCTCATAAAAAAATAATAATTGAGTTTTTCTTGCCGATGAACAGTATTGAACAATACACTAAAGTGCAGATTTCGTCTTTTTGTGCTATTTTGTCTTTTTTGCTGAGCCCAAACTACATAGTATTTCGAGCTGAAAATAGAATACATGGTTGGCTACATACATATATTTTCCAGAATTTTTTAAGGCATTAAATTCAAATTTTTGAAATTTTTAAAAATAAAAAAACATAAAGAGCTATGTGGTGTCAGGGTTCCAATAGGGCTATTCGGCTACAAGTCTACTTACTTGACATCTTTTTGTCTATGTGAAGGAGAGACAAGGAAAAAGAGAAATAGTGGGCTATGCAAAAGTCAACTCTTCATGTGCTCCTAGATAAAAGCATTACGTGTGAGGAAAGAGAAAGAGAGAGTGTGAGTGTGAGGAAAAAAAACTAACCTTTTTTGAGAAAAATAACTAACTTAATAATCAATCTTAGAACCAATTCTATCTGCACAAAGCTGGTTTTTAATGACATGACAACTTTAATTATATAGCTACTAGCTAGACTATTGTTCTTGCTCTGGGACAAAATCCAGAAGTCCCTTCCATACAATTTGTAGTTCTATCCCCATGATTTTTCCTTGTTTCTTAAAACTAGATGCATGTCTTATCTTGCCCTGTTGCAGCCCATTAACTGTTTAACCCTACCAATAAATCACTACCCCAACCTTATCTCAACATCATTAACTCACGTAGGTAGTGCTAATTAACCCCCGCGCCTCCGTCTTTTGGCAGATTTCTGCGTGACATCGGTCGTTCATCAATGGCGCTAAAGGAAACCGTTTCGCCAAAGCTGCTTTGCCTGGATGGCTCTTGCCTACCCAAGCCCCGCTTTCGGCCCTGGATTCAGCGGCGACGAGAGCCGAGATTAATGAGTACTGGGAGGGAGTAATTGCTGCGCGCCGACGGCTTCTTATCGCGGCGCGCGCGCGCATGGACATCGATCGCTGCCATTTGCACCGGCTTAGCTAGCAGCGAACCACATCTGCTCTCCTCCTCCGCTAGCTCCGCTCCGACGGCGATGGCTTCCTTTGCCGCCTCGCGCCTCGCCCTCGTCGCCGGCCTCGCCTTTCTGATGCTGGCGGTGGCGCAGGCGGCGGTTGCGAGCCACGGCGCAGGCGGCGGCAAGCGAAGCCCCCCACCGATGCCTGCCGTCGCGCCGGCACTGGCGTCTTTCGAGTTCAAGAGCCTGCGCTTTGTGTCCGTCCCTCCGTCCAGCCCGTCCTTCACGCACGACGCGGACGTCGCCGACGTCAAGACCATGCCGCTGGCCGGCGGGCGCCGCCGCATGCGGAAATGACGGCCTCGCCGGCCGTGCTGCCATGCCGCGTGAGGGACTGGTGCTTCCATGTTCTACTAGACAAGAGAGAGACATTTGGTAGAGATCTTACCGTCGCTTTATTTGCCGTATCTCGCGGTAGAATTGTATGTTAGCATGTACAACTCTCTTTCAAGTGGAGAAGGGAAGCATTTGCTTATTGTCAAAAAATCGTTCTTCTTGTGCTGGTTTCGATCGGTTTGACGCATCTTGTTTTCTTTACTCACCTGCATATATGCCTTTGATCTTTTTGTGTCTTGAATCTTGAAATCAAGAAATGAACGATTTACTAAATATCTTAACAAAGTACATGTTTTCCAGCACTTGCAGACACGGGCCTAGGTGTCAAATTTTTTTTTAAAAAAATAAACTGAATAGCCTTCCCAAAATTATCACCGCCATAATTTGGTATTTGTTGTGTGAGGCAGTCAAAATGTTGTATTTAGTTGGTAATTTAGAACTAATGAAGTATCCAGGTTTTCCACTTCAAAGAGTTTTATCTTGTAGCCTGATAATAGCCGCAATATTCCAACTTCAAGACTCAAGAGAGCATTATCCATAAGAAGTGCTAACCTGTTTTTAATCAAAATTGGTTTATATATACAAAATGAAGTAACCTGTTTACAACAAGGTAATGGGGTAACTAAACCCACAAACGCATAAAACCCCGAAACAACTGGATAATACAACCAATGTCAAAAGCCTCACAATTCTCGCCAAAGTTGTAGACAAACATGTCATGGTTGCACTACAATATCGCTTTCGTTGGCGACGGACAACACCAAAAAATTCACCCACTAAAGTTGAATCACACCAAAGCAACGCCAAACCAAGTGGCATCAAGAGGGAGTTGAAGCCAAAGGACATTTATACAAGATAACACCGTCCTCATCGTCTGGGCGATGTCACCCCGACACCAAAACCAAATGAAAAATATATCCTACACCGGGTGAGACGTGGAAATCGTGCCCCCTCCATCCCACATCGTCGGAATGGTGGCTGAAGATGGAGGGCAGAGGAGACTGGATCTAGGGGTGGCGACTAGGGTTTTGTTTCAACTTTGATTGTAACTTCTATACGTAATGCTAGCCCAAATAGACATGTAAAATACTCCGAGTTCTAGGAGGGTGCAACACGGCCAATCGCTATAAATAAGTAATCATTTGGTGCATAAGTGGAGTGCACCACAAGTAACTTTCGACGTATTGTCATTACTGAAGCTATGAATGTCCATGCCCCGACAAAAATAGATTCACTTTTGGAACAACGTCTGACAAGAATCGTTACGTATGTACGTTACAAACGGCCTCGGAGCGTGTGAGAGCTGCCATCTAAATTTCATCAATTGCAGTCCACCACTAGAGGTATAAATGTTCGACAAAAGTAGACTACCTTTTGTCGACCGGTACTTGGATATGCAACACACGCACACGTGGAGGCGCCATTGTATTTTCTCCCATGACACATTTATTCGAACTATAATAAGTCATCTGAACATCCACAATAATGTCCATTGCATTGAACAAAAAGTTGCTGAAATAAGTTTTGTATGCTTTTTAAAGATATTATACATACTTGGTAACATAGAAGTTTTTATGAAAATCCTAAAAGGGAGAGAAACAAAATTCTGAAGAAAAAAGTTCATGAAAATACTAAGAAGAAGAGAAACGGACTTCTAGAGAAAAATTAAGTTTATGAAAATCCTAAAAAGGAGAGAAATTAAATTCTGAAGAAAAGTGAAGTTTATGAAAATCCTATAAAGTGAGAGAAACGAAATTCTGAAGAAAAATAAAGTTGAGATCTTAAAAGGAGAGAAATAAAATTCTGACCAAAAATGAAGTTCATGAAAATACTAAAAGGAAGAGAAAAAAAAAGTTTTATGAAAATCCTAAAAAGGAGAGAAATAAAATTCTGAAGACAAGTGAAGTTTATGAAAATCCTATATAAAGTGAGAGAAAGAAAATTCTGAAGAAAACTAAAGTTGAGTCTTCAGAATTTGGTTCCTCTCCTTTTATTATAGAAGTTTCAGTGTTGCCCAAGTATGTACTCATCCGGAGTAGAACTTCTGGGTTGAAGAGAGAAAACCATGTCATGATGTCACGCTTCTGGAACGAACTCATCAAGAAATGTCGGTGCTGCTGAGACGGTCTGAGGAGTCTCAAGCCATGGTGAGAGAACACTCTGCTTCACTCACGGTACAGTTCTCGGAAGCAATGGGCTTGGCTGTATCAGTGTACCATAGGTGGTTCTTCCTTCCCCGAGCTACTAAGGTCTCCAAGATCCAAGAACCTGTACAAATTATGTATTTCAACATGATGACCCTGTCATTTTGTTCGTCTTCAACAAGCATCAGAAGTGGTTTCGCCGAGTGATGGAGTGATGGCTTTGCACTTTGGAATGGAGCCTATCCGAGGAATACACGACGACCAATCGTGTGGATGTTGTCATACAGAAACACAACTGTTATCCTGGTATCATTCCTTTACACTGAAAATTGAGCTTCGGTTATCTCTTTCCTAGGCTCTTCTGTCAACGATTACCAGAATCACTTGCTGCTTTCTACTATGCCAAAAAAAAATATCAGCAAGTTATTACATGCCTCAACCACATCGGTGATACTGTTGTGAGGATTACAAGTGGTGAAGCATTTACTTTATTATTACTGCTAGGGAATACATCTTTGATAATTTAAGATACTACTATACAACAACATATCAGCTACACCTACAAGGACTGATCCAAGAAACAGATCAGCATTTTCGCTCAAAGTGTAGAATTTCTGCTGGTTTAAGTACATCCCCAGTTGTCAGAAACAAGTAAAAAGTAGTACAAAGCTTTCTGCCACTTGTCTCCCTTGCCAAGCAAAAAACTTGGACTCGCATAGCCAGCACGAGTGAAGGATCAAATCCCCGTGAGCATATCAGCAGAACCGCAAGGCGTGTTCGAGTTCCTTCTCATCGGCACAGTCGTAACCCAACTGATAAGCACGAGCTGTTCATAGAAACAAAACATGAATCAGTACTCGATGCGCTGTAAAGATGAACGAACATCTCCATTTTAAGTAGACCCTAAGAGGACATCCTTGAATGGTGTTACTCTGTCAGATAATTAGAACGCTGAAAGTAAGCACAAAAATGCATTTACATTTACCTTACAGGAGGCTATCTACCACTACCAGTATTCAGTTGATTATATACAGAAATATGGATACAGGAATTGTTACTGTGTATAAGCACATTTGAAGATAACCAGATAAAACCTAGCCGTGCCATTATCTAACACTTCATAGCAGCAGAAGCAAACGTTTACATTTCTAACTGATCCAATTTAGAAATTCCACAGCTCTGTGTGATATCTCTGGAATCCATTGAAATTGCTCAAAGCTACTTTGCTCATAATCTCCCTTAACAACTCCATAATATTTAAATTTGCTCTTAGAATCATATGCAACATGCATGATGGAGGAAAAAAATACTCCGCAAATAAAGCTCGAACTAGTACCAAATCGTCCAGATCCCATGAATGGCTCTGCTTCATCAGTCACACCACCTTGCTGCTGATCCTAAAATTGCAAACAAGCAAAGCTTAGTGACAGGTACAAGATCAGACAGAAATTCAAACAGAACTGAAGAACTGTTGGCATCATAAGTGGCGATTATAGAGAATTAGTCCCTCTGGCAAGATCATTTTGATAACGTAACATTGCTAAATTTCGGATACAAAAAGATAATATATGACATGCACCGGGACTTACAGTATCACAAGTATCCCATTCATCATCAGGACATAAAAATCTCTCAAAGCAGTGGCCAGATATCGTACAGACAAGTAGCCCACTAGATTGGTCCAAGACAAATTCTCGGCAGGCATCATCGCAGACTGCAAACAGCAGAAACAAACCATTTCAGGCTTACACAATTTACATGTGACCAGACAGCAGAAACTTCTTCTGTGCAATGAAAAGTAACCCAAAGTCTTAAAAAGACAGTGAGAAGAAATTTGAACATATACATACCATGCACACGACCAGTCTTCTCACAGATATAAGCATCACCAATCTGGGTGTACAAGCAAGTACTTCCTGAACAAGAATGCCCCTTGACTGAATCATCAGTAAGGCCTCTTCTGCTTTTCCAACTAGACACCTGATCAGCTACTGTCTTATCAAGAATAACCTTGTCGTCATTGACCTTTAAAATCCAAACAAGAAATAATCAGTTTTGGCCAACAAAAGATATTTTTTTCAGGAGAGTCAACTACAAGATAGATCGACGGAAATAAAAATTACAACACTAGAAACTCAATATGCAAAGTATGATGGAGCTACATATTAATTCAAATTTTCAGTGTTACAGATTAAGGGGGCATTTTCCACAGAACTACAGGTGTTTGATGGGTCCAACTTTGGAACCTTCCTGTGCACACATAAAATGGTTGTGCCAAGTTGCCAATCCACTCATGAAAATGAAAGAACTCAGATTTGAATAGATTGGGACTTATTTTGAGAGGTTTGCTTGTTGGCCTGGGACATCAGGGTTGTTTGTAATTTCAGTCCATGCTAAAAGCTTCACTTCTGTGATTAGAAAAGGCCACTAATTATGTAGTACAGTGGAATCGTTCATCATCCGTAATTCCTCCAAAGCCTGTGCACTGAACTATTTTTGTGAAATTTACACATAAATAAAGAGATGAGACAAAAGTGTAAAAGTAGTGATTACTTCTGAGGGAATGGGAGCTTGACTCCTTTTTGCAGCCTGCATCTGGATGTAGTACTCTTTGAATTCAGTAGGGGTATACCTCACGAATTCAACCATATCTTCTCTATCTTGCTGGGATTATGAACAGTAACATCATTAGTAAGTTCATATGTTATGATGTGATGAAAATGGAATATTTGGTTTCTATGACTAGATAAAACAGAATATTCAGTTATTTACATTCAACTGCTTATGTACATATGTCTATTCTGGAAAAGTGTAGTTCAAAAATATACCGCATTTTTTGCAATAAACTAAATGGATATAGCTTGTGAAATCCGAAGCTAATTTCTGCAATTTGATTGTTAATATGCATGGCCTCAGTGGGGTGGAATTAGATGTAAGTGAAAAAAAAAAACAGATGGGATCACCTGAATATAGAGGTTCTTCCAAGCGCAGTCCCTAAGTTTAGCGTTAGAGGTAGCATTAGAGGACAGGCCCCACCTCATACAATACCTTGCAAAATGGGAAAGGGATAAAAAATGTTAGTCAGTGTCGAATTGCATGGAATGCAAAAATTGATAAAAGGAGAAATCTTTAGCAAACTTACAAACGGCGCCAAAGGGTTTCGTCAGATGCAGCGGCGTTCATGAAGCGGCACACCAGGGCACACGAGATGAGGTCCTCTGAAGAGAGGAACTTGAAGATCTGCAGGAAAAGTTCCACGGGGATATTTGTAAACATGCCCGTGTCGATCTGAGGATGCTCTGCAGTCAGAGCCTTCCCTTTCCCCTTCTCCCTCCTCGCCCTCTTCTGATGCTCATCCTCGCTGCTGCTGCCATCTCCGTCTGACTGAGGACTTTGCTTCCTCTTACCCTTGTTAAGAGCATCTATCACCGGCTTCTCCTTCTCCTCCCCGCCTTCCTCCTGCTGCTGCAACCGACTCCCAATCACGACCAGGCTCGCACACGGAAATCGAAAATCAAGGGAGGGATCTGCCTAGTGGACTTACATCGAGAGGATCTTCGTTGCTGGATCCGCAGAGGATCTCGAATTCGAGAAAGCTGGCGAGGCCGTCGACGTCTACGTCCTCCTCTTCCTCGCTGTCGCCGGCGCCGGCGCCGGCTTCGGGCTCGCCTGCTTCTTCCAGATCTGTATGAATTTCTTCGGGATCTGGAAGGGGATCGGGCTCTGCGGCCGCTGCGTCACCCGGGGCCTGTCCGTCGGCCATGCTCGTCTTCCTCTTCGCCGTCCGACTCGCCACCGACGGATCGCCGCTCCTCCCTTACCCTGGAGATATTGGTGCGGTTGGACGATGCCTGACGTGAGCCACCAGATCGCAGCTAGATGGGCCGAATCTTAGAAAGGCCCATTAAATGCAAAGCCCAATTATTGGTCAATCTGGCCCAATGGTATGCTTGTGAGGGCCCGTGTTTTATCATAGTCTCGGCTGATTTTTATTCTTTTCCAACAGGACTCTCGCACTAAAACAAACATATGAACGGTACAAAGCAGCTTAACATAAACGAAAATTATATAAAAAACCTTAAGAGATCATTTATTTTTAACCTTTAGACCGTATCGATGGTATGCCGCAACTGTCGCTCCTCCCTGAGTCAGCCTGAAGTTGTTGGTTGCGGATGGAAAGTCGCCGAACGGATAAAAAGACCATTGTCCCAAACATGAAGAAAGAAGGATGAACTGTCCATTAAACTCCATGAAGATCCAAAGATCACACAGCCAGAAGAAGTTCTCTGTCAATACCCAGATTTTTAATCTCAGATGCCTGTTATGCCGTATATCGCAATCCCAGGATTACCATTTTTGCGAGACATAACAGATTGGTACCATAGTTTATTATCCATTACAAACCAGAATAGTCTTACAAATAGTTGATCTCATGATCAAGTCTGATTACAATCAACACGGCGGAATATATAATAAAGGTAGTGTGGTCGAGGCTCCATCTTCAGGGTCACATACAATACTGACGATGGGAGATGATTCTTGTTATCGTAAGCGTTATGTTGTCCATCTTCCTCGTAGTCCCCTTCATAGTCTGGCCATGGAAATAGCCAGAGACAAAGCCATGGGTACTTCGAAGTACTCGCAAACTTTCACTAAAGCAGTAAGGCCATTCTATAGGATTCTTAAGCTCTAGGTTTGTTTGCCCCAAGCCAATTTTATTTTAACTAGTGTCTAGTTGTAAAACCTAACTTTAGTTGGCTAAGTTACTTAGGTGGGAACCTAGCTTCATTTCCAAAACTTGTGGGGTCAAGTCAAAGTCATCTTTCAAGTCACGGGTCATTTCGAAAAACATCTGACAACGAAACAGTATGGCTACCCAACTGTCCATAACCGCGGATGCGGCTATTCGAATAGTTTGACACTCTACAGAGGTGGTACACTTTCATCACAATATTCTATACATCCGTCAGGAACAATCCTGAATCATCATACTTAGTATGCGGATAATCAATCCTAACCTTTCAATTACACAACCTAGTATAGACATCTCCCCTATGAGTTTGCCCTCCCAACCATGACCATTTGTCATCTTGGGCACTACATAGGTGGACAGTCACATTCATAAGGTAGCCTCACCTCATTCCACGAGGGAAACCATACTAAGACATATAAACTTTCAGTCAAACCCTACCCAAATTCGGGTATTGTGGTTGTATGGTAAACGTTGGAATGGTATCACATCCGAACCTAACTATCAGTTTTTATCAAAGTCAAGTCACATACTTCATTCACCATCATCTTCAAGTCATTGTGTCCATAACACATGTCAAAGCATTTCAATAGAATGACTCATCATTCCAAGGTTTTCATAATCATTTGTTCACATCTAGTGATCAAGTTTAGATTAGCACTAGCATCTATCAAATAGGGGTGTGTGTCACTAGTTGTAGGGTACTAAGCTAGTGTATCTATCTTCCACAAGTTCCAAGCTTTAGGGAACACTTTCTCCTTTTCCACTAATCATCCAATTTATTAACTACTGAACAACTTTGCAAAAGGTAAAGCTTGCAAGTAAAACTGGGATTTGGTATAGTAAAAAGGGGTATCACATAGGCTTGCAAGTGGGACTTGCATGGTTTATCTTAGCTTACTGACTTAGATAGAATAGCTTGCCTTGGTTGGTAAGGTGGTCGAAGTTCTCTGCCTCTTCTTCGTAGAATTCTTCCTCATGGTAGCCCGGATTGATACTAGTGTCTATAAATAAATACGAAGTACACAATCACTAAATAATACTTAACTACTTCTATTTATTACCCAAGGGTCACACTAGATGATCTAGCATCATCTCTATTATTACAATAAAAGGGGATAGGATTTTATTTATCTTATTTTTAGGAAGGTAATTTCTACTCATTGAAAAGTTGCTTAAGATTTAATATTCTCCAAATTAAAAATATGGGATCATATTGACACATGTCATCACCACATACTCTAATACTTGGGAATATGATTTAAAAAGGTTAGCCTAATTTATAAAGTTTAACACTATTATTTAATAATATTTAAGTGGCTAAAAATGACTAGAAAGTCATTCTTTAGTTTTGATCCAGGACTACTATATGTAAGTATGTAAATTTTTACATATTCAGAAGGGTATTATCAAATGTGATTTTTGAGAGTTGGAATCAACTCAAAATCACTTATGGTTGATTTTAGAAAAATGTTTGAAATTGCAAAAGCTACTCGCTTGTTATTTTTACTGAGGATGATCCATAGTTTCAAACTGTTTGAATCCAAAGGGAGTGATTAGAGATTTTCATCTAATTTCAAATAAAATTGGATTCATTCAATTTGGTGCAGTGAATCTCTTTGAATTGATTTTTAAAGTTCACTATAGAAAAGGTTTTTGAATAAAAAGAAAAAGACTAGATTTGAATTACTGGGCTCGCGCGGGAAACGTTACTGGGATGGCCCAACTGCACAGCGCACACAGCGGGCTCACTCCGGCTGGTCCCACGCGTCAGCGGGTCATCTAACGTGAAACGGTATCGATCAATATTAGCCCTACGATTACAACATGATCTACAGTTTAGGTTCATCGTCTACGTCGCGGCGCTCCGGCGAGATTCTGACCTAGCGGCACGGCGAGGGTGGCTGTGGGCTTATTAGGGCTCCAGCTAGGGTCGGCGGTGCGAGCGAATGAGCTTGTCGACAACGGCGATTCGAATGGCGGTCATGAATGCTCCTGGGGTGGCTCCAATCGACGGCGCCTTTCCCTCACGGCAACGGCGGACTCCAATCAAATTCCGGCGACAGGGTTCGCCTTGCTCTAGGAACAGGTCAGAGGTGTTTCTAAGTGAGAGAGGAGTAGAATGGTGTGAATATTGAGGCTGGGGGTGGTCTCTATTTATACCCTCGAGGGTAAGGCAGTGCGACATGGCAAGGGATCACCGGCGACGTTGCTACAGGTCGAGCTAGGCATGGAGAAGGGCATGGGTCGACGCTGTTGGGTGTGGCGATCATCATGCGAGTGGTGGCTCGACAAGGGGCGGTCTCAGTTGGTCGGGCGACGTCGGCGCTCTGTATGGGTACGGCGGTGTTTGTCAGCGAGTACGGTGGTCAAAGGGGCGCGTGGTGACCAATGGGCATGTCTAGGCGGTGGCTGGTGATGTCACGGTTGCGAGTACGGGCTAAGAGGTCGAGTCACGACGTGTCTGCGTGAGGCGGTTGCGACGCTCCGTCGTGCTCTCGGCATGTCCGTGTCTTAAATGGGCGTGGCTGTTCCAGTGTCTCCGCGTCTCGCCATTGGTCGAGGGGTGGACAGAGAGGGGCGGTGAGGTCACGACTACTATCTAGACATCGCGAGCGAGTGAGGCGTGTGCTGTCCATGTCCGAGTGACATGGGGAGCTCGGGTACCACTTGCATTGATCAAGGCAGTGAAGGAGAATGGCTCAATTGCACGGCTGGGTACTGGGGTGATCGTGGGTGAGCTAGGGTAAAGATTTGGGATACAATGGATGAGCAATTGATTGATCACAAACGATAGATAGTTGGTAGTTGTACTGTGATCACCAAGTGTTCGATCAAATGGCCGCATGAACTAAATCATCACCAAATTCAATGATTTTTGGTGAGTGATATGATACTAATCTTGGTAGTCTCTGGGTTCAATGGTTTGCCAAGGGGTGTTGGTTTGAGTGGTTTCCCAAAAATAGCTATCTTGGTACATAAGATAGATTCAAATTTGAATTGCCTCTCAAAAGAGTTTAAAGATGTTTCTGCAAGGTTGGTGAGTTCCATTTGGTTTAGTGTCACTAGGTATAGCAAGGGGTGAAAATAAATGGGAAAGTTTCTGTTTGAGATTAGTTGCTAGAGATGCTCAAAGTGAGCTAGTGGTTAACTTGGGCAGAAATGACCATTAGGTCTTATGCTTTATATTTCCATTTTCTTTTGTTTTGATTTGATTTGATATTGACCTAGATGATATGGTTTTGATCTATAAACCATTTCTCATCATTTAAAACAATCAAACATGGCATTGCAAGCTTTCATACACTCACTCAATAAGATTTGAATTTAAGTAATAAGAGCTTTTGTTAACCCTAATCTTGATTACTTAGGGAATGGTCTTCATTAGTATTTTGGGGGTATTACAAACCTTCCCCCCTTAAACAGAATCTCGTCCCGAGATTCAGGAAAAACGAGGTACTAAAGAGATTTGGAAACTCCTTCCTCATGTAATCTTCGCGCTCCCAAGTGGCTTCTTCTTCAGTATGGTGGCTCCATTGGATTTTGAGAAACTTGATACTTCTGGTCTGGGTGGTCCGGAAAGCTTCTTATAAAATATAGATAGGTTCTTCACGATAGGTCAGGTCTGGGTTGATCTCCACATCTCTGTGATTGATATTCTTGAAAACTTCCATCGTTTATGGGACTTCTAAACACTTCGAAGTAACGAGACATGAAACACATCATGCACAGCTGACATCTCTTCTGGCAGTTCTATCTGATACGATACCTCTCCTCGGCAACTTAGAATCTTGAAGGGCCCAATGTATCTGGGGGCAAGCTTTCCTTTGAGTTGGAAATGATGCATTCCTTTCAAGGGTGATACTTTGAGATACACAAAATCTCCTACATTGAAGGCTAGATCTCGACGTCTCTTGTCGACATAACTTTTCTGTCTGGATTGGGCGGTCTTAAGGTGCTCACGGATCTTGTGAACTTTCTCTTCGGCTTCTCGTAGGATGTCGGGTCCGAAAATTTGGCTCTCTCCTACTTTCGTCAGTGGGGTACGACACTTCCTTCCATACATAAACTCAAATGGGGCCATCTGCAAACTGGCTTGGTAACTATTGTTGTATGAGAATTCTGCAAAAGGCAGACAGTCCTCCCATTTAGATCCATATTCCAACACACAAGCTCTCAACATATCTTCGAGTATCTAGTTTACTCGCTCCGTTTGTCCATCAGTATGAGGGTAATAAGTTGTGCTAAAATTCAGCTTGGTTCCTAATCCTTCTTGGACTTTCTTCCAAAATCTTGAGGTAAACTGGGTTCCTCGATCTGACACAATATTCTTGGGGATTCCATGCAAAATGACTATCCTAGCAATATACAACTCCGCTAGCTTCGAGCTCTGATAAGTGGTCTTGACCGGTAAGAAATGGGCTACTTTGGAAAGTCTATCCACTATGACCCAAATAGAATCATTTCCTCTACTAGATATAGGCAAACCGGTGATGAGATCCATTTCAACGGAATCCCATTTCCATTCTGGGGTCTGCAAAGGTTGCAAAAGTCCTGCGGGTCTCTGATGCTCCGCTTTGACTCGCTGTTAGATATCACATTTGGCTATGTAGCTTCCTACTTCTAACTTCATCTTATGCCACCAAAATTGCTTCTTCACATCCTGATACATCTTGGTTCCTCCCGGGTGGATGGAATAAAGAGTATCATGGGCTTCTTGCAAAATAGCTTGTTTCAACTTTGAATCTGCGGGCACACAAATTCGTCCTTTATACCACAGAACTCCTTCTTCTCTTCCATAAATCCGGGTACCTTTCCTGTACCGATACGACGTTTAATTCCATCAATACTGGCATTTCCTTTCTAGCTTCCTTGATCTGATCTATCAAGGTGGGTTGAAGTTCAATACTAGCTAGGAATCCTTCTCTAACTAGCTCTATTCTGAAATCTTCCAACTCCTTATGCAAACTTGGTTGCTCTTTCAGAATCATGGTGTTTAATCTACACGACAGTCTACTAAGAGCATCCGCTACCACATTGGCCTTGTCGGGGTGGTAGTGAATGTTAAGGTCATAATCCTTGATTAACTCTATCCATCTCCTTTGCCTCATATTCAACTCCTTCTGAGTAAAAATATACTTCAGGCTCTTGTGATCTGAGTAAATCTCACATCGATTACCCATAAGATAATGACGCCATGTCTTCAAGGCTAAAACAACGGCGGCTAACTCTAGGTCATGGGTGGGGTAATTCTGCTCATGTTGCTTCAGTTGTCGGGACATATATGATATCACTTTGCCTTCTTGCATCAACACACATCCGAGACCAATCTTGGATGCATCACAATACACATCAAAGGGTTTGGTGATATCAGGCATGATCAAAATTGGAGCTGAAATCAATCTCTTCTTGAGTTCTTGGAAACTCGCTTCACATTTGTCCGTCCATTCAAACTTCTAATCTTTCTTGAGTAACTGAGTCATCGGCCTATCAATGCTTGAAAATCCTTCAACAAACTTGTGGTAATATCCCGCTAATCCAAGAAATGCACGAACTTCAGTTTGAGTGGTTGGTGCTCTCCATTCCTCAACATCCTTAATCTTGGCGGGGTCGACCGCAACTCCTCCGGCTGACAAGATATGTCCTAGGAATCCTACTTCCTTTAACCAAAATTCACACTTGCTGAACTTGGCATACAACTGATGCTCTCTCAAGGTTCCAAGGATGGTTCTTAGGTGTTGTTCATGTTCTTCCTCCGATTTGGAATAGATTAGAATGTCATCGATGAAAACAATGACAAGCTTATCTAAGAAATTCATGAAAATCTTGTTCATGAAATAAGAGGGGGCACTGGTTAATCCAAAAGACATGACCTTGTACTCAAATACAATCCATATCGGGTCGTGAAAGCAGTCTTTAGAATATCTGTTGCACGAATTTTTAGTTGATGATAACCAGTTCTAAGATCAATCTTAGAGAATACTATGGCATCGGTCAACTGGTCAAACAAATCTTGTATCTTTGGCAAAGGTTACTTGTTCTTGATGGTGACATCATTCAACTTCCGATAATCCATACATAAACGGGTGGCATTGATGACCCACGAGTATAGGGGATCGCAACATTCTTCGAGGGTAGTATTACCAAATTTATTGATTCGACACAAAGGGAGCCAAAGAAAACTTGCAAGCCTTAACAACTGAGCTGTCAATTCAGCTGCACCTAGAAATAGTTCTTGCTCACAGAAGTTTATCAGTAGCAACAGTTTTGTAGTAGAAAACAGTAGGATATGAGTGTGGTAGGCATAGGGATGGATGGACGGGCGTTGCATGCATGAGTCTAAACATGTAACTTCAAAATCTAGGGCATTTGCAGATAAATAATATAAAGCATCCAAGTACTAAACAATCATAGGCATGTGCTCCATATATAGTCATGCGTGCTCACAATGAGAACTTGCACGACATCTTTTGTCCCGCCAGCCCATTGCAACGGGGCCTCAAGTGAACTACTGGCAATTAAGGCACTCCTTTTAATAGAGCACCAGAGCAAAGCATTAACACTCGTGAACAAATGTGATCCTCACATCACAGCCATCCCCTCTGGCTGTCCCAATTTCTGTCACTTCGGGGCCTTTGGATCCGGACAATTATATGTGTACACAACTTGTAGATAAGATCACAAACAGTACTATCATCAAGAATCATTAATAAGTTCAGATCTGAGATCATGGCACTCGGGCCCTAGTGACAAGCATTACGCACAACAAGTTGCAACAAAGTCATATAGCACTAATGGAGATACTAGGCACCATGCCCTAACAATCTTATTCGATTACATGATAGAACTCATCCAATCCCTACCATCCCCATAGCCTACAACGAGGGATTACTCACTCATGGATGAGGGAAACATGGATGGTTGATGGAGAGGCGTTGTTGATGATGATGGCGATGATCCTCTCCAAATTCCCCGTCCTGGCAGGGTGCCAGAACGGAGTTTCTGGTTCCTAATCGCGGTTTCTGGTGGTGGCAGCGCAGCGGAACTCTTTCTGGAAAATGTTGAACCCCTGAGTTTTTAGGTCAAGAGGCAACTTATAGGCGAAGAGGGAGGCCGAGGGGGTGCCTGAGGCGGCCACACCTCCTATAGGCACGGCCTGGGCCCACCCACGCGGCAGGGGGTGTGGGCCCCTCAGGCCTCCACTCTCTCTCGTATTCTGGCTCCGTGAGTCTTCTGGTGAAA
Organism: Avena sativa; assembly: GCA_916181665.1. NCBI lineage: Eukaryota > Viridiplantae > Streptophyta > Magnoliopsida > Poales > Poaceae > Avena > Avena sativa. Next base: position 435,132,008 of record OV702280.1, read on the forward strand.
TATGATTTTTGGCATATTTTCCGGGATTTTTCCTGATAGTTGATTTTTTGCACAAAAACTAGACACCAAGGTAATTCTGCTGTAAACAGCGTCAGTCCGTGTTAGTTGTATCCAAATCACACAAGTTTAGAGGAGAAACAATAGCAAAAGTGTTCGGGAAAATAGATACGTTTTGGACGTATCAGGCACCATCCTTCTTATCCATAAACAGAACAGGTGATCTCCATGGCGATGCACTGGGTTGAATCAGATATTTGCTAATCATGTCGTTAAGTTGATTTTTGAGCTCCACTAACTCAGATGGGTTCATACCATAGGGTCTCTGAGCTATGGGTCCAGTTCCAGGGAGTAGTTCAATGATAAACTCGATATCCCGATCTGGGGGCATACCGGGTAATTCATTTGGGAACACATGGGGTATTCATAGACTACTCTGACTTGGTCATGGGTTGGTTGGGATAAACTCTTGTTGCACTTGAATTGACGGGGCAAGGTCTCCGACACATGCTCAACTGATACTCCGGTGCTACTGGTCATGGTTATGGATTTCTTGGCACAATCTATGAGTCCTTGATGTTTCGACATCCAATCCATTCCTAGTACTACTTCCAAACCTTTTGTTCCGAGTACTATTAGATTGGCATAGAAATCTATTCCATGAATTCTGATAGGTACGGCCTTGCAAATTTTCCTAGCTTTGGTAGTTGAACCAGGTATTTGAACTATCATAACATGCTTCAAATTTGTTGGTTGAATCTTACTAGTGCATGCAAATTCTTTTGTAACAAATGAGTGCGATGCTCCATAATCAAACAACACTCTTGCAAGTACTGAATTAACAGAAAACATACCCGGAACAACATTGGCGCTTCCTGGGCTTCTTCAGCATTCATGAGGAACAGACGGCCAGCACGGTTGTTTGGGTTTCCTGGGGCGAATCTCTTTCTAGGTTGGACACGACGCTGCTGCTGGGCAGGTGCAGTAACATTGGGTGCTGCAGAAGTCTTCTTGGGGCACTCATTGGAGTAGTGACCCATCACTCCACACTCAAAGCAGGCGATTGTTGACGTCCTTTCCGGCAACAGGTATGGCATTACTTCATGTCCTTGGGGCAGTATTATTATTGCGGTTGGTGGGCCTCGGTGGTGCACGGTTGAATTTATTGGAGTTGCCATGGTTGTAGTGGTTGTTGCCTCCAGGTCTTAGGTTTCCTCCACTATGATTGGGAAAGTTTGGGCGAGACATAGGTGGCCTAGGGTTCCTTGGTGCAAATCCAGCAGACGAATTGGGGCGATACTTTGGGATATGGTGGGGTCCTGGTTGATGCATCATAAGACGCTTACGGTTTTCAGTAGCTTAGTTGATCTTTCCTTCCATCTGGATTGCTGAGTCAACTAAAGCTTCCAGATCAGCAAACGGGATATTGACTAACATCGTCTGCATCTCATCATGCAAACCATTCAGAAACCTCTCCTTCTTCTTGGCTTCAGTACCAATCTCATTAGGGGCATACCTAGACAGAGATAGAAATCTGTCATGGTACTCTACCACAATCATCCTTCTCTGCTTCAACTCTTTGAATTCATCCCTCATCCGCAGAATCAAACTCGGTGGCACATGGGTTCAATTGAACTTGAGTTTGAATTCATCCCAAGTCATCATTTGTCCTCCACTCATAGCACAGGTGCTATTCCACCATGCTCTTGCAGATCCAGCCAGATAGTGGGTGGCAAACAGTACTTTCTCAGCCTCCTCTACTCCGGCTACTTCCAAATTGTTCTCCATAGTCTGCAGCCAGTCATCGACATCTAAGGGCTCTTCTAACTTACTAAAGATAGGGGATTTATATTCTGAAAGTTCTTAAGTTTGGATCCATGATGATCCTGATTTCCAAGGCCTTGGTTGTCATGGGCTAGCTGAGCGATTTGTTGAAGAGTGGACAGATTGGCTTGACGTTTGGTCCTACCGGATTCTCGGTCGGCTACTAACATTTGCAAGATTTGGACCATCGGGTCTTGAGATGAGCTGCTCCCTCCACGAGGCATCTGAAGATTGAGATAGATCATGAGACAAGAGGGAAATTTTTCTAAGGTTTATATGGGTTTGGTTTTTAAAGCTTTTAAACTTTTGAGTAAGGCTAAGGTTTGAAAGCCAACAACTCATTCTCATTCATTTCAAAGGCACGCCATACAAGCAACACATTCCAAACAACACATCACCACAACAGATGGTTTTAAGAACCATTATGGAAAGCTACGATACAGTGGGACCAGATACAACTCACACCTACAATAGTGCTCAAGTACTACTACTCATCAGAACCGGTGGCTTCTTTATCATCAATGAAGGCACGGTCCTCATCATCAGTGTGGTACTCCTGGTCCATGTCCTCAAGGTAGTCATCATCATTACCGAGATACGAGTAGGGTTCTCCAAGAATATCTTTGTAACATCCCAAGATTAGCACCTAGAATTATAGAGGACACATGTTTGTGTATTGCATTCATGCATAAGAAAATCCAGAGAATTTCCGCGCAAGACTAAAGAAACCATAGAGGGATCGATATCTCTCTTGTTCTGATGGAAACATCAGGACAAGTGCGATGGATTTCGACATGAACACTACCGTAATTTTGTCTTTGAAGGGAAGATCATTCCGATATGAATATTTAATTGATAGATTATCAATTAGAAATTATATTACAATAAGCAATAAGGGGTGAACTCTTATTTATAAAAAGATATCACAATTACATGTCTCAAGTAATAAACAAAATTGAATGAATTGATTTATAACATTAAACAAGAATGGAATTCTTATTTATAAGTGAGATATACATATTTTAGATCTAAGGATAGTGGAATCCTTTATTATAGAATACAATATTTTAAGTGGTTACAATAAAAGAAAACTACTATAAAAAAATTGATATAAAAAAATGAATTACCTAAATAAATAACTAAAAAGATTTTTATTACAAGCAGATATAAATATTACATTGTCCTTGCGAATGCATTATAAAAGAAAAAGAAAACAAGTACACTTTGTTGAATAAAGTAAACAATACAATATTTCTTTACAAAATAAAAATGAATGAATAAAAAGAAATTCTTTTATTACAATTAGACAATGCTTATTACTTCACAAAAGAAAAAGTTAATTACAAAGGAATAAATTAAAATTTAAAACTAAAGTCATCTTCATCTTCTAAATCCACTCTTTATATTCCTGATTCTTGATCCCTGCAAAACATCATAAAAGATAAAAAAACAATAAAGAATAAAAGAAGGGTTAGTATATTATTTTTACTCTCAGATTGGACATACAAATGATATGCTTTGGCTCATCATTGAGTATGGGTTAAAAGGGCCACATAGGATCTGTTCTTATCAAATTTAGGCTTCAGCCTTGAGCATCATTAGCATGGAGTTAATATCCCACTTGGCAAACACCAAAAATAAAGATTATCTTAAGATAAGGTCAAGTCAGTCGAGCTGATCAACAAGGAAAAGATCTCAGCACTGAAACCTACACCAGGACAAGGTCCAGCAAGCTAGCAGCTTACACAACACATGCATAGCTTTGTGCTGTCAACACCACAAGCACATGGGCATCACAAGGAGTACAAAAGTAAGACCACAGCCGTAGCTGATAAGCTAGAGGAAGATCAGAGTTTCTCCACACACCACACTTAGCCAGAACTACACTTAGATCACTGGTTCATCCTCAGGAATAACACATGTTCTTTCTCATCACCACAAGATCACACATTCATTTCTTCACACCCTCACCAAACCCACCACCCAATCAGCATCTGATTGCTTATTTAAGCCATCCAAGAGGAGATCAAGTAGTAGAAGGAGGGGGAAAGGAGGCATATCACAGGAGAATAAGTAATCACAAGAATCCAGTTCTATAGGATCCAGAAGGACAAGGTCCAGGAGCACAAGATTCACATGTGTAGGCTGATTAAGAGCAAGGCAGTAGTATTAGAAAGAGCAAGCCAAGTAAGCAGTAAGGAGGAGCAGATCCAGAAGCATCCAGGAATAAGATCCACTAGGAACCACAAATCACATCATAGAAGCAGCAACAACAAAAGGTTGCTATACCACTCATCATGCATAGTATCTGTTTTTGTTCTATTTCACCATCATAAACAAGGGGATAAAGGGGGTTATTGCAAACCAATATCTAATCAACTACTCTGCAACTAGCACCTTTCTAGGAGAGTAGGAGAATAGTTTATCTCTCAGAATTGCATAGAAGTGCTATGCAAATTCATCATAGAGGGTCAAAGGCAACCAAGTAAGTATCTGTTCTTATCAAGACTTAGTGTCTCAGCCTTTGCATCATATACTGGAACATATTGCACACAAACAAAATTCAAGGGCTAGTGACCCTTAACCATGTAAAACTCATTTCAGAGTTAATTAGCCTCAGACCATGCATCATGGGCATTCAAGTCATAAATTCTCATCCAATCAATTCACACCAGTCACAATACCAACACATTTACCCTCACTTCTAGCAGCAAATTAACCAACAGATCCATATTGGTGTTGGTTCTTATCATTTTAAGCAAGCAAATCATTTGAAAAGCAAGCTCTCAGTGAGCATAGTGTTGCTATGCTAATTACATCTTAGAGCTAGAATAAGGCAACCACAGTATTTTCTCTAAAAGGAATCCAAGCCTCAGTCTTTTGCATCCTTGGCATTGGACTAGAAATTTAGCCAGAAAAGAAGCCAGAGAATATCTAATCATTTTCCTAAGTATAAACACTAGGAATCATTTGTAGATAGTTATCAACATATCACAAGCTTACCAATTATAACAAGTCCATGGCAATACATATATTTTTGAGAAGCAGATTTCTTGGATAAGAAAAAAGAAACCAAGGATCAAATATATAACTTCACTAGCACATGTGTCAAATATTAATATATTCACTAGCAACTGATAAGGAGAGTATCCATTTTCTACCATGAATTTCCAATCAGCATCCAGTTCAGCAGAATAAATCACTAACTCATCCCAAAATACTATTAGTAAACTAAGCTCACAACCACAGAACCACTAATCTAAGATTAGTACCATCAGAGCACTTGCCCATCCAGGTTCAGGAAAGAACGTTGTATCAAATCAATTTAAGCAAACACCTGTAGATCATCCCATGCCAAGAATAAATAAACAGCAACTTAGTACTTATTTATATCCGTTATATTCCAGGAAAAATCCTAGGTATGTTAAGAACAACATCACTGAACCATAGTATAGCACTCACCAACACTAGCAGCACAATCATTAACCAAATTAGCACTTGCTCATCCAAATATAGGAATTCTAGCTAGTAATCAATCAGCCACAAACAAACATAGCAGAATCATAGATTAGGGCCATCAGCACTAAAGTTGGTCACATGGAATCAAAAATCACTAAGGGTGCCGAGCACCTGTAGCGTTGGCTTAATGAAGACATGGATTATGTCACACCACCATAGAATCTATGGAAGCCCCCGATGCCTGGGTTGCGCCAACAGCGCCGTCCCGCATGCATCAGGAGAAGGAGACGCCAGGGTTGCGCCTGCGCACCTTTCCGCTGGCGTCGAGCTGAGTCCAGGCCGATGAAGAGCTCCACAAGACCACCGGTACACGACGACCCCAACACCGAACCCTAGTACTAGGAGATGAGAGGGGGCGAGCTCAGAAAGGCTTCAGGGCCAAATCGAATCAGAGGACCCAATTTTCCAGGCGGCGACGGAGCTTCCATGGCCGGCAGCGGCGACCGAAGTGGCAGCGTTCGCCGGAATCGAGCCAGAGAGGGAGGGCGACATCCACATCGCCTGAGAGAGGACAAGCAGCGAAGAAGGAGATAGGGTCGGGGTCGGGGTCAACCGAACCATAGAACCAGGCCAAGTGGTATAGCCCAACCCAGTGGGCTGGGCTACCTAATGGGCCCAAATTTATGAAGAAAAACAGATCTTACAAATAAATAATAAAAGATAAAATGGAAATTTACCAAAATATCATCTAAACCTTTTGAGCTCTAGAAAATTATAAAAAAAATCCTAACAATATATAAATAATATATGTAAATTATCATAAAAATAAGATCTACTTAATAAAAATATAATTTTAATTGTTTTAAATAAATATAAAGTAAATAATTGTTACCACCATTAAATCCTAAATGAAATTCTGTGAAATAACAAAAAAACCTAAAAATAAATAAAAAATCATTTTTGTGTATCAAAATAACTCTACTATTTTATAAAAATACTAACTTAGAGTTTTACAAATAAAACATAAAGAATATATTTAAAGGCACTTAATTCTTTAATGAATTTTATAAAAATAAAGATAATACTTAAAAATAAATAAAATTCATTTTTAAGGTCTTGAATAAATATATTACACTAGAAAAATATTAAATATATTATAGGAAAGTCCTTAATATTTTAAATAATAAATCCTTACCTAATACCTATTTTGTGAATTCTTTAAAAACAATTCTTAAGTAAGAAATAATCACAATTCTTATAAAACCTTGAGCAATTAATGTCTTAGTACTAATTCCAAAACCATCACTTGAATTCATAATCAAACTTAAGTATAACTTTTAACTTTAAAATATTCTTTTAAAAATCTTACTAAGAATCCTTTTAAATAAACATTGGGTATCACCCATTTATATAATATGGTGAATAATCATTATATTTTAAGCACTATTAACATAACTTTAAATTCTAACAAATTACTAAGACCATCTAATTATGATTCCATTAAATAAATACATATTCCTTTCATAATAGCAAAACAAATTTAATCTAATCATTCACTTAAATAGAAAGTGAATAATTCCACACCTTAGTTATACCTATCATAAATCTAAAACTTGGGAAGAATTAAAATATATTACATTTTAAGTTTACTTAACCTTTTAAAGTTAACTTTAGTCTCAAAGGCTTATAAACATTATGTCTAATAAAATACTTATGTTTTTATAGTTAACTTTGGTCTATTTCAATCAAGACATAATGCATCTCAAGTCCAGACTATTCAAGCAAGCATAAACAACATCAATCACATTCTATCCAACATATATTCTAAAAGCTATTAGGGTTGCTTAAACCTTAGGAAGGAAATCTTTTCTTCAAATGTTATTCTTTTTGCCACTTTAAACAATAAGCTCATAATAAGTTCTTCAATTCTTAACAACTCAATCCCAAAGATGTTTATCAATAGTCACCAGATGACAATTAACCATAATCACATAAATTTATACTTTACTTGTATATTTTGAATTGTTAACACTTAAGTTCCTTATAAAGGTCATTACTTATAAAGTAAAATTGGAAGATAAACCAACTCTTAAAAGAATCACTTGAATTCACTTCACTCAAAGTATTAGGGATTCACTTTGGGAGTTTTACAAAAATGCATAGCATTACTTATGCATAACTGCATATTGCTTCTTTAAACATTAGTCCTTACCGGACCAATGATGCAGATTCAGATATTGGATCTTATGTCGTCTCGAAGACCATGAGTGCATAATCTTGCAATCACAAAAGGCTAGTTCACACTTGCTCATGTCCTTTGATTATTTTCTGTAAAGTATTTTACAAATCCAGTGCTGTCATCACCTGCATTTGAAAAAAGGTCAGAAAACACTATTTTCATAATAATGTGATTATAGGTTATTTACCATGAGGTAATAACCTACTATAAGAGTTCCGGTGGTAAAGGAACATATTACCTAGGACTTAACAACCAATGTCTCCAGTGATTCTTGCGTCGTATATTACGCGTTGACCATGAGATTTGGAATGGGACGGAGAAGTCAGTTGTATCTTTTCCCTCTTGCATGGAGCTGGATGTGCGGGTCGTGGCTGTTATCACTCGTAGCGTGCATATTATTTATGGTAATTTGTAGAGGATATGCAGCATATGGGTGGGAGCCCTCAACGTCCCACGATAGTTCCAGCATCTGAACGGTCTGTACAAACCATTGCCGTAATTCAATAGGTGGGCATGGTGTACACCAATGAGACATGCAGGGTCGCGGAGAAGGCAGTAATTGGCTTGGATCTTAGGTTGGGCCTCAAACCAAGGAAGTTTGAACGGGGACATACTCCCGGCCGTGCAACAAAACCTAAGGTCTCTCATGGGTAAAGTGATGCACCTCTGCTGAGTGTAAGAACTGTAACTTGTTACTCCCTGTTCCGGGAAGGAGCTGCGAAAGCGGCGGGAAAGGAACCCCATGAAGGTCCTGGTAAACCAGTGAAGGCTGACGGGCATAGCTTTTCAGAATAAAAGCAACTTTTGAAGAAATGTTTATGAAAACTTGCATTGCCTATGACCTATGGTCTGTGGCTGTAGATATAGTGCATCAAACACTCCTTTTCTAGTGGACTTGCTGAGTACGCTCGTACTCAAAGTATCTTCTTAAACCTTGCTAGGTTCTAAAGCCAGTACAGACGACGTCCACATCAAGATATGCTCCAGGAATCATCATCAACAGCTAAAGCTCTTCAAGGAAGTCAAGAAAGTCAACATATACATCAACTCAAGTGAAGACGAAGTTGCTGATTAGATAAGAATAGAATTTCTAACCATAGAACCTACTTCTGTAGAGTATTGCAATAGCAGCAATGCAAGCCAGTAGTTCAGCTACTAGTTTTATAAGTATGGTAGCTATGAGTTATTTATTCTTGATTCTTCTTCATAAGAAGTTTCTTTCTCTCTCTTTAAACCTAGAGTGTTCTCTAGATCTTGTCTAAAGAGTTGAGTTGTAACCTATAGTCATGTCTTGGACCTGCTATGTTTCTGTTGTACTACTCTGAGGGATGTAATACTAGTGAACGGTGTTTCATTGGTGTTATGTCAACGACTATAGTGTACTACATCATGCAGTGGTATGCTGGGTCAACGCAATCTTCCCCTTCGTTCTCCCTCTCCTCAAGCTACATGTCCCGATCATGGATGGTCTCCTCTAAGTCTGACAATTTGTGATGAAGGCCAGCAATGATGCAATCCTTCTTATCACGCAGTTTGCAAAGTGACTTGCGCTCCTTTATGAGAATGGCGAAGGTCTGGTCCTTCTTGGCGGCAGCAAGTTGCTTCACATTGGCGTCAACACGAGCGTTGTCCAGTTCATTCTGAGTCTCACTAAGCATGAAGGCAAGATGGTCCACATGGTGCCTCAAGTCAGGGTGTCCTGGCAGATACAGGGGTTGTCCGTTGGAGTCACTTCTGGCGTAGTGAGCAAAGCGGGTGCCGATGATCTTGTTGATATTCTATCCACATAGTCGGGCAAGTGCTTCCTGCATAGATCTGTCCAGTCCATCGATCCAGTTGTTCTCTCTGATGGTGAAATGAATCTTTGATACGTCCAAAACGTATCTACTTTCCCTAACACTTTTGCTATTGTTTCTCCTCTAAACTTGTGTGATTTGGATACAACTAACACGGACTAACGCTGTTTTCAGTAGAATTACCTTGGTGTCTAGTTTTTGTGCAGAAAATCAACTATCAGGAAAAATACCGAAAAATATGCCAAAAATTCTATTTCACCAGAAGATCCACGGAGCTAGAGTACGAGACGGAGTGGAAGCATGGGGGCCCACACCCCTGCCAGGCGCGGGTGGGCCCAGCCCGCGCCTAGGGGGTGCGGCCACCCCAGGCACCCCCTCGGGATCCCTCTTCGCCTATAAGTTACCTCTTGACCTAAAAACCGAGGGGGTTCAACGTTTTTCCAGAAAGAGTTCCACTGTGCCGCCACCACCAGAAACCAATATTTGGATCCAGAAACTTCGTTTTGGCACCCTGCCGGGACGGGGAATTTGGGGAGGATCATCGCCATCGTCATCACCAACGCATCTCCATCAACCATGAATGTTTCCCTCATCCATGAGTGAGTAATCCCCCGCTATAGGCTATGGGGATGGTAGGGATTGGATGAGTTGTATCATGTATTCGAATAAGATTGTTAGGGCATAGTGCCTAGTATCTCTATTTTGTGTTATTTGACTTTGTTGCAACTTGTTGTGCTTAATGCTTGTCACTAGGGCCCAAGTGCCATGATCTCAGATCTGAACTTATTATTGAATCATTATGATAGTATTGTTTGTGATCTTATCTGCAAGTTGTGTACACATATCATTGTCCAGATCCAAAGGCCCCGAAGTGACAGAAATTTGGACAACCGGAGGGGATGGCTGTGATGTGAGGATCACATGTGTTCACGGAGTGTTAATTCTTTTCTCCGGTGCTCTATTAAAAGGAGCACCTTAATTGCTAGTAGTTCCCTAAAGGCCCTGCTACCACGGGCTGACAGGACAAAAGATGTTGTGCAAGTTCTCATTGCGAGCACACATGACTATATATGGAGCACATGCCTATGATTGTTTTGTACTTGGATGCTTATTCTTATTTATCTACAATGCCCTAGATCTTGAAGTTACATGTTTAGACTTGTCCATGCAACGCCCGTCCATCCATCCCTATGCCTACCACACTCATATCCTACTGTTTGCTACTACTGTTACTATTGCTCCTGTTTTATTGCTGTTATTGCTACTGATAAACTTCTATGAGCAAGAACTATTTCCTGGTGCAGCTGAATTGACAACTCAGTTGTTAAGGCTTGCAAGTATTCTTTGGCTCCCCTTGTGTCGAATCAATAACTTGGGTAATACTACCATCGAAGACTGTTGTGATCCCCTATACTTGTGCGTCATCAAGACTATTTTCTGGTGCCATTGCCGGGGAGCATAGCTTTATTTGTAAGTTCACTTGGATCTACTATTGTTCACTGCTACTCCGTTCATCATGGGTAAGTCTCGTGATGGAAAGTTTCCTACTTTACCATCCACTACAAGAAGAGGTACAGTCCTAAACACCTCTGCTGCTCTTGATTCACCGTCTGTTATAAGTAAGCTTGTTACACCACCACCACATACTCATGCTACACACACTGCTACTACTGCTGAATCTGAAACTGCTTTTGATGCTCATGATGTTACTTCTACTGTGCTTGATGTGAGTGGTTCATTAGGTCCTTTCCTAGATGCTACTATGGCTAGTCTAGGAAATACTAAAACTCCTAGTGAAGACACTGTTACACCTGTTAGCTCACCTGAGTCTAGAGAGATTTGTGATATTAATGATGGGTACATTGAGTTCACTAATGAATTTTTTGAAGAGTGCTGAAACACACATGGTGCTAGTGCTATCAAGAGTCTCCTTGCTAGACATACCATTATTCGTAAACTGTCCTCTGATCCTAAGTTTGCCACCTCTCCCATAGATATTAAAGATAAAGATTATGATTTCTCTCTTGATTTATCCTATTTGGACATTGTTGAGAAAGAACCTTTTTGTGGGACTGAAAATGAGAGTGTTGTGGCTCATATGAATGAGCTTTCTACTATGAGTGCTTTATTCTCTGATGATTTTAAGTTGCGTAAGTACTTTGTTACTAAGATCTTCCCTTTTTCACTAAAAGGAGAAGCTAGGGCTTGGTTTAATAGATTACCTCCTGGTTCCATTGATAGCCCTGATTGCTTGATTGCTTCTTTCTTCTAGAAATATTTTCCTCCCAGTGCTAGACATGATGCTTTGCAGAGACTTTTTGATTTTAAACAGGGAGAAGAAGAGAAATTGCCTGAGTCATGGACAAGGTTCTGTGCCTTGATTCATGCACATCCCGGATGTCCATTGCCTAAGAATGAGCTTCTTGATATTTATTATAATGGACTAACTGATGATTCTAGGACATACCTAGATAGTTTTGCTGATTGTGTTTTCAGGAAAAGAACTCCTATAGATGCTGAAGAATTAATGGCTAAGATAAGCAAGAATTATGATGATTGGACTTCAACTGAGCTAAATACACCTGAGCCTGTTACTCCTGAACCAGTTGTGCCTGAACCAGATCCAATACCAACACCAAATAAGAGGGGAGTAATTGCATTAAATGATGAAGTGATGAAAGAATCTAAGAAATGTCTAAAGGAGAAAGGTATTAGAGATGAAGATGTGAAGAATCTACCTCCTATAGAAGAATTATGTAATCCAATTCCCCACTCGTCTACTATTGAGGTACAATCTCTCCACTTTAATGAAGGTGATATTCCCTATGGTAAGCCTCCTGATCAATGCTTAGAGGAACTTGACACATTTATTGTTAAACACGGTAATTTTAATAAACAAGTTCAGAATAATTTATTGGAAAACTCTAGAGCTATCAATGAATTGAAAGATATTGTGGAAAGAACTTCTAACAATATTGAAATGCTTTGTAAACACTTTCAAATGGTTCAAACCCAACTTGATCAACTTGCTAAGGTATAAAAAGATATGCTAGTTAATGCCTCAGGAGATAAACATGCTTATGTAATTAGAACTAGGAGTGGTATAGCTACTCAAGATCCTTTATATCCTGAAGGACACCCTAAAATAATTGAGCAGGATTCTCAACAAGGTGAAAGTAGTGGTAGTCCTCGTAAGAGAAAGAAAAAGAAACATAAAATAGTTGAGGAACCACTTGAACCTGCTGTAGATCCTAATAGTATATCTATCTCTGATGCTAAAACTGAGAGTGGTAATGATAAAGATGATGCTCCTGATAAGAAGGAAGTTGAGGAAGAACCTGAGAAGCACACTAAGAACACCAGGTTCACTAAGGAAGATTTTATTGCTAATAAACATGGTAAAGAGAGAACCTAGGATGCAGAAACCTATGCCTTTTCCAGGTAAGAAACACAAGTCAAAGGAGGAAGAACACTACAACAAGTTTTGTGAGTGGATGAAACCTTTATTTTTGCAAATTCCTTTGACTGATGTACCAAGATCTATCTACTAGATACAAACAACGGGCGGATGTATATCCGTAGAGAACATACCCTTGAAGACCGACAAAGATTAACGAGTTCGACTCGTGGTTGATATAGACGATCTCTTGCCGATCTCAAGATCGAGAGGAAGTCCTAGCGCTGCAAATCAGCAGCGCATCCATGCTCGCACACACGTTCGAGGCACCGAGCAACCTCCGCCTCCTCGCTCCTGCGATGCAGCGGAAGCACAACTCTTTCTTACCGAATAGCCACCGGGAACATGTATCTCGCTAGTCCGATACCATGGGGGATAAATTCTAGAGGGGGAGAGATATCCTTCACGAGGAGGTGTGAGTGAGAAGTGAGAGGAGGGGCTCCTTATATAGGGGAGGGGGCAGCCCAAGGGGGCATCCCAAGGGGGCATGGACGCCGGCCATGGAGGGTGCCCCCATCTCTCCCTCATTCATGTGGGTGGACACTCCACTCACAAAATGGCCCTTCAATTTTCTCCACTCAAAAACCCACTCAAATTCCCATTAAATTTCCACCAAATTTAATGCAAACTCTCATTAAATAAAACTCTTTTATTTTATTCAGAATTTTATCAATTACTTTAATGACAAACATTCAAAAATAACCCCTTGCTAGAATTCTATTTCACATGCATAACCACTTTATGCAATTTCACCCGAAAACCTGTTTCGGTATCTAGTGAAATAAATTCCTGCGCTTGTTCATTCTTTTGGCATGAAACTTTTGCTCCAATTGGATGTCGGTGTCTCTTAAGTGTGTCACCCTACGGTTCGTGAATAATGCGGACATGATCGAGACCCCTCTCGGATCAATAATCAGAAGCGGGATCTGGAGACCCATACTGACTCCCACACATTCAACGATGACTTTCTTGTGATCGTCAGAACCTTTTACGCTAGTATCTTAATCCCTTTGTTTCACGATATAATACATGTCCGAGATTCGATCATCGGTATCTCCATACCTAGTTTGATCTCGTTACTGACATGCACTCTTTTCTCGTTCCCGTGATATAACATTCTAGTGATCAAATCACTTGCTTGCAAGCTAACCAATGTGATATCACCGAGAGGGCCCAGAGTATATCTATCCATCATCGGGATGAACAAATTCCACTCTCGATCCATGGGCCTCAACATAACACTTTATTAATTATGAATCCATCTTTATAATCACCCTGTTACGGTGTGACGTTTGATGTTATCAAGAAACTCTTCCGGTGTTAGTGATTGACATGATCTCATGGTCTAAGGATTAGGATCACTTCGTAAGTTGTTATAGCAATATAAACTTAATGACTTTGATCGTAATGCTATACTTCGGATGAATGTTCATCACACCATTACACTAATGTTGTGATCCCGTTATTAACAACATCCAATGTCCATGATCAGGAAACCTTGATCATCTTGTTAATCAACGAGCTAGTTTATGAGAGAGGCATAACTAGGAAGTTTCTGTTTGTTTATTAAACACACATGTATTAAAGTTTCCGTATTAATACAATTATAGCATGCAAAATAAACATCTATCATATACTTGGAATACACATAATAAACACTTTATTATTGCCTCTCAGGGCATATTCCCTTCAGTCTCCCACTTGCACTAGAGACAATAATCTAGTTACATAGTGATAAACCCATTGAGTTCTGGTGTTGATCATGTTTTGCTCTAGGGAGATTTTTAGTCAACGGATCTGCTACATTGAGATCCATGTGTACTTTACAAATATTTATATATCCATCCTTGACATGCTCGAGGATGGAGTGAAACCGGCGCTTAATATGCTTGGAATGCTTGTGAGACCTTGGCTCTTTGGCATTGGCAATGGCACCATTATTGTCACAATAGATCACCATTGGGTCCAACGCGTTTGCATCCACTCCTAGTTCGGATATGAACTCCTTCATCCAAACTGCTTCCTGAGCCGCTTCCGAAGCAGCAACATATTTGGCCTCCGTTGTTGATCCCGCCACCACAGGTTGTTTGGAGCTCCTCCAACTAACCGCTCCGCCATTCATGAGAAATACGTATCTGGATTAAGACTTAGAGTCATCCGGATCGGTGTCAAAGCTAGCGTCAACATAACACTTAGCGACGAGCTCTTCTTCACCTCCGTATACAAGAAACATATCCTTAGTTCTTCGTAAGTACTTAAGGATCTTCTTGACCGCTATCCAGTGTTCCGAACTTGGATCCAATTGGTACCTACTAGTCAAACTAATAGCATGTGCCACATCCGGTATTGTACATAGCATGGCGTACATTATAGAGCCTATGGCTGAAGCATAGGGGACTTTGTCCATTATCTCTCTTTCTTCCGCCGAAGCCGGACTTTGAGTCTTACTCAATGTCTTGCCTTGTAACATAGGTAAGAACCCCTTCTTACTTCCGTCCATTTTAAACTTCTTTAAAATCTTATCAAGGTATGTACTTTGCGATAGCCCTATTAGGCGCTTAGATCTATCTCTATAGATCTTTATGCCTAATATGTATGACGCTTCACCTAGGTCCTTCATTGAAAATTTGCTGCTTAGATAACTTTTAACACTGTTTAAAAGATCTATATCATTTCCGATCAATAATATGTCATCCACATATAATATCAGAAATGCCACATTGCTCCCACTCACTTTCTTGTAAATACAAGCTTCTCCATATGTTTGGACAAATCCAAACTCTTTGATCACCTCATCAAAGCGGATATTCCAACTTCGTGATGCTTGCTTCAATCCATAGATGGATCGCTGAAGCTTCCACACCTTGTTAGCATCCTTAGGATCGACAAAACCCTTTGGTTGTATCATATACAACTCTTCTACAATATTACCATTGAGAAACGCGGTTTTGACATCCATCTGCCATAACTCATAATCGAAATATGCAGCAATTGCTAACATAATCCTAACTGACTTTAGCATCGCTACGGGAGAGAATGTCTCATCATAGTCAACTCCTTGAATTTGTCGAAACCCCTTTGCGACAAGTCGAGCTTTATAGACGGTCACATTACCATCAGCATCAGTTTTCCTTTTGAAAATCCATTTGTTCTCCACGGCCTTTCGGTCATGAGGTAATTCCACCAAGTTCCAAACTTGATTTTCATACATGGATTCCATCTCGGATTTCATGGTTTCTAACCATTTGTTGGAATCCGGGCTCATCATCGCTTATTCATACGTCGCAAGGTCATCATTTTCATCAACCATGAAATTCATGACAGGATTTCCGTACAGCTCGGGAGCTCCACGCGTCCTGCTAGACCTGCGAGGTTCGGTAGTACTCTCTTTTGGAGTTTCATGATCATTATCATTAGTTTCCTCTTCAACAGGTGAAGCCAACTCCGGAACAACTTCCGGCGCTGCGCTACTCGCCATACTTTGAAGAGAAGGTTCAATAACCTCTTCGAGTTCTACCTTCCGACTACTCACACCTTTCACGAGAAACTCTTTCTCTAGAAAGGATCCATTCTTGGCAACAAAAACCTTGCCCTCGGATCTGCGATAGAAGGAATACCCAATAGTTTCCTTAGGGTATCCTATGAATACACATTTTTCCGCTTTGGGTTCAAGTTTATCCAGTTGAAGTTTCTTCACATAAACATCGCATACCCAAACTTTAAGAAATGACAACTTAGGTTTGTTTCCAAACCACAATTCATACGGTGTCTTTTCAACGGATTTAGATGGTGCCCGATTTAAAGTGAATGCAGCAGTTTCTAGTGCATAACCCCAAAATGACAACGGCAAGTCCGTCAGAGACATCATAGATCGAACCATATCTAATAAAGTACGATTACGACGTTCTGACACACCATTTCGCTGTGGTGTTCCGGCAGGTGTGAGTTGTGAAACAATTCCACACTCTTTCATGTGAGTGCTAAACTTGTAACTTAGATACTCACCTCCACGGTCGGACCGTAGAAATTTGATCTTTCTATTACGATGATTTTCCACTTCATTCTGAAATTCCTTGAACTTTTCAAAGGTTTCAGACTTGTGTTTCATCAAGTATATATAACCGTATCTACTTAAATCATCCGTGAAAGTAACAGAATAACGATATCCACCTCGCGCCGACACACTCATTGGACCACATACATCAGAATGTATGATTTCCAATAAATATGTCACCCGTTCCATTGAACCGGAAAACGACGTTCTAGTCATCTTGCCCATAAGGCATGGCTCACATGTATCAAATGATTCAAAATCAAGTGATTCCAAAAGTCCATCCGAATGGAGCTTCTTCATGCGTTTAACGCCAATATGACCTAGACGGCAGTGCCACATATATGCGGATATATCATCATTAAGTTTAATCCTTTTAGCATCAACATTATGAATACGTGTAACATTATCATCGAGATCTAATAGAAATAAACCATTCATCATCGGTGCATGACCATAGAATATTTCATTCATATAAATAGAACAACCATTGTTCTCAGATTTAAATGAATAACCACTTCGCATCAAACACGATCCATATACAATGTTCATGCTCAGTGCAGGCACCAGATAACAATTATTCAAGTGTATAACTAATCCCGACGGCAAATGGAGAGGTAGCGTTCCGACAGCGATCACATCAACGCTTGATCCATTGCTGACACACATCTTGACCTCACCCCTTGCTAGCGGTCGCTTGTTCCGCAGTCCCTGATTCGAGTTACAAATATTAGCAACTGAACCGGTATCAAATACCTAGGTGCTACTGCGAGCACTAGTTAAGTACACATCAATAACATGTATATCATATATACCTTTGTTTGCCTTGTCGGCCTTCTTGTCTGCCAAATACTTGGGACAGTTGTGCTTCTAGTGGCCAGTCCCCTTACAATAGTAGCACTCGGTATCAGAATCGGACCTATGCAAGTTTTAGCGAAACCCGCCAAACCCGCATAGAAACGATTCAAAGGTGCCCACCAGGCACTTTCGTGCGGGTGGAAAACGAAGTAATAACATTACACAACAGTCCTCGATGGGACTCACAGAACAGATATATATATAACAGCGACTCAAAAGAGTCAAGAATACAGATATAATATACAAAGATCCAAATCACCTTGAAAATGATAGGGCGTCCGACTACGGACAAGATGCAAATGGGGCTAAGAGCCCTGAAGAATAACCAATGGCGTCCATAACCCTGCCCAGGCCAAGCCGGAAGGGTAACCCTGCTAACGACGTCGATCTCAAAACCTGCTTAAACAAAAGGGGTGCCGACAAAGGGCAAAGGAAAAATAGGAGCGTCAGTACTGAGGCCAGTACACGGCGAGACTAGAATTCGGCGGTCCTCGCCTACATAGGTATGGTGGACTGAAGCGGCAGCGTCAGCATGCACTGAACAACCTATAGAGACTCGATACAACTAGCGGCAATCAGAGAGGGGTAAGAAAGACCTATTCGGATCCAACCTGATTCTAACATCAAACAAACCCAACCTGGTGTTTCCCCCTCGAGACCAAACGAGGAAGTCAACCGAGGAACTCACACCGTTGGCAGTTTTATTTATTCAGTTATCGTTGCAGCAATTACTAGTCAGGTGTAGATAATCGTCCTGATAAAATAAGCAGTGGGCCATTTTAGTTACCCATTCCGTTGTAGTTGCAACACTTACTAGTCAGATACAAATAGCATGAGATAACCCAAAACCCAGCAGTTGTTGGTACTTTTATTTAGCCATTCCGTTTTAGTTGCAATACTTACTAGTCAGTTACAATGGTCGCAAGCGACGACCCAAGCAAGCAATTGTTGGCAGTTTTAATTAGCTATTCCATTATAGTGAAGCTGATTACTAGTCATTATAAAGTCAAATTTATAGCACTACTTTAGTTATAGTTGTCTATGATCGAGATACTGTGCTCCAAGTCGTCCATAACCGCGGACACGGCTTTCAGAAAGTTTTAACCCGGCCGGGGTGCACAAATAGCAACACACACACGATCAACCTCGGAAAAACCAAATCAAAACCCAACGAGGCTTTCACGACAAAGCAATCACAGGATTCAGAAATATTTCAGGGGGCCACCCCATTGAGTAGACCCGCAACGAAGTAAGCTAGCTCCGAGACGGACTCAAGGTTTGCGTCAATGGCTGTAAACGACTGGGAACCCCAAAACGGGGCTTGTCGATACCGCGAAAACACTCCGCTTACCTAAACAGTACAGTGTGCTCCTCGCACAATCGTAAATAAAGCAGTAAAGCATGGCATAAGTACAGGATCGTAAATAAAACCTCAAACTAGTTTGTGGCCCCAAGAAGTAAGACTGAATCAAGCTCTGGCTAAGGGGGGCCCATAATTCCCCGTATGTGGATAGCGCGATAAAATCAAGAACAGGTATCAAGCACTCGGGGTCCTACGGGACACAAGTGGGCGGTCGGAAACCAAATATTATCTATCACCCACCGATGCCTCTGCTTACTTACTTCAATTTTAGTTGTTAAACAGGAATTAAAGTGAACGATAAGTAAAACCATGATCATCTCCAACATTGAACGGGCGGCAATTCTCCAACAACTGTGGCACTTGACAACACGCAACAGCACTTGAGCAAGCGACTACGACGCGCAAGTCCAACTATCTACCAAACAACAGGTAATAGGAGGTGTCCAAGGCAATATAAGGCTGCGAGGGATATCACGGGTACGAAACTAGATCATCGCAACACAGATAGCAATAGATCATCAGGAGGGAATAAATACTATAAAAGTAAGATAGGTACAAAGGGGGAGATGCTCGCCTGAAAACATTGCCGAAAGGTACAACCGAAGATCGGGTCGACACTCGCATCAACTCAACGGCCTTATCCGCGAAGAAGCAAAACACTAGAAGAAACACCGGATGCAATAGTGAATACTACGGCAAAAGATCGGGCATGATGCATGTATGATGTATGGCATGGAAAAGATGCGATGCAATTAGGTCATATTTAGCGGAACCAGGGTCCCGACAATTAATTAAACGATTCAAGTTATTAAGAACCCCGCAATTTAAATGTTGTTTTAGCATGGCAGAAGATAGCACCGGTTCGCTACACAAATTTAAATGAGGCCAATATAAGACTAGATTTGTCCGCATATGGGCCCCATATTTAATTATAAGGTGAGTCGGCATAAGGCCCCCAAACCACAGACAAGGATGCATGCATGAACAATTAAGATGCGACAAGTTGTATTATATTATGAAATAGGGTTTCGGGAAGGGGTTCACACATTAGGGGGTCTCGACGAACTTGGGGTTCCGGGGTTCGGGGTTGGTCTCAGGGTTCAGGGCTCGACGGCTCGTCTCGGCAGAACATTCTCGAGCAACGGGTAGATCTTGTCGCATCCGGGTTCCCGGCGAGCGCGGCGTCCGGGAAGGAGAGCTTGTCGTTCCGGGTCTCGGTGTCCGGGGTGAAGTACTCGGCGTCCTCGAGGGAGTACTTGGCGTATTCGAGGGGGAACTTGAAGCCCGCGATGGAGATCTTGCCGGTCCATGAAGAAGATCTTGGAATAGGGCGCCGTTTGGGTTCGGTGTCGATCTTGCATAGTTTCCGGGTCTCGACTCGTGTCGGTCGAGTCGTTAGCCGAACTTGGCATCGTGGCGGTTACTTCTCGTGGCGTCGGTCTTGTAGTCCGAGAGGGCGGAGGACGCCGTTATCGGTCTTCAAGGGTCCGAAAGGCGATCTTGGTGTTCCGGCCATCTTCGGTCCTCGGATCCGAGAGGGTTCGGGGTCTTGACAGGGTTCGGTCTTCGGACGTCGGGATCGGGGCCTTTGGTCCGTGAAGTTCTTGTTGTTTCCGCTTCGAGAAGATCTTGTCGGTGCCGGTACGGGGGTCTCCGCATCGAAGATCTTGGCGACCTTGGGGTTTCGAGGGTTGATGTGGCGAGACGGGCTTGTGCTTCGGGTGGCGCCACATCACTATCCCCATCACACCGACCTTCTGTGGCTGTCACAGCGTCAACACCTCACCTCGAACACAAACCAACACAGCCAAAACGTTCCTGTCTCGAGTGGCACTTGCTGGATGGGGCCGAGGCGAGGCCGACGCGGGCCGGGGCCGAGCAGAGGACGGCACACGCGACGATGGCGGGGTCGGCCGGAGGCGGCGAGCCAGGGCGCGAGGGCAGGCAGGCTGCAGCGCCGGGGAGGGCGAGGCCGGCGGGCGAGCTCGGAGGGGGGCCCGCGCGACGGCGGAGGGCCGACGGTTGCAGCGGGAGGCGGGCCTGGGGAGGCGCGCCTGGGGGCGGCCGGAGGGGCTCCGTGGCGCGGCGGGGTCGACGTGCTGGCGGCGGAGGGGGGGTTCGACGGAGGAGCGGGGCGGAGGACGAGGCGGTGCGGCCGCGCCGACGGGCGGCGGTCTCGCAGGCGGCGCGCGGGCGCCGTCGGGAGGAGAGCCAGAGGAGGGAGCAGGAGGTGGGCAAGCGCGGCGGCCGGTGGCGGTTGTGGCCGGAGGAGGCCGGCGCGGACCGGCGCGGGGCATGGGAGCGAGGCCGCGCGCTGGGCGGGGAGGTGGCCGAGGCGGGGAGATATGGTGGCGCGGGCGAGGAGGTGGACGGACGGGGGAAGAGGGAGGAGAGTGGTGGCCGCGCCGGTGAAGGTGTGGGGCGGGGCGAGAGGAGGGACGAGCGGAGGGCGGCCAGGCGAGGAAGGGAGGCCGGCGATGGGAGCGAGCGAGGGGAGGGGCGAGCTTGAGAGGGGGAGGCTGGGGAAGCTCCGGCGAGGCTGGGGAGGGGGAAGAGGACGCGGAGCAGAGAGGAGGGAGGAGGGGAGCGGCGGCCGGGGCGCGCGGTGGCGGGCGCCGGAGGGGAAGGCGGAGGCGGGGTGGGGGAGCGTGTCGGGGTGGCTCGCGGGACAGGGGGCGCGGGGTAGAGAGAGAGAGGGTGAGGGTGAGGCTGAGTGGGTCGGTGTGGGGGTGGGCCCGGGTGTAAGTGGGAGAGGGGCTGTGTGGGGACGGGCCAGAGAGAGAGAGGGAAGGAAGAGAGGCTGTTTGGGGTTGAGATGGCAGCATGTGAGTGGTGGAGGGAGGGAGAGAGGTGAGGTGGCGAGAGACGATTGGAGGGAGTGAGGTGGAGGGGGTGTGGGTAGATAGGACTGGGGTAAGAAAGAATATAGGTGGACCGATTGTTTGTACTGGGGGTGGTCGTTCGGGTCGAATCGGCCCGTTCGAATGCCCCCACTAAAATAAATAAATATTTTCTTTATCTTAAACAAGGCTTTTGCAAACCGATAGCAGACAAAACAAAATAATCCGGAGACCCGGGTTTTGCGTTTGAATAAAGACGGGCCATTTAGAAAACAAAAACAGGTTTTCCGCAAATAGTTTTATGCAAGCATATGCAAGATGATGACGATGCTCAAATGCAATGTGGCATGATGACATGAGCATGCGGTCATGATGATGCAATGCACAAAAACAACGCGATTTTCTAGTAGTGGTTTTTGCGGGATGCCACACACGGCAACCGGCTTGCCGCCCTTACTTCCCTTCCGATTTCCCTTCTTGTCTTTCTTGAAACCAGTGTTCCTATTGATCATCAACACTTGATGTTCCTTTTTGATCTCCACTTCTGCAGTTTTAAGCATTGACAGAAGCTCGGGGAGAGACTTCTTCATGCCTTGCATATTATAGTTCATCACAAAGCTCTTATAGCTAGGTGGCAGAGACTGCAGAACACGATGGATGCCTAAGTCAATGGGAATCGTTATTCCCAAGGACACAAGCTTATCGGCGTAACCCGACATCTTGAGTACATGCTCACTAACGGAGCTGTGCTCTTCCATCATGCAGCTAAAGAACTTTTCTGAAGCATTGTAGCTCTCTACAGCAGCATGTGCGTCGAAAAATCATTTTCAACTCACCCATTGTATCAAATGCATTGCCGTTTTCGAAACGCTTTCGAAGTTCCGGCTCTAGCCCATACAATATGCCGCAATGAACTAAGTTGTGGTCCTCCTGACGAGTCTGATAGACATTCTTCTCCTCGTCAGGGGCATCCTCAAAAGGTGGGGGTCCTAGCGGCGCTTCTAGCACATATTTCTTTTGTGCGACAGAGAGGAGAATCCTCAAATTCATGGCCCATTCGGTAAAGTTGCCACCGTTCGTTGCAAGTTTCTCTTTCTCCATGAACACATTGAAATTAAAAGCAGGTGGTGCCATCTACAACAAAATTTGTAAAGTTTAGACTAAGTTTATGATAGATTGAGTTCAACTAATCCATATTACGAATGAACTCCCACTCAAAAATGACATCCCTCGTGCCTTTTTGGTGATTACATGAACCAAATCCACTACACCAGGTCCGATCATCACGTGAGTCGGTATAGCTTCAAAGGCGAGCATCAAATGGGCATCATATCTACTATATGACTCATGCTTAACCTTTTGGTCCGTGTTCCGAGGCCATTTCTGTACATGCTAGGCTCGCCAAGTTAGAACCTTAGTATTCGCGTGTGTAACTGTTTTACACCCGAAATATGGTCGTGGATCCAAGAACACCCGATCATCACGTGATGTCTTGGAGCGACGAAAACATAATCGGTGCATACTAAAGGAAGAACACATTCTTATCTTGATATTTAAAAGAGGGATCATCTTATTATGCTAACAAAGCGCTAAACAAGCAATATAAGATGCTATCAAACATCACATGTTTATTAGTGAAATGATATGGTTCCCTCATATGATCTCTATCATGTGCATCGTGGTATGATCACTATCATACCTATATGTGTAAGTCCAAGGTCTATGGAGATTACACGTTATGTATGTTGTAAGAATATCATCTCATACTTCTACTTACAACATCACCATATCATAACACTAGCCCAGCAACAATCTAAACTAGAAGCCTCTAATTTATCCATTGCAAGTTTTACGTGGCTTAGGGCTTTCGAGATAGAACCGTTCTTACCTACGAACATGAACCACAACGAGAATAACCAAATTGTTGACAACTCGTTGCAAAATAGATATTGACTATAGTAGGAGAGACAAACACCCGCTAGCCACTTATGCAAACTAGTTGCATGTCAAGCGTGGAACAGGTCTCATGTGCGAGGACATGTAAAGTTTGTCCGGGCCGCTTTATCCCACTATGCCACCAATATCCAAAATTACAACTAAGGAGAAACAACATGATCATCATCGCCCACATACTCATATGTGTACTACCCATGTAAATCATCTATGCATAGATCCGGCTTTGATACCACTGTAGGGTTCGCAGCATAGAAAACAAAAATTTTCCTACGATGTGAACTATGTACCAAGATCTATCTACTAGATACAAACAACGGGCGGATGTATATCCGTAGAAAACATACCCTTGAAGACCGACAAAGCTTAACGAGTTCGACTCGTGGTTGATGTAGACGATCTCTTGCCGATCACAAGATCGAGAGGAAGTCCTAGCGCCGCAAATCAGAAGCGCATCCGTGCTCGCACACACGTTCGAGGCACCGAGCAACCTCCGCCTCCTCGCTCCAGCGATGCAGCGTAAGCACAACTCTTTCTTTCCGAATAGCCACCGGGAACATGTATCTCGCTAGTCCGAGACCATGGGGATAAATTCTAGAGGGGGAGAGAGATCCTTCACGAGGAGGTGTGAGTGAGAAGTGAGAGGAGGGGCTCCTTATATAGGGGAGGGGGCAGCCCAAGGGGCATGGCCGCCGGCCATGGAGGGTGCCCCCACCTCTCCCTCATTCATGTGGGTGGACACTCCACTCACAAAATGGCCCTTCAATTTTCTCCACTCAAAAACCCACTCAAATTCCCATTAAATTTCCACCAAATTTAATGCAAACTCTCATTAAATAAAACTCTTTTATTTTATTAAGAATTTTATCAATTACTTTAATGACAAACATTCACAAATAACCCCTTGCTAGAATTCTATTTCACATGCATAACCACTTTATGCAATTTCACCCGAAAACCTGTTTCGGTATCTAGTGAAATAAATTCCTGCGCTTGTTCATTCTTTCGGCATGAAACTTTTGCTCCAATTGGATGTCGGTGTCTCTTAAGTGTGTCACCCTACGGTTCGTGAATAATGCAGACATGATCAAGACCCCTCTCGGATCAATAATCAGAAGCGGGATCTGGAGACCCATACTGACTCCCACACATTCAACGATGACTTTCTTGTGATCGTTGGAACCTTTTACGCTAGTATCTTAATCCCTTTGTTTCACGATATATTACATGTCCGAGATTCGATCATCGGTATCTCCATACCTAGTTTGATCTCGTTACTGACATGCACTCTTTTCTCGTTCCCGTGATATAACGTTCTAGTGATCAAATCACTTGCTTGCAAGCTAACCAATGTGATATCACCGAGAGGGCCCAGAGTATATCTATCCATCATCGGGATGAACAAATTCCATTCTCGGTCCATGGGCCTCAACATAACACTTTATTAATTCTAAATCCATCTTTATAATCACCCTGTTACGGTGTGACGTTTGATGTTATCAAGAAACTCTTCCGGTGTTAGTGATTGACATGATCTCATGGTCTAAGGATTAGGATCACTTCATAAGTTGTTATAGCAATATAAACTTAATGACTTTGATCGTAATGCTATACTTAGGATGAATGTTCATCACACCATTACACTAATGTTGTGATCCCGTTATTAACAACATCCAATGTCCATGATCAGGAAACCTTGATCATCTTGTTAATCAACGAGCTAGTTTATGAGAGAGGCATAACTAGGAACTTTCTGTTTGTTTATTAAACACACATGTATTAACATTTCCGTATTAATACAATTATAGCATGGAAATAAACATCTATCATATACTTGGAATACACATAATAAACACTTTATTATTGCCTCTCAGGGCATATTCCCTTCAATTGTCTCTAATAAAAGGAAGGATTCCTAATGAGGAAATTTCTAATTTGCTTGCCAATTATTGCTTCAATGGTAAGGTTCCAAAGAAACTTGGTGATCCAGGTATACCAACTATTCCTTGCTCTAATAAGAATAATTATGTGATAACTGCTTTATGTGATCTGGGAGCTAAAGTTAGTGTTATGCCTTTTTCTCTTTACAAGAGACTCCAGCTAGAAAAGTTGATACCAACTGATATATCTTTGCAAATGGCTGATAAGCCAACTACTATTCATGTTGGTATATGTGAGGATGTTCCTGTTCAAGTGGCTCATAATTGCTTGGTTTTAACTGATTTTGTTGTGCTTGAAATGCCTGAAGATGATAATATGTACATTATTCTTGTGAGACCTTTTCTTAATACTGCAGGTGATGTCATTAATTGTAATCAAGGAAAAGTAACATTCAATATTAATGACAAAGAGCATACTGTTTATTTCCCCAAGAAGGTTGCTAGAAGCTATTGCCTGAATTCCATTGAAAATTTTGAGAGCATCAAGGTTGGAGATATATATTGTCCCATTCCACAAGAAAATTTTGAAACTATTATGATTGGGACCATTGCTATCAAGTTTGAGGTAACATAATCACCTTATGGAATGCAAAGTTTTGTTTCATATAATATTGTTTTGGTAATAAGACTTGATCAACCTTGTTAACAAAAGGATTTTAATGAACAAAGCAATGCTTTCACTGTGGTTATATTTGCTTTCTTTTACTTTTCTCCTTCCTAGTCTTTGCTTTTTCCCTTGCTAGCTTTGGTTTTGTTAGTTGTTTGCTTGTTAGAGTGTCTTAGAACTTCTGTAGTTTGGTTTTTGGTTTTCTTTTGCTTCTTCAAAAAAACTGTTTCTGCGAGAAAATAAATTTTCATACCCTGAAAATTGGCCAAAAATAAAGTTTCCCAAAAAATCCCAGAAAATTCAAAATAATTTTTTCCTCGAAAAAGGGGGCAGGGGACACCTAGAGTGACCCAGGGGGCCACCCCAGGGCACCACACCCCTGGTGGGCATGGGCACACCCTAGGTGGCGCCTGGCTGGGGTGTGGCCCACCTGGTCTCCTCCAAGGTGCCTCCTCCCAGCCATCTTCTTTCTCTCTCCTGAAAAACACCAGAAAACTTGCTCAAGCTCGAGTTCCTGTTGTTCTTGCTTGTGATTTTTGATCTCCTTGCTCAGCCCATCTTTGTTGCTGATTTTTGGAGGGATTGCTCCTTGGTATGTGCCTCCTCTGCTTGTCCAATTAGATTTGTGATTGATAGATTATATCTTGAGTATTTTGCTGCTATAGGTGACAGGTTGTGTGATCTTGCATGCTTGTTATATGCCTAGAGATTCCATTTTGATGCATGTGTAGCCCTCTAGCAAGTTCCTATAGTAGTTTCTCATCATTTATCAACTTGGAAATCACTTGGTTTGATGTTTGTCTAAAAATTTCAGAAAGGAAGATGAGTGCATACCCACTGAATCAATATGACTTGATGGTACCTGAGCCAATGAAAGTTCATCGTGAGGAAGGAGTCTTCCCTTCCATATATCCATGCCATGAATTTATGAGGGCCGCATGAATCTTTCAGGATTTCCAAACTATGATTACCAATGCAGGGTTGGAACACTTTGTTGAAGGTGAACCACTTCAATATGTTAAGCTAACCTTGGCTATTGTGCAGGACTTCCGGTTTACTTGGTCTTCATCTAATCCCATGGTCCATTATAAAATATACAATACAGTTGTCAACCTGCCTTTTGCTGATTTCTGTGCAGCAATTAGAGTACCTCAGTGGGGATCTTGTGAGAAGATCAAGGAGAGGCCCAAGTCACTTATGGATTTATATGCTGAGATTTGCCAAGGTTTCGACTTCTCAATAGAAAGTGGTAAAATTCGGAACATTCAGTTCCCAGCCATTAGATATTTTGCCTACTTCATTACCAAGTGTGTTCTTGCTAGAAAGATTGCTAGAAAGTTATCTTCTTTTGATCTAGCTTTTATCGCACCTACTTTGAATAGGAATAAATCTTATAACCTGGGTGCTTTGATAGCTTACCGTCTCACCACCAACCGCGAGAAGGGTGGAATTTGTGGAGGTCTCATTGCTTCTAGATTGCTAGCTTTCCATGGTTTAGAGCCTCACCATTCAGATTATCGGTTCCCCATAGAGAGGCTTGATCTTGAATCCATGATTCAACATGGTTTTGTTTCCTTGGGGGCTACTATGAGAAGTTTACCGTATGAACTATCTTTTTCCCAACATGGTTGGAGAGGGGGTAGGACTGAGAAAAATAGTTTATTTGCATGCACATGTGATACGTCAGAAACATATCTATAATTTTTTATGCTCCATGCTTGTTTAGTATCTACTTTTCTTTGCTTTTTCTACACTTTGAGGTGTTTTTATATCTTTTCTGGAACTAACCTATTAAAAAGTTGCCACAGTGCCAGTTGCCTGTTTTCTTCTGTTTTTGGTTCTAGAAAGGCAGAAAATCAATATTCTCGGAATTGCACGGGCCAAAAGACGAAGTCAATATTTTACCGTGGGCGACACGAAGTCCAGAGGAGAGACGGAGAAGCGGACCAGGGCGGCCAGACCCCCTAGGCGCGAGTGGGACCTGCCCCATGCCTGGGTAGGGTGTGGGACCCCTGGCTGCCTCCTAGCCTTGCCTCTTGGCCTATAAGAAGCCCCCGATGCAGAAACCATAGGCACCCAATCAAAACTCCATGAAACCTTCTGTAGCCACCACCACCGTCATCCCTAGATCAGGGGGATCTGCAGTTCTTCCTGGCACACTACCGGAGGGGAGATCATCCCGGAGGCCTTCTTCTCCGGTATGATGCATGAGTAGTTCCACCTTGGACTATGAGTCCATGTAGTAGCTAGATGGTTGTATCTCCTCCTTGTGCTTTCTTGTATAGATCTTGTGAGCTCCGTTCATGATCAAGATCTAATCTATTTGTAATCATGCATGTTGTGTTTGTGGGGATCCGATGGATATTGAGATTACTATGTCAGATTGATTAATGGTTTTGTCTATTTGATACTATCATGTCTATGTTGTTTGTGATCTTGCATGCTCTCCGTTGTTAGTAGCTATCTTGGACGAGTAGTTGCTAGTGACTCCAAGAGGGGGCATTTATGCTCGATAGTGGGTTCATGCATCTAGTTTCTAAGGTAAGTGACAGAAATCTCTTCGGTTGTAGATGTGATGTTGCTACTAGGGAGCAAACAATGGTCTCTTATTTATGGAACAAGTGGATTGATTACCTTATACACTTTTCTTAAAGCAATTGTCTGTTGCTTGCAACTTAATACTGGAGGGGTTTTGGATGATAACCTGAAGGTGGACTTTTAGTCATAAATGCAGTTGGATGGCGGTCTATGTATATTGTTGTATTGCCCAATCGAATCTCATAGGATCTTTTTGTCTAGTATTGCATTGTTATGCCTTGCTCAGTTCTTGTCAATTGCCTAGTTGTAATTTGTTTACCCTTCATGCCATGTTGTTTATCTAAGGAGAGCACCTCTAGTGAACTATGGACCCCGGTCCAATCTTTACCATTGATACATCTTCCACTGTTACTTGTTTACTTGCTGCAAACCATTACCTTCCACACTATACGTTTAATCCTTTGTTACAACAAACCAGTGAGCTTGGCAACCTCACTGGTTCGTTGGGGCAAAGTCTTGAGTTTGTGTTGTGCAGGTTTACACGTTGCTTGCAACACATGTGTGACGTTTCCTTCCTCCTTATGGTTCGATAACCTCTGTCTCTACTGTGGGAAGACTTGCTGCTGTGCTCATCACACCTTGATCTTGGGGTTTCCCGACGAAGTGCTATCAAGCACCACACATCAAGATTTTCTGGCGTCGTTGTCGGGGAGGCTAAGGACGTCTTCACAAGGGGAGTCCTCCACTTCCTTTCTCTTTACTTTGTTTTTAGTTTGCTTAGTTTATTTTGCTTGGTTTTGTTTGCCTCTTTTCAAAAACTCAATTCTTTTAGTTTAGTTTGGTTTCCTTTCTTTATTCAAAAACACACAAAAATTAGTTCTTGCTCTAGCTATTGCTGCTGTTTTTGGCTTGCTCCACCTTTGCCAAAATGAACTCTGCTGAGAACACCAAGTTGTGTGACTTCACTAGCACAAACAACAATGATTTCCTTAGCACTCCTATTGCTCCACCTGCTACTGATGCTACCTTTTATGAAATTAATCCTGCTTTGTTGAATCTTGTGATGAGAGAGCAATTTTCTGGTGCTAGTTCTGATGATGCTGCTGCCCATCTCAATAACTTCGTTGAACTTTGTGAGATGAAAAAGTATAAGGATGTATATGGAGATATTATTAAGCTTAAGAAGTTTCCTTTCTCTTTGAGAGGAAAATCTAAAGAATGGTTGCTATCTTGCCTAGAAATAGTATTGATTCTTGGACTAAGTGCAAAGATACTTTTATTGGAAAGTCCTATCCTCCTGCTAAGATTATATCTATGAGAAGTGACATTATGAAATTTAAACAACTTGATAATGAACATGTTGCTCAAGCTTGGGAAAGAATGAAGTCTTTGGTTAAGAATTGTCCCACTCATGGACTCACTGCTTGGATGATTATCCAGACTTTTTATGCAGGTTTGAACTTCTCTTCAAGAAACCTGTTGGATTCAGCTGCTGGAGGTACTTTTATGGGCCTCACTTTGGGTGTTGCAACAAAGCTCCTTGACAATATGATGGTTAACTACTCTGAATGGCACACTGAGAGAGCTCCACATGGTAAGAAGGTAAATTATGTTGAAGAAACCTCTTCTTTGAGTGATAACATTGATGTTATTATGGCTATGCTTGTTAATGGGAAAGCTCCTCTAGATCCTAATAGTGTTCCCTTAGCTTCTTTGGTTGATCAAGAAGAGCAAGTTGATGTGAACTTCATTAGAAAGAACAATTTCAACAACAATGCTTATAGGAATAATTTTGGTGGTAACAACAATTATAGGCCTTATCCTCCTAATAATGGCAATTCCTATGGAAACTCCTACAACAATGCTAGAAGTGCCCCCTCTAAACTTGAAGTCATGCTCAAAGACTTTATTAGTAAACAAACTGTTTTCAACAAGACTGTGGAGGAGAAACTTTTAACTGTTGAGAAGAATATTTCCTGTTTGTCTGAAGCACAATCCTCCCTGATTAATAAAATGGCTGCTAAACCTGAAACCATGGAAAGTAACTTTGCTGCTAATCATGCCATACAAGTTACTATTGATGAAAATGTTAGGCTGTTGGCTCAACTTCATGCTAAGTGGAAAAGGGAAGCTGAAATTGATAGAAACAATAGTGTGTGCACCATCACTAGAATGGATACCACTAAACCACAAGAAGTCCCTATTGCTCCTCCTACAATGCCTAAGCCAATTGAGTCTACTACTAGTGATGCTAAGTTTGATTTTGATATAGATGGTTGCAATATTTCTAAAGTGATTCTGTTCTTGCAAAAACTTGCTATAAGTCCTGATGCTAGTGATATGCATGTTGCTTTCACCAAACACATTACAGATGCTCTTGTTAAGATTAAGGAAGAGAAGCTAAAACACAAAGCTTCTATTCCTAGGAAAGTAGGAGATAGTTGGGAACCCATTATTAATATGCAAGTGAATGACTTTGATCTCAAAGATTCATGTGATCTTGGTTCTAGTGTCTCTATTATGCCTAGGAAGATTTATGAAATGCTTGATTTGACACCTTTGGAAGATTGCTATTTGGATGTCCCACTCAATGATAATGCTAAGAAGAAACTAATGGGCAGTATTAATGATGTTATCATCATGGTTAACAATGCTTATGTCCCTATTGATTTCTATGTTTTGGATGTTAAATACAATGCTTCTTGTCCTATTACCTTGGGAAGACCTTTTCTTAGAACTGTTGGTGCCATCATTGATATGAAAGAAGGCACCATTAAATATCAATTTCCATTCAAGAAAGGTATTGAACACTTCCCTATGAGGAGAGAGAAGTTGCTTTTTGCTTCTCCTTTTAAAGCAAGGTTTGATGTTAATGCTTCTTCATTTGAAAATACTTGATTCTTCTTGCTTCTTGTGCCTAACTTAAAGGCGTTAAAGAAAAGTACTTGTTGGGAGATAAACCAAGAGTTTCCTTGAGTCTTGGAGGTTATTACTTCTGTAATGACCACTCCTTATCCTTTTTGTTCGCTTTTTATGCCAAGAATGACCTCTAATGAGAGGGAAGTAAGATTTGGGGAGTTGCTGTCCCGAAACAGATTTCTGTCCTCCACCAAAAATATTCGTGAGGAGTCTATGTAACTCAGATTGAGCTGAAAATTTACGAATAAATCTCCCAGTATGTTAACTAACTTTCGTTAGTTCAACACTTTTTGCTTTGAGCAACAAGCGATTTTCTAAAAAATCGGTTTCTACCTGTTGGTCTGTTTTGACAAATTTCTGCCATTATTTGCATTTGGTTCTTATTGATTCCTTTTTGAGTTCTATTTAGGTGAATTGAGATTTTTGAAGGAGTTCATACAGTATCTTGTGTTTTTAGTGAAAAGTATTGCTGTTCCAAAGCTTTACCTAAGGTCTATTATCTTTTGAATACACTAATATTGCTAATGAAGATTGTGTGAAGTTTTATATGAAGGAAAAAAATTCAGGTGTAGAGAGAGAATGATGTAATGAGATGAAGAATGGACAAAAGCTCAAGCTTGGGGATTCCACCCCGGTGTCACCCAAGAAATATCCAAGAGGTACAAGCGTCAAAGCTTGGGGATGCCCAAGGCATCCCCTTCTTCATCAATAAAAAGCTCAGGTCTGTCTAGACACTTCGTTTTTATTGTTTCATGCATAGTTGTGTTGTTCTTGGAGCGTCTTAGTTTGGCTTGCTTAGTTGTTTAGTTTACTTGAATAAACTAGTTTGGACCCTCGTTCTCGCTGTGTTGTTGCAAATAAGTTGCTTGGTGTTGGAAAGGAGTAGGAAGTTCTTGCTTGATAAATGCAAGAGGAGCTTGCATTGACTGTGACTTAGACTTTAGCATGACATGCTAGGTGTTATTTTGACCTTATGCTTAGTGATTATTGCTGTAGCGTGTATTGTTCCAAACAATTGGGATTGCTTAGTGTGCCTTGAAAGAATTATGCGTTGTTTTAGCATGCAAAAGCATAGTATTGTGGTATTCTCCTTTGATGCTTTGTTTGTGTTGACTTGGCACATGCTCACACCATGTTATGACTCCAACAAGTCACCATAGCCTCTATGATCATTTAGTCCTTGACTTGTAGTACAACTCTACGCTTTGATTAGTAATGTTTTGTTGCTCTGCATGATTGTGGCCATTATTGCTCTCTTAGTTGGTTGCCCCCAGTCTTTTGCTAGCCTCCACTTGTATGAGTAAGCTCTACTCATGCTTCCAACTCCCAAGAAACCAAGTTATTCCAAAGTGTCCACTATAAATTCCTATGCATGGTGTGTTACACCATTCCAAGTATATTCTTGTTTTCAGCTATCTTCCAATTAAAAACTATTTTGTTATGTGAAAACTTAGTGATTAAAGCCCTCACAAACTTGATGGAACACTTTATATTTATTTGCCCCTAATAAACTTGAACCATTGTGTCATCTATATTATATATGCTTGCACTTATACGTTGGAATTAGCAGAACCGTGCTGTCACGAGGAACGTTTTCAACATTGCACTTGTACTTTGTACTCAGTTGATATCATGCTCTTTTGTCTATGGATGTTACCGATGTGAAATAAAGAGGGAACTTGTAAGTCCATGGAGTATGTATTTTGTGTTAGTGAAACGCCTGAGCCGCTAGCCTAAGCCATGCCTAATCATGGTGGAAACTTCCAGCATCACCATAATGAGCTATATATGAAGCATCCTCAATAAAAAGCTATGCATATAGTAAATAAAAAGATCGCTGAGATGCTCATTGTCTGCTTGTCTTGTCATTTTGGTTATGGGATAGCTCCTGTACCATGTGCAAGGGGTACCCCGTTGGCGGTTCTCTATGATATGCATGTACTTACAATGACAAGAACTTACAGGTGACTGAAGTTGAGTAGCATGAGGTGTGGCACTCGTATTCAAGGGACTTGAGATTGCCAACTTATACTTTGTCAAGCATATACTCCATAATTTGTTCACTTTAAAATTAATCACTTCAAGATGCTTATGATAGGGGCAATGAGGGCTGAAAGCTAACAAGTACCATAATTTTTGGAAGCTCTTTTTGAAACTTTAAATCCCTGCTTCCCTTTGTGAAGGTACTTTCTTCCACCATTATTTGAGTCTCCACCTTCTACCTTTAGTGTAAGGGTCCCAACCTTTAATAAGGTAGAGTCCCCTGTGTTTACAATGCTAGTCCCTGGATCAATAGCTAGCATCCACAGTTGAGATGTAATATCAAGAAACAAAGGTCATAATACAACTTTATAACCAGGAATAACATAATTTTATTACATCTTACATAGCTCATTTGGCTATTACATTATATTGCAGCAGGATATCTATAAGCATGGGGTCCTTCATCTTCAAAGTGCCACAGGCAGACATGTTGGTTGTAGACTTGTAATCCTAATCAACACACTTCACTAAATCAAACAAACCTGCAACATAACAAGTTACAGCCACAAGGGTCAATACATTTGAATTGTATTGGCAAGTGATACTATGGTAGTATAGTGGAGTCTATCATCTATATGCATTTGGCAAAGTGGAGTTGAGGCTTGCATTGCTCAAAAATAGATTTTTCCTTATCCTTTGAAAACACTAAGTTTTTGCTTTGACAAAATCTTTTTCCCATGGAATCTCCCAATAAAAATTGGTGATCCTTTCAATCCTTGTTCACCCACAACCTTTTAACTTAGAAATTTGGATGATGAGATTCTTGATAGCTTCCATGTCTTGATGCTCAAATTGTCCTTTACCAGGGACATGGCTAGGTACTTAGATTTTACACTCTGCAGAGGTGGTGCACTTTCCCCACAAGACTTGGTTTCACCAAGACAAGATCTTTCAGAAGCCTTTCCTTAGACCAAATGGACGCGTTCCAACCTATCATCCCACTACCACCAACTGTCCAAATGGCTAAGTTCTAGCAACCTATGTGATCCAGGCAGAGCCCATAATGCCAAGTGGTTGCACTTGAAGCTTCTCAACATTTGACATCTCAAATCTCTTTGTTCCTGGGTGGCAATCCACAAGTGTGATACACAAGGTAAACCATAGCCATGGGCCTTGTGTAACCACTCAACCAAAAACCACCAAGCAATTACCATTCCACCCAGGTGATTCATTAACTTAGTTGTTTTATTAAACAAAAACACAAGTCCTCAGACTTAGAAATTTTTCCATAGTATGAATGTATATTCCACCCTTGTTTTCTATTAGCTAAGCTAAGCTTGATAGTAATAGGAATCTTAACTTAGGAAAATTTCTACTAAGGTTTCATCTACTAGGTTTTCCCATAGCAAGGTCTATACTTAGCAAAATTCCATGCAAGTTTTACTTAGAGAAATCACTAATGCATAGTGAAAGTAATGGGACAAAAGTATGAAGCATCACTTGCCTTTTTGGTAGAGTATATGTTCACTCCTTGTCCTTGCTACAATCACACTCTTCAAGTCACTACAATTCAATCAAGCAAGGCACAAGTTCAATCTACCAATCAAGCAAAACATCACATAAAATCATATAAACAAGATAATGCATGCAAGCATGCCAAGTTTTGTTTTATTTGTAAAAGTGGTTCCTAATGGGTCATAAACCTTTGAAAACACCTATTGGTCATTTTATAAAGTGGCAAAAGTCATTTGCAAGGGATTTCACTTCCTAAACCATTTTCAAAACAAAGTATCATTTTATGTGGTGTAGAAATGTTTTTACTAATGCATTAATCTATAGGGTTCACAAAATATGTTTTCAAACCATAAAACTTGGTGTTTGGGGTCAAAGAGTTTGAAACAAAACATTTCCCAAAGGTTTTCTTCCAAAACCATTTTTAATAAATAAACCATATTTTTATTTGACTAGAATTGGTTTTAAATCCAAGAATCATTCTTTTGTTTCACCAAATACATTTTTGAATCCACAAAGTGTTTCCTGTGGTCAGTAGGTTCAAAACACACCATTTCCAAAAGATTTTATCCCCAAAATCATTTTTGAACAATTTTTTCAATCTAAACAAGCATACAAATGTTTCTGCAAAAACAAACAATTTAACAGAAGCTTTTTACTAAAAAAATGGCATGGTTGGCTAGGGATTGTTCCACTGATTCCATTGATATAAAGTTTGCAAAATTTGGACGTGTGGAACTAAAGTTATGCAATTTGCAAACTTGGAAATCTAATAGATCAAATTTTGTTTAAATCAAACAGACTGGGACACGCGTCCTATTCTGATTCGTCGAAAACGTTTCTCGTGGATCAAGCGACGCAGGCCGTTAGATTAATTCATATCGCACGGCGCGCAGATGCTACTTACCCTTTCGTCTAGCTTCTATCCTAGCCATCAGATGCAGATCTAACGGTTCCTAACGCTTTGACCAAATAGCAGCGGCGCTGGCGGCGACGGTGCGGCAGCGGCGAGGTTGCCGGCGATACAGGAAGAAAGAGTGGCTGGGGAGACGCTCACAGTGTTCGCGGCGTCGTGCTGATGCTCAACGTAGTCTTCACAAGGTCAGGGGCGCACGAGGGTGAGGACAATGGCTCGCCGGAGTTGCTCCTGGCGCCGGGTACGCTCGGGCGTCGTTGGAGGCGAGGCTACGGTTCACGAGGAGACAAACGGGAAGCACAGTTAGTCGCGCAAGGTCACGGCGATGATGCGTGCTTGAAGGAGAAGGAGAGGGGCGGTCAGGGGCTTACCAGAAGAGTCGCCGGAGTTGAGCTAGCCGTCGGTGGCGAGATGGCTTTGTCGGAGGCGACGTTATAAGGCGCGCGCGGACTAGCTGGGGCCACTGGTGGGTGCGCAAGGTACTGGAGAGTGAGCTCGCGTGCACAAGGGGGCAAGGTATGGTCAGGTGTCGCCGGAATTTGCACGGGACCTCGTCGGAGCCAATGGGTTTGCCACGAGCAATTCGAGCAGCCCTGGGGCGGAGAGGAGCTGGTGACTGAGGGGAAATGAGGAGGAGGGCGAGGTGTTGAAGAATGCGTGGTCGCAGGGGCGATTAACTGCTGCGTTAACGCGAATTGATGCTGGCAAATTTCGCCAGAAACGGTCGAGGAGGGGAGGCGCGGTCACCGCGGGTGAGGACGATGAACAGGAGGGGTGGGGTCGGTTGGTCAGCGAGAGAGAGGAGAGGGGAGTTGGGTCCACCTGTCATTGGCTCTGCGGGTGTGGGTGTGGGTGAAAACGTTTCGCACGTGGGGGTACGCCGGGTGGGCTGGAATGGGCTGCTGGGCCGGCTTAGCTGGGTAGAGTCCGTTTTTATTTTTTTTTGTTCTGAATCTTTTTCCTTTTTCCAATTCAATTTCTGTTTTGAAATTCAAATCACAATTCAAACAACCAAATCAAATAAACTTCCACTAAACTTTATATTGAGTTTAGCTCTGTTTATCAACACAAATCAAAGTCCAAGACAAAATAATATTTTTAATCTTTTTAGGATCCATTTATTAATTAAATAAAATGGACCTTAGTTATTAAATCATATGGGTTTGATTTATTAAAATCTTTATTTTGAAATCTAACATAAAACCAAAAAGACTTCAGTAGGTTTTATTTGAGAATATAAAATACTTAGAAAACTTATTTAAAATAATTTAATAAGTTTTAGTGTTTATTTAAAATGGGAAAAGCCTTTACTTTAATAAATTTGGTTTATTAATAAACACTCATTTTTATTTAAATAAACCTTTACTCTTTTAATAAAAACAAAATATTTTATTTCAAAAGCTTGGCCAAGGTTTAATTTGGCTAAATAAAATAATCCTTATTTATATTTCTACCTTTTCTTTTGAAAACCAAATCTTTTATTAAAAGATCCAAAAATAGTAATTTTAAATATTTTTAAGTTTATTGTTTATTTATATTTTTAAATCCCTTTAGGATTTTATTTGATCCAAATAGGTTTTGAAAATTTCAACTTGGATTCAAAAGTTTCTTCTCACCCTGAAAATCAACAAAGTTTTATTTTATTCATTTATTTTTCACATTACAAGATTTGGAAAATCTTGGGATGTGACATTTAGGCACCATTAAGAGAGCATAGTTGTCATCCTGTGTGCAGTGTCCCAAAACTTATTGATTGATGCATATTGTGATATTACTTGTTCTTGTGCTACTTGTTTCTAGTCACCCTTGTGAACTTTGAAGGTGTCCTATCCATCTATTTGCTACTCTATGAGGGACAAGCTATTTGCCACTATGCCATGTTTTTGTATGTGAAACAAGCAAACGTTTTTCAATGCATGTTATTCATGATCTTTGTTTGTAGCCTTTCATGTTGCATGCATATTTACTATGTCCTATTGTTAGAACTCCATCTTTCATGCACATGTTTAGAGTTCTTTGATCCCAGCTTTCAATGCTTGCAAATTTTTTGATCTTGGTTTTTGCGGTGACCCAGCATACCACTGCATGTGTAGTACACTATAGTCGTTGACATGACATCCACAGAACACCATTCCGTAAATATCACATCCCTTAGAGTGGTACAACAGAAACATTGCGGGTCCATATTACAAAGTACACACATTATTTTATTACAATACCGGAAGTTCAAGACTTCCAAAAGATCCAACTTACAAACCAAATATAAAGTGAGCGGAATTTAAAAGTAGCAACTTCGACTAGGAGTTGAGCTCAGAAGCTTATTCTATAGAGTTCATGCTGCTCGGCTCCGTTAGTTACTACTAACTAGGTACTTAGTAGGTCTCGTTCTCATCAACACCGTAGCGGATCTCGTAATCCACTCCTTCAACTCCTCCGGATAGATCAGGTTCCTCGTAGAACACATCTTATTGGCATTCAGCTGCATACATTGGCACGTCTTCGGGATCCTCAGAGTCTAAGCAAGGGAACAAAGGAAAGAATGAGTAACAGCGTTACCCAACAAGTTCATTATATGCAAGGTGGGAAGTTTGATGCTCTAACTACCACCTTGGATTATAAATCCTTGGCACTATGTAGTTTTTGTAAATCTTTCTTCAAAGATTGATTTTATTCCGAAAAACTATGACAATCAGCCTTCACAGGTTAACCAGAACTTTCATGGAGTTCCTTTCCTGCCGTGTTCGTAGCTCCTTCCCGGAACAGGGAGTAACAAGTTACAGTTCTTACACTCTGGAGAGGTGCGTTACTTTACCCATGAGAGATCAACTCCTTGTTGCACAACCGGGCGTACTTTCCCGTCCACAATTCCATGATGTGGGGCCCAGTAGTTGGTCCAAGCCAATCACTTCCCCCTTCGTGACACCGCATGCCTCCTTGGTGTACATCATGCCCACATAATGAATTACGGCAATGGTTTGTACAAACCGTTAGATGCCAGAACTATCGTGGGACGATGAGGGTTCCCACCCATATGCTGCATATCCTCTACGAATTACCAATTAATATGCACTCTACGAGGATAATAGCCACGACCTACACATCTGTCTTCATGCGAGAGGAAGAAGATACAGCTGACTTCTCTGTCCCATTCCAAATCTCATGGCTAACGCGTAATATACGGCGCTAGAATCACTGATGTCAGGGGTTATTAAGTCCCTACTTGATCATCATTGTTGCAATTAGAACTCTAAGTTCTATTGCTCCATTATATCATCACTTAGGATGATATCTATGATTTGTTTATTTGTGAAAATATTATTTTCTTTCTTTTATAGCATATATGATAACACACAATTTGCAAATACTTTGATAAAGACTCTTCAAAGGACATGAGCAAGTGATGAACTTGCCTTGTGATGGCAAGGTAGTGAAGTATGATGCTTGCACTGGACCTTGAGCTTCTAGTTCTACAAAAACATCATTATTTCCCGGTAAGGACAATATTTAAAGAAACAAAATGATTATGCAAGTAATGTAATGCATTATTTAATTCTATATGCATTTTCCCTATATAAGGTGTCTTTAATAAAGTATTTATAAATATTATTCTTTTATATTTATTGCATATATTGAATTATTTTATTTTATTTCCCTTTGACTTTTATTTATTTAATAATTCTTTTAGGAATTATTAATTATGCATTAAAATTTATTATTAAATATTTGTTTAGTCTTTTTCATAAATACTATAATATTAATATATAATGAACGTGATTTTTATTTATTTTTATCATCTTTCAATAATTTTGTAACATTCCATGAAGAATATATAAATTACAAAATTCTTATAAAAATTTAAATGTCCAAAATTTGATATCTTATTTTATTTGGACAGAGTGTATTATTGTGAATCCAAAAATATTTTATTTATAATTTTTGGATTTTTATTTTATTTTCTATAATTTTATTGAGGTCAGGGGCATTTTGATCTTTTCCAATTGATCAAAAATCTATTAAACAACTTGGGTTGGCCTTTTGGGCTTATTGGGCCAGTGTGGCCCAATAGGGCAAGGTCAAATTATCACCCCGAGGGGTTTTGGCCCACCCACCCCATTCTCTCTGCCTCCTTTCTCCCTCGACCTTATCCTCTCCTCCTCTGACCCGATCCCGTGGCCGGCGATGCCGCCACCATCGATTCCCGCCGCTGTCGGCCGTTCTGGTTGCCGTCGTGGTGCGGTTTGGGGTTGTCGACGATGCTCATTCGTTCTATCCACTTGGATTTGACTTCGGGGCTTCCCCGTGCCTAGGTCCACCCCGTTCCCAAACCCTAGGGTTAAGGAAAGGTGTTGTCGCCACCGTCGCGGTCCCGTCTGCGGTGGTGTGCTGGATCGTTTGCTACTGCGGCCGCCGCCGTGGCAGGTGCAGGTTGCAGCGCCCCTCTGGGTGCTCCCTGTGCCGCCGTGGTTCGTCGGCCAATTCTGCTTCCTCTTCGATTCGTCAGCGAGGAACTCGGGTAAGTTTGTTCTGTGGTTCTGTTCATGCTACTACCACGAATCTCTATGTGTGTGTCTAGTGGCTAATCATGCCTAGTGACTATGCTCTGATTGGGTTCATCACTGGATTCGGGTTCTTGTTCTGATTAGGGTTCATAACCCCCTGTTGATCATATCTATGATGCTTTAGATCTAGTGTTGATCATATCTGAACATGAAGAATGATTGTCTGCTGTGGTTAATGATTGGTAGTGGCTTTGATGATACTAGTTGCCTGTCAGATTTATTCTAGTGGTAATCCACTATGATCCATGCTAGTGTTTCAATGGAATCCTTGATTGGATTATGTTGTTGATCTTAGAGTTTACTCTACTGTCAGAATGCTTATACTAACAGTAGTTTCTCTTAGTAGTTGCTAACTGCAATTATAATGTTGGCTTGTATGAGATTATACACAATGAATCAAATCATTACATGTAATGATTTCTGTGGATGTATAGATGAATTTAATGTTGATTCCTAGCACTTGGCTTCAGGAAAATGATATGTAGTGGTTTGTCCCTTTTTCTGTGGGAACTAAGCAAGATTGGTTTTAGTTCATTTAGAACCTGTCCTTGTGATACCATTATGATCTGGCACACAAGTGACTGAGTTTTATTTTTGGGCTTAGCTTGATAAGGCTTGTGATTAAAACTGGCAAGATGAAATGAAAGCTTTTCTTATCTTTCCTGCCTATGATGTTGGTCTGAGGCTCTAGGATTTAATTCCTAGTTAGTTGGGCAATAGTTTGTTTGAAACTTATAGGATTAGTGGTGCTAGTCTCTTTGAGAGATGTGCCCTGATCTGATAAGATCAAATGAAGAATGATCTAAGTTACAAAAGTAACACAAAACTCAGTGATGTTGGTCTGAGAGTTTAGTGCTTGTGTTTGAGCTTGATTTCTTATCCTTATACTTGAAATCTCTAGGATAGATTCACCCCTCTTGGGTGATTATTGAGAGATCATTTCATAAAGCAACACATGCTTTTGTTTAGATAATATGATGAAATCATGTGATGGTTTTATGACACTCACCACAAAATTTTATGTTGGTGTAGTAGATTGATGATGATCTTGATCTGCTTTTGCTGGGCTCCTGAG
This sequence comes from Avena sativa, assembly GCA_916181665.1. Lineage (NCBI taxonomy): Eukaryota > Viridiplantae > Streptophyta > Magnoliopsida > Poales > Poaceae > Avena > Avena sativa. The sequence continues at coordinate 435,173,894 of OV702280.1, forward strand.
CTTTATCTTGAGTTTTCCTGCTCCTCCTAGCTCCTGGGCTTGACCTTGTTGTCCACCAGATCCATTCCCCTCCTTATGTCACCATCCTGGTGATGTTTAGGTTGATATGGGTGGTTTGATTTGGCTATTGTTTTTGGTTTGGATGCTGTCTACACTGGTTGTTCTTGTGTGATGTGTTAGTGGAGTGATGCACTAGTGCTCCCCCCACGGCTGTGCTGTGGTTTTTTGTGTTTTGGCTGTGCTTGTGAGATCGACAGCACACCCTTTGCATGCTGGTGTGTGTCCAACTTGTGTGCCTGCTATGCACTTGTGGATAGGTTCAGAATTTTTGAACTTACCATTACCAGATTACTTTCACCAGGCTGGTGAATTGGTCCCTCTTGGCTGTCATTTGAATTCTGGCTTTGAATTTATGAAAGATGAAATCTTTCATATTGGTGAAACTTGCCCCTTTTAGAACATTTCTCAATGATGAGTTTGTCAAGTGCACTTCACTGGCATATCTGAGAGAAATATACTAACACTAATCTTATTTTGTTTCTATTTAGTTTTTGTTTTGCAGGTACAAAGATAAAGATGAAGATTTAGTGTAGATTTAGATGTAGGTAAGTTAGTAGATGTACAAATGTAATTTTCTTATTCTTTGGTAATTTTTCTTTTATAATTCTTGTAATCTTTATTTTATTCAATTGTAATAAATATTATATTATTATAAATAAAGAATATTTTTTATTCTTTACTCTTTTGTAATTGTGAAGTTTTGGAATGACTTCAGTAGGTTACATTCTTTGTAACTTGTTTATGTATTAATAATATGAAATGAATTTCATATTCAATATTGTTTTTAGATAAGACTTAAGTTATAATACTTATCTCTTAATTGAATTAAGATTCAAAACTTATATCTAATTCATTTGAATTATAATTCAAACACTCAAGTCTAATATTTAAAATCCATTTGAAAACCCATAACTCCTTAAGATCATCTCAAAGTTTTATTTGGCGAAAATTTTACCCACATTTTCACAAATGAATGCATGCAACAATTTATATTCCTAAATCTACCCTTCGTTAGGTTCCTAAATGCTGGGATGTTACAGACTTCCCCCCTTAAATTAAACTCTGTCCCGAAGTTTGTGGAGATGTACCTGAATAGTTCTGGATAAGCTTTTCTTAAATCCTCTTCATTCTCCCATGTGGCTTCCCTCTCAGGGTGATGTTCCCACTGTACCTTGCAATATTTGATTGCTCTGTTCCTCAATCTTTTCCAGTTTTCTTCCAAAATCTTACAGGGCTTTTCAATATAAGTCAGGTCTGCTTGTAGTTTTATCTCTTGATGTGTTATTGCATCATCTGGAACTTTCAAACATTTGCGAAGTTGTGACACATGGAAAACATTATGCACTTGAGTCAATCTTGATGGTAACTCTAAAGAATAAGCTATAGTTCTGTTTTGACTCAGTACCTTGAATGGTCCGATATATCTTGGACTCAATTTCCCTTTAACTCCGAATCTTTTAACTCCTTTCATTGGACTTACTTTCAAGTAGACCATATCTCCCACTTCTGGATGCCATGATATTTGGCTTTGATCCACATAACTTTTCTTCCTGCTTTGGGCTATTTTCAGTCTATCCCTAATCTTATCAATGATGTATTGTCTCTCCTTGATATAATCTGGCGCAAATTCTTTGCTACTGCCAGGTTCATACCAACATATTGGTGATCTACACTTCCTTCCATACAGAATATCATATGGGGCTGCCTTCAGACTACTCTGATAGCTATTGTTATAAGAAAATTCTGCCAATGGTAGGTGATCTTCCCATGTTCCTCCAAAATCTAGTGCACAAGCTCTCAACATGTCTTCTAGTATTTGATTTGTTCTTTCAGTTTGACCTCCTGTCTCAGGATGATATGCCGTGCTGAAATCTAACTTTGAACCAAGTGCTTCATGCAATTGTTTCTAAAATGCTGAAGTAAACACTAATCCCCTATCAGTTATGATCTTTTTGGGTACTCCATGCTTACTTACTATCTCTTTAACATATACTTCAACTAACTTCTCGGCATTATCCTTTTGATTCACTGGAATAAAATGTGCACTCTTAGTGAGTTTGTCCACAATTAGCCATATCATATCCTTCCTTTTTGGTGTCATAGGTAATCCTATGATGAAGTCCATACCTATTTCCTCCCACTTCCATTCAGGAATTTCTAAGGTTTGTAATGGTCCTGCTGGACTTTGATGTTCAGCTTTCACCCTTTGACAAGTATGGCATTCAGATACATATTTAGCAATATCTCTTTTCATGTTATTCCACCAGAATAGTTCTTTCAAATCCATATACATCTTAGTACTCCCTGGATGTATAGAATATGAGGTATCATGTGCTTCTTTGAGTATGAAATTTCTGATCTCAGTCACATCTGGAACACATAGACGATCTTGGAACCATAAAGACCCATAATCTCCAAGGCGAAAAACTGATTTTTGCCCTTGAGATATCCTCCGAATTTCCTCAGCAATAAAAGGATCTTCTTCTTGATGTCTAAAAATTTCTTGCTTAAGATCACTGTCATGCTCTGCAAATACCTGCATAGTATCTAATCCTCCAATAACCTCTGTTCTGATGAATTGAAGTTCTAATCTTTCCAAGTCCATTTGTAACTCTTTTGGTAACTCTCTATTGCTTGGCTGTATATCTGCACTCTTTCTGCTTAAAGCATCTATTACAACATTTTCTTTCCCTGGGTTGTAATTGATTGTTAAATCATAATCCTTGATTAATTCCAACCAACGCTTCTGTCTCATATTCAATTCCTTTTGAGTGAAGAAATATTTGAGACTTTTATGGTCAGTGTATAACTCACATCTAGCTCCATAAAGAAAATGCCTCCATCCTTTCAGTGCAAAAACTACTGCTGCTAACTCTAAATCATGAGTTGGATAGTTGACTTCATGTGGTTTCAATTGCCTTGAACCATAAGCAATTACTTTCCGATCTTGCATTAATACACAACCCAAACCTTCTTTAGATGCATCACAGTATATAGTGAAGTCCTTCCCTGTTTCAGGAACTGCTAAGATTGGAGCTATGGTTAATCTAGTCTTCAACTCTTGGAAACTTGCTTCACATTTCTCATCCCACTTAAATGGTGTATTCTTCCTTAATAATTTGGTCATTGGTCCGGCTATTTTGGAGAAACCTTCAATGAATCTCCGATAATAACCAGCCATTCCTAGGAAACCTCGAATTTGTTTCACATTGGTCGGTGCAGTCCATTCTAGTACCAACTGAACTTTAGATGGATTCACAGCAATCCCATCCTTACTGATCACATGATCGAGGAATTCTACCTCATCTAGCCAAAACTCACACTTGCTGAACTTAGCATAAAGCTTATGTTCTCTTAAAGTTTGCAATGCTATTCTCAAATGGTCAGCATGCTCTTCCTTATCCTTGGAATATATCAGAATATCATCAATAAAAATGATGAAAAACTTGTCCAAATATGGCATGAAAATCTTGTTCATCAGATTCATGAATATTGCCGGTGCATTGGTCAAACCAAATGGTACTACCAGATACTCATGGTGTCCATATCTTGAGACAAATGTTGTTTTTGGAACATCTTCCAGTTTGATTTTTATTTGATGGTATCCAGATCTTAAATCGATCTTTGAAAATACTCCAGCTCCTTTCACTTGATCAAACAAATCTTGAATTCTCGGTAAAGGATACTTATTCTTGATAGTCACGTTGTTCAAATTTCTATAATCACCACACATCCGTCTTCCACCATCTCTTTTATCAAAGATTACTGGTGTTACCCATGGAGATACACTTTCCTGTATAAATCCTTTTCTCGCTAACTCATCAATTTGCTCCTTGAGTTCTTTCAACTCCTTGGGTCCCATTTTATATGGTGCTTGATCTATTGGTGCTGTACCAGGTATTAAGTCAATGGTGAACTCTATCTCCCGGTCTGGTGGCATTCCCGGTAACTCTGTTGGAAAAACATCTTGGAATTCATTCACTATTGGAATCTCTTCTAATTTAACTTCATTGAATTCAACTACAGATCCACCATGATATGACTGTGTTTATCTGCTTGGTAAACTATCCTTGCTCCACTTGGAGTTTTGATTGAGACGGTTTTCTCCTCACAATTAATCTGAGCTCCGTGTTCCATCATCCAATCCATCCCCAGCACTACTGCAATTCCCTTCAAAGGAATCACATAAAGGTCTGCGAAATATGTACAACCACAGATCGATATAACCTGATCTTGTTTTATGTGGCATACAATCACATTCCCTCCTGCCGTAACTATGGTCATAGGACTTTCTAACGTTGCCCTATCACACAATTCTTCAGAAATGAATGAAGTAGTTGCACCAGTATCAAATAGAACTTTGCCGGGATTGGTAAGGATATTGAGCGTACCTATCACTGCATGCTCTGAATTATCCACCTCCTCGAGGGTTGCACAGTTCAGTTTTCCGGTAGGTCGGTTCCTCTTGCCATTATTTCCTCCTTTATCGGGTTGTACATTTCCTCCACTGGCTTGTCCTCCTCCCTTGGTAGGCCATCCACCTGGTGGTTTGCTCGGACAATCTGGCTTGATATGCCCCTTTTGACCACAATCATAACAGATCACTACAGGCTTTTTGCACTCCCTCTGGAAATACCCTGGAATTCCACAATTGTTACAGATAACATTCCTTATCGGATTGGATTGATTTCCACTGCCCTTGTTATTGTTATTGTTGTTGTTGTTGCCATAATTCCTATTCCGAGGTTTGAACTCCAGGTTAGGTTTAGGTTTACTTGCCTGAATTCTCTTGGTTTCCTTCTTGGCTCTCTTCCTCTGGTCCTCTTGGACATTCTTGTAGTCATCTTCAAAAGTAATGGCTGCATCCAATAACTGCTAATAAGTTTGCTTATTGGCTAACCTTAGCTGCATCTTCACAAATGGATTTAATCCACGCAAGAAACGCTTCTTCCTCTTCTCTTCAGTGTTAACATCCTCCTCAGCATAACGAGACAGTTGGCTAAACTCCCGGATGTACTTCATGACACTAGTATATCCTTGCTGCAGCTCCTCAAATTCTCTCCTCTTCAACTCCATGACGCTTTCCGGAACATGATATTCACTGAATCTCTGCTTGAACTCCTCCCAGGTATACTCCCTTCCTGGTTGTTGCATGGCTAATTGATTTTACCACCATGATGCTGCAGGTCCAGTCAGCAGATGAGTTGCATACCTCAATTTTTCCTCATCATTGCATCCCATAGTTTTCAGCTTCCTTTCTGTGTCTGCTAGCCAATCTTCTGCATCCATTGGTTCAGGAGCTGATGCAAAAGGTAACGGTCTTGCATTCTGGAAATCAGATAGACTCACCCCTCCACCTTCAGGTGCCCTCTGATTTTCTCACCCCAGCAACTCTTACATGAACTTGTTCTGGGTCTCTTGCATCATTTGCATGCATTGCATAAAGTTCTGTTCCATTAACGGCCTCATTGGTGGTGGTGGTAATGCTCCTTGATTTGCTGCATCGGCATCGGCCTTTTCCTTGACCTCACGCTCCATCTGCTGCTGCTCAGTTTCCATTTCTACACCCGTATCCATGGCCCCCTAGTCCCGCATCATCAAGCGAATACTCATAATTACATCATGCACATGTGTTCTGAGCTCACCTTTACGCACAGAACTAGTCACACAATGAAGACCCAAAGAAAATCCAAATATGCATTTCACACATTCTACATAATATCATAATGATACAAAATCATTACAACATATACCATATTGGTATTATTACAAAACTACCTTATTACTTGGAGTACATTACACGGTACTTGATATCACTAACTAGTTGCCTCCTTCTAGTAGTAACTACGCTCATCATACATGCCTGATGTCCAACCGTGATGACGTGTTGTCCGTCGCACAGTTTGTGGAACAAATGGCCTTCCAGAAGGAACATACTCTGTATCTGAAGTATCAGGGCTTGAGTCATTACTCAACCTGAGCGCATTGAGGCTCCCTCCAGCTCAGCTGAAAAGTCTTCAGAAGCATATTCAACATTATCTCCAGCCTGCATCTCCTGAGCTTCATTCCTTGAGTTGTCAACAGAATACGCAGATCCTGCTGCTTCCCAGGTGCTCCCGTGGACAAGATAATTGAACACAGGATAATGTATATTTACTGGGTTTTGAGAAGATGTTGATGATTCAAACACTCTCTCCTCAGGATCTTCTTCTTCATCCTGATCATCTATTGACATGGTATTTCTACTTCTGTTATTAGGATTCATCCTTTCACCCATCCAACTAGATTGTCCAACATTTCTGTCAGAACCATCTGTGGACATCTGGTGTTCATGAGATCCATTATATGATCCCATCCTCCAACCATCCGAATTCTCAATAGGAAGTTCTGAGTCAGAACCATCCCCTGAGCCCTGTGGTACTGCATACCGCAAATCCATAGTAGGATCATGTGTAGGTTCAGGTCTTGGTGAGTAGGGATATGGTATAAAATATTCTGGATCTATAGGTATATCCTTAAAGATAGGTGTTGCACTACTACTTGCTTCTTTCTCTAACTGGAATGCTAACTGCTTACTCCTTTCCGGATCAGTTAGATCCTCTAACATGTCATTTTTGTCTTCGACAATCACTTGATGAGTCTTATAAAAAGACGCAACAAGTGTCCGGTATCTATCCATAAACTTGGAAGCTAACTTAGGATGCTTCTTAACCAAATTAAGATGATCCGGTATAGGCTCCGAGTCTATAGAATCATGAGGTATCAAAAAAAATGTGCTACCTTCTAGCTCCTTGGTTTTCTGCTCCCGGATATTAGCTATCGCCTCCACAACATCAATATGATAGGCTGCTAAATGACTCCTGCCTTCTCCTATAGGTAGATCATGATATAATCCAAGCTTCTCTGGAAGTTGGATACCCACACGATACGTGGATAACATCCGGCCATCAAGGTAAGTGATAGTGTTTACTGGAATTCTAGTTGGACAATTAAAAGGCTTTAAAAGTTGACGAAGTTGGTATGTAAATGATCCTTGATAATCATCAAGAGTCTCCTCTTTCCATACCAAAGTCTGTTTTGGAAACTTTGGTGCCATATCTCTGTATATATCAGAAAAAATAATTTTGATTAGTATCCAATGACATACTGCATCATAACAAAGAATTATCGCACTAAAATATATAATGAAATATTCTCATTTGAATACTCATTATATTACTTTTAGAGAATTCTTTATCGTTGCTAGCTTTCCTACAGGTAATACCCTTTACTAGGTTTCCAACCTAAGGTCAAAGCAATTTGCTCTGATACCAACCGCGGTGACCCAGCATACCACTGCATGTGTAGTACACTATAGTCATTGACATGACATCCACAGAACACCGTTCCGTAAATATCACATCCCTCAAAGTGGTACAACAGAAACATTGCGGGTCCATATTACAAAAGTACACACATTATTATTATTATTATTACAATACCGAAAGTTCAAGACTTCCAAAAGATCCAACTTACAAACCAAATATAAAGTGTTAAGCGGAATTTAAAAGTAGCAACTCCGACTAGGAGTTGAGCTCAACAGCTTATTCTATAGAGTTCATGCTACTCGGCTCCATTAGTTATTACTAACTAGGTACTTAGTTGGTCTCGTTCTCATCGACACCATAGCGGATCTCGTAATCCACTCCTTCAACTCCTCCGGACAGATCAGGTTCCTCGTAGAACACATCTTCTTGGCATTCAGCTGCATACATTGGCACGTCTTCAGGATCCTCAGAGTCTAAGCAAGGGATCAAAGGAAAGAATGAGTAACAGCGTTACCCAACAAGTTCATTATATGCAAGGTGGGAAGTTTGATGCTCTAACTACCACCTCGGATTATAAATCCTTGGCACTATGCAGTTTTTGTAAATCTTTCTTCAAAGATTGATTTTATTCCGAAAAACTATGACAATCAGCCTTCACAGGTTGACCAGAACTTTCATGGAGTTCCTTTCCTGCCGCGTTCGTAGCTCCTTCCCGGAACAGGGAGTAACAAGTTACAGTTCTTACACTCTACAGAGGTGCGTTACTTCACCCATGAGAGATCAAATCCTTGTTGCACAACCGGGCGTACTTTCCCGTCCACAATTCCATGATGTGGGGCCTAGTAGTTGGTCCAGGCCAATCACTGCCCCCTTCGCGACCCCGCATGCCTCCTTGGTGTACACCATGCCCACATAATGAATTACTGTAATGGTTTGTACAAACCGTTAGATGCCAGAACTATCGTGGGATGATGGGGGTTACCACCCATATGCTGCATATCCTCTACGAATTACCGATTAATATGCATGCTACGAGGATAACAGCCATGACCTGCACATACGACTTCATGCGAGAGGAAGAAGATACAGTTGACTTCTTTGTCCCATTCCAAATCTCATGGCTAACGCGTAATATACGGCGCTAGAATCACTGATGTCAGGGGTTATTAAGTCCCTACTTGATCATCATTGTTGCAATTAGAACTCTAAGTTCTATTGCTCCATTATATCATCACTTAGGATGATATCTATGATTTGTTTATTTGTGAAAATATTATTTTCTTTATTTTATAGCATATATGATAACACACAATTTGCAAATACTTTGATAAAAACTCTTCAAAGGACATGAGAAAGTGATGAACTTGCCTTGTGATGGCAAGGTAGTGAAGTCTGATGCTTGCACTGGACCTTGAGCTTCTAGTTCTACAAAAACATCATTATTGCCCGGTAAGGACAATATTTAAAGAAGCAAAATGATTATGCAAGTAATGTAATGCATTATTTAATTCTATATGCATTTTCCCTATATAAGGTGTCTTTAATAAAGTATTTATAAATATTATTCTTTTATATTTATTGCATATATTGAATTATTTTATTTTATTTTCCTTTGACTTTTATTGATTTAATAATTCTTTTAGGAATTATTAATTATGCATTAAAATTTATTATTAAATATTTGTTTAGTATTTTTCATAAATACTATAATATTAATATATAATGAAAGTGATTTTTATTTATTTTTATCATCTTTCAATAATTTTGTAAAATTCCATAAAGAATATATAAATTACAAAATTCTTATAAAAATTTAAATGTCCAAAATTTGATATCTTATTTTATTTGGATAGAGTGTATTATTGTGAATCCAAAAATATTTTATTTATAATTTTTGGATTTTTATTTTATTTTCTATAATTTTATTGAGGTCAGGGGCATTTTGGTCTTTTCCAATTGATCAAAAATCTATTAAACAACTTGGGCTGGCCTTTTGGGCCTATTGGGCCAGTGTGGCCCAATAGGGCAAGGTCAAATTATCACCCCGAGGGGTTTTGGCCCACCCACCCCATTCTATCTGCCTCCTCTCTCCCTCGACCTTATCCTCTCCTCCTCTGACCCGACCCCGTGGCCGGCGATGCCGCCACCGTCATCGGCCATTCTGGTCGCCGTCGTGGTGCGGTTTGGGGTTGTCGACGACGCTCGTTCGTTCTATCCACTTGGATTTGACTTCAAGGCTTCCCGGTGGCCAGGTCCACCCCGTTCCCGAACCCTAGGGTTAAGGAAAGGTGTTGTCGCCACCGCCACGGTCCCGTCTGTGGTGGTGTGCTAGCTCGTGTGCTGCTGCGGCCGCTGCCGTGGTGGGTGTAGGTTGCAGCGCCCCTCTGGGTGCTCCCTGTGCCGCGGTTCGTCGGCTAATTCTGCTTCCTCTTCGATTCGTCAGCGAGGACCTCGGGTAAGTTGGTTATGTGGTTCTGTTCATGCTACTACCACGAATCTCTATGTGTGTGTCTAGTGGCTAATCATGCCTAGTGACTATGCTCTGATTGGGTTCATCACTGGATTCAGGTTCTTGTTCTGATTAGGGTTCATAACCCCTGTTGATCATATCTATGATGCTTTAGATCTAGTGTTGATCATATCTGAACATGAAGAATGATTGTCTGCTATGGTTAATGATTGGTAGTGGCTTTGATGATGCTAGTTGCCTGTCAGATTTATTCTCGTGGTAATCACTATGATCCATGCTAGTGTTTCAATGGAATCCTTGATTGGATTATGGTGTTGATCTGAGAGTTTACTCTACTGTTAGAATGCTTATACTGACAGTAGTTTCTCTCAGTAGTTGCTTACTACAATTATAATGTTGGCTTGTATGAGATTATACACACTGAATCAAATCATTACATGTAATGATTTCTGTGGATGTATAGATGAATTTAATGTTGATTCCTGACACTTGGCTTCAGGAAAATGATATGTAGTGGTTTGTCCCTTTTTCTGTGGGAACTAAGCAAGATTCGTTTTAGTTCATTTAGAACATGTCCTTGTGATACCATTATGATTTGGCACACAAGTGATTGAGTTTTATTTTTGGGCTTAGCTTGATAAGGCTTGTGATTAAAACTGGCAAGATGAAATGAAAGCTTTTCTTATCATTCCTGCCTATGATGTTGGTCTGAGGCTCTAGGATTTAATTCCTAGTTAGTTGGGCAATAGTTTGTTTGAAACTTATAGGATTAGAGGTGCTACTCTCTTTGAGAGATGTGCCCTGATCTGATAAGATCAAATGGAGAATGATCTAAGTTGCAAAAGTAACACTGAACTAAGTGATGTTGGTCTGAGAGTTTAATGCTTGTGGTTGAGCTTGATTTATTATCCTTATACTTGAAATCTCTAGGATAGATTCACCCCTCTTGGGTGATTATTGAGAGATCATTTCATAAAGCAACACATGCTTTTGTTTAGATAATATGATGAAAACATGTGATGGTTTTATGAGACTCGTCACAAAATTTTATGTTGGTGTAGTAGATTGATGATGATCTTGATCTTGATCTGCTTTTGCTGGGCTCCTGATCTTGATCTTGAGTTTGCCTGCTCCTCCTAGCTCCTGGGCTTGACCTTGATGTCCACCAGATCCATTCCCCTCCTTATGTCACCATCCTGGTGATGTTTGGGTTGATCTGGTTGGTTTGATTTGGCTGCTGTTCTTGGTTTGGCTTCTGTCTACACTCGTTGTTCTTGTGTGATGTGTTAGTGGAGTGATGCACTAGTGCTCCCCCCCCACGTCTGTGCTATGGTTTTGTGTGTTTTGGCTGTGCTTGTGAGATCGACAGCACGCCCTTTGCATGCTGGTGTGTGTCGAGCTTGTGTGCCTGCTATGCACTTGTGGATAGATCCAGAATTTTTGAACTTACCATTACCAGATTACTTTCACCAGGCTAGTGAATTGGTCCCTCTTGGCTGTCATTTGAATTCTGGCTTTGAATTTATGAAAGATGAAATCTTTCATATTGGTGAAACTTGCCCCTTTTATAAAATTTCTCAATGATGAGTTTGTCAAGTGCACTTCAGTGACATATCTGAGAGAAATATACTAACACTAATCTTATTTTATTTCTATTTAGTTTTTGTTTTGCAGGTACAAAGATAAAGATGAAGATTTAGTGTAGATTTAGATGTAGGATAGTTAGTAGATGTACAAATGTAATTTTCTTATTCTTTTGTAATTTTTATTTTATAATTCTTGTAATCTTTATTTTATTCAATTGTAATAAATATTATATTATTATTAATAAAGAATATTTTTTTATTCTTTACTCTTTTGTAAATTGTGAAGTTTTGGAATGACTTCAGTTGGTTACATTCTTTGTAACTTGTTTATGTATTAATAATATGAAATGAATTTGTTCAATATTGTTTTTAGATAAGATTTAAGTTAAAATACTTATCTCTTAATTGAATTAAGATTAAAAACTTATATCTAATTCATTTGAATTATAATTCAAACACTCAAGTCTAATATTTCAAATCCATTTGAAAAGCCATAACTCCTTAAGATCATCTCAAAGTTTTATTTGGCAAAAAATTTACCCACATTTTAACAAATGAATGCATGCAACAATTCATATTCCTAAATCTACCCTTCGTTAGGTTCCTAAATGCTAGGATGTTACAGTTTTGATGCTGCATGTCACCTCAAAAATTATTATTTTTATCACTTACCTACTCGAGGACGAGCAGGAGTTAAGCTTGGGGATGCTTGATACGTCGGAAACGTATCTATAATTTTTGATGCTCCATGCTTGTTTAGTATCTAGTTTGCTTTGCTTTGTCTACACTTTGAGGTGTTTTTATATCTTTTCTGGAACTAACCTATTAACAAGTTGCCACAGTGCTAGTTGCCTGTTTTCTTCTGTTTTTGGTTCCAGAAAGGCAGAAAATCAATATTCTCGAAATTGGACGGGACAAACTCCGAAGTCAAAATTTTACCGTGGGCGACACGAAGTCCAGAGGAAAGTCGGAGAAGCACACCAGGGCGGCCAGACCCCCCTTAGGCGCGGGTGGGCCCTACCCCATGCCTAGGTAAGGTGTGGGGCCCTGGCCGCCTCCCAGCCTCGCCTCTTCGCCTATAAGAAGCCCCCGGTGCAGAAACCCTAGGCACCCGATCAAAACTCCACGAAACCTTATGTAGCCACCGCCATCGTCGTCTCTAGATCGGGGGGATCTGAATTTCTTCCTGGCACACTGCCGGAAGGGGAGATCATCCCGGAGGCCTTCTTCTCCGGTATGATGCATGAGTAGTTCCACCTTGGACTATGGGTCCATGTAGTAGCTAGATGGTTGTATCTCCTCCTTGTGCTTTCTTGTATAGATCTTATGAGATCCGTTCATGATGAAGATCTAATCTATTTATAATCATGCATGTAGTGTTTGTGGGGATCCGATGGATATTGAGATTACTATGTCGGATTGATTAATGGTTTTGTCTATTTGATACTATCATGTCTGTATTGTTTGTGATCTTGCATGCTCTCCGTTGTTAGTAGCTATCTTGGCCGAGTAGTTGCAAGTGACTCCAAGAGGGGGTATTTATGCTCGATAGTGGGTTCATGCCTCTAGTTTCCAAGGGAAGTGACAGAAATCTCTTCGGTTGTAGATGTGTTGTTGCTACTAGGGAGAAAACATCGGTCTCTTGTTCATGGAACAAGTGGATTGTTTACCTTACACACTTTGCTTAAAGCGGTTGTCTGTTGCTTGCAACTTAATACTAGAGGGGGTTCGGATGATAACCTGAAGGTGGACTTTTAGTCATAAATGCAGTTGGATGGCGGTCTATGTATATTGTTGTATTGCCCAATCGAATCTCATAGGATCTTTTTATCTGGTATTGCATTGTTATGCCTTTCTCAGTTCCTGTCAATTGCCCAGTTGTAATTTGTTTACCCTTTATGCCATGTTGTTTATCTAAGGAGAGCACCTCTAGTGAACTATGGACCCCTCCAATCTTTACCATTGATACATCTTCCACTGTTACTTGTTTACTTACTGCAAACCATTACCTTTCACACTACACGTTTAATCATTTGTTACAACAAACCGGTGAGCTTGACAACCTCACTGATTTGTTGGGGCAAAGTCTTGAGTTTGTGTTGTGCAGGTTTCCACGTTTCTTGCAACACACGTGTGACGTTTCCTTCCTCCTTATGGTTCGATAACCTCGGTCTCTACTGATGGAAGACTTGCTGTTATGCTCATCACACCTTGCTCTTGGGGTTTCCCTACGAAGTGCTGTCAAGCACCACGCATCAACCTGCTTTGTTTAATTTTGATAACAGGCAAGGATGGTCGCTCACGGAGGAGGAGCTTGGCACATATGTGGCGGAGCTCTCCGAGCAAGAGGAGAATGTTGGAGAGGATGCCGAAGATGATTCGGTTCAGCCCTCCAACTTGGGAGAGTCATCATACCAGCAGCCGACATTTTATTGGGGCGCGTCTTCCTCTTCTTCGCAAGCTCCAGACTATTATCATTCCTATGATGACCCACCAGCTTGGGGTTACTACCCGCGCTATTGAGCCAGGCCAAAAGCCTAAGCTTGGGGGGAGGTATACCGACATCACACTCATTTATATATCATGTTCTTCGGTTCTTTGTATATCCATTGTTTCGCTTTCTTTTTGGTTTTTGTTTCTGCTTTCTTAAAACACAAAAATACCAAAAAATATTTTCGTTGTTTCTCTTGGTTTTTTTCTTTGCTTTTTAGCTTTGGTTTGACTTAAATAAAAATCCAAAAAGTTTTTGCTTTGTTTGCTTGCTTTGAAAAATCGAAAACACCAAAAATATTTGTTGTTCTTCTTTAGTTTTGTAAGTTCTTTGCAGGGTTCAGCCGTCCTCAGTGGATTTTGGTTTCATGTTATTATTCAAGTCACCGAAGTGAAGGGTAATAATGAAGATTAAGGTAACTCGAGGTGTGGTAAGAGGCTGGTAACGAACTCTATTTATTTTCATTTTTTACATATACTCATCATGGTGAGCATGCTTAGTCTGTTCATGTAAGGAATATGTTACTGATGGATGCTTAGTAGTTCTTGCTTGTCTGTGATTATCTCCAGCTTGCTAATAGTTTGTAGCATGTCATATGAATGTTTGCTTGCATTGTTTTATTCATATTTTGGTATGATATTGTGGTATCCTCCTCTGGAAGTTTCATGTGAATCGACTTGGCACATGCTCACGCATGCATATGACTAAACAATAGTTAGTAAGCCTCGACGATTTATTTTGCCTCAGAGTTATTGTATCACTTTCGTGTCATAATTAGTCCTGTTTTGTTGCAGGCATAATTATGACAGTTATTGCTCTCTCATTTGTCGCTCCCTCTCTATTGCTAGTCTTCACTTGCACTGAGTATGAGCTCTACTTGTGCTTCCAACTCCCCAAAACCAATATTGCCAACAGTGTCCACCATACCTACCTATTAGCATCATTTGCTATTTCAGTGCATATTCAGTATGCCTTGTTTTCTTCCAAATAAAATGTTTGTCTGTTTTGAGAAAGTTAGTTAGTAAAGCTCTCACGAACTTAATGGCACACTTTATTCCTTACACTTAATAATCCTGAACCATTGTGACATGTCCATGAAAGTTATATGCTTGCAAATTATAGGGTGTGAGTTAGCAGAACCGTGCTGTCACGGGGAATGTTTTCAACACTTATGGATACATATCCAGTTGATACCTTGCTATTTTATTTGCGGATGTCGACGCTGTGAAATAAAAGGGGAGCTTGTGAGTTCATGGAGTATATATATGTGTTAGAGAAACGCCTGGGCAGCTAGCCTAAGCCATGCCTAATCATGGTGGAAACTTGCAGCATCACCATAATGAGTATTCTATGAAGCATCCTAAATAAAAGCTATGTAGATAGTAAATAAAAAGATCACTGAGATGCTCATTGTCTGCTTGCCTTGTCATTTTGATCACGGGATAGCTCTTGTATCATGTGCAAGGGGTACCCCGTTGGCAGTTCTCTATGATATGCATGTATTTACAATGACAAGAACTTACAGGTAACGAAAGTTGAGTAGCATGCGGAGCGACCCTCATACTCAAGGGACATGGGATTTCCAGTTTATGGTCTGTCAAGCATATAACTCATATTGGACCTCCCTTTCACCTTAACCACATGAAGATGCCTATGATAGGGGCAATGAGAGCTCAAAGCTAGTGAGTACCTTCCTTTCAGTATTAGGAAGCCTTTCAAACTTTTAAAAACCTTTTCACTTCCTTGTTGAGTCACCACTTACTCTATGAGCACCTTCTTGAGAGCATAGTTGTCATTCCTGCATTTGCCTCAAAACTTGGTTAATTATGTCTTGACTTTGATGCTTGTATCTCTGATATCTTTACTTTTAGTCTTCACTTAAACTTCAGAGGTGCCTTGGCATTTATATTGTGCTCTACAAACAAAGGCAAGCGAGATACCACTCTATCATACCTTTTTACTAGGCAACTCGGCGGCGGCGACACGCCGCGCCTGTTTCGTTAACTCATCTGGTAACGATCACTTGTTTACCGTTGGAAAATATGGATAAAATATATCAAGATAAAACTTGCGAAATCATTTTTCTAGAACAATTACCATCGAGAAATTAGGGTTGAGATCGAAGAGACACACCGAGAAATTATCACCGGAGCGCGACGATGAAGGATCACTCTCGAATTACCAGTGTCAAGTTGAAAACCCGCGCCTAGGGAGTCTACACATGGAATATACCATCACGAACACAGCTAGAAGAATATGGCAGGAAATTAAGAAGAATGAGCTAAACAAATACTACCTAGAAGTAGGCAACTTTTGTCAAAAAATCACCGTTGTTGGGTAGTAAAAAATGAGCTAGAGCTCTCGAAGTAGGCTACTATCGTTAGAAAATCATGATCAGAGAGGTATGTCTTAAAATTACTATCGGGTGGTTGAAAAATGAGCTAGAAAAATATTACCATAGATGTAGGCGAACCACTGTTGGAAAATAATGGAGAGAAGTGCGTCGAAGAATTACCGTAAGATAACTTTTACCGAAAAGATATGTCCGAAAAGTTGTGTCGGAACCACCATCGAAAAACTGCGGCTGAGAAGACGCGTCGACGTCGAAAAATAGAGAAATAAAAAAAATAAAAACCCAAAGTTAAAAAAGAGCTGAAGACATATTACCATGGACGTAAGCTAACTACCGTCAAAAAATAATGGCGCAGAGGTGCCGAAGAATTACAGTAAGTTACTGTTAAAAAGGCGCGTTGTAATTATGTCAGAAAATAGACATAGGCTAACAACTATCAGAAAATAACGGAGATGAAGTGCGTCAAAGAATTACCATAGGATAACTTTTACCGAAAAGATACGACCAGAAATTTGTGTCGGAACCACCATCCGAAAACTGCGATTGAGAAGGCACGTCGATGTCGCGAAAGGGAAAATTTTAAAAACAAAAATGACCCAAAATTAAAAAGAGCTTAAAAAATATTATCAAAGGGGTAGGCTAACTACCACTGAATAACGACAGCAAGAAAGTGCGTCGAAGAATTACCGTAAATTATGGTTAATAAGGTGGTTAATAAAGTGCGTTGTAATTACGTCAGAAAATGGAGAAGTAAAAAAGGTGAAAATAACATGAAGTTAAAAAAGGGTTAAAAAAATTGCGGTACACCTAGGCTAACTACTGTCGGAAATGGCGGCGGGGAAGTGCACCGAAGTATTATTGTCTGGTGGCAAAAATTACTGCGGTATGTTTTGTAGCTAATAGTTCATTTGTTTTTGTCGCTAGATTTAAATCTAACGATAGATACACTATACAACACTGTTTGATGCACGCTTTACTGTTCATGTGAACAGTTGGTGAGACCTTGGCGTGCGAGGCCGGCAATCCCACACGCCTTTAATTATAGGTATATGAGCATTATAATGTTGTTTATGTTTATGTTTCGTGTACCTATTATTATTGAGTTGGTTTCTTTTCATTGCTTTCAATGACTATTGAGTAGACTTAGTTGCATACTTCTTATTATGAATGGTTTAAGTATCTACTCCTGTGCTGAGAATATATACATTATATGAAGCAAGTGTGTTCGTGAAAGTTCTTTTATCGCACTCAGTTTTCAACTAAATTGCTTGAGGACAAGCAATAAGCTAAGCTTGAGGAAATTGATACGTCCAAAACGTATCTACTTTTCCGAACACTTTTGCTATTCTTTCTCCTCTAAACTTGTGTAATTTGGATACAACTAACACGTACTGACGTTGTTTTCAGCAGAATTACCTTAGTGTCTAGTTTTTATGCAGAAAATCAACTATCAGGAAAAATCTCGGAAAATATACCAAAAATTCTATTTCACCAGAAGATCCACGGAGCTAGAGTACGAGACGGGGTGGAAGCCTGGGGGGCCCACACCCCTGCCAGGCGTGGGTGGGCCCAGCCCGCGCCTAGGGGGGTGCGGCCACCCTAGGCACCCCCTCGGGCTCCCTCTTCACCTATAAGTTACCTCTCGACCTAAAAATCGAGGGGGGTTCGACGTTGTAACATCCCAGCATTTAGGAACTAACGAAGGGTAGATTTAGGAATTTGAAATGTTGCATGCATTCATCTGTGAATATGTGGGTAACTTTTTTGCCAAATAAAAACCCAAAGTGATCAAAGTTTCTTTCATACTTTGAGATTAGGTATAGTCTTGAAGGATGATTGTTATAGACTTTGATATGATCTTTGTGGACTTATGTGTTTTGGGAAATGAAATTTGAATTTAAAACTTGAGTGTTTGAATTATAATTCAAAAGAGTTTTTGAATAATGTTTGAGAATTTGATTTAATTAAGAGCTAACCAATAATAACTCAAACTTTATATAAAGATAGCAATTAAGAATATGAATATCTATTTCATAATATTATTCAATAAATAAGTTACAAAAATATAACTTATGAGAATCATCCACAATCTATACAATAGCAAAAAAATAAAGAATAATATTTCTTTATTGATAATAGTACAATCTTTATTACAAAGGAATAAAATAAAGAGTACAATAGAATAAATTAAAGATTACAATTGAATATGAGAGTTATTACAAGTGACTAATCTATAAAGAAAAATAAAAATCCTAAACTAAAGTCTTGATCTTCAAATCTGGTACCTGCAAAATAAAAATAAACTTAAAAGAAAAAGAAGGTTAGGATTAGAATTATTTTTACTCTTAGAAGTTGACAGTGAAGTGCATTGTTCACTTTTTCATCATTGAGTTTATAAGGGCAAGTTTCAGCAATAAGAAAGAATGTATCTTTCATAATTTTAAGCCAAAAGTCAAATCACAGCAAGGAGGGGCAAGTTTCACTAGCCAAGTAGAAGTAACCAGATGAAAGTAACTTTCAAAATTCCGAACATATCCACATCTGGGCAGCAGACACACAAGCAGCACACACACCAAACTGCATGGTGTGTGCTGTCAACACCACAGCAGCAGCACAACCAAACAAAACTATAAACACAGCCGTGGGAAAACAATCCCCACACCATTCCATTGCTCTTACACACCAAGCACAATAGCCAGCAGCTAAACCCAGCCAAAGCCAAGCCATATCAAACCAACCAAAGCCCAGGATCACATCACCAAGATGGTGACATAAGGAGGGGGTAGATCAGGTGGATAGCAAGACCAAGATCAAGCCATCAGGATCAGGAGATGATGGGGTAGATCAAGGACAAGCCAGGAACTGGAAATACCAGGGGAGCACCAGATCAAGCTACCACAAGATCCACCACTAGCAACCACAACATCAAGTGACGGTGGTGAGTAAATAGACCATCAAATGATATATCTGTCTAAGATTAGACAAGCATACATGATCTGTCTCTTATTCAAACTCTCAAAAGGCACCCAAGTGGGGTGATTCCAACACTGAGGTTTTAAACTCTAAAAGCAAATAGAAAAGTATAAGGATCCAACTAAATCTCAGAAAAACATCATTGATTTAGCTACCAAGCTATATTTCAATTCAAGAATGAACATAGCTAAGATTTAAACTTCTAGGCACATCTCTAAGACAAGAGTAGCACTTTAGAATTTAATCTTATAGATCTATATAAGTTATCAGGCTTACAATCATTTTTTCCAAACTTTGATTCAAGAAATAGTAGTTGGTATAATTACCAGAATTAATCCATGTGAATCAACATATAGAGCTATAAATCCCTAAACCTCAGACCAACATCATTGGTTCTATGGATATAAGGAAAGAGGATTTCACTTATCTATCATGCCAAGCCAAAACTTAAGCTTGAATAAAACCACACCAAGTAAAAGAATCTAGTCTTGTGTGCCATACAAGGATGGTGTCACAAGAACAGTTCTAAACTAAGTAGGTTAAGCATCCAATCTTTACAGATACAATTAACCAATTATAAATCATTTTCCTGTTCTTAAACACAGGAATCATAAACAGGATATTCATATATATATATGTCTTCACAGAAAGAGATCATTTTGATCTCAATTTATACATGAATTCTCAAGCCAACAGTACTAAGACAGTGACTTCATCACACCATACTCACTATCATTAACCAAGTAATGACAGTGGTAAGTTAACAAAACCACTAGCTTTACCAAATATTGTTTCTAGAACAACTTTACCATCTAAATCATATGAAATTTAACCATGGAATCATCAGCAGTAAACCACTAGCATCACCACAGCTAATCATCACCAGTAAGTCACATCTAGTCACCACTTAACAGATTCAGAGATCATCAACACATGATCCAATTCATCAGTATCTAATCAACAGCAGGGTATGAACCCTAAACAGAACCAAGAACCCTAATCAAGACCAGACAATCACCAGGAAGTTCACTACCAACATCTAGTATAGGATGGCCTAGCACAAAGTGCATGAGAGGGAGAGGAACCACTCATCGAAGGTCCTCGCTGTAGATTAGAAGAGGAAGCAGAGATAGACGGCGACCATGGCGGCACGGGGAGCAACCCCAAGGGGGCGCTGCGACCCATACAGCACCACGACGGCGACCATAGCCACGCCTAGGGGCGAGGTGAATCACCACGGCGTAGGACAGCAGCGGCGGCGCCAGGATCAACGCCAACCCCAAACCCTAGGGTTCGGGACGACATCGATCTGGTCGCAGGAGGGCTCCATGTCCAAATCCAGTTGGACATGAGGGAAGAGCGGGGTCGATAACCTCTTCCTGCACCACGGCGGCGGCCAGGGTGGTCCACAACTGCGGGAATCGCCAGAGGCGACACCACTGACCAAGGGGTAGGGGAAGGAGAAGGAGAGGGGTGAGCTCGAGAGAGAAGACAGTGAGTGAGTTGGGCTAGGTGGGCAGAAAACCCTTTGGGGTGCTATTTTGACCTTGCCCTACTGGGCCACAAGGGCCCAATAAACCCAAATGGCCAGCCCAAGTCATTTAGAGTCTATTTTCATAAATAGGAAAAGACCAAAATGCCCCTGAAGTTAATTAAATTCTAGAAAATAAAATAAAAGTCCAAAAATTATAAATAAAATATTTTTGGATTCACAATAATCCAAACTATCCAAATAAATTAAGAGATAGAATTTTAGACATATACATTTTATTAAGAATTTTGTAATTTATATATTCCTTATGGAATTTTACAAAAAATATTGAAAGATGATAAAAATAAATAAAAATCACTTTCATTATATATTAATATTGTAGGATTTCAAAAAAATACTAAACAAATATTTAATAACAATTTTTATTTAAGTGATAATTCTTAAAAGAATTATTAAATCAATAAAAGTCAAATAAAAGGGAAATAAAATAAAAGAATACAATATTCTATTATAAATATTAAAAATTAATATTTATAAATCCTTTATAATTAAACAAGAATTTTTATAATAATGGGGAGAATGCATATCAAGTTAAATGATGCATTACATTACTTTGCATAATCATTTTGCTTCTTTAAATATTGTCCTTACCGGGCAATAATGATGTTTTTGTAGACATAGAAGCTCAAGGTCCAGTGCAAGCATCAGACTTCACTACCTTGCCATCACAAGGCAAGTTCATCACTTGCTCATATCCTTTGAAGAGTCTATATCAAAGTATTTGCAAATAGTGTGTTATCATATATACTCTAAAGAAAGAAAATATTATTTTCACAAATAAAGAAATCATAGATATCATCCTAAGTGATGATATACTGGAGCAATAGAACTTAGGGTTCTATTTTCAACAATGATGATCAATTAGGGATTTAATAACCCCTGACATCAGTGATTCTAGCGTCGTATATTACGCGTTAGCCATGAGATTTGGAATGGGACAGAGAAGTCAGCTGTATCTTCTTCCTCTCGCATGAAGCCGGATGTGCAGGTCGTGGCTGTTATCCTCGTAGCGTGCATATTAATTGGTAATTCATAGAGGATATGCAGCATATGGGTGGGAACCCTCATCGTCCCACGATAGTTCTAGCATCTAACGGTTTGTACAAACCATTGCCGTAATTCATTATGTGGGCATGGTGTACACCAAGGAGGCATGCGAGGTCGCGAAGGGGGCAGTGATTGGCTTGGACCAACTACTAGGCCCCACATCATGGAATTGTGGACGAGAAAGTATGCTCGGTTGTGTAACAAAGAGTTGATCTCTCATGGGTAAAGTAACGCACCTCTGCAGAGTGTAAGAATTGTAACTTGTTACTCCCTGTTCCTGGAAGGAGCTACGAACGCGTCAGGACAGGAACTCCATGAAAGTTCTGGTCAGCCTGTGAAGGCTGATGGTCATAGATTTTTATAATAAAATCAATCTTTGAAGAAAGATTTACAAAAACTGCATAGTCCCAAGGATTTATAATCTAAGGTGGTAGTTAGAGCATCAAACTTCCCAGCTTGCATATAAGGAACTTGTTGGGTAACGCTGTTACTTATCCTTTCCTTTGATCCCTTGCTTAGACTCTGAGGATCCCGAAGACGTGCCAATGTATGCAGCTGAATGTCAAGAAGATGTGTTCTACGAGGAGCCTGACCTGTCAGGAGGTGTTGAAGGAGTGGATTACGAAATCCGCTATGGTGTTGACGATAACAAGTCCAACTAAGTATCCTAGTTAGTAGTAATCAACGGAACCGAGCAGCATGAACTCTATAGAATAAGATGTTGAGCTCAACTCCTAGTTGGAGTTGCACTTTTAAATTCCGCTGAAACACTTTATATTTTGGTTTGTAAGTTGAAATCTTTTGAAGTCTTGAACTTCTGGTATTGTAATAATAATAATGTGTGAATGTTTGTAATATGGACCCGCAATGTTTCTGTTGTACCACTCTGAGGGATGTGATATTTACGGAACGGTGTTCTGCGGGTGTCATGTCAACGACTATAGTGTACTACACATGCAGTGGTATGCTGGGTCACCGCAGACGTTTTTCTAGAAAGAGTTCCGTTGCGCCATCACCACCAGAAACCAAGATTCGGATCCAGAAACTCCGTTCTGGCACCCTGCCGGGACGGAGAATTTGGGGAGGATCATCGCCATCGTCATCACCAACGCCTCTCCATCAACCATCAATGTTTCCCTCATCCATGAGTGAGTACTCTCCCACTGTAGGCTATGGGGATGGTAGGGATTGGATGAGTTCAATCATGTAATCGAATAAGATTCTTAGGGCATAGTGCCTAGTATCTCTATTTGTGCTATTTGACTTTGTTGCAACTTGTTATGCTTAATGCTTGTCACTAGGGCCCGAGTGTCATGATCTCAGATCTGAACTTATTAATGATTCTTGATGATAGTATTGTTTGTGATCTTATCTGCAAGTTGTGTACACATATAATTGTCCGGATCCAAAGGCCCCGAAGTGACAGAAATTGGGACAGCCGGAGGGGATGGCTATGATGTGAGGATCACATGTGTTCACGGAGTGTTAATGCTTTGCTCCGGTGCTCCATTAAAAGGAGTGCCTTAATTTCCAGTAGTTCCCTTGAGGCCCCGCTGCAACGGGCTGGCGGGACAAAAGATGTTGTGCAAGTTCTCATTGTGAGCACGCATGACTATATATGGAGCACATGCCTATGATTGTTTAGTACTTGGATGCTTATTCTTATTTATCTACAGTGCCCTAGATCTTGAAGTTACATGTTTAGACTTGTCCATGCAACACCCGTCCATCCATCCCTATGCCTACCACACTCATATCGTACTGTTTGCTACTACTGTTACTATTGCTCATGTTTTACTGCTGCTGTTGCTTTGTTGTTGCTACTGATAAACTTCTGTGAGCAAGAACTATTTCCAGGTGCATCTGAATTGATAACTTAGTTGTTAAGGCTTGCACGTATTCTTTGGCTCCCCTTGTGTTGAATAATAAATTGGGTAATACTACCCTCGAAGACTGTTGCGATCCCCTATACTTGTGGGTCATCAATCTTCTTCGAGGTAGGTGGCTCCATCTTTCCGCGAAGATCGGCAACTATCAGCCACTATACCTCCCCTCTAGGGTGATCATGGAGTTTAGCTCCATAGAACTCCGGATGCGGGCGTTCCAGAAATTCAGCCAGCTTGCTCATGTCATTCTCAAAGATGAGATTCCCTCCATTGCCAGCTGGTAGAACTTGCTGTAGGCGTAGTCCATCTATAAGCAATTTGCGAGGAGTAAGTTAGAGAAGTGATCAAGTGTGCCAATTTTTAGTTAAGGTTGCAAAAATTTTAAGGAACTTATGACTCTCTTTTTGGAAAGAATTTCAAGGGTAAGAGTGAGAATAGGTTTTCAAAGATACTCACTTTCTTTGGAAATTAAGTTTTTCTGACGTCCATTCTAACTAGCGTCTCCTATGGTCAGGATGGCTCTGATACTAACTTGTCAACACCCGGTTTTTTAATCCCAGATGCCTGTTATGTCGTACATCACAATCCCAGGATTACCATTTTTGCGAAACATAATAGATTGGTACCATAGTTCATCATCCATTACAAACCATAATAGTCTTACAAATAGTTGATCTCATGATCAAGTATGATTACAATCAACACAGCGGAATATATAATAAAGGTAGCATGGTCGAGGCTCCATCTTCAGGGTCACATGCAATGCTAACGATGGGAGATGATCCTTGTTATCGTAAGCGTCCCGCTGTCCATCTTCCTCATAGTCCCCTTCATAGTCTGGCCATGGGAATAGCCAGGGACAAAGCCATGAGTACTTCGAAGTACTCGCAAACTTTCACTAAAGCAATAAGGCCATTCTATAGGATTCTTAAGCTCTAGGTTTGTTTGCCCCAAGCCAATTTTATTTTAACCAGTTTCTAGTTGTAAAATCTAACTTTAGTTGGCTAAGTTACTTAGGTGGGAACCTAGCTTAATTTCCACAACTTGTGGGGTCATGTCAAAGTCATCTTTCAAGTCACGGGTCATTTCGGAAAACATCTGACAATGGAACAGTATGGCCATCCAACTGTCCATAACCGCGGGCGTGGCTATTCGAATAGTTTGACACTCTGCAGAGGTGGTACACTTTCACCACAACATTCGATACATCCACCAGGAACAATCCTGAATCATCATACTTAGTATGCGGATAATAAATCCTAACCTTTCAATTACACAACCTAGTATAGGCATCTCCCCTATGAGTTTGCCCTCCCAACCATGATCATCTGTCATCTTGGGCACTGCATAGGTGGACAGTCACATTCACAAGGTAGCCTCATCTCACCTCGTTCCGCGAGGGAACCCATACTAAGACATATAAACTTCCAGTCAAGCCCTACCCAAATTCGAGTATTATGGTTGTACAGTAAATGTTGTTTTTTATCAAAGTCAAGTCACATACTTCATTCATCATCATCTTCAAGTCATTGTGTCCATAACACATGTCAAAGCATTTCAATAGAATGACTCATCATTCCAAGGTTTTCATAATCATTTGTTCCCATCTAGTAATCAAGTTTAGATTAGCACTAACATCTATCAAATAGGGGTGTGTGTCACTAGTTGTAGGGTACTAAGCTAGTGTATCTATCTTCCACAAGTTCCAAGATCTAGGGAACACTTTCTCCTTTTCCACTAATCATCCAATTTATTAACTACTGAACAACTTTGCAAAAGGTAAAGCTTGCAAATAAAACTGTGATTTGGTATAGTAAAAAGGGGTATCACATAGGCTTGCAAGTGGGACTTGCATGGTTTATCTTATCTTACCGACTTAGATAGAATAGCTTTCCTTGGTTGGTAAGGTGGTTGAATTTCTCTTCCTCTTCTTCATAGAATTCCTCCTCATCGTAGCTCGGATTGATACTAGCGTCTATAAATAAATACGAGGTACACAATCACCAAACAATACTTAACTACTTCTATTTATCACCCAAGGGTCACACTAGATGATCTAGCATCATCTCTATTATTACAAGAAAAGGGGATAGGATTTTATTTATCTTATTTTTAGGAAGGTAATTTCTACTCATTGAAAAGTTGCTTAAGATTTAATATTCTCCAAATTAAAAATATGGGATCATATTGACACATGTCATCACCACATACTCTAATACTTGGGAATGTGATTTAAAAAGGTTGGCCTAATTTATAAAGTTTAACACTATTATTTAATAATATTTAAGTGGCTAAAAATGACTAGAAAGTCATTCTTTAGTTTTGATACAGGACTACTGTATATGTAAGTATGTATATATTTACATATTTAGAAGGGTCTTGTCAAATGTGATTTTTAAGAGTTGGAATCAACTCAAAATCACTTATTGTTGATTTTAGAAAAATGTTTGAAATTGCAAAAGCTACTGGTTTGTTATTCTTACTGAGGGTGATCCATAGTTTCAAACTTTTTGAATCCAATGGGAGTGATTAGATATTTTTATCTACTTTCAAACAAAATTGGATTCATTCAATTTGGTGCAGTGAATCTCTTTGAATTGATTTTTAAAGTTAACTATAGAAAAGGTTTTTGAATAAAAAGAAAAAGACTATATTTGAATTACTAGGCTCGCGAGGAAACGTTACTGGGCTGGCACAACTGCACAGCGCGTGCAGCGGGCTCACTCAGGCTGGCCCCACGTGTTAGTGGGTCATCTAACGCGAAGCAGTATCGATCAATATTAGCCCTACGATTACAACACAATCTATGGTCTAGGTTCATCGTCTATGTCGCGGCGCTCCAGCGAGATTCTGACCTAGCGGCACGGCGAGGGTGGCTGTGGGCTTACCAGGGCTCCATCTAGGGTCGGCGGTGCGGGCGAATGAGCTTGTCGACGACGGCGATTCGAATGGTGGTCATGGTAGATCGGCAATGCATTTCCCTCATGGCAGCGTCGAACTCCAATCAAATTCCGACGACAGGGTTCGCCTTGCTCCGGGAACATGTCAGGGGTGTTTGTAAGTGAGAGAGGAGTAGAATGGTGTGAAGATTGAGGTTGGGGGTGGTCTCTATTTATACCCTCGAGGTGAGGCAGTGCGGCATGGCAAGGCTCGTCGGCGACGTTGCTACAGGTCGAGCTAGGCATGGAGAAGGGCATGGGTCGACGTTGTTGGGTGTGGCGATCGCCATGCGAGTGGTGGCACGACAAGGGGCGGTCTTAGTTGGTCGGGCGACATCGACGCTCTATACGGGTATGGCAGTGTTCGTCGGTGAGTACGGTGGTCAAGGGGGCGCGCAGTGACCAATGGGCATGTCTAGGCGGTGGCTGGTGACGCCACGGTTGCGAGTACAGGCGGAGAGGTCGAGTCGCGACGTGTCTACGCGAGGCGGTTGCGACGCTCCGTCGTGCTCTCGGCATGTCCGTGTCTTAAATGGGCGTGGTCGTTCCAGTGTCTCCGCGTCTCGCCATTGGTTGAGGGGTGGACAAAGAGGGGCGATGAGGTCACGGTTACTAGCTAGACATCGCGAGCGAGTGAGGCACGACCTGTGGCGTGCTGTCCATGTCCAAGTGACATGGGGAGCTCGGGTACCACTTGCATTGATCAAGGCAGTGAATGAGAATGGCTCAATTGCACGGCTGGGTACTGGGGGTGATCGTGAGTGAGCTAGGGTAAAGATTTCGGGTATAATGGATGAGCAATTGATTGATCACAAACAATAGATAGTTGGTAGTTGTATTGTGATCACCAAGTGTTCGATCAAATGGCCACATGAACTAAATCATCACCAAATTCAATGATTTTTGGTGAGTGATCTGATACTAATCTTGGTAGTCTCTGGGTGCAATGGTTTGCCAAGGGGTGTTGGTTTGAGTGGTTTTCCAAAAATGTCTATCTTGGTACATAAGATAGATTCAAATTTTAATTGCCTCTCAAAAGAGTTTAAAGATGTTTCTGCAAGGTTGGTGAGTTCCATTTGGTTCAGTGTCACTAGATATAGCAAGGGGTGAAAAGAAATGGGAAAGTTTCTGTTTGAGATTAGTTGCTAGAGATGCTCAAATTGAGCTAGTGGTTAACTTGAGCAGAAATGACCATTAGCTCTTATGCTTTATATTTTCATTTTCTTTTGTTTTGATTTTATAGTGACCTAGATGATATGGTTTTGATCTATAAACCATTTCTCATCATTTACACTAATCAAACATGGCATTGCAAGCTTTCATACACTCACTCAATAAGATTTGAATTTAAGTAATAAGAGCTTTTGTTAACTGTAATCTTGATTACTTAAGGAATGATCTTCATTAGTATTTTTGGGGTGTTACATTCTCGAGGATCAAATCACGCCCACAAGCTCCTCGACGTCGCGATCGAGATGAGGGCTGAAGCCGGGAAGACCTTATTGAAAGAAGCGCCACCGTTGCCACCTGAGCGTTGCCCCACTAAAATTGAACCCTAAATTCTTAAAGACGCCTCTTTTTTTGGCACAACAAATTCTTAAATGCAAAGCCGAATTATTTGTCGATCTATCCCAATGGTATGCTTGTGAGGGCCCGTGTTTTACCGTGGTCTCTGGTAGGTTGATTATTAGTCACATATCTCTTTTTTGCACAACAAATCCAACATATTTTTTCCACATCAGGCATGACTTAGATTGTGTCGTAATGCATCTGGACACGACGTGCCATTGCCAGATGCCCAGATCTGACAAATCTTGCACTTGATATTATCCATTCGAGCGCAGAGGCTCTAGATTTACAATAGGAGTTACAAACAGGGTTTCACAGAAAAGGAAAATTTTAAACAAGCCCTTAGTTGACACGTAGCACCGAGCTCCATGCATCGAACAACACAACTCCAACTGCCACAATGACACCCGCCCTCTTGCTTAGGTCCGCCACGAGTCCTCAATGTCGTCCACCGAGCTATTGGGCTCCAAAGAGGCAGAGATGGCTGCCACCAGTAGAGCAAGGAAGGAGGATTCGGCTTTGCTAAATAGGAAGGAGAAAATGAACTCTAAAGCCGACGAATATGTGGATCTCCATGCCTTAGTGCTGGAAACGGTAATGAGAACGAACAAACCAAGATGCCCCGGACGAAAAATTTATCATCCGAGTCCCTCTGGTGTCGACCTAGATGCTATAGAAGAATGAGAACGACAATATCAAGCAACCACAGCTAACCGCAACTCATGAAATCCCCGAAGCTGGGTCAGTACTCCCTAGAAAATCACCATCGGAACATGGCCTCCCCATGACAAACAGTAAACATGTAGAGGATCATCAAAAGAATAACAGAGAGGATCCAGGAGGAAATGAGATACACACATGCTCCTCTCCTAATCCATGTCCCCCCAAACGACAGGGACCAAAAGAGAAGACCTTGGACCAGAACACCGGGATTGAACTATTTTGTAGGCGCAATCTGGCAAACAAAAAGGATAAAATCAGGGATTTATTGAAAACCGAAAGTGGGGACACCATTTGGAGCGATTTGGTGAGACCCTAGAGGTTATTTGGTGGAGGGGCTTCATAACCAACCTCTCCTTGGCCGGCGCGCGAGAACGACGACCAGCACATGGAGAAGGCACCGAAACGAAGACGTTGGCTCCTCATTGACGACGAATCTTTCATACAAACCAAATGCACAAGGCCTAAAAAATAGGGACACAATCACTAAGAGGGTATACCGAGGGGAGAAGAGCAAGTCCAATCTCCTCTCCCTCGCCTCCCCAACCGACAGAGCCGATGGAGGAAGGAGGAAGAGGTGCCTAAGGAGTGTCGGGAGAAAGTGAGCACACGGGGATAGAGATGATGGGGATAAGACAATAGCATGCAAATCAAGTCACTTCCTCTACTATCTCATCCCATTAAACGGTTGCTCCACTAAAAAGAACTAAATTATTGATTATCCTAAAAAAAGTTTCTTTGTCTTAAAAAATTAAATATTTCCACTCTTTTAAAAAATCTTTTTGATAAATAATACTATACTCCGACTTTACATTTTCAATGTATTATTAAAGCATTCATTCCACCATTTTTCTTTACATATGTAGAAAATCATGCAAAACCATTGAAACAACTCAAACGAATGACACAATTTTGCAATACGAGCACAATCATTGCAAAACATAAACATTATAATTGCAACATGTCACCCCTATTTACACGCAAACAAACTTGCCAAGATAACATACACAATATCAAAAAATCCTCATATCACTTTCTTTCATTTTGGAGCCTCGGTATCACCGCCTTAGACGTGCCGACAATGAATCCAGTCGACACTAGATTTGATAGCCACATACCCACCCTCATTGTTTTCTAGAAATATGTGAGCTCCAAATTGGGTAATTATGGTGGCGGCACACTTTCTCCATACAATTCTAAGAAGAAAACTTTTGCTAAAAATAAATTCGGTTTTGCTAGTTCTCATGCGTCCGACAACTTCTTAGGTCTCGGTTGTCTCTTTCACCGTTAGATTTACCTTATGATTCGTGTAAAGTAAAAGTTACATATTAGTTGTAACTAGAGTGTAACTGAGAATTTAATGAGTTGTAACTAGGTTGTAACTGAGAATTAGTACAAATATTGTGAGTTATAACTATGTTGCAACTGAGATTTTAGCAGAAATATTAGGATGGCATCAGCGACTTAGACTTAAGTTCTTATGCAGATATAGACACTTCCAAATAAATTACTTCATCCTGTCTTAAAAGAGATGTCACAGGTTTGTTAAGATTTGAGAGTATTACTTTAACTTGCATTTGACTGTAGAAATGAAGATAGAGACGATGACTATGAAGGCTTTCATTTTTATCAAGATTATATAGATTGGTCATGTTTGTTTAAATTTATTATTATCCACTTTTCTATAAGATTCCGATCTTCTCATGTTCGTTTCATTTTCTGAACGAGAGACACCCAAGATAGGATCAAGTTTGCAGTACTCTCATAGTTATTACACTGAACATGTAGGCGTACGAGTCAACAACTTTGAGGAGTTGCCCATCCCCAACAAATACCATCAACTTGACTCCATTCATCGTTGACATGATATCAGGGACGGACCACAGGTCCATGGCAGATCGGTGACAGGATATAAAGGCGTTTAATTATTGCCCGACTCGTCGTCGTGGGCGTCTAGATCATGGTCAGTTGACTCGGTGGCGGAGGAGGAATCCGGGCTATCACTTTTGGCGGAGGAGGAATCCGGGCTATCCCTTATGGGCGGCGAGGCGGAGGAGGAATCCGGGATATCCCTGTTCAACGGCGGCGAGCCCTCGAAGAGCTGTCTCCGGAGCACCTCGTGGAGGTTGTCGAAGAGCCTCTTCTTGACGGTGTCCAAGGCCCATTGGAGCCGGTTGAGCAGCTCCATGGAGTTCTTGTTGTACATGAAGAGGCCGTTGTAGAGGTCGAAGCTGTCGCTGCAGGTGTTGTCCACCAGCTGGAGCAGCGACTCGAACCCCTTGGTGTCGATGGGGGTCGCACGGAGGTTGAGCAAGGCCAGCATGCGGCCGACAGTGTGGGTGAGGAGCTGCGTCTCGGCGGCGAGTTCGTCGTGCTTGCAGCAGGGCATCTCCTCCATGACGCACCCCTCGCGCGCGAAGATGTCGAGGAATGCCTCTGCGCGCGCTAGGCGGGCAGGGCAGTCGCCGACGCGGACCTTGTCAAAGACGAAGGGGAGGCCGGCCCAGCCGTCGGCGGCCGACTCCGGGCCGAACATGGGGTGGGTGCAGATGATGTCGAAGTCCTCCGGGAGGTAGGTGAGGAGGAGGTTCTTGGGGAACTCCTTGACGGAGAGGACGTCGACGAAGAGGGTGTTGCGGCGGAAGCGGTGGACGGGGAGCGAGCGGAGGACGGCCTCGGCAGAGAGGATGGAGGTGGCGAGGAGGACCACGTCAGGCTGGCACTCGCAGAGGTCGTGCGGGTCGGCGAAGAAGGTCGCGCCGAGGGTGGCCGCGGCCGCGGAGTGGTCGGAGCGGGAGTGGGCGAGCAGGGTGTGGCCCTGCCGCGCGAAGGTGCGCGCCAGGAACTGCCCGAAGTTGCCGAACCCCACGATGGCGATCTTCAGGCGCTGGTGCTCCTCCACCATGGACTCCTCCCCGTCAATGGCGCCGGGCCCATCGTCGAACGGCTGCCGTGCAGCGTCCGTGGCACGCACGGCGCGGATGCAGAGCGAAGCAGCAGCAGCTAGGGGAACAGGCCGCCGATGCCGCCTCCCGCATGTCGCCGTAGACATGCCCACACATTGGCGGTTCGTGAGAGCCACCGGCCGGCGGGAGGTCTGGGGTAGGTGGAGGCGGGCGGGGGAAGAGATCGCCATCAGGTCTCGTGTCGGCGCGGCGTGGGGGCGGCGCGGCACTATTTATTTCGCCAGACAAATGGGTGGGGAACTAGGTCTGGAAGAGTCAAGAGTCAAGAGTGGAGCCGACCTCT
Organism: Avena sativa; assembly: GCA_916181665.1. Lineage (NCBI taxonomy): Eukaryota > Viridiplantae > Streptophyta > Magnoliopsida > Poales > Poaceae > Avena > Avena sativa. The sequence continues at coordinate 435,206,096 of OV702280.1, forward strand.
TTTCTGGGCCGGGCTGGACTGTCTGACCAGCCCACTGAATAACGATCAAGCACACGGACTCGACGGAGAGACACAGAGGCCCAGGAACCCGCCCGTCTCGGCGGCCGGGGGAATTTGGGATTTGGGTGTTGGGAGAAGACGAGGAGGAAAGCCGGTGACGGCGGAGGGGCGGGGAGATGGAGGAGGGCGTGGAGGGGAGCGGCGGCGGCGGCCTGGGGAGGAAGATTCCGGCGGGGGAGGTCGAGCTGAAGGAGAAGTCCGGGACGGCGTGGAGCCACTCGTTCCTGAACCAGAAGCCATGGCACCCGCTCTCGTACCCGAACCAGCGCCGCAAGTGGATCGCCGAGCAGATCCACACCAACCGCGCGCGCCGCGACGAGGAGGTGCAGCGGGAGTTCGCGCAGGAGCAGGAGTTCTTCCGCCAGACCGCGCTCTTCTCCAAGAAGGACAAGGAGAAGGTATATACAATATACATACAGACGCCGCCCTTCTCTTTTTATCCTGCAACGTCCATCAAGTGCTCATGTACACTAACCTGAACTATTGTGATCGCCATACTGTTAGTGCATGGGTGATAGTTTCATTGTGTTCATTATGATTTAGGCTTTCATGTGCTTAATCACGCTGTGATGCTGGTTGTTTGTCGAATAATAGCCTAAGCTAGAGCTTTAGGGGCTGTTTGGAATGGTTCTAACCTTTGTATGGCCTCATACAATCATACTAGGCAAACCCTTATTACTGGAAAAATTCGTGACAAGCTATTCTTTGTATGCAATTTGTTCCGCTAACACTAGTGGATAACCCCTCACGAGCCTTTCTCCAAGACCGCTGTGGTTTTGATTTTTCGTCAATCCCAATTCCCATGAATAGATGATGATTGCCTGACATTAGTTTCCATACACGCTTCATTTGCCACAGTGATGAACGTTTTGTAGTTGGCCAGTTATCTGCTGGTTCCTGCAGATTGCTGCGCCATGAGCAAGAATAAACTAACGATTGTGCAGCCCTGCTCTTGTGCTATGTAAAGTTAAAAATATAGTAATATATTGCCAAGTATATAAATGTTAAGTTATACAAGAAATGAGAAAATCCACTTCTTTGTTTGTCTGCACTTAGAATAAATGCCCTTAAGTATTTCCAGTGCTTTGATACCTACCAACTCTGGTTGCTTCAAAGAGCTGTGACGAATCTTTAACTTCATGTACCCTGTAATGAACGGCATCCCATATTTGAACATTGCATTCTACTTTGACCACCCATTGAGAATCGGTGTCATCAATCTTCAATTTGCTTTGCAACTTCAGATGGAGATAATGAAAGCTGTGAGTTTCATGTACGTCCGACCACCTGGATACAATCCAGAGAGTGCAAAAGCCGCTGAAATTGAAGATGAGAAGAGGAAGTTGGATCAAGGTGATGCCACTGAAGATGCTGTAGCTGCAAGTACCTCTTCAGTGTAATGGCACTAACCTTTTTCCTTTCCCAAGTCTACTGTATAGCATTTTAAAAGCTTGATCTGATACAGATGCATGCCTTCCAAGAAATATTTGAAATGAACTTAACTTGCTGCTCTGATCACGTAGATCAAGTTATTTGGTGTTCTGTTTTTCTCACTTAATTGAATGTTATGTTTACTGCAGGCCTGACAATGAATTTGACAAGACCCAGTCAGGCCCAGATAAGAAAAGGAGTAGGCCGAAAGATGTGTTTGGCCGTTCCTTGCCAACAGAGCAAGAGTTTGAAGTTCTGAAAAATGCTCCAAGGTACTTTGTTTATGCTGATGTTTTAACGATAATGCTGCATGAAGCATTGAATTTCTTCCATTCCCACTCTCTCATAAACTGCGAACAGAAAATAGACTATATTTTATATTAGCCTTTTCCCCTTGATTTGTCATTCCTCTATGTGTTCTCTGTTTTTCCGTTTTAATAGAGCATGATCTACTTAGGTTACTGCTAAGTCACAGATTTGAAGCATCTTTTTGCTCTTATTTTCAGGTTGGACACAGGTGCTCCTGCTAGACCTAAACCATTTGGAGTTGAAGTCCGTAATGTTAGATGTTTAAGATGTGGAAACTTTGGCCATCAGAGTGGTGACCGGGAATGTCCCATGAAGGATATTATCATGCCTAATGAGGAGAGTCGATTGAAACGGGATGATCCACTTACAGCTATAAAGGCACAGACTGATTCAAGTGAGGTTGGATTTTTCTATTGAAAGTTTACTCTATTTGCAGTTTGCATAAAAATAAGCAATCTTGGAAATAGTCAGCTATATCTACTTGCTGGTTCTGTAGCTGTTCTGACCATTTCCCCTCGGTCCATAACTGCATAGGGTTTTGTCTTTGATAATAAGCTACTGAAAATCTCATGTTTTGTTGTATCCTTGGTGTAGTATATGTACTGGCTTTGTTGACCTTTATTTTATTTATTCTAAGGATCAGTGGTCTTGAAAGTTCAAACATTGTGTTGTCATATGGGTATCAGTAGGCGGATATTAACTTCTGTGGAGCTAAATATTTAACCGGCATCTGTTTCAAAGACATGTAACTATCGCCATGTTGTGATACAGATGCACATATACGTCCTTACAACAAACAAAAAACTCTTTAGACACATTTCTTCTGTAGTTGTACTTTGTTCATAAACCCTGCTTTAATGTGAGGAATTCTGTGCCAGCCTTTGAAGTGGGAGCTTAAGCAAAAGCCGGGCATGAGCCCTCCTCGAGGCGGATATAACCCAGACGATCCTAATCAACAGATTGTAGCAGAAGATATATTTGATGAATATGGAGGTATAACTTTTTAACCATGAATAAAATCTGCACTGCCACTCTGACATCAAGAATTTTCTACCGTTAGCTATATCGATGCAAGCATTGACTTATGTTCTTATATTTTAGGATTTCTTGGTGATATTGACATTCCGGCTCTCCTTACCAACTTCTCCACGAGTAAATCAAAGAAGAGCTCCAACAGAAAAAGCAGGCACAAGGAGTCTGAGGTTGCTGCCCATGCTGAAGCTGGGAGGCATCATAGTAGTTATCATTCATCATCAGATTCAGAACCTGCAAAGAGCAATAGGGCATCAAGAAGCAAGAGAAAGAAAAACTATCGTTCTGAATCATCATATTCTGATGAGGATGTGGAAGATGAAAAAGGAAGAGCAAAGCATAGGTCAAAGCACCGGCACAAGGAGTCTGAGGTTGCTGCTCATGCTGAACCTGGGAGGCATCATAGTAGTTATCATTCATCATCAGATTCAGAACCTACGAAGAGCAATAGGGCATCAAGAAGCAAGAGAAAGAAAAAATATCGTTCTGAATCATCATATTCTGATGAGGATGTGGAAGATGAAAAAGGAAGAGCAAAGCATAAGTCAAAGCACCGGCACAAGGAGTCTGAGGTTGCTGCTCATGCTGAACCTGGGAGGCATCATGGTAGTTATCATTCATCATCAGATTCAGAACCTGCGAAGAGCAATAGGACATCAAGAAGCAAGAGAAAGAAAAAATATCGTTCTGAATCATCATATTCTGACGAGGATGCGGAAGATGGAAAAGGAAGAGCGAAGCATAGGTCAAAGCACCGGCACAAGGAGAAACACCTGGCAGAATCCTCTTCTGATTCAGAAGACGAAGCTGATACAAGAAGGCATCCCAAGAGAGAACATAGGAAGAAGAAGAAAGAGGAGATGGAAATTGCACCATCTTCCTTCTCTCGAGATAAGGGGCACACTACCAGCAAGAGGCGTCTGAGGGAGAAGCAGCACTACAGTGACTCGAGTTCTTCTGAGAGCAGGTGGCATCCAACACGAGGTCAGGACAAGCGATCCCACAGAGACTCAAGCTCTTCTGGGGACAACCGGCGTCCAAGGAGATCAAGGGAAAAGAGACATCGCGACGTGCCAGGTTTTCCTGACCCTTCACAGAGGTCGAATGAGAAGCGGCGCTACACTGACCTGAGCACTCGTGAAACCGGTAGGCGTTCGAGGAGACCGAGGGAGAAATCACGCTACTCTGATCCAAGTACTTCCGAGTATTCAGATTCTGACCGGCGCAATAGCCACCGCCATCGTAGAAGAAAGTGAGCAGAAGTGCTTAACATTATACGCTTGTGTCCACAGAAAGGTGTCAACCAGCCTTGCTGTTTCTGTGATTGCATTAGATACGTAGATATGTGCCGAGATCTGAAGATCACCAGGGGATCCATGGTGGGTATCATGTCAAGGAGACCAAGGGAGGAATCACGCTACTCTGATCCAAGTACCTCCGAGTATTCAGATTCTGACCGGCGCAGCAGTCACCGCCGTCGTAGAAGAAAGTGAGCAGCAGTGCTTAACATTATACGCTTCTTCTGTCCACTGGAAGATGTCAACCAGCCTTGCTGTTTCTGCGATTGCGGTAGGTAGATATGTACCGAGATCTGGAGATCACCAGGGATCCATGGTGGGTGGGTGTTATGTCAAGCTGGGGTTAGCTGCTCCCGTACCTCTTGATGAACCGCCAGCTACACTACTCTGAAATGCGACAACAACGTGTACCGCGTGATTAAGTTTTTTGTCAGTGGAGGGAAGAAACATGGCGTGCCTTTTGTTGTATACTTGTATACCACATTACCGTGTTATTACTGTATCTTGTACTCGTAGATGTTTAGATCTTTTTTTGGAACTTTTTGTGCTGCTGTGGGAAGCTCATTATGTGAAATTTCTGCATTTACGGACCTCCTGGTTGGTAGGGGGTCGCGGTTCTTTATGCCTACGAAATAATTATTGGGCTCTGTTGGCCTCTCCGTGAAACAAGGCTCTGTTGATACAGTAGAGTATGGTATATTGATATTCCTGTTTATTAAACTAGCTTTTGCTAATTTGCTTGAACTATTTCTTGAACTTCTATTTGCTACTGTACTTTAACCAAGTTGAGCAAAGCACCTGAGAACTTTGCCCCGGAAATGTCTTGGCAGGAAATTGATTCTGCGGTCGGATGTTTTATGAGCGAGGCAAGTGACTTGAGACGCAGCTAGCCAGCACTGTGATCATATAAGATATATTATGCATTGTATGGCTCGTAGACCTTCCGTGGAAAGGGTAATACTACTATAATCAACAACAAACACATACACTGATACACACACAGAAGGTGATCACCGGATCGTCCTGATCTTGGTGGAAGAGCATGGACGTTCAACAACAAACGCACACATGCGTGTTCTGATTCTGCCAGGTTGCCAGAATTGATCCGATCCGATCCCCAGAGATAAGATCTCGCGATCTGCTGTGCTGTCAGTAGAGCATACGTTCTCTGCTGCACGTGGTGAGGATCACATTCGGTTTAGGGCAATTCAGATTTCAGAAACGAGTCAAGTGCGTGCGTCTATATCGATCGAACTTAATGGTCCGGCTTAATCATCGACAGCATCCCAGCTGCGCACCACAAACGGTGCCGAATCATTCGTACATGGAGAGCCTGCGCGAGGCGACACCCGCTTACGGGGTGTGCCTCTCCCTACCGCCTAGAGCATCTCCACTCGTTGGCCGAACCACATGTCGTTTTCCGGCTGGACGGAACTAGTTTTTGGTCTGGATACGTCCATTTTTCCACTCGAGTATTCAGGCCGAGTTTCCAACAAGTTCAGCTAAAATTCATTAAAGATGGACGAATTTCATGAAGTTGGACGGATATAAGCGGATTACATCAAATTTAAACTAAAATAATACATAATAAACTTAAAAAAGGCCGTCGCGGTGGCCTTTGCCAGTGCCTTCGCTGTCCTACATGCCGAAGTTGCTGTAGAACGCCGTGTAGCCGTGGTCGGCGCGACCGTCATCCTTGCCGCCGCCGCCGTCGTCGTTGCTCGGCGGCTGGTTCTGGCGGGAGCTCCCCTGGCCTGGGTCGCCGAATCACCAGGGCTGGTAGGACGGGCCTTCGTCCTCGTTGTCGTCGAGGACGTAGAGTGGAGCGCCCTGTTAGGCGAGCTCATGCCCGGCCAACGCCCGTCGCCGGGCGGCCTGCCGAGGATACGCTGCCGCTCCGCCTGCTCCCAGTCCTTCCTAGACCATTTCAGGATGTCCGGCGAGGAGGACTCGACCGGCGGCGACGGCGAGGGCGGGAGGGGTGTAGCGGCGAGGGTGAAAAAATGGGAAACAACGGGAAGTTAGTGCCCGCCGGTCCTTCGCGGGAGCTGAGGCAGCGACGGTGTCGTCATAATTCAGCGACGCGTCGCCGACGCGACGGGCAGTTAACGTCCGGCGGTCGAGGATTTTTTTGTGCTGCTATGAGAAGCTCATTATGTGAAATTTCTGCATTTACGGACCTCCTGGTTGGTAGGGGGTCGCGGTTCTTTATGCCTACGAAATAATTATTGGGCTCTGTTAGCCTCTCCGTGAAACAAGGCTCTGTTGATACAGTAGAGTATGGTATATTGATATTCCTGTTTGTTAAACTAGCTTTTACTAATTTGCTTGAACTATTTCTTGAACTTCTATTTGCTACTGTACTTTAACCAAGTTAAAGTTGTCGCCGCGTGGTTCCGAGGATGACGACGACTCGGCTTCCGTCGCTGACTCAGCGGGTTCATGCGTCGTTTCGCTTTTTTCACGAATTCGCCGAGTCCGTCGTTCCTAGGGCGTACCCGGAAACCTGGGTTCGGCCTGGGTAGTCCGGACCAAAATTGGTTCAAATCCGGCTGAAAACAGGTCCTTGGGTACGCGACTGGGCCAATTTTCGGCGTCCGGAAGCAAATTCGGCGTCCGGATCAGCCTCCTAGGTAGGCGTAAGAGCATCTCCACTCGCCTATCCAGGACACTGATCCGGACGCCGAAAATAGATCCAGACGTCCGAAATTTTGCTCAGTCGTGTTTTCAGGAATCTGTTTTTGTTCGGATTTGGGTGAACTTTGGTCCGGACTTCCTAGGCCGTACCCAGGATCCCGGAAACGCCCTAAAAACGCCGGACGAAGCGAATTCGGCGAGTGAACCCGTCCAGTCAGCATATAGTCGCCCATATTCATTCAAAGTTCGCCCATATTCGCCTATATTCGACCATATTCGCCCAAAGTTCGTCCATATTCGCCCAAAGTTCGTCCATATCGCCATATTCCCAAAGTTCTTCCATATCGACCATATTCGCTCAATGTTCGCCCAAAAAATTCGCTCATATTCGTCCAAAGTTCGTTCGTATCACCCATATTCGCCCAAAGTTTGCTCATAGTTCGTCCATATCGCCCATATTCGCCCAAAATTCGTCCATATCGACCATTTTCGCCCAAAGTTCATCCATATCAACCATATTCGCCCAAAGTTCGTCCATATTCGGCCAAGACAGCTTATATTCGTCCATATTCGCTCATATTAGCCCAAAGTTCACCCATATCGACCATATTCGCCCAAAGTTCATCCATATTCGCCCATATTCGCTCAAAGTTCATCCATATCAACCATATTCACCCAAAGTTCGTCCATATTCGCCCCAAAACGCCAATATTCGTCCAAAGTTCGCCCAAAGGTTGCCGAAATTTGTTAAACGCTTATATTCGTCCAAAGTTCGCCCAAAGTTTGCTGAAATTTATTAAATTTTAGCCAAACGCGAGAACGGCCTGGGTACGCGAGTGGAAAACTTGGCGTTCCCAGGCCGAAAACGAGTTTTATTCGGCCAAAAAAAGATCCGGATTTCTGCCTGAGTTCGCCCAACGAGTGGAGATGCTCTAAGTGGCTCCCTATAGTTTTTTTAACCATTTTATTTATTGTAATTTGGAATCAGAACATAAATAGTCTCCGTTATTATTGATAAATCACGACCATTAAATGGCGCAAAATCCAACCACATATTACCCACATGGTTTCAACAAATAAAAATAAAAAAGAATAGAAAAATAGTTCTACAATAGTTGGAAATAGAAATAAAATGAAGTTCAACTAGATCTAGCCAGGTTCTCATCGTTCTTGTCCTTTGAGCCTCCACAGATGCTCGGCCTGATCATTTTGTAGTTCGCTATGAACAACCTCGTCACGAATCTCATGTATGTTAGGGTTTTGCATCGTCGTTGTCAATGAATAATTAGGTGCAGTGGGGGAGGGGAGAGGGATGGATGGGCGGAGTTGGACCGACAGATGGGGTGATTCGAGGAGTACGTGGGCGAGAAGGCTAGCGCCGAAGGCAGGGATAATAAGGGGAGGAGGTGGTGATGGTGCGACAGCGACTGATTCGAGAACAGTGCATCGATGATGCTCCCTCTCGTCTATTTCTTCTTCCTCTCTGACGCATCCCTCTCCTCCTCGCTCGTTTTGACATCCTATTGTTTGGCTGTTTGAAAGTGACCTCATGCCTCTTGGAGCTACCGCTAATTAGCTTCCCAACCAACATAACGTCCTTGATGATACTCGACATGGCACTTCGTTGGTAACCCCAAGCATAGGGTGTAAAGAGCAAGCAACAAGTTTTCCCTTAGTTGAGACCGAGGTTATCGACCCAGAAGGAGGAAGGAAACGTCACACGAGTATTGCAAACAACGCGGAGACTTGCACAACACAAACTCAAGACTTTGCCCCAACAAATCAGTGAGCTTGTCAAGCTCACCGGTTTGCTGTAACAAAGGATTAAACGTATGGTATGGAAGGTAATGGTTTCCAGCAAGTAAACAAGTAACAGCGGAAGATGTATCAATGTTAAAGATTGGACCGGGGTCCATAGTTCACTAGAGGTGCTCTCCTTAGATAAACAACATGGCATGCAGGATAAACAAATTACAGCAGGGCAATTGACAGGAACTGAGCAAGGCATAACAATGCAATTACTAGTCAGAAAGATCCTATGAGATTCGATTGGGCATACAACAAGATACATAGACCGCCATCCAACTGCATCTATGACTACAAGTCCACCTTCAGGTTATCATCTGAACCCCCTCCAGTATTAAGTTGCAAGCAACATACAACTGCTTTAAGCAAAGTGTGTAAGGTAAACAGTCCACATGTTCCATGAACAAGATACCATTGTTTTCTCCCTAGTAGCAAAAACACATCTACAACCGAAGAGATTATTGTCACTTACCTTGGAAACTAGAGGCATGAACCCACTATCGAGCATAAATACCCCCTCCTGGAGTCACTAGCAACTACTTGGCCAAGATAGCTACTAACAACGGAGAGCATGCAAGATCACAAACAACACATACATGATAGAATCATAAAGACAAAACCATCAATCAAACCAACATAATAATCTCAATATCCATCGGATCCCTGCAAACACAACATGCATGATTACAAATAGATTAGATATTGATCATGAACGGAGCTCACAAGATCTATACATGAAAGCACAAAGGAGGAGATACGACCATCTAACTACTACATGGACCCATAGTCCAAGGTGGAACTACTCACGCATCATACCGGAGAGAAGGCCTCCGGGATGATCTCCCCTTCGGCAGGGTGCCGGGAAGAACTACAGATCCCCCCGATCTAGGGACGATGGTGGCGACAGCTACAAACGGTTTCGTGGAGATTTGATCGGGTGCTTAGGGTTTCTGCATCGGGGGATTCTTATAGGCGAAGGGGGAGGCCGAGGAGGAGACAGGGGGGTCAAATCCTACCCAGGCGCGAGCCCACCCCTGGCCATGCCTGGGGGGGTTTGGCCGCCCTGGCACGCTTCCTCGTCTCCCCTCTGGACTTCTTGTTCCCCATGGAAAGTAATTGACTTTGGCGTTTGTCCCGTCCAATTCTGAGAATATTTATTTACTAGCTTTTCTGAAACCCAAAACAGCAGAAAACAGGCATCTGGCACTGTTGCAACTTGTTAGTAGGTTAGTACCAGAAAACATGTAAAAAGCACCTCAAAGTGTAGACAAGTAAAGCAAAGTAGATACTAAACAAGCATGGAGCATAAAAAATTATAGATACGTTTCCAACGTATCAGCATGCCCAAGCTTAACTCCTGCTCGTCCTCGAGTAGGTAAGTGATAAAAGAATAATTTTTGAGGTAACATGCACCCTCACAATAAAGATCCAACCATTTGCAAGCATTGAAAGCTGGGATCAAAGAACTCTAAACATGTGCATGAAAGATGGAGTTCTAACAACAGGACATAGTAACTATGCATGCAACATGACAAGCTATAAAAAAAGATCATGAATAACATGCATTGAAAAAACATTTGTTTGTTTCACATACAAAAAACATAGCATAGTGGCAATCAGCTTGTCCCTCATAGAATAGCAATATAGATGCATATGACACCTTCAAAATTCACAAGGATGACTATAAACAAATAGCACAAGAACAAGTAATATCACAATATGCATCAATCAATAAGCTTTCGAACACTGCACACAGAATAACAACTATGCTCTCTTAATGGTGCCTAAAGGTAGAAGGTGGAGACTCAATAATGGTGGAAGAAAGACCTTTTTTGTAAAGTAAGTAGGGATTACAAGTTTCAAAAAGAGCTTCCAAAAATTATGGTACTTGTTAGCTTTCAGCCCTCATTGCCCCTATCATAAGCATCTTGAAGTGGTTAAGGTTAAAGTGGCAAATATGGAGTATATGCTTGACGAAGTATAAGTTGGCAATCTCAAGTCCCTTGAATACGAGGGCCACACCTCATGCATACTCAACTTTGGGTCTATGTAAGTTCTTGTCATTGTAAGTATTTGCATATCATTGAGAACCGCTAACGGGGTACCCCTTGCACATGGTACAGGAGCTTTCACATAACCAAAATGACAAGGCAAGCAGACAATGAGCATCTCAACAATCTTTTTATTTACCATATGCATAGCTTTTTATTTAAGATGCTTCATAGATAGCTCACTATGGTGATGCTGCAAGTTTTCACCATGATTAGGCATGGCTTAGGCTAGCGGCCCAGGCGTTTCTCTAACACAGGATACAAACTCCATGGACTTACAAGTTCCCTCTTTATTTCATACCGGTGACATCCATAGACAAAAGAGCATGATATCAACTAAGTACAAAATACAAGTGCAATGTTGAAAACGTTCCCCGTGACAGCACGGTTCTGCTAATTCCAACTTATAAATACAAGAATATACAACAAAGTTGTCACAATGGTTCAAGTTTATTAGGGGCAAAGAATATAAAGTGTGCCATGAAGTTCGTGAGGGCTTTAATCACTAAGTTTTCACATAACAAAATAATTTTCAATTGGAAGATAGTTGAAAACAAGAATATACTTGGAATGGTATAACAAACCATGCATAGGAGTTTATAGTGGACACTTTGGAATAACTTGGTTTCTTGAGAGTTGGAAGCATGAGTAGAACTTACTCATACAAGTGGAGGCTAGCAAAAGACTAGGAGCAACCAACTAAGAGAGCATAATGGCCATAATCATGCAGTGCAACAAAGCATTACTAATCAAATCAAAGAGTGGTACTACAAGTCAAGGACTAAATGATCATAGTGGCTAATTGTGACTTGTCATAGTCATAACATGGTGTGAGCATGTGCCAAGTCAACCCAAACAAAGCATCAAAGGAGAATACCATAATACTATGCTTTTGCATGCTAAAACAAACGCATAATTTCTTCAAGGCACACTAAGCAATCCCGATTGTTTGGAACAAGACATGCTACAACAATAATCACTAAGCATAAGGTCAAAACAACACCTAGCATGTCATGCTAAAGTCTAAGTCACAGTCAATGCAAGCTCCTCTTGCACTTCAAGCAAGAACTTACTACTCCTTTCCAACACCAAGGAACTTATTTGCAAAACAACACAACAAGAGCGGGGGTCCAAACTTCTTTATTCAAGAAAACTAAACAACCTAAGCAAAGAAAACAAAAACTAAGACGCTCCAAGAACAACACAACTGAGCATGAAACAATAAAAACGAAGTGTCTAGACAGACCTAAGCTTTTTATTAATGAAGAAGGGGATGCCTTGGGCATCCCCAATCTTTGACGCTTGTACCTCTTGGATATTTCTTGGGGTGACACCATGGTGGCATCCCCAAGATTGAGATTTTGTCAATTCTTCATCTCATTGCATCATTCTCTCTTTACACCTGAAATTTTTCTTTCATATAAAACTTCACACAATCTTCATTAGCAACATTAGTGTATTCAAAAGATATTAGACCTCTGGCAAAGCTTTGAAACAACAAGACTTTTAACTAAAAACACAAGCTAATATAGTAACTCCTTCAAAAAGCTCAATTCACCTAAAGAGAACTCAAAAAGGAATCAATAAGAAGGAAATGCAAATAATGGCAGAAATCTGTCAAAACAGACCAACAGGTAGAAACCGATTTTTTCGAACATCTTATGTTGCTCAAATCAAAAAATATTGAACTAACGAAACTTAGCTAACATACTAGGAGATTTATTCGTAACTTTTAAGCTCAATCCGAGTTATAGAGACTCCTCACGATTTTTTTGGTGGAGGACAGAAATCTGTTTCGGGACAGCAACTCCCCAAATCTTACTTCCCTCACATTAGAGGTCATTCTTGGCACAAAAAGCAAACAAAAAGGATAAGAAGAGGTCATTACTGAAGTAATAACTTCCAATACTCAAGGAAACTCTTGGGTTATCTCCCAACAAGTACTTTTCTTTAACGCCTTTAAGTTAGGCATAAGAAGCAAGAAGAATCAAGTATTTTCAAATGAAGAAGCATTAACATACATACTTGCAAAGTCTTCAACTATGAAAGGTATCTAATCCAAATGGGTTTTGGAGGATCCCTTATCATCTCTCTTTGGTCTACTACTTTCATCAAAAAAGTTTTCAGGAGCAATCCAATCAAAATTATTTTCAAAGGCTTCATGCATTCCAACAAGCTTAAAGGGTATGGGTATCTTGAATTCTTCTCTAGAATGATTTAATGAGATGAAGAATGGACAAAAGCTCAAGCTTGGGGATGCCACCCCGTGTCACCCCAAGAAATATTCAAGAGGTACAAGCGTCAAAGCTTGGGGATGCCCAAGGTATCCCCTTCTTCATCGATAAAAATCTCACGTCTCTTTCTAGACACTTCGTTTTTATTGTTTCATGCAATGTTGTGTTGTTCTTGGAGCGTCTCATTTTTGGTTTTTTTTTGATTGGTTTGCTGCAATAAGTTGGTTGGATTACAACACACTTCTTTTGGAGAGAGACACACTCTGTTTTCATTGTCTAGAACACTCTAGTTTTCACTATTGTTGTTCTGTGAGTGTTCACTTTTGCTAGCACTGCGTTTAGCCTTAGTTTTCTTATGCTTTCAACTTAGAACTTTTTAGTTCTTTGTGGATCTGTGAGACAAGCTCACTGATCTTTATTGATTATTATCTTTGTGAGTTGTTTCAAATAAGTTGATTGGTGTTGGAAAAAGAGTAGGAAGTTTCATGCTTTTAGTGGTACAAAAGGGAGCTTGCTTTGACTATGACTTAGACTTTATCATGTCATGCCAGATATTTCTTTGAACTTATTCTTAGTGATTATTGCTATAGCATGACTTGTTCCAAACAATTGAGATTGCTTAATGTGCCTTGCAAGAATCATGCGTTGTTTTAGCATACAAAAGCATAATATTGTGGTATTCTCCTTTGATGCTTTGTTTGGGTTGACTTGGCACATGCTCACACCATGTTAGGACTATGAACCAGTCACCTTGGCCTTTATGATCATTTAGTTTTTGACTTGTGATACCACTTTATGCTTTGATTGATAATGTTTTGTCGCTCTGCATGATTATGACCATTATTGCTCTCTTAGTTGGTCGCTGTAGTCTTTTGCTAGCCTCCACTTGTATTGAGTAAGCTCTACTCATGCATCCAACTCCTAAGAAACCAAGTTATTCCGAAGTGTCCACTATAAATTCCATTGCATGGTGCACCATTCCAAGTATATTCTTGTTTTATCTATCTTCCAAATTAAACTTGTTATGTGAAAATTAGTGATTAAAGCTCTCACAAACTTGATGGCACACTTTATTTTTCTTGCCCCTAATAAACTTGAACCATTGTGTCATCTATATTGTATATGCTTGCACTTATACGTTGGGAATTAGCATAACCGTGCTGTCACGGGGAACGCTTTCAACACCTATAAATATCTACCCAGTTGATATCATGCTCTTTTGTTTATGGATGTCGTCGGTGTGAAATAAAAGGGGAGCTTGTAAGTCCATGGAGTTATGTATGTGTGTTAGAGAAACGCCTGGGCCGCTAGCCTAAGCCATGCCTAATCATGGTGGAAACTTGCAGCATCACCATAGTGAGCAATCTATGAAGCATTCTTCTTATAAAAAAAGAGATTGAGAAAAAGACAAAAAAAGATATGAGAAAAGAGGAAAGATAGAAAAAAGCACCATTTTCCCATGGTAAATAAGAAGATTGCTGAGATGCTCATTGTCTGCTTGCCTTGTCATTTTGATATGGGATAGCTCCTGTATCATGGGGCAAGGGGTACCCCGTTGGCGGTTCTCTATGATACACATGTACTTACTATGACAAGAACTTACTGGTAACTAAAGTTGAGTAGCATGAGGAGCGGCCCTCGTACTCAAGGGACATGAGATTGCCAACTTATACTTTGTCAAGCATATACTCCATATTTTGTTCACTTTAACCTTAATCACTTCAAGATGCTTATGATAGGGGCAATGAGAGCTAAAAGCTAACAAGTACCATAATTTTTGGAAGCTCTTTATGAAACTTGAAATCCCTGCTTCCCTTTATGAAGGGCCTTTCTTCCACCTTTATATTGAGTCTCCACCTTCTATCCTTAGGCACCAATTAAGAGAGCATAGTTGTCATTCTTAGTTCTATGTGCATTATCCCAAAACTTATTGATTCATTCATAATGTTGTTATTGCTTGTTCTTGAACTATTTGTATCTAGTCACCCTTGAACATTGAAGGTGTCCTATGCATTTATGTTTTGCTACTCCATGAGGGACAAGCTGAATGCCACTATGATATGTTTTCTGTATGTGAAACAAACAAACATTTTTCAATGCATTGTTATTCATGATCTTTGTTTGTATCCTTTCATGTTGCAACATAGTTACCACTACATGATGTTATTCATGACCTCGCATGCCTCCTTGGTGTACACCATGCCCACATATCGAATTACGGCAATGGTTTGTACAGACCGTTAGATGCCAGAACTATCGTGGGACGTTGAGGGTTCCCACCCATATGCTGCATATCCTCTACGAATTACCAATTAATATGCATGCTATGAGGATAACAACCACGACCTGCACATCCGGCTGCATGCGAGAGGAAGAAGATACAGCTGACTTCTCTGTCCCATTCCAAATCTCATGGTTAACGCGTAATATACGGCGCAAGAATCACTGGCGACATTGGTTGTTAAGTCCTAGGTAATATGTTCCTTTACCACCGGAACTTTTATAGGAAGTTATTACCTCATGGTAATAACCTATAATCACATTATTATGAAAATAGTGTTTTCGGACCTTTTTCAAATGCAGGTGATGTCCACATTGGATTTGTAAAATACTTTACAGAAAATAACCAAAGGACATGAGCAACTGTGAACTTGCCTTTTGTGATTGCAAGATTATGCACTCACGGTCTTCAAGATGATATAAGATCCAATATCTGAAATCAGCATCATTGGTTCGGTAAGGACTAATGTTTAAAGAAGCAATATGTTCTTATCTGTAAGGTTCCCAACCTTTAATAAGGTAGAGATCCCTGTGTTTACAATGCTAGTCCCTGGATCAATTGCTAGCATCCATAGTTAAGATGTAATATCAAGAAACAAAGGTCATAATACAACTTTATAACTAGGAATAAAATAATTTATTACATCTTACATAGCTCATTTGGCTATCTCATTACAATGCAGCAGAATATAACAATAGATGGGGTCCTTCATCTTCAAAGTGCCACAGGCAGACATGTTGGTTGTAGACTTGTAATCCTAATCAATAAATTTCTGTAACATCAAACAAACCTGCAACATAATAAGTTACAACCACAAGGGTTAATACATTTGAATTGTATTGGCAAGTGACACTATGGTAGTATAGTGGAGTCTATCATCTATATGCATATGGCTAAGTGGAGCTTAGGCTTGCTTTGCTCAAAATAGTTTTCCCTTATCATTTGAAAACACTAAGTTTTTGCTTGACAAAATCACCCAAGGCATCTCCCAATAGAAATTGGTGATCCTTCAACCCTTGTTCAACCACAAGATTTTAACTTAGAAATTGGGATGAGGAGATTCTTGATAGCTTCCATGTCTTGATGCTCAAATTGTCCTTTGCTAGGGACATGGCTAAGTACTTAGTTTTTTCACTCTGCAGAGGTGGTGCACTTTCCCCACAAGACTTGGTTTCCCAAGACAAGATCTTTCAGAAGCCTTCCCTTAGACCAGAATGGACGCGTTCCAACCAATCATACCCCTACCACCAACTGTCCATTTGGCTAAGTTATTGCAACCTATATGATCCAGACAGAGCCCATAATGCCAAGTGGCTGCACTTGAAGCTTCTCAACATTTGACATCTCAAATCTCTTTGTTCCTGGGTGGCCATCCACAAGTGAGATACACAAAGGTAAACCATAGAAATGGGCCTTGTGAACCACTCAACACAAACCATTCCTTCCATTCCACCCAGGTGATTCATTCACTTAGTTGTTTTATTAAACAAAACACAAGTCCACAGACTTAGAAATATTCCATAGTATGAATATATATTCCACCCTTGTTTTCTACTAGCTAAGCTAAGCATGATAGTAGTAGGAATCTTAACTTAGGAAATTCTACTAAGGTTTCATCTACTAGGATTTCCCATGGCATAGTTTATACTTAGCAAAATTCCATGCAAGTCCTACTTAGAAATATCACTAATGCATAGTGAAAATAATGGGACAAAAGTATGAACCATCACTTGTCTTTTTGGTAGAGAATATAAGTTCACTCCTTGTCTTTGCAATGATCACACTCTTCAAATCACTACAATTCAATCAAGCAAGGGCACAATTTCAATCTACCATTCAAGCAACATCACATAAAATAATAGAAACAAAACAATGCATGCAAACATGCAAAAGATTGTTTTATTTGTAAAAGTGGTTCCTAATGGGTCATAAACATTTGAAAACACCTAATGGTCATTTTATAAAGTGGCCAAACCATTTGCAAAATATTTTACTGTAAGATCCCTCCTTTGTAAAGGAAAAAGGATCCCTGTGATTGCAATGCTAGTCCCTGGATCAATGCTAGCATCCACAGTTTAAGATGAAGTACACAGATACAAAGATCATTTATTACATCCATTCCAGAGATAAAACATAGTCTTTACAACTCAAGGCCACAGGCCTAATACAAGAGTTTGGAATAAGTAAATAATTATAAGTCTTCATCTTCATGTGCCACGGGCAAACATGTTGAGTGTAGACTCATGACACCTAATCCTCATCAGAGTAACCTGCAACATCACAAGTTACAGCCACAGTGGGTCAATACTTTGGAATAGTATTGGCAAGTGATACCTTAGTAAATTTTAAGTGGACTATATTACTATATGCATTTTGGCTAAGTGTAGCTTGGCTTGCTTTGCTCAAAATAGGTTTTTCCTATTAGTTGAAATCACTAAGTTTTTCTTTGTCAAAACTTTTCCCAAGAAACCATCAATAAACATTGAGGTCCTTCACCCTTGTTCACCCACAAGTTTTTACTTAGAAGTTGGAGTGATGAGATTCTTGATGGCTTCCATGTCTTGATGCTCAAGTTGTCCATTGCCATGGACTTGGCTAAGTACTTAGATTTTTCCATCTGTAGAGGTTGTGCACTTTCCCCACCAGACTTGGTTTCCCAAGACAGGACCTTTCAGAAGCCTTTCCTTAGACCAAATGGACGCGCTCCAACCTATCATTCCCACTACCACCAACTGTCCAAATGGCTAAGTTCTAGCAACCTATGTGATCCAGGCAGAGCCCATATTGCCAAGTGGCTGCACTAGAAGCTTCTCAACACTTGGCCTCTAAAATCCCTTTGTTCCTGGGTGGCTTTCCACAAGTGAGATACACAAGGTAAACCATAGCCATGGGCCTTGTGTAACCACTCAACCAAAAACCACCATTCAAGTCCCATTCCACCCAGGTGATTCATTGACTTAGTTGTTTTATTAAGAAAAACATAAGTCCATAGACTTAGAAATATTTTCATCATAGCATGTTTATATATAATACCAACCCTTGTTTGCTACTAGCTAGGCTAAGCATGGCATGGATAGTAACTTAACTTAGAAATTCCCTAGAATTTCTACAACTACTTAGGGTTTCCCCAACAAGGCATTTGGCAAAATAGTAACATGCAAGACTTAGCAAAATATTTCTAATGCTTGTATAAAATATATAGGGATAGACATATTCATGAAGTTCCACTTGCCTTGGTAGTTGGGAGAGTAGCACTCTTCACAATCACAATCACTAGCACCAAAGTCTACACAAAGAATGGTAGCACAAAATTACACACAATTCATATACAAACATAAATATATGCATGCATGCAAAATGCTAAGTGATGATTTTTAAAACCCAACCAAGCAAGTGCATAGTACTGAATCATAACCAAGTTAAAAACTTGCTAAACCAAGTTTATTTTACACTAAAACAATTTCCTAAACAATTTCTATACTCAAAATAGTCCTAAACAAGTTTCTGCAATTAAAATCATTTTAACAGAAACTAAACATTAAACACATTGCATAAACAGAAAGGGCTTGTCTCCCTGATTCCAACGGTATAAAATTTGTCAAATTCTAACATGTGGATCAAAAGTTATAGCTATTTCAAAATTGGATTTAAATCTGATTCAAATTCTGTTTTTAAACTAAACCCTAACCACGCGTCGCGCTCTGATTCGTCGGTACCGCTTCGCGTGGATCGACTAGCGTGGACCGTCAGATCTAACTTACGCGCACGGCTCAGATTGTCACTTACCCCTTCGATGTAGATTTAATCTAGAGCGCTGGATCCAGATCCTACGGCTGCTAAGCGTGTGACCATGGATGGGCGGCGCAAATGGTTGCTGGCGGCGGCGGCGCTACTGGCGGTGATGGTCCGGCGAATACATGAAGGGCTGGGGTGTGTGGCATGGCTTACCAGACTCGCACGGTCACGAGGAAGCTCAACATGGTCTTTGCTTGGACAGGGGCGTACTGACACGGCCGGAAATCCTCGTCGGAGTTGAGCACGGCGTCGGGTGGTTGCTGTCGAGTTGGTTGCCGAGGTTTCGCGTCGCCCTAGCACGAACCAGAGGGATTAGAATACGCACAAGACGAAGGCGAACAACCTAGTCTGCAAGAGGGGGCAAGGGGCGCGCTCTGCTTACCGTAATTGGTCGCCGGAGTTGAGCGGCGGCTCGGTCAGTTGCAGGCACGAATGGGGACGGCGTCCTGGGTCACGAGCAGGCAAGCGACGAGTGTCAGAAGATGCACGAGCTCATGCTGAGCATAATCGTTTGAATCAGGGGCACAAGGGCGGTCGGGACTCACCGGAATTGCTGCCGGAGATCGTCGGGACAGCGGCGGCGTCTGGCGAGTTTCGAGCAGCCTGGTGGCGTGGAGAGGGAATTGGTTGAGGGGAAATGGCCGCGAGAGAGAGGGGATTAAATAGGCAGAGGCTCGACAAGAAACGCTCAGTGATTCAATGCCAATTACCTCGCGGAATCAAAGCAGCAACGGGCAGCGTCGGAGTTCATGCGCGGATTTTTGGGGAAGACGATGACGTCGTGGACGGGGCCCGCTTGTCAGCGAATAGAACAAAGGGGAGGTGGGGTCCGAGTGTCAGCGACTTGCTGGGTGTGTCCGCGCGTGCGAGAGAGAGAGGTGGCCCGGGTGGGCTAGTTGGGCTGCGTCTGCTGCTGGGCCAAATTCCTGGCGCCGGCCCTTTTCCATTTCTTTTCTCTTTTCTTTTTCTAAATTGATTTTCAGGAATGGTTTTCAAATGAATTCAAACTTCATTTGAATTCAAATCTATTTGGGATTTTTGCAGAGTGCAACAGTCTCACATCAAGGTATCAAACCATGTGGTTACTTTCAAAAAGGCTTGGTCATTTTTGGAAAAACAAAATAACAGGGACATTGCACTTGGTTTGCAAATGTTTGAAAATGGTTTTTGAAACCATTTCTATTTTGTAAAATTTTGTTCTAACTCCACACTCTAACCAATCACAAGGGAGACAAACAATCTAGGTTTAAAACATTCAAGCTCTCAAATGGGGATAGCCATTTGATTTAAGTTTGCTCACATAAAAATGATAGCACTATGTGCTTCTGTTTTCTTGAAATGAGTTTGAAATTGATCTCAAATCTATATGCATGCATGAATGATATGCAATCTTTGAAATCATGATTTTAGGGATGTTACATTTACTTCATAAACCATTTTTAAACCAAGTCATTATTTTATGTGGTTGAAAATGTCTTTAGCAAAGTAGTAATTTTTATAGGGTTCACCAAATACATTTTCAAATCATAAAATTTGGTGTTTGGGGTCAGAGAGTTTAAAGCAAAACATTTCCCAAAGGTTTTCTCCAAAAAGCATTTTTAACAAATAAACAATATTTTTATTTGACTAGAAATGGTTTAAATCAAAAGTTTATTCTTTTGCTTCACCAAATATGTTTTTGAAACCACAAATTGATTTCTATGGTCAGTAGGTTCAAAACAAACCATTTGCCAAAGATTTCATCTCAAAATTCATTTTAGAACAAATTTTATATTCTAAATATGCATACACAAGTTTCTGCAAAAACAATCAGTTTAACAGAAGAATTTTATTAAACAAAGTGCATGGTCAGAAAGTACTTGTCTTGCTGATTCCATTGATATAAAATTTGCAAAATTTGGACGTGTGGTTTGAAATTTATGGATTTTACAAAATTGAACATCTAATAGAAAAGTTTCTGTTTTTAAAACGAAGCCTGAGCCACGTGGCGTGTTCTGATAGGCTGGTACCGCTTCGTGTGGATCACGTAGTTACCGCCGTTGGATCTGACTAACAACGCACGGACCAGATCAATAGATACCATTTCGCTAACTTTCTATCTAAGCCGACAGATCAACATCCAACGGTCCAGACGCGATGACCTTAGACAGGCGGCGCTGGCGGTGGTGTCTGGCGGCAGAGCGGTCAGACGGTGGCGGTGCTGGCGATGCAGAAAGCGAGGGAGGAAGGGGAGTGTCTCACCAGGTTCGCGGGGTGACGCTGAAGCTCAACGTGGTGATAGCTCGTCGAGGGGCGCACAGTGGTGACGGTAATTCCTCGCCGGAGTTCGTGGAGTCGTCGGGTGCGGGGAGTTGTCGACGAAGGCGACTCTACGGTGCACGAGAGAGCAAGCAAAAGGCGTGGTTAGATGCACAGATGAGTGGAGAGTGTCAGAGCATCAAAGAGGAGAGGAAGCTCGGTCAGAGTCTACCTATGGAGCTCGTCGGAGTTGGAGCAGACGGTGGCGCGGTCAGACAAAGACGGAGTCGACGATACCGGGCACGCGCGAGTGAGCTGAGGGTGCAGAGAGAAGCGCTAAGGAATGAGGAGCAGACTCGCGTGCACGGGGGGGGGGGGGGGAGGAGTGGCCAGACAACGCCAGAATTGGCCGGACAGGTCGTCGGAGCAGAGGGCGTTCCAGGTCGAAATTTGATAGGCCTGGGGGCAGAGGGGGTGCAACGTTCAGGGGGAAAGGAGGAGGAGGAGCATGCGGTTTAGTACGCGTGGTCTCGGCGAGGGTTAATGGAGAGATTAACGCGGATTGATGGTGCCTTCATTGGCCACAAACGGCGACGGAGGAATTGGGGGCGGGGTCGTCGCGCGGTGAGGAAGAAAGCTGGGCGGTGGGGCCTGGCTGTCTGCGAGTGAGAGAGAGTGGGGGTGGGTCCAGTTAGTCATTGACTCTGCGGGTGAAAGTTCGAGTACGAAACGTTTTCCTGCGGGAGAGAGGAAGTGGGCTGGACTATTGGGCTTAGTGGGCTAGCTGGGCTGGCTGCTTCGTTTCCCTTTTTTTTGATCTGATTCTTTTTCTTTTTCCATTTCTTTTTATTCTGTTTTGATTTTGCTTAATTAATTCAAACATCAATTTGAATTCAAACCTCAACCAAAATTTGTGTAGGTTTAAATACTGATTAGTAATATAATCTGAAGTCAATTTTGAAATAAAATTTTATTCTTTTTGGGGTCTTTTAATTATTTAATTAGGCCTTTGTTTTAATTCAAATAAGATTTAATAATATCTTCAAAACACCATTTGAATTCTTAAACCTTCCAAATCTTTTCAGTAGGTTTTTATTTGTTTAATAGGGTGTCAAATAATTCATCTTGAATTATTTGGAAAGTATTTAATATGATTCATAAATCATTTGAATTGGGTATTTGTTTTAATTCCAATGGAATTAAATATAGTTTTAATTCCCTAAATTTTATTTGGAAGATTTATTTTATTTAAATTAATTAAAAAACTTTTATTCCACTTGCGTAAATTCCAAATACTATTTTCTCATGAATTATATAATTATTCTTATTAGAGATTTGTCTTTATTAAAATAGGGATAGAATGGTTAATGCCATTTTATTTTATTTTATTTTGGAAATTCTTTATCCTTTTATTTCATTTGGATTTGTATTGTATTCATTCCATTTGATTATGGACTAGGTCAAGATTGGATTTGGCCTTTAAATAATCCTCATTTAATATTCCTTTCTTCATCTTATAAAATCCATATCTTTTTATTTAGAGATCCAAACTTGGTGATTCCCATTTGTAAAATCTTATTTGAGATTTATTTATCCTTTTAAATATCTTTAGGATTATTTGCTCACCATTTGGTATGGATTTATAGATAGGTTCTTTATTAGCTTTGGAAATTAAATATCCTTATCTATTAAATTCATAAGATTTTATCTATGGCTCCAAATTGAATGAAATCAATTTATATGGTTTTATAATATTTCGATTTGTCATTCTTGATCATTTTTAAATGTTTGTTTGACTAATTTTTATATGGATCCAATCCATAGGCTTGGAGATAACTTGGAAATGATTTTATTCCATTAGGGTTTAGGGTTTGGATTTATTTTCCAAGTGTTTAAATTTCCAGATGCATTTTATGAGGAATGCATTTCTCTTGATTTGGATTTTGTTGAATTCAAACTTTAATTAAAGTTTGTTCAAGATGGGATTTTAAGTTTCCATTTAGAAACAAAGTTTCTTTTCACCCTGATTTTCAACAATAATTTATTTTGTTTATTTATTTTTCACATTACAAGATTTGGAAAATCTTGGGATGTGACATTATCATAAGTAATGTGATGCAATTTATAAATGTGAATCCCGAGGATAACGTTGTTCTAGGGTTGGGATACTGGAAATGATGTCTTTGAAATGTGTTGTACTTTTAGATGAGTTTTACACTTGTGCTTCTTATTAGGCTTGTGAGTGTGTGTGAAACAATATGTAGTTTCAATATCATAAAATAATGAGAGACACATAGTTGTGAAATGCTACTTAAGATTGCTTATTTAAGATTTGTTGTTTGAAGTGGCAAAAAGAATAACATTTGAAGAAAAGATTTCTTTTTCCAAGGTCTAAACAACCTTTGTGGTTAGTTGAGTCTGGTTGATGTTATTTGTGCTTACTTGAATAGTTTGGGTTGAGATGCTTTATGACTTAACTGTATCAGACCAAAGTTAACTATAAAACATCTAACAATGTTTATAGTATTATATTTAGAGTCTTGTAGACTAAAGTTAACATTAAAACATAGATAGTTGGAAAGTATAATGCTTATAACATTTGTATTTTGGTGTACTTGGTAATGTTGCCTTAAGGTTACTTAAGAATGGTTATATTTTTACTTTGATGTGGTGGTTTTCTTGATTTTATAATGTAATAGTATCACTTACCCCTTTTATGGATGAGTGGTTAAAGTTTGTATATCATGGAGTAATGTTACTTAATTGCTTATGAGTTCACTATAGTGTTTTAGTATGTTGATAAACTTGTTATTAAAGTAAAGGAAATAAGTTTTTGTTTAACTAAAAATTATTCTTGATGAGTTTATATTTGATAAGGATTCTCTTTAGAAAATATATACACCTATGGTTGAGGAGAATTCAATAAAATTGTAATTAAAATGTGTTAAACTATTTGGACTTCATATTATTAATGTTGAAGACTAATACTATTTATTAGACTCAATTGGTTAATTTTAGACATATTAGCAATTTTTATTTACCTTTATATGAATTATCAATTAAATAAATAAGTTTAAATTTGAGTTATTAAAGTATTTGAATTTTTATTTAACTCAAAAGTGGAATATAATATTTTTAACATGTAGGTATTATTTTTGTGATCATTTTGGTATATTATATTTATTTTTGTGATTTATAAATAATAAGATATGATTTTTATAATACTTATTACTTTATAAGGACTTAATAAATAATAAATACTTAATTAGGTTGAATTATAATGCATGATTATAGTTTTAAATTATAATTCTTATTTTTCTAAGATTTTTGGTATTCTATTTATATTTTTTAACATTTACCATTATTAAAATTTGAATTATCAAAGTTTTATTTCTTATAAATCCTTTATTAAATAATATTTATTTAAATAATAATTATAATAATATTTGATAATAATTTTAAGTTGTAGATTTTATTTTTATACAAATTTTCATATATTATACACATTTTTCTGAATTATAAATCAAAAGTTATTAGTTAAACAAGATTTAATCATTTATTTGATTTCTGGAATATTAATAATGGAGTTTATAACCTTTTATTTATTTCTTAAACATGAATTAACTTTTTTACACCGCACCCATACCTAGCCCTAGTCACTGACCAGTGGGCCAGTGGCCACCTCAACTTTTCTAAATGCATTTGTTACCGACAGGATTGCTACCCCGAGACAATGACATATGGGCCCTGGGCCATGTCATCAGCCACGTGAGACAAAGACTGGTCAAAAACGTTGACGTGGCCAGGGGTGATCTCATCCTGACGTCACATTGCCGGTGGCATGGCAGACGACGGCGAGGAGGGTAGTAGCTGGCGAGTGATCGTGTGTGCAGGGGCTTGTTCGAACCAGAACAACAAGGCGAGTAAGATAGTGGTGGCGCCGCTGGTTTTTGGTCATCGGAGGGCAACCGACGACGAGCTTATGCGGCGGTTCTTGCGGTTGATCACGGTGGCATGGATTTAGGAAGCAAACAAGGCATTGGCGCATGCGAGGAGACTCAGTGACTCACCAGGAACGCGATGGTGTGCTTGATACGGCGAGGCGAGGTCGAAGATGACGGTGAGGTCGATGAACAGCGCCGGGAACCGAGGGTGCGATTGGGTCGATTCACGCCTCCTCCGCAAGTGCAAGTTGGGGCAAACGAACGAGAAGAGCACGACGGTCTCCACCGTGGTCTTATTTGGCCAAGGCGAGCATGGAATCGCCGGCTCCGGCTCACCTCCGAGCTAGGGTTCTCGGTGAGAAAAAGGAAGACGAGGTAGAGGAGTTTTCAGAGGGGGGAAATGGGGATGAGGATGAGCAGAGGCGTCGCGGTGGCCTCCTTATCCTCTCTTGGCGACGACGGCATAGATCTTGGCGCAAGGACGACGGCAGACGGCCTTAGCATCACCACCGAGCTGCTTCCAGCTGGAGGAAGACGACGATGTGTTGTTTTGCAGATAACCCCCTGGCACTTTCTTAAGCTCAACCCGCAGTCCCTCCCTGGTCCCACCTGTCAGTCATAGAGGAGAGTGATCTGGGCTGGCTGTTGGGCTTCTGTGGGCTGCACCTGGGCGACAGGTAAACAAAGAGGAGTTGGGCCACGACCAGGATTTGTTTTTTATTTGTTTTCTTTTTTCTATTTTCTGTTTCTTTCAGATTTGAATTCTCCTTATTTGATTTGAATTCTCTTTATAGAATTGATTTGCTAAGTGATTGCAGCATTATTAAATTATATTAAGGTTATTTTATGAGTTTGTCATATAATGGTATTATTTCTTTATTTGTTTTCTATCAAAACCCCTTTTATATTATGTAGAAACCCTTATTATTAATTTTCTTTCTATACTAAACCATGGCTTTATTATATGATATTTTCTTATTTGTTTATAAAACTTAACTCTAGTTGGCTCATAGTTTGAATAGGAATTTTTATATGTATAATGATCCTACATCATCATTTGATGCATGTTATACAAAAGAAAATAATGTGGTTAATATTACTTCCATTAACTTAGGAAATGGAAATGTATATGTTCTATTATGATGATCATAGAAGTTTAAGGTTTGAATTGTAAATGTTTACCCTAGAGTTTAGGGTCCTTAATTTACTTATATTCTTTTGTTGATGTGAGTAAAGATTTAATAACTAAGCATATTATCTTCTGTTAGTGATCTTTAATGACATCACCTTTTAAAATAGAAAGTTAAAAATGTCCTATGGAAGAGAATTGAAAAAAAGAATATCTCTTAAACACATATGATTAAGATAAATGGGAAATGATATAGATGTGCTTATATGATTTTCTATAGGAAAATATTCCTATAAAGTGATATGGAGATAAGATGATGGATCAATAACATGAAATGAATATTATGTTTGGTTTGAGATTTAGAGTTGGTTGTTTTCCAAGAATGTCTATTTTCCATAATTCACAATCCTGGATTTCTAATTAAGGAATTCCTTTCCTAGATATACTACTTCTTCCTATCCATCATCATGGTTAGTATGATGAGCTTTACTCATAAATATATTCTTATCCACCTATCATTCTTCTAAACTCATGGATTAATCCAATGAGTTTGATACTAAAGCATTTCATAGTTTTCTCATATCCTTGCTTGGTTATATCCACTACTCTAGTGTTGATAATCTTCAATCCAACAAGTAGTTCTTTCAAACTCCACTCATAATCTTCCTTAATCATCTATCACTAACATTTCTTCATTAGATGTATACATCCAACTATCTTACTCCAAAGCTTACTATCCTTCAGGATGAATAACACTGCTTCCATAACTCTATGCTATACTAGCTTTAATTGAATCATATTGTCTTATATTTACTATAGTAACTCATACGCCAACCTCACATTACATTAATGTGACCTATAATAACTACTCTAGGATAACTTACCTATACTAGGGTTTCAATCATGTTCTACCCACCAATGTCACTTATACTTGATATAAGTATTCAATCTTGGTGAGCAAGATATGATCATTTTAATCCTTTAATCATTTATAACTTTAGATGTTTAGTTGGCTAAGCAAGGTTTTATCAATACATCCTTACAATTGTATTGGAATTATCTTCTTAGTATTTTTAATTGGATTAAGGTTGTTATTCATGGACTATGCCCACTTGATCCAATAGAATTACTACTGGTAATTATCTTCAGAATTCATCCTTGTAATCTTCTTTATTACCATATGATTAGATAATATAAATAATTCTTCTATTTATCTAGGAGGGATTTAACTCCATCAATTATCCTATTGATTGGATTCTTTGTAGACACTTAATTATAAGCTGTGTTATGATCAAGAGTTTGATAGATTGTGAATGGGTGAATCAATAGTTGATTTCTCAACATTGATGAACAACAGATATTGGAATATAACTCAACATTGATGAACAACAGATATTGGAATATAACTCAACATAGATGATAAGGATTGATATGGAAAGAAAGATATATGGTGAATGATCTAAACTTAGTTTCTTTCCTACTCTATCTTACTTAAGAAATAGAGTTAGGTATTACCATGGTACCCATAGTAAGAATAGATAAGAATAATATATAGTTGTTACATTCTTATTATTTGTGTTATATCCTTAACTTGATACTCATGAGTTGTTGTGCTGAATATTATGGTATGATCCCTTAAGGATCAGATATTAATTATTTAAGCAATATATTATGAGTAACATTTTATTATATCTGATCTACCCTTATATCAAATCATGTTTATCCAAACTAAGGTTTTAGCAAAGGTTATATTGAAACTTATCACAGTCAACTTGATGATCTACTTCAATTCCATCGAGTTGAGAGAAGCTCTAATCACTTTGACAAGTATTGTTTAAAAGCGCGAAAATTATTCGGATTTTCTATGCATGAATGCAATGCACACATCTGGGTTCAACTTATTTCTGAGCTCTAATGCTGGGATGTTACAGAACTTCATCTTTCATGCTCATGTTTAGAGTACTTTCATCCCAACTTTCAATGCTTTGCAAATGGTTTGATCTTGATTGTGATGGTGCATGTCACCTAAAAAAATATTCTTTCTATCACTTACCTACTCGAGAATGAGCAGGAGTTAAGCTTGGGGATGCTTGATACGTCGTAAACGTATCTATAATTTTTGATGCTCCATGCTTGTTTTATATCATTTGTCTTATGTTTTGTCTACACTTTGAGGTATTTTTATACACTTTCTGGAACTAACCTATTGACAAGATGCCACAGTGCCAGTTGCCTGTTTTCTGCTGTTTTTGGTTTCAGAAAAGCTAAAAAATGAATATTCTCGGAATTGGACGGGATAAAAGCCAAAGCTACTATTTTTCCAGAAGACTCACAGAGCCCGAAGGAGAGATGGAGGAGGACACCAGGGTGGCCACACCCTGGCCACGCCACTAGGGGGTGTGGACCCCCTGGGCCTCCACCGACCTTTCCCTTTCGCCTATATATATATATATATGTCTCCTCGGGACATAAACCGTAATGGGGCAAAAATCCACGAAAAGGTCCACAGCGCCGCCGCCACTGAAGGGAAGATTCGAGGGACATAAGTCTCTGTTCCGGCACCCTGCCGGGACGGGAAAGTGCCCCCGGAACCATCTCCATCGATCTCCACCACCATATCCATCATCGTTGCTGATTCCCATGATAAGGAGGGAGCAAGGAAAAAAATAGCGCGCTAAAATAAATAGCGTCGGCCTCCTCCAAACGTTATACATGCTATAACATGCTAATAGCATGCTATATTTCAAAATAGTGTTTTGAAAATAATACAAAATATATCCAAAAAATAAAATATTTAAGCAAGAATAAAATATATATTCCAAAAATTGTTATAACAATACATACATAACTATATACAAAAATGTTTTCCAATCTTACAGAATCCTAACATCAATATCCCATGAGGTAGCAACATATCATTGGCGTCTAAAATCATAACATCAATATTTCAACAGGCTAGAGAAAATAGCATGCTATTTTTCTCTAATGCTATAAAGTTTTAGCGCGATATAGCATGTTATTTCGTAAATAGCGCCATAGCGAGAAAAATTGCTAAAATTTAGCGTGAGCTCTCCAGATATGCTATAGAGCGCTATTAGCGCCGAAATAGCACGCTATTTTTTCCCATGGGAGGAAGTAGTTCTTCCTCGAGGCTAAGGGCTCTACCGGTAGCTATGTGTTCATCTCTCTCTCTATGCATGATCTTATTGTGATCATGAGCTTTGTAATCAAGTAGATCTACTTTGCTACTCAAGTGCTTTAATAGATCTTCGGCTCTCCCCACGTGTGTAAAAGTGAAAACATGCATACCGTGGTGGCACTTAGGCTAGAGTTTACATAAATACTCAAGTGCTTCAATAGATCTTCGGCTCTCCCTACGTGTGTGAAAGTGATAGCGTGCACGCCGTGGTGGCAATTAGGCTAGAGTTTATAAATATTTATCATGAGTATATTTGGAGTTGGATGTCTTTATGAAATTGTGGTGTTTGTTGGAACCATCTAGCGCTCAAGGCGACAGTGTGGGGTTACCTAGATGGGGAAGGCGGACTTTGAGGAGTGTTGTTATAGCCCTACCATGGATTAGAGTATCCAACCGGAGAGTAGTTCAGGGTAGTATCATGAAGAGAATATATTTATTGAGAGTGTTCACTAGTGAAAGTATGCCCCCTAAGCCTTGTTTCTAAGCATTAAAAAACCATTTGCAACTAGATCTATTACATGTTTCCTTGCTTCTATATTTTTGACTTTAGTATTTTCCGCTCCGCCAGAATCTCTTTTCTGGCACCGATACCACTTATAATTATCCATACCACTTGTATTTCACTATATCTTCGCAAAACTAGTGCACCTATACACCTGACAAGTGTATTGGGTGTGTTGGGGACACAAGAGACTTCTTGTATCTTGATTGCAAGGTTGGTTGAGAGGGATACCTTTGACCACTTCCTCCCTGAGTTCGATAAACCTTGGGTGATCCACTTAAGGAAAACTTGCTTCTATTCTACAAACCTCTGCACTTGGAGGTCCACCAACTGTCTACAAGAATAGAAGTGCGTAGACATCAATGCTTTATTTGGGTTGACTTGGCACATGCTTATACCATGTTAAGACTATGAACCAGTCACCTTAGCCTCTATGATAATTTAGTTTTTGACTTGTAATATCACTTTATGCTTCGATTAATAATGTTTTGTCGCTCTGCATGATTATGGACATTATTGCTCTCTTAGTTGGCCGCTCCCAGTCTTTTGCTAGCCTCCACCTGTACTGAGTATGAGCTTTACTCGTGCATCCAACTCTCAAGAAACCAAGTTATTCTAAACAGTCCACTATAAACTTCTATGCATGGTGTGTTACACCATTCCAAGTATATTCATGTTTTTATCTATCTTCCAAATTAAATTTTTGTTATGTGAAAATTAGTGATTAAAGCTCTCACGAATTTGACGACACACTTTATTTTCTTACACTTAATAAACTTGAACCATTATGCCCATCTATGTTGCTTATATGCTTGCAAATTATAAGTTGGGAGTTAGCAGAACCATGCTGTCATAGGGAACGCTTTCGACATTGTACATATCTATTCAGTTGATATCATGTTCTTTTGTTTATGGATGCCGACGGTGTGAAATAAAAGGGGAGCTTGTAAGTCCATGGAGTTTGTATATGTGTTAGAGAAACGCCTGGGCGGCTAGCCTAAGCCATGCCTAATCATGGTGGAAACTTTCAGCATAACCATAATGAGCATTCTATGAATCATCTTCGAAAAAAATAGAAAACAAGAAAAACCATGCTGATGGTAAATAAATAGATCGATGAGATTCTCATTGTCTGTTGCCTTGTCATTTTGATATGTGATAGCTCCTGTGTCATGGGGAAAGGGGTACCCCATTGGCGGTTCTCTATGATACACATATACTTACAATGACAAGGACTTGCTTGTGACTAAAGTTGAGTAGCATGAGGAACGACCCTCGTACTCAAGGGACATGAGATTTTCAACTTATGATCTGTCAAGCATATACTTCATATTTGTGTCACTTTAACCTTAATTAATTCAATATGCTTATGATAGGGGCAATGAGAGATCAAAGCTAATAAGTACCATAATTTTTGGAAGCTCTTTATGAAACTTGAAATCCCTGCTTCCCTCTGTGAAGGGCCTTTCTTTTTTTTACCTTTATGTTGAGTCTCCACCTTCTATATTTATGCACCAATTAAGAGAGCATAGTTGTCATTCTTAGTTTAATGTGCATTGTCCCAAAACTTATTGATTGATTCATAATCATGGTATTGCTTGTTCTTAAATTATTTGTATCTAGTCACCCTTATGAACTTTGAAGGTGTTCTATGCATTTATGTTTTGCTATTCCATGAGGGACAAGCTGAATACGACTCATGCTATGTTTCCTATATGGGAAACAAACAAATGTCTTTCAATGCATTGTTATTCATGATCTTTTGTTTGTACCTTTTCATGCTACAACTTATTTGCTTTGTATTATTGTTAGAACTACATCTTTCATGCTCATGTTTAGAGTACTTTGATCCCAGCTATCAATGCTTCACAATATTTTGATTAAGATTGTGATGGTGCATGTCACCTAAAAATTATTCTTTTTATCACTTACCTACTCGAGGACGAGCCGGAGTTAAGATTGGGGATGCTTGATACGTTGTAAATGTATCTATAATTTTTTATGCTCCATGCTTGTTTTGTATCAACTATCTTATGTTTTTTCTACACTTTGAGTCATTTTTATACATTTTCTGGAACTAACCTATTAACAATATGCCGCAGTGCTAGTTGCCTGTTTTCTGCTATTTTTGGTTTCAGAAAAGCTAGTAAAAGAAATATTTTCAGAATTGGACGGAATAAAAGACAAAGTCAATATTTTACCAGAGCTAAGACGGAGTCCAGAGGGGGTATGAAGAGGCGCCACAGGGCGGCCGCACCACCCCTGGCGCGAGTCCACCCTAGGCTGCTCCAGTGCATGGCCCCTCAACCGACCTCGCCCCTTCACCTATATAAACACCCCGATGTAGAAACCCTAAGCACCCGATCAGAAATCCAAGAAAGAGTCCATAGCCGCCGCCACCATCGTCCCTAGATCAGCGGAATCTGAAGCTCTTCTTGGCACCCTGCCGGAGGGGAGATATCATCCCGGAGGCCTTCTTCATCACCATGCCAACCTCCGGAGTGATGCGTGAGTAGTTCACCCTTGCACTACGGGTCCATACAGTAGTTAGATGGTTGTTTCTCCTCTTTTGTGCTATCATGTTTAGATCTTGTGAGCTCTGTTCATGATCAATTTCATCTATTTGTAATGATACATGTTGTGTTTGCGGGGATCCGATGGATATTGAGTACTATGTCAGATTGATTATTGAGTTCTATCATGTCTATGTTATTTGTGATCTTGCATGCTCTCCGTTGCTAGTAGATACTTTGGCCAAGTAGATGCTTGTAACTCCAAGAGGGAGTATTTATGCTTGATAGTAGGTTAATGCCTCTAGTGACAGAAATTGTAGGGTTCGCAGCATAGAAAACAAAAAATTCCTACGATGTGAACTATGTACCAAGATCTATCTATTAGATACAAACAACGGGCGGATGTATATCCGTAGAGAACATACCCTTGAATACCGACAAAGCTTAACGAGTTCAACTCGTGGTTGATGTAGACGATCTCTTGTCGATCTCAAGATCGAGAGGAAGTCCTAGCGCTGCAAATCAGCAGCGCATCCGTGCTCGCACACACGTTCGAGGCACCGAGCAACCTCCGCCTCCTCGCTCCAGCGATGCAGCGGAAGCATAACTCTTTCTTACCGAATAGCCACCGGGAACATGTATCTCGCTAGTCCGAGACCATGGGGGATAAATTCTAGAGGGGGAGAGAGATCCTTCACGAGGAGGTGTGAGTGAGAAGTGAGAGGAGGGGCTCCTTTTATAGGAGGAGGAGGGGCACCCAAGGGGGTGTCCGCCGGCCATGGGGGCTGCCCCCTCCCCTCCTTCATTCATGTGGGTGGACACTCCACTCACAAAATGGCCCTTCAATTTTCTCCACTCAAAAACCCACTCAAATTCCCATTAAATTTCCACCAAATTTAATGCAAACTCTCATTAAATAAAACTCTTTTATTTTATTCAGAATTTTTTCAATTACTTTAATGACAAACATTCACAAATAACCCCTTGCTAGAATTCTATTTCACATGCATAACCACTTTATGCAATTTCACCCGAAAACCTATTTCGGTATCTAGTGAAATAAATTCCTGCGCTTGTTCATTCTTTCGGCATGAAACATTTGCTCCAATTGGATGTCGGTGTCTCTTAAGTGTGTCACCCTACGGTTTGTGAATAATGCGGACATGATCGAGACCCCTCTCGGTTCAATAATCAGAAGCGGGATCTGGAGACCCATACTGACTCCCACACATTCAACGATGACTTTCTTGTGATCGTCGGAACCTTTTATGCTAGTATCTTAATCCCTTTGTTTCACGATATATTACATGTCCGAGATTCGATCATTGGTATCTCCATACCTAGTTTGATCTCGTTACTGACATGCACTCTTTTCTCGTTCCCGTGATATAACATTCTAGTGATCAAATCACTTGCTTGCAAGCTAATCAATGTGATATCACCGAGAGGGCCCAGAGTATATCTATCCGTCATCGGGATGAACAAATTCCACTCTCGATCCATGAGCCTCAACATAACACTTTATTAGTTCTGAATCCATCTTTATAATCACCCTGTTACGGTGTGACGTTTGATGTTATCAAGAAACTCTTCCGGTGTTAGTGATTGACATGATCTCATGGTCTAAGGATTAGGATCACTTCGTAAGTTGTTATAGCAATATAAACTCAATGACTTTGATCGTAATGCTATACTTCGGATAAATGTTCATCACACCATTACACTAATGTTGTGATCCCGTTATTAACAACATCCAATGTCCATGATCAGGAAACCTTGATCATCTTGTTAATCAACGAGCTAGTTTATGAGAGAGGCATAACTAGGAACTTTCTGTTTGTTTATTAAACACACATGTATTAATGTTTCCATATTAATACAATTATAGCATGCAAAATAAACATCTATCATATACTTGGAATACACATAATAAACACTTTATTATTTAGTGATTGACATGATCTCATGGTCTAAGGATTAGGATCACTTCGTAAGTTGTTATAGCAATGTAAACTCAATGACTTTGATCGTAATGCTATACTTCGGATGAATGTTCATCACACCATTACACTAATGTTGTGATCCCGTTATTAACAACATCCAATGTCCATGATCAGGAAACCTTGATCATCTTGTTAATCAACGAGCTAGTTTATGAGAGAGGCATAACTAGGAACTTTCTGTTTGTTTATTAAACACACATGTATTAATGTTTCCATATTAAT
Organism: Avena sativa; assembly: GCA_916181665.1. Classification (NCBI taxonomy): domain Eukaryota; kingdom Viridiplantae; phylum Streptophyta; class Magnoliopsida; order Poales; family Poaceae; genus Avena; species Avena sativa. The sequence goes on from OV702280.1 coordinate 435,240,780, forward strand.
ACAATTATAGCATGCAAAATAAACATCTATCATATACTTAGAATACACGTAATAAACACTTTATTATTGCCTCTTAGGGCATATTCCCTTTAGAAATCTCTAAGGCTATAGATATGCTGTTGCTACTAGGGAGAAAACAATAATCCTTTGTCCAAGGGCAATTGTATTATTTACTTTACACACTTTGTTTAATGCAATTATCTATTGCTTGCAACTTAATACTAGAAGGGGTTCGGATGATAACCTGAAGGTGGATTATTAGTCATAGATGCAGTTGGATTACGGTCTATGTATCATGTTGTAATGCCCAAACAAATCTCGTAGAGATCAAGATGTCTAGTATATGAATTGTTATGCATTCTCAATCTGTCAATTGTCCCGCTGTAATTTGTTCACCCAGCATGTTATTTATCTTATGGAGAACACCTCTAGTGAATTATGGACCCCGATCCATTCCTTACTATTGATATACCACCTATTGTTTACCATTTACTGTTTAGCTTCTGCAGTTACTACAAGTAATTACTATCTTTCACACTATATGTTTAATCCTTTGTTTTCAGCAAACAAGTGAGATTGACAACCTCACTGTAAGTTGGGGCAAAGTACTGCGGTTGTGTTGTGCAGGTTCCAAGTTGCTAGAAACACCTTGGAGTTGTTTCCTTACTCCTACTGGTTCGATAACCTTGGTTTCATAACTGAGGGAAACTTGCTGCTGTGCTCATCATACCTTCCTTTTGGAGTTCCCAACGAGCTCTACATATCTGAGCCATCAGGTCATTCTTGTAAGATTTCATGCCTCATCTTCAAATTCCTGGTTTCTTAGTGCAAATGTGGTTAGGGGCCACTTTGTAATTTTTTACCCACCCTTTCTTTAATACAGCTTCCAGGCCTTTTCCGTTAAGAAAAGACTTGACGCCATGCGTCATTCTCTTTAGTGCCGCTCGTCCCCATATCCCCTACCACTAGTTCTCTCCTCCACTAATCGTTCTTAGGGCATCTCCAGCGGGCTGACCCAAATCGGCGACGCAAACCGTCCGATTCGGTCCGGATGGGTCAGCCCACAGACATAATTTTGGTTGCGGTCCAGCTTGCCTGGCTAGTGTGCCCAGCAACGCGACCCATCCTGTCTATGATTTTGGCCATCATTGTGGCCACCGATGCCGATGTCAATGTGTTTCCAGTGCCTTAACGTTGTCCCGTCGTTTCCCGCCCTTTGTTTCCTTCCTCTTATGGCCACTTCCTGCCTGTTTGGGACGTCCATCTGCATGCAATAAAAGAAGAGGCCAGAGGCAGTGGATTTCCCCATCCTCCCAATATACCACCATGACTAGCCTCCATCGTCCTGCCACTGATGCTCGAAACTTTGGCGGGGGAAAGCCAGGGGAGTTGCCGACGCCGGACTAGCGGGCGATCCTCGAGTCCATCCAATCGGCGCGAGGGCGGTCACGCTAGCTCGAAAACTCTTGGAGGCCACCACGTAACAAGACCATCGACGAATGTTTATCGTGCGACGTCCTCGTCAACGTCATGCTGCGGGAGCACCTCCAATGGCAAGTACTCGACAAGTGCATGCTGAGGTCGTGGAAGCGGTGCGTGCTAATCCCGACGACACGACCTTGTGTGCCCGCCTCTCCCAAGATGTAGAGGACCTAGAGACACAGAGGGGATCTATCGCTCTCTCGAAGAGGAGTGGAGTCTTGTTGCCCCATCGCTTCCGCCAGCGTCGTAGCCATTACAAGTTTAGATTGTTGTATCACGTTCAACTACTTGTTATATGCCTAATATTAATGGAAATTTTTCATTGCAATGGACATTGACTCACTTGTTTGATCATTGCAAGCAAATTGCATACATGGTTTGGAGACATGGAGCAAATAGATGCAAAAAAATATAGGATGAACTAGGAGATCATGGTCTTGTTCTCGTCCTCGTCTAGTCATCAGAGTTGGAGTGGTAGTGGCAATGGCACATGGTGTCTTCGAAGACGCTAATGGTGAGCCTGGCTTCGTCGTCGTACTTGAAGACGAGGAAGTGCCCTACTTCGATTTGGTGCGCCCGTGCGAACTCCTTCTTATCATTGGCGAGGTACATCTAGCCAAAGCGATCGAATAGCACCTCCACGGACGTCGTGCCGCCGGGCACCCACAACACGACGTGGTTGGGCTCTTTCCCATCTACCACCGATGCGAACTTCCGAGGGAGGCGCATCCTGTTCCAGTTCATGCCCAAGTGGATGGTCACGGCGAACTCGAACCTGTCGAGGTTGATGGCGATGGGCTCGAGCTCGGGTGACGACGATGGTATCGACACCGGTGGCGACGAAGATGGTGGCATCGAATCGCTCTGGCGATGCCCCCCACATCTTCCTCGACGGTCTCGGCTGCGACTAGGGCCTGGTGGTCGTCCAAAACGTCCTCCCCTTGATGTAATATCGATGTGCCTGTGGTGGTGCTGATGACTGGAGGATGGGAGGGAGGAGAGTGTGGAAGAAGATGACCGCGGTTGGACTATTAAAAGGCCACGACATTGGATGTCGGTGCAGAGGCCAAAACGACGGTATTGATGTGGCCGCGGTAGGAGCGCAAGCGTCGGGCGGCGCGGCCAACGCAGGAAGGCAGACGTTAGCAGCGCGACCAACCTTGGAGTAGCCTACCTACCTCCATCGATGGCAAGTGGAAGAAAGCTTTCGGGTCGCTGCATGCAGACCCTCGGACCGCGCAGGAGGACACAAGAGGATGCGCCCGCTGTCCGTCCCGATGCAAACATTGTCCAAACTTGGGTCACCGATGGATCGCGCCAGAGGTGTCGGTCCAAATGGATGGCACCACTAGAGGGGATGCGACTATCGCTCGAATCAGGTTCGGAGGCGACAAAACCATTTGGATCGTGGCGCCGCCGAAGATGCCCTCTCATACTCCCTGTAGGATGTACGCCATTGACCGCCCTGGTCATCAAAGCCCCCTGAATCAAATGTCTCATCTAGCTCCGGTACACCATGGTGGACCAAAACCGTATGCCACGGCAGCTCGAGAAACGTGCCAAGAGAATCCATATTGAACAACTTTAGCAAACCTGAGAAAAATGAAGCAGTTTCCAAGTTTGTGTACGTTTGGACAAATTCCATGGCTGGATCCGCTTGTTTAGAGTCACATTTTTTTGTGCAAGATTCAAAGTTTAGAATCCACATGTTCTCGCAGCCCCGCCTCGCGTCGCAGGCGTGCTTAAATTCTCCCCGGAGCGGAGTGTGAAGCCCAGACCCGAAACGGCAGCGGCCCAGAGGAATCGGCAGCCTGCCTGCGTCAAGCAAGATGCTGTCGTCTTCCACGGCCTCCTCCCTCCGCCTCCACCAACCAACCAAACCCCACCGCCGCCGCCTGCCGCCGCCGCCGCCGGCGAGCCTCCAATTCCACTCGACCACCGCCTGCCGCCACCTCCCCGCCGTCCGCGCGCGCCGCAGCCGCGCCGCCGGCGGCACCACCATCCGCGCCATCGACGCCGCCCAGCCGTTCGACTACGAGTCCCGGGCGGCGGGGCTGCTGGAGGAGCGGCAGCGCCTGAAGATCGCCATCGTCGGGTTCGGCAACTTCGGGCAGTTCCTGGCGCGCACCTTCGCGCGGCAGGGCCACACCCTGCTCGCCCACTCCCGCTCCGACTACTCCTCCGTCGCCGCCTCCCTGGGGGCCTCCTACTTCCAGGACCCGCACGACCTCTGCGAGTGCCACCCGGACGTCGTCCTCCTCGCCACCTCCATCCTCTCCGCCGAGGCCGTCCTCCGCACGCTCCCGCTGCACCGCCTCCGCCGCAACACCCTCTTCGTCGACGTCCTCTCCGTCAAGGAGTTTCCCCGGAACCTCCTCCTCGGCTCCCTCCCGCAGGACTTCGACGTCATCTGCACCCACCCCATGTTCGGCCCGGAGTCGGCCCGCGACGGCTGGGACGGCCTCCCCTTCGTCTTCGACAAGGTCCGCGTCGGCGACTCCCCCGCGCGCCGCGCCCGCGCAGAGACATTCCTCAACATCTTCGAGCGCGAGGGCTGCCGCATGGTGGAGATGCCCTGCGCCGACCACGACGCGCACGCCGCCGAGACGCAGTTCCTCACCCACACCGTGGGGCGGATGCTCGCCACGCTCGACCTCCGCCCCACCCCCATCGACACCAAGGGCTACGAGACGCTGCTACGCCTCGTCGACAACACCTGCAGCGACAGCTTCGACCTCTACAACGGCCTCTTCATGTACAACAAGAACTCCACCGACCTGCTCAACCGCCTCGAGTCCGCCATGGACTCCGTCAAGAAGAGGCTCTTCGACGGCCTCCACGAGGTGCTCCGGAAGCAGCTCTTCGAGGGCAAGGCATTGCCGCCCACCACGGCCACACGCAGCAACGCCGACGTCGTCCGGAAGCAGCTCCTCCTCGAAGGCAAGCCCCCCTCCTCCTCCTCAACGCCCACCCCCAACAACACCACAGTCCACCACAAGTAGCCTCCCCCCCTCCTCCTCTACCAATGCCTTAATTAATTTCATCCATGCTTGGTGATGTACATTCAATTTCAGTTCTTGCTGCTCACATACCTTGCATTGCAGTCTGTTGTATTGTATCAATCTGTATTTGCTCCGAGTGATTTCCCTTTTGGGGGAAAAAACGAGTTGTAAGTGTGTGATATGGGAGTGATGAAAAGTGAGGAATAAAATTGACATTATTATCATCAAGGAGCAAAATTGGCTTGGCTCGTGTACCACTGACTATCTTGGATGAGTAAACTCTAGTCCCAGATCAATTGCCTTTCTGACATTAGGATTTGGAGGTCCTTATCTGCCGTCCCCAAACATTTCATCAGTGTGAAGAAAACTTAGGAATAAAATTGATATTGTCTATCATCAAGGAAAATAAAAAGAGCAAAATTGGCTTGGCTAGTTGGCTTGTGTGCCACTGATGAGGATCTTGAATGAGTAAGCTGTAGTACCAAATCGACGGCCTTTCTGACAATGGGATTTGGAAGTCCCTGTCCGTATGTTTCGTCAGTGTGTTTGTTGGGAGAGCGACATGGGACGAGGTTAGGTGCCATCTGTTGCTAATATGACTCCTCTGTTCAGCTGGTTAATAAGTTGCTTTCTTGACAGCGGCATTCAGGTTGTTTAATTACACATCACGGAAAGAGGAAACCCCTCACGATGATCATCCCCAGCATGTCCTGGTGATCTTCTCTATGCAATAATTCATGGGGCTCTGCTAGCTTTTCTCTATGAAATACTGTACGAAACAAGGCTTTGACTTTTGGTGGAGTATCATATTCCTGTTTGCTTAACTAGCTTTTGCTGATTCTATCATTTTGTTTGACCATTTCCTTTGTTTTTACTTCTGTGTCTATTTAACCAAGAAGAAACTGAAAACTTTACCCAAGGAGGTCTTGCCAGAAAATTACCTTCGCGGCGGTGTTTCCAGACCTCCATAGCCGCACTCCGTTGTAAGAGCGGGTGAAGCGAGCGAGACACCGATAGCTAAAGACTGTTGACATCTGTAACTCCAGTGTCACAACTTCTCTTGACTCTTGACCATTTGCCCCCTGTTAACCTGACCCCATAGACAAAGACCAAAATCATTCTTGTGAAATGGTGTGCCTTTTGTTTTATATTGTATTACTGTATTTTGTAGACGAGTTGGAAGATTAGAACGTTTTATGTACTTGTTGGAAACCCATTCATGCGAATATCTGCTTTTAGCAGCTGATCATACTTCACCACTGTTAGTACTTCCTCCCTCTGTTGTAAGATTGTCCTAAGTTAAACTTATCTAAGTTTTACCCAAGTATATGAAAATGTGTCAACATCCACAACATCAAATCTACATAGTATGAAAATTTATTGTATGATTAATGTTAAAAACTCCACCAACCTGCTCAACTGCCTCGAGTCTGCCATGGACTCCGTCAAGAAGAGGCTCTTCGATGGCCTCCACGAGGTGCTCCGGAAGCAGCTCTTCGAGGGCAAGGCCTCGCCGCCTAGCACGACCACAACCAGCAACGCCGACGTGGTTCGGAAGCAGCTCCTCCTGGAAGGCAAGCCTCCTCCTCTCCCAATGCCTTAATTTCATCCATGCTTGGCGATGTACATTCAATTTCAGTTCTTGCTGCTCACATACTACCTTGCATTGCAGTCTGTTGTATTGTATCAATCTGTATTTGCGCCAAGTGATTTCCCCTTTGGGGAAGAAAACGAGTTGTGAGTGTGTGATATGGGAGTGATGAAATGAACTCGACAGTGTGAAGAAAAGTGAGGAATAAAATTGACATTATTATCATCAAGGAGCAAGGCCTGTGTACCACTGACGATCTTAGATGAGTAAACTCTAGTTCAAATCAATTGCCTCTCTGACATTTGGATTTGGATGCCCTTATCTGTAGTCCCCAAAGCGTGCGAAGAAAACTTTAGGAATAAAATTAACATTGTCCATCATCAAGGAAAATAAAAAGAGCAAAATTGGCTTGGCTAGTTGGCTTGTGTGCCACTGAGGATCTTGAATGAGTAAACTCTAAACTGTAGTCCCAGATCAATGGCCTTTCTGACAATGGGATTTGGAAGTCCCTGTCTGTATGTTTGTTGGGAGAGCGACAATGGCCTGGTTGATAAGTTGCTTTCTTGACAGCGGCATTTAGGTAGTTTAATTACCTCTCATGTCATATAGGTCCTGGTGATCTTCTCTATGCAATAATTCATTGGGCTCTGCTAGCTTTTTCCTCTGAAACAAGGCTTTGACTTTATGGTGGAGTATCATATTCCCGTTTGCTTAACTAGCTTTTGCTAATTCTATCGTTTTGTTTGACTATTTCTTCTTGTTTTACTTCTATGTCTATATTAACCAAGTTGAGCAAAGAAACTGAAAATTTTATCCAAGAAGGTCTTGCCAGAAAATTACCTTCGCGGTGGCGTTCCAGGACCTGCATAGCTGCACTCCATTTGTTAAAGCGAGCGAGGCGCAGATAGCTAAAGACTGTCGACGTCTGTAACTCCATTGTCACAACTTCTCTTGACTCTTGATCATTTGCCCCCTGTCAACCAGGCCACGTAGAAAAAGACTGAAATCATTCTTGTGAAATGGTGTGCCTTTTGTTGTATATCGTATTACTGTGTTTTGTACTAGAAGATTTGGAACATTAGAACGTTTTCTGTTCTTCTGGGAAACCCATTCTTGTGTATATCGCTTTTAGCAGTTGATCATACTTCACCACTAGTGTTACTAGTACTTACTCCCTCTGTTCTAAGATTGTCTTAAGTTAAACTTATGTAAGTTTGACCAAAGTATACGAAAATATGTCAATATCCACAACATCAGGTCATAGTACGGTATGAAAATTTATTGTACTGTATGATTAATGGAAAAAATCTACGTTAACGAGGAGCAAAACTGGCTTGGCTAGTTGGCTCGTGTGCCACAGGGGATCCTGGAAGAGTAAACTCTAGTCGCAAATCAATGGCCTTTCTGACAATGGGATTTGGAAGTCCTTGTCACCACTCCAAATGTTTCGCCAGTGTATTACTGGGAGAGCGACCAGGGACGAGGTTAGGTGGCCATCTGTACTAATCTGACTGCGCTGTTCATATGGTTGGTAAGTTGCTTTCATGACAGCGGCATTAGCAATACCATAAGACGGATCTGTGTGCCATAATCCATAGTTTAATTACGCAATCATGGAAGAAACCCCACTCCTCTCATGTCATAATGTCATATAGGTTGCCCACTACGACGATCATCCTGAGCATATCCCAACCACGCAGTGCAATTTTGCAGAGAGAAGGTGCAATTCGTGTGGACTTCTGTATAAAATTCTTCAATCACAAAACATGGAAACAGTACTAGTACAGTACAATCCGACCCCGTCAAGCAACTTAGTCCCAGAAAGGTTCAGACAACATCAGGCTACTACTTCACTTGTCTAAGTTATCCTTTTTTAAATTTGATCGAGTCTTTAGATAAACATGTCATCACTTTTATAATACCGAAACAAGTAGTATACACCGTTGGAACATTTCGTAATGGATGAACCGATGGTTTTTTAGTGTTGTACTACATGTTGACACTTTCTCTTATAGTAGTATAATTAGTGTCAAAACTTACGGAAGTTTGGCTCAGGACAAAAAAAAATGCGCCACTTACATTCAAAACGTGAGAGTAAAATTATGGATGCAAAGAAAACCGTGACTTGATTTGGGGCACAAAAGAATAAAGAAAGACGCTTGAAGCTAACTGCACGTACCGATTACTCAGATCAATGAAGTGCTATCACTTTGTTCCGTCCCAGTTTCTTTCTATTTCTGTTGGAGGGTTGTGTGCTGGTGGTGACAGCCGCGCTGCAGTCACTCATCAGGATCAGGTGTCCAGTTACTGTAGGCTGTACCAGGGTTACAGTATTTGAGTAGTTGAATGTTTGAGTAGTGGTGAAGTACTGCTCTCCTATCTAGTACATGTTTACATCTGGTCATAAACATTGCATGTATAGTATGGACAGGCCCGGCGCTGAGGGGGGTCTGGAGGGGCGGCCGCCCCGGCCCCGAAACCAAGGGGGCCCCAAATCCCAGGAGCTATGACATAGGCAGGGGAGGAAGAACTCAGTTGCGGCGGCGCCATTACCGCTGGTTGGGAGTGCTGTCCTGCGGCCTCGGGAAGAAGAAAGCGAAGCGTTACCGCGTGCCTCCAATTGGACTGGAACTTGGGCTTTTCCTCCTTCGGCTAATTTGGGCATTTTTTCTTTTGTTAACTTGGGCTATTCTCCTATTGTAATCTCTGAAGGGATTAGTAAAAAAAGGCCCGGGGTGAGGCGGTTGTCTAGACCAGACTGGAATCCCGATCCAGGAAGGAGCGTGCTGAGCGTCCTCCGGAGGAATGAAAGCCCCGATCCTCCGCCTCGTACGCTTGACACGTGTCTTTATTTTTCTTTTTTTCCTCGTTCCCTGCACTGCAGCGCCCGCGCAAACCACAGACCCCGCCACATAGAAAAAACAACAGCCAAAGAAAAATCGAATCCCACCGAACGGGAGCAACTTCTACCCATACCCATCCCTTATCGGTTGGGTCCGGTGAGAAACCTCACCGGCTCGTACCGCCGCCGACCAAACTCATAGCATGACAGCAGGCCGCTAGTAGCACAACCCCTGGCCGTTAGTAGCACGCCTACCCTCCGCTGGTAGCATGACTGCAGGCTCTTGCAGCGCCCTTGCCGGCCCAAGGTAGCACGTCCGCTGTCCGGTGGTAGCAACCATGGCAACCCAAGGTAGCAGGTCCGTCGGTCTCTGGTAGCACGGTCGCCGGCCGGTGGTAGCAAGGTCACCGCCCCTTGGTAGCACGGCCGCATGCCGCTAGCGCTTCGTAGCACGACCGTCAGCCGGTGGTAGCAACCCTGCCAGCCCAATGTAGCAAGACCGCCGGTCGCTGGTAGCATGGCCGCCGGCCGGTGGTAGCAAGGCCGCCGGTCGCTTTTAGCACGGCCGCCAACCGGTGGTAGCAAGGTCGCGGGCCGAAGGTAGCAACCCTGCTGGCCCAATGTAGCAAGGCCGCCGGTCGGTGGTAGCAAGGTCGCCGGTCAAAGGTAGCAACCCTGCTGACTCAATGTAGCAAGGCCACCTGCCGGTGGTAGCAAGGTCGCCGGCCGAAGGTCGCAACCATGCTGGCCCAATGTAGCAAGGCCGCCGGTCGGTGGTAGCACATCCGCCGGCCGGTGGTAGCAAGGTCGCCGGTTGAAGGTAGCAACCCTGCTGGCTCAATGTAGCAAGGCCACCGACCGGTGGTAGCAAGACTGCCAGCCCTTGGTAGCAACCCTGCTGGCTCAATGTAGCAAGGCCACCGGCCGATGGTAGCAAGGTCGCCACCCCAAGGTAGCAAGGCTGCCAGCCCTTGGTACCAGCCCTGCCGGCTCTTGGTAGCAAGGTCGTCGTCACTTGGCAGCACGACCACATCCTCATAGTAGCTTCGACTATCCCGCTGACGACGACGGTTTGGTGTTGGAGTGGAATAGAGACTTGGAAAGAAGGTTTGGTGTTGGAGTGGAATAGTGTAACACCCTCAGAATCGGCCCTATGCAAGTTTTAGCGAAACCCGCCAAACTCGCATAGAAACGATTCAAAGGTGCCCACCAGGCACTTTCGTGCGGGTGGAAAACGAAGTAATAACATTACACAACAGTCCTCGATGGGACCCACAGAACAGATATATATATAACAGCGACTCAAAGAGTCAAGAATACAGATATACAATACAAGATCCAAATCACCTTGAAAACAATACGGCGTCCGAGTACGGACAAGATGCAAATTGAGCTAAGAGCCCTGAAGAATAACCAATGGCGTCCATAACCCTGCCCAGGCCAAGCCGGAAGGGTAACCCTGCTAACGACGTCGATCCCAAAACCTGCTTAAACAAAAGGGGTGCCGACAAAGGGCAAAGGAAAAAGAGGAGCGTCAGTACTGAGGCCAGTACACGGCGAGGCTAGAATTCGGCGGTCCTCGCCTACATAGGTATGGTGGACTGAAGCGGTAGCGGCAGCATGCACTAAACAACCTATAGAGACTCGATACAACGGTCGGCTATCAGAGAGAGATAAGAAAGACCTATTCGGAACCAACCTATTACTACCATCAAACAAACCCATCCTGGTATTTCCCCCTCGAGACCAGACGAGGAAGTCAACCGAGGAACTCACACAGTTGGCAATTTTATTTATTCAGTTATCGTTGCAGCAATTACTAGTCAATTATAGATAATCATTCCGATATAATAAGCAGTGGGCAATTTTAGTTAACCATTCCGTTATAGTTGCGACACTTACTAGTCAGATACGATTAGCATGAGATATCCCAAAACCCAGCAGTTGTTGGTACTTTTATTTAGCCATTCCGTTGTAGTGAAGCTGATTACTAGTCATATCGGATACAAGTCAAATTATAACAGTAAACTTTAGTTATAGTTGTCTATGATCAAGCACTGTGCTCCAAGTCGTCCATAACCGCGGACACGGCTTCTCGAAAAGATTTAACCCTGCAGGGGTGCACCAAAGTATCCACACGCACTTCGACCCTTTTTGCCAGATCAATTAACATACACCCATCGGTATGTCGGCGGAGCCTAAGTCATGACGTTTCCCAGACCCAAAGCAAGCACGGGGGGCCACCCCACTAAGTCTACCCGCAACAAAGTCGGCCGGTCTCCGAGACGGACTCAGGGTTTGGGTGGACGGCTGTAAACGACTGGGAACCCGAAAACTCGGGCTTGTCGATACAGCGAAAACGTGTCCCGATCCTAAACAGTACAGGTGCTATCCATCGCACAATTTAAATAAAACAGTAAAGCATGGTATAAGTACAGAATAGTAATAAAGCCCCAAACTACTTGTGGCCCCCAGTACAGTACTTTGAAATCAGGTACTAAATCGATGGGGTGCCCATACATCCCACATGTGGTCAGCGCGCTCGATCTCGGAACAGGTGTCAAGAACTCGGGGTCCTACGGGACACAAGTGGACGGTTAACAACCAAATAACATCTATTGCCCACCTGTGCCTCTGCTTACCTACTTCAATTTTAGTTATTAAACAGTAATTAAATTAAACGATAATTAAAGCCATGATCATCTCCAACACTAAACATGCGGCAATACTCCAACAACTGTGGTACTTGACGACACGCAACAGCACTTGAGCGAGCGACTACGACGCGCAAGTCCAACTATTTACCAATCAACAGGTAATAGGATGTGTCCAAGGCAATATAAGGCTGCAAGGGATATCACGGGTACGAAAACTAGAGCATCGCAACACAGATAGCAATAGATCAACAGGAGGGAATAAATACTATAAAAGTAAGATAGGTAGAAAGTGGGAGATGCTCGCCTGAAAACATTGCCGACGGTTAATACGAAGACCGGGTCGACACTCGCATCCACTCAACGGCCTTATCCGCGAAAAACCAAAACACTAAAGGAAACACCGGATGCACTATTTAATACTACGGCAAAAGATCGGGCATGATGCATGTATGATGTATGACATGGCAAAGATGCGATGCAATTAGGCAATATTAAGCGGAACCAGGGTCCCGACATTTAATTAAACGGTTCAAGTTATTTATCTACCCCGCAAATTAAATGTTGTAATAACAGGGCAAGATAAGTTACCGGTTCGCTACACAGATTTAAATGAGGCCAATATAAGACTAGATTTGCCCGCATATGGGCCCCATATTTAATTATATGGTGAATCGACATAAGGCCCCCAAACCACACAATATGCATGGGAGTATGACAATTTAATATGCAACAATTTTATATCATTTATAAAAATAGGCTCAAGAAAGGGGTCACACATTAGGGCTCGGCGATCTTGGGGTTCCGATGGGTTGCGGGGTTGGTCTCAGGGTTTCAGGGTTCGACGGGATCGGTCTAGCATCCGGGAAGGACTTGGCGGCCTTCGGATCCGGGGCTCGCATCCGGGAAGGAGAACTTGTCGCATCCGTGGTCTTCGGGTCCGTGTAGACGGTCATGGCGTTCCGAGGAGAAGATCTTGGCGTGCCGAGGGTTCGGTCCCGGGGATCGGTCTTCGGGGTCCGGGGCGTCGGGGCTTCGGGGTCTCGACCATCGGATCGAGAATCTTGGCGTTCTGGGAAGGAGATCTTGTGACGAGGATAACTTGGACGTGCCGGCCTTCGGAAGATCTTGTGAAGCTAATTACATCGTCAGGCAGATCTTGTTGAGCCAGGGGCCCTCTCTGTTACAACGGCCTAGCAACAAGACGGCACGGGGCAGGGGCCCGCGGTCACGGTCGCGGCTCTGCCACGGAAAGGAGGACGTGGGCACGGTGGTTGGCGTGCTCGGGGCAGAAGGACCCGAGGACGGCGGCATCGGACCGAAGCGGAGCTTGGCAAGGCGCGCCAAACAACGGGGCTCGAGGACGACCGAAGGAAGGAGCGCTTGCGGAGGGGACGAACGGAGGAGGGCGGCGGGAGGCGCTCGGGTCGCAAGGAGCTCGGTGGCCGGCTGCAGAGGGGCGCCGGCGGGCTCAGGCGGAGGAGCTCGGGCGGGGGAGGCAGAGCTCGCCGGGGGTGGCGCGGACCACGGGAGGGGTTGCGCGTGCGGGGCGGCTGGACGGCGGAGGGGAGGAGGCTCGGGGCCCGCTGGCGGCGGCCGGGGGCGATGACGGGGGAGAGGGCCGGAGCCGCGAGGTGGAGGAGGCGGCCGGTCGAGGAGAGGTGGGGCGAGGCGCCGGAGGCGGGCGGGCTGGTGGCGGGGCACGCGGCCGCGGCGGAGGTCGGGCGAGGTGAGCGGGCGGGGAGGACGCGGTGAGGAGACCGTCGAGGGCGGCGGCTCGCAGGCCACGGCGAGAGGGAGGCGGCCTGCGGAGGAGGGAAGCTCCTGGCGGCGGGGAGGGGGTCGCCGGCGCGGGGAGGAGGGCGGCGAGGCGGCGCCGGGGAGACGAGGTCTGGAACGCGGCGAGGCCGGCGTCCGGGGCGACGGAGGAGGTGGTCGCAGGGAGCGCAGGCGGCCGGAGGGGGAAGGAGAGGCGGGCTCGGCGGGGTGCCGCGGTTGCCGGAGGGGAGGGAGAGGAGCGGGGTGGTGCGTGCGGGCGTGGGTGAGTGTGGGACCAGGGTGGTGTCGGGCTAGCGCGGGGTAGGAGGGGAGTGGGCCCCGCGGACTTTGACCAGGGAAAGGGGGCGGCAGGTGCATGCGTGTGCGTGTGGCGTTGAGTGGGGAGTGGGGGAGAGAGAGGTGGTAGGATGAGGTGGCAGCGGGGTGGGACCGGGTGCAGGAGGTGGGGCCGGGGTGTAAGGGAGAGGGGGTAGGTGGGGGCTGTGTGTGAGAGAGGGAGTGGAGGAAAAAGAAGGGGATTGGTGAGGTGGCGGGTGAAGTGCTGAGGTGGAGGGACGGTGAGGTAGCAAGCTGCGGTTGGTGGGTAGACTAGGTTTAGGTAGAAAAGGGTTTTAGGTTTTAGGTTGATTATTTTGTAAGATATTTATTTGTTGTTTTGTTTTAAATATTTTTAGCAGATAATTTTTAGGCAATTAATTTAACAGATAATTATAAGACTTGTTTTAAAATAAGAGAAGGGGTATTTTTAGAAAACAAAAATAGGCTTATTAAAAATAGTTTCCGACAAACAAATGCATGATGATGACGATGCAATGCACAAAAACAACGCGATTTTCTAGTAGTGGTTTTGCGGGCCACAAATAGAGACTTGGATGAAATCGATTATATCTAGACATGATTTAGTACTCCCTCCGATCCTAAATAAGTGTCGTGGTTTTGAACTAACTCTAGTTCAAAATCGTGACACTTATTTAGGATCAGAGGTAGTATTAGATTCATTCATATCTTTAAGTATAGTACTAGCGTAGGCTGCATCAGGGTTCCAGTATTTGAATCCTTGAGTGGTTGAATATTTGACGAATCAGTCATGGTGAAGTACTGCTCTCCCACTTATCATGTTTACAATTAGGTATGAACTAACGCTCAGTTGATTAAATTCGGTTCCTGCTAGTCATAAACATTGCATCTATAATATGGACCTGTTCTTTTTTCTCAAGCCTTTACGAAGAACAAAAGACTTCTCTTTGAGCATCTTTTTTGGAAAATGAAGAATTGTAACATTGCCGACGCACAGTCATAATTTGTTACATTTGGAGTACAAGATGTGGCAGCTGAATTACGACAAAGAAAGTGACAAGGAACACCTGCAATAATATCTGAGCGGAGGGCCGGTCCAATGGTCAAGGTTAGACTGAAACCACCTTTGAAAATGAGACGGCATCTTCAACTCACAATGCAATGTTTTCAAGGATAAGATGGCACATATATGCCAACGTTGGACCAAGGACCTTTATCCTAAAAGGTACTCCCTATGTCTAAAATATAAGATGTTTTTGTTCGGAGTAAAATAAGTAAACCTATACACTAAAAGACGTCTAGATACGTGTGTTTCTAAAAAAGAAATTAAAATGTCTTATATTTTAGAATGAAGGCAGTTCAATGCACCTTACTTTGTCCAACCACCCGTGTCGTGCGAAGGAGGTAGCAACACAACAAACATGGTTGATCGTTCGTTTGTGTGGAGCAATGCATGTAACAAACTATTGTAGTCATCATAATAAGATCAAATTCATTGAGAATATTTCCTTTTACACCAAAAAATAAGCTTTGCATGTAGTATTTGGCAAACCAAAACTTGCCAGAAAATTAACTACTTATGTGCAAATAATAGCTAGTCAATATGGTACCGACCAATCTACTACTATAATGTTTTGTGCTTCACAACAGTAGTAAAGCCAAAATTTTGGATGAAACCAATCTATCAGTCTTGTGTAGCATTATGAACTAATGGTGCATTATTTTAGACAGAAGGCTCTCGCAATTGTTAAATTAATGATGTCAATGGTGAAATATACAAAGTGTTGAACCAGCTTACAAACACAACTTCACACCCACAAACAAAAGATCAATCCAACGGATTGTACAAAGAAACGAATGAAACCAGAGCTACAACTAATCTGTCCATCATTGAACCGTAATACTTTGATTTTTAAATTTTGCAATAAAAGGCTGTGTGCATCTTAGGATGCAGAGGCCGGGGCTTTCCCCCATTTCGAAGAAAAAAAACCTAAGCTGTGCAACACACTTCCTCTTGCAGTCACGAGCTGATCCTTTCCTAATGCCTCACAATCCGACATATCTGTGATACTGAGCGCATGCATATGTTTTGTATGTCCTCAGAAAGATACTTCTACAAACCAAAAATAAGGATAACTCACTTAATTGGTCAGCTCACCTGGAAAAACTAGACTATATATATCTTCGTTTGGTATGCTCCTCAGGCAGTTTATCACTATCATAAACCACGGTGGACTGAAACTATCCTAGCTTGCTTTACCAGTTACCACGTTAGATAGAATATATGCACCCACGCGGTCACGCCAGACGAAGAGTTAGTTAAGAAGAAATAAAGACGATCACAAGGTGGATGGTATGAAGGATCGAGGATGAGTTATTGAATGTTAGCTTAACTTGGTGTGTTTGTGGTCAGGTCGGCTTGCACCATGTTTCAAGTATTAGTATGGACATGTACTTGAATTGAGAGATTGCATTTTTCAAATCTGAGAGATGCGCTTCTAACATGTGATGTATAATAGGCTATGTGATGTAAAAACTAACTTGCACATCACTAGGGGCTAAAAATGTCTCTTGATCCAACAGGTGATGTGGACCTATATGATGATATATATTTTTACATCGTGACGTATATTTTGGGGTCAAGTGATGCAAACATACATCACCTCCCCTTGTGATGTAAAACAAAAACGGCCTTGCGCGAGTGCCCAACTGCCTCGTTGAAGCTCATTTCCCTTACCCCGACATCTACTCCCAACCGTCACCGATGACCAAAACAACCCGCCACCGCCCGAAATCGACCTGCCTGGCCCTGCTGCCCGTCCACCACCCCTCCCGGCGCTTCGCCGCCGCTTGCCATTCCATATTTTGCTGTGCCACCGATCTGGATCGGCCGGTGCACCACACAACCTCATGTCGATTCCAGCGTGCCCTGGCCGTCCTTGGATGGACCTCTGCGTCGCCTCTGTTCATCTGACTGGCCACGGAGGCGCAATACACACCCCAACCGCCGCTGACGACAAGTCTGACACCGCCGTCTGCCCATTATATTCAGGGTAGAAGGAGCTTCTCTCGACCGCCGCCGCCGAATCAGAGACCACGCCACGACTTCCCTCCACCACACGCGCGGGGTCTTCAAAACTTTGCTTTAGAGGTTAATTCTTTAACAATATTTTTCTAATAAAATTTGATGCCTCGTAGAAGTAGTTTTTCATCTGTTTTTTTGTGTTTGTAGACGGTTGTGTTCAACTACACCTCCTCCAATGAGGAGTTTGAGATGGAGGAGGATGAGGATCTTGATGCGCAAGAACAAGTGGTTGTTCTGTCTTTCGTCGTTAGTATATTCAAAGACTCTGAATGGATGTGGACCGTAGGCTCATGCTCAATTACTTCGCCGAGCATCATGTGTTTTCTGAGATGCATAACATGATCATTGAGAATGAGCATGGAAAGAATGAGGTGTATGGTGTCTATGACTTGATGGGTCAACCGGTGGGACCATGAAGTGGTGGAGATCGAGTGCAGCGCTTCATCTTAGCGTACCATAACATTCGATATGCGGATGTGCACGATGATGTTCAGAAGGATCTCGTCGAGAAGTGGTGGAGGTGGAATGACGAACAAAACCTCTATATTTATCTCTATGTCATGTTGTTGTATGTGAGAACTCTATGTTGTTTGTGTGTTGATTCGTGTGCTGCTTGATGAACAATCTGATGAACTATTTGTATTGTGATGTAATAATTAAGTACTATTTGTTTTCAATTTATTTAGATTGATTTTATATGTAGTCTCATAGTAATTGTTTCATATATGTGTGGAGATGGATGTGTGATGGCCATGCCCTATTATATATCACCTGTTGTGGCACAAGTACCCTATTATACATCATCTGAAAAAGCATAAACTGCACAATCAGCTGTCTAGAGGAGAAGCCACGTAAGATTTTTTGTGAGGTGAAAGAGGGAGAACGGGCTGAGAGAAGGAGGTTGCCTGCAATTCAGCATACGGTGGATTTCCGTAAATATCTCTCACTATAGAAGATTGTTTTTACGTTGTACGTGTCGATACTTCGTAGTCTCATGATGTAGTTAAGCGCCGGAGATCCCGTGCTCCATTGAAAAGGCAGCCCAATATATATAAGCTATATGCACTGCAGTCTATAGATGACATGGAGCAAAGCAATAGACAGTAGCTCTCTGAACTATTGTACATGCCCTCGCTCGCCATCATAACCATTAACCACCTATGCAGCATGAACGAGATAGAAAAGCCATGAGCCGCAGACACGCCTGGAGAGTGGAAACTAGCACTGTTGCATGGTCAAACCAATGAAATCCAGTCCGTCGACTTCCGAGACAACGCCCTCATCAAAAAATATGGTTCATGTATGTTTTCATTTGTCGGATCTACCGAATGGAGGATATCGTGAGTTTTTAGCCCAGGAAAATCATGGAACAATATTTAAAAAACCAAAATCTAGGCACAAGATCAGGCGTGTTCAAAGAGCTGCGTAGCTCAGTGCGTGTACTGCATAGCCCTGAATTCGTATCCGATTGGTCGGCACCCCTCGGTCTAAGGGTGACATCCCCCCCTCGGGTGGATAGCGCATCCGCCTGATGCCGTCAAGACAAGTCAGGTTCTAGGATCACGCTTGTATATCTCACATGGGCTTATAGCTCCCATGAGACGTCTTTATGTGGAATTGAAAGGAACACGACATCGTTGAAAAGAATAGCTCGCATGCGACGGTTGTGAGGCAGCTAATATCCCAGGGCCACACGGGCCATAAAATGGTCGTTAAGGACACATTTAACTTTGTTCCAAGATTAGGGTTAAGCCAAACCGGTCGGTTGGGACAGCCAGTCAAGCCAGTCAAACCAACCGCTTCCGACCGAGAGCGCGCGTCACACTGACTGTAGCTTCCCGGACGGCGGCGGCGGACCTCACCCATCGTTCTCGGCCCCGGCGGCGGCACGGCAATTAATTTAGGCGGCGGCTCTTTCGTTCGACGGCGAAGGTGGTGAGTGCCATTTGAAAGCTAATTCCTCTCTCATTCTTCTCAATTCGAGATCTGAGCGTGCCCATTGATGCTAGATTGTGGAGGCGAGGGTGTGCTGAACGGGGCGAGGGGGAACGAGATGGAGCATGGAGAGGAGACTTCTAATCGGTATATCCCATATCTCTGCAATTAATTTCTCTAAGGTTGAGCTCTTTGTTCGCTTCCGCTAGCTCACAGTGCCCGCCAAAAACAGGGGAGATGATGTTGCGCGCCAAACCTTTGAATTTCGCATCAATTTCTTTCCCTCTAGGGCTATTTTAGTTGATGGCAGCACGCAACTCATTGAGAGAGACACAGTTGTTAAATGGGAGGTGGAATTATAACATGTTGATCCCCAAGAGCTAATAAACATGGGAGAGGAGGCGGTGAGGAAAATGGTGGAAAAAATTGGGGATAGTGTGGTTTGGAGGCCAGAGCAAGAAGTTTTTTTGTTACGATTTGATGATTGCAAATGTGACTATGTTAGGGTTGAGACAAGGGAACATATAGTTGATGAAATCGATGAGCGAAACGGTTGGACAAGCAAAACTGTTCTGTTTTTAGCAGAGCTCATTGATCTAAAACCTGATTCGAGAGTTGGATATGTGGCCTCGAAGCTGGCTGCTCAGATGGTCGAGGATGATTGGGCTGCACAAAGGCAAGTAATGCCTATACTTACTGAGTTGGAAGTGTTAATAGTGGAGGATGATGCTAATGCATAAGGGGATGCTACAGATGCTAATGCACAAAGGATTGTAACTGTTGACTGGAATTCAGTTGAGATACATGACCGGACTGATTTGGTCATTGCACCAATAGATGACATTGAAATGGCAAAGCTTTTTAGCATTCCTATAGATGACAGAGACAAGGAGAAGAAGAGGGATGAAGCTGCAAATGATGGTGACAACCATTTAAGAGATGAAGAGGCAGATATAGATCTAGAGTTGTTGGAAAATGCTGCAGTTCATGTAGATGATGCACATGATGATGAGCTAGTAACAGTTTATGACAAAGAGGACCCAATTATTGAAGTTCGGAGATTGTTTCCAAGCATGGATGAATTCAGGATGTGTTTCAGGACATATGCAGTCAAACGTGAGTTTGCTACCAAGACTATGTGGACTGATAAAAAGAAGTTCTATGCAAAATGCGTAGGTTATGATGGTGGTGCCAAGCCTTGCAAGTGGTATATATCTTCTAGACGCCAACCTGATGTTAGGATAATAAGAGTGAATCAAATTCCAAAACCTCATACTTGCATTACAAGTTCTCAAACAGTTACAAAGATGACATCACAATTATGGGTTGCAGAAAAGATCAAGCCCATTTTAGCCACAACACTAAACAACACTGCAAAGAGACTGAAAATAGACTTGGAAAAGCAGTACCCCATTAAGCTGAATTATACTACAGTGTGGAAGAAAAAGCAAAGGGAAATGAAAGAGCTATATGGTGATTGGACAAATACCTTTAGAATGCTTTATAACTTCAAAGCAGAAGTAGAGAAGAGGTCACCTAGCAGTGTTGTGGAGATAGATACTGAGGTAACAGCTAATGGGAAAGTCTTCTTCTCTAAATTCTTCATGGCTTTAAAGCCTTGCATCGATGTCTTCAAAGAAGGGTGCCGTCCATATTTGAGTATAGACTCATCTTTCTTGACTGGAAAGTGGAATGGTCAACTAGCAGCATGCAATGCTTTAGATGGACACAATTGGATGTTCCCTGTAGCTATTGGCATGTTTCAGTCTGAGACAGAGGCATCATGGACATGGTTCATGATGCAGTTGAAAAGATGCATAGGGCCAGTCTCTCCATTGGCAGTGCACACAGATGCATGTAAAGATTTAGAAAATGCAGTGAAGATTGTTTTCCCTCATGCTGAGCAGAGGGAGTGCTTCGGCCATATCTGGATGAATTTGATCAAAAAATTCAGAGGAGGTGATTTTGGACGCATGTGGCCAGGAACAAGATCTTACACCAGACAGACACATTCATATCACCTTGAGAAGATTAAGGCGGCATGCTCTGAGGAGGATAGGGTCAAGTTTTGTACATGGTTGGAAACGTACCATTCTCTTTTATGGTACAGGTCTGTTTTTAACACTGCCATCAAATGTGATCATATCAACAATAATTTGGCAGAAAGTTTCAACAACAAAGTGAAGGAGTTAAAAGACTTGCCTGTTCATGACATGGTTGACCAGATCAGGATCATGATCATGAGGTTGTGGGAATTGAGAAGAAGGCTTGGTGATGTTCTTCAAGGAGATAAGCTTCCTGATGTTGTGCAGCAGGTGGTCAATAGGAGCAGAAATCTTGCACATTTGCGTGTTGAGAAATCCTCATTGTGGGGTGCTGAAGTCAGAGATACAAAGACTGGCAGGAGGCATGTTGTTGACACTCAATTGCATGAATGCACATGCCTTGAGTGGCAACACACTGGGAAGCCTTGTGAGCATGCCATACTTTTCTTGGCCTCCAAACACAAGCTAAATATGCACCCATATTTGCATGAGTATTATTCTGTAGCAAAATTCAAGGCTGCATATGGAACACCAATTCCAGCACTTACAGATCAGTCTTAGTGGCCTGAAGTGGACATTCAGTTCTCCTTGTGTCCTCCTTTGATGAAAAGAAAGGCTGGCAGGCCCAAGCAGAGTAGATTCAAGGCTTGGTTTGAGAAAGGTGGGAGAAGCAAGAAGGGAAAGAAAGATGAAAAGAAAGATGCCAAGCCAAAAAGGGCCCAAAAAGGTAACAAGAATAGATGCAAACTCTGTGAAGAACTTGGACACCGAGCTGGCTCTACCAAGTGCAGATACACTGCTGAAAAACCAAAGTATGTTCATCCAAAATCTATCCCATTTCTTGTTGATGATTTTTCTCCCCAGCTAACTTGCTTGTTTTCAGGAGGAAGCGTGGAGAAAAAGGCCCACCTCTTGTTGTTGACGAATGCTGGCCAGTGAAAAGGGCAAGAATCAATGGCCAAAGAAAGAAGAGAAGTAACTAGATCATGTTTGGTGCTACTAAGGTGCAATCTGAACTTGTTTTGGAGGATGATGTGCAAACTGTTGAGGCTTTAGGGCATACCGTTTCTGATTTGGAAGCTCTGGTGCAAAATGAGGGGCAAAATGAGCATGTTGTTGAGGATCTAGTGCAAAATGAGCCCGTTGTTGAGGCTCTGGTGCAAATGAGCCTGTTGTTGAGGCTCTGGTACAAAATGAGCCTGTTGTTGAGGCTCTGGTGCAAACTGACCATGTTGATGAGGCTCTGGTGCAAAGTGACCATGTTGATGAGGCTCTGTTGCCAGATTGTGTTGTTGAGGAGGTGAATGAGACTCTTGGACGTGCTGTGGGGAGACCAGATGGTAATGGTAAGAAAAAGAAGAGCATAAACCTGTTGTGTGGTGTGAAACTTGTGAAGGAGAAGAAAACGAGGGGTAAGAAGAGCCAAAAGAAATAGACTTTGAATTTGGAACTTGTTGTTGTAAACATTTGTTATTGTAATAATTTGGTAGTTGTTGTTGTTGTAAACATTTGTTATTATAATAATTTGGCACTTGTTGATAATTTGGACAAAATTCAAATATGATGGTAAATTTGAATTTCAACAAATGTAGTTATGTGTACTTTTCTATGTTTGTATGATCTTCCAACGTTTTTCTCATATGTACAGTACAACTCATCCTCACCCTGATCCCTTTTGTGAAGTACAACTCACCCTCACCCAAAATGTGGTAGAAATGGGCTCCAAAGCTAGGGTAAACCACCCCATTTCTAAGCAAGTTTTTTTTGACCATTTCTAAAACCAAGTTTGGTATTTTTACTCACAACTATGTCACGTAACATGACACCATGCGAAGGTTTTGTATTTTTTGATTTTTTTTGAATTAGTTATGCACATTTGAATGTCTGGTCAAACTTTTTGAAGGGTTTTCATAAATATTCTTAGCTAGGGGCCGAGGCTCACAAAACTAGCATTGGATCTCTGATGAAATAGCATGTTATGAACCTAAAAGTGATTTTTACAAAAAATCATCAGCATGAAATCATGTACCTGTAGTTCATATCTTACCCACTTCCAGCCGATTCAGAAGGATTTTTCTTTTTCACCAGGGATGGAATAAAAGGTTTGAGATACTCAAGTTGGGAAATTGTACATGCTAGGTGGTCTAGTATTTTTTAAAAATAGGATGTTACCATTTTGAAACTTCAATTTGGTGGTTGCTTCTCCCCCTCTTTCGGCACTCAGAAAATAGAAAATGGATTTTCTGTGCGTAGAAAAGGAAAACTTTATACTACAACATTGTTAGTCATCCCATTATACACATGCATGCCCAATATGGGCACATTATCACAAACTATGCCTTGATTCTAGCCATATCATTAGTCATTTGAACCGAAAGCCAGAAAACCTCGGAGGAGATAGGTCATTTCGTGAAGGGTTTTTTGAAATATGATCAATAGACCAAGTTTGATATTTTTCCTCACAACTATGTCACATAACATGACACCATGCGAAGGTTTTGTATTTTTTATGAATTAGTTATGCACATTTGAATGTCTGGTCAAACTTGTGAAACCCCGTTGATTGCATCCTAAACCCAGCTAACCCTAAGGCCGAATGAGGAACGTAGATCTAACCCTAGCGCGACACTGTGGACGTCCGACCGCGTCTTCTAGAAGGATTCCGCGGGTGGCTCTGGGCGATCCGTGGAAGGGCTTGTTTTGCAACCTGATTGATTGACGTCTCTTAAAAGGATTTCGCGGCTAGCTATTGGCGATCTGTGGGATGGATGATTCTGGAATATGGTTGGCTTCATCGTTTTTCCATGAACAGATAAGGTACAGTGTGACACACTCCATTGACCGTTGGACCGAGCGTGGCATGTGAGGACGCTGGGCGTGGCGGGCTACACCATGCATGCAGCTGCCTCTAGCGTCGCAGACTAGCTATTTTGCGTGCAACAGCGCTGCAGCGTATTTACTCCCTCCGTCGCATTAAATAAGTGCACGTCTATCAACTTTTTACAGTCAAACTTACTCCCCTCGGGTTCATGCGCCATAGAAAAAGTCAATATTTATAAACTTTGACTGTGTATATAAGGCTAGTCATAGTGGGAGTAACTTGGATAGTAACATAGTCCTACATGTATTATCAACTAAGCATTTAGATGACATGGTATGCAATTAAATGATGAGAGAGAGGTTTGTGGTAACTAGCAATGTTACCACCAAATTTTAAGACAAAATGAGTCTATATTGTAATAAATGAGACTTTGCATGATACCACATCTATATTATTTTGCACTATGGAGTAGTAACTTAGACTAGTAACATATGCATGTTACTACTCTAAGTTACTCCCACATATGCATGTCACTATGACCAGCCTAAGAAAAAATATCAAAATTTAAAATATGTAATAAATATAAGGTACAGCGTGGCACACTACATTGACCGTTGGACCGAGCGTGGCATGCGAGGGCGCTGGGCGGGGCAGGCTGCACCATGCATGCATGCTATGCAGCTGCCTCCCGCGTCGCAGTCTAACTATTTTGCGTGCAACGGCGATGCAGCGTATTTACTCCTCGTCGCATTAAATAAGTATAAGTCTAACAACTTTCTTTAGTCAAACTTACTCCCCTCCGGTTCATGGGCCATAGAAAAAGTCAATATTTATAAATCTAAAATATAAACTTTGACTACGTATATAAAAAAATATCAAAATCTAAAATATGTAATAAATATAATTAGATTCACCATCATAGATACTTTTATATTATATAAAATTGATATTATAAACTTAGTTTCATACTCCCTCTATTCCCTCCAATTAACATCCCTCTGATTACTCCCACCGATTTTTCTTGCGTGTGTAAAAACGAACGAGTTTGTTGCGTGCGGTGTGTAAAAACGAACGAGTACCTTGGTCCTAGATTTCTGCATTTATTACCGAGTAAATCAAGCCAAATTTTATTTTCTCTTTTATTTTTTACTGCCAATGAACAACTACCTTGGACGTATTTTTTTTCTCTTTCGCATTAATGCATGCATGCATGCAGGGGCGGGGGCGACGGTCACGTTGCATCCTAGCAATTTTTTTTGCACTGACCACATTGATCACGCACGCGCCTACGCCCGCTGCCTACACGCAACGCAGCGCACGCGGCTGCGCCAACGCTGGATTCCCACGCCGTCCTTCACGCCCCGCCCTCAATAAATAGGCAAAACGCCTTTGCCTCCTCATCTCATCTTGCCCCTCATCTTCAACCTCGAGCCCGTCCCTTTGCCTCCTCCCAGCCCCCTAAACCCCAAAAAACACTCCGGCGACCATGGCGGCCTCCCCCTGCTTCCCTTCGGAATCCGAAGTAAGCGACGAGGACAACCACCCGGACCACAAGCAGGTCTGGGGAGCAGGAGGCGCCCCCGCGCTCGAGGCAGGGCAAAAGGGGGGGCGACGCAAAGCCCCGCCCTGCCCCTGGGCCCAGGGCCACATCGTCCACAACCCCCTCCCCGGCGGCAACCTCCCCGACGACGGCCCCTCCGAAGAGTATTGGAAGGCGGCGGAGAAGGAGGAGGAGGCGGAGCTGGCTGCTTACGCCAAGTGGGAGGAGAAGCAGGCCGCGCGTGCCTTGAAGAAAAGGCGCAAACATGAGGACGAGGAACGACGGGAGGCCAATCGCTGGGCCTTCCAGGAGGAGCAGCGGCGGTGGGAGCAGCGGGAGAGGCTGGCGGCTTGGAATGCTGCGGCGACGGCTCGGAGCGCGGCGGCACCGGCACCGCCCCCATCGCCGATGGAATAGGGCGGCAGCCGGGCTAAACCCCCATAGTAGCTTAGTAGCTAGGGTTAGGGTTTAGCCCAGGGTTTAGGCGCCTAGTTTCCCTTCCCATCTATATTGTACCCCTTTTCTTTTATTGTAATGTTATCGGGCTATCTAATATATGTAATGTTATCTAATATATTATCTATCCCGTGTTTTACTTGTGCCCGCAATATTTATAATCTGTTATCACTCGACTTGTGTTTTATTGTATTGTCATTTGTCAAAACACCCAAAACAATAAGTGCATAAAACAAAAGACACAAAAACAAGTTCTCATATAATACTCGTGCAATATTTATAAAATGAGTGAAATTAGAAAAGCTCAAAAGGAAGAATAAGTTAACGTTATGATGGTTGATTATTTTCAAACAACACATGGTTCATTTTCAAACAAAACATTTACATATTTACAGAAGTTAAAGGGGCGCCCAAGTTATGTTAGTTAAATGGATGCCCTTGGCCTTCATTTATATATTTACTTTCGCAAAAAATAAAAGATTGCGACCTGAGCACGAGTATCTGGAGATCCACACGTCCCTAGTTAAATTGTAACGTGAGTACCATTTTTTTCCCAATCTACAAGTAGTTACTATTGGGCCTGGATACGACCATTTTGGCCTGGCTAAGTTCTATTTGGGCCTGGCCTTTTTCAATCACTCCTCATCAATTGTTTTTTTTAACTTTTCAACCCCTTCCCCTCCCCTGCACACGGGCGCCCCCTGCACACTGATAAAACTGAAGTAACACTGACGAAACTGAAGAAACATTGATTTCGAAAACAGAGCAGCTCAAAATTAGCCCGAATTTGTGTTGCATTTTATTCAAGCCAAAGATATAGACCATTACATCCATTACAAAGCATCACTCAAACACTGATTGCGCTGTCTAATGACTAATGATTAGGAGATAAACTAATCCGAGAGAAATTACACAAAAATAAAAAAACCGGCCATTAAATTGTTCTGCTTCTTCAATTCGATGATTTGCCTTAGCTGCTTGTTCATCTTCTTCAGCTCGGCCTTCACTTCCGCATCCACCGTAGTACCAGCGGAAATGGGGTTGCCACATCCTAATTGCTCCACCACGGACGGGTTTTCGAGCTCCCGGGATGCTACCTCCACCCCAATTCGCTCGATGTACTCATCAAGCCACTCAAAATGCCCACATTTTGGCAGTTCCTGAAATCGCAGAGATGAACCCTAAATCCGAAATTCGATGAAATGCATGAAATTTCGAAATAAAAGCGAGAAATTGGCGCTCGGAACACTCAGATCTCACATTTCCCGGCTCGGGCTTGCTTCCACACTTCACAAATTCCCGGCCAATGTTGCCGTTCTTGTCGGTGGATGTGACAAGCCGCTTCAGGGGCGCGGTACGAGGGAAATCGGGGCACCTCCTCATCGGCACCGCACCATACCGAGGCCATGATCGGTGGGAGGCTGAAGCAGAGCTCGACATTCCTCGCCGGCGTTGCCGCACTTGCTCGCCGGAGAAGAAAACGGAAGGGGATGAGATGCTAGAACGGTGGCGGGAGTGCTCGGGTGCGGGGACGGATCGGGTCCAAAGGCTCTCTTCAACCACAGCATGGGTCCCACAATATGAGGTGGACATCAGGTGAGTTCCGCCGTGACCTGGAGAGGCTGTGGGTCCTACTCTGCTCAGCTGATTCGAATTCGTTGACGGTCTCATGAGGTTAAGTGGAAGTGTCGCACTTGAGCTATTTGCCGCTTCAGAAGTGTCGCATGCAAGCTATTCTTTGCAACGATGTAGCGTTCCTTCCAATTCCATGTAAAGACGTCGCATGGAAGCTATCTCACTTGTATAAGTAATAGTTAATATGCAATGCCATTCGTTTATTGTCCCTCTTAATGAAAAACATTCATGTGCGGAAACAGAGCCATGTTGTGTCCCGTGGGCAATGGTTGTTGCAGATTTTTAAATGTATACATGTGTAGTAGTACCTAGCAAATAGACTTAGATATAGGTTGTGATACAACCTGCAAGTTTTATCTATGTTCTGGTCAGATGGACTCGTTGGTAAATTTGAAGGTCATCTCCAGGGCATTGACATTTTATCCATATTACCATTGGGCTGCATAGGCATGGAATGCACGGGGAAATTCGAGCTATGTGGCTTGTTTGAGCCGAAGAACTCCAGGGAACCAACTATAGTAAGTTGATAGCAGGCATCTGGCATCCTCACTCCTCCCCCCAGTGCCTCAATATGATCCAGTGTGATCCATCATTCATTTTAGTTCTTGCTGCTCAGATACGCTTACTGCATTGTGCTGTACTGTACCAGTATGTGCTGAGCTGCATCAGGGTAACAGTGTTGTGGGCGAGGTACTTGGCCTCTTCATCTACTCTTGATTCTCGTCGCTTCATTAAGCACTCCAGATCCACTCGTGCAACTTCTTCGGGCCTCGTTCGGCACGCCTGGATTAGCATGTCTTTCCGAGTGTTTTTGGAAATGTTTTGGGTGAGGCAGTGGATTACCGAACGATATGTCGTCAATCTCGCTACGTCCTGCTGTCGGCTGTCCCCTGGAATGCGAAGACGATGGCCCGACGATGAGCCCCGACCTCGATCTAATCGAAGCAACCAGACCTACGGAAAGAGATTCAAGCGATAAAAATCGCGGAGCAATGAGATTCGAGCGACAAAAAAAAAGAGACATAGGTGGGGAGTCTGCGATCCCGGTCGACCCGACGTGTATATCAGCGTATTAGGGTGGATTTATGGGCTTGACCCACTAGTGGAAACGAGGCCTTTGGTTGAGCCTGGAAATGGGCTTTAACACCGGTTCTTCTACGAACTGGTGTTAAAGGGGGGGGGGGGGTACCAGCGTGGCCCGTGCAGCAAAAAGGAGCCCCTCCTTTAACACCGGGTTCGTGGCACGAACCGGTGTTAAAGGCCCCTGCACCAGTGGCCCGTGCAGCCCCCCCTTTAACACTGGTTCGTGGTTTGAACCGATGTTAAGGGGGGGGGGGGCTATATAACACACCGCAACCCACACCCCTCTCTTCCATTTTTTCACTCTCTCATTTTGGAGCCTAGCAAGAGGGTGTGAGGTGTGTTAGTTTGTGTTTTTTTCCTATGCAAAAGAGGTGTTCGGTGAAATGCCCGAGAGCTCAAAATAAGTTTTCTCGTTGCTCTTTCCTTCTCGGTCGAGGTCGGCAACTATCCTTTCATGTG
This sequence comes from Avena sativa, assembly GCA_916181665.1. NCBI lineage: Eukaryota > Viridiplantae > Streptophyta > Magnoliopsida > Poales > Poaceae > Avena > Avena sativa. The sequence goes on from OV702280.1 coordinate 435,269,486, forward strand.
TCATTGATGGACTATATATAAATGGTCATCTCCCTATTAATTTTTGATATATACTATATATTAATGCAGATGAACCGGCAATGGATGTACGGTGACCGACGCACTTCCGAGTACATTACGGGCCTCCAAAATTTCATCGTTGTGGCTAATGCAAACCGTGGTCACAATGGTTTTATGTGCTGTCCGTGTGTTCACTGTCAGAACAAGAAAGACTACTCAAATACTAGAACCATTCATGCCCACCTGCTTCGATCCGGTTTCATGCCCAGCTATAATTGTTGGACCAAGCACGGAGAAAAAGGGGTTGTGATGGAAGACAACGAAGAAGAAGAGGATGATGACAACTATCATAATATGTATCCTGAATATGATGATACCGCAACAAGGGTAGATAATGAAGATAAATAGGCAGCAGATGGGCCCGCTGATGACGATCTTGGTCGGGCCATTACTGATGCAAAGAAAGAATGTGAAACTGAAAAGGAGAAGGAGAAGCTGGAGCAGATGTTAAAGGATCACAAAACATTGTTGTACCCAACTTGCGAAGATGGCCACAAAAAGCTAGGTACCACACTGGATTTGCTGCAATGGAAGGCAGAGAACAGTGTGACTGACAGCGTATTTTCAAAGTTGTTGGTAAAAATGAAGAATCTTCTTCCAAGAAATAATGAGTTGCCCGACAGTACATACCAAGCAAAGAAGGTTGTCTGCCCTCTAGGATTAGACATGCAGAAGATACATGCCTGCATTAATGACTGCATCCTCTACCGCGGTGAGAAGTACGGGAATTTGGATGCATGCCCGACAGTACATACCAAGCAAAGAAGGTTGTCTGCCCTCTAGGATCAGACGAGACGATCCTGGCGATGTTGAGGGCGAGGCCCCTAGGAAGAAGGTTCCTACCAAGGTTATGTGGTATGCTCCTATAATACCACGGTTAAAACGTCTCTTCAGAAATAAAGAGCATGCCAAGTTGTTGCGATGGCACATGGAAGACCGTAAGAAAGACGTGATGTTGAGACACCCCGCTGATGGGTTACAGTGGAGAAAAGTCGAGAGAGAGTACCCGGACTTCGCACGTGACGCAAGGAACTTAAGGTTTGGTCTAAGTACAGATGGCATGAATCCTTTTGGTGAGCAGAGCTGCAGTAGCAGCACCTGGCCTGTGACTCTATGTATCTATAACCTATCTCCTTGGTTGTGCATGAAGAGGAAGTTCATTATGATGCCAGTGCTCATCCAAGGCCCGAGGCAACCCGGCAACGACATTGATGTGTACCTAAGGGCATTAGTTGAAGAACTTTTACAGCTGTGGGCCAAACCAGGTGTACGTATGTGGGATGAGCACAAAGGGGAGCCATTTGACCTACGAGCATTGCTTTTCGTAACCATCAATGATTGGCCTGCTCTTAGTAACATTTCCGGGCAGACAAACAAGGGATACAATGCATGCACACACTGTTTAGATGAGACTGAAAGTGTATATTTGGATAAATGTAAGAAGGTTGTGTACCTAGGGTATCGCCGATTTCTTCCGAACCTGCATCCAGTAAGAAAGAAAGGCAAGCATTTCAAACGTCTGGCTGAACCCCGGAGGAAGCCTATCCTCCGTACCGGTGAGGAGGTATTTGGTATGGTCAAGGACCTAGAAGTAATCTTTGGAAAAGGTCCTGGCAGTCTATCCGTTCCGAATGACGATGCCGGACACGCGCCCATGTGGAAGAAGCAATCTATATTTTGGGACCTACCCTATTGGAAAGTCTTAGAGGTCCGCTCTTCAATCAATGTGATGCACGTGACGAAGAATGTTTGCGTGAACCTGCTAGGCTTCCTAGGAGTGTATGGGAAGACAAAAGATACACCGGAAGCACGGCAGGACCAACAACGTCTGAAAGACCCTGAAGAGCCTATGCATTCTGAGAACGAGAAGGGTAAACGATGCCACTTAACTACTGCCAGCTACGCTCTTACCAAAGCAGAGAAGGAAATCTTTTTTGAATGCCTGAGCAGTATCAAGGTCCCGTCTGGCTTCTCATGGAATATAAAGGGAATAATAAATATGACAGAGAAAAATTCCAAAACCTGAAGTCTCATGACTGACACGTGATTATGACACAATTGCTTCCGATTGCATTGATGGGGCTTCTACCAGAAAATGTTCGAGTACCCATTGTGAAGCTATGTGCATTCCTCAATGCAATATCTCAAAAGGTAATCGATCCAGAAAGACTACTAGGGTTACAAACAGATGTGGCCCAATGTCTTGTCAGCTTTGAGTTGGTGTTCCCACCATCCTTCTTCAATATTGTGATGCATATCCTGGTTCACCTAGTAGAAGAGATTGCCATTCTCGGTCCTGTATTTCTACACAATATGTTCCCCTTTGAGAGGTACATGGGAGTCTTAAAGAAATATGTTCATAACCGTGCTAGGACAGAAGGAAGCATCTCCAAGGGCTATGTAACAGAGGAGGTCATTGAGTTCTGTGTTGATTTTATTCCTGACTTTAAGGCGATTGGTGTTCCAGAATCACGACATGAGGGGAGACTGCGTAGAAAAGGCACCCTAGGCTGTAAAGCAATGATATGTAGGGACGGGCATTCTCTCAATCAAGCACACTACACGGTTTTACAAAGATCTATCTTGGTTGCCCCGTATATCAATGAACACAAGAATTTAATACGCCTCAAACACCCGGGGCAGTCTGATGAATGGATTATAAGTGAACACATGGCGAGTTTTGGCGGCTGGCTGCAAAGCCTTCTCACGAATAACACCACTGCTGGGGATCAGCTGTACTTGTTGGCCAGGACACCATCTTCGTGTTGGGCCACGCAGAGATAAAACAAAACTTTTCCCTCTAACGTGGTGATCCCAAGATCTAGCTGAGGTAGAAGGCCACGAGGTTTACCACTAGACGCGTAGTTGCGGATTACTGATAAAGCACGTCAGTTGATGCAGTGCAGTCCTCACGATCCGATCGTCCTGGTGCTGATCGCACAGCACCTCTGGTGGTATCCACACGTACAAGGAGGAGCACCGGTGGCGAACTGCTAGGTTCGTAACGACGGCTGGACTGCTGTGGAGCTAGGGTTTCCAACACATGGAATGACCTAACCGAACAACGATTAACCTTTCCGGGTTACGGTGCTCCACTATATATAGGGAGTGAACGTGGGCTCTGATCGCGCGACCCATTCACTAAAGCCCATATAACACTAGTCACCGTGAGTCCAACTCACTAACTCAGTCCTAATCCGGTTTAGGTCCAACCCAACCAGATTACAGGTTCAGATCCAATCCGAACTTGCTCCCGCTCTTAAGTGTGTGACCCCGCGGGCTCATGGCTACTTGGACACAATTGGAGTCCGACTCTCAATCGATCAGTCGGTAGCGGATCCTAGCAGAACGTGCCGACTCCCAAGTTCCAAAAAGTCATGAAGACTTGCCTTTCCAATGCGACTTACGTCCGAGTCCCTTTTGCCTCACGATATGCCTTGTCAGACTATAGGCGAATATATGTCATCCCTTAAATAGTCCGACTCTCTTCTCGATCCGAGATAAGTGATTCACCCGACTAACTCTTAGTCGATCGCCTCGGTTAACATTTAACCGAGTCGTGCATGGCCATGCTTTCCAAATCATATCTCATGAGAGGGCCCAGAGAATATCTCTCCAAGTGGAGGGGAAAAATCCCATCTTGGTTATTCACATCACGTAGCTTGATTCTCAGTCGACCTGAACTCTGCCTTTATAACTGCCCAGTTACAGATCAACGTTTGACAGAACCTAAGTCTGTGATCCTCAACTCGGACTATGCAATAACCTCAGGTCTAAGGATTACATTGATTGAGATATACAAATGAGAGCTAGTTCGTTGTACCTCAATATGGGTCAATCCGACTCGCTAAACTCTTTAGCCAAGTCTGTATAAGTTGGAATAGCATCTCCATGCCCATGACAAGTGGAACCGAGTCATCAAGCCAACTTTCACATTGGTCTAAGTTGTGTGTCCAGCACAACCTCAATGACCAAGGATATTTAGTACAAACAACATGAATGCATAGTTCCGCAACCAAATCACATATTCAATGATACACATCAGATGTTTATACAAGGACTACTTAATATCTTTATGAATACAATGGGAAATATCATCATACATGATTGCCTCTAGGGCATATTCCCAACAGTCTCCCACTTGCACTAGAGTCAATCTTCTGACATCACATGTCTAAGCATCTAATGCCCATGGCTCTCAGGTGCGCCTCATGCTTCGGCTGTGGTAATGGCTTTGTCAACGGATCCGCAATATTTGCATCCGTGTGTACCTTGCATAACTTGATATCACCCTGATCCACGAACTAGCGAATCAGGTGGTACCGCATGAGTATGTGCTTGTTCTTATGGTGTTGTCTAGGTTCCTTGGCTTGTGCAATAGCACCATTGTTGTAACAATACACGTCCAACGGATTGGACGAGCCCTGAACCACACCAAGATCCATGAGGAAATTCCTCATCCAAACAGCTTCCTTTGCTGCCTCCGAGGCGGCAATATACTCAGCCTCTGTTGTAGACACAGACACAGTCTCTTGCTTGGAATTCTTCCAGCTCACAGCACCTCCGTTTATAATAAACACGTATGGATTGCAAACGAGAATCATCAGAGTCGGTAAGATAACTCGCATCCATGTAACCTTTTACACTGAGTTCATATTCACCACCATAAACCAAGAACATATCCTTAGTCCTTCTCAAGTATTTAGGATATTTTTAGCAGCTGTTCAGTGGATCTCTCCAGGATCAGCCTGGTATCTGCTCAAACCACTTAGAGCATAGGAAACATCCGGCCTAGTACAAATCATGGCATACATGATGGATCCGACTGCAGAAGCATATGGAATCGCACTCATCCGACTTTGCTCATCAGTTGTCGAAGGACACCGAGTCTTGCTAAGTTTTACACCACGGGACATTGGTAAGAACCCCTTCTTAGACGATTCCATGTTTAACTTCTTCAACACTTTGTCCAAATAAGTACTCTGACTCAATCCAATGAGCCTCCTTGATCTATCTCTATAGATCCGGATTCCGAGAATATATGTTGCCTCACCCAAGTCTTTCATTGAGAAACTCCTTTCCAATGATTCCTTGGTTTCTTGCAACATCTGGACATCATTTCCAATCAGTAATATGTCATCCACATATAAGATTAGAAAGTTTACTTTGCTCCCACTAAACTTCTTGCATAAACAAGAATCATGATCACTCTTGATGAATCCAAACGATTTGACTACCTCATCAAAGCGAATATTCCAACTCCGAGATGCTTGCTTCAACCCATAAATGGATTTCTGAAGTTTACATACTTTGTCAGCATTAGCCGGATCGACAAAACCCTCGGGCTATATCATATACACGTCCTCGGTTAAATTTCCGTTAAGGAAAGCCGTTTTGACATCCATCTGCCATATCTCATAGTCAAAATAGGCTGCTATAGCTAACATGATCCGAACTGATTTAAGCATCGCTACGGGCGAGAAAGTCTCGTCGTAATCAACTCCTTGAATTTGTCGGAACCCCTTCGCGACAAGGCGTGCTTTATAGATGGAAACATTTCCATCCATATCAGTTTTCTTCTTAAAGACCCATTTGCACTCGACGGGTCTTGCACCGTCTGGCAGATCAACCAAGTTCCAAACTTGATTTTCATCCATGGACTTTAACTCGGATCTCATGGCTCCAAGCCATGACTCGGAATTAGATCCCACCATCGCTTTCGAATAATTTGCCGGCTCATCACTGTCTAACAGTAACACATCACGAACACTTCGTAATCTTGCCGATCTTCGTAGTACAGGTGCTGCCGTCGGCTCAGCTACCACGACCGGCTCAACCTCCAAGGTTTTGCCGACTCGCTACTAGCCGGTTCCTCTCGAATTTCTTCGAGCTGCACCGTGCTCCCACTTACTCCCCGACTGAGAAACTCTTTCTCAAGGAAGACATTGTTCCGAGCGACAAACACTTTGCCCTCTTCTCGGTTGTAGAAGTAGTAACCCAAGGTTTCCCTCGGATACCCCACAAAAATACACTTATCCGACTTGGCTATAAGCTTGTCCGACTGAAGTCGCTTGACAAATGCTTCACAACCCCAAATCTTAAGAAAAGACAAACTCGGCTTTTTGCTTGTCCACATCTCATGCGGTGTCTTCTCTACCGATTTTGATGGTACTCTGTTTAGTGTGAACGCCGCTGTTTCTAGACAATAACCCCAAAATGATAAAGGCAGATTTGTCCGACTCATCATTGATCGTACCATGTCCAACAAGGTCCGATTCCGCCTTCCGAAACACCATTCCTTTGTGGCGTTCCTGGCGGAGTAAGTTGAGGAACTATTCCACAACTTTTCAGATGGTCATCAAACTCATGGCTCATGTACTCGCCTCCTCGGTCCGACCGAAGAAACTTTATTTTCTTGCCTAGTTGATTCTGTGCTTCATTCTGGAATTCTTTGAACTTTTCAAAGGCTTCCGACTTATGTTTCATCAAGTAGATATATCCATACCTACTCAAATCATAAGTGAAGGTAATGAAGTACTCATAACCACCCCTGGCTGTCGTGCTCATTGGTCCACATACATCACTATGTACTAGTCCCAACAAGTCGAACGCCCTTTCGCAACTCTTTGCAAAAGGTGTCTTGGTCATTTTGCCAAGTAGGCAAGATTCGCATGTCTCGAACGACTCCAAGTCGAACGAAGTTAGGAGTCCATCATCATGGAGCTTCTTCATGCGTTTCCAACTTATATGACCAAGCCGACAATGCCAAAAGTAAGTCATATTCAGATCATTTGGTTTCAACCTTTTAACATTTATGTTATAAACCGACTCACCATCAAGATTCAAAATAAATAACCCGTCCTGGATGGGTGCAAAGGCGTGAAACATATCATTCAAATACAAAGAACAACCATTATTCTTGATATTCGACTCATAGCCTTGCCTCATCAAACATGAAGCAGAAATAATGTTTCGACTGAGCACTGGAACATAATAAAAATTATTCAGTTCCATAATGAATACGGAAGGTAAATGAAGTTGCATCGTGCCAACTTCCAACGCAGCAACTCTTGCTTTGTTGCCGACTCGAATATCAACCTCGCCTCTTGCTACGCTCCTAGTTCTTACCAGTCCCTGCAACAAGTTGCAGATGTGAATGACTGATCCGGTATCATATACCCAAGAACTATTAGGTGCATCAGCAAGATATATGTCTATAACATTGCAAACAAGTGTACCTGAGTCGGAAGTCATACCTCCACTCTTGGCTTTATCGGCCAAGTACTTGCTGCAGTTCCTCTTCCAGTGGCCATCCGCCTTGCAGTAGAAGCAAGTGGATCCGGCTGAAGGAGATGGCTTAGTCCCTGAGGAGGGGCTTGGGACCGGGTCCTGAGCCTGCTTTCCTCCTGACTTAGCCTTCTTCTTAGTCCAAGAACTCTTCTTGAACTTAGCCTTATTCTGCACCATCAACACTTGACTGGCGCCCTTCTTGAGATCCGCCTCTGCCTGCTTGATCATCCCATGCAATTCAGTGAGCTTCTTATCCATACCATGCATGTGGTAGTTAGAAATGAACTGCCCATATGCACTAGGAAGAGAGTTCAGAATTATATCCGTAGCGAACTCTTCGCTAATGGGGTAGCCAAGCCTCTCCAAAGACTGCACATAACCAACCATTTTGATCACATGCGGACTCAGTGGATCACCATCCTTAAGCTTGCAACTCAGCAAAGCCTGAGAGACTTGATACCTCTCAGTCTTCGCCTGAGCCTGGAACATACTTTTGAGGCTTTCGATCATATCGTAGGCCTCAACATGCTCGAACTGCTGTTGCAAGTCCGGTTCCATGTGAGCAAGCATAAGACAACTAATATCCGTGGACTCATCCTTAGCCCGACGGTAGGCATTGGTGGCAGCGACAGTCACATTCTCATCCGGCTCATCTGGAAGTGGGTTGTCTAGGACATGGTCCTTCTTTTCTTGTTTGAGAACAATTCTCAGATTTCGATACCAGTTGGTAAAATTAGTGTCGTTCAGTTTATCTTTCTCAAGGATAGTTCTCAACGCAAAACCGGATATCTGAGAGTGACTGCTACTTGGTGCCATGATCTACAACAGAAAATATGCGAAACACTTAAGACATGTATTCATAAAAGAGCAAGCATATTAAACATTTTAATATTTTATGCTCCCACTAGAACCAACACCCCTCCGATGCTTGCTTAGTGATTCAGGATCCTAAATAAGCAAGTCGGCTAGTGAGCTTTATCATCACCGCTAGCCGCCAAGTGATCTAGGTAGACAACTCTTTGTCAATCGTATCTCATACGACTCCTGTTGGACGGGTGGCATCACATGCCCCGGCTCCCATCCGACTTTTCCCCAAGTCCCACAACCGTTGTGATAGACCCGTCTAGCTTACCGAGTGTTTCCGCAGTAAGAGTCCGACTCGAACCCACCTAGTCGGAAAGAATTGGCAGCACCTCAATTTTATGAGCCCACTACCAAAAATGTCCGACTTGTGATGGTGCAAACACTGGCGGGAAAACCGACTAGACCTTCTTTGAGGGATTAAATTTTACCGACTATCTAATAGAGGTAAAACTGAGACATAACAATAACACTAAATAAAGCATTTATAATGTGAAATGGTATGGCTCTCTTCATGGCGATATCCATCTCCACAAAGCCTGTAATCCGACTCGTGCCAACTCTTGTCACTTGCCATCTTACTCCATGTCGCCGACATGTACAACGCCTTGCATGCCTTCCGGGTTCTCCAAACAGCTACACTAGCTTAGTAATGTAAATTACAAGGAGAATCCGAAACACAAGTCGTTATACAATAAAATGACAGCACCTAGGCTCCAGCCGGCTGACAAAAACCGTTATTTCGCAGATCACGTATGGATTACACACATACATCACATGCACATGAACCATACCATTCACAACTTCCTGCAAAAACAAGTTATGCATAGATACAATATCTACCGGTGCTGTGAAACTCGCAACGACATCTAAGGCGCTACGACAGGGTGAAGCCGGCGGTCCCTCGTGGGTGCGGGCAGCGCCCGACGATTTTTCCAAAAACGTAGATCTCATCTACGATCCGGACATGGATTCCGACCATTGTTCCAACTCGATCAAACTCTTTGATCTTCGATCACCACATCTTGATTTACGTGTCACAGTCTACCCCGATGGCGGAAGCCGACCGGTAGGGGTATGTCGTTCCACGACCTCAGCAGTATGATCACGGAAATCGGATCTACCATTCCCCGAGTACAGTTGATCCAATCAACCTTGTACAAAACCGATCTATCTCATAGATCGACCACCAAAATAGCACATAGATCTCATCTACAGCCAACCGCATATCACATATGCGAGATATCGAGCCTAAAACCAGAAGCTATCGCTCTGATACCACTGTTGGGCCATGCAGAGATAAAACAAAACTTTTCCCTCTAACGTGGTGATCCCAAGATCTAGCTGAGGTAGAAGGCCACGGGGTTTACCACTAGACGCGCAGTTGAGGATTACTGATGAAGCGCGTCATTTGATGTAGTGCAGTCCTCACGATTCGATCTTCCTGGTGCTGATCGCACAACACCTCTGCTGGTATCCACGCGTACAAGGAGGAGCACCGGCGGCGAACTGCTAGGTTCGTAACGACGGTTGGACTGCTATGGAGCTAGGGTTTCCATCACATGGAATGACCTAACCGAACAACGATTAACCTTTCTGGGTTACGGTGCTCCACTATATATAGGGAGTGAACGTGAGCTCTGCTCGCGCGACCCATTCACTAAAGCCCATATAACACAAGTCACCGTGAGTCCAACTCACTAACTCAGTCCTAATTTGGTTTAGGTCCAACCCAACCAGATTACAGGTTCAGATCCAATACGAACTTGCTCCCGCTCTTAAGTGTGTGACCCCGTAGGCTCATGGCTACTTGGACACAATTGGAGTCCGACTCTCAATCGATCAGTCGGTAGCGGCTCCTAGCAGAACGTGCCGACTCCCAAGTACCAAAAAGTCATGATGACTTGCCTTTCCAATGCGACTTACGTCCGAGTCCCTTTTGCCTCACGATATGCCTTGTCAGACTATAGGAGAATATATGTCATCCCTTAAATAGTCCGACTCTCTTCTCGATCCGAGATAAGTGATTCACCCGACTAACTCTTAGTCGATCGCCTCGGTTAACACTTAACCGAGTCGTGCATGGCCATGCTTTCCGAATCATATCTCACGAGAGGGCCCAGAGAATATCTCTCCAAGTGGAGGGGCAAAATCCCATCTTGGTTATTCACATCACGTAGCTTGATTCTCAGTCGACCTGAACTCTGCCTTTATAACTGCCCAGTTACGGATCAGCGTTTGACAGAACCTAAGTCTGTGATCCTCAACTCGGACTATGCAATAACCTCAGGTCTAAGGATTACATTGATAGAGATATACAAATGAGAGCTAGTTCGTTGTACCTCAATATGGGTCAATCCGACTCGCTAAACTCTTTAGCCAAGTCTGTATAAGTTGGAATAGCATCTCCATGCCCATGACAAGTGGAACCGAGTCATCAAGCCAACTTTCACATTGGTCTAAGTTGTGTGTCCAGCACAACCTCAATGACCAAGGATATTTAGTACAAACAACATGAATGCATAGTTCCGCAACCAAATCACATATTCAATGATACACATCAGATGTTTATACAAGGACTACTTAATATCTTTATGAATACAATGGGAAATATCATCATACATGATTGCCTCTAGGGCATATTCCCAACACTTCGACTGTATGTACTTTCTAAGGGTACGAGATAAATGGGAATACATTTTACACGATAGGCCAAGATAAAAAGAGCACCAACCAAAATAGTGGTGTCCACTTCGATGCAGCAGAAGACAATGGGCGAAAGACCACATATTATGGGTTCATAGAGGAGATATGGGAACTTGACTATGGACCTAATTTTAAGGTCCCCTTATTTCGATGCAAATGGGTCAAGCTAACAGGAGGAGGGGTTGAGGTAGACAAGAAGTATGGAATGACAACAGTGGATCTCAACAATCTTATGAAGGTAGACAAGAACTTAGACGAACCATTCGTCTTAGCCAATGATGTGGCTCAGGTTTTCTATGTGAAGGACATGTCTACCAAACTAAAAAAAAGAAAAAAATAAGCAAATAGATACATCACACGACGAGCCAAAGCGTCACATAGTTCTTTCAGGGAAAAGAAACATCGCGGGAGTGGAGGACAAGACAGACATGTAAGAAGATTATAATAAGTTTGATGAAATTCCGCCCCTCAGAGTGAAGACTGACCCAACCATCCTGTTAAACGGTGTTGATACTCCATGGTTACGGCCGACGTGATCATAAGATTGACTATATGTATTAATTGAGCCATTTTTGGCACACATATGTATCTCAACATGGAAATCAATGTCATATTTCTTCTGTTAACAGTATATGTATTAAATGAGCCATTTTTCTTCCTGCCATTTCTTCCCGCCATTTTTCTTCCCTCCATTTTTTCCCGCCATTTTTCTTCCCGCTATTTTTCTTCCCGCCAGTTCTTCCCTCCAGCCATTTCTCACTATATATATATGTAGGGTTGGCCTCCATTGTCATTGCACATCTCTAGACTCATATCTGCAACCTCATCACTCTTTCCCATGGCTTCCACCGTAGCACTAACCCTCAGGGAGGCGGAGGCGCTTTGCGCCTCGAACTACCACTGCCCGTCGGGCTACTGTGTCCCCGTCGGCTAGATGCTGAGCGCCGGAGGCGTGCCGGTTACTCCTGTCCCTCTAGGTGTGGCGCGCCGGATGGCCATCATGAACCACTACTACTTCGATCTCACGCCGGAGCAGCGGAGGAATCCCAAATGGCATCCCGACTATTTCCCTACTTGGGAAGCCTTCTTCGGGGATCGGCGTGAGAGGGCGCTTGCCAGGCACGAGGAGGACGGTCCACCTCCTCCGAACTTCAACGAGGCTGGCCGTCGGCTATGGTGGCGCGGTCGGACTCTCCAAAGCGTCATGGCCTATGACACTGCCGCCGACTCTAACCCCCGTCTGCGCTACCCTCAAGTCCAGCCCACGCATACTCAGCCTTCATGGTTCAATTACGGCGACCCCAACGACGACAGCGACGATGGAGGCGGCGAGTACAACGACTAACGTGGCGAGTATTATAGGTGTAGGCAGAAGCATGACTGAATCACTCCAACATTCCAAAACAAGTTTGGCCGATTGTGACTTAATCTGGCCATGTATCTTAATTTTGAGTTCTTTTATGTATCTTAATTTTCAGTCGTGCTTTAGGTAACTTACTGTTAGTTGCATTCTGTATTTTAATTCCAGTTCTATCTCATTCACAAAATGACCTATCTCATTCGAGGTTTCTTGGCTTTCAGGTCAAATGACCAATGTTATGGCTAGAATCAAGGCATAGTTTGTGATAATGTGGCCATATTGTGCATACATGTGCATCATGGAATGACAAACAATGTTGCAAGAGGAAGTTTTCCTTTTTGTCGCACAAAAAAGGCATTTTCCATTTTCCGAGCATAAAAAACGGACGGTTTTGTGAAGCAACCACCAAATGGCTAATTCAAAAAACCACCACCACATTTTACAAAAATACTAGACCACCTTATATGGACAATGTACCAACAGGGGGATCTGAAACCTTTCCGTCCACCTCTGGTGAAAAAGACAAATTCCTGCCGAATCGGTAGGAAGTGGGTCAGATATGAACTACAGGTACATGCTACGATGCTCATGATTTTTTACAAAAATCATTTTTATGGTCACAATATGCTATTTTAGCAAAAATCCAATGAAAGTTGAGCGAGGCTTAGCCCCGAGCTAAGAATCTTCATGCCCGTTGTTCGACAAAGTTTGACGATAGTTTAAAACGGGGATAAAAAATTAAAAGAAGATCGGGTTAGATTCCTTTTTAGATGCTTAATATTTCTTATGTTCAAAGTTTTAGGGTTTGTCTATTTTATTTTTGTTTGAATTGAATAATCAAAATTTATATGTAAGTATTTAATCATTTTGAAAATTTTCATCTAAAGTAAATATAAAATGTTTTTATATGAATGGATAGATATTATTTTTCTGAAAATTATGATATATTATTCATATTTTTCTGAGTTGAAATGAAAAAGATATGAATTTTCTAAATTCATATCCTTTTTTAGAATTAAAAATGCCCCCACCCCTTTAATGCATGAAATAAATGCCCCCCTTTAACACCGGTTCCATCCACGAACCGGCGTTAAAGGAGGGGGGGCGCATTTATTTCGTTTCACGCCCGCACCCCCCTTTAACACCGGTTCGTGGCACGAACCGGTGTTAAAGGGGGGGGTGCGGGCGCGAAACGAATACCCCCCTTTAACACCGGTTCGTGCCATGAATCGGTGTTAAGGGGGGGGGGGGCGTTATAACGCGCGCCTTCCTCTCTTCCTTCTTCCCCCAGCCAGATCGAAAAGAGCGCTCGCAGAGGAAAGCAGAGGAGAGCCGCGCCGTCCAGCCCTCGCTGTCGCCGCCGTCGCCATCCCGTGGGAGCGCCGTCGCCCCCCTCGCCGCGCGCGAGCCGTCGCCGTACGTCCGTCGCCGTGTCCACGTACGCCCTCGCCGTCGCGCCCTCGCCGTACGTCATCGTCGCCCTCGCCGTCGTCGTCGCCCTCACCGTACGTATGTCGTCCACGCCCTATCCGCCCTCTCCCCCATCGAACTCGTGCCGAGCAGGGTGTTGGTGCATGCACCGGCGGCACGCGCCCTGCCCCGGTTCCTCATTGGCGCCCTGCCACCCCCACCGCCCACGGTGGCCAAGGGCCGTGACTCCGCCTCCTGAGACGCCGTCCAAGCCCCTGACGCCACCACCGGCAACCCCGTCCAAGCCCGTGACGCCGCCTCTCCACCGGCGAGACCGTCCAAGCACGCGCGTAGTTGTAGTACTTCTTCTCGGAGGTCCATGAGGCCACGGCGTCCGACGCGTCCCAGGCTATGCCGGCGGAGCCCCAGAAAATTTTCTCCCCGTACGGCCCGCCAGAGTGCTGGAGCTTGCAGTCGGCTTTACACACGTGTCATGGGGGCGCACGAAGTCCGACAGAGCGTTCTGCGCCGCGCACGGCGTGCCGACGGCCACAACCATGGCAAACGCGAGAGGGGCGGACGACAGAGAGGCGCTCCGTCGCGGGGTCGTATTTCCAAACCGAAGGGGTGTTGGAATTATGCCCTAGAGGCAATAATAAAGATGTTATTATTATAATTCTTGTTCATGATAAAGTTTATAATCCATGCTAGAATTGTATTAAGCGGAAACATTAATACTTGTGTGGTTTGTGAACAACACCGTGTCCCTAGTACGCCTCTAAGGACTAGCTCATTGATCAATGATGGTTAAGGTTTCCTAACCATAGACATGAGTTGTCAATTAATTATGAGATCATATCATTGGGAGAATGATATGATGGACAGACCCAAACTAAGCGAAGCAATTAGATCGTTTCATCGTGTTCATCTTTGCGAAGCTTTTCCTATGTCAAATATTGTATTCCTTAGACCATGAGATAATGCAACTCCCTGGTACCGGAAGAAAGCTTTGAGGTCATCAAACGTCATCCTATGAGAGGGTGATCATAAAGGTGTCTCTCAGGTGATCGGAAAGTATCTGTTGGGTTGTATGTATCGAGATGGAATTTGTCCCTCCCAAGTCAGAGAGATATACTTCGGGCCCACTCGGTAATCGATATCAACACCTCTTGCAAGCATGTGGTTAAGGAGTTAATCACAAAGTGATATCGGATTACGGAACGAGTAAAGTACTTGCTGTGAACGAGATTGAACTAGGTATGACGGTACCGACGATCGAATCTCGGGCAAGTAAAATATCGCGAGACGAAGGGAATATATATATGGGATTGATTGAATCCTGGCATCGTGGTTCATCCGATATGATCATCGATGAATGTGTGGGAGTCAATATGGGTGCCCAGACCCCGCTGTTGATTATTGATAGAAGATCATGTCTGCATATTCTCGAACCCGCAGGGTCACACACTTAACGTATCTCGACGCTAGGATAGATTGGATAATTGGTTTATGAATTTTTGTTCGGAGTCTCGGATGGGATCCGGGACATCACGAGAGGTTCCGGAATGGTCCGGAGAATAAGATTCATATAAGGCAGTGCAGTTTTTGGAGTTCGGAATTGTTCCGGGTTAATCGGTATTGTACCGGAAGCTTCTAGAACCTTCCGGAAGGGGACCAACGTGGCCCCACCTTCCGGGAGGGGGCATGGGCCTATGAGGGAGTGTCCTGGCCGCATTGGGCCAGGGGCATAAGGCCCCATAGGGCCCAGCCGATCCTAGAGAGTTTAAATCGTTTAAACTAGAGATAGGGTTTCTAGAAGAGGGGAGAGTCCATGCCCCCCACTCCTTATCCTTTGGGCTTGGGGGAGGGGCTAGGGCTGCGCCCCCTCCTCTATATAAAGAGGGGTGGGGGTGCACCAACCACACCTCTCCTCCAAACCCTAGCCGCCTTGCTAGCTTTCCTCTCTCCCTCCCGACTGTTTGTAGGCGAAGCCCTGCTGCAGAAATTCTCCATCATATACACCACGTCGTCGTGTTGTAGATCCAATCTATCTCTCCACCATACTTGCTGGTCCGAGGAAGGAGGAGACGTCGAGGTGCTGCACGTGTGCATCTCACGGAGGCACCGCCACTTGTGGTGCTAGATCGGATCGGATCGCGAGGAGGAGAAGCGAGTACGACTACATCACCCACGTTCCGGCGAACGTTCCGCTGTGCAAATCTTCAAGGGTATGAAGATCTAATCCAATCTCTCTCGTTGATTGCATCTCCTAGATTAGATCTTGGCTTTCCCTCTGTTTGCATCCGTAGAAAATTTTGATTTACTATGCCGCGAAACCCTTCAGTGGTATCACAGCTAGATCTATGCGTAGATGTGTTTCACGAGTAGAACGCAACATGGTTGTTGCGGGCGTTGATGTTTTCTGTTGCAAGCCTCTTGTTTGTGTTCTTCTTATGACGCGGGATAGTGAGATTGAAGCGGTCCAGGCCAACCTTACGCGACGTCGTTCGCGAGACCGGCTCCGCACTTGACGTGTGGCTTGTTCCACACATGCGGCTGGTGGATGTCAGTTTCTCTCACTATAGTTGTCATGGGATTAACACCGGAGTTTGGCAACCATAATATCACCGTTGTGGCTTTCCGTAGGTAAGAATCGTTCTTAGCATCTACTCCCATAAGCCACGTAAAACATGCAACAACAAAGTAGAGGCGTCTAACTTGTTTTTGCAGGGAGTGTTTTCTGTGATATGGTATGGCCCAAGATGTGATGTGTATATTGTATGCGATGATCATGTTTTGTAATGTTTCACGACTTGCATGTCGATGAGTACACAACCAGCAGGAGCCATATGGTTGTCTTTATAATTGTGTATGACCTGTGAGTCAACTTCTTATACGCCATGTAATAGCTTTACTTTATCGCTAAGTAGTTAGCAATAGTTGTAGTTGCTATTCGTGGTGGAGGCAATCATGGTGGAGTGATGGAGATCATGCCGGCACGCACAAGATGGAGATCATTGCGCGAGGATTGGCTATACCATGTCACATAAAGTTATATGCATGTGATGTTTATACTTTTATGTATCTTATTATGCTTAGATCGCGAAGGTAGCATTATAAGATGATTCCTCACTTAAAGATCAAGATAAAAACTGTGTTCTCACCAAGTATGCACCGTTGCGAAAGTTCGTCGTGTCCAAGCATCACGTGATGATCGGGTGCTATAGACACTACGCTCACATACAACGGGTGCAAGCCAGTTTTGCACACACAGAAATACTTGGGTCTAGCTTGACGAGCCTAGCATGTACAGACATGGCCTCGGAACACAAGAACCGAAAGGTTAAGCATGAGTCATATGAGTGATATGATCGACACTTTGTTGTCCACCATTGAAACCACATCTCTTCTCGTGATGATCGGATTAGGTGTGGTGAATTTGGATCGTGTTCACTAAACAACTTGAGGGATGTTGAATTTAGTGGGAGTTCATCTAGTAATTTGATTAAATTGAACTATTTATCATGAACATAGTCTAAATTGTACTTGCAAATACCGTAGATCACATGGCCAAGTCCAACTTCAACTTCAACGTTTTTGCTGAGAAGGAAAAGCTTCGAAACAATGGGTCTAACTTCACCAATTGGTTCCGCAATCTAAGAATCATTCTGTCTGGCGGACAAAAGGACTATGTCCTTGGGAAAGCGTTAGGTGACCCCCCTGCTGCAACTGCGCCGGCTGATGAGAAAGCTGTCTATCAGTCGCGCAAAGATGATTATGGTGTGATTAAGAGCACCATGTTGTTTGCTATGGAACCGGAGCTTCAAAATCGTTTTGAAGAGTATCCCGGGCCCTTCGAGATTCTCGAGGAGCTGAAAACCATGTTTCAGACTCAGGCCCGTTCTGAGAGACATGAGATCTCCGAGAAGTTCTTTAACTGCAAGATGGAGGAAGGGAGTTCCGTTAGTGAGCACGCCATAAAGATGTCGGGCTACACTCAACGTCTTGAGCAACTGGAATGCACGATTCCAGAGGAGCTCAAGATTGACAGGGTTCTGCAATCACTCCCTCCCAGCTACAAAATTTTTGTAGTGACTCATAATCAGATTGGTTCCACTGATACGATCACCGAGCTCTTCGCAAAGCTGAAGGCTGCAGAGGTGGACATCAAGAAGGATAATCATGTGTTGATGGTCAACAAGCCCTCCTTTAAGAAAGGTAAGGGAGCAAAGAAACCCTTCAAGAAGGGCGGCGGCAAGCGCAATGCCCCTGCTGAGAAGAAGCTCAAGTCTGGTCCTAAGCCCGACACTGAGTGCTTCTATTGCAAGGACAAGGGTCACTGGAAGCGCAACTGTCTGAAGTACTTAGCGGACAAGAAGGCTGGCACCATCAAAGGTATATTTGATATACATATTATTGATGTTTTCCTTACTAGCCCTCGTTGTAGTGCCTTGGTATTTGATACCGGTTCAGTTGCTAATATTTGTAACTCAAAACAGGAGCTACGGAATAGACGGCGGCTTGTGAGGGATGAGGTGACGATGCGCGTTGGCAACGGATCAAGAGTTGATGTGATGGCCGTCGGCACGCTCTCCTTAGTTTTTCCTTCGGGATTAGTTTTAAACCTTAATAAGTGTTATTATGTGCCTGCGTTGAGCATGAACATTATTTCTGGATCGTGTTTATTGCAAGACGGTTATTCATTTAAATCGGAGAATAATGGTTGTTCTATTTATATGAGTAACATCTTTTATGGTCATGCACCTCTTGTGAATGGTTTATTTCTTCTAAATCTCGAAAGGGATGAAACACACATCCATAACATTGAGGCTAAGAGATGCAAAGTAGATAGTGATAATACTACTTATTTGTGGCACTGTCGTCTAGGTCATATTGGTGTAAAGCGCATGAAGAAACTCCATTCTGATGGACTTTTGGAGTCTCTTGATTTTGAATCATTTGACACATGCGAACCATGCCTCATGGGCAAGATGATCAAAACCCCGTTCTCCGGTATGATGGAGCGAGCAACGGACTTGTTGGAAATCATACATACCGATGTATGCGGACCGATGAGTGTTTCGACGCGCGGTGGATATCGCTATTTCCTCACTTTTACCGATGACTTAAGTAGATATGGGTATATCTATTTAATGAAACATAAATCTGAAACATTTGAAAAGTTCAAGGAATTTCAGAATGAAGTGGAGAACCATCGTAACAGAAAGATTAAGTTTCTACGATCCGATCGTGGAGGTGAATATTTGAGTTATGATTTTCTCACGCATCTTAAAGCAAGTGGAATCGTTTCACAACTCACGCCACCCGGAACACCACAGCGCAATGGTGTGTCTGAACGCCGGAATCGAACCCTATTAGATATGGTCCGATCAATGATGTCTCTTACTGATTTGCCGTTATCATTTTGGGGTTATGCATTAGAAACCGCTGCATTCACTTTAAATAGGGCTCCATCTAAATCCGTTGAGACGACACCGTATGAACTGTGGTTTGGTGCTAAACCTAAGTTGTCGTTTCTTAAAGTTTGGGGATGCGAAGCTTACGTCAAGAAGTTGATGCCGGACAAGCTCGAACCCAAAGCGGAGAAATGCGTCTTCATAGGATACCCTAAGGAAACTATTGGGTATACCTTCTATCACAGAACCGAAGGCAAAGTGTTTGTCGCAAAGAACGGTTCCTTTCTTGAGAATGAGTTTCTCTCGAAAGAAGTGAGTGGGAGGAAAGTAGAGCTAGACGAGGTTATTGAACCTTCTCTTGAATTGGAGAGTAGCGCAACACCTGAAATTGTTCCAGTGCCGCCTGCACCAACAATAGAGGAAGCTAATGACAAGGATCATGAAGCTTCGGACGATGCTGCTACTGAACGTCGCAGGTCGACAAGGTCGCATGCCCCTCCTGAGTGGTACGGCAACCCTGTCTTGACTGTCTTGTTGGTAGAAGACAGTGAACCTACGAACTATGAGGAAGCGATGATGAGCCCAGACTCTGAGAAATGGCTGGAAGCCATGAAATCCGAATTGGGATCCATGAGCGAAAACCAAGTATGGACTTTGGTGGATCCTCCTAGCGACCGAAAGGCCGTTGAGTGCAAATGGATATTCAAGAAGAAAACGGACGCGGATGGTAATGTTACCGTCTATAAAGCACGACTTGTCGCAAAAGGTTTTCGACAAGTTCAAGGTGTTGACTACGATGAGACTTTATCTCCCGTAGCGATGTTTAAGTCCATTCGGATTTTATTAGCAATTGCTGCGTTTCATGATTATGAAATATGGCAGATGGATGTCAAGACTGCTTTCCTCAATGGGAACATTGATGAAGAGTTGTATATGATGCAACCCGAAGGTTTTGTCGATCCTAAGGATGCTAGTAAAGTATGCAAACTTCAGCGTTCCATTTATGGACTGAAGCAAGCATCTCGGAGTTGGAACCTTCGTTTTGATCAAGTGATCAAGAGTTTTGGATTTGTTCCAAATTGCTACGAAGCTTGTATCTACAAGAAAGTGAGTGGGAGCTCGGTGACGTTTCTGGTACTGTATGTGGATGACATATTGATTATAGGAAATGACATCAACATGCTTAACGATGTGAAGAGTTATTTGAACAAGTGTTTTTCAATGAAAGACCTAGGTGAAGCTGCTTGTATATTGGGCATTAAAATCTATAGAGATAGACAAAGACGCCTGATAGCTTTAAGCCAGAGTACATACCTAGACAAAGTTCTGAAAAGGTTCAGAATGGATAAGGCAAAGAAAGGTTCAGTGCCTATGTTGTCAGGTAAGATATTGAGCAAGGCTCAGTGTCCAGCTACGGTAAATGATAGGGAAGCTATGAGCAAAGTGCCTTATGCCTCGGCCATAGGTTCCATCATGTATGCCATGCTGTGTACTAGACCGGATGTGTCCAATGCTCTTAGTTTGACGAGCAGATATCAAAGTGATCCAGGAGTGGAACACTGGACAGCCGTGAAGAACATCCTAAAGTACCTAAATAGAACTAAAGAAATGTTCTTAGTCTATGGGGGTGATGAACAGCTTGTCGTAAAAGGTTACGTCGATGCTAGTTTCGACACCGACAAGGATGATTCCAAATCTCAGACAGGATACGTTTATATTTTGAATGGAGGAGCTGTGAGCTGGAGAAGCTGCAAGCAAAGCGTGATCGCGGGATCTACAGTGGAAGCGGAATACATGGCTGCTGCAGAAGCGTCAAGTGAAGGAGTTTGGATCAGAAACTTCATCACTAAGCTTGGCGTGGTTCCAAGTGCATTGGACCCACTGGAGATATTGTGTGACAACACTGGCGCCATAGCACTCGCTAAGGAACCAAGATATCATCCAAAGACCAAGCATATCAACCGCAAGTTTCATATAATCCGAGATTATATAGCAGATGGAGATCTGAAGATTAGCAAAGTACATACGGATCTGAATGTCGCAGATCCATTGACTAAACCTCTTCCACGTGTAAAACATGATCAACACCTTAGTGCCATGGGTGTGAGATTGTTGCCAGATGTAAACTAGATTATTGACTCTAGTGCAAGTGGGAGACTGTTGGAATTATGCCCTAGAGGCAATAATAAAGATGTTATTATTATAATTCTTGTTCATGATAAAGTTTATATTCCATGCTAGAATTGTATTAAGCGGAAACATTAATACTTGTGTGGTTTGTGAACAACACCGTGTCCCTCGTACGCCTCTAAGGACTAGCTCATTGATCAATGATGGTTAAGGTTTCCTAACCATAGACATGAGTTGTCAATTGATAATGAGATCATATCATTGGGAGAATGATATGATGGATAGACCCAAACTAAGCGAAGCAATTAGATCGTTTCATCGTGTTCATCTTTGCGAAGCTTTTCCTATGTCAAATATTGTATTCCTTAGACCATGAGATAATGCAACTCCCTGGTACCGGAAGAAAGCTTTGAGGTCATCAAACGTCATCCTATGAGAGGGTGATCATAAAGGTGTCTCTCAGGTGATCGGAAAGTATCTGTTGGGTTGTATGTATCGAGATGGAATTTGTCCCTCCCAAGTCGGAGAGATATACTTCGTGCCCACTCGGTAATCGATATCAACACCGCTTGCAAGCATGTGGTTAAGGAGTTAATCACAAAGTGATATCGGATTACGGAACGAGTAAAGTACTTGCTGTGAACGAGATTGAACTAGGTATGACGGTACCGACGATCGAATCTCGGGCAAGTAAAATATCGCGAGACGAAGGGAATATATATATGGGATTGATTGAATCCTGGCATCGTGGTTCATCCGATATGATCATCGATGAATGTGTGGGAGTCAATATGGGTGCCCAGACCCCGCTGTTGATTATTGATAGAAGATCATGTCTGCATATTCTCGAACCCGCAGGGTCACACACTTAACGTATCTCGACGCTAGGATAGATTGGATAATTGGTTTATGAATTTTTGTTCGGAGTCTCGTATGGGATCCGGGACATCACGAGAGGTTCCGGAATGGTCCGGAGAATAAGATTCATATAAGGCAGTGCAGTTTTTGGAGTTCGGAATTGTTCCGGGTTAATCGGTATTGTACCGGAAGCTTCTAGAACCTTCCAGAAGGGGACCAACGTGGCCCCACCTTCCGGGAGGGGGCATGGGCCTATGAGGGAGTGTCCTGGCCGCATTGGGCCAGGGGAACAAGGCCCCATAGGGCCCAGCCGATCCTAGAGAGTTTAAATCGTTTAAACTAGAGATAGGGTTTCTAGAAGAGGGGAGAGTCCATGCCCCCCACTCCTTATCCTTTGGGCTTGGGGGAGGGGCTAGGGCTGCGCCCCCCTCTATATAAAGAGGGGTGGGGGCACACCAACCACAACTCTCCTCCAAACCCTAGCCGCCTTGCTAGCTTTCCTCTCTCCCTCCCGACTGTTTGTAGGCGAAGCCCTGCTGCAGAAATTCTCCATCATATACACCACGCCGTCGTGTTGTAGATCCAATCTATCTCTCCACCATACTTGCTGGTCCGAGGAAGGAGGAGACGTCGAGGTGCTGCACGTGTTCATCTCACGGAGGCACCGCCACTTGTGGTGCTAGATCGGATCGGATCGCGAGGAGGAGAAGCGAGTACGACTACATCACCCACGTTCCGACGAACGTTCCGCTGTGCGAATCTTTAAGGGTATGAAGATCTAATCCAATCTCTCTCGTTGATTGCATCTCCTAGATTAGATCTTGGCTTTCCCTCTGTTCGCATCCGTAGAAATTTTTGATTTACTATGCCGCGAAACCCTTCAAGGGGTACCGGCGAATCGCAAATAAAATACCACTGGGCCAAAATTTGCAAATAAAATACCATTGAATTCAGTAGAACAAGTGGCATATGTGTATGTATATTTGTATGTGTATGTATATATGTATATTGTATTGTATGTGTATTGTATATGCATGTGTATATTTTGTGCCACGCCGACGACCACCGCCACCATTATGCCGTCGACTCTGACCTCCTCTGTCCTCGCTGAGCCCACGTCGTGCTGGTTCGAAAGCACACCCCCACGCATCCCGGCCCCGCTCTCGCCCTAGCGCCGCCACCTCTCATTGTCAATATAGCATTATAATAACCATTCTATGTTAATCAACTTTCATGACAAGTTAATTAGAAGAAGTAAATGTACCCTCTCATATGAATACGGGGTTTCTCCGAATTAGGGTTTGGAATGACCAAGCGTGTATTAGGGTTACATTTCAATACTTTTAACCTGTCATATTATCATCTTTGCTTGAGCATTTCAATAGATGTATTACTGATATTTGTGTGATCATATTTTGTTTTACAAACTATGGATCCACTCAGTAGAAACCTTGAAGATGAAGAAATAATGGAGAACATGATCCACGAGGACACCTCACAATATCTGAAATTGGAGGGACATGATGACAGCTCAAGTAGTCATGGACAAGATGACGACTCCGGTGAACGCAGTTTAGTGATTACAAAGTCTGTCGAGGTATATGCATGGATTAAGCCTCCGCTGACTTGCACCGATTGATTTGTATATATGTAAATGTATTAATTAACGCTTCTTTCTTCTTTTAGCCCTCTAGATCGACCAGCCAGCAACAATCTTCTTCTATGAAAAAGAGCAAGCGAGACGCGAGCCATCGGTTGAAAGATCGTGCAAAGTTCACGATCGAAGCAGTCTGTGTTGATGGCAGGCCGGTGGAGCCCAAGAAGGCCGCAGACAAATTTGTACGTCAGGCTGGAGTTCTTGTTATGGACCAAATCCCAATCATAATTGAAAATTGAAATAAGACAAAGAAGGGCGACGGTACCTTTGTCGATGAAAGATCCAAAGAAACGCTTTGGAATTCGCTATTGGTAAATTTCACCCTTCCGCCAGAGGAGGATGAAAACAAACCGGTTATAAAGGAAAAGGTCAAAGAGTGGACTCTAAAGAAGATAGCTGACGCTTTCCGCAACTGGAAGACAAAATTGAACAAATTTGTCAAAGCTCGCGAGACTCCAGATTTCGAAGACGCATATTATGTGAAGATAAGACCTCACTGGCCCGAATTTGTGGCATACAAGGAGTGAACACGCTGAGATGCATGTGAGATTAATGGGCTTATCCATTAAGGTGGCTGTCGGCTATGCCTTACCTCCTGTAGATGGTGGAACTTATCACTGCCGACCGATTCCAGATGGCTATGCTATTGTCGGGGTGGATGAGGTTGTGAAGGAATATGAGGAAGCACAGCTTGACCATGCTACAGGTGAAGGGGAAACTCAACTCAAATTTGCAGTGAAAACAACCATTCTTTGGAAGAAGGAACACATCATGCTTCCAAATTGGAGGCCACTGGCACCCCCGCCGTCTCCACAGCGTCAGCAGTCTGAGCCGCCTCAGCCGTCTCCAAGTCATCAGAATACTCCCCTGTCGTCTCCGGCGCTTCAGCCATCTCCTGCGCGGCAGCCATCTCCGGCGCTTCAGCCATCTCCTACGCGGCAGCCATCTCCGGTGCTTCAGCCATCTCCTGCGCGACAGCCATCTTCGGCGTGCCAGCCATCTCCTCAGCGTAAGCGGAAGAGCACTGCCACGAAGAGCATCAGTAGCACTGCCACGAAGAAATCCGCAGGAAACCGTACGCCAAAGAGTTCAAGAAACTACGTCCCGCAGCCTTCCGCCAAGCCATTGCCGGTTTTACCGTGGAATCGCAGCGACGAGGAGACCAATAGGATCTCGAAAGAAGAGGTCAAGAAATTCTTTGCACCTAGACGGGCCGAGCCAAAGGAGAAAATAGATCCGGCGGTGGTGGAGAAGTTTTACAATAATCTTTTGAAACCTGAAACCCCACTTGTGACGGACTACGAGCGCCAGATTTTGAAGGGGGATGCAAGGCGGAGGGAGACTAAAAGTAGCAGTTGTGCGACACCCCAGAAAAAAGTTCCCATGCTCGAAGAGCAGGAAAAGCAATCATGCGCCCCGCTCCAAGTGTTCGACACACAGAACGCTCCTCCTGTAAATTATTACGAGGCAGAGCTACAAAGAAAGGCAAATGAGATGGGGATGACTTACATTGCATACTTGAACCTCATGGGAGACAACATTCCCACAGGCGATGTCAACGCCATACAGCCATGGAAGTATGGGAAGAATCTCGTCAAGAAAGAGGAGCTCAAGAATCTACCAACAAAGATGCGAAGATTGCACAAGTGGTACCTTGATTTCTGCAAGACGAGAAAGGAATAATGGATCACTACGCATATAAGAGATCAGATTTTCTTGTGCGGAGACGACGAGATCGACTTCAACATTCAAGACTTGAATTTTCTATTCAATCAGAAGGAACTCAACAAAGCTGCCATCAGCCTTTATTATGTGTAAGTACTATTTCTGTAATTTCTATCTCATCTCATTCACTTCATTAATTGCATGTATATATATATATGCTCACCATATATGTATATACTATTATGCAGGAAAAAGGTTATGGAATGCATGAAAGGAGGCCCTTTTGACATTGGGTTCGTTGACCCAAATAGAGTTCAGGAAGAAGTGGTAAGAACCAAACCCGGGCAAACGGAAGATTACTTGCTAAGGTCTTTACTGAGACAACAAACCAAAAGGAAAATACTATTGCCTTACAACTTCTCGTGAGTACTGTTACCCTCTCTTGTGCACATTCTGTTTCAGCTTACTCGATGTTAAGTGTAACTGATGATGAGTTATGTGTGCGTAGGTTTCACTTTATTCTGCTAGTCATTCAACCTGACTCAGGAAAAGTCCTTGTCATGGACTCGTTACGAAAATAAAAAGAGCTATGGGCAGACTTTAGAGAGATGCTCCAGAGGTAATTTCAATCATATTATCGCACTAGATCGGCAACTTTCGTGACAACAAGTAATTAATTACTCCTTTATCCATTTTATTTGTCGGACAGGGTTTGGAAAAGGTTCACGGGCAGGGCTGTGGGTGAATGGTCAGAAGAACTAAAATTTGTAGACCAAAATGTAAGTAATACTAGCTAGCTAGGTCTGCGTATCTCTTTGATTCTGCTTCCAATTCCATTATATCATGCTTTATTGATTATTATTTTGATTGAACTCTCTATTCTTGTAAAGTGCGCGTATCAGGGACCCGGCAATAACTTATGTGGATACTATGTTTGCGAGTTCATTCGCAACACGATATCTGCGACGGGCCAAGCCGCACTAGAACAACTTAGAGTAAGTAAACAAAGTACACAACATTATTTATTACCATCAATTGTGTTGAGTTTTATTCTTATATATATATTGACCCCATTCTTCATATATATTTAGATCGAACGGATGCGGGACCAACTCCTACCATTTGACCGCATACGAGCCATTCAAGAGGAATTGGCGGGGTTCATACTTGATGAGGTCATCATGCCTGGCGGAGAACTCTTTAGATATCCAAAAACTCTTTAGATGATTGAACGTGTTTGTCTTGTACTTGATGCTTCAACGCTTACGGAGAATACCACACAATGGCGATGTTTGTGTATAATAATAGTTGCTTCATTATTCATGTACTCGTATGTACCGACGACGATGTATGTGTATATACCGCTCCCGATCGATTTCCCCCTCCCCCCTCCCCGTACCCTCCGCGCCACAGAAATACGCCCAGAACGGGGCGGCGGCTGAACTCTGCCGCGGCAGAGATTTAGGTCGTTTTCCTGCCGCGGCAGAGATTTATCTCTTTCTCCTGCCGCGGCACAGAACCTTTAACACCGGTTCGTGTTACGAACCAGTGTTAAAGGGGGGGGGGGGCTGAGCGCTGCGGCAGCCCCACGTGCGCCACCCTTTAACACCGGTTCATATAAGAACCGGTGTTAAAAGGGGGGCCTCTAACACCGAACCCTCAACAGCGGTTCTACAACCGCTGTTAGAGGGCCTTAGGAACCGGTGTTAAAGACCCCCGTCTGCACTAGTGACCCGTCCAAAACCAGCATACCGAACATTGTGTGGCGTGTTTCAGCATTTTACGATGGCATTGGCCCGGTGAATTACACGAAAAAACCTTTCAAACCCGTCCTGCCGAAGGAGGCCTCAAGTGTTAGTGTTCAAAGGTGGTTGAATATAATTGACGTGTGATAAGCTCGGGAAGCCACTGAATTTCCCGTTTTACTCGAGAGTGTTCTAGGATGACTGAATTTCGAATGAAGCAAAGTAAAGCGTGCATAAATTCCTATCATATACACTCGCGTGTTCTCGAAATGACTTGCCGATACCAGGTGCGCTTTAACCGAGTATGGTCTGTGTTTGAAGGAGGACAGCATCGGTTCATGAAGTAGGTGCGCTTTAACCGAGTATAGTGCGGCATACGACCTAGCGTTTCTTCTCTCTAAACGGATCAGCGTACGACATGCTAGCACACACAAGTCAGGTTCTAAATCACGCTCGTATATCTTGCATGCAAGTGTAAGAGTTAATATGCAATACCAACCATTTCATGTCCCTCTAATGAAGAACATTCAAGTGCGGAAACAGAGCCATGTTGTGTCCTGTGGGCAATGGTTGTTGCAGATTTTTAAATATACACACGTGTAGTAGTACCTACAAATAGACTTATATATAGGTTCTGAACTTGTGATACACCCTGCAAGTTTTATGTATGTTCTGGTCACGATGGACCGTTCGTAAATTTGAAGGTCATCTCCAGGGCATTGACATTTTATCCACGGCTCCACGCCGTTATGTCTTTGAGTTATATATGGTTGTTGCAGATCTAAATGTATACATGTGTAGTAATATCTAGCAAACAGACTTATATATAGGCAGGGTTGCGAATTTGTGATACACACTGCAAGTTTTATGTATGTTCTCGTCATGACAAATCTTTGGGTAAATCTGAAAGTTATATGCGGTGCATTGTCATTTTATCCATGTTGATATTAGGCTACTTAGGCTTGGGATGCATGTGGAAATTCGACCTCTGTGGCCTATCTCAGCCTAGGAACTGCAAGGAACCAGCTATAGTAGTTAATGGAAGGAAGCTAGCCTCCTCCTTCCTCCCCCGGTGCCTAATTCGGATCCACTGTGATGTACGATTCATTTCAGTTTTTGCTGCTCACATGCCCCTTCATTGCATTGTGTTGTACTGTACTTTTCTGTAGTGAGCGGTTTCCTTGTCATGGCAAAATTGAGTTATGAAATGTATGGCATAAGAGTGATAAAATAAACTGGATAATGTAAAGAAAACTGATAATTTATTTGACATCATCATCATGGCAACGACGAGCGAATTACTCAGGATCTAGGGTCAGTAAATTCTAGTCTCAAATCAGTGATCTTTTTATGTTGGAATTTGGAAGTCCTTCACACACAATAATTAGTTTTTATAATGGACGCTTTATTACTTGAAAGGTTTAATCATCACACGCAGTCTTTGCATATTTAGGATGCACACAGCTGCCAACAGTTCAAACATCATCAAAAGGGAAAAGAAACTGGTGTAAACTCAATAAAAGTCATGCTTTCTGCCTCGGTCCCCCACCTCTGCGTTGGCATCGATGTCTTATCTGGCCATTTATCATCTAGCAATTGACCCTTAAGCCCACCTTCTTTTCCGCGTGGCATCAGATTCACCCCATATTACTCGTTTGTCCATCTGTAAATACGTACACGTGTACTTCGTCTATACAGGGAGACGTGAGCGGTGCGATCCCAGACCGAGGCATTTACCCGCATCGAGCTCGCCTACCACGCCGTCAATCTCGTGATGGGCCACCACGTCCCGCGTTGCGTCGAGTTCCTCGTCAGTGAACGGCCGCCCTTCGGCACCGGCAAGCCCGACGACCGCATGGTCGGATAATCGGGCGACACGGTCGCCGCTGCCAACGACCACATCTTCAGGTCTGATCGGTTGGTACCAGGTCCAAGTCAGCTCACTGTTTCCAATTCGGGCCCTGTACATACACATATCAGTTGATCGATCTGCCTTTTAATTCATGTCCCGTACGTACACATATCAGCTGATCGATCTGCCTTTTAATTCATGTCCCGTACGTACACATATCAGCTAATCGATCTGCCTTTTAATTCATGTCCCGTACGTACACATATCAGCTGATTGATCTGCTTTTTTTCCCCACTAGAGTACAACTATATAAGTGGACAATATGAGACTCTTCAGCCCGCTCACAATCCACCCACAACCCATCCGCCAACTAATCTACCAAAACTTCCCTTTAGGGTGGGGTACTGAAGCAAGCCTCAAAAGTCATAACAAAATGCCTAAGGGGATGGAGGGCCGATCCTAAGATCACGTAGCCACCCATGATGGAAAAAATATCCTTACTGTATCCTCCAAGCATGTACAGACCTCTATAAACAGGTCACAAAACTCCAAACAATGAAAAGACGACCATAAATGGAGCATTGTTGTGCATCGGTAGATAATTTGCATAAATGAAGATATTTTATCATTAAAAACCTTATTATTTTTATATAGCTATAGCGACCAAATAACGTCAAGGCGCTCCCACCATAACGAGGATCCCAAACCTATACTCAATCCCATGTAGCCAATTGCCAAACTAGTTTGCAACCCTACTAGGAGGATAAAGAATATAAGCTAATTGGATGGCAGACCATATAAAACGAGCAAATTTTTACAGGAAAAATAAATGTTTAATTGTTTCATCATGTTGACAAAATACACATTATTTACTTGCATGCCAATTCCTTTTACCAGGGTTGTCTATAGTAAGGATAACCCCTCGACACAGATATTATGTGAATACCTTGGTCTTTAGTGGTCCCTTCATCTTCTAGATTTGTTTTGTTATTATCAGACTAACAAATCCGGTTGGAATAATATTCTATACATAGAATCTACAGAGAATTTACCATTCTCGTGTAATGTCCATTGAAACTCATCAGTACCATCTAACAATTGCGCCATGGTTAAAAGTTGTAATAGAACGTTCCATGGTTAACAATTGCGCCATGATTTGGATATGGTTGCTTCGATTCATGTCACATTGATTATTCAGTCTGACCGTCATCGTCCGGCAAGACTATATTCCCGTGTTAACTCGAGAGTGTTCTAGGATGACTGAATTTCGAATGAAGCAAAGTAAAGCGTGCATACATCCTTATCATATATACTCGCGTGTTCTCGAAATGACTTGCCGATATTTAACCGAGTATGGTCTGTGTTTGAAGGAGGACAACATCGGTCCATGAAGTAGCTAGGTGTCACCGGAAACAAGCTGCATACGACCTAGCGTTTCTTCTCTCTAAAAGGATCAGCATACGACATGCTAGCACACAAGTCAGGTTTCAGGATCACGCTCGTATATCTCACATGTAAGTAAGAGTTAATATGCAATGCCATTCATTTATTGTCCCTCTTAATGGAAAACATTCATGTGCGGAAACAGAGCCATGTTGTGTCCTCTGAGCAATGGTTGTTGCATATGCAAATTTATACATGTGTAGTAGTACCTAGCAAATAGACATATATAGGTTGAGATACACGCTGCAAGTTTTATGTATGTTCTGGTCATGATGAATCGTTTGTAAATTTGAAGGTCATATCCAGGACATTGACATTTTATCCATGTTGATATTGGGCTGCATAGGCATGGGATGCAAGGGGAAATTCGA
The DNA here is from genome assembly GCA_916181665.1 of Avena sativa. Classification (NCBI taxonomy): domain Eukaryota; kingdom Viridiplantae; phylum Streptophyta; class Magnoliopsida; order Poales; family Poaceae; genus Avena; species Avena sativa. Next base: position 435,300,311 of record OV702280.1, read on the forward strand.
GCTATGTGGCTTGTTTGAGCCGAAGAACTCCAGGGAACCAACCATAGTAAGTTGATAGCGGGCATCTGGCATCCTCACTCCTCCCCCCAGTGCCTCAATATGATCCAGTGTGATCCATCATTCATTTCAGTTCTTGCTGCTCAGATACGCTTATTGCATTGTGCGAGTAAATTACAAAAAACCATCACAATTGGGACAAGGGTAACAACCCTTCACAAAAAAACCACCGAAAAACATGCATTTTGATGGGTGTTTGTTATCCTGGCCCCAATTGTGGTGGTTTTTTGTAATTTACTCTGCATTGTGCTGTACTGTACCAGTATGTGCTGAGCTGTATCAGGTTAACAGTGTTGTAGGTGAGGTACTTGGCCTCTTCGTCTACTCTTGATTCTCGTCGCTTCATTAAGCACTATAGATCCACTCGTGCAACTTCTTCAGGCCTCGTTCGGCACGCGTGGATTAGCATGTCTTTCCGAGTGTTTTTAGAAATGTTTTGGGTGAGGCAGTGGATTACCAAACAATATGCCGTCAATCTCACTACGTCCTGCTGTCGGCTGTCCCCTGGAATGCGAAGACGATGGCCCGACGATGAGCCCCGGCCTCGGTCTAATCGAAGCAACCAGACCTACGGAAAGAGATTCAAGCGATAAAAATCACGGAGCAGTGAGATTCGAGCGACAAAAAAGAGAGACATAGGTGGGGCGTCTGCGATCCCGGTCGACCCGACATGTATATCAGCGTATCGGGGTGGATTTATGGGCTCGACCCGTCCAAAACCATCATACCGAACAATGCGTGCAGTGTTTCAGCATGTTACGATGGCATTGGCCCGGTAAATTACACGAAAAAACCTTTCAAACCCGTCCCGCCGAAGGAGGCCTCAAGTTTCAGTTCTCTAAGGTGGTTGAATAATTGACGAACCGATCATGTTTACAATCTGCTAAGGTCATGGGCTAATTCTTACTTGATCAAATTCAGTTCTTGCTGGTCATAATTAAGCATTGCACGTATAGTATGGACATTTACTTTAAATTGAGAGACCGCCTATTTCGAACATGAAAGAAAGAACAAAGACTTGCCTTTGAGATTCCTTTTTTCTTCGAGAACCCGTAACGTACTTGCGCGTTTTTGTATTAAGTTGACAAGAACTCTATAGAATGGCTATAACACCACACTAGCCTTTTGGCTTACAACACACTCCACACTCCAACCAAGAATGGCTAGAGCCAGGGCAAAGAACCCCAAACCGTGTCACAGCCAACGCCAAACACCACCAAAGACGACCAAATCGCCAAGGGTGCCCAGGCCAACGCACCACTACATACGCCTAGAAGATGAAGCGAGCGAGTGGTAGGGACTGGCCGCACTTGGGAAGGAGTTGACAAGAGAGTGCCCACGATGCTGTACATAGCCCCCGGAGACTCACACCTGCAGTAGTTCTCAACACCAGCTAGTCCACCTTCAGCGAGTGCCACCATGGGGATACCCCTTGTAGCCAAAGCAGCGCTTTCAAGAAGAGAGACGGCGTAGGACGTCGCCACTACCCGGTCCGGCGAAGCAGACCTAGGGTTTCTCCTGGAACGAGGGAGGGGGACGATTAGACCCATGAACACGCCTCCACGGAGGAAGTGGGTGGTCAGCATCGGAAACACCGAGCTGGGTTTTCACCCGGGCCTTCACATCTAGAAGATCCGGACGATCTTATGTTGTTATATTTTGTTTCATCTTGGAGTACAAGATTTGACCACCACCAACAGAACCGGTCATATGGATAATGGATACAAGAAACAAAGTGACCCGATGATATATACTAACATTGGAGGTTGGTCCAGTGGTCCAGGTCAGACTGAAACCGCATTTGGAAACAAGCCGCCATCTTCATCTTACATGTTAGGAATAATCTTGTCCTGGATGTGTTCCTGGTCAGGTCGTGTGTGTCACATGAGTTAGTTTTGGTTAGTAGCATGCAGTAGGGAGGGCCGTTTAGAGTTGTTGGCGTTGCCGCTTCAAACGCGTATGTGCGCTTTGTGCGTGCGGCCGGAACGAGCGGATCGTGGATGCGTTAGAGCGCGTCGTGTGCGAGGGCAAGAGCGTCGTATGTGTTGCTCTGCCTATAAAGCTCTCTCTGTACTGCTTGTAAGCCGATTGAGTCAGCTGAAAGTGAAAAAGACTAGGGCGTATGAGCGCCCACGGCGTGCGTGCGTGCGCTGGCCGGAAAAAATCCTACTGTCTCCATTAGCTCCTCTTCTACCTCAGTCTGTGCGTGAGAGAAAGAGGGCAGCGGCGTTTGTCGCCGGAGGGCTGGTTTCGGCGTGTGTCGCCAAGGCCAGCCCCAACATTACAAACCAATGTTTTCAAAGAGAAGATAACCTTGGCTCATGGACCTTTATCCTGAAGGTCTAAAGAGCAACATCCACCTCGGGTTGATAGCCCTCTGACTGCCGCCGCCGAGCACCACTCATTGACGCAATCACAGCGCCAAGGCAAGAGTGAGAAACTTAATTGCCTTGGCTAAGACAAGAAAAGAGAATGCCGTGGTGAGAAAAACAAGGACTGCTCCCACGTCGCAACCATGGTGAGGTGGGAGCAGGAGACGGCACGAGGAGATACCCTAGGGCCTGGGTCGCACTGGTGAGGGACTGTTCAAGATGAAGGAATAAAAGTATCACTGGGAAGAATCCTGTTATATCACATCGTGATGAGTAGACTAGGAGCAAACTCTGTCTCTCTGTGTGTGCGCGCGCGCGTGCGTGTGTGTGTGTCACTGATTATCTTGGATGAGTGGAAATTTTAGTACTGTACCAATTAATTTTCTTTCTGGAACTGGGATTTGGGAGTGTCCTTGTCGTCCCCTATTTTTTCTGCCACAGTGTGCTAGTTGTTGCGAGAGACCGAGCCACATGAGATGAGACATAAGCTGCTTGCTGAATGCTGGCACCTCGGAGTTAGTATGAAATCGAAACGAATAGATATACTTGCTTCGATCATGGCACACTGATTGTGCAGTCTGACCGTCATCGGCATGACTATATTATTCCGTGTTAACTCGAGAATGTTCTAGGATGATTGAATTTCGAATGAAGCAAAGTATAGCGTACATAGATCACTACAGGAATGGACGGATACGCCAACGGCCGGACGCTACGCCGACGGTAAACGTCAGGGGCCATGGGCGTAAAATTGCCCTCTCGATGTAGCCTATGCTACGCCGACGGCTGCCATCGGAGTAGCTATTTTTCTTTTTACCTCATTAAACTTTGAAAAGTCATAACTAAATAATTCTAATTTGAAAAAATACAAATAATATATCAAAATTTGTAGAAAAATAGATCTATCTATCTACACTCAAATATTACACATTTATAAATAAAAATTAAGTAAAACATAAAACGTTAAATATAGTTTAAAACGGGCATAAGAAATTCAAAAACGATCCAAATAATGCGAAACCTTGGCGTGGTGTCATATTATGTGACATAGTTAGAAGGAAAAGTATCAAACTTGGTATATTGATTATGTCTAAAAAACCCTTCACAAAATGACCTATCTCATTCGATGTTTCCTGACTTTCGGGTCAAATGACCAATGTTATGGCTAGAATCAAGTCATAGTTTGTGATAATGTGTCCATATTGTGCATACATGAGCATCATGGGACGGCGAACAATGTTGCGGAGGAACTTTTCCTTTTCGTCGCACCAAAAAGCCATTTTCCATTTTCCGAGTGCAAAAAATGGACGGTTTTGTGAAACAACCACCAAATGGCTATTTCAAAATGCTACCACCATATTTTCCAAAATACTATACCACCTTACATGGACATGTCCTAACGGGGTTCTCAAATCTTTACGTATATCCTTGGTGAAAAAGACAAATTCCTGCCGAATCGATAGGAAGTGAGTCAGATATGAACTATAGGTATATGATCTGATGCTCATGATTTTTTACAAAATCATTTTTAGGTTCACAATATTTTATTTTATCAGATATCCACTTCAAGTTTATCGAGGCTCAGCCCCGAGCTAAGAATCTTCATGCCCGTTGTTCGACAAAGTTCGACGATAGTTTAAAACAGGCATAAGAAATTCAAAAAAGATCCAAACAATGTGAAACCTTCGCCGGTGTTATATTATAGGACATAGTTACAAGAAAAAATATCAAAATTGGTATATTGACTATGTCTAAAAAACCTTCACAAAATGACCTATCTTATTCGAGGTTTTTTGGCTTTCGGGTCAAATGACCAATGTTATGGCTAGAATTAAGGCACAAGTTGTGATAATGTGTCCATATTATATATACATGTGCATCATGGGATGGCGAACAATGTTGCAAGAGGAAGTTTTCCTTCTATTCATACCAAAAAGCTATTTTTCATTTTCCGAGTGCAAAAAACGGACGGTTTTGTGAAGCAGCCACCAAATGGCTATTTCAAAATGCTACCACCAAATTTTTTCAAAATACTATACCACCTTACATGGACAATTTTCAAATAGGAGGATCTCAAACCTTTCCATCTATCTCTGGTGAAAAAGACAAATTCCTGCCGAATCGGTAGGAAGTGGGTCAGATATGAACTATAGGTACATGATCTAATGTTCATAATTTTTTTACAAAAATCATTTTTAGGTTCACAATATGCTATTTCATCAGAGATCCACTTTAAGTTTATCGAGGCTCAGCCCCGAGCTAAGAATCTTCATGCCTGCCGTTTGACAATGTTTGACGATAGTTTAAAACAGACATAAGAAATTCAAAAACGATCCAAACAATGTGTAACCTTCGCGTTGTGTCATATTATGTGACATAGTTACAAGGAAACATATCAAACTTGGTATATCGACTATGTCTAAACAAAACCTTCATAAAATGACCTATCTCATTCGAGGTTTCTTGGCTTTCAGGTAAAATGACCAATGTTATGGCTAGAATCAAGGCATAGTTTGTGATAATGTGTCCATATTGTGCATACATGTGCATCATGGGATGGCGAACAATGTTGCAGGAGGAAGTTTTCCTTTTCTTCGCACCAAAAAGCCATTTTCCATTTTCTGAATGCAAAAATAGGACGGTTTTGTGAAGCAACCACCAAATGGCTATTTCAAAATGCTACCGCCACATTTTTCCAAAATACTATACCACCTTACTGTAGGGGTTCATAGCATGAAAAATGATGACTCATTGGTGGCGCCAGAGAACTTGGTGCTTGATGTGGAGTCTTGTTGGGAACTCTAAGAGCAAGGTGTCAAGCAACACAGCAGCAAGTTTTTCCTCAATAGAGACCGAGGTTATCGAACCATAAGAAGGAAGGAAATGTCAAACAGGTGTTGCAAGCAATGCGGAGACCTGCACAACACAAACTCAAGGCTTTGCCCCAACGAATCAGTGAGGTTGTCAAGCTCACCTGTTTGTTGTAACAAAGGATTAAACATATGGTGTGGAAGGTAATGGTTTGCAGCAAGTAAACAAGTAACAGTGGAAGATGTATCAATGGTAAAGATTGGACCGGGGTCCATAGTTCACTAGAGGTGCTCTCCTGAGATAAAAAACATAGCATGAAGGGTAAACAAATTACAGCAGGGAAATTGACAGGAACTGAGCAAGGCATAACAATAAAATTACTAGTCAGAAAGATCCTATGAGATTCGATTGGGCAATACAACAAGATACACAGACTGCCATCCAGTTGCATCTATGACTAGAAGTCTACCTTTAGGTTATCATCCAAACCCCCTCCAGTATTAAGTTGCAAGCAACAGACAACTGCTTTAAGCAAAGTGTGTAAGGTAAACAGTCCACATATTCCATAAACAAGAGACCATTGTTTTCTTCCTAGTGGCAACAACACATCTACAACCGAAGAGATTTCTGTCACTTCCCTTGGAAACTAGAGGCATGAACCCACTATCGAGCATAAATACCCCCTCTTGGAGTCACTAGCAACTACTTGGCCAAGATAGCTACTAACAACGGAGAGCATGCAAGATCACAAACAACACCGACATGATAGAATCATAAAGACAAAACCATTAATCAAACCAATATAATAATCTCAATATTCATCGGATCCCCACAAACACAACATGCATAATTACAAATATATTAGATCTTTATCATGAATGGAGCTCACGAGATCTATACATGAAAGCACAAAGAAGGAGATACAACCATCTATCTACTACATGGACCCATAGTCTAAGGTGGAACTAATCAATTTTCTTTCTGGATTTGGGATTGGGAGTGTCCTTGTCGTCCCCTATTTTTTCTACCAGTGTGCTAGTTGTTGCGAGAGACCGAGCCACATGAGATGAGACATAAGCTGCTTGATGAATGCTAGCACCGCAGTTAGTATGGAATCAAAACGAATAGATATGCTTGCTTCGATCATCATGGCACACTGATTGTGTAGTCTGACCGTCATCGGCATGACTATATTCCGTGTTAACTCGAGAGTGTTCTAGGATGATTGAATTTTGAATGGAGCAAAGCATAGCGTTTAGTAAATGACGCTGGAGGTCACTGAACTTGTTTCGCATTGCATTTAAGTCACACATCTTATAAACTGAACTAACCGATCACGCAACTTGTAATCGCATGCACCCGTGGTCACAAAACGGTCAGCCGGCCAGTTTAAAAAAAAGACGATGACGTTGCACGTGATGGTCACGGTAGCCAGTATTTTTTGGCAAAAAACACCTCAAGTTTCTTGTTTGTTACAGCACCTTGCCCATCTGCCAGTGGACCCCACCTGTCAGTGGATGAGGAAGTAATTAAAATTATAAGTATACATGCAAATCCAGAGATTCGAACACAAGACCTTGTAATAGTAGATGAAGCTTCCACGCTAAGACATTACAGCCAGAACAATTCCTTGTCTATTGTACAGGAGTTATAAAATGTCATTTTAATATATGATAGGTCAAGCTTAATCCAAACTTTTGACTCACGGTGTCTTGCATTAAGAAATTTATTCAAAAATCAGATACACATACATTAAGTAAAGAACACGAAAGCAATACGTCAGTTGTTGGCCCAAGGTCATCGTTAGAAATTCCGAGCTAAATTTCTAGGTACAATATAGGATAGAAAACAAAAGTTGTGATGGCAGAGTCGCATTGTATGTTAATGTAATGTCCTCAATAAAAACAATTTATATGATCCGTGCTCTATTGGCTGGCGTGGGTGTTCAACGCCCATAGATTGGTCCCTTGTTCGATTCCCACCTCAGCTTAATTTTATTGTAAATTACTCCTTCCTTTACTGACTAGTGGGCCTGCATAATATAAAGATTTTATTTTAAAAATTAGGGGTAAGTAATGTGGTGACATAATCAATCCGTAACTAAAGGATAAATAATATGGTCACAGGTGGGGTGCACTGACAATGGGCCCATGTATGTCTGGTTTTTTAAAAACCACTAGGCTGACCCTTTTTGTGATCACGGATGCACTGACAATGGGCCCATGTATGACCGGTTTTTTAAAAACCACTAGGCTGACCGTTTTTGTGACCACGGGTGCACGCGGTTACAAGTTGTGTGACCGATTAGTTCAGTTTTTAAGATGTGTGACTTAAGTGCACATGCGGAACAAGTTCAATAACCCCTAGTGTCATTTACTCATAGCGTTTTAACCGAGTATGTTTGTGTTTGAAGGAGGACATCATTGGTCCATGCAGCAGCTGCCAACAGAAACAAGCTCCATCCGAGACCTAGTGTTTTTTTTCTCTCTCCAAACACCAGCGCACGGCATGCTAGCACACAAGTCAGGTTCCAGAATCACGCCCGTATATCTTGCATGTAAAGTAAGCGTTGATATGCAATACCAACCATTTCATGTCCATCGGAAGAAAACATTCATGCGCAGAAACAGATCCACGGCTCCACGCTATATATGGTTGTTGCAGATCTAAATGTATACATGTGTAGTAATATCTAGCAAACAGACTTATATATAGTCAGGGTTACGAATTTGTGATACACAGTGCAAATTTTATGTATGTTCTGGTCATGAAAAATCTTTGGGTAAATCTGAAAGTCATATGTGGTGCATTGTCATTTTATCCATGTTGATATTAGGCTACATAGGCTTGGGATGCATCTGGAAATTCGACCTTTGTGGCCTATATCAGCCTACGAACTGCAGGGAACCAACTATAGTAGTTGATGGCAGGAAGCTAGCCTCCTCCTCCCTCCCCCAGTTTCTGATTCGGATCCACTGTGATGTAGGATTCATTTCAGTTTTTGCTGCTCACATGCCCTTCCATTGCATTGTGTCCTACTGTACTTTTCTGTACCGAGCGGTTTCCTCAAAATCACAAAATTGAGTTATGAAATGTATGACATGCGAGTGATAAAATAATCTTGATAATGTAATGAAAACCGATAATTTATTTGACATCATCATCATGGCAACGACGAGCGAAATACTTAGGATCTAGAGTGAGTAAATTCTAGTTCCAGTTCAGTGACCTTTTTATGTTGGAATTTGAAAGTCCTTCACACACAATAATTATTTTTTATAATGGATGCTTTATTACTTGAAAGTTTTAATCATGACACCAGTCTTTGCATATTTAGGATACACACCGCCAACAGTTCAAACATCATCAAAAGGGAAAAGAAGCTGGCGTAAACACAAGAAAAGTCATAACAAAACGCCTAAGGGGATGGAGGGCCGATCCTAAGATCACGTAGCCACCCATGATGGAAAAAAATATCCCTCACTGTATCCTCTAAGCGTTTACAAACCTCCATAAACAGGTTACAAAACTCCAAACAATAAAAAGACGACCATAAATGGAGCGTAGTTGTGCATCGGTAGATAATTTGCATAAACGAAAATATTTTATCATTAAAAATCTTGTCATTTCTATATAGCTATAGCAACCAAATAACGTCAAGTGCTCCCACTATAACGAGGATCCCAAAACTATACTCAATCCCATGTAGCCAATTGCCAAACTAGTTTGCAGTGCTACTAGGAGGGTAAAGAATAGAAGCTAATTTGGATGGCAGACCATATAGAACGGACAAATTTTCACAGAAAAATAAATGTTTAATTGTTTCATCATGTTGACAAAATACACATTGTTTACTTTCAAGTCAATTCCTTTTAATAGGGTTGTCTATAGTAAGGATAACCCTCGACACAGATATCATGTGAATATGTTGGTCTTTAGTGGTACCTTCATCTTCCTGATTTGTTTTGTTATTATCACTGACAAATCCGGTTGGAATAATACTCTATACATAGAATCTACAGAGAATTTACCATTTTCGTGTAAAGTCCATTGAAACTCATCAGTGCCATCTAACAATTGCTCCATGGTTAAAAGTTGTAATAGAACGTTCCATGGTTAACAATTGCGCCATGATTTGGATATGCTTGCTTCGATTCATGTCACACTGATTGTTCAGTCTGACCGTCACCGCCCAGCTTGACTATATTCCCGTGTTAACTCGAGAGTGTTCTAGGATGACAGAATTTTGAATGAAGCAAAGTAAAGCGTGCATAAATTCCTATCATATATACTCGCGTGTTCTCAAAATGACCTGCCGATACTAGGTGCACTTTTACCGAGCAGGGTTGTGTTTGAAGGAGGGCAACATCGGCCCATGTGGTAGCTGCCACCGGGAAACAAGTTGTGTACGACCTAGTGTTTCTTCTCTGTACAAGGACCAGCGTACAACATGCTAGCATACACAAGTCAGGTTCTACAATCACGCTCGTATATCTCACATGTAAGTAAGACTTAATATGCAATGCCATTCATTTATTGTTCCTATAATGAAAAACATTCATGTGCGGAAACAGAGCCATGTTGTGTCCTGTGAGCAATGGTTGCTGCAGATTTAAATGTATACATGTGTAGTATATTAGCTAGCAACTAGACATATATAGGTTGCGACACACACTGCAAGTTTTATGTATGTTCTGGTCATGATGAATCGTTTGTAAATTTGAAGGTCATATTCAGGGCATTGACATTTTATCCATGTTGATATTGGGCTGCATAGGCATGGAATGTATGAGGAAATTCGAGCTATGTCGCTTGTTTGAGCCGAGGAACTCTAGACCGGGAACCAACTATAGTAGTCCCTCGGTACGAAACTCCAGGGAACCAATCTCTACCCTAAAATACATTTAAATACATACGAATTTAGACATATCCGTGATATCGAATTCAGGACAGAGGGAGTAGTTGATAGTAGGCAGCTGGCTTCCTCCCTCCTCCCCCAGTGCCTGAATCTGGTCCATAGTGATGTATGATACATTTCAGTTTATGCTTCTCGATCACATGCCGTTCCGTTGCATTGCGTTGTACTGTACCAATATGTGCGCTAAGTGACTTCATCGTCAACACAAAATCGAGCCATGAAATGTATGACATGAGAGTGATGAAACAAACTTGATTATGTAAAGAAGATCGAGGAATAAATTTGATATTATCTTCATGGAAACGAGGAGAGAAATACTCAGGACCTTGGGTGAGTAAATTCTAGTCCCAAAACAATGGCCTTTTTTATGTTGAAATTTGAAAGTCCTTCATCTCTAATAACTATTTAGTGTATGTTGAGGATATGCATTATGGGTAAGACCATATCATGACCTTACTCTAGCTAATCCTGGTGACCCACTGATGGTGCCAAGGCCTATGGCCTAGTGGATGGTCCAGGTAGAGGAATCCTAGTAGGAAAGCCTAGCCGAAAGATGGAAGGCTACTGTGCACCGACAAAGAGAAAGCATGATTCTTGGAGTACACGACACAAAGATAACTAGTATTAATGTTATAGTGTAGAACTCTGTAATATGTCTGGCTAGGACTATACATGTAACCCTAGGTTTTAGTACCTTCAGAAGATGGCCTACGGGAGTCTTTAGGGCACACCACAACTCGAGCATAGTGAACCATACAATCTCTATAACCCGACGATATTTCCATTATACTAGTTTATAATAGGAGTATGATCACGTCACCATCTTGAAATTTGAACCTGAGTAAGATGTGTTATATTGTTCCGAACGCTCACTGCCTTTCTCCCCCACCTCTCAAAACTCTGTGAGGACCCTCTCATGGTTTCTTGCAGAATTTTCCAGCATGTGTGAATCTAAGCCTCTTCGTACTCAGGTAGGAGGGGATTTTAATATTCTTAGGCGAAAAGAGGAAAAGAATAATGATAGATTTGACACACACCGGCCTTTTATCTTTAACGAAATAATTGCAAGTCTAGATTTGAGAGAAATTATTCTCTCAAAAAGTAATTTTACTTTGGCTAATCGTAGAGAGAATCCCACGTATGAGAAACTGGATCGAATCCTATCTAGTGTTGAATGAGAATAGAAATTTCCTTTGGTCATGGTAAGGGCCCTACTTGGTCAGGATCTGACCACACACTGCTATTAATTGATTCAGGACAACATGCTCATCTTGGAAATATATCACCTTTCTCTTTTGAATTATCATGGTTACGACAAGAGAATTTTTATGAGATGGTAAAAGCCGAACCAGAGGTGGTGAATCGTGGAGACACACCAATTGAGAGATGGAAAAACAAAATAAGACATATTCATCGCTTTTTAAAAGGATGGGCCAAAAATTTGAGTGGCAAATGTAAGAAAGAAACAGAACACTTATTAGCTATTATTGATACCTTGGATTTAAAGGCTCAAACGAATACACTAAGCCCAGCCAAAAGGGTTTCCTTGCGGGAGGCTAATGAAAGTATCACAAAACTAAGACGAGATGAAGAAACAAATTGGGATCAAATAGAAAATGTTAAACATATCTAAGAAGGATAAAATAATAAAAAATACTTCCATTTGATTGCAAATGGGAATCATAGAAACAAGAATTGTTTCAATTAGAACAAGATGAAGGAACCATAGTGAGTGTAGATAATTTAAATATCTACCTAACTGAGTAATATAAGAGGCTATTTGGGGCACCGACATCATCTAACTTCTCAATGGGAGAGATATACTACAACTATCTCCTAATGAAAATTATGTCACTACCTCTGACTTCACTAAGGAGGAGGTGCATGATTCCATCTTTCAAATGGAGTTGAACAAGGCTCCTGGACCAGATGGGTTTCCAGCTAAGTTTGATCAAAAGTTTGCGAAGTCATTAAGTGTGACTTGATGTCAATGTTCTTACAGTTGCAAAATGGGAATTTGTAGTTGTTTAAATTGAACTTTGGTGTAAGTACCTGCTGCCCAAAAAATAAAATGTGGTGTCCAAATACAACAATATAGGCCTATATGTATTCCGATATAAGCTTCAAGATTTTTATAAAGGTGGACACAAATGCTTAGAAGGTTATTAGACCTACTCAAACATCATTCGTGCCTGGAATACATATCCGTGAGGGGGTTGTTGTGCTGTATGAAACTATCCATAAACTTCATAGGAAGAAAATAAATAGAGTACTTTTCAAAATTAACTTCGAGAAGGCTTATGATAAAGTTAAATGATCCTTCTTGCAAGAGACATTGTGTATGAAAGGATTTATACCAGAGTGGTGTAAGTTGATTGAGCAGTTTGTTCAGGAAGGTAGTGTGGGAATAAAGGTCAATGATGATATTAGCAACTATTTCCAAACACGAAAGGGCTTAATATAAGGTGATCCATTGCCACCAATGCTATTTGATATTATTGTGGACATGTTGCCATTTTAATAGCAAGATTAAAATAATATGGTCAAATTGGAGGACTTATCCCTCATCTTGTTGAGGGAGGGGTTTCCATTTTGCAATATGCTGATGATACAATTTTGTTTATGAAACGTGATCTAGAAAAATGCGTCAACATGAAGATAAATTTATGTATTTTTGAACAACTCTTTGGTCTTAAGATTAACTTCCACAAAAGCGATATTTGCTGTTTAGGAAAGGCTAAATACGAGAAATAATTCAAATAACTATTTGGTTACGAGGCTGGATCTCTCCCGTTTAGGTACATGGGACTACCTATCCATTACACAAAACATAAAAACTCTGAATGGAACCCAATTGAGAGCCGCTTCGAAGGGAAGTTTGGTTGCTGGGCACACACGATGTTATCATATGAAGACCGTCTTGTTCTAATTTTTCTTCTTACTAGTTTACCGATGTTTATGTTATCTTTCTTGGAAGTACCTAAAGGGGTATGAAAAATCCTGACTTTTACAGATCATGCTTTTTCTGGCAAAGTGAGGATAACAACCATATATATAGTTTAATTAAGTGCAAATTATTTGTTGACCTAAAGATTAGTGAGGACTTGGAATTGAAGTTTTAGATACGAAAAACAATTGTTTACTTAGCAAGTGGTTATTTTAATTACTTAATGAATAGGACGTGTGGCAGAAGCTATTACATATAAATTATTTATCCCAACAAACTTTATCACAAGTACCAAGTAAGCCAACCGATTCATCGTTTTAGAAGGGACTTATGAGAGTTAAAGATAATTTCTTTAGCAGAGGACTTTTTAAAATTGTTGATGGCACTATATTTAGATTTTGGGAAGATACTTGGTTAGGCTTATTGCCACTATAGCTGAGAGATACCCTTAATTATATAACATTGTGTCACAGAAATATGTTACTATTGCAAGCATGTTGTCAAAGACTCCCTTACACATTGGTTTTAGGAGGCTACTCATTGGGAATAAGTGGAATTCCTGGATTCACTTTCGCCAAAACTGATGGGGGTATCTTTAAATAATGAAGATGATGAATTTATTTGGAAATTAATGCCTACTAGACTTTTAAATATCTATGGAAGTTAAAAATTCTACTAAAGATCAAAGTTTTTATGTGGTTCCTGAGAAAAAAGGTATTGCTAACTAGGGATAATATGTCTAAGATGAATTGGAATGGAAGTAAGAAGTGTTGCTTCTGTGACGCTGAGGAAACATTGGAATATTTATTTCTCTCATGTCTTTTTGCTAGATTAACTTGGAGAGTTGTTTGTTCTACATATGACATACCACCACCAACCAATATCGCCAATATGTTTTGAAATTGGTTGAATGATATTAACACAATAACTAAAGCTAGGATTCACATAGAAGTTTCCTATTTATGCTGGTCGATATGGAATTGTAGAAATAACTTTGTGTTTAACATAAATGATTCTACTAATTTCTTGCAGGTTATCCACATCGCGTAGAGTGGATTCAACTATGGTGTTTCCTTATCACAGAGGATCAACGGGAGTGCATGGTTACTGGATGCAACCCGCTCCTAACGTTTGCACATGATATCTTCTACCAGGCTACCTAGCAGCCTATTAATCGACTACAAGATGTACTTGGATCATTTTTAGATTGTTCATATTTGTATCGACCCACTCTGATCCATGATTTGTAATAACTTTGAACGGTGAATCTTTTTAATAAAATGCTATGTGCATCTATTGATGTAGAGGCCCAGGTTGAACTCTCAATTTCAAAAAAGCAAACATTGCATCTATAGTATGTACAAGTCCTTTTTTTCAAGCCTTAAAGAAGAACAAAAGACTTCTCTTTGTGCATCTTTTTTGGAAAATGAAGAATTGTAACATTGCCAATGCAGTCATAATTTGAACATTTTGAGTACAAGATGTGGCATCCATGAATTACGACAAAGAAGTGATAAGGAAGAGCTGCAATAATATATGAACGGAGGGTCGGTCCAATGGTCAAGGTCAGTCTGAAACCACCTTTGAAAATAGACGCCATCTTCATCTTACAATGCAATGTTTTCAAGGAGAGTATGCCAACACGTTGGACCGTGGACCTTTATCCTAAATGGTACAATTCACCTTACTTTGACCATATCCACTGTCGTCATACCACTCATGCTGCGCCACGAGGTAGCAATGAAACATGTAACAAACTATTGTAGTCATCATAATGAGATAGTCATTGAGAATATCTCTTTACACCCAAAAATTAGCTAGCATGTATTTGGCAAAACGAAAACTTGCCCAATGGCCCTGATTTTCTGGGTCGGGTCAGGGACCTGATGGGGCAACCCGGTCCATTCCATTCGGAGTACGCAGGCAATCTAGTATGATGTTTTGTGCTTCACAACAACAGTTAAGCCAAAATTTTGCATCCAACCAATCTACCAGTCCTGGGTAGCATAATTAACTATTGGTGCTTTATAGATGCACCGCATTGCTTCTCAAACCTACGAGCTGATCCTTTCCTAATGCCTCACAATCTGACATATCTGTGATATTGTGCGCAAGCATAATATATGTTTTGTATGTCCACGAAAGATACTTCTACAAACCAAAATGAGTAGAATTGACTTAATTGGCCAGCTCACCTGGAAAAAGATGGACTATCTTTGTTTGGTATGCTACTTAGGCACCCTTGTCACTAGCATCATAAACCACGGTGGATCAGAACTATCCTAGTTTGCTTACCATGTTGGGCGGAATATATGCACCCACGGAAGACAGAGAGTTAATTAAGAAGAAATAGAAACAACCACAAGGTGGATGGTATGAAGGACCGAGGACGAGTTATTGATTGTTAGCTTAACTTGGTGTGTTTGTGGGAAGGTCAGCTTGCACCCTGTTGCAAGTATATACTCCCTCCGTTTCAAAATATAAGATGTTTTAGGTTTGTGAAGAAAACGAATCTAGACTTCATTTAGTGTATAGATTCATCCCAAAGTTAAGTGAACCTACTTACTAAAATAAGTCTATATTCATTTTCTTCACAAATCTAAAACATCTTATATTTTGAAACAGAGGGAGTAGTATGGACCTGTACTTGAATTGAGCAATTTCCTTCTTCAAACCCGAGAGAACGAAAAAAGACTCGTATTTGAAAGTCCTTTTTGGAAAATGAAGAATCTATTGTCCCTAGGCCTCTACAATTCTTTTTATGGAACATGATCTTGAAAAAGCCAAGAATCTAAAACTCATACTTTCGGCTTTTGAGCAGCTTTCTGGATTAAAAATTAATTTTCATAAAAGCGAATTGTTTTGTTTCGTCGAGGCCCAAGAGGAGGTTGGTGTTTATAATGAACTCTTCGGCTCACGGCACTTTTCTGATCAGATGTTTGGGCATTCCGGTTCACTACCGAAGGCTTACAAATGCTGAGTGGAAAACTGTCGAGGAAAGACTACATATACGTTTGAGTAGTTGGAAAAGCAAACTTCGTTCTATAGGGGGAAGATTGGTGCTAATCAACTCAGTTCTTAGTAATATGGTTTTGTTTATGCTTTTCTTTTTTCAAATACCAAAAGGGGTCTTAAAAAGGTTGGATTACTTCCGATCAAGATTCTTTTGGCAGGGAGATAATGAGAAAAAGAAGTATAGACTGGCTAAATAGAGTGTTTTGTGTAGACCCAAAGAACAGGGAGGGCTCGGTATTCATGATCTACAGGTTAAGAATACAACCCTCCTTAGTAAAAGGCTCTACAAGTTATTAAATGAGGAAGGGATTTGACAAACTATTATTAAAAGAAAGTATATTGGTTCAAAGGTATTGTCCCAAATGGTTTGGAAACCTGGTGACTCTCACTTTTGGGCTGGACTGATGGCGTCAAAAAAACATTTTTTACGCTTCGGAACTTTCTCTATTAATAATGGGACGCAGATAAGGTTCTGGGAGGATAAATGGCTAGATAATGCTTCCCTTTGAGAACAATATCCTTCTTTATATTCTATTGTTTGTTATAAGGAGGAAACGGTTGCCACAGTGTTCGAATCATTCCCGCCAAATATAATGTTCAGAAGGGATCTAATTGGTTCTAGACTTGACTCTTGGATCATGTTGCTACATCGTCTAGCACATGTACAACTGTCGGACGAGTCAGATGAATTCCGATGGAATCTAACTAAGAATGAGTCCTTTTCTGTTAGCTCTTTGTATAATGCTTTAATTCAGCCGACTATTCCAGTGGTAGATAATAGGATGATCCGAAAGATGAAGATACCACTTAAAAATAAAAAAAATTGTTTGGTATCTTCGTCGTGGGATTATCCTTATAAAAGACAATCTTATTAAGCGAAATTGGCATGGAAATCCTGGGTGTGTGTTCTGTCACCATGATGAGACAATCAAACACCTGTTTTTCCAATGTAGTTTTGCACGGTCTATATGGTCAATCACCCAAGCAGCTTCTGGCTTGTATCCACCATGTAGTATTGGCAATATTTTTGGAAATTGATTACATGGTATTGATAACAAGTACAAAAATCTACTAAGGGTCGGAGCGATAGCCATTATATGGTCGCTATGGCTATGTAGAAATAATAAGGTTTTTAATGATATAAACTGCTCTCTTCTGCAGGTTCTCTACAGGTGTACTCATACCCTTCGGGCTTGGTCAATTTTGCATCGTGCGGATTATTGCGATCTCTTCCGGGAGGTGTGTACGCGGCTGGAGGATACGGCACGGGACTTTTTTACCAGACATGGATGGCAGCATAATCTTCGGATAGACCTATCCCATGCATCCTAGGCGTTATTACAATTTCTCAGTTTGATATGTAATTCGTTTATATTTTCATTTTATGTTTGGATTATATGGATTGGTGTCGGCTGTGTGCATCTTTATGCAGAGGCCGGGTGTAAGTTACTGCTAAGTAATAAAAACGCCCTTTATCAAAAAAAATCTGTTACGTAGAGCAAAAGATGTGGCCACCTTGAATAGAACCAGCCACGACTACGGGAATTTTTTTCACACCGAACACCTAGGACAATATTTAAGAGTGGAGGTCACTCCAATGGGCAATGGTCATGGTCTGACCCGTCTTCGAAAGCAAGCCTCCATCTTCATCTTACTCGTCATCGTAACCACCTATGCGGCACGAAAGAGATGGCAAAGCCACGACCTGCTGCGGACATGCCTGGAGAGTACAATCTATCACGAGACTAGGTTACCAGCTTACCGTCGTCTTGATAATTGTTGCCAATGAAAGTCAATCCATACACCTCTAGGATAGTGCCCTCACAAAAAAGATGATTCAATTCATGTATGTTTTCAATGCCAGATCTGATCAAATAATAGAGGACATTGTGGGTTTTATCCCACGCAAATCATGCAACAACATTCAAAAAACCAAAAACTAGGCACAAAATCAGGCATGTTCTAAGAGCATCTCTAGCTGAACCCCTAAAACCGGTCAGCGGAGCAAAAATTCCAGTTTTCTCCTCTAACAGCTAGCTGAACTCATATCGGTTTTAGATGAGAATTTTTTACTCAGGCCGCGATCCCATGGAGCAAAAATTCCACACCTCCACCAGTGTGCAGAACTTCCCTGCTGCGTCGCCCATCCCCGTTGGCGTTCACTCCAGTGACCACCTGTTGCCCACTTTGATAGACCGGACCCTTCACGACCCTTCACCATACTCGGCGTCGCTTGCCGGTGGCTGCCATCACCGGGATCGGGATGCAGTACCGCCACAGTCTTTTCGATCATGTCGTTTTGATTCGAGCTCAGTTTCTCCAGAAACAGAGGTGTCAAAGGATGGAAGTGTCGTAGATCCACCTGCAAGGAGCTAGGCATCGCCACAACCGAGGCCCCAACCAATTCCCCGACGAGTACTCTCTGGACACAGTGACCTCATGGACCAGCAAGCGGCTGTCCCACGACATCTACATCAACTACCGGTCGTCGCCACAAGCCCTAGCATTCTTCTAACCCCTCCTCGCCGGCTCAACTCTGCCGTTTCTCACCTCCTTCGTCCATGAGGTGTTCAACGAAATAACTAGGTGATTTGTTTTTGTTTTTCATTTCGGTTTTGAAATAGCTTCAACCTAGATTTCTGGCTACAGATGAAGAGTTCGAGGGATATGATTTTTGGCGACTCTTTGTCGTCATTGTCTGAGAAAGAAGATGATGATGATTTGGAAACCGCTATGATCATGATATTGAACGAGAATTTTTGCTGACTCTTCAACCGACGCCATTGACGAATATGTTCGCATTGGCGAAGGTACAGTCTTGGAGGCCACGAGAAGGTTCACACAAGCCGTGATTGGTGTCTTCGGGCCAGAGTAGTTGATGGAACCCAATGAAGAGGACACCGAGAGACTCTTGGGTGAGAATGAAGAACAAGGATGCCATTGGATGCTTGGATCAATTGAGTGCATGCACTAGACATAAAAAAATTGTCCAGCACGATGGAAAGGTCAGTACAAAGATCACTTCAAGGATCCAATAACACCGCCAAGACAAGAAAAGAGTGACACCGCACGCCCTCTCTGGTGCATAGCCCATTTTCCTAACACCGCCAAGACAAGAAAAGAGAACGCCGTGCGCGACTCTAAGATCTCCCAGCCATGGCGAGGTGAGAGCAGGCCGAAGGCCGCACGACTGCTCTAAGAGGAGCGAGATACCCTGGGTCACCTTTTAAGTTGCACTAGGAACCAATAGGATCTAGGCGTTGCCTATGTACCGTTTTGGATCATTGAGCCATTTTTCCGGATGACGACATAAACATACCATTGGAAGAAAATTCTGCTTGTGTGTGAGTGTGTCACTATCATTGAGGACTTTGGATGAGAGTAAATTTAGTCCCGATCAATTGAATTTCTGAGATTGCAACGACATGAGAGTTCTTGTCGCTCCAACTATTTTTTTGAGTGTGTTAGTTGTTGTGAGAGAGCGACATAAGAATGAGACGACGTGAGATGCTTGCTACCAGCGGCATTAGTAGTGAAACTACAACAAATGGATATGTTTTGCTTCCATCATGGCACACTGCTTATTCAGTCTGACCATCACCGTCCGGTCGGCACCCGGAGCCTTACGTGCAGCAACGTGGCGACAAGAACTTTACGAGCTCATTCAGGGCTCAGCCGGGCCTCCTCGGCCTGGTGTGTCCTCGCGGCTGCGTCCGGTCGGCACCCGCCATTGGCGGTGGAGGAAGTCCTCCAGGTGGCTCAACATCTGCCGCCCTCCGGTTGCTTGGGGCTTGGTGTGCTCGGGCCGCGGCATCCAGTCGGTTACCGTTTCTGGCGGTGGAGGTTGCTCCCTCCCGCATGGTGGTGGTACCGCTGACCCTTACCCTCGGTTGCTCCCTTTCGGTCCGACCGACCTCTCAGCAGGTGTCGTGGTGCGACGGCGATGATGATGGCAAGACCGTGGTGGCACATTGTTGGTGGGCGGTGTGCTCCGGATTGCCTGGGGTTGGAGTTTTGGGGTCGGGCAAAATCACTATCGGCCTTGCCGGTCCCGACGCGGTGACGCCTGCGGGTGCCACCATCCTTCCTGAAGGGCGTCGGGTGTTCCCTTTCCCTACCTCTGCAGCGTACCGGGGGAAACCCTAGGACTAGTCCGGGCAACAACGTCGTAATCGTCGCGGTCCTTCTTGGAGGTGTTGCTTGGTACGAGGCGCGTCGAAGTGCGAGGAGCGTGGTGGTCATCATCCGGTGGGTGCAGCGGTTGCGTGTTATCGTCGTTTTCATCGGGCCGCCGTCGTCGGTATTGTTTTCTCTCTCTTTCTCTTTTATTTCTTTCCTTTGGGCTTGCTTTGTGCTGTTTGCCCCGGCCGTGGACTCGTTTGTATCGGTGGTTTGCTATATTAATATAGCGGGGCGAAAACCTGATTCGACGAGTCTGACCATCACCGTCATCATTCGGCATGACATTTCCCGTGCCAATTTGAGCGTGTTACATGCTAGCAGGTCCATGGAGTAGCTGCCTTTGGAAATAAGCTGTGTACGAACTATTGCTTTTTTTTTGCGTACGACATGCTAGCAAGAAAAGTCAGATTCTACTAGCACGCTCGTATATATTACACGTGAGCTAGGTACCAGGTAAGAGTTAATATGCAGCACCAACCATTTCGTGACCCTCCATAGAAAAAACATTCATGTGTGGAAATAGATCCATGCTGTTTCAAACCTAAACAGACTTATATATTGCGATAGCGCTGGACGTACTGTCTTATGTATGTGCTAGCCATGATGAATTGTTTTTTTTTGAACAGCCATGATGAATTGTTGGGTAAAGTTGAAGGTCATATGCAGGGCATTTGGATTTTATCCGTGTTGATATTAGGCTGCATATGCTTGGGAAGCATGAGGAAATTTGATCTATGTGGCATCGTCCAGCCGTGCAGCTCCAGGGAACCAATAGTTGACTGAAGATAGCTAGCCTCCTCCCTCCTCACCCAGTGCCTCTTTCTGATCCAGTGTGATGTATGATCTATTTCAGTGCTTGCTACTTTGATACAGTAAGCCTGTATTGTGATGTATTGTACCGATCTATGTTGAGTGATTTCCTCGTTAGGGGAAAATGTGTTAATGATACGGGAGTGATGAAATCAGTGGCCTTTTTTATTTGGGAATTTGGAAGTCATTCGCCCCCAATTATTAGTGAGTGTTTTTTTTAGGAGGTTAGGTGGCCATCTTCTGCTAATCCAACTATGTTGTTCGTCTTTTTGATAAGCTGCTTTCCTGACACCGGCATTAGTAATACCATCGCACGGATATATGTGCTATATCCATACTTTAATTACATATCCACTACACCACGAAGCTCGAGCGCTTACGTTTATAGGCGTAGAGGCGCAGACTTAGTTGCCACGCTCGCGCTGTCGCGGCAAAAAAAGGCGTCACAAAGGTAATCTCACATGATGCATCCAAATATCATCATAAGTACATATCAGTACAACAATGATAGCTAACTACCAGTTCCACAAACACACAAATTAATCGATCACACAACTTGTACCTAAGAAAGTTCTTCATACGCAACACCACATCATGTATCTACCATTGTTGGTAGCTCTGTTGTATTGGTATATTTCATCAATTAGCCCTTACTTTATCCTTCTTCTTGCGGTGGCTGCATTTACGCACAAATATAATGTTGTATTAGAAACTATAAGTAATATACATAGTGAATCTTGTAAATTTATTTTAAAACTGAAAACATTTACCTTAACGATGCTATTGTGTCTTTCAGTGACATATTCAGAAATTGCCTAGGCATATGTCGCCTATAAGGTGGATACGGCTCATCAGGGATGTTAGGTTAAGTAAAATTAATATCAAGACCTGATGTGGGTATGTCACCCTCCTCCGTATCCTCATCAGGGCCTCCTAACTCATATGCATCCCGCTGTGGCAAGGACCTCACGACGTGCCTTTCTTATCCTCATCAGGGCTCGTTGGTGAGGGTTTTTCCTGCGTGTGTTATGTGATTAAAGTTCACAAGTTTGATGCCGTACTCAACCGTCTTGGAGCCTCTGAGGGCAGTACTAACCCAATCACACCTAAACAGCATGACTGAACCCTTGTCAGCGTAATTAAGTTCAATGATATCTGTGATCATACCATAGTAAGCAGTAACTTTGTTTTCTTCCTTGCCACGTTGCATTAGTTGCCATATTTTAAATATAAAAATCCTCTAAAGCCTTATTTATAGAGGAAAATGCCTGATAACTTTAGCAGCAACGTTTTGATGCCTCTTTCCATCCTCCCTCAAGGTCTTCCACCTTGAAGTGCCACATGTGGGGCAGCTATCATGGTTTGCAAGATCATTCCTATATAAAACACAGTCATTTATACATGCATCTATGTTGTTATACCCAATGCCTACATCTTTCACAAACTTACTGGACTCATAATAGTTCTTGGGTATTTGATTTCCATTAGGGAATGCTTCACCTAATAAATGGAGAATTTCATCAAACATTCCATTGGCTGCTCCCCATAGATTTCTGATGTTCAAGAGCCTAACAATGAAATGCATCTTTGAGAAATTCTTGCAATCTGGGTATAGATCTAGGGCAGCTTCATATGCCAACTTGGTATAGGTAACAACATCATTAAGAGCATCAATATTTGTAGAACCATCGGTATCTAGAAAATGACCCATACTAGCCCTAAGCAGATTATCCATGGCATCCGTCATAGGATAACTAGCAGGTTCAGTACTCGTGCTACATTCAAGCACACTAGAACTCCCATCAACAGACTCACCATGAAAAACCCAGTGCATATATCCTGGCATAAATCCCTTACCAACAGTTGCACGATCATGCCAATACAAATTCGCACAAGAAACTTAAGGACAACGATTTTTTCCTACATTTGCTAATTGGGAGAACACGAAATCCAAAAAACTTTCCAAACCATGTTCATATTCTATTTTTCTGCCTAAATGAATGCATCCATCTCTTGTCCATTTGTGTGCTTCAAACGATCTAAGTACAAAAGGAAAACAACCTGGGGCAGCGCGGAAGGGCGATGTCCTTGGGAAGGCTCTCCCCGTGTGTCGATACGGAGGGGGCCAAGGGAGCGGTGGCCCCTAGGGAGGGGCGCCGGTGGAGGGTGGCAGCGTCGGTGGACCGGGGCGGAGACAGTGGCATGGGGCGGAGACAGCGGCAGGGGAGCTAGGGTTGTTGTTTGGGGAAAAATTGGGGATTGAGCGAGCGAGCAGCAGGATAAGTGAAATTTCACAAAAATGCTCGTAGTGCGTGTGGAAAATTCGAAGTCTATGACATGTGGGACCTACTGAATTTTTGAGGCAAAATATCTTTGTGCCACGGTACAAGTAACCATGGCAAAAGGAAGCGTCGTCTTAAGAATTGCACGAGTGTGCCACAACTACAAACAAACCAAATTATCAATCAGAGAGATATACAAAAAAAAGTGTGCTCAAATATATATTTATTAAACTGCATCAACAACAGTTCTTACGCACAACTCAAGTCTAGCGAATTTCTTCTAAATGGGACCTAAGTGACTCCATCAAAGCCATGCATGAGGCAAGGCAACTCGTTCACAATCCCGGTCACTTCTCCTTGGTCCATGGCATTGGCTTGATCCCTCACTACTTCAATTCTGACATTGAATTCGCGAGTGGTCATTGGGTACTCATCGTCCTTGGCCTTCTTCCGCATGTAGCTCCAACACTGCTTGCATCCTCCCGGTGTGGGGATCATCGATCCATATATTGTACCTGCACGTCGTAGTTTTGTAGTGGTACCCGAGGAACTTGTGGCCGGTGTCCACGCCGCTGTATGCGATGCGGCGACGCGACTTCAATTCAGGGATACACCCGCAACAGAGCCCGCTACCGGAATGGAGACTGCTCCATTCCTTTATATCCGGGCATTTGATCCACTATGGCAGGATCTATGAAAACAAAAATCCCCAAATAAGAAAAGAGAAAATCCCAATCAATTAGATATAGAGAGAGTTTGATAAAAAAACAAAAAACAGAAGGAAGACAATCCCAATCAGAGAAATCGATCGACACAACCTAGAAAAAGAAAATCCCAATTAGAGAGATACAAGAAACATGTTTGTCATTCTTGGCATCTATGATGCCGCCGCTGTGGAGAGGAATGATGCCTCACCTTTCCACCATCTTCGTCCGCTGACTCCGCACACTGCCGCCTAGAGAATCTCCTCGCACTCCGTTGTAACCACTGAAGATTATCCGAGAGGGATTTGGGAAGAGTACTGACCAGAGTAAAACAGAGAGTGCGTTCAGGGGAGGCGTGGAGGGCGTATATATGCACGCGCCTAGGCGGTGGAGGCGATTGACTAGTTTTTGTATGAGAACCAATGTAAATGTAAGTCCAATTCGTGGTGCAGCCAATTTGCCCCCGTTGACGTATGAGGACATTATTATAAGTTGTTGCACCTTCCCACGTACCAAAGTTTAATTTTCTGCCTGTATTGGACCTACCAAGGCATATAATTGGCCAACGCGATAAAATAGTGCCATGACAGCTCATTCGCCGGGTAACCAACTTTTACCGGTTCCTTTCACTTATGTCGTCAAAAGATTCGTCGGGTATGAGAGGTTTTTTTTGAAGCGACAAGGAAACCACTCTTGTCATGGCAAATAGATTGTTCAGATTGGGTGTTATAACCCTTCTCTTATCCCTGATACTATGGAGGTGTTCATTAAGAGAGGTTTTTTTAAGCTGGATTTTGAAGTTGAAAAGGGTGTGGTAGTACAAGATGAGCGTATGGTTGATGCTGCGGATGGGAAGGACTGAAAAGATGATGAGGATGGGGGAAATAAAGGCAAAAGCAATGATATGGAAGTTGACAACGTAACTAATCAGACATCACGTACTATTTCAGATACTCAAGGGGGCTTGATCACTGATGCAAATAATGGTGAAAACCGTACTGTTGGCAATCAGCTGAGTGACTCACCTCCATTGAAATTTGGATCTTTTGAACTAGCATTTGAAAATAAAGGAACATGTTTTTTAGGTGTTGTTGATGCTTGTAACAAGGAAACAGATGTTGATGCGGGCTTGGGATCTTTCTCAGGTACTGGGCAATCTGCTACGCACTCTGCTACTGCTGTATCGGGAGCATCTGTCGTGCTGAAGGCAGCGGACGTGATGCCGATTTTCGGGCACATCTTGGTAGCTGAGTCTATCTCTATGATCGGAAGCAAGGATGCATGCACTGATGAGATGAATACCGATGTTTTTCTGTCTCCTGAGCAGCACTGCACCAAGCGTATGCATGCTTGTGCGTACATAGCGACAGTTGGTTCCGACGCAATGAAGATAGATTCTGCCATATCTAAGAATACAGGTATGGCTGTAGCTCTGGACTGTTTTTCTCTTAGTAAATTTTCTTCTCCGATGGTGGTTGAGAGGAATTTTTCAGGAGCAAAACCAGGACTCGTCGTGTTTGAAAAACGTGGTTTGGACATCCAAAATGAAGAAACTAATGCGAAAACAACTGACGGGTTTCAGTTGATGAATGTGGAAGCATTAAAAAATGGTATGCATGTTTATGATTCTGTAATTCAGATCAATAGTGTAAATGCAGCTGGTTATTCTAATCTTGCTACGACCTCTGCGATGGTGGATCATAACTCAGGTGTAGTTGCACCAGCCAAACTTACACCAACTTTGGAGGAGGTAATTGCCTTTGGTGGGCTTCCAAGTCCATTTGTGACGAACGTAAGGACTAGTAATCGCATTCAAGCTCAACCGGATGCAAATGCGACGCAAATGGAGAGGGCCATGAAGAATGTGCAAGATCGATTTACTTGTTCTGGATCAGGTACAAAACCATTAACTAGCCTTTCTATTTTGTCCATTGATGACAATGAAATTATGGATAGAGCGACACAGATGGGTGTGTCGTTGGGTAATTCGATACAACAATCTTTGAAATCAGTTAGGGGGATTAAGGAATTGGAAAAAGATAGAACCTTATTCATGCTTCAAAAAAATGTTACTGACACAATTGATGGGGATATTGGCCCCTCCAATTTAGTTGTGTCAAAAGTTTCTACCTTATGTGAGGATTTGATCAATGACGAGGAGGAGGCAGAAGTATTGGATGATAAACTGGATCATCCAATACTAAATGAGAATCCTACAAAAACCCGTCAGAGAAAGGTATACGATGTGAAAAATCCACGGAGGAGTAGCAGGAAAAGAACTAGGAAAATAATTTCTTAAATGCAGAATTTAAAAGGAATGACGTGGAACAGCGAGGGGTTTAGGGATCCTGCGAAACATCTTTTTTTGAAGGAATCAATTAGGGAGCATCGTTTAGATTTTGTTGCCTTATTGGAGACAGGAAGATCTAACTTTGCGGTACCTTTTTTGAACCAACTTGCGATGGGATTGGAGTTTAACTGGTTTTGTTTACCACCTCATGGTAGGTCCGGTGGGATGTTAATAGGCATTAACACTGATTCTCTTCAGGTTCTGAAGGTGACCACTGGAGATTACTGTGTGAAATTGCACATTAAATGTAAAAAACGATGGTTTTTAGTGGGTCTTTATACCTGTCTATGGGGCTTCCCAGGACACTTATAAAGCCGATTTTTTAGCAGAAATGGTTCGTATTTGTGAATCTGAACCTCTTCCTATGTTGGTAGGAGGAGACTTCAATATAATACGTTCCAGTGCAGAAAAGAACAACAATAATTTTAATGCTCATTGGCCTTTTGTGTTTAATGCCATCATTGAGAGCCTCGATCTTAAGGAAATTGCTTTGTCTGGGAGACAGTATACATGGGTTAACCGTAGAGAAACACCCACCTATGAGAAACTTGATCGTATTTTGGCTAGTGTTGAGTGGGAACAAAAGTTTCCCCTTGTGTCTGTACGTGCTCTAACAAGAACTGGGTCTGACCACACTCCACTTCTTATTGACTCTGGAGTGAAAGCCCATCTAGGAAATAATCCACTTTTTTCCTTCGAGTTGTATTGGTTACGACAAGAAGGCTTTTATGAGATGGTAGCAGCTGAGTGGGCTGCTGTTTCTAAGGGGCGTAGTCCGATTGAACGATGGCAAAATAAAATACGTCATCTCAGGCGTTTTTTAAAGGATGGGCGAAGAACTTGAGTGGGAAATACAAGAAAGAAAAAGAAAAGTTTCTTTCTATTATTGATGAACTTGATTTGAAGGCTGAAACAAATGTGTTGAGTGAAGCTGAACGAAAATCATTAAGGGACGCTAATGAGCGAATCACTTCCCTTAGGAGGGATGAGGAGATAAAATGGGCCCAACGAGCTAAAGTTAAGCATATTCAGGAGGGGGGGGGGGGGGAATAACACCAAATACTTCCATTTGATTGCAAATGGAAAACATAGAAATAAAAAGATTTTTCAACTAGAACAAGATGAAGGTACAATTGTGGGAGAAGAGAGTCTAAAAGTCTACATTACTGAATATTACAAAAAACTTTTTGGTCAGCCAAAACCAACAAATATTGCGATGGTGGAGGGGGTCAATCACGATATTCCGCAACTCACGGCTATGGAGAATAGTATTCTTACATCACCTTTTGTTGAAAAGGAAGTGTATGAGGCTATCTTCCAGATGGAACACAATAAGGCACCAGGGCCGGACGGTTTTCCAGCAGAGTTTTATCAAAAGTTTTGGGAAGTGATTAAGGAGGACCTGTTGGCACTATTTAATCAACTACATATAGGAGAAGTACCTCTTTTTAAGTTGAACTTTGGTGTCATCACTTTGCTTCCTAAAAAAGAAAATGCGGTACAAATACAACAATACAGACCCATATGTCTGTTGAATGTTAGCTTCAAAATATTTACTAAGGTGGGTACTAATCGTATAGCAAGAATTTTCCCAAAAGTAATTAGGCCCACTCAATCCGCTTTCATGCCGGGGAGGCATATCCTTGAGGGGGTGGTCGTCCTTCATGAAACCATTCATGAGCTTCATCGGAAGAAAATGGATGGAATTTTGCTAAAGATTGACTTCGAGAAAGCATATGACAAGGTAAAATGGCCTTTCCTGCAACAAACCTTGCGCATGAAAGGATTTGCACCAGAGTCGTGCAAATTGATTGAGCAGTTTGTTCAGGGAGGGAGTGTTGGAATTCGGGTAAATAATGACATTGGTCATTTCTTTCAAACTAGGAAGGGACTAAGACAAGGCGATCCTTTATCCCCGATGCTTTTTAACATTGTTGTAGACATGCTAGCCATCCTAATTGCACGGGCTAAGGAGGATGGACTGGTTGGTGGACTCATTCCACATCTTGTTAATGGAGGAGTCTCAATTTTACAATATGCTGATGATACGATATTATTTATGGAACATGACTTGCAGAAAGCCGTGAACATGAAATTAATATTATGTATCTTTGAACAACTTTCGGGGTTAAAAATTAACTTCCATAAGAGCGAGATTATATGTTTTGGAAAAGCAAAAGACGAAGAGCAGCATTACAAACAAATTTTCGGATGTGAGGCTGGGTCTTTGCCTTTTCGATACCTTGGTGTGCCTATTCATTATAGAAAACTTAAAAATTCAGATTGGTATCCAGTGGAAACCCGATGTGAAATTGGGTTGCTGGAAGGGTAAGCTATTGTCATATGGTGATCGCTTAGTTCTAATCAATTCTGTTTTAACAAGTTTACCTATGTTTATGCTATCGTTTCTAGAAATTCCCAAGGGGGTTAGGAAACGATTGGACTTTTATAGATCTCGCTTTTTTTGGCAAAGTGATGAGGCTAAACGGAAGTACAGACTAACAAAATGGAATATAGTTTGCAGACCAAAAGATCAGGGTGGTCTAGGCATTGAAGTATTGGAACTTAAGAATAAATGTTTATCGAGCAAATGGATTTTCAAATTACTAAGTGAAGAAGGAGTTTGGCAAGAATTATTGCATAATAAATATTTAAGTCAGAAAACTTTGCCTGAAGTCCAAGAAAAACCAACTGATTCCCCATTTTGGAAAGGGCTTATGAGAGTAAAGGAGGAATTCTTTGCTAGAGGTCATTTCAAGGTAGGGAATGGGTCCAGTATTAGGTTTTGGGAGGATACATGGTTGGGAGAAACACCTTTGTCACAACAATACTCATCATTGTATAATATTGTGCAACGAAAGAATGTAACCGTTGCACAAGTATTAAATCAAGTACCTCTAAACATTGGGTTTCGAAGGGTACTTTTTGGCAATAAATGGAATCTTTGGATACATTTGTGTCAAAGACTGATGTTGGTTCAGTTGTCGGATGATCCGGATAAGTTCGGTTGGAACTTGACATCATCCGGGGTGTTTTCCTGTCAAATCTATGTATGAAGACCTTATGAATGATCATACGGTCTTTCTTCAGAAATATCTTTGGAAAATAAAAATCCCACTCAAGATAAAGATTTTTATGTGGTTCCTCAATAATAAGGTGCTCCTTACAAAGGATAATCTAGTTAAAAGAAAATGGATAGGATGTACTAAGTGTTGTTTCTGTGGATCACCGGAGACCATAGAACATCTATTTATATCTTGTCCTTTTGCTCGTCTTTGTGGCGTATTATTCATTTTTCTTATAGTTTACCCCCTCCAACTACTGTTACAAACATGTTTGGTAGTTGGTTGAATAATATTGATAAATCATCTAAGGCTAGTATCCGTATTGGCGTTTCAGCCTTATGTTGGTCTATTTGGAGATGTCAAAATGATATTATATTTAACAGAACAAAAACTTTCAATATTTTACAGGTTATCCATATGTTAGCACATTGGGTGCAACTATGGGCGCTCCTATCTCCGCATGACCAGCGGAATATCATGGCTACTGGGTGCAGCCGTCTCCTGATGGTCGCTGGGCACATTTTCAACCAGTCTGGCTGGTTGCGTTTTAATAGACTAGAACATGATGTTTAGTCTTTTGACTCATTTATTCCTATGGTTGATACATGTGTCGACCTTGAGTGATCCTTGATTTGTAATAACTTTTGATTCTTGAATTTTTATAATAAATGGCTGTGTGCATCAACCGATGCAGAGGCCGGGGTCTTATTCCCCTTTTCGAAAAAAAATAATGACTATCACTGAGCAAGCATGAGGTACACGATCCGTGTTAATTTTTGTATAAAATTATTCGATGTCAAAACATAGAATCACTCTTCTTTCTCCTTCATGATCTACTCCCCACCCCTTAAATGTTCCAAACAACACAATCCCCAAATGCTCAGACAACGCTAGGTTACAACTTCCCTTGTATTGTACCTGTATTTAGCCAACCAAACAGGGAGCACGTACAACAACAAACAACAGTCAGCAGATCAAGTATCAAGTATGAGATATGTTCCGATAGCTTATTCAATTGGTACTATAAATGATGAGATTTTTTTACAATCTCGGAAAATTTATGGATTTTTGATTTTAAACAAAATTTAGATGTATCATATTTTGGGAGGATTTAGTACATCTTTGCTCATTTCATCCGTTTGGTTCCGATACTCTTTGTCAAACTTATAAAATTTGACTTCAGGCAAAAATTATCCATCTCTTACATATAAAAGAGAGAGAGTAAAATTATATATAACTTAGCCGTAGAGGCACTCCCTAATATGTGAAATTAGTTAACTCCACCAGCATACTGATTTAGCTAGAAAAGATATGAACTGAAAGATGGTGTGCGAGAGCAGGGACACCACTATGGCAGAGCTTCTAGAAGATGTCTTAGGATGCCTCGTCCTCAGACATCTTCGAGGAGCTCGCCATAGAGGCACTCTCTAATTTAATTTGGTAGCTCCTTGGCGTGTTCATGTTTTTGTTCTTAATTTCTTGCTTAACTGGGCCGATGATTAACTAAAATGCTAGGGCGCCACTATATATATGTGTGCCTTCATAGTTTTGGTACTTATTTTGTTTCAATGGATTTTGTAACGACATGTAGAAGAAAAAAGAATATTTTGTTGCTCGACGGTGACATGATATGCACTGTGAACCGTCTGAATTTCAAGACAACGTGTCAAAAG
The DNA here is from genome assembly GCA_916181665.1 of Avena sativa. NCBI lineage: Eukaryota > Viridiplantae > Streptophyta > Magnoliopsida > Poales > Poaceae > Avena > Avena sativa. Next base: position 435,331,497 of record OV702280.1, read on the forward strand.
TCTGTTTTCTACTAGTGATACAAAGAACAATATAACTTGGACATGAAACAAAAGGGAAAGACATTTGATCGCACGCACGCGCGCACACACGCACGAGAAAACTACAACAACGCCTGTATATGCCACGGACTTAAAATATAAGCACAAAGTACACATAGCCCATTAATTCATATTCATACTAGGAACTTCCCGATTGCCACGTATGGCACGAAGCACCGGTGACCAACACACCAGTCGCCGCCGAGAAAGAAGACACTACTAGGCACCACAAGCGCTCATGAGCAGGAGAAGGATCAAGGTCAACCTCCAAACGGAACCAAGGGTCCAGGAGGTTGCGTGTCGCCGCGGCCGAAATATTTTTGAAAGAATAGAGCAATGCGTATACGGATTCCTATAAAATTCACGTCTGTTCCCACTTCTGAAACGAGGCTGCTTACTGCTACCAGGTGCACTTTACCGAGTACGGTTTGTTTAAAAGAGCACTGCCTGGTGTCAGGTTCACGCTGCCTTTGGAAACCGACTCGGAGATTTACGAACTGTTTTGGGGTCGAATAGTTATCATGGCCATGCCGGTTGAGATCTGAGTCGATGGGTCCTATATATCTAAAAAAGAATTTGTACCATCATTTACCATAGAACTGCACATATAAGATGTTGGTAATTATAGATCCAGCACAGTTTACTACAGAATTACATGCGTAAGATGTTGGAACTTTACATATCCACGGCATATTTAACAGAGAACTTTAGATATCTAGATCACGAAAAGTTTAAAATAAATTTACATATATTGAATATTAGACTCGATTTAGAGAGTTCGTCGCGAGGAAGTCAAATATGCAAAAAAATTAAATTTTCTTTTTGTGTGTGAAAGTTAAGCTCGATATCAGTTTACTAATACATTTAAAGAGAGTAATCTAATAAAGTAGGTGGCGGGTTGATGGGTCCTTCAGATCCGATCCCAATAACAAGCAATCACCCGGAGAGGTATTCGGCCCGAAACCGTTCGTAAGATGCATTTTCGTTTGGAAATTAAACTAACTGCAATACAATCCAGTGTTTTTCCTCTAGAATGACAATATAGTTCTTTTTTGTTAGAAATACACAACCTAGTTACAGTTAGTATACAGACACAAGGTAGCACAGAAGTCAGGTTCTAGGACCACGATTCGTATATATTGCATGTGAGATATGTAAGGGTTAATTTGAAAACCAACCATTTAATGTCCCTCTGAAGAAAAACATTATCAACGTTGCGTCTTGTGACTTGTGAGTAGCGGTCGTTGCAGACCTAAATGTATACACGTTCTTTCAAAAAAAAAATATACATGTCTGTGAATAGACTTATATATATAGGTCCAGAGGGAGCACACAATGCAGTTACGACACAAACTTAGTGTTTTATGGACGTTCTGGTCGCGATGAATCCTTGGATAAATTTGAAGACCTTGCACAAGGCATTCTGCCGGACATCTTTTGTTTGTTAATATTATAGGCTAGATAGCCTTGGGATGCACGAGGAAATTTGATCTATCTTACTCATTTGGTCAATCTACTCTGAATCAATGAGGATTTTGGGATTGTTTTATCATGAGATAAATCGTCAACAATATTTGATTGATGATACTTGAGTTAGTTAGATTGTCAACAATAATTCATGATGATACTATGTATATTAAAAATAATCCAAACTATAAATGAAACCATCCTAAATCATACCAAATAACGAAGTTGCCTATGTTTATCAGTTTTTCCTAGCATAGGTCATTGTAGAAAGTAGACAAAGAGACGATATTTGGTAACATAGTCCAGCCATAAATGCCTACATCTGCGGGGCATGCTTGATGGGCGCTCCTCCCCTGGTATTCATCATAGTACCACTGATGACAAGCCTGCCATGGTGTACAGACACATCATATCTACAACACCACGTCGGTCTCGTGTCCCTGCCACAAGCTCCAGACACATACTAGCACGGAGTTATAGTCACAGTTAGTATACAGACACATGCTAGCATGGAGTCCGGTTCTATGATCACGTTCATATATATTGCATGTGAGATATGTAAGTAAGAGTTAATATGAAATACCAACCATTCAAATATCCCTCTGAAGAAAAACATTCATAAACGTTGCGTCTTGTGAGTAGCGGTTGTTGCAGACCTAAATGTATACACGTGTATGAATAGACTTATATATAGGTCCAGAGGGAGCACACAATGCAGTTACCGACGCACACTTTGAGTTTTATGTAAGTTCTAGTTGTGATGAATCCTTGGATAAATTTGATGGCCATACACAGGGCATTCTTCCGTACATCTTTTGTGTGTTAATATTAGGCTGCATAGGCTTGGATGCATGAGGAAATTTGATCTATCTTCCTCATTTGGACAATCGACTTAGAACCGATGAACTTCAGGGAACCAAGTATAGCAGTTGGGATAGCGATATGGGAGATGTGACTAGGTTATCACGAGCTTGTCCCGAAACATGGAACCCATTAGTTGCATAAACATGGCCTATGTCGACCAAAAAAATGAGTAGTGTGAAATCCACCCATTGTTCAAAGTTCCTCCGATGCCTTGGAGAAGCTCAACGGTATTTTCCCATTTGGTCCTGGTGCTTTCTTATGTTTCATCTGAGAAATAGCTTCAAAAACTTCTTTGTCGGAGAAACTAGAAGAGGATTTTCTTCCGGAGTCAGCTGCGGAATATCATCTGCTTGCTCCTCAATCATGGATAAATTGTTCGGGGTCGGCGAACCAAAAAACTTCTTATCAATCTCAAGTAATATGGAGTTTAAGATTCTCTTCCCCTGCTATGGTTCCTTCCTTCCGCTCTAGTTGGAATCTTTCCTTTTTTCCATGTTGTCCATTGGCAATAAAGTGGAAATATTTGGTATTATTTCCTTATTCTTGAACATGTTTGACTTTAGCCTATTGATCCCACAAGTCAAGTTATCTGTATTGCAAGTGGCATAGGTTCTCATGAGAAGAAGGGTAACTTTTGCCAAAGAGGATTTTTGTGGACTTTTGGATTATTTAGTCATGAGTTAAATTGTCCATAGTGTTTGATTGATGATACTTGATTTAGTTACATTGTCAACAATATTTGATTATGATGATACTATCCATATTAAAAATAAGAGAAACTGTAAATGAATCGTCCTAAACAATACCAAATAGGGAAGTTGCCTATGTTTCTCAGTTTTCTTAACTTCTTCTTACAATATCTTCCCAAAACTGAATTGCAAAGAAGCATGATAATTGCCTCTCTCGAAGACCGGTACTAGCTAAAAGCAATCTTATGCACGAGCCCCTTATATGCTAGAGGGGACTGCTATGGCATGATGCACGGTGAGGTAGTAAAGACAGTCTTTAATATACATCTGATGGTTTTGGTGGCTTGACAACTACATATACATAGAAGTCGTGAGCATAACATGGAGTCTCACTCTTCACCGGTGTGAGTGCAACTGTAGACAGAAATGGCATAGTAGATACCCTCTGGATTTCTAACCATTTTGCGTTAGAGTAGTACAGTAGTCATACTTAGATTAGGATGCATGGGCCTGAGATGCATCAGGAGATGTGATCATTGAGCAACGCCAAAATTGTGTTTGGATGGAGCCCCGAACCAAACGTGCATAGTTGGAGACCAACCTTGAAGCTGCCTAATAAACAGTTGGTTGTCACCCAAGTTTGCTTTGCTTCAGGTCTAGGCTCATGAAATCAGAGGGCTGGGCACCAGGCTATAGGCTTATTTGTCCTGCACTACAGAAAGGTCATATTCTGAGTGTTGGTTGTAGGCTGAAAATACTCGTCAAAGCACTGCACTGGACGCATGGCTAGGCATACTCTTGATCGGTGGCATTTAAGTGTACTCGGAGTGTGCCACCTGGCATCTGGCAAATAAAATGCTCGGCGGAAAAAAGTCATGGAGACGGCCGCATAGTTTTCCGAGTGTTGGCAGCTAACCACATGACACTCCACACATAGTTTGCACTCGGCATTTTGGTGAATGTGGAATTTGACAAATAAAGTGCTCGGCGAGAAAAAGGCAGGGAGACAGCTGTTTGACCACACTAGTTTATTTGCCAAGTGTACTAGGAAAACTTGTTGAATAGGCAAAAAAATTGGCTGCAAACGATAAACTGATAACTTCAATATAACAATTTTCATTGCATCACCATATGTTTCGGAAAAAAAAAGCATGTCACTATGTTCATATGTACAGACCAGTACTACAATCAAGGTGCATCTTTGCATCAGTTAATTGCTAGATTATTCCTGCAAATCTAATCCTAATATGGAATCAGGCACACTTTTGAGTTTTGCAAACATAACAATCGATCCGAGGGAAGAATCTGCTAATTCATATAGTCATACTTCTACAAATAAGATCAAGATGAATGCAAGATTAGCATTAAATACACTCCATGTAAGAAACAAAAATATGTAATTTCAGGCATTTTGCTAAATGATTCAGCGTTTACACGCCCTTAAATGCACACAAACTATACAAAGGTGCTTTGACTGTGCAATAGCACTAGTATGGGATAAAAAGATGTTTTGACTTGTCAAGGTAGTCACGGAGATGGTCGATGTAGTCAAAGAGGGCGCGGGAACGGCGGGCGGCACCTAGCCTATAACTATGCGCTGAGGCTAATCCACCACCCAGCACCAGCAGTGAGACATGAGCCCATCAGCGGCAGCAGCCACGATAACAATATTTATCCTTGCTCTGTTGCTCATCACACACAGAAAATAACCTTCACTTGTTATATATTAAAGGAAATTTTATGTGTGCATATATAATAAGAGACAATATATCACAGAATCCACAACAGCAACAAAAAGCTGGCGAACCAGCAGAAAAGAAGAGAAAATCTCACAGAATCTGCCCTACTACTTTTCCACCTCTCTAGCCTCCTCCATGATGGCGTATTGGCGTCCAAAACCCTCTCGGCCGATCTATCTTGGCATTGACATCGTGATGAGTATATCAGGAGCAAGCTGGGCTTGTGTGTGCGTACATCACCCAGGATCTTGGATAAGTGCAAATTTAGTACCGACCAATCTTCTTTCTGACGTTGGGATTTGGGAGTGCTCCGCATCCCCTTTTTTGTCGGTGCATCAATTTTTGCAAGAAAGCGACATGAGACGAGTTAACCTGCTTGCTCACAACCGGCGCTAGTCACTACAGGAATGGCGCGCAGCAACGAGGGCCAAAAGCCATCGGCGTAGTCTATATAACCATCGGCGTAGACTACGCCGGCAGCTGTCCTCGATATAGCCTCCTCGGCAAAGCCCTTCCTCTGTGCAGCCATGGAGGCTATCAACATATGAAAAAGTCGTTGGCGCAGGCTACGCCAACGGCTTTGCCCCTCGGCATAGTCCTGTCGGCATAGACTAACCGTCAGACAGATAAATTATTATTATTTTCAATTTTTTTTAACTTTTTTTTAGTCTTTGAATTGTTTGAATCATTATTATCTCATTTGGAATATTTTTAATATTAATTACACTTAATCTTTGATCAAATTATAGTCTTGGTCAAATTTCCCGATCGATCACCCATCCACATACTACTCCACCTCCAACAGGCTTAACTTCTCCGGTTCCTTCAAAATCAATTTATGTGAAGCAATTTGGACCTAGATGTCAATACTATGATATCAATCCTATTAACTATTATAGCATTATGTCACATGTTTTTTTTTTGAAATTACAATAAAATATTTAAGTAAACAACAATGAATAAGTAAAAATATTATTAAATTCAAATAAAAATATAGTGATTTTATATTTTTCTATTTAATATGGAATAATTAATATCTTTAAATCCGTAAATCGGAATTCAACAAATAATATGTCTAAATTTATCAGAAAAATGAGAGGAATCCAAGTATGAAACCATATCAACTTATCACAAACTATGCCTTGATTCTAGCCATAACATTGGTCATTTGACCTGAAAGTCAGGAAACCTCGAATGAGATAGGTCATTTTGTGAAGTTATTTTTTGAGATATACCAAGTTTGATATTTTTCATTCCAACTATGTCACATAATTTGATACCCCACGAAAGTTTTGCATTGATTTGATCATTTTTGAATTTTTTATGCCCGTTTTAAACTATCGTCAAACTTTTTCGAATGGTTGGAATGAAGATTCTTAGCTCGGGGCTAAGCCTCGCTAAACTTGCATTGGATCTTCGATAAAATAGCATATTGTAAATTAAAAATGATTTTTGTAAAAAATCATGAGCATCAGATCATGTACCCGTAGTTCATATATGACCCACTTCCTACCGATTCGGCAAAAATTTGTCCTTTTCACCAGTGGTGGCGGAAAGGTTTGAGATCGCCCTGTTGGAAATTTTCCATATAAGGTGGTCTAGTATTTTTGAACAATCCGGTGGTAGCATTTTGAATTAACTATTTGGTGGTTGCTTCACAAAACCCCCCCTTTTGCGCTTGGAAAATAGAAAATGACTTTTTGGTGCGACGAAAAGTAAAACTTCCTCCTGTAATATTTTTGGCCATCCCATGATGCACATGGATGCACAATATGTGCATATTATCACAAACTATACCCTGATTCTAGCCATAACATTGGTTATTTTGACTCGAAAGCCAGTAAATGATATGAGTCATTTTGTGAAGGTTTTTTGAGACATAATCAATATACCAAGTTTGATATTTTCTGTTTCAACTATGTCATATAATATGACACCACGAGAAGGTTTCGCATTGTTTCGATCGTTTTTGAATTTAGTATGCCCATTTTAAGCTATCGTCAAACTTTGTCGAACGACGGACATGCAGATTCTTAGCTTGGGGCCGAGCCTTTCTAAACTTGCATTGAATCTCTGATAAAATAGCATATTGTGAACCTAAAAATGATTTTTATAAAAAATCATAAGAATTAGATCATGTACCTGTAGTTTATATATGACCCACTTTCTACCGATTCGGCAGGAATTTGTCGTTTTACCAAGGGTGGAAGAAAAGGTTTGAGATACCCCTGTTAAGACATTGTCCATATAAGGTGGTCTAGTATTTTTGAAAAATTGGAGTGGTAGCATTTTAAAATAGCCATTTGGTGGTTGCTTTACAAAACCCCTCTTTTTGCGCTTGTAAAATGAAAATGGCTTTTTGGTGCGACAAAAAGGAAAACTTTCTTTTGAATCATTGTTCGTCATCTCTTGATGCACATTCATGTCTAATATGGGCACATTATCATAAACTATGTCTTGATTCTAGCCATAATATTGGTAATTTGATCCGATAGTCAAGAAACCTCGAATGAGATAGGTCATTTTGTGAAGGTTTTTTGAGATATAATCAATATACCAAGTTTGATATTTTTCCTTCCAACTATGTCACATAGTATGACACCACGCGATGGTTTCACATTGTTTCGATCGTTTTTGAATTTTTTGTGCCTTTTAAACTATCGTCAAACTTTTTCCAACGGCGGGCATGAAGATTCTTAACTCGGGGCTGAGCCTCGCTAAACTTGCATTGGATCTCTGATAAAATAGCATACTGTGAACCTAAAAATGACTTTTATAAAAAATCATGAGCATCATATCATGTACCTGTAGTTCATATCTTACCCACTTCTGGCCGATTCGGCCAGCTTCGTGGGGCGTCCAGCTCGTGGCCTTCGCCGACAACCCCGACTTTTGACCGTCGGCGTCTAGCTCCATTCTTGTAGTGAGTGATAGAATCAAAACAAATGGATATGTTTTCTTCGATCATATCAAATTGTTTTATCTTTTTTGAAACGAGGCAAAAGATTTGCCTATATATTAATAAAGGAGGAACAAAACAGGGGCCTAAGTCATCAAAAAAGGAAAAAAGGAAAACATAAAGAACATGCTACATCCAAGAGGTGATCAACCCATGAGGACCGTCAGGATAACAAAGCACGAATCAACTCGCGATATCCGCCAGATCCTTAACATTTGCTAAGATCCAAACGTTTCCTTCCTCCTTGATTCTTTTCATGAGGTCCGAAGGCATAGAAGATTTGTTATTAAAGACCCTCTCTTTCCTTTCTTTCCAAATTTCCCAAGAGATGAGTATGATGGCGGTCATTAGGCCTTTGGTAGAAGAAGAGGGAGTCTTGATGATGGCGTGCCAAAAATCCAGAACCTTTGTCCCGTGCCCAAGCAAAGCAGCAAGTCTGGATAGGAAAGCCAGGTGGCTCAAACTGACAAACTGTTTGATTGTCTGACGGTCATCCTTCGGCATGACACGATTCCTATGCCAGCTCGAGCGTGTTCTGCGACGCCTGGACCTCGAGTAAAACAAACTAATGCACTAATGTGTGTATAAGTTTCTATTATACTCGTGTGTTCTCAAACGAGGTTACAGGCCGACTCAAAATGACTTGCCGATACCGACTTCACCGACTGGTTGAAGAAGCACTGCACTGGTCCATGATGCAGCAGCTTCCTCTGGAAACAAGTACGAGCAAGAGTTTTTCTCTCTCTACAAGGATCAAGATCACACTTGTATATATATGATGCAGAGACCGGGGGTATGTCTCTATTTTGAAGAAAAAAACACTCGTATATATTGCATGTGAGAGAGGTAAGTATGAGTTAATATAATGTGAAATAGTACCAACCCTCCGGTCCCTTTTAAACCTGTGCATACACGGTTTTAGCCGGTATTTAATGTAAAACAAAACCAGACCGTAATCAGCTGGTTCTAAACAGTTTGGTTTGGCGGTTTACACGGGTTAGACCGTTGAAGTACATCTGGTGGTGCTGCTGTGCTGCTCATACGCTGCTGCCGGCATACTGCACGGACATACGCTGAAATATGTAAGATATATGCTGTCGTACTGCTTGCGAGTTCTCCTTCAAACACCGGCGCGAGTTCTGCTTGCGGGTGGCGTGAGTGCTGCTGCATGCTTGCTCGCCGGTGGAGTGAGCTATGTTCTCGTTGACTAGTAGCATACAGGTGTTCTGTTCTCGTTGACTAGTAGTACATGGGTTCCACGGTTTCAACCCAACTAAAAACCAGCTAGTTGACAAACCGTGTAACTGGTTTGGTTTGGGTTGGGTCGACGGGTTGGCCGGTTTGGAACCAAACCATGAACAGGCTTAGTCCCTTTAAAGGAAATCATTCATGTGCGAGAACAGATCGAGCCACGTTGTGTCCTGTGAACATTGGTTGTTGCTGACCTAAATGGCTAAATGTATCATGTGTGGTAGTACCTACTAGTAGAGAAATATATATGTCTAGAGAGAGCACACAATGCAGTTGTGATACACACTGCAAGTTTTACGTATGTTCTAGTTATGATGAATCTTTGGATAAGTTTGGAGGTCATAGTCATCCACATGGCGTTCTGCCGGATGCTTGCATATGTATAGGCTTGGGATGCACGGGGAAATTTGATCTAGGAAAATGATACTGTTCCTCCAAGGGATCGAACAAATCGATCCCCCGGGTCGCTGCTCCCACGTGTCTGGCACTGCACCGCCTTGCACTGCGCGTAGCTTTGCCCTGCACTGCCCGTGGCGCCACATGCCTAGCTTTGCCCCACGCGCCTCGACCTTCACGCTGCTCTTCCGTGCCACCGCTCCGCCAGCTCTATGCAGTGAGCGTCGGCGCGCCGCCTAGCCGCCGCGCTGCCGGGTCTTTGCAGCGAGCGCTGCCAGCCACCGGAACCCCTGCAGCAGCTGCTAGCTCCACATCTGGGACCGCTGAGCCCCGCACCGGAAGGACCCTTGCAGCAGCTGCCAGGCTCCACATCTAGGACCGATGCGCCCCTCACGAGCGCCGCTGCACCGCCTGCAGAGAGCGCCGCTGCGCCGCCGGGTCCCCTGCAGCGAGCTGCTAGGCTTCACCTCCGGCCCCTGCAGCCAGTGCAGGAAGCTTATCAGAAGTCATCTCAAGCAAGGGCTCCTCCTGACGCTGCTCCATGCCCACGGGTTTTTCTACATACGGCGGGTGGCAGTGCTACAAACGGCCACATGTTTTGCTACAAGGTCTCTGGCAAGATCTCCGGCGAGGTGCTCAAAAACATGTCCCTCTGAAAAAAAACATCCATCAACGTTGTGTCTTATGAGTAGCAGTTGTTGTAGACCTAAATGTATACACGTGTATGAATAGACTTATATATAGGTCCAGAGGGAGCACACAATGCAGTTACGACGCACATTTGAGTTTTATGCATGGAAAAAATAGCGCGTTATTTCTTCGCTATAGCGGCGCTATAGCATATTTGGGACATGAACGCTACGTTATGCAAAATCTGCTCGCTATGGCGCTAATTACGCTTTAGCGACGCTAAATGCGCTATAACGACACAACGCAATAGCGTCGCTAAAAGATCTATGAATATAGCTCCACCCCATAAGCCCATTGAGCCCACAACTCCACCACGCGCAACACTCTACATCTAAATTTATGTCAACACAATCCTATTCCCCAGTTCTCCCTCCCCACATGACGGTGGCGACTGTGGACAGACTGCAGCGCCCGTCTCCTCCAGGTCCAGCCGGTCCGCCGCCTCTCTCCTTGGCACGTTCACCAGACACAGTGAAGCACCAGAAGGACGCACATCTCAAGTTCTCGACTAGTGAGCTGACCTAATGCAGGTCTTGTCCTCTAACTTGTGTTGCACCGGATGTCAAGCAAACTTTGTCATTTGGCCACTACTAGTTAATTGGTTATGCATGTATTACACTAAAAAAATAGCTGCAGAAATCCCTAGTAATACATACATGCTAGACCTTAACTTTTTAACTTTTTTACACACGCTATTTTGAAAAATAGCGCGCTATTAGCACGCTATAACTTGCATAGCATTTGGAGAAGGATCACACTAAACGAAATAGCACGCTATTTTTTTCCTTGGTTTTATGTAAGTTCTAGTCGTGATGAATCCTTGGATAAATTTGAAGGCCATAAACAGGGCATTCTGCCAGACATCTTTTGTGTGTTAACTGTTAATATTAGGCTGCATAGGCTTGGGATACACGAGGAAATTTGATCTATCTTTCTCATTTGGTCAATCTACTCTGAACCAATGAACTTTAGGGAACCAACTATAATAATAGTTGGGAGAGCGACATGGAAGTGGGACGAGGTTATCACGAGTTTGTCCCAATGTACTAAACAGTTGGTCCTTGGAGAAAAACAGTGCAATTCATGTTGACTTTTGTACAAGAAATGTTCGACAAAATTTCAGTCCCAAAACATGGAGTCCAATAGTTGCGCAAACATGGCCTACATCGACCAAACGAATGACGAGTAATCTGAAATCCACCAATTTTTCAAAATTCCTCCGACGCCTTGGACAAGCTCAACAGTATTTGCCCACTAAAGGGACGAACTCCGAATAACATTAGCAATAGCACATCTGTAACATCCCAGCATTTAAGAACCTAACGAAGGGTAGATTTAGGATTATGTATTGTTGCATACATCTATATGTGAAAAAGTGGGTAAAATTTTCGCCAAATAAAATCTTAAGTGATCAATGCTTCTTTCTTACTTTAAGATTAGGTTTAGACTTAAAGTAGGATTGTTATAAGCTTTGATGTGATCTTAAAATAATTAGGTGTGTTTTGAAAGGGGTTTGAATTTAAAAACTTAAGTGTTTGATTAATAATTTAAATGATTTAGATATAAGATTTGAATCTTAAATTAATTAAGTTATAGGTAGTACAACTTAAATCTCAAACAATAGAAATTATGAAATTCATTTTCATATTATAAAGACATAAACAAGATACAATAGGATAAAGAATAAGAATCTTATTTATTAATAATAACATAATCTTTATTACAATAGAATAAAATAAAGATTACATGAACTATAATTTTTTTTACAAAGGATTAAGAAAATTACATCTACTAACTATCCTATATCTAAAACCTAAACTAAATCTTCATCTTTATCTTTGAACCTGCAAAACAAGGATTAAACAGAAATAAAACAAGATTAGTGTTAGCATGTATTTCTCTCAGATGTGTCAGTGAGGTGCACCTGACAATCTCATCATTGAGAAATGTTAAAGAGGGGCAAGTTTCACCAATATGAAAGATTTCATCTTTCATAAATTCACAGCCAGAATGTAAAGGACAGCCAAAAGGGATCAGTTCACCAGCCAAGGTAAAAGTGGATTGGTAACAGTAAGATCAAAATTTCTGAACCTATCCATATGTGCATAGCAGGCACACAAGCTGCACACACACAAGCATGCAAGGGTGTGTTGTCGACTGCACAAGCACAACCAGATCAAACAAAACCAGAGCACAACCGTGGGGAAGCACCCCAGTGCAACACTACACCACACAACAGCATAGCCTGGGAGAACAGCAAGTAAACCAAGAACAACAACCAAACCAACCACCAGATTAACCCCAAACATCACCAGAATGGTGACATAAGGAGAAGGAAGAACCAGGTGGACAACAAGGCCAAGCCAGGAGCTAGGAGGAGCAGGATAGCTCCAGATCAAGCACAGAAGTCCAACAAAACCGGATCAAGATCATCACCAACTTACTCCACAAATATCAGCTTTTGTGGTGAGTTTCATAAAACCTTCACATGATCTAATCATCTTATTTAGAGATAGGCATGTGTTGTTTTACAAAACAAACCCTCAGAAGACACCCTAGTGGGGTGAATCCATCATAGGGATTTCTGAAAATCTAAAGGCAAACAACAAAGCACCAGAGTCCAACCAGAGCTCAGAGCAACATCCTTGCTCTGGTTGTTAAACCATATTCTAAAAGTCAATCATACATATACCTATGATCTATTTCTAGGCACATCTCTAAAGGAAGAGTAGCACCTTAGAAACAAATCTTTGGGATCCATATATTGATCAAGCTCACTACTATTTTGTCAAGCCATGATTCAATAAAGAATAGCTGGTACCACTACCAGGACTATCTAGATGAAACAACTAGATAAGATTTGAATCCCTAAGCCTCAGACCAACATCATTGGTCATAGGGAATTCAGTTATGAGCATCTCTAGTTTTCAAAGCCAAGATTGTCTCAAGCATCAACTAACCAAATCCATGATTTAGAATTAAAGTTGTGTGCCATACATGATGGTGTCACAAGAACAACTCAATATGAATCAGGAAAAGCAGGAAATCATCCTGGATTCAGAAAATCAACTAACTAATCATTTTCCTGTTACAAACAGGAATCATAACTAAAATATTCTTATAATACACTTCACTGTTTGAGATCATGATGATCTCAACCCACATATTAATTTCCAAGTTAACAGCACTAGGACAGTAGCTGTAACTTAATCAGGACCATGAATCAAATAAACAATGGAAAGCTATCAGGTCATTAGCTTTACAAGCATGTTTCCCATACAACCACATCATCTGAATCAGATGCAATCCAAGCATCAAATTACCAAGTAAGCCACCAGAAGCACAATACATCAGATCAACCAACAAGCCTCAGGCCAATAAGTATTCAGTATGGGTACAGACCATCTAAACATGAATTAATTCCTCCAGTACATGAACAAGCACATCACAAAAACCCTAAAGGGATAATCATCCTAATATAAATCAGACAGTAGTCAGGGAAGACACTACTAACATCTAGCATCGAATCAACAAGCACAAAGAGCATCTGGAGAGGGAATCAAACTCACCATAGGTCCTCGCTGAAGGATAGAAGAGGAAGTAGAGGGGCCGACGGCCATGGCGACACGGGGAGCACCCCAGAGGGGGCGCTGCAACCCGCACGGCCCCACGGCAATGACCCAGATCACGCCTGGAGGTGCAAATCATCACCACAATGCACGACAACCACAGCTGCACTTGAATCCATGCAAATCCCCAAACCCTAGGGTTCGGGACGGCCTCGATCTATCGTAGGAGAGCCCTAGGCTCGAATCCAATTGGATAGAACAAACAGGCATCGTCGACAACCCCCTACTACACCACGGCGGCGACCAAAATGGCCGACGGCGGCAGGAATCGCCGGTGGCGGCATCGCCGGCCACGGGGTCGGGTCAGAGGAGGAGAAGATGAACTCGCGCGAGAGAGAGAGGCAGCGAGGAATGGGCCGAGCTGGGCCAGACCCTTCGGGGTGGCTCTTTTGTCTAATACTAGTGGGCCAATAGGGCCCAATAAAAATAACCAGCCCAGAAACAATTTCAGGCCTATTTTAATAAAAATAAAAAGACCAAAATACCCCTAGACTTAATAAAATCCTAGAAAATAAAATAAAAATCCAAAAAATTTAAATAAAATATTTTTGGATTCATAATAATCCATTCTATATAAATAAAACAAGATATCAAATTTTGGATATTCAAATTTTTATAAGAATTTTGTAAATTCAATATTCCTTATGGAATTTTACAAGATTATGCAAAAGTGATAAAAATAAATAAAAATCACCTTCATTATTTATTAATATTATAGTATTTTTGAAAAATACTAAATAAATATTTTGTAATACAATTAAGATATATTTTAATAAAGGAATTATTAAATCAATAAAAAACAAATAAAGGGAAATAAAATAGAATAATGTAATATATGTTATTAAATATTAAAAAAAATATTTATTAGCCTTTACTACTCAAAAATAAACTTTTTGGGATAAATGCATACAAATTCAAATAATGCATTACATTATTTGCATAAGCATTTTGCTTCTTTAAATATTGTCCTTACCGGGCAATAATGATGTTTTTGTAGAACTAGAAGCTCAAGGTCCAGTGCAAGCATCAGACTTCACTACCTTGCCATCACAAGGCAAGTTCATCACTTGTTCATATCCTTTGAAGAGTCTTTATCAAAGTATTTTGCAAATTGTGTGTTATCATATATGCTATAAAAGAAAGAAAATATTATTTTCCCAAATAAAGAAATTATAGATATCATCATAAGTGGTGATATGATGGAGCAATAGAACTTAGAGTTCTAATTGCAACAATGATGATCAAGTAGGAACTTAATAACCCCTGACATCAGTGATTCTAGCGCCGTATATCACGCGTTAACCATGAGATTTGGAATGGGACGGACAAGTCAGCTGTATCTTCTTCCTCTCGCATGAAGCCGGATGTGCAGGTTGTGGCTGTTATCCTCGTAGCGTGCATATTAATTGATAATTCGTAGAGGATCTGCTGCATATGGTTGGGAACCCTCAACGTCCCACGATAGTTCTGGCATCTAACGGTTTGTACAAACCATTGCTGTAATTCATTATGTGGGCATGGTGTACACCAAGGAGGCATGCGGGGTCGCGAAGGGGGCAGTGATTGGCTTGGACCAACTACTGGGCCCCACATCATGGAATTGTGGACGGGAAAGTACGCCCGGTTATGCAACAAGGAGTTGATCTCTCATGGATAAAGTAAACGTACCTCTGCAGAGTGTAAGAACTGTAACTTGTTACTCCCTGTTCCAGGAAGGAGCTACGAATGCAGCAGAAAAGGAACTCCATGAAAGTTCTAGTCAACCTGTGAAGGCTGATTTTCATAGTTTTTCAGAATAAAATCAATCTTTGAAGAAAGATTTACAAAAAAACTGCATAGTGCCAAGGATTTATAATCTGAGGTGGTAGATAGAGCATCAAACTTCCCACCTTGCATATAATGAACTTGTTGGGTAACGCTGTTACTCATTCTTTCCTTTGATCCCTTGCTTAGACTTTGAGGATTCCGAAGACGTGCCAATGTATGCAACTGAATGCCAAGAAGACGTGTTCTACGAGGAAACTGACCTATCCGGAGGAGTTGAAGGCATGGACTACGAGATTCGCTATGGTGTCGATGAGAACGAGTCCACTTAAGTGTCTAGTTAGCAGTCACTAACGGAGACGAGTAGCATGAAGTCTATAGAATAAGCTGTTGAGCCCCACTCCTAGTCGGAGTTGCTACTTTTAAATTTCCGCTGAACACTTTATATTTTGGTTTATAAGTTGGATATTTTGGAAGTCTTTAACTTCCGGTATTGTAATAACAATAATGTGTGTACTTTTGTAATATGGACCCGCAATGTTTCTGTTGTACCACTCTGAGGGATGTGATATTTACGGAACGGTGTTCTGTGGATGTCATGTCAACGACTATATTGTACTACACATGCAGTGGTATGCTGGGTCACCGCAGTTGGTATCAGAGCAAATTGCTTTGACCTTAGGTTGGAAAACCTAGTTAAGGGTATTACCTATAGGAGATTTGGCAATAATAAAGAATTCTCTAAAAGTAATATAATGGGTGTTCAAATGAGAATATTCTATTATATATTTTAGTGCGATAATTTTTTGTTATGATGCAATATATATTATTGGATACTAATTAAAATTATTTTTCCGATATACAGAGTTATGGCACCAAAGTTTCCCAAACAGACTTTGGTAAGGAAAGAGGAGACTCTTGATGATTATCAAGGATCATTTACAGACCAACTTCGTCAACTTTTAAAGCTTTTATTTACACCATAGGGGCTTCCCCTACGGTAAAGGTGTCAAAAAAACTTTTAAAGCTTTTTAATTGCCCAACTAGAATTCTAGTGAATACTATCACTTATCTTGATGGCCGGATGTTATCCAAGTATCGTGTGAGTATCCAACTTCCAGAGAAGCTTGGACTGTATCACGATCTACCCATAGGAGAAGGTAGGAGTCATTTAGCGGCCTATCATGTTGCTGTTGTGGAGGCAATAGCTAATATCCGGGAGCAGAAAACCAAGGAGCTAGAAGGTAGCACATTTTCTGTGATACCTCATGACTCTATAGACTCAGAGCCTATACCGGATCATCTTAATTTGGTTAAGAAGCATCCCAAGTTAGCTTCCAAGTTTATGGATAGATACCAGACACTCGTTGCGTCTTTTTATAAGACTCATCAAGTGATTGTCGAAGACAAAAATGACATGTTAGAGGATCTAACTGACCCGGAAAGGAGGAAGCGGTTAGCATCCCAGTTAGAGAAATAAGCAAGTAGTAGTGCAACACCTATCTTTAAGGATATTCCTATAGATCTAGAATCTTTTATACCATATCCTTACTCACCAAGACCTGAATCTATATATGATCCTACTGTAGACATGCGGTATGCAGTACCACAGGGCTCAGAGGATGGCGCTGACTCGGAACTTCCTATTGAGAACTCGGATGGATGGAGAATGGGATCATACAATGGATCTCATGAACACCAGATGTCCATAGATGGTTCTAACAGAAATGTTGGACAATCTAGTTGGATGGGTGCAAGGATGAATCCTAATAACAGAAGTAGAAATACCATGTCAATAGATGATCAGGATGAAGAAGAAGATCCTGAGGAAAGAGTGTTCAGAACATCAACATCTTCTCAAAGCCCAGGGAATATACATTATCCGGTATTCGATTATCTTGTCCACGAGAGCACCTGGGGAGCAGCAGGATCTGCGTATCCTGGTGACAACTCTAGAGATGAAGCTCAGGAGATGCAGTCTGGATATAATGTTGAATATGTTTCTGAAGACTTTTTAGCTGAGCTGGAGGGAGTCAATGCGCTCAAGTTGAGTAATGACTCAAGTCCTGACACTTCAGATACAGAATATGTTCCTTCTGGAAGGCCATATGTTCCACAAACTGTGTGGCGAACAACACGTCATCACGGTTGGACATCAGGCATGTACGATGAGCGTAGTTACTACTAGAAGACAATTAGTTAGTAATATCAAGTACCGTGTTTATACCCCAAGTAATAAGGTAGTCGAGTGATTATACCTATATGGTATATGTGTAATGACTTTGTATCATTATGATATTATGTAAAATATATGAAATGCATATTTGGATTTTCTTTGGATCTTCATTGTGTGACTAGTTCTGTGCGTAAAGTCGAGCTTAGAACACATGTGCATGATGTAATTATGAGTATTCGCTTTATGTTGCAGGACTAGGGGGTCATGGATACGGGTGTAGAAATGGAAACTGAGCAGCAGCAGATGGAGCGTGAGGGCCAAGGAAAAGGCCGATGAGGATACAGCAAATCAAGGAGCATTACCACCACCACCAATGAGACCGTTAATGGAGCAGAACTTTATGCAATACATGCAAATGATGCAAGAGAACCAGAACAAGTTTATGGAGGAGTTGCTGGGGCGAGCAAATCAGAGGGCACCTGAAGGAGGAGGAGTGAGTTTATCTGATTTCCAGAATGCAAGGCCGTTACCTTTTGCATCAGCTCCTGAACCAATGGATGGAGAAGACTGGCTAGCAGATACAGAGCGGAAGCTGAAAACTGTAGGTTGCAATGATGAGGAAAAATTGAGGTATGCAACTCATCTGCTGATCGGACCTGCAACATCATGGTGGGAAAATGTAACACCCTCAGAATCGGACCTATGCAAGTTTTAGCGAAACCCGCCAAACCCGCATAGAAACGATTCAAAGGTGCCCACCAGGCACTTTCGTGCAGGTGGAAAACGAAGTAATAACATTACACAACAGTCCTCGATGGGACCCACAGAACAGGTATATATACAACACGACTCCATGAGTCAAGAATACAGATATAATATACAAAGATCCAAATCACCTTGAAAATGACAGAGCGTCCGACTACGGACAAGATGCAAATGGGGCTAAGAGCCCTGAAGAATAACCAATGGCGTCCATAACCCTGCCCAGGCCAAGCCAGAAGGGTAACCCTGCTAACGGCGTCGATCTCAAACCTGCTTAAACAAAAGGGGTGCCGACAAAGGGCAAAGGAAAAAGAGGAGCGTCAGTACTGAGGCCAGTACACGGCGAGACTAGAGTTCGGCGGTCCTCGCCTACATAGGTATGGTGGACTGAAGCGGCAGCGGCAGCATGCACTAAACAACCTATAGAGACTCGATACAACTGGCGGTTATCAGATAGGGGTAAGAAAGACCTATTCGGAACCAACCTGATGCCACCATCAAACAAACCCATCCTGGTATTTCCCCCTCGAGACCAAACGAGGAAGTCAACTGAGGAACTCACACAGTTGGCAGTTTTATTTATTCGGTTATCGTTGCAACAATTACTAGCCAGGTATAGATAATCATCCTGATAAAATAAGCAGTGGGCCGATTTAGTTAACCATTCCGTTGTAGTTGCAACACTTACTAGTCAGGTACAATAAGCGTGAGATATTCCCAAAACCCAGCAGTTGTTGGTACTTTTATTTAGCCATTCCGTTATAGTTGCATTACTTACTAGTCAGGTACAGTGGTCGCAAGCGACAACCAAACAAGCAATTGTGGGCAATTTATTTAGCCATTCCATTATAGTGAAGCTGATTACTAGTCAATATAAAGTCAAATTTATAGCACTACTTTAGTTATAGTTGTCTATGATCGAGATACTGTGCTCCAAGTCGTCCATAACCGCGGACACGGCTTTCAGAAAGTTTTACCCGCCCGGGGTGCACCAATAGCAACACACACTCGATCAACCTCGGAAAAACCAAATCAAAACCCAACGAGGCCTTCACGACAAAGCAATCACAGGATTCAGAAATATTTCAGGGGGCCACCCCATTGAGTAGACCCGCAACGAAGCTAGCTGACTCCGAGATGGACTCAAGGTTTTCGACAATACATTCCGCTTACCTAAACAGTACAGTGTGCTCCTCGCACAATCGTAAATAAAGCAGTAAAGCATGGCATAGGTACAGGATAGTAAATAAAACCTCAAACTAGTTTGTGGCCCCAAGAAATAAGACTGAATCAAGCTCTGGCTCAGGGGGGTCCCATAAGCCTCCCGGATGTGGATAGCGCGAATATTCAAGGAACAGGTATCAAGTACTCGGGGTCCTACGGGACACAAGTGGACGGTTAACAACCAAATAACATCTATTTCCCACCTGTGCCTCTGGTTACCTACTTCAATTTTAGTTGTTAAACAATAATTAAAGTGAGCAATAAATAAAGCCATAACCGTCTCCAACATTAAACATGCGGCAATGCTCCAACAACTGTGGTACTTGACGACACGCAACAGCACTTGAGCAAGCGACTACGACGCGCAAGTCCAACTATCTACCAAACAACTGGTAATAGGATGTGTCCAAGGAAATATATGGCTGCAAGGGATTTCAAGGGTACGGAAAACTAGAGCATCGCAACACGGATAGCAATAGATCAACAGGAGGGAATAAATACTATAAAAGTAAGATAGGTAGAAAGGGGGAGATGCTCGCCTGAAAACATTGTCGAAGGTTCAACCGAAGATCGGGTCGACACTCGCATCAACTCAACGGCCTTATCCGCGAAGAAGCAAAACCTTAGAAGAAACACCGGATGCACTATTTAATACTACGACAGAAGATCGGGCATGATGCATGTATGATGTATGATATGGCAAGGTGCGATGCAACTAGGTCATATTAAGCGGAACCGGGGTCCCGACAATTAATTAGGTGGTTCATGTTGTGTATCTACCCCGCAATTTAAATGTTGCATTATCAAGACAAGAGATAGCACCGGTTCACTACACAAATTTAAATGAGGCCAATATGAGACTAGATTTGCCCGCATATGGGCCCCATATTTAATTATATGGTGAATCGGCATAAGGCCCCCAAACCACATGACATGAATGCGAGTATGACAATTTAATATGCATCAAGTATATATTTTTAAATAGGGTTTCGGTAAGGGGTTCACACATCTGGGTTCGGCAGATCTTGGGCTCCGAGGGGTTCGGGATTGGGTCTCAGGGTCCGGATCTGGGTTTCGACGGGATCGTTCTCGGACTCCGGGAAGGACTTGGTTCGGTGTCGTTCTTGTCGTTGCGAAGATCTTGCCGGGTCCGCGTATCGGGTCGGTCTTGGCGTTCGGGAAGAACTTGTCGTTCTCGCGGCGATCTTGGCGTTCTTCCGGTCCAGGTTTTGGCGTTCGAGGGAATTGCTTGGCGTTCCCGGAGGAAGTACTTGTCGTTTCCGTGTAGGCGTCCTCGGTGTCGGGGGAGATCTTGGGGTTCCAACTTGTCCATCATTGACGGACTTGGTTCGTCGTCGGGTCTCGTCGGGATCAGTCTTCGGGGTCCGGCGGTAGATCTTGTCGAGTCCACTGCAACGGCCTTGTTGTTCCGATGACGATCTTGGCGGTTATTCGGATCCGGGCATCGGGGTACTCGAGTCCGTGTGGCGATCTTGTCGTTCCGAGAAGGAGAACTTGAGATCCGTGAAGGAGCCTTGATGCTTCGGTCTGGTGTCGAACTCTGGTACCGGGGTTTCTCGACGGGGTTTTCCTTGGATTCAAGTGCCAGGGGTCTTGCGTGTTCTGACGGTCCCGTGTAGAAGATCTCCAGGTACATATTGATACACGGGACAACGGACACAGACAACTCACGATAGCAGGGACAAAGGAAAAGATGGTAGTCAATGCCGAGAGACGACATCAGCGGGCACGGTGGCGACCACGCTGTAGGGGGGCCGACGGCGAACACGACAGGGACGTGCAGGAAGGCGGTGACGCACGACCTGCAAGGGAAAGGGTGACCGCGGAGGGGGCGTCGGCGGCTCGAGGACTAGGCATGCCGCAGCGGCGCGACGAGGAGAAGGGAGGCCGCGGAGGAGCACAGGCGGCGAGCGCGGGCGCGGCTGCTGCTACCTGGGGGAGGTGGCCGGCGCGAGGACGGGCGGTCAGAGGAGGCCGGCGCGGGCGACGCGAGCGGAGACGGGAGGCAGACGCGGCGAGGGGGCGGAGACGGGTGGCCGGCGGGGAGGGGGCTCGCCGGCGGAAAGGTGCTCAGGGAGGTGGGCGACGGAGCCGCCGGGGAGGGCGTGCCGGCGGCGGGCGCAGACGAGGCGAGGCGGGGGTCAGCACGGAGAGGATGAGGACGGCGGGGCATCGGGCGATGCGGAGAACGCGGCGGCGGCGGTCGCCTGCGAGGCGGCGAGGAGGATGCAGGGCCGGCCGCGGCGGCGCCTGGGGAGGGAGACCAGAGGCGAGGTGGTCCGCAGAGGGGAGGGTGGTGGCCGGAGAGGTCGGGGACGTGGCCGGAGGTGGTGAAGAAGGCGCGGCCAGCGGAGGTGCTCGGGGCGAGCGCGGGAGGAAGGGAGCGGTCGCGGGCGGCGCGGCCGCGCGTCGGTGAGGAGGAGGGGAGGGAGCGGCGAGCGGAGGGGAGCGGAGGGAGGAGCGGCGCCCGCCGGAGCTGAGAGAGGAGGGGATGGGGCCGTCGGGTGGTTGGTGCGGGGAGGGAGAGGAGCGCGTGAGGGAGGGCGCATGGGTCCGGGGGACAGCTGATGGTGGGGCCCAGGCACGGGGACAGGCAGGTGTGGTGGGTTGAGTGGGTGGGTCGAGTGGGTGGGTCCCGCGGGACAGGGGAAGAGGCCAGGCGGGTGGGGTCGGGTTGGCAGTGCGGGAGAGATAGAGTGGGTAGGTGGGATCTGGGTGAGAGAAGGAGTTGGTGGGTGAGGTGGCAGCGGTTTGGGGTGATGTGGCGGTTGAGGATTGGTTAGAGGGGAGGGAGAGGGTGAGGTGGCAGCCAGGGATTGGGTGGGGTGAGGTGGCTGGAGGGTGGGTAGATAGGACTGGGGTAAGAAAAGATTTGGGGTGGGGTCTAAGCTGGACCGATTTTATTCTGGGGGTGGTCCGTCGGGTCGAATCGGCCCGTTCGACTGCCCCACTTAAAAATAATTAACTATTTTATTTATTTCAAACAGGACTTTTGCAAACCGATAGCAGACAAACCAAAATAATCCGGAGACCCGGGTTTTGCGTTTGAATTAAGACGGGCGTTCAGGAAACAAAACCAGGCTTTTCAAAAATAGTTTTATGCGAACAGATGCAAGATGATGACGATGCTCAAATGCAATGTGGCATGATGACATGAGCATGCGGTCATGATGATGCAATGCACAAGAACAACGCGATTTTCTAGTAGTGGTTTTGCGGGATGCCACAATTCGACACCACTAACAATGGATCTCGCCCTCGAGATCCGCCTCATGGTACGGGGAAGAAGGTCGGCGATCTGCGTCTTCTCGCTTCGGGTAGATCTTCGCGACACCACTAACAATGATTCTTCATCCGTCTTGAAATTGGCGACACCACCAACAAAGGGTCGTTGATCCTGTTCGTCAAGAGAGCACTCCGGATAAACAACGGACGAAGTTAAAGGTAAGGCCACCTCTAACTTTCGTGGAAGGAGTTAAACTGCTGGATCCGCTGATTCGATGTACAAGAGCGAATGATAAGAGTAGTCAGATGGTGATCAGTCCATCGCGCACCCAAACCATTACTCTGCACACGAATAGGCGAATTATGCAACCAACTCTCGGAATTAGACTGAAGATCTCGACAAACGAAGCTCGGAACAAAGGAGTGATGCAGACTCTGCATCGGATCTGGTGTAGATGATGTCGTCGCGTCGGAAAACACTGGAAGGCACGAGAAGGAACAAAGAGAAGTCCACCAGACGAAGGATTCCTCGGATAGCATGAAGACCAGATGTAGCAACACCGTTACCAAAAGAGGAAGCGAAACCCTGAAGGTACGATGGAACCCAACCGCGAGAAATCCTGGACTCGAAGAGAGAGAAGAGAGTAGATTCAAAACACGCAGAGGTGAGAGGAGAGCAGCAGAGGGGTAAGGAGTAAAATCAGACCTAGTCAGAACTATCCAACCAATTTTTGAAAAATAGTTTTGACACTCTACTTCGGCTGTTAGCTAGGTTATCCTACAGGCTGGACTTGTGGGGTATCGCAACTGCTGAGCTCTGATACCACTCTGTAACACCCTCAGAATCGGACCTATGCAAGTTTTAGCGAAACCCGCCAAACCCGCATAGAAACGATTCAAAGGTGCCCACCAGGCACTTTCGTGCGGGTGGAAAACAAAGTAATAACATTACACAACAGTCCTCGATGGGACCCACAGAACAGGTATATATACAACATGACTCCATGAGTCAAGAATACAGATATAATATACAAAGATCCAAATCACCTTGAAAATGACAGAGCGTCCGACTACGGACAAGATGCAAATGGGGCTAAGAGCCCTGAAGAATAACCAATGGCGTCCATAACCCTGCCCAGGCCAAGCCAGAAGGGTAACCCTGCTAACGGCGTCGATCTTAAACCTGCTTAAACAAAAGGGGTGCCGACAAAGGGCAAAGGAAAAAGAGGAGCGTCAGTACTGAGGCCAGTACACGGCGAGACTAGAGTTCGGCGGTCCTCGCCTACATAGGTATGGTGGACTGAAGCGGCAGCGGCAGCATGCACTAAACAACCTATAGAGACTCGATACAACTGGCGGTTATCAGATAGGGGTAAGAAAGACCTATTCGGAACCAACCTGATGCCACCATCAAACAAACCCATCCTGGTATTTCCCCCTCGAGACCAAACGAGGAAGTCAACCGAGGAACTCACACAGTTGGCAGTTTTATTTATTCGGTTATCGTTGCAACAATTACTAGCCAGGTATAGATAATCATCCTGATAAAATAAGCAGTGGGCCGTTTTAGTTAACCATTCCGTTGTAGTTGCAACACTTACTAGTCAGGTACAATAAGCGTGAGATATTCCCAAAACCTAGCAGTTGTTGGTACTTTTATTTAGCCATTCCGTTATAGTTGCATTACTTACTAGTCAGATACAGTGGTCGCAAGCGACAACCAAACAAGCAATTGTGGGCAGTTTATTTAGCCATTCCATTATAGTGAAGCTGATTACTAGTCAATATAAAGTCAAATTTATAGCACTACTTTAGTTATAGTTGTCTATGATCGAGATACTGTGCTCCAAGTCGTCCATAACCGCGGACACGACTTTCAGAAAGTTTTACCCGGCCGGGGTGCACCAATAGCAACACACACTCGATCAACCTCGGAAAAACCAAATCAAAACCCAATGAGGCCTTCACGACAAAGCAATCACAGGATTCAGAAATATTTCAGGGGGCCACCCCATTGAATAGACCCGCAACGAAGCTAGCTGACTCCGAGACGGACTCAAGGTTTGCGACAATGGCTGTAAACGACTGGGAACCCAAAACTAGCTTGTCGATACCGCGAAAACATTCCGCTTACCTAAACAGTACAGTGTGCTCCTCGCACAATCGTAAATAAAGCAGTAAAGCATGGCATAGGTACAGGATAGTAAATAAAACCTCAAACTAGTTTGTGGCCCCAAGAAATAAGACTGAATCAAGCTCTGGCTCAGGGGGGTCCCATAAGGCTCCCGGATGTGGATAGCGCGAATATTCAAGGAACAGGTATCAAGTACTCGGGGTCCTACGGGACACAAGTGGACGGTTAACAACCAAATAACATCTATTGCCCACCTGTGCCTCTGCTTACCTACTTCAATTTTAGTTGTTAAACAATAATTAAAGTGAGCAATAAATAAAGCCATAACCGTCTCCAACATTAAACATGCGGCAATGCTCCAACAATTGTGGTACTTGACGACACGCAACAGCACTTGAGCAAGCGACTACGACGCGCAAGTCCAACTATCTACCAAACAACAGGTAATAGGATGTGTCCAAGGCAATATATGGCTGCAAGGGATTTCAAGGGTACGGAAAACTAGAGCATCGCAACACGGATAGCAATAGATCAACAGGAGGGAATAAATACTATAAAAGTAAGATAGGTAGAAAGGGGGAGATGCTCGCCTGAAAACATTGTCGAAGGTTCAACCGAAGATCGGGTCGACACTCGCATCAACTCAACGGCCTTATCCACGAAGAAGCAAAACACTAGAAGAAACACCGGATGCACTATTTAATACTACGACAGAAGATCGGGCATGATGCATGTATGATGTATGATATGGCAAGGTGCGATGCAACTAGGTCATATTAAGCGGAACCGGGGTCCCGACAATTAATTAGGTGGTTCATGTTGTGTATCTACCCCGCAATTTAAATGTTGCATTATCAAGACAAGAGATAGCACCGGTTCACTACACAAATTTAAATGAGGCCAATATGAGACTAGATTTGCCCGCATATGGGCCCCATATTTAATTATATGGTGAATCGGCATAAGGCCCCCAAACCACATGACATGAATGCGAGTATGACAATTTAATATGCATCAAGTATATATTTTTAAATAGGGTTTCGGTAAGGGGTTCACACATATGGGTTCGGTAGATCTTGGGCTCCGAGGGGTTCGGGATTGGGTCCGGATCTGGGTTTCGACGGGATCGTTCTCGGACTCCGGGAAGGACTTGGTTCGGTGTCGTTCTTGTCGTTGCGAAGATCTTGCAGGGTCCGCGTATCGGGTCGGTCTTGGCGTTCGGGAAGAAGAACTTGTCGTTCTCGCGGCGATCTTGGCGTTCTTCCGGTCCAGGTTTTGGCGTTCGAGGGAATTGCTTGGCGTTCCCGGTTTGGGGTGATGTGGCGGTTGAGGATTGGTTAGAGGGGAGGGAGAGGGTGAGGTGGCAGCCAGGGATTGGGTGGGGTGAGGTGGCTGGAGGGTGGGTAGATAGGACTGGGGTAAGAAAAGATTTGGGATGGGGTCTAAGCTGGACCGATTTTATTCTGGGGGTGGTCGTTCGGGTCGAATCGGCCCGTTCGGCTGCCCCACTTAAAAATAATTAACTATTTTATTTATTTCAAACAGGACTTTTGCAAACCGATAACAGACAAAACAAAATAATCCGGAGACCCGGGTTTTGCGTTTGAATTAAGACGGGCGTTCAGGAAACAAAACCAGGCTTTTCAAAAATAGTTTTATGCGAACAGATGCAAGATGATGACGATGCTCAAATGCAATGTGGCATGATGACATGAGCATGCGGTCATGATGATGCAATGCACAAGAACAACGCGATTTTCTAGTAGTGGTTTTGCGGGATGCCACAGAAAATCAGTTAGCCATGCAACAACCAGGAAGGGAATTTACCTGGGAGGAGTTCAAGCAGAGATTCCGTGAATATCATGTTCCGGAAAGTGTCATGGAGTTGAAGAGGATAGAATTTGAGGAGCTTCAACAAGGATATACTAGTGTCATGAACTAAATCCGAGAGTTTAGCCAACTGTCTCGTTATGCTGAGGAGGATGTTAACACCGAAGAGAAGAGGAAGAAACGTTTCTTGCATGGATTGAATCCGTTTGTGAAGATGCAGATAAGGTTAGCCAATAAGCAAACTTATCAGCAGTTGTTGGATGCATCCATTACTTTTGAAGATGATTACAAGAATGTCCAAGAGGACCGGAGGAAGAGAGCCAAGAAGGAAACCAAGAGAATTCAGGCAAGCAAACCTAAACCTAACCTGGAGTATAAACCTCATAATAGGAATTATGGCAACAACAACAATAACAATGGCAGCGTGGAAATCAAGCTAATCCGACAAGGAATGTTATCTGTAACAACTGTGGAATTCCAGGACATTTCCAGAGGGAGTGCAAAAAGCCTCTAGTGATCTATTATGGTTGTGGTTAGAAGGGGCATATCAAGCCGGATTGTCCGAGCAAACCAACGGGAGGATGGCCTGCCAAGGGAGGAGGACAAGCCAGTGGAGGAAATGGACAGCCCAATAAAGGAGGAAACAATGGCAAGAACAATAATGGCAAGAGAAACCGACCTACTGGAAAACTGAACTGTGCAACCCTCGAGGAGGTAGATAATTCAGAGCATGCAGTAATAGGTATGCTCAATATCCTTACCAATCCCGGCAAAGTTCTATTTGATACTGGTGCAACTACTTCATTCATTTCTGAAGAATTCTGTGATAAGTTCCGGATTAGAAGGGCAACATTAGAACGTCCTATGACCGTAGTTACGGCAGGAGGGAATGTGATTGTGCGCCACATAAAACAAGATCAGGTTATCTCGATCTGTAGTTGTACATATTTTGCAGACCTTTATGTGATTCCTTTGAAGGGAATTGCAGCAGTGCTTGGGATGGATTGGATGATGGAACACGGAGCTCAGATAAATTGTGAGGAGAAAACTGTCTCAATCAAAACTCCAAGTGGATCAAGGATAGTTTACCAGGTAGATAAACATAGCCATATTATGGTGGATCTGCAGTTGAATTCAATGAAGGGAGTTAAATTAGAAGAAATTCCTGTAGTTAATGAATTCCAAGATGTTTTCCCAACGGAATTACCAGGAATGCCACCAGACTGGGAGATAGAGTTCACCATTGATCTAATACCTGGTACAGCCCCAATAGCTCAGGCACCATACAAAATGGGACCCAAGGAGTTGAAAGAACTCAAGGAGCAAATTGATGAGTTAGCAAGAAAAGGATTTATTTAGGAAAGTGTATCTCCATGGGGAACACCAGTAATTTTTGTGGATAAGAGAGATGGTGGAAGACGGATGTGTGGTGATTATAGAAATCTGAACAACGTGACGATCAAGAACAAGTATCCTTTACCAAGAATTCAAGATTTGTTTGATCAAGTGAAAGGAGCTAGAGTATTTTCCAAGATCGATTTAAGATCTGGATACCATCAAATAAAAATCAAGCCGCAAGATGTTCCAAAAATAGCATTTGTCTCAAGATATGGACACCATGAATATCTGGTGGTACCATTTGGTTTTACCAATGCACCGGCAATATTCACGAATCTGATGAACAAGATCTTCATGCCATACTTGGATAAGTTTATCATCATCTTTATTGATGATATTCTGATATATTCCAAGGATAAGGAAGAGCATGCTGACCATTTGAGAATAGCATTGCAGACATTAAGAGAACATAAGCTTTATGCTAAGTTCAGTAAGTGTGAGTTCTGGTTAGATGAGGTAGAATTCCTCGGTCATGTGATCAGTAAAGATGGGATTGCTGTGAATCCATCTAAAGTTCAGTCAGTACTAGAGTGGACTGCACCCACCAATGTGAAACAAATTCGAGGTTTCCAAGGAATGGCTGGTTATTATCGGTGATTCATTGAAGGTTTCTCCAAAATAGCTGGACCAATGACTAAATTATTAAGGAAGAATACACCATTTAAGTGGGATGAGAAGTGTGAAGCAAGTTTCCAAGAGTTGAAAACGAGATTAACCACAACTCCAATCTTAGCAGTTCCTGAAACAGGGAAGGATTTCACCGTATACTGTGATGCATCTAAGAAAGGTTTGGGGTGTGTATTAATGCAAGACCGGAAAGTAATTGCTTATGGTTCAAGACAATTGAAACCACATGAAGTCAATTATCCAACCCATGATTTAGAGTTAGCAGCAGTAGTTTTTGCATTGAAAGGATGGAGGCATTTTCTTTATGGAGCCAGATGTGAGTTATACACTGACCATAAAAGTCTCAAATATTTCTTCACTAAAAAGGAATTGAACATGAGACAGAAGCGTTGGTTGGAATTAATCAAGGATTATGATCTAACAATCAATTACACCCCAGGAAAAGCAAATGTTGTAGCAGATGCTTTAAGCAGAAAGAGTGCAGATATTCATCCTAATAACATAGAGTTACCAAAAGAGTTACAAATGGATTTGGAAAGATTAGAACTCCAATTCATTAGAACAGAGGTTCTTGGAGGATTTGCGAATATGCAGGTAGTTGCAGAACATGATAGTGATCTTAAGCAAGAAATTTTCAGACGTCAAGAAGAAGACCCTTTTATTGCTGAAGAAATTCGACGGATATCTCAAGGGCAAAAATCAGTTTTTCGCCTTGGAGATTATGGATCTTTATGGTTCCAAGATCGTTTATGTGTTCCAGATGTGACTGAGATCAGAAATGCCATACTCAAAGAAGCACATACTACCCCATATTCTATACATCCAGGGAGTACTAAGATGTATATGGATTTGAAGGAACTATTTTGGTGGAATAACATGAAAAGAGATATTGCTAAATATGTATCTGAATGTCATACTTCCCAAAGGGTGAAAGCTGAACATCAAAATCCAGCAGGGCCATTACAACCCTTAGAAATTCCTGAATAGAAATGGGAGGAAATAGGCATGGATTTCATCACAGGATAACCTATGACACCAAAAAAGGACATGATTTGGGTAATAGTGGACAGACTCACTAAGAGTGCACATTTTATTCCAGTGAATCAAAAAGATAATGCCGAGAAGTTAGTTGAAGTATATGTCAAAGAGATAGTAAGTAAGCATGGAGTACCCAAGAAGATCGTAACTGATAGGGGATCAGTGTTTACTTTAGAATTTTGGAAGCAATTGCATGAAGCACTTGGTCCAAAGTTAGATTTCAGCACGGCATATCATCTTGAGACAGGAGGTCAAACTGAAAGAACAAATCAAATACTAGAAGACATGTTGAGAGCTTGTGCACTAGATTTTGGAGGAACATGGGAGGATCACCTACCAATGGCAGAATTTTTTTATAACTATAGCTATCAGAGTAGTCTGAAGGCAGCTCCATATGAGGTTCTGTATGGAAGGAAGTGTAGATCACCAATATGTTGGTACGAACCTGGAAGCAGCAAAGAATTAGCGCCCGATTATATCAATGAGAGACAATACATCATTGATAAGATCATGGATAGGCTGAAAATAGCCCAGAGCAGACAGAAAAGTTATGCGGATCAAAGCCGAAGATCATGGCATCCAGAAGTAGGAGATATGGTTTATTTGAAAATAAGTCCGATGAAAGGAGTAAAAAGGTTCGGAGTTAAAGGGAAATTAAGCCCAAGATATATCGGACCATTCAAGTTACTAAGCCAAAACAGAACTATAGCTTATGCTTTAGAGTTACCATCAAGACTGGCTCAAGTGCATAATGTTTTTCATGTATCACAACTTCGCAAATGTTTGAAAGTTCCAGAGGATGCAATAACACATAAAGAGATAGAACTACAAGCAGATCTGACTTATATTGAAAAACCCTGTAAGATTCAAGAAGAAAATTGGAAAAGATTAAGGAATAGGGCAATCAAGTATTACAAGGTACAATGGGAACATCACCCTGAAAGGGAAGCCACATGGGAGAAAGAGAGGATTTAATAAAAACTTATCCAGAACTATTCAGGTACATCTCCAACAAACTTCGGGACGAAGTTTAATTTAAGGGGGGAAGTCTGTAACATCCCAGCATTTAGGAACCTAACGAAGGGTAGATTTAGGATTATGTATTGTTGCATGCATCTATTTGTGAAAAAGTGGGTAAAATTTTTGCCAAATAAAATCTTATGTGATCAATGCTTCTTTCTTACTTTAAGATTAGGTTTAGACTTAAAGTAGGATTGTTATAATCTTTGATGTGATCTTAAAAGAATTAGGTGTGTTTTGAAAGGGGTTTGAATTTAAAAACTTAAGTGTTTGATTAATAATTTAAATGATTTAGATATAAGATTTGAATCTTAAATTAATTAAGTTATAGGTAGTATAACTTAAATCTCAAACAATAGAAATTATGAAATTCATTTTCATATTATAAAGACATAAACAAGATACAATAGGATAAAGAATAAGAATCTTATTTATTAATAATAACATAATATTTATTACAATAGAATAAAATAAAGATTACATGAACTATAAAAAAATTACAAAGGATTAAGAAAATTACATCTACTAACTATCCTATATCTAAAACCTAAACTAAATCTTCATCTTTATCTTTGAACCTGCAAAACAAGGATTAAACAGAAATGAAACAAGATTAGTGTTAGTATGTATTTCTCTCAGATGTGTCAGTGAGGTGCACTTGACAATCTCATCATTGAGAAATGTTAAAGAGGGGCAAGTTTCACCAATATGAAAGATTTCATCTTTCATAAATTCACAGCCAGAATGCAAAGGACAGCCAAAAGGGATCAGTTCACCAGCCAAGGTAAAAGTGGATTGGTAACAGTAAGATCAAATTTTCTAAACCTATCCATATGTGCATAGCAGGCACACAAGCTGCACAAACACAAGCATGCAAGGATGTGCTGTCGACTGAACAAGCACAGCCAGATCAAACAAAACCAGAGCACAGCCGTGGGGAAGCACCCCAGTGCAACACTACACCACACCACACCACACCACACCACAACATAGCCTGGGAGAACAGCAAGTCAACCAAGAACAACAGCGAAACCAACCACCAAATTAACCCCAAACATCACCAGAATGGTGACATAAGGAGAAGGAAGAACCAGGTGGACAGCAAGGCCAAGCCAAGAGCTAGGAGGAGCAGGCTAGCTCTAGATGAAGCACAAAAGTCCAGCAAAACCAGATCAAGATCATCGCCAACTTACTCCACAAATATCAGCTTTTGTGGTGAGTTTCATAAAACCTTCACATGATTTAATCATCTTATTTAGAGATAGGCATGTGTTGTTTTACAAAACAAACCCTCAGAAGACACCCAAGTGGGGTGAATCCATCATAGGGATTTCTGAAAATCTAAAGGCAAACAGCAAAGCACCAGAGTCCAACCAGAGCTCAGAGCAACATCCTTCCTCTGGTTGTTAAACCATATTCTACAAGTCAATCATACATATACCTATGATCTATTTCTAGGCACATATCTAAAGGAAGAGTAGCACCTTAGAAACAAATCTTTGGGATCTATAGATTGATCAAGCTCACTACTATTTTGCCAAGCCATGATTCAATAAATAATAGCTGGTACCACTACCAGGACTATCTAGATGAAACAACTAGATAAGATTTGAATCCCTAAGCCTCAGACCAACATCATTGGTCATAGGGAATTCAGTTATGAGCATCTCTAGTTTTCAAATCCAAGATTGTCTCAAGCATCAACTAACCAAATCCATGATTTAGAATTAAAGTTGTGTGCCATACATGATGGTGTCACAAGAACAACTCAATATGAATCAGGAAAAGCAGGAAATCATCCTGGATTCAGAAAATCAACTAACTAATCATTTTCCTGTTACAAACAGGAATCATAACTAAAATATTCTTATAATACACTTCACTGTTTGAGATCATGATGATCTCAACCCACATATTAATTTCCAAGTTAACAGAACTAGGACAGTAGCTGTATCTTAATCAGGACCATGAATCAAATAAACAATGGAAAGCTATCAGGTCATTAGCTTTACAAGCATGTTTCCCATACAACCACATCATCTGAATCAGATGCAATCCAAGCATCAAATTACCAAGTAAGCCACCAGAAGCATAATACATCAGATCAACCAACAAGCCTCAGGCCAATAAGTATCCAGTATGGGTACAAACCATCTAAACATGAATTAATTCCTCCAGTACATGAACAAGCACATCACAAAAACCCTAAAGGGATAATCATCCTAATATAAATCAGACAGTAGTCAGGGAAGACACTACTAACATCTAGCATCGAATCAACAAGCACAGAGAGCATCTGGAGAGGGAATCAAACTCACCATAGGTCCTCGCTGAAGGATAGAAGAGGAAGCAGAGAGGCCGACGGCCATGGCGGCACGGGGAGCACCCCAGAGGGGGAGCTGCAACCCGCACGGCGCCACGGCAACGACCCAGATCATGCCTGGAGGTGCAGAGCATCACCACAATGCACAACGACCACAGCTGCACTTGAATCCATGCAAATCCCCAAACCCTAGGGTTCGGGATGGCCTCGATCTATCGCAGGAGAGCCCTAGGCTCGAATCTGTTGGAGATATGCCCTAGAGGCAGTAATAAATATGGTTATTATTATATCTTTGTGTTTATGATAAATTTTTACATTCATGCTATAATATTATTAACAAGGAAACATTAATACTTGTGTGATTTGTAAACTTAAATTGAAGTCCCTAGTAAAGCCTCTTCATAATACTAGCTTGTTGGTTAATAAATGATTGTGGTTTCCCTATCATGAACATTGAGATGTTATTAACAACAAGATCATATCGTTAGGAGAATGATATGATGGACATACTCCTATAGATAAGCGTAGCATAAAGATCAAGTCATTTTAATAGTTCAATTGCTATATGCTTTCAGATACATAGTAACCTAATTCCTTCGACCATGAGATCATGCATATCACCATCACCGGAAGGATGCTTTGATGACATCAAACACCACACCATAACTGGGTGGCTATAAAGGTGGCATTGAGTGTTTGTAAAGTATTGGTTGAGACACATGGATCAAGAGTGGGATTTGTCCATCCATATGACGGATAGATATACTCTGGGCCCTCTCGGTGGAATGTCATCCAATTAGCTTGCAAGCATGTGACTAGCTCACAAGGGATCACATATCACGGGAACGAGAAAAGAGTACTTATCAGTAACGAGGTTGAACTAGGTATGGAGAGATACCGACGATCAAAACCTCGGATAAGTAAACTATCGTGAGACAAAGGGAAATTGGTATCGTATGTAAGTGGTTCATTCGATCGCAAAGTAATCGTAGAAATATGTGGGAGCCATATGAATTTCCAGATTCCTCTATTGGTTATTTGATCGGAGAAGTGTCTCGATCATGTCCGCATAATTCACGAACCGTAGGGAGACACACTTAAGGATTCGACATTGTTGAGTAGTTATGGAATGACGAGTAAGAGACAAAATGTTGTTCGGAGTCTCGGATGGGATCCAGGATATCACGAGGAGATCCGGAATGGTCCGGATAATAAGATTCATATAAGGAAAGTCCTATTTCGGGGTTGGAGAATGGTTCCGGTGTTTTCATCGGGAATGTTCTAGAAGGTTCCGGAATGTCCGGCACTCCGGAGGAGAAGGGTACATGCATGTGTCATAACAAGTTGGAATGGTTGCATCATGTACTAGGTGTCATCGCTGAACAAAATAAAGGGTTAAATCAAATCCTAGTTTGAAAAGTCAAACGCCAATTTGAAAAGTCAAACGGCTATTTTGTTTGGTGGAGGGAGAGTAGGAAACCTACTTGGGGAGGAAGTCCCTCTCCCTCCACCGCCGGCCTTGGAAGCCGAGTTGGGGAGGGACTCCCCTCCCCTTGGTGCGCCCCCTCCACCTATATAAGGAGGGGCATGGCTGCCCCTCCAAGACCTACACCTTGCCCCTCTAAACCCTAACCCTAGCCGCCGCCGCCCACCATAGCCACCGCCGCCCTAGGGTTTCTCCCAAGCCGCCGAGTTGGGCCTTCTAGTTGCCCTAGCCGCCGGCCTAGCCCCTTCTACTTGGTGTGTCTAAACCTTAGATCACAGAGGCTCTCTCATAGTCCAGCATACTCGCTCTGGCTTAAGGCGAAGCCCTGCGAGATCTCCCCTCTACTTCCGGTACCACGCCATCTTGCTGCCGGAATCGCGAGGAGAGTGCTACAACCTCCGCTGCCTGCTGGAACAAGGGAGAGGAAGGTCTTTGTCGAGTACCGAACGTGTGACCGACTGCGGGAGCGCTGCCGGAACACAGCGCCGGAAGGATCGTCTACACGATCTTGAGATCGGGAAGAGTACGACTACATCACCCACGAGAATCCGCTCTCGTTAAACACTTTGGAATCTTTGAGGGTGAGTTATTCTATCGACTCGTTGCTACAATCTAGTAGATAGATCTTGGCTTGTTTGTTTGTATGCGGTAGAAATTTTTTGTTTTCCATGCTACGAACCCCTACAGTGGTATCAGAGCCATGTCTATATGTAGATCTGTTGCACGAGTAGAACACAATGGTCATTATGGGCGGTGGTTTTTTTATTATCAATTGCTTCTTGTGTACTTTGCATCTTGCGGTATGATGGGATGAAGCGGCCCGGGCTAACCTTACATGACATCGTTCATGAGACTTGCTCCACGCTCAACATGCAACTTGTATTGCATAAGTGGCTTTGCGGGTGTCTGTCTCTCCCATTATAGTATAGATCCAATTTACAACGGGTACTTGATAGTTCAAGCATCAACGTTGTGGTTCTTGTTCGTAAGTTAGATCTACACTTATTGAAAGCCCCAAACCACGTACAATATGCAAAGAAATTAGAGGCGTCTAACTTTGTTTTGCAGGGGTGTGCTGTGATGTGATATGGCCATGATTGTGATTATATTTGATGTATGCAATGTTCCTTATTGTAAGTTGACAACCGGCAGGAGCCATATGGTTGTCTTTAAATTTCTGTTTAGACCCGCGTGTCTATTCAAAGTAGTTGTAATAGTTGAAGCTGGTGGACGACAACCATGGAGAAGCGCCATTGACCTTGATGCAATGCTGGTGATGATGGAGATCATGTTCGTGCTTGAAGATGGAGATCGGAAGCACAAAGAAGAAAGGCCATATCATATCACATATTATGAATTGCATGTGATGTTAATCCTTTATGCATCTTGTATTGCTTAGTTAAACAACGGTAGCATTATAAGATGATCCCTCATGCACATGAATTTTAAGTTCTAAAGTGTTCACCCTTAGTAAGCACCGTTGCTAAAGCTTGTTATTTCGAAGCATCACGTGATGATCGGGTGTGTTAGATTCTGCAAGTGTATACAACATGAGCAAGCCAGATTTGCTCATACGGAAGCTAAGGTTTGATATTGACGAGCCTAGCATGTACATACATGGTCTCGGAACACGGATCACCGAAAGGTAAAGCATGAATCATATAGTAGATATGATGAACATGTCGATTGTTCGCCATTGAAGCTACATCAACTCTCGTGATGATCGGTGTTGATGTGGTGGATTTGGTTCGTGTGATCACTGAAACAATGTGAGGGATATTGTTTTGAGTGGGAGTTCACCTAGATTAATTTAACTATTAATTAGAACTCAAATTGTCATAAACATAGTCTAAACTATTGCCAATTTGTTGTAGATCAATGGCGGCCCCTACCATCAATTTTAATGCGTTCCTAGATAATTTTTTTTGAAAAAACAATGGAAGCAACTTCGCGGATTGGTTCCGCAATTTGAGGATTGTCCTCAATGCTGGTAATTTGACCTATGTGCTGGATGCACCGCTGGGTGACCCGCCTGCAGCTGATGCTAC
Source organism: Avena sativa (assembly GCA_916181665.1). Classification (NCBI taxonomy): domain Eukaryota; kingdom Viridiplantae; phylum Streptophyta; class Magnoliopsida; order Poales; family Poaceae; genus Avena; species Avena sativa. The sequence goes on from OV702280.1 coordinate 435,368,296, forward strand.
CGATGAAGTAAAGAACGTTTACCTCGCTCGGAAGAATCAGTACTCCACATTTCAATGTGCTATCTTATATGGTTTAGAATCGGAGCTTCAGAAAAGGTTTGAGAATTCAGACCCACATGATATTGTCCGTGAACTCAAATTGATCTTTGAGACTCACGCGGTAGTTGAGAGCTATGAGGCTTCTGAAAAGATCTTTAACTGCAAGATGGAAGAGGGAAGCTCCGTCAGTGAGCATGTGCTTAAGATGTCTGGGAACGCAAACAAACTTCAAAGATTGGGTATAGTGATTCCTAATGCTTTGGGGATTTACCGTGTCCTCTAATCACTACCACCAAGTTACAAGAACTTTGTGATGAACTACAATATGCAAAGCATGAACAAGCAGTTTCCAAAACTCTTCTCCATGTTAAAATCTGCAGAAGTGGAGATCAAGAAAGAGCACCAAGTGTTGATGGTCAATAAGACCACCAAATTCAAGAAAGGCAAGTCTAAGCAAAAGGGACACTTCAAGAAGGGTGGTAAGAAAGTCACCGCACCAACGAAGAAGACCAAGGCTAGACCCAAGCCTGATACAGAGTGCTTTTACTGCAAGGGAGAAGGTCACTGGAAGCGGAATTGCCCAAAGTACTTGGCGGATTTGAAGAACGACAACATCAAGAAGAAAGGTATATCCGATATACATGTTATTGATGTGTATCTCACTAGTACTCGTAGTAGTGCCTGGGTATTTGATACTGGTTCGGTTGCTCATATTTGTAACTCGAAACAGGTGCTGCAGAATAAACAGAAGCTAGCGAAGAACGACATGACGATGCGCGTGGGAAATGGATCAAAGGTTGATGTGATCGCGGTCGGCACGCTACCTCTTCATCTACCATCGGGATTAGTTTTATACTTAAATAATTGTTATTTGGTGCCTGCGTTAAGCATAAATATTATATCGGGATCTTGTTTATTGCGAGACGGTTACTTGTTTAAGTCCGAGAATAATGGTTGTTCGATTTATATGAGTAGTATGTTTTATGCACATGCACCTTTGATAGATGGTATATTCTTGTTGAATCTCGATAGTGGAAATACACATATTAATAACATTGAGGCTAAACGTTTGAAATTAAGCGATAACTCGACCTATATGTGGCACTGTCGTCTTGGTCACATTGGAGTGAAGCGTATGAAGAAACTCCATTCCGATGGACTTCTTGATTCACTTGATTTTGAATCACTTGAAAGATGCGAAGCATGTCTGATGGGTAAAATGACTAAGGCTCCATTTTCTGGTATGATGGAGCGAGCTACGGACTTATTGGAAATCATACATACCGATGTGTGTGGTCCAATGAGTGTAGCATCGCGCGGTGGTTATCGTTATGTTCTTACCTTCACGGATGACTTGAGTAGATATGGGTATATCTATTTCATGAAACATAAGTCCGAAACTTTCGAGAAGTTTATGGAATTTCAAAGTGAGGTTGAGAATCAACGTAACAAGAAGATGAAATTTCTACGTTCTAATCGTGGAGGTGAATATCTAAGTTACGAGTTTGGCGAGCATTTGAAGAAATGCGGAATACTTTCACAATTGACACCGCCGGGAACACCACAGTGTAATGGTGTGTCTGAACGTCATAATCGAACTCTCTTAGATATGGTTCGTTCTATGATGTCACTTACAGATTTACCGCTATCATTTTGGGGTTATGCATTAGAAACAACCGCATTCACTTTAAATAGGGCACCATCTAAATCCGTTGAAACGACACTGTATGAATTGTGGTTTGGGAAGAAACCTAAATTGTCGTTCCTTAAAGTTTGGGGTTGCGAAGCCTATGTAAAGAAGTTACAACCGGACAAGCTTGAACCCAAAGCGGAAAAATGCGTCTTCATAGGATACCCAAAGGAAACTATTGGATATACTTTCTATCATAGATCCGAAGGCAAAATCTTCATTGCCAAGAATGGATCCTTTCTAGAGAAAGAATTTCTCTCGAAAGAAGTGACTGGAAGGAAAGTAGAACTCGACGAGGTTGTCGAACCTTCTCTCGAACTTGCGAGTAGCGCGGCACCGGAAGAAGTTCCTGTGGTGCCTGCACCAATAAGAGAGGAAGCTAGTGATTATGATCATGAAACTCCGGTTGTGGTTGCTACAGAACCTCGCAGGTCAACGAGAACTCGTACCACTCCTGATTGGTATGATCCCGTTATGAGTGTCATGTTGGTGGACAACACCGATGACCCTGCGACATATGAGGGAGCGATGATGAGCCCAGATTCCAATAAATGGCAAGAAGCCATGAAATCCGAGATTGGATCCATGTACGAAAACCAAGTATGGACTTTGGTGGACTTACCGGATGGCCGGAAGGCTGTCGAGAATAAATGGATTTTCAAGAAGAAAAGAGATGCTGATGGTAATGTTACTTTTTATAAAGCTCGACTTGTCGCAAAAGGGTTTCGACAAATTCAAGGAGTTGACTACGATGAGACTTTCTCACCTGTAGCGAAGCTAAAGTCTGTGAGGATTATGTTAGCAATCGCTGCATATTATGATTATGAGATATGGCAGATGGATGTCAAAACAGCGTTCCTCAATGGAGACATTGATGAAGAATTGTATATGATGCAACCCAAAGGTTTTGTCGATCCTAAAGATGCTAACAAGGTATGCAAACTTCAACGGTCCATATATGGATTGAAGCAAGCATCCCGAAGTTGGAATCAACGTTTTGATAAGGTGATCAAAAGTTTTGGTTTTATACAAACTTATGGAGAAGCTTGTATTTACAAGAAAGTGAGTGGGAGCTCTGTAGCATTCTTAATACTATATGTAGATGACATATTGTTGATTGGGAATGATGTAGACCTTCTTAATAGTGTCAAGGAATATTTGAATAATAGTTTTTCAATGAAAGATCTTGGCGAAGCAGCTTATATATTAGGCATAAAGATTTATAGAGATAGATCGAGACGCCTAATATCATTGTCACAAAGTACATATTTGGACAAAGTTCTAAAGAGGTTTGGAATGGAAGATAGCAAGAAAGGGTTCTTACCCATGTTGCCCAATACGACCTTGAGTAAAACTCAAAGTCCAACAATGGCAGAAGATAGAGAAAGGATGAGTAAGACTCCCTATGCCTCAACCATAGGATATCTAATGTATGCCATGCTATGTACTAGACCCGACATTGCATATGTTGTTAATTTGACTAGCAGATATCAAAGTGATCCAGGAGTGGATCATTGGACAGCGGTCAAAAACATCCTTAAGTACTTGAGAAGAACTAAGGATATGGTTCTTTCTTATGGAGGTGATGAACAGCTCGTTGTTAATGGTTACACCGATGCTAGTTGGAACACCGATCCGGATGATTCTAAATCACAATCTGGATACGTATTTACTTTGAATGGTGCAGCAGTTAGCTGGAGGAGTGCAAAGCAAAGCGTTGTGGAGAGATCTTCAACTGAATCGGAATACATGGCTGCTTCGGAGGCTTCACAAGAAGCGATATGGATGAAAGAGTTCATTACAGAGCTTGATGTGGTTCCAAGTGCGCTGGACCCAATGTCTATCTACTGTGATAACATGGGCGCCATAGCCAATGCACAAGAACCAAGGTCACACAAGAAGCTGAAGCACATCAAGCTACGTTTTCACGCTATTCGACAACATGTCCAAGATGGTGACATAAAGATTTGCAAAGTACACACAGATCTGAATGTGGCGGATCCGTTGACTAAACCTCTCCCGAGGGCAAAACATGACCAACACCAAACTGCCATGGGTGTTCGGTATATTACCATGTAATCTAGATTAGAAGACTCTAGTGCAAGTGGGAGACTGTTGGAGATATGCCCTAGAGGCAGTAATAAATATGGTTATTATTATATCTTTGTGTTTATGATAAATGTTTACATTCATGCTATAATAGTATTAATAAGGAAACATTAATACTTGTGTGATTTGTAAACTTAAGTTGAAGTCCCTAGTAAAGCCTCTTCATAATACTATCTTGTTGGTTAATAAATGATTGTGGTTTCCCTATCATGAACATTGAGATGTTATTAACAACAAGATCATATCGTTAGGAGAATGATATGATGGACATACTCCTATAGATAAGCGTAGCATAAAGATCAAGTCATTTTAATAGTTCAATTGCTATATGCTTTCAGATACATAGTAACCTAATTCCTTCGACCATGAGATCATGCATATCACCATCACCGGAAGGATGCTTTGATGACATCAAACACCACACCGTAACTGGGTGGCTATAAAGGTGGCATTGAGTGTTCGGAAAGTATTGGTTGAGACACATGGATCAAGAGTGGGATTTGTCCATCCATATGACGGATAGATATACTCTGGGCCCTCTCGGTGGAATGTCATCCAATTAGCTTGCAAGCATGTGACTAGCTCACAAGGGATCACATATCACGGGAACGAGAAAAGAGTACTTATCAGTAACGAGGTTGAACTTGGTATGCAGAGATACCGACGATCAAAACCTCAGATAAGTAAACTATCGTGAGACAAAGGGAAATTGGTATCGTATGTAAGTGTTTCATTCGATCGCAAAGTAATCATAGAAATATGTGGGAGCCATATGAATTTCCAGATTCCTCTATTGGTTATTGTTTGGAGAAGTGTCTCAATCATGTCCGCATAATTCACGAACCGTATGGAGACACACTTAAGGATTCGACGTTGTTGAGTAGTTATGGAATGGTGAGTAAGAGACCGAATGTTCTTCGGAGTCTCGAATGGGATCCGGGATATCACGAGGAGATCCGGAATGGTCCGGAGAATAAGATTCATATAAGGAAAGTCTTGTTTCGGGGTTGGAGAATGGTTCCGGTGTTTTCATCGGGAATGTTCTAGAAGGTTCTGGAATGTCCGGAACTCCGGAGGGGAAGGGTACATGAATGTGTCATGACAAGTTGGAATGGTTGCATCATGTACTAGGTGTCATCGCTAAACAAAATAAAGGGTTAAATCAAATCCTAGTTTGAAAAATCAAACGCCAATTTGAAAAGTCAAACGGCTATTTTGTTTGGTGGAGGGAGAGTAGGAAACCTACTTGGGGAGGAAGTCCCTCTCCCTCCACCGCCGGCCTTGGAAGCCGAGTTGGGGAGGGACTCCCCTCCCCTTGGCACGCCCCCTCCACCTATATAAGGAGGGGCAGGGCTGCCCCTCCAAGACCTACACCTTGCCCCTCTAAACCCTAACCCTAGCCGCCGCCGCCCTAGGGTTTCTCCCAAGACGCCGATTTGGGGCTTCTAGTTGCCCTAGCCGCCGGCCTAGCCCCTTATACTTGGTGTGTCTAAACCCTAGATCACCGAGGCTCTCTCATAGTCCACCATACTCGCTCCGGCTTAAGGCGAAGCCCTGCGAGATCTCCCCTCTACTTCCGGTACCACGTTGTCGTGCTGCCGGAATCGCGAGGAGAGTGCTACAACCTCCGCTGCCTGCTGGAACAAGGGAGAGGAAGGTCTTTGTCGAGTACGGAACGTGTGACCGACTGCGGGAGCACTTCCGGAACGCAGCGCCGAAAGGATCGTCTACACGATCTTGAGATCGGGAAGAGTACGACTACATCACCCACGAGAATCCGCTCTCGTTAAACACTTTGGAATCTTCGAGGGTGAGTTATTCTATCGACTCGTTGCTACAATCTAGTAGATAGATCTTGGCTTGTTTGTTTGTATGCGGTAGAAATTTTTTGTTTTCCATGCTACGAACCCCTACAAAATCCAATTGGATAGAACGAACAGGCGTCGTCGACAACCCCCTACTACACCACGGCGGCGACCAAAATGGCCGACGACGGCAGGAATCGCCGGTGGCGGCATTGCCGACCACGGGGTCGGGTCAGAGGAGGAGAAGATGAACTCGTGAGAGAGAGAGAGGAAGTGAGGAATGGGCCGACCTGGGCCAAACCCTTCGGGGTGGATCTTTTGTCTAATACTAGTGGGCCAATACGGCCCAATAAAAATAACCAGCCCAGAAACAATTTCAGACATGTTCTAATAAAAAGAAAAAGACCAAAATACCCCTGGAATTAATAAAATCCTAGAAAATAAAATAATAATCCAAAAAATTTAAATAAAATATTTTTGGATTCACAATAATCCATTCTATATAAATAAAATAAGATATCAAATTTTGGATATTCAAATTTTTATAAGAATTTTGTAAATTCAATATTCCTTATGGAATTTTACAAGATTATGGAAAAGTGATAAAAATAAATAAAAATCACCTTCATTATTTATTAATATTATAGTATTTTTGAAAAATACTAAATAAATATTTTGTAATACAATTAAGATATATTTAAAATCAATAAAAAATCAAATAAAGGGAAATAAAATAGAATAATGCAATATATGTTATTAAATATTAAAACAATAATATTTATAAGCCTTTACTACTCAAAAAGAATCTTTTTGGGATAAATGCATACAAATTCAAATAATGCATTACATTATTTGCATAAGCATTTTGCTTCTTTAAATATTGTCCTTACCGGGCAATAATGATGTTTTTGTAGAACTAGAAGCTCAAGGTCCAGTGCAAGCATCAGACTTCACTACCTTGCCATCACAAGGCAAGTTCATCACTTGCTCATATCCTTTGAAGAGTCTTTATCAAAGTATTTTACAAATTATGTGTTATCATATATGCTATAAAAGAAAGAAAATATTATTTTCCCAAATAAAGAAATTATAGATATCATCCTAAGTGGTGATATGATGGAGCAATAGAACTTAGAGTTCTAATTGCAACAATGATGATCAAGTAGGAACTTAATAACCCCCGACATCAGTGATTCTAGCGTCGTATATCACGCGTTAACCATGAGATTTGGAATGGGACGAAGAAGTCAGCTGTATCTTCTTCCTCTCGCATGAAGCCGGATGTGCAGGTCGTGGCTGTTATCCTCGTAGCGTGCATATTAATTGATAATTCGTAGAGGATATGCAGCATATGGGTGGGAACCCTCAACGTCCCACGATAGTTCTGGCATCTAACGGTTTGTACAAACCATTGCCGTAATTCATTATGTGGGCATGGTGTACACCAAGGAGGCATGCGGGGTTGCGAAGGGGGCAGTGATTGGCTTGGACCAACTACTGGGCCCCACATCATGGAATTGTGGACGGGAAAGTACGCCCGGTTGTGCAACAAGGAGTTGATATCTCATGGGTAAAGTAAACGCACCTCTGCAGAGTGTAAGAACTGTAACTTGTTACTCCCTGTTCCAGGAAGGAGCTACGAACGCAGCAGGAAAGGAACTCCATGAAAGTTCTAGTCAACCTGTGAAGGCTGATTGTCATAGTTTTTCAGAATAAAATCAATCTTTGAAGAAAGATTTACAAAAAAACTGCATAGTGCCAAGGATTTATAATCCGAGGTGGTAGATAGAGCATTAAACTTCCCACCTTGCATATAATGAACTTGTTGGGTAACGCTGTTACTTATTCTTTCCTTTGATCCCTTGCTTAGACTCTGAGGATTCCGAAGACGTGCCAATGTATGCAGCTGAATGCCAAGAAGACGTGTTGTACGAGGAACTTGACCTATCCGGAGGAGTTGAAGGTGTGGACTACGAGATTCGCTATGGTGTCGATGAGAACGAGTTCACTTAAGTGTCTAGTTAGTAGTCACTAACGGAGCCGAGCAGCATGAACTCTATAGAATAAGCTGTTGATCCCCACTCCTAGTCGGAGTTGCTACTTTTAAATTTCCGCTGAACACTTTATATTTTGGTTTGTAAGTTGGATCTTTTGGAAGTCTTTAGCTTCCGGTATTGTAATAATAATAATGTGTGTACTTTTATAATATGGACCCGCAATGTTTCTGTTGTACCACTCTGAGGGATGTGATATTTACGGAACGGTGTTTTGTGAATGTCATGTCAACGACTATAGTGTACTACACATGCAGTGGTATGCTGGGTCATCGCAACATCCCACAAAAAGATAATTCATATTCTCAGGAGCAGTCGAGCAGAGGGTACGTGTTGTGTTATGAAAATTTTCCAGATATGGCCAGTAGCCCAAATTCGCATAAAAAAAATACATACCAGTGGCCATGTTCCAAATAGCATCGGCCAGGCTGCATCTAGTTGACGCAGAGACGAGTGCACCACAAACCTAATTGCTGAAAATTAACCCTTAGGCTCCCACGACCACGTCCAACAATAAGGGGCACTTGTGCTGAGCTTGAAATCATGGAGCTCCTCCCATAGATTTTGGATCTGTATGGAAGCTCGAATGTTGAGGATAAATTTTATGTTTTTGAGCCAGTTAGATTAAACATCAGGATGATTAGACCCGATCAGATCCAGAGCGAGTTCTTGCATGAAAAACAATTATCACTTCGGGTAACATTTGTCGCACCAGGAAAAGAAATTATCAGCATTGCCCACAATAGTCAACAACTTTAGTAGCAATGCTAAAAATATACATGACACGCCGTTAGAGAATCTCTAGCGGATATCTGATAATGGCCCAAAACCGGTAAACTTCGGCCATTTTACGGTTTTGTGCTCTTTTTGTGTCCCCAACAAACCCCAAAATTGCACCGACCTGGATAAAATTATCTAGTGGCCTGGATATAGTCCCATCAGGATGCTATATTCCCAGGCTGGAGGGAGAAATCGGTGTGAATTTCCCATCCCCCTGACAACCAAATCCGGCAAGCCCAGCAACTGATCTATAAAATGTTAGTGCTTAACAGCAGTGCTGCCGGCGTGCTGCCGGTATGGGCAATCGTCTGTGTCTTGTGGCCGCGGGGCCTCTTGGCCCTCTTCTCTGCGCAGCCACTTTGACCTCCCCGCCACCAAGGACCTCGCATTCCATGTTTGTCTTCTTCTCACATCGGATATCCCACACACTGCCCAAATGAGGCACGACTTCTACTTCGCTGCCTTTCACGCGCTCGGAGCATCTGCCGCCGTCCTCCTCCTGTGTTGGAGCCCAAGCCCGAGCCCGAGCTAACATTAAGAATACATATGGGTCTATGTTGTTGAATTTTCACCACATTTTGTTTTATGGATAAGAGTATAATGACCTCAAAGTTCAACTAGAAAAGTGGTAACTCCCCTCTTTGCAATTGCACCGACAATGCCATTAGGTCAATTTTAATGACATATCAAAACTTATGATAAACTCAGGGAAGCCATTTTTTCATGGTGCTTTCTTATGTTCCATTTGAGAAATATCTTTAAAAACTTCTTTATCAGAGAAATCGGCTGCTAGAAGGACATTTTCTCTCGGAGACAGCCGTGGAATATCATTTGTTTGCTTCTAAATCATGGATAAATTGGTTGAGGTTGGCGAACCAAATAATTTCTTATAAAGTTCAAGTAATATAGACTTAAAGATTCTATTCCCTTGCTATGGTTCCTTCCACTCTAGTTGAAAATTTTGCTTTTCTTGTGCTTTCCATTTAGAGTAATGTGGAAATAATTGGTATTTTCCTCCTCCTTGAACATGTATCCCTTTAGCCTGTTGAGCCCACAAGTCAGGTTATCCATATTGCAAGTGAGACAGGTCCTCGTGGGAAGAAGGGTAACGTTTTCCAAAGAGGATTTTTGCAGATTTTTGGACTGTTTTGTCATGAGATAAATTATCAACAATATTTGATTGATGAAAAATGAGTTTGTTTAGATTGTCAACAATATTTCATTATGATACTATCTATATTAAAAATAACCCATACTATAAATGAAACCTTCCTAAATCATACCAAATAAGGAAGTTGCCTATGTTTATCAGTTTTTGTTAGCATAATAAAGGGATTAGGTGATTGCAGAAAGTAGATAGAGGACGATGTTTGGTAACATAGTTCAGCGATAAACGCCTATATCCGCTGAACATGCTTTACGGGCGCTCTTCCCTTGGTACACATTATAGTACCATCACGACAAGCCCTCCACGATGCACAGATGCATCAGTTCGAACTTTAAGTAATAAAAGGGATGTGTGCATCCGAGGATGCATAGGCCTGGGATATCCCTATTTCGAAAAAAAGTGTCCAACTCAAACATCTAACCTTCTACGTAATCCAAGTCCAACTATAGTCTATACACATATTTGACACTATTACAATAGTTTTATTAAATCCTTACAAAATCATTCCAAAACTAAATTTCAAACATGAACAATTGCCTTTCTCGAAGACCAGCCCTTGTAGAGACTAGCTAGCTAAAAGCAGTCTTATGCACGATCTCCTTATATGTCAAAGGGGACTGCCATGGCATGATGCACAGTAAGGTAGTAAAGACATACTTAATGTACATCTGATTGTTTTGGTGGGTTAAGAACCATATACATAAAAGCCTTGAGCATAACATGGAGTCTCACTCTTCACCAGTGTGAGTGCAACTGTAGAAAAAAATAGTTGATACCCCGCGCGTTGCGGCGGGCATTAGAGATGATTTTCTTGTATGCAAGAAATAGCACCAACAAAATAATGCTCATTTGCATATAGTGGTATTAAATGCGAGCAATAGATACTTGGATTTGGTTAATGCGCCTTGCTGCAAAATCAGATATAAAAAATAGCTCCTTTGAAGAATAATATATTTTCTTATACTACCACATGATTTCATCATTACCTTAATATTAAACTTATACTGTCCCTTCCTTTTTTTGATAGTGCATCGCTTATCATTGTATTTCTAAAGACAGTAATTATTTTATTTGCCAAAAAAGAATTGATTCATACTGCAGTATATGGGATTTTTCTGCTCCTTAGACAGGTAAATTAACAAAATATCTTTGAGATAGTCTTTACATCACGTGACTGCTATCTTTTCCACCTGAATTACCAACTGATGTATTCCATATTATATCCCACTTTGTTGTATATGTAGTTCTAAATTCATGTCTTCACAGACTGCTTGAATGCTTAGTATACATGCACCAGAGTGGATGGTTGATTCAGACTGGTGATCTTGCTTATCTTTTTGAACTTTCTTACCATCAGACAATTCCAGCTGACATTGAAGCAGTTTTGGTCTAGAACCCTGAAATTGTCGATGTTGTTGTAACATCTTAAGCTTGAAGCTGATGGAGTGTTTTCTATCTTCATACTTGAACCTGCCCTTTTTCCTTGTTGTTGCATAATGCTGAAAATGACGAAGCTGGAGAGATACCGGTAGCATTCGTGGCGAGGAAATTTGGTAGCACTCTGACGAACTGGACTGATGGTTCACACAACTTGAGACTTGAGAGGCGATGTCAAAGAATCAATGATTTACACAATAACAAATAGCTGGACACCATAGTGATGCTTCTCTTATTATTTGCTCTGTTGGCTGTAACTTGCAACAACGGAAAAATGTTAAGAAAGAACCTGCATGGTTTTTTTTTGAAATATGCACATTGAGAACACATGCCAAGGAGGACTTTTATCTTAATTCTTTGGTGCACGGAGGCAGGTCAATTCACACAGGAATTTTCCCAACCACCTGGAAAGCCTGGCAGGCAAAAGGGACGAGGCGCGGATGGGGTTATCTGAGATCAACAACACAGATTGGACCTGGTAGAAGCTTTGCTACGTGAAATAAGACAACTAATCTTATCACATATGTTTTGCCGAACATGAAATCTATTAATTTATCGAAGTGTAGATCGTTAGTACCTAAGTAGGCGACACCGAGCGATGCTGTCCAGAGAGATTCATGAGGCCTCAGCAGGTGAGAAGATGCATGCACCGTCCATCGCAGCGTCGTCTCATCACCGCCACGGCAGAAAAATGAGAACATCGTGGCTCCATTGTTCCATGCTGGAACTGTGTGTGTGTGGTGTGTGATAGGGGATATATAATGTTTAGCGGGACTGTAGATTGTAGAGAGATGGTGGGAATGGTAGCGGAGGAGACACAGAGCGCGCGTGACATTTTGCGTTTTCGTCGCCAGTTATTATCATAGGGAAAGAAACTGAAGCGCACAGGGAGCGGGCCAGTTGAACAATAAATAGCTTATCTGCCTCATGTTGCATCAAGCGGCTGTGTTGGCTAAGCAAAGCCAGGGCATGCAGCCCGTGTGGCTATAGATAGAGGCCTATTTAGTTACTATATAGGGTGACCATAGATTTACAATCGTATGGATAGAATTAATTGGAGTGACGTGGCTGCACAAAATTCGAGCTTGCAAACATTAAATGCACCTTAGTGGGGATGAACTTTATGGATATTATAGATTGCATAGCAGTAGATACCCTGTGGATTTCTAACCATTTTTCCCTAGAGTAGTAGAGTAGTCATACTTAGATTAGGGTGCATGGGCCTGAGATGCATCACGACATGTGATCATTGATCCACACCAAAATTGTGTTTGGATGGAGCCCCGAACCAAACGTGCATAGTTGGAGACCAACCTTGAAGCTGCCTGATCAATAGTTGGTCATATGCTGAGTGTTGGTTGTAGGATAAAAGTACTCGGCAAAGCACTGCACTCGGCGCATGGCTATACATACTCTTGATGTGTGGCATTTAAGTGTACGCGGAGTGTGCCATCTGGCACCTGGCAAATAAAATGCTCGCCGAAAAAAGTCATGGAGACGGTCGTTTGACAGCGTTGGTTTTTTTTTTCGAGTGTTAGCAGCTAACCACATGACGCTGCACACATAGTTTGCACTTGGCATTTTGGTGAATGTGTATCTATTATATACTAAAGGCAATATAAGGATGTGTTTCGAGGCACTACGTTAATCCACATCATCTAAATTATCTTAGTGGTTAGATCTAAAGTTTACGGTTAAGATTTAACGCAAAAACATTAGTCACGTAACCAGTTTGACACGATATATATGTTGAAGGTTACGTGAAACGTTGAGTATAGAATTAATACGACCGTCAAGTCTGAGATATATTGACCTTGAAGTCCGGGACTAATACGAGCGGAAACGGATCCACTGCCACGTGTTCCCTTAGTAAAAAATTAAATGATATGTCCATCTCACGACCGTAAAACAGATCCATCGCGCTAAGATCGGGAGACTATATTTGAACTTACCAGCTGATGGTACGATCCATTTGCAAACGTACGTGTACAGGAAACTGCACTAAGACGTGCAGAGACATGTTTCCCACAAAAAAATAGACGTGCCAAGAGTAAAAAAATGTTTCGGAAAGCTATTTGTGAAATATTCACCTCAACTTGCGTGAACTTCTAATTTACAAATATAATTGTTCTAAAAATGATCTCTGTGTTAATACATTTCAGCACAAAAATCAAACAATAAACTTTGGTTACATTGTCATTTTTTCTAAAAAATCCACGTTCACATTACCACGAAGAAAAATGGTTTTTTATTTGGTATGAAAAATATTTCACTACTATTGTTGTTTAATAGGTTTTGGAAATATGTTGGTAAAGTATTCTCCTCGGCTACTTTTTATTTTACGGCTCCTATACAGCTAATATAATGCCTTTCTTTTTTTCAATATGCGCCATCCCTAAAACCCGATAATCGGAATTCGGTTACATCAGCTTTTAAATTATTTAATAGTATCCCATTGCAAAATAAAATATATACAACTATCTTGCTATAAACTATTCAAATAGTATATTTTATTATTACTCCCTTCGTCCAAAAATAAATGACTTTGATTTGTCTAGATTCGCATGTATCTAGACATATTTTTCTCTATAGATACATGGGAATTTAGATACATCTAAGTCACTTATTTCCGAACAGAGGGAGTATTATTTATGTTCTCATATAGATACTAAGAGCCATGATCAATATGTGTATTGGAGAACAGATCAAAACGATGTGTATTTATATACAGAGTGAGCACAAAAATTGACAACTAACAAGAATAACAATAATGAAGGCCTCTCACTAAAATAAAAACCTATCGGTCCAAAAAATATAAAACCCACATATGCATGATAACAATAAATGCCAAAACCAGTAAGAGCTGAACTAACCTCCTTAATTTAAAAAAAGTATCAAGACATTATATATCTAAATAGTCAGAGGTCTGATCCTAATTCTTTCAAGATGAGGGGAGAAAGGGTTCGAAAAGCCAACAAAGATAATTTCAAGATATATCTAATTTTTTTAGATTAAGCCTCTAGCAATAGGTTACACACTTTCCACATTAATTTTTCCTATTCTTAGAATTTTGTTAATATTATCTATGTGAACCTATCAAGCATAGTCTATAAATCTTTGATCTATAAATTCTTTAATAAAATCATAAAATGGTAAAAGGGGGATAAGCACAAAATGCTTAAAAAGGTAAAATATATGACTACTAATTTAGTGTACCTATTTCTATTGTACTTTTTAAAATAGTAGACCGCCAAGTGTGCCTAAATAATTTTTAAAACAAAACATTTCCGGTGGCTATATTATTTCCTTTAGCATGATACGATTATCCATACAAGTATTAATAATGATGCCCTCGCATTTGCGAGGGCCATCATGCTAGTTTTGACAAATAAAGAGCTCAGCGAAAAAAAGCCAGGGACACGGCCGTTTATTTCCCAAGTGTACTAGTAGGAAAACTTGTTGAACATGCAATTTTTTTTGGCTGCAATTGATAAACTGATAACATCAATATAACAATTTTCATTGCATCACCATATGTTTCGGAAAAAAAAGCATGTCACTATGTTCATATGTACAGAACACTAAAATCAAGGTGCATATTTGCATCAGTTAATTGCTAGATTATTCCTGCAAATCTAATTCTAATATGAAATCAGACGCACTTTTGAGATTTGGAGTGCTCGGCATCCCTTTTTTTGTTGGTGCGTCAATTGTTGCAAGAAAGCGATATGAGACGAGTTAACCTGCTTGCTCACAACCGGCGCTAGTGATAGAATCACAACGAACGGATATGTTTGCTTCGATCATATCAAACTGTTTTATTGTCTCACCGTCATCCTTCAGAATGACATGATTCATATGTCAGCTCGAGCATGTTCTGTGATGCCTGAACTTTGAGTAAAACAAAGTAATGCACTAATTTTTTTTTTTGGAAATGGGCGCATTTATTAACCAAATATTTGATTCTTACACCCGGCCTCTGCATAACTAAGATGCACACAGCCACACGAATGACAGACTAAGACAAAAATGAAAAAAGCATTACAAAAAGGCACTAAATTAAAGTCTAGAAACTAAGATAGCTCAATCCTCAGATCACGCGGCCATCCATGTCGTGAGAAAATATTCCTCGCCGTGTCCTCCAATCGCGTACATCCGTCCAGAAATACGTCCCGAAACTCCATGCGTTGGAGAATATTCCATGATCGAAGGATAGCCGTGGCTCGATAAATAACCTGCAGAGGGGAAGACACAATGTTATTAAAAATCTTGTCATTTCTACAAAGCCATAGCGACCATATAATGGCAAGCGCTCCCACCCTAAACAAGGTTCTGTACTTATCAACAATTCCATGTAACCAATTACCAAAAACATTGGTTACTGAACGTGGGGGAGATAAGCCAGAAGATATTTGGATGAATGACCATATAGAACGAGCAAATTTGCAGTGAAAGAATAAGTGTCGAATTGTCTCATCTTGATGACAAAAAACACATTGTGTACTTCCATGCCAATTCCTTTTTACAAGATTATCCTTTGTTAGAATTACCCCTTTCCGTAGATACCATGCAAATATCTTCATCTTAAGGGGTATTTTCATTTTCCAAATTTTACTATTATCATCGACTAGGAAATCAGGTTGGACCAAAGCTTTATATAGTGAGCCAACAGAAAATTTACTACTTTCCAGTAATTTCTATTTGAACACATCAACACCGTCCGACAATTGTATCCTGGATAACCGTAATAGGAGATTGTTCCAAGATAATAGTCTAGGACCGATGAGAGTTCTTCTGAAAGACACATTAGGAGGATAGTCCTCCATCACTATGGAGATTGTATCCCCTTTATGTCTAACAATTGAATATAGAGCTGGGTACTGTTCGCGAAGAGTAGATTGGCCTAGCCATTTATCTTCCCAAAACCTAATTTGTGATCCATCCTTAATCTCAAAAGCACCAAAACGAAAGAAATGTTTCTTGGTGGCCATAAGACCTGCCCAAAAATGTGAATCTTCGGGTTTCCATACCACTTGAGACACAGCTTTGGAGCCCACATATTTCCTCCATAACATGGTTTGCCAAACGCCTTCCTCAGTAAGTAGTTTAAAAAGCCATTTGCCCAGAAGCGCGGTGTTTTTGACTTGCAAATCGTGTATGCCTAGTCCACCAAACTCCTTCGGCCGGCAAACCACATTCCATCTGGCCAGACGATATTTCTTTTTCTCACTATCCCCTTGCCAAAAGAATCTTGAACGGAAATAATCCACTTTGTTCAAAACCCCTTTTGGCATTTGGAAAAACGAGATCATATACAGTACCATATTAGTAAGAACTGAATTTAAAAGTACTAGTCTTCCCCCAAGAGATAACAATTTTCCTTTCCAACTATTAAGACGTTTTTGTATCCTTTCCTCAACAAGCTTCCATTCAGCAATTGTGAGACGCCGATAATGAATCGGTATTCCCAAATAATTGATTGGAAACTGACCCAGACCACAGCCGAAAAGTTCAGCATATATGTGGGCCTCGTTTTGGGCCTCGCCAAAACAATACAAATCGCTTTTATGGAAATTTATTTTAAGCCCAGATAAGAGCTCGAATGCTGATAATATTAATTTCACATTCTTAGCTTTCTCCAGATCATGTTCCATAAAAAGAATTGTATCGTCAGCGTATTGAAGAATAGAAAGTCCACCATCAACGAGATGTGGAACTACACCTTCAATTTGGCCGTCAGCCTTTGCTCTCTCAATAAGGATAGCCAACATATCAGCCACTATGTTAAATAGTAAAGACGATAGTGGATCCCCTTGTCTCAGTCCTTTCTTGGTCTGAAAGTATTTGCCAGTATCATCATTTACTTTAATGGCAACACTACCCCCAGACACAAAAGACTGAATCAAAGCACGCCACTCCTCAGAAAAACCTTTCATACGGAGTGTTTGCTGGAGGAAAGACGAGTTAACTTTGTCATAAGCCTTCTCAAAGTCAATCTTGAACAGTACACCATTTAATTTTTTTGAGTGTAGTTCATGAATTGTTTCATGCAGAATCACAACCCCATCTGGGATATTTCTTCCTTGCATGAACGCAGTTTGAGACGGGCTAACAACATTGTCAGCAACCGAATTTAGTCTAATTGTAGAAACTTTAGTGAAAATTTTAAAGCTAACGTTAAGCAAGCAGATTGGACGGCACTGGTGTATCCGTTCTGCATTATTAACCTTAGGCAGTAAAATTATGTTACCAAAGTTGAGTCTAAAGAGATCCAATTGTCTAACCTGTAAAAACCCAAACAAATTCATCAGGTCCTCCTTGATAACGTCCCAGAATTTTTGGTAAAATTCCGCTGGGAATCCATCAGGACCTGGTGCTTTGTTATGTTCCATTTGGAAAACCGCTTTCTTGACCTCTTCCTCGGAATATGAGGCAGATAGAAAACTATTTTCTTCATCCGAAACCTGGGGAATATCGGACGTTTGGGACTCATCCAGAGAGAAAGAATTCTCCACTGGGGCCCCAAACAAGGATTTATAATACGTAGTAATATATGACTTCAGATGTTCTTGTCCCTCAATCATACCTTCGTCCTGAATCAGAGAGTGAATAAGTTTCTTCTTATGCCTGCCATTGGCAACTGCATGGAAGTATCTAGTATTCGCATCTCCTTCCAGAATGAATTTAGATTTAGAGCGTTGGTACCATTTGAGTTCCTCTTCGCGAAGAAGTCGGGCTATCTCTGCATTCGATTGGCTTTTAAGCTCAATTTCTTGTGCAGTTAATGGCCTTACCTCCGCGGAAGCCTCTAAGTCATCTATTATAAGTGTTAGGCGTAATTTTTCTTTTTTTAGGATACCCGCTGTATGCCTGGCCCAACCCCGAAGGAACTTGCGTAAAGTATGCATTTTGTTATTCCATCGTAGGATAGGCGTTTGGCCATGTACCGGTTTCTCCCAATTAGCCTTAACCATCTCATAAAAACCATCATGAATCATCCAACCGAGTTCAAATTTAAACTCATTCGTAGACTTCCGTGGCGGTAGACCAAACGAAAGAAGTAAAGGGGCATGATCCGATAAAGCCTCAATACGCTCTAGAGCCCGAACAGTTACCATAGGGAATTTTTGTTCCCAATCAGTATCCATAAGCACTCTATCTAGTTTTTCGTATGTTGGCTCCGGAAGACTATTAGCCCATGTGAATTGCCTTCCTAACATTGTAACCTCTCTCAAATCCAGACTGTCAATGACAGCATTGAACAGAAAAGGCCAATGTTCATCGAACCGGCCCCGACTTTTCTCATGAGGAAATCTGAGCAAATTAAAATCCCCTCCTATAAGAATAGGATAAGGATTGTCCTTTGACAAATTCACAAGATCACGTAAAAAGTCAGCCTTATAAACATCCTGAGCGGCCCCGTATACGGCGACTAAAGACCATGTGAAGTTGTCAGCCTTGTTACGGATATGGATTTTTATAAAAAAATCTCCCACCGAACTAGCTAAAACTTCCATAGTCTCATCTCGCACGCCTAACAGGATCCCCCGGATCGACCACGCGGCGGACGTGATATCCACGTAAATTCCACTCCACCAGAAAGGCGATTGAGTAGAGTTTGCGAAAAATCCCGTCTACCAGTCTCAGAAATACCCAGAAAATCCAAATTATAATCCCTCACGCAGTCAGCAAAGAATAAATGTTTAGCCAAGTCCCGAAGACCTCTGCTGTTTGAAAACATTCCATTCATTGAGAAACTATAGGAGATTTGGATACACGGGATCTCTTACGCAGCCGCTGGCTCTTCGATTTTCGACCAGAAGCTTTCAGCTCATACATAGAAGCAAGCCCAGTCTCATCAAAGTCCATTTCCGACACTTCACCGACTAAGTGAGAGAGGAGTTGACCATCTACTGTGGCATGCAACTCCTCCTCCTCCTCAGTTAGTAAAGCATCAGGAAAAGCACTGACCTTAGGAGTAACCGTTAGACGGTCAACCTCCATATGTCTCAAAACATTAGAAGAAAAAGATACATCCTGTACAGAGCTACCCAAACTAATGCCAATGTTGGCTAGTTTAGAAGAAATAACAGGAGTAGAAAATGACAAAAAAGACTTCGAATTACTCTTTATACCTGGCGAATCCAAGTTCCTCTCCGCCTTACGCCGCATGGCCTTGAGCATGGAGTCCTCATCAGTCACGGACGCCCCAGAGGCGCATGCTCCGCCTGAATGTAGTACCACTCCCCTGCACAGGCGAAGCTTCCCCTGGAGACCGGGGCACCACAGACCCCTCCTGGGTCCGGTCGTCCCCATCGACCACCGAGGTCACCTGCCCCACCAACGGAGGCGAGACGTCCCGAGGGTCCAACCCCACCTGGGTCGGACCAAGCGAAGCCATATCCTGAAGCTGGTGACAAGCGTCACGGTCAGCCGACCCCTCCTGGGCCAGCTTCCGCAAACACACCGAAGGAACAACCTCCTCAAGTACAGGAGTGGAAACAGGAATAGATCTGCCCATAATATGCGTTCTGGACCTCGCAGGTGCTGAGCAAGCACGCAAGACCGGGGTGGAAGCAGAACGAAGAGCCTCCTGTAACTGAGCCGGTGAAACGCGAGGTGCTGAAGTAGAACCCTTCCCACGAAGAGGGGAATCCAAAGGAAGAGCATCTAGTAGTTGTCGTCCCCGCGGAGTCACCGGATTAGCATTAAAGGGGGTGACAACAAATGCCCTCTGCACCCCCTGACTGGAAGATGCAGGCCCGGAAGCACCCTGCACATGCGAGGAAGATCCAGTACCTCCCCCCCCTCCCTGAGTGGCAGCAGAAGCCTCTGAAGTATCCATAACATCCTCAAACTGCTTCCCATTGGCATCATCATCTCCTTTTCTCCACAAGAAAGGAACAAACTCTGGTTCCGGAATATAACCCTCAGGTTCAATCCGAAAACGAAACTCAAATACCTTGTGTTTAACCACAGCATCTGACACAATAAAGTGACCAAGGGCGTCCTTCTCCTTGAGAAAGATCTTCGTGTCAAACATCTCCACGAGTATACGGACTACCCCTCGCTTCCGCAGACTGAATAAATCGACATCAAGAGTGTTCCCCATGAGTCCTCCAACTGCCACAAGCCCTGAAAGGATCGCAGAATATGGGGTACCCCCTCCACATGTAGCCAAACCTGCTGCATCTCAAGCTTATGCGGCACCTCCTCTATCCTGTATACCGAGAAGGTCAGCTGAGCGGTACTAAGTGGAACTGTCATCAGGATTCCATTGACCCTGTCCAAATCCTCAAACATCGGGAAGCTCACTAAGAAGGCAGAATCACCATGAGGCACCGCCTCCCACTTCCACTGAACATGCACCTGACATCGCCTAGCGATCTGCCTCTGAACAACCTCTGCTGAAACCATCGGTCCAGAAACACGTACCAGAGTAATCGAAGTCTGAACTGCGCTCAAGATGATCCCGAGTCACTGCATCCGGAATCTGGGTGAACAACGTCTGGTCACTGCCAATACCCGCCATATACGGAGTCAAGCGCGGCTGCTTCAGCACCGGGCACCTCAATGTGGGATGTGCAACGGAATCACAAATATAGCAATAATGAATAACCTTACAATCCTTGGTCGCATGAGTATTAACCGCACACTTCCAACAACGAACAAATTTTTTATTCTTCTTACCGACATCAGCCACTGCCGTACCCTCAGAAATTGGTGCAGTGACAACCGGTGGCTGACTCGGCTGATGCTCCTGCGGATTGAACTGCTGCGGAAAAGGAGGTACAAAACACCCAGGCACCTGCATCTGTGGAACCCCATACTGCTGGAAACCCTGTTGCTGAAGATGAAACTGCTGATCCGACTGTGCATTCATAACCTGTTGCTGAATCCCACTAGCTTGTGGCTGCTGTGACTGCTTTTTATTCTTCTTTCTCTTAGGAACAGTAGAAGCCGCAACGCCCGCTCCCACAGAAAATTGTTGCGGGGGTTGCGACGGACCCACCGCCACCTGATTACCATTGTGGCCCCCATGGATTGGAGGGGCAGAAGTAGTCCCCTGGAAAAAAGCGGCTGACGGCTGACCGACAAACGGGGTCGACGACCCACGATAAGGACGCTGCAAAGGCTGATGCGGGATAGCTTGAATCGCATTGAAATAAGCCATCGGAGGCCTGAACTGAACTCCCGGAGGAAACTGCGGATGACCTGAGTTAGGCTGGTACGTCCCGACAGAAGCCTGCATATTTCCCTGTCCGGCCGCAGCATGCTGCATCGGAGTAGCCGATACCGTCGTCGGAGGCTTCAGCGCAGCAGCAGTAGCTTCCCCAACGACCGGCACAGGAGCGGCGTGATTCGCAGAGGGCGGCACAGGAGCAGGCACAGAGGGCGGCCCCCTAGGGTTTACCCCATTGCCTCTACCCGCCATCGCTGGAGTGGAGAGCACCGAGGCAAACGACCTCTCGGAGATGTTCTGGGGCAGCGCCGGGACCGAGGCCGTCGACCGCGGATTGGGTTTGGGCGATGAAGACGGCGACCTGGCGGAAGACCTGGGTGTCGGGGGCGACTTGGCGGAAGAGCTGGGCGTCGGGGTAGCTAGAAGAGAGTTTTCTGGCGTCGTGGGAGAAACCTGGTACCGATACCAGGACCGAAACCGCTTCCCGATCCGCGTCCAGGAAAAAAACTGTCCCGGCCCGATCAAGTCCGGACCCACCCCACTGGCCACGTCCAACCTCCCGCGATCAAAGGGTGCCCGCTTGGAAACCGGATCGACCGCCGAGTCCCGCCGCCCCCGAGCGAACGCCTCCGCCGCGAGCTGAGCAAAAATCGGAGGAGTCGAACATCGACGAGGAGGCAAAGGACCTCGCCAGGGCTTGATCTTACCCTTGGACAGTCTCATTCCCGACGAAGAATCAAGCCCTCCGTGGCTTCCAGGCGAGGACGACCTGCGTCGCAGAACAGCGCACTCCGGCGATGGAACGTCGCTCGCCGGCGACGACGATCTTCTCTCCCAGAACCGAGACGCTGGGGTAGGGAATCCAATCTCCTCCCAGAAATCCTGCTTGAGTTGATCATCGGTCTTCCACCGTCGTCGCGACACCGTCTTCCATCCGAGCTCCCCAGATTCATCTTCCACCGCCTCCAGGGCCTCACGCATTGTTCCTGCCGGTTGAACGGACTCATTCGCGTCGAAATCAGACCCAAGGCAGAGAAACCTCGACCCAGACGCCCCTGGCGAGGTCGACGGCGACAAAAGGCCGCCAGGTGCCAGGGTGAGACGTCGCCGTGAGCCTCTCATCTCTCACATATGGCTCCAAGTAATGCACTAATGTGTGTATAAGTTCCTATTATACTCGTGTGTTCTCAAACGAGGTTACAGGCCGACTCAAAATGACTTCTTGATACCGAGTTCACCGACTGGTTGAAGACGCACACTGCACTGGTCCATGCAGCAGCTTCCTCTGGAACAAGCTGTGTACGACCTAGAGTTTTTCTCTCTCTACAAGGATCATGATCACACTTGTATAGATATGATGCAGAGGCCGGGCTATGTTTCCATTTCGGCAAAATACCCTCATATATATTGCATACGAGATAGGTAAGTATGAGTTAATATGAAATGGTACCAACCATCTCAGGTTCCTCTGAAGAAAAACATTCATTTGTGCAAACAGATCGAGCCACATTGTGTCCTGTGAGCAGTGGTTGTTGCAGACCTAAATTTATCATGTGTAGTAGTGCCTACTAGTATATAGACACATATATAGGTCTAGAGAGAGCACACAATGCAGTTGCGATACACACTGCAAGATTTACGTATGTTCTGGTTATGATGAATCCTTGGCTAAGTTTGGAGGTCATAGTCTCATACAAGTGGCATTCTGCCGGACATTTTATGATTCTTGATGATGCTGCATATATATAGGCTTGGGATGCACGGGGAAATTTGACCTATCTAGCTCCTCACAACAGTCAACTTGTAATCAAGGAACTCTAGGGAACCAACTAGAGCAGTTGGAAGAGCGACACGGGAGGAGGTTGGGTGGCCATCTGCTACTTACCCTAATGCTTTGATCATCTGGTTGATAAGCTCCTTTCCTGACTGCAACTGCGTGTACGGTATAATCCAAAGTTCAATCGGGCATCATGGAAAGAGGAAACCACTCCTATCACGTCGTGCAGGTTGCTCAGTATTATCATCATAGCTGAGCAAGCATGACATACATGATCTGTAAATGATGTCGAGCATGTCCCAGGTATCAGCCCGGTACTGCATTATTTTTGGTAAAATAGTACGGTTTGAAAGTCTTATAGCAAGGTAGGGTTGTTATTTTTTTGACCGGTCGAAAACCATATCGAGATCATGTATATCTCTGTATATGTGTACTCGGGCGAACTGGGTATAATCCACGTTTCGATCGGCCGATCTCACCTCCTATTATCGCGATCTACGTCTTTGTATGTCATATTTTTAATTTTTTTTTGTTATTGTTATATAACTTCTGATTTTTGCCTTCCGCGGACACACAAGCATACGTATATGGTGAGTATACGTCTAAGAGGATCATATGGAGTTCGGGTGGGTTTGTACGATCCTCTAAACAATCGTAATCGAGTTTTTGTTTGTCAAAATTTGAAAGAGGGGGTGGGGGACCGAAGCAAAAGTGTTAATATAGGGGTATCTTAACATGTTACATTGTAGGACACGGTAGACACATACCGGTTGGTACATGTAGTAGTTTATCACCCTCCTTTAATCCTAACCCGATGGTTGAGATTACCTATAAAAGCCTAGAAAAATGGTAGTGGTGGAGACTCGGTGAATATGTCAGCTAACTGATCCTTAGAAGATATAAATCGTATTTGGAGTAACTTCAGAGCAACCTGTTCTTGAGCAAAGTGAAAATCAACCTTAGTGTACTTTGTCCGAGCATGGAAAATAGGGTTGGACGAAAGAAAGATAGCTCCAATGTTATCACGGTAGGGAACATGTGGACTACTCTGAGAAACTCCAAGTTCAGCAAGAAGAGCTTATATCTAAATAAGTTTAGCGGTCGTATTTGCATGTATTTTATACTAAGACCCTATGCTGGAATGAGTCACCGTAGCTTGTTTGCGAGCACTCGAAGCAACTAATTTACCTTCATAAAAATGGATCAGGTGAACGCGTTGAAGGACATAGAAGTAGACCATTAGAAATAGTAGCCTTAACAAACGTAAGATCCACTTAACAACAGTCCAATGAGCACATGTACCTAGGGGCATGTAAGTATTGGCAAACCTTGTTGACCAAAAAAAAAACAGGTTAGGATGTGTCATAGTGAGGTACTGTAACTCTCCCACAACACTATGCTATCGAGTAGATTCTGACTTATCAAGAAGAGTACCATCCAAAAGAAAGATCTTATCTGAGGAAGCCATAGGTGTAGTAGAGGAAGTGAAGTTAAGAAGAACAACACGTTCTAAGAGATCAAATATCAGATGCATATTGTGCTGATTTAGAAGAAGATTCCCATGACCCATTCGTTGTACCTCGATGCCAGGAATATAGTGCATAGATCACTCACGTAGCGGATGAATAAGCCGATCCACTCCTCTTCAAAGAGAAGTAGCTTGCCGGCTTAATTGCTTGGCCTCTAGCTTCTCCGACTCGTAGTGCTCTTTGGCTCCCTTGAGCCAGCCGATGAGCTCCTCTGGAGAGAGGTTGTCGACCTCGAATGAAGAGAAACTTACGAATGACGTCTGGCTCGCCGATCTGCACATCGAGCTATGACAAGAGGAGGCTAGCTAGGCGCATGCCGAAGTCGTTGATGTCCTCGCCGTCGTTGAACTTCATGGCATCTAGCTTCTTCTTCAGCGTCGTTGCCTTCCTGTCATGTACGAGGATTACCCCAAGTCGCATCGTCTTCACCGTCTCCGACGCCTTCTTCGATGTCTCCTTGATGTCACCTCCGGCGAGACAAATAGCAACAAGCACTCCATAGCAGTGTGCTCCATCTCATGCTCTGGTGTTACGTCATCGCTGGCGACCCAAAGCTATGCACGCGTCCAGCATCAAAGGCATGAGGAGGGACTAATCCATGTATTCTACCACCGGTTTCATGTACCACCCGCTAGTCCACCAGTGAGCTGTCGTTGTCCTTCGACTGCGCGGCTGTGGCAGCCAAACTCTTGTTGTTGTCTGTCATCATCAATAGCTCTGACAAGTCCAAGGTTTAGAATAAATTTTTTCGTAAACTTGTCATATGAAGAAAACTGATGTTTCAACTCAACATCGTCTTTTCCGGGAACACGCAGGAATGCATGTCTTTTATTTATTCGTAGTGGAAATGAAGAATATCCAAATACAAACATCCACAAAAACAACAAAAACCTTGCAAATCACTAGAAAAGAAGGAAAAAACTCACAGAATCCCCACTACTTTCAACCTCTCTGGCCCCCTCTCCATGATTGCATCCAAAACCCTATTGGTTGATCTCGCCTTGGCATTGACATCGTGGTAAGTAGATCAGGAGCAAACTGGGCTTCTATGAGTGTATCAACCAGGATCCTGGATGAGTGCAAATTTAGTACCAATCAATTTTCTTTATGAAATTGGCATTGACATCGTGGTAAGTAGTGTGTTTGTTGTTGTGAGAGAGCGTCATGAGACGAGCTAAGCTGCTTGTTGACGGCGGTGCTAGTAATACGGTCAGAACGAACACATATGTTTGCTTCCATCACCGCAAACTGTTTTATTGTCTGACTGTTATCCTTCAGCATGCATGACGTGATTACTATGTCAACTGGAGCATGTTCTGGGATGCCTGTATTTCGAGTAAAACAAATTAATGCACTAATGTGTGTATAAGTTTCTATTATAATCGTGTGTTCTCAAACATGCTGTGACTCAAAATGACTTGCCGATACCAGGTCTACTTCACCGAATGGTTGAAGAAGCACTGCACTGGTCCATGTTGCAGATCTCTGGAAACAAGAGGTTTTTCTCTCTCTACAAGGATCAGGAGCACGCTTGTATATATTGCATGTGAGATAGGTATCTAAGAGTTAATATGAAATTACCAACCATCTCATGTCCCTCTAAAAAGGAAAACATTTATGTGTGGAAACAGCGCCGCGTTGTGTCCTGTGAGTAGTGGTTGTTGCAGACCTAAATGTATACATGTGTTTTAGTACCTAGTGAATAGACTTAGAGCATCCCCACTCGTTAGGCGAACCCAATCCGGACTTTTTTTGGCCGGACGAAACGCGTTTTCGGCCTGGGAACGCAAGTGGGGCCGAGTTTCCAAGTTCGGCGAAATTCAATTAAACTCGGCGAAATTTGGGCGAATATAGACGAATTTCATTAACTAGGGCAAGGACGCACATATTACATCGAATTTATTAATAACTAGGAAAAAGCCGCCGTCGCCGTGGTCGACGCCAGACGCCGCATCTATAGGCCGAGGCGGGGGTGATTGCCGGCCTGGATGTGCTCCATGACGGCGGCGAGAGTTCTCCCTGGAGCGCTCCACCAGCGGCGGCGAAAAGCCATATTGTGACGCGGCGGCGGCGAGCCCGGCGGTCCCTCGTGTCAGGCGAGTTCCTCGGCGAGATCCGGGTCTTGCATGGCGACGATAGCAGCCTGGATCTCTCCGGCGAGGTCCTCGTTGGCCGGCACCGGCGGAATAGGGATCCCGCCGGCGCTGAGTTGCCAGGCGAAGGGGAGACGATAGTCCAGCGGCGCCGTATAGCCCGCCTCGTGGAGCAGTCGGGCTTCCCACGGCTGCATCGTGCGTCGGCCGGGAAACCTCTCGGCCATGGCTTTTCGGCAGAGTTGAGGAGGAAGAAAGGTGTGAGCGTCTGGAGTTCGCTAGAGTTGGGAGTGGTGTGAGAGACTGTGATGGGAGACGGCGAGATATACGCCTTTTATAGGCCGAGCTCGGCGGCAAGGGCAGGAGGGGTGTAGCGGCGAGGGCGAGAAAAGGGAAACGGCGGGAAGGATGACGACGACTCGACTTCTATCGCTGACAAGCTGGTCCACTCGGCCAATTCGCTGCGTCCGGCGTTCCCAGAGGTACTCGGGATCCTGGGTATGGACTGGGTAGTCTGGACCAAAGTTGGCCAAATCCGGATAAAAAGAGATTCCTGGATACTCGACTGGGCCAATTTTCGGCGTTCGAACCTAAATTCGGCGTCCGGATCGGCGTCCTGGGTAGCCGAGTGGAGATGCCCTTATATAGAGGTCCAGAGAGATCACACAATGGAGTTGCGATACAAACTGTATGTTTTATGTATGTTCTGGTCACGATGAATCCATGGATAGATTTGAAGGTCCTACACAGGACATTCTACCAGGATATCTTGTGTTTGTTAATATAGCCTACATAGGCTTGGGATGCACGAGGAAATATGATCTATCTTCTCTCTTCGGTCAGTCGACTCAAAACCAAGGAGCTGCAGGGAACCAACTAATAGTATAGTTGGGAGAGCGACATGGGACGGTGTTGGGTGGCTAATACAAGTTCGTTGCTCATCTGCTGCTAATACAAGTGCGTTGCTCATCAGCTGGTTGATAAGCTTCTCTCCTGACTATGACATGTAAAATGGTATAGTCCATAGGTCGATCGTCGCAGCCTGTAAAGTGGAAACCACTCCTGTCACATCGCATAGGTTGCTCCAAACGATGACCATCGCTGAGCAAGCATAACATACGCAGTCTGTAAGTGATCCCGAGCATGTCCCAAAGTTCAAACCAGGTATATTGAGTAATATTCTGCAAAACAAAACAGTGGAATTCATTAGACCTTTACACAAATCTTCTTGAAATTTTTCTTCAATCTCAAGACATGGAACCAGGTAGAGGTTGCATGTTAGCAAACATTTTTCCAACAAAATGACTATATTAATAGTGCAGAGATACCAATTACACCTGGGCTCTGCAACAACGAAATATCCTAAAGACATTATAAATGCAGACAACCCTACAACAAAAAGAAGAAGAATAAAATAAAAGAACCCACACAGTGATCAAAACCTTCTAGCAGCAGCACAAACCCTTGTCAAGACAACACCCGTAATCCAAATTCTTCAAAAGAGATGCCTCAAAGAAGAAAACAATGCACAAGCGTCGTTGGCCCCCGATCAAAGATCTTAGGTTTTCACCCTAAAGAAAGGTTGCACTCTCAAAACAATGCTCCAACAAAATCATTGCTAGGCACAACCAATTAAGACCAGACCTTGAATTTTCACCCTGAAAGATAAGACTATTTATTTCACCTGTTCTACCGCCCCTACTTGTCGATGCTGCTGCTATAAGTCAAGAATCACCAAGCAAATTCCTAGCTCCTCGGAGACTCGTCCGCCATTACTAAACTTCAGACCTCAGCCGCTATGACATTCTCCGCCATTGTCTTCACTATGGAAATCGAAACACTAATAGGTCCCATGATGAAAACATATAAATAAGCTTCTCGTCACATCCTCCTGAAGCCGCACAGTCAGAAATGCGGGTGCATATGACTGAATCCCATTCGACCCAGCAATCTACATGCATGAAGTACCAAATGGAGATATCCGGTGGAGCCTTCCGAAACGCATCGCTGTCTAGATTAATAATGTTAGACATCAAGAAGAACACCATATCGACACGAGAAGAACCTTAGGATCACCTCCTTTATTAGACAGATTGGCAGGCCCCACATCGCCCCCATTGGTTTCCAACAGCAGGCCGGATATCTTAGCAGACACCGCTTCCACCACCCGCACCATACAAAGATGTATTGCTGTGTAGGGGTTCGTAGCATGGAAAACAAAAATTTTCTATCGCATACAAACAAACAAGCCAAGATCTATCTACTAGATTGTAGCAACGAGTCGATGGAATAACTCACCCTCGAAGATTCCAAAGTGGTTAACGAGAGCAGATTCTCGTGGGTGATGTAGTCGTACTCTTTCCGATCTCAAGATCGCGTAGACGATCCTTCCGGCGCCACGTTTCAGCAGCGCCCCCGCAGTCGGTCACACGTTCGGTACTCGACGAAGACCTTCCTCTCCCTTGTTCCAGCAGGCAGCGGAGGTTGTAGCACTCTCCTCGCGATTCCGGCAGCACAACGGCGTGGTACCGGAAGTAGAGGGGAGATCCCGCAGGGCTTCGCCTTAAGCCGGTGCGAGTATGGTGGAGCTTATGAGAGAGGCTATTAGTGGTCTAGTAATTAGACACACCAATTAGAGGGCTCTAAACCAATTAGAAGGCTCTAAACCGCAGGCTAAAGCAATTAGAAGCTCTAAACCAAAACGGCTCTAAACCGGAGGTAGAAGATAGGAACTTGTGTGTTCTAGGAGGAGCCCTGCCCCTCCTTTTATGGGAGGGGGGTCTTGGCGCGCCAGGGGAGGGAGGGAGTCCCTCCCCAACTCGGCCTTGGGCTGGGCGCCGGCCTGGAGGAGTCCAACTCCTCCTCCAAGTTGATTCCAACTCCTCTTGCTTGTTTCCCACAGTTTCTTGTTTTAGCCGTTTGACTTTCAAACTGGACATTTGACTTTTCTGTTTTAGGATTCAATTTAATCCTATATTTGGGACAGCAAGAACACTTAGTACATGATGCAATCACTCCAATATGTAATGACACATTCACGTACCCCTTCCCCTCCGGAGTGTCGGACAATCCGGAACCTTCTAGAACATTCCCGATGAAACCACCGGAATCATTCCCGAACTCCGAAACGGGACTTTCCTTATATGAATCTTATTCTCCGGACCATTCCGGATCACCTCGTGATATCCCGGATCCCATCCGAGACTCCGAACAACATTCGGTCTCTTTCTCATAATACCATAACTACTCAAACAACGTCGAATCCTTAAGTGTGTCTCCCTACGGTTCGTGAATTATGCGGACATGATCGAGACACTTCTCCGAACAATAACCAATAGAGGAATCTGGAAATTCATATGGCTCCCACATATTTCTACGATTACTTTGCGATCGAATGAACCACTTACATACGATACCAATTTCCCTTTGTCTCACGATAGTTTACTTATCCGAGGTTATGATCGTCGGTATCTCTGCATACCTAGTTCAACCTCGTTACCGATAAGTACTCTTTTCTCGTTCCCGTGATATGTGATCCCTTGTGACCCAGTCACATGCTTGCAAGCCAATTGGATGACATTCCACCGAGAGGGCCCAGAGTATATCTATCCGTCATATGGATGGACAAATCCCACTCTTGATCCATGTGTTTCAACCAATACTTTCCGAACACTCAATGCCACTTTTATAGCCACCCTGTTACGGTGTGGTGTTTGATGACATCAAAGCATCCATCCGGCAAAGGTGATATGCATGATCTCATGGTCGAAGGAATTAGGTTACTATGTATCAGAAAGCATATAGCAATTGAACTATTGAAATGACTTGATCTTTATGCTACGCTTATCTATAGGAGTATGTCCATCACATCATTCTCCTAATGATATGATCCTGTTGTTAATAACATCTCTATGTTCATGATCAGGAAACCATGACCATATATTAACCAACAAGCTAGTTTAACAAGAGGCTTTACTAGGGACTCTTATTTTAGTTTACAAATCACACAAGTATTAATGTTTCCGGTTAATACAATTATAGCATGGTATGTAAACATTTATCATAAGTGTGAAGACATGATAATAACCACTTTATTATTGCCTCTTGGGCATATCTCCAACAGTCTCCCACTTGCACTAGAGTCAATAATCTAGTTTCGAACCTTTGTGTATATAACACCTATGGCTTTCCGGTGTTGTATGTACACGATTGCTAGTGGTCAACTGATCTCTGGATCTGACACTTCCAGGTCCGTGTGTAATTGCATGTCTTTGCGTCTCTACGCATCACTCATTCTCTAATGAGATGGCTTTGTATAAATTTGGTCTTTCGGTGTGACCTTTAGTTCTTTGGGGTTAAAACATGTTGATAATATTGTCGCACAATATATCTTCATAGTATTATCCCACTGTGAACTACACCTAGTTTGATAACAAACTTCTTGACACAAATGCCCTCTTTTGCTGCTATAATAGCAGTCATATACTTAGCCTTTTGTTGTAGTATCTGTCACAATGTCTTAACTTTGGAAATCATCCAAATCCATTATGGAACTCACTTTCCATTATATTGTGCCACCCTTAGTTTAGATTGAGATAAGCTTAATTTGTACTTTGTGACAAAGCTAGTATAAATGTAGTACTTTTACAATGAACTAACCATCTATTTGTCACTTCTACAAATATTATACTCTTAGTTCTTTCAGAAGATCATAAGAATATCCTTACTATTGTCCAATGATCATCTTACGAATCATTCTGGTATATGCTCTCAACATTTAGAGCATAGGACATATCTGGATTTGTACATATCACAGTATGATTGATATAAATACTCTTTGTGATTTCATACATCAAGTATCAATCTATACTTGATTATTTGTTTCACTTTACCAAATGTCAATACACTTGAATATATCATCAACATTGAACTCATTCAATCCTTTCTGTGCGACAAGAACCTCTCTTGTAGTTTCTATATTGAACTCATTCAATATCTTGTCTATGTACTTCTGGCACAACCATATTAGCGTCTTTTGATGCCAAATATTTGGGTTTTGCCTAAGTCTTTCATCGGGATGAAATTCTTAATATGTGTTAATAAAAGATACATTATTTCCAATCAACAATATGTCTTCCACATAATGTATTAGAAACACGTCTTAGCGCTCCCACTTAATTTCTTGCAAATGCAAGCATCTTCATCATCTCTAATGAACTTTTAAACTCCTTTAACAGTTTCATCACAGTGAAGATTCCAACTCCGCGATGCTCACTTTAACCATTGAAGTTTGCATATTCTTTTAGCATCCTTTGAATTAACAAAACCCTATGGACCGTGTTATGCACATGTCCTAGGTAATGATTCTATTAGAAGAACTTGTTTTGTTTATTCAACTACCATATAACAAATTATATGTAGTGGTTGCTATATTAATCCGTCTAGACTAAATATCACTATGACAGATCAAATCTTGTCATAGTCAACCTTTGAACATTGTTGTGAACTCTTTCCCAACATGTCGACTATTTCATAGATGTGCAACATCCATGTATATTTATTTATAGATCCAAACACAACAGTAAGGTCTTACACCTTTCTCGAGGGTCCTTCAAGTTCAAAACTTGATTTCTCGTGTATGGAACTATCACGGATTTTATGGCTTCAAGCTATTTGACGGAGTCAGGGCCCATCATCGATTCTTTGTATGTAGTCGGTTCATTATTCTCAAATAATGATTCAACCCTCAAATCTTGGTATTTGATTGTTTATCCGACCTACTTGTTTCAATAGGAACTTGGATCTCCGTGACCACAACCTTTGAGGTACGTGAGCCATGAGCTTTGTTGCTGCCTCCGGAACACTTTTCGGTGCTGCGCAACTCTGCACATATAGCTAAGGTTCTTTTAACCTTATCAAAATTCTATTGTCCTCCCACTTAACTTTTCACGAAAAATTCCTTCTCAAAGAAACTTGACGTTTTAAGTGACAAACACTTTTGTCTCCGATGTTATGGAGGAATACTTAATAGTCATACAAAGACAGGTTCATCCGACTTTGGTTGCAAAACATCTTTCTTATGCATAGCATACCAATGTTTAAGAAAGGACAACTTGGGTTTTATCCCAAACCATAACTTTATATGGTGTCATTTCAACGGATTATGATGGTGCTCTTTTCAGTGGAAAAACGGTAATCTCTAAAGCTTTTAATCTTTAAAATATAATGGCAGTTTTATAAATTATACCTTTGATCTTACCATGTCATACAAGGTTTAATTACATATCTCGAACGCTCCATACACTTATGGTGTCTCGGGAAAATGCAAATCCACGGAACGATTCCTTAAATCTTAGGTATTATGCTAAACTTGTAACTTAAATATTTTCCTTTATGATCTTATCATAAACTATTCATATTCTTGTTACAATGATTTTGCACTTCATCTTGAAAGTCTTTGAACTTTTCAAGTGTTTCATACTTTATCCTTATTAAGTAAATATTCATATATTCACTCAAATTTTTGGAGAAAGCATATGAAGTTGAAATCCATCGCTTTTGACTACACATAATGGATTTCATACAACAATATGTATAAGTTCCAATAAGCTAGTCATTCGTTCCCTTTTGGCCTATGAACGAAGTTTTAATTATCTCTAGGAAAGTTTCACAAGCGTCATTTGATCAAAAATCAGAAGACTCCAAAATTCCATCAACATGGAGTTTCTTCATGTTTTCTTTCCATTATAATTTAAACGGCGATGTCACTTCCTAAGTGATCTTTCAATCAATTTGTCTTTCGACATTTTTAGCACTAGTTTTATGGATGTGATTTCTCCAACGAGATTTGTGAATCATCCATCTTTTATGGATCACGGTAATTTATTTGAACAACTCTTTTGTTCTCATAATACCTGATAAAACAAATCTTGAAGGCAAGCTTTGATGTTTAACGAGCAACACAATAACCCTTTATTTGTTCTCAATGAACATCATCACATATTCTTTTGCTAGTTATTTAGGCCATTGTAGTTCATGAATTGTGTTGTTTCGTATGACGATTCACACCAACAAATTCAGTATCAAATACTTAAGAACCACATTGTTTAACAGGCAAAGAATACAGCCATAACACGTATATCATCTATATACTTAAACTGAACAATTCTAGTCTTTTCTTTTCTGCCATATACTTATGAGATTCTCTTTCAGTATTTCCTTTTCTGTTTGAAAGAATCTATCAACATCAATAGTGGAGTCATACATATGACACATAGTCCAAAGCGTGTATAGTTAAATACCAATGTCTTTGGACTTGCACTTTGAAGTAGATCACCATCATCAAATGTTTGGTGTTCTTTCAAATTCCTTTCTTTAGTAATCTCTTGGTGTAGTAAACATTTTACCTACATCAAATATTCACCCTCATCATGGATTTATCCATGATCAAGCTACTTTTAGCTTATAACGGTGAATCATGAGTATAATGTTGCTCTCCAAATCCTTTTGGACGATTAGGACAACTAGTGTCTCCAACCTTTTGCAAATTCTCATCAAATATGAGAACATGACTTTAGACATATTATACTCTATCATGTTGCAACCAAAACTTCGTTTCAGATATCACAATATCTTCCACACATCATGGTTTCTGAAACAACTCTTTCAGATCCTAGATAACCTTGATATTAAGACAATCCTTTGAATATCAAGAATCATGGATACAAACATGATACTAACACTTGGAATTGTTACTCTTGTTTTAATACCAATTATTAAACTTCATGGAGTAACCGGAACTTACTGAAAGTTTGCAATAGGACTTTTAAACTTTAGATTAACACTTCAAAACAATACGATACCAGTTCGTAAAGTAACTAACCAGAATTCTATAGTTCTATTATCTCAATTATAACTAAGCGCAAGGTGGTAAACGGATGCCAATGACTACAACAACTATGCAAATTCACTCTGATTTAGTTTATGATAAATTGAGTTCTAATTAATAATTAAATTAATCTAGGTGAACTCCCACTCAAAACAACATCCCTCACATTGTTTTAGTGATCACATGAACCAAATCCACCACATCAAAACCGATCATCACGAGAGTTGATATAGCTTCAATGGCGAACAATCAACATGTTCATCATATCTACTATATGACTCATGCTCTACCTTTCGGTAATCCGTGTTCCTGAGGCCATGTCTGTACATGCTAGGCTCGTCAAGATCAAACCTTAGCTACCGCATAAGCAAATCTGGCTTGCTTACGTTGTATTCACCCGCGGAATCAAAGACACCCGATCATCACGTGGTGCTTCGAAGCAGCAAGCTTTGGCAACGGTGCATACTAAGGGTGAACACTTTTAGAACTTGAAATTTATGTGTATAAGGGATCATCTTATAATGCTACCGTCGTCTACTAAGCAATACAAGATGCATAAAGGATTAACATCACATGCAATTCATAATATGTGATATGATATGGCCTTTCTTCTTTGTGCTTTCGATCTCCATCTTCAAGCACGAACATGATCTCCATCATCACCGGCATAGCATCAAGGTCAATGACGCTTCTTCATGGTTGTCATCCACCAGCTTCAACTATTACAACTACTTTGAATAGACACGCAGGTCTTAACAAAATTAAAGACAACCATAAGGCTCCTGCCGGTTGCCAACTTACAATAAGGAACATTGCATACATCAAATATAATCACAATCATGGCCATATCACATCACTGCACACCCCTGCAAAACAAAGTTAGACGCCTCTACTTTCTTTGCATATTTTACGTGGTTTGGGGCTTTCAATAAGTGTCGTTCTAACTTACGAACAAGAACCACAACATTGATACTAGCATTGTTGATTACCCGTTGTAAATTGGATCTTAACTATGCTAGGAGAAACAGGCACCCGCAGAGCCACTTATGCAATACAAGTTGCATGTTAAGCGTGGAGCAAGTCTCATGAACGATGTCATGTAAGGTTAGCCCGGGCCGCTTCATCCCAACATACCGCAAGATGCAAAGTACACAAAAGGCAATCTACAATAAAAGCATCAATGCCCACAATGACCATTGTGTTCTACTCGTGCAACAGATCTACATATAGACACGGCTCTGATACCACTGTAGGGGTTCGTAGCATGGAAAACAAAAATTTTCTATCGCATACAAACAAACAAGCCAAGATCTATCTACTAGATTGTAGCAACGAGTCGATGGAATAACTCACCCTCGAAGATTCCAAAGTGGTTAACGAGAGCAGATTCTCGTGGGTGATGTAGTCGTACTCTTTCCGATCTCAAGATCGCGTAGACGATCCTTCCGGCGCCACGTTTCAGCAGCGCCCCCGCAGTCGGTCACACGTTCGGTACTCGACGAAGACCTTCCTCTCCCTTGTTCCAGCAGGCAGCGGAGGTTGTAGCACTCTCCTCGCGATTCCGGCAGCACAACGGCGTGGTACCGGAAGTAGAGGGGAGATCCCGCAGGGCTTCGCCTTAAGCCGGTGCGAGTATGGTGGAGCTTATGAGAGAGGCTATTAGTGGTCTAGTAATTAGACACACCAATTAGAGGGCTCTAAACCAATTAGAAGGCTCTAAACCGCAGGCTAAAGCAATTAGAAGCTCTAAACCAAAACGGCTCTAAACCGGAGGTAGAAGATAGGAACTTGTGTGTTCTAGGAGGAGCCCTGCCCCTCCTTTTATGGGAGGGGGGTCTTGGCGCGCCAGGGGAGGGAGGGAGTCCCTCCCCAACTCGGCCTTGGGCTGGGCGCCGGCCTGGAGGAGTCCAACTCCTCCTCCAAGTTGATTCCAACTCCTCTTGCTTGTTTCCCACAGTTTCTTGTTTTAGCCGTTTGACTTTCAAACTGGACATTTGACTTTTCTGTTTTAGGATTCAATTTAATCCTATATTTGGGACAGCAAGAACACTTAGTACATGATGCAATCACTCCAATATGTAATGACACATTCACGTACCCCTTCCCCTCCGGAGTGTCGGACAATCCGGAACCTTCTAGAACATTCCCGATGAAACCACCGGAATCATTCCCGAACTCCGAAACGGGACTTTCCTTATATGAATCTTATTCTCCGGACCATTCCGGATCACCTCGTGATATCCCGGATCCCATCCGAGACTCCGAACAACATTCGGTCTCTTTCTCATAATACCATAACTACTCAAACAACGTCGAATCCTTAAGTGTGTCTCCCTACGGTTCGTGAATTATGCGGACATGATCGAGACACTTCTCCGAACAATAACCAATAGAGGAATCTGGAAATTCATATGGCTCCCACATATTTCTACGATTACTTTGCGATCGAATGAACCACTTACATACGATACCAATTTCCCTTTGTCTCACGATAGTTTACTTATCCGAGGTTATGATCGTCGGTATCTCTGCATACCTAGTTCAACCTCGTTACCGATAAGTACTCTTTTCTCGTTCCCGTGATATGTGATCCCTTGTGACCCAGTCACA
The DNA here is from genome assembly GCA_916181665.1 of Avena sativa. Classification (NCBI taxonomy): domain Eukaryota; kingdom Viridiplantae; phylum Streptophyta; class Magnoliopsida; order Poales; family Poaceae; genus Avena; species Avena sativa. The sequence continues at coordinate 435,405,458 of OV702280.1, forward strand.
TGCTTGCAAGCCAATTGGATGACATTCCACCGAGAGGGCCCAGAGTATATCTATCCGTCATATGGATGGACAAATCCCACTCTTGATCCATGTGTTTCAACCAATACTTTCCGAACACTCAATGCCACTTTTATAGCCACCCTGTTACGGTGTGGTGTTTGATGACATCAAAGCATCCATCCGGCAAAGGTGATATGCATGATCTCATGGTCGAAGGAATTATGTTACTATGTATCAGAAAGCATATAGCAATTGAACTATTGAAATGACTTGATCTTTATGCTACGCTTATCTATAGGAGTATGTCCATCACATCATTCTCCTAATGATATGATCCTGTTGTTAATAACATCTCTATGTTCATGATCAGGAAACCATGACCATATATTAACCAACAAGCTAGTTTAACAAGAGGCTTTACTAGGGACTCTTATTTTAGTTTACAAATCACACAAGTATTAATGTTTCCGGTTAATACAATTATAGCATGGTATGTAAACATTTATCATAAGTGTGAAGACATGATAATAACCACTTTATTATTGCCTCTTGGGCATATCTCCAACATGCTGAGCCCCACCGATCCTCCGAACCAGCCGACGTGCTGCCCACATGGCCACGATGACTATGAAGGTTGCCAAAGAAATCTGGTCCGCCGATGCGGCGTCCATCTCTGCCAGAAGAGCCATTGTCGAATGCTGTCGTGAGACTCCGGCCAGAGATCCCACAACACGACGAGGATGGGGCCCCCACCACCACATGCCACGCTAGGGATTGTTAGAGTATCTGGCATACACATTTGTTATGGTTGTATATGATAGAGATAGGGTCCGTTTCTACACAATCCTAACTTGACTTATACTATAAGATGATTCCTCTACGTCTATATATACTCGTCCATGAGGCTCAATAATACAGCCACCGTATTACGCCAATTATCATAATCTTTCATGGTATCAGTCTAATCTCGATTCAAACCCTAGCCGTCAACACACTTTTGTCGTTCCATCCCCAGGGAGGTCGATCTACATGATCTCCGCCACGGGCTGCGCAACCCGTAGCAGGGTACGTCCGTCGATCTATGATCAATTGCCCTGGTGAGTCTTTTTTCTATCTCTAGATTGATATTTCTCTCCACCGGTCGCTCAACCGGTTAATTTTTTTTGCTTTACCGATCATAGATCGGATTGCGTCACCCACCGTCTGTCGTCATCGCGTGCCTATACTCCAACATCAACATCGGCAATCTATGTCATGCCCACATGGTTGCCTCCCCCTTTGTCGCACCTGTCTCGGCTTCACTTGGTCACAGACATGAGGAGGCGTGTCGAGGACGAGTTCGGAGCCACTCTCCATAGGGCGACACGGTTGTAAGGTTGACGACGGCGACGGGATCTAGGGTGAAGGTGCCAGATCAGGCAAAGAGAGGGAACGCGCCGGTTCCCCCAGGCTGACGAAGACGAGGACAAAGCCGCGCGGAAGGCGCGGCGGGGGCAGCGGTGGCACCAGCCGGGGTGACGTGATCGCAGCACCCGGAGTTGACGGCGCGGTACAGTCACCAGCGCGGTCGCAGGAGCTCGCTCCTCTAACGGTCATATCGATTGGTGCATACCCTACTAAGGATTAAGTAATTTATAGAGCCATATTGTGTCCTATGAGCAGTGGCGAAAAACCAACTCAACGTATGGCTACTTTTACTGTATAAGTCTGCATCACAAGCTTATCCCACACGTCGGAGTCTGTTTTAAGAATGGTGCACAATTTTACACACAAAACCCTCAACTAAATCTGGTTTGTGGTTGTTGCAGACATAAATGTATACATGTGTAGCGTTGAGTATATATATAGGTCTAGAGAGAGCACTCAATGCAGTTGCGATACACACTGTAAGTTTTACATATGTTCTGATTATGATGAAGCCTTGCATAAAGTTTGGAGGTCAATAGTCATAAACAGCGCATTTTGCCAGAGGTTTTGTGATACTACTTGATTAGGCTGCATATATAGGCTTGGGATGCAACGGAAAATTTGATCTATCTAGCTTCTGGCAACAGTCAACTCGTATGCAAGGAACTCTAGGGAACTAGAGTAGTTGGAAGAGCGACACGGGAGGAGGTTGGGTGGCCGCCTGCTGCTTACCCTAATCCATTGATCATCTGGTTGATAAGCTGCTTTCCTGACTGCAGCTGCGTGTGAGGTATAATCCACAGTTCAATCGAGCATCATTGAAAGAGTAAACCACTCATGTCACGTCGTGTAGGTTGCTCGGTATTGTCATCGATCATTGCTGAGAAAGCATGACATACATGATCTGTAAGTGATTCCGAGCATGTCCCAAGTACCATCCTGGTTGCGCACTTTTTGTTGTCAGTAAACACAGAGCAACCCATTAGACATTTGCACAAATCTTTCTTGAAATTTTTGTTCAATTTCAAGACATGGAACCAGGGAGTGGTTGCATGTTGGCAAATATGGCATACCTTGTTCGAACGAATACGTGGTCGGAAATCCACTAATTGCTCAAAGTTTCTCCCATTCCTTCGGCTGGGGCAACCTGAACAAGATCTGCCGTCGAAAGAATGAACGCCAAATATCATTGGCAATAGCACAACCCATCATAAAAGAGATGATTCATATTTCCAGGGGCAGTCGAGCAGAGGGCACACTTTGCATAATGAGGGAAACTGAGATTTTCGAGGCCTACCTTGTATCAAGGGTATTCAGCTGAATGCCCAAAAACATTGTCAAAACTTTGAAATAGTAGAATAGATCCCTATATTTCAGTTTTATTTGTATACAAAACACTACATGAGAATCTTAAGGCGCCGACGGCAAAAGGCCGGGCCCGTCGGCGTAGGTTGACAGGCTCAGCAGCCGGGCGACGCGGCCGTTGGCCCAGGTTTGCTATCGGCGTAGGGTAGCAAGCGCCGACGGCCACCGTCGGTGTAGGCCCATATCGGCCCGACGGTTGCCGATGGCGTATATGAAGTCGCCAGCGTGGAATGCCACGTGGCCCGGGTTACCGGCCCATATGACAGGCACACGACGAAGTTTGGGTATGGGGCTATGGCGGCACACCTATTTGCTACCGGTGGACCAACAAGAACCAATGCTTATTGGATGCAACCGCCTATTAACGGTGGCATAAGGCTTCTTTTTCCAGGCTACTGGATGGCGGCACATTGAAGTCTATTAAGGTGCCGCCATCCAGTAGCCCGGAAAAAAAAACCTTGTGCCACCGTTAATAGGCGGTTGCATCCAGTAAGCATTGGTTTTTGCTGGTCCACCGGTAGCAAATAGGACCAAAGTTGGATCTAGTACACAGCGAGATGGATAACTTGCAAAAAAATTATACCCATTTGTTTGTTAAAGATAATGCTATTGCGACTTGTTCAAATGGACCAACATAAAGCTAAAACCCTGACACGGATCCTAGATTTATTTTTTCTGCCCATCCCATTCAACAAATTACCAAACATATTAGTAATATTTGTTGGAGGGGTTATGTTATATGTAAAGTATATCATGCGCCATATAATTTTTGCAAAGGGACATGGGAGAAAAAGATGTTTTGCAAAGGGATAACTTTATGTTGCTTTTCATTATTTGCTGGTTGATACATGTCTCAACCTAGCTGATCCGTGATTGCAATAAATTACTTCTTAAGAACTACGCAATAAAAGGCTGGCTGCGTGCATCCATTGATGCAATTGATGCAGAGGCCAAGGCTAAGCTCCCCATTTCGAAAAAAGTATCACTAGCATAAAACTATATCCGAAGCATCTCTGGTTGAGATGCTGATGTTTAATCAGTTAATCTCAAATCTATTCTTTTTGTACAAGTGAAGCTGATATGAGTTGTGCGTCGAGGGAGTGGTTTCGGGGGCCATGGAGAATATAGGCGACTTGCCTGGTGATGCCACGGCATTGATGGTTAGTTGGTTGCCACGTGGAGTAGGCATACCATATTGAGGGTGCATCAATGCGTGGCTTGGGATGCATCCAGGGATGTGATCATTGACACACACAGAGAAAAAGTTCGAATAGTGTTGAATGAAATGAGCATGTTGGGAGACCTACCTTGAATCGGCGTCGGCACTGCTTGTATGTTGCACTGGTTTTGTTCCCGGCTCAGATGACCAGCTTTAGTCCCAGTTTCATGAAATCAGAGGCCTTGGCACCAATCGCCTTCATCCTTCTTCTAATGATTGTATCGGTGTCTCCAAAAATGATTGTAATTGTTAGCAATAATTTTGATTAGGTTTGTCCTTGGAGTTTTTGGTACATGCCGTACCATATGTTTGAGTCGAGTCTGAGTTTGTGGGTCTGGTTTTGTACGTACTATGTACTGTGAGTTTAAGTCCGTATAGGTCTATGTTTGAGTTGGTTTTGTGTTGCCTGGCCGTGTATATATACACACCAGGAGTGCTATTTGTAACATTGTGCGAGTTGAGAAGAAAATAAAAAATAAAACAGAAATTGAGGACACGATATGTGCCCGTGGCCACAAGTTTTCTTATATGTGTGTTTGTCTAGTTTGATGTGATTGATTTTGTGGGCAAATTCCAACAATTGGTATCAGAACGAGTTAAAGATTTGAAGCTACGCTTGCCCCGGGGAAAGCGACCCGACTAGCGCCTCGGGGCGGGCGATCGGGCGGAGGCGGCGAGCATGCCGTCATCGGTTAGGCCGCGGGCGATCATCGTTCGGAGGAGCGACAAGGAGGAAGATGGTGGGCGAGGTGTCATTGGCAAGGTGGTGGATGGGGATGATCGTTGATGAGATCGGTGGTGCTGGGATGGGTGCTGCAGAATCTTGTCAAGATCGTCGTCAGGGAGAATATGAGTCAAGGAGTCATGGTCGTGCGGGTTAGCAAGTTGAGTCGGTGTCGTGTTCGTGAGTCGTTGTCGTGTCCAAGTGCTTGTCTCTGTGAGGATTTGTTGCAGTTGAAACGTGTCACGTCGTGTTGCTGTCTGGTGCTAGGTGCGACCAAGGGTCTCGACGGTGAGGATGATGCTCAAGCCTATAGTGGGACAATGACCAGTGAACGGGAGCCTCTTCAATGGGGACCTGTCTCTACATGGGATGATGTGGTGATCATCGTTGGCATGTATTGCGTTAGGGGCGGCTGATGGTGTCGCCGGGCAGCGTGACTGGAAGTCTAGATTATACGTTGAGTTGAGTCGAGAGATCGTGAAGCTGCAAGGAGTCAAGATCAGAAAACGCATGAAAGACCAAGAGTCAAAATTAGAGAGAGATTGTTAGCAATAATTTTGATTAGGTTTGTCCTTAGTGTTTTTGGTACATGTAGGTCAGCTAGCTTGTCTAGGTCGGTGGGTCTGGTTCTGTACGTGCTATGTATTGTGAGTTCAAGTCCGTGTAGGTCTAGGTTTGAATTGGTTTTGTGTTGCCTGGCCGTGTATATATAACACCAGGATTGCTATTTGTAACACTGTGTGAGTTGAGAAGAAAATAAGAAATAAAACAGAAATAGAGGGCACGATACGTGCCCGTGGCCACAAGTTTTCTCGTACGTGTGTTTGTCTAGTTTGATGTGATTGATCCTGTGGGAAAATTCCAACAGTAACTCTCTTCACCCGCTAACCTCACATTGAGAGACATAAACCTATGTCCAGATCCGACTGCCTTCTCTAGATCCTCGCTCGGACACTGCATTCCCCATCTGATCTCACCATGTTGTTGTCGCTGGGAATGATGGTTTGATTTTGTTTTGCCCCAAGAAAGGACGCCTCCGCCCCCCGTCGCCCTAACCCTAGGAGGCACGAGGGCAACCCCGCCGCCGTCTACTGCCCATACCCAACATTCCTCCTCCCCTCGCCGCCGCCCGGAGTCATGTCGGGGAAAAGCCCTTTTCTTTGATGGCGGCGGCGGGTGTTTCTAATCGGGAAGGGTCACCAATCCCTGACGATGGCAGTGACGGCTTCACAGGACGATTGTGCCCCCATGACCATGGCCATCGGATCCTGATTCGCCCCATGGGTGGGTCTGTGGGTCTTGGTCTGCGGAGGTGGGAGGCATGGCGACGCCTAGCTGTGTTCTCGGCGTGTGGCACCATGGTGGTGCTGCTGACGGTGGGCTAGGCAGGTTCTGAGCCTCGGGCGGCGGCCCTAGTGGATCTGGAGAGCATGCGATGCGGTGCCGGCGTTCCAAATAAAGGCGGTTTGGTCTGGTCCTGGGATCCCTCTCGCGCCAAGACAAGGATCTACTTGATGCCGGTCTTTCTCTCTAGCTGGAGTGCCGAGTTCCGAAAGGTTCCGCCGGTGAACTCTAATGGACGACATGCTGGCTCTAGCTGGCGGCAGGACCTGCTGCGTCAATGGCGAGGGGGGAGGAACCCTAGCTGAGTTTCCTAGTTGTGTACAGCGCATGACCTAAAGGTTTTTCTATCTCTGCAAGGATTAGGATCAACGCTAGTATATATATTGCATGTGAGATAGGTAAATAAGGGTCAATATGAAGTTACCAACCATCTCATATTCCTCTGAAACAAAACATCCATGTGTAAAAACAGAGCCACGTTGTGTCCTGTGAGCAGTGGTTGTGCAGACCTAAATGTATGCATTTGTTGTAGTGCCTAAGTGAATAGACTTATATACAGGTCTAGAGAGAGCACACAATGGAGTTGTGATATAGACTGTTAGTTTCATGCATGTTCTGGTCGTGATGAATGCTTGGATAAATTTGAAGGTCACACGCTAGGCATTCTGCCGGACATCTTTTATTGTTGATATTGTGCTGCATAGGCTTGGGATGCATGGGAAAATTTGATCTATTTAGCTGCTGCTGACAATCAACTCGTCACCAAGGAATCCTAGGGAACCAACTATAGTAGTTGGAAGTGCAACATGGGAGGATGTTGGGTGGCCATATGCTGTTAACTGTATTGGGATCTTTATCTACTAGGTAAGCTCGTTTCCTGACTGTAGCTCTCTTTGTGGTATACTTCCTTTGTTAGGGATTATAAGGCCTATGGATCGTTTTGATAGGATTAAAAAAATCAATAACTCATCCTATTGATTACTACATGCATCAATCGGTGTACATGCATTGGAAGAGAGATGATAATAAATGAGAAAAGAATTGTAATTAATTCCTAACATTAAAAAAACCTCATAGGCCTTATAATCCCTAGCGGAGGGAGTAATCCAAAGTTCATTGCACATCATGGAAACGGGAAACCACTCCTGTCATGTCGCATAGGTTTCTCAGTAGGAATGTACGATGATCATCACTGAAAAAGCATGGCATACGCGGTCTGTAAGGGCATCCACTATGTGCAAAAAACCACACCTTAAGTCCTATGTGGCAATGCTTGTAATCTACTTTATACATAGTGGAAGAAATAAGAGTTGTCCATAAGCTTGTAGGTGACTTTAAGCTTATGGGTTGTCCACAAGCAATAGAAAATAATTTACTCTCTCTTTCCTCTCATGCATAAGTATGTAGGATGAGACATGTGGGTCCCAGCTTATAATTAAAGTTCATCTTATACATAGTGGAAGATTTTACAAGAGAGATGGATCCCACATTATGGCTAAAGTTCACCTCATACATAGGTGATGCCCCCCAGAGCATGTCCCAAGTTTCAGCTTTGGCAAAGAAAAAAAAAACAGTGCAATTCATTAGACTTCTGGAAAAATCATGCTTGAAAATTTTCCTCAATCTCAAGACATAGAACTGTGGCGTTCCAGATATCATAGGCCAAGATGCATATGCATTTAGTTCACGTAGAGAAGGGTGCGCTGCAAATTGATTTTACTGGAAAAAATACATTTAGCCTCCCACGACCATGATGAATAATAAGCCGAACTTGGGCTGACCTGGAAATCATAGAGCTCTTCACTTAGATTTAGGAGCTGTAGAAAACGTCCACTTGAGGGTAAATTTTATGTCTCCGAGCCAGTTAGCTTGAACATCCGCATGAACGGAGGGCGCTCATCCCATTGAATCCTTTGTAGCTCCAGCCAAAACAATTATCTCCACCACAAACAAACATCCTTAAAGTAGTAGTAGCGGCGTTCAAACGATCTCAATCAGATGCCTCCATAGTAAAACTTAAGGGCGTGTTTGGTTGGTCGGATCCAAATTTGCTACTTTGCCCACTGGATGCTGCATGAGGGGAGATTGGACTTGGGCCAACTTGGACATTATATTTGGCTTCCTTCATTCAGGTTTCCTGCAAATTGGTCTAGTTGTTTGCCTAGATTCAACACTTTTTTCTCTGCTGATGCATTTCACATGTGTTTGGTGTGGTGCTTTGCATTTGATCATATAGGTTATTTGATCACATGGGTTATGATCACCTATTTTAACTTGGGTGATCTTACCACCCTAGTACACACACAACACCTGATCACAAGAATAGTCATATGCATACACAACACATTACGAGCTAGATGATCATAATAACAGCCATATGCAGACACAATATTACTAGCTACACAATAACAGTCTTAACAATCACATGCAGGCTGCAATCAGGGGTTCTAAATTATACACCTGATCAAAAGAACCATCAGCAGGGTCATCGTCTGCCCCTCAACCACCATGGGTTTAGCCCCTGGTGAAACAAACCATCAACAGGGGCATGCATGCCCCTAAACCACCATGGGTTTTAACCCCTGATCAAAAGAACCATCAGCCTAGTTCACCATCACCAGTTGTCCATCAACAACAACTACTACTACTTACAAACTGACAAGCTATGACACGAAAGCCGACGGTGTCTAGCCGTGGTCAGGGCAGGTGTACTGCCTGGCACTAGAGGAGCCCGCCTTATAGATCATCATCTTGATGATGAAGGCTTTGATCTTGAATTCCATGATGTCTTCTCACTCCAGGTCATACTTGTACACCAGCTCGGCCAGTTCTTCCTGAACACAACTTGACCAGCAAACCAGTCCACCTACACCCACTCGGCGCACCAGTGTCAGACTGTGACCTGCACGGGCGCGACAATGGGGCCTTGATCCAGTTCCTCAGGCCAAGATGGAAAGCAGGCGGGATCACATGCATGTGGAGGTCAACAGCATCCAGCTGGATGATGAAGCGGTGAGGGACCTGGTCGATTGGGTAGTGGCTAAGATTTGGCTGCCGGCCCTTCTTGCTTTGCGGTTGTGAAGCCACCTCCACCCTGTCGATGACCATGGGCTTCATTCCCCAGCGGTTGGTCGGGAGCACGTCGGCAAAACCCGGTGGTGGGTACCAGCTGTGAGACCCCGAAGCATGGCTTAATAGGATTGATAGCATACCCATACCAACAAGTTGCAACTTATTTTCCAGCTCATCTGAAAACCTCCGAGGTTAAGCATGCTTGACCTAGAGCAATTTGAGGATGGGTGACCGACCGGGAAGTGGGTACCGGGTGCGCACGAGTGAGGACAAAGTGCGCAGAAAAGACTAGTGGTCTGTAGGGCTAGTTTATAGATCCTATTGAGCTGCCAGGAGTGACAGCCGCCGGTCTGGAGAGGCCGGGGTGTTACACCAGCCCCTCCCCGCAGTTTTGCAGTAAAACTTAACCACCTTGGCATGAAGCAAAATAAGGTCAACATAGAAGTACTTGCTACAACTAGAAGCATTGCCCAATTTAATGATGGACATGGTAGAAACATGGGCAAAGTAACAAGGAGTACAACTCTTAGCAGATGCGACTAGTATTCCCAATCGGGTAATGCCTAGGACATCAACCAATTCGAGGATTGGATATGTATCCTCAATCGGGCAATGCCCCAGGAAACAACCAATTTGAAGATTTGGCTAAATTAAATCTCAAAATTTGACATCACACAATGGAATCTGTTACTACATACTGCGAAAATCCCCAAACCGCTCGTTGAAAACTCCAACTACCTAGATAGAGTCCTAATTGTCGTCGATTTAGTACCAAACCCTAACCGCTCACTAGATCAGGAACTTACCTTGGTCGGAGGTCGCTCCATCAATGACGATGGAGCAGTAGCAGGTGCTGCCAGAGCGAGAGAAGACGCGCCGGACACGGGGGTTGGGGCCGCTGGCACGGGTGGAAAAACCTATCCAAAGAGTTGAGGGTAACCCTATCGTCTCCATATCGATCTCACTCTCTCCATGGAGCCCTCTCGTAGCATCCGAGCTGACCGTCGACGCTAGGCAAGTAATAAGGAGGAGATGTGCCAGCGGAAGTACGCCGGCCACTGATCTAGGGGAGGATGGAGGAGGGGCATCGTGGCTTTGTGCATTGGTCTTAAGTGCCGACCCAAGCGTTGCTGCCACCGCAACAGCCGCCATCATATGGAGGCCACTAAAGCGAACGCTGAGGCCTGCGTCTACGATATCCTCCCGGGTATAACCTTGGTCTAGCAGGAGGAAACCGCCAGCGTTAGCTTGATGTTGTCGTCCATGTTGCCAAAGAGGTTTTCGAAGTATGGCCAACATCGTCGTTGGGGAAGGACTAAGCTGCTACGTATTTCGAGTAGCCGTGGTAGAGCGCTACCCAAAGATCTGATCGCCTCTCTCCCATATAGGATCACGAGTCTAGAGGTCTATTGTCCCGTCTCGCTGTTCACGACGGAAGACGGGTTGATGAAAACTTTTAGGTATTAGCACAAGGTTCTCGAATAAGGAAATATCATGTGTAGTGTTAACATCGTCTAAGGCGAGGAGCAATCTCTTACGTTAACCAGCAGATGGACTACTTATGTTCTATTCTTGCCAACAATAACATGCCAAAAGTTTGCATCGAAGCAATCTTTCGCTCCTTCGCAGCATCATGATCTAATGGTGCGGTATAGATGCACCGCATGACCATGATCCCTTCCTAATGCCTCCCAGCTCCCAAACTGACATATTTCTGATATTCTTTGTTTGTAGCGTAATATATGTTTTGTATGTCCTAGAAAGATACTTTAAAAAAACAAAAATGAAGAGAACTGACTTAATTTGCTAGCTCACTTGAAAAAAGGGACTATATATATCATTGTTTGGTACGCTTCTCGGTCTAGCTTATATCACTATAATAAACCATGGTGGATGGAAACTATCCATGCTTACCATGGTGCCTAGTATATATATGCACCCACGCCCGATGTTAAGAAGAAATAAATACAAGCACAAGGTGGGTGGTATATAGGAATAAGGACGAGTTATTGACGGTCAGCTTAGAGTATCTCCAAACAGACAGATGTTGTCCATTTCTGGCCTCACGGATAGGCAGTCAACAAAAACGCAGCGTAACGGCGGGTACCAAACAAATCAATGGCACCCGACCGATACATTCCTAGCCCAAATTTGGACAGGACTACGCTATGTCCATGTTCGCGGTATCCTCTTGTCATGGGCGCCTCTCAGTGACACCACCCCAGTCCACCGTCTACCCAACACCGTTCCACCCTGCGAGAACATAGAGCACCGAGAGGATGTGGAAGGTGATGACTGGGTTGGAGTTGCAGGCCTATGGAAAGTGGCCGGTAGGTGTTCCTGTTCAAGTTAAATTCAGCTAGAATCAGGTGCGTATAAATGACAGCATGTATTGATGGCCATCTCGGTTTTCTGTAGCTGCTGAAGAACTTGTAGAGATGAAGACAATAGTGCATCTGTTTTCCTCTGTTCTTTCCTTCAGTATTTCCCTCTCCTCTGTTTTTCCTCTAATCGCGTGAGTCCAGGTGCTCGCTTGCTTAGCGTCGTGTCCACCATACGAAGTATTGATGGCCATGTCGATTAGCACCGGAAGTGGAGCTCTCCGTTGGCCGTAGTTGACATGCTATACTTTGTTTTTTTTTCTAAGACCTCTAGAGCAGGTGTCTGTGTGGTTCTTTTTTTTGGAAATAGACGTATTTATTAACATAAAATAGATAAGTATTTTACTATCAACTACAGATAGGTCTATCATGATTTGATACAAATGAGTTTTTGCTTGATTTGTTGCAGAGTCACCATTCTTTGGTATGTTCCAAAAGAAAAGAGGGTGAGGCGTGGATGCCTTCATGACTAAAAAGTGAGAGCAGCTTGTTGTGACAAAACACAACGGCCCAAGTGGTAGGTCATTTCCAGGCACAGGTGTATTTTCTTGTTTTGAGCTACTCAGTGATTCGCAAATCGGCTGGTGGCACAATTCAAAGACAGTGGTGTCTTGGCCGCTGTAAAAAATGTGTAGAAGCATGTCTCTGAAGCTGCAGCTCACCGAGTCGGAGGTGACACTGGATGTGTAGTGGATTTTTTTAAACATAAACATGGTGTTTCATATAAAATTTCTCAATGTTTCTTTGTTTGAAGGAACAATACTGATTGTATTCCTGGCTCTCTGCCCAGGTTTTTTCACTTCATTCTAATAATATATGCACATGACTGTTGTTATTGTAAGTTTCAAGCAGCAGAAAAAGTATATAAGCGAGAATAATGGAATGGTTTGGTGTCGATATGTGTTCCCGGATACGAGATATGTGCTACTCGGTATATTTGTACACATTACTACAAGCTTGAAAATGAGTAAGCTTTATTTATTGAATATGTATTGTACAGTTTTGTATGTTAGTAGGCATGTGCATGATTACTGGATCTACAAATATTTGATACAGTCATCATTCTATAATTTTAGCATTTGTAATATGTTTAACAAGATCATGTAGTACATACGTGCGTGCACGTACATGATAACTAGTCTATCTATCTATTATATATTAAAAGCAATATAAGGATGTATTTCGAGGCACCAGGTTGATCCACATCATTAGAATTAATTTTGGCTATTAGATCTGTAATTTACGGTTAAGATTTAATCTTAGATTAAAATATAAGTAATGTTACGTAGCACGTACATGTGTACAGAAGAAGTCTTATGTCACGTACGTTAAATTGACCGGTGCATGCAAAAAAAAAAAGTTTCGAACCGAACATTCCCTTTTGCCTATATACGTATATACGTATATCCGGTCCGGTGCACATAGGCCAGGCTCATTTTCTGATTTCTTCCCATGAGACAGATTAGGCCCACATATCCATGCATTAAAAGCATTGAAAACCACATCCGTTTAAACTACTACTACATGAAGCATATTTTCATGGCATATTAGCCCGTTCAATTCTATACAATTTTGTTGTCTAACACACATCATATGTATTGCAAATTAATTAAGAGATCTTAGATTGTCAAGATTATAAAGTATAGGAGTTTGTAATTAATATCATGAAGACTCAAATTCTTCAAAACTGCAATTCTACCGTCAAAAGATTATTTCTAGGAGATTTGTATAGAAAAGTTAATTTTAAACCTGTCGATAGTAAATCATTACCAAGAAAATATAGCGAAAACCGTATGTAACAAATAGTGAATAAGAAAAAATTAGCATACTAGCTATGCCACATGATAAGAGTAAACCACATGATCATACGTTAGCCGATAATGAAGATTATAAAAACACAAACTTCTGTAAAAAAGACATTACACATTCCCAAACTATTTTTGCCATAACCGGTCGGGGGCATCCGAGTTATTTCTAAAAGCTAACATGAAATTATATATTCAGGGTAGCAACTTAGATCGGTAGATGGGTATTTGAGATCTAAGTTCTAGACAATTGTTCGGTTAAGTCGAGAGCGCAGTCTACACCGATGAAATGTAGAAGATTACATCACCACAATATATTTCTTGCTAGACATGTATTATTACAATGGCTTTAAGTGTCATAGAATTTTCATTTATGAAAAAAAAATCTCTAAATTATTTGTAGCTCTAACCCAGCATGTATTATTACAACGGTTGGAAGTGACATAGAAGTCAAGTAATATCTAATATTAAAATCTCAACATTTGTGTGTGTGACATCAAAATGCATCTTGGTTATTATGTGACATCAATGCATCTTCTTACAAATCAATGCCAGCTACCCAGTTATTGTTAGATTGAAAATTTGTGTCATATATTTCGTGAGCATTGGGAATATTATCCTTTTAGTCTAGACTCCCATATTTGATCGGACGGGAAAATCAAGGCTCATCTGGTTGATGTTTGACTCATAGTAACGTTTCAATATATAAATCAGGACATATGAGTGCTACTACCCTAGAACATGGTGGTATATAGAAAAGGAAATGGTGGCAAGAACAACATTGTAGAGGCTCCAAAAACGAACTAATTCATACATCTATAGGACTATCTACGAAAACTAAAAGCAATAAAAATGTTGCACTTAAAGGTTGAATTAATTGCACAAGTTATCAATTATGATGGAAGAAGTACAATTTATTTGCATCCCATTTTCATATTTAAATCAATTTTACCCTAAAATCAACAAGCACACAGTTGCGAGGGACAGACTGCTCACAAGACATATGCCAAAGTTTCCGCATTTGCAAAACTGACAAAGAAAAAGAGACGAGCTGCGGGAAACCACTATCTCTATGTGTTATTGCGCTAAATGTGACATACAAAAAGACTAAGATCTAAATAGAGCCAATATACCTTCATTCTACATAGCACAATCTCAGCCACTAGGATCGATGTTGTCGCGAATAGCACATGAAGCTAACATAGCTAAAATGCACCTTAGAGATTTGTCAGAGAGTAGGTTCAATGCGAGGGGGATTCCATAGTCAAAGAAGCAACTAGGCTCCTTCTGAAAATTTAAAACTTTCACACTAACATAAGAAGAAATAGAACACTTACAAACTGAAATGGTAATCCAAACTCCTCAAAGTATATTAATCTTATATCAAGAACCTATCATAATACTACTCACGGTGATATTCTAATAGAAATCGATAAAAGCGTACATAATATACCGCTATCTATAGATTTGTACATTAATCAATTACTCACTAAAAGGAAAATATAATATAATTGTAAGATACACTTACTACTTAGTCATCCTATCTAGGATATATTAGTCTTTACTTCATTCAGCAATACTATTTCATATTCCATCGGAATGATCCAAACAATAAATTCATTGCTCAAATTATCTAAACATGCATTGGTCATTGCTCAAGTTTCCCATAATTATTTGACAATCTAATTCCTAAACTTACAAATGATAATAAATATAAAATTTTAATTTTATATAAAATATAATCTCATGAAAAAGTGTCACACCAACTCAATCTACTATCTTTGGAAATATCCTAATAATCATTGACCAACAAAGATGACTAAAGATGTTTTCTATGTAGGGGTATATATATATGTCTATAATTATATTATTTTCCATCAAATAATGTGAATGGGAGAAAAATCAATAAATCTATTTTCCATGCTAGTTATATACTAAAAGCAATATAAGAGTGTTTTTCAAGGCATTAGGTTAATCCACATCATCATAATTATTTTGGTCGTTAGATCTAATATCTATGGTTAGGATTTATTAACAAAATAATGTTAGTAGTACCCAGTTTTGTACCACGTCACGTCACAGTCCAACGAAAAGGGAATCTATTTTTCTCTTTGACACCACGTCGTTTAATCTATCTCCGTTAAAAAGGTACTAATATCCTCTCCCTTGCTTTCCTCAAAAAAAAACCTCTCCTTGCACGTGCACGGTACATATCCTATGAAAAATTCAAAGACACCTGTGCTGCATGTTTTATATTTTGATTTGCCAAGGTTAAACTCTGAGAACATGTCTGGTTATTCCACACCATTAAAAATATTTGGACAAGTCACGTAAACTTTTTTTTCGGGGGATTTGCATTGAGTCCGTGTGAGATACTGTTTGAAAAGGTGTCGGTACAAAGTATCCTCACGTGTCAGATATTGACACAGAAAAATCATCAAACTTTGATCAATAATTTCTGAAAAAATAAACAAATTGATAACTACAACTAAATGTTAGTAAAAAAGAGTTTGTATGAAATATTGATGCGTGCTAGCTATTGGCATGGAAAATATCTCCAAATTTTGATCACACTCGCTGCAAAAGAGAAGTTTGATCGATAGTATTTGGTCTCCTTACAAAAGTATATGTGTTGAAGGAGCTACACGGACGTGGAATGGAATCCATATGCGTCTATGTATGAAAATGTGAATGGGTACACAAAAATAATAAAAATTGACCTATATTAGTAACTAGACTATAAATAGTGAAACATAGAGAGCATTTGTAAAAATATTTTTCGAAAGCGCTCCCTCCAACCCTCTTATTATTGTACAGATTTATAGATCTACTGTAAATATCTCGGATAAATAAAATAGAACAGGGGCAAACACAAATTCTTGATAGAGATGAAAGCACTGTCAAGGTCTCTCAAAATCAGCACCGGTATTTTTTATTATATAATTTCTTCATGCCAATGGTGATGAATTTACAAAAACTAATATATGCAAAAACTAGATTAATATCATAAGTTTTGAAAACTGTAAAAGTCGCCCACATGTAATACGGACACCCTAAGATCTTTAATCGCACTTTGTCAGTGGACCCATCTTTAAGGAAATGTTAGAACTAGACCATAGGATCTTTGATCTCCTAAGTCTAAGGGCACATCTCTCTCCATTCATGCTTCCAAAATGTTATCCATTTCAGAACTAGGACGGAAAAAAGCATTTCATCCATTATTAAAGCATATTTGGTTGATAAAGTATAAAATTAAGGCCAACAAAAAAGATTCCTGATAAAACAAAATCTCCTTCATGGGTTGATTGAAGTGAAGAAATTCCCATATCTTTACTTCAACCATGTATCCAGAGGGGAGCATGCAGATAATAAGATTTACAAAAAGTATAGTGTCCACATAAAATTTGAATGTCGTCAGAGACACCCACCTTAAATATGGACCCTAGGATCTTTAAGTCCTCTTTCTCGGGTGAAGCATCTCTCGCTTAGGCATGTTTGGACCATAACATATAGAAAATTGGGATACGCAGTGCATACTTGTAAAAAAGTCACATAAGAACTATCACAACTCATAGTCAGAATTTTATTTCAACATATTATGGTGATGCAATATAAAAAAGACAGACATGGTAAATACTACTGTGTCTTCTTGGATAATATAATCGCCATACACTCAAAATAAAATAGGACTAAAATCTATGTGAGATAAGAGTACCATGTGAGATGATTAAAAATGTTACACTCACATTTATTAACATAGCACTAAGGATGCTTTCGGCAATACTCCCTCTATCCCAAAATATAAGGCGCTTCAGGATTAGTCAAATGTCAATTTTTCTAAGTTTGATCAAGATTATACACAAAAATATAAACATTTAGAATAATGAATCAATATCAACAAATTCACCATAAGTATATTTTCTTAACGTGTTCATTCTATATTGTATATGTAGATATTTGTTTTAAAATATTTGGTCAAAGTTAGTTAGATTTGACTTTTAACCAATCCTTAGTTTTCTTATATTTTGGGATAGAGTGAGTATTTGATATACTCTAAAAAAAATATGTAAATTAAATATAAGATTTCTAAAAAAAAACTCGAAAGATGATGCCCTCACATTTGCGAGGGCCACCGTGCTAATTATATACTAAAAGCAATATACGTATGTGGAATAGAGCCACCACGTTAATCCACATCATCTAAATTATTATGATCGTTGGATCTAAAGTCTATTTCTATTATATACTAAAAGCAATATACGTATGTGGAATAGAGCCACCACGTTAATCCACATCATCTAAATTATTATAATCGTTAGATCTAAAATTTGTGGTTTAGATTAATTAACAAGATATTAGCAGTAACGTAACTGTTTAATCTGTTTAACAAGTTCAACCTTGACACGTTAAACATAGGAGGACGTACACAAGAATTGATCCGTTCAAGATTTTTTTTTTTGCAAGGGCATGCCGATGTATCCTGGCAGCCTCCAAACAAACAAACAAAAAATTGGGGCATGCTCGGAGTATATTTACAGGACTCTAACAAAAAAAAACGATTTTTGTTGGCATGTTTGGACGTATCCCCAAACACTGTTAATAAAGGAGTCCTGATCATATACGTGTAATTCTCGGACATGGATAGGGAAAACCTCTTCAAATTATGATCGGTATAGGGGAGCATGCATTGGTGATTTTGACAACCTTACACGTGGATATTTTTAAAAGAATTACACATAGACTTCTCCAACAGAATTACACACACGTACCGTGGTAAGCAGATGCTAAAAAACAGACCTAAATTGGATTATAGCAAAAATGAATGAACATGGAGTAGGAAAAAAATTGACAATAGACTATATTATTTTCTAGACTACAAGTAGTGAATTATATATTTTCACAAAAGTAAAGTAGTTAATTAGATAAAGCATTTCCATAATTTCATTATTTTTATAAAATTCACTCTTCAAGTGAGAATGCACGTATTATTTTATTAACAATAATCTAACTTATTAATCTATTAAAAATATTCGATAGATAAAAATCTAAAATGAAGGTGTACAAAAAATTCCCAATATTAAAGCTCGGTCACGGTCCATCGAAAAAAGAATTCTTTCATCGCATCCTATTTTCCTCCATTTTAGCATGACGAATACACACAAAATTAAATATCCAGTGATTAGACTAGCATTGTGAGTTTTCAAAGACATTAGAGACACCCACCTAGAAATGGGACAGTAAGATCTTTGAGCGTACAATGTCCATAGCCACCTCTCCCAGAAAAGAATTAGGGCAAAAGCTGATTTCATAGATAAAAAAGATGAAAACAATTATACTGAATAAAAACTAAAGCTCGATCTTGACTCCTATATTATTTCTTTTCACATTGATGAATAGACGCGTTATTAGATCTCTATAGTTTAGAGTAACCTTGTGAGTTTTCGAAGCCATCAGAGACATCCACTTAGAAATGGGACCATAATATCTTTGAGCGCAAAATTTCCATAGCCACATTTCTCACAAAGTCATTTGGGAGAAGCTACATGTAGCTAGAAGGGTGCACATGCACTTAGGGTGTATTTATTAACCTTACAATTAGCCTGAAATTTAGTATATGTCCCTCTCGCATAAAATTAGTATATGGACTACCTTTCACCAATATCCTATATATGTAGGCCACAAGTACTGCTCTCAGCTCAGTCTTAGTCCATCTCCTTTGGAAAGGTATGGCACCATATTGTTGTCCATCCTTGAACAAACGCAGAAACAAAGGAAATATAAGAGAACATGATCAATGAGAATCAATGGTTTAATGAATAAAATCACATCATGCATGTCACTATATCAAATTTGTGACAAATTAGTTATAAAACTATGAGAATATGTGCCGGCATATTCACGTGACTACGCCCAACATATACATCGGGTAAGGTTGCAGAACCACTGAACCGAAGAGTGGGGAATAATAGGTAGGAAGTAAAAGTAAATAAAATTACCACCGCTTTATGTTACAAAATGGTGACAAGACATTTTTGAAAATATTGCAATTAATATTATACAACAAACTAAATTTGTTTTAAATATTTTTTTCAATAGGTATTGTTTTACTTAATATGAGAAATTTTTGTGGTCATAGAACCATGTAGTTTAGAATTCCAAGTATCTCGGGAAACATAAACTTATTCCATAGGCATATCCAATATGATAAAGATGTTTCCCTCGCAAATGCGAGGGCCCTCTTGATCGAAATTCTTTTCTTTCGCAAGAGCATTCAAACATAGATTGAAGATCTTCAATTCTTCGGTCGGCAGCCGCAGTCAGTCAGTAATAGCAAGTTGCAGGCTGTCCCATACTACTTTTCCTTTGAATGTTCATTCTGGAATTGAATGTCACAAACAAGACTCATACTTCAGACTTTGAACTGCTTGAATCAGGAGCTGTAATCCGCAGCTTTAGAGATAGGGGCGACAGTCACAGCATTGGCAGCAGTTAGCAGAGGTCAAGAAGAAGAAGCGTAAGAGCAGTTAGAGAGCAAGCAGTGGCTCATCAAACCTTTCTGTTTCGGTTATTCTGTAACTAATTCAAGTAAGGTACTCAAGCAAGCTTTCCTCCTGAAGATAGAGTTTCGGGTGAGCAAGCAAAGAAAGTCAGCAGTTAACCGGAAATTTAGGTCAAATTAGCATTTCGTAAGTTTTAGTAAGGCCAGTTATGGGAAGCAGGCCATGGAGAAAGAGAGGAATCAATCGTCCAACGCTATGTTAACAAATACGTGAAAGGTTTGATTATTCCATACACTTGAACGCGTTTCTCATCAATAGGTTTCGGAGAGACGAGCAATGATTGCTTGACGATCTTCACTGCATGAGACTAGACTTGACTCAAGCTTCATACGAAATCATTTACTGAACTAAAGCCGTTGAGCCAAGTCAAGCGAAAGACTTATTCGAAGAAAGCTTTAAGACAGTTTGTTGTCCCATGCCTTTCTGATGGTGAACCTCCTACTGCTTCTTCCAATTCTGAAACAGGGATTGGCCTATTGACTTTGCCCTTCCTTTAGACAAAGAGCCCCCCGCCAAAAGACCTCTGCGTGTTGTCATTCAACTCCACACAAGCCTGTCGTTGGGCTACTTGCGTCTTCGGCAGATACAAAGGAGAAGTGACGGTTGGTGAAATAGCCCTCCAACTCGTAGATCTTCTTGCTTAACATGAAAACTCTCCTTTACGATGAAAACGAGAAAGAAAGATGTCAATTACTAAATGTGCTGCTTTGTGAATTTGATACTAGGTAGTTCTCCCCCCCTCGGCAGGCAAGTAGCCTTTGCGACTTACATCTCTGCTACAGGAGGGTATGAACCCCCGGATCTAGGCGAGGTGATGGCGGGGAACTCCAACAAGTTTTGGTTTCCTCCTCACTGATTGATGGAGCCCAAGACTGCTTGACGACTTTCGGTGTGGGGTCAGCTTGAGCCTAGGTCGTCTCGTAACAGGAACAGGAAAAATAGAAAACAAGCACACAAGCAGGAATAGGAATATTGGCTGTCACTATCCTCTGGTTAGCAATCAACTACGGAGCTGGCAACTCACAAGCCAGCAAGTCAACCTTTGTCAGATCTTCGTCCCAGTTTATGAACGAAACTTACTGGGGAGAGCATGCCTGTCTCAGGCAGTATATCAGTCGTTAACGATCTTACCGGGACACATCCAATTGAAACTAGAATCCCAACCTCTTTGGAAGAAGCTCCAAATAGACTTTATTTCAGAGCGGGGAATCTTCCTACAAACTCAAATGTGTGAAATAAAGGCTATACCTACCTCTGCCTAGAAAAACTGGAGTTTCAGGCACCCTCGTGGGAGACATTGGATGTTGTCAACCGGCCTGAAAATCACTACAAGGAATGTGTCATCTTGTGACCTTTTGATAGTGACTTTGGATAAAATCGTCATATATCTATGACAATTCTGCACCAGATGGTCGTAAGACGTTTGACAGGGCCAAATCCTTATTAAACTATGACGATTTCGCTACGGAGCGTCGTAATTTGTATGGACGGAATCGTCATAATTGCTAAGTCTAAGCGGGATATAAGAGATGTACAATATTAGCCGTTGGATGTGAGCAGGATGAACGGATAGGATGGCGATCTGTGGAAACTTGCTGTGGATCGATGACTTGGCCGGTCACACATCTAACCCTAGGTCCACGTCTACCACATCGCGGGCGCATACTCATCATCTCTCCGCCGCCACCCCCACCCCGACCCCCACTCCCACTGCTCCTGAATCTCAATCCCGATCCCATCGCCAATGCCGATCTCCGCTCGCCCCCTCCCATCCACAGCGACCCCCATCGTCGATCTCCTCCTAGGAAGGGCCACGACCAAGATCTCATGGCTGCCAGGGACCAAGATGCTGCTGTCCATCTTCAGTCGCAAGGCCTCCTCGGGCTTCTCCTGGGTCTCCACCGCCGACCAGGTCACCCAAGACCTCACCGCCATCATCACCGGTAACGCCCCTCCCGTTCCCTCCTGCCTCCTTAGTTTCCCCTTGCCGCCGCCGCTGCCCACTTGTTGACGGATCCGATTCTGGAATCCAGGGGAGTCCAGCGGGATCGGCACCGAGACGACGCGAGTCTTGGCAGAGCGCAGGGCCCATGTCTTCATGACCTCGAGGAACCTCGCCGCCACCGACTCCATGCCCTAGGCCATCTTCGTCGACACACCCTCTGCCACCCTCGATGTCATGGACCTCGACCTATCCTCCATGGCATCCGTCCCCAAGTTCACTGCTGACTTCAACGCTAAGGTACTCTCGCTCAACATCCTCATGTACCTACTACACCTGCACGCTCCCTTCCCACCTTCACCTTATTCTGATCTCACCACTGCGACTTGCTGCTTCCAATCATACATACTACAATCCTGGTAGTTTGGATGCAGTGGTACTATTTGGCTGCTTGTATGCAGATAGCTTCCGTACAATTTAATACCTGATTTGAAGTGTGAAACCTACTTGTGAATATTTAGGCATTGGTTTCCAGTATCTTGACTCCCCTTGCATTATATGCCTTAGTCATTTTCCGCCGTCACCGGCCATAGAGAGAGGGTGCAGCGCTCGCTAAGGCCAAGGCTGACACATCCGAGAGCAAGCTCGCGCCACACTTTTGATGACACTGGGTGGATGCGTATCTTCTATTGCTGGTAAGGATCCATAGATCATTGGATGGGTTATATTGTTGTAAGATTAGGAACAAAGTCAGAATATATCTTGAGTTCGAAGAAGAATATTCATAGTATTTATTCTTTGTTCAATCTGTTGCAGATTTAATTATGTGTATCCTTTTAGATGTGGAACTATACAACCAATGGCGTGGGACTGGTTCTGTCATGTCGGTTTTATTTTTTACATTGGTACTCCAATCTGCTCCGGTCTTCAAATTCAGTGTGTTTTGTTTTCATGTAAAGTGGTAGCAAGTTTATTATATTTAAAATTTCAGAAGAATTTATAATAAGTGAGGCAAATCAAAGTACAACAGTGTAGGTGACAAAGTCCACGCTGAAGCTACACAGAAATTTATCGATAGAACATAAAAAGCTTTCCTGTGATTTAATGCTATGACAAGAGAAGATACAACCAATCCGCTAGAGGTTATTCTGCCTGCCTGCTTTGTTACTTCTGTTATGCATTTGCACGGCTGATGCATTAATCGTTTACTACTTCGGTTAGCTGTTTTGGTAAGTTTTCTTATATATAGTTAGATAGTGTGGCTGATGCGGTAGCTTATATAGTGGATCTGATTCATCAATGTGGCTGATGAATCAGCTTAGTGTGGTATTGTCCTGCTCTTCTGGGTGATGGCAAGTTCTCTGCATAGCTCCAGAAAATATCGAAGATTTGTAAACGTTCACTAAATACTTTAGTGAACGTTTACATGAGCTGGCTATCTGGTTAATGTAAGCATGTGTTTTTGTCTAAAAAATGTAGTAAGCATCATAGCACCATCGACCAGATGATGTGTCTTACTCCACACTAGGGATGTCAAACGGCCAGCCGCCGGCGCCACATATAGCCACATAAGTTTGTTATAGGCTTATCTTTTTTCAGGTTAGTTTAAACAATCACTGACCTATAACTAACAGCAAATAAGTGACATTAAACGGGACGCCATTTACATCCCTACTCCAGACGTGCATTGCATATTTTAAAACTACAGTGGTGTCACCTTGACTGAACCGATCTATACTTTGACCTTTTCTGGGATGCTCTTAGTTCACATGAAATTTTGGGAATGCTCGCAACTACGATCCCACTTAAGCACATAATGTATCTTCTTTATCACTACAACTTAAAACGTGTGACTGTGGTCTGCTCCAAGTTTTCCTTTTATGAACTGTACTCTTCTTACCAATAACTGAAATATTGTATTTCTCTCTGTTGTCAGGTAACCAACTTAGGAAGACAAGACACAAGGCTAGCAGTGGCGCTGTGTTTTTGAGTGGCAGGACGCCAAGCTGCTGGAAAACAATGGGAACACAAGTACGAGGAAGTTTGACTTGAGCAACAATGTTCTTTTTTTTGACACAAAGACAGTGGGGAAGTCCCCCACTGTGTCATTTTCATTTTATAAATAGGGCACTGTGCATGGTGTGAGTCACAGAGTGAGTCACAGAAGTGAATAATAAAATTACAAAGTGTCTAACCAAGCCTGCATGCCATCAAGTAAGCTGGGTTTGATTCTATGTCTAATATCAGCAAACCATCTTTCAAATTGTTACTTCACTTCTGGTTTGTTATTCTGGTTTGTTATTAGACCAAACCAACATGTTCTATATTCTGGTTTGTTATTAGGTTCTCTCTCCCAAAAGTTAACAATTTGTAAAGTGACAGGGTAGCCTCCATCTTTCAAATTGTTACTTCACTTCAAGTTTTAGCACTTGGTTATATAAATATTTCATAAGTACATTATTATATCCTGAAATGAATTTCTTAATATTACACGTGCATTGCACGTGCACATTTACTAGTATATATATATTTATCTTGGATTGTTGAGGAGTTGACATCTCGTACATGATGAAAAATCAGTAGTAGTAAGCTAGCAAATGACCTTTAGCTTGGTAAGGAGAAATGCAGTTTGTAGTTATCAGTGACCTGTAGGTTCCATTGCATAATCGAATTATACAATGTTCAGAAACTAGAAATAACTCTGTTTATACTCTGTGATTCTGCACATGTGGTCCTCATATTTTCTAGAGTTCATTTGTGATGTTGAAGCTATGGTCTGAATATATTTGTATTAGGATCTAGTTGTTCCTCTATGATGTTATTTTATGGTCACCATTTCATGTTACTTTCTGTTTGGTCTCTATGATATGCGGCATCGGCACCTGCGCCTCCCGCTCACGTTGACTCCCGACGGCGGTGGCGGGGCTGGTGGTACGGCGTGACCCGACGGGGCGGGATCTGGACACGCTCCACGTGCTGGTCTAGGCTACGACAAGCCCCTCTCCAAGTTCTCCGACACCGACGTCGACGAGTTCATCGCCTCCGACCCCGCCTATGCCCCAGGTATCTGCCTGTCCTACCCTCTCCGCCTCAGATTCTGCTAAATTGTTGTTGCTGCTAGGATTTTGCTGCTGTTGTGTATTAAAACTCCTTAATTACTCCTGATTATAGTGATGCTCATTTGTAGTGTACCTTTCCAATAATCTCCTACTATAAACCTTCTATGCATTTTCATAAGGTGTCATCATGTAACATTTACAGAAAACTCATAGTGTTTTGTGGAACACACAGAAAACTCTTCTTATAATCTTCTACTGAACCAAATTCATAGACTAAATATGTTACAGGCTAAAGCTCTTTTATTATTATAAAATTTAATTCTAATGGACATTCAACGTATGTTCTAGCTATATTATAAATAGTGCAGTATCATTTCACATCTTATTGGAATGTGAAACCAGTAATAAGTGAATAGTAGTTGCGACAGTCCTGTTGCACTGACATCCCTCCCTTTCCTTGAATAGGTAAAGAAAGTTGACATGCTTAACGCTGTGACTTGAAGGATGAAATCTTATTTCTTGCTCTACTCACGTTATCAACTAGAGGTATATAGTAATGACATTGGGTGTTGATGCTTGTACTGTGAATCAGGGTTGCTTGAAGTCATAAAACTTTGTGAAATGTAAATTTGGTTGTTTGTAAGCTAATTTTTGTTCCTTTTTGGTATTTTTAATGCCCAAGCCATGCATTTCCTTAACTAGGACATCTGTATATTTGAGTGCCAGTTAAAAGTGATGTAGGTTTGTATCACCAGTATAATGTTCGCTAATAGCTTCAGAATTGATATGCACATCTGTTTATTTTCTTTCTACCTGATCTATGTTAATTTTAGAAGATATTGCTTTCTTTGAATGATAGCCATAACCATCATTTCTACTCTTTTACATGAGCTACAGGCTATAGATGGAAGAACTGAAGGCTTCATACTTAGCAAAGAGTTGATATTCATATTTTTGTGGCCGTGGGTGATTTGGACTTTGGAATGGTTGTAATATACTGCAGAAATACTTTTATAGTTGTTTTCTATTCTTGGGTTATGTGAATTACGTGTGATTGTAATATATGTCACAATTTTGGTTACACCTATTGAATGTGATTTGATATGGCGCTTACCAAAATATTATTTGTGTAATGCCTGTGTGTTTATCCAACTGCTACTTGTTAAAAGTCACGGCCTAAAAAATATTGGACCGGAGCAATTTACAATTCCTTGAAAAAATGGTTAAAAATAAAAAGAGCTCGATGGTATAAAGTCCACAGTCCTAAAAATAAAAAGGCCAAAATGTTGGGCTTGGCCCAAGTAGCAACCAGAATTGATAGAAAAATATTAATAGACTGAATTGTTGGGCTTGGCCCATATAATTTTTGAAATGGACCGGGGTGATTCTATGCCACGTAGGATTGGCCACGTAGGATCTGACCTGGCAAGACCAGACTGCTCATGACGTAGACGGTTATGACGATTTCAGTAAAAACATCGTTATAGTTCATTTGCGACGCCCAGCTTTCGACGATCTCAAAATCGTCATAGAATCGTCATAAACGGACTATTGTGACGATTCTATGACGAAAATAGAGGGTCATATATAGCCAGATTTCTTGTAGTGAATGCTCATAAACAGCTCTTCCCCTTTTGACTTAGTTTTCGCTCTCTTCTGTTTCTAGTAGACTAAGCCTGATCCTACTTTGCGAGTCCAACAGGTCTAGTATTCTTTTCTTTTTCGTCTGAGGGAACGTGGTAGCCCTGATCTAGCTAAGACTTTAGATTCCATTCTATTTCATTTTGATCTCGTTATGAGGAAATAGGTGAGGCGAGGCTAAGACAAGATATGGGACTTCCCGCGCTAAGTTGGTCCAATCTCTGTACTTAAGTAACCGAACTCGAAAGTGCTGCTATGAGCTAGATTTGTGCGTACAAAGGTAAAGAAGCGAGCAAGGATACCTTGGAGCTGGAAATCCTATACATTCTCATATATACTGAAAAGTACGAACTGACTTAAAGCATGAACATGAAGGAAAGGCTGAATTCGAAACATCTTGAATCGGATTCTCTCTTCTCAGAGAGCTTGAGAGTGAAATGAGTGGGCCGGCCAAAGAAGACCACTATGGAAGTGAAAGGGGAGGGCAAGATCGGTTCGAAGGTCAATGAAATGGGTGAAGTTCCCTTGTCAAATAGGGACCGACCCATGTTCAATCACTGAAGTGTGGTTGAGTGAGATGATCCGCAACCAACAAATGATTTGTCATTGTCTCTAAATCACTGAATGAATTCGTTTTTTATTTCTATATGAGAACTAGAGAGTTCACTAGCGCAGTCAAAGGAGTGGAATTTCTCGTGAACTTCTGCCGGTTGAATCAAATGTGTTTGTTCATCTTATAGTACGCCTTCCTTCTTCTTCTTCTTCTTCTTCTTCTTCTTTATCTTCCACTTAGCAGCTTCCGCACGAAGTCTTCCTCGGGAATGGTTGATCTTGGAATTTCATCGAGTCACGCCCGCTCCTGAAAAGGGGTCTGGAAAGGAATAGAGCATTACGAATTGCCGATTTTTTGAGTTAGGTTTGAGTTAGGAGTTCTAGTTTTTAGTTTACTGTGACCACGGGACATAATCAGCTGTTTCACCTTTCCTTTTCTTCGAAAAAGTTGTATTTCTTGTTTCCTAGCCTCAGGATCTTGTGTGAAAACAAACTGAGTCCCAAAAATTCGAGCGTTGGATGGGCGATCTCAGGTCGATTAGTGCGTGCTAATATCTTCTTTTTAAGATGGTTCCTCCGCTAGTTGTTCTTTGAGGTAGGCCGAGAAGAGCTTTCCATAGTGCAAGGTCGGGATTCCTCATACCTTGCAACTCATAAGAATCTTACTTCCAGTACGACTCTCCTTTATTGGTTTATCTTTCGTTAGTTCTAAAGCCTAAAGCCGGTAAAAGAATTTCTATTATAGATTTCAATTACAGCGCATAATTGTTAGAATGATATTTCTCGCTAATACGAGCGAGTGCTTGATAAAGATAAAGTGGATCTCTTGTCTTCCCGGATGCGGGAAGTAGTTCATCATGTCTACTTCTGTTCTACTAGTCAATCAGTAACCCACTTTTTTAAGAAAGAGCAGAGCGGCCTTATTCCGAGCTCAAACCCTAGAGCATAGGGATCCCGAGTCTTTTGAGAGATAGAAGCAGCACCAGCCGTAGATAGTGATCAGTCTTATCTCTCATCATGTGAGTGAAGCCGTTGAGACAAAGAAAAGAGTAAAGTTAAGATGAGGCATGGGCAGCGAGTGAGGGAGACGCCTACCAATTCAAGAGACCCTTGTCCTTCATGAAGCTCCTAAGGATGTGTTGATGGAGCGCCAGGAGAGGGTAGAGCGGAAGATAGAGACGCTAATCTCACAGAGTTTGGAAAGAAGGAAGACGATCCGAAGCAAGAAGAAGTTCGTGGTTTAGGCTTGGCCTCGAGTATTTAGTTATTTGGATTTACGCCATCTGCGATAGGCCGGATGATTGTCCTACTAGTGGGATTTCGAATGGTGAGTCTTTTTAGTGGCCTTCCCTTGGTCCGTAATAGTCAAATGAATGATCTATCATGCAGATCCCCTATCGGCAATTCTCTAGTTTACAAATAGGCCTCTGAATCGATT
Organism: Avena sativa; assembly: GCA_916181665.1. Taxonomy (NCBI): domain Eukaryota; kingdom Viridiplantae; phylum Streptophyta; class Magnoliopsida; order Poales; family Poaceae; genus Avena; species Avena sativa. The sequence goes on from OV702280.1 coordinate 435,433,967, forward strand.
CACCGACATCTGATCATTGATACCGACTAGAGCTACTGATATCTCGGGAGGGTACCGAGTCCACCACACTATGACATCTAGCTATGATATGCTTGCTATTAAGGGAAGATAAGTCATGCCAGCTCACCTTAGGAAACTAGTCATGTTATGATCGAATTGGAATGTGCAGGCTTTGTGAATACCACTCCACTGCTTGCGGAAAGGAGGAACCTTGCCAGTATAGATTCCTGAAAACAGTTTCTGTCTCTTTTTCCATTATGCCAGCCTTCCCCTCTTTGAGTCTTCACTAAGTCAGCAATATCTACAATATCCAGCCATAGAGCCTTTGCGCATCTGCTTCCCCATTTGCGCTATAAAAAACAACCCAGGTTAGTAAGATATCTTCTCCCTCCCGTCAAAGCAAACTGGGCTCATTTTCTTCTTGTTTAAGTAATTTTGATCTAAGCGCGTAAATCTTTCTAATCAGTACGGGATGGAGACAAACTCGAAGGGCGGGGCCCTATCAACCAAGCAATTCCCTTCTTTCTCGCTGACTTGAATCAACTTACGATTGAAGTGAGGATTGACAAGATGATTCGATTCTTTCTAAAGGTGAGAATTGATGATAGGCACCCTTAACGATAGATTACACGTCAGGCCTTCACCCAATTTCATAAATGAGAAATTCATAGTCTTTGGCTGAAAGGAGCATTCCTTCCTATTAACCATACAAGGGTAACAGCTGCTTTTCTACCCTCACTACTCCACTAGACTCGACCCCTCGATTCCAATTGGATTCTTTATCCCATTTTCATGACGCATGGAGAAGTCAATACCCCCACGCATTGTTAGGAAAAAGAAACGATTATTTATATAGCAATCCGACCGGCTTTCTTCCTTAAGTTCTAAAGAAAAGAATGGGGTTACGAGGTCGAGGTAAGAAGTTATTGGATAAGTCGTACCTTCTCATAGCTCCCATTCCTTAACCGTGAAGGCATTCGTTTTAAGAACTGCCTTCGACTACCGATTCAGATAAAGATAAACCAAATATGAATGAGGGATCGAACCTTCACTCGTTTCTGGTTTCTGCTTTCTCCCTAGGGAAATAAGAAGCCTGAGTATCATCATTATTTAAATGGGAGTTTCAAATAACATCCTATAGGGCTTGAATAGTGATTTCCCAAACTCAGGCATATTCGGTCCCCATGCCTTTGTTCTATTTTTGCTTTTTTTTTTGAATCAACAACTAGTGCCCCGCCGATATCAGAAATCAAGTACAAATGAGCCCTCTTATTAAGGAAAATCCAAATGATAGCCTTCCGAGCCATTCTCATTTCAAAAGCAAAAGATCACCATCGCAGAGACATCCTTACACACTATGCGGTTGGTTTAAGTGCATCTCTCTCCATAGAGGACGGACAACCATAATCAATTTCTCTCTTTTTTCAGCATGGATGCCACCCCATAAAGTTTTTGAATAAGATTTGACAGACGTCCCTAGGGCTTCCAAATACATTAGCCAATATGAGACGTAAACATGTCAGTCAGCCAGGTCTAAAATCCACTTTTCGGTCTTATTGCTTTCTTTTTGAGTCCTAAAAAAGAATTTGCAATTATGGCATCCTATATTAAAGGCCAGCCCTATATTTTATTAATCAAAATTAAATCGCAATTTCATGAGATGGGAATTAGTATCAGAGAGAGAAAGAAATGGCTTCTCTGCTTGATAATTTTTTGGCTATGAGGATCTTTGAAGATCCAGGTAGACAAAGGATTCGTCATGGGGAGGCAGGCAAGGGGAAAAGGGATGTTTGCTTTGGTACCCGTCAATCATTTTGAATCCCGCTTTCATTGACCTTGAAGTCTGAGAGAAGGCTTTTTCTTTCTATTAAAAGATCACAAATAAGAGGGGTGATCAGTCCTCTTTCAATCCTTCATCTTCTTATGAGTAGCCGCCACAGGGGGTCCTCAGTCTGAATCCTCCACTAGTATTGGACCAACAGTCAGTCTAGCTCTCGCTCTTATCCAATTTCCTTATCCTTTCAGGGCAAGGTCGGAGTAGTAGGCAAATACAATTTATTTTGTTGCATGCGAACCCGCTTGTGAGACTGAAGAAATTGAAGATAAATGACAATCTGAACCTACTTGCTTACAGGATCTTTAAGAAACTTTGGACTTTTGCACCTTTCTGTCTAGCTTGAGTTATCTTTGAGTTCTCTCCCCTCGGCAAAGTGGATAGGAAAGAGTCTTGCTTCCATTCCACTAGCCAAGAATAAGGAGAGTTACTTTCTCTTTTGAACCTCTTAAGCTGACTTTTTCAAAAAAGTGGTACATTCAAAAGAACTGCTCGTCCACTTTCTTGATAAACGACTCGATGCATTTTCTCTTCCTTGCCGCTGAGACTGAGACATATCAAAAAGATCTATTACTAAAAGGAGACTGGGATCATCCTGTGGTTACCGGATGATGGGAATAACTAAGCAGAAATTTGGAAATGAGCACGAAATGTCTATAAATGAATTTTCTCATTATTCGTTATTTCTGGGTCTTTTCGTTGCATTCACTTACAACAAGAAACAACCACCAGCATTTGGTGCAGCACCTGCATTTTGGTGCATTCTTCTTCCTTTCCTTGATCTTTCGTTCCGTCATATTCCAAATAACTTATCTAATTACAACGTATTAACCGCTAATGCACCTTTTTTTTTCAAATCTCAGGGACATGGTCTAATCATGAGGGTAGTATTTTATCATGGTGTTGGATCCCAAGTTTTTATGGATTCCTTTTTTGTTACCGGGGTCGACCCCAAAGCCATAATGTCTCAAAACGAAGAGGCTATAGAGAAACTTTGATTTTTTCCTTTGTCTCGAACTTCATGAAGAACTCCATTCTATCTCTCCAACAAAAAAGTGGGGCTGCGCCCCAGTTGTACACTCCCTTCGTTCGGAGAACCCTTGTTGATTCTGAACTTCGTTCGCAAATTAAGCGTCCTTTTCACGGGCCAGCCCTTTTTAATGCGCCGCTTGACCCTGTTTTGAAAATGAGCTTTGCTCTTCTGGGCGCTGGGCGCTCCCGTGGTTCGCGAGAAGGAAAAAGGACTAATCTTTTGTTACATCTGGCACGAGATGAAAAAGATAGAGCTTCGTCTATCGATGAACAGCAGATTGACGGAGCTCTTGGCATTGCTTTGTTTTTCTCTCCTTTCCTATCAGCGAGTTCCGATCCTTTTGTTCGAAATTTCTTCGTTCGTACCGAACCGCTTGCAGAATCAAATCCTGTTCCACAAGATCCTATATCAGCTATACATCCTCCTTGCATTTATGCCGGAGACGTCGCCAGTGCTATGGGCTTTGGGTTATGTAGATCCAAAATGATGAATGGGATTGTGGCACTCCACTCGCCGCCAATGCGGAAGGATGCCGCCGAAAAGAATGGAACGCTGCTTCGCTCTGTTGGATGCGTCGGATCCCATATAAGAAGCTCGCTCTTTACCCGATCATTCAAACATTTTGTGGGCGGCGCGCCTTCTCTATTGTTGCGTAGCAATAGAAGCCTGCTCATGCTGCTTCGGCGGCGCTTTTTCGCCTTCTCTTCGCTCTGGACAGGAGCGCTAATGGACACGGGGAGGGAGCAGGCGAAGCGTGTCGTTCATAATGGAAAGAAAGACACCACTACTTCGCCTCTTTGTTGGACCACCGGCGCGAACACAGTGGTGTCTGACCAGGACCAGGAACCAATTCGAATTTGGATCTTGACATGTCGGTTGTTTTTAACCGTAGGCATCTCGCCAGGAAGTTGGTGGGCTCATCTTGAATTAGGTCGGGGTGGCTGGTGGTTTCGGGATCCCGTAGAAAATGCGTCTTTTATGCCTCGGGTATTAGCCACAGCTCGTATTCATTCAGTAATTCTACCCCTTCTTCATTCTTGGACCTCGCTTCTGAATATTTTGACCCTTCCATGCTGTGTCTCAGGAACCTTTTCAATACGGTCCGGATTGCTAGCTCCCGTTCATAGTTCTGCTACAGACGATACACGAGGAAGATTTTTATTGCGGTTCTTCCTTCTAATTACAGGCATATCTATGACTCTTTTTTACTAGATGAAGCAGGAGGCATCGGTCCGTAGAACCTAAAAAAAAGAGATGGTTGTGGCGCGAAGTACTCTTGTGCACCTACGTCACTCGGCTCGCGCGCAACCCCGCCCCGTTATGTTATGTTATGGAAGAATTTAGCTTCTTGCTGGGCTGGTTATTCAGAGCCAGCAACTGGCTGCCGGATTTCGTCCCGTCCATAGCGCTTCGGAAGTCACTCTGGCGTGGCGCTGCTGGATACTTCTGATCAATAGGAATAGGAGGGAAAAAAATCTTATGATGAGCATCTATTGGAGTCGATCATTTCCAAAATCTAATTCGAGTTTCTTATTATGTAGTGGAAACGCCTCACAATCTTCAGTTTTACGCTTACGCTTAAGGGAAGAAATGTTCTTGGTGGTTGCAGGCCCTGGTACCCCCAAAATTTGTATGCAAGATGAGCTTACAGGACTGCCAATCAAGCGAGCCACCAGGTTTGAGAATAAGGTGGGATCCAAGAATGTAGTGGCTGGTGAATCACTGATCAAAAAGCGGATTTTGGAGAGATTCTTCATCGATCTAGTGGTCGGTGAATCACTGATCAAAGAGCGAGCAGCCGCCAGGTTTAATGATTTTGTGGGATCCCTGGATGTAGCGGCTGGCGAACCGCTTCTTCTTCAACAAAGATTCAGACAAAACCGAGCTTGGATAGAACTGAAGAAGATTTGGCGAACGAAGAAAAAGGTCAAAGGGTTTATTCTCAAAAAAATAAAAGGAGGTTATTCAGTAGCCATCGCAGGTTTCATTACTTTTCTTCCATTCAAAAAAGCTCTTCTAAAAAAAGGATAGCGAATGATCGATTCACCATTGATAGCATTAACCCTAAAAGGAGGGATATTGTGATAATAGCGGCAGATCAAACAAGAACTTGATGAAAAGATAGAAAAAGATTATGCAAAATCCGAAGCCCACCTTAATCCATTTTTTTGAGGATCTTGCACTTATTCCGGCCCTATATTTACATAGCCAAGAAAGGCTCTGGCGATCATGCGTGACTGCGGAGCGCCTATCGCCCTGGCACGGCACTCTAAAATGCATGTTAGGTTTTTTTTGCAAGAAGACTTTGACTAGGGAGACGAAGAATGGAATTGAAGAAGGCAGCATAGTCTAAGATAACAGAATGGAACACCAACCAACAAGTAAGTGGTGGATTTGGATGGAGTCTCGCAGAAGAAGAGTACGCGTGCTAGCGCGCCCCAAGACGTCAGTCCTTTTTCTGCTTGCTGGCCAAGGTCAGTTTACTGAATCCCTTCCAAACACCAACCCAATCTCCATTCCTTGATGGGAAATGAGCAAGAACATATGTTTATATAAAATATAGCCCCGCGGTTATTTTTTTTTAAGTGACTAGAACTTCTATCAACTACTATTCTAGCACACAGCTGTGCCATGTGTTTATTATATTCTATTCTTCAGGTATTCCTTTGAATAACTCATCTTTTCAGGTAAGACAATTTGAAGATCTTCTTAGTCAGCCTATCTGTATTCTTATCCTCTAGTGCAGATCCAATCAGATTTTCTAAAGCCAAGGCCTGACATCCATTGTGGGGATCATCTTTTATCAGGAGACATGGCCCGGTGGTTTCTAATCGAGATTCCTAATCAATAGGGCGAAGATCTCTTCGCATGATCTGGTCCTACCTTTTGTCTACGCTATTTTGTTTTCCCTTATCAGCTGCTGTCCTTACTCCGGAGAAATTGGAACACATTGATTCCGTTCGTTCCTGCCCTTCGCTTCAGGCCATAGTGCTTCTGAATTATTTCTATACCCCTTTGATGATGCAGCCTCTGACTCTCGTGGGTAAACTCCTACTTGATTAGTCATAACTTCTATGTCTCAACTCGTGGACCTATACCTATCTATCTTCTTCTTTTTCAGAGATAGGGGTTTGCTATTCTCACGGATTGCTCATATTTATTTGCCCCATTGAATCGTTTTTGCCTTGTTTCAGCCCTTCCTTCATCTGAACCTTCCAGTAATAATCTATCTTTATGGGGAAGACCCTTCATCTGACCTCCGAGCTACCCTGTCCATTGTAAAAAGTAGTTGAGTCATGTCTCGCAGGAGCAAAAAGAGTGAAATGAGGACGTAAGCCCCCTAGGTCTTCCTCTTCCTTCTAAACTAATTGCTTTCGCTTGACTCTTCCAGTAAAAAAGTATACTGAGTGGTTGAAGGAAAGCGAAAAGGAATGGCTTTTTCATCTCGTGCCAGACATCCAAAATGGACATACAATCAAAGAGTAAGGAGCAGTTATTTGCAATGACGGGTGGATTGGTCAGAGCTGCAAGGAGAGACCGTCCCATATTATACGTATGTGGAATAGAGCCACCACGTTAATCCACATCATCTAAATTATTATGATCGTTGGATCTAAAATTTGTGGTTTAGATTAACAAGATATTAGCAGTAACGTAACTGTTTAATCTGTTTAACAAGTTCAACCTTGACACGTTAAACATAGGAGGACGTACACAAGAATTGATCTGTTCAAGATTTTTTTTTGCAAGGGCATGCCGATGTATCCTGGCAGCCTCCAAACAAACAAACAAAAATTAGGGCATGCTCGGACGTATATTTACAGGACTCTAACAAAAAAAAGCATTTTTGTTGGCATGTTTGGACGTATCCCCAAACACTGTTAATAAAGGAGTCCTGACCATATACGTGTAATTCTCGGACATGGATAGGGAAAACCTCTTCAAATTATGATCGGTATAGGGGAGCATGCATTGGTGATTTTGACAACCTGTTACACGTAGATGCACTAGTGGAAACGAGGCCTTTGGTTGAGCCTGGAAATGGGCTTTAACACCGGTTCTAAGGGGGTGCCCGTACCAGCGTGGCCCGTACAGCAAAAAGGAGCCCCCCTTTAACACCGGTTCGAAGGCCCCTGCGCCAGTGGCCCGCGCAGCCCTCCCCCCCTTTAACACTGGTTCGTGGCTTGAACCGGTGTTAAAGGGAGGGGGGCTATATAAGATACCGCAGCTCACACCCCACTCTTCCATTTTTTCACTATCTCATTTTGGAGCCTAGCAAGAGGGTGTGAAGTGTGCTAGTTTGTGTTTTTTTCGTATGCACAAGAGGTGTTCGGTGAAATGCCCGAGAGCTCAAAATAAGTTTTCTCGTTGCTCTTTCCTTCTCGGTCGAGGTCGGCAACTATCCTTTCATGTGTCATTGATGTACTATATATATAAATGGCCACCTCCCTATTAATTTTTGATATATACTATATATTAATGCAGATGAACCGGCAATGGATGTACGGTGACCGCCGAACTTCCGAGTACATTACGGGCTAATGCAAAACATGGTCACAATGGTTTTATGTGTTGTTCGTGTGTTCACTGTCAGAACAAGAAAGACTACTCAAATACCAGAACCATTCACGCCCACCTGCTTCGATCCGGTTTCATGCCCAGCTATAATTGTTGGACCAAGAACGAAGAAAAAGGGGTTGTGATGGAAGACAACGAAGAAGAAGAGGATGATGACAACTATCATAATATGTATCCTGAATATGATGATACTGCAACGGGGGTAGATAATGAAGATCAAGAGGCAGCAGATGGGCCCGCTGATGACGATCTTGGTCGGGCCATTACTGATGCAAAGGAAGAATGTGAAACTGAAAAGGAGGAGAAGCTGGAGCAGATGTTAAAGGATCACAAAACATTGTTGTACCCAACTTGCGAAGATGGCCACAAAAATCTAGGTACCACACTGGATTTGCTGCAATGGAAGGCATAGAACGGTGTGACTGACAGCGCATTTTCAAAGTTGTTGGTAAAAATGAAGAATCTTCTTCCAAGAAATAATGAGTTGCCCGACAGTACACACCAAGCAAAGAAGGTTGTCTGTCCTCTAGGATTAGATGTGCAGAAGATATATGCCTGCATTAATGTCTGCATCCTCTACCGCGGTGAGAAGTACGAGAATTTGGATGCATGCCCGGTATGCACTGCACTGCGGTATAAGATCATACGAGACGATCCTGGCGATGTTGAGGACGAGACCCCTAGGAAGAAGGTTCCTGCCAAGGTTATGTGGTATGCTCCTATAATACCACGGTTAAAACGTCTCTTCAGAAATAAAGAGCATGCCAAGTTGTTGCGATGGCACATGGAAGATCGTAAGAAAGACGCGATGTTGAGACACCCCGCTGATGGGTCATAGTGGAGAAAAGTCGAGCGAGAGTACCCGGACTTCACACGTGATGCAAGGAACTTAACGTTTGGTCTAAGTACAGATGGCATGAATCCTTTTGGTGAGCAGAGCTACAGTCACAACACCTGGCATGTGACTCTATGTATCTATAACCTTTCTCCTTGGTTGTGCATGAAGAGGAAGTTCATTATAATGTCAGTGCTCATCCAAGGCCCGAGGCAACCCGGCAACGACATTGATGTGTACCTAAGGCCATTAGTTGAAGAACTTTTACAGCTGTGGGCCAAACCAGGTGTACGTATGTGGGATGAGCACAAAGGGGAGCCATTTGACCTACGAGCGTTGCCTTTCGTAACCATCAATGATTGGCCTGCTCTTAGTAATATTTCAGGGCAGACAAACAAGGGATACAATGCATGCACACACTGTTTAGATGAGACTGAAAGTGTATATTTGGATAAATGTAAGAAGGTTGTGTACCTAGGGTATCGTCAATTTCTTCCGAACCTGCATCCAGTAAGAAAGAAAGGCAAGCATTTCAAACGTCTGGCAGAACCCCGGAGGAAGCCTATCCTCCGTACCGGTGAGGAGGTATTTGGTATGGTCAAGTACCTAGAAGTAATCTTTGGAAAAGGTCCTGGCAGTCTATCTGTTCCGAATGACGATGCCGGACACGCGCCCATGTGGAAGAAGCAATCTATATTTTGGGACCTACCCTATTGGAAAGTCTTAGAGGTCCGCTCTTCAATCGACGTGATGCACGTGACGAAGAATGTTTGCGTGAACCTGCTAGGCTTCCTAGGAGTGTATGGGAAGACAAAAGATACACCGGAAGCACGGCAGGACCAGCAACGTCTGAAAGACCCTGATACGCCTATGCATCCTGAGAACGAGAAGGGTAAACGATGCCACTTAACTCCTGCCAGCTACGCTCTTACCAAAGCAGAGAAGGAAATCTTTTTTGAATGCCTGAGAAGTATCAAGGTCCCGTCTGGCTTCTGGTCGAATATAAAGGGAATAATAAATATGGTAGAGAAAAAATTCCAAAACCTAAAGTCTCATGACTGCCACGTGATTATGACACAATTGCTTTCGATTGCATTGAGGGGGCTTCTACCTGAAAATGTTCGAGTACCCATTGTGAAGCTATGTGCATTCCTCAATGCAATATCTCAGAAGGTAATCAATCCAGAAAGCCTACCAGGGTTACAAACAGATGTGTCCCAATGTCTTGTCAGCTTTGACTTGGTGTTCCCACCATCCTTCTTCAATATTATGACGCATCTCCTGGTTCACCTAGTAGAAGAGATTGCCATTCTCGGTCCTGTATTTCTACACAATATGTTCCCCTTTGAGAGGTACATGGGAGTCTTAAAGAAATATGTTCATAACCGTGCTAGGCCAGAAGGAACCATCTCCAAGGTCTATGTAACAGAGGAGGTCATTGAGTTCTGTGTTGATTTTATTCCTGACCTTAAGGCGATTGGTGTTCCAGAATCACGACATGAGGGGAGACTGCGTGGAAAAGGCACCCTAGGATGTAAAGCAATGATATGTAGGGACGGGCATTCTCTCAATCAAGCACACTACACGGTTTTACAAAGATCTATCTTGGTTGCCTCGTATATCAATGAACACAAGAATTTAATACGCCTCAAACACCCGGGGCAGTCTGATGAATGGATTATAAGTGAACACATGGCGAGTTTTGGCGGCTGGCTGCAAAGACTTCTCACGAATAACACCACTGTTGGGGATCAGCTGTACTTGTTGGCCAGGACACCATCTTCGACTGTATGTACTTTCCAAGTGTACGAGATAAATGGGAATACATTTTACACAATAGGCCAAGATAAAAAGAGCACCAACCAAAATAGTGGTGTCCGCTTCGATGCAGCAGAAGACAATGGGCAAAATACCACGTATTATCGGTTCATAGAGGAGATATAGGAACTTGACTATGGACCTAATTTTAAGGTCCCCTTGTTTCGATGCAAATGGGTCAAGCTAACATGAGGAGGGGTTGAGGTGGACAAGAAGTACGGAATGACAACAGTGGATCTCAACAATCTTATGAAGGTAGACAAGAACTTAGACGAACCATTCATCTTAGCCAATGATGTGGCTCAGGTTTTCTATGTGAAGGACATATGTCTACCAAACCGAAAAAAGAAAAAATAAGCAAATAGATACATCACACTATGAGCCAAAGCGTCACATAGTTCTTTCAGGGAAAAGAAACATCGTGGGAGTGGAGGACAAGACAGACATGTGAGAAGATTATAATAAGTTTGATGAAATTCCGCCCTTCAGAGTGAAGACTGACCCAACCATCCTTTTAAACGGTGTTGATACTCCATGGTTACGGCCGACGTGATCATAAGATTGACTATATGTATTAATTGAGCCATTTTTGGCACACATATGTATCTCAACATGGAAATCATTATCATATTTCTTCTGTTAACAGTATATGTATTAAATGAGCCATTTTTCTTCCTTCTATTTCTTCCCACCATTTTTCTTCCCGCCATTTTTCTTCCCGCCATTTTTTCCCACCATTTTTCTTCCCGCCATTTTTTCCCGCCATTTTTCTTCCCGCCATTTTTCTTCCCGCCAGTTCTTCCCTCCAGTTCTTCCCGCCAGTTCTTCACTATATATATATATATATATATATATATATATATATGTAAGGTTGGCCTCCATTGTCATTGCACATCTCTAGACTCATATCTGCAACCTCATCACTCTTTCCCATGGCTTCCACCGTAGCACTAACCCCCAGGGAGGCGGAGGCGCTTTGCGCGTCGAACTACCCCTACCCGTTGGGCTACTGTGTCCCTGTCTGCTGGATGCTAAGCGCCGGAGGCGTGCTGGTTCCTCCTGTCCCTCTAGGTGTGGCGCGCCGGATGGCCATCACGAACCACTACTACTTCGATCTCACGCCAGAGCAGAGGAGGAATCCTAGATGGCATCCCGACTATTTCCCTACTTGGGAAGTCTTCTTCGTGGATCGGCGTGAGAGGGCGCTCGCCAGGCACGAGGAGGACGGCCCACCTCCTCCGAACTTCAACGAGACCGGCCGTCGGCTATGGTGGCGCGGTCGGACTCTCCAGAGCGTCATGGCCTATGACACTGCCGCCGACTCTAACCCCCGTCTACGCTACCCTCAAGTCCAGTCCACGCGTACTCAGCCTTCAAGGTTCAATTACGGCGATCCCGACGACGACAGCGATGACGGCAGCGGCAAGTACGATTACTACAGTAGCGAGTATTACAGGTGTAGGCAGGAGCATGACTGAATCACTCCAACATTCCGAAACAAGTTCGGCCGATTGTTACTTATAATCTGGCCATGTATCTTAATTTTCAGTTCTTTTATGTATCTTAATTTTCAGTCGTGCTTTATGTAACTTACTATTAGTTGCATTCTGTATTTTAATTCCAGTTCTATCTCCTTCACAAAATGACCTATCTCATTCGAGGTTTCTTGGCTTTCGGGTCAAATGACCAATGTTATGGCTAGAATCAAGGCATAGTTTGTGATAATATGGCCATATTGTGCATACATGTGCATCATGGCATGGCAAACAATGTTGAAAGAGGAAGTTTTCCTTTTTATCGCACCAAAAAGGCATTTTCCATTTTCCGAGCATAAAAAACGGACGGTTTTGTGAAGCAACCACCAAATGGCTAATTCAAAAAACCACCACCACATTTTACAAAAATACTAGACCACCTTATATGGACAATGTACCAACAGGGGGATCTAAAACCTTTCCGTCCACCTCTGGTGAAAAAGACAAATTCATGCCGAATCGGTAGGAAGTGGGTCAGATATGAACTACAGGTACATGATACGATGCTCATGATTTTTTACAAAAATCATTTTTAGGTTCACAATATGCTATTTTATCAAAAATCCAATGGAAGTTGAGCGAGGCTTTGTCAGATTCAAGTGTATACAAAAGATGCGGCATTTAAATATCCAATCAATTCAAAAATGTTAACACAAAATAAAATATGATTTGCTCTAATAAAATAGGGTTAGATTCCTTTTTAGATGTTTAATATTTCTTATGTTCAAAGTTTTAGGATTTGACAATTTATTTTTATTTGAATTGAATAATCAAAATTTATATGTAAGTGTTTTAATCATTTTGAAAATTTTCATCTAAAGTAAATATAAAATGTTTTTACATGAATGGATAGATATTATTTTTCTAAAAATTATGATATATTATTCATATTTTTCTGAGTTGAAATGAATAAGATATGAATTTTCTAAATTCATATCCTATTTTTTGAATTATAAATGCCCCCAATCCTTTAATGCATGAAATAAATGCCCCCCCTTTAACACCGGTTCGTGGCACGAACCGGTGTTATGCGCCCCACGAACCGGTGTTAAAGGGGGGGCGCATAACACCGGTTCGTGCCACGAACCGGTGTTAAAGGGGGGTGCGGGCGCGAAACGAATTCCCTCCCCCCTTTAACACCGGTTCGTGGCACGAACCGGTGTTAAAGGGGAGAGGGCATTTATAACGCCTTCCTCTCTTCCTTCTTTCCCCAAGCAAGAACGAAAATCGCGCGCGCATCAGCAGAGGAAGCAGAGGAGAGTCGCGCGCGCCGTTGTCGTCCAGCCCTCGCCGTCGCCGCCCTCGCCGTCGCCATCCCGCGGGAGCGCCGTCGCCCCCCTCGCCGCGCGCAAGCCATTGCCGACGTCCGTCGCCGTGTCCACGCGCCCTCGCCGTCGTGCCCTAGCGTCCGTGTCGTCCGCCAGGCTGCCCGAGGACCTTCGCCGTCCGCCGCCGTCACCGCCGCCCGCCACCGCGTCCGTGTTGTCCGCCACCCGGCCCTCGTCCACTCGCGGAGCCGCCACCGCGCCGTAGCGCCAGCGCGTAACTCTCGGGAGCGGCGCCTCCGCGGAGCCTCCGGCCGGCGCCGCTCGCCGCCGACCCTGCCGTCCTCGCCCCGTGCCGCGCTCCACTCCTCGCCGACCCCGCCGGTAGTGTATAATTGTGTAGTTATTAATTAGTTATAAGTGTGTAGTATTATTTATTAGAATTTTGTTAATAAGTGTGTAGTGTATTAATTAGTTATTAAGTTATTATTAGAATTTTGTACAACTTAAATTGAGCCTATTGTGTATAAACTTTTGGAGTATGACAAATTTTGAAAGTATTTTCACAAGTATACATATGTGTATAAAATTTTGTGAAAATGTGCTTAACCGAGGCCATACAAAAAATACAAATATGTGGATTCGCAATAGATTTCTACTTGTTATTGTATTATTAGTAGTTTAGTGTTAGTATTAGTTTAGGGTTTATTTAGTTTAAGGTTATTAGTTTAGGGTTATTTATTTAGTTTAGGGTTATTTAGTTTAGGGTTCTTTATTTAGTGTAGTTTAGTGTATTTAGTTTAGGGTTATTTAGTGTATTTTATAGTTAGTATTAGTTTAGGGTCGTCACCTCGCTGCTCTGCAAGCGCCGCCGCTAGCCGTTGTCGTTAACGTCGCTCCGGTGACCCCTAGGTAGTGAGGTATTTATTTGTGTATTTTTGTATGAACTCGTTTAAAATGATCAAAAAATTGTGTATTTATTTGTGTATTTTTGTATGAATAATATGTATATTTGTGTATGAATCCAAGTCCACTTGAATGTTTACTCTCTTACTCTAGATAATATTATGTCGTCGAACGCACACCCCCACGCATCCCGGCCCCGCTCTCGCCCTAGCGCCTCCACCTCTCGTTGTCAATATAGCATTATAATAACCATGCTATGTTTATCAACTTTCATGACAAGTTAATTAGAAGAAGTAAATGTACCCTCTCATATGAATCGGGGGTTTCTCCGAATTAGGGTTTGGAATGACCAAGCATGTATTAGGGTTACATTTCAATATTTTTAACCTGTCATATCATCATCTTTGCTTGAGCATTTCAATAGATGTATTACTGATATTTGTGTGATCATATTATTGTTTTAGAAACTATGGATCCACTTAGTAGAAACCTTGAAGATAAAGAAATAATGGAGAACATGATCCACGAGGACACCTCACAATATCTGAACTTGGAGGGACATGATGACAACTCAAGTAGTCATGGAGAAGATGACGACTCCGGTGAACGCACTCTAGTGATTACAAAGTCTGTCGAGGTATATGCATGGATTAAGTCTCTGCTGACTTGCACTGATTGATTTGTATATATGTAAATGTATTAATTAACGCTTCTTTCTTCTTTTAGCCCTCTGGATCGACCAGCCAGCAACAATCTTCTTCTACGAAAAAGAGCAAGAGAGGCGCGAGCCATCGATTGAAAGATCGTGCAAAGTTCACGATCGAAGCAGTCCGTGTTGATGGCAGGCCGATGGAGCCCAAGAAGGCCGCAGACAAATTTGTACGTCAGGCTGGAGTTCTTGTTAGGGACCAAATCCCAATCATAATTGAATATTGGAATAAGCCAAAGAAGGGCGACGGTACCTTTGTCGATGAAAGATCCAAAGAAACGCTTTGGAATTCGCTGTTGGTAAATTTCACCCTTCCTCCAGAGGAGGATGAAAACAAACCGGTTATAAAGGAAAAGGTCAAAGAGTGGAATCTAAAGAAGATGGCTGACGCTTTCCGCAACTGGAAGACAAAATTGAACAAATTTGTCAAAACTCGCGAGACTCCAGATTTCGAAGACGCATATTATTCGAAGATAAGACCTCACTGGCCCGAATTTGTGGCATATAAGGAAGGTGTTATAGCTAAAAATAGGTCAGAAACCAATACGCTAAATGCCCAGAAGAAGGAATATCACCAGAGGACGGGGTCAGGTGGCTACATATCTCAGAGGCCTAAGTGGGAGGAAGCTGAGAAGGCCCTGCGCGCTAGAGGGATCACACCCCAGACACATGGGTGGGACCTACGTGAAAAGACTTGGTTCTACGGAATCGGGGCAAGGTTAGACCCAGAAACAGGATTGTGTATCTTCCCAACCCTCCTTGCCAAACCCGTCACTGAACTCATCACGGCATACGAGGAAACAGCCGCCAGGACCTTCCATCCCGACAGAGAGAATGACCAGCTCACACGCGCCATCGGTAAAAAAGAACACCCTGGACATGCACGAGGCAAAGGGGGTATGACGTGGAAGGATGGGTTTGCCGAGTGGGGCGACTCTTACAGATGGCGTGACAGAAAATAAAAAGAGCGTACAGAGCGGATGACACAGATAGAACATACACTTGTGACGCTGCAGGCGCAAGTGAATGCACAACAGAGCCATCAAACTACCGGCCCATCTCAGCAGCACGAAGATCCTGCATTGGAAGCTACCGGCGGCCCAGACTCTGCGCGGAAAAGCAACGTGGCTTCCACGGAGAACGTGCAGCCCACGCTTGAAATGGCGGGTCCTCGATACCCCGTGGATGAGATCACGGAGAGCAAACACGCTGAGCTGCATGTGATATTAATGGGCTTATCCATTAAGGTGGCTGTCGGCTATGCCTTACCTCCTGTAGCTGGTGGAACTTACCACTGCCGACCGATTCCAGATGGCTATGCTATTGTCGGGGTGGATGAGGTTGTGAAGGAATATGAGGAAGCACAGCTTGACCATGCTACAGGTGAAGGGGAAACTCAACTCAAATTTGCAGTGAAAACAACCATTCTTTGGAAGAAGGAACACATCATGCTTCCAAATTGGAGGCCACTGGCACCCCCGCTGTCTCCGCAGCGTCAGCAGTCTGAGCCGCTTCAGCCATCTCCTGCGCGGCAGCCATCTCCGGCGCTTCAGCCATCTCCTGCACGGCAGTCATCTCCGGCGCGCCAGCCATCTCCAGCGCGCCAGCCACCTCCTGCCCATCAGCCATCTCCGGCGCTTCAGCCATCTCCTCAGCGTAAGCGGAAGAGCACTGCCACGAAGAGCATCACTAGCACTTCCACAAAGAAATTCGCAGGAAACCGTACACCAAAGAGTTCAAAAAACTACGTCCCGCAGCCTTCCGCCAAGCCATTGCCGGTTTTACCGTGGAACCGCAGCGACGAGGAGACCAATAGGATCTCGGAAGAAGAGGTCAAGAAATTCTTTGCACCTAGACGGGCCGAGCCAAAGGAGAAAATAGATCCGGCGGTGGTGGAGAAATTTTACAAAAATCTTTTGAAACCTGAAACCCCACTTGTGCCGGACTACGAGCACCAGATTTTGAAGGGGGATGCAAGGCACCATAGGGAGACTGAAAGTAGCAGTCGTGAGGCACCCCAGAAAATAGTTCCCATGCTCGGAGAGCAGGAAAACCAATCATGCGCCCCGCTCCAAGTGTTCGACACACGTGACGCTCCTCCCGTAAATGATTACGAGGCAGAGCTACAAAGAAAGGCCAATGAGATGGGGATGACTTACATTGCATACTTGAACATCATGGGAGACAACTTGCCCAAAGGCAATGCCAACCCCATACAGCCATGAAAGTATGGGAAGAATCTCGTCAAGAAAGAGGAGCTCAAGAATCTACCAACAAAAATGCGAAGATTGCACAAGTGGTACCTTGATTTCTGCAAGACGAGAAAGGAAGAATGGATCACGACGCATATAAGAGATCAGATTTTCTTGTGCGGAGATGACGAGATCGACTTCAACATTCAAGACTTGCATTTTCTATTCAATCAGAAGGAACTCGACAAAGCTGCCATCAGCCTTTATGTGTGTAAGTACTATTTCTGTAATTTCTATCTCATCTCATTCACTTCATTAATTGCATGTATATATATATGTTCACCATATATGTATATACTATTATGCATGAAAAAGGTTATGGAATGCATGAAAGGAGGCCCTTTTGACATTGGGTTCGTTGACCCAAATAGAGTTCATGAAGAAGTGGTAAGAACCAAACCCGGGCAAACAGAAGATTACTTGCTAAGGTCTTTACTGAGACAACAAACCAAAAGGGAAATACTATTGCCTTACAACTTCTCGTGAGTAATGTTACCCTCTCTTGTACACATTCTGTTTCGGCTTACTCGATGTTAAGTGTAACTGATGATGAGTTATGTGTGCGTAGGTTCCACTTTATTCTGCTAGTCATTCAACCCGACTCAGGAAAAGTCCTTGTCATGGACTCGTTATGAAAAGAAAAGAGCTATGGGCAGACTTTAGAGAGATGCTCTAGAGGTAATTTCAATCATATTATCGCACTAGATCGGCAACTTTCGTGACAACAAGTAATTAATTACTCCTTTATCCATTTTCTTTGCCGGACAGGGTTTGGAAAAGGTTCACGGGCAGGGCCGTGGGTGAATGGTCAGAAGAACTAAAATTTGTAGACCAAAATGTAAGTAATACCAGCTAGCTAGGTCTGCATATCTCTTTGATTCTGCTTTCAATTCCATTATATCATGCTTTATTGATTATTATTTTGATTGAACTCTCTATTCTCGTAAAGTGCGCGCATCAGGGACACGGCAATAACTTATGTGGGTAATATGTTTGCGAGTTCATTCGCAACACGATATGTGCGACGGGCCAAGCCGCACTAGAACAACTTAGAGTAAGTAAAAAAAGTACACAACATTATTTTATTACCATCAATTTTGTTGAGTTTTATTATTATATATATTAACCCCATTCTTCATATATATTCAGATCGAACGGATGCGGGACCAACTCCTACCATTTGACCGCATACGAACCATTCAAGAGGAATTGGCGGGGTTCATACTTGATGAGGTCGTCACGCCTGACGGAGAACTCTTTAGATATCCACCAAAATAAACGTTGTATATATGCTTGAACGTGTTTATCTTGTACTTGATGCTTCAACGTTTACGGAGAATACCACACATGACGATGTTGTGTATAATAATAGTTGCTTAATTATTCATGTACTCGTATGTACCGATGACGATGTATGTGTATACCTCTCCCGATCGATTCCCCCTCCTCCCTCCCCGTTCCCGCCGCGCCGCAGAAATACGCCTAGAACGGGACAGGGGCAGAACTCTGCCGCGGCAGAGATTTAGGCTGTTTTCCTGCCGCGGCAGAAACCTTTAACACCGGTTCGTGTTACGAACCAGTGTTAAAGTGGGGGGGGGCTGAGCGCTGCGCCAGCCCCACGTGCGCCACCCTTTAACACCGGTTCGTATAAGAACCGGTGTTAAAGGGGGGCTCTAACACCGAACCCTCAACAGCGGTTCTACAACCGCTGTTAGAGGGCCCTCCAAACCGGTGTTAGAGGAGAGGTGTGCACTAGTGATGTTTTCAAAAGAATTACACATAGACTTCTTCAACAGAATTACACACACGTACCGTTGCAAGCAGATGCTAAAAAACAGACCTAAATTGGATTATAGCAAAAATGAATGAACATGGAGTAGGAAAAAAATGGACAATAGACTATATTATTTTCTAGACTACAAGTAGTGAATTATATATTTTCACAAAAGTAAAGTAGTTAATTAGATAAAGCATTTCCATAATTTCATTATTTTTATAAAATTCACTCTTCAAGTGAGAATGCACGTATTATTTTATTAACAATAATCTAACTTATTAATCTATTAAAAATATTCGATAGGTAAAAATCTAAAATGAAGGTGTACAAAAGATTCCCAATATTAAAGCTTGGTCACGGTCCATCGAAAAAAGAATTCTTTCATCGCATCCTATTGTCCTCCATTTCAGCCTGACGAATACACATAAAATTAAATATCCAGTGATTAGACTAGCATTGTGAGTTTTCGAAGACATCAGAGACACCCACCTAGAAATGGGACAGTAAGATCTTTGAGCGTACAATGTCCATAGCCACCTCTCCCAGAAAAACATCAGGGCAAAGCTTACTTCATAGATAAAAAAGATGAAAACAATTATACTGAATAAAAACTAAAGCTGATCTTGACTCCTATATTCTTTCTTTTCACCATTGACGAATAGACGCGTTATTAGATCTCTATAGTTTAGAGTAACCTTGTGAGTTTTCGAAGCCGTCAGAGACATCCACTTAGAAATGGGACCATAATATCTTTGAGCGCAAAATTTCCATAGCCACATTTCTCACAAAGTCATTTGGGAGAAGCTACATGTAGCTAGAAGGGTGCACATGCACTTAGGGTGGATTTATTAACCTTATAATTAGCCTAAAATTTAGTATATGTCCCTCTTGCATAAAATTAGTATATGGACTACCTTTCACCAATATCTTATGTAGGCCACAAGTACTGCTCTCAGCTCAGTCTTAGTCCATCTCCTTTGGAAAGGTATGGCACCATATTGTTGTCCATCCTTGAACAAACACAGAAACAAAGGAAATATAAGAGAACATGATCAATGAGAATCAATGGTTTAATGGATAAAATCACATCATGCATGTCACTATATCAAATTTGTGACAAATTAGTTATAAAACTATGAGAATATGTGCCGGCATATTCACGTGACTACGCCCAACATATACATTGGGTAAGGTTGCAGAACCATTGAACCGAAGAGTGGGGAATAATAGATAGGAAGTAAAAGTAAATAAAATCACCACCGCTTTATGTTACAAAATGGTGACACGACATTTTTGAAAATATTGCAGTTAATATTATACAACAAACTAAATTTGTTCTAAATATTTTTTTTCAATAGGTATTGTTTTACTTTATATGAGAAATTTTTGTGGTCATAGAACCATGTAGTTTAGAATTCCAAGTATCTCGGGAAACATAAACTTATTCCATAGGCATATCCAATATGATAAAGATGTTTCCCTGGCAAATGCGAGGGCCCTCTTGCTAGTTATATAAGAAATAATACGAAGAGGAGGCAAGAAGCGCTTCAGTTTTCAATGGCACGCACTTTGTTGGGTGGCTACGTAAAACATTACAAAGAAGAAAGAAAAGGAAACGAGTCATGACGAACTTGCTTGGTCCTCCAGCTTCAGGACAGGTTTCTTCTCATGCTCGTCAACTTTCTGCTGCAAGTGTTGCTTCACCCCGTCGCTGTAGGAACCCTTCAGCCAGAGTTCCTTGAGTCTGGGGAGATGCTCGCCTAGCCCAGAAATCTCCAAAGATGCTTCACTAGTAGAGCAGTGAACCACCAGCACCTCAACATACTTCGGTGTATAAGGTCCAAAAACTATCACCAATCTGTAGCTACTGCAATCGATCTTGAGGACTTTGGCGTTAAAAAATCCACACCCACTCCACCAAGACTCCCGCCGACCATAACGGAGCATGCCACCCTGAATCGGTTTGACACAGAGATGTTGAAACATCCATTGATTCGGCAGTTCCATAAGGTTGTCTATGTCCTCTTGTGTTGATATTTTCAACTCAAATTGAACCTTTTCGAGATTGCAAAGATGCTTGACCAAGCCCAGGGATACTTGCACATTCCCCTGTCCATTCCCTGTGTATAGCTTAAGGCTCTTCAGGGTCTTTGGTAGACTAGAGTACATGTCATCCGAGGAAGAGGAAGAAAAGAAAGTTTCTGCATCTTCATCCTTGTCGAGATGCACTGAAAAGGACTTGAGATGGCCGTGACGAGAGATGACTGAACACAGGACGTGCCATTTTTTCCGGTTGATGCCACTTACCCTGAGCTTGCGCAGCTGTGTTAGATTTTGGAGCTCCTTCAGGGAGGCCTTTCCACGTGCACCACTCAGATTTATAAGGCCAAGAGTATGTAAAGTCGTCAACTTCCGAAGAGCTGCGGCTGGTATCTCGACACCGTCGTTCCTCCTATTATTACCATTTGACTTCTTCTTGGACAACCAACTGCGATAATCGTGTGCAATGCTCCTCCATGGAGCTTGTGTGCTTGAGGTCCCGTCCTCATTTGCTGGAGGATGTCGTCCTCTGATAGTGCCATCACTGCTGTTTTCTTGTGATGCACGAGTGTGCCTAGTGTCAACACCCACATATGATGTCATTACTTCTGTTGGTTGGCTTGTGTCATTACCATCAACACCTTCTATTGTTGTTGGTTGGTTTCTACTAGTGTGATCACTACTTGTTCCTCTTACTGGAACTGGTGATGGTTGCCATGTGCTAGTGCTATCGCCATGTGCTGCTGGTTCGCTCTTGTTTGTGCCATCACCATCAGTTGTTTGTTGGCAACTGTTATCACCATTTATTGTTGCAGCTACTAGTTCGCCAGCTGTTGGCTGGCTTATGCTCGTGCCCTCACCATCTTCTACTGCTGGTTTGTTTCTTCTTGTGCCACCACCACCTGGTAGACTTGTGCTTGTGCCATTATCGTATGCTGTTGCTGCTGGTTGTCTTGTGCTTGTGTTATTGTTGTCTGTTGCTTCAGGAAGATTTGTCCTTGTGGAATCACCGTCATCTGCTGCTAGTTGCATTTTGCTTGTCTCATCACCATCTGTCGATCCTAAGGGAGGATCACCATCCATCTGTGTTATTGCTACGCCTGTGATTGTGCCATCACTGCCTTCCATTGAGGTCAAGGTGTCCTCTGATGACATTATATATGTAAAATCATCATCATCCAAGGCTGGTAAGCCCGCGTCTTCAACTTCAACGAATTTTTCATGTGTGGTGCCAGCATTAATATACTGCAGCTTTACTAGCTTCATAATGGCATGAGGCAGTGTGACAATTTTGGTGTTTCTGACATCAAGAGTCTGCAATTGCCTCAAACCACCCAATGAATGAGGTATACGAGTAATCTCTTTGCATCCTCGTAGGGAAAGAAACTTGAGACGAGGCAGTAGCTGCCCAATCTGCTCGAGTACGTCATTTGTTACACCTTCAGTTGTGTCTTCCAGGTCAAGCACCCGAAGAAGTCTCATGTTGATATTGGTAGAGATGAAGAATGGCTTCCACTTCCCAAACACTGTCAATGACCGTAGCCTTGTAAAGTCGATGCTTTCATATACGACATTGTCTCTGTCCCAAGTGCTCCTGATGGTGAGGTGTTGCCCCGCACGCTGCGAGTTGATACTGCAACGCTCTTCCAGTGCAAACACGAGGTTATCCTCCATTGGCCTTGAGATGATGTACCCATGATAGAAGCCATTGACTTGGATTACAATCTTCTTCTTGTTTATACTATTGCTTGGTGTCTGCTCCTGTTTCTGGATTATGCTCAACTTGACAAGCTCAGCGAACAACATTTCCCCGTTATCCTCTGCGGTAACACCGGAAGATGCATCTGTGGAGTAACCCTCAGCGATCCATCGCCTCAGCAATCGCCTTCTCCTGATGTTCTGTCCTACTGAAAAGACTGAGAGATAGAAGATACATGGCTTGAGTGAATCTCGGCACGCATCAAAGTAAGACTTCATCCAAGAAAATAGACCCCTTAAACTCTGGAATCGAGAGTCGGTTGCCAACTTGCCCATAAAGTCATGATATATTTCTTGTGATATTCTTTTCAAGGTATTATCGCTGCTGCCACACTTGTCTACCTCTTTTGCGATGTATTCACCTATAGCAGCTATTACTTCTGGGAGTCCACCACACTTGGGCACAATAGTTTTTGAAAACTCCTTCTCGACAGGACTCAGCTTCATTTTGCCACACCATGCTATCTAGAATTTAGAGAAATACCGAGTCATGGAAAGTCAATTTGGATGCTATGCTAACTTAACTATGTATATATATAAAAATAATGTCAGACATTTATGTTTATGAACTAAACATAAAAAATAACATTCATGTTTAGTGACTCTCAATTCAGTAAGAGCTACAAAACCAATTTCAATGAAACAAATTGAAATGCTGAATGGTATGTCTACATGATCATTATATTCTAAATATGACTTAATTGGAAAATTATATTTTCAAAATGCAAATGGATTACACGAAAAATGAGCAACTAAGGAATCTCAAATTCTGATTAATTTGTGCACATATTAGACTGTTGTTTTGGGAAACTTATGCTTTGCTTACTCCGGAGAAACCCTCTTGTTCTTTAAAACAAGTTTTCTTGACATCCATGGAATTTGGAACTAAGAATATGATAACATTGCGAATGTACTAGATAGCTGCTTTCATAGAAATCTATGTATGTTCCATTTCTAAATACTTACAAAGATATGAATAGTCTTAATGTACTTCATATGACTGCGAGTAAAACGCACCTTTCGGAAGAGAAGAAGGGCATCCGTAGCATTTAGGCCTTTAACATTGAACACATTACTCTTGTGATGTACACAATGCTTGGCAATACTTGCTTCATTTGTAATTACTATGACACGGTGGCCTTGATCAGACTCAGACAAGAAGGCAGCTCTTATGAGATCCCAGTCATGTGTGGATCTTAGGCCATCGATAACAATGAGGCATCCGTTCTCACGCATAATCATACATGACCCGTGAACTGCGTCATGGCCTTCCATGATGCTAACTGCTGCAATTTCCTTGGCTTGAAGGTCATTTGAATGAAAACCTAGAAGTAAGCGCTGCGAAAACTCACCTAGATCGAATGGATCCGGCACATCAACCCAACTGTACTTGACATATCTATCACGTTCTATATACTTGTGGAACGCGGACCTGGCCAGTGCTGATTTCCCGACACCAGCAACCCCCCACAAGGAAACAAGATAAGGACCAAAGAGCAGTGTACGCTCAAGTTCAAATTCATCTTTTCTTCGCCCAACAAGGTCGAATTCAGCGACCCAGCCACACTCCTCTTCTCCTCTCTTGTACGTACAGCCGGGAGGACCCTGCAAGTAAGGTATACAAAAATCACTATAGCTCCAACAAGCAGGCAATCTTCCTATCCATCTTTTTTGTGTTTTTCCTTTTCTAATATATCACATGCAGTTCTCCCTGCATGGTTCCAAAAAAAAAAAAAAAAAAAAAAACAAGCAGGCAATGTCCGATTGAAGGACTACTTATAATGACAGTCGAACGAGAAAAGATATGAACGCACCTTTGTCAGGGGACGGCGGAGGGTTTTTAGACGTTTGACATGGAGCACTCGATCATCAACCGCACAATGTCTGGCGTCTTTTTGTTTTTCTGTGATGACAACAATACATCCCTGCAGGGTAGCTGGCTCCGAGGACAGAAAGTTAGCTTTTATCTCTTCCCAGTCATGTTCAGATCGGAGACCGTCGATAACCACCAAGCATTTGCTCTGACACATAATTCGACGGCAATCTTCAATCGGGGCGTTGTGGCCTCTCAACATTGTTAGGAATAATCACGACCGGACGCCGGCACGGCGTCGTGTGCTTTGTTCCGTAGAATACGATTAGGATACGTTGTTCTAGTCCGGGTACTCCACCAGTTATTGTTCGACTCGGTTGGTACTAAGTCTAGTATTTATATCCTGTAATAGCTAGCTTGTAAACCAGACGTGGAGAGCAATAAGATTCAATAGGTCCGAGACGGTCCTCTGGCCATCAACTTGTTTTTTACATACTCCATCGTGAACTGGTGTTCTGATCAGCTAGCTAGCTCAACGCTGTCTGGCAGATCGTTCTCTACACACGTGAACTCGTCGGAAGATTTTGCCGTCACGCCGGACTGCACTCGGCGTTTGGGGCTGGGCCAACAATTGGTATCAGAGCCTCGCGGAGGATCTCCTAGTAACGGGAGGTCATGACGGGCAAGGATCAAGGCGAGTACTCCGGTGCGGCTGCGGGTGCATCGGTGTCGTCGCAGTACCCGCGGTATGATCGCGGCAACTACACGACGTGGGCGAAACGGATGGAGTGGGCCATGGAGGGCAACGACATCTGGGAGGCTGTCGATCCCGGCGGCGACGAGTTCAAGAAGGGCGCGCCGAAGTACCGCAAGGACCGACAGGCACTCACGGCCATCGGCTCCGTGGTGCCGGCGGACGTGATGCAACACCTGATCTCGAAGGTTTCTGCAAAGGAGGCGTGGGAGACACTCAAGACGTTGAATCTTGGGCACGAGCGCATCCGCAGGGCGACCCTACAAACCTTGCAGAAGAAGTACGAGAACCTGGAGATGGAAGGAGATGAGACGCTGGACGCTTTTGCCTCGAGGGTAGCCACAATTGTCAACGGGATTCGCGCGCAAGGTGAGAAGCTGGAAGATATCTCAGTCGTAATGCGTTTCCTTCGCGCGGCGCCGCCGCGGTACATATCTGTGGTGTCGGCAATCGAGCAATGCGTTGATCTCACCACCCTCACGATGGATGACCTGGTTGGACGGTTCAAGGCGCATGACGAGAGGATGAAGATCACCTACGGCGACGCGAAACAAGATGAGCACCTCATGCTTACACGTGCCCAGTGGCAGGCAATGGTCGCCAAGGAGAGGAGCGATAAGGCATCTGGCAGTGGCGATGGTTCGGTCCCGGCGAAGAAGTCGGACAGCAAGCCGAAGAAGCCAAAGAAGAAATTCGACAAGAAGAATCTTCGCTGCCATAAGTACAATCAGCTCGGGCACTTCAAATCGGAGTGTCCTAACCGTTCAAAGGAGAAGGCTCTCATGGCGAAGGAAGGAGATGATGGACCGATGATGCTCATGCTCGAAGCTTGCGAGTTAATGACCACCAAGGAATCAACTCCTCAGGAGTCTGCTACGGAGATCGTCACGCTCGTGGAAGAGAAGGTCTTCCCGCGGAGGATGCAGACGGCTCACGACGTTTGGTACCTCGACACAGGCGCTAGCAACCACATGACCGGCGACAAGGCTCAGTTTTCTGAGTTGAACCTCACGGTTGGAGGCTCCGTTCGATTCGGCGATGGGTCGAAGGTGGAGATTGCAGGACGAGGCACTGTCCTGTTTGAGTTGAAGGATGGAGGTCACAAGGTACTCACTGACGTGTACTATATTCCCAAGCTTAAGACCAACATTATCAGTCTTGGTCAGCTCGCGGAGCGTGGATGCAAGATCGTGTTGGAGGACGAGTTCCTGTGGGGATATGACCGCCAAAGGCAGCTCATCATGAAGGTGGAGAGGTCGAAGAATAGACTCTACATCCTCAATCTCAATCGGGCGGATCCAGTATGTTTGATGACAAGCATGGAAGACTCGGCGTGGAAGTGGCATGCTCGCTACGGACATCTAAATTTCCAAGCTCTACGACAACTTGGACAGAAGGAGATGGTACGTGGCTTACCGTGTGTTGATCATGTTGAGCAGGTGTGCGACGGTTGTCTCATTGGGAAGCAAAGGCGAGCCCCGTTTCCAAGGGAGGGACAATATCGAGCAAGTAAGGTTCTTGAGTTGGTGCATGGAGACTTATGCGGACCAATCACGCCGGCAACCCCCGCCGGGAACAAGTACTTTTTGCTCATCGTCGACGACTTCAGTAGATACATGTGGGTTGTGTTGCTGAAGAGTAAGGATCAAGCTTTGCAAGCGTTCAGGATTGTGAAGATGGCAGCCGAGGTGGAGTCCGAGGCAAAGTTGAAGGCCCTCCGTACCGATCGGGGTGGGGAGTTCAAATCCAATGAATTCAAGGAGTTTTGCGAAGCTCATGGGATCCAGCGGTATCTCACCGCACCATATTCACCACAGCAAAACGGTGTTGTGGAAAGAAGGAACCAAACCGTGGTGGCCATGGCACGCAGCATGATGAAGAGCAAAGGCATGCCAGGCAGGTTTTGGGGTGAGGCAGTTAGTACAGCTGTCTATTTGCTGAACAGGGCGCCAACTAAGAGTGTAGTTGGTATGACGCCGTACGAAGCATGGTACGGGCGCAAGCCCTCGGTTGATCATCTTCGCACTTTCGGGTGCGTGGCACATGTGAAGACGGTGACCGGACATACTAGCAAGTTGGCAGATCGAAGTACTCCAATGGTCATGATCGGCTATGAATACGGTTCGAAGGCGTATCGCGCGTACAATCCAGTGAACAAAAAGTTGGTGGTGACACGTGACGTCGTCTTCGAGGAGGAGAAATCATGGAATTGGGGCTCTGCGGAACCGGTACAATCAATTTCTGATGAAATATTTACTGTAGTCTACAGTGATTCGCATGCAGATGATCAAGAAACAGCGTCCCGTGGCGTTACGGATTTAGGCGCTGGTTCAGAAGATGGAGGTCTGGAAGTGAGCAGCAGCAGCGCTACGCCTGGAGAGGTATCTCCGCGTGGGAGTCCCGGCACGAGCAGCAGCTCACGCGCTGCACCTGGAGGCTCGGCGTCGCCATCCAGTCCACGCGCGGACGAGAGCCCTGGCGCAAGTGGCCCATCAGCTGCACACTCCCATCCAGGAGGGACTAGCGGCAGTCCAGAAGTGGACACGGGCGACGATGTCACGTCGCCAACATGCAGTACACCGACAGAAACTGCAGGAAATTCAGTAGACGCTGAAACAAGTACTACGTCAGCTTCCACGTCTCCTCCAAGTGCACGGGAAGAAAGGAGACGGCCACCTACTCCAGAAAAATTCCGAAGTGTACTGGAGTTGTATCCGCCGGAGACCCTTCGTACAGCGCGTGCGCGAGGGAGAGGACAAGGTCGGTGTTTACTCACCGAGGAGCCGACGAAATTCGAGGATGCTAATACGGAGGAGTGTTGGCGTCGGGCTATGGATGAGGAGTTGGGGTCGATCCGCGACAACGATACATGGGAGCTTGTCGATCTACCCAACAATCACAAGGCCATAGGACTCAAGTGGGTGTACAAGATCAAGAAGGATGCCGAAGGGAAGTTGGTGAAACACAAAGCTCGGCTAGTGGCCAAGGGATACGTGCAAGAGCAAGGTGTGGACTTCGAAGAAGTGTTTGCTCCCGTTGCAAGGATGGAATCGGTGAGATTACTTATCGCTCTCGCAGCTCAAGAATCTTGGAAATTGCATCACATGGATGTGAAATCCGCGTTTTTGAATGGGGAGTTAGAAGAAGAAGTTTATGTGAAGCAACCACCAGGATACATCAAAGAGGGAGAAGAACACAAGGTTTTGAAGCTACACAAGGCGTTGTACGGGCTACGGCAAGCCCCTCGGGCGTGGAACATCAAGCTTGATCGTACATTGATCTCTCTCGGATTCGAGAAGAGCCCACTGGAGCATGCGATGTATAAGCGAGGTAAAGGAAGGGATCATCTACTAGTTGGCATCTATGTTGATGATCTATTGATAACAGGAGCGGATGAGAAGGAGATTGCAAAGTTCAAGCTACAGATGAAGGAGTTATTCAAGATGAGTGATCTAGGCTTGTTGAGCTACTACCTTGGGATTGAGGTACATCAAAAGCTGGGTGAGATCACGCTATGCCAAGAGGCATATGCAAAGAAGATACTCGAGAAGTGTGGCATGGAAGAATGCAATCCAACTCATGTTCCGATGGAACCTCGTCTTAAACTGAGCAAAAGGAGTGAAGCACCTGCGGTTGATGCAACGGAGTATAGGAGCGTTGTCGGAAGTTTGAGGTATCTCATTAACACAAGACCCGACTTGGCCTATTCCGTTGGCTATGTGAGTCGCTTCATGGAAGCACCCACAATGGAGCATTGGACAGCCGTGAAACATATACTCAGGTATATCAAAGGTACTACAAACTTTGGTATTGTCTACTCGAAAGAGAAGGAGGAGGTGAAGCTACTTGGCTACAGTGATAGCGACATGGCAGGAGATATTGACGACCGTAAGAGTACCTCGGGCGTGGCATATTTCTTGGGAAGAAGCATAGTAAGTTGGCTATCACAAAAGCAAAAGGTGGTGGCACAGTCATCCTGTGAAGCTGAGTATATTGCGGCTGCAACTGCAGCGTGTCAAGGTGTGTGGCTAAGAAGTCTACTTGGTGATCTCACCAATCGGGAGGCGGAACAAGTGGTGCTCAATATTGACAACAAGTCTGCAATTTCATTGTGCAAGAATCCAGTACATCATGACAGGAGTAAGCACATTGATACGAAGTATCACTACATACGGCAGTGTGTAGAGGAGAGCAAGATTGAAGTCAACTATGTTTGCACCGATGATCAGCTTGCGGATATCCTAACTAAATCTTTGGGACGAGTGAAGTTCGCGAAGATGCGAGAAAGGATCGGCGTTCAAGCTGTGAAGACGGGCATATCGTGCTTAGGGGGGTGATTGTTAGGAATAATCACGACCGGACGCCGGCACGGCGTCGTGTGCTTTGTTCCGTAGAATACGATTAGGATACGTTGTTCTAGTCCGGGTACTCCACCAGTTATTATTCGACTCGGTTGGTACTAAGTCTAGTATTTATATCCTGTAATAGCTAGCTTGTAAACCAGACGTGGAGAGCAATAAGATTCAATAGGACCGAGACGGTCCTCTGGCCATCAACTTGTTTTTTACGTACTCCATCGTGAACTGGTGTTCTGATCAGCTAGCTAGCTCAACGCTGTCTGGCAGATCGTTCTCTACACACGTGAACTCGTCGGAAGATTTTGCCGTCACGCCGGACTGCACTCGGCGTTTGGGGCTGGGCCAACAAACATCCTGACTGCTTCGCGTTCCTTGGCTTCAAGATCACGTGAATAAAAGCCCAGGAGCAGGTGCCAAGAGAAGTCTGTCATATCGAATGGACGAGCAGCTGGCACGTCCACCCAGCTGAAGTGTGTAAAATCACGATCGTGTCCTGAAGATTTGCTCTCCCATATTTTTCTGTAGTAAACCTTTCTAACTACAGCTGATTTCCCAGCACCAGGATGCCCCCACACGGAGATGACGCCAGGTTTTTTTATTTGACTACCAATGGCAGACAATTCATTCTCTCGACCAAGAAGTTTGAAATCGTCCCAATTAACTGCATCCATTGGGTCGTGAAACAAGAGGTGAGCCCTATGAGAATCCTCCCTTACTCCAATTCCACGACTTCTTCTTTCCTCCAAATTAATTAAGATATTCATATACCTGACCTGCAAAGAAAAAAATTGTTCATATAATTGTTAATTTAAACCTAATATAATGTCTACAACTCCGTTTGTTCCTATATATACTCGCAAAAAATGCATAACTAAAAAATGCACCTTTGTTCCTATATATATGGCGCCCTATTTTCCTTAGAATAACACAATTTGGGACTAATTAGCGTAAATGAAATGAATACATGAACTAAATCAACTACAATATAGTTTTAACTAAGCTTACTAGTAATGTCAAAGGTGCAAACAGGACTAAAACATAATACTCCCTCGGTCCCAAAATAAGTGGCCCAATTTTGTCTAGATATGCATGCATCTAGTCATTTTTTTTGAATCAAACTTGTATTGCTCAAATAATCGGAATTACAACATGGCATGTATCAAGCAAGCCATCAGGACCAAAATTCAACCACACAACTGTACAAATATTTAACCTAGCATATACTTAAAAAATGTCCTCCATACGCGGAACTTTTTTAGGGCGGCACAAGAGAAAAGTACCTAAATTTTCCGGCGGATGAGCATTCGCCGCACCATGCGGTACAAGAGAAGAGTACCTAAACCGAGCAGACAAGGACAATATTGCAGCCTAGTCGAGATCATTTGGGGAGGGGAGGATGCGGTGGTCGGAGTTCTCAACGCTGATTGTGTCGGCGAGAGGAAAGAAAAAGCCTAACGAGAGGGGGAAAGCTGCCATGTCCTATCTAGGATCATATTCGGCAATGGGAATGTGTACTTATATCTAGTCATGTTTTAGTGTGTCGATACTTGCATATCTAGAAAATGTTGAGTCACTTATTTTCGGACAGAGGGGGTACCACGGAAAAAAATTTCTTTTCGCAAATGACACAAATCCTTGGCATTAAAAGAAATTTAGACCTAGTGATATACTTTCCGGTACAAATGTGCAGTTGCTATAGAAACAATATTATTGCCAATCACATGATAAATAATGGATATAAAAAAAATTCAAGACCCTTTAAGCACACTGACGATGATGCCTCTGCTGGCAACATATTCTAGACTTTTTTTAGAATACATATTATGCAGATACAAACCAAGCTAGGAAACATATCTATGCGTACTTACCTTTGTATAGCGGCTAAGAGTCATGTCAGCTCGCACATCTTCCATATCAAAGCATCGACTTTGCTGGTCAGCACAATGTGTAGCCACACTCGCATGTTCTGTAATGACGATGATGCTGGTTTCTTTAGGCATTGGTTCACCGGATAATAGCAACGTCTCCTTGATCATGTCCCAGTGCTCCACTGACTGCAGACCATTAATAACAACGAGACAGTCACCTTCAACAATATACTGACGACACCGTTGGGCCAAGCCATTCACTCCTACTGCTGCAATCTCCTTGGCTTGAAAATGACCTGACTGAAAATTCAGGTACAGTCGAACACAGAAGGTCTCCAGGTCGAACGGATTAGGAACATCCACCCAGCTTTGCTCCTTAAATACCAACACTCCGTCCAAGTCTTTATGCTTATACATTAGCATCATGTACAGTGTATTAATTTCTTCGTCATCGGGAGTTGAATATTCACATAGTTTACCCAGCACGGAGATCACACCCCCATGCCTTATTTGCCATATAAATTCACCTACATCTCTTGGAAGCATAGAATCCTGCATATAGTTGGCAGTAGAATCAACCACAACTGTTAATTTAGCATGGAAATTATTTGATCAAGCAGAACACATAGCCTTTTTTTTTGACAAAGAGCAAATATTAATATTGCCGCGATATCAATTACATCCGGCCTCTGCAACACCGCAAGTCCTAGCTGCCTTACGGATGCACACAGCAAAAAAAAAAGAATGACAAGAAAAAAATCCCGCTACAGCGAACGATTCCGTGTAGCAACGACAATAACACCACCAGAACAATACCAATAGTCCAAACACACCAATAGCAACACCTTCAAGAAGAAAACTGTACACCAACACCATCGTCGCCCGATAAAAAATCATATATGTTTTCATCCTGAAAAAAGTCCTCGCTCACAAACCGTACACAAATCACACGGCCTATTCCTCATCACCACAAAGATTCAAATCACCATCGATAGCCCTTATGTTCATGCTTTAATGACATTTTTCCATCTGATTTCACCATGGACCATCTAACACATGACACATGATGGTAACAGATAGTAGAGCTTCGCAACGCTCCCTCTAAAATCAAACAGCCGGAACGAAGCATGGGTACACAAGACCGAATACCTTCCGATCCAGCAATCTCTAGACATGATAAATCCATAGGAGTTCACCGGCGGAGCCTTCCAGAACTTGTCTCTCTAGGCCAGAATAATGAGGGCAGACATCAAGCAAATCTTTATCGTCGTGCGGAAGAAACTATAGGATCACCTCCTTTATTGATGCCGATACAGCGATCCCCACACCGTCGGCCAGCTTCTGGCGATCAGAACTAGTAGATCGAGCTCGAGTCTGCAAGATACTGAATAGCAGCGCCACCGCCTAGGCCGGGTGGCCTAGCCTCCTCCATGGCCACACCGCCGCAACAGGCATGCAACCGGGTCCAATTCACCTGCCTCCTCGCCTCCCAGCCACGAGTCAGCGAGCCCACCGCATCGGCGAGCGCCACCACCCCGCAGGCCGTGCACCATCCGCTCTGCTCTGCCCTGATCCTGACCTCCCCTCGTGATGGAAGACCGACAAGACGCATGAAGGGGGCCGCCCTCCGCCTTCGTAGGCGACGCATGGCTGCCACCGCCTTCGGAGGAGAGGGAGGGGTGGCTGCGGGGAGGTTTGGCCGGTGGTGGCTTGGCGGATAGGGTTGGGGTTGGGAGATTTTATCCTAGCGGCTCACGCAAAAAGCTCTTCCTCAGCAGAACACCTAGCTAGCTTGCATACAGGAATTAGCAATGTTATCATGCATCTGGCTTGGACGAGTTCCACTACAGTCTACACGAGTAAATTCCATTGGTTACCCTCTAGTTTACATTTGTGATATGAATTACTCCATTTAAAAATAATTCCTTGTAATTACCCCATTTATCGCAGCATGTGGCAGATTTTACCCCATTTAAAATTTGGAAGCGAATGTAAGGCAAGACTTGGTTATCATGTTTATGCAGTGTGCTACTTGGAAGTGATCAGATCAACTAATTGGAGGAATGGATGTACAAACCCAACATTTGAGTTCAAATTCTCATGGATGCGAATTTAGGTTCCCATTTATACTTGAGGCCCAAGCTCGACCTGATACTCAGGCAATTTATCTTGAGTATTATGCTTTCATCTTCATCAAGATTAAAAATCTTAGTACTCATGCTTAATGGTTGTGTGCATCCCTAGTTGGTGAAGAGTCCGGGAAGTGAAAATTCTACCCATTTTGAAAGACCAAATGGTGCCAGGTCGGCGACGCTACACTCTGGTGCCGGGAGATCTATCGATGCTGTCGTCCACATCTCCGGTGGGGACACCCACTAGATCTTGGTTCCTGTGCCTTGGTTTTGACTCGGAGGAGGTGGGTGTGTCATGAATTTGGGAGGAGATGGGGTTTACAACCACGGATTTGCGCTTCTGGGAGAAGGGCTCGACGGCGTCGGCTTCCCTAGATAGGGGGTCGGAAACGTATCTATAATTTTTGATGTTCCATGCTTATTTAGTATCAACTTTGATTTGCTTTGTCTACACTTTGAGATGTTTTTATATGTTTTCTGGTACTAACCTATTAACAAGATACCACAGTGCTAGTTGCTTGTTTTCTTTTGTTTTTGGTTCCAGAAAAGTAGAAAATCAATATTCTCGGAATTGGACGGGACAAAAGTCAAATTCAATATTTTACCGTGGGGAACACGGAGCCAGAATATGAGATGGAGGGGAGGCACCAGGGGGCAACACCCCTGGAGGCGTAGGCTAGGGCTAGCCACGCTTGGGGGGTGTGACCACCCTGGCCGCCCCCAGCCTCGCCTCTTCGCCTATAAAGACCCCCAATGCAGAAACCCTAAGTACCCTATCAATATTCCACGAAACCATCTATAGCCGCTACCACCATCGTCCCTAGATCGGGGGATCTGAAGCTCTTTCCGGTACCCTGCCGAAGGGGAGATCATCCCGGAGGCCTTCTTCTTCATCATGCCAGCCTCCGGTATGAAGTGTGAGTAGTTCCACCTTGGACTACGGGTCCATGTAGTATCTAGATGGTTGTATCTCCTCCTTTGTGCTACCATGTTTAGATCTTGTGAGCTCCGCTCATGATCAAGATCATCTATTTATAATCATGCATGTTGTGTTTGCGGGGATCCGATGGATATTGAGATTACTATATCAGATTGATTAATGGTTTTATCTTATTGATTCTATCATGTCTGTGTTGTTTGTGATCTTGCATGCTCTCCGTTTATAGTAGCTATCTTGGCCAAGTATATGCTAGTGACTCCAAGAGGGGGTATTTATGCTCGATAGTGGGTTCATGCCTCTATTTAATCTAAGGGAAGTGACAGAAATCTCTAAGGTTATAGATGTATTGTTGCCACTAGGGTGAAAACAACGGTCTCTTATTCATGGAACAAGTGGATTGTTTACCTTACACACTATGCTTAAAGCAGTTATCTATTGCTTGCAACTTAATACTGGAGGGGGTTCGGATGATAACCTGAAGGTGGATTTTTAGTCATTAATGCAGTAGGATGGCGGTCTATGTATCTTGTTGTATTGCCCAATCGAATCTCATAGGATCATGAATGTCTAGTATTGCATTGTTATGCCTTGCTCAGTCCTGTCAATTGCCCTGTTGTAATATGTTTACCCAGCATGCCATGTTTGTTTATTTTAAGGAGAACACCTCTATTAAACTATGGACCCCGGTCCAATCTTTACCATTGATATATCTTCCACCGTTACTGTTTACTTTCTGCAAACCACCATTACCTTCCACACCATAAAGTTAATCCTTTGTTACAGCAACCGGTGAGATTAACAACCTCACTGTTCGTTGGGGCAAAGTCTTGAGTTTGTGTTGTGCAGGTCTCCAAGTTTCTAGCAACGCCTTTAAGTCATTCCCTTCCTCCTACTGGTTCGATAACCTCGGTTTCTTACCGAGGGAAGACTTGCTGCTGTGCTCATCACACCTTGATCTTGGGGTCTCCCAACAAAGTGCTACCACGCGCCATCAACATGTTTTCTGGCGCCGTTGCCGGGGAATTAAAGAAGAAGAAGTTCCCACGTCAACAACACGCCATCAAAGTTTTCTGGCGCCGTTGCCGGGGAGGCTAAGGACGTCTTCATAGGGGCAGTCCTTCACAACCTTTCTTTTTACTTTGTTTTTGTTTTGCTTAGTTTATTTTGCTTCATTTTGTTTGCCTCTTTTTGTCAAAAACTCCAAAAAAGTTAGTTTAGTTTGGTTTGCTTTCTCTTATGAAAAACACAAAAAAATTAGTTCCTACTCTAGTTGCTGGTCTGTTATTGCCTTGCTTTGTCATGCTTTCTATCAATGGATGGTTTCTTTGAAACTAGTTCTTATTGGCAAGGTGGGTTCAGAGAAGAAGAAAAGTATTATTATAAGGAACACCGTTTGTCACAAAAAGGGAAACACTTATGGGAACAAATTGATAAATTGAATACTATTGATAGAGAGGTGTGCTCTACTTATAATGTTACTTATTGCTTTGATAAATCTTGTTGTTGTAGGAGGTATAAACACCTACCTTTTCAATGTGAGTATAATGATAATGTTACCATATCTTCTTATGTTAAAGTAAATTATGACTTTTTTGATGTGGAATAAATTGAAGAATTTATTGTCTTCAAGGGTGCATTTGAACTTGCCAGTTTGCTTGAAAATACTGATGATGCACCTTATGAATATGAGGTTTATGAGATACTTAAATTTTGCTTTGATAATTACAAGGAAGAAAATGGCTATATTCTTGAATATTTTTATAGGTGCTTTCCACATTTGGAAGAGACTAATGCCTTGCAGGAGCCTATGGAAGAAGAAATTGTTGAAACTGGAAGCTCATTAGATGAAAAAGAGAAGGAGAGTGATGAACAAAAGGAGGAAGAATGGATCTACCCATGCCTACCTTCTAATGAGAGTAACTCTTTACCTCTTACATTATTTGATTGTCCCCCATGCTTACCAATGGAGAATGAATGTTATGTTCATGTGGATTCTTTTGAAATTTCTGCTATGGGTAAAACTTGTGATAATAATTATGCTCCAGTTATCTATGATAATCCTTTATTTGTGCCTGACTTCGAAATGCATGATTTAATCCCACTATTTTTAGTCCAGTTATCTATGATCAATAACTTTGTTATAAAATTGTTAAAAGTAGGTTTGAAGGTTTTAATCCCACTATTTTTGAGATTGATCGAAACTATGTGTTTGTAGATCATGAAAAGCATGATTTATGTGATAGTTATATTGTTGAGTTTATTCATGAGGCTACTAAAAATTATTATGAGAGAGGAAAGCATGGTTGTAGAAGTTTTGATGATACTAAAACACCTCTCTATATGCTGAAAGTTTTGAAGTTACTCTTGTTTTATCTTCCTATGCTTGTCACTTTGTTTTTTGTGAATTTATTTGCATACAAGATTCCTATGCATAGGAAGTGGGTTAGACTTAAAGGTGTTTTGAATTTTCTTCTTGATGCTCTCTTTTACTTCAATTCATATTTCTTATGTGAGCATCTTCTCAAACTATCAAGCCTAACTTAAAGGCGTTAAAGAAAAGTACTTATTGGGAGATAACCCAAAAGTTTTCTTGAGCCTTGGAAGTTATTACTTCAGTAATGACCTCTCCTTATCCTTTTTATTTGCTTTTTGTGCCAAGAATGACCTCTAATGAGAGGGAAGTAAGATTAGGGGGGTTTCTGTCCCAAAACATATTTTTGTGCTCCACTGTAAAAATTAGTGAGGAAACTCTATAAGTCAGATTGAGATTATATTTTCTGAATCAATCCCCTAGTATGTTAGCTAACTTTCGTTAGATCAACACTTTTTGATTTGAGCAACAGAAGGTCTTCGAAAAAATCGGTTTCTACCTGCTGGTCTGTTTTGACAGATTTCTGCCATTATTTGCATTTGCTTCTTATTGATTCCTTTTTGGGTTCTTTTTAGGAAACTGAGCTTTTTGAGGGAATTGCTACAGTAGCTTGTTTTTTTAGTGAAAGTTTTTCTGTTCTAAAGCTAAACCCAAGGGTCTCTTATCTTTAAATACACTAATGTTGCTAATGAAGATTGTGTGAAGTTTTGTATGAAGGAAAATTTTCAGGTGTAGAGAGAGAATGATGTAATGAGATGAAGAATGGACAAAATCTCAAGCTTGGGTATGCCACTCCGTGTCACCCCAAGAAATATTCAAGAGGTACAAGCGTCAAAGCTTGGGGATGCCCAAGGCATCCCCTTCTTCATCAATAAAAAGCTCAGGTCTTTCTAGACACTTTGTTCTTATTGTTTCATGCATAGTTGTGTTCTTCTTGGAGCGTCTTATTTTTTTTTGGTTTGCTTAGTTTGCTTGAATAAAGTAGTTTGGACCCCCGTTCTCGCTGTGCTGTTTCAAATAAGTTGGTTGGTGTTAGAGAGGAGTAGAAAGTTCTTGCTTGAATAGTACAAGAGGAGCTTGATTTGACTGTGACGTAGACTTTAGCATGTCATGCTAGATGTTGTTTTGACTTTACGCTTAGTGATTATTGTTGTAGCATGACTTTTTACAAACAATTGAGATTGCTTAGTGTGCCCAGAAGGAATCGTGCGTTGTTTTAGCATACAAAAGCATAGTATTATGGTATTCTCCTTTGATGCTTTGTTTGGGTTGACTTGGCACATGCTCACACCATGTTATGACTATGAACAAGTCACCATAGCCTCTATGATCATTTATTCCTTGACTTGTAGTACCACTTTATGCTTTGATTAGTAATGTTTTGTCGCTCTGCATGATTATGGCCATTATTGCTCTCTTAGTTGGTCGCTCCTAGTCTTTTGCTAGCCTCCACTTGGATGAGTAAGTTCTACTCATGCATCTAACTCCCAAGAAACCTAGTTATTCCAAAGTGTCCACTATAAATTCCTATGCATGGTGTGTTACACCATTCCAAGTATATTCTTGTTTTCATCTATCTTCCAATTTAAAAGTATTTTGTTATGTGAAAACTCAGTGATTAAAGCTAGCTCTCACAAACTTGATGGCACACTTTATTTTTCTTGCCCCTAATAAACTTGAGCCATTGTGTCATCTATGTTGTATATGCTTGCACTTATACGTTGGAATTAGCAGAACCGTGATGCCACGGGGAACGATTTCAACATTGCACTTGTACTTTATACACAGTTGATATCATGCTCTTTTGTCTATGGATGTCGTCGGTGTGCAATGAAAGGGGAGCTTGTAAGTCCATGGAGTTATGTATGTGTGTTAGACAAACGTCTGGACCGCTAGCCTAAGCCATGCCTAATCATGGTGGAAACTTGCAGCATCACCATAATGATATCTATGAAGCTTTCTTCTTATAAAATAAGAGACATATTGAGAAAAAAACACCATTTTTACATGGTAAATAAGAAGATTGCTAAGATGCTCATTGTCTGCTTGCCTTGTCATTTTGATTATGGGATAGCTCCTATATCATGTGCAAGGGGCACCCCGTTGGCGGTTCTCTATGATACACATGTACTTAATATGACAAGAACTTATAGGTGACTAAAGTTGAGTAGCATGAGGAACGACCCTCAGTATTCAAGGGACATGAGATTTGCAACTTATACTTTGTCAAGCATATACTTCATAGTTTGTTCACTTTAACCTCAATCACTTCAAGATGCTTATGATAGGGGCAATGAGAGCTGAAAGCTAACAAGTACCATAATTTTTAGAGGCTCTTTATGAAACTTGAAATCCCTGCTTCCCTTATGAAGGGCCTTTCTTCCACTATTATATTGAGTCTCCACCTTCTATCCTTAGGCACCAGTTAAGAGAGCATAGTTGCCATTCTTAGTTCTATCTGTATTGTCCCAAAACTTATTGATTGATGCATATTGTGATTTACTTGTTCTTGTGCTATTTGTATCTAGTCACTCTTATGAACTTTGAAGATGTTCTGTGCATCTATTTGCTACTCCATGAGGGACAAGCTGAATGCCACTATGCTATGTTATCTGTATGTGAAACAAACAAACGTTTTTCAATGCATGTTATTCATGATCTTTGTTTGTAACCTTTCATGTTACATGCATAGTTACTTTGTCTTACTATTAGAACTCCATCTTTCATGCTCATGTTTAGAGTTCTTTGATCCCAGCTTTCAATTCTTGAAAATTATTTGATCTTGATTTTGATGGTGCATGTCACCTAAAAAAATATTCTTTTTATCACTTACCTACTCAAGGACGAGCAGGAGTTAAGCTTGGGGATGCTTGATACGTCAGAAAAGTATATCTATAATTTTTTATGTTCCATGCTTGTTTAGTATCAACTTTGCTTTGCTTTATCTACACTTTAAGGTGTTTTTATATGTTTTTGGTACTAACATATTAACAAGATGCCACAGTACCAATTGCATGTTTTCTTCTGTTTTTGGTTCCAGAAAGGCAGAAAATCAATATTCTCGGAATTGGACGGGACAAAAGCCAAAGTCAATATTTTACTGTGGGGAACACAGAGCCAGAATACGAGATAGAGGGGAGGTACCAGGGGGCCACACCCCTGGCGGCGCGGGCTAGGGCTAGCCGCGCCTGGGGGGTGTGACCATCCTGGCCGCCCCCTGCCTCGCCTCTTCGCCTATAAAGAACCCCTGATGCAGAAACCCTAAGTACCCAATCAATATTCCACGAAACCGTCTGTAGCCGCCGCCACCATCGTCCCTAGATCGGGGGGATCTGGAGGTCTTCCCGGCACCCTGCCGGAGGGGAGATCATCTCGGAGGCCTTCTTCTTCATCATGCCAGCCTCCGATATGAAGTGTGAGTAGTTCCACCTTGGACTACGGGTCCATGTAGTATCTAGATGGTTATATCTCCTCCTTTGTGCTACCATGTTTAGATCTTGTGAGCTCCGTTCATGATCAAGATCATCTATTTGTAATCATGCATGTTTTGTTTGCGGGGATCTGATGGATATTGAGATTACTATGTCAGATTGATTAATGGTTTTGTCTTATTGATTATATCATGTCTGTGTTGTTTGTGATCTTGCATGCTCTCAATTTCTAGTAGCTATCTTGGCCAAGTAGATGCTAGTGACTCCAAGAGGGGGTATTTATGCTCGATAGTGGGTTCATGCCTATACTTAATCAAAGGGAAGTGACAGAAATCTCTAAGGTTGTAGATGTGCTGTTACCACTAGGGAGAAAACAATAGTCTCTTGTTCATGGAACAAGTAGATTGTTTACCTTACACACTTTGCTTAAAGCAGTTATCTGTTGCTTGCAACTTAATACTGGAGGGGGTTTGGGTGATAACCTGAAGGTGGATTTCTAGTCATAGATGCAGTTGGATGGCGATCTATGTATCTTGTTGTATTGCCCAATCGAATCTCATAGGATCATGAATGTCTAGTATTGCATTGTTATGCCATGCTCAGTTCTATCAATTTCCCTGCTGTAATTTGTTTACACATCATTCCATGTTTGTTTATCTTAAGGAGAACACCTCTAGTGAACTATGGACCACGGTCCAATCTTTACCATTGATACATCTTCCACTATTACCGTTACTTTCTGCAAACCACCATTACCTTCCACACCATACAGTTAATCCTTTGTTACAACAACCGGTGAGATTGACAACCTCACTGTTCGTTGGGGCAAAGTCTTGAGTTTGTGTTGTGCAGGTCTCCAAGTTGCTATAAACACCTTTGAGTCATTTCCTTCCTCCTACTGGTTCGATAACCTCAGTTTCTTACTGAGGGAAGACTTGCTATTGTGCTCATCACACCTTGCTCTTGGGGTCTCCCAACGAAGTGCTACCACGCGCCACCCTGGCCGCCCCTGCCTTGCCTCTTTGCCTATAAAGACCCCCTGATGCAGAAACCCTAAGTACCCGATCAATATTCCATGAAACCGTCTGTAGCCGCCGCCACCATCGTCCCTAGATCGGGGGATCTAAAGCTCTTCCTAGCACCCTGCTGATACGTCGGAAACGTATCTATAATTTTTGATGCTCCATGCTTGTTTAGTATCTACTTTGCTTTGCTTTGTCTACATTTTGAGGTGTTTTTATATCTTTTCTAGAACTAACCTATTAACAAGTTACCTTAGTGCCAGTTGCCTGTTTTCTTCTGTTTTTGGTTCAAGAAAGGCGGAAAATCAATATTCTCGGAATTGGATGGGACAAAAGCTAAACTCAATATTTTACCGTGGGCGACACGAAGTCCAGAGGAGAGACAGAGAGGCGAGCTAGGGCCACCACACCCCCCTAGGAGCGGGTGGGCCCACCCCGCACCTGGGTAGGGTGTGGGCCCTCCGGCCACCTCCCAGCCTTGCCTCTTCGCCTATAAGAATCCCCCGATGCAGAAACCCTAGGCACCCGATCAAAACTCCATGAAACCTTCTGTAGCCACCGCCACCATCGTCCCTAGATCGAGGGATATGAAGTTCTTCCCGGCACCCTGCCGGAGGGGAGATCATCCCGGAGGCCTTCTTCTTCGGTATGAAGCGTGAGTAGTTCCACCTTGGATTACGGGTCCATGTAGTTGCTAGATGGTTGTATCTCCTCCTTGTGCTTTCATGTATAGATCTTGTGAGCTCCGTTCATGATCAAGATCTAATCTATTTGTAATCATGCATGTTGTGTTTGCGGGGATTAGATGGATATTGACATTACTATGTCAGATTGATTAATGGTTTTGTCTATTTGATCCTATCATGTTTGTGTTGTTTGGGATCTTGCATGCTCTCCGTTGTTAGTATATATCTTGGCCAAGTAGTTGCTAGTGACTCCAAGAGGGGGTATTTATGCTCGATAGTGGGTTCATGCCTCTAGTTTCCAAGGGAAGTGACAGAAATATCTTCGGTTGTAGATGTGTTGTTGCCACTATGGATAAAATTACGGTCTCTTGTTCATAGAACAAGTGGATTGTTTACCTTACACACTTTGCTTAAAGTAGTTGTCTGTTGCTTGCAACTTAATACTGGAGGGGGTTCAGATGATAACCTGAAGGTGGACTTCTAGTCATAGATACAGTTGGATGGTGGTCTATGTATATTGTTGTATTACCCAATCGAATCTCATAGGATCTTTTTGTCTGGTATTGCATTGTTATGCCTTGCTTAGTTCCTGTTAATTGCCCTGCTGTAATTTGTTTACCCTTCATGCCATGTTGTTTATCTAAGGAGAGCACCTCTAGTGAACTATGGACCCCGGTCCAATCTTTACCATTTATACATCTTCCACTGTTACTTGTTTACTTGCTGCAAACCCTTACCTTCCACACCATACTTTTAATCCTTTGTTACAGCAAATCAGTGAGCTTGACAACCTCACTGATTTGTTGGGGCAAAGTCTTGAGTTTGTGTTGTGCAGGTTTCCATATTTCTTGCAACACCTGTGTGATGTTTCCTTCCTCCTACTGGTTCGATAACCTCGGTTTCTTACTGAGGGAAAACTTGCTGCTGTGCTGCATCACACCTTGCTCTTGGGGTTTCCCGACGAAGCACTACAAGTTGACGCAGTGCCATCAAGCTCTTTCTGGCGCCGTGCCGGGGAGGCTAAGGACTTATTCACAAGGTTTGAACTTCTCTTCAATAAACCTGTTGGATTCAGCTACTGGAGGTACCTTTATGGGTATCACTTTGGGTGCTGTAACAAAACTCCTTGATAATATGATGGTTAATTACTCTGAATGGCACACTGAGAGAGCTCCACATGGTAAGAAGGTAAATTCTGTTGAGGAAACCTCCTCTTTGAGTGATAAGATTGATGTTATTATGGCTATGCTTGTTAATGGGAAAGCTCCTTTAGATCCAAACAATGTTCCCTTTTCCTCTTTGGTTGCTCAAGAAGAGCAAGTTGATGTGAACTTCATTAGAAACAAAAATTTCAACAACAATGCCTATAGGAATAATTTTGGTGGTAACAACAATTATAGGCCTTATCCTCCTAATAA
This sequence comes from Avena sativa, assembly GCA_916181665.1. Classification (NCBI taxonomy): domain Eukaryota; kingdom Viridiplantae; phylum Streptophyta; class Magnoliopsida; order Poales; family Poaceae; genus Avena; species Avena sativa. Next base: position 435,477,100 of record OV702280.1, read on the forward strand.
TGGCAATACCTATGGAAACTCCTACAACAATGCTAGATGTGCCCCCTATGAACTTGAAGTCATGCTCAAAGAATTTATTAGTAAACAAACTGCTTTCAACAAGACTGTGGAGGAAAAGCTTTTAATTGTTGAGAAAAATAATTCCTGTTTGTCTGAAGCACAGTCCTCCTTGATTAATAAAATAGCTGCTAAACCTGAAACCATGGAAAACACCTTTGCTGCCACTCATGCCATACAAGATACTATTGATGAAAATGTTAGGCTGTTAGCTCAACTTCAAGCTAAGTGGGAAAGGGAAGCTAAATTTGATAGAAACAATAATATGTGCACCATCACTAGAATGGATACCATTAAACCACAAGTAGTACCTATTCCTCCTATTACAATGGCTAAGCCTAATGAATCCACTATTAGTGATGCTAAGTTTGATTTTGATATAGATGGTTGAAATATTTCTGAAGTGATCCTATCCTTGCAAAAACTTGCTAGAAGTCCTGATGCTAGTGATATGCATGTTGCTTTCACCAAACACATTACAGATGCTCTTGTTAAGATTAAGGAAGAGAAGCTAAAACACAAAGCTTCTATTTCTAGGAAAGTAGAAGATAATTGGGAACCCATTATGAATATGCAAGTGAATGAATTTGATCTCAAAGCTTCATGTGATCTTGGTTCTAGTGTCTCTATTATGCCTAGGAAGATTTATGAAATGCTTGATTTGCCACATTTGGAAGATTGTTATTTGGATGTTCCAGTTGATTATAATGCTAAGAAGAAACTAATGGGGAGTATTAATGATGTTCTCATCATGGTTAACAATGTTTATGTCCCTGTTGATTTCTATGTTTTGGATGTTGAATACAATGCTTTCTGTCCTATTACTTTGGGAAGACCTTTTCTTAGAACTGTTGGTGCCATCATTGATATGAAAGAAGACACCATTAAATATCAATTTTCATTCAAGAAAGGTATTGAACACTTCCTCATGAGGATAGATAAGTTGCTTTTTGCTCCTCCTTTGAAAGCAAGGTTTGATGTTAATGCTTCCTCATTTGAAAATACTTGATTTCTTGCTTCTTGTGCCTAACTTAAAGGCGTTAAAGAAAAGTACTTGTTGGGAGATAACCCAAGAGTTTCCTTGAGTCTTGAAGTTATTACGTCATTAATGACCTCTCCTTATCTTTTTGTTTGCTTTTTGTTCCAAGAATGACCTATAATAGAGGGAAGTAAGATTTGGGGAGTTGCTGTCCTGAAACATATTTCTGTCCTCCACCATAAAAATTAGTGAGGAGTTTTTGTAAGTAGGATTGAGCTGAAAATTTACGAATAAATCCCCCAGTATATTAGCTAACTTTCGTTAGTTCAATACTTTTTTATTTGAGCAACAGAAGATTTTCGGAAAAATCGGTTTCTACCTGCTTCTCTATTTTGACAGGTTTCTGCCATTATTTGCATTTGCTTCTTATTGATTCCTTTTTGAGTTCTGTTTTAGTGAATTGAGCTTTTTGAAGGATTTGCTACAGTAGCTTGTGTTTTTAGTGAAAAGTTTTGCTGTTCCAAAGCTAAACCCGAAGGTCTATTATCTTTTGAATACACTAATGTTGCTAATGAAGATTGTGTGAAGTTTTGTATGAAGGAAAATTTTTAGGTGTAGAGAGAGAATGATGTAATGAGATGAAGAATGGACAAAAGCTCAAGCTTGGGGATGATACCCTGGTGTCACCCCAAGAAATATCCAAGAGGTACAAGCGTCAAAGCTTGGGGATGCCCAAGGTCTGTCTAGACACTTCGTTTTTATTGTTTCATGCTTTGTTGTGTTGTTCTTGGAGCGTCTTAGTTTTAGTTTGGTTTGCTTAGTTTGTTTAGTTTTCTTGAATAAAGTAGTTTGGACCCCCGTTCTCGCTGTATTGTTTTTGAATAAGTTTCTTGGTGTTGGAAAGGAGTAGGAAGTTCTTGCTTGATAAGTGCAACAGGAGCTTGCATTGACTGTGAATTAGACTTTAGCAAGACATGCTAGGTGTTGTTTTGACCTTATGCTTACTGATTATTGCTATAGCATTCCTTGTTCCAAACAATTAGGATTGCTTAGTGTGCCTTGAAAGAATTATGCGTTGTTTTAGCATGCAAAAGCATAGTATTGTGGTATTCTCCTTTGATGCTTTGTTTGGGTTGACTTGGCACATGCTCACACCTGTTATGACTATGAACAAGTAACCATAGCTTCTTTGATCATGTAGTCCTTGACTTGTAGTACCACTCTATGCTTTTATTAGTAATGTTTTGTTGCTCTGCATGATTATGGCCATTATTGCTCTCTTTGGTTGCTCCCAATCTTTTGCTAGCCTCCACTTGTATGAGTAAGCTCTACTCATGCTTCCAACTCCCAACAAACCAAGTTATTCCAAAGTGTCCACTATAAACTCCTATGCATGGTGTGTTACACCATTCCAAGTATATTCTTGTTTTCAGCTATCTTCCAATTAAAAATATTTTTTATGTGAAAACTTAGTGATTAAAGCCCTCACAAACTTGATGGCACACTTTATATTCTTTGCCCCTAATAAACTTGAAACATTGTGTCATCTATGTTGTATATGCTTGCACTTATACGTTGGAATTAGCAGAACCATGCTGTCACGGGGAACGTTTTCAACATTGCACTTGTACTTTGTACACAGTTGATATCATGCACTTTTGTCTATGGATGGCACCGGTGTGAAATAAAGAGGGAGCTTGTAAGTCCATGGAGTTATGTATTTTGTGTTAGAGAAACGCCTGGGCCGCTAGCCTAATCCATGCCTAATCATGGTGGAAACTTGCAGCATCACCATAATGAGATATCTATGAAGCATCCTCAATAAAAATCCATGCACATAGTAAATAAAAAGATCGCTGAGATGCTCATTCTCTGCTTGCCTTGTCATTTTGGTTATGGGATAGCTCATGTACCATGTGCAAGGGGTACCCCATTGGCGGTTCTCTATGATACGCATGTACTTACTATGACAAGAACTTACAGGTGACTGAAGTTGAGTAGCACGAGGTGTGGCCCTCGTATTCAAGGGACTTGAGATTGCCAACTTATACTTTGTCAAGCATATACACCATAGTTTGTTCACTTTAACCTTAATCACTTAAAGATGCTTATGATAGGGGCAATGAGGGCTAAAAGCTAATAAGTACCATAATTTTTGGAAGCTCTTTTTGAAACTTGAAATCCCTGCTTCCTTTATGAAAGGCTTTTCTTCCACCATTATTTGAGTCTCCACCTTCTACCTTTAGGCAGCATTAAGAGAGCATAGTTGCCATTCTGTGTGCAGTGTCCCAAAACTTATTGATTGATGCATATTGTGATTTACTTGTTCTTGTGCTATTTGTATCTAGTCCCTCTTATGAACTTTGAAGGTGTCATATGCATCTATTTGCTACTCTATGAGGGACAAGCTGAATGCCACTATGCCATATTTTATGTATGTGAAACAAACAAATGTTTCTCAATGCATGTCCTTCATGATCTGTGTTTGTAGACTTTCATGTTGCATGCATAGTTACTTTGACCTATTGTTAGAACTCCATCTTTCATGCACATGTTTAGAGTTCTTTGATCCCAGCTTTCAATGCTTGCAAATGGTTTGATCTTGGTTTTGACGGTGCATGTCACCTCAAAAATTATTCTTTTATGACTTACCTACTCGAGGACGAGCAGGAGTTAAGCTTGGGGATGCTTGATACGTCGGAAACGTATCTATAATTTTTGATGCTCCATGCTTGTTTAGTATCTACTTTGCTTTGCTTTGTCTACACTTTGAGGTGTTTTTATAACTTTTCTGGAACTAACCTATTAAAAAGTTGCCACAATGCCAGTTGCCTATTTTATTTTGTTTTTGGTTCCAGAAAGGCAAAAAATCAATATTCTTGGAATTGGATGGGACAATAGCCAAAGTCAATATTTTACCGTGGGCGATACGAAGTCTAGAGGAGAGACGAAGAGGCGAGCCAGGACCACCACACCCCCTAGGCGTGGGTGGGCCCACCCCCGCGCCTGGGTAGTGTGTGGGCCCTCCGACCGCCTCCCAGCCTCGCCTCTTCGCCTATTAGAAGCCCCCGATGCAGAAACCCTAGGAATCCGATCAAAACTTTACGAAACCTTCTATAGCCGCCGCCACCATCGTCCCTAGATCGGGGGGATCTGAAGTTGTTCCCGGCACCCTACGAGAGGGGAGATCATCCCGATGGCCTTCTTCTCCAGTATGAAGCGTGAGTAGTTCCACCTTGGACTACGGGTCCATGTAGTAGCTAGATGGTTGTATCTCCTCCTTGTGATTTCATGTATAGATATTGTGAGCTCCGTTCATGATCAAGATCTAATCTATTTGTAATCATGCATGTTGTGTTTGCAGTGATCAGATGGATATTGAGATTACTATGTCAGATTGATTAATGGTTTTGTCTATTTGATACTATCATGTCTGTATTGTTTGTGATCTTGCATGCTCTCCGTTGTTAGTAGCTATCTTGGCCAAGTAGTTGCTAGTGGCTCCAAGAGGGGGTATTTATGCTCGATAGTGGGTTCATGCCTCTAGTTTCCAAGGGAAGTGACAGAAATATCTTCGGTTGTAGATGTGTTGTTGCCACTATGGATAAAACTACGGTCTCTTGTTCATAGAACAAGTGGATTGTTTACCTTACACACTTTGCTTAAAGCAGTTGTCTGTTGCTTGCAACTTAATACTGGAGGGGGTTCAGATGATAACCTGAAGGTGGACTTCTAGTCATAGATACAGTTGGATGGTGGTCTATGTATATTGTTGTATTGCCCAATCGAATCTCATAGGATCTTTTTGTTTGGTATTGCATTGTTATGCCTTGCTCAGTTCTTGTTAATTGCCCTGCTGTAATTTGTTTACCCTTCATGCCATGTTGTTTATCTAAGGAGAGCACCTCTAGTGAAATATAGACCCCTGTCCAATCTTTACCATTGATACATATTCCACTATTACTTGTTTACTTGCTGCAAACCATTACCTTTCACACCATACGTTTAATCCTTTGTTATATCAAACCAGTGAGCTTGACAACCTCACTGATTCGTTGGGGCAAAGTCTTAAGTTTGTGTTGTGCAGGTTTCCACGTTGCTTGCAACACCTGTGTGACATTTCCTTCCTCCTACTGGTTTGATAACCTCGGTTTCTTACTGAGGGAAAACTTGCTGTTGTGCTGCATCACACCTTGCTCTTGGGGTTTCCCGATGAAGCACTACAAGTTAACGCAGTGCCATCACCTGCCGGAGGGGAGATTATCCCGGAGGCCTTCTTCTTCATCATGCCAGCCTCTGGTATGAAGTGTGAGTAGTTCCACCTTGGACTATGGGTCCATGTAGTAGCTAGATGGTTGTATCTCCTCCTTTGTGCTACCATGTTTAGATCTTGTAAGCTCCGTTCATGATCAAGATCATCTATTTGTAATCATGCATGTTGTGTTTGCGGGGATCTGATGGATATTGAGATTACTATGTCAGATTGATTAATGGTTTTGTCTTATTGATTCTACCATGTCTGTGTTGTTTGTGATCTTGCATGCTCTCCATTTCTAGTAGCTATCTTGGCCAAGTAGATGCTAGTGACTCCAAGAGGGGATATTTATGCTCGATAGTGGGTTCATGCCTCTATTTAATCTAAGGTAAGTGACAGAAATCTCTAAGGTTGTAGATGTTATGTTGCCACTCGGTAGAAAACAACGGTCTCTTGTTCATGGAACAAGTGGATTGTTTACCTTACACACGTTGATTAAAGAAGTTATCTATTTCTTGGAACTTAATTCTGGAGGGGGTTCGGATGATAACCTGAAGGTGGATTTCTATTCATAGATGCAGTTGGATGGTGGTCTATGTATCTTGTTGTATTTCCCAATCGAATCTCATAGGATCATGAATGTCTAGTATTGCATTGTTATGCCTTGCTCAGTCCTGTCAATTGCCCTGTTGTAATTTGTTTACCCAGCATGCCATGTTTGTTTATCTTAAGTAGAACACCTCTAGTGAACTATGAACCCCGGTCCAATCTTTACCATTGATAAATCTTCCATTGTTACTTTTTAATTTCTGCAAACCACCATTATCTTCCACACCATACAGTTAATCCTTTGTTACAGCAACCAGTGAGATTGACAACCTCACTGTTTGTTGGGGAAAGTCTTGAGTTTGTGTTGTGCAGGTCTCCAAGTTGCTAGCAACACCTTTGAGTCATTTCCTTCCTCCTACTGGTTCGATAACCTCGGTAGCCCACGCTGTGTTCGACCGTCTGTCGTGGAGCCTCAGTTTTGCCCTCTCTGTTGCTACTGTCTCGTCCTCCTAGGGCTAGGCCCTAGAGGGGGCCCCTCCCTCCGAGACGGGTTTCGACGCCGCCCTTTCTCATGGTGCTGGTGGTAGCGGTAGTGGAGAAGGTCCGATCCGCTTCCTGCGCGGGCTGCTGACGTGGATCCGGATACGAGGCCCACCGAGATCAGCTCGGTTTACTCATTGACCGGGATCACACAGAAATTGAGGATCGCCTGGTTCTCTGGTATCCAATCACGATCTTCCTTCTGCTTTCCCTCATCTCGGTCGACGCTGTCGTCCTCGATCTCAGCTGCCTCAATGCCTTCTTCATGTACTGCCCCAACATTGTTCTTTGCGCCGCCATTGCCGTCTCTGACCCCAACATCGGGGCGATCTTTTGCGGATATTGTTTCTTCGCCAAGTATGGCGGGACATGCATAACCCTTAAGGGCTGGCCATACCCTCTGCGCCAACCGCTACGCCACCACTACGATATCCTGCTGCACCACCGCCCCGCGGGCCTGCTGCCGCACCTCCACCATGTTTCCCCTAGCCTCACGCCAGTCAAGTGGGGATGCTGTCGAGTGGACAGTTCAGGCATGCCGCTAGCTTCTTATTTCGGTGCCAACCAACCTGCTCCTATTCTGCCTCTTTAGCCACCGTACAGGGGTCCACCTCAAGTACTTGGTTTTGGTGGTGTGATCCAAGGAGGTGATCCTGGCTTCGTGAATCAGGGTGCGCAGTATGGAAGGGGGCCTCCGACCAATCAGATGGGCCGGGCTGACATTCCACCGCAGTTCATGTTCGATGTGGGTGTATCATCGCCCGCGCCTCCGAAGGTTTGATTGCACCTTCTCAACCGGTTCAGCAAGTATGCAACAATACGGGTACCACAGATGCATGCTCCTGGTTCGTATGTCTTACCGTACTCAGACCATGGTGCAAGGGCCTTAGTATCCAGTCCCTCCTTTAGGTCATCCACATCAGGCTCAGTCACAACAGATTCAGCCACAACAGATCGTCCCTCATGTTGGTCAACTTTTTATGTTGCTTGAAACATACTATGTTTGATGTTGCAACCATTGGTAAGAAAAGTAAAAAATGTGGGAAGGTGCTAAAAGTGTGCGGCTGATTCTAGTGCTTCCAAAGATTGTAAAGTTGTGCATTATTGTTATATTTGTGATAGCTCTGCTCATCCTACTCCGAGATGCCCTGTTTTGGAGTAGCCACGGCCTAAAACATATATGGCTGGTGTTGGAAATGAGGATACTCTGTGTACTCAGATCCCAGACAGTGTCATTCGTGAACACCTTGAGCCAAGTCAGTCTTCTATTTCTTTGGTACATGTCACTGGTGTGGCAGTTTCTGTGGACGTGGTGGAGAAACATATTGTGAGAAGATGCCCAGTTTGGTCTCAGTGGAAGTGGGAGGCTATGTCGTATGGGGACAATGCTTTTTTGGTCAGCTTTCCTTCATTTTAGGACTTGGACATGGTTGATGGGAGTCAGTTTTCTATACCTCTTGGCAAGACCCAGCTCTCTGTTTCTGCTTACAGGACCCGGGATGTTCCACATAAATGTGAGTTGCAACAGGTTTGGTTACATGTGAGGGTGTCCTGCACACTTTGCGTTCATTCTTGGGTCTCTAGGCTGTTGGTTCACTTATGGGAACTACTATGGACGTGGATCTCCTTAATTTGCGGAGGCGAGGGGTGGTTCATATTCTTGCTGCCATCTTTGATCTCTTTGTGTTTTCGAGGATGAATGACACTTTGGGGTTTTTTGTCACCTCTGATGCTATGGTTAAGTTGAAGGGTTATGAGTTTCTCTTTAGGAGAGAGCCGGAAGGGTATATTCCAGAACCCGATTTTTCACCATTTCTATGGAGGAAGAATGAGGATGATTCTGAGGTTGATGGGAGAGGAAAGCCTAGGAAGGACGCGATGGACATTTCGGAGCCAACTATTGTTGTTTCTGGGATGGCCACTTCATCATCTCAACCACTTGGGCAAGTGAACTCGGAGACATCCTCTTCGGGATAGGTTACCCAAGCAGTATTTGCAGTTACTCAATTTAACGCCAACCCATCAACACCACGAGGGAAGGAGCTTCTAGATGCACTACCTCTAAACTCCCCTCTTCATGGAGGAGCTCTTCACCGGTGGTGGACATGCTAAGCTCATATTTACCAAATGTCAGGGTCACATATACTCAGTTGTAGACCACTCTTCAAGTGGCTTTGGATGCTTGTGTGGAGGCATAGATGTTGACGATGGCCTATCAGGCAAGGTCTAGTGTGAATGTGCTTGGCCAATCGATTCTGAGGTCGGTACCTTCGGTACATCAGGAGCCGGTGCTTGTAGAGGTGGGTGTTGTGGGTGTGCCGACCCAGGAGGGGTTGGCCAACCGTGACGTGGTTGGTGGTGTCCAAGGGATGTTTGTTGTCACTGGTCTGGCCTAGGAGGGGCTGTCCCGTGACAGCCTTGATGGCGGGGTGCTGGCCTGGGGTGTTCCCGCGGTACCCATCGCTTGGGTGGTCGACTCCCGCCCTCTTGTGGACTCGCCAGGGGTGGTGGCATGAGTGTTTTCCGTTGCCAAGGCGCCCCTCATCGGTCCGACTAGGTGGGGTCTGTCTCTGGACTGCCGGGCCAGGGGACGGTGGCGCAGGAGCTGCACGCTACCAAGGTAGCATCTTCTCTGGCCCAGGTAGGTCCGTGAGCTCAGGAGGCATAGGCGGAGGAGTTACTTCACTCAATGGCCAAGATGGGGCCATTGGAAGATGTGGGTGGCCCAACCCAGGAGGGGTTGGTCTTGCCCCTGTCTCCGGCCCATTCTACTACTACTAGTGTTGATGCCTTGACCATCCTAAAGAGGGGTAAACCGTACATGCGGAGCATTCTCCACGGGGTCGATGCCTCTGGTGTCAGCTACGGATGAAGATTCTTTGGTCAAGGCGATGCGGCGCAAGGAGGAATAGAATTGAGATTCACCTGGTAAAACAAGTTCATCCAAGTCCTTTCTTTCTTTTTCTACCCCGGTTATTACTTCTAAGTTGGCCAATGTTGGTGTGAGCTTGGGTAGTTCTGTAAAGGAAGTTCTTTTTTCTTCTAATGTTTTTGTCGGGGATATACTTTCCGGGTATATCCACAGGACTCACTAACCAGGGTGGCCCACCAACAGGTTAGAGCTTTGCTTCACGGGTGGCCTAGTTAGGGAAAGAAGACGGAGTCCAATCCGGCTACAACAAGGCCTAGAAGACTTACCGACTTAGGCATGTAGAATTACTTGTAGTCCAAATTTTACTAGTTACCGACTCTGTAACGTAGCTAGATAGGCTTCTCGTGTAACCCTAGGTTCAGGCGTCTTTATAAGCCGGGCCTGAGGGAGCCTTTAGGGCATAATATATACAACAGTCACAACCAACTTGCATAGGTGAACCTCTCTTGTAATCCACTGTAACATCCAACGCTCGCCGATAAATTACTAGGTTGCTATTAGAAGTAGGATCCGATCACCACAGTCGGATCTGAACTTGCGTAAATCTATGATCACCGCTCATGGAACACCGTACGACTCACACCCCATATTCTCAACGCCTCTAGGACACCCTATGTCATACTTGTCATCAATCCGACGATAGTTTTGAGACATATGGAGGTTGACCATCTAACGGATACTCCCAAGGTCTTTGTTGTTCCTGACTCTTCATCGATGGAGGAGGAGGAGTTGCATGCCACAGTAGATGGCCAACTCCTCTCTCACTTAGTTGGTGAAGTGTCAGAAGTGGAATTTGAGGAGACTGGGATGGGTTCATTCTATGAGCTTAAAGCATCTGGTCGAAAATCAAAGAGCCATTAGGCTCGCAACAGACCCCGTGTATCCAAAAATTCTATAGTTTCTCAAGGTATAGAATGTTTTAAAATAGTAGAGGTCTTCGTGACTTGGCTTTCGGCCAGACCGCAGGCGAGAAAGAGGGAGTACTTTTAAAAAGTCCAGGCTCCATATACATACGAGATCGGAGTAAAGACGGTCAACGCTCCATCCCTATTCCCATCTTCCTCCCGATCCCAGCCCCTCTCGCATGAGGGCTCGTCTGCTCCGTCCACCTCTGTGCTAGCCTGCTCCAGCGCCGCCACCTCGCCGGCGCCGGCGCTGCCAGCTCGTCGCTCTGCCCCGCGCCTCCCAGCCGCGCGCCTCTGCTCCACGTGCACGACCCGGATGCCATGCGCCTCTCCCTGCTCCACGTGCCACCACCGCTACCCCTGGCCGGCTCCGGCCGCTTCCGCCGCTGCCGGTCCACATGACAACACGGCGTAGACCTCCTACGTCGGTTCCCCGCCGACTCGCACCTCCTCCAGGCCCCCTCGCCCCCGGAGCGCATCCCTAGTGAAACCCTAGCTCGGGAGCGGATGCGCCACGGAGGCGGTGGTGTGGATAGGTCCTCCTCTTCCTACGACAACGGGGACAAGAGGCGTGCGCTGCAGCGGGGCGGGAGGGCGGCGGTTTCCGATTTCCGAGCCCATCCCGAAGGAGCTGGACGAGGGGGAGTGGAGGGCCTGGAGCATCTCCATCGGGTGTTGGCGGCTAATGTTGAGGCCACAAGTTTGGAGATCCGGAGAGGCGCACTTCTCGTTTCTTCCCGCGATGTCGAAACAGGTAAACATGCTCGCCCTCGTGATTGACCTTAGGTGGTATTTCAGTGGTTCGGTGGTAGTGTTTAGGGTGATTCAGTGCTTGGATTTTTGGTGGTTTATTGTCTTCTGAATTATTATATGAGTATGCCAAATTAGGTATAATACCCAAACAAAGTTCCCACGAAGTGATGCCCTTTAGCCATTGGAGCAGCTCATAGTTACACAACGTTGTCATGTTATTAGGTAACTTGAATTTATACTTACTGGGAGTAATTAACTCAATAAATGATTAACTCAACTTGCATCTAAATATTGTTTGCATGCTGGGAGTAATTATTTCTGTTCACAAAGTAGGTGTGATTTAGTTACAATACCAGAATATTTCTTTCAGTTCAACTGATGAGATACTCATAGACTAGTGTACTCCTTTTTGCATTGTTTCAGGGCTGCTAGCAAGTCGATGTGTTACTCCTTTTCTTGCAGGATACTTCAACTGCTCATTTTATTGTGCTACTGCTTATTTTATTGTGCCAAAGTACAATCTCAGACTAGATAACCGAATACATGTTACCACTAGCAGCCAATTTTTCTCCCTTATAAGACGTTCGAGCAGAGTTCAAAAACCATTGTCAGTAAAACTTGACAATACCTACATCTTCATTTTCTTCAGGTACTCCATTGTCTTCTTCAGGAGGTCCATTTTTTTCGGGAGGACTACAGTTCAGGTCCCGCTGCTACTATCTGGGGGACTTTAGTTGAAGCATTCATGAATTTGAGGAAGTTTTGACGTTGGTTCAGAACTGTGATAGGTGAGTACTGGTTCAGCGTATGAGACCCATTAAAATCTGAAACATTATTGTGGTTTGGTATCTTGGAAGGTTACTTAAATTTTAGTAAAAATAGTCAGTTGTTTAGAAATTGGTTATCTTCAGATCCATTATCTGTAAATCTTGCAATTTTTAGTGGACTAAATTAGCTCTAGTGGCTTGTTTTGTTTGTTCTTGAGTTTGTATCTCTGTTATTCCGGCACTTGTCCTGTATCTCTTCTTGGTAGATCAAACCAAGAACTAATGGGGTTATTTCTCTACATCAAATCAAGGCTGTCAATACCTGCCTTCGTTTCGATCAAACAGACGTTGCTGGACTTATCTGTATTCATGTGTAGTACTACATCGATGAGTGTGACTACTATAGCAAGCCGGCTGGCCGGGTGTACAACTTTGTGGTGTACAACTCCATGCAAACCGGTAGCTTCTCTATAGCTTCAGTTTTTGAGAGCACTATATCAACCCAATATCTTTTCAGAAGTGTGAATACATTCAATTCTGATTTTTTTAATTAGCCATAATGCCTAGGCACACTAGACTTTAATTCTGAAACTTGTCTATTTGTACAGAAACTTATAAGCTGATGCTGCTGGTGGATATATAGATCAACTAGGAGTAAGTAAACATGCAAGAAATTTTCCATGGCAATGTTATCTTCAGTTCAACACCATTATTTCCTTCACTAGTTTAGCCTCTTATAGGTGTTGTTTCTAATCAATCTAGAACTAGTAGGCCTACTGACCTTTTGAGCTTTATGTTTCTAGAACGAGAAGAGGAAATGATGAAGCACCGAAGCATTTACAAATTTCTGAAGTTGCTGGATGCTAACATGAAGCTTTTATGTTGATGGATGCTATTCTAGTTCCTATTCGCTGAAACACACGCTGGGATTCTGTAGTTTCGAATTCTCTGTATTCAGTTCTGTAATTAATGCAAATAGTGCAAACGATGGAACTTTAGTGATGTTTTGAATGTATTAAAATGAATGCTACGTTTTTTGTAGAATCATAAGCTATTCATCATTATGTATATATGAATTGTACCTACAATTGAATGCTACATCTATTGCAAAAACATGCATTCAAATGTTTGTAGAGGCACATTATTTATAATGCCTAGAATTGTTTTTTGAGGCATTATGAGGCATTATTGTATAATGCCTCAAATTATTTTTTGAGGCACTTTGGAAAATTGCCAACAAAAATATTTGCAGGCATTGCTCAAATAGAGCCTCAAATAATATTCTAAGGCGATTTTTAAAGTGCCTTAAAAAATCCATGTTTAAAGGCATTTTTAAAAGTGTCTTAAAAATCTATCTTTTAAGGCAGTTTTACAAAGTGCCTTAATTGATTTTTCCCTACCCCATTTGATGTGGCATTTTTTTTAATGCCTTCAAATATCTTTTAAGGCATTTTTGGTATTTTTAAGGCATATTTTTGTGCCCCTAATAATCCACCATCGTATAGTGAAAAGGATCTTAACTACAGAACGAAGGAACGAGGTCCCTCTCCCGAGGATTTGGTCACCGCTACCTCCTGTGTCACCGCTACCTCCTGTGTCATACAGGAAGAGATGCTGAAACGGTCGTGCCCATCGCATAGTGGCAATTGTCATGCCACCCACGGTTCCTCCACAGTAAGAAGGTATGGCTATACCCAACACTTTTAGGGATGGTATAAGAAAAGGTGACGGGTAATTCGGTATTTTTTGCGAGCGGATGAGATTTCTTGCCGTCAAGTTTAGTAATGGTAGATCCCGTACCAACAAATAAGGATGTACAAAATCTGAAACCGGTCAAATCAGCCAAACCGGCTACTTACGCCCTAATTCATTTTCCTTCACAAATGAAATCTAAACTTTAGAACAAGCTAAATTGTTAAGAGATGGGTGGCGAAAAACGCTTCGTCAATTATTATTGCTCTCTTCAACCTAAATTAGTTGACTTGGTTTTGTCTAGATTCGGACGTATTTAGCACTAAAATAAATCTAGATATATCCAAATTTATACAAATTTTAGTAAAATAATTTTGGTCCAAGAAAGTAGGATTTTTATCTCTCAATCATAGTTTTAAAGCCGTCATTATATCGTCACTAACAACGACATAAAGTCTGGCAAACCATTTTAGACCAAGACGCACTAGTAGAAAATAGGCTTTCGATTCGGTGCTAAACCCGACACCAGTCCGTTTTGTTACGGGCCGGGACTAGTGCGAGCACTAGTCTCGGTTCATACCTTTATCAACGGCTAGGAACCTGGGGAAGTACTAATTTCGGACAGATTTAGACCTCTAGTCCCGATCCGTAATATGGTCCGGGACAAGAGACCTCGAGCCTGCTACACTGTACGGGAATAATTAGTCCCTATCCATATCACAGCTCGGGACTAGTTGTAATTTCTAGTCCCGGCTCGTATCACGGATCAGGACTGTTAGCTTTTCTATACAATCCGGCTTCGTCCATGCCCGAGCCATGGCCATTTTTCCTCTCGAGCAAGCTGAGTTCATGCCTTTTTTTCAGAAAATTGTTAAGATTTGGTGGCAACCCCTAAATCCATGGTTTTTTAAAAGGTTAGGAACTTCATCCTTCATATCTCATTGTTAGTTTAGCTTACTGCGATAGAAGTAGAGATGGATTTACATGCTCTAGAAGTAGAGGGTTTTTAGATATGTAATTTTAAGAAAATTTTAGTTAGGCAAAAAGTTACTGAAAATTAAAATGTGTAATTTTATAGTTTTAGAGCTCAGTATTAAATAAGGTTTTCATTGCTAGGACAATAATTAAAAACTCCACATTTTTTATGTTAACTATTTCCTCCAATTCAAAAATTAGTACATGTAATTTTTTCAAAATTCAAATTTAATGCTCTAGAAACTCATATTATAATTTGTATTAAATTCGTCACTGATCTCTATTCGACAACACTCTCTACCACAGCAGTGGGGACTATAAAGGTAGCAGTCGGCCGGCGTCCGTAGAAGACAACAAGATGCAAAATTCTGAAGTGCTGAGCCTGGTGGTGATAGCAACATGCAGGATTCGTGGATATGTCGCGATGGATGGCGGAAAAATGCGTCATCAATTATTATTATTTTTTCTAATCTAAATTAGTTGACTTGATTTTGTCTAAATTCGGTTGTATCTCTAGCACTAACACTAGTAGAAATTAAACCCGGGCGCTAAATAGAGTTTGTTTTTCGCGTCCGTACAGTCCTCCGCAGGAAAAATTAGACGTGCCCTTATATTAAGTGATTTAGTTATTATAAATTTAACAAATATAAATTTCAACATAATTTACAAAAAATGTTATAAAAATTCAAATGGCCATAACTTTTGTATACCATGTAAAAAAAGTACAACCTATCAAAACGTGCAGAAAAAATTATTTCAGAAATTAAATTATTTTAGTATTTTTATGTCATATTTGAATTCCTCGCATTTTTCTGATAATAATGGATATATTATTTGTTAAATTTCGATTTACAGATTTGAAGATATTGTCTATGTCATATTAAATGAATAAATGGCAAAAATGAATAAAATATTAATTTAATTAGTTTTTACTTTCATTAGAATAAAATGTTATTATTAATTATTTATTGTTGTTTACTAAAAATAGTTGTTCTTAATTTAAAAAAATAAAAACGTGTCACATATCGATATGAGTTAATAAGATTGATATACTAGTCTTGACAACAAGATATAATGGTCCTTCGCGCAGGTGGGAGAGATGGAATGAAAAAGTTAAGCATGCTGGGGGTGGAGTAGTGCTAGGATGGGTGACCGGATGGGAAGTTTGACTGTAAGTACGATTTGAACTAAGATTAAGTATAATTAGTGTTAAAAATGAGAGATGTGGGAGATTAACGAGTCAAATAATTCAAAGGATTAAGAAAAAATTGAAAAAAAAATCAAATTTTTTTAAAAAAAAACTTTTAGTCCCGGTTCGTATTACAAACCGGGACTAAAGGTCCTGCACACTCGACGCGCCCGGTGAGTGCCTTTAGTTCCGGTTTGTGACCGAACCGGGACTAAAGGGGTAGGCCTTTAGTCCCGATTTCTTTGTCCCGGTTAGGAAACCGGGACTAAAGGCCTTTACAAACCGGGACCGATGGCACGTTTTCCACTAGTGTAAAATAAGTTTAGATATATTTGAATCTAGATAAATTTGAGCCAAATAATTTGGGTCAAGGGAGTAGGATTTTTATCTCTCAGCCATAGTTTTAAAGCCGTCCTTATATCGTCGGTAACGACTAAAGTCTGTCAAGCCGTTGCAGACCAAGCCGTCGGGCCTCGCAATATGCTTGCTGAACTTTACTGTACTAGTCAGAGGGCAACCTTCTTTTAGTTTTTATTTGTTCTATATGAGGCTAGGATCGTCTGTGCCTTTTTCCTACGTGTTGGCGAAGGGTTCTGCACTTATACAAGGTTAGGTTCTGTGCACTGATTTAAGATTTGCAGTCATAGTAATCTAGTGATATTATTTAATATGTTGCATACTAAGTTCAGCTGCTGTCTTACTATAAGTTTTCCTCGTCATTCGCCGCAAGTGTTATAAAGTTATGAAGGAGGTCAGTCGCCATAAAACACATTAGCTAGGCCTTTAAAACTATGCCCTCAACACCAAAATATTAGTTTGGGGGTTTTCTTTCACGATAAGGGCTCGGTGCCGAGGTGGATCGATTCGAATGTAGATGTGAGGGTCAGAATTTTCTAATCAACCAACCACAGCCATCCTAAGTAAATGTCAATGCCCACTCGATTCGGTCTAAGCCTCATTGATCCACAACTATCTCCATTTTAGTGTCATTCTCCAACTAACTCGGCAAAAGCTCTAGCATTAACCTAAGGTGTTTGATGGGATGTATCAGGTTTTTTACAATGCACGTTAACTTATCACATTATCATAGGAGATAAATATCTAAGAGACAAGATCTGCAATGCATTGTATCTGAGGAATTGTATGTTAATTTAATTCGTTTGCTCTCGCAGATGATTGGGCTGTCAACTCTTTTGCATCTATGATCACGTGCACGGATTGTATCTTATTTAAAATACAAAATAACCTATTTCTCTCTTCCTTATTTGATGATGACACATCGGTATTTTTCCTTCTATACAAAACAGACCCCCGTTGTGAAAGGCCTACATAATATTCAGAAAAGTAGCTACTTCTCCGTTCAGGTTTTTATCAGTCCTTCGTGTGTACCTGGATCGTTAGTTTGACTAACCTAATACGAGGCATACATTACAAAATATATATTATTAGAAAATTTGGATGTTGTATTTTTCTAATGATATATAATTGTTGTGTTTTATGATTTATGAATTCTTATTTATACTATGAGTAACAGACTTGTGGCATGCAGATGTTACTAGTCTATATTATCATATTCATAGTGGATAGTACTAACTTATATCTATTATCATTTATTAGATAGTAAGACTCATCTTGTCTTAGGGTGTGTTATGTTTTGGTAACACATAACTAGTTATCACAAGTCTCTCTTGATATACCATGTAATTAAAACGACTAGTTAATTAAAACCGTATGTAGTAGTTGCATTGTACTAGTACCACTTATGTTATTGTTCAAATTACTTAAATCTGAATACTAGTTGGATAGGGTTAATTAATTACCTTGGAGAAGGCGCAGAGAGATTGACCATTGGAGAAGCGTGCAAGCTCCGACACTTTGTATGGGTACCGCGTGCACAAAATTGCAGGCCGTAACTGCTGCGCGGACACTATGATTCGGCTGCCATTGTAGTTGTTCGGCATGTACATTTTGATGGCGTCCCACTCATCCATAGTTGATATTCCTTGAATGACGAGAAGATACCTCTTCGAGTTGACTTGTTGCATGAGCTCAGCTTTGCTACCTGCAGCTGCTAGTTGGCTTCTAGCGGATAAGCTGGAGCAGAACTGAGCAATCAAGCTATTAAGGAACTCTTCTATGTTGAAAGAACCAGCTGTGAGCTTGACCCAGGCACAACACTCGAATTCGCCGTGGATCTTGGGGTCATTGTAGGCCTCCCTGATGATGCATGACAGCTCCGAACGGTGAAGATCAGCACCAGTACTACGGCTTCCCGGCCACAGCGACACCACTTGGAGCTCATTGCCGTCATCACACAGCAGATGTTTGAGACAGGTGTTGGTGCCGTGAAGCTTACCGGCGGCATGCCATACCTCCTTCAGGATGTGGAAGGCTGCTGCCGACGATGACGATGATGCAGTGGCGGTAGCTAGTGCCGGCAGCATTTCTTGCTGATACGCCATGGTTGTGGAGTCGGTCATGACGTTGTAGCGCGTGTTCCTCAGGCTTACATCCACCACCCTGGCCTTGAGCCGCTTTATCTCGGCAACAGCCTCGTCCAAGGGCAGCGGTGGCGCCCCTTCCTTGCAGCATGATGGCAGCACGCGCCACAGCCAGTTTGTCCACGGAGGCGAGTCGAGGTGCACAATGAACTCGACACAGTCCTCAACGTCGAAGGCCAGGTCGCGGAGCTGCTTCACCCACATCCTTACCACTTGGTTCTTGGCAGCACGGTCCGCAGTGTTGGCTCCTCTAAGAAAGGATTGCATCATTTGGAACTCGCCGGTGATGAACTGCAGGTCTTCTTGCACCCGCTCCTTGATATCCACCTCCTCCTCGATCGCCGACTTGACCCTGCTTACCGTCCCCGCCACTGCCGAATTGGTCAAGCCGAGCGCAAACTCCGCCATTTCTGGTTGCTTTCTCTCTCCCTCGGCTCCAAGCCAAAACACTGCTGGCTTGGCTGCTTGTTGTGTACTGAGTTGTGTTCACGGTAGAAGCTTGAAGATCTGCAGAAAATAATGAAGATGATTTCAAATTATACGAGTGGTAGATGAAATGCTTCAAATATATATATATATATATATATATATATATATATATATATATATATATATATATATATATATATACGGCTCTTGTAAAGTGATTCTTTCTCTTGTGAAGGTTTGATGATCCCTTTAAATATGAAACTGGAACCATCTCACCTTTCTCGACCTGTCGACCAGCGGAAGTACAAGAGCAATAGGAATATTTAGCAAAGAGAAAATAGCAAACCCTAGATCGACGACCCTTAAAAGGACTGAATCACACCAATGGCACTCTCCCAAACAAACATAACATGTGGAAGAAAGGGAGAAGGGACGGAACCTGTTGTATGTGCGAGACAGAAGTCATGGGATCAAGCAGGCACTCCAACGAAATCGAGGGAGAAATTGGGATCGGGCAGGAGATATATAAGTTGTGGAGATGGGGAGAGAGAGGAGCTATATGTGATCAGGGAGAGATCCGCTGCAACAAGACGACCAAAAATCTATGTACTCCCTCTGTTTTATAATATAAGATTTCTAGTTTTATAAAAATAATGTATCTAGACGTCTTTTAGTGTATAGGTTTGAAGAGGTTCACTTTAAATATACACACTAAAAAAATGTCTATACACATTATCTTTACAAAACTAAAACATCTTATATTTTAAAATAATGAATGGAGTACTTAATAATGCAGATACCACATGATTGGCTATCAACTGTATGGGACCTGCCCGTATCGTAGCCGTTGGTAGAGACAACTAAGACAGAGAAGCGCGCAAATGCTACTACCGCATCAAACCCAGGTGCAGTAAAAAAGTTTTTAGCAACCATAATTCTTCATCTAGGATTTTTCTGGGGGTGAAAATTTATACTGGTAAACTTGGTTCACAACATTGTCTTTGAACTGCAACAAATCGGTCAGTTTTAACAGGAAAGAAGTTTTAGTTTCTACAGGGAGCAGCACTTGCACTTGTACATGAGTTGTAGATTCGGTTTTTACAGATTACTCCTTTTTTAGGAGAAACATTTGGATAAAACCCCACTGCATTTTATATAAATGAAGGTTATTATATTCTGGAATGCTGCTATATTTATGCGATCATATGGATATTAGAATGAGACTTTGCCTGCATGCAAGGGACGGGAGCTATTAGCTTCTCATCGTACGTACTGTCGAAGGTGATGTGTTTTCAAGCTGCGCATGATCCCAACATCCCAGTCAAACCGAGTACAAAACAACGTTAAGTGGCTGGCCGGCCGATCAAATAATGCGGAGACAAAACTGAGTGATTCTACTATAGCTCACCAATGCGCCCACTACCATTGGTCTCGCCGCTCGTCCTCCTACTGTCAATTGTCAAAGGTGATGTGTTGTCAAGCTGCGCGTGATCCCAACATCTCAGCTGGTAGTACCCCTAGAAATCTTTGCTCCTTTTGTGTCTCTTGTTCGTGTATTGCTTAGAATCTTGATAATATTGTAGTAGCTTTGGGAAAGAGGGAGAATGAAGTTCATGTTTTTTCTTTCAGCAGTATAAAATGTGTCACACACTTAGAGTACTAGAATACATTTCGTAAGTAGTAGAACCAAGATTTTTTTTTGTGTTGAAACATATTTTCTAATTTTTTGGGGACACATATTATATGCAATATGATGTTCAAAGTTGCATCATCAATGCCATTTCTCACTATACACCATCATGTATTTCAAAATGGAGATAGAACACCATGAATTTCATAATTGGGGTCGCAACGAGAGGAAGAAAGAACTAAACAAGATAAAAAAAATAGTAGTATGCTTACAGAGCAAGTAAAATAATGTAGGTACTCCTCTGATACTTTCTTATTAGAAAAATAATTGCTACCTACCGTGTGAGAAATATTTATTTAGCCAACTGATGTACTACGACAGATTTATTTCACCTGCCGATAGATCCAAACTTTGGACAAACAAACTATCGACACATACATCTCAATAATGCAGAGGGTTAGACATGGATGAGACCTCACATTTATTTGTCCACATGGCCTTGTCTGTTTAATTATTAAAGAAGACCTGGGACTTTAGACAACGAAGAGTGTCTGACCCCAACATCTCAATAACAGAGACCATAAGATTTATTCTTCCATGTATGCATGGTAGGCATAAATATTTAAGACGATGCGACTGGCCAACTAATCAAATTATTAACATAGCATCTATCTATCTATCTATACTACTACCTCTATCCCAGTTTATAAGACTTACGCGTATACCTAGATCGTCCGCATGAGCTATATAATATAAATTATATAATATAAAAATTATATCATTAGAAAATATAGCATCTGAAGTTTTTAATAATATAGTTTTTATCTTATGTATCTCATGCTAAATTGGTTAATTTGTCGATCTAGAAATACGCGTAAGTCTTATAAACTGAGACGGAGGGAGTAAAAACAATATAAGGGTGTTTTTCGAGGCACTACGTTGATCTACATTATCAAAATTATTTAAAATAGTTGGATCTAATACCGATGGCTAAGATCTATCTATTATATACTAAAAGCAATATAAGGCTGTTTTTCGAGACATCACGTTGATCCATATCATCTAAATTAATTTAAATTGTTAGATATATAATTAATAGCTATAATTTAATTAGAGTTTTAGACTACGTAACAGATTATACGTGACAGGCTTGTCATCGGCCGTGTATTTGGTGAAGCCCGTGTCAAGTTTTTTTTAGAGGAAACCGTTTCAAGTTGAAGTCGTGGCAGGAGGCAATGTCAGACCAAAAAACAGTCAGGCCTCATTCGTTTATTCCATCCGAGGCCTGGATTGGCTTGGATTGCAGCCCAAACCCGGCAATCCAGCCCTTCTAGGTAAATTTTCCAGCCCAGCAATATTTTGGTGTTGCTTATCCTTCTTTCCATATCAATCCTTATCATCCCTATTGAATTTTATTCTTATATCTGTTGTTCTTCAATGTGGAGTAATCCACTATTGGTTCACAAATTCATAACCTATCAATTCTTGATCTATTAAATCTTGTCCTTATCATAGCATTCACTTAAAGTCCTTTAGAGAAAGAAGTAAGAAGAGTTAGATGGTAATGCTAGTTACAGATACCATCTATAGGATGGGAGTGTTGGAAGAGAATAAGATCAATATAATAGTTGATGGAGTTAACTCACTCCTGAAATAAAAGAAGAGTTATATGCAATATATAATTATATGGTGATAAATAAGATTACAAGGAAGAATATTGAAGATTGTTACCAAGGAGAAATCCTATTGGATCAGGTAGGTTTAGTCAAAGAATAGTACCTTATACTCAGTAGAGATACTAAGAAGATAATTTCAATACAACTATAATGTTGTATTAATGAAGCCTTGATTAGCCAACTAGAAACCTAAACCATAAGTGATCAAAGGATTATAATGATCATGCTTTAGTCACCAAGATTGAATGCTTATATCATGTATAAGTGATATTGGTGGATAGAACATGATTGAACCCTAGTATAGTTATGTTATTATAGGTTAGCCATGACAAGTCACCATGATATGATGTAAAGTTTGTATAAAATATACTGGAGTTAAGTAGATATAAGACAGTATAATTAAGCTGAAGCTAGAGTAGCATGGAGTTATTGAAGTAGTCTTATTCCTCTTAAAAGAAAAGTAAGCTTTTGAGCAAAGTAGTTTGATATATACATCTACTAGAGTAATATTAGTGGTGGATGATTAAGGAAGAGTATGAAAGGAGTCAGAAGTAACTACTTGTTGGGTTGGAGGTTATCAGCATCAGAGCAGTTGATATAACCAAGTATGGATATGAGGAGATTATGAAAGCTTTAGTGTCATGCTCATTGGACTTATAAATGGATTTAGAAGAATAAAAGGTGGATAAGAATATCTTTGTGAAGTAAAGCTCATCATGTTAACACATGATGGTGGATAGGCAGAAGTAGTATATGTAGGAAAGGAATTCCTTAATTAGAAGTCCAGGATTGTGAATTATGGAAGATAGAAATTCTTGGTAAACACTAAACCCTAAATCTTTAACCAAACATAATATCCATTTCATCTGATTGATCTATCATTTTATTTCCACAAAGCTTTGTAGGAATATTTTCCTATAGCAAATCACCCAAGCATATTTTGACACTTTCAAACCTCTAAATCATGTGTACCACATAATTGGAAATTACTATAAACCATTATGCCCAATATTATATCCATATATTAATCACACTTAAGCAAGTAATGAACAACTAGTTACAGAAAACAACTATGCATATTTTAAATAAGAAGGGTGGTTAAGATTCAGCTGTTAGTAGATTTTGAATAATAGAATTCACCATTTTGAGAACCCTAATAATTAAATCCTCTTATATAATAATAAATATGGATACATGCTTTGCAGCTATCTTAAACCATTATCATTACCTTTATTAAGAGGAAATAAAAATCATTCTATAAGGGTATAATATAATTAACAAATCCCTAAAACCCTAACTCATGTATTAGTTATAATAAAATATATACTTTGCTATTTCCTAAATTCATGGGAATAATATTAATCATATTAATTCCCTAGAACTCTATTTATCATCTAAAAATGAAGGATCACCACATAAAAATTCCTTTAATAATAAAAGTTAATGAGAATCAAATCCCATGAGTTAAAAGTAATGCATTCTTTAATAAGTTTATAAATAAATAAGAAAATATCATATAATAAATCCATGGTTTATTATAGAAAGAAATTCAATAACAAAGGCCTTTCCAAAATATAAAAAAGGGTTCATATAAAGGAAATAAAGAAAACATAACAATGTGTAATAAAAGTTTACTAAATGATACTAAATACATTTCAATATTGTTACAATTATTTAACAAATAAATTATGTAAAGAAAGATTCCAAAACAAATGAACAATACAAATATGAAAAAATGAAACAGAAAAATAGAAAATAAACATAAATAAAGAAAAATAGAGGAACCAGTTCTGGACTGATGCCCATCTCTCCTTTTACTTGTCTATCGCCCCACGAGCACCCCGCAATAGACACATTTTGGCCCAACAATGAGCCCAGCTCATCCACACAGTGAATGACGAGTGGGACCAGATGAAGGACTGTGGGTTGAGCTTAAAATTTGCTAGGGGTTTTCTGCAAAAAATGTGCATCGTCGTCTTCCTCCAGCTGGAAGCATCTCGGTGGTGATGCCGAGGCCATCCGCCGTCGTCCTTGCATCAAGATACACGCCGCTGTCACCCTCAGGGGATAAGGAGGCCGCGACGACGTCCCTGCTCATCCTTATCTCCTCACAATCTCTCTCTCGATCTTTCTTCCTCTTCCGCATGAACCCGAACCCTAGTGATACGTCCAAAACGTATCTACTTTCTCGAACACTTTGCTATTGTTTTTACTCTATACTTGTGTGATTTGGATACAACTAACATGGACTGACACCTTGGTGTCTTGTTTTTGTGCAGAAAATTAACTATCAGAAAAAATCCCGAAAAATATGCCAAAAACTATTTTCACCAGAAGATCCACAGAGCCAGAAGGGGAGACAGAGAGGGGGCCTGGGGGCCCAGACCCACCCCAGGCACAGGCCCACCTAACCCCGCGCCTGGAGGGGGTGAGGCCACCCCAGGCATCTCCTCGGCCTCCCTCTGTGCCTATAAGTTGCCTTCTGACCTAAAAACTCAGGGGGTTTGATAGTTTTCCAGAAAGAGTTCCGCTCCGTCGCCACCACGAGAAACCAAGATTCAGATCCAGAAACTCCGTTCTGGCACCCTGCCGGGACGGGAAATTTGGAGAGGATCATCGCCATCGTCATCACCAACGCATCTCCATCAACCACCGATGTTTCCCTCATCCATGAGTGAGTAATCCCCCGATGTAGGCTTGGGGATGGTAGGTATTGGATGAGTTCTATCATGTAATCGAATAAGATCTGTTAGGGGCATAGTGCCTAGTATCTCTATTAGTGCTATTTGACTTTGTTGCAACTTGTTGTGCTTAATTCTTGTCACTAGGGCCCGAGTTCCATGATCTCAGATCTAAACTTATTATTGAATCATTATGATAGTATTGTTTGTGATCTTATCTGCAAGTTGTGTACACATATCATTGTTCGGATCTAAAGGCCCCAAAGTGACAATAATTGGGAAAACCGGAGGGGATGGCTGTGGTGTGGGCATCACATGTGTTCACGGAGTGTTAATGCTTTGCTCCTATGCTATATTAAAAGGAGCACCTTAATTGTCAGTAGTTCCCTAGAGGCCCCGCTGCCACGGGCTGGCTGGACAGAAGATGTTGTGCAAGTTCTCATTGCGAGCATGTATGACTATATTTGGAGCACATGCCTAGGATTGTTTAGTACTTGGATGCTTATTATTATTTATCTGCAATGCCCTAGTTCTTTGAAGTTACATGTTTAGACTCGTCCATGCAACGCCCGTCCATCCATCCCTATGCCTACCGCACTCGAATCCTACTATTACCGTTACTGTTACTATTGCTCATGTTTCACTGTTGTTGTTACTGCTGCTGTTGCTACTGATAAAATTCTGTGAGCAAGAACTATTTCCAGGTGCAGCTGAACTGACAACTCAGTTGTTAAGGCTTGCAAGTATTCTTTGGCTCCCCTTGTGTCGAATCAATAAATTGGGTAATACTACCCGCAAAGACTGTTGCGATCCCCTACACTTGTGGGTCATCAAGACTATTGAGGTACTCTTGAGGTACACTCTCTCCAATTTAATGAAGGTGATATTCCTTATGGTAAGTCTCCTGATCAATGCTTAGAGGAACTTGACACATTTATTGTTAAACAAGGTAATTTTAATAAACACGTTCAGAATCATTTATTGGAAAACTCTAGAGCTATCCATGAGTTGAAAGATATTGTGGAAAGAACTTCTAATGATATTAAAATGCTTTGTAAACACTTTCAAATGGTTCAAACCCAACTTGATCAACTTTCTAAGGTGCAAAAGGATATGCTAGTTAATGCTTTAGGAAATAAACATGCTTATGGAATTAGAACTAGGAGTGGTGCAGCTACTCAAGATCCTTTATATCCTGAAGGACACCCTAAAAGAATAGAGCGGGATTCCCAACAAGGTGAGGATAGTGGTAGTCCTCGTAAGAGGAAGAAAAATAAACACACTAAGAACACTAGGTACACAAAAGAAGGTTTTTTTGATAATAAACATGGTAAAGAGAGAGAACCTTGGGTGTGCACAAACCTATGCCTTTTCCAGGTACACAAGTCAAAGGAGGAAGAACACTACAACAAGTTTTGTGAGTGGATGAAACCTTTATTTTTGCAAATTACTTGGACTTATGCTATTAAATTGCCTCCTTATTCAAAGTATATGAAGGATATTTTCTCTAATAAAAGGAAGATTCCTAATGAGGATATTTCTACTTTGCTTGCTAATTACTCCTTCAATGGTAAGGTTCCAAAGAAACTTGGTGATCCAGGTATACCAACTATTCCTTGCTCCATTAAGAATAATTATGTTAGAACTGCTTTATGTGATTTGGGAGCTGGAGTTAGTGTTATGCCTTTTTCTCTCTATAAGAGACTCCAGCTAGAAAAGTTGATACCAACTGATATATCTTTGCAAATGGATGATAAGTCAACTACTATTCCTGTTGGTATATGTGAGGATTTTCCTGTTCAATTTGCTCATAATTGCATGGTCTTAACCGATTTTGTTGTGCTTAAAATGCCTGAAAATGATAATATGTCTATTATTCTTGGGAGACCTTTTCTTAATACTGCAGGTGCTGTCATCAATTGCAATCAAGGAAAAGTAACATTCAATATTAATGACAAAGAGCACACTGTCTATTTCCCCAAGAAGTTTGTTAGAAGCTATCGCCTGAATTCTATTGAAAATATTGAAGCATCAAGGTTGGAGAAATATATTGTCCCATTCCACAAGAAAATATTGAAACTATTATGTTTGGGACCATTGATATCAAGTATGAGGTAACATAATCACCTTGTGGAATACAAAGTTTTGTCTCATTTAAGATTGTTTTGGTAACAAGACTTGATCAACCTTGTTAACAAAAGGATTTTAATGAACAAAATAATGCTTCCACTGTGGTTATACTTGCTTTCTTTTTTCCTTTCTCCTTCCTAGTCTTTTCTTTAGCTATAGTTTTGCTAGTTGTTTGCTTGTTTGAGTTTCTTAGAGCTCCTGTAGTTTGGATTTTGGTTTGCTTTTGCTTCTTCTGAAAAAATTGTTTCTGCGAGAAAATCAATTTCCATACCCTAAAAATTGGCCAAAAATAAAGTTTCCCGAAAAATCCCAGAAAATTCAAAATATTTTTTTCCTCGAAAAAAGGGGCAGAGTGGCACCTGAGATGACCCAGGGGGCCACCCCTAGGCCCCACACCTGTGGTAGGCCCGGGCCCACCACTAGTGGCGCCTAGGGGGGGGTCTGGCCCACCTGGGCCCCTCGAGGCTGCCTCCTCAAAGACACCTTCTTTCTCTCTCCCAAAAAACACCGGAAAACTTTCTCAAGCTCGAGTTCTTGCTGTTGTTGCTCGCGCTTTTCGATCTCCTTGTTCAGCCCATCTCAAGTGCTGATTTTTGGAGGGTTTGATCCTTGGTATGTGCCTCCTCCACTTGTCCAATTAGATTTGTGATTGGTAGATTGTATCTTGGGTATTTTGCTACTGTAGGTGACAGGTTGTTTGAGCTTGCATGCTTGTTCTATGCTTAGAAACTTTGTTTTTATGCATGTGTATTCCTCTAGCAAGTTCCTATAGTAGTTTCTCATCATTTATCAACTTAGAAATCACTGGTTTGATGGTTGTTTAAAATTTCAGCAAAGGTAAGTCATGGACCACCACACCTTTGGTGACATTTTTGAGAGTGATGCACCTAGAAGAGCAAGGCTCCCAAGGTCATATACAAGATCAAGACCCTCATACAATGAGGATCTCATCACTCCGCGGTTTGGTGACGAGGGGGGTGAAGGGGATGCGCGCCCCTCCACCTTTCCTTGTCAAACTTTCTTGCGAGCTGCTGGGATTCCTAATGATTTCATGGCTTTGATTGAGAGGGATGGTCTAACAAGTTTCATGCAGGATGAGAATGCACAATATGCTTCACTTACTAAAACATTTGTGGAAAGTTTCTCCTTCACCAATAGTTTGTTCAATTCTTCTGTGTCTTTCAGACTTTATGGCAGGGCTCATTCTATGACATTGAAGAATTTTTGCAAGGCCTTGGGACTTGGTACAAAGGGGTCATCAAAGAAGATTACAGCTCTTCCCGCTGATTTGCTGGAACTATACCGAGGAATAACCAATGATGATGACCGCAGAGCTCAGCGAGGGAAGATAAAGAACATTCAACTTCCAGCCATCAGGTACTTCACCTACTATATTACCACCAGTGTTCTTGGTAGGGAGAACACTAGTAATATATCCAACTATCAAGTGGCCTTCTTAGATGCCGCGCTCTATGGTGAGGATAAGTATAATCTTGGTTCCCTCATTGCTCGTCGTTTAGCTGCTAGGGGACCCATTTATGGGGGAACTATTGCTACTCGTATCGCTGCTGCCTTGGGCATCGCTGTTGATCCACATGATACAGTTTTGGCTCCTCAGAGACTTGATCTTGCTGCCATGAAGGCGCACCACTTTGTCACCTCTAGCTCTACTCTTGAGAACTTTGGTTTATAGAATTTTGTTTACTGACAGGGAAGAGAGAGAGATCCCTCTACCCCAAACCACTTTGTTCAGTATTTCTCAGGGACCTTGGTCATGCTCGAAGGCGTAGATGGATGAGTTGCTGAGTTCTCTTAACTTCCACTAGCACTATCAGGGGGGAGCGCCCGCTTATGACCCTGATGTACACTACACAGGGGAGGCTTCGAGCTCGTACCAGGACGAGGGAGCTTCCTCGACATACTATGGAGGTGCATCTACTTGGGCGCCATGGGATTGAGCCCCGCTTAGGCCAAAAGCCTAAGCTTGGGGGGAGTTCTTCGCAGGGTTCAGCCGTTCTCAGTGGATATTGGTTTTCATGTTAATTATTCAAGTCACACAAGTGAAGGGCAATAATGAAGATTAAGACAACTCGAGGTGTGGTAAGAGGCTGGTAACAAACTCTATTTGTTTCATTTTTCTACATATACTCATCATTGTGAGCATGCTTAGCCTGTTTGTGTAAGGTGTATGTCATTATGGATGCTTAGTAGTTCTTGCTTGTCTATGATTAGCTCCAGCTTGCTGGTAGTTTGTAGCATGTCATATGAATGTTTGCTTGTATTGTTTTATTCATACTTGGGTATGACATTGTGGTATCCTCCTCTGACTGTTCATGTGAATCGACTTGGCACATGCTCACGCATGCATATGACTAATCAATAGTCAGTAAGCCTCAATGATTTATTTTGCCTCAGAGTTCTTGTATCACTTTCATGCCATAGGTAGTCCTTTTTTGTTGCAAGCATGATTATGACAGCTATTGCTCTCTCATTTTTCGCTCCCTCTCTATTGCTAGCCTTCACTTGCACTGAGTATGTGCTCTACCTGTGTTTCCAACTCCCCAAAGCCAATATTGCCAGCTGTGTCCACCATACCTACCTATTAGCATCATTTGCTATTTCAGTGCATATTCCATATGCCTTGTTTTCTTCCAAAATAAAATGTTTGTCTGTTTTGAGAAAGTTAGTTAGTAAAGCTCTCACGAACTTGATGGAACACTTTATTCCTTGCGCTTAATAGTCTTGAACCATTGTGACTAGTCCATGTGAAGGGAATATGCCCTGAGAGGCAATAATAAAGTGTTTATTATGTGTATTCCAAGTATATGATAGATGTTTATTTTGCATGCTATAATTGTATTAATACAGAAATGTGAATACATGTGTGTTTAATAAACAAACAAAAAGTTCCTAGTTATGCCTCTCTCATAAACTAGCTCGTTGATTAACAAGATGATCAAGGTTTCCTGATCATAGACATTGGATGTTGTTAATAACGGGATCACAACATTAGTGTAATGGTATGATGAACATTCATCCGAAGTATAGCATTACGATCAAAGTCATTGAGTTTATATTTCTATAACAACTTACGAAGTGATCCTAATCCTTAGACCATGAGATCATGTCAATCACTAACACCGTAAGAGTTTCTTGATAACATCAAATGTCACACCATAATAGGGTGATTATAAAGATGGGTTCAGGACTAATAAAGTGTTATGTTGAGGCCCATGGATAGAGAGTAGAATTTGTTCATCCCGATGACGGATAGATATACTCTGGGCCCTCTCGGTGATATCACATTGGTTAGCTTGCAAGCAAGTGATTTGATCACTAGAATGTTATATCACGGGAACGAGAAAAGAGTGCATGTCAGTAACGAGATCAAACTAGGTATGGAGATACCGATGATCGAACCTCGGACATGTAATATATCACGAAACAAAGGGATTAAGATACTAGCATAAAAGGATCCGACGATCACAATAAAGTCATCGTTGAATGTGTGGGAGTCAGTATGGGTCTCCAGATCCCGCTTCTGATTACTGATCCGAGAGGGGTCTCGATCATGTCTGCATTATTCACGAACCGTAGGGTGACACACTTAAGAGACACCGACATCCAATTGGAGCAAAAGTTTCATGCCGAAAGAATAAACAAGCGCAGGAATTTATTTCACAAGATACCGAAACAGGTTTTCGGGTGAAATTGTATAAAGAGGTTATGCATGTAAAATATAATTCTATTAAGGGGTTATATGTGAATGTTTGTCATTAAAGTAATTGACAAAATTCTGAATAAATAAAAGAGTTTTATTTAATGAGAGTTTTCATTAAATTTGGTGTAAATTTAATAGCAAGTTTGAGTGGAGGGATTTGAATGGATTTTTGTGAGTGGAGTGTCCACCCACATGAATGAAGGAGGGGAGGGGCAGCCCCCATGGCCGGCGGCCACCCCCTTGGGTTCCCTCCCTCCTCCTATAAAAGGCACCCCTCTCCTCTCTCTCACTCACACCTCCTCGTGAAGGATCTCTCTCCCTCTCTAGAATTTATCCCCCATGGTCTCGGACTAGCGAGATACATGTTCCCGGTGGCTATTCGGCAAGAAAGAGTTGTGCTTCCGCTGCATCGCTGGAGCGAGGAGGCGGAGGTTGCTCGGTGCCTCGTGTGTGCGAGAACGGATGCGTTGCTGATTTGCGGCGCTAGGACTTCCTCTCGATCTTGAGATCGGCAAGAGATCGTCTACATCAACCACGAGTCGAACTCGTTAAGCTTTGTCGGTCTTCAAGGGTATGTTCTCTACGGATATACATCCGCCCGTTGTTTGTATCTAGTATATAGATCTTGGTACATAGTTCACATCATAGGAAATTTTTTGTTTTCTATGCTACGAACCCTACAGTGGTATCAGAGCCGGATCTATGCGTAGATGCTTTACATGGGTAGTACACATATGAGTATGTGCGCGATGATGATCATGTTGTTGCTCCTTAGTTGTAATTTTGGATATTGGTGTCATAGTTGGATGAAGTGGCCCGGACAAACTTTACATGTCCTCGCACATGAGACCTGTTCGACGCTTGACATGCAACTAGTTTGCATAAGTGGCTAGCGGGTGTCTGTCTCTCCTACTATAGTCAATATCTATTTTGCAACGAGTTGTCAACAATTTGGTTATCATCGTTGTGGTTCATGTTCGTAGGTATGAATGGTTCTATCTCGAAAGCCCTAAGCCACGTAAAAACTTGCAATGGATAAATTAGAGGCGTCTAATTTAGATTGTTGCTGGGCTAGTGTTATGATATGGTGATGTTGTAAGTAGAAGTATGTGTTGGAGATATGCCCTAGAGGCAATAATAAAAGCAGTTATTATTATATCTTTGTGTTTATGATAAATGTTTACATTCATGCTATAATAGTATTAATAGGAAACATTAATACTTGTGTGATTTGTAAACTAAATTAGAGTCCCTGGTAAAGCCTCTTTATAATACTAGCTTGTTGATTAATAGATGATCGTGGTTTCTCGATCATGAACATTGAGATGTTGTTAATAACAAGAGCATATCATTAGGAGAATGGTATGATGGACATACTCCTATAGATAAGCGTAGCATAAAGATCAAGTCATTTTAATAGTTCGTTTGCTATAAGCTTTCTGATACATAGTAACCTAATTCCTTCGACCATGAGATCATGCTAATCACCATCACCGGAAGGATGCTTTGATGACATCAAACACCACACCGTAACTGGGTGGCTATAAAGGTGGCATTGAGTGTTCGGAGAGTATGGGTTGAGACACATGGATCAAGAGTGGGATTTGTCCATCCATATGATGGATAGATATACTCTGGGCCCTCTCGGTGGAATGTCATCCAATTGGCTTGCAAGCATGTGACTGGCTCACAAGGGATCACATATCATGGGAATGAGAAAAGAGTACTTATCGGTAACGAGGTTGAACTAGGTATGCAGAGATACCGATGATCAAAACCTCGGATAAGTAAACTATCGTGAGACAAAGGGAAATTGGTATCGTATGTAAGTGGTTCATTCGATCGCAAAGTAATCGTTGAAATATGTGGGAGCCATATGAATTTCCAGATTCCTCTATTGGTTATTGATCGGAGAAGTGTCTCGATCATGTCCTCATAATTCACGAACCGTAGGGAGACACACTTAAGGATTCGATGTTGTTTAGTAGATATGGAATGTTAGTAGGGATACCGAATGTTATTCGGAGTCTCGGATGGGATCTGGGATATCACGAGGAGATCCGGAATGGTCAGGAGAATAAGATTCATATAAGGAAAGTCCTATTTCGGAGTTCAGGAAAGTTTCCGATGATTTCATCGGAGAGGTTTTAGAAGGGTCTAGAAGGTTCACCGGTCCGGAAGGAGAATGGTCCATGAATGTGTCATGGGTATGTGGAATGATTGGATCATGTCCAAGGTCACTTGGTGTTGGCATATGAGAGAGAGAAATTAAGCTCTAAATTGAAAGTCAAAGGGAAGTTTGAAAAGTCAAACTGGAATAATGGTTTCCTAGTGGGAGAAGAAACAAGTCCTTCTCTCAATCCAACTTGGGTTTGGGTTTGGATTCAAACCCACCCCTCCCAAGGCTGCCCCCCTCTCATAAATAGAGGGGGAGGGCTGACCCAACAGAACACACAAGTTCCAAGCCCTCTCCACCCGAGCCCGCCGCCGCCGACCCGCCGCCGCCGCTCGCCGCCGCCCTAGCCACCATCGACACCTCCTCCTCCTCCCGGATTTCTAAACCCTAATCCACCATAACTCGCATCCGGCTTAGGCGAAGCCCTGCTGGATCTTCCCTCTACTTCCGACACCACGCCGTCGTGCTGCCGGAATCACGAGGGGAGAACTACAACCTCCGCTGCCTGCTGGAACAAGGGAGTGGAAGGTCTTCATCAAGTACCGAACGTGTGACCAACTGCGGAAGCGCTGCCGGAACGCAGCGCCGGAAGGATCGTCTACGCGATCTT
Organism: Avena sativa; assembly: GCA_916181665.1. NCBI lineage: Eukaryota > Viridiplantae > Streptophyta > Magnoliopsida > Poales > Poaceae > Avena > Avena sativa. Next base: position 435,510,247 of record OV702280.1, read on the forward strand.
GAGATCGGCAAGTGTACAACTACATCACCCACGAGAATCTGCTCTCGTTAACCGCTTTGGAATCTTCGAGGGTGAGTGCTTCTATCGACTCGTTGCTACAATCTAGTAGATAGATCTTGGATTGTTTGTGTGCATGCGGTAGAAATTTTTTGTTTTCCATGCTACGAACCCCTATAGTGGTATCAGAGCCGTGTCTATATGTAGATCTGTTGCACGAGTAGAACATAATGGTCATTGTGGGTGGTGGTGCTTTTATTATCAATTGCTTTTTGTGTACTTTGCATCTTGCGGTATGATGGGATGAAGCGGCCCAGGCTAACCTTACATGACATCGTTCATGAGACTTGCTCCACGCTCAACATGGAACTTGTATTGCATAAGTGGCTTTGCGGGTGTCTGTCTCTCCCATTATAGTATAGATCCAATTTAGAACGAGCACTTGATAGTTCAAGCATCAACGTTGTGGTTCTTGTTCGTAAGTTAGAACGACACTTATTGAAAGCCCCAAACCACATAAAATATGCAAAGAAAATTAGAGGCGTCTAACTTTGTTTTGCAGGGGTGTGCCGTTATGTGATATGGCCATGATTGTGATTATATATGATGTATGCAATGTTCCTTATTGTAAGTTGGCAACCGGCAGGAGCCATATGGTTGTCCTTTAAATTCCATTAAGACCTGCGTGTCTATTCAAAGTAGTTGTAATAGTTGAAGCTGGTGGAAGACAATCATGAAACGACGCCATTGACCTTGATGCCTTACCGGTGATGATGGAGATCATGTTCGTGCTTGAAGATGGAGATCGGAAGCACAAGAAGAGAGGCCATATCATATCACATATTATGAATTGCATGTGATGTTAATCCTTTATGCATCTTGTATTGCTTAGTTTGCGACGGTAGCATTATAAGATGATCCCTCAAGCACAAAAATTTCAAGTTTTAAAGTGTTCATCCTTAGTAAGCACCTTTGCTAAAGCTCGTTGTTTTGAAGCACCATGTGATGATCGGGTGTGTTAGATTCTACAGGTGTATACAACATGAGCAAGCCAGGTTTGCTCATGTGGAAGCTAAGGTTTGATCTTGACGAGCCTAGCATGTATAGACATGGTCTCGGAATACGGATCATCGAAAGGTAAAGCATGAGTCATATAGTAGATATGATGAACATGTTGATTGTTCGTCATTGAATCTACATCAACTCTCGTGATGATCGGTTTTGATGTGGTGGATTTGGTTCGTGTGATCACTAAAACAATGTGAGGGATATTGTTTTGAGTGGGAGTTCACCTAGATTAATTTAACTATTAATTAGAACTCAATTTGTCATAAACTTAGTATAAACTATTGCAAATATGTTGTAGATCAATGGCGGCCCCTACCATCAATTTTAATGCATTCCTAGAGAAAGAAAAGTTGAAAAACAATGGAAGCAACTTCGCGGATTGGTTTCGCAATTTCAGGATTATCCTCAATGCTGGTAATTTGACCTATGTGCTGGATGCACCGCTGGGTGACCCGCCTGTAGCTACTACTACCGATGAAGTAAAGAATGTTTACATCACTCGGAAGAATCAGTACTCCACAGTTCAGTGTGCTATTTTGTATGGTTTGGAATCGGAGCTTCAGAAAAGGTTTGAGAACCATGACCCACATGATATTGTCCGTGAACTCAAAATGATATTTGAGGCTCATGCGGCAGTTGAGAGTTATGAGGCTTCTGAAAAGTTCTTTAACTGCAAGATGGAAGAGGTCAGCTCCGTCAGTGAGCACGTGCTTAAGATGTCTGGGCACGCAAATAAACTCCAAAGTTTAGGTATAGTGATTCCTAATTCTTTGGAGATTCACCATGTCCTCCAATCACTGCCACCAAGTTACAAGAACTTTGTGATGAACTACAATATGAAAAACATGGACAAGACGTTGCCAGAACTCTTCTCCATGTTGAAATCTGCAGAAGTGGAGATCAAGAAAGAGCACCAAGTGTTGTTGGTCAATAAGACCACCAAATTCAAGAAGCAAGGAAAGTCTAAGAAAAAGGGAAACTTCAAGAAGGGCGGTAAGAAAGTTTCCGTGCCGGCGAAGAAGACCAAGGCTGGTCCTAAGCCTGATACTGAGTGCTTTTACTGCAAGGGAGAAGGTCACTGGAAGCGGAATTGCCCAAAGTACTTGGCGGATTTGAAGAACGACAACATCAAGAAGAAAGGTATATCCGATATACATGTTATTGATGTGTATCTCACTCGTACTCGTAGTAGTGCCTAGGTATTTGATACTGGTTCGGTTGCTCATATTTGTAACTCGAAACAGATACTGCAGAATAAACGGAAGCTAGCGAAGAACATGGTGACGATGCGCGTAGGAAATGGATCAAAGGTTGATGTGATCGTGGTCGGCACGCTACCTCTTCATCTACCATCGGGATTAGTTTTATACTTAAATAATTGTTATTTGGTGCCTGCGCTGAGCATGAACATTATATCTGGATCATGTTTATTGCGAGACGGTTACTTGTTTAAGTCCGAGAATAATGGTTGTTCAATTTATATGAGTAATATGTTTTATGCACATGCACCTTTGATAGATGTTCTATTCTTATTGAATCTCGATTGTGGAAATACACACATTAATAACATTGAAGCTAAACGTTTGAAATTGAGCGATAACTCGACCTATATGTGGCACTGTCTTCTTGGTCATATTGGAGTGAAGCGTATGAAGAAACTCCATTCCGATGGACTTCTTGAATCACTTGATTTTGAATCACTTGAAAGATGCGAAGCATGTCTGATGGGTAAAATGACTAAGACTCCATTTTCTGGTGTGATGGAGCGAGCTACGGACTTATTGGAAATCATACATACCGATGTGTGTGGTCCAATGAGTGTAGCATCGCGCGGTGGTTATCGTTATGTTCTTACCCTCACGGATGACTTGAGTAGATATGGGTATATCTATTTCATGAAACATAAGTCCGAAACTTTCGAGAAGTTTAAGGAATTTCAAAGTGATGTAGAGAATCAACGTAACAAGAAGATTAAATTTCTGCGATCTGATCGTGGAGGTGAATATCTAAGTTCCGAGTTTGGCGAGAATTTGAAGAAATGCGGAATACTTTCACAATTTACACCGCCGGGAACACCACAACGTAATGGTGTGTCCAAACGTCGTAATCGAACTCTCTTAGATATGGTTCGTTCTATGATGTCACTTACATATTTACCGATATCGTTTTGGGGTTATGCATTAGAAACAGCCGCATTCACTTTAAATAGGGCACCATCTAAATCGACATCGTATGAATTATGGTTTGGAAAGAAACCTAAATTGTCGTTCCTTAAAGTTTGGGGTTGCGAAACTTATGTAAAGAAGTTACAGCCGGACAAGCTTGAACCCAAAGCGGAAAAATGCGTCTTCATAGGATACCCGAAGGAAACTATTGGGTATACCTTCTATCATAGATCCGAGGGCAAAATCTTCGTTGCCAAGAATGGATCCTTTCTAGAGAAGGAATTTCTCTCGCAAGAAGTGACTGGAAGGAAAGTAGGACTCGACGAGGTTGTTGAACCTTCTCTCGAACTTGCGAGTAGCGCAGCACCGGAAGTAGTTCCTGTGGAGCCTACACCAATAAGAGAGGAAGCTAATGATGTTGATCATGAAACTTCGATTGAAGTTACTATGGAACCTCGCAGGTCAACGATAACTCGTACCACTCCTGATTGGTATGATCCCGTTATGAGTATCATGTTGGTGGATAACACCGATGACCCTGCGACATATGAGGAAGCAATGATGAGCCTAGATTCCAATAAATGGCAAGAAGCCATGAAATCCGAGATTGGATCCATGTACGAAAACCAAGTATGGACTTTGGTGGACTTACCGGATGGCCGGAAGGCTGTCGAGAACAAATGGATTTTCAAGAAGAAAACATATGCTGATGGTAATGTTACTGTCTATAAAGCTTGACATGTCGCAAAAGGGTTTCGACAAATTCAAGGAGTTGACTACGATGAGACTTTCTCACCAGTAGCGAAGCTAAATTCTGTAAGGATTATGTTAGCGATCGCTGCATATTATGGATATGAGATATGGCAGATGGATGCCAAAACGGCGTTCCTCAATGGAGACATTGATGAAGAGTTGTATATGATGCAACCCAAAGGTTTTGTCGATCCTAAAGATGCTAACAAGGTATGCAAACTTCAACGGTCCATATATGGATTGAAGCAAGCATCCCGAAGTTGGAATCAACGTTTTGATAAGGTAATCAAAAGCTTTGGTTTTATACAAACTTATGGAGAAGCTTGTATTTACAAGAAAGTGAGTGGGATCTCTGTAGCATTCTTAATACTATATGTAGATGTCATATTGTTGATTGGGAGTGATGTAGACCTTCTTAATAGTGTCAAGGATTATTTGAATAATATTTTTTCAATGAAGGATCTTGGTGAAGCAGCTTACATATTAGGCATAAAGATTTATAGAGATAGATCGAGACGCCTAATATCATTGTCACAAAGTACATATTTGGACAAAGTTCTAAAGAGGTTTGGAATGGAAGATAGCAAGAAAGGGTTCTTGCCCATGTTGCCCAATACGACCTTGAGTAAAACTCAAAGTCCTGCAACGACAGAAGATAGAGAAAGGATGAGTAAGACTCCCTATGCCTTAGCCATAGGATCTCTTATGTATGCCATGCTATGTACTAGACCCGACATTGCATATGCTATTAGTTTGACTAGCAGATATTAAAGTGATCCAGGAGTGGATCATTGGACAGCGGTCAAAAACATCCTTAAGTACTTGAGAAGAACTAAGTATATGGTTCTTTCTTATGGAGGTGACGAACAACTCGTTGTTAATGGTTACACATATGCTAGTTAGAACACCGATCCGGATGATTCTAAATCTCAATCTGGATACGTATTTACTTTGAATGGTGCAGCAGTTAGCTGGAGGAGTGCAAAGCAAAGCGTTGTGGCGAGATCTTCAACTAAATCGGAATACATAGCTGCTTCGGAGGCTTCACAAGAGGCGATATGGATGAAGGAGTTCATTACAGAGCTCGGTGTGGTTCCAAGTGCGCTGGACCTAATGTCTATCTACTGTGATAACATGGGCGCCATAGCCAATGCGTAAGAACCAAGGTCACACAAGATGCTGAAGCACATCAAGCTACATTTTCACGCTATTCAAGAACATGTCCAAGATGGTGACATAAAGATTTGCAAAGTACACAAAGATCTGAATTTGGCGGATCCATTGACTAAACCTCTCCCGAGGACAAAACATGACCAGCACCAAACCGCCATGGTTGTTCGGTATATTACCATGTAATCTAGATTAGTTGACTCTAGTGCAAGTGGGAGACTGTTGGAGATATGCCCTAGAGGCAATAATAAAAGCAGTTATTATTATATCTTTGTGTTTATGATAAATGTTTACATTCATGCTATAATAGTATTAATAGGAAACATTAATACTTGTGTGATTTGTAAACTAAATTAGAGTCCCTGGTAAAGCCTCTTTATAATACTAGCTTGTTGATTAATAGATGATCGTGGTTTCTCGATCATGAACATTGAGATGTTGTTAATAACAAGAGCATATCATTAGGAGAATGGTATGATGGACATACTCCTATAGATAAGCGTAGCATAAAGATCAAGTCATTTTAATAGTTCGTTTGCTATAAGCTTTCTGATACATAGTAACCTAATTCCTTCGACCATGAGATCATGCTAATCACCATCACCGGAAGGATGCTTTGATGACATCAAACACCACACCGTAACTGGGTGGCTATAAAGGTGGCATTGAGTGTTCGGAGAGTATGGGTTGAGACACATGGATCAAGAGTGGGATTTGTCCATCCATATGATGGATAGATATACTCTAGGCCCTCTCGATGGAATGTCATCCAATTGGCTTGCAAGCATGTGACTGGCTCACAAGGGATCACATATCATGGGAATGAGAAAAGAGTACTTATCGGTAACGAGGTTGAACTAGGTATGCAGAGATACCGATGATCAAAACCTCGGATAAGTAAACTATCGTGAGACAAAGGGAAATTGGTATCGTATGTAAGTGGTTCATTCGATCGCAAAGTAATCGTTGAAATATGTGGGAGCCATATGAATTTCCAGATTCCTCTATTGGTTATTGATCGGAGAAGTGTCTCGATCATGTCCTCATAATTCACGAACCGTAGGGAGACACACTTAAGGATTCGATGTTGTTTAGTAGATATGGAATGTTAGTAGGGATACCTAATGTTATTCGGAGTCTCGGATGGGATCTGGGATATCACGAGGAGATCCGGAATGGTCAGGAGAATAAGATTCATATAAGGAAAGTCCTATTTCGGAGTTCAGGAAAGTTTCCGATGATTTCATCGGAGAGGTTTTAGAAGGGTCTAGAAGGTTCACCGGTCCGGAAGGAGAATGGTCCATGAATGTGTCATGGGTATGTGGAATGATTGGATCATGTCCAAGGTCACTTGGTGTTGGCATATGAGAGAGAGAAATTAAGCTCTAAATTGAAAGTCAAACGGAAGTTTGAAAAGTCAAACTAGAATAATGGTTTCCTAGTGGGAGAAGAAACAAGTCCTTCTCTCAATCCAACTTGGGTTTGGGTTTGGATTCAAACCCACCCGTCCCAACGCTGCCCCCCTCTCATAAATAAAGGGGGAGGGCTGCCCCAATAGAACACACAAGTTCCAAGCCCTCTCCACCCGAGCCCGCCGTCGCCTCGCGCCACCGCCGGTCCGTCACCGCAGCACTAGCCGCCGCCGACACCTCCTCCTCCCGGATTTCTAAACCCTAGATTTCCGGGAAACCCTAATCCACCATAACTCGCATCCGGCTTAGGCGAAGCCCTGCAGGATCTTCCCTCTACTTCCGACACCACACCGTCGTGCTGCCGGAATCACGAGGGGAGAACTACAACCTCCGCTGCCTGCTGGAACAAGGGAGAGGAAGGTCTTCATCGAGTACCGAACGTGTGACCAACTGCGGAAGCGCTGCCGGAACACAACGCCGGAAGGATCGTCCACGCGATCTTGAGATCGGCAAGTGTATGACTACATCACCCACGAGAATCTGCTCTCGTTAACCGCTTTGGAATCTTCGAGGGTGAGTTCTTCTATCGACTCGTTGCTACAATCTAGTAGATAGATCTTGGCTTGTTTGTGTGCATGCGGTAGAATTTTTTTGTTTTCCATGCTACGAACCCCTACAGTATGAGATGATACTCTTACAACACACATAACGTGTAGGTTCCATAGAACTTGGCCTTACACATAAAGGTATGATAGTGATCATATCACGGTGCACATGATAGAGATGATATGCAGGAACCATATCATTTTACTAATAAACATGTGATGTTTGATAGCATCTTATATTGATTGTTTGGCGTTTTATTATCATAATAAGATGATCCCTCATTTAAATATCAAGATAAGAATGTGTTCTTCTTTTAGTATGCACCGATTATGTTTTCGTCGCTCCAAGACATCACGTGATGATCGGGTGTTCTTGGATCCACGACCATATTTCGGGTGTAAGACAGTTACACACGCGAATACTAAGGTTCTTACTTGTCAAGCCTAGCATGTACAGACATGGCCTCGAAACACGGACCGAAAGGTTAAGAATGAGTCATATAGTAGATATGATGCCCATTTGATGCTCGCCTTTGAAGCTATACCGACTCATTTGATGATCGGACTTGGTGTACTGGATTTGGTTCATGTAATCACCAAAAGGACACGAGGGATGTCGTTTTTGAGTGGGAGTTCATTCGTAATATGGATTAGTTGAACTCAATATATCATAAACTTAGTCTAAACTTTACAAATTCTTTTGTAGATGGCACCACCTGCTTTTAATTTTAATGTGTTCATGGAGAAAGAGAAACTTGCAACGAACGGTAGCAACTTTACCGAATGGGCCATGAATTTGAGGATTCTCCTCTCTGCTGCACAAAAGCAATATGTGCTAGAAGCACCGCTAGGCCCCCCACCTTTTGAGGATGCCCCTGACGAGGAGAAGAATGTCTATCAGACTCGTCAGGAGGACCACAACTTAGTTCATTGCGGCATATTGTATGGGCTAGAGCCGGAACTTAGAAAGCGTTTCGAAAACGGCAATGCATTTGATACAATGGGTGAGTTGAAAATAATTTTCGACACACATGCTGCTGTAGAGAGCTACAATGCTTCAGAAAAGTTCTTTAGCTACATGATGGAAGAGCACAACTCCGTTAGTGAGCATGTACTCAAGATGTCGGGTTACGCCGATAAGCTTGTGTCCTTGGGAATATCGATTCCCATTGACTTAGGCACCCATCGTGTTCTGCAGTCTCTGCCACCTAGCTATAAGAGCTTTGTGATGAACTATAATATGCAAGGCATGAAGAAGTCTCTCCCCGAGCTTGTGTTAGTGCTTAAAACTGCATAAGTGGAGATAAAAAAGGAACATCAAGTGTTGATGATCAATAAGAACATTGGTTTCAAGAAAGACAAGAAGGGAAAACGGAAGGGAAGTAAGGGCGACAAGCCGGTGGCCGTGCCTGAAAAGAAACCCCCAGTTGGACCTAAGTCTGATACCGAGTGTTACTATTGTAAGGGGACTGGCCACTGGAAGCGCAACTGCCCCAAGTATTTGGTAGACAAAAAGGCCGGCAAGGCAAACAAAGGTATATATGATATACATGTTATTGATGTGTACTTGACTAGTGCTCTCAGTAGAAACTGGGTATTTGATAACAGTTCAGTTGCTAATATTTGTAACTCGAATCAGGGGCTATGGAACAAGCGACCGCTAGCAAGGGGTGAGGTCAAGATGCGTGTCGGCAATGGATCAAGCGTTGATGTGATCGCCGTCGGAACGCTACCTCTCCACTTGCCATCGGGATTAGTAATAAACTTGAATAATTGTTATATGGTGCCTGCACTGGGCATGAACATTGTATCTGGATCGTGTTTGATGCGAAGTGGTTATTCATTTAAATCCGAGAACAATGGTTGTTCTATTTATATGAATGAAATCTTTTATGGTCATGCACCGATGATGAATGGTTTATTTCTATTAGATCTCTATGATAATGTTACACATATTCATAATGTTGATGCTAAAAGGATTAAACTTAATTATGATATATCCGCATATATGTGGCACTGCAGTCTAGGTCATATTGGCGTTAAACGCATGAAGAAGCTCCATTAGGATGGACTTTTAGAATCACTTGATTTTGAATCATTTGATACATGTGAGCCATGCCGATGACTAGAACGCCGTTTTCCGGTTCAATGGAACGGGCAACAAATTTATTGGAAATCATACATTTTGATGTATGTGGTCCAATGAGTGTGTCGGCGTGAGGTGGATATCGTTATTTTGTCACTTTCACCGATGATTTGAGTAGATACAGTTTTATCTATTTGATGAAACATAAGTCTGAAACCTTTGAAAAGTTCGAGGAATTTCAGAATGAAGTGGAGAATCATCGTAATAGAAAGATCAAATTTCTACGGTCCGACCGTGGAGGTGAGTATCTAAGTTACGAGTTTAGCACTCACATGAAAGAGTGTGGAATTGTTTCACAACTCACACCTGCTGGAACACCACAGAGAAATGGTGTGTCGGAATGTCGTAATCGTACTTTATTGGATATGGTTCGATCTATGATGTCGCTGACGTACTTGCCGTTATCATTTTGGGGTTATGCACTAGAAACTGCTGCTTTCACTTTAAATCGGGCACCATCTAAATCCGTTGAAAAGACACCGTATGAATTGTGGTTTGGAAACAAACCTAAGCTGTCATTTCTTAAAGTTTGGGGATGCGATGTTTATGTGAAGAAACTTCAACCGGATAAACTCGAACCCAAAGCGGAAAAATGCGTCTTCATAGGATACCCTAAGGAAACTATTGGGTATTCCTTCTATCACAGATCGGAGGGCAAAGTTTTTGTTGCCAAGAATGGATCCTTTCTAGAGAAAGAGTTTCTCGTGAAAGGTGTGAGTAGTCGGAAGGTAGAACTCAAAGAGGTTATTGAACCTTCTCTCCAAAGTATGGCGAGTAGCGCAGCGCCGGAAGTTGTTCCGGCGTTGGCTCCACCAGTTGAAGGGGTAACTAATGATAATGATCATGAAACTCCGAAAGAGAATACTACCGAACCTCGCAGGTCTAGCAGGACGCGTGTAGCTCCCGAGCTGTACGGAAATCCTATAATGAATTTCATGGTTGATGAAAATGATGACCCTGCGACGTATGAAGAAGCGATGATGAGCCCAGATTCCAACAAATGGTTAGAAGCCATGAATTCCGAGATGGAATCCATGTATGAAAATCAAGTTTGGAACTTGGTAGACTTACCTCACGACCGAAAGGCCGTGGAGAACAAATGGATTTTCAAAAGGAAAACTGATGCTGATGGTAATGTGACCGTCTATAAAGCTCGACTTGTCGCAAAAGGTTTTTGACAAAATTCAAGGAGTTCACTACGATGAGACATTCTCTCCCGTACCGATGCTAAAGTCAGTTAGGATTATGTTAGCAATTGCTGCATATTTCGATTATGAGATATGGTAGATGGATGTCAAAACCGCGTTTCTCAATGGTAATATCGAAGAAGAGTTGTATATGATACAACCAAAGGGTTTTTTGATCCTAAGGATGCTAACAAGGTGTGCAAGCTTCAACGATCCATCTATGGATTGAAGCAAGCATCACGAAGTTGGAATCTCCGCTTTGCTGAGGTGATCAAAGAGTTTGGATTTGTCCAAACTTATGGAGAAGCTTGTATTTACAAGAAAGTGAGTGGGAGCAATGTGGCATTTCTGATATCATATGTGGATGACATATTATTGATCGGAAATGATATAGATCTTTTAAACAATGTTAAAAGTTATCTAAACAGCAAATTTTCAATGAAGGACCTAGGTGAAGCGTCATACATATTAGACATAAATATCTGTAGAGATAGATATAGGCACCTAATAGGGCTATCGCAAAGTACATACCTTGATAAGATTTTAAAGAAGTTTAAAATGGACAGAAGTAAGAAGGGGTTCTTACCTATGTTGCAAGTCAAGACATTGAGTAAGACTCAAAGTACGGCTACGGCGGAAGAAAGAGAGATAATGGACAAAGTCCCCTATGCTTCAGCCATAGGCTCTATAATGTACGCCATGCTATGTACAAGACCGGATGTGGCACATGCTATTAGTTTGACTAGTAGGTACCAATCGGATCCAGGTTCAGAACACTGGATAGCGGTCAAGAATATCCTTAAGTACTTACGAAGAACTAAGGATATGTTTCCTGTGTACGGAGGTGAAGAAGAGATCGTTGCTAAGTTTTATGTTGACGCAAGCTTTGACACCGATCCGGATGACTCAAAGTCTCAATCCGGATACGTATTTCTCATGAATGGCGGAACGGTTAGTTGGAGGAGCTCCAAACAACCTGTGGTGGCGGGATCAACAACGGAGGCCGAATATGTTGCTACTTCGGAAGCGTCTCAGGAAGCGGTTTGGATGAAGGAGTTCATATCCAAACTAGGAGTGGTTGCAAACGTGTTGGACCCAATGGTGATCTATTGTGACAACAATGGTACCATTGCCAATGCCAAAGAGCCAAGGTCTCACAAGCATGTCAAGGATGTCAAGGATGGAGATATAAAGATTTGTAAAGTACACATGGATCTCAATGTAGCAGATCCGTTGACTAAAACTCTCCCTAGAGCAAAACATGATCAACACCAGAACTCAATGGGTGTTATATTCATCACTATGTAACTAGATTATTGTCTCTAGTGCAAGTGGGAGACTGAAGGGAATATGCCCTGAGAGGCAATAATAAAGTGTTTATTATGTGTATTACAAGTATATGATAAATGTTTATTTTGCATGCTATAATTGTATTAATACGGAAATGTTAATACATGTGTGTTTAATAAACAAACAGAAAGTTCCTAGTTATGCCTCTCTCATAAACTAGCTCGTTGATTAACAAGATGATCAAGGTTTCCTGATCATAGACATTGGATGTTGTTAATAACGGGATCACAACATTAGTGTAATGGTGTGATGCACATTCATCCGAAGTATAGCATTACGATGAAAGTCATTGAGTTTATATTGCTATAACAACTTACGAAGTGATCCTAATCCTTAGATGTAAGGTTCCCAACCTTTAATAAGGTAGAGATCCCTGTGTTTACAATGCTAGTCCCTGGATCAATAGCTAGCATCCACAGTTAAGATGTACTATCAAGAAACAAAGGTCATAATACAACTTTATAACCAGGAATAAAATAATTTATTACATCTTACATAGCTCATTTGGCTATCTCATTACAATGCAGCAGAGTATAACAATAGCATGGGGTCCTTCATCTTCAAAGTGCCACAGGCAGACATGTTGGTTGTAGACTTGTAATCCTAAATCAATAAACTTCTCTAACATCAAACAAACCTGCAACATAATAAGTTACAGCCACAAGGGTCAATACATTTGAATTGTATTGGCAAGTGATACTATGGTAGTATAATGGAGTCTATCATCTATATGCATTTGGCTAGGTGGAGCTTAGGCTTGCTTTGCTCAAAATAGATTTTCCTTATCATTTGAAAACACTAAGTTTTGTTTGACAAATTCTTTCCCAAGGCATCTCCCAATAGAAATTGGTGATCCTTCGACCCTTGTTCAACCACAAGTTTTTAACTTAGAAATTGGGATGAGGATATTCTTGATAGCTTCCATGTCTTGATGCTCAAATTGTCCTTTACCAGGGACATGGCTAAGTACTTAGATTTTACACTCTGCAGAGGTGGTGCACTTTGCCCACAAGACTTGGTTTCACCAAGGCAAGGTCTTTCAGAAGCCTTCCCTTAGACCAGAATGGATGCGTTCCAACCTATCATCCCCTACCACCAATTGTCCATTTGGCTAAGTTATTGCAACCTATATGATCCAGGCAGAGCCCATAATGCCAAGTGGCTGCACTTGAAGCTTCTCAACATTTGACATCTCAAATCTCTTTGTTCCTGGGTGGCCATCCACAAGTGAGATACATAAGGTAAACCATAGAAATGGGCCTTGTGAACCACTCAACACAAACCATTCCTTCCATTCCACCCAGGTGATTCATTCACTTAGTTGTTTTATTAAACAAAACACAAGTCCACAGACTTAGAAATATTCCATAGCATGAATATAATCCACCCTTGTTTTCTACTAGCTAAGCTAAGCATGATAGTAGTAGGAATCTTAACTTAGGAAATTCTACTAAGGTTTCATCTACTAGGATTTCCCATGGCATAGTTTACACTTAGCAAAATTCCATGCAAGTCCTACTTATAAATATCACTAATGCATAGTGAAAATAATGGGACAAAAGTATGAAGCATCACTTGCCTTTTTGGTAGAGAATATAAGTTCACTCCTTGTCTTTACAATGATCACACTCTTCAAATCACTAGAATTCAATCAAGCAAGGCACAATTTCAATCTACCATTCAAGCAAACAACACATAAAATGATAGAAACAAAACAATGCATGCAAGCATGCCAAACTTTGTTTTATTTACAAAATTGGTTTATAATTGGTTATAAACATACTAAAACACTAATTGGTCATTTTATAAAGTGGTAAAACTATTGGCAAAATATTTTACCTATAAACCATTTTTAAACCAAATCATTATTTTATGTGGTTGAAAATGTCTTTAGCAAAGTAATAATTTTTATAGGGTTCAACAAATACATTTTCAAATCATAAAACTTGGTGTTTGGGGTCAGAGAGTTTAAATCAAAACATTTTCCCAAAGATTTTCTCCCATAAGCATTTTTTAATAAATAAACATTATTTTTATTTGACTAGAATTGGTTTAAATCAAGAGTTTATTCTTTTGCTTCACCAAATATATTTTTGAAACCACAAATTGATTACTATGGTCATTAGGTTCAAAACAAACCATTTGTCAAAGGTTTTATCTCAAAAATCATTTTAGGACAATTTTTATATTCTAAACATGCCTACACAAGTTTCTGCAAAAACAATCAATTTAACAGAAGCATTTTACTAAACAAAGTGCATGGTCAGAAAGTATTTGTCTTGCTGATTCCATTGATATAAAATTTGCAAAATTTGGACGTGTGGTTTGAAAGTTATGAATTTTTCAAATTAGAACATCTAATAGATCAATTCTGTTTTTAATCAAACGAACATGGCCACGTGGCGTGTTACTACTCGTCGGTACCGTTTCGCGTCGATCAGTAATGTGAGGCGTTGGATCTAATGACGATCATGCGACACAGATCGATCAAAAACGGTTCGTTAAGTTAATCTAACACAGCCACATGATTAGCATCTAACGGCTCTCAACATTTTGACCAATAACCAGCGGTGCTGGCGGCAGCGACTGGCGGCGCGCGGTTAGACGGCGGTGGAGCTGGCGATGCAGGAAGTGAGAAGGGAAGAGGGATGGCTCACCTTGATCGCAGTGACGTGGGGAAGCTCAACGTGCTGGTTGTAGACGAAGGGGCGCTCGCATGTGCTAGCGATTGCTCGCCGGAGTTCGCAAAAGGCGTCAGGTGCTCTCTGTTGACGACGGGGCGAGGTTACGCGTCACCCTACGGCAAGTGGAAGGTACGGTTAGACGCGCACGGTACCAGGGAACATGCGAGCATCAACGATAAGCACTGGGGCGGTCCGAGCTTACTAGGAAATCTCGCCGGAGGAAATGGCAGGCGGTGGCGCTACTGGTCGTCGTCGTCGCCGACGCTGCAGAGAACGCGCAGGCGAGATGAGGGTGCAGAGGGATGTGCCAGGGTCTGGGGGTCACGCTTGGGTGCTCGAGGGGGCGAGGGGCAGCAGGGTTTGGCCGGAATTGCTGGTGAAGCTCGCCGGAGGCAGTGGCGTTCTTGGAGGAATTGGAGACAGCCTGGGGGCAGAGAGGGTCGGGCGAGAAAGGGGAAAGAGAGAGGGGAGGCAAGCGTTTATGTGTGCGTGTTTACTGTCATGGATTGATCACTCCATCAATCGGAATTAAGCCTCGAATCAAAGCGCAGAGAATGGTCGCGAGGTGAGGGGCGGGGTCAGCAGGGTGAGGAAGATGATTGCGTGGCGGTGGGGTCGTTTCGTCAGCGAGGAGAGACAGGGGAGGTGGGGTCCACGCGTCATAGACTTTGTGGGTTCTGTCTGCGGTGAAAAACGATTCACTCGGGGTGAGAGGGAGAGGTGGGCTGGTGTTGGGCTTAATGGGCTTGCTGGCCGGTTCCATTTTTTTTAATACTGAAACCTTTTTCTTTTTCTATTTCTAATTTCTGTTTTGGTTTTGTCTAAACAATTCAAACAACTATTGAATTTCAAAATTTCAACAAAACTTTGTGTGGATTTAAATGCTGATTAGTAATATAATCTGAAGTCAATTTGGAATAAAATTTTATTCTTTTTGGGGTTTTTTTAATTATTCAAAAGGCCCTTGTTTTAAATCAAATAAGATTTAATAATATTTTCAAACACCACTTAAATTCTTAAACCTTCCAAATCTTTTCAGTAGGTTTTTATTTGTTTAATAGGGTGTCAAATAATTCATCTTGAATTATTTGGAAAGTATTTAATATGATTCATAAATCATTTGAATTGGGTATTTGTTTTAATTTCCAATGGAATTAAATATAGTTTTAATTCCCTAAATTTTACTTGGAAGATTTCTTTTATTTAAGTTAATTAAACAAATTTTATTTCACTTGGGTAAATTCCAAAATACTATTTTCTCATGAATTATATAATTATTCTTATTAGAGATTTGTCTTTATTCCAATAGGATTTGGTTCAAGCCATTTTATTTTATTTTGGATATTCTTTATCCAATATTTTATTTGGATTTGGATTATAATCATTCCATTTGTTTTGGATTTAGTTGGATTCAAATATTAACCAAAGTTTGTTCCAGATGGGATTTTAAAGTTTCCATTTAAAAACAAAAGTTTCTTTTCACCCTAAATTTCAACAATTGTTTATTTTGTTTATTTATTTTTCACATTACAAGATTTGGAAAATCTTGGGATGTGACAGGCTACCACCCTTAAAATAAATCTCGTCCCGAGATTTGGGGAGGCTAGGGGTTACAAGTTGGCTCAAAGCAACTAGGGTACTACCATCCTTAAAAATTTTCCAACTAGATTACATCTTGGTTTGCTTGGGATCTTGTTGAAATCTCTCTGGACAAACATCTGCATAGTGTCCTTTGTTTCCACACTTGAAACATGTGACAAGGCTGAGATCCTTCATAGGCTTTATCTTGTGCTTCATCTTTTCTGGACAATTGCTTACATAATGTCCTTGGTTGGCCAGTTCCTTCTTCGCGCGGCGTGTCGCAGCAAGCCGGTCAGCTGACTCACGCTGCAGACCCTGCACACAATTCAAACAGTTAATCAAAGCGGAATCCAAAGTGCCCCACTCGCTGAAATTCAGCGAGTACGCACTCGGGGACTGGCAATCAAAAAAATCCTAAGTGTCCACCCACTGAAATTCAGCGAGTACGCACTCGGGGACTGGCAATCAAAAAATCCTAAGTGCCCACCCGCTGAAATTCAGCGAGTACGCACTCGGGGACTGGCAATCAAAAAAATTCTAAGTGCCCACCCGCTGAAATTCAGCGAGTACGCACTCAGGGACTGACAATCAAAAAATCCTAAGTGCCCACCCGCTGAAATTCAGCGAGTGCGCACTCGGGGACTGGACGCGAAAAATAACAACAAGATACTAAAAGAATCAGACGGCTGCAACACACCGGCCTGATCCTCGGGGACTGGACATACCTGGATGGCTGCGCCAAGCATGCCATGAAGTTGTACCGCATCCACGAACGCGAGGAGAGCCGGCGTGTGCCCACGATGCTGCTCGACCTCCGTATCAGCGACCCCAGGTGCACGGCTCGAGGGCGAGGTCCCACTCGCTGTAGCCGCTCTGGCCATGAAGCGCGGGAACGTTGCGATGGAGGCACCGGCACCAAAGGAGGCCGGCTCGGCCACCCCAGTCGAGGGAGCACCCTCTTTCGCGGGTAAGGCCGCCTCCGTTGCGGGTTCACTCGGCGCGATCGCCGTGTCGTCGGAGATCGTGACGACATCGTCGCCCTTGGACTTCTTGGTGCTATCCGTGGGGACGACGACTTCGTCCGCCTTCCTCTTCCGGGAGGGATCCTCCTCGTTGACGACGGGTGGCACCTTAGCCACGGTCGGATGGCCTATCTTCTTCGCTCCGGTCCTACAAATTGATTGCGTGAGCAAGATAATCCAAGTACAATGAAAGATGAAAGAAGGTGAGCAAACTCACTTGGCGACTGGAATGAAGCGTAGCCCCGTGCGGATGCCGGCCGGCTTCTCCAGTTCGGGGCCCAGTCGGCGACTGAGGCCCATTTTCAAGACGTCGTGTGCCCAAGACACGGATGGTTTCTTCGTCGTTGAGGCTGCGACAGGAGCCTCTGAGACATCTTCAGCGGGAGCTTCCCTGCGAGGTGAAGCCGCCGCGACCGGAGCGCCCCCCAGTCCAGAGACTGGGGCGAATGGCGGAGGTATCGAGGCCAGTAGCACCTCGCTCAGGACAGTGGCCGTGTCCAGCGCGGTTACCACCGGCGGCGCCTCGCCCTTGGCCAGGCTGGTGGCGTCAGAGCTGCTCGCCGAGTGCGGCGGGGAGGCAGGTCTCACCGGCTTCGTCTTCTTCTTCGGAGGGGCCTTCGCCTCCTTCTCCTTCTTCTTCTTCTTCGACGGAGTAGCTGAAGGGAATATGCCCTGAGAGGCAATAATAAAGTGTTTATTATGTGTATTCCAAGTATATGATAGATGTTTATTTTGCATGCTATAATTGTATTAATACGGAAACGATAATACATGTGTGTTTAATAAACAAACAGAAAGTTCCTAGTTATGCCTCTCTCATAAACTAGCTCGTTGATTAACAAGATGATCAAGGTTTCCTGATCATGGACATTGGATGTTGTTAATAACGGGATCACAACATTAGTGTAATGGTGTGATGAACATTCATCCGAAGTATAGCATTACGATCAAAGTCATTGAGTTTATATTGCTATAACAACTTACGAAGTGATCCTAATCCTTAGACCATGAGATCATGTCAATCACTAACACCGGAAGAGTTTCTTGATAACATCAAACGTCACACCGTAACAGGGTGATTATAAAGATGGATTCAGAACTAATAAAGTGTTATGTTGAGGCTCATGGATCGAGAGTGGAATTTGTTCATCCCGATGACGGATAGATATACTCTGGGCCCTCTCGGTGATATCACATTGATTAGCTTGCAAGCAAGTGATTTGATCACTAGAATGTTATATCACAGGAACGAGAAAAGAGTGCATGTCGGTAACGAGATCAAACTAGGTATGGAGATACCGATGATCGAATCTCGGACATGTAATATATCGTGAAACAAAGGGATTAAGATATACTAGCGTAAAAGGTTCCGACGATCACAAGAAAGTCATCGTTGAATGTGTGGGAGTCAGTATGGGTCTCCAGATCCCGCTTCTGATTATTGATCCGAGAGGGGTCTCGATCATGTCCGCATTATTTACGAACCGTAGGGTGACACACTTAAGAGACACCGACATCCAATTGGAGCAAATGTTTCATGCCGAAAGAATGAACAAGCGCAGGAATTTATTTCACTAGATACCGAAACAGGTTTTCGGGTGAAATTGCATAAAGTGGTTATGCATGTGAAATAGAATTCTAGCAAGGGGTTATTTGTGAATGTTTGTCATTAAAGTAATTGACAAAATTCTGAATAAAATAAAAGAGTTTTATTTAATGAGAGTTTGCATTAAATTTGGTGGAAATTTAATGGGAATTTGAGTGGACTTTTGAGTGGAGGGAATTTAAAGGAGATTTGTGAGTGGAGTGTCCACCCACATGAATAGGGGAGGGCAAGGGGGCAGCCCCATGCGCCGGCCACCCCCTTGGGGTTCCCCCCCCCTCCTCCTATAAAAGGATCCCCCCTCCTCACTTGTCTCTCACACCTCCTCGTGAAGGATCTCTCTCCCCCTCTAGAATTTATCCCCCATGGTCTCGGACTAGCGAGATACATGTTCCCGGTGGCTATTCGGCAAGAAAGAGTTGTGCTTCCGCTGCATCGCTGGAGCGAGGAGGCGGAGGTTGCTCGGTGCCTCGAACGTGTGTGCGAGCACGGATGCGCTGCTGATTTGCGGCGCTAGGACTTCCTCTCGATCTTGAGATCGGCAAGAGATCGTCTACATCAACCACGAGTTGAACTCGTTAAGCTTTGTCGGTCTTCAAGGGTATGTTCTCTACGGATATACATCCGCCCGTTGTTTGTATCTAGTAGATAGATCTTGGTATATAGTTCACGTCGTAGGAAAATTTTTGTTTTCTATGCTGCGAACCCTACAGTGGTATCAGAGCCGGATCTATGCGTAGATACTTTACACGGGTAGTACACATATGAGTATGTGGGCGATGATGATCATGTTGTTGCTCCTTTGTTGTAATTTTGGATATTGGTGGCATAGTGGGATGAAGCGGCCCGGACAAACTTTACATGTCCTCGCACATGAGACCTGTTCCACGCTTGACATGCAACTAGTTTGCATAAGTGGCTAGCGGGTGTCTGTCTCTCCTACTATAGTCAATATCTATTTTGCAAGCGAGTTGTCAACAATTTGATTATCCTCGTTGTGGTTCATGTTCGTAGGTAAGAACGGTTCTATCTCGAAAGCCCTAAGCCACGTAAAACTTGCAATGGATAAATTAGAGGCGTCTAGTTTAGATTGTTGCTGGGCTAGTGTTATGAATGGTAGTGTTGTAAGTAGAAGTATGAGATGATACTCTTACAACACACATAGCGTGTAAAATCCATAGTCCTTGGATTTACACATATAGGTATGATAGTGATCATACCACGATGCACATGATAGAGATCATCTGCGGGAACCATATAATTTCACTAATAAACATATGATGTTTGATAGCATCTTATATTGCTTGTTTAGCGCTTTGTTAGCATAATAAGATGATCCCTCATTTAAATATCAAGATAAGAATGTGTTCTTCCTTTAGTATGCACCGATTATGTTTTCGTCGCTCCAAGACATCACGTGATGATCGGGTGTTCTCGAATCCACGACCATATTTCGGGTGTAAAACAGTTGCACATGCGAATACTAAGGTTCTAACTTGGCGAGCCTAGCATGTACAGACATGGCCTCGGAACACGGACCGAAAGGTTAAGCATGAGTCATATAGTTGATATGATGCCCATTTGATGCTCGCCTTTGAAGCTATACCGACTCACGTGATGATCGGACTTGGTGTAGTGGATTTGGTTCATGTAATCACCAAAAAGGCACGAGGGATGTCGTTTTTGAGTGGGAGTTCATTCGTAATAAAGATTAGTTGAACTCAATCTATCATACACTTAGTCTAAACTTTACAAATTCTGTTGTAGATGGCACCACCTGCTTTTAATTTCAATGTGTTCATGGAGAAAGAGAAACTAGCAACGAACGGTAGCAACTTTACCGAATGGGCCATGAATTTGAGGATTCTCCTCTCTGCTGCACAAAAGCAATATGTGCTAGAAGCGCCGTTAGGCCCCCCCACCTTTTGATGATGCCCCTGACGAGGAGAAGAATGTCTATCAGACTCGTCAGGAGGACCACAACTTAGTTCATTGCGGCATATTGTATGGGCTAGAGCCGGAACTTCGAAAGTGTTTCGAAAACGGCAATGCATTTGATACAATGGGTGAGTTGAAAATGATTTTCGACACACATGCTGCTGTAGAGAGCTACAACGCTTCAGAAAAGTTCTTTAGCTGCATGATGGAAGAGCACAGCTCCGTTAGTGAGCATGTACTCAAGATGTCGGGTTACGCCGATAAGCTTGTGTCCTTGGGAATATCGATTCCCATTGACTTAGGCATCCATCGTGTTCTGCAGTCTCTGCCACCTAGCTATAAGAGCTTCGTGATGAACTATAATATGCAAGGCATGAAGAAGTCTCTCCCCGAGCTTCTGTCAATGCTTAAAACTGCAGAAGTGGAGATCAAAAAGGAACATCAAGTGTTGATGATCAATAGGAACACTGGTTTCAAGAAAGACAAGAAGGGAAAACGGAAGGGAAGTAAGGGCGGCAAGCCGGTTGCCGCGCCTGAAAAGAAACCCCGAGTTGGACCTAAGTCTGATTCCGAGTGCTACTATTGTAAGGGGACTGGCCACTGGAAGCACAACTGCCCCAAGTATCTGGCAGACAAGAAGGCCGGCAAGGCAAACAAAGGTATATATGATATACATGTTATTGATGTGTACTTGACTAGTGCTCGCAGTAGCACCTGGGTATTTGATACCGGTTCAGTTGCTAATATTTGTAACTCGAATCAGGGGCTGCGGAACAAGCGACCGCTAGCAAGGGGTGAGGTCAAGATGCGTGTCGGCAATGGATCAAGCGTTGATGTGATCGCCGTCGGAACGCTGCTTGTCCACTTGCCATCGGGATTAGTTATAAACTTAAATAAATGTTATCTGGTGCCTGCACTGAGCATGAACATTGTATCTGGATCGTGTTTGATGCGAAGTGGTTATTCATTTAAATCCGAGAACAATGGTTATTCCATTTATATGAATGAAATCTTTTATGGTCATGCACCGATGATGAATGGTTTATTTCTATTAGATCTCGATGATAATGTTACACATATTCATAATGTGGATGCTAAAAGGATTAAACTTAATGATGATATATCCGCATATATGTGGCACTGCCGTCTAGGTCATATTGGCGTTAAACGCATGAAGAAGCTCCATTCGGATGGACTTTTGGAATCACTTGATTATGAATCATTTGATACATGTGAGCCATGCCTTATGGGCAAGATGACTAGAACGCCGTTTTCCGGTTCAATGGAACGGGCGACAGATTTATTGGAAATCATACATTCTGATGTATGTGGTCCAATGAGTGTGTCGGCGCGAGGTGGATATCGTTATTTTGTTACTTTCACGGATGATTTGAGTAGATACGGTTATATATACTTGATGAAACACAAGTCTGAAACCTTTGAAAAGTTCAAGGAATTTCAGAATGAAGTGGAAAATCATCGTAATAGAAAGATCAAATTTCTACGGTCCGACCGTGGAGGTGAGTATCTAAGTTACGAGTTTAGCACTCACATGAAAGAGTGTGGAATTGTTTCACAACTCACACCTGCCGGAACACCACAGCGAAATGGTGTGTCGGAACGTCGTAATCGTACTTTATTAGATATGGTTCGATCTATGATGTCTCTGACGGACTTGCCGTTGTCATTTTGGGGTTATGCACTAGAAACTGCTGCATTCACTTTAAATCGGGCACCATCTAAATCCGTTGAAAAGACACCGTATGAATTGTGGTTTGGAAACAAACCTAAGCTGTCATTTCTTAAAGTTTGGGGATGCGATGTTTATGTGAAGAAACTTCAACCGGATAAACTCGAACCCAAAGCGGAAAAATGCGTCTTCATAGGATACCCTAAAGAAACTATTGGGTATTCCTTCTATCACAGATCCGAGGGCAAGGTTTTTGTTGCCAAGAATGGATCCTTTCTAGAGAAAGAGTTTCTCGCGAAAGGTGTGAGTAGTCGAAAGGTAGAACTCGAAGAGGTTGTGGAACCTTCTCTTCAAAGTATGGCGAGTAGCGCAGCGCCGGAAGTTGTTCCGGAGTTGGCTCCACCTGTTGAAGAGGGAACTAATGATAATGATCATGAAACTCCGAAAGAGAGTACTACCGAACCTCGCAGGTCAAACAGGACGCGTGCAGCTCCCGAGCTGTACGGAAATCCTGTCATGAATTTCATGGTTGATGAAAATGATGACCCTGTGACGTATGAAGAAGCGATGATGAGCCCGGATTCCAACAAATGGTTAGAAGCCATGAAATCCGAGATGGAATCCATGTATGAAAATCAAGTTTGGAACTTGGTGGAACTACCTCACGACCGAAAGGCCGTGGAGAACAAATGGATTTTCGAAAGGAAAACTGATGCTGATGGTAATGTGACCGTCTATAAAGCTCGACTTGTCGCAAAGGGGTTTCGACAAATTCAAGGAGTTGACTATGATGAGACTTTCTCTCCCGTAGCGATGCTAAAGTCAGTTAGGATTATGTTAGCAATTGCTGCATATTTCGATTATGAGATATGGCAGATGGATGTCAAAACCGCGTTTCTCAATGGGAATATTGAAGAAGAGTTGTATATGATACAACCAAAGGGTTTTGTCGATCCTAAGGATGCTAACAAGGTGTGCAAACTTCAGCGATCCATCTATGGATTGAAGCAAGCATCACGAAGTTGGAATCTCCGCTTTGATGAGGTGATCAAAGAGTTTGGATTTGTCCAAACTTATGGAGAAGCTTGTATTTACAAGAAAGTGAGTGGGAGCAATGTGGCATTTCTGATATTATATGTGGATGACATATTATTGATCGGAAATGATATAGATCTTTTAAACAGTGTTCAAAGTTATCTAAACAGCAAATTTTCAATGAAGGACCTAGGTGAAGCGTCATACATATTAGGCATAAAGATCTATAGAGATAGATCTAGGCGCCTAATAGGGCTATCGCAAAGTACATACCTTGATAAGATTTTAAAGAAGTTTAAAATGGACGGAAGTAAGAAGGGGTTCTTACCTATGTTGCAAGGCAAGACATTGAGTAAGACTCAAAGTCCGGCTTCGGCGGAAGAAAGAGAGATAATGGACAAAGTCCCCTATGCTTCAGCCATAGGCTCTATAATGTACGCCATGCTATGTACAAGACCGGATGTGGCACATGCTATTAGTTTGACTAGTAGGTACCAATCGGATCCAGGTTCGGAACACTGGATAGCGGTCAAGAATATCCTTAAGTACTTACGAAGAACTAAGGATATGTTTCTTGTATACGGAGGTGAAGAAGAGCTCGTCGCTAAGTGTTATGTCGACGCTAGCTTTGACACCGATCCGGATGACTCTAAGTCTCAATCCGGATACGTATTTCTCATGAATGGCGGAGTGGTTAGTTGGAGGAGCTCCAAACAACCTGTGGTAGCGGGATCAACAACGGAGGCCGAATATGTTGCTGCTTCAGAAGCGGCTCAGGAAGCAGTTTGGATGAAGGAGTTCATATCCGAACTAGGAGTGGTGGCAAACGCGTTGGACCCAATGGTGATCTATTGTGACAACAATGGTGCCATTGCCAATGCCAAAGAGCCAAGGTCTCACAAGCATTCCAAACATATTAAGCGCCGGTTTCACTCCATCCGCGAGCATGTCAAGGATGGAGATATAAAGATTTGTAAAGTACATACGGATCTCAATGTAGCAGATCCGTTGACTAAAACTCTCCCTAGAGCAAAACATGATCAACACCAGAACTCAATGGGTGTTAGATTTATCACTATGTAACCAGATTATTGTCTCTAGTGCAAGTGGGAGACTGAAGGGAATATGCCCTGAGAGGCAATAATAAAGTGTTTATTATGTGTATTCCAAGTATATGATAGATGTTTATTTTGCATGCTATAATTGTATTAATACGGAAACGATAATACATGTGTGTTTAATAAACAAACAGAAAGTTCCTAGTTATGCCTCTCTCATAAACTAGCTCGTTGATTAACAAGATGATCAAGGTTTCCTGATCATGGACATTGGATGTTGTTAATAACGGGATCACAACATTAGTGTAATGGTGTGATGAACATTCATCCGAAGTATAGCATTACGATCAAAGTCATTGAGTTTATATTGCTATAACAACTTACGAAGTGATCCTAATCCTTAGACCATGAGATCATGTCAATCACTAACACCGGAAGAGTTTCTTGATAACATCAAACGTCACACCGTAACAGGGTGATTATAAAGATGGATTCAGAACTAATAAAGTGTTATGTTGAGGCTCATGGATCGAGAGTGGAATTTGTTCATCCCGATGACGGATAGATATACTCTGGGCCCTCTCGGTGATATCACATTGATTAGCTTGCAAGCAAGTGATTTGATCACTAGAATGTTATATCACAGGAACGAGAAAAGAGTGCATGTCGGTAACGAGATCAAACTAGGTATGGAGATACCGATGATCGAATCTCGGACATGTAATATATCGTGAAACAAAGGGATTAAGATATACTAGCGTAAAAGGTTCCGACGATCACAAGAAAGTCATCGTTGAATGTGTGGGAGTCAGTATGGGTCTCCAGATCCCGCTTCTGATTATTGATCCGAGAGGGGTCTCGATCATGTCCGCATTATTCACGAACCGTAGGGTGACACACTTAAGAGACACCGACATCCAATTGGAGCAAATGTTTCATGCCGAAAGAATGAACAAGCGCAGGAATTTATTTCACTAGATACCGAAACAGGTTTTCGGGTGAAATTGCATAAAGTGGTTATGCATGTGAAATAGAATTCTAGCAAGGGGTTATTTGTGAATGTTTGTCATTAAAGTAATTGACAAAATTCTGAATAAAATAAAAGAGTTTTATTTAATGAGAGTTTGCATTAAATTTGGTGGAAATTTAATGGGAATTTGAGTGGACTTTTGAGTGGAGGGAATTTAAAGGAGATTTGTGAGTGGAGTGTCCACCCACATGAAGAGGGGAGGGCAAGGGGGCAGCCCCATGCGCCGGCCACCCCCTTGGGGTTCCCCCCTCCTCCTATAAAAGGAGCCCCCCTCCTCACTTGTCTCTCACACCTCCTCGTGAAGGATCTCTCTCCCCCTCTAGAATTTATCCCCCATGGTCTCGGACTAGCGAGATACATGTTCCCGGTGGCTATTCGGCAAGAAAGAGTTGTGCTTCCGCTGCATCGCTGGAGCAAGGAGGCGGAGGTTGCTCGGTGCCTCGAACGTGTGTGCGAGCACGGATGCGCTGCTGATTTGCGGCGCTAGGACTTCCTCTCGATCTTGAGATCGGCAAGAGATCGTCTACATCAACCACGAGTTGAACTCGTTAAGCTTTGTCGGTCTTCAAGGGTATGTTCTCTACGGATATACATCCGCCCGTTGTTTGTATCTAGTAGATAGATCTTGGTATATAGTTCACATCGTAGGAAAATTTTTGTTTTCTATGCTCCGAACCCTACAGTAGCCTGGCGGTGCGAGGTGGTCTCCGGAAGTTCGCCATCGTCATCATCATGACGCTCGAGGCTTTTACTTGCCTCAAGCTCACGCTGACGCTGTCCGCGGGTCTTGCGAACCAGCGGGGCAACCTCCTCCTCAGATTCGTCGTCGTCGTTGCTCTCGTCGCCCTTGGCGGGAGGCGATTCGCCCAGGTCCTGGACGGACGAGCTCGAGTTCTCGTCGTTTGAAGGCGGGAGCCATCCTTCCACCACTTGGAATAGCTGCAATGAGCACAAGATGAAGTTAGAGTGACCGCGACTGCATAAACTGCGACTGAGAATGATGCAAGGTGACTTACCGTTGGGGCTGGATGCTTCACGGTGTAGGGGGCGACCCCGGCCTTTGCATCCAGGTACACCGCCTGGGTGATCTTCTTCAGTGCTGGGGTGTAGTCCTCGAGCTTCCACTCGGCGAGACAGGACTTCGTCGAGTCCTCCCGGCCCGTGTATTGGTACATATAGTGGTCGCGCTGAGCCAGAGGGACGAGCCGCCGCCCGAGCCAGTAGTTTTATAAGTTAATTGCCTGGAGGCCCTTCTTCTTTAGACCGCGGATGGTCTGAAGCATTTCGTCCACAACCATCCGCTGGTCGGTGGGGAGCTTGCCGACTTGGAGTCGGCGCGGTTCCGGCCAGTCGGCGGAGTATCGTGGGATCGCCGCCTCGCCCTCCGGAGTCGCCTCGGTAATGTAGAACCAAGACTTCTTCCACTCGCTCGCTGCCTTGGCGGGCAGCATCAAGTCAAAAAACGAGGCCTTCGACTTCAGCTGGAATGTCAGGCCGCCCGCGGCAAGCATTGGGCCGCCTGCTTCCTCACGGCTGATCCGTCCGTGGAACAGATCTTGCCATAGAGGGAAGTAAGGCCGGCAACCCAGGTAGCACTCGCAGAACGCCACGAAGATGGCGAGCTGCTCGATGCTGTGCGGACCCAGGTCCGACGGTTGGATCCCGTAGTAGGCGCAGAAGCGCCGGAAGAACAGGGACGTAGGAATCCCAGCCCCCGTTCTAGGTGGCTGGTGAAGCAGATGAATTCTCCCTCGCACGGGTTCGGGGTCACCTCCCGCCGCAGGGATGCGCCACCTGCCGGCGCGCAGGATCCCAGCCTCCTCGAAGGACGCCAGTTGCGCTCTCGTACACTTAGATCTGCCCCAAGGCTCGGTGGAGGGGGCCATTGGCGGAAGGATTCGTGGGGGTCGGAGGATTTCGGGTCGGCTGGATCGCGATGCGGAGGAAGGCGAAAGTGTGCGCAATCGGAGGGAATGACGAGGAGATGGTTCTCCGATTGCCTGCCATTCCCCTTATATAGCGGTTGTTACCCGCCAAATCAGGGAGTCGTTACTACGCGGTGACTACGCCGAAAGTTACCGTTGGATTACCCCAACGGCTAGTTTGACCGCGTTTAACGGTCCAACTTCAGCCACTCGGCTCGCCGACCCGATCACTACGACAGTGACTGAGTATTTTGCCGACTCGACTCGCCAAAGCTGCGATCAGAATGACTAGTTTTTTCCTTCATTTAGGAGCCCGCCGACGATTCAACTGGATGCTTACTTTGAAGCCGTATACTCCGACTGCCAGCAACCACCTGCGCCCAATCAACGACGGCCTCGGGGACTATCGATGGGGATATGCCTACCGGGGTATACCCAGCAGGACGTTTCCGACTGGCCCAGGAACTGGCGAGTGGGCCTACAAGACGGCGACTGGATCAAGGCCTGGTGTGGATCCAAGCGACTGGAAGCTGAAGGCCCAGGCGAGTAGATAGGCCCAGTCGAGTTAGGTTAAATTATTATCGAAGCCTTAACTGATTCGGTTGAGATATGTAAACCCTAGAGGAGGTGAAGTCTATATAAACCTCCCTACAGGGCGTGTAGAGATACGTTTCATCATACACCCAAGAGACTCGCCGCCTAGCCGCCGAGCTCGCCCATTGTACCACCATCATAATACAATCTAGTTGGAGTAGGTCTTTACCCTCCGGGGGGCCGAACCTGGGTAAAACCTTGTGTCTCCGCCCTCATCTCGCACCGCAGATGGCTGGCCGCCCTTGCCCCTCGTTCTACTACTCGCTGCCGATTGCAGCATCTGCCGTGACCATTCCCACGACACATGATGCACATGTATGCACAATATGGCCACATTATCACAAACTATGCCTTGATTCTATCCATAACATTGGTCATTTGAATCGAAAGCCAAGAAACCTCGAATGAGATAGGTCATTTTGTGAAGGGTTTTTTGAGACATAATCAATATACCAAGTTTGATATTTTTCCTTCTAACTATGTCTTTAATTTTTTATCCGTGTTTTAAACTATCGTCAAACTTTGTCGAACAACGGGCATGAAGATTCTTAGCTCAGGGCCAAGCCTCGCTAAACTTGCATTGGATTTTTGATAAAATAGCATATTGTGAATCTAAAAATGATTTTTGTAAAAAATCATGAGCATAGTATCATGTACCCACTTCCTACCGATTCGGCAGGAATTTGTCTTTTTCACCAGAGGTGGACGGAAAGGTTTCAGATCCCCTGTTGGTACATTGTCCATATAAGGTGGTCTAGTATTTTTGTAAAATGTGGTGGTAGTTTTTTGAGTTAGCCGTTTGGTGGTTGCTTCATAAAACCATCCGTTTTTTATGCTCGGAAAATGGAAAATACCTTTTGGGTGCGACAAAAAGGAAAACTTCCTCTTGCAACATTGTTTGCCATCCCATGATGCACATGTATGCATAATATGGCCACATTATCACAAAATATGTCTTGATTCTAGCCATAACATTGGTCATTTGACCCGAAAGCCAAGAAACCTCGAATGAGATAGGTCATTTTGTGAAGGTTTTTTGAGACATAATCAATATACCAAGTTTGATATTTTTATTATGATAGAACTATAATTAAAGTACATAATGCAACTAACAGTAAGTTACATAAAGCACGACTGAAAATTAAGATACATAAAAGAACTGAAAATTAAGATACACTAGTAAAAATGCCCGTGCGTTGCACCGGAAAAACCAAAAACGAATACTCTATAATAAACTATTATTATTATTATATTTGCAAAAAAACATCCATGTATTTCTACAAATAACTAAAAACCGTTTTTGTATGTTTATCTTGTACGATGCTTGAACATCGTGTAGAATATCTATGCATTTCCATGCTCATTCCTTATGATCACTTTTTTCATTACTTCAAAGCAACCAATTTTTCTTTCTAAAAAAATCCAAGTTTTAGTGTTAATTAGGCTATTGTCACGTATATATACACTTTGTCAAAAGAGTTGGGCCTATCCCAAGTTCACAAACGACACCATACATGCTATTTGTACCATCGCCGTGAAGTGTGAACTGGGCCAAATTGACTGGAACCAGACCTAAGCCCGAACTCACGCACATACCGAACTCGAACAGCAGAGCGAGTAGTGAGCCACGCCCACGACGGCGTCTCTCCCGGCGGCGCGCTTCCCTGGCGACAGCGGCGCACCTCTCGGCGATGCGATTACTTGGCGGCAGCAGCGATTCTATCGGCTTCTGAGCGAGGAGCGAGCGCCTAGACCACATGCGCCGGAGACATACCTCCCGGCGGCGCACTTCCCCGGCTGCAGTGGCGTACCTCTCATCCGCGCGTTTCCTCTGCGGCAGCGGCGATTCCATCAGCTTCTCCTCAATGGTGCGCTCTCCCTCCACACTCTGTTCTCCCGTTCCCACTTCTTCTCTTGTTGTTCCATGGTCTAAATCCTAGTCTTGGGAATTCTATAGCGGTAAAACGATTGAGCGGGGTAGATGTTGTTGAAGACTTGAAATTTCATCAGAATAATCTCCCCTAATCCTCTTATATTCTTCCAATTGTACGAATTTTATTTGTATTTCTACATGGACAGTGCTATTTTCCCATATTTCAAAATGAACTTATCCCCACTGCTCTATTTGTTTTTAGCCGCAGGGCGTTGTTGAGCCGGACGCGCTCGGCCGTGGCCGGCCTTGACGCGGGCGAGCTTGAGGTGGTGCCTTGGTGCGGGGAGAGGAGCACCCGGTCCTGCAAGAATGCAGCGGCGGCGCTTTACAGAGGCTGAAGCGGCGACTGCGCGTGGCGCAACACCAGGCCAGGAAGAGGCTGGGGTCGAGGGTCCTGCCACAAGCAAGGTAAGGAGAGACCCCCCGCCGATTTCTCCCAACTCCTTAAGCGTGTCTAGGTTCGATGTGCCCTATGCCGGGCGTCAGGGCTCTGGATGATTCGAGTTCGATCTGCTCGTGTAGCGCGGCGGCTCTGGCGCAGCGGTGGTGTCGAAGGGCCAAGCCGGCGAGGGGGTTGCAGGGAGGCGGGCCGGAGGAAGCGTTCCCGTCAGGGCCGAGGACAGCGGGGAGCAGCGGCACCTGGAACGGTCGGCGGCGGCTCGGGAGGCTCGGCAGGAAGGCCGCAGGAGAAGGAGGGCGGTGAAGTGGCTCAGCGGACCAAAATAAGCGGTGGCAGGGCATGTAAATACTGCCAACATATGAGGGCAAAACGGTCTTTTTCCGTACGAACGGACCGTGGACAGAAACCTTGTGTTCTTTATTATTAGGTATAGATAGCCAGATTAAGTCATAATCGGCCGAACCTGTTTTGGAATGTTGGAGTGATTCAGTCATGCTACTGCCTACACCTGTAATACTCGCCACTGTAGTCGTCGAACTCGCCGCGGCCGTCGTCGTTGTCGTCATCGGGGTCGCCGTAATTGAACGTTGAAGGCTGAGTACGCGTGGGCTGGACCTGAGGGTAGCGCAGACGGGGGTTAGAGTCGGCGGCAGTGTCGTAGGCCATGACGCTCTGGAGAGTCCGACCGTGCCACTATAGCCGACGGCCGGCCTCGTTGAAGTTCGGAGGAGGTGGGCCGTCATCCTCGTGCCTGGCGAGCGCCCTCTCACGCCGATCCCTGAAGAAGGCTTCCCAAGTCGGTAAATAGTCAGGATGCCATCTGGGATTCCTCCGCTGCTCTGGCGTGAGCTCGAAATAGTAGTGGTTCGTGATGGACATCTGGCGCTCCACACCTAGAGGGACAGGAGGAACCGGCACGCCTCCGGCGCTCTGCATCCAGCCGACGGGGACGCAGTAGCCCGACGGGCAGGGGTAGTTCGAGGCGCAAAGCGCCTCCGCCTCCCTGGGGGTTAGTGGTACGGTGGAAGCCATGAGAAAGAGTGATGAGGTTGCATATATGAGTCTAGAGATGTGCAATGACAATGGAGGCCAACCCTACATAAATATAGTGAGAAATGGCAGGAAGATAACTGGAGGGAAGAACTTGCGGGAAGAACTGGCGGGAAAAAATGGCGGGAAGAAAAATGGTGGGAAGAAATGGCAGGAAGAAAAATGGATCATTTAATACATATAGTGTTAACAGAAGAAATTTGACATTGATTTCCATGTTGAGATACATATGTGTGCCAAAAATGGCTCAATTAATACATATAGTCAATCTTATGATCGCGTCGGCCGTAACCATGGAGTATCAGCACCGTTTAACAGGATGGTTGGGTCAGTCTTCACTATGAAGGGCGGAATTTCATCAAACTTATTATAATCTTCTGACATGTCTGTCTTGTCCTCCACTCCCACGATGTTTCTTTGCCCTGAAAGAACTATGTGACGCTTTGGCTCATCGTGTGATGTATCTGTTTGTTTACCTTTTCTTTTTTTCGGTTTGGTAGACATGTCCTTCACAGAGAAAACCTGAGCCACATCATTGGCTAAGATGAATGGTTCGTCTAAGTTCTTGTCTACCTTCATAAGATTTTTGAGATCCACTATTGTCATTCTGTACTTCTTGTCTGCCTCAACCCCTCCTCCTTTTAGCTTGACCCATTTGCACCGAAACAAGGGGACCTTAAAATTAGGTCCATAGTCAAGTTCCCATATCTCCTCTATGAACCCATAATACGTGGTCTTCTGCCCATTGTCTTATGCTGCATCGAAGAAGACACCACTGTTTTGGTTGATGCTATTTTTATCTTGGCCTATCGTGTAAAATGTATTCTCATTTATCTCGTACCCTTGGAAAGTACATACATTCGAAGATGGCGTCCTGGCCAACAAGTACAGCTGGACTCCAACAGTGGTGTTATTCGTGAGAAGTCTTTCCAGCCAGCCGCCAAAACTTGTCATGTGTTCACTTATAATCCATTCATCATACTGCCCCGGGTGTTTGAGGCATATAAAATTCTTGTGTTCATTGATATACGGGGCAACCAAGATAGATATTTGTAAAACCGTGTAGTTTGCTTGATTGAGAGAATGCCCGTCCCTACATATCATTGATTTACATCCTAGGGTGCCTTTTCCACGCAGTCTCCCCTCATGTCGTGATTCTGGAACACCAATCGCCTTAAGGTCAGGAATAAAATCAACACAGAACTCAATGACCTCCTCTGTTACATAGCCCCTGGAGATGCTTCCTTCTGGCCTAACACGGTTATGAACATATTTCTTTAAGACTCCCATGTACCTATCAAAGGGGAAAATATTGTGTAGAAATACAGGACCGAGAATGATAATCTCTTCTACTAGGTGAACCAGGAGATGCATCATAATATTGAAGAAGGATGGTGGGAACACCAACTCAAAGCTGACAAGACATTGGGCCACATATGTCTATAATCCTGGAAGGCTTTCTGGATCGATTACCTTCTGAGATATTGCATTGAGGAATGCACATAGCTTCACAACGGGTACTCGAACATTTTCAGGTAGAAGCCCCCTCAATGCAATCGGAAGCAATTGCGTCATAATCACGTGGCAGTGATGAGACTTCAGGTTTTGGAATTTTTCTCTGCCATATTTATTATTCCCTTTATATTCGACGAGAAGCCAGACGGGCCCTTGATACTCCTCATGCATTCAAAAAAGATTTCCTTCTCTGCTTTGGTAAGAGCGTAGCTGGCAGGAGTTAAGTGGCATTGTTTACCCTTCTCGTTCTCAGGATGCATAGGCTCTTCAGGGTCTTTCATATGTTGCTGGTCCTGCCGTGCTTCCGGTGTATCTTTTGTCTTCCTATACACTCCTAGGAAGCCTAGAAGGTTCACGCAAACATTCTTCGTCACGTGCATCACGTCGATTGAAAAGCGGACCTCTAAGACTTTCCAATAGGGTAGGTCCCAAAATATAGATTGCTTCTTCCACATGGGCGCGTGTCCGGCATCGTCATTCAGAACAGATAGACTGCCAGGACCTTTTCCAAAGATTACTTCTAGGTCCTTGACCATACCAAATACCTCCTCACCGGTACGGAGGACAGGCTTCCTCCGGGGTTCTGCCAGACGTTTGAAATGCTTGCCTTTCTTTCTTACGGGATGCAGGTTCGGAAGAAATTGACGATACCCTAGGTACACAACCTTCTTACATTTATCCAAATATACACTTTCAGTCCCATCTAAACAGTGTGTGCATGATTGTATCCCTTGTTTGTCTGTCCTGAAATGTTACTAAGAGCAGGACAATCATTGATGGTTACGAAAAGCAACGCTCGTAGGTCAAATGGCTCTCCTTTGTGCTCATCCCACATACGTACTCCTGGTTTGGCCCATAGCTGTAAAAGTTCTTCAACTAATGGCCTTAGGTACACATCAATGTCGTTGCCGGGTTGTCTCGGGCCTTGGATGAGCACTGACATCATAATGAACTTCCTCTTCATGCACAACCAAGAAGGAAGGTTATAGATACATAGAGTCACATGCCAGGTGTTGTGACTGCAGCTCTGCTCACCAAAAGGATTCATGTCATCTGTACTTAGACCAAACCTTAAGTTCCTTGCGTCACGTGCGAAGTCCGGGTACTCTCGCTCGACTTTTCTCCACTGCCATCGCAACAACTTGGCATGCTCTTTATTTCTGAAGAGACATTTTAACCGTGGTATTATAGGAGCATACCACATAACCTTGGCAGGAACCTTCTTCCTAGGGGCCTCTCCCTCAACATTGCCAGGATCGTCTCGCCTGATCTTATACCGCAGTGCAGTGCATACCGGGCATGCATCCAAATTCTCGTACTTCTCACCGCGGTAGAGGATGCAGTTACTAATGCATGCATGTATCTTCTGCACGTCTAATCCTAGAGGGCAGACAACCTTCTTTGCTTGGTATGTACTGTTGGGCAACTCATTATTTCTTGAAAGCAAATTCTTCATTTTTACCAGCAACTTTGAAAATGCGCTGTCAGTCACACCGTTCTCTGCCTTCCATTGCAGCAAATCCAGTGTGGTACCTAGCTTTTTGTGGCCATCTTAGCAAGTTGGGTACAACAATGTTTTGTGATCCTTTAACATTTTCTCCAGCTTCTCCTTCTCCTTTTCAGTTTCACATTCTTCCTTTGCATCAGTAATGGTCCGACCAAGATCGTCATCAGCGGGCCCATTTGCTGCCTCTTGATCTTCATTATCTACCCCCGTTGCAGTATCATCATATTCAGGATACATATTATGATAGTTGTCATCATCCTCTTCTTCTTCGTTGTCTTCCATCACAACCCCTTTTTCTCCGTGCTTGGTCCAACAATTATAGCTGGGCATGAAACCGGATCGAAGCAGGTGGGCGTGAATGGTTCTGGTATTTGAGTAGTCTTTCTTGTTCTGACAGTGAACAGACGGACAACACATAAAACCATTGTAACAACGGTTTGCATTAGCCACAACGATGAAATTTTGGAGGCCCGTAATGTACTCGGAAGTGCATCGATCACCGTACATCCATTGCCGGTTCATATGCATTAATATATAGTGTATCAAAAATTAATAGGGAGATGACCATTTATATAGTACATCAATGACACATGAAAGGATAAAGTTGCCGACCTCGACCGAGAAGGAAAGAGCAACGAGAAAACTTATTTCGAGCTCTCGGGCATTTTACCGAACACCTCTTGTGCATAGGAAAAAAACACAAACTAGCACACCTCTCACCCTCTTGCTATACTCCAAAATGAGAGAGTGAAAAAATGGAAAAGAGGGGTGTGGGCTGCGGTGTGTTATATAGCCCCCCCTTTAACACCGGTGCAAGCCACGAACCGGTGTTAAAGGGGGGCACTGGTGCAGGGCCTTTAACACCGGTTCGTGGCTCGAACCGGTGTTAAAGGGGTGCTCCTTTTTGCTCTATGGACCACGCTGGTACGGGCACCCCCTTTAACACCGGTTCGTAAAAGAATTGGTGTTAAAGCCCATTTCCGACCTCAACCAAAAGCCTCGTTTCCACTAGTGATATAAATCTAAATAAATCTATTTTCTCTGATTTAAATTAATGTTCTTTGATTTTTGTCTAGATTCAGACGTATCTAAAACTAAAATAAGACTAAATATCCGAAGTTAGACAAATCTAAAAATTGAATGGGAGGAAATCAGTTAATTATTTTTGGGATCGGAGGGAGTATAATATAAATATGATGCCTGCGCCTAAAACCCAAGCACGTGGACCAATGTGAAAAGATTTGTAATTTCTCAAACTTGTTCAGCTGCAGACGAGTTAGGCTCTCTCCAGGACATTGGTAGAACCGGCCACGCGCGAATTCGACCAACGGCTCTAGGCAGGCAAGCGTGTCTCTTTAATCACTTCTCGTTATGCCTCGCTACAAACCAAACCCAGAATCAAAACTCAAACATGGCTACCAGAGTACAACAAGACAAACGCATGCCGTTTGTCCTGGCTGACGAGTGGCCCCGAGCAAGTATCTCGCGTACCCTTCCCTTTTCCTCGTGTTGTGCACTTTCTGGAGCCTTGTGCGCTCCGCGGAGTCCACTTCTGCTACCTTTCCTGCCACTTTTTGACGAGCTCCGGAGCGCCTCTGCATGGTGCACTGGACGTCCACGTCGTGGCCCGCCGGCCTCACTGCACGTTCACGGCTGGGGACTGCCCGCCGACGTGGCCACCGTCGCGGCCACCGGCCACCTCCTCAGGGCCGGGCCTCGCGCCCTATATAAACGCACGCTGATCAGTTACTGGCAACAACACACAGTCATTAGCTAATTAACCTCAGCCAGCCAAGCCAAGTGTTTGATCAATCTAGCTAGCCACTTCCCGCTTCTTCCTGCTGCAAGTAATGGCAACCATGGTGGCTTTGAGCTCCTTCGCCGGTGCCGCCGTTGTCGGGCGCTCCGCAGCCCGGTCGTTTCTGGCGCCGCGCCGGCGCGCCCTCGTTGTCAGGGCCCAGAGCGAGGTGAGCTTTCCACTCACTCCTGAACGCACTTGACTCTAAACTCTCTTGTCGTCTCGCTCGTTTAGCTAGTCATCAAATACTCTCAACGTAGTACGTACGATTAACTCTGTGATTTTTTCAGCCGGAGATGGATCCAACCAAGGAGACGTCGAGCCCATCGACCTCGTCCCGAACCCCAATCTCAAGCCCGACCCCGACCCCGACCCCGGCGGCACCCAAGCCCAAGGCCAAGTCTAACCCCTCGGTCTGGGACGCGCTCGCCTTCAGCGGCCCGGCGCCGGAGCGCATCAACGGCCGGCTCGCCATGGTGGGTTTCGTGGCGGCGCTCTCCGTGGAGGCGGCGCGCGGTGGCGGGCTTCTCGACCAGGCTGGCAGCGGCGCCGGGCTGGGCTGGTTCCTCACAACCGCGGCGGTGTTCTCGGTGGCGTCGATGGTCCCGCTGCTGCAGGGCCAGACCGTCGAGAGCAAGTCCAGCGGCATCTGGAGCGCCGACGCCGAGCTCTGGAACGGACGCTTCGCCATGCTCGGCCTCGTAGCGCTCGCCGCCACCGAGTTCATCACAGGCACGCCATTCGTCAACGTCTAAGACTAGTGCAGCACTATGGGATGGATACTCAGCTGACAGATCAAAATCATGCTAACTGTTGATAGCCACGTTGCAACTTTTGTACCATCAGTTATCGTAATTTGTAAACCTCATGTTTAGCTTATTTGATGGCTTCTTAATCTTCATCAGTAAATGTTTCAGTTTCGCTAATTCTTCATCGATACAGACTTAACTTAGAGACCGGTCGACGATTTCAGAACATTTGAATTTTGCATTGTGGCTCCTTCATTTGAAAGTTGTACAAGCATGGGACTGCGATTGCAACCGAGAAAATTGTACAAGCATCGGACTAAAACCCGCATGAGAACGGGGCAGACAAAACTGGACCGATATTCGCTGCCCAGCCTGTGTTATCGCACGCACGAATTTCAAAACACCGCCGCCTAGCCTCCACAGAAACCGACTAAATGCATCTCTAGTAGATAATACATCCCGCAGCACACGGATGAGATGTATTGCAAAATATTTCTTTTGTCCAAACAAA
This sequence comes from Avena sativa, assembly GCA_916181665.1. Classification (NCBI taxonomy): domain Eukaryota; kingdom Viridiplantae; phylum Streptophyta; class Magnoliopsida; order Poales; family Poaceae; genus Avena; species Avena sativa. The sequence goes on from OV702280.1 coordinate 435,547,723, forward strand.
TATCACATATATATACCGTAAAACAGAATATACCTATGAATATTCTATCGCCTTCTTTTTGGACAAATGGATCTACTCCTAGATGAGACACGCCCCCGCTGCTCCGAGCAGACGCCACGATTCACGCCGCCGCCGGTCGAAATCACTTTGACTCTGCCCGAAATTGCGCCGCCTCCATTTGGATTCACCCGTTCACGCCACCTTGAATCGGCATCGCTGCCGCTTGAGTCGCCTGCACGCTTGCTCTACTTGGCGTGCTTGTTGCCCGTGCTCTGCTGCTTACGCGTGCTCTGTGCTTGCTTGTTGATTGGGCGTGCTCCCAACTCCGGCGGCCTATTTCCGACGGTGGTAGCGATTGTATCTGAGTATTTCTTTCCGCCAACAGTCTTTTTGTTTGTGGTAAGGGAGCCCTTCATACAGAAATATGTAGCACGAAAGCTCCCATTTACGATGAACAACAATTTTTTTTAATATAGTACGGTTTACTGTATCTAAAACAGTCACTTTTTCCTCGCCGTACCTCAAAATGTCGGTTATTTTTGAAGACAGGGTCGGATGCGGATCTCTAGCAGATACTGCATCCCTCGGTACTGCAAAACACGGATACGGTAGATCGAAAGCCTGGTTTACAACATGAAAAACGCTATAGTAGAATAGATACACTAATCCAAACTGCATATTTGAAAAACATCACACATTCGCGTCAGATTTATACATACGGGAAGTTCTGATTATCGAGGTCTACATAAGTTTAGCAAAAAATGATGTCGCGCCATGCATCCAGGCTTCACCTAGCATCTATGTACCTCTATTGGTGGTACCTACTCACCGGATTATCTACGGTGGCAGCGTCACGCTCTTACTCCTCGGTGTTGTTGGCATCGTTGTCATAGTCGTTGTTGATTAAGTACTCGTCGGGGTAGTCGGCTTTGAGGGCCCTCGAGACGCACCAGGTGCTCGCGAAGGGAGAGGCGACTGGCACACCAAAGATCGCGCTTCTCCATCCTGCGCACGTCGCGGTGACGCTACACGATGTCCATGAGCGCGGTGCACAGGGAGTTGAACTTGGCCTTGTTAACCAAGAGCTCCTTGTGCTCATTGTCGGCAGTGAGATCACGGACGATCAACGGGAACGCGTAGATTTCGGCCATCAAGAGCTCCTCTGCATCGACCACGACAGGGTCTCCGTGGCTGTGTCCCTTCTCGGAGAGACGCTCGCGTTCCTCCTCGACCGACGGTAGCGCCGGGCAAGCTCGCAGGCCAGAGCTCCCATCGTGGCCCGGAGAAGTGCGGCCGCGTGCGCCCAAGGCCTCGATTGGCCAGCCATGACAATATGGGGAGTGGACACGATGGTTGGCGGCGGCGATGTGTTTTTCAACGACGGATGTGGCAGGAATCGAAGGCGTGGACGAGCGACGACAAGGGTTTCTGGGCGGGGGAGGAAGGGGAAAATGGATGCGGGATACTGCATCCAGCCCCCCCCCCCCCTCGCGCACCTAATATACGCGGGACGGGTGGTCCTCGATGTGGGATACCGCAAAAAAATGCACTATTCGGCCTTTTATGGTATCTAGAAAGGCCATTCATTAATCTTAGTACCGCATATCGGCGTAAGAAATTACGCAACCAATATGTGGTATTTGTTAGAGATGCTCTAATACACAGTTTTTGTGGGGCGGTATGCGCGCCTGCACGAGCGACTGAATGTCGTGTACACGAGGTTTGATTCCTCTCACCTTTAATCCTATTTGTCTACTCAATTCTAATCAATAAAATACAAACATGTTTTGATTTAAAATAAGGGCAATGACACGTATCACCCGGGTTTCCTATGGGCCAACGGGAGCTTTCCTTATCTTTTCCCAGTTTCTCTCCCTCCCGTCGCCGTCTGCCCATTCGTTCGTTGCGTCCATGCCACCGCAGCCTTGTTTGGCCGTGCCGCCGCTTGTCCCTGCAGGCCCCGCGCCGTCGCAGCAATGCCCCTCTGTGCCGTCGCAAAACGCCCTGTCGTGCTGCTCGGCCTGATGCGCGTTGCCGCTCGTCCCAATGCGTGCTTCCGTTCGGCCCACCTCCTGCCGTCCCATGATTACATGAAGGTCTATCCACGTTGTACTCTCCTTTTGTGTTTATGATGTCCCTGAGCAAAAATCCCGACAACTCCTCTTAAATTGCTAGTAGGCGTTCATGTGGTAGGAGCTTATCCCTCATCACATCCAACTATATATAAAGAAGTAGATCATTATGAATGGAACTCAATAAAAACTATGGTATAGAATAAATTGTGAATATATTGTTTACGTACTTGAAGAAAGTCTGTGCCCTGCTCCATACACCCACGAATGAACTCGCATACGTAATATACACATAAATTAGTCCCACGTGGCTGCGTCGTACACTTTTCGATCAAGAATATAATTCAATCAAAAAATAATCAAGCATGATAATTGTATGAATGATAATTTTAATATCCACATAAATTAGTCCCCTAGCTCTCGTACTACTTACCGGGACCGTACGAAAAGTGAGCTCCTCACACCATTCACCCCGAACCTCCTTCGTAAACCTTTCCAAACAATGTCCGGCAAAAAGAAATAAATGAGTTATTAATTAGTTTACATCTCAGAGAATGAACGAAAGAGACAGATATAGTGCGATAATGATTGAAATTACTTTTGAAGGCAATCAATTATGTTGCGGTAGTCTTCCATCGGCTTCTTTAACGAGTCCGAGATTTCCACTTTTGCACGGTCAACGTCAATGTTTAGAAAAATCTAGTGGTAGCTGCGCACGTTTATATACACTTAACATCTTGTAAACAAAAATTGAATGTGTACAAGACAGTAAGACTCTTAACCATAGTTGTAAGGAAATAGTATTTGTGTCTTGTAATATTGCTCCATTAAAAACATTAGCAAGTTATCCTCCGTTTCCTCGAGGTTATTTATTAGCGTATGCCCATTAACTCTGTTTAGGTCAACGAACCCAATGCTGTAGATTGACTTTCATCTATATTCTTGAATCTTCATTCTGCATATATAATAGCATAGAGAAGGAGATATAGTGAAAATAGCGACATGAAATGAATTGAACGAGCTGAGTTAGTGACTTAATTACTTACAGACAATAGCAGCTGAGGAGGGACTTGTCGAGGACGTCTAGGTTTAATAACTGAAATAGTTCACAAAGTTCAATGGAGATCTCGTCTGGACGAAAGTACTCCTCTCCAGCTTTACATACGAGAAATTGTCGCCCTTCCTTTGTGACTTTCAAGTACCAGATATGCAACAGTCACATATGTGTTGGTAGATCATCGAATACCTCATCTCTGACCAGAGGCTCCCCGTAGACAAATTTTCGTGCTATTGGTCCTTGGCGACATTATCTCCACCAGCTAGAAGTGCTTCGAGGGGCACGTTACACTCCTTGGCTAATTTAATAGCTAATTCCACCTTGTGTGGGCTAGGGTAACACCTTAAGCGGGGCGATGGATTGTTTTGCCTGATTACCGAGCTGGACAACTTCTTTTGATTTTCTCCCGCTTGCAGTACTACTTGATGACTTCTCTTGTAGTGTATTTATAAGACATCGTGTATAGTCATCTTTCCTATTTAACACGTGTTGGGGTGGTTGCTCAAGGAATGCCTTGAAGTGCGTCTTGACTTTTGGATCAACTTGCACCTGTGGCTCGGGTCGTTTTGGTGCAAAATAGGCCTTCACTTCGGTCGGGGAGATCACCGCGCTTTCCTCATCAGTCCGATGATAAGCTAACTTGGGAGGATACGGCGGTACTCTTGCGAGGGGATCTTGTCATTTTCGGTGTCGGGTCTCCCTCGAGGTAGCGGTGTTATTCTTCCGCTTTCTTCCCTTTGATTCAGTGGGCGGAGGCGGAGGCGCCGGAGATGGAGATGCAGTCGCGGTGCAATCCCTCTCAGGAAGGGGTGGACTATTGTTTCTCAGTGGAGACGGTGGACTTGGAGGTGATGGTGGCCTCGGAGGTGATGGATTGCTTCTCGGAGGAGAAGATTGCCTTGGCGCCCAGCCTGGAAACACGATGTGCTGTTTTTTCCAAAGAATGATCCCACCCTCCACTTCTCCCAGTGTTTTCTCCCCTTTGTCTGCAGGGATGTCAAGCTCAAGTGATCGACATGTCGGTTCAACTTCATCCACGCCGACACGAGCATAGCCAGCTGGAATCTGACTTCCATGGTAGGTAGCTTCCGGTGGACAAGGTAAAGCAAATCCGAGCGACACCTTCATAGAAATGTTCTTCACTATGACATGTAGCTCATAAGCTGTCCTTGCCTCGACTTCATCCACAGGGTAGCGAACCATCGTTGCACTGGCTGTATCATCTATCACCGGTGCATTATTCTCCATCAGCATTAGATTATTAGCTTGTACCTCCGTGGAAGTCATGCTGCTTCTCCGCTGAGATGGGCCCACCGGACTGTCTAATGAAGGATCTTGCTGTCGGGCCAGTACTCTAAGTTCATTAATCTGCTCCGGATGCAGCTTGAACATGGCTTGAAATTCCTCATTCCTTTTTTCAACCGCCTCCAACCGTGCTGCCTCCTCCGCCTTCTACCGGTTCGTTTTTCTGGATCGGCTTCTATAAGTGTCGATGTCATCGGGAAACCCTGTCTTCCATGGAACAGATGGGCCAAAGCCTCGTGTTTGTCCGACTTTTTTAGGATTCCCGAGGGCATATGTCAGCTCATCGTTATCCCTGTAGGGAATGAACTTTCCATCTTTTCTCAGTTGTAACACTTTAGCAAGTTCATCTTTGGGTTTAGTAATGGCCTTCTTTGTAACAATAATCTCCTCGGTTTCAGTGTCATACGACCCCCCATGCCCAAGGAGCCAATTTTTTGACCTCACGGGCCACTGATTTGTAGCTGGCGTGACCCCTTTTTGACGCATTTCTTTCTCGGTTTTTTCCCACTTCGGCGCGGCCGTCTTGTAGCCACCTGTCCCCATAGTATGGTGATATTTCTTTTTGGCCGCATTTAACTTATTCTTTTCTGACTTGGTCGTAGCTGCTTCTGATTCCTTGTATGTCACAAATGGGGCCCAGTTATCCCGCTGCTTCTCTAGCGGGCCAGTGAATGGCGGAGTTAGCCCCTTCTTGGCAAAGTTGTTGTACAATCTTTTCTTCCAGTCCTTGAACTGTGCGCCCATCTTCTTAAGGGCCCACTTTCTGAATTGCAACCTCAATGCCTCATTGGGTTCAGGAGTGTCCAATTCAGGCAGAGAGAAGTGTGTCATGAGTGAATTCCAAAGACCCTCTTTGGCTCTGTCATCGACAAAAGTTTCTCCAACTCGATCACTTTTCTTTCCTGGCTTATTCCACTTCTGAGTGGTGATCGGGATGGCGTCCCTAACTATCGCTCCACATTGGTATACAAATACACTTGCGGCCTCTTTCGGCTCCAAAGGTTCGCCGAACTCAGACACTAAATCAATAGTGAAACGCGCACCATCGACCAACTTTTTGGTCGGGCCTTGTTTCCTTGCAGAAGATTCGCCGATGCGGAGGTCTAAGAGAAGAAACAGTAGTTAGTATATATATATATATATATATATGAATCAACTAATGCAGCTACTAGCTCGAGATCAGCAGAGGCTTTATATACCTTGCCGGTCTTTTCTATGGTATCTCCATCGTCAGTTCCACCGTCGTCTCCACTAAAAAATTCATCATAGTCATCTCTTCTGTCGGCTTTATCCAAGTTGAGGTATTTTGAGCCATCATCATCTCCATCGTCATCTGCTCCATCGTAATTATAACCTCTTGTACCCTCATCTATCATGTTGTACATGATGTTCTCTTTGTTGTCTCTACCGTCCATAACTTAACTAATACAGAACAAAGATAAAACCATTTTGCTTAATGCGATAAAATAAAGGAAGATAAAGTAATCCAACTTAAACAATGCGATAAAGAAAGATAAAGTACCAATTAAACAACAATACATCTCGAATAATCCAGCTAGTACAACAATAAAGTACCAATTAAACAACAATACATACCGAATACAATATGGTACCCTATTACACATCTAGCTCAGCAAAGACGTCGAGCCCCGGCTACTGAGCCACGGGAGGTGTGCACCCAAAGAGTAGGAACCATCACCGGAGAATATATCGGGTAAGGTGCCTGAAGAAGCTGCCAGGTATTGGTGACCCGGACTTCTAAAATGTACATGTAGCGTCGGACGTGCTCGTCCTCCTCCGTGACATGATGCTATACCACCTCGTCGGGGGCCGGCTCCCTCTGCACCGCACCTGGACCACTCGACCGCCACCACAGAAGATCCGGGTCGACAACGACACCCGGATTCCTCACCAGACAATGTCCCCCGGCTGGTAGCACATCCCAGTGCCAACCCGGCGGAGCCCAAACCCGTGGATGCCCGGCGACACTGTCTAGTAGCGCTCCGTTGTTCACGCCGAGTGACCGAGGATGAGGAATCAGCATAATTTCCTAAACACTAAAATTAAACCTATATACTTTAACCATGACGAAAATAAATAGTATCCACTAAAATAAACTATATTAAACACTAACTAAATTACACTATCAAAATAAAATATATTAAACACTAACTAAAATCTCTAAGAAAAAATTACACTAAACTTACTAACTAATTAACCCTAAAATAACCCTAACTAATTAACCCTAAAATACACTAACAAAATTATATACACTAACAAAATAACTAACAAAATTAACACTAACAAAAAAACTAGAGCTCACCGCGGGGATGGGAGGCTCCGGTGGTGGTGGACGGCGCGGATGGTGCAGTGGGCTCCGGTGAGGGACGGCGCGGGCAGCGCGGCGGCGAGCCAGGGAGGGGCGGTGCCGGAGTGGGACGGTGGTTGACGGCACGGCGGCGACACGGGCGCGGGCGGCACGGGCTCGAGCGGCGCGGGGAGGGGCGGCACGTGGAGGGGTGCAGGCGCGGGCGGTGGTTGACGGCGCGGCGACGCGATGGCTCTGCGCGAGGAGGAAGACGGCGACGGGTCGACCTGTGTGCTCTGGTTTGGTGCACGAACAGGGGCGCACGGGGTGGATATTTATACCCACCCACCCTTTAGCCCCGGTTTTCAGCGCGCCGCGTTTCGCACGCAGCCCCACACCCCTTTAGCCCCGGTTTGTACTACAAACCTGGGCTAAAGGTCCTTTTTTAAAACCATTTTAAAAACAAAAAAAGATTGTGGGTTTAGTGTTTAAGAAAATTAATTATTATATATCAAAATTTGCAGAAATAAAATTTACATCTACTCTGTTATATAGATGTAAATAAAATAATTGTTCCCAAGATTTAAATTGTTTGGACCTTTTTTGAAATTTTTATGCCCGTTTTGAATTTTTTGTCGTTTCGAACTTAGGTCAAAACGGCGTGCGTTAAGATAGGGGATGAGAATGTTAGAACTTGCATTGGATCTCTGAATAAACAACATATTGTGAGTCTAAAAATGATTTTTTTTCAAAAAATCACGGGCGTTAGATCATGTACCTGTAGTTCAAACCAGACCCACTTCCTACCGCTTCGGCAGACATTTGTCTTTTTTACCCGGGAAGGACAGAAAGGTTTGAGATCCCCCGGTTGGGATATAGTTCATGTAAGGTTGTCTAGTATTTTAGAAAAATGGGATGGTAGAATTCTGTAACTGCATTTTGGTGGCTGCTTCACAAAACGACCCGTCTTTTTACGCTCGGAAAATGGAAAATGGCTTTTCCGAGCGACGAAAAGGAAAACTTCCTCCTGCAACATTGTTCTTCATCCGAATATACACATACATGCACAATATGGAAACTGTATCACAAACTATGCCACGATTCAACACATAACGCCGTCTCTTGGACCGAAAGCCATGAAACCTCGAACATGATAGGTCATTTTGTGAAGGTTTTTCGAGACATAATCAGTATACCAAGTTTGATATTTTACCTTATAACTATGTCACATAATATCACACCACGCGAAGGATTTACATTGTTTGGACCTTTTTTGAGTTTTTTATGCCCGTTTTGAATTTTTTACCGTTTCGAACTTAGGTCAAAACGGCGTGCGTGAAGATAGGGGATGAGAATGTTAGAACTTGCATTGGATCTCTGAAGAAACAACATATTGTGAGTCTAAAAATTATTTTTTCAAAAAATCACGGGCGTTAGATCATGTAACTGTAGTGCAAACCGGACCCACTTCCTACCGCTTCGACAGACATTTGTCTTTTTCACCCGGGAAGGACAGAAAGGTTTGAGATCCCCTAGTTGGGACCACTGTTCAAAAAATAGGCCGAATCAGCGATTAATAGGCCGATTAATCGCTACTAGGGACCTGACTGTGTCGATTACCACTAATCGTTTGTGTTAATCATTTAGCCCGATTAATAGCTCTAACACTCTGATTACTAGGTATGTTCCCGATTAACTACTACACTTGGTCAAAAAAGTTGCAAGATTATCAAAACATATCGCCCATCCATCTGCTAGCCCGCCCCCAATGAAGTAGGTTTTTTGAAGCTCCCGCTCGATCCCTGCATCTAGGAGCTCGATTTCTGCCATCACCAGCCAGTTCCTTGTCGTTGTTGACCAGTTCCTCGTAGTTGTCGATCAGACCTCAGATACAAGAGCTCGAGCTCCTTGAGGATCTCATCCGGGAGCTTGAAGCTGCCTTTAATAGGGTAGGTGGTTGAGGTGCAAGAGGAGTCATATGTGTTTTAGGTGCTAATTTTTGTAGGCTGCACCGATTAATAGCCGACCGATTAAATCAGTTAATCGTCTGAATTCCGATTAGTCGCTACTCTCAAGACAACCGAGCAGTTAACGATTACCGATTTCCTTACCATTGGTTGGGATATAGTTCATGTAAGGTGGTATAGCATTTTAGAAAAATGGTATGGTAGCATTCTGTAACTGCATTTTGGTGGCTGCTGTTGGAGATATGCCCTAGAGGCAATAATAAATGTAGTTATTATTATATCTTTGTGTTTATGATAAATGTTTACATTCATGCTATAATAGTATTAACAAGGAAACATTGATACTTGTGTGATTTGTAAACTTAAATTGAAGTCCCTAGTATAGCCTCTATACATTACTAGCTTGTTGGTTGATAAATGATTGTGGTTTCCCTGTCATGAACATTGAGATGTTATCAACAACAAGATCATATCGTTAGGAGAATGATATGGTGGACATACTCCTATAGATAAGCGTAGCATAAAGATCAAGTCATTTTAATAGTTCAATTTGTAGGGGTTCGTAGCATGGAAAACAAAAAAATTTCTATCGTATACAAACAAACAAGCCAAGATCTATCTACTAGATTGTAGCAACGAGTCGATGGAATAACTTACCCTCGAAGATTCCAAAGTGGTTAACGAGAGCAGATTCTCGTGGGTGATGTAGTCGTACTCTTTCCGATCTCAAGATCGCGTAGACGATCCTTCCGGCGCTGCGTTCCGGCAGCGCTCCCGCAGTCGGTCACACGTTCGGTACTCGACGAAGACCTTCCTCTCCCTTGTTCCAGCAGGCAGCGGAGGTTATAGCACTCTCCTCGCGATTCCGGCAGCACAACGGCGTGGTACCGGAAGTAGAGGGGAAATCCCGCAGGGCTTCGCCTTAAGCCGGAGCGAGTATGGTGGATTATGAGAGAGGGCTATTAGTGGTCTAGAGATTAGACACACCAATTAGAAGGCTCTAAACCGCAGGCTAAAGCAATTAGAAGCTCTAAACCAAAACGGCTCTAAACCGGAGATTAGAGGTGGACACTTGTGTGTCTCAAGGAGGAGCCCTGCCCCTCCTTTTATAGGTGGAGGGGCTGGCGCGCCAGGGAAGGGGAGGAGAGTCCCTCCCCAACTCGGCCAAGGCTGGGCGCCGGCTTGGAGGAGAGGAACTCCTCCTCCAAGTTGGTTTCAACCTCCTCTTGCTTGTTTCCCACAGTTTCCTGTTTCCCACAGTTTCCTGTTTTCCACAGTTTCCTGTTTTAGCCGTTTGACTTTCAAACTGGCAATTTGACTTTCATGTTTTTGGAACAGCAAGAACACTTAGTACATGATGCAATCATTCAATGACACACTCATGTAACCTCCCCCCCCGGAGTGCCGGACAATCCGGACCCTTCTAGAACATTCCCGATGAAAACACCGGAATCATTCCCGAACTCCGAAACGGGACTTTCCTTATATGAATCTTATTCTCCGGACCATTCCGGATCACCTCGTGATATCCCGGATCCCATCCGAGACTCCGAACAACATTCGGTCTCTTTCTCATAATACCATAACTACTCAAACAACGTCGAATCCTTAAGTGTGTCTCCCTACGGTTCGTGAATTATGCGGACATGATCGAGACACTTCTCCGAACAATAACCAATAGAGGAATCTGGAAATTCATATGGCTCCCACATATTTCTACGATTACTTTGCGATCGAATGAACCACTTACATACGATACCAATTTCCCTTTGTCTCACGATATGTTACTTATCCGAGGTTATGATCGTCGGTATCTCTGCATACCTAGTTCAACCTCGTTACTGATAAGTACTCTTTTCTCGTTCCCGTGATATGTGATCCCTTGTGAACCAGTCACATGCTTGCAAGCTAATTGGATGACATTTCACCGAGAGGGCCCAGAGTATATCTATCCGTCATATGGATGGACAAATCCCACTCTTGATCCATGTGTTTCAACCAATACTTTCCGAACACTCAATGCCACTTTTATAGCCACCCAGTTACGGTGTGGTGTTTGATGTCATCAAAGCATCCATCCGGTAAAGGTGATATGCATGATCTCATGGTCGAAGGAATTAGGTTACTATGTATCAGAAAGCATATAGCAATTGAACTATTGAAATGACTTGATCTTTATGCTACGCTTATCTATAGGAGTATGTCCATCACATCATTCTCCTAATGATATGATCCTGTTGTTAATAACATCTCTATGTTCATGATCAGGAAACCATGATCATATATTAACCAACAAGCTAGTTTAACAAGAGGCTTTACTAGGGACTCTTATTTTAGTTTACAAATCACACAAGTATTAATGTTTCCGGTTAATACAATTATAGCATGGTATGTAAACATTTATCATAAGTGTGAAGATATGATAATAACCACTTTATTATTGCCTCTTGGGCATATGTCCAACAGTCTCCCACTTGCACTAGAGTCAATAATCTAGTTTCAAACCTTTGTGTATTCAACACCTATGGCTTTCCGGTGTTGTATGTACACGATTGCTAGTGGTCAACTGATCTCCGGATCTGACACTTCCAGGTCCGTGTGTAATTGCATGTCTTTGCGTCTCTACGCATCACTCATTCTCTAATGAGATGGCTTTGTATAAATTTGGTCTTTCGGTGTGACCTTTAGTTCTTTGGGGTTAAACCATGTTGATAATATTGTCGCACAATATATCTTCATAGTATTATCCCTCTGTGAACTACACCTAGTTTGATAACAAACTACTTGACACAAATGCCCTCTTTTTGCTGCTATAATAGCAGTCATATACTTAGCCTTTTGTTGTAGTATCTGTCACAATGTCTTAACTTTGGAAATCATCCAAATCCATCATGGAACTCACTTTCCATTATACTGTGCCACCCTTAGTTTAGATTGAGATAAACTTAATTTGTACTTTGTGACAAAGCTAGTATCAATGTAGTACTTTTACAATGAACTAACCATCTATTTGTCACTTCTACAAATATTATACTCTTAGTTCTTCCAAAAGATCATAAGAATATCCTTACTATTGTCCAATGATCATCTTACGAATCATTCTGGTATATGCTCACAACATTTAGAGCATAGGACATATCTAGATTTGTACATATCACAGTATGATTGATATAAATACTCTTTGTGATTTCATACATCAAGGATCAATCTATACTTGATTATTTGTTTCACTTTACCAAATGTCAATACACTTGAATATATCATCAACATTGAACTCATTCAATCCTTTCTGTGCGACAAGAACCTCTTCTTGTAGTTTCTATATTGAACTCATTCAATATCTTGTCTATGTACTTCTGACACAACCATATCAGCGTCTATTGATGCCAAATATTTGGGTTTTGCCTAAGTCTTTCATCGGGATGAAATTCTTAATATGTGTTAATAAAAGATACATTATTTCCAATCAACAATATGTCTTCCACATAATGTATTAGAAACATGTCTTAACACTCCCACTTAATTTCTTGCAAATGCAAGCATCTTCATTATCTCTGATGAATTTAAACTCTTTTAACAGTTTCATCATAGTGAAGATTCCAACTCCGCTATGCTTACTTCAACTATTGAAGTTTGCATATGTTTTTTAGCATCCCTTGAATTTTAACAAAACCCTTTGGACAGTGTTATGCACACGTCCTAGGTAACCCTTCTATTAGAAGAAATTGTTTTGTTTATCCAACTATCATATAACAAAATTATATATAGTGGTTGCTATATTAATCCGTCTAGACTAAATATCGCTATGAAAGATCAGATCTTGTCATAGTCAACTTTTGAACATTGTTGTGAACTCTTTCCCAACATGTCGACTATTTCATAGATGTGCAACATCCATGTCTGTTTATTTATAGATCCAAACACAACTGTAAGGTCTTACACCTTTCTCGAGGGTCCTTCAAGTTCAAAACTTGATTTCTCGTGTATGGAACTATCACGGATTTTATGGCTTCAAGCCATTTGATGGAGTCAGGGCCCATCATCGCTTCTTTGCATGTAGTCGGATCATTATTGTTAAATAATGATTTAACTCTCAAATCTTGGTATTTGATTGTTCATCCAACCTACTTGTTTCAATAGAAACTTTGACTATTGTAACCACAACCTTTGAGGCACGTGAGCCATGAGCATTGTTGCTGCCTCCAGAACACTTTTCGGTGCTGCGCAACTTTGCACATATAGCTAAGGTTCTTTTAACCTTATCAAAGTTCTATTGTCCTCCCACTTAACTTTTCACGAAAAATTCCTTCCAAAAGAAACTTGACGTTCTAAGCAACAAACACTTTTGTCTCCGGTGTTTATGGAGGAATACTTAATAGTCATACAAAGACAGGTTCATCCGACTTTGGTTGCACACATCTTTCTTATGCATAGCATACCAATGTTTAAGAAAGGACAACTTGGGTTTTATCCCAAACCATAACTTTATATGGTGTCATTTCAACGGATTATGATGGAGCTCTTTTCAGTGGAAAAAACGGTAATCTCTAAAGCTTTTAATCTTTAAAATACAATGGCAGTTTTATGAATTATACCTTCGATCTTACCATGTCAAACAAGGTTTAATTACATATCTCGAACGCTCCATACTCTTATGGTGTTTCGGGAAAATGCAAATCCACGGAACGATTCCTTAAATCTTAGGTATTATGCTAAACTTGTAACTCAAATATCTTCCTTTATGATCTTATCATAAACTATTTATATTCTTGTTACAATCATTTTGCACTTCATCTTGAAAGTCTTTGAACTTTTCAAATGTTTCATACTTCATCCTTATTAAGTAAATATTCATATATTCACTCAAATTTTCGGAGAAAGCATATGAAGTTGAAATCCATCTCTCTTGACTACACATAATGGATTTCGTACAACAATATGTACAAGTTCCAATAAGCTAGTCATTCGTTCCCTTTTGGCCTATGAACAAAGTTTTAATTATCTCTAGGAAAGTTTCACAAGCGTCATTTGATCAAAAATCAAAAGACTCCAAAATTCCATCCACATGGAGTTTCTTCATGTTTTCTTTCCATTATAATTTAAACGGCGATGTCACTTCCTAAGTGATCTTTCAATCAATTTGTCTTTCGACATTTTTAGCACTAGTTTTATGGATGTGAATTCTCCAACGAGATTTATGAATCATCCATCTTTTATGGATTACAGCAATTATTTGAACAACCCTTTTGTTCTCATAATACCTGATAAAAACAAATCTTGAAGGCAAGCTTTGATGTTTAACGAGCAACACAATAACCCTTTATTTGTTCTCGATGAACATCATCACATATTCCTTTTGCTAGTTACTTAGGCCATTGTAGTTCATGAATTGTGTTGTTTCGTATAACGATTCACACCAACAAATTCAGTATCAAATACTTAAGAACCACATTGTTTAATAAGCAAAGAATATAGCCATAAAATGTATATCATCCATATACTTAAACTGAACAATTCTAGTCTTTTCTTTTCTGCCATATATTTATGAGATTCTCTTTCAATATTTCCTTTTCTGTTTGAAAGAATCTATCAATATCAATAGTGGAGTCATACATATGACACATAGTCCAAAGCGTGTATAGTTAAATACCAATGTCTTTGGACTTGCACTTTGAAGTAGATCACCATCATCAAATGTTTGGTGTTCTTTCAAATTCCTTTCTTTAGTAATCTCTTGGTGTAGTAAACATTTTACCTACATCAAATATTCACCTTTATCATGGACTCGTCCATGATCAAGCTACTTTTAGCTTATAACGATGAATTATGAGTATAATGTTGCTATCCAAAACCTTTTGGAGGATTAGGACAACAAGTGTCTCCAACCTTTTTGCAAATTCTCATCAAAATATGAGAACATGAACTTTGCCATATTATACTCTATCATGTTGTAACCAAAACTTCGTTTCAGATATCACAATATCTTCCACACATCATGGTTTCTGAAACAACTCTTTCAGATCCTAGATAACCTTGATATTAAGAGAATCCTTTGAATATCAAGAATCATGGAGACAAACATGATACTTATATACTAACACTTGGAATTGTTACTCTTGATTTAATACTAATTATTAAACTTCATGGAGTAACCGGAACTTACTGAAAGTTTGCAATAGGACTTTTAAACTTTAGATTAACACTTCAAAACAATACGATACCAGTTCGTAAAGTAACTAACCAGAATTCTATAGTTCTATCATCTCAATTATAACTAAGCGCAAGGTGGTAAACGGATGCCAATGACTACAACAACTATGCAAATTCACTTTGATTTAGTTTATGATAAATTGAGTTCTAATTAATAATTAAATTAATCTAGGTGAACTCCCACTCAAAACAATATCCCTCACATTGTTTTAGTGATCACACGAACCAAATCCACCACATCAAAACCGATCATCACGAGAGTTGATATAGCTTCAATGGCGAACAATCAACATGTTCATCATATCTACTATATGACTCATGCTCTACCTTTCGGTAATCCGTGTTCCTGAGGCCATGTCTGTACATGCTAGGCTCGTCAAGATCAAACCTTAGCTACCGCATAAGCAAATCTGGCTTGCTTACGTTGTATACACTTGCGGAATCTAACACACCCGATCATCACGTGGTGCTTCGAAACAACAAGCATTAGCAACGGTGCATACTAAGGGTGAACACTTTCGAACTTGAAATTCATGTGCATGAGGGATCATCTTATAATGCTACCGTCGTCTACTAAGCAATACAAGATGCATAAAGGATTAACATCACATGCAATTCATAATATGTGATATGATATGGCCTTTCTTCTTTGTGCTTCGGATCTCCATCTTCAAGCACGAACA
Source organism: Avena sativa (assembly GCA_916181665.1). NCBI lineage: Eukaryota > Viridiplantae > Streptophyta > Magnoliopsida > Poales > Poaceae > Avena > Avena sativa. The sequence continues at coordinate 435,563,325 of OV702280.1, forward strand.
TGATCTCCATCATCACCGGCATTGCATCAAGGTCAATGACGCTTCTCCATGGTTGTCGTCCACCAGCTTCAACTATTACAACTACTTTGAATAGACACGCGGGTCTTAACAGAAATTAAAGACAACCATATGGCTCCTGCCGGTTGCCGACTTACAATAAGGAACATTGCATACATCATATATAATCACAATCATGGCCATATCACATCACTGCACACCCCTGCAAAACAAAGTTAGACGCCTCTACTTTCTTTGCATGTTTTACGTGGTCTGGGGCTTTCAATAAGTGTCGTTCTAACTTACGAACAAGAACCACAACATTGATACTAGCATTGTTGATTACCCATTGTAAATTGGATCTTAACTATGCTAGGAGAAACAGGCACCCGCAAAGCCACTTATGCAATACAAGTTGCATGTCAAGCGTGGAGCAAGTCTCATGAACGATGTCATGTAAGGTTAGCCCGAGCCGCTTCATCCCAACATACCGCAAGATGCAAAGTACACAAAAAGCAATTGACAATAAAAGCATCAACGCCCACAATGACCATTGTGTTCTACTCGTGCAACAGATCTACATATAGACACGGCTCTGATACCACTGTAGGGGTTCGTAGCATGGAAAACAAAAAAATTTCTATCGCATACAAACAAACAAGCCAAGATCTATCTACTAGATTGTAGCAACGAGTCGATGGAATAACTTACCCTCGAAGATTCCAAAGTGGTTAACGAGAGCAGATTCTCGTGGGTGATGTAGTCGTACTCTTTCCGATCTCAAGATCGCGTAGACGATCCTTCCGGCGCTGCGTTCCGGCAGCGCTCCCGCAGTCGGTCACACGTTCGGTACTCGACGAAGACCTTCCTCTCCCTTGTTCCAGCAGGCAGCGGAGGTTGTAGCACTCTCCTCGCGATTCCGGCAGCACAACGGCGTGGTACCGGAAGTAGAGGGGAAATCCCGCAGGGCTTCGCCTTAAGCCGGAGCGAGTTTGGTGGATTATGAGAGAGGGCTATTAGTGGTCTAGAGATTGGACACACCAATTAGAAGGCTCTAAACCGCAGGCTAAAGCAATTATAAGCTCTAAACCAAAACGGCTCTAAACCGGAGATTAGAGGTGGAAACTTGTGTGTCTTAAGGAGGAGCCCTGCCCCTCCTTTTATAGGTGGAGGGGCTGGCGCGCCAGGGAAGGGGAGGAGAGTCCCTCCCCAACTCGGCCAAGGCTGGGCGCCGGCTTGGAGGAGAGGAACTCCTCCTCCAAGTTGGTTTCAACCTCCTCTTGCTTGTTTCCCACAGTTTCCTGTTTCCCACAGTTTCCTGTTTTCCACAGTTTCCTGTTTTAGCCGTTTGACTTTCAAACTGGCAATTTGACTTTCATGTTTTTGGAACAGCAAGAACACTTAGTACATGATGCAATCATTCAATGACACACTCATGTACCCTCCCCCCCCGGAGTGCCGGACAATCCGGACCCTTCTAGAACATTCCCGATGAAAACACCGGAATCATTCCCGAACTCCGAAACGGGACTTCCCTTATATGAATCTTATTCTCCGGACCATTCCGGATCACCTCGTGATATCACGGATCCCATCCGAGACTCTGAACAACATTCGGTCTCTTTCTCATAATACCATAACTACTCAAACAACGTCGAATCCTTAAGTGTGTCTCCCTACGGTTCGTGAATTATGCGGACATGATCGAGACACTTCTCCGAACAATAACCAATAGAGGAATCTGGAAATTCATATGGCTCCCACATATTTCTACGATTACTTTGCGATCGAATGAACCACTTACATACGATACCAATTTCCCTTTGTCTCACGATATGTTACTTATCCGAGGTTATGATCGTCGGTATCTCTGCATACCTAGTTCAACCTCGTTACTGATAAGTACTCTTTTCTCGTTCCCGTGATATGTGATCCCTTGTGAACCAGTCACATGCTTGCAAGCTAATTGGATGACATTTCACCGAGAGGGCCCAGAGTATATCTATCCGTCATATGGATGGACAAATCCCACTCTTGATCCATGTGTTTCAACCAATACTTTCCGAACACTCAATGCCACTTTTATAGCCACCCAGTTACGGTGTGGTGTTTGATGTCATCAAAGCATCCATCCGGTAAAGGTGATATGCATGATCTCATGGTCGAAGGAATTAGGTTACTATGTATCAGAAAGCATATAGCAATTGAACTATTGAAATGACTTGATCTTTATGCTACGCTTATCTATAGGAGTATGTCCATCACATCATTCTCCTAATGATATGATCCTGTTGTTAATAAGATCTCTATGTTCATGATCAGGAAACCATGATCATATATTAACCAACAAGCTAGTTTAACAAGAGGCTTTACTAGGGACTCTTATTTTAGTTTACAAATCACACAAGTATTAATGTTTCCGGTTAATACAATTATAGCATGGTATGTAAACATTTATCATAAGTGTGAAGATATGATAATAACCACTTTATTATTGCCTCTTGGGCATATCTCCAACACAATTGCTATATGCTTTCTGATACATAGTAACCTAATTCCTTCGACCATGAGATCATGCATATCACCTTTACCGGATGGATGCTTTGATGACATCAAACACCACACCGTAACTGGGTGGCTATAAAGGTGGCATTGAGTGTTCGGAAAGTATTGGTTGAAACACATGGATCAAGAGTGGGATTTGTCCATCCATATGACGGATAGATATACTCTGGGCCCTCTCGGTGGAATGTCATCCAATTAGCTTGCAAGCATGTGACTGGCTCACAAGGGATCACATATCACGGGAACGAGAAAAGAGTACTTATCGGTAACGAGGTTGAACTAGGTATGCAGAGATACCGACGATCATAACCTCGGATAAGTAAACTATCGTGAGACAAAGGGAAATTGGTATCGTATGTAAGTGGTTCATTCGATCACAAAGTAATCGTAGAAATATGTGGGAGCCATATGAATTTCCAGATTCCTCTATTGGTTATTGTTCGGAGAAGTGTCTCGATCATGTCCGCATAATTCACGAACCGTAGGGAGACACACTTAAGGATTCGACGTTGTTTGAGTAGTTATGGAATGAATGAGAAAGAGACCGAATGTTGTTCGGAGTCTCGGATGGGATCCGGGATATCACGAGGAGATCCGGAATGGTCCGGAGAATAAGATTCATATAAGGAAAGTCCCGTTTCGGAGTTGGGGAATGATTCCGGTGTTTTCATCGGAAATGTTCTAGAAGGTTCCGGAATGTCCGGCACTCCGGAGGGGAAGGGGTACATGAATGTGTCATTGTAAGTTGGAATGATTGCATCATGTACTAAGTGTCATCGCTGTTCCAAATAAGGGATTAATTCAAATCCTAGTTTGAAAAGTCAAATAGCTAAATTGAAAAGTCAAACGGCTAAATTTGGAAAGAGGAAAAGAGGAGGAAGTGGGAAACCGAGTTGGGGAGGGAATCCCTCCTCCAACCGGCGACGCCCCCTCCAAGCCGAGTTGGGGAGGGACTCCCCTCCCTCCCCCTTGGCCGCCGGCCCCTCCACCTATATAAGGAGGGGCAGGGCTCCCTCCTAGCACACACAAGTCCCTCACCTCAAACCCTAGAAGCTACAGCCGTCCATAGCCGCCGCCACCCCCTAGGGTTTTGCCCTAGCCGCCGACTTGGGGGTCCCCGGAACCCTAGCCGCCGGCTCTAGCACCTCCTCCTTGGTGTGTCTAAACCCTAGATCGTCGAGGAGCTCTCTCATACTCCACCATACTCGCTCCGGCTTAAGGCGAAGCCCTGCGAGATCTCCCCTCTACTTCCGGTACCACGCCGTTGTGCTGCCGGAATCGCGAGGAGAGTGCTACAACCTCCGCTGCCTGCTGGAACAAGGGAGAGGAAGGTCTTCGTCGAGTACCGAACGTGTGACCGACTGCGGGAGCGCTGCCGGAACGCAGCGCCGGAAGGATCGTCTACGCGATCTTGAGATCGGAAAGAGTACGACTACATCACCCACGAGAATCCGCTCTCGTTAAACACTTTGGAATCTTCGAGGGTAAGTTATTCCATCGACTCGTTGCTACAATCTAGTAGATAGATCTTGGCTTGTTTGTTTGTATGCGATAGAAAATTTTTGTTTTCCATGCTACGAAACCCTACAGCTGCTTCACAAAACGACCCGTCTTTTTGCGCTCGGGAAATGGAAAATGGCTTTTCCGAGCGACGAAAAGGAAAACTTGCTCCTGCAACATTGTTCTCCATCCCAATAAACACATGCATGCACACTATAGGCACCGTATCACAAACTATGCCGCGATTCAACACATAACATCCGTCTCTTGGACCGAACCCATGAAACCTCGAACATCTTTATTCTTGCCATACACGCCAAAGAAGGCTAGCAGTATCACGCAAACATTCTTCGTCATGTGCATCACGTCGATTGCAGAGCGGACCTCTAATACTTTCCAATAGGGTAGCTCCCAAAATATAGATTTCTTCTTCCACATGGGTGTGTGTCCGCCAGCGTCCTTCGGAACGAACTGTCCGCCAGGACCCTTTCCAAAGATTACTTTTAAATCCTTCACCATATCAAATACAACATCATCAGTATGACGGACAGGCTTACTCCGGTGATCTGCTTCACCATTGAAATGCTTGCCTTTCCTTCTTAGGGAATGCGTGGGCGGAAGAAAACGACTATTCCCTAGGTACACATTCTTCTTGCACCTATCCAAATAAATACTTTCAGTGTCATCTAAACAGTGTGTGCATGCATTGTATCCCTTGTTTGTCTGTCCTGAAATGTTACTAAGAGTAGGCCAATCATTGATGGTTACGAACAACAATGCTCATAGGTTAAATTCCCCACGTTTGTGCTCATCCCACACACGTACACCTTGTCCGTGACACAACTATAAAAGTTCTTCAACTAATGGCCTTAGGTACACATCAATGTCGTTGCCGGGTTGCTTTGGGACTTGGATGAGCACTAACATCATAATGAACTTCCGCTTCATGCACAACCAAGGAGGAAGGTTATAGATACACAAAGTCACAGGACATGTGCTATGACTGCAGCTCTGCTCCCCAAAGGGATTCATGCATCCGTACTTTGACCAAACGATAAGTTTCTCGCGTCACATACAAAGTCCGGGTACTTTCTCTCAATTTTTCTCCACTGCGACCCATCAGCGGGGTGTCTCAACATCTCGTCTTTCTTACGATCTTCTTTGTGCCATCGCAACAATTTGGCATGCTCTTCGTTTCTGAACAAACGTTTCAGCCGTGGTATTATAGGAGCATACCACATCACCTTGGCGGGAACCCCCTTCCTCGGGCGCTCCCCCTCAACATCACCAGGGTCATCTCGTCGGATCTTATACCGCAATGCAGTGCATACCGGGAATGCATCCAAATTCTTGTACTGCTCACCGCGCTAGAGGATGCAGTCATTAATGCATGCATGTATCTTCTGTACCTCTAATCCTAGAGGGCAGACAATCTTCTTTGATTCGTAAGTACTAGCGGGCAGTTCGTTATCCTTTGGAAGCAGCTTCTTCATTATCTTCAACAACTTTTCAAATCCCTTGTCAGGCACACCGACCTCTGCCTTCCATTGCAGCAATTCCAGTGTGCTGCCTAGCTTTTTGTGGCCATCTTCGCAATTCGGGTTCAACAATATGTTGTGATCCTCTAACATCTGCTCAAATTTCAACCTCTCTCTGTCGCTATCACCTTCTCCCTTTGCATCAGCAATGGCCCAACCAAGATCATCATCTGGTCATATGATGCACGTTCTTCTGCTTCTTCTTCATCATTGTCTTCCATTGTAGTACCACCGTATTCAGGGGACATAGGATAGCTGTCATCATTCTCTTCATCTTTGTTGTCTTCCATCATAACCCCTCTTTCTCCGTGCTTGTTCCAACAATTATAGCCAGACATGAAACCAGACTGAAACAAATGGCCATGAAGGATTCTTGAGGAAGAGTATTCCTTCTGATTCCGACACTCACCACATGGACAACATATAAATCCATTCCGCTTGTTTGCCTCTGCCACAACGAGAAAAGAACACACGCCTTTAATGAACTCGTCAGAGATTCGGTCAGCGTACATCCATTGCCATCTCATCTGCATTTTGTAAGTTCATCAAACAAAATCACGATGCTAAGAGTAGTACTAGTCTAAAAATAAAAGAACACATCGTATACATGAAACAACTATGCACCGATTTAAAAACTTTCTACTACATCTTTAGTCCCGGTTGGACACACCAACCGGGACTAAAGGGGTTGCGGTAGGCTGGGGCCAACCTGAGCCCGTTTAGTCCTGAATGGTGTCTCCAACCAGGACTAAAGGACACTCCAATCGGGACTAAAAGTGGGTGACGACACTATATGTCGTCAGTGGAGACACTATGCCAGCGAGTGGCGACACTGTTTTAGTGAGTGGCGACACTATGACAGGGGTGAGTGTCGACATTATGTCATGAGTGTCGACACTATGTTGTGCTGCTTAATCTATAAATAGGCTTCCTTGTGAAATATCAACTGCAAGGAAGATCGTGTGCGAGACCAGAGACACCACTACGACGGAGCTTCTCGAAGATGTCTTAGGACCTCGTCCTCAGACATCTTCGAGGAGCTCGCCGTAGAGGCACTCCCTAATATATGAAATTAGTTAGCTCCACCAGCATACTGATTTAGCTAGAAAAGATATGAACTGAAAGATGGTGTGCGAGAGCAGGGACACCACTATGGCAGAGCTTCTCGAAGATGTCTTAGGATGCCTCGTAATCAGACATCTTCGAGGAGCTCACCATAGAGGCACTCCCTAATTTAATTTGGTAGCTCCTTGGCATGTTCATGTTTTTGTTCTTTCTTGCTTAAATGGCCGTTGATTAACTAAAATGCTAGGGCGCCACTATATATATGTGTGCCTTCATAGTTTTGGTACTTATTTTTGTTCCAATGGATTTTCCGACGACAGGTAGAAGAAAGAAGAATATTTTGTTGCTTGATGATGACATGATATGCACTGTGAACCGTCTGGATTTCAAGACAACATGTCAAAGCAAGATATGTAGATAGGATGAACTCATGTATATCAAATGAATTTCGAGAACTATATGTGCCAAATTAACCAGATATATATAGAGATAGAATCCACACAAATCTATCCATTTCTAGAGCATGAAATGAGCTAAAACAAGCAATGAGAGATGAAATGATGAAGTTGCTAACCTCTTAGGACCCTTGATAGATGTGGAGCCAAAAAATCTTCACAAATCTTAAGAAAAATTGGAAAGAACTCGAGCTTGGGGGGAGAAATTTGAGAGAGATGCTTGTGTGAGCTCGAAATGGCTCCGGCTGGGAAGGGGAAGAAGATATAGTCGAGTACTTTAGTTCCGGTTTGAGAAACAAACTGGGCTAAAGGTCGACGCATCAACTCTTTTTCGGCGCCAGACCCTTTAGCCCTGATTTGTTAAACGAATCGGGACTAAAGTTTTCATACAAACCGGGGCTAATATCTTCTGGGCCCTACGGCCGTTTCTAGCCGTTGGGACCAGGACATACCAGAACCGGGACTAATGCTCTGGACCAAAAGTCCGTTTTCTAATAGTGCCCATACATACAGTCCTGCCACATTGTCATGAACGTTTGTATGCGTTTGCTGGCTACGACCATTGATTGTACCGTATGGATCGGATACTCACTTGTGTGTCCGAGTAATTTCCTCTTTGGGAGTTTTGGAAGGAAAGAACTTGTCTTTCGTCTATTGTACCGTACAAGACTTCTATTTGCGTCCCAGGAGCGCAGCTAGTAGGCTAAACGGTCGCTCCAACGAAAAAAATATTATCCTCTTGAAATAAATCTAAAAACCACATTTGATCCATTTTCGTAGGGTCTAGGATCCCTAAGGTAAAGTCTTATATCTGGTTGACCCAAGATTTGTTACCTTTTTTAGTTTATAAGCTGGCTAAAACTGTTCAAAGTTATCGAGGTGGGACTAAACATATAACAGACGAGACTAGGAACGACAAGGGAGTTGTTACAAGCTCAAACTGATAGTGAGAGTTGTTCCGCGTAAGCACAGAATTCATACCGATAGTGAGCCCGAAAACACATGTAGAACAATATAAGAGCCAGGTTCGCACAAATTTGGTACCCAGGACACACTACAAAGTGCTAGACAAAACGTCTAATAATATGCTGACAGACGGCTGTTTTTTTTTCCGAAATGAAGCATAGCTCCGGCCTCTGCATCAAAGTGACACACATAGCCTGATATTATTGCAAAAAAGTCTCCGAATGTATCAAAGTTCCCAAATTCTTACATCAATGAAAGGAAAAAGAAGCTAGGTTGAGACAACTATCAACCAGCTATAAATGAAAAGCAACACGCATATGAGGCTATCCATCTTGCAGTCTAAGACTGTGGCGCGATCCAGTAGCCCAGTAAAAACAGTCCTACGTAGCCGTAAGAATTCTGGTGCAGCCAGACGCCGTTGGCTCCCGCTGAACCTTTGAGAGCAAAAGGGACCATTGGGTCAACCAGTGCCCAGCTAACCGGATAACCTACAAAAATTAGTTTTTTTTTTGTTAAAGATAATATTATTACGACTTGTCCAAATGGACCAACATAAAGTTGAAACTCCGACACGAATTCTAGCTTCAGTTTTACTATCCACCCCATTCAACCAATTACTAAATATATTAGTGACGCTAGTTGGTGTTGTTATGTTGAAAGCAAAGAAAATCATTCGCCATAGAATTTTGACAAAGGGGCATGACATAAAAATGTGTTCTATAGTCTCCAACGAATCAAAAAAAAAGCACACTTCTGACATCTATGCCAATTCCTCTTCGCAAGATTATCCTTAGTTAAAAGACCCTTTTCACTTAGGAACCACATAAAGATCTTGATTTTTAACGGCATTTTAAGTTATTTACAAAGATATTTTTTCAGAAATCTAGTACGACCATTCATTAGGAAATCGGCGTTTTAACAGTACCGCTGGAGCTTTGACAGACGGCTGTTAGGAAAACGTATGGTCGCTGCATCTAGGCATACGTCTATGCATACACACGGAGACTCATAGTAGAAGGAAAGAGATTACTAACGGACGCAACATTTAGACATATTGTGGATATATGTACGCATGCATGCGTATATGAGGGTACGATGCCTACCGCGTGAAACCTTGCGGTATTAGGAGGAAAGAGATCGTGGACGTGTGGAACGGTTAGGCTACGTCTATTACATATTAAGTCGTCCTGAATGAAATAATGTCATATCCCTAACTCAACGTCTATCTGGGTAAGCATGTGTCTTGTCCAATCATGTCACCGACAAGTCACGAAAGAACATATGATTACACTTAAAGCATTACAAATATAATAGTTTACAAAGAATAATAAATTCTAAATTCACTCTAGGCTTATACACATCTAGGAGAAGTACAATGACGCAAAGGAAAGATCACAAAAGAAAGATAATTTTGTTATATCTGTACACCACAGATAACAAAAGCTAACAATCTAAAAGATAAATGTAACCTAATTGTGGCTTACTGATGGCTGTGAAATATAGCCACCCACATCCACATTTAAACTAGATATTATTCATACATTTGATGAAATATCTCTCTAAATTCCGCCACTAATGCCTAATGATCAAATGCATATGCAATCATGTCTTTCTATTTTTCCCTACGCAGGCAATGAAGTTAGATGATGGAAATCACAACATTAAAGTTAAAGATACGAGATTTCCAACAACCCAAAGAAACCAGGAGTCATGAAGAGAATCTAGAAGGTTTAACGACCAACTATAAGGCGGGAATAAAAATTACGGCCGTATAGTTCCGGCTGTATAGTTTCCACCGACACCGCTAGGTCAAACGGAACAACTTTCTTGAAGGGACCCCTATATAAAGAGGCCTCTCGTGAAGAGAAATGGGGAGAAGGCAGAACCATCTAAAACCACAACACCGTGGAGCCACCGGAGGAATAGATCTAGATCTAATCTCCAAACCCTTCTCCACCATCATAGCCATAGTCCACCACTTGTAATAGTTGATCTCATCTCCAATTGACGATATTGTAAGACTACTACCATCAATCTCATGATTTCCTATATAATGTTTATGATTGTTGATCTTATCTCTATGTGTGAGTAATTCTCTTTTGGCTAAGGGCTTCGGCCTAGCCATGTAGTATGTACATGTTATTTATCATAGATGAGATCATGTATTAGTTTGTATGACATGATGATTATTATATACTCTCTTACCTCAATCTAAGGACTTGTCAGGTTTCCAAGACACCAAGGACTGAGCCAGGTATAAGGAGTATGAGTAATGACTAATCTGCAGGTTGGGAACCACAGTGATAAAAGGAGTAGTACGGTTGTATGTGAGGAATTTGCTTGGGATTAACAGTTATGTCACTGTGCATATCATTAGCTCTCTTTCTTATATTGGTGAGACTAATAGGTCATTGCTATAAGCGGTTGTGGAGGCAATAGCAGTTATAGATGCACTGGCCACCCATAAATATATTGTTCTAACAATTACATGCGTACTTTGTTATTATTTTTTATTACCATCAGATGTTCTGCACAGCTACAGGTGAAACCGAAAGCCTTAGGCCCTCTCTCTCCATCATCGACAAAAACAAAAGATCGCAAACACTTGGTCTGGTAAAACACTTAAAGCATTCTAAAAACTCCCGAAGGTCCGTTAAAGTAACTTTACTACGCATTCTGCTTCCCGAGGATTCGATAACCTAGGTCTACTAGGGAAAAAGAGCTATACTACATCCGTAATCCAGATTAAAGGTATCAACTCTTTTTCTGGCGTCGTTGTCGGGGAAGCAATAGCTACCCTGGTAAGGTTATTAGGAACCTTGCTAGTTTTAATTCTTGTTTTTAATTTTGTTAGTTTTCTTTCAATCTTTATTTGAAAAACCAAAAAAATTAGTTAGCCTTTAAATTCTTGTTTTTACTATCATAAGGTTTTGTTTAAGAAAACCTAAAAACATAAGTACTATGGATGAAAAGAAACTTGGGGATTTTGCAACTCCAAACAATGATTATTTGTGTACTTGTATTACCTAGCCAGCAATTACCGCTGATGATTATGAAATTAAACCCCATTATTTAAGTTTGGTTCAACAAAATTAATTTGGAGGCTCTGCTGCTGAGGATGCAGGTATGCACTTGAACACTTTCACTGAAATATGTGATATGATGCGCATTAAAGATGTTGACCCCGATGCGGTCAAACTGTGCTTATTTCCTTTATCTCTTAGAGGAAGAGCAAAAGAATGGTTGCTATCTTTGCCTAGAAATACTATTGCATCATGGGTGGAATGTACTTCTTTATTCATGGTTAATTTTTCCCACCTGCAAAGACTATGCAAATGAGAACTAATATTACTGGTTTCAGACAGGAAGAGCATGAGCCACTAGCGCTTGCATGGGAGAGAATGAAAGAATACATGAGAAACTGTCCTAGCTATCGAATGGAAGATTGGTTAATTCTTCATTTATTTTATAATTCTCTTAACCCTGTGTCTAAGTCTATGCTTAATACTATAGCTGGAGGAAAAATTATGGGCAAATAAATTTTCGAAGCAAAGCAGCTGCTAGATAATATGCAAGACAACCATGCCCAATGGCATGTGAAAAGATCAAACATGAAGAAGGTGAACTCCATCACACCAGAGGAAAATGAAGAACTCGCTGCTAAGCTGGATGAGCTCGTATTAGCCGTCAAGGGTAAGGAAATCCAGGTAAGAGCTATCCCGAAATCAAATATTGAAGAAATAGACTTCATAGCTCGTAATGATTATAACCTTGCTTGGAAGAAGAATTATAATCCAATTTTTCAAAAACATTATTCTATCCCTACAGGTAACTCTAGTAATAATATTGTATCAAGTAATGGTAGTCTCCAAGAATCATTTAAGTCCTTTATGGACTCGCACAATGAGCAAAATAATATCCTTGTTAAGATAACGGAGAACCATGATAATATGCTTGGAAAATTGTATAACCAATCTGTGAGTTTGAAGAATGACTTGCGGGCTCTCCAAGAAAGAACAAGGATTGTGGAGGCACAACTAGGTAAGATAACTGAGAGTCAAACTCTCATTCTAGCTAAATTTTCAGGTAAAACTAAGCCTAATCCTATTAAAGACCTCAAAATGATAAGAATCCAAAGGGAGGAGTCTGAAGAACTTGATTATAGCAATGCCCCTTCACCAAATAACATGGTTGAAGATCTTGTGAAAAAGATCAATATCAAGATTCCAACAAGTGAAGGAAATGATGAAGCCATGTATCAACACTTCGTTAGTCAGGTAACAATAAAGGTACGTGAGCTTGAAGAATAATATAAGAAAATTGCTGAGAAACTACATGTTAAGCTTGATGATATATTTGTGCCTACTATTAAAATTAAAATTGGGACTAATGAGAAAGCTGAAATTTGTGATCTAGGTGCAAGTGTTTCAATGATTCCAAAAAGTATTTTTGATAAGTTAAATCTTAGCTCTTTTGAAATTACTAAATTAAAATTACATTTAGCATATTCTACCTACAAACAAGATGTAAGAATTAAGGAGAATACTTTAGTATACATTAAAGGTTGTCCTGCTCTTATTGGTTTTTGTTGTAGTTGACATGGCTGAAGATGCTACCGCTCCTATCATGAAGGGAATGGTCAAGCTATTGACCATAAAAGAGCGCTTCATGGGAGGCAACCCATGTGAAATAAAGGTTCGAGTAAATTTTTAAGTTTTACTTAAAGTTTTATGTTGAATAAAGAGTGCTAGAAAACTCCAGTTGAGAAGTAGAAGTTCAGTGGTACTCCTTTTTTATACATGTTGTTGTTGGTCGACAATTTCGTATGTCATTTTTAAATTAAGACATGGTGTTTCGCTAAGTTAAGGTTAAGATTTTTTTTCCGAAGAAACAGGTAAATATTGGCGACTACAGAAGGTTTAACGACCAACTACACGGCGGGAATAAAAATTCTGGTCGTATAGTTTCGGCAGTATAGTTACCTATGCTTTCGTCAATTTTCTTGCAAAGGATACAGAGAGTTTTACGACCAACTATACGACAGGAATAAAAATTCCGGCCGTATAGTTTTGTCCGTATAGTTATCGATGCCTTTGTAAAATTTCTTTTGCAGGATACATAATGTTTAACGACCAACTATACATCGAGAATAAAAATTCCAGCTATATAGTTCCAGCCGTATAGATATCACCTCCAGGAAGAAACCCTAAAATTTTACCGTCGGACCAACTATACTGTGGGAATATGCATTCCGGCCGTATAGTTTTGATCGTATAGTTCGTGCGACCATAAAAATTCCACGGTAAGGTACCCTTAACACCAAAACTTCAATCCTTTTTCTCTCTTCTACCTCCAAACTCTCTCAAAACCTCAAGGGATCTTCATCTCTAGTCAATTTAGTTCGATTCCCTCGCACACAGGTGATCTACGGTATGTTTCTCCTCCGATCCTCCAATTTATCTATGATCTGTTGTCATTATCAATTTAGGGTGTAACCTACTATGAACTAATTGCCAGGATTCTCTTGCCTAGATTATTATTTTGAGGGGATTCTTTAGTGTGCTATGATGAGAAATATGTTATACCTATTATTACTGGATCAAAAAGTTTTAATTTTGTCTTTTCTTATTTTATAAGATGAACACAAGGAGCCAAACGCGTGCTCATGCCACCGCGATTTATTCTCGGGCTGCCGCTGCAGCGCAGGATCGCATGGGGATACGGTTTAGGGATGAGCTCCAACGTGATCGCTTCAATAGGATCAAAAACCGAGAAGTGAAGACAACCAAGTGGGTTTGTCCCATTATATTGAATCAACTCGGTATTTCTAATAACTTCAATTTACTTTGCAATAGAATTGGCCTGCAAAACTTTGTATTCCATGATGTGCCTACTTATCACCGGTTAACTCTTGAATTTTTAAGTTCTTTAAAACACACCATTAAAACATGGAACAGAGAGAACATGATTTCTTTCCGACTTATGAACAACAATTACACATTATCACTTGATTAATGATGCAATTATTTTGATTTACCAAACAATGATCCTAATGCTTTACACGCATCTTATGCTGACATGTACCCTTCCCCGGATCTTTATTATAATAGAATGAGTTTCACTTCTAGAGTCAACAACGGGAAGAATATTCAACATCCTGCAATTCGCTATTTGTTCCATGTTATTGCTGACACCTTGCAAGCACGAAATGAGTTTACAAGACTCAATGAGGAGGACATTTTGATACTCCCAAAAGCTGCTTTCAACAACAACAACTTGTCACTCAACTTGGGCGCAATTCTTGTGCGCTATTTGGAGCACCATGATACGTTGGAAATGTATCTATAATTTTTGATGTTCCATGCTTGTTTAGTATCTACTTTGCTTTGCTTTGTCTACACTTTGAGGTGCTTTTTACATGTTTTCTGGTACTAACCTATTAACAAGTTTCCACAGTGCCAGTTGCCTGTTTTTTGCCGTTTTTTGTTCCAGAAAAGCTAGTAAGGAAATATTCTCGGAATTGGACGGGACAAACGTCAAAGTCAATAACTTTCCATGGGGAAAATAAGTCCAGAGGGGAGACAGAGAGGCGTGCCAGGGCGTCCACCCCCCCTAGGCACGGCCAGGGGTGGGCCCGTGCCTCGGCAGGGTGTAGCCCCCTGGCCACCTCCTCGGCCTCCCCCTTCGCTTATAAGAAGCCCCCGATGCCTAAACCCTAAGCACCCGATCAAATCTCCATGAAACCTTCTATAGCTGCCGCCACCATCGTCCCTAGATCGGGGGAATCTGAAGTTCTTCCTGGCACCCTGCCTGAGGGGAGATCATCCCGGAGGCCTTCTCTACGGTATGATGCGTGATTAGTTCCACCTTGGACTATGGGTCCATGTAGTAGCTAGATGGTTGTATCTCCTCCTTTCTGCTTTCATGTATAGACCTTGTGACCTCCGTTCATAATCAAGATCTAATCTATTTGTAATCATGCATGTTGTGTTTGCGGGGATCCTATGGATATTGAGATTATTATGTTGGTTTGATTAATGGTTTTGTCTTTATGATTCTATCATGTCTGTGTTGTTTGTGATCTTGCATGCTGTGGCATCCCGCAAAACCACTACTAGAAAATCGCGTTGTTTTTGTGCATTGCATCATCATGATCGCATGCTCATGTCATCATGCCGCATTGCAGTTGAGCATCGTCATCGTCTTGCTTTTGCTTGCATCAAACTAATTTCGGAAAAACCTAATTAGTTTTCTAAAACGCCCCATCTTATTTCAAACACCAAAACCGGGTCGCCGGGATATTTTGTTTGTCTGCTATCGGTTTGCAAACGGTCCGTTTAAAACATATAAAATATTAAATTATTTTTAGTGGGGGCAGTCGAACGGGCCGATTCGACCCGAACGACCACCCCCAGTCCAAACAAAACGGTCCGCCTAAAATACCTAAGCTACCCAGTCCTAACCTACCCAACCCCCTCCACCTCACCTCAGCCTATCCCTGAACGCCACGTCACCTCTCCCCTCCCCCCTAGCCTATCAAACCATGCCACCTCACCCCCAAACCACCCTCTCCCCTCCACCTCACACGCACTCCCACCCACCGACACACGCTCCCTGGCCCGCCTGGGACCCACCCGACCCAACACGCTACCCACACACGCACCCGCGCGCAGCCAGCACGCCACACGCACCCCCGGCCCCACCTCCCCAGCGCGTGCCCCGCTCCCTCCCTGGCCGTCTTCCTCACGCGGCCCTGCCCCGCGCCGTTCCCCAACCTCCTCCTCTCCCTCGTTCTCCTCTCCCTCCCCCGGCGCGCCGCCGCCGCCCGGAGCCGGCGCCGTCGCCCACGCCGCCGTGGCCGCTCCCGACGCGGCCTCTTCCCCTCTGCTCCGCCGGAGCCGAGCCTCCCTCCGCCCGGCGCCCTTCTCCCCTCCTCGCTCGACCGCAGCCTCCTCCTCTCCGGCCCGCCACCGCTCGCTTCCCGCTCGTCCGTCGCCTCCCGCCTCACCGAGCCCGCTGGCGCCTCTCCTCGGCTCCGCCCCGAGCGCCGCCGCCGGAGCGTCCCCATCCTGCCGCCGTCCTCGCCGGCCCGAGCCGCATCCTCTCCGCCGCCGGGAACCCCTCCTCGCCCCGAGCCCGCGACTGCATCGCCACCACGACCCCGCGTTGCCCTGTCCCCGCCCAGCCCGCGAGCCAACCGCCTCTGCCTCCGCCGCCCTCTGCCCCGTCAGCCGCCAAGCAGCGCCGCCAGCCGCCCTCGGCGCCGTCTCCCCGAGCACCCCTCTCCCCGTGCCCGCTGGAGGCGTCGTCGACCGCCCTGCCAAGCTCTGCCCGGAGCTCGCCGCGCCCTCCGGCTCTCCGCGCGCCTGGCCCGCGTCGCCGCTGAGGCCGCCCTAAGCCGCCGTCGGCCAGCAGCCGCTCTCCCGACAGCGCCTCCTCGCCCACGTGCAGGAGCTCCTCTGCGAGCGCCTCCACCTGCGGGGCATGGCCCTGCTGGCCTGGGTAGAGCATGCGTGCACCAGGAGGGTGAGCCGCGCTGCTCGACTTGTGTCGGTATAGTGTTGTGTCAATTCATGTGTGGGGTCTGACGTCCGAAGAACAGGTTCCTCAACATGAATTTGACACTTCGAGATCGACCCCACGAACCCTTGTGCTCGCTCCCGGAACTCGAAGACCGAACACGATGTTCTTCTCCCCGGACCGAAGACCGATCCCGTACCCGACGCAACGCCAAGCAGTACCCTCGGACGCCAAGATTCCCGAACCGATGATCGAGATCCGAAGACCGATCCGAAGCGCCAGGACCCGAACCTGAAGAACGCCAAGAACGCCGACGCGGATACGCCAAGTTCCTCACCGAATGCCAAGACCGACTCGATGGCGCGGACCCGACAAGATCGTCGCGACGACAAGAACGACACCGACCAGGGCAAGACCGATGCGCCCCGACGCCACGCCAAGTTCGCCTACCCGAACGCCAAGATCTACTCTGCCATCCGAGAACGATCCCGGAGTCAGAGAACGATCCCGTCGAACCCTGGACCCTGAGACCGAACCCCGAACCCCGGAACCCCAAGATCGTCGAGACCCCTAATGTGTGAACCCCTTCCCGAAACCCTATTTTATGATATAATACAACCTGTTGCATATTAATCATTCATCTCGCATGCATATCATTGGTTTGGGGGCCTTATGCCGATTCACCATATAATTAAATATGGGGCCCATATGCGAGCAAATCTAGTCTCATATTGGCCTCATTTAAATTTGTGTAGCGAACCGGTGCTATCTTTTGCCATGCTAAAACCACATTTAATTTGCGGGGTAGATAAATAACATGAACCATATATTTAATTGTCGGGACCCCCGGTTCCGCTTAATATTGCCTAATTGCATCGCATCTTTGCCATGCCATACATCATACATGCATCATGCCCGATCTTTTGCCGTAGTATTAAATAGTGCATCCGGTGTTTCTTCTAGTGTTTTGGTTCTTCGCGGATAAGGCCGTTGAGTTGATGCGAGTGTCGACCCGATCTTCGGTTGAACCTTCGGCAATGTTTTTAGGCGAGCATCTCCCTCTTTCTACCTATCTTACTTTTCTAGTATTTATTCCCTCCTGTTGATCTATTGCTATCTGTGTCGCGATGCTCTAGTTCCGTACCTGTGATATCCCTTGCAGCCATATATTGCCTCGGACACACCCTATTACCTGTGGTTTGGTAGATAGTTGGACTTGTGCGTCGTAGTCGCTTGCTCAAGTGCTGTTGCGTGTCGTCAAGTGCCACAGTTGTCGGAGTAATGCCGCATGTTGATGTTGGAGATGACCATGGCTTTACTTATTGTTCACTTTAATTCCTGTTTAACAACTAAAATTGAAGTAAGCAGAGGCATCGGTGGGTGATAGAAAATATTTGGTTTCCGAACGCCCACTTGTGTCCCGTAGGACCCCGAGTACTTGATACCTGTTCCTTGATTTATCGCGCTATCCACATCCGGGAGGTATATGGGACCCCCCTGAGCCAGAGCTTGATTCAGTCTTATTTCTTGGGGCCACAAACTAGTTTGAGGTTTTATTTACGATCCTGTACTTATGCCATGCTACTGCTTTATTTACGATTGTGCGAGGAGCACACTGTATTGTTTAGGATCGTGGCACGATTCCGCGGTGTCGACAAGCCCAGACACACTTTCGGGTTCCCAGTCGTTCACAGCCGTCCCCACAACCTTAAGTCCGTCTCGGAGCCGGCCGGCTTCGTTGCGGGTCTACTTTAAGGGGTGGCCCCCTGAAATATTTCTGAATCCTGTGATTGCTTTGTCGTGAAGGCCTCGTTGGGTTTTGATTTGGTTTTTCCGAGGTTGATCGAGTGTGTGTTGCTATTGGTGCACCCCGGCCGGGTAAAACTTTTTGAAAGCCGTGTCCGCGGTTATGGACGACTTGGAGCACAGTATCTCGACCATAGACAAGCATAACTAAAGTTTATTGCTATAAATTTGACTTATAATGACTAGTAATCAGCTTCACTATAATGGAATGGCTAACTAATACTACCCACAATTGCTTGTTTGGAGTGTCGCTTGCGACCATTGTACCTGACTAGTAAGTATGACAACTACAACGGAATGGCTGAATAAAAGTACCAACAACTGCTGGGTTTTTGGGTTATCTCATACTAATTGTATCTGATTAGTAATTGTTGCAACTACAATGGAATGATTAACTAAAAGTGCCCACTGCTTATTTTATCAGGATGATTATCCAAATCTGACTAGTAATTGCTGCAACGATAACTGAATACATAAAACTGCCAACTGTGTGAGTTCCTCGGTGGACTTCCTCGTTTGGTCTCGAGGGGGAAACACCAGGATGGGTTTGTTTGGTGTTAGCTTCAGGTTGGTTCCGGATAGGTCATTCTTATCCCTCTCTGATAACCGCCAGTTGTTTCGAGTCTCTATAGGTTGTTTAGTGCATGCTGCCGCTGCCGCTTCAGTCCACCATACCTATGTAGGCGAGGACCGCCGAATTCTAGTCTCGCCGTGTACTGGCCTCAGTACTGACGCTCCTCTTTTTCCTTTGCCCTTTGTCGGCACCCCTTTTGTTTAAGCAGGTTTTGAGATCGACGTCGTTAGCAGGGTTACCCTTCCGGCTTGGCCTAGGCAGGGTTATGGACGCCATTGGTTATTCTTCAGGGCTCTTAGCCCCATTTGCATCTTGTCCGTAGTCGGACGCTCTATCGTTTTCAAGGTGATTTGGATCTTTGTATATTATATCTGTATTCTTGACTCTTGGAGTCGCTGTTGTATATATCTGTTCTGTGGGTCCCATCGAGGACTGTTGTGTAATGTTATTACTTCGTTTTCCACCCGCACGAAAGTGCCTGGTGGGCACCTTTGAATCGTTTCTATGCAGGTTTGGCGGGAATCGCTAAAACTTGCATAGGGTCGATTCTGAGGGTGTTACAGAGTGGTATCAGAGCTCAGCAGTTGCGATACCCCACAAGTCCAGCCTGTAGGATAACCTAGCTAACGGCCGAAGTAGAGTGTCAAAACTATTTTGCAAAATCGGTTGAATAGTTCTGATTAGGTCTGATTTTACTCCTTACCCCTCTGCTATTCTCCTCTCACCTCTGCGTGTTTTGAATCCGCTCTCTCCTCTCTCTTCGAGTCCAGGATTTCTCGTGGTGGGTTTTCCGTCGTATCTTAGGGTTTTGCTTCCTCCTTGGATAACGGTGTTCTACCATCCGGTGTTCAAGCTGCCTGAGGAATCCGTCTGCTGTGGTATCATTCTTTGTTCCTTGTTTGTGCCTTCCGGTGTTTCCCGACGTGACGACATCATCTATGCCAGATCCGATGCAGAGTCTGCATCCCTCCTTTGTTTCTGAACCTCGCTTGTCGAGATCTTCAGTCCGACTCCGAGAATGGTTGCACCCTTTTCTACTGATTGTGCAGAGTAATAGTTTGGGTGCGTGATGGATTGGCCCCCATGCCGACTACCCCTTCTATTCGCTTTTGTACATTGAAGTGGATGAGAATGCATCGGTTCCCTTTTTCTATCGAAGATAGAGGTGGCTTTGTTTGTTGATACCTCTGCCTTCGACCTTTTGTTTCCGTAGTGTTCCCTCGACGATCACGGACAACGACCTCTTGTTAGTGGTGTCGCGAGGATCTACATGAAGCGCGAAGATTCAGATCGCCGACCTTCCTTTCCGGTACCATGAGGCGGATCTCGAGAGCGAGATCCTTTGTTAGTGGTGTCGAATTGTGGCATCCCGCAAAACCACTACTAGAAAATCGCGTTGTTTTTGTGCATTGCATCATCATGATCGCATGCTCATGTCATCATGCCGCATTGCAGTTGAGCATCGTCATCGTCTTGCTTTTGCTTGCATCAAACTAATTTCGGAAAAACCT
Organism: Avena sativa; assembly: GCA_916181665.1. Taxonomy (NCBI): domain Eukaryota; kingdom Viridiplantae; phylum Streptophyta; class Magnoliopsida; order Poales; family Poaceae; genus Avena; species Avena sativa. Next base: position 435,583,822 of record OV702280.1, read on the forward strand.
AATTAGTTTTCTAAAACGCCCCATCTTATTTCAAACACCAAAACCGGGTCGCCGGGATATTTTGTTTGTCTGCTATCGGTTTGCAAACGGTCCGTTTAAAACATATACAATATTAAATTATTTTTAGTGGGGGCAGTCGAACGGGCCGATTCGACCCGAACGACCACCCCCAGTCCAAACAAAACGGTCCGCCTAAAATACCTAAGCTACCCAGTCCTAACCTACCCAACCCCCTCCACCTCACCCCAGCCTATCCCTGAACGCCACGTCACCTCTCCCCTCCCCCCTAGCCTATCAAACCATGCCACCTCACCCCCAAACCACCCTCTCCCCTCCACCTCACACGCACTCCCACCCACCGACACACGCTCCCTGGCCCGCCTGGGACCCACCCGACCCAACACGCTACCCACACACGCACCCGCGCGCAGCCAGCACGCCACACGCTCCCCCGGCCCCACCTCCCCAGCGCGTGCCCCGCTCCCTCCCTGGCCGTCTTCCTCACGCGGCCCTGCCCCGCGCCATTCCCCAACCTCCTCATCTCCCTCGTTCTCCTCTCCCTCCCCCGGCGCGCCGCCGCCGCCCGGAGCCGGCGCCGTCGCCCACGCCGCCGTGGCCGCTCCCGACGCGGCCTCTTCCCCTCTGCTCCGCCGGAGCCGAGCCTCCCTCCGCCCGGCGCCCTTCTCCCCTCCTCGCTCGGCCGCAGCCTCCTCCTCTCCGGCCCGCCACCGCTCGCTTCCCGCTCGTCCGTCGCCTCCCGCCTCACCGAGCCCGCTGGCACCTCTCCTCGGCTCCGCCCCGAGCGCCGCCGCCGGAGCGTCCCCATCCTGCCGCCGTCCTCGCCGGCCCGAGCCGCATCCTCTCCGCCGCCGGGAACCCCTCCTCGCCCCGAGCTCGCGACTGCATCGCCACCACGACCCCGCGTTGCCCTGTCCCCGCCCAGCCCGCGAGCCAACCGCCTCTGCCTCCGCCGCCCTCTGCCCCCGTCTGCCCCGTCAGCCGCCAAGCAGCGCCGCCAGCCGCCCTCGGCGCCGTCTCCCCGAGCACCCCTCTCCCCGTGCCCGCTGGAGGCGTCGTCGACCGCCCTGCCAAGCTCTGCCCGGAGCTCGCCGCGCCCTCCGGCTCTCCGCGTGCCTGGCCCGCGTCGCCGCTGAGGCCGCCCTAAGCCGCCGTCGGCCAGCAGCCGCTCTCCCGACAGCGCCTCCTCGCCCACGTGCAGGAGCTCCTCTGCGAGCGCCTCCACCTGCGGGGCATGGCCCTGCTGGCCTGGGTAGAGCATGCGTGCACCAGGAGGGTGAGCCGCGCTGCTCGACTTGTGTCGGTATAGTGTGTGGGGTCTGACGTCCGAAGAACAGGTTCCTCAACATGAATTTGACACTTCGAGATCGACCCCACGAACCCTTGTGCTCGCTCCCGGAACTCGAAGACCGAACACGATGTTCTTCTCCCCGGACCGAAGACCGATCCCGTACCCGACGCAACGCCAAGCAGTACCCTCGGACGCCAAGATTCCCGAACCGATGATCGAGATCCGAAGACCGATCCGAAGCGCCAGGACCCGAACCTGAAGAACGCCAAGAACGCCGACGCGGATACGCCAAGTTCCTCGCCGAATGCCAAGACCGACTCGATGGCGCGGACCCGACAAGATCGTCGCGACGACAAGAACGACACCGACCAGGGCGAGACCGATGCGCCCCGACGCCACGCCAAGTTCGTCTACCCGAACGCCAAGATCTACTCTGCCATCCGAGATCGATCCCGGAGTCCGAGAACGATCCCGTCGAACCCTGGACCCTGAGACCGAACCCCGAACCCCGGAACCCCAAGATCGTCGAGACCCCTAATGTGTGAACCCCTTCCCGAAACCCTATTTTATGATATAATACAACCTGTTGCATATTAATCATTCATCTCGCATGCATATCATTGGTTTGGGGGCCTTATGCCGATTCACCATATAATTAAATATGGGGCCCATATGCGAGCAAATCTAGTCTCATATTGGCCTCATTTAAATTTGTGTAGCGAACCGGTGCTATCTTTTGCCATGCTAAAACCACATTTAATTTGCAGGGTAGATAAATAACATGAACCATATATTTAATTGTCGGGACCCCCGGTTCCGCTTAATATTGCCTAATTTCATCGCATCTTTGCCATGCCATACATCATACATGCATCATGCCCGATCTTTTGCCGTAGTATTAAATAGTGCATCCGGTGTTTCTTCTAGTGTTTTGGTTCTTCACGGATAAGGCCGTTGAGTTGATGCGAGTGTCGACCCGATCTTCGGTTGAACCTTCGGCAATGTTTTCAGGCGAGCATCTCCCTCTTTCTACCTATCTTACTTTTCTAGTATTTATTCCCTCCTGTTGATCTATTGCTATCTGTGTCGCGATGCTCTAGTTCCGTACCCGTGATATCCCTTGCAGCCATATATTGCCTCGGACACACCCTATTACCTGTGGTTTGGTAGATAGTTGGACTTGTGCGCCGTAGTCGCTTGCTCAAGTGCTGTTGCGTGTCGTTAAGTGCCACAGTTGTCGGAGTAATGCCGCATGTTGATGTTGGAGATGACCATGGCTTTACTTATTGTTCACTTTAATTCCTGTTTAACAACTAAAATTGAAGTAAGCAGAGGCATCGGTGGGTGATAGAAAATATTTGGTTTCCGAATGCCCACTTGTGTCCCGTAGGACCCCGAGTACTTGATACCTATTCCTTGATTTATCGCGCTATCCACATCCGGGAGGTATATGGGACCCCCCTGAGCCAGAGCTTGATTCAGTCTTATTTCTTGGGGCCACAAACTAGTTTGAGGTTTTATTTACGATCCTGTACTTATGCCATGCTACTGCTTTATTTACGATTGTGCGAGGAGCACACTGTACTGTTTAGGATCGTGGCACGATTCCGCGGTGTCGACAAGCCCAGACACACTTTCGGGTTCCCAGTCGTTCACAGCCGTCCCCACAACCTTAAGTCCGTCTCGGAGCCGGCCGGCTTCGTTGCGGGTCTACTTTAAGGGGTGGCCCCCTGAAATATTTCTGAATCCTGTGATTGCTTTGTCGTGAAGGCCTCGTTGGGTTTTGATTTGGTTTTTCCGAGGTTGATCGAGTGTGTGTTGCTATTGGTGCACCCCGGCCGGGTAAAACTTTTTGAAAGCCATGTCCGCGGTTATGGACGACTTGGAGCACAGTATCTCGACCATAGACAAGCATAACTAAAGTTTATTGCTATAAATTTGACTTATAATGACTAGTAATCAGCTTCACTATAATGGAATGGCTAACTAATACTGCCCACAATTGCTTGTTTGGAGTGTCGCTTGCGACCATTATACCTGACTAGTAAGTATGACAACTACAACGGAATGGCTGAATAAAAGTACCAACAACTGCTGGGTTTTTGGGTTATCTCATACTAATTGTATCTGATTAGTAATTGTTGCAACTACAACGGAATGATTAACTAAAAGTGCCCACTGCTTATTTTATCAGGATGATTATCCAAATCTGACTAGTAATTGCTGCAACGATAACTGAATACATAAAACTGCCAACTGTGTGAGTTCCTCGGTGGACTTCCTCGTTTGGTCTCGAGGGGGAAACACCAGGATGGGTTTGTTTGGTGTTAGCTTCAGGTTGGTTCCGGATAGGTCATTCTTATCCCTCTCTGATAACCGCCAGTTGTTTCGAGTCTCTATAGGTTGTTTAGTGCATGCTGCCGCTGCCGCTTCAGTCCACCATACCTATGTAGGCGAGGACCGCCGAATTCTAGTCTCGCCGTGTACTGGCCTCAGTACTGACGCTCCTCTTTTTCCTTTGCCCTTTGTCGGCACCCCTTTTGTTTAAGCAGGTTTTGAGATCGACGTCGTTAGCAGGGTTACCCTTCCGGCTTGGCCTGGGCAGGGTTATGGACGCCATTGGTTATTCTTCAGGGCTCTTAGCCCCATTTGCATCTTGTCCGTAGTCGGATGCTCTATCGTTTTCAAGGTGATTTGGATCTTTGTATATTATATCTGTATTCTTGACTCTTGGAGTCGCTGTTGTATATATCTGTTCTGTGGGTCCCATCGAGGACTGTTGTGTAATGTTATTACTTCGTTTTCCACCCGCACGAAAGTGCCTGGTGGGCACCTTTGAATCGTTTCTATGCAGGTTTGGCGGGAATTGCTAAAACTTGCATAGGGTCGATTCTGAGGGTGTTACACATGCTCTCCGTTGTTAGTAGCTATCTTGGCCAAGTAGTTGCTAGTGACTCAAAGAGGGGGTATTTATGCTCGATAGTGGGTTCATGCCTCTAGTTTCCAAGGGAAGTGACAATAATCTCTTCGGTTGTAGATGTGCTGTTGCTACTAGGGAGAAAACAACGGTCTCTTGTTCATGGAACATGTGGACTGTTTACCTTACACACTTTGCTTAAAGCAGTTGTCCGTTGCTTGAAACTTAATACTGGAGGGGGTTCGGATGATAACCTGAAGGTGGACTTCTAGTCATAGATGCAGTTTGATGGCGGTCTATGTATCTTGTTGTATTGCCCAATCGAATCTCATAGGATCTTTCTGACTAGTATTGCATTGTTATGCCTTGCTCAGTTCCTGTCAATTGCCCCGCTGTAATTTGTTTACCCTTCATGCCATGTTGTTTATCTAAGGAGAGCACCTCTAGTGAATTATGGACCCCGGTCCAACCTTTACCATTGATACATCTTCTATTGTTACTTGTTTACTTGGTGCAAACCACCATTACCTTCCACACCATACGTTTAATCCTCTGTTACAGCAAACCGGTGAGCTTGACAACCTCACAGATTCATTGGGACAAAGTCTTGAGTTTGTGTTGTGCAGGTCTCATGTTGTTTGCATTGGGACAAAGTCTGGAATTGTTGGGCTTGGCCTGTTTAGACCACCGAAATGGACTGGGCTAATTTCAATTTAAGACGATTTAATTTCGTCACAATTTTTCCACGTAGGATCTGACTTGGCTAGGCTAGATGGCCCTTGACGATATTGGATCGTCATAGACGTTATGACGATCCAATATCGTCATAGACGGTTATGACGATTTTACCAAAAACGTCGTTATAGTTCATTTGCGACGCCCAGCTTTCGACGATCTCAAAATCGTCATAGAATCATCATAAACGGACTATTATGACGATTTTGTGACGAAAATGGAGGGTCATATATAGCCAGATTCCTTGTAGTGGTCTATCTAGACACTTCATTTTTACTGTTTCATGCACAAGTTGTGTTGTTCTTGGAGCGTCTTAATTTTTGTTTGCTTTGGTTGTTTAGATTGCTTGAATAAAGCAGTTTGGACCCCCATTCTCACTATGTTGTTTTGCAAATAAGTTGCTTGGTGTTGGAAAGGAGTAGTAAGTTCTTGCTTGGAAGTGCAAGAGGAGCTTGCATTGACTGTGACTTAGACTTTATCATGCCATGATAGGTGTTGTTTTAACCTTATGCTTAGTAGTTATTGATGTAGAATGGCTTGCTCCAAGTCATTGGGATTACTTAGTGTGCCTTGAAGAAATTATGCGTTGTTTTAGCATGCAAAAGCATAGTATTGTGGTTTTCTCCTTTGATGCTTTGCTTGGGTTGACTTGGCACATGCTCACACCATGTTATGACTATGACAAGTCACCATAGACTCTATGATCATTTAGTCCTTGACTTGCATTACGACTCTATTCTTTGATTAGTAATGATTTGTTGATCTGCATGATTATGGACACTATTTCTCTCTTATTTGGTTGCTCCCAGTCTTTTGCTAGCCTCCACTTGTATGAGTAAGTTCTACTCATGCTTCCAACTCCCAAGAAACCAAGTTTTGCCAAAGTGTCCACTGATACGTCCAAAACGTATCTACTTTCCCGAACACTTTTGCTATTGTTTCTCCTCTAAACCTGTGTGATTTGGATACAACCAACACGGACTGATGCTGTTTTCAGCAGAATTACCTTGGTGTCCAGTTTTTGTGCAGAAAATGAACTATCAGGAAAAATCCCGGAAAATATGCCAAAAATTATATTTCACCAGAAGATCCACGGAGCCAGAAGATGAGACGGAGAAGGGGCCTGGGGGGCCCACACCCCTGCCAGGCACGAGCCCACCACTAGCCGAGCCTAGGGGGTGTAACCACCCCAGGCACCCCCTCGGCCTCCCTCTGCGCCTGTAAGTTGCCTCTCGACCTAAAAACTGAGGGGGATTTGATAGTTTTCCAGAAAGAGTTATGTTTTGCCACCACCAGAAACCAAGATTCGGATCTAGAAACTCTGTTTTGGCACCCTACCGGGACGGGGAATTTGGAGAGGATCATCGCCATCGTCATCACCAACGCATCTCCATCGACCTTCAATGTTTCCCTCATCCATGAGTGAGTAATCCCCCGCTGTAGGCTTGGGGATGTTAGGGATTGGATGAGTTCTATCATGTAATCGAATAAGATCTATTAGGGCATAGTGCCTAGTATCTCTATTAGTGCTATTTGACTTTGTTGCAACTTGTTGTGCTTAATGCTTGTCACTAGGGACCGAGTACCATGATCTCAGATTTGAACTTATTATTGAATCATTATGATAGTATTATTTGTGATCTTATCTGCAAGTTGTGTGCACATATCATTGTCTGGATCCAAAGGCCCTGAAGTGACAATAATTGGGACAACCGGAGGGGATGACTATGGTGTGAGGATCACATGTGTTCATGGAGTGTTAATGCTTTGCTCCGGTGCTCTATTAAAAGGAGCACACTAATTTCCAGTAGTTCCCTAGAGCCCCGCTGCCACGGGCTGGCTGGACAGAATACAAGTGCTCATTGCGAGAACGTATGACTATATTTGGAGCACATGCCTAGGATTGTTTAGTACTTGGATGCTTGTTATTATTTATCTGCAATGCCCTTGATCTTGAAGTTACATGTTTAGACTCATCCATGCAATGCCCATACATCCATCCCTATGCCTACCGCACTCGAATCCTACTGTTACCGTTACTGTTACTATTGCTCTTGTTTCATTGTTGTTGTTGCTACTACAAACTGTTGCTACTGATAAACTTCTGTGAGCAAGAACTATTTCTAGGTGCAGTTGAATTGACAACTCAGTTGTTAAGGCTTGCAAGTATTCTTTGGCTCCCCTTGTGTCGAATCAATAAATTGGTTAATACTACCCGCGAAGACTGTTGCGATCCCCTACACTTGTGGGTCATCCAGACTATTTTCTGACGTCGTTGCCGGGGAGCATAGCTTTATTTGTAAGTTCACTTGGATCTATTATTGTTCACTGCTACTCCTTTCATCATGGGTAAGTCTCGTGATGGAAAGTTCCCTATTTTACCATCCACTACAAGAAGAGATACAGTTCTAAACACCTTTGCTGCTCTTGATTCACCGTCTGTTATAAGTAAGCTTGTTACACCACCACCACATACACATACTACACACACTGCTACTACTACTGAGTCTGAAACTGCTTTTGATACTCATGATGTTACTTCTACTATTCTTGATGCGAGTGGTTCATTAGGCCCTTTTCTAGATGCTACTATGGCTAGTCTAGGAAATACCGAAACTCCTAGTACAGACACTATTACACCTATTAGCTCACCTGAGTGTAGTGAGAGTTATGATGTTAATGATGGTTACATTGAGTACTGATAATTTTGTTGAAGAGTGTCAAAACACACATGGTAATAGTGCTATTAAGAGTCTCCTTGCTAGACGTACTATTATGCCTAAACTATCCTCTGATCCTAAGTTTGCCACCTATCCCATAGATATTAAAGATAAAGATTATGATTTCTCTCTTGATTTGTCCTATTTAGATATTGTTGAGAAAGAACCTTTTTGTGGGACTGAAAATGAGAGTGTTGTGGCTCATATGAATGAGCTTTCTAGTATGAGTGCTTTGTTCTCTGATGATTTTAAGATGCGCAAGTAATTTGTTACTAAGATCTTCCCCTTTTCACTAAAAGGAGAAGCTAGGGCTTGGTTTAATAGATTACCTCCTGGTTCCATTGATAGTCCTGATTGTTTGATTGCTTCTTTCTTACAAAAATATTTTCCTCCCAGTGCTAGACATGCTTTTTTGCAGAGACTTTTTGATTTTAAAGAGGGAGAAGAAGAGAAATTGCCTGAGTCATGGACAAGGTTATGTGCCTTGATTCATGCACATCCTGGATGTCCATTACCTAAGAATGAGATTCTTGATATTTATTATAATGGACTAACTGATGATTCTAGGACATACCTAGATAGCTTTGCTGATTGTGTTTTCAGGAAAAGAACTCCTAAAGATGGTGAATAATTAATGGCTAAAATAAGCAAGAATTATGATGATTGGACTTCAACTGAGCTGAATACACCTGAGCCTATTACTCCTGCACCAGATGTTCCTGAACCAGTTCCAACACCAACACCAAAGAAGATGGGAGTTATTGCATTAAATGATGAAGTGATGAAGGAAGCTAAGAAATGTCTAAAGGAGAAAGGTATTAGAGCTGAAGATGTGAAGAATCAACCTCCTATAGAAGAATTATGTAAGCCAATTCCCCACTCATCCACTATTGAGGTACACTCTCTCCAACACTTTGATGAAGGTGATATTCCTTATGGTAAGCCTCCTGATCAATGCTTAGAGGAACTTGACATTTTTATTGTTAAGCAAGGTAATTTTAATAAACAAGTTCAGAATCATTTATTGGAAAACTCTAGAGCTATTAAAGAGTTGAAAGATATTGTGGAAAAAACTTCTAATGATATTAAAATGCTTTGTCAACACTTTCAAATGGTTCAAACCCAACTTGATCAACTTGCTAAGGTACAAAAGGATATGCTAGTTAATGCTTCAGGAGATAAACATGCTTATGGAATTAGAACTAGGAGTGGTATAGCTTCTCAAGATCCTTTATATCCTGAAGGACACCCTACAAGAATTGAGTAGGATTCTCAATAAGGTGAGAGTAGTGGTAGTCCTCATAAGAGAAAGAAAAAGAAACACAAAATAGTTGAGGAACCACTTGAACCTGTTGTAGATCCTAATAGTATATCTTTCTCTGATGCTGAAACTGAGAGTGGTAATGATAAAAATGACACTCCTGATAAGGAGGAAGTTGAGGAAGAACCTGAGAAGCACACTAAGAACACTAGGTACACAAAGGAAGATTTTATTGCTAAGAAACATGGTAGTGAGAGAGAACCTTGGGTGCAGAAACCTATGCCTTTTCCATGTAAGAAACACAAGTCAAAGGAGGAAGAACACTACAAAAAGTTTTGTGAGTGGATGAAACCTTTATTTTTGCAAATTCCTTTGACTGATGCTATTAAATTGCCTCCTTATTCAAAGTATATGAAGGATACTGTCTCTAATAAAAGGAAGATTCCTAATGAGGAGATTTCTACTTTGCTTGCTAATTATTCCTTCAATGGTAAGGTTCCAAAGAAACTTGGTGATCCAGGTATACCAACTATTCCTTGCTCTATTAAGAATAATTATGTTAAAACTGCTTTATGTGATTTGGGAGCTGGAGTTAGTGTTATGCCTTTTTCTCTCTACAAGAGACTCCAGCTAGAAAAGTTGATACCAACTGATATATCTTTGCAAATGGTTGATAAGTCAACTACTATTCATGTTGGTATATGTGAGGATGTTCCTATGCAAGTGGCTCATAATTGCTTGGTTCTAACTAATTTTGTTGTGCTTGAAATGCCTGAAGATGATAATGTGTCTATTATTCTTGGGAGACCTTTTCTTAATACTGCAGGTGCTGTCATCAATTGTAATCAAGGAAAAGTAACTTTTAATATTAATGACAAACAACATACTGTTTATTTCCCTAAGAAGGCTGCTAAGAGCTATTGCCTGAATTCCATTGAAAATATTGGGAGCATCAAGGTTGGAGAAATATATTGTCCCATTCCACAAGAAAATTTTGAAACTATTATAATTGGGACTATTTCTATCAACTATGAGGTAACATAATCACCTTGTGGAATGCAAAGTTTTGTTGCATATAAGATTTTTTTGGTAACAATACTTGATCAACCTTGTTAACAAAAGTATTTTAATGAACAAAATAATGTTTTCACTGTGGTTATACTTGCTTTCCTTTATTTTCCCCCTTCCAATATTTGCTCTTCGTCGTTCCTAACTTAAAGGCGTTAAAGAAAAGTACTTGTTGGGAGATAACCCAAGAGTTTCATTGAGTCTTGAAAGTTATTACTTCAGTAATGACCTCTCCTTATCCTTTTTGTTTGCTTTTTGTGCCAAGAATTACCTCTAATGAGAGGGAAGTAAGATTTGGGGAGATGCTGTCCCGAAACAGATTTCTGTTCTCCACCATAAAAATTCGTGAGGAGTCTCTGTAAGTCGGTTGAGCTGAAAATTTACGAATAAGTCCCCCAGTATGTTAGCTAACTTTCTTTAGTTCAACACCTTTTTATTTGAGCAACATAATATTTTAAAAAAAATTGGTTTCTACCTGCTGGTTTGTTTTGACAGATTTCTGCCATTATTTGCATTTGCTTCTTATTGATTTCTTTTTGTGTTCTCTTTTGGGGAATTGAGCTTTTTTAAGGAGTTTATACAGTAGCTTGTGTTTTTAGTGAAAAGTTTTGCTGTTCCAAAGATAAACCCGAAGGTCTATTATCTTTTGAATACACTAATGTTGCTAATGAAGATTGTGTGAAGTTTTGTATGAAGGAAAATTTTCAGGTGTAGAGAGAGAATGATGTAATGAGATGAAGAATGGACAAAAGCTCAAGCTTGGGGGGGTCACTCCATGTCACCCCAAGAAATATATAAGAGGTACAAGCGTCAAAGCTTGGGGGTGCCCAAGGCATCCCCTTCTTCATCAATAAAAATCTCAGGTCTTTCTAGACACTTCGTTTTTATTGTTTCATGCACAGTTGTGTTGTTCTTGGAGCGTCTTAGTTTTTGTTTTTGGTTTTATTTTGCTTTGTTTGTTTTTGCTTTGTTTGCTTTCTTTAAAAAAATCGAAAACACCAAAAATATTTGTTGTTCTTCTTTGGTTTTGTGAGTACTTTGCAGGGTTCAGCCGTCCTTAGTGGATTTTGGTTCCATGTTATTATTCAAGGTGAAGGGCAATAATGAAGAATAAGACAACTTGAGGAGTGGTGAGAGGCTGGTAACGAACTCTATTTGTTTTCATTTTTGTACATATACTCATCATTGTGAGCATGCTTAGCCTGTTTGTGTAAGGTGTATGTCATTATGGATGCTTAGTAGTTCTTGCTTGCTTGTGATTAGCTCTAGCTTGCTAATAGTTTGTAGCATGTCATATGAATGTTTGCTTGCATTGTTTTAGTCATACTTTGGTATGATATTATGGTATCCTCCTATGAAAGTTTCATGTGAATCTACTTGGCACATGCTCACGCATGCATATGACTAATCAATAGTCAGTAAGCCTCGATGATTTATTTTGCCTCAGAGTTCTTGTATCACTTTCAAGCCATAGTTAGTCCTGTTTTGTTGCAAGCATGATTATGACAGTTATTGCTCTCTCGTTTGTCGCTCCCTCTCTATTACTAGCCTTCACTTGCACTAAGTATGAGCTCTACCTGTGCTTCCAACTCTCAAAACCAAATATTGCCAACAGTGTCCACCATACCTACCTACTAGCATTCATTTGCTATTTCAGTGCATATTCTATATGCCTTGTTTTCTTCCAAATAAAATGTTTGTCTGTTTTGAGAAAGTTAGTTAGTAAAGCTCTCACGAACTTGATGGCACACTTTATTCCGTCCACTTAATAATCTTGAACCATTGCGACCTGCCCATGAAAGTTATATGCTTGCAAATTATATGCTGGGAGTCAGCAGAACCGTGCTTTCATGGGGAACGCTTTCAACACTTTTTTGGATATCTCATCCAGTTGATACCTTGCTCTTTTGTTTGCAGATGTCGACGATGTGAAATAAAAGGGATCTTGTAAGTTCGTGGAGTCTATACATTGTGTTAGAGAAACACCTAGGCCGCTAGCCCAAGCCATGCATGATCATGGTGGAAACTTGCAGCATCACCATAATGAGCATTTATGAAGCATCCTCAATAAAAATCTATACACATAGTAAATAAAAATATCGCTGAGATGCTCATTGTGTGCTTGCCTTGTCATTTTGATCACGGGATAGCTCATGTATCATGTGCAAGGGGTACCCCGTTGGCGGTTCTCTATGATATGCATGTATTTACAATGACAAGAACTTTTAGGTAACCAAAGTTGAGTAGCATGCGGAGCGTCCCTCGTACTCAAGGGACTTGGGATTTCCAGTTTATGGTCTGTCAAGCATATAACTCAGATTGGACCTCACTTTCACCTTAACCATATGAAGTTGCCTATGATAGGGGTAATGAGAGCTCAAAGCTAATGAGTACCTTCCTTTCAGCATTTGGAAACCTTTCAAACTTTACAAAACCGTTTTCACAACCTTGTTGAGTCACCACTTATTCTATGAGCACCTTCTTGAGAGCATAGCTTTTATTCTTGTGTTTGTTCCAAACCTTGGTTAATTATGTCATGACTTTGATGCTTGTATCTCTGATATGTTTATCTCTAGTCTTCACTTGAACTTCAGAGGTGCCTTGGCATTTATATTGTGCTTTTCAAACAAAGGCAAGCGAGATACCACTCTATCATACCTTATTATGAGCATTGCAATGTTGCTTATGTTTATGTTTCATGCTACTTATTATTATTGAGGTGGTTTCTCTTCATAGCTTGCAATGACTATTGAGTAGACTTAGTTGCATACTCTTTATTATGAATAGTTTAAACATCTACTCCTGTGCTAAGAATATATACATCATATGAAGCAAATGTGTTCGTGAAAGTTCTTTTATCGCACTTAGTTTTAAACTGAATTGCTTGAGGACAAGCAATAAGCTAAGCTTGGGGGAGTTGATACGTCCAAAACGTATCTACTTTTCCAAACACTTTTTCTATTGTTTCTCCTCTAAATTTGTGTGATTTGGATAAACCTAACATAGACTGACACTATTTTCAACAGAATTACCTTGGTGTCCAGTTTTTTTGCAGAAAATGAACTATCAGGAAAAATCCCGGAAAATATGCCAAAAATTATATTTCACCAGAAGATCCACGGAGCCAGAAGACGAGACGGAGAAGGGGCACAACGCTTCGGCTGGGATCATCTTTCGCACGGGACTTCTGCTCGTCGCCGGTGAACGTGTGGCCTCCGGCCTCGTCCTCACGTTCGGCGCTTTCGACTGCGTCGTCGACAACGCCGCATGATTCGCCGGGAACACTTTCCCCGCCAACGGCTCCATCGTGCACTTCGGGGACATCCGCGTCTACATCGCCACCATCGCCGAGGTCTTTCCCAGCATGGTCACCTCCATCCTCGACGTGCCTCTCAGCCGCCTCGCCCGTAGCCCGACCGCGGCGAACGGTTGCGTTGAAGTCATGGTGATAAACGCCTGCGAAATCCACCGCCTGCTTCAGGAGCGCCGAGCGGGAGGAGAGAGCTCCGCGCTCGAGCAATAGAAAGATCCTCTCACTGCCTCCATCCAGCACATGCGCGCTCCAGTCATCGTCAAGGCGGACCCGACAGCTGCCACAGACGCACTCGAAGCCACGCGCCAGAAGCTCCTGGAGGAAGCTACAAGGGTTGCCGCTAACCAGCGCCGGCTAAACGCCACCGTGCATGAGTACAACGCTGCCCACGGCTTCGTCGGGCAAGTCCAGCACCGGGGGCGTGACCTCACATCGTAACTAGACCGCGCCGCCGACTCACATGCAGGCGTGGCGCAGCCCGTTTACAGCACCCTCGCCAAGAACATGAGAGCGGTCGAAGCGGCGGCCGCGGAGCTGAAGCACCTCGAGGGAGAAGAGCTTCGTTGCCAGCAGAAGCGCGTCCAGCTCCTCGTCGCCACCGCTAACAAGCAATAGGCCGAGGGTACTCCCAGCCAGATGGGTAACACCCGAGACATAGTCATTCGCAAAGGCGCGGACCAAACGGTGCATGGAGGAAGCAAGCATCAGCAGGCGTCCTCCCCAGGAGGAGTCGGGCAGACAGCCGCCCGCGTGGTGAGTCTGGCAATCGTGCCCGCCACAACCGAGATGCCGCTGCTTCTAGCGTGAGCCACGCTCTGGAGGCAGGAGTCTCCTAGGGAAGGAAGGCGCGCGCCCAGGAGGAAGGAGCATATGCAAACAAGGACCCGCCCGCATCGCGTTTGAAGGGCCGACTCGGCCCCTGAGAACCAGCTGACGCGCTCGAGTGCATCGACCTCTTAGTGCAATCACGCACGCTGGAGGAGGAATGTCCGGCTGGTCCAAAGTGTTTTGGTCCGCGCATCCGGAACGAGCTGTTTCCGAATGGTTTTTCGCTTCCAAGGGACACGCCAAAATACAACGGCACGGTCAAGCCCGAGGATTGGTTGGTGGATTAGACCACCGCAGTGGGAATCGCCAACAAAAACCTCCGCCTGGCCGTCCGCTACGTCCCCCTCATGCTCGTCGATTCGGCAAGAACATGGCTCAACAGCCTCCTCGACAACAGCATCAACGCCTGGCTGGACTTCAAGGAAGCGTTCATTCGCACCTTCACCAGAACATACAAGTGGCCGGGTCGACCTCACGAGCTTGCCCTCTGCGTTCAAGGAAAAGACGAGTCCGACCGCGCATACCTCACCCAGTGGACCAGCATGCACAACTCGTGTGAAGGGGTGCGTGAGCACCAGGCAATCGACTTCTTCACCAACAGTTGCCGAGACGGCACCATGTTGAGGCATCAGCTCAACCGGGCAGACCCGCAAACCATGGCCCAGGTCATGGCCATCGCGGACAAGTACGCCACCTCCGACATGGCTATGAAGAAGCCCATCGTGGTGGACGAAGGACAAATCATAACGGACGAGCAGGCAGAGCGCTGCTAGCCGGGTGACCATCACCCTAGGCGGCACGGCCACGACAACTGCCATGGAAAGAGGGAAGACGACCAACCTGACAGCCGGTATGGAGCCAAGCAAGTAGCTGCGATGCACGAGGACTTGGCTGCAGGCGGCAGCCGAAGGCAGAGGCCAGATGACAGGCCGCCACGGCGTAAGTACACCATGGAGTCCATGCTCGATGGGCCGTGCAAGTTCCACAGTGGCGGCAACAAACTTGCAAACCATAGAACGCGCCAGTGCAGCTAGACGAAGAAGATGGATGAAGCCGGTGGGCTCCCACCACCACCTCCACCGCCAGCCGAAGGCCCGCCGGACAACAAGGAGCGGAGCAACCGCCGTGTGGACGACGAGGATGGTTACCCACGATAAGTGGGCAACTATCACATCTTCCTTGCGGAACCGGAGACGAAGCATGCCAAAAGGAGGCGTGAGGCGGAGGTGAATGCAATCGTTCCCCCATTCCCCAATACCTACATTGGTCTGACCAGGCAATCACTGGAGCAAAGAAGACTAGCCAGTTGTGCTACCAAGCCCTGGCAGCTACGCGTTGGTCCTCGACCCCATCATCGTCTCCAAGAAACACTCGTGCCGTTTCTCCCGTGTACTTATCGACGGAGGCAGCAACTAAAGGGTTTCACGGCATAGTAAATCAAAATTTTCTACGGATGCGAACAGAGGGAAAGCCAAGATCTAATCTAGGAGATGCAATCAACGAGAGAGATTGGATTAGATCTTCATACCCTTGAAGATTCGCACAGCGGAACGTTCGTCGGAACGTGGGTGATGTAGTCGTACTCGCTTCTCCTCCTCGCGATCCGATCCGATCTAGCACCACAAGTGGCGGTGCCTCCGTGAGATGCACACGTGCAGCACCTCGACGTTTCCTCCTTCCTCGGACCAGCAAGTATGGTGGAGAGATAGATTGGATCTACAACACGACGGCGTGGTGTATATGGTGGAGAATTTCTGCAGCAGGGCTTCGCCTACAAACAGTCGGGAGGGAGAGAGGAAAGCTAGCAAGGCGGCTAGGGTTTGGAGGAGAGGTGTAGGGGGTTGGTGCGCCCCCACCCCTCTTTATATAGAGGGGGGGCGCAGCCCTAGCCCCTCCCCCAAGCCCAAAGGATAAGGAGTGGGGGGCATGGACTCTCCCCTCTTCTAGAAACCCTATCTCTAGTTTAAACGATTTAAACTCTCTAGGATCGGCTGGGCCCTATGGGGCCTTGTGCCCCTGGCCCAATGCGGCCAGGACACTCCCTCATAGGCCCATGCCCCCTCCCAGAAGGTGGGGCCACGTTGGTACCCTTCTGGAAGGTTCTAGAAGCTTCCGGTACAATACCGATTAACCCGGAACAATTCCGAACTCCAAAAACTGCACTGCCTTATATGAATCTTATTCTCCGGACCACTCCGGAACCTCTCGTGATGTCCCGGATCCCATCCGAGACTCCGAACAAAAATTCATAAACCAATTATCCAATCTATCCTAGCGTCAAGACACGTTAAGTGTGTGACCCTGCGGGTTCGAGAATATGCAGACATGATCTTCTATCAATAATCAACAGCGGGGTCTGGGCACCCATATTGACTCCCACAGATTCATCGATGATCATATCGGATGAACCACGATGCCAGGATTCAATCAATCCCATATATATTCCCTTCGTCTCGCGATATTTTACTTGCCCGAGATTCGATCGTCGGTACCGTCATACCTAGTTCAATCTCGTTCACAGCAAGTACTTTACTCGTTCCGTAATCCGATATCACTTTGTGATTAACTCCTTAACCACATGCTTGCAAGCGGTGTTGATATCGATTACCGAGTGGGACCGAAGTATATCTCTCCGACTTGGGAGGGACAAATTCCATCTCGATACATACAACCCAACAGATACTTTCCGATCACCTGAGAGACACCTTTATGATCACCCTCTCATAGGATGACGTTTGATGACCTCAAAGCTTTCTTCCGATACCAGGGAGTTGTATTATCTCATGGTCTAAGGAATACAATATTTGACATAGGAAAAGCTTCGCAAAGATGAACACGATGATACGATCTAATTGCTTCACTTAGTTTGGGTCTGTCCATCATATCATTCTCCAATGTTATGATCTCATTATCAATTGACAACTCATGTCTATGGTTAGGAAACCTTAATCATCATTGATCAATGAGCTAGTCCATAGAGGCGTACTAGGGACACGGTGTTGTTCACAAACCACACAAGTATTAAAGTTTCCGCTTAATACAATTCTAGCATGGAATATAAACTTTATCATGAACAAGAATTATAATAATAACATCTTTATTATTGCCTCTAGGGCATAATTCCAACAGTCTCCCACTTGCACTAGAGTCAATAATCTAGTTTACATTTGGAAACAATCTCACACCCATGGCACTGAGGTGCTGATCATGTTTTACACGTGGAAGAGGTTTAGTCAATGGATCTGCGACATTCAGATCTCTATGTACTTTGCTAATCTTCAGATCTCCATCTGCAATATAATCTCGGATTATATGAAACTTGCGGTTGATATGCTTGGTCTTTGGATGATATCTTGGTTCCTTAGCAAGTGCTATGGCGCCAGTGTTGTCACACAATATCTCCAGTGGGTCCAATGCACTTGGAACCACGCCAAGCTCAGTGATGAAGTTTCTGATCCAAACTCCTTCACTTGACGCTTCTGCAGCAGCCATGTATTCCGCTTCCACTGTAGATCCCGTGATCACGCTTTGCTTGCAGCTTCTCCAGCTCACAGCTCCTCCATTCAAAATATAAACGTATCCTGTCTGAGATTTGGAATCATCCTTGTCGGTGTCAAAACTAGCGTCGACGTAACCTTTTACGATAAGTTGTTCATCACCCCCATAGACTAAGAACATTTCTTTAGTCCTATTTAGGTACTTTAGGATGTTCTTCACGGCTGTCCAGTGTTCCACTCCTGGATCACTTTGATATCTGCTCGTCAAACTAAGAGCATTGGACACATCCGGTCTAGTACACATCATGGCATACATGATGGAACCTATGGCCGAGGCATAAGGCACTTTGCTCATAGCTTCCCTATCATTTACCGTAGCTGGACACTAAGCCTTGCTCAATATCTTACCTGACAACATAGGCACTGAACCTTTCTTTGCCTTATCCATTCTGAACCTTTTCAGAACTTTGTCTAGGTATGTACTCTGGCTTAAAGCTATCAGGCGTCTTTGTCTATCTCTATAGATCTTTATGCCCAATATATAAGCAGCTTCACCTAGGTCTTTCATTGAAAAACACTTGTTCAAATAACTCTTCACATAGTTAAGCATGTTGATGTCATTTCCGATATTCAATATGTCATCCACATATAGTACTAGAAACGTCACCGAGCTCCCACTCACTTTCTTGTAGATACAAGCTTCGTAGCAATTTGGAACAAATCCAAAACTCTTGATCACTTGATCAAAACGAAGGTTCCAACTCCGAGATGCTTGCTTCAGTCCATAAATGGAACGCTGAAGTTTGCATACTTTACTAGCATCCTTAGGATCGACAAAACCTTCGGGTTGCATCATATACAACTCTTCATCAATGTTGCCATTGAGGAAAGCAGTCTTGACATCCATCTGCCATATTTAATAATCATGAAACGCAGCAATTGCTAATAAAATCCGAATGGACTTAAACATCGCTACGGGAGAGAAAGTCTCATTGTAGTCAACACCTTGAACTTGTCGAAAACCTTTTGCGACAAGCCGTGCTTTATAGACGGTAACATTACCATCCGCGTCCGTTTTCTTCTTGAAGATCCATTTTCACTCAACGGCCTTTCGGTCGCTAGGAGGGTCCACCAAAGTCCATACTTGGTTTTCGCTCATGGATCCCAATTCGGATTTCATGGCTTCCAGCCATTTCTCAGAGTCTGGGCTCATCATCGCTTCCTCATAGTTCGTAGGTTCACTGTCTTCTACTAACAAGACAGTCAAGACAGGGTTGCCGTACCACTCAGGAGGGGCACGCGACCTTGTCGACCTGCGACGTTCAGTAGCAGCATCGTCCGAAGCTTCATGATCCTTGTCATTAGCTTCCTCTATTGTTGGTGCAGGCGGCACTGGAACAATTTTAGGTGCTGCGCCACTCTCCAATTCAAGAGAAGGTTCAATAACCTCGTCTAGCTCTACTTTCCTCCCACTCACTTCTTTCGAGAGAAACTCCTTCTCAAGAAAGGAACCGTTCTTTGCGACAAACACTTTGCCTTCGGTTCTGTGATAGAAGGTATACCCAATAGTTTCCTTAGGGTATCCTATGAAGACGCATCTCTCCGCTTTGGGTTCGAGCTTGTCCGGCATCAACTTCTTGACGTAAGCTTCGCATCCCCAAACTTTAAGAAACGACAACTTAGGTTTAGCACCAAACCACAGTTCATACGGTGTCGTCTCAACGGATTTAGATGGAGCCCTATTTAAAGTGAATGCAGCGGTTTCTAATGCATAACCCCAAAATGATAACGGCAAATCAGTAAGAGACATCATTGATCGGACCATATCTAATAGAGTTCGATTCCGGCGTTCAGACACACCATTGCGCTGTGGTGTTCTGGGTGGCGTGAGTTGTGAAACGATTCCACTTGCTTTAAGATGCGTGAGAAAATCATAACTTAAATATTCACCTCCACGATCGGATCGTAGAGACTTAATCTTTCTGTTACGATGGTTCTCCACTTCATTCTGAAATTCCTTGAACTTTTCAAATGTTTCAGATTTATGTTTCATTAAATAGATATACCCATATCTACTCAAGTCATCGGTAAAAGTGAGGAAATAGCGATATCCACCGCGCGTCGAAACACTCATCGGTCCGCATACATCGGTATGTATGATTTCCAACAAGTCCGTTGCTCTCTCCATCATACCGGAGAACGGGGTTTTGATCATCTTGCCCATGAGGCATGGTTCGCATGTGTCAAATGATTCAAAATCAAGAGACTCCAAAAGTCCATCAGAATGGAGTTTCTTCATGTGCTTTACACCAATATGACCTAGACGACAGTGCCACAAATAAGTAGTATTATCACTATCTACTTTGCATCTCTTAGCCTCAATGTTATGGATGTGTGTTTCATCCCTTTCGAGATTTAGAAGAAATAAACCATTTACAAGAGGTGCATGACCATAAAAGATGTTACTCATATAAATAGAACAACCATTATTCTCCGATTTAAATGAATAACCGTCTTGCAATAAACACGATCCAGAAATAATGTTCATGCTCAACACAGGCACATAATAACATTTATTAAGGTTTAAAACTAATCCCGAAGGTAAAACTAAGGAGAGCGTGCCGACGGCCATCACATCAACTCTTGATACGTTGCCAACGCGCATCGTCACCTCATCCCTCGCAAGCCGCCGTCTATTCCGTAGCTCCTGTTTCGAGTTACAAATATTAGCAACTGAACCGGTATCAAATACCCAGGCACTACAACGAGGGCTAGTAAGGAAAACATCAATAACATGTATATCAAATATACCTTTGATGGTGCCAGCCTTCTTGTCCGCTAAGTACTTCGGACAGTTGTGCTTCCAGTGACCCTTGTCCTTGCAATAGAAGCACTCAGTGTCCGGCTTAGGACCAGACTTGAGCTTCTTCTCAGCAGGAGCATTGCGCTTGCCGCCGCCCTTCTTGAAGGGCTTCTTTGCTCCCTTACCTTTCTTAAAGGAGGGTTTGTTGACCATCAACACATGATTATCCTTCTTGATGTCCACCTCCGCAGCCTTCAGCTTTGCGAAGAGCTCGGTGATCGTATCAGTGGAGCCAATCTGATTATGAGTCACTACAAAACCTTTGTAGCTGGGAGGGAGTGATTGCATAACCCTGTCAATCTTGAGCTCCTCTGGAATCGTGCATTCCAGTTGCTCAAGGCGTTGAGTGTAGCCCGACATCTTTATGGCGTGCTCACTAACGGAACTCCCTTCCTCCATCTTGCAGTTAAAGAACTTCTCAGAGATCTCATATCTCTCAGAACGGGCTTGAGTCTGAAACATGGTTTTCAGCTCCTCGAGAATCTCAAAGGGCTCGGGATAGGTTTCAAAACGATTTTGAAGCTCCGGTTCCATAGCAAACAACATGGTGCTCTTAATCACACCATAATCATCTTTGCGCGACTGATAGACAGCTTTCTCATCAGCCGGCGCAGTTGCAGCAGGGGGGTCACCTAACGCTTTACCAAGGACATAGTCCTTTTGTCCGCCAGACAGAATGATTCTTAGATTGCGGAACCAATTGGTGAAGTTAGACCCATTGTTTCTAAGCTTTTCCTTCTCAGCAAAAACGTTGAAGTTGAAGTTGGATTTGGCCATGTGACCTACAGTATTAGAAAGTACGATTTAGACTATGTTCATGATAAACAGTTCAACTTAATCAAATTACTAGATGAACTCCCACTAAATTCAACATCCCTCAAGTTGTTTAGTGAACACGATCCAAATTCACCACACCTAATCCGATCATCACGAGAAGAGATGTGGTTTCAATGGTGGACAACCAAGTGTCGATCATATCATTCATATGACTCATGCTTAACCTTTCGGTTCTTGTGTTCCGAGGCCATGTCTGTACATGCTAGGCTCGTCAAGCTAGACCCAAGTATTTCCGCGTGTGCAAAACTGGCTTGCACCCGTTGTATGTGAGCGTAGAGTCTATAGCACCCGATCATCACGTGATGCTTGGACACGACGAACTTTCGCAACGGTGCATACTTGGGGAGAACATAGTTTTTATCTTGATCTTTAAGTGAGGAATCATCTTATAATGCTACCGTCGCGATCTAAGCATAATAAGATACATAAAAGGATAAACATCACATGCATATAACTTTATGTGACATGGTATAGCCAATCTTCGCGCAATGATCTCCATCTTGTGCGTTCCGGCATGATCTCCATCACTCCATCATGATTGCCTCCACCACGAATAGCAACTACAACTATTGCTAACTATTTAGCGATAAAGTAAAGCTATTACATGGCGTATAAGAAGTTGACTCGCAGGTCATACACAATTATAAAGACAACCATATGGCTCCTGCCGGTTGTGTACTCATCGACATGCAAGTCGTGAAACATTACAAAACATGATCATCGCATACAATATACACATCACATCTTGGGCCATACCATATCACAGAAAACACTCCCTGCAAAAACAAGTTAGACGCCTCTACTTTGTTGTTGCATGTTTTACGTGGCTTATGGGAGTAGATGCTAAGAACGATTCTTACCTACGGAAAGCCACAACGGTGATATTATGGTTGCCAAACTCCGGTGTTAATCCCATGTCAACTATAGTGAGAGAAACTGACATCCACCAGCCGCATGTGTGGAACAAGCCACACGTCAAGTGCGGAGCCGGTCTCGCGAACGACGTCGCGTAAGGTTGTCCTGGACCGCTTCAGTCTCACTATCCCGCGTCATAAGAAGAACACAAACAAGAGGCTTGCAATAGAAAACATCAACGCCCGCAACAACCATGTTGCGTTCCACTCGTGAAACACATCTACGCATAGATCTAGCTCTGATACCACTGAAGGGTTTCGCGGCATAGTAAATCAAAATTTTCTACGGATGCGAACAGAGGGAAAGCCAAGATATAATCTAGGAGATGCAATCAACGAGAGAGATTGGATTAGATCTTCATACCCTTGAAGATTCGCACAGCGGAACGTTCGTCGGAACGTGGGTGATGTAGTCGTACTCGCTTCTCCTCCTCGCGATCCGATCCGATCTAGCACCACAAGTGGCGGTGCCTCCGTGAGATGCACACGTGCAGCACCTCGACGTCTCCTCCTTCCCCGGACCAGCAAGTATGGTGGAGAGATAGATTGGATCTACAACACGACGGCGTGGTGTATATGGTGGAGAATTTCTGCAGCAGGGCTTCGCCTACAAACAGTCGGGAGGGAGAGAGGAAAGCTAGCAAGGCGGCTAGGGTTTGGAGGAGAGGTGTAGGGGGTTGGTGCGCCCCCACCCCTCTTTATATAGAGGGGGGCGCAGCCCTAGCCCCTCCCCCAAGCCCAAAGGATAAGGAGTGGGGGCATGGACTCTCCCATCTTCTAGAAACCCTACCTCTAGTTTAAACGATTTAAACTCTCTAGGATCGGCTGGGCCCTATGGGGCCTTGTGCCCCTGGCCCAATGCGGCCAGGACACTCCCTCATAGGCCCATGCCCCCTCCCAGAAGGTGGGGCCACGTTGGTCCCCTTCCGGAAGGTTCTCGAAGCTTCCGGTACAATACCGATTAACCCGGAACAATTCCGAACTCCAAAAACTGCACTGCCTTATATGAATCTTATTCTCCGGACCACTCCGGAACCTCTCGTGATGTCAAGGATCCCATCCGAGACTCCGAACAAAAATTCATAAACCAATTATCCAATCTATCCTAGCGTCAAGACACGTTAAGTGTGTGACCCTGCGGGTTCGAGAATATGCAGACATGATCTTCTATCAATAATCAACAGCGGGGTCTGGGCACCCATATTGACTCCCACACATTCATCGATGATCATATCGGATGAACCACGATGCCAGGATTCAATCAATCCCATATATATATATATTCCCTTTGTCTCGCGATATTTTACTTGCCCGAGATTCGATCGTCGGTACCGTCATACCTAGTTCAATCTCGTTCACAGCAAGTACTTTACTCGTTCCGTAATCCGATATCACTTTGTGATTAACTCCTTAACCACATGCTTGCAAGCGGTGTTGATATCGATTACCGAGTGGGCCCGAAGTATATCTCTCCGACTTGGGAGGGACAAATTCCATCTCGATACATACAACCCAACAGATACTTTCCGATCACCTGAGAGACACCTTTATGATCACCCTCTCATAGGATGACGTTTGATGACCTCAAAGCTTTCTTCCGATACCAGGGAGTTGTATTATCTCATGGTCTAAGGAATACAATATTTGACATAGGAAAAGCTTCGCAAAGATGAACACGATGATACGATCTAATTGCTTCACTTAGTTTGGGTCTGTCCATCATATCATTCTCCAATGTTATGATCTCATTATCAATTGACAACTCATGTCTATGGTTAGGAAACCTTAATCATCATTGATCAATGAGCTAGTCCATAGAGGCGTACTAGGGACACGGTGTTGTTCACAAACCACACAAGTATTAAAGTTTCCGCTTAATACAATTCTAGCATGGAATATAAACTTTATCATGAACAAGAATTATAATAATAACATATTTATTATTGCCTCTAGGGCATAATTCCAACAGCAGCATCAACCTCCTGTACCGCAACAGCCTCGAGCGGCTCGGCATCACTGTGTCCCAGTTGTAGCCCTCAAGCACTTCGTTCCACAGGGCAGTGCTAGGCCCATCGCACTCACCAATCGGCAAGATCCGGTTGGATGTCATCTTCGGCAACGAGAACAACTTTCGTCGCGAGCTGATCTGGTTAGAGGTGGTGAACCTCTCCAGTTCCTACCACGCCATACTAGGGCGCCCATCCCTCACCAAGTTCATGGGAGTGCCACAATACGCGTACCTCAAAATTAAGCTGCTAGGCCCAAAAGGAGTGATCACCGTTGACGGCTGCTACAAGTGCTCGATCGAGTGCGCCACAGACGGTTCCAAGCTAGTCGAGGCAATGATCATCACCGAGGAGAATCGCGTCATAATGCAGAACGTGGCGGATCTATAGAAGGATATGCCCGCTGGAGAGCCTAAGCCGTCTTCCTCGACTTCATCGCCATGTCTGATGACGCTGTCGCCGGTGGTGGCTCCACTTCTGTTGCGCCGTTGGTCATACCATCGACGAACTCGTACGTATTCTATGCCCTCCTGATATTTCCTATGATGATTACTAGTATTGCAGTATGCGTAGATGTGCTAGGTTTTCACTTGCCTGTATGGTGCATGTCTACTATGCGTATGCTACTTAGTCTTGGAAATTGTTTTGTCATGATTTATACTTGGATTAAATTAATGCGAAAACTGCTAATTATTTCAACAGTTACGTGGGTGTTGTTTGGTTGCCACCATCCCACACTGCCTTGGTACCTCTTCGCTGCAACTTGCAAATTTTTTGGGCTGGCAAAATAGGAAGCTTGGGCCTTGTGCCCGATCTCTACTTCTTCTACTTGAACTCGACAACTTTGTCTTTGGAGGTCACTTCTGCTTCGGTCCCTCCCCCCCCTCCCCCCCCCACACACACACCCGCCAACCCGTGCGTTGGCATCGATGCGTTGGACGGTCCGGATCAAGTCGAATTAGTATTTTTGAAAGCCCGAATTCCTGCAATGTTAGAAGTAATTTTAATCAAGTTCAGAGAGTGAGTTCAGTTAGCCGGCTGCATGTAGTAAGATGTTTCAGTTTTAAATACTTTGAAAATTTGTCACAAGCATTCCTATAAATAGCACAAACATGTCCTCAAGCGAGGCAGCAGACTTTGCGTCGAAGCTTTCGTCTTGTTTCCCCATAGAGTGACGACAGCAGGCCTACCACTTGAAGAGAACAGGTAGTTTTAGGACTTCATACATTATCCTGTGTCAATGTGTAGGCAGCTATGCTGTCATATGGACATTCGCTTCTGCTTCGGTCCCCTCCCCCCCGCCTTGGCATCGATGCATCGGACGGTCCGGATCGTTCCTTGTCTGCCCATTTATCACCTAGCGATTGGCCCTTAAGCCCACCTCCTTTCCCGCGCGGCCCCGGATCCACCCCGTATTATTATCCATTTGTCCATCTGCAAATACATACGCGTGTACTTCGTCTATACGGGGAGAAGTGAGCGGTGCGATCCCAGACCGAGGCCTTCACCTGCATCCAGCTCGCCTACCACGCCATCAAGCTCTCCATGGGCCACCACGTCCCGCGCTGCGTCAAGTTCCTCGTCGGCGAACGGCCGCCCTCCGGCACCGGCAAGCCCGATGACCGCATGGTCGGCTACTCGGATGACACGGTCGCCTCCGCCAACAACCACATCTTCAGGACCCGCCTCGCAGGCATGGAGCTCCCAGACGCCGATGACGCAGCCAAGGAGCGGACCCCCAGGACCCAGCCCCGCCTCTACGACCGTGAGCATGACGAGGACGCGGACGATGCTCCCGCCGCCCCCCCTGGAAACCCCCTCAGGTGGCCAGCAGCAGCAGATGCGTGATTGAAGGGGGTGGAATCCCGTTGCACTGTTGATCCAAGTCTAGGTCGCGTCAGTCGTTAAATTTCTCTATGTTCTCTAGTTCGTCAGAGTTCCAATCTTCTGTAGTTTTAGTTCAGTTCGTTCAGACTAATTTGCTGCTACTATCTAAGTTTAACTTCAGTCTAGTGGCTCCATCAGGGATAAACTGCACTGCCATATCTCTATCTTGTCTCTAGACCATCGAATCGGATTGCAGCAAATCTTACGAATTGCAGCACTATTGATCAGCTCACGAACTGCAACCGACATGCATGCTGGTGGTATGCTGTTGCTTTTTTTCCCCTGCATCATGTTATGCATGTAATCCTGTCTCTGAGAGAAGGCACTCACCTTACTCCACGAATTTGCAAAACTTAAAGAAAATGTTCATAGTTTGTCTTGTCCATGCACTCCGATCTCCATGTAAACTGAATCGATCACCATGTAGACTGCTTGAAACGCCTGAATGAAAGAAAAATGAGATCGGAGCTACCACAGAGTAATCGACATAGACCATGAGAGGAAATTACCCTCGTTGGAGTCGCTCGACACCGTGTTTCATGAGACATGAGGGAATAATGCATATCGGGGGAAGAGTCATCGCCACCGATCCACTCTAGTCGAAACATGAAAACTCACAAGAAAGGGAGCAACCCTAGCTTGTGAAGAACATGGTGAACCACCGTGTCTGAGAGTATCTCCCACTAGCCCATCAATGCCTCCAATCACGCCATCGAGAAACCTTATATGATGCTCCACTTCCACCCCCATCAAGAAGGCGCCGCCACAAAAACCTACAATCTTATTAGCGCCTAAGGTTTCCGACTTTTTGGCGTGATTTCATGCTCTTGTCGTTAGAGTGATTCTCCATGCTAAAAGAGATAGGGGTTCTGGCCCGACTATAGTTTAGGTCTAAGGATTCATGTCCAGATCTCGAAGTTTAGTGTATAGATTTAAAGTCTAGATATAGGGTCAATCAGTCAAGTTTAGGGTTTCTAGAGGAGATGCCACTTCAAGTTGTGTATATGGTTTGGGATAGTGATCTAGAATCTCGGTCTCGGGCTTAGGATTTAGATATATGGACTAGGTTCATGGTGTAGGGTTTATGATCATGTTCTAGTTCCAGGGATTAGCGTATAGAACTAGGGTTAGACTCTAGTGTCTAGATCTAGGCTTTAGACTTTAGATCTATATACCCCTGGTCACTAAACCTAACCCATATATCTAAACTCTAGATTTAAACCATGCTCCCTAGCTACAGACTAGTCCTTATACAATAAAGCCTTTATCTAAACACCAGCTAAACCCTAGTCCTTCATCTCGGGAAAACCCCAAATCCCGCAGGAACGAGAGGCCACATGAAATTGCGGTGACCCAGCATACCACTACATGATGTAGTACACTATAGTCGTTGACATAACACCAATGAAACACCGTTCACTAGTATTACATCCCTCAGAGTGGTACAACAGAAACACAACAGGTCCAAGACATGACTATAGGTTACAACTCGACTCTTTATATAAGATCTAGAGAACACTCTAGGTTAAAGAGAGAGAAAGAAACTTCTTACAAAGAAGAATCAGAAATAATCAACTCATAATTATCATGCTAATAAGATTAGCATCTAACTATTTGGCTTGCATTGCTGCTATTGCAATACTCTACAGAAGTAGGTTCTATGGCTAGAGATTTTAATCCTAACTAATTAGTAACTTCATCTTCACTTAAGTTGTTGTATATATATTGACTCCCTTGACTTCATTGAGGAACTTGAGCTGTTGATGATGAATTGCTTGAGCATAAGTTGATGTAGACGTCGTCTGTATTGGCTTCAGAATCTAGCAAGTGTTAAGAAGATACGTTGAGTACGAGCGTACTCAGAAAGTTCACTAAAAAAATGTTTGATGCACTATATCTACAGCCACAGACCATAGTGTAGGGTTTCGTAGCATGGAAAACAAAAAATTTCTACCGCATACAAACAAACAAGCCAAGATCTATCTACTAGATTGTAGCAACGAGTCGATAGAATAACTCACCCTAGAAGATTCCAAAGTGTTTAACGAGAGCGGATTCTCGTGGGTGATGTAGTCGTACTCTTCCCGATCTCAAGATCACGTAGACGATCCTTCCGGCGCTGCGTTCCGGCAGCGCTCCCGCAGTCGGTCACACGTTTGGTACTCGACGAAGACCTTCCTCTCCCTTGTTCCAGCAGGCAGCGGAGGTTGTAGCACTCTCCTCGTGATTCCGGCAGCACAACGGCGTGGTACCGGAAGTAGAGGGGAGATCTCGCAGGGTTTCGCCTTAAGCCGGAGCGAGTATGGTGGGCTATGAGAAATCCCTCGAGGATCTAGGGTTTAGACACGCCGAGGAAGAGGTGCTAGAGCCGGCAGCTAGGGCTTGGAGGTGCCCAAGTCGGCGGCAAGGAGATCCCTAGGCGGCGGCGGCTTGGAGGGCGGCGGCGGCTAGGGTTAGGGTTTTCGGGGCAAGGGACTTGTGTGTCTCTAGGAGGGAGCCCTGCCCCTCCTTATATAGGTGGAGGAGCCGGCCGGCCAAGGGGAGGGAGGGGAGTCCCTCCCCAACTCGTCTTGGGTGGTGCGCCGCCGGTTGGAGGAGGGAAACCCTCCCCAACTCGGTTTCCCACTCCTCCTCCTCTTTCCAAAAACTGCCGTTTGACTTTCAAACTAGCCGTTTGACTTTTCAAACTAGGATTTGAATAAACCCTTTATTTTGGACAGCGATGACACCTAGTACATGATGCAATCATTCCAACTTGCAATGGAACATTCATGTACCCTTCTCCCCCCCCCCCCCCCCCCGGAGTGCCGGACATTTCGGAACCTTCTAGAACAGTCCCGATGAAAACACCGGAACCATTCCCCAACTCCGAAACGGGACTTTCCTTATATGAATCTTATTCTCCGGACTATTCCGGATCTCCTCGTGATATCCCGAATCCCATTCGAGACTCCGAACAACATTCGGTCTCTTTCTCATCATTCCATAACTACTCAAACAACGTCGAATCCTTAAGTGTGTCTCCCTACGGTTCGTGAATTATGCGGACATGATCGAGACACTTCTCCGATCAATAACCAATAGAGGAATCTGGAAATTCATATGGCTCCCACATATTTCTACGATTACTTTGCGATCGAATGAACCACTTACATACGATATCAATTTCCCTTTGTCTCTCGATAGTTTACTTATCCGAGGTTATGATCGTCGGTATCTCTGCATACCTAGTTCAACCTCGTTACCGATAAGTACTCTTTTCTCGTTCCCGTGATATGTGATCCCTTGTGAGCCAGTCACATGCTTGCAAGCTAATTGGATGACATTTCACCGAGGGCCCAGAGTATATCTATCCGTCATATGGATGGACAAATCCCACTCTTGATCCATGTGTTTCAACCAATACTTTCCGAACACTTAATGCCACCTTTATAGCCACCCAGTCACGGTGTGGTGTTTGATGTCATCAAAGCATCCATCCGGTAAAGGTGATATGCATGATCTCATGGTCGAAGGAATTAGATTACTATGTATCAAAAAGCATATAGCAATTGAACTATTAAAATGACTTGATCTTTATGCTACGCTTATCTATAGGAGTATGTCCACCATATCATTCTCCTAACGATATGATCTTGTTGTTAATAACATCTCAATGTTCATGATAGGGAAACCACAATCATTTATTAACCAACAAGCTAGTATTATATAGAGGCTTTACTAGGGACTTCAAATTAAGTTTACAAATCACACAAGTATTAATGTTTCCTTGTTAATACTATTATAGCATGAATGTAAACATTTTATCATAAACACAAAGATATAATAATAACTACATTTATTATTGCCTCTAGGGAATATCTCCAACAGTCTCCCACTTGCACTAGAGTCATCTAATCTAGATTACATGGTAATATACCGAACACCCATGGCAGTTTGGTGCTGGTCATGTTTTGCCCTCGGGAGAGGTTTAGTCAACGGATCCGCCACATTCAGATCTGTGTGTACTTTGCAAATCTTTATATCCCCATATTGGATATGTTCTCGAATAGCGTGAAAATGTAGCTTGATGTGCTTCAGCTTCTTGTGTGACCTTGGTTCTTGCGCATTGGCTATGGCGCCCATGTTATCACAGTAGATAGACATTGGGTCCAGCGCACTAGGAACCACACCCAGCTCTGTAATGAACTCTTTCATCCATATCGCTTCTTGTGAAGCCTCCGAAGCAGCCATGTATTCCGATTCAGTTGAAGATCTCGCCACAACGCTTTGCTTTGCACTCCTCCAGCTAACTGCTGCACCATTCAAAATAAATACGTATCCAGATTGTGATTTAGAATCATCCGGATCGGTGTTCCAACTAGCATCGGTGTAACCATTAACAACGAGCTGTTCATCACCTCCATAAGAAAAAACCATATCCTTAGTTCTTCTCAAGTACTTAAGGATGTTTTTGACCGCTGTCCAATGATCCACTCCTGGATCACTTTGATATCTGCTAGTTAAACTAACAGCATATGCAATGTCAGGTCTAGTACATAGCATGGCATACATTAGAGATCCTATGGCTGAGGCATAGGGAGTCTTACTCATCCTTTCTCTATCTTCTGCCGATGTCGGACTTTGAGTTTTACTAAAGGTCGTATTGGGCAACATGGGAAAGAACCCTTTCTTGCTATCTTCCATTCCAAACCCCTTTAGAACTTTGTCCAAATATGTACTTTGTGACAATGATATTTGGCGTTTTGATCTATCTCTATAAATTTTTATGCCTAATATGTAAGCTGCTTCGCCAAGATCCTTCATTGAAAAACTATTATTCAAATATTCCTTGACACTATTAAGAAGGTCTACATCATTCCCAATCAACAATATGTCATCCACATATAGTATTAAGAATGCTACAGAGCTCCCACTCACTTTCTTGTAAATACAAGCTTCTCCATAAGTTTGTATAAAACCAAAACTTTTGATCACCTTATCAAAACGTTGATTCCAACTTCGGGATGCTTGCTTCAATCCATAGATGGACCGTTGAAGTTTACATACCTTGTTAGCATCTTTAGGATCGACAAAACCTTTGGGTTGCATCATATACAACTCTTCATCAATGTCTCCATTGAGGAATGCTGTTTTGACATCCATCTGCCATATCTCATAATCATAATATGCAGCGATTGCTAACATAATCCTCACAGACTTTAGCTTCGCTACTGGTGAGAAAGTCTCATCGTAGTCAACTCCTTGAATTTGTCGAAACCCTTTTGCGACAAGTCGAGCTTTATAGACAGTAACATTACCATCAGCATCTGTTTTCTTCTTGAAAATCCATTTGTTCTCGACAGCCTTCCGGCCATCTGGTAAGTCCACCAAAGTCCATACTTGGTTTTCGTACATGGATCCAATCTCGGATTTCATGGCTTCTTGCCATTTATTGGAATCTGGGCTCATCATCGCTTCCTCATATGTCTCAGGGTCATCGGTGTTGTCCACCAACATGACACTCATAACGGGATCATACCAATCTGGAGTGGTACGAGTTCTCGTTGACCTGCGAGGCTCTGTAGCAACTTCAACCGAAGTTTCATGATCATCATCATTAGCTTCCTCTCTAATTGGTGCAGGCACCACAGTAACTTCTTCTGGTGCTGCGCTACTCGCAATTTCGAGAGAAGGTTCGACAACCTCGTCGAGTTCTACTTTCCTTCCAGTCACTTCTTTCGAGAGAAATTCCTTCTCTAGAAAGGATCCATTCTTGGCAACGAAGATTTTGCCTTCGGATCTATGATAGAAGGTATACCCAATAGTTTTCTTCGGGTATCCTATGAAGACGCATTTTTCCGCTTTGGGTTCAAGCTTGTCCGGCTGTAACTTCTTTACATAGGCTTCGCAACCCCAAACTTCAAGGAACGACAATCTAGGTTTCTTCCCAAACCATAATTCATACGGTGTCGTTTCAACGGATTTAGACGGTGCCCTATTTAAAGTGAATGCGGCTGTTTCTAATGCATAACCCCAAAATGATAGCGGTAAATCTGTAAGTGACATCATAGAACGAACCATATCTAAGAGAGTTCGATTACGACGTTCGGACACACCATTACGTTGTGGTGTTCCCGGCGGTGTCAACTGTGAAAGTATTCCACATTTCTTCAAATGCTCGCCAAACTCGTAACTTAGATATTCACCTCCACGATCAGAACGTAGAAATTTAATCTTCTTGTTACGTTGATTCTCTACCTCACTTTGAAACTCCTTAAACTTCTCGAAAGTTTCGGACTTATGTTTCATGAAATAGATATACCCATATCTACTCAAGTCGTCCGTGAAGGGAAGAACATAACGATAACCACCGCGCGATGCTACACTCATTGGACCACACACATCGGTATGTATGATTTCCAATAAGTCCGTAGCTCGCTCCATCATACCAGAAAATGGAGTCTTAGTCATTTTACCCATCAGACATGCTTCGCATATATCAAGTGATTCGAAATCAAGTGATTCAAGAAGTCCATCGGAATGGAGTTTCTTCATACGCTTCACTCCAATGTGACCAAGACGACAGTGCCATATATAGCTCGAGTTATCGCTCGATTTCAAACGTTTAGCCTCAATGTTATTAATATGTGTATTTCCACTATCGAGATTCAATAAGAATAGACCATCTATCGAAGGTGCATGTGCATAAAACATATTACTCATATAAATCGAACAACCATTATTCTCGGATTTAGACAAGTAACCGTCTCGCAATAAACAAGATCCCGATATAATGTTCATGCTTAACGCAGGCACCAAATAACAATTATTTAAGTATAAAACTAATCCCGATGGTAGATGAAGGGGTAGCGTGCCGACCGCGATCACATCAACCTTTGATCCGTTTCCCACGCGCATCGTCACCTCTTTCTTCGCTAGCTTCCGTTTATTCTGCAGTACCTGTTTCGAGTTACAAATATGAGCAACCGAACCAGTATCAAATACCCAGGCACTACTACGAGTACTAGTGAGATACACATCAATAACATGTATATCAGATATACCTCTCTTCTTGATGTTGCCGTTCTTCAAATCCGCCAAGTACTTTGGGCAATTCCGCTTCCAGTGACCTTCTCCCTTGCAGTAAAAGCACTCAGTATCAGGCTTGGGTCCAGCCTTGGTCTTCTTTGTCGGCGTGGAAACTTTCTTACCACCCTTCTTGAAGTGTCCCTTCTGCTTAGACTTGCCTTTCTTGAATTTGGTGGTCTTATTGACCAACAACACTTGGTGCTCTTTCTTGATCTCCACTTCTGCAGATTTTAACATAGCAAACAGTTCTGGCAACTGCTTGTTCATGTTCTGCATGTTGTAGTTCATCACAAAGTTCTTGTAACTTGGTGGTAGTGATTGGAGGACACGGTAAATCCCCAAAGCATTAGGAATCACTATACCGAAGCTTTGAAGTTTGTTTGCGTGCCCAGACATCTTAAGCACATGCTCACTGACGGAGCTGCCCTCTTCCATCTTGCAGTTAAAGAACTTTTCAGAAGCCTCATAGCTTTCAATTGCCGCATGAGTCTCAAAAATCAATTTGAGATCCTCGACAATATCATATGGGTCTGAATTCTCAAACCTTTTCTGAAGCTCCGATTCTAAACCATACAAGATAGCACACTGAACTATGGAGTACTGATTCTTCCGAGTGAGGTAAACATTCTTTACTTCATCGGTAGCATCAGCTGCAGGTGGGTCACCCAGCGGTGCATCCAGCACATAGGTCAAATTACCAGCTGTGAGGACAATCCTCAAATTGCGGAACCAATCCGCGAAGTTGCTTCCATTGTTTTTCAACTTTTCTTTCTCTAGGAATGCATTAAAATTGATGGTAGGGGCTGCCATTGATCTACAACATATTTGCAATAGTTTAGACTAAGTTTATGACAAATTGAGTTCAAATTAATAATAAAATTAATCTAGGTGAACTCCCACTCAAAACAATATCCCTCACATTGTTTTAGTGATCACACGAACCAAATCCACCACATCAACACCGATCATCACGAGAGTTGATATAGTTTCAATGGCGAACAATTGACATGTTCATCATATCTACTATATGATTCATGCTTTACCTTTCGGTGATCCGTGTTCCGAGACCATGTCTGTACATGCTAGGCTCGTCAAGATCAAACCTTAGTTTCCACATGAGCAAATCTGGCTTGCTCACGTTGTATACACTTGCGGAATCTAACACACCCGATTATCACGTGGTGCTTCGAAACAACAAGCTTTAGCAACGGTGCTAACTAAGGGTGAACACTTTATGACTTGAAATTCATGTGCATGAGGGATCATCTTATAATGCTACCATCGTCTACTAAGCAATACAAGATGCATAAAGGATTAACATCACATGCAATTCATAATTTTGTGATATGATATGGCCTTTCTTCTTTGTACTTCCGATCTCCATCTTCTAGCACGAACATGATCGTCATCATCACCGGCATTGCATCAAGGGCAATGACGCTTCTCCATGGTTGTCATCCACCGGCTTCAACTATTACAACTACTTTGAATAGACACGCGGGTCTTAACATAAATTAAAGACAACCATATGGCTCCTGCAGGTTGCCAACTTACAATAAGGAACATTGCATACATCAAATATAATCACAATCATGGCCATATCACATCACATCACACCCCTGCAAAACAAAATTAGACGCCTCTACTTTCTTTGCATATTTTACGTGGTTTGGGGCTTTCAATAAGTGTCGTTCTAACTTACGAACAAGAACCACAACATTAATACTAGTATTGTTGATCACCCGTTGTAAATTGGATCTTAACTATGCTAGGAGAAACAGGCACCCGCAAAGCCACTTATGCAATACAAGTTGCATGTCAAGCGTGGAGCAAGTCTCATGAACGATGTCATGTAAGGTTAGCCCGGGCCGCTTCATCCCAACATACCGCAAGATGCAAAGTACACAAGAAGCAATCGACAATAAAAGCATCAACGCCCACAATGACCATTGTGTTCTACTCGTGCAACAGATCTACATATAGACACGGCTCTGATACCACTGTAGGGTTTCGTAGCATGGAAAACAAAAAAATTCTACCGCATACAAACAAACAAGCCAAGATCTATCTACTAGATTGTAGCAACGAGTCGATAGAATAACTCACCCTCGAAGATTCCAAAGTGTTTAACGAGAGCGGATTCTCGTGGGTGATGTAGTCGTACTCTTCCCGATCTCAAGATCGCGTAGACGATCCTTCCAGCGCTGCGTTCCGGCAGTGCTCCCGCAGTCGGTCACATGTTCGGTACTCGACGAAGACCTTCCTCTCCCTTGTTCCAGCAGGCAGCGGAGGTTGTATCACTCTCCTCATGATTCCGGCAGCACAACGGCGTGGTACCGGAAGTAGAGGGGAGATCTCGCAGGGCTTCGCCTTAAGCCGGAGCGAGTATGGTGGGCTATGAGAAATCCCTCGACGATCTAGGGTTTAGACACGCCGAGGAAGAGGTGCTAGAGCCGGCGGCTAGGGCTTGGAGGTGCCCAAGTCGGCGGCAAGGAGATCCCTAGGCGGCGGCGGCTTGGAGGGCGGTGGCTAGGGTTAGGGTTTTCGGGGCAAGGGACTTGTGTGTCTCTAGGAGGGAGCCCTGCCCCTCCTTATATAGGTGGAGGAGCCGGCCGGCCAAGGGGAGGGAGGGGAGTCCCTCCCCAACTCGGCTTGGGTGGTGCGCCGCCGGTTGGAGGAGGGAAACCCTCCCCAACTCGGTTTCCCACTCCTCCTCCTCTTTCCAAAAACTGCCGTTTGACTTTCAAACTAGCCGTTTGACGTTTCAAACTAGGATTTGAATAAACCCTTTATTTTGGACAGCGATGACACCTAGTACATGATGCAATCATTCCAACTTGCAATGACACATTCATGTACCCTTCTCCCCCCCCCCGGAGTGCTGGACATTCCGGAACCTTCTAGAACATTCCCGATGAAAACACCGGAGCCATTCCCCAACTCCGAAACGGGATTCCCTTATATGAATCTTATTCTCCGGACTATTCCGGATCTCCTCGTGATATCCCGAATCCCATTCGAGACTCCGAACAACATTCGGTCTCTTTCTCATCATTCCATAACTGCTCAAACAACGTCGAATCCTTAAGTGTGTCTCCCTACGGTTCGTGAATTATGCGGACATGATCGAGACACTTCTCCGATCAATAACCAATAGAGGAATCTGGAAATTCATATGGCTCCCACATATTTCTACGATTACTTTGCGATCGAATGAACCACTTACATACGATATCAATTTCCCTTTGTCTCACGATAGTTTACTTATCCGAGGTTATGATCGTCGGTATCTCTGCATACCTAGTTCAACCTCGTTACCGATAAGTACTCTTTTCTCGTTCCCGTGATATGTGATCCCTTGTGAGCCATTCACATGCTTGCAAGATAATTGGATGACATTTCACCGAGAGGGCCCAGAGTATATCTATCTGTCATATGGATGGACAAATCCCACTCTTGATCCATGTGTTTCAACCATTACTTTCCGAACACTTAATGCCACCTTTATAGCCACCCAGTCACGGTGTGGTGTTTGATGTCATCAAAGCATCCATCCGGTAAAGGTGATATGCATGATCTCATGGTCGAAGGAATTAGATTACTATGTATCAGAAAGCATATAGCAATTGAACTATTAAAATGACTTGATCTTTATGCTACGCTTATCTATAGGAGTATGTCCACCATATCATTCTCCTAACGATATGATCTTGTTGTTAATAACATCTCAATTTTCATGATAGGGAAACCATAATCATTTATTAACCAACAAGCTAGTATTATATAAAGGCTTTACTAGGGACTTCAAATTAAGTTTACAAATCACACAAGTATTAATGTTTCCTTGTTAATACTATTATAGCATGAATGTAAACATTTTATCATAAACACAAAGATATAATAATAACTACATTTATTATTGCCTCTAGGGCATATCTCCAACACATAGGTCATAGGAAATGCAGGTTTTCATAAACATTTCTTCAAAGGTTGCTTTTATTTTGAAAAGCTATGCCTGTCAGCCTTCACAGGTTTACCAGAACTTTCGTGGAGTTCCTTTCATGCCGCGTTCATAGCTCCTTCCCGGAACAGGGAGTAACAAGTTACAGTTCTTACACTCTACATAGGTGCGTTACTTTTCCCATGAGAGATCTTAATCTTTGTTGCATGGCCGGGAGTATGTCTCTGTTCAAACTTCCATGGTTTGACACCCAACCTAAAATCCAAGCCAATCACTGCCCTCTCCGTGACCCCACATGTCTGCATGATCCTTCGAAGCCGGCTCACCTCCGTTAAGCCCCCTTTCGGGCAGGCTAAAACCCCGATGAGTTCCCAAAGACTCTATGAGTTGGTGATGCCCCTGGAAAGTACCATATAGGTCTGGCTATACCTCCGACAGCCACTCATAGATAATCTAGACACCAAAATCGTGGGGCCTAAGGGTGCCCACCCATATGTTGGATCCGCACAAGGAATCACAACTTCACGTTAAGGTCGTCTTGCCTACATGCGAAAGGAAAAGGATACAGCTGACTTCTCCGTCCCATTCTAAATATCATGGTTAACGCGTGATATACGGCACAAGAATCACTGGCGACATTGGTTGTTAAGTCCTAGATGTATATTCCTGAGCAGTGGTACTCCAAATGCCAGATTTAATAGATTAGATGATCACCCTGGATCAGTAACCAATAGTTCACATTATTATCAAAAATAGTGTTTTCTGACCCTTTTGAAATGCAGGTGATGACAACACTAAATTTTCAAAATAATTTACAGAAAATAATCAAAGGACATGAGCAAGTGTGAACTTTCCTTTTGTGATTGCAAGATTATGCACTCATTGTTTTCAAGACAATATAAGATCCAATATCTGAAAACAGCATCATTGGTCCGGTTAGGACTAATGTTTAAAGAAGCAAGATGCTTTTATGCATAAGTAATGTAATGCAATTTGGTAAACTCGAATCCCTGGAATAAACGTTGTTCTATGGGTTTGGATACTGGAAATGGTTTCTTTGTAATATGTTGCTCTTTTAGATAAGTTTCAAATTTGTGCTTCTTATTAAGGCTTGTAAGTGTGTGTGAAACAACATGTAATTATAACATCATACAATAATAAGATACACAAATGTGGTATGCTTCTTAAAGACTGCTTATATCAGAATTGTTTTATCTTCAAATTACTTTACGAGTAATGGCATTTACAAGGAACTAAAGTGTTAACAATCCTAAATATACAAGTACAGTATAAATTCATGTGATTATGATTAATTGTCCTCTATTGGCTATGATAAAAGTCCTTGAGTTTAGTTGTTAAGAGTTAGAGATATTATTACAAAATTTGTTGTTTGAAGTGGTAAAAAGGATAACCTTTGAAGAAAAGGTTTCTTTTCTAAGGTTTAAACAATCTTGATGGTTAATAGAATTTGGTCAATGTCTCTTGGTGTATACTCGGTTATTTTGGTCTTGAGATGCATTAGTTCTTAATTGAAACAGACCAAAGTAAACTATAAAACACATAATAAAGCTTTTAACACGTGTTTATAATCTTGTAGACTAAGTTTAACTTTAACGACATAAATGGTCTTAAGAGTTAATGCTTATGATATTTGTACTTTGTTCACTTCATAATGTTTCCTTAAAGTTACTTACGGATGGTATTACTTCTATTTGAGTAGTGGTTTCTTAGTATTATAATGGAATATAATCATTTATCTCCTTATAAATGTGTGGTTATGGTTTGTGAGTGAGTAAACAATATTACTTAACTACTCATGAATTTTCTTTGGATTTATAATATGTTTATAAATTTGTGGTTGAGGTAATGCAAAAAGATTGTATTAAGCTAGAATAATAATCTTGAGAATTTCTTATTTGATAACTCCTTTTGGAAAATTAATATACACTTAATGTTGAATGATAATCCAAATAAAGTTGTATTTAAAATGTGTTGAACTTATTTTGATTTCGTATTATCAAGATTTAAGATTAATACTTATTTTTATACCTTAAAGGCATAATTTTTAAGAAATATTAGCAATTTTTATTTATCTTTATATGAGTTATCAATTAAGGAAATAGGTTTAAATTCAAGTTATTAGATTATTAAGTTTTTACTTACTTCAAAAGTGGAATGTTATATTCTTAACATATAGATATTATTTTGTGATCATTTTGGTATATTATATTTATTTTTGTGATTTATAAATAATAAGATATGATTTTTATAAGATTTATTACTTTATAAAGACTTAATAAATAATAGATATTTAATTAAGTGAAATAATAATACATGATTATTGTATTAAGTTATAACTTTTATTTTTCTAAGAATTTTGATATATTATTTATATTTTTATCATTTTCCATTATTAAATTATGAATTTTCAAAGTTTTATTACTTATAAAATCTTTATTAAATAATAAGTATTTAAATAACTAACATAATAATGTTTGATAATAAAGTGAAATTATAGATTTTATTTTTATAAACATTTTCATATATTACACATATTTTTCTAAATTATAAAACAAAAGTTATTGATTTAACAAGATTTAATTATTTTATTTAATTTTTGGAATATTTATATTGTCTTAACTATTTACTAAACAGAGAATACCTTTTTATACCAAGCCGCCACCTACCCTAGGTCACTGACCAGTGGGGTCAGTACCTCGTCATGCGCCACATGTGCAAAGACTGAGTCAAACCAATTGACTGAGCAGCGGTGACGTGAGCATGACATCATGTTTACGTTGATAATGGGGAAACATACAGGTGGTGATCGAATCCGGCGACAGGACACACGCGCGCTTGCGGGGTTAGGAGGTTTGGACGCAGAAGACAAAGGCGGTTCGAACGGTGGTCGCACCACTCTGAAATGGTCACCCGAGGATGGCCGGCGGCGAGCTTTTGCGGCGGTACGGTCGGAATCCTCGTGGTTGATAGCTACGGCGCGCGAGCAATGAATCAGACATGACCACGAGGTTCAGAGGCTCACTAGGAGCACGATGAAGGGCTCGGCGAGGCCGGAGGTGGTCGGGAGTGGTCTAATCATCGACGATAACATCCCACTCTGACACGATGAAGGGAACGATAACACGTCAGAGTCGAAGAAGATGGTCTTGATTTGGCCGACCCTGTGCATCCCAGCTCGATTCCGTCCTCTACGATGATGAGGGCGATGGCATAGAGCTCATAGCAGAGAGCTTCAGAGAAGGAGAATGGGGATAAGGATGAGAGAAGGCGTGTGCGGAGATCTTATCTCCATCTCCAGAATAGGTCATGCGGCAGCGGGCATCGCGGTGCGAGATCGCCGGCGAACGACATCGGCTTGCCCATGCAGCTGCTTCACTCTTGCGAGGAAGACGATGATAGCTGAAAGGCTGAAGGGGTACGGGCTTCTAGCGGGCTGGTGCTGGGCCAGGTGGGCCATAGAGAAGCGAGCGGGAGTGCTACTGTGGCTGCACGCGAGCGACGGATAGTTGCGAGAAATAATGGGCCGTGGGCCAGAATTGGCTGCTACTTCTTTTTCCTTTATTCTTTTTGTTTTCAGTTTTCTTTTTCAATTCAAATTTTCTCAATGATTTAAATATTCCAAATTTAGTAAATCGATCAAGCTTTCTATATGGTTAATTTAACTAGTTGG
Organism: Avena sativa; assembly: GCA_916181665.1. Classification (NCBI taxonomy): domain Eukaryota; kingdom Viridiplantae; phylum Streptophyta; class Magnoliopsida; order Poales; family Poaceae; genus Avena; species Avena sativa. The sequence continues at coordinate 435,624,700 of OV702280.1, forward strand.
TTTGCCATTCCTTTTTAGTATTTTCACTATTCCTGGTTATATAAAGGATTATTTTCATTATGAAATATAAATAGGAATTAGGGTTTTAGGGTTTTTAGGATTTGTTTAAGATCTTAAAAATTATCTATAACATTATTTTCACTTTTATTTGGAGTAATGAAGTTTTAAAATGTTTAATGATAGCCATAGGGTTTATTTATATGTATTTAATCATATAGTAAGGTATAGGGTGGTTTATAATATTGTATCCCCACTTATTGCATTCTCATATGGAATGAGTGGTTATAACGATGGATTAGAGAATTTGTCACATTGATATAAATAGAATATATATAAGATGATTTAATTATTAAGGTTCTTAAAATGGTAAATTCTATTATCCAAATTCCACTAATAGGTGAATCCTAACCACCCTAATTATATAAAAATATGCATAGATGATTTATTGAAACAGTTATTCACTACTTTCTTAAGTGTGGTTAATATATGGATATAATATTAGAGTATAATGGTTTATAGGACTTGCCATTTATGTGGTACATATAATTTCGATGTTTGGAAGTGGCAAAGATATGCTTAAGTGATTTGCTATAAAAAAATATTCCTATAAGACATTGGGAAATAGGATGATGGATTAAACATGTGAGATAGATATTAAGTCTGATTATAGATTTAAGGTTGAGTGTTTACCAAGAATTCCTATCTTCCATACTTCATAATTCTTGACTTCTAATTAAGGAATTCCTTTCCTAGATATACTAATTCTTCATATCCATCATCATGTGTTAACATGCTGAGCTTTACTTTACAAGAATATTCTTATCAATAATTTCTCCTCCTAAATCCATTTGTAACTCCAATGGGCTTGACACTAAAGCTCTATATACTTTACTCATAGGAATATTTCCCACTTCTAGAATGTTTCTAATGACTCCAAATCCATTTGAATGATTACTCTCTTACTTCATAAATTATTTTGTAATCTCACTTATAAATCTCAGAAGCTTGTCACTAAAGCTTTTCATAATCTTCTCATATCTATACTTGGTTATATCAACTACTCCACTAAAGATAACCTTCAATCTAACAAGTAGTTACTTTTAACTCCATTCATACATTTCCTTTATCATCCAACACTAATATTATTCCAATAGATGTATATATCAAATCCTACTTCACCTCAGGTGTTTAGTATTTCCTAAGAGGAATATAATACTTCTATAACCCAATGTTGCTCTGGCATCAGCCTAATCATACTATCTTATCTTTACTTAACTCGAGTAAATCATACTCCAACTTCACAATATACCACTGGGACTTTTCATGACTAACCTAGGATAACATATCTATACTAGGGTTTAATCATGTTCTCTCCACCAATGTCACTCATACATCATATAATCATTCACTCTTAGTTACTTGAGCATGATCATTATAATACTTTGATCATTTAGGGTTTAGGTTTCTAGTTGGCTAATCAAGGCTTTCATCAATACAACATTATAGTTGTATTATAATTATCTTCTTAGTATCTCTACTTGACTAAGAGATATCATTCAATAACTATGCCTACTTGATTCAATGATATTACTCCTGGTAAATCTCTTCAGAATTCATCCTTATAATCTTATTTGTTACCACATATATCTTTATGTTAGATAACCCTTCTATCCATTTAGGAGTGAGTTAACTCCACCAACTATCATATTGATTTAATTCTCTTCCAACACTCCCATCTTATAGATGTTATCTAAAACTAGCATTACCACCTACCTCTTCTTACTTCTTTCTTTATAGACCTTAAGTGAATGCTATGAAAAGGACAAGAGTTAATAGATCAAGAATTGATAGGTTAAGAATTGGTGAATCAATAGTTGATTACACAACATTGATGATCAACAGATATTAGGATAAGATTCATTAGATATGATAAGGATTGATATGGAAGAAAAGATATATGGTGGATGGTATTGATTTAGTTTCCTTCCTACTCAATACAATTAAAGAGTTAGGGTTAAGTATTACCATGGTATTCATGGTAAAAATAGATAAGATTAAGATAGGTCAAGATTTAGTTATTAAATTCTTGTTACTAGAGTTGAATCCTTAACTTAGTATTCAGGAGTTGTTGTAAAGAATATTATGACATGATCTCTTAAAGATCAGATATTAATCATTAAACAATGTGTTGTAGTTTAATTTTATTACATTTGATCTACCCTTAGATCAAATCATGTTTTCCCAAACTAAGGTTCTAGCAAAGGTCATCTTGAAACTTATCGCAGTCAACTTGATGATCTACTTCAATTCCATCAAGTTGAGAGAAACTTCAATCACTTTGACAAGTTTTATTCAAAAGCATGAAACTTATTCGGATTTTCTATGCATGATGCAATGCACACATCTGTGTTTAGCTTATTTCTAAGCTCTAATGTTGGGATGTTATAGAAATGATGGGTTGTAATTTAAAAAAATACAGGATCATCATTTCTAGCGTGTGTAGTGTATATTTAGCCAAGTTTTGTCAATTTTGACCATACTTTGACCGGAGGCAAAACTATACCTAACTAGTCTTTCGCGATGATCCAGCTGCACAAGTGTGCCTAGGGTGTGGCCTACTACCCCCTCGTGGTGCTATTTCTCATACCTGGATTGACATTATCGTACATGCTTCACAAAAAAACGTCGTTTTCTGTGTTTTAAAATGGAAAAGCCATTTTTTCAAACAAAACGAAAACAAACATCACAAAATAGTTTGCCATGCCAAGACACATATCTCTGCCAAATTTGAGGTCATTTCGACAGAGTTTGCGGTGGGCATGGTCACCACCTTGCTCATCTGCCTAGTAAGCCATGAACATTCCACTCCGAAGGCACCCTAGGAGATAAGATGCTTGAAATATTTCATGTTACCCATGTTTAGTATTTTTCATGGCAAACAGGGGCAAGCATAGGTGGGAGGCGAAGGTTTCATGACGTTTCGATAATTTATGAATTTTCGGTGGCCCAGTCAAATTTAGGTCAAAATCTCGGCGTCTGGTAAGGATGCATAGGGGTTGGATCTGGATGAAGTGAGATTAGATCTATGTGGAAACATGGCATCCTCGATCTAGGTTTGATTTTTAAAAAAATACAGGAGCATCATTTCTAGAGTGTGTAGTGCAAATTTAGCCAAGTTTTGTCAATTTTGACCAAACTTTGACCGGAGGCAAATCCACACCTAACTAGTCTTTCACGATGATCCAGCTGCGCAAGTGTGCCTACACTGTGGCCTATTACCCCCTCGTGGTGCTGTTTCTCATACCTGGATTGACATTGCAGTACATGCTTCACAGAAAAACGTCGTTTTCTGTGATTTACATGAAAAAAGCCATTTTTTCAAACGGAGCGAAAAAAACGTCACAAAATAGTTTTCCATGCAAAAACACATATCTCTGTCAAATTTGAGGTCGTTACGGCAGAGTTTGCAGTGGGCATGGTCACCACCTTGCTCATCTACCTAGTTGGCCATGAACAGAAGTTTCGATCATTTATGAATTTCGGTGGCCCAGTCAAATTTAGGTCAAAATCTCGGCGTCTGTAAAGGATGCATAGGGGTTGGATCTTGATGACGTGAGATTAGATCCATGTGGAAACATGGCACCCTCGACCTAGGTTTGATTTTTAAAAAAATACAGGAGCATCAATTCTAGCTTGTGCGGTGCAAATTTAGCCAAGTTTTGTCAATTTTGAAATGACTTTGACCGGAGGCAAAACCACACCTAACTAGTCTTTCGCGATGATCCAGCTGCGCAAGTGTGCCTACAGTGTGTCCTACTACCCCCTCTTGGTGCTGTTTCTCATACCTGGATTTACATTGTAGAACATGCTTCACAGAAAAACATCGTTTTCTGTGATTTAAAACGAAGAAAGCCATTTTGTTCAAACGAAGCGAAAACAAACGTCACAAAATAGTTTTCCATGCCAAGACACATATCTTTGCCAAATTTGAGGTTCGTTCCGACAGAGTTTGCGGTGGGCATGGTCAAATTTTGGTCAAAAACATTAAGTTGAATATGTACAAATTTAATTCTGATTAAATTAATTTTTAGTAAAAAAATAAATGCGACATTGCATTGACTGGGCCGGTGTGGCCTAGTAGTTGAGCATGTACGGGCCGCATGTTTAGCTGGGAAGTTACACCCATCAAGTATAGATGACTGTGCGTGTCAATGACCTAACAAACATGCACGATCTTCTCTCGTTTTTCAACTCTACGTCGCCGCCTCCCTCCCTGTTCTCGTCTGCGCCGCCTCATACCCGGCCCCGTGCTGTACGACGCCGCCTCCATTCCCCATCCTGCGACGGCGCCTCCCTCCCTCATCTTCCGCGACGCCGCATTCCACTGTGTACGTGTTGTGGGACGCAGCCTCCATCTGTGTCATCTACCACGTCGCATCCATCTCCTGATGTTCGTCGGCTGCGACATCAATCCCGATCCCGTGGTACGTCGTCGAAGCGAGGTGCAGGTAATAATTCTAGTCCATGTCATGTAACCCAGATAATTTTAGTACTCTCTTCGACCCATATTAGTTGACTTCGATTTGTCTAAATTTAGATAAACCTATATACTAAATAGTGTCTAGATTCATCCAAATTTAAACAAATTTGAGTCAACTAATATGGGTCGGAGTCAACTAATATGGGTGAGAGGGAGCATGTTCATATTTTATGTGGATACCGAGATGCCCTTATCGTAGATTAAATCTAAGAGTGTCGTCTTGTTAAATGTTTTATTACTATTTTTTACTGGATGATGTTCGAACTGGATGGGGATATTTGTTGGTCCATAGAGAAATGGTGTAATCTTGCCCACAATTTCACACGGGCGCAACGTGTTAAGTTTCGTGAGACTAATCTGCGACCTATGCTGCAAATTCCATCTGTTAAGATGCACACGGTCTTGTTACAATATTTACTTGATGTGTATGATCCTGTTTCATCCAAATTTATTCTACCTAACAAAAAAGGTGAATGTTCAGTTAATGGTACTGATGTAGAATGCATTTATGGCCTTCGGAATTTTGGCTTATCTGCTACAAAAATACTAGCTAGAGGAGGAAGGGGCAGATGCGAAGAGTCGCGTTCCTGCTTGATTTCTTAGCAAAACGATAGAGAAAAACGTGATTGAAGATTTGATTGCAGACATTGTGAAGAGTGGATCCGAGGATGATGATTTTCTCCTAAGGGTAGTCTTAGTTCTCCTAGTAACCGTACTGGCTCCAATTGGAAAGCTTATTATCAGTAAGGATTTGTGGGCCTTAGTCGAAGATGTAAGCCGTATGTCAAAAATTAATTGGAGTGAGTTCACACTTTTTTATCTTATGGAGTTTGTGACATCTGTAACCAGAGGTAAACAAGAGGCAATGGCCGAAGGGTAACTTATTCATATTATAGGTAAAAGTTGAAATTCAAAATTTCCAACTCATTGCCTGACACTAATGTGTTAAATGCACTTACCTTTTTTTCACTATTTTGAATTCTGGGCAGTACGTTTATTGGGAGAAGGTAAAGCCGATAGGTGATCCTTGTAGGCTGAAGCCAGAACTGTCGTTGATTCCATTAATGAGAAATTGGAACAAGGACGCTGCTAGAGTGAAGGATGCGCATGACTGTAAATATGGTCATGGTGAAGGAAATATTATGATAATCCCACCTGTACTACCTTTATGTTTTTTTAGATTACTAATATTTATTGGTTGGGTCTACTACAAATGAGTTGTTTACTTTATTTTTTTCGGTTGAAGACAATATTACTATGCAATATAGGTTACAACAGCTGAAGAATGCACAAAAACCTAACGTTCAGAAGACAAATGGTAGTTCGGCCAAGAAAAATGATGCGCGATCTTCAAACAAGATCGCGCGATCGCGCATCATTTTTCTTGGCCGAACTACCATTTGTCTTCTGAACGTTAGGTTTTTGTGCATTCTTCAGCTGCTGTAACCTATATTGCATAGTAATATTGTCTTCAACCTAAAAAAATAAAAGTAAACAACTCATTTGTAGTAGACCCAACCAATAAATATTAGTAATCCAAAAAAAACATAAAGGTAGTACAAGTGGGAATAATATTTCCTTCACCACGGCCATATTTACAGTCATGCCCATCCTTCACTCTAGCAGCGTCCTTGTTCCAATTTCTCATTAATGGAATCAACAACAGTTCTGGCTTCAGCTACAAGGATCATCTACTGGCTTTACCTTCTCCCCATAAACGTAGTGCCCAGAATTGAAAATAGTGAAAAAAAGGTAAGTGCATTTAACACATTAGTGTCAGGCAATGAGTTGGAAATTTTGAATTTCAACTTTTACCTGTAATATGGATAAGTTACCCTTTGGCCATTGCCTAACTTATTTACCTCTGGTTACAGACGTCACAAACTTCATAAGATGAACAAGTGTGAACTCACTCCAATTAATTTTTGACATACGGCTTACATCTTCAACTAAGGCCCACAAATCCTTACTGATAATAAGCTTTCCAATTGGAGCCAGTACCGTTCCTAGGAGAACTAGGACTTCCCTTTGGAGGAAGTCATCATCCGCGGATCCACTCTTCACAATGTCCGCAATCAAATCTTCAATCACGATGTTCCCTGTCGTTTTGCTAAGAAATATAGCAGAAACACGACTCTTCGCATCTGCCCCTTCCTCCTCTAGTATTTTTGTACCAGACAAGCCAAAATTCCGAAGGCCATACATGCACTCTACATCAGTAGTATTAACCGAAAATCATGAGATGGAGGCGACATGGTAGATGACACAGATGGAGGCTGCGTCCCACAACACGTACACAGTGGAATGCGGCGTCCTAGAAGATGAGCGAGGGAGGCCCCGTCGCAGGATGGGGGATGGAGGCGGCGTCGTATAGCACGGGGTAGGAGGCGGCGCTAGAGTTGAAAAACAAGAGAAGATCGTGCATGTTTGTTAGGTCTTTGACACGCACAGTCAATTACTAGGCCACACCGGCCAGTACGTACATGCTCAATTACTAGGCCACACCGGCCAGTCAATGCAACGTCGCATTTGTTTTTTTACTAAAAATTAATTTAATTGGAATTAAATTTGTACATATTCAATTAACTTAATGTTTTTTACCAAAATTTGACCATGCCCACCGCAAATTCTGTCGGAACGATCTCAAATTTGGCAGATATATGTATCTTGGCATGGAAAACTATTTTGTGATGTTTGTTTTCGTTCCGTTAGAAAAAAATGGCTTTTTTCATTTTAAATTACAGAAAATGACGTTTTTCTGTGAAGCATGTACTACAAAGTCAATCCAGGTATGAGAAACAGCACCATAAGGGGGTAGTAGGCCACACTGCAGGCACACTTGCGCAGCTGGATCATCACGAAAGACTAGTTAGGTTTGGTTTTGCCTTCGGTCAAAGTTTGGTCAAAATTGACAAAACTTGGCTAAATTTGCACTGCACACGCTAGAAATGATGCTCCTGTATTTTTTTTAAAATCAAACCTAGGCCGAGGGTGCCATGTTTCCACATGGATCTAATCTCACGTTACCAAGATCCAATCCCTATGCATCCTTACTAGACGTCGAGATTTTGACCTAAATTTGACTGCGCCACCGAAAATTCATAAATTATCGAAACTTCCTGAAACCTTGGCCTCCCACCTATGCTTGCTCCTTATTTTCCATGAAAAATACTGAACATGGGTAACATGAAAGATTTCAAGCATCTGCTCTCCTAGGGTGCCTTCAGAGTGGAATGTTCATGACCTACTAGGCATATGAGCAAGGTGGTGATCATGCCCACCGCAAACTCTATAGGAACGACATCAAATTTGGCAGAGATATGTGTCTTGGCATGGAAACTATTTTGTGACGTTTGTTTTTGCTCCGTTTGAAAAAATGGCCTTTTTCATTTTAAATCACAGAAAACGATGTTTTTCTATGAAGCATGTACTACAATGTCAATTTAGGTATGAGAAACAGCACCATGTGTCGTGGTATTGCGGACGAGTTCGCCATGGAGGGGTCCTCACAGTGCGTGTTTAGAGACGTGGGGCAAGGCAGACGGTTGCCGGGTACGAGATAATACAGGTTACCCAGGTTCAGGTCCCACAACGGTGGCGGAATCCTACTCCTGCTATAAATCACTATAATGGCAATAGCCGAGTTACAGGGACCGGTTCGTTGTGCGAGGTATGCGTTGTGTCTTGCCCTAAAGGCTCCCATAGGCCCGACTTATATAGTCGCCAGGTCGTAGGGTACAGGGAAAGTCCTAGCCGGACAGGTTACAGAGTCCTACACAGTATACAATCAGTCTAACATGTCTTGCACTTCAAGGCTCCGGGTACATCGGTGACTCAACCGTAGCCTTCCTTTATGCGGCATGGGCCTCCCTTCTGGATCCATCTAACTGGGCTACCCAGCAGACTATGGGCCATGCTATCAACTATGGGCCACATGGGTTATCCAGATAGAAGACATGCTATGAGGATACCCATATACCATATCCCCAACTGTAGCCCCCAGAGAACTTCGAGATCTTGCGCCGTCTTGCCTCTTTAGGTTGAATGCTCCGTCTAGATGGATGTCGGCAAATCGTCAAGCAATATCTTGCACTCCTCCCAAGAACCCTGCAATATTCTTTGTCTTCAATTTGTAAGCCAGAGAAATGTTGAATCTTCCATCGTACTCTTCTCGTAGCCGGACTGGATCCGTCCATGCCGGAATATTCCGATGTGATGGTTCACCTGCTCGTGTCATCTAGAATGACGTAGACACATGTCAGCAACGCCTCGTAACTCACACATGCAGAGAACATAATCATGTCCGTTTTTCCCGCGTGAAGGATGCGAATCGTTGGCGGCGGCGGTTGGGAACATGGTGAAATTTCTGTGCACGCGCCTGCATAGGTCGTCCACGTGTCGACCATTCGATCACCTTGCATGAATCTTGACGCCAGAGGTTATAAATTACATTTGCGGTGGATTTTTTACTTTTCACCTCATTCTCCTCCCGATTCATCGTCTTCCTCATGCGAGCATCTCCTCGAGCCCTCCGCGCGCACGCGAAAAACCATAGCTTTCCAATCTCCCTAGCCATCTCCTCTTCCATCCCAATGGCGAGCAGCGGCACTAGCGTATCCATGGTGGCAGCGGCTGACACTGTGGTGAAGCCGGCGAGTGCCGTCCACGTGCCCCCAGAGGGCCTGTTGCTGCCCAAGTCCGTGGTGGTCGAATCCACCGGCGGCGACCATAACCCAGCGGCGCTGGAGCTGCTGGAGGAAGAAGGCGATTCCCACAAGGGGCATTGGCGTGGTTCTGATATCAGGGAGCTGCTCGTCGAAGGCTACCTTCCCGCGACGGAGGGGCTTGTCTGGCGGGTGGCACCGGCCGACGAGGTCACCCCTTCTCCCCAAGCCGGAGAGAATGTGTACCTCAAAGCTCAGTTGGTACGTGGAGTTTCCCTGCCCATCTCCAACTTCTTCCTTTATGTCCTCAATCCACTAGAGGAAAAAGGGCCATCCGTTCGCGACCCCTCGGAGCATTAGTCCCGGTTGCGCCACCAACCGGGACTAATGCTGGCACGCGTCCCGGTTGGAGCGGGCACGGGGCCAGGGGGCATGGGTCCCGGTTGGTAAGGGGGCATGCGTCCCGGTTGGAGCCACCAACCGGGACTAAAGGTTTGGCCCGCACCTTTAGTCCCGGTTGCTGGCTTCAACCGGGACTAAAGACCCCTTGCCCTCTATAAATGCAACGCCCCAGCCCCCTCTACCTCCACTCTGTTTTTTCGAATGGTGTAAGGTGTGAGGGTGTGTGCTAGTTTTTTCTCATGCATGCATTGAAGGTGTTTGTTGAAATGTTTGAGTGAAAAATCCCGTTGAATTTCTCATAGAACAAAAATATAGAAGGTGTCCGAGACGCACTTGAGCTTTCTCCTCTTTATTTCCCTCGATCGAGGTTAGCAATCTTATCTTTTCTAGGTCATTGATACAATTCATGTGTCGGTGTGAATTGGTTATTTCACTATTTATGATGTCCTGTTTTTTGATAAACTTACTTATATGATGCAGATGAACGGTCGGGAATGGATGTACGGTGACCGGCGGGTAGCCGGGTATATCAAAGGCGTGGATAAATTTATCGATGTGGCTACGGCAAACAAAGAGAATGGATTTATACGTTGTCCATGTGTTCAATGTCGGAACAACAAGGAGTACTCTTCCTCGAAAATCATTCGCGGCCACCTGATTATGAAAGGTTTCATGCCCAACTATAATTGCTGGACCAAGCATGGGGAAAGAGGGGTTATGATGGAAGATGGTGAAGAAGAAGATGATGATAACAACTATCATCATATGTTTCCTGAATACAGTGATACTGCAATGGAAGACAATGGAGAGGAAAAAGGTGAAGAACGGGCATCAGATGAGCCGGCTGATGAACTTGGTAGGGTCATTTCTGATGCAAAGAGAGACTGTGAAACAGAAAATGAGAAGTTGAAGTTAGAGGGCATGTTAGAAGATCACAAGAAATTGTTGTACCCAAATTGTGAAGATGGCAGCACAAAGCTCGGTACCACACTGGAATTGTTGCGATGGAAGGCAGAGTGTGGTCTAACTGACTCCTCATTTGAAAAGATGCTGAAAATAATGAAGCCGAAGTTTCCAAAACATAACGAACTTCCCGAGAGTACCTACGAAGCAAAGAAGACTCTCTGTCCTCTGGGATTAGATGTGCAAAAGATACATGCATGCATTAATGACTGCATCCTCTACCTCGGTAAGGAGTATGAGAATTTAGATAAATGCCCGGTATGCAACGCGTTGCGGTATAAGATCAGACGAGATGACCCTGGTGATGTTGAGGGAGAGCCCCTCCGGAAGAGGGTTCCTGCTAAGGTTATGTGGTATGCTCCTATAATACCAAGGTTGAAACGCATGTTCAGAAACAAAGAGCATGCCAGGTTGTTGCGATGGCACAAAGAAGACCGTAAGAAAGACGGGGAGTTGAGACACCCTGCTGATGCGTCACAGTGGAGAAAATCGAGAGAGACTTCCCAGACTTTGCAGGTGACGCAAGGAACTTATGGTTTGGTCTAAGTACGGATGGCATGAATCCTTTTGGGGAGCAGAGCTGCAGTCACAGCACCTGGCCCGTGACTCTATGTATCTACAACCTGCCTCCTTGGTTGTGCATGAAGCGTAAGTTCATTATGATGCCAGTGCTCATCCAAGGCCCGAAGCAACCGGGCAACGACATTGATGTGTACCTTAGGCCATTAGTTGAAGAACTCTTACAGTTGTGGGGCAAACCAGGTGTACGTGCGTGGGATGAGAACAAACAGGAGCCATTTAATCTACGAGGGTTGTTATTCGTAACCATCAATGATTGGCCTGCTCTTAGTAACCTTTCAGGACAGACAAACAAAAGATATAAGGCATGCACCCACTGTTTAGATAAGACCGAAGGTACATATTTGCATAAATGCAAGAAGGTTGTGTACCTAGCGAATCGACGATTTCTTCCGACCAATCATCCCGTAAGAAAGAAAGGCAAGCATTTCAAAGGTGAGGCAGATCACCGGAAGAAGCCTGAACTCCCTGCTGGTGATGATGTATTTGGTATGGTCAAGGACATAGAAGTAATCTTTGGAAAGGGTCCCGGCGGTCAATCAGTTCCGAACGACGTCGCTACAGGACACGCACCCATGTGGAAGAAGAAATCTATATTTTGGGAGCTGCCATATTGGAAAGTCCTGCGTGTCCGCTCTTCAATCGACGTGATGCACGTGACGAAGAATCTCTGCGTGAACCTGCTAGGATTCCTAGGCGTGTATGGGAAGACAAAAGATACACCTGAAGCACGGGAGGACCAACAAATTATGAAACACCCAAAGAACATGCATACAGATAACAAGACGGATAAAGGGCGTCACTTAAGTCGTGCCAGCTATGCTCTTACCAAAGCAGAGAAGGAAATCTTTTTTGAAGTCCTTTACAGTATCAAGGTGCCGTCGGGCTTCTCATCTAATATAAAGGGGATAATAAATATGGCAGAGAAAAAGTTCCAAAACCTGAAGTCTCATGACTGTCACGTGATTATGACGCAGTTGCTTCCGATTGCATTGAGGGGGCTTCTACCGGAAAATGTTCGAGTACCCATTGTGAAGCTGTGTGCATTCCTCAATGCAATATCTCAGAAGGTAATCAATCCAGATATTCTGCCAAGGTTACAGAAGGATGTGGTACAATGTCTTGTTAGTTTTGAATTGGTGTTCCCACCATCCTTCTTCAATATTATGACGCATCTCCTGGTTCATCTAGTGGAAGAGATTGCCATTCTCGGTCCGGTATTTCTGCACAATATGTTCCCCTTTGAGAGGTTCATGGGAGTCTTAAAGAAATATGTTCATAACCGTGCTAGACCAGAAGGAAGCATCTCCAAGGGATATGGAACAGAGGAGGTCATTGAGTTTTGTGTTGACTTTATTCCTGACCTTAAGCCGATTGGTGTTTCTGACTCGCGGCATGAGGGAAGACTAAGTGGAAAAGGCACGCTGGGAAAGAAAGCAATGATATGTAGGGACGGGGATTCTTTCACTAAAGCACACTACACAGTTCTACATAATTCCACCTTGGCAGCTCCGTATATCGAGGAACACAAGAATATTGTACGCTCCAAAAACCCGGGGAAGCCTGAATCATGGATTACAGATGAACACATGAAGTCTTTCGGTGGTTGGATGCGGACACATCTCTTGAATGACACCACTGTTGGAGATCAGCTATACTTGTTGGCCGCGTCACCATCTTCTACTGTATTGAATTTCCAAGGGTACGAAATAAATGGGAATACATTCTACACGATCGCCCAAGATAAAAAGAGCACCAACCAAAATAGTGGTGTCCGCTTTGATGCAATAGACGAGAATGGACAAAAGGACACATATTATGGTTACATAGAGGAGATATGGGAACTAGACTATGGAGTCTCTTTTAAGGTCCCTTTGTTTCGCTGCAAATGGGTCAACCTGAATGGGGAAGGGGTAAAGATAGACCAGTTGTACGGAATGACAACAGTGGATCTCAACAATCTTGGTTATAGAGATGAACCATTCGTCCTAGCCAATGATGTGTCTCAGGTTTTCTATGTGAAGGACATGTCCTCCAGACCGAAAAAAAGAAAAAATATGCAAACGAATACATCATATGATGAGCCAAAGCGTCACATAGTTCTTTCAGGGAAAAGAAACATCGTGGGAATCGAGGACAAGACAGACATGTCAGAAGATTATAATAAGTTTGATGAAATTCCGCCCTTCACAGTGAAAACTGACCCAAGCATTCCGTTAAGTAAATAAGATGCTCCATGGTTACGTCTGAAGCGGTCATAAGGAATGACATATGCCAAGAAGTTCATGCTCATATTATGTAACTCTAGTTCATGTCTTTCGCGGTTTGTGGCTTGACCGAAGGATATCTTTCGCGGTTTGTGGCCTTTAGTCCCGGTTTTGTAGTCTCAGTTTTTAATATTAATAAATGTCTTGAGTGTTAGTCCCATTTTGTGGCTAGACCGGGAGTGCCTCTATGACCAGTTTCTTGGAGATGCCGGAGGACTGGGCTCCGTCGGCATCTCCCTGAAACTGGTCGTAGTGGTGTCCCTGCTCTCGAAAACCATCTTGCAGCTTGTAACTTCACTAACTAGATCAATACGCCTCGGAGCTAACTAATTTCACATATTAGGGAGTGCCTCTATGACCAGTTTCTCGGAGATGCCGGAGGACTGGGCTCCGTCGGCATCTCCCTGAAACTGGCCGCAGTGGTGTCCCTGCTCTCGAAAACCATCTTGCAGCTTGTAACTTCACTAACTAGATCAATACGCCTCGGAGCTAACTAATTTCACATATTAGGGAGTGCCTCTATGACCAGTTTCTCGGAGATGCCGGAGGACTGGGCTCCGTCGGCATCTCCCTGAAACTGGCCGTAGTGGTGTCCCTGCTCTCTAAAACCATCTTGGAGATGCCTCAAACTGGCTGGAGGACTGGACTCACAAGGATGCATATTTATAGTACAAGCAGCTCGGCATAATGTCGACACTCACGACATAATGTCGACACTCACCCCTATTATTAGTGCTGACTCATCTTTAGTCCCGGTTGGTGTCTCCAACCGGGACTAAAGGTTCATCTTTAGTCCCGGTTGGTGACACCATCCGGGACAAGGTACAAGCCGCACGACATAATGTCGACACTCACCCCTATTATTAGTGTTGTCTGGCCCACTCTGCCGCAATCCCTTCAGTCGCGGTTGGTTTCTCCAACCGAGACTAAATATGAACCCTCTCTTTATATAGGCATTTCCCTCTATTTATTAGGTAACACTTAAGACATTTACTAATATTAAAAACCGGGACAAATCGGGACTAGCTAATACTCAGGCCTAAAGCCGCCCCCTTTAGTCATAATCATGCCTAGTCCTATAGTACGCAGCTTCAGGGTCTTCATCATCGTCGTCATCATCATCGTCATCGTCACCTGCCACTCCGGGGATCCTCAGCCCATCCATGGCATATACCAGGGGCCATTCCAGCCTCGGATTCACGGCGGGTGGGAGAGGGGTCTCCTGGAAGACGATGCCGCTACCGCCGGGACAGTGTGGGTCCTGTGGCGGGTGGACTCGTGGGCACCGTAGGCGAGGATGGTCTCCCCCGGCGATGTAGCGCATCACTTCGATGATAGTACGGTTCTCCCACCACAGACGACGGCCGACTTCGTTGTGGTTCACCGGTGGCGTGCCATCACCCTCGTACCTGGCGAGCTCCCTTTCCCGCCTATTAGCGAAGAAGGCATTCCAGGTGTCATAGTTGTCGGGATCCCACTAGGGATCCATCCGCTGCTCCGGCGTGAGCTCGTGGTAGAAGTGGTTTGTGATGGCCGCCTGGCGTGCGGAACCTTGAGGGACAGGAGGGACAGGAACCCCTCCAGCGCTCAGCATCCAGCCGGCGGGCGGCCGGTACCCCGGTGGACAAGGGTAGTTGGAGGCGCACAGCGCCTCGGTCTCCTCGAGGGTCAGAATGGCCCAGTAGGCGTTGTCCATTGTTCTAAGAGAGGAAGTTGTGGATCTGTGGATAGCCATGACACGATCACCCTAAATATAGAGGGAAAGGGCGGGAAAACTTGGCGTGAAGCTTTGGGAAATGGCGGGAAATATCTTTAGTCCCGGTTAGTGACTACATCCGGGACTAAAAGCTCTAGTAGAAAGGAAAGGGCGGGAAAACTTGGCGGGAAGAGGTGGGAAATGGCGGAAAATATTTTTAGTCCCGGTTTGTGACTACATCCGGGACTAAATGTGTGCCGAACAATGATCATGTTTCGAAAAAACCTTCACAAAATGACCTATCATGTTCGAGGTTTCATGGCTTTCGGTCCAAATGACCGATGTTATGTGCTGAATCACGGCATAGTTTGTGATGTTGTGCCCATATTATGCATGTGTGTGGACATTGGTATGGAGAACAATGTTGCAGGAGGAAGTTTTCCTTTTTGTCGCACGGAAAAGCCCTTTTCCATTTTCCGAGCGCAAAAAACGGGTCGTTTTGTGAAGTAACCACCAAAATGCCGTTTCAGAATGCTACCGTCCTATTTTCCTAAAATACTAGACCACCTTACATGGACTATATCCCAACCGGTATATCTCAAACCTTTTCGTCCATCCCGGGTAAAAAGGACAAATGTCTGCCGAATCGGCAGGAAGTGGGTCCGGTTTGTACTACAGGTACATGATCTACCGCCCGTGATTTTCTGAAAAAATCATTTTTAGACTCGCAATATGTGGTTTCTTCAGAGATCCAATGCAAGTTCTAACAATGCCCGTCCCCTATCTTCATGCACACCGGTTCGACCATAGTTAGAAATTCAGATAATTCAAAACGGGCATAATAAATTCAAAAAAAATCCGAACAATGAAAATCCTTCGCGTGGTGTCATATTATGTTACATAGTTGAAAGGAAAAAATACCAGACTTGGTATATTGATCATGTTTCGAAAAAACCTTCACAAAATGACCTATCATGTTCAAGGTTTCATGGCTTTCGGTCCAAATGACCGATGTTATGTGCTGAATCACGGCATAGTTTGTGATGTTGTGCCCATATTATGCATGTGTGTGGACATTGGTATGGAGAACAATGTTGCAGGAGGAAGTTTTCCTTTTTGTCGCACGGAAAAGCCCTTTTCCATTTTCCGAGCGCAAAAAATGGGTCGTTTTGTGAAGTAACCACCAAAATGCCGTTTCAGAATGCTACCGTCCTATTTTCCTAAAATACTAGACCACCTTACATGGACTATATCCCAACCGGTACATCTCAAACCTTTTCGTCCATCCCGGGTAAAAAGGACAAATGTCTACCGAATCGGTAGGAAGTGGGTCCGGTTTGTACTACAGGTACATGATCTACCGCCCGTGATTTTTTGAAAAAATCATTTTTAGACTCGCAATATGTGGTTTCTTCAGAGATCCAATGCAAGTTCTAACAATGCCCGTCCCCTATCTTCATGCACACCGGTTCGACCATAGTTACAAATTCAGATAATTCAAAACGGGCATAATAAATTCAAAAAAAAATCCGAACAATGAAAATCCTTCGCGTGGTGTCATATTATGTTACATAGTTGAAAGGAAAAATATCAGACTTGGTATATTGATCATGTTTCGAAAAAACCTTCACAAAATGACCTATCATGTTCGAGGTTTCATGGCTTTCGGTCCAAATGACCGATGTTATGTGCTGAATCACGGCATAGTTTGTGATGTTGTGCCCATATTATGCATGTGTGTGGACATTGGTATGGAGAACAATGTTGCAGGAGGAAGTTTTCCTTTTTGTCGCACGGAAAAGCCCTTTTCCATTTTCCGAGCGCAAAAAACGGGTCGTTTTGTGAAGTAACCACCAAAATACCATTTCAGAATGCTACCGTCCTATTTTCCTAAAATACTAGACCACCTTACATGTACTATATCCCAACCGGTACATCTCAAACCTTTTCGTCCATCCCGGGTAAAAAGGACAAATGTCTGCCGAATCGGCAGGAAGTGGGTCCGGTTTGTACTACAGGTACATGATCTATCGCCCGTGATTTTTCTAAATTCCAAATTGATATTAAAAAAATATAAGTTAATTCATTTTTAATTGTAAATGGTTCATATTTTAAATGGTTACATTAATTATTTTTAAAATAGAAAATGTTTTTGAATTATTTATTTAAATCCAAACACTTTTTATGTTTAAAATTTTCCTAAATTCCAAATTAATATTCAAAAATATAAGTTAATTCATTTTAAAAGGTTACATTAATTATTTTTTAAATATAGAATATGTTTTTGAATTATTTATTCAAATCCATACACTTCTTATGTTTAAAGTTTTTCTAAATTCCAAATTGATATTAAAAAAATATAAGTTTATTCATTTTTAATTGTAAATGGTTCATATTTTAAATGGTTACATTAATTATTTTTTAAAACAGAAAATGCTTTTGAATTATTTATTTAAATCCAAACACTTTTTATGTTTAAAATTTTTCTAAATTCCAAATTAATATTCAAAAATATAAGTTAATTCATTTTAAAAGGTTACATTAATTATTTTTTAAATATAGAATATGTTTTTGAATTATTTATTCAAATCCATACACTTCTTATGTTTAAAGTTTTTCTAAATTCCAAATTGATATTAAAAAAATATAAGTTAATTCATTTTTAATTGTAAATGGTTCATATTTTAAATGGTTACATTAATTATTTTTTAAAACAGAAAATGGTTTTGAATTATTTATTCAAATCCAAACACTTTTTATGTTTAAAGTTTTTCTAAATTCCAAATTAATTATCATTTAAAAAACATACAAATTTAAACCCCAAAATAAAAAATAAGGCGGGAACAAAGAGAAAATACCTGAAATTTTTTGAAAACAGGGGAATATGTCCCGGTTGGAGCCACCAACCGGGACTAAAGAGCCCCTGCGCGCCAACCCTTGGTCTGCTGAAAATATTGGAGTATAGGTCCCGGTTGGTGGCTCCAACCGGGACGTACGACCCTTTAGTCCCGGTTGGAGCCACCAACCGGGACAAAAGGCCCTTCGTTTATAACTGGCTCGCCTCCTCTTCTTCTTCCCCATCTCACTTCTCTGCTTCATCGACGCGCGCACAGGAGACGCCGCCCCACGACGCCGGCAGGCTGCCCGAGCTCCGCCGCCTTGCTGACCTTGCCACGAGCTCCGCCTCGTTTCCCTCTATCTCCCCGCAAAAGGAATCGAAGAGGGGCATCGGCAACCGTCGCCATCGACGCCATCCTTCCGCCGGTGAGACCTATCCTTCCTCCGCCCTACTTTGGCCACCAAGGTCTCATACAGGACCTAGCGCACCCCATTGATGCCCTGTGTTGCTTGCTCGAGCCCCAGATACTCGACATCGTCTTCGTCTGCAAGCGCCGCCCGCAAGCGCAACTCCGGCGAGGAATCTAGGACGAACAGGAGCACCCCTTCCTCAACCGCGACCACCACTGAGCCCACCTCGACCACCGCAACCACTCGTAATAGTCCATGTTCCCCTTACCCCTCTGGAATCGCCGGAGCACCACCCTCCCGACGCGTCGCCGCCGCGCGTAGTGAGCAGCACTGCCGCCCGTCGTGGTGACGTGGTGCCCGCGTGGCCCCGGTCCCACCTGCCAGCCTCAGAGGCTAGGTGCCTCTGCGGTGCAGGTTAGAAGTGGCCTGGTCCAGGTCCACCTGTCAAGCCCTGGTCTAGGTCCCACCTGCCTGTGTGGAGGCTGAGGTGGCCACGGGCCCCTCTGTCAGCCACTGTGGCTAGCAGTGGGCTCGGTGAAAAAATGTTTTCTGTTTTGTTTAAATTTAGAAATGGTTTAATTAAATCCAGAAATTGATATAATATTGTAAATTCAATAATTAATTATTTATAACTTAGAAAAATACAAATAATATATCAAAATGTTCAGAAAAATGAGATCTAACTATTTAACCTATAATCATGCATTGTTCAACAACTTTCAAGACAAGTTTAATTAGAAAACAAAATCAACCCCTCTCATATACTCCGGAGTTTCACCGAGTTAGGGTTTTCACCCCTCGGAACCCCGTTTAAATTGCCGAGCATGTCTTTGGGTTACTTTTTAATACAAATTAACTTGTTATATCATCATCCTTGTTTGATCATTGCATCGATGCCATGTGTTGATTGTTCCCCTCTCTTTCTGGCGCCCCGGTGTAAAAACTATTTGCCTTTTTTTTAATTCCAGAAAATGATTTAAACTTGTAAATTCAATAACTTATTGTTTATAAGTCAGAAAAATATGAATAATATATCAAAATGTTCAGAAAAATGAAACCTAGCTATCTAAGCTATAATCATGCATTGTTCAACAACTTAAATTACAAGTTTAATTAGAAGAACAAATCCACCCCTCTCATGTGTTCCGGAGTTTCTCCGAGTTAGGGTTTTCACCCCTCGGAACCCCGATTAAATCGTCGAGCATTTCTTAGGGTTACATTCCAATGCAAATTAACTTGTCATATCATCATACTTGCTTGAGCATTGCATCGATGCCATGGGTTCGACGATGTGCCTATCTACTACACGGTTTCCCTTTCTCTTCATTTTTATTATTGTGTATGTATATATTAGGGTTTCTCTGAATTAGGGTTTATATCTCTCAACACCGTACTTAACTTTCTCCTTTAGCCGCTTTGACTTATTCGTTTTTCCACCTATGCAGAAAATATGGACCCACACGTCAGAGACGAAGAAAAGGAAGAGTTGATCCAAGGTGTGATCCGTGGGGAAGATAATTTAGACGTATCAACGTTTCTGAACAACTCCGGTGAGGGTGATCCTCTTTTTACCGGAGTAGACAACTTGTTTGAGGTTGAAGGTGTTGCCTTCCGCGAGGGAGAAGGCGATGCCTTGTGTAATCGAGAAGACGACCGCTCCGGCAAGGTGCATGTAATATAAATCAATTCATTAATTAATCATCTGCTATCTATATAGAAATAGTAACGACAATCTTTCTTCTTTTAGCCCTCCGGATCGAAGGAATCTACTGAAAAGAGCAGACGAGGCCCAACCAAAAAGTTGCAAGACCATGAGAGGTTCAGGATCGAAGATGTCGCTGTAGACGGCAGACCGACAGCTCCCGAAGTTGTCGCAACCAAATTTGTGGCACAATGCGGAGTAATCGTTAGGGACTTAATCCCGATCACCATTAGAAATTGGAATAGGCCTGCTAATGCGGATGAAGAGGGAACATGTTTATTTGTCCCTAACCACGCCAAAGATTTACTGTGGAAGAGGCTCATGGTTAATTTCAAACTACCGAAGATAGAGCTGGATCCAAATGCGGAGGATCCAGTTGAGGACGCCTTACAACATGGGAGAGCCATGGAGGCTAAGGTCAGGGAGTGGGCTTTGAAGAAGATGGCCCAGTGTTTCACCAACTGGAAGAAAAGATTGCACCTTGACTATGTCGTGAAAAAGAAGACTCCCGATTTCAAGAATATTTAGTTTGAGAAGATAAAACCATTCTGGGATGAGTTTGTGGAATACAAGAAATCAGAAAAATCTAAGAAAATGTCTGAAACGAATAAGCTGAATGCTGCTAAGAAGAAGTATCACCATACTATGGGGCAAGGTGGCTACAAGGTTGGCATTCCTAAGTGGGAGAAACTTGAGCAGGAACTGCGTGATAAAAATATCACCCCAGAGACAGACGATTGGGTAGAACGTGCAAGGAATTGGTTTTACGGGCATGGGGGCACGTTGGACTCGGAAGGGAGGTGTATATATAACATACGACATAAAGAAGACCCCTTGCCAATTGAGAGGATGAGAAAATCAGTAAAGGCTGTTAAAGATGGGGACTTCATTCCCGATAGAGAGAATGATGAGCTCACACTCGTTCTTGGAAATAAGGAACATGATGGACGAACACGAGGCACAATAGGCTCCCAATCATGGAGGACTGGGTTTCCCGAAGAGAGGAAGAAATATCCTGATAGAAGCTGTCAGAGGAGTAAGGACAGGGCGGCAGTTGAAGCAGAAAGTCAGAAAGAGCGAATGCGTTTAATTGAAGAACGATTAAAGCAACAAAAAGATGAAATTAACACACTTAAAGAGAAAAGTACTACCGGCGCCCCATCTCAGCAGCACACTGCATTCGATGCTACCGGCCTATCGAATAATCGAAAAAGCAGTGTGGCTTCCACCGAGGTCCCGGGTGATGACAATGGCGATGACGATGATGCACCGACGATGGCTCCTGTTGGCTACCCAGTGGATGATATCACAGAGATGACACACTGCGAGCTACATGTCAAAGTTGTGAACATATCAATGAAGGTGGCGGTCGGCTATGCCTTACCAATTGGACCCACACCAACTTACCACTGTCGTCCGGTTCCAGAGGGCTACGCTGTTGTCGGCGTGGATGAAATCATGCCCACCTTTGAGGTTTTGGATCTTCACTACCCTGCTGGTGAAGGGATGTGACTGTGCTGGGTGACGCAAAAAACGTCACCATTCTATGGCCGAAGGATTGTATCGTGCTTCGAAATCACACGCCAAGGCCATCTTCGCCGCCGCCTCACCCGTCTCCAGCGAGGTCGTCGCCGCCGCGGCAGCCGTCTTCGCCGCCTCACCCGGCTCCGTCGCCTCACCAATCTCCGGTGCAGCCATCGCCGGCGCCTCAGGATAAAAAGCGTAAGCGTACCGCTACTGTGCGTCGTAAGCGATCGCCGAAACGTAAACAAGAGCCTCTTCCAAAAGTACCAACGGTTCCTCCCAAGAGAGCTTATGACTGTACTGAAGAGGAGACTGCGGCGATCGTTGATGCGAAAACGACAGCGTTTTTCGCTAAGCTGAGGCGGCCGAAAGAGCCAGAGTTCCCCAGCACCAAAGAAGAAAAAGCCAAAGTGTTGAAAATGCTAAAGACTCTTCTTCAACCCGAGCCAAAGCTGTCGTCAGACTATGAGCGTTCTATTCTCAAGTCACATGCAGCACAAAAAGCCTCGAAGAGCAGTACTGATGCAAGCGGGAAATCTGTTGCCCAGCTCGGAGAACAAGCAAAACAGACTTGCGCCCCTCTCAAGGTGATTTCTCAAACCAATGTGGGGTCGAGCAAATATGGGGCCGAAGAGCAGTATGATCCAGAGGTAGTTGCACAATACGGAGAAGCTGCCGCTGCTCAAGGTATGAGTATTGCCCAGTACTTATCCCAGTTAGAGTTCTTCCCCGTGAGTGAAGTAGCATACCAATACCAGTACGGAAAACCTCTCGTCAAACCTGAGGAGGTAAACAATCTTCCAACAAAAATGCGAAGATTGAATAACTGGTACATGCATGCCACAAGGGCCGGGGCTAACTGGATAGTGCTGAGGGTTACAAAAAAGCATCATGGGAAAGATAAGGATGACATGATATCCATTGAATTTGATGAACTATTTCAATTATTCAATCAAGACGCCTTGGACAAATCGACCAGAGTGCCTATTGTCTGTAAGTACTAATTCTGTAATTAATTTAGTCTCCATCTATAATATTTTGTTTATTGCATGTACATAATCATACTTTAATATGCAGAATGAAGATTCTCGAATGCAGCAGAGGACAAATCTATGACATTGGCTTCATTGACCCATATTGGGTTCATGAAGCTAATCTCAAAATAAGCCCCCAGGATATGGAGGATAATATAGTACACGTGTTAAGGTTTCAAGAAACCAAAAGGGAAATACTATTTCCTTACAACTTCCAATGAGTGTTATTGTCTTGTATACACTTTCTATTTCGCTTACTCGATGTTAAGTATATAATTGATTAGTTCTGCATTCGCAGGTACCACTATATTCTGTTAATCATTCAACTTGACAAAGGGTGTGTACTAGTCATGGACTCGAAACATAAACCCCTTGAGACGTGGAAGGACATGCAGATACTTCTCCAGCGGTAATTCTAATCATTACGACACTATATTGGCAACGTTCGTGAATTTTATGATATCAAGTACTTAATAACTTATTTTATTCGTTTTCTACGCCGGGCAGCGCTTGGAAACGGTTCACCAAGAAGGCTAGGGGTGTTTGGAAAAAGGAGCTTACATTTCAACCACTAGATGTAAGCACCACTAGCTATATCCGCGCATCTCTTTGATTCTAGTTTTGATACAGTTATTATCATGCTTGATTATTATTTTGATTGAACTCTGTTGTCGTAAAGTGCCTGACGCAGGGACCAAGTAACAATCTATGTGGATACTATGTATGCGAGTTCATCCGGCAGACGTGCGATGAGAAGGGCAGAAATTTAGAGCAACTCCACGTACGTAAACAATTTCTATAATTTTTAATTACAATCAAATTGTGTTTAGTTTCATATTCATATAGGCTGACTCCTTTTTTAAATCAGATCGAACGTCTACGGGACGGTCTTCTGCCAAAGGATCGCATACGAGCAATACAGGAGGAATTGGCGGGATTCTTGGATGCAGAAGTCCTAAACACACAAGGGGAATACTACTCGGCTGTGTATAGACAATAGGAATTGTAAAAATAGCAACTTTCAAGAAATTGGCCGGTAGCATCGAATAGCAACTTTTGTATGTAGTGCATGAACTCGATCCGTGTATTGAATGTAAAATGTTGTCATGATGATCTTGTGTAATATAAGGTTCCTTCATTGATAAGTGCAAAACACTAAATAAACAATAAAACAACCTAAATGAATTCTCTGCCGCGGCACAAAAAGTGGCGAAAATGCTGCCGCGGCAACAAAATGTGCCAAAATGAATTCTCTGCCGCGGCAGAGAAATGGGCCAAATCTCTGCCGCGGCAGCAGGTTATTAGTCCCGGTTCGTGTTACGAACCGGGACTAATGCTCCACACCCCCTCGCGCTCTGATGCCGCCACGTGTGCCCCATTTGTCCCGGTTGGTGGGGCAACCGGGACTAATGGTTAGAGCTTTAGTCCCGATTGCCCCGTCCCGATTGGGCAACCGGGACTAATGGCCCTTACCAACCGGGACGCATGGGCCATTTTCTACCAGTGATCATTGCCGGTTCAACCTCAGAACCTTTCCCCCATAAGTATTCTCGTGCTTAGCAATTACGCGGCGCTTTGCGAGGGTTACTTAGGCATTAGGCCTAGGTTAGACTTGTTTATATACTTCTTTACCGTCAAGACGGAAGCCGGAGTGAGCAAGGACGAGCTCAAGAATTGTGGGACAATTAGTTTTAAGATCCGGCCTGGTCGGCGGTTCCCCGACATCGTTGACCATGAGTCCTGCAAGAACTGGCAACGGACGTACTTCTACGTCCCAGATATCCCTCTGGCTGGCCGAGAAGGAATGTATCCGGACTTTGTCGATGGAGCCGCTGCCGAAGCCCCGACATGGAGATCCCAAGTCTCCCTCCCCTCCGACAACGACGCTTCCCGCGCTATAATGAGGATAAAGTGGTTCGTAGAGATGGGTCTGACCGGATTGGACCTGTCCATGTGCTGGTTCGTCAGGCGGATCCAGCCTCTACAGCACCGCTCGAAGTTGATGCATGAATATACCAAGGAGAGGAAGGATAGCATCCGCATCTCCGAGGACAACTTCTCTAGCGACTCCGTCAAGCTCCGCCTCAAGGACATCGTTAAGGTGAAGGATAGGAAGTGTGGCTTCACCATCACCTATGACATGTTTGAGGAGGGCAAGTGTCCAGATGTACCTGTTTATTTTCCGTGTATGACATTTGCTCTAGTTCTTCCGTCTTGCCTTTAGCATCTTATCTAACACTTTGTGATTTCACTTAACAGCTTAAGGTCTAAAGGAGGACGACATGGTTGTCAAAACCTACGACCCAAAGATGAAGGAAGTCACTGTCGTGTCCGACGATGATGTCCCGTTGGCACGAAAGCGGAAGATCTCCACCTCTGACACTGCCGACGGAGGCAAGAAGAAGAAGACGGAGGGTGGAGCCTCCCTGGAGGCAGAAAGAGACAGATCACCGGGATCCCTTTCACCAAAGCACCCACTGTTGTGTAAGTCTCTCATCCTCCAACATTGTCCATTGCTTTTCTTAATCCTGTACTTATACTTTTTGCACGTTTCAGGAAGAAGGCCAGTATCAGTTTGAAGAAGACCTCCAAAACATCGGGGGCTTCTAAAAACATTAAAGACATGATTCATCGTGACGTGTCCCACCAAGCATCTCCCACCATCGCCCCTGTCACTCCCAGCGTCCATCCTGACTCCGCTCCGACAAGCTCTCCGGCTAAGGATACATCTGGCCTTTCCGCCATGGAAGTGTACTCAGCTGCCTCTGCATGGTGAGTCGCCTAGCTCACTAAGGCGATCTCCACCAAGTTCCTACGCGAGCTCATCTATCGCTACGGGTTCCCAAACAGCATCATCACAGACAACGGCACCAACTTCGCCAAAGGAGCCATGGCCGAGTTCTGCGAGGAACACCACATTCGACTCGACCTCGCCTCAGTTGCCCACCCGGAGTCCAACGGCCAGGCGGAATGCGCCAATCAGAGCATCCTCCATGGCCTGAAGCCACGGCTCCAAGTACCACTCGAGCGCATCGCCGGGTGTTGGGTCGAGGAGCTACCCTCCGTCATCTGGGCATCTGCACCTCCATCAACAGGTCGACAGGGTTTACCCCCTTCTTCATGGTGTACGGCGCCGAGGCAGTCATGCCCACCGACCTCAAGCACGACTCGCCAAGGGTGGTAAACTACACGGAGGCTGCAAACGAACTCGCACGCCAAGACGGAGTCGACCAGCTCGACGAGGAACGCGATCTAGCTCGGTCCCGCACCGCCATCTACCAGCAAGGGCTCCGCCACTACCACAGCCTTCGAGTAAGGATTTGCACCTTCCAGGAAGGCGACCTGGTACTGCGTCTAATCCAGGACAAGAAGGGCATGCACAAGCTCTCCCCCCTTGGGAGGGACCATTTGCCATCGAGCGAGTCCTAGGCAATGACGCCTACTATCTCACCGACGTCCGAGGCAATGGAAAACTCGACGTCAAGCGACCGTGGAATGTAAACCTCCTACGAAAGTTCTATTCCTAGAACTCCATACATGTACTCCCCACCCACTATGAAATAAAACAGTGGTTACCGAAAGTTGCGTCTACTCTCCGTGTCTTGTGCCACTCGCACTCGTAATAACAGCGTTATACTATTCGCAAGAGTCAACCTCTGGTAAAGCGACCGACACGGCCAAGTAGTGCGGTACGAGGGCACTGGGAAACCCCAGGCCTTGTAACGTCCACGAAAAATGCCAACCCAGAGCCCCATTGGAGTCGCCTAGCTCGACTGGCTTACCGAGCCAAGACAACTGCCCTCGCTCCTCACAGCGACCAAGGTCCTCCGCATCCTTGGCACAGCGACTCGAACGGCCAAATACCACGCTCGGGGACTGGCGTCCAGTCAAATACGAGTGACTAGGGAAAAACGTCCAGTATGAGAGAGTGCCCAGGACTCGCCATGCGACTGATCCTTCGGGTCAGGCAGGAGTGACGCGCTTACTTTAACGCGCTTAGTCCTCACCTACCTTGGAGCTGCGACTAGAACCACCAAGTAACACGCTCGGGGACTCGGCTACCCGACCTCGTTCGCGCACGGGAAAACGGTCAAGTAAAGAGCACCCATGGGAGTCGCCCTGCGACTGGCTCTCCGAGCTCTGGCGAGTCGACCTTAATCCATTAAAAATTCGCAAACACATAACAAACGAGGTAAACCGCATAAAAAGGGCGGATGTGCTCGGGGACTCGTTCAATCAAAATCCAAAATCGCAAAGCAAATGACAAAACAACACGAATTTCCTTTATAGCAGCACAAAGTTGTTCCAAAATACAAGGAAAGTTCAATAGCTATTTTGTACTAAAGCCCAAGGGCACAATGCTTCTACTCCGCAGGTTTTGACGCCAACTCGCCGCCACCCCTGCGGTTACGGATGAAGGGCACGTACGGGTTCGACGGGTACGTCGGCAGGTTGCCCGCCATCGCCGCACGGAACGGCTGCTCAACCTTGAAGTCCCAATGCTTCGGCTCAGGATCATTGGGGGCGACAACCGTCTCTTGATAGGGGATGAGGTCGCCCATCGCCCAAACGCGGTCGGAGTACACCGCGGCCCGGTCCGTCAGCTTCAGCACCTCGGCAATCTCCACTGAGCTCGTTGACGAGGGGTAGCCGCTCGTGACATCGTCGAGGTCGAAGTCCTCCGGGAAATGGGCAAGCCCAAGGCTGAGCGCTGTCGCTGCCCCACGCCGGAAGGCCGACCGCGTCATGAACTCGACTACCGATGGAGCCTTCTCTAGATAGCGCCATACCTCGACAAGGTCACTAGGGATCACCTCCGTGGGCGATATCTCCTGCAGATACGCTCGAAGGCAAGTCGCCGACAATGCGGCCGAGTCGACCAGAGTGGCCACGCACTGCCGCGCGTCATACGACTGCAATTCTTCCACATTGTCAGTAATCCGGCCTGCAGCACATTAATAAACAGTAAGCGACTCGTCGACATCACGATAAAGTTGGTACCACCGAGAATTGGGTGAAGGAGAATTTACCAATTAGCGGGCGGCAGAGGTCCGTGATGAAACATTGAAGAGAAGAAAGGTCATCCTGCAGCCCAGCAACGAGCGCGTCAGATAATTTCCGTTCTTCAGCGGCAGAAATGACAGCAGCTTTCACACGCCCCTCCACTGAACTCGCTTTCTCCCTCGCTTCCTTGAGCTCACGCTCCAGGTCAGCGACCCGCTTTTCGGCCACGCTCAAAGCGGACTGAGCCGCTGTCAAGTCACCTACCGGGACAAGGCCCTGGCGGACCTCCTCCGCCTCGGCTGCAATTGCTTGAAGCCCCTTGTTCGTCTCCTGGACGGCAACGAGTTCCTTCTCCAAGCGACACTTTGTAGCAAGCCGATCGGCCGTTTCGCGCTGCAGGCCCTGCGCACAAACTGCAACGTCAACAACAATGAAATTCCTAAGTGCCCACCCGCTAAAATTCAGCGACTAGGCACTCGGGGACTGGACAATGAAATTCCTAAGTGCCCACCCGCTGAGATTCAGCGACTAGGCACTCGGGGACTGGACAATGAAATTACTAAGTGCCCACCCGCTGAGATTTAGCGACTAGGCACTTGGGGACTGGACAATGAAATTCCTAAGTGCCCACCCGCTGAGATTCAGCGACTAGGCACTCGGGGACTGGACATTGAAAATCCTAAGTGCCCACCCGCTGAGATTCAGCGACTAGGCACTCGGGGACTGGATGGAATAAAAACATTAAGAATACGACCACTGAAATTCAGTGGCCCGATCCTCGGGGACTGGACATACCTGGATGGCAGCGCCTAGAATGCCGTGAAGCTCCAGCGCATCCACAGACGCAAGCACGACCGGAGTATGGCCATGACGCTGCTCAACCTCCACTTCGGCGACCCCAGGCATCCGGCTCGTCGGCACCGAGCCACTCGTGGCTGCCGCTTTCGCCATAAAGCGAGGGAAGGTCGCTGATGACGCCGCTGCGCCACTCGGAGACGGCTCGGCCACATCGGGTGATACAACACCCTCCTTGCTCTTCGAGGCCACGTCCGCGGTAGTCGGATGATCGCTCGGAGCAACTGCCGGGTCGTCAGAGACCGTGACGACGTCGTCACCCTTCATCCTCTTGTCGCCTTCGGCGGGAGCAGCGACTTCGTCGGCTTTCCTCTTCAGCGAGGAGTCTGCCTCGGTGGTGACTGGCGGAACCTTGGCCACGGAGGGATGGCCGATATTCTTAACACCAGTCCTGTGAAACAACGATATGAATAAGACTGTCCGACTACAACGAAAAACAAGCAGATGAACAACACTCACTTGGCGACTGGTATGAACCGCAGACCGGTGCGGATGCTAGTCGGCTTTTCCAACTCGGGCCCCAACCTCCGAGTGAGGACCGTATCGAACACATTGTGTGCCCAAGACACTGACGGCTTCTTCAAAGATGAAGCCGCAGCAGGAGCCTCCGCGATAATTGCCGTGGGAGCCTTCCTTGGAGGCGAGGCCCCTGCAGCTGGAGCATCGCCCAAGCCAGCGATCGGGGCGAATGGAGGTGGTAACGACGCCAGCGGTGCCTCGTCCCTGGAGCGGCAGCGTCCGGCGCCATGGTCGCATGTGCGCTGCATCCCTAGCCGAGCTGGTGGCGTCGGAACTGGTCGCAGATCAAGGCGGAGATATCCGCTTCGCCGACTTCGTCTTTTTCTTCGGCGGGGCCATCTTCTTCTTCTTCTTCTTCGACGGCGTGGCCTCACGATGTGAGGTGTGGTCGGGAAGTTCTTCATCGTCATCGTCGTGAGGCTCGAGGCTTTTACTCGCTTCGATCTCGCGCTGGTGTTACCCGCGGGTCTTGCGAACTATGGGGGCAGTGACTTCCACGGGCTCGTCTTCGTCGTCGTCATCATCATCACCCTCATCGCTCTCGGTGTCGCCTTTGACGGGTGACGACTCGCTCCCGTCTTGGATGGACGAGCTCGAGTTCTCGTCATCTGCGGGTGGAAGCCACCCTTCTACCACTTGGAACAACTGCAATAAAAACAAAACAACGTCAGCACAACCGTGAATGCATCATCTGCGACTGCGAGTGGTGACAAAATGACGGCTTACCGTCGGAGCCATGCGCCTTGCAGTGCAGGGGCGACCCCGGCCTTCACGTCAAGATACACCTCCTGTGTGATCTTCTTCAGGGCCAGGGTGTAGTGTTCGAGTTTCCACTCAGCGAGGGAGGAATTCGTCGGATCGTCCTTACCCGTATACTCATACATGTAGTGGTCGCGGCGGGCCAAGGGCACGAGCCGCCGCCTGAACCAGCAGTTGTAGAGGTTGATGGTATGGAGGCCCTTCTTCTTCAGGTCGTGGATGGTCTGCAGCATTTCGTCGACAACCATCCGTTGATCCAGCGGGAGCTTGACGACCTGGAGCCGACGCGGTTCGGGCCGATCGGCGGAGTACCTTGGAAGCGCCACTTCGCCGTCTAGAGTCGACTCGGTGACGTAGAACCAGGACTTCTTCCATTTGTTCGCCGCCTTGGCGGGCAGCATCAGGTCAAAGAACGACGCCTTCGACTTCAGCTGGAATGTCAGGCTGCCCGCAGCTAGCATCGAGCCGCCTGACTCCTCACGGCTGATCCTCCCATGGAACAAGTCTTGCCACAGGGGAAAATAGGGCCTACAGCCCAGATAGCACTCGCAGAATGCCACGAAGATGGCGAGATGCTCGATACTATGCGGACCCAGATCCGATGGCTGGATTCTGTAGTAGGCGCAGAAACGCCGGAAGAAGAGGGAAGTTGGGAAGCCTAGCCCCCGCTCCAGGTGACTGGTGAAGCAGATGAATTCTCCCTCACGTGGATCCGGAGTCACCTCTCCGGCCGCGGGGATGCGCCACTTGCCGGCACGGAGGATCCCGGCCTCCTCGAAGGATGCCAGTAGCGCCTTAGTGCATTTGGATCTGCCCCATGGCTCGGTGGAGGGGGCCATTGATTGGAAGTTCGCGGAGGTCGGGGCTCTCTAGATTGTTTGGATCGCTATGCGGAGTGGGAAACGGAGACGAGCGAGATCGGAGGAAGAACGAAGAAGTGTTTCCCAGTTCACCTATCATTCTCCTTATATAGCGGTTGCTACCCGCCAGTTTCGGGAGCCATTACTACGCAGTAATTACGCCGAATTTACCGTTGGATTACCCAACGGCTAGTTTGACCCCAATTGGCGGTCCAACTTCATCCATTCGACTCATCGTTCCACACGACTCGACGATTCGCCAACCCGATCACTATAACAGTGACTGAGTATTCGCCGACCCATTCGCCGAGCTACGACATGATTGATCGCCGTTATTGCGACTAAAATGACTAGTTCTTTCTTTATTAAGGAGTCCGCCGCCGATTCGACTGGACGTCCGCATTGGACCTGCATACTCCAACTGCCAGTGAACGCCTGCGACAAATCAACGACGGCCTCGGGGACTACTGATGGGGATATGCCTACTGGGGTATACCCAGCAGGACGTTTCCTACTGGCCCAAGCGCCAGCGAGTGGGCCTGCAGGACGGCGACTGGATCAAGATTTGGCGTCGACTCAAGCGACTGGAAGCTGAAGGCCCAGAAGCGTAGATAGGCCCAGTCGGGCTAGGTCATAGAATCACCGAATCCTTAACTAATTCGGTTGAGATCTGTAAACCCTAGGGAGGTGAGTCTATATAAACCTTCCTAGAGGATGCATAGAGGATACGTTCTATCATACACCCAAGCGACTCGCCGCTTAGCCGTCGAGCTTGCCCCATTGTACTCTCATCATAATACAATCTAGCAGGAGTAGGTATTTACCCTCCGGGGGGCCGAACCTTGGTAAATCCTTGTGTCTCAGCCCTTATCTCGCACCGCAGATGGCTGGCCGCCCTTGCCCCATGTTCTACTACTCGCTGCCGATTGCAGCATCTACCATGGTCATTCCCACGACAGATCTAGTTGTTGTCGGTGAACAGGCTACGCAAGAAAGCACCGCAACCAAAATGGCTGAAGCTACGGCTAAGGATGCCATTGGTAGCGGTAAGGCGCTGGTGGTAGGCGGAACGTCTGTCGAAGGCGGCGCTTTTGCACCCAGGATAACCACAGAGCTTCCGAAGATAGTCTACCTGGCGCTTATGCCGAGTAGATCCACTCTGGTTCCTGGTGCGGCTCCAACATCTCCGACCTGTGGTCTTGAGGAGCTTCTCCAACAAGCAGATATCTTGCAAGGAAATAGCCTTTCCTTCAGCAAGTTGTTTGTCGAGAGTGCTACCAACCTCAAGATCATCGCTCTTGTAAGTTTTATTTACCTTTTGCATTTCATATAAGTATCCCACTATAGCCCCCGAGGATTTAGACAGAAAACCTTAGGTCTTTGCATCTGAATGCTCTAAGAGTGACTAAGCTTGAAAACTTCTCACTGTAGCCCCCAAGTATTTAGTTTGAATGAATTATTCCGACTAGATACTTTCAGAGTAGCATACGCAGTGTTTGTAAACTTCAATAATGTAGCCCCCAAGCCTCTAGTTGAAACAGAAATAGTTCTGACTAGATGCTTAAAGAAATACTAAGCATACTTGCTAAATTAAAAACTCGTACTGTAGCCTTCAAGCTTCTAGTTGAAAACTGAATTAGTTCTGACTAGATGCTTAAAGAAAGACTAAGCAACTTCCGAGTTAAAAACTCTCACTGTAGCCCCCAAGCCTCTAGGTGGATAGTTATCCGACTAGATGCTCTAAGTAGAATAAGTGGTTCTGATCTTCTTTCCATGGAATGAGAATGATCAGAGAGGCGTCACCAACAAGATTTTCCACAATATGCGCGCAAAGCTAGAAGCCGAAAAGGGTAAAACTGCCTTCTTGAAGGAACAAATCACCAAGAGCAAGAGTCTGTTTTTCCTTTCGTTTTCGTACTCCACCTTGGTCTTGTCCCGTCACTCTCCGACTACTCACCGTGTACTGTTTTTTCTCCGGCTTGTAGAAGACATTGCCAAGGCCAAGGACATTGTTGAGCAATCCAAGCACATTGAGTTGCTGGATAGCAAAAACAAGATCCTTAAGCAGGAGAGGACTGATACCTTGAAGATGCATGAGGAATCCATGGCGGCCCTGCAGGAGTCTCCCAACACGGAGATGAACCGCTTGAAGGAGGAGATAGCGATGCTGAAAGAGCAGAAGAAAGCTGCCAATGAGCAAAATCAGCGCAATCTTGAAGCATACAAGATCCTTTGTCAAGAACGGGACTCCATGGCGGAGATGCTCCACCAAGCCGAGGCCAGCATCTTTGGTAAGTGATTCTCTGTCTTGTACTTATGTAAGTTAGGTACTTTTGAACTTTTGTGTTATTGAACTCATGCGCTCCCTTGTTGGAATTGCCGCTCCTATTGGTTTAACCCAGTTGCCTCCTCCGCATAAGGAATGCATGGTCCTTGCCGGCAACTTTATCAGCACCGCCATCAGGCAGGCCAAGGAAATAGCCAAGCCCCTCCAGATCAATATCAAAGCGCTGTACTTCGTGATGAAGTTCTCGGAGATCTTGTGTCAAGCCCCCGAGTGTATCGTAAGCTAGAAAGCTTCATGTACGCGGGCTGGCGCAAGGATGTCGCTAGCGATGGTCAAGGCGCACTATGAAGATGCCGACATCAACGTGGTAACCTCAGGCCTTCTCGACGTAGACGATGACGGCCAGAAGATTGACCATAAGGCTATCTCTGCATCTCTCGCAGGCTATGACACAAGGGTTGCCGAGTTGACCGACCATAATGTCTTCGTGCCGCTCGAGATCATTGACGGCGATCATTAGAGCTCGTCTGAGTCCCTCAAGACCAACGACTTGAAAGAGGATGGTTCTCCTGCTGCCGATGACGCTGCTTCCAAGTCTCCTATGCCAGAGGAATGAAAAAAGACTATGTAATATTTGTTTCCTCTGGAATTTGTGTATGCAGAAAAACTATTATGTTAACTTAAGGCAGAAAAATAATACATGTAATTTCCTGCTACTCAAGAACTGGTTCCAGCATGTAATTATTTTTTAAGCAAGTGCTGGCTTATCCATTACTCTAGTTTTTATGCTTGACTTTTCGTGAGTCGGAAGACTCGGAGTCGGAACCATGTGCTCAGGTGATGATTCCCAATGGCACCGTCAAAAACCTAGGCACAAAATCGCCAACAACAAGTGCTGAAAGTCACTACTCTAGAATCCACATAAAAACAACAAAGAACGTGTAGACCAGAAAACTTAAGCTAACGCCTGTAGGCGGAATTTTCACAAGTGAAAATACAAAGCTTGCGCATAAAGGTTTTATACGATCCAAATATGAACACTAAAGGAGGTAAAAGACTCAGAAATATGAGTGAACTAGAGAGCTTTATTTCATTGATCATATAAGAGGTACACAATAGATAAAAAATGTAGGGTTCACAGCATAGAAAACAAAAAAATTCCTACGATGTGAACTATGTAGCAAGATCTATCTACTAGATACAAACAACGGGCGGATGTATATCCGTAGAGAACATACCCTTGAAGATCGACAAAGCTTAACTAGTTCGACTCGTGGTTGATATAGACGATCTCTTGCCGATACCAAGATCGAGAGGAAGTCCTAGCGCCGCAAAACAGCAGCGCATCCGTGCTCGCACACACGTCCGAGGCACCGAGCAACCTCCGCCTCCTCGCTCTAGCGATGCAGCGGAAGCACAACTCTTTCTTGCCGAATAGCCACCGGGAACATGTATCTCGCTAGTCCGAGACCATGGGGGATAAATTCTAGAGGGGGAGAGAGATCCTTCACGAGGAGGTGTGAGTGAGAAGTGAGAGGAGGGGCTCCTTATATAGGGGAGGGGGGCAGCCCAAGGGCGCATGGCCGCCGGCCATGGAGGGTGCCCCCACCTCTCCCTCATTCATGTGGGTGGACACTCCACTCACAAAATGGCCCTTCAATTTTCTCCACTCAAAAATCCACTCAAATTCCCATTAAATTTCCACCAAATTTAATGCAAATTCTTATTAAATAAAACTATTTTATTTATTCAAAATTTTGTCAATTACTTTAATGAAAAACATTCACATATAACCCATTGCTAGAATTCTATTTCACATGCATAACCTCTTTATGCAATTTCACCCGAAAACCTGTTTCGGTATCTAGTGAAATAAATTCCTGCGCTTGTTTATTCTTTTGACATGAAACTTTTGCTCCAATTGGATGTCGGTGTCCCTTAAGTGTGTCACCCTACGGTTCGTGAATAATGCGGACATGATCGAGACCCCTCTCGGATCAATAATCAGAAGCGGGATCTGGAGACCCATACTGACTCCCACACATTCAACGATGACTTTCTTGTGATCGTCGGAACCTTTTACGCTAGTATCTTAATCCCTTTGTTTCGCGATATATTACATGTCCGAGATTCGATCATCGGTATCTCCATACCTAGTTTCATCTCTTTACTGACATGCACTCTTTTCTCGTTCCCGTGATATAACATTCTAGTGATCAAATCACTTGCTTGCAAGCTAACCAATGTGATATCACCGAGAGGGCCCAGAGTATATCTATCCGTCATCGGGATGAACAAATTCCACTCTCGATCCATGGGCCTCAACATAACACTTTATTAGTCCTGAACCCACCTTTATAATCACCCTGCTACGGTGTGACGTTTGATGTTATCCAGAAACTCTTCCGGTGTTAGTGATTGACATGATCTCATGGTCTAAGGATTAGGATCACTTCGTAAGTTGTTATAGCAATATAAACTCAATAACTTTGATCGTAATGCTATACTATGGATGAATGTTCATCACATCATTACACTAATGTTGTGATCCCGTTATTAACAACATCCAATGTCTATGATAAGGAAACCTTGATCATCTTGTTAATCAACGAGCTAGTTTATGAGAGAGGCATAACTAGGAACTTTCTGTTTGTTTATTAAACACACATGTATTAAAGTTTACGTATTAATACAATTATAGCATGCAAAATAAACATCTATCATATACATGGAATACACATAATAAACACTTTATTATTGCCTCTCAGGGCATATTCCCTTCAAAAAATATGCTTAGTGTAAAAAGGACGTAGCTGTGCTATGTTCCATGGCTGATCAAGCTTCGAGTAGTCATCATTCGGGTCACGTCGCTTACACTTATGATCTTCGCTGGGTCTATCCTCAAGTACACTATTGTCAACGAGGTAGTAAGACCCATTGAGAAGTGCCTTGCTTATGATGAACGGTCCTTCCCATGGCGGGGATAATTTGTGTGACTTCTTCTGCTTAAGTCAGAGCACCAGATCCCCTGTTTAAATGAGCGATGCCGAACGCGGCGACTATGGTAGCTATGTAGCTTCTGCTGGTAGATGGTGGATCTTTGGCATGCCAAAACGCGCTCTTCCTCGAGAAGGTCCACATCTAGGCGTCTGGATTCTTCAGCGTCATCTTCTTTGTAGGCGGCAACTCTTGGTGAATCATGAAGGATGTCGGAAGGTAGGATGGCTTCTTATCCATATACCATGTGTAGGGGTTCGTAGCATAGAAAACAAAAAATTTCTACCGCATCCAAACAAACAAGCCAAGATCTATCTACTAGATTGTAGCAACGAATCGATAGAGGAACTCACCCTCAAAGATTCCAAAGCGGTTAACGAGAGCAGATTCTCGTGGGTGATGTAGTCGTACTCTTGCCGATCTCAAGATCGCGTAGACGATCCTTCTGGCGCTGCGTTCCGGCAGTGCTTCCGCAGTCGGTCACACGTTCGGTACTCGATGAAGACCTTCCTCTCCCTTTTTCCAGCAGGCAGCGGAGGTTGTAGCACTCTCCTCGTGATTCCGGCAGCACGACGGCGTGGTACCAGAAGTAGAGGGGAGATCTCGCAGGTCTTCGCCTTAAGCCGGAGCGAGTATGGTGGACTATGAGAGAGGCCTTGGCGATCTAGGGTTTAGAAGGCACCAAGTGGCGGAGCTTGGCCGGCGGCTAGGGCTTGGGGAAGCCCCAAGTCGGCAGCTAGGAGAAACCCTAGGGGCAACGGCGACTTGCAGGAGGCCGGCGGCTAGGGTTAGGGTTTTGGGGTGTGAGAGGTGTGTGGGAGAGGGGCAGCCCTGCCCCTCCTTTTATAGGTGGGAGGGCGTGGCTTGGGAGGAGGGAGTCCTCCCCCAAGTCGTCCTCCTTGGCTGGCGGGTGGAGGGAGGAGGACTTCCTCCCCAAGTAGGTCTCCTACTCTCCCTCCACCAAGCAAACTTGTCGTTTGACTTTTTAAATTGGCGTTTGACTTTCAAACTAGGATTTGATTTCTCCCTTTATTTTTCCCAGCCATGTTACCTAGTACATGATGCAACCATTCCACATTGTCATGACACATTCATGTACCCTTCCCCTCCGGAGTGCCGGACCTTCCAGACCCTTCTAGAACATTCCCGGTGAAAACACCGGAATCATTTCCCAACTCCGAAACAGGACTTTCCTTATATGAATCTTATTCTCCGAACCATTCCGGATCTCCTCGTGATATCCCGGATCCCATCCGAGACTTCGAACAAAATTTGGTCTCTTACTCATCATTCCATAACTACTCAAGAACATCGAATCCTTAAGTGTGTCTCCCTACGGTTCGTGAATTATGCGAACATGATCGAGACACTTCTCTAATCAATAACCAATAGAGGAATCTAGAAATTCATATGGCTCCCACATATTTCTACGATTACTTTGCGATTGAATGAACCACTTACATACAATACCAATTTCCCTTTGTCTCACGATAGTTTACTTATCCGAGGTTTTGATCGTCGGTATCTCTGCATACCTAGTTCAACCTCGTTACTGATAAGTACTCTTTTCTCGTTCCTGTGGTATGTGATCCCTTGTGAGCCAGTCACATTCTTGAAAGCCAATTGGATGACATTCACCGAGAGGGCCTGGAGTATATCTATCTGTCATATGGATGGACAAATCCCACGCTTGATCCATGTTCCTCAACCCATACTTTCCGAACACTCAATGCCACCTTTACAGCCACCCAGTTACGGTGTGGTGTTTGATGTCATCAAAGCATCCTTCTGGTTATGGTGATTAGCATGATCTCATGGTCAAAGGAATTAGGTTACTATGTATCAGAAAGCTTATAGCAATTGAACTATTAAAATGACTTGATCTTTATGCTACGCTTATCTATAGGAGTATGTCCATCATACCATTCTCCTAATTATATGACCTTGTTATTAAGAATATCTCAAATGTTCATGATCAAGAAACCATGATCATCTATTAATCAACAAGCTAGCATTATGAAGAGGCTTTACTAGGGACTCTAATTTAGTTTACAAATCACACAAGTATTAATGTTTCTGGTTAATAGTGTTATAGCATGAATGTAAACATTTATCATAAACACAAAGATATAATAATAACTACATTTATTATTGCCTCTAGGGAATATCTCCATCACCATGAAGTAAGGGGTGTAACCGGTGGATCTATTGGGTGTAGTTCATAAACTCCACAACACAGATGGCAATTCTTCCGCCCAGGCTCCATCTGCTCTATGTAGCGGTGCTTCTAGACGTGGCTTGATTCCCTGTAGAATTTATCCATTGGATCGCTCAACTTGGCCATTGGACTGTGGGTGTGCCACAGACGCTAGGTCAAGTCGGATGCCCTTGTCCCAACAATAAGCTTCCACTTCTCTGAGTGATAAGTTGTTGCCGTTGTCGGTGATAATGCTATGTGGGAGACCAAATCTCACCACTAGATCCCGAACAAACCTAAGGGCGGTTGCCCCATCAAGCTTTCTGATGGGTTTAGCTTCGATCCATTTGTGAATTTATCAACTGCTACGAGCAGAAGCGTAAAGCCACATGGTGTCGTCTGTAATGGACCCACCATGTCTAGCCCCTAGACTGCAAACGGCCAAGTTATGGGTATTGTTCGCAATTCTTCAGCTGGAACATGGGGTTGTCGGGCATAATAGTGGCATCCCATGCATGTCTCAACCATCTTGTCAGCATCCGCCTTTGTGATCATCCAGTATAATCCTTGCTGGAAGGCTTTGGAGACCAATGGTCGAGGAGAGGCGTGATGCCCACAATCTCCGAGATGGATATCACGTAGGATTTCAATACCTTCTTGAGGGGTGATATCTACGCACTTCTATTCTTGTAGATAGTTGTTGGGCCTCCAAGTGCAGAGGTTTGTAGAACAGCGGCAAGTTTCCCTTAAGTGGATTACCCAAGGTTTATCGAACTCAGGGAGGAAGTGGTCAAAGGTATTCCCTCTCAAGCAACCCTGCAATCAAGATACAAGAAGTCTCTTGTGTCCCCAACACACCCAATATAGGTGCACTAGTTCGGCGAAGAGATAGTGAAATACAA
The DNA here is from genome assembly GCA_916181665.1 of Avena sativa. NCBI lineage: Eukaryota > Viridiplantae > Streptophyta > Magnoliopsida > Poales > Poaceae > Avena > Avena sativa. The sequence goes on from OV702280.1 coordinate 435,663,700, forward strand.
GTGGTAATAGTGCCAGAAAATAGCTTGACGGCGAGGTAAAGACTAAAGCAAGCAAACATGCAACAGATCTAGTAGCAAACGGTTTTTCAATGCTTAGAAACAAGGCCTAGGGATCATACTTTCACTACTGAACACTCTCTCATATAAATATCCTCTCTTCATGCTAATCCATGGTAGGGATATAACAACACTCCTCAAAGTCCGCCTTCCCCAATCTAGATAACCCCACACTGTCACCTTGAGCGCTAGATGGTTCCAACAAACACCACAATTTCATAGAGACATCCAACTCCAAATATAACTCAGAATAAATATTCAATCTAGCCAAACTGCCACACACGGTATGCCCGCTGTCACTTTCACACACGTGGGGAAAAGCATAGATCTATTAAAGCACAAAGAGTATTTATGTAGACTCAAGCCTAAGTGCCACCATGGCATGCACGTTGTCACTTTCACACACATGGGGAGAGCAGAGATCTAATGAAGCACTTGAGTAGCAAGGTAGATCTATTTGAATACAAAGCTCATGACCACAAGATCATGCATAGAGAGAGATGAACACATAGCTACTGTTAGAGCCCTTAGCCTCGAGGAAGAACTACTCCCTCCTCATCATGGGAATCAACAACGGTGATGGAGATGGTGGTGGAGATCGATGGAGATGGCTCCGGGGGCACTTCCCCGTCCTGGCAGGGTGCTGGAACAGAGACTTTCTGTCCCCCGAATCTCCCTTTCAGTGGCGGCGGTGCTATGGAGGTTTTCGTGGATTTCTTTTGGATGCCCTAGGGTTTTTGGGTCGGAGGATTCTTATAGGCGCAGGAATCAAGGTCGGTGTGGGTCCAGGGGGCCTATACCCCCTGTGGGCGCCTCCAAGGCTTGCCCGCGCCTAGGGGGGTGCGATCACCCTATGCCCCCTCCCCCCGGCTCTGCTTCGTGGTTCCGTGTTGCTCCGGGAAAAATAATGACTTTGGCTTTTGTCCCGTCCAATTCCGAGAATATTGATTTCTACCTTTCTGGAACCAAAAACAGAAGAAAACAGGCAACTGGCACTGTGCATCTTGTCAATAGGTTAGTTCCAGAAAGTGTATAAAAATACTTCAAAGTGTAGACAAAACATAAGACAAATGATACAAAACAAGCATGGAGCATCAAAAATTATAGATACGTTTCCGACGTATCACTGGGAAACACACTTGAGGTTACACCAGTGGTGCTTCTTTTGTAGAGCTGTCCATTGATTATGGTCTAGCCCTTTGCTCGACGTACTATTTGCCATCTTCCGACTTTGTCGTCGGGCAAAGTTTCGTGTACGAGATATTCCATGAATGGTTGTGTCCAAGCCGGAGGGACCTTTGTCACTGTGTGAACAAAAGAGTCAACTCTATCCGGGTTGTTGATGTCTGCTCCCTTCACGGATGGTGTCCGTAGATGCTCCAGGAAAATGCCAGGCGGAATTCGTTTGCGCCCTGATCCAAGCTTAGACAGTAGATCAGACGCCTCGTTTTGCTCCCTAGGTACATACTTGACTTTGTAGCCTAAGAAGATCTTGGCTATCTCGTCCACTTCGTCGCGATATGCCGCCATCATAGGGTTCCGCGCGTTCCAGGTGCCAGCCACCTGCTGGGCAACCAAGTCGGAATGTCCACAGCAAACTATACGCGTAGTCCGTGAATGAGTGCTTCATACTCCGCCATGTTGTTTGTAGCCTCGAAGTGGATATGCAGAACATAGTGTAGCTTCTCCCCAGTTGGTGACTGTAGCAACACACCAGCCGTTGAGTAGCTTTGATCCGTCAAAGTGCATCACCCAGTATTCTGGCTCCGGCATAGGGGTAGCATCTGGCATCTCCGTCCAATCTGCGATAAAATCCGCCAAGGCTTGTGACTTGATAGCGTCGTGTTTCTTGTAGGTGATCTCGAAGGTGGCAAGTTCAATGCCCCACTTCGCGACCCTTCTTGTAGCGTCACTATTGTTGATGATGTCGGATAGTGGAGCCTTGCTCACAACTTTAATAGGGTACTCCTGGAAGTAGTGCCTCAGCTTCCGAGAAGCGAGGAACACTCCATAAGGTATCTTTTGGTAGTGCGGGTAGCGCTGCTTGGACTCCGTCAATACCTCGCTTATGTAGTAAACTGGTCGTTGAACTCCGTACTCATGCCCTGGTTCTTTCTGCTCTACCACGACAACGATGCTGATTACCCGGTTGGTGGCCGCCATGTAGATTAACATAGGCTCCTCAGGCTCGGGTGCTGCAAGGATAGGCGCCGAGGATAGTGTCTCCTTTAGCTGCTTCAGTGTTGCATCTGCCTCGTCCGTCCATGTAAATTTGTCTGCCTTCTTCAGCAACTTGTACAGCTGCAGGGCCTTCTCTCCAATTCGGCTGACGAACCGACTAACCGCTGCAACGCAACCTGTTAGCCGTTGTATGTCCTTCAGGCATGTTGGGCGGTTTATGTTTAGGATGGCCTTGATCTTCTCCGGGTTCACCTCGATTCCATGCTGTAAAACGATGAAGCCTAACAATTTGCCGGCTGGAACCCTGAAGATGCACTTCTTAGGGTTAAGCATCATGTTGAATTTCCGGAGATTATTAAAGGTTTATTTTAGGTTGGATATTAAGTCGTTTGACTTTTTAGACATCACCGCTATATCGTCCACATAGGCGTGAACGTTCCGACCAATTTGATCATGTAGGCAATGATGCATTTTCCGCTGGTACGTAGTACCTGCGTTTTTCATCCCAAAGGGCATCGTGACATAGCAAACGTGCCATAAGCTGTGGTGAACGAAGTGGCCAATTGGTCCGACTTCCTCATCTTAATTTGGTGGTATATTGAGTATGCATCGAGAAAACACAAAAGTTCCGAGTCAGCCATCGAGTCAATGAGTTGGTCAATGCGAGGCAAAGCAAACGGATCTTTGGGACACGCTTTGTTAAAGCCGGTGTAATCAACGCACATTCTTAATTCTTTGGTTCCCTTTTTGGGGACAAGTACAGGATTAGCCACCCATCGGGTGTGAAGGACTTCTCAGATAAAACTAGCCTTAAGTAACCTAGCTATTTTTTTCTCCTTGCCTATGGCGCATCTCTTCTCGTCTCTGAAGCGTCGTAGAGGTTGTTTCACCGGTTTGCATTTTGGATCAATATTCAAGATGTGCTCGGCAAGTTCCCTAGGTACACCTTCATGTCGGCAGGTTGTCAGGCAAAGATGTCCCTATTCTCACGGAGGAACTCGACGAGCGCGCTTTCCTATTTGGGATCCAGGTTCGTCCCAATGGTGATGGTCTTGGAGGCATCGCCTACCACAAGTTCCACCGGCTTGGTTTCGATGGCGGCCTTGAAAGCTGGGGCGGAGTTAGAAATCTTCTTCTTCGACGCTGGCATCTCCGAGGCATCGACCTTGCTCTGGATATCCTTGAATTCTTCGCTGTAGAGGACAGCTTCCGCAAAGGCTGCTTCTCCAATCTCGCAGTCCCTTGCCTTGGTAAAGCTTCCGGATACGATGATGACTCCGTTTGGTCCTGGTATCTTGAGCTTGTTGTAGACGAAGCATGGCTTGGCCATGAAGGCGTGGAAGATGTCGCGGCCGAATATGACGTGGTACACGCTCTTCAAGGGGACCACCCCGAAGGTCATGCGTTCTTGGCGGTAATTATTAACGTCGCCAAAAGCGACCTGAAGCATGATGCACCCAAGGGACCGAGCCTCCCGACCAGGAACTACGCCGTGGAAGATGGTGCTGGTCCGCCTTAGGTTTGCCTCCATCAAGTTCATTTTGTATAGTGTATCCAGGTACATGATGTTGATGCTGCTTCCACTATCCACCATACATTTGGTGAACTCATTGTCGTCAATCAGGGGGTTGATGACCATGGCGTACTGGTTCTCTATAGGGATGAGGTTTGGGTGATCCTTCCTATCCCAAGTAATTGGAATCTCCGACCAGCGTAGGTACTGTGGATCTGGGGGTAGAGTGGCCATCAGTATCCTCATAGAGGTCTTCTGTTGTCGAACAGTAGGGGTGCCAAGGAAAGTGTGGAAAACGGCCGCCTTCTTTTCGAAGGGGTTCTTGCCCTTCTCATCGCTCTTGGCGGCGTGCTTGGGGTCAACATCCTCATCCATGTCACTTGAATCCTTGGAATCCTCTTCCTTCTTATTCCCCTTGCCCTTGCCTCGCGGTCTGTTCTTCCGACTTTGCTTGTAGCCGGACTATGGGTCCTCCTTGAGATCGTTGACGAACTTGCAATGGCGATTGGTGTGAGTGTATTTGTCGTTGGTGTCGAGGTGTATGAGGCACGGCATATCACGGTAATCCTCGTAGGTTTGGGGAACGCGGAGCGCTGCCGAGGTAGTTTCACTGCCTCGCTGCTACCCTCGACCAGCTCCCCGTCCTCGGACACGCTGTCCGCCATCACCTCATCCTGCAAATGTCATAGCGACCATGTCGGAGGTTTGCTTTTCTTCTGGAGGGCTCTTCCGCTTGGTGTTGCTGTTCCTCCGAGCTTGAGTTGGAACGGTCGTTGCCGGCAGGGAGCCGCGAGCATCGTCGTCGGCAGCCGCGAACTCACTGGCCAACTGAATCATCTGGTTGAGATCGAGTTGGTGATTGTCCTGTAGGCGCTTAAACTTATGTCGGAGCAACATGCCCCTTTCCAACCCATTAATTAAGGTGACCATGACGGTATGAGCATGCACTCCTGCGCGGGAATTCTTCATATCCAGCCAGCGAGAGAGGTAGGCGCGAGATGTATCGTCTTTCTCCTGGACGCACCGCTGTAGATCGCCAATAGTATAGGGACGTTTGTACGTACCCTCGAAGTTCTTGGTGAACGCTTCTTGCATGTCCAACCAATTTCAGATGGATCTCTCCGGCAAGTCATCAATCCATTGTCGGGTCGTGCCCACCAACATCAATGGGAGGTACTTGACGGCGACATTGGGGTTACCCCCGGCAATTTCTACCGCGTTGCCATAATCCTGCAACCATGTAGTTGGCTTGGCGGTGCTGTCATAGGGCTTGATGGTCTTGTCAATCCGCACTACTAGAGAAAAGCCTATGCGAGGCACACCTAAAAGCCTATCCGAGGCGCATATCACATGCGCCTCTAGCTTCAAGCCTCGGGTATTTCTTATGTGAGGCGCATATGATATGCGCCTCCTATACTTCACATATGCGAGGCGCATATCGATATGCGCCTCTCATAATAATATGCGAGGCGCATATCGATATGCGCCTCGCATATGTGAAGTATAGGAGGCGCATATCATATGCGCCTCGCATATGTTTCAGAATGCGCCTCGGATATTTATAGTATATGCGCCTCCTATAGTATCCTATATGCGCCTTCGGTAATATTTTCAAAATTCAAGTTTTACAGACCACTATAAATAATAATATACAGATATTCAAATATACAATATAGTCCAGAATACAGTATAAAGAGCACAGAATTTTTCAAAAACTTGCGATTTGCCAAAGCATAATAGAACCAACATGAATACAATACATTACACATCAATCATGACATACAAGTTCATACATCAAGTGTTTGTGCCACAAGTTCACACCTCCGAGTACAAGTTCACAATCACATTATACCTTCGAGTACAAGTTCACAATCACATTACAACTCCAACGACGTAGCTCTACCTAGATGAAGTAGAACACATAACCTACAATGAAGAGCAACAAGGTGGTGATCACGAGGAAGTTCCTCCACTTCTTCCTTCCATGCCTCCTCCACTTCTCTTTCGCCACCTCTTTACTCTCATAGCCTTGGTAGCTGTTGCCCGAGAAGTTGTTCACTTGCTTCTGGCAGTCTTTCCACTCCTCGTACACACCTGGAACCCGACCGACGTGGAAAGCAATAGCTAGCAGTTCACAAGATAGAATCATGCATATATATATGGGTGCAACAAAATGTAAGAAATCACGTTCTAATCATCGGCATTTCGAAGAAAGACCAAAAAAAGCAAACCAAGAATGACATGGATTAGTGCCTCATACTTAGATTGGGCACGGAAATAACAATGCTCGCTGTTTGATCTTGTGCGGCAAGTAGAGTATATGCCCAAATTACTAGTCTACTTGGCACACAAGATCGAACAGCGGCATAGTCATACAGGTGACACCATAACACGTTCTAATCATCGGCATTTCGAAGAAAGACAAAGAAAGCAAACCACAAGAAAGTAGGGAAGCAATGACAAATGAAAAGCAACAAGCACTTAAAATAGTTCGTAACACAAATAACTAGCTAGTGTCTCTCACAATCAAGTTCAACGGTTGATGAAACATATTCTAGAGGTTTTGCTAGGAAAGTTTAACATAGTCGAATGGACTGCGACAATCCTGATGAAGAAAACAAGAAACAGCTATCAGCAGACAGTAATGCTCAGCTTGCATCACAAAGAACACCAACAAGTAAATGTTAACCAATAAGAACATTTATCACTTACAAACAAAGTTCTTTCAGACTGGTTATAAGTTCTAATATGGTCCTATACATCTCAGGGAAAAGAGATGCCTTAATTGGTCTCATTGGCTGATGGTCGGCATGGTCTAATCTAATGATAATATCAAGTTCTAATGCTCCACCAGAAGACTTCCCACATTGTAGTTTCAAAAAAAAGTTATATAACCATCAAATATCAGCAAATAAAGAAATGATACAATCTGTTGCAATGCTCTTTTTAGGTTTATATTGTAAAATATAAAATATTGTATGGGATAGTAGATTTTGTACTGCACTAAAGCTCACAGTAATAGACTAAGTTACTACAATATCATTAGTATACGAAACGACTACCACACAGTTTTTCTCCATAAGAAGTTGCAATGTTAATACAACATGTCAAGCATGAATCACCATGACAATGAACTCCAAAATGTCCTACTTATTTGCCTTGTAATATGAATTAATTCACATCCTCATCTCTTATTTGCAGAAACCGATAAATAAAAGGACAAAGGCTCTACAAATAATATCCTTCAATTTAGAGGTAATGGATTGGCCAAACCACTACCAAGGTACATGCATGTACAGGTACGAAGGATGAGTTAAGAAGTTTGCAACTAATTCTCCGACTTATGGTTATTTGGAGATGTTATCCCTTGTACAGTTTAACCACAAGATGCAATCAAATTAACCACAAGATAAACAAAATAGAGGTGCCTTGACAAAAGTCATGTACCTTTGCCGCAACAAGCCCGCTAATATGCGCCATGTCGCACATAAGCACCGCTCCACACCTATCAGCTATGAGCCTCATCCGCGCAAAGTCCCACTCCCTGGGATATGAGCTCCCACCATAGATAAGAATCTTGGGGTGGAAATCCATGGCCCTCTCTTCAAGCTTGTCATAATCAATATACCCATTTTGTGGATTCACCTTGTATGACAGGCTCTCGAAGAATATAGACGCGCCAGACACCTTCTTACCGCTGGGTGTGTAGTACCCGTGGCTGACATGGCCACCGGACGGCGGCTCAAGGCCCATGATACGGTCACTGGGGAGGAGGAGCCCAATGTAGACAACCAAGTTCGCGGAGGTGCATGAGTATGGCTGAACGTTGACCCCCCAGCAGGCGGGGTCGAGGCCAAAGGCGGTGAGGGCGCACTCGTGGCAGAGCCGCTAGATGGCGTCGATGTGCTGGTTCCCGCCATAGTAGCGAGCCCCCGGGTGGCCCTCGGAGTACTTGTTGGTGAGGTGGCTGCCGAGGGCTTCGAGCACGGCGTGGCAGACGAAGTTCTCCGAGGCGATCAGCTCGATGCCGCTCACCTGGCGCTCCTTCTCACGCTCCATGAGCGCGTGCACGTCCGGGTCGGCCTCCGCGAGTGGCTGGTTCCCCCAGGCACGGACGGCGCCGCGCCGCGCCTCCAGATCTGCACCGGTCGCCTGCTGCTTCACCGGGCGCATCGCCGCGGAAGAGGACGAGCAGGAGGAGACCTCGCCTCCTCCTGACCCGCCGCCGCCGTAGAGCGCGCGGCGCGGGCGCTTGACGCAGAGCGCGTGGCCGAGGAGGGAGACGTGCTGGTCGCCGCCCTCGTCGTCCCCCTCGCCGCCGTCCCCGCCGCCCCCGACGCTGCCCTCCGTCTTCACGTCCTCCGAGTCGTCGAAGAGCCGCAGCGGCGCGGCGCGCGCGTGGCCGCGGGCGTGGCCGTTGACGTGCGGGTGGAGGCCGAGGGAGAGGTCCGACGATTCTGGGCGCGAGAGATCCATGCCTTCCGAGTTTCCCCGATCGCCTGACGCGAATCCGCAACCCTAGCTAATCGAACAGCTCAGCAGGAGCAAGAGCAACAACAGGGGCAACAGGGGGCGCAGAGGGTACAAGAACAACAGCAGCGGGGGAGGCGAGCGGCGACGGCGGAGGAGATGGTGGCGGAGAGAAGCATGTGCCTGTGGGGAGGAAGGAAGGGGAATTGGGGTTTGGCAATCACGAGGACGACGCGGCGTTGGAATCTGAGACGGGGAGGGGAGGAGGAGAAAGGGAAGGGGGTGGATTTGATTGGCCACCTACCAGCGCATATGCGAGGCGCATTCTGGCCATATGCGCCTCGCATATTATCAAATATAGGAGGCGCATATAGCCATATGCGCCTCGCATATTCGTGCACCTACCAACACGCGGGCCCACACAGAATATGCGAGGCGCATTCTGGCCATATGCGCCTCGCATATTATCAAATATAGGAGGCGCATATAGCCATATGCGCCTCGCATATTCGTGCACCTACCAACACGTGGGCCCACACAGAATATGCGAGGCGCATTCTGGCCATATGCGCCTCGCATATTATTAAATATAGGAGGCGCATATAGCCATATGCGCCTCGCATATTCGTGCACCTACCAACACGCGGGCCCACACAGAATATGCGAGGCGCATTCTGTCCATATGCGCCTCGCTTATCTGATATATAGGAGGCGCATATGACTAGAATGCGCCTCGCATAATATGGGGCTGCTAGATTCTGTCCGTACAGGGATTATTGGAGGCGCATTCTTATCATATGCGCCTCGCCTATTTTTATACTAGAGGCGCATATCGCAAAGTGCGCCTCGCCTATTTTTATAGGAGGCGCATATGCTAAATGTGCCTCGCATAAGCATGTCTCCTATAGCCTTTTCTCTAGTAGTGCCGGAAACCTTTGGGGTAAGTTGCGGACCATACCATAGGTCCAAAGCAATGTAGTCCCAGGTATATGGTCCATCCCGGGCCTCGTGGATCTTGTCTAGACGTGAACGTGCATCGTATGGCTCTGGGCTTCTTTTCTTCTTCTTGCCATCAGGGGATGGGTTGCGTGAACGACGCGGACCTCCTCCTCCATGGTGGCTGCTAGGTGGCGACAGAGGCGGAGGTGGCGGTGGGTTAGCCTTCTTGCTGTTACCCTCCTGCAACACCTCACGCTTGTCGCGGTTGCTTGTCGGACGCGGAGGGTCATGGAACGACCTGCTCTTGTGTCCTTGGTTGCGCTCCCCATCATGACGGGTCTGCTCCGTGTTGTCGCGGATGAAGATGCCGCTCTGCCTTGGCGGAGGCATATCCGTACGACGGTGAACCTTGGGGTCTTCGCGATGTCGGGAAGAGCGGGGCGGTGGAGATGGGCGGCGAGGTTGAGCCTTGCCTCCATGGTCGGAGGATATGGGGATAGCGTCCTTCCTGTTATGCGCATCCCTACGTCTTCATTCTGACGAACCCGTCTAGGACCCGACATCATGAGGAGATTTATCCCTTGGCGGCTTAGGCTGGCTAGACTAGCAGAATGCTGGGTCAGACTCGAGCCTCTGAGAGGTGGCCTTTTCCTGCCATTTCACCGCCTTGGCCACGAGGTCATAGACCTGATCCACAGATGCAGATGATCTATCCTATTCCAGAAGGGACTTGGCAACGGCGAGGTTGAGAAGAGGAGTGGGCATCACCTGCCTGCCTTCACTATCAATGTATGGATTGGCTTGTGCCAGCTTCGAGCGGGGCCATCCTAGGTTTCTCCTCACACCAGGATCGTTGATGACGCGAGCCAGATCTTTCTTATCCTTCCATTGCTATAGCAAAGTCATGTACTCGGCCTCCATGGCTCTAGCTTTCTCTATTGACTTCTGCGCGTTGGCCAGATCTCAATCCAGTTTAGCGCCTTGCTCCACGATGGCCTACGCTTCCTCCAGCAGCTGCTGGCGCTTCTCGTCAAGCTGGACTACATTGCGAATATGAGCTACGGTCATGGGCTCGACAAGGAGATTGCCGTACATCACGCTATCAGCTGAGTGACATGGGCAGCAGGAGACGTAGATGCCGGAGGCGGTGGGTTTGCGGTGTTGTTGTTGCTCGGACTAGTGCCGAGTTCCTGCGGCTGCTTCACTGGGTTAGGCGGAGGGGGCATGACCTTTGCGCGATCATTGTCAGCAGCAACAGGTGGTCCCTTCCGCTTGTCCAGCGCTGTAGGCGGAGCTTGTCCGGGCTAATGTTGATCCATCGCCATCCCAATGGCGACAAACACCTCTCGGGATGTGACGGTGTTGTTGGCCTGCTCATCGCGCTTGTAATCCTCCTCCATCTCCTGCATGGCAGAGTCTAGCTCCTCCGGGCTGAAGTCTATTTCCTCCGAATCGGCACTGATGTCGGCGTAGAGCGCTTCAAGCACAGAGTTGGAGGGTGCCGGGGCTTCCTCGATGACGGGCGGTGGAGGTGCAACAGCGGCGATGATGACTGGAGGTCGTGGTGCAGCTGCGGCGACGACGACCAGAGGCGGTGGTGGTGGTGGATGAGGCAGAGGGGCTCCGTCAAGGAGCACAAGAGCTATCTGAGCTTCCTCCTCAGCCTCCGCTTAGTTGTTGATGGTGTTCACCATGCTTTCGAACGTGAGGCATCCTGAAGCCTGCTGCCGCCTTAGCGTATGTCGGAGAAGCGTAACTTGGTCCAGTCCTTCCACAAAGTGATACATAGCATCATCATTGGGGTAATGAGCTAGATCGTCCCGTATACGGAGACACCTGGAAAGGTAATCGTGGGGTTTTTCACCCTCTCTCTGAATGCAACGCACCAGATCGAAGATGGTCACCACTTCGACGAACTTGGATCTCTGTTGTACAGACGCACGGGCGAAGTCGGCGGACTTGCAGTGATCTTCCATCGTTATATCCTCCATAGGGGTGGTTTGGGTGGGCCTTTAATTTTTCCGATCTTTACCGGCAAAATCCGAAGAGAGATCCGACATCGATCCTTCCGCGAACATATCCTACCCGTAGGAGGTCCGTGTGGGTCTTGACGTTCCTCCGACTCCCAGGGAACCAGTGCCCGAGTCGGTTTCACCAATGAAGAGGTGGATATATCCGATGGGGACGATCGAGCGTCGCGTAGGTTTCATCTTCGCCGGGATCCAGAACTCGTCAGGAGGGACGATCGGAATGTTGCCGAAGAAGAGAACGCGTCGATGGCTACGGTTTTGCTGATTCCCGCGAAGATCTTGGACCTCGCCCGCTGTAGAGCCTGAAGTGCCTCTTGCCCCACGGTGGGCGCCAACTGTTGTGGTCTTGCCGACGAGTATGCCATGGAGGGGTCCTCACAGTGCGTGTTTAGAGATGTGGGGTAAGGCGGACGGTTGACGGGTACGAGTTAACACAGCTTACCCAGGTTTAGATCCCACAACAGTGGCGGAATCCTACTCCTGCTATAAATCACTATAATGGCAATACGCCGAGTTACAGGGATCGGTTCGCTGTGCAAGGTATGAGTTGTGTCTTGCCCTAAAGGTTCCCATAGGCCCGACTTATATAGTCGCCAGGTCCGAGGGTTATAGGGAAAGTCCTAGCCGGACAGGTTACAGAGTCCTACACAGTATACAATCATTATAATGTGTTGCACTTCAAGGCTCCAGGTACGTCGGTGACTCAACCGTAGCCTTCCTTTATCCGGCATGGGCCTCCCTTCTGGATCCATCTAATTGGGCCGCCCAGCAGGCCATGGGCCATGCTACCAACTGTGGGCCAACCGGGTTATCCGGATAAGAGACATGCTATAAGAATACCCATATAGCATATCTCCAACACCACGAGGGGGTAGTAGGCCACACTGTAGGCACACTTGTGTAGCTGGATCATCACGAAAGACTAGTTAGGTGTGGTTTTGCCTCCGGACAAATTTTGGTCAAAATTGACAAAACTTGGCTAAATTTGCACTGCACACGCTAGAAATGATGCTCCTGTATTTTTTTAAATCAAACCTAGGTCGAGGGTGCCATGTTTCCACATAGATCTAATCTCACGTCATCAAGATCCAACCCTTATGCATCCTTACTAGACGCCGAGATTTTGACCTAAATTTGACCGGGCCACCAAAAATTCATAAATTATCGAAACTTCCTTAAACCTTGGCCTCCCACCTATGCTTGCTCCCTGTTTGCCATGGAAAATACTAAACATGGGTAACATGAAAGATTTCAAGCATCTACTGTCCTAGGGTACCTTCTGTAGCACCCCGGGAAAATCCACTACTAGAAAATCGCGGTTGTTTGTATGTTGCGCATCATCATGACATCATCATGCATGTGTTTGACTAAACCTATTCCCCAAAAGCCTATATTGTTTTCTAATTATCCCCTTCTTTATTTCAAATTGAAATCTCGGTCTTCCCGAATATTTTGTTTTGTCTAAAATTATTTATAAAAGGCCTCATAAATAAAATAGAAAAAAATATTAAACATCAATATTTTGTTCGAGGAAGGCAGCCCGGCCCGGAGCCAGGCCACCTACCACCCGGCAGGCCCAGCCCATACCGTCTAGACCAAACCCTAGTTTTTCTCACCTAAACCCTAACCCTAATCTCCCAGACCACCCAACCCTAGCTACCATTCCACACCCCTGTAGCCGTCGCCGCCAGACGCAGCGCACGCCACACACACCCGCCCCAATCCCCACCTCCTCCCGCGTCTGGCCCCACCCCGGGCCCCACTCCTACCACTCGACCCCGTGCGGCCCGTTCCCTACCCCGACCCCCTTCTTCCTCCCTGATTGAATCCCCGCCGCCAGTGCCTCCTGGGCCCGAGCGACCACCGGCGCCCTCCCCGGCATCGTCCCTCTCCTCACCTGCCTCTACGCCCCTCTCTCCGACCGCCGTCCGCCGTCCGCGTCCGTCGCGCACCCTTCAAGCGCTCGGCCACCACCTCTCCTCCCCCTGGAGCCGAGCGCCTCCTTGGCAGCAAGCAATGCGTCCCCGGCCGCCGTCTTCCTCCCCTCCGGCGCCCTCTACAGCACCCCCCCCCCCCCCCCCCGCGAGTTGTCGCCGACCCGCCGCCGCTGTCGGCCTAGTGGGCTCCTTCACCCCGCCGACCGTGGGCCCTCGCCTCCAGCGCCACCCGTCCTGAGCTTCCTCACCTCCCCGTGTCTGCAGCCGCCGCCGCTGCACCTCGGTCGCCTCCACCTGCGTGTAGGGCCGCCGCGCCCTCCCTCTAGAGCTCGCCACCGATCCCGTGCCGGTGGCCACCACCAAGCTCTGTATCGGTCTCCGCGAGCCCAACGTCCCTCTGGACGCTGTCCTGCAAGCTTACCGGGCCCGAGCGCTGCCCTCCTCTCGAGCGTGCCGCTGTCGTCTTCCTTCTGTCGCCGCGTCGTCTCCCTCTGCCGTCCATGCTCGGCACCTGCGGCCCGTCTTCATCGCATTCCTTTTTTTTCATCGCTACCAAATCTTCTGCGAGCCGCCGACGGTAGCCTCCACCCTTATGTCTCCAGCCTCCCGTCCTCTGCCTCTCGGCAACCACGAACAAGGCATGGACAAGTTGGTTTCCCTGCCGTTGTGGTGCTGCTCAAACTGAAGGCGAACACTCGTGTTGGTGGCATGTGTGTGTTGCTGAAAATCCTCGAGCTACTCGTGTCGATGCAAGATCGTCGCAGGTTCAACCGAGTCCAACATCGACACCCGAGAACTTCCTCCCGGAACGCCAAGATCTACTTCTCGGAAATCCAAAGACCGATCCCCGAACCCAAACTCTCGGAACCCCAAGATCGCCGAGACCCATCCATGTGTGACCCCGATCCAAGCCCTTATTTTTATTATTATTTAATGATATATACTTGTTAGATTTAAATTGTCATACTTGCATACATATCATGTGGTTTGGGGGCCTTCCGCCGATTCACCTCATAATTAAATATGGAGACCATATGCGGGTGAATCTAGTCTAATAGTGGTCCCATTTAAATTTGTGTAGCGAACCGGTGCTATACTTTTGCCTTGATAAGACAACATTTAAATTGCGGTTATCTAAATAACTTGAACCATCTAAATAATTGTCGGGACCCCGGTTCCGCTTAATGTGGCCTAATTGCATCGCATCCTTGCCATGCCATACATCATACATGCATCATGCCCGATCTTCTGTCATAGTATTAAATAGTGCATCCGGTGTTTGTGCTAGTGTTTTGCTTCTTCACGGACTAGGCCGATGAGTTGATGCGAGTGTCGATCTGATCTTTGGATGAACTTCGACAATGTTTCCAGGCGAGCATTCTCCCCCTTTCTACCTATTTTACCTTTATAGTCTTTATTCCTTCCTGTTAATCTATTGCTATCTGTGTTGCGATGCTCTAGTTTTCGTACCCGTGATATCCCTTGCAGCCTTATATTACCTTGGACACATCCTATTACCTGTTGCTTGGTAGATAGTTGGACTTGCGTGTCGTAGTCGCTTGCTCAAGTGTTGTTGCGTGTCGTCAAGTACCACAGTTGTTGGAAGAGTCATATGCTTTATGTTGGAGTTGATCATGACTTTAATTACCGTTTAATAACTAAAATTGAAGTAAGTAAATAATGCAGAGGCACAGGTGGGCAATAGATGTTATTTGGTTTTTAACCGTCCACTTGTGTCCCGTAGGACCCCGAGTACTTGATACCTGTTCTTTGAATATTCGCACTATCCGCATGTGGGACCATGAATCCCCCTAGCCAGAGCTTGAGTCATATTTATTTCTTGGGGCCACAAAGTAGTTTGGGGCTTTATTACTATCATGTACTTATGCCATGCCTTACAGCTTTATTTACGATTGCGCGTGGAGCGCCTGTACTGTTTAGGAACAAATGTGGAATGTTTTCGCGGTATCGACAAGCCTAGTCACACTTTCGGGTTCCCGGTCGCTTACAGCCATTGGCACAAACCTCTGGGTCCGTCTCGGAGCCGGCCAACTTCGTCGCGGGTAGCTTGGTGGGGTGGCCCCCTGAAATTTATATGAATCTTGCAATTGCTCTGTCGTGATGCCTCGTTGGGTTTTTATTGGTTTTTCTCGAGGTTGATCGTGCGTGTGTTGCTATTTGTGCCCCCTGTAGGGTAAAACTTTCTGAAAGCCGTGTCCGCGGTTATGGACGACTTGGAGCACAGTATCTCGATCATAGACAACTATAACTAAAGTAGTGCTATAAATTTGACTTTATAATGACTAGTAATCAGCTTCACTATAATGGAATGGCTAAATAAAAGTGCCAACAATTGCTTGTTTGGGTTGTCACCTATTACCATTGTATCTGACTAGTAAGTATTGCAACTACAACGGAATGGCTAAATAAAATTACCAACAACTGATGGGTTTTGGGATGCCTCATGCTATATGTATCTGACTAGTAAGTACTACCACTACAACGGAATGGTTAACTAAAAGTGCCCACTGCTTATTATATCAGGATGACTATCTAGACCTGACTAGTAATTGCTGCAACGATAACTGAATAATTAAAACTGCCAACTTTGTGAGTTCCTCGGTTGACTTCCTCGTTTGGTCTCAAGGGGGAAATACCAGGATGGGTATGCTTGATGATAGTTTCAGGTTGGATCCGAATAGGTATTTCTTATCCCTATCTGATAGCCGCCAGTTGTATTGAGTCTCTATAGGTTGTTTAGTGCATGCTGCGCTGCCGCTTCAGTCCACCATACCTATGTAGGCGAGGACCGCCGAATTCTAGTCTCGCCGTGTACTGGCCTCAGTACTGACCGCTCTCTTTTTCCTTTGCCCTTTGTCGGCACCCCTTTTGTTTAAGCAGGTTTTGAGATCGACGTCGTTAGCAGGGTTACCCTTCCGGCTTGGCCTGGGCAGGGTTATGGACGCCATTGGTTATTCTTCAGGGCTCTTAGCTCAATTTGCATCTTGTCCGTACTCGGACGCTGTATCGTTTTCAAGGTGATTTGGACCTTTGTACTGTATATCTGTATTCTTGACTCTTTGAGTCGTTGTTATATATATGTGTTCTGTGGGTTCCATAATGGACTATTGTGTAATGATATTACTTCGTTTTCCACCCGCACGAAAGTGCCTGGTGGGCACCTTTGAATCGTTTCTATGCGGGTTTGGCGGGAATCGCTAAAACTTGCATAGGGCCGATTCTGAGGGTGTTACACCTTCGGAGTGGAATGTTGATGGCCTACTAGGGAGAAGAGCAAGGTGGTGACCATGCCCACCGCAAACTATGCCGGAACAACCTCAAATTTGGCAGAGATATGTTTCTTGGCATGGAAAACTATTTTGTGACGTTTTTTCGCTCTATTAGAAAAAATGGCTTTTTTCATTTTAAATCACAAAAGCCGATGTTTTTCTCTGATTCATGTACTACAATGTCAATCCAGGTATGAGAAACAGCACCACGAGGGGGTAGTAGGCCACACTGTAGGCACACTTGCGCAGCTGGATCATCGCGAAAGACTAGTTAGGTGTGGTTTGGCCTCCGGTCAAAGTTTGGTCAAAATTGACAAAACTTGGCTAAACTTGCACTTCACACGCTTGAAATAATGCTCCTGTATTTTTTTAAAAATCAAACCTAGGTCCAGGGTGCCATGTTTCCACATGGATCTAATCTCACGTCATCAAGATCCATCCTCTATGCATCCTTACCAAACGCCGATATTTTGACCTAAATTTGACTCGGCCACCAAAAATTCATAAATTATCGAAACTTCCTAAAACCTTGGCCTCTGATGCAATCAGATCACTTTAGAGACTCATTGGGAGACCCCAAGAGGAATATATGATAGGCACAGCAGCAAGTCTTCCCTTAGAAAGAAACCAAGGTTATCAAACCAGTAGGAGGAAGGAAACGACCCAAAGGTTTTGCTAGCAACTTGGAAACCTACACAACACAAACTCAAGACTTTGCCCCAATGAACAGTGAGGTTGTCAATCTCACCGGTTTGCTGAAAGCAAAGGATTAACTGTATGGTGTGGAAGGTAATAGTGGTTTGCAGAAAGTAAACAAGAACAGTGGAAGATGTATCAATGGCAAAGATTGGATCGGGGTCCATAGTTCACTAGAGGTGTTCTCCTTAAGATAAACAACATGACATGCTGGGTAAAAAAATTACAGCAGGGCAATTGACAGGACAGAGCAAGGCATAAGAATGCAATACTAGACATTCATGATCCTATAAGATTTGATTGGGCAATACAACAAGATACATAGACCGCCATCCAACTGCATCTATGACTAGTAATCCACCATCAGGTTATCATACGAACCCCCTCTAGTATTAAGTTGCAAGCAATGGATAACTGCTTTAAGCAAAGTGTGTAAGGTAAATAATCCACTTGTTCCATGAACAAGAGATCGTTGTTTTCTCCCTAGTAGAAACATCACATATACAACCTTAGATATTTTTGTCACTTCCCCAGATTAAATAGAGGCATGAACCCACTATCGAGCATAAATACTCCCTCTTGGAGTCACTAGCATCTACTTGGCCAAGATAGCTACTAGAAACAGAGAGCATGCAAGATCACAAATAACACAGACATGATAGAATCAATGAGATAGAACCATTAATCAATCTGACATAGTAATCTCAATATCCATCGGATCCCCACAAACACAACATGCATGATTACAAATAGATGATCTTGATCATGAACGGAGCTCACAAGATCTAAACATGGTAGCACAAAGGAGGAGAAACAACCATCTAGCTACTACTCCCTCCGTTTGGAAATATAAGATGTTTTAGGTTTGTGAATAAGATGTATTTATACACATTTTAGTGTCTAGATTCATTTGAACCTATACACTAAAACATGTCTAGATACATCTCCTTCACAAACCTAAAACATCTTATATTTCTAAACGGATGGAGTACATGGACCCGTAGTCCAAGGTGGAACTACTCACGCTTCATACCGGAGGCTGGCATGGTGATGAAGAAGGCCTCCAGGATGATCTTGAAGGGTTTTGCAGCATAGTAAATCAAAAAAATTCTACGGATGCGAACGGGAAAGCCAAGATCTAATCTAGGAGATGTAAACAACGAGGGGGGATAGATGAGATATTCATACCCTTGAAGATTCGCACAGCGGAACATTCGACGGAACGTGGTTGATGTAGTCGTACTAGCCTTCTCCTCCTCGCGATCCGATCCGATCCAACACCGCAAGTGGCGATGCCTCCGAGAGATGCACACGTACGGCACCTCGACTTCTCCTCCTTCCTCGGTCCAGCAATTGGGGTGGAGAGATAGATTGGATCTACAACACGACGGCGTGGTGCAAAGGTGGAGAGTTTCTGCGGTAGGGCTTCGCCTATGCGTAGTCGGGAGAGAGAGAGAGGAGGGCAGCAACTAGGCGGCTAGGGTTTTAGGAGGGGTGGGGGAGGGTGCGCCCCTGCCCTCTTTATATAGAGGGCTGGCCGGCTGCCCCCTTGCCCCTCCTCCAAGCCTAGGGCCGGCGGCCACATGGGAGGAGTGGGGGGCAAGTTCCCCCCCCCCCTTCTAGAAGCTCTCCCTAGGGTTTCCCCTAGGGCTTGGCCGGCTGGGCCTATGGGGCCTTGTGCCCCTAGCCCAATGCGGCCAGGGAACTCCCTCATAGGCCCACACCCCCTCCCGACAAGTGGGGCCACGTTGGTCCCACTCCGGAAGGTTCTAGAAGCTCCCAGTACAATACCGAACAATCCGAAACAATTCCGAAATCCAAAAACTGCTTTCCCTTATATGAATCTTATTCTCCAGACCATTCCGGAACCTCTCGTGACGTCCTGGATATCATCCGAGACTCCGAACAAAAACTCATAAACCAATTATCCATTCTATCCTAGCGTCGAGACACGTTAAGTGTGTGACCCTACGGGTTCGAGAATATGCAGACATGATCTTCTATCAATAATCAACAGCGGGGTCTGGAAACCCATATTGACTCCCACATATTCATCGATGATCATATCGGATGAACCACGATGCCAGGATTCAATTAATCCCATATATATTCCCTTCGTCACGCGATATTTTTACTTGCCCGAGATTCGATCGTCGGTATCGGCATACCTAGTTCAATCTCGTTCACAACAAGTACTTTTACTCGTTCTGTAATCCGATATCACTTTGTGATTAACTCCTTAACCACGTGCTTGCAAGAGGTGTTGATATCGATTACCGAGTGGGCCCGAAGTATATCTCTCCGACTTGGGAGGGACAAATCCCATCTCGATACATACAACCCAACAAGTACTTTCCGATCACCTGAGAGACACCTTTATGATCACCCTCTCATAGGATGACGTTTGATGACCTCAAAGCTTTCTTCCGATACCAGGGAGTTGCATTATCTCATGGTCTAAGGAATACAATATTTGACATAAGAAAAAGCTTCGCAAAGATGATCACGATGACACGATCTAATTGCTCTGCTTGATTTGGGTCTGTCCATCATATCATTCTCCCAATGACATGATCTCATTATTAATTGAAAACTCATGTCTATGGTTAGGAAACCTTAACCATAATTAATCAATGAGCTAGTCCATAGAGGCATACTAGGGACACGGTGTTGTTCATAAACCACACAAGTATCAAAGTTTCCGCTTAATACAATTCTAGCATGGAATATAAACTTTATCTTGAACAAGAATTATAATAATAACATCTTTATTATTGCCTCTAGGGCATAATTCCAACAGTCGCCCACTTGCACTAGAGTCAATAATCTAGTTTACATCTGGCAACAATCTAACACCCATGGCACTAAGGTGCTGATCATGTTTTGCTCGTGGAAGAGGTTTAGTCAACGGATCTGCGACATTCAGATCTGTATGTACTTTGCTAATGTTCAGATCTCCATCTGTTATATAATCTCGAATTATATGAAACTTGCGGTTGATGTGCTTGGTCTTTGGATGATATATTGGTTCCTTAGCCAGTGCTATGGCGCCAGTGTTGTCACACAATATCTCTAGTGGGTCCAAGGCACTTGGAACCACACCAAGCTCAGTGATGAAGTTCCTGATCCAAACTCCTTCACTTGACGCTTCTGCAGCAGCCATGTATTCCGCTTCGACTGTAGATCCCGCGATCACGCTTTGCTTGCAGCTTCTCCAGCTCACAGCTCCTCCATTCAAAATATAAACGTATCCTGTCTGAGATTTAGAATCATCCTTGTCGGTGTCGGAACTAGCGTCGACGTAACCTTTTACAACGAGCTGTTCATCACCTCCATAGACTAAGAACATTTCTTTAGTCCTATTTAAATACTTTAGGATGTTCTTCACGGCTGTCCAGTGTTCCACTCCTGGATCACTTTGGTATCTGCTTGTCAAACTAAGAGCATTGGACACATCCGGTCTAGTACACAGCATGGCATACATGATAGAACCTATGGCCGAGGCATAAGGCACTTTGCCCATAGCTTCTCTATCGTTTATCGTAGCTGGACACTGATCCTTGCTCAATATCTTACCTGACAACATAGGCACTGAACCTTTCTTTGCCTTATCCATTCTGAACCTTTTCAGAACTTTGTCTAGGTATGTACTTTGGCTTAAAGCTATCAGGCGTCTTTGTCTATCTCTATAGATTTTGATGCCCAATATATAAGCAGCTTCCCCTAGGTCTTTCATTGAAAAACATTTGTTCAAATAACTCTTCACATCGTTAAGCATGTCAATGTCATTTCCAATAATCAATATGTCATCCACATATAGTACCAAAAATGTCATTGAGCTCCCACTCACTTTCTTGTAGATACAAGCTTCGTAACAATTTGGAACAAATCCAAAGCTCTTGATCACTTGATCAAAACAAAGGTTCCAACTCCGAGATGCTTGCTTCAGCCCATAAATGGAACGCTGAAGTTTGCACACCTTATCAGCATCCTTAGGATCGACAAAACCTTCGGGTTGCATCATATACAACTCTTCATCAATGTTGCCATTGAGGAACGCAGTCTTGACATCCATCTA
Organism: Avena sativa; assembly: GCA_916181665.1. Classification (NCBI taxonomy): domain Eukaryota; kingdom Viridiplantae; phylum Streptophyta; class Magnoliopsida; order Poales; family Poaceae; genus Avena; species Avena sativa. The sequence continues at coordinate 435,684,891 of OV702280.1, forward strand.
CCATATCTCATAATCATGAAACACAGCAATTGCTAATAAAATCCGAATGGACATAAACATCGCTACGGGAGAGAAAGTCTCATCGTAGTCAACACCTTGAACTTGTCGAAAACCTTTCGTGACAAGTCGAGCTTTATAGACAGTAACATTACCATCCGCGTCCGTATTCTTCTTGAAAATCCATTTGCACTCAACGGCCTTTCGGTCGCTAGGAGGGTCCACCAAAGTCCATACTTGGTTTTCGCTCATGGATCCCAATTCGGATTTCATGGCCTCTAGCCATTTCTCAGAGTCTGGGCTCATCATTGCTTCCTCATAGTTCCCAGGTTCACTGTTGTCTACTAACAAGACAGTTAAGACAGGGTTGCCGTACCACTCAGGAGGGGCACGTGACCTTGTCGACCTGCGACGTTCAGTAGTAGCATCGTCCGAAGCTTCATGATCCTTGTCATTAGCTTCCTCTATTGTTGGTGCAGACGGCACTGGAACAATTTCAGGTGCTACGCTACTCTCCAACTCAAGAGAAGGTTCAATAACCTCATCTAGCTCTACTTTCCTCCCACTCACTTCTTTCGAGAGAAACTCCTTCTCAAGAAAGGATCCTTTATTTGCGACAAACACTTTGCCTTCGGATCTGTGATAGAAGGTATACCCAATCGTTTCCTTAGGGTATCCTATGAAGACGCATTTCTCCGCTTTGGGTTCGAGCTTGTCCGGCATCAACTTCTTGACGTAAGCTTCGCATCCCCAAACTTTAAGAAACGACAACTTAGGTTTAGCACCAAACCACAGTTCATACGGTGTCGTCTCAACGGATTTAGATGGTGCCCTATTTAAAGTGAATGCAGCGGTTTCTAATGCATAACCCCAAAATGGTAACGGCAAATCTGTAAGAGACATCATTGATCGCACCATATCTAATAGAGTTCGATTCCGGCGTTCAGACACACCATTGCGTTGTGGTGTTCCGGGTGGCGTCAGTTGCGAAACGATTCCGCTTGCTTTAATATGCGTGAGAAAATCATAACTCAAATATTCACCTCCACGATCGGATCGTAGAAACTTAATTTTCTTGTTACGATGGTTTTCCACTTCGTTCTGAAATTCTTTGAACTTTTCATATGTTTCAGATTTATGTTTCATTAAATAGATATACCCATATCTACTTAAGTCATCAGTAAAAGTGAGAAAATAGCAATGACCACCGCGCGTCGAAACACTCATTGGTCCGCATACATCGGTATGTATGATTTCCAACAAGTCCGTTGCTCGCTCCATTATTCCGGAGAACGGGGTTTTGATCATCTTGCCCATGAGGCATGGTTCGCACGTGTCAAATGATTCAAAATCAAGAGACTCCAAAAGTCCATCAGAATGGAGTTTCTTCATGCGTTTTACACCAATATGACCTAGACGGCAGTGCCACAAATAAGTCGTATTATCACTATCTATCTTGCATCTCTTAGCCTCAATGTTATGGATGTGTGTTTCATTGCTTTCGAGATTAGGAAGAAATAAACCATTCATAGCAGGTGCATGACCATAAAAGATGTTACTCATATAAATAGAACAACCATTATTCTCCGATTTAAATGAATAACCGTCTTGCAATAAACACGATCCAGATATGATGTTCATGCTCAACGCAGGCACATAATAACATTTATTATGGTTTAAAACTAATCCCGAAGGTAAAACTAAGGAGAGCGTGCCGACGGCCATCACATCAACTCTTGATCCGTTGCCAACATGCATCGTCACCTCATCCCTTGCTAGCCGCCGTCTATTTCGTAGCTCCTGTTTCGAGTTACAAATATTAGCAACTGAACCAGTATCAAATACCCAGGCACTACAACGAGGGCTAGTAAGGAAAACATCAATAACATGTATATCAAATATACCTTTGATGGTGCCAGCCTTCTTGTCCGCTAAGTACTTCGGACAGTTGCGCTTCCAGTGACCCTTGTCCTTGCAATAGAAGCACTCAGTGTCTGGCTTAGGTCCAGACTTGAGCTTCTTCTCTGCAGGGGCAACGCGCTTGCCGCTGCCCTTCTTGAAGGACTTCTTTGCACCCTTACCTTTCTTAAAGCTGGGGGGCTTGTTGACCATCAACACATGATTATCTTTCTTGATGTCCACCTCCGCAGCTTTCAGCTTAGCGAAGAGCTCGGTGATCGTATCAGTGGAACCAATTTGATTATGAGTAACTACAAAACCTTTGTAGCTAGGAGGGAGTGATTGCAGAACTCTGTCAATATTGAGCTCCTCTGGAATCTTGTAGTCCAGTTGCTCAAGGCGTTGAGTGTAGCCCGACATCTTAATGGCGTGCTCACTAACGGAACTCCCTTCCTCCATCTTGCAGTTAAAGAATTTCTCAGAGATCTCATGTCTCTCAGAACGGGCCTGAGTCTGAAACATAGTTTTCAGTTCCTCAAGAATCTCAAAGGGCCCGGGGAACTCCTCAAAATGATTTTGACGGTCTGATTCCATAGCAAACAACATGGTGCTCTTAATCACACCATAATCATCCTTGCGCGACTGATAAACAGCTTTCTCATCAGCCGGCGCATCTATAGCAGGGGCGTCACCTAGCGCTTTCTCAAGGACATAATACTTTTGTCCGCCAGAGAGAATGATTCTCAGATTGCGGAACCAGTTGGTGAAGTTAGACCCATTGTTATTAAGCTTTTCTTTCTCAGCAAAAACGTTGAAGTTGAAGTTGGACTTAGCCATTTGATCTACAAAATTTGCAAGTACAATTTAGACTATGTTCATGATAACTAGTTCAACTTAATCAAATTTCTAGATGAACTCCCACTAAATTCAACATCCCTCAAGTTGTTTAGTGAACATGATCCAAATTCACCACACCTAATCCGATCTTCACGAGAAGAGATGTGGTTTCAATGGTGGACAACAAAGTGTCGATCATATCATTCATATGACTCATGCTTAACCCTTCGGTTCGTGTGTTCCGAGGCCATGTCTGTACATGCTAGGCTCATCAAGTCAAACCCAAGTATTTCCGCGTGTGCAAAACTGGCTTGCACCCGTTGTATGTGAACGTAGAGTTTATAGCACCCGATCATCATGTGATGCTTGAACACGACGAACTTTCGCAACGGTGCATACATGGGGGGAACACAGTTTTATCTTGATCTTTAAGTGAGGAATCATCTTATAATGCTACCTTCGTGATCTAAGCATAATAAGATACATAAAAGGATAAACATCACATGCATATAATTTTATGTGACATGGTATAGCCAATCTCCGCGCAACGATCTCCATCTTGTGCGTGCCAGCATGATCTCCATCACTCCACCATGATTGTCTCCACCACGAATAGCAACTACAACTATTGCTAACTACTTAGCGATAAAGCAAAGCTATTACATGGCGTATAAGAAGTTGACACAGGTCATACACAATTATAAATACAACCATATGGCTCATGCCGGTAGTTTACTCATCGACATGCAAGTCGTGAAACATTAAAAAACATGATCATTGCATACAACATACACATCACATCTTGGGCCATACCATATCACAAAACACTCCCTGTAAAAACAAGTTAGACGCCTCTACTTTGTTGTTGCATGTTTTACGTGTCTTATGGGAGTAACAAGCTAAGAACGATTCTTACCTACGGAAATCCACAACGGTGATATTATGGTTGCCAACATCCGGTGTAAATCCGATGATAACTATAGTGAGAGAAACTGGAATCCACCAGCCGCATGTGTGGAACAAGCCACACGTCAAGTGCGGAGCCGGTCTCGCGAACGAGGTCGCGTAAAGTTGGCCTGTATCGCTTCGATCTCATTATCCCGCGTCATAAGAAGTACACAAACAAGAGGATTGCAACAAAAAACATCAACGCCCGCAACAAGCAAGTTGCGTTCTACTCGTGAAACACATCTACACATAGATCTAGCTCTGATACCACTGAAGGGTTTCGCAGCATAGTAAATAAAAAAATTCTACGGATGCGAACGGGAAAGCCAAGATCTAATCTAGGAGATGCAAACAACGAGGGGGGATAGATGAGATCTTCATACCCTTGAAGATTCACACAGAGGAACGTTTGACGAAACGTGGTTGATGTAGTCGTACTAGCCTTCTCCTCCTCGCGATCCGATCCGATCCAACACCGCAAGTGGCGATGCCTTCGAGAGATGCACACGTACGGCACCTCGACGTATCCTCCTTCCTCGGTCTAGCAAGTGGGGTGGAGAGATAGATTGGATCTACAACCAGTGGCGAAGGACGAAAAAAAATGAGGTCGGGCGAACTACAAAGTATATAAAAAGATTGATACAGAAATCCAAAATTGTGTAGTCATATTAATACTTTATATGATCTTAAGCATAATAACTTGGTACAATGGTAATTACAACTTATTTAAATAGAAGTATAACCTTCAAACATACCGATAATGAAGCGTTAATGTCATTTGGAAGTCCCGGGCAATGGCAAAGCTCTACCTTCTTTTTGAAAATCTTTTTTAATTTCACCAAGATCAAGACTTTTAAATATTCCTCGCTCAATGTAGCACACCATCAAATCATTAAGCCAACCATCAGACATCTTGTTGCGTAACTCGGTTTTGATGATCTTCATAGCTAAGAATGCCCTTTCAACTGTTGTCGTTGCCACCGGTAAAAGCAATGCCAACTCAATGAGACGGTAAACAGTAGGAAACATGATATGTCTTTGAAGTTCAACCATCTTTTTAGCTAGGCCTTCAATATCAAGACAAACTCTGAAATCTTCAGTTCTCCTCATATGAATAATGAATAGCTCGAGAGCATCTTGTATATGTTCACGCTCGTAATCAGAGAAATCCTCATGGTAAATCACTGTAAGACGAGCAAGCTTTTTCACATTGAACCTAGCAAATGAGTCTCTTGGATCAAGACAAGAGAAGTTTTGAACAACCTCCGAAGATATCTCATTAAAGCGATGATCAAACTCAGTGATAATAGAGTCTATGGCAGCATTGTTGGAGATATGCCCAAGAGGCAATAATAAAGTGGTTATTATCATATCTTCATACTTATGATAAATGTTTACATACCATGCTATAATTGTATTAACAGGAAACATTAATACTTGTGTGATTTGTAAACATAAAAGAGTCCCTAGAAAAGCCTCTTGTTAAACTAGCTTGTTGGTTAATATATGATCATGGTTTCCTGGTCATGAACATAGAGATGTTATTAACAACAGGGTCATATCATTAGGAGAATGATGTGATGGACATACTCCTATAGATAAGCGTAGCATAAAGATCAAGTCATTTAATATAGTTCATTTGCTATATGCTTTCTGATACATAGTAACCTAATTCCTTCGACCATGAGATCATATTAATCACCATCACCGGAAGGATGCTTTGATGACATCAAACACCACACCGTAACAGGGTGGCTATAAAGGTGGCATTGAGTGTTTGGAAAGTATGGGTTGAGGCACATGGATCAAGAGTGGGATTTATCCATCCATATGACGGATAGATATACTCTGGGCCCTCTCGGTGGAATGTCATCCAATTAGCTTGCAAGCATGTGACTGGCTCACAAGGGATCACATATCACGGGAACGAGAAAAGAGTACTTATCGGTAACGAGGTTGAACTAGGTATGCGGAGATACCGACGATCAAAACCTCGGATAAGTAAACTATCGTGAGACAAAGGGAAATTGGTATCGTATGTAAGTGGTTCATTCGATCGCAAAGTAATCGTAGAAATATGTGGGATCCATATGAATTTCCAGATTCCTCTATTGGTTATTGATCGGAGAAGTGTCTCGATCATGTCCGCATAATTCACGAACCGTAGGGAGACACACTTAAGGATTCGATGTTGTTGAGTAGTTATGGAATGATGAGTAAGAGACCGAATGTTGTTCGGAGTCTCGGATGGGATCCGGGATATCACGAGGAGATCCGGAATGGTCCGGAGAATAAGATTCATATAAGGAAAGTCCTGTTTCGGGGTTGGAGAATGGTTCCGGTGTTTTCATCGGGAATGTTCTAGAAAGTTCCGGAATGTCCGGCACTCCGGAGGGGAAGGGTACATGAATGTGTCATTGCAAGTTGGAATGATTGCATCATGTACTGGGTGTCATCGCTGTACAAAATAAAGGGTTTAATCAAATCCTAGTTTGAAAAGTCAAACGCCAATTTGAAAAGTCAAACGGCTATTTTGGAAAGTGGAGAAGAAGTGGGAAACCGAGTTGGGGAGGAGTTCCTCCTCCACCGCCGGCCCACTAGGGATCCGAGTTGGGGAGGGAATCCCTCCCCTTGGCTGGCGCCTCCCTCCACCTATATAAGGAGGGGCAGGGCTCCCCTCCTAGACACACAAGTTGCCTCCCTCTAAACCTAAACCCTAGCCACAGCCTAGGGATTTCTCCCAAGCCGCCGAGTTAGAGCTTCTAATTGACCTAGCCGCTGGTTTAGCCCCTTCTAATTGGTGTTTCTAAACCCTAGATCACCAAGGCTCTCTCATAGTCCACCATACTCGCTCCGGCTTAAGGCGAAGCCCTGCGAGATCTCCCCTCTACTTCCGGTACCACGTCGTCGTGCTGCCGGAATCGCGAGGAGAGTGCTACAACCTCCGCTGCCTGCTGGAACAAGGTAGAGGAAGGTCTTCGTCGAGTACCGAACGTGTGACCGACTGTGGAAGCGCTGCCGGAACGCAGCGCCGGAAGGATCGTTTGCGCGATCTTGAGATCGGGAGTGTACGACTACATCATCCACGAGAATCTGCTCTCGTTAACCGCTTTGGATCTTCGAGGGTTAGTACTCTATTGACTCGTTGCTACAATCTAGTAGATAGATCTTGGCTTGATCATAGATTAGATCTTGATTGTGTGTTCATGCGGTAGAAATTTTTTGTTTTCCATGCTACGAACCCCTACAGTGGTATCAGAGCCGTGTCTATATGTAGATCTGTTGCACGAGTAGAACACAATGGTCATTGTGGGCGTTGATGCTTTTGTTGACGATTGCTTCTTATGTACTTTGCATCTTGCGCGATGGTGGGATGAAGCGGCCCGGGCTAACCTTACATGACATCGTTCATGAGACTTTCTCCACGCTTGACATCCAACTTGTATTGCATAAGTGGCTTTGCGGGTGCCTGTTTTTCCCAACATAGTTAAGATTCAATTTACAACGGGTGATTGACAATACTAGTATCAATGTTGTGGTTCTTGTTCGTAAGTTAGAACGACACTTATTGAAAGCCCCAAACCACGTAAAACATGCAAAGAAAATTAGAGGCGTCTAACTTTGTTTTGCAGGGGTGTGTTGTGATGTGATATGGCCATGATTGTGATTATATATGATGTATGCAATGTTCCTTATTGTAAGTTGGCAACCGGCAGGAGCCATATAGTTGTCTTTAAATTCTGTTAAGACCCGCGTGTCTATTCAAAGTAGTTGTAATAGTTGAAACTGGTGGACGACAACCATGGAGCAGCATCATTGACCTTGATGCAATGCCGGTGATGATGGAGATCATGTTCGTGCTTGAAGATGGAGATCGGAAGCACAAAGAAGAAAGGCCATATCATATCACATATTATGAATTGCATGTGATGTTAATCCTTTTATGCATCTTGTATTGCTTAGTTAACGACGGTAGCATTATAAGATGATCCCTCAAGCACACAATTTCAAGGTTTTAAAGTGTTCATCCTTAGTAAGCACCGTTGCTAAAGCTCGTTGTTTCGAAGCACCACGTGATGATCGGGTGTGTTAGATTCTGCGAGTGTATACAACGTGAGCAAGCCAGATTTGCTCATGCGGAAGCTAAGGTTGATCTTGACGAGCCTAGCATGTACAGACATGGTCTCGGAACACGGATCACCGAAAGGTAAAGCATGAGTCATATAGTAGATATGATGAACATGTTGATGTTCGCCATTAAAGCTACATCAACTCTCGTGATGATCGGTTTTGATGTGGTGGATTTGGTTCGTGTGATCACTAAAACAATGTGAGGGATATTGTTTTGAGTGGGAGTTCAACGGCAATATGATTAAAAGTTGAACATTATTTATCATAAATTAAATCAAAGTGAATTTGCATAGTTGTTGTAGTCATTGGCATCCGTTTTACCACCTTGCGCTTAGTTTTAATTGAGATGATAGAACTATAGAATTCTGGTTAGTTACTTTACGAACTGGTATCGTATTGTTTTGAAGTGTTAATCTAAAGTTTAAAAGTCCTATTGCAAACTTTCAGTAAGTTCCGGTTACTCCATGAAGTTTAATAATTGGTATTAAAACTAGAGTGACAATTCCAAGAGTTAGTGTATGAGTATCATGTTTGTCTCCATGATTCTTGATATTCAAAGGATTGTCTTAATATCAAGGTTATCTAGGATCTGAAAGAGTTGTTTCAGAAACCATGATGTGTGGAAGATATTGTGATATCTGAAACGAAGTTTTGGTTGCAACATGATAGAGTATAATATGGCAAAAGTCATGTTCTCATATTTGATGAGAATTTGCAAAAGGTTGGAGACACTAGTTGTCCCAAATCCTCCAAAGTTTTTGAAGAGCAACATTATACTCATGATTCACCGTTATAAGCTAAAAGTAGCTTGATAATGGATGATTCCATGATAAGGGTGAATATTTGATGTAGGTAAAATGTTTACTACACCAAAAGATTACTAAAGAAAGGAATTTGAAAGAACACCAAACATTTGATGATGGTAATCTACTTCAAAGTGCAAGTCCAAAGACATTGGTATTTAACTATACACGCTTTGGACTATGTGTCATATGTATGACTCCACTATTGATGTTGATAGATTCTTTCAAACAGAAAGGAAATACTAAAAGAGAATCTCATAAATATATGGCAGAAAAGAAAAGACTAGAATTGTTTAGTTTAAGTATATAGATGATATACATGTTATGGCTATATTCTTCGCTTATTAAACAATGTGGTTCTTAAGTATTTGATACTGAATTTGTTGGTGTGAATCGTCATACGAAACAACACAATTCATGAACTACAATGGCCTAAGTAACTAGCAAAAGAATATGTGATGATGTTCATTGAGAACAAATAAAGGGTTATTGTGTTGCTCGTTAAACATCAAAGCTTGCCTTCAAGATTTGTTTTATCAGGTATTATGAGAACAAAAGGGTTGTTCAAATAATTGCTGTAATCCATAAAAGATGGATGATTCACAAATCTTGTTGGAGAAATCACATCCATAAAACTAGTGCTAAAAATGTCGAAAGACAAATTGATTGAAAGATCACTTAGGAAGTGACATCGCCGTTTAAATTATATTGGAAAGAAAACATGAAGAAACTCCATGTGGATGGAATTTTGGAGTCTTTTGATTTTTGATCAAATGACGCTTGTGAAACTTTCCTAGAGATAATTAAAACTTCGTTCATAGGCCAAAAGGGAACGAATGACTAGCTTATTGGAACTTGTACATATTGTTGTACGAAATCCATTATGTGTAGTCAAGAGCGATGGATTTCAACTTCATATGCTTTCTCCGAAAATTTGAGTGAATATATGAATATTTACTTAATAAGGATGAAGTGTGAAATATTTGAAAAGTTCAAAGATTTTCAAGATGAAGTGCAAAATCATTGTAACAAGAATATAAATAGTTTATGATAAGATCATAAAGAAAGATATTTGAGTTACAAGTTTAGCATAATACCTAAGATTTAAGGAATCGTTCCGTGGATTTGCATTTTCCCGAAACACCATAAGAGTATGGAGCGTTCGAGATATGTAATTAAACCTTGTTTGACATGGTAAGATCAAAGTTGTAAATCATAAAACTGCCATTATATTTTAAAGATTAGAAGCTTTAGAGACTATCGTTTTTCCACTGAAAAGAGCTCCATCATAATCCGTGGAAATGACACCATATAAATTTATGGTTTGGGATAAAACCCAAGTTGTCTTTTCTTAAACATTGGTATGCTATGCATAAGAAAGATGTTTGCAACCAAAATCAGATGAACCTGTCTTTGTATGTTATTTCGAATAACTGTTCCTCCATAACATTGGAGACAAAAATGTTTGTCGCTTAGAACGTCAAGTTTCTTAGAGAAGGAATTTTTCGTGAAAAGTTAAGTGGGAGGACAAAAGAACTTTGATAAGGTTAAAAGAACCTTAGCTATATGTGCAGAGTTGCGTAGCACCGAAAAGTGTTCTGGAGGCAGCGATAATGCTCATGGCTCACGTGCCTTAAAGGTTGTGGTCACGGAGATCTAAGTTCCTATTGAAACAAGTAGGTCGGGTAAACAATCAAATACCAAGATTTGAGAGTTAAAACATTATTTGACAATAATGATCCGACTACATGCAAAGAAGCGATGATGGGCCCTGACTCCGTCTAATGGCTTGAAGCCATAAAATCCTTGATAGTTCCATACACGAAAAATCAAGTTTTGAACTTGAAGGACCCTCAAGAAAGGTGTAAGACCTTACAGTTGTGTTTGGATCTATAAATAAATAGACATGGATGTTGCACATCTATGAAATAGTCGACATGTTGGGAAAGAGTTCACAACAATGTTCAAAGGTTGACTATGACAAGATCTGATCTTTCATAGCGATATTTAGTCTAGACGGATTAATATAGCAACCACTACATATAATTTTGGTATGTGGTAGTTGAATAAACAAAACAAGTTCTTCTAATAGAATTGTTACCTAGGACATGTGCATAACACGGTCCATAGGGTTTTGTTAATTCAAAGGATGCTAATAGCGTATGCAAACTTCAATGGTTGAAGTAAGCATAGCGGAGTTAGAATCTTCACTATGATGAAACTGTTAAAAGAGTTTAATTTCATCAGAGACAATGAAGATGCTTGCATTTGCAAGAAATTAAGTGGGAGCGCTAAGACATATTTCTAATACATTATGTGGAGGACACATTGTTGATTGGAAAATATGTATATTTTATTAACACATATTAAGAATTTCATCCTGATGAAAGACTTAGGCAAAAACCAAATATTTGGCATCAATAGACGCCAATATGGTTGTGCCAGAAGTACATAGATGAGATATTGAATGAGTTCAATATAGAAACTACAAGAAAGGTTCTTGTCGCACAGAAAGGATTGAATGAGTTCAATATTGATGATATATTCAAGTGTATTGACACTTGGTAAGTGAAACAAAGATTCAAGTATAGATTGATACTTGATGTATGAAATCACAAAGAGTATTTATATCAATCATACTATGATATGTACAAATCCAGATATGTCCTATGCTCTAAATGTTATGAGCATATACCAGAATGATTCATAAGATGATCATTGGACAATAGTAAGGATATTCTTATGATCTTTTGGAAGAACTAAGAATATATTGTTTGTAGAAGTGACAAATAGATGGTTAGTTCATTGTAAAAAGTACTACATTGATACTAGTTTTGTCACAAAGTACAAATTAAGTTTATCTCAATCTAAACTAAGGGTGGCACAATATAATGGAAAGTAAGTTCCATAATGGATTTGGATGAGTTCCAAAGTTAAGACATTGTGACAGATACTACAACAAAAGGCTAAGTATATGACTGCTATGATAGCAGCTAAAGAGGGCATTTGTGTCAAGTAGTTTGTTATCAAACTAGGTATAGTTCACAGCGGGATAATACTATGAAGATATATTGTACGACAATATTATCAACATGTTTTAACCCCAAAAGAACTAAAGGTCTCACCAAAGGACCAAATTTATACAAAGCCATCTCATTAGAGAATGAGTGATGCGTAGAGACGCAAAGACATGCAATTACACACGGACCTGGAAGTGTCAGATCCGGAGATCAGTTGACCACTAGCAATCGTGTACATACGACACCAGAAAGCCATAGGTGTTGAATACACAAAGGTTTGAAACTAGATTATTGACTCTAGTGCAAGTGGGAGACTGTTGGAGATATGCCCAAGAGGCAATAATAAAGTGGTTATTATCATATCTTCATACTTATGATAAATGTTTACATACCATGCTATAATTGTATTAACAGGAAACATTAATACTTGTGTGATTTGTAAACATAAAAGAGTCCCTAGAAAAGCCTCTTGTTAAACTAGCTTGTTGGTTAATATATGATTATGGTTTCCTGATCATGAACATAGAGATGTTATTAACAACAGGGTCATATCATTAGGAGAATGATGTGATGGACATACTCCTATAGATAAGCGTAGCATAAAGATCAAGTCATTTAATATAGTTCATTTTCTATATGCTTTCTGATACATAGTAACCTAATTCCTTTGACCATGAGATCATGTTAATCACCATCACCGGAAGGATGCTTTGATGACATCAAACACCACACCGCAACTGGGTGGCTATAAAGGTGGCATTGAGTGTTTGGAAAGTATGGGTTGAGGCACATGGATCAAGAGTGGGATTTGTCTATCCATATGACGGATAGATATACTCTGGGCCCTCTCGGTGGAATGTCATCCAATTAGCTTGCAAGCATGTGACTGGCTCACAAGGGATCACATATCACGGGAACGAGAAAAGAGTACTTATCGGTAACGAGGTTGAACTAGGTATGCAGAGATACCGACGATCAAAACCTCGGATAAGTAAACTATCGTGAGACAAAGGGAAATTGGTATCGTATGTAAGTGGTTCATTTGATCGCAAAGTAATCGTAGAAATATGTGGGAGCCATATGAATTTCCAGATTCCTCTATTGGTTATTGATCGGAGAAGTGTCTCGATCATGTCCGCATAATTCACGAACCGTAGGGAGACACACTTAAGGATTCGATGTTGTTGAGTAGTTATGGAATGATGAGTAAGAGACCGAATGTTGTTCGGAGTCTCGGATGGGATCCGGGATATCACGAGGAGATCCGGAATGGTCCGGAGAATAAGATTCATATAAGGAAAGTCCTGTTCCGGGGTTGGAGAATGGTTCCGGTGTTTTCATCGGGAATGTTCTAGAAGGTTCCGGAATGTCCGGCACTCCGGAGGGGAAGGGTACATGAATGTGTCATTGCAAGTTGGAATGATTGCATCATGTACTAGGTGTCATCGCTGTACAAAATAAAGGGTTTAATCAAATCCTAGTTTGAAAAGTCAAACGCCAATTTGAAAAGTCAAACGGCTATTTTGGAAAGTGGAGAAGAAGTGGGAAACCGAGTTGGGGAGGAGTTCCTCCTCCACCGCCGGCCCACTAGGGATCCGAGTTGGGGAGGGAATCCCTCCCCTTGGCCGGCGCCTCCCTCCACCTATATAAGGAGGGGCAGGGCTCCCCTCCTAGACACACAAGTTGCCTCCCTCTAAACCTAAACCCTATCCACAGCCTAGGGATTTTTCCCAAGCCGCCGAGTTAGAGCTTCTAATTGCCCTAGCCGCTGGTTTAGCCCCTTCTAATTGGTGTGTCTAAACCCTAGATCACCAAGGCTCTCTCATAGTCCACCATACTCGCTCCGGCTTAAGGCGAAGCCCTGCGAGATCTCCCCTCTACTTCCGGTACCATGTCGTCGTGCTGCCGGAATCGTGAGGAGAGTGATACAACCTCCGTTGCCTGCTGGAACAAGGGAGAGGAAGGTCTTCATCGAGTACCGAACGTGTGACCGACTGCGGAAGCGCTGCCGGAACGCAGCGCCGGAAGGATCGTCTGCGCGATCTTGAGATCGGGAGTGTACGACTACATCATCCACGAGAATCTGCTCTCGTTAACCGCTTTGGATCTTCGAGGGTTAGTACTCTATTGACTCGTTGCTACAATCTAGTAGATAGATCTTGGCTTGATCATAGATTAGATCTTGATTGTGTGTTCATGCGGTAGAAAATTTTTGTTTTCCATGCTACGAACCCCTACAAGCATAGAACGTGTCAACACGATAAAAATGATCAGTGGTGACCTGGAATTTCCCCCCTTTTCTTGTTTTACCCCATTTTGTTACCATGTACTTGGGATTGCTATCTCATTTTCAGTGCAAAATGATTTGATATCTTCCAAGAGTTGCTCCCAACCATTATTCCTCCAATTCACCAATCGTGTTCTCACATCTGTAACCAAAGACATTGCCTGAAATGATATAATTAAAAAGTTAAGATCAATAAAGTAAACATAGGGAGTACAACCATAAAATACTACCCATCACATACCTGAACAATATTCTGATCCTTCTTTTGTAATAGAAGAGATACATCATTTGTCATACGCAGCAGTTTTAACATCATCTTCATCATGAACACAAAGCTAAAAGTCTCCATTTTATGAACATAACCTCCTGCTTTAGTTGGATTACGAGAGTCATCCTCAACAATGCCCAAAACTTCTATCACTGCATCCCACATTGATTCAATGCGAGATAAGGTTGTGTAGTGAGAACCCCATCTTGTATCTCCAGGTCAGCATAAGGTTGTTTCCTGATTTCTCCCTCGTCCCGTGGGCATCTCTCCGCCCTTAATCTTAGCTAAAAGAATCTCTTTGTGCTTATCAAGCAATATATCCATCCTCTTGCAAGATGAACTACAGAGATTGGCAATCTCTTTCGCATCGTCAAAGAAATCCTCAAGAACTTTGCAACATCTTGATAAAGCAACAACTACCAACTGCAACTGGTGGGCAAAGCAATGAATGTAGAAAGCATACGGGTTCTCATTACGAATTAACTTCTGAAGGCCATTAAATTCTCCTCTCATATTAGATGCTCCATCATACCCTTGCCCTCGTAATCTTGCAATAAGTAGACCATGTTTGACAACAACCTCCAAAAGTGCCTTCTTTAAAGCCACAGATGTTGTGTTTGGGACATGCTTAATACACAAAAATCTTTCTATAATCGCTCCACTTTTGTTCACATACCTGCAATAATATGATACAGTTAGTTGGACTATACTACATTAAACAAAAGTAAACACATAATTACTTAACATACTTGAAGACATACCTCACAACCACAGCCATTTGTTCTTTGACCGAGATATCACGAGATTCATCAATAAGAACAGTGAAAAGACAACCATCCATCTCCTCTTTGATATATTTCGTGACTGCCTCCGCACAATGTTTGGAAAGTATTTTCTGAATATCTGAGGAAATCATCTTTGCATTTTTAGGACATGGCTCATCAAATGCAAGCTTCACTTCCCTATTCCTTTCTTTATACCAATCAAGCATTTCCAAAAAATTGCCTTTGTTCAAAGAAGAAGAGGACTCATTGTGTCCACGGAATGGTTCACCTTGCAATGCTAGATAACTTACAATTCCCAAAGAAGTATCAACGCGAGTTTCATACTTGACTAGGGAGTCTTTGATGTAAGTTATAACTTTGCTTTTCACACTTGCCCTTTGATTCTTAAAATCACCACAAGCTGTTCTTGAATTATTATGGATGCTACAAGACCCACCAACATGCTTACGGAATGCCGCCACCGCATTTTTCCAATGGTCATAACCCAATTTGGTGAAAACATCATAACCAAATTTGTCATCCATCCGATCATGTTTAAAAAGATAACAATAGAAGCAATATGCCCTATCCTTGTCCACACTATATTACAACCAATTAAAGTTCTTATACCATTGTGGCCGAAAGCTTCTAGCATCTCTATCTTTGGGAAAATTATGACAAGTTGGTTGAGTTGGACCCTTCTCTAGATACGCAAATATAACATCATCTCTAATATTGGGATGGAATCGATCAATTGGAATGCGAAGTCCTGGATCAAATTTGATGTCATCCAAACCAAAATGAGTAATACCTTGTTCTTGTTGAACATCGACATTCTCTTCAACAACAGCTTCGACCGTATCTCTAGTATCTTCTACCACTTGTTCGGCGGCTCTAGAATTTTCTGTCTCCTTTTCACTTCTTGTTCTTTCTCTTCATTTACCATAATATTACCACTCTCATGTGTGCTTGGCTTAGAGTTACTTCCACTAGAAATTGGCACAAAATATCTTGTGAGACCTGCAATTCATAATTCACAAATTAAAAATTCATCAAATAAGAACTAGTGTTCTACCAGATTGCAAAAATTCAGAAAAAATACCTTTTCCTCCCTTTGGTCCCTTTCCCTTTCTGTTCATCTTCAGTTTTACTCAATTGCTCTGCTTAGAATCAAATGCTGAAGTGTGGCCTCACCCTGCTGTGGATTACGGTTGAGAAGAGACACTACTGTCAATTACAATTCAGAATTTAAGAAGCCAATCGCGGTGGCCTACCTGCGTCGTTCGTTGGTGCCCTGCTGCTGTTGCGAGTGACCAGCTTCTGGGATAGGTTCAGCTACCTTCGATCAGGTGATCCGGCGGTCCGGCGGTCCGGCACCTGCACCTGGAGATCACGCCGCCGCGAGCGAGCGATTGCCTAGGTTTCTCTGATCAGGCGAATCGACGGGGACGCGAAAAGAACGGACGCACGGAGGACGGAGCAGTTCAAGTCTGGAACTCTGGAAGCCAACGAGTTGTGCGGCAGGCCCAAAGCCGTACGGCCCATCCGGCCAGAAAGTCAATGAATCGATCAGCTTTAGCACATATACACAGTACAGGTAAAAAAAATCGATCGCACGTCCGCGTCACAGATTTGCGTATACGTATAGGAAGAAAATCGTCGGGAGCCAAGGTAGGGCGGGCGCCATACCTCGCCCTACCGAGAGCCTCGCCGCTGTCTACAACACGACGGCGTGGTTCAAAGGTGGAGAGTTTTTGCGGCAGGGCTTCGCCTACGCGCAGTCACGAGAGAGAGAGAGAGAGAGAGAGAGGAGAGCAGCAACTAGGCGGCTAGGGTTTTAGGAGGTGTGGGGGGAGGGTGCGCCCCTGCCCTCTTTATATAGAGGGCTGGGAGGCTGCCCCCTTGCCCCTCCTCCAAGCCTAGGGCCGGCGGCCACATGGGAGGAGTGGGGGGCAAGTTTCCCCCCCCCCCTTCTAGAAGCTCTCCCTAGGGTTTCCCCTAGGGCTTGGCCGGCTGGGCCTATGGGGCCTTGTGCCCCTGGCCCAATGCGGCCAGGGCACTCCCGCGTAGGCCCACGCCCCCTCCCGACAAGTGGGGCCACGTTGGTCTCACTCCGGAAGGTTCTAGAAGCTTTCGGTACAATACCGAACAATCCGAAACAATTCCGAAATCCAAAAACTGCTTTCCCTTATATGAATCTTATTTTCCGGACCATTCCGGAACCTCTCGTGACGTCCTGGATCTCATCCGAGACTCCGAACAAAAACTCATAAACCAATTATCCATTCTATCCTAGCGTCGAGACACGTTAAGTGTGTGACCCTATGGGTTCGAGCATATGCAGACATGATCTTCTATCAATAATCAACAGCGGGGTCTAGAAACCCATATTGACTCCCACATATTCATCGATGATCATATCGGATGAACCACGATGCCAGGATTCAATTAATCCCATATATATTCCCTTCGTCACGCGATATTTTACTTGCCCGAGATTCGATCGTCGGTATCGGCATACCTAGTTCAATCTCGTTCACAGCAAGTACTTTACTCGTTCCGTAACCCGATATCACTTTGTGATTAACTCCTTAACCACGTGCTTGCAAGCGGTGTTGATATCGATTACCGAGTGGGCCCGAAGTATATCTCTCCGACTTGGGAGGGACAAATCCCATCTCGATACATACAACCCAACAAGTACTTTCTGATCACCTGAGAGACACCTTTATGATCACCCTCTCATAGGATGACGTTTGATGACCTCAAAGCTTTCTTCCGATACCAGGGAGTTGCATTATCTCATGGTCTAAGGAATACAATATTTGACATAAGAAAAAGCTTCGCAAAGATGAACATGATGACACGATCTAATTGCTCTGCTTGATTTGGGTCTGTCCATCATATCATTCTCCCAATGACATGATCTCATTATTAATTGACAACTCATGTCTATGGTTAGGAAACCTTAACCATCATTAATCAATGAGCTAGTCCATAGAGGCATACTAGGGACACGGTGTTGTTCATAAACCACACAAGTATCAAAGTTTCAGCTTAATACAATTCTAGCATGGAATATAAACTTTATCATGAACAAGAATTATAATAATAACATCTTTATTATTGCCTCTAGGGCATAATTCCAACAGATCTCCCCTCCGGCAGGATGCCGGGAAGAGCTTCGGATCCCCCCTATCTAGGGACGAAGGTGTGATGACCCACAAGTATAGGAGTGTCGATCCCAACGAGGAGCAGAAGGTGTTGACTAGTGGTATGGAGCAGGAAATCTCTGTAAATACTTAGCAAACTGATTTTTAGGGGTTTTCTGATAAAGCAACAAAACAAAGTGCAAGTAATAAAGACAACGAACAACTGCAGCAAGTGGCCCAATCCTTTCTTAGCAAAGGACAAGCCGGTGGAAATACTTATACGGACCAAACATTCTCGAGGACACGTGGGAATTCCGTCAAGTGCTTTCGCTTCAAATAGCTGAGTACCTTTCTTTGGTGTTGTAAGTGTTGTGTGGGTGAACCTAATGTACTGACCTTACTTGGACTAATACATACTTGTGATTAAACCACCTGCAAGCATCCGCAACTACAGGAAAGCAATGAAGATATAAACCTAACCACAGCCTTAAACTCTGAGATCCTACGCTCCCTTGTGCAATGGTGTCCTAACGGCGGTTCAGTTTCTATCACTCCGGTAACCCCACGATTAGTAGCCAAATACACAATGCATTCCCCTAGGCCCATAAATGGTGAAGTATCATGTAGTCGATGTTCACATGACACCACTAGAAGAATAGCACCATAACTTAAATACTAAACCATTGAATAATATCTCAACATAAATCCACTACTAACAACATGACTTCTCCCATGTCCTCAAGATCAAATGGATATGGTAATGGATCAAGATCAAATATGACTTCTCCCAGTCTAAACGAACTACTCACGAGACATCATATGGATCAAGATCAAATATGATATGGTAATGGATAACATTATGAACATAAACAATAATCCAAAGGTTCCACTCACAAGAATCAACTACAATAGTAATCAACATTGGGAAAGTTTCCCCTAAGATCTATGCAAGTATTCAACACAATTGTTACAGCGGGATGGAGTGGTGATGATGGTGTGGATGATGGCGATGATCTCCCCTCTTCGGGAAGGAATTTCCCCGGCAGAAATCTGTCTACCTTAGAGCTCTTTCTCTCTCGGTGTTTTTCGCCCCGCGGAGGCGGCGGAAATCTTTCTGTGGCCCCCTGGTATTAGGGTCCCGAGAGGAAGTTATAGGCGAGAGGGCGGAGTCGGAGGCCGGCCAGGTGGGCCACACCTCCCCTAGCCGCGGCCCAGGGGGACCCGCACCTGGGGGGTGTGGGCCCCCTGTGGCCCAGCTACGCCTCCCTTTATGGCTTCCTTCATATTCTGGGAAAATATAATTTTCCAATATTTTTCTAGTATTTTTCTGATCTTCGCGAAATTGCATCAAAACACCTCTTTTTCCGTCAGAATCATGACTCCGGCAGTCCATCCTCCAAGAATCATCCAACATGCAAAAACAGATGAAAATACATAAGTAACACCTCATAATAAGACACATATCAATGAATAGAGGCAAATTATGATATAGAATGGTGATGCAAATTGGACGTATCACGGTGGCGGTGGCTACGGACTTTTTTGTGGAAGATTGATCGGGTACTTAGGGTTTTGGAATCGGGGGCTTCTTATAGGCGAAGAGGCGAGGCAGGGAGGCACCCGAGGTGGCCGCATGATGCGCTCAGATCACTATAGAGCTTCGTTGGGAGACCCCAAGAGGAAGGTATGATGAGAACAACAGCAAGTCTTCCCTCATAAAGAAACCAAGGTTATCAAACTAGTATGAGGAATGAAACGACCCAAAGGTGTTGCTAGCAACCTGGAAACCTGCATAACACAAACTCTAGACTTTGCCCCAATAATCAGTGAGGTTGTCAATCTCACCGGTTTGCTGAAAACAAAGGATTAACTATATGGTGTGGAAGGTAATGGTGGTTTTCAAAAAGTAAACAGTAATAGTGAGAGATGTATCAATGATAAAGATTGGACTGGGGTCCATAGTTCACTAGAGGTGTTCTCATTTAAGATAAACAACATGGCATGCTTGGTAAAAAAATTACAGCGGGGCAATTGATAGGACAGAGCAATGCATAATAATGCAATACTAGACATTCATGATCCTATGAGGTTTGATTGGGCAATACAACAAGATACTTAGACTGCCATCCAAATGTATCTATGACTAGTAATCCACCTTTAGGTTATCATCTGAACCCCCTCCGGTATTAAGTTGCAAGCAACGGATAACTGCTTTAAGCAAAGTGTGTAAGGTAAATAATCCACTTGTTCCATGAACAAGAGATCATTGTTTTCCCCCTAGTAGCAACAACACATCTACAACCTTAGAGATTTTTGTCACTTCCCTAGATTAAATAGAGGCATGAACCCACTATCGAGCATAAATACTCCCTCTTGGAGTCACTAGCATCTACTTGGCCAAGATAGCTACTAGAAACGGAGAGCATGCAAGATCACAAACAACACAGAAATGATAGAATCAATAAGATAGAACCATTAATCAATCTAACATAGTAATCTCAGTATCCATCGGATCCCCGCAAACACAACATGCATGATTACAAATAGATCATCTTGATCATGAACGGAGCTCACAAGATCTAAACATGGTACCACAAAGGAGGAGAAACAACCATCTAGCTACTACATGGACCCGTAGTCCGAGGTGGAACTACTCACGCTTCATACCGGAGGCTGGCATGGTGATGAAGAAGGCCTCCGGGATAATCTCCCCTCCGGCAGGGTGCCGGGAAGAGCTTCAGATCCTCCCGATCTAGGGACGATGGTGGCGGCGGCTATGGACTATTTCATGGAAGATTGATCGGGTACTAAGGGTTTTGGTATCGGGGGCTTATTATAGGCAAAGAGGCAAGGAAGGAGGGCACCCAGGGTGGCTGCACCCCCCCCTCCCAGGCACGGGCCAGGCCTGGCCGCGCGGCCAGGGGTGTGGCCCCCTGGTGGATCCCCTCTGTCTCGTACTCTGGCTCCGTGTTCCCCACGGTAAAATATTGACTTTGTCTTTTGTCCCATCCAATTCCGAGAATATTGATTTTCTGCCTTTTCTGGAACCAAAAACAGAAGAAAACAGACAACTGGAACTGTGGCATCTTGTTAATAGGGTAGTCCCAAAAAACATATAAAATTACTTAAAAGTGTAGACAAAGCAAAGCAAAGTAGATACTAAACAAGCATGAAACATCAAAACTTATAGATACGCTTTACGACGTATCAGCCTAGCACCTATGCTTGCTCCATGCTTGCCATGAAAAATACTAAACATGGGTAACATGAAATATTTCAAGCATATGCTCTCCTAGGGTGCCTTCGGAGTGGAATGTTCATGGCCTACTAGGCAGATGAGCAAGGTGGTGACCATGCCCATCGCGAAGTCTGTCGAAACGACCTCAAATTTGGCAGAGATATGTGTCTTGGTATGGAACACTATTTTGTGACGTTTGTTTTCGCTCCGTTTAAAAAAATGGCTTTTTCATTTTAAATCACAAAAAACGACGTTTTTCTATGAAGATGTACTACAATGTCAATCCAGGTATGAGAAACAGCACCACGAGGGGGTAGTAGGCCACACTGTAGGCACACTTGCATAGATGGATCATCGTGAAAGACTAGTTAGGTGTGGTTTTGCCTCCGGTCAAAGTTTGGTCAAAATTGACAAAACTTGGCTAAATTTGCACTACACACGCTAGAAATGATGCTCCTGTATTTTTTTAAAAATCAAACCTACGTTGAGGGTGCCATGTTTACACATGGATCTAATCTCACGTCATCAAGATCCAACCCCTATGCATCCTTACCATACGCCGAGTTTTGACCTAAATTTGACTGGGACACCGAAAATCCATAAATTATCGGAACTTACTGAAACCTTGGACTCCCACCTATGCTTGCTCCCTGTTTACCATGAAAAATACTAAATAGGGGTAACATGAAATATTTCAAGCATCTCCTCTCCTAGGGTTCCTTAGGAGTGGAATGTTCATGGTTTACTAGGAAGATGAGCAAGGTGGTGACCATGCCCACCACAAACTTTGTCTGAACGACCTCAAATTTTGCAGAGATATATGTCTTGGCATGGCAAACTATTTTGTGATGTTTGTTTTTACTTTGTTTGAATAAAATGGATTTTCCATTTTAAATCACAGAAAATGACGTTTTTTTGTGAAGCATGTACTATAATGTCAATCCAGGTATGAAAAAACAGCACCACGAGGGGTAGTAGGCCACACCCTAGGCACACTTGCGCAGCTAGATCATCGCGAAAGACTAGTTAGTATGGTTTTGCCTCCGGTCAAAGTATGGTAAAGATTGACAAAAGTTGGCTAAATTTGCACTACACACGCTAGAAATGATGATCCTGCATTTTCTAAATTACAACCCATCATTTCATGTGGCCTCTCGTTCCTGCGAGATTTGGGGTTTTCCCAAGATGAAGGAATAGGGTTTAGCTAGTGTTTAGATAAAGGCTTTAGTGTAGAAGGGCTAGTCTATAGCTAGGGGGCATGGTTTAAATCTGGAGTTTAGATATATGGATTAGGTTTAGTGACCAAGGGTATATAGATCTAAAGTCTAAAGCCTAGATCTAGACACTAGACTCTAACCCTAGTTCTATACGCTAATCCCTAGAACTAGAACATGACCATAAACCCTACACCATGAACCTAGTCCATATATCTAAATCCTAAGCCCGAGACCTAGATTCTAGATCACTATCGCAAACCATATACACAACTTGAAGTGGCACCTCCTCTAGAAACCCTAAACCTGATTGTTAGACCCTATATCTAGACTTTAAATCTATACACTAAACTTCAAGATCTAGACATGAATCCTTAGACCTAAACTATAGTCGGGCCAGAACCCCTATCTCTTTTAGCATGGAGAATCACTCTAGCGACAAGAGCATGAAATCACGCCAAAAAGTCGGAAACCTTAGGAACTAATAAGTTTGTAGGTTTTTGTGGTGGCGCCTTCTTGATGGGGTGGAAGTGGAGCATCGTATAAGGTTTCTCGATGGCGTGCTTGGAGGCATTGATGGGCTAGTGGGAGTTACTCTCGGACACGGTGGTTCGCCATGTTCTTCACAAGCTAGGGTTGCTCCCTTTCTTGTGAGTTTTCATGTTTCGACTAGAGTGGATCGGTGGCGATGACTCCTCCCCCGATACGCATTATTCCCTCGTATCTCGTGAAACATGGTGTCGAGTGACTCCAACGAGGTTAATTTCCTCTCATGGTCTATGTCGATTACTCTGTGGTAGCTCCGATCTCATCTTTCTTCCATTCAGGCATTTCAAGCAGTCTACATGGTGATCGATTCAGTCTACATGGAGATCGGAGTGCATGGACAAGACAAACTATGAAAATTTTCTTCAAGTTTTGAAAATTCGTGGAGTAAGGTGAGTGCCTTCTCACAGAGACAGGATTACATGCATAACATGATGCAGGGGAAAAAAAGCAACAGCATACCACCAGCATGCATGTAGGTTGCAGTTCGTGAGCTGATCAACAGTGCTGCAATTCGTAAGATTTGCTGCAATTCGATTCGATGGTCCAAGATAAGATACAGATATGGTAGTACAATTTACCCCTGATTGAGCCACTAGGCTGAAGATAAACATGGATAGTAGCGGCAGATTAGTCTGAACAAACTGAACTGAAACTACAGAAGATTGGAACTCTGACGAACTAGAGAACATAGAGAAATTTAACGACTGACGCGACCTAGACTTGGATCAACAGTGCAACGGGATTCCACACCCTTCAATCACTCATCTGATGGATAGGGTCCTTCCTGCAGTGAATGAATTTGGGTATTCAGATTGATGCCAGTACATCCATGAACAGATCTGGCACGTAGCAACAAATTAAAGGTACTGAGTGTAGGTACCTCAGAGATCGATGTACGTGTCTTCATCGGCCATCTCGGCGATTTCGGCCACCTCCTTGGGGTCCAGGAAGTTGGAGATGACAACGACGGCAGCGTCGATGTGCTTGATGGCGAGGCTCGCGAGGGAGCACTCCCGGTGGAGGTAGGTGAGCGCCTGGTCCGGGTCCTTGCTGCTGGCCACCTGAGGGGGTTTCCAGGTGGGGGCGGCGGCGGCGGGAGCATCGTCCGGGTCCTCGTCACGCTCATGGTCGCAGAGGCGGGGCCGGGTCCTGGGGGTCCACTCCTTGGCGGCGTCGTTGGCGTCCGGGAGCGCCATGCTGGCGAGGCGGGTCCTGAAGATGTGGTCGTTGGTGGCGGCGACCGTGCCATCCGAGTAGCCGACCATGCGGTCGTCGGGCTTGCCGGTGCTGGAGGGCGGCCGTTCGCAGACGTTCGCCGACGAGGAACTTGACACAGCGCGGGACGGTGGCCCATGGCGAGCTTGACGGCGTGGTAGGCGAGCTCAATGCGGGTGAAGGCACTGGTAGAAAACGCCCTATAGGTCCCGGTTGGTAAGGGGCATTAGTCCCGGTTGCCCAACCGGGACGGGGCAATCGGGACTAAAGCCCGAACCTTTAGTCCCGGTTGCCCCACCAACCGGGACAAAAGGCCACACACGTGGCATCTGCTCCGTGCGAGGGGGGGGGCTTTAGTCCCGGTTCGTAACACGAACCGGGACTAATAACCTGCTGCCGCGGCAGAGATTTGGCTCATTTCTCTGCCGCGGCAGAGAATTCATTTTGGCACATTTTGTTGCCGCGGCAGCATTTTCGCCACTTTTTGTGCCGCGGCAGAGAATTCATTTAGGTTGTTTTATTGTTTATTTAGTGTTTTGCACTTATCAATGAAGGAACCTTATATTACACAAGATCATCATGACAACATTTTACATTCAATACACGGATCGAGTTCATGCACTACATACAAAAGTTGCTATTCGATGCTACCGGCCAATTTCTTGAAAGTTGCTATTTTTACAATTCCTATTGTCTATACACAGCCGAGTAGTATTCTCCTTGTGTGTTTAGGACTTCTGCATCCAAGAATCCCGCCAATTCCTCCTGTATTGCTCGTATGCGATCCTTTGGCAGAAGACCGTCCCGTAGACGTTCGATCTGATTTAAAAAAGGAGTCAGCCTATATGAATATGAAACTAAACACAATTTGATTGTAATTAAAAACTATAAAAATTGTTTACGTACGTGGAGTTGCTCTAAATTTCTTCCCTTCTCATCGCACGTCTGCCGGATGAACTCGCATACATAGTATCCACATAGATTGTTACCTGGTCCCTGCTTCAGGCACTTTACGACAACAGAGTTCAATCAAAATAATAATCAAGCATGATAATAACTGTATCAAAACTAGAATCAAAGAGATGCGCGGATATAGCTAGTGGTGCTTACATCTAGTGGTTGAAATGTAAGCTCCTCTTTCCAAACACCCCTAGCCTTCTTGGTGAACCGTTTCCAAGCGCTGCCCGGCGTAGAAAACGAATAAAATAAGTTATTAAGTACTATATCATAAAATTCACGAACGTTGCCGATATAGTGTCGTAATGATTAGAATTACCGCTGGAGAAGTATCTGCATGTCCTTCCACGTCTCAAGTGGTTTATGTTTCGAGTCCATGACTAGTACATGCCCTTTGTCAAGTTGAATGATTAACAGAATATAGTGGTACCTGCGAATGCAGAACTAATCAATTATATACTTAACATCGAGTAAGCGAAATAGAAAGTGTATACAAGACAATAACACTCACTGGAAGTTGTAAGGAAATAGTATTTCCCTTTTGGTTTCTTGAAACCTTAACGCGTGTACTATATTATCCTCCGTATCCTGGGGGCTTATTTTGAGATTAGCTTCATGAACCCAATATGGGTCAATGAAGCCAATGTCATAGATTTGTCCTCTGCTGCATTCGAGAATCTTCATTCTGCATATTAAAGTATGATTATATACATGCAATAAACAAAATAATATAGATGGAGACTAAATTAATTACAGAATTAGTACTTACAGACAATAGGCACTCATGATCGATTTGTCCAAGGCGTCTTGATTGAATAATTGAAATAGTTCATCAAATTCAATGGATATCATGTCATCCCTTTCTTTCCCATGATGCTTTTTTGTAACCCTCAGCACTATCCAGTTAGCCCCGGCCTTTGTGGCATGCAAGTACCAGTTATGCAATCTTCGCATTTTTGTTGGAAGATTGTTTACCTCCTCAGGTTTGACGAGAGGTTTTCCGTACTGGTATTGGTATGCTACTTCACTCACGAGGAAGAACTCTAACTGGGATAAGTACTGGGCAATACTCATACCTTGAGCAGCGGCAGCTTCTCCGTATTGTGCAACTACCTCTGGATCATACTGCTCTTCGGCCCCATATTTGCTCGACCCCACATTGGTTTGAGAAATCACCTTGAGAGGGGCGCAAGTCTGTTTTGCTTGTTCTCCGAGCTGGGCAACAGATTTCCCACTTGCATCAGTACTGCTCTTCGAGGCTTTTTGTGCTGCATGTGACTTGAGAATAGAACGCTCATAGTCTGATGACAGCTTTGGCTCGGGTTGATGAAGAGTCTTTAGCATTTTCAACACTTTGGCTTTTTCTTCTTTGGTGCTGGGGAACTCTGGCTCTTTCGGCCGCCTCAGCTTAGCGAAAAACGCTGTCGTTTCTGCATCAACGATCGCCGCAGTCTCCTCTTCAGTACAGTCATAAGCTCTCTTGGGAGGAACCGTTGGTACTTTTGGAAGAGGCTCTTGTTTACGTTTCGGCGATCGCTTACGACGCACAGTAGCGGTACGCTTACGCTTTTTATCCTGAGGCGCCGGCGATGGCTCCCGCGGCGATGGCTGCACCGGAGATTGGTGAGGCGACGGAGCCGGGTGAGGCGACGAAGACGGCTGCCGCGGTGGCGACGACCTCGCTGGAGACGGGTGAGGCGGCGCGAAGATGGCCTTGGCGTGTGATTTCGAATCACGATACAATCCTTCGGCCATAGAATGGTGACGTTTTTTGCGTCACCCAGCACAGTCACATCCCCTTCACCAGCAGGGTAGTGAAGATCCAAAACCTCAAAGGTGGGCATGATTTCATCCACGCCGACAACAGTGTATCCCTCTGGAACCGGACGACTGTGGTAAGTTGGTGTGGGTCCAATTGGTAAGGCATAGCCGACCGCCACCTTCATTGATATGTTCACAACTTTGACATGTAGCTCGCAGTGTGTCATCTCTGTGATATCATCCACTGGGTAGCCAACAGGAGCCATCGTCGGTGCATCATCGGCATCGCCATTGTCATCACCCGGGACCTTGGTGGAAGCCACACTGCTTTTTCGATTATTCGATAGGCCGGTAGCATCGAATGCAGTGTGCTGCTGAGATGGGCCGGTAGTACTTTGCTCTTTAAGTGAGTTAATTTCATCTTGTTGTTGCTTTAATCGTTCTTCAATTAAACGCATTCGCTCTTTCTGACTTTCTGCTTCAACTGCCGCCCTGTCCTTACTCCTCTGACGGCTTCTATCAGGATATTTCTTCCTCTCTTCGGGAAACCCAGTCCTCCATGATTGGGAGCCTATTGTGCCTCGTGTTCGTCCATCATGTTCCTTATTTCCAAGGGCGAGTGTGAGCTCATCATTCTCTCTATCGGGAATGAAGTCCCCATCTTTAACAGCCTTTACTGCTTTTCTCATCCTCTCGATTGGCAAGGGGTCTTCTTTATGTCGTATGTTATATATACACCTCCCTTCCGAGTCCAACGTGCCCCCATGCCCGTAAAACCAATTCCTTGCACGTTCTACCCAATCGTCTGTCTCTGGGGTGATATTTTTATCACGCAGTTCCTGCTCAAGTTTCTCCCACTTAGGAATGCCAACCTTGTAGCCACCTTGCCCCATAGTATGGTGATACTTCTTCTTAGCAGCATTCAGCTTATTCGTTTCAGACATTTTCTTAGCTTTTTATGATTTCTTGTATTCCACAAACTCATCCCAGAATGGTTTTATCTTCTCAAACTGAATATTCTTGAAATCGGGAGTCTTCTCTTTCACGACATAGTCAAGGTGCAATCTTTTCTTCCAGTTGGTGAAACACTGGGCCATCTTCTTCAAAGCCCACTCCCTGACCTTAGCCTCCATGGCTCTCCCATGTTGTAAGGCGTCCTCAACTGGATCCTCCGCATTTGGATCCAGCTCTATCTTCGGTAGTTTGAAATTAACCATGAGCCTCTTCCACAGTAAATCTTTGGCGTGGTTAGGGACAAATAAACATGTTCCCTCTTCATCCGCTTTAGCAGGCCTATTCCAATTTCTAATGGTGATCGGGATTAAGTCCCTAACGATTACTCCGCATTGTGCCACAAATTTGGTTGCGACAACTTCGGGAGTTGTCGGTCTGCCGTCTTCAGCGACATCTTCGATCCTAAACCTCTCATGGTCTTGCAACTTTTTGGTTGGGCCTCGTCTGCTCTTTTCAGTAGATTCCTTCGATCCGGAGGGCTAAAAGAAGACAGATCGTCGTTACTATTTCTATATAGATAGCAGATGATTAATTAATGAATTGATTTATATTACATGCACCTTGCCGGAGCGGTCGTCTTCTCGATTACACAAGGCATCGCCTTCTCCCTCGCGGAAGGCAACACCTTCAACCTCAAACAAGTTGTCTACTCCGGTAAAAAGAGGATCACCCTCACCGGAGTTGTTCAGAAACGTTGATACGTCTAAATTATCTTCCCCACGGATCACACCTTGGATCAACTCTTCCTTTTCTTCGTCTCTGACGTGTGGGTCCATATTTTCTGCATAGGTGGAAAAACGAATAAGTCAAAGCGGCTAAAGGAGAAAGTTAAGGAGAAACCCTAATATATACATACACAATAATAAAAATGAAGAGAAACCCTAAACCTAGCTACAAAAAGGAAACCGTGTAGTGGATAGGTAACTCTAGCTAAAATCAACTAAAATCAATATTCCGGAGTTCCGAGGGGTGTAACCTAGTTCGGAGAAACCTCCGATGCATATGAGAGGGGAACATGAGTATAAGGCTACAAAATGGAAACTATCCAGCAGATAGGTAACAGTAGATACTAACAAAATACCATATTGGAATCGATTTAAGAGGGTTCAGAATGCCCTGGCGAAGGCACATCGTCGAACCCACATGCACCTAAGGGGTATTAATGATTCCTTATCTAACCACAGTGACTGACAATGTGAATCGGGTCTGGGGCTACCCACATTGACTGACCAGTGGGGTCGAAGACCAATAATACCAAACTAATTAATAAACCTAATAATACCTAACTAATAATAAACCTAATAATCGAAACACCGAAAAGAAAGGGAAACAATCAACACATGGCATCGATGCAATGCTCAAGCAAGTATGATGATATGACAAGTTAATTTGCATTGGAATGTAACCCTAAGACATGCTCGACGATTTAATCGGGGTTCCGACGGGTGAAAACCCTAACTCGGGGAAACTCCGGAACATATGAGAGGGGTGCATTTGTTCTTCTAATTATACTTGTCATTTAAATTGTTGAACTTGCATTTTGGTTTAATAAAGAAAGAACAAATCAAACCCTAAACCCTAACTTCCCCCTCCATCTGAAAACCATTCAAATGAGTTTTGTATTTAAACAACTAACTACATGAGTTGAGCCCAAAGTGTATAAAAGGGTCTCACACTATTTCATATACTTTATAAAAGTTTCTGTAAGTTGAAAAGATTCAAAACAGATTTGAAATTCAAATTACAAAAGGGAAATCAGAAATAGAAATAGAAAAAAAAATCTGGAAATAAAAAATGTATCCAACCTAGCTACTGGGCCGAGCCCATCTCTCCTTCTCTCTCTCTGGCGCTAGCAGGAAGCCCACCCGGGGTCCAAGAGCAGCCCAGCCAGGCCCGTACCCCTTCGGCCTTTCTGTTTCTGTCTTCTTCCTCCCCGACGCAAGCAGCTCGGTGGCTCGCCGCCGGCCACCCGATGCGCCGCCGCATGCCAAGATCATCGTCGCCGCCCCCGCGAGCCTATAAGAGCTCCAGCGCCGCCATCAACAACCCTAGCTTCTCTTCTTCCCCGTTTTCCCCCTTTGGCCGAACCCTAGCTGCGTAGGTGTTGCGTCGCCCCGCCGTCTCTGGCCACCTCACCTCGTCGATCCCTCTGCGCCGCTAGCGCCTACTCAAAATTGGCGGCGCCGCCCTCTGTTGGTTGCCGGAGAAGGTGGTACAACGACGGCCGACGGCGGCGAACGCGGAATCTAACGGCGCAGGCATGAACTACAGTGAGAGGGGAAGGAAGGAAGCATCCAGAAGGTTCGCTTGCTCACCCTGAGCGCGTGAGGTTGGTCGGAGAGAGCGCGGGAGGTCGAGGTTGAGCGAATCGACGCCGGCGAGCACGGTCGGGGTCGAGGAAGATGGAGTCGTGGGCGACGACTGGTGCGCGCACGAACGGAGGCGGCGGTGCTGGCGGATGGAGCCTGACGGCGACGCGTGGGCTCGGGCAGCCTGACGGCGTCGGGGACGGCGAGCTCGGGCAGCCTGCCGGCGTCGGGGGCGGTTGTGCGCGCGTCGGTGAAGTAGAGAAGTGATGGGGAAGGGAAGAAGAAGAGGAAGGGCTAAAGGGTTATAACCAAAGGACCTTTAGTCCCGGTTGGTGGCTCCAACCGGGACTAAAGGGTTATACGTCCTGGTTGGAGCCACCAACCGGGACCTATACTCCAATATTTTCAGCAGACCAAGGGTTGGCGCGCAGGGGGTCTTTAGTCCCGGTTGGTGGCTCCAACCGGGACATATTCCCCTGTTTTCAAAAAATTTCAGGTATTTTCTCTCTGTTCCCGCCTTATTTTTTATTTTGGGGTTTAAATATGTATTGTTTTTTAAATGAATATTAATTTGGAATTTAGAAAAATTTTAAACATAAAAAGTGTTTGGATTTAAATAAATAATTCAAAAACATTTTCTGTTTTAAAAAATAATTAATATAACCATTTAAAATATGAACCATTTACAATTAAAAATGAATTAACTTATATTTTTTTAATATCAATTTGGAATTTAGAAAAACTTTAAACATAAGAAGTGTATGGATTTGAATAAATAATTCAAAAACATATTCTATTTTTAAAAAATAATTAATGTAACCTTTTAAAATGAATTAACTTATATTTTTGAATATTAATTTGGAATTTAGAAAAAATTTAAACATAAAAAGTGTTTGGATTTAAATAAATAATTCAAAAACATTTTCTGTTTTAAAAAATAATTAATGTAACCATTTAAAATATGAACCATTTACAATTAAAAATGAATTAACTTATATTTTTTTAATATCAATTTGGAATTTAGAAAAACTTTAAACATAAGAAGTGTATGGATTTGAATAAATAATTCAAAAACATATTCTATTTTTAAAAAATAATTAATGTAACCTTTTAAAATGAATTAACTTATATGCCCCTTTTTTTGAATTTATTATGCCCGTTTTGAATTATCTGAATTTCTAACTATGGTCGAACCGGTGTGCATGAAGATAGGGGACGGGCATCGTTAGAACTTGCATTGGATCTCTGAAGAAACCACATATTGCGAGTCTAAAAATGATTTTTTCAAAAAATCACGGGCGCTAGATCATGTACCTGTAGTACAAACCGGACCCACTTCCTGCCGATTCGGCAGACATTTGTCCTTTTTACCCGGGATGGACGAAAAGGTTTGAGATGTACCGGTTGGGATATATTCCATGTAAGGTGGTCTAGTATTTTAGGAAAATAGGACGGTAGCATTCTGAAACGGCATTTTGGTGGTTACTTCACAAAACGACCCGTTTTTTGCGCTCGGAAAATGGAAAAGGGATTTTCCGTGCGACAAAAAGGAAAACTTCCTCCTGCAACATTGTTCTACATACCAATGTCCACACACATGCATAATATGGGCACAACATCACAAACTATGCCGTGATTCAGCACATAACATCGGTCATTTGGACCGAAAGCCATGAAACCTCGAACATGATAGGTCATTTTGTGAAGGTTTTTTCGAAACATGATCAATATACCAAGTCTGGTATTTTTCCTTTCAACTATGTAACATAATATGACACCACGCGAAGGATTTTCATTGTTCGGATTTTTTTTGAATTTATTATGCCCGTTTTGAATTATCTGAATTTCTAACTATGGTCGAACCGGTGTGCATGAAGATAGGGGACGGGCATCGTTAGAACTTGCATTGGATCTCTGAAGAAACCACATATTGCGAGTCTAAAAATGATTTTGTCAAAAAATCACGGGCGATAGATCATGTACCTGTAGTACAAACCGGACCCACTTCCTACCGATTCGGCAGACATTTGTCCTTTTTACCCGGGATGGACGAAAAGGTTTGAGATGTACCGGTTGGGATATAGTCCATGTAAGGTGGTCTAGTATTTTAGGAAAATAGGACGGTAGCATTCTGAAACGGCATTTTGGTGGTTACTTCACAAAACGACCCGTTTTTTGCGCTCGGAAAATGGAAAAGGGATTTTCCGTGCGACAAAAAGGAAAACTTCCTCCTGCAACATTGTTCTACATACCAATGTCCACACACATGTATAATATGGGCACAACATCACAAACTATGTCGTGATTCAGCACATAACATCGGTCATTTGGACCGAAAGCCATGAAACCTCGAACATGATAGGTCATTTTGTGAAGGTTTTTTCGAAACATGATCAATATACCAAGTCTGGTATTTTTCCTTTCAACTATGTAACATAATATGACACCACGCGAAGGATTTTCATTGTTCGGATTTTTTTTGAATTTATTATGCCCGTTTTGAATTATCTGAATTTCTAACTATGGTCGAACCGGTGTGCATGAAGATAGGGGACGGGCATCGTTAGAACTTGAATTGGATCTCTGAAGAAACCACATATTTCGAGTCTAAATATGATTTTTTCAAAAAATCACGGGCGATAGATCATGTACCTGTAGTACAAACCAGACCCACTTCCTACCGATTCGGCAGACATTTGTCCTTTTTACCCGGGATGGACGAAAAGGTTTGAGATGTACCGGTTGGGATATAGTCCATGTAAGGTGGTCTAGTATTTTAGGAAAATAGGACGGTAGCATTCTGAAACGGCATTTTGGTGGTTACTTCACAAAACGACTCGTTTTTTGCGCTCGGAAAATGGAAAAGGGATTTTCCGTGCGACAAAAAGGAAAACTTCCTCCTGCAACATTGTTCTACATACCAATTTCCACACACATGCATAATATGGACACAACATCACAATCTATGCCTTGATTCAGCACATAACATCGGTCATTTGGACCGAAAGCCATGAAACCTCGAACATGATAGATCATTTTGTGAAGGTTTTTTCGAAACATGATCAATATACCAAGTCTGG
Source organism: Avena sativa (assembly GCA_916181665.1). NCBI lineage: Eukaryota > Viridiplantae > Streptophyta > Magnoliopsida > Poales > Poaceae > Avena > Avena sativa. Next base: position 435,718,334 of record OV702280.1, read on the forward strand.
TATTTTTCCTTTCAACTATGTAACATAATATGACACCACGCGAATGATTTTCATTGTTCGGATTTTTTTGAATTTATTATGCCCGTTTTGAATTATCTGAATTTCTAACTATGGTCGAACCGGTGTGCATGAAGATAGGGGACGGGAATCGTTAGAACTTGCATTGGATCTCTGAAGAAACCACATATTGCGAGTCTAAAAATGATTTTTTCAAAAAATCACGGGCGATAGATCATGTACCTGTAGTACAAACCGGACCCACTTCCTACCGATTCGGCAGACATTTGTCCTTTTTACCCGGGATGGACGAAAAGGTTTGAGATGTACCGGTTGGGATATAGTCCATGTAAGGTGGTCTAGTATTTTAGGAAAATAGGACGGTAGCATTCTGAAACGGCATATTGGTGGTTACTTCACAAAATGACCCGTTTTTTGCGCTCGGAAAATGGAAAAGGGATTTTCCGTGCGACAAAAAGGAAAACTTCCTCCTGCAACATTGTTCTACATACCAATGTCCACACACATGCATAATATGGGCACAACATCACAAACTATGCCGTGATTCAGCACATAACATCGGTCATTTGGACCGAAAGCCATGAAACCTCGAACATGATAGGTCATTTTGTGAAGGTTTTTTCGAAACATGATCAATATACCAAGTCTGGTATTTTTCCTTTCAACTATGTAACATAATATGACACCACGCGAAGGATTTTCATTGTTCGGATTTTTTTGAATTTATTATGCCCGTTTTGAATTATCTGAATTTCTAACTATGGTCGAACCGGCGTGCATGAAGATAGGGGACGGGCATCGTTAGAACTTGCATTGGATCTCTGAAGAAACCACATATTGCGAGTCTAAAAATGATTTTTTCAAAAAATCACGGGCGATAGATCATGTACCTGTAGTACAAACCGGACCCACTTCCTGCCGATTCGGCATACATTTGTCCTTTTTACCCGGGATGGACAAAAAGGTTTGAGATGTACCGGTTGGGATATAGTCCATGTAAGATGGTCTAGTATTTTAGGAAAATAGGACGGTAGCATTCTGAAATGGCATTTTGGTGGTTACTTCACAAAACGACCCGTTTTTTGCGCTCGGAAAATGGAAAAGGGATTTTCCGTGCGACAAAAAGGAAAACTTCCTCCTGCAACATTGTTCTACATACCAATGTCCACACACATGCATAATATGGGCACAACATCACAAACTATGCCGTGATTCAGCACATAACATCGGTCATTTGGACCGAAAGCCATGAAACCTCGAACATGATAGGTCATTTTGTGAAGGTTTTTTCGAAACATGATCATTGTTCGGCACACATTTAGTCCCGGATGTAGTCACAAACCGGGACTAAAGGGATTGCGGCAGAGTGGGCCAGACAACACTAATAATAGGGGTGAGTGTCGACATTATGTCGTGCGGCTTGTACCTTGTCCCCGATGGTGTCACCAACCGGGACTAAAGATGAACCTTTAGTCCCGGTTGGAGACACCAATCGGGACTAAAGATGAGTCAGCACTAATAATAGGGGTGAGTGTCGACATTATGTCGTGAGTGTCGACATTATGCCGAGCTGCTTGTACTATAAATATGCATCCTTGTGAGTCCAGTCCTCCAGCCAGTTTGAGGCATCTCCAAGATGGTTTTAGAGAGCAGGGACACCACTACGGCCAGTTTCAGGGAGATGCCGACGGAGCCCAGTCCTCCGGCATCTCCTAGAAAGTGGTCATAGAGGCACTCCCTAATATGTGAAATTAGTTAGCTCCGAGGCGTATTGATCTAGTTAGTGAAGTTACAAGCTGCAAGATGGTTTTCGAGAGCAGGGACACCACTGCGGCCAGTTTCAGGGAGATGCCGACGGAGCCCAATCCTCCGGCATCTCCGAGAAACTGGTCATAGAGGCACTCCCTAATATGTGAAATTAGTTAGCTCCGAGGCGTATTGATCTAGTTAGTGAAGTTACAAGCTGCAAGATGGTTTTCGAGAGCAGGGCCACCACTACGACCAGTTTCAGGGAGATGCCGACGGAGCCCAGTCCTCCGGCATCTCCAAGAAACTGGTCATAGAGGCACTCCCGGTCCAGCCACAAAATGGGACTAACACTCAAGACATTTATTAATATTAAAAACTGAGACTACAAAACCAGGACTAAAGGCCACAAACCGCGAAAGATATCCTTCGGTCAAGCCACAAACCGCGAAAGACATGAACTAGAGTTACATAATATGAGCATGAACTTCTTGGCATATGTCATTCCTTATGACCGCTTCAGACGTAACCATGGAGCAACTTCTTTACTTAATGGAATGCTTGGGTCAGTTTTCACTGTGAAGGGCGGAATTTCATCAAACTTATTATAATCTTCTGACATGTCTGTCTTGTCCTCGATTCCCATGATGTTTCTTTTCCCTGAAAGAACTATGTGACGCTTTGGCTCATCATATGATGTATTCGTTTGCATATTTTTTCTTTTTTTGGTCTGGAGGACATGTCCTTCACATAGAAAACCCGAGACACATCATTGGCTAGGACGAATGGTTCATCTCTATAACCAAGATTGTTGAGACCCACTGTTGTCATTCTGTACAACTGGTCTATCTTTACCCCTTCCCCATTCAGGTTGACCCATTTGCAGCGAAACAAAGGGACCTTAAAAGAGACTCCATAGTCTAGTTCCCATATCTCCTCTATGTAACCATAATATGTGTCCTTTTGTCCATTCTCGTCTATTGCATCAAAGCGGACACCACTATTTTGGTTGGTGCTCTTTTTATCTTGGGCGATCGTGTAGAATGTATTCCCATTTATTTCGTACCCTTGGAAATTCAATACAGTAGAAGATGGTGACGCGGCCAACAAGTATAGCTGATCTCCAACAGTGGTGTCATTCAAGAGATGTGTCCGCATCCAACCACCGAAAGACTTCATGTGTTCATCTGTAATCCATGATTCAGGCTTCCCCGGGTTTTTGGAGCGTACAATATTCTTGTGTTCCTCGATATACGGAGCTGCCAAGGTGGAATTATGTAGAACTGTGTAGTGTGCTTTAGTGAAAGAATCCCCGTCCCTACATATCATTGCTTTCTTTCCCAGCGTGCCTTTTCCACTTAGTCTTCCCTCATGCCGCGAGTCAGAAACACCAATCGGCTTAAGGTCAGGAATAAAGTCAACACAAAACTCAATGACCTCCTCTGTTCCATATCCCTTGGAGATGCTTCCTTCTGGTCTAGCACGGTTATGAACATATTTCTTTAAGACTCCCATGAACCTCTCAAAGGGGAACATATTGTGCAGAAATACCGGACCGAGAATGGCAATCTCTTCCACTATATGAACCAGGAGATGCGTCATAATATTGAAGAAGGATGGTGGGAACACCAATTCAAAACTAACAAGACATTGTACCACATCCTTCTGTAACCTTGGCAGAATATCTGGATTGATTACCTTCTGAGATATTGCATTGAGGAATGCACACAGCTTCACAATGGGTACTCGAACATTTTCCGGTAGAAGCCCCCTCAATGCAATCGGAAGCAACTGCGTCATAATCACGTGACAGTCATGAGACTTCAGGTTTTGGAACTTTTTCTCTGCCATATTTATTATCCCCTTTATATTAGATGAGAAGCCCGACGACACCTTGATACTGTAAAGGACTTCAAAAAAGATTTCCTTCTCTGCTTTGGTAAGAGCATAGCTGGCACGACTTAAGTGACGCCCTTTATCCGTCTTGTTATCTGTATGCATGTTCTTTGGGTCTTTCATAATTTGTTGGTCCTCCCGTGCTTCAGGTGTATCTTTTGTCTTACCATACACGCCTAGGAATCCTAGCAGGTTCACGCAGAGATTCTTCGTCACGTGCATCACGTCGATTGAAGAGCGGACACGCAGGACTTTCCAATATGGCAGCTCCCAAAATATAGATTTCTTCTTCCACATGGGTGTGTGTCCTGTAGCGACGTCGTTCGGAACTGATTGACCGCCGGGACCCTTTCCAAAGATTACTTCTATGTCCTTGACCATACCAAATACATCATCACCAGCAGGGAGTTCAGGCTTCTTCCGGTGATCTGCCTCACCTTTAAAATGCTTGCCTTTCTTTCTTACGGGATGATTGGTCGGAAGAAATCGTCGATTCGCTAGGTACACAACCTTCTTGCATTTATGCAAATATGTACCTTCGGTCTTATCTAAACAGTGGGTGCATGCCTTATATCCTTTGTTTGTCTGTCCTGAAAGGTTACTAAGAGCAGGCCAATCATTGATGGTTACGAATAACAACCCTCGTAGATTAAATGGCTCCTGTTTGTTCTCATCCCACGCACGTACACCTGGTTTGCCCCACAACTGTAAGAGTTCTTCAACTAATGGCCTAAGGTACACATCAATGTCGTTGCCCGGTTGCTTCGGGCCTTGGATGAGCACTGGCATCATAATGAACTTACGCTTCATGCACAACCAAGGAGGCAGGTTGTAGATACATAGAGTCACGGGCCAGGTGCTGTGACTGCAGCTCTGCTCCCCAAAAGGATTCATGCCATCCGTACTTAGACCAAACCATAAGTTCCTTGCGTCACCTGCAAAGTCTGGGAAGTCTCTCTCGATTTTTCTCCACTGTGACCCATCAGCAGGGTGTCTCAACTCCCCGTCTTTCTTATGGTCTTCTTTGTGCCATCGCAACAACCTGGCATGCTCTTTGTTTCTGAACATGCGTTTCAACCTTGGTATTATAGGAGCATACCACATAACCTTAGCAGGAACCCTCTTCCGAGGGGCTCTCCCTCAACATCACCAGGGTCATCTCGTCTGATCTTATACCGCAACGCGTTGCATACCGGGCATTTATCTAAATTCTCATACTCCTTACCGCGGTAGAGGATGCAGTCATTAATGCATGCATGTATCTTTTGCACATCTAATCCCAGAGGACAGAGAGTCTTCTTTGCTTCGTAGGTACTCTCGGGAAGTTCGTTATATTTTGGAAACTTCGGCTTCATTATTTTCAGCATCTTTTCAAATGAGGAGTCAGTTAGACCACACTCTGCCTTCCATCGCAACAATTCCAGTGTGGTACCGAGCTTTGTGCTGCCATCTTCACAATTTGGGTACAACAATTTCTTGTGATCTTCTAACATGCCCTCTAACTTCAACTTCTCATTTTCTGTTTCACAGTCTCGCTTTGCATCAGAAATGACCCTACCAAGTTCATCAGCCGGCTCATCTGATGCCCGTTCTTCACCTTTTTCCTCTCCATTGTCTTCCATTGCAGTATCACTGTATTCAGGAAACATATGATGATAGTTGTTATCATCATCTTCTTCTTCACCATCTTCCATCATAACCCCTCTTTCCCCGTGCTTGGTCCAGCAATTATAGTTGGGCATGAAACCTTTCATAATCAGGTGGCCGCGAATGATTTTCGAGGAAGAGTACTCCTTGTTGTTCCGACATTGAACACATGGACAACGTATAAATCCATTCTCTTTGTTTGCCGTAGCCACATCGATAAATTTATCCACGCCTTTGATATACCCGGCTACCCGCCGGTCACCGTACATCCATTTCCGACCGTTCATCTGCATCATATAAGTAAGTTTATCAAAAAACAGGACATCATAAATAGTGAAATAACCAATTCACACCGACACATGAATTGTATCAATGACCTAGAAAAGATAAGATTGCTAACCTCGATCGAGGGAAATAAAGAGGAGAAAGCTCAAGTGCGTCTCGGACACCTTCTATATTTTTGTTCTATGAGAAATTCAACTGGATTTTTCACTCAAACATTTCAACAAACACCTTCAATGCATGCATGAGAAAAAACTAGCACACACCCTCACACCTTACACCATTCGAAAAAACAGAGTGGAGGCAGAGGGGGCTGGGACGTTGCATTTATAGAGGGCAAGGGGTCTTTAGTCCCGGTTGGAGCCAGCAACCGGGACTAAAGGTGCGTGCCACGCCACGTGGCTGTGGCCAAACCTTTAGTCCCGGTTGGTGGCTCCAACCGGGACGCATGCCCCCTTACCAACCGGGACCCATGCCCCCTGGCCCCGTGCCCGCTCCAACCGGGACACGTGCCAGCATTAGTCCCGGTTGGTGGCGCAACCGGGACTAATGCTCCCAGGGGTCGCGACCGGATGGCCCTTTTTCCTCTAGTGAGGCCTCGGTCTGGGATCGCACCGCTCACATACGGAGAACACGCGTATATATTTGCAAATGGACAAATGGATAATAAGGGATGGATCCGGGGCCGCGCGGGAAAGAAGGTGGGCTTAAAGGCTAATCGCTAGGTGATAAATGGACAGATAAGAAACGATCGGACCGAAGCAGAAGTGAAGGTCCATATGACAGCATAGCTGCCTACACATTGACACGATAATGTATGAACATACGTCCTAAAACTACCTGTTGTTCTCTTTAAGTGGTGGGCCTCCTGTCGTCACTCTATGGGGAAACAAGACGAAAGCTTGGACGCAAAGTCGCTGCCTCGCTTGAGGACATGTTTGTGCTATTTATGGGAATGATGCTTGTGACAAAATTTCAAGGTATTTAAAACTGAAACATCTTACTACATGCAGCCGACTAACTGAACTCACTCTCTGAACTTGATTAAAATTACTTCTAACATTGCAGGAATCCGGGCTTTCAAAAATACTAGTTATTCGACTTGATGGCATTTTAAGCAAACGATTTTTCAAGTAAACATGCTTCACGAAAGGTAAACGATACCACTCAGTATATCGCAAACATTGGACAATAATAATAGACTCTTATATACAACATCGAGAGGGAAGCACGCTTATTGACTAAGCCCGTCCCCAAGCAAGGACTGGTGACGTGCCAGATCCCAGCTAGTTAGTGTATTGAACACGGGCCCATGCACAAGTAGGCTGAGGTAGTAGCTTTAGTCGTCCAACCTCTCCCTGTAGCTAGCGCCAGCGATACAGTTTGTATGTTGAACCTGACAACATAATAGTAATAGGCTGAAAAGGATGGACGTAGACGGCCACGCGCGCTAGGGATGAAGAAAGTCGGCGCGCGCGAGCGGAGCGCTATGACCATTCAGTCGGCATCCGTCGGTTTAGCGCCAAGTCGCCGCCGCCCCCTACGCTGGCGTGTGGTGTGGATCGGCGAGTGCACCCGTGACTTTCAGTCCCAATTAATGAGTCGTCGAGTAAGTCAAGATTGACGAACGATCGAGCGTGTGTGACTAGTAAACTGACCGATCGACCGATTTAATAATACACTCCATGCATGGACTTTCGAGCCAAGTCAGTTGCGTACACAAGAAGCTCTCGATCGATCTGGGCTACTAGATATTGCTTGCTTATAAAAGGCGAGCTGAAAGTGGGTTGAGAGCTGCCGGGACGTAATAAGCAACCAGCCTGCTGCCTTGATCGAGGTAGCTAGCTAGCTGCTTATTATAAATGGCAGAGCAGCCTTGATCGAGGTACCAACAAAAACAAGTCAACGTAGCTAGTAATAGTAGTAAGAAGAGATAGATAACCACACCGCGTGGAGGGAGGGAGGGAGGGACATGGCCATGTCCAGCGGAAGAAGAAACATCCAGGAGATCGTTCTCCACGGCGGCGATCTTGAGGTCCCCGTGCAGCCGGTGGACGTCCAGCGGCAGGACTCCCTGTACCTCGACGCCACCAGACCTGCCCACGCCGGCCACCATGGACGGGTACGTATGTATGGATCAACTTTGATTAATTTGACCCTTAGGCTGCTAGCTGCACATCAATCGCCGCCAGGCCGGCCGGCCGCCGAGACAGCGCGCGCGCCACCGCCGTTCAGGCACAAATTAAATATGTCGCCCGTTACCAAGGGCCGGCTAGCTTTGGCCCGAGATGAAGCTGCTGGGTGGAGATGCGTGGAAGAAGACGCAGGTAGCAGCACGCCGCACGTTGTTCCTACCAACAAAACAAGTCAACTAGCTTGCCACGGCCGTACGTTGTTTGACACGTACGTACGCGCGTGATCGACGACCAGACCAGTGGCCTAGTGGTACCGGCAAAGTTGCACTCGCTTTTTATGTAGACTTTCTCACGTACTCCCTCGCCCCGTCCACAAATAAATATACTTTTAGCATTGTTTTAAGTCAAAGATTTTAAAATTTGACCAACTTTATTCTATATATTAGCAACATATATGGTATCAAATTGATATATTATGAAACTTCACTTCAAAATAGATCTAGTGATACTATTTTGGCATAATAAATATGGCTACGTTTTTTAAATTAAAATAATTGGTCAAACTTTGAAAGATTTGACTTAATTAAGACAATCCTAGAAGCATACTTATTTGCAAGCAGGAGTACGTAGTAGTAATACGTCGATCCAGCAAGTCAAACATATAGACTAGTAGTACTACTCCAGCTTGTTTGCATGTTTGAATTTGTGAATCTATTTTACAGGATAGTAGTAGCAGCTGGGTGAGGACGTTGCGGCTTGGTTTCCAGTGCGTGGGAATCCTCTACGCGGACCTGGGCACGTCTCCTCTCTACGTCTACTCCAACACCTTCAAGTACGGCATTAGCCACGAGGACGACGTCCTCGGCGTCCTCTCCCTCATCATCTACAGTTTCCTGCTCTTCGCCATGATAAAGATCGTCTTCATCGCACTCTACGCCAACGACGACGGCGAGGGTGGAACTTTCGCCCTCTACTCGCTCATCTCGCGGTACGCAAGGGTGGCCCTCATCCCCAACCAACAGGCGGAGGATGAGCTTGTTTCGACAAGTCACAGGAAGCCGTCGGCGACGCTCAAGAGAGCCCAGTGGATGAAAATTCTGCTTGAGTCGAGTAAACCGGCAAAGCTTACGCTCTTCTTTCTAACCATCTTCGCCACGGCGCTGGCCATCAGCGACTGCATTCTAACCCCTTCCATCTCCGGTACGTACTCTCCTCTTATATATGTCCAATGAATATATTATTCATATTTAAGCAATTTTGTTGTCTACTACTTCATCCCCGTTTCAAAATAATTAATGCATTTCTTCCTTGTCATGAAATCTTTCAGTACTGTCAGCGGTCAACGGTCTGAAACTGAGGGCACCTCATCTCACAACAGGTACAAAATGCGTGCTACATGCGTTCTTTTCCCGCTTCTCGTCCAATTATCTAATCATCACATGCATAAACCTGGGAAGTGAAATGGAAAATGTGCAGCAGTAACATGGTTACTTCGAATAATACCAATGGAATCACCGGCTATGGGAAGCTACTATATGGGACTAGTCGACCGGACACGATATAGGGACGTACCAGTCCCAGACGGGTCCAGCCCGGCCCAATGGACCCGTAAAGCCCTATGGGGCACACCATTTCCAAGAGGGTCAGGCACGGTCCGGAATGGGCCCGTAAAGCCCGTCGCCGCACTGCAATCAGCCGGCCGCCGGCGTCGCCATCCTCAACCTCAAACTTCGCCAGCACCACCTTTTCCAGATAACTCCACGGACGAGCATGTCGGCCTATCGCCCCTAGATGGGCCCGTAGGGCCCAGATTTGGAGCGAGTGGGATCTGCCCCGCTAGCCCTGTGTCACCCCGCCGTCACCGTAGCTCTGGCACCAGCGTGTCGTCGTCGAAACTCGGTCACCTGTCGAAGCTGCACCTCCCGACCAGCACCGTTGCAGGCCACCACACCGCGAGCGGGTAACCTCGGATCTGCAAGGGAGGGGACGAGCACCTGCCTCCACAGGCCACAGCAACCTCTAACCTCACCACTGTCGTCGCCTCTATGTGTGGTAGGCCGCTCCAGCGCCGCTCGCCGGCTGTCGCCACGCCGGTTCACGCCAGCCACACTGCGCGTCGCGGAGCCCCTTCCCGCTTAGATCCCCTGAAGAATTCGGCCGCCACACACGTCGCACATGCAAAGCAAACGTGAGCTCCGCCGCCTCCACCGCGGCGGCCCGCCGGCCAACCGCGCATAGGAAAGGCGGCCCGCCGCTGCAGTTCCCGTCGTCGGTTCAAGTTTCCTGCGTCGTCCTCCCCAATGATCAGAGACCTAGGAGCCCCGCCGGCACCACATGAGCGTACGCCATCGGTGGTAGCACGGGGAGGGAGGAGGGGGGAAGGTGGGGATGCTAGGGTTTGCCCCTGGCCACCTGCGGGGCGACTGAGGAGACCACACCATGTATCTCTCAGGCCACGTTTCGCTAGCTTGTGGAAAATTCCAAATTATGACAACTAAGTTTAAGCTAATTAGTTGCAAATGCTGACTCTTTCAACTGCTAATTAATTCCTCTCCACGTGTGGCTAATAATAATACTACTAGTCTTCATTGTTTTAATTAATTACCCGCTCTAGAGACTTTGAGACCCACCCCATTAATTGCTGACTGTTGATAGAGTAAAATACCAGCAAAAAAGATAGTACTACTTTCGTTTCGGTTTACAAGTCTTGTGAGTATATCTAGTTTGAAACCTTAACCATTAAAATATAAATTGTATAACAGAAAGATTATATCATTAAAAAATATAATGTCTAAAGTTTTAATGGTATAATTATTTTATATAATTTATATTTTATTGGTTAAATTGACGATCTAAATATACGTGCATAACTTGTAAACCGAAACAAGAGTACCAAGAATTGGAAAGAAATGACTTTGACCCGCTTTCAAAATTATATTGCAAATTAATTCTGTTCAACGTATTTGTATATAGAGACCTTTAATAATTTGGTTGCTTCTGAACAGATCAAGTAGTGTGGATCACAGTGGGGATTTTGGTGGCTTTCTTCGCTGTGCAGCACCTCGGAACCGTCAAGATTGGTTACACATTTGCTCCAATTGTTGTTGTGTGGCTCCTCCTCATCTCTGGTATCGGGATTTATGACCTGATCAAGTACGATATTGGCACACTTAAAGCGTTCAACCCGAAATACATCATCGACTATTTCCGAAGAAACAAGAAAAAAGGATGGGTTTCACTTGGTGAAATTCTTCTTTGCTTTACAGGCACTCCCTCTCTCCTCAAATAAGTGTACAATCTAGAGTTGTCCTATGTCAAATAAATTTAAATTTGATTAGTTTCCATAAAAATGATACTCCCTCTGACTTATATTAATTTACCTAGATTTATCTAGATACAAACGTATATAGTTAAGTTTTATTGCTAAATATACCCGTATCTAGAATATGGGTCGAAGGGAGTAGCAACATTTTTGGCTGAACCCGACTTTACTTACCGTGTCATTAAGTTTCATAGTTATTTAGGTCTTAAGTTATAGAAAATTTAAAACTTAGGCGCACTTTCTTGATGTTCATTCAGAACTTTGTCATTGTTTGCATAAGCTACATAGTTTTGAGGTTCGGAACTCCAAAAATCACGCACATACATATGTGCAGCCTTTACATGAAAATATTTATTTTGATTTTTTAATTTAATTTACTGCTCACTCCTATCTAAATTAATGGACGCAGATTTGTCCAGATTTAGATGTATAATGGACTAATATTTGTCTATACTTGAATGTATCTGGACATGTTTTAGTGCTAGATATATCCGAATTTAGACAAATCTGAGTCCATTAATTCGAATCGGATGAGATATTATTTCCCCCAGTTTTAGGAAGGATTAGAAAGTACCCCTATCCAAGTAGTATTTTCGGTCTGATAAGTATTATTCCCTCCGTTCTAAAATATAAGATGTTTTAGCTCTGTGAAATGAATGTATCTAGATGGCTTTTAGCTTGTAAATTCAAAGTGAACCAATACACTAAAAAACATTTAGATACGTTTATTCACAAAGCTAAAACAAAACGTCGTATATTTTGAAAGGAAGGGAGTATATACGATTATTCAGAATAAGTTATATCACTTGAACTTACCTGAGTTTTTATCTTGTGACAGGCACGGAAGCCCTGTATGCTGATTTAGGATACTTCAGCATAAAGTCCATTCAGGTAATTAGACTATGTTCATGCATAATGCGTAGATTAGACAAGAGATTCCTTGACGGCATCAAATTTGGAAGTGCTTCTCTTGACTTGGTAAAGATGGACAGAAGATTTTTCTTTGACTGCCAAAATTCCCGAGATACTCCCACATTCCATGAGGTTTTTGTATATCTGCATTTAACTTACAAAACAAAAAAAAACACTTTCATGACACATTTACCATAATATATAATTATTTGATTTGGATAATAGCAGTTATATTTTTTATAATGGCAATAATTATTTCTAGTATTTTAGAATGTGGCAGTAGAAGAACTGTTATCGGTCAATTGGTATACAATATAATGTGATGTGTGTATTATCTATTTTTTTTTTTGAAACAGGTACTCCCTCTGTCTCAAAATAGATGTCGTTTAGTAGATTTTGACAAATCTTCGACATCTATTTTGAGACGGAGGGAGTATTATGTTAATTTTCATATCGATTCAAGTTGAGGTTTTCTTCTCCGTACACATATACTGAATTGTAGGATTTTCCTAGAATAAGTATTTGGATGGAACTGATCAACTTCTTTCATGTTTCAGCTGAGCTTTAGCTTTGGCTTACTACCATCTGTGCTGCTCAGTTATATTGGGCAAGCAGCCTACCTGAGGAAACACATGGACATGCAATATATACCGAACGCTTTCTTCAATTCCATTCCAAGTATGTAATCTATTAGTATATACAAGATAGTATATGTGAGTAGTTTATGTTGTACAAGTTCTAAATGAGAAAGTTAGCGCTGACAGCAGTGTACTCTTTCATGTAATTTCAGGCACCCTGTTCTGGCCAACATTTGTCCTTGCGCTTACCAATTCAGTGATCGGCAGCCAAGCCATGGTGTCGTGCGCCTTCGCAACCATGTCACATCTACAGACGCTGAGCTGCTTCCCGAGGGTGAAGATTCTGCACACGTCAAGCCGCTATTCAGGCCAACTGTACATCCCTGAAGTGAACTTCTTTCTTTGCGTAGCTTCTGTTATTGTGACGATAAGCTTCAGGACAACTGGTTTTATCGCCAAAGCACATGGTAAAAAACTGAATGAAACATCGTTTTCCTTTTACTACGTATTTTTTTAGTGTCCACACAAGTAAAATATTTAGAGTGTAATGCTTATGATTCCTAGCTTTAAATAATAGAGCGTCTATTATCGGAAATTAAGAAAAGTACAAAATTTATGTGCATTATTATTGTCCTAAACTACATATATATATACCTTTTACAGAAATATGCGTGGCCCTTGTGATGGTGATCACAACACTCTTGATGACAATCGTGATGCTCCTGGTATGGAAGGTAAACATCTTGTGGATCGCTCTCTTCTTTGCTGTCTTCATGTCCACCGAGACTGTCTACTTGTCGGCGGTTCTATACAAGTTCACGCAGGGCCCCTTCTTCCCGTTGGCCATGTCGGCCGTTCTCATGGTGATCATGATGGTATGGCATTATGTGCACGTGAAACGCTACCAGTACGAGCTCCAGCACACCGTGTCTCCCGACGAGGTGAAAGCTCTTCTGGAGCGCCACGACCTGAAGAGGGTTCCGGGGCTGGGGCTCTTCTACACCGAGCTGGTGCAAGGCATTCCACCCATATTCCCTCATCTCATTGAGAAGATCCCTACCATCCACTCCGTCATCGTCTTCATCTCGGTGAAGCACCTCCCGATCCCCCACATCGACGTCTCGGAGCGCTTCCTCTTCAGGCAAGTGGAGCCCAAGGAGAGCATGGTGTTTAGGTGTGTTGCTCGGTACGGGTACCGGGACACCCTTGAGGCGTCCAACGATTTCGTTACCACTCTCGTCGAGTACCTCCAATACTATGTTCGGGACCTCAGCCTCTACTGGACAGCAGAGCCACTCAAGACGACGAGCTACCCTAGCATTCGAATTGATAGCTTTTCTTGGGACAAAAAGCCCTCCGGGCATGGCAGCAGCGGCATCCATGCCGAGGAGATGCTTACTCCGATCCAATCCTTCTCTGAACTCACAATGCATCAAGTTGGTATGAGCAGCCGCCTGGGAATATTTCAGGTGATCAATTTGCTGCAGATCATTCTTATCAATATGCATTCATTCCTCATAATATGAATCGGTTCTAACTGTACCTGTTTTGACATATACTAGCCGGCCAAGATGAACCTAGAGGACATGTTAAGGATTGAGGAGGACCAAAAGGTGATCCAACGGGAGGTGGATAATGGTGTGGTTTACATACTTGGAGAGACTGAAGTGGTGGCCAAGCCTCACTCCAACCTCCTTAAGAAGATTGCTGTAAACTACATCTTCAACTTTCTCAGGAAGAACTCTTGGAAAGGAGACAAGATGTTCTCCATTCCACGGGGGAAACTGCTCAAGGTTGGCATCGCATATGAAATTTGAATTTATTTGCAGAGCACAAGAGGACGCCGTACGTGCAGATATGTGCACCATGCCACCATATATGCGAGAGACTTCATGTGTTGGTTGATGTGGCCGTGCCTGCATACCTCTATTGGGCAAAAATAAACGGACAGCTGCTGGAAGAGCGTATATATATCTTTGTGGCAAGACAGACAGACATTCAGTATTGTGTTAGATATGCCAAATTAAATTTTCTTTGGGGAGTGTTAAATCTGTTTTATAACATTTTTGTTGACGACACTTATTTTCAATTTCAGTTTCATTTATGTGCATATCGAACTGAGTGCTATGTTTGTATCAACTAGATGACCCGATGCATCACTCGCACCGAGGCCGAAAGCTCTTAACCATAAGTTATATCCATGTTGTCATCCATGATTAGCATTTATTGACCTTAGAAACAAGAGGCATTGGCAGATTCACCTGATAGCAAGCAACCAAGAATTACCCAGGTACCCCGAGAAGCCGTTTTGTGGATGAAATAATCCATTTTGAAGCCGGTAGATTGAGGTTATGTGTAAGAGTATATTTCATTTTTTAGTAAATAGATATGTGAATCCAAATGAATACTGACTCAGATATTCTATTGATAGGTAACAAGTTTCCAAGGAAGTAAACATGATGCGGGCACGGTCTGTAACACATTGCTAATATTTAGACCATCTTCATCTGAACTCATTGCCTAGAGAATCTAAGGAAGTAAACATGATGCGGGCACGATCTGTAACACAGTGCTAATATTTGGACCATCTTCATCTGAACTCATTGCCGGTAGAATCTACCCGCGGGGGGGGGGGGGGGGGGGGGGCATGCACTAGTACTAATGTGCACGCAAAAAAAATATAGGCCCAAAGTAATACTGACAACAGCCCATATACTGTACCGGCACTACGTCGTCTTGGTATCGCACATAACCTAAACTCCCAGGGGCGGACCCAGGTACAACCGAGTGGGGGCTTGAATTCCCTTTGTATTTGTATATGTTGAATGGAAAAATTCTGAAACTCTGCAACTTTATAGAAGGTGTGCCCCCAGTTAAATAATATGCCCCTGTCAGAATTTTTTTCTGGGTCCGCCCCTGTAAACTCCCAAAGCGATCGATCAAATTGAAGTTGCGTCACGTTTGCGTTCCTGCTGCCTGCCATCTCCGATCTCTCTTCTAGGGCTTGCTCCGTAAAGTCTCACTCTTATCCAAAACGTGAGGGCAAGTATAGACATAAGTGAGTTTTGTAGATGTATACACCATCACATTTGAATGATCTCTAATTGAAAATTCCTTGAATAACTTTGGGATTGCTAAATACTTTTGTGACACTTGAAGCACTAGTACTTAGGTTTCGGTATATGGGCGGGCTAGGGTGCATGCATCAATTGGATATCTTATTTCTTATATTTACTAATTGAAGACTCCCACAGAGCCACCGGGGAAACAATAACTAATTATTTGTCTAATCTATGCGCCAAATCTATGTGTAGGGATGCAAATGGGGCGGAAATTTTCTGACTTTTCGTGAAAAAATGGGAACATAATGAAATTACTGAAACAAAAATGGTTTTTTGCAAAATAAAAACAGAAAAGGATTTTTTCTAATGAAAAAGGAAACGAAATCGTAACAACGTTTTCCGGTGGAACAAAAGCAAAAATGGAATTTCCGTTTCAGGCAAATATGAAATTTCCATTTTAGGCTGATGTGCATGACCAAATAAACCGGCCAATTACATGACCTTGTCAAGCCAAACTTTCAAAGTCGCTCATCCCAAAACCGACAACCATCAAAATCCCTTCATGCATACAAGGAGGCTTCCACGATTTGATTTTTCCCTTATTCCCTTCTAAACCAAGTACCGTGCTAGAATTAGGGGAGAATTTTGCTAGTTTGTTTGAATGCTTAAGTTTTTTTTTGCATGATTTAAGGGTTCTTGTGGTTCCAGGTAATATTTGCATCACTCCATGTCCGCATCACATTCGATCCATATCTATTTCAGACAATATTTGTCGTTTTTGTTTCTAGGGTTTCTATATTTGTTTCCGCTTCTATGAAAAAATATAAAAACAAATGTGGCATCACTCAATTGTGTCCATTTCCACTCCGTTTTGGTCTGTTTGGCCGATCCTGCGATTGGCTGCTGAAAAACATCTCCGTCGGTTTGCCTCCTTCAGCAACCCCTAGCATGACTTCACAGCTCTACACGATCTGCAACCAAGAACTTAAGAAAGTCAAGATGCAAATACAGCCTGCCCTTATCCCCTTTTACTTCAACGTTTGCTACCCTTGTGTATTGGTAGAAGTACATATGTGAATCAATTGGTCAGTCCGCTAATGGCTGATGCAGCAGAATAGGCTTTTCACGGACGGTAATTTGGGGCAGATTAAGCTGTCGTGCGAGGCTGCAGAGTGGACGAAATACACACCTTTTCCAGTCATGTAACTCCTCTCCCTTAAATTCCATCACTAGTAGCAAATAAGGCTTTGGTTTAGAGCTGCCCTAACCTCTAGTCCTGGTCGGGTCTGAAACTGGGACTAATATAAACACTAGTCCCGGTTCATCCCTGTTTCAATAGTTAGGAGGCAGCAATTGACTAGTCTTGGTTCATTGGAGACCTCTAGTCCTGAATGGTAATACAAACCGAGACTAAAAAAGTACCCCCAACGGCAAAAAGCTAGGGAACCTTTAGTCCCGGCTTGTATTACAAACCGAGACTAGAGGCAGCGAACTAGTCCCTGTTTGTAATAGAGGCTGGGACTAAAGTGTTCTCTATATATTCACTACTCTGTCTAGTCCATGGCTATTTGTTGAGTCCGAGCTAGCTTAAGTTTATCCCCATTTTTTGTCCAAAATTTGTCAAGTTTTGGTGGCATCCATCGATCCAAACTTCTAAAAGGTTAGCAACTTCCATCTTTCATCTCTTATTATTAGTTTAGCTCAATTCTCTAGAAGTAGAGAGGGATTTCATGCAAGTAGAAGGAATTTTAGATGTGTAATTTAGGCAAATTTTGATTATGCAAAAAGTTACTGAAAGTTGAAATGTGTATTTTTAGAGTTTCGAAGCTCAAAATTGAATAAGGTTTTTACTGCTAGATCAATAATTAAAAAGTCAACATTTTTTATGTTAACAGTTTTGTCCAATTCAAAAATTGGTGCATGTAAAATCATAATAATATTCTGCAATAATCCGTAATGCTTTGTGTTTGAAACTCGTATTGCTTTTTTCTGAACATGGTACTGCTTAGATATCTGTCCTGCACTTCTTTTCTAGTATGTTTCCAGGTGAAATAGTCATGTTGATTTTTGTTCATCGGGTGTATTAATTGATAACTTATTCGTACTTTCCCCAAAGTCATATCGGTACTGCCTTTGGTACGCGCTTTGTACTGTATGTTATCGCCATATTGTACTGCTTTGATGAAAAAATCTTTGATATTAGTAGATGGACCAATGCCAACTTTAACTTGTACTTATTTAAATATTCGCTTTGTACTTATTTAAATATTCGTTTTGTACTGCTTGTTGTCAAAATATTGACTGTACTTCTTTTAATCACGCGCATTTTCTCAATCAATTACGGGAAGCAGGGGACAGTGCCGGAAGCCCGGCCAGTGCCGCGGGATGTAGGGGCCGGCCGCCGGAGGCCTGGCCAGAGGTGAGGGAGATGGGTGGCAGCGGCGGAAGCCCGGCCAGCGGAGGAGGACGAGCTGTGACCGGGAGGAACCGTGGTCGGCGGAGACCGTCGGGCGTAGAACCTGGGCCGGCGCAGGAGGTGGCGCGTTGATCCGTGAAGGCTGCTGTGCGTGGAGCCGGGGGCAGCCCGCGGCGCGTTGAGTCCGCGACGGCAGCGGGTGGAGACTCGGTCTCTGGCGGCGGATGGAGTCTCAGCGGCGACAGTTGGTAGAGGCGCACGCGCGTGGGGCAGAGGAATGTGGGCGTGGGTGACGTGCAGCGTGAGGGGAGGGTTTGCTTTTATGTTTTTGGATCGGTAGATTTTTCCACCTCGGATCGTTTTCTATATATATATATATATATATATATATATATATATATATATATATATATATATATATACTAGCAAAATGCCCGTGCGTTGCTACAGGTTGTCTGCCTAATTAAATATTCTTATCATGTTTTAACACGTGACACTCAGCTCTTATAATTGAGGCAAATTTGTTTGTATCCAATATTAAGAATTTAACAAAGATTATTAATTATCAATCAATATAACTGAGAATTGAGCCATTTCATTTAACTTATCCAGCAAGCGTTTTAGTCATTTGCCAATTTCCATCATGCGTGCAATCCTGATACCGACAAGCTCCACTAAGGTAGTAGCTATAAACACAATCTTCTTCAAGGATATTACTATCGATAATTTCTCGGAACATAACTTTTGTCTTAAATTTAGAAGATCCGCGTGCCTACAAAGACAGAAAAAGAGTCTTCCCCACAGCGTGCCAGCGGTGCGGCTGACAGGTGCGGGAGTGCTGGTGTGGTGGATGGTGCCCGTTGGCTCTCGTCGCGTGGCTCTCCCTCTTCACCTTCCCCAGCGTCTGTCGAATCTGTTGGCTCGGCAGCCACCACGGCCTGCCGCCCCATCCCATGCCGATGTCCACCGAGAGATGACCGGACCGGCCACGGTAGTCCCGGGTGCATGAATGCGAGCATATCGTCCTGATTTATTCCGTCTGGTGTAAATAAATGAACAAATGGGGTATGCCATTGGGTGCACCCCGGACACACTCCAAAAGGATGAACCAGACACATTTTGTGTCCGATTTGGGGCGCACCACTTGGGATACTGTGACATCGCGGTGGATTCATGGTAGAGTTGAGGTTTCCAGTGATGTCCCGCCTCTCCTCACGCGTTGCTCACACGGCGCGTCCTCTCGCCACCAACCCCGCCTCACCTCGTCCTCGCTCCCGCATCCCTTGTCCACACAGGCAACCTCCTCCTCTCCGTCCTTTCGCCGTCGCTGGCCCTCAACGCGCCGCCCCACGAGCCGCCGCCCTCCCTCTCTGCTCTTGGTCCCCGCCAATCGCTCACCATCCCCCGCCGCTACGCGCCTGTTCTCCCCCACGCTCGCTCTCCCGGCCTCGCCTCTCCCCACGGTATCCCACCGCTGTCGCCACCTCGTCGCCTCCACCTGGCTCCCCTTCTCGCTGTTGCGCCTCGCCGCTAGAGCCCGGTTGTCTGCCTGGCCCCTGCAAGCTCCGCCGAGCCACTCCTCTGCGATCCGCCTCTCCGTATGCCACCAACCGCACGTGGTTGTTTCCCTTCCCACCAGCTTCGCCCAAACTCCTCCGATTGCCATCGATGTGGCCTCCTCTGACCACCGGCCCGAGGTCGCTCTTTCTACCCCGCGCGACCCATCGTCTGCAAGCCGGCCGCCCTCGGCCTCACGCAAGCCCAGCTCGAGCTAGGCACCGAACAGGGAGGAGGGATCGAACATGTTCACTCCTTCACTTGGCAATGGCATATGTTGTAATTTCTTCAAACTGTTAGGGGCAAAACGATCAAATATTCGACAGACGGAAAATTGATACGACGGTGGAAATTTGTCTCTCTATATGTCCACTTGTGTTCTCAACAAAATCCGGTTTGGTCTATACCAAATTGATGGACTCTTTAAATCTCACTCTATAAATTTCACCAATATATGTTTTATTAATTTTTGTAACTATTAAGTCAGTAATAGGATTATTTGTTCACCTTAATTCTAAAACTAAATTCAGTCACAAAGGAGCGAGTTTAATGTGTGCATATCCCTCGTCGTCATCAATAAGAACCACGTGAAGTTTCAGGATTCTTGCAGGTACAAAACAAAATTAGAAAATATTGATTGATTGACAGCATCGGCACATGCAAAGCATCTAACGAATGCCAATCTCCTCCACCTGACAGTTTTGTGAGGGACACGGGGGCTTCGTTGGTTAATTTTGAGAGGTGGAGAGCTCCGCACGCCAAGAACTAAGAGATCATATAAGATTAATAACAGATTATTTACGCATGCTTCAACAAATATACGAAGATCAAACCCAATAATCAGTCGTTTTCTCTTAGCCAAAGTTCCATGAGACGCAGACCAGATATCACAGCCCGGTCATCGGTTCATGATTCCACAGACTGAACAAGGACGGATTGTCAGACCACTGACCACATACAAATTTGCACTGACTGATCTGACTGGATTATGCGGCCATGCCCATCCGACCCATCGGCGGCAGTGAATGGCGTCGGGCATTGGCAAACTGCGGCCGCCGCCAAAGGATGCCCAAGTACGCCCGCCGCCAGGAGGCGAGCTTGGGGGCTACTGACAGGTACTATGGTGTCCCATGGACAGGTAGCAGGAGGAGGAGGCACGGCCTAGGGATTTCCTGCCGGCGACCTCTATGTGGTGTCTTGTGCCTGGTTCAATCTTGTTCCTCAAACCCCTGCATGAGCCGCCACTGAATTGACATCTCCAATATCATGGAAGAAGCACACGGGATCCAACTGCATGAGTCGCCACTGAATTGACATCATGGAAGCAGCACACGGGATCCTGAGATGGGTATGTTGGACCGAGCGGGATATGGTCAACGCAGGCCTGAGGTAGAGCAGTTCGCATCGATGCCAAGTTGTATTTGTAAATGTGTTCTAGAAGCCGATGGGGACGGCAGCACTCTGGCCGGCGGAGGAGTTCGCCGCAGGCGGGCGGCAGAGAAGAACGCCGGCGGCAGTCGGGTGGGTAGTGACGCCGTTGGCCGGCGGAGGAGTTTGCCGCAGGCGGGCGGCAACGAATCTCAGACGAACGGCGGCGGAGCGCGTATGTCCGGCGGTAGTGGTGGTGACGCCATTATGGACAGAATGATCATCGATCTTTTCTGGCCCACGACCTCGTGCGTGATCTCTTCTGACTTCCGGCCATGGATCTCTGCCTCATCGCTTGACCCCCTCCTGATGCGCCGCTAGGAGCGCTCGGGGTGGGGAGAAAACTGTTCACTTGGCGGTGGCAATGTGGGTAATTTTCTCAGATTGGCAGGGGCAAAACGGTCATTTACTGGCAGACGGATTTTGAAGGCTGACGAACGTTCCCAATCTTTTTAATAGTATATATATATATTATATATATATATTATATATATATATACATGCACGACAGGACTATTGAGAATCACCCCCTTAAGAGGTTCCTAAATAAGCTTATTCAGGAACCTCACCTAACTACCCTTCCCCACCTAACCACTTTCTTCCTTGTCACATCTATCCGGCCACCCTCCTTCCCGCCGTCGGACACCCTTCTCCTCACGCGCCGCTAGGCCCTCCTTCCCGCAGGCCTCCTCCGCCCTTGCGCCTCCAGCCACCCTCCTCCCCGCGTGTCGTCGGCCCTCTGTCCCGTGTGCCCTTCTCCCCGCAGGCCTCCTTCGTCCTACGCCGTCGGCCACCTTCCTCCCCGCGCATCGCCGGCCTTCCGCCCCATGCATCCTCCTCCCTGAAGGCCTCCTCCGCCCCGCGCCTCCGGCCACCCACCTCCCCGCGCGTGCCGGCCTTCTCCATGCTCACCTCACCCGCACGTCGCTGACCTCCTTCGCCCTACTCGCCGCCGGCCTCCTCCGCACCAGGCGCCACCGTGCCCTCCTCCTCGCGCGCCACCTCCGCCCCGCGCGTATCCAACCTCCTTTGTGCCATCCTCCCCCGTGCGTGGCCAGCCTCCTCCGCCCAGCGTGCCGTCAGGAAGTTAACTAGTAGAAAAGAGGGAGTTAACTTGTACAGACGGGGAAGTTAAGAAGGGTCGCAGAAGTTAACTTGCACATGCGGAAGTTAACATTCAGTCCGCGAAAAAACACACACAAAATCGATTATCCGTCAGGAAGTTAACTAGCATAGAAAGAGGGGGTTAACTTATACACACGAGACAGCTAAAATGTTTACGGAAGCTAACTTGCATATGTGGAAGTTAAGAAAGAGGTAGTTAACTTGCGCACATGAGGAAGTTAAGAATGGTCGCGGAAGTTAACTTACACAGTGAAAGTTAACACACTATTACTGTTACATACTGGAAGTTAACTTAGAAAGAAAAAGAAGTTAACTCGTGCTCGCCTGGAAGTTAACAGAGGGTTCCTGGTGTTCACGTGAACAGTAACATCGAGTTCTTGAATAACAGAGTTTCAGAAAACATGGAAAATCGATGCTCTGCTAGGCAGTTAACTTGCATAGAAGAGGTAGTTAACTTGCGCACATGAGGAAGTTAAGAATGGTCGCGGAAATTAACTTACACAGTGAAAGTTAACATTCACGATTACTGTTACATACTGAAAGTTAACTTAGAAAGAAAAAGAAGTTAACTCGTGCTCGCCTGGAAGTTAACAGAGGATTCCTGGTGTTCACGTGAATAGTAACAGGGTTCCTGAATAGTTATTCAGGAAGTGGTTCTTGAATGACAGAGCTATTATTTTTATCGTGTTATTTTTATCTTTAGAACTGTATATTAGTTTTATATCACGTAAATTTTTTCTTACTCTATAAGTTAAGAAAAACATAATAAAATTTAGAAATGACATAATTTTTTTATATTCTTGCCATATAAAATTACGATGTAAAATTCGTATTTTTTGGTGTTTTTACACTATAATGACTCATAAAATTTATTTTTGTGTCGAATTTTTTTGTTATGGTAAATATATGAACATAATTATTTATATACAAAACATATTTTTTTAATCTAACAACATAAAAATATGTTGGATGCAGAATAGCAATTTTGCACCCTGGGTATTGAATAGGGTTTCTATATATATATATATATATATATATTTGTTAGTACACACTAAATTTTTAGATTTGAACAAGTAAATATAGTAAAAATGGTCCAAACTTTTATATGATACTAAATTTTATTATAATAATGCAGATGAGCCAGGAACGGATGTACGACGCTCTCCGAATGTCTGACCCGTTCATTAAAGGCGTGCATTCTTTCCTCGATTTGGCCGAGGCAAATAAGCGGAATGGTTTTATGTGTTGTCCGTGCCGTTTCTATCGAAATGAGAAGGATTACTCTTCCTCAAAAACCATTCATATCCACCTGATTCAGTCAGGTTTCTTGTTTGGCTATGATTGTTGGACAAAGCACGGAGAAAGAGGGGTTATGATGGAAGACAACGAAGAAGAAGAAAACAATGGCAACTATCCAATGTTCCCTGAATATGGTGGTACTGCAATAGAAGACAATGAATAAGAAGAATGTGAAGAACAGGCATCGAATGAAACCTCTGATGATCTTTGTCAGGCCATTCTTGATGCACGGAGCGAATGCGAAAATAAAAACGAGAAGAAGAAGTTGGAGCGCATGTTAGAGAATCAAGAAAAATTGTTATACCCAAATTTCAAAGATGGCAACACAAATCTCGGTACCACACTGGAATTGCTGCAATGGAAGGTAGAGAATGGATTATTTGACAAGGTATTTGAGAAGCTACTGAAATAATAAAGAAAAAGCTTCCAAAGGATAACGAATTGCATGTCAGTATATACGAGGCAAAGAAGGTTGTCTGTCCTCTAGGACTAGAGGTGCAGAAGATACATGCATGCATTAATGACCGCATCCTCTATCGCGGTGAGGAGTACAAGAATTTGGATGCGTGCCCGATATGCAGTGCATTGCGTTATAAGATCATAAAAGATGACCCTGGTGATGTTGAGGGCAAGCAGTTCCCCGGGAAGAGGGTTCCTGCAAAGGTGATGTGGTATGCTCCTATAATACCACAGTTAGAACATTTGTTCAGAAACAAAGAGCATGCCAAGTTATTGTGATGGCACAAAAAAGACCGCAAGAAAGACTCGATGTTGATACACCCGCTGATGGGTCGCAGTGGAGAAAAATCGATAGAGAGTACCGAGCTTTGCAGATGATGCAAGGAGCTTAAGGTTTGGTCTAAGTACAGATGGCATGAATCCTTTTGGGGAGCAGAGCTATAGGCATAGCACCTGGCCTGTAACTCTATGTATCTATAACCTTCCTCTTTGGTTGTGCATGAAGCGGAAGTTCATTATGATGCCAGTGCTCATCCAAGGCCCAAAGCAACCCGGCAACGACATTGGTGTGTACCTAAGGCCATTAGTTGAAGAACTACTACAGTTGTGGCGCGACGAAGGTGTACGTATGTGGGATGAGCACAAATAGGATCCATTTAACCTATGAGTGTTGTTGTTCGTAACCATTAATGATTGTCCTGCTCTTAGTAACCTTTCAGGATAGTCAAACAAGGGTTACAATGCATGCACACATTGTTTAGATGATACCGAAAGTATATATTTGGGTACAATTAGGAAGAATGTGTACCAGGGGAATAGTCGATTTCTTTTGGCCAGACATCCCGCAAGAAAGAAAGACAAGCATTTCAATGGTGAGACAGATCACCAGAAGAAGCCTATCTGCCATACTGGTGATGATATATTTGGTATGATTAAGTATCTAGAAGTAATTTTTGGAAAGGGTCGTGATACGTCCAATTTGCATCACCATTCTATATCATAATTTGCCTCTATTCATTGATATATTTCATATTAAGAGGTGATACTTATGTCTTTTCATCTGTTTTTGCATGTTGGATGATTCTTGGAGGATGAACTGCCGGAGTCAGGATTTTGATGGAAAAAGCGGTGTTTTGATGCAATTTCGCGAAGATCATAAAAATACCAGAAAAACTATAGAAAATTATATTTTCTCAGAAGACGTAGGAAGCCAGAAGGGAAGGAGGAGTTGGGCCATAGGGGCCCACACCCCCTAGGCGCGGGCCACCCTAGGCCGCGCCTATAGGGGTGTGGCCACCCTGGCCCACCTCTGGCTCCGCCATCTCGCATATATATTCTCCTCGAAACCTTAATACACATGGAGCGACCATAGAAAGATTCCGCCGCCTCTGCGGGGCAGAAAACACCGAGAGAGAAAGAGCTCTCCGACAGACAGATTTCTACTGGGGAAATTCCTTCCCGGAGAGGGGAGATCGTCGCCATCAACACCATCATCAAGCTAGACTTCATCGGGATCATCATCATCATCATCCACACCAACATCTCTATCAGCACCATCATCGCCACTTGCGGTGACCCAGCATACCACTGCATGTGTAGTACACTATAGTCGTTGTGATGCAGCCCAATACATGGCATTCACCATTGGTCCATAACATGCTTCATCAACCGTGCCCACAAAGGTGAATTCATTCCATATCTCACCCTCTTTTGGTTATGATGAGAATGGGATCCTACTTGAGACAAGTGCCAATACTATGACTAGGCCCATGACCATGACGCCAACGGGAGACGACAAGAAGACCCCAGGAAGCAAGACCCCCAAGCAAGAGGCATGGAAGAGAAGGAGGAAAAGGACTCTCGGCGCCAGGACCGGCGCCACCGGAATCCATGCCGGAATTTTCGGCAACCAGCCCGGCGAACCGGAGCCTCCGCCGGAACTTCTGGCGCACCAACCGGCGAACCGTCCCTCCCCCGAAACCACTCTCTGTGAGCCCTTCCGGTAGACGACCGAGAAAACCAGTCGCCGCCAACTCCGGCGGCGCCGGACTTATCGCCGGAAATGCCAGTCTGCGTGTTGTGAAGGGTTTGATGCCCAGAATATTCCCTCCCACCTACCCTTCGCCCCTAGTACTATAAATAGCCCTCTTGTGGCTCAGATCTAGTTGGAGTTGATGATGAATGAAGGCTTGTGCCTAACCCTAGATGGGAACCCCTCTCTATAGTTAATCTATGAGTTGTACAAGGCCTTGGAGTTCGGTGTTCGTCTCCAAGTCGTCAAGGCCCTCCTCAAGTGTTTGGTCTCTCCTTGTCAAGGATTCTAGTAGTGCTAGGTCTCTCCCCTTTTGGGATTCTACTTGGTTGCTACTCTCTCCTTTGATTTGGATTCTATCATCCTCTTGCCGATCTCTCATTTGGTGATTCTACCTAATGGTCTCTCGTCGAGGATTCTATTGGATTGGTTGCTCGAACCAACGGGAGCAAATCGAATCGGGTTGTGTTTTGGTGCGTTTGTATCCTTTCCTTGCGTTTGTGTTGTGTTCATCGTGTTCATCAGGTCTTCCCTCACTCCGCGCCTCAAATCCGTGAAGGTCAGTCCACCCTAGGGTCAATCCCACAAGGGAACCCATATCAACTAGTATCAGCAGCTTTTGGTTGCCACTTATTTGACTTCGTTTACCCATATCCACCATAAATTCAAAAATACCAAAAATATTGCCCAATTTGCTTTTGGATTGATCTCTCGATTTGGTGAGTTTTTCATGGTTTTGGTCCACAGATCTGTAGCTTTGGGTGTTGATATACCTTCCTTGCCCTATCCCCCAGCCCAAATTCCACTAATTTTTGACAAATTCCTCAATTTGACTTTTGGAAGTTTGTCACGAACCAATTTCGGCGAGCACATCGGCGAACCGGTTTTGTCACCGAAAATTCCGGCGAGAATTCCGGCGATGCCGAAGTCCCGACCGGAATTTCTGTCGTGGTGGTGGCACGACAGATGCCATGGGTAGGCTAAAGTATGGGGCCAATGGATGCTAGAGGGATCCGGGAAGGGAAGATGTAGTTGATTCTACACACGAATGACTAACATACAGATCTTTATTACTCCTCACTTGGGCTACAAGTGCTCCTTGAGCTGTATGCAAGAAGAGAAGATGAACCTTTACCAGCCTAACGGTATAGAATGAGCCGATCCCCCTCTCAGGGATCCAAGCCTCTCCTTATAAAGGGGTGCCTTGGATCCTCTAGGGCTGACGTGGCAAGCATATTCGAAGAATATGCTTATCCCAATATAGTAAGTAGGCAAGCTCCTTTCCGTGTCCCCCTTCTAATGACGGCAAAGTTCCAGAGAACCCCACCTGCACTCCTCGGGCTCCAGGACTGTCACCTCCGTGACCTCCTTCTGCTCTTCTGCTGCTCTGCGCCTTGTCCTTTGTGCTTGGCTCTGTACAGATTCCTCCTAGCCCGTGGCTAGGGTTTGACTATAGGCACCTCCTTCTCCTGTAAGCTTCATGTCATTCGGCCCTGCCTCGCTTAACTCGGCTTGGCCTTCACCTGCATTTAGGTTATTCGGACTTATCCGACCGACTTAACTCGTACGTCGGTCAGGCAATGTACAGCTCCTCCTATAAATGTCATGGTCGTGCTTATCTCGGCCGACCTTTACATGATTCGGCCGATATAAACAGTAACTCGGCATAAGACTGGGGAAACTCCTTTTGTCTTCCCCCGTCTTGACCCTATCCGGGGTCACCTCCCCAACATTAGTCCTCGAAGCTGGTGTGGTCCCGTCCGTAACCTCGGCCGGGCCACATCAGTTTCCCAATATTCATTTCTCCTTATTTCCGAGTTACTTTCTCCTATCCGAGGTATCCGTGTAACTTCTCGTGTACGCCTCATCCTACGTGTAACACTCATCATTATTTCTCTAGTTTTTTGTTCCTCTACAGTTCCCACTGACAACGCTACAGTGGTTACTGCGCCTGTCGCGTCGGCACTGCGATGCCTCGCGCACAGCATCGGTCAGGAGGCCTGATCCTCTTTTGCGTCGTGTGGTCGTCGGTGTGGCTCCACTTAGCCACGAGCGGTTCCGCTGCACGATCTACACGATTAGATCCCGCACGCACAATCCCACTACCGCCAAGGCCGCGCGGTTATAAAGAGGGGCACGGGGCTAGAGGGTTCACTTTCCCCCTTCGCTCATCGTTGCCCTTCTTACTCCTCACGCCCGTGCGTCTGCTCGTGTTCTTGCGGCCGCGCCATTGTCGACCTCTTCGACGGCGAAGCCACAGTTCCCCTGCTCCGTCGTCCTCATCGCCGCGCGCTTGCTCCGGCGCCGTCGCCGGTGAGTTTTCCTACGGTCCCCTTGCTAGGCTCCCTCCTAGACGCTTCCATTGTTTTCCAGATTTCTTGGGCGGCTCTTTTCCGCTCTGCCGCCGCCTCCGCTTAGAATCACGACGGGGCCCCGCGCCTCTAAGCCCTGCTCCGCCGTTAGTTCCTCTTCCGTAGGTTCCTATGGCGACCCTATGTCGAGTTCAGTTAGCGGCGCATTAGTTGAGGACGACGACGTAGCGTCTGGTCCAGAGCGGGGCTCCTGGCAGGGTTCGTCCGTCACTCATCGTGAGATCGAGTGGCTAATCAGGACTCGCCGGATTCCTGCCGAGGTAGGTTGTCGCTTACCCGACAGCAAGTCTTCCCCCGTACTCAATGACGGCGAATATGTCGTCTTTATGTCTCACTTTGCCCGAGGTTTAGGTCTTCCCCTTAGCGATTTCGCTAGGGAATTTCTTGATTACTTTGGCCTTCATCCGCATCATCTTCCGGCTAATGCCATCGCCTCCTTATCTGCTTTTATCTCGGCCTCGGAAGGATACTTCGGCCTTTGGCCGTCCGTGCATGTATGGTCTAAATTCTTCCAGATCCGATCTAATGTCGTTCCAGACAAATCCCTTCACCCCTCTGAGAAGTTGCTTACTCAGTGTGGGGCCGCGTCCATCACTCCTCGGAGAAAATACGAGTTTCCTCGTGTTGCCGGTCTCGAATCTTGCAAGAAGTGGCATAGATCGTTTTTCTATGTCAAGAATACTAGAAAGGAAGACAAGATTCGGCTCCCTGCTTTCTCCATCGGCCCCCCTTCCAAGAGGAACTGGACCTACAACCCCAGGAAGAGCCATGCTCTGGCCGAGGCCTTTGAGATTCGGCTGAAGGAGTTGATCCGCGCCAGGCTACGCGGCGAGGATCTGATGACCACCTTCGTCAGCAGCCGAATCTGCCCTTTCCAGCATCGCACGCACAAGCTTTGCTACATGAGCGGTCCCCTCGATCCCAACCGAGTCTCGATGGTCGAGCTCGATAATTATCTTATTTTCAAGCGTGTCCGAGCTATCTTCAAGACGGAGATGCCGGAGGACTGGACTTGGAGACTGAAGCCGTTCACCCAAGGGAATCCCCCTCCCGAGGTAAGTTCACGCAGTTATGTTTTGCCCCCTAATTGCGTTTGTGATTCCTTTTGCTAAATTCTCTTTGTCTCTTTTCTTGCGGAGATTTGCGGAGCAAAAGATCGAGGATGCCGAGGTCCTGGCCCTCCCGTGGACCGCAGATCAGAACACCCCGGACAGCGGGGAGCCTGATTCGGAGGAGTTTGTCCCCAAGTCAGACATCGCTCCGGCTCGTGCCCGTGGCAAGACCTCGGCTCACGGGGAGGAAGGTGATTCGGACGATGTCCAAATTCTTGAGGTAGTCGCCGCAATGCCTATCTCTTACGCATTTCCGGCTTCTACGTTCTCAGCTAATCAGGCCGGTCAGGTGCACGACGCCGAGCCTCTCGCCTCCCAACCTCCTGCTACCTCAAGGAAGCGTATTGCTCCGGCAGGTATCTCCGAAGCCGTTCCCAAGAAACGAACAAAGAAGTCAGCCCAACACCCACCGAAGCGTAAAACTATGCCCGGAGTACTGGGTGAGTTTATTTTCATTTGTATTTCTTGTTTCTCTTTTTCTATCTTTTGATTCGACTTTCTGTGCTTTTGCAGCGCTCCTCTTTTTGTTAAGCCCGGTGGTCCGAGTATGACAAGTCATACAACTCGGCTGCCTTCTCCTTCGCCTCCCGAAGATACCAGAGTTCCTAGTTCTACCCGCGTTGACTCTCCTCCCGCTCCGACTCAGACATCACCTCGGCAATATGCCCCCGTGGCTTCCATCATTGATGCCAACTTAACTCGGCCAATAGATCCTCCTACGGAACCTGTTACCTCCGTGGTGAACCCCGGAGTTTCCCCCGAGATTCCTTTGACCCCCAAAATTCCAATCGCAACTCCAACTCCGTCCGAGGACATCACCATGTCAGCGCCCTCGGAAAACATAGTTCCTCCTGTTTCTAATGATGCCACCCCTAGCGCCGAGGTTACAGCTCCTGCCAACGCAACTTCTAAGGCTAAGAAGGTCGTTGTCACCAAACCTCCCTCATCTCAGAAAGGACTTGCCGACTCTTCTCAACCCACCATTGCTGATGCGCTTCGCAAGGGGGTTTCCTCTGCTAAGACCGTTGTCACCCCGACCGCTGATGCTCAGCTTACTCTCCACAAGAGTCCCGCGGCGGCGGTGGTTACACAACGCGTCCGAGGTAAAGTCCTGACTCGTACTGAGAGTGGGAACAGCCTCGGCTCCTTGGTTGAGTATGCCAATAATTGGAACGCTGCTGATCAGCTTGAGGGCAATCCGAGCAATAAGCCATTTCAACTCTCCGATATCAGCAGTCGCTTACACATGGATGCGAAGATCGTGCTTGACAGCGATAAAATGAATGAGTTAATTGCTTTTGTTGACATTTGGTTAATTATTCGAATGATAGTATATATACTCTAGTCCCCGAAGCTTGCAACCGAATAATTTGTTATTCATTTGGAAGCTTTATTAGGCTTAAAGTGCGTTATTCGCCAAGTGAATCTCCTGTATGACTTTGACTCCTCATGGTTCATTTGTATTCCACATTAAGTGTTTGCTGAATCCGGATCCTGTTTTAGCTTTGATTACCCATCTATTTTAGGTCCGAAATAAGTTTTGCTTGACTCGTATTTGTCTTAACTTCGAATATCCAGCCACCTAGATCCGAGTTAAGCTTTGCTTGATTCGGATCTGTCTTAGCTTCAAATATCCAGTCGCCTAGATCCGAGTTAAGCTTTGCTTGATTCGGATCTGTCTTAGCTTCGAATATCCAGCCGCCTAGATCCGAGTTAAGCTTTGCTTGATTCGGATCTGTCCTAGTTTCGAATATCCAGCCACCTAGATCCGAGTTAAGTTTTTCTTGATTTGGATCTGTCTTATCTTTGAATATCTGTCTGTAATTTATTTTGTCGCTTAGGTTGCCCATGATTGGCGGACAGCCGAATTCCAAAGGCTGCTTTTTGCACACAAGAAATTGCAAGAGAAGTATGAAAAAGTTCTTCCTGTGGTGAAGAAAGCTGGTAACTTAACAAATATTTGTATTGTCCCTTAAGTTCTTAATATTTTTTACTTGAGGTGCTAACCCCTTTTGCTGGTAAACAGGTAATATCAATAATCTTAATATCCGTCTTGAGAAGAAAGTCAAAGCCCTAGAAGGTTAGTTGTCCTTTCTCTTTATTGATTTTTGTTCGAGGCTTATTCTGAGTTTCTTATATCCTTTTGGCTTTGGTATAGCCGAGTTACAAACCCTTGAAGTGTCGCATCAAGAATGCATACCCATGCCTGATATGATGCTGCATTTTTTAGAGCAAGCCGCCACTCATTCGGCGCAATTGAAAGAGAAAGATGACGAGATAACCCGGTTGCGTGCCGAGGTGGAGTCCCTCAAGCTGTCTCAGAAATCCGAGTTAGAGAAAGTTGACCAGGAGTTCTCCGAAGAAAAGAACCGGCTAAGTTTGCAACTGCAGAAGGATAAAGAACTCCTCGAGGCTGCCGAACTTAAGAATCGGGCGATGAGCGAGGAAATCATTCGCTTTGAGAAGACTAAGGTTGACTGGACTCAGGATCTCCAGAAAATGTTGAGCTATATTCATCGTAAGTCTCTGACCGTGGCCGAGTTATCTTCTTCTCTTTCTTACTTTTGACTGATATACTTTTATTTTGCGTAGATCATTTTTCGGAAGCTAGGCCCGTGAGCTCTAGAGCGGTGATTAATGCTCGCGTGCACCGAGGTGTCCCCGCAGATGCGAGCCTAGAATATTAAATGGAAGATTTCTTGGTTGTTGTTGGCGCTGCCATTGGTCCGATGAAGATTATGGGCAGGGATTTGGTGCAAGCAGCCATTCGGTCCTACCATGTTCTCTGGCCGAATACTTCTGGAACTCCTGATATTGATGAGATCAAGATACTGGTGGAAAGATTAATGGCATCCCAGAACCAGTTAAATCTTTGGAGGGAATCCGCTGGACGGGCTGGCGCTGATATGGCGCTCACAGTCATTATGTCTTGGTACGAGGACATTTCTCTCGATACCTTGATAAACTTGCGCACTGGCTCCCGTTGGGTTGAGGATCCAGAGTTCGTCGCTCGCCGTCAAGCTCGTGCCTTCCAGCTTGTTGAGTACGCTGGTGTGCATAACTGGATTGAAGGACCAAGTTTTCTTCCCAACCCAGCGGATGACGTTAAAGTCGAATATGCCTCTGATAATAGTTCGGCCGACCAGGACGAGGGTGAGGGCGACTCGGACACTTCTGGTGACTCCAGCGCAAGCTCGGATGGGGACGGTGATGCGCGATCATCTTCCAAAGGGACTGGGCACTCTCAAGCTCAAACTAATATCTCTCAACAGCCCAGGGCTTCCCCCGAAGTCACTATTGCTTCTGTGGAGGGCGAAGTAACTTCGGCCGAGGTGCCGTCTACCTCGGAGCGCCCAGTGCCTGACCAAGCCGCTGCCCCTTATGTTCAAAAAACTTCTTAAGTTATTTCTTATCCCCGGTATGTCGGGTGTATGATGTACGTGAAACAATTGTCCGACTTTCTGTGTGGTACGAACCCTTTTGCCTTTTGCCGCTGAGGCACGGATGATGATGATCATTATTAGTTCATCTAAACAGATCTTGTTACTTTAAATCTTTGCTTTGGTGGTCTTCAATCTCATAAGTTCGGATTGTGTGTTTTCATTTGACTGACCTTAGTTAGGCGTTAATATTGCCTGGCCTTTATAAATTCGACGGCTTAACCATTGTGTTCTTGATCTCTATCCGAGCTATAAAGCCCGACCTATAGTTCGGTGTGCTGAAGTTTAATATCCATTTTTGGAATAGGACACAATTATGGGGCAATTCCCTAGTCAGTGCTCTAGGAATCGAGGTTTTAACGCATAATCCGAGATAAGGGATAATACAGCATAGTCCCCGAGTTCCCTGCTCGAGATCTTGAAACTTAACACATCATTCAGGAATAAGAAATAACGTGTGGCAGTCCCCGAGTCACTGCTCAAGGTGCCGAAGTTTAATACATAACTCAAAATGTGGAAATACATAAGGCAGTCCCCGAGTCACTGCTCAAGGTGCCGAGGTTTTTAATACATAACTCAAAATGAGAAATACCATAGGGCAGTCCCCGAGTCACTGCTCAAGGTGCTGAGGTCTAATACATAATTCCAAATGAGAAATAATATAGGGCAGTCCCCGAGTCACTGCTCAAGGTGCCGAGGTCTAATACATAATTCGAAATGAGAAATAACATAGGGCAGTCCCCGAGTCACTGCTCAAGGTGCCGAGGTCTAATACATAATTCGAAATGAGAAATAACATAGGGCAGTCCCCGAGTCACTGCTCAAGGTGCCGAGGTCTAATACATAATTCGAAATGAGAAATAACATAGGGCAGTCCCCGAGTCACTGCTCAAGGTGCCGAGGTTTAGTACATAATCGATACTTCGACTTGAAGCGTCACATTACAACGTATCATAGATGGCTCCTACGAGTAAAATGGACGAAGTAAAGCTATGTTCCATGGTCTTTTCGATTCTTCGCTGGCTCTGTTTGCCTTGTTCTTTTCTGGTGTTGACCGAGCATCGATCAGATAATATGCATCATTGTGCAATGATTTGCTCACGATGAATGGTCCCTCCCATGGGGGTGATAGTTTGTGCATGCCGGCTATGCGTTGCACTAGCCGAAGAACCAAATCTCCTTCTTTAAACACTCTTGGATTGACTTTCTTGCTATGATATCG
Source organism: Avena sativa (assembly GCA_916181665.1). Classification (NCBI taxonomy): domain Eukaryota; kingdom Viridiplantae; phylum Streptophyta; class Magnoliopsida; order Poales; family Poaceae; genus Avena; species Avena sativa. The sequence continues at coordinate 435,752,394 of OV702280.1, forward strand.
TCGTAAGTCTTGCTGATAAATAGCTGACCTTGATAGTGCCAACTCCCTGGCTTCTTCTAGCAAATCGACATCATCTTGCCGAGCTATCTCATTTACCTCAGCGGTTGTATACTGGGCTATTCTCGGCGAATCATGTATTATGTCGGCTGGAAGCACGACTTCTGCTCCATATACCAGAAAAAATGGCGTATACCCTGTTGACCTGTTTGGGGTAGTTCTGAGGCTCCATAGTACTGCTGGTAGTTCCTCGATCCAGCATCCTGCCGACCTTTGCAGAGGTTCGACGAGCCGGGGTTTTATTTCGGACAATACTAGTCCATTAGATCTTTCCACTTGCCCATTGGATGATGGGTGAGCCAGCGAGGCGACATCTAATCTTATGTGCTTTTCTTGGCAGAATCTAGCAAAAGCCCCTTCAGCGAAGTTTGTGCCATTGTCTGTAATATTGCTATGTGGATAACCATATCTCAAGATAATATCTTTGAGGAATTTTACTGCTGTTTGTCCATCACACTTTTTATTGGTTTTACTTCAATCCATTTTGTGAATTTATCCACCATGACTAAAATGTGGGTCATCCTGCCCCGGGCCAGCTTGAATGGTCCCACCATATCCAAGCACCATACAGAAAATGGCCAAGTAATCGGTATTGTCTTTAATTCGGACGATGGCATATGTATCTTGCTGGCATATCTCTGGCAACCATTACATTTTTCTACCAACTCTTTGGCCTCTTTCAACACCGTTGGCCAATAAAATCCATGCCTGAATGCTTTGGCCACTAGAGCTCTAGACGAGGCATGATGCCCGCATTCTCCTTGATGTATATCTAGGAGGATTTCCTGGCCCTCCGCCGAGTCAACACATCTTTGCAGCACGCTTGTGACGCTTCTTTTATACAACTCATTGTTTATGATTGTATACGCTTTTGCTCTTCTCACTGTTTGTCTAGCCAGTAACTCATTACTCGGCAAAATTGCATCCTTAAGGAAGGAAAATATGGGTTGCGCCCATGTTGGCATGACTTTCTCAGGGATAATTTCACTATCTATTTCCATGTTTTCCGCCGACATAACAACCTCGGACTTTTCCACATCCATTTGTGCAATTGCCGGGTTTATTTTTGGCAATTCTGGGTTACATCCTTTGTCGATTTCCATTGGCATATCGTCTTCTCTTGATTCTTCCGAGATATAAATGGACTCGGACTCTGGTGATGGTGTTATTGATGGTTTTCTCAGGTGATCTAGGGCAATACCCGGGGGAATGGATTGCCTGGTTGATCCGAGTTTTGACAGCATGTCAGCAACGTCATTTTCTGCTCGAGGTATATGATGATACTCACATCCATCAAAGTATCCGCTTATTTTTGCACATGGAACCTATATAGGGCCATATTCGAATCTAGCGCGTCCCAATTGCCTGATACTTGCTGTACTACGAGGTCTGAATCCCTATAACATAGAATCCGACGTATGCCAATCTCTTTTGCCACCTTTAACCCATGGACGAGTGCTTCGTACTCGGCTACATTGTTTGACGTGGCAAAATGTATTTGCAGCACATATTTCAGCTGATCTCTTTTTGGCGAGGTTAACACTATCCCTGCCCCCAAGCCATTCCTCAGCTTGGAGCCGTCAAAGTGCATTGTCCTATAATTCGGATTCGGCAATGGTGGCTCATATTGTACCTCGGCCCAATCCACAAAGAAGTCGGCCACAGCCTGAGATTTGATTGCATCTCGCATATCGAATTGCGGAGCATAAGGTGAAAATTCAATTGCCCATTTTGCTATTCGGCCGCTTGCATCTTTGTTGCTCAATATGTCGGCTATGGGCGCTTCACAGATCACTTTGATCGGGTGTTCTTCGAAGTAATGTTTAAGTTTCTTCGCCGACATGTATACTCCATATGCCATCTTCTAGTAATGTGGGTAATTTTGTTTCGAGGCTGATAGTACCTCGCTTAGGTAATATACCGGCCTTTGTACTGATTTATCATCTTCAATTCGTTCCACAACAATCACCGCACTTACCACTCTGTTTGTGGCGGCTATGTAAAGTAACATAGGCTCTTTTGACAATGGAGAGGCCAGGATTGGTGTTGTGACCAACATATTTTTCAGTTCATGAAATGCATTATCTGCTTGTGGTGTCCAAATGAACTTATCAGATTTTTCATCATTTGATATAGTGGTAATGCCTTCTCTCCCAGCCGACATACAAATCGGCTAAGCGAGGCCAGGCAACCCGTGAACTTCTGTACGTCGTTTAGACATCTCGGCAATTCCATCCTTTCTACCGCTCTTATCTTAGTTGGATTGGCCTCTATACCTCGGCTGGACACGAGAAAACCGAGTAGTTTCCCAGCTGGTACACCGAAGGTGCATTTCTCTGGGTTAAGCTTCATTCAGAACCTTCTCAAGTCCGCGAATGTCTGCCGAATATCATCCAGTAGCGTTTTGCTCTCCTTGGTTTTGATAACCACATCGTCTACATATACTTGGACATTTTTCCCTATCTGGTCGTGTAGACATTTCTGTATACATCTCCGGTATGTTGCCTCTGCGTTACGCAAGCCGAATGGCATGGTGCGATAGCAATAAGCCCCGTACGGGGTAATACACGCAGTCTTTATTTGATCAGACAGATTTAACGGTATCTGGTGGAAACCAGAATACGCGTCTACAAATGATAACAGCTCACAACCAGCGGTCGAATCAATGACTTGTTCTATTCTAGGTAAAGGAAAAGGATCTTTGGGACACGCCTTGTTCAGGTTCGTGTAATCGATACAAATTCGCCATACGACGGCTACATTTGGATCATCCTTTTTCTTTTCTACTAACACCGGGTTTGATAGCCAATCCGGATAAAGCACTTCCATGATGAACCCGGTCGCAAGGATCCGAGCTATCTCATCCCCTATTATTTTTCTCCTATCTTCCGCGAAGCGGCGGAGAGCTTGCTTCACCGGCCTTGCTCCTGGCCTTACATGCAGAGAGTGCTCAGCCAACTCCCTCGGCACACCTTGCAGGTCTTGAGTTGACCATGCAAAGATGTCCCGATTCTCACGGAGGAAGTTGGTGAGCTCGCCTTCCTATTTGGCATATAGGCCGGCACCAATGGTGATGGTGCGTTCTGGGAACTGCTCATCTATCTGAACCTTTTTCGTTTCTTTAGTCGGCTGGAAAGAGACACTTCCATGCGGGTTGGACAATGCCGGTATATTCAGTTGTGCCGACTGAGCGAGAGCTGCTACCTCTTGAATCCTTCTTTTTTTTCTTATGATCACCAATGACTCGGCCAGGTTTGATCCGGCCGAAGCACATTCCATTGACTTCCTGTAATCTCCTGCTACTGTTATCACCCCTTGTGGTCCGGTAGCTTCATTTTCAGGTAAGTTATGTGGCAGCTGCTCATGAATTTGGCCAATGCTGGCCGCCCGAGTAAATCATGATAGCAACTTTCCAGATCTACCACCTCAAACTCCAGATTTTTCGCTCTGCAGTTATCCCTTGTGCCGAATAATACATCCACTCGAACCTTCCCAATGGGTTCGCATGAAAGTCCCGGCACTATTCCATGGAAAGTGGTTCTCGTGGATTGCAGCATATTCTGCGATATTCCGAGTTTATGCATTGTATCTTTGTACATGATATTGATACTGCTCCCATTGTCAATGAGTACTTTTGAAAATTTCACATTAATGCTGGGCCCGACAAATGTCGGGTCTAGCACGAGTGCGTATGACCCCGGATTCGGCATTATTTTGGGATGATCCTTTATGCTCCAAGTTACTTCTTGATCTGACCAAGGAACATATCTTGGTACTTCCGGCATAACTGCATTCACTTCCATATGCCGGCGCTGTACACTTTGCCTGTCTTGTTGTTCTGTTGTGAACACACAATATGATTGATGATGCTCCCTGTAATCATTGTGCCCGTTATTTCCGGGGTTTATCCTTCCATCTTGACCCTGATTTATCACTTGATGCACTGCATCTCTCCGGTCTGAGTTATCATACCTCGGGGGAGGAGGGGGTAACATTAAATGCTGTGCATTTGCTCTAGTCAACTGTGGCTGCTGCTGCTGATGTGCCTGATGAGGGGGTGCCTGCGCACCTGCCGGGTTCCCCATTGCGTTTTTCGTCCAGGCGCATTGCCGAGTAGTATGATTGGCGGGCTTGGCCGGGTTTGGAGTGTGAAACTTACACGGTTGATCCAACATGGATTAAAACGTATACTTCGGCCTTTCCTGCCACTGCTTCTTCTGTTCTGGTGTCCATTATCTCTTCCCTTCATTTCTTGGTGTCCATTGCAGAGGACCATTCTTCTGCCGCTGACTGTTTCCGTGACTCGGCTGATCTTGCACTACTGATGCCACCTGATTGGAGGCATATCTGTAATCCGGTCTTTCCTCTCTTCTTCTACCTCTGAACTCGTTGCGCCTCGATGATCCGGCCACATCTCTTGCATATTGATCTTGATGCTCCCGATGATCCGCCGACATTAGCTCTGGTTGTGTCGGATCTCCCAATGCATACGAATCCGCTATCCTGATAGTTTCTGCCAAAGTGGTTGGCATATCTCTTTGCAGTCGCTGCCACAAGACACTGGCATATCTGCATCCCTGAGCGAACCACGCTATCGCTTGCGATTCTATAACTCCATTGCATGAATTCCTGAGGTTACACCACCGAGTCAAGAATTCTCTGTCTGTCTCATTCGGCCTTTGATTGCACATTGCCAGCTGATGTGGCATGTTTGGTCTCTTGTAAGTACTGGTGAAGTTGCTAACAAACATCTCTTCAAAATCTAGCCAGCAGTTGATACTGCCCGCTGGCAGATTATTCAGCCATACTCTGGCCGGTCCTTCCAGCATTTGCGGGACATAACTTACTGCCCATCGCAAGTTTCCGCTAGCTATTTTGACCGCAGTGACATAGTCGATTAACCAATCTTGTGGTTTGGTACTCCCATTGTATGTTTTCGTGCCCCTTGCCGGCTGAAAATTCGGCACAGGCGGCTCTCCCATGATCCGGGGTCCGAAACATGCTGGACCCGGCGGACCTTGCTCCTCTAACAACTCGGATCGATACAAACTGTCCAGCTTTGATCTCACGTCATTCGACAGCAAGTTTCTGTAAATGATTCTTTCCTGTATTCCATAATGGTCATTTCCACCACGTCCTGCATACTCCATATCTGAGTAACCATCATTGTACCTCTCATTTGCCTGATTATGGTGAGCTGGTCTCACTTCCCTTTCCTGCCGAGGTTCGTACCTCAGCTGTGGATTGGGCGGAGGATCCCTCCTTCCTTCTGCCGGGATATTGTTCTCATGATTTTCTCTTCCGAGGTCTCCGTTACCTCGGCTTCCGTTGCCTTTGTTGGCACGGTGGGGGTTTATTTCACCACTGTTACCTCGGCTTCCATTGCCTCTGTTTTCATTGATCTTTTCAGCTACCACCGGATCATACGGTACAATCTGCATGTTTGTTTTCCTGAAGTTACTGCTCTATCTTTTCGCGCATTGTTTCCGGGTGAAGATGCTGCTGCCACAGATAGGGCGGGTGCTGCACCAGCCGAATGAACCATACGTGAGGCACCAGGTCTTGCCGGGTCTGCCCTAAGCATTTCTTCATTCTGTTGGTTCGCAATGCACACCAGCTCATTCACTCTTTCTTGCTGTTTCTACCGGGCTTCGCCGGTTAGTCCTTCTAATTCTAGTGCAGCGGCATTTGCTGCCCTTAGGTTCTTTGTCGGGGTGCTATACCTCGGCAAACCTAGGTCGACCGAATCTACCTTATGAGTCTCATGCTCTTTATTGATATCATCCATGAGGTTTTTCCCTCTCAATCTTAATTCATCGACCCGCTCGGGAGCGACATCTAGCTTATTTGCCTTAGCATATTCTCGCAGGGTCCTGTTTAAGGATTCCCGCAATGCCGACACCTTTTTTGCCTCTACCAGCACCTTTTGCCTGGTCTCTTCTAACTCTGCCTGAGCATTAGCCGGATCAAGTATCGGTGCTACAGGCGTTGTCAGATTATCTGTAGTTGCCTGGAGAATATTTTCTGGTCTTTCTAGAGGCGGCCATCTTACCCTTGGTGCCTTCGGGGTTGTCTCCTGCACCTCGGCTGGCTTGGCTGCCAAAGGATCTACCTCGGTGGGCTGCGGAGCTGCCTGCTTTGTGGTCATCTGTACTCCCGTTGTCGGATCCTTGCTTGATCCGGCGCCTGCTGCTCCCGCCTGCACCCCGGCTGCGACCATCACCTCGACGCTGCTGACGGGGCGTTCTCCACGCGGACCGTTCGCGGCGCTGAGGGGGGCTCTCCTGCAACAATAACTTGGTGAGGATAAACACCGGAGGTGTCGGCGCCGACGTAGATCTGGTGCATGCCCAGGTTGATGAAGATGCCGTTGCGCAGAGGAGTTTTTCTCCTGAAGCTGCCTGCGTTATCGCTGACATAGTCACAGAGATCAAATCTCCGGACTAAGCCAGAGACAACGCGCTCGCCAATGTGGATGAAGTTTCCCGTCCGGATCTTGACTCCAGCTAGCACCGCTGCTGGCCCCACGGTGGGCGCCAACTGTCGTGGTGGTGGCACGGCAGATGCCATGGGTAGGCTAAAGTATGGGGCCAATGGATGCTAGAGGGATCTGGGGAGGGAATATGTAGTTGATTCTACACACGAATGACTAACATACAGATCTTTATTACTCCTCACTTGGGCTACAAGTGCTCCTTGAGCTGTATGCAAGAAGAGAAGATGAACCTTTACCAGCCTAACGGTATAGAATGAGCCGATCCCCCTCTCAGGGATCCAAGCCTCTCCTTATAAAGGGGTGCCTTGGCTCCTCTAGGGCTGACATGGCAAGCATACTCGAAGAATATGCTTATCCCAATATAGTAACTCGGCGAGCTCCTTTCCGTGTCCCCCTTCTAATGACGGCAAAGTTACCGAGAACCCCACCTGCACACCTCGGGCTCCAGGACTATCACCTCCGTGACCTCCTTCTGCTCTTTTGCTGCTCTGCTCCTTGTCCTTTGTGCTTGGCTCTGTTCAGATTCCTCCTAGCCCGTGGCTAGGGTTTGACTATAGGCACCTCCTTCTCCAGCAAGCTTCATGTCATTCGGCCCTGCCTCGCTTAACTTGGCTTGGCCTTCACCTGCATTTAGGTTATTCGGACTTATCCAGCCGACTTAACTCGAACGTTGGCCGGGTAATGTACAGCTCCTCCTATAAATGTCATGGTCGTGCTTATCTCGGCCGACCTTTACATGATTCGGCCGATCTAAACAGTAACTCAGCATAAGACTGGGGAAACTCCTTTTGTCTTCCCCCGTCTTGACCCTATCCGGGGTCACCTCCCCAACAATTTCCGGCGCCAGCACCGGTCCGCCGGCTGTTTTGCCGAAATACCACCAGGCCCCAAATTTTGACTGTTTTCCCTTTTGTGTTTTGTTCGTGTTTCGCGTGCGTGTCACAACTAACTTCAAGCTTCCGCAACATCTGTACATATGCACTCTTCGACACCGCGACACCCGAACACCTTCCCCAACACCGGTGGAAAAGTCATCAACAATACCAAAGGTATAACTTGCACCACCCTTGTATAGCCTTTCTTCCTTTGTGTGATACCTAACCTATCAAGAGTAGCTCATTTTGTGTTTACCGAAGCATTGTGCGCTTGCTCTTGTGAAGTGATAGTGCATAGGCAATAGCAAAAGGTGACTCCATAGCATAGAAAGAAAAGAGATATAAAAAAAATAAAAAAAAGATACCAATACAAAAGAGAGTCCAAATCTTCTAAGCAAGAGTGCGAGTTAGAGCAAGGCAAGCGTGCAAATCCGTTGCTTCTCAATCTTGTTGAAAACGAGCTACAGTCTCTCCTTGTTTTGGCACGGCACCGAGCTTAGTCATCGTTAGGACATTTTGTGCTCATTTTCATAGTCGTGCTAACCCTATTTTTCTCCACGTGTGTGTTTTTCCCGTGTTTTTGTAGATCGTATCCTTTTTGCTTTTGATCTTTGGTCCGTTACCACTTTTGACAATAACCTTTTCGTTTGGTTGTTCCATTTTCTATCCACCTTTCTAACCTACCACCATAGGCCTTTGTGTGTGTGTGTCTTGTGTACCCACTATTCGCTTTGCTCTCGGCAACAACAATCTTTCCAATCTTTGACTCTGGTGAGACAAGGTAGCAATTACCATTCCACCAATCTCACCCTATCTATCAAGTGTGTTTGTGCACCATGTCTAGGGCACGTGGAGCTAGTGGAGATAGCAATTTCAACAACCAAGATGGCTTTGCCACGCGCCACAACTTATGGGCGCAACACCAAGAATTCAACACTCAATTTGAGCGACTTGAGCACCGTCTTGATGATACTTTCCGAGAATTTGAGTACCGTGAGCGGCAATGTCAAGAGGAGCACCACGCTCAATTCCAAGCTCTTCAACAAGCTATTGCCAACCTTGGAAACCGACATGGTCATCGTTCAAGCTCGTCAAGTTCCTCTCGCACGCACTCCTCAAGTCGACATGGCGAGTCTTCAAGGTCACACTCCTGCGCGGAGAACCCCACCACCATAATGGGGACCAACAAGTTCGTCAATGTCATCCTCAAGCGGTGGACCAAAATGCTCCTCAACCTCAACAACAACGCCAAGAGCATGATACACCACCACACCAAGCAATCATCGACGTGCACCAACCTCGGGAATGCCATGATGAAGTGAACCGCAATGATAGGCGTCGCCATCCTCCTCATAACCACCATGAGCAACTTCAACAAAATCAAGAACCGGCATGGGATACAAGTGATGATGATGAGGATGCACGCCAAGATCGACGCAATAACCGGCATGCACAACACCACCACTGACACCGTCGAGTGTGATGTCGTGCCTATGATCGTGTGTCACATGATCCTTGGAAGACCATGGCAATACGACAAGGGCGCACTACATGATGGTACCTCCAACCAATACTCCTTTAAGTGGAATGACAAGATGTTTGTGCTACAACCTATGACGCCAAGCCAAATTATCACTTCCAACATGACGTCGTTGCCCAAGATAAAACAAGCTAAGGACCCTTGTGAGATGAGTGGTGAGAGAGTGATCCACCAACACGTGAGTGAGTGCTACAAGCCTCAAATGAGTGGAAAAATCATGAGTGCCACGTCGCATGCCACCACACGTGAGAAGAGTGATTTGAGTGTGACCAATACTAACAATCCATCATACAAATCTTTCTCCTTGTTGTCGGTTTTGCAGGATACACAAACTCACCCACCACCTACAAGGAACATGCTACAAGATCTCCAACCACATCTTGATGACAAGCTCAACTTCAAGATCTTAAACCAATTTGAACAAGTCTACGACACCGGAGATCCAACAACTTTCAAGCTCAAGACCAGGTGCACACCTCTCTACCTATATGATGATGGAACTTCGTCGAGGACGACTAGTTTTGAAGCGGGGGAGATGATGCAACCCAATACATGGCATTCACCATTGGTACACAACATGCTTCATCAACCGTGCCCACAAAGGTGAATTCATTCCATATCTCACCCTCTTTTGGTTATGATGAGAATGGGATCCTACTTGAGACAAGTGCCAATGCTATGACCAGGCCCATGACCATGACGCCAACGGGAGACGACAAGACGACCCTAGGAACCAAGACCCCCAAGCAAGAGGCATGGAAGATAAGAAGGAAAAGGACTCCTGGCGCCAGGCCCGGCGCCACCAGAATCCACGCCGGAATTTCCGGCAACTAGCCCGGCGAACCGGAGCCTCCGCCAGAACTTCCGGCGCACCAACTGGCGAACCGGCCCTCCTGCCAAAACCACTCTTTGTGAGTCCTTTCGGCAGACGACCGAGAAAACCGGTCGCCGCCGGAAATGTCGGCGCCAACTCCGGCGGCTCCGGACTTATCGCCAGAAATGCCAGTCTGCGTGCTGTGAAGGGTTTGATGCCCAGAATATTCCCTCCCACCTACCACTTCACCCTAGTACTATAAATATCCCTCTTGTGGCTCAGATCTAGTTGGAGTTGATGATGAATGAAGGCTTGTGCCTAACCCTAGATGGGAACCCCTATCTATAGTTAATCTATGAGTTGTACAAGGCCTTGGAGTTTGGTGTTCGTCTCCAAGTCGTCAAGACCCTCCTCAAGTGTTTGGTATCTCCTTCTCAATGATTCTAGTAGTGCTAGGTCTCTCCCCCTTTGGGATTCTACTTGGTTGCTACTCTCTCCTTTGATTTGGATTCTATCATCCGCGTGCCGATCTCTCCTTTAGTGATTCTACCTAACGGTCTCTCGCCGAGGATTCTATTGGATTGGTTGTTCGAACCAACGGGAGCAAATCGAATCGGGTTGTGTTTGCATGCGTTTGTATCCTTTCCTTGCGTTTGTGTTGTGTTCATCGGGTCTTCCCTCACTCCCCGCCTCAAATCCGTGAAGGTCGGGCCACCCTAGGGTCAATCCCACAAGGGAACCCATATCACGTTGACATGACATCCACAGAACACCGTTCCGAAAATATCACATCCCTTAGAGTGGTACAACAGAAACATTGCGGGTCCATATTACAAACATACACACGTTATTATTATTACAATACCGAAAGTTCAAGGCTTCCGAAAGATTAAACTTACAAACTAAAATATAAGTGTTTCAGCGGAACTTTCAAATTTAAAACTTAAACTCCAAATTGAGCTCAGCAACTTATTGCTATATAGTGTTGATGATGCTTGGCTCAAGTGGTTACTAGAACTATATTAATTATTCTGACTCCTGGAACTCTCCTCCGTAGACGATGTCGTAATCCTCCCCTTCTACGGCTCCATACAAGTTGGGCTCTTCATAGAAGACCTCCTCTTGATTCTCAGATGCGTACATTTGAGTACCTTCGGAATTCTCAAAGTCTAAGCAAGGATTCAAAGGAAAGGATGAGTAACAGCGTTACCCAACAAGTTCATTATATGTAAGGTAGGAAGTTTGATGCTCTATCTACCACCTCAGACTATTAGTCGTTGGCACTATGTAATTTTCGTAAATCTTTCTTCAAAGGTTTATTTTATTATGAAAATCTATGACCATCAGCCTTCACAGGTTGACCAGAACTTTCATGGAGTTCCTTTCCTACCGCGTTCATAGCTCCTTCCCGGAACAGGGAGTAACAAGTTACATTTCTTACACTCTGCAGAGGTGTGTTACTTTTACCATGAGAGATCAACTCCTTGTTGCACAACCGGGCGTACTTTCCCGTCCACAATTCCATGATGTGGGGCCCAGTAGTTGGTCCAAGCCAATCACTGCCCTCTTCGCGACCTCATATGTCTGCACGATCCTTCGGCTAGCTCACCTTCGTTAATACCCCTTTCGGGCAAGCTAAGACCCTGATGAGTTTCTGAAGACTCTATGACCTAGTGATGCCCGGATTAGTACCATTTACATGGACTATCTCCCTAAACACCATTCATAGATAATCTAGACACCAAAAGTGTGGGGCATAAGGGTGCCCACCCATATGTTGGATCCACACAAGGAATCACAACGTCACGTTAAGGTCGTCTTGCCTCCATACAAGAGGAAAAGGATACCGATGACTTCTCCGTCCCATTCCAAATCTCATGGTTAACGCGTAATATACAGCGCTAGAACACTGATGTCATGGGTTATTAATTCCTAATTGTTTATCATTAGTGCAAGTAGAACTCTGAGTTCTATTGCTTCATTATATCATCACTTAGGATGATATCTTAGATTTAGTATCTTGAGAAAATAATGTTTTCCTTTTTCTAGAATATAGATGGTAACACACAATTCGCAAATATTTTGATAAAGACTCTTCAAAGGACATGAGCAAGAGATGAACTTGCCTTGTGATGGAAAGGTAGTGAAGGCTGATGCTTGCATTGGACCTTGAGCTTCTGTGTCTACAAAAACATCATTATTGCCCGGTAAGGACAATATTTAAAGAAGCAAAATGATTATGCAAAGTAATGTAATGCATCTTTTAACTTGATATGCATTTTCCCCATTATTATAAAAATTATTTTTAATAAAAAAGGATTTATAAATATTAATTTTTTAATATTTATAATAGAATATAGTATTCTTTTATTTTATTTCCCTTTTATTTGACCTTTATTGATTTAATAATTATTTTAATCACTTAGATATCAAAAATTGTTATTAAATATTTTTTTAGTATTTTTCGAAAATACTACAATATTAATATATGATGAAAGTGATTTTTATTTATTTTTATCATCTTTCAATAATTTTGTAAAATTCCATAAGGAATATATAAATTACAAAATTCTTAATAAAATTTATATGTCTAAAATTTTATATCTAAATTTATTTGGATAGTTTGGATTTTTGTGAATCCAAAAATATTTTATTTATAATTTTTGGACTTTTATTTTATTTTCTATAATTTTATTGAGTTCAGGGGCATTTTGGTCTTTTCCTATTTATTAAAATAGATTCTAAATGACTTGGGCTGGCCATTTGGGCTTATTGGGCCCCTGTGACCCAATAGGGCAAGGTCAAAATCATCACCCCAAAGGGTTTTCGGACCACCCAGCCCACTCATTCACTGCCTCCTCTCTCGATCTCACCTTTCTTCTTCTTCTCTCCCGACCCCGAGGTCAGCGATGATATCGCCGGCGATTTGCACCGCCGTGGATCGTCCTGGCCGCCACCGTGGTGCGGGGTGAGTTTATCGACCACGCATGTCCATCTGTTCTAGTTCGATTTTATTCTAGGGTCCTTCCCTGGTCAGGCTAGCCCCTTCCCAAACCCTAGGGTTTGGGAAAAGTGCCGCTGCCGCCACCGTGGGCTCTCCTTGGTGAGGTGTGGTGCCCGAGTACTGTTGTGGCCGCTGCCGTGGCTGGTGCAGGTTGCAGCGCCCTCTGGGGTGCTCCCTGTGCCGGCACGGGCTCGTCGGCCTTTCTGCTTCCTCTTCAATTCCACTACAAGAAATGTGTTGATTTGTGACGTTCTCGTAGTGACTGGAAATAAATTCGTCATAGATCTATGACGATGTTTTCCAAGATCGTCATGGGCTCATTGGGGAGGTCAAAACCCTGTAAAATTACGACGTTTTGTTCCAAATCGTCGTAATTTCATCATATAAAATCGTCATAACCTGTCTCTGGCCTTATTTTGTACGACTACGACGTTTCTGTATCGTCATATAGGCATTAAGTTGAGACGGAACAGCCTGAGACGGCAGCCAGCTCATCTATTTTGCCTATGTGTCAACATGTGGGACCTGCTCCAGGTTTTTTATGTGCTGCCCAATTTATTTTATACAACGAATTGCCTATTCTGGCCTAATGGACGACCGATGCTCAGTGTGGCCCATGCCGTCCCAATACACCGAATGGCCAGTTTTTGGTTAAAATGGCAAAAAATGTGGAGCTGCGGGGACTCGAACCAACGACCGACGCTCCTTTTCAGCTCATCGTACCGCTAGGCTAGTCAAGTGATGTTGTTTTATATGGAAGAGTATGTCTATATGAAACAAAACAATATGATCCACCGTATCTAACAGTCACGCACGGAGAGAGGCGCTGAGACAGAGAGGGCTCAGTCGATGGAGGGGGAGGGGCCGGCGGTGACCGACAGAGGGGCAGGGCCGGCGGTGAACGACGGAGGGGGCGGGGACGGCGGTGACCGACGGAGGGGGCAGGGCCTGCGGTGACCGACAGAGGGGGAGGGGAGGGGCCGACGGTGAACGACGGAGGGGGTGGGGCCGGCGGTGAACGACGGAGGGGGCAGGGCATGCGGTGACCGACGAAGGGGGAGGGGGAGGGGGCGACGGTGACCGACGGAGGCGGCGGTAACTAGCCTAACCAAGTCCATTGTCATCTTCTTGGCGTTGCTGCTCTCCAATTAACCCTTTTTTTAGTTGGCAGCAAATTCATCTTAGTGTGCCATCATATTTCTTAGCAGCAAATTCATCTTAGTTGGCAGCAAATTCAGTTAATTCAGCTATTCATATGTAATAGCAGCACTATATTTTTAATTAATCTTAGTGTGCCATCATATAGGTTTGTCCCATATCTCTGTGTGTCCAAGATTTGTCCAGATGCTAACATATCTGTGTGTATACAAGATTGTCCAGATGCTACCATTTTAGCAGCACTATATTTGTAATTAATCTTGGTAGCTACTTTTGGTTTGTGCACTTCGGTTGAACATTGAATGCTAACATTTCTCGGTCTTCCGCATGTAGATGGACAGAGGCTGGATTACGCGAGGAGTTAGAAGGCTTTCCACTGAGCATCTAAGGGGAGTGGAGGAGTTCATGCGATTTGTTCGGAGAAGTGCTGCTGACGATGCTCTAGTTCTTTGCCCATGCCCTAGCTGTATGAATCATGTTCAGCAAACTCTAGAAGATGTCGAGTCTCATCTGCTGATGCGCGGGATGTCAAGCACGTATGATAGGTGGATCCATCACGGAGAGCCTTTACGCACAGAACCTCGAGTTGAACCTGAACCTAAGGAAGAGGCACACCATGCTGGTGAAGGCGGTGATTTTGTAGAAGATGATATTACACAAAAGGATGATGATTTTGAGGAGGAGGATGGGTATGAGGATGACAAGATTCCTGATTTGTTTAAGGATCTGTACAAGTTAGAACCGCAAGGTGATGGACAGAGGACAATCTATGCCGATATGATAGAGGATGCAAAGCGCGCAGCTAGTGATGGTGGGACATTGTCCAGATTTTCCTTCACCATGAATGGAGTTGGAAGTAACCATCTATTGGATGGGAGATTATTAGTGGTAAAATAGTTTGATAACTAAGTATAGATATGAAAGGATTAGGAAATGCTTTAGTGTCAAGCTCATTGAATCTACAAGAGGAGTTAGAAGTATAAAAGGTGGATAAGAATATCCTTATGAGGTAAGGCTCATCATGTCAACACATGATGATGGATAGGAATAAGTAGTTTATCTAGGAAAGGAATTCCTTAGTTAGAAGTCCAGGATTGTGAATTATGGAATATAGAAATTCTTGGTAAACACTAAATCCTAAATCTATAACCAAGCTTAATATCCATCTCATTTGTTGGATAAATCATTTTATTTTCACAATGCTTTATAGGAATATTTTCCTATAACAATTACTTAAGCACATATTTGTTATTCCCAACTATCATCATCATATGTACTTAGGAGTTATCTTTATCAACTCCTTTCCACAAGATATTCCAGAAAATAACTTTCTAATTCAAAGGGTGATATCATTAAAGATCACAAACATAAATACAATATGTTTAGCCATTATTCTTCATTCACATCAACAAAAGAAAATAAGTATAGTAAATATCCTAAACCCTAGGGTAAGTAATTACAATTCAGAACCCTAAATTTATTAATGAGTTTTATCATCAACACCTCATAAATATTCAATTTATATTCACTAGGCAAATTCCTTGATCCATTTCTCTAACCACTCATTCCATATGAACATGGAATAAGTGGGGAGACCATAATTATGAACCACCCTATATTTTACTATGTGAGTAAATACATAAAAATAAACCCTATGAATATTATTAAACATTTTAAAACTTCATTACTTCAAATAAAAGTAAAAAACAATGTTATAGTTAATTTTAAGATCTTAAACAAATCCTAAAAACCCTAAATCTTACTTATTCTATTTAATAAAAGAATATCTCTATAATTATAAATTTAGAAGATAATAAATAAAGTATGCCATCAAAATACTAAATTCATACCAGAATTTGAAATGCATTTGTATATACTGCAATTATCTAGAAAACTAATTCTATAAAGAAATATCAATCAAATGTGTAATATTCAAACCTGAAAACAAAACAGAAAATAGAAAAAGGTGAGAACAAGAAAAAAATAAAAGTAGAAGAGATAGTAGTCAAATCTGGCCCACGGCCCATTACACCTCTCTCTTATCCGTCGCACACGAGTAACCACAGCAACACAATGGTGGCCCAAGCACATCCCAAGACCAGCCCAGCCTGCCCTCCTCTCTGGCTGACCGGTGGGACCGCCAAGGGACTGCGGATGGATTCCTAAAAACTTCCAGGGGGTTATCGACAAAACTGCATGTTGTCATCTTCCTCGCAGAAGTGAAGCAGCTGCGTGGGGCTAACCGATGCCGTCCGCCGGAGGCCTCGCGCCGCGATGCCCCCGTCGTCTGTCGTATTCCGAAGATGGAGATAAGACTACCGCACTCGCATCCCTCGTCATTATCCCCAATCTCTTCTTCCTCTTCGAATTAGGTCCCAGACCGAAACCCTAGCCTCGGATTGTCGTCGATTCCCGGCGTTCTAGCCTCCCCCGTGGAAAAAATAAGCATACTGTGAGCACCGCCATACCACCATGAGTCTCCTAGCCGAAGGAATTGAGCAAGGGTGCCTCGAATCGATGTGGCAACTTTTTTTTCCTGAAGTCCGGCTGCCGCCGTCCACCGTGATTTCGGCCGTGATAGCCTCCACCGAGCCTTCCACGAGCTTCATGGTGATCTGCTGAGCGTGCTACTTCCCTCCTTTACTTTGTTCGCTTCCTATACCGAGCCACCTTCGTGCATTGATGTGCACCGCCGCTAGTCGCCGTCGTGCTCCACTCGCCAGTGACCAAAAACTAGCGGCGTCGCCTCTAGCTTGCTCCCCTCGCTGTACTGATTCGAACAAGCACGCACGAGTCCTCTCCCATACTCTCTGCCGCCGTGCTGAAAGCAATTCCGGCAAAACTCCGGTGAGCCCGCGTGGCAGCTGTAACATCCCAAAACTTTAATCCAAGTTAATCAAGATCCAAATCATCAAAATTAGGGTTAACAAAAACTTTTCCATCTCAAAATATGAAAGCATCCATGTGTATATTGATCACCGGACCATAGAAATCAACGATGACCTGACCTATCCCGAAGTACCCATCCGTATTTTGGAAGAAGCTTTCAGAACTTCCAGGACCCAAAGCATCAATTTTCTCAAAATTCAGTGGAGCAACCACACCGAATAAGAAGCTACCTAGGAGCACGAAGATCACATCAGGATGGAGTCCCCCGATCTCTTTAAATCCTAGGTAATCTTTTTCGTCCTTTTTCAAATGTCGGGACGAGATTTTGTTTAAGGGGGGAAGGTTTGTAACATCCCAAAACTTTAATCCAAGTTAATCAAGATCCAAATCATCAAAATTAGGGTTAACAAAAACTTTTCCATCTCAAAATATGAAAGCATCCATGTGTATGTGTATTAAATTAGGAATTCATTTGAATTGCCATGGTTCTGTGATTCATTGCTTGTATAATGATTCTTAGGTGAAATAAACATCATCCAAATCATTCCCAAACTTTTCCCAAGAAAAATAACTCAAAATAAATAAATGAAGTGAATGGTCATTTTGCCAAATTAACTATCATGCCTATTTTGGCTATTCCTAGTACTCAAAACTTAACAGAAACAATTGTGGATCTTTGCACCCCTTGCTAGTACACATAATGAGGTACCAAGGCCCATTTTGTGATCTGCCAAAAACATTCAAATGCTAAGTTTAAATGACAGTTTAAACTTGAATCTATTTCATATGGGAAGATCCCACTATTTCAAAAACCATTCAAACAAACTCAATTTTCAAAACCCAAGTAACCACAGAGTCTCAAACTTATGCCTAGCACACCCACCAAAAATCTTTTCAAAATTAAGATTTGAAGTTCTTTCAGCCATTTCATCACACCTTGCAAACACAAAACAAACAAACATCTAACACTATTATGAGCAGTGATTTGGCCTAACTTGTCCCCTCCCTAGATCACAGCAAACATTCAGTAGATCATCTAGCTTAGTTAGTAACCTCTAGCACCACTGTGAGCTTGCCATTGCCATCAATGGTGAGCAGGCCGAGCCTCACCTTGCCACCCCAATGTGGACAGCAGGCTAGAAGAAGAACTAGCTGCGCCAACCTTGTCTGGCATGCTGCCCATGCCACACCGCACCCTCCAGACCAGCCCTAGCTCGAAGACAGAGATAGGAACCGCCGGGAACGCCGTGCCCGCGCCGCTGTCAACCATGCCGAGGCGCACCACCGTGCACTCGTCGTTCCCACTCAACCCGATCACCTCGAGCCCATGCCGCCCGCCAGCATGAACCCCACCATCCCAGAAGACCACTAGACATGCTCGTTTCCTCGACCGTACCCCGTAGCCGCCACACGCCGCGAAGTTCACCGTCGGTACCGCGCAGAGCACCGCACGTTCCAGAACAAACTCCACCGCCCCTAAGCCTGCATTAAAATCCTAGAGCACCGCCAGGAGACCGTGCGTCGATCGCCACCCTCAGCCATGCCGCTAGCAGCCCGTAGCCATGTCGCCACCATCGCCTGCCCATCCCTCTCGGTCTCGCCGTCGAGCCTATAAAAGGAGGGCACCCCCAGCCATTTGCAGCACACCATTTCACTCCCCTCACCTCACTGATCGTCTTGTAGGGTTCGCAACATAGAAAACAAAAAATTTCCTACGATGTGAACTATATACCAAGATCTATCTACTAGATACAAACAACGGGCGGATGTATATCTGTAGAGAACATACCCTTGAAGACCGACAAAGCTTAACGAGTTCAACTCGTGGTTGATGTAGACGATCTCTTGCCGATCTCAAGATCGAGAGGAAGTCCTAGCGCCGCAAATCAGCAGCGCATCCGTGCTCGCACACACGTTCGAGGCACCGAGCAACCTCCGCCTCCTCGCTCCAGCGATGCAGCGGAAGCACAACTCTTTCTTGCCGAATAGCCACCGGGAACATGTATCTCGCTAGTCCAAGACCATGGGGAATAAATTCTAGAGGGGGAGAGAGATCCTTCACGAGGAGGTGTGAGAGACAAGTGAGGAGGGGGGCTCCTTTTATAGGAGGAGGGGGAACCCCAAGGGGGTGGCCGGCGCATGGGGGCTGCCCCCTTGCCCTCCCCTCTTCATGTGGGTAGACACTCCACTCACAAATCTCCTTTAAATTCCCTCCACTCAAAAGTCCACTCAAATTCCCATTAAATTTCCACCAAATTTAATGCAAACTCTCATTAAATAAAACTCTTTTATTTTATTCAGAATTTTGTCAATTACTTTAATGACAAACATTCACAAATAACCCCTTGCTAGAATTCTATTTCACATGCATAACCACTTTATGCAATTTCACCCGAAAACCTGTTTCGGTATCTAGTGAAATAAATTCCTGCGCTTGTTCATTCTTTCGGCATGAAACATTTGCTCCAATTGGATGTCGGTGTCTCTTAAGTGTGTCACCCTACGGTTCGTGAATAATGCGGACATGATCGAGACCCCTCTCGGATCAATAATCAGAAGCGGGATCTGGAGACCCATACTGACTCCCACACATTCAACGATGACTTTCTTGTGATCGTCGGAACCTTTTACGCTAGTATCTTAATCCCTTTGTTTCATGATATATTACATGTCCGAGATTTGATCATCGGTATCTCCATACCTAGTTTGATCTCGTTACCGACATGCACTCTTTTCTCGTTCCTGTGATATAACATTCTAGTGATCAAATCACTTGCTTGCAAGCTAATCAATGTGATATCACCGAGAGGGCCCAGAGTATATCTATCCGTCATCGGGATGAACAAATTCCACTCTCGATCCATGAGCCTCAACATAACACTTTATTAGTTCTGAATCCATCTTTATAATCACCCTGTTACGGTGTGACGTTTGATGTTATCAAGAAACTCTTCCGGTGTTAGTGATTGACATGATCTCATGGTCTAAGGATTAGGATCACTTCGTAAGTTGTTATAGCAATATAAACTCAATGACTTTGATCGTAATGCTATACTTCGGATGAATGTTCATCACACCATTACACTAATGTTGTGATCCCGTTATTAACAACATCCAATGTCCATGATCAGGAAACCTTGATCATCTTGTTAATCAACGAGCTAGTTTATGAGAGAGGCATAACTAGGAACTTTCTGTTTGTTTATTAAACACACATGTATTAACGTTTCTGTATTAATACAATTATAGCATGCAAAATAAACATCTATCATATACTTGGAATACACATAATAAACACTTTATTATTGCCTCTCAGGGCATATTCCCTTCAGTCTCCCACTTGCACTAGAGACAATAATCTAGTTACATAGTGATAAATCTAACACCCATTGAGTTCTGGTGTTGATCATGTTTTGCTCTAGGGAGAGTTTTATTCAACGGATCTGCTACATTGAGATCCGTATGTACTTTACAAATCTTTATATCTCCATCCTTGATATGCTCGCGGATGGAGTGAAACCGGCGCTTAATATGCTTGGAATGCTTGTGAGACCTTGGCTCTTTGGCATTGGCAATGGCACCATTGTTGTCACAATAGATCACCATTGGGTCCAACGCGTTTGCCACCACTCCTAGTTCGGATATGAACTCCTTCATCCAAACTGCTTCCTGAGCCGCTTCTGAAGCAGCAACATATTCGGCCTCCGTTGTTGATCCCGCTACCACAGGTTGTTTGGAGCTCCTCCAACTAACCGCTCCGCCATTCATGAGAAATACGTATCCGGATTGAGACTTAGAGTCATCCGGATCGGTGTCAAAGCTAGCGTCAACATAACACTTAGCGACGAGCTCTTCTTCACCTCCATACACAAGAAACATATCCTTAGTTCTTCGTAAGTACTTAAGGATATTCTTGACCGCTATCCAGTGTTCCGAACCTGGATCCGATTGGTACCTACTAGTCAAACTAATAGCATGTGCCACATCCGGTCTTGTACATAGCATGGCGTACATTATAGAGCCTATGGCTGAAGCATAGGGGACTTTGTCCATTATCTCTCTTTCTTCCGCCGAAGACGGACTTTGAGTCTTACTCAATGTCTTGCCTTGCAACATAGGTAAGAACCCCTTCTTACTTCCATCCATTTTAAACTTCTTTAAAATCTTATCAAGGTATGTACTTTGCGATAGCCCTATTAGGCGCCTAGATCTATCTCTATAGATCTTTATGCCTAATATGTATGACACTTCACCTAGGTCCTTCATTGAAAATTTGCTGTTTAGATAACTTTTAACACTGTTTAAAAGATCTATATCATTTCCGATCAATAATATGTCATCCACATATAATATCAGAAATGCCACATTGCTCCCACTCACTTTCTTGTAAATACAAGCTTCTCCATAAGTTTGGACAAATCCAAACTCTTTGATCACCTCATCAAAGCGGAGATTCCAACTTCGTGATGCTTGCTTCAATCCATAGATGGATCGCTGAAGCTTGCACACCTTGTTAGCATCCTTAGGATCGACAAAACCCTTTGGTTGTATCATATACAACTCTTCTTCAATATTACCATTGAGAAACGCGGTTTTGACATCCATCTGCCATATCTCATTATCGAAATATGCAGCAATTGCTAACATAATCCTAACTGACTTTAGCATCGCTACGGGAGAGAAAGTCTCATCGTAGTCAACTCCTTGAATTTGTCGAAACCCCTTTGCGACAAGTCGAGCTTTATAGACGGTCACATTACCATCAGCATCAGTTTTCCTTTTGAAAATCCATTTGTTCTCCACGGCCTTTCGGTCGTGAGGTAATTCCACCAAGTTCCAAACTTGATTTTCATACATGGATTCCATCTCGGATTTCATGGCTTCTAACCATTTGTTGGAATCCGGGCTCATCATCGCTTCTTCATACGTCGCAGGGTCATCATTTTCATCAACCATGAAATTCATGACAGGATTTCCGTACAGCTCGGGAGCTGCACGTGTCCTGTTTGACCTGCGAGGTTCGGTAGTACTCTCTTTCGGAGTTTCATGATCATTATCATTAGTTCCCTCTTCAACAGGTGGAGCCAACTCCGGAACAACTTCCGGCGCTGCGCTACTCGCCATACTTTGAAGAGAAGGTTCCACAACCTCTTTGAGTTCTACCTTCCGACTACTCACACCTTTTGCGAGAAACTCTTTCTCTAGAAAGGATCCATTCTTGGCAACAAAAACCTTGCCCTCGGATCTGTGATAGAAGGAATACCCAATAGTTTCTTTAGGGTATCCTATGAAGACGCATTTTTCCGCTTTGGGTTCGAGTTTATCCGGTTGAAGTTTCTTCACATAAACATCGCACCCCTAAACTTTAAGAAATGACAGCTTAGGTTTGTTTCCAAACCACAATTCATACGGTGTCTTTTCAACGGATTTAGATGGTGCCCGATTTAAAGTGAATGCAGCAGTTTCTAGTGCATAACCCCAAAATGACATCGGCAAGTCCGTCAGAGACATCATAGATCGAACCATATCTAATAAAGTACGATTACGACGTTCCGACACACCATTTCGCTGTGGTGTTCCGGCAGGTGTGAGTTGTGAAACAATTCCACACTCTTTCATGTGAGTGCTAAACTCGTAACTTAGATACTCACCTCCACGGTCGGACCGTAGAAATTTGATCTTTCTATTACGATGATTTTCCACTTCATTCTGAAATTCCTTGAACTTTTCAAAGGTTTCAGACTTGTCTTTCACCAAGTAGATATAACCATATCTACTCAAATCATCCGTGAAAGTAACAAAATAACGATATCCACCTCGCGCCGACACACTCATTGGACCACATACATCAGAATGTATGATTTCCAATAAATCTGTCGCCCGTTCCATTGAACCGGAAAACGGCGTTCTAGTCATCTTGCCCATAAGGCATGGCTCACATGTATCAAATGATTCATAATCAAGTGATTCCAAAAGTCCATCCGAATGGAGCTTCTTCATGCGTTTAACGCCAATATGACCTAGACGGCAGTGCCACATATATGCGGATATATCATCATTAAGTTTAATCCTTTTAGCATCAACATTATGAATATGTGTAACATTATCATCGAGATCTAATAGAAATAAACCATTCATCATCGGTGCATGACCATAAAAGATTTCATTCATATAAATGGAACAACCATTGTTCTCGGATTTAAATGAATAACCACTTCGCATCAAACACGATCCAGATACAATGTTCATGCTCAGTGCAGGCACCAGATAACATTTATTCAAGTTTATAACTAATCCCGACGGTAAGTGGGGAGGCAGCGTTCCGACGGCGATCACATCAACGCTTGATCCATTGCCGACACGCATCTTGACCTCACCCCTTGCTAGCTGTCGCTTGTTCCACAGCCCCTGATTCGAGTTACAAATATTAGCAACTGAACCGGTATCAAATACCCAGGTGCTACTGCGAGCACTAGTCAAGTACACATCAATAACATGTATATCATATATACCTTTGTTTGCCTTGCCGGCCTTCTTGTCTGCTAGATACTTGGGGCAGTTGCGCTTCCAGTGGCCAGTCCCCTTACAATAGTAGCACTCGGAATCAGACTTAGGTCCAACTCGGGGTTTCTTTTCAGGCGCGGCAACAGGCTTGCCGCCCTTACTTCCCTTCCATTTTCCCTTCTTGTCTTTCTTGAAACCAGTGTTCCTATTGATCATCAACACTTGATGTTCCTTTTTTATCTCCACTTCTGCAGTTTTAAGCATTTACAGAAGCTCGGGGAGAGACTTCTTCATGCCTTGCATATTATAGTTCATCACGAAGCTCTTATAGCTAGGTGGCAGAGACTGCAGAACACGATGGATGCCTAAGTCAATGGGAATCGATATTCCTAAGGACACAAGCTTATCGGCGTAACCCGACATCTTGAGTACATGCTCACTAACGGAGCTGTGCTCTTCCATCATGCAGCTAAAGAACTTTTCTGAAGCGTTGTAGCTCTCTACAGCAGCATGTGTGTCAAAAATCATTTTCAACTCACCCATTGTATCAAATGCATTGCCGTTTTCGAAACGCTTTCGAAGTTCCGGCTCTAGCCCATACAATATGCCGCAATGAACTAAGTTGTGGTCCTCCTGACGAGTCTGATAGACATTCTTCTCCTCGTCAGGGGCATCATCTAAAGGTGGGGGGCCTAACGGCGCTTCTAGCACATATTGCTTTTGTGCAGCAAAGAGGAGAATCCTCAAATTCATGGCCCATTCGATAAAGTTGCTACCGTTCGTTGCTAGTTTCTCTTTCTCCATGAACACATTGAAATTAAAAGTAGGTGGTGCCATCTACAACAGAATTTGTAAAGTTTAGACTAAGTGTATGATAGATTGAGTTCAACTAATCTATATTACGAATGAACTCCCACTCAAAAACGACATCCCTCGTGCCTTTTTGGTGATTACATGAACCAAATCCACTACACCAAGTCCGATCATCACGTGAGTCGGTATAGCCTCAAAGGCGAGCATCAAATGGGCATCATATCAACTATATGACTCATGCTTAACCTTTCGGTCTGTGTTCCGAGGCCATGTCTGTACATTCTAGGCTCGCCAAGTTAGAACCTTAGTATTCGCGTGTGTAACTGTTTTACACCCGAAATATGGTCGTGGATCCAAGAACACCCGATCATCACGTGATGTCTTGGAGCGACGAAAACATAATCGGTGCATACTAAAGGAAGAACACATTCTTATCTTGATATTTAAATGAGGTATCATCTTATTATGCTAACAAAGCGCTAAACAAGCAATATAAGATGCTATCAAACATCATATGTTTATTAGTGAAATTATATGGTTCCCGCAGATGATCTCTATCATGTGCATCGTGGTATGATCACTATCATACCTATATGTGTAAATCCAAGGTCTATGGATTTTACACGCTATGTGTGTTGTAAGAGTATCATCTCATACTTCTACTTACAACACTACCATATCATAACACTAGCCCAGCAACAATCTAAACCAGACGCCTCTAATTTATCCATTGCAAGTTTTACGTGGCTTAGGGCTTTCGAGATAGAACCGTTCTTACCTACGAACATGAACCACAACGAGGATAATCAAATTGTTGACAACTCGCTTGCAAAATAGATATTGACTATAGTAGGAGAGACAGACACCCGCTAGCCACTTATGCAAACTAGTTACATGTCAAGCGTGGAACAGGTCTCATGTGCGAGGACATGTAAAGTTTGTACGGGCCGCTTCATCCCACTATGCCACCAATATCCAAAATTACAACAAAGGAGCAACAACATGATCATCATCGCCCACATACTCATATGTGTACTACCCGTGTAAAGTATCTACGCATAGATCCGGCTCTGATACCACTGTAGGGTTCGCAGCATAGAAAACAAAAATTTTCCTACGATGTGAACTATATACCAAGATCTATCTACTAGACACAAACAACGGGCGGATGTATATCCGTAGAGAACATACCCTTGAAGACCGACAAAGCTTAACGAGTTCAACTCGTGGTTGATGTAGACGATCTCTTGCCGATCTCAAGATCGAGAGGAAGTCCTAGCGCCGCAAATCAGCAGCGCATCCGTGCTCGCACACACGTTCGAGGCACCGAGCAACCTCCGCCTCCTCGCTCCAGCGATGCAGCGGAAGCACAACTCTTTCTTGCCGAATAGCCACCGGGAACATGTATCTCGCTAGTCCGAGACCATGGGGAATAAATTCTAGAGGGGGAGAGAGATCCTTCACGAGGAGGTGTGAGAGACAAGTGAGGAGGGGGCTCCTTTTATAGGAGGAGGGGGGAACCCCAAGGGGGTGGCTGGCGCATGGGGGTTGCCCCCTTGCCCTCCCCTCTTCATGTGGGTGGCACTCCACTCACAAATCTCCTTTAAATTCCCTCCACTCAAAAGTCCACTCAAATTCCCATTAAATTTCCACCAAATTTAATGCAAACTCTCATTAAATAAAACTCTTTTATTTTATTCAGAATTTTGTCAATTACTTTAATGACAAACATTCAAAAATAACCCCTTGCTAGAATTCTATTTCACATGCATAACCACTTTATGCAATTTCACCCGAAAACCTATTTCGGTATCTAGTGAAATAAATTCCTGCGCTTGTTCATTCTTTCGGCATGAAACATTTGCTCCAATTGGATGTCGGTGTCTCTTAAGTGTGTCACCCTACGGTTCGTGAATAATGCGGACATGATCGAGACCCCTCTTGGATCAATAATCAGAAGCGGGATCTGGAGACCCATACTGACTCCCACACATTCAACGATGACTTTCTTGTGATCGTCGGAACCTTTTACGCTAGTATCTTAATCCCTTTGTTTCACGATATATTACATGTCCGAGATTCGATCATCGGTATCTCCATACCTAGTTTGATCTCGTTACCGACATGCACTCTTTTCTCGTTCCTGTGATATAACATTCTAGTGATCAAATCACTTGCTTGCAAGCTAATCAATGTGATATCACCGAGAGGGCCCAGAGTATATCTATCCGTCATCGGGATGAACAAATTCCACTCTCGATCCATGAGCCTCAACATAACACTTTGTTAGTTCTGAATCCATCTTTATAATCACCCTGTTACGGTATGACGTTTGATGTTATCAAGAAACTCTTCCGGTGTTAGTGATTGACATGATCTCATGGTCTAAGGATTAGGATCACTTCGTAAGTTGTTATAGCAATATAAACTCAATGACTTTGATCGTAATGCTATACTTCGGATGAATGTTCATCACACCATTACACTAATGTTGTGATCCCGTTATTAACAACATCCAATGTCCATGATCAGGAAACCTTGATCATCTTGTTAATCAACGAGCTAGTTTATGAGAGAGGCATAACTAGGAACTTTCTGTTTGTTTATTAAACACACATGTATTAACGTTTCCGTATTAATACAATTATAGCATGCAAAATAAACATCTATCATATACTTGGAATACACATAATAAACACTTTATTATTGCCTCTCAGGGCATATTCCCTTCACGTCCCACACCTCTAGCCGGAGCACGGGGAGCAGCAGCTCGCCGGAATTGTACCAGAGCAGGCCGCCTCTGGAGGAGAAAGGGGCGCCGCTGATTGCGACCACCCCCAGAGCTGCCTCGACCGTCCCTGAGCTCGCCGTCGACCACCAGTTCGTTTGCCCGCCTCACCGTCGTCGCTGGAGCCCCGGTACGCCCCCTATGCACCCCCACTGAGCCGCTAGGGTTAGAGCTCACCGGTGACAGGTCTGTCATCGACGACGATCCACAGCCTTTGATCTCCACTCTAATCCAACGTCCCACACCGCCCCGTACCGCTTCGCGTGTTATGAGCCACTGACTGGTGGATCCCCCTGTCAGCAGAGCCCCGCGCTGTGGAGTGACACTGGGCCGGCCCATTAGCGTCTCCCGCGCGACCCAACAGTTTATATTTATATTTGTCCATTTAATTTCAAACATAGTTCTGTACCTATTTTCAAAAATCAAATCATCTCGACTCACTGAACCAAAATGAATGAAACTAATTTTGTTAGAAAGGTACTGAAATGCTTAATCCAAGCCCGTTGGATTCAAATCCTTTAAAGTTATAGATCAACCTTGGTAAAAATAACAAGGTAGAAGCTTTTCTGCATTCAAACATTTTTCAAAATTCAACCATAAGAGCTTTTGAGCTGATTCCAACTCTCAAAAATCACATTTGATCATACCTTTCAGAATATATATAAACATATGGGTTTACTTACAGAAATAATGTTCAAGTAATAAAAGAATGTCACATAGGCATTTCTAGTCACTTTAGTTAATTAAAATAAAAAGGTTAAACCTTATTAAATTGTGACACCACTTTAAATCACATTCTCATGTACTGAAATATGTGGTGATGACATGTGTCAACATGATCCCATGTTTGAGTTGGAGAATATTAAATCTTAAGTAGTTTTTCAATGAGTAGAAATTACTTTTCTCAAATTAAAAAAAATAAGACAAATGCTTGAATTCTAATAATGTTAGTGATGATGCTAGATCATCTATAGTGCAACTTTGTGTGATGATTGAACATAGTTAAGTATTGTTTGGTGATTGTATACCTCGTATTTATTTATAGACGCTAGTACCGACCAAGGATACGAGGAGGAAGGAGGATACTACGAGGAAGAAGCCGAGGAGAACTTCAACCACTGCTCTGCACAAGGCAAGCTAACACTTGCAAGATACTTTACCTATGCAAGCTTATACCAACATCCTAGCAAGCTAATACTTGCTTGTCACCATAATAACCATATGCCTTAAGCATATGTGATCATACCCACTTGATAACCCAGTCCTAGTTTTACTTGCAAGCTTTATACTTTATTTCTTTATCAAAGCCTTCTCTTAAAGTTTACATAGTGAATTGTAGATTCTAGAAAGATAACCAAAGGTAGCATAACGAGCATAAAAGTTGGCCTAAGTTAGATAATCTTGATGTCATCCTAAGGCATGAGAATTGAACTTAGAAAACCCCCCTTTATTTACCACCCCTCATTAGTAGTTACCCCCACCGGTAGATGTAGCACCCCGAGTAAATCCAGTAATAGAAAATCATTGTTGTTTTTATTATGTGCATCATCATGACATCATCATGCATCTATTTGCCTGAAACTATTTTCGAAAAGCCCCATTTTTGTTTTCTACAAATACCCCTCTTTTTATTCAAATGTGAAACCCCGGACCTTCCTAGATATTTTGCTTATCTAACACTATTTGCAAAAGATTTGAAAAATAAAACTAAATATTAATATAAAAAGTTTTATAAAACTTGTGGGGGAGGCAGCCCAGCCCAAAAGCCAGGCCACCTACCACCCCGATCGGCCCAACCCAATCCTACCTTGTCTAAACCCTAATCCCCATCTAACCCCACCCCTCACCCATGTCCCGCCGCCACACCAACTCCCTCACCCCGCCGCCAACACTCTGGCTCACCCCACCACCACCCAGCGCCTTCCAACCCGCTCCCACCCGTTTTTTTCCTGCTACACCTGGCCCCACCACCCCAGTGCATCGTCTCCTCCCCGCACGCGGGACACGAGCCGCTTGCGCCCCTTCCTCGATCTGCCGCCGGCCAGCGCACCTCGACACCCTGCAACCCCCTCTGCCGCTTCTTGCACCGCTCCCTTCCTCTCCCCCGCCGTCCGCTCGAGTTCCCTACAGGCCCTGCCGTCGCCTCGCGCAAGGTTGCCCTCCTCTCGCGGCAGCGCGCCCGTAGATCCCCTTTTGCAACCCCGGCCTCCTCAAGCCGCGATGGCCTCCACCGCCAGCATGTGACGCCACCGCCTCCTCCCTCGCCCTTCCCCTTGCAATAGCTCTTCCTGAGCCCGCCGGCACCCCTCCGCGGCCGCCTCGTCTTGGCCTCGAACGGATCCCCCTGCCCTATGTTTCCTCGCCCGACGTAGGCCCTGCAGCGCACATCTGCAACCCCGATGCCCCAACGTTTGCAAGCTCGTCTCCCTCTCCGTCGCTCTACCCGCGAGCTGTGCGGGACGAAATGCTATCAGGTAGTTGTGTGGCTAGTACAAGGTTGGTCGTTTTGTCTGTGGGTGTGAGCCCGATGATGTATCTGTTCGTTTCTCGTCCGGTATACTGCAGTCAGGACCTACACGACCATGATCTGATCTAGTTAAAGCTCAGTCAATTTAAAACCAAGGCAATCCGCAACCCCCACGAGGACGAGTTGTCACTACCAAGGTCTTCTGGAGGCCACCGACGCCAAACAAGTTCGCCACAGATACTCGAAGCCCGGACCACAAGTCCCCCTTCCCGGAGCTGATGATCAAAGAGCTCCATCTCGGAAAGCCATGACCTACTCCTCGGAACCCGAAGACCGTTCCCCGAAGACGCGAACCCCCAAGATCTTGACCAATGTGTGACCCTCTTTCCGAGCCTTGTTTTATAATTGACATCTATATGAATTGTTGCATATCAATTGTCATGCTTGCATACATATTTGTGTGGTTTGGGGACATTATGCCGATTCACCTAAATTGAATATGAAGGTCATATACGGGCTTTTCTAGTCTTATATTGACCTCCATTTAAATTTGTATAGCAAACCGATTACATATTTTGCCTTGTTAAGACAACATTCAAATTGTGGGGATCTAAATAACTTGAACTATATAATTAATTGTCGGAACCCTGGTTCCGCTTAATATTACCTAGATGCACCGCACCTTTGCCATGTCATACATCATACATGCATCATGCCCGATCTTTTTCCGTAGTATTAAATAGTGCATTCGATGTTTCTGCTAGTGTCTCGCTTCTTCACAGATTAGGCCGATGAGTTGATGCGAGTGTCGACCCAATCTTCGGATGAAACTTCGGCAATGTTTTCAGGCGAGCATTCTCCCCCTTTCTACCTATTTTACATTTCTAGTCTTTGTTTCCTCCTAATGATCTATTGCTATCTGTGTTGCGATGCTCTAGTTTTTGTACCCGTGATATCCCTTGCAGCCTCTATATTGCCATGGACACATCCTATTGCCTGTTGATTGATAGACAGTCGGCCCTGCAAGTCGTAGTTGCTTGCTCGGGTGTTGTTTCGCGTCGTCGATGTTCCATCGTTGTTGGGTGGTTGACACATGCTTAATGGTGGAGAGGATCAAGACTTTAATTATTTTTTAACAACTAAAATTGAAAGTAGGTAAATAATGCAGAGGCACCGGTGGGTAATAGACAATATTTGGTTTTTAACCGCTCACTGGTGTCCCGTAGGACCCCGCGTTCTTGACATCTGTTCCGAGATCGAGCGCGCTAACCACAGGTGGGGTGTGTGGGCACCCCCATAGATTAGTACCTAATTTCAAAGTACTGTACCGGGGGGCCACAAAGTAGTTTGGGGCTTTATTACTATCCTGTACTTATGCCATGCTTTACTGCTTTATTTACGATTACGCGTGGAGCGCCTGCACTGTTTAGGAACAAATGTGGAATGTTTTCGCGGTATCGACAAGCCCAGTCACACTTTCGGGTTCCCAGTCGTTTACAACCATTGTCACAAACCTCTGGGTCCGTCTCGGAGACTGGCCGATTTCGTTGCGGGTAGCTTAGTGGGGTGGCCCCCATGTGCTTGCTTTGGGTCTGGGAAACTTCGTGTCCAAAACCCCGTCGACATACCATTGGGTGTATGTTTTGTGATCTTGTGCCTACCTGATCTGACAACAAGGGTGTAGGTGCGTGTGGAAACTTTGGTGCACCCTTGCAGGGTTAAATATTTTCGAGAAGCCGCGTCTGCGGTTATGGATGACTTGGAGCACAGTTCTCGATCATAGACAACTATAACTAAAGTTTACTGTTATAATTTGACTTGTATCCGATATGACTAGTAATCAGCTTCACTACAACGGAATGGCTAAATAAAAGTACCAACAACTAGTGGTTTTGGGATGCCTCATGCTATATGTATCTGACTAGTAAGTACTGCAACTACAACGGAATGGTTAACTAAAACTGCCCACTGCTTATTATATCAGGATGACTCATGCTATCTATATCTGATTAGTAATTGCTGCAACTATAACGGAATGAATAAAACTGCCAACTGTGTCAGTTCCTCGGTTGACTTCCTCGTTTGGTCTCGAGGGGGAAATACCAGGATGAGTATGCTTGGTGATAGTTTCAGGTTGGATCCGAATAGGTCTTTCTTATCCCTCTCTGGTAGCCGACAGTTATATCGAGTCTCTATAGGTTGTTTAGTGCATGTTGTGCTGCCGCTTCAGTCCACCATACCTATGTAGGCGAGGACCGCTGAATTCTAGTCTCGCCGTGTACTGGCCTCAGTACTGACCGCTCTTTTTTTCCTTTGCCCTTTGTCGGCACCCCTTTTGTTTAAGCAGGTTTTGAGATCGACGTCGTTAACAGGGTTACCCTTCCGGCTTGGCCTGGGCAGGGTTATGGACGCCATTGGTTATTCTTCAGGGCTCTTAGCCCCATTTGCATCTTGTTCGTAGTCAGACGCTGTATCATTTTCAAGGTGATTTGGATCTTTGTACTGTATATCTGTATTCTTGACTCATGGAGTCGTTGTTGTATATATCTGTTCTGCGGGTTCCATCGTGGACTATTGTGTAATGATATTACTTAGTTTTCCACCCGCACGAAAGTGCCTGGTGGGCACCTTTGAATCGTTTCTATGCGCGTTTGGCAGGAATCGCTAAAACTTGCATAGGGCCGATTCCGAGGGTGTTACAGTAGATGCTAGTGCTAAGCATAAAACTTGATCAACTTTAGATGGGAATACTTGGTGAAAATGGTTATGAAAACCTTAGAATGATGAGTCATTCTACTGAAATGTTTTGACATGTGTTTCCGAACACCAGATGATTTTGATGATGAAAATGTTGAGGCATGAGCCTTGACCCTTTATAAAACTGATGGTTGTCTGGATGCGATACCATTCCAATTTTACCGTACAACCACAATACCCGAAAATTGGGTAGGGCTTGACTGGAAATTTATATACCTTAGTATGGGTTCCCTTACGGCCAAGGTCTGAGCTGAGGCTACCTTGTGAAGATTGTCCACCTGTGCAGTACCCAAGATGACAGTTGGTCATGGTTGGGAGGCCAAACTCATAGGAGAGGTGTCTATACTAGGGCGTATAATTGAAAGGTTAGGATTGATTATCCGCGTACTGAGTATGGTGAATTCAGGATTTGTTCCTGATGGATGTATCGAATGTTGTGGTGAAAGTGTACAATCTCTGAAGAGTGTCAAACTATTCGAATAGCCGCGTCCGCGGTTATGGACAGTTGGAGTGGCCATACTGTTCCCCCGTCAGATGTTTTCAAAATGACTTATGAAATGAATTGAGACTTTGACTTGACCACAATAGAGTTGTGATATAAAATTCAAATTCCCACTTAGGTGTTATAAAAACTTTCAACTAGTTTTCTTTGCTTCGGAACTTAGTAGCAGTAAATCTGGCTTTTTGCAAAACAACCCTAGAGCTTAGTATCCTACTACAAAACCCCCCTTAACTTATTAGTATTAGTTTGCGAGTAGTTAAAGAGTACTCATGGCTTTGTCCCTGGCTATTCCCGTGGCCAGACTATGAAGAGGAGTACCAAGATGAAGGACCACATGAAGGTTACGACAACTAGGATCATCTCCCATCGTTAGCATTTCCTGTGACCCTGAAGATGGAGCTTTGCCTACGCTATCGTTACTATTACGTTATTCCGCTGCTTGAGTTGTATTAAGAACTGGATCATGAGATCCTTATTTGTGTAAGACCTTATGTATGGTTTGTAATGGATGATGTACTGTGATATCCAAATATGTTATGTCTCGCAAAAATGGTAATCTTGGAATTGCGATGTATGGCATAACAGGCATCTGGGATTAAAAATCCGGGTGTTGACAAGTTGGTATCAGAGCCATCCTGACCATAGGAGACCCTAGTTAGAATGGACATTTGAATCAAAAACTTAGTTTCAAAACCAAAGGAAGTGAGTATTTACAAAAACTTATTCTCATTCTTATCACTTGGATTCTTTCATGAAAATTCATGTCCTCAAAAATTCTTGCAAAATACATAAAAGTTGACACACTTGATCACTCTACTAACTTACTCATCCTATATTCTTATAGATGAGCGTGAAGTACAACAAGTTTTATCAGTTGGGGAATGGAGGAGACCTCATCTTTGAGTGGGACTTGGACCAGCTCTCGGAACTTATGGAACGTCCGCACCCCGAGTTCTTTGGAGCTCAGCTCAATGATCAGGAAGGAGAAGATTTCCAGTGGCTAGTTGTTGCAAGTCTCCGAGGAAAGATTGAACCTCCCACTGCCGAGGGAATTCAGTTCACCTTAAGAGAAAACAACTGGCTCGATGGACTGGCCAGAGTAATGCAGGAAGCTCTTGCCCGTCTATGTGGGCAGTGTATCAATCAGATCAAGGGTACCCGTTTTGAGTTCTACCCAAGGCGTGATGTTATGGGACAGCCATTGGAGGCCCCACATCATCCCGAGCTGAAGAGTCAAGTGGACCACCTCGGCTTCATGATGAACGATCGTCAGAAGGAGTTAGACAATGCACGTGCCTACGCCAACCACAAGTACGCCATCGCCAAGAAGAAGGATCAGACCCTCGCCATGTTAGTGAAGGATCGCAAGTCTCTTCATTGTCAGCTTGACAAGAAGGAGCGCATCATTGCATGTCTTCGCCACCGAATCACAGATTTGGAGGAGACCATCCACGAGAGAGACATGCAGTTGGAGGAAAGGGAGAATGCCGGTCATCAAGGCATGGATATGCTGGCACGAGCAGAGGGTGAGACTCATTATATTCACTTTTAGACCTTCATGGAGACCCCTACTCCTATCTCAGCGATGATGATGACTTTCTGGAGGATCATGCCATGGACTTCTTCACCGATGAGGATGATTTCGCCTTCATTGATGACGGTGATGATGATGAGGATGATGAGTACACTGACTCCGAGGAGTAGTAGCACCTGAGCACTAACTTTAGTGAATTGTATTCGGTCCCACTGTATCGTAGTTTCCAGAATGGTTCTTAAAACCATCTGTTTTGCTTTGTTGTGGTGGGTGTTTGTATTGTGTGCTACGAATGAATGAATGAAAAGCATGTTGCTAGAAAAATCTGATTCAAACTTTAAAAACTTTTCAACAACCTCTGAACCATAGAAATTTCCCTCTTTTCTCATGATCTATCTCAATCCTCATATGCCTCGCGGAGGAAGCGGATCATCCCCGGACCCAATGTTGCAGATCTTGCAAATGTTGGTTTCTGACCGCGAAGATGAAAGAGCCGAACGTCAAGCAAACCTAGCCACCCTTCAACACATAGCTCAGATGGCCAACAACAATCAAGGCCAAGGAAATCAGGACAACCATGGATCTAAGCTCAAGAATTTCCAGAACACCAATCCCCCTGTTTTCACTAAGTCAGGGGAACCCCTAGATGCCGATGATTGGCTGCAAACAATGGAGAACAATCTGGAAGTTCTGTTTGCCACCCACTATCTAGCTAGAGATGCAAGAGCATGGTGGAACAACGTTCGTGCAATGACCGAAGGTCATATGATGACCTGGGATGAATTCAAGGTCAAGTTCAGCAGAACCCATGTGCCACCAGGTTTGATCAAGAGGATGAGAGATGAATTCAGAGAACTGAAGCAAGGAAGGATGACCGTAGTGGAATACCGTGACAGATTCTTGTCATTAGCTAGGTATGCCCCGGATGAGATTGACACTGAAGCCAAGAAGAAAGATAGATTCTTGAATGGTCTGCATGATGAGATGCAGACGGTGTTGGTCAATATCCCCATTTGCGGATATTGAAGCCCTAGTTGACTCTGCCATTCAGATGGAAGGAAGGATCAACCAAGCCAATGAGAACCGCAAGCGCCACATGATACATCAACCAGGAACCCATCATACCTCAAAGTATCGCCTCAACCCATCTCCAGGATTTGCCCCAAGAACCAACAGACCCCCGATGAACCGTCCGACCTATCCCAACCGTGGAAACCCAAGGCCCGGAGTAAACCACAAGACTGGAAGCAATGTTGTGCCTGTAGCAGCAAAGGACAGGTCGCAAGTGACTTGTTATGAATGTGAAACCAAGGGTCACTACTCCAATGAGTGCCCCAAGAAGAATGCCAGAACCCCCAATGCAAATGCCCCAGCTCAGCAACAGCGTCGTGTTCAGCCCGGAAGAAGATTTGCCCCAGGGAATTCGCTCAACCGCAACGGCCGTCTTTTTCTCATGCATGCTGAAGAAGCCCAGGAAGCGCTAGACGTCGTGTTGGGTATGTTTTCCGTTAACTCAGTACTTGCAAGAGTGTTGTTTGATTCTAGAGCATCGCACTCATTTGTCACTGAAGAATTTACATGCACT
The DNA here is from genome assembly GCA_916181665.1 of Avena sativa. Classification (NCBI taxonomy): domain Eukaryota; kingdom Viridiplantae; phylum Streptophyta; class Magnoliopsida; order Poales; family Poaceae; genus Avena; species Avena sativa. Next base: position 435,788,177 of record OV702280.1, read on the forward strand.
AGTACGATTCAACCAACCAAACTGAAGCATGTTATGATTGTTCAAATCCCCGGTTCAACCACCAAAGCTTGGCACATTTGCAAAGTCGTCCCTATCTGAATCCATGGCATAGATTTTTATGCTAATCTAATAGTACTCGAAACTAAAGTTTTGGAAGTAGTACTAGGAATGGATTGGATGTCCAAACATAAAGGGTTAATTGACTGTGCCAAGAAAGCCATAACCATGACCAGTACAGACGGAATATCAGTAGAGCATGTATCTGAAACCTTGCCTCGTCAATTCAAGTGCAACAAGAGTATAGCCCAACCTACCATTGACCAAGTCCGGATAGTCTGTGAATACCCCGAGGTATTTCCAGATGTTTTGCCCGGTATGCCCCCAGATCGGGATGTCGAGTTTATCATTGAACTAATCCCTGGAACCGGACCCATAGCCCAGAGACCATATAGTATGAACTGTAGGGTTTCGTAGCATGGAAAACAAAAAATTTCTACCGCATACAAACAAACAAGCCAAGATCTATCTACTAGATTGTAGCAACGAGTCGATAGAATAACTCACCCTCGAAGATTCCAAAGTGTTTAACGAGAGCGGATTCTCGTGGGTGATGTAGTCGTACTCTTCCCGATCTCAAGATCGCGTAGACGATCCTTCCGGCGCTGTGTTCCGGCTGCGCTCCCGCAGTCGGTCACACGTTCGGTACTCGACGAAGACCTTCCTCCCCCTTGTTCCAGCAGGTAGCGGAGGTTGTAGCACTCTCCTCGCGATTCTGGCAGCACAACGGCGTGGTACCGGAAGTAGAGGGGAGATCTCGCAGGGCTTCACCTTAAGCCAGAGCGAGTATGGTGGAGTATGAGAGAGTCCCTCGACGATCTAGGGTTTAGACACGCCGAGGAGGAAGCTTGTCCGGTGGCTAGGGTTGCTAGGCGGTGGCGGCTTGACCTAGATCAGCGGCGGCGGCAATGGAGGTGGCGGCGCCGGCGGCTAGGGTTTGGAGGAGAGGATCTTGTGTATCTCTAGGAGGGAGCCCTGCCCCTCCTTATATAGGTGGAGGGGCCGGCCGGCCAAGGGGAGGGAGAGGAGTCCCTCCCCAACTCGGCTTGGGTGGTGCGCCGCCGGTTGGAGGAGGGAACTCCTCCCCAACTCGGTTTCCCACTCCTCCTCCTCTTTCCAAAAACTGCCGTTTGACTTTTCAAACTAGGATTTGAATAAACCCTCTATTTTGATCAGCGATGACACCAAGTACATGATGCAATCATACCAACTTGATATAACACATTCATGTACCCTTCCCCCCCGGAGTTCCGGACATTCCGGAACCTTCTAGAACATTCCCGATGAAAACACCGGAACCATTCTCCAACTCCGAAACGGGACTTTCCTTATATGAAACTTATTCTCCGGACCATTCCGGATCTCCTCGTGATATCCCGAATCCCATTCGAGACTCCGAACAACATTCAGACTCTTTCTCATCATTCCATAACTACTCAAACAACGTTGAATCCTTAACTGTGTCTCCCTACGGTTCGTGAATTATGCGTACATGATCGAGACACTTCTCCGATCAATAACCAATAGAGGAATCTGGAAATTCATATGGCTCCCACATATTTCTAAGATTACTTTGCGATCGAATGAACCACTTACATACGATACCAATTTCCCTTTGTCTCACGATAGTTTACTTATCCGAGGTTATGATCGTCAATATCTCTGCATACCTAGTTCAACCTCGTTACCGATAAGTACTCTTTTCTCGTTCCCGTGATATGTGATCCCTTGTGAGCCAGTCACATGCTTGCAAGCTAATTGGATGACATTTCACCGAGAGGGCCCAGAGTATATCTATCTGTCATATGGATGGACAAATCCCACTCTTGATCCATGTGTTTCAACCAATACTTTCCGAACACTCAATGCCACCTTTATAGCCATCCAGTTATGGTGTGGTGTTTGATGTCATCAAAGCATCCATCCGGTAAAGGTGATATGCATGATCTCATGGTCGAAGGAATTAGGTTACTATGTATCAGAAAGCATATAGCAATTGAACTATTAAAATGACTTGATCTTTATGCTACGCTTATCTATAGGAGTATGTCCACCATATCATTCTCCTAACGATATGATCTTGTTGTTAATAACATCTCAATGTTCATGATAGGGAAACCACAATCATCTATTAACCAACAAGCTAGTATTTATATAGAGGCTTTACTAGGGACTTCAAATTAAGTTTACAAATCACACAAGTATTAATGTTTCCTTGTTAATACTATTATAGCATGAATGTAAACATTTATCATAAACACAAAGATATAATAATAACTACATTTATTATTGCCTCTAGGGCATATCTCCAAAAGTCTCCCACTTGCACTAGAGTCATCTAATCTAGATTACATGGTAATATACCGAACACCCATGGCAGTTTGGTGCTGGTCATGTTTTGCCCTCGGGAGAGGTTTAGTCAACGGATCCGCCACATTCAGATCTGTGTGTACTTTGCAAATCTTTATATCCCCATCTTGGATATGTTCTCGAATAGCGTGATAACGTAGCTTGATGTGCTTCAGCTTCTTGTGTGACATTGGTTCTTGCGCATTGGCTATGGCGCCCATGTTATCACAGTAGATAGACATTGGGTCCAGCGCACTAGGAACCAGACCCAGCTCTGTAATGAACTCTTTCATCCATATTGCTTCTTGTGAAGCTTCCGAAGCAGCCATGTATTCCGATTCAGTTGAAGATCTCGCCACAACGCTTTGCTTTGCACTCCTCCAGCTAACTACTGCACCATTCAAAATAAATACGTATCCAGATTGTGATTTAGAATCATCCGGATCGGTGTTCCAACTAGCATCGGTGTAACCATTAACAACGAGCTGTTCATCACCTCCATAAGAAAGAACCATATCCTTAGTTCTTCTCAAGTACTTAAGGATGTTTTTGACCGCTGTCCAATGATCCACTCCTGGATCACTTTGATATCTGCTAGTTAAACTAACAACATATGCAATGTCGGGTCTAGTACATAGCATGGCATACATTAGAGATCCTATGGCTGAGGCATAGGGAGTCTTACTCATCCTTTCTCTATCTTCTGCCGATGTCGGACTTTGAGTTTTACTCAAGGTCGTATTGGGCAACATGGGCAAGAACCCTTTCTTGCTATCTTCCATTCCAAACCTCTTTAGAACTTTGTCCAAATATGTACTTTGTGACAATGATATTTGGCGTTTCGATCTATCTCTATAAATCTTAATGCCTAATATGTAAGCTGCTTCGCCAAGATCCTTCATTGAAAAACTATTATTCAAATATTCCTTGACACTATTAAGAAGGTCTACATCATTCCCAATCAACAATATGTCATCTACATATAGTATTAAGAATGCTACAGAGCTCCCACTCACTTTCTTGTAAATACAAGCTTCTCCATAAGTTTGTATAAAACCAAAACTTTTGATCACCTTATCAAAACGTTGTTTCCAACTTCGGGATGCTTGCTTCAATCCATAGATGGACCGTTGAAGTTTACATACCTTGTTAGCATCTTTAGGATCGACAAAACCTTTGGGTTGCATCATATACATTTCTTCATCAATGTCTCCATTGAGGAACGCTGTTTTGACATCCATCTGCCATATCTCATAATCGTAATATGCAGCGATTGCTAACAAAATCCTCACAGACTTTAGCTTCGCTACTGGTAAGAAAGTCTCATCGTAGTCAACTTCTTGAATTTGTCGAAACCCTTTTGCGACAAGTCGAGCTTTATAGACAGTAAAATTACCATCAGCCTCTGTTTTCTTCTTAAAAATCCATTTGTTCTCGACAGCCTTCCGGCCATCCGGTAAGTCCACCAAAGTCCATACTTGGTTTTCGTACATGGATCCAATTTCGGATTTCATGGCTTCTTGCCATTTATTGGAATCTGGGCTCATCATCGCTTCCTCATACGTCGAAGGGTCATCGGTGTTGTCCACCAACATGACACTCATAACGGGATCATACCAATCAGGAGTGGTACGAGTTCTCGTTGACCTGCGAGGTTCTGTAGAAACTACAACCGAAGTTTCATGATCATCATCATTAGCTTCCTCTCTTATTGGTGTAGGCACCACAGGAATTTCTTCCGGTGCTGCGCTACCTGCAAGTTCGAGAGAAGGTTCGACAACCACGTCGAGTTCTACTTTCCTTCCAGTCACTTCTTTCGAGAGAAATTCCTTCTCTAGAAAGGATCCATTCTTGGCAACGAATATTTTGCCTTCGGATCTATGATAGAAGGTATACCCAATAGTTTCCTTTGGGTATCCTATGAAGACGCATTTTTCCGCTTTGGGTTCAAGCTTGTCCGGCTGTAACTTATTTACATAGGCTTCGAAACCCCAAACTTTAAGGAACGACAATTTAGGTTTCTTCCCAAACCATAATTCATACGGTGTCGTTTCAACGGATTTAGATGGTGCCCTATTTAAAGTGAATGCGGCTGTTTCTAATGCATAACTCCAAAATGATAGCGGTAAATCTGTAAGTGACATCATAGAACGAACCATATCTAAGAGAGTTCGATTACGATGTTCGAACACACCATTACGCTGTGGTGTTCCCGGCGGTGTCAATTGTGAAAGTATCCCACATTTCTTCAAATGCTCGCCACACTCGTAACTTAGATATTCACCTCCACGATCAGAACGTAGAAATTTAATCTTCTTGTTACGTTGATTCTCCACCTCACTTTGAAATTCCTTAAACTTCTCAAAAGTTTCGGACTTATGTTTCATGAAATAGATATACCCATATCTACTCAAGTCATCCGTGAAGGTAAGAACATAACGATAACCACCGGGGCGATGCTACACTCATTGGACCACACACATCGGTATGTATGATTTCTAATAAGTCCGTAGCTCACTCCATCATACCAGAAAATGGAGTCTTAGTCATTTTACCCATCAGACATGATTCGCATCTTTCAAGTGATTCAAGAAGTCCATCGGAATGGAGTTTCTTCATACGCTTCACTCCAATGTGACCAAGACGACAGTGCCACATATAGGTCGAGTTATCGCTCGATTTCAAACGTTTAACTTTAATGTTATTAATATGTGTATTTCCACTATCGAGATTCAATAAGAATAGACCATCTATCAAAGGTGCATGTGCATAAAACATATTACTCATATAAATCGAACAGCCATTATTCTCGGACTTAAACAAGTAACCGTCTCGCAATAAACAAGATCCCGATATAATGTTCATGCTTAACACAGGCACCAAATAACAATTATTTAAGTATAAAACTAATACCGATGGTAGATGATGAGGTAGCGTGCCGACCGCGATCACATCAACCTTTCATCCATTTCCTACGCGCATTGTCACCTCGTTCTTCGCTAGCTTCCGTTTATTCTGCAGCACCTGTTTTGAGTTACAAATATGAGCAACCGAACCAGTATCAAATACCCAGGCACTACTACGAGTACTAGTGAGATACACATCAATAACATGTATATCGAATATACCTTTCTTCTTGATGTTGCCGTTCTTCAAATCCGCCAAGTACTTTGGGAAATTCCGCTTCTAGTGACCTTCTCCCTTGCAGCAAAAGCACTCAGTATCAGGCTTAGGTCCAGCCTTGGTCTTCTTCGTCGGTGCGGTAACTTTCTTACCACCCTTCTTGAAGTGTCCCTTTTGCTTAGACTTGCCTTTCTTGAATTTGGTGGTCTTATTGACCATCAACACTTGGTGCTCTTTCTTGATCTCCACTTCTGCATATTTCAACATGGCAAAGAGTTCTGGCAACGTCTTGTTCATGTTTTGCATGTTGTAGTTCATCACAAAGTTCTTGTAACTTGGTGGTAGTGATTGGAGGACACGGTAAATCCCCAAAGCATTAGGAATCACAATACCCAAGCTTTGAAGTTTGTTTGCGTGCCCAGACATCTTAAGCACATGCTCACTGACGGAGCTGCCCTCTTCCATCTTGCAATTAAAGAACTTTTCAGAAGCCTCATAGCTTTCAATTGCCGCATGAGTCTCAAAGATCAATTTGAGATCCTCGACAATATCATATGGGTCTGAATTCTCAAACCTTTTCTGAAGCTCCGATTCTAAACCATACAAGATAGCACACTGAACTGTGGAGTACTGAGTCTTCCGAGTGAGGTAAACATTCTTTACTTCATCGGCAGCATCAGTTGCAGGTGGGTCACCCAGCGGTGCATCCAGCACATAGGTCAAATTACCAGCTGTGAGGACAATCCTCAAATTGCGGAACCAATCCGCGAAGTTGCTTCCATTGTTTTTCAACTTTTCTTTCTCTAGGAACGCATTAAAATTGATGGTAGGGGCTGCCATTGATCTACAACATATTTGCAATAGTTTAGACTAAGTTTATGACAAATTGAGTTCTAATTAATAACAAAATTAATCTAGGTGAATTCCCACTCAAAACAATATCCCTCAGATTCTTTTAGTGATCACACGAACCAAATCCACCACATCAACACCGATCATCACGAGAGCTGATATAGTTTCAATGGCGAACAATCGACATGTTCATCATATCTACTATATGATTCATGCTTTACCTTTCGGTGATCCGTGTTCCGAGACCATGTCTGTACATGCTAGGCTCGTCAAGATCAAACCTTAGTTTCCGCATGAGCAAATTTGTCTTGCTCACGTTGTATACACTTGCGGAATCTAACACACCCGATCATCACGTGGTTCTTCGAAACAACAAGCTTTAGCAACGGTGCTAACTAAGGGTGAACACTTTATGACTTGAAATTCATGTGCATGAGGGATCATCTTATAATGCTACCGTCGTCTACTAAGCAATACAAGATGCATAAAGGATTAACATCACATGCAATTCATAATATTGGATATGATATGGCCTTTCTTCTTTGTGCTTCCGATCTCCATCTTCAAGCACGAACATGATCTCCATCATCACCGGCATTGCATCAAGGTCAATGACGCTTCTCCATGGTTGTCGTCCACCGGCTTCAACTATTACAACTACTTTGAATAGACACACGGGTCTTAACATAAATTAAAGACAACCATATGGCTCCTGCCGGTTGCCAACTTACAATAAGGAACATTGCATACATCAAATATAATCACAATCATGGCCATATCACATCACTTCACACCCCTGCAAAACAAAGTTAGACGCCTCTACTTTCTTTGCATGTTTTACGTGGTTTGGGGCTTTCTATAAGTGTCGTTCTAACTTACGAACATGAACCACAACATTGATACTAGTATTGTTAATCACCCGTTGTAAATTGGATCTTAACTATGCTAGGAGAAACAGGCACCCGCAAAGCCACTTATGCAATACAAGTTGCATGTCAAGCGTGGAGCAAGTCTCATGAACGATGTCATGTAAGGTTAGCCCGGGCCGCTTCATCCCAACATACCGCAAGATGCAAAGTACACAAGAAGCAATCAACAATAAAAGCATCAACGCCCACAATGACCATTGTGTTCTACTCGTGCAACAGATCTACATATAGACACGGCTCTGATACCACTGTAGGGTTTCGTAGCATGGAAAACAAAAAATTTCTACCGCATACAAACAAACAAGACAAGATCTATCTACTAGATTGTAGCAACGAGTCGATAGAATAACTCACCCTCGAAGATTCCAAAGTGTTTAACAAGAGCGGATTCTTGTGGGTGATGTAGTCGTACTCTTCCCGATCTCAAGATCGCGTAGACGATCCTGCCGGCGCTGCGTTCCGGCAGCGCTCCCGCAGTCGGTCACACGTTCGGTACTCGACGAAGACCTTCCTCTCCCTTGTTCCAGCAGGCAGCGGAGGTTGTAGCACTCTCCTCGCGATTCTGGCAGCACAATGGCGTGGTGCCGGAAGAAGAGGGGAGATCTCGCAGGGCTTCGCCTTAAGCCGGAGCGAGTATGGTGGAGTATGAGAGAGTCCCTCGATGATCTAGGGTTTAGACACGCAGAGGAGGAAGCTTGGCCGGCGGCTAGGGTTGCTAGGCGGCAGCGGCTTGACCTAGATCGGCGGCGGCAATGGAGGTGGCGGCGCCGGCGGCTAGGGTTTGGAGGAGAGGATCTTGTGTATCTCTAGGAGGGAGCCCTGCCCCTCCTTATATAGGTGGAGGGGCCGGCCGGCCAAGGGGAGGGAGAGGAGTCCCTCCCCAACTCGGCTTGGGTGGTGCGCCGCCGGTTGGAGGAGGGAACTCCTCCCCAACTCGGTTTCCCACTCCTTCTCCTCTTTCCAAAAACTGCCGTTTGACTTTCAAACTAGCCGTTTGACTTTTCAAACTAGGATTTGAATAAACCCTCTATTTTGATCAGCGATGACACCGAGTACATGATGCAATCATACCAACTTGATATAACACATTCATGTACCCTTCCCCCCCGGAGTGCCGGACATTCCGGAACCTTCTAGAACATTCCCGATGAAAACACCAGAACCATTCTCCAACTCCGAAACGGGACTTTCCTTATATGAATCTTATTCTTCGGACCATTCCGGATCTCCTCGTGATATCTCGAATCCCATTCGAGACTCCGAACAACATTCGGACTCTTTCTCATCATTCCATAACTACTCAAACAACGTCGAATCCTTAAGTGTGTCTCCCTACGGTTCGTGAATTATGCGGACATGATCGAGACACTTCTCCGATCAATAACCAATAGAGGAATCTGGAAATTCATATGGCTCCCACATATTTCTACGATTACTTTGCGATCGAATGAACCACTTACATACAATACCAATTTCCCTTTGTCTCACGATAGTTTACTTATCCGAGGTTATGATTGTCGGTATCTCTGCATACCTAGTTCAACCTCGTTACCGATAAGTACTCTTTTCTCGTTCCCGTGATATGTGATCCCTTGTGAGCCAGTCACATGCTTGCAAGCTAATTGGATGACATTTCACCGAGAGGGCCCAGAGTATATCTATCCGTCATATGGATGGACAAATCCCACTCTTGATCCATGTGTTTCAACCAATACTTTCCCAACACTCAATGCCACCTTTATAGCCACCCAGTTACGGTGTGGTGTTTGATGTCATCAAAGCATCCATCCGGTAAAGGTGATATGCATGATCTCATGGTCGAAGGAATTAGGTTACTATGTATCAGAAAGCATATAGCAATTGAACTATTAAAATGACTTGATCTTTATGCTACGCTTATCTATAGGAGTATGTCCACCATATCATTCTCCTAACGATATGATCTTGTTGTTAATAACATCTCAATGTTCATGATAGGGAAACCACAATCATCTATTAACCAACAAGCTAGTATTTATATAGAGGCTTTACTAGGGACTTCAAATTAAGTTTACAAATCACACAAGTATTAATGTTTCCTTGTTAATACTATTATAGCATGAATGTAAACATTTATCATAAACACAAAGATATAATAGTAACTACATTTATTATTGCCTCTAGGGCATATCTCCAACATGAACTCGTCTGAACTAGCAGAACTGAAGAAGAAACTGGATGCCATGCTAGAAATTGGATTGATTCAACCAAGTGCGTCACCATGGAGATCACCTGTTTTATTCGTGGACAAGAAAGATGGAGGTAACCGTTTGTGTACAGATTATCGGAAGTTGAATGATTTCACTATCAAGAACAAGTACCCGTTGCCGGAGATTGAAGATTTGTTTGACCAGTTGACTGGTGCCAAAGTGTTTTCTAAGATTGATCTTAGAACTGGCTATCATCAACTCAAGATTCGCGCAAAGGATATTCCAAAGACTGCCTTTACCACCAGATATGGATTATACGAGTATACTATCATGTCTTTTGGGTTAACCAATGCCCCCGCTTATTTCATGAATCTCATGAATAAGATTTTTATGGACTTCTTGGATAAGTTTGTCGTTGTTTTCATCGATGACATTCTGATTTATTCCAAATCAGAAGAAGAACATGAGCTACACCTAAGGACCATTCTTGGAACCCTTAGAGAGCATCAGTTGTATGCCAAGTTTAGCAAAAGTGAATTCTGGTTACAGGAGGTAGGATTCCTTGGCCACATCGTATCAGCCAGAGGAATTGCCGTTGACCCTGCAAAGGTGAAAGATGTCAAAGATTGGAAAGCCCCAACCACTCAAACCCAAGTTCGTGCATTTCTCGGATTAGCGGGATACTACCGCAAGTTCGTAGAAGGATTCTCGAGTATCGCCAGACCCATGACCCAATTGCTGAAGAAGGACAAGAAGTTTGAATGGACGGAAAAATGTGAAGCAAGTTTTCAAGAACTCAATAGAAGATTGATTTCAGCCCTAATCTTGATCATCCCGGATATCAAGAAGCCCTTCGATGTGTATTGTGACGCATCCAAGATCGGTCTCAGATGTGTGCTAATGCAAGAAGACAAAGTTATATCTTATCTATCTCGACAACTGAAACAACATGAACAGAATTACCCAACCCATGACCTCGAACTCGCAGCCGTAGTTCTAGCCCTGAAGACATGGAGGCACTATCTGATGGGAAACTGTTGTGAGATTTATTCGGATCACAAGAGCTTGAAGTATATATTCACTCAGAAGGAGCTGAATATGAGATAGAGAAGATGGATTGAGCTAATCAAGGATTATGACCTGGACATCCACTATCACCCCGGTAAAGCCAACGTGGTAGCAGATGCCCTTAGCAGATTGTCGTGCCGGTTGAACTCCATGATTTTGAAGGAGCAACCAAGTTTGCACAAAGAGATGGAAGATTTCCGAATGGAATTAGTGAGTGAAGGATTTTTGGCTAGCATAGAACTTCAACCCACTTTGATTAGCCAGATCAAAGAGGCGCAGAAAGGAAATGCTAGTATCGATGGAATCAAGCGTCGTATCGGTACAGGCAAAGTACCCGGATTCACCGAAGACGAAGAAGGAGTTCTGTGGTACAAATGACGCCTTTGTGTACCAGTAGATTTGGAATTGAAAGAAGTGATTTTGAAAGAGGCCCATGATACTCTTTATTCTATCCACCCCGAAGGAACGAAGATGTATCAGGATTTTAAGGAACAATTTTGGTGGCATAAGATGAAGAGAGAAATCGGAAGCTATATCACCAAGTGTGATATATGTCAGAGAGTCAAGGCGGGACATCAAAGACCCGATGGACTGTTGCAACCTCTACAGATTCCGGAATGGAAGTGGGATTCAGTAGGAATGGACTTTATCACCGGATTTCCTACTTCTAGTAGGGGAAATGACTCTATCTGGGTCATAGTTGACAGATGGTCCAACGTAGCCCATTTCTTACCAGTCAAGACCACATACCAGAGTTCGAAGCTAGCAGAGTTATACATCGCTAGAATCGTCAGGTTGCACGGAGTCCCCAAGAACATTGTATCGGATCGAGGAACTCAGGTTACCTTGAGATTCTGGAAGAAAGTCCAAGAAGGTTTAGGAACCCGATTAGATTTCAGCACAGCGTATCACCCTCAGACTGATGGACAAACTGAGCGAGTAAATCAAATAATCAAAGATATGTTGAGAGCATGTGTGTTAGAGTATGGATATAAATGGGAAGATTATCTACCGTTCGCAGAATTTTCTTACAACAACAGTTATCAAGCTAGTCTGCAAATGGCCCAATTTGAATTCATGTATGGAAGGAAGTGTCGCACCCCCTTTGAATTAGTCAGAAGTAGGAGAGAGTCAGATTTTCGGACCCGATATCCTACGAGAAGCAGAGGAGAAAGTTCACAAGATTCGTGAGCACCTCAAGACCGCCCAGTCAAGACAGAAGAGTTACGCCGATAAAAGACGTAGAGGCCTCGCTTTCAATATCGGAGAGTTTGTGTATCTTAAAGTGTCGCCCTTGAAAGGAATGCAGCGTTTCCAGCTGAAGGGAAAGTTAGCCCCCAGATATATCAGACCCTTCAGGATTCTGAATCGTCGAGGAGAAGTATCATATCAATTGGAACTGCCAGAGGAAATGTCAGCCGTGCACAATGTGTTCTATATCTCGTTACATCGTAAATGCCTCGAAGTTCCGGAGAAGACTGAAGTTTTCAAGAATATTGATCACCGGACCATAGAAATCAACGATGACCTAACCTATCCCAAAGTACCCATACGTATTTTGGAAGAATCTTTCAGAACTACCAGGACCCGAAGCATCAAGTTTCTCAAAATTCAGTGGAGTAACCACACCGAAGAAGAAGCTACCTTGGAGCGCGAAGATCACATCAGGACGGAGTTCCCCGGTCTCTTTAAATCCTAGGTAATCTTTTTCGTCCTTTTTCAAATCTCGGGATGAGATTTTGTTTAAGGGGGAAGGTTTGTAACATCCCAAAACTTTAATCCAAGTTAATCAAGATCCAAATCATCAAAATTAGGGTTAACAAAAACGTTTCCATCTCAAAATATGAAAGCATCCATGTGTATGTGTATTAAATTAGGAATTCATTTGAATTGCCATGGTTCTGTGATTCATTGCTTGTAAAATGATTCTTAGGTGAAATAAACATCATCTAAATCATTCCCAAACTTTTCCCAAAGAAAAACAACTCAAAATAAATAAATTAAGTGAATGGTCATTTTTGCCAAATTAACTATCACGCCTACTTTGGCTATTCCTAGTACTCAAAACTTAACAGAAACAATTGTGGATCTTTGCACCCCTTGCTAGTACACATAATGAGGTACCAAGGCCCATTTTGTGATCTGCCAAAAACATTCAAATGTTAAGTTTAAATGACAATTTAAACTTGAATCTATTTCATATGGGAAGATCCCACTATTTCAAAAACCACTCAAACAAACTCAATTTTCAAAACCCAAGTAACCATAGAGTCTCAAGCTTATGCCTAGCACACCCACCAAAAATCTTTTCAAAATTCAGATTTGAAGTTCTTTCGGCCATTTCATCAAACACCTTGCAAACACAAAACAAACAAACATCTAACACTATTATGAGCAGTGATTTGGCCTAACTTGTCCCCTCCCTAGCTCACAGCAAACATTTAGTAGATCATCTAGCTTAGTTAGTAACCTCTAGAACCACTGTGAGCTTGCCATTGCCATCAATGGTGAGCAGGCCGAGCCTCACCTTGCCACCCCAATGTGGAAAGCAGGCTAGAAGAAGAACTAGCTGCGCCAACCTTGTCTGGCATGCTGCCCATGCCACACCGCCCCCTCCAGACCAGCCCTAGCTCGAAGACAAAGACAAGAACCGCCGGGAACGCCGTGCCCGCGCCGCTGTCGGCCATGCCGACGCGCACCACCGTGCACTCGCCGTTCCCACTCAACCCGACCACCTCGAGCCCTTGCCTCCCGCCAGCATGAACCCCACCGTCCCAGGAGACCACTAGACATGCTCGTTTCCTCGACCGTACCCCATAGCCGCCGCACGCCGCGAAGTTCACCGTCAGTACCGCGCAGAGCACCGCACGTTCCAGAACAAACTCCACCGCCCCTAAGCCCGCATTAAAATCCTAGAGCACCGCCAGGAAACTGCGCGTCGATCGCCACCCTCAGCCATGCCGCTAGCAGCCCGTAGCCATGTCGCCACCGTCGCCTGCCCATCCCTCTCGGTCTCGCCGTCGAGCCTATAAAAGGAGGGCACCCCCAGCCGTTTGCAGCACACCATTTCACTCCCCTCACCTCACTGATCGTCCCACACCTCTAGCCGGAGCACGGGGAGCAGCAGCTCGCCGGAATTGTACCGGAGCAGGCCGCCTCTGGAGTAGAAAGGGGCGCCGCTGATTGCGACCACCCCTAGAGTTGCCTCAACCGTCCCTGAGCTCGCCGTCGACCACCAGTTCGTTTGCCCGCCTCCCGTTGTCGCTGGAGCCCCGGTACGCCCCCTATGCACCCCCAACGAGCCGCTAGGGTTAGAGCTCGCCGGCGACAGGTCCGCCGTCGACGATGATCCACAGCCGTTGATCTCCACTCCAATCCAACGTCCCACACTGCCCCGTACCGCTTCGCCCATTATGAGCCACTGACTAGTGGATTCCTCTGTCAGCTGAGCCCCGCGCTGCGGAGTGACACTGGGCCGGCCCATTAGCGTCTCCCGCATGACCCAACAGTTTAAATTTATATTTGTCCATTTAATTTCAAACATAGTTCTGTACCTATTTTCAAAAATCAAACCATCTCGACTCAATGAACCAAAATGAATGAAACTAATTTTGTTATAAAGGTACTGAAATGATTAATCCAAGCCCGTTGGATTCAAACCCTTTAAAGTTATAGATCAACCTTGGTAAAAATAACAAGGCAGAAACTTTTCTGCATTCAAACATTTTTCAAAATTCAACCATAAGAGATTTTGAGTTGATTCCAACTCTCAAAAATCACATTTGACCATACCTTTCAGAATATATAAAAACATATGGGTTTACTTACAGAAATAATGTTCAAGTAATAAAAGAATGTCACATAGGCATTTCTAGTCACTTTAGTTAATTAAAATAAAAAGGTTAAATCTTATTAAATTGTGACACCACTTTAAATCACATTCTCATGTACTGAAATATGTGGTGATGACATGTGTCAACATGATCCCATGTTTGAGTTGGAGAATATTAAATCTTAAGTAGTTTTTCAATGAGTAGAAATTACTTTTCTCAAATTAAAAAAAATAAGACAAATGCTTGAATTCTAATAATGTTAGTGATGATGCTAGATCATCTATAGTGCACCTTTGTGTGATGATTGAACATAGTTAAGTATTGTTTAGTGATTGTATGCCTCGTATTTATTTATAGACGCTAGTACCGACCAAGGATACGAGGAGGAAGGAGAATACTACGAGGAAGAAGTCGAGGAGAACTTCAACCACTGCTCTGCACAAGGCAAGCTAACACTTGCAAGATACTTTACCTATGCAAGATTATACCAACATCCTAGCAACCTAATACTTGCTTGTCACCATGATAACCATATGCCTTAAGCATATGTGATCATACCCACTTGATAACCCAGTCCTAGTTTTACTTGCAAGCTTTATACTTTATTTCTTTATCAAAGCCTTCTCTTAAAGTTTACATAGTGAATTGTAGATTCTAGAAAGATAACTAAAGATAGCATAAAGAGCATAAAACTTGGCCTAAGTTAGATAATCTTGATGTCATCCTAAGGCATGAGAATTGAACTTAGCAAAAAAAACCTTTATTTACCACTCCTCATTAGTAGTTACCCCCACTGGTAGATGCTAGTGCTAAGCATAAAACTTGATCAACTTTAGATGGGAATACTTGGTGAAAATGGTTATGAAAACCTTAGAATGATGAGTCATTCTACTGAAATGTTTTGACATGTGTTTCCGAACACCAGATGATTTTGATGATGAAAATGTTGAGGCATGAGCCTTAACCCTTTATAAAACTGCTGGTTGTTGGTATGCGATACCATTCCAATTTTACCGTACAACCACAATACCCGAAAATTGGGTAGGGCTTAACTGGAAATTTATATACCTTAGTATGGGTTCCCTTACGGCCAAGGTCTAAGCTGAGGCTACCTTGTGAAGATTGTCCACCTGTGCAGTACCCAAGATGACAGTTGGTCATGGCTGGGAGGCCAAACTCAAAGGAGAGGTGTCTACACTAGGGCGTGTAATTGAAACGTTAGAATTGATTATCCGCATACTAAGTATGGTGAATTTAGGATTTGTTCCTGACGGATGTATCGAATGTTGTGGTGAAAGTGTACAATCTCTGCAGAGTATCAAACTATTCGAATAGTCGCGTCCGCGGTTATAGACAGTTGGAGTGGCCATATTGTTCCCCCGTCAGATGTTTTCAAAATGACTTATGAAATGAATTGAGACTTTGACTTGACCACAACAGAGTTGTGATATGAAATTCAAATTCCCACTTAGGTGTTATAAATACTTTCAACTAGTTTTCTTTGCTTTGGAACTTAGTAGCAGTAAATTTGGCTTTTTGCAAAATAACCCTAGAGCTTAGTATCCTACTACAAAAAACCCCTTACCTTATTAGTATTAGTTTGCGAGTACTTAAAGAGTACTCATGGCTTTGTCCCTGGCTATTCCCGTGGCCAGACTATGAAGAGGAGTACCAAGATGAAGGACCACAGGAAGGTTACGACAACTAGGATCATCTCCCATTGTCAGCATTTCCTGTGACCCTAAAGATGGAGCTTTGCCTACGCTATCGTTACTATTACGTTATTCCGCTGCTTGAGTTGTATTAAGAACTGGATCATGAGATCCTTATTTGTGTAAGACCTTATGTATGGTTTGTAATGGATGATGTACTGTGATATCCAAATCTGTTATGTCTCAGAAAAATGGTAATCTTAGGATTGCGATGTATGGCATAACAGGCATCTGGGATTAAAAATCCGGGTGTTGACAGCAGCCAACGTGGCCATGGGCCCACTTGTAAATCTCTCTGGTTAGATTAGTTCTGGGTGTAAAAAGGTTATAAGTTCGTGCTGAGGTCATCGTGACATCACTCATGCGTCATCCTTGACCAGGTCCACTATTGACTAGTCCACTGCCTAGGTGTCAACCAACGTGGCCAGTGCCCCATATGTCAGTGACTAGGGTAAGTTAGGTCTGGGTAAGAAAAGTAATTCTCTGTTTGTAATGTTATTTAGAATTTAATTATGAAATGATTTAATCTTAAAAATTTAATAACTTTTGTTTTATAATTCAGAAAAATATGTATAATATATGAAAAATTTCAGAAAAATAAAATCTATAACATTAAACTATTATCAAACATTATTATTCCAACAATTTAAATAATAATTATTTAATAAAGATTTTATAAGTATTAATACTTTAATAATTCATAATTTAATATTGGTAAATATTAAAAATATAAATAATAAACCAAAAATCTTGGAAAAATAAAAGCAATACTTTAAAACTATAATCATACATTATTATTTCACTTAAATAAGTATTTATTAATTATTAAGTATTTATAAAGTAGTAAATTTTATAAAAATCATATCTTATTATTTTTAAATCAAAAATAAATAAATGTAATATACCAAAATGATCACAAAAATAATACCTACATGTTAAAAATATAATATTCCACTTTTAAAATAAATAAAAACTTAATACTCTAATAACTTGAATTTAAACCTATTTCCTTAATTGATAATTCATATAAAAATAAATAAAATTTGTTAATAATTCTAAAATTAACCAATTAAAGTCTAATAAATAGTATTAGTCTTAAATACTAATATTATTAAGTCAAAATGATTTAACACCATTTAAATACAATTTTATTGAATTATCCTTCAACTATATATATGTAGTTTATTTTCAAAAAGGATCTTTATTAAGTATAAAATCTTCAAGAATAATTGGGATTAAATAAAACCTATTTACTTACTTCAACCACAAGTTTATAAACAAATCAAAACACTATAGTGAGTCCATAAGTAGTTAAGTAATATTACTTCCTTGTTTACAAACTATAACCACTCATCCATAAAAAGGAAAATGATTCTATTCCACTAAACAATTAGGAAACCACTATTCAAATAGAAGTGTTACCATTCTTAAAGTATCCTTAGAGAAACATTATAAAGTACACCCGGTACAAATAACATATGCAATATGCCTTAAATCCATCTATGTCTTTAAAGTTAACTTTACTCTATAATACTTTAAATACTATTCTAAAATACTTTATTATGTATTTTATAGTTAATTTTGGTCTATTATAATTAAGTTATAAGGCATCTTAATACCAAACTAATAAAGTTCAAAACCAAGATAGATAAGTCTCAAATACTACTAATATCATTATTCAAATAAAGTAATCCTTTCTTACTTAAAGACTATAACTTGAAAGAACGCCTAATAAGGTTAACTTAAAATTTAAATACTTTCCCTTAGCTAAGTAACATTTTCTTCAAAAGTTATTCTTTTAAGGAACATTATAAAGTAAGACATAAGCATTTTTATGAAAGCTCTAAATGATGAACAAACCTTATATACATAGTCTACAGATACATTTCCCACTTGAGTATTCCATTATTGTGTATGCTTTATTATACTTACATGTTGTTTCACACACACTCACAAGCCTTAATAAGAAACACATGTGTGAAAGTTAATCTAAAAGGGCAACATTTTCCAAGAAAACCCTTTCCAGTATCCAAACCCTAGAACAACGTTATCCCCGGGATTCGAGTTTATCAACTTGCATTACATTACTTATGCATAAAAGCATCTTGCTTCTTTAAACATTAGTCCTTACTGGACCAATGATGCTGATTTCAGATATTGGATCTTTTATATTGTCTCGAAGACCGTGAGTGCATAATCTTGCAATCACACAAGGCAAGTTCACACTTGCTCATGTCCTTTGATTATTTTCTATAAAGTATTTTGCAAATCCAGTGTTGTCATCACCTGCACTTGAAAAAGGACAGAAAACACTATTTTCATAATAATGTGATTATAGGTTATTTACCATGAGGTAATAACCTACTATAAGAGTTCCGGTGGTATAGGAACATATTATCTAGAACTTAACAACCAATGTCGCCAGTGATTCTTGCGCCGTATATCACGCGTTAACCATGAGATTTGGAATGGGACGGAGAAGTCAGCTGTATCTTTTCCCTCTCGCATGGAGCCGGATGTGCGGGTCGTGGCTGTTATCTCTGTAGCATGCATTTATTGGTAATTCGTAGGAGATATGCAGCATATGGGTGTGAGCCCTCAACGTCCCACGATAGTTCTGGCATCTGAACGGTCTGTACTGACAATTGCCGTAATTCAATATGTGGGCTGGCGTACACCAAGGAGACATGCGGGGTCGCGGAGAAGGTAGTGATTGACTTGGATCTTAGTCTGGGCCTCACACAAAGGAAGTGTGAACGAACCTGTAATTCGGATGTGCAACGAAGCTAAGATCTCTCATGGGAAAAGTAACGCACCTCTGCAGAGTGTAAGAACTGTAACTTGTTACTCCCTATTATGAGAAGGAGCTACGAACGCGGTGGGAAAGGAACTCCATGAAAGTTCTGGTAAACCCGTGAAGGCTGACGGACATAGCTTTTCAGAATAAAAGCAACCTTTGAAGAAATGTTTACGAACCTATGGTATGTGGCTGTAGATATAGTGCATCAAACACTCCTTTTATAGTGAACTTGCTGAGTACGCTCGTACTCAAAGTATCTTCTTAACCCTTGCTAGATTCTGAAGCCTTTAAGACGACGTCTACATCAAGTTATGCTCCAGGAATTATCATCAAAAGCTAAAGCTCTTCAATGAAGTCAAGAAATTCAACATATACATCAACTCAAGTGAAGACGAAGTTGCTGATTAGATAGGAATATAATCTCTAGCCATAGAACCTATTTCTTTAGTGTATTGCAATAGCAGCAATGTCAGACCATTAGTTAAGATACTAGTCTTAATAGTATAATAATTTTTGAACTGTTTATCTTTGATTCTTCTTTGTAAGAAGTTTCTCTCTCTCTTTAAACTAGAGTGTTCTCTGGATCTTGTGTAAAGAGTTGAGTTGTAATCTATAGTCATGTCTTGGACCTGATGTGTTTCTGTTGTACCACTCTGAGGGATGTAATACTAGTGAACGGTGTTTCATTGGTGTTATGTCAACGACTATAGTGTACTACATCATGCAGCGGTATGCTGGGTCACCGCATTCACCCACACAACACTTATAAAACCAAAGAAGATTAATCAGCTACTAGATGAGCAGGCGAGCTTCGCCTCGCCGCATGCAATTTGCTATGGCACAACATGACCGAGGCGGTAGAACAACATGTGTTCTTGATGTGTCTAACGTGTTATGCTAACCTTTTTCCTTAATATCGACGCACATAGATCTATACTTGTGTTGCATTTAGCCAGACGTTTTGCACTGAGCCAAACAGTAAGCAACACATCCCGACTTGAATACATAGTACTAAGGAAAATCCACAATAAGTCAATAGCCATGCAACTGAGACGATGAATATTGGCCGAAACAGTAAAATAGGGTTAACTCAGTGTCATAGAGAAGCAGTGACTATCGTACCCTGCAAGAACATAACATATTATAAAATGTCTCATGCCAAGAATAGGTGGTCTCTAAGAGATACGTCGCCACATTTTTAATTACAAACATAACACAAGTGGTCAGGCATACGTCCCAGTACACACTGTACACACAGCTCACATACACAGTCAAAATAACTCTATATTCCTAAAAGCAAAACAACTACAAAACGGTTTCAGATATGCAACATAATCTTTAGAAATTTTAGTAGGGCGACCATCTACAAAAAATAGAATATAGAATCCTGATACCGAAACAATAACGGCACAATAGGCACTCAGCCCAACAAACCCCCAAAAATATCACAAACTAATAAAAAGATGACAAAAGATAGGCACTACAAATAGGCATTTTCATAAATCTATCTATTTTCATATTTGAAATATAAGTATACAAACATATCTTATGAAAAATTGTTGATATGCACACTAAGAAAAAGAGTGGGCAGAATTGCTGCTAATAACAGAAAGCACCAAAAATGACCTATTGTTAAGAATGCCTTAACGGGTATCTATATGCATATAGCTTGGCTCATTACATCCTGCAAATACAACTTCCTATGGTACCAAATCCATCAAGTACATATGTTTTTCGCAACAGTAAGATTAGGAAAAATGCTACAAAAATGGTTAGGCCATAAAGACATGTTGAGCGGTCTATGCTTTCACATGTATGGAAAGCATACAACTTGTACAGATCATATATGCAATCAGCATATCCCCTCACTTTTCTTGGTTATAAAATTTCTCTCGAATAAATCACCGACAGTTCCCTGGTTAGTGGTAGATGCATGAGAGAATACTTATATAAAATCGAAGAAAGCACACCAATGAATCATCTAGCTGAAACAACATTGGATCTAAGCATGCAAGCATCAAATTAACAAATACCATACCCCTCGCATCACGTGCAGGCCACATAGAATAGAGGGGTTGGAGAAATATTTCAGAGTTGGGAAGAAGAACAGATCCGAATTAGGAGAAGTCTTGACAAGAGGACTCCAGGGGATGCTCTGGATGTGGTGGGCATCATGCCGGCGCAGATAGGCTGGGCCGCAAAAGGAACAGCTGCGGCAGGAGGCGAATGTGGTGCATGAGTAAATGGATCTAGACCGGTGGCAGCGGCGGGTGGAGGAGATGTGCACGGAAGGTTAAGACGGTTGTCTAGTAATACTAAGATTTTCCATGAGTAACTAAAAATATTGGCTTACATATTGGCGGACGGTGGTAGCAAAGATTTACAATTTTCATAAATCCGACATATAAACAGAGAAAATAAGAAGGCCATATAAGAACACTATATAACTGCAAAGAATTGTATGGAGCCAATCGTACTAAAGAAAAATGACATGAATTTTTTTGGGTAGGAATTTATCAAAAATCATGAACATGGAAAAGGAGGTATATTTGCATAATAGCAGCATTTGGAGGTACTCTCTCCGTTTCAAAATATAAGATGTTTTAGTCTTTTTCTAAAATGCATGTATCTAGATGCCATTCTGTGTTTAGGTACGGATCAAAATGAGGTAACCTACATAATAAAAGGAATCTAGATACATTTGAATATTTTTTAGAACTTGCTGGTCTCGCTCGAAAATCCAACCGGCAAACTCGGTTGACTCTGAGATAACTGGATACACCTTTTATTGAGATTTCAGTATCGATTAGTATAAATTTTCATTTTCAAAGTCACATTCTGAAACCCAGAGAGGTACAGATCAGCCATCTCATCTTTCAAGAACATAATATACCAAAATCACCACAAACCAAATCCTCTAATACATCAGAACACAAAGCTACGTAGTGGCTAGTGGTTCTCAATTCTGTGAAGGAACCAAAAAACTCACCAGATTGCATAGCCTTCTTCCTTTATTAGCAACACAAGGTTTATAATGCTTCTAAAATGCATCTCCCATGTGCTTATCTACAAATGCCAAACATCCTAGATGGCATGAGAAAACCAGAGATAGTGTGCTGCTTGACCTACAAAAATGGACAGTGAAAGGAAGATGACACGTACAGACAAATCATCTTAGTCAACTATATATGCAAACAATAAGTCAATAAAGAGGTTGTACAAAATTTCATATCTGCATAAAAGTGTAACCTACTCACACTATACATAATACCAAAGTAAGATATCTCCAAGTATGAAACGTTGTCTCCCACAGCCACAACCCATCCCAGCCAATTTAAGGAGTTTATTTTCCACATTCCACATGATGAAAATGAAAGGAGAAATAAAAACAAAGGGTGGTTGTTGATCTATGAAGTTGAATACAACTATTCTGATCATGTAACTAAGCCCCATTATTACATGAAAAGCATGCACTTTTTCCAATTTTATTAGCGCATGGTGACATTAGGCGTGCAAATATAAGTGGCAATGAAAATGCAGTTACTTTGTTAGCCTGCTGGTTCCATTATACCACAACATATCACTGTATATGATTAGATGGTAAACCTGATGGACTCTGACATATAACCAAATCACCAAGTGTAATATTATATTTGATGCATGAAGAAACCTGTAAAACATGAGAGTTCTCTGCTGAACTCTTATATTTCAGCAGAAAATTTAATTGATTTGTAATGTTCGTGTATTTCACGGCTAAAACTTTGTAATTTGTGGACAATTGTGGCCAACAGAATTGACGTGGATAGCTTGCATGTACATATTAACCATCAAAACATATATTACCGGTATCGAAGGGCCAACATATATTAGTGGTATGACATTAACAAATTATGGCTTAAATAATGAATGTTCTAGATAGTTTGTATGAAGAGATAGTCACTAATGCATATTAGAGGATGGCTGGACGTTTCTGCGGGAAGCTGGAAAGGTATGTTGGAAAAAATCATCATGCATTTGTCAAAAATTATCCAAGACATATGTGCAACCATTGACAGGTTTTGGATTGCAGCTAAAAGTACTATTCTTAAAAGCATTATTAAGCATTGAATCCTGAACCACCAGTCGGTTCCAAAACTGCTATTCATAGTTCAGAGAGAGATAATAGGGAATATCAAGTGTGAAATGGAGGCCTATGCATGCTAATCTCAATCTGAAGATTGCCAGCAAAACCAAGGAGGCAAGGAGAACATCTCTACCCATTACAATCACTTGCAAAATCAATAGACAAACGACCTTAATTTCTTCCAAGTATATGAACCTCCTATCTATACATCTGATACAGTGTAAACAGTCCAGAATATATTTTGAAAGAGCAACAAAAATCATACCATCAAACGGTTTAGAAATAAGGACCAATACCTGAAAAAAAAGATTTGTCAGGTTGCTACTTGTGTCTACCAATAGTTTTTTCAGGAGATGGTGTAAACATAGAAAATTTGTCAAGGAGTAATATATAGTCCACAACTACCACAACTACTCTACTCGAACTAACCATTAGTGAACTAACCATCAGTTAAGCCAGAAAATTTGATGAATCTGGATAGATATAGATGTTACGAAGACATGCATGACTATATGGATCAGATTGCCCAGAGAATGGATAATCGCCTCCAACCAATCCACATGAAGAAAAAGAAGCATCCAATATTGCTGCAAAAAACCTGTAAAAAATCATGCACCATCGGCAAGAAACGACCACACAAATCAGTCGCAGCCATAGGCCAACACATACCATAAATCTAGCCCGCCTGAATGGCTAATCATACAAAACTCAAAATTAGTAAACCAAAAGTTGGGAGACTGAAAAACAAAAGGCACTCACCTGCAGCCACGTCCTCAAGAACCATCGGGGCAATCAAGAACCAACCCCCGGGTTGAACAGGAGTTAGATTCGATGAATCCATGGTGAACGCGTGGTGGATCCATGGTGGTACCATAGGAGAGGATGGGGCAGGCCTGCTAGATGCAACTCCTCCATCCATGACACCGCCTCCTGTCTGGTCATCATCTAGTCGCCGACCACCGTCGAGGCCACGCACGGGGATGAGGATGGGCCGACGGGATTCAGATTCAGAGGAGCGGAGATGATGGCCGACGGGGGAAAAGTCAGGGTGGCCGGTCGTACAAGGGGAAGAATGGAGGCGTGGCCAGAGAGGAGTGATGGGCCGTGGGCAGACACAGCTAGGCGAGCGACGGCCGGAAGGGCGAGCAAGCGGAAGGAGGAGGAAAGACCGAGAGAGAGCCAACGGGTGGAGACTGGAAAGGTCGGACGCACCGACCACCAGATGCGATGCATGCACGCACGAAGGTCGCCCCGAGCCCACAAGCAGCGGAACATACCCACAGAGGCCCACCATCAGCGTCAGGGTGCCCATCCTTTGCTTAGCAGATGGCCTCTCCGCGCTTGCATGTCTCTACGCTTAAGCTCTTAGTTAATATATGAAATGAAAGCACTTGACAGTATTCCCATGTGTCCTCGAGAACGTTTGGTCCTCATTAGTATTTTCACCGACTTGTCCTTTGTTAAGAAAGGATTGGGACACTTGCTGCAATTGTTTGTTGTTTTATTTACTTGCACTTTATTTCCTTGATTTATCAGAAAATCCCTAAAAATTCATTTGCTAAGTATTTACAGAGATTTCCTGCTCCATACCACTAGTCAACACCTTCTGCTCCTCGTTGGGATCGACACTCCTATTTATCAAAAGTACTACGATACACCCCCTATACTTGTGGGTCATCAAGACTATTTTCTGGCGCTGTTGCCGGAGAGTGAAGCGCTATTGAAGAGTGGAACTGGTAAAGGAAACTTCTACTATGAGTATTGCTTTTTTATTTCTATTTGTTACTTTGTTTCCAATATGGATAACCCACTTGGTTTCCTGTTTGGGAAAACTACTACCACTGTTAGGGCAGTAGATGAACCACCACCTGTTGAGATAGACCCTTTTAAGATACCTACAAGTATTGTTGATCGTGTTATGGATAATTATTATTTAGGGGATGGAACTGTCCATCCTGGTGATCATTTTCTTTTTATCCATGAACTATGTGGGTTGTTTAAGTGTGCAGGTATCACAACTGAATAGGTAAAGAAGAAGTTACTCTCTATATCATTGAAAGGAAGAGCTGGAGAATGGTATAAGCTGCTGAAGAATGGACAATCCATGGAATGGGAGGAAATAGTACCTCTCTTTTATTCTAAATTCTATTCTCCCAGTGAGATTCATAAGGATAGGAATCAAATATATAACTTTTGGCCTCGTGATGGAGAGAGTACAGCTCAAGCTTGGGGGAGATTGAAGTTACTAATGCTTAAATGTCCTATTCGTGATCTCCCTAACAATATTATTATCAATAACTTTTATGCTAGGTTTTCTCTTCATCATAAATATTTATTAGATGCTTCTTGTGTTGGATCATTCAGACGTATGAAGGAAGAAGCTAAATGGGATCTCCTAGACCATATTCAAGAGAACACTGAAGCATGGGAGAATGACAAAGGAAGAAAGTCAGATATAAACTATGATTATGAATGCATTAAATCTTTTATGGGAACTGATGACTTCCGTGATATTAGTACTGAGTATGGTCTTGATTCTCAAAGTATTGCCAATTGTTTTAAGGCCTTTGCCTCTTATATAGAAATTCCTAAAAAGGAGTGGAATAAGTACCATGCACCTTATAAATATGTTGTACTATTGTGTAGGGTTCGCAGCATAGAAAACAAAAAATTTCCTACGATGTGAACTATATACCAAGATCTATCTACTAGATACAAACAACGGGCGGATGTATATTCGTAGAGAACATACCCTTGAAGACCGACAAAGCTTAACGAGTTCAACTCGTGGTTGATGTAGACGATCTCTTGCCGATCTCAAGATCGAGAGGAAGTCCTAGCGCCGCAAATCAGCAGCGCATCCGTGCTCGCACACACGTTCGAGGCACCGAGCAACCTCCGCCTCCTCGCTCCAGCGATGCAGCGGAAGCACAACTCTTTCTTGCCGAATAGCCACCGGGAACATGTATCTCGCTAGTCCGAGACCATGGGGGATAAATTCTAGAGGGGGAGAGAGATCCTTCACGAGGAGGTGTGAGAGACAAGTGAGGAGGGGGCTCCTTTTATAGGAGGAGGGGGGCACCCAAGGGGGTGGCCGCCGGCCATGGGGGCTGCCCCCTCCCCTCCTTCATTCATGTGGGTGGACACTCCACTCACAAAATGCCCTTTAAAATCCCTCCACTCAAAAGTCCACTCAAATTCCCATTAAATTTCCACCAAATTTAATGCAAACTCTCATTAAATAAAACTCTTTTATTTTATTCAGAATTTTGTCAATTACTTTAATGACAAACATTCACAAATAACCCCTTGCTAGAATTCTATTTCACATGCATAACCACTTTCTGGAATTTCACCCGAAAACCTGTTTCGGTATCTAGTGAAATAAATTCCTGCGTTTGTTCATTCTTTCGGCATGAAACATTTGCTCCAATTGGATGTCGGTGTCTCTTAAGTGTGTCACCCTACGGTTCGTGAATAATGCGGACATGATCGAGACCCCTCTCGGATCAATAATCAGAAGCGGGATCTGGAGACCCATACTGACTCCCACACATTCAACGATGACTTTCTTGTGATCGTCGGAACCTTTTACGCTAGTATCTTAATCCCTTTGTTTCACGATATATTACATGTCCGAGATTCGATCATCGGTATCTCCATACCTAGTTTGATCTCGTTACCGACATGCACTCTTTTCTCGTTCCTGTGATATAACATTCTAGTGATCAAATCACTTGCTTGCAAGCTAATCAATGTGATATCACCGAGAGGGCCCAGAGTATATCTATCCGTCATCGGGATGAACAAATTCCACTCTCGATCCATGAGCCTCAACATAACACTTTATTAGTTCTGAATCCATCTTTATAATCACCCTGTTACGGTGTGACGTTTGATGTTATCAAGAAACTCTTCTGGTGTTAGTGATTGACATGATCTCATGGTCTAAGGATTAGGATCACTTCGTAAGTTGTTATAGCAATATAAACTGAATGACTTTGATCGTAATGCTATACTTCGGATGAATGTTCATCACACCATTACACTAATGTTGTGATCCCGTTATTAACAACATCCAATGTCCATGATCAGGAAACCTTGATCATCTTGTTAATCAACGAGCTAGTTTATGAGAGAGGCATAACTAGGAACTTTCTGTTTGTTTATTAAACACACATGTATTAACGTTTCCGTATTAATACAATTATAGCATGCAAAATAAACATCTATCATATACTTGGAATACACATAATAGACACTTTATTATTGCCTCTCAGGGCATATTCCCTTCAGTCTCCCACTTGCACTAGAGACAATAATCTAGTTACATAGTGATAAATCTAACACCCATTGAGTTCTGGTGTTGATCATGTTTTGCTCTAGGGAGAGTTTTAGTCAACGGATCTGCTACATTGAGATCCGTATGTACTTTACAAATCTTTATATCTCCATCCTTGACATGCTCGCGGATGGAGTGAAACCGGCGCTTAATATGCTTGGAATGCTTGTGAGACCTTGGCTCTTTGGCATTGGCAATGGCACCATTGTTGTCACAATAGATCACCATTGGGTCCAACGCGTTTGCCACCACTCCTAGTTCGGATATGAACTCCTTCATCCAAACTGCTTCCTGAGCCGCTTCCGAAGCAGCAACATATTCGGCCTCTCTTGTTGATCTCGCTACCACAGGTTGTTTGGAGCTCCTCCAACTAACCGCTCCGCCATTCATGATAAATACGTATCCGGATTGAGACTTAGAGTCATCCGGATCGGTGTCAAAGCTAGCGTCGACATAACACTTAGCGACGAGCTCTTCTTCACCTCCGTATACAAGAAACATATCCTTAGTTCTTCGTAAGTACTTAAGGATATTCTTGACCGCTATCCAGTGTTCCGAACCTGGATCCGATTGGTACCTACTAGTCAAACTAATAGCATGTGCCACATCCGGTCTTGTACATAGCATGGCGTACATTATAGAGCCTATGGATGAAGCATAGGGGACTTTGTCCATTATCTCTCTTTCTTCCGCCGAAGCCGGACTTTGAGTCTTACTCAATGTCTTGCCTTGCAACATAGGTAAGAACCCCTTCTTACTTCCGTCCATTTTAAACTTCTTTAAAATCTTATCAAGGTATGTACTTTGCGATATCCCTATTAGGCGCCTAGATCTATCTCTATAGATCTTTATGCCTAATATGTATGACACTTCACCTAGGTCCTTCATTGAAAATTTGTTGTTTAGATAACTTTTAACACTGTTTAAAAGATCTATATCATTTCCGATCAATAATATGTCATCCACATATAATATCAGAAATGCCACATTGCTCCCACTCACTTTCTTGTAAATACAAGCTTCTCCATAAGTTTGGACAAATCCAAACTCTTTGATCACCTCATCAAAGCGGAGATTCCAACTTCGTGATGCTTGCTTCAATCCATAGATGGATCGCCGAAGCTTGCACACCTTGTTAGCATCCTTAGGATCGACAAAACCCTTTGGTTGTATCATATACAACTCTTCTTCAATATTACCATTGAGAAACGCGGTTTTGACATCCATCTGCCATATCTCATAATCAAAATATGCAGCAATTGCTAACATAATCCTAACTGACTTTAGCATCGCTACGGGAGAGAAAGTCCCATCGTAGTCAACTCCTTGAATTTGTCGAAACCCCTTTGCGACAAGTCGAGCTTTATAGACGGTCACATTACCATCAGCATCAGTTTTCCTTTTGAAAATCCATTTGTTCTCCACGGCCTTTCGGTCGTGAGGTAATTCCACCAAGTTCCAAACTTGATTTTCATACATGGATTCCATCTCGAATTTCATGGATTCTAACCATTTGTTGGAATCCGGGCTCATCATCGCTTCTTCATACGTCGCAGGGTCATCATTTTCATCAACCATGAAATTCATGACAGGATTTCTGTACAGCTCGGGAGCTGCACGCGTCCTGTTTGACCTGCGAGTTCAGTAGTACTCTCTTTCGGAGTTTCATGATCATTATCATTAGTTCCCTCTTCAACAGGTGGAGCCAACTCCGGAACAACTTCCGGCGTTGCGCTACTCGCCATACTTTGAAGAGAAGGTTCCACAACCTCTTCGAGTTCTACCTTCTGACTACTCACACCTTTCGCGAGAAACTCTTTCTCTAGAAAGGATCCATTCTTGGCAACAAAAACCTTGCCCTCGGATCTGTGATAGAAGGAATAGCCAATAGTTTCTTTAGGGTATCCTATGAAGGCGCATTTTTCCGCTTTGGGTTCGAGTTTATCCGGTTGAAGTTTCTTCACATAAACATCGCATCCCTAAACTTTAAGAAATGACAGCTTAGGTTTGTTTCCAAACCACAATTCATACGGTGTCTTTTCAACGGATTTAGATGGTGCCCGATTTAAAGTGAATGCAGCAGTTTCTAGTGCATAACCCCAAAATGACAACGGCAAGTCCGTCAGAGACATCATAGATCGAACCATATCTAATAAAGTACGATTACGACGTTCCGACACACCATTTCGTTGTGGTGTTCCGGAAGGTGTGAGTTGTGAAACAATTCCACACTCTTTCATGTGAGTGCTAAACTCGTAACTTAGATACTCACCTCCACGGCCGGACCGTAGAAATTTGATCTTTCTATTACGATGATTTTCCACTTCATTCTGAAATTCCTTGAACTTTTCAAAGGTTTCAGACTTGTGTTTCATCAAGTAGATATAACCGTATCTACTCAAATCATCCGTGAAAGTAACAAAATAACGATATCCACCTCGCGCCGACACACTCATTGGACCACATACATCAGAATGTATGATTTCCAATAAATCTGTCGCCCGTTCCATTGAACCGGAAAACGGCGTTCTAGTCATCTTGCCCATAAGGCATGGCTCACATGTATCAAATGATTCATAATCAAGTGATTCCAAAAGTCCATCCGAATGGAGCTTCTTCATGCGTTTAACGCCAATATGACCTAGACGGCAGTGCCACATATATGCGGATATATCATCATTAAGTTTAATCCTTTTAGCATCAACATTATGAATATGTGTAACATTATCATCGAGATCTAATAGAAATAAACCATTCATCATCGGTGCATGACCATAAAAGATTTCATTCATATAAATGGAACAACCATTGTTCTCGGATTTAAATGAATAACCACTTCGCATCAAACACGATCCAGATACAATGTTCATGCTTAGTGCAGGCACCAGATAACATTTATTCAAGTTTATAACTAATCCCGATGGCAAGTGGAGAGGCAGCGTTCCGACGGCGATCACATCAACGCTTGATCCATTGTCGACACGCATCTTGACCTCACCCCTTGCTAGCGGTCGCTTGTTCCGCAGCCCCTGATTCGAGTTACAAATATTAGCAACTGAACTCAAATACCCAGGTGCTACTGCGAGCACTAGTCAAGTACACATCAATAACATGTATATCATATATACCTTTGTTTGCCTTTCCGGCCTTTTTGTCTGCCATATACTTGGGGCAGTTGCGCTTCCAGTGGCCAGTCCCCTTACAATAGTAGCACTCGGAATCAGACTTAGGTCCAACTCGGGGTTTCTTTTCAGGCGCGGCAATAGGCTTGCCGCCCTTACTTCCCTTCCGTTTTCCCTTCTTGTCTTTCTTGAAACCAGTGTTCCTATTGATCATCAACACTTGATGTTCCTTTTTGATCTCCACTTCTGCAGTTTTAAGCATTGACAGAAGCTCGGGGAGAGACTTCTTCATGCCTTGCATATTATAGTTCATCACGAAGCTCTTATAGCTAGGTGGCAGAGACTGCAGAACACGATGGATGCCTAAGTCAATGGGAATCGATATTCCCAAGGACACAAGCTTATCGGCGTAACCCGACATCTTGAGTACATGCTCACTAACGGAGCTGTGCTCTTCCATCATGCAGCTAAAGAACTTTTCTGAAGCGTTGTAGCTCTCTACAGCAGCATGTGTGTCGAAAATCATTTTCAACTCACCCATTGTATCAAATGCATTGCCGTTTTCGAAACGCTTTCAAAGTTCTCGCTCTAGCCCATACAATATGCCGCAATGAACTAAGTTGTGGTCCTCCTGACGAGTCTGATAGACATTCTTCTCCTCGTCAGGGGCATCATCTAAAGGTGGGGGGTCTAACGGCGCTTCTAGCACATATTGCTTTTGTGCAGCAGAGAGGAGAATCCTCAAATTCATGGCCCATTCGGTAAAGTTGCTACCGTTCGTTGCTAGTTTCTCTTTCTCCATGAACACATTGAAATTAAAAGCAGGTGGTGCCATCTACAACAGAATTTGTAAAGTTTAGACTAAGTGTATGATAGATTGAGTTCAACTAATCTATATTACGAATGAACTCCCACTCAAAAACGACATCCCTCGTGCCTTTTTGGTGATTACATGAACCAAATCCACTACACCAAGTCCGATCATCACGTGAGTCGGTATAGCTTCAAAGGCGAGCATCAAATGGGCATCATATCAACTATATGACTCATGCTTAACCTTTCAGTCTGTGTTCCGAGGCCATGTCTGTACATTCTAGGCTCGCCAAGTTAGAACCTTAGTATTCGCGTGTGTAACTGTTTTACACCCGAAATATGGTCGTGGATCCAAGAACACCCGATCATCACGTGATGTCTTGGAGCGACGAAAACATAATCGGTGCATACTAAAGGAAGAACACATTCTTATCTTGATATTTAAATGAGGTATCATCTTATTATGCTAACAAAGCGCTAAACAAGCAATATAAGATGCTATCAAACATCATATGTTTATTAGTGAAATTATATGGTTCCCGCAGATGATCTCTATCATGTGCATCGTGGTATGATCACTATCATACCTATATGTGTAAATCCAAGGTCTATGGATTTTACACGCTATGTGTGTTGTAAGAGTATCATCTCATACTTCTACTTACAACACTACCATATCATAACACTAGCCCAGCAACAATCTAAACTAGACACCTCTAATTTATCCATTGCAAGTTTTACGTGGCTTAGGGCTTTCGAGATAGAACCGTTCTTACCTACGAACATGAACCACAACGAGGATAATCAAATTGTTGACAACTCGCTTGCAAAATAGATATTGACTATAGTAGGAGAGACAGACACCCACTAGCCACTTATGCAAACTAGTTGCATGTCAAGCGTGGAACAGGTCTCATGTGCGAGGACATGTAAAGTTTGTCCGGGCCGCTTCATCCCACTATGCCACCAATATCCAAAATTACAACAAAGGAGCAACAACATGATCATCATCGCCCACATACTCATATGTGTACTACCCGTGTAAAGTATCTACGCATAAATCCGGCTCTGATACCACTGTAGGGTTCGCAGCATAGAAAACAAAAAATTTCCTACGATGTGAACTATATACCAAGATCTATCTACTAGATACAAACAACGGGCGGATGTATATCTGTAGAGAACATACCCTTGAAGACCGAAAAAGCTTAACGAGTTCAACTCGTGGTTGATGTAGACGATCTCTTGCCGATCTCAAGATCGAGAGGAAGTCCTAGCGCCGCAAATCAGCAGCGCATCCGTGCTCGCACACACGTTCAAGGCACCGAGCAACCTCCGCCTCCTCGCTCCAGCGATGCAGCGGAAGCACAACTCTTTCTTGCCGAATAGCCACCGGGAACATGTATCTCGCTAGTCCGAGACCATGGGGGATAAATTCTAGAGGGGGAGAGAGATCCTTCACGAGGAGGTGTGAGAGACAAGTGAGGAGGGGGGCTCCTTTTATAGGAGGAGGGGGGCACCCAAGGGGGTGGCCGCCGGCCATGGGGGCTGCCCCCTCCCCTCCTTCATTCATGTGGGTGGACACTCCACTCACAAAATGCCCTTTAAAATCCCTCCACTCAAAAGTCCACTCAAATTCCCATTAAATTTCCACCAAATTTAATGCAAACTCTCATTAAATAAAACTCTTTTATTTTATTCAGAATTTTGTCAATTACTTTAATGACAAACATTCACAAATAACCCCTTGCTAGAATTCTATTTCACATGCATAACCACTTTATGCAATTTCACCCGAAAACCTGTTTCGGTATCTAGTGAAATAAATTCCTGCGCTTGTTCATTCTTTCGGCATGAAACATTTGCTCCAATTGGATGTCGGTGTCTCTTAAGTGTGTCTGTTAGACCCCTCCTTTATAAAGGAAAGGATCCTGTGATTGCAATGCTAGTCCCTGGATCAATGCTAGCATCCATAGTTTAAGATGAAGTACACAGATACAAAGGTCATTTATTACATTCATTCCAGAGATAAAACATAGTCTTTTACAACTCAGGACCATTGGCCTAATACAAGAGTTTAAGGAATAAGTAAATAAACATAAGTCTTCATCTTCATGTGCCACAGGAAAGCATGTTGAGTGTAGACTCATGACTCCTACTCATCATCGGAGTAACCTGCAACATCACAAGTTACAGCCACAGAGGGTCAATACTTTGGAATAGTATTGGCAAGTGATACCTTAGTATATTTTAAGTGGACTATATTACTATATGCATTTTGGCTAAGTGTAGCTTGGCTTGCTTTGCTTGAAAATAGGTTTTACCTATTAGTTGAAATCACTAATTTTTTATTTATCAAAAACTTCCCAAGAAACCACCAATAGACATTGGGGTCCTTCATCCTGGTTCTCCCACAAATTTTACTTAGAAGTTGGAATGATGAGATTCTTGTAGCTTCCATGTATTGATGCTCAAGTTGTCCATTGCCTTGGACTAGGCTAAGTACTTAGGTTTTTCCATCTGCAGAGGTTGTGCACTTTCCCCACCAGACTTGGTTTCCCAAGACAAGACCTTTTAGAAGCCTTTCCTTAGTCAAATGGACGCGTTCCAACCTATCATCCCAACTACCACCAACTGTCCAAATGACTAAGTTCTAGCAACCTATATGATCAAGGCAGAGCCCATATTGCCAAGTGGTTGCACTGTAAGCTTTCTCAACACTTGGCCTCCAAATCCCTTTGTGCCTGGGTGGCATACCACAAGTGAGATACACAACCCAAGTCCATGGCCTTGTGTAACCACTCAACATAACCCAATCCTTCCATTCCACCCAGGAGGTTCATTTGACTTAGTTGTTTTATTAGGAAAGCATAAGTCTCAAAACTTAGAAATATTTTCATCATAGTAAGTATAGATTTTTCACCAACCCTTGTTTGCTAAAATAGCTAGGCTAAGCATGGTAAGATAACTTAACTTAGGAAAATTGCCTAGCAATTCTACAATTCTACACTACTTAGGATTTCCCACTTTAGCATTAGGCAAAGATAGCATGCAAGACTTAGCAAAATATCTAATGCTAGTACAAAACATAGGATGGAAATATTCATGAAAATATCACTTGCCTTGTTAGTGGGGAGAGTAGCACTCTTCACAATCACAATCACTAGCAAGATCTACACAAAAATTATAACATACAATTACACACAATTATATTCAATCAAAAATAATATGAATGCATGCATGCAAGAGTTTACCAAGTGGTGATTTTGAAAATTCTACTAAGCATGCACATGTTTACAGAAACTTAACAAGTCACAAGTTTGCCAACTAAACTTATTTGGCACCAATACAATTTACCAAAATAAATCTATACTTAAAATAGTCTTAAACATGTTTCTACAAATAAAGCATTTTAACTGTTACTATTTGTTAAACAAATTGGATATTCAGAAAGGTCTTGTTTCACTGAATCCAACGGTATAAAGTTTGCAAAATTCTAACGTGGTATTCAAAAGTTATAGCAGTTTAAAGTTTGGATCTAAATCTGATTCAAATTTCTGTTTTTGAATTAACCCTAGCCACGTGCCGCTGCTTCACTGGCGCGTACCGCTTCGCGCGGATCGGCAGTCGCAGGCCGTAGGATCTAACTTAGATCTGGCGGCTCAGACGCGCGCGTACCTCTTCGATCAAGATCTATCCTAGCCCTACGATGCAGATCCAACGGACCAAACCATCAAGCCACAAACCGGCGGCGCTAGCGGCGTTAAATGGCGGCGGCGCGTCTGACTACGGCGGCGCCGGCGTTCTACATCGCTCCAGGAAGCAGGAAGGTGCTTACCAGATCCGCCAAGGCGTGCTGAAGCTCGACGTGGTACTGGTTTGCGGAGGGGCGTGCTGTCACGGCGAGAATTGCTCGTCGGAGTTACGGACGGCGTCGGGTGGTTGTTGTCGGAGTAGTTGCCGAGGTTCCGCGTCGCCCTAACACAAGCCAGGAGGTTTAGAAGATGCGCAAGACCGTGGCGAACAATCTAGTGTGAGTCAGAAGTGAAGGGGCGCACGGGACTTACGGATTTTGGTCGCCGGAGTCGAGGTGGTCGTCGGATGCTTGCTGCGTCGAGCGGGAACGGCGACCTGGGGCAATACAGGGTGAACTGGTGGGGTCAGGATGTGCGCAAGGAGTTTGCGAAGTGGCCCGAATGAATCAGAAAGGAAGGGGCGTACGGGTTTCACCGGAATCGTTTGCCGGAGCAAGCTCTGTCTGCGGCGGTGTTGGGTGAGTCGTGGGCAGCCTGGTGGCGTGAAGGTAGAATCAACTGGGGGAAAATGGTCGTGGGGAGGTGGGGATCTTATAGCCGGTGCCTCGACAGGAAACGCCCGCGGATTAACGCCCATTTATGCCGCGCCATTACCGGCAGTGACTGCAGCTGCGACGTGGTCGTGGGCGCAGTTTGGGGAAGACGATGCCAGCATGGGTAGGGCTCGCTCGTCAGCGATGTGCGCGAAGTGAGTGTGGGGTCTGTCTGTCAGCGACAGGCTGCGTGCGCTCGCGCGTGAGAGAAGAAAAGAAAATTCCCGGGTGGGCTTGTTGGGCTTGATTCGATGCTGGGCCTAAAACCTGGCGCGTGGCCCTTTTCCTTTGTTTATTTCTTTTTCCTTTTCTATTTTGATTTTCTGGGTAGATTTAGATATGAATTCAAATCCTTTTTGAATTCAAACAATTCTGGGGATTTTTGCAGGGTACTGTGGTTTCAAAAATCAGTCATTTAACCATGTGGTTACCCTGTAAGGGCTTGGTCAAGCTTGGACTTAAAACAATCAGAGACATTGCCTCTGGTTTGCAAATGTTTTTAAAAATAGGGTTTTGAATTTATTTCCAAATTGAAAACTTTGGTCAAACTTTTATACCTAACTTTCCAACAATGGAGGCAAGCAAACAAGTTCCTAAACATTCAAGTTTCAAATGGTGTTGGTCTTTTGGATTAAATCTGTCCACATAAAATCATAACATCAAAAGCTACTGTTTTCTGAAGGGAGTTTGAATGTGATCTCTAAAATCTATATGCATGCATGAGTGATATGTAAAGTTTGAAATCATGATTTTAGGGATGTTACAGTGTCACCCTACGGTTCGTGAATAATGCGGACATGATCGAGACCCCTCTCGGATCAATAATCAGAAGCGGGATCTGGAGACCCATACTGACTCCCACACATTCAACGATGACTTTCTTGTGATCGTCGGAACCTTTTACGCTAGTATCTTAATCCCTTTGTTTCACGATATATTACATGTCCGAGATTCGATCATCGGTATCTCCATACCTAGTTTGATCTCGTTACCGACATGCACTCTTTTCTCGTTCCTGTGATATAACATTCTAGTGATCAAATCACTTGCTTGCAAGCTAATCAATGTGATATCACCGAGAGGGCCCAGAGTATATCTATCCGTCATCGAGATGAACAAATTCCACTCTCGATCCATGAGCCTCAACATAACACTTTATTAGTTCTAAATCCATCTTTATAATCACCCTTGTTATGGTGTGACGTTTGATGTTATCAAGAAACTCTTCCGGTGTTAGTGATTGACATGATCTCATGGTCTAAGGATTAGGATCACTTCGTAAGTTGTTATAGCAATATAAACTCAATGACTTTGATCATAGTGCTATACTTCGGATGAATGTTCATCACACCATTACACTAATGTTGTGATCCCGTTATTAACAACATCCAATGTCCATGATCAGGAAACCTTGATCATCTTGTTAATCAACGAGCTAGTTTATGAGAGAGGCATAACTAGGAACTTTCTGTTTGTTTATTAAACACACATGTATTAACGTTTCCGTATTAATACAATTATAGCATGCAAAATAAACATCTATCATATACTTGGAATACACATAATAGACACTTTATTATTGCCTCTCAGGGCATATTCCCTTCATATTGATCATATTTTGCTTGAACCTTATGTTGAGAAAACACCTTTCCCAGCTAAGGTAAAGGAGTATCCTATGATAATCAGTGCGGTAAACAAAGGTACAGGGAAAGCTGTAGAACCTGATGAATAGATAACATTGAACCTGTAGTATCCCTTGTGAAAGATCTTGTCAGAAAAAATAGAGAGGATGAGCACATTGTCTTCTATGAAGATGCTTCTAATATTGTCTCTCATCCTAGAAAATATAGAAAAACTAGTGTCCCTGTGCTTTCTGTGAGAATTGGTAATCACTGCTACTATGGTTTCATGATGTACTCCCTCCATCCCAAGGCATAAGGCATATAACTTTTTTAAAAAGTCAAGCCATGCAAAGTTTGACCAGTTTTTTTAGAAAAAACTATCAAGAACTATTATATTATATAAATATCATGTAAAAATATGTTTCATGATGTATGAAATGGTATGGATTACATATTGTAAATATTGATATTTTTTCTAAAAACTTGATCAAACTTTAGGTAGTTTGACTTTTGGAAAAAGTTATATGCCTTAAGCCTTTGAACGGAGGTAGTATTCTGAATTTTGCCTTTGGTGGTTTTTGAGATGCAATCAATATGTACCTTTAGATCATGTACTTGCATTGGATCTATGAATAAACATCATATTTTGAGTCTAAATATGATTTTTTTTTCAAAAAATCATGAGCATTAGATCATGTACCTCTAGTTTAAATCGGGCCAACTTCCTATCGGTTCGACAGACATTTGTCTTTTTCAAAAGGGGTGGACGGAAATGTTTGAGATCTCCCGGTTAGGACATTGTCCATGTAAGGTGGTCTAGTGTTTTTTGGAAAATATGGTGGCAGCATTTTGAATGAGCATTTTGGTGGTTGCTTCACAAAAAAAAACCGTTTTGGACGCTCGGAAAATGGAAAATGGCTTATTCGTGCAATGAAAAGGAAAAGTTTCTCCTTAAACATTATTTTCCATACCATGATGCCCATCCATGCACAATATGGGCACATTATCACAAAATATGCCCTGATTCTATACATAACATTGGTCATTTGATCCGAAAGTTAGGAAACCTCGAACATGATAGGTCATTTTGTGAAGGTTTTTTTGAGACATAATCAATTAACCAAGTTTGGTATTTTCCTTACAACTATATCACATAATATGACACCATGTGAAGGATTTACATTGTTTGGACCTTTTTTGCATTTCTTATGCTCGTTTCAAAATTTTCCCCTCTTAAACTATGGTCAAAACGGCGAGCATGAAGATAGGTGATGAGCATCGCTAAAACTTGCATTGGATCTATGAAGAAGCATCATATTGTTGTTGGATATATGCCCTAGAGGCAATAATAAAAGTAGTTATTATTATATCTTTGTGTTTATGATAAATGTTTACATTCATGCTATAATAGTATTAACCGGAAACATTAATAATTGTGTGATTTGTAAGCTAAATTAGAATCCCTAGTAAAGCCTCTTTATAATACTAGCTTGTTGGTTAATATATGATCATGGTTTCTAGGCCATGAATATTGAGATATTGTTAACAACAAGATCATATCATTAGGAGAATGGTGTGATGGACATACTCCTATAGATAAGCGTAGCATAAAGATCAAGTCATTTCAATAGTTTGTTTGCTATAAGCTTTCTGATACATAGTAACTTAATTCCTTCGACCATGAGATCATGCTAATCACCATCATCGGAAGGATGCTTTGATGACATCAAACACTACACCATAAATGGGTGGATATAAAGGTGGCATTGAGTATTCAGAAAGTATGTGTTGAGGCACATGGATCAATGAAAGGGTAATTGCCCCTATGTGTGGTTTTGGTGATTAATGACAATCCCTATGGACTAATATTTTCAATGAGTTTTATATGAAGGTATATTCCATAGGTCATGCTTGTAGTCCATGTGTTGGATTCAAGTATGGATGCCATGAAGATAAAGATATACCTTGAGTATTGGCATCAAAATCATCGAGTTGAAGAGAAGAATATAATATGATCAAGATCTTGAGAGTGTGATATCAATAGAATAATTCAAGATATGGATCTAAGTCGGTGTCATGATAGCCTCATTAGTTGAGATATGGTTTACTAAGATTTAGAGCATGTAATCAAATGAATAGTTCCTTATGTACCACGAGATATTAAGATGGAGCACGAGAAGATACTTGGTTGACCAATAACAAAGAGTGAAGATTGATTTCAAGTTGGTCAACACATGAAGCATAAAGAATGTACCACATGGTCTTGTGGTATGGTAAGCCTTATCAATTATGCATCATGAACTAACCCATTATATATTTGCCTTTGTGTTTTCTATATGGGACATGTATCTTTCCATGGGCATGCTTCAAAATGAAGACATTATATAGACCATGATAGGATGACATCAAGTGGTGATCGTCATCAAGGTTGAAAGGGCAAGTTCAAGATAAGCATCTCGAGAAGATCATTTGCTTGAAGCTTGCCGTCCATATTGGTGATAATGGACATGTGAAGACATGTATTAATGAAGCTATCACATAGTGGTGTATGGGAAAGGAAATTAGGAGTCTTCACGAAGCAACAATGATCAAGTTTTGCATTCCAGCTTGGGTGGAGCTTGAAGCGTTGTCATCAAGATCAAGCGGTATGTGCAAGGCAAAGGTATGGCCTTGCTAGGTTTTCCTTTTACCGGTCTCAAGGTGGTTGTTGGGAGACCGGGTTATAGGATAGATAGCCGCACTATCAAGAGGGGCTTTCGGTTGTGTAACTTGATCACATCGTCATAGGGAGCTCAATCCTTTGCATACTTTGCATCTTCCTATTTTGTTGCTTCTTTGTGTTTCTCCATGTGAGGTTCTTGAGCTTGTTTCTAGCTCTTCAACAAGCCCAAGTTCATCGAAAACGGAATTCGTATGCATCTTCTATGGCGTTTTCGAGTTTGAAGGTTTTATCGGTTCTTATTTAGGGAGGCTTCTTACCTTTCTTCATTTGGTTCTATCCTCCTTTGTTGGGCTATGATGTTTCTCTGCACAATCTTGTAAAGCTTGTTATCCTCGTCAAAACAAGCCCAAGATCATCGAAATCGGAGTCCGGATGCAAAAGTTATTGCGTTTTTTGTGAAGCCTGGTTCATCCCGGTTGTGGATTCGGTTCAACCGGCTCCCAGACCGGGTGGTCCGGTGTCAGGACTGGAAAACCGGATCTGAAACCGGGATTTTCGGTTTTTCTATACCCGAGTCTATCCGAGACTGTGTACTGACCCTAATTCTGGTTTTAAGTTCGGTTTTCCGGTCCAGGAACCGGACCGTCCGGTTCTGGAGCCGGTCCAACCGAACTTTCAACCGAGTTCGCACAGATTTCTTCCAACGGCCATATTTGCTTTCCACTATAAAAGGGGGTTCTTCCCCCAACGTTTTAGGGTGTTCTTGACCACGAAATTGACCTCCATTGTTGAACCTCTTGAGCTTGCTTCCTCCTCCTTCCCTCCTATGATTCTTGCATCTTTTTGAGGGCTTTGGAAGAGGAGATCTAGATCTATAATCCCCACCAATCAATTCCTCCTCTAAGTGAGAGGAACCCATTGGATCTAGATCTTGGAGTCATTGGTTGACTTCCACCATTGTTCTTCCTCTCTAATTCCTCCCTAGCATTTGTTGCTTTGGTGGGATTTGAGAGTGAAGGATTTGAGCACCCTTGGTGGTCTTGCTTTGCATTCTTGCATAAGTGTTGAGCTCTCCATTACGATTTGTTCGAGTGAGAGACCGTGAGCTTGTTACTCTTGGAGGGTGACCTCCTAGTTGGCTTGGCGGTTGGTGCCACGGTGTTCTCTTCGTGGAAGATTGTGAAGAGACCCGGGATTCTCCTTCGTGGAGCTTGTGAAGTGGTTGTGGAGCTTGCCATCTCCGGAGTGGAGGAAAATCTAGCCATAAGGAAAGGGCCTATTCCTTCGTGGGATAGACTCGGAGAAGAAGGTGAGCCTTTGTGGCGCGTGAGGAATACTTC
The DNA here is from genome assembly GCA_916181665.1 of Avena sativa. NCBI lineage: Eukaryota > Viridiplantae > Streptophyta > Magnoliopsida > Poales > Poaceae > Avena > Avena sativa. The sequence continues at coordinate 435,829,461 of OV702280.1, forward strand.
GTGGAACCTCACACCTCTCCAACGTGACGTAGCCCCCTTCCCAAAGGTGGTGAACACGGGAATACATCTTCGTCTCCGTGTGCCTCGGTTATCTCTATATCCGAGCTTACTTTCCTTGTGATAGCCATCGAGCTTGAATTACTTATATCTTGCTTATCACTTGTGGTATATTTATCTTGTGCTATCTTGCTTAGCTTAATTTGTTGTTGGTCCACTTAGTTGAGCCTAGTGTATTTAGGTTTTGTGCTTGTAAAATAAACGTTAGTTTAATTCCGCATTCTATCAAGCCAAAACCGTAATAGTTTTGAAATTGCCTATTCACCCCCCTCTAGGCGACATCTCTGTCCTTTTAATCAAGAGTGGGATTTGTCCATCCATATGACAAATAGATATATTCTGGGCCCTCTCGGTGGAATGTCATCCAATTAGCTTGCAATCATGTAACTGGCTCACAAGGTATCACATATCACGGGAACGAGAAAAGAATACTTATCGGTAACGAGGTTGAACTAGGTATGCAGAGATACCGACGATCAAACCTCGGATAAGTAAACTATCGCGAGACAAAGGGAAATTGGTATCGTATGTAAGTGGTTCATTCGATTAAGTTATCGTAGAAATATGTGGGAGCCATATGAATTTCTAGATTCCTCTATTGGTTATTGATCGGAGAAGAGTCTCGGTCATGTCTGCATAATTCATGAACCATAGGAAGACACACTTAAGGATTCGATGTTGTTTAGTAGATATGGAATGTAAGTAGGGAGACCGAATTTTGTTCGGAGTCTCATATGGGATCTGGGATATCACAAGGAGATCCGGAATGGTCCGGAGAATAAGATTCATATAAGGAAGTCCAATTCCGGAGTTCGGAAATGATTCTGGTGTTTTCATCGGAATGATCTAGAAGGGTCTAGAAGGTTCACCGGACCAGAAGGGGAAGGGTGCATGAATGTGTCATGACTAAGTGGAATGATTGCGTCATGTCCTAGGTTACTTGGTTGGGCGTTTGAAAGAAAGAAATTAAACTCCAAATTGAAAGTTAGGCAAGTTTAAAAAGTCAAACTGGGACAATGTATCCTGGTGGAGGAAGGAAAGAACCCTTCTCTCCCTCCACCACAAGCCAAGTAGGAGAAGGAGTTGGGGAAGGATTCAAACTCCCCTCTCCCAAGCTGACCTCCCTCTCATAAATAGAAGGGAGAGGTGCCCTCCAAGACACACAACACCACCACCCTGCCTCCAAGCCGTCGTCGCCGCCGCCGTGTCGCCTCCTTGCATTGCCGCCGGCTCGCCATCTCCGCCCTAGCCGCCGCCGGCCATGCCTCCTCCTCTCCGGCCTCTAAACCTTAGATCGCTGGAAACCCTAATTCTCCACCACAACCCGCTCCGACTTAGGCGAAGCCCTGCAGGATCTTCCCTATACTTACGACACCACGCCGTCGTGCTGCCGAAATCACGAGGAGAGAACTACAACCTCTACTGTCTGCTGAACAAGGGAGAGGAAGGTCTTCATCGAGTACCGAACGTGTGACCGACTATGGAAGCCCTGCCGAAACGCAACACCGAAAGGATTGTCTACGCGATCTTGAGATCGGCAAGTGTACGACTATATCACCCATGAGTATCTGCTCTCGTTAACCGCTTTGAAATCTTCGAGGGTGAGTATTCTATCGACTCGTTGCTACAATCTAGTAGATAGATCTTGGCTTGTGTGTGTTCATGCGGTAGAATTTTTTTGTTCTCCATGCTACGAACCCCTAAAATTGCGATTCTAAATATGATTTTTTCAAAAAATCATGAGCATTAGATCATGTGCCCACTTCCTACAGGTTCGGCGGAAATTTGTCTTTTTCACCAGGGGTAGACGAAAATGTTTGAGATCTCCCGGTTGGGAAATTTGCCATACAATATGGTCTAGTATTTTTGGAAAATGTGGTGGCAGCATTTTAAATGATCATTTTGGTGGTTGCTTCACAAAAAACCCTGTTTTGGACGCTCAGAAAATGGAAAATGGCTTTTTTCGTGTGACGAAAAGAAAAATACCTCCTGCAACATTGTTTACCATACCATGATACACATGCGTGCACAATATGGTCACAGTATCACAAACTATGCCCTGATTCTATCCATAACATTGGTCATTTGACCCGAAAGCCAGAAAATCTCAAACATGATAGGTCATGTTGTGAAGGTCTTTTCGAGACATATTCAATTTAGCAAGTTTAGTATTTTTCCTAGAAAACTATGTCACGTAATATAACACCACGCAAAGGATTTACATTGTTCGGACCTTTTTTGAATTTCTTATGCCCATTTCAAAAATTTCCCGTTTCAAACTATGGTCAAAACGACGGGCATGAAGATAGGTGACGAGCATCGCTAAAACTTGTATTGGATCTATGAAGAAACATCATATTGTGAGTCTAAATATGATTTTTTTCAAAAAAAATCATGAGCATTAGATCATGTACCTGTAGTTCAAACCGAGCCCATTTCCTACTGGTTTGGCAGACATTTTTCTTTTTCACCATGGATGGACGAAAAGGTTTGAGATATGCTGGTTGGGAAATTGTCCATGTAAGGTGGTCTGGTATTTTTGGAAAATGTGGTGGCAACATTTTGAATGAGCATTTTGATGGTTGCTTCATAAAAAACCCCGTTTTGGACGCTCAGAAAATGGAAAATTGCTTTTTTGTGCAACGAAAAGGAAAACTTCCTCCTACAACATTATTTGCCATACCACGATGCATATTTGTGCACAATATGAGCACAGTATCACAAAGTATGCCTTTATTCTCTCCATAACATTGGTCATTTGACCCGAAATCCAGGAAACTTCGAACATGATAGGTCATTTTGTGAAGGTTGTTTCGAGACATAATCAATCTACCAAGTTTGGTATTTTTCCTTGCAACTATGTAACAAAATATGACACCACGCGAAGGATTTATATTGTTCGGACCTTTTTTGAATTTCTTATGCCCATTTTAAAATTTTCCCGTTTCAAACTATGTCCTTTTGCATGTATAATTCGGCACATGATCTTTCTCACTTATGACATACCACCTCCAATTAACATTACTAATATGTTTGGTAATTGGTTAAATAAAATAAGTAAGGAAAATAAAGCTAGAATAGGCATTGGTGTTTTGATTTTATGTTGGTCCATATGGACATGGATGAATGATATGGTTTTTAACAAAATAACAGGTACAAAAACATTGCATGTTATTCGTTGGCTACACAATGAATCCATATATGGTATTATATCCTCATGGTGGATCGGTGGGATCATATGGATGTTGGATGCAACTAGCTGCTGAAGTTTGCGTAAGATTTCTACTACCTGAATATTGGGTGGGAACACACTAGGATACTTGAGAATGCATAGTCTTTCATGCTTTTATTCTTCAGATGGTTGATACATGTCTTGAATCTCCATGATCCATGATTATGATACAATGAGATATCTAAACTTTGTAATAAAACGGCCATGTGCATCATCATGATGGAGAGACCGGGACTATGCTCCCCATTTTGATTTTTTGAATCAATCTAGATCGTGGAAGCCATACTTGTCGCATAAATCTATCATTCGGCATGACGTGCTACATCTGTCACCCTGAGCGTACTCTTTGATGCCTCAACCTAGCATGAAACATATCTATTCGTATACATATCTAATTTGTTTCAATGTATGAACATATGTGCATATCTAATGTGCACAAATTAGCAAGGATAAAGTTCATGGCGAGATAGCGATGGACATAAACGCTGATGCAACATGATGTCTGAGATAGGTAAATGAGATTCGAGATAGGTAAATCCTAGCAAGTGTTGCATCCAGCAACCCTGCAAAATCAAACCGGAGATAATTGATCTGTGTTCAGTTGGCAAGTAATGGTATTTATCTCCATGATGTTAAAAACAATTTCTTTTTCATTTGTTCGGTCTATTTATGAGGTTTTGCATCTGCTTTGCGACTAAGGGTGTAAAGTAAACTATTTATGAATACTGAAAATTCGCCGATTATTTTCAGTATAATTTGATCATCATTTTTCGGTGCTCTATTTCTCTAAGTTTAAACTAGTTGGTGTGGGTGCCTTGCTGATATAGTGTCGGATGCCGCCCTCTTGGCCAACTAGGTACGGGGAGGGGAGACGGGAGATGTAGAGAGCCAACAATGAGAAAGAAGGAAGGAAAGGGGATATGCTTGTTTGGGGTGGTCCACTCTTAATGTTTAGACTGATTTTTATGACGAGAAGGGTTGGGGCACGGACAAGATATACGTGGGTTGGTAGGAGTGAGGTGTACCATCACAATTACCATCAGCAATATCGCTCATCTTCAATAGTAAAATATAGTAAATAAGACATGCAGCACAACCATTTCATGCCACTCTAAACAAATTATATGTAAGAATAGAGTGATGCATGTTGTGTCTCTTGAGTAAAGGTATCACAAATGCAAAATAATGTAAAGATGGGTACCTATAGACTTAATTGTATAAATATGTAGTTCTTGAATTATTGAGCAAAGACTTTTGTATAAATATATGTCCGAAGAGAGGACGCCATGTATGTACATTAGACAATGCAAGCTTCACAAATGTTTTTGTCACAATGAATCCTTAGATCAAACTAAAGGTCTAACCTTGGGGGTGGGTATACACCTAGGAGCCGAAGTGTACTTCCATCTAACCCAAAGTGTTTTGTTGTACATTTATATATGTGTTCATGTTAGGCTGCATAGACTTGGGATGCATGAGGAACTTGACATATCTATCTAGTTTAAACTCGCAACTTAGGAATCACTCCAAGGAACCAACTATATAGTAGTGGAAATCTTGATTTGGCTACTTCTAGCTTGGCTATGATGTTGTAAATAACGATTGTGATACACATTAATTGTATGCACTGTTCAAAAAATAGGCCGGATCACCGATTAATAGGCCGATTAATCGCTACTAGGGACCTCACCGTGTCGATTACCACTAATCATTTGTGTTAATCATTTTGCCCAATTAATAGCTCTGACACTCAAATTACTAGGTATGTCCCCGATTAACTACTACACTTGGTCAAAAAAGTTACAAAATTATCAACACATATCGCTTATCCATCCGCTAGCCTGCCCCAATGAAGTAGGGTTTTTGAAGCTCTCGCTCGATCCCTGCCTCCAGGAGCTCGATTTCTGCCATCATCAGCCAGTTCCTTATCGTTGTTGACCAGTTCCTCGTAGTTATCGATAAGACCTCAGATACAAGAGCTCGAGCGCCTTGAGGATATCATCTAGGAGCTTGAGGCTGCCTTTAATAGGGTAGGTGGTTGAGGTGCAAGAGGAGTCATATGTGTTTTAGGTGCTAATTTTTGTAGGTTGCACCGATTAATAGCCGACCTATTAAATCAGTTAATCGTCCGAATTATGATTAATTGCTACTCCCAAGACAACCGAGCAGTTAACGATTACCGATTTCCTTACCATTGATTGTATGACACCAGAGAAAAATAATGAAATTCGTATGTACAACATGGTTGACTCCTCGACCTATCCATTTTCTCAAGATGTGTCTTTTTCAAATATGCTCAGATGTGGATTGATCAGATTGTTTTTTGATCGACAATGACTTATATAGGTCAAAAATGGGAACTTAGAAATAAAACTATTGTGCATGAATAATGCAAAATAAGAAAATTTGTACACGGATCATGTTTGTTACATGACCATTTCTTCTTACAACATATATCTTCTCAAAAGTTATTTACAAAAAGGCCTTGTAGAATTCTTCTTGTCCACTAATGACTCTTGTTAGAAAATGGCTGACTGCGAGACTATGCACGAGCCATGTGCCATAGAGTATTGTCCATGTATTATCATGCACATGCAATAGTAAATCATCTACGATAGACACTTATGGTTGGTGTGGATTCACCACCATATACATGTTGTGTGCATACTGCAAAATATCACACTCTTAGATAGTGCAAGAGCACAATTATAAACATAAATGAGCATGGTAGATGTAAATACACCAACCTTGTATTATACCACCGACCTCTACGGGTCATTGTTGTCGCTTGTTTCAACCAAGAGACATCTTAATACGGGCGCTTGTCATGTCTAGATCAAATTCTCTAGAAGTATATCATAAATTGGAAGATATGCGAGAGGTAGTAGTATCCCCACTTTGTTTGCAAATGTGGTTTGTCTTCATATACCTCCATGCTAGCCATCAAATGTTCGACTTGCGAATGCAATTTTCCAACTTGGTACTTCTCAGCAAGCATTCTGTTTCTCGAGATGTTTATTTTTAATTATATGTTAAGTTGTGAACCAGTTTAAATTATGTTTGACTAGCCACACATAGATTAGAAACAAGCATATTATAAATGAAATTGTGCTCCAACACGTGAAAAAAGAACGTTTTATGCTCATAATTTTGATACATAACCTCTTTTAGAATATATTTCCAAGAGTGAAGTGCAAAGAAGCATGGATAATTGCTTTTCTTTATAATGGATCTTGTGTTAGCTAAAGGTAGGTTTGTTCATGAGATGTGCTAAATGGGACTTTCATCATAGCATGATGAAATGTGATAGTAAAGAGAACCATGAGGAACCCTTTGATGGTTTTTGTGGATTTAGAACCATACCCATGCATGAACATAATGCAAAGTCTCACTCTAAGCCAACACAGAAGCGCAAATATAGACATAAATGAGTTTAGCATATGAATATACCATCCACATTTGCATGATCTCTAATTGGAAAAATTCCTTGAAAATTTTTAGGATTGCTAACCCTTTTGTGACACTCGAAGAACTAGTACATAGGTTTCAGTATATGGGCTAGGGTGCATGAATCACGGGACTTGATTACCAATTCACACTAAAATTGTGATTATGTAATTTTTTGTGTGGACCCTAAAAATGTATTAAACGAGCAGTTTCCACATGATTAATAATTTACAAAAAGTTTTCTTGTGTGTTACTATTGTGAAACTTGGGATGCATAGCATGAAAACTACCATGCTGAATTGGATAGACATCGGTTCAAATGAGTAACATCTACTCCCTCTGTTTTTAAAATATAATATGTTTAGCTTTTTTTGAATCACATGTTTCTAGACACGTTTTAGTGTGTAGGGCTAAAACATCTTATATTTTGAAACAGAGGAAGCAGAAAAGAAGAGATTGATTTACATACATAACATCACGGTATATTGATGACTAGCCTCTTGACCATTTCTAACACAATTCTTACTCCTAACAAATTAGATTTCTTCGATCTAGATATTTGAATACAATATCACTACCTGAATGACTCTTAAAGCTCCTTCCTTCGGGCCCCACACAAACAATCTCTTAACAAGATGTGAAATTACATTGAGGCTTGCAGACAAGCCCGCTACCTCAAACCTGATTGAACAGAAAGAATTGCACACCCGCCAAGCCTAGAGGACAGGCCTTGAGAAAATATCTAGTGATACCTATCTTTAAAATCAAAATTTCAAGCTTTTAATTTTTTTAAAAAAAATATATAAATGTTTACAAGATATATGTACACAATCCCTAAAGGTTTCGGCACCAAAATTGAAAAACACGTAGAGAAACGAAAATGATAAATCCAACATGAATATTGCACAAAAGGACAAAACCACAAAAGCCACTACACATATTTCGATTGTCTTTTTGTTTCTCAGTGTGTGTTTCGAATTCGATTCTAAAAAATTTAGGTATTGTGAACACAATACATATTGTGCATAATTATATATTTTTAATTTTTTCTAAAACTTAAAAATGTATTTTTGAGAAATGGTATCATATTGAGACCGGTATCACTAGATATCTTCTTGCATCAAGGTAACTATTGTAATATATTGTTTCGGGTAATAAGGCGATACTTATTGATATTATAAAATAGTTACATTATCAACAAGATTTGTGGCCAAAATATCAGCTATCCCCGACAAACTCCTAAATATGACCGCGTCCACCTTAATTCCCCTAGTAGCTATTGCATCAACTACAACCCATTTAAATAAAGAAATTGCACTCAAATTAAAAAAGCGTAAGCTGAATGAAGTCCAATTGAACCCAGCTCATTAGTGGTAAGAGACTATAAGGCAAGGACTACTACTTCTCATTGGGTTCGTCCATCCTGAAATTGGTCACTCAAATCCCTAATATTCTGACTCCCCCAACTCAAAAACTCAAACTCAATGGCCAAAGTGGGAGAGGAAGCCAAGGGGTGCCCACGACGGATTGGAGTGGATACACGTTTCCCACGGAGTACAAATAAGGACCTACAGTAGCGGCTGAGCACGCTCTCGAAGTGGTCATTTGGCCTTTGGATGAGATTAGTGAGGATCAACGCACTTAGGCGAGCATCTGGTAGCTTCAACACACTCGTAACCCAAGAGTGGTGTTTTTACAATCAATACATTTATGGTAACAAATAGTAGATGGTAAAGATACATGAGTTGTTTTCAGGAATTATAAAATAAAGTCTAGAAAACTAGCAAATCTTCAAGATCTTCAAACTCTTTCATCTTCTATGTCACAGTCTTATACTTTTCTAAAGAAAACTGTATAAAAAGACATAGATAATCACAAACCACAAAACTGAAAATACCAAAAAATATTCTTCCATAATTTTAATTTTAATCGCAGTACCATCAGAGTAATCAACCAACATCAGCAGACATACCAACATCAATATTACAGGGAATACGAACATAACAACATGGTCGACGTCGAGCCGAGAGTTCAAATTACCATTGTTGAGAACATAGCGGCCGGGATAGATTTTACGCAACAACCATAATAAACCATCTAAGAACAATCCAGTGAAGGGAGATTGAAAGACCATACAAAATAAATTTGATATCCCAACATCAACATTGGCATCCAAAAGAACCTTAGATCGTTAAATGAAGGACCGAAAACACTAATTGATAAAAATTGCCATCTCTATTGACGAGAAGACCAAAAAAAACAACCATAAAACCTAACACTAAGCTGTCAAAAAACTACTTTTCATTAAAAACTCCGCCCATAAATCAGGTTTCTTTGTCCCTGTCTCTTTTCGATACCGGCGAGGGGCCGGAGGAGGGAACCGATCTTGAAGTTGAGGCGTCTAGGGTTTCTAGAGAAGGAAGCGGCTACTATCCCGTGCAACTTTTGGACCTATCCGTAACTCAAGAGTGGTGTTACTCCCTCCGTCCCGGTTTAAAGGACACAATTTGCAATTCTCTGGGCCCTAGGTGTCATCTAATTGGTCAATTTAATAGTATGGAGTAGAACATGCATAAGGAGAAAAAGAGTTAGAAAAATGTTCACATTTGTTCACACATGTGCATGCAAGCATTTTATTGCTTTCGCACAGGAGTAATTACAGAGATTAAATGTTTTTGTGTCTAAGTATTTTGGGATTGCATGGTTTAAATGACACAATTTGCAATTCTCTGGGCACTAGGTGTCATCTAATTGGTCAATTTAATAGTATGGAGTAGAACATGCATAAGGAGAAAAAGAGTTAGAAAAGTGTTCATATTTGTTCACACATGTGCATGCAAGCATTTTATTGCTTTCACACAGAAGTAATTATAGAGATTAAATGTTTTTGTGTCTAAGTATTTTAGGATTGCATGGTTTGCAAATTGTGTGCTTTAAACCGGGACGGAGGGAGTAATACTAATTTCTTTTGATAATTTTGGTCTGCAGTGACCGTATTAATTTGTAGGGCTCGGATCTGCGGGTCCGGCCCAGGGTCCAACCGGCCGGCCCAGCCTAGTCCCGCCGCTATTCCCTGCCACCCGGCGGCTGTTACTTTTCGTCTGTCCCAAGTCTCTCGCAACAATAAAAATAAAATCCCCTTCGCCAGCGCCGGCAGGCCGAAACCTCCATCAGCACGGTGGCCACAGCTCTTCCTCGCCGCCGTCCGGCGTCCTCCCCCTCCGCCGCCCACCCCTCCCCCTATCCGTGGGCTGGCGTGGAGTGAAGATCTATCCGGACGAGGTTCCTTTCGCTGGTGAGGAAGCCCTAGCTCGCTCCTTGAATTTGTTGCTGCTTGAATTATTGTGTGTTGGCTATGCTCTGGTGTTCTATTATCCGTGGAACAGTCTAATCCTGCCGGATCTTTCTCTCCAAGATCTGTCTCGGCCTAGCCCCCGTGCAATTTGCAGGTGCGGCTGCATCAGCCCCTGTCAATACTTTGGTGGTCGGTTTTCATCAGCCTAAAAAACAAATTTTGGGGGCGGGAGGTCAGCTGAACCCTCATGCCCATGCGTCGAGTTATCAGATTGGTTGTCAGACATAATCTTTCTTTCGAAAGTCCATTAGCTCGTGTGCATGGAGATGGGTATTTTAGGGTTTTGCTGCGAAGTTCTTAGCCTGTGGAATGCTATTCTTTGCTTGCTGCTATGTTCGTTTTCATGTTGTCATGTCGTGAAATGGATACACGGGAGATGTTAGATTCATTTCTCCTGAAATGTTGAATGCCATGTACTGCCTCGCTTTGGGGGTTATTTCCATAAATTTCATTCCTGAGATGCGTGTTACGATTGCTGAGTGGATATAATACGGTAGAGTATCTTCGTCATGGAGTTCTTTTGATATTATTGGATGATTGGTGTTGTAAGCCGCCTGTTTTCTTATGTTCAACTGAACCTGAGCCGTGCACACTGCTAGGCGTTGGGACGCTTAATGGAGCACATAGAGTGGGCAGTGGCAAAGCTTTAATCGCCCGTGTATGTATCTCCACCCTGAGAAGAGGAACGCACAAATATGATTTCTTGGTCCGCAAGTTGTTGTATGGGTAGTATTAATTGTTTCCTAAGGCAGTGGTAAAATCGAAACGCCATGCAGTTTTACTAATTAGAAAGATTACGGTATCTTTTTTGGATTTGGCTATTGTCTCTATTCGAGCGGTAACAGTTGTATTTCCTTCTGAAATTTAGTTGGATGTAGCTCGTGGGGCGATTACACCTGATATGTTGTCATACGCAGATGTGTATTTGGATGGTTGCATGATGTACAGTTGCTAACATTAAATGATTGTTTTTGCATACTGCTTCGTGGTGTACAATTAATACAAAAGGAAATGGGCAGATTTTTCTTTGGAATGCTTGCAAACTATGTTGTTTTGTGATACCATTTCTGTTAGATCCAATTTGCCTGACCTGTTTCACTTGCCACGCGGATAATGCACACAGACACACTATTGTATCATTAATTAATGCAGACCAGTGTTTACATGTTAGATGATTTGTGTTGTAATCCTCTTCTCGTCTTATGCTGAACACATGCAAAATGATTTCTTGGCCCACAAGTAGCTATATAGCCCTGTTAGTATTATTATCTAAAAACTTCAATTGTATAGCTTAATACAAGGAAGACTGGGTCAAGATTATCTTGTATTTCTTGATGTGTATTTCTACTTGTATAAAAAAAGACATATTGCTTAGCAGATAATTCTTGAGAAGGTTGATGTGCAAGAAATTACTCTTATTGAACTATCATACGTTGTTTACTAACAAAATGTTTGGATTAGGTTTCTCCCCCTGTAAGGCCTATTGCAATAGCACCAAGAGCATTTAGCACTTATTGGTGCACTCTATATACTGTATAAATAAATGTGCCATGCCTAGGAGGCTAGAATTACTGGAATCAACTATTGTCCTGTTTGTTTTTGTGAAAGAGCGTACATGGTTTTGGTCCTCCAGCCTTTTTCGGTCTCAACTACCTTATCTCCAAGTATGCTTCTGTAAATTAGATACTAGTACTTTTCTGAATAAATTATTGACTTGCGTATTTTATATGATAGACTCTCGTTCATTACCTCATACAGGTTCATTCTCTACCGCTGTGAGGTCAAAATGAAGGGAGATCTGTAAATTGTGTACCATATTAGGGTTAGTTCTTTTTCTCCATCTGTTCTGGCAGGAACAAATCCAGCCCATGGCATCGCCACAAGAATCCAAACCCTTGTGCTTGAAGCGCAAGCTCGTTGACGACTGCCTGTCAAAAGAGTGCAAGTCTCGTCGAGTCAAAGTTGATGATGGACCCCATGATCCATCTGCTAAACTGTGCAAGTGTTGTTGCACGCGACCTAATCTTGCCAGTGATTGCGTCAATTACCTGAAAAGTGGAGTTCCGAGCCGTATCGTGTTCTACAAACAAGGTTCTTGGCACAATTTTTGCGAGGCAATAATGAAGTTCCTGATTGGAGGGTTTAAAGGCGGCAAATCTAGTGTTGTGACTGTGATGGATGATGAAGCTGTCCTTGTTGATTTCTTGTCAATGACTCTGGTCAACCTAACAACCAGAAAGCAGCGATCTGTAGCATGGTATGATGATACCGGAAAGGGCTTTTTTCCTACTCTGTTCTTTGACGAGGAAGCTGATGAAACGACCAATGTTGACTCTGGTAAAGTTGACGACAGTGCAGCGGGAATAATGTCGGATAATAAGGTTGTAAATTCTCCACCGGAGGTGGTGAAGCAAGTTGTTCTTGAATCTAGCCCTCCGGGTCCACAGAAGCCTTCCACTTCAGATGTGTTACGCAAAAAGATCACATCTGTGGAAAGAGGGAGCGAAGACTTTTTAGTTGTCCAGGATCTTTTTCTCTCTGGTATGGGTCCATTTGCAACACCACATAATATACTTCATATCCATCGGTACTCTCCGAATGATATCACTGCACAGTGTCGACTTCAAGCTTTTGAAAGGCAAATGAGCTGCACGAAAGAAGATCGTGGTGATTCAAATGTAAGATATGGATGGCTGGGATCTACTAAGAGTGACATAGTTAGGATTCTGATTAATGGGTTTGGTAGCACCGGAAAACCTGCCGAGAAGGCATGCTTGAGTGCTGGTGTTTATCTTTCACCAGAAGATCGAGCCTTTACCAGGTATGCTATCTTAACTCAAATATTCAGACTTCCATTTATTTATTAATATTTGACCATATGTGATTGTTTGGCAGTGTCGGTCTTTGTGATGTTGACGAAAAATCGGTGCAGTATATGTTGTTGTGCCGAGTGATATTGGGCAAGATGGAAGCTATCACGCCTGGATCACAAGATACTTTTCCAAGCAGCGAGATATATGATTCTGGTGTTGATGATTGCTCCAACCCGAAGTGCTACGTTATGTGGCCATCCCATGTTAATACTCACATTCGTTTAGAATATCTCGTTAGTTTCAGACTTCCCCCAAAAGTTCGACGTAAGATGGTTAATAAGTGTTAAGACCTTTATTATGTCATATCAGGATAAGTGGAGTGAGTCTTCGTCTTTCTGATGCACTTATTTTCAGATTATTTACTTGGCTTGAAGGGTTTATGGTTTCACCCATCACCAAAGGAAGTCGCCATGGATATTTCTACTCTTCAACCTGTGAGGCACCTTAATTTTTGTCACTTGTTGTTTTCTCGGCATGCTTGATCTTGTAGAAGTCCAGCTATGCTGCTCTACATTTTAGAACTTCTGCTTCTTGAAACATTTTTAGCTTTGGTTCGAACTACTCAGCTTATGCAACTAGACCTATCTGCGTGCAGATAATGGGTGAAGCTGGTGAAGCACCAACGTCCCCGTGGATATCCTTCAGAGTTCTGTTTGCAATGATTCAAGATAACATATCATCTGTAGCTAGGGAATTGCTCTTCCATCATTATGAAGAACTAAAGGTACTATTGGGTCAACAAGTTATCTTGTGTCTATTAGGTTTGATTTGTGGCTGGTATGATAGGCCATGGAACATTTCATTTTCTTCTACTTGGCAGGAAAACGAAATAACTCGTGAAGAGATGGTGAAGAAGATGATAATAATTGTTGGAGAAAAGTTACTTTTGGAAACTTTAAAGAAACTTCATTATTGTGTAAGTCACCTGTAGTATCTTTCTTCCTTAAAACGCCTCTAGTAATATGCATGTTTGTCAATGCCTCTCCACATGAAATCCTGTTAATGCTCATACTAGGGCCTTTAAATGGACACACACACATACAATAGCATCTGAAGTATAGGCCGACATATGAAGTTTGTGCATTTGTTATGTGTTGCATTGGCTGTTACTACTTGATGCACACTGTTTGCATTATATTTTCATACATGTATACTACATAAGACCTACAGTTTGCGATGGTGCAACATGAATGCAAGAATATGGCTTCATGACATATACTCCCTCTGTCCGGAAATAATTGACTTGGATTTCTCTAGATTCGCATGTATCTAGACACGTTTTTCGACATAGGGAGTATATGTCACTTATTTCCGGACAGAGGGAGTATTAGTTTTCCGAACACCACTGCCGGGTATCTATTCAGAAAGGGAAGTATTAGATATGCAACTCCAGTTTGTAGGAATTTTGATTTGCAACCTGAAGTACTGATAGTGTACAGTTTGGAACATTTTAACTTTACTAGCATGGTCATCAATTTTTATATGATGGCTTGTAAGCACACAACTACTCGAATGAGGCTTCATGATTCGTTATAAAAAAATGATGCATTCATAGCACACGTGCATATAGAAATCTTTCAGATATCCTTTCTTCGCCCTTCTCAGGCACTGGATTACGTTTGCTACACGAGTTATATGTGCAGTTTTTTTCCTGAATGACAATATGTACAGATATTACAAGTTGCTATTTTGTCAATTACCTTCTTTTCTGGTATGGTTTGTGTTTAGCATCACTTTATTCTTGGATCTGTTGCAGCCATCATTATGGTATAAATCTTCAGTTGAAGTGATGCCCAGTGATCCTGCTAGGATAGCAGCAGAGGATCCTGCAAGGACAACAGAAGAGCACTTACCATTGGACAAAACAAGCGGGAACTGTGCACTAACTCTTGGTAGCCTTGGTGATTCCTGTGCATTAAATACATTGCCTGAAAGTTCTGCAGCTCTTAGCACGAAAGGATGTGATACTCTTGCAGTAGGTTTGGTGCTCAAAAGCCATGATTCTCTGGCACCAAGTGGTGTGCCTGAAACATCTACTTCTTCTGGTACCAGATGCCGGGCTTCCCCGAGTGTGGAACCCAAAGCTAGTGATTCTCCTATACAAATCATGTCACCTGAGAACTCTGCAAACCATGGTGCCAAAAATCGGGATCCTTTTGCAGCCAGAATTGCACCTATAGTTCATGATGGCCTTTTGAGGACGTCTTCTGGAAAATCTGCATCTCTTGGTGCAGAAGGTTACAATTGTGTCGCACCAAGCATGCCACCCTGTGGTTATCCTTCTCTAGCACCAGCTAATATCCCGAAAATGCGTGGGGCTGTTAGCTCGAAAAAAATGCGTGGGGCTGTTGCTCCAGGTCGCAGTCCTAAGGGCTCTGAATCTCCTGGACCAAGTTTGGCACTGGGAAATTCCAAATGTATAGGCGTGAAAAGTCCCAGCTATGTGCCAAGAATGAAATCTGAAGGTCAGGAATTTCTTTCATTGAGTATTGCACCACAAAGCCCAGTACTTTACTCGAGCAAGGGCCCTGGTGATTTGATTTCATGTGCCACCCCTCCAGCCCATGTGCCAGGTAAACCTCTATGCTGCGGTTCATGTGTAAACTGATTATTTCTTACGAAACGAGAGTCATCAAGGCTGTTCATTATCACGCAGGACCTGTAAACTCTTCGGCTTTGAGCACTGAAGCCTGTGATTCTCTAGCACTGAGTATTGCACCAAAATGCCATGATCCCCCAGCACCAAGTAATAACGAGCAGAAATGCCTCGGGGCTCCAGCAGCAGATGCAGTGCCGGAAAGCCATCTCTCCCAGGCTCCACCAAGTGCAGCCACCAAAGGGTATACTGCTCACACGCCGAGTACGAGTATGGTTGTCATAAACTCTGTTACCATGGAACACCATAGCTAACATCATATTCCTGTTTTGTAGCACCAGCGCTTCTTTAGCAACTGCAGTGACGGTGGAGCCTGAAGCCCAGGCTGTACAATTTGGACAGCACAATAAGCCTTCTGGGCCAGCCACCACCGAGCTGGGCAGCAACGTCGCTCAGGTGGCTGATATCCTCGTCGCCCTGTCAACTCCGCGAGAGAAGGGCAAGTAGAATAAGAAGAGCTGTTTGCGCCAATGATGACCCCTATGGCTCCCGTTTTGGATCTCTTTTGCATGTACATGTAATGTGCCATGTGCTGGAGCCTAGGACGACGGGTTTGGCGTCGTTGTACAGGCGGGTGCTCGTGTGTAGGTTCAGGTGTAAAACCAGTGGGATCTGCTGCCCAGTTCGGGCTTAATATGTAGGAGGATACATACCGGTCACCCTGTCGACTCTGAACATGTAGGATTTTTTATGTGTCGAAGTTAACAACTTATCATCTCCTGTGTGTTTCAGCCCCTGTGGACATGTTGGTTGGTTTTAGTCTCTATATGGTATTCCCTATGTTCCAAAATATAAGATGTTTTAGCTGTTATGAAACAAATGAATCTAGACATCTATTAGTGTGTAAATTCGGAGTGAACTTACACACTAAAAGAAGGATATGTACATTCATTTTACAAAAGATAAAACATCTTATAAGGAGGGAGTACTGAACCTCGGAATTTTGCAGACCGTATAGCCTCGACGCCATAGCAATCGGCTGTCACAAAAGCACGCGAGATGTTTTTGCTGAAACTTGGGTACAGCTGCACACAGCGTCCACCTGTCTTCCAGATTCGGGCATGTGAGCACACTGTCTCCGTGTACTAAGCTGAGAGATTTTTATTTACGTATAACTATGAATAATTCATGTTTTTTGGTGTGAAAAAAAAAAACTAAGGTAGGTTCAGAAATTTCCTTTCTGTGCTGTGTAGTCAAGCCGGAGGTAGCCGAACACTGTCCGAGCCCACAAGGCTCTACTGGTACATTGACCTCATGTACGCCTCTTTGTGGATGCTCTTAGCGCTGAGCTTTTTTGCTGTATGGATTTCGCAAAGCTAAAAAAAAAAGGTTACGCCTTCAAATTAGGTGAAACTAGGGATAAGGACATCAAATACAAGATAGGAGTGAACTAATTTCTTTATGATCACATCACATGTTCTATTAATTACCGTTTCAAATAACATATACACAAGGAAATCGCGATCTAAAACCGCTGCCATGTAAACCTCTTTTCTTCTTTCCTCTCTCTCCCGAAGCCGCCCCTCCTCCCGTTTTGAGAGTCTCCTGTGGCCGGCCGGATCTGGTCCCTCTCGCCGCCGGCAGCCTCACCGGTTGGTGGAGAGATAGATCAGGACCCTGGCTATCTCCCTATAGTAGTATTTTTAGGATTCGGTTTAGGCTTTGGGTTAATCCCGTTTCTTCCCATGTGGAGTAGGAGGGTTAGCCGGTGGTCGTTGGTGGCCGGAACCGCCGCACCTTGAGTCAGCCACCTCCATCTTCCTCAAGCCGGTGGCAGGTGACGAGGCGAACGGTCCTGTCAAACTCTTGCATCCCTCAAAATAAGGCCTGCCTTTGGAGCTTAGGATCGGGCTATTTGGGCCTAGTTTGATGCGTTGTGGTGTTGCTCCTGTTCATGGTCGCGCTCTGGAGGTATGAGACGATGGCGACGACTGGGAGCAGCGCTACAGGCTCCCCAAATAAGGTCCTTGGTCTTGGTCCCTCTACTGCTACTTTCTTGGTTGTCCTCCTCTGGATTGTGGCAGATCTCTGGAGTTTGAGGGTGGACGGCTTTCATCACAGCAGTTGTTGGCCGCCCATTTTGGCCGAAGATGCTCTGATTGGGGCGAAGTCATGCTCTCCTCTACCCCTCTCTTCGGTGGAGTTGGGGATACGAGAAGGGTTGCTGCACCTCGATCAGGATGCCGAAGGTGTGGGAGAAGAGAAGCCTTCAGTTGCTCGAGCTCATCCTTGTGGTCCATGGTGACCTGCAAATTTTGCTGGTTTGCTCCAGCCCCAATCCAACCTCCAATGGGAGGCCCCTTCCAAAGTCTTCTGCTGATGTGGTTCTGGTCAGCATCAAAGCAAGTGGCGAAGTCCCCGCGCGGTGTTCGGCAACGACAAGCTTGACTTCTGGTTCGAGGGTGGAGAAAGAGAACGACAAGATTATAACTTACCACCTTTCAACAAGGTCCTTTCTACCTTTGCCAGAACCCATATGTTATTACCTTTCTACGGGGTTCTCTGTAATATTCATGTACATCCACTGTATGATTTAATGTTAAGGCTTCTAGCCCCTTTCGGGGGCTCCCTGTGTTTCAAAAAAAATTACACGAGGACAAAGAGTACCTATGTTCATGTCACCAGTCATGCCAAAGGGGAAAATCAGAATAATTAACAAGATTCACCAACACTGGCCAAAACGTGTGCCACTGGAGAAATAGAGCCTCGTTGAAGACCACCTTTGTTCTCCTCGAATTAGGCTTTCGTCCCGCTATATTAATATAGCAAACACACAATACAACAAGGATTCCACTCCACTGCTTGGGCAAACAACACAAGCACGCCCAAAAGAGAAAAAAAGAGAAACAGGAAAAAGAAGAAAGGACGACCCTAGCGGGTCAACGAAAATGAAGGTGACTCGCAACCGATGCGCCCTGTAGAGCAGTCCCACCACGATCCTAGAACCGCGATTCACCGTGTACCAAGAAGCACCTCCAAAAAGGAAGTGACGACGACGATGCTGCTATCCGGACTTGTCCTAGGGTTTCCTTCGGTACGCTACGGTAGTGGAGAAGAGGGCCAATCGACGCCCTTCAGGAAGGAGCAGCCACACCCGAAAGCGTCGCCGCGTCGGGGTCACGATGACAAGGATTTCTCCCGCCTCCCAAGCACCACATCACCGGACAAAACCGTAGTGCTCCGCCAATCTCGCCACCCACCAACATACGCCACAACGGTCTTGAAACCACCATCGCCGTATCACCATGGAAAACACCGCGATGCCGGTCGGACTGAGAACCGGCTGTAGACAAGGAGTGGCAGCGCCACAACCACACTGGAGGGAACAACCTCCACCGCGATGGCGGTAGCTGACCGAACACAACAATAAGAGCACACCAGGCCATTGGATCCGGAGGTTGGCAGCATCAGCCACCTAGAGGACTTCCTCCACCGCCAGGGGCGGGTGCCGACCGGACGCGGCAGTCGGGACATACCAGGCCCCGGGAGGGCCTGCCGCCATGCTGCAGCACGTAGACCACTACCACCGCAACCCTCTTGCTCGTCACCATAGGCCAGGTCGGACCCAAACGGGCCTGCAAAGGTCATGCCGCCATGCTGCAGCAGGCGAGGTGTCGACGTGGCCAACCTCATCACGAGACATTTGCCAATCCAATCGAAGGCGGAGGGGCCAAGCTAGGCCCGTCTAAATGCAAATCAGGCCCAAAGGGCCCAGATCTAGGCCGACAGGGCACCTTCGGCCGAGCTCTGCCCAACCACCGGTACCACCAACCGGGATCACCTCTGTTCTAGAATATAAGATGTTTAGGTGAGCTATTTTAGCCTACCAAAACAACTTATACTACTTATGAATGGAGGTACTGCTAACAATTACACATACATGGATATTCGAAAGAGGATACAGTAGATCGTGATCAAGAATTGGAATAATATCATATTAGAGATGTGTGCAACGGGGCAAGCAGACCAACCAAACCTGTCATTCTCTCTCGCTTGCTGCCAAGTACGATCCAGGATGGGAAAGATTGGCTTTTCTGGACTAGTGCAAGCATAGAAGCGTTCTTAACCAGATCACGGTAGTGCCCTGTCCATTCTCGGTCTCACTCCCGGACTAGCATCCTGGATTCAAATTCAAAATTGTTCCTACAGTTGAGATTATTTGTCAATCGATCGTTTTTTTTGCTTGTTTCTAAAGCTTTAGTCAACAGCTTCGGCTATGCAAATGCGGGCTAAATCGCCTTATTTCAATTTGTTATGTTATTATCCGAACAACCTAGCACGGCTATAAAAAAGAGAGCGTCCATTTTCATTGCTTGCACACAAGTCAGGTCCTAGGATGAGCGCTGCTACACACACGTGATGTTCTGTACTATTTCCATACAATAGTGCATACGAGCCTTTTATTTATTTATTTTTAAATTTCACTTATCTATTAATAATTATCAACATCAATATAAAGAATTCCAAAATAATAAAAATTACAAATATGTCATTGGATCACCTAGGATGACTACAAATGCTAGCACGAGGCAAAACTCGCCGTCTTCTTCGTCCCTCTATCACCGGAGCCGGACAAAGCTTAACGAAGATCAAGAAAATCCACTGGGTATTGTATCTTACATAAATAAGACATGCAATTTTCGTGTGCACAGTTGTTCCGTTCTAGGGTCTCACCCCTCTATATGGCAGGTGGTAGGTACAAAAGAATTGATAAGCAATACCATCTATTTAGTGTCCATCTATTAAAATATTTCATGTGCATGAAGGGAGCTACTATGTTGATGTTGCATGTTTTAACCAAAGGTTGTTGCAGAGATAATTGCGTATGTACGTTGGTCATAAATTACTGAACCGGGGCTTCTATATACATCTAGAGAGCACATTATGAGTGTGTGAAACACATCGCTAGTTTTGCGTATGCACTTGTTGTGACGAGTTCTCGGACAATGTCCTACTCATGACGTTCTGTGGGACATTTATCTGCGCGCTGATATTGTTTCTTTTGCATATATATGTAGGATTGGGATGCATTAGGAAATGGTATCTATCTTTCTTGTCCCAACCGCTAACTAGAATTCTCCAAGTAGTTGAAAGCTAGAGTCAACTACTTCTAGTTTCACCAAGTTGCTCTGGCGGATTGATGATTATGGTGTACCTTATGTGGCATCGAGAACAAGAAGCTAGGACCAGAGGACACACAGTTTTATGCATATAATTTACACATGCCATGCCAGGAACACATCATCTACCTTTAGATCGACAACAAAGATACTCAAGGCAATAATGCCCAACCTTGCAATGGCTTGACATCCTAGATCTATAGAACCTTGTCACGCTTTCTAGTCTGGTAACTATGGACCGATCATGTTTTGACATGGAAATGCTATTGTGCTTGCCCCGGTAAACTCAAGATTAATCTAGTTTCTTGAGACGAGTCATTTTTAACCCAAATGCTAAAAAGTGCTCGGGGGCTCGTTAGACAATCCGAGCCTCTGTTTGCTGGCTGTCGGATGCATGGATGAAGACGCCCGATGAAGACCCACGAGTATGATGTTTTGACAGCTTTCACAGCGACGACTTTCTGTATCCGGTCCACACGGCGCGCTCGCCTCCATCTCGTCTCATCCACGACGTCCTTGCCTCCACCCTATGGAAACCACCACCTCCGTCTCCCCTACCGTCGGCGCGCTTTCTCGCCGGCTCCGGGAAGCACATATCTGGACAACCTCCGGCTAGGGCCCCCGCTATGCCGGTCTGGGGCGATTCCCCATCCTTGAGCCCTGCCGGCCAGGCCCAGCGTGCTGCCGGTCCCAGGCAAGTCCCCGTCCTAGAGCACCACCGGTCCGACCGCGAGTCCCTGTCCTAGAATTAAAAAAGGCTTAAAGAAGTTTTTCCAGAGGCTCTACTAGTACATTGACCTCATATACCCGTAGAGCCTTTGTGGATGCTCTTAGCGCTGAACTTTCTACTGCATGGAATTCGCAAAGCTTAAGAAAATGTTACGCCTTCAAATTAAGTGAAACTGGGAATAAGTTTATCAAATACAAGATAGGAGTAAACTAATTTCTTTATGATCACATCACACGTTCTATTAATTACCGTTTCTAGGTAACATATATACACGAGGATAAAGAGTACCTATGTTCATGTCACCGGTCATGCGAGAAAGGGGAAAAGCAGACTAATTAACAAGATTCACCAACACTGGCCAAAATCATGTGCCACTAGAGCAACAGAGCCTCGTTGACGATTACCTCCGTTCTAGTACATATAAGATGTTTAGGTGAGCTACTTTAGCCTACCAAAACAACTTATATTTACGAACGGAAGATAGTGCTAACAATGACGCATACGCGGATATTCGAAAGAGGAAATTAGGTAGATCGTGATCAAGAATTGGAATAATACCGTACTAGAGATGTATGCGATGGGGCAAGCAGACCAACCAAACCTCTCATTCAGAGGAAAAAAACACTCTCTCCCACCAAAAAAAAAACAGTTCAGAGGAGGAGGGGCTGTGCGTATATATAGGGCCAGACCACTAGTTCCGGTTGGAGATACAAACCAGGACTAAAGGGGTGTCCCCAGCTAGCGGCAGGGCTAGGGCCATTTAATCCCGGTTTGAGTCTCAGACCAGGACTAATAGGGTTTAATTGGCCGGGACCTATGGTTCTGAGTGGTTTGGGCCGTTCGGCGAGGGCCATTAGTCCCGACCTCAGCCACAGCCAGGACTAATGGCCTGGATAAAAAGCTTGTTTTCTACTAGTGTTCTCTCGCTTGCTGCCAAGTACGATCCATGATAGTAAAGATTGGTGTTTCTGGATAAATGCAAGCAGAGAAGCGTTCTTAGCCAGATTACGGTAGTGCCCTGTCCATTCTCCGTCTCACTCCCTGACTATAGCATCCCGGATTCAAGTTTAAAATTGTTCCTACAGTTGAGATTATTTGTCAATCGGTTGATTTTTTTTGTTTGTTTCTAAAGGCTCAACCAGCAGCTTCGGCTATGCAAATGCTGGCTAAACTCGCCTTATTTCAATTTGCTATGGTGTTATTACCCGAACAACCTAGCACGGCCAGGAAAAAGAGAGCGTCAATTTCATTGCTTGCACAGAGTCAGGTCTTAGGATGAGCGCCGCTACACACGCGACATGTTCTGTACTATATCCATATGTCAGTGCATAAGAGCCTTTTATTTATTTATTTTTAAAATTTCACCGATCTATTAATAATTATCAATATTAGTATAAAAAGTCCTAAAAGTAATACAAACTATGAATAGATCATTGGACAACCTAGCAACAGAGCCTCTTTCACGGTTACCTCTGTTCTAGTACATATAAGATGTTTAGGTGAGCTATTTTAGCCTACCAAAACAACTTATATTTACGAACGGGAGGTAGTGCTAACAATGACGCATACGCGGATATTTGAAATAGGAAATTAGGTAGATCGTGAACAAGAATTGGAATAATACCGTACTAGAGATGTATGCCACGGGGCAAGCAGACCAACCAAACCTGTCATTCTCTTGCTTACTGCCAAGTACGAATCAGGATGGGAAAGATTGGTGTTTCTGCATAAATACAAGCAGAGGATTTCTGGGAGTCGGAGGAGTCGAGGCATCTGACGACTCGCTAGAACTCCGTGATCGCTTGCGCGAATGGTCCTCACTCGACTCGTCGGCATCCTCCGCTGGGGATCGCGCTGACGGTAGCTCGGACACGGAATTCACCACTTCATTATCCGGGGCATTCGGATACCTTTCGGGCAACGGTGGTGCCATGCCCGGCACTTTGAAGCTCTGCAAAAGGAAAAAGAACTTTGTTAGCAAACAAAGAAAAAAGTACACAGCTGACAAAAACAAAAGGAGAGCACTACGTGCGCAAATCTACACCTTCGGTACGACCAACGTCGAAGAAAAGGGAGAAGTCAGCGACTTCCCCGGGATTTCTTCGTCGGCCTTGAACTTCAACAACGCGCGAAGAGCCTTGTCAAGTTCCACCTCGGAGATTTTCTCACTCGAAACCCTCGTCGGATCACGGCGCCCAGAGTAAAGAAACATCGGATGCGCCCTCGCTTGGAGAGGCTGCACCCGACGCTCAAGAAACGTCCAGATGATGTCGACACCGTTCACCTCCTTCTCAGGAATCAGTTGGAGATCCTCCACCCGACGGTACAGGGCCTCTATCTCCGTCACCTCACCGTCTAAGATTTGGTTTTTCCAGGATCTTTTCTTCTCAATCAATTGGGAGGGGTCAAAAGGAACGAGACCAAAATCTTGCCCAGGCAGTACGGAGTCACGGATGTAAAACCATTTCCTCCGCCAGTACTGGACAGATTCGGACATGGAAAAGGAAAAGAATTGCACATTGGGACTGAGGGAGATGATGAAACCCCCAATGGGATACACACCATCCGAACCAGACTGCCTCTTCACGGAATAAAGCTTCCGAAAGAGGCCAAAGTGCGGCTCAATGCCAAGCCAACACTCGCAAAGCATGATAAAACACGCAATATGAAGAAGGGAGTTGAGAGACAGATGATGGAGTTGAACCCCATAGAAGAAGAGCAGTCCACGAAGGAAGTCATGGACTGGATACGAAAACCCATGCAAAACGAAGGCAAGAAACATAACCCGGTACCCAGATGGGGGACGGGGGATTACCTCATTGCCGGGGAGTTTGACGGCCGTCGTATCCTGCGGGATCAGGCCCCGCTCGCGCAGTTTGCGGAGATCGCTCTCCCGCGTCTCTGATCGCCGCCAGCCACCATCGGTGACGCGAGCAGCGGCGGTGCTCTTCTTGCCTCCGGCGGCGCTAGTCCCAACCGCAGATGAGGACTTCTTTGTCTTCCCCATGGCGCTACAGCGGTGGTGGCGTTGGCAACGAAGAAGGACAAAAGAAATGTGGAAGAAACTCTCAGGGCGCAGCAAGAATAGCTCAAGAACGAGGAGGCAGTGAATAGATGAACTGCTGCGGTGAAAAACAAACCACGATTTCACCAGGGATTATAACAGCGAAGACGACGCACGCTGGCCGTTCATCGAGAAGACCTAACGCCAACGGTAGATCTGGCCGTACACGTGTCAGCACCAAAACGAACCGGCGTTACCACGCCGTCCACTACGTGCGGAAATCGAGGAGACGCCGTAATCATCTCCACGCCGCCCGTGACCGGTCAATTCAAAGTTAGCAAGTGGGACCCACGCTTCGTCCAGTCAAGTCATCTCTGGCGTAGCAGACGCTTGAGGTCATCGATCGTAAGCACTGACGTCATCAAAAGCTATACTAGCACCACTTCGGATCCACAGTTAAAAGTACTCACTCGAATCTATGATTCGACTAAATACTTGGGGGCTACTCCTATCAGGAGCGCTGGCCGCGCACCCGACAGACAAATGAGGACAAAATTACTTCTCTGAGTCCTACGTCGAGTCTACGACTCCACTACGGACTCGGGGGCTAGTCCCATAGGGAGGATGGATTTAAGCATCCGAAAATTTTCGAGTCCTGCGGACCTAATGATTGAAACAATGCTTGAACTGAAAGTCTCCGCTCGAGTCTACGACTCGAACAGACACTTGGGGGCTACTCCCATAGGGAGCGCTGGTCGCGCACCCTATGAAATCTTCGACTGCGATCTTCCGGATCCGCATGCAAAAACTTTTTGGCAACTCTGCCCCAACAAAACGCTAAGTGAGCAACAATCTCCTTGGCCACCCGAAGCACCTCCGAGGTGATAAATGTTCGGATGATGCGTCTGCGACGCAAAGATAAGACCTACAGATATCATCTGATGGCCTAGCAACGCACCTGACTGCGCTCTGCTAGTATGAATCCGTACCAGCAGGTACGATGAAAAATCTTGACGGACGCGTTGGGTACACCAATTAAAATCACTGGAATTCCACTCCTATAAGTCCTCCGCGGCCTGAGTTGAATTACGCCAGCATATGTTCCAGGCCCGGGTTAAGGGACCCGAACCTGAAAAAGATCGTGTTGTTTCGTCCTAAGACAGTTAACTGACCCTGATCCGTCGGGTGAGTCAGGCACACGCATCAACAATCCCTACACACATATACTATTGACATATAGCTGCTCCCGAAGGATGGAAGAGTCCTCAGCCGAATCTACGATTCGACCGATCACTCGGGGGCTACTGACATGGTTATACCCTACGGGTACATAACTTCAGCATACCTAGTCCAGCCCAAAGAAGGCCCACGGCAGACATACGCTGGCCCATGAAGATTTTCGGGTGGCCAAGGCCCATGACGTCTTCGGATCCTTGGAGAACAAGACTAGAGGAGATAAGAAATTCAAAGGGATAAAACCCTAGAACTTGTAACCGACTAGGACTACGCCCGGGACCTGCCTAAGTCTATATAAAGGCCAGGAGGGCACGTCCTAGGGCAACTCGACTCATACTTTCGCACACGCATCCACGCCAGATCGAATCTGCGCACCCTGTAACCTTCGGTTCCGCCGTAATCAAAGAGCAGACAAGCAGTAGTAGGGTTTTCCCTCCGGGGGCCTGAACCTGGGTAAATCTCGTGTCCCCTGGTTGCTTGTCTGTTAATCGTGCCACGATCTCCAGCATCCCCATCTTCTCCAAAATCCAAGTCCATAACAATGGGCATTGACGAGATTAAACCTCGTCAAGTACCCTGTCCATTCTCGGTTTCACTTCCTGACTAGCATCCCGGATTCAAGTTTAAAATTGTTCCTACAGTTGAGATTATTTGACAATCGGTCGATTTTTTGTTGTTGTTTCTAAAGGCTCAGTCGGCAGCTTCGGCTATGCAAATGCGGGCTAAACCGTCTTATTTCAATTTGTTTGTTATTATCCGAACAACCTAGCACGGCTAGAAAAAAGAGAGCGGCCATTTTCATTGCTTGCACACACACGACATGTTCTGTACTATTTCCATACAACAGTGCATACGAGCCTTTTATCTCTTTATTTTTAAGTTTTACCTATCTATTAAAAATCATCAACATCAGTATAAAGAGTTCTAAAAGTAATAAACATTATAAATGTATTATTGGATCACCTAGCGACGACTACAAACGCTAGCACGAGACGGAAGCGTGCCGTCGTCTTTGTCCCTCCATCACCGGAACTAGGCAAAGCTTAACAAAGTTCAAGAAAATTCGCTGGATGTTGTATCGTACATAAATAAGACATGCAATTTTCGTGTGCACAGTTGTTCCGTTCTAGGGTCTCACCCCTCTATATGGCAAGTGGATATGTACAAAAGAATTGATGAGCAATACCATCCAATTAGTGTCCATCTACTAAAATACTTTATGTGTGTGAAGGGAGCTACTATGTTGATATTGTGTGTTTTAACTAAATGTTGTTGCAGAGATAATTGCATACGTACGTTGTTCATAAATTACTGAACGGGGCTTCTATATACATCTAGAGAGCACACTATGAGTGTGTGAAACACATCGCTAGTTTTGTGTACGCTCTTGTCGTGACAAGTTCCCGGACAATGGCGGACCTAGGATTTTAGCCATGGGTATGCCTCTAAAAAGTTTGAAGGCAAATTTTTTTTGAGAATGTTTTTTTTGAGAATGCAATTTTGATAAAGTATATTTACTAATTAAATATATAACTATATAATATGCATTGTAAACGGTATAGAAGCAATAAATAATACCTAATTGTGAAATTAACCTAGAAAGTTGCACAAACTACCACAAAAAATAGTTGAAACACAACTAATAGTTTGGAATATGCATAAAAATAAATTACAATGCTATTTGTTTGACTTGTCTAACCTACGATTCCTTAAGGACATGAAAAAATATGCAATGTCTCCAACACTCTTCAAAAACAAAATAAGTATGATAATTGTCTATGTACAACATGTGTACCGATATTTATGATTTCATGTGTGGTGCAATCATAGTCATAGATTATATAATCCCTTTCAAGAAATAAAGAATACGGACAATCATGAATATGTGTTCGCAATTTGCTTTTATTTAACTATTTAATCCTAAAATAGTAAATGAATCTATGACTTCACAAAATCGGTTTTTTGGATAGTTACCTCAGGGCGATTATCCAATACAATTGTTTGTGGCTGGCAAAGGCCAGACAGCCGGACAGGTTCAACCTTGCGGCGGTATTGCGGCAATCGGCGTGGCGGGCTGCCAGCGTGGGGCAAACCTTGCGTGCTGCCGTATACACAGATAGACTGCAGTTCTGTTCAGCGATCAGATGGTCGAGTGCCCGGAGCTCCTCTTGACGACCTAGCTTAGCGAGGGCGCGAGGCACGGTGGAGGCGATGCGGCTACGCTCCGGGCTTAGGCGAGGGTGCGAGGTGCGGTAGCGGCAATGCGGCGTAGCAGCGTAGATGCGCAGCCGGAGATGCGTTTGGAGATCGGATCCTCAGCCAAGCAGTCACGTTTTCCCTCTTTTTTAACATGAAGCACGATACTGCCGGACGTCTAGAGCTGACCGGTTTTACATGATCGATCAGCTACGTTTTTTTTTCTACTAGTATACGGTTGGACGGCTGGGCTCCGGGTATGCCGTGGCATATCCGGCATACCCCGTGCGTCCGCCACTGTACCCATGACGTTCTGTGGGTCATTTGTCTGTGTTGATATTGTTTCTTCTGCATATGTAGGATTGGGATGTATTAGAAAACGGTATCTATCTTTCTTGTTCCAACCGCTAACCAGGAGTTTCCAACTAACAAACTATAGTAGTTGAAAGCTAGAATCAAGTACTTCTAGTTTCACCAAGTTGCTCTGGCTGATTGATGGTTATGGTGTACCTTGTGTGGCATCGAGAACAAGAAGCTAGGACCAATGGACACACAGTTTCATGCATATAATTTACACATGCCATGCCAGGACCACATCATCTACCTTTAGATTGACAACAAAGATACTCGAGGCAATAATGTCCAACCTTGCAATGGCTTGACATCATAGATCTATAGAACCTTGTCACGCTTTCTAGGATGGTAACTATGGACCGATCATGTTTTGACATGGAAATGCTATTGTGCTTGCCTCAGTAAACTCAAGATTAATCTAGTTTCTTTAGACGAGTCATTTTTTAACTTAAATACTAAAAAAATGCTCGGGGGCTCCTTAGACAATCTGAGCCTCCGTTTGCTGGCCGTCGGATGCACGGATGAAGACGCCTGATGAAGACCCGTGAGTATGGCGTTTTGGCAGCTTCCACAGCGACGACTTTCTGTATCCAGTCCACACGGCGTGCTCGCCTCCATCTCGTCTCGTCCGTGACGTCCCTTCCTCCACCCTATGGAAACCGCCACCGGCGTTTCCCCTACCGTCGGCGTGCTTTCTAGCCGGCTTCGGGAAGCGCCTCTCTGGACAACCTTCAGCTAGGGCCCCCGCTCTGCCGGTCCGGGGCGATTCCCCATCCTCGAGCCCCGCCGGCCAGGCCGAGCGTGCTGCTGGTCCCAGGCAAGTCCCCATCTTGGAGTGCCGCCAGTCGGACCACGGGTCCCTGTCCTAGAATTAAAAAAGTATTAAAGAAGGCTCCCCAAAGGCTCTACTAGTACATTGACCTCATGTACCCGTGGAGCCTTCGTGGATGCTCTTAGCGCTGAGCTTTGTGCTGCATGGAATTCGCAAAGCTTAAGAAAATGTTATGCCTTCAAATTATGTGAAACAAGGGATAAGGACATCAAATACAAGATACGAATGAACTAATTTCTTTATAATCACATCACACGTTCTATTATTTCTAGGTAACATATGTACACGATGACAAAGAGTACCTATGTTCATGCCACCGGTCATGCGAGAAAGGGGAAAATCAGACTAATTGACAAGATTCACCAACACTGGCCAAAACGTGTTCCACTTGGAGCAACAGAGCCTCGTTGATGATTACCTTTGTTCTAGAATATAAGATGTTTATAAGTGAGCTAGTTTAGCCTACCAAAACAACTTATATTTATGAATGGAGATAGTGGTAACAATGAAGCATACGCGGATATTCGAAATAGGATACAGTAGATCGTGATCAACAATAATACCATACTAAAGATGTATGCGATGGGGCAAGCAGACCAACCAAACCTGTCATTCTCTCGCTTGCTTGCTGCCAAGTACGATCCGGGATGGGAAAGGTTGGCGTATCTGGATAAGTGCAAGCAGAGAAGCATCCTTAACCAGATCACGGTAGTACTCTGTGTCCCTGTCCATTCTCGGTTTCACTCCCTGACTAGCATCCCGGATTCAAGTTCAAAATTGTTTCTACAGTTGAGATTATTTATCATTTGGTCAATTTTGTTTGTTTGTTTCTAAAGGCTCAATCAGCAGCTTCGTCTATGCAAATGCAGGCTAAACTCGCCTTATTTCAATTTGTTATGTTATTATCCAAACAACCTAGCACAGCTAGGAAAAAGAGAGCGTCAATTTCATTGCTTGCAAACTAGTCAGGTCCTAGGATGAGCGCCTACACACATGACATGTTCTGTACGATTTCCATATGGCAGTGCATACGAGCCTTCCATTATTTGTTAGACCAAAATTAAGAAAATCCGCTGGATGTTGTACAGAAATCAGAAATCGGACATTTGTTCCGTTCTAGTATCACACCCTCTATATCGCAAGTGAATAGGTACATAAGAATTGATGCAATACCAGCCATTTAATGTCCCTCTACCAGTAGTGTCCTCTACTGAAATATATCATGTGCGTGAAGGGAGCTACTATGTTGATGTTGCGTGTTTTAACCAAGATTGTTGCAGAGATAATTGCGTATGTACGTTGGTCATAAATTACTGAACCGGGGCTTCTATATACATACAGAGAGCGTACTATGAGTGCGTGAAACACATCGCTAGTTTTTTGTATGCTCTTGTCGTGACGAGTTCTCGGACAATGTCATACCCATGACATTCCGCGGGACATTTATCTGCGCGCTGATATTGTTTTTTCTGCATATATATGTAGGATTGGGATGCATTAGGAAATGGTATCTATCTTTCTTGTCCCAACCGCTAACTAGGAGTCTCCAACTAACAAACTATAGTAGTTGAAAGCTAGAATCAACTACTTCTAGTTTCACCAAGTTGCTCTGGCGGATTGATGATTATGATGTACCTTGTGTGGCATCGAGAACAAGAAGCTAGGACCAGAGGATGTATAGTTTCATGTATATAGTTTACACTTGCCATGGGAGGAACACATCATCTACCTTTAGATCGACAGCAAAGATACTAGAGGGAGCAGTGCCCAACCTTGCAATGGCTTGACATCATAGATCTATAGAACCTTGTCACACTTTCTAGTCTGGTAACTATGGACCGATCATGTTTTGACACGGAAATGCTATTGTGCTTGCATAGGTAAACTCAAGATTAATCTAGTTTCTTGATACGGGTCATTTTCTAAAATTGTTCCATTTCTCGAGATGAGTTATTTTGAAAATTGACGAATCATGAATAAGTTAGATTATCAATTACACATGATTAAATGAAGCCACACTAGAAGGGTGTGTTTGGTTAACCGGATATTCTTTTTCTCTGCGTGCAACATGGCCAAGCTGATTATGTTTCTCTCATGTAGGCTTGGAGTGACGATGTGCACAATTGTTTGGTTGTTGCATGGCTTTGGCTTGAATGGAGAGGAAAATATGCATGTTGACTGGTTCGCTTCATTCCAGCTATTTGTGTTAGGCGCATGCAACCAGTGATGTTTTGTTCTGTGCAAAAGGGCCGGTGTGGTAACCTCTTCCATGAGTGATGAGGTTACCAACAATTCCAAATATGCAATAAATACAACTAAATACAAACATATATAATTAAGTACTGACACTTCATGAAGGCATCATGTATGGGAAGCACATCTAGCCTAGGTTTTAAGAACAACATGCGAAAGGGGGTTGGATATACTTTGTCATGGAAGTGGAAGATCTTAGGAGGCCTTCCCCTTGGTCACTTGCTTGTGTTTCCCTTTCCAGCAACCTTGGAGGTTCATCCATTTCCAAGCTCTAGCTATATAGCATAGCACTACAAAAATACAAAAGTGATTAAGTGCACTCACAAACCAACATGATGATCCACTTATGATGCTAGTGAACCAAAATATGCATCATACTCAGCATTCCCAAAACTTTCAAGAGATAGTCCAATTGTACTAGGAAGCACGACGAGGTAATGTACATGTTACATATCCCTTGGTACAATTGTTCATCCCTTTAACAATATGCGCCATTGTCTAATCATCACAAATGTAATAAACTAAACATGATGCCTCATAGTAATGAACCATAGAAATACCCCCCTCCGGCTTTGCTCCCGTGGGTGACGGGGAGGAACCCTAGCCTCCTCCTCCGCATTCCCTCTTCTCCACCTTCCCCTTGCCGCCACCGCACGGTGTCACCGGCGAATCCCAGGCGCTGGTGGCTGCGGGGCCCTTGCTTCCCCCTCGCGCAGAAATGGTGGTGCGGGCCGCAGTGGCCGGGCAGGGCGGCGTGCTTGGCGAGGGGCATGGCGGAGCTGTCATCCTCGATGGAGTGGTGGCTTCGCGGGAAGTGATGACCCACAAGTATAGGGGTGTATCGTAGTACTTTCGATAAATAAGAGTATCAAACCCAACGAGGAGCAAAAGGTGTTGACAAGTGGTTTGGATCAGGAATTCACTGTAAATACTAGCAAACGGATTTTTAGGGGGTTTTGATAATGCAGATAAATAAAGTGCGAGTAAATAAAAGACAATAATAATTGTAGCAAGTGGACCAATCCTTCTTCAGCAAATGACAAGCCGGTTGTATTACTTAAGATGACCAAACGTTCTTGAGGACACATGGAAATATTGTCAAGTGCTTTCACTTCATATAGTTGATTAATCTTCTTTGGTTAGATAAGTGTTGTGTGGGTGAACCTATGCTAATATACTGACCTTACTTGGACTACTACATACTTGTGATTATACCCCTTGCAAGAATCTACAACTACAAGAAAGTAATTAAGATAGAAACCTAACCACAACATTAAACTCTGAGATCGTACACTCCCTTATGCAATGGTTTCCTAACGGGGGTTTAGGTTTCTGTCACTCTGACAATCCCACAATTAGTAGCCAAATACACAATCCATTCCCCTAGGCCTATAAAGGTGAAGTATCATGTAGTCGACGTTCACATGACACCACTAGAAGAATAGCACCACAACTTAAATATCAAACCATTGAATATTACTTCAACATAATTCCACTACTAACAACATGACTTCTCCCATGTCCTCAAGAACTAAACGAACTACTCACGAGACATCATATGGATCAAGATCAGAGATGAAATAATTATAAGTAACAATCTGAACATGAACAATAATCCAAAGGTTCCACTCAATGGCATCAACTATAACAAGTAATCAACACCGGGAAAGTTTCCCCTAAGAACTATGCAATATTCAACCCAATTGTTACAGCGGTACGGAGTGGTGGTGATAGTGCTGGTGGAGATGATGGTGAGGAGAATGATGATGAACCCGATGAAGTCTAGCTTGATGACGGTGTTGATGGCGACGATCTCCCCTCAACAGGAAGGAATTTACCTGGCCGATTTTTGCCTACCGGAGAGCTCTTTATCTCTCTATAGTTTCTGCCCCGCAGAGGCGGTGGAATCTTTCTGTGGTCGCTCCCCAAGTCTTCGGGTTTCGGGGGGATTATATACGCCAAAGGGTGATGCCAGAGGTGGGCAAGGGTGTCCACACCACCTGGTGGCACGACCCAGGGGGACCCGCGCCAGGGGTGGTGTGGCCCTCCTGTGGCCCATCTCCACTCCTCCTTCTGGCTTCTTTTGTCTTCTAAAAAATACGAACTTCCGTATATTTTCTGGGATTTTCCGATCTTCGCGAATATTGCATCTGGATAGCGCTTTTTTCCATCATAATCCTGACTCCGACGGTTCATCCTCCAAAAGTCACCAAACATGCAAAATATATGAAATAATATAAGTATCATCTCTTAATATGAAATATATCAATGAATAACACTAAATTATGATATAAAATAGTGATGCAAAATGGACGTATCAACTCCCCCAAGCTTGGACCTCGCTTGTCCCCAAGCGCAAAACTGAATTCAGTAAACATGACCACAAGTTTATGGAGGGAAGTGTCAATAAAGAGAATATGGACAAGAAGCATCACATTTATTAATACACAAATCATAATAGAAAGCAACTCACTATTATATAACTTAACTTGCAACGAGTATGGGAGTCACAATAAAGATGCGCAAAGAAAATCATAATTGGTAATGGCAAACTTTGTTCTTGGTCAGAAGATAGTTGACAAATCATACTTAGTTTTAAGCAAAGATTTTATAATGGAGTTTATAATGCAGCAATCTCTTTCTCAAACATAATGGGATTTTTACAATGATAGCTTTCAAAGTAGTACTCATTCAGCTAAGAGCATTGTGCAAAACAAGGAACATAAGAAACAAGATTGAATAAATCAACATATGGATGATTGAATCACAACAACTCAAATGCTTGCCTGAGATAGAAAGGAATAGGTTCACTGACTCAACTTAAAAGTAAAAGATAGACCCTTCGCAGAGGGGAGCAGGGATTTCAAGTTTTATAAAGAGTACCAAAAAATTATGGTACTTACTATCTTTGAGCTCTCAATGCCCCTATCATAAGCATCTTGAAGTGATTAAGGTTAAAGTGAGACAAATATGAAGTATATACTTGACAAATCATAAGTTGGAAATCTCATGTCCCTTGAGTATGAGGGTCGTTCCTCATGCTACTCAACTTTAGTCACAAGAAAGTTCTTGTCATTATAAGTATGTGTGTATCATAGAGAACCGCCAACGGGGTACCTCTTTCCCCATGACAAAGGAGCTATCCCATATCAAAATGACAAGACAACAGACAATGAGCATCTCAGCGATCTTTTTATTTACCATGAGTATGGTGCTTTTTTCTTTTCTCTTTTTTTTCTATTTTTTTCTGAAGATGCTTCATAGATTGCTCACTATGGTTATGCTGCAAGTTTCCATCATGATTAGGCATGGCTTATGCTAGCCGCCCAGGCGTTTCTCTAACACTTATATAATACTTCATGGACTTACAAGCTCCCCTTTTATTTCACACCGCCGACATTCATAAACAAAAGATCATGATATCAACTGGATAGATATGTACAAGTGTTGAAAGCATTCCCCATGATAGCATGGTTCTGCTAACTCCCAACCTATAACTTGCAAGCATATAAGCAATATAGATGACACAATGGTTCAAGTTTATTAAGTGCAAGAAAATAAAGCGTGCCATCAAGTTCGTGAGAGCTTTAATCACTAGTTTTCACATAACAATTATTTTTAATTTGGAAGATAGATAAAACTTGATAATTTACTTGGAATAGCAATAATGCTAATAGGTAGATATGGTTGACACATATGGCATAGGTTTTAGTTCAAGGATTGGATGCACGAGAAGCATTCCCTCTCAGTACAGGTTTCTGGCTAGCAAGGCTGGGTAGCTAGCATAAGAGTTGAAGGAAACAAACAAGCATACAAATGATAGAAACAATCATGAAATCTTCCTTGAAAACACAAAAGATCTTAACTTGGTAATACTAAGATTATGATCCAATCAATCAAGAAAGAAAATTAAATAATATATCTACAAGTAGTTTTCTCTTTTCCATTCAATCCTCAAAGTAGTGTTGCTACTGACCAAAGCTAGGTTTGCCAAAACCAACTAAATTTACTTGATGCTCCCAAAGTGATACCAATACTAATAACAAGATCAATCATATAACATAAATTGCAAACTAAAATAAGATGTGCAAAAAGTAAATGATGAAACTTCTCATTAATATTCCATAACGACACTCACATAAAGGGATACATAGATAACCAACTAGAGGAGAGATACTTTCACAATGCAAACCATCCTATATGATAAATTCTCTATTCATGATATGACTCTACTAAAAAGGTAAAAAGATGAAAGATAATGATGTGATACCGTGGCACTCCCCCAAGCTTGGAACAAACCATGGGGATGCCAAAACCTGATGATGCGTTACTCCTTCAGTGGTGGTGGTGTTTCCTTGTCATCATCAGACTTCCAAGGTAAACGCTCCCCATCAACAAAGGACGACTTGGTTTCCAATATCCTGAAACTGGCAGTAGAACTTATGCGTTTAAACCTAGCCTCATACTCATAGTTTTGATTTTCCATGTCGTAGAGCTGTGCTTCTAATTAGTTGGTGGTCTGATGGAGCGAGAGGATATCATCCCAAAGCTTGGTAGTATCCTTCTTGTGCTCGGCGACGCGTTCTGAACTTATCTTATGGATGACGTCCACTTCGCGTTCTGCCATCTTCTTATACCTAAAGACTTCTTGCTCCAGCGCTTCCATCCTATCCTCCAGACTACATTCTCCTTTAGGGCCCTAAACCTCTTTTATCTGTACCTTCCCATCCTTGAGCAACAACTCATTGGGGTGAATCTTGAACTCATACATGTACGAGTTGATGATGTCTGCGGAGGAAATCCTCCTTGGGTGATTTAGAGGAAGACATTACGGCTCCAAAACTGAGAATTTGCCTGACAGAAACAGATCAAAACAAAAACACGACGAGAACATGATATAAGGACCTCGGGGGGTCGAGGGATTATATGGCACAAGGTTTAACGACAAAAGGAAGGTACTGGGAGAAAACGGGTCAGAGACGAGCTCCGAGGTGGCCACACCACCTGGTGGCGCGGCCAGGTGGGCCCGCGCCAAGGGGTGGTGTGATCCCCCTGGACTCCGTCTCCGTCCCTCTTTCGACTCATTATCTTCCATGTTAACTAAAAACTGCAAAAGTATTAATTGGAAAGTTTTTCGCGAACCTTTTCTTACTAGAACTGTTACCTATTCGAAAACGGACTCTGCAGATTCCTGAATTTGGTCTTTAATAAATTCTTCCGGAGTCACCACTTGAAGAATATCAATATCTTCATTATAAGAATCTCCAGAAATATAATGTTTGAGCCTTTGACCATTCTTCATCTCATTACATCATTCTCTCCCAACACTTGAAAATTTATTTAATACAAAACTTCACACAATCTTCATTAGCAACAGTAGTGTATGCATGATAATAAACCTTTGGGTTCAGTTTCAACTAAGTAAATCATCCATCAAAACATAATATACTGTAGCAACTCCTTTCAAAAGCCCCAAAGAATTCAAAAGGAAATCGATTTAAGAGGCAAATGCAAATAATGGCAGAAATTTGTCAAAACTGACATGCATGTAAAGATCGATTTTTTGAAAATCTTCTATTGCTCAAATCAAAAAGTGCAAAACTAACAAAAGTTAGATAATAACCCGGGGCATGCACAAAAAAATTATATATCAGTACAACGTTTTGGGATTTTTCATGAGTTTTTTACAGCAAACCATAGAAATCTGTTTCAGGACAACAACTTCCCCAATTCCTACCTCCCTCTATTTAGAGGCTAATCTTGTCACAAAAACCAAACAAAAAGGATAAGGAGAGGTCATTACAGAGGTTATAACTTCCAAGACTCAAATAAAGAAAAATAAACTAAAAGCAATATATAATGGGCTGTCTCCCAAAATCTCTTTCTTTATAGCCATTAAGATAGGCATGATAATTTCAATGATGCTCGCATAGGAAATATGAATTAATGTAAAAGAGAGCATCAAGAAGTAAATATCCAACACATTTGATTCTAACACACTTCCTATGCAAAGGAATTTTATAAGAAAATAAATTATTGAAACAAGAGGCTACTAGCATAGGAAGGCAAAACAAGTGCAACATCAATTTTTTTAACATAAACAGGGGAAACTTAATATTATTGAGGTGCATAAAACCATGTTTCCCTCACTCATAATAACTCTCAGTAGCATTATGAATAAAATTAATGATATAACTATCACATAAAATATTCTTATCATCTAAATAAGCATATTTAAAATCATCAAATAGAGGTTTAAGATTTAAAACTGGATCAATAGAAGCAAGTTGTTCAACTCTAAAGTCCTCATTAGGAAATTCATTTTCATAAGGAGCTTTAGCAAATTTGGAAAAATTAAACTCATAAGATTCTCCATCAAATTTAGTTAAAATCTTCTCCTTCTTACAATCTATAATAGCTCCACAAGTGTTCAAGAAAGGTCTACCA
The DNA here is from genome assembly GCA_916181665.1 of Avena sativa. NCBI lineage: Eukaryota > Viridiplantae > Streptophyta > Magnoliopsida > Poales > Poaceae > Avena > Avena sativa. The sequence goes on from OV702280.1 coordinate 435,867,253, forward strand.
AGAATGATAGGACAAGTTTTACTAGCAGCTGAACCAAGTACTAGAAAATCAGCAGGATATTTAGTTTTACCACAAATAACTTCCACAACTCTTACAATACCAATTGGAGAGATGGTCTCTGTATTATCAAGGTGAATAACCACATCAATTTCTTCAAGTTCACAAGGACCAATTTCATGCATAATTTCTTTGTAATGCTCATAAGGAATAACACTTGAACTCGCACCAATATCACATAAACCATGATAGCAATGATCACCAATCCTGACAGAAAGTACAGGAACACTAGCTTTCCTAGTTTTACTAGGGATGTGAAACAATATTAGAAGCATCTTCACAAAATATAATGTGTCCATCTTCTACATTTTTAGTGACAAGGTATTTCACAATTGCTACTGCAGGTTCTACAGTTTTCTTTGTACTTTTGTTAACCACACTATCTATCATAGAATGTTCCTTTGCCTTAGCAAGGAAAGGTATTTTCTCAATGTAAGGTTCAGGCAAAATACGATCAATAGTACAAACTTCAATATGTTTAGCAGGAACAAAATTAACAATATATTTATATGGCTCATGATACTTGTTCCATTCCTTTTTTAGAATTTCAATATAAGAGGCAAAGGCCTTAAAAAAATTTGCAATACTTTGGGAATCAAGACCATAAGCAGTACTAATATTATGAAAGTCAACAGTTCTCATAAAAGATTTAATGCATTTATAATCATAATTTATACCTGACTTTCTTCCTTTGTCGTTCTCCCATGCTTCAGTATTTTCTTGAATACGGTCTATAAGATCCTATTTAGCTTCTTCTTTCATACGTGTAAATGATCCAACATAAGAAGCATCCAGTAAATCCTTATCATGAAGAGAAATCCTTGCATAAAAGTTATTAATAATAATACTATTGGGGAGCTCATGAATAGGACATTTAAGCATTAGTAACTTGAATCTCCCCAAGCTTGGGCAGTACTCTCTCCATCACAAGGCCAAAAGTTATATATTTGATTCCGGTCTTTATGAATCTCACTAGGAGGATAAAACATAGAATAAAAGAGAGGTACAATTTTCTCCCATTCAATAGATTGATCATTCTTCAGCAGCTTATACCATTCCTCAGCTCTGCCTTTCAATGATAAAGAGAATAATTTTTTCTTAACTTGATCCGTTGTAATACCTACACACTTGAACAATCCGCATAAATTCATGTATAAAAAGAAATGATCACTAGGATGGATAGTTCCATCTCCAAAATGGTAGTTATCCATAACACGATCTGTTGGAATTATGCCCTAGAGGCAAAAATAAAGATGTTATTATTATAATTCTTGTTCATGATAAAGTTTATATTCCATGCTAGAATTGTATTAAGCGGAAACTTTGATACTTGTGTGGTTTATGAACAACACCGTGTCCCTAGTACGCCTCTATGGACTAGCTCATTGATTAATGATGGTTAAGGTTTCCTAACCATAGACATAAGTTATCGATTAATAATGAGATCATGTCATTAGGAGAATGATATGATGGACAGACCCAAATTAAGCAGAGCAATTAGATCATGTCATCGTGTTCATCTTTGCGAAGATTTTTCCTATGTCAAGTATTGTATTCCGTAGACCATGAGATAATACAACTCCCTGGTATCGGAAGAAAGCTTTGAGGTCATCAAACGTCATCCTATGTGAGGGTGATCATAAAGGTGTCTCTCAGGTGATCGAAAAGTACTTGTTGGGTTGTATGTATCGAGATGGAATTTGTCCCTCCCGAGTCGGAGAGATATACTTCGGGCCCACTCGGTAATCGATATCAACACCGCTTGCAAGCACGTGGTTAAGGAGTTAATCACAAAGTGATATCGGATTACGGAATGAGTAAAGTACTTGCTGTGAACGAGATTGAACTAGGTATGCCGATACCAACGATCGAATCTTGGGCAAGTAAAATATCGCGTGACGAAGATAATACATATATGGGATTAATTGAATCCTGGCATCGTGGTTCATCCGATATGATCATCGATGAATATGTGGGAGTCAATATGGGTTTCCAGATCCCGTTGTTGATTATTAATAGAAGATCATGTCTGCATATTCTCGAACCCGTAGGTCACACACTTAACGTGCATCGACGCTAAGATAGAATGGATAATTGGTTTATGAGTTTTTGTTTGGAGTCTCGGATGAGACCCAGGACATCACGAGAGGTTCCGGAATGGTCCGTAGAATAAGATTCATATAAAGGAAAGCAGTTTTTGGATTTCGGAATCGTTTCGGAGTTTATCGGTATTGTACCGGAAGGTTCTAGAGGGTTCCGGAGTGGGACCAACGTGGGCCCACTTGTAGGAGGCCTGCGTGGGCCTAAGGGGAAGTTCCCTGGCCACTTTGGGCCAGGGGCACAAGGGCCCTAAGGCCCAGCCGGCCAGCCCTGGGGGAAACCCTAAGGGAGCCTTCTAGAAGAGGGGGGAGGGGGTGACTTGCCCCCACTCCACCCCTTGGGCCGCCGCCCTAGGGCTTGGAGGAGGGGTCAAGGGGGCCGGCCAGCCCCCTATATAAGGAGAGCAGGGGCGCAGCCTCCCCCCACTCCAACCCTAGCCGCCAACTGCTGCCCCTCCTCCTCCTCTCTCTCCCGACTGCGCGTAGGCGAAGCCCTGCCGCAGAAACTCTCCACCATAAGCACCACGCCATCGTGCTGCAGATCCAATCTATCTCTCCATCATACTTGCTGGACCAAGGAAGGAGGAGACGTCGCTGAACCGTACGTGTGCATCTCTCGGAGGCGCCGCCACTTGCATCGTAGGATCGGATCGGATCGCGAGGAGGAGACGGCGAGTACGAGTACGTCAACCACGTTCTGTTGAACGTTTCCGCTGTGTGATTTCTTCAAGGGTATGAAGATCTCATCAATCTCTCTTGTTGATTACATCTCCTAGATTAGATCTTGGCTTTCTTGTTCGCATCCGTAGAAAATTTTGATTTACTATGCTGCGAAACCCTTCAGTGGTATCAGAGCTAGATCTATGCGTAGATGTGTTTCACGAGTAGAACGCAACATGCTTGTTGCGGAAGTTGATGTTTTCTGTTGCAAACCTCTTGTTGTGTATTTCTTATGGCGCGTCATAGTGAGATCGAAGCGGTCTAGGCCAATTTACGCGACCTCGTTCGCGAGACCAGCTCCGCACTTGACGTGTGGCTTGTTCCACACATGCGGCTGGTGGATGCCAGTTTTGCTCACTATAGTAGTCATGGGATTTACAACGGATGTTGGCAACCATAATATCACCGTTGTGGCTTTCCGTAGGTAAGAATCGTTCTTAGCTTGTTACTCCCATAAGCCACGTAAAACATGCAACAACAAAGTAGAGGCGTCTAACTTGTTTTGCAGGGAGTGTTTTGTGATATGGTATGGCCCAAGACATGATGTGTATGAATTGAGATGTATGCAATGATCATGTTTTGTAATATTTCACGACTTGCATGTCGATGAGTTCACAACCGGCAGGAGCCGTATGATTGTCTTTATAATTGTATATGACATGCGTGTCAACTTCTTATACGCCATGTAATAGCTTTACTTTATTGCTAAGTAGTTAGCAATAGTTGTAGTTGCTGTTCGTGGTGGAGGCAATCATGGTGGAGTGATGGAGATCATGCTGGCGCGCACAAGATGGAGATCATTGCACGGAGATTGGCTATACCATGTCACATAAAATTATATGCATGTGATATTTATCCTTTTATGTATCTTATTATGCTTAGATCGCGACAGTAGCATTATAAGATGATTCCTCACTTAAAGATCAAGATAAAATCATGTTCTCCCCATGTATGCGCCATTGCGAAAGTTCGTCGTTTTCAAGCACCTCGTGATGATCGGGTGCTATAAACTCTACGTTCACATACAACGGGTGCAAGCCAGTTTTTGCACACGCGGAAATACTTGGGTTTGACTTGACGAGCCTAGCATGTACAAACATGGCCTCGGAACACATGAACCGAAAGGTTAAACATGAGTCATATGAATGATATGATCGACACTTTGTTGTCCACCATTGAAACCACATCTCTTCTGGTGAAGATCGGATTAGGTGTGGTGAATTTGGATCGTGTTCACTAAACAACTTGAGGGATGTTGAATTTAGTGGGAGTTCATCTAGTAATTTGATTAAGTTGAACTAGTTATCATGAACATAGTCTAAATTGTATTTGCAAATTTTGTAGATCCAATGGCTAAGTCCAACTTCAACTTCAACGTTTTTGCTGAGAAAGAAAAGCTTAAGAACAATGGGTCTAACTTCACCAACTGGTTCCGCAATCTGAGAATCATTCTAGCTGGCGGACAAAAAGACTATGTACTTGAGAAAGCGCTAGGTGACGCCCCTGCTACTGATGCGCCGACTGATGAAAAAGTTGTTTATCAGTCACGCAAAGATGATTATGGAGTGATTAAGAGTACCATGTTGTTTTCTATGGAACCGGAACTTCAAAATCGTTTTGAGGAGTTCAACGGGCCCTTTGAGATACTTGAGGAACTGAAAACCATGTTTCAAACTCAGTCCCGTTCTGAGAGATATGAGATCTCTGAGAAGTTCTTTAACTGCAAGATGGAGGAAGGGAGTTCCGTTAGTGAGCACGGCATTAAGATGTCGGGCTACACTCAACGTCTTGAGCAACTGGAATGCAAGATTCCAGAAGAGCTCAAGATTGACAGAGTTCTGAAATCACTCCCTCCTAGCTACAAAGGTTTTGTAGTTACTCACAATCAAATTGGTTGCACTAATACGATCACTGAGCTCTTCGCTAAGCTGAAAGCTGCGGAGGTGGATATCAAGAAAGATAATCATGTGTTGATGGTCAACAAGACCACTAGCTTTAAGAAAGCTAAGGGTGCAAAGAAATCCTTCAAGAAAGGCAGCGGCAAGCGCGTTGCCCCTGCTGAGAAGAAGCTCAAGTCTGGACCTAAGCCGGACACTGAGTTCTTCTATTGCAAGGACAAGGGACACTGGAAGCGCAACTGTCCGAAGTACTTAGCGGACAAGAAGGCTGGCACCATTAAAGGTATATTTGATATACATGTTATTGATGTTTACCTTACTAGCGCTTGTTGTAGTGCCTGGGTATATGATACTGGTTCAGTTGCTAATATTTGTAACTCAAAACAGGAGCTACGGAATAGACAGCAGCTAGCAAGGGATGAGGTGACGATGCGTGTTGGCAATGGATCAAAAGTTGATGTGATGGCCATCGGCACGCTCTCCTTAGTTTTACCTTCGGGATTAGTTTTAAACCTTAATAAGTGTTATTATGTGCCTGCGTTGAGCATGAACATTATATCTGGATCGTGTTTATTGCAAGACGGTTATTCATTTAAATCAGAGAATAATGGTTGTTCTATTTATATGAATAACATCTTTTATGGTCATGCACCTGTAGTGAATGGTTTATTTCTTATGAATCTCGAAAGCAATGAAACGCACATCCATAACATTGAGGCTAAGAGATGCAAAGTAGATAGTGATAATCCAACTTATTTGTGGCACTGCCGTCTAGGTCATATTGGTGTAAAATGCATGAAGAAACTCCATTCTGATGGACTTTTGGAGTCTCTTGATTTTGAATCATTTGACACGTGTGAAAGGACTATATCTTCCCATGATGTTTTTTTTGCTGTTAAATGACAATCCCAACCGTGTTGTTAACTGTGCTCTTGAGTTTCAGGGGAAACGTCGTTGTTGCCTCATTCTATTGTGATGGATGCTCTCTTGTGATCTTTTGAAGACGGTGGCCTTTTTAGTCTTCTCCTAGTTTCTTTCTGGTTGATGTTTTTAGGTCACCGTACTATTAAGAGGGGGTCCATGTTGGAAGGCTGTGGGAAATCACTTGTTCTTGCACAAACCTATATGCACCGCCACAGCCATCCCATTATTCCGTGAGAGAGAGCGTTTTCCTGTTCAGTTGGGGCCTTTTGTGTCTCACCGGAACTTCCGGTCATAGACCGGAAGTTCCGCTCAAACATTTTTCTGCGGGCTGTTCTACAGTTTGTTCCGATGCTAGTTCCTCCCAAGTTCCGGTGGCGGTTCAGTAACCTTCTGTTTTGAAGTGTGCTATTTGCCGGAACTTGGCCGGAACTTGGCCGGAACTTGCTCGAAACTTATCCTGGAAAAAGTTTTTGAGCGGAACTTCCGCCTGAAGGCCGGAACTTCCGGTCAGACTCGCTTTGCGACCCAAAAGTTCCGCCCCTTGTTCCGCCTAAGTTCCGGTGAAGCCTCAGTAACCTTCTGTTTATAAGTGTGCTATTTAGCCGGAAATTGATCGGAACTTGGTCGGAAGTGCACCAGAACTTCCGGTTGCGCTTCTGGAGCGGGCGTCAACGGTCTGATGACCGTTGGAGCCAGGCTCAAGCGGAACTTCCGGCCTCTCACCGGAACTTCCGGTGAGGTCGCGGGGGCTGTAACGGTTCAGTGCGAGGGGGGCCTATTTAAGGCACCCCTCTTCTTCCTCCCACTCTCTCTCGAATTTTTCTCTCTCCTCCATTAATGCTTGAGCTTCACCTCACTAGATCTCTCTCTCTAGACACTCAAATGACCTGATCTTTTGAGAGGTGAGGGAGGTGACCTAGATCTACACTTCCACCAAAGAAGATTTGATTTCCCCCACCCATCCTTTGTGGATCTTGTTGCTCTTGGGTTTCTTGGAACCCTAGACGGTGTAGGGCATCCCCGGAGCTGAGGCATGTGTTGTAAAGCTTCGAGGTGTCGTTGAGGTCCTCCAATTGAGTTGTGGGGCTTCCCCCTCAACCTTGGTGTAAAGGTTTCGGTTGGCGCCTTCAAGGTCACCGGTTAGTGGATTGTGAGGCCTCCTTTGTGGGGGAGCTCACCGGAGAAGAAGGTGAGGCCTTTGTGGCGCTCGGGTGACCTTGTGTGGCCCCGACACCTCTCCGACGTAGACGTAGCTCCTTGGGAGTGAAGTACGGGAATTACATGTCCGTGTCTCCTCGCCGGTTACTTCGTTCCCTTCCTTTACTCCTTGCTATTTACTGTTCTTGTGGTTGGTGCTTGTTTTCTTGCATTTAGGTTGTCCACTTAGTTGCATCTCTAGATAACTTCCTTTCTCGTTAAGCCTAAAAGTGAGAAACAAATTAAAATTGGTAGACGCCTATTCACCCCCCTCTATTCATATCAAGTCGGTACTTTCAATTGGTATCAGAGCCAAGGCTCTTACTTCGGGCTTTACCGCCTAAGAGACTATGGCCGACGAAGGGGGTAGTGAAACTGAAAAAGCCAAGAACTTGGCCACTATGGATGACCTCAAGCAATTGGAGTCATCCATGATGTCCAAGTTCGAGGAAATGATGACACTCTTGCAGTCTCTCAAGCCAAACCCCATGGTTACTATTGACACACCCCAATCCAACGAGGTTCCTCCCACCGTTACGGTGTCCGCCCCCGGGGTAACTCCCGCGGCTGCCACCACTCACTTGGGACTTGGTTTTGTTGCTCAAACCTCTACCAAGGTTCCAAGTGAGAACATTGAGAAGCTCGAGAACCCAACTTCCAAAGGGGATAATGGAGGAAAGGACTACTCGGCGGTACCCCCACCGCCGAAGTATACTCCGGATCCACCCATTCCCATGCCACACATTATACCTCAAGGAGCACCACCCATGCTAGATACTTCTAATTTCGCCATTTGGCAATATCTAATGCGCTCACATATTTCCAGCTCATCCATTGAGTTAATGAGGATTGTGGAGGATGGATTCTCTCCATTTGACCCAAAGAAGTTGACACGAGGTGAAGTGGTGGACAAGCAACTCAATGCTACAGCTTTGGGAATGATTCAAAAGGCCTTGACTCCAAAGGATTTTGCTCACATTCGCCAATTTGACACTGCCAAGGGAGCTTGGGATCAACTCACCGAGCTCTTTGTTGGGAATGCTAGCATCCAAAGCTCAAAGTTTGATGAGATCAACAACGAGTGCGATGGTTTCGCAATGCAAGATGATGAGACTCCTGAAGACATGTATAGGCGCCTTAAGGTCCTTTGTTCCACTATGAGGGACCTCGGGGCTCACTATGTTGATGACAAGTTTATGAAGAGGAAGTTCATTCAAGCTCTTCTTCCATTTGAAGAACAAAAGCTCAACTCTATCAAGGGAAGAACCAACTTTCACTTAATGACCTCCCAAGAAGTCTTGAGTGAAGTAATTGCCATGAATATTGCTAAGAAGAATGCGGAGTCCGCTCGAGCTAGAGCCATTGGATCAACAAAAGTGAACCTTGCTTTGAAGGCCAAGGCTATTGAAGTTGATGATGATGATACATCAAGTGAGTGGTCTCAAGAAGATCTCAAATGTGCCTTCAACGAACATCTTGCTCTCGCTTCAAGGGCCTTTTGGAACAAGTCCGGATTCAAGTCAAGATCAAGGGACAAATCAAGATTCAACTCACCCAACAAGTCTCCCAAAGCAAGATCATGCTACAATTGCAACGACAAGAGTCACTTTGTGGCCAAGTGTCCCTTTGAGAACCGTGAAGACAATGGTGGTCGTCTCATTCGCAAGGTCAAGTCAAGATCTCCTCATCCCATAAACAAGAACTACACCGTCAAGAATGCCACTAACAAGGAACGAGCAATTGTGTTCCATGAAGAATATCTTTCGGGCACGGATGAAGATGATGATGATGATGAAGGTCATGGTGGAGAGATTGTGGGGGTTGCTGCTATTGCCACTACCTCAACTCCACGTCTATCCCTCTTCGACTCGCCAAATGAAAATGTCATCTCCTCCAACCAAAAGTGCTTCATGGACAAGGCCACCGAGGTATCACCGAAACCCACTCCTCAACCCATCTCTAGTGAGCCTTCCTCTCTTGATCTTGTTGGTCTAGAGGTGAAGAAAGAGATGATTGACATGTGTGAATTTGTTGCTACCTTAGATGAAGAAACTAAAAACTACTTTGAGTCCTTACTTGCACAACTTGAAAATGCTAGAGATGCCTTAGATGAAAAGGAAGAACTTCTTGACTTGCTAAGTAAAAATGAAAGAGATGCCGCCAATGAAATTGCCTCTCTCACTCAAAGTCTTGAGGATGAACAAAATATGAGAATTAATCTTGAAGAAAATGTGTCTAAGCTTGTAGATGATCATAACAACACTTTGACCTCTACAATTAAAGAACGTGACCATGCTCTTGCTTTGATTAAGGTTCTCAAGAAAGAAAATGCTGAGTTTGTGGGTGGTCATGATAGGACTCAAGAGGATCTTGAGAAACTCAAAGAGGAACACAAAGCCTTGGAGAGTAAATTCTCAAGTCTTTTTGAGGCTCATGAATAGCTTCAAACTCAATTAACTTGTGATCTTTCTAAGTCTTCCGCTGTGCAAATTATAGACTTGTCTAGCTCTCCTAACCCTTGTTGCAAGCATGAGCATCTCATAGAGGAGGTCAAGGTTTTGAAGGATCAACTTGCCAAGACTAAGAAGAAGAAGAAGAAGAAGAAGAACAAGAAGAAGAAAAAGAACAAGGGCATGGCCCAAGGGGTTCCAAATGGCTTAACCCTCTTACAAAGTGACAACTTTGCCGGAAAGAACAATCCCTCTTATATTCTTTGCAAATCTTATGATGGTCATTTATATGCTAGATATGTGGGGACATCTTACACGCATGATTATCATTGGGCCATTTGGGTACCAAAGGTTCTTGTCACTAACAAAAGGGGACCCATTGCAAAATGGGTACCTAAAACCAAGGCTTGATTTTCTTGTAGGACTATGCTTCCGGACGATCAAAATGGGTGCTTGATAGTGGTGCCACGAGTCATATGACCGGAAGCAAGTCTATCATGACCGAGTTGAGACCCAATATTGCCAACACCATGGTCTCCTACGGTGACAAAACAAGCTCTCAGGTTTTGGGTTTTGGAAAAGTGGTGGTAACCCCGGATGTATCCTTGGTCGACGTCATGCTTGTCAAAACTCTTGGTTACAACTTACTCTCAGTTCGTGCTCTTGCTCTTATGGGTCTTTCTTCTTTCTTTAATTCTCATTCCGTGGTCCTCACGTGGAGCAAGTCTCTCAAGGTGGCTTTTGTAGGATATGTAGAACATGACTTGTACGTGGTGGACTTTTCAGGGACCACTACTCCTCATGCTCTATGTCTCTATGCTAAAGCCGACAAGGGCTGATTGTGGCATCGCCGCCTAGCCCATGTTAACATGAGAACTTTGCAAAGACTTCACTCCGAGGGCCACATCCTTGGAATTAACGATGTTTCTTTTGCCAAAGATCGTGTTTGCAGGGCTTATATTGAAGGGAAGATGCATGAAACTCCTCACAAAGCGCTCAATCAAATCACTACCGAGAGATGTTTGGTGCTCTTGCATATGGATCTCTTTGGTCCTCCCTCTCATGATAGCCTTGGAGGCAAGAAGTATTGCTTGGTTATTGTGGATGATTTCTCAAGATACACTTGGGTGTTCTTTTTCAAGTACAAGAGTGAGACTCAACAAACCGTCATTGACTTTGCTAATGAGGTTCAACGGAAGCACAATGCAACTATTCTCTCAATTCGAAGTGACAATGGCACCGAGTTCAAAAACTATACCTTGGATGAGTTTCTCAGTGATGAAGGAATCAAGCATCAATACTCCACTCCCTACACCCCTCAACAAAACGGAGTTGCTGAAAGGAAGAATCGCACTTTGATGGATGCGGCTCGGTCTATGCTAGCTGAGTTCAAGTCTCCATACAACTTTTGGGCCGAGGCCATCTCCACCGCTTGCCATGCAACCAACCGGCTTTATCTCCGCAAGAATAAGAACAAGACCCCCTATGAACTTCTCACCGGGAAAAGCCTAATGTTAGCTACTTTCGGGTGTTTGGTGCAAGTGCTACATACTCAAGAAAGGAGTTCGGTTGTCAAAGTTTGAATCCAAGGCTCAAGAAGGAATTTTCGTTGGTTACTCAAATCAGTCCCATGCTTATAGAGTTTACAACAAAGCCAATGGAAGAGTTGAAGAGACGAGCAACGTGAAGTTTGATGAAAATCATGAGTCTCTTGTTAGGCAAGATGGTGTTTGTGATCCAAGTGATGAAATTCCTCCCAAGGCCATAGGAAGAATGGGTGTGGGTTTCCACCTCCCCATTGACGATCCCCTTATGGACGAAGGAGAAGGACCAAGCTCTACTCAAGTGGAGCCCTCACTCTCACAAGATCATCTTGCACCTCAAGGACCTACTTTCTTGGCACAAGCTCCCTCAAGCTCTTCCGAAGCTTCCCATGCTCATGACTCTCCAAGCTCTAAAGAACAAGCTCTTCATCAACAACATCAACCTCCCCTCGATGGGGCTCATCCTCAAGGCACCTCTCACGGACAAGCTCTTCATCAACCTCATCAACCTCCCCAAGATGGGGATCCTCCTCAAGGTCACGTTTCTCCCCAAGGTCAAGCTCGTCGAGATCAAGATCAAGTCAATGATCCTCAAGGATCCTCTCCAAGTGATGACTCTCCCGAAGTGGAAATTGATGAAGATGACCCTCGTGTTCGTGCTTATAGTCAAGGGGGCGGATCAATTGGTGGAAATGACCAAGTGGTAGCTCAAGAATCTCGAATTGAAGCACAAGCCCGTCGTCAAGCCTATCGTCTCGCCAAGCTTGTTCGAGATGGCCATATCCTTGATAATGTCTATGGCGATTTCAATAAAGGTTCCACTACTAGGAGGCAACTAGCTTCCTTTTGCTCTCACCATGCGTTTATCTCTCTTGTGGAACCACAGAAAGTCTTCGAAGCTCTTGAAGATGATGATTGGCTTGATGCTATGAACGAGGAACTTCACAACTTCAAGAGGAACAATGTTTGGACATTGGTTGAGCGGCCCAAAGATTGTCAAAACGTCATTGGAACCAAGTGGGTCTTCAAGAACAAGTGCGATGCGAATGGAATTGTCGTGCACAACAAGGCAAGGTTAGTTGCCCAAGGATACTCACAAGTTGAGGGCATCGACTACGGTGAGACTTACGCCCTCGTTGCTCGCCTTGAATCCATTCGTATGCTCCTTGCCTTTGCTACCCATCATAACTTTAAATTGTATCAAATGGATGTTAAGAGTGCTTTTCTTAATGGTCCTTTGAAAGAGTTGGTATACGTCAAGCAACCTCCGGGCTTTGAGGATCCACTTCTCCCGAACCATGTCTACAAGCTCAATAAGGCACTCTATGGCCTCAAGCAAGCCCCACGTGCGTGGTATGATTGCCTTAGGGAGCTCTTGTTAGACCGTGGCTTCGAAGTGGGCCTCATTGATCCCACTCATTTTACTAAGAAAGTTGGAGGCCATTTGTTCGTATGCCAAATCTATGTAGATGACATTATCTTTGGGTCTATTAACAAAACTTTTAATGAGGATTTTGCCAAGCTCATGACCGACCGCTTCGAGATGTCCATGATGGGGGATTTGAAGTTTTTCCTTGGATTTGAAGTCAAACAATTGAGGAAAGGGACTTTAATCAACCAAGCCAAGTACATCCAAGACATGCTCAAGAAGTTCAAGTTTGATCAAGTCAAAGGTGCCAAGACTCCCATGCCAACTAAGGTTAATCTTGATCTCGATCCCAAGGGTAAGGAGGTGGATCAAAAACTCTATCGTTTGATGATTGGTTCTTTGCTCTATCTTTGTGCATCCCGGCCGGATATTATGTTGAGTGTGGGTATGTGTGCAAGATTTCAAGCCGCACCAAAGGAAAGTCACATGGTGGCTGTCAAGAGGATCTTTCGATATTTAGTTCATACCCCAAACTTTGGGTTGTGGTACCCCAAGGGAGCCAGCTTTGATCTCATTGGTTACACGGACTCAGACTGGGCTAGTGACAAAGTGGGAAGAAAGTCAACCTCCGGAGCTTTTCAGTTTCTCGAAAGATCTTTGGTTTGTTGGTCCTCGAAGAAGCAAAACTGTGTGTCTATGTCTACTGCCGAAGCTGAGTATATCTCTGCCGCAAGCTGCTGTGCTCAATTGCTATGGATGAAGCAAACCTTGAAGGATCTTGGACTATCTTTTGACAAGGTGCCTCTTCTTTGCGACAATGAGAGTGCAATTGCTATTGCTCACAATCCCGTGCAACACAACCGGACCAAGCACATTGAGATTCGTCATCATTTCATTCGGGACCATGTTGCTAGAGGAGACATTTCTTTGGAGTATGTTCCCACCAAGGCAAATCTTGCGGATCTTTTCACGAAGCCTCTTGATGAAGCAAGGTTCCGAGAGTTAAGGCATGAGCTAAATATCATTGATTCGAGCAATGTTTCTTGAGCCCTTGCACACCTACCCGTGTCTCAATGTGTATCTTGTTTGGATGTAGGCATGGATTTAGGGGGAGTGTAGTTCCTCTTATGAACAAACACTATCCCTATTATGCGCACATTAAAGTTTTCATACTCTATCGTCTCTAAAGGAGACCATTTGAGCTTCATGATGAGTGTTGGTAATTAACCCAAGATATATCTTCGCGGTGTCAAGCCATTTACTCTTATATAAGGTGGCTTCGGCCACCGACTCGTTTTTATTTGGTTCGTTTTTATTTCGTTTTTATTTGGGTTTTCTTGTTTTGGTGTTTTTGGTTCTTCACAGTTTGAGCTATCTATCCTAAGCCTTTCCTTACCTCAAGCCCTCTCTATTCCCTGCACAAGTTCTTCCTTGTTATCCTATCCTGAGATGTTCCTCTTGGTGTCAGCGGAACTTCCGGTCAGTCTGACCCGGAAGTTCCGGTCCCTGACCGGAACTTCCGGTGATGCTCCCTCCTATATAAGGTGGGCCCTGGGGTAAAACGGGATCTTCTTCCTTTTCCCCCCAAGACCCATCTTCTATCTGGAGCGCCGCCGGCCAGGACTTCTCCAAGAAGGTGCTCCGGCCCCTTCTTCTCCAACCGCTCCTCCACAGATCTGCTCCGTGGGATCCTTCCCCACCTTGATCTCCCGCCATGGACTCCGGTATTTGCCCTTAACTCCCTCCATTAATGGAGATCTTGCTCTCAACATGGCTTGAGTTAGGGCACACCTTGTCTAGGCTAGTTCTTTGGCTAGAACTTGTTGGAAGATCTTGGTAGGCCTAGGGTATCATGCTAGAGTAGATTGGTCCAATACATCCTTGAAAAAATTTGTGCATTGGTGGTCTTTAGATCTAGATCTAGGGAACTCCTGTTGAAACTGTCTGTTCGTGGCCTCACCGGAACTTCCGGTGAGCCACGACCGGAACTTCCGGTGGACCGTTTGTTTCACCGGAAGTTCCGATGTTACAGCGGAAGTTCCGGCTTCAATGCAAATTTTTTTCCTGTTTGTATTTTTCCAATCTAATTCTTTTGTTTCCTCTTCCGAACTTGTGCACTTATCCCACCTTCCCTCCCTATTCTTGTGCTTTCTTCTTAGGGGAAGGAGAGACTCGCCAAGGCAAGCGTGCCCGCCGACCATCCGCTGACATTCCTCCTGAGATTGATGAGGAAGATGCTGAAGTTGTGCGTCCAACCGCTCAGACTTCTCGCCAGAAGGCTGCTGCTGCTGCTGCAGGAAAGAGGCCTGCTCTTTCTCAGAAGTCCACTGCTGCTGGGCCAGATATGACCAAAGCCAAGATTTCCAAGTGGACTCAGAAGGCTTACGCTGCATTCAGGGCTACAGATCCCTACCTCGTGCCTCGTGATCGTCTCTGCTTGGACCCTCATTTTCACACCTGCCGTCAGGAACAGATTTATGAAGAAACCTATGCATCAAAGAAGAAGTTCGTGGTTGCTCCTCAGAAGTACATCAATGTGCCTCACATGGAAGAGAAGCAAGTCTATTTTGGGGAGGCTCTTGATATCTGCAAGAAGTTTGGGCTGATTCCCCTCATGGAGCACCATCAGAACTTTGATGTGACTGCTATTGCCCAGTTCTTCCACTCTGTTTCTTCACATGCAGTCCACTACTGAAGGTGAGATGAAGTGGATGACCAGGGATGTGTATCTTACCGCTACTTGGGCTGAGTTTGCTGAGCTTCTTGGCTATCCCATTCAGCCTAGACGCGGGGCAAATGGTTGGCGTGTTCATTGTCCTATTGCTGCTGATCCTGAGGTCCTAGAGCCCCTCTACATTGAAGGATGGGGAAGTGCTGGGTATGTGAATCATCTGCTGCCAGCTTATGACATTATGCGCAGGGTGTACTTGAACACCATCTCTCCCAAAGCTGGCAACTTTGATCAGTTCCATGGATATCAGGTTGACCTCATGCATCAGACCCATCTTCGCCGAGACACTGACAGGTCAATGGATGTTATGCACTTCATCTACTCTGAGATGTGGGGGGCTCTCATCGAAAAGCGCTCCTGCATCTATGCTCCCTACATTCAGACTCTCATCAATCACAAGTGGCTCGAGAAGACTGGCACCCCCTTCCCTCAAGACAACATCACCATTCATGAAGAGAAAAGGTTCCGTGTGAGTAAGCACCAGAAGCCTCGTACTCAGGAAGAAAAGGAAGCTGCTCTCAAGAAGACTCAAGATGTTGCTTGTGGTCCCTCCTCTGCTCCTGGTGGTTCTAGTGCTGGTGGTCCTTCTCTCCAGAGGCAGCCATCTTGGGCAAAGAAGCTGCTTGGGAAAGTGATAAGACTTTCTGCTTTCTGCAGGACCGCGAGTATCAGGCTTATGTTGATCAGCGTCACAATGTTCAGCGCCAGAAGGACATCATGGCAGCCCTCAATATTCCTTGCTCACCGGTCTCTAGCTCTGTCACTGCTCCCAATGAGGATTGGGTTCGCAACAACTGCAACTGGTCCGAAGATGAGTCTGAGGAGGAGGTCACTGGTCCGCCTGAGTCTTCTCATCCTTCCCCTTCTCATGGCTAGGACGAGTAGTTTGATCTCTTCTTCCTTTTTGGTGTCTCGATGCCAAAGGGGGAGAAAGATGTCTATTAGGTTGTCTACGGGATTTGCATGGGTTGAGTCGCGAGCCTGTTCTTGCCTTTGATCCTTTCTTACGCGCGAGCTCTCTAGTTTATTTGTGTACTTGTGGTTTTATGTCCGTGAACTTATGTGTGCTTGTGGACCATGTGGTTTGTTATGTTTGAGACTATGTGATATCTCTCTATGGTATCTTTGTGGTATCTTATACTTTGCCGAGAGTGTGGTATCTTATTGTCATCTCTTGGGCTATTGCTTTGGTGGTGGAGCCTCATTGCTCTCGTTATTATTACTCCGTTTGTCTCCACCACATTTAGTTGGTTCTGGTATGGTCTCTATTCTTTTTTTTGTACTTGTGCTATCTTTGCAACTGTTAGGGGGAGCCTCCGTGTATGTGTGCTAGTTCAGTCCTTAGGGGTCTTCTCTCTACCTTGCACACATACAGGGGGAGCCTGCCCCGTCCATTGCAAAGATTGCTTTGTTTCTATGCAAATCTGTGGGATTGTCATCTAACACCAAAAAGGGGGAGATTGAAAGGACTATATCTTCCCATGATGTTTTTTTTGGTGTTAAATGACAATCCCAACGGTGTTGTTAACTGTGCTCTTGAGTTTCAGGGGAAACGTCGTTGTTGTCTCATTCTATTGTGATGGATTGTAGAGGGAGTGTCCCAACCTTTATTAACATAAGGTGGTGTCCCCTGTGTTTACAATGCTAGTCCCTGGATCAATAGCTAGCATCCACAGTTAAGATGTAATATCAAGAAACAAAGGTCATAATATAACTTTATAACCAGGAATAACATAATTTTATTACACCTTTACATAGCTCATTGGCTATTACATTACATTGCAGCGGAATAACTATAAGCATGGGGTCCTTCATCTTCAAAGTGCCACAGGCAGATGTTGGTTGTAGACTTTGTAATCCTAATCAATCAATCTTCACTAAAATCAATCAAACCTGCAACATACAAGTTACAGCCACAAAGGGTCAATACATTTGAATTGTATTGGCAAGTGATACTATGGTAGTATAGTGGAGTCTATCTTCTATATGCATTTGGCTAAGTGGAGTTGAGGCTTGCATTGCTCAAAATAAATTTCTCCTTAACATTTTGAAAATACTAAGTTTTTGTTTTGACAAAATCTTTTCCAAGGCTTCTCTCAATCAAAGATTGAAGATTTCAAACAACCCTTGTTCAAACCACAAGTTTTTAACTTAGAAATTTGAATGATGAGATTCTTGATTGCTTCCATGTCTTGATGCTCAAATTGTCCTTTACCAGGGACATGGCTAAGTACTTAGATTTTACACTCTACATAGGTGGTGCACTTTCCCCACAAGACTTGGTTTCCCAAGACAAGATCTTTCAGAAGCCTTCCCTTAGACCAAAATGGACGCGTTCCAACCTATCAAACACTACCACCCTCTGTCCATATGGCTAAGTTCTTGCAACCTATATGATCATGGCAGAGCCCATATTGCCAAGTGGTTGCACTTGAAGCTTCTCAACATTTGACATCTCAAATCTCTTTGTTCCTGGGTGGCCATCCACAAGTGTGATACACAAGGTTCACCAGTCCCCTGGCCTTGTGTAACCACTCAACCAAAAACCACCAAGCAAGTCCCATTCCACCTAGGTGATTCATTAACTTAGTTGTTTTATTAAACAAAACACAAGTCCTCAGACTTAGAAATTTTTCCATAGTGTGAATATATATTCCACCCATGTTTTCTATTAGCTAGGCTAAGCTGGATAGTAGTAGGAGTCTTAACTTAGGAAAATTTCCACTAAGGTTTCATCTACTAGGTTTTCTTATAGCAAGGTTTATACTTAGCAAAATCCATGCAAGTTTTACTTAGAGAAAATCACTAATGCATAGTGAAAGTAATGGGACAAAAAGTATGAAGCATCACTTGCCTTTTTGGTAGAGTATAGGTTCACTCCAGGTCCTTGCTACAATCACACTCTTCAAGTCACTAAAAATCAATCAAGCAAGGCACAAACTCAATCTACCAATCAAGCAAAACAACACATAAAATAACAAAGTCAAAGTAATGCATGCAAGCATGCCAAGCTTTTGTTTTGTTTGAAAAAGTGGTTCCTAATGGGTCATAAACATTTGAAAACACCTAATGGTCATTTTGTAAAGTGGCAAAGTGATTTGCTAAAGGTTTCACTTAAAAAAACATTTTCAAAACAAAGTATCATTTTATGTGGTGTAAAAATATTTTTACTAAGGCCTTAATCTATAGGGTTTACCAAATACATTTTCAAATCACAAAACTTGGTGTTTGGGGTCAGAGAGTTTAAAACAAATCATTTTCCAAAGGTTTTCTTCCAAAACCAATTTTAATAAATAAACCACATTTCTATTTGACTAGAAATGGTTTTAAATCAAAGAATCATTATTTTGTTTCACCAATTTCATTTTTGAATCCACAAAGTGTTTCCTATGGTCAGTGGGTTCAAAACACTCCATTTGCCAAAGATTTTATCCCCAAAACCATTTTTAAACAATTTTTACATCCTTAATAAGCATACAAAAGTTTCTGCAAAAACCAACAAGTTAACAGATACTATTTACTAAACCTATGGCATGGTTGGCTAGGGCTTGTTCCACTGATTCCAATGATACCAAATTTGCAATTTTTGACGTGTGGATCAAATGTTACAAAGGTTTGAAAATTACAATCTAATCTGATTTTAAATTTCTGTTTTAAACCAATCTGGCCACGCGTCGCTATTTCACTGGTCGATACCGGTTCGGCCGGATCGGCTCTGCGGTGCGTTGGATCTAATTAGATCGTGTGGTCCAGAGAGCGTACCCTTTCGCTGTTAAGTGATTCTATCGTGAGCGTCAGATAAAGATCCTACGGCTATTATCGCATTGACCAAATGTGAGCGGCGCCGGCGGTGGCTAGCGGCGGCGACGGTCTGACAGTGGCGGCGCTGGCGAAACAGGAAGCGAGAGAGGGAGGGAGTAGGCTCACCGAGATCGCAGGAGGCTGGGGAAGCTCGTCGTGTGGTCGACGGGGCAAGGGGCGCACGAGGGCAGGAGGAATTCCTCGCCGGAGTTTGTTCTGGTGACGGTTGGCTCTGGTCGAGGTCGAAGACGATGCTACGGGTCACGAGAAGGCAAACCAGAAGCATGGTTAGACGCAGGAGATCACGGAGATGCTGTGTGCGTGAACGAGAAGAAGAGGGGCGGCCGGAAACTACCTGTGGGGCTCGTCGGAGTTGGAGCGGACGGCGGCGTCGTTTAGAGCTTGTTGCAGACGTTGCTCTGGGGCGCCCGCGGTCGTACGAAGGGCACAGGTGGATGCGCCTGGAAGTGGTGAGCGTGCTCGTGTGCTCGGGGAGGCAGGAGGTGGCTGTGGTTTGTCGGATTTCACCGGAGGAGCTCACCGGAACAGCGGCGGTGTAGGGCCAATTCGAGGCAGCCTGGTGGCGATGTGGAGTTGGTGTTTGAGGGAAAAGACAGAGGGAGGAGAGGTGCTTATGTACGCATGGTCGGGGGCGAGATTAACGCGGCCATTATTCGTGAATTGAACGCGGCTTTGAATGGCAGCAACGACAGCGAGTTTTGGGGAGAGGAGGTCGCGCGGGTGAGGAGGATGAACAGGAGAGTGGGGTCCAATCGTCAGTGAGGATGCGAGAAGGAAAGGAGGTCCACCGGTCAATCTCTGCATGGGTTAGAATTTGAGTACGAATCGGTTTTCTTCGGGGAGGGGAGCTGGGCTGGTTTCTGGGCTTATTGGGCTCTGTCGACTAGGCTGGTCCAGATCCTATTTTTTTCTTTCCTGAATCCTTTTCTTTTTCTATTTTCCAATTCTGTTTTGAAATTCAAACAACACTCAAGCATTCAAATTGATTCAAACAATCACCAAACAATGCAATTGAATTCTGGTTCTGTTCAGTAACATAAACCAAAATAATAATTTTAATTTAGGGTCCATTATTAATTAAATGAATAGACCAATGTTTAAATCAAATTAGGATTTGTTTTATTTAAACCTTTATTTGAAATCTAATTATTTTCAAAACCAAATCAGTAGGTTTTGCTTGGGAATATAAAATACTTGGAAAACTTATTTTAAATAAATGAATAAGTTTTGATGTTTTGGAAATAGTAAAAACCTTTATTAATAAAACTTGGATATTAAATCCTTATTGATTTTATTTAAATAAACCTTTACTATTTTTATCAAGTCAAACAAAACATTTATTTCAAAATATTGGCCAAGGTTTAATTTTGGCTATATAAAATAATCCTTATTTATAAATCCTCCTTTTCTTTTGAAAACCAAAACCTTTTATTAAAAGATCCAAAATAGTAATTTTAAATATTCAAAATATTTTCTTTATTAAATGTTTATCTTTTTAAATCCCTTTAGGATTTATTTGATCCAAATTGGTTTGAAGATCCAATTGAATTCAAAAAGTTTCTTCTGGCCCTGAAAATCAAACAAAGTTTTATTTTATTCATTTATTTTTCACATTACAAGATTTGGAAAATCTTGGGATGTGACATGGATGCTCTCTTGTGATCTTTTGAAGACGGTGGCCTTTTTAGTCTTCTCCTAGTTTCTTTCTGGTTGATGTTTTTAGGTCACCGTACTATTAAGAGGGGGTCCATGTTGGAAGGCTGTGGGAAATCACTTGTTCTTGCACAAACCTATATGCACCGCCACAGCCATCCCATTATTCCGTGAGAGAGAGCGTTTTCCTGTTCAGTTGGGGCCTTTTGTGTCTCACCGGAACTTCCGGTCATAGACCGGAAGTTCCGCTCAAACCTTTTTCTGCGGGCTGTTCTACAGTTTGTTCCGACGCTAGTTCCGCCCAAGTTCCGGTGGCGGTTCAGTAACCTTCTGTTTCGAAGTGTGCTATTTGCCGGAACTTGGCCGGAACTTGCTCGGAACTTATCTTGGCAAAAGTTTTTGAGCGGAACTTACGCCTGAAGGCCGGAACTTCCGGTCAGACTCGCTTCGCGACCCAAAAGTTCCGCCCCTTGTTCCGCCTAAGTTCCGGTGAAGCCTCAGTAACCTTCTGTTTAGAAGTGTGCTATTTAGCCGGAACTTGATCGGAACTTGGTCGGAAGTGCACCGGAACTTCCGGTCCGTTTTGACTGGAACTTCCGGTTGCGCTTCTGGAGCGGTCTGATGACCGTTGGAGCCAGGCTCAAGCGGAACTTCCGGCCTCTCACCGGAACTTCCGGTGAGGTCGCGGGGGCTATAACGGTTTAGTGCGAGGGGGGCCTATTTAAGGCACCCCTCTTCTTCCTCCCACTCTCTCTGGAATTTTTCTCTCTCCTCCATTAATGCTTGAGCTTCACCTCACTAGATCTCTGTCTCTAGCCACTCAAATGACCTGATCTTTTGAGAGGTGAGGGAGGTGACCTAGATCTACACTTCCACCAAAGAAGATTTGATTTCCCCCACCCATCCTTTGTGGATCTTGTTGCTCTTGGGTTTCTTGGAACCCTAGACGGTGTAGGGCATCCCCGGAGCTGAGGCATGTGTTGTAAAGCTTCGAGGTGTCGTTGAGGGCCTCCAATTGAGTTGTGGAGCTTCCCCCTCAACCTTGGTGTAAAGGTTTCGGTTGGCGCCTTCAAGGTCACCGGTTAGTGGATTGTGAGGCCTCCTTTGTGGGGGAGCTCACCGGAGAAGAAGGTGAGGCCTTTGTGGCGCTTGGGTGACCTTGTGTGGCCCCGACACCTCTCCAACGTAGACGTAGCTCCTTGGGAGTGAACTACGGGAATTACATCTCCATGTCTCCTCGCCGGTTACTTCGTTCCCTTCCTTTACTCTTTGCTATTTACTGTTCTTGTGGTTGGTGCTTGTTTTCTTGCATTTAGGTTGTCCACTTAGTTGCATCTCTAGATAACTTCCTTTCTCGTTAAGTCTAAAAGTGAGAAACAAATTAAAATTGGTAGACGCCTATTCACCCCCCCTCTAGTCGTATCAAGTCGGTACTTTCAACGTGCGAGCCGTGCCTCATGGGCAAGATGATCAAAACCCCGTCCTCCGGATTAATGGAGCGAGCAACAGACTTATTGGAAATCATACATACCGATGTATGCCGACCAATGAGTGTTTCGACGCGCGGTGGATATCGCTATTTTCTCACTTTTACTGATGACTTAAGTAGATATGGGTATATCTATTTAATGAAACATAAATCTGAAACATTTGAAAAGTTCAAAGAATTTCAGAACGAAGTGGAAAACCATCATAACAGGAAAATTAAATTTCTATGATCCGATCGTGTAGGTGAATATTTGAGTTATGATTTTCTCACGCATCTTAAAGCAAGCGGAATCGTTTCGCAACTCACGCCACCCGGAACACCACAACGCAATGGTTTGTCTGAACGCCGGAATCAAACTCTATTAGATATGGTGCGATCAATGATGTCTCTTATAGATTTGCCGTTATCATTTTGGGGTTTTGCATTAGAAACCGCTGCATTCACTTTAAATAGGGCACCATCTAAATCCGTTGAGACGACACCGTATGAACTATGGTTTGGTGCTCAACCTAAGTTGTCGTTTCTTAAAGTTTGGGGATGCGAATCTTACGTCAAGAAGTTGATGCCGGACAAGCTCGAACCCAAAGTGGAGAAATGTGTCTTCATAGGATACCCTAAGGAAACAATTGGGTATACCCTCTACCACAGATCCGAAGGCAAAGTGTTTGTTGCAAAGAACGGATCCTTTCTTGAGAAGGAGTTTCTCTCGAACTAAGTGAGTGGGAGGAAGGTAGAGCTAGACGAGGTTATTGAACCTTCTCTCGAGTTGGAGAGTAGCGCAACACCTGAAATTATTCCAGTGCCGTCTGCACCAACAAGAGAGGAAGCTAATGATGAGGATCATGAAACTTCAAACGATGCTAGTACTGAACTTCGCAGGTCGACAAGGTCACGTGCCACTCCTGATTGGTACGGCAACCCTGTCTTAACCGTCTTGTTGTTAGACAACAGTGAACCTGCGAATTACGAGGAAGCAATGATGAGCCCAGACTCTGAGAAATGGCTAGAGGCCATGAAATCCGAATTGGGATCCATGAGCGAAAACCAAGTATGGACTTTGGTGGACCCTCCTAGCGACCGTAAGGCCGTTGAGTGCAAATGGATTTTCAAGAAGAAAACGGACGCGGATGGTAATGTTACTGTCTATAAAGCTCGGCTTGTCGCAAAAGGGTTTCGGCAAGTTCAAGGTGTGGACTACGATGAGACTTTCTCTCCCGTAGTGATGTTTAAGTCCATTCGGATTTTATTAGCAATTGCTACATTTCATGATTATGAAATATGGCAGATGGATGTCAAGACTGCGTTCCTCAATGGAAACATTGATGAAGAGTTGTATATGATGCAGCCCGAAGGTTTTGTGGATCCTAAGGATGCTAATAAGGTGTGCAAACTTCAGCGTTCCATTTATGGACTGAAGCAATCATCTCGGAGTTGGAACCTTCGTTTTGATCAAGTGATCAAGAGTTTTGGATTTGTTCCAAATTGCTACGAAGCTTGTATCTATAAGAAAGTGAGTGGGAGCTCAGTGACATTTTTAGTACTATATGTGGATGACATATTGATTATTGGAAATGACATTGGTATGCTTAACGATGTGAAGAGTTATTTGAATAAATGTTTTTCAATGAAAGACCTAGGAGAAGCTGCTTATATATTAGGCATCAAAATCTATAGAGATAGACAAAGACGCCTAATATCTTTAAGCCAAAGTACATATCTAGACAAAGTTCTGAAAAGGTTCAGAATGGATAAAGCAAAGAAAGGTTCATTGCCCATGTTGTTAGGTAAGATATTGAGCAAGGCTCAGTGTCCAGCTATGGTAAAAGATAGAGATACTATGAGCAAAGTGCCATATGCCTCGGCCATAGGTTCTATCATGTATGCCATGCTATGTACTAGACCGGATGTGTCCAATGCTCTTAGTTTGACGAGCAGATACCAAAGTGATCCAGGAGTGGAACACTGGACAGCCGTAAAGAACATCCTAAAGTATTTAAATAGGACTAAAGAAATGTTCTTGGTCTATGGAGGTGATGAGCAGCTCGTCGTAAAAGGTTACGTCGACGCTAGTTTCGACACCGACCCGGATGATTCTAAATCTCAGACAGGATATGTTTATATTTTGAATGGTGGAGCTGTGAGCTGGAGAAGCTGCAAGCAAAGCGTGATCGCGGGATCTACAACATAAGCGGAATACATGGCTGCTTCAGAAGCGTCAAGTGAAGGAGTTTGGATCAGGAACTTCATCACTGAGGTTGGTGTGGTTCCAAGTGCCTTGGACCCACTGGAGATATTGTGCGATAACACTGGCGCCATAGCACTGGCTAAGGAACCAAGATATCATCCAAAGACCAAGCACATCAACCGCCATTTTCATATAGTTCGAGATTATATAGTAGACGGGGATTTGAAGATTAGCAAAGTACATACGGATCTGAATGTCGCAGATCCGTTGACTAAACCTCTTCCACGAGCAAAACATGATCAACACCTTAATGCCATGGGTGTTAGATTGTTTCCAGATGTAAACTAGATTATTGACTCTAGTGCAAGTGGGAGACTGTTGGAATTATGCCCTAGAGGTAATAATAAAGATGTTATTATTATAATTCTTGTTCATGATAAAGTTTATATTCCATGCTAGAATTGTATTAAGCGGAAACTTTGATACTTGTGTGGTTTATGAACAACACCGTGTCCCTAGTACGCCTCTATGGACTAGCTCATTGATTAATGATGGTTAAGATTTATTAACCATAGACATGAGTTGTTGATTAATAATGAGATCATGTCATTAGGAGAATGATATGATGGACAGACCCAAATTAAGCAGAGCAATTAGATCGTGTCATCGTGTTCATCTTTGCAAAGCTTTTTCCTATGTCAAGTATTGTATTCCTTAGACCATGAGATAATACAACTCCCTGGTATCGGAAGAAAGCTTTGAGGTCATCAAATGTCATCCTATGTGAGGGTGATCATAAAGGTGTCTCTCAGGTGATCGAAAAGTACTTGTTGGGTTGTATGTATCAAGATGGAATTTGTCCCTCCCGAGTCGGAGAGATATACTTCGGGCCCACTCGGTAATCGATATCAACACCACTTGCAAGCACGTGGTTAAGGAGTTAATCACAAAGTGATATCGGATTACGGAATGAGTAAAGTACTTGCTGTGAACAAAATTGAACTAGGTATGCCGATACCAACGATCGAATCTCGGGCAAGTAAAATATCGCGTGACGTAGATAATACATATATGGGATTAATTGAATCCTGGCATCGTGGTTCATCCGATATGATCATCGATGAATATGTGAGAGTCAATATGGGTTTCCAGATCCTGCTGTTGATTATTGATAGAAGATCATGTCTACATATTCTCGAACCCGTAGGGTCACACACTTAACGTGCATTGACGCTAGGATAGAATGGATAATTGGTTTATGAGTTTTTGTTTGGAGTCTCGGATGAGACCCAGGACATCACGAGAGGTTCCGGAATGGTCCGTAGAATAAGATTCATATAAAGGAAAGCAGTTTTTGGATTTCGGAATCGTTTCGGAGTTTATCGGTATTGTACCGAAAGGTTCTAGAGGGTTCCGGAGTGGGACCAACGTGGGCCCACTTGTCGGAGGCCTAAGTGGGCCCAAGGGGAAGTTCCCTGGCCACTTTGGGCCAGGGGCACAAGGCCCCTAAGGCCCAGCCGGCCAGCCCTAGGGGAAACCCTAAGGGAGTCTTCTAGAAGAGGGGGGAGAGGGTGACTTGCCGCCACTCCAGCCCTTGGGCCGCCGCCCTAGGGCTTGGAGGAGGGGTCAAGGGGGCCGGCCAGCCCCCTATATAAGGAGGGCAGGGGCGCAGCCTCCCCCACTCCAACCCTAGCCACTAACTGCTGCCCCTCCCCCCTCTCTCTCTCTCTCTCTCTCTCTCTCTCTCTTTCTCTCTCTCTCTCTCTCTCTCTCTCTCTCTCTCTCTCTCTCTCTCTCTCTCTCTCTCTCTCTCTCTCTCTCTCTCTCTCTCTCTCTCTCTCTCTCTCTCTCTCTCTCTCTCTCTCTCTCTCTCTCTCTCTCTCTCTCTCTCTCTCTCTCTCTCTCTCTCTCTCTCTCTCTCTCTCTCTCTCTCTCCGACTGCGCGTAGGCGAAGCCCTGCCGCAAAAACTCTCCACCATAAGCACCACGCCGTCGTGCTACAGATCAAATCTATCTCTCCACCATACTTGCTGGACCAAGGAAGGAGGAGACGTCGCTGCACCGTACGTGTGCATCTCTCGGAGGCGCCGCCACTTGCGGCGTAGGATCGGATCGGATCACGAGGAGGAGACGGCGAGTACGACTACGTCAACCACGTTCTGTTGAACGTTTCTGCTGTGCGATTTCTTCAAGGGTATGAAGATCTCATAAATCTCTCTCGTTGATTACATCTCCTAGATTAGATTTTGGCTTTCTTGTTCGCATCCGTAGAAAATTTTGATTTACTATGCTGCGAAACCCTTCACGATCAACAATTTTTGTAGGTATTTTAAAAGGATCTAATTCAGCACACGATGGTTCAACTAGTACCCTAGAAGTGGTAGTAGCTTCCCAAAATAGGAAACTAAGCGAGTTATCCATATTGAAATAAAATAAAGAACAAAAATAAACAATACTCACAGTAGAAATTTCCTTTACCAGTTCCACTCTTCAATAGCGCTCCACTCCATGGCAACGACGCCAAAAAATAGTCTTGATGACCCACAAGTATAGGGGGTGTATCGTAGTACTTTTGATAAATAAGGGTGTTGAACCCAACAAGGAGCAGAAGGTGTTGGCAAGTGGTTTCGATCGGGAATTCACTATAAATACTAGCAAACAGATTTTTAGGGGGTTTTGATAATGTAGATAAATAAAGTGTGAGTAAATAAAAGAAAATAATAATAATAATTGCAGCAAGTGGCCCAATCCTTCTTCAGCAAAGGACAAGCCGGTTTTGTTACTTAAGATGACCAAACGTTCTCGAGGACACATGGGAATATTATCAAGTGCTTTCGCTTCATGTAGTTGATTAATCTTATTTGGTTAGATACGTGTTGTGTGGGTGAACCTATGCTAATGTACTGACCTTACTTGGACTAATACATACTTGTGATTATACCCCTTGCAAGCATCCACAGGTACAAGAAAGTAATTAAGGTAGAAACCTAACCACACCATTAAACTCTGAGATCATACACTCCCTTATGCAATGGTTTCCTAACGGGGGTTTAGGTTTCTGTCACTCCGGCTACCCCACAATTAATAGTCAAATACACAATGCATTCCCCTAGGCCCATAAAGGTGAAGTATCATGTAGTCGACGTTCACATGATACCACTAGAAGAATAACACCACAACTTAAATATCAAACCATTGAATATTACTTCAACATAATTCCATTACTAACAACATGACTTCTCCCATGCCTCAAGAATTAAATGAACTACTCACGAGACATCATATGGATCAAGATCAGAGATTAAATAATGATAAGTAACAATTTTAACATGAACAATAATCCAAAGGTTCCACTCAATAGCATCAACTACAACAAGTAATCAACACCGGGAAAGTTTCCCCTAAGAACTATGCAAGATTCAAGCCAATTGTTACAGTGGTACAGAGTGGTGGTGATAATGCTGGTGGAGATGATGGTGAGGATGATGATGATGATCCCGACGAAGTCTATCTTGATGACGGTGTTAATGGAAACAATCTCCCCTCTCCTAGAAGGAATTTCCCCGGCAGATTTCTGCCTGCCGGAGAGCTCTTTCTCTCTCTGTAGTTTCCGCCCCGTAGAGGCGGCGGAATGGTCGCTCCCCGAGTCTTAGGGTTTCAGGGGGGTATATACGCCAAAGGGCAATGCCAGAGGTGGGCCAGGGTGGCCACACCACCTGGTGGCGCGGCCTGGGGGACCCGCGCCAGGGGGTGGTGTGGGCCCCTGTGGCCCATCTCCACTCCTCCTTCTGGATTCCTTCGTCTTTTGGGAAATAGGAACTTCCTATAATTTCTGGGATTTTTTGATCTTCGCGAATATTGCATCTGGACAACATTTTTTTACATCAGAATCCCGACTCTCGCATTTCATCCTCCAAAAGTCATCAAACATGCAAAATAGATGAAATAACATAAGTATCATCTCTTAATATGAAATATAATATAAAATAGTGATGCAAAATGGACGTATCAGGGAGCTAGCGGGTCTTGGCCCTCGACGTCAGCGGCTCTCGGGCGACGGCGGTTGCAGGTCCATGGCGGCGCGGGCTCGGTCCCAACAGGAGAGACGGCTCAGCTTTGCACCGATGGTGGCATCGGCAGTGGGGTGCAGGCTCGGGGAAAAAGCGGCCACCGACGGCGCATCATGGAAGATGCTCCGCAGGATCTGGGTCTGATCTGGCCAGGGGAGCTAGATATTGGCTCGATCTAGGCCTGGTGGGATTTAGCCACCATAGGTGGTGGTGGCACCTCAGGGATGGGAACGAACAGAGGTAGGCCAGGCGGGCCTACCTTCGGTTGCCACCACGTGCGGCGTGGAGGTTACCGTGCCCGTCTCACTTGTACGCTTAATGCCGGTCACCTTCATACCTCGTATGTACCATGGCTGATGTGGTGTATATCTATTGATGGTCTGAATCTAGACACCGAGCAGTGGCCATGTCGTTGTGCTCATAGGTGCTTCCTGCATTGTGGGTGCGAGTGTGTTCCTCAGACCGACGATGGTCCGACATGCTCGGGTGAGATCGATGGCGAGGAGTTGCTGAAATGGATCGTATGGGCACCTAGAGGTGGGGTGAATAGGTGCTACTCCAAATTTTAATTCTTTTTCAGATTTTAGGCTTGACAGAAAGGTAAATTCTCTAGATATGAAACTACAACGAATTTCCCTATATGCAAACCTATCTACTAAGTGAGTAAAGGCGAGTAACAAAGTAACCATAGTGGAGCACGCCGAGACACATGATTTGTTTGACCGCGGTTACTTCCTTGTTAACGGAAGTACATCTGCGTTGGAGGGGTGGGCGGTACTAAGACCACCACGCCACAATAGGCTTCACCCTGTTCTCCAATGGATCTTGCCATCAAAGGCCTGGTCTACCTTTCCATTGTTTGGTACCCTTCAAAGAGGGAACCGGTGCGTTTACAACACTAGTGGGGCACACATCCACAACTGAATTGGAGGCTCCTGTGAAGCCAACAAGCTGCCACAAGAACAATTTAATCAATAACCGAAAATGATATCTAGGTATTTGTGACGCGGCTCAGTTATATAGAGCTTCGTTGGGAGACCCCAAGAGGAAGGTATGATGAGCACAACGAAAGATTTTCCCTCAGTTATGAAACCAAGGTTATCGAACCAGTAGGAGCAAGGAAATGATACGCCCAATTTGCATCACCATTCTATATCATAATTTACCTCTATTCATTGATATTTGTCTTATTATGAGGTATTACTTATGGCTTTTCATCTGTTTATGCATGTTGGATGATTCTTGGAGGATGGACTACCGGAGTCCGGATTCTGATGGAAAAGACGGCGTTTTGATGCAATTTCGCGAAGATCAGAAATATACCAGAAGAATATGGAAACATATTATTTTACCTGAGGACGAAGGAAGCCAGAAGGAGGAGCGAAGGGGGGCCACAGGGGGCCCACACCCCCTAGGCACTGGCCCACCTGAGGCCGCGCCTAGGGCTGGTGTGGCCCACCTGCTTGGCCTCCGACTCTCCCCCTTCGCCTATAACTTCCCTTCGGAACCCTAAGCCTCAGGGAGCGACCACAGATAGATTTCCGCCGCCTCTGGGGCGGAAAACACCGAGAGAGAAAGATCTCTCCGCCAGACAGATTTCTGCCAGGGGAATTCCTTATCGGAGAGGGGAGACCGTCGCCATCAACACCACCATCAAGCTAGGCTTCATCGGGATCATCATCATCATCCAGACCATCATCTCCACCAGCACCATCATCACCACTCCGTCCCGCTGTAACAATTGTGTTGGATATTGCTTAGTTCATTAGGGGAAACCTTCCCGGTGTTAATTACTATTGTAGTTGATGCTTATGAGTGGAACCATTGGATTACTGTTTATGTTCAGATTGTTATCCATTACCATATCATCTTTGATCTTGATCCATATGATGTCTTGTGAGTAGTTCGTTGTGTTCTTGAGGACATGGGAGAAGTCATGTTGTTAGTAGTGAATCTGTGATGAGTTATTATTCAATGGTTTAGTATTTAAGTTGTGGTGCTATTCTTATGTGGTGTCATGTGAACGTCGACTACATGACACTTCACCATTTATGGGCCTAGGGGGATGCATTGTGTATTTGGCTACTAATTGCGGGGTTTACAAAGTGACATAAACCTGAACCCCCGTTAGGACACCTTTGCACAAGGGAGTGTAGGATCTCAGAGTTTAAGTCTGTGGTTAGATTTATATCTTAATTACTTTCCTGCAGTTACGGATGTTTGCAGGGGGTTTAATCACAAATATGTATTAGTCCTAGGAAGGGCCGTATGTTAGCACAGGTTCACCCACATCACACTTATGAACACCAGAGAAGAGTACTCAGCTATTTGCAGCGAAAGCACTTGACAGAATTTCCATGTGTCCTCGAGAACGTTTGGTCCTTATAAGTATTTCCACCGGCTTGTCCTTTGCTAAGAAAGGATTGGGACACTTACTCCGTTTGTTCGTTACTTCTGTTACTTGCTCTTTGTTTTGTTGCCTTGTCAGAAAACCATTAAAAATCCGTTTGCTAAGTATTCACAAGGATTTCCTGCTCCATACCACTGTTCAACACCTTCTGCTCCTCGTTGGGATCGACACTCCTATTTATCGAAAGAACTAAGATACACCCCCTATACTTGTGGGTTATCAAGACTATTTCCTGGCGCCATTGCCGGGGAGTGATGTTGGGGATATGCTATATGGGTATCCTCATAGCATGTCACTTATCCGGATAACCCGGGTGGCCCATAGTTGGTAGCATGGCCTATGGCCTGCTGGGCGGCCCAGTTAGATGGATCCAGAAGGGAGGCCCATGCCGGATAAAGGAAGGCTACGGTGGAGTCACCAGCGTACCCGGAGCCTTGGAGTGCAAGATACACAAGACTAGTAATAGACGGTGTAGGACTCTGTAACCTGTCCGGCTAGGACTTTTCCCTGTAACCCTAGGACCTGGCGACTATATAAGTCGGGCCTATGGGAGCCTTTAGGGAACGATCTCAGACAACCTAGTGTCGACTACAACGCACCTCGCACAGCGAACCAATCCCTATAACTCGACGTATTGCCCTTATAGTGATTTATAGCAGGAGTAGGATTCCGCCACCGTCGTGGGATCTGAACCTGGGTAAGCTGTGTTACCTCGTACCCGTCAACCATCCACCTTCCCCCACGTATCTAAACACGCACTGTGAGGACCCCTCCATGGCGTACTCGTCGGCAATACCACGACAGTTGGCGCCCACCGTGGGACAAGAGGCGCTTCAGGCTCTTCAGCTGGCGAGGACCAAAATCTTCGCGGGAATCGGCGAAACCGTGGCCATCGGTCGTGTTCTCTTCTCCAGCAACGTTCCGATCATCCCTCCGGACGAGTTCTGGATCCCGGCGAAGACAAACCCTACGCGGTGTTCGATCGTTCCTATTGGAGACATCCACCTCTTCATCGGCGAAACCCACTTGGGCACTAGTTCCCTGGGAGTCGGAGGAGCATCCAGGCCCGCACGGACCGCCTACGGGCAGGATACGTTCGCGGAAGGATCAATGTCGGATCTCTCTTCGGAGTTTGCCGTCAAAGATCGAAAAAATTCAAGGCCCACCCAAACCGCCCCTGTGCAGGATATAAAGGTGGAAGATCACTGCAAATCCGCCGGCTTCGCCCGTGCGTCTAGACAACAGAGATCCAAGTTCGTCAGCGTGGTTACCATCTTCATAGAGAAGGCGAAAACCCCCGCGATTACCTGGCCAGGTGGCTCCATATACGAGCCGATCTGGCCCACTACCCCGATGATAACGCTTTGTATCACTTCTTGGAAGGACTGAACCGTGGCACGCTTCTCCGACATTCTTTAAGACGGCAGCAGGAAACAGGGCGTCTTACCCTCGAAGAGATGGTGAGCACCGTCAACAACTATGCGGAAGCTGACGCAGCAGCCCAGATGGCGCTTGCGCTCAGGGACGGAGAACCTCTAATTCAGCAACCGCCACCACTGCCTCCCGCCGCCATCGTCGCAGCAGCACCACCACCTCCAGTCATCGTCGAGGCTGTTTCACCTCCACCGCCCGTCATAGAGGAAGTCCTGGCACCCTTCGACTCTGTCATTGACGCGCTCTATGCTGATTTCAGTGCAGATTCAGAGGAGATAGATTTCAGTCCAGAAGAGCTAGACTCCGCTATGCAGGAGATGGTGGAGGAGTACTCGCGCGACGAGCAAGCCAACAATGTCGTCACGTCTCGTGGGGTGTTCATCACCATTGGGACGGCGATGGATGAAGATCAACCCGGACGAGCTCCGCCTACAGCGCTGGAAAAGGGGAAGGGGCCACTCATTGCTGTTGACGATGATCGCGCAAAGGTCATGCCTCCTCCGCCTAACCCAGTGCAGCAGCCGCAGGAACTCGGCATCGGCCCGAGCAACAATAACACTGCAAACTTGCCGCCTCCAGCATCTACGTCTGCAGAAGCCCAAGTTACTCCAGCTGATAGACTGATGTACGGCAATCTCTTCATCGAGCCACTGACCGTTGCTCATATCTGGAACGTGACCCAGCTTGACGAGAAGCGCCAGCAGCTGCTGGAGGAAGCGCAAGCCATCGCGGAGCAAGGCGCTAAGCTAGATCGAGATCTGGTCAACACGCAGAAGTCCATAGAGAAAGCTAGAGCAATGGAGGCCGAGTACAAGACTTTACTACAACAGCAGAAGGCTAAGAAAGCTCCGGCTCGCGTCATCAACGATCTTGGTGTGCGGCGTAACCTAGGATGGGCCCCCTCGAAGCCGGCACAAGCCAAGCCATACATTGACAGTGAAGGCAAGCAGGTGATGCCCACCCCACTCCTTAACCTCGCCGTCGCCAAGACCCTTATGGAGCATGATAGATCGCCTGAGGCAGTGGAACATGTCTATGACCTAGTGGCCAAGGCGGTGAAGCAGCAGGAAAAGGCTACCTCTCAGAGGCTTGATTCTGACCCAGCGCTTTGCCAGTCTAGCCAGTACAAGCCGCCAAGGGACAGATCTCCTCTTCATGTCGGGTCCCAGACGGGTTCATCAGCACGAAGACGGAGGGACGCGTGCAACAGGAAGGATGCCATCCCCATATCCTCCGACCACAGAGAAAAGGCCCGACCTCGTCGCCCGTCGCCACCGCCCTGATCTCCCCGACATCGCGAAGATTACAAGGCTCACCATCATACGGATATGCCCCCACCAAAGTAGTGTGGCATCGTCATCCGCGACAACACGGAGCAGACCCGTCATGACGGAGAGCGCAACCACGGGCGCAAGAGCATGTCACACCACGACCCTCCACATCCGACAAGCAACCGTGACAGGCGTGAGGCGTCGCAGGAGGGTAACAACAAGAAGGCTAACCCACCGCCACCTCCGCCTCCGTCACCACCAAGCGGTCACCATGGCGGAGGAGGCCCGTGTCGTTCACGCAGCCCATCCCCTTTTGACAAGAAGAAGAAGAACCCGGAGCCGTACGATGCACGTTCGCGGATCGATAAGATCCACGAGGCCCGGGAAGGACCATACCTGGGACCACGTTGCTTTGGACCTGCAATACGGTCCGCAACTTACGCCAAAGCTTTCCGGATTGACAAGACCATCAAGCCCTATGACGGCACCGCCAAGCCAGCCACATGGTTGCAGGACTACGGCAACGCGGTGGAGATTGCCGGAGGCAACCCCAACGTCGCCGTCAAGTACCTCCCATTAATGTTGGCGGGCACGGCCCGTCAATGGATCGACGACTTGCCGGAGAAATCTATCTACAACTGGCTGGACATGCAAGAAGCATTCACCAAGAACTTTGAGGGTACATACAAGCGTCCCTGCACTGTGGGCGATCTACAGTGGTGCGTGCAAGAGAAAGACAAGACATCTCGCGCCTACCTCTCATTGGCTGGACATGAAGAATTCCTGTGCAGGAGTGCACGCTCAGACCGCCATGGCCGCCTTCATCGACGGGTTGTAAAGGGGCACGTTGCTCCAGCATAAGCTGAAGCACTTGCAGGACAATCACCAGCTTGACTTGAACCAGATGATTCAGTTAGCTAGTGAGGTCGCAGCTGCCGACGACAATGCTCGCGGCTCCTTGCCGGCAGTAGCCATTCCAACTCAAGCTCGGAGGAACAGCAGTACAAAACGGAAAACCGCTCCAGAAGAAAAGCAATCTACCGACATGGTTGCTATGACTTTTGCAGGACGAGGAGAAGGCGGACAACGTGGCCGAGGAAGGGGAGCTGGTCGTGGGCAGCAACGAGGAAGTGAAACTACCTCGGCGCCGCTCCGCGTTCCCCAAACCTACGAGGAGAACCGCGATATTCCGTGCCTCGTACACCTCGATGCCAACGGCAAGGCCACCCATACCAATCGACACTGCAAGTTCGTCAATGACCTCGAGGAAGACCCGGAGTCCGGCTACAAGCGACGCCGGAAGAACAGACCGCGAGGCAAGGGCAAGGGGAAGAAGAAGGAGGAGGAGTCCAAGGATTCAAGTGACATGGACGAAGACGTTGACCCCAAGCACGCCGCCAAGAGCGACGACAAGGGCAATAACCCCTTCGCAAAGAAGGCTCCAGTCTACCACACTTTCCTTGGCACCCCACCGTCCGACAACAGAAGACCTCTCTGAGGATCCTGATGGCCACTCTCCCCCCTAGTTCCCCAGTACCTGCGCTGGTCGGAGGTTCCAATAACTTGGGACAGGACGGACCACCCAGACCTTATACCTACGGAGAACCAGTACGCCATGGTCATCAACCCCTTGATTGACGGCGTGGAGTTCACCAAGTGTATGGTGGATAGTGGAAGCAGCATCAACATCATGTACCAGGATACACTACAGAAGATGAACTTGACGGAGGCAAACCTAAGGCAGACCAACACCATCTTCCACGGCGTAGTTCCTGGTCGGGAGGCCCGATCCCTTGGGTGCATTACACTTCAGGTCGCCTTTGGCGATGTTAATAATTACCGCCAAGAGCGCATGACCTTCGAGTTGGTCCCCTTCAAGAGCGTGTACCATGTCATATTCGCCCGCGACATATTCCACACGTTCATGGCAAAGCCATGCTTCGTCTACAACAAACTCAAGATACCTGGACCAAACGGTATCATCACCGTATCCGGAAGCTTTACCAAGGCAAGGGACTGCGAGATCAATGAAGAAGCTATTGCAGAAGCTGTCCTCTACAACGAAGAATTCAAAGAGATCCAGAGCAAGGTCGATGACTCAGAGATGCCCGCGTCGAAGAAGCAGATCTCCGACTCCGCTCCTACGTTCAAGGCTGCCATCGAGACCAAGCCGGTGGAACTTGTGGTGGGCGATGACTCCAAGGTCACCGCCATTGGGACGAACCTGGATCCCAAATAGGAAAGCGCGCTCGTCGAGTTCCTCCGTGAGAATAAGGACATCTTTGCCTGGCAACCTGCTGACATGAAAGGTGTACCTAGGGAACTTGCCGAGCACAGCTTAAACATTGATCCAAAATGTAAACCAGTGAAACAAGCTCTATGACGCTTTGGAGATGAGAAGAGACGCGCCATTGGCAAAGAGATAGCTAGGTTACTTAAAGCTAGATTTATCCGAGAAGTCCTTCACACCCGATGGGTGGCCAATCCTGTACTTGTCCCCAAAAAGGGAACCAATGAATTAAGAATGTGTGTTGATTACACCGGCTTAAACAAAGCATTTCCCAAAGATCTGTTTGCTTTGCCTCGCATTGACCAAGTCATTGACTCGGTGGCTGGCTCGGAGCTTTTGTGTTTTCTCGATACATACTCAGGATACCACCAGATCAAGATGAGGAAGTCGGACCAATTGGCCACTTCGTTCACTACACCCTACGACACGTTTTGCTATGTCACGATGCCCTTTGGGCTAAAAAATGCAGGTGCTACGTACCAGCGGACAATGCAAAGTTGCCTCCACGACCAAATTGGTCGGAATGTTCACGCCTATGTGGACGATATCGCGGTGATGTCTAAAAATTCAAACGAATTAATCTCCGACTTAAAAGAAACCTTTGATAATCTCCGGAAATACAACATGATGCTTAACCCTAAGAAGTGTGTCTTCGGGGTCCCAGCCGGCAAATTGTTGGGTTTCATCGTTTCCCAACGCGGAATCAAGGTCAACCCGGAGAAAATCAAGGCCATCTTAAACATAAACCGTCCGACATGTGTGGCATCCCGCAAAACCACTACTAGAAAATCGCGGTGTTTTTGGTGCATTGCATCATCATGACCGCATGCTCATGTCATCATACCACATTGCATTTGAGCATCGTCATGTCATCTTGCATTTGTTTGCGCAAAACAATTTCCGAAAAACATATTTTGTTTTCTAAACGCCCCGTCTTGATTTCAAATTAAAACCCGGGTCTCCGGATATTTTATTTGTCTACAACATAGTTGCAACTGTTTTAATTTGAACAAAGCAAAATAAATATATTATAATATAAAAACCCTATTTTATAAACCCCGGAGGAGACCGCCGCCCGCCAGGCCCAATGGCCCAGCTAGCAGCAGTCTACAACTTCGACAGGCCCAAAAACCCAACCCTAGACCAACCTTTTTCTACCTACATCTAATCCTACCCAGCCCCTCCACATCATCCCCACCAATCCCCTCCCTCCACCTCACCGTTCCCTCCACCTCATCCTCCACTCAGCCACCTCACCAATCCCAGCCGCACCCACTCCCCACCTCCTTCTCCCTGCCCCTGGGCCCCACCCGCACTGGTCAGCCCCTCCCCTGCTTCGAACCTCCCCCACCACCGCTCCTCTCTCCCTGCTCCCTCTCCCTCCCTGGCCAGCCCCGCCTGGACCCCACCTCGCGACCCACCAACTCCCCGACCCCGCTCGCCCCGCACCTCTCCTCCTCTCCCCTCCGCTCTGCTCGCAGCCGCCGGTGGCCTCGCTCCCCACCGCCAGCAGCCTCCACCCCGTCCTCCTGACCGCGGCCGTCCCCCTCCTCCTCTCGCCACCACCCCCTCTCCCTAGCGCCCGATGCTCCTCCCGCCTGCACCGGCCCGGCCCGACCCGGAGCTCACCGGCCCCTGCGCGTCTTCGCCCCTCGCCGTCGTCCCTCGCTCCTCCTCGTCTCCCTCCCCGCCTCGCCGGCCCCACGCTCGAGCGCCGCCATCCCCTCTTCCTTCCGCGGGCCGAGCCGCGTCGCCGCCGCCGTGCTCGGCTCC
Source organism: Avena sativa (assembly GCA_916181665.1). NCBI lineage: Eukaryota > Viridiplantae > Streptophyta > Magnoliopsida > Poales > Poaceae > Avena > Avena sativa. The sequence goes on from OV702280.1 coordinate 435,904,639, forward strand.
GGCCGGCCTCGCTCGCCCGCCTCCTCTCCGGCCTCCCTCCGCCGCCCTCTCCCCTGCAGGCTTCCTCTGCCCGGAGCGCCGCCGCTCTCCTCCGCAGGCCGCCAACCGCCCCGCCGTTCGCCGCTCCTCCCGCACCCCCCGGACGGACCGCCCCGTCGCCGTCTGTCTCGCCTTCCCTGCTTCTCCTACCTCCAGCCCCCGCGCTCCTGGATCAAGGCTAGCCCGGAGTCCCCCGAGCTCATGCAGATCCTCCTCCGCCGCATCAAGCAACCGCTCGTCCGCCTCCGGGTCTCGCTCTCGGGCGCCGGGTTCGTCTTCTCCGAGCCCGCTGCTGGCCTGGTCCCCTGTGCACGAGCCCTTTTTTTTCCAATTTCAGTTGTTGTGCCGAGTTGTACCTGATTACGTGTTCTGGAGATACAAAGTTGATGTGATGGATACCGTGGTGTCGTTCTCGGTGATGTTACCTTGGTGTGTGAAGATGTTGAGATTGTTGATCGAGGCCGCCCGACAACCGAATACGTCGAACCCCGGGTGCGCCGACCACCGAAAGCCGGATTCCAAGGCCTTCAACACGGAACGTCGAGTTCTCCTTCTCGGATTCAAGACCGGTCCATCGGCACGCCAAGTACTTCCCTCGGACGCCAAAACCCGAACCTGAAGAATGCCAAGATCGCCACGAGGACGACAAGTTCTTCTTCCCGAACACCAAGACCGACCCAATACGAGGTCCCGACAAGATCTTCGTGACGACAAGATCGGCACCGACCATGGGCGGATCCGATGTGCCCCCGACGCCAACCAAGTCCTTCTTCCCGGAACGCCAAGCTCTTCTTCTAGCAACCGACCTTCGAAGACCGATCCCGTCGAACCCTGAACCCTAAGACCGAACCCCGAACCCCTCGGAACCAAGATCGTCGAACCCATGTGTGACCCCTTTCCAAGCCCTTATTTTCATTAAATAATATATACCTTGTTGCATATTAAATTGCCATACTCGCATGCATATTGGTGTGGTTTGGGGGCCTTATGCCGATTCACCTTATAATTAAATATGGGATCCATATGCGGGCAAATCTAGTCGTATATTGGTCCCATTTAAATTGGTGTAGCAAACCGGTGCTATCTTTTGCCATGTTAAGACAACATTTAAATTGCGGGGTATCTAAATAACTTGAACCGTTTAATTAATTGTCGGGACCCCGGTTCCGCTTAATATGATCTAATTGCATTGCACCTTTGCCATGCCATACATCATACATGCATCATGCCGATATTTTGCCGTAGTATTAAATAGTGCATCCGGTGTTTATTCTAGTGTTTTGGTTCTTCGCGGATAATGCCGTTGAGTTGATGAGAGTGACGACCCGATCTTCGGTTGAACCTTCGGCAATGTTTTCAGGCGAGCACCTCCCCCTTTCTACCTATCTTACTTTTATAGTATTTATTCCCTCCTGTTGATCTATTGCTATCTGTGTTGCGATGCTCTAGTTTTCGTACCCGGAACATCCCTTGCAGCCTCATATTGCCTTGGACACATCCTATTACCTGTTGTATGGTAGATAATTGGACTTGCGCGTCGTAGTCGCTTGCTCAAGTGCTGTTGTGTGTCGACAAGTACCACAGTTGTTGGAGTCTTGCCGCATGTTTAAGGTTGGAGATGATCATGGCTTTAATTATCGTTTACTTTAATTACTGTTTAATAACTAAAATTGAAGTAGGTAAATGCAGAGGCACCGGTGGGTGATAGATAATATTTGGTTTCCGACCGCTCACTGGTGTCCCGTAGGACCCCGAGTTCTTGACACCTGTTCCGAGATCGAGCGCGCTAACCACATGTGGGATGTATGGGCACCCCCATCGATTTAGTACCTGATTCCAAGTACTGTACTGGGGGCCACAATTAGTTTGGGGCTTTATTACTATTCTGTACTTATGCCATGCTTTACTGCTTTATTTACGATTGTGCGAGGAGCACCTGTACTGTTTAGGATCGTGACCCGTTTTCGCTGTATCGACAAGCCCGAGAGTTTCGGGTTCCCAGTCGTTTACAGCCGGCTACACAAACCCTGAGTCCGTCTCGGAGCCCGGCCGACTTCGTTGCGGGTGTACTTAGTGGGGTGGCCCCCCGTGCTTGCTTTGGGTCTGGGAAACGTCGTGTCCGAAACCCCGTCGACATACCGTTGGGTGTATGTTTTGTGATCTTGTACCTACCTGATCCGACAACAAGGGTGTAGGTGCGTGTGGAAACTTTGGTGCACCCCTGCAGGGTTAAATCTTTTCGAGAAGCCGTGTCCGCGGTTATGGACGACTTGGAGCACAGGTCTCGATCATAGACAACTATAACTAAAGTTTACTATTATAAATTGACTTGTATCCGATATGACTAGTAATCAGCTCCACTACAACGGAATGGCTAAATAAAAGTACCAACAACTGCTGGGTATTGGGGTTATCTCATGCTAATTGTATCTGACTAGTAAGTGTTGCAACTATAACGGAATGGTTAACTAAAAGTGCCCACTGCTTATTCTATCAGGATGACTATCTATACCTGACTAGTAATTGCTGCAACGATAACTGAATCAATAAAACTGCCAACGGTGTGAGTTCCTCGGTTGACTTCCTCGTTTGGTCTCGAGGGGGAAACACCAGGATGGGTATGTTTGGTGGTAGTATCAGGTTGGTTCCGAATAGGTCTTTCTTACCCCTCTCTGATATCCGCTAGTTGTATCGAGTCTCTATAGGTTGTTTAGTGCATGCTGCCGCTGCCGCTGCCGCTCAGTCCACCATACCTATGTAGGCGAGGACCGCCGAATTCTAGCCTCGCCGTGTACTGGCCTCAGTACTGACCGCTCTCTCTTTTTCCTTTGCCCTTTGTCGGCACCCCTTTTGTTTAAGCAGGTTTTGAGATCGACGTCGTTAGCAGGGTTACCCTTCCGGCTTGGCCTGGGCAGGGTTATGGACGCCATTGGTTATTCTTCAGGGCTCTTAGTCCCATTTGCATCTTGTCCGTAGTCGGACGCTCTATCGTTTTCAAGGTGATTTGGATCTTTGTTCTGTATATCTGTATTCTTGACTCATGGAGTCGTGTTGTATATATATCTGTTCTGTGGGTCCCATTGAGGACTGTTGTGTAATGTTATTACTTCGTTTTCCACCCGCACGCAAGTGCCTGGTGGGCACCTTTGAATCGTTTCTATGCGGGTTTGGCGGGAAGCGCTGAAACTTGCATAGGGCCGATTTTGAGGGTGTTACAACATGCCTAAAGGACATTCAACGACTAACAGGTTGTGATGCAGCAGTTAGTCGGTTCGTCAGCCGACTTGGAGAGAAGGCTCTGCCGCTGTACAAGTTGCTGAAGAAGGCAGACAAATTCACATGGACGGACGAAGCAGATGCATCATTGAAGCAGCTCAAGGAGATTCTTTCCTCAGCGTCCATCCTTGCAGCACCCGAACCTGGAGAACCCCTGTTAATCTACATGGCGGCAACCAACCGGGTAATCAGCATCGTCGTCGTGGTAGAGCGGAACGAACCAGGCTATGAGCATGGAGTTCAACGACCAGTTTACTATGTGAGCGAGGTCTTGACGGAGTCCAAGCAGCGTTACCCGCACTACCAGAAGATAGCTTATGGAGTATTCCTTGCTTATCGGAAGGTGAGGCATTACTTTCAGGAGCACCCAATCACAGTGGTGAGCAAGACTCCACTATCCGACATTATCAATAACAGCGACGCTACAGGAAGGGTCGAGAAGTGGGGCATTGAACTTGCCTCCTTCGAGATCACCTACAAGAGATGCGACGCTATCAAGTCACAAGCCTTGGCGGACTTTGTTGCAGATTGTACGGAGATGCCAGATGCTACTCCGTTGCTGGAACCAGAGTACTGGGTGATGCACTTTGACGGATCAAAGTTGCTCAACGGCTCGGGGGCTGGTGTATTTCTACAGTCACCAACAGGAGACAAGCTACACTAAGTTCTACAAATCCACTTCGAGGCTACAAACAACATGGCGGAGTATGAAGCACTCATTCATGGATTACGCGTAGCCAAGGATATTGGCATCAAGCGCATAGTTTGCTGTGGAGATTCCGACTTGGTTGCCCAGCAGGTGGCTGGCACCTGGAATGCGCGGAACCCTATGATGGCGGCATATCGAGAAGAAGTGGATGAGATATCCAAGAGCTTCTTGGGCTACGAAGTCAAGTATGTACCTAGGGAACAAAACGAGGCGGCTGATCTGCTGTCTAAGCTTGGATCAGGGCGCAAGCAAATTCCGCCAGGAGTTTTCCTAGAGCACCTGCGCACACCATCTGTGAAGGGAGCCGACATCGACAACCCGGATAGAGCTGAATCTTTCGTCAACATGGTGACTAAGGTGACTCTTAAGTAGCAGGAAATAACAACCATTGTTTTCCACCTTAAGTTACATCAATAAGTTTTTTCCGCACATGCACCAAAGGTGAAACAAGTAATACAAAGTTGTTCTTCATTCCTTTGGCACAGGTGACTTGGAGGCAGCATCGTCACCAGCCGGAGAGCCACCCTCGAAGTCGGCGTTGTGGTGGGACTCGGAAGAATCTTGGTTGCCGCTATCGATGGTGTTCATGGGCACGAAGACGTCGATGTCCACCAACTCGGCAACTCTAGTGTCATAGCCCGTGAGTGACGACAAGATGGCTTCATGATTAATCTCTTTACCATCATCGTCGACGTCGGGGATGCGAGAGGTCACCGTGTCGATGTCGGCACCTTCATAGTGTGCCTTCACCATTGACAGCGCCATCCTCGTGCCAGCCCGTGCACACGAAGCTTTCCAGCTTGTGATACGCTCGGGGGCTCGGCGTAGAATCTCCGAGTACTTCGCCACGGAGTCCGATGCCTTGATGTGTATCGGGAGGGGCTTGGCAATCTCCTTGGCTTGGGTGATGGAAGTGTTGATGAAGTTGCCGGCAAGAACCATGCATTACTTGGCCGGAGGAGGTGATCGGGTTAAACCCATTGGAGCTGAAAATTCCGACAAGGAGCGCATGAGTTCAATAAATCAAAGTATCCAGACTGCAGAAATCCAAGACGGAGAAAACTTACTGAAGATGCTGGCCTCAGATTGCCAGAGGGTGTCCGCCAAGGATTGTTTCTCTTGTTGGAGGAGCTTGTACGCCTCGCTATGGCGGTGATTTTTCTCATCGGCTGCTCGCTTCTGATCTTTTAAGATCGCGATCTCCTCCTTCAAGCGGTTGATTTCCTCGGTGGCGGAGTCCTGCAAGGCCTTCATCGACTCCTCATGCATTTTCAGCATCTCCTTCCTCTCCTGCTTAAGAATCTTGTTTTTGCTATCCAGCTCTTGAATGTGCTTGGATTGCTCGACAATATTCTTAGCCTTGGCGATGGTTTCTGCATGTGAGAGAAAGAAAAGTACACAGTGAGTACTCGGAGAATATAGGCACAAAACCAAGTCGGAATGCACATTAGAGAATAGACGCTTGCTCTTGGTGATTTGTTCCTTCAAGAAGGCAGTTTTACTGTAGGGGTCTCAACCTAATAAGGTAGATTCCTCATGTGTTTACAATGCTAGTCCCTGGATCAATAGCTAGCATCCACAGTTAAGATGTAATATCTGAAGGGTTTCGCGGCATAGTAAATCAAAATTTTCTACGGATGCGAACAGAGGGAAAGCCAAGATCTAATCTAGGAGATGCAATCAACGAGAGAGATTGGATTAGATCTTCATACCCTTGAAGATTCGCACAGCGGAACGTTCGTCGGAACGTGGGTGATGTAGTCGTACTCGCTTCTCCTCCTCGCGATCCGATCCGATCTAGCACCACAAGTGGCGGTGCCTCCGTGAGATGCACACGTGCAGCACCTCGACGTCTCCTCCTTCCTCGGACCAGCAAGTATGGTGGAGAGATAGATTGGATCTACAACACGACGGCGTGGTGTATATGGTGGAGAATTTCTGCAGCAGGGCTTCGCCTACAAACAGTCGGGAGGGAGAGAGGAAAGCTAGCAAGGCGGCTAGGGTTTGGAGGAGAGGTGTAGGGGGTTGGTGCGCCCCCACCCCTCTTTATATAGAGGGGGGGGGGGGGCGCAGCCCTAGCCCCTCCCCCAAGCCCAAAGGATAAGGAGTGGGGGGCATGGACTCTCCCCTCTTCTAGAAACCCTATCTCTAGTTTAAAAGATTTAAACTCTCTAGGATCGGCTGGGCCCTATGGGGCCTTGTGCCCCTGGCCCAAAGCGGCCAGGACACTCCCTCATAGGCCCATGCCCCCTCCCGGAAGGTGGGGCCACGTTGGTCCCCTTCTGGAAGGTTCTAGAAGCTTCCGGTACAATACCGATTAACCCGGAACAATTCCGAACTCCAAAAACTGCACTGCCTTATATGAATCTTATTCTCCGGACCATTCCGGAACCTCTCGTGATGTCCCGGATCCCATCCGAGACTCCGAACAAAAATTCATAAACCAATTATCCAATCTATCCTAGCGTCGAGATACGTTAAGTGTGTGACCCTGCGGGTTCGAGAATATGCAGACATGATCTTCTATCAATAATCAACAGCGGGGTCTGGGCACCCATATTGACTCCCACACATTCATCGATGATCATATTGGATGAACCACGATGCCAGGATTCAATCAATCCCATATATATATTCCCTTCGTCTCGCGATATTTTACTTGCCCGAGATTCGATCGTCGGTACCGTCATACCTAGTTCAATCTCGTTCACAGCAAGTACTTTACTCGTTCCGTAATCCGATATCACTTTGTGATTAACTCCTTAACCACATGCTTGCAAGCGGTGTTGATATCGATTACCGAGTGGGCCCGAAGTATATCTCTCCGACTTGGGAGGGACAAATTCCATCTCGATACATACAACCCAACAGATACTTTCCGATCACCTGAGAGACACCTTTATGATCACCCTCTCATAGGATGACGTTTGATGACCTCAAAGCTTTCTTCCGGTACCAGGGAGTTGCATTATCTCATGGTCTAAGGAATACAATATTTGACATAGGAAAAGCTTCGCAAAGATGAACACGATGAAACGATCTAATTGCTTCGCTTAGTTTGGGTCTGTCCATCATATCATTCCCCCAATGATATGATCTCATTATCAATTGACAACTCATGTCTATGGTTAGGAAACCTTAACCATCATTGATCAATGAGCTAGTCCTTAGAGGCGTACCAGGGACACGGTGTTGTTCACAAACCACACAAGTATTAATGTTTCCGCTTAATACAATTCTAGCATGGAATATAAACTTTATCATGAACAAGAATTATAATAATAACATCTTTATTATTGCCTCTAGGGCATAATTCCAATAGTCTCCCACTTGCACTAGAGTCAATAATCTAGTTTACATTTGGCAACAATCTCACACCCATGGCACTGAGGTGCTGATCATGTTTTACACGTGGAAGAGGTTTAGTCAATGGATCTGCGATATTCAGATCTGTATGTACTTTGCTAATCTTCAGATCTCCATCTGCAATATAATCTCAGATTATATGAAACTTGCGGTTGATATGCTTGGTCTTTGGATGATATCTTGGTTCCTTAGCAAGTGCTATGGCGCTAGTGTTGTCACACAATATCTCCAGTGGGTCCAATGCACTTGGAACCACGCCAAGCTTAGTGATGAAGTTTCTGATCCAAACTCCTTCACTTGACACTTCTGTAGTAGCCATGTATTCCGCTTCCACTGTAGATCCCGCGATCACGCTTTGCTTGCAGCTTCTCCAGCTCACAGCTCCTCCATTCAAAATATAAACGTATCTTGTCTGAGATTTGGAATCATCCTTGTCGGTGTCGAAACTAGCATCGACGTAACCTTTTACGACAAGCTGTTCATCACCCCCATAGACTAAGAACATTTCTTTAGTTCTATTTAGGTACTTTAGGATGTTCTTCACGGCTGTCCAGTGTTCCACTCCTGGATCACTTTGATATCTGCTCGTCAAACTAAGAGCATTGGACACATCTGGTCTAGTACACTGCATGGCATACATGATGGAACCTATGGCCGAGGCATAAGGCACTTTGCTCATAGATTCCCTATCATTTACCGTAGCTGGACACTGAGCCTTGCTCAATATCTTACCTGACAACATAGGCACTGAACCTTTCTTTTCCTTATCCATTCTGAACCTTTTCAGAACTTTGTCTAGGTATGTACTCTGGCTTAAAGCTATCAGGCGTCTTTGTCTATCTCTATAGATTTTGATGCCCAATATATAAGCAGCTTCACCTAGGTCTTTCATTGAAAAACACTTGTTCAAATAACTCTTCACATCGTTAAGCATGTTGATGTCATTTCCGATAATCAATATGTCATCCACATACAGTACCAGAAACGTCACCGAGCTCCCACTCACTTTCTTGTAGATACAAGCTTCGTAGCAATTTGGAACAAATCCAAAACTCTTGATCAAAACGAAGGTTCCAACTCCGAGATGCTTGCTTCAGTCCATAAATGGAACGCTGAAGTTTGCATACTTTACTAGCATCCTTAGGATCGACAAAACCTTCGGGTTGCATCATATACAACTCTTCATCAATGTTCCCATTGAGGAAAGCAGTCTTGACATCCATCTGCCATATTTCATAATCATGAAACGCAGCAATTGCTAATAAAATCCGAGTGGACTTAAACATCGCTACGGGAGAGAAAGTCTCATCGTAGTCAACACCTTGAACTTGTCGAAAACCTTTTGCGACAAGCCGTGCTTTATAGACGGTAACATTACCATCCGCGTCCGTTTTCTTCTTGAAGATCCATTTGCACTCAACGGCCTTTCGGTCGCTAGGAGGGTCCACCAAAGACCATACTTGGTTTTCGCTGATGGATCCCAATTCAGATTTCATGGCTTCCAGCCTTTTCTCAGAGTCTGGGCTCATCATCGCTTCCTCATAGTTCGTAGGTTCACTGTCTTCTACTAACAAGACAGTCAAGACAGGGTTGCCGTACCACTCAGGAGGGGCACGCGACCTTGTCGACCTGCGACGTTCAGTAGTAGCATCGTCCGAAGCTTCATGATCCTTGTCATTAGCTTCCTCTATTGTTGGTGCAGGCGGCACTGGAACAATTTCAGGTGCTGCGCTACTCTCCAATTCAAGAGAAGGTTCAATAACCTCGTCAAGCTCTACTTTCCTCCCACACACTTCTTTCGAGAGAAACTCCTTCTCAAGAAAGGAACCGTTCTTTGCGACAAACACTTTGCCTTCGGTTCTGTGATAGAAGATATACCCAATAGTTTCCTTAGGGTATCCTATGAAGACGCATTTCTCCGCTTTGGGTTCGAGCTTGTCCGGCATCAACTTCTTGACGTAAGCTTCGCATCCCCAAACTTTAAGAAACGACAACTTAGGTTTAGCACCAAACCACAGTTCATACGGTGTCGTCTCAACGGATTTAGATGGAGCCCTATTTAAAGTGAATGCAGCGGTTTCTAATGCATAACCCCAAAATGATAACGGCAAATCAGTAAGAGACATCATTGATCGGACCATATCTAATAGGGTTCGATTCCGGCGTTCAGACACACCATTGCGTTGTGGTGTTCCGGGTGGCGTGAGTTGTGAAACGATTCCACTTGCTTTAAGATGCGTGAGAAAATCATAACTCAAATATTCACCTCCACGATCGGATCGTAGAAACTTAATCTTTCTGTTACGATGGTTCTCCACTTCATTCTGAAATTCCTTGAACTTTTCAAATGTTTCAGATTTATGTTTCATTAAATAGATATACCCATATCTACTTAAGTCATCGGTAAAAGTGAGGAAATAGCGATATCCACCGCGCGTCGAAACACTCATCGGTCCGCATACATCGGTATGTATGATTTCCAACAAGTCCGTTGCTCGCTCCATCATACCGGAGAACGGGGTTTTGATCATCTTGCCCATGAGGCATGGTTCGCATGTGTCAAATGATTCAAAATCAAGAGACTCCAAAAGTCCATCAGAATGGAGTTTCTTCATGCGCTTTACACCAATATGAACGACAGTGCCACAAATAAGTAGTATTATCACTATCTACTTTGCATCTCTTAGCCTCAATGTTATGGATGTGTGTTTCATCCCTTTCGAGATTTAGAAGAAATAAACCATTCACAAGAGGTGCATGACCATAAAAGATGTTACTCATATAAATAGAACAACCATTATTCTCCGATTTAAATGAATAACCGTCTTGCAATAAACACGATCCAGAAATAATGTTCATGCTCAACGCAGGCACATAATAACATTTATTAAGGTTTAAAACTAATCCCGAAGGTAAAACTAAGGAGAGCGTGCCGACGGCCATCACATCAAGTCTTGATCCGTTGCCAACGCGCATCGTCACCTCATCCCTCGCAAGCCGCTGTCTATTCCGTAGCTCCTGTTTCGAGTTACAAATATTAGCAACTGAACCGGTATCAAATACCCAGGCACTACAACGAGGGCTAGTAAGGAAAACATCAATAACATGTATAGCAAATATACCTTTGATGGTGCCAGCCTTCTTGTCCGCTAAGTACTTCGGACAGTTGCGCTTCCAGTGACCCTTGTCCTTGCAATAGAAGCACTCAGTGTCGGTCTTAGGACCAGACTTGAGCTTCTTCTCAGCAGGAGCATTGCGCTTGCCGCCGCCCTTCTTGAAGGGCTTCTTTGCTCCCTTACCTTTCTTAAAGGAGGGTTTGTTAGACCCCTCCTATATAAAGGAAAGGATCCCTGTGATTGCAATGCTAGTCCCTGGATCAATGCTAGCATCCATAGTTTAAGATGAAGTACACAGATACAAAGGTCGTTTATTACATTCATTCCAGAGATAAATTATAGTCTTTACAACTCATGGCCATAGGCCTAATACAAGAGTTTTTAAGGAATAAGTAAATAAACATAAGTCTTCATCTTCATGTGCCACAGGCAAGCATGTTGAGTGTAGACTCATGACTCCTATTCATCATCGGAGTAACCTGCAACATCACAAGTTACAGCCACAGAGGGTCAATACTTTGGAATAGTATTGGCAAGTGATACCTTATTATAATTTTTAAATGGACTATATTACTATATGCATTTTGGCTAAGTGTAGCTTGGCTTGCTTTGCTTGAAAATAGGTTTTTCCTATTAGTTGAAATCACCAAGTTTTTCTTTGTCAAAAACATTCCCAAGGATCCACCAATAGACATTGGGGTCCTTCACCCTTGTTCACCCACCAATTTTTTATTTAGAAGTTGGAGTGATGAGATTCTTGTAGCTTCCATGTCTTGATGCTCAAAGTGTCCATTTCCTTGGACAAGGCTAAGTACTTAGGTTTTCCATCTGCAGAGGTTGTGCACTTTCCCCACCAGACTTGGTTTCCCAAGACAGGACCTTTCAGAAGCTTTTCCTTAGTCAAATGGACGCGTTCCATCCTATCATCCCATCTACCACCAACTGTCCAAGTGACTAAGTTCTAGCAACCTATATGATCATGACAGAGCCCATATTGCCAAGTGGTTGCACTGTAAGCTTTCTCAACACTTGGCCTCCAAATCCCTTTGTGCCTGGGTGGCATTCCACAAGTGAGATACACAACCCAAGTCCATGGCCTTGTGTAACCACTCAACATAACCCAATCTTTCCATTCCACCCAGGAGGTTCATTTGACTTAGTTGTTTTATTAAGAAAATATAAGTCTCTTTGACTTAGAATATTTTTATCATAAACTAAATAGATGTTCACCACCCTTGTTTACTATAAGCTAGGCTAAGCAAAATATGGTATCTTATCTTAGGAAAATTTCCCTAGCAATTCTACTATTTCACTCTACTTAGGATTTCCCATCTTAGCACTAAGCAAAATATCATGCATTTACTTTAGCAAAATATCTAATGCAAGTACAAAACTTAGGATAGGAAATTCATGAAAATATCACTTGCCTTGGTAGTGGGGAGAGTAGCACTCTTCACAATCACAATCACTAGCAAAATCTACACAAGAAACAATAGCATACAATTACACACAAATATATACAACCAAAAATATTATGAATGCATGTATGCAAGAATTTACTAAGTGGTGATTTTTGAAAATTCTACCAAGCATACTCATGAGTACAGAAACTTAACATGTCATAAGTTTGCCAACTAAACTTATTTGGCCCCATTTTAATTTACCAAATTAAATTTATACCTAAAATAGCTTAAAACTTGTTCCACAAATAAAATCATTGTAACTGTTACTATATGCTAAACAAATTGGATATTCAGAAAGGCCTTGTTTCACTGAATCCAACGGTATAAAATTTGCAAAAATCCAACGTGGCATTCAAAAGTTATAAGCATTTGAAGTTTGAATCTAAATCTGGTTTTTAAATCTGTTTTTAGATCTAACCTAGCCACGCGTCATGTTTTTATTCGCCCGTACCGCTTCGCACCGGATCATCCTTCTGTGCCGTTGGATCTAACTAACGCTGTACGGCTCAGATCTGTCCATACCCCTTCGTTAAGTGAAGTGTTTCTACGCGTAGGATTCAGATCTAACGGCTAAAAATCTCCTAACCAAAATCGAGCGGCGCTACCGGCGGTGACAGGCGGTGGCGCGTCTGACTACGGCGGCGCTGGCGTTCTACATCGTCCGCGAGAGGGAGAGGAACATTACCAGGTTCGCCGGAGGCTGCTGAAGCTCGTCGTGGTACTGGCTTGCGGAGGGGCGCTCGGAGATGGGCTCTAGATCTCATCGGAGTTGCGTTTGGCGTCGGGTGGGTGTTGTCGGAGTCGTTGCCGAAGTTCTTCGTCGCCTGAGCACGAACCAATGGGTTTAGAAGATGCGCAGGACAACTGCGAACACGCTCGGGTGAATAAGAAAGCAAGGGGCGCTCGAAACTTACTGAGATTGCTCGCCGGAGTTGGGGTGGTCGTCGGGTGCCTACGGCGTCAAGTGAACACGTCGACCTGGGGCAATACAGGATGCTCTGTTGTGGTTAGAAGGTGCGCGGGAGGTTTACTAAGCGTCTCGAACAAACCAGAGGGAAAGGGGCGCTCGAGGCTCACCTGAATCGGTCGCCGGAGTTGCTCTGTCTGCGGTGGTTTTGAGCGAGTCGGGGGCAGCCTGGGGGCGTGAGTGTGCGATTGACTGGGGGAAAATGATCGTGGGGAGGTGGGGATTTATAGCCGGTGCCTCGACAGGAAACGCCTGCGTTTAATTGCCCAATTAAGCCGCGCCATCACCGGCAGTCACTGCAGCTGCGACGTGGTCGCGGGCGGGGTTTGAGGAAGACGATGACAGCGTGTACAGGGCCCGCTAGTCAGCGATGTGCGCGAGGTGAGTGTGGGGTCTGGCTGTCAGCGGCTCAGTGTGTGCGCTCGCGCGTGAGAGGAGAAAAAGTAATCCTCGGGTGGGCTTGCTGGGCTCTGTTCGTTGCTGGGCCAGATTCTGGCCGCGCGGCCCTTTTCCATTGAGAAGTCCTTTTCTTTTTCTAAATTCATTTTCTGGTATGAATTTGATATGAATTCAAATCCTTTTGAATCCAAACTGTTTTGGTAAATTTTGCAGGGTTTTGTGGGTTCAAAAACAGTCATCTTAACTAAGTGGTTACTTTGCAAGGTTTGGTCAAGCTTGGGTTTCAAAATAAACAGAGATTTTGCTATAGGTTGCAAATATTTGAAAAAGATTTTAAAACTATTTCTAAATTTGGAATCTTGGGTTAAAAGCTTCACCTAATCTTTTCATCAATGGAGGTAAGAAAACAAGTACTTATCATTTAAATTTCAAAGGGTGATGGCCATTTGAGATAAATTGCCCACATGAAATCATAGTTCAAACTTCTGCCTCTAAATGATTTTTGAGAAAACCCTAAATGGATGAATGATGCAAAGATGATATGAATGAGTTTTGAAACTATGATTTTTGGGATGTTACAAATCTAACCCCCTTAAGATGAATCTCTCCCTCGAGATTCGGTTTGGCTAGCAAATAGGTGAGGGTGGTCTTTCCGAAGATCATCTTCTCTTTCCCATGTTGCTTCCTCTTCGGAGTGATGGTTCCATTGCACTTTACAAAACTTGATAGTCTTGGTCCTGGTGACTCTTTCTGCTGTCTCTAGAATCTTGACAGGCTTTTCCTCATAAGTGAGATCACTTTCTAGCTGAACTTCTTCCAAAGGTATGGTATCCTTCAAAGATGACTCTTCCATTTCTGGGTGACATTTCTTAAGCTGACTCACATGAAATACGTTATGGACTGCTGATAGAGATTCTGGCAATTCAACTTCATATGCAACCTCTCCCTTGCGACTTAGAATCTTGAATGGCCCCACATATCTTGGTGCCAACTTTCCTTTGACTCCAAATCTTTTCACTCCACGAAGTGGTGATACCCTGAGATAAGCCCTATCCCCAACTTCGTAGGTGACTTCTCTACGCTTAGAATCCGCGTAGCTTTTCTGTCGGGACTGTGCTATCTTCAACCTGTCCTTAACCAATTTGACTTTCTCTTCGGCGTCTTTGATAAGATCCGGTCCAAATAAGCTCCTTTCGCCCACACCATTCCATAACAATGGGGTGGTACACTTCCTTCCGTAGAGTAACTCAAACGGTGCCATTCCAATACTAGATTGATGGTTGTTATTGTAAGAGAACTCCGCGTAAGGCAAACTTTCATCCCAGCTTGCTCCATAGTCTAAAGCACAAGCTCTCAACATGTCCTCAAGAATTTGGTTGGTCCTTTCTGTTTGTCCATCCGTTTGAGGATGAAAAGCAGTGCTAAACTCCAATCTCGTTCCTAAGGATTCATGAAGCTGTCTCCAAAAGTGAGATGTGAACTGGGTTCCTCTATCTGACACAATACTCTTTGGCACACCGTGAAGGCATACAATCCTGCTCATGTAAATTTTAGCTAACTTGGCACTTGTATAGGTTGTCTTCACTGGTATAAAATGAGCCACTTTAGTTAGGCGATCCACTACTACCCATATGGAATCATACCCTGATCTGGTCCTTGGTAATCCGGTAATGAAATCCATACCAATATTTTCCCACTTCCATTCAGGAATAGGCAGTGGTTGAAGCAGACCTGCTGGTTTCTGGTGCTCCGCTTTGACTCTGCTACACACGTCACACAAAGCAATATGTTCGGCGATGTCCCTTTTGAGATTGTTCCACCAAAACCTTTCCTTCATGTCCATGTACATCTTGGTATTTCCCGGGTGAATAGAATATGGAGAGTTGTGACCTTCTTGTAAGATCAGTTTCCGTAACTCCGGGTCTTGTGGAACACATATACGTTTCCCGTGCCACAAAGTACCTTGTTCATCTATATGGAAACTCTTAGCCTTCCCTAGACTAATATTTTCCTTAATCTTTTCAATCTCTTTATCGGTCTTCTGGACTTCTCGGATCTTGTCCAATAGAGTGGGTTGAACATCTAAGGACATGAGATGTCCCTCTGGTACGATATCCAATCTGAGTTCTTTGAATTGCTTACACAAGTCATCCGGCAATTCCCCTTTGGTAAGGCCATTTACAAATGTCTTACGACTTAGAGCATCCGCTACTACATTTGCTTTACCGGGATGGTATTGCAAACTTAAGTCATAATCCTTGATAAGTTCTAGCCATCTTCTTTGTCTCATGTTGATTTCCTTCTGGGTGAAGATATACTTCAAGCTCTTATGATCGGTGAACACTTCACATCGCTTACCCAAAAGGTAATGTCTCCATGTTTTGAGTGCATGGACGACAGAGGCTAACTCCAAATCATGAGTAGGATAGTTTACTTCATGAGTTTTGAGTTGTCTTGAAGCATAGGCTACGACTTTACCATCTTGCATAAGTACGGCACCCAAACCTTGATGTGACGCATCACAATATACTTGGAAATCTTTTTCCAAATCTGGCAGACACAGAACTGGTGCTGTCACTAGTCTCTTCTTCAATTCTTGGAAGCTGACTTCACAAACATCAGTCCAAGCAAATTTCTTGTCCTTCTTTAACAATTCTGTCATTGGCTTAGCAACCTTCGAGAAATTTTCAATGAACCTTCTGTAGTAACCTGCTAAGCCAAGGAAACTACGAACTTCTTTTACATTCTTAGGTGATTCCCAATCTGTCACAGCTGAAACTTTAGCAGGATCAACTGCCACACCATCTTTTGTCATCACATGACCAAGAAAACCAACTTCTTCTAACCAGAACTCACACTTGCTGAATTTGGCATATAGTTTATGTTCCCTCAGTTTCTCAAGTATCAAACATAAGTGTCTTTCATGTTCTTCCTTGCTCTTGGAGTAGACCAAGATGTCATCGATGAAAACGACAACGAACTTGTCAAGGAATTCCATGAACACCTTGTTCATCATATTCATGAAGTATGCTGGAGCGTTGGTTAATCCAAAAGGCATCACAGTATACTCATACAATCCATACCTTGTTGTGAATGCTGTTTTTGGTATGTCTTGCTCTCGTATCTTGAGTTGAAAATAACCTGACCGAAGATCAATCTTCGAGAATACACATGCTCCTTCTAGCTGGTCAAATAAGTCGTTGATTCTTGGCAAAGGATACTTGTTCTTGATGGTAACCTCGTTGAGAGAACGGTAGTCAATACATAGCCTTTGTGTTCTATCCTTCTTCTCCACGAACAACACTGGGGCTCCCCAAGATGATGAACTTGGTTGAATAAATCCTTTCTGTAACTGTTCTCCAAGCTGTTTCTTGAGTTCTTTCAATTCATCAACAGACATTTTGTACGGTCTCTTAGCTATTGGTCCTGATCCTGGCACCAAATCTATCAGAAACTCCACATCTCTATCCGGTGGCATTCCTGGTAATTCCTCCGGAAACACATCCGGATATTCACATGCTATTGGTACGCTGTCCATGCTAACCCCCTTAAGAGAATTCAGCTTACTTCCTTTGGATTCAAAGTTTGACTTGAATTTTATTCTTTTCCCTTCTGGGGTTGTGAGGGTAACTGAACGGTTGGCACAATCTAATACTCCTTCATACTTAGCCATCCAATCCATTCCCAAAATCACATCCAGTCCTTGGGAATCCAGAATTATTAGGTTTACTGGAAACTTATATTTTCCAAACTCTATGACTAAGTCATGACAACCTGAGTTTACTATCATTTCTCCCCCCGGAGAACTTACTCTTATAGGACACCCAATGGTTTCTACCGGCAGTTCATTTCTTTCAACAAATGCCTTTGATATGAATGAATGAGATGCACCGGTATCAAAGAGTACAAATGCTGAAATTGAATTGAGTCTGAACTTACCAGCCACGGCATCAGGTTCTTCATAGACCTCCTCCACATTGATGTGGTTAACCTGTCCTTTCTGAAAAGGATTCGGCTTGTTAGGTCCTTCCACCTTCTTTTTGGGGCACTCATTTGCATAGTGTCCCATCTTCTTGCATTTGAAGCATTCAACCTGACTGATGTCCTTTTTAGGAGGTTGGCCTCCACTTCCACTACCATTTCCACCATAGTGGCTCTTATGTCCACCCTTGTTGTTCTTGTACTTGTCCTTGTCATGACTGCGGTGATGCTTGTTGTCATGACGGTTGTGCTTGCTGAATTTCCCATGTTTATGGGATCCTGAGTTGCCACTGTCATCATAGTGAGATCGTTTGTGAGACGATCCCGAGTTGTGCTTGTCGGAGTGTTTCCTCTTTCTACTCTCGACTTGCTTCATTTTACTTTCCAAAATAGCAGCCTTGTCACACAACGACTGATAAGTTGGAACATATGCCACAGACAACTGTAGGTTCAGCTCATCATTCAAACCCTCCAAGAACTTTTCTTTTCTCTTGGCATCTGTATCAACCTCATCCGGTGCATAGCGCGCCAGATTGTTGAACTCTTCTATGTATTCTTCCACGCTGCGGTGGCGCTGTTTCAGGTTGTGAAACTCCTTCTTTTTCAGACTCATTATCCCTGATGAGATATGAGCCGTGCGAAAACCATCTTCAAAGATAGCCCAAGTCACCTCATCAATAGGAGTGGTGATTTGGAAGTTGTCCCACCATGTGGCGGCTGGTCCTTCCAACAGATGTGCTGCAAACCTGACCTTTTCAGCATCCGTGCAGCCCACGGTCACTAAGTCTTTGTTCACAGAACGTAACCAGTCATTGGCTACCATGGGATCAGTTGTTCCCGAAAACTTTGCTGGCCTCAGACGCAGAAATCTGGTGAGCATATCAAAACCCGGAGGGTTGTTGTTGTTGTTGTTGTTGTTGTTGTTGGGGTCGTTGTTGTTGTTGTTGTTGTTGTTGTTGTTGTTGTTGTTGTTGTTATTCTAGTTTTGGATGAATGTTGTCATCATTTGCATAAGCTGGGTTTGCGCATTCATCATTTGTTGCATTTCCGGGGTGATGTTGTTGGGGTTGGGGTTTGCGCGACGGGGAGGCATCTGTGGTTTGTTCAAATAGATAAGAATGAGATACCCATAGATGTTTCATGCACAATACAACATAAGCAAACACATAACAAGCAACATAAGAATAGAAGTTCAACAACCACATAACAAGCTCATGAGGTAAACACACAAGTGGCAAGCCATCCACATGTCGGATGGTCCAATAATAGGTTCACAATAACAAGTATGAATATGAAAGGTAACCGAGTAGTCAAGTCTACTCATCAGCATCAATCTCCTCCTCGACGAAGGTAAGACCTGCGTTCTCCATCGCGGTCTTGTTCTCCTCAATCGTAGTGGTCAAGGAATCGACCTTGGCCTTGAGAGCCCTCTTCTGGGAGCGAAGCCTCTCAATGACCATCTGCTGCTGCTCAAGCTCGAAGTCCTTGGACTTCAGTTCCTTGGTCATGTCCCGGATTTTCTTGTTCCTATCCTGGACGCGTTTCTCCTGACTCTTGAACTTGCGATCCTGAGCCTCAAACTTCGTCTCCATTTCCTTGATCATCTCATCCTGCTGTGCGAAAAGCTTGTCCTTCTCGCGTAGCTGCACCTGAAGCTCATCATTGCCTAGCATGACGTTCGTCCTGTCCGTATCTACGTGTCTGAGAAGAGTCTCTAAGTCCTGAAGATAGAGGCGTATCGGCTCCGCAGTGCTCCTCGAGTCGTCCTCAAAGTCGATGGAATCTCCATCAACATCACGCCTTCCGAAGGCGTGGAAGTGAGTGCCCCTAACCTGTCGGGAGTGACGGCCTAACAGTCGTCCTATCAGGTCCTGCATGACTACCTCCATGCCTCTCTCCCTGTCGTCGTGCATCAACTTGAAGACGATGGCCTCCATAGTAGGCTCAGTCTGGCGTCCAGGCTGGTTCACCTTGAAGCCCCAGAGGTCCTTCCTCTCGAACTTGGTGAGTGGGTACACCGTGATGGTAGGAAGAGGGAGATCGAGCAGAGTGGTAAGCTCAACGATACGGGGTCCGAAACGAGTAACCTGGAACTCCTCAACAGTGCTGACGACAATAGGCATCTATTTATAAAATTGAAAAGTTAGAACAACACTATTTAAGATGAACACAAAAACAACCATCTCATACATAACCATGGAACACAAATACCACATATGTCATGCATACACAATCCATTACATCAAACAAGTCCAACTTTATTTAAGGCATCATTTTGGAAATTAAGGTGATAAGTGGTGGTCCAACTAACGAAGTGTCCTTACAATCCAATCTCACGGGATCTATTATTAAACACAATGTTCCTAGAGGCAATCCACCAGTCTTGCTCTCTTGACTCTATCACTAGGTCTATAACATCTCCCCTTATCTCTTGGTTGGTGTCTTCCAACTCTTGAGTAAGCTCCTTCTCTTTCTCTAAGTCCTTTTGGAGGTTGAACATTCTGCACTTGACTCTAGCACTTAGTTCTTTGATAGTCCTCCAAGCTGCATCCCTGGCTGACTCAAAGAATGTGGTGTGCATTGTAGTGTTGGTGTACATGCAGAATCCCCTTTCTTTGTGGTTGTCTTCCTTGTTTTTGTACAAGTGAAGTTGCACCCACCAATACTCCACTCCTTTATCCATCACTGGAAAGCCCTTGTACACAGCTTCACCATGTGCATCCATTGCCTCCATGAGATCCTTGAGAATATTGGGAAACTCAGTTTCACACTCCAAGGTCATGGTCATGAGTGGTCCCTTCTTCACGGCTTCGTTGATGGAGTTCATCTACAAAGGAAGTTGAAAGAGATTAGAAAAGTTTTACGAGAAGAATAGACAAGTGTAGAAGTAGTTGAAAAACTTTTTCCTTAGTGGTTTCCAATCCTAGGGTCATAATCCTACAGGCAACACAGTGCTCTGATACCATCTGTTAGACCCCTCCTATATAAAGGAAAGGATCCCTGTGATTGCAATGCTAGTCCCTGGATCAATGCTAGCATCCACAGTTTAAGATGAAGTACACAGATACAAAGGTCGTTTATTACATTCATTCCAGAGATAAATTATAGTCTTTACAACTCATGGCCATAGGCCTAATACAAGAGTTTTTAAGGAATAAGTAAATAAACATAAGTCTTCATCTTCATGTGCCACAGGCAAGCATGTTGAGTGTAGACTCATGACTCCTATTCATCATCGGAGTAACCTGCAACATCACAAGTTACAGCCACAGAGGGTCAATAATTTGGAATAGTATTGGCAAGTGATACCTTATTATAATTTTTAAATGGACTATATTACTATATGCATTTTGGCTAAGTGTAGCTTGGCTTGCTTTGCTTGAAAATAGGTTTTTCCTATTAGTTGAAATCACCAAGTTTTTCTTTGTCAAAAACATTCCCAAGGATCCACCAATAGACATTGGGGTCCTTCACCCTTGTTCACCCACCAATTTTTTATTTAGAAGTTGGAGTGATGAGATTCTTGTAGCTTCCATGTCTTGATGCTCAAAGTGTCCATTTCCTTGGACAAGGCTAAGTACTTAGGTTTTCCATCTGCAGAGGTTGTGCACTTTCCCCACCAGACTTGGTTTCCCAAGACAGGACCTTTCAGAAGCTTTTCCTTAGTCAAATGGACGCGTTCCATCCTATCATCCCATCTACCACCAACTGTCCAAGTGACTAAGTTCTAGCAACCTATATGATCATGGCAGAGCCCATATTGCCAAGTGGTTGCACTGTAAGCTTTCTCAACACTTGGCCTCCAAATCCCTTTGTGCCTGGGTGGCATTCCACAAGTGAGATACACAACCCAAGTCCATGGCCTTGTGTAACCACTCAACATAACCCAATCTTTCCATTCCACCCAGGAGGTTCATTTGACTTAGTTGTTTTATTAAGAAAATATAAGTCTCTTTGACTTAGAATATTTTTATCATAAACTAAATAGATGTTCACCACCCTTGTTTACTATAAGCTAGGCTAAGCAAAATATGGTATCTTATCTTAGGAAAATTTCCCTAGCAATTCTACTATTTCACTCTACTTAGGATTTCCCATCTTAGCACTAAGCAAAATATCATGCATTTACTTTAGCAAAATATCTAATGCAAGTACAAAACTTAGGATAGGAAATTCATGAAAATATCACTTGCCTTGGTAGTGGGGAGAGTAGCACTCTTCACAATCACAATCACTAGCAAAATCTACACAAGAAACAATAGCATACAATTACACACAAATATATACAACCAAAAATATTATGAATGCATGTATGCAAGAATTTACTAAGTGGTGATTTTTGAAAATTCTACCAAGCATACTCATGAGTACAGAAACTTAACATGTCATAAGTTTGCCAACTAAACTTATTTGGCCCCATTTTAATTTACCAAATTAAATCTATACCTAAAATAGCTTAAAACTTGTTCCACAAATAAAATCATTTTAACTGTTACTATATGCTAAACAAATTGGATATTCAGAAAGGCCTTGTTTTACTGAATCCAACGGTATAAAATTTGCAAAAATCCAACGTGGCATTCAAAAGTTATAAGCATTTGAAGTTTGAATCTAAATCTGGTTTTTAAATCTGTTTTTAGATCTAACCTAGCCACGCGTCATGTTTTTATTCGCCCGTACCGCTTCGCACCGGATCATCCTTCTGTGCCGTTGGATCTAACTAACGCTGTACGGCTCAGATCTGTCCATACCCCTTCGTTAAGTGAAGTGTTTCTACGCGTAGGATTCAGATCTAACGGCTAAAAATCTCCTAACCAAAATCGAGAGGCGCTACCAGCGGTGACAGGCGGTGGCGCGTCTGACTACGGCGGCGCTGGCGTTCTACATCATCCGCGAGAGGGAGAGGAACATTACCAGGTTCGCCGGAGGCTGCTGAAGCTCGTCGTGGTACTGGCTTGCGGAGGGGCGCTCGGAGATGGGCTCTAGATCTCGTCGGAGTTGCGTTTGGCGTCGGGTGGGTGTTGTCGGAGTCGTTGCCGAAGTTCTTCGTCGCCTGAGCATGAACCAATGGGTTTAGAAGATGCGCAGGACAACTGCGAACACGCTCGGGTGAATAAGAAAGCAAGGGGCGCTCGAAACTTACTGAGATTGCTCGCCGGAGTTGGGGTGGTCGTCGGGTGCCTACGGCGTCAAGTGAACACGTCGACCTGGGGCAATACAGGATGCTCTGTTGTGGTTAGAAGGTGCGCGGGAGGTTTACTAAGCGTCTCGAACAAACCAGAGGGAAAGGGGCGCTCGAGGCTCACCTGAATCGGTCGCCGGAGTTGCTCTGTCTGCGGTGGTTTTGAGCGAGTCGGGGGCAGCCTGGGGGCGTGAGTGTGCGATTGACTGGGGGAAAATGATCGTGGGGAGGTGGGGATTTTATAGCCGGTGCCTCGACAGGAAACGCCTGCGTTTAATTGCCCAATTAAGCCGCGCCATCACCGGCAGTCACTGCAGCTGCGACGTGGTCGCGGGCGGGGTTTGAGGAAGACGATGACAGCGTGTACAGGGCCCGCTAGTCAGCGATGTGCGCGAGGTGAGTGTGGGGTCTGGCTGTCAGCGGCTCAGTGTGTGCGCTCGCGCGTGAGAGGAGAAAAAGTAATCCCCGGGTGGGCTTGCTGGGCTCTGTTCGTTGCTGGGCCAGATTTTGGCCGCGCGGCCCTTTTCCATTGAGAAGTCCTTTTCTTTTTCTAAATTCATTTTCTGGTATGAATTTGATATGAATTCAAATCCTTTTGAATCCAAACTGTTTTGGGAAATTTTGCAGGGTTTTGTGGGTTCAAAAACAGTCATCTTAACTAAGTGGTTACTTTGCAAGGTTTGGTCAAGCTTGGGTTTCAAAATAAACAGAGATTTTGCTATAGGTTGCAAATATTTGAAAAAGATTTTAAAACTATTTCTAAATTTGGAATCTTGGGTTAAAAGCTTCACCTAATCTTTTCATCAATGGAGGTAAGAAAACAAGTACTTATCATTTAAATTTCAAAGGGTGATGGCTATTTGAGATAAATTGCCCACATGAAATCATAGTTCAAACTTCTGCCTCTAAATGATTTTTGAGAAAACCCTAAATGGATGAATGATGCAAAGATGATATGAATGAGTTTTGAAACTATGATTTTTGGGATGTTACAGGGTTTGTTGACCATCACCACATGATTATCCTTCTTGATGTCCACTTCTGCAGCCTTCAGCTTTGCGAAGAGCTCGGTGATCGTATCAGTGGAACCAATCTGATTATGAGTCACTACAAAACTTTTGTAGCTGGGAGGGAGTGATTGCAGAACCCTGTCAATCTTGAGCTCCTCTGTAATCGTGCATTCCAGTTGCTCAAGGCGTTGAGTGTAGCCCGACATCTTTATGGCGTGCTCACTAATGGAACTCCCTTCCTCCATCTTGCAGTTAAAGAACTTCTTAGAGATCTCATATCTCTTAGAACGGGCTTGAGTCTGAAACATGGTTTTCAGCTCCTCGAGAATCTCAAAGGGCCCGGGATAGGTTTCAAAACGATTTTGAAGTTCCGGTTCCATAGCAAACAACATGGTGCTCTTAATCACACCATAATCATCTTTGCGCGACTGATAGACAGTTTTCTCATCAGCCGGCGCAGTTGCAGCAGGGGGGGTCACCTAACGCTTTACCAAGGACATAGTCCTTTTGTCCGCCAGACAGAATGATTCTTAGATTGCGGAACCAATTGGTGAAGTTAGACCCATTGTTTCTAAGCTTTTCCTTCTCAGCAAAAACGTTGAAGTTGAAGTTGGATTTGGCCATGTGATCTACAGTATTAGCAAGTACAATTTAGACTATGTTCATGATAAATAGTTCAACTTAATCAAATTACTAGATGAACTCCCACTAAATTCAACATCCCTCAAGTTGTTTAGTGAACACGATCCAAATTCACCACACCTAATCCGATCATCACGAGAAGAGATGTGGTTTCAATGGTGGACAACAAAGTGTCGATCATATCACTCATATGACTCATGCTTAACCTTTCGGTTCTTGTGTTCCGAGGCCATGTCTGTACATGCTAGGCTCGTCAAGCTAGACCCAAGTATTTCTGCGTGTGCAAAACTGGCTTGCACCCGTTGTATGTGAGCGTAGAGTCTATAGCACCCGATCATCACGTGATGCTTGGACACGACGAACTTTCGCAACGGTGCATACTTGGGGAGAACACAGTTTTTATCTTGATCTTTAAGTGAGGAATCATCTTATAATGCTACCGTCGCGATCTAAGCATAATAAGATACATAAAGGGATAAACATCACATGCATATAACTTTATGTGACATGGTATAGCCAATCCTCGCGCAATGATCTCCATCTTGTGCGTTCCGGCATGATCTCCATCACTCCACCATGATTGCCTCCACCACGAATAGCAACTACAACTATTGCTAACTACTTAGCGATAAAGTAAAGCTATTACATGGCGTATAAGAAGTTGACTCGCAGGTCATACACAATTATAAAGACAACCATATGGCTCCTGCCGGTTGTGTACTCATCGACATGCAAGTCGTGAAACATTACAAAACATGATCATCGCATACAATATACACATCACATCTTGGGCCATACCATATCACAGAAAACACTCCCTGCAAAAACAAGTTAGACGCCTGTACTTTGTTGTTGCATGTTTTACGTGGCTTATGGGAGTAGATGCTAAGAACGATTCTTACCTACGGAAAGCCACAACGGTGATATTATGGTTGCCAAACTCCGGTGTTAATCCCATGACAACTATAGTGAGAGAAACTGACATCCACCAGCCGCATGTGTGGAACAAGCCACACGTCAAGTGCGGAGCCGGTCTCGCGAACGACGTCGCGTAAGGTTGGCCTGGACCGCTTCAATCTCACTATCCCGCGTCATAAGAAGAATACAAACAAGAGGCTTGCAATAGAAAACATCAACGCCCGCAACAACCATGTTGCGTTCTACTCGTGAAAAACATCTACGCATAGATCTAGCTCTGATACCACTGAAGGGTTTCGCGGCATAGTAAATCAAAATTTTCTACGGATGTGAACAGAGGGAAAGCCAAGATCTAATCTAGGAGATGCAATCAACGAGAGAGATTGGATTAGATCTTCATACCCTTGAAGATTCGCACAGCGGAACGTTCGTCGGAACGTGGGTGATGTAGTCGTACTCGCTTCTCCTCCTCGCGATCCGATCCGATCTAGCACCACAAGTGGCGGTGCCTCCGTGAGATGCACACGTGCAGCACCTCGATGTCTCCTCCTTCCTCGGACCAGCAAGTATGGTGGAGATATAGATTGGATCTACAACACGACGGCGTGGTGTATATGGTGGAGAATTTCTGCAGCAGGGCTTCGCCTACAAACAATCGGGAGGGAGAGAGGAAAGCTAGCAAGGCGGCTAGGGTTTGGAGGAGAGGTGTAGGGGGTTGGTGCGCCCCCACCCCTCTTTATATAGAGGGGGGGGCGCAGCCCTAGCCCCTCCCCAAGCCCAAAGGATAAGGAGTGGGGGGCATGGACTCTCCCCTCTTCTAGAAACCCTATCTCTAGTTTAAACGATTTAAACTCTCTAGGATCGGCTGGGCCCTATGGGGCCTTGTGCCCCTGGCCCAAAGCGGCCAGGACACTCCCTCATAGGCCCATGCCCCCTCCCAGAAGGTGGGGCCACGTTGGTCCCCTTCTGGAAGGTTCTAGAAGCTTCCGGTACAATACCGATTAACCCGGAACAATTCCGAACTCCAAAAACTGCACTGCCTTATATGAATATTATTCTCCGGACCATTCCGGAACCTCTCGTGATGTCCCGGATCCCATCCGAGACTCCGAACAAAAATTCATAAACCAATTATCCAATCTATCCTAGCGTCGAGATACGTTAAGTGTGTGACCCTGCGGGTTCGAGAATATGCAGACATGATCTTCTATCAATAATCAACAGCGGGGTCTGGGCACCCATATTGACTCCCACACATTCATCGATGATCATATCGGATGAACCACGATGCCAGGATTCAATCAATCCCATATATATATTCCCTTCGTCTCGTGATATTTTACTTGCCCGAGATTCGATCGTCGGTACCGTCATACCTAGTTCAATCTCGTTCATAGCAAGTACTTTACTCGTTCCGTAATCCGATATCACTTTGTGATTAACTCCTTAACCACATGCTTGCAAGCGGTGTTGATATCGATTACCGAGTGGGCCCGAAGTATATCTCTCCGACTTGGGAGGGACAAATTCCATCTCGATACATACAACCCAACAGATACTTTCCGATCACCTGAGAGACACCTTTATGATCACCCTCTCATAGGATGACGTTTGATGACCTCAAAGCCTTCTTCCGGTACCAGGGAGTTGAATTATCTCATGGTCTAAGGAATACAATATTTGACATAGGAAAAGCTTCGCAAAGATGAACACGATGAAACGATCTAATTGCTTCGCTTAGTTTGGGTCTGTCCATCATATCATTCTCCCAATGATATGATCTCATTATCAATTGACAACTCATGTCTATGGTTAGGAAACCTTAACCATCATTGATCAATGAGCTAGTCCTTAGAGGCGTACCAGGGACACGGTGTTGTTCACAAACCACACAAGTATTAATGTTTCCGCTTAATACAATTCTAGCATGGAATATAAACTTTATCATGAACAAGAATTATAATAATAACATCTTTATTATTGCCTCTAGGGCATAATTCCAATAATATCAAGATACAAAGGTCATAATATAAGTTTATAACCAGGAATAACATAGTTTTATTACATCATACATAGCTCATTTGGCTATTACATTACATTGCAGCGGAATAACTATAAGTATGGGTCCTTCATCTTCAAAGTGCCACAGGCAGATGTTGGTTGTAGACTTTGTAATCCTAATCAAACAATCTTCATTAAAATCAATCAAACCTGCAACATTACAAGTTACAGCCACAAGGGTCAATACATTTTGAATTGTATTGGCAAGCTTCACTTCTATGCATAATAAGAGTGGATCCTATCAATACATGCATATTTGGCTAAGTAGAGTTTAAGGCTTATTTGCATAAAGCAATATTTTCTCCTATCTTTTCAAAATGGTTTTGGTCCTTTGTCAAATCTCTTTTCCAAGTTCCTTGAACTCATTGGTAGAAACTCAAGTGTTCAAGTCCTTGTCAAAACTCCTTGAGCATCTTGGTAACCCCAAGTGCAACAAGTTTTATCAAAATATCATGAGTTCCTTGGTAACCCCAAGTACAACATGCTCTTGAGCACCTTGGTAACCCCAAGTGCATCAAGCTTAACAAAATCTCTTTGAATTCCTTGGTAGACACACAAGGGCATCAAGTTTTTATTTTATTTTAGAAGTTGGAATGTCGAGATCTCCCATAGTTCAAACTTTAGTTGCTAAGTATTGTCCATAACCGGGGACATGGCTAAGTACTTAGATTTTTATTAACTTCTGCAGAAGGAGTACACTTTACCCACATGTCACAATCCCATCTTGTTGCCACCAGTGGCCTACTGGATTAGTGCTCACCAAGATGGAGTACTGGCAGACTGAGAGTGTGACGAAGTCTTTCCAAAAGGTCCTCCCATACATCATTGCTAGCTTTGTCTTCAGCCCCCATGAAGCATTCCAGATCCCCATGTCCGGTAACTAAAGACAATGTATGGGTCTTCCTAATGTAATTGACTAAGCCAGAGCCATAATAGCATGTGGTTGCACACGAAAGCCACAATTGGAGAAGC
The DNA here is from genome assembly GCA_916181665.1 of Avena sativa. NCBI lineage: Eukaryota > Viridiplantae > Streptophyta > Magnoliopsida > Poales > Poaceae > Avena > Avena sativa. Next base: position 435,932,740 of record OV702280.1, read on the forward strand.
ATGTTTGATCTCTAAGTTTCCTAGGTGGTTTTCTTTTGGAGCCCAACACAAAGTGATTTCCATAGACATGGTTCCTTTTGTTGCCATCTTCTCCAAAACTTAAAGTATCCTCCACCTAGGTGGTTCATTGAGTCCTTGTTTTATTATATAAAGCACAAGTCCTTTCCTCAACTTTGTAAAAATCTCAACATGCATCTCTTTTCAAAATATAGCATGGCTAAGCATGTACAATTTCAATGTTTTCACTAAGTGATGTAAGGGCATCCTATTAGGATTTAGCATAGCATAAGTATAAATTATTTTCATGCATGTTTTCAAAATCCACTAAGTATAATGAAAATAGTAGGACTTTTGAATGATAGTGTAACTTTCCTTTTGGTAGAGAATGGTGTTTCACTCCTTGATCTTGCTAGTCTCTCACTTTGCAAAATTCACTACAAGTCAATCAAGCAAACACAAAATCAACTAACATTCCAAACAAAGTCAAACAAACAATTCTCATACTCACAAAGCAATGAAACCTAAGTCATGCATAAGTATGCAAAGGATGGTTCTATTGCAAGGTTGGTCTCCACTAGGTTTATAAACTTTGTAAGGTCCAAATTGGTCATTTACCAAAATGGCAAAGTCACTAGTTAGAGGGTTTTGCCCAAAATCATTTTTTTAAAACCATTCATCATTTTTATGTGGTGGAAATTAGTTTTATCCATCCTAAAAACCTTTAAGTCTTCACCCAAAGTTTCTAACTCTCAAGATTTGTTGTTTGGGTCGGTAGATTTGATTCAAAATATTTTCCCAAAGTTTTATTCGAAAATCCTTTTTCATAATAAAACCATTATCTTTACTTAGCTAGAAATAGACTAATTCAATTAATCCATTCTAAATTTTTCCAATTTCATTTTCAAAACCATGGGTTGGTTCCTAGGGTCAGTAAGGTTACTACAAACCACTTTGCAAAAGTTTTAACCCTAAAATCAATTTTAAACAATTTTTCTACTCTAAACAAGCTCACAAAAGAATCTGTAAAATCAAGTAAGTTAACATATACTATTTTCTAAACTAAGCCCAAGGTTGGTTAGGTCTTGCTCTCCTGAATCCAACGACATAAAATTTGTAATTTTTGGACGTGTGGATCCAAAGTTATAAGGGTTTGAAATTTGCAAATAAATCTGATTCAAAACTGATTTTAGATCTAATACAGGCCACGCGTCGCATTCTCATTGGGTGGTACCGGTTCGGTTGGATCGGCAACGTGGACCGCAGGATCTAGTTTGATCGCACGGCATAGGGCGCGTACCTCTTCGCGGCTTAAGTGACCTATCGTAGGCGTTGGATTAAGATCCTACGGTTGCTATTGTTCGGTCACAGATGGGCGGCACTGCGCGGTGGTGGACGGCGGCGACGGCCAGACAAAGTGCTCGCGGTGGTTCTAGGAAGCAAGGAAGATGGAGGTGGCGCTTACCGTGTTCCCGAGGACGAGGTGGTGCTCGACGTGTGGTCGATGTGGCAAGGGGCGCACAGGGTCAGGTGGAATCTCTCGCCAGAGTTTGTTCTGGCGGCGGGTGGCTCTGGTTGAGGTCGAGGACATTGCTGCAGATCGCCCTAAGGCAAAATGAAGGCGCGGTCACCTGGAAAACGTCGTCGGAGAAGAAACAGACGGCGGCGCTGTCGGAGCTTGTCAAAGCCAACGCTCCGGGGCGCCCGCGGTTGAATGAAGGGCATGGGGAGAAGCGTCTGGGAGTGGGGAAGCTGCCAGCGTGCTCAGGGAGGCTCGGGGTGGTGTGGCTTGGCCGGAATCGGTCGGAGACGGTGGTCGGAGCTGGGAGTGTGTCGAGTCGAATTGAGGCAGCCTCGGGGCAGAGAGGGAATGGTGACAGAGGAAAAGGGAGGGGAAGATGCAGGCGCTTAATATCGTGCAGTCACGGCGAGATTAACGCGCGGCATTACTGTGAATTGAACGCGGCATTCAAAGGCAGCAATGGTAGCAAGGTTTGGGGGTGACAGGGTCACGCGGGTGTGGACGATGAGCAGTAGAGGTGGGGTCCACCGGTCAGTGGGAAAAGAAATGAGAGTGAGGTCCACTGGTCAGTCTCGGCGCGGGTCAGATACGAGGTGCGAAACGTTTTCTTGCGGGGTGAGGAAACTGGGCTGGTTCCTGGGCCTGTTGGGCTGCTGGGTTGGGTCGGCTTAAATCTTATTTTTTTCTGTTTCTGATTCTTTTCTTTTTCTATTTCTATATTCTGTTTTTAAATTTCAAACAATTCCCAAGCAATCAAAACAATTCAAATCTTCACCCAATTTTGTAACTCTGAATTTAGTTCTGTTTAGTAACCTGAACCAAATTCTAAAGTCAAGATAATAATTTTATTTGTAAGTCCATTATTAAATAATAACATGATTCATGATTTATTAATCAAATAGGGTTTGATTTTATTAATAAAATCTCCATTTGAAATTCAATTATTTTCAAATCCAAACTAGTAGGTTGTATTTGAAAATAAGGGATATTTGAAAGCTTGTTTTAAATTAAAATAACATTTTTGTTTTGGTGTCCATTTATAATTGAATAGAATGGGCCTTAGTTATTAAATCAATTAGGATTGGTTTTATTTGAATCCTTATTTTGAAATCTAAAATAAAACCAAAACACTTCAGTAAGTTTTATTTGAGAATATAAAATATTTGGAAACTTATTTAAAATAATTTAATAAGTTTTTATGTTTCAATTAAAATGGTAAAACCTTTTATTTAGATATAATTTGATATTAAATCCTTATTAATTTATTTAAATAATCCTTTACTATTTTTAATCAAAACAAAACATTTTATTTTAAACACTTGGCCAAGGTTTAATTTGGCTTTATAAAATAATCCTTATTTATGAATCCACCTTTTCATTTGAAAATCAAATCTTTTTATTTAAAGATTCAAAATAGTAATTTTAAAACATTTTAATTTCCTTTAATAAATGTTTATCTTTATAAATCCCTTTAGGATTTATTTAATCCAAATAGATTTGAAGTTCTGTTTAAATTCAAAAAGTTTCTTCTGGCTTTGAAAATCAAACAAAGTTTTATTTTATTCTTTTATTTTTCACATTACAAGATTTGGGAAATCTTGGGATGTGACAGGCTACCACCCTTAAAATAAATCTCGTCCCGAGATTTGGGAAGGCTAGGGTTACAAGCAGGTTCAAAACAACTAGGGTACTACCACCCTTAAAAATTTTCAAACAAAAATTACATATTGTCCTTCTTGGGATCCTGGGAAAACTTCTCTAAGCAAACTTTTGCATTGTGTCCTTGGTTTCCATTCTTGACTCATGGGCCAAGGTTGAGTTTCTCCATAGGCTTGTTCAACTTGTTCTTCATCTTCTCTGGAGAGTTGCTTGCATAATGTCCTGGGTTCTTACAATTGAAACAGTGGATATCTTGGAGTTCTTTGCGTTGTTCTTGTGGACAAGTTGCTACATAATGGCCTGGTTCTTTGCAGTTGTTGCACACCACTTGGTCAATTCCCTTATTTTTCTTGTTCTCTGGGCACTCACTGGAGTAGTGTCCCATTTCCTTACATTTACGGCATTGCACAAGGTGCATGTCCTGTCTTGGTTTCTTGGGTTTCTTTGATCCTTTGAAGTAGGTTGTCTTGTTTGGGGGTACAAGTGGTCCTTTTCCTTTGGTAGATTTGGATCCTTCTTGTTTCCTTTTTTCCACCATGGAGTAGATAGGACATTGGTTAGGAGTATGATTACTTCCTTCACATAGGTAGCAAGTAGCTTGAGAGGTAGGACATTGTCCAATAGGATGTTCTTCTTCACAATTAGGGCATTGACCTTCATGCTCTTTGGAAGTATGATCCTTGTCTCCACAAATAATGCAAGCTGGGGCTCCATCTAGAACAACATTCTTGTCATCTTTGTTATCATAAACTCCTTTGGGATAGCTTTCTTCCATGCTGATCATTTGATTAGTCACCTTAAGCATCAGTTGGGATTGTTCCTCCAAAAACCTTTGCAGTGCTGGATCTTTATCACTATTACTGGCTATGAACTGAGCTGTTAGCTGGTTTAACTGGTGTTGGGTTGCTATGAGCTCTTTCATGCTGTCAGCTTGGTTGGTGTTGATGTCATCAACCTTGGAGTCTTTTGGAGTATTCATCTGTTTGGGTTGAAGGGAGATTAGAACAGGCAAGATATTTCTAAGGAAATATTTCTACTCACACACATCACAATTCACACAAACAATGTGCATGCAATCACAAACCAAACATTTCACTCAAACAAGGTTCAAGCACATACTTATTCAACAAAAATATTTTTGTTACACCACACAGGTTGGTGTGTTTTGACTTAACTATAATATGGTGGTCCATCTATATGGTTCACTTGTGATCTTTCCATCCTTCTTGGTTGCTTCTTCTTACATGAGATCATGGCTTCCTTAGGAGAATTTCTTGGTCTCAAAACTTCAAGTGATGTAGGCTCTTTCTATCTTTTGCATTCCCTTAGTCTCTAAATCTTGAGCAAGATTTCCTTGTTTCACTTGTGGTCCTTAGTAGTTTCTAAGTTGGAAGTCCTTGGGGAATATGCTGAAGATGTTGAAGTCATTAGAGTTGAAGAAGTTGAAGTCATTAGAGTTGAAGAAGTTGAAGAAGTCCTTTGCACATGGTTTAGTCTTTGGCCATGGGTAGGTTTTTCCATCAAGTTGAAGTAGAAGAGGTGTAGAGTTAAAATCAAAATGGTTGAGGAAAGAGTTTACAAGTGTTTTTGTAAATAAGTTTTTTTTTTGGATCAAAATATAACTCCTATTCTTCTAAGGGTTTTTGTCCAATCCTAGGTTTACAAATCCTACAGGCAACACAATGCTCTGATACCATCTGTAGGGGTCTCAACCTAATAAGGTAGATTCCTCCTGTGTTTACAATGCTAGTCCCTGGATCAATAGCTAGCATCCACAGTTAAGATGTAATATCAAGATACAAAGGTCATAATATAAGTTTATAACCAGGAATAACATAGTTTTATTACATCATACATAGCTCATTTGGCTATTACATTACATTGCAGCGGAATAACTATAAGTATGGGTCCTTCATCTTCAAAGTGCCACAGGCAGATGTTGGTTGTAGACTTTGTAATCCTAATCAAACAATCTTCATTAAAATCAATCAAACCTGCAACATTACAAGTTACAGCCACAAGGGTCAATACATTTTGAATTGTATTGGCAAGCTTCACTTCTATGCATAATAAGAGTGGATCCTATCAATACATGCATATTTGGCTAAGTAGAGTTTAAGTCTTATTTGCATAAAGCAATATTTTCTCCTATCTTTTCAAAATGGTTTTGGTCCTTTGTCAAATCTCTTTTCCAAGTTCCTTGAACTCATTGGTAGAAACTCAAGTGTTCAAGTCCTTGTCAAAACTCCTTGAGCATCTTGGTAACCCCAAGTGCAACAAGTTTTATCAAAATATCATGAGTTCCTTGGTAACCCCAAGTACAACATGCTCTTGAGCACCTTGGTAACCCCAAGTGCATCAAGCTTAACAAAATATCTTTGAATTCCTTGGTAGACACACAAGGGCATTAAGTTTTTATTTTATTTTAGAAGTTGGAATGTCGACATCTCCCATAGTTCAAACTTTAGTTGCTCAGTATTGTCCATAACCGGGGACACGGCTAAGTACTTAGATTTTTATTAACTTATGCAGAAGGAGTACACTTTACCCACATGTCACAATCCCATCTTGTTGCCACCAGTGGCCTACTGGATTAGTGCTCACCAAGATGGAGTACTGGCAGACTGAGAGTGTGACGAAGTCTTTCCAAAAGGTCCTCCCATACATCATTGCTAGCTTTGTCTTCAGCCCCCATGAAGCATTCCAGATCCCCATGTCCAGTAACTAAAGACAATGTATGGGTCTTCCTAATGTAATTGACTAAGCCAGAGCCATAATAGCATGTGGTTGCACACGAAAGCCACAATTGGAGAAGCATGTTTGATCTCTAAGTTTCCTAGGTGGTTTTCTTTTGGAGCCCAACACAAAGTGATTTCCATAGACATGGTTCCTTTTGTTGCCATCTTCTCCAAAACTTAAAGTATCCTCCACCTAGGTGGTTCATTGAGTCCTTGTTTTATTATATAAAGCACAAGTCCTTTCCTCAACTTTGTAAAAATCTCAACATGCATCTCTTTTCAAAATATAGCATGGCTAAGCATGTACAATTTCAATGTTTTCACTAAGTGATGTAAGGGCATCCTATTAGGATTTAGCATAGCATAAGTATAAATTATTTTCATGCATGTTTTCAAAATCCACTAAGTATAATGAAAATAGTAGGACTTTTGAATGATAGTGTAACTTGCCTTTTGGTAGAGAATGGTGGTTCACTCCTTGATCTTGCTAGTCTCTCACTTTGCAAAATTCACTACAAGTCAATCAAGCAAACACAAAATCAACTAACATTCCAAACAAAGTCAAACAAAAAATTCTCATACTCACAAAGCAATGGAACCTAAGTCATGCATAAGTATGCAAAGGATGGTTCTATTGCAAGGTTGGTCTCCACTAGGTTTATAAACTTTGTAAGGTCCAAATTGGTCATTTACCAAAATGGCAAAGTCACTCCCAAAATCATTTTTTTAAAACCATTCATCATTTTTATGTGGTGGAAATTAGTTTTATCCATCCTAAAAACCTTTAAGTCTTCACCCAAAGTTTCTAACTCAAGATTTGTTGTTTTGGGTCAGTAGCTTTGATTCAAAATATTTTCCCAAAGTTTTATTCCAAAATCCTTTTTCATAATAAAACCATTATCTTTACTTAGCTAGAAATAGACTAATTCAATTAATCCATTCTAAATTTTTCCAATTTCATTTTCAAAACCATGGGTTGGTTCCTAGGGTCAGTAAGGTTACTACAAACCACTTTGCAAAAGTTTTAACCCTAAAATCAATTTTAAACAATTTTTCTACTCTAAACAAGCTCACAAAAGAATCTGTAAAATCAAGTAAGTTAACAGATACTATTTTCTAAACTAAGACCAAGGTTGGTTAGGTCTTGCTCTCCTGAATCCAACGACATAAAATTTGTAATTTTTGGACGTGTGGATCCAAAGTTATAAGGGTTTGAAATTTGCAAATAAATCTGATTCAAAACTGATTTTAGATCTAATACAGGCCACGCGTCGCATTCTCATTGGGTGGTACCGGTTCGGTTGGATCGGCAACGTGGACCGCAGGATCTAGTTTGATCGCACGGCACAGGGCGCGTACCTCTTCGCGGCTTAAGTGACCTATCGTAGGCGTTGGATTAAGATCCTACAGTTGCTATTGTTCGGTCACAGATGGGCGGCGCTGCGCGGCGGTGGACGGCGGCGACGGCCAGACAAAGTGCTCGCGGTGGTTCTAGGAAGCAAGGAAGATGGAGGTGGCGCTTACCGTGTTCGCGAGGACGAGGTGGTGCTCGACGTGTGGTCGATGTGGCAAGGGGCGCACGGGGTCAGGTGGAATCTCTCGCCGGAGTTCGCTCTGGCGGCAGGTGGCTCTGGTTGAGGTCGAGGACGTTGCTGCAGATCGCCCTAAGGCAAAACGAAGGCGCGGTCAGATGCGCAAGATCAAGACAACGCTGTGTGCGTGAACGAGAAGTGAAGGGGCGGTCTGGTTCACCTGGAAAACGTCGTCGGAGAAGAAACAGACGGCGGCGCTGTCGGAGCTTGTCAAAGCCGACGCTCCGGGGCGCCCGCGGTTGAATGAAGGGCATGGGGAGAAGCGTCTGGGAGTGGGGAAGCTGCCAGCGTGCTCAGGGAGGCTCGGGGTGGTGTGGCTTGGCCGGAATCGGTCGGAGACGGTGGTCGGAGCTGGGAGTGTGTCGAGTCGAATTGGGGCAGCCTCGGGGCAGAGAGGGAATGGCGACAGAGGAAAAGGGAGGGGAAGATGCAGGCGCTTAATATCGTGCAGTCACGGCGGGATTAACGCGCGGCATTACTGTGAATTGAACGCGGCATTCAAAGGCAGCAATGGTAGCGAGGTTTGGGTGTGACAGGGTCGCGCGGGTGTGGACGATGAGCAGTAGAGGTGGGGTCCACCGGTCAGTGGGAAAAGAAATGAGAGTGAGGTCCACTGGTCAGTCTCGGCGCGGGTCAGATACGAGGTGCGAAACGTTTTCTTGCGGGGTGAGGAAACTGGGCTGGTTCCTAGGCCTGTTGGGCTGCTGGGTTGGGTCGGCTTAAATCTTATTTTTTTCTGTTTCTGATTCTTTTTCTTTTTCTATTTCTATATTCTGTTTTTAAATTTCAAACAATTCCCAAGCAATCAAAACAATTCAAATCTTCACCCAATTTTGTAACTCTGAATTTAGTTCTGTTTAGTAACCTGAACCAAATTCTAAAGTCAAGATAATAATTTTATTTGTAAGTCCATTATTAAATAATAACATGATTCATGATTTATTAATCAAATAGGGTTTGATTTTATTAATAAAATCTCCATTTGAAATTCAATTATTTTCAAATCCAAACTAGTAGGTTGTATTTGAAAATAAGGGGTATTTGAAAGCTTGTTTTAAATTAAAATAACATTTTTGTTTTGGTGTCCATTTATAATTGAATAGAATGGGCCTTAGTTATTAAATCAATTAGGATTGGTTTTATTTGAATGCTTATTTTTAAATCTAAAATAAAACCAAAACACTTCAGTAAGTTTTATTTGAGAATATAAAATATTTGGAAACTTATTTAAAATAATTTAATAAGTTTTTATGTTTCAATTAAAATGGTAAAACCTTTTATTTAGATATAATTTGATATTAAATCCTTATTACTTTATTTAAATAATCCTTTACTATTTTTAATCAAAACAAAACATTTTATTTTAAACACTTGGCCAAGGTTTAATTTGGCTTTATAAAATAATCCTTATTTATGAATCCACCTTTTCATTTGAAAATCAAATCTTTTTATTTAAAGATTCAAAATAGTAATTTTAAAACATTTTAATTTCCTTTAATAAATGTTTATCTTTATAAATCCCTTTAGGATTTATTTAATCCAAATAGATTTGAAGTTCCATTTAAATTCAAAAAGTTTCTTCTGGCTTTGAAAATCAAACAAAGTTTTATTTTATTCTTTTATTTTTCACATTACAAGATTTGGGAAATCTTGGGATGTGACCCTTTTCGGCTTCAAGATCAGCGCGCATCTTCTGGTACTGGTCATTTGCCATGCCCCTCCGAGCATTCTCGTTCTATGGAAAAAAGGACATAGTTAACAATTGTTTAGTCTGCTTGGAGCATCTAGTCGGAAATTTTCCATCTAGACGCTCGGGGGCTACAACGAGAGTTTTTGACTTAACAATGTGCTTAGCATTCTTTAAGCATCTAGTCGGAACTAATTCAGTTACAACTAGAAGCTTGGGGGGCTACAGTATAAAGTTTTTAACTCGGACATATGCTTAGCTTTCTTTAAGCATCTAGTCGGAACTATCTCAGTTGCAACTAGAAGCTTGGGGGCTACAGTATTGAAATTTATAAACACTTTGTATCATACTCTTAAAGCATCTAGTCGGGATAGTTCATTCTATCTAAATGCTTGGGGGCTACAGTGAGAGGTTTTCTAACTTAGTCACTCTTAGAGCATATAGATGCAAAACCTATGGTTTTCCGTCTACATCCTTGGGGGCTACAGTGGGATACTCATATGAAATGCAAAAGGCAAAGAAAACTTACAAGTGCGATGATCTTAAGGTTCGTAGCACTCTCGGCCAGCAGCTTCGCAAAGGATTCGCTATTTCCTTGCAAGATTTCTGCTTGCCGGCGGAGCTCCTCTAGACCGCATGTCGGAGATGTCGGCACCGCACCAGGAACCGAAGCAGTGTACCCGGTGTAAGTACCGGATAGACTATCTTCGGATAGACTATGATTTTCTTGGGTGCGGGGGCGCCGCCAACGGCAGACGTACCAGCTTCCACCACCGCCTTGCCGCCACCGATGGCATCCTTAGCCGGAGCTTCAGCCATTTGTTGAGCGGTGCTCTCCTGCGTTGCCTGCTCGCCGACAACAGCGAGTTCGGTAGAGGCGCCAGAATCCACTTCCATGGCGGAAGGGCCTGATGCCTCCTTAGCTTGTGAGCTTGTCGGGGCAGACGAGGGCTTGACGGCAGGAGTGGTAGGGGCGATGGCGGGGGAGGCGTCGCGATGCAACATGTCCTTGATATTTCGAGAAGCCCCCGATGTTTTGGAGGTCTTCTTGAGGCTGGTCGTGGCTTTCTTCCTGAAACGTGCGAAATGCATAAGTACAGGAGCAAGACAGATAAATAGACAATGTCGGAGAATGAGAAGCTTACACAAGTGGGGGTGCTTTGGCAAAGGGGATCCCGGTAACTTTTCTCTTTTCCGCCTCCAGGGCGGCGGTAGTCTTCTTGGAGGCTCCACCCTCCGTCTTCTTCTTCTTGCCTCCATCGGCAGCGTCGGAGGTGGAGCTCTTCCGCTTCCGCGCCAACAGAACGTCATCGTCGGACACGACCGTGACTTCCTTCATCTTTGGATCGTAGATTTGGGCAGCCAGGTTGCCTTCCTCTAGATCGCTAAGCTGTTAAGTGAGAAATGACCGTGTTAGATAAGATGATATTTGCAAGACGGAAGAACTGGAGTATATGTCATACACGGAAAATAAATACCTACCTTTGGGCACTTGTCATCTACGAACATGTCGTAGGTGATGGTGAAGCCACGCTTCTTATCCTTCACCTTGACGATGTCCTTAAGGCGGAGCTTGACAAAGTCACTCGAGAAGTTGTCCACGGAGATGCGGAGACTATCCCTTCTGTCGCTGGTATACTCGTACATGAGCTTCGCACGGTGCTGCAGAGGTTGGATTCGCCTGATGAACCAGCACATGGCTAGGTCCAAGCCGGTCAGACCCGTCTCTACGAACCACTCGATCCGCCTTATGGACCGAGAAGCGTCGAGGTCGGAGGGAAGGGAGGCTTGGGATCTCCATGACGAGGCTTCAGCGGCGGCTCCGTCAACGAAGTCCGGGTACGTAACTTGTCGGCCAGCCAGAGGGATGTCTGGGCCGTAAAAGTATGCCTGTTGCCAATTCTTGCAGGACTCGTGGCCGACTGTCAGGGAACCGCCGGCCAGGTCGAATCTTGAAGCTTATGGTGCCACAGTTCCTAAGCTCTTCCTTGCTATGTCCGGCTTCACGTTTGACGGTGAAGAAGTACACAAAAAGGTCTAACCTAGGCCTTATCCCTAGGTATACCTCGCAAAGTGCCGCGTAGTTGCTAAGCACTAAGATACTATTGGGGGAAAGGTTCTAGGGCTGGACCCTATAATGGTTCAAGACGGAGAGTAAGAAGTTGGAGATGGGAAGGGAGACGCCGCGTACCAGTTGAGATTTTAGGTACACCTTTTCTCCGGCTTGGGGAGTAGGTGTCACCTCGCCAGCCGGCGTGGCCCGCCAGGCAAGCCCCTCCATCGCGGAAAGGTAGCCCTCGGCGATCATCTCTTGGATGTCACGGTCGGTGATATCCGAGCTGCGCCAGCCGCCCTTGTGCGAGTCTGGTTCCTCCTCCAATGGCTCCAGCGCCGCCAGATTAAGGTCGCCGCCGGTGCTCTCGATAACCGCCGATGCGGGAATGACTAGGCCCTCTGGAGGCACGATGATGGAGCTCGCTGGCTTCGCCGCGGCTTCGCTCGACGCCGCCATTGATGGAGAAGTGCTGCTGCTAGCCATGGAGTGAGGATTGGGTGCGACTGGTGCCGATTGGAGCTAGGGTTTTTTCGAGAATTCTCGCGGAGAGCTCGAGGAGACACACGACTGGAGGAAGAAGATGATGCGAGGAGAATGAGGTAAAAAGTGTAAATTACCCAAGGTTACTATTTATCATCCTCGGCGTCAAGATTCGTGCAGCTTGATCAGACGGTTGCCGCGTAGACGACGTGTACTCGAACGTGCGCGGAAATTTCGCCACGTCTCCAACCGTCGCCTCCAACGGTTCGTATTGCTCGCGCGGGGAAATCGGACATGATTGTGTTCTCTGCATGTGTGAGTTACGAGGCGTCGCTGACCTAATCCTACGTCGTCCTAGCTGACATGGGTAGATGAGCTGTCACATCGAAGATTCCGACATAGACGGATATAATCCGACTACGGAAGTGTATGATGGAAGATTCAGCATTTCTCCGGCTTACAAGTTGAAGACAGAGAAAGTTTTGTAGGGTTCTTTGGGAGGACTACAAGATATTGCTTGACGATTTGCCGACATCCAACTAGACGGAGCATTCAGCTGAAAAGGCAAGACGGCGCAAGATCTCGGAGTTCTCCGGGGGCTACTGTTGGGGATATGCTATATGGGTATCCTCATAGCATGTCACTTATCCGGATAACCCGGGTGGCCCATAGTTGGTAGCATGGCCTATGGCCTGCTGGGCGGCCCAGTTAGATGGATCCAGAAGGGAGGCCCATGCCAGATAAAGGAAGGCTACGGTGGATTCACCAGCGTACCCGGAGCCTTGGAGTGCAAGATACACAAGACTAGTAATAGACGGTGTAGGACTTTGTAACTTGTCCGGCTAGGACTTTTCCTTGTAACCCTAGGACCTGGCGACTATATAAGTCGGGCCTATGGGAGCCTTTAGGGCACGATCTCAGACAACCTAGTGTCGACTACGACGCATCTCGCACAGCGAACCAATCCCTATAACTCGGCGTATTGCCCTTATAGTGATTTATAGCAGGAGTAGGATTCCGCCACCGTCGTGGGATCTGAACCTGGGTAAGCTGTGTTACCTCGTACCCGTCAACCGTCCACCTTCCCCCATGTCTCTAAACACGCACTGTGAGGACCCCTCCATGGTGTACTCGTCGGCAATACCACGACAAGTGAAGCGCTATTGAAGAGTGAAACTGGTAAGGGAAACTTTCACTGTGAGTATTGCCCTTGTTACTGCTTGTTACTTTGTTTCCAATATGGATAACCCACTTGGTTTTCTGTTTGGGAAAACTACTACCATTGCTAGGGTAGTAGATGAACCACCACCTGTTGAGATAGATCCTTTTAAGATACCTACAAGTATTGTTGACCGTGTTATGGATAATTATTATTTTGGGGATGGAACTGTACATCCCGGTGATCACATGATTTTTATCCATGAATTATGCGGGTTGTTTAAGTGTGCAGGTATCACAACTGAACTGGTGAAGAAGAAGTTACTCTCCATATCCTTGAAGGGGAGAGCTGAAGAATGGACAATCCATGGAATGGGAGGAGATGGCATCTCTCGTTTACTCTAAATTTTATCCTCCCAGTGAAATTCATGAAGATATAAATCTTATATATAACTTTTGGCCTCTTGATGGAGAAACTATAGCTCAAGCTTGGGGGAGATTGAAGTTACTAATGCTTAATTGTCCTATTCATGAACTTCCTAACAATATTATTCTCAATAACTTTTATGCTAGTCTTTCTCTTCATGATAAAGATTTACTAGATGCTTCTTGTGTTGGATCATTCACACGTATGAAGGAAGAATCTAAATGGGATCTCTTAGACCATATTCAAGAGAACACTGAAGCTTGGGAAAATGATAAAGGAAGAAAGTCAGGTATAAACTATGATTATGAATGCATTAAATCTTTTATGGGAACTGATGACTTCCGTGATATTAGTAATGAGTTTGGTATTGATTCCCAAAGTATTGCCAACCGTTTTAAAGCCTTTGCCTCTTACATAGAAATTCCAAAGAAGAAGTGGAATAAGTACTATGCTCCTTATAAATATGTTGTTAATCATGTTCCTGTTAGAAGTACTTAAGTTTGTACCACTAATCATATTGTGCCTGAACCTCATGCTGAGAAAATGCCCTTCCCAGCTAAGGTAAAGGAGTATTCTATGATTATTAATGCAAATAATAAAGGTACAAAGAAAACGGTGGAGCCTGGTAAGCAATTGAATGTTGAACCTGTGGTAGCTATTGTGAAAGACACTGTCACTAGAAATATAAAGGATGAGCATATTGTATTCTATGAAGACGCCTCTAATATTATCTCTCATCCTAGTAAGACTAGTAAATCTAGTGTTACTGTGCTTTCTGTTAAAATTGGTGATCATTGCTATTATGGTTTATGTGATATTGATGCTAGTTCTAGTGCTATTCCTTATGAGCTTTACAGGGAAATTATGCATGAAATTGGTCCTTGTGAGCTTGAGGACATTGATGTGGTTATCCACCTTGCTAATAAGGAAACCATTTGCCCCATTGGAATTGTAAGAGATGTGGAGGTTCTCTGCGGTAAGATTAAATATCCTGCTGATTTTGTAGTGCTTAACTCAGCAGCTAGCAAAACTTGTCCTATCATTTTTGGTAGACCTTTCTTGAACACTTGTGGAGCTATTATTGATTGTAAGAAGGAAAAGGTTTTAAATAAGTTTGATGGAGATTCTTATGAGTTTAACTTTTCCAAATTTTCTAAAGCTCCTTGTGAAAATAGCTTGCCTAATAAAGATTTCAGGATGGAACAACTTGCTTCTATTGATCCAGTCTATGACCTTGGACCTCTTTTTGATGACTGTAAGTATGCTTATTCTGATGATAAAGTTGTTTCCAATGATAGCTATATTGTCAACTTTATTCAAAGTGTTACTGAAAGTTATTATGAGAGAGGGAAACATTGTTTTATGCATCTCAATGATGTTAAGTTTCCCCGTTTTATTTTGAAAGCTTTGAAGTTGCACTTGTTTTGTCTTCCTATGCTTGTGGCTTTTTGTTTCAATAATTAGTTTTCTTATGATACTCCCATGCATAGGAAGTGGGTTAGACTCAAGTGTGTTGGTTATTTGCTTCTTGATGCTCTCTTTCACTTCAAATATGAGCATCCTATGTGAGCATCTTTGAAAGTTTCAAGCCTAACTTAAAGGCATTAAAGAAAAGTACTTATTGGGAGATAACCCAAGAGTTTTGTCGAGTCTTGGAAGTTATTACCTCGGTAATAACCGCTCTTAATCCTTTTTGTTTTGGTTTTTGTGTCAAGTTCAACTACTTTTGTGAAGTAGAGGAGTTGTGAAAAGTGGCTGTCCTGGGACAGATTTTTGTGCTGTATTGTAAAAATTCGTGAGGGAGCTCAGTACTTCAGATTGAGCTGCATTTTTCTGAGATTGTTCTCCAGGTTTTTACCCAACTTTCATTAGTTCTTCACCTTTTGATTTGAGCAACATACGGTCTTTGAAAAAAAATCAATCTTTACTTGCTGGTCTGTTCTGACAGATTTCTGCCATCCTTTGCATTTGCCTCTTATAGAAGCTTTTGTGTTGATGGGTTTTCAGTTAAAATGTGTACCCAAGGTTTATTGTTTTTGCTTACACTAATGTTGTCATTGAGTTTGTGCGAAGGTTTTGTATGAAGGAAATTTTCAGGAGAAGGAGAAAATTAATCTGCAGAGTTCGTCTTTGAATAGGTAAAAGTGGTGAAAGCAGAAGGTTCGTGAACCTCCAATATTTTTATATTTTTGATGTTTTTAATACATAAGGTAAGTTATGAGACGAAACTGAAGAGGAAATGGAGCCCGGGGTGGATAAACCCACCCCAGGCGCGGGCCCAGCCTGGCCGCGCCTGAGGGGGGTGTTCCCCCCTCGAACTCCGTCTCCGCCTCGTTTCGGTGTCAAAACCTTCCTTATGCATTGGAACTTCTTAATATATAACCCCCCGGATCCCCCGAGGTTCGTGCATCATGTTCTCGTCGTGTTATCGTTTTGATCTATTTCTGTCAGGAAATCTTCTCAAGTTTAGAGCACCATTGATACGTCAGAAACGTATCTATAATTTTTTATGCTCCATGCTTGTTTAGTATCTACTTTGCTTTACTTGTCTACACTTTGAGGTGCTTTTTACATGTTTTCTGGTACTAACCTATTAACAAGTTGCAACAGTGCCAGATGCCTGTTTTCTGCTGTTTTTGGTTTCAGAAAAGTTAGTAAAGAAATATTCTCGGAATTAGACCGGACAAACGTCAAAGTCAATTACTTTTCGTGGGGAACAAGAAGTCCAGATGGGAGTCGGGGAGGCAAGCCAGAGGGGCCACCCCCCCCCCCCCCCAGGCGCGGCCATAGGTGGGCCCGCGCCTGGCTAGGGTTTGGTGGACTTTGCCGGACCCTCTGCCTCCCCCATCGCCTATAAGAAGCCCCCGATGCAGAAACTTTGAGTACCCGATCAAATATCCATGAAACCGTCTGTTGCCATCACCACCATCGTCCCTAGATCGGGGGGATCTGAAGCTCTTCCCGATACCCTGTCGGAGGGGAGATCATCCCGGAGGCCTTCTCTCCGGTATGATTCGTGAGTAGTTCCACCTTGGACTATGGGTTAACGTAGTAGCTAGATGGTTGTATCTCCTCCTTTGTGCTTTCATGTATAGATCTTGTGAGCTCCGTTCATGATCAAGATCTAATCTATTTGTAATCATGCATGTTGTGTTTGCGGGGATCCGATGGATATTGAGATTATTATGTTGGTTTGATTAATGGTTTTGTCTTTATAATTCTATCATGTCTGTGTTGTTTGTGATCTTGCATGCTCTCCGTTGCCAGTGGTTATCTTGGCCAAGTAGTTGCTAGTGACTCCAAGAGGGAGTATCTATGATCGATAGTGGGTTCATGCCTCTAGTTTCCAAGGGAAGTGATAGAAATCTCTTCGGTTGTAGATGTGTTGTTGCTACTAGGGAGAAAACAACGGTCACTTGTTCATGGAACATGTGGACTGTTTACCTTACACACTTTGCTTAAAGCAGTACTTTGTTGCTTGCAACTTAATACTCGAGGGGGTTTGGATGATAACCTGAAGGTGGACTTCTAGTCATAGATGCAGTTGGATGGCGGTCTATGTATCTTGTTGTATTGCCCAATCGAATCTCATAGGATCTTTCTGACCAGTAATTGCATTGTTATGCCTTGCTCAGTTCCTATCAATTGTCTTGCTGTAATTTGTTTACCCTTCATGCCATGTTGTTTATCTAAGGAGAGAACCTCTAGTGAACTATGGACCCCGGTCCAATCTTTACCATCAATACTGAAGGGAATATTCACCGAGAGGCAATAATAAAGTGGTTATTATCGTATTCCTTATTTATGATATATGTTTATTTTGCATGCTATACTTGTATTAATACGGAAACATTAATACATGTGTGTTTAATAAACAAAAAAATGAAGTTCCTAGTTATGCCTCTCTTATATACTAGCTCGTTGATTAACAAGATGATCAATGTTTCCTGATCATGGACATTGGATGTTGTTAATAACAAGGTCACAACATTAGTGTAATGATGTGATGAACATTCATCCGAAGTATAGCATTACGATCAAAGTCATTGAGTTTATATTGCTATAACAACTTACGAAGTGATCCTAATCCTTAGACCATGAGATCATGTCAATCACTAACACCGGAAGAGTTTCTTGTTGACATCAAACGTCACACCATAACTGTGTGATTATAAAGATGGCTTCAAAACTACTAAAGTGTTATGTTGAGACTCATGGATCAAGAGTGTAATTTGTTCATCCCGATGACGGATATATATACTCTGGGCCCTCTCGGTGATATCACATTGATTAGCTTGCAAGCAAGTGATTTGATCACTAGAATGCTATATCACGGGAACAAGAAAAGAGTGCATGTCGGTAACGAGATCAAACTAGGTATGGAGATACCGATGATCGAATCTCGGACAAGTAATATATCGTGAAACAAAGGGATTAAGATACTAGCATAAAAGGTTCACACGATCACAGAAGTCATCGTTGAATGTGTGGGAGTCAGTACGGATCTCCAGGTCCCGCTACTGATTATTGATCGGAGAGGGGTCTCGATCATGTCCGCATTATTCGCGAACCGTAGGGTGACACACTTAAGGGATACCGACACCATTCGGAGCAAATGATATAGCAGGGAACCGTAGGGTGTCGGTATCCCTTAAGTGTGTCACCCTACGGTTCGCGAATAATGCGGACATGATCGAGACCCTTCTCCGATCAATAATCAGTAGCGGGACCTGGAGATCCATACTGACTCCCACACATTCAACGATGACTTCTGTGATCGTGTGAACCTTTTACGCTAGTATCTTAATCCCTTTGTTTCACGATATATTACATGTCCGAGATTCGATCATCGGTATCTCCATACCTAGTTTGATCTCGTTACCGACATGCACTCTTTTCTCGTTCCCGTGATATAACATTCTACTGATCAAATCACTTGCTTGCAAGCTAACCAATGTGATATAACCGAGAGGGCCCAGAGTATATCTATCCGTCATCGGGATGAACAAATTCCACTCTTGATCCATGGGTCTCAACATAACACTTTAGTAGTTCTGAAGCCATCTTTATAATCACCCAGTTATGGTGTGACGTTTGATGTCATCGAGAAACTCTTCCGGTGTTAGTGATTGACATGATCTCATGGTCTAAGGATTAGGATCACTTCGTAAGTTGTTATAGCAATATAAACTCAATGACTTTGATCGTAATGCTATACTTCGGATGAATGTTCATCACATCATTACACTAATGTTGTGACCTCGTTATTAACGACATCCAATGCCCATGATCAGGAAACTTTGATCATCTTGTTAATCAACGAGCTAGTTTATAAGAGAGGCACAACTAAGAACTTACTTTTTGTTTATTAAACACACATGTATTAACGTTTCCGTATTAATACAATTATAGCATGCAAAATAAACATTTATCATAAACAAGGAATACGATAATAATCACTTTATTATTGCCTCTCGGGCATATTCCCTTCAGTCTCCCACTTGCACTAGAGACAATAATCTAGTTTGAAAACTTTGTGTATTGAACACCTATGGCTTTCTGGTGTTCCAAATACGCAATTGCAAGTGGTTAACATAATCTACGGATCTGACACTTTCAGGTCTGTGTGTATTTGCATGTCTTTGCGTCTTCACGCATCACTCATTCTCCAATGAGATGGCATTGTATAAATTTGGTCTTTCGGTGAGACCTTTAGTTCCTTGGGGTTAAAACACGTCGATACAATTGTCACACAATATGTCTTTAGTGTTAGCCCGTTGCGAACCACACCTTAGTTTGATAACAAACTACTTGACACAAATTCCCTCCTTTGATGCTACTATAGCAGTCATATACTTAGCCTTTTGTTGTAGTATTCGTCATAATGTATTAACTTTGGAACTCTTCCAAATCCATCATGGAATCTTCTTTCCATTACATTGTGCCACCCATAATTTAAATTGAGATAAACTTAATTTGTATCTTGTGACAAAACTAGTATCAATGTAACGCTTTACAATGAACTATTTGTAATTGTTTGTCACCTCTACACAAATATATTCTTAGTTCTTCCAAAAGATCATAAGAATATCCTCACTATCGTCCAATGATCATTTTATGATTCATCCTGGTATATGCTCATAACACTTAGAGCATAGGACATATCTGGATGTGTACATATCATGGTATGATTGATCAAAACATTCTCGTGATTTCACTCATCAAGTGTCAAAGCACTTGAATCTTGTTTCACTTATCAAGTGTCGATGCACTTGAATCTTGATTCAATTTCTTTCCATGCGACAAGAACCATTTCTAGTCGTTTCTATATTGAACTCCTTCAATATCTCATATATGTACGTTTGGCATAAACATATTAGCGTCACAGTCTATCCACTATAGACATTCATGCTAAATATTCGGGTTTTGCCTAAGTCTTTCATCTAAATAAAATTCTTAACCTTTGTCAATAAAATATACATAATTTCTAATCAACAAGATGTCATCCACATAATGTATTAGAAATGTGTCTCAGCGCTCCCACTTAATTTCATGCAAATGCAAGCATCTTCATCGTCTCCTAATGAAAAACTCCTTTTTCATCATGGTGAAGATTCCAACTCCGCGATGCTTACTTCAACCATTGAAGTTTGCATGCCCTTTTTAGCATCCTTTGAATTAACAAAACCCTTTGGATCATGTCATGTACACGTCCTAGGTAACCATTCTATTAGAAGAACTTTGTTTTGTTTATTCATCTACCATATACCAAATTATATGTAGTGGTTGCTACTTTAATCCGTCCAGACTAAATATCGCTATGAAAGATCAAATCTTGTCATAGTCAACTCCTTGAACATTGTCATAACTTTACGACATGTCAACTATTTCATAGATGTGAAACATCCATGTCTGTTTCTTTATAGATCCAAATACGACCGATAGGTTTTTACACCTTCCCGGAGGGTCTTCCAAGTTCAAAACTTGATTTCTCGTATATGGAACTATCACGGATTTTATGGCTTCAAGCCAACGGAGTTAGGGCCCATCATCGCTTCTTTGTATGTATTCGGTTCATCATTGTCAAACAATAATGATTTACTCTCAAATCTTAGCATTTGATTGTTTAACCGACCTACTTGGTTCAATAGGAACTTAGATCTCCGTGACCACAACCTTTGAGGCATATAAGCTATGAGCATTATGGCAGCCTTCGGAACGATTTCCGGCGCTGCGCAACTCAGCACATATAGCTAAGGTTTGTTATCCTTATCAAAGTTCTATTGTCCTCCCACTTAACTTTTGCGAAAAATTCATTTTTCAAGAAACTTCACATTTCAAGCGACAAACCCTTTTGTCCTTGGTGTTATGGAGGAATACCCAATTGTTATTCGAAATAACCTACAAAGACATGCTTATCCGACTTCGGTTGTAAACATCTGACTTATGTTTAGCACACCAAAATTTAAGAAATGACAACTTGGGTTTTACCCCAAACCATAACTCATATGGTGTCATTTCAACGGATCAAGATGGAGCTCTTTTCAGTGTAAAAGCGGTAGTCTCTAAAGCTTTAATCTTTTAAAACATAATGGCAGCTTTATCAATAACACGTTTGATCCAACCATGTCAAACAAGGTTTCATTACAAATCTCAAACACTCCATATTCCTATGGTGTTTCGGGATATGTAAATCTACGTGTTTTGCTAAACTTGTAACTCAAATAAATCCCTTTATGATAAAATCATAATTCATTTATTTTCTTGTTACACTTCTAACACAAATAAATCCCTTATGATAAAATCATAAACTATTCATTTTCTTGTTACAATGATTTTTCACTTCATCTTGAAAGTCTTTGAAACATTTTCAAATATTTCATACTTCATTCTCATTAAGTGAACATTCACTCAAATTTCCGGAGAAAGTATATGAAGTTGAAACCCATCGCTTACGACTATAAATAATGGACTACATACATCGATATGTATAAATTCCAATATTTTAGTCGTTCGTTCTTCTTTGGCCTTTGAACGAAGTTTTTAATTATCCCGAGGAAAGTCTCACAAGCGTCACTTGATCAAATCAAAGACTCCAAAAATCCATGAATATGGAGATTCTTCATGTTTTCTTTCAAATATAATTTAAACGGCGATGTCACTTCGTAAGTGATCTTTCAATCATTTGTCTTGCGACATTTTAGCATTAGGTTTTATGGATGTGATCTCTCCAACTAGATTTGTAAATCATCCATCTAATATGGAATATGGTAATTATTTGAACAACCTTTGTTCTCATAATACCTGATTTAAATAACAATTATTAAAAAAATCTTGAAGTCAAGCTTTGATGTCAACGAGAAATACAAACAACGGTTTGTTTGTTTTCGATGAACATCATCACATATTCTCTTGCTAGTTACTTAGGCCATTGTGGTTCATGAATTGCGTCATTCCGTATGAAATTTCATACCAACCAATTCGGTATCCAATACCCAAGAACCACATTGTTTAACAAGCAAAGAATACAACCATAACCTGTATATCATCTATACCTAAATTGGATATTTCCAATCTTTTCTTTTCTGCCAAATATATTTTATAGATTCTCTTTCAGCATTTCCTTTTCCTTTTTAAAAGAATCTATCAACATCAAAATTGGCGCCATATACATGACACATAGTCCAAAGCGTGTATATTCAAATAATAATACCTTTGGACTTGCACTTTGAAGTAGATCACCATCATCAAAATGATCGGTATTCTTTCACAATCCATTCTTTAGTAATCTTTTATTGTAGTAAACACTTTACATACATCTTCTATTCATCCTTATCATGACGACTTTCATGATCAAGCTACAGTAGCTTATAAAGGCGAACCGTGAGTATAACATTACTTTCCAAAACCCTTTTGGATGATTAGGATGTCTAGCATCTCCAACCTTCGTAAATTCTCATCCAATATGAGAACATATATTATACTCTATCATATTGCAACCAAAACATTGTTTCAGATATCGTTATATCTGCCACACATGATGGTTTCTGAAACAATTCTTTCAGCTCCTAGATAAACTTGATATTAAAACAATCAAGAATCATGGAGGCAAACATGATACTTAAGATACTAACACTGGAATTGTTACCCTCAATTTAATACCAATTATTAAATTTCATGGAGTAAATATAATTTTGCTGAAAGTTTGCAATAGGACTTTAAACTTTAGATTGACACTCAACACAATACGATACCAGTTCGTAAAGTATATATCTAGAATTCTATAGTTCTATTATCTCAATTACAGCTATGCATAAGGTGGTGAACGAATGCCAATGACTACAACAAATTATGCAAATTCACTTTGATTTAATTTATGATAAATTGAGTTCTACTAATCCAAATTAGAAATGAACTCCCACTCAAAAACAACATCACTCGTGCCTTTTTGGTGATTACATGAACCAAATCCACTATACCAAGTCCGATCATCACGTGAGTCGGTATAGCTTCAAAGGCGAGCATCAAATGGGCATCATATCTACTATATGACTCATGCTTATGTAGGGTTCGCAGCATAGAAAACAAAAAATTTCCTACGATGGGAACAACTATGTACCAAGATCTATCTACTAGATACAAACAACGGGCGGATGTATATCCGTAGAGAACATACCCTTGAAGACCGACAAAGCTTAACGAGTCCAAACTCGTGGTTGATGTAGACGATCTCTTGCCGATCTCAAGATCGAGAGGAAGTCCTAGCGCCGCAAAACAGTAGCGCATCCGTGCTCGCACACACGTTCGAGGCACCGAGCAACCTCCGCCTCCTCGCTCCAGCGATGAAGCGGAAGCACAACTCTTTCTTGCCGAAAAGCCACCGGGAACATGTATCTCGCTAGTCCGAGACCATGGGGGATAAATTCTAGAGGGGGAGAGAGATCCTTCACGAGGAGGTGTAAGTGAGAGAGAGGGAGGAGGCTCCTTTTATAGGGAGAGGGGGGCACCCAAGGGGCCATGCGCCCAGCCATGGGGCTGCCCCCACCTCTTCCACATTCATGTGGGTGGACACTCCACTCACTCAAATGCCTTTCAATTCCCTCCACTCCATAACTCACTCAAATTCCCATTAAATTTCCACCAAATTTAATGCAAACTCTCATTAAATAAAACTCCTTTTATTTATTCAGAATTTTGTCAATTACTTTAATGACAAACATTCACATATAACCCCTTGCTAGAATTCTATTTCACATGCATAACCACTTTATGCAATTTCACCCGAAAACCTGTTTCGGTATCTAGTGAAATAAATTCCTGCGCTTGTTCATTCTTTGGGCATGAAACTTTTTCTCCAATTGGATGTCGGTGTCTCTTAAGTGTGTCACCCTACGGTTCGTGAATAATGCGGACATGATCGAGACCCCTCTCGGATCAATAATCAGAAGCGGGATCTGGAGACCCATACTGACTCCCACACATTCAACGAGGACTTTCTTATGATCGTCGGAACCTTTTACGCTAGTATATTAATCCCTTTGTTTCACGATATATTACATGTCCGAGATTCGATCATCGGTATCTCCATACCTAGTTTGATCTCGTTACTGACATGCACTCTTTTCTCGTTCCCGTGATATAACATTCTAGTGATCAAATCACTTGCTTGCAAGCTAATCAATGTGATATCACCGAGAGGGCCCAGAGCATATCTATCCGTCATCGGGATGAACAAATTCCACTCTCGATCCATGGGCCTCAACATAACACTTTATTAGTTCTGAATCCATCTTTATAATCACCCTGTTACGGTGTGACGTTTGATGTTATCAAGAAACTCTTCCGGTGTTAGTGATTGACATGATCTCATTGTCTAAGGATTAGGATCACTTCGTAAGTTGTTATAGCAATATAAACTCAATGACTTTGATCGTAATGCTATACTTCGGATGAATGTTCATCACACCATTACACTAATGTTGTGATCCTGTTATTAACAACATCCAATGTCCATGATCAGGAAACCTTGATCATCTTGTTAATCAACGAGCTAGTTTATAAGAGAGGCATAACTAGGAACTTTCTGTTTGTTTATTAAACACACATGTATTAACGTTTCCGTATTAATACAATTATAGCATGCAAAATAAACATCTATCATATACTTGGAATACACATAATAGACACTTTATTATTGCCTCTCAGGGCATATTCCCTTCAGTCTCCCACTTGCACTAGAGACAATAATCTAGTTTGAAAACTTTGCGTATTGAACACTTATGGCTTTCCGGTGTTTCATATACGCAATTGCAAGTGGTTAACATAATCTATGGATCTGACGCTTCAGGTCCGTGTGTATTTGCATGTATTTGCGTCTTCAAGCATCACTCATTCTCCAATGAGATGGTATTGTATAAATTTAGTCTTTCGGTGAGACCTTTAGTTCCTTGGGGTTAAATCATGTCGATACTATTGTCATACAATATATCTTTAGTGTTAGCCCGTTGCGAACCACACCTTAGTTTGATAACAAACTACTTGACACAAATTCCCTCCTTTGCTGCTACTATAGCAGTCATATACTTAGACTTTTGTTGTAGTATCCGTCACAATGTCTTAACTTTGGAACTCTTCCAAATCCATCATGAAAACTTTCTTTCCATTTCATTGTGCCAGTCATAGTTTTAATTGAGATAAACTTAATTTGTATCTTGTGACAAAACTAGTATCAATGTAACGCTTTACAATGAACTATTTGTAATTGTATGTCACCTCTACACAAATATATTCTTAGTTCTTTCCAAAATATCATAAGAATATCCTTACTATCGTCCAATGATCATTTTATGATTCATTCTGGTATTTTCTCATAACACTTAGAGCATAGGACATATCGGGATGTGTACATATCATGGTATGATTGATCAAAACATTCTCGTGATTTCACTCATCAAGTTTCAAAGCACTTGAATCTTGTTTCACTTATCAAGTGTCGATACACTTGAATCTTGATTCAATTCCTTTCCATGCGACATGAACTGTTTCTTGTCGTTTCTATATTGAACTCCTTCAATATCTCATATATGTACGTTTGGCATAACCATATTAGCGTCACGGTCTATCCACTATAGACTTTCATGCTAATTATTCGGGTTTTGCCTAAGTCTTTCATCAAAATGAAATCCTTAACCTTTGTCAATAAAAGATACATCATTTCTAATCAACAAGATGTCCTTCACATAATGTATTAGAAATATGTCTCAGCGCTCCCAATTAATTTCTTGCAAATGCAAGCATCTTCATCGTCTCCAGATGAAAAACTCATTTTTCATCATGGTGAAGATTCCAACTCCGCGATGCTTACTTCAACCATTGAAGTTTGCATGCCCCTTTTAGCATCCTTTGAATTAACAAAACCCTTTGGATCGTGTCATGTACACGTCCTAGGTAACCATTCTATTAGAAGAACTTTGTTTTGTTTATTCATCTACCATATACCAAATTATATGTAGTGGTTGCTACTTTAATCCGTCCAGACTAAATATCACTATGAAAGATCAAATCTTGTCATAGTCAACTCCTTGAACATTGTCGTAAAATACTTTACGACATGTCGACTATTTCATAGATGTGAAACATCCATGTCTGTTTCTTTATAGATCCAAATACGACTGATAGGTTTTTACACCTTTCCGGAGGGTCTTCCAAGTTCAAAACTTGATTTATCGTGTATGGACTTATCACGGATTTTATGGCTTCAAGCCATTTGACGGAGTTAGGGCCCATCATCGCTTCTTTGTATGTATTCGGTTCATCATTGTCAAACAATAATGATTTACTCTCAAATCTTAGCATTTGATTGTTTAACCGACCTACTTGGTTCAATAGGAACTTAGATCTACGCGACCACAACCTTTGAGGCACATAAGCTATGAGCATTATGGCAGCCTTTGGAACGATTTTTGGCGCTGCGCAACTCAGCACATATAGCTAAGGTTCGTTAACCTTATCAAAGTTCTATTGTCCTCCCACTTAACTTTTACGAAAAATTCCTTCTCCAAGAAACTTCACGTTTCAAGCGACAAACCCTTTTGTCCTTGGTGTTATGAAGGAATAACCAATTGTTATTCGAAATAACCTACAAAGACATGCTCATCCGACTTCGGTTGTAAACATATTACTTATGTTTAGCATACCAAAATTTAAGAAATGACAACTTGGGTTTTACCCCAAACCATAACTTCCATGGTGTCATTTCAGCGGATCAAGATGGAGCTCTTTTCAGTGTAAAAGCAGAAGTCTCTAAAGCTTTAATCTTTTAAAACATAATGGCAGTTTTATAAATAACACCTTTGATCCAACCATGTCAAACAAGGTTTCATTACAAATCTCAAACATTCCATATTCCTATGGTGTTTCGAGATATGTAAATCTAGGTGTTTTGCTAAACTTGCAACTCAAATAAATCCCTTTATGATAAAATCATAATTCATTTATTTTCTTGTTACACTTGTAACTCAAACAAATCCCTTATGATAAAATCATAAACCATTTATTTTCTTGTTACAATGATTTTCACTTCATCTTGAAAGTCTTTGAACGTTTTCAAATATTTCACACTTCTTTCTCATTAAGTGAACATTCACTCAAATTTCCAGAGAAAGTATATGAAGTTGAAACCCATCGCTTACGACTACACATAATGGAATACATACATCGATATGTATAAATTCCAATAATTTAGTCGTTCGTTCTTCTTTGGCCTTTGAATGAAGTTTTAATTATCCCGAGGAAAGTCTCACAAGCGTCACTTGATCAAATCAAAGACTCCAAAAATCCATGAAAATGGAGTTTCTTCATGTTTTCTTTCCAATATAATTTAAACGGCGATGTCACTTCGTAAGTGATCTTCCAATCATTTGTCTTGCGACATTTTAGCATTAGGTTTTATGGATGTGATTTCTCCAACTAGATTTGTAAATCATCCATCTTATATGGAATACGGTAATTATTTGAACAACCTTTGTTCTCATAATACCTGATTCAAATAACAATTATTAAAACAAATCTTGAAGTTAAGCTTTGATGTCAACGAGAAATACAAACAACGGTTTTTTGTTTTTGATGAACATCATCACATATTCTCTTGCTAGTTACTTAGGCCATTGTGGTTCATGAATTGCGTTGTTCCGTATGAAATTTCATACCAACCAATTCGGTATCCAATACCCAAGAACCACATTGTTTAATAAGCAAAGAATACAACCATAACATGTATATCATATATATACCTAAATTGGATATTTCCAATCTTTTCTTTTCTGCCAAATATATTTTATAGATTCTCTTTCAGCATTTCCTTTTCCTTTTTAAAAGAATCTATCAACATCAACAGTGGCGCCATATACATGACACATAGTCCAAAGCGTGTATATTCAAATAATAATACCTTTGGACTTGCACTTTGAAGTAGATCACCATCATCAAATGATCGGCGTTCTTTCAAAATCCATTCTTTAGTAATCTTTTAGTATAGTAAACACTTTACATACATCTTCTATTCATCCTTATCATGACTAATTTCATGATCAAGCTACTGTAGCTTATAAAGGTGAATCGTGAGTATAATGTTGCTTTCCAAAACCCTTTTGGATGATTAGGATGTCTAGCATCTCCAACCTTTGTAAATTCTCATCGTATATGAGAACACATATTATACTCTATCATATTGCAACCAAAACATTGTTTCAGATATCATTATATCTGCCACACATGATGGTTTCTGAAATAATTCTTTCAGCTCCTAGATAAACTTGATATTAAAACAATCAAGAATCATGGAGGCAAACAAGATACTTAAGATACTAAAAGTTTGTTACTCTCGATTTAATACCAACTATTAAATTTCACGGAGTAAATAGAGTTTGCTAAAAGTTTGCAATAGGACTTTAAACTTTAGATTGACACTCAACACAATACGATACCAGTTCATAAAGTATATATCCAGAATTCTATAGTTCTATTATCTCAATTACAACTATGCATACGGTGGTGAACGAATGCCAATGACTACAACAAATTATGCAAATTCACTTTGATTTAATTTATGATAAATTGAGTTCTACTAATCCAAATTAGAAATGAACTCCCACTCAAAAACGACATCCCTCGTGTCTTTTTGGTGATTACATGAACCAAATCCACTACACCAAGTCCGATCATCACGTGAGTCGGTGTAGCTTCAAAGGCGAGCATCAAATGGGCATCATATCTACTATATGACTCATGCTTAACCTTTCGGTCCGTGTTCCGAGGCCATGTCTGTACATGCTAGGCTCGCCAAGTAAGAACCTTAGTATTCGCGTGTGTAACTGTCTTACACCCGAGATATGCTCGTGGATTCAAGTACACCTGATCATCACGTGATGTCTTGAAGCGACGAAACATTGTCGGTGCATACTTAAGGAAGAACACATTCTTATCTTGATATCCAAATGAGGGATCATCTTATTATGCTAATAAAACGCCAAACAAGCAATATGAGATGCAATCAAAACATCACATGTTTATAAGTGAAATGATATGGTTCCCGCATATGATCTCCATCATGTGCACCGTGGTATGATCATTATCATACCTTTATATGTAAGGACAAGGTCTATGGAACTTACACGCTATGTGTGTTGTAAGAGTATCATCTCATACTTCTACTTACAACATCACCATATCATAACACTAGCCCAGCAACAATCTAAACTAGACGCCTCTAATTTATCCATTGCAAGTTTTACGTGGCTTAGGGATTTCGAAGATAGAACCGTTCTTACCTACGAACATTGTCACATCCCAAGATTTTCCAAATCTTGTTATGTGAAAAATAAATGAATAAAATAAAACTTTATTGATTTTCAGGGTGAGAAGAAACTTTTTGATTCCAATTGGAAACCTTCAAACCTATTTTGAACAAATAAATCCTAAAGGGATTTTAAAAGATAAACATTTAATAAAGGAAAATAAAAATATTTGAAATTACTATTTTGGATCTTTTAATAAAAAAGATTTGGTTTTCAAAAGAAAAGATAGATTTATAAGTAAGGATTATTTATAAAGCCAAATTAAACCTTGGCCAATATTTTGAAATAAAATGTTTTGTTTTGATAAAAATAGTAAAGGTTTATTTAAATAAAATAATAAGGATTTAATATCCAATTTTATTTAAGTAAAGGCTTTTCCCATTTTAAATAAACACAAAAACTTATTTTAAATAAGTTTTCCAAGTATTTTATTTTCTCAATTAAAACCTACTGAAGTGTTTTTGGTTTTATTTAAGATTTCAAAAAAAATATTTTAATAAAACAAATCCTATTTGATTTAATAACTAAGGTCCATTTTATTTAATTATTAATGGACCCTAAAATAAAAATGTTATTTTGTTTTAAACAAGTTTTCCAAGTATCTTATATTTTCAAATAAAACCTACTTTGGGTTTTGAAAATATTTAGATTTCAAATGGATTTTTTAAATAAATTAAAACCCATTTGGTTTATTAACTAATGTCCATTTTATTTAATTATAAATGGACTCTCAAATAAAGGTATTATTTTATTTTTGAACCTTGGTTATGTTGTTAAACAGAACCAAATTCAATTACAATTGTGGTGATTGTTTGATTTGATTTAGTTGTTTGAATTGTTGTTTGAATTTCCAAAACAGAAAATAGAATTGAAAAAGGAAAAGATTTCAGAACAAAAAAAAACATGCAAAGGACTCAACCCAACCAGCAGCCCAGCAAGGCCCAACTCGCAGCCCACCTTTCTTTTCCCTCAGCGAAACGTTGTTCACTCGATCACGCACCCATACAGACGATGACAAGTGGACCCCGTTCCCTCCCTTTCTCACTAACCAGCTGACCCCACCCTCTCCTATTCATCGTCTACACCCGCGACCAGTTCTTCCCCTCTCCTGCCGTTGATTCCTCCGGTTAATTCGTCTTAACGCGGCCACCATTACTCGCTTTGATCACGCAGGCTTAAACGCCCATGCCTCCTCTCCATTTCCCCTCTGTCACCCCACATTAGCACGCCCCCAGGCCGCCCTGATTCTTCTCCGAACCTCACTGCCACCGATGAGCTTTTCCCTCGATTCCGGCCGTGTCCTGCCACCCCTCGCCTCCTTGACCACACTTGCATACTCCCCAAGCCCTGGCGCACCTTTTCGCATCGCCATCTCGCTCGCGTGCACTCCTGAGCGTCAGCAACGACAACAACCGCCGTCGCCGCCGTCTGGCTCTTCTCCGACGACCTCCCTCTGGTAAACCAGACTACCCTGACCCCTCTCAATCACGCACACATCATCGCCGTGTCTTTGCGAGTCTGACCGTGCGTTTCATTTGTCCCCGAGTGATCCATAGCACCGTCCTCGACGACGACTGAGCGTGGCCGAGGCGCAGCTCCACTCCGGCGAGAGATTAAGCCCGCTCCAGTGCGCCCCTCGACAAGACGGCACCACCTTGAGCTTCCCCAGGCCTCTGCGAATGCTGTGAGTATCTCCCCAGCCACCCTTTCTTCCTGTATCGCCGGCGCCGCCACCGTCTGGCCGCTCCGCCGCCAGTAGCCACCGCAGCGCCGCCCATCTATGGCTGGCACGCTGTACACCGTTAGATGACGATCCAAGCGCCACGATAGATCCTTAGCCGAAGGGGTACGAGTGATCCTGTGCCGCACGATCTGACTAGATCCAACGCACCAGAGAGCGTGATCCGGGCGAAACGGTATCTGCGAATAGGAACATGACGCGTGTCACCAGATTGTTTAAAATAGAAATTTGAATCTGATTTAGATGCAGATTTGAAACTCCTGTAACTTTTGATCCACACGTCCAAAAATTACAAATTTTATATCAATGGAATCAGAAAGACAAGCCCTAGCCAACCATGCAATTTGTTTAGCAAAAAGCTTCTGGAAAAATGATTGTTTTTGCAGAAACATTTGTATGCTTGTTTAGATTGTAAAAATTGTTCAAAAATGATTTTGGGGATAAAATCTTTGGCAATTGGATTGATTTGAACCTACTGACCATAGGAAACACTTTGTGGTTTCAAAAATGTATTTGGTGAAACAAAATAATGATTCTTTGATTTAAAACCATTTCTAGTCAAATAAAAATATAGTTTATTTATTAAAAATGGTTTTGGAAGAAAACTTTTGGGAAATGTTTTGTTTTAAACTCTCTGACCCTAAACACCAAGTTTTTGAGGTTTGAAAACATATGTGGTGAACCCTATAGATTAATGCCTTAGTAAAAATATTTCTACACCACATAAAATGATACTTTGTTTTGAAAATGGTTTAGGAAGTGAAACTTCTTGCAAATGATTTTGCCACTTTACAAAATGACCATTAGGTGTTTTCAAATGTTTAGGGCCCATTAGGCACTACTTTTCAAACAAAACAAAGCTTGGCATGCTTGCATGCATTTTCTAGACTTTATCATTTTATGTGATGTTTTGCTTGATTGGTAGATTGAGATTGTGCCTTGCTTGATTGATTTGTAGTGACTTGAAGAAGTGTGATTGTTGCAAGGACAAGGAGTGAACCCATACTCTACCAAAAAGGCAAGTGATGCTTCATATTTTGTCCCATTACTTTCACTATGCATTAGTGATTTTCTCTAAGTAAAACTTGCATGGATTTTTGCTAAGTATAAACCTTGCTATAGGAGAACCTAGTAGATGAAACCTTAGTGGAACATTTCCTAAGTTAAGATTTAGACTACTATCAAGCTTAGCTTAGCTTAGCTAATAGAAAACAAGGGTGGAAATATATTCACACTATGGAAAAATTTCTAAGTCTGAGGACTTGTGTTTTCGTTTAACAAAACAACTAAGTTGATGAATCACCTGGGTGGAATGGTAATTGCTTGGTGGATTTTGGTTGAGTGGTTCACAAGGCCCATGTCTATGGTTGACCTTGTGTATCTCACTTGTGGATGGCCACCCAGGAACAAAGAGATTTGAGATGTCAAATGTTGAGAAGCTTCAAGTGCAGCCACTTGGCATTATGGGCTCTGCCTGGATCACATAGGTTGCAAGAACTTATCCATATGGACAGTTGGTGGTAGAGTTTGATAGGTTGGAACGCGTCCATTTTGGTCTAAGGGAAGGCTTCTGAAAGATCTTGTCTTGGTGAAACCAAGTCTTGTGGGGAAAGTGCACCACCTCTGCAGAGTGTAAAATCTAAGTACTTAGCCATGTCCCTAGTAAAGGACAATTTGAGCATCAAGACATGGAAGCAATCAAGAATCTCATCATTCAAATTTCTAAGTTAAAAACTTGTGGTTTGAACAAGGGTTAAAGGATCTTCAATCTTTGATTGAGAAAAATGAGTTTGTCAAGCAAAAACTTAGTGTTTCCAAATGTTAAGGAAAAATCTATTTTGAGCAATGCAAGCCCCAACTCCACTTAGCCAAATGCATATAGTTGATATACTCCACTATACTACCATAGTATCACTTGCCAATACAATTCAAATGTATTGACCTTTGTGGCTGTAATTTGTATGTTACAGGTTTGATTGATGTTAGTAAAGTTTGATGATTAGGATTACAAGTCTACAACCAACATGTCTGCTTGTGGCACTTTGAAGATGAAGGACCCCATGCTTATAGATATTCTGCTGCAATGTAATGTAATAGCCAAATGAGCTATGTAAGATGTAATAAAATTATGTTATTCCTGGTTATAAAGTTATATTATGACCTTTGTTTCTTGATATTACATCTTAACTGTGGATGCTAGCTATTGATCCAGGGACTAGCATTGTAAACACAGGGGACTCTACCTTATTTAAAGGTTGGGACCCTTACAGATGGTATCAGAGCATTGTGTTGCCTGTAGGATTTGTAAACCTAGGATTGGACAAAAACCCTTAGAAGAATAGGAGTTATGTTTGTTCCAAAACTTACTTACAAACAATCTTGTAAACTCTTTCCTCAACCATTTTGGTTTCAACTCTACATCTCTTCTATTTCAACTTGATGGAAAAACCTACCCCATGGCCAAAGACTACACCATGTACAGGGACTACTTCAACATCTTCAACTCTAATGACTTCAACATCTTCAACTCTAATGACTTCAACATCTTCAACTCTAATGACTTCAACATCTTCAGCATATTCCCCAAGGACTTCCAACTTGGATACCACTAAGGACTACAAGTGAGACAAGGAACTCTTGCTCAAGATTTGGAGACTAAGGGAATGCAAAAATTAGAAGGAGCCTACATCATTTGAAGTCTTGTGACCAAGAATTTCTCCTAAGGAAACCATGATCTCATACAAAAAGAGTCAACCAAGAAGGATGGAAAGATCATAAGTGAACCATATAGATGGACCACCATATTTAGTTTAAGTCAAACCCACCAACTTATGTGGTGTAACAAAAATATTTTTGGTTGCCTAAAAATATGCTTGAAACTTGTTGTTTGAGTGAAATGTTTGTTTGTGATTGCTTGCACATTGCTTGTGCGAATTGTGATGTGTGTGATTAGAACCCTTACTTAGAAATATTTTGCCTATTCTAATCCCTACCCAACCCAAACAGATGACTACTCCAAGAGACTCCAACATCAAGGTTGATGACAACAACAAACAACCAAGAGGACAACATGAGAGAACTTATAGCAACCCAAAACCAGTTGATCCAAGAGACAACTCAGCTTTTAGCCAACAACAATGGATTTGACCCAGCCATACAAAGGATTTTGAAACTTCAATCCCAAATGTTACAAGGATTGGTTACTCAAATGATCAACATGGGAGAAAACTTTTCCCAAAGAGCTAATGACAACAAGGATGACAAAGATGTTAATCTAGAAGGAAGCCAAGCTAACAATGCTTGTGGAGACAAGGATCATGCACCCAAGGAGCATGAAGACAAATGCCCTAAGAAGAGAGAAATATTTCCTACCTATGAGAAAACATATGAAGAACATGAACTAGAAGAACTCCTAGCTTTGGAGAAACCCAAGAAAAAGAAGAAATTTCCCAACCCTAGCAAGAAGGATATTACTCAAGTGCAATGTTACAATTGCAAAGAGATGGGACACTATGCCAATGAATTCCCAGAAAAGAAGAAGAACCAAAGAAGCAAACAAGAGGCAATGATACCAAAGGAAAAGAAAGATATCAGCCAAGTGATGTGTTTCAAATGCAAGGAGCTAGGCCACTAAGCAAACTTCTGTCCAGGAAAGTTACACCAAGATCCCAAGCAAGTCAAGATGTAAATTAGTTAAAAAAATTAAGGGTGGTAGTACCCTAGATGCTTTGAGCCAACTTCTAACCCCTAGCATCCCCAAATCTCGGGACGAGATTTATTTTAAGGGTGGTAGCCTATCACATCCCAAGATTTTCCAAATCTTGTTATGTGAAAAATAAATGAATAAAATAAAACTTTATTGATTTTCAGGGTGAGAAGAAACTTTTTGATTCCAATTGGAAACCTTCAAACCTATTTTGAACAAATAAATCCTAAAGGGATTTAAAAAGATAAACATTTAATAAAGGAAAATAAAAATATTTAGAATTACTATTTTGGATCTTTTAATAAAAAGATTTGGTTTTCAAAAGAAAAGATAGATTTATAAGTAAGGATTATTTATAAAGCCAAATTAAACCTTGGCCAATATTTTGAAATAAAATGTTTTGTTTTGATAAAAATAGTAAAGGTTTATTTAAATAAAATAATAAGGATTTAATATCCAATTTTATTTAAGTAAAGGCTTTTCCCATTTTAAATAAACACAAAAACTTATTTTAAATAAGTTTTCCAAGTATTTTATTTTCTTAATTAAAACCTACTGAAGTGTTTTTGGTTTTATTTAAGATTTCAAAATAAATATTTTAATAAAACAAATCCTATTTGATTTAATAACTAAGGTCCATTTTATTTAATTATTAATGGACCCTAAAATAAAAATGTTATTTTGTTTTAAACAAGTTTTCCAAGTATCTTATATTTTCAAATAAAACCTACTTTGGGTTTTGAAAATATTTAGATTTCAAATGGAGTTTTTAAATAAATTAAAACCCATTTGGTTTATTAACTAATGTCCATTTTATTTAATTATAAATGGACTCTCAAATAAAGGTATTATTTTATTTTTGAACCTTGGTTATGTTGTTAAACAGAACCAAATTCAATTACAAGTGTGGTGATTTTTTTATTTGATTTAGTTGTTTGAATTGTTGTTTGAATTTCCAAAATAGAAAATAGAATTGAAAAAGGAAAAGATTTCAGAACAAAAAAAAACATGCAAAGGACTCAACCCAACCAGCAGCCCAGCAAGGCCCAACTCGCAGCCCACCTTTCTTTTCCCTCAGCGAAACGTTGTTCACTCGATCACGCACCCATACAGACGATGACAAGTGGACCCCGTTCCCTCACTCCCTTTCTCACTGACCAGCTGACCCCACCCTCTCCTGTTCATCGTCTACACCCGCGACCAGTTCTTCCCCTCTCCTGCCGTTGATTCCTCCGGTTAATTCGTCTTAACGCGGCCACCATTACTCGCTTTGATCACGCAGGCTTAAACGCCCATGCCTCCTCTCCATTTCCCCACTGTCACCCCACATTAACATGCCCCCAGGCCGCCCTGATTCTTCTCCGAACCTCACTGCCACCGACGAGCTTTTCCCTCGATTCCGGCCGTGTCCTGCCACCCCTCGCCTCCTTGACCACACTCGCATACTCCCCAAGCCCTGGCGCACCTTTTCGCATCGCCAGCTCGCTCGCGTGCACCCCTGAGCGTCAGCAACAACAACAACCGCCGCCGCCGCCATCTGGCTGTTCTCCGACGACCTCCCTCTGGTAAACCAGACTACCCCGACCCCTCTCAATCACGCACACATCATCGCCGTGTCTTTGCGAGTCTGACCGTGCGTTTCGTTTGTCCCCGAGTGATCCATAGCACCGTCCTCGACGATGACTGAGCGTGGCCGAGGCGCAGCTCCACTCCGGCGAGAGATTAAGCCCGCTCTAGTGCGCCCCTCGACAATACGGCACCACCTTGAGCTTCCCCAGGCCTCTGCGAACGCTGTGAGTATCTCCCCAGCCACCCTTGCTTCATGTATCGCCGGCGCCGCCACCGTCTGGCCGCTCCGCCGCCAGTAGCCACCGCAGCGCCACCCATCTATGGCTGGCATGCTGTACACCGTTAGATGACGATCCAAGCGCCACGATAGATCCTTAGCCGAAGGGGTACGAGTGATCCTGTGTCGCACAATCTGACTAGATCCAACGCACCACAGAGTGTGATCCGGGCGAAACGGTATCTGCGAATAGGAACATGACGCGTGTCACCAGATTGTTTAAAACAGAAATTTGAATCTGATTTAGATGCAGATTTGAAACTCTTGTAACTTTTGATCCACACGTCCAAAAATTACAAATTTTATATCAATGGAATCATTTCTAGTCAAATAAAAATATAGTTTATTTATTAAAAATGGTTTTGCAAGAAAACTTTTGTGAAATGTTTTGTTTTAAACTCTCTGACCCTAAACACCAAGTTTTTGAGGTTTGAAAACATATTTGGTGAACCCTATAGATTAATGCCTTAGTAAAAATATTTCTACACCACATAAAATGATACTTTGTTTTGAAAATGGTTTAAGAAGTGAAACTTCTTGTAAATGATTTTTCCACTTTACAAAATGACCATTAGGTGTTTTAAAATGTTTAAGGCCCATTAGGAACCACTTTTCAAACAAAACAAAGCTTGGCATGCTTGCATGAATTTTCTAGACTTTATCATTTTATGTGATGTTTTGCTTGATTGGTAGATTGAGATTGTGCCTTGCTTGATTGATTTGTAGTGACTTGAATAAGTGTGATTGTTGCAAGGACAAGGAGTGAACCCATACTCTACCAAAAAGGCAAGTGATGCTTCATATTTTGTCCCATTACTTTCACTATGCATTAGTGATTTTCTCTAAGTAAAACTTGCATGGATTTTTGCTAAGTATAAACCTTGCTATAGGAGAACCTAGTAGATGAAACCTTAGTGGAACATTTCCTAAGTTAATATTCCTACTACTATCAAGCTTATCTTAGCTTAGCTAATAGAAAACAAGGGTGGAAATATATTCACACTATGGAAAAATTTCTAAGTCTGAGGACTTGTGTTTTCGTTTAACAAAACAACTAAGTTAATGAATCACCTGGGTGGAATGGTAATTACTTGGTGGATTTTGGTTGAGTGGTTCACAAGGCCCATGTCTATGGTTGACCTTGTGTATCTCACTTGTGTATGGCCACCCAGGAACAAAGAGATTTGAGATGTCAAATGTTGAGAAGCTTCAAGTGCAGCCACTTGGCATTATGGGCTCTGCCTGGATCACATAGGTTGCAAGAACTTAGCCATATGGACAGTTGGTGGTAGAGTTTGATAGGTTGGAACGCGTCCATTTTGGTCTAAGGGAAGGCTTCTGAAAGATCTTGTCTTGGTGAAACCAAGTCTTGTGGGGAAAGTGCACCACCTCTGCAGAGTGTAAAATCTAAGTACTTAGCCATGTCCCTAGTAAAGGACAATTTGAGCATCAAGACATGGAAGCAATCAAGAATCTCATCATTCAAATTTCTAAGTTAAAAACTTGTGGTTTGAACAAGGGTTAAAGGATCTTCAATCTTTGATTGAGAAAAATGAGTTTGTCAAGCAAAAACTTAGTGTTTCCAAATGTTAAGGAAAAATCTATTTTGAGCAATGCAAGCCCCAACTCCACTTAGCCAAATGCATATAGTTGATATACTCCACTATACTACCATAGTATCACTTGCCAATACAATTCAAATGTATTGACCTTTGTGGCTGTAATTTGTATGTTACAGGTTTGATTGATGTTAGTAAAGTTTGATGATTAGGATTACAAGTCTACAACCAACATGTCTGCTTGTGGCACTTTGAAGATGAAGGACCCCATGCTTATAGATATTCTGTTGCAATGTAATGTAATAGCCAAATGAGCTATGTAAGATGTAATAAAATTATGTTATTCCTGGTTATAAAGTTATATTATGACCTTTGTTTCTTGATATTACATCTTAACTGTGGATGCTAGCTATTGATCCAGGGACTAGCATTGTAAACACAGGGGACTCTACCTTATTTAAAGGTTGGGACCCTTAC
The DNA here is from genome assembly GCA_916181665.1 of Avena sativa. Lineage (NCBI taxonomy): Eukaryota > Viridiplantae > Streptophyta > Magnoliopsida > Poales > Poaceae > Avena > Avena sativa. Next base: position 435,971,239 of record OV702280.1, read on the forward strand.
AAACATGAACCACAACGAGGATAACCAAATTGTTGACAACTCGTTGCAAATTAGATATTGACTATAGTAGGAGAGACAGACACCCGCTAGCCACTTATGCAAAACTAGTTGCATGTCAAGTGTGGAATAGGTCTCATGTGCGAGGACATGTAAAGTTTGTCCGGGCCGCTTCATCCCACTATGCCACCAATATCCAAAATACAACTAAGAAGCAATAAAATGATCATCATCGCCCACATACTCATATGTGCACTACCCGTGCAAAGTATCTACGCATAGATCCGGCTCTGATACCACTGTAGGGTTCGCAGCATAGAAAACAAAAATTTTCCTACGATGGGAACAACTATGTACCAAGATCTATCTACTAGATACAAACAACGGGCGGATGTATATCCGTAGAGAACATACCCTTGAAGACCGACAAAGCTTAACGAGTCCAAACTCGTGGTTGATGTAGACGATCTCTTGCCGATCTCAAGATCGAGAGGAAGTCCTAGCGCCGCAAAACAGCAGCGCATCCGTGCTCGCACACACGTTCGAGGCACCGAGCAACCTCCGCCTCCTCACTCCAGAGATGCAGCGGAAGCACAACTCTTTCTTGCCGAAAAGCCACCGGGAACATGTATCTCGCTAGTCCGAGACCATGGGGGATAAATTCTAGAGGGGGAGAGAGATCCTTCACGAGGAGGTGTAAGTGAGAGAGAGGGAGGGGGCTCCTTTTATAGGGAGAGGGGGGGCACCCAAGGGGCCATGCGCCCAGCCATGGGGCTGCCTCCACCTCTTCTACATTCATGTGGGTGGACACTCCACTCACTCAAATGCCTTTCAATTCCCTCCACTCCATAACCCACTCAAATTCCCATTAAATTTCCACCAAATTTAATGCAAACTCTCATTAAATAAAACTCCTTTTATTTATTCAGAATTTTGTCAATTACTTTAATGACAAACATTCACATATAACCCCTTGCTAGAATTCTATTTCACATGCATAATCACTTTATGCAATTTCACCCGAAAACCTGTTTCGGTATCTAGTGAAATAAATTCATGCGCTTGTTCATTCTTTCGGCATGAAACTTTTGCTCCAAATAGATGTCGGTGTCTCTTAAGTGTGTCACCCTACGGTTCGTGAATAATACGGACATGATCGATACCCCTCTCGGATCAATAATCAGAAGTGGGATCTGGAGACCCATACTGACTCCCACACATTCAACGATGACTTTCTTGTGATCGTCGGAACCTTTTACGCTAGTATATTAATCCCTTTGTTTCACGATATATTACATGTCCGAGATTCGATCATCGGTATCTCCATACCTAGTTTGATCTCGTTACTGACATGCACTCTTTTCTCGTTCCCGTGATATAACATTCTAGTGATCAAATCACTTGCTTGCAAGCTAATCAATGTGATATCACCGAGAGGGCCCAGAGCATATCTATTCGTCATCGGGATGAACAAATTCCACTCTCGATCCATGGGCCTCAACATAACACTTTATTAGTTCTGAATACATCTTTATAATCACCCTGTTACAGTGTGACGTTTGATGTTATCAAGAAACTCTTCCGGTGTTAGTGATTGACATGATCTCATGGTCTAAGGATTAGGATCACTTCGTAAGTTGTTATAGCAATATAAACTCAATGACTTTGATCGTAATGCTATACTTCGGATGAATGTTCATCACACCATTACACTAATGTTGTGATCCCGTTATTAACAACATCCAATGTCCATGATCAGGAAACCTTGATCATCTTGTTAATCAACGAGCTAGTTTATAAGAGAGGCATAACTAGGAACTTTCTGTTTGTTTATTAAACACACATGTATTAACGTTTCCGTATTAATACAATTATAGCATGCAAAATAAACATTTATCATAAACAAGGAATACGATAATAACCACTTTATTATTGCCTCTCGGGCATATTCCCTTCAGCTTAACCTTTCGGTCCGTGTTCCGAGGTCATGTCTGTACATGCTAGGCTCGCCAAGTAAGAACCTTAGTATTCGCGTGTGTAACTGTCTTACACCCGAGATATGCTCGTGGATTCAAGTACACCCGATCATCACGTGATGCCTTGAAGCGACGAAACATTGTCGGTGCATACTTAAGTAAGAACACATTTTTATCTTGATATCTAAATGAGGGATCATCTTATTATGCTAATAAAACGCCAAACAAGCAATATAAGATGTAATCAAACATCACATGTTTATTTAGTGAAATGATATGGTTCCCGCATATGATATCTATCATGTGCACCGTGGTATGGTCACTATCATATCTTTATGTGTAAATCCAAGGTCTATGGAGTTTACACGTTATGTGTGTTGTAAGAGTATCATCTCATACTTCTACTTACAACATCACCATATCATAACACTAGCCTAGCAACAATCTAAACTAGACGCCTCTAATTTATCCATTGCAAATTTTACGTGGCTTAGGGCTTTCGAAGATAGAACCGTTCTTACCTACGAACATGAACCACAACGAGGATAACCAAATTGTTCACAACTCGTTGCAAATTAGATATTGACTATAGTAGGAGAGACAGACACCCGCTAGCCACTTATGCAAACTAGTTGCATGTCAAGCGTGGAACGGGTCTCATGTGCGAGGACATGTAAAGTTTGTCCGGGCCGCTTCATCCCACTATGCCACCAATATCCAAAGAACAACTAAGAAGCAATAAAATGATCATCATCGCCCACATACTCATATGTGTACTACCCGTGCAAAGTATCTACGCATAGATCCGGCTCTGATACCACTGTAGGGTTCGCAGCATAGAAAACAAAAAAATTCCTGCGATGGGAACATCTATGTACCAAGATCTATCTACTAGATACAAGCAACGGGTGGATATACATCCATAGAATACATACCCTCGAAGACCGAATAGCGTTAACGAGGTTGTACTCGTGGATTATGTAGACGAACGCTTGCTGATCTCAATATCGTGATGAAGTCCATATGGTCCAGCCGGTCCAGCACGATCAAGTCCAGCACCTCAAAGCAGTGGTGCATCCGTGATCGCACACACGTACGGGTACCCCGACAACCTCCGCGCCCTCGCTCCAGCGAAGCAGCGGAAGCAAAAAATCCTTCCATAAAAAGCCACCGGGAACATGTATCTCGCTGATCCGAGAGCATGGGGAAATTCTAAAGGGGGGAGAGAGATCCTTCGCGAGGAGGTGTGCTTTGAGAGGAGGAGAGGGGGGCCTTTTATAGGGGAGAGGGAGGGCACCCAAGGGGCATGGCGCCCAGCCATGGGGCTGCCCCCACCTCTTCCACATTCATGTGGGTGGAGCTCCCACTCAAAATGAAAAGCCTCCACTCCCATTAAAAAGCCTCCACTCAAAAATCCACTCACATGCATTAAATTTCCACCAAATTTAATGCAAGCTCTCATTTAAATAAAACTCTTTTATTTATTTATTCAGAATTTTGTTAATTACTTTAATTAACAAACATTCACATAAAACCCCTTACAACATTTCAATTTCACATGCAGAACCAGTTTCAGCAATTTCAACCGAAACAGTTTCGGTGTCTAGTGAAATAAATTCCTGCGCTTTCCTTTTCTTTTTCTGGCATATCATTTGCTCCGAATGGTGTCGGTATCCCTTAAGTGTGTCACCCTACGGTTCGCGAATAATGCGGACATGATCGAGACCCTTCTCCGATCAATAATCAGTAGCGGGACCTGGAGATCCATACTGACTCCCACACATTCAACGATGACTTCTGTGATCGTGTGAACCTTTTACGCTAGTATCTTAATCCCTTTGTTTCACGATATATTACATGTCCGAGATTCGATCATCGGTATCTCCATACCTAGTTTGATCTCGTTACCGACATGCACTCTTTTCTCGTTCCCGTGATATAACATTCTAGTGATCAAATCACCTGCTTGCAAGCTAACCAATGTGATATCACCGAGAGGGCCCAGAGTATATCTATCCGTCATCGGGATGAACAAATTCCACTCTTGATCCATGGGTCTCAACATAACACTTTAGTAGTTCTGAAGCCATCTTTATAATCACCCAGTTATGGTGTGACGTTTGATGTCATCGAGAAACTCTTCCGGTGTTAGTGATTGACATGATCTCATGGTCTAAGGATTAGGATCACTTCGTAATTGTTATAGCAATATAAACTCAATGACTTTGATCGTAATGCTATAATTCGGATGAATGTTCATCACATCATTACACTAATGTTGTGGCCTCGTTATTAACAACATCCAATGTCCATGATCAGGAAACTTTGATCATCTTGTTAATCAATGAGCTAGTTTATAAGAGAGGCATAACTAGGAACTTCCTTTTTATTTATTAAACACACATGTATTAACATTTCCGTATTAATACAATTATAGCATGCAAAATATACATTTATCATAAACAAGGAATACGATAATAACCACTTTATTATTGCCTCTCGGGCATATTCCCTTCAATGTATTCTATGGATGTATATCCACCCGTTGCTTGTATCTAGTAGATAGATCTTGGTACTTAGATGTTCCCATTGTAGGAAATTTTTTGTTTTCCATGCTGCGAACCCAACAGTGGTATCAGAGCCGGATCTATGCGTAGATGCTTTGCACGGGTAGTACACATATGAGTATGTGGGCGATGATGATCATTTTATTGCTTCTTGGTTGTACTTTGGATATTGGTGGCATAGTGGGATGAAGCGGCCCGGACAAACTTTACATATCCTCGCACATGAGACCTTTTCCACGCTTGACATGCAGCTAGTTCCGCATAAGTGGCTAGCGGGTGTCTGTCTCTCCTACTATAGTCAATATCTAATTTGCAACAAGTTGTCAACAATTTGGTTAACATCGTTGTGGTTCATGTTCGTAGGTAAGAATGGTTCTATCTTCGAAAGCCCTAAGCCACGTAAAACTTGCAATGGATAAATTAGAGGCGTCTAGTTTAGATTGTTGCTGGGCTAGTGTTATGATATGGCGATGTTGTAAGTAGAAGTATGAGATGATACTCTTACAACACACATAGCGTGTAAGTTCCATAGACCTTTGCCTTACACATAAAGGTATGATAGTGATCATACCACAGTGCACATGATGGAGATCATATGCGGGAACCATCTCATTTCACTTATAAACATGTGATGTTTAATTGTATCTTATATTGCTTGTTTGGCGTTTTATTAGCATAATAAGATGATCCCTCATTTAGATATCAAGATAAAAATGTGTTCTTCCTTAAGTATGCACCGACAATGTTTTGTTGCTTCAAGACATCACGTGATGATCGGGTGTACTTGAATCCACGAGCATATCTCGGGTGTAAGACAGTTACACATGCGAATACTAAGGTTCTTACTTGGCGAGCCTAGCATGTACAGACATGGCCTCGGAACACAGACCGAAAGGTTAAGCATGAGTCATATGTTTTGATATGATGACCATATGGATGCTCGACTTTGAAGCTACGCCGACTCACGTGATGATCGGACTTGGTGTAGTGGATTTGGTTCATGTAATCACCAAAAAGACACGAGGGATGTCGTTTTTGAGTGGGAGTTCATTTCTACTTTTGATTAGTAGAACTCAATTTATCATAAATTAAATCAAAGTGAATTTGCATAATTTGTTGTAGTCATTGGCATTCGTTCACCACCTTATACAGAGTTGTAATTGAGATAATAGAACTATAGAATTATGGATATTTACTTTACAAACTGGTATCATATTGTGTTGAGTGTCAATCTAAAGTTTAAAGTCCTATTGCAAACTTTCAGCAAACTTTATTTACTCCGTGAGATTTAATAATTGGTATTAAATCAAGAGTAACAATTCTAGTGTTAGTATCTTAAGTATCATGTTTGCCTCCATGATTCTTGATTTAAATATCGAGATTATATAGGAGCTGAAAGAATTGTTTCAGAAACCATCATGTGTGGCGGATATAACGATATCTGAAACAATGTTTTGGTTGCAATATGATAGAGTATAATATATGTTCTCATATTGGATGAGAATTTGTAAGGTTAGAGATGCTAGACATCCTAATCATCCAAAAGTGTTTTGGAAAGTAATGTTATACTCATGATTCGCCTTCATAAGCTACAGTAGCTTGATCATGAAAGTCGTCATGATAAGGATGAATAGAAGATGTATGTAAAGTGTTTACTACACTAAAAGATTACTAAAGAAAGAATGCCGATCATTTTGATGATGGTGATCTACTTCAAAGTGCAAGTCCAAAGTATTATTATTTTAATATACACGCTTTGGACTATGTGTCATGTATATGGAGCCACTGTTGATGTTGATAGATTCTTTTAAAAGGAAAAGGAAATGCTGAAAGAGAATCTATAAAATATATTTGGCAGAAAAGAACATATTGGAAATATCCAATTTAGGTATATAGATGATATACATGTTATGGTTGTATTCTTTGCTTGTTAAACAATGTGGTTCTTGGGTATTGGATACCGAACTGGTTGGTATGAAATTTCATACGGAACGACGCAATTGATGAACCACAATGGCCTAAGTAACTAGCAAGAGAATATGTGATGATGTTCATCGAAAATAAACAAACCGTTGTTTGTATTTCTCATTGACATCAAAGCTTGACTTCAAGATTTGTTTTAATAATTGTTATTTAAATCAAGTATTATGAGAACAAAGGTTGTTCAAATAATTACCGTATTCCATATAAGATGGATTATTTACAAATCTAGTTGGAGAAATCACATCCATAAAACCTAATGCTAAAATGTCGCAAGACAAATGATTGAAAGATCACTTATGAAGTGACATCGCCATTTAAATTATATTGGAAAGAAAACATGAAGAATCTCCATATTCATGGATTTTTGGACTCTTTGATTTGATCAAGTGACGCTTGTGAGACTTTCCTCGGGATAATTAAAACTTCGTTCAAAGGCCAAAGAAGAACGATCGACTAAATTATTGGAATTTATACATATCGATGTATGTAGTCCATTATGTATAGTCATAAGCGATGGATTTCAACTTCATATGATTTCTCCAGAAATTTGAGTGAATATTCACTTAATGAGAAAGAAGTATGAAATATTTGAAAAACGTTCAAAGACTTTCAAGGTGAAGTGGAAAATCATTGTAACAAGAAAATAAATAGTTTATAATTTTATCATAAGGGTTTATTTGAGTTGCAAGTGTAACAAGAAAATAAATGATTTATGATTTTATCATAAAGGGATTTATTTGAGTTACAAGTTTAGCAAAAACACCTAGATTTGCATCTCCCGAAACACCATAGGAGTATGGAGTGTTTGAGATTTGTAATGAAACCTTGTTTGACATGGTTGGATCAAAGGTGTTATTTATAAAACTGCCATTATGTTTTAAAAGATTAAAGCTTTAGAGACTATCGCTTTTACACTGAAAAGAGCTCCATCTTGATCCGTTGAAATGACACCATATGAGTTATGGTTTGGGTAAAACCCAAGTTGTCATTTCTTAAATTTTGGTATGCTAAACATAAGTAAGATGCTTACAACCGAAGTCGGATGAGCATGTATTTGTAGGTTATTTCGAATAACAATTGGTTATTCCTCCATAACACCAAGTACAAAAGGGTTTGTTGCTTGAAACGTGAAGTTTCTTGAAAAAGGAATTTTTCGTAAAAGTTAAGTGGGAGGACAATAGAACTTTGATAAGGTTAACGAACCTTAGCTAAATGTGTTGAGTTGCGCAGCGCCAGAAATTGTTCTGGAGGCTGCCATAATGCTCATAGCTTATGTGCCTCAAAGGTTGTGGTCACGAAGACCTAAGTTCTTATTGAACCAAGTCGGTTGGATAAACAATCAAATGCTGAGATTTGAGAGTAAATCATTATTTTTTGACAATGATGAACCGAATACATGCAAAGAAGCGATGATGGGCCCTGACTCCGTCAAATGGCTTGAAGACATAAAATCCATGATAGTTCCATACACGAGAAATCAAGTTTTGAACTTGGAAGACCCTCTAGAAAGGTGTAAAAACCTATCGGTCGTATTTGGATCTATAAAGAAACAGACATGGATGTTTCACATATATGAAATAGTCGACATGTCGTAAAGTATTTTATGACAATGTTCAAGGAGTTGACTATGACAAGATTTGATCTTTTATAGTGATATTTAGTCTGGACGGATTGAAGTAGCAACCACTACATATAATTTGGTATATGGTAGATGAATAAACAAAACAAAGTTCTTCTAATAGAATGGTTACCTAGGACATGTACATGACACGGTCCAAAGGGTTTTGTTAATACAAAGGATGCTAAAAGGGCATGCAAACTTCAGTTGTTGAAGTAAGCATCGCGGAGTTGGAATCTTCACCGTGATGAAAAGGAGTTTTCATCAGAAGACGATGAAGATGCTTGCATTTGCAAGAAATTAAGTGGGAGCGCTGAGACATATTTCTAATACATTATGTGGAGGACATCTTGTTGATTAGAAATGATGTAATTTTTAGTGACAAAGGTTTAGGATTTCATTTCGATGAAAAACTTAGGCAAAACCCGAATATTTAGCATGAATGTCTATAGTGGATAGACGGTGACGCTAATATGGTTGTGCCAAACGTACATATATGAGATATTGAAGGAGTTCAATATATAAATGACAAGAAGCGGTTCTTGTCGCATCGAAAGGAATTAAATCAAGATTCAAGTGTATAGACACTTGATAAGTGAAACAAGATTCAAGTGATTAGACACTTGATGAGTGAAACAAGATTCAAGTGATTTGACACTTGATGAGTGAAATCACGAGAATGTTTTGATCAATCATACCATGATATGTACACATCCAGATATGTCCTATGCTCTAAGTGTTATGAGCATATACCAGAATGAATCATAAAATGATCATTGGATGATAGTGAGGATATTCTTATGATCTTTTGGAAGAACTAAGAATATATTTGTGTAGAGGTGACAAACAATTACAAATAGTTCACTGTAAAGCGTTACATTGATACTAGTTTTGTCACAAGATACAAATTAAGTTTATCTCAATTTAAACTATGGGTGGCACAATGAAATGGAAAGAAAGTTTCCATGATGGATTTGGATGAATTCCAAAGTTAAGACATTGTGACGGATACTAGAACAAAAAGGCTAAGTATATGACTGCTATAGTAGCAGCAAAGGAGGGAATTTGTGTCAAGTAGTTTGTTATCAAACTAAGGTATGGTTCGCAACAGGCTAACACTAAAGATATATTGTACGACAATAGTATCGACATGGTTTAACCCCAAGGAACTAAAGGTCTCACCAAAAAACCAAATTTATACAATGCCATCTCATTGGAGAATGAGTGATGCGTGAAGACGCAAAGACATGCAAATACACAAGGACCTGAAGCGTCAGATCCGTAGATTATGTTAACCACATGCAATTGCGTATATGGAACACCAGAAAGCCATAGGTGTTCAATACGCAAAGTTTTTAAACTAGATTATTGTCTCTAGTGCAAGTGGGAGACTGAAGGGAATATGCCCGAGAGGCAATAATAAAGTGGTTATTATCGTATTCCTTATTTATGATAAATGTTTATTTTGCATGCTATAATTGTATTAATACGGAAACATTAATACATGTGTGTTTAATAAACAAAAAAAAGGAAGTTCCTAGTTATGCCTCTCTTATAAACTAGCTCGTTGATTAACAAGATGATCAAAGTTTCCTGATCATGGACATTGGATGTTGTTAATAACGAAGTCACAACATTAGTGTAATGATGTGATGAACATTCATCCGAAGTATAGCATTACGATCAAAGTCATTGAGTTTATATTGCTATAACAACTTACGAAGTGATCCTAATCCTTAGACCATGAGATCATGTCAATCACTAACACCGAAAGAGTTTCTTGTTGACATCAAACATCACACCGTAACTGGGTGATTATAAAGATGGCTTCAAAACTACTAAAGTGTTATGTTGAGACTCATGGATCAAGAGTGGAATTTGTTCATCCCGCTGACGGATAGATATACTCTAGGCCTTCTCGGTGATATCACATTGATTAGCTTGCAAGCAAGTGATTTGAGCACTAGAATGCTATATCACGGGAACGAGAAAAGAGTGCATGTCGGTAACAAGATCAAACTAGGTATGGAGATACCGATGATCGAATCTCGGACATGTAATATATCGTGAAAAAAAGAGATTAATATACTAGCATAAAAGGTTCACACGATCACAGAAGTCATCGTTGAATGTGTGGGAGTCAGTACGGATCTCCAGGTCCCGATGTTGATTATTGATCGGAGAGGGGTCTCGATCATGTATGCATTATTCGTGAACCGTAGGGTGACACACTTAAGGGATACCTACACCATTCGGAGCAAATGATATGTCAGAAAAAGAAAAGGAAAGCACGCGAATTTATTTCACTAGACACCGGAACTGTTTCGGTTGAAATTACTGAAACTGGCTCTGCATGTGAAATTGAATACTAGCAAGGGGTTTTATATGAATGTTTGTTAATTAAAGTAATTAACAAAATTCTGAATAAATAAATAAAAGAGTTTTATTTAAATGAGAGCTTGCATTAAATTTGGTGGAAATTTAATGCATGTGAGTGGATTTTTTGAGTGGAGGCTCTTTTATGGGAGTGGAGGCTTTTCATTTTGAGTGGGAGCTCCACCCACATGAATGTGGGAGAGGTGGGGGCATCCCCCATGGCTGGGCGCCATGCCCCTTGGGTGCCCCCTCTCCCCTATAAAAGGTCCCCCTCGCATCCTCTCAAAGCACACCTCCTCGCGAAGGATCTCTCTCCCCCCTTTAGATTTTCCCCATGGTCTCGGATCAGCGAGATACATGTTCCCGGTGGATTTTTCTAGAAGGATTTGTTTCTTCTGCTGCTTCGCTGGAGCGAGGGCGCGGAGATTGTCGGGGTACCCGTACGTGTGTGCGATCACGGATGCACCACTGCTTTGCGGTGCTGGACTTGATGGTGCTGGACCAGATGGACTTCATCACGATCTTGAGATCGGCAAGCATTCGTCTACATCATCCATGAGTACAACCTCGTTAACGCTATTCGGTCTTCGAGGGTATGTATTCTATGGATGTATATGCACCCGTTGCTTGTATCTAGTAGATAGATCTTGGTACTTAGTGAAGGGTTTCGCGGCATAGTAAATCAAAATTTTCTACGGATGCGAACAGAGGGAAAGTCAAGATCTAATCTAGGAGATGCAATCAACGAGAGAGATTGGATTAGATCTTCATACCCTTGAAGATTCGCACAGCGGAACGTTCGTCGGAACGTGGGTGATGTAGTCGTACTCGCTTCTCCTCCTCGCGATCCGATCCGATCTAGCACCACAAGTGGCGGTGCCTCCATGAGATGCACACGTGCAGCACCTCGACGTCTCCTCCTTCCTCGGACCAGCAAGTATGGTGGAGAGATAGATTGGATCTACAACACGACGGCGTGGTGTATATGGTGGAGAATTTCTGCAGCAGGGCTTCGCCTACAAACAGTCGGGAGGGAGAGAGGAAAGCTAGCAAGGCGGCTAGGGTTTGGAGGAGAGGTGTAGGGGTTTGGTGCGCCCCCACCCCTCATTATATAGAGGGGGGGCGCAGCCCTAGCCCCTCCCCCAAGCCCAAAGGATAAGGAGTGGAGGGCATGGACTCTCCCCTCTTCTAGAAACCCTATCTCTAGTTTAAACGATTTAAACTCTCTAGGATCGGCTGGGCCCTATGGGGCCTTGTGCCCCTGGCCCAATGCGGCCAGAACACTCCCTCATAGGCCCATGCCCCCTCCCGGAAGGTGGGGCCACGTTGGTCCCCTTCCGGAAGGTTCTAGAAGCTTTCGGTACAATACCGATTAACCCGGAACAATTCCGAACTCCAAAAACTGCACTTCCTTATATGAATCTTATTCTCCGGACCACTCCGGAACCTCTCGTGATATCCCGGATCCCATCCGAGACTCTGAACAAAAATTCATAAACCAATTATCCAATCTATCCTAGCGTCAAGACACGTTAAGTGTGTGACCCTGCGGGTTCGAGAATATGCAGACATGATCTTCTATCAATAATCAACAACGGGGTCTGGGCACCCATATTGACTCCCACACATTCATCGATGATCATATCGGATGAACCACGATGCCAGGATTCAATCAATCCCATATATATATTCCCTTCGTCTCGCGATATTTTACTTGCCCGAGATTCGATCGTCGGTACCGTCATACCTAGTTCAATCTCGTTCACAGCAAGTACTTTACTCATTCCGTAATTCGATATCACTTTGTGATTAACTCCTTAACCACATGCTTGCAAGCGGTGTTGATATCGATTACCGAGTGGGCCCGAAGTATATCTCTCCGACTTGGGAGGGACAAATCCCATCTCGATACATACAACCCAACAGATACTTTCCGATCACCTGAGAGACACCTTTATGATCACCCTCTCATAGGATGACGTTTGATGACCTCAAAGCTTTCTTCCGATACCAGGGAGTTGTATTATCTCATGGTCTAAGGAATACAATATTTGACATAAGAAAAGCTTCGCAAAGACGAACACGATGACACGATCTAATTGCTTTGCTTAGTTTGGGTCTGTCCATCATATCATTCTCCAATGAAATGATCTCATTATCAATTGACAACTCATGTCTATAGTTAGGAAACCTTAACCATCATTGATCAATGAGCTAGTCCTTAGAGGCGTACCAGGGGCACGGTGTTGTTCACAAACCACACAAGTATTAATGTTTCCGCTTAATACAATTCTAGCATGGAATATAAACTTTATCATGAACAAGAATTATAATAATAACATCTTTATTATTGCCTCTAGGGCATAATTCCAACAGTCTCCCACTTGCACTAGAGTCAATAATCTAGTTTACATCTGGCAACAATCTCACACTCATGGCACTGAGGTGTTGATCATGTTTTACACGTGGAAGAGGTTTAGTCAATGGATCTGCGACATTCAGATCCGTATGTACTTTGCTAATCTTCAGATCTCCATCTGCTATATAATCTCGGATTATATGAAACTTGCGGTTGATATGCTTGGTCTTTGGATGATATCTTGGTTCCTTAGCAAGTGCTATGGCGCCAGTGTTGTCACACAATATCTCTAGTGGGGCCAATGCACTTGGAACCACGCCAAGCTCAGTGATGAAGTTTCTGATCCAAACTCCTTCACTTGACGCTTCTGCAGCAGCCATGTATTCCGCTTCCACTGTAGATCCAGCTCACAGCTCCTCCATTCAAAATATAAACGTATCCTGTCTGAGATTTGGAATCATCCTTGTCAGTGTCAAAACTAGCGTCGACGTAACCTTTTACGACAAGTTGTTCATCACCCCCATAGACTAAGAACATTTCTTTAGTCCTATTTAGGTACTTTAGGATGTTCTTCACGGCTGTCCAGTGTTCCACTCCTGGATCACTTTGATATCTGCTCGTCAAACTAAGAGCATTGGACACATCCGGTCTAGTACACAGCATGGCATACATGATGGAACCTATGGCCGAGGCATAAGGCACTTTGCTCATAGCTTCCCTATCATTTACCGTAGCTGGACACTGAGCCTTGCTCAATATCTTACCCGACAACATAGGCACTGAACCTTTCTTTGCCTTATCCATTCTGAACCTTTTCAGAACTTTGTCTAGGTATGTACTCTGGATTAAAGCTATCAGGCGTCTTTGTCTATCTCTATAGATTTTGATGCCCAATATATAAGCAGCTTCACCTAGGTCTTTCATTGAAAAACACTTGTTCAAATAACTCTTCACATCATTAAGCATGTTAATGTCATTTCCAATAATCAATATGTCATCCACATATAGTACCAGAAATGTCACCGAGCTCCCACTCACTTTCTTGTAGATACAAGCTTCGTAGCAATTTGGAACAAATCCAAAGCTCTTGATCACTTGATCAAAACGAAGGTTCCAACTCCGAGATGCTTGCTTCAGTCCATAAATGGAACGCTGAAGTTTGCATACTTTACTAGCATCCTTAGGATCGACAAAACCTTCGGGTTGCATCATATACAACTCTTCATCAATGTTGCCATTGAGGAACGCAGTCTTGACATCCATCTGCCATATTTCATAATCATGAAACGCAGCAATTGCTAATAAAATCCGAATGGACTTAAACATCGCTACGGGAGAGAAAGTCTCATCGTAGTCAACACCTTGAACTTGTCGAAAACCTTTTGCGACAAGCCGTGCTTTATAGACGGTAACATTACCATCCGCGTCCGTTTTCTTCTTGAATATCCATTTGCACTCAACGGCCTTTCGGTCGCTAGGAGGGTCCACCAAAGTCCATACTTGGTTTTCGCTCATGGATCCCAATTCGGATTTCATGGCTTCTAGCCATTTCTCAGAGTCTGGGCTCATCATCGCTTCCTCATAGTTCGTAGGTTCACTGTCTTCTACCAACAAGACAGTCAAGACAGGGTGGCCGTACCACTCAGGAGGGGCACGCGACCTTGTCGACCTGCGAAGTTCAGTAGCAGCATCGTCCAAAGCTTCATGATCCTTGTCATTAGCTTCCTCTATTGTTGGTGCAGGCGGCACTGGAACAATTTCAGGTGCTGCGCTACTCTCCAATTCAAGAGAAGGTTCAATAACCTCGTCAAGCTCTACTTTCCTCCCACTCACTTCTTTCGAGAGAAACTCCTTCTCAAGAAAGGAACCGTTCTTTGCGACAAACACTTTGCCTTCGGTTCTGTGATAGAAGGTATACCCAATAGTTTCCTTAGGGTATCCTATGAAGACGCATTTCTCCGCTTTGGGTTCGAGCTTGTCCGGCATCAACTTCTTGACGTAAGCTTCGCATCCCTAATGTAACTACCTCGGTGAATTACGCTCCTAGATACAAGCCTGGATGAGCGGTAGTGGTTGAAATAGTACGGTGGGGCCCTAAAAGCCACTCACGGGTAGACCTTTCGGCCGTCCCAACCACTTCCAACTCAACGGGACCTGTACGGGCGGCGTAATCGGCAGGCGAAGGGATCAACTACATACACAAATGAGTATGTATGCAAGCCACCATACAAGAGTACATCAGAGCCATACCATCTAGAAAGAAAGGAAATATAGCAACGCCATACGGCAAGATTCAAATGACCTAGATAGATATAATATTTTAGGATAATTCCTCATACGTCACACATCAGAGTATCAAGCGGAAGCGGCAAAACATAGTCCGAGTACGGATAAGAAGCAAATCGGCATAAGATGCCATAGAACTAAGCACATCCCGCCCACAGATCTCACGGATCCCCGTTCCCGGAATCTCTACACCGAACGATCGTTGCCCACATCATCAGCCTCTTCCACCCAGTATCCGTCCTGCGAGGGTACCTGTTCATCTGAACCAATAATTTATCGTGTGAGACCCTAAGGGTACTCAGCAAGTCTTTATGCCTCTAAAGGGGACACAACCTGGGGTGACGCAATTGCAGCAAAAGATAAACCCTAGCAGTTCTATAGATACTCGCTAACCATCCGCCTAACCAATGATAGACGGATGTCCGTGAATTAATGACGACAGTTGTAACAGTAATATCACCAGATCCATCCTCCTCCTCGCTTACCGACGAGGAAGCGGACGAACAACCCCCCATCCGTTGGCAATTTTATTAACCATTCCATGAGTGTTGCACTATTTACTAGTCAATTACTTAGTCAAATTAAAAGCGGTACTTTAGTTATGCTTGTCTATGGTCGAGAAACTGTGCTCCAAGTCGTCCATAACCGCGGACACGGCTTTCAGAAAGTTTTACCCTGCAGGGGTGCACAAATAGCAACACACACTCGATCAACCTCGGAAAAACCAAATCAAAACCCAACGAGGCCTTCACGACAAAGCAATCACAAGATTCAGAAATATTTCAGGGGGCCACCCCTTGGAGTACACCTGCAACGAAGCTAGCTGACTTCGAGACGGACCCGAGGTTTGGGTGGACGGCTGTGAGCGACTGGGAACCCAAAACTGGGCTTGTCGACACCGCGAAAACGTGTCCCGATCCTAAACAGTACAGGTGCTATCTGTCGCACAATTTTAATTAAAGCAGTAAACATGGCATAAGTACAGGATAGTAAATAAAACCTCAAACTAGTTTGTGGCCCCAAGAAATAAGACGGAATCAAGCTCTGGCTCAGGGGGGTCCCATATACCTCCCGGATGTGGATAGCGCGATAAATCTTGGAACAGGAATCAAGTACTCGGGGTCTTACGGGACACAAGTGAGCAGGAAGAACCAAATAGCAGATATTGCTCACCGGTGCCACTTTCATTAGTTGTCCCATTACTACTCAGGTTAAGTTGTTTAGGTACCTCGTATCCATCAGACACTCACATACCCTACACATGCTGTTCTACGACTCGCATGGCTCAAACAACTCCTGTAGTAATGGCTCATAGGATGGAGGAACAAGCTTGGTGGAGTTTAAAAGTAAAGGCTATGCAATACTTGGGATTCAGTTTAATGCAATCGCGACTCAATGATGCAAGAATAAGATAGAGGCAATAGGTACTGTATGTATGCAAGCATGTGGTAGTGCTTGCCTGGCAGCTCGGTGGAAGCGAGAGACGGATCTGGGTAGTGCTCCTGGTTCTCTTGATATATCCCCTACTCAGTGTCTATCCGAGAAAAACCAAACAAACAAGGCCAACATGAATATAGAGCACAAGCATATGAATAAGATGCGTCAAGCAAACAATCATGCCATGATGAATGATGCACAAGTTGCATGGCAATAAAGTAGCATGGCATGGGTGAGGTGTAGAGCACAAGAATAAGTCATTTTATTAAGGTTTGGTCACATTTTATTGTCATAATAGTTGCTGTATACTTTATATTTATATGATGCATGCTGCAATTGAAGTCATGGATAGCATAAACAGAAAGGTCTCGTCGAGCTGATCATTTTAGACATATCATTTGTTAAATTCAGAGTTATAAATCAAAAATTATTAATTATTTAAATTCCAGTGGCATTTGTGGCAATTTAATTCAACTTGGAATTTTAAATGTGCAAAAGGCAATTTGAATGTCATATTTGAATTTCTTACATTTTTCTGATTCAGAAACATATATTGTTTGTATTATTTGGATTAGTATTTGAAAAGTTATTTAAAACTGAATTGAAATTTGAATTTGAATTAATTTAGAAAAGATTTGAATTTAAACAGACTCTGGAAAACTTTTAACACCCAGGCTAATCTAACCCTAGTCACAGATAGGTGGGGACAGGCGCACCTGGACCCACACGCCAGTGGCTGAGAGGGAGAAGGACCGCGGGTGAAAACACAGGAAACCTGGGAGCCTTTTTAGAAAAAGCTCCCCCACGCTGCCAGTGGGCCTGTGCTGGACCGCGGGTTGGCAAAACAAAAGAGGGGGGGTTTGCAAGAGATCCTGGCGCACTGTTTTTCTTCCTCTGAACCGAACAGGGCGTGCGCGACAGACGCTCGCGCGACGTGCGCGGCGCGGTGGGGGTTCGATCCAGGGACCTGGGGCGCGCGCGCAGACGCGGCTACCGCTGCGGTGGCTGCGGGTTGCTGTTGGAAAGGGGGGGCGCGTGCTAGATAGGGCTATGCGGCGCGTGTTAGCGGCAGACGTCGACGAACTCTGGCGCGCGGAGGCCGCTCGACAAAATGATCGCCGCGTCCAGGAAGCGACTAAGAACGGGAGGATGTCTGGGAGGGCTAGGGGCTCACCGCGGGCTCGGTGGCGTGCTCGGATCGGGTCGGGGCGCAGAGGAGCGACGAGGACGCAGACGCGCTGGCGCTAGGGTTTGTCGGGCGGCGCAGCGCTGGTTCCGGCGGCTCCTGTTCTCCTCCTCCTTGGCGACGAAGGCAGGGCGATGCAGGGGACCTCCGGGGCTTCCTCGACGCCCGCAGCTTCCACGCCACCGGCTAGGTAGATGGGGCAGGGGGGTAGACTGGCGGTGGACGGCGAGGCGAGGTAGATGGCGAGGAGAGGAAGGGGAGAAAAGGGCGAAGCCCTGAGCAGATCTGGGGAGAGCAGAGGGGGTGCTGGGGTGTAGATAAGAACGGGGCAGGTGGGGCTTGCGTGGGGGAGGGGAAGGTGGCCTCGGTGCCACCTTTTCTCTCCTCACGTGCATGGCATGGGGCCAGGGGGTGGCGCAGCAGGGCTGGGAAGGGGAGAGGGAGGCTGGCAGGTGGACCTGAGGGGGAGCTCGTGGCCAGGCAGGTAGGAGGGGCCCTAGGGCAGGGAGAGAAAAGAGGGGGGAGAGGTGAGAGTGGCCGGCTCGGGCTAGGGTTTGGGGTGGACGGTAGCTAGGTGGGTCCAGCAAGGTAGAGAGAGGGGGGGTAAGAGAGGGGTGGTGAGCTAGGGCATGGCAAACATGTGGCCATGCTAGGTTAGCTAGAGAGGAGAGAAAGAGAGAAACACACTTAGGGTTTGTTTTAGATTAGGTGGGTTTTAGGGTGTAGGTTAGAGAGGGTATGGGGTGGCTTAGGGTTTAGGTTAAGAGAGGGGATAGAGAGGTAGAGGGTGTGGTGAAGAATTCTACAAGCCAAAACAAGATTAAGCAAAGGAGAGATGATCCATGCAAGCAAAGCCCAAAGAAAACATTCAAATGTCAAGGAAAAATGTGGCACTTGCATGGCCCATGCAAACAATAATTGCCATGTAGTTATATTGTGAAAACAACATAAAATCATGTGGCATTATTCCTTGCATTCCCAAAAGGTGGGCAAAGGCCAAGCATAAGATGATGAGTGGAATCCACCCAACCCACATGAGCTAGAGGTAACCACAATAAAATGCCAACCTCATATTAGTTGGATGGTGGAATTACAAGGTGGTGAAGAAAAAGGTGATGGAGTCAATAAGAGATATGCCCCCAAATCAACTTGGGCATTTAACAATATATCAAGATCCAAATACAATATCAAGAGGCAACTACAATTAATAATGCACATGAGATAAGAACCAAACAAGAAGGGGTTTTATATGATGCTCAAATGCAAGGTGGCATGATGACATGAGCATGATATGATGATGATGCAACAATTATATGTTGGAAGTGGCCCTTTTATTACTAGAACAAGTAGCATTACAGGTGTTAGACAACTGGGATGCTACACCTAAACTTTAAGAAACGACAACTTAGGTTTAGCACCAAACCACAGTTCATACGGTGTCGTCTCAACGGATTTAGATGGAGCCCTATTTAAAGTGAATGCGGCGGTTTCTAATGCATAACCCCAAAATGATAACGGCAAATCAGTAAGAGACATCATTGATCGGACCATATCTAATAGGGTTCGATTCCGACGTTCAGACACACCATTGCGCTGTGGTGTTCCGGGTGGCGTGAGTTGCGAAACAATTCCGCTTGCTTTAAGATGCGTGAGAAAATCATAACTCAAATATTCACCTCCACGATCGGATCGTAGAAACTTAATCTTTCTGTTACGATGGTTCTCCACTTCATTCTGAAATTCTTTGAACTTTTCAAACGTTTCAGATTTATGTTTCATTAAATAGATATACCCATATCTACTTAAGTCATCGGTAAAAGTGAGAAAATAGCGATATCCACCGCGCGTCGAAACACTCATCGGTCCGCATACATCGGTATGTATGATTTCCAACAAGTCCGTTGCTTGCTCCATCATACCGGAGAACGGGGTTTTGATCATCTTGCCCATGAGGCATGGTTCGCATGTGTCAAATGATTCAAAATCAAGAGACTCCAAAAGTCCATCAGAATGGAGTTTCTTCATGCGCTTTACTCCAATATGACCTAGACGACAGTGCCACAAATAAGTAGTATTATCACTATCTACTTTGCATCTCTTAGCCTCAATGTTATGGATGTGTGTTTCATCCCTTTCGAGATTTAGAAGAAATAAACCATTCACAATAGGTGCATGACCATAAAAGATGTTACTCATATAAATAGAACAACCATTATTCTCCGATTTAAATGAATAACCGTCTTGCAATAAACACGATCCAGAAATAATGTTCATGCTCAACGCAGGCACATAATAACACTTATTAAGGTTTAAAACTAATCCCGAAGGTAAAACTAAGGAGAGCGTGCCGACGGCCATCACATCAACTCTTGATCCGTTGCCAACGCGCATCGTCACCTCATCCCTCGCAAGCCGCCGTCTATTCCGTAGCTCCTGTTTCGAGTTACAAATATTAGCAACTGAACCGGTATCAAATACCCAGTCACTACAACGAGGGCTAGTAAGGAAAACATCAATAACATGTATATCAAATATACCTTTGATGGTGCCATCCTTCTTGTCCGCTAAGTACTTCGGATAGTTGCGCTTCCAGTGACCCTTGTCCTTGCAATAGAAGCACTTAGTGTCCGGCTTAGGACCAGACTTGAGCTTCTTCTCAGCAGGAGCATTGCGCTTGCCGCCGCCCTTCTTGAAGGGCTTCTTTGCTCCCTTACCTTTCTTAAAGGAGGGCTTGTTGACCATCAACACATGATTATCCTTCTTGATGTCCACCTCCGCAGCCTTCAGCTTTGCGAAGAGCTCGGTGATTGTATCAGTGGAGCCAATCTGATTATGAGTCACTACAAAACTTTTGTAGCTGGGAGGGAGTGATTGCAGAACCCTGTCAATCTTGAGCTCCTCTGGAATCGTGCATTCCAGTTGCTCAAGGCGTTGAGTGTAGCCCGTCATCTTAATGGCGTGCTCACTAACGGAACTCCCTTCCTCCATCTTGCAGTTAAAGAACTTCTCAGAGATCTCATATCTCTCAGAACGGGCCTGAGTCTGAAACATGGTTTTCAGCTCTTCGAGAATCTCAAAGGGCCCAGGATAGTCTTCAAAACGATTTTGAAGTTCCGGTTCCATAGCAAACAACATGGTGCTTTTAATCACACCATAATCATCTTTGCGCGACTGATAGACAGCTTTCTCATCAGCCGGCGCAGTTGCAGCAGGGGGGTCACCTAACGCTTTTCCAAGGACATAGTCCTTTTGTCCGCCAGACAGAATGATTCTTAGATTGCGGAACCAATTGGTGAAGTTAGACCCATTATTTCTAAGCTTTTCCTTCTCAGCAAAAACGTTGAAGTTGAAGTTGGACTTGGCCATGTGATCTACAGTATTTGCAAGTACAATTTAGACTATGTTCATGATAAATAGTTCAACTTAATCAAATTACTAGATGAATTCCCACTAAATTCAACATCCCTCAAGTTGTTTAGTGAACACGATCCAAATTCACCACACCTAATCCGATCATCACGAGAAGAGATGTGGTTTCAATGGTGGACAACGAAGTGTCGATCATATCATTCATATGACTCATGCTTAACCTTTCGGTTCTTGTGTTCCGAGGACATGTCTGTACATGCTAGGCTCGTCAAGCTAGACCCAAGTATTTCCGCATGTGCAAAACTGGCTTGCACCCGTTGTATGTGAGCGTAGAGTCTATAGCACCCGATCATCATGTGATGCTTGGACACGACAAACTTTCGCAACGGTGCATACTTGGGGAGAACACAGTTTTTATCTTGATCTTTAAGTGAGGAATCATCTTATAATCCTACCGTCGCGATCTAAGCATAATAAGATACATAAAGGATAAACATCACATGCATATAACTTTATGTGACATGGTATAGCCAATCTTCGCGCAATGATCTCCATCTTGTGCGTTCCGGCATGATCTCCATCACTCCACCATGATTGCCTTCACCATGAATAGCAACTACAACTATTGCTAACTACTTAGCGATAAAGTAAAGCTATTACATGGCGTATAAGAAGTTGACTCGCAGGTCATACACAATTATAAAGACAACCATATGGCTCCTGCCGGTTGTGTACTCATCGACATGCAAGTCGTGAAACATTACAAAACATGATCATCGCATACATTATACACGTCACATCTTGGGCCATACCATATCACAGAAAACACTCCCTGCAAAAACAAGTTAGACGCCTCTACTTTGTTGTTGCATGTTTTACGTGGCTTATGGGAGTAGATGCTAAGAACGATTCTTACCTACGGAAAGCCACAACGGTGATATTATGGTTGCCAAACTCCGGTGTTAATCCCATGACAACTATAGTGAGAGAAACTGACATCCACCAGCCGCATGTGTGGAACAAGCCACACGTCAAGTGCGGAGTCGGTCTCGCGAACGGCGTCGCGTAAGGTTGGCCTAGACCGCTTCAATCTCACTATCCCGCGTCATAAGAAGAACACAAACAAGAGGCTTGCAACAGAAAACATCAACGCCCGCGACAACCATGTTGCGTTCTACTCGTGAAACACATCTACGCATAGATCTAGCTCTGATACCACTGAAGGGTTTCGCGGCATAGTAAATCAAAATTTTCTACGGATGCGAACAGAGGGAAAGCCAAGATCTAATCTAGGAGATGCAATCAACGAGAGAGATTGGATTAGATCTTCATACCCTTGAAGATTCGCACAGCGGAACGTTCGTCGGAACGTGGGTGATGTAGTCGTACTCGCTTCTCCTCCTCGCGATCCGATCCGATCTAGCACCACAAGTGGCGGTGCCTCCGTGAGATGCACACGTGCAGCACCTCGACGTCTCCTCCTTCCTCGGACCAGCAAGTATGGTGGAGAGATAGATTGGATCTACAACACGACGGCGTGGTGTATATGGTGGAGAATTTCTGCAGCAGGGCTTCGCCTACAAACAGTCGGGAGGGAGAGAGGAAAGCTAGCAAGGCGGCTAGGGTTTGGAGGAGAGGTGTAGGGGTTTGGTGCGCCCCCACCCCTCTTTATATAGAGGGGGCGCAGCCCTAGCCCCTCCCCCAAGCCCAAAGGATAAGGAGTGGAGGGCATGGACTCTCCCCTCTTCTAGAAACCCTATCTCTAGTTTAAACGATTTAAACTCTCTAGGATCGGCTGGGCCCTATGGGGCCTTGTGCCCCTGGCCCAATGCGGCCAGGACACTCCCTCATAGGCCCATGCCCCCTCCCAGAAGGTGGAGCCACGTTGGTCCCCTTCCGGAAGGTTCTAGAAGCTTCCGGTACAATACCGATTAACCCGGAACAATTCCGAACTCCAAAAACTGCACTGCCTTATATGAATCTTATTCTCCGGACCACTCCGGAACCTCTCGTGATATCCCGGATCCCATCCGAGACTCCGAACAAAAATTCATAAACCAATTATCCAATCTATCCTAGCGTCAAGACACGTTAAGTGTGTGACCCTGCGGGTTCGAGAATATGCAGACATGATCTTCTATCAATAATCAACAGCGGGGTCTGGGCACCCATATTGACTCCCACACATTCATCGATGATCATATCGGATGAACCACGATGCCAGGATTCAATCAATCCCATATATATATTCCCTTCGTCTCGCGATATTTTACTTGCCCGAGATTCGATCGTCGGTACCGTCATACCTAGTTCAATCTCGTTCACAGCAAGTACTTTACTCGTTCCGTAATTCGATATCACTTTGTGATTAACTCCTTAACCACATGCTTGCAAGCGGTGTTGATATCGATTACCGAGTGGGCCCGAAGTATATCTCTCCGACTTGGGAGGGACAAATCCCATCTCGATACATACAACCCAACAGATACTTTCCGATCACCTGAGAGACACCTTTATGATCACCCTCTCATAGGATGACGTTTGATGACCTCAAAGCTTTCTTCCGATACCAGGGAGTTGTATTATCTCATGGTCTAAGGAATACAATATTTGACATAATAAAAGCTTTGCAAAGACGAACACGATGACACGATCTAATTGCTTTGCTTAGTTTGGGTATGTCCATCATATCATTCTCCAATGAAATGATCTCATTATCAATTGACAACTCATGTCTATGGTTAGGAAACCTTAACCATCATTGATCAATGAGCTAGTCCTTAGAGGCGTACCAGGGACACGGTGTTGTTCACAAACCACACAAGTATTAATGTTTCCGCTTAATACAATTCTAGCATGGAATATAAACTTTATCATGAACAAGAATTATAATAATAACATCTTTATTATTGCCTCTCGGGCATAATTCCAACACTTAGATGTTCCCATCATAGGAAATTTTTTGTTTTCTATGCTGCGAACCCAACAAATACATCCTCCACTGTTACTTGTTTACTTGCTGCAAACCATTACCTTCCACACCATATGTTTAATCCTTTTTTACAGCAAACCGGTGAGCTTGACAACCTCACTGATTCATTGGGACAAAGTCTTGAGTTTGTGTTGTGCAGGGCTCCACGTTGTTTCCAACACATGTGTGACGTTTCCTTCCTCCTTCTGGTTCTATAACCTCGGTCTCTACTGAGGTAAGACTTGCTGTTGTGCTGCTTCACACCTTGCTCTTTGGGTTTCCAACGAAGCGCTCCCACATCAACTTAGGCACCATCAACCATGGCCTCCGCCGACGACAAAGGAAAGAAGCCCGAAGAAGAAGAACCTCAAGTCCCAAAGGAGGAGGAGATTCCATTAGGGTATGAAGGTGACATGGAGGAGGACAAGTAACCGGACACTCGCGCTACCGTCGCAAGCATTAGTTTGGTGGCACAACCTACCCAGCTTAGGAGGATTGCACGGATGTCTACAGGAGGGAGAACTCCGCGTCATATTCTCGCTCCACGCACACTTCCTCCTAGTACCCCTTGTTCTAACCGTGCAGGGGAAGAAACACTCTAATTTGGAAGAATGGAGGAAGATTAACAAGGACTGGGATCCTCGATCTGAGTCGATCATGGGCTGCATTGATCATAATTTAGAATTAATTCGTACTCTGACCTTCGATATGGAGGACTTGAGGAAACTTATTGAAGACCTTATCAAGAGAACACCACCACCACCAAAGGAGTAATTAATCACCAGGTTTGGCATCCCCTTGGCTTGTTCCAAGCTTGGGGGAGTGTCGCGGTATCACCACCATTATCTTTCATATTTTACCTTTTTAGTGGATTCATATTTGTGGTAGAGAAGTTATCTTATAGTTTGGTTTGCATGTGGAAGTATCTCTCGTTTAGTTGATTACCTATGTATCCCTTGGTGTGAGTGCCTTTATAATGAGAAGTCTCATCTTTTACTTTTTGCACTTCTTATTCTAGTTTGCAATCTTTGTTATACGATGGATCTTGTTGATCAGTATTGGCACCACTTTGGGAGCATCCAGTGGCTCTAAATTGGTTTTGGCAAACCGAGTTCTGGTCAGTAGCAACAATTTTTGAGGGTTTCAAAGAAAAAGAGAAAGAAAAAGCTTACAGGTATTTGGTATCATTTGTTTTCTTTCTTGTTGGCTCATAAGTTTAGTATTCTTTATTTAAGATCTTTTGTGTCTTCAAGGAAGATTGCATGTTTGGCTTTATTACTTGTATGTTTGCTTGTTTCTTTCAACTCTCTTTCTTGCTACCCAGCCTTGCTAGCCAAAAAACCTGTTTTGAGAAGGCATACTTCTCATGTTTCCAAACTCCTTTGAACCAAACTTTTGCCACTTGTGTCCACCATATCTACCTAGTAGCTATTGCTATTACAAGCAAATTATCAAGCTTCATCTATATTCTGAATTAAAAAGTATTTTGTTATGTGAAAACTGGTTAGTAAAGCTCTCATGAACTTGATGGCCCACTTTATTTTCTTTCCCCTAATAAACTTGAACCATTATGGACATCGAAGTTATATATGCTTGCATCTATACGTTGGAATTAGCAGAACCGTGTTGTCACGGGTAAAGTTTTCAACATAGCACTTGTACTCTGTACATCGTTGATATCGTACTCTTTTGTCTATAGATGTCAACGGTGTGAAATGAGAGGGGAACTTGTGAGTCCGTGGAGTTTGTACTTTATGTTAGAGAAACGCCTGGGCCACTAGCCTAAGCCATGCCTAATCATGGTGGAAACTTGCAGCACCACCATAGTGAGCATTCTGTGAAGCATACTCAATAAAAAACTATACACATAGTAAATAAAAAGATTGCTGAGATGCTCACTGTCTGCTTGCCTTGTCATTTTGGTTATGGGAAAGCTCCTGTACCATGTGCAAGGGGTACCCCGTTGGCGGTTCTCAATGATATGCAACTACTTACAATGACAAAAACTTTCCTGGGCCCAAAAGTTGAGTAGCATGAGGAGTGGCCCTCATATTCAAGGGACATGAGATTGCCAACTTATATTTCGTCAAGCATATACTCCATCTTTGTTCACTTTAACCTTAATCATCTCAAGATGCTTATGATAGGGGCAATGAGGGCTCAAAGCTATTAAGTACCATAATCTTTTGGAAGATCTTTATGACTTGTAATCCCTGCTTCCCTCTAAGAAGGGACCTTTCTCCCACTTCCAAGTTGAGTCAGTAAACCTACTTCCTCTCTATCTCCAGCAAGCATTTGAGTTGTTGTGTTTCAAGCATTCATATGGTGATTTATTCAATAATGTTATTTATCTTCCTTGTTTGCACAAAACTCTTATCTATTGAGTATTACTTTGAAATTCTTTACTTGTGAAAAACCTTTTTGAGCAAAGAGTGTTCCTGTTTTGAAACTTCTACAAAAATCTTGTTGTGAAACTGTTTGCCAGGTGTTCTCTGACCAAGAACAAGTTTGCCAATTCCAATTATGATTTATATTTATGCATCTCTATTGTGAATGTGGTACTTGGTTGCAAGCTGAGTTATATAATGGTGAGTTGCTTTCTTCTATGAGTTGTGCAATGGTAAGTGTGATGCTTCTTCTTCGTATTATTTTATCGACACTTCACTCCATAAACCTGTGGACATGTTTACTAAGCTCATTATTCGCTTGGGGACAAGCGAAGTCTAAGCTTGGGGGAGTTGATACGCCCAATTTGCATCACCATTCTATATCATAATTTACATCTATTCATTGATATTTGTCTTACTATGAGGTATTACTTATGGCTTTTCATCTGTTTATGCATGTTGGATGATTCTTGGAGGATGGACTGCTGGAGTCTGGATTCTAATGGAAAAGAAGGCGTTTCGGTGCAATTTTGCAAAGATCGGAAAAATACCAGAAAAATATGTAAACATATTATTTTACCTGAGGACGAAGGAAGCCAGAAGGAGGAGCGAAGGGGGGGCACAGGGGGCCCACATCCCCTAGGCGCGGACCCACCTGAGGCCGCGCCTAGGGAAGGTGTGGCCCACCTGCCCGGCCTTCGACTCTCCCCCTTCGCCTATAACTTTCCTTCGGAACCCTAATCCTCAGGGAGCGACCACAGATAGATTGTCGTCGCCTCTAGGGGCAGAAAACACCGAGAGAGAAAGATCTCTCCGGCAGACAGATTTCTGCCGGGGGAATTCCTTCCCGGAGAAGGCAGACCGTCGCCATCAACACCATCATCAAGCTAGGCTTCATCTGGATCATCATCATCATCATCCACACCATCATCTCCACCAGCACCATCATCACCACTCCGTCCTGCTGTAACAATTGTGTTGGATATTGCTTAGTTCATTAGGGGAAACCTTCCCGGTGTTAATTACTATTGTAGTTGATGCTTGTGAGTGGAACCATTGGATTATTGTTTATGTTCAGATTGTTATCCATTACCATTTCATCTTTGATCTTGATCCATATGATGTCTTGTGAGTAGATCGTTGTGTTCTTGAGGACATGGGAGAAGTCATGTTGTTAGTAGTGAACATGTGAGGAGTTATTATTCAATGGTTTAGTATTTAAGTTGTGGTGCTATTCTTCTAGTGGTGTCATGTGAACGTCGACTACATGACACTTCATCATTTATGGTCCTAGGGGGATGCATTGTGTATTTGTCTACTAATCGCGGGGTTGCCGGAGTGACAGAAACCTGAACCCCCGTTAGGACACCTTTGCACAAGGGAGTGTAGGATCTCAGAGTTTAAGGCTGTGGTTAGATTTATATCTTAATTGCTTTCCTGTAGTTACGGATGTTTGCAGGGGGTTTAATCACAAGTATGTATTAGTCTTAGGAAGGGCGGTATGCTAGCACAGGTTCACCCACACAACACTTATGAACACCAGAGAAGAGTACTCAGATATTTGTAGCGAAAGCACTTGACAGAATTCCCATGTGTCCTCGAGAACGTTTGGTCCTTATAAGTATTTCCACCGGCTTGTCCCTTGCTAAGAAAGTATTGGGCCACTTACTCCGTTTGTTCATTACTTATGTTACTTGCTCTTTGTTTTGTTGCCTTGTCAGAAAACCACTAAAAATCCGTTTGCTAAGTATTCACAGGGATTTCCTGCTCCATACCACTGTCCAGCACCTTCTGCTCCTCTTTGGGATCGACACTCATATTTATCGAAAGTACTACGATACACCCCCTATACTTGTGGGTTATCAGGAAACAACTCCAAGGTGTTGCTGGCAACTTGGAATCCTGCACAACACAAACTCAAGAATTTGCCCCAACTTACAGTGAGGTTGTCAATCTCACTGGTTTGCTGAAAACAAAGGATTAAATGTATAGTGTGGAAGGTAATGGTTGCTTGCAGCAACTAAACAGTAACAGTAGATGATGTATCAACGGTAAAGATTGGACCGGGGTCCACAGTTCACTAGAGGTGTTCTCCTTAAGATAAATAACATAACATGCTAGGTAAACAAATTACAGCAGGGTAATTGACAGGACTGAGCAAGGCATAACAATGCAAATACTAGACATTCATGATTCCTATGAGACTTGATTGGTCATTACAAAAATATACATAGACCGCCATCCAACTGCATCTATGACTAGTAATCCACCTTCAGGTTATCATCTGAACCCCCTCCAGTATTAAGTTGCAAGCAACGGATAACTAAATTAAGCGATGTGTGTAAAGTAAACAATACAATTGTTCCATGAAAAAAATATTGTTGTTTTCTCCCTAGTAGCAACATCACATCTATAACCTTAGATATTTCTGTCACTTCCCCAGATTCAATAGAGGCATGAACCCACTATCGAGCATAAATACTCCCTCTTGGAGTCATTAGCATCTACTTGGCCAAGATAGCTACTAGAAACGGAGAGCATGCAAGATCTCAAACAACACAGACATGATAGAATCAATAATCAATAAGACATGATAGAATCAATAATCAATCTGACAATAGTAATCTCAATATCCAAAAGATCCCCGCAAACACAACATGTATGATTACAAATAGATGATCTTGATCATGACCGAAGCTCAGAAGATCTAAACATGATAGCACAAAGGAGGAGAAACAACCATCTAGCTACTGTATGGACCCATAGTCCAAGAGTGAACTACTCACGCATCATAGCGGATGCTAGCATAATGATGAAGAAGGCCTCCGGGATGATCTCTCCCCTCCGGCAGGGTGCCAGGAAGAGCTTCAGATCCCCCCGATCTAGGGATGATGGTGGCGGAGGCTACGGACTATTTCATGGAGATGTGATCGGGTATTTAGGGTTTTGGCATCGGGGGCTTTTATAGGCGAAGAGGCGAGGCAGGAGGGCACCCGAGGCGGCCACACCTGGTGGCGGTGCGCCCTAGAGGGGGCCTGCGCCACCCTAGGGTGTGGCGGCCTCATGGCCCTCCTCCGGTTGCCCTTCGGTCTCTGTGTTCTGCTCGGTGAAATATTGACTTTGGCTTTTGTCCCGTCCAATTCCGAGAATATTTCCTTACTAGCTTTTCTGAAACCAAAAACAGCAAAAAACAGGCAACTGACACTATGGAATCTTGTTAATAGGTTAGTCCCCAAAAATGTATAAAAATACCTCAAAGTGTAGACAAAGCAAAGCAAAGTTGATACTAAACAAGCATGGAACATCAAAAATTATAGATACGTTTACGACGTATCAATTTTCAAGAAATACTAGGTCAAGAATCCTCCAAGTGAATGGAGGGGAATTTAAGATCTTGAATGGTGTTGAAATAGATAGAAGCCTCCTCCTTCGATTCTCCAAAGAACGGAGCCTTCAGGTGATTGAATATGGAGATCTCGGCTTGGAATAGGATGAACAGCACATCACTTTTTCGAATAAATCAAGAATTCTGACATGAGGAACAATTGGGGTATTTATACCCCCTGCCAAAACCAGCCGTTGGAAAAATCTGGGGCCGGATTATCCAGCCGGGACAAACATACGACCTAGAGTCGGACAATCTAGGCCAAATGTCTGCCCCCTCTCCGAGGGTCGCGCCTTTGTAAAAACTCCTAGGGGCGGATTATTCGGCCCTCTGGTGGGGTGCATTATCTGGCTCAGGCAAATGCACCGGCCATGGCCAAACAATTCGGGGGAAAATTATGCCCCCTCTCTGCGTGATGCGCCTTGTCCAAGGTTGAGTAAATCTCCTGGGGCGGATTATCCGGCCCGGGAAAAACTTCGGCCCTGGTCGGACAACCGGGAAAAACTCCGCCCCCCATTCGCTGAGAGACGCGCCTTGGCTCCTTTGTCAAAGGAGATATGGGCGGATAATCTGTCCCTTGGCAGGGGCAGTCTGCCCCTGGAACTCTAGTTTAGCTGCATTTGAGTGAACAATAAACTACAACACTAAAGACACATTAAATAATCCTTAGTATTGTTATCTAACAAAACACTAGAGATCATGAAATGTTGTTTCAGCTGCTACTTGGCGGTTGGGATCTGCAGTGGTGGCGGGTCTTCTGGGGGCGAAAGAGTAGGGTCTAGTGTTGGGTCGGCGTGCATGGTGGAACCCTTGCTGCAGTGCGGCGGCGGGTCTTCACGAGCCTTTTTAGGCTCGGCTAGGCTAGAGAGGGCCTGGTTTGCCCTGCTGTTGTATCCAGACGGCTACCGCCTTTAGGTGGTGGAGTAGTTCCCTCCCTCATGCTAAGTCATGCCGACCCTCGCCGATGGTTCCTGTTTTTGGTCCTACCGACCTCACACCTTGTGTAACGGTGAGACGACAGTGGTGACTTCAAGTCCGTGGTGGAGCGTGTACGTGGGCGGCGAGTTTGGTGGAGCAATTCGAAGCGTCCTAGGGTGTGGGTTTTTTATGGGTCGAGAGAAATCCTTGTCATCTAGACACCGATGTGGTGACGCCTGCGGGTGTCGCCGTCCTTCCTAAAGGGTGTATATCTTCCACACCTCCCGTATCATATTGGGGAAACCCTAGGACATGCCCGGGAAGCACCGTCATTGTCGTCGCTTTTATTCTTGGAGGTGTTGCTTCGTACGCGACGCTTCGAAGTGCTAGGAACGTGGTGGTACTTCTCTGGAGGGTGCAGCAATTGTGGGTCATCCTCGTTTTCATCGAGCAACTGTCGTCGGTTTTGTTTTCTCTTCTTTTTCTTCTTCTTTTTCTTTGCTTTTTATTTTGGGCGTTGTGCTGTCTGGCCTAGCAGCTGTATAAACCGTGGTTGCTATATTAATATAGCTGAGCTCAAACCTGTTTCGAGGAACTAAAGTACCAGGGAAAAACACAAGAAATGTACTTGTACATGCCACTAGGTACTTTAGGACAACCCTTGAACACAATGTGGCACATCATAATCCGGTGTCAAAGTGAAAAACGATTAAATAGTGAAATATTATATTATATGTATATATATATATGTCTCGTAATAATAGAGCACATGGTATGTGCAATCCAAGATATGATCCTACTTTATCATGGATCATGCAGAAGCAATGTACTTCTACATTGCACTAGGTACAACAAGCCATCACCTTAACTAAATTGTGGCACAATTTAATCATTGGCAATGCAGATCAGAATAGTGTGTGTTAGCTCCTCAAATGTGCAATGTGCGTGAGAACACCATTCATAATGGGAATGTGGATCATCCAACCCACCGGGGAATCTTCCACACATACATCACAAGTTAACCACCGGCCTAACCCACCAAACATGGAAGGGAAAAAGCAAACACTAACCACAACCACCACCACCGATTCGAAATTGAAGAACACATCATACACTAGAAAATTAATTGTCCCCATACTACAAGCATATCAAACCCTAATTTTCCCAAACAGAAACTAGATGAAACCTTAGACAGTAATCAACCACCAAATATGGCTACCACACTATCCCGCCTTCGTAAAGAACGATAGAACTAATACAATCACGATTATACGAATACAAAAACATGATCAAACCATAAACTAGCATCCTAGGTACATATTTACTGTGCATGTCAACAAAACTAGATGAACTAACGAGCACAATACATATCTAAGGTCCTAAATGCTTCCCAAGCTATGGTGGAGGGCATACCGCTATTGCAGATGAGTTGATGAAGCACGTGTGGATTCATTACAAGACTGGGAAGCTACGCCGACGGCCGGTCGCTACGCCGACGGCCAAACGTCGGGGCCGTCGGCGTAGCCATCGTCCAGGCCAGCCCCGCCAAGCAGCCGTCGGCGTAAAATTGCCCTCGGCATATTCTATGCTACGCCGACGGCTGCCCTCGGCGTAGCATACGCCGACGGCTGCCCTCGGCGTAGCTATTTTTTATTTTATCTCATTAAACTTTGAAAATTCATAACTAAATCATTCTAATTCGGAAAAATACAAATAATATATCAAAATTTGCAGAAAAATAAGACCTATCTATCTACACTTAAATATTGCGCATTTATAAATAAGAATTAAGTAAAATATAAAACATTATATATAGTTTAAAACGGGCATAAAAAATTCAAAAACGATCGAAACAATACGAAACCTTCGCGTGGTGTTATATTATGTGACATAGTTAGAAGGAAAAATATCAAACTTGGTATATTAATTATGTCTCAAAGAAACCTTCACAAAATGAACTATCTCATTCGAGGTTTCTTGGCTTTCGGGTCAAATGACCAATGTTATGGCTAGAATCAAGACATAGTTTTTGATAATGTGCCCATATTGTGCATACACATGCATCATGGGATGGCGAACAATGTTGCAGGAGGAAGTTTTCCTTTTCGTCGCACCAAAAAGCCATTTTCCATTTTCCGAGCATAAAAAACGGACGGTTTTGTGAAGCAACCACCAAATGGCTAATTCAAAATACTACCACCACATTTTAAAAAAATACTATACCACCTTATATGGACAATGTCCCAACAGGGGGATCCGAAACCTTTCCGTCCACCTTTGGTGAAAAAGACAAATTCCTGCCGAATCGGCAGGAAGTGGGTCAGATATGAACTACAGGTACATGATCCGATGCTCATGTTTTTTTACAAAAATCATTTTTAGGTTCACAATATGCTATTGATCAAAGATCTAATGAAAGTTTAGCGAGGCTCGGCCCCGAGCTAAGAATCTTTATGTCCGCCGTTCGACAAAGTTTAACGATAGTTTAAAACGGGCATAAAAAATTGAAAAATGATCGAAACAATGCGAAACCTTCGCGTGGTGTCATATTATGTGACATATTTATAAGGAAAAATAGCAAACTTGATATATTGATTATGTCTCAAAAAACCCTTCACAAAATGACCTATCTCATTCGAGGTTTCTTGGCTTTCGGGTCAAATGACCAATGTTATGGCTAGAATCAAGGCATAGTTTGTGATAATGTGCCCATATTGTGCATACACATGCATCATGGGATGACGAACAATGTTGTAGGAGGAAGTTTTCCTTTTCGTCGCACCAAAAAGCCATTTCCCATTTTCCGAGCATAAAAAACGACGGTTTTGTGAAGCAACCACCAAATGGCTAATTCAAAATACTACCACCACATTTTACAAAAATACTATACCACCTTATATGGACAATGTCCCAACAGGGGGATCCGAAACCTTTCCGTCCACCTTTGGTAAAAAAGACAAATTCCTGCCGAATCGGTAGGAAGTGGGTCAGATATGAACTACAGGTACATGATCCGATGCTCATGTTTTTTTACAAAAATCATTTTTAGGTTTACAATATGCTATTGATCAAAGATCTAATGAAAGTTTAGCGAGGCTCGGCCCCGAGCTAAGAATCTTTATGTCCGCCGTTCGACAAAGTTTAACGATAGTTTAAAACGGGCATAAAAAATTGAAAAATGATCGAAACAATGCGAAACCTTCGCGTGGTGTCATATTATGTGACATATTTATAAGAAAAAATAGCAAACTTGATATATTGATTATGTCTCAAAAAACCCATCACAAAATGACCTATCTCATTCGAGGTTTCTTGGCTTTCGGGTCAAATGACCAATGTTATGGCTAGAATTAAGGCATAGTTTGTGATAATGTGCCCATATTATGCATACACATGCATCATGGGATGGCGAACAATGTTGCAGGAGGAAGTTTTCCTTTTCGTCGCACCAAAAAGCCATTTCCCATTTTCCGAGCATAAAAAACGGACGGTTTTGTGAAGCAACCACCAAATGGCTAATTCAAAATACTACCACCACATTTTACAAAAATACTATACCACCTTAAATGGACAATGTCCCAACAGGGGGATCCGAAACCTTTCCGTCCACCTTTGGTGAAAAAGACAAATTCCTGCCGAATCGGCAGGAAGTGGGTCAGATATGAACTACAGGTACATGATCCGATGCTCATGTTTTTTTACAAAAATCATTTTTAGGTTCACAATATGCTATTTTATCAAAGATCCAATGCAAGTTTTCCTTTTCATCGCACCAAAAAGACATTTTTCATTATCCGAGCGCAAAAAGGGAATTTTCTAAAGCAACCACCAAATAGCTAATTCAAAAACGGAGGGTTTGTGATTAGTTGATATGGATATGATATTTGGATTCCTCTCATTTTTCTGATCAATTTAAACATATTATTTGTTGAATTTGGATTTACAGATTTAAAGATATTAATTATTCTATATTAAATAGAAAAATACAAAAAAATAAAATTATTATATTTTTATTTGAATTCAATAATATTTTTACTTATTCATTAATATTTACTTAAATAATTGTTTGTAATTTCAAAAAATACAAACATGTGACATGATGATATAAGAGTTAATAGGATTGATATCATAGTATTGACACCAATATATGAATTACTTTGCGGAAACGGATTCTGAAGGAACGAGGATGTTAAGCGTGCTGAAGCTGGAGTAGTATTAGGATGGGTGACCTGTTGGGAAGTTTGACTAAGACTGGAATTTAATCAAATAGTAAGTATAATTAGTGTTAAAAATGTTCAAAGTAGGAGATTAATAAGTAAAACAATTCAAAGAATAAAAAAATTGAGAAAAAAATAAAAAAAATATTATTTTTCAAAAAAAAATATTTTTGCAACCGGTCGACAGGCTATGCCGACGGCCGCTACGCCGACGGCAAAGCCCTCGGCGTAGCATACGCCGACGGCATTTTGATACACCGACGGCTTGAGTGTGCTCCGCCGAGGGAGATCTTTGCCGAGGAGGCTACGCCGAGGGCAGCCCTCGGCGTACCATACGCCGAGGGTATTTTGGCCTACGCCGACGGCCTTTTGCCCTCGGCGTAGCGCGCGTGTCCCGTAGTGATTTGCATAGAGAGTTTCTAATGAAGACCATGTCGATAGAGCGTGTGGAGGTGGCCGTACACATCTTCCCACCACCGTCGATGGTCACAATGGCTTTGTGGTTCTATTGGCGGGAAAGAAACCACCGAAAAAGATATGAGAGGGAATTTATGGCACATGTTCCTAAGCTACACGTCACCTCTTGCCCTTCCATGCATGAGCCGCCACATGGCCCCCCTTGAACCCTCGTGGGCCTGGATCCACAGAAACAATAGATTCGGGTGTCCTCCATGGCTAAGCTCTGAAATTCTTTGAGGAATGCTTGATCCATGACCTAGCTGCACAAACAAGTGACCAAACAAATAAAATTGGCCCCTTGGTGGGAAAGAGTGCCTAAATCATGCCATGTAAGGAAGTTGTCTATGTTCACTTTGTATGTTACGTAGCTTATTCTTGTTCTTACAATATCTTTCAAAAAATGAAATGCAAAGAAGCATGAATAAATGCTTCTTTCTGAATCACTCTTATAGATCATGACTGTTATATGAGTTTAACACATTCTGTGGTGGTGGCAGCATGCTATTTTCACATGCTACCAACAGGCTTGTCCTGTGGTGGTTGACTTCTTTAGGTGATTACAACTCTACAAATTTCCTCATGTGACTCTTTTGGAGCCGATTTGGTGGTCACAGATGAATTTGCTCTCTTCGGTGTCATGCAATACCCATTTTCATAGCCTCATGTGATCTGATACTATGACATTATGGCCCAGGGCTTGATAGTATTAGCATGCTGGTAATACTAAGAAGAGGCATCTTTAATCTCATCATCATTGACCCCGTTAGCTAAGAGTGCTTGGCGGGGAGCAATATTGGGAAGGGTGGCCTCTTTGGGAAGTTGCTCAGGGTGCGCACGAGTGATGATAGAATGCACTAGAAAGACTTGTGTTGATTTGTTGGGCTAGTCCAAAATTTCTAGAGAGCTGTCAGGAGTAACTACTGTCGGGCTGAGGTATTACAGATATGTAGGCGGGGGATGAGTTGTGTTGTCGGTAATCAGTTGGTGTGGTTGTGGATCAAGTTATGTCATTGTGGTCTAGGAATGCACTGACATGTCACGGGCACAATAGGAAACCTCTTCATCGTCTATGCAAATGCTGGCTAAAACAGCTATATTTGAAAAATATTTTATTATCCGAACATGCTATTAGCCATGAAAAAGAGCGACAATTTTGTCTCTTGCACACAAGTCAAGTCCTAGGATCACGTCATCTATATCACAAGTGAAATAGATACATCATAATCGATATGCAATACCAGCCATTTAATGTCCCTCTTATCAA
Source organism: Avena sativa (assembly GCA_916181665.1). NCBI lineage: Eukaryota > Viridiplantae > Streptophyta > Magnoliopsida > Poales > Poaceae > Avena > Avena sativa. The sequence goes on from OV702280.1 coordinate 436,007,994, forward strand.
ACATTTCATGTGCATTGAATAGAGATATGTTGATGTGTGGAGTAAAGGTTGTTGAACAGATAATTGCATATGTATGTAGTTCTGAAATTATTGAACCGATGCTTATATATACATCCAGAGAGAGAGAGAGAGAGAGAGAGAGAGATGAATGTGTGAACTACATTGCAAGTTTCTTTTGCATAGCTGTAGTCATGACGAATTCTTGAAAAAATCGATGGACCTATCCATGGCATGTTTCCGGATATTTATGTGTGTTGATATTAGGCTCTACATATGTAGGCTTGGGGTGCATGAGGAAATTGTCTCTATCTTTCTAGTACGAACTCCTAACAAACAGGGCTCGTGTGACAAACTATAGTAGTTGAAACATAGAATCAACTACTTCTAGGTTTACTATGTTTCTCTGGGAATGTCAAGGGCTTGTGTCCAAGCCACTAAAAGATTCTTTCAGAGCATAAGGAAGCTACAAAAAGAAATAATGAGATGGAGTCGAGTAGAGGATACATGCCACAAAAGAATTTGATCGAGAATGTTGCTACAAATTGGCTATCGCTTAATTATTGTATACATTGTATGACAGTGAGAACAAGAAGCTAGGACCATGAAACATTTAAGTCAGTGCATTTACTTTACCCATGCCATGTCTCTGGAACGAATTATGTGACTTTAGATAATGATTAACAGGATACTAGAGGCAATATAGTGTTAGTGGTGCAATGGCTTGCCTGCTTTGTAACAGGTAACTATCTAGTTATGTAACTCTGATCATGAATTCTTTCACTTGTGAATGCTATTGGGCCTATCATGGTAAACTCAAAGACTAATATAGTTCCTTGAGGTGAGTATTTTTCAATTTTGTTGAGTTGTGAACCAATTAGATTGACGATTATGTATGATTAACGACATGCAGATTAACGTCATGCGATATAAGGAAGTTGTGTATGGTCATCGATTTTGTTATGTAGCTTACACTTGTTCTTACAATATTTTCCAAAAATGTTATTGCGAAGAAACATGACTAATTGCTTCTCTCCACAATATCTCTTGTCGGAAACAAGCTAAAGGTGGTCTTATGCACAAGCCATTGATGTGCCAAAGGGGCTGGGCATGATGCACGTGACATAGTAAACAGATCCATAATGGAGACTTTGCATTGCTATTGTGGATTCACAATCATATACAATAATCCGTGTCATGAGACCATGGTTGTAGACATAAACGAGTATAGAAATATGTACTACCCCCATTTCAAAACTTAAGGCTTATCTTTTCCAAAAGTCAAACTACGTAAAGTTTGACCAAGCTTTTAGAAAAAATATTAATATTTACAATACAAAATCCATATCCTTTGATATATCATGAAACATATTTTTACATGATATCTTATATCGTAGCTCTTGATAGTTTTTCTAAAAGTTTGATCAAACTTTTTATAGCTTGACTTCTAAAAAAAATAAGCCTTAAGCTTTAAAACGGAGGTAGTAGTATTGAACTTTGAATGATCTCATGTTGCGAAAGATTCTTGAATATCTTGGGTATTGCTAACCAGTGTACCACCTTGGCACCTTAAGTACTTAACTACTTATGCGTAGGTTGGGTTTGCATGGGACAGTGGGATCTGGGATGTAAGGAGATATCATCATCATCAATTCATACTAAAATTGTTAACATGCATTTTTTGAGGAGTTAAATGCAAAAAAAAAGCGATATTTGCGCGAGAAGTTCAAAATTCCACCAACTTTTAACAGGTTGACAAAAATCCACATACATTGCGCTCGTGGGTTGCAATGTGCACTGACGCTGGGATTTGGCCGCGCTAACAACATTTCTGACAGGGGATGCCATGGAACAACTATGATGGTTAGGGTGAGAGATGTTAGAAGGATTACAAATTTTGGGTCTTTTTACAAAAATCTCTCTCTCGAAAAAGAAATAAAAAGTGGGGAGGACAGAAGTGTCCTCATCTCCCCTGGGGATAGGGACAGGGACAATGAGTCGAAGCTGCCTGACAGGATCCGTTGGATGGGGACGACGAACTGGGGCTGCTCGGAGGTGTGGCGGCGTGCCGCATGCTGGGAGAAGGGGACAACAAGACGGAGCTGCTCATGGGCATGGCTGCGCGCCGATGCCCGTAGGGGGACGAGGACGATGAGTCGGAACTTCTCGGGAGCGTGGTCACACACCAGGTGTCAGGGGACGACGAGCCGGAGATGCTGTGCACCGTGCACCGGGGGACGGAGACGACATGCCAGAGATGCTTGGGGGATGTGTCCACCAGCCATGGACTGGGGGCTAAAGATTTTGGCGGTGGGGTGCGACGGAGGTAGTGGTGGGGACGGAGATGGCGACGCTGGCCGCTAGAATAGGGTTTTTTGGACTTTTTTTACGGTTGGCTAAAGAGAAAAAAGAAAAAAATGAAAAAGAGTTAAGAGAGGAGAGGAGAGGACAAGTGGGGTCCATGGAAAAATTACATAAACCCCCTTTTAAAATCAGCCTCACTCTTGTCACCCTCGCCCCTAATTGTGGTGCCACATTAGCCTAATAGTGGGCTCCATTTGTCAAAAATTCAGTTAACCAGACTAAACCTCATCGTTAATGTATATTGGAAGTTTAGAACCCACAAGCACAATGTACGTGAATTTTTGCCAACCTGCTGAAAGTTGGTGGATTTTTTAACTCACGCGACTTTCATGGTTTTTTGCAACTATCTCTTTTTCAAGACGATCCTAAACGTACAGTTGAACATGCAACTTTCACATGTGTTATTGTTGTGAAACCTTGACCCATGCCAGGTAACTACCATGCTGAAGATTATACAATCATCGGCTGAAAGAAATAGTCACTAGTAGAAAACGCCCCATTGGTCCCGGTTGATAAGGGGCATTAGTCCCGGTTACCTAACCGGGACGGGGCAATCATGACTAAAGCCCCAACCTTTAGTCCCGGTTTCTCCACCAACCGGGACAAATGGGGGTACACGTGGCGGCGTCAGAGGGCGAGGGGGGGTGGAGCAACCGTCCCGGTTCGTAACACGAACCGGGACAAATAACCTTCTGCCGGGCAGAGATTTGGCACATTTCTCTGCCGCGGCAGAGAATTCAGTTTAGCAACTTTTGTTGTCGCAGCAGCATTTTTGCTACTTTTTGTGCCGCGGCAGAGAATTTATTTAGATTGTTTTATTGTTTATTTAGTGTTTTGCACTCATCAATGAAGGAACCATTATATTACACAACATCATCATGACAATATTACATTTGATACACGGATCGAGTTCATGCACTACATACAAAAGTTGCTCTTTTTATAATCCCTATTGTCTATACACAGACGAATAGTATTCCCCTTTTGGGTTTAGAACTTCTGCATCCAAGAATCCCGCCAATTCCTCCCGAATTGCTCGTACGCGATCCTTTGGCAGAAGACCGTCCCGTAGACGTTCGATCTGATTTAAAAAAGGAGTCAGCCTATATTAATGAAACTAAACACAATTTGATTATAATTAAAAACTATAGAAATTGTTTACGTACGTGGAGTTTCTCTAAATTTCTGCCCTTCTCATCGCACGTCTGCCGGATGAGCTCGCAAACATAGTATCCACATAGATTGTTACCTGGTTCCTGTGTCAGGCACTTTACGAGAACATAGTTTAATCAAAATAATAATCAAGCATGATAATAACTGTATCAAAAATAGAATCAAAGAGATGCGCGGATATAGCTAGTGGTGCTTACATCTAGTGCTTGAAATGTAAGCTCCGCTTTCCAAACACCCCTAGCCTTGTTGGTGAACCGTTTTCAAGCGCTGCCCGGCGAAGAAAACAAATAAAATAAGTTATTAATTACTTGATATCATAAAATTCACGAACGTTGCCGATATAGTGTCATAATGATTAGAATTACCGCTGAAGAAGCATATGCATGTCCTTCCACTGCTCAAGGGGTTTATGTTTCGAGTCCATGACTAGTACACGCCCTTTGTCAAGTTGAATGATTAACAGAATATAGTGAAAGCTGCGAATACATGACTAATCAATTATATACTTAACATCGAGTAAGCGAAATAGAAAGTGTATAGAAGACAATAACACTCACTCGAAGTTCTAAGGAAAAAGTATTTCCCTTCTGGTTTCTTGAAACCTTAACGCGTGTACTATATTATACTTCGTATCCTAGGGGCTTGTTTTGAGATTAGCTTCATGAACCCAATATGGGTCAATGAAGCCAATGTCATAGATTTGTCCTCTGCTGCATTCGAGAATCTTCATTCTGCATATTACAGTATGATTATATACATGCAATAAACAAGGTGAGATAGCTGGAGACTAAGTTAATTACAGAATTAATACTTACAGACAATAGGCACTGATGATCGATTTGTCCAAGGCGTCTTGATTGAATAATTGAAATAGTTTATCAAATTCAATGGATATCATGTCATCCTTTTCTTTTCCATGATGCTTTTTTGTAACCCTCAGCACTATCCAGTTAGCCCCGGCCTTTGTGGCATGCATGTACCAGTTATGCAATCTTCGCATTTTTGTTGGAAGATTATTTACCTCCTCAGGTTTGACGAGAGGTTTGCCGTACTGGTATTTGTATGCTACTTCACTCACGGAGAAGTACTCTAACTGGGATAAGTACTAGGCAATACTCATACCTTGAGCAGCGGAAGCTTCTCCGTATTGTGCAACTACCTCTGGATCATACTGCTCTTCGGCCCCATATTTGCTCGACCCCACATTGGTTTGGAAAATAACCTTGAGAGGGACGCAAGACTGTTTTGCTTGTTCTCCGAGCTGGGCAACAGATTTCTCGCTTGCATCAGTACTGCTCTTCGAGGCTTGTTGTGCCGCATGTGACTTGAGAATAGAACGCTCATAGTCTGATGACAGCTTTGGCTCGGGTTGATGAAGAGTCTTTAGCATTTTCAACACTTTGGCTTTTTCTTTTTTGGTGCTGGGGAACTCTGGCTCTTTCGGCCGCCTCAGCTTAGCGAAAAACGCTGTCGTTTTCGCATCAACGATCGCCGCAGTCTCCTCTTTAGTACAGTCGTAAGCTCTCTTGGGAGGAACCTTTGGTACTTTTGGAAGAGGCTCTTGTTTACGTTTCGGCGATCGCTTACCACGACGCAGAGTAGCGGTACGCTTACGCTTTTTATCCTCAGGCGCCGGCGATGGCTCCCGTGGCGATGGCTGCGCCGGAGATTGGTGAGGCGACGGAGCCGGGTGAGGCGACGAAGACGGCTACCGCGGCGGCGACGACCTCGCTGGAGACGGGTGAGGCGGCAGCGAAGATGGCCTTGGCGTGTGATTTCCAAGCACGATACATTCCTTTGGCCATAGAATGGTGACGTTTGTTGCGTCTCCCACTACAGTCACATCCCCTTCACCTGCAGGGTAGTGAAGATCCAAAACTTCAAAGGTGGGCATGATTTCATCCACCCCGACAACAGTGTAGCCCTCTGGAACCGGACGACAGTGGTAAGTTGGTGTGGGTCCAATTGGTAAGGCATAGCCGACCGTCACCTTCATTGATATGTTCACAACTTTGACATGTAGCTCGCAGTGTGTCATCTCTGTGATATCATCCACTGGGTAGCCAACAGGAGCCATCGTCGTTGCACCATCGTCATCGCCATCTTCATCACCCGGGACCTCGGTGGAAGCCACACTGCTTTTTTGATTATTCGATAGGCCGGTAGCATCGAATGCAGTCTGCTGCTGAGATGGGCCGGTAGTACTTTGCTCTTTAAGTGCGTTAATTTCATCTTGTTATTGCTTTATTCGTTCTTCAATTATACGCATTCGCTCTTTCTGAATATCTGCTTCAACTTCCGCCCTGTCCTTTCTCCTCTGACGGCTTCTATCAGGATATTTCTTCCTCTCTTCGGGAAACCCAGTCCTCCATGGTTTGGAGCCGCTTGTGCCTCGTGTTCGTCCATCATGTTCCTTATTTCCAAGGGCGAGTGTGAGCTCATCATTCTCTCTATCGGGAATGAAGTCCCCATCTTTAACAGCCTTTACTGCTTTTCTCATCTTCTCGATTGCCAAGGGGTCTTCTTTATGTCGTATGTTATATATACACTTCCCTTCCGATTCCAATGAGCCCCCATGCCCGTAAAACCAATTCCTTGCACGTTCTACCCAATCGTCTGTCTCTGGGGTGATCTTTTTAGCACGCAGTTCATTCTCAAGTTTCTCCCACTTAGAAATGCCAGCCCTGTAGCCACCTTGCCCCATAGTATGGTGATACTTCTTGTTAGCAGCATTCAGCTTATTCGTTGCAGACATTTTCTTAACTTTTTCTGATCTCTTGTATTTCACAAACTCAGCCCAGAATGGTTTTATCTTGTCAAACTAAATATTCTTGAAATCGGGAGTCTTCTCTTTCACGACATAGTCAAGGTGCAATCTTTTCTTCCAGTTGGTGAAACACTGGCCATCTTCTTCAAAGCCCACTCCCTGACCTTAGCCTCCATGGCTCTCCCATGTTCTAAGGCGTCCTCAACTGGATCCTCCGCATTTGGATCCAGCTCTATCTTCGGTAGTTTGAAATTAACCATGAGCCTCTTCCATAGTAAATCTTTGGCGTGGTTAGGGACAAATAAACATGTTCCCTCTTCTTCCGCATCAGCAGGACTATTCCAATTTCGAATGGTGATCGGGATTAAGTCCCTAACGATTACTCCGCATTGTGCCACAAATTTGTTTGCGACAACTTCGGGAGCCGTCGGTTTGCCATCTTCAGCGACATCTTCGATCCTGAACCTCTCATGGTCTTCCAACTTTTTGGTTGGGCCTCGTCTGCTCTTTTCAGTAGATTTCTTCGATCCGGAGGGCTAAAAGAAGAAAGATCGTTGTTACTATTTCTATATAGATAGCAGATTATTAATTAATGAATTAATTATATTACATGCACCTCGCCGGAGCGGTCGTCTTCTCGATCACACAAGGCATCGCCTTCTCCCTCGCGGAAGGCATCACCTTCAACCACAAACAAGTCGTCTCTTCCGGCAAAAAGAGGATCACCCTCACCGGAGTTGTTCAGAAACGTCGATACATCTAAATTTTCTTCCCCGCGGATCACACCTTGGATCAACTCTTCCTTTTCTTCGTCTCTGTCGTGTGGGTCCATATTTTCTGCATAGGTGGAAAAACGGATAAGTCAAAGCGGCTAAGGGAGAATGTTAGGTACGGTGTTGAGAGATATAAACCCTAATTCGGAGAAACCCTAATATATATATACACAATAATAAAAATGAATTTACAATATCAGAAACCCTAATTCAGAGAAACCATCGGGCTTGGATCCTATCACGAAGAACCAATACCGAAAAGAAAGGCAGCAATCAATCAACCCTCGGGTTCGGGATGCCCTGGCGAGGACACACCGGCTAACCCTAGGTGCAACATCGATTCAACTGGGGTCTATGACAACTAATATCATGGCTAAGCATCTACAATGCGATGGATATCAAGAAATCTTCGATCTTCGATGGTGTTGACCTCGGTCTTTGATCTCGATCTCGTATTCTACCGCGAAGAAACGAACGCCTAGCTTGTTCAACACATGGCATTGATGCAACGCTCAAGCAAGTATGATGATATGACAAGTTAATTTGCATTGGAATGTAATCCTAAGACATGCTCGACGATTTAATCGGGGTTCCGAGGGGTGAAAACCCTAACTCGGGGAAACTCCGGAACATAAGAGAGGGGTGCATTTGTTCTTCTAATTATACTTGTCATTTAAGTTGTTGAACAATGCATGATTATAGGTTAAATAGATAGGTTTCATTTTTCTGAACAATTTGATATATTATTTGTATTTTTCTGACTTATAAACAATAAGTTATTGATTTTGCAATATTAAATCATTTTCTGGAATTAAAAAAAGGCAAATAGTTTTTACACCGGGGCGACCCCTAGCCAGTGAGACTGACAGAAGGGCCCCAGTGCCAACTCATCCTCCACGCATGCTGATGTCAACACACGCATCAGATCATTTTTATACCACAGAGGAGCCTACCCACTGAGGCTGACTGATGGGCCCTAGGCCACATCAGCTACCACGTGAGCAAGGTGACGCACGAGTGACGTCAGCACGACGTCACGCTGGCGGTGAGCTCCCAGGCAGCGGCAGGGACGGCGATAGCGGGCACGCCTGGACGCGCGGATGGGCGCGTTAGAGAGAGGGCGATGCAGGGAGCAAGAGAGTGGCGGCGCCGCTCCTTCTTGGTCACCGGAGCATCGCCTCCGTCGAGCTCGAGCGGCGGCGGCGTCGGGCACACGCGGGGAGAATAGTACAGGAGGAGAGGGAGAGAAAGAAGAGCAACATGAGGATCAGCAGCTCACCAGGAACACGACAGAGGTGGTGGCGAGGCCGGGCGAGCTCGGGAGACGCCGGAATCGACGGAGACAGACGGCGGACGGAGCTTCCAATCCAGGCGATTGAGGTCACGCGCGAGGGGGAAAAGTAGCCGGGACGCGCGCGGACGGAGGCAGCGGTGGTGGCGGACAAAACGCGCGGGTGGCAGCGAGCTCGGGCAGCCTGCCGGCGTCGAGGTCGGTTCCTGTGCGCGCGTCGGTGAGAAGCAGTGAAGTGAGATGGGGAAGAAGAAGAAGAGGCGCGTCAGTTATAAACGAAGGGCCTTTTGTCCTGGTTGGTGGCTCCAACCGGGACTAAAGGGTCATACGTCTCGGTTGGAGCCACCAACCGGGACGTATAGTCCACTATTTTTTCATCAACCCAAGGGGCGCGCGCAGGGGTCTTTAGTCCCGGTTGGTGGCACCAACCGGGACATATGACCCTGTTTTCAAAAAAATTCAGCAATTTTCTCTCTGTTTCCGCCTTATTTTTTATTTTGGGGTTTAAATTTGTAATTTTATTAAATGATAATTACTTTGGAATTTAGAAAAACTTCAAACATAAAAAATGTTTGAATTTGAATAACTAATTCAAAACCATTTTCTATTTTTAAAAATAATTAATGTAACCATTTAAAATATGAACCATTTAAAATTAATAATGAATTAACTTATATTTTTTGAATATTAATTTGGAATTTAGAAAAACTTTAAACATAAAAAGTGTTTGAATTTGAATAAATAATTCAAAACCATTTTCTATTTTTAAAAAAAATTAATGTAACCATTTAAACTATGAACCATTTAAAATTAATAATGAATTAACTTATATTTTTTGAATATTAATTTGGAATTTAGAAAAACTTTAAACATAAAAAGTGTGTGGATTTGAATAACTAATTCAAAACCATTTTATGTTTTTAAAAATAATTAAGGTAACCATTTAAACTATGAACCATTTAAAATTAATAATGAATTAACATATATTTTTTGAATATTAATTTGGAATTTAGAAAAACTTTAAACATAAAAAGTGTCTGGATTTGAATAAATAATTCAAAACCATTTTCTATTTTTAAAAAATAATTAATGTAACCATTTATTGTTACACCACGCGAAGGATTTTCATTGTTCGGAATTTTTTTGAATTTATTATGCTCGTTTTGAATTATCTGAATTTCTAACTATGGTCGAACCGGCGTGCATGAAGATAGGGGACGAGCATCGTTAGAACTTGCATTGGATCTCTGAAGAAACCACATATTGCGAGTGTAAAAATGATTTTTTTCAAAAAATCACGGGCGATAGATCATGTACCTGTAGTACAAACCGGGCCCACTTCCTACCGATTCGGTAGACATTTGTCCTTTTTACCCGGGATGGACGAAAAGGTTTGAGATGTCCCGGTTGGGAGATAGTCGATGTAAGGTGGTCTAGTATTTTAGGAAAATGGGACGGTAGCATTCTGAAACGGTATTTTGGTGGTTACTTCACAAAACGACCCGTTTTTGCGCTCGGAAAATGGAAAAGGGCTTTTCCGTGCGACAAAAAGGAAAACTTCCTCCTGCAACATTGTTCTCCATAACAATGTCCACACGCATGCATAATATGGGCACAACATCACAAACTATGCCGTGATTTAGCACATAACATCGGTCATTTGGACCGAAAGCCATGAAACCTCGAACATGATAGGTCATTTTGTGAAGGTTTTTTCGAAACATGATCAATATACCAAGTCTGGTATTTTTCCTTTCAACTATGTCACATAATATGACACCACGCGAAGGATTTTCATTGTTCGGATTTTTTTTGAATTTATTATGCCCTAATTGAATTATCCGAATTTCTAACTATGGTCGAACCGGCGTGCATGAAGATAGGGGACGAGCATCGTTAGAACTTGCATTGGATCTCTGAAGAAACCACATATTGCGAGTCTAAAAATGATTTTTTCAAAAAATCACGGGCTATATATCATGTACCTGTAGTACAAACCGGACCCACTTCCTACCGATTCGGCAGACATTTGTCCTTTTTACCCGGGATGGACGAAAAGGTTTGAGATGTCCCGGTTGGGAGATAGTCCATGTAAGGTGGTCTAGTATTTTAGGAAAATGGGACGGTAGCATTCTGAAACGGCATTTTGGTGGTTACTTCACAAAACGACCCGTTTTTTGCGCTCGAAAAATGGAAAAGGGCTTTTCCGTGCGACAAAAAGGAAAACTTTCTCCTGAAACATTGTTCTCCATACCAATATCCACACGCTTGCATAATATGGGCACAACATCACAAACTATGCCGTTATTCAGCACATAACATCGGTCATTTGGACCGAAAGCCATGAAACCTCGAACATGATAGGTCATTTTGTGAAGGTTTACATGATCAATATACCAAGTCTGGTATTTTTCCTTTCAACTATGTCACATAATATGACACCACGCGAAGGATTTTCATTGTTCGGATTTTTTTAAATTTATTATGCCCGTTTTGAATTATCTGAATTTCTAACTATGGTCGAACCGGCGTGCATGAAGATAGGGGACGAGCATCGTTAGAACTTGCATTGGATCTCTGAAGAAACCACATATTGCGAGTCTAAAAATGATTTTTTTCAAAAAATCACGGGCGATAGATCATGTATCTGTAGTACAAACCGGACCCACTTCCTGCCGATTCGGCAGATATTTGTCCTTTTTACCCGGGATGGACGAAAAGGTTTGAGATGTCCCGGTTGGGAGATAGTCCATGTAAGGTGGTCTAGTATTTTAGGAAAATGGGACGGTAGCATTCTGAAACGGCATTTTGGTGGTTACTTCACAAAACGACCCGTTTTTTGCGCTTGGAAAATGGAAAAGGGCTTTTCCGTGCGACAAAAAGGAAAACTTCCTCCTGCAACATTGTTCTCTATACCAATGTCCACACTCATGCATAATATGGGCACAACATCACAAACTATGTCGTGATTCAGCACATAACATCGGTCATTTGGACCGAAAGCCATGAAACCTCGAACATGATAGGTCATTTTGTGAAGGTTTTTTCGAAACATGATCAATATACCAAGTCTGATATTTTTCCTTTCAGCTATGTCTTATAATATGACACCACGTGAAGGATTTTCATTGTTCAGATTTTCAATATACTAAAGGTTCATCTTTAGTCCCGGTTGGAGGGATTTCGGCAGGCTAGGCCAGTCAGCACTAATGATAGGGGTGAGTGTAGACATTATGTCGTGCGGCGTGTACCTTGTCCCGGATGGTGTCACCAACCGGGACTAAAGATGAACCTTTAGTTTCGGTTGGAGACACCAACCGGGACAAAACACGAGTCAGCACTAATAATAGGGGTGAGTGTCGACATTATTTCGTAAGTGTCGACACTATGCCAAGCTGCTTGTACTATAAATAGGCATCCTTGTGAGTCCAGTCCTCCAGCCAGTTTGAGGCATATCCAAGATGGTTTTCGAGAGCATGGGCACCACTACGGCCAGTTTCAGGGAGATGCCGACGGAGCCCAGTCCTCCGGCATCTCCGAGAAACTGGTCATAGAGGCACTCCCTAATATGTGAAATTAGGTAGCTTCCAGGCGTATTGATCTAGTTAGAGAAGTTAAAAGCTGCAAGATGGTTTTTGAGAGCAGGGACACCAGTACGGCCAGTTTCAGAGAGATGCCGCCAGATCCTAGTCCTCCGGCATCTCCGAGAAACTGGTCATAGAGGCACTCCCTAATATGTGAAATTAGTTAGCTCCCAGGTGTATTGATCTAGTTAGAGAAGTTACAAGCTGCAAGATGGTTTTCGAGAGCAGGGACACCACTACGACCAGTTTCAGGGAGATGCCGCCGGATCCCAGTCCTTCGGCATCTTCAAGAAATTGGTCATAGAGGCACTCCCTAATATGTGACCGCGCGCATTTGGAGATCAGATCTTAATGGTAAGTACGAATCGGGACAACTTCTTCATAGTCCCGATCCAGCCACAAAACGGGACTAACACTCAAGACATTTATTAATATTAAAAACTGAGACTACAAAACCGGGACTAAAGGGCCCCCTATATATAGTCCCGGTCAAGCCACAAACCGCGAAAGATATCCTTCGGTGAAGCCACAAACCGCGAAAGACATGAACTAGAGTTACATAATATGAGCATGAAATTCTTGGCATATGTCCTTCCTTATGATCGCTTCAGACGTAACCATGGAGCATCTTCTTTACTTAACGGAATGCTTAGGTCAGTTTTCATTGTGAAGGGCGAAATTTCATCAAACTTATTATAATCTTCTGACATGTCTGTCTTGTCCTCGATTCCCACGATGTTTCTTTTCCCTGAAAGAACTATGTGACGCTTTGGCTCATCATATGATGTATTCGTTTGCATATTTTTTCTTTTTTTTCGGCCTGGAGGACATGTCCTTCACATAGAAAACCTGAGACACATCATTGGCTAGGACGAATGGTTCATCTCTATAACCACGATTGTTGAGATCCACTGTTGTCATTCCGTACAACTGGTCTATCTTTACCCCTTCCCCATCAGGTTGACCCATTTGCAGCGAAACAAAGGGACCTTAAAAGAGACTCCATAGTCTAGTTCCCGTATCTCCTCTATGTAACCATAATATGTGTAATTTTGTCCATTCTCGTCTATTGCATCAAAGCGGACACCACTATTTTGGTTGGTGCTCTTTTTATCTTGGGCGATCGTGTAGAATGTATTCTCATTTATTTCGTACCCTTGGAAATTCAATACAGTAGAAGATGGTGACGCGGCCAACAAGTATAGCTGATCTCCAACAGTGGTGTCATTCAAGAGATGTGTCCGCATCCAACCACCGAAAGACTTCATTTGTTCATCTGTAATCATGATTCAGGCTTCCCCGGGTTTTTTAAGCGTACAATATTCTTGTGTTCCTCGATATACGGAGCTGCCAAGGTGGAATTATGTAGAACTATGTATTGTGCTTTAGTGAAAGAATACCCGTCCCTACATATCATTGCTTTCTTTTCCAGTGTGCCTTTTCCACTTAGTCTTCCCTCATGTCGCGAGTCAGAAACACCAATCGGCTTAGAGTCAGGAATAAAGTCAACACAAAACTCAATGACCTCCTCTGTTCCATATCCCTTGGAGATGCTTCCTTCTGGTCTAGCACGGTTATGAACATATTTATTTAAGACTCCCATGAACCTCTCAAAGGGGAACATATTGTGCAGAAATACCGGACCGAGAATGGCAATCTATTCCACTAGGTGAACTAGGAGATGCGTCATAGTATTGAAGAAGGATGGTGGGAACACCAATTCAAAACTAACAAGACATTGTACCACATCCTTCTATAACCTTGGCAGAATATTTGGATTGATTACCTTCTGAGATATTGCATTGAGGAATGCACACAGCTTCACAATGGGTACTCGAACATTTTCCGGTAGAAGCCCCCTCAATGCAATCGGAAGCAACTGCGTCATAATCACGTGATAGTCATGAGACTTCACGTTTTGGAACTTTTTCTCTGCCATATTTATTATCCCCTTTATATTAGATGAGAAGCCCGACGGCACCTTGATACTGTAAAGGACTTCAAAAAAGATTTCCTTCTCTGCTTTGGTAAGAGCATAGCTGGCACGACTTAAGTGACGCCCTTTATCCGTCTTGTTCTGTGTATGCATGTTCTTTGGGTCTTTCATAATTTGTTGGTCCTCCCGTGCTTCTGGTGTATCTTTTGTCTTCCCATATACGCCTAGGAATCCTAGCAGGTTCACGCAAAGATTCTTCGTCACGTGCATCACGTCGATTGAAGAGCGGACACGCAGGACTTTCCAATATGGCAGCTCCCAAAATATAGATTTCTTCTTCCACATGGGTGCGTGTCCTGTAGCGACGTCGTTCGGAACTGATTGACCGCCGGGACCCTTTCTAAAGATTACTTCTATGTCCTTGACCATACCAAATACATCATCACCAGCAGGGAGTTCAGGCTTCTTCCGGTGATCTGCCTCACCTTTGAAATGCTTGCCTTTCTTTCTTACGGGATGATTGGTCGGAAGAAATCGTCGATTCGCTAGGTACACAACCTTCTTGCATTTATGCAAATATGTACCTTCAGTCTTATCTAAACAGTGTGTGCATGCCTTATATCCCTTGTTTGTCTGTCCTGAAAGGTTACTAAGAGCAGGCCAATCATTGATGGTTATGAATAACAACCCTCGTAGATCAAATGGCTCCTGTTTGTAGTCATCCCACGCACATACACCTGGTTTGCCCCACAACTATAAGAGTTATTCAACTAATGGCATAAGGTACACATCAATGTCGTTGCCCGGTTGCTTCGGACCTTGGATGAGCACTGGCATCATGATGAACTTACGCTTCATGCACAACCAAGGAGGCAGGTTGTAGATACATAGAGTCACGAGCCAGGTGCTGTGACTGTAGCTCTGCTCCCCAAAAGGATTCATGGCATCTGTACTTAGACCAAACCATAAGTTCCTTGCGTCACCTGCAAAGTCTGGGAAGTCTCTCTCGATTTTTCTCCACCGTGACCCATCAGCAGGGTGTCTCAACTTCCCGTCTTTCTTACGGTCTTCTTTGTGCCATCGCAACAACCTGGCATGCTCTTTGTTTCTGAACATGCGTTTCAACCTTGGTATTATAGGAGCATACCACATAACCTTAGCAGGAACCCTCGAGGGGCTCTCCCTCAACATCACCAGGGTCATCTCGTCTGATTTTATACTGCAATGCATTGCATACCGGGCATTTATCTAAATTCTCATACTCCTTACCGCGGTAGAGAATGCAGTCATTAATGCATGCATGTATCTTTTGCACATCTAATCCTAGAGGACAAAGAGTCTTCTTTGCTTCGTAGGTACTCTCGGGAAGTTCGTTATGTTTTGGAAACTTTGGCTTCATTATTTTCAGCATCTTTTCAAATGAGGAGTCAGTTAGACCACACTCTGCCTTCCATCGCAACAATTCCAGTGTGGTACCGAGCTTTGTGCTGCCATCTTCACAATTTGGGTACAACAATTTCTTGTGATCTTCTAACAAGCCCTCTAACTTCAACTTCTCATTTTTTGTTTCACAGTCTCGCTTTGCATCAGAAATGACCCTACCAAGTTCATCAGCCGGCTCATCTGATGCCCGTTCTTCACCTCCTTCCTCTCCATTGTCTTCCATTGCAGTATCACTGTATTCAGGAAACATATGATGATAGTTGTTATCATCATCTTCTTCTTCACCATCTTCCATCATAACCCCTCTTTCCCCGTGCTTGGTCCAGCAATTATAGTTGGGCATGAAACCTTTCATAATCAGGTGGCCGCGAATGATTTTCGAGGAAGAGTACTCCTTATTGTTCCGACATTGAACACATGGACAACGTATAAAACCATTCCCTTTGTTTGCCGTAGCCACATCGATAAATTTATCCACGCCTTTCATATACCCGGCTACGCGCCGGTCACCGTACATCCATTCCCGACCGTTCATCTGCATCATATAAGTAAGTTTATCAAAAAACAGGACATCATAAATAGTGAAATGACCAATTCACATCGACACATGCATTGTATCAATAACAGAGAAAAGATAAGATTGCTAACCTCGATCGAGGAAAATAAAGAGGAGAAAGCTCAAGTGCGTCTCGGACACCTTCTATATTTTTGTTTTATGAGAAATTGAACGGGATCATTCACTCAGACATTTCATCAAACACCTTGAATGCATGCATAGGAGAAGAAAACTAGCACACCCCTCACACCTTCCACCAAGAAAAAACAGAGTGAAGGCAGAGGGCTAGGACGTTGCATTTATAGAGGGCGAGAGCATACCGGGACTAAAGGTGTGTGCCACGCCACGTGGCTGACGCACAACCTTTAGTCCCGGTTTGTGTTACAAACCGGGACGTATACCCCCTTACCAACCGGGATGCATGCCTCCGGGCCCCGTGCCAGCATTAGTCCCGGTTCGTGGCGCAACCGGGTCTAATGCTCTGAGGAGGCGCGAACGGATGGCATGTTTTCTACTAGTGAGGTGACCAGAAAGGAACATACTGTATTGATTCTTTCTTCCCTGTCAAAGATACTCTCTCTATTTCAAAATATAAAATGTTTTAGCTTTATGAAGCAAATGTATCTAGATTATTTTTAGTATATAGGTTCACTCAAGTTTAGAGTGAATCCATACACTAAAACAAGTCTAGATATTTTTTTTTACAAATCTAAAACATCTTATACTTTGAAATAGAGGGAGTACATACCTAACATCCCAATATACTGATTCTTAGGCCCTTGACCTTTTCTAACAGAGTACAAACTCCTAACAAATCACTCCTTCAATCCTAGAATGAAAGCTGAAGGCCAGAAATTTCTTTCATTGAGTATCGCGCCACAAGACATGGTACTTTATCCAAGCAAAAGGGCCATGGTGATTTGATATCTTGTATTCCGTCCATTTTAAAATATAAGATGTTTTATGTTTGTAAATAAAATGTATTTAGATTTGTTTTCGTGTGTAGATTCACTTCAAACATGAGTGAACCTATATACTAAAACTAGTCTAGATACATTTACTTCACAAGGTTAAAACATTTTATATTTTGAAACAGAGGGAGTACTAGTTGCACCACATCAGTACATCACAAACCCACCTGCCAGAATGAATTTTTAAAACATACTCCTAAACCCGTTTATACTTACTCGGTCCTTCAGTTACATAGTTGTCCGATACTATAATAAAATTCGGGGAGAGTGTACGAAGCTCCTTTATGCTGTTCATTCCAAACTTGTTATTTTTGTCTAAACTACATACTTCCAATTTATAATTTGGCACGCACATACGTAACTTGTGTGTCCCATTCATGCAATTATTTTTATCAAAAAAATTGGAGACTTGGAAATACAGTTTTCGGGCTGGTCCAACTTTTGGTTCTGATGCCGTCCGGCCACGCATGTCCTCGAACCCACCCTCCATCATGCTTCTGGTGAGCATCCGGTCTGGATGACCAATAAATGGCGGCGCCACCCTCATTTGACTCGCCCGCCGTGTGCGTTAAACGCGCGCACCAGCCCATCCCAGCGCGCTCTCCCTTGTCGTGCGCGTGCTCGACCTAGGCGCACACCTGGGAAGAAGGAGAGAAAAAGGAGGTGTGGGGCAGACAGGTGGGGTCCACAGGCAATGAATAAGAAAAGAGAAAATAAAAAATAAAAAATAAAAGAAAATGGTTCTAACATGTGGGTCCCACGTCTACCTCCGCATCTGTTCGCCAATTCAACACTTATAGTTGGGCCCTACCGGTTAGATTTACCATCAGAGCAGCGTTAAACGAAGATTAGTGCTATTTGTTGCAAGCTATCGTAAAGTTGTTAAATTTCAGATAAAATTATCGGAATCGGTACTGACTTGTAAAGTTTGCCCTAACTGTGATAGTTTTGTATAATTTACTCCCAACACTCCCGGGCGCCGCCGGGTGCAGGGGCACACTGCTCCCAGCTGGAAGTACGGTTGTTTACTGACTGCAGCAACGGTGGAGTACACATCGCCGCTTCAACTGCTGCAACATGTATTTGCACTGCCAGCAGATACTTCCATGGATCCATGTCTGTCATTGCTCTTCTGCGATGCTGGTAGTGAGAGCGGAAAAAAGCAAACCAAAATGAACAGCGGTGTTCGACTAAAGAGTTTCGGTTCACTGCCACAAGGCATGTAGTATCACAATGGTAGATCGAAATGTGATGGTGCATTTGACAGTGTTACAGGGTGTGGAAGATGGGTGTCGTCGACTCGTCGGCCCGGGACAGCACATGTGATTTCATTTTCGCCGCTGAGGAAGAAGAGCTTATTCACCTGACATTGACAGACCCTTTGCACGCTGTTGTTGAGGCTATGCTGAAGGCTGTTACCATTGCAAGCCACTTGGCCCTTGGGCATCGGAAGAGCTATCTTTGAAACTGAATCTGAATCAATGTGCCAAGATCAAGATGTTGAACTCTCCTTCTGTGAAATCAAGTACCAACTGCGGACTAGGTTTCATCGATTACCAGGTTTATGTCTATAAATTGACGGTGCTCACAGGTTTAAGTGTCGAAAGGTGTAGCAAACCCTAGCGTGCACCGGTTGTCGTATTTCACAATTAAGAGTTTAAAAAAATGTGAAATAGATCATCGACATGGGGTATACTATTTTAAAACAATGAAGGATGAGACCTCCGGAGAAAGGCGAGAAGGGCATTCCAATAACGTGAAAAAAACGCTTCGCTCGTCCTCCCCGAGGGCGACGAAGCGGGCGAACCCTACCCGACCCCGACCTACCCCTCTCCGCCCTCCTCCCCTCCCGCCGCCGCCGGGGTGAGCCGTCGGGCAAAGCCCGCGCGGTGCCGGCCGCGGCGGCCTTCCTTTCCCCGGCGCAAGGTGATCCCGGCGGGGCGGTGTGAGCCTAGGCGCGCGGTGCAGCTCGGCGGAGGTCGGCGAGTCCCGGCGTGGCAGCGGCCGGCGAGCGGCGTCGGGGGCGACTTCCCGCATCTGGAGGCGGCGGCAGGCGGCGGTGCTAGTGGCTACTGCGGCCCGTGGCGGCGGCAGGGGCTCGAAGCCTGCCCCTGCAGATCTCATGCAACGACGACAGGTGTCAATGGCGATAGTTTCTCCGCAGGCGGCGGTCCGGCGCGCGGCCGGGAGGACGACGGGGTGGCGGCGCAGGTTGCTGCATGGTGGAGCGCTCCGGTGGAGCGGGCTAGGGCTCGACCCAGATCTAGGCCCCTCGGGCCCCATCTGGGCCTGGGTTGGCCGCCCTGCTGGCGGGTGCTGCATCTCCTGGAGATGGAGGCGGCGATGCCGCTGGGACTTGGGACTGCGCTATCGTGCCTTTCCTGTTGCAGCGGGGTGACGGGGCTTCACGGGCCCATTCTGGGCCCGGGCGGGCTCGCCGAGGCCTGGTGTGCCCCAGATACCCTGTCCGGTTGACTACCACCTCTTGGTGGTGGAGGTTGGTCCCTCCCGCACGGCTTCGGTACTGCGGTTCCTCGTCTCGCGACGGCATTGTCCTCCGGCTTGCAGGACTCACTCCAAGGTCCTCGACGAGACGGCGAGGGTGTTTCCGAGAGCATCGTGGCGCATGCTAGTGGGTGGCACTCCGGTGTGCCTTGGGGCGTCTTGGTGGGGAGGGCATCAGGAGAAATCCTTGTCGACTTAGCCGACACCGCCGCGGTGCCGCTTTCAAGTGGCGCCTTTCCTTCTTGGAGGGCGTTGCGGAGATCCCTCTCCCTGTGTGCCCCGAGTACCGGGGTAAACCCTAGGACCAGTTCACTGGTCCGGGTAGCTACGTCGAGCGTCGGCGCCTCCCTCTGCGAGGGTGCTGCTTGGTACAGGGTGCATCAGAGGGCTTGGAGCGTGGTGGGACATAGCCGGTGGGCGCAGCGGTCTCGGATCGTCCTTGTTTAGTCGACTCACTGCCATTTGTGTTTATTTTTTCTCTTTGGACATGTTCGTTCGTGCTACTTGTATCGTGTTGAGTCTCTTCTTTTGGGCGTTGTGTTGTCTGGCCCAGCAGCGATCTCACCTGGTTGCTTTATTTATAAAGCGGGGCGAAAGCCTATTTTGAGAGGATGAGACCTCCAGCCTCTCCATCGAAAAAAATACGTAAGACCTTCTTTATTAATTTATTTATTTAATAAAGGACGGATAAAGAGTATACATAAAAAAACCGAAACCACCACACAACACATATAGACCTAACAATGGGTAAAGATCATGTCAACATGGCCTTATATCCAGAAAAACAATGAAACCCCTCCGCTAGCTAGAAATCTGGAACATATGCATAACTTGAGACTCTCTAGGCGAAACGAGAAAACGCATCTGATTTAGCTCACTCTTAAGTGAGCACCTCATGTACATGCCATAGATGCCATCACCGCCATCGAATGGGCGAGCAATCTTTCTGGTTAAGATATGTATAAACTTCACTAATTCTACCGACGACACCAGACAGGGTCCCTGCGCTCCGTGAGACCACATCACACGCCCAACGCAAAGACCTTACCGCCTTCGACGTAGTAGATGAAACACCGATCCACCAGTTGACCCCCTCCGGCATCCTGAGCACCAAAACGATGCCCTCAAGAGGGTGAACAACACTGGAAGTGTTGTCGTCGTCTGATCCAGGAATAACCCAGATGCAGGGTTTCCCCCGAAACCTTAGGCAAGAGGCGGGTTTCGTAGCAACGGCATCTACACCAAGGTAACGACATTCGAGATGCCTCCATCGTCACCTCCAACCGCCATCGACCTTCCCGAAGAAGAGGCCTTTGATTGTCGCGCCATTGCCGGAATGGCCGCGCTATGGCGCCCGGCTGCGCCACGCCCAAGACTTATTAGCGGCCCGCTCGACCAAGTGCAAGGTGGTGTGGGAGACCCCACCACCGTCGGTGCAGGCCAGTATTTGCCCAGCCGCACTCTCTGGCAGTGGTGAGGACGGAGGAGGAAGGGGGAGGGGCCTGGCCGCCTGGGTGACGATGATCTAAGCGGTTGTTTGGTTCAGTGGCTATCTAGTGGATGACAAGGGATGTCCACTTTTTTGTGGTTATCCAGTGTTTGGTTTAGAGGGTGAAGGGGATATGGATAACCACTCTTGGATCAAAATGGTGGTTGAGCATATCCCACAAAAATATCTAGATGAGCTCACCACTTCTGTATAGCTCCTCCGAAGTGTTTTCTTGTGGGTAAGAAGGCTCGTATATTTTGACTAGCTATCTCTAACCACTTTTTAACCCACTTTAGTCAAATATAAAAGTGGCTACCCCTAACCAGCTGGTTTGGGATATCCTCATCTCCTAAGGGCATGTTCGGTTTGCAATAGATTGAAGTGGATTGACATGGATTAAGAGGGATTAAATCCCATCTAAGTCAAATTCCAAGAAAATCTCATTCATTCCACTCCAATCCAACTGTGGGGTGGATTAGCAGAACATGCCCTAAATGACATCCTCTAAACCAAACATCCCCTAAGGTTTCTCCTCGGTCGCTAGGCGGGGACGACATGAGGGGAGAGGTCACTCGCTTCTGTCTCACATGGGTTATAGTGTATCTTGTGCATCTACAAAAGTTTGTCATAAAGTAATCTTTTTGGAAATTGGTTGAGGGGCTTTGACAAGCAAGACAAAGTGCATATACGTGTAGGCGTTTGTGCTGTACTTTGGGCCATATGGCATGTAAGAAATGATTATATATTTAACAATGCAAAATCTTCTTATTTTATGCAGGTTATCCCATTGACAACGAACTGGATCCGTTTGTGGTCCTACCTACAAACAATGGACAAACGCAATGCCATGAATACTGGGTGCAGCCAGCTAGAATTGGTGGCACGGGATATATACAAACAGTGCAACTGGCATTTTGATTTTCGTATAGCACTTTGATAGAGATGCATACCACGCAATCTTGTACTTTTCGTTGGCTGGTCCATGTGGAGACCTTGTGTGACCCATGATGTAATATTTTGTAACGAATTTTTCCAATAAAGTAATAAAGGATGTATGTATCTATCAATATAGAGGCCGGGGTAATACCCATTTCGAAAAAGAAAAAAGTATGATCGTATGTCGCCCGCACCGGACTTTTTGAAAACTTAGAAGTTCTAGGTACAACAAAGGAGTGCGGGCACAGCTAAGAAGGCTCGATTGACCTCGAGAACAGATCGATGCATTTATGGAGGCTCCGAGCATGGTTTGCAATTGCAAGGAGCGTGTTTGGTTGCTCGCTCCCCCATTTCTCGCATGGGGCGGGAAGAAATAAGGGTGTTTGGTTCCGCACGGCGAATGGAATCTTTGCATCGCACGATTCTTAAAGCGTCCCTCGGCCAGGTCCTAGAGGAACGCCGAAATCAGGCATTTCCACGGAGCCAACTTCTTCTCGCACTCGCGGGAGAAGAAGCTGCACGCGCTCGTGCAAGGTCGGGATGGCGGGAGCTCGCGAAATCCGGCGGGAGAAATTGGGGTTACCGCCCGCCGATTCGCCGCGCCTATTTACACCGCCCCTCCGACCGTCGATTCGTCGTCCTCATCATGATGGCAGAGGTCTCCTCAACCCAGCGCACATTCTGAAGCTCTGGAGGTAACCACATGAGGCACTGGAGAGTGCGATGGATTAGGGTGATGAAGCTCAAGAGGCTTGAGAACGTGTGCTGGGTTGAGGATACCTCTGCCATCATGATGGACGATGAAGCTTACTATGAGCACATTAAAGTATGATATATTTGTACTTGCATCAGTTTTTTAATGCACACATATGAACTACATGTCATGAACTAACTGTGATTCTCATGTAGGCTTATCCATCGAATGCCGAGATGATCAACAAGCCATTGAAAACTATGCTCAGATGAAGATCATCTACGGTGCTCGCATTCCAGCCGCGCCCGTCTCTGTGACCGCGATACACCGTGCTCTTTCCCACCTGATGGAGCACACCGGACAGGCGAGTAGGTACCTTGACATGACCCCTGACCGCACGTTGAACTGGTTCACCATCTTTCTGAACAAGCACTACCTCTGAGCAGCGTACTGAGCTATTTGAGGATATGCTGGTAGCGGTGTTAGTGTTGATGGCTCTGATGTGTATTTTGGGAGTAGCTAGGCTGATGAACTATGGTTGCGATAACCCCTAAACTTTGGTCTGTATATTTTGAGACGTGGTATTCAGTTATAACCCCTCCATATGTGATGAACTAGTGCTGCATCACGGCAGTTGCTCGTTAACTCGTACTGCAGCACCCACGCCACGACTTATTATGTTGAACATGTGTTAATATAAGCTAGTGGTTTTCTGAATTGCATTTATCTGAACTTTGTTCTCTTGCTTGATGATGTTGGATAAGCTCACCTCACTAGCCAGGAGATAAGGCTAGCAGAGACAATACAGCTTTTCAAACAAGCACCATTTACTGAAATCCATAAATACATAAAACCAAACGACTAGAGCTTGGCTTCTTAACCTAGAAAAACGAGAATACAAGAAACCAAATAAAAGACTTTTTTGACATGAAAAGTTGCATTGCCAGGCACACCTTTTATGAAGTCATAATCTCTAGATGCGAGATGATCAGGGCCTCGTCGACGATAATCACTATTCACAAACCCACACGCGGAATATTCGAAGGGGATACTCAGGAACGGGAATAATACCGTACTAGTACTACATGCATGCGACGACGGGAAAGCAAATCAAACCAACCTATCATGTCCTTGTCCGCTCGCTTATCTCTGATTACGAAAAACGAAACACCAAATGATTGCGAAAAGGAAAGGTCATTGGCGTTTCTAGATAAGCCCGACGCAGAGGATCGTCCTTAACCGTAGATCATGGTGCCCCCTGCCTGTCAAATTCTCCGTCTCACTCCGTAACCAGCCTGCCGGATGAAAAAATATAAAAATAGCAGTATTTTTTGAGTTTCGAATAAAAATAAAAATATCAAGAATACATGTACATTGTCCATATATTTGTTCAGTAAAATGATCATTTTTATTTTAGGCTACAGGAAAAAATTCAGACAGTAATAAGACTACAAATATAATTTTTTTGTCAGAAATTTATCTTTTCCATGTAGCCCAAAATAAAACATTTTTTTAAACAAAATTTCTACTATCATACATTCGAGATGTATGTATCTAATTATATACTATTTATGTTCAGAATTTTTGGAGATCTAGATGCACAAGTTTCCTTTTTTTTAAGTGAGATGCCATGTACGCTTCCTGGGACAAATCAATGCTGGATGCCAAGGAAAAACAAGGATATCTTTGAGTCGGATAGGATCAGATCATCAGATCAAGCATCGGGATCGAAGAAGCAAAAGGCAAAATGGACGCCAGCCGGTTCTGATGGTCACAGCGGCATTGTTGCCTGTGGCTCCCAGCCGACAGCTAATCAAATAAGGAACAGCTGCTGCTGTCGCCGGCGTTCATCGATATATATTTTCTTTTTAGAAACGCCTACGGGTTGAAGTGGCTCCCGGAAGAGGCTTTCTTGATTGAGAGGTAAAAACAGGCCCGTCTCTCGTCCCCCCGCGGGCGACGGGACGGGCACGGCGCCGCCGACCTCCCCCAGCCCCTCCCCTCTCCTCCTTCCCTGCCGCCATCGGCGCACGCCGCCGGCAAAGCCCGTGCGGTGCCGGCGGCGGCGGGCCTCCTTTCTCCCCGGTGGTGGCAGTGGAAGCGCGGGTTCCTCCTGCTGGTGGCGGCTCATCCTGTTGAGTCCGGTGGGGCGGCGGCGGGACGACCTTGGCGCGCATGGCGGCTCTGCGCGG
The DNA here is from genome assembly GCA_916181665.1 of Avena sativa. NCBI lineage: Eukaryota > Viridiplantae > Streptophyta > Magnoliopsida > Poales > Poaceae > Avena > Avena sativa. Next base: position 436,032,665 of record OV702280.1, read on the forward strand.
CGTGGCGGCGGGCAGGCCTGGTAGGGAGGGCGGCGGCTGGGGCTTGAGGTTCTCCCGGCGGTGGATCCCTGCAGGGCTGGATCTTGGCCAGGTTGGGCTGGATCTGGGCCGTGCAGGCCCTGGCCGGGGCCCTTGGTCGCTGTGGCGGGTGGCAGGAGCCCTCTCCTGGCTGTGGTGTGGCCTGGACACTAGATCGGGGCCGGGCGGGCCGAGATCTTGTGGCGTCTGACCTGCTTGGATGGCCCGTGGGCAGCACGGAGGTGCCGCGTGTGCCATGATCGCTCCTCCTCACCCTGTCGGGCCTAGGTGGTGAACCTCATACCGACGGCGGTTCGGTATACCCGGGTGGCCACGGTGGCGATGGTGTTGCTTCTTGGCGGCGGGGATCTGCGGTGGCGGCGGATTCACTGGTAGACTGAGGAGTAGGGACTAACGCTACGGTTGACGGAGACGGTGACACCCTTGCTATAGTGTGGCGGCGGGGCTTCACGGGTCCTTTTGGGCTCGGCCAGGCCAGAGAGGGCCTGGTTTGCCCTTCCTGCTACATCTGGTCGGCTATCGCCCTCCGGCGGTGGAGGTAGTTCCCTCCCGCGTGTCACTGTACCGCCGACCTTCGCCAAAGTTGCTGCTTTTCGGCCGTACCAGTCTCACATTGTGTGTCTCGGTGAGACGACGAGGGTGGCTGCGTGACCGTGGTGGCGTGTGCTGGTGGGCGACGAGTTTGGTGGAGCAATTCGAAGTGTCTGGGAGTGTGGTTTTTTGAGAGGTCAGGAGAAATCCTTGTCATCTTGACACCGACGTGGCGTCGCCTGCGGGTGTCGCCGTCCTTCCTGAAGGACGTCGGGTGTATCTCTTTCCCACCTCTCGTAACGTATCGGGGGAAACCCTAGGACCAGTCCGGGCAGCAGCGTCATTGTCGTCGCTTTCCTTCTTGGAGGTGTTGCTTGTTACGTGACGCTTCAGAGCGCTAGGACTGTGGTGGAAATTCGTCGGAGGGCGCAGCGGTCGCGGGTCTTACTCGCTTTCGTCAAGCCACTGTTGTCGGCTTCATTTTCTCTTCTTTTTTCTTCTTCATTTTCTTTGTTTTTCTTTGGACGTTGTGCTGTCTGGCCCAACAGCGGTCTCAAACGATTGCTATATTAATATAGTTGGGCGAAAGACTGATTCGAGGAAGTGGCTCCCGGAGAGTGGACACATGGAGATTCAGATTGAAGGATGACCCAGGGATTAGAGCATCTCCACTTATGGATGGCACCCGCCGGGTATGGAGGCGGGTATGGCATTTTCATGCCCTCCTCCACCACCTCTCCCCGTCACCACCACCCGCCTCCATACCCGCCGGCGGGTCCAAGTTTCCACTAGACCCACGACCCGATGGGTATCCACGAAGATACGTTCCCGCTTGCTTTCAGCCACCGGTGGCAAACAGACTCCCTGTTGGTCGTCTCCTTGCCTTCACATGCTATTCTATGTCGAGATCCGCACTCCGAGGAGGAAGCCAAACCAAGCCCCACTCCCCTTGGGTGGGATATCTGGCAACTCCTCGCCATTAGCTTGTTAGCGTGGTGGAGCGCAGCAGAGTAGGGTTCGTCGGTTGCACGTCTGCTTGCTGGCGCGGGTCGTCGTCGGTGTCGCTTCCTCCTCGACCTCGAGTGGCTCAGCCTCGATGGGTTCGAGCCTTGGCGATGGAGACAGGAAGGAAAGGAGGACGGAGGCAAGAGAGCGCACGGAAGGCAGCGAGGGGAATAGGGCAGGGGCGGCGCGGGTCCTGAAAACTGAGAGAGTGAGGATAGAACGCGAGGTTGGACTCGGTTCTCATGACTCTAGGGTTGTTTTAGACAATTTCTCAGTTTACAGCCAAACACCAGCTAGATTGACAGAGAGTAAAACTTAGAACAGTAACTTTCTCTGCACAACAGCACAGCCAGTCACAGCCAGCCCAAACAAAAGGACCCTTAGGCCTCGGTTTGCAGACAGGTTTTTGAGGGTGTCGAGGAGTATTTCCCCAGCCCAGCCCCACATCCCATTAAATTCCAGCTGGACTGTTTTGCAAACCGGGTTTGGACTGGCTCAGCCCCGTACACCCTGGCAAACCCGGCTGAAACCCTCTAATTCGCTCGTGTATCGAAACACTACCCTAGGCTCGCGTTTTTGCCGCTCGCTCGCTCGCGGGTCAGCCCCGCGGTTTGGGTGAACGGAGTGGTGTCACCTAATCCACCTGGGGTAAATACTCGCTGATCCACCTAAATACCCATGTACAAAACAAGGCCTTAAGCTTCTCACACGTGGTAATCTTCCTTTTGCCAACAGCTAGGTGAAGATTTTAAACTTTAGGGGTAGCTTGGCTCTCCAAATCACTGGTGCGTGTAGAGATGACAATCCATGCGAGATTCTACGTTATAGGGTCCTCACAAATTTGGGATGAGGGTAGATGGACAATATTAAGCCTTCCGTCAAACATTTGTAAGAGTCCATCACCTATGAGGGTGATGTCACAGCAATTTTAAATTTACACATGAGAAAGGGAAATGTTAAGGCTCTAACCACCACCAGGTAGAGTGAAAAAATCTCAAGTTAGCCTCCTTGGAGAAAATAAATAAATAAAAGAAAAGGGCATGACACAAATTGAAGTAAGAAGTTTGAGATCAAGCATCGAGTGTACTCCACAAGCTTATAAAGTCCGGATCTATTACTTGCCTCCTTTAAGCCGTGGTTTCACCATCTTTGATAAGATTAATGCATGTCTTGTGCTCGAAAGCTTGTTATTGCCATCCAAAATTTGTGACAATGGAAGAAGAACTTGTTGTATCCCATCGATTTGATAATAGTGGGAGAAGATTTTGGTGTTTTCGACCATTTTTTCAGAAAAAATCTATTTTTGACTTGCTACTATGATTTTGAGACTTCTCACTCTAGATGAGACACTATCTCAACATCAACCCTGTGTGGTCCGACTCTCACAAGCAAAGACACCCCTCTCAGCATGGGTGCGTCCCGAGAAGTGTGTTACTACCTCCATATGTGTTGTCATGTATGTTTCATTTCAATATGTTAGTACATAGTGATTTCCATGCCATATTTTAGAATCGTTCAAAATGCGCATCAATTCCCAACAAATATGTGATATTTTTGGACTAAAAGCAACCCTTGTTTTTTTTTGATAAAGGGCGCTTTATTACTTAAAAAGTCTTAAGTATTACATCCGACCTCTGTATAACTAGGATGCACACAGCCATCAAAGTCCAAAGGTCCAAACATAAGGGAAAAAATAACGTAAGGCGGATTACATATCATGATGAGAAATTGTAAAACGCCTAAGGCACTGGAGGTAGGTCTATCCGTAGATTATGTTGCCAGCCGTGTCGGATGAACAAATCCCGTGTCATGTCCTCCAGCTGCGTACACACCTCCGTGAATAGCTCGTGATGATCCGCATGATGAAGTGCAACCCAAGACCGAAGGGTGCTATGCATCTGTCAATAACCTGCAGAAGTGAACAGTATGAATCATTAAATACTTTATCATTTCTACATAGCCAAAGCGACCATATAATGGCAATCGCTCCTACCCGAAGTAATATCTTATACTTGCGATCTATACCGCGTAACCAATTCCCAAAGATATTGGCAATACTACTCGGTGGATACAAGTCAGAAGCTGCTTGGGTAACTAACCATACAGATCTGGCGATATTGCATTGGAAAAATAGGTGTTTTATTGTCTCATTATCCTAACAAAATGTATACCTAGGATCTCATGCCAATTCTGCTTAATAAGATTATCTTTTGTAAGGATGACCCCTCTACGAAGATACCAAGCAAAGATTTTATTCTTAAGAGATATCTTTATCTTCCAAATCATCATATTATCTAAAACTGGTAAGACTGACTGGATAAGGCATTGTATAAGGAACTAACAGAGAAGGAGCCATTCTCACTAAAGTTCCATCAGAATTCATCATACGCCCCGCTGATAGTTGAACATGTGTTAACCGATATAGTAATATGATCCAAGAGTTTAGCCTTACACCGATTAAATTCCTCTGAAAAGTCACATGAGGAGGAAATGATCACAGCACGGTGGCAATCGTTTCCTCCTTATACCGTACTATGGAATGCAAAGCAGGATATTGTTCACGAGTGTAGTAGTATCAAGCCACTTATCCTCTCAAAATCTTATTTGAGATCCATCCTTAACAGAAAATGTACCGAAGCGTAAGAAATGTTTTTTCGTAGCCATCAGTCCGGTCCAAAAGTGAGAGTCACCAGGTTTCCAGACCATTTGGGACAATGCTTTTGATCCATCGTATTTTCTTTGAAGTAAAGTTTGCCATATCCCCTTTTCAGTTAATAATTTGAAGAGAAATTTACTGAGTAAGGCGGTATTTTTGATCTCCAGATCATGTATACCCAGACCTCCCTGTTTTCTGGGACGACAAAGCATATTCCATTTAGCCAGTCTATACTTCTTTTTCTCATTATCATCATGCCAAAAGAATCTTGATCGAAAATAGTCCAACCTTTGCAAGACTCCTTTTGGAAGTTGAAAGAATGATATCATATATAACACCATATTATCGAGTACTGAATTAATGAGTACCAATCTTCCTCCAATGGATATTAATTTTCCTTTCCAACTAGACAGTCTTAGCTGTAAGCTTTGTTCGAAAATTTTCCATTCAGCATTTATGAGCCTTCGGTAGTGAACCGAAATGCCCGAATATCGAATCAGAAAAATGCCCTGACTACAGCCAAAAAGTTCAGCGTAAAGATGAACGGCCTCTCGAGCCTCCCCAAAACAGAACAATTCACTTTTATGAAAGTTTACTTTTAATCCCGATAGATGTTCAAAAGCTAAAAGTATGAGTTTCGGGTTCTTCGTCTTCTCCAGATCGTGTTCCATAAAAAAAAATTGTATCGTCGGCATACCGAAAGATAGATAAACCTCCATCTACTAGATAGAAAATAACCCTTGTGTCAGAGTTTAATACTTCTTCTGTCCCTATTTACATGGCATTCTCGTTTTCGGTGATTTAATACATTTAAGATATTTGTTATAAAAATTACATCATTCAAAACTTCGTTTGAATACGAATCTAATGTTATTGCAACGTGTAACGAATAGTCAAATTAACTGTCAAAGTTAGCACTGAAATGTGTGCGACTGGGTACGCCGGTTTAACCATTTTTAAGTGCAGAGAATAAAGTGAACCTATTTGGCAAGTTTGCATTTTACTCAAAAGAAGAAAAGACGGACACTGCTGCTTTTTTTTAAGGAAACCACATGTTTATACTGTATAGTAACATATAAACAAATACTGCTGCTAGTCCTTTGGTAACAGGGAGGAAGGCCTCCTGCTTTGACTTTCCAATCCAAGGGCTGTACCTGTACATTCCTGTACCAAACGTGGCGGTTGCGTGCGTGGAATGGCACGGACCCAGAACAGGAGAGGCACAGACTCTTCCCCAATAAATCCGCCACGGCGGCACAGACCACCACACCAGCTAGAGCAAAATCCAGGAGATTTCTCCTCTCTCCCTCTCCTCCTAGGTGGCGGTAGCAGCAGCCCGGGTAGAGAGATGGGGGAGACGCCGACGATGCTGCAGCGGTGGGGGTCGTCGATGTGGGGCGGCATGACCGGGAGCGGCCGGCTGCGGCTGTGGGAGGACAAGGCGTGGCGGGCGCACGCCGCCATGGCCTTCGTCCAGCTCGCATACGGCGGCTACCACGTCCTCACCAAGTCCGTCCTCAACGTCGGCATGAACCAGATCGTCTTCTGCGTCTACCGCGACCTCGTCGCCCTCGCCATCCTCGCCCCCGTCGCCTTCTTCCGAGAGAGGTTGGTTGGTTTGGTACTGCTACTCCCTGCTGCTAATTGCTTGCTTGCTAGAAGACCCAACTCTTCCCCCCTTGCTCTGCAGCAACAAGAACCGAAAGCGACCTCTCTCCCTCTGCCCCTCATTCCGATTTTAGACGAATTCGCATCCAATTGCTCACCGGATTTTGCACTTTGGCAGGAGGGTGCGGCGGCCGGTCACCCGGCAGCTCCTCGGGTCCTTCGCGCTTCTCGGCTTCACTGGGTAAAATTCTACCGCTGCCTCACCTGACGGAGCAACAAGAACGCTTCAGACTTTCAGTCTCCTCCTGCACGCATCACATTCTGACTACCGCTTCGTCTCTTCTACCACCACCCCCTGTGCAGGATCTTCGCCAACCAGCTCCTCTTCCTGCTCGGCCTCAGCTTCACCAACGCCTCCTACGCCGCCGCGTTCCAGCCCGCCATACCCGTCTTCACATTCCTCTTGGCCGCGATTGTCGGGTAACACAACAACCAAATTCAGTCAACGGACACGCATATAGTACTACATTTCTGGCATTCTCTTTGGTTACTGCAAATGCCACACTGAACCGTAACAAAATTCGTACTTCCAGCGTTGAAGTGTTCAACGTCTTCACCAAAGACGGCATGTTCAAGGTTCTCGGCACGTTGGTGTGCGTCTTCGGCGCCGTCCTCATGGTCTTCTACCGAGGCCCCTCCTTGATCGGCCTCGCCGGCACCAATGCCGTGACTGGCAACGCGCTCTCGTGGAGCAGCAGCACCTATCCTGCTCAGTGGATCACACCAGGCATGCTCCAATTCAGCTTAGGAACCTGGAACATCGGTGTTCTGTGCCTCATCGGCAACTGCTTCCTGATGGGGGCTTATCTTGTCATCCAGGTAAGAGCAAATTGGGCTGCATTTGCACAAGCTTGTTCCTGCTAGCACCACGACATCTTCATCATTTTGCCATTAATAAAAATATCTGATTTGCTGTCTTTCTCTCATGTGGCGTATTCCAGGCCCCTGTTCTGATAAAATATCCTGCGAGCTTATCCTTGACGGCCTACTCCTACTCATTTGCCACCATCTTCATGGTGTTGACTGGGGTGTTTGCAACCAATGGGCTCCACGAGTGGGCACTGACAGGGACAGAGATAGTAGCCATTCTATATGCTGTGAGTACCTCACCAATATTTATGTGCCACTAGGATTAGATTGGATATCCATAGGACTTGAACGGCCGGCCATATTAAAACCTATCCTGGCATGTGGTTCTAACCGAAAATCTTGCTTGCTCCTCAGGGAATTGTGGCATCTTGTCTGAACTACGCCATCATGACTTGGGCCAACAAAATACTTGGACCTTCCCTGGTTGCCCTCTACAATCCGCTCCAACCAGCATGTTCTACCATCCTCTCAACTATTTTCCTTGGTACCCCGGTTTATCTCGGAAGGTTGGTATAAAAGGATGTTGTTTCTTGTAGATAACTTACAGATACTATAGAATCTCAACGAATTTATGCAGAACTAAATACAGACATCCTGTACTCCTTGCAGCCTCATCGGCGGCGTCCTCATCATTGCCGGTCTATACCTGGTGACATGGATTCGTTACAAAGAAGCACAAAGACTACTAATGGGCAGTAGTTATCTGAGTCCTCTTCTAGTGGAGGAAGGGGATACACCAGCTCGCAAGGCAGGGGGAAGTTTCTCCGATGAGTCCAATGAGCCCTAGGCCTCGAGGGCGAGTCAAACACCGTTCTCTTCGGAACAGCAGAAGCAGAATTTGCTTCGTGTATTAGTGTTGGACATTCTTGTTAGAAAGCTTGTAGTTACCATTTCTATCATAGTTCCACTGTCAAGAACATGTGCATGATTCTGAACTTCTACAAGATACATGAACATAAGCTGAGCTCATAGTCATTGTTTTGTATGCAACCATAGAAGAGTGATCGTCCAGCTTCAACAGTTGTCTTCACAGGTTCACGGCTAGCAGCAGGAGGAAGAGCTTCAGTAATCAAAGGTCATTACTCCACCTTTCGTTATTACCCGCATATCATCTATCACTTGCTATCATGGAGTAGCTACGATTGCTGTTGTTAACTTGCATCTTATCTTCTTTAGGCTTGGAACCGAGGCTGCAATCGGCTACTTCTATACCGTCGAGACAACTGTTTTCCTTTGATGATTTCCAACTTCAGTCTTCACATTAGTGGACGAGATCAAAAGATCACTCCGAAATCCAATGATTTTGGCACGCACAGTAGGGTTGTGGGATGTTTGTATGGCTGTTTTATTGTATTCTCTTTTCTAATACTACCTATGCTGTCTGTGTAAATTGTTACATGAGTCATTTTTTGGGATTACCCAGCGTCACATTACAAGGACATGACGCTAGGTATATTGAGGGAATTTATTGTGTAAACTACAGAGTTAGATAAAACTCCCCAGCTTGTGTGTTCAAGTGTACTAGCTAAATGTCCATGTGTTGCTACAGATATATTTTAACTAACATTCTCCCGAACTGTTATTGGTAGCGCCAGACTGTTAAGGCCACCACACCATCATCCCTGGGTATGATAGACTAATCAGTACCGTTCAGTTCAAAAAAATTGGTTATCGGTACATTCAATGATTGAAGAGGGAAGCTATCTTGATGGTATTCCTATGTCTACTAAACTGACAAACCCTCAAATGAAAGAAGGTTTGAGAGAGAAAATTTTCAATAGAAGCAAACATAAAACACAAAGGTAAGTGCTGGTGATTTGATTGCACGCGGATGAACCTTTGCACTCAACACAGATGGATCTTATGACTGAATTCATAAAATAAATGCAATCCTAAATTCCTGTAACCTGATACTTCCAACGGAACTTTAGGGAAAGAAAACCGAATACTGCCCCTGCAGCGAGTGCCCTCGAAAATTTCTTAAACAAGTCAAAGTTATGAGTTACCAGATAGCCCACTCTTTGAACATGCTACACTTCATTATCATTTTAAATCTGCTTGCACGAGAGATCGGAATGCATAACTGAAAATTTCACCCATTTCATGCATAGAATGAAGAGATTTTTACATACGAGGCGTAGGACCACCAAAAAGGCTCTAATCTAGATATTTTGTTCCATGCAATGAGATTATTTGGAAAGTACAAATAATTAGGCTATTTTGATTTCCAGATTAGTTTGTTGAGGAAAAGAAAGAGGGGTCATTTGCTTTTTTTTTTTTTTGCGAAAACCCACCGATCTATTAATAATCATCATCAACGGTACAAAAAGCTCCAAAAGTAATAAAAATGATAAATAGGCCATTGGATCACCTAGCAAAGACTACAAACACTAGCATGAGTCCAAGACGCGAGGCTGTCCTCGCTTGCATCACTGGACCCGAGGAATGCTTGTTGTAGTGTAGAGCTTATTGTAATAGATGCATGGGGAGTCGTCGTGCTAAGATGTCAAAGGACCAGCGCACCAGAACAACAACCATCGCTGAATATGACATAGATTGGAAGAGCACCAACGAATACGAGAAATGACCGGATCCGACAGACAAACAACTCCACGCGCCCACCATGATGCTAGACGCACCACCAGAGCAATGATAGAATGGAAAGGACCTTATTTTGTCTTTAGGACGTAACCACCGCCTCAATATCCTGGAGAAAACATTGAAAACGGTCTAAACAAAACACGAGACCGCCGACGAGGAGCTATGGTCTGCCATAAGACCCTAAGGCAGCTGGAGACAGGATGGACCGGTGGCGTCGCCGGCGTAGAGAAGGAACCCTAAATGGGTTTTAGTCGCTGCTTCGGTCCTCTCTGTGTGCCTCGTACCGGTTTTCGATTGTGGTGATCCCATAATCAATTTTTTCTAATTTTGTTCAACTGTCATGATGCGTCTAATATTTGATCCCAAAGTGAACAACGAAAGAATAATTAGCAGAGGTGGGAGACATGCGCATTAGCCCAATTAATTTCTATATATATAGTACTCCCGCTTAAATTAGCATTTATTAGTTAGCATTTTGGAAGAATCTCCCAAGAAAGAATCGCGTGTGGCCTGGTTGCACAAGGCCATACATATTCTACAGCTTATCCTACGACCTGACGCCAATTCAGAAGGAGAGAAACGAAGAGCACAAGCAGGAACAGATAGCCTAGAGTTTATACACCCTGCGACACGTGGAGTTGAAAACTACTCTTTGCCTCCTCATGGTGCTTCTGCTTCTTGGAAGTTGCACTACTACTCATGCTGTTATGTCCCATCCTTCACCTCTTTCTTGTGCATTTTGAATATAAACTCTAGACAATCATATTTTTCTGTTATATATACTGTTCAAAAAATAGGCCGAATCAGCGATTAATAGGCCGATTAATCGCTACTAGGGATCTGACCGTGTCGATTACCACTATTTTTTTATGTTAATCGTTTAGCCCGATTAATAGGTCTGACACCGATTACTAGGTATGTTCCCGATTAATCACTACACTTGGTCAAAAAAGTTGTAAAATTATCAACACATATCGTCAATCAATTTGCTAGCCCGCCCCAGTGAAGTAGGTTTTGCGAAGCTCTCATTCGATCCATTCCTCCAAGAGCTTGATTTCAGCCATCACCAACTAGTTCCTTGTCTTTGTTGACCAGTTCCTCGTAGTTGCCAACTAGACCTCAGATACAAGAGCTCGAGCGTCTTGAGGATCTCATCCAGGAGCTTAAGGCTAAGGATTCATACATGTTTTAGGTGCCAATTTTTGTAGGATACACCGATTAATATCTGACCGATTAAATCAGTTAATCGTCCGAATTCCGATTAATCGCTACTCCCAAACCAACCGAGCAGCTAACGATTACCGATTTCCTTAACATTGGTTATATACATCTCAATCTAGACAACCCGAGTCTATTAATTTGGATCGGATCGGAAGGAAAAGAAAAATCATGTTCAACCTCAAGACTAGTAAGTAATTAGAATATAGAATATTGTTTTACTATATTATCTTCTCTACTACATACAGAGCAGTGCCAGCGGCGTACCTGTTCTTTGAGTATTGCAACTGCGTTTGCTGTAAGGTTTAGAAATCCTCTGAGGGAGGTAGAGACATACCCATGCAAAGGAGACATGTAGTACAACATGTGCATATGATGGGTTGTCAAGATGATGAATAAGAAGGCCTAGTAATAATGGTGCCGTTGTTTGTGACGACATGTGGAGCATTTTTTTTTTTTTGATATATCATGTGGAGCATATGGTAAACATTACATATCCTGGAATATCTGACGCCGTTCATCCCTTTCATGTAAGGAAGCCGAGATTCCCATTATTTTTGTGCCCGTTAACCCCGCAAATTCAAACATATTAAGGTACTAGTAGGTAGATTTATGCGTCTAATATTGCAGGAAGACCATAGCTTGAAATATCAATAAAGAGCACTGCAAAGGAAAAAGCCATCAGAGACTCATCGTCCTAGACCATCCTAAATTCCAGTAAAAGACCAATCCTAAATTCCAGTAAAATAGCAAGGGATTCCAGATAGCAATGTTGCCAATGTATGTAAATTATAATGTGGATATATTATCAACTATGGCATAATTCAAAGTATGTTTATTCTTACCACCAGTTTCTGGGTGGTTAGACTATTTAGCCTAAGATGATTTTGCATCTGAGGTATCCAGTGAGTACTCAGATAAAGCAAAGGGCTGAAAGACAGGTGTCCATCATAGAGGATGATGTAAGGTGAAGCACAAAATCAATGGGTCTGTTTGGATGTATGTATTCATACGCTTGGCATTGCATTCGTTACAATATCAAAATCTTGGCATATTCACATTGAGATTGAATATCAATATTTTTGTTTGGATGTTTAGGTATTTGGTGCCAGGAATTGACACGAAGGTTGAATATCAAATTGTGTTTGGATGGTCAAGTGATGAATTGCATTTTTAATAGCATGGGCGTCCCAAAAATAAATGGTACAGAAAAAATGATCAGATCTGAGCCTCACTAGAGGGTCGCCGCGTCGTTCACCGGAGGAGGAGGGCATGGGCGGGACGAATCCTTGCTAAGAGAAGGGGCCGGACAGGGGAGAGTTGAGGCAGAGGGCCTTCACGCCATGGTGGGGATGGAGGGCGGGGGCTCCATGCCTCCCCAGAGGCCAAGGAGAAGAGGGACGGGGGCTCCCTACGGACCTACCTTAGCAGAGGCGGAGGAGAGGGGCATGGGTGCTCTGCCTTGTAGTCCCAGAGAACGGGGAGTGGGCGCCCTGCCTCATAGTCCCAGAGGCGGAGGAGGAGAGGGGCATGAGCGCCCCGCCTTGTCGTCCCGGAGGCGAAGGAGGAGAAGTCGAAATCGGGTGAGCGGAAGAGGTGGGAGCGGCGGCAGACGAAGAGGAGGATGGAGGCAGCGACAACATCCAGCCTTACCAAAGGTGGAGAAGGAGAGGTGCAGCGGTTGCGGGACCCTGCGAGCGACGGTTTCGACAAGCAGATAGAACAAGATGAAAATGTTTCAGTGGCCCAAATACCACACAATGTCGAGCTCCAGACTGGTTCATTCGGGAGCGGGCTTCCCAGGCCAAAAAACTTCAATTCAATATTCGGCCCGAATGCACAGCCTCAATACATAAGCCATCCAAACACATGCAATTCGAGATATTCAGGTCTTCATAATGCCAATGTTCAATACCAGGCCCGAATACAAACATCCAAACGGACCCTAAAGGTAATTAAAAAAATAGGTAGACTGCAGTCTTGCAGGTTACAGCTCCATATAGCAAACAATTCATTTTTATAGTCCATCAAATATGATGACTAAGCAGGGATACATATGAAGCGTTACTAAATATTAGGATTCAAATGGCCAATTATGTTAGGAAGGACGATTCAGCAAAAGCTATATATAAATAGGAAGAACTAATCAGATTTACATATAAATCTAGACAAATCCAAGTTACTTATTTTGGAATGGAGGGGTAGTATATTTTGCAAAAACATACTTGGAAGCGATCATTGCTAGGCTAACTAGGCTATCATCAATTCAGCATCAATTCCAGTGGCAATCTAGACTAAACAATAGGCTTGTTTAAAGGACAGCTCTAACTAGGCTATCATCAATTCAGCATCAATTCCACGCCATCAAAAGAATGATGAAAGCAATTCTCACCATTACTTCAAGCATCAAAGACTCTTAAAGCCCTCATTATCATAAACATCACATCATTGCTATGCATCTCTAGTGGACAATAACAGAAGTGCATTGCAAACACAAACTATTGACTGCTATATAATACGACGATCAGTTATGGTTGTTTAAACCCAATAGTAGTTTGCCACTCAAGGTAACAAACAAATTGACAGCAACCAGTTATTTAGGCTCAGTTTAGAGTTCTGGAACACATAATATATCGATTACAACTTGATTGAAAGAAACAAGCCAGACAACCAAATATCTTAACACGGGAGTCATAATCCACTGCGATGGCAAACAGAGACTTAGAAGAGGCGCTTGAAGCTATGCAGGCCTCATTTCTGTTCATCGCTGCAATGACAAACTTATCGTCAAATGAGAGCACAGGGCTGCCAGATGACAGAGATACTACCACGAGTATGGGTGTAAACCATACTACCGAGAGACCAATTCTGACCGATTGATGATGCAGACTTATCAGTATGACATAAGAACTGCATTGAACAACTATACAACTAGGGATTGAAGAGAAAGGAGAGGAGTATTGTATTGCAGCAATTTATGAAACTTATATTGCTCCCTTTCTAAAAGAGAAAATTCGACAAGTCAGGCCTGGATTTATACAACAGCTGTGCGGATAAGAAAATCGACAAACTAAATTACTTCTTACAGTACGCTGAGGATTAGAAACCCAAGTGCAACTCCCCAATTCATGCACTTAGATAGAGGAAAGTGAATGAGTACAAACGTTCTTAAGCACGACTAGACATTAACATCAGCATCATAGAGTAGCCGAAGCAAACCATCAACAAGCTAAAGTACTTGTGAAGCATTGTGGATAAGAAACACAGGTGCTACTCTCCAATTCGTGCACTTGCACGCAGAGTAAACCAAACAACTAGAATTTTATTCAGATTTTCGTGCACGCCACTGGACATTAAAAATAGCAAACAGTTTGCCATCATCTTAGAGTAGCACCATAGAACATCACGCAGAGCAATAACCAACTGTACAGCTAAAATACTTCTTATGAAGCATTGTGGATAAGAAACACATGTGCAACTCTCCAATTCGTGCACTTATAAGCTGCCAGCGGAGGAAATTGGGCGAGTGGAATCTTTTCAGATCGCTCGAGCACCACTAGTAGGACATTAATATCAGCAAACAATTTCTTGCCAGCATCATCATAGGGTACTGATAAAAAGTAATTCAACATGGCAACGAGGACATGGCCTCAAATTGTATACAGGAATAAAAATTAACGCGTCTATCACATGGCACACGACACACGACGACATGTAGCAGCAACAGCAGCAGCTCTATCGTAGAGCGTCAGGCAGCAGCAGCAGCGGTAGCAGACTTAAAACTAGTAGCAGGCAGGACACAGCAGTTTGATTGATCGAAGTATCAGACCGACCATATCAGATCGGATTTTGAGGTGGGGGTGTGTTGGATGGCGAGGAGATTTACCCCGTCTTCTTGAGGCTGCCGCGGATGCCCGGCTTGACCTTGGAGCTGGAGGCGGCTGCCTCGGGCGCGGAGGAGGCGGCTGCGGTGGAGCCGTGGAGGTTGTTGATCCTCTCCGGGTCGAAGGGCACCTTGGGGTGGCGCGCCTCGTGGTGGATCTGCATGGACTTGACGTCGGGCGCGGTGACCTTGCAGAGCGGGCACTCCATCTTGGCGTGGCCGCCCTTCTCCTGCCCGAGCCGGTCCTTCTGCCCCGCCTTGCCCCCGCCGCGGTTGGTCAACGCCGCGTCGATCTTCGCCGCGATCTCCTTCGCCGTGTGCTTCTTCGGCTTCGCCTTCCCCGTCATCTCCGACGACCTCGCGTCCCCCGCCTCCTCGCTCGCTTTCCGCTGCCGCCGCCGCCGCCGCCGCCGCGACCGCCTCCTAACCCTATTTGTGTTTGTCCTCTTTTTTGGTTTGGTGATGGGACGGGTTGGGGGAGACTATGGTGCGGAGGGGTAGGCAAGGGGGGATGGACGCCAATTATTAGGGCCCTGGGGGAGTGCGGTCCTGCCCGGTCCGCCGTCCGATCTGGAACAGACGGCCCGGATGCCGCGTGTAAGATTCTGCTTTCCTGATTGCGCACACAGGTTTGTTTGAAAGATGCGGCGGCTAGGGTTGCTCGCCTTCCGGTTTTTGCAGGACTCCTTTTTTGATTTTTTTTTGTTAAATGCTTTTTTCTGTTTTGAAACGATAATGGACTCTCTTTTCCCTGTTCGTATTCGTGTCGATCCAGTTGCTACGGCCTAGTACGGGATAAGAATTCTATATACCTATACTGTAGAAAAAAGAACAGAGATTCCTTTTTCTGCGAAGGAGAATACCGTGGAGCTTTGTTGGAGATTCTTTACGGGTGGTGGTGGAGCTTCGTTGGGCTCAAGGATTTTAAAACTTCAAAAATCACACTTCTGGCAAAAACTTATATTTATAATAGCAGCTTATTGGGTGTCATGTAATAGCAGCTTATTGGGTGTCATGAGTTCATGATGGTCATATAGTACTCATTTGCACCACCGATGCAAAACGTACATAAAATGTGATTGTTACTACTTTCTCTGTTTTAAAATATAAGATGTTTTAGCTTTGTGAAGCAATATATATAGACTTGTATATAGGTTAGGGTGAATCTAAACACTAAAATAAGTCTAGATTTATTTTCTTCACAAACCTAAAACATCTTATACTGTATTTTGAAACGGAGGGTGTAGAAGATAGCTTCAACTGCTTCATGTGAACATGCCACAAGATTACCTTTTTTTTAACCAATGCCACAAGATTCCTAAGAAGGAACAAAGATGGGGTATGCATCAGCTGTTGACGTTGCAGTACTAAGTGAGAAAATATATGGTGTCCATTATCAATCATCCGATTTAGAAACAAATAACACCATATCTGAACCTATGCAAAGTAAGGATAAACCAAACAGTGGAGTGCCAGGCCATTCGCCGCATTACCCTAAAAACCAAGTCGTGAATAAAAGTTTTTTATATAAGCAAGTCGTTATACTTCATAATAGTCAAGAGAAACCTGCTTATCTAAAATCACGTAACACAGTAGAAGAAGCGGAAACGGACCAACTAGTAACAGTTCTACAACCAGGCATGGTAGCTTCGATCAAAGATCATTTCATCTCATCACAGGGGCAGCTTTTGATCATTTCATCTCATCACAGGGGCAGCTCTCCGCTGTCTGCAACGACGACTTTGCTCCTTGGTGTCCCGTCCTGCTTGCCTTCAGCTTCAACCTTGTACACCACATCCATTCCAGAGATGACCTTGCCAAACACGACATGCTTGCCATCCAACCTAAGCATACAAAACGTAGACCATCGGTAAATATAAACAGCTCTAACAGGACAAAATTCCGGTTGAAGCAGGCTGCAATTACAAAAGAATATCGAGCGAAGATTACCAGCTTGTAGTTACAGTGGTGATGAAAAACTGGGATCCGTTCGTGTTTTTCCCAGCATTGGCCATGGAAAGGTAGCCTGCCAGCCAATCAAACAGGAGGTCTTAATGGGCTATTACTCTGACAAAGAATCTCCATATGCAGATACTAGAAATTTCAAGAAACAAGGTTCATTACCTGGTCCAGTGTGCTTGAGCTTGAAGTTCTCATCAGCAAACTTTGTGCCGTAGATAGATTCACCGCCCATTCCATTGCCATGTGTGAAGTCACCTCCTTGGATCATGAAGCTGGGGATAATTCTGTGGAATGAACTTCCCTTGTAGTGGAGAGGTTTGCCACTCTTTCCAACTCCTTTCTCTCCTGTAAAATTAAGAGAGCTATATGAGACCACATCAAACACACGACTTGGGCATGATCAGCAACCACTTGCAGACATCATACAGAAAACATACAGGATCCCTCTCCGTAGAGGATAATGTACTCCCTCCGTTCCAATAAATAAAGCATATTTTTTTTTTGAAAATTCAAGCTATGAAAAGTTTGACCAAACATTTTGAAAAAACTATCAACAACTTCAATACTATATAGATATCATATGAAAATATATTTCATGATGTATCTAACAATATAGAATTTGCATTGTACATGTTAATGATTAATTCTAAAAACTTGGTCAAAGTTTACATAGTTTAACTTTTCAAAAAGATATACGCCTTATTCATTGGACGGAGGTACTCCCTCCGTTCACAATTAGATCGCATTCTGGGTTTAGTCAAAGTCAAACTTTTTAAAGTTTGACCAAATATTTAGCAAAAAATAAAAGTATCTATGATATAAAACTTGTAGTATTGAAATCTTTGTAAGTTATATTTTCATAATATATGTATTTGGAATAATGAATGTTTATATATTTTCCTATATTCTTGGTCAAAGTTGAAAAAGTTTGACTTAATAAAATCCTAGAACGCGAAGTAATAAAAAACGGAGGGAGTAGTACTAAATATGGGTATAAATATGCCAGCCTTTCTTATTACTCTACCCTACTTTGGAATATGAAGAATGAGACAACAGATAATGTTTATGTTTCCATCTTTTTCTCCAAAAGTACACGTGCTGTGAAATATTAGACCAGTTACTTATTTTATTCTATTTTTCCTATCAGCTTTCACATGGTTTGTGATGGATGGTAGAGTAAGGGTACTTAAAACCTAGACTGGAGAACTTAAAACCCTTCAATGATGGTTGAAGGAGCATGTGGTTTCAGTCCCTCCCAAAAATATGATGGCAGGCAGGCTGCTGCCATTATCCCTGCGTTGTTGTGATTAGAATGGTAATTTTGGCAAGCAACTTCTCTATGTTACAAGCATAATAAGGCACCTCTGCTGGCAAATTACTTGAAGATGTCATCAAATAATTTATCTCACGGTGACAAAGCATCTGTGGTTGGATAGAGCAAATCTTACTTTAAGCCTTGACATTAGATCAATCATCTAGAAACTTGTAGCAAATCTTATTTTAACAAGACAGGTAAACACTTTAATCATATAGAGAAAACACAAGTGGTATGAAAGCAAACCTGTGCAAAGTGCTCTGAAGTTCTCTGTAAGACAAACGATAACGAGCCGTTAGCATTCCATGTCATACATTAAAAGAAGACTTGGTACTTGAATAGTAAGGTCATAGTACCTGCAGTTTTAGGAACAGCATTCCCGAAAAGTCCCATGACAACCCGACCTGTGACAATTTAGAAGTAATTTAAGGGCCTATCAAATGATGAGCAGAAAAGACAATAGAAGAAGATGCATAGCATGAGTGTATCTCATTAAACATTTAGAAAAATACTAGGGGCGTGTTATGTTGGTGTCCAAAACCATCCATTGCAGATTTTTCAGTCATGGCCAAAATTTCTGTCCTTGTTTGGATGGTTACCAAACTTTTGGTATATCTATACAATTTGCCAACTCTAGTTCATTTTCCTTGCCAACCGAAATATTTCGTAGGATATATTCAGCTTCAAGTAGACGTCAATTTTTTTTTGAATGGTGACCGGGGGAGGGAGAAGACCCTCCACCTAAATTGTATTCATTTGTTGCCTATAAGGTTTTGCAGCCTATTACAAGATAGGGTTCAAGTGAACCAGAGCCCGTGGGGATGTCAAATTTTAACAACCGTAGTCAAAAGGCATCACAGTATGTGTAACTAGGCCACTAGACTAAGACAACAGTCAGGTTAAGGCAATAATTCGTATTCGAATGTCCCTAAAGATAATGATATCGCATCGATCTGAAAATTAAGACAGCGACAAACCTGCGGGCTTGCCGTCGATCTCGATGTCGAAGAAGACCTTGTGCGTCACCTTCGACAGGTCCGCGCTGGGCTTCTTCGCCTGAGGAGAACCAAGGGAAACAAAACTGTAAGGACGCATTCCATTACTACTGAAACACTACCACACCGAACCCTAACAAAACCAGCGAATCCGAACACATCTGAGGCGTCCGGATCCGGAGCGAACGGATTATGATATTATCGCGAGTAACGAGCGATCGTATCAGAGCAGCAATCACGTCGGAGAACACGACGGCGGGCGGAGAGCGAGAGGGGGAAAGTACTGGAGATGGGGAAGGGTTCGTAGGAGACGGACGAGGTAGATGAGCACCTGGGCGAGCGCCAAGGTGGCCGCGATGAGCGCGAGCCACAGGCACACCGACGCCGGGCGCGACGTGGCCCTCGCCGCGCTCCTCCTCCACGCCCTCATCGCCATCTCGATCTCGTGTGATCGGATCGCCGAGAGGAAACAGATCTGCTTGCTCGTTCCACTGTGCAGTCTCCCAGAGAGTCCACGGGCGAGATAAACAGAGCGGGTCGTGGGGTTGACAGGTGGGGCCGGATCGAAGAGGGCCCAGATGTCAGACTAGTGCTCTTGCGAGCTGCTTCTCCCCCGACCGCACTCGTCGGATCGGACTGCTTTGCTTCGTGGGCTTTTTAAGTTCAGGTTAACCAGAAATTCTGCGATTAATGGAATGGAACTGAAAATGCACATCGCGAGTGGACATTTTTGGCTCTCGAGCAAAACTCAAAAATCAGATTTATGAGTTTATTTTTAAAAAAATCCGGACATAGCCAATGATTTTTCGCACAAACATGCAAAATATCAAGTTCAAATAATTTGTATTTTAAGCTACACATTTTGCAAATCTCCAAATTTTATCAGATTTTGTCATCTCTATAAGGCCATAGTTCAAAGAATTCCGTGTTGTGATTTTGCATGCTCGTGGAATACAACATTGTCTACGTCTAGAATTATTTTTTATTTTTTTAAGTTGTAAATATGATATTTGTTTGAAAAAAGAAAGGAGCATCGGAGCTCGGGAGCCAAAGAAACTTTCCGCCGACTGCACGGCTAATGGAATTGAACATCTGAGATTTGCTGCAACTCCATCATGGCAGTGAGTAGGCGTGTAACGCGTGTCTAACCAACCACTTGTCCTTTGTGATGATGAACATCTATTTTTCTTTTCTTTTACTCCAAAACTATGGTCTTTTTTATTTTTATTTTCGAATCATGCAGGAGAACTGCATGTGTTAAATTAAGAAAAGATTGTCCATTCAAAGGGTATAAGATATAGAACAAAGTTCAGCAAGAAATAAAAATACAACCTGAAAACCGTGACCTAAAAAACTAGACACAATCCTCTCTAACTCAAAAGCCGAAGTACTCTTTCTAAACTTCAGTTAACTGGAAACGACCAGCATTTGCTAGGGCCCATTGTCTAGCCTTGACCTTGATTTCTGTAACGATCTGCTGGATGGTTTTGAACCTCTTTTCAAACACACCACAATTTCTTTCCTTCCAGATCATCCAGGCGGCCAGCATGATCAGAGTTGCAAGTTGCAAGTTCTGAAAGTTTTCCATTGTTCTGAAAGTTTTATTGGAGTTCTGAAAGTTTTCCGTTGCAAGTTGCCACCGTAAGTGAAGGGAACCCTGCACAAGATAGAACCAATCCCTATATTATGTTTACCACGGCGCACCCCATAAATAGGTGTTGACGATTCTCCCTCGCTGCATTACAAAACATACATTTATCATTGTGTGGCAAGCCACGTTTGTTCAATCTATCTGCAGTCCATCCCCTTCCTCTGATGAAAAGCCAGCAAGCAAAAATTGTCTTTCCTATTCTTGAACCAAAAAAAAAGACAGAGAGCAGTTGAACAACACAGCCTTGGAATTTTACAACAAGAGTAGTCATTACAGTCAAGTATTCGCAGATGCAAATACAACAGTAGAGAACTAGAGATCATCTAGGAGACTACGAGATGGAGAAGTATACCAACCATTGTTGCACAAGCCGCTACGGTCCTGATATGCATCGCACACGATCCAACAGGTCCATACTTCATCATAGTACTAGTACAATACAACAACCGACACGCGGTAATTTTACAGAAGCTATCGCTATGAAAACAAAGAACCACCACCCACCATTCAAACAATGGCAAAGTCCCGAGTTGTACATTCACTGTCAGTAGGTTGTGCTAATAAAAACCACCATGCCAGCATATAAATATCACTGCCGCCTCGTCGTCACAGGAGAGCGGGACAGGGATTTGGTCCTCCAGGTTCCTTCAGTCCTTGGATGAACTGGCTCCCGGGCCTTTCTTTCCTCCGTACTTCTGCAATGGGGTTGCAAACCAGGTTAGTTAGACCGAAATATCGTAAGTTCGCTATGTTATGATGAAGTGCAGATCGATTGCTTTGGCTGGTCCTAATGAGGATATCGTTAAACAGTTGGCCTCATAACGAAAAAGA
The DNA here is from genome assembly GCA_916181665.1 of Avena sativa. Classification (NCBI taxonomy): domain Eukaryota; kingdom Viridiplantae; phylum Streptophyta; class Magnoliopsida; order Poales; family Poaceae; genus Avena; species Avena sativa. The sequence goes on from OV702280.1 coordinate 436,053,890, forward strand.
TTGCTAATACATGGTGGGCCAATATATTATTTATCTTATAGGGAGCCAAGAATCGCATGTGGTCGCTCCGGAAATCTACACAATACAATTTACCCTAGATAACAGTTGATGGAAAGTTCAATCAGGATGACTTAACAAGATTCTATATTCCGACCGTCTCAAGGCACCAAGTGCTACAAGTGACAAGTGACAATCAGCATTAACCATGTTATGACTGACTGAAGGAATTTTTCAGGAAATCTTGCAAAAAGCACAATACAATCAAGTTTCGAGCAGCTGGAAGAAACTAAATAACTTTGAACCAACAGCAGAGCTCTCACCTGTTTTCCCATGCTGAACGGGACATACTTGTACTTGATCATGTGTAGAATCTGTCGCTTCATTGTCAGGACAAAGAGCACGATCCAGTAGCAGAGCAGTATTGGCCAGAAGACGGGAACATCAAACACCGAGAAGAATGTCATGACAAAAGCAACACAAAAGGCTTTTGTGATGGCATACCTGAAAAGAGTAGTAGCCCCTGGTTAGTGTAGTTTTTGTACATTTGAGCTGCACAAGGCATAACAGACAAACAAAGGCCACTGAACCCATAGGCTGCACCGGAAAACAAAATCTTGAATTCACTACACATTCCATGATATCTCAGAACGATGATTTACTTTATCATAGTTATGCCATAGAAAAATATTACTCTCTGCTCCAAAAGCAGCACATCTATCTCTTCGTTGAACTTCATGGGGAAAATGAATGATACAGAAACAGTTCATGAATTTTAACACATACTACTTGAAAAATCAATGATACAGAAACAGTTGATGAACTTTAACAGATACTACTTGAAAAATCAATGGTACAGAAACAGTTGATGAACTTTAACACATGCTACTTGAAAAATCAAAAAGAGATTGATTGTAGAATCTCATCTTAACTTCTGATCCATACAACAGTGAGACTACCACCAAAAGACCAACAAAAGGACTTAAAAAATTAGTAACAAAATTGAAGATAAACAACTCCTCACTAGAGAAGTATACCAGTTCAAAAGACGTAAAGCACACAGAAGTGCGAGAGCTCACCTAGAAAATGCAACATATCCTCACCAGACTATACAACATTGAAGTCATTGCACTATAAAACATTAATTGCACAAGACAAAAGTGCAAGAGCTCACCTAGAAAATGCAGCAAATCATTTCCAGTCTATGCAAAGTTAAGCCATTGTGCTACGGAACTTCAGTTGCACAAGACAAAAGCACAACAGCTCGCCTAGAAGAAAATGCAACATATACCCTTTCCAGACTATGCGAACTCAAGTCAGTGCAGTACGCAGCAGTAGCTTCGAATATGAGAGGAAACCCGCCAAGCAGGGCAACAGACTGGGGGCATATCGCGTTTCTTACAGGAAGTGGAAACGCATAGGAATCTAGCAAGAATATGTAGTTACAGTAGCGAAAAGCCTGTCGCTTTTATTATTTTTCGTTCCATGGGTTGCTCGGCCAGAGAGACAGACCCATTCTGCTGCTAGGTGAACTGAATCTTGACTAGTTTTCTAAATGAGCAAGGTTGGTTGGTTCGATCAAATCTGGCACTGGGACAGCGTATCGCATCTGATCTCGAATTCAGCATTAAATTCACATAATTAGACGGTGTAGTGAGCGAGACTGGAGGAGGGGGAAGAGCACACCAGAGAAGGGGCGTATTACCAGAACTTGAACTCTGGGAGGCGTCGGATGAATGGCTTGAACTCGTCGTTGCCGCGGGTGGGGAGCGCGGGCCCGGCGCCGTCGAGCGCCTCCAGCTCCGGGTCGACCATGGGGGAGAGGAAGCCGATGAGGAGGTTGAGGAGGTAGATTCCGAGCCCGTAGGAGACGACGTAGAAGCCCTGCACGTAGTAGACCCGCAGCGCGTACACGGCCGCGGCCAGCAGCGTGCCCGCCCACCGCCCCGCCGTGTGCGGCGCCGCCCGGTCCAGGTAGTGCTGGAAGGTCCGGGACGCCTCCGCGCGCCACCGCTCCGCCGCCGAGGACGAGCCGCCGCCGTTGCCGGCGCCGAGGGGCTCCATTGGTGATGTGGTGGTCGCCGCTTGGGGATTTTTGGGGGGAGGGGCGAGTCGGTCGGTGGGGTGGGCTGGGTTCCGTCTTGCGTGTGACGAGTGGGGGGAGAGGAGGAGGAGGAGGACCGGTCAAGCGCGAGCGGAGCCTTCACATGCTGTAAAGCGAAAGAGGATTTCCGGTCGCGCGCGTTCGTTCGCCCGCGGTCTCGGACACGCGTTCCACACGCACACGCATCGCACGGTCCAGGCCAGCGTCGGCTTGTTTTCTCGAACCCAGAAATTCGGTGGAAGTTCCTTCGAAAATTTATGCCAAGACTAGCAAAAATGACCATGCGCTTGCACGGGATAAATAAAAACTAAAACTCTATGGAAATCACTTCTTCTTTGTCCCACCATGTCTACGGTGGTATTTTTATATTTATGCGTACCATTTCTTCTCGTGTTTTTTTTTGTATGGTGTAATGTGGTTAAATCCCCAAATGTATGGTGTTTTTATGATGGATGTTGTTTTAGGTGACCATTTTTCTTGTAATATTTTTTTATTTGTTTTGTGTCAGTAACTGATATAATGTAATATTTTTTAATGTAAATGCTAGCCCTTGCAAAATTTTAGTTTAACACACAGTTGGACTGATATAATATATTCCACATGTTGGTAAGGTATCACAAAAACACTACTCCCTCCGTTCCAAAATATAAGACGTTTTAGGTTTATGAAGAAAACGAATCTAGACTTATTTTAGTATGTAGATTCATTCCAAAGTTGAATGAATCTACATACTAAAATAAGTATAGATTTGTTTTCTTCACAAACCTAAAACGTCTTATATTTTGGAACGGAGGGAGTACATTATATGCAGCTAGTAATAACATAGTTCTGTGGTATTGTGTCATATATTAAACTAATTATTACATGTTTTATACAAAGTTCTCAATAGTTTTATCTGCGTTGGCTCGTATAGATACATTAATGATAGCGCAGTTGCAGTTGATTCCTGTAGAAATTTCTATTAAGTTCGTCAGTCGCGCTGGCAACATCTTGATTTATAGAGTAGCTAGTATATATCCTCTAAAGCAGCATACCATAGGGTGCATGTGTATGTGCTGATTGTTCTACCGATATTCTTTTTAGAATCATCTTTGTTTGTTTCGTGAGATTTTACTAATTCGAAGGGGTCTAATATGTACTCAATCATTGGCGTTGAACATAAGTTGCAAGGCAAACCACTTATCTGAAGCTGGGCCACTTCGATGACGACAGAACCCACCGAACCATATTCCGGTGTCCACTGAATTATCTTCAAATCTCCCTTAAGGGTCCACTCTTTCAGAGAAACAGAGAGAATTTTATATAGTGTCATAAAAGGATATTCTTGGTCAATGTACAACAGAACTCGTTCTCATCTAGTAATTTGACCTGAACCCGAATATGTAAGTTTAATTTCAGAAATTCACAAACATGTTGTAGATCTGCCATGTATGAATCAGGTTGAGGATGTAGAACCACTGTTGAGGAGTACTTTTTGATTGCGTTACTATTGATATGTCGTAAACGTATCTATAATTTTTTATGATCCATGCTTGTTTTGTACCATTTGTCTCATGTTTTGTCTACACTTTGAGGTATTTTTATACACTTTCTAAAAGTAATCTATTGACAAGATGCCGCAGTGCCAGTTGCCTGTTTTCTACTGTTTTTGGTTTCAGAAAAGCTAAAAAATGAATATTCTCGAAATTGGACAGGACAAAAGCCAATCTGCCTATTTTTCCTGGAGCAATACGGAAACACGAAGCAGAGACGGAGGGGGACACCAGGGTGGCTACACCCTATGGTGGCGCGGGTAGCCCCTGGTGGCACCACCAGGGGGTGTGGGCCCCCTGGCCCTCCACCGACCTTGCCCTTTCGCCTATATAAATCCCTGGATGAGAAAACCCTAGATGAATCGGCATACATCCATGAAAAGTTCCACAACGCCGCCGTCACCAAAGGGTAGATTCGGGGGACAGAAGTCTCTATTCCGACACCTTGCTGGGACGGGGAAGTGCCCCCGGAGCCATCTCCAACGATCTCCACCACCATCTCCATCGTCGTTGTTGATTCCCATGATGAGGAGGGAGTAGTTTTTCCTCGAGGCTAAGGGCTCTACCGGTAGTTCTCTGTTCATCTCTCTCTCTATGCATGATCTTATTGTGATCATGAGCTTTATAATCAAGTAGATCTACTCTGCTACTCAAGTGCTTTAATCAAAGATACTACTCTCAAGGCCTTGTTTCTAAGCATTGAAACACCGTTTACAACTAGATATGTTACATATTTGCTTACTTCCATCTTTATTTCAGATTGCCTTTAGTCTCTCTCACGGCAACATCAAGCCAGAAAGCTCTTTTCTGGCGCCATTGTCGGGGAATCTACATGACAGCTTCAATATTTTCCTCCCCATCAGAAGCTCTTTTCTGGCACCGTTACCACTTATAATCATCCATATCACTTGTATTTCACTATCTCTTCGCTGAACTAGTGCACCTATACACCTGACAAGTGTATTGGGTGTGTTGGGGACACAAGATACTTCTTGTATCTTGATTGCAGGGTTGCTTGAGAGGGATACATTTGACCACTTCCTCCCTGAGTTCGATAAACCTTGGGTAATCCACTTAAGGGAAACTTGTTGCTGTTCTATAAACCTCTACACTTGGAGGCCCAACAACTGTCTACAAGAATAGAAGTGTGTAGACATTGCTGGGGAGGTAAGGTAAAGGTACTCACATCCTCTGGCTACTAAGCTATCTTCTAGCACTGTTGCTGGTGTGTGAGTGCTCGAAGTTATATCCTTTAGATTCTGCAGTTATATCTTTTTGTTTCTTGTTTTCACTAGTTAGGCTTAATGGAAAACAACAACAAAATTAGAGAGCTTTTTAGTATTTTTCTTAAGTTAGAACATAAATGGTCTGAAAAGAAAATTAAAAAACCTACGGAACTTTATTTGCATGCTAATAGCAATGTTATTAGTATGAATTTTTTGAACACCATTGTTCCTAATGCTATGGAAACGTCTAATCTTGGGGAAGCTAGTTTTTATGAAAAATATCTTTTTAGTTCCCCAGCTTTAGGGAAGAAAATTTGCTCTTATGATACTTTATCTCCCATATGTGGTAATTCTAATGATACTTGTGATATTTTAAATCCACATACTGAAAGTGTCCCTTTTAAAATACCTATGAAAATTGTTGAACGTGTTATGAATAACTTCTATTTTGAAGATGGAATTGTCCACCATGGTGATCATTTACTCTCTATACATGAATTATGTGAGTTTTTCAAGTTTGCAGGTATTTCAATGGACCAAGTTAAGAGGAAGCTATTCTCTTTATCACTTAGGGACAAAGCAAGGGAGTGGTATGATTTACTAGATGATCCTCATCATTTGGAGTGGAAGGAACTTGAATCTCTCTTTTACTCTAAATTTTATCCTCCTCATGAAATTCATAAAGATAGGAATTATATTTATAATTTTCATCCTCATGATGGAGAAATTATTTCCCAAGCTTGGGGGAGACTGAAGTCACTAATGCTCAAATGTCCCATTCATGATCTCCCCGGTAATATTATTATTAATATTTTTTATGCAAGGCTTTTAGGACATTACAAGGACTATCTAGATACCTGTCTAGAGGGATCCTTCACAAGTAAGGAGGTCAAAGGTAAGTGGGATCTTCTTGAAACAATTCAAAGCAATACTGAAGATTGGGATAACGACAAAGGTAAAGAACCAGGTATAAACTATGAGTATGATTGCATTAAGTCTTTCGCTAAAATTGCTGATTTTCAAGAGCTTATTGTTAGATATGGTCTTGATCCTCGAATTCTTGTTGATTGTTGTAGAACTTTTGCTTCCCATATTAATGCTCCTAAACAAAAGTGGGACATGTATCATGAACATTTTAAAGACACTTGCATGAAAAATGAAACTATTATTAATGATTGCAATAAACATGCTCAAACTTCTGAAAGTACTATTTCTTATAAGAATGTTAATTTTTGTGGAATACATAGAACTTGTGAAAAGAATCAAATCGAAGAAGAATATTGTATCACCCACTAGAATGAAAAAACTAGAACGTGGTATAAGGCTCTAAATGATCTTGGTAAAAAAGTCGGTGCCCTCTATCCTTTTATTTGTGAACTTTGCTTTGAAGTGGGTCATTTCAATTTTCAATGCTTAGGCCATAATATTCTTTCAAGTTTGTATTGTGATAACGTGATCACTGATAATAAACATGATGAACTTACATTATTTTTGGGGTGTGAAGAGTTATCAAGAAAAACTTCTTTGGTAGACATGAGTACTTTTGATATGAATAGCGTCCTGCATGGTTGTCATCTTTATTGTGTTGAAAAATGCCACGCAAATACTTACATACAAAATATTATAAAAGATGATATTTTACCAAAATATGACAGGACTGATATGTGTTTTGTTCTTATTAATGAAAAGGAGGAATCCTCCAAAGTTTCTTCTATTGTCTCTAACAATAAACCAGGTTATGTGGAGAAGCTTCATTTCAAGCCTCTCCCTCCTAAAGAGAAGAATAAGAAGAAGAGGAGGAGTAAAAGGAGAGAGGAAACGGTATCTTTCCCTAAGCATATTGCTCCTATTATAGTTTTTGCTGATAAGTCTGAACTAGATGATGTTCCTATGCATGTTACCTATAGTAGTGATCATGATTAGTAAAAGCACAATACTTTTGATATTGAAAATATCTTTGTTACCAATTCTAAAAATGATGATATTAATATTTTTTTGTACTATTAGTACTATCTGATGCGGCTCAGATCACTATAGAGCTTCGTTGGGAAAATTCAAGAGGAAGGTATGATGAGCACAACAGTAAGTCTTCCCTTAGTATGAAACCAAGGTTATCGAACTAGTAGGAGGAAGGAAACGACTCAAAGGTGTTGCTAGCAACTTGGAAACCTGCACAACACAAACTCAAGACTTTGCCCCAATGAACAGTGAGGTTGTCAATTTCATCGGTTTGCTGAAAACAAAGGATTAAACGTATGATTTGGAAGGTAATGGTGTCTTGCAGAAAGTAAACAGTAACAGTGGAAGATGTATCAATGTTAAAGATTGGACCGGGGTCCACAGTTCACTAGAGGTGTTCTCCTTAAGATAAACAACATAACATGTTGTGTAAACAAATTACAGCAGGACAATTGACAGGACTGAGCAAGGCATAACAATGCAATACTATACATTCATGATCCTATGAGATTCGATTGGGAATTACAACAATATACATAGACCGCCATCCAACTGCATCTATGACTAGTAGTCCACCTTCAGGTTATCATCTGACCCCCCTCCAGTATTAAGTTGCAAGCAACCGATAACTGCTTTAAGCAAAGTGTGTAAAGTAAACAATACAGTTGTTCCATGAACAAAAGATCATTGTTATATCCCTACTAGCAACAACACATCTACAACCTTACAGATTTCTGTTACTTCCCCGGATTCAATATAGGCATGAACCCACTATCGAGCATAAATACTCCCTCTTGGAGTCACTAGCATCTACTTGGCCAAGATAGCTACTAGAAATGGAGAGCATGCAAGATCTCAAACAACACAGACATGATAGAATCAATAAGATAAAACCATTAACCAATCTAACATAGTAATCTCAATATCCATCGGATCCCCGCAAACACAACATGCATGGTTACAAATAGATGATCTTGATCATGAATGGAGCTCACAAGATCTAAACATGGTAGCAAAAAGGAGGATAAACAACCATCTAGGTACTGTATGGACCCATAGTCCAAGGTGGAACTACTTATGCATAGTACCGGAGGCTGGCACGGTGCTAAAGAAGGCCTCAGGGATGATCTCTCCCCTCCAGCAGGGTACCGGGAAGAGCTTCAGGTCCCCCCGACATAGGGACGATGGTGGCGGCGGCTATAGACTGTTTCGTGGAGATCTGATCGGGTACTTAGGGTTTAGGTATCAGGGGATTCTTATAGGAGAAGGGGGAGACCGAGGGGGTGCCCGAGGCAGCCGCACCCCCCAGGCGCGGGCTAGGCCTGGCCGTGCGGCCAGGGGTGTGGACCCCTTGTGGCCCTCCTCCGCCTCGTCTTCTGGCTCCATGTTCCCCTCGGTGAAATATTGACTTTGTCTTTTATCCCATCCAATTTCGAGAATATTCATTTCCTGGCTTTTCTGGAACCAAAAACAACAGAAAACAAGCAGCTGGCACTGTGGCATCTTGTTAATAGCTTAGTCCTAGAAAACGTATAAAAATACCTCAAAGTGTAGACAAATCAAAGCAAAGCGGATACTAAACAAGCATGTAACATAAAAAATTATAGATACATTTACGACGTATCAAGAATCCCCAAGCTTAACTCCTGCTCGTCCTCGAGTAGGTAAGTGATAAAAAGAATAATTTTTGAGGTGACATGCACCATCACAATCAAGATCAAACCATTTGCAAGCATTGAAAGCTAGGATCAAAGAACTCTAAACATGAGCATGAAATATGAAGTTCTAACAATAAGACAAAGTAACTATGCATGCAACATGAAAGGATACAAACAAAGATTCATAAATAACAATGCATTGAAAGACGTTTGTTTGTTTCACATATAGAAAACATAACATAGTGGCATTTGATACGTCCATTTTGCATCACTATTCTATATCATAAATTGCTTCTATTCATTGATATATTTTCATATTAAGAGGTGATACTTATGTTATTTCATCTGTTTTTGCATGTTGGATGATTCTTGGAGGATGAACTGCCGGAGTCGGCATTTTGATGGAAAAAGCGGTGTCTAGATGCAATTTTCGCGAAGATCGGAAAAATACCAGAAAAACTATGGAAAATTCTATTTTTCCCAAAATATGAAGGAAGCCAGAAGGGGAGGCAGAGTTGGGCCACAGGAGGCCCACAACCCCCAGGCGCGAGCCACCCATAGGTCGCGCCTATAGGGGGTGTGTCCACCCTGGCCCACCACTGGCTCCGCCCCTTCGCCTATATCTTCCTCCCAAAACCCTAAAGTTCGAGGAGCAACCATAGAAAGATTCTGTCGCCTTTGCGGGACAGAAACTATAGAGAGAGAAAGAGCTCTCCGGCAGATAGATTCCTGCCGGGGAAATTCCTTCCCAGAGAGGGGAGATCGTCACCATCAACACTGTCATCAAGCTAGACTTCATCGGGATCATCATCATCATCCACACCATCATCTCCACCAGCACCATCATCACCACTCCATCCCCTTGTAACAATCATGTTGAATCTTGCATAGTTCTTAGGGGAAACTTTCCCGGTATTGATTACTATTGTAGTTGATGCTTGTGAGTGGAACCATTGAATTATTTTTTATGTTCATATTGTTATCCATCATTATATCATATCTGATCTTGATCCATATGATGTCTCGTGAGTAGTTCGTTTAGTTCTTGAGGACATGGGAGAAGTCATGTTGTTAGTAGTGGAATTGTGTTGAGGTATTATTCAATGGTTTAATATTTAAGTTTTGGTGCTATTCTTCTAGTGGTGTCATGTGAACGTCGACTACATGATACTTCACCATTTATGGGCCTAGGTGAATGCATTGTGTACTTGGATACTAATTGTGGGGTTTCCGGAGTGACAGAAACGTGAACCCCCGTTAGGGAACCTTTGCACAAGGGAGTGTAGGATCTCAGAGTTTAAGGCTGTGGTTAGGTTTTTATCTTAATTACTTTCTTGTAGTTGCGGATGCTTGAAAGGGGTTTAATCACAAGTATGTATTAGTCCAAGTAACGTTGGTACATTAGCACAGGTTCACCCACATAACACTTATAAAACCAAAGAAGATTAATCAACTATATGAAACGAAAGCACTTGACAGTATTCCCATGTGTCCTCGGGAACGTTTGGTCCTCATATGTATTACCACCGGCTTGTCCTTTGCTAAGAAAGGATTGGGCCACTTGCTGCAATTATTTGTTGTCTTTATTTAATTGCACTTTATTTCCTTGCTTTATCAAAAACACTAAAAATCCGTTTGCTAAGTATTTACAGAGATTTCCTGCTCCATACCACTAGTCAACACATTCTGCTCCTCGTTGGGATCGACACTCCTATTTATCTAAAGTACTACGATACACCCCCTATATTTGTGGGTCATCAAGACTATTTTCTGGCGTCGTTGCCGGGGAGTGAAGCGCTATTGGAGAGTGGAAATGGTAAAGGAAACTTCTATTTTGAGTATTGTTTTTTATTTTTGCTTGTTACTTTGTTTCCAATATGGATAACCCACTTGGTTTCCTATTTGGGAAAGCTACTACCACTGTTAGGGTAGCAGATGAACCACAACCTGTTGAGATAGATCCTTTTAAGATACCTACAAGAATTGTTGATCGTGTTATGGATAATTATTATTTTGGGGGTAGAACTATCCATCCTGGTGATCTGTAACATCCCAAAAATATTAAACTAGAATCATCAAACTCTAATCATCAAATTTAGGGTTAACAAAAACTTTTCTAAAATAAAGTGAGAAAGCATTCATGTGTGTATGCATCCCATTTTGAATTCTTTTGAATTGCCTTGATTATGTGTTTCCTTGCTTGTAAAATGATTCTTAGGTGAATTAAACATCATCTAAACAATTCCCAAACTTTTCCCAAAGACAAATAAATCAAAACAAGCCAAATTGAGTGAATGGTCATTTGACCAATTTAACTCCCATGCCTACTTTGGCTGTCTCTAACTTTCAAAACTTAATAGAAACTTATTTGTATCTTTGCACCCCTTGATAGTACTCATAACAAAGTATCAAGGCCCACCTTGTGATCATCCAGAAACTTTCAAATGCATAGTTTAAATGACAACTCAAAATTGAATCTTTATCATATGGGAAGATCCCACTTTTTCAAAAACCACTCAAACCAGCTCAACTTTCAAAACCCAAGCATATGTAGACTCACCAGCACCAACCTAGCACACCCACCAAAAATCTTTTCAAAATTCAAAACTTGAATTCTTGCGGCCATTTCATCAAACACCTTGCTGATTCAAATCAAATAAAATCTAAACACTATTGTGAGCAGTGATTGGAGCCTAACTTGTTCCCTCTCTAGCTCACAGCAACCTCAGTAGATCATTTAGCAAACTAAACCAAGCACTAGCCCCACTGTAAGCTTGGCAATGCCATCAATGGTGAACAGCCGAAGCTCACCATGCCACCCACATGTCGACAACAAGCTAGGAGAAGAAACAAGCCTAGCCAACATGTCTGGGAGCAAGCCAACACCCCACCGCCACTCCCTGTCTAGCGCTCGAACGTTGCCAGCCCCTGGACCACACGCACAGACCGTGCCCAGCTCGCCAGCAACCATGTCGAGCATGCGCCAGAGCGCCGCCCTCGACACACGCCCACAGACCGCGCGCCGCCCTCGCCGCGTGCATACACGATCACCACCGACCCACGAGACCGCCAGACATCCCCGTTCGCCGCCCCATGACTCACAGCCACCGCTCGCCGTCGAAGACGCCGCCTCGGCCGCGCAGAGCATCGCGTGTTCCAGACCGTTTGCCACCGCCCCTACATGCGCATTAAAGACATAGAGAATCGCCAGGAGACGACCAAGCGATCGCCACCGCCGGCCATGCCTCTAGCAGCTCGTAGCCATGTCGCCACCGTCGCCTGCCCATCCCGTTCGGTCTCGTCGTTGCGACTATAAATAGAGGCCACCCCACCCGAATTGAGCACACCATTTCACTCCCCTCTCCTCACTGATCGTTCCACCCCGTTCCTGAAGCAAGGCGAGCAGCGCTTCGCCGGAATTTCGCCGGAGCCCGCCGCCTCTGGAGAAGAAGGGAGCCAGCGATTGGAGCCGCCCCGGGAGAAGCTGCCGGTACCAGGAGGTTCGCCGTCGTCGACTTCGTCATTCGCCCGCCTCGCCGACCCTTGCCTGAGCCCCGGTGAGCCCCCGATGACCCCCACCTGTCGCGTTAGGGTTCAGTCTCGCCGGTGTTGCCCGACGTGGACGAAGACCCTCAGCCGTTGGATTAGAACTAGATCGAACGCACCATATTGCCCCGTACCGCTTCGCACCCCCTCGTCTCACTGACGCGTGGGGACAGAAACTTAACCAGCCCGCGTAAGCGCTGTGCTTAGCAGGCCGGCCCAGTATCGTTTCCTGCGCAGCCCAGTCATTTGAATTTAACCTTTTCCATTTTATTTCAAACACAGTTCTGTACCTAGTTTCAAAAATCAACCCAGCTCGATTCATTGAACCAAATTGAATGAAACCAATTTTGTTAGAAAGGTCTTACAATGCTGAATCCAAGCCCGTTGGATTCAAATAATTTGGATCTGTAGAGCATCCTTGGTAAAAATAACAAGGCAGAACCTTTTCTGCATTCAAACATTTTTCAAATTTAAACCATAAAAGCTTTTGAGTTGATTCCAACTCTCAAAAATCACATTTGATCATACCTTTCAGAATATATAAAAATATATAGGTTTACTTACAGAAATAATGTTCAAGTAATAAAAGGATGCCACATAGGCATTTCTAGTCATTTTATTTAATTAAAAATAAAAGGTTAAACCTTATTAAATTGTGACACCACTTTAAATCACATTCCATGGACTAAAATATGTGGTGATGACATGTGCCAACATGATCCCATGTTTGGTTTGGAGAATATTAAATCTTAAGTAGTTTCTCAATGAGTAGAAATTACTTTTCTAAAAATAGAAGGAATTAAACCAAGCTTAAATCTTGTAATGTTAGTGATGATGCTAAATCATCTATAGGACCCCTTTTGTGTGATGATTGCAGGTAGTTAAGTATTGTTTGGTGATTGTGTACCTCGTATTTATTCATAGACGCTAGTACCGACCAAGGATACGAGGAGGAAGGAGGATACTACGAAGAAGAAGCCGAGGAGAACTTCAACCACTGCTCTGCACAAGGCAAGCCTAATACTACTAGTTGAATGTGCAAGCTAACACTTGCAAGATACTATACTTATGCAAGCCTTACTAATCAAGTTGACCGATGCAAGCCAATACTTGCTTGTCACCATGCCAACTATATGCCTTAAGCATAGATGATCCTACCCACTTGATAAACCAATCCTAGTTTTCACTTACAAGCTTTATACTTTATTTCTTTATCAAAGCTATTACTTAGAGTTTACTTAAGTGAATTGTAGATACTAGAAGGATATTTGAAGGTTGCATAAAGAGCATAAAATTTGGTCTAAGCTAGATAATCTTTATGTCATCCTAAGGCATGTGATTGAACTTAGTTGAAACTCCACTAGTTTACCACCCCTCATTAGCACTCACTCCCACATGTAGATGCTAGTGCTAAGCATAAAACTTGATCAAATTTAGATGGGAATACTTGGTGGAAAAATGGTTATGAAAACCTTGGAATGATGGATCATTCTATTGAAATGTTTTGGACATGTGTTTTCGAACACCAGATGATTTATGGTGATGAAAATGTTGAGGCATGAGACTTAGCTCTTTATAAAACTGATGGTTGTCTGGATGCGATACCATTCCAATTTTACCGTATAACCACAATACCCGAGAATTGGGTAGGGCTTGACTGGAAACTTATATACCTTAGTATTAGTTCCCTCACGACCAAGGTCTGAGCTGAGGCTACCTTGTGAAGATTGTCCACCTGTGCAGTACCCAAGATGACAGTTGGTCATGGTTGGGAGGCCAAACTCACAGGAGAGGTGCTTATACTAGGGCGTGTAATTGAAAGGTTAGGATTGATTATCCGCATACTGAGTATGGTGAATTCAGGATTTGTTCCTGACGGATGTATCGAATGTTGTGGTGAAAGTGTACAATCTCTGCAGAGTGTCAAACTATTCGAATAGCCGCGTCCGCGGTTATGGACAGTTGGAGTGGCCATACTGTTCCCCCTTTAGATGTTTTCAAAATGACTTGTGAAATGATTTGAGACTTTGACTTGACCACAACAGAGTTGTGGCACGAGATACAAGTTCCCACTTAGGTGTTATGAAATCTTAACTAGCATTCATTGTTTTCTAAACTTAGTAGAGGTAAATCCGGCTTTTGCAGAACAACCCTAGAGCTTAGTGTCCTATTACAAAAACCCCTTCACTTGTTAGTATTAGTTTGCGAGTACTTAAAGAGTACTCATGGCTTTGTCCATGGCTATTCCCGTGGCCAGACTATGAAGAGGAGTACCTGGATGATGGACCCCAGGAAGGTTACGACAACTAGGATCATCTCCCATCGTCAGCATTGCCTGTGACCCCGAAGATGGAGCTTCGCCTACGCTACCGTTATTATTACGTATTCCGCTGCTTGTGTTGTATTAAGACTGGATCATGAGATCCTTATTTGTGTAATACCTTATGTATGGTTTGTAATGGATGATGTACTATGGTATCCAATTCTGTTATGTCTCGCAAAAATGGTAATCCTGGGATTGCGATGTATGGCATAACAGGCATCTGGGATTAAAAATCCAGGTGTTGACATGATCACTTGATTTTTATCCATGAATTATGCGGTTTGTTGATGTGCTCAGATCACTGTATAGCTTCGTTGGGAGAGCCCAAGAGGAAGGTATGATGAGCACACCAACAAGTCTTCCCTCAGAAAGAAACCAAGGTTATCAAACCAGTAGGAGGAAGGAAACGACTCAAAGGTGTTGCTAGCAACTTGGAAACCTGCACAACACAAACTCAAGACTTTGCCCCAACGAACAGTGAGGTTGTCAATCTCACCGGTTTGCTGAAAACAAAGGATTAACTGTATGGTGTGGAAGGTAATAGTGGTTTGCAGAAAGTAAACAGTAGTAGTAGAATATGTATCAATGGTAAAGATTGGACCGGGGTCCATAGTTCACTAGAGGCGTTCTCCTTAAGATAAACAACATAACATGCAACGGATAACTGCTTTAAGCAAAGTGTGTAAAGTAACGGACAACTGCTTTAATCAAAGTGTGTAAAGTAAACAATACACTTGTTCTATGAACAAGAGATCGTTGTTTTCTCCCTAGTAGCAACAATAAAACTACAACCTTAGAGATTCCTGTCACTTCCCCGGATTAATTAGAGGCATGAACCCACTATCGAGCATAAATACTCCCTCTTGGAGTCACTAGCATCTACGTGGCCAAGATAGCTACTAGAAATGGAGAGCATGCAAGATCACAAACATGATAGAATCAATTAGATAGAATCATTAACCAATCTGACATGGTAATCTCAATATCCATCAGATCCCCGCAAACACAACATGCATGATTACAAATAGATGATCTTGATCATGAACGGAGCTCACAAGATCTAAACATGGTAGCACAAAGGAGAAGAAACAACCATCTTGCTACTACATGGACCCATAGTCCAAGGTGGAACTATTCACGCTTCATACCGGAGGCTGGCATGGTGATAAAGAAGGCCTCCGGGATGATCTGTCCCCTCCGGCAGGGTGCCGGGAAGAGCTTCAGATCCCCTCGATCTAGGGACAATGGTGGCGGTCGCTACAGACCGTTTCATGGAAGATTGATCGGGTACTTAGGGTTTAGGTATTAGGGGATTCTTATAGGTGAAGAGGGAGGCCGAGGGGGTGGCCGAGGCGGCTGCACCCCCCCAGGTGTGGGCCGGGCCTGACCGCGCGGCCAGGGGGTGTGGCCCCCTCGTGGCTCTTCTCCGTCTCGTCTTCTGGATCCGTGTTCGCCACGGTAAAATATTGACTTTGGCTTTTGTCCCGTCCAATTCCGGGAATATTGATTTTTTGACTTTTCTGGAACCAAAAACAATAGAAAACAGGCAACTGGCACTGTGGCATCTTGTTAATATGTTAGTCCCAGAAAACATATAAAAATACCTCAAAGTGAAGACAAAGCAAAGCAAAGTAGATACTAAACAAGCATGGAACATCAAAAAATATATATACGTTTACGACGTATAAAGCATCCCCAAGCTTAAATCCTTCATGTCCTCGAGTAGGTAAGTGATAAAAAGAATAATTTTTGAGGTGACATGCAACATCAAAATCAAGATCAAACCATTTGCAAGCATTGAAAGCTGGGATCAAAGTACTCTAAACATGAGCATGAAAGAAGAAGTTCTAACAATGAGACATAGTAACTATGCATGCAACATGAAAGGATACAAAAAAAATCATGAATAACAATCATTGAAAGACGTTTGTTTGTTTCACATATAGAAAACATTGCATAGTGGCATTTAGCTTGTCCCTCATGGAGTAGCAAATAAATGCATAGGACACCTTCAAAGTTCATCAGAGTGACTAGATACAAATAGTTCAAGAGCAAGCAATATCAACAATATGAATCAATCAATAAGTTTTGGGACAATGCACATAGAACTAAGAATGAAAACTATGCTCTCTTAATTGGTGCCTAAGGATAGAAGGTGGATACTCAATATAATAGTGGAAGAAAGGCCCTTCATAATGGGAAGCAGGTGGATACTCAATTTCATAGAAGGTGGATACTCAATTTCAAGCCAAAAATTATGGTACTTATTAGCTTTCAGATCTCATTGCCCCTATCATAAGCATCTTGAAGTGATTAAGGTTAAAGTGAACAAACTATGGAGTATATGCTTGACAAAGTATAAGTTTGCAATCTCATGTCCCTTGAGCACGAGGGCCGCTCCTCATGCTACTCAACTTTAGTCACCGGTAAGTTCTTGTCATAGTAAGTAAATGTGTATCATAGAGAACCGCCAATGGGGTACCCCTTGCACATGATACAAGAGCTGTCCCATATCAAAATGACAAGGCAAGCAGACAATGAGCATCTCAGCAATCTTCTTATTTACCATGGGAAAATGGTGTTTTTTTCTCTCTTTCCTCTTTTCTCATCTTTTTTTATTTTTCTCAATCTCTATCTGTTTTTATAAGAAGAATGCTTCATAGATTTCTCACTATGGTGATGTTGTAAGTTTCCACCATGATTAGGCATGGCTTAGGCTAGCGGCCTAGGCGTTTATCTAACACACATACATAACTCCATGGACTTACAAGCTCCCCTTTTATTTCACACCGACGACATCCATAAACAAAAGAGCATGATATCAACTGGGTACAATGTACAAGTGCAATGTTGAAAGTGTTCCCCATGATAGCATGGTTCTGCTAATTCCAACGTATAAGTGCAAGCATATACAACATAGATGACACAATGGTTCAAGTTTATTTAGGGACAAGAAAAATAAAGTGTGCCATCAAGTTTGTGAGAGCTTTAATCACTAAGTTTCACATAACAAGTTTAATTTGGAAGATAGATAAAACAAGAATATACTTGGAATGGTGTAACACACCATGCATAGGAATTTATAGTGGACATTTTGGAATAACTTTGTTTGTTGGGAGTTGGATGCATGAGTAAAGCTTACTCATACAAGTAGAGGCTAGCAAAGGACTGTGAGCGACCAACTAAGAGAGCAATAATTGTCATAATCATGTAAAGCGACAAAAAGTTATTAATCAAAGCATAAAGTGGTACTACAAGTCAAAAACTAAATGATCATAGAGGCTATGGTAACTGGTTCATAGTCATAACATGGTGTGATCATGTGCCAAGTCAACCCAAACAAAGCATCAAAGGATAATACCACAATACTATGCTTTTGCATGCTAAAACAACGCATGATTCCTTCAAGGCACATTAAGCAATCCTAATTCTTTGGAACAAGTCATGCTACAACAATAATCACTAAGCATAAGGTCAAAACAACATATAGCACGACATGATAAAGTCTAAGTCATAGTCAAAGCAAGCTCCTCTTATACTACTAAAGCAAAAACTTCCTACTCCTTTCCAACGCCAATCAACTTATTTGAAACAACACAACGAGAACGGGGGTCCAACTACTTTATTCAAGCAAACTAAGCAAACAAAAACCAAAAGCGAAAACTAAGACGCTCCAAGAACAACACAACTGTGCATGAAACAATAAAAACGAAGTGTCTAGAAAGACCAGAGATTTTTATTGATGAAGAAGGGGATGCCTTGGGCATCCCTAAGCTTTGACTCTTGTAACTCTTGAATATTTTATTGGGGTGACACGGGGTGGCATCCCCAAGCTTGAGCTTTTGTCCATTCTTCGTCTCATTACATCATTCTTCCTCTACACCTGCAAATTTTCCTTCATACAAAACCTCACACAATCTTCATTAGCAACATTAGTGCATTCAAAAGATAATAGACCTTGGGGTTTTAGTTTTAAAACAGCAAAACTTTCATTAAAGACACAATCTACTATAGCAATTCCCTCAAAAAGCTCATTTTCCGAAAAAGAACCCAAAAAGGAATCAATAAGAAGCAAATGCAAATAATGGCAGAAATCTGTCAAAACAGACCAGCAGGTAGAAACCGATTTTTTCGAAGATATTCTGTTGCTCAAATCAAAAAGTGTTAAACTAACGAAAGTTATCTAACAACCTGGGGGATTTATTCAGAACATTACAACTCAATCCGACTTGCAGAGATTTTACAATAACTTTTATAGTGGAGCACAAAAATCTGTTTTGTGACAGCAACTCCCTAAATCTTACTTCCCTCTCATTAGAGGTTATTATTGGCACAAAAATCAAATAAAAATGATAAAGGAGCAGTTATTACAGAAGTAATAACTTCCAAGACTCAAGAAAACTATTGGGTTATTGATGACCCACAAGTATAGGGGGTGTATCGTAGTACTTTCGATAAATAGAAGTGTCGATCCCAACAAGGAACAGAAGGTGTTGACTAGTGGTATAGAGCAGGAAATATCTGTAAATACTTAGCAAATGGATTTTTAGGGGTTTTCTGATAAATCAAAGAAATAAAGTGCAAGTAAATAAAATAGCAAATAACTGCAGCAAGTGGCCCAATCCTTTCTTAGCAAAGGACAAGCCGGTGGAAATACTAATGATGACCAAACATTCTCGAGAACACATGGGAATACCGTCAAGTTCTTTCGTTTCATATACCTGATTAATCTTCTTTGGTTTTATAAGTGTTGTGTGGGTGAACCTGTGCTAATGTACCGACCTTACTTGGACTAATACATACTTGTGATTAAACCCCTTGCAAGCATCCGCAACTATAAGAAAACAATTAAGATATAAACCTAACCACAACCTTAAACTCTGAGATCCTACACTCCCTTGTGCAATGGTTTCCTAACAGGGGTTCAGGTTTCTGTCACTCCGGCAACCCCATAATTAGTAGCCAAATAATGCATTCCCCTAGGCCCATAAATGGTGAAGTATCATGTAGTCGGCGTTCACATGACACCACTAGAAGAATAACACCACAACTTTAATATTAAACCATTGAAGAATACCTCAACACAATTCCACTACTAACAACATGACTTCTCCCATGTACTCAAGAACTAACCGAACTACTCACAAGACATCATATGGATCAAGATCAGAGATGACATAATGATGGATAACAATCTAAACATAAACAATAATTAAATGGTTCCACTCACAAGCAGCAACTACAATAGTAATCAATACCAGGAAAGTTTCCCCTAAGAACTATGCAAGATTCAACACAATTATTATAGAGGGATGGAGTGGAGATGATGGTGTGGATAATGATGATCTCGATGAAGCTAGCTTGATGATGGTGTTGATGGCGACGATCTCCCCTCTCTAGGTAGGAATTTCCCCAGTAGAAATCTGTCTGCCGGAGAGCTCTTTCTCTCTCTGTGTTTTCTGCCCCGTAGAGGCGGTGGAATCTTTCTGTGGTCCCTCCCCCTGTATTAGGGTTTCGAGGAGAAGATATAGGCGAGAGGGTTGTGCCAGAGGTGGTCCAGGGTAGCCACACCCTTGTAGGTGTGGCCTAGGGTGGACCGCGCCTGGGTGTGTGGGCCCCCTGCGGCCCAAGTCCGCCTCCCCTTCTGGCTTCCTTTGTCTTCTGAGAAAATATAATTTTCTGTAGTTTTTCTGGTATTTTTCTGATCTTCTTGAAATTGCATCAAAACACCGCTTTTTCCATCAGAATCCTGACTCTGGCAGTTCATCCTCCAAGAATCATCCAACATGCAAAAACAGATGAAAAGACATAAGTAACACCTCTTAATATGAAATGTATTAATGAATAGAGACAAATTATGATATAGAATGGTGATGCAAATTGGACGTATCAACTCCCCCCAAGCTTAGACCTCGCTTGTCCCCAAGCGAAAACTGATCTTAGTAAACATGTCCACAGGTTTATGGAGTGAAGTGTCGATAAAAGAATACGGACAGGAAGCATCACACTTACCAATACACAACTCATAGAAGAAATCAACTCACCATTATATAACTTAGCTTGCAACAAGTATAGGAGTCACAATAGAGATGCATAGAGATAAATCATAATTGGGATTGGCAAACTTTGTTCTTGGTCAGAGAACAGTTGGCAAACAATTTTCAAGTAAAGCTTTTGTAAAGAGGTTTACAACAGGAGTACTATTTGCTCAAACATAAAAGGTTTTTCAGAATGATGGCTTTCAAAGTAATGCTCATTTAGATAAGAGTCTTGTGCAAACAAGGAAGATAAAGAATATGATGGAATAAATCATCATATGAATGCTTGAAACACAACAACTCAAATGCTTGCTGGAGATAGAGAGGAATAGGTTTACTGACTCAACTTAGAAGTAGGAGAAAGGCCCTTCATAGAGGGAAGCGGGGATTTCAAATTCATAAAGAGTTTTCAAAAGATTATGGTACTTACTAGCTTTGAGCTCTCATTGCCCTATCATAAGCGTCTTGAGGTGATTAAGGTTAAAGTGAACAAAGATGGAGTATATGCTTGACGAAATATAAGTTGGCAATCTCATGTCCCTAGAGTACGAGGGCCGCTCCTCATGATACTCAACTTTAGTTACCGGTAAGTTCTTGTCATAGTAAGTACATGTGTATCATAAAGAACCGCCAACGGGTTACCCCTTGCACATGATACAGGAGCTATCCCATAATCAAAATGACAAGGCAAGCACACAATGAGCATCTCAGCAATCTCTTATTTACCATGGGAAAATGGTTCTTTTTTCTCTCTTTCCTATTTTCAATATGTCTATTTTTTATATATAAGAAGAAAAGCTTCATAGATTCCTCATTATGGTGATGATGCAAGTTTCCACCATGATTAGGCATGGCTTAGGCTAGCGGCCCAGGCGTTTCTCTAACACTTATACATAACTCCATGGACTTATAAGCTCCCCTTTTATTTCACCCGACGACATCCGCAAATAAAAGAGCATGATATCAACTGGTAGATATTTATAGGTGTTGAAAGCGTTCCCCGTGACAACACGGTTCTGCTAATCCCAACGTATAGATGCAAGAATATACAACTTCAATGACACAATGGTTCAAGTTTATTAGGGGCAAGTGATGACCCACAAGTATAGGGGATCGCAACAGTCTTCGCGGGTAGTATTACCCAATTTATTGATTCGACACAAGGGAAGCCAAAGAATACTTGCAAGCCTTAACAACTGAGTTGTCAATTCAGCTGCACCTGGAAATAGTTCTTGCTCATAGAAGTTTATCAGTAGCAATAGTTTGGTAGTAGCAACAACAACAATAGAACAAGAGCAATAGTAACAGTAACGGTAACAGTGGGATTCGAGTGCGGTAGGCATAGGGATGGATGGACGGGCGTTTCATGAACGAGTCTAAACATGTAACTTCAAGATCTAGGGCATTGCAGATAAATAATAACAAGCATCCAAGTACTAAACAATCCTAGGCATGTGCTCCATATATAGTCATATGTGCTCGCAATGAGAACTTGCACAACATCTTCTGTCCAGCCAGCCCGTGGCAGCGGGGCCTCTAGGGAACTACTGGCAATTAAGGTGCTCCTTTTAGTAGAGCACCGGAGCAAAGCATTAACACTCCATGAACACATGTGATACTCACACCACAGCCATCCCCTCCGGTTGTCCCAATTATTGTCACTTTGGAGACTTTGGATCCGGACAATGATATGTGTACACAACTTGCAGATAAGATCACAAACAATACTATCATAATGATTCAATAATAAGTTCAGATCTGAGATCATGGCACTCGGGCCCTAGTGGCAAGCATTAAGCACAACAAGTTGCAACAAAGTCAAATAGCACTAATAGAGATACTAGGCACTATGCCCTAACAATATTATTTGATTACATGATAGAACTCATCCAATCCCTACCATCCCCAAGCCTACAGCAGGGGATTACTCACTCATGGATGAGGGAAACATTGATGGTTAATAGAGAGGCGTTGGTGATGACGATGGCGATGATCCTCTACAAATTCCCCGTCCCATCAGGGTGCCAGAACGGAGTTTCTGGATCCGAATCTTGGTTTCTGGTGGTGGCAACATAGCGTAACTCTTTCTGGAAAACTATCGACCCCCCGGTTTTTAGGTCGAGAGGCAACTTATAGGCGTAGAGGGAGGCCGAGGGGGTGCCTGGGGTGGCTGCACCCCCCTAGGCGCGACCAGAGGTGGGCCCGCGTATGGTAGGGGTGTGCCCTCCCAGGCCCCTTCTCCGTCTCATACTCTGGATCCGTGGATCTTCTGGTGAAATATATTTTTTGGCATATTTTCCGGGATTTTTCCTGATAGTTGATTTTCTGCACAAAAACTAGACACCAATGTAATTTTGCCGAAAACAACGTCAGTCCGTGTTAGTTGTATCCAAATCACACAAGTTTAGAGGAGAAACAATAGCAAAAGTGTTCAAGAAAGTAGATACGTTTTGGACATATCAAAAAGAAAAATAAGGTGTGCCATCAAGTTCGTAAGAGCTTTACTAACTAGTTTTCACATAACAAAATAATTTTTAATTCGAAAGATAGATGGAACTTGAGAATTTACTTGGAATAACAATAATTCTAATAGATAGATATGGTGGACACAAATGGCACAGGCTTTGGTTTAAAGGAGTTGGACGCATGAGAAGTATGCCCTCTCAATACATGTTTTTGGCTAGAAAGGCTGGGTAGTAAGCAAAAGAGTTGAAGGAAACAAGAAAAGCTACAAGTGATAAAGCCAAACATGCAATCTTCCTTGAAGACATAAAAGATCTTAAATAAAGAATACTAAGCTTATGAGCCAACCAAGAAAGAAAATAAATGATACAAAATACCTATAAGCTTTTTCTCTTTTCCTTTCAAACCTCAAAAAGTGTTGCTACTGACCAGAGCTCGGTTTGCCAAAACCAATTTAGATCTACTTGATGCTCCCAAAGTGATACCAATACTGATCAACAAGATCAATCATATAATAGAGATTGCAAACTAAGATAAGAAGTGCAAAAAGTAAAAGATGAAACTTCTCATTAATATTCCATAAAGGCACTCATACCAAGGGATACATAGATAACTAAAGGAGAGATACTTCCACAATGCAAACCAACCTATAAGATAACTTCTCTACCCAATATATGAATCTACTAAAAAGGTAAAAGATAAAAGATAATGATGTGATACCGTGGCACTCCCCCAAGCTTGGAACAAGCCAAGGGGATGCCAAACCTGAAGACGAATTACTCCTTCGGTGGTGGTGTTCCCTTGTCATCATCAGACTTTGAAGGTAAAGGCTCCCCATCCACAAAGGATGTCTTGGTTTCCACAATCCTGAAACTAACAAAAGAGCTTATGCGTTTAAATCTAGCCTCATACTCACAGTTTTGATTTTGTATGTCGTAGAGTTGTGTTTGTAATTGGTTGGTGGTCTGATGGAGTGAGAGGATTTCGTCTCAAAGCTCAGCAACCTCCTCCTTGTGCTTGGCGATGAGTTCTGAACTTATCTTATGGATGGCATCCACTTCGCGTTCTGCCATCTTCTTGTACCTAAAAATTCCTGCTCCAATGCCTCCATCCTGTCTTCCAGACTGCCTTCTCCTTTAGGGCCTTGAACTTCTTTCATCTGCACCTTCCCATCCTCGAGAATCAACTCCTTGGGATGAATCTTCAACTCATACATGTACGGGTTGATGACATCCGCGGAGGAATCCTCCATGGGTGATCCAGAGGAAGACATTGTGGCTTCAAAACTGAGAATCTGCCTGACAGAAACAGATCAAAAAAACACGATGAGAATATGATATACGAACCTTGGGGGATCCGGGGGGTTATATATTACGAAGTTTCACTGCATAAGGAAAGTACTGTGCGGAAACGAGGCAGAGACGGACTCTAGGGGGCTCACACCCCCAGGTGGCGCGGCCAGCTGGGGCCCGCGCCACTGGTTGGTGTGGCCCACCTGGCCTCCGTTTCCTCCTCTGTTTCGTCTCGTAACCTTCCGTATGTAATAAAAACATCAAAAATATAAAAAGATAAGGTTTTCAAGAACCTTCAGTTTGCAACACTTTTACCTATTCAAAAACGGACTCTGCAGATTCTGGAGTTTGGTTTCTAATAAATTCTTCCATAGTTACCATTTGAATAATATCAACACCATCATTGTAAGAATCTCCAGAAATATAATATTTAAGCCTTTGACCATTCACCACCTGTGTAGTATTGTCCTTCAAGGAAGATATTTTAATAGCCCCTGAACGATACACCTCCTCACTAACAAAGGTCCTTCCTATTTTGATAGTAGTTTCCCTGAAAAAAACTGAGACGATACCTATACAAAAGAACTTTC
This sequence comes from Avena sativa, assembly GCA_916181665.1. Lineage (NCBI taxonomy): Eukaryota > Viridiplantae > Streptophyta > Magnoliopsida > Poales > Poaceae > Avena > Avena sativa. Next base: position 436,078,618 of record OV702280.1, read on the forward strand.
TCACCAACATGGAACTCCCTTTTGAGAATTCTCCTGTCATGCCATCTTTTTTACTTTTTCCTTAAAGAGTCTAGCATTTTCATAAGCTTCACTTATCCACTCATCTAAGGTACTCAAGTGAAGCAATCTTTTCTCACCAGCAAGTTTAAAATCTCTATTTAGTTCTTTCACTGCCCAATAAGCTTTGTGTTCTAATTCTAGAGGCAAGTGACAAGCTTTCCCATAAACCATTTTGCAAGAAGATATTCCCATAGGATTTTTATACGTAGTTCTATAAGCCCATAAAGCATCATTCAACTTTTTAGCCTAATTCTTCCTAGTTCTATTAACATTCTTCTGCAAGATAGATTTAATTTATCTATTGGAAAGTTCTACTTGCCCACTGGATTGGGGGTGATAAGCTGAAACAATTCTATGGTTAACATCATATTTATCAAGAGTCTTCCTGTAACATCCCAGGATTAGCACCTGGAAATAGAGAGAACACATGTGTGTGCACTGCATTCATGCATAAGAAAATCCAGGAAATTTTGCACAAAACTAAAAGAGCTATAGAGGGATCGAGATCTCTCTTGTATCGAAGGAAATTTCAGAGAAAGTGCGATAGATTTCGACATGACCTTTGTAGAATTCTTTGTTTCGGGGAAAATTTGTTCAAACATGAATTTATAAAATTCACAAATGGAAAATTGGAAATATTTAATAACTTTAAATGAAATGATTATAGAAATGATATAAAAAGAATTCTTTATTAATATATATATACATATAATATTACATTGATCTTTTACAATAGTTAAATAAAAGTAAAGTAGCAGGAAACAAATAAGTAGAAAAAGGAATTACATTACTAAAATAAATAAAAGAATTCTTTGTTACAACAAAACATATAAGACATTGTCTTTACAAATGAATTGTATAAGAAAAAGGAAATAAGTAAACTTTATTGAATAAATACAACAATACAATGTTTTTACAATATCTAAACAGAATATAAATTACAATATTTAATACAAAGAAACTCCTAAAGCTACTATTCTCTTATCCCTTCATCATCTGGCATTTCCTTTCTTCTTCATACTTCCTAGAATCTCAACAAAGAGAAAAAGAAAATAAAATAAAAGAGTGTTAGTTGGATAGTTAGTTTTGCTCTCAGAAGTGAACAGTGAAATGCACTGTTAAGTTTTCATCATTGAGCTAATCAGTAAGGGGCAAGTTTCACCAAATTGAGCATCTAGTCTTATCTAGTGAGGGCCTCAGTACAACATCATTGGCTTGGAAAGGGGCAAGTTTCACCATGGCAGTACAAGTAATAAGATAAAGATTCCACAAATATCAAGTTTTCACTTGATCTCATCCACACCAGCAGGTCCCACTTGCAAGAAGCTTGCACATCAACATGCAGTTATCTGCTGTCAACATAGGAGCACACCAGGGGAGGATAAGAAGGAACCAGCCGTGGCAGTCACTGCTACTAGCTACTCCTTCCACCCTAGATCATTTCTGAGCACTAGAACTCACAAGCCCACACATAAACAACCACATTATAGAATCAGTGATCACTGATCTATCCAGCCTTATCAACTAGAAACTAGATCATTCCACCAAACAATCTCTAGCTCTGGTTGCTCCCTGGAGCCATCCATGAGCTAGAAAAAGGGGAATACAAGATCCAGGAGCACCAGCAGGAGGAAAGCAATAGCAAATTCAATAGATCAAGTCACGAGCACAAGGAGGAGGCCTAGGTGACAAGGAGAGTAGAAGCAGTACATACCTCAGAAAAAGGAGGAAAGGATACATCAAATCAATTAGCAGTTGGTCAAGAACAACTACCAGCATCCCATCCATGGGGTAGCAACCACTCTACAGGAAACAGGTTAATCTTTAAGATCTGTATTTAGATTTTGCATAAGCATCTTGGGAAAATAAAGGGAATAATCCACATCAAACCAATTCCTCTACCCTTCAACTAGATGATCATCTAGGAGGATTGTAGGAGGAAGTCCTCTCAGATCTACATAGTGGTGCTATGTATATTCCTCATAGAGAATTATAAAGTTACCAATCTATCTTAACATCTGTTCTAATATAAATCTCTGCCTCAGCTTTTGCATCATAAGTTGGGCCAAGAACCGAGTACAAAAATTTGTTCTTATACTAGTTTAAGCCTCAGCTTGTGCATCCTTGGCCTGGGGAAAACATTTCCAGTTGACTGAAACATAGAAGCAAGATATGCTACCTAGCTGCTATTGTGCACACTCTAGGATGAGGCACCACAACAACAACTAGGACAGAAGATGCTACTAGAGCCAGAAACAACACCAACTAACTCATGCAATCAAGAACAGCTAAATAAATTTAATCATCTTCCTAGTCCCCAATCTAGGAATCATTTCGTTCTTAGAAATCATTATTGTGATCTGTCCTATAGTACAGGAAACACAGTCATAAATTAAATATTTCATTTCTAGTAGTAAACATCATGAATGGGGTTCAGCTAACCACACATGCCTTGGATGAACAAGTCATCCAAATTGAGGCATTATGTCACAAATGAATCATAGATCAAATTAGCTGCAGTGCTATCCACCAACAATATAACAAGGCCAACACATGTATTCAACACAAATAACATGAACAACCATCAGATTATAGCTTAAGCTCTAAATCAAACCACACCAATATGCCTTAAATCATACCAGGAATACTAAGTATACTATATTACAATCAGTAGGTATAAGTCCATATAATAACATTTTGCTCTTCACTATTTTTTAAATCACCAGAAATCAGCAACACTCCCATTAAATCCAATAGGTTAAAAATAGACATCCTCCACACTTTAAATCAATTTCTATCTAGATTAAGTGTAGTATAAACCTACTCTTGCCATAGTATCTCATCATTTAATCATAGGGTAAAGGATTAAAATAGGGACTTGAGACCATCACAAGTAAACCAAGAAGTCAATAGTAGTTAACTTAATTAACTATAGGACATTTACCACTGAGAGGCTAGCAAGTGATGTTGAGTAGAGAACTTATTTCAGAGTAGAACACACCAGTTTGGCCAGGGAGAAACACAAACATTCGTTGAATCAACAATATTTTCCTCCACTCACAATTTGGCTCATACTACAACAAGTATCTTATTCTAAGTTCAGCTACTGCAAGTTAGCTATACATGGATTACATCAATCAACCTAAGTCTTCTCCAGGCTTGAATAAGAATACAAGAACTAACCACATAGCATCCAACTAGATCAAAGCATCAGCTCGAGGGCCGGTCACACCAGGATTACCTGAGTTAAATTAGAAGAAGAGGTAGCAAGAAAAGAGTAGTTGAAGTAGTTAGGAAGGTCGGCACCTGCAGCGACGTCCTGCCGGTGCTGGAGCCGAGACGTAACCACCACAGTGAGGCAACACAGCGACACATCCATGGGCGCCGGGGTTGCAGCCCAAGCTGACGTCGCTCCGGCGTTGGAGTAGAGTGTGAGACCTAGAGGATCAATTGAAAACCACGGTCAGTCATAGTAGTAGTAGCAGAGACGACACCACCAGAGAGAAAGCACTAGGGCGCAGGTGCCGAGCCAACGGTCGTGGGGTTAGGGTTTCGGTCGAGCACGCTCGCAAGGGCGTGGACCAACCAAATCGATGATTGAGAAGAGAAGCGGAGGAGATGGCAAGGCATCGCCGGCGAGCAACTCCGCCAGATGCGGTCGACGATAGCCGGAATAGCGGTAGGCGGCGGTGTCTGCGTTGGGAGCAGAAGGGGATGAGGAAGAGAGGTCATGCGCGTGAGTGTGCGTGGATGAGAGGAATGAGAGAGGGGGGGGGGTGTTGGGCTGGGAATAGCCCAACTGGATGGGCCTAGGTGGGCCGAATCGGTCTAAGGGCCAAATTATCCTATACACCTAGTTCAATTAACAAAGAAATAAAAACAAAAGGGTAATATACATTGATTATAAATTACCACAATACCTTTAATAATATTCAAACCTTAAACAAATGTAGGTAAATCCTAAATTAATATGTCTAAATAATCACAAAAATGATATTTATCCAAGAAAAATATAAAGCCACTTGATTAAACTAAATAAATACTATTAATTTATTAAGGGCACTAGAGTTCTCAATAAATTAAAATAATATAAGGAAATTTCCTAAAAATTAATAAAAATCATTTTCATTATAAAAATAAATCTACTATTTTATAAAAAATACTAACTTTAGTATTTTATAAATGAAATTTAAAGTAAGTATTCAAAAACATTTAATCCTTTATGGAATTTTATAAACATAAGAATAATACCTAAAAAATGAATAAAAATCATTTTTAAGGTCTTGAATAATTATATTACACTATAAAAATATTAAATATATTAAAAAAAGTTTTTAATGTTTTAAATTAATAAATCCTTCTCTATTACTTATTTTGGTGAATTCTCTAAAGAGAATTCTTAAGTAAGAAATAATCACAATTTTATATAAAACCTTAAATATTTAATATCTAAGTACTAATTCCAAAACCATAACTCGGATTCATAGTCAAGCTTAAGTATAACTAATAACTTTAAAATATTCTTTTCAAAATCTTAAAATTCAAATAGAAAACTCCTTTTAAATAAATATTATATATCACTTATGTATAAAATGGTGAATAATCTTCATCTCTTAACCACTCTTAAAATGATTCTAAACTCTAGCAAATTTATAAGATCATCTAATTATGCTCCCATTAATAAGTTACATGTTATTTAATTCATCTTTCGCTTAAATTAAAAGGGATCATCCATGATCATATTTATCAAAACCCTAAAACTAGATGATGTTCTAAAACTCACTACATCTTAAGATTCACCTCTATTTTTTATAGTTTACTTGGTATAAACAATCATAAACATCTCATTTGAAGTTTATTCATGTTTTTATAGTTAACTTTGGTCAGTGTACCATCAACTAAAATATGATAACTCCACATCATTTGTAATTAATTTAAACCCTAATGTAAAACTTAATAAACCTCAAGACTGATTAACCTTAACTAAACACTAGTTTCTTCAAATGTTATTCTTTTTGCCACTTCACACAAACAAGTATATAATAGTTCCTTCAGCTCTTAACAACTCAACCCAAGGACTTTTTATCCTAGTCACTAGATAACAATTAATCATAATCACATTATTCTATCTGTACTTGTATATTTTGAATTGTTAACACCTAAGTTCCTTATCAATGCCATTTCTTATGAAATAAATTTAAAGATAAATCTAATCTTAAAGAAGATACCTAAGATCAACTTATTTATAATGCTAAGGGTTTCACTTTGGGAATTATAAAAGTGCATAGCATTATCTATGCATGATGGCATCTTGTTTCTTTAAACATTAGTCCTTACCGGACCAATGATGCTAATTTCAGATATTGGATCATCTATTGTCTCGAATACCATGAGTGCATAATCTTGCAATCACAAAAGGCAAGTTCACACTTGCTCATGTCCTTTGATTATTTTTAGTGAAGTATTTTACAAATTCAGTGTGTCATCACCTGAATTTCAAAAGGGTCAGAAAGCACTATTTTTGGTAATAATATGAAATATTGGTTACTGATCTAGGGTGATCAGCTAATCTATTAAACCTGGTAGTTGGAATACCACTACTCAGGAATATATCATCTAGGACTTAACAACCAATATCGCCAGTGATTCTTGCGTCGTATATTACACGTTAACGATGAGATTTGGAATGGGACGAAGAAGTCAGCTGTATCCTTTTCCTCTCGTATGGAGGCAAGACGACCTTAACGTGACGTTGTGATTCCTTGTGCGGATCCAACATATGGGTGGGCACCCTTATGCCCCACACTTTTGGTGTCTAGATTATCTATGGGTGGTTTTTAGTGGTATAGTCCATTTGATATGGAACTTGCCAGGGCATCACCAGTTCATAGAGTCTTCGGGAACTCATCAGTTTTTTTAGCCTGCCCGAAAGGGGTCTTAATGAAGGTGAGCCAGCCCCGAAGGATCGTGCAGGCATATGGGGTCGCGGAGAGGGCAATGATTGGCTTGGACCTTAGATTGGGCCTCAAACCATGGAAGTTTGAATGGGAACATACTCCCGGCCATGCAACAAAGCTTAAGATCTCTCATGGGAAAAGTAACGCACCTCTGCAGAGTGTAAGAAGTGTAACTTGGTACTCCTTGTTTTGGGAAGGAGCTACGAACGCGGCGGGAACTCCATGAAAGTTCTGGTAAACCCGTGAAGGCTGATGGACATAGCTTTTCAGAATAAAAGAAACCTTTGAAGAAATGTTTACGAAAACTTGCATTGCCTACGACCTATGGTCTCTGGCTGTAGATATAGTGCATCAAACACTCCTTTTCTAGTGAATTTGCTGAGTACGCTCGTACTCAACGTATCTTCTTAACCCTTGCTAGATTCTGAAGATATTAAGCCGACATATACATCAAGTTGTACTCCAAGAGTAATCATCAAAAGCTCAAGCTCTTCAATGAAGTCAAGAAAGTCAACATATATAACAACTAAAGTGAAGACGAAGATGTTGATTAGATAGAAATATAATCTCTAGCCATAGAACCTACTTCTGTAGAGTATTGCAATAGAAGCAATGCCAGACCATTAGTTCAAATACTAATCTTATTAGTATGATAGTTTTTGAGTTGTTTATTTCTGATTCTTCTTTGTAAGAAGTTTCCTTCTCTCTTTTTAACCTAGAGTGTTCTCTGGATCTTGTGTAAAGATTTGAGTTGTAACCTATAGTCATGTCTTGGACCTGTTGTGTTTCTATTGTACCACTCTGAGGGATGTAATACTAGTGAACGGTGTTTCATTGGTGTTATGTCAACGACTATAGTGACTACATCATGCAGTGGTATGCTGGGTCACCGCACTTCCTAAAACCACCATGAATAAAATGAGAACCTCCATCAGTCATGAGATATCTAGGCACACCAAACCTAGGAAAAATAACATCTTTAAGCATTTTTAAAGAGGTCTTACCATCGGCGCTGTTTGTAGGTATGGCCTCTACCCACTTTGTAACATAGTCAACAGTAACAAGAATATGAGTATACCCTTTTGAAGGAGGAAAATGACCCATAAAGTCAAATCCCTAACAATCAAAAGGTTCAATAACAATAGAATAATTCATAGGGATTTTATTGCGTCTAGAAATGTTACCAACTCTTTTACATTCGTCACATGATAAAATAAACTTCATTGCATCCTTGAAAAGTGTAGGCCAATAAAATCCAGATTGTAATACTTTTTGTGGAGTTCTATCCCCAGCATGATGTCCTCCATAAGCACTGCCATGACATTTTCTCAATATCTCTTGTTGTTCATATTCTGGGATACATCTTCGCATAATACCATCTACTCCTTCTTTATATAAATGCGAGTCATCCCAAAAGTACTACCTTAGATCATAAAAGAATTTCCTTCTTTGCTGAGCTGTAAAGGTTGGAGGCAAATACTTGGAAACAATAAAGTTAGCATAATCAGCATACCAAGGACTCTCATGCGGGCTTACCCATATTGCAGCCAACTGTTCATTTGGAAAACTATCATTAACAAGCATAGGGTCAAAAGAAATGTTTTCCAAACGAGATAAATTATCAGCAATAGGATTTTCAGCACCTTTCTTATCTAGAATATGTAGATCAAACTCTTGTAAAAGTAACACCCATCTAATAAGCCTAGGCTTAGCGTCTTTGTTTGACATAAGGTACTTAATTGCAGCATGATCAGTATGAATAGTAAACTTTGAATCAACAATATAGGGTCTAAACGTATCATAGTAAAATATCACAGCTAAGAACTCCTTTTCAGTAGTATCATAATTCTTTTGAGCAGCGTCTAGAGTCTTGGTAGCATAATGAATAACATTCAACATTTTATCAACGCATTTCCCAAGAACAGCACCCACAGCAAAATCACTAGCATCACACATAATTTCAAAAGGTAAATTCCAATTAGGTGGTTGAACAATAGGAGCAGTAGTCAAAGCTTTCTTTAAAGTTTCAAAAGCTTCCTTACAATCATCATCAAAAACAAGAGGTACATCTTTTTGAAGAAGATTAGTAAGGGGCTTTGAAATTTTGGAGAAATCTTTAATAAACCTCCTATAGAAACCAGCGTGACCAATGATACTACGAATACATTTTATATCCCTAGGGCAAGGCATCTTATAAATTGCTTCAATTTTGGCTCTGTCTACTTCAATACCCCTTTCAGAAACTTTGTGTCCAAGAACAATCCCTTCATTAACCATGAAGTGGCATTTCTCCTAATTAAGAACAAGGTTAGTTTCTTCACATCTCTGCAAAACTTTATCAAGGTTGTGCAAACAATTATCAAAAGAAGTTCTATAGACGGAGAAATTGTCCATGAAAACTTCCACAATTTCTTCACAAAATCCATGAAAGATAGCAGACATACATATCTGAAAGGTAGCAGGAGCATTACATAAACCAAAAGGCATACGCCTATAAGCATAAGTTCCATAAGGACAAGTGAAGGTGGTTTTCTCTTGGTCTTGTGCTCTCACAACAATTTGAGAGAACCCAGAATAACCATCAAGAAAACAAAAGTGGGTCTTTTTAGACAACCTTTCTAGCATTTGATCAATAAAGGGAAGAGGATAATGATCTTTCTTAGTAACTTTATTAAACTTTCTAAAATCAATGCACATCCTATACCCAACCACTACTCTTTGATGTATAAGCTCATTATTTTCATTAGGCACAACAGTGATTCCCCCTTTATTTGGGACACAATGAACAGGGCTAACCCATTGACTATCAACAATAGGGTAAATAATACCAGCATCAAGGAGTTTTAATACCTCATTTCTTACAACATCCTTCATCTTAGGATTTAAACGGTGTTGGTGTTCAACAACTGGTTTTGCGTTAGGTTCTATATTAATAGCATGCTTACATATAGTAGGAGAAATCCATTTTAAATCATCAAGAGTATATGTCAACACCCGGATTTTTAATCCCAGATGCCTATTATGCCATACATTGCAATCCCAGGATTACCATTTTTGCGAGACATAACAGATTTGGATACCATAGTACATCATCCATTACAAACCATACATAAGGTCTTACACAAATAAGGATCTCATGATCCAGTTCTTAATACAACTCAAGCAGCGGAATAACATAATAATAAAGGTAGCATAGGCGAAGCTCCATCTTCGGGGTCACAGGCAATGCTGACAATGGGAGATGATCCTAGTTGTCGTAACCTTCCTGGGGTCCTTCCTCCTGATACTCCTCTTCATAGTCTGGCCGCGGGAATAGCCAGGGACAAAGCCATGAGTACTCTTTAAGTACTCACAAACTAATACTAACAAGTGAAGGGGGGGGGGGGGTTGTAATAGGACACTAAGCTCTATGGTTGTTTTGCAAAAAGCCAGATTTACCTCTACTAAGTTCAGAAGCAAGAAAAGCTAGTCAAAATTTTATAACACCTAAGTGGGAACTTGTATTTAATATCAAAACTCTGTTATGGTCAAGTCAAAATCTCGATCCATTTCATAAGTCATTTTGAAAACATCTGACGGGGGAACAGTATGGCCACTCCAACTATCCATAACCGCGGACGCGGCTATTCGAATAGTTTGACACTCTGCAGAGATTGTACACTTTCACCACAACATTCGATACATCCGTCAGGAACAAATCCCGAGTTCACCATACTCAGTATGCGGATAATCAATCCTAACCTTTCAATTACACGCCCTAGTATAAGCACCTCTCCTGTGAGTTTGGCCTCCCAACCATGACCAACTGTCATCTTGGGTACTCCACAGGTGGACAATCTTCACAAGGTAGCCTCAACTCAAACCTTGGCCGTGAGGGAACTAATACTAAGGTATATAAGTTTCCAGTCAAGCCCTACCCAATCTTCGGGTATTGTGGTTGTACGATAAAATTGGAATGGTATCGCATCCAGACAACCATCAGTTTTATAAAGGGCTAAGGCTCATGCCTTAACATTTTCATCATCAAAATCATTTGGTGTTCGGAAACACATGTCAAAACATCTCAATAGAATGATCCATCATTCCAAGGTTTTCATAACCATTTTCACCAAGTATTCCCATCTAAAGTTGATCAAGTTTTATGCTTAGCACTAGCATCTACAAATGGGAGTGAGTACTAATGAGGGGTGGTAAACTAGTGGAGTTTAGCTAAGTTCAATCTCATGCCTTAGGATGACATCAAGATTATCTAGCTTAGGCCAAATTTTTTATGCTCTTTATGCAACCTTCAACTTTCTTTCTAGAATCTACAATTCACTTAAGTAAGCTCTAAGTAATAGCTTTGATAAAGAAATAAAGTAGAAAGCTTGCAAGTAAAACTAGGATTGGGTATCATCAAATGTGTCTAACCAAGCATGCTTAGTGCATTGCATAGGTTATCTAACTTTCATAATTTCAAGTGTTAGTCTTGCAAGGTTAATAGCTTGCTAAAGTAGAGTATCTTGCAAGTGTTAGCTTGCTCAATCAACTAGTAGTATTAGGCTTGCCTTGTGCAGAACAGTGGTTGAAGTTCTCCTCGGCTTCTTCTTCGTAGTATCCTCCTTCCTCCTCGTATCCTTGGTCGGTACTAGCGTCTATGAATAAATATGAGGTACACAATCACCAACCAATACTTAACTACTTTCAATCATCACACACAAGGATTCTATAGATGATATGGCATCATCACTAATATTACAAGATTAAAGCATTTGTCTTATTTATTTTATTTTTTAGAAAAGTAATTTCTACTCATTGAAAAACTACTTAAGATTTAATATTCTCCAACTCAAACATGGGATCATGTTGACACATGTCATCACCACATATTTCAGTACATGGGAATGTGATTTAAAGTGGTGTCACAATTTAATAAGGTTTAACCTTTTTATTTTAAATAAATAAAGTGACTAGAAATGCCTATGTGGCATTATTTTATTACTTGGACATTATTTCTGTAAGTAAACCCATATGCTTTTATATATTCTGAAAGGTATGATCAAATGTGATTTTTAAGAGTTGGAATCAACTCAAAAGCTATTATGGTTTAAATTTGAAAAATGTTTTAATGCAGAAAAGCTTCTGACTTGTTATTTTTGCCAAGGTTGATCTACAGATCCAAATGATTTGAATCCAACGGGCCTTGGATTAAGCATTTCAATACCTGGATAACAAAATTGGTCTCATTCAATTTGTCACTGAATCGAGATGGGTTGATTTTTGAAACTGGGTATAGAACTAAGTTTGAATATAAATATAAAAAGCTAAATTCAAATGGTTGGGCTGCGCGGGAAGGGATAATGGGCCGGCCCAGTGTCGCTCCGCGGCGCGGGGCGCAACTGACAGGGGGGGGGGGTCTATTGGTCAGCGACTCTTAACACGCGAAGCGGTACGTGGCGATGTGGTGCATTGGATTAGAATGAAGATCAACGACTGAGGGTTGTCGTCGACGATGAACTAGTCACCGACGAGCTCGAACCCTAGCGGCTCAGTGGGGGTTGTGGGAGGCTCATCGAGGCTCAGGCGAAGGTCGGCGATGCAGGCGAACGACGAAGTCGACGACGGCGAACTCAGGGGTGGTCGCGGCAGCTCCTGGGGTGGACGAAATCGACGGCTCCTCTTCTCCTCTGCAGCGGCGAGCTCTGGCTAAATTCCGGCGATGCGCTGCTCGCTTTGCTCCGGCTACAGGGTGGAACGATCAGTGAGGTGAGGGGAGTGAAGTGGTGTGAAGAATTCGAGCGGGGAGGCCTCTATTTATAGTGGCGAGAGGGGACCGACGGGCGCAAGCTGAGCTCGCCGTGGTCGATGGTACAGAGGGCTATCGGCGTGCGCGACGGTAGGGGCAGTGCTGTGCTCCCTGGCGAAGCTCAACAACGTGGTGGCGAGGCGTGGGGCGGTGCTGATCGTTCGGAACGCTGCGATGCTCTGCGCGTGCCCGACGGGAGTTTTAATGGCGCACAACACGCGTGGTCCGCGCGGCGGCGAACATGCGTGTCTGCGGGGTTGCTGGGACGGTGGTGATCACGCGTGCACGCGGCGAGGGCGGCGCGCGGTCTGTGGGTGCTGTTCGAGTGTGGCGCACGGGGCACGCTCTCGACATGGTTGCAGAGAAGGTTGGCATGGTCTAGGCGTGTGGTCTAGGGGCTGGCATCGCTCGCGGCTGGGACAGGGAGTGGCGGTGGGGTGCTAGCTTGCTCCCAGACAAGGTTGACGAGGCTAGTGCTGCTCGTAGCTTGCTGTCGACCATGGGGTGGCAATGGTGCACTCGGCCTGCTCACCATTGATGACAATGGCCAGCTTACAGTAGTGCTAGAGATTAGTTATGGTTGTTATATGATCTACTAAGGCTAGTGGTGTCCAGAGAGGGAACAAGTTAGGCCCAAAACACTGCTCAACATAGTGTTTTGATTTTGTTTGATTTGTATCTGCAACCTGTTTGATGAAATGGCCGCATGAACTCAAGTTTTGAATTTTGAAATTATTTTTGGTGGGTGTGCTAGGCATGTGCTGGTGATACTGTGGATGCTTGGGTTTTGAAAATTGATCTTGTTTGAGTGGTTTTTTGAAAAAGTGGGATCTTCCCATATGAAATAGATTCAATTTTAAACTGCCATTTAAACTATGAATTTGAATGTTTCCGGAAGATCAAAAAGTGGGCCTTGGTACTTTGTTATGAGTACTATCAAGGGGTGCAAAGATCTATACATGTTTCTGTTAAGTTCTCAAAGTTAGAGATAGCCAAAGTAGGCATGGGAGTTAAATTGGCAAAAGTGACCATTCACTTAATTTGTTTGTTTTGATTTGTTTGTCTTTGGGAAAAGTTTGGGGATTGTTTAGATGATGTTTATTTCACCTAAGAATCACTTTACAAGCAAAGAAACACATAATTATGGCACTTCAAAAGAATCCACATTTTAATGCACACTCATATGAATGCTTTATATTTTTAATTTGAAAAGTTTTTTGTTAACCCTAAATTTGGTGATTAGAGTTTGATGATTCTAGTTTAATATTTTTGGGATGTTACAAACCTTCCCCCCTTAAACAAAATCTCGTCCTGAGATTTGAAAAAGGACGAAAAAGATTACCTAGGATTTGAAGAGATCGGGAAACTCCGTCCTGATATGATCTTCGCGCTCCCAGGTAGCTTCCTCTTCTGTGTGGTTGCTCCACTGAATCTTGAGAAACTTGATGGTTCGGGTTCTGGTAGTTCTGAAAGCTTCTTCCAAAATACGGATGGGTACTTCGAGATAGGTCAGGTCATCGTTGATTTCTATGGTCTGGTGATTAATATTCTTGAACACTCCAGTCTTCTCCGGAACTTCGAGGCACTTGCGAAGTAATGAGATATGGAACACATTGTGCACGGCTGACATCTCTTCGGGTAGTTCCAATTGATACGACACTTCTCCTCGACGGTTCAGAATTTTGAAGGGTCCGATATATCTAGGGGCTAACTTTCCTTTCAGTTGGAAACGCTGCATTCCCTTCAATGGCGACACTTTCAGATACACAAAATATCCTATGTTGAAGGCGAGATCTCGACGTCTCTTGTCGACGTAACTCTTCTGTCTTGACTGGGCTGTCTTGAGGTGCTCACGAATCTTGTGAACCTTCTCTTCTGCTTCTCGTAGGATATCGGGTCCAAAAATCTGACTCTCTCCTACTTCTGACCAGTTCAAAGGGGTGCGACACTTCCTTTCATACATGAATTCAAATTGGGCCATTTGCAAATTAGCTTGATAATTGTTGTTGTATGAAAATTCTGCAAACGGCAGTCAGTCTTCCCACTTAGATCCATATTCTAACACAGAGGCTCTCAGCATATCTTCGAGTATTTGATTTACTCGCTCCGTTTGTCCATCGGTCTGAGGGTGATAAGTGGTGCTGAAATCTAGGCGGGTTCCTAAACCTTCTTGGACTTTCTTCCAGAATCTCAAGGTAAACTAAGTTCCTCGATCCGATACGATGTTCTTCGGGACTCCATGTAAACTGACGATTCTAGCGATGTATAACTCCGCTAGCTTCAAACTCTGATATGTGGTCTTGAGGGGTAAGAAATGGGAGACTTTGGATAATCTGTCCACTATGACCCAGATAGAGCCATTTCCCCTACTAGAAGTAGGCAATCCGGTGATAAAGTCCATTCCAACGGAATCCCATTTCCATTCCAGAATCTGCAATGGTTGCAAAAATCCAGCGGGTCTTTGATGTCCTGCCTTGACTCGCTGACATATATCACACTTGGCGATATAGCTTCCGATTTCTCTCTTCATCTTATGCCACCAAAGTTGTTCCTTCAAATCTTGATACATCTTCGTTCCTCCGGGTGGATAGAATAAAGAGTATCATGAGCTTCTTTCAGAATAACTTCTTTCAACTCAGAATCTGCTGGTACACAAAGGCGTCCTTTGTACCATAGAACTCCTTCTTCGTCTTTGGTGAATCCGGGTACTTTGTCTGTACCAATACGACGCTTAATTCCATCTATACTAGCATTTCCTTTCTGTGCCTCTTTGATCTGGCTGATCAAAGTGGGTTGAAGTTCTATGCTAACCAAAAATGCTTCACTTACTAATTCCATTCGAAAATCTTCCATCTCTTTGTGCAAGCTTGGTTGCTCCTTCAAAATCATGGAGTTCAAGCGGCACGGCAATCTGCTAAGGGCATCTGCTACCACGTTGGCTTTACCAGGGTGATAGTGAATGTCCAGGTCGTAATCCTTGATTAGCTCAATCCATCTTCTCTCTCTCATATCCAGATCCTTCTGAGTGAATGTATACTTCAGACTCTTGTGATCCGAATAGATTTCACAACGATTTCCCATCAGGTAATGCCTCCATGTCTTCAGGGCTAGAACTACGGCTGCGAGTTCGAGGTCATGGGTTGTATAATTGTAAGATCCCTCCTTGTAAAGGAAAGGATCCCTGTGATTGCAATGATAGTCCCTGGATTAGTGCTAGCATCCACAGTTTTAAGATGAAGTACACAGAAACAAAGGTCATTATTACAAGTCATTCCAGAGATAAACACAGTCTTTTACAAACTCCATGGACATAGGCCTAGTACAATAGTTCAAATATGTAATAAGATAAATAAGTCTTCATCTTCATGTGCCACAGGCAAGCATGTTGAGTGTAGACTCATAACCCCTAATCATCATCAGAATAACCTGCAACATCAAAAGTTACAGCCACAGTGGGTCAATACATTGGAATAGTATTGGCAAGTGATACCTTAGTATAATATTGGTAGACTAAATACTATATGCATTTTGTCTAAGTGTAGCTTAGGCTTGCTTTGCTCAAAATAGGTTTTACTTATTAGTTGAAAACACTAAGTTTTTCTTTGACAAAAACTTTCCCAAGGAACCACCAATAGACATTGGGGAACCTTCACCCTTGTTCAACCACAAGTTTTTACTTAGAATTTGGGATGAGGATATTCTTGATAGCTTCCATGTCTTGATGCTCAAGTTGTCCAATACCAGGGACATGGCTAAGTACTTAGATTCTTCCATCTGCAGAGGTTGTGCACTTTCCCCACAAGACTTTATTTTCACCAAGACAGGACCTTTCAGAAGCCTTCCCTTAGACCAAATGGACGCGTTCCAACCTATCATCCCACTACCACCAACTGTCCAAATGGCTAAGTTATTGCAACCTATGTGATCCAGGCAGAGCCCATATTGCCAAGTGGCTGCACTAGAAGCTTCTTAACATTTGGCCTCTCAAATCCCTTTGTTCCTGGGTGGCTTTCCACAAGTGAGATACACAAGGTAAGCCATAGAAATGGGCCTTGTGTAACCACTCAACATAACCCATTCTCCATTCCACCCAGGTGTTTCATTCACTTAGTTGTTTTATTAAGCAAAAACATAGTCCAAAGACTTAGAAATATTTATTCATAGCATGAATATATAACCACCCTTGGTTGCTACTAGCTAGGCTAAGCATGGCATTGATAAGACTTAGAAATATTTCTAGCAATTCTTCAACTACTAGGATTTCCCAAGCATAGCATATAGATCAAAATAACCATGCAAGACTAGCAAAATATTTCTAATGCAAAGTTGAAAAAAAACATAGGAATAAATCATGAAGCACCACTTGCCTTGGTAGTTTGGAGAGTAGCTACAATCCTCACAATCACAATCACTATTTGCACCAAAATATACACATAAAATAATAGCACCAAAATCACATACATAATAAATACAAGAAAAAATATATGTATGCATGCATAATGCCATGTGATGATTTTCTACACCAAACAAGACAAGTGCACAGTACTGAATCATAAACAAGTTCAAAACTTGCCAAATAAACTTTATTTGAACATTAAAACATTTTTCAAATAATTATTATACCCAATTTATGCCTACAAATGTTTCTGCAAAAACAACCATTTTAACAGAATCAAAACCTTAAACACATTGCATTAATGGAAAGGATTTTCTCTCCTGATTCCATTGATATAAAATTTGTCAAATTTGGACGTGGGAATCAAAAGTTATGAATTAAACAAGTTTAAACATCTAATAGATCTAATTCAGAAATTTAAAACAAAACTCATGCCACGCGGCGCTTCCTGATTGGAGGGTACCGCTTCGCTCAGGATCACGCTTCCGAACCGTTAGATCTAACTAAAACGCGCGGCTCAGATCTCTACTTACCCCTTCGACTATGTTCTATCGTGTTCGTCCGATCTACATCGCACGACTCTCAGCGACTGACCAACAAGTGGCGGCGCTGGCGGCGGCGACAGGCGGCGGCGCGCTCTGTCTGCAAGCTTGTCGGCGAGCTAGGTTGCCCGGGGAGGTGTGAGGATGCTCACCAGAATCGCCGTGACGAGGAGATGCTCGACGTGTGCTCGGTTGGCGAAGGGGCGCTCGGGGTCGTCGTGGATTGCTTGTCGGAGAAGTCCCTGGCGACGGTGCTCTCGGTTGGCGATGCTCTAGGCCACGCTAAGACGAGATAAGGGTGCCGTTAGATGCGTAGGACACTGGAGATCACACGCGTATCAAACAGAGGGAGAGGGGAAGCTGGGGCTTACGGGGAACGGTCGCCGGAGTTTGAGCAGACGGTGGTGGAGCTCAGTCGATGACGTTGCCGAGGCTACAGAGCATGGGCGAGCAAACAGAGGGTGTCAGTAGGTGCGCATGAGGATGCAGAATGATCTAGTCCAAACCACATGCAGAGGGGACTACGGGGCTTACCGGAATTCGACGACGAACTCGTCGGAGCAGAGGGGCGTCTAGAGAGAAATCCGAGCAGCCTGGTGGCTCTGGTGGGGTGTGGTTTGGGGGAAAAAGAGGAGGGCGGCATGGTGCTTAAGTAGGCGAGGACGTGGGCGTGAATTACTCGTGCATTCAACGGAATTGAAGCCGCGGAATTTAAACAGGAAACGCCCGGCGTGATTTGGGGAAGAACCAGTCGCTAGGGGTGGAGACGATGACAGCCGTGTGGGCCGCGGTTGTCAGCGAGAGAAAAGGAGAGGAGGTGGGGTCCCTGCGTCAGCGACTCTGTGGGTGTGTTTGCGGGTAAAGGAAAATGCTTCGCGGGAGGGAGTTGCTGGGCTAGATGGGTCGACTGGGCTGGGTTGGGCCAGATTGGCTGATTGATTTTTTTTTACTCCTTTCACTTTTCTTTTTCTGTTTGATTTTTTAGAAATGGTTTTCAAACTCTAATTCAAATAAGTTTGATTTCAAAACTTCTCGGGATTTTTGTATAGGGAACTTTGTACTCAAATGTGTGTTAAACACTTCTGTTTACTCAAACATACTTTGAACACTTGAGAAAATAAAATAAAACCAAGCCTTATGGGATATAAATAATAAGCATAAAAATTGGTTTTATACTCATACTTTGTTTTGAAATCTTTGACCAAGCTTTGGAAATCACTTAAGTTTTAATTCAAAACACTACTGAATATAATCAGTACCTTTCTAAAAAAAAAGTAGCACTAAGGCTTGAGCATACTTACATAAAATAATGAGCAACATGTGCTCCTGTTTTTGAAATGGTTTTGAAATGGAACCCTAAATGATCATGGATGCATGGATGATATGCATGAGTTTTGAAACATGATTTTAGGGATGTTACAATAATTTTTCTCATGTTGTTTCAGTTGTCGAGATAGATAATATATAACCTTGCCTTCTTGCATTAGCACACATCCGAGACCGATCTTGGATGCTGTAACATCCCTAAATTCATATTCCAAAACCCATTCATATCATCCTTGCATTCATCATCATCTAGGGTTTTTCTCAAAATCATTTCAGGAATAGGAGCATTTGTGACTCATTATTTTATGTATGAAAACCCTAGCCTTTGTGCTACATGCTATTGGGAATGATGCTGTTATTCTTTCAGAATGATTTGAAATTCAAACTTAAGAGGTCTCAAAAGTTTGAACAAAATATGAATTAAAACAAATTCTATGCCTATTATCACCTCTCATAAAGGCATAGTTTAATTTATTTTCAAAAGGACCCAAGTGTTCTGAATTGTTCAGATGTGTTTGACACTCATTTAAAAGCAAGTTTTATTTTACAAAAGTCCTGTAAAGCTTTGGATTCAAACAGATTTGAATTTAGGTTTAAAAACCATTTCTAAAAATTCAATCTGAAAAAGAAAAGGAGTTAAGAAGGAAAAAATAACCAAACCAGCCAATCTGGCCGACCCAGCCCAGCACGGCCCAAAATAGCCCAGCAGTGCACACCCCATGAATCGTTTTTCTTTACTCACTCTCGCACCCACCAGCTCACTGACAGAAGGGACCCGCTTCCACTCCCCTCTCTCGCTGACAACCGCGGCCCACCCGAGCATCGTCGTCTCCACCCCCCATGACCTGTTCGTCCCCAAAATTGACGCGGCCGTTTCCTGTTGATTACGCAGCTTAAATTCGTGTTAAGGCACGAGTGATTCTCGCTCGCGAGCAGGCTACATAAACCCCCTCTGCCCCCTCTCTCTTCTCCCTCAAACCCCGAACCCAGAGCGCCACCAGGCTGCGCACATTTCCCTCTGCAACCCCGCCGCCTCCGACGAGCTGCCGCAGCAATTCCGGCCACCTCCGACCACCCCTCTGCCTCTGCTTCACACAAACAGACTCCACTTGATCTCACGCATCTCCTAACACTCTTGGTTTGCCCGCGGGTGACCCAGAACGACGGCTACGCAAAACGACTGACCGCCACCGTCTCCAGCTTCAACTCCGGCGAGCTCCAGCGGTAAGTCCAGACCGTCCCGAACCCTGTTTTTCACGCACGCATCTTCGCCGTGGTCTTCTGCATCTGACCACATCCCCCGTTTGCCTCCTAGTGATCCACAACGTCGCCTTTGACCTCGAGCAGAGCCACCGTTGCCAGATCCAACTCCGGCGAGGAATTCGCCGCAACCCTGAGCGCCCATTGCCAAGTTGTCCACAAGTTGAGCATCCCCACGTCCTTGCGGTCTCGGTGAGTACTTTCCCTATCCTCCTAGTGACCTGTATCGCCGGCGCCGCCACCGTCTGGTCGTCGCCGCCGCGCGCAGCCGCTAAGCGCCGCCAGATTTTGGCTTGGTGATTTAGGCCGTTGGATCTGTATCGTAGGGCTAGGATAGAATTTTAAACGAAGGGGTAAGCGCGTATCTGAGCCGCCAGATCCCACTTAAATCCTGCGGTCCGCAGAGCGCGATCCAACCGAAGCGGTACGCGCCAGTGAGGCTGCGACACGTGTCTAGGGATAATTCAAAAACAGAAATTTGAATCAGATTTAGAACCAAACTTCAAACAGCTATAACTTTTGAATGCCACGTTGGAATTTTACAAACTTTATACCGTTGGATTCAGTGAAACAAGACCTTTCTGAATATCCAATGTGTTTAACAAATAGTAACAGGTAAATTGACTTTATTTGTGGGAACATGTTTAAGGCCATTTTAAATATAGATTTATTTTGGTAAATTGTATTAGTGTTTAATAAGTTTAGTTGGCAAACTTGTGACTTGTTAAGTTTCTGTAAACATGTGCATGCTTGGTAGAATTTTCAAAAATCACCACTTGGTAAATTCTTGCATGCATGCATTCATATTATTTTTGATTGTATATAATTGTGTGCTATAATTCTTGTGTAGATTTTACTAGTGATTGTGATTGTGAAGAGTGCTACTCTCCGCACTACCAAGGCAAGTGATATTTTCATGAATATTTCTATCCTATGTTTTGTACTAGCATTAGATATTTTACTAAGTATTGCATGCTATTTTTTTTGCCTAATGCTAAGTTGGGAAATCCTAAGTAGTGTGGAATTGTAGATTTGTTAGGGAATTTTCCTAAGTTAAGTTATCTTACCGTGCTTAGCCTAGCTATTTAGCAAACAAGGGTTGGTGAAAATCTATGCTTACTATGGTGAAAATATTTCTAAGTCATGAGACTTATGCTTTCTTAATAAAACAACTAAGTCAAATGAACCTCCTGGGTGGAATGGAAGGATTGGGTTATGTTGAGTGGTTACACAAGGCCATGGACTTGGGTTGTGTATCTCACTTGTGGTATGCCACCCAGGCACAAAGGGATTTGGAGGCCAAGTGTTGAGAAAGCTTACAGTGCAACCACTTGGCAATATGGGCTGTGCCATGATCATATAGGTTGCTAGAACTTAGTCATTTGGACAGTTGGTGGTAGTTGGGATGATAGGTTGAAGCGCGTCCATTTGACTAAGGAAAAGCTTCTGAAGGGTCCTGTCTTGGGAAACCAAGTCTGGTGGGGAAAGTGCACAACCTCTGCAGATGGAAAACCTAAGTACTTAGCCTAGTCCAAGGCAATGGACAATTTTGAGCATTAAGACATGGAAGCTACAAGAATCTCATCACTCCAACTTCTAAGTAAAAATTGGTGGGTGAACAAGGGTGAAGGACCCCAATGACTATTGGTGGATTCTTGGGAAGTTTTGATAAAGAAAAACTTAGTGATTTCAACTAATAGGCAAAACCTATTTTCAAGCAAAGCAAGCCAAGCTACACTTAGCCAAAATGCATATAGTAATATAGTCCACTCAAAATATACTAAGGTATCACTTGCCAATACTATTCCAAAGTATTGACCCTCTGTGGCTGTGACTTGTGATGTTGCAGGTTACTCCGATGATGAATAGGAGTCATGAGTCTACACTCAACATGCTTGCCTGTGGCACATGAAGATGAAGACTTATGTTTATTTACTTATTCCTTAAACTCTTGTATTAGGCCTATGGCCCTGAGTTGTAAAAGACTATGTTTTATCTCTGGAATGAATGTAATAAACGACCTTTGTATCTGTGTACTTCATCTTAAACTGTGGATGCTAGCATTGATCCAGGGACTAGCATTGCAATCACAGGGATCCTTTCCTTTATAAAGGAGGGGTCTGACAGATGGTATCAGAGCACTGTGTTGCCTGTAGGATTATGACCCTAGGATTGGAAAACCACTAAGGAAAAGTTTTCAACTACTTCTACACTTGTCTATTCTTCTCGTAAAACTTTTCTAATCTTTTCATTCTCAACTCCATTTGTAGATGAACTCCATCAACGAAGCCGTGAAGAAAGGACCACTCATGACCATGACCTTGGAGTGTGAAACTGAGTTTCCCAAGATTCTCAAGGACCTCATGGTGGCAATGGAAGCACATGGAGCAGCTATTTACAAAGGCTTTCCAGTGATGGATGAAGGAGTGGAGTATTGGTGGGTGCAACTTCACTTGTACAAAAACAAGGAAGACAACCACAAAGAAAGGGGATTCTGCATGTACACCAACACTGAAATGCACACCACATTCTTTGAGTCAGCCAGAGATGCAGCTTGGAGGACTATCAAAGAACTAAGTGCTAGAGTCAAGTGCAGAATGCTCAACCTCCAAAAAGACTTAGAGAAAGAGAAGGAACTTACCCAAGAGTTGGAAGCCACCAACCAAGAGTTAAGGGGAGATATAATAGACTTAGTGATGGAATCATGTGAAAAAGATAGGTGGGTTGCCTCTAGGAACATTGTGATAGCCACCCGATCCAGTGAGATAGGATTGTGAGCACACTTCGTTAGTTGGACCACCATCTATCACCTTATTTTACAAAATGATACCTTAAATAAGTATGGACCTTGATTGATGTAATGGACTTATGTATGCATGACTTGTGTGATGTTTGTGTTCCATGGATATGTATGAATGTTTGACTTGTTTTATCTTAAATTTTGTTGATCTAACTTTTTCAATCTTATAAATAGATGCCTATTACCATCAGCACCGTTGAGGAGCTCCAGGTTACCCGTTTTGGTCCCCGTATCATTGAGCTTACCACCTTGCTCGATCTTCCTCTTCCCACCATCACGGTGTACCCACTCACCAAGTTCGAGAGGAAGGACCTTTGGGGCTTCAAGGTGAACCAGCCAGGACGCCTGACTGAGCCTACTACAGAGGCCATCGTCTTCAAGCTGATGCACGACGACAGGGAGAGAGGCATGGAGGTAGTCATGCAGGACCTGATAGGACGTCTGTTAGGCCGTCACTCCCGACAGGTTAGGGGCACTCACTTCCACGTCTTCGGAAGGCGTGATGTTGATGGAGAGTCCATCGACTTTGAGGACGACTCGAGGGACGCGGCAGAGCCGATACGTCTCTACCTCCAGGACTTAGAGACTCTCCTCAGGCACGTGGACACGGACAGGACGAACGTCATGCTTGGCAATGACGAGCTCCAGGTACAGCTTCGCGAGAAGGACAAACTTTTCGCACAGCAGGATGAGATGATCAAGGAAATGGAAACGAAGTTCGAGGCCCAGGACCGCAAGTTCAAGAGTCAGGAGAAACGCGTCCAGGATAGGAACAAGAAGATCCGGGACATGACCGAGGAACTGAAGTCCAAGGATTTCGAGCTTGAGCAGCAGCAGATGGTTATTGAGAGGCTTCGCTCCCAGAAGAGGGCTCTCAAGGCCAAGGTCGATTCCTTGACCACTACGATTGAGGAGAACAAGACCGCGATGGAGAACGCAGGTCTCACCTTCGTCGAGGAGGAGATTGATGCTGATGAGTAGACTTGACTACTCGTTTATCTTTAATTATCATATTTGTTATTGGTGAACTTGTTATTGGACCATCCGACATGTGGATGGCTTGCCACTTGTGTGTTTTATTTCATGAACTTATTATCTGGTTGTTGAACTTTTATTCTTATGTTACATGTTATGTGATTTGCTTGTGATGTATTGTGCATAAAACATCTATGGGTATCTCATTCTTATCTATTTGAACAAACCACATATGCCTCCTCGTCGCGCAAACCCCAATCCCAACAACATCACCCCGGAAATGCAACAAATGATTAATGCGCAAACACAGCTTATGCAAATGATGACAACATTCATCCAAAACCAGAATAACAACAACAACCCCAATAACAACAACAACAACAACAACCCTCCGGGTTTTGATATGCTCACCAGATTTCTGCGATTGAGGCCAGCAAAGTTTTCGGGGACAACTGATCCCATGGTGGCCAATGATTGGCTACGTTCCGTGAACAAGGACTTAGTGACCGTGGGCTGCACGGATGCTGAAAAAGTCAGGTTCGCAGCACATCTGTTGGAAGGACTAGCCGCCACATGGTGGGACAACTTCCAAATTACCACTCCTTTGGATGAGGTAACTTGGGCTATCTTTGAAGATGGCTTTCGCACTGCTCATATCTCATCGGGATTGATGAGCCTGAAAAAGAAAGAGTTTCACAACTTGAAGCAGCGCCACCGCAGCGTGGCTGAGTACATAGAAGAGTTCAACAATCTGGCGCGCTATGCACCAGATGAGGTTGACACGGATGCCAAAAGAAAGGAAAAGTTTCTGGAAGGCTTGAATGATGAGCTGAATCTGCAGCTGTCTGTGGCATATGTTCCAACTTATCAGTCTTTGTGTGACAAGGCTGCTATTTTGGAGAGTAAAATGAAGCAAGTCGAGAGTAGAAAGAGGAAACACTCCGACAAGCACAGCTCGGGATCGTCTCACAAACGATCTCACTATGATGATAGTGGCAGCTCAGGATCCCATAAGCATGGGAAATTCAGCAAGCACCACAACCACAACCGTCATGACAACAAGCATCACCGCATTCATGACAATGACAAGTACAAGAACCACAAGGGTGGACATAAGAGCCACTATGGTGGAAATGGTAGTGGAAGTGGAAGTCAGCCTGCAAAAAAAGACATCAGTCAGGTTGAGTGCTTCAAGTGCAAGAAGCTGGGGCATTATGCTAATGAGTGCCCTGAGAAGAAAGTGGAAGGACCTAACAAGCCCAATCCTTTCCAGAAAGGACAGGTTAACCACATCAATGTGGAGGAGGTCTATGAGGAGCCTGATGCCGTTGCTGGTAAGTTCAGACTCAATTCAATTTCAGCATTTGTACTCTTTGACACTGGTGCATCTCATTCATTCATATCAAAAGCATTTGTTGATAGAAATGGGTTTGCATCTGAAAACATTGGGTGTCCAATAAAAGTTAGTTCTCCGGGTGGAGATATGATAGTAAGCCTTGGATGCCGGGATCTCGTCATAGAGTTTGGAAAGCATAAGTTTCCAGTAAGCCTGATAATCCTGGATTCCCAAGGACTAGATGTAATTTTGGGAATGGATTGGATGGCTAAGTATGAAGGAGTACTAGATTGTGCTAATCGTACTGTTTCACTCACAACCCCAGAAGGAAAAAGAATAAAATTCAAGTCAAACTTTGAATCCAAAGGAAGTAAGGTAAATTCTCTTAAGGGGGTTAGCATGGACAGTGTGCCAATTGTGTGTGAGTATCCGGATGTGTTTCCGGAAGAGTTGCCAGGAATGCCACCGGATAGAGATGTGGAGTTTCTGATAGATTTGGTACCAGGTTCTGGACCAATAGCTAAGAGACCATACAAAATGTCAGTTGATGAACTGAAAGAGCTCAAGAAGCAACTAGGAGAACAGTTGCAGAAAGGATTTATCCAGCCAAGTTCTTCATCATGGGGAGCCCCAGTTTTGTTTGTGGAGAAGAAGGATAGAAGCCAAAGGTTATGCATTGACTACCGTTCTCTCAACGAGGTAACCATCAAGAACAAATATCCTTTGCCAAGAATCAACGACTTGTTTGATCAGCTAGAAGGAGCATGTGTGTTCTCGAAGATTGATCTCCGGTCGGGTCATTTTCAACTCAAGATAAGAGAGCAAGACATACCTAAAACAGCATTTACCACAAGGTATGGATTGTATGAGTACACTGTGATGCCTTTTGGTTTAACCAACGCTCCAGCATACTTCATGAATATGATGAACAAGGTGTTCATGGAATTTCTTGACAAGTTTGTGGTCGTTTTTATCGATGACATCTTAGTCTACTCCAAGAGCAAGGAAGAACATGAAAGACACTTACGCTTGATACTTGAAAAGTTAAGAGAACATAAACTTTATGCCAAATTCAGCAAGTGTGAGTTTTGGTTAGAGGAAGTTGGTTTTCTTGGTCATGTTATGACAAAGGATGGTGTGGCAGTTGATCCTGCCAAAGTTTCAGCTGTGACAGAATGGGAATCTCCCAAGAATGTGAAAGAAGTTCGTAGTTTCCTCGGCTTAGCAGGTTACTACAGAAGGTTCATTGAAAACTTCTCGAAGGTTGCTAAGCCAATGACAGAATTGTTAAAGAAGGACAAGAAATTTGCTTGGTCTGAAGGTTGTGAAGTCAGCTTCCAAGAATTGAAGAAGAGACTTGTAACAGCACCAGTTCTATGTCTGCCAGATTTAGAAAAGGATTTCCAAGTATATTGTGATGCGTCTCATCAAGGTTTGGGTGCCGTACTTATGCAAGACGGTAAAGTTGTGGCCTATGCCTCGAGACAACTCAAAACTCATGAAGTAAACTATCCTACTCATGATTTGGAGTTAGCCTCTGTCGTCCATGCACTCAAAACATGGAGACATTACCTTTTGGGAAAGCGATGTGAAGTGTTCACCGATCATAAGAGCTTGAAGTATATCTTCACCCAGAAGGAAATCAATATGAGACAAAGGAGATGGCTAGAACTTATCAAGGATTACGACTTAAGTTTGCAATACCACCCCGGTAAAGCGAATGTAGTAGCAGATGCTCTAAGTCGTAAGACGTTTGTAAATGGCCTTACCAAAGGAGAATTGCCAGATGACTTGTGTAAGCAATTCAAAGAACTCAAATTGGAGATTGTGCCTGAAGGACATCTCATGTCCTTAGATGTTCAACCCACTTTATTGGACAAGATCCGAGAAGCTCAGAAGACTGATAAGGAAATTGAAAAGATTAAGGAAAATATAAGTCTACGGAAAGCTAAGAGTTTCCATATAGACGAACAAGGTACTTTATGGCACGGAAAACGTATATGTGTTCCACAAGACCCGGAGTTGCGGAAACTGATCTTACAAGAAGGTCACAACTCTCCGTATTCTATTCACCCGGGAAACACCAAGATGTACATGGATATGAAAGAAAGATTTTGGTGGAACAATCTCAAAAGAGATATCGCCGAACACATTGCTTTGTGTGATGTGTGTAGTAGAGTGAAAGCGGAGCATCAGAAACCAGCGGGTTTGCTTCAACCACTGCCTATTCCTGAATGGAAGTGGGAAAATATTGGTATGGATTTCATTACCGGATTACCAAGGACCAGGTCAGGGTATGATTCCATATGGGTAGTAGTGGATCGCCTAACTAAAGTGGCTCATTTTATACCCGTGAAGACAACCTATACAAGTGCCAAGTTAGCTAAAATCTACATGAGCAGGATTGTATGCCTTCACGGTGTGCCTAAGAGTATTGTGTCAGATAGAGGAACTCAGTTTACTTCTCACTTTTGGAGACAGCTTCATGAATCCTTAGGAACGAGGTTGGAATTCAGCACTGCTTTTCATCCTCAAACTGATGGACAAACAGAAAGGACTAATCAGATTCTTGAAGACATGTTGAGGGCATGTGCCTTATACTATGGAGCAAGTTGGGATGAAAGTCTGCCCTACGCAGAGTTCTCTTACAACAACAGTTATCAATCTAGTATTGGGATGGCACCATTTGAGTTTCTCTACGGAAGGAAGTGTACCACCCCATTGCTATGGAATGGAGTGGGAGAAAGAAGTTTATTTGGACCTGATCTTATCAAAGACGCCGAAGAGAAAGTCAAATTGGTTAAGGACAGATTGAAGATAGCACAGTCCCGACAGAAAAGCTACGCGGATTCTAAGCGTAGAGAAGTCACCTACGAAGATGGGGATAGAGCTAAGCTAAGCTTGATAGTAGTAGGAATCTTAACTTTAGGAAATTTCTACTAAGGTTTCATCTACTAGGTTTTCCCATAGCATGGTTTATACTTAGCAAAAATTCCATGCAAGTTTTACTTAGAAAAATCACTAATGCATAGTGAAAATAATGGGACAAAAGTATGAAGCATCACTTGCCTTTTTGGTAGAGTATAGGTTCACTCCTTGTCATTGCAACAATCACGCTCTTCAAGTCACTACAATTCAATCAAGCAAGGCACAATCTCAATCTACCAATCAAGCAAAGCATCACATAAAATGATAAAGTCAAAGTAATGCATGCAAACATGCCAAGCTTTGTTTTATTTGAAAAAGTGGTTCCTAATGGGTCATAAACATTTGAAAACACCTAATGGTCATTTTATAAAGTGGCAAAGTCATTTGCAATAGGTTTCACTTTATAAACCCTTTTTAAAACAAGGTATCATTTTATGTGGTGTAAAAATGTTTTCAATAAGGCATTAATCTATAGGATTCACAAAATGTGTTTTCAAACTATAAAAATTGGTGTTTGGGGTCAGAGAGTTTAAAACAAAACATTTCCCAAAGGTTTTCTTCCAAAACCATTTTTAATAAATAAACCATATTTTTATTTGACTAGAATTGGTTTTAAATCCAAGATTCATTCTTTTGCATCACCAAATATATTTTTGAAACCACAAAGTGTTTCCTATGGTCAGTAGGTTCAAAATACACCATTTGCCAAAGATTTTATCCCCAAAATCTTTTTAGAATAATTTTCACATCCTAAACAAGCATACATATGTTTCTGCAAAAACAAACATTTTACCAGAAGCTTTTTACTAAACAAAGTGCATGTTTGGATAGGGCTTGTTTTTCTGAATCCATTGATATAAAATTTGCAAAATTTGTACGTGTGGTTTGAAAGTTATGAAATTTACAAAATTGAATCTCTAATAGAACATAATTTCTGTTTTAAATCAACTCTGGCCACGTGGTGAGTTCTGATTCGTCCATACCGTTTCGCTCAGATCGGCTACGGGGTGCGTTGGATCTAAGTGGGACTGGACGGTGCAGATTAGCTCGTACCTCTTCGCTTAAATGGTTCTGTCTACGCCACAGGATGAGGATCCAACGGCCCACGTGTGTTTGACCAAAGGCTGGCGGCGGCGCGGTCAGATGGTGGCGGTGCTGGTGAAACAGGAAGCAAGAGAGGATGGGAAGATGCTCACCGCGTTCGCAACGTCATGGGGAAGCTCAAGGAGGTTGTCGTTGCTGAAGGGGCGCACGGAGGTGAGGATAATGGCTCGCCGGAGTTGCGTCTGACGACGGCCATGTTCTGTCGTCGTCGAGGGCGGTGCTACGGGTCACGAGAGAGCAAACGGAGAGCACGGTTAGATGCGCAAGGTCAAGGCGAAGATGCGTGCGTGAAGGAGAAGGAGAGGCGCGGTCGGAAACTACCTGTGGAGCTCGTCGGAGTTGGAGCGGACGGCGGCGTTGTTCAGTCGAAGACGAAGTCGACGCTGCAGAGCATGCGTGAGCGAGGGAAAGGCACTGGCAGGTGCAGGAGATGATGGCGAGCAAGCTAGTGTGCTCTGGAAGCAGTGGGGCTGGCGGTGGTGGCCGGAATTTGTCAGGGAGTTCGTTGGAGACAGGGGCAGTTCGGAGATGATTCCGAGTAGCCTGGTGGCTCTCTGGTGGCGTTGGTTGGGGGAAAAGGAAGAGGGGAGCATGGCGATTAAGTACGGCATAGCTGCAGGGAGAATTATGGGCGCAGTAACACGAATTGACGCCGAGAATCCGTGGCAGAAACGGCAGCGAGGTGAGGGGGAGGAACGGGTCCGCGGATTGAAGATGCTAACGGGGCAGGTGGGGTCGTCTGGCAGCGAGAGAGAGGAGGGGTGCGATGGGGTCCATCTGTCAGCGGCCTCGTGGGTTCAAATGCGGGTGTGAATCGTTTTCTGCAGGAGAGGGAGGAGCTGGGCTGCTGGGCTTAGTGGGCCAGGTTGGGTTGGGCCGTCCTTGCTCTTTTTTTTCTGTTCTGAATCTTTTTCTTTTTCCATTTCTTTTTCTGTTTTGAAATTCAATCAACCAATTCAAACATTCAAATCAATCAAATTTCTACCACACTTTGTATTGAGTTTTAGTTCTGTTTAACAACACAAAACTAAAGTCCAAAATAAAATAATAATTTTATTCTTTTTAGGATCTATTAATAATTAAATAAAATAAACCTTAATTATTAATTCAAATAGGTTTTGATTTATTTAATAAAATCTCCATTTGAAATCTAAATATTATCAAAACCAAATAAGTAGGTTTTATTTGAAATACAAAATACTTGGAAAACTTGTTTAAAATAATTTAACAAGTTTTGATGTTTTAAATAAAATGGTAAAACCTTTATTTTTAATAACATTGGATATTAATAAATCCTCATTATTTTATTTAAATAAATCTTTACTCTTTTAATCAAAACAAAATATTTTATTTCAAAAACTTGGCCAAGGTTTACTTTGGCTTTATAAAAATAGTCTTTATTTAAATTTCTACCTTTTCATTTGAAAACCAAATCTTTTCATTAAAAGATCCAAAAATAGTAATTTTAAATATTTTTAAGTTTATTGTTTATTTATCTTTTTAAATCCCTTTAGGATTTTATTTGATCAAATAGGTTTGAAGGTTTCCAATTGGAATCAAAAAGTTTCTTCTCACCCTGAAAATCAACAAAGTTTTATTTTATTTACATTACAAGATTTGGAAAATCTTGGGATGTGACAGGCTACCACCCTTAAAATAAATCTCGTCCCGAGATTTGGGAAGGCTAGGGGTTACAAATTGGCTCAAAGCATCTAGGGTACTACCACCCTTAAAATTTTTCCAACTAAATTACATCTTGGCTTACTTGGGATCTTGATGTAACTTTCCTGGACAGAAGTTTGCATAGTGGCCTAGTTCCTTGCATTTGAAACATGTGATAAGGTTGAGGTCTTGAGGTGGCTTCTCTGGACAATATGATGCATAATTTCCTAACTCTTTGCAGTGGTTGCACATCACTTGGCTAATGTCCTACCTCATCTTGGGTTTCACTAGCTTTTGTTTGTCTTCTTGGCTCTTCTTCTTTTCTGGGCATTCACTGGCATAGTGTCCCATCTCTTTGCAATTGTAACATTGCAACTGGCTTTTGTCCTTCTTCTTCTTTTTGGGTCTCTCCAAAGCTAGGAGTTCTTCTAGTTCATGCTCTTCATATCTCACCTTAAAGGTGGGAAATCTTTCTCTCTTCTTGGGGCAGTTACTAGAGATATGACCTTCTTCTTCACAATTAGGGCATTGATCTTCATGCTCCTTGTATATATGATCCTTGTCTCCACAAATATTGCAAGCTTTGGTTCCTTCTAAAATAACATCTTTGTCATCCTTGTTGTCATTTGCTCTTTGGGGAAAGTTTTCTCCCATGTTGATCATTTGAGTAACCAATCCTTGCAACAATTGGGATTGAAGTTTCAAAATCCTTTGTATGGCTGGGTCTAGTCCATTGTTGTTGGCTAAAAGCTGATTTGTCATTTGGCTCAACTGGTTTTGGTTTGCTATAAGTTCTCTCATGTTGTCCTCTTGGTTGTTGTTGGTGTCATCAACCTTGATGTTGGAGTTTCTTGGAGAAGTCATCTGTTTGGATTGGATTGGGATTAGAATAGGCAACAGATTTCTAAGGAAATAATTCTAATCACACACATCATAATTCACTCAAGCAATGTGCAAGCAATCACAAGCCAAACATTTCACTCAAACAACAAAGTTCAAGCACATTTTTAGGCAACAAAATATTTTTGTTACACCACATAAGTTGGTGTGTTTGACTTAACTAAATATGGTGGTCCATCTATATGGTTCACTTGAGATCTTTACATCTTTCTTGGTTGATTCTTCTTGCATGAGATCATGGTTTCCTTGGGAAAACTCTTGGTCACAAATACTTCAAAGGTGTTGATGGCTCCTTCTAAGTTGTGTTTCCTTAGTCTCTAAATCTTGAGCAAGATCTCTTGTCTCACTTGTCCTTAGTGATATCCAAGGTTGAAGTCCTTGGTGAATATGCTGAAGATGTTGAAGTCATTAGAGTTGAAGATGTTGAAGTCATTAGAGTTGATGGAGTCCTTAGCTCATGGTGAAGTCTTTGGCCATGGGGTAGGTTTTTCCATCAAGTTGAAATAGATGAGATGTAGACTCAAAAATCAAAGTGGTTGAGGAAAAGAGTTTACAAGATTGTTTGTAAATAAGTTTTGGAACAAATACAACTCCTATTTTTCTAAGGGGCTTTGGTCCAATCCTAGGTTTACAAATCCTACAGGCAACACAATGCTCTGATACCATCTGTAAGGTCCCTCCTTTGTAAAGGAAAAGGATCCCTGTGATTGCAATGCTAGTCCCTGGATCAATAGCTAGCATCCACAGTTAAGATGTAATATCAAGAAACAAAGGTCATAATACAACTTTATAACCAGGAATAACATAATTTTATTACATCTTACATAGCTCATTTGGCTATTACATTACATTGCAGCAGAATATCTATAAGCATGGGGTCCTTCATCTTCAAAGTGCCACAGGCAAACATGTTGGTTGTAGACTTGTAATCCTAATCAATCAACTTCACTAATATCAAACAAACCTGCAACATAACAAGTTACATCCACAAGGGTCAATACATTTGAATTGTATTGGCAAGTGATACTATGGTAGTATAGTGGAGTCTATCATCTATATGCATTTGGCTAAGTGGAGCTTAGGCTTGCTTTGCTCAAAATAGATTTTCCTTATCATTTGAAAACACTAAGTTTTGCTTGACAAAATAATCTTTCCCAAGGCATCTATCAATCAAAGATTGAAGATCCTTTAACCCTTGTTCAACCACAAGTTTTTAACTTAGAAATTTGGATGATGAGATTCTTGATTGCTTCCATGTCTTGATGCTCAAATTGTCCTTTACCAGGGACATGGCTAAGTACTTAGATTTTACACTCTACAGAGGTGGTGCACTTTCCCGACAAGACTTGGTTTCACCAAGACAAGATCTTTCAGAAGCCTTTCCTTAGACCAAATGGACGCGCTCCAACCTATCATTCCCACTACCACCAACTGTCCAAATGGCTAAGTTCTAGCAACCTATATGATCCAGGCAGAGCCCATAATGCCAAGTGGTTGCACTTGAAGCTTCTCAACATTTGACATCTCAAATCTCTTTGTTCCTGGGTGGCAATCCACAAGTGTGATACACAAGGTAAACCATAGCCATGGGCGTTGTGTAACCACTCAACCAAAAACCACCAAGCAATTACCATTCCACCCAGGTGATTCATTAACTTAGTTGTTTTATTAAACAAAAACACAAGTTCTCAGACTTAGAAAATTTTCCATAGTATGAATATATATTTGTAAGGGTTCCCAATCTTTAATAAGATAGAGCCCTCTGTGTTTACAATGCTAGTACCTGGATCAATAGCTAGCATCCACAGTTAAGATGTAATATCAAGAAACAAAGGTCATAATATAACTTTATAACCAGGAATAATATAATTTTATTACATCACACATAGCTCATTTGGCTATTTACATTACATTGCAGCGGAATAACTATAAGCATGGGGTCCTTCATCTTCAAGGTGCCACAAGCAGATGTTGGTTGTAGACTTTGTAATCCTAATAAATCAATCTTCACTAAAATCAATCAAACCTGCAACATTACAAGTTACAGCCACAAGGGTCAATACATTTGAATTGTATTGGCAAGTGATTATATGGTAGTATAGTGGATTCTATCATCTATATGCATATGGCTAAGTGGAGTTGAGGCTTGCATTGCTCAAAATAGATTTTTCCTTAACATTTGAAAATACTAAGTTTTTGCTTTGACAAACTCATTTTTCTCAATCAAAGATTGAAGATCCTTTACAAGGCATCTCTCAATCAAAGATTGAAGATTTCAAACAATCCTTGTTCAAACCGCAAAATTTAACTTTAGAAATTTGAATGATGAGATTCTTGATTGCTTCCATGTCTTGATGCTCAAATTGTCCTTTACCAGGGACATGGCTAAGTACTTAGATTTTTACACTCTGCAGAGGTGGTGCACTTTCCCCACAAGACTTGGTTTCCCAAGACAAGATCTTTCAGAAGCCTTCCCTTAGACCAAAATTGACGCGTTCCAACCTATCAAACACTACCACCCACTGTCCATATGGCTAAGTTCTTGCAACCTATATGATCATGGCAGAGCCCATATTGCCAAGTGGTTGCACTTGAAGCTTCTCAACATTTGACATCTCAAATCTCTTTGTGCCTGGGTGGCATACCACAAGTGAGATACACAAGCCAAGTCCATGGCCTTGTGAACCACTCAACCAAAAACCACCAAGCAAGCCCATTCCACCCAGGTGATTCATTAACTTAGTTGTTTTATTAAACAAAACACAAGTCCTCAGACTTAGAATATTTTTCCATAGTGTGAATATATATTCCACCCATGTTTTCTATTAGCTAGGCTAAGCTTGATAGTAGTAGGAGTCTTAACTTAGGAAAAATCCTACTAAGGATTCATCTACTAGGTTTTCCTATAGTAAGGTTTATACTTAGCAAAATCCATGCAAGTTTTACTTAGCAAAATTACTAATGCATAGTGAAAGTAATGGGATAGAAAGTATGAAGCATCACTTGCCTTTTTGGTAGAGGGTATAGGTTCACTCCTTGTCCTTGCAACAATCACACTCTTCAAGTCACTACAAATCAATCAAGCAAGGCACAAACTCAATCTACCAATCAAGCAAAACAACACATAAAATGACCAAGTCAAAGTAATGCATGCAAGCATGCAAAAGATGGTTCTAATTGCAAAAGTGGTCTCCACTAGGTTTCTAAACTTTGTAAAGTCAAAAGTGGTCATTTTACAAAGTGGCAAAGTCATTTGCAAAAGGGTTTTGGTCCATAACCATTTTTAAATCTAATCATTATTTTATGTGGTGAAAATTATTTCTTTATCAAAGCAAAACTTTATGTTTTTCACCAAATGAGTTGCTATTGCAAAACTTGGTGTTTTGGGTCAGTAGGTTTGGTCTAAACCATTTTCCCAAGTTTTTTACTCAACCATTTTCATAACAAAAACCATTATTTTCATTTGGCTAGAAATGACTAAATCAAGTTTTCCATCCTAAACTTTACCAAATCCATTTTCCAAACTATGGGTTGGTTCCTAGGGTCAGTAAGGTCACAACAAACCATTTTGCAAAAGTTTTAACCCTAAATCCAATTTTAAACAATTTTTCTACTCTAAACAAGCTCACAAAATAATCTACAAAAACAAGCAAACTAACAGATACTATTGGCTAAACCAAAGGCATGGTTGGCTAGGTCTTGCTCTCCTGAATCCAACGACATAAAATTTGTAATTTTTGGACGTGTGAATCCAAAGTTACAAGGTTTTGAAGTTTGCAAATAAATCTGATTCAAATCTGTTTTTAGATTTAATACTGGCCACGCGTCGTTGTTTCATTGGTCGACACCGGTTCGGCCGGATCGGCTCTGTGGAACGTTAGATCTAAATGAATCGTGTGGCTCAGAAGGCATAACTCTTCGCGGTTTAAGTGATATATCGTAATCGTTCGATCCAGATCCTACGACTATCATCGTGGTGACCAAATGTGAGCGGCGCCGGCGGTGGCTAGCGGCGGAGCACGGCCAGGCGGTGGCGCTACGACGGTTACAGGAAGCAAAGGGGAAAATGAAGATGCTCACCAGGTTCAGGAGGTCACGGTGAAGCTCGAGGAGGTGTTGGTCGGGCGAGGGGCGTTCTGGTCTTAGCAGGATTGCTCGCCGGAGTGGAGGACGGCGTCGGGTGCGTCAGGTGGTCGTCGTGTGCTGTGCTGTGGTTCACCCCAAGGCATAACGAAAACACAGTTAGATGCGCAGGACCAAGGCAAAGTTGTGTGCGTGAACGAGAGGTGAAGGGGCGGTCTGGTTCACCTGGAAGTCGTCGTCGGAGAAGAACCAGTCGCGGCGGCGTTTAGAAGCTGGTCGTTTCCGACGCTCTGGGGCGCCCGCGGGTAAATGGAAAGTGCCGGGAGATGCTCCTGGGAGTGGGGAAGGTGTGAGCTTGGTCGGGGAGGAGAGGGGCGGCAAGGGGCTGCCGGAATCGGCGTCCGAGCATCGTCGGACAGAGGCGGTGTTCGAGTAAAATTCGACGGCCTGGGGGCGGGATTGGGGGAGGAGACAGAGGGGAACGGAGGAGAAGACGCAGACGCTTAAAAGCGTGCAGTCACGGCGAGGTTTAAGGCGCGGCATCAATGCGAATTGAACGCGCGGATTGAAGGAAGCAACGACATGCGTCGTTAGCGCGAGGAGGAAGAAGGGTGAGCTGGCTGCGTGGGGTCGGTTGGTTAGCGGAGTGAGTGAGGGAAGAAGGGTCCACCGATCAGCGTCTGTTCGGGTTAGTGTTTAGGTAGGAAAACGTTTCGCTGTGGATAGAGGAGCTAGGCTGGCGCGGGGCCTTAGTGGGCTGCTGGGTTGGGTCGGTCTAATCTTTATTTTTTTCTTATTCTGAATCTTTTTCCTTTTTCTAATTCTATTTCCTGTTTTGAATTCCCAAACATTCAAACATCAACCAAAACAATTCAAACAACACCAAACTTTGTAATATTGAAATTAGTTCTGTTAGTAACATGAATCAAAATCCAAATTCAAATTAATAATTTTAATAATAGGGGCTATTATTATTTAATTAAATGGATGTACCAATTATTAAATCCATAGGTTTTGATTTAATTCAAAGCTCCTCTTGAGAACTAAATAATTTTAAACCATTCAGTAGGTTGTATTTGAAAATAAGGAATATTTGGAAATCTTGTTTAAAATAAAATAAAATAACCTTTTATTTTAGGGTCCATTAATAATTAAATTCAATAGACCTTCATTATTAAATCAATTAGGATTTATTTTATTTAAAATATTTATTTTGAAATCTAAAATAAAGCCAAAACACTTCAGTAGGTTTTATTTGTGAATATCAAATATTTGGAAAACTTATTTTAAATAATTTAATAAGTTTTGATGTTTCAATTAAATTGGTAAAACCTTTTATTTAAATAAAGTTGGATATTAGATCCTTATTAATTAATTTAAATCAACTTTTGCTATTTGTATTCAAAACAAAATGTTTTAATTCCAAAGCTTGGCCAAGGTTTAATTTGGCTTTATAAAATAATCTTTATTTATGAATCCACCTTTCTTTTGAAAACTAAATCTTTTATAAAAAGATTCCAAAATATTTTATTTTCTTTTATCAAATGTTTACTCTTTTAAATTTCTTTAGGATTTTATTTGATCCAAATTGGTTTGAAGTTCCAATTAAATTCAAAAAGTTTCTTCTGGCCCTGAAAATCAAACAAGGTTTTATTTTATTCATTTATTTTTACATAACAAGATTTGGAAAATCTTGGGATGTGACAATATTCCACCCTTGTTTTCTATTAGCTAAGCTAAGCTTGATATTAGTAGGAATCTTAACTTTAGGAAATTTCTACTAAGGTTTCATCTACTAGGTTTTCCCATAGCATGGTTTATACTTAGCAAAAATTCCATGCAAGTTTTACTTAGAAAAATCACTAATGCATAGTGAAAATAATGGGACAAAAGTATGAAGCATCACTTGCCTTTTTGGTAGAGTATAGGTTCACTCCTTGTCCTTGCAACAATCACGCTCTTCAAGTCACTACAATTCAATCAAGCAAGGCACAATCTCAATCTACCAATCAAGCAAAGCATCACATAAAATGATAAAGTCAAAGTAATGCATGCAAACATGCCAAGCTTTGTTTTATTTGAAAAAGTGGTTCCTAATGGGTCATAAACATTTGAAAACACCTAATGGTCATTTTATAAAGTGGCAAAGTCATTTGCAATAGGTTTCACTTTATAAACCCTTTTTAAAACAAGGTATCATTTTATGTGGTGTAAAAATGTTTTCAATAAGGCATTAATCTATAGGATTCACAAAATGTGTTTTCAAACTATAAAAATTGGTGTTTGGGGTCAGAGAGTTTAAAACAAAACATTTCCCAAAGGTTTTCTTCCAAAACCATTTTTAATAAATAAACCATATTTTTATTTGACTAGAATTGGTTTTAAATCCAAGATTCATTCTTTTGCATCACCAAATATATTTTTGAAACCACAAAGTGTTTCCTATGGTCAGTAGGTTCAAAATACACCATTTGCCAAAGATTTTATCCCCAAAATCTTTTTAGAATAATTTTCACATCCTAAACAAGCATACATATGTTTCTGCAAAAACAAACATTTTACCAGAAGCTTTTTACTAAACAAAGTGCATGGTTGGCTAGGGCTTGTTTTTCTGAATCCATTCATATAAAATTTGCAAAATTTGGACGTGTGGTTTGAAAGTTATGGAATTTACAAAATTGAATCTCTAATAGAACATAATTTCTGTTTTAAATCAACTCTGGCCACGTGGTCAGTTCTGATTCGTCCATACCGTTTCGCTCGGATCGACTACGGGGTGCGTTGGATCTAAGTGGGACTGGACGATGCAGATTAGCTCGTACCTCTTCGCTTAAATGGTTCTGTCTACGCCACAGGATGAGGATCCAACGGCCCACGTGTGTTTGACCAAAGGCTGGCGGCGCAGCGACGGTGGCTGGCGGCGACGCGGTCAGATGGTGGCGGTGCTGGTTAAACAGGAAGCGAGAGAGGATGGGAAGATGCTCACCGCGTTCGCAACATCGTGGGGAAGCTCAAGGAGGTTGTCGTTGCTGAAGGGGCGCACGGAGGTGAGGATAATGGCTCGCCGGAGTTGCGTCTGACGATGGCCACGTTCTGTCGTCGTCGAGGGCGGTGCTACGGGTCACGAGAGAGCAAACGGAGAGCACGGTTAGATGCGCAAGGTCAAGGCGAAGATGCGTGCGTGAAGGAGAAGGAGAGGCGCGGTCGGAAACTACCTGTGGAGCTCGTCGGAGTTGGAGCGGACGGCGGCGTTGTTCAGTCGAAGACGAAGTCGACGCTGCAGAGCATGCGTGAGCGAGGGAAAGGCACTGGCAGGTGCAGGAGATGATGGCGAGCAAGCTAGTGTGCTCTGGAAGCAGTGGGGCTGGCGGTGGTGGCCGGAATTTGTCAGGGAGTTCGTCGGAGACAGGGGCAGTTCGGAGATGATTCCGAGTAGCCTGGTGGCTCTCTGGTGGCGTTGGTTGGGGGAAAAGGAAGAGGGGAGCATGGCGATTAAGTACGGTATAGCTACAGGGAGAATTATGGGCGCAGTAACACGAATTGACGCCGAGAATCCGTGGCAGAAACGGCAGCGAGGTGAGGGGGAGGAACGGGTCCGCGGATTGAAGACGCTGACGGGGCAGGTGGGGTCGTCTGGCAGCGAGAGAGAGGAGGGGTGCGATGGGGTCCATCTGTCAGCGGCCTCGTGGGTTCAAATGCGGGTGTGAATCGTTTTCTGCAGGAGAGGGAGGAGCTGGGCTGCTGGGCTTAGTGGGCCAGGTTGGGTTGGGCCGTCCTTGCTCATTTTTTTTTCTGTTCTGAATCTTTTTCTTTTTCCATTTCTTTTTCTGTTTTGAAATTCAATCAACCAATTCAAACATTCAAATCAATCAAATTTCTACCACACTTTGTATTGAGTTTTATTTTTGTTTAACAACACAAAACTAAAGTCCAAAATAAAATAATAATTTTATTCTTTTTAGGATCTATTTAATAATTAAATAAAATAGACCTTAATTATTAATTCAAATAGGTTTTGATTTATTTAATAAAATCTCCATTTGAAATCTAAATATTATCAAAACCAAATAAGTAGGTTTTATTTGAAATACAAAATACTTGGAAAACTTGTTTAAAATAATTTAACAAGTTTTGATGTTTTAAATAAAATGGTAAAACCTTTATTTTTAATAACATTGGATATTAATAAATCCTCATTATTTTATTTAAATAAATCTTTACTCTTTTAATCAAAACAAAATATTTTATTTCAAAAACTTGGCCAAGGTTTACTTTGGCTTTATAAAAATAGTCTTTATTTAAATTTCTACCTTTTCATTTGAAAACCAAATCTTTTTATTAAAAGATCCAAAAATAGTAATTTTAAATATTTTTAAGTTTATTGTTTATTTATCTTTTTAAATCCCTTTAGGATTTTATTGATCAAATAGGTTTGAAGGTTTCCAATTGGAATCAAAAAGTTTCTTC
Organism: Avena sativa; assembly: GCA_916181665.1. Taxonomy (NCBI): domain Eukaryota; kingdom Viridiplantae; phylum Streptophyta; class Magnoliopsida; order Poales; family Poaceae; genus Avena; species Avena sativa. The sequence continues at coordinate 436,118,199 of OV702280.1, forward strand.
TCACCCTGAAAATCAACAAAGTTTTATTTTATTCATACATTACAAGATTTGGAAAATCTTGGGATGTGACAGGCTACCACCCTTAAAATAAATCTCGTCCCGAGATTTGGGAAGGCTAGGGGTTACAAATTGGCTCAAAGCATCTAGGGTACTACCACCCTTAAAAATTTTCCAACTAAATTACATCTTGGCTTACTTGGGATCTTGATGTAACTTTCCTGGACAGAAGTTTGCATAGTGGCCTAGTTCCTTGCATTTGAAACATGTGATAAGGTTGAGGTCTTGAGGTGGCTTCTCTGGACAATATGATGCATAATTTCCTAACTCTTTGCAGTGGTTGCACATCACTTGGCTAATGTCCTACCACATCTTGGGTTTCACTAGCTTTTGTTTGTCTTCTTGGCTCTTCTTCTTTTCTGGGCATTTACTGGCATAGTGTCCCATCTCTTTGCAATTGTAACATTGCAACTGGCTTTTGTCCTTCTTCTTCTTTTTGGGTCTCTCCAAAGCTAGGAGTTCTTCTAGTTCATGCTCTTCATATCTCACCTTAAAGGTGGGAAATCTTTCTCTCTTCTTGGGGCAGTTACTAGAGATATGACCTTCTTCTTCACAATTAGGGCATTGATCTTCATGCTCCTTGTATATATGATCCTTGTCTCCACAAATATTGCAAGCTTTGGTTCCTTCTAAAATAACATCTTTGTCATCCTTGTTGTCATTTGCTCTTTGGGGAAAGTTTTCTCCCATGTTGATCATTTGAGTAACCAATCCTTGCAACAATTGGGATTGAAGTTTCAAAATCCTTTGTATGGCTGGGTCTAGTCCATTGTTGTTGGCTAAAAGCTGATTTGTCATTTGGCTCAACTGGTTTTGGTTTGCTATAAGTTCTCTCATGTTGTCCTCTTGGTTGTTGTTGGTGTCATAAACCTTGATGTTGGAGTTTCTTGGAGAAGTCATCTGTTTGGATTGGATTGGGATTAGAATAGGCAACAGATTTCTAAGGAAATAATTCTAATCACACACATCACAATTCACTCAAGCAATGTGCAAGCAATCACAAGCCAAACATTTCACTCAAACAACAAAGTTCAAGCACATTTTTAGGCAACAAAATATTTTTGTTACACCACATAAGTTGGTGTGTTTGACGTAACTAAATATGGTGGTCCATCTATATGGTTCACTTGAGATCTTTACATCTTTCTTGGTTGATTCTTCTTGCATGAGATCATGGTTTCCTTGGGAAAACTCTTGGTCACAAATACTTCAAAGGTGTTGATGGCTCCTTCTAAGTTGTGTTTCCTTAGTCTCTAAATCTTGAGCAAGATCTCTTGTCTCACTTGTCCTTAGTGATATCCAAGGTTGAAGTCCTTGGTGAATATGCTGAAGATGTTGAAGTCATTAGAGTTGAAGATGTTGAAGTCATTAGAGTTGATGGAGTCCTTAGCTCATGGTGAAGTCTTTGGCCATGGGGTAGGTTTTTCCATCAAGTTGAAATAGATGAGATGTAGACTCAAAAATCAAAGTGGTTGAGGAAAAGAGTTTACAAGATTGTTTGTAAATAAGTTTTGGAACAAATACAACTCCTATTTTTCTAAGGGGCTTTGGTCCAATCCTAGGTTTACAAATCCTACAGGCAACACAATGCTCTGATACCATCTGTAAGGTCCCTCCTTTGTAAAGGAAAAGGATCCCTGTGATTGCAATGCTAGTCCCTGGATCAATAGCTAGCATCCACAGTTAAGATGTAATATCAAGAAACAAAGGTCATAATACAACTTTATAACCAGGAATAACATAATTTTATTACATCTTACATAGCTCATTTGGCTATTACATTACATTGCAGCAGAATATCTATAAGCATGGGGTCCTTCATCTTCAAAGTGCCACAGGCAAACATGTTGGTTGTAGACTTGTAATCCTAATCAATCAACTTCACTAATATCAAACAAACCTGCAACATAACAAGTTACATCCACAAGGGTCAATACATTTGAATTGTATTGGCAAGTGATACTATGGTAGTATAGTGGAGTCTATCATCTATATGCATTTGGCTAAGTGGAGCTTAGGCTTGCTTTGCTCAAAATAGATTTTCCTTATCATTTGAAAACACTAAGTTTTGCTTGACAAAATAATCTTTCCCAAGGCATCTATCAATCAAAGATTGAAGATCCTTTAACCCTTGTTCAACCACAAGTTTTTAACTTAGAAATTTGGATGATGAGATTCTTTATTGCTTCCATGTCTTGATGCTCAAATTGTCCTTTACCAGGGACATGGCTAAGTACTTAGATTTTACACTCTACAGAGGTGGTGCACTTTCCCGACAAGACTTGGTTTCACCAAGACAAGATCTTTCAGAAGCCTTTCCTTAGACCAAATGGACGCGCTCCAACCTATCATTCCCACTACCACCAACTGTCCAAATGGCTAAGTTCTAGCAACCTATATGATCCAGGCAGAGCCCATAATGCCAAGTGGTTGCACTTGAAGCTTCTCAACATTTGACATCTCAAATCTCTTTGTTCCTGGGTGGCAATCCACAAGTGTGATACACAAGGTAAACCATAGCCATGGGCGTTGTGTAACCACTCAACCAAAAACCACCAAGCAATTACCATTCCACCCAGGTGATTCATTAACTTAGTTGTTTTATTAAACAAAAACACAAGTCCTCAGACTTAGAAAATTTTCCATAGTATGAATATATATTTGTAAGGGTTCCCAATCTTTAATAAGATAGAGCCCTCTGTGTTTACAATGCTAGTACCTGGATCAAAACATAGCCATGGGCCTTGTGTAACCACTCAACCAAAAACCACCAAGCAATTACCATTCCACCCAGGTGATTCATTAACTTAGTTGTTTTATTAAACAAAAACACAAGTCCTCATACTTAGAAATTTTTCCATAGTATGAATATATATTCCACCCTTGTTTTCTATTAGCTAAGCTAAGCTTGATATTAGTAGGAATCTTAACTTTAGGAAATTTCTACTAAGGATTCATCTACTAGGTTTTCCCATAGCATGGTTTATACTTAGCAAAAATTCCATGCAAGTTTTACTTAGAAAAATCACTAATGCATAGTGAAAATAATGGGACAAAAGTATGAAGCATCACTTGCCTTTTTGGTAGAGTATAGGTTCACTCCTTGTCCTTGCAACAATCACGCTCTTCAAGTCACTACAATTCAATCAAGCAAGGCACAATCTCAATCTACCAATCAAGCAAAACATCACATAAAATGATAAAGTCAAAGTAATGCATGCAAACATGCCAAGCTTTGTTTTATTTGAAAAAGTGGTTCCTAATGGATCATAAACATTTGAAAACACCTAATGGTCATTTTATAACGTGGCAAAGTCATTTGCAATAGGTTTCACTTTATAAATCCTTTATGGAATTTTATAAACATAAGAATAATACCTAAAAAATGAATAAAAATCATTTTTAAGGTCTTGAATAATTATATTACACTATAAAAATATTAAATATATTAAAAAAAGTTTTTAATGTTTTAAATTAATAAATCCTTCTCTATTACTTATTTTGGTAAATTCTCTAAAAAGAATTCTTAAGTAAGAAATAATCACAATTTTATATAAAACCTTAAATATTTAATATCTAAGTACTAATTCCAAAACCATAACTCGGATTCATAGTCAAGCTTAAGTATAACTAATAACTTTAAAATATTCTTTTCAAAATCATAAAATTCAAATAGAAAACTCCTTTTAAATAAATATTATATATCACTTATGTATAAAATGGTGAATAATCTTCATCTCTTAACCACTCTTAAAATGATTCTAAACTCTAGCAAATTTATAAGATCATCTAATTATGCTCCCATTAATAAGTTGCATGTTATTTAATTCATCTTTCGCTTAAATTAAAAGGGATCATCCATGATCATATTTATCAAAACCCTAAAACTAGATGATGTTCTAAAACTCACTACATCTTAAGATTCACCACTATTTTTTATAGTTTACTTGGTATAAACAATCATAAACATCTCATTTGAAGTTTATTCATGTTTTTATAGTTAACTTTGGTCAGTTGTACCATCAACTAAAATATGATAACTCCACATCATTCGTAATTAATTCAAACCCTAATGTAAAACTTAATAAACCTCAAGACTGATTGTAGAGGTCTCAACCTAATAAGATAGATTCCTCCTGTGTTTACAATGCTAGTCCCTGGATCAATAGCTAGCATCCACAGTTAAGATGTAATATCAAGAAACAAAGGTCATAATATAACTTTATATCCAGGAATAACATAGTTTTATTACATCTTACATAGCTCATATGGCTATTACATTACATTGCAGCGGAATAACTATAAGCATGGGGTCCTTCATCTTCAAAGTGCCACAGGCAGATGTTGGTTGTAGACTTTGTAATCCTAATCAATCAATCTTCACTAAAATCAATCAAACCTGCAACATACAAGTTATAGCCACAAAGGGTCAATACATTTGAATTGTATTGGCAAGTGATACTATGGTAGTATTGTGGAGTCTATCAACTATATGCATTTGGATGTGTGGAGTTGAGGCTTGCATTGCTCAAAATAGATTTTTTTCCTTAACATTTGAAAATACTAAGTTTTTGTTTTGACAAAATCATTTTTCTCAATCAAAGATTGAAGATCCTTTACAAGGCATCTCCCAATCAAAGATTGAAGATTTCAGACAACCCTTGTTCAATCCACAAGTTTTAACTTTAGAAATTTGAATGATGAGATTCTTGATTGCTTCCATATCTTGATGCTCAAATTGTCCTTTACCAGGGACATGGCTAAGTACTTAGATTTTACACTCTGCAGAGGTGGTGCACTTTCCCCACAAGACTTGGTTTCCCAAGACAAGATCTTTCAGTAGCTTTCCCTTAGACCAATATGGACGCGCTCCAACCTATCAAACACTACCACCCACTGTCCATATGGCTAAGTTCTTGCAACCTATATGATCATGGCAGAGCCCATATTGCCAAGTGGTTGCACTTGAAGCTTCTCAACATTTGACATCTCAAATCCCTTTGTGCCTGGGTGGCATACCACAAGTGAGATACACAATCAAAGTTTTTCCATAGTGTGAATATGTATTCCACCCATGTTTTCTATTAGCTAGGCTAAGCTTGATAGTAGTAGGAATCTTTAACTTATGATAATCCTACTAAGGATTCATCTACTAGGTTTTCCTATAGTAAGGTCTATACTTAGCAAAATCCATGCAAGTTTTACTTAGCAAAATTCACTAATGCATAGAGAAAGTAATGGGACAAAAAGTATGAAGCATCACTTGCCTTTTTGGTAGGGAATGGTGGTTCACTCCTTGATCTTTCTAGTCTCACACTTCACTACAAGTCAAACAAGCAAACACTAATTCAATTTACATTCCAAACCAATAATCACTCAAACAATTTCACACACACAAGACAATGGAAACCAATTCATGCATGGGGGCATGCACAAGATAGTTTTATTTTGCAAAGGGGTCTCTATGGGGTTTCTAAACTTTGTAAGATCCAAATTGGTCATTTTCCAAAGTGGCAAAGTCATTAGCAAGAGGGTTTTGTCCAAAAACTATCTTTAAATCCATTTATCATTTCATGTGGTGAAAAATGTTTTTATTAAGGCAAAAACTCTTAAGTTTTCACCAAATGAGTTGCTATTGCAAAGCTTGGTGTTTTTGGGTCAGTAGGTTTGGTCCAAACTATTTCCTTAAAGTTTTCTTTCCATAAACATTTTTATAACAAAAACCATTCTTTTTATTTGGCTAGAAAATGTTAAGTCAATTAATCTAACCTAAATCTTTCAAAAATCATTTTTAATACCAAGGGTTGGTTCCTAGGGTCAGTAAGGTCACAACAATCCAATTTGCAAAGGTTTTATCCTTAAATTCAATTTTAAACAATTTTTATACTCTAAACAAGCATACAAATGTTTCTGCAATTTCAAACAAGCTAACAGCTACTATTTGCTAAACTAAGGGCATGGTTGTCTAGGGTTTGTTCTCCTGAATCCATTGATATAAAATTTGCCAAATTCGGACGTGTGGATCAAAAGTTATAAGGGTTTGAAAATTACAAACAAATCTGTTTTCAATTTCTGTTTTTAAACAGACAGGTGACACGCGACGTTATCTTACTGGGCGATACCGGTTCGGCCGGATCGGGCGACGCTGGCCGTTGGATTTAATTATCATCGCGCGGCTCAGATCGACGCATACCTCTTCGCTCACTTTCTTTCCTAGTCGCTGGATCAAGATCGGACGGTTGCTGCTGCCTGGCCAAAGACTGGCGGCGCGATGACAACGGCGAGCGGCGGAGCGACCAGTTGGCGGCGGCGCTGGCGAGGCAGGAAGCAAGAAAGGGTAAGAAGATGCTCACCAGGCTCAGGAGGACACGGCGAAGCTCAAGGTATTGCTGGTTCGACGAGGGGCACGCGAAGTTGTGATTAATTGGTCGCCGGAGACTTGGTCGGCGTCAGATGGTTCTGGAGCTCGTCGTGGGTGGAGCTGTGGTTCGCCCCGAGGGAAAACGAGTACACGATTAGACGCAGTCAAGTGTGGCGAATGTAGGAGCATGAACGAGAGAGCACGGGGCGGTCGGTGTTTACCAGGGGACTTCGTCGGAGTGAGGCAGACGCGGCGGCGCGGTCAGATGTTGTTGAAGTCGATGCTCTGGATGCCCGCGGATGAATGATTGGCACGGTAAGATGCGCCAGGATGCGGTGAGCGTGCTCGTGTGTTCGGGGAGGCAGGAGGTGGTGTGGCTCGGCCGTATTCGTCGGTGGAAGCTCGTCGGAGACGGAGCTGTTCGAGGACAAATTGCGACGGCCTGGAGGCGTGCTCGGGGAAGGAGGCAGAGGGGAAACGAAGAGGAGTGACTGGTGATTTAACACGCGTGATCACTGCAGGTTTTACTCGTGGCATTAAAGCGAATTAAGTCTGAGGAATCAAGTCTACAACGGCGAAGTGAGGAGGAAGAACAGTTCGCGGGGTGGGGAAGAAGAGACGTGGCAGTGGGGTCCTCTGGTCAGTGGGAAAAGGAGAGGAAATGGGGTCCAGTGTTCAGTGACTGTGCAGGTTGCTTCTGCGGTAAAGAAAACACTTCGGGGGCGTGGGAACAGGTGGGCTGGACTGGGCTGTTGGGCCAGATTGTTGGGCTGGGTCTTTGCACTATTTTGTTCTGTCTGATTCTTTTTCCTTTTCTATTTCTATTTTCCTGTTTTGAGATTCAAACAACCAAACACATTCAAAATGATTCAAACAATCATCAAGCTTTTAAAATATGAATTTGGTTCTGTTTATCAATAGAAACCAAATTCCAAAAATAAAATTATTTTTTTTATTCTTTTTAAGACCATTCATTAATTAAATAAAAGTGGTTCATTAGGTATTTAATAAAATAGGGTTTGATTTAATTAATAGAGTCTCCATTTGAAATCCAAATATTTTCAAAAACAAATCAGTGGGTTTTATTTGGAAATAAAGAATACTTGGAAATTTGTTTAAAATAAAATACCCTTTTATTTTAGAGTCCATTATTAATACAATATAATAGACTTTCATTATTAAATCAAATAGTATTTGTTTTATTGAGATATTTATTTTGAAATCTAAAAACAAAGCCAAAACACTTTAGTAGGTTTTATTTGTGAATATGAAATATTTGGAAAACTTACTTTAAATACTTTTAATAAGCTTTGAAGTTTCAATTAAATTGGTAAAACCTATTATTAAATAAAGTTGGGTATTAAATCCTTATTAATTTATTTAAATCAACTTTTGCTATTTTAATTCAAAACAAAATGTTTTAAATCCAAAGCTTGGCCAAGGTTTGATTTGGCTTTATATAATGTTCTTTATTTATAAACTTCTATTTCATTTGAAAACAAAATCTTTTATTAAAAGATCTATAGAAGTAGTACCAAAATATTTTATTTTCCTTTATTTAAAATGTTTATCCTTTTAAATCCCTTTAGGATTTTATTTAATTCAAATGGGTTTGAAGTTCCAATTGAGTTCAAAAAGTTTCTTCTGGCTCTGAAAATCAAACAAAGTTTTATTTTATTAATTTATTTTCACATTACAAGATTTGGAAAATCTTGGGATGTGACACTGATTAACCTTAACTAAACACTAGTTTCTTCATATGTTATTCTTTTTGCCACTTCACACAAACAAGTATATAATATTTCCTTTAGCTCTTAACAACTCAACCCAAGGACTTTTTATCCTAGTCACCAGATAACAATTAATCATAATCACATTATTCTATCTGTACTTGTATATTTTGGATTGTTAACACCTAAGTTCCTTATCAATGTCATTGCTTATGAAATAAATTTAAAGATAAATCTAATCTTAAATAAGATACCTAAGATCAACTTATTTATAATGCTAAGGGTTTCACTTTGGGAATTATAAAAGTGCATAGCATTATCTATGCATGATGGCATCTTGTTTCTTTAAACATTAGTCCTTACCGGACCAATGATGCTAATTTCAGATATTGGATCATCTATTGTCTCGAATACCGTGAGTGCATAATCTTGCAATCACAAAAGGCAAGTTCACACTTGCTCATGTCCTTTGATTATTTTTAGTAAAGTATTTTACAAATTCAGTGTGTCATCACCTGAATTTCAAAAGGGTCAGAAAGCACTATTTTTGGTAATAATATGAAATATTGGTTACTGATCCAGGGTGATCAGCTAATCTATTAAACCTGGTAGTTGGAATACCACTACTCAGGAATATATCATCTAGGACTTAACAACCAATATCGCCAGTGATTCTTGCGCCGTATATTACACGTTAACGATGAGATTTGGAATGGGACGAAGAAGTCAGCTGTATCCTTTTCCTCTCGTATGGAGGCAAGACGACCTTAACGTGACGTTGTGATTCCTTGTGCGGATCCAACATATGGGTGGGCACCCTTATGCCCCACACTTTTGGTGTCTAGATTATCTATGGGTGGTTTTTAGTGGTATAGTCCATTTGATATGGAACTTGCCAGGGCATCACCAGTTCATAGAGTCTTCGGGAACTCATCAGTTTTTTAGCCTCCCCGAAAGGGGTCTTAACGAAGGTGAGCCAGCCCCAAAGGATCGTGCAGGCATATGGGGTTGCGGAGAGGGCAATGATTGGCTTGGACCTTAGATTGGGCCTCAAACCATGGAAGTTTGAATGGGAACATACTCCCGGCCGTGCAACAAAGCTTAAGATCTCTCATGGGAAAAGTAACGCACCTCTGCAGAGTGTAAGAAGTGTAACTTGGTACTCCTTGTTTTGGGAAGGAGCTACGAACGCGGCGGGAACTCCATGAAAGTTCTGGTAAACCCGTGAAGGCTGATGGACACAGCTTTTCAGAATAAAAGAAACCTTTGAAGAAATGTTTACAAAAACTTGCATTGCCTACGACCTATGGTCTCCGGCTGTAGATATAGTGCATCAAACACTCCTTTTCTAGTGAACTTGCTGAGTACGCTCGTACTCAACGTTTCTTCTTAACCCTTGCTAGATTCTGAAGCTATTAAGCCAACGTATACATCAAGTTGTACTCCAAGAGTAATCATCAAAAGCTCAAGCTCTTCAATGAAGTCAAGAAAGTCAACATATATAACAACTAAAGTGAAGACGAAGATGTTGATTAGATAGAAATATAATCTCTAGCCATAGAACCTACTTCTGTAGAGTATTGCAATAGAAGCAATGCCAGACCATTAGTTCAAATACTAATCTTATTAGTATGATAGTTTTTGAGTTGTTTATTTCTGATTCTTCTTTGTAAGAAGTTTATTTCTCTCTTTTTAACGTAGAGTGTTCTCTAGATCTTGTGTAAATATTTGAGTTGTAACCTATAGTCATGTCTTTGACCTGTTGTGTTTCTATTGTACCACTCTGAGGGATGTAATACTAGTAAACGGTGTTTCATTGGTGTTATGTCAACGACTATAGTGTACTACATCATGCAGTGGTATGCTGGGTCACCGCACTTCCTAAAACCACCTGAATAAAATGAGAACCTCCATCAGTCATGAGATATCTAGGCACACCAAACCTAGGAAAAATAACATCTTTAAGCATTTTTAAAGAGGTCTTACCATCAGCGCTGTTTGTAGGTATGGCCTCTACCCACTTTGTAACATAGTCAATAGTAACAAGAATATGAGTATACCCTTTTGAAGGAGGAAAATGACCCATAAAGTCAAATCCCTAACAATCAAAAGGTTCAATAACAATAGAATAATTCATAGGGATTTTATTGCGTCTAGAAATGTTACCAACTCTTTTACATTTGTCACATGATAAAATAAACTTCATTGCATCCTTGAAAAGTGTAGGCCAATAAAATCCAGATTGTAATACTTTTTGTGGAGTTCTATCCCCAGCATGATGTCCTCCATAAGCACTGCCATGACATTTTCTCAATATCTCTTGTTGTTCATATTCTGGGACACATCTTCGCATAATACCATCTACTCCTTCTTTATATAAATGTGAGTCATCCCAAAAGTACTACCTTAGATCATAAAAGAATTTCCTTCTTTGCTGAGCTGTAAAGGTTGGAGGCAAATACTTGGAAACAATAAAGTTAGCATAATCAGCATACCAAGTACTCTCATGCGAGCTTACCCATATTGCAGCCAACTGTTCATTTGGAAAACTATCATTAACAAGCATAGGGTCAAAAGAAATGTTTTCCAAACGAGATAAATTATCAGCAATAGGATTTTCAGCACCTTTCCTATCTATAATATGTAGATCAAACTCTTGTAAAAGCAACACCCATCTAATAAGCCTAGGCTTAGCGTCTTTGTTTGACATAAGGTACTTAATTGCAGCATGATCAGTATGAATAGTAAACTTTGAATCAACAATATAGGGTCTAAACTTATCACAGGCAAATATCACAGCTAAGAACTCCTTTTTAGTAGTATCATAATTCTTTTGAGCAGCGTCTAGAGTCTTGGTAGCATAATGAATAACATTCAACATTTTATCAACGCATTGCCCAAGAACAGCACCCACAGCAAAATCACTAGCATCACACATAATTTCAAAAGGTAAATTCCAATTAGGTGGTTAAACAATAGGAGCAGTAGTCAAAGCTTTCTTCAAAGTTTCAAAAGATTCCTTACAATCATCATCAAAAACAAGAGGTACATCTTTTTGAAGAAGATTAGTAAGGGGCTTTGAAATTTTGGAGAAATCTTTAATAAACCTCCTATAGAAACCAGCGTGACCAATGATACTACGAATACCTTTTATATCCCTAGGGCAAGGCATCTTATAAATTGCTTCAATTTTGGCTCTGTCTACTTCAATACCCCTTTCAGAAACTTTGTGTCCAAGAACAATCCCTTCATTAACCATGAAGTGGCATTTCTCCTAATTAAGAACAAGGTTAGTTTCTTCACATCTCTGCAAAACTTTATCAAGGTTGTTCAAACAATTATCAAAAGAAGTTCTATAGACGGAGAAATCGTCCATGGAAACTTCCACAATTTCTTCACAAAATCCATGAAAGATAGCAGACACACATATCTCAAAGGTAGCAGGAGCATTACATAAACCAAAAGGCATACGCCTATAAGCATAAGTTCCATAAGGACAAGTGAAGGTGGTTTTCTCTTGGTCTTGTGCTCTCACAACAATTTGAGAGAACCCAGAATAACCATCAAGAAAACAAAAGTGGGTCTTTTTAGACAACCTTTCTAGCATTTGATCAATAAAGGGAAGAGGATAATGATCTTTCTTAGTAACTTTATTAAACTTTCTAAAATCAATGCACATCCTATACCCAACCACTACTCTTTGATGTATAAGCTCATTATTTTCATTAGGCACAACAGTGATTCCCCCTTTATTTGGGACACAATGAACAGGGCTAACCCATTGACTATCGACAATAGGGTAAATAATACCAGGATCAAGGAGTTTTAATACCTCATTTCTTACCACATCCTTCATCTTAGGATTTAAACGGTGTTGGTGTTCAACAACTGGTTTTGCATTAGGTTCTATATTAATAGCATGCTTACATATAGTAGGAGAAATCCATTTTAAATCATCAAGAGTATATGTCAACACCCGGATTTTTAATCCCAGATGCCTATTATGCCATACATCGCAATCCCAGGATTACCATTTTTGCGAGACATAACAGATTTGGATACCACAGTACATCATCCATTACAAACCATACATAAGGTCTTACACAAATAAGGATCTCATGATCCAGTTCTTAATACAACTCAAGCATCGGAATAGCGTAATAATAAAGGTAGCGTAGGCGAAGCTCCATCTTCGGGGTCACAGGCAATGCTGACAATGTGAGATGATCCTAGTTGTCGTAACCTTCCTGGGGTCCTTCCTCCTGATACTCCTCTTCATAGTCTGGCCACGGGAATAGCCAGGGACAAAGCCAGGAGTACTCTTTAAGTACTCGCAAACTAAAACTAACAAGTGAAGGGGGGGGGGTTGTAATAGGACACTAAGCTCTATGGTTGTTTTGAAAAAAGCCAGATTTACCTCTACTAAGTTCAGAAGCAAGAAAAGCTAGTCGAAATTTTATAACACCTAAGTGGGAACTTGTATTTAATATCACAACTCTGTTATGGTCAAGTCAAAATCTCGATCCATTTCATAAGTAATTTTGAAAACATCTGACGAGGGAACAATATGGCCACTCCAACTGTCCATAACCGCGGACGCGGCTATTCGAATAGTTTGACACTCTGCAGAGATTGTACACTTTCACCACAACATTCGATACATCCGTCAGGAACAAATCCCGAATTCACCATACTCAGTATGCGGATAATCAATCCTAACCTTTCAAATACACGCCCTAGTATAAGCACCTCTCCTGTGAGTTTGGCCTCCCAACCATGACCAACTGTCATCTTGGGTACTGCACAGGTGGACAATCTTCACAAGGTAGCCTCAACTCAAACCTTGGCCGTGAGGGAACTAATACTAAGGTATATAAGTTTCCAGTCAAGCCCTACCCAATCTTCGGGTATTGTGGTTGTACGATAAAATTGGAATGGTATCGCATCCAGACAACCATCAGTTTTATAAAGGGCTAAGGCTCATGCCCTAACATTTTCATCATCAAAATCATTTGGTGTTCGGAAACACATGTCAAAACATCTCAATAGAATGATCCATCATTCCAAGGTTTTCATAACCATTTTCACCAAGTATTCCCATCTAAAGTTGATCAAGTTTTATGCTTAGCACTAGCATCTACAAATGGGAGTGAGTACTAATGAGGGGTGGTAAACTAGTGGAGTTTAGCTAAGTTCAATCTCATGCCTTAGGATGACATCAAGATTATCTAGCTTAGGCCAAAATTTTTATGCTCTTTATGCAACCTTCAACTTTCTTTCTAGAATCTACAATTCACTTAAGTAAGCTCTAAGTAATAGCTTTGATAAAGAAATAAAGTAGAAAGCTTGCAAGTAAAACTAGGATTGGGTATCATCAAATGTGTCTAACCAAGCATGCTTAGTGCATTGCATAGGTTATCTAACTTTCATAATTGCAAGTGTTAGTCTTGCAAGGTTAATAGCTTGCTAAAGTAGAGTATCTTGCAAGTGTTAGCTTGCTCAATCAACTAGTAGTATTAGGCTTGCCTTGTGCAGAACAGTGGTTGAAGTTCTCCTCGGCTTCTTCTTCGTAGTATCCTCCTTCCTCCTCGTATCCTTGGTCGGTACTAGCGTCTATGAATAAATATGAGGTACACAATCACCAAACAATACTTAACTACTTTCAATCATCACACACAAGGATTCTATAGATGATATGGCATCATCACTAATATTACAAGATTAAAGCATTTGTCTTATTTATTTTATTTTTTAGAAAAGTAATTTCTACTCATTGAAAAACTACTTAAGATTTAATATTCTCCAACTCAAACATGGGATCATGTTGACACATGTCATCACCACATATTTCAGTACATGGGAATGTGATTTAAAGTGGTGTCACAATTTAATAAGGTTTAACCTTTTTATTTTAAATAAATAAAGTGACTAGAAATGCCTATGTGGCATTCTTTTATTACTTGGACATTATTTCTGTAAGTAAACCCATATGTTTTTATATATTCTGAAAGGTATGATCAAATGCAATTTTTAAGAGTTGGAATCAACTCAAAATCTATTATGGTTTAAATTTGAAAAATGTTTTAATGCAGAAAAGCTTCTGACTTGTTATTTTTGCCAAGGTTGATCTACAGATCCAAATGATTTGAATCCAACGGGCCTTGGATTAAGCATTTCAATACCTGGATAACAAAATTGGTTTCATTCAATTTGGTTCACTGAATCGAGCTGGGTTGATTTTTGAAACTGGGTATAGAACTAAGTTTGAATATAAATAGAAAAAGCTAAATTCAAATGGTTGGGCTGCGCGGGAAGGGATAATGGGCCGGCCCAGTGTCACTCCGCGGCGCGGGGCGCAACTGACAGGGGGGGTCTACTGGTCAGCGACTCTTAACACGCGAAGCGGTACGTGGCGATGTGGTGCATTGGATTAGAATGAAGATCGACGACTGAGGGTCGTCGTCGACGATGAACTAGTCACCGACGAGCTCGAACCCTAGCGGCTCAGTGGGGGTTGTGGGAGGCTCACCGAGGCTCAGGCGAAGGTCGGCGATGAAGGCGAACGACGAACTTAGGGGTGGTCGCGGCAGCTCCTGGGGTGGACGAAATCGACGGCTCCTCTTCTCCTCTGCAGCGGCGAGCTCCGGCCAAATTCCGGCGATGCGCTGCTCGCTTTGCTCCGGCTACAGGGTGGAACGATCAGTGAGGTGAGGGGAGTGAAGTGGTGTGAAGAATTCGAGCGGGGGAGACCTCTATTTATAGTGGCGAGAGGGGACCGACGGGCGCAAGCTGAGCTCGCCGTGGTCGATGGTACAGAGGGCTATCGGCGTGGGCGACGGTAGGGGCAGTGCTGTGCTCCCTGGCGAAGCTCAACGACGTGGTGGCGAGGCGTGGGGCGGTGCTGATCGGTCGGAACGCTGCGGTGCTCTGCGCGTGCCCGACGGGAGTTTTAATGGCGCACAACACGCGTGGTCCGCGCGGCGGTGAACAGGCGTGTCTGCGGGGTTGCTGGGACGGTGGTGACCACGCGTGCACGCGGCGAGGGCGGCGCGCGGTCTGTGGGTGCTGTTCGAGCGTGGCGCACGGGGCACGCTCTCGACATGGTTGCAGAGAAGGTTGGCATGGTCTAGGCGTGTGGTCCAGGGGCTGGCATCGCTCGCGGCTGGGACAGGGAGTGGCGGTGGGGTGCTAGCTTGCTCCCAGACAAGGTTGACGAGGCTAGTGCTGCTCGTAGCTTGCTGTCGACCATGGGCTGGCAATGGTGCACTCAGCCTGCTCACCATTGATGACAATGGCCAGCTTACAGTAGTGCTAGAGATTAGTTATGGTTGTTAGATGATCTACTAAGGCTAGTGGTGTCCAGAGAGGGAACAAGTTAGGCCCAAAACACTGCTCAACATAGTGTTTTGATTTTGTTTGATTTGTATCTGCAACCTGTTTGATGAAATGGCCGCATGAACTCAAGTTTGAATTTTGAAATTATTTTTGGTGGGTGTGCTAGGCATGTGCTAGTGATACTGTGGATGCTTGGGTTTTGAAAATTGAGCTTGTTTGAGTGGTTTTTTAAAAAGTGGGATCTTCCCATATGAAATAGATTCAATTTTAAACTGCCATTTAAACTATGCATTTGAATGTTTCTGGATGGTCACAAAGTGGGCCTTGGTACTTTGTTATGAGTACTATCAAGGGGTGCAAAGATCTATACATGTTTCTGTTAAGTTCTGAAAGTTAGAGATAGCCAAAGTATGCATGGGAGTTAAATTGGCAAAAGTGACCATTCACTTAATTTGTTTTATTTTGATTTGTTTGTCTTTGGGAAAAGTTTGGGGATTGTTTAGGTGATGTTTATTTCACCTAAGAATCATTTTACAAGCAAAGAAACACATAATTATGGCACTTCAAAAGAATCCACATTTTAATGCACACTCATATGAATGCTTTCATATTTTCATTTTGAAAAGTTTTTTGTTAACCCTAAATTTGGTGATTAGAGTTTGATGATTCTAGTTTAATATTTTTGGGATATTACAAACCTTCCCCCCTTAAACAAAATCTCGTCCTGAGATTTGAAAAAGGACGAAAAAGATTACCTAGGATGATGGGGATATGCCTACTGGGGTATACCCAGCAAGGCGTTTCCGACTGGCCCGAGAGCTGGAGAGTGGGCCTGCAGAACGGCGAGTGGATTGAAGCCCAGCAAGGTACCGAGCGACTGGAAGCTGAAGGCCCAGGCGAGTAGATAGGACCAGTCGGTTTGGGTTAAACGACTATTAAAGCTGTAACCGAATCGGTTGAGATATGTAAACCCTAGGGGAGGTGAGCCTATATAAACCTCCCTAAAGGGTGAGTAGAGATACGTTCCCTCATACACCCAAGCGACTCGCCGCCTAGCCGCCGAGCTCGCCCATTGTAACACCTCCATAATACAATCTAGCAGGAGTAGGTCTTTACCCTCCGGGGGGCCGAACCTGGGTAAAACCCTGTGTCTTTGCCCTCATCTCGCACCGCAGATGGCTGGCCGCCCTTGCCCCTCGTTCTACTACTCGCTGCCGATTGCAGCATCTGTCGTGACCATTCCCACGACAGTGGCGCCCACCGTGGGGCCTGGCCGGTCTGGCCGGTGTTCTGCGGCGAGATCCAATCTGCCCATCAACGAGACGGTCGCCACCGGCCGCATGATAGCGATCGGCGAGATGCTCCAGATCTTGCCGAGCAGCTACGTCCCGGCGGCGCGACCCGTCACGCACAGCGTGATCCTGCCAATCGGCACGATCAGCCTCTTCGTCGGCCTCACCGACGTCATCGTCTCGGAGGACTCGGCTCGCATCCGCGAGTCGCCGCCACGCGATCGGCTCTCCGAGAGCCAGATCCTCACGATCCACCGCCTCGCCTCCGAGTACAACTCGGCCCACAGCAACGTGGCCGGGAATTCAGCGGCCGCAGAAGATGCGACCCTCACCAACGACGCCGACTCGGCGACCCCGACGTCACTCGCCGGATCCATCACTGCGGCCTCGTCCGCGGGCTCCATCGCCCAGGTCTCCAACGCGGGAGACTTCGAGGACCCCTCCATCCTCGGGATCTTCGAATTCGACTCCGGGTCAGAGAACTCCGCCGACCTCCGCGATGGAACCGGCCGCCACGCCGCGGCCTACATGGCCACCGGCGCCGATCCGCCGGAGGATCCTTTCTCCACCCCAATCCCTCCTAACGCCACGGCAACGGAGGTCGAGGAACTCCGCCTGAAACTGGCGGAGGCGGTGCGCAAGGAGCAAGCCGAGCGCGAAAAATTTCGCCTCGAGTAGGTGACGGCGCAGGAGCTGTCTCGCTACCACCAGCAGCGGATCAGGTCACGCCTGAACCCCACCGTTCAAGGGCGTGCCCTGAACTTCGACGACGAAAATGACCCGGCCCGTGTGGCCGAGCGCGCGATCTGCGAGAACGCGCCACCAGGAGGAAGCGCCCGGCCACCGCCAGGATCAACGGCGATGGGCGCCCCACCTCCACCCAACCGCACCCCTCCCAGGGACCAGCCGCGGATAGTAGTCTCCTCACGGGAGCGAGACGCAAACGGCCTCCCACTGTTCTCCACCCCGATGGACAACCTCGTGGCAGGCCGAGCAGCAGCCGACAGCATCACGGCCACCGGCGACGGCGCCCTACAGATCCAATACGTCAGGGCCCTGCTCGCGAAGGCCGTCGAGCAGCAAAAAGCGGGCGCCGACTTGCAAGGTCGAGTATACTCGCGTTCCTCGGGAAGCAGAGCGGCCTCCAGCGGCCGCCCAGCGGCGGCAAACACCCTCAACTGCCCGCCACCAGAGCCACTGCAGCTCCAACACCGACCCACGAACGCGGCACTCTCCACCAACGACCCCAGGCCGACGACCAACTTCGTCGCCGCTAACGGGCAACCCATCGGCGCCCGCACCCACATCATCAACAACCAAAGCTGGCGCGCACGCCAGCCCGACGACTTGCGGCACACCCTAACTAATCGCCGCGACGGCGAGCCCATGGGGTCGCTCAGTCGACTCGGGCCCAAGTGCTTCGGACCAATGATCCGAGGCGAGAAATACCCGCCAAACTTCAAGGCGCCAAAGGAGATAGAAAAATACGACTCCTCGTACGACCCCGCCGTCTGGCTCGACACATACCTCATGGCAATGGGGATCGCGGGTCACACTGACCTACTCGCCGCCCGTTACCTCCCCCTGATGATGGAGGGGACGTGCAGGCAGTGGATCAACACTCTCCCCCAGGACAGTATCGATTCCTGGGAGGAAATGCGCGACGCCTTCGTCAGGCACTTCGAGTGCTCCTACACCCGCGCCACCACTATTGAGGACCTGGAACGGTGCGTCCAGGGACCCCGCGAGTCGACCCGCAACTGGGTCCAACGGTGGCAAGAGCTTTGGTACAACGCGGTCGGCATCCACCCGGACACCGCGATCCATTGCTTCAAGACCTCGTGCCGCTACGAGCCTCTAGTCGCCAAGCTCAAACGACACTCCCGCACACTCGACAACATCCCCGACCTCCTCGAGATCGCCAAACGGTACGCCGAGGAAGATCCAAACCAGGAAACTGACGACGAGTCAGGAGGGCAACGCTGCACGAGCGGCAACGACGGCGGACGCCGAACCGACCTACGCTACAGCGACACTCGCCTCACTGGCAAGCACCACAGTGACGGGCGAGTCGACTTCGTCGCCAACGCCGGGCACGCGCAGCGCGAGCCCAAGAGCTACCACCGCGACGGAGGGCAACGCCGCGATGGCGGCAACTACAAGAACAAGCCAAGGTTCGATCCCGCGGCCCTCCTTAACCAACCATGTGCGTTCCATAGCAGGGAAGGGAAGCCCGCAACGCACACCACCGCCGACTGCCACACCCTCAGGGAAATCGAGAAGGCACGGCAAGCGCGGGAGGACCCCGACAACAACCCGCCAAATGGTGGAAAATTCGGCAAAGTAGCCGGCTCGCTCCACACCTTCATAGGCTTCAACACGAAGCGCGAGAAGAAGGTCATCGCCCGCGCCGTCGCTGTCAATGCGGTGGCCCAAATAGACGTCCCCCAGTTCCTGAACTGGTCGGAACAGCCCATCACCTGGAGCCGGCAAGATCACTCGCCGCGCATCGAGTACCCAGGACGAGTCGCCTTGGTGGTCAAGACCAAGGTTGGCGACTACTGGCTCCCCAAGACACTGATGGACGGCGGTAGTTCCATCAACATCCTCTACCTCGACACCTTCAGGCGGCTGCGGATCCCGCAATCGATGATCGAGACGACCCACACCACGTTCCACGGCATCGTCCCCAGTCGGAAGGCGTACCCGATCGGCAAGGTCACGCTGCCAGTCACTTTCGGCACACCGGCAAACTTCCGCACCGAGCGGATCGTCTTCGAGCTGGTGCCCTTCGACAGCCCTTACCACTGCGTCCTGGGGCGCCAGGCGTTCGCTAAATTCATGGCAGCGCCCCACTACGCGTACAACGCGATGAAGCTCCCCGGGCCGTGCGGCGTCATCACCATCAACGGCGACCCCGACATGGCCGCCGAGTGCAAGGCCAAAGGAGCCGAGCTCGCCGACGCCGTCATCGTGGCAGAGACTAATCACGCCGACGAGCTTGCCAAATACGCGAGCGGGGTCAACAATGACGACCCCACAATACTCAAGAAGCCCAACTCAGAGGGCGCAAACACCTCAACCTTTGAGGCAACGACGCACACTCGCACCGTCGAGCTGGTCCCAGGCGACTCCAGCCAGACGGTGACGATCGGGACAGGCATGAGCCCAGCATAGGAAGGCGCGCTCATCGAGTTCCTCCGTGAGAACAGGGACATCTTCGCATGGAAACCCTCCGACATGCCCGGTGTCCCTAGGGAGCTCGCTGAGCACAAGCTGAACGCCGACCCCAAAGTGCGACCCGTCAAGCAGTCGCTACGGCCCTTCAATGAAGAACGCCGTCGAGCAATCGCCGAGGAAGTGCAGCGTCTATTCGCTGCTGGATTCATCCGGCCAATCAAGTACTCCAAGTGGCTGGCAAACCCAGTCCTGGTCGAGAAGAAAAACCGGACCTGGAGAATGTGTATCGACTACACAAACCTGAACAGCGCCTGCCCAAAGGAGCAGTTCGTCCTCCCGCGGATCGACCAGATAATCGATTCAACCGCGGGTTCGGAGTCGCTATGTTTCCTCGACGCCTACTCTGGGTACAACCAGATCAAAATGGCTGTCGAAGACGAGGAGAAGACGGCGTTCATCACGCCATTCGGAGCCTTCTGCTACACCGCCATGACCTTCGGCCTCAAGAACGCCGGGGCGACCTACCAGCGGTGCATGCAAGAATGCCTCGCAAGCCAAATTGGCCGCAACATCCACGTCTACATCGACGACGTGGTCGTGAAGTCCGCTCGCCAAGGCGACCTACTCGCCGACCTGGCGGAAACCTTCGCCAACCTGGGAAGGTACAAGATAAAGCTCAACCCAGGCAAGTGCACCTTCGGTGTACCCGCCGGACAACTACTGGGATACGTCGTCTCCAAACGAGGGATCGAGGCGAACCCAACAAAGATCGACACGATCGCCCGGCTCGGCAAACCCGAGTGCCTGCGCGACGTCTAGAAGCTGGCCGGGCGAGTAGCGGCTCTCAGTCGCTTCATCCCCCGCCTGGGCGAAAAGGCTATGCCCCTATACCGCCTGATGCGCAAGAACCCCACCTTCCAGTGGGACAAGGAGGCGGACGACGCGCTCCGCGACCTCAAAAAGGTGCTACTCGCCGCACCACTACTCGCCGCCCCCGCCGACAAAGAACCCATGCTGGTTTACGTCGCGGCGTCCGAGCGCGTCGTCAGCACCGTGATGGTCGTCGAACGACCAGAGGAAGGAAAGGAGCGCCCAGTTCAGCGGCCGGTGTACTACATCAGCGAGGTCCTCACCGAGTCGCGCCAGCGGTACCCACAGTACCAAAAGCTAGTATACGCGGTCTTCAGGGCTCAGCGGCGCCTGCCGCACTACTTCCAGGAGCACCCGATCACGGTCGTCTCCTCAGCGCCACTGCAAGACATCATCCGCAATCGCGAGGCGACCGGGCGGGTCTCCAAGTGGGCCGTCGAAATCGGCGTCCACAACATCAAATACGAGCCACGAAAGGCGATTAAGTCGCAGGCGCTGGCAGACTTCATCGCCGACTGGGAGGAGGCCCAGCAGCCAGAGAAGCTGCCGTACCTCCATTACTGGAGCCTGCACTTCGACGGCTCCAAGAACGCGGACGGTGCAGGAGCAGGGATAGTGTTGACTTCACCAAAGGGCGAAAAGCTCCGCTACATCCTCTGCCTCGACTTCACGCCCTGCACCAACAACATGGCTGAATACGAGGCCCTACTCCACGGCATGCGAGCCTCCAAGGAGATGAACGTCAATCGCCTCCGCTGCTACGGAGATTCCGACCTCGTCGCGGGGCAAGTCGCCGGCACCTGCGACACCGTCTCCCCTACCATGGCGGCGTACCGCCAAGCGGTGGACAAGTTGGGCGGCCACTTCACCGGCTACTCTGTCGAGTGGATCGACAGGCGGAAAAACGAGGAGGCCGACGCCCTCTCTCGCATCGGGTCGGCTCGACTCGCACCACCCGCCGGTGTGTTCCTCGACACAATCTCCAAACCATCAGTCTCTCCCCCGAGGGAGATCGACATCGGAGTCCCACTCCAACCAGAGGCAGCCTTGGTCGCACTCGTCACCGAGCCAGACAATTGGACCAAGCCCTACATCGCCTACCTGGAAGCCGGCACCCTGCCAGCAGACGAGACAGACGCTCGAATGATCGCTCGTCGATGCAAGTCCTACACCATCATCGACGGCGAGCTACACAAGCGCAGCGTCACCGGCGTGTTCCAACGCTGCGTCCAACCGGCTGAAGGACGCAAAATCCTCCACGACATTCACTCAGGTGACTGCGGCCACCACGCCGCCGCTCGCTCCCTGGTCGCCAAGGCTATGCGACACGGCTTCTACTGGCCCACCGAACACGCCGACGCTGTCGACATCGTCCAGCGATGCGCCGGGTGCCAGAAGTACGCCAATCAGACGCACGTACCGAGCTCGGCGCTCAAAACAATCCCCATTACCTGGCCATTCGCCGTATGGGGCATGGACATGGTAGGCCCCTTCAAGAAAGCCCCCTCCGGCTACACCCACCTGCTAGTCGCCATCGACAAATTCACTAAGTGGGTGGAGTCCAAGCCAGTCCGGAAATGTGACGGGAAGACCGCCACTAAATTCCTACGCGAGCTCATATATCGCTACGGGTTCCCAAACAGTATCATCACGGACAACGGCACCAACTTCGCCAAGGGAGCCATGGCCGAATTCTGTGAAGAGCACCACATCCGGCTCGACCTCGCGTCAGTCGCCCACCCGGAATCCAACGGCCAGGCGGAACGGGCCAACCAAAGCATCCTCCACGGCCTGAAGCCGCGACTCCAAGTACCACTCGAGCGCACCGCCGGGTGCTGGGTCGAGGAGTTTCCCTCCGTCATCTGGGGAATCCGTACCTCGGTTAACAGATCGACGGGATTCACTCCCTTCTTCATGGTCTACGGCGCCGAAGCAGTCATGCCCACCGACCTCAAACACGACTCGCCGCGAGTCGTCCATTATACGGAGGCTGCAAACGAGCTGGCCCGCCAAGATGGGGTCGACCAGCTCGACGAAGCACGCGACCTCGCTCGGTCACGCACCGCCATCTACCAGCAAGGACTCCGCCGCTACCACAGCCGGCGGGTGAAAGCTCGCACCTTCCAGGAAGGCGACCTGGTGTTACGCCTCATCCAGGACAAGAAGGGCATGCACAAGCTCTCCCCTCCGTGGGAAGGCCCATTCGCTATTGGGCGCGTACTCGGGAACGACGCCTACTACCTCATCAACGTCCGCGGGGACGGCGAGCTCGATGTCAAGCGACCATGGAATGTAAACCTCCTCCGGAAGTTCTACTCCTAGAACCCTACACATGTACTCTCCATTCGCTATGAAATAAAAGAAACGGTTACCGCAAATTGCGCCTACTCTCCATGACTTGTGCCACTCGCACTCGTAATAACAGCGGTATGCTAAAATGCAGAATTCAACCTTTGGTACAGCGATCGGCACGGCTAAGTAGTGCGGTGTAAGAGCACTGAATCACTTCAGGTCTTGCATCGTCCACGAAAAACGCCAACCCGGAGCCCCATTGGAGTCGCCTAGCTCGACTGGTTTTACGAGCCAAGACAACTGCCCTCGCTTCTCACAGCGACCTTGGTCCTCCGCATCCTCGGCATAGCGACTCGAACGGCTAAGTACCACGCTCGGGGACTGAATACCAGTTCGTCGC
The DNA here is from genome assembly GCA_916181665.1 of Avena sativa. NCBI lineage: Eukaryota > Viridiplantae > Streptophyta > Magnoliopsida > Poales > Poaceae > Avena > Avena sativa. Next base: position 436,141,716 of record OV702280.1, read on the forward strand.
GAGCGGTCAGGGAAAACGCCAAGTAAGAGAGCATGCCCAGGACTCGCCACGCGACTGACCCCACGGGCCAGGCAGGAGTGACGCGCTCACACCAACGCGCTAAGTCCTCAACCACCCTCGAGTCGCGCCTAGAACTACCAAGTACCACGCTCGGGGACTCGGCCACCCGACTTCGTTCGCGTACGGGAAAACGATAAAGTACAGAGCACTCAAGGGAGTCGCCTTGCGACTGGCTCTCCGAGCTCGGGCGAGTCGACCAAAGCAACAAAACACATGATAACAACACACACATCATATACGAGGTAAACCCCACAAAAGGGCGGACGCGCTCGGGGACTCGTCCAAAATCAATCCAAAGCACACAAACAAATACCAAAATAGACACGACATCCCATTCAATCGCATATTGCATTGTCTTATGTTACAAAATATGCCCGCGTGGCAGAACTGCTGCTAACGCTTCAAGGCAAACTACCCTACTCTGCAGGCTTCGATGACGACTCGCCAGCATCCCGGCGATTACGGATGAACGCGGTGTACGGGTTTGATGGATACGTCGACAGTTCACCCGCCATCGCCGCGCGAAAAGGCTGCTCGACCTTGAAGTCACGATGCGGCGGCTCGGGGTCGTTCGGCGCGACGACCGTCTCCTGATATGGAAGGAGGTCGCCCATCGCCCAGACACGCTCCGAGTACGTGGCGGCACGCTCTTGCAACTTGAGAACCTCGGACAGCTCCACTGCGCCAGTTGACGATGGGTACCCACTCGTCACATCGCCGATGTCGAAGTCTTCGGGGAAGTGAGCGAGTCCAAGGCTCAGGGCCGTCGATGCTCCACACCGAAACGCCGATCGCGTCATAAATTCAACGACTGCGGGTGCCTTCTCCAAGTACTTCCACACCTCAACGAGGTCGCTGGGAATCACCTCCGTGGGTGATATTTCTTGGAGGTAGGCGCGGATGCAGGTCGCTGACAGCGTCGCCGAGTCGACGAGCATGCTTACGCACTGCCTTGCGTCGAGCGAGCTCGCCTCTTCGTCGCTATCAATGACGCGACCTGCGAAGAAAAAGACAATGATGAGTATGATGGACACCACAAAAACCACAACTATAAGAAAGGGAGGAAGCACTCACCAAGCAGCAGGCGGGCGAGTCCCGTGATGAAGCACTGAAGCGACGTGTGGTCGTCCTGAAGCCTAGCAATAAGGACTTCCGACACCTTGCGATCCTCCTCTGCGGCCGCAATGGCGGCCTTAGCCCGCCCGTCCGCCAAGCTAGCTTCTTCTCTCGCCTCTCGCAGTTCGCGCTCGAGGTCGGCGATCCGTTGTTCAGCGGCACCCAGAGCAGACCGCGCTGCCACCAACTCACCAGCGGGGACAAGCCCCTGGCGAGCTTGATCTGCCTTCGCAGCAATAGCCTGAAGACCTTTGTTCGCCTCCTAGACGATGGCCAGCTCCTTCTCCGCGCGCTGTTTCGCGGCCAATCGGTCCGCCGACTCAAGCTGCAGACCCTGCACATCACCGAAAAAGTCAGTTAAAACGAACTTCATAAGTGCCCACCCGCTGAAATTTAGCGAGTGCGCACTCGGGGACTGGCGTTCAAGAAATTCCTAAGTGCCCACCCGCTGAAATTCAGCGAGTGCGCACTCGGGGACTGGCGTTCAAGAAATTCCTAAGTGCCCACCCGCTGAAATTCAGCGAGTGCGCACTCGGGGACTGGCGATCAAGAAATTCCTAAGTGCCCACCCGCTGAAATTCAGCGAGGGCGCACTCGGGGACTGGCAATCAAGAAATTCCCAAATGCCCACCCGCTGAAATTCAGCGAGTACGCACTCAGGGACTGGATACGAAAATAAAAGACGAGAAATTATAAGAATCAAGCCGCTGCAAAACACCGACCTGATCCTCGGGGACTGGATGTACCTGGATGGCTGCGCCAAGCATGCCGTGGAGTTGGATCGCGTCCACGGACGCGAGTAATGCAGGCGTGTGCCCACGACGCTGGTCGACTTCAGCATCGGCGGTCCCAGGAGCGTGGCTCAAGGGCGCAACCCCACTCGCCGTGGCCGCCTTGGTCACGAAGCGGGGGAAGGTAGCGATGGAGGAACCCGCTCCAAGGGAGGTCGCCTCCGCAGCGGGTTCCTTCGTAGACGCGGCTGCTTCCACCGCGGGCTCGGCCGGCGCGGCCGCCGTATCGTCAGAGATGGTGACGATGTCGTCGCCCTTGGCCTTCTTACTGCCATCCGCTGAGGCGACGACCTCGTCCGCCTTCCTCTTGCGCGAAGGATCCTCCTCGCTAGCGGCGGAGGGCACCTTGGCCACGGTCAGATGGCCCATCCTTTTCACTCCGGTCCTGCGCATTAATCGAATCAACAAAGACAATTGAAATAGTTATGGAAAATAAGGAGGGGTGAGCACACTCACTTGGCGACTGGGATGAAACGTAGCCCCGTACGAAGGCCGACCGGTTTTTCCAGTTCAAGGCCCAGTCGGCGACTGAGCCCCAGGTCCAGGACATCGCGTGCCCAAGACACGAACGGCTTCTTCGTCGTTGAGGCTGCAGCTGGCGCCTCTGGGACATCCTCGGCGGGAGCTTCCTCGTGAGTCGAAGCTGCTGCAGCTGGAGCCTCCTTGCGAGGTGAAGCCGCCGCAGCCGGAGCCTCCCTGCGAGGCGAAGTCGCCGCGGCCGGAGCCTCCCCCAGCCCAGAGACTGGGGCGATTGGTGGAGGCAATGAGGCCAGTGGCACCTCCATAGTCGCCGTGTCCAGCGCGGTTGTCACTGGTGGCGCGCCGTCACCAGTGGGGCTGGGAGCATCGGAGCTGCTCGCCGAGTGTGGCGGTGAGGCCGTCTTCGACGGCTTCGTTTTCTTCAGGGGGGCCCTCGCCTCCCTCTTCTTCTCTTTCTTCTTCGACGGAGTGGCTTGACGGCGCGAGGTGGTCTCTGGGAGCTCGTCGTCATCGTCATGGCGCTCGAGGCTTCTGCTTGCTTCGATCTCGCGCTGACATTGCCCGCGGGTCTTTCGGACCAGCGGGGCGACCTCTTCTTCGGACTCGTCCTCGTCGTCTTCGTTGCCCCTCGCGGGTGGTGATTCGCCTACGTCCTGGGCGGATGGGCCCGGGCTCTCATCATCCGAAGGTGGGAGCCACCCTTCCACCACCTGGAATAGCTGCGATGAATACAAACAGGATCAGGATTACCGCGACTGCATACACTGCGACTGCGAACAAGGTAAAGAAATTACCGTTGGAGCTGGACGCTTCGCGGTGTAGGGGGCGATCCCGGCCTGCGCATCCAGGTACACCGCCTGGGTAATCTTCTTCAATGCTGGGAGGTAATCTTCCAGCCTCCACTCGTCGAGGAAGGCCTTCGTCGAGTCCCCTCGGCCGGTGTATTGGTACATATAGTGGTCGCGCTGGGCGAGTGGAACAAGCCGCCGCCCAAGCCAGCAATTGTACAAATTTATCGTTTGGAGGCCCTTCTTCTTCAGACCACGGATGGTCTAGAGCATCTCGTCAACGACCATCCGCTGGTCGTCGGGGAGCTTGCCGACTTGGAGATGGCGCGGCTCCGAACGACTAGCGGAGTACCACGGGATCGCCGCCTCGCCCTCCGGGGTCGCCTCGGTCACGTAGAACCACGACTTTTTCCAGTCGCTCGCTGCCTTGGCGGGTAGCATCAGGTCAAAGAAGGAGGCTTTGGACTTGAGCTGGAACGTCAAGCCGCCCGCGGCTAGCATTGGGCCGCCTGCCTCCTCGCGGCTGATCCGTCCATGGAACAGATCTTGCCACAAGGGAAAGTAGGGCCGGCAGCCCAAGTAGCATTCGCAGAACGCCACGAAGATGGCGAGCTGCTCGATGTTGTGGGGACCCAGATCTGAAGGCTGGATCCCATAGTAGGTGCAAAAGCGCTGGAAGAACAAGGACGTGGGAAACCCTAGCCCTCGCTCGAGATGACTGGTGAAACAGACGAATTCCCTCTCTCGCGGGTTTGGGGTCGTTTCTCCGGCTGCGGGGATACGCCAACAGCCGGCTCGCAGGATCCCGGCCTCCTCGAAAGAGGCCAGCTGCGCCCTCGTGCACTTGGACCTACCCCATGGTTCGGTGGAAAGGGCCATGGCCGAGAGGTTGGTTGGAGATCGGAGGATTTCGGGTCGATTGGATCGTGGAGCAAAGGAAGGAAAATGCGCGCACTCTGAAGAAGTGGTGGGCAGTTGGCTCTACGATTGCCTGCCATTCCTCTTATATAGCGGGAGTTACCCGCCAAATCAGGAGGCCGTTACCGCGCGATGATTACGCCGAAAGTTACAGTTGGATTACCCCAACGGCTAGTTTGACCACGCCTGACGGTCCAACTCCAGCCACTCGGCTCGCCAGGTCAATCACCATGACCGCGTCCCGCCGACTCGACTTGCCCAAGCCGCGACTTGGTTCACCGGATTTCCTCCTTTATACAGGAGCCCGCCGACGATCCGACTGGATGCCTACTCTGAAGCCGTATACTCCGACTGCCAGCAGCCACTTACGCCCAATCGACGACGGCCTCGGGGACTACTGATGGGGATATGCCTACTGGGGTATACCCAGCAAGGCGTTTCCGACTGGCCCGAGAGCTGGCGAGTGGGCCTGCAGAACGGCGAGTGGATTGAAGCCCAGCAAGGTACCGAGCGACTGGAAGCTGAAGGCCCAGGCGAGTAGATAGGCCTAGTCGGTTTGGGTTAAACGACTATTAAAGCTGTAACCGAATCGGTTGAGATATGTAAACCCTAGGGGAGGTGAGCCTATATAAACCTCCCTAAAGGGTGAGTAGAGATACGTTCCCTCATACACCCAAGCGACTCGCCGCCTAGCCGCCGAGCTCGCCCATTGTAACACCTCCATAATACAATCTAGCAGGAGTAGGTCTTTACCCTCCGGGGGGCCGAACCTGGGTAAAACCCTGTGTCTTTGCCCTCATCTCGCACCGCAGATGGCTGGCCGCCCTTGCCCCTCGTTCTACTACTCGCTGCCGATTGCAGCATATGCCGTGACCATTCCCACGACATAGGATTTGAAGAGATCGGGAAACTCCGTCCTGATATGATCTTCGCGCTCCCAGGTAGCTTCCTCTTCTGTGTGGTTGCTCCACTGAATCTTGAGAAACTTGATGCTTCGGGTTCTGGTAGTTCTGAAAGCTTCTTCCAAAATACGGATGGGTACTTCGAGATAGGTCAGGTCATCGTTGATTTCTATGGTCCGGTGATCAATATTCTTGAACACTTCAGTCTTCTCCGGAACTTCGAGGCACTTGCGAAGTAATGAGATATGGAACACATTGTGCACGGCTGACATCTCTTCGGGTAGTTCCAATTGATACGACACTTCTCCTCGACGGTTCAGAATTTTGAAGGGTCCGATATATCTAGGGGCTAACTTTCCTTTCAGTTGGAAACGCTGCATTCCCTTCAATGGCGACACTTTCATATACACAAAATCTCCTATGTTGAAGGCGAGATCTCGACGTCTCTTGTCGACGTAACTCTTCTGTCTTGACTGGGCTTTCTTGAGGTGCTCACGAATCTTGTGAACCTTCTCTTCTGCTTCTCGTAGGATATCGGGTCCAAAAATCCGACTCTCTCCTACTTCTGACTAGTTCAAAGGGGTGCGACACTTCCTTCCATACATGAATTCAAATTGGGCTATTTGCAAATTAGCTTGATAACTGTTGTTGTATGAAAATTCTGCAAACGGCAGTCAGTCTTCCCACTTAGATCCATATTCTAACACAGAGGCTCTCAGCATATCTTCGAGTATTTGATTTACTCGCTCCGTTTGTCCATCGGTCTGAGGGTGATAAGTGGTGCTGAAATCTAGGCGGGTTCCTAAACCTTCTTGGACTTTCTTCTAGAATCTCAAGGTAAACTGAGTTCCTCGATCTGATACGATGTTCTTCGGGACTCCATGTAAACTGACGATTCTAGCGATGTATAACTCCGCTAGCTTCGAACTCTGATATGTGGTCTTGAGAGGTAAGAAATGGGAGACTTTGGATAATCTGTCCACTATGACCCAGATAGAGTCATTTCCCCTACTAGAAGTAGGCAATCCGGTGATAAAGTCCATTCCAACGGAATCCCATTTCCATTCCAGAATCTGCAATGGTTGCAACAATCCAGCGGGTCTTTGATGTCCTGCCTTGACTCGCTGACATATATCACACTTGGCGATATAGCTTCCGATTTCTCTCTTCATCTTATGCCACCAAAATTGTTCCTTCAAATCTTGATACATCTTCGTTCCTCCGGGTGGATAGAATAAAGAGTATCATGAGCTTCTTTCAGAATAACTTCTTTCAACTCAGAATCTGCTGGTACACAAAGGTGTCCTTTGTACCACAGAACTCCTTCTTCGTCTTTGGTGAATCCGGGTACTTTGCCTGTACCAATACGACGCTTAATTCCATCTATACTAGCATTTCCTTTCTGTGCCTCTTTGATCTGGCTGATCAAAGTGGGTTGAAGTTCTATGCTAACCAAAAATGCTTCACTTACTAATTCCATTCGAAAATCTTCCATCTCTTTGTGCAAGCTTGGTTGCTCCTTCAAAATCATGGAGTTCAAGCGGCACGGCAATCTGCTAAGGGCATCTGCTACCACGTTGGCTTTACCAGGGTGATAGTGAATGTCCAGGTCGTAATCCTTGATTAGCTCAATCCATCTTCTCTCTCTCATATCCAGATCCTTCTGAGTGAATGTATACTTCAGACTCTTGTGATCCGAATAGATTTCACAACGATTTCCCATCAGGTAATGCCTCCATGTCTTCAGGGCTAGAACTACGGCTGCGAGTTCGAGGTCATGGGTTGTATAATTGTAAGATCCCTCCTTGTAAAGGAAAGGATCCCTGTGATTGCAATGATAGTCCCTGGATTAGTGCTAGCATCCACAGTTTTAAGATGAAGTACACAGAAACAAAGGTCATTATTACAAGTCATTCCAGAGATAAACACAGTCTTTTACAAACTCCATGGACATAGGCCTAGTACAATAGTTCAAATATGTAATAAGATAAATAAGTCTTCATCTTCATGTGCCACAGGCAAGCATGTTGAGTGTAGACTCATAACCCCTAATCATCATCAGAATAACCTGCAACATCAAAAGTTACAGCCACAGTGGGTCAATACATTGGAATAGTATTGGCAAGTGATACCTTAGTAGAATATTGGTAGACTAAATACTATATGCATTTTGTCTAAGTGTAGCTTAGGCTTGCTTTGCTCAAAATAGGTTTTACTTATTAGTTGAAAACACTAAGTTTTTCTTTGACAAAAACTTTCCCAAGGAACCACCAATAGACATTGGGGAACCTTCACCCTTGTTCAACCACAAGTTTTTACTTAGAATTTGGGATGAGGATATTCTTGATAGCTTCCATGTCTTGATGCTCAAGTTGTCCAATACCAGGGACATGGCTAAGTACTTAGATTCTTCCATCTGCAGAGGTTGTGCACTTTCCCCACAAGACTTTATTTTCACCAAGACAGGACCTTTCAGAAGCCTTCCCTTAGACCAAATGGACGCGTTCCAACCTATCATCCCACTACCACCAACTGTCCAAATGGCTAAGTTATTGCAACCTATGTGATCTAGGCAGAGCCCATATTGCCAAGTGGCTGCACTAGAAGCTTCTTAACATTTGGCCTCTCAAATCCCTTTGTTCCTGGGTGGCTTTCCACAAGTGAGATACACAAGGTAAGCCATAGAAATGGGCCTTTGTAACCACTCAACATAACCCATTCTTTCCATTCCACCCAAGTGTTTCATTCACTTAGTTGTTTTATTAAGCAAAAACATAGTCCAAAGACTTAGAAATATTTATTCATAGCATGAATATATAACCACCCTTGGTTGCTACTAGCTAGGCTAAGCATGGCATTGATAAGACTTAGAAATATTTCTAGCAATTCTTCAACTACTAGGATTTCCCAAGCATAGCATATAGATCAAAATAACCATGCAAGACTAGCAAAATATTTCTAATGCAAAGTTGAAAAAAAACATAGGAATAAATCATGAAGCACCACTTGCCTTGGTAGTTTGGAGAGTAGCTACAATCCTCACAATCAAAATCACTATTTGCACCAAAATCTACACATAAAATAATAGCACCAAAATCACATACATAATAAATACAAGAAAAAATATATGGATGCATGCATAATGCCATGTGATGATTTTCTACACCAAACAAGACAAGTGCACAGTACTGAATCATAAACAAGTTCAAAACTTGCCAAATAAACTTTATTTGAACATTAAAACATTTTTCAAATAATTATTATACCCAATTTATGCCTACAACTGTTTCTGCAAAAACAACCATTTTAACAGAATCAAAACCTTAAACACATTGCATTAATGGAAAGTATTTTCTCTCCTGATTCCATTGATATAAAATTTGTCAAATTTGGACGTGGGAATCAAAAGTTATGAATTAAACAAGTTTAAACATCTAATAGATCTAATTCAGAAATTTAAAACAAAACTCATGCCACGCGGCGCTTCCTGATTGGAGGGTACCGCTTCGCTCAGGATCACGCTTCCGAACCGTTAGATCTAACTAAAACGCACGGCTCAGATCTCTACTTACCCCTTCGACTATGTTCTATCGTGTTCGTCCGATCTACATCGCACGGCTCTCAGCGACTGACCAACAAGTGGCAGCGCTGGCGGTGGCGACAGGCGGCGGCGCGCTCTGTCTGCAAGCTTGCCGGCGAGCTAGGTCGCCCGGGGAGGTGTGAGGATGCTCACCAGAATCGCCGTGACGAGGAGATGCTCGACGTGTGCTCGGTTGGCGAAGGGGCGCTCGGGGTCGTCGTGGATTGCTTGTCGGAGAAGTCCCTGGCGACGGTGCTCTCGGTTGGCGATGAAGGCGATGCTCTAGGCCACGCTAAGACGAGATAAGGGTGCCGTTAGATGCGTAGGACACTGGGGATCACACGTGTATCAAACAGAGGGAGAGGGGAAGCTGGGGCTTACGGGGAACAGTCGCCGGAGTTTGAGCAGACGGTGGCGGAGCTCAGTCGATGACGTTGTCGAGGCTACAGAGCATGGGCGAGCAAACGGAGGATGTCAGTAGGTGCGCATGAGGATGCAGAATCATCTAGTCCGAACCACATGCAGAGGGGACTGCGGGGCTTACCGGAATTCGACGACGAACTCGTCGGAGCAGAGGGGCGTCTAGAGAGAAATCCGAGCAGCCTGGTGGCTCCGGTGGGGTGTGGTTTGGGGGGAAAAGAGGAGGGCGGCATGGTGCTTAAGTAGGCGAGGATGTGGGCGTGAATTACTCGTGCATTCAACGGAATTGAAGCCGCGGAATTTAAACAGGAAACACCCGGCGTGATTTGGGGAAGAACCAGTCGCTAGGGGTGGAGACGAAGACAGCCGTGTGGGCCACGGTTGTCAGCGAGAGAAAAGGAGAGGAGGTGGGGTCCCTGCGTCAGCGACTCTGTGGGTGTGTTTGTGGGTAAAGGAAAACGCTTCGCGGAGGGAGTTGCTGGGCTAGATGGGTCGACTGGGCTGGGTTGGGCCAGATTGGCTGATTGATTTATTTTTTTCCTCCTTTCACTTTTCTTTTTCTGTTTGATTTTTTAGAAATGGTTTTCAAACTCTAATTCAAACAAGTTTGATTTCAAAACTTCTCTGGGTTTTTGTATAGGGAACTTTGTACTCAAATGTGTGTTAAAAACTTCTGTTTACTCAAACATACTTTGAACACTTGAGAAAATAAAATAAAACCAAGCCTTATGGGATATAAATAATAAGCATAAAAATTGGTTTTATACTCATACTTTGTTTTGAAATCTTTGACCAAGCTTTGGAAATCACTTAAGTTTGAATTCAAAACACTACTGAATACAATCAGTACCTTTCTAAAAAAAGTAGCACTAAGGCTTGAGCATACTTACATAAAATAATGAGCAACATGTGCTCCTGTTTTTGAAATGGTTTTGAAATGGAACCCTAAATGATCATGGATGCATGGATGATATGCATGAGTTTTGAAACATGATTTTAGGGATGTTACAATAATTTTTCTCATGTTGTTTCAGTTGTCGAGATAGATAATATATAACTTTGCCTTCTTGCATTAGCACACATCCGAGACCGATCTTGGATGCGTCACAATACACGTCAAAGGGCTTCGTGATATCCGGCATGATTAAGATTGGGGCTGAAATCAATCTTCTCTTGAGTTCTTGAAAACTCGCTTCACATTTGTCCGTTGTAAGGTCCCTCCTTTTTAAAGGAAAAGGATCCCTGTGATTGCAATGCTAGTACCTGGATCAATAGCTAGCATCCATAGTTAAGATGTAATATCAAGAAACAAAGGTCATAATACAACTTTATAACCAGGAATAACATAATTTTATTACATCTTACATAGCTCATTTGGCTATTACATTACATTGCAGCAGAATATCTATAAGCATGGGGTCCTTCATCTTCAAAGTGCCACAGGCAAACATGTTGGTTGTAGACTTGTAATCCTAATCAATCAACTTCACTAATATCACACAAACCTGCAACATAACAAGTTACAGCCACAAGGGTCAATACATTTGAATTGTATTGGCAAGTGATACTATGGTAGTATAGTGGAGTCTATCATCTATATGCATTTGGCTAAGTGGAGCTTAGGCTTGCTTTGCTCAAAATAGATTTTCCTTATCATTTGAAAACACTAAGTTTTGCTTGACAAAATAATCTTTCCCAAGGCATCTATCAATCAAAGATTGAAGATCCTTTAACCCTTGTTCAACCATAAGTTTTTAACTTAGAAATTTGGATGATGAGATTCTTGATTGCTTCCATGTCTTGATGCTCAAATTGTCCTTTACCAGGGACATGGCTAAGTACTTAGATTTTACACTCTACAGAGGTGGTGCACTTTCCCCACAAGACTTGGTTTCACCAAGACAAGATATTTCAGAAGCCTTTCCTTAGACCAAATGGACGCGCTTCAACCTATCATTCCCACTACCACCAACTGTCCAAATGGCTAAGTTCTAGCAACCTATATGATCCAGGCAGAGCCCATAATGCCAAGTGGTTGCACTTGAAGCTTCTCAACATTTGACATCTAAAATCTCTTTGTTCCTGGGTGGCAATCCACAAGTGTGATACACAAGGTAAACCATAGCCATGGGCCTTGTGTAACCACTCAACCAAAAACCACCAAGCAATTACCATTCCACCCAGGTGATTCATTAACTTAGTTGTTTTATTAAACAAAAACACAAGTCGTCAGACTAAGAAATTTTTCCATAGTATGAATATATATTCTACCCTTGTTTTCTATTAGCTAAGCTAAGCTTGATAGTAGTAGGAATCTTAACTTTAGGAAATTTCTACTAAGGTTTCATCTACTAGGTTTTCCCATAGCATGGTTTATACTTAGCAAAAATTCCATGCAAGTTTTACTTAGAAAAATCACTAATGCATAGTGAAAATAATGGGACAAAAGTATGAAGCATCACTTGCCTTTTTGGTAGAGTATAGGTTCACTCCTTGTCCTTACAACAATCACGCTCTTCAAGTCACTACAATTCAATCAAGCAAGGCACAATCTCAATCTACCAATCAAGCAAAACATCACATAAAATGATAAAGTCAAAGTAATGCATGCAAACATGCCAAGCTTTGTTTTATTTGAAAAAGTGGTTCCTAATGGGTCATAAACATTTGAAAACACCTAATGGTCATTTTATAAAGTGGCAAAGTCATTTGCAATAGGTTTCACTTTATAAACCCTTTTTAAAACAAGGTATCATTTTATGTGGTGTAAAAATGTTTTCAATAAGGCATTAATCTATAGGATTCACAAAATGTGTTTTAAAACTATAAAACTTGGTGTTTGGGGTCAGAGAGTTTAAAACAAAACATTTCCCAAAGGTTTTCTTCCAAAACCATTTTTAATAAATAAACCATATTTTTATTTGACTAGAATTGGTTTTAAATCCAAGATTCATTATTTTGCATCACCAAATATATTTTTGAAACCACAAAGTGTTTCCTATGGTCAGTAGGTTCAAAATACACCATTTGCCAAAGATTTTATCCCCAAAATCTTTTTAGAATAATTTTCACATCCTAAACAAGCATACATATGTTTCTGCAAAAACAAACATTTTACCAGAAGCTTTTTACTAAACAAAGTGCATGGTTGGCTAGGGCTTGTTTTTCTGAATCCATTGATATAAAATTTGCAAAATTTGGACGTGTGGTTTGAAAGTTATGGAATTTACAAAATTGAAAATCTAATAGAACATAATTTCTGTTTTAAATCAACTCTGGCCACGTGGTGAGTTCTGATTCGTCCATACCGTTTCGCTCGGATCGGCTACGGGGTGCGTTGGATCTAAGTGGGATTGGACGGTGCAGATTAGCTCGTACCTCTTCGCTTAAGTGGTTCTGTCTACGCCACAGGATGAGGATCCAACGGCCCACGTGTGTTTGACCAAAGGCTGGCGGCGCAGCGACGGTGGCTGGCGGCGGCGCGGTCAGATGGTGGCGGTGCTGGTGAAACAGGAAGCGAGAGAGGATGGGAATATGCTCACCGCATTCGCAACATCGTGGGGAAGCTCAAGGAGGTTGTCGTTGCTGAAGGGGCGCACGGAGGTGAGGATAATGGCTCGCCGGAGTTGCGTCTGACGACGGCCACGTTCTGTCGTCGTCGAGGGCGGCGCTACGGGTCACGAGAGAGCAAACGGAGAGCACGGTTAGATGCACAAGGTCAAGGCGAAGATGCGTGCGTGAAGGAGAAGGAGAGGCGCGGTTGGAAACTACCTGTGGAGCTCGTCGGAGTTGGAGCGGACGACAGCGTCGTTCAGTCGAAGACGAAGTCGACGCTGCAGAGCATGCGCGAGCGAGGGAAAGGCACTGGCAGGTGCAGGAGATGATGGCGAGCAAGCTAGTGTGCTCTGGAAGCAGTGGGGCTGGCGGTGGTGGCCGGAATTTGTCAGGGAGTTCGTCGGAGGCAGGGGCAGTTCGGAGATGATTCCGAGTAGCCTGGTGGCTCTCTGGTGGCGTTGGTTGGGGGAAAAGGAAGAGGGGAGCATGGCGATTAAGTACGGAATAGCTGCAGGGCGAATTATGGGCGCAGTAACACGAATTGACGCTGAGAATCCGCGGCAGAAATGGCAGCGAGGTGAGGGGGAGGAACGGGTCCGCGGATTGAAGACGCTGACGGGGCAGGTGGGGTCGTCTGGCAGCAAGAGAGAGGAGGGGTGCGATGGGGTCCATCTGTCAGCGGCCTCGTGGGTTCAAATGCGGGTGTGAATCGTTTTCTGCGGGAGAGGGAGGAGCTGGGCTTAGTGGGCCAGGTTGGGTTGGGCCGTCCTTGCTCATTTTTTTTTCTGTTCTGAATCTTTTTCTTTTTCCATTTCTTTTTCTGTTTTGAAATTCAATCAACCAATTCAAACATTCAAATCAATCAAATTTCTACCACACTTTGTATTGAGTTTTAGTTCTGTTTAACAACACAAAACTAAAGTCCAAAATAAAATAATAATTTTATTCTTTTTAGGATCTATTTAATAATTAAATAAAATAGACCTTAATTATTAATTCAAATAGGTTTTGATTTATTTAATAAAATCTCCATTTGAAATCTAAATATTATCAAAACCAAATCAGTAGGTTCTATTTGAAATACAAAATACTTGGAAAACTTGTTTAAAATAATTTAACAAGTTTTGATGTTTTAAATAAAATGGTAAAACCTTTATTTTTAATAACATTGGATATTAATAAATCCTCATTATTTTATTTAAATAAATCTTTACTCTTTTAATCAAAACAAAATATTTTATTTCAAAAACTTGGCCAAGGTTTACTTTGGCTTTATAAAAATAGTCTTTATTTAAATTTCTACCTTTTCATTTGAAAACCAAATCTTTTTATTAAAAGATCCAAAAATAGTAATTTTAAATATTTTTAAGTTTATTGTTTATTTATCTTTTTAAATCCCTTTAGGATTTTATTTGATCAAATAGGTTTGAAGGTTTCCAATTGGAATCAAAAAGTTTCTTCTCACCCTGAAAATCAACAAAGTTTTATTTTATTCATACATTACAAGATTTGGAAAATCTTGGGATGTGACAGGCTACCACCCTTAAAATAAATCTCGTCCCGAGATTTGGGAAGGCTAGGGGTTACAAATTGGCTCAAAGCATCTAGGGTACTACCACCCTTAAAAAATTTCCAACTAAATTACATCTTGGCTTACTTGGGATCTAGATGTAACTTTCCTGGACAGAAGTTTGCATAGTGGCCTAGTTCCTTGCATTTGAAACATGTGATAAGGTTGAGGCCTTGAGGTGGCTTCTCTAGACAATATGATGCATAATTTCCTAACTCTTTGCAGTGGTTGCACATCACTTGGCTAATGTCCTTCCTCATCTTGGGTTTCACTAGCTTGTTTGTCTTCTTGGCTCTTCTTCTTTTCTGGGCATTCACTGGCATAGTGTCCCATCTCTTTGCAATTGTAACATTGCAACTGGCTTTTGTCCTTCTTCTTCTTTTTGGGTCTCTCCAAAGCTAGGAGTTCTTCTAGTTCATGCTCTTCATATCTCACCTTAAAGGTGGGAAATCTTTCTCTCTTCTTGGGGCAGTTACTAGAGATATGACCTTCTTCTTCACAATTAGGGAATTGATCTTCATGCTCCTTGGATATATGATCCTTGTCTCCACAAATATTGCAATCTTTGGTTCCTTCTAAAATAACATCTTTGTCATCCTTGTTGTCATTTGCTATTTGGGGAAAGTTTTCTCCCATATTGATCATTTGAGTAACCAATCCTTGCAACAATTGGGATTGAAGTTTCAAAATCCTTTGTATGGCTGGGTCTAGTCCATTGTTGTTGGCTAAAAGCTGAGTTGTCATTTGGCTCAACTAGTTTTGGTTTGCTATAAGTTCTCTCATGTTGTCCTCTTGGTTGTTGTTGGTGTCATCAACCTTGATGTTGGAGTTTCTTGGAGAAGTCATCTGTTTGGATTGGATTGGGATTAGAATAGGCAACAGATTTATAAGGAAATAATTCTAATCACACACATCACAATTCACTCAAGCAATGTGCAAGCAATCACAAACCAAACATTTCACTCAAACAACAAAGTTCAAGCAATTTTTAGGCAACAAAATATTTTTGTTACACCACATAAGTTGGTGTGTTTGACTTAACTAAATATGGTGGTCCATCTATATGGTTCACTTGAGATCTTTCCATCTTTCTTGGTTGATTCTTCTTGCATGAGATCATGGTTTCCTTGGGAAAACTCTTGGTCACAAATACTTCAAAGGTGTTGATGGCTCCTTCTAAGTTGTGTTTCCTTATTCTCTAAATCTTGAGCAAGATCTCTTGTCTCACTTGTCCTTAGTGATATCCAAGGTTGAAGTCCTTGGTGAATATGCTGAAGATGTTGAAGTCATTAGAGTTGAAGATGTTGAAGTCATTAGAGTTGATGGAGTCCTTAGCTCATGGTGAAGTCTTTGGCCATGTGGTAGGTTTTTCCATCAAGTTGAAATAGATGAGATGTAGACTCAAAAATCAAAGTGGTTGAGGAAAAGAGTTTACAAGATTGTTTGTAAATAAGTTTTGGAACAAATACAACTCCTATTTTTCTAAGGGGTTTTGGTCCAATCCTAGGTTTACAAATCCTACAGGCAACACAATGCTCTGATACCATCTGTAAGGTCCCTCCTTTGTAAAGGAAAAGGATCCCTGTGATTGCAATGCTAGTCCCTGGATCAATAGCTAGCATCCACAGTTAAGATGTAATATCAAGAAACAAAGGTCATAATACAACTTTATAACTAGGAATAACATAATTTTATTACATCTTACATAGCTCATTTGGCTATTACATTACATTGCAGCAGAATATCTATAAGCATGGGGTCCTTCATCTTCAAAGTGCCACAGGCAAACATGTTGGTTGTAGACTTGTAATCCTAATCAATCAACTTCACTAATATCAAACAAACCTGCAACATAACAAGTTACAGCCACAAGGGTCAATACATTTGAATTGTATTGGCAAGTGATACTATGGTAGTATAGTGGAGTCTATCATCTATATGCATTTGGCTAAGTGGAGCTTAGGCTTGCTTTGCTCAAAATAGATTTTCCTTATCATTTGAAAACACTAAGTTTTGCTTGACAAAATAATCTTTCCCAAGGCATCTATCAATCAAAGATTGAAGATCCTTTAACCCTTGTTCAACCACAAGTTTTTAACTTAGAAATTTGGATGATGAGATTCTTGATTGCTTCCATGTCTTGATGCTCAAATTGTTCTTTACCAGGGACATGGCTAAGTACTTAGATTTTACACTCTACAAAGGTGGTGCACTTTCCCCACAAGACTTGGTTTCACCAAGACAAGATCTTTCAGAAGCCTTTCCTTAGACCAAATGGACGCGCTCCAACCTATCATTCCCACTACCACCAACTGTCCAAATGGCTAAGTTCTAGCAACCTATATGATCCAGGCAGAGCCCATAATGCCAAGTGGATGCACTTGAAGCTTCTCAACATTTGACATCTCAAATCTCTTTGTTCCTGGGTGGCAATCCACAAGTGTGATACACAAGGTAAAGCATAGCCATGGGCCTTGTGTAACCACTCAACCAAAAACCACCAAGCAATTACCATTCCACCCAGGTGATTCATTAACTTAGTTGTTTTATTAAACAAAAACACAAGTCGTCAGACTTAGAAATTTTTCCATAGTATGAATATATATTCCACCCTTGTTTTCTATTAGCTAAGCTAAGCTTGATAGTAGTAGGAATCATAACTTTAGGAAATTTCTACTAAGGTTTCATATACTAGGTTTTCCCATAGCATGGTTTATACTTAGCAAAAAATTCCATGCAAGTTTTACTTAGAAAAATCACTAATGCATAGTGAAAATAATGGGACAAAAGTATGAAGCATCACTTGCCTTTTTGGTAGAGTATAGGTTCACTCCTTGTCCTTGCAACAATCACGCTCTCAAGTCACTACAATTCAATCAAGCAAGGCACAATCTCAATCTACCAATCAAGCAAAACATCACATAAAATGATAAAGTCAAAGTAATGCATGCAAACATGCCAAGCTTTGTTTTATTTGAAAAAGTGGTTCCTAATGGGTCATAAACATTTGAAAATACCTAATGGTCATTTTATAAAGTGGCAAAGTCATTTGCAATAGGTTTCACTTTATAAATCCTTTATGGAATTTTATAAACATAAGAATAATACCTAAAAAATGAATAAAAATCATTTTTAAGGTCTTGAATAATTATATTACACTATAAAAATATTAAATATATTAAAAAAAGTTTTTAATGTTTTAAATTAATAAATCCTTCTCTATTACTTATTTTGGTAAATTCTCTAAAAAGAATTCTTAAGTAAGAAATAATCACAATTTTATATAAAACCTTAAATATTTAATATCTAAGTACTAATTCCAAAACCATAACTCGGATTCATAGTCAAGCTTAAGTATAACTAATAACTTTAAAATATTCTTTTCAAAATCTTAAAATTCAAATAGAAAACTCCTTTTAAATAAATATTATATATCACTTATGTATAAAATGGTGAATAATCTTCATCTCTTAACCACTCTTAAAATGATTCTAAACTCTAGCAAATTTATAAGATCATCTAATTATGCTCCCATTAATAAGTTGCATGTTATTTAATTCATCTTTCCCTTAAATTAAAAGGGATCATCCATGATCATATTTATCAAAACCCTAAAACTAGATGATGTTCTAAAACTCACTACATCTTAAGATTCACCTCTATTTTTTATAGTTTACTTGGTATAAGCAATCATAAACATCTCATTTGAAGTTTATTCATGTTTTTATAGTTAACTTTGGCCAGTTGTACCATCAACTAAAATATGATAACTCCACATCATTCATAATTAATTCAAACCCTAATGTAAAACTTAATAAACCTCAAGACTGATTAACCTTAACTAAACACTAGTTTCTTCAAATGTTATTCTTTTTGCCACTTCACATAAACAAGTATATAATAGTTCCTTCAGCTCTTAACAACTCAACCCAAGGACTTTTTATCCTAGTCACCAGATAACAATTAATCATAATCACATTATTCTATCTGTACTTGTATATTTTGGATTGTTAACACCTAAGTTCCTTATCAATGCCATTGCTTATGAAATAAATTTAAAGATAAATCTAATCTTAAAGAAGATACCTAAGATCAACTTATTTATAATGCTAAGGGTTTCACTTTGGGAATTATAAAAGTGCATAGCATTATCTATGCATGATGGCATCTTGTTTCTTTAAACGTTAGTCCTTACCGGACCAATGATGCTAATTTCAGATATTGGATCATCTATTGTCTCGAATACCGTGAGTGCATAATCTTGCAATCACAAAAGGCAAGTTCACACTTGCTCATGTCCTTTGATTATTTTTAGTAAAGTATTTTACAAATTCAGTGTGTCATCACCTGAATTTCAAAAGGGTCAGAAAGCACTATTTTTGGTAATAATATGAACTATTGGTTACTGATCCAGGGTGATCAGCTAATCTATTAAACCTGGTAGTTGGAATACCACTACTCAGGAATATATCATCTAGGACTTAACAACCAATATCGCCAGTGATTCTTGCGCCGTATATTACACGTTAACGATGAGATTTGGAATGGGACGAAGAAGTCAGCTGTATCCTTTTCCTCTCGTATGGAGGCAAGACGACCTTAACGTGACGTTGTGATTCCTTGTGCGGATCCAACATATGGGTGGGCACCCTTATGCCCCACACTTTTGGTGTCTAGATTATCTATGGGTGGTTTTTAGTGGTATAGTCCATTTGATATGGAACTTGCCAGGGCATCACCAGTTCATAGAGTCTTCGGGAACTCATCAGTTTTTTAGCCTGCCCGAAAGGGGTCTTAACGAAGGTGATCCAGCCCCGAAGGATCGTGCAGGCATATGGGGTCGCGGAGAGGGCAATGATTGGCTTGGACCTTAGATTGGGCCTCAAACCATGGAAGTTTGAATGGGAACATACTCCCGGCCGTGCAACAAAGTTTGAATGGGGTCGCGGAGAGGGCAATGATTGGCTTAGTGGGCCAGGTTGGGTTGGGCCGTTCTTGCTCATTTTTTTTTCTGTTCTGAATCTTTTTCCATTTCTTTTTTTGTTTTGAAATTCAATCAACCAATTCAAACATTCAAATCAATCAAATTTCTACCACACTTTGTATTGAGTTTTAGTTCTGTTTAACAACACAAAACTAAAGTCCAAAATAAAATAATAATTTTATTCTTTTTAGGATCTATTTAATAATTAAATAAAATAGACCTTAATTATTAATTCAAATAGGTTTTGATTTATTTAATAAAATCTCCATTTGAAATCTAAATATTATCAAAACCAAATCAGTAGGTTTTATTTGAAATACAAAATACTTGGAAAACTTGTTTAAAATAATTTAACAAGTTTTGATGTTTTAAATAAAATGGTAAAACCTTTATTTTTAATAACATTGGATATTAATAAATCCTCATTATTTTATTTAAATAAATCTTTACTCTTTTAATCAAAACAAAATATTTTATTTCAAAAACTTGGCCAAGGTTTACTTTGGCTTTATAAAAATAGTCTTTATTTAAATTTCTACCTTTTCATTTGAAAACCAAATCTTTTTATTAAAATATCCAAAAATAGTAATTTTAAATATTTTTAAGTTTATTGTTTATTTATCTTTTTAAATCCCTTTAGGATTTTATTTGATCAAATAGGTTTGAAGGTTTCCAATTGGAATCAAAAAGTTTCTTCTCACCCTAAAAATCAACAAAGTTTTATTTTATTCATACATTACAAGATTTGGAAATTTTGGGATGTGACATCCGTCCATTCAAACTTCTTGTCCTTCTTCAGCAATTGGGTCATGGGTCTGGCGATACTCAAGAATCCTTCTATGAACTTGCGGTAATATCCCGCCAATCTGAGAAATGCACGAACATGGGTTTGAGTGGTTGGGGCTTGCTAATCTTCGACATCTTTTACTTTTGCAGGGTCAACAGCAATTCCTCCGGCTGATACAATGTGATCGAGGAATCCTACCTCCTGTAACCAGAATTCACATTTGCTAAACTTGGCATACAACTGATGCTCTCTAAGGGTTCCAAGAATGGTCCTTAGGTGTAGCTCATGTTCTTCTTCTGATTTGGAATAAATTAGAATGTCATCGATGAAAACAATGACAAACTTATCCAGGAAGTCCATAAAAATCTTATTCATGAGATTCATGAAATAAGCAGGGGCATTGGTTAATCCAAAAGACATGACGGTATACTTGTATAATCCATATCTGGTGGTAAAGGCAGTCTTTGGAATATCCTCTGCACGAATCTTGAGTTGATGATAGCCTGTTCTAAGATCAATCTTATAAAACACTTTGGCACTTGTCAACTGATCAAACAAATCTTCTATCTTGGGAAACGGGTACTTGTTCTTGATAGTGACATCATTCAACTTCCGATAATCCGTACACAAACGGTTACCTCCATCCTTCTTGTCCACGAACAAGACAGGTGATCTCCATGGTGACGCACTTGGTTGAATCAAACCAATTTCCAACATGGAATCCAGCTGCTTCTTCAGTTCTGCTAGTTCAGACGGGTTCATACTATAGGGTCTCTGGGCTATGGGTTCGGGGATGAACTACTTCCTCCGCGTGGCATCCGAAGATTGAGATAGATCATGAGAAAAGAGGGAGATTTCTAAGGTTCCGGGACTTTGAAAAGTTTTTAACGTTTGACTCAGATTTTCTAGCAACTTGCTTTTCATTCATTCACTCATAGCACACGATACAAACACACACCACAAAACACGAAAAACAGATGGTTTTAAGAACCATTCTGGAAACTACGATACAGTGGGACCGAATACAACTCACTACGCTAGTGCTTAAGTGCTACTACTCCTCGGAGTCGGTGTAGTCGTCATCCTCATCATCATCGTCGTCATTGATGAAGGCGAAGTCATCCTCATCGGTGAAGAAATCCATAGCCTGATCCTCCAGAAAATCATCATCATCGCTAAGATAGGAGTAGGGGTCTCCACGAAGATCCTCTCCGGCATTCTCTCTTTCTTCCAACTGCATGTCTCTCTCATGGATGGTCTCCTCCAAATCCGAGATACGCTGGCGAAGACGGGCAATGATGTGCTCCTTCTTGTCGAGCTGACGACAGCAAGACTTGCGATCCTTTGCTAGCATGGCGATGGTATGATCGTTCGTCTTGATGATGGCGGACTTGTGGTTGGAGTAGTCATGGCAATTGTCCAATTCCTGTTGACGATCGTACATCATGAAGCTAAGGTGGTCCAACTGAGTCTTCAGCTCGTGGTGGTATGGGGCTTCCAGTGGCTGTCCATTAGCATGCTTAAAGCGGGTACCCTTGATCTGGTTGATACTCTGCCCACACAAACGGGCAAGATCTTCCTGCATGGCCCTGGCAAGTCCATCGAGCCAGTTGTTCTCTCTTAAGGTAAACTGAATTCCCTCGGCAGTGGGAGGTTCAATCTTTCCTCGGAGACTTGCAACAATTTGCCACTGCAGATCTTCTCCTCCTTGATCATTGAGCTGAGCTCCGAAGAACTCGGGGTGCAGACTCTCCAGAAGTTCCGAAAGCTGGTCCAAATCCCGCTCAAAGATAAGGTCTCCTCCATTTCCCAACTGATAAAACTTGCTGTACTTCACGTCCATCTATAAGAATATAGGATGAGTAAGTTAGTAGAGTGATCAAGTGTGTCAAATTTTATGTATTTTGCAAGATTTTTTTGAGGAACATGAATTTTTATGAAAGAATCAAGGTGATAAGAATGGGAATAAGTTTTTGTAAATATTTGCTTCCTTTGGTTTTGAAACTAAGTTTTTGATTCAAACGTCTAGTCTAACTAGGGTCTCCTATGGTCAGGATGGCTCTGATACCAACTTGTCAACACCCGAATTTTAATCCCAGATGCCTGTTATGCCATACATCGTAATCCCAGGATTACCATTTTTGCGAGACATAACAGATTTGGATACCACAGTACATCATCCATTACAAACCATACATAAGGTCTTACACAAATAAGGATCTCATGATCCAGTTCTTAATACAACTCAAGCAGCGGAATAACGTAATAATAAAGGTAGCGTAGGCGAAGCTCCATCTTCGGGGTCACAGGCAATGCTGACAATGGGAGATGATCCTAGTTGTCGTAACCTTCCTGGGGTCCTTCCTCCTGATACTCCTCTTCAAAGTCTGGCCACGGGAATAGCCAGGGACAAAGCCATGAGTACTCTTTAAGTACTCGCAAACTAATACTAACAAGTGAAGGGGGGGGGGGGTTGTAATAGGACACTAAGCTCTATGGTTGTTTTGCAAAAAGCCAGATTTACCTCTACTAAGTTCAGAAGCAAGAAAAGCTAGTCGAAATTTTATAACACCTAAGTGGGAACTTGTATTTCATATCACAACTCTGTTATGGTCAAGTCAAAATCTCGATCCATTTCACAAGTCATTTTGAAAACATCTGACGGGGGAACAGTATGGCCACTCCAACTGTGCATAACCGCGGACGCGGCTATTCGAATAGTTTGACACTCTGCAGAGATTGTACACTTTCACCACAACATTCGATACATCCGTCAGGAACAAATCCTGAATTCACCATACTCAGTATGCCGATAATCAATCCTAACCTTTCAATTACACGCCCTAGTATAAGCACCTCTCCTGTGAGTTTGGCCTCCCAACCATGACCAACTGCCATCTTGGGTACTGCACAGGTGGACAATCTTCACAAGGTAGCCTCAGCTCAAACCTTGGCCGTGAGGGAACTAATACTAAGGTATATAAGTTTCCAGTCAAGCCCTACCCAATCTTCGGGTATTGTGGTTGTACGATAAAATTGGAATGGTATCGCATCCAGACAACCATCAGTTTTATAAAGGTCTAAGGCTCATGCCTTAACATTTTCATCATCAAAATCATCTAGTGTTCGGAAACACATGTCAAAACATCTCAATAGAATGATCCATCATTCCAAGGTTTTCATAACCATTTTCATCAAGTATTCCCATCTAAAGTTGATCAAGTTTTATGCTTAGCACTAGCATCTACAAATGGGAGTGAGTACTAATGAGGGGTGGTAAACTAGTGGAGTTTAGCTAAGTTCAATCTCATGCCTTAGGATGACATCAAGATAATCTAGCTTAGGCCAAATTTTATGCTCTTTATGCAACCTTCAACTTTCTTTATAGAATCTACAATTCACTTAAGTAATCTCTAAGTAATAGCTTTGATAAATAAATAAAGTAGAAAGATTGCAAGTAAAACTAGGATTGGGTATCATCAAATGTGTCTAACCAAGCATGCTTAGTGCATTGCATAGGTTATCTAACTTTCATAATTGCAAGTGTTAGTCTTGCAAGGTTAATAGCTTGCTAAAGTAGAGTATCTTGCAAGTGTTAGCTTGCTCAATCAACTAGTAGTATTAGGCTTGCCTTGTGCAGAGCAGTGGTTGAAGTTCTCCTCGGCTTCTTCTTCATAGTATCCTCCTTCCTCCTCGTATCCTTGGTCGGTAATAGCGTCTATGAATAAATACGAGGTACACAATCACCAAACAATACTTAACTACTTTCAATCATCACACACAAGGATTCTATAGATGATATAGCATCATCACTAATATTACAAGATTAAATCATTTGTCTTATTTATTTTATTTTTTAGAAAAGTAATTTCTACTCATTGAAAAACTACTTAAGATTTAATATTCTCCAACTCAAACATGGGATCATGTTGACACATGTCATCACCACATATTTCAGTACATGGGAATGTGATTTAAAGTGGTGTCACAATTTAATATGGTTTAACATTTTTATTTTAAATAAATAAAGTGACTAGAAATGCCTATGTGGCATTTTTTTATTACTTGGACATTATTTCTGTAAGTAAACCCATATGTTTTTATATATTCTGAAAGGTATGATCAAATCTGATTTTTGTGAGTCGTAATCAACTCAAAAGCTATTATGGTTTAAATTTGAAAAATGTTTGAATGCAGAAAAGCTTCTGACTTGTTATTTTTACCAAGGTTGATCTACAGATCCAAATGATTTGAATCCAATGGGCTTGGATTAAGCATTTCAATACCTTGCTAAAAAAAATTGGTTTCATTCAATTTGGTTCACTGAATCGAGCTGGGTTGATTTTTGAAACTGGGTACAGAACTAAGTTTGAATATAAATAGAAAAAGCTAAATTCAAATGGTTGGGCTGCTTGGGAAGGGATAATGGGCTGGCCCAGTGTCACTCCACGGCGCGGGGCACAACTGACAGGGGGGGGGTCTACTGGTCAGCGACTCTTAACACGCGAAGCGGTACAGGGCGATGTGGTGCATTGGATTAGAATGAAGATCGACGGCTGAGGGTTGTCGTCGACGATGAACTAGTCACCGGCGAGCTCGAACCCTAGCGGCTCAGTGGGGGTCGTGGGAGGCTCACCGGGGCTCAGGCAAAGGTCGGAGATGCGGGCGAACGACGAAGTCGACGACGGCGAACTCAGGGGTGGTCGCGGCAGCTCCTGGGGTGGACGAAATCGACGGCTCCTCTTCTCCTCTGCAGCGGCGAGCTCCGGCCAAATTCCGGCGATGTGCTGCTCGCTTTGCTCCGGCTACGGGGTGGAACGATCAGTGAGGTGAGGGGAGTGAAGTGGTGTGAAGAATTCGAGCGGGGGAGGCCTCTATTTATAGTGGCGAGAGGGGACCGACGGGCGCAAGCTGAGCTCGTCGTGGTCGACGATACAGAGGCCTATCGGCGTGGGCGACGGGGGCGGTGCTGTGCTCCCTGGCGACGCTCAACGACGTGGTGGCGAGGCATGGGGCGGTGCTGATCGGTCGAAATGCTGCGGTGCTCTGCGCGCGCCCGACGGGAGTTTTAATGGCGCACAGTGCGCGTGGTCCAGGGGCTGGCATCGCTCGCGGCTGGGACAGGGAGTGGCGGTGGGGTGATAGCTTGCTCGCAGACAAGGTCGGCGAGGCTAGTGCTGCTCGTAGCTTGCTGTCGACCATGGGGTGGCAATGGTGCACTCGTCCTGCTCACCATTGATGACAATGGCCAGCGTACAGTAGTGCTAGAGATTAGTTATGGTTGTTAGATGATCTACTAAGGCTAGTGGTGTCCAGAGAGGGAACAAGTTAGGCCCAAAACACTGCTCAACATAGTGTTTTGATTTTTTTTGATTTGTATCTGCAACCTGTTTGATGAAATGGCCGCATGAACTCAAGTTTTGAATTTTGAAATTATTTTTGGTGGGTGTGCTAGGCATGTGCTGGTGATACTGTGGATTCTTGGGTTTTGAAAATTGAGCTTGTTTGAGTGGTTTTTGAAAAAGTGGGATCTTCCCATATGAAATAGATTCAATTTTAAACTGTCATTTAAACTATGCATTTGAATGTTTCTGGATGATCACAAAGTGGACCTTCGTACTTTGTTATGAGTACTATCAAGGGGTGCAAAGATCTATACATGTTTCTGTTAAGTTCTGAAAGTTAGAGATAGCCAAAGTAGGCATGGAAGTTAAATTGGCAAAAGTGACCATTCACTTAATTTGTTTGTTTTGATTTGTTTGTCTTTGGGAAAAGTTTGGGGATTGTTTAGATGATGTTTATTTCACCTAAGAATCATTTTATAAGCAAATAAACACATAATTATGGCACTTCAAAAGAATCCACATTTTAATGCACACTCATATGAATGCTTTCATATTTTTAATTTGAAAAGTTTTTTGTTAACCCTAAATTTGGTGATTAGAGTTTGATGATTCTAGTTTAATATTTTTGGGATGTTACAGTATACCCCATAGCTCCTCGATGTTTCTTCAATATTTCCAATAATCTTTCCTCTTCCTTCCCTGAAAGTTTAGAACTAATAATAACAGGATATATTTTCTTATCATCTAGATAAGCATATTTAAGATCATCAGGTAGAGGTTTTAATTCGAAAAAAGGGTCTCCTTTAGGTGGTAGTGTGGTACCCAGATCTTCCACAGGTAGGTTATGCTTAAGTAATTCGGGTTGACGAAGGAAAACCTCGTCAATCTCATTTATTTCCTTAATGAAGACTTCACTTTCATGATCTTCCATAAACTGCTGCAAAGCATTGTTAGGAGCAAGAGAAAAAGAAGAAAGTTGCTCAACCCTGAAATCCTCATTAGGCAATTCATTTTCATAAGGAGTTTTAGCAAATTTGGAAAAATTAAACTCATAAGGCTCTCCATCAAACTTAGTCAAAACTTTTTCCTTCTTACAATCTATGATAGCCCCACAAGTATTCAAGAAGGGTCTACCAAAGATAATAGGACAGGTTTTACTAGCTTCAAAACCAAGTACTAGAAAATCAGCAGGATATTTAATCTTACCACAAAGAACCTCCACATCTCTTACAATGCCAATTGGACAGACTGTCTCTCTATTAGCAAGGTGAGCAACCACATCTATGTCCTCAAGTTCAGAAGGACCAATTTCATGCATAATTTTCATGTAAAGCTCATAAGGAATAGCACTAGAACTAGCACCAATATCACATAAACCATAGTAGCAATGATCACCAATTCTAACAAAAAGCACATGGACACTAGTTTTCCTAAATTTTCTAGGATGAGAGACAATATTAGAAGCATCTTCACAGAAGACAATGTGCTCATCCTCTATATTTTTAGTGACAAGATCTTTCACAAGGGCTACTACAGGTTCAATGTTTATTTTCTCATTAGGTTCCACAGTTTTCTTTGCACTTTTGCTAACCACATTAGCTATGATAGAATGTTCCTTTACCTTAGCAGGAAAAGGGATTTTCTCAACATAAGGTTCAGGCAAAATAGGATCAATAGTAGAAACTTCAATGCTAGCAGGAACATGGGTAACAATATCTTTATAAGGTGCATGGTACTTGTCCCACTTCTTTTTGGGAATTTCAATATAAGAGGCAAAGGCCTTAAAACATTTTGCAAGAACTTGAGAATCAATACCATACTCAGTACTAATATCATGGAAGTCATCAGTTCCCATAAAAGATTTAATGCATTCATAATCATAGTTTATACCTGACTTTCTTCCTTTGCCATTCTCCCATGCTTCAGTGTTCTCTTGAATACGGTCTAGAAGATCCCATTTAGCTTCTTCCTTCATACATGTGAATGATCCAGCACAAGAAGCATCTAGTAAATCTTTATCATGAAGAGAAAGCCTAGCATAAAAGTTATTGATAATAATGTTGTTAGGGAGTCATGAATAGGACATTTAAGCATTAGTAACTTCAATATCCCCCAAGCTTGAGCTGTACTCTCTCCATCATGAGGCCAAAAGTTATATATTTGATTCCTATACTTATGAATCTCACTGGGAGGATAGAATTTAGAGTAAAAGAGAGGTACTATTTCCTCTCAATCCATGGATTGTCCATTCTTCAGCAGCTTATACCATTCTTCAGCTCTTCAGTAAATTCTTATTCACCTGTTCAGTTGTGATACCTGCAAACTTAAACAACCAGCATAGTTCATGGATAAAAAGCAAATGATCACCAGGATGGACAGTTCCATCCCCTAAATAATAATTATCCATAACACGATCAACAATACTTGTAGGTATCTTAAAAGGATCTATCTCAACCGGTGGTGGTTCATCTACTACCCTAACAGTGGTAGTAGTTTTCCCAAACAGGAAACCAAGTGAGTTATCCATTTTGGAAACAAAGTAACAAATAGAAATAAAAAGCAATACTCACAGTAGAAGTTTCCTTTATCAGTTCCACTCTTCAATAGCGCTTCACTCCCCGGCAACGGCGCCAGAAAATAGTCTTGATGACCCACAAGTATAGGGGGTATCGTAGTACTTTCGATAAATAGGAGTGTCGATCCCAACGAGGACCATAAGGTGGTGACTAGTGGTATGGAGCAGAAAATCTCTGTAAATAGTTAGCAAGCGGATTTTTAGGGGTTTTCTGATAAAGCAAAGAAATAAAGTGCAAGTAAATAAAACATCAAATATTGCAGAAAGTGGCCCAATCCTTTCTTAGCAAAGGACAAGCCAGTGGAAATACTGATGAGGACCAAACGTTCTCGAGGACACATGGGAATACTGTCAAGTTCTTTCATTTCGTATAGCTGATTAATCTTCTTTGGTTTTATAAGTGTTGTGTGGGTGAACCTCTGCTAATGTACCGACCTTAGTTGGACTAATACATACTTGTGATTAAACCTCTTGCAAGCATCCACAACTACAAGAAAGCAATTAAGATATAAACCTAAACACAGCCTTAAACTCTGAGATCCTACAGTCCCTGGTGCAATGGTTTCCTAACGGGGGAGGGGGGTCGGGTTTCTGTCACTCCGGCAACCCCACAATTAGTAGCAAAATACATAATGCATTCCCCTAGGCCCATAAATGGTGAAGTATCATGTAGTCTATGTTGACATGACACCACTAGAAGAATAGAACCACAACTTAAATATTAAACCATTGAATAATACCTCAACACAATTCCACTACTAACAACATGACTTCTCCCATGTCCTCAAGAACTAACCGAACTACTCACAAGACATCATATGGATCAAGATCAGAGATGATATAATGATGGATAACAATCTGAACATAAATAATAATTCAATGGTTCCACTCATAAGCATCAACTACAATAGTAATCAACACCGAGAAAGTTTCCCCTAAGAACTATGCAAGATTCAACACAATTGTTACAGCGGGATGGAGTGGAGATGATGGTGCTGGTGGAGATGATGGTGTGGATGATGATGATCCCGATGACGTCTAGCTTGATAATGGTGTTCATGGCGATGATCTTCCCTCTTTGGGAAGGAATTTCCTCGGCAGAAATCTGTCTGCCGGAGAGCTCTTTCTCTCTCGGTGTTTTCCACCCCACAGAGGCGGCGGAATTTTTCTGTGGTCCCTCCCCCTATATTAGGGTTTAGAGGATAAGATATAGGAGAGAGGGTGGATCCATAGGTGGGCCAGGGTGGCCACACCCCCTGTAGGCGCGGCCTATGGTGGCTCGCGCCTAGGGGGGTGGCCCCCTGCGGCCCAACTCCGCCTCCCCTTCTGGCTTCCTTCGTCTTCTGAGAAAATATAATTTTCTGTATTTTTTCTGGTATTTTTCTGATCTTCGCGAAATTGCATCAAAACACCGTTTTTTCCATCAGAATCCTGACTCCGGCAGCTCATCCTCCAAGAATCATCCAACATGCAAAAACAGATGAAAAGACATAAGTAACACCTCTTAATATGAAATATATCAATGAATAGAGGCAAAATATGATATATAATGGTGATGCAAATTGGACGTATCAGTTATCTCCCAAGAAGTATTTTTCTTTAATGCCTTTAAGTTAGGCACAAGAAGCAAGAATCAAGTATTTTCAAATGAAGAAGAATTAACATCAAACCTTGCTTTCAAAGGAGGAGCAAAAGGCAACTTCTCTCTCCTCATAGGGAAGTGTTCAATACCTTTCTTAAATGGAAATTGATATTTAATAGTGCCTTCTTTCATATCAATGATGGCACCAAGAGTTCTAAGAAAAGTTCTTACCAAATTACTAGGACGAGAAGCATTGTATTCAACATCCAAAACATAGAAATCAACAGGGACATAAGCATTGTTAACCATAATAAGAACATCATTAACACTCCCCATGAGTTTCTTTTTAGCATTATCATCAAGTGGGACATCCAAATAGCAATGTTCCAAAGGTGGCAAATCAAGAATTTCATAAAAAATTCTAGGCATAATAGCGACACTAGAACCAAGGTCACATGAAGCTTTGAAATCAGAGTCATTCACTTGCATATTAATGATGGGTTTCCAACTATCTTCTACTTTCATAGGAATAGAAGCTTTGTGTTTCAACTTTTCTTCCTTAATTTTAATAAGAGAATCTGTAATGTGTTTGGTGAAAGCCACATTCATATCACTAGCATTAGAACTTCTAGCAAGCTTTTGTAGGAACATAATCACTTCAGAGATATTGCAAACATCAAGATCAAAATCAAACTTAGCATCGCTGGTAGTAGACTCATTGGGTTTAGGCATTGTGGTAGGAGGAATAGGGACTTATTATGGTTTGGTGGCATCCATATTGGTGGTGGTAATAGTACAAACACTATTGTTTCTAGCAATTTCTATAGGTTTCGCAGCATAGAAAACAAAAAATTTCCTACGATGGGAACTATGTACCAAGATCTATCTACTAGATACAAACAACGGGCGGATGTATATCCGTAGAGAACATACCCTTGAAGACCGACAAAGCTTAACGAGTTCAACTCGTGGTTGATGTAGACGATCTCTTGCCGATCTCAAGATCGAGAGGAAGTCCTAGCGCCACAAAGCAGCAGCGCATCCGTGCTCGCACACACGTACAAGACACCGGGCAACCTCCGCCTCCTCGCTCCAGCGATGCTGCGGAAGCACAACCCTTTCTTGCCGAATAGCCACCGGGAACATGTATCTCGGTAGTCCGAGACCATGGGGGATAAATTCTAGAGGGGGAGAGAGATCCTTCACGAGGAGGTGTGAGAGACAAGTGAGGAGGGGGGATCCTTTTATAGGAGGAGGGGGGAACCCCAAGGGGGTGGCCGGCGCATGGGGGCTGCCCCTTGCCCTCCCCTCTTCATGTGGGTGGACACTCCACTCACAAAATTCCTTTAAATTCCTCCACTCAAAAGTCCACTCAAATTCCCATTAAATTTCCACCAAATTTAATGCAAACTCTCATTAAATAAAACTCTTTTATTTTATTCAGAATTTTGTCAATTACTTTAATGACAAACATTCACAAATAACCCCTTGCTAGAATTCCATTTCACATGCATAACCACTTTATGCAATTTCACCCAAAAACCTATTTCGGTATCTAGTGAAATAAATTCCTGCGCTTGTTTATTATTTCGGCATAAAACATTTGCTCCAACTGGATGCCAGTGTCCCTTAAGTGTGTCACCCTACGGTTCGCGAATAATGCGGACATGATCGAGACCCTTCTCCGATCAATAATCAGTAGCGGGACCTGGATATCCATACTGACTCCCACACATTCAACGATGACTTTTCCTGTGATCGTCGGAACCTTTTACGCTTGTATCTTAATCCCTTTGTTTCACGATATATTACATGTCCAAGATTCGATCATCGGCATCTCCATACCTAGTTTGATCTCGTTACTGACATGCACTCTTTTCTCGTTCCCGTGATATAACATTCTAGTGATCAAATCACTTGCTTGCAAGCTAACCAATGTGATATCACCGAGAGGGCCCAGAGCATATCTATCCGTCATCGGGATGAACAAATTTCACTCTTGATCCATGATTCTCAACATAACACTTTAGTAGCTTTGAAGCCATCTTTATAATCACCAAGTTACGGAGTGACGTTTGATGTCAACAAGAAACTCTTCCGGTGTTAGTGATTGGCATGATCTCATGGTCTAAGGATTAGGACTACTTTGTAGTTTGTTTATAGCAATATAAACTCAGTGACTTTGATCGTAATGCTATACTTTGGATGAATGTTCATCACACCATTACACTAATGTTGTGATCTCGTTATTAAGAACATCCAATGTCTATGATCAGGAAACTTTGATCATCATGTTAATCAACGAGCTAGTTTATAAGAGAGGCATAACTAGGAACTTCCTTTTTGTTTATTAAACACACATGTATTAATGTTTCTGTATTAATACAATTATAGCATGTAAAATAAACATTTATCATAAATAAGGAATACGATAATAACCACTTTATTATTGCCTCTCGGGCATATTCCCTTCAGTCTCCCACTTGCACTAGAGACAATAATCTAGTTTGAAAACTTTGTGTATTGAACACCTATGGCTTTCTGGTATTCCATATACGCAACTGCAAGTGGTTAACATAATCTACGGATCTGATGCTTTCAGGTCCGTGTGTATTTGCATGTCTTTGCGTCTCCACGCATCACTCATTCTCTAATGAGATGGCATTGTATAAATTTGGTCTTTTGGTGAGACCTTTAGTTCCTTGGGTTTAAATCACGTCGATACTATTGTCGTACAATATATCGTCAGTGTTAGCCCGTTGCGAACCACACCTTAGTTTGATAACAAACTACTTGACACAAATGCCCTCCATTGCTGCTACTATAGCAGTCATATACTTAGCCTTTTTGTTGTAGTATTCGTCACAATGTCTTAACTATGGATTTCATCCAAATCCATCATGGAATCTCCTTTCCATTAAATTGTGCCACTGTAAGATCCCTCCTTTATAAAGGAAAAGGATCCCTGTGATTGCAATGCTAGTCCCTGGATCAATGCTAGCATCCACAGTTTAAGATGAAGTACACAGATACAAAGGTCATTTATTACAGCCATTCCAGAGATAAACATAGTCTTTACAACTCCAAGGCCACAGGCCTAATACAAGAGTTTGAATAAGTAAATAAATAAAAGTCTTCATCTTCATGTGCCACAGGCAAACATGTTGAGTGTAGACTCATGACACCTAATCCTCATCAGAGTAACCTGCAACATCACAAGTTACAGCCACAGTGGGTCAATACTTTGGAATAGTATTGGCAAGTGATACCTTAGTAAAAATTTAAGTGGACTAGATACTATATGCAAATTTGGCTAAGTGTAGCTTGGCTTGCTTTGCTCAAAATAGGTTTTTCCTATTAGTTGAAATCACTAAGTTTTTCTTTGTCAAAACTTTTCCCAAGGAACCACCAATAGACATTGAGGTCCTTCACCCTTGTTCACCCACAAATTTTACTTAAAAATTGGGATGAGGAGATTCTTGATAGCTTCCATGTCTTGATGCTCATGTTGTCCATTGCCATAGACTTGGCTAAGTACTTTTATTTTTCCATCTGCAGAGGTTGTGCACTTTCCCCACCAGACTTGGTTTCACCAAGACAGGACCTTTCAGAAGCCTTCCCTTAGACCAAATGGACGCGCTCCAACCTATCATTCCCACTACCACCAACTGTCCAAATGGCTAAGTTCTAGCAACTTATGTGATCCAGGCAGAGCCCATATTGCCAAGTGGCTGCACTAGAAGCTTCTTAACACTTGGCCTCTAAAATCTCTTTATTCCTGGGTGGCTTACCACAAGTGAGATACACAAGGTAAGCCATAGAAATGGGCCTTGTGTAACCACTCAACATAAACCAAACCTTCCAATCCACCCAGGTGTTTTATTAACTTAGTTGTTTTATTAGATAAAACACAAGTCCAAATACTTAGATATATTTTCATCATAGCATGTATATTTCACCAACCCTTGTTTGCTACTAGCTAGGCTAAGCATGGCATAGATAGTAACTTAACTTAGAAATTCCCTAGCATCTCTACAACTAATAGGATTTCCCAACATGGCATATAAGCAAAATAATATCATGCAAGACTTAGCAAAAATATTTCTAATGCTTAGTATAAAACATGGGATAAAAATATTCATGAAGTACCACTTGCCTTGGTAGTTTGTAGAGTAGCACTCCTCACAATCACAATCACTAGCACCAAAATCTACACAAAGCATCATAGCCACAATCACATACCAAACATATACAATCAAAAAAAAATATGCAAGCATGCAAAATGATATGTGATGGTTTTTAAAACTCAACAAAGCAAGTATTCAGTACTGATTCATAAACAAGTCAAAAACTTGCCAAACAACAATTATTTAAACCCTAAATCATTTCCTAAACATTTCATAAACTCTAATTAGTCCTACACAAGTTTCTGCAAATAAAACCTTTTTAACAGTAGCAAAACATTAAACACATTTCATAATCAGAAAGAGATTTCTCTCCTAATTCCAACGGTATAAAATTTGTCAAATTCTAACGTGGGGATCAAAAGTTATAGACAAATCAAATTCAAACATTAATCAGATTCAAATCCTGTTTTAAATCTAAACCCTAGCCACGCGTCTGTTTCTAATTGGCCCGTACCGGTTCGGGCGGATCGATCAACGAGAGCCGCACGATTTAACTAAAGATGCACGGCCAGATCTAACGCGTAACGGTTCGTTAAGTGAACTAATCATACGCGCTGGATCTAGATCTGATGGCTATGAATCAATCGACCAAAACTGAGCGGCGCTAGCGGCGGCTACTGGCGGCGGCGAGCTCTGCCTACGGCGGCGCGGCGCTACAGGTCGCCCGGAAAGGTGGGAGGATGCTCACCAGGTTCGCAGCGACGAGGAGAAGCTCAACTTGGCGGCGGCTTGTCAAGGGGCGCACGGAATGGGCTGCTGGAGCTCGTCGGAGTCGTGCACGGCGTCGGGTGGTTGCAGACGAAGTTGTTGCCAACGCTCTGGGTCTTCCTAGTACCAACCAGAGGCATCAGTAGCTGCGCAAGGACAAGGCGAACCTAGTCGTATGCGAGAGAGGTCAAGGGGCGCTTAGTGCTTACCGCAATCGATCGCCGGAGAAGAAGAAAGCGTCAGGCACTTGCGGTCGTCGTCGTTGGCGAGTCTCCAGACGGTCCTAGCATGCACCAATAGGGTGAGAAGATGCGCATGGTTGTCGTGATCATTCTGGCAAACTTAGACAGCAAGGGGCGACGGGGTCTTACCGGAATCGCACGCCTGAGGTCGTCGGAGCTGCGGCGGTATGGGCAAGGCTACGAGCAGCCTGGTGGCGTGGAGAGGAAATTGAGTGAGGGGAAATGTTCGCGGTGCAGAGGGGGTTAAGTAGGCAGGGGCTCGACAGGAAACGCCTGTGGATTCTATGGTAATTACGCCGCGTGGTCAACGCCAGCAACGGCCCGCGGCGACGTGTTCTTCGCCAGATTTGGGGAAGATGACGGTGACGTGGACGGGGCCCAGTTGTCAGCGAGAGAAACAGAGGGGGGGTGGGGTCCTGGCGTCAGTCACTCGATGGGTGCGTCTGCGAGTGAGAGAGGGAGAGAGGGAACCCGAGTGGGCTTAGTGGGCTGCTTTCTCAGTTAGGCCAAAAGACTGGCGCTGGCCCTTTTCTATTTCCTTTCTCTTTTTCTTTTTCTGTTTTGAATTTCTGGAGTGAATTTCAAATGGTTTCAAAAGCTTTTTGAATTCAAACTTTTTCAGGATTTTTTAGGGTGCAACATTCACACTTCTGGGCATAAAATCAAGTGGTTACTTTGAATTAGCTTGGTCATTTAGAATAAAATAAAAATAAACACTGACATAGCACTTGATTTGGAAATGTTTTGAAAATGGTTTTGAAACCACATTTGTTCTATGAATTTTTATCCAAACTCCACATTCAATCCAATCAACAAGGAATCCAACAAAACTTGGTTTAAAAAACTTATGCTCTCAATTGAGGATAGTCATTTGATTTATGTTTGCTCACATAAAATAATAGCACTAAGTGCTTTTGTTTTCTTGAAAGAGTT
Source organism: Avena sativa (assembly GCA_916181665.1). Taxonomy (NCBI): domain Eukaryota; kingdom Viridiplantae; phylum Streptophyta; class Magnoliopsida; order Poales; family Poaceae; genus Avena; species Avena sativa. Next base: position 436,177,239 of record OV702280.1, read on the forward strand.
GGAAAATGATCTCAAAATATATATGCATGCATGAATGATATGCAATCTTTGAAATCATGATTTTAGGGATGTTACAAATCTAACCCCCTTAAGGTGAATCGCGCCCTCGAGATTCGGATTGGCTAGCAAATAGGTGAGGGTGGTCTTTCCGAAGATCATCTTATCTTTCCCATGTTGCTTCCTCTTCGGAATGATGATTCCACTGCACTTTACAAAACTTGATAGTCTTGGTCCGTGTGACTCTTTCTGCAGTCTCAAGAATCTTGATAGGCTTATCTTCATAAGTGAGATCACTCTCCAACTGAACCTCCTCCAAAGGTATAGTATCCTTCAAAGAAGTTTCTTCCATTTCTGGATGACATTTCTTAAGTTGACTCACATGAAACACATTATGGACAGTTGACAGAGATTCCGGCAGTTCAATTTCATAGGCAACTTCTCCTTTACGACTCAGAATCTTGAATGGTCCAACATATCTTGGTGCCAATTTTCCTTTGACTCCGAACCTCTTCACTCCACGAAGTGGTGACACTCTAAGATAAGTTCTATCACCAACTTCGTAGGTGACTTCTCTACGCTTAGGATCTGCATAGCTTTTCTGTCGGGACTGTGCTATCTTCAACCTGTCCTTAACCAACTTGACCTTCTCTTCGGCTTCTTTGATAAGATCTGGCCCGAATAAACTTCTTTCTCCCACACCATTCCATAACAATGGGTGTAGAGGTCCCAATATTTAATAAGATAGAGCCCCCTGTGTTTACAATGCTAGTCCCTGGATCAATAGCTAGCATCCACAGTTTAGATGTAATATCAAGAAACAAAGGTCATAATATAACTTTATAACCAGGAATAACATAATTTTATTACATCATTACATAGCTCATTTGGCTATTACATTACATTGCAGCGGAATAACTATAAGTATGGGTCCTTCATCTTCAAAGTGCCATAGGCAGATGTTGGTTGTAGACTTTGTAATCCTAATCAATCAATCTTCACTAAAAACAATCAAACTTGCAACATACAAGTTACAGCCACAAAGGGTCAATACATTTGAATTGTATTAGCAAGTGATACTATAATAGTATAGTGGAGTCTATCATCTATATGCATTTGGCTAAGTGGAGTTGAGGCTTGCATTGCTCAAAATAGATTTTTCCTTAACATATGAAAATACTAAGTTTTTGCTTTGATAAAATCATTTTCTCAATCCAAGATTGAAGATCCTTTACAAGGCATCTCTCAATCAAAGATTGAATATTTCAAACAACCCTTGTTCAATCCACAAGTTTTAACTTAGAAATTTGAATGATGAGATTCTTGATTGCTTCCATGTCTTGATGCTCAAATTGTCCTTTACCAGGGACATGGCTAAGTACTTAGATTCTACACTCTGCAGAGGTGGTGCACTTTCCCCACAAGACTTGGTTTCCCAAGACAAGATCTTTCAGAAGCTTTCCCTTAGACCAAAATGGACGCGCTCCAACCTATCAAACACTACCACCCTCTGTCCATATGGCTAAGTTCTTGCAACCTATATGATCATGGCAGAGCCCATATTGCCAAGTGGTTGCACTTGGAGCTTCTCAACATTTGACATCTCAAATCTCTTTGTTCCTGGGTGGCCATCCACAAGTGAGATACACAAGCTAAGTCCATGGCCTTGTGTAACCACTCAACATAAACCAATCCTTCCATTCCACCCAGGGGATTCATTGACTTAGTGGTTTTATTAAACAAAAACATAAGTCCTCAGACTTAGAGATTTTTCCATAGAGTGAATATATTTTCCACCCATGTTTTCTATTAGCTAGGCTAAGCTTGATAGTAGTAGGAATCTTAACTTAGGAAAATCCTACTAAGGTTTCATCTACTAGTTTTCCTATAGCAAGGTTTATACTTAGCAAAATTCCATGCAAGTTTTACTTAGCAAAATCACTAATGCATAGTGACAGTAATGGGATAGAAAGTATGAAGCATCACTTGCCTTTTTGGTAGGGAATGGTGGTTCACTCCTTGATCTTGCTAGTCTCACACTTCACTACAAGTCAATCAAGCAAACACAAATTCAATTCTCATTCCAAACCAAAGTCATTTGCAAATGGGTTTTATCCATAAACCATTTTCAAATCCTTTCATCATTTTATGTGGTGAAAAACATTTTTCTCAATACCACAACCTTAAATGGTTTCACCAATTAAGTTGTTGTTTCTTAAAACTTGGTGTTTTGGTTAGTAGGTTTGGTCCAAAACATTTCCTCCAAAGTTCTTACTCAAAACTATTTCATAACAAAACAATAGTTTTATTTGGCTAGAAATGGACTAAACTAATTATACCATTCTAAACTTTTCCAAATTCATTTTCCAAACCATGGGTTGGTTCCTAGGGTCAGTAAGGTCACAACAAACCATTTTGCAAAAGTTTTAACCCTAAAATCATTTTTAAACAATTTTTCTAATCTAAACAAGCACATAAATGAATCTGCAAAAACAAGCAATCTAACAGATACTATTTGCTAAACCAAGGGCATGGTTGGCTAGATCTTGCTCTCCTGAATCCAACAACATAAATTTGTAATTTTTGGACGTGTGGATCCAAAGATACAAGGGTTTGAAATTTACAATTCAATCAGATTCAAATCTGCTTTTAGATCTAATACTGGCCACACGTCGCTGTTTCATTGGTCGATACCGGTTCGGCCGGATCGGCAACGCGGTGCGTTGGATTTAACTTAGGTTGAGCGGTGCAGATCAAGCGTAACGGTTCAGGTTAAGTGATCTATCGCGTCCCTACGATCTTCATCTAACGGCTATCAACACAGTGACCAGGAACTGGCGGTGCCGAGCGACGGTGAGCGGCGGCGATGCTCGGCTAGCGGCGGAGCTGGCGCTAGAGGAAGCAAGGAAGAGTAAGGAGATGCTCACCAGGCTCAGGAGAACACGGCGAAGCTCAAGGTACTCGCGGTTGGTCAAGGGGCGCACTAGGGTTGCAGGAATTCCTCGTCGGAGTTGCGTCTGACGACGGCCACACTCTGTCGTGGTTGGGGAGGGTGCTGTGGATCACCTCGAGACAAAATGATGACGCGGTTAGGGCGCAGGATCAAAACAAAGTTGTGTGCGTGAACGAGAGGTGAAGGGGCGGTCTGGTTTACCGGGGAGACGTCGTCGGAGAAGAACCAGACGGCGGCGCTGGCTCGAGGAAGACGTTGTCGACGCTCAGGGACGCGCGTGGTCGAACGAGGGGCACGGACGGATGCGTCAGGAGGTGGGGAATCTACTAGGGTGCTCAGGGAGGCGCGGGGCGAAGAGGCTCGGCCGGATTCCTCACCGGAGTGTCGTCGGACAGAGGCGGTGTTTGAGTAAAATTCGATGGCCTGGGGGCGTGCTTGAGGGAGGAGTCAGGGGGAAACGAGAGAGGATGCGCTGGCGTTTAAATGTGCATGGTCGCTGCGAGTAACGGTGGCTGCGTTAAGACGAATTCATGCTGCGAAATCAAAGCCTGCAGCGGTGACGGGGGAGGAAGAACGGGTCGTGGGGGTGGGGAAGATGACAGCGTGTCTGCGGGGTCCTCTGGCAGCGAGAGAGGGAGTGAGGGGAAGGGTCCACCGGTTGGTGTCTGCGCGGGTTGCTTCTGTGGTGAAGAAAAACGGTTCGGGGGCGAGGGTGAGGTGGGCTGTGAGTGGGCTTATTGGGCTGGCTTAGTTGGGTCAGGTCCAAATCCATTTTTTTATTCTGTAACCTTTTCTTTTTCTATTTCTGATTCCTGTTTTGAATTTCAAACCACCAAACAAAGTTCAAATCAATTCAAACAATCACTAAACTTTGTACTTTGAATTTGGTTCTGTTTATCAACATACACCAAATTCCAAAATAAAATAATAATTTTTATTCTTTTTAGGATCCATTCTTTAATTAAATAAAATGGATCTTTAGTTATTTAATAAAATAGGTCTTGATTTATTTAATAAAATCTTAATTTTAAATCCAAATACTTTCAAAACCAAATCAGTAGGTTTTATTTGAAAGTAAAGAATACTTGGAAAACTTGTTTAAAACAAAATAACATTTTTGTTATAGGGTCCATTAATAATTAAATAAATAGACCTTATTCATTTAATTCAAATAGGATTTGTTTTATTAAAATATTTATTTTGAAATCTAAAATAAAACCAAAACATTTTAATTTCCTTTAATAAATGTTTATCTTTATAAATCCCTTAAGGATTTATTTGATTTCAATTGGTTTGAAGTTCCAATTAAATTCAAAAAGTTTCTTCTGGCCCTGAAAATCAACAAAGTTTTATTTTATTCATTTATTTTTCACATAACAAGATTTGGAAAATCTTGGGATGTGACAATGGGGTGGTACACTTTCTTCCGTAGAGAAACTCAAATGGTGCCATCTCAATGCTGGCTTGATAGCTGTTGTTATAAGAAAATTCTGCGTAAGGCAGACTTTCATCCCAACTGGCTTCATAGTCTAGGGCACATGCCCTCAACATGTCTTCAAGAATTTGATTAGTCCTTTCGGTTTGTCCATCGGTTTGAGGATGAAAAGCAGTACTGAATTCCAACCTCGTTCCCAATGACTCATGTAACTGTCTCCAAAAATGGGAAGTGAATTGAGTTCCCCTATTGGACACAATACTCTTGGGCACTCCATGTAGACATACAATTCTACTCATATAGATTTTGGCTAACGTAGCACTTGTATAGGTTGTCTTCACGGGTATGAAATGAGCCACTTTAGTTAGGCGATACACTACTACCCAAATAGAATCGTATCCTGACCGGGTCCTTGGTAATCTGGTAATGAAATCCATACCAATCTTGTCCCACTTCCAATCAGGAATAGGTAGTGGTTGAAGCAAACCTGCTGGTTTCTGATGTTCCGCTTTCACTCTACTACACACATCACACAAAGCAATATGTTCGGCGATGTCCTTCTTGAGATTATTCCACCAAAATCTTTCTTTCATGTCCATGTACATTTTGGTGTTACCCGGATGAATGGAATATGGTGAGTTGTGTGCTTCCCGCAAAATCAGTTTCCGCAGCTCCGGATCTTGTGGAACACAGATACGTTTCCCATGCCATAAAGTACCCTGTTCGTCTTCATGGAACCCTTTGGCTTTTCCTTTGCCAATCTTTTCTTTAATCTCTTCAATTTCCTTATCAATCTTCTGGGCTTCTTTGATCTTGTCCAACAAAGTGGGTTGAACATCCAAAGTCATGAGATGTCCTTCAGGCACAATCTCCAATCTGAGTTTTCTAAATTGGGTACACAGATCATCTGGCAATTCTCCTTTGGTAAGGCCATTCACAAAAACCTTACGACTTAGAGCATCTGCTACAACATTTGCTTTACCGGGGTGGTATTGCAAACTTAAGTCATAGTCCTTGATAATTTCTAGCCATCTTCTTTGTCTCATATTAATTTCCTTCTGGGTGAAGATATACTTCAAACTTTTGTGATCTGTGAACACTTCACAACGCTTTCCAAAAAGATAGTGTCTCCATGTTTTGAGTGCATGGACAACAGAGGCTAACTCTAAATCATGAGTAGGATAGTTCACTTCATGAGTTTTGAGTTGTCTTGAGGCATACGCCACAACTTTTCCTTCTTGCATAAGTACTGCACCCAAACCCTGATGAGATGCATCACAATATACTTGGAAATCTTTTTCCAAATCTGGCAGACACAAGACTGGTGCTGTCACAAGTCTCTTATTCAATTCTTGAAAGCTGAGTTCACAACCTTCAGACCAAGCAAACTTCTTGTCTTTCTTTAGCAATTCCGTCATGGGCTTAGCTACCTTGGAGAAATTTTCAATGAACCTTCTATAGTAACCTGCTAAGCCAAGGAAACTACGAACTTCTTTCACGGACTTGGGAGATTCCCATTCAGTTACAGCTGAAACTTTAGCAGGATCAACTGCTACACCATCCTTTGTCATAACATGTCCAAGAAATCCAACTTCATTCAACCAGAATTCACACTTGCTGAATTTGGCATAAAGTTTATGTTCTCTTAACTTCTCAAGTATCAAACGCAAATGTCCTTCATGCTCTTCTTTGATCTTGGAGTAGACTAAAATGTCATCGATGAAAACGACAACAAACTTGTCAAGGAATTCCATGAACACCTTGTTCATCATATTCATGAAGTATGCTGGAGCATTGGTCAAACCAAAAGGCATCACGGTATACTCATATAATCCATACCTTGTGGTGAACGCTGTCTTAGGTATGTCTTGTTCTCTTATCTTGAGTTGAAAATAGCCTGACCGGAGATCAATCTTTGAGAACACACAAGCTCCTTCTAGCTGATCAAACAAGTCATTGATTCTAGGCAAAGGATATTTGTTCTTAATAGTCACCTCATTAAGTGAACGGTAATCTATGCATAACCTTTGACTTCTATCTTTCTTCTCCACGAACAAAACTGGGGCTCCCCAAGATGAAGAACTTGGTTGAATAAATCCTTTCTGTAGCTGTTCTCCAAGTTGTTTATTGAGTTCTTTCAGTTCATCCACTGACATTTTATTTGGTCTCTTTGCTATTGGTCCAGACCCTGGTACCAAATCTATAAGAAACTCCACATCTCTATCTGGTGGCATTCCTGGCAGTTCTTCCGGAAACACATCCGGATATTCACTCACAATTGGCACACTGTCTATGCTAACCCCCTTAAGAGAATTTAGCTTACTCCCTTTTGATTCAAAGTTGGACTTGAATTTAATCCGTTTTCTTTCCGGGGTTGTGAGTGCAACAGTACGATTAGCACAATCTAGTACTCCTTCATATTTAGCCATCCAATCCATTCCCAATATTACGTCCAGTCCTTGGGAATCTAGGATTATCAGACTCACTGGAAATTTATGCTTCCCAAACTCTATTACTAGATCCCGGCATCCAAGACTTACTATCATATCTCCACCCGGAGAACTAACTTTTATTGGACACCCAATGTTTTCAGTTGGAAACCCATTTCTATCAACAAATGCTTTTGATATGAATGAATGCGATGCTCCAGTATCGAAAAGAACAAATGCTGGAATAGAATTGAGTCTGAACTTACCAGCAATAGCATCAGGCTCCTCATAGACTTCCTCCACACTGATGTGGTTCACCTGTCCCTTCTGAAAAGGGTTGGGCTTGTTGGATCCTTCAACTTTCTTTTCTGGGCATTCATTTGCATAATGCCCCATCTTCTTGCACTTGAAGCATTCAACCTGACTTATGTCTTTCTTGACAGGCTGGCTTCCACTTCCACTTCCATTACCACTGTTGTGGCTCTTGTATCCACCCTTGTGGTTCTTGTACTTGTCATTGTCATGACTACGGTGATGCTTGTTGTCATGACGGTTGTGGTTGTGGTGCTTGTTGAATTTCCCATGCTTGTGGGATCCTGAGCTTCCACTGTCATCATAATGGGATCGTTTGTGTGACGATCCCGAGCTGTGCTTGTCTGGGTGCTTTCTCTTTCTGCTTTCAACTTGTTTTATTTTGTTCACCAAAATAGCAGCCTTGTCAGAGAGAGACTGATAAGTGGGAACATAGGCCACAGCCAACTGCAGATTCAGTTCATCATTTAACCCTTCGAGGAACTTTTCTTTCCTCTTAGCATCAGTCTCAACTTCATCTGGTGCATATCGTGCCAGATTGTTGAACTCCTCAATATATTCAGCCACACTGCGGTGGCGCTGCTTTAGGTTATGAAACTCCTTCTTTTTCAGACTCATCACTCCAGATGAGATATGAGCAGTACGAAAGCCATCCTCAAAGATAGCCCATGTCACATCTTCTATGGGAGTGGTGATCTGGAAGTTATCCCACCAAGTGGCGGCTGGTCCCTCTAGCAAATGTGCTGCAAATCTGACTTTTTCAGCATCAGTACAGCCCACAGTTACCAAGTCCTTGTTCACAGAGCATAGCCAATCATTGTCCACCATGGGATCAGTTGTTCCTGAGAAATTTGTTGGCCTCAATCTCAAGAACCTGGTAAGCATGTCAAAACCCGGTGGGTTGTTGTTGTTGTTGTTGTTATTGTTGTTGTTTTGGTTCTAGATGAACGTCGTCATCATCTGCATCAACTGAGTTTGAGCGGTCATCATTTGTTGCATTTCTGGAGTGATGTTGTTGTTGTTGGGGTTGGGATTTGCACGACGGGGAGGCATCTGTGGTTTGTTCAATAGAGATATGAATGAGATACCCATAGATGCTTTCATGCACAATACATCACATAAACAATCACAAAGCATGCAACATAAGGATAAAGGTTCAACAACAAGATAACAAGTTCGCAAAGTAAAACACACAAGTAGCAAGCTATACACATGTCGGATGGTCAAATAACAAGTTCTCAAACAACAAGTACGATAATAAATGATAAATGAGTAGTCAAATCTACTCCTCGGCATCAACCTCCTCCTCGACAAAGGTAAGACCTGCGTTCTCCATCGCGGTCTCGTATTCCTCGACACTAGTGGTCAAGGTCTATATCTTGGCTTTGAGAGCCCTCTTCTGGGAACGAAGCCTCTCAATCACCGTCTGCTGATGCTCGAGCTCGAAGTCCTTGGACTGCAGTTCTTCAGTCATGTCCCGGATCTTCTTGTTTCTATCCTGGACTCGCTTCTCCTGACTCTTGAACTTCCTATCCTGGCTCTCAAACTTCGCCTCCATCTCCTTGACTATCTCATCTTGCTCCGCGAAGAGCTTGTCCTTCTCGCGAAGATGCACCTGGAGTTCATCATTGTTGAGCATGACGTTGCTCCTATCAGTGTCCACGTGCCTAATGAGAGACTCTAAGTCCTGGAGGTACAGGCGAATCGGCTCCGTTGTGTCCCTCGAATCGTCCTCGAAGTCGATGGACTCTCCATCCTCATCACGTCTACCGAAGACGTGGAAGTGAGTACCTCTAACCTGTCGGGAGTGTCTCCCCAGCAGACGTCCTATCAGATCCTGCATGACTACCTCAAGGCCTCTCTCCTTGTCATCGTGCATGAGCTTGAAGATAATGGCCTCCGTGGTAGGCTCAGTCTGGCGTCCGGGCTGGTTGACCTTGAAGCCCCAGAGGTCTTTCCTCTCAAACTTGGTGAGGGGAAGCACCATGATGGTAGGAAGAGGGAGATTGAGCAAATTAGTAAGCTCAACAATACGAGGACCAAAGCGGGTAACCTGGAACTCCTCAACAGTGCTGATGGTAACAATAGGCATCTATTTATAAGATAGAAAAAGTTAGAACAACACAATTCAAGTTACAACACAAGGCAAAACATCACATACATATCCTTGGAAAGCAAAACACACAAGTCATGGCACACATAGATCCATTACAACAACCAAGGTTCATATTATTTTAAAGCAACATTTGGAAAATAAGGTGATAAGTGGTGGTCCAACTAACGAAGTACGCTTACAATCCTATCTCACTGGATCTGTTGGCTAACACAATGTTTCTAGAAGCAATCAGCCTATCTTGCTCACATGACTCCATCACTAAGTCTATAATGTCTCCTCTTAAGGTTTGGTTGGTAGCTTCCAACTCTTGGGTATGTTTCTTCTCTTCCTTTAGATCATTTTGGAGGTTGAGAATTCTGCACTTGACTCTATCACCAAGTTCTTTGCTGGTCTTCCAAGCTGCATCCCTTGCTGATTCAAAGAATGTAGTGTGCACCACTGAATTGGTGAACATGCAGAATCCTTTTTCCTGATGGTTGTCTTCCTTGTTTTTATACAAGTGAACTTGCACCCACCAGTATTCCACTCCTTCATCCATCACAGGAAAACCCTTATACACAGCTGCACCTTGTATCTCTAATGCAACCATGAGGTCCTTGAGAGCCTTGGGGAATTCTGTCTCACACTCCAAAGTCATTGTCATGAGTGGTCCTTTCCTTACGGCTTCGTTGATGGAGTTCATCTACAAATAGAGATGAGAGAGAAGATTAGAAAAGTTTTGCGAGAAGAATAGACAAGTGTAGAAGTTGCTAAAAAAAATTCCTTAGTGGTTTCCAATCCTAGGGTCATAATCCTACAGGCAACATAGTGCTCTGATACCATCTGTAAGATCCCTCCTTTATAAAGGAAGAGGATCCCTGTGATTGCAATGCTAGTCCCTGGATCAATGCTAGCATCCACAGTTTAAGATGAAGTACACAGATACAAAGGTCATTTATTACAGCCATTCCAGAGATAAACATAGTCTTTACAAATCCAAGGCCACAGGCCTAATACAAGAGTTTGAATAAGTAAATAAATAAAAGTCTTCATCTTCATGTGCCACAGGCAAACATGTTGAGTGTAGACTCATGACACCTAATCCTCATCAGAGTAACCTGCAACATCACAAGTTACAGCCACAGTGGGTCAATACTTTGGAATAGTATTGGCAAGTGATACCTTAGTAAAATTTTAAGTGGACTAGATACTATATGCAATTTGGCTAAGTGTAGCTTGGCTTGCTTTGCTCAAAATAGGTTTTTCCTATTAGTTGAAATCACTAAGTTTTTCTTTGTCAAAACTTTTCCCAAGGAACCACCAATAGACATTGAGGTCCTTCACCCTTGTTCACCCACAAATTTTACTTAAAAATTGGGATGAGGAGATTCTTGATAGCTTCCATGTCTTGATGCTCATGTTGTCCATTGCCATGGACTTGGCTAAGTACTTAGATTTTTCCATATGCAGAGGTTGTGCACTTTCCCCACCAGACTTGGTTTCACTAAGACAGGACCTTTCAGAAGCCTTCCCTTAGACCAAATGGACGCGCTCCAACCTATCATTCCCACTACCACAAACTGTCCAAATGGCTAAGTTCTAGCAACTTATGTGATCCAGGCAGAGCCCATATTGCCAAGTGGCTGCACTAGAAGCTTCTTAACACTTGGCCTCTAAAATCTCTTTGTTCCTGGGTGGCTTACCACAAGTGAGATACACAAGGTAAGCCATACAAATGGGCCTTGTGTAACCACTCAACATAAACCAAACCTTCCAATCCACCCAGGTGTTTTATTAACTTAGTTGTTTTATTAGATAAAACACAAGTCCAAAGACTTAGATATATTTTCATCATAGCATGTATATTTCACCAACCCTTGTTTGCTACTAGCTAGGCTAAGCATGGCATAGATAGTAACTTAACTTAGAAATTCCCTAGCATCTCTACAACTACTAGGATTTCCCAACATGGCATATAAGCAAAATAATATCATGCAAGACTTAGCAAAAATATGTCTAATGCTTAGTATAAAACATGGGATAAAAATATTCATGAAGTACCACTTGCCTTGGTAGTTTGGAGAGTAGCACTCCTCACAATCATAATCACTAGCACCAAAATCTACACAAAGCATCATAGCCACAATCACATACCAAACATATACAATCAAAAAAAAAATATATGCATGCATGCAAAATGATATGTGATGGTTTTTAAAACTCAACAAAGCAAGTATTCAGTACTGATTCATAAACAAGTCAAAAACTTGCCAAACAACAATTATTTAAACCCTAAATCATTTCCTAAACATTTCATAAACTCTAATTAGTCCTACACAAGTTTCTACAAATAAAACCTTTTTAACAGTAGCAAAACATTAAACACATTGCATAATAAGAAAGATCTTGCTCTCCTGATTCTAACGGTATAAAATTTGTCAAATTATAACGTGGGGATCAAAAGTTATAGCCAAATCAATTTCAAACATTAATCAGATTCAAATCTTGTTTTAAATCTAAACCCTAGCCACGTGTCTACTTCTAATTGGCCTGTACTGGTTCGGGCGGATCGATCAATGGGAGCCGCACGATTTAACTAAAGATGCACGGCCAGATCTAACACGTAACGGTTCGTTAAGTGAACTAATCCTACGCGCTGGATCTAGATCTGACGGCTACGAATCAATCGACCAAAACTGAGCGGCGCTAGTGGCGGCTACTGGCGGCGGCGATCTCTACCTACGGCGGCGCGGCGCTACAGGTCGCCCGGAAAGGTGGGAGGATGCTCACCAGGTTCGCAGCGACGAGGAGAAGCTCAACTTGGCGGCGGCTTGGCAAGGGGCGCACAGAGTGGGTTGCTGGAGCTCGTCGGAGTCGTGCACGGCGTCGGGTGGTTGCAGACGAAGTTGTTGCCGACGCTCTGGGTCTTCCTAGTACCAACCAGAGGCATAAGTAGCTGCGCAAGGACAAGGCGAACCTAGTCGTATGCGAGAGAGGTCAAGGGGCGCTCAGTGCTTACCGCAATCGATCGCCGGAGAAGAAGGAAGTGTCAGGCACTTGCGGTCGTCGTCGTTGGCGAGTCTCCAGACGGTCCTAGCATGCACCAGTAGGGTGAGAAGATGCGCATGGTTGTCGTGATCATTCTGGCAAACTTAGACAGCAAGGGGCGACGGGGTCTTACCAGAATCGCACGCCGGAGGTCGTCGGAGCTGCGGCGGTATGGGCAAGACTACGGGCAGCCTGGTGGGGTGGAGAGGAAATTGAGTGTGGGGAAATGTTCACGGTGCAGAGGGGGTTAAGTAGGCATGGGCTCGACAGGAAACACCTGCGGATTCAATGGTAATTACGCCGCGTGATCAACGCCAGCAACGGCCCGCGGCGACGTGTTCTTCGCGAGATTTGGGGAAGACGACGGTGACGTGGACGGGGCCCAGTTGTCAGCGAGAGAAATAGAGGGGGGTGGGGTCCTGGCGTTAGTCACTCGATGGGTGCGTCTGCGAGTGAGAGAGGGAGAGAGGGAACCCGGGTGGGCTTAGTGGGCTGCTTTCTCAGTTGGGCCAAAAGACTGGCGCTGGCCCTTTTCTATTTCCTTTCTCTTTTTCTTTTTCTGTTTTGAATTTCTGGAGTGAATTCAAATGGTTTCAAAAGCTTTTTGAATTCAAACTTTTTCAGGATTTTTTAGGGTGCAACATTCACACTTCTGGGCATAAAATCAAGTGGTTACTTTGAATTAGCTTGGTCATTTAGAATAAAATAAAAATAAACACTGACATAGCACTTGATTTGGAAATGTTTTGAAAATGGTTTTGAAACCACATTTGTTCTATGAATTTTTATCCAAACTCCACATTCAATCCAATCAACAAGGAATCCAACAAAACTTGGTTTAAAACACTTATGCTCTCAATTGAGGATAGTCATTTGATTTATGTTTGCTCACATAAAATAATAGCACTAAGTGCTTCTGTTTTCTTGAAACAGTTGGAAAATGATCTCAAAATATATATGCATGCATGAATTATATGCAATCTTTGAAATCATGATTTTAGGGATGTTACAGCCACCCATAGTTTAAATTGAGATAAACTTAATTTGTATCTTGTGACAAAACTAGTATCAATGTAACGCTTTACAATGAACTATTTGTAATTGTTTGTCACCTCTACACAAATATATTCTTAGTTCTTCCAAAAGACCATAAGAATATCCTTACTATAGTCCAATGATCATTTTACGATTCATTCTGGTATATGCTCATAACACTTAGAGCATAGGACATATCTGGATGTGTACATATCATGGTATGATTGATCAAAACATTCTCGTGATTTCACTCATCAAGTGTCAAAGCACTTGAATCCTGTTTCACTTATCAAGTGTCGATACACTTGAATCTTGATTCAATTCCTTTCCATGCGACAAGAACCGTTTCTAGTCGTTTCTATATTGAACTCCTTCAATATCTCATATATGTACGTTTGGCACAACCATATTAGCGTCACAGTCTATCCACTATAGACATTCATGCTTAAATATTCGATTTAGCCTAAGTATTTCATCGAAATGAAATTCTTAACCTTTGTCAATAAAAGATACATCATTTCTAATCAACAAGATGTCCTCCACATAATGTATTAGAAATATGTCTTAGCGCTCCCACTTAATTTCTTGCAAATGCAAGCATCTTCATCGTCTCCTGATGAAAACTCTTTTTGATCACGGTGAAGATTCCAACTCCGCGATGCTTACTTCAACCATTGAAGTTTGCATGCCCTTTTAGCATCCTTTGAATTTAACAAAACCCTTTGGACCGTGTCATGTACACGTCCTAGGTAACCATTCTATTAGAAGAACTTTGTTTTGTTTATTCATCTACCATATACCAAATTATATGTAGTGGTTGCTACTATAATCCGTCCAGACTAAATATCGCTATGAAAGATCAAATCTTGTCATAGTCAACTCCTTGAACATTGTCATAAAATACTTTACAACACGTCGACTATTTCATAGATGTGAAACATCCATGTCTGTTTCTTTATAGATCCAAATACGACCGATAGGTTTTTACACCTTTCCGGAGGGTCTTCCAAGTTCAAAACTTGATTTATCGTGTATGGACTTATCACGGATTTTATGGCTTCAAGCCATTTGACAGAGTCAGGGCCCATCATCGCTTCTTTGTATGTATTCGGTTCATCATTGTCAAACAATAATGATTTACTCTCAAATCTTAGCATTTGATTGTTTAACCGACCTACTTGGTTCAATAGGAACTTAGATCTCCGTGACCACAACCTTTGAGGCACATAAGCTATGAGAATTATGGCAGCCTTCGGAACGATTTCCGGCGCTGCGCAACTCAGCACATATAGCTAAGGTTCGTTAACCTTATCAAAGTTCTATTGTCCTCCCACTTAACTTTTACGAAAAATTCCTTCTCCAAGAAACTTCACGTTTCAAGCGACAAACCCTTTTGTCCTTGGTGTTATGAAGGAATAACCAATTGTTATTCGAAATAACCTACAAAGACATGCTCATCCGACTTTGGTTGTAAACATCTTACTTATGTTTAGCATACCAAAATTTAAGAAATGACAACTTGGGTTTTACCCCAAACCATAACTCATATGGTGTCATTTCAACGGATCAAGATGGATCTCTTTTCAGTGTAAAAGCGGTAGTCTCTAATGCTTTAATCTTTTTAAAACATAATGGCAGTTTTATAAATAACACCTTTGATCCAACCATGTCAAACAAGGTTTCCTTACAAATATCAAACACTCCATATTCCTATGGTGTTTCGGGAGATGTAAATCTAGGTGTTTTGCTAAACTTGTAACTCAAATAAATCCCTTTTATGATAAAATCATAATTCATTTATTTTTCTTGTTACACTTGTAACTCAAATAAATCCCTTATGATAAAATAATAAACCATTTAATTTCTTGTTACAATGATTTTCACTTCATCTTGAAAGTCTTTGAAACGTTTTTCAAATATTTCATACTTCTTTCTCATTAAGTGAACATTCACTCAAATTTCCGGAGAAAGCATATGAAGTTGAAACCCATTGCTTACGACTACACATAATGGACCACATACATCGATATGTATAAATTCCAATATTTTAGTCGATCGTTCTTCTTTGGCCTTTGAACGAAGTTTTAATTATCCCGAGGAAAGTCTCACAAGCGTCACTTGATCAAATCAAAGACTCCAAAAATCCATGAAAATGGAGTTTCTTCATGTTTTATTTCCAATATAATTTAAACAGCGATGTCACTTCATAAGTGATCTTTCAATCATTTGTCTTGCAACATTTTAGAATTAGGCTTTATGGATGTGATTTCTTCAACTAGATTTGTAAATCATCCATCTTATATGGAATACGGTAATTATTTGAACAACCTTTGTTCTCATAATACCTGATTTAAATAACAATTATTAAAACAAATCTTGAAGTCAAGCTTTGATGTTAACGAGAAATACAAACAACGGTTTGTTTGTTTTCGATGAACATCATCACATATTCTCTTGCTAGTTACTTAGGCCATTGTGGTTCATGAATTGCGTCGTTCCGTATGAAATTTCATACCAACCAATTCGGTATCCAATACCCAAGAACCACATTGTTTAACAAGCAAAGAATACAACCATAACATGTATATCATAAATATACCTAAATTGGATATTTTCCAATCTTTTCTTTTCTGCCAAATATATTTTATAGATTCTCTTTCAGCATTTCCTTTTCCTTTTTAAAAGAATCTATCAACATCAAAAGTGGCGCCATATACATGACACATAGTCCAAAGCGTGTATATTTAAATAATAATACCTTTGGACTTGCACTTTGAAGTAGATCACCATCATCAAATGATCGGTATTCTTTCAAAATCCATTCTTTAGTAATCTTTTAGTGTAGTAAACACTTTACATACATCTTATATTCATCCTTATCATGATGACTTTCATGATCAAGCTACTGTAGCTTATAAAGGTGAATCGTGAGTATAACATTACTTTCCAAAACCTTTTTGGATGATTAGGATGTCTAGCATCTCCAACCTTCGTAAATTCTCATCCAATATGAGAACATATATTATACTCTATCATATTGCAACCAAAACATTGTTTCAGATATCGTTATATCTGTCACACATGATGGTTTCTGAAACAATTCTTTCAGCTCCTAGATAAACTTGATATTAAAACAATCAAGAATCATGGAGGCAAACATGATACTTAAGATACTAACACTGGAATTGTTACTCTCGATTTAATACCAATTATTAAATTTCACGGAGTAAATAGAATTTTGCTGAAAGTTTGCAATAGGACTTTAAACTTTAGATTGACACTCAACACAATACGATACCAGTTCGTAAAGTATATATCCAGAATTCTATAGTTCTATTATCTCAATTATAACTATGTATAAGGTGGTGAACGAATGCCAATGACTACAACAAATTATGGAAATTCAATTTGATTTAATTTAAGATAAATTTAGTTCTACTAATCCAAATTAGAAATGAACTCCCACTCAAAAACGACATCCCTCGTGTCTTTTTGGTGATTACATGAACCAAATCCACTACACCAAGTCCGATCATCACGTGAGTCGGCGTAGCTTCAAAGCCGAGCATCCATATGGTCATCATATCAAAACATATGACTCATGCTTAACCTTTCGGTCTGTGTTCCGAGGCCATGTCTGTACATGCTAGGCTCGCCAAGTAAGAACCTTAGTATTCGCATGTGTAACTGTCTTACACCCGAGATATGCTCGTGGATTCAAGTACACCCGATCATCACGTGATGTCTTGAAGCAACAAAACATTGTCGGTGCATACTTACGGAAGAACACATTTTTATCTTGATATCTAAATGAGGGATCATCTTATTATGCTAATAAAACACCAAACAAGCAATATAAGATACAATTAAACATCACATGTTTATAAGTGAAATGAGATGGTTCCCGCATATGATCTCCATCATGTGCACTGTGGTATGATCACTATCATACCTTTATGTGTGAGGCAAAGGTCTATGGAACTTACACGCTATGTGTGTTGTAAGAGTATCATCTCATACTTCTACTTACAACATCGCCATATCATAACACTAGCCCAGCAACGATCTAAACTAGACGCCTCTAATTTATCCATTGCAAATTTTACGTGGTTTAGGGCTTTCGAAGATAGAACCGTTCTTACCTACGAACATGAACCACAACGAGGATAACCAAATTCTTGACAACTCGTTGCAAATTAGATATTGACTATAGTAGGAGAGACAGACACCCGCTAGCCACTTATGCAAAACTAGTTGCATGTCTAGCGTGGAACAGGTCTCATGTGCGAGGACATGTAAAGTTTGTCCGGGCCGCTTCATCCCACTATGCCACCAATATGCAAAGTACAACTAAGAAGCAATAAAATGATCATCATCGCCCACATACTCATATGTGTATTACCCGTGCAAAGTATCTACGCATAGATCCGGCTCTGATACCACTGTAGGGTTCGCAGCATAGAAAACAAAAAATTTCCTACGATGGGAACCATGTACCAAGATCTATCTACTAGATACAAACAAGGGGCGGATGTATATCCGTAGAGAACATACCCTTGAAGACCGACAAAGCTTAACGAGTTCAACTCGTGGTTGATGTAGACTATCTCTTGCCGATCTCAAGATCGAGAGGAAGTCCTAGCGCCGCAAAGCAGCAGTGCATCCGTGCTCGCACACACGTACAAGACACCGGGCAACCTCTGCCTCCTCGCTCCAGCGATGCAGCGGAAGCACAACCCTTTCTTGCCGAATAGCCACCGGGAACATGTATCTCGCTAGTCCGAGACCATGGGGGATAAATTCTAGAGGGGGAGAGAGATCCTTCACGAGGAGGTGTGAGAGACAAGTGAGGAGGGGGCTCCTTTTATAGGAGGAGGGGGGAACCCCAAGGGGGTGGCCGGCGCATGGGGGCTGCCCCTTGCCCTCCCCTCTTCATGTGGGTGGACACTCCACTCACAAAATTCCTTTAAATTCCCTCCACTCAAAAGTCCACTCAAATTCCCATTAAATTTCCACCAAATTTAATGCAAACTCTCATTAAATAAAACTCTTTTATTTTATTCAGAATTTTGTCAATTACTTTAATGACAAACATTCACAAATAACCCCTTGCTAGAATTCCATTTCACATGCATAACCACTTTATGCAATTTCACCCGAAAACCTGTTTCGGTATCTAGTGAAATAAATTCATGCGCTTGTTTATTCTTTCGGCATGAAACATTTGCTCCAACCGGATGCCAGTGTCCCTTAAGTGTGTCACCCTACGGTTCGCGAATAATGCAGACATGATCGAGACCCTTCTCCGATCAATAATCAGTAGCGGGACCTGGAGATCCATACTGACTCCCACACATTCAACGATGACTTTTCTAGTGATCAAATCACTTGCTTGCAAGCTAACCAATGTGATATCACCGAGAGGGCCCAGAGCATATCTATCCGTCATCGGGATGAACAAATTTCACTCTTGATCCATGATTCTCAACATAACACTTTAGTAGCTTTGAAGCCATATTTATAATCACCCAATAACGGAGTGACGTTTGATGTCAACAAGAAACTCTTCCGGTGTTAGTGATTGGCATGATCTCATGGTCTAAGGATTAGGACTACTTCGTAGTTTGTTTATAGCAATATAAACTCAATGACTTTGATCGTAATTCTATACTTCGGATGAATGTTCATCACACCATTACACTAATGTTGTGATCTCGTTATTAACAACATCCAATGTCTATGATCAGGAAACTTTGATCATCATGTTAATCAACGAGCTAGTTTATAAGAGAGGCATAACTAGGAACTTCCTTTTTGTTTATTAAACACACATGTATTAACGTTTCCGTATTAATACAATTATAGCATGTAAAATAAACATTTATCATAAACAAGGAATACGATAATAACCACTTTATTATTGCCTCTCGGGCATATTCCCTTCAATTTCAGCTTCTCTTTCCCACTTAGCATGTAGTTGAGCTAACAGTCTAACATTTTCATCAATAGTAACTTGTATGACATGAGTAGCAGCAAAGGTGCTTTCCAAGGTTTCAGGTTTAGCATCCATTTTATTAGTCAAGGAGGACCGTGCTTCGGACAAAGAGGAAATATTTTTCTCAACATTCAAAAGATTTTCCTCCATAGTTTTGTTGAAAGTAGTTTGTTTACTAATAAAGTCTTTAAGCATAACTTCAAGTTCAGAGGGGCACTTCTAGTATTGTTGTAGGAATTCCCATAAGTATTGCCATTATTAGGAGGATAAGGCCTATAGTTATTACCATAAGCATTTTTTGCCAAAATTATTATTCCTAATGAAGTTCACATCAACTTTCTCTTGTTGAGCAACCGAAGAGGCTAAGGGAACATTATTTGGATCTATATGAGCTTTTACATTAACAAGCATAGCCATGATAACATCAATCTTATCACTCAAAGAGGAGGTTTCTTCAACATAATTTACCTTATTACCATGTGGAGCTCTCTCAGTGTGCCATTCAGAATAGTTAACCATCATATTATCAAGGAGCTTTGTTGCAGCACCCAAGGTATTGGTCATAAAGGTACCTCCAGCAGCAGAATCTAACAGATTTCTTGAAGAGAAGTTTAACCCTGCATAAAAAGTCTGGATAATCATCCAAGCAGTCAGTCCATGAGTGGGACAATTCTTTACCAAAGATTTCATTCTTTCCTAAGCTTGAGCAACATGTTCATTATCAAGTTGTTTAAATTTCATTATTTCACTTCTCATATATATAATTTTAGCAGGAGGATAGTACTTTCCAATAAAAGCATCTTTGCACTTAATCCAAGAATCAATACTATTTCTAGGCAAGGATAGCAACCATTCTTTAGCTTTTCCTCTCAAGGAGAAGGGAAAAAATTTGAGCTTAATAATATCTCCATCTACATCCTTATATTTTTTCATCTCACAAAGTTCAACAAAGTTATTGAGGTGGGCAGCATCATCATCAGAACTAGCACCAGAAAATTGCTCTTTCATCAAAAGATTCAACAAAGCAGGCTTAATTTCATAAAAGGTAGCATCAGGAGTAGGTGGAGCAATAGGTGTACTAAGGAAATCATTGTTGTTTGTGCTAGTGAAGTCACACAACTTGGTGTTCTCAGAAGAGTTCATTTTGGCAAAAGTGGAGCAATCCAACAGCAACAACAACTAGAGTGGGAACTAATTTTTTGTGTTTTTGATAAAAGAAATCAAACCAAACGAAACTATTTTTTTTGGAGTTTTTGATAAAAAGAGGCAAACAAAACCAAGCAAAATGAACTAAGCGAAACAAAAACAAAGTAAAGAGAAAGGTTGTGAAGAACTCCCCTTATGAAGCCGTCCTTAGCCTCCCTGGCAACAACGCCAGAAAACAGCTTGATGCCCTCAGATCACTGTAGAGATTCGTCGGGAGACCCCAAGAGGAAGGTATGATGATCACAACATCAAGTCTTCCCTTAGAAAGAAACCAAGGTTATCGAACCAGTAGGAGGAAGGAAACGACTCAAAGGTGTTGCTAGCAACTTGGAAACCTGCACAACACAAACTCAAGACTTTGCCCCAATGAACTATGAGGTTGTTAGTCTCACCGGTTTGCTGAAAACAAAGGATTAACTGTATGGTGTGGAAGGTAATAGTGGTTTGCAGAAAGTAAACAATAGCAGTGGAAGATGTATCAATGGTAAAGATTGGACCGGGGTCCATAGTTCACTAGAGGCATTCTCCTTAAGATAAACAACATAACATGCTGGGTAAACAAATTACAGCGAGGCAATTGACAGGATAGAGCAAGGAATAACAATGCAATACTAATCATTCATGATCCTAGGAGATTTGATTGGGCATTACAACAAGATACATAGACTGCCATCCAACTGCATCTATGACTAGTAATTCAACTTCAGATTATCATCTGAACCCCCTCCGGTATTAAATTGCAAGCAACGGATAACTGCTTTAAGCAAAGTGTGTAAAGTAAACAATACATTTGTTCTATGAACAAGAGACATTGTTTTCTCCCTAGTAGCAACGGCACATCTACAACCTTAGAGATTTCTGTCACTTCCCTAGATTAAATAGAGGCATGAACCCACTATCGAGCATAAATACTCCCTGTTAGAGTCACTAGCATCTACTTGGCCAATATAGCTACTAGAAACGGAGAGCATGCAAGATCACAAACAACACATACATGATAGAATCAATAAGATAGAATCATTAACCAATCTGACATAGTAATCTCAATATCCATCGGGTCCCCGCAAACACAACATGCATGATTACAAATAGATGATCTTGATCATGAACGAAGCTCACAAGATCTAAACATGGTAGCACAAAGGAGGAGAAACAACCATCTAGCTACTACATGGACCCGTAGTCCAAGGTGGAACTACTCACGCTTCATACCGGAGGCTGGCATGGTGATGAAGAAGGCCTCCGAGATGATCTCTCCCCTTCGGAAGGGTGGCAAGAAGAGCTTCAGATCCCCCCGATCTAGGGACAATGGTGGCGGGGGCTACGGACTATTTCATGGAAGATTGATCGGGTACTTAGGGTTTAGGTATCTTGGGCTTCTTATAGGCGAAGAGGGAGGCCGAGGGGGTTCCCGAGGCGGCTACACCCCCCCAAGCATGGGCTAGGCCTGGCCGCGCGGCCAGGGGGTGTGGCCCCCTCGCGGCTCTTCTCCGTCTTGTTTTCTAGATCCGTGTTCGCCATGGTAAAATATTGACTTCGGCTTTTGTCCCGTCCAATTCCGATAATATTGATTTTTTGACTTCTTTGGAACCAAAAATAATAGAAAACAGACAACTAGCACTGTGGCATCTTGTTAATAGGTTAGTCCCAGAAAACATATAAAAATACCTCAAAATGAAGACAAAGCAAAGCAAAGTATATACTAAACAAGCATGCAACATCAAAAATTATAGATACGTTTATGACGTATCAGTTGTTTATGTGTGCAGGTATCACAACTGAACATGTGAATAAGAAGTTACTCTCTATATCATTGAAAGGAAGAGCCGAAGAATGGTATAAGCTACTGAACAATGGGCAATCCATAGAATGGGAGGAAATAGTACCTGTAGAGGTCCCAACCTGATATGGTAGAGATCCCTGTGTTTACAATGCTAGTCCCTAGATCGAATAGCTAGAATCCACAGTTTAAGATGTAATATCAAGAAACAAAGGTCATAATGCAACTTATAACCAGGAATAAAATAATTCATTACATCTTACATAGCTCATTTGGCTATCTTATTACAATGCAGCAGATATAACTATAAAGCATGGAGTCCTTCATATTCAAGTGCCACAGGCAATCATGTTGGTTGTAGACTTGTAATCCCTACTCAACAAACTTCACTAATATCAAACAAACCTGCAACATAATAAGTTACAACCACAAGGGTCAATACATTTGAATTGTATTGGCAAGTGATTTTATATTGACATGGAGAATCTATCATCTACATGAATATTTGGATAAGTGGAGTTTTGGCTTGCCTTTGCATAAAACAAGTTTTCCCTATCCTTTGAAAATAGTTTTTCTCTTTGACAAAACCTTTCATCACATAATGGCACACACTGGATACCCTCCAGGTGCTTCCCTTGTTTACCCAACAAGTTTTAACTTAGAGAAATCGGGATGAGGAGATCCTTGATTGCTTCAATGCTTTTGATGCTCAAATTATCCATTGCCGGGGACACAGCTAAGTACTTAGGTTTTACCCTCTCGAGAGGTGGTGCACTTTCCCCACAAGACTCGACATGCATCAAGACAAGATCTTTCAGAAGCCTTCCCTTATACCAAATGGACGCGTTCCATCCTATCATCACTACCACCTTCTGTCCATCTAGCTAAGTTATTGCAACCTATATGATCAAGGCAGAGCCTATATGCCATGTGGCTGCACTGGAAGCTTCTCAACACAAAACATCTCAAATCTATTTGTTCCTGGGTGGCAATCCACAAGTGTGATACACAAGGTGAACCATAGAAATGGGCCTTGTGTAACCACTCAACATAAATCCATCTGAGCAATTACCATTCCACCCAGGTGATTCATTCACTTGGTTGTTTTATTAATCAGAAACTTAGTCATAGACTTTGCATAATATCATAGCATGAATATTCCACCCTTGAAATCTTTTAGCTAGGATAAGCATACTAACAAAACTTGTATCTTGTCTAAGGAAGAATCCTACCAAGATATATTCTATAGGATCTACTATAGCATAGCTTTATATAAAAGATAGCCCTATCATGCATACTACAAAAATATCACTAATGCAATATTGTAAAGATAGGACTTTTCATGAACAAAGTATCATTTGCCTTTTTGGTAGAGAAACTAGGTACACTCCTTGATCTTGCAATTATCACACTCTTCAAAGTTCACTACAATTCAATCAAGCAAGGCAAACATTCAAAACTAGCATTCAAACAATTCACCACATAAAATAATAAAAATAAATAAATGCATGCAAGCATGCAAACGATTGTTTTATTGAAAAAGTGTTTTCTAATATGGCTACAAACATTTCAAAACACCTACTGCTCATTTATAAATGTGGCAAAACATTTGAACCAAGTTAGTGAAAATGGCAACATTTTTGTTTTACTAGAAATGCTTTTATTCAAATGAATAATTCCTTGTGTTAGACAAATTCATTTCTCAATCCAAATGTTAGTGTTTAGGGTCAGAGAGTTCAAAACAAATACATTTTCAAAAGGATTTACTCAAAAATCATTTTTAAAACAATTTTTATATCCAAAATAGTCCTAATAATGTTTCTGCAAAATCACCTAATTTTTAAGAATTAAAATACTAAAATAAGGACATAGTTGCAAATTTTACATTTTTCTGAATCCATTGATATAAAATTTGTAATTTTTGGACAAGCAGATCAAAAGTTATAGATTTTACAAAATCAAACATCTAATAGATTAATTTCTGTTTTTAAAACAACAGTCAGGCCACGTGGTTGTTTCCTATTGGACGATGCCGGTTCGTGTGGATCGTGCGACGTGGACCGTTAGGTTTAAGTGGAAACGCACGGATATGATCAACAGATATCCCTTCGTCTAATTCTAATCCTATCCACTAGATTCGCATCTAACGGCCTACAACTGCTGACCATTGACTAGCGGCGCTGGCAACGGACGCACGGCGGCGCCGCCCTGGCAACGGTGGTACGGCCATTCTTGGAAGCGAGAGGAGGGGAGGAGGGGCTCACCGGGTTCGCGGCGTTGCTGCGGTGCTCAAGGTAGCGGTGGATGGCGAAGGGGCGCACGAGGTTGACGTTGATTGCTCACCGGAGATGCTCCTGGCGTCGGGCACGTTTGGGCGTCATCGGAGGCGAGTATCTGAGACACAAGCAATCAAGGTAACGCGTCAAGAAGATGCGCAAGGGTTCGAGGATTGCGAGGATACTCACCAGAGAGCTAGGGGCGCTCGGAGTCGACGACTATCACTCGCCGGAGATGAGGCTGACGATGGTGGCGCTCAGACGTAGTCGTTTTCGAGCTTCTAGGGAGCGCGCGAGCAAGTGGAGGTAGCAGGTAGATGTGCGTGTCGATGGGGAGCAAGCTAGCATGCACTAGGGGGTAGGGGGAGGGTCAAGCTCGCCGGAATTCGAGCTGGAGCTCGTCGGAGGCAGTAGCGGTCCAAGGTCAATTTGAGGCAGCCCTGTGGCGTTTAGGTGTGGGAGAATGAGGGGAAACAGAGGGGAGGGGAGGCGGTTAAACGAGTGTGATCGCTGGAGAGAATTAAGCCCGCATTCAAATGAATTTACGAGGTTTCAATCAACGGCAGAAACGGCCGGGGAGTGGGGGCGGGGTCAGCGGGTGGAGATGATGACGAGTTGGCAGTGGTGGGGCCGTGGAGTCAGTGGGTTGAGGGGGAATGGTGCGCTGAGAAAAGTCCAGGGGGAGAGGGAAGTGCCGGGTGGGCTGGGATTTGGGCTTGCTAAGCCTGCTAGGCTGGGTAGGTTAGTTTGGCAGGTTCTTTCCTTTGTTTTCTTTTTGAATTCCTTTTCTTTTTCCATTTCTAATTCCTGTTTTCATTTGATTCAAATATTTTAAACTTTTATTTGAATTCAAATCTTCCAGAACTTTTTCAGTAAGTTTACAGTATTTATTAGTGTGTTTTAAAAGTCCACTTTAGAATATTTCTTATATTTCTCATGGTTTATTATTTATTTAAATTAGGCATTTGTATTTATTCAAATAAAATTTGAATATGGTTCCAAACCATATAATTTTATTCAAATAATCTTTTAGTCTTTTTAAGATAATTAGATAACTTCTAATCCATTTTGGCAATTTCAATTATTTTTCTCATGATTTAATTAATCATTTATATTAGGAATTTTGTTTTCATTCAAATAAAATTGAATATGGTTAAAAGCCCATATAATTTTATTTAAATAATCTTTATTCCTTTATTTTTATTTGGATTATCTTTATTCCATTTGTTTATGGAATTGATCAATATTTAATTTGACTTTTAAATATTCCTTATTTATTTATTTATCTTATAAAATCCATTTATTTTTATTTATAGTTCCAAAATTAGTGATTCCAATTTGTAAAATTTTATTTATTATTTGTTTATCTTTTTAAATCATTTTAAGATTACTTTGCTCAAATTTGGTTTGGATTTTAGCTAGGAGCTTTATTAGCTTTGGAAATTATTTCCTTTTCATCTTATTAAATTCATAAGTTTTTAT
Organism: Avena sativa; assembly: GCA_916181665.1. Taxonomy (NCBI): domain Eukaryota; kingdom Viridiplantae; phylum Streptophyta; class Magnoliopsida; order Poales; family Poaceae; genus Avena; species Avena sativa. Next base: position 436,203,282 of record OV702280.1, read on the forward strand.
CCATGGCTCCAAATTGAATGAAATCAACTCCCATGGTTTTATAATATTTTTCTTTATGGTTTTGGTCATTTATAAATGTTTGTTGCTAAATTTTTATATGGAACAAGGCCATAGTCTTTGGGTGATCTTGGAAATGATTTCTTTCATTAGGGTTTAGGGTTTTGGTTTAACTTTTGCAAGTGCTTTAAATTCAAGATTTTTTCCATGCATGAATGCATTTGATTTTTGAAATATTTGTTTGTTGCTTTCTTGTCCAAATTTTGTTCAAGAAGGGTTTTGATGTTTCCATTTAGAAGCAAAAAGTTTCTTTTCACCCTAAATTTCAACAATTATTTCTTTTGTTTATTTATTTTTCAGATTTCAAAATTTGAATTTTTTTTGGGATGTGACAATACCTCTCTTTTATTCTAAATTCTATCCTCCCAGTGAGATTCATAAGGATAGGAATCAAATATACAACTTTTGGCCTCGTGATGGATAGAGTACAACCCAAGCTTGGGGGAGATTGAAGTTACTAATGCTTAAATGTCCTATTCATGAACTCCCTAACAATATTATTTATTAGTAACTTTTATGCAAGGCTTTCTCTTCATGATAAAGATTTACTAGATGCTTCTTGTGCTGGATCATTCACACGTATGAAAGAAGAATCTAAATGGGATCTTCTAGACCGGATTCAAGAAAACACTGAAGCATGGGAGAATGACAAAGGAAGAAAGTTAGGTATAGATTATGATTATGAATGCATTAAATATTTTATGGGAACTGGTGACTTTCGTGATATTAGTACTAAGTATGGTCTTGATTCTCAAAGTATTGCCAATTGTTTTAAGACTTTTTCCTCTTATATTGAAATTCCTAAAAAGAAGTGGGACAAGTACCATGCACCTTATAAACATGTTTTTACTCATGTTCCTGCTAGCATTGAAGTTTGTACTGTTGATCACATTTTGCATGAACCTTATATTGAGAAAATCCCATTTCCTACAAAGGTAAAGGAACATTCTATTATAGCTAATGTGGTTAGCAAAAGTACAAACAAAACTGTGGAACCTGATGAGCAAATAAACATTGAACCAGTAGTAGCCATTGTTAAAGATCTTGTCACTAAAAATATAGAACATGAGCACAATGTATTATGTGAATACGCTTCTAATATTGTCTCTCATCCTAGTAAAGCTAGGAAAACTAGTGTCCATGTGATTTTTGTTAGAATTTGTGATCATTTCTATTATGGTTTATGTGATATTGGTGCTAGTTCTAGTGCTATTCCTTATGAGCTTTACAGAGAAATTATGCATGAAATTGGTCCTTGTGAACTTGAGGACATTGATGTGGTTATTCACCTTGCTAATAGAGAGACCGCCTGCCCTATTGGTATTGTAAGAGATGTGGAGGTTCTTTGTGGAAAGATCAAATATCCTGCTGCTTTTCTAGTGCTTGGTTCTGAAGCTAGTAAAACTTGCCCTATCATTTTTGCTAGACCCTTCTTGAACACTTGTGGGGCTATTATAGATTGTAAGAAGGAGAAAGTTTTGACCAAGTTTGATGGAGAATCTTATGAGTTTAATTTTTCCAAATTTTCTAAAGCTCCTTATGAAAATAATTTGCCTAATGAGGATTTCAGGGTTGAACAACTTGCTTCTATTGATCCAGTTTAAGACCTTAGACCTCTTTTTGATGATTGTAAGTATGCTCATTCTGATGATAAAGTTGTTTCTTGTGACAGTTATATTGTCAACTTTATTCAAAGTGCTACTGAAAGTTATTATGAGAGAGGGAAACATGGTTTTATGCATGTCAATAATATTAAGTTTCCCCGCTTTATGTTGAAATCTTTGAAGTTGCACTTGTTTTGTCTTCCTATGTTATTGGACTTTTGTTTCAATAATTTGTTTTCTCATGAGACTCCTTTGCATAGGAAATGGGTTAGACTCAAATGTGTTGTATATTTTCTTCTTGATGCCATCTTTCACTTCAAATCCATATCTCCAATGTGAGCATCTTTGAAATTATCAAGCCCATCTTAATCGATATAAAGAAAGAGCTTTTGGGAGACAACCCATTTTAGTTTTCTTTTGGTTTTTGTGTCTTTGAGTCTTGGAAGTTATTACTTCTGTAGTAACCGCACCTTATCCTTTTTGTTTAGTTTTTGTGTCAAGATCAACCTCTTTTGAGAAGTAGGTGAGTTGTGAGAAGTTGCTGTCCTGGGACAGATTTTTGTGCTGCATTGTAAAAATTCGTGAAGGAGCTCAGTATTTCGGATGGAGCTATAATTTTCTGTGCTTGTGCCCCAAGTTGTTATCCAACTTTAGTTAGTTTTGCACTTTTTTATTTGAGCAACATAAATTTTTCGAAAAAAACAATCTTTACATGCTGGTCTGTTTTGACAGTTTTCTGCCATCATTTGCCTCTTAAATCAACTTCTTTTTAAATTCTTTTTGGGCTTTTGAAAAGGAGTTGTTTAAGTAGATTTTGTTTTTATGGATTTCAGTTGAAATTTGAACCCAAAGGTTTATTGCTTTTGCATATACTAATGTTTCTAATGAAGTTTGTGCGAGGCTTTGTATGAAAGGAACTTTCAAGTGTTGAAGAGAAGGAATCTGTAGAGTCCATTTCCGAATAGGTAAAAGTGCCGAAAACAGAAGGTTCGCGAAAAACTTATCTTTTTATATTTTTGATGTTTTTATTCCATAAGGAAGGTTACGAGACGAAATAGAGGAGGAAACGGAGCCCGGGTGGGCCACACCCACCAGTGGCGCGGGCCCCAGCTGGCCGCACTGGAGTCCGTCTCTGCCCGTTTTCGCACAGTATGTAACACCCCAGTGTTAGTTAATTAATAATTAGGGTTGTTTGTGCATTCATGAACATCATTTTTAAAATGCATGCATTGAAGAAATATAATAAAACCCTAAACCCTATTTCCCTTCCCTCTCTAAAAACAATTCAAAATGGTTTTGAATTTGAAAAGTACAAAATGTTTGGAGCCCAAATTGAATAAAAGGGTTCCACTGTATTTTACATATTTTACAACACCCTCTGGTAGTTTTGAATGATTCAAAACAGATTTGGATTTGAAAATACAAACAGAAAACAAATTACAGAAAAAGAAAAGAGTTTACAGGATAGGTTATGGATTACAGGCCAACTCTACTCTATTAGTACCAGTAGGTAGCATAGGGGAGAAAAGCACTACACCTAGAAATAGGAAAGGAATCAACAAGAGAAAAACTTTGTTAGAAATTAGCCCTTTCCTAAATAGAGCAGCAGCAGTCGGCCCAGCCAGCCCATCTTCCTCCCTCTCCTTCCTGCCGCCCAACGCGCAAGACGCATCCCAGCCAAAGCCCACGCATGGCCCAGCCCAGCTTACCCCTTCGCCTGTCGTCTTCCCCGAAGAGACAAGCACCTCGGGGCCTCGCGCGCGGCCACCCGATGCTCGTCGCCGCGATTCCAGCCGCCGATGAGGTCGCCTCACAAGGATAAGAACGCCATGAAGACCGCTGTGCTCTGCGCTCTCTCCTCATCCCCTTATCTCTCTCCCCTGCTCTGTGTAGCTCGCACGTAGAAGCTCCAAACCCTAGTCGTACGACCGCCGCGTCGCGTCGCCGTCTCCGGCCTCCCATTTCCCGTCTGAGGCCACTGTCGTGACCTACGTCGTCGACTCGGTCGTTTGCCCCCACCCTCGTCAACCGACGTGCTCCCAGAAGCCCCAATCGTGAGCTCCTTCCCGAGCTCCGGCCATCATCTCCGACGTTGATTTCGGCCATGTTCTACCTTCTCCGGCCTCGCCGACCCCTCCGTCGCAACCATGGTGAGACTACGGTTCTCAGGCACCACTCCTCGCTTGCCCCAACTCTCTCTAGTGCGTTGCATGTGTGCTCCACCATCTGCTGCCATGCAGGCTCGTCGCTAGCGAGGCTCCCGGCCACCCCAGGACCTCACGCCACCCTAGTTAGGTCGCTCATGTTTAGGTGCTCTCGATCCGTGCATGTACACATCCGCGCGCGCGCCGTAGCGCCGCCGCTGGGTGGTCACCGGCGTCGGCCACCGTCCATCGTGCGGTCAGCGCAGTCAAACCCGAGGTGGGTTCCATCCTGCCCACGTGGAGGTTGAGGTGGCCAAGGCCCCACCTGTCAGCCATAGTGGCTAGGGTTAGCCCCAGTGTCAAAAGGTTTATCGCCCTTGCTGAAGTCACAGTGATGCAGTAATCCAATTTAAAATGATTTAAATAATTCCATAAAATGGTTTCAACTTATAAATTCAATAACTAAATATTCATAAGTCCGAAAAATACAAATAATATATCAAAATGTTCAGAAAAATGAGAACTATCTATTTACACTATAATCATGCATTGTTCAACAACTTTCAAGACAAGTTTAATTAGAAGAACTTAGTAACCCGTCTCATATAGATCCGGAGTTTCCCCGAGTTAGGGTTTTCACCCCTCGGAACCCCGTTTAAACTGTCGAGCATGCCTTAGGGTTACATTTCAATGCAATTTAACTTGTCATATCATCATCCTTGCTTGATCATTGCATCGATGCCATGTGTTGATTGTTTCCCTTTCTTTCTGGTGTTTGGTTCTTTCCGGTAGAAAACGATATCGAGATAGAGATCGAAGACCGAGATCAAGACCGTTGAAGATAGAAGATCAACAAACAATGCTTGACCAACTATAATCAAGTCAAGTACAAGGCTCCCGAAGATCTGCTTATTGGTTATCAACTGGCAAAGGCAAGCATAGCCCCACCATGATATAATCCTATGATTTATAAAGCATTTCAATTCCTGCCATGGTGCATACGATTCTACTATGGTCTTTTATCGATAGATAGAGTATCCTATCTGTTGCATTACTCCCTTCGAGCTTATATTACCTGATCCAATGCTCCTAGCATAACTAGGTTTGGCTTGTGTGCAATGCTAGAGCTTATATCTGTGTCCTGCTTATCCATGCTTAGATGTTGAGTCTGGTTCATCCAGATGATGTATCAGATGCAAAGAATCTAGTATGACAGCAGTTCGAGATATACTGATGAGGTGATATGAGATTAAACTTGCTAAGGCTTGTATGGGAGGCCACGGTGGGATGTGGTGTTTCTAGTCCCATGCTTGCCACCACTAGGAACTGAGTTCTTGCCTTTGGAACCGAGATGAGCGTATAGCCACACGGGGCTTGGGAACCCCTCGCCTGATTAACTTGCCTAGTAGATTCCATGAGTCACATAGTCCGGGCCTTCCATTCGACATGCATTCTAGATCTTCTCGAAGGCAGTGAAGGAGGTGCATTCATAACAGGTAGGGAAGCGTGGAACGGGTTTCTTGGGGTCGATGGAGCCCCTGGTGAACCAACCTCGCCTCACATCTTTAACTACCGGCTTCGGGATTTGACCCATTACGGCGGAACCATACTTATTGCATGACTCATTGTCTCGGAGAAAGCAAGGTAAAGGTCGTGGCCAACCACCCTCTGCCGGCCTTCCAAGGAAGAGGGCTAAAACGTTGGCATTAAGAATCGGTTGGTTCGTGTGGGTAAAGTTGTACACCCCTGCAGGGTTAAATCTTTTCGAAAAGCCGTGTTCACGGTTATGAACGCTTGGTGACCAGATTCTAAGATCATAGAGAACTATAACCTAATCGTAAAACTTGGTAGATCAACATGTGCTTAAGGATGCTTCCTCATGGGTACGAGGGGGTGATCCTAGTTAGGGTTGAGATGATGATGATGATTTGGTGGATATCAAAAGATTATGATCAATATTCCGGAGATGTCACTCTCTTATCCCCTTTTAAAATACTCTGAATAGACGAGCTTCTTCTCCCTCTTGATTTATAAACAAAAGATGGCTTTATGCAAAACAATTCCACCAGCCAGAAGTCTTGCGGAGTACACCCTGTACTCACCCTTGCTTTGTTGATACTTTTGTAGCGGAGTAAGAGTTCCTTGAAGACGAGTTTCGTACTACATCGACACCGACGAGTAGCTTGGGGTTCCCGGCCGGCAGCCTGGAATATATGGGCTAGGACGTCATCTTTATGCTTCAGGCCTCTTAGGACACTTGTTAAGTTTGCTATACTTAATAGCATAATTTGCCTTCCGTTGTTTGATGTTTGTGGTCAGTGACCTCTGCTTATAATAATTTGGTTCTCTGCTCAGGTATGAGCTTGCTGTAATAATTTTTGTGTCGTAGGGTCACTGCTGTGTTATCGATTCTTCACTGGATATCCTCGAGATGAAGGTTAAGCTTATGTCAGACGGAGGTCTGGGATTTGTTTAGCCCTGATCTCGGGGGTGTCATAGGTTTTGGTATCAAAGCAGTACTGATCGTAGGAAAACCTTTCTATTGGTCGATGTTGAGTCTAGTGTTTGTGAAAACTATTTTAAAGATGAAAAGTATTTGCGAAAACTCTAGTATGTTTCTTTTACTTCTTATCTAGTTTCGCTCTAACTTCTGGTTCATCTTATCTTGTGTTGATTTTGGAAAAGTTTTGATATCCTTTCCAGTCTTTCAAATCTTAGGTGCCTTCTTGGCATGCCGTTTCTTAACCAGTTGACCTAGTGTTGGATATTCTCTAGAGTTGTGTGTGTTGTGAATTCCCTGTTACCCCTTGCTCTGCTTCGTATGAGAGATTCCTTTCTACCATGATCTATCTATCTTTTGGATCCACGATATTAAATTGTTGGATTCACAGTGTTCTGTTCCAGGCTTCGAGGTTTCCTTTCGCCTCGTGTGCCTTCTTTTTGTTTGTTGGGTACTTCAGAAGTCATTTCTTCTCCTGGAAGCTACCTTGTGCTTATTACCTTGCAGTGTACGCTAAGTCACTCAAGTAGTAGTTACTCCTTTCTTTGGGTTTTATCCCTTGGACTTGAACCAAAGATCCCCGATTGTGCTAGATTTTGGTGTTGTGAATCTTGTACATGAAGCTGATCTTTATTCCAAGATCCACTCCTTTGACCCATGTTGTTAATGTTCACACATTACCTCAGGATGGCTGGTATTACAATTCTAGCCTTCAAGCTTGTGTTTTTTGTCGCGATTGAATTGCGACAACAAAGGACTTCCCCTACCACATGCTATGGCAGATGTTCTCTAATGGAACCAAATAGATCACGACAAGAGTACTCCTTGTGAATCTCGCATCTATACTCGTGACTCTGCCACACTTTACCCCTTCTCTGCATTGGTTTTCGGAAGATTGTTAACTTATGCATCCACATCTCGAGATTCTATCCTGATTATGTTCCTTTTCCCTTGTTCTTTTCCGACCTTTGTCTACCAGTTGGTAGCCAAGTAGTAAATGTGAATCGGTGTCTTCCGATGTAAGATGCTCTTGTGGTCTGTCAAGACAAACCATTTGGGGATGTCTAGGAGAAACAAACTCCAGTACCTCATCATATCTAGGACTAGGTCAAAGTGTTGTAATCCGCAGATTAAGAGGCATTGATTAGCTTCTGTCTGTTCTACCTTAAAGTGTCACACTCTTTTATACTAATAGGTCGTGCTGAGTTTCCTGACCACTTAATGAAGTGATACTCTCACACATCTTTAACCACCCTTCATCGAGCCTTTGCGCTCGTAAGTGATGCATGTGCATAGAGATGTGGTTACTCGAGATTCTTAGCAATTATTATTGTTTTGAACTCTAAGGACATTTGAGTCATTCTTAGCGTGATTGGTTAACCCTATCACTAAGCGAAGCATGATTGTGCTACCCAGTCTGATATTCTGGTACGCTCTCTTTGGTCAAGGAGTTAGGCTTGTGCCGAAGCTCTAAGACTATGTCTTCTTGCCTTACCAAGAAAGTTCTCTCTCGAACACATGACATATCGGTGGTTCGTGATATTCTAAATGTCTACTAGAAGTATCGCCATGTTCCACATGACCATGATGTCAAGTTCTTGAGCAAGCAAGTTCTCTAAAATGCTCTTTTCTCCAAGGATCCGTACTGAATACCTCTGACCTAGTTGGTTGATCTTAAACAACAACTTGGAGAGTTGTAAGACCAAAGTTCTATCCGACCCAGTTCCTTCATAATGGGATGTCAAGTTTTGTTTGTGCTGAAGAAAGATAGTATCTCCTTTGATGATATGTTATTTCCCCTATCTTTGATTTGATTTGGGTTATCGTCAAATCAAACTCAGTTCTGAGGACTATCTTGATGGTTTTGCTACTTGTGATGTTTCACTTGAGTACATCTCCATGTCCTTTAATCTTACCAGTATTCTTGCCTTGTTCACACACCATATGAGTCCATCTTAATGGATTGTCTTGATAAGTTTGTTGTTGAGCCCATCAATGACATCCTTTTCTTATCCATGCTAGACAAAATTCATATGGAACATTTGGCATTAATGTTGGAAACTTTCGAGAACCATCTTCGAGTTATCTCAAAGTATGAGTTCTGGATGTTAGAAGTAATCTTCTCTGGTTCACGTGCAAATGTTGAAACATGTCGCTGTGGATTTGAGTAGAGTTAACTCCGTTCCTTAAGGACACATGCGTGTTTGATTGTCAGTACCTTATGTGTGAGTAGATGTCTCTCGACAAGTTTCTAAATACATGGGTATAGCAATCTAGCTCAGTCGTTTGGAGCTTTACACTATAGTACATATCTTGAGAATCTAGTAACTTTACCTCTGTGTAAATGTTGCAAACTTTCTATTCGTACATGCTGAGTCTGAAGTATCATTTCACTTAACCAAAGCTGAATCTCAAGTAGGAACGATGGTTAGTGTTTTTCAAGGTTTTGACATAGGTCTCTTTGTAATCCGGCAAGATTGATGTAATGGTTGACACACTTAGCCGGAAATACCTTTTGTTATAGTTTCTTGATTCAGCAATGACAACCACTCTTCATGAGGTTTCTTCTATAATTTTATTATAGGAGTTGTGTTCATGGTTTCCTTTGTATTCGAAGTCTGACTTTTCACTCGATGTTTGATTTCTCGAACATCAAGGAGAACATTTAAAGTAGTGTTGCTAAATGTCTCTCGGTCGATCCTCCAGACTCTTTTACGTTGGCAATCATTTTGTTGTTCCAAGTACTTGAAGTCTGAGAAAGAAGTTTCTTTCTTCTTGTGTCATCAGGAATCTTCTTAACAATTCATCTCAGTGGTGTAAAGTGATATAACGATCTTTGGCAAAGATTTCGATATATCTGGATGAATAAAGAGTTTCCTTCCTTTTCTCAGTCATGTTTTAAGAGTGACTACGATTTGGATAAATCAACAGTTTCTCTCATTACATGTTCCTTGTGACTCTTATGAGTCCTCTCCACCAAAACACCTTTATGTCTTGTCATTCTCTTGAATGAAAGAGTGAACCTTCTGTGTCAAAAGTAGTTCAACGGCTTGGTTTTGCTGATCCATATCTTTGCAACCCAAAATATCTACTTAAGCTGTTTAGTAGAGGTTCCTTTTCGAAGTTTGTGGTCATGTTCTTTCCGTTGGAAGCCTTCCTTTTCAGAAGCTTAAAACTCTTCTGAGTTCCATGGTCTCATCCTTATGAAGACCAACATCTAAAAATTTGAAACCATCTCCTCTTGTTTCCTCCGTTACCTTGTTGTGTTTCATGTTCGTCATCTCAGAATTGTTTTTGAACACTCCATCCATGAGTTGACCATGAGATACTTTGTGTGTGTTTTTTAGTGTGTTTCCCTCTTACCTTTAGAGTGGCCATGTTTCTTTCTCTCCCTGTCCCTCTTCCTATATTTGGAATCTCGGGTCGAGATTCTTGTAAGGGGGATAGAGTTGTAACACCCTAGTTTTAGTTCATCAATAATTAGGGTTGTTTGTGCATTCATGAGCATCATTTTTAAAATGCATGCATTGAAGAAATAGAATAAAACCCCAAACCCTATTTCTCTTCCCTCTCTAAAAACAATTCAAAATGGTTTTGAATTTGAAAAGTACAAAATGTTTGGAGCCCAAATTGAATAAAAGGGTTGCATTGTATTTTACATATTTTACAACACCCTCTGGTAGTTTTGAATGATTCAAAATAGATTTGGATTTGAAAATACAAACAGAAAACAAATTACAGAAAAAGAAAAGAGTTTCTATAAAAAAATAGAGCAGCAGTAGTCGGCCCAGCCAGCCCATCTTCCTTCCCTCTCCTTCCTACCGCCCAGCGCACAAGACACATCCCAGCCAAAGCCCATGCGCGGCACAGCCCAGCTTACCCCTTCGCATGTCGTCTTACCCAAAGAGACAAGCACCTCGGTGTCTCGCGCGCGGCCGCCCGATGCTCGTCGCCGTGATTCCCCCCGCCGCTGAGGTCGCCTCGCAAGGATAAGAACGCCACGAAGACCGCCGTGCTCTCCGCGCTGTCCTCATCCCCTTATCTCTCTCCCCTGCTTTGTGTAGCTCGCGCGTAGAAGCTCCGAACCCTAGCCATACGGCCACCGTGTCATGTCGTCGTCTCCGGCCTCCCCTTTCCTATCTGAGGCCACTGTCGTGACCTACCTCATCAACTCGGTCGTTTGCCCCCACCCTCGTCAGCCGGCGTGCACCCAGAAGCCCCAATCGTGAGCTCCTTCCTGAGCTCCGGCCATCATCTCCGACGTTGATTCTGGCCATGTTCGACCTTCTCCGGCCTCGCCGACCCCTCCATCGCAACCATGGTGAGACTACGGTTCTCAGGCACCACTCCTCGCTTACCCCACCTCTCTCTAGTGTGTTTCATCTATGCTCCGCCGTCTGCTGCCGCGTAGGCTCGTCGCCGGCGAGGCTCCCGGCCACCCCAGGACCTCGCGCCACCCTAGTTAGGTCGCTCATGTTTAGGCGGTATCGATCCCTGCACGTACGCATCCGCGCGCGCTGTAGTGCCGTCGTTGGGTGGTCACCGGTGTCGGCCACCGTCCACCGTGCGGTTAGCATAGTCAAACCCGAGGTGGGTTCCATCCTGCCCACGTGGAGGTTGAGGTGGCCAAGGTCCCACCTCTCAGCCATAGTGGCTAGGGTTATCCCCAGTGTCAAAAGGTTTTATCGCCCTCATTGACGTCACAGTGACGCAGTAATCCAATTTAAAATGATTTAAATAATACTAGAAAATGGTTTAAACTTATAAATTCAATAACTAATTATTCATAAGTCAGAAAAATACAAATAATATACCAAAATGTTCAAAAATGAGAACTATCTATTTACACTATAATCATGCATTGTTCAACAACTTTCAAGACAAGTTTAATTAGAAGAACTTAGTAACCCCTCTCATATAGATCCGGAGTTTCCCCGAGTTAGGGTTTTCACCCCTCGGAACCCCGTTTAAACTGTCGAGCATGCCTTAGGGTTACATTTCAATGCAATTTAACTTGTCATATCATCATCCTTGTTGAGCATTGCATCGATGCCATGTGTTGATTGTTTCCCTTCCTTTCCGGTGTTTGGTTCTTTCTGGTAGAATATGATATCGAGATAGAGATCAAAGACCGAGATCAAGACCGTTGAAGATCAAAGATCGACGAACAATACTTGACCAAATGTAATCAAGTCAAGTACAAGGCTCTCGAAGATCTGCTTATTGGTTATTAGCTGGCAAAGGCAAGCATAGCCCCACCATGATATAATCCTATGATTTCTAAAGAATTTCAATTCCTGCCATGGTGCATACGATTCTACTGTGGTCTTTTATCGATAGATAGAGTATCCTATCTGTTGCATTACTCCCTTTGAGCTTATATTACCTGATCCAATGCTCCTATCATAACTAGGTTTGGCTTGTGTGCAACGCTAGAGCTTATATCTGTGTCCTGCTTAGCCATGCTTAGCTGTTGAGTCTGGTTCATCCAGATGATGTATCAGATGCAGATAATCTAGTATGACAGGAGTTTGAGATATACTGATGAGGTGATATGAGATTAAACTTGCTAAGGCTTGTATGGGAGGCCACGGTGGGATGTGGTGTTTCTAGTCCCATGCTCGCCACCACTAGGACTTGAGTTCTCGCCTTTGGAACTGAGATGAGCGTACAGCCACACGGGGCTTGGGAACCCCTCGCCTGATTAACTTGCCTAGTAGATTCCATGAGTCACATAGTTCGGGCCTTCCATTTGACATGCATTCTGGATCTTCTCGAAGGCGGTGAAGGAGGTGCATTCATAACAGGTAGGGAAGCGTAGACCGGGTTGCTTGGGGTCGATGGAGCCCCTGGTGAACCAACCTCGCCTCACATCTTTAAGTACCAGCTTCGGGATTTGACCCGTTATGGCGGAACCATACTTATTGCATGACTCATGGTCTTAGTGAAAGTAAGGTAAAGGTCTTGGCCAACCACCCTCTGCCGGTCTTCCAAGGAAGAGGGCTAAAACGTTGGCATTAACAGTCGGTTGGTACGTGTGGGTAAAGGTGTACACCCCTGCAGGGTTAAATATTTTCGAAAAGCCGTGTTCATGGTTATCAACGCTTGGTGGCCAGATTCTAAGATCATAGAGAACTATAACCTAATCGTAAAACTTGGTAGATCAACGTGTGTTTAAGGATGCTTCCTCATGGGTACGAGGGGGTGATCCTAGTTAGGGTTGAGATGATGATGATTTGGTGGATATCAAAAGATGATGATCAATATTCCGGAGATGTCGCTCTCTTATCCCCTTTTAAAATAATCTGAATAGAAGAGCTTCTTCTCCCTCTTGTTTTATAAACAAAAGATGGATTTATGCAAAATAACTCCACCAGCCAGACGTCTTGCAAAGTACACCGTGTACTCACCCTTGCTTTGTTGATACTTTTGTAGCAGAGTAAGAGTTCCTTGAAGACGAGTTCCGTACTACATCGACACCGACGAGTAGCTTGGGGTTCCCGGCCGGCAGCCTGGAATCTATGGGCTGGGATGTCATCATTATGCTTCAGGCCTCTTAGGCCATTTGTTAAGTTTGCTATACTTAATAGCATAATTTTCCTTCCGTTGTTTGATGTTTGTGCTCAGTGACCTCTGGTTGTAATAATTTGGTTCTCTGCTCAGTTATGAGCTTGTTGTAATAATTTTTGTGTCGTAGGGTCACTGTTGTGTTATCGATTCTTCACTGGATATCCTCGAGCTCAAGGTTAAGCTTATGTCAAACGGAGGTCTGGGATTTGTTTAGCCCTGATCCCGGGGGTGTCACACAGTACCTTCCCTATGTAGTAAAACTTCGTAACGTATAATCCCCCAAATCCCCCGAGGTTCGTGTATTGTGTTCTCATCGTGTTATTATATCGATCTGTTTTTGTGAGGAAGTATTCCCAAGTTTAGAGGCACCATGGTATCCGCCAATGACAAGGGAAAGGAGCCTAAGGAAGAAGAAAGGATCGCTGCTAGGCACGAAGACATGGATTGGAGTGTCGAGGAGAAAGTAAAGGACATGTCAGTAGGCATGAAGGGACAAGCCACCACAGGATCAAGGGAAAGAAAACATACTTTTGTAGGGGCAATTAACACTGGACGTGCTTTTTCTCATAATATGCAGGGGATGATGACCTCCATTCCAGACTTCAGATCCTGCCCTGAGGCAGTGGAATCCCTTCGAACCACTGATGAGTTTTGTGATAAGTACCGTGCTCTAAGGATGAAGGTGGATATACTTCAAGAGGATAATATCAGGCTTCGTAAGATGCTGGAGGGTTTTCTCACCCTAAACAAAGGAACACCACCACCACCAAAGGAGTAATTTGTCATCAGGTGTTGGCATCCCCTTGGCTTGTTCCAAGCTTGGGGGAGTGCCGCGGTATCACATCATTATCTTTCATATTTTTACCTTTTTAGTAGAGTCATATCTTGAATAGAGAAGTTATCATATAGGTTGGTTTGCATTATGGAAGTATCTCTCCTTTAGTTGGTTATCTATGTATCCCTTGGTGTGAGTGCCTTTATGGAATATTAATGAGAAATTTCATCCTTTACTTTTTGCACATCTTATTTTTGTTTGCAATCTCTATTATATGATTAATCTTGTTTATTAGTATTGTTATCACTTTGGGAGCATCAAGTAAATCTAAATTGGTTTTGGCAAACCGAGCTCTGGTCAGTAGCAACACTTTTTGAGGTTTGAATGGAACAGAGAAAAGCACTTACATGTATTTTGTATCATTTTCTTTCTTTCTTGATTGGCTCATAAGCTTAGTATTCATTAGTTAAGATCTTTTGTGTTTTCAAGGAAGATTGCATGTTTGGCTTCATCACTTGTATGTTTTCTTGTTTCCTTCAATTCCTTTGCTTGCTACTCAGCCTTGCTAGCCAAAAAACTGTACTGAGAGGGAATACTTCTCGTCCATCCAATCCTTTAAACCAAAACCTATGCCATTTGAGCCCACCATATCTACCTATTAGCATTATTTCTATTCCAAGTAAATTCTCAAGCTTCAACTACCTTTCAAATTAAAAATGCTTTTGTTATGTGAAAACTAGTTAGTAAAGCTCTCACGAACTTGATGGCACGCCTTATTTCCTTGACCCTAATAAACTAGAACCATTGTGTCATCGAAGTTGTATATGCTCGCACCTATACGTTGGGATTAGGAGAACCATGCTGTCATGGGGAACACTTTCAACACTTGTAAATATCTACCCAGTTGATATCATGCTCTTTTTTTTGTGGATGTCGTCGGTATGAAATAAAAGGGGAGCTTGTAAGTCCATAGAGTTATGTATGTGTATTAGAGAAACGCCTGGGCTGCTAGCCTAACCCATGCCTAATCATGGTGGAAACTTGCAGCATCACCATAGTGGGCAATCTATGAAGCTTTCTTCTTATAAAAAAAAGATAGACATATTGAAAAGAGGAAAGAGAGAAAAAATCACCATTTTCCCATGGTAAAAAGGAAGATTACTGCGGTGACCCAGCATACCACTGCATGTGTAGTACACTATAGTCATTGACATGACATCCACAGAACACCGTTCCGTAAATATCACATCCCTTAGAGTGGCACAACGGAAACATTGTGGGTCCATATTACAAAAGTAAACACATTATTATTATTACAATACCGTAAGTTCAAGATTTCCAAAAGATTCAACTTATAAACCAAAATATAATTTGTTTTAGCAGAATTTAAAAGTAACAACTCTGACTAGGAGTTAAGCTCAACAGCTTATTCTATAGAGTTCATGCTGTTCGGCTCCGTTGGTTACTACTAACTAGGGATACTTAGTTGGACTTGTTATCATCGACACCATAGAGGATTTCGTAATCCACTCCTTCAACACCTCCGGACAGATCAGGTTCCTCGTAGAACACATCTTCTTGGCATTCGGCTGCATACATTGGCACGTCTTCGGGATCCTCAGAGTCTAAGCAAGGGATCAAAGGAAAGAATGAGTAACAGCGTTACCCAACAAGTTCATTATATGCAAGGTGGGAAGTTTGATGCTCTAACTACCACCTCGGATTATAAATCCTTGGCACTATGCAATTTTTGTAAATCTTTCTTCAAAGATTGATTTTATTCTGAAAACTATGACAATCAGCCTTCACAGGTTGACCAGAACTTTCATGGAGTTCCTTTCCTACCGCGTTCATAGCTCCTTCCCGGAATAGGGAGTAACAAGCTACAGTTTTTACACTCTGCAGAGGTGCGTTACTTTACCCATGAGAGATCAACTCTTTGTTGCACAATCGGGCGCACTTTCCCGTCCACAATTCCATGATGTGGGGCCCAGTAGTTGGTCCAAGTCAATCACTGCCCCCTTCGCGACCTCGCGTGCCTCCTTGGTGTACACCATGCCCACATAATGAATTATGGCAATGGTTTGTACAAACCGTTAGATGCCAGAACTATCGTGGGACGATGAGGGTTCCCACCCATATGATGCATATCCTCTACGAATTACCTATTAATATGCACGCTACGAGGATAACAGCCACGACCTGCATATCCGGCTTCATGCGAGAGGAAGAAGATACAGATGACTTCTCTGTCCCATTCCAAATCTCATGGCTAACGCGTAGTATATGGCGCTAGAATCACTGATGTCAGGGGTTATTAAGTCCCTATTTGATCATCATTGTTTGCAACTAGAACCCTAAGTTCTATTGCTCCAATATATCACCACTTAGGATGATATCTATGATTCCTTTATTTGTGAAAATAATATTTTCTTTCTTTTATAGTGATAGGGATATGCCTACCGGGGTATACCCAGCAGGACGTTTCCGACTGGCCCAAGGACTAGCGAGTGGGCCTGCAAGACGGCGACTGGATTGAAGCCCAGCAAGGAACCAAGCGACTGGAAGCTGAAGGCCCAGGCGAGTAGATAGGCCCAGTCGAATTAGGTTAAACGAGCACCGAAGCTTTAACTGAGTCGGTTGAGATATGTAAACCCTAGGGGAGGTGAGCGTATATAAACCTCCCTATAGGGCGAGTAGAGATACGTTCCATCATACACCCAAGCGACTCGCCGCCCAGCCGCCGAGTTCGCCCATTGTACCACCTCCATAATACAATCTAGTAGGAGTAGGTCTTTACCCTCCGGGGGGCCGAACTTGGGTAAACCCTGTGTCTTTGCCCTCATCTCGCACCGCAGATGGCTGGCCGCCCTTGCCCCTCGTTCTACAACTCGCTGCCGATTGCAGCATCTGCCGTGACCATTCCCACGACAGTGGCGCCCACCGTGGGGCCTGGTCGGTCTGGCCGGTGTTCTGCGGCGAGATCCAATCTGCCCATCAACGAGACGGTCGCCACCGGCCGCATGATAGCGATCGGCGAGATGCTCCAAATCTTGCCGAGCAGCTACGTCCCGGCGGCGCGACCCGTCACGCACAGCGTGATCCTGCCGATCGGCACGATCAGCCTCTTCGTCGGCCTCACCGACGTCATCGTATCGGAGGATTCGGCTCGCATCCGTGAGTCGCCGCCACGCGATCGGCTCTCCGAGAGCCAGATCCGCACGATCCATCGCCTCGCCTCCGAGTACAACTCGGCCCATAGCGACGTGGCCGAAAACTCAGCGGCCGCAGGAGACGCGGCCCTCGACGACGACGCCGACTCGGCGACCCCGGCGTCACTCGCCGGGTCCATCACCGCGGCTTCACCCGCGGGCTCCATCACTCAGGTCTCCAACGTGGGAGACTTCGAGGACCCCTCCATCGTCGGGATCTTCGAATTCGACTCCGGGTCGGAGAACTCCGCCGACCTCCGCGACGGAACCGGTCGCCACGCCGCGACCTACATGGCGACCGGCACCGATCCGCCGGAGGATCCATTCTCCACCCCAATCCCTCCCAACGCCACGGCAACGGAGGTCGAAGAACTCCGGCTGAAACTGGCGGAGGCGGTGCGCAAGGAACAAGCCGAGCGCGAAAAATTCCGCCTCGAGCAGGTGACGGTGCAGGAGCTATCGCGCTACCACTAACAGCGAATCAGGTCGCGCATGAACCCCACCGTTCAGGGGCGCGCCCTGAACTTCGACGATGAAAACGACCCAGCCCGCGTGGCTGAGCGCGCGATCTGCGAGAACGCGCCACCAGGAGGAAGCGCTCGACCCCCGCCAGGGTCGACGACGATGGGCGCCCCGCCTCCACCCAACTGCACACCCCCCAGGGACCAGCCGTGGATAGTAGTCTCCTCACGGGAGCGAGACGCAAACGGCCTTCCACTGTTCTCCACCCCGATGGACAACCTCGTGGCAGGCCGAGCAGCAGCCGACAGCATCACGGCCACCGGCGACGGCGCCCTACAGATCCAATACGTCAGGGCCCTGCTCGCAAAGGCCGTCGAGCAGCAAAGAGCGGGCGCCAACTCACAAGGTCGAGTATACTCGCGTTCCTCGGGAAGCAGGGCAGCCTCGAGCGGCCGCCCAATGGTGTCAAACACACTCAACTGCCCACCACCAGAGCCACTGCAGCTCCAACACCGACCCGCGAACGCGGCACTCTCCACCAACGACCCCAGGCCGGCGACCAACCTCGTCGCCGCCAACGGTCAACCCATCGACGCCCGCACCCACATCATCGACAACCAAAGCTGGCGCGCACGCCAGCCCGACGACTTGCGACACACCCTAACCAATCGCCGCGACGACGAGCCCATGGGGTCGCTCAGTCGACTCGGCCCCAAGTGCTACGGACCAATGGTCCGAGGCGAGAAGTACCCGCCAAACTTTAAGGCACCGAAGGAGATAGAAAAGTACGACCCATCGTACGACCCCGCTGTCTGGCTCGACACATACCTCATGGCAATGGGGATCGCAGGCCACACCGACCTGCTAGCCGCCCGTTACCTCCCCCTGATGATGGAGGGGACGTGCAGGCAGTGGATCAACACCCTCCCTCAGGACAGTATAGACTCCTGGGAGGAGATGCGCGACGCTTTCGTCAGGCACTTCGAGTTCTCCTACACCCGCGCCACCACTATCGAGGACCTGGAGCGATGCGTCCAGGGACCCCGCGAGTCGACCCGCAACTGGGTCCAACGGTGGCAAGAACTCTGGTACAACGCGGTGGGCATCCACCCGGACACCGCGATCCATTGCTTCAAGACCTCGTGCCGCTACGAGCCCCTGGTCGCCAAGCTCAAGCGACACTCTCGCACACTCGACAACATCCCCGACCTCCTCGACATTGCCAAACGGTACACGGAGGAAGATCCAAACCAGGAAACTGACGACGAGTCAGGAGGTCAACGCCACACGAGCGACAACGACAGCGGACGACGGTCCGACCTACGCTACAGCAACACTCGTCTCACCGGCAAGTGCCGCAGTGACGGGCGAGTCGACTTCGTCGCCAACGCCGGGCACGCGCAACGCGAGCCCAAGAGCTTCCGCCGCGACGGAGGACAACGCCGTGACGGCGGCAACTACAAGGCCAAGCCAAGGTTCGACCCCGCGGCTCTTCTTAACCAACCATGTGCGTTTCATAGCAGGGAAGGGAAGCCCGAAACGCACACCACCGCCGACTGCCACACCCTCAGGGAGATCGAGAAGGCACGGCGAGCGCGGGAGGACCCCGACAACGACCCGCCAAACGGCGGAAAATTCGGCAAAGTGGTCGGCTCGCTCCATACCTTCACAGGCTTCAACAGGAAGCGCGAGAAGAAGGCCATCGCCCGCGCCGTCGCCGTCAACGCGGTGGCCCAGGTGGATGTTCCCCAGTTCCTCAATTGGTCAGAGCAGCCCATCACCTGGAGCTGCCAAGACCACTCGCAACGCATCGAGTACCCAGGGCGAGTCGCCCTGGTGGTCAAGCCCAAGGTCGGCGACTACTGGCTCCCCAAGACATTGATGGATGGCGGCAGCTCCATCAACATCCTATACCTGGACACCTTCAGGCGACTGCGGCTCCCGCAGTCGATGATCGAGACAACCCACACCATGTTCCACGGCATCGTCCCCGGTCGGAAGGCGTACCCGATCGGTAAGGTCACGCTGCCAGTCACCTTCGGCACACCAGCAAACTTCCGCACCGAGCGGATCGTCTTCGAGCTGGTGCCCTTCGACAGCCCCTACCATTGCGTCCTGGGGCGCCAGGCGTTCGCCAAGTTCATGGCAGCGCCCCACTACGCGTACAACGCGATGAAGCTCCCCGGGCCGTGCGGCGTCATCACCATCAACGGCGACCCCGACATGGCCGCCGAGTGCGAGGCCAAAGGAGCCGAGCTCGCCGACGCCGTCATCACGGCGGAGACCAACCATGCTGATGAGCTCGCCAAGTACGCGAGCGGGGTCAACAACGACGACCCCACCATACTCAAGAAGCCCAACTCAGAGGGCGCAAACACCTCAACCTTTGAGGCCACGACACACACCCGCACCGTCGAGCTGGTCCCAGGCGACTCCAGCCAGACGGTGACGATCGGGACGGGCATGAGCCCAGCATAGGAAGGCGCGCTCATCGAGTTCCTCCGTGAGAACAGGGACATCTTCGCATGGAAGCCCTCTGACATGCCCGGTGTCCCCAGGGAGCTCGCTGAGCACAAGCTAAACGCCGACCCCAAAGTGCGACCTGTCAAGCAGTCGCTGCGGCCCTTCAATGAAGAATGCCGCCGAGCAATCGCCGAGGAGGTGCAGCGCCTACTCGCTGCAGGCTTCATCCGGCCAATCAAATTCTCCAAGTCGCTGGCAAACCCAGTCCTGGTCGAGAAGAAAAACGGGACCTGGAGAATGTGTATCGACTACACAAACCTGAACAGCGCCTGCCCAAAGGAGCAGTTCGTCCTCCCGCGGATCGACCAGATAATCGATTCCACCGCGGGCTCGGAGTCGCTATGTTTCCTCGATGCCTACTCTGGGTACAACCAGATCAAAATGGCTGTCGAGGACGAGGAGAAGACGGCGTTCATCACGTGACATGGTTATACCCTACGGGTACGTAACTTCAGCATACCTAGTCCAGCTCAAGGAAGGCCCACGGCAGACTACGCTGGCCCATGAAGATTTTTGGGTGGCCAAGGCCCATGACGTCTTTGGATCCTTGGAGAGCAAGACTAGAGGAGATAGGAAATTCAAAGGGGTAAAACCCTAGAACTTGTAACCGACTAGGACTACACCCGGGACCTGCCTAAGTCTATATAAAGGCCAGGAGGGCACGTCCTAGGACAACTCGACTCATACTTTCGCACACGCATCCACGTCAGATCGACTGCGCACCCTGTAACCTTCGGTTCCGCCGTAATCAAAGAGCAGACAAGCAGGAGTAGGGTTTTCCCTCCGGGGGCCTGAACCTGGGTAAATCTCGTGTCCCCTGGTTGCTTGTCTGTTAACCGTGCCACGATCTCCAGCATCCCCATCTTCTCCAAAACCCAAGTCCATAACAATGGGCATTGACGAGATTAAACCTCGTCATCACGCCATTCGGAGCCTTCTGCTACACCGCCATGACCTTCGGCCTCAAGAACGCCGGGGCGACCTACCAGCGGTGCATGCAAGAATGCCTCGCGAGCCAAATTGGCCGCAACATCCACGTCTACATCGACGATGTGGTCGTAAAGTCCACTCGCCAGGGTGACCTCCTCGCCGACCTGGCGGAAACATTCGCCAACTTGCGAAAATACAAGATAAAGCTAAACCCAGGCAAATACACCTTCGGTGTACCAGCAGGACAACTACTAGGGTACGTCGTCTTCAAGCGAGGGATCGAGGCGAACCCCACGAAGATCGACACGATCGCCCGGCTCGGCAAACCCGAGTGCCTGCGCGACGTCCAGAAGCTGGCCGGGCGAGTAGCGGCCCTCAGTCGCTTCATCCCCCGCCTAGGTGAAAAGGCAATGCCCCTATACCGCCTGATGCGCAAAAACCCCACCTTCCAGTGGGACAAGGAGGCGGACGACGCGCTTCGCGACCTCAAGAAGGTGCTACTCGCCGCACCGCTACTCGCCGCCCCTGCAGACAAAGAACCCATGCTGGTTTACGTCGCGGCTTCCGAGCGCGTCGTCAGCGTCGTCATGGTCGTCGAACGACCAGAGGAAGGAAAGGAGCGCCCAGTGCAGCGACCGGTGTACTACATCAGCGAGGTCCTCACCGAGTCGCGCCAGCGGTACCCCCAGTACCAAAAGCTGGTATACGCGGTCTTCAGAGCTCAGCGGCGCTTGCCGCACTACTTTCAGGAGCACCCGATCACGGTCGTTTCCTCAGCACCACTGCAGGACATCATCCGCAACCGTGAGGCGACCTGGCGGGTCGCCAAGTGGGCCGTCGAGATCGGCGTCCACAACATCAAATACGAGCCGCGAAAAGCGATCAAGTCGCAGGCCCTAGCGGACTTCATTGCCGACTGGGAAGAGGCCCAGCAGCCATAAAAGCTGCCATACCTCCATTACTGGAGCCTGCACTTCGACGGTTCCAAGAACGCGGACGGTGCAGGCGCAGGGATCGTGCTAACTTCGCCAAAGGGCGACAAGCTCCGCTACGTCCTCTGCCTCGACTTCACACCCTGCACCAACAACATGGCTGAGTACGAGGCCTTACTCCACGGCATGCGAGCGGCCAAGGAGATGAATGTCAACCGCCTACGCTGCTACGGCGATTCCGACCTCGTCGCAGGACAAGTCGCTGGCACCTGCGACGCCGTCTCCCCCACCATGGCGGCGTACCGCCAAGCAGTGGACAAGTTGGGCAGACATTTCATAGGCTACTCCGTCGAGTGGATCGACAGGCGGAAGAACGAAGAGGCCGACGCACTCTCTCGCATCGGGTCGGCTCGACTCGCACCACCCGTCGGCGTCTTCCTCGACACGATTACCAAGCCATCAGTCTCTACCCCGAGGGAGATCAACATCGGAGTCCCGCTCCAACCAGAGGCAGCCCTGGTCGCACTCGTCAACGAGCCAGACGACTGGACCAAGCCCTACATCGCCTACCTGGAAGCCGGCACCTTGCCGGCAGACGAGACGGACGCCCGGATGATCGCTCGCCGATGCAAGTCCTACACCATCATCGACGGTGAGCTCCACAAGCGCAGTATCACCGGCGTGTTCCAACGCTGTGTCCAACCCGCCGAAGGACGCAAGATCCTCCACGATATCCACTCCGGCGACTGCGGCCATCACGCCGGCGCCCGCTCTCTGGTCGCCAAGGCTATGCGACATGGCTTCTACTGGCCCACCGCACACGCCGATGCTGTGGACATTGTCCAGCGGTGCGCCGGGTGCCAGAAGTACGCCAACCAGACGCACGTGCCGAGCTCAGCGCTCAAAACAATCCCCATCACCTGGCCATTCGCTGTGTGGGGCATGGACATGGTAGGCCCCTTCAAGAAGGCCCCCTCCGGCTACACCCACCTGCTGGTCGCGGTCGACAAATTCACAAAGTGGGTGGAGGCCAAGCCAGTTCGGAAATGCGACGGGAAGACCGCCACCAAGTTCCTACGCGAGCTCATATATCGCTACGGGTTCCCAAACAGCATCATCACGGACAACGGCACCAACTTCGCCAAGGGAGCCATGGCTAAATTCTGCGAACAGCACCACATCCGGCTCGACCTCGCATCGGTCGCCCACCCGGAGTCCAACGGCCAAGCAGAACGAGCCAACCAAAGCATCCTCCACGGCCTAAAGCCGCGACTCCAAGTACCCCTCGAGCGCACCGCCGGGTGCTGGGTCGAGGAGCTACCCTCCGTCATCTGGGGCATCCGTACCTCGGTCAACAGGTCGACAGGATTCACCCCCTTCTTCATGGTGTACGGCGCCGAGGCAGTCATGCCCACCGATCTCGAGCACGATTTGCCACGGGTCGCCCACTACACGGAGGCTGCAAATGAACTCGCGCGCCAAGACGGAGTCGACCAGCTCGACGAGGCACGCGACCTCGCTCGGTCCCGCACCGCCATCTACCAGCAGGGACTCCGCCGCTATCACAGCCGGCGGGTGAAAACTCGCACCTTCCAAGAAGGCGACCTGGTGTTACGCCTCATCGAGGACAAGAAGGGCATGCACAAGCTCTCCCCTCCGTGGGAAGGGCCATTCGCCATTGGGCGAGTACTCGGCAACGACGCCTACTACCTCATCGACGTCCGCGGGGACGGCGAACTCGACGTCAAGCGACCATGGAATGTAAACCTCCTACGGAAGTTCTACGCCTAGAACCCCACATATGTACTCTCCAGTCGCTATGAAATAAAAAGAAACGGTTACCGCAAATTGCGCCTACTCTCCATGTCTTGTGCCACTCGCACTCGTAATAACAGCAATACGCTAACCGCAGAAGTCAATGTTTGGTACAGCGATCGGCACGGCCAAGTAGTGCGGTGCAAGAGTACTGAGTCACCTCAGGTCTTGCATCGTCCATGAAAAACGCCTACCCGGAGCCCCATCGGAGTTGCCTAGCTCGACTGGTTCTACGAACCAAGACAACTACCTTCGCTTCTTACAGCGACCATGGTCCTCCGCATCCTTGGCATAGCGACTCGAACGGCTAAGTACCACGCTCGGGGACTGAAGACCAGTTCATCACGAGTGGTCCGGGAAAACGCCAAGTAGGAGAGCATGCCCAGGACTCGCCACGCGACTGACCCCACGGGCCAGGCAGGAGTGACGCGCTCAAACTAACGCGCCAAGTCCTCAACCACCCTCGAGTCGCGCCTAGAACAACCAAGTACCACGCTCGGGGACTCGGCCACCCGACCTCGTTCGCGCAAGGGAAAACGGCAAAGTACAGAGCACTCAAGGGAGTCGCCTAGCGACTGGCTCTCCGAGCCCGGGCGAGTCGACCACAATGACAAAACACATAAAAACAACAAACATATCACATACGAGGTAAACCCCACAAAAGGGCGGACGCGCTCGGGGACTCGTTCAAACATCAATCACAAACACATGACAAATACCAAAATAGACACGACGTCTCATTCGATTGCATGTCGCATTGTTTCATGTTACAAAATATGCCCGCATGGCAGACCTGCTGCTAACGCCACAAAGGCAAACTATCCTACTCTACAGGCTTTGATGACGACTCGCCAACATCCCGGCGGTTGCGGATGAACGGCGTGTACGGGTTCGACGGATACGTCGTCAGATCACCCGCCATTGCCGCGCGGAAGGGCTGCTCGACCTTGAGATCACGATGCGGCGGCTCAGGATCGTTCGGCGCGACGACCGTCTCCTGGTACGGAAGGAGGTCGCCCATTGCCCATACACGCTCCGAGTACGCGGCGGCGCGATCTTGCAACTTGAGGACCTCGGAAAGCTCCACCGCGCCAGTCGACAATGGGTAGCCACTCGTCACATCATCGATGTCGAAGTCCTCGGGAAAGTGGGCAAGTCCAAGACTAAGTGCCGTCGCCGCTCCGCGCCGAAACGCTGACCGCGTCATGAACTCAACGACCGCGGGCGCCTTCTCCAAATACCTCCACACCTCAACGAGGTCACTGGGAATCACTTCCGTGGGCGATATCTCTTGGAGATAGGCATGGATGCACGTCGCCGACAACGTCGCCGAGTCGACAAGCATGCTTACACACTGCCGCGCATCGAACGAGCTCGCCTCTTCCGCGCTATCGATGATGCGACCTACGAGTAGAAGACAATAATGAATACGACGGGCTCCAAAAAAGGCACAACTATTGGAAGAGGCAGACGCACTTACCAATCAACGGGCAGGCGAGATCCGTGATGAAGCATTGAAGCGACGTATGGTCATCCTGAAGCCCAGCAACAAGGGCATCCGACACCTTGCGATCCTCTTCGGCGGCCGCAACAGCGGCCTTGGCTCGCCCATCAGCCGAGCTCGCTTCTTCCTTTGCCTCCCGCAGCTCGCGCTCGAGGTCGGCGATCCGCTGTTCAGCCGCACTCAAAGCTGATTGCGCCGCCGCCAATTCACTAGCGGGGACAAGCCCCTGGCGAGCTTCCTCTGCCTTCGCGGCAACAGCCTGAAGCCCTTTGTTCGCCTCCTGGACGATGGCCAGTTCCTTCTCCGCGCGCTGCTTCGCTGCCAATCGGTCAGCCGACTCAAGCTGCAGACCCTGCACATCGCCAAAAAGGTTAATCAAAGCAAAATTCATAAGTGCCCACCCGCCAAAATTCAGCGAGTGCGCACTCGGGGACTGGCAATCAAGAAATTCATAAGTGCCCACCCGCTGAAATTCAGCGAGTGCGCACTCGGGGACTGGCAATCAAGAAATCCATAAGTGCCCACCCGCTGAAATTCAGCGAGTGCGCACTCGGGGACTGGCAATCAAGAAATTCCTAAGTGCCACCCGCTGAGATTCAGCGAGTGCGCACTCGGGGACTGGTACTCAAAGAAATTCCTAAGTGCCCACCCGCTGAAATTCAGCTCGTGCGCACTCGGGGACTGGATGCGGAAAAACAAAGATAAGACATTAAAAGAATCAGGCCGCTGCAAAGCACCGACCTGATCCTCGGGGACTGGAGGTACCTGGATGGCTGCGCCAAGCATGCCGTGGAGTTGTATCGCATCCACGGACGCGAGGAGAGCCGGCGTATGCCCACGACGTGGGTCGACTTCAGCATCGGCGGTCCCAGGAGCGTGGCTCGAGGGCGAATCCCACTCGCCGCGGCCGCCTTGGTCATGAAACGCGGGAAGGTGGCGATAGAGGCACCCGCCCCAAAGGAGGCCGGCTCGGCCGTCCCAGGCAAGGGAGCGCCCTCCTTCGTGGACGCGGCTGCCTCCGTTACGAGTCCAGCTGGCGCAACCGCCGTGTCGTCGGAAATCGTGACGACGTCGTCACCCTTGGCCTTCTTGCTGCCATCCGTAGAAACGACGACCTCGTCCGCCTTCCTCTTGCGGGAAGGATCCTCCTCGCTAACGACGGGTGGCACCTTAGCCACGGTTGGGTGGCCCATCCTCTTCACCCCGGTCCTGTTCAACAATCATGTAAGAAATATAATTCGAGCTGCTATGGAAGACAAAGGAGGGAGAGTGCACTCACTTGGCGACTGGAATGAAGCGCAGTCCCGTACGGAGGTCGGCTGGCTTCTCTAGTTCGGGGCCCAGTCGGCGGCTGAGCCCCATTTCCATAACGTCACGTGCCCAAGACACGGACGGTTTCTTCGTTGTTGAGGCCGCGACCGGAGCTTCTGGAACATCTTCAGCAGGAGCTTCCTTGTGAGGCGAAGCCGCTGCGACCGAGGCGTCCCCCAGCCCAGAGACTGGGGCGAATGGCGGAGGTATCGACGCCAGGGGCACCTCGATGGTGGCCGTGTCCAACGCGGCTGTCGTTGGTGACGCCTTGTCCTTGGCCGGGCTGGGGGCGTCAGAACTGCTCGCTGAATATGGCGGCGAGGCCGGCCTCGTCGGTTTGGTCTTCGTCTTCCTTGGAGGCGCCTTCACCTCCTTTTCCTTCTTCTTCTTCGATGGAGTCACCTGGCGGCGCGAGGTGGTTTCTGGAAGCTCGTCGTCATCATCGTGACGCTCGAGGCTTTTACTTGCCTCAAGCTCACGTTGACGCTGCCCACGGGTCTTGCGGAGTAGTGGGGCGACTTCCTCTTCGGATTCGTCGTCGCTGTCACCCTCGTCGCTCCCAGCGTTGCCCTTGGCGGGAGGCGACTCGCCTACGTCCTGGACGGACGAGCTCGAGTTCTCATCTTCCGAAGGTGGGAGCCATCCTTCCACTACTTGGAATAGCTGCAATGAATACAAGATGGAATTAGAATTACCGCGACTGCATAAACTGCGACTGCGAGCGAAGTGAAGCGATTACCGTAGGGGCTGGACGCTTTGCGGTATAGGGGGCGACCCTAGCCTGTGCGTCCAGGTACACCGCCTGGGTGATTTTCTTCAGTGCTAGGATGTAGTCCTCCAGCTTCCACTCGTCAAGGCAGGCCTTCGTCGAGTCTTCTCGGCCCGTGTACTGATACATGTAGTGCTCGCGCTGAGCGAGCGGGACGAGCCGCCGCCCGAGCCAGCAGTTGTATAGGTTTATCGTCTGGAGGCCCTTCTTCTTCAGACCGCGGATGGTCTGGAGCATCTCGTCGACGACCATCCGCTGGTCGTTGGGAAGCTTGCCGACTTGGAGACGGCGCGGCTCGGACCGATTGGCGGAGTACCGCGGGATCGCCGCCTCGCCCTCTGGGGTCGCCTCGGCTACGTAAAACCACGATTTCTTCCAGTCGCTCGATGCCTTGGCGGGCAGCATCAGGTCGAAGAATGAAGCCTTCGACTTGAGCTGGAAGGTTAGGCCGCCCGCGGCTAGCATTGGGCCGCCCGCTTCCTCGCGGCTGATCCGTCCGTGGAACAGATCTTGCCACAAGGGGAAGTAGGGCCGGCAGCCCAAGTAGCATTCGCAGAACGCCACAAAGATGGCGAGCTGCTCGATGCTGTGGGGACCCAGATCAGAAGGCTGGATCCCATAGTAGGCGCAGAAGCGCCGGAAGAACAGGGACGTGGGGAACCCTAGCCCCCATTCAAGATGGCTGGTGAAGCAGATGAACTCCCTCTCTCGCGGATTCCGGGTCGTCTCTCCGGCTGCGGGAATGCGCCAACAGCCAGCTCGCAAGATCCCGGCCTCCTCGAAGGAAGCCAGTTGCGTCCTCGTGCACTTAGATCTACCCCACGGCTCGGTGGAAAGGGCCATGGCAGAGAGATTTGCTGGGGTCGGGGGATTTCGGGTCGGCTGGATCGCGATGCGAAGGGAGGCGAAAAGTGCGCGTAGTCGGAGGAAATGGTGAGGAGGTGGTTCTCTGATCGTCTGCCATTCCTCTTATATAGCGGTTGTTACCCGCCAAATCAGGGAGCCGTTACTACGCGGTGATTACGCCAAAAGTTACCGTTGGATTACCCCAACGGCTAGTTTGACCACGGTTAACGATCCAACTTCAGCCACTCGACTCGCCGACCCACTCACTATGACAGTGTTTCGCCGACTCGACTCGCCAAAGCTGCGACCTGGACGACTGGTTTTCTCCTTTATACGGGAGCCCGCCGACGATTCGACTGGATGTCTGCTCTGAAGCCGTATACTCCGACTGCCAGCAGCCACCTACGCCTAATCAACAGCGGCCTCGGGGACTACTAATGGGGATAGCCTACCGGGGTATACCCAGCAGGACGTTTCCGACTGGCCCAAGGACTGGCGAGTGGGCCTGCAAGACGGCGACTGGATTGAAGCCTAGCAAGGAACCAAGCGACTGGAAGCTGAAGGCCCAGGCGAGTAGATAGGCCCAGTCGGATTAGGTTAAACGAGCACCGAAGCTTTAACTGAGTCGGTTGAGATATGTAAACCCTAGGGGAGGTGAGCCTATATAAACCTCCCTATAGGGCGAGTAGAGATACGTTCCATCATACACCTAAGCGACTCGCCGCCCAGCCGCCGAGTTCGCCCATTGTACCACCTCCATAATACAATCTAGTAGGAGTAGGTCTTTACCCTCCGGGGGGCCGAACCTGGGTAAACCCTGTGTCTTTGCCCTCATCTCGCACCGCAGATGGCTGGCCGCCCTTGCCCCTCGTTCTACTACTAGCTGCCGATTGCAGCATCTGCCGTGACCATTCCCACGACATATAGCATATATGATAACACCCAATTTGTAACTACTTTGATAAAGACTCTTCAAAGGACATGAGAAAGTGATGAACTTGCCTTGTGATCGCAAGGTACTGAAGTCTGATTATTGCACTAGATCTTGAGCTTCTATGTCTACAAAAACATCTTTATTGCCCGATAAGGACAATATTTAAAGAAGCAAAATGGTTATGCAAGTAATATAATGCATTATTTAATTTGATATCCATTTACCCTATTATTATACAAGGTTATTTTTAATAATAAAGCATTTATAAATATTACTTTTTAATATTTATAACATATATTGAATTATTTTATTTTATTTCCCTTTTATTAGACTTTAATTGATTTAATAATTCTTTTAGGAATTATCAATTATACACTAAAAATTGTTATTAAATATTTATTTAGTATTTTTCAAAAATACTATAATATTAATATATAATGAAACTGATTTTTATTTATTTTTATCATCTTTCAATAAATTTGTAAAATTCCCTAAGGAATATATAAATTATAAAATTCTTATAAAAATTTAAATGTCTAAAATTTTATATATTATTTTATTTGGATAGTGTGGATTATTGTGAATCCAAAAATATTTTATTTATAATTTTTGGACTTTTATTTTATTTTCTGGAATTTAATTAAGTCCAGGGCTATTTTGGTCTTTTCCTTTTTATTCAAATAGGCATGAAAGGTTCCTGGGCTGATTTGATCTTATTGGGCCCTAGTGGCCCATTAGTCATAGACAAAATAACCACCCCGAAGGGTCTGGCCCAACTCAGCCATTCCTCACTGCCTCTCTCTCCCTCGAGCTCATCCTCTCCTCCTCTGAGCCTGACCCCGTGGCCGGCGATTCCCGCCGACGTAGGCCGTTCTGGTCGCCGCCATGGTGCAACAGGGGGTTGTAGACGACGCTTGTCCTTTCTATCCAACTGGATTCGAGCCTCGAGCTCTCCTGCGATGGATTGATGCCGTCCCGAACCCTAAGGTTTGGGGGTTGGCGTGGATCCTAGTGCTGCCGCCATCGTCGCGCGTCGTGGTGATGCTCCTCGCCTCTATGTGTGTTCATGGTCACCGCCGTGGCGATGTATGGGTTGCAGCGCCCCTCCTAGGGTGCTCCCCGTGCCGCCATGGACGTCGGCCCCTCTACTTCCTCTTCTAGTCTCCAGCGAGGACCTTTGGTGAGTTATTCTCATCTCCCCTTGTGCTCTCTGTGCTCGCTCATCCCATGCTGGATGTTGGCAGTGACCTCTCTAGTTATTGTCTGGTTCTGATTAGGATGATTTATCCATTTATGGTTCTTATCCTATGGTTGATCATATACTGGATGAATTAGATTATGTCTGGCTGGTCTGTAAACATGCTAAATGATTATTGGCCTGAGGCTTGTTACTTGAGGTGAACTATGATGGTTCTGGTGGCTTATTAACTGCTTTTGTGCTTGAATTGCTTATGATTCAGATGGTATAGTTGCTTTGGAACCATGCTTGGTAAAGTTAGTGGCTTGATAACCTTCCACTGTCATTTCATGGTTTAGGAGCATGGTTATGGTGTGATGAAATCACTGTCCTAGTGCTGTTGGCTTAGAAATTAATATGTGGTTTGAGTTCATCATGATCTCAAACAGTACAGATAAACAATGGAATGTTTTATTTATGATTCCTGGCAGGAAAATGATTAGTAGATTGACTTGTTGAATCTGTGATGATTGGATATTTATCCTGATTCATATAGAATTGTTCTTGTGACACCATCATGGTATGGCACACAAGATTGTTTCTTATTCATTGATTGGGTTGGTTTAAGCTTAAAACAAGCTTGGATTTATAAGATAAATATAAATCCTCTTCCCTGAATTCCCTAAGACCAATGATGTTGGTCTGAGGCTTAGGGGTTTAGACCTTATCTAGTTGATTCATATAAATAGTCCTGGTAATGGTACCGGCTATTATTTTAGAATCAAAGCTTGGTAAGATTGATAGTAAGCTTGATCATTAACTGGATCCAAAAGATTAGTTTCTAAGGTGCTACCCTTTCTTTAGGGATGTGCCAAGAAATAGATCATAGCTATATTTATGCTTGAATTGTAATATATAGCCTAACAACCAGAGCAATGATGTTGTTCTGAGCTCTGGTTGGATCCTTGTACTTTGCTGTTTGCTTTTAGAGTTTAAAATCTCAAGGATGGATTCACCCCACTTGGGTGTTTTCTGAGAGTTTGTTTCATAAAACAACACATGCTTCTGTCTAGATGATATGATTAGATCTTGTGAAGGTTTTATGATACTCACCACGGAATCTGATGTTTGTGGAGTAAAGTGGTGATGATGATCTTGTTTTGTTGAGCTTTTGTGCTTGACCATGAGCTATCCTGCTTCTCCTAGCTCCTGGACTTGATCTTGCTGTCCACCTGATCCTTCCCCCTCCTTATGTCACCATCTGGTGATGTTTGGTTGATCTTTGGTGGTTTAGTTTGGCTGTTGTGCTTGGTAAGCTGCTGCCTAAGTTGGCTATTCTTGTGTGCAAGAAGTGGAGAGATGCACTAGTGCCTCTCCACGGCTGTGCTGGTGGTTTTGTGAGTTTGGGGATGTGCTGTGAGGCTGACAGCACAACACATGCATTTAGTTGTGTGTCCTGCTTGTGTGCTTGCTGTGCACCTATGGATATGTTCAGAATTTTGGAACTTACTATTATCTGGTTACTTTCACCTGGCTGGTGAAACTTTCCCCTCTTGGCTCTCATTTGACTTCTGGCTTAAAATTTATGAAAGATGGATTCTTTCATATTGGTGAAACTTGCCCCTTTTATAAATTTCTCAATGATGAATTTGTTCAGTGCACCTCACTGACATGTCTGAGAGAAAAATAATTCTAACTCTAACTTCTTTTTTCTATTTAGTTTATGTTTGTTTTGAAGGTACAGACATAAAGATGAAGATTTTAGTTTAGGTTTTCTTTTATAGAATAGTTATAGAATAATCCAATGTAATTTTCTTATTCTTTTGTAATTTTCATTTTATTATTTTGTAATCTTCATTTTATTATTTTGTAATCTTCATTTTATTCTTCTGTAATAAAAATTATATAATTTTTAATAAAGATATATTCTTATCCTTTATTCATTTGTTATTGTGAAGTTTGGAAATGATTTCAATAAGTTTCATTTTTGTATCTTGTTTATATATTGATAATATGAAATAAGTTTTCATATTCTTAATTGTTTTCTTAAAATAAAGTTTGAGTCAAAATAATTAACTCTTAATTTAATCAAGATTCAAATCTTATTCCTAAAAATTCATTTGAAGTATAATTCAAACACTCAAGTTTAAAATTCAAATTCACTTTCCAAACACATAATTCCTCAAAGATCATATCAAAGTTTATAACAACATCCTTTACGACTAAACCTAATCTCAAAGTATGAAAGAAACATTGATCACTTTAGGTGTTTATTTGGCGAAAATTTTACCCACATTTTCACAGATAAATGCATGCAACATTCTATATTCCTAAATCTACCCTTCGTTAGTTCCTAAATGCTGGGATGTTACAGACTTCCCTCTTTAAATTAAACTTCGTCCCGAAGTTTGCGGAGATGTACCTGAATAGTTCTGGATAGGCTTTCCTTAAATCCTCTTCTTTCTCCCATGTGGCTTCCCTTTCAGGGTGATATTCCCACTGCACCTTGCAATATTTGATTGCTCTGTTCCTCAATCTTTTCCAGTTTTCTTCTATAATCTTACAAGGCTTTTCAATATAGGTCAGGTCTGCTTGTAGTTCTATCTCTTGATGTGTGATTGCATCATCTGGGACTTTTTAAACATTTACAAAGTTGTGACACATGGAAAACATTATGCACTTGAGCCAATCTCGATGGTAACTCTAAAGAATAAGATATAGTTTTGTTTTGACTCAGTATCTTGAATGGTCCGATGTATCTTGGACTCAATTTCCCTTTAACTTTGAATCTTTTCACCCCTTTCATTGGACTTTCTTTCAAATAGACCATATCTCCCACTTCTGGATGCCATGATCTTCGACTTTGATCCGCATAACTTTTCTGCCTGCTTTGGGCTATTTTCAGTCTATCACTGATCTTATCAATGATATCTTGTCTTTCCTTGATATAATCTGGTGCAAATTCTTTGCTGCTTCTAGGCTCATACCAACATGTTGGTGATCTACACTTCCTTCCATACAAAACTTGGTATGGAGCTGCCTTCAGACTACTCTGATAGATATTATTATAAGAAAATTCTGCCAATGGTAGGTGATCTTCCCATGTTCCTCCAAAATCTAGTGCACAATCCCTTAACATGTCTTCTAGTATTTGATATGTTCTTTCAGTTTGACCTCCTGTCTCAGAATGATATGTTGTACTGAAATCTAACTTTGAACCAAGTGATTCATGCAATTGCTTCCAAAATGCTGAAGTAAACACTGATCCCCTATCAGTTAAGAGATTTTTGGGTACTCCATGCTTTCTTACTATTTCCTTGACATACACTTCAACTAACTTCTCGGCATTATCTTTTTGATTCACCGGAATAAAATGTGCACTCTTAGTGAGTCTGTCCACAATTACCCATATCATATCCTTCCTTTTTGGTGTCATGGGCAATCCTGTGATGAAGTCCATACCTATTTCCTCCCATTTCCATTCAGGAATTTCCAAGGGTTGTAATGGTCCTGCTGGACTTTGATGTTCAGCTTTCACCCTTTGGCAAGTATGGCATTGAGATACATATTTAGAAATATCTCTTTTCATGTTGTTCCACCAGAATAGTTCTTTCATGTCCATATACATCTTGGTACTCCCTGGATGTATAGAATATGGAGTATCATGTGCTTCTCTGAGTATGACATCTCTAATCTCTGTCACATCTGGAACACATAGAAGGCCTTGAAACCATAAAGACCCATAATCCCCAACGCGAAAAACTGATTTTTGCCCTTGAGATATCCTCCGAATTTCCTCAGCAATAAAAGGATCTTCTGCTTGATGTCTAAAAATTTCTTTCTTAAGATCACTGTCCTGCTCTGTAACTACCTGCATAGTAGCTAATCCTCCAAGAACCTCTGTTCTGATGAATTGAAGCTCTAAATCTTTCCAAGTCCATTTGTAACTCTTTTGGTAGCTCCCTATTGCTAGGCTGAATATCTGCACTCTTTCTACTTAAAACATCTGCTACAACATTTTCTTTCCCTGGGGTGTAGTTGATTGTTAAATCATAATCCTTGATTAGTTCCAACCAACACTTCTGTCTCATATTCAATTCCTTTTGAGTGAAGAAATATTTGAGACTTTTATGGTCAGTGTATAACTCACATCTGGCTCCATACAGGAAATGTCTCCATCCTTTTAGCGCAAAAACTACTGCTGCTAACTCTAAATCATGAGTTGGATAGTCGACTTCATGTGGTTTCAGTTGTCTTGAACCATAAGCAATCACTTTCCAATCTTGCATTAATACACAACCCAAACCTTCTTTAGATGCATCACAGTATATGGTGAAGTCCTTCCCTGTTTCAGGAACTGCTAAAATTGGAGCTGTGGTTAATATAGTCTTCAACTCTTGAAAACTTGCTTCACATTTCTCATCCCACTTGAATGGTGTATTCTTCCTTAATAATTTGGTCATTGGTCCGGATATTTTGGAGAAACCTTCAATGAATCTCCGATAATAACCAGCCATTCCTAGAAAACCTCGAATTTGTTTTACATTGGTCGGTGCAGTCCACTCTAGTACTGACTGAACCTTAGATGGATTTACAACAATTCCATCTTTACTGATCACATGACCGAGGAATTCTACCTCATCAAGCCAAAATTCACACTTATTGAACTTAGCATAAAGTTTGTGTTCTCTTAAAGTCTGCAATGCTATTCTCAAATGATCAGCATGCTCTTCTTTATCCTTGGAATATATCAGAATATCATCAATAAAGACTATGACGAATTTGTCCAAATATGGCATGAAGATCTTGTTCATCAAATTCATGAATATTGCCGGTGCATTGGTCAAACCAAATGGTACTACTAGATACTCATGGTGTCCATATCTTGAGACAAATGCTGTTTTTTGGGAACATCTTCCGGTTTGATTTTTATTTGATGGTATCCAGATCTTAAATCGATCTTTGAAAATACTCCAGCTCCTTTCACTTGATCAAACAAATCTTGAATTCTTGGTAAAGGATACTTATTCTTGATAGTCACGTTGTTCAGATTTCTATAATCTCCACACATTCTTCTTCCACCATCTCTCTTATCCACAAAGATTACTGGTGTTCCCCATGGGGATACACTTTCCTGAATAAATCCTTTTCTAGCTAACTCATCAATTTGCTCTTTGAGTTCTTTCAACGCTTTAGGTCCCATCTTGTATGGTGCTTGAGCTATTGGTGATGTACCAGGAATTAGGTCAATAGTGAATTCTATCTTCCGGTCTGGTGGCATTCCTGGTAGATCTGCTAGAAAAACATCTTGGAATTCATTAACTATAGGAATCTCTTCCAATTTGACCTCTTTCATTGAGTTAAACTGCACATCCACCATGATATGACTGTGCTTATCTGCTTGGTAAACTATCCTTGCTCCACTTGGAGTTTTGATTGAGACAGTTTTCTCCTCACAATTTATCTGAGCTCTGTGTTCCATCATCTAATTCATTCCCAGCACTACTGGAATTCCCTTCAAAGGAATCACATAAAGGTCGATGAAATATGTACAACCATAGATCGAGATAACCTGATCTTGTTTTATGTGGCATACAATCACATTCCCTCCTGCTGTAACTATGGTCATAGGACTTTCTAACATTGCCCTTCTAATCCCGAACTTATCACAAAATTCTTCAGAAATGAATGAAGTAGTTGCACCAGTATCAAATAGAACTTTGCCGGGATTGGTAAGGATATTGAGCGTACCTATCACTTCATGCTCCGAATTATCCACCTCCTCAAGGGTTGCACAGTTCAGTTTCCCGATAGGTCGGTTACTCTAGCCATTGTTGTTCTTGCCATTATTTCCTCCTTTATTGGGATGTCCATTTCCTCCACCGGCTTGTCCTCCTCCCTTGGTAGGCCAACCTCCTGGTGGTTTGCTCGGACATTCGGGCTTGATATGCCCCTTCTGACCACAACCATAACAAATCACTACAGGATTTTTGCATTCCCTCTGGAAATGCCCTAGAATTCCACAATTGTTACAAATAACATTCCTTCTTGGATTGGATTGATTTCCACCACTGCCCTTGTTATTGTTATTGTTGCCATAATTCCTATTCCGAGGTTTGAACTCCAGGTTCGGTTTAGGTTTGCTTGCCTGAATTCTCTTGGTTTCCTTCTTGGCTCTCTTCCTCCGGTCCTCTTGGACATTCTTATAATCATCCTCAAAAGTAATGGCTGCATCCAACAACTGCTGATAAGTTTTCTTATTGGCTAACCTTAGTTGCATCTTCACAAATGGATTTAATCCACGCAGGAAACGCTTCTTACGCTTCTCTTCAGTGTTGACATCCTCCTCAGCGTAGCGAGACAGTTGACTAAACTCCCGGATGTACTTCATGACACTAGTATATCCTTGCTGAAGCTCCTCAGATTCTCTCCGTTTCAACTCCATAACAATTTTCGGAACATGATATTCACGTAATCTCTGCTTGAACTCTTCTCAGGTAAACTCCCTTCCTGGTGGTTGCATGGCCAACTGATTTTCCCACCATGATGCTGCAGGTCCAGTCAAAAGATGAGTTGCATACCTCAATTTCTCCTCATCATTGCAACCTACAGTTTTCAGCTTCCTTTCAGTATCTGCTAGCCAGTCCTCTGCATCCATTGGTTCAGGAGCTGATGCAAACGGTAACAGTCTTGCATTCTGGAAATCAGATAGACTCACTCCTCCACCTTCAGGTGCCCTCTGATTTTCTCGCCCCAACAACTCTTCCATAAACTTGTTCTGGGTCTCTTGCATCATTTGCATGCATTGCATAAAATTCTGCTCCATTAACGGCCTCATTGGTGGTGGTGGTGGTAATGCTTCTTGGTTTGCTGCATCTGCATCGGCCTTCTCTTTGGCCTCTCGCTCCATCCGCTGCTGCTCAGTTTCCATTTCTACACCCGTATCCATGACCCTCTAGTCCTGCAACATAAAGCGAATACTCATAATTACATCATGCGCATGTGTTCTGAGCTCGACTTTACGCACAGAACTAGTCACACAATGAAGATCCAAAGAAAATCCAAATATGCATTTCACATATTTTACATACTATCATAATAATACAAAGTCATTACAACATATACCATATAGGTATAATCACAAAACTACCTTACTCATCTCACTAACTTATTTCTTGGAGTACAATACACGGTACTTGATATTACTAACTAGTTGCCTCCTTCTAGTAGTAATTACGCTCATCGTACATGCCTGATGTCCAACCGTGATGACGTGTTGTTCGTCGCATAGTTTGTGGAACATATGGCCTTCCAGAAGGAACATACTCTGTATCTAAAGTGTCAGGACTTGAGTCATTACTCAACGTGAGCGCATTGACTCCCTCTAGCTCAGCTGAAAAGTCTTCAGAAACATAATCAACATTATCTCCAGCCTACATCTCCTGAGCTTCATTTCTTGAGTTGTCAACAGGATACGCAGATCCTGCTGCTTCCCAAGTGCTCTCTTGGGCAAGATAGTTAAACACTGGATAATGTATATTCCCTGGGTTTTGAGAAGATGTTGATGATTCAAACACTCTCTCCTCGGGATCTTCTTCTTCATCCTGACTATCTATTGACATGGTATTTATACTACTATTATTAGGGTTCATTCTTGCACCCATCCAACTAGATTGTCCAACATTCCTGTCGGAACCATCTATGGACATCTGGTGTTCATGAGATCCATTATATGATCCCATTCTTCAACCATCCGAATTCTCAATAGGAAGTTTTGAGTCAGAACCATCCTCTGAGCCCTGTGGTACTGCATACCTCATATCCATAGTAGGATCAGGTATAGGTTCAGGTCTTGGTGAATAAGGATATGGTATAAAAGATTCAGGATCTATAGGTATATCCTTAAAGATAGGTGTTGCACTACTACTTGCTTCTTTCTCTAACTGGAATGCTAACTGCTTTCTTCTCTCCGGATCAGTTAGATCCTCTAACATGTCATTTTTATCTTCGACAATCACTTGATTGGTCTTATAAAAAGACGCAACGAGTGTTCGGTATCTATCCATAAACTTGGAAGCTAACTTAGGATGCTTCTTAACCAAAGTAAGATGATCCGGTATAGGCTCCGAGTCTATAGAATCATGAGGTATCACAGAGAATGTGCTACCTTCTAGCTCTTTGGTTTTCTGCTCCCGGATATTAGCTATCGCCTCCATAACAGCAACATGATATGCTGCTAAATGACTCCTACCTTCTCCTATAGGTAAATCGTGATATAGTCCAAGCTTCTCTGGAAGTTGGATACTTACACGATACTTGGATAACATCCGACCATCAAGGTAAGTGATTGTGTTCACTGGAATTCTAGTTGGACAACTAAAGAGCTTTAAAAGTTGACGAAGTTGGTCTGTGAATGATCCTTGATAATCATCAAGAGTCTCCTCTTTCCTTACCAACGTCTGTTTTGGAAACTTTGGTGCCATATCTCTGTATATCAGAAAAATAATTTTGATTAGTATCCAATGATATATTTCATCATAACAAAGAATTATCGCACTAAAATATATAATAGAATATTCTCATTTGAATACCCATTATATTACTTTTAGATAATTATTTATCGTTGCTAAGCTTTTCTACAGGTAATACCCTTTACTAGGTTTCCAACCTAAGGTCAAAGCAATTTTCTCTGATACCAACTGCGGTGACCCAGCATACCACTGCATGTGTACTACACTATAGTCGTTGACATGACATCCATAGAACACCGTTCCATAAATATCACATCCCTCAGAGTGGTACAACAGAAACATTGCGGGTCCATATTACAAAAGTACACACATTATTATTATTACAATACTGGAAGTTCAAGACTTCCAAAAGATTCAACTTACAAACCAAAATATAAAGTGTTTCAGGGGAATTTAAAAGTAACAACTCCGACTAGGAGTTTGTAACACCCCCGATCACTCCGGACCGACGGCTGTCACTTCTGGCAGCTCAATAGGATCTCTAGACTAACCCGACTAGTCTTTTCTGCGCACTTTGTCTTCACTCGTGCGCACCCGGTACCCACTTCCCGGTCGGTCACCCATCCTAGAATTGCTCTAGGCCAAGCACGCTTAACCTTAGAGTTCTTTTCGAATGAGCTTCCGGAAAAGAAGTTGCAACTTTTTGGTATGGGTTTCCTATCAATCCTATTGATCCATGCGCCAGGGTCTCACATACACCCACCCTTAGAAGATCGACGTCCTCGTCGATCAACCACAAGACAGGAACGTCCCCTCTTGGCACACGTCTGTGCGTCCAGTGCCGGCACATGTGCCATGCCGTGTCCACTCCGGGCCACACGCGCCATGCACCACATGTCCGCCACTGACCCGTTTAACCACAAGGGTCGGCTCTGATACCACTTTGTAACACCCCTGGTCACTCCGGACCGACGGCTGTCACTTCTGGCAGCTCAATAGGATCTCTAGACTAACCCCACAGACCAACACTAGTCTTTTCTGCGCACTTTGTCCTCACTCGTGCGCACCCGGTTTCCTTCCTCCTACTGGTTTGATAACCTTGGTTTCTTACTGAGGGAAAACGTGTTGTTGTGCTCATCACACCTTCCTATTGGGGTCTCCCAACAAAGCTCAACAGTCAACTGAGCCACCATCAGTTTGCTTGCTTCCATCTTTATTTCAGATTGCCTTTAGTCTCTCCCACGTCAATAGCATGCCAGAAAGCTCTTTTCCGGCGCCGTTGTCGGGGAATCTACAGGACAGCTTCAATCGTTTCCTCCCCGCCAGAAGCTCTTTTCTGGCACCGTTACCACTTATAATCATCTGTATTACTTGGATTTCACTATCTCTTCACCGAACTAGTGCACCTATACACCTGACAAGTGTATTGGGTGTGTTGGGGACACACGCGACTTCTTGTATCTTGATTGCAGGGTTTCTTGAGAGGGATACCTTTGACCACTTCCTCCTTAAGTTCGATAAACCTTGGGTAATCCACTTAAGGAAAACTTGCTGCTGTTCTACAAACCTCTGCACTTGGAGGCCCAACAACTATCTACAAGAATAGAAGTGCGTAGACATCAAATATCAATCAATGTCGACAAAATATAGCACTCTGCCGGATTAACCACCCGTGATGTAGATAAAGACGGCGCAGTTGCATACCTATATCTCCTTGTTATTCCATGTATGTACTACATCTTCTCCATAATAACTGTATACCCGTTCAAAAACAAAGATGATGTTGTTCGTGATGAATCATAGCCTTCAGGTATTGTACTATCAGGAACCTTGATCACAATAGCATCTGGGATCCTTATTAGTTTCTGAGAGCGAACAATGCATGTATATCCAGATGGATCATCCATACATCTTGTTTCTTGATCAATATATTCTAAAGCACGGTAGGGTGATAATATTTGTTCAGTAATAGCTATTGTCCACATATGCAGAGGCAGATTTTTCAATGTGATGGCCACTCGCTGATTACTGGTAATACTTCTTTGGTGTATTTGTGGGTCTGCTGAAAAGAACCGATAGGCACATCTATTGATCCGTAGATTTGTGTTTGAGTCTCATCACATGCATTGACTCTTGGTGGTTATAAAAGGAGAAAACAACTTTCTCATCAGTAGATGAGTGAACGGTTAGGCCCCTACGCATGTCTAGTCTTGTTGCTATAGTGTGTAGAACTGTACTTGTCGGCACCCTTTTGAACTGAGAAATTGGCTCTGCCACGTACACACGGTGAAGATTTGCTCATAGGCGCGTATATTGCTGACAATTACTCATAAAAGTTTCCTTTAGCCGTGGGTATTGTCTCGGAGCGTTAGCCATTTGTGGCCTATGCAAAATAAAAACAGCATACATTAGATCATCAGATTAGTGAGCTAGGAAAATAGACATACTTGTAATAAATTTTATATAATCTAGTGTATGAAACGTAAGTAAATTTGAAAACACATTGGTTTACAGCAGAAAAATCCCGATCAATCATGTGGTGCACTGAAGTTTCATAGGTGCACAAAAAACATTGCTAATAAATCGAGTATATTTATACTATACAAAAAAGAAAAATTGTTGCACAACTCCAATTGTCAAGGGTAGCAGCTCTATCTGACAAGCCCTGGGTAACAAAATTACAGGCAGTATAAGAAAAGAAAAATTACAGGCAGGGAAACCCTGCGCTCTATCTGACAAGCCCTGAGTAGCAGCTCTCATCAGGTCTGATCAACATCTATCGCCTCGTTCTGTTCAGCTACAACAGGGGCCTCTGCGTCCATTACAACCTATCCAACAGCATCGGCAGCCAGTAAGAATACCTTTTTGGTTTGCTTCTTTTGTCACATAATCTGCATAAGATCATCGGTATCCAAAACCTTTATGAATTACTGCTTCTTATGATGCCACCACCGTAGTCGTGCCATCTACTTAGGGTCAATAATGATTTCCTTACCAATCATCTCTCTCAGTTCAACAAGAGTTATGTTTTTGGAATCGACGGCTATCTCCATAGTACATGACGAAATTGGCTTATTAACTCTGCCATCAAGTTTTGCTGTGTATGAATCCACCTCTAGGTGTATATTGAACTTATCTTGATCAGCATCTGGTGGTCCATAAACTCGAGCAGCAGAAGCTCTGGCAGCAAGATCTCTAGTATCTGCATACATATCATCAATCATCACTTGAACTTTCACCTGACGATCAGCTGCACAACACTCCCAAAGCATCTGAAGCTTATGGGAGTGCTGAATTATAGAGTGAAGCATATCTATCAGCCGCGAAACAAACACAACCTCTTTGTAGCTGACAAGCAGACGGACATCCTACCCGAACACAACCCTCTCACAACCAAAATCTAGTTTTGCGGTGTACTGGCGGACATGAACCGTGAACTCATATAGGTCAGCTGCATCGAAGTTGTTCCTAATTTGATTAAAAAGGGGACCTTTCAATTCATTCGACACTACTTTGCAGTAACTAATCTACTTGCAAGACAAGACATGGAAAAGAAAAATTCACCTCTCGCTCTTCTCTCGGGTGATTTTCTTCGAGATCTGGGTTGCACGCTCCCGCACTGCAGCCGAACACTCCGCCGTCGGCCTAGCTTTTCTCTTCAACCCGCTGCTCGTAGGTACCCTGCTAGCAGACTTCTGGCTGACCTCCTCGCTAACCTAGGCTGCAGACCCCGCCGCTGCTTCGCTCGTCTGGCGTTGTGCCCGAGATGCTGGCTTCGACAAAGCCAAATCAGTCGCCGACATAGCTACCACCTTGGCCTCGCTTGACATGTCGCCGCCAAATTCAGTGTGTGTGGGGGGGTGTGGGTGGGGAGGGGGGGTGTGTGGGATGGGGAGGGGCGGGGAGAAAAACGACCGTCGCCGCCGCCGAACCGGATTCAGTGTAGGGGGAGGGAGAAAAAGGACCGCCGCCGCCGGATTCAGTGTTGGGGGTTAGGAAAGTACAGAAATGGATTTGCCCGTGCGACACGTGCAGGGTGACTTAGAAGGGACACGACAGGGGCACGACATGTACTAATGTAACGGAATATCCTGACATAACGGCTAAGATTTAAAAATATTTGGTTTGGCCACCATTTACTCGAAATGCCTCTCTCGATAATCATCTCACCAACTTTTTGAATCGCGGTGATTACATGTAACTCGTACCTCGTGTTGCCTTCGCCTGCGAACTTTCGGGCCGCAAAGTAACTAGCCCCTTTTGAATACGCTAACTCTCCAATACTTAAAACATGTACAAAATTATCACACAAATATGCAGTAAATGTTTGGCAACCACATATATAAATTATATTGATATGTGTATAAGCTACAGTTGGATTTGAATTATGAAGTTGGTTAAGAGTTGGATTGATAGCAACAAACTAGTGCCCACCAATTCATTGGTGCAAAATGTTGCAACAAGCGATCTTTTCTCACTTACTTCTAGGGTATTTCAGGGGATGGGAGGGGATTATTTTGTATCCCGGAATTTCCCCGATAGGTCGTTTACTAGGTCGGGTTTTGAGGGGATAATCCCGGAATATCCCCACAAATCCCCTCCACACTAGTGTATTTTTGACTAGATTAAAAACTCTCCATCATGGTAGAGTATTTTTGGGGAAGGGTATTTGAGGGGATTTAAGAGTATTGGGCGAACACCAAATCTCCGCATATCCCCGCGTCTTTTCGGGATAAAAATACCGGCAAAGTAAACAAGGCCTAAGGGATAACTCGGAGTTTATCACGTCATTTTTTAACAACCCACAAAACAAAACGATTTGTCTAGTGTCTCCAACTCCACCGCTACAGCTACCCATGCATGCCGGAATTTACGAACACAACTCTTTACAAATACATAATAAACGAGTAGAGAAAAAAAGCATCCCGGAATTTTCGGACATGGCCCTTTACAGATACATAATAAATGAGTAGATTCTTTTAGAGCAATCGACAGGAGCGTCGCCTTTTCTATTAGAAAAGGAAATAACCGGTCATAGTACAAAATGACATGTTTAAATTAAGGTGAAAACATGCCAAAACCACCACAAAACTCCGAAAAACTAGTCTGGCTCGGCTGGGATAGCCGGCCCATGCGTAGCAAAACGCTCGTCTGTTGAAGTATGTCGTCTCTAGCAATAGAAACAACCTCTATATAGGTTAGCCGTCGACCCGTAAAGATTCTTCGGTTTTGTTCCTTCCAGGCATTCCATAGGACGTAAAGCATGCGGCCACTGAGGTGGTTCTGTTCCTTTGTTAATCTTCCAACGATCAAATAGTCCCACCATTCTGAGATGGAGGAGAAGGACTGCCCGGGGCTTCGTGAAAAGACAATCTTTGCATAGACGGTGAAATGCTGTGCGCATTGATAATGTCTTTCATTTTACTACACTAGCAACAGCTGTTACTGTTAGAGTATACATTAGCCAAAACAATCTCCTCACGACCAGTTGAAACTGAAGTATTACAGCCACAAAACTGGCAAAACAGTGCTAGTAATCAGAAACCATACCCTCATCCAGCTGCTGGCTATCATCATCCAACTTCTCACACTAGAACAAATAAGACGCGCTCTCCTTGACAGTCTCCTTGTGTCGTTCATCTCGATGATACATGACATCTTGTCGCTGATGCAAGATCTGACCGCCCCTTCTGAGATGTCCTGGTCGGAGCCCAGCCCGAGAAGCACGACGCATGCATCTTGGAACGCTTAGGTCATTGGATGACCAGATTAGACTGGCAATGGCAGAACGGCAATTCTGACATACACGCCATATCGCGTGTATGGCCCATCCCCTCTCCTCTGATGTATGTAAGCTTTGTGTAAGATTAAAATATTTTCTTTCATATTGTTGTATAATTTAAAATCGTTTGCAGATTTTGAATTACAAGTTTATTTTAAAAACAGTTTGCACATCTGGGTTTCTAACAAAGAGAGCTTCAAAATAAGAATAATATTAACTGTATTTTGACAAATTTAAAAATTGATTTTCGAAATTGATAAAACATAAAAAAAAATTATATGAAACTTGGTGGTTTTTTATTGCTAAAACAGCCTTTATGTTTCAAACTTTTTCCATCATAATTAGAAAATAGTTGACAAAATCCTTCAAGTTGAAAAAATAAAATATATTAAAGCAAAACAAGAAACCAATAATACAGTATGTTTCATTGTGAATTATGACATTTCATTATGTTTTGAAATTTAAATTTTTAATTTTATTAATTTTAGGCTTGTTTAGAAGATTTAATCAAAATAAATAGGCCGGTTCAAAAAGATTTTTAATCAGATAATTATTTCGAATTATATGACTCTTTTAAATC
Organism: Avena sativa; assembly: GCA_916181665.1. Classification (NCBI taxonomy): domain Eukaryota; kingdom Viridiplantae; phylum Streptophyta; class Magnoliopsida; order Poales; family Poaceae; genus Avena; species Avena sativa. The sequence goes on from OV702280.1 coordinate 436,248,180, forward strand.
TAGTATTAAGAGTTAAAGGAATGGGAGAAAAAGTGTCATAGATTTGTCAGATGTTGTACTATATGCATGCAAAAGATTATTTTTTGTGTAAATCTCAAAGCAAAAGTAGTAGATAGACATCTCTAACGCAAGGGACCTAATGTGCATGCTAGAGTTGCATTTCTACTGGCAATGGACCATGTTCGCGAATATGGAATGGCATAATCATGTCTATACGGTTTTCTTTGCTAACACCTTCAGGCTTCATACATACCCCTAATAAAAGGCACAATCGCAACCCAAGTCAAGGTAAAAGCTAAATCAGCTCTGCGTTGCGAGCCTGAGGACTCTGGTACACCAATTTCCATATCCGAGAATAGTCCAAGCTCCCTGGACGCTGTTCCTTCCTCAATTTTTCCTGCCTCTTCTTGATCCCTAGCAGTCTGATTGATGAAATTACTAAATTCAACGTCCCATACAGGATCAAAATAGATAGAGTCTTCATATTCCAATGTACCATCAAACAGAGCCATGTTCTGCCCGTGTCCAACAAGTCTTTGGATGTTCATTGAACTTTCTCCACGAGCCATGTCTTCAAAATTCTTGCAATGCCCAAAGTATGATTCTGAAGATGGATGAATAATCTTGATGCCATGATACTCACAATGATAGCAGCGACCTTTTCTCAAAAGAAAAGAAGGAAAAAGAAATTATCATCAGCTTGACATAGACATCAACATCAAAGCTAACAAGCTGAACAAAAGAAAAACCAGCTGAACAAAACTTTGTATCAGAATATGCCAGTATGTAAGAAAGGTGACAAGCAACCATACAACAACAACAACCAAGCCTTTTGTCCGAAGCAAGTTGGGGTAGGCTGGTGACAAGCAACAATACCAATAAGAAACACCAGCTGAACAAAACTTTGTATCAGAATATGCCAGCATGTAAGAACGGAGGCAGATTACTGAAGTAAGACGAACAAGGTTGATCAATGGAACTATGTCTGTATATTCCCTTGGGGATTAATTGGCAAGTACGACCATTGTTGCTCTTTTAATAGGAAGATACCTAATGCAAATACGAATCATGATTGCGGGAACATCAACTAGTGGTACTGGGGTGCACATCTCGGTTTTGCATCCTTGACACATGTCAGATGCGGGGTGCAACATGGGCCAGACATTTACAATCCTTCAACGTATAAACCCGAAAAATACCAAAAACAAAGCAGAGCAGTTCAGACAAATTCAGGAAAGGTCCTGTTTCCGTTACTTCTTTTTTAATCCGTGCAGGTTTATGGCGGTAATTTATCAACAATGGAGAAGTGGAAGAGATGAAAGAGCCAAATAGGAAATGGAAAACATCAAATGGGCCAGGGCATGCTCACTGTTGACTAGGAAATGATGACATTCAAGAAACAACAAATCTACAATGAAGTATTTGCATAAAAAGAAAAAAGGCAAACTCATAGTTCTATTCTGGGTAAGAAAATGTGGTTTAATTTTATGTATCATTTGAAAAGTAGAACTTAAGATCTGAACCTGAAAATTCACCATGTTAGATGTCCAAGAAAAGATATTCTACATATCGGGTTCCATGCTAATTGTATGTCCAACATTCAATGCAACTTAAAAGTATGTCGCACTACACTGCATAACTGGATCCATCAAACTGGTTCTATAGTGACATGTGCTTTAAGATAAACACCTACAGAACTCGGTTCAGATACTGTGGAAGTAAGGTTGATGCTGAAAACAACCATTTAAAAGACTATGATAAATATGTCAAGGGGAAAGTTGATATCCCTACAACGTAGCCATGCGAGGAAAACTGATATATCAAGATATGAGTTTATGACACAGCATACCGGCATCTTTTAATAGATCAGATATAGGACAGCACAAAAAATCCATGTGCTGCATGTCTTTGTCACTATAGCTACACTGGATGAAGAAGAGTATGGGAACTTGATCAGTGTCATCATTCCGGGAACCTCTTCGCCTCACCCAGATGTTCATGTGAGAAAATGGTTTACCGTAGATTACACCATACTCAGGTATTTTAGAATTCACACCACAAATAACATGAAGCTCATATTCCTGCCCCTATAATAAGATAAAGGACAAGATCAGCAAATGGGTTCAACAGAGCAAGTGCTAGTATGCAACAATAAGGTATAGGCCACAAATTTAACTTGCATGTTGTTCAGCATATCTGTGTAATGCAGCTTCAACCATTTTGACAATTGTACCCTGACAAGCCTTAAATTCGTCACGGTTTGCTGAGATAATCTTGGTGGCACGACTGCTCAATTTCCTAACCTTCAAAGATATGCAAGGTGGCGAATTTTGCAACAAAATTTCAGATATGGTATGAACATCACTGGAAGAGAGCACCTGCCTAACCAGCACAGGGGTTCTCCTTCTCCCCACCTCCGGCATCACTGTCGTTGCAAACTCTACAAGCGCAGCAGGGCTGGGATGATGTGCAGCACGAGACGCAGCTTCATAGGCAACTGATTCAGAAAAGGGGATGCCTTCATCATGACCTTCTTTTTTTGCCATTTCAATGACACTATCAAGTCTGGCATTGCAGATAAGCAGGCGTCTCATAGCTTCATATACAGAAAAGGCAGGGAAACGGACACAGATGTAGGCAACAAGGCCACAGAGGGAGAGGAACTCGATGCGCGCAAGGCTCTTTGTGCAGATCATTGCAACCTCAAAATGTTGCTCTGGAGGAAACATGGTGTCGTACCAAATGGTGTTTAGGATGATGTTGGTGACAGGATCAGAAGGACCGTAGCAGTGGCCAGCCTTGAGGAGCCCACGGTGGTGGCGCGAGCGCAATTCATCCTTTGGTATGCGGGAAATCGCCTCGAGGTATAAGAGATGGATTTTATCCAGAAGCACCATCTCGATTGAGATTTGTAGCCCAGCCCCAACCGGAAAAGTTTCCATTTTCCTCTGTTGTAGCCTTGTAATGGCCTTCATTTTCATGTGTTCCAGCCTTGTAATGGCCTGCTGCATAGTACTCCCTCGGTTTATCATATCCCCGGTGGCGGTGAGTAACTCAGAGAGTCTCTCTATAGTGGAATCGCTGATGCGGCTCTCTGCCTTGAGGAGGTTGGAAGCCTCGTCACAGGAAGCCAGCAAGAAAGACCGAGACACCAATGTGTCGACTGCGTCAGCAGGATGCAAGGCGGAGATGGCAGCACATCCCAGCGCTATTTTTGCAGTAGGGTCTTGGATGGTGAAGGTGTGCGTGCCACGAACTTCCTGGATGAGATGCACGGTGACGAGAAGGTCAGCGTTGGACAGGATGAGGTAGCGCAGGGCATCCCAGGTGGTAAGGTAGCGGAAGTAGGAGGTGAGGAAGGTGACGAGGCCGCGAAGCGATCGGGCAGCGATGCTGCTGTTCCGGAGTAGAGTGTTGCTGCTGTCCCCGGCCCAGGGTATGAGGCGGATGGTTTTGCTCGACTCTGATGATCTTGGATATGGCCGCGCGCATCGATTCCCCCTTCTTTTTGTTGCCGGACCGTGATCTCTTCTTAGTCTCCCTCCCCTTGTCGTGGGAGACGGTGTTGGCGATGATGTTGGAGACGGGGTCGAGGAAACCGAAGCAGAAGCCGGCCTCGAGGAGGCTCGGAATCAGCTCCGGCGGCAGTCGATGGAGCGCCATCTTGTAGTAACCGTGGATGTGATCCAGCACCACAGACTGGGTGCCGGTGGCGCCATCGCAGTCGACGCCACCGGTCATCATGCGACGGCGGAAGATGACGGCATCGCTATCCATCTCGTGCTGATGGTGGGGAACGGCGGCGGCGGCGGCCTCGAGTTTGAGACTGGGAAGAAGAAAAGGCAAGTCGCCTTAGGCCTTGTTTTGCAGAGCTGATTTGTGTTGGGAAACTGGGCCAGTAGAGGCCCACTTGGTGTCGCCTCTACCAGGCTAGGGTTGGTCCATGTGGGTATCGTATTCCCTTTTAGTTTATAAATAGACGAACAATTTGTGTACGGGAGTTTACCGAGAGAGTTTTCAATAAAGTTTATTTTGTTTCCTGTGTCATCTACTTGTGTACTGTGTGTGCCTTCTCCTAGTCTTCTTCTCGGGTCTGAAACAGCATCGGGACCGGCCAGTCGGCAGGGGTGTTCCAACAGGTTATCAGCACGTGTCTCTCCGTCGAGCCTCCGTCAAGCCACCGTCGAGCCTGCATTACGCAGGCTTTCGTTGAAGATAACACAAATCTGACCGCAAAAATGGATTTGTCTCGCGTTTTCCTTTCAAGATTTGCGTTCAGATCTTAGATCAGACCCCGTCTGGGGTACGGATTTTTCTTTCCGAAAATCGAGCTGACCTGCTGTCGCCGACCAATGTCGATTTAATCACTCCCAGATCAGAAACTTGTTGACTGTACCAGTGCACATGTTGTGCCGATCTAAATTTAATTTAGTAGATCAGACTGATCATGTCTATTTTTATTAAGTAGATCGGATCGAATCTATAATTTTTTTTTGCATGTATTTTTTTTGTTTGCAACCGCATACGTACGCGCTTGCAAGATGAAGAGGCCATGGCGGCTGAGGACCGAGCTCGCGCCCGCGCACGCCCTGGCCCCGCTGGCCGGGCCGTCGCCGCGCGCCCGTCGCCGCCCGCTGGTGGCCCCGCTGGCCGGGCCGTCGCCGCGCGCCCGCCGCCGCCGGCCGCTGGCCCGGCGCCGCCCGCGCCGCCCAGCCCCGCTGGCTGCTGGCCCCGCCGGCCGCCACGCCGCGCTGCTGGCCTGCGTGCATGCCGGCTGCCGCGCCCGCTGGCCACGCCGCGTCGCTAGCCTGCGTCGCGCCATGGACGCCGCCACGCACGGCCGCGCTGCCGCTCGCCAGCCTGCTGCTGGCCACGCGCACCCGCGCCGCGCGCCGCTGGCCTGCGCCGCGCCATGGCCGCCGCCACGCACGGCCGCGCTGTCGCTCGCCAGCCTGCTGCTGGCCACGCGCACGCGCGCCGCCGAGTCGCCGTGCTGGCCTCGCAAGCCTGCTGGCCGCGCGCCGCGCCGCGCCCGCCGCCTCGCCCGTCGCCGTGCGCTTCCCCGCGTGCTGCCGTGCGCCGCCGTGCTGGCCTCGCAAGCCTGCTGGCCGCGCGCCCTTCGTGCCGCACGCCGCCGCCGCACTGGCCGCCGCCGCCCCTCCCCACCTCGCCGCCGGTCCGGCCTGCTGCCGGCACCGCCGCCCCAGTCGGTCTGGAGCGGACCGGCCGCGCAAAGGCAAGGATAGCTGGACCGTTTGGTAGCACGCAATCGCGGGCGGTTGGACCGTTTCGGCTCTGTTTTTGGCCCGTTTTTACACAAGCTTTTGCACTATGTTTTACTATAGTCATTAATTACCGCATGTTTTTAATACTTTGTATCTCATAGATAGCTTGTACCGTTTTTATATTAAATTTTGGAACGCCATCATATTTGAATTATTGTATCGATTATCGCATTTATGCAACCGATTACCTGCTGTAATCTTACACACTTTGCATAAATTGCAGATGACAGGAATCGTCAGCCGCGAGTTGCCGGAGTTGAACCAGGATGGGCTTAACTACCTGACTTGGGCCTCGAACGTTGAGATCGTCCTTGAGGGCCGATGCATCAAGGATGCGTTGATTGAGGGGACCCCGACGGCCCCCAGCAAAACCATCCCGGCGGATAACGCCAAAGCCCTGCACTTCCTCCGCCATCACATGTGTGAGACTCTCAAGAATGAGTACATGGCAGAACGGAGTGCTTCTGCCCTTTGGACCGCCCTCAACAAGCGGTTCTCTACGCTAAAGTACACCATTCAGCCACAGGCGGAGGCAGATTGGATACGTCTGAGGTTTGCGGACTTCAAGACGGTGGGAGAGTACAACTCCAGGTTGCACCGGATTTGTACTATTCTTCAGCTGTGTGGGACCAGTACCACCGATCAACAGAAGATAGACAAAACCCTCTCCACATTCCATCCGGACAACATCCAGTCCTCGCGAAACTTTCGCAGGAAGGATTCATGGAATATGCAGCGCTTATTGATGCTCTCTAGGTGGCCGAGGCGCAGGATAATGTTCTGAAAAAGAACTTCTCCGCGCAACCCTTCGCAGGAGGCCCAGTCATGAGGCCAATGCTGGTGCCTACAAGGTGTGCAAGCCCATCCATAAGAAGAGAGGCAAGAAGGGCAAGAAGGGCCCCAACTCCTCCAACCCGGCCAAGCAACGCAAGGCAGGCAAGGGGGAGGCGAGGCCCCAGGACTGCTTCCGCTATGGCTCCAAGACTCACTTCTCCAGGCAGTGTTTGGCCCCTAAACACGTTGTGGACGCGTTCAAGGCCAACAAGAAGGCGCGCGAGGCGGATCTTGTCCAGGTTGAGGCACCACTGGCGCCCGGAGCGGCGCCTGTGCAGAACGTCGCGCACGTAGTGGCGCGGGACGTAGCACAAGTGGCAGCACCCTCGGCGGTCCCCACGGACGCCGCTGTGCCCATGGAGGTTGAGAACGTTGTGCCCCCGCCGCCTCAGCTAGGCCCCTTGTCCATGATGATGGCCAACGAAGAGATGCCCACTGACCTTGAGATACTGGCTGAGCTTGGTGATTTCTTTGCAGAATCCACCTGAGCTCCTTTTTGTTAAGATGCCTTTTTCCGCAATAATCAGATACAATTTTTTTTCGATATGGTTGTAAGCTCTATGAGAGCATAACACTTATTTTCGGCGATTGGGTGACATTTATTTCATTCATTTATTCCGTTATTTTGATTATGTGATGTTCTGAAATGTCTATGTGTTTTACTTACTTGATGTAGCAACTTCCTCGCTCCATTATATTAATTAGGCACTATATTTTAGAACGCGTGTGGCGCCCAAATGGAGGAAACATGCCTTGCTGATAGCGGCACCACCAATACCATCTTGAGAGAAACAAAGTATTTTGAGTCCATTACCAAAAACCCTGGTAACATAATGACGATCGCCGGCTGCGGTCCGAATGTAGTTGGCTCCGGAAGAGCAACTATCATACTTCCAAATGGAACAACTATGATCATTGAAGAGGCATTGTTATATCCGGAGTCGACTCGTACTCTCTTAAGTTTTAGAGACATCCGCGCCAATGGTTCCCATGTAGAAACCCATGATGATGAGAATGGAAAGGAGTTCCTACTCATTACCAAGCGTGACGAAAATGGTAAACATGTTGTCGAAAGACTCCCTTCATTAGCTACTGGGCTGTACTACACTAAGATAGTAGCACCACCTATTTACACTACCCTTAAGACTGTCTTTAGAAGCTCCGAACTATTCTGCCTTTGGCATGATAGGTTAGGCCACCCCGGTCTTAGGATGATGAGAAACATAATTAACAACTCGAACGGTCATAATGTTAATGTGAAAAATTTCCCGAATCCCGATGATTTCGTGTGCTCCGCATGCGCTACGGGGAAATTGATCATTAGACCGTCCCTCCTAAAGGTGAAGGATGAACTCCCCGCGTTCTTGGAACGTATTCAAGGGTATATATGTGGTCCAATTCAGCCCCTCTCAGGGCCGTTTCGGTACTTCATGGTGCTCATCGATGCTTCCTCTAAATGGTCCAATGTTTGCCTGCTGTCAACAAGGAACCATGCTTTTGCAAAGTTGATCTCCCAGATCATACAAATAAGGAATAAATTCCCTGATTATCGTTTAAAGTCTATTCGAATGGATAATGCCGGAGAATTTACTTCAAAGGCATTCGATGATTATTGCATGGCAACTGGAATCAAACTTGAGCACTCCGTACCACATGTCCACACTCAAAATGGACTTGCGGAGGCATTGATTAAAAGGATTAAATTCATTGCCAGACCACTCCTTCAGGGTTGTAATTTACCAACTACATGTTGGGGACACGCGGTGTTACACGCCGCTAATCTCATCAACTTTCGACCATTGGCCTACAACATCCACTCTCCCATCCAACTTACGCAAGGGTCGGCACCGAAAATTTCCCACCTCCGTAGGTTCGGCTGCCAGGTATATGTACCTATACCACCACCCCAGCGATCAGCAATGGGACCGCTCCGTAAGTCGGGGATATACGTTGGTTATGAGACTGTGTCCATAATCAGGTTCTTGGACCCCTTGACAGGTGACTGTCACACGACCCGTTTTGCTGACTGTATTTTTGACGAGGATCTTTTTCCGACTTTGGGGGGAGGTAATCAACCCCTGGATGACAAAAGTCGATAAATCACATGGAAAGCCACGGGGATCCACGCTCATGACCCACGGGGATCCACGGGGAAAGCCAATGCGCAAGAACCAAGGTCACACAAGAAGCTGAAGCATATCAAGCTACGTTTTCACGCTATTCGAGAACATATCCAAGATGGGGATATAAAGATTTGCAAAGTACACACAGATCTGAATGTGGCGGATCCGTTGACTAAACCTCTCCCGAGGGCAAAACATGACCAACACCAAACTGCCATGGGTGTTCGGTAAATTACCATGTAATCTAGATTAGATGACTCTAGTGCAAGTGGGAGACTGTTGGAGATATGCCCTAGAGGCAATAATAAATGTAGTTATTATTATATCTTTGTGTTTATGATAAATGTTTACATTCATGCTATAATAGTATTAACAAGGAAACATTAATACTTGTGTGATTTGTAAACTTAATTTGAAGTCCCTAGTATAGCCTCTATACTTCACTAGCTTGTTGGTTGATAAATGATTGTGGTTTCCCTATCATGAACATTGAGATGTTATCAACAACAAGATCATATCATTAGGAGAATGATATGGTGGACATACTCCTATAGATAAGCGTAGCATAAAGATCAAGTCATTTCAATAGTTCAATTGCTATATGCTTTCTGATACATAGTAACCTAATTCCTTCGACCATGAGATCATGCATATCACCTTTACCGGATGGATGCTTTGATGACATCAAACACCACACCGTAACTGGGTGGCTATAAAGGTGGCATTGAGTGTTCGGAAAGTATTGGTTGAGACACATGGATCAAGAGTGGGATTTGTCCATCCATATGACGGATAGATATTCTCTGGGCCCTCTCGGTGAAATGTCATCCAATTAGCTTGCAAGCATGTGACTGGCTCACAAGGGATCACATATCACGGGAACGAGAAAAGAGTACTTATCAGTAACGAGGTTGAACTAGGTATGCAGAGATACCGACGATCATAACCTCGGATAAGTAACATATCGTGAGACAAAGGGAAATTGGTATCGTATGTAAGTGGTTCATTCGATCGCAAAGTAATCGTAGAAATATGTGGGAGCCATATGAATTTCCAGATTCCTCTATTGGTTATTGTTCGGAGAAGTGTCTCGATCATGTCCGCATAATTCACGAACCGTAAGGAGACACACTTAAGGATTCGACGTTGTTTGAGTAGTTATGGTATTATGATAAAGAGACCGAATGTTGTTCGGAGTCTCGGATGGGATCCGGGATATCACGAGGTGATCCGGAATGGTCCGGAGAATAAGATTCATATAAGGAAAGTCCCGTTTCGGAGTTCGGAAATGATTCCGGTGAATGTTCTAGAAGGTTCCGGAATGTCCGGCACTCCGGGAGGGGGGAGGGGTACATGAATGTGTCATTACATATTGGAATGATTGCATCATGTACTAAGTATTCTTGCTGTTCCAAATAAAGGATTAAATTGAATCCTAAAACAGAAAAGTCAAATGTCCAGTTTGAAAGTCAAACGGCTAAAACAAGAAACTGTGGGAAACAAGCAAGAGGAGTTGGGAACCGACTTGGGGGAGGAGTCTCCTCCCCAAGCCGGCGCGCCAACCAAGGCCGACTTGGGGAGGGACTCCCCTCCCCTTGGCCGCACCCTCCACCCATAAAAGGAGGGGCAGGGCCTCCTCCTCTAGACACACAAGTTCCTATCCTCTAATCTCCGGTTTAGAGCCGTTTTGGTTTAGAGCTTCTAATTGCCCTAGCCTTCGGTTTAGAGCCTTCTAATTGGTGTGTCTAATCCCTAGACCACTAATAGCCCTCTCTCATACTCCACCATACTCGCTCCGGCTTAAGGCGAAGCCCTGCGGGATCTCCCCTCTACTTCCGGTACCACGCCGTTGTGCTGCCGGAATCGCGAGGAGAGTGCTAAAACCTCCGCTGCCTGCTGGAACAAGGGAGAGGAAGGTCTTCGTCGAGTACCGAACGTGTGACCGACTGCGGGAGCACTGCAGGAACGCAGCGCCGGAAGGATCGTCTACACGATCTTGAGATCGGGAAGAGTACGACTACATCACCCACGAGAATCCGCTCTCGTTAAACACTTTGGAATCTTCGAGGGTAAGTTATTCCATCGACTCGTTGCTACAATCTAGTAGATAGATCTTGGCTTGTTTGTTTGTATGCGATAGAAAATTTTTGTTTTCCATGCTACGAACCTCTACAGCGGTATCAGAGCCGTGTCTATATGTAGATCTGTTGCACGAGTAGAACACAATGGTCATTGTGGGCGTTGATGCTTTTATTGTCGATTACTTCTTGTGTACTTTGCATCTTGCGGTATGTTGGGATGAAGCGGCCCGGGCTAACCTTACATGACATCGTTCATGAGACTTGCTCCACGCTTGGCATGCAACTTGTATTGCATAAGTGGCTTTGCGGGTGCCTGTTTCTCCTAGCATAGTTAAGATCCAATTTACAACGGGTGATCAACAATGCTAGTATCAATGTTGTGGTTCTTGTTCGTAAGTTAGAACGACACTTATTGAAAGCCCCAAACCACGTAAAATATGCAAAGAAAGTAGAGGCGTCTAACTTTGTTTTGCAGGGGTGTGCAGTGATGTGATATGGCCATGATTGCGATTATATTTGATGTATGCAATGTTCCTTATTGTAAGTTGGCAACCATATGGTTGTCTTTAATTTATGTTAAGACCCGCGTGTCTATTCAAAGTAGTTGTAATAGTTGAAGCCGGTGGACGACAACCATGGTGAAGCGTCATTGACCTTGATGCAATGCCGGTGATGATGGAGATCATGTTCGTGCTTGAAGATGGAGATCGGAAGCACAAAGAAGAAAGGCCATATCATATCACATATTATGAATTGCATGTGATGTTAATCCTTTATGCATCTTGTATTGCTTAGTAGACGACGGTAGCATTATAAGATGATCCCTCATGCACATGAATTTCAAGTCATAAAGTGTTCACCCTTAGTTAGCACCGTTGCTAAAGCTTGTTGTTTCGAAGCACCACGTGATGATCGGGTGTGTTAGATTCTGCAAGTGTATACAACGTGAGCTAGCCAGATTTGCTCATGCGGAAACTAAGGTTTGATCTTGACGAGCCTAGCATGTACAGACATGGTCTCGGAACACGGATCACCGAAAGGTAAAGCATGAATCATATAGTAGATATGATGAACATGTCGATTGTTCGCCATTGAAACTATGTCAACTCTCGTGATGATCGGTGTTGATATGGTGGATTTGGTTTGTGTGATCACTAAAACAATGTGAGGGATATTGTTTTGAGTGGGAGTTCACCTAGTTTAATTTCATTATTAATTTGAACTCAATTTGTCATAAACTTAGTCTAAACTATTGCAAATATGTTGTAGATCAATGGAAGCCCATACCATCAATTTTAATGCGTTCCTAGAGAAAGAAAAGTTGAAAAACAATGGAAGCAACTTCGCGGATTGGTTCCGCAATTTGAGGATTGTCCTCACAGCTGGTAATTTGACCTATGTGCTGGATGCACCGCTGGGTGACCCACCTGCAGATGATGCTCCCGATGAAGTAAAGAATGTTTACCTCGCTCGGAAGAATCAGTACTCCATAGTTCAGTGTGCTATCTTGTATGGTTTGGAATCGGAGCTTCAGAAAAGGTTTGAGGATTCAGACCCATATGATATTGTCGAGGATCTCAAATTGATTTTTGAGACTCATGTGGCAATTGAAAGCTATGAGGCTTCTGAAAAGTTCTTTAACTTCAAGATGGAAGAGGGCAGCTCCGTCAGTGAGCATGTGCTTAAGATGTCTGGGCACGCAAACAAACTTCAAAGCTTGGGTATAGTGATTCCTAATGCTTTGGGGATTTACCGTGTCCTCCAATCACTACCACCAAGTTACAAGAACTTTGTGATGAACTACAACATGCAGAACATGAACAAGACGTTGCCAGAACTCTTTGCCATGTTGAAATCTGCAGAAGTGGAGATCAAGAAAGAGCACCAAGTGTTGTTGGTCAATAAGACCACCAAATTCAAGAAAGGAAAGTCTAAGCAAAAGGGACACTTCAAGAAGGGTGGTAAGAAAGTTACCACACCGGCGAAGAAGACCAAGGCTGGACCTAAGCCTGATACTGAGTGCTTTTACTGCAAGGGAGAAGGTCACTGGAAGCGGAGTTGCCCAAAGTACTTGGCGGATTTGAAGAACGGCAACATCAAGAATAAAGGTATATCTGATATACATGTTATTGATGTGTATCTCACTAGTACTCGTAGTAGTGCCTGGGTATTTGATACTGGTTCGGTTGCTCATATTTGTAACTCTAAACAGGTGCTGCAGAATAAACGGAAGCTAGCGAAGAACGAGGTGACGATGCGCGTGGGAAACGGATCAAAGGTTGATGTGATCGCGGTCGGCACGCTACCCCTTCATCTACCATAGGGATTAGTTTTATACTTAAATAATTGTTATTTGGTGCCTGCGTTGAGCATGAACATTATATCGGGATCTTGTTTATTGCGAGACGGTTACTTATTTAAGTCCGAGAATAATGGTTGTTCGATTTATATGAGTAATATGTTTTACGCACATGCACCTTTGATAGATGGTCTATTCTTATTAAATCTCGATAGTGGAAATACACATATCAACAACATTGAGGCTAAACGTTTGAAATCAAGCGATAATTCGACCTATATGTGGCACTGTCGTCTTGGTCACATTGGAGTGAAGCGTATGAAGAAACTCCATTCCGATGGACTTCTTGAATCACTTGATTTTGAATCACTTGAAAGATGCGAAGCATGTCTGATGGGAAAAATGACTAAGACTCCATTTTCTGGTATAATGGAGCGAGCTACGGACTTATTGGAAATCATACATACCGATGTGTGTGGTCCAATGAGTGTAGCACCGCGCGGTGGTTATCGTTATGTTCTTACCTTCACGGATGACTTGAGTAGATATGGGTATATCTATTTCATGAAACATAAGTCCGAAACTTTCGAGAAGTTTAAGGAGTTTCAAAGTGAGGTAGAGAATCAACGTAACAAGAAGATTAAATTTCTACGTTCTGATCATGGAGGTGAATATCTAAGTTACGAGTTTGGTGAGCATTTGAATAAATGCGGAATACTTTCACAATTGACACCGCCGGGAACACCACAGCGTAATGGTGTGTCCGAACGTCGTAATCGAACTCTCTTAGATATGGTTCGTTCTATGATGTCACTTACAGATTTACCGCTATCATTTTGGGGTTATGTATTAGAAACAACTGCATTCACTTTAAATAGGGCACCATCTAAATCCGTTGAAACGACACCGTATGAATTATGGTTTGGGAAGAAACCTAAATTGTCGTTCCTTAAAGTTTGGGGATGCGAAGCCTATGTAAAGAAGTTACAACCGGACAAGCTTGAACCCAAAGCGGAAAAATGCGTCTTCATAGGATACCCAAAGGAAACTATTGGGTATACCTTCTATCATAGATCCGAAGGCAAAACCTTCGTTGCCAAGAATGGATCCTTTCTAGAGAAGGAATTTCTCTCGAAAGAAGTGACTGGAAGGAAAGTAGAACTCGACGAGGTTGTCGAACCTTCTCTCGAAATTGCGAGTAGCGCAGCACCGGAAGAAATTCCTGTGGTGCCTGCACCAATAAGAGAGGGAGCTAATGATGGTGATCATGAAACTTCGGTTGAAGTTGCTACAGAGCCTCGGAGGTCAACGAGAACTCGTACCACTCCAGATTGGTATGATCCCGTTATGAGTGTCATGTTGGTGGACAACACCGATGACCCCGAGACATATGAGGAAGCAATGATGAGCCCAGATTCCAATAAATGGCAAGAAGCCATGAAATCCGAGATTGGATCCATGTACGAAAACCAAGTATGGACTTTGGTGGACTTACCGGATGGCCGGAAGGCTGTCGAGAACAAATGGATTTTCAAGAAGAAAACAGATGTTGATGGTAATGTTACTGTCTATAAAGCTCGACTTGTCACAAAAGGGTTTCGACAAATTCAAGGAGTTGACTACGATGAGACTTTCTCACCAGTAGCGAAGCTAAAGTCTGTAAGGATTATGTTAGCAATCGCTGCATATTATGATTATGAGATATGGCAGATGGATGTCAAAACAGCATTCCTCAATGGAGATATTGATGAAGAGTTGTATATGATGCAGCCCAAAGGTTTTGTCGATCCTAAAGATGCTAACAAGGTATGCAAACTTCAACGGTCCATCTATGGATTGAAGCAAGCATCCCGAAGTTGGAATCAACGTTTTGATAAGGTAATCAAAAGTTTTGGTTTTATACAAACTTATGGAGAAGCTTGTATTTACAAGAAAGTGAGTGGGAGCTCTGTAGCATTCTTAATACTATATGTGGATGACATATTGTTGATTGGGAATGATGTAGACCTTCTTAATAGTGTCAAAGAATATTTGAATAATAGTTTTTCAATGAAGGATCTTGGCGAAGCAGCTTACATATTAGGCATAAAGATTTATAGAGATAGATCGAAACGCCAAATATCATTGTCACAGAGTACATATTTGGACAAAGTTCTAAAGAGGTTTGGAATGGAAGATAGCAAGAAAGGGTTCTTGCCCATGTTGCCCAATACGACCTTGAGTAAAACTCAAAGTCCGACATCGGCAGAAGATAGAGAAAGGATGAGTAAGACTCCCTATGCCTCAGCCATAGGATCTCTAATGTATGCAATGCTATGTACTAGACCCGACATTGCATATGTTGTTAGTTTAACTAGCAGATATCAAAGTGATCCAGGAGTGGATCATTGGACAGCGGTCAAAAACATCCTTAAGTACTTGAGAAGAACTAAGGATATGGTTCTTTCTTATGGAGGTGATGAACAGCTCGTTGTTAATGGTTACACCGATGCTAGTTGGAACACCGATCCGGATGATTCTAAATCACAATCCGGATACGTATTTATTTTGAATGGTGCAGCAGTTAGCTAGAGGAGTGCAAAGCAAAGCATTGTGGCGAGATCTTCAACTGAATCAGAATACATGGCTGCTTCGGAGGCTTCACAAGAAGCGATATGGATGAAAGAGTTCATTACAGAGCTGGGTGTGGTTCCTAGTGCGCTGGACCCAATGTCTATCTACTGTGATAACATGGGCGCCATAGCCAATGCGCAAGAACCAAGGTCACACAAGAAGCTGAAGCATATCAAGCTACGTTTTCACGCTATTCGAGAACATATCCAAGATGGGGATATAAAGATTTGCAAAGTACACACAGATCTGAATGTGGCGGATCCGTTGACTAAACCTCTCCCGAGGGCAAAACATGACCAACACCAAACTGCCATGGGTGTTCGGTAAATTACCATGTAATCTAGATTAGATGACTCTAGTGCAAGTGGGAGACTGTTGGAGATATGCCCTAGAGGCAATAATAAATGTAGTTATTATTATATCTTTGTGTTTATGATAAATGTTTACATTCATGCTATAATAGTATTAACAAGGAAACATTAATACTTGTGTGATTTGTAAACTTAATTTGAAGTCCCTAGTATAGCCTCTATACTTCACTAGCTTGTTGGTTGATAAATGATTGTGGTTTCCCTATCATGAACATTGAGATGTTATCAACAACAAGATCATATCATTAGGAGAATGATATGGTGGACATACTCCTATAGATAAGCGTAGCATAAAGATCAAGTCATTTCAATAGTTCAATTGCTATATGCTTTCTGATACATAGTAACCTAATTCCTTCGACCATGAGATCATGCATATCACCTTTACCGGATGGATGCTTTGATGACATCAAACACCACACCGTAACTGGGTGGCTATAAAGGTGGCATTGAGTGTTCGGAAAGTATTGGTTGAGACACATGGATCAAGAGTGGGATTTGTCCATCCATATGACGGATAGATATTCTCTGGGCCCTCTCGGTGAAATGTCATCCAATTAGCTTGCAAGCATGTGACTGGCTCACAAGGGATCACATATCACGGGAACGAGAAAAGAGTACTTATCAGTAACGAGGTTGAACTAGGTATGCAGAGATACCGACGATCATAACCTCGGATAAGTAACATATCATGAGACAAAGGGAAATTGGTATCGTATGTAAGTGGTTCATTCGATCGCAAAGTAATCGTAGAAATATGTGGGAGCCATATGAATTTCCAGATTCCTCTATTGGTTATTGTTCGGAGAAGTGTCTCGATCATGTCCGCATAATTCACGAACCGTAGGGAGACACACTTAAGGATTCGACGTTGTTTGAGTAGTTATGGTATTATGATAAAGAGACCGAATGTTGTTCGGAGTCTCGGATGGGATCCGGGATATCACGAGGTGATCCGGAATGGTCCGGAGAATAAGATTCATATAAGGAAAGTCCCGTTTCGGAGTTCGGAAATGATTCCGGTGAATGTTCTAGAAGGTTCCGGAATGTCCGGCACTCCGGGAGGGGGGAGGGGTACATGAATGTGTCATTACATATTGGAATGATTGCATCATGTACTAAGTATTCTTGCTGTTCCAAATAAAGGATTAAATTGAATCCTAAAACAGAAAAGTCAAATGTCCAGTTTGAAAGTCAAACGGCTAAAACAAGAAACTGTGGGAAACAAGCAAGAGGAGTTGGGAACCGACTTGGGGGAGGAGTCTCCTCCCCAAGCCGGCGCGCCAACCAAGGCCGACTTGGGGAGGGACTCCCCTCCCCTTGGCCGCACCCTCCACCCATAAAAGGAGGGGCAGGGCCTCCTCCTCTAGACACACAAGTTCCTATCCTCTAATCTCCGGTTTAGAGCCGTTTTGGTTTAGAGCTTCTAATTGCCCTAGCCTTCGGTTTAGAGCCTTCTAATTGGTGTGTCTAATCCCTAGACCACTAATAGCCCTCTCTCATACTCCACCATACTCGCTCCGGCTTAAGGCGAAGCCCTGCGGGATCTCCCCTCTACTTCCGGTACCACGCCGTTGTGCTGCCGGAATCGCGAGGAGAGTGCTACAACCTCCGCTGCCTGCTGGAACAAGGGAGAGGAAGGTCTTCGTCGAGTACCGAACGTGTGACCGACTGCGGGAGTGCTGCCGGAACGCAGCGCCGGAAGGATCGTCTACACGATCTTGAGATCGGGAAGAGTACGACTACATCACCCACGAGAATCCGCTCTCGTTAAACACTTTGGAATCTTCGAGGGTAAGTTATTCCATCGACTCGTTGCTACAATCTAGTAGATAGATCTTGGCTTGTTTGTTTGTATGCGATAGAAAATTTTTGTTTTCCATGCTACGAACCTCTACAATACCCGCTCCTGCTCCAAGGCCTAAGAGGACGCGGATTCCGGTTTCTCAAATCCCAATTACCCGGGGACGCCCGAAGAAAAAGGATAAGAGAGATTTATTACAGTCTACCCCTGTTGAGGGGAGCCAGTTGAGACCTGGCACGAGTACGGATATTTCAGTGCACGAAATTCCGGACTTGAACTTCCTATATCGGAAATACCCAGCGAAGTTGTGTGCGCACACATCGGAGCGGGAAAGCTAAAGGACCTAGCTCCTGGATTGGGAAATCCGGTGGAGCAAGATGATGTGCCTGATGCACTCCATGACGAAATGGCCATTAACTATGTTAATTCGGGCGAGTCATACGACCGAGACATGGCAAATGTCGACGTTAATTTTGCCAAGAAAATTGCCTCAATCATAGATCTTGACCCTGAGCCTAACACGCTCACTGATTGCAAGAAAATGTCGGATTGGAAAGATCGGCAGAAGGCAATTACTGCTGAATTATTATCGTTAAACAAAAGAGAGGTATTTGGACCTGTTTGTCTAACTCCTCCCCACATTCGCCCCGTTGGCCATAAGTGGGTTTTTTGTTCGAAAGAGAAATGAGAATAATGAAGTAGTAAGGTACAAAGCAAGGCTCGTTGCTCAAGGTTTCACTCAGCGACCAGGTGTCGACTTTGAGGAAACTTGCTCCCCAGTCATGGATGGAATTACCTTTAGATACTTGATCTCAATGGCAGTAAACATGGACTTAAAAATGAAACTAATGGATGTTGTCACCGCTTACCTATATGGTAACTTGGATTCGGACATATACATGAAAGTACCAGAAGGTATCCCTGTCCCGAACCAGGATAGAGCAAACAGGAGCTTATACAGTGTTCAGCTTAAGAAGTCATTGTATGGACTAAAACAGTCAGGTAGGATGTGGTATAATCGTTTAAGCGATTTCCTTCATCAGAAGGGCTACGCGAGCAATGAACATTGCCCATGTGTTTTTATACGGAGATCCCAGGATGGTTTCTGTATTATCTCGGTGTACGTGGACGATTTGAATATAATCGGTACACCTGACGATATTGAGGAAGCGAGTTCCTACCTGATGTCGGAATTCGAGATGAAAGACTTAGGCAAAACCAAGTTCTGCCTCGGTCTTCAACTTGAGCATTCCCCTGCTGGGATTCTAGTTCACCAGTCGGCCTACACCCAGAAGGTGTTGGAACGATTTGGGTTTGAAAAGGCATACCCTTCTAAGACCCCGATGGTCGGAAGATCTTTGCAGCAAGACAAGGACCCGTTCAGGCCTAAAGAAGAGGGGGAGGAAATTCTGGGACCGGAATTCCCCTAATTAAGTGCAGTTGGCGCACTTATGTACCTCGCAAATTGTACACGGCCGGATATTGCATTCGCCGTCAATTTGCTTGCAAGGTACAGTTCTGAGCCTACCAAGAGACATTGGAAAGGCGTTAAGGACATCTTTAGGTACATACAAGGGACTAAGGACCTTGGCTTGTTTTACCAAAAGAACCAAGACCTATCTGTTGTAGGCTATGCTGATGTTGGGTACCTTTCGGACCCGCACACATCCAAGTCGCGGACTGGATATGTTTTCCTTTGTGGTGGAACAGCTATTTCCTGGAAATCGTCTAAGCAAACTCTTGTGTCAACTTCGACGAACCACTCGGAAATCATAGCATTATATGAAGCATCACGAGAATGTGTATGGCTTCGACGAGTAGTCAGTCACATCCAGATGTCATGTGGACTGAACACCGTACAAACCCCAACAATTATCTATGAAGATAATGCCGCTTGTGTTGCACAAGTCCAGACGGGTTACGTGAAGAGAAATCTCACAAAGCATATAAACCCCAAGTTCTTCTATGCACATGAGTTGCAAAAGATGAACGAAGTGAAAGTCTTGCATACTAAGTCGTGTGAAAATCTCGCTGATTTGTTTACTAAATCATTGACGGCGTCTTCTTTCGAGAGATGTGTCCGAGGGATCGGCATGATGAGACTTAGGGAGATGCAAGGTTCAGGGGGAGAATCTTCACAAACTCATCGCTGAAATCTTGGTCCCGATGATTGAGTGCTTAACTTTATAGTTAAGTGAATTGTACTCTTTTTCCCTTAGTGAGTTTTTATGAAGTTTCTCACATGAGGTTTTTAATGAGGCAATTCGTGCAACATAGCAAGAAGTATACCGTGTGCATTTCTCCATATTTTTACCACTGTTTTTTTTGGAGTTTTAAGCCATGGTTATACAGATAAGATACCCAGGGGGAGTGTTGGGAAACTGGGCCGGTAGAGGCCCACTCGGTGTGGCCTCTACCAGGCTAGGGTTGGCCCATGTGGGTATCGTATCCCCCTTTTAGCCTATAAATAGAGGAACAATCTGTGTACGGGAGTTTACCGAGCGAGTTTTCAATAAAGTTCACTTTGTTCCCTGTGTCATCTACTTGTGTACTGTGTGTGTCTTCTCCTACTCTTCTTCTCGGGTGTGGAACAGCCTCGGGACCGGCCAGTCGGCAGGGGGTGTTCCAACAATTTGACCGGTTTCTTTACGTCTAATCCCGGTCAGTTTAAATCCACCAGAAACCATGTCTAAGCCGTTTCGTAGACCGGTCTTGCACGAACTCAACCCCGGTAAAACCCAAAAAACACGTCGGGTTGACGTGGAACAGAAAATCTCGCATCCCCTCGCGTTTCTGTGGCTGTTCGTTTCGCTGGCGCACGCACTCGCGGAGTCAACAACTTCCCCGACCTTTCCTCCCGGTGGCTGTTGAAGAGTGGGGTTGCAATGGAAGTGGGCCAGAGAGGATTGGGTGGTTAGAGTATTTTCACCCAAAACACGGCTGGCAATACACATCCACATCTACTCCCTCCGTTTCAAAATATAAGATGTTTTAGGTTTGTGAAGAAAATAAATCTAGACTTCTTTTAATATGTAGATTCATCCCAAAGTTGAGTGAACCTACATACTAAAACAAGTCTAGATACATTTGCTTCACAAAGCTAAAACATCTTATATTTTGAAACGGAGGGAGTACAAAACAAGGCCTTAGGGTTTCGCGGGGGGTGGGTATTTTTATGTTGTTTTCCTTTTCTCTGAGCGGTTCGATGTCGTGATGGATACGATGTGTGTCGCGTCAACAAACTGGGCCCGGCCCAAAATCGCAGCTCTGTTTCACACAGGGATAAAAAAATGAATGGACATTTGCATTAGGTCAGATTGACACGTCCGGCTCAACTCATCCGTGCACCAAATTTAAATAACGGTTGTGTCGGTTTGGATATGGGCGGACTGATGGGTGTTCTGTCTGCGCGTGCCACTGGTCCACCCATCAGTCATCACTTAGCGCGATAGCGATTCAGAGGCGCGGGCGGAAGTATGACCGGCGGAAGCTGCTCCATCAATGTCGAAGGGACGGCACCCTGACTGACGCGATGGCGTTCCTGCGCCGGCATTGATGGGAAGGAGCGGGAACCTGCGCGTGTTCACGGGCGAAGGGGCTATTTAACCCTGCGCCCATCGGTGCCACACTTCCCACCTCTCACCATCGCCATTTACAACCGTAGCAGCCCCGCCGCCAACGATGAAGACGTCGGGATGGTTCAAGAAGGGCAAGAACGACCACATGGCGACCAGATCCGGCTCTGGCCGCCAGCTCAATGGCATGCCGGCCTTCCTTCGCAGTTGTGGTGTGCCACCTCCGTCGCGGCCAGAGGACTTCACCCACCATCCCGTGCGGGACAGCGGCTACCCGCCACCACCACCGGTACTTCCGATTTGCGGAGGGAGAGCGCCAATGGAGGGAGGGTGTGGGCGTCAACCACCACGATGTCTCCCTCCCCATGGAGTAACACCTCAGTCGGGGGCGGGTCTCAGTGCTGCATGTGCCCAAGTAAGGCAAATGGCTAGAGGAGGAGATCCGCCGCCGCATTCGCAACCTCTCGTCAGCAATGTGGTGGGAAATCGAGGACTTATGAAAAGAGTTCCTCCACTACCTTCCACGGCAACTTGCAATCATGCCAGGTCTACGACGTCCCCGCCATCGACTCTGATGATGACGGTGCCTTCAACCACTCCGACGACGAGCTCGGCAGCGACAACGAGCTTGGCAGCAACGACGACAACGAGGATGACGACATCGTTGTCAAGGAGGAGTCGGTGGACCTAGTCACTGGAAGAGAGCACCCGCTTAACCTCAGGTGTTGACCAAAGGGTTCTCCCCAGCTGTGGCATCACTGTCGTTGCAAATTCCACAAGTGCCGCAGGGCTGGGATGATGTGCAGCACGAGAAGCGGCATCATATGCGACAGATTCAGAAAAGAGGATGTCTTCATCATGGCCTTATTTTTAGCCATTTCAATGACAATATCAAGTCTGGCATTGCAGATAAGCAGGCGTCTCATAGCCTCATATATAGAAAAGGCAGGGAAACAGAAGCGGATGTAGGCATCAAGGCCACGGAGGGAGAGGACCTTGACGCGTGCAAGGCTCTTTGTGCTGACCATTACAACCTCAAAATGTTGCTTTGGGGGGAACATGGTGTCGTACCAAATGGTGTTGAGGATGATGTTGGTGACAGGATCAGAAGGGCCGTAGCAGTGGCCAGCCTTGAGGAGCCCACGGTGGTGGCGCGAGCACAGTTCATCCTTCGGTATGCGGGAAATCGCCTCGAGGAATAGCAGATGGATTTTATCCAGCATCACCATCTCGAGAGAGATTTGTAGCCCGAAAGTTTCCATTTTCCTCTATTGCAGCCTTGTAGTGACCTTCATTTTCCTGTGTTGCAGCCTTGTAATGCCCTGCTGCATAGGACTCCCACTGTTTGGCATATCGTTGGTGGAGGTGAGTAACTCAGAGAGTCTCTCTATAGTGGAATGGCTAATGCGGCTCTGTGCCTTGAGGAGGTTGGAAGCCTCGTCGACACGGGAAGCCAGCGAGAAAGATCGGGACACCAATGCGGCGATCGCGTCTGCGGGATGCAAGGCGGAGATGGCGGCACATCGCAGCGCTATTCTTGCAGTAGGGTCATGGATGGTGAAGGTGTGCGTGCCACAAACTTCCTGGATGAGATGCACGGCGAGGAGAAGGTCAGGGTTGGACAGGTTGAGGTAGCGCAGGGCATCCCAGGTGGTAAGGTAGCGGAAGTAGGAGGTGAGGAAGGTGACGAGGCCGCGAAGCGATCGGGCAGCAATACTGCTGTCCCGGAGCAGGGTGTTCCTGCTGTCCCCAGCCCAGGGTATGAGGCGGATGGTTTTGCTCGACCCTGTGATGATCTTGGAGATGGCCGCGCGCCTCAATTCTGTATTCACTTTAAATAGGGCACCATCTAAATCCGTTGAGACGACATCGTATGAACTATGGTTTGGTGCTAAACCTAAGTTGTCGTTTCTTAAAGTTTGGGGATGCGAAGCTTACGTCAAGAAGTTGATGCCGGACAAGCTCGAACCCAAAGTGGAGAAATGCGTCTTCATAGGATACCCTAAGGAAACGATTGGGTATACCTTCTACCACAGATCTGAAGGCAAAGTGTTTGTTGCAAAGAACGGATCCTTTCTTGAGAAGGAGTTTCTCTCGAAATAAGTGAGTGGGAGGAAGGTAGAGCTGGACGAGGTTACTGAACCTTCTCTCGAGTTGGAGAGTAGCGCAGCACCTAAAATTGTTCCAGTGTCGTCTGCACCAACAAGAGAGGAAGCTAATGACGAGGATCATGAAACTTCGAACGATGCTACTAATAAACTCCGTAGGTCGATAAGGTCACGTGACACTCCTGAATGGTACGGCAACCCTGTCTTAACTGTCTTGTTGTTAGACAACAGTGAACCTGCGAATTATGAGGAAGCAATGATGAGCCCAGACTTCAGCGTTCCATTTATGGACTGAAGCAAGCATCTCGGAGTTGGAACCTTCGTTTTGATCAAGTGATCAAGAGTTTTGGATTTGTTCCAAATTGCTATGAAGCTTGTATCTACAAGAAAGTGAGTGGGAGCTCGGTGACATTTTTAGTACTATATGTGGATGACATATTGATTATTGGAAATAACATTGGTATGCTTAACGATGTGAAGAGTTATTTGAATAAATGTTTTTCAATGAAAGACCTAGGAGAAGCTGCTTATATATTAGGCATCAAAATCTATAGAGATAGACAAAGACGCCTAATAGCTTTAAGCCAAAGTACATATCTATACAAAGTTCTGAAAAGGTTCAGAATGGATAAAGCAAAGAAAGGTTCATTGCCCATGTTGTCAGGTAAGATATTGAGCAAGTCTCAGTGTCCAACTACGGTAAAAGATAGAGATACTATGAGCATAGTGCCATATGCCTCGGCCATAGGTTCTATCATGTATGCCATGCTATGTACTAGACAGGATGTGTCCAATGCTCTTAGTTTGATGAGCAGATACCAAAGTGATCCAGGAGTGGAACACTGGACAGCCGTAAAGAACATCCTAAAGTATTTAAATAGGACTAAAGAAATGTTCTTGGTCTATGGAGGTGATGAGCAGCTCGTCGTAAAAGGTTACGTCGACGCTAGTTTCGACACCGACCCAGATGATTCTAAATCTCAGACAGGATACGTTTATATTTTGAATGGTGGAGTTGTGAGCTGGAGAAGCTGCAAGCAAAGCGTGATCGCGGGATCTACAACAGAAGCGGAATACATGGCTGCTTCAGAAGCGTCAAGTGAAGAAGTTTGGATCAGGAACTTCATCACTGAGCTTGGTGTGGTTCCAAGTGCCTTGGACCCACTGGAGATATTGTGCGACAACACTGGCGCCATAGCACTTGATAAGGAACCAAGATATCATCCAAAGACCAAGCACATCAACCGCCGTTTTTATATAATTCGAGATTATATAGCAGATGGAGATCTGAAGATTAGAAAAGTACATACGGATCTGAATGTCGCAAATCCGTTGACTAAACCTCTTCCACGAGCAAAACATAATCAGCACCTTAATGCCATGGGTGTTAGATTGTTTCCAGATGTAAACTAGATTATTGACTCTAGTGCAAGTGGGAGACTGTTGGAATTATGCCCTAGAGGCAATAATAAAGATGTTATTATTATAACTCTTGTTCATGATAAAGTTTATATTCCATGCTAGAATTGTATTAAGCGGAAACTTTGATACTTGTGTGGTTTATGAACAACACCGTGTCCCTAGTAAGCCTCTATGGACTAGCTCATTGATTAATGATGGTTAAGGTTTCCTAACCATAGACATGAGTTGTCGATTAATAATGAGATCATGTCATTAGGAAAATGATATGATGGACAGACCCAAATTAAGCAGAGCAATTACATCGTATTCATCTTTGCGAAGCTTTTTCCTATGTCAAGTATTGTATTCCTTAGACCATGAGATAATACAACTCCCTGGTATCGGGAGAAAGCTTTGAGGTCATCAAACGTCATCCTATGTGAGGGTGATCATAAAGGTGTCTCTCAGGTGATCGGAAAATACTTGTTGGGTTGTATGTATCGAGATGGAATTTGTCCCTCCCGAGTCGGAGAGATATACTTCGGGCCCACTCGGTAATTGATATCAACACCGCTTGCAAGCACGTGGTTAAGGAGTTAATCACAAAGTGATATCGGATTACGTAACGAGTAAAGTACTTGCTGTGAACGAAATTGAACTAGGTATGCCGATACCAACGATCGAATCTCGGGCAAGTAAAATATCGCGTGACGAAGGGAATACATATATCGGATTAATTGAATCCTGGCATCGTGGTTCATCCGATATGATCGTCGATGAATATGTGGGAGTTAATATGGGTTTCCAGATCCCACTGTTGATTATTGATAGAAGATCATGTCTGCATATTCTCGAACCCGTAGGGTCACACACTTAACGTGCATCGACGCTAGGATAGAATGGATAATTGGTTTATAAGTTTTTGTTCGGAGTCTCGGATGAGACCCAGGACATCACGAGAAGTTCCGGAATGGTCCGGAGAATAAGATTCATATAAAGGAAAGCAGTTTTTGGATTTCGGAATCGTTTCGGAGTTTATCGGTATTGTACCGGAAGGTTCTAGAAGGTTCCGGAGTGGGACCAATGTGGGGCCACTTGTTGGAGGCCTGCGTAGGCCTAAGGGGAAGTGCCCTGGCCACTTTGGGCGAGGGGGCACAAGGCCCCTAAGGCCCAGTCGGCCGGCCCTTAGGGGAAACCCTAAGGGAACCTTCCAAAAGAAGGGGGATGACTTTCCCCCCACTCCACCCCTTGGGCCGCCGCCCTAGGGCTTGGAGGAGGGGTCAAGGGGCCGGCCAGCCCCCTATATAAGGAGGGAAGGGGTGCAGCCTCCCCCCACTCCAACACTAGCCGCCGTCCAACTGCTGCCCCTCCACCTCTCTCTCTCTCCCGACTGCGCGTAGGCGAAGCCCTGCCGCAGAAGCTCTCCACCATAAGCACCACACCGTCGTGTTGCAGATCCAATCTATCTCTCCACCATACTTGCTGGACCAAGGAAAGGAGGAGACGTCGTTGCACCGTACGTGTGCATCTCTCGGAGGCGCCGCCACTTGAGGCGTAGGATCTGATCGGATCGCGAGGAGGAGACGGCGAGTACGACTACGTCAACCACGTTCTGTTGAACGTTTCCGCTGTGCGATTTCTTCAAGGGTATGAAGATCTCATCAATATCTCTCGTTGATTACATCTCCTAGATTAGATCTTGGCTTTCTTGCTCACATCCGTAGGAAATTTTTTGATTTACTATGCTGCGAAACCCATCAGTGGTATCAGAGCTAGATCTATGCGTAGATGTGTTTCACGAGTAGAACGCAACATGCTTGTTGTGGGCGTTGATATTTTCCGTTGTAAACCTCTTGTTGTGTATTTCTTATGGTGCGGCATAGTGAGATCGAAGCGGTCCAGGCCAACTTTACGCGACCTCGTTCGCGAGACCGGCTCCGCACTTGACGTGTGGCTTGTTCCACACATGCGGCTGGTGGATGCCTGTTTCTCTCACTATAGTAGTCATGGGATTTACAACGGATGTTAGTAACCATAATATCACCTTGTGGCTTTCCGTAGGTAAGAATCGTTCTTAGCTTGTTACTCCCATAAGCCACGTAAAACATGCAACAACAAAGTAGAGGCGTCTAACTTGTTTTTGCAGGGAGTGTTTTGTGATATGGTATGGCCCAAGACATGATGTGTACGAATTGAGATGTATGCAATGATCATGTTTTGTAATATTTCACGACTTGCATGTCGATGAGTTCACAACAGGCAGAAGCCGTATGGTTGTCTTTATAATTGTATATGACCTGCGTGTCAACTTCTTATACGCCATGTAATAGCTTTACTTTATCGCTAAGTAGTTAGCAATAGTTGTAGTTGCTATTCGTGGTGGAGTGATGGAGATCATGCTGGCACGCACAAGTTGCAGATCATTGCGTGGAGATTGGCTATACCAGTTCACATAAAATTATATGCATGTGATGTTTATCCTTTTATGTATCTTATTATGCTTAGATCGCGACGATATCATTATAAGATGATTCCTCACTTAAAGATCAAGATAAAATTGTGTTCTCCCCATGTATGCACCGTTGCGAAAGTTCGTCGTTTTCAAGCACCTTGTGATGATCGGGTGCTATAAACTCTACGTTCACATACAATGGGTGCAAGCCAGTTTTGCACACGCGGAAATACTTGGGTTTGACTTGACAAGCCTAGCATGTGCAGACATGGCCTCGGAACACACAAACTGAAAGGTTAAACATGAGTCATATGAATGATATGATCGACACTTTGTTGTCCACCATTGAAACCACATCTCTTCTCGTGAAGATCGGATTAGGTGTGGTGAATTTGGATCGTGTTCACTAAAAAACTTGAGGGATGTTGAATTTAGTGGGAGTTCATCTAGTAATTTGATTAAGTTGAACTAGTTATCATGAACATAGTCTAAACTGTATTTGCAAATTTTGTAGATCAAATGGCTAAGTCCAACTTCAACTTCAATGTTTTTGCTGAGAAAGAAAAGCTTAAGAACAATGGGTCTAACTTCACCAACTGGTTCCGCAATTTGAGAATCATTCTCGCCGGCGGACAAAAAGCCTATGTACTTGATAAAGTGCTAGGTGACGCTCCTGCTACTGATGTGCCGGCTGATGAAAAAGTTGTTTATCAGTCATGCAAAGATGATTATGGAGTGATTAAGAGTACCATGTTGTTTTCTATGGAACCGGAACTTCAAAATCATTTTGAGGAGTTCGACGGGCCCTTTGAGATACTTGAGGAACTGAAAACCATGTTTCAGACTCAGGCCCATTCTAAGAGATATGAGATCTCTGAGAAGTTCTTTAACTACAAGATGGAGGAAGGGAGTTCCGTTAGTGAGCACGCCATTAAGATGCCGGGCTACACTCAACGTCTTGAGCAACTGGACTGCAAGATTCCAGAAGAGCTCAAGATTGACAGAGTTCTGCAATCACTCCCTCCTAGCTACAAAGGTTTTGTAGTTACTCACAATCAAGTTGGTTCCACTGATACGATCACTGAGCTCTTCGCTAAGCTAAAAGCTGCGGAGGTGGATATCAAGAAAGATAATCATGTGTTGATGGTCAACAAGACCACTAGCTTTAAGAAAGCTAAGGGTGCAAAGAAATCCTTCAAGAAAGGAAGCGACAAGCGCGTTGCCCCTGCTGAGAAGAAGCTCAAGTCTGGACCTAAGCCAGACACTGAGTGCTTCTATTGCAAGGACAAGGGTCACTGGAAGCGCAACTGTCCGAAGTACTTAGCGGACAAGAAGGCTGGCACCATTAAAGGTATATTTGATATACATCGTATTGATGTTTACCTTACTAGCGCTCGTTGTAGTGCCTGGGTATATGATACTGGTTCAGTTGCTAATATTTGTAACTCGAAACAGGAGCTACGGAATAGACGACGGCTAGCAAGGGATGAGGTGACGATGCGCGTTGGCAATGGATCAAAAGTTGATGTGATGGCCGTCGGCACGCTCTCCTTAGTTTTACCTTCGGGGTTAGTTTTAAACCTTAATAAGTGTTATTATGTGCATGTGTTGAGCATGAACATTATATTTGGATCGTGTTTATTGCAAGACGGTTATTCATTTAAATCAGAGAATAATGGTTATTCTATTTATATGAATAACATCTTTTATGGTCATGCACCTGTTGTGAATGGTTTATTTCTTTTGAATCTCGAAAGCAATGAAACGCACATCCATAACATTGAGGCTAAGAGATGCAAAGTAGATAGTGATAATCCAACTTATTTGTGGCACTGCTGTCTAGGTCATATTGGTGTAAACCACATGAAGAAACTCCATTCTGATGGACTTTTGGAGTCTCTTGATTTTGAATCATTTGACACGTGCGAGCCGTGCCTCATGGGCAAGATGATCAAAACCCCGTTCTCCGGAATAATGGAGCGAGCAACGGACTTATTGGAAATCATACATACTGATGTATGCGGACCAATGAGTGTTTCGACGCGCGGTGGATATCGCTATTTTCTCACTTTTACTGATGACTTAAGTAGATATGGGTATATCTATTTAATAAAACATAAATCTGAAACATTTGAAAAGTTCAAAGAATTTCAGAACAAAGTGGAAAACCATCGTAACAGGAAAATTAAATTTCTATGATCCGATCATGGACGTGAATATTTGAGTTATGATTTTCTCACGCATCTTAAAGCAAGCGGAATCGTTTCGCAACTCACGCCACCCAGAACACCATAGCGCAATGGTGTGTCTGAACGCCGGAATCGAACTCTATTAGATATGGTACGATCAATGATATCTCTTACAGATTTGCCGTTATCATTTTGGGGTTATGCATTAGAAACTGTTGCATTCACTTTAAATAGGGCACCATCTAAATCCGTTGAGACGACACCGTATGAACTATGGTTTGGTGCTAAACCTAAGTTGTCGTTTCTTAAAGTTTGGGGATGCGAATCTTACGTCAAGAAGTTGATGCCGGACAAGCTCGAACCCAAAGAGGAGAAATGCGTCTTCATAGGATACCCTAAGGAAACGATTGGGTATACCTTCTACCACAGATCCGAAGGCAAAGTGTTTGTTGCAAAGAACAAATCCTTTCTTGAGAAGGAGTTTCTCTCGAAAGAAGTGAGTGGGAGGAAGGTAGAGCTGGACGAGGTTATTGAACCTTCTCTCGAGTTGGAGAGTAGCGCAGCACCTGAAATTGTTCCAGTGCCGTCTGCACCAACAAGAGAGGAAGCTAATGACGAGGATCATGAAACTTCGAACGATGCTACTACTGAACTTCGCAGGTCGACAAGGTCACGTGCCACTCCTGAATGGTACGGCAACCCTGTCTTAACCGTCTTGTTGTTAGACAACAGTGAACGTGCGAATTATGAGGAAGCAATGATGAGCCCAGACTCTGAGAAATGGCTAGAGGCCATGAAATCCGAATTGGGATCCATGAGCGAAAACCAAGTATGGACTTTGGTGGACCCTCCTAGCGACCGTAAGGCCGTTGAGTGCAAATGGATTTTCAAGAAGAAAACGGACGCGGATGGTAATGTTACTGTCTATAAAGCTCGACTTGTCGCAAAAGGGTTTCAGCAAGTTCAAGGTGTTGACTACGACGAGACTTTCTCTCCCGTAGCGATGTTTAAGTCCATTCGGATTTTATTAGCAATTGCTGCATTTCATGATTATGAAATATGGCAGATGGATGTCAAGACTGCGTTCCTCAATGGCAACATTGATGAAGAGTTGTATATGATGCAGCCCGAAGGTTTTGTCGATCCTAAGGATGCTAATAAGGTGTGCAAACTTCAGCGTTCCATTTATGGACTGAAGCAAGCATCTCGGAGTTGGAACCTTCGTTTTGATCAAGTGATCAAGAGTTTTGGATTTGTTCCAAATTGCTACGAAGCTTGTATCTACAAGAAAGTGAGTGGGAGCTCGGTGACATTTTTAGTACTATATGTGGATGACATATTGATTATTGGAAATAACATTGGTATGCTTAACGATGTGAAGAGTTATTCGAATAAATGTTTTTCAATGAAAGACCTAGGAGAAGCTGCTTATATATTAGGCATCAAAATCTATAGAGATAGACAAAGACGCCTAATAGCTTTAAGCCAAAGTACATATCTATACAAAGTTCTGAAAAGGTTCATAATGGATAAAGCAAAGAAAGGTTCATTGCCCATGTTGTCAGGTAAGATATTGAGCAAGGCTCGGTGTCCAACTACGGTAAAAGATAGAGATACTATGAGCAAAGTTCCATATGCCTCGGCCATAGGTTCTATCATGTATGCCATGCTATGTACTAGACCGGATGTGTCCAATGCTCTTAGTTTGATGAGCAGATACCAAAGTGATCCAAGAGTGGAAAACTGGACAACCGTAAAGAACATCCTAAAGTATTTAAATAGGACTAAAGAAATGTTCTTGGTCTATGGAGGTGATGAGCAGCTCGTCGTAAAAGGTTACGTCGACGCTAGTTTCGACGCCGACCCGGATGATTCTAAATCTCAGACAGGATACATTTATATTTTGAATGGTGGAGCTGTGAGCTGGAGAAACTGCAAGCAAAGCGTGATCGCGGGATCTACAACAGAAGCGGAATACATGGCTGCTTCAGAATCGTCAAGTGAAGGAGTTTGGATCAGGAACTTCATCACTGAGCTTGGTGTGGTTCCAAGTGCCTTGGACCCACTGGAGATATTGTGCGACAACATTGACGTCATAGCACTGGCTAAGGAACCAAGATATCATCCAAAGACCAAGCACATCAACCGCCGTTTTCATATAATTCGAGATTATATAGCAGATGGAGATCTGAAGATTAGCAAAGTACATACGGATCGGAATGTCGCAGATCCGTTGACTAAACCTCTTCCACGAGCAAAACATGATCAACACCTTAATGCCATGGGTGTTAGATTGTTGCTAGATGTAAACTAGATTATTGACTCTAGTGCAAGTGGGAGACTGTTGGAATTATGCCCTAGAGGCAATAATAAAGATGTTATTATTATAACTCTTGTTCATGATAAAGTTTATATTCCATGCTAGAATTGTATTAAGCAGAAACTTTGATACTTGTGTGGTTTATGTACAACACCGTGTCCATAGTACACCTCTATGGACTAGCTCATTGTTTAATGATGGTTAAGGTTTCCTAACCATAGACATGAGTTGTCGATTAATAATGAGATCATGTCATTAGGAAAATGATATGATGGACAGACCCAAATTAAGCAGAGAAATTACATCGTATTCATCTTTGCAAAGCTTTTTCCTATGTCAAGTATTGTATTCCTTAGACCATGAGATAATACAACTCCCTGGTATCGGAAGAAAGCTTTGAGGTCATCAAACGTCATCCTATGTGAGGGTGATCATAAAGGTGTCTCTCAGGTGATCGGAAATTACTTGTTGGGTTGTATGTATCGAGATGGAATTTGTCCCTCCCGAGTCGGAGAGATATACTTCGGGCCCACTCGGTAATTGATATCAACACCGCTTGCAAGAACGTGGTTAAGGAGTTAATCACAAAGTGATATCGGATTACGGAACGAGTAAAGTACTTGCTATGAACGAGATTGAACTATGTATGCCGATACCAATGATCGAATCTCGGGCAAGTAAAATATCGCATGATGAAGGGAATACATATATGGGATTAATTGAATCCTGGCATCGTGGTTCATCCGATATGATCGTTGATGAATATGTGGGAGTCAATATGGGTTTCCAGATCCCGCTGTTGATTATTGATAGAAGATCATGTCTGCATATTCTCGAACCCATAGGGTCACACACTTAACGTGCATCGACGCTAGGATAGAATGGATAATTGATTTATGAGTTTTTGTTCGGAGTCTCTGATGAGACCCAGGACATCACGAGAGGTTCCGGAATGGTCTGGAGAATAAGATTCATATAAAGGAAAGCGGTTTTTGGATTTCGGAATCGTTTCGGAGTTTATCGGTATTGTACCGGAAGGTTCTAGAAGGTTCCGGAGTGGGACCAATGTGGGCCCACTTGTCGTAGTCCTGTGTGGGCCTAAGGGGAAGTGCCCTGGCCACTTATGGTGAGGGGGCACAAGGCCCCTAAGGCCAAATCGGCCAGCCCTTAGGGGAAACCCTAAGGGAACCTTCCAGAAGAAGGGGGGATGACTTGCCCCCCACTCCACCCCTTGGGCCGCCGCCCTAGGGCTTGGAGGAGGGGTCAAGGGGCTGGACAGCCCCCTATATAATGTGGGCAGGGGCGCAGCCTCCCCCACTCCAACCCTAGCCGCCGTCCAACTGCTTCCCCTCCACCTCTCTCTCTCTCTCCCGACTGCGCGTAGGCGAAGCCCTGCCACAGAAGCTCTCCACCATAAGCACCACGCCGTCGTGCTGCAGATCCAATCTATCTCTCCACCATACTTGCTGGACCAAGGAAAGGAGGAGACGTCGTTGCATTGTACGTGTGCATCTCTCAGAGGCGCCGCCACTTGCGGCGTAGGATCGGATCAGATCGCGAGGAGGAGACGGCGAGTACGACTACGTCAACCATGTTCTGTTGAACGTTTCCGCTGTGCGATTTCTTCAAGGGTATGAAGATCTCATCAATCTCTCTCGTTGATTACATCTCCTAGATTAGATCTGGCTTTCTTGTTCGCATCCGTAGGAAATTTTTTGATTTACTATGCTGTGAAACCTATCACGGAGTGCGATTCACTAGGTCTTCAAGTTCCCTAGATTAACATCCAATAACGCCAACCGGTGATTTCTATCTATGTCAGCGTTAAGCAAAGATTCTACCATCTGCACATATCAAATTATAAAACATACTTCGATACATATTAAAAATTTAGAATATAGTTCCATATATATTACAAACTTAAAACATGGTTCCATACACATTACAAATTTAAAACATAGTTCCGTACATAATACAAACTTAAAACATGATTCCATACATACTACAAATTCTAATTTCTTCCTTTGCCTCTTCTTCCTCGCCTGCCACGTCCACAAGGAGGCGCTCCTCCAGTCCCGAATATGTGACAATGGGTGTCCCTATGACCCATCATCTCGCCAGTCCATGTATTGATCACCGACTCCTTAAGAAAATAAGGAGACACAAACGAGATTGTTGGAGATATGCCCAAGAGGCAATAATAAAATGGTTATTATCATATCTTCATGCTTATGATAAATGTTTACATACCATGCTATAATTGTATTAAACGGAAACATTAATACTTGTGTGATTTGTAAACATAATAGAGTCCCTAGTAAAGCTTCTTGTTAAACTAGCTTGTTGGTTAATATATGATCATGGTTTCCTGATCATGATCATAGAGATGTTATTAACAACAGAATCATATCAATAGATGAATGATATGATGGACATACTCCTATAGTTAAGCGTAGCATAAAGATCAAGTCATTTAATATAGTTCATTTGCTATATGCTTTCTGATACATAGTAACCTAATTCCTTCGACCATGAGATCATGCTAATCACCATTACCGGAAGGATGCTTTGATGAAATCAAACACCACACAGTAACTGGGTGGCTATAAAGGTGGAATTGAGTGTTCAGAAAGTATGTGTTGAGGCACATGGATCAAGAATGGGATTTGTCCATCCATATGACAGATAGATATACTCTGGGCCCTCTCGGTGGAATGTCATCCAATTGGCTTGCAAGCATGTGACTGGCTCACAAGGGATCACATATCACGGGAACGAGAAAAGAGTATTATCAGTAACGAGGTTGAACTAGGTATGCAGAGATACCGACGATCAAAACCTCGGATAAGTAAACTATCGTGAGACAAAGGGAAATTGGTATCGTATGTAAGTGGTTCATTCGATCGCAAAGTAATCGTAGAAATATGTGGGAGCCATATGAATTTCCAGATTCCTCTATTGGTTATTGATCGGAGAAGTGTCTCGGTCATGTCCGCATAATTCACGAACCGTAGGGAGACACACTTAAGGATTCGATGTTGTTTAGTAGATATGGAAAGTGAGTAAAGAGACCGAATGTTGTTCGGAGTCTCGGATGGGATCCGGGATATCACGAGGAGATCCGGAATGGTCCGGAGAATAATATTCATATAAGGAAAGTCCTGTTTCGGAGTTTGGAAATGATTTCGGTGTTTTCATTGGGATGTTCTAGAAGGGTCTAGAAGGTTCACCGATCCGGAAGGGGAAGGGTACATGGATGTGTCATGACAATGTGTAATGGTTGCATCATATACTAGGACACTTGGCTAGGCAATATGAAGAGAGAAATCAAATTCAAGTTTGAAAGTCAAACGCCAATTTGAAAAAGTCAAATCCGAACATTGCTTGGTGGAGGGAGAGTAGGAAACCTACCTAGGGTAGGAATCCCACTCCCTCCACCCGCCGGCCATGAAGAGGAGTTGGGGGAGGACTCCCTCCTCCCCAAACCGCCTCTCCCCACCTATATAAGGAGGGTTAGGGCGCACCCCTACCCCTCACACCCAAACCCTAGCTCTAGGCGCCACCACCCCTCCAAGTGCTGCCGCCACCTAGGGTTCCTCTAGCCACCGAATTAGGGTTTCCCCAAACCCTAGCCGCCGGCCAAGCCAACTCCCCTTGGTGCCTCTAATCCGTAGATCGCCAAGGCCCTCTCTTACTCCACCATACTCGCTCCGGCTTAGGCGAAGCCCTGCGGAATCTTCCCTCTACTTCCGACACCACGCCGTCGTGCTGCCGGAATCACGAGGAGAGTGCTACAACCTCCGCTGCCTGCTGGAACAAGGGAGAGGAAGGTCTTCATCGAGTACCGAAAATGTGACCGACTGCGGAAGCGCTGCCGGAACACAGCGGCGGAAGGATCGTCTACGCGATCTTGAGATCGGCAAGTGTACGACTACATCACCCACGAGAATCTTCTCTCGTTAACCTCTTTGGAATCTTCGAGGGTGAGTGCTTCTATCGACTCATTGCTACAATCTAGTAGATAGATCTTGGCTTGTTTGTATGCATGCGGTAGAATTTTTTTGTTTTCCATGCTACGAACCCCTACAGAGATCACATCCTAAACTGTGAGAAAAAGTTGGCCCCTAGATGCCGCATGCACCAACGGCTCTCCATGTCATGCCATGGAGTTACTTCATCAGGGGAAGGATGTGTTAGCTTAATTACCGCGCTGAGTATACTCGGATGCCTGTCATGAAGGACGCACACATTCGGTGTATCCTTCACAATTGCTATCTCCAGCTGCCTAAAAAACCATACCCAACTCTCGGTGTTCTCGCTCTCCGCTAAAGCAAATGCAAGTGGAACAACTTGATTATTCCCGTCTTGACCTATGGAAGTCAAGATATGACCCTTGTACTTGTCAGTGAGAAATGTACCATCCACACAAATGACTGGTCGATATTGAGTGAATATTCTATGCATATAGCAAATGAGAAAAACATTCGATGTAGCACCCTCAAATTTGGTTCCTGTGGCAACGTAAAGTGTTGGATGTAAACATAGGTGCCTGGATTCCTAGCCTGCAGTGTCTCGAGCATCCAAACAAGACAATCATATCCATATTGAAACGAACCAAATCTTTCCTCCGGTGCCCTCTGCTTAGTCCTCAAAGCCTTTCCATAAGAAATCTTGTAGCGAAATCTGACAGCAACTTTTTTGATGATAGCTTTCACCTGCATGGCTTTGCTCTCCACTATCTCGGTGTATAACAGTCTAGCCAGGAGGGTTAAGGTGAGGTTACGATGGTCCTAAAGGACTCTGGGAATTTGACAAGTGTGCAACACAATGTCTCTAACCTTCCAGTTGGTGTCATACTTAGGGCGATAGGCATGCATCCTTGCCCGACATCCGGCTATCTCGCAAACCAATGTCAAATATTATTGGGATGAAACCTTTGTTTTGAAGATCCTTTGCGAGGACAATGCCCACTCAACTATTGCTTCCTGCCAATGTCTCTTGCTAGGATATAATGCACCCTGCGATATGTTGTTCGCGTGATAGTGCCAGGCGGAATCATGCCCATCGTTCACATTCATTGTTGTTGTGTTGTCATTATTCCATGATGCCAGAATAGGTCGGACGATCTCTTCTTCATCAGACTCAACTCATCAGTGGTATCACTAAATCTTCGGCTTCCATCTGATTTTGCAACAAACCTTCGTACATCTCATCCTCATCAGCCTCACCACTGGAAATGTCTTCTCCTGTCCCATGACTATCATCAGTTGATTCATATCCACCACCCCAAGTGTGTGCAGAACTACTCTAACCAGATTCATAACCGTGCTCGTTTGTTATGACGACATCGCTACCATAGTAAAACCATATTAATAACCACCACCAACATCTTGTCCTTGACTGCTCTAGCCATGATAGTACCAACCACCACCTCCGTATTGGGCTTGACTGACCTGGCCATGATCATAACCAGCACCAACATGTTGGGTCTAACTACTCTCGCCATGATCGTACCCACCATCTTTCGCCACATGAAGCACTAAGGCCATGGGGTTAACTTTCCTTTTATGGCAAACTTGCATCCATTTGACCCCATTTAGATTGTACTTCTATCGGTCTCAAATAAAAAAAGGGGTAGTCCTTGACTTAGTCCATAATGCATGCACACCGACAATATGGGTTGGAGGGAGCCCTAAAGATGCAGATAACCAATCCTTCAACTCACTAATGGACCATGTTTCAGGAGCATGGAGCTCTTTACGAATCCACCGAAACTCGCTCAAATCAACTTTGTGCTCGTTTGTTCTGACGACATCATTACCACAGTAAAACCTAAATAGTACATTATCTGACATAACTTTCGACCTTAAAAATACCGAAACGCGTCAAATACCGGTACCATGGCACATTATAGTCTACAAATATACTTCTAATCCTCTAGCCGAATAATCTTACAGCTAACAGACCACATCCAAGTCTACCAATAAACATACACAAATGACTGTCGTTAGCGAGAAATTAGGGTTTACCCTTGAATCGTGCAAAGTCGTGCCATGCAGTAGCCTCTAGTCACTGGATTGGCACCTCCACCATGCATCTTTCTCAAGTTACAGCCCCAGCCTCCACCATAGCCATTGCTCCCCAAGAGCACCACCAACTTCCTCCACAAAAAAGCCCCAAATCACTTCACCGAGCTATTCCATTAATAGATCGTACCTTTCCTAGATTCCTAATGTATATCAGCTCTAAGTTTGGGTGAAAATTGGAGTACAAATGGGGACAAAATTGGTGGAGCTGTGGCTAGAAACAAGAGAAAGAATAAAGGAGAAAGGAAGAAGAAGAACAGAGAGGCCGCGGGGCTGGCTGACGACGCACGCAGATAAGAAGGGAAGCCTGCTTGGGATTTCAAATCCCGACCGATCGGTCCGGTTCTCAACTACCGACGGATACCTTCTCCTCCTCTATTGGCTGACAGCCCGGCCAGGCCAGTCCCTCTTTCCACTACGGTCGGGACTTTGTCCCCCGACAAGACTGCTCAGTAATTTGTCCCCCGACAGGCTCTAGTCAGGAATTCAGGCCCCGAGGCCGCGCTATATTTGAGAATTCTCAAATTTGTGTATTATTTGTACAATTTATTAAGTATTTCGTATTATTTTAAAAAATATCATAGTTTGTTCCTTTAAATGTGGGCCCACAAATCAGAGTAAAAGAACATTGTTTTCCCTAAGTATTTTGGTGTTGATGACAATCCACTTGTGGTTTAATTGTGTGCCTAAGTTTCAGGTTCTTGCTTTGATAAATCTTGTTGCTGTAGGAGGTATAAATGCCTCCCTTTTCAATGTGAGTATAATGATAATGTTACCATATCTTCTTATGTTAAGGGAAATTATGACTTTTATGGGTGCATTCGAACTTGCTTATTTGCTTGAAAATACTAATGATGCACCTTATAAATATGAGGTTTATGATATACTTAAATTTTTCTTTGATGATTAGAAGGAAGAAAATGGCTATATTCTTAAATATCTTAATAGATGCTCTCCACCAACGGAAGAGACTAATGACTTGCAGGAGCCTATGGAAGAACAAATTGCTGAAACTGGAAGCTCATTGGATGAAAAAGAGGAGGAAGAATGGAGCTACCCATGTCTACCTCCCAATAAGAGTAACTCTTTAACTAATACATTGTTTGATTGTCGCCCATGCTTACCAAATGAGGATGAATGTTATGTTCCTGTGGATTCTTTTGAAATACCTAATATGGGTAAAACTTGTGATAATAATTATGCTCCTGTTATCTATGATAATCCATGCTATTTTGATAAATATTATGATAATACTTTATTTTTTCCTAACTTCGAAATGCATGGACTAAAGAGTTTTGCTTAGAAAATGTTTATGATAAAATCTAGATGATGGTCCTATATTGGTTGATAATATTAATTGTACTACTATTGAAAATGAGATTGGAGGGGTCTTGACTTTATCTTGGAACCCCATACCTCTTGAGAATGATCAGTCATCTTGTTATAAAATTGTTAAAACTGGGTTTGAAAGTTTTAATCCCACTATTTTTGAGCTTGATAAAAATTATGTATTTGTAGATCATAAAAAGCATACTTTATGTGATAGTTATATTGTTGAGTTTATTCATGAGGGTACATAAAATTATTATGAGAGAGGAAAATATGGTTGTAGAAGTTTTCTTAGTACTGAAACACCTCTCTATATGCTGAAAGTTTTGAGGTTACTCTTATTTTATCTTCCTATGCCTGTTAGTTTGTTCTTTGTGAATTTATTTGCGTACAAGATTCCTATGCATAGGAAGTGGGTTACACTTAAACTTGTTTTATATTTGCTTCTTGATGCTCTCTTTTACTTCAATTCATATTTCTTATGTGAACATCATCGAAATTATCATGCCTATCTTAATGGCTATAAAGAAAGAACTCTTGGGAGATAACCTAATTTTTTATTTCAGTAAGTTTTTATTTTTTTGAGTCTTGGAAGTTATTGCCTCTATAATAACCTCTCCTTATCCTTTTTGTTTTGTTTTTGTGCCAAGAATAACCTTTAACGAGAGGGAAGTAAGATTTGGGGAAGTTGTTGTCCCGAAACATATTTCTGTGCTTCTCTGTAAATATCGTGAAAATCCCAGTATGTCAGATTGACTTAAAAAAATTGTGTGAATGCCCATATTATTCACCCAACTTTCGTTAGTTTTGCACTTTTCCATTTGAGCAACATAAGATTTTCAAAAAAATTGGTCTTTACCTGCTGGTCTGTTTTGACAGATTTCTGCCATTATTTGCATTTGCCTCTTAATCGGTTTATTTTTTAGTTCTCTTTGATCACTTGAGATTTTAAAAGGAGTTACTACAGTAGCATATGTTTTAATGGAAGTTTTACTTGAGTTGAAACTAAAACCAACGGCTTATTATCTTGAATACACTAATGTTGCTAATGAAGATTGTGTGAAGTTTTGTATGAAGGAAGTTTTCAAGTGTAGGGAGAGAATGATGTGATGAGATGAAGTATGGATAAAAGCTCAAGCTTGGGGATGCCACCCGTGTCACCCCAAGAAATATTCAAGAGGTACAAGCGTCAAAGCTTGGGGATGCCCAAGGCATCCCCATCTTCATCAACAAAAATCTCAGGTCTTCTTTCAAGACACTTTATTTTTTCTTCATGCACTATTATGTTGTTCTTGGAGTGTCTTTGTTTTTTGTTTTCTTTTGTTTTTTGCTTTAATAAGTTGATCGGACCCCAACACACCTAGTTCTTCATTGTCTAGAACACTCTAGTTTTCACTCTTATTGTTCTGTGAGTGTTCTATTTTGCTAGCACTGCGTTTAGCTTTAGTTTTCTTGTGCTTTTTGCTTAGAAATTTTTAGTTCTTGTTTGTAGTTATGTGAGACAATCTCTCTGATCTTTATTGATTATTATCTTTGTGAGTTGTTTCAAATAATTCGATTGGTGTTGGAAGAGAGTAGAGTGTTTCATGCTTATAGTGGTACAAAAGGAAGCTTGTTTTGACTATGACTTAGACTTTATCATGTCATGTTAGATGTTTATTTGACCATATGCTTAGTAATTATTGTTGTAGCATGACTTGTTTCAAACAATTGATATTGCTTAATGTGCCTTGAAAGAATCATGTGTTGTTTTAGCATATAAAAGCATAATATTGTGGTATTCTCCTTTGATGCTTTGTTTGGGTTGACTTGGCACATGCTTACACCATGTTAAGACTATGAACCATTCACCTTAGCCTCTATGATAATTTAGTTTTTGACTTGTGATATCACTTTATGCTTTAATTAATAATGTTTTGCCGCTTTGCATGATTATGGCCATTACTGCTCTCTTAGTTGGTCGCTCCCAGTCTTTTGCTAGCCTCCACTTGTACTGAGTATGAAATCTACTCGTGCATCCAACTCCCAAGAAACCAAGTTATTCCAAAGATTCCATTATAAATTCCTATGCATGGTGTGTTACACCATTCTAAGTACATTCATGTTTTTATCTATCTTCCAAATTAAACTTTTGTTATGTGAAAATTAGTGATTAAAGCTCTCACGAACTTGATGGCACACTTCATTTCCTTGCACTTAATAACCTTGAACCATTGTGCCATCTATGTTTCTTATATGCTTGCAAATTATAAGTTGGGAGTTAGCAGAACCATGATATCATGGGGAACGCTTTCAAAACATGTACATATCTATCCAATTGATATCATGATCTTTTGTTTATGGATGTCGACGGTGTGAAATAAAAGGGGAGCTTGTAAGTCCATGGAGTATTGTATATGTGTTATAGAAATTCCTGGGCGGATAGCCTAAGCCATGCCTAATCATGGTGGAAACTTGCAGCATAACCATAGTGAGCAATCTATGAAGCATCTTCAGAAAAAATATAGAAAAAAGCACCATGCTCATGGTAAATAAAAAGAACACTGAGATGCTCATTGTCTGTTGCCTTGTCATTTTGATATGGGATAGCTCATGTGTCATGGGGAAAGGGGTACCCTGTTGGCGGTTCTCTATGATACACATATACTTGCAATGACCAGAACTTGCTTGTGACTAAAGTTGAGTAGCATAAAGAATGGCCCTCGTACTCAAGGGACATGAGATTTTCAACCTATGATCTGTCAATCATATACCTCATATTTGTCTCACTTTAACATTAACCACTTCAAGATGCTTATGATAGGGGCAATGAGAGCTCAAAGCTAGTAAGTACCATAATTTTTGGAAGCTCTTTATGAAACTTGAGTTCCCTACTTCCCTCTGCGAAGGGCCTTTATTTTACTTTTTGTTGAGTCTCCATCTTCTATCTTTATGCACCAATTAAGAGAGCATAGTTGTCATTCTTAGTTCAATGTGCATTGTCCCAAAACTTGTTGATTGATTCATAATTATGGTATTGCTTGTTCTTAAATTATTTGTATCTAGTCACCCTTATGAACTTTGAAGGTGTCCTATGCATTTATGTTTTGCTATTCCATGAAGGACAAGTTGAATACCACTCTTGCTATGTTTTCTATATGTGAAACAAACAAATGCCTTTCAATGCATTGTTATTCATGATCTTTTGTTATGTTGCCTTTCATGTTGCAACATAGTTGCTTTGTCTTATTGTTAAAACTATATATTTCATGCTTATGTTAGAGTACTTTGATCCCAGCTATCAATACCTTATAAATACCTTGATCAAGATTGTGATGGTGCATGTCACCTCAAAAATTATTCTTTTTATCACTTACCTACTCGACGACGAGTAGGAGTTAAGCTTGGGGATGTTGATATATTGCAAACGTATCTATAATTTTTGATGTTCCATGCTTGTTTTTTATCAATTGATTTATGTTTTGTTTACACTTTATGGAATTTTTATACATTTTCTAGGACTAATCTATTAACAAGATGCCGCAGTGCCAGTTCCTGTTTTGTGTTGTTTTTGGTTTCAGAAAAGCTAGTAAGGAAATATTCTCGGAATTGGACGAAACAAAAGCCGATGTCAATATTTTACCGAAACAAAGACGAAGTCCAGAGGGGGGACAAAGAGGCTCCACAGGGCGGTCACACCACCCCCTGGCGCGGGTCTACCCTAGGCCGCGCCAGGGCATGGTGTGGGCCCCCTGGCCCTCAACCGACCTTGCCCTTTCTCCTATATAAACACCCCGAGGAGAAAACTCTAAGTACCCGATCAGAAATCCACGAAATAGTCTGTAGCCGCTGCCACCATCATCCCTAGATCGGGAGGGATCCGAAGCTCTTCCCGACACCCTGCCAGAGGGGAATATCATCCCGGAGGCCTGATGGATCAGTTGATGTGGAGCCTGTTGGGAACCCCAAGAGCAAGGTGTGAAGCAGCATAGCATCAAGTCTTCCCTCAGTAAGAAACCGAGGTTATCGAACCAGTAGGAGGAAGGAAACGTCACACAGGTGTTGCAAGCAATGCGAAGACCTGCACAACACAAACTCAATACTTTGCCCCAACTAACAGTGAGATTGTCAATCTCACCGGTTCCTGTAACAAAGGATTAAACTATGTTGTGGAAGGTAATGGTTTGCAACAAGTAAACAAATAAAAGTGGAAGATGTATCAATGGTAAATATTGGACCGGGGTCCATAGTTCTAGAGGTGCTCTCCTTAGATAAACAACATGGCATAAAGGGTAAACAAATTACAACAGGGCAATTGACAGGAACTAAGCAAGGCATAACAATGCAATACCAGACAAAAAGATCCTATGAGATTCGATTGGGAAATACAACAATATACATAGACCGCCATCCAACTGCATCTATGACTAGAAGTCCACCTTTAGGTTATCATCCGAACCCCCTCCAGTATTAAGTTGCAAGCAACAGACAACTACTTTAAGCAAAGTGTGTAAGGTAAACAATCCACTTGTTCTATGAACAAGAAACCGTTGTTTTCTCCCTAGTGGCAACAACACATCTACAACCGAAGAGATTTCTGTCACTTCCCTTGGAAACTAGAGGCATGAACCCACTATCGAGCATAAATACCCCCTCTTGGAGTCACTAGCAACTACTTGGCCAAGATAGCTACTAACAATGGAGATCATGCAAGATCACAAACAACACAGACATGATAGTATCAAATAGACAAAACCATTAATCAATCTGACATAGTAATCTCAATATCCATCGGATCCCCGCAAACACAACATGAATGATTACAAATAGATTAGATCTTTATCATGAAAAGAGCTCACAAGATCTATACATGAAAGCATAAGGAGGAGATACAACCATCTAGCTACTACATGGACCCATAGTCCAAGGTGGAACTACTCATGCTTCATACCGGAGAGAAGGCCTCCGGGATGATCTCCCCTCCGGCAGGGTGCTGAGAAGAACTTCAGATCCCCCCGATCTAGGGACGACGGTGGCGGCAACTACAGAAGGTTTCGTGGAGTTTTGATCGGGTGCTTAGGGTTTCTGCATCGGGGGCTTCTTATAGGCGAAGAGGAGAGGCTGGGAGCCGGCCAGGGGCCCCACACCCTACCCAGGCGCGGGGTGGGCCCACTCGCACCTAGGGGGTCTGGCCGCCTTGGTTCGCTTCTCCGTCTCGTCTTCTGGCTTCGTGTCCCTCACGGTAAAATGTTGACTTTGGCTTTTGTCCCATCCAATTTCGTGAATATTGATTTTTTGCCTTTCTGGAACCAAAAACAGAAGAAAACAGGCAACTG
This sequence comes from Avena sativa, assembly GCA_916181665.1. Lineage (NCBI taxonomy): Eukaryota > Viridiplantae > Streptophyta > Magnoliopsida > Poales > Poaceae > Avena > Avena sativa. Next base: position 436,292,365 of record OV702280.1, read on the forward strand.
GCACTGTGGAAACTTGTTAATAGGTTAGTTCCAGAAAAGATATAAAAACACCTCAAAGTGTAGACAAAGCAAAGCAAAGTAGGTACTAAACAAGCATGGATCATCAAAAATTATAGATATGTTTCCGATGTATCAAGCATCCCCAAGCTTAACTCCTGCTCGTCCTCGAGTAGGTAAGTGATAAAAATAATAATTTTTAAGGTGACATGCACCATCAAAACCAAGATCAAACCATTTGCAAGCATTGAAAGCTGGGATCAAAGAACTCTAAACATGTGCATGAAAGATGGAGTTCTAACAATAGGACATAGTAACTACCCATGCAACATGAAAGTCTACAAACAAAGATCATGAATAACATGCATTGAAAAACATTTGTTTGTTTCACAGACAGAAAACATGGCATAGTGGCAATCAGCTTGTCCCTCATAGAGTAGCAAATAAATGCATAGGACACCTTCAAAGTTCACAAGGGTGACTAGAAACAAGTAGCACATGAACAAGTAATATCACAATATGCATCAATCAATAAGTTTTGGGACACTACACACAGGATGACAACTATGCGCTCTTAATGGTGCCTAAAGGTAGAAGGTGGAGACTCAATATGATAGTGGAAGAAAGGCCTTTCATAAAGGAAGCAGGGATTTCAAGTTTCAAAAAGAGCTTCCAAAAATTATGGTACTTGTTAGCTTTCAGCCCTCATTGCCCCTATCATAAGCATCTTGAAGTGGTTAAGGTTAAAGTGAACACAGATGGAGTATATGCTTGACAAAGTATAAGTTGGCAATCTCAAGTCCCTTGAATACGAGGGCCACACCTCATGATACTCAACTTTAGTCACCTGTAATTTCTTGTCATTGTAAGTACATGCATATCATAGAGAACCGTCAACAGGGTACCCCTTGCACATGGTACAGAAGCTATCCCATAACCAAAATGACAAGGCGAGCAGACAATAAGCATATCAGCGATTTTTTATTTACTATATGCATAGCTTTTTATTGAGGATGCTTCATAGATAGCTCACTATGGTGATGCTGCAAGTTTCCACCATGATTAGGCATAGCTTAGGCTAGAGGCCCAGGCGTTTCTCTAACACAAAATACATACTCCATGGACTTACAAGTTCTCTCTTTATTTCACACCGGTGACATCCATAGACAAAATAGGTTGATATCAACTGACTACAAAGTACAAGTGCAATGTTGAAAACGTTCCCTGTGACAGCACGGTTCTGCTAATTCCAACGTATAAGTGCAAGCATATACAACATAGATGACACAATGGTTCAAGTTTATTAGGGGCAAAGAATATAAAGTGTGTCATCAAGTTTGTGAGGGTTTTAATCACTAAGTTTTCACATAACAAAATAATTTTTAACTGGAAGATAGCTGAAACAAGAATATACTTGGAATGGTGTAACACACCATGCATAGGAGTTTATAGTGGACACTTTGGAATACTTGGTTTATTGGGAGTTGGAAGCATCAGTAGAACTTACTCATACAAGTGGAGGCTAGCAAAAGACTGGGAGCAACCAACTAAGAGAGCAATAATGGCCATAATCATGCAGAGCAACAAAGAATTACTAATCAAAGCATAGAGTGGTACTACAAGTCAAGGACTAAATGATCATAGAGGCTATGGTGACTTTTCATAGTCATAACATGGTGTGAGCATGTGCCAAGTCAACCCAAACAAAGCATCAAAGGAGAATACCACAATACTATGCTTTTGCATGCTAAAACAACGCATATTTTATTCAAGGCACACTAAGCAATCCCAATTGTTTGGAACAAGACATGCTACATCAATAATCACTAAGCATAAGGTCAAAACAACACCTAGAATGTCATGCTAAAGTCTAAGTCACAGCCAATGCAAGCTCCCCTTGCACTTTCAAGCAAGAACTTACTACTCCTTTCCAACACCAAGCAACTTATTTGAAACAACACAGCGATAATGGGGGTCCAAACTACTTTATTCAAGCAAACTAAACAACTAAACAAAGCGAACAAAAACTAAGACGCTCCAAGAACAACACAACTTGTGCATGAAACAATAAAAACGAAGTGTCTAGACAGACTTGATCTTTTTATTGATGAAGAAGGGGGTGCCTTGGGCATCCCCAAGCTTTGATGCTTGTACCTCTTGGATATTTCTTGGGGTGACACCGGGGTGGCATCCCCAAGCTTGATATTTTGTCCACTCTTCATCTCATTACATCATTCCCTCTCTACACCTGAAATTTTTCCTTCATACAAAACTTCACACAATCTTCATTAGCAACATTAGTGTATTCAAAAGATAATAGACCCTTAGGTAAAGCTTTGGAACAGAAAAACTTTTCACTAAAAACACATGGTACTGTATCAACTCCTTTAAAAATCTCAATTCCCCTAAAGAGAACTCAAAAAGGAATCAATAAGAAGCAAATGCAAATAATGGCAGAAATCTGTCAAAACAGACCAGCAGGTAGAAACTGATTTTTTCGAACATCTTCTGTTGCTCAAATCAAAAAGTATTGAACTAACTAAAGTTAGCTAACATATTGGGGGATTTATTCGTAAATTTTCATCTCAATCAGAGTTACAGAGACTCCTCACGAATTTTTTTGGTGGAGGACAGATATCTGTTTCGGGACAGCAACTCCCCAAATCTTACTTCCCTCTCATTAGAGGTCATTATTGGCACAAAAAGCAAACAAAAAGGATAAGTAGAGGTCATTACTGAAGTAATAACTTCCAAGACTCAAGGAAAATCTTGGGTTATCTGCCAACAAGTACTTTTCTTTAACCCCTTTAAGTTGGGCACAAGAAGCAAGAAGAATCAAGTATTTTCAAATGAGGAAGCATTAACCCTCTTGTTCTTTCCTTTCTTACCTTTCTTCTTCTCTTTAGGGAAGATATGATTGCTTACCGGAGGATAAAAATGCATAATGCCTTTTCCCACATCTATTACTGCTCCAAGGTGTTTCAGTAGGGATCTCCCAAGTGTAATTTGTCCTTTGCCTACACATTCAATAACAAGATAATCAGTAGACACCATTCTCCCTGAGATTTTTTTAAACACACCTTCAACTATTCCAATGGGTAATAAAGTGGCATTATTAGTAAGAGATATTTCCTCTCCTCCTTTAGAAATCCCCCAAAGACTCAAAGAATCATAAATATCAGGCATGAGGCAAAATTCACATGATATCACAGCGAGCATCAAAAAGTGTAGTATCTGTAGATACTTTGATTGTGGGAAACCACTTTGAAGGCTCGGAATTTATGGGAACATAATCATGGTAAGCCCTAAGCGTGTGATAGCAACTATTCATAGCAGCAATACTGGTCTCAAGAGTGTTCAACCTAGCAAAAATATTTGTGAAGGAGGAATCAGACTTGCCAGGTGTACCATAAATTATAATCAATTTGTTTATTGCATCAAAAGCTTCATCCTCAGTACATAGAAAAATATCTTTCTTAGCCACATCATCCAAAGCATATCTATAATGAAGAGCAATATCATGGTAGAAACTATCAATAACCAAGCTAAGACTCATCTTAGGCTCAGTTTCCCTCTGTAAAGCGGAGATTCTAGACTAAGCTTCTTTAAAACTCTCTTGACTTTTTTGTTTAAAAGTGGAGATCTCTTCCATGGGTGAAATAAATATTGGTCCAAAACCATACATGGTAGCAACTAGGGTAGGAACTAATTTTTTTTTTTGAGTTTTTGAATAAAGATAGCAAACCAAACCAAACTATTTTTTTTGGAGTTTTGAAAAGAGGCAAACAAAATCAAGCAAAAGAAACTAAGAAAACTAAAAACAAAGTAAAGAGAAAGGAAGTGGAGGACTCCCCTTGTGAAGACGTCCTTAGCCTCCCCGGCAACGGCGCCAGAAAACTTATTGATGGCTCAGTTGATGTGGAGCCTATTGTAGGGGTTCGTAGCATGGAAAACAAAAAATTTCTACCGCATGCACATAAACAAGCCAAGATCTATCTACTAGATTGTAGCAACGAGTCGATAGAAGCACTCACCCTTGAAGATTCCAAAGCGGTTAACGAGAGCAGATTCTCGTGGGTGATGTAGTCGTACACTTCCCGATCTCAAGATCACGTAGACGATCCTTCCTGCACTGTGTTCCGGCAGCGCTTCCGCATTCGGTCATACGTTCGGTACTCGATGAAGACCTTCCTCTCCCTTGTTCCAGCAGGCAACGGAGGTTGTAGTTCTCCCCTCGCGATTCCGATAGCACGACGGTGTGGTGTCAGAAGTAGAGGGAAGATCCCGTAGGCCTTCGCCTAAGCCGGTGCGAGTTATGGTGAATCTAGGATTTCCCGGCGATCTAGGGTTTATAAGGCCGGGAGGAGGAGGAGGTGTCAGCGGCGGCTAGGGCGGCGGCGTGGCACGGGTGTGGGGAGGGCTGGCTTGGTGGTGTTTGGGGCAGCCCTCCCCCTCTATTTATGAGAGGGGGTAGCCTTGGGAGGGGTGGGTTTGAATCCAAACCCAAACCCAAGTTGGATTGAGAGGACTCTTTCCTTCTTCCACTAGGAAACCATTGTTCCAGTTTGACTTTTCAAACTTCCCGTTTGACTTTCAATTTAGAGCTTTAATTCTCTCTTGCAAATGCCCAAACCAAGTGACCTAGGATATGATCCAATTATTCCACTTACCCATGACACATTCATGTTCCATCCCCCTTCCGGTCCGGTGAAACTTCTAGAACCTTCTAGAACATCTCCGATGAAAACATCGGAATCTTTCCCGAACTCCGGAATCGGACTTTCCTTATATGAATCTTATTCTCCGGACCATTCAGGATCTCCTCGTGATAACCAGGATCCCATCCGAGACTCCAAACAACATTCGCTATTCCTACTTACATTCCATATCTACTAAACAACATCGAATCCTTAAGTGTGTCTCCCTACGGTTCGTGAATTATGCAGACATGACCGAGACTCTTCTCCGATCAATAACCAATAGAGGAATTTGGAAATTCATATGGCTCCCACATATTTCTACGATTACTTTGTGATCGAATGAACCATTTACATATGATACCAATTTCCCTTTGTCTCGCGATAGTTTACTTATCTGAGGTCTGATCATCGGTATCTCTGCATACCTAGTTCAACCTCGTTACCGATAAGTACTCTTTTCTCGTTCCCGTGATATGTGATCCCTTTGTGAGCCAGTCACATGCTTGCAAGCTAATTGGATGACATTCTACCGAGAGGGCCCAGAGTATATCTATCCGTCATATGGATGGACAAATCCCACTCTTGATCCATGTGCCTCAACACATACTTTCCGAACACTCAATGCCACCTTTATAGCCACCCAGTTACGGTGTGGTGTTTGATGTCATCAAAGCATCCTTCCGGTGATGGTGATTAGCATGATCTCATGGTCGAAGGAATTAGGTTACTATGTATCAGAAAGCTTATAGCAAATGAACTATATTAAATGACTTGATCTTTATGCTACGCTTAACTATAGGAGTATGTCTATCACATCATTCTCCTAATGATATGACCCTGTTGTTAATAACATCTCTATGTTCATGATCAGGAAACCATGATCATATATTAACCAACAAGCTAGTTTAACAAGAGGCTTTACTAGGGACTCTTTTATGTTTACAAATCACACAAGTATTAATGTTTCCGGTTAATACAATTATAGCATGGTATGTAAACATTTATCATAAGAATGAAGATATGATAATAACCACTTTATTATTGCCTCTTGGGCATATCTCCAACAGTCTCCCACTTGCACTAGAGTCAATAATCTAGTTTCAAACCTTTGTGCATTCAACACCTATGGCTTTCCGGTGTTGTATTTACACGATTGCTAGTGGTCAACTGATCTCCGTATCCGACACTTTCAGGTCCATGTGTAATTGCATGTCTTTGCGTCTCTACGCATCACTCATTCTCTAACGAGATGGCTTTGTATAAATTTGGTCCTTTGGTGAGACCTTTAGTTCATTGGGGTTAAAACATGTTGATAATATTGTCGTACAATATATCTTCATAGTACTATCCCGCCGTGAACCACACCTAGTTTGATAACAAACTACTTGACACAAATGCCCTCTTTTGCTACTATTATAGCAGTCATATACTTAGCCTTTTGTTGAAGTATCTGTCATAATGTCTTAACTTTGGAACTCATCCAAATCCATTATGGAACTTACTTTCCATCATATTGTGCCACCCTTAGTTTAGATAGGGATAAACTTAATTTGTACTTTGTGACAAAACTAGTATCAATGTAATACTTTTACAATGAACTAACCATCTATTTGTCACTTCTACAAAATAATATATTCTTAGTTCTTCTAAAAGATCATAAGAATATCTTTACTATCGTCCAATAATCATCTTATGAATCATTCTGGTATACGCTCATAACATTTAGAGCATAGGACATATCTGGATATGTACACATCACAACATGATTGATAAAGTACTCTTTGTGATTTTATATATCAAGTATAAAAAATACTTGAATTTTTATTCAATCCTTTCTGTGCAACAAGAACCTTTCTTGTAGTTTCTATATTGAACTCATTCAATATCTCATCTATGTACTTCTGGCACAACCATATTAGCATCTCAATTTATCCATATATACATTGATGCCAAATATTCGGGTTCTGCCTAAGCCTTTCATCGAGATGAAATTCTTAACCTCTGTCAATAAAAAGATACATCATTTCCAATCAACAATATGTCTTCCACATAATGTATTAGAAACATGTATTAGCGCTCCCACTTAATTTCTTGCAAATGCAAGCATCTTCATCGTCTTCGATGAAATTAAACTCTTTTAACAATTTCATCATAGTGAAGATTCCAACTCCGCGATGCTTACTTCAACCACTGAAGTTTGCATATGCTTTTAGCATCCTTTGAATTAACAAAACCCTTTGGACCGTGTCATGCACATGTCCTAGGTAACCATTCTATTAGAAGAACTTGTTTTGTTTATTCAACTACCACATAACAAAATTATATGTAGTGGTTGCTACATTAATCCGTCTAGACTAAATATCGCTTAATGAAAGATCAGATCTTGTCATAGTCAACTCTTTGAACATTGTCGTGAACTCTTTCCCGACATGTCGATAATTTCATAGATGTGAAACATCCATGTCTATTTCTTTATAGATCCACATACGACTGTAAGGTATTGCACCTTTTCATAGGGTCTTTCAAGTTCAAAGCTTGATCTCTCGTATATGGAACTATCACAGATTTTATGGATTCAAACCATTTGACGGAGTCAGGGCCCATCGTTGCTTCTTTCCATGTAGTCGGATCATTATTGTCAAATAATGATTTAACTCTCAAATCTTGGTATTTGATTGGTTACCCAACCTACTTGTTTCAATAGGAACTTAGACCTCCGTGACCACAACCGTTGAGGCACGTGAGCCATGAGCATTGTTGCTGCCTTCGAAACACTTTTCAGCACTGCGCAACTTTGCACATATAGCGAAGGTTCTTTTAACCTTATCAAAGTTCTATTGTCCTCCCACTTAACTTTTCACGGAAAATTCCTTTCTCAAAGAAACTTGACGTTCTAAGCGACAAACATTTTTGTCTTTGGTGTTATGGAGGAATACTCAACGATTATTCAAAATAACATACAAAGATATGTTCATCCGATTTTGGTTGCAAACATCTTTCTTATGCATAGCATACCAATGTTTAAGAAAGGACAACTTGGGTTTTATCCCAAACCATAACTTTATATGGTGTCATTTCAATGGATTATGATGGAGCTCTTTTCAGTGAAAAAACGGTAGTCTCTAAAGCTTTAATCTTTAAAATATAATGGCAGTTTTATCAATTACACCTTTGATCTTACCATGCCAAACAAGGTTTCATTGCATATCTCGATTATTTCATACTCATATGGTGTTTCGGGAAACTCAAATCCATGGAACGATTCCTCAAATCTTAGGTGTTATGCTAAACTTTATAACTCAAATATCTTCCTTTATGATCCTATCATAAATTCTTTATTTTCTTGTTACATTGATTTTGCACTTCATCTTGAAAGTCTTTAAACTTTTCAAATGTTTCACACGTCATCCTTATTAAGTAAATATTCATATATTCACTCAAATTTTCGGAGAAAGCATATGAAGTTGAAATCTATCGCTCTTGACTACACATAATGGACTTCATACAACAATATGTACAAGTTCCAATAAGCTAGTCATCCGTTCCCTTTGGCCTATGAGTGGAGTTTTAATTATCTCTAGGAAAATTTCACAAGCGTCATTTGATCAAAAATCAAAAGACTCCAAACTTCCATCCACATGGATTTTCTTCATGTTTTCTTTCCAATATAATTTAAACAGCGATGTCACTTCCTAAGTGATCTTTTCTTATCAATTGTCTTTCGACATTTTTAGCAATATTTTTATGGATGTGATTTATCCAACGAGATCTGTAAATCATCCATATTTTATGGATTACGGCAATTATTTGAACAACCCTTTTGTTCTCATAATACCTGATAAAACAAATCTTGAAGGCAAGCTTTGATGTTAACGAGTAACACAACAACCCTTTATTTGTTCTCGATGAACATCATCACATATTCTTTTGCTAGTTACTTAGGCCATTGTAGTTCATGAATTGTGTTGTTTCGTATGACGATTCACACCAACAAATTCAGTATCCAATACTTAAGAACCACATTGTTTAATAAGCAAAGAATATATCCATAACATGTATATCCTCTATATACCTAAGCTGAACAATTCTAGTCTTTTCTTTTCTGCCATATATTTCTGAGATTCTCTTTCAGTATTTACTTTTCTGTTCGAAAGAATATATCAACATCAATAGTGGAGCCATACACATGACACATAGTCCAAAGCATGTATAGTTAAATACCAATGTCTTTGGACTTGCACTTTGAAGTAGATCAAATACTTGGTGTTCTTTCAAATTCCATTCTTTAGTAATCTTTTAGTGTAGTAAACATTTTATCAAATATTCACCCTTATCATGGAACTATTCATGATCAAGCTACTATTAGCTTATAACGGTGAATCGCGAGTATAATGTTGCTCTCCAAAACCTTTTGGAGGATTAGGACGACAAGCGTCTCCAACCTTTTTCAAATTCTCATCAAATATGAGAACATAAACTTTTGCCATATCATACTCTCTCATGTTGCAACCAAAACATCATTTCAGATATCGCAATATCTTTCACACATCATGGTTTCTGAAACAACTCTTTCAGATCCTAGATAACCTTGATATTAAAACAATCTTTTGAATATTAAGAATAATGGACACAAACATGATACTTATATACTAACACTGGAATTGTCACTCTTGATTTAATACCAATTATTAAACTTCACGGAGTAACCGGAACTTACTGAAAGTTTGCAATAGGACTTTTAAACTTTAGATTAACACTTCAAAACAATACGATACCAGTTCGCAAAGTAACTAACCAAAATTCTATAGTTCTATTATCTCAATTATAACTAAGCGCAAGGTGGTAAACGGATGCCAATGACTACAACAACTATGCAAATTTACTTTGATTTAATTTATGATAAATAGTGTTCAACTTTTAAACATATTTCTATTGAACTCCATCCATGGTAAAGATTGGACCGGGGTTCGTAGTTCATTAGAGGCGCTCTCCTTAGATAAACAACATGGCATGAAGGGTAAACAAATTGCAGTAGGGCAATTGACAGGAACTGAGCAAGGCATAGCAATGCAATACCAGACAAAAATATCCTCTGAGATTCGATTGGGCAATACAACAATATACATAGACCGCCATCCAACTGCATCTATGACTAGAAGTCCACCTTCAGGTTATCATCCGAACCCCCTCCAGTATTAAGTTGCAAGCAATAGACAACTACTTTAAGCAAAGTGTGTAAGGTAAACAATCCACTTGTTCTATGAATAAGAGATCGTTGTTTTCTCCCTAGTGGCAACAACACATCTACAACCGAAGATATTTCTGTCACTTTCCTTGGAAACTAGAGGCATGAACCCACTATCGAGCATAAATACCCCCTCTTGGAGTCACTAGCAACTACTTGGCCAAGATAGCTACTAACAACGGAGAGCATGCAAGATCACAAACAACATAGACATGATAGTATCAAATAGACAAAACCATTAATCAATCTGACATAGTAATCTCAATATCCATCGGATCCCCGCAAACACAACATGCATGATTACAAATAGATTAGATCTTGATCATGAACGAAGCTCACAAGATCTATACATGAAAGCACAAGGAGGAGATACAACCATCTAGCTACTACATGGACCCATAGTCCAAGGTGGAACTACTCACGCTTCATACCGGAGAGAAGGCCTCCAGGATAATCTCCCCTCCGGCAAGGTGCCGGGAAGAACTTCAAATCCTCCCGATCTAGGGACGACACTGGCGGCGGCTACAAAAGGTTTTATGGAGTTTCGATCGGGTGCCTAGGATTTCTGCATCGGGGGCTTCTTATAGGCGAAGAGGTGAGGCTAGGAGGCGGCCAGGGGCTCCACACCCTACCCAAGCGCGGGGTGGGCACACCCGCGCCTAGGGGGGTATGTCCGCCCTGGTTCGCTTCTCTGTCTCGTCTTCTCGCTTCGTGTCCCTCATGGTAAAATATTGACTTTGGCTTTTGTCCCGTCCAATTCCGAGAATATTGATTTTCTGCCTTTCTGGAACCAAAAACAGAAGAAAATAGGCAACTTGCACTGTGGAAACTTGTTAATAGGTTAGTTCCAGAAAATATATAAAAACACCTCAAAGTGTAGACAAAGCAAAGCAAAGTAGATACTAAACAAGCATGGAGCATCAAAAATTATAGATACGTTTTCGACGTATCGAGGCCTTCTTCATCACCATGCCAGCCTCCGGAGTGATGCGTGAGTAGTTCATCCTTGGACTATGGGTCCATAGCAGTAGCTAGATGGTTGTTCCTCCTCCTTTGTGCTACCATGTTTAGATCTTGTCAGCTTTGTACATGATCAAGATTATCTTTAGTAATCCTACATGTTGTGTTTGTTGGGATCCGATGGATATTGAGTACTATGTTCAAGATTGATTATTGATTCTATCATGTCTATGTTATTTGTGATCTTGCATGCTCTCCGTTGCTAGTGGTTAATTTGGCCAAGTAGTTGCTTGTGACTCCAAGAGGGAGTATTTATGCTCGATAGTAGGTTCATGCCTCTAGTAATCTGGAGAAGTGATAGAAATATCTAAGGTTGTAGATGTGCTATTGCTACTAGGGAGAAAACAACAATCCTTTGCACAAGGCAATTGTATTATTACTTTACACACTTTGCTTAATGCAATTATCTGTTGCTTGCAAATTAATACTAGAAGGGGTTCGGATGATAACCTAAAGGTGGATTATTAGTCATAGATGCAGTTGGATTATGGTCTATGTATTATGTTGTAATGCCCAAACGAATCTCATAGAAATCATCTTGCCATGTACATGCATTGTTATGCATTCTCAATCTGTCAATTGCCCAACTGTAATTTGTTCACCCAACATGCTATTTATCTTATGGAGAAACACCTCTAGTGAACTGTGGACTCCGGTCCATTCCTTCCCACTAATATTCAATCTACTGCCTACTATTTTACTTTCTGCAATTCCTACAAGCAATTATTTTCTTCCACACTATATGTTTAATCATTTGTTTTTAGCAAACCGGTGAGCTTGACAACCTCACTATAAGTTGGGACAAAGTATTTTGGTTGTGTTGTGCAGGTTCCATGTTGTTAGCAACACCTTGGGAGTTGTTTCCTTTCTCCTACTGGTTCGATAACCTTGGTTTCACAACTGAAGGGGAAACTTGCTGCTATGATCATCACACCTTGCTCTTGGGGTTTCCCAACAGGCTCTATAGTAACCGAGCCTACATCACTAGTCCTCTCCAAATGAGGATGAAGACTCTCACTTGGTCGATATTAATTAATATAATCCTCTAGTTCGTGCTTATAGTCAAGGTCGGGAACCAAATGGTGGTAAAATGACCAAGTGGTTTCTCAAGAATCTCGTCTTGAGACCCAAGCCCGCCGTCAAGCATATCGCCTCGCCATGCTCATCAAATATGGCCATATCCTTGATAACGTTTATGGAGATTTCAATAGGGGTTCTACTACTAGGAGACAATTAGCCTACTTTAGCTCTCACCATGCTTTCATCTCTCATGTTAAACCACAGAAAGTCTTCGAGGCCCTTAAAGATGATGATTGGCTTGACGCAATGAATGAATAACTTCACAACTTCAAGATAAACAAAGTATGGACCTTGGTGGAGTGGCCTAAAGATTGTCAAAATGTCATTGGGACCAAGTGGATATTCAAGAACAAGCGCGATGCCAATGGGATAGTCGTTCACAACAAGGAAAGGTTAGTTGCCCAAGGATACTCACAAGTTGAGGGCATCGACTACGGTGAGACTTATGCCCTCGTTGCTCGCCTTGACTCCATTTGTATGCTTCTTGATTATGCCACTCATCATAATTTCAAGATGCAACAAATGGATGTTAAGAGTGCTAGATCTTAGGAACATAAAGACAGTCCTTATTAGGAGCTATGATGGTTTGCCTTACCATCTCAAGACGTCTTTCTTATACCTGTCCATATTTCCAGAAGACCACCAGATTAGGTGGGATCGCTTGGTGAGGCGGTGGATTGCAGTGGGTTACTCAAGGGATATGCATGGCATGACTGCAGAGGAACTTGGTCGCAAGTACTTCGATGAACTTTTGGATAGGAGTATGATCCTTCCAAGGGAAGAGGTACATCATTACAAGGGGAAAATCAACTTTCGCCAAGTTCATGATATCATCCGTGAAATATGCATCTCAAAGGCAAGGGAGGAAAACCTTGTTTTCACACTGGAGGAAGGATGTTGTTTGAGCAGTACACAAGGTGCAATACGCCATCTTGTTATAGACAGCAACTGGAAAAGGGATAAATATGTCTTGGAGAGCATGTTGGATGTCACATCCCAAGATTTTCCAAATCTTGTAATGTGAAGATAAATGAATAAAATAAAACTTTGTTTGATTTTTAGAGCCAGAAGAAACTTTTTGAATCCAATTGGAACCTCAAACCCATTTTAATTAAATAAAATCCTAAAGGGATTCATAAAGATAAACATTTAATAAAGGAAATTAAAATGTTTTGGAACTACTATTTTAGATCTTTTAATAAAAGGATTTGGGTATTCAAAAGAAAAGAATGGATTTATAAATAAAGATTATTTTATAAGCCAAATTAAACCTTGGACAAGCTTTGGATTTAAAACATTTAGTTTTGAATAAAAAAAATAGCAAAAGTTGATTTAAATAAATTAATAAGAATTTAATATCTAACTTTATTTAAATGAAAGGTTTTACTAATTTAATTGAAACATCAAAACTTATTAAAATATTTAAAATAAGTTTTCTCAAATATTTGATATTCATAATTAAAACCTACTAAAGTGTTTTAACTTTATTTTAGATTTTAAAATAAACATTCTCAATAAAACAAACCCTAGTTGAATTAATAAATGAAGTCTATTTTATTTAATGGACTCTAAAATAAAATGTTATTTTAAAACAAGATTTCCAAATATTCTTTATTTCCAAATAAAACCTACTGTTTGATTTTTGAAAATATTTGGATTTCAAATGGGGATCTTATTAATATCAAAACCCTATTCTAATGATAAACCATGGTCCATATTATTTAATTAATAAATGGAACCTACAAAGATTTAAAATATTATTTTGAGATTTGGTTTATGGTGATAAACAGAACCAAAAACCCATTACAATGGTTTGAATTGTTTGAATTATTTGAATGCTTGAATAGTTGGATGAGATTCAAAACAGAAAAATAGATTTAGAAATAGAAAAAAGATTTAGACAGAAAAAAATAGAGCAAACGACCTGGCCCAGCTGCCCAGCCCAGGAAGCCCAGCACCAGCCCAGTTTCATCACCCCACAGGAAAACGATTCGCACCTCGCTTCTGACCCGTACAGTGTATGACCAGTGGACCCTTCCCTCATTTCGTTTTTCCACTGACAGGTAGACCCACCGCTACTGTTCATCGTCCTCACCGCGCGACCCTTTCTTCCCCAAACCTCGCTGCCGTTTGCTGAATTTGAATGCCGCGATCAATTCGTCTTAACGCCGCGCCTTTACCTCGCTTTGACTGTGCTCGTTAAAACCCCAGCGTCTCCCCCTCCTTTTCCCCCAGGCCACTCCCTCTCTCTGCCCCTAGGCTGTCGCCAATCACTCCTGCACCGCCGCTACAGCGACGAGCTTCCTCTGTCGATTCCGGCCAAGCCACACCTTCCCGAGCCTCCCTGAGCACGCTAGCAGCTTCCCCACTCCCAGACGCTTCTCCCCGTGCCCTTCCTTCAACCACGGGCGCCTCGGAGCGTCGGCTTCGACAAGCTCCGACAGCGTCACCGTCCGTTTCTACTCCGGCGATGACTTTCAGGTGAACCAGACCGCCCCGACCCCTCTCGTTCACGCACACAGCATCGCCTTGCTCTTGCGCATCTGAATGTGCTCCTGTTTTGCCTCAGGGCGATCTGCAGCGACGACTCCTACCGCCACCGCCGTCTGGCTTAACTCCGACGAGCATTTCTGGTATGCATCTGACCACCCCGCGCCTCCTCGTTCACACTCCCATACTCGCCACACCTTTCTGCATCTGACCGCATCGTTGTTTTGCTTCGGGATGATCTACAGCGTCGCCCTCGACCGCGGACAGAACCACCCGACGTCGACCTCCACTCCGGCGAGCAATTGCCGCAGTACCCGAGCTCCCCTTGTCAAGCCAACAGCACGACGAGCGTCACCACGACCCTGCGATCTCGGTGAGCCTTCTCCTCTTCTTCCTTGCATCCTGAATCACCGGCGACCACCCCACCGGAGCGCTGCCGCCAGAGCGCCGCCGACAGCGCCGCCCACTTTAGGTCAGAGTCGCTAGTACCGTTCGATCCAGATTTAGTGGCCACGATTAGATCACTTATCGTCGAAGGGGTATGTCCTCTGGGCCACTCGATCTAACTAGATCCAACGCCCCACAGCCGCGATCCCAGCGAACCGGTATCGACCAGTAAGAACACGCTGCGTGTCACCTATTTGGTTAAAAACAGATTTGAAAAACAGAAACTTTTGCAAACTTCAAACCCTTATATCTTTGGATCCACACGTCCAAATTTTACAAATTTTATGTCGCTGGATTCAGGAGAACAAGCCCTAACCAACCATGGCCTTAGTTTGACAAATAGTATCTGTTAGCTTGTTTGAATTTGCAGAAACATTTGTGTGCTTGTTTAGAGTAGAAAAATTGTTTAAAATTGATTTTAGGATTAAAACCTTTGCAAAATGGAATTATGTGACCATACTGACCCTAGGAACCAACCCTTGGTGTTAAAAATGATTTTGGTAAAATATAGGTTGAATTATTTAACTTAGCCATTTTCTAACCAAATAAACTCATTGATTTTATTATGGAAATGTTTTTGCAAGGAAAACTTTGGGAAAATGTTTTGGACCAAACTTACTGACCCAAAACATCAAACCTTGCCAAGGGCAACTCACTTGATGAAAAACCTAAAGCCTTGCTTTGATAAGAATAATTTTCACCACATAAAATGATGAATAAATTTTAAAATGGTCTTGAGATAAAACCCATTTGCAAATAACTTTGCCATTTTTGGTAAATGACCAATTTAGAACCTTAAAAAGTTATAAACCTAGTAGAGACCATCCTTGCAATAGAACCACCCTTTGCATACTTATGCATGACTTAGTTTCCTTCTTGCCTTGTGTGTGTGAATTTGTTTGAGTAGTGGTGGTTTGGAATGTTAGTTGATTTGGTGTTTTGCTTGATTGACTTGTAGTGAAATTAACAAAGTGTGAGACTAGCAAGATCAAGGAGTGAACCCCCATTCCCTACCAAAAGGCAAGTGACACTATCATCTAAAGTCCTACTATTTTCATTATACTTAGTGGATTTTGAAAACATGCATGAAAAGATATTTCTGTACTTATGCTATGCTAAATCCTAATAGGATTCCCTATACACTCCTTAGTGAAAATATTGAAGTTGTACATGCTTAGCCATGCTATGTTTTGAAAAGAGATACATGTTGAGATTTTACAAAGGTTGAGAAAAGGACTTGTGTTTTACATAATAAAACAAGGACTCAATGAACCACCTAGGTGGTGGATACTTGAAGTTTTGGAGATGGTGGCAACAAAAGTAACCATGTCTATGGCAATCACTTTGTGTTGTGCTCCAAATGAAAACCACCTAGGAAACTTAGAGATTGAACATGTTTCTCCAATTGTGGCTTTCGTGTGCAACCACATGCTATTATGGCTCTGGCTTAGTCAATTACATTAGGAAGACCCATACATTGTCTTTAGTTACTGGACATGGGGATCTGGAATGCTTCATGGGGGCTGAAGACAAAGCTAGCAATGATGTATGGGAGGACCTTTTGGAAAGACTTCGTCACATTCTCAATCTGCCAGTACTCCATCTTGGTGAGCACTAATCCAGTAGGCCACTGGTGGCAACAAGATGGGATTGTGACATGTGGGTAAAGTGTACTCCTTCTGCAGAAGATAATAAAATCTAAGTACTTAGCCGTATCCCCGGTTATGGACAATACTGAGCAACTAAAGTTTGAACCATGGGAGATCTCGACATTCCAACTTCTAATATAAAAACTTGATGCACTTGGGGGTACCAAGGAATTCAAAGAGATTTTGTAAAGCTTGTTGCACTTGGGGTTACCAAGGTGCTCAAGGGCATGAAGTACTTGGGGTTACCAAGGAATTCATGAGATTTCATAAAACTTGCTGCACTTGGGGTTACCAAGATGCTCAAGAGATTTGACAAGGATTTGAACACTTGAGTTTCTACCAAGGAGTTCAAGGAACTTGGAAAAGAAATTTGACAAAGAACTTTAAAACCCTTTTTGAAAAGATAGGATAAAACAATGCTTTATGCAAATAAGCCTTAAACTCTACTTAGCCAAATATGCATATAATGATAGGATCCACTCTTATAATACATAAAAGTGAAGCTTGCCAATACAATTCAAAATGTATTGACCCTTGTGGCTGTAACTTGTAATGTTGCAGGTTGATTGTTTTTTTAATGAAGATTGTTTGATTGACTAGGACTACAAAGTCTACAACCAACATCTGCCTGTGGCACTTTGAAGATGAAGGACCCCATGATTATAGTTATTCCGCTGCAATGTAATGTAATAGCCAAATGAGCTATGTATGATGTAATAAAATTTTGTTATTCCTGGTTATAAGTTTATAATATGACCTTTGTATCTTGATATTACATCTTAACTGTGGATGCTAGCTATTGATCCAGGGACTAGCATTGTAAAACACAGGAGGGATCAATCTTATATAAAGGTTGGGAACCCAACATTGGACTTGTCACGAGTACGCTCATTAACTGTGTTTGGAGAGTGGAGACCATTTTTTATGTCTAGTGATATGAGGTTCCTTCGGGTGCTTGATTTGGAAGACACACTGGGGTTAAGAGATCACCATCTAGACCAAATAGGGAAGCTCCTTCACCTTAGTTATCTCTCCATACGGGGATGTCGCAACATTTTCTGCCTGCCTAATTGTTTGGGGAAACTGAGGCATCTCCAAACACTAGATGTTATACGTATAGATATAGTTGAGTTGCCAACAACAATCACCAAGCTTCGGAAGCTACAACACCTTCGTACAACTAGTTGTCGGATGAAAAGATATGTCAGGAAAGAGGATGAACTACTTAAGAAGTATGGCAGTTACACTAGTAATATTTTCATATGTGAGTCATGTTTTCTTTTGTTGTCTGCAACTCCTCTTTGCTTGAGACCACAGGTTCTAGATGATGGTTTGAACAGACATGATATACTCAACCTATACCAATTTGGTAGGGCCTTCCTATCAACAAATATTTCCCTATGCTATATTCAGGTGGATGGTGCTGAACTTCCTAGAGGGATTGGTAAGCTGAAGGCTTTGCACACACTAGGTGTCAATGTTTCACAGGACAAGAGGAAGGGAAAGGCAACTCTAGAATATCTCTCCAGATGGAGGGGGAAAATCCCATCTTGGTTATCCACATCACACGGCTTGATCCTCAGTCGATTCGAACTATGCCTTTATAACTGCCCTGTGACGGTACATCGTTTGATAGAACCTAAGTCGGTGATCAATAACTCGGATTGTGTGACAACCTCAGGTAAGGATTAAATTTTGATTTATACATACAAATAACGACTTATTCGTTGTAGCTCAATATGGGTCAATCCGACTCGCTAAACTCTATAGCCGAATCCGTGTAAGTCGGAATAGTATCATCATGCCCATGACAAGTGGAACCGATTCATCAGCCGACTTTCACATTAGTCTAAGTTGTGTATCTAGCACAACCTCAATGATCAAGGTTATTTAGTATGAACAACATGAATATATAGTTCCACAACTTAATCACATATTCAATGATGTACATCAGATATTCATACAAGGACAACTTAATGAATTTATGAGTACAATGAAAATTACATCATACATGATTGCCTCTAGGGCATATTCCCAACAGTCGCTCGGTACTCCCTAAGAAAAACCAAGAGGTTCAGGTGATGCGCATTGTCATGAAAAGTAGAAAGGGACATAAAGGAAGGAGAGGGGGAGTCTCGGTCTCACCGGAATCGATGTAGGATGGCAGCGCCAGAGGCAAAGAGGGGGCTCAAAATTTTAGTAGCCTGCCGGCGGTGCGCTTGAGATGGGGTGAAACGGAGGAGGGGTCAGGGTATTTATAGGTCAGGCGAAGGGTGCCATTGGACGTCGATATGAGTGGTGACGGGGGAGCTCGTGTAGGACGTGGGTGAGCGTATCCGCTGTAATTAGATGAGGGTTGGGGATGGTCCAATAACTGGGGTCGTGTGTAAGAGAGAGAAGGGGAGAATAAGTGCGAGGCGTTGGATCTAAGGGGAAACGGACGACCCCTATTTATCTGTGCCGGTTCGGTAGAGAGGTGGGCTACAGGCTGATTTAGCTGGGTAGGCCCGTTTGCGAATTCCACATTTTTTCTCTTTAAAACCTTTTTTCAATTAACATATTTTCAATGGACACAAAATAGCTCAAAACCACTTTTAAAAATTCTAGAAAAATCTGAAATTAAAAATAGGTTTATTACAATTTATAGTGCGTAAACCATTTTTGAAAAATAGTTCCTATTGTTTTTTAGATTTTAATTTTAGAAATATGCATGCATGATGATATATTCATGAAATGCACGATGATGCACAAATTTGAAAATTGGGATGTTACAGGTTCTTCGGATCTCTTCTCTCTCCGTTCTGATGTGGAGGGCAGCAGTTGTGTATGTTTTTCATCTCCGGTGCCTTCACAAAAGTTGCTCGTTTTGAAGAGGCGGAGGCGGTGATACTGGTACTGTCACACCGAACAGTCAGGATGACCGTACAATGGTCGTTAAGTTTATCTGTGACTGATTGAATTTCCTCCAATTATTTAATTACTTGATTTTCTCAAATAAACTCATTTATGGCTCAAAACCTTCCTAAAGTGTTCGGTACTTGAAAGACACGTAGGAAGACAAGCTTTCTTTGTCTTCTACTCCCTTAGTTTAGAAATATAAGTTGTTTTAGATTTGTGAAGTAGATGTATCTAAACATCTTTTAGTGTATAAGTTCAAATGAATCTAGACATTAAAATATGTCTAGATACATCTCATTCACAAACCTAAAATATCTTATATTTCCAAACGGAGGTAGTAGATATTAGCGTTAGTCGGAAGGTGAAAAACCATCGAAACTAAATGAAAACCCATAAAATTCCCCAAAAAATCTCTATATAAAATAGAGCTATCAGCGGCGACCAGACTCGTTGCCAATGGCAGCCGGCCTTGCTACAAGGGGCGGCTGGCCCTATTGCAATTGGAGACCGACGTTGCTACCAGAGGCGGTCGGCCCTGTTACAACTGGTGACCGGCCTTGCTAGCCCTGCTACAATTGGCGACCAGTATTGTTACAAGGTGCAGTCGACCCTGCTACAATTGGCGATTGGCCTTGCTACAAGGGGCGCCAACGTTGCTACAATTGACGGCCAGGGTTGCTACATGGAGCTGTCTGCGTTGCTCCCACAGCACGGCTATGTTGCTACTTGCGGTTGCTGGCATTGCTCCCAAGGCAGATCGGAGCTGCTACCAGCTGCAGTATTGGCGACGCTGTGTTAGGATCACCGGCGTGCATAGATAGGGGAGGCGGTGTGTTGAGAAATATGTGCAACGGGAGGAGGGATGCAGCATCGGCTATACCATAGCGGGGGTTCTCCGGCGACAACACTTCAGAGTTCTCCCGGCGACACCACTTTAGGGTTCTTCGACAACACCACGGTGGATGGACCATCGGCCGATGACGGTGTCGGATCCCCTTGTTGGCATTTTTTCTGTATGGGATGGTCAAGGAGGGTTAACCCGTGTTGGATGATTCCGACCGCTACTCACATCGTACGGCTACAGACCCGGGGATTTTATAGTGCACTTTCATTCTAAAAATCTACTCTAAAGCTCCACTCATTCTGAAATGGACCATTTGAGTAATATCTTAACATGTCGTTTACTCTTCCGTTCAAACGCATGAGTAGCACAGTAGAGATAGAAATTAAAACAGGTGCACAAAATGAATGCAGTTACGCATGTCGTTTACTGTATACTTTGTTTACATTTTTGGAAGACTAATCTCTTCAATCTCTTAAAGATGAAGGGCTCGGAAAGCCTAAACCCAAGTAGCCACCTTCGCAAATGCAAAACACAATATTAATAATTCGTCCAAACATAATCAAGTTTGACAAACATCACAGTTAACTTAGTTCCAGCAAACCAGTACTAATAGAAAAGGGCCATCAGGTGTATATGGTTTTCTCTGCTAACACCTTCAGTAGGCTTCTTAAATACATATACACTAAGAAAGGCACAAATCGTAACCCAAGTTGAATTGAAGTAAAAGAACTAAAGCAGCTCTGCGCTCCAAGCCAAGGACTCCTTGTACACCAATTTTTCTATCCAAGAATTGCCCATGCTCTCTGGATGTTCTTCCTTCCTCGATTTTCTTTTTGAAACGACCTTACTCAATTTTTCTTGCCTGGCATGATCCCTAGCAGTCTTATCGATGAACCTACTAAAATCAGTGTCCCAGACAGGATCAAAATAGACAGAGTCTTCATATTCCAATGTACCATCAAACAGAGTATTCGTCTGCCCGAGTTCAACAAGTTCTTGGACGTCCACTTCGCTTTCTCCACGAGCCATATCTTGAAACTCCGTGCAACGCCCAAGGTATGATTTTGAAGATGGATGGATAATCTTTATCCCATTATATTCACAATGATAGCAGCGACCTTTTCTCAAAAGCAAAACAGCAAAATAAATGATCATCAGATTGACATAGACATCAATAACAAAGCTAACAAGTAACAACCATAAGAAACTTCAGCTCAACAAAACTTTGTATCAGAATATGCCAGTATGTAAGAACGGAGGCCATGCATGCACAATAACTAGCATCTTGCGTTGGCATACTATTAAAGTGAGACAAACGAGGTTGATCAATGGAACCATTTGTTCTAATATTCCATTGCGGATTAATTGGCAGGTAGGACCATTGTTGCTCTTTGAATACGAAGACACCTAACACAGATGCAGATGCAAATGATGATTGCGGGAACTTCAACTAGTTGTACAGGGATGCATATCTCAGTTTTGCATCCTTGACACATGTCAGATGTGGGGTGCAACATGGGCCAGACATTCTTTACAATCCTTCAAGGAATAAACCTAAAGGATACCAAAAACAGAGCAGAGCAGTTCAGACAACTTCGGAAAAGGTCTTGATTCCGTTACTTCTTTTTTAATCCATGCAGGTTTATGGCAGTGATTTATCAATAATAGAGAAGTGGAAGAAGAGATAAAAGAGCCAAAGAGGAAATAGACTAATGGAGAACATCAAATGGGTCAGGGGATGATCACCGTTGACTAGGAAAATAATGATGTTCCAGAAAACAAGCTATGTATGTGGCCAAAACAATCAGAGGATATTGTATGATTCATGTAACAACAACACATTTACAATGAAGCATTTGCATAATAAAAAGAAAAAAAACGCAAACTCATAGTTTTACCCAGGTAAGAAAATGTGGTCTTCTTTTATGCATCACTTGAGGAAGTAAAACTTAAGATCTGAACTCCTTGAAAACCCACCATGTTAGGTGTCCAAGAAACAGTATTCTACATAGCAGATACTCCATGCTAATTGTATGTCCAAATTGAATGCAGCTTGAAAGTATGTTACACTACACTCCATAACTGGATCCATGAAACTGGTCCTACAATGATTATGTGCTTTAAGATAAACACCTACAAAGCTTGGTTCACATACTGTGGAAGTTAGGTGGATGCTGTAAACATCATTAAAAGATTATGATAAGTATGTCAAGGGGAATGTTGATACCCCTATTACGGAGTCGTGCAAGGAAAACTAATATATATCCAGATATGACCTTATGACAGAACATACCAGCATGTTTTGATAGATCAGATATGGGACAGCACAAAAATTCCATGTCTTGTGCGTCTTTGTCACTATTGCTACACTGGATGAATAAGAGTGTGGGAACTTGATCAGCGTCATCATTCTGGGAACCTCTTAGTCTCGCCCAGATGTTCATGTGAGAAAATGGGTAACTGTAGCTGTGCGGGCAGTAACATTCACCATCCTTAGGTATTGTAGAATTCACATCACAGATAAAAAGAAGCTCATATTTCTGTCCCTATTATCATATAAAGAAGGATAAAGTCAGCAAATGGGTCCAACAAAGCAAGTGCTAGTATTTGACAATAAGTTACAGGATACATATTGAACTTGCCGATTGTTTTGCATATCTGTGTAATGCAGCTTCAACCATTTTGACAATTGTACCCTGACAAGCCTTAAATTCGTCACGGTTTGCTGAGATAATCTTGGTGGCACGACTGCTCAATTTCCTGACCTTCAAAGATTTGCAAGGTGGCGAATTTTGCAACAAAATTTCAGATATGGTATGAACATCACTGGAAGAGAGCACCTGCCTAACCGACGCAAGGGTTCTCCCCACCTCTGGCACCACTGTCGTTGCAAACTCTGCAAGCGCAGCAGGGCTGGGATGATGTGCAGCACGAGACGCAGCTTCATAGGCAGCAGATTCAGAAAAGGGGGTGCCTTCATCATGACCTTCTTTTTTTGCCATTTCAATGACACTATCAAGTCTGGCATTGCAGATAAGCAGGCGTCTCATAGCTTCATATACAGAAAATGCAGGGAAACGGACGCAGATGTAGGCAACAAGGCCACAGAGGGAGAGGAACTCGATGCGCACGAGACTCTTTGTGCAGACCATCGCAACCTCAAAATGTTTCTCTGAAGGAAACATGGTGTCGTACCAAATGGTGTTGAGGATGATGTTGGTGACCGGATCAGAAGGACCGTAGCAGTGGCCAGCCTTGAGGAGCCCACGGTGGAGGCGCGAGCACAGTTCATCCTCCTTTGGAATGCAGGAGATCGCCTGGAGGTATAACAGATGGAGTTTATCAAGAAGCACCATCTCGAGAGAGATTTGTAGCCCAAATCCAACCGGAAGTTCCATTTTCCTTTGCTGCAGCCTTGTAATGCCCTTCATTTTCTTGTGTTGCAGCCTTGTAATGGCCTGCTGCATAGGAGTCCCTCGGTTAGTCATATCCCTGGTGGGGATGAGTAACTCAGTAAGTGCCTCTAAAGTGGAAGCGCCGATGCGGCTCTGTGTCTCGTCGACACGGGAAGCCACCAAGAAAGACCAAGAAACCAATGTGGCCACTTCGAGTGCGGGATGCAGGGCAGAGATGGCAGCACAGCCCAGAGCTATTTCTGCAGTATCGTCTTGGATGGTGAAGGTGTGCGAGCCGCGAACTTCCTGGATGAGATGCACGGCGACGAGAAGGTCGGAGTTGGACATGCAGAGGTAGTGGAGGGCATCCCAGGTGGTGAGGTGGCGGAAGTAGGAGGTGAGGAAGGTGACGAGGCCGCGAAGGGATCGGGCAGCGATGCTGCTGTTCCGGAGTAGGGTGTTGCTTCTGTCCGAGGCCAGGGGTACGAGGCAGATGCTTTTGCTCGACTCTGTGATGATCTTGGAGATGGCCGTGCGCCTCGATTCCCCCTTCTTCTCGTTGCCAGCCCGTGATCTCTTCTTATTATTCTCCTTCTTGCCGTGATAGTGGGAGACGGTGTTGGCGATGATGTTGGAGACGGGGTCGAGGAAACCGAAGCAGAATCCGGCCTCCAGGAGGCTCGGGATCAGATCCGGCGGCAGTCGACGGAGCGCCTTCTTGTAGTAACCGTGGATGTGATCCAGCGCCGCCGACTGGTTGCCCGTGGCGCCGTCGCAGTCTACGCCAGTGGACATCATGCGACGGCGGAAGATGATGGCATCGCTCTCCATCTCGTGCTGACGGTGCGGAACGGCGGCGGCGGCGGCGGCCGATCGTTTGAGACTGCGAAGAAGAAAGAAGGCAAGTGCGTCAACAAACTGGGCCAAGGCCCAAAATCGCAGGCTCTGGGATCGAAGCGGCGGTGCGACGTTTTCCCCTCCGACCTGGCCCTTCTTTGATTTGAATTGAGTTTGTTCTAGTTCGTTCCTTTTCAGCGCGGGCCCACAAATCAGAGACACATAGGTTATTGCATAAAATGTTAAACCTTTTCAAAATTTGTTACGATTCGTATACCCCATGATATAATATTAATTTCTTCAATAGAAAATTGCTTAATCGATTAAAACAACTTCTCCACCTTTTTCAAAATCAGCAAAGTCCATCTCACTTTTTTTTGTACTCATCTTCCTAACATTTTCTTTTTTCAAAATCTATGGAAAAAAATATCTCTCACAGCCTATAACATGTAAATGCTCACCTTCCCAAGTGAAAACCTTATGTTCACATGCTCAATATTTTCAAACTAAAGCATGTTTTCAATTGTAGATATAAACAAATCTTGCAAATTCCACCAAGTAAAAATAAATCAAATTCCTGGGGTTAGCCCTCGTCTTCCTGGAGTCACCTGGAGTCAACTACCATTTCACATCATGGCACGGTGCAAGTTTCGAGCAAAGCAATCTCAAGTGGCTTGGACTAAAAACAACTCTTCATTTTTTTTATCTTGAATTTTTCTAAACAAGGTCTTGCTCGGTGTGGAGCGGATGAACAAGATAGTTCATACTTTCTGTCAAATGGGCAACACAATGCTAGTAATCGGAAACCATATCCTCATCTCCATCTTCCTCATCCAGCTGCTGGCTATCCTCATCCAACTTCTCGCACTCGAACAAATAAGGCGTGTTGTCCACAACATGCTCCTTGTCCTTGGTGTCGTTCGTCTCTATGATACGGGCCATCTTGTCGCTGATGCAGGATCTGAGTGCCCCTTCAGAGATGTCTTGACCGGAGCCCAGCCCAAGAAGCGCGACACATTCATCTTGGAACTCTTGGTCATTGGACGACGAGATTAGACCGGCGATTGATTCTGCAAGATCAGGAACATATTCGCGAATCTGGAATGACATAATCAGCATCTCTTGTTACTGGTCATCAGTTAAGATAGCTGAAGGAAGAACAATTGACCTGACAGTTTACATATTTTCAAGGTCATGCATTTTGGCAGTTGCAACGTGCAACCAACCAACGCTCTAATTGTGTCTGGGTAATAGCTACTAGCAACATTACTGTGCATAATACTAGGAAGGTGTAGCCTGTAACCAGGAACGGGGATAGGAAATTTCTTCTACAAGGCCATTCAAACACGACCCATGTGTGAGGTACTGCCAGGACCATACAACAGAAGTTAGTTTGATTACAGGGGAGCCATGGCCCCTGCTTGCGCATTATAAATATAAACCGAACTGTGTTCACTATTTGATAAAAGCAATACATCTGTATGAAGGGAAGTATAGTTAGCTACTTAGCTGCCACTGTAAATCAACCAAAGTTCCAACTGGGTCCTGGTGATAACTACTAGCAGGAGTAGCCAGGAGCATACTGATAAGTTGTGGAATGTAATTCTATGTTATAGATCTCATTATCAAGATGAACCAGGCTGGTGTTTACTCTTCGTTTAACAGACAATATGGTAATGAAGGAAAGTGAGGTCATTCAAAATGAAGTTAGCAATCAACGGTGCTATTCCACAAACCTATAAGATCTGCTTCATATGATATGACATGTAAACATGGAAAAGTGTAGTGCTGAAGGTATAGTACTCCCTCCGTTCCAAAATATAAGATGTTTTAGCTTTTTTCTGAAACACATGTATCTAGATGCCTTTTAGTGTGTAGATTCACTCATTTTTCTCCAAACCTACACACTAACAAACATCTAGATACATGCATTTTAGAAAAATACTAAAACATCTTATAATTTGGAACGGAGGGAGTATAGTAGCATGTAGCTGAATAATTGCAATGGAACATGTTGGAGAACATCGGCAAAGCTTATGGTGCTGCAATTTTCCAGACCATATAACATATGAATATATAATGCTTATTAGATTCCTTGTTTCTGTCAAAAACAGCAAGATCAGTTTGCTCCTCTAAAAGAACATGGGTTTGGTTTGCACTGTTATTTGCCCAGAATAAGAAAACTTGCACCTAAGTCTATTGATAGCAGTATTGTATCAGCTCTCATTCAACGAACCATAATATTTCTTCAGTTAAAAAAAGTTATAACAGACTGAAAACACATGAGAAATGAAAGCCTTCACGAACATGTTACTTAACAGAAATATGGAATAAGGCACATACTTTCTTTCCATGACAGCTGAGAAAGTCTCCTCCATGATTTTCTTTCAAGTGAAACAGTGCAGACTTAAGTGCCTTCCTCACAAGATATTTATCTGGTTCAGATCTCTGCCATTCTTGCACTGTAGCTACAGCAAGTCAAGGATAACCAGACAAAACACTAGGGAGAATCCAATAGAGAATATCCAGGCCCAAACAATCACTAGAAAAAGAAAGTATGCATGGAATGAAAACTGGATATACTCCATGGTAAGTGTGAATGGCAATATCAACACGAGCAAATGTCAGGTTATCCCACTCAAGCACAGCATTTCCTTCATCATCCATGAAACCTCCTTTTAGCTTGAAACCGTAGGTTTGCCAGTCCATGCTCATGAGAACATTGAAGGATGACTGTGATATGGGACAGGGTATGAAGTCTTCAAAATGCAAAACCTGGAATTAAGCCGTTCACCATCAATCAGAAGTTCTCAATCAAATCAAGCTATCACCATACAGACTGATATGTCATGATGTTTCTAATTCTGTAAGCTCACTCAATAAGTAGTCAAATGAAAGTATGTAACTGCAAAATCAGATTGTGTAACATAACGGTTTGGTGTAAACCTGAGAGGATGAACAGTTAACCATCCAACAAGTCAAATCAGTTGCCGTATGTGCAATCATTATGACTAGTTCGACAAGTAGCCCTTTGTCTCTTCTTCTGTCTACAATCTTGGCTGATCCAGTTCCAATCTTCAGACGATCTCTGAAATAAGAATCAGAAAGCAGAAGGATAAATTACAGATTATGTCTAATATGTCAGAACAGTAATCTGAAGAGTTGATGATAACGCATGTGTTATCCATTACTATGGGAATGGTTGAGCATAAATGACTGCAGACTAGGCAACATCACGGTTAGGAATTAGGAACTAAAGTACAAGCATAACTGAGAAGCTGAAGCCTGAAAGTGATCGAGGTTGGCTGCTAGGGAATGAGTGTAGTAGTACAGTCCAGCACTGGATGTTGTTGGCGTACATAAACAGTTTTTTCTCATGGTTTCCTAGTTTGTTTAACTCAAGAAAATTATAAGAATCAGTAAATATGGCTCAAGAGAAAAGTTGCAACAACTTCAACTGTAAAATATACGGATACCTTCAACAGTAAATATCTTTGACAGATACATCTAAAAATCAATGACTGCAAGATAGTTTTTAGTATTAATTCTCATTAGTTTTCCCTATCTCTACCTGACACTGAAAAAACAATGTAAGTGAACAAGAATCTACTTCAATGAAGAGAAACATTTAAGCATTTAACTGTGTTTTCTCAAACTATAAATGAGAACAGATAAAGTGATCTACTTAACAGGGTGAATCAACTAGGAAATCTGATAGAATGCAAAAGAAAACTCGCCAGGGATATCATTCCGTCCTACACGCAAGTTTTCAAGGAGAAAAGCTCAATGATGAATTCTAATTCTAATGATAAACCAGTACCACTGAAAGTCAGAATCTGGAAGATAACACATACATAGGAAATATGAAAAAAATGGATAAGGAGTCTTAAAGTTAGTATAAGCAGAATATCACTGTTGCATGCTCTTTTCAGGAGCAAAGGCAGCAAAATTAGCACAATCCCTATCTAGTTGCTTTTAGGTAATAGTAAGCAAGCTACAGAACAAATACTGTGGAAGATGTGTAAGCAAATTGATCAAAACCATGTTAGCAGCCTAACTGAAAATATGCATAGCAGCCACTTCAAATTGAGCAATGAAAGTTTTACCTATTCATACAACATGCATCACACTTTTCACAAGTGTTTCCATGTGAGAGTGCATAATCTTTAAGGCCAGAAACTAGTCTCTCAATACTTGGTGTGGCAATAGACAGATAGGCATCATCAGAATCATGTGTCAGACAAACATTTCTTGATCCAGCAGTTCCTGTTTGCTCAGTGGTGAGCTCAATTGCTAAGTTCTGAGTAGACACAACATAAGATAACAGAACAACCACTAAAGAGGTCAGGTTAAGAAAAGAAGGAAGCAAGATCAGAGATATGCTACAATTTTATACTTGATGTTCAACAACAAAAACTGAAGATATACCATGACAAAGTGAAATAGATAAGTTAAGCGCAATGTAATATGACCGATTACTCAAAGTGATCATCAACATTTTCATTCAGTTATCAGCTCAGAGCAGGCAGAAAAATTGCTGCATCTGAAGACATCACATATACTTATATACTAATATACTTATTCTTCAATTAAATGAGAAGGAATATAATTATAATGTTTTTGGAATTGTTGCCAGGGTAATGGTATAAGTATATATCGATTGAATCAGCAGGAATTTTCGTTTCTGTGGGGAAATCAGTATAAATCTACACTTTCTAGCAGCCTAACAGCTACCACATATTTTGAAAGCATGGACAGTAGTATACACATACTAGAAATCTGTTTGCAGTTAATCCATTTTTAATTGATTATATCTGTCATTACCAACATCGAAGACATCTGATTTTGGCAAATGTATCCATATTTTTTCATCAGATAAAAGGCTGTCAGGAATGTTTTAACAGATACATACAAGAACCTCCTAATGTAGGGTTCTGAACTTTCATTGTTTTTACTGTATCATAGAGACTGATGGAGCGCAATATTTTTATATTTGTAATTTCTAGCTATACAAATACATGGATACGTATTTGGATTTGCATCATATACGAAGAGATCAGCCTCCATGTAAATGGCACACAGTTTATGCCGTGCATCATGTGCAAAATCATATATTAAAATGTAAACACTGGACTTTACAAATTATTAGCTTTGCTATTCCATCGAATAAAAGGCCACACGGGAATCGTAAACTAGAAGGCAAGGCAATGTAAGTACCATTATCCTTTGAACAAGTAAGACTAAAATTAACATAACATGCCCATAATAAACACCATCATTGTGATATATAGGCACTGAGAATTTTGAGTTGAGGATGCAATCACTTAAGATTTAAGGGGTTAATAGAGTAAGAAAACTGAGAGGTGATTATGACAAGCTGAAAAAGATAGTGCAAAGAAAATCATATGAAATGTTTAGATTGCATATCATGATATAGCAAGTTCAGCAATACTCACAGCTGCTCTTAGTACAAATATCTGCATAGGTCAATAATGAAAAGGGTCAGTAAGTATATGAGCCATCAACATAGAAATAAATTATTAGCCATGTAAAAGTAATGATTATGTCATATTTGAGTACTTTCTGTTCAGAAAGTTTCTATTATAAAATCATTACCAGGAATTCAATATTGACAGGGATTACATATTACAGCGGTAAGCTGTTTGCTAAGCTTGAGCATAAATGTGGTGAAAAAAGAGAAAATATATGTTTAGTAAGACAGACCTTACGGACAAAGCCAGTTAGCCATAGTATGAAGTCATCAAGATCAGCTTCATTTGAAAGACATATGCATACTTCAGTTCCACTGCACTAAGAAAGGCCTATATGACTCAAGTAACCCCAGTCCACAATGGGTGGCATCAAACTGACAAGAGATGACCTGCCTGAAAGTTGCATAATTCTTGTATGTGGTAGCTAGCTTGCTGAATCTTGCACTTGAAGATGTGTCTTCTTGAAGATTAAATTGATAATGATAAATAGCTTTGTCATTGATTCCTATAAGACAGAACAAGGCAAGACCATCAATGGCCTTCCTGAAACCACAATATCATTAACCAGATAAAACAATTTTTTTTGCAAAATATACTTATGCTCCTTCCGTTCTGTTTTGAACGCCAATTTAGTATGTATGAAACCAAAATTTTAAAACTGTAGTAAATGGAGGAAACAGAGAGCATACCAGTAGTTGTGATTAAGAGGGTGCCATCTGCAGTTAAAGAAAAGCTGTGTCAGACTGAGAAAGATGAAGCTAAGAACAAGAAATATTGCCAATTACTAAATCAGATGAATATCTAAAAGAGGTAACGCTGTCGGCTGTCGCATCCCAGTTGGTACTCCATCTGAATGCTGACTTGAAAGTGAAAACTATGGCTGCCATCTTCATTTCAGCGGTGGCGATCTTAGCCAATGGTGATGCCATGATCACCTAATAATCTCCACATTTTCTCTAAGAGACTATAATTGAAGAGTAGAGATTGGACTGGGGATGGAACTTACTGACATTGTTACTACCTAGGGACATTTCTAACGCATCAGAATCCGAGCTTCCGTGCAGATGCTGGCGAGGATTAACAAAATTCATGTGCACGAACATGTGATCACATACCCCATTTCTCCACGGGGGTCTCTCGCGCCAAGGCGTCCAGCTCCAGGAACTCCTCCAGCTTGCTCCCAACTCCAGTGTCCGAAACTGCAACAGTTCACACAGTTGGAGACCCGAACAGAATGCAAGCGGGAGAAAGGAAGGAGTTACCGGAGACGCGCAGGGGCGAGGAGGCGGCGGGTTCCGAGGGGGTCTTGAGGGAGACCGTGAGCCGGCACGGCGAGTCCGACATCCGGCATCGCTGCACCGCCCAGTAAATCAACTGAAACGGAGACGAGAAACGAGGTGTGAGGAGGGGGCGCAGATGGTGCGTGGCGGAATCTGGGTGGGGTGGGGTTTGAGGTGAGGGGGGAGGCTTACGGAGTGGAGGAGCTTCCGGTGGGGGGAGAAGGATGAGGAGGAGGAGGACGGGGACGGGGACGGCATGGAGGGATGCGAGGAGGGAGAAGGCGGCTGTTCTCGGGGAGTCGACGAGGAGTTTCTGATGGTTTTGACCGTGGCGGGTCGCGAAACAATGCCGGCCGCCGCTCGCCTGAGCTCCGCCGCCGGGACGTTTGCCTCGGCCCTCCGCTCTCTTTCCCGTGGAAACGGGAAACTCTATTTTTTTTAGTCTAAATAATAGCAGTGAAACGGGAACCCTTGTGCAAGGCCCAGGCAAATCAACTTGATGATGTCAGGCCCACTATGAGAGCAGATGATGTCAGATCCTGGTCCCAAAGGGCAATACATTGAGTCGGAAAGACGGGCTTTCGTAAATTCCATTCTGTAGCCGAACTAGCCTCTGGATCAGCTCTCATAGTGGGGAATCAGAGTCAAGTTAGGCGCAAAAGAGGGGTTGACATCATTCGTCGTGATTGGATCAATCATACTCCCCCACAGGAAATGCCAAGGGGCGCCCTTTCTCATTATCATCTACCGCCCATTTCTTCATCATCTGCTGCTGCCTTAAGTGCGTAAAGTAGGCTCAGCTTCTTAGGTTTCTAAATATCTTGTAGTAGCCGAAGGCTAATTGTTAGATTGAATTGAATCTTATATAACCTACGTAGCTAAAGAGAAAATAATAATAGTCTAAGTGGACCTCTCAAAGGTATAAATAAGTAGACATTAGTCTTACTAGTTCGGTCTTTTTCTTTTTTTGTTATGATGTCCACATTTCATACTTCTCAATTCTTATTTATTCAAGGGTTCGTATGTACTGAGTGACTCTAGGTCTATTCAGATGCAGCTTCAAGAGAGCTTTATTCGGCCTTTTTTGTATGACCGTCTTCCCTTCCTGTCTATCTCCTTCGGTCAGGTAGTTCTGCTTCCGATGCTGGAGGAGCAGGGTGGGATAGAAGGGTAGTTTCTGAGTTCGAGATGTTTGAGCTTGGAGGTTCCGCTTCTCTAATGTGATAATAAAGCAACAAGCAACGCCGCTCCCGTGCGCTCATCCCTTGCTTGTTCTTGAGCGCTAGTCATTCATCCCGCCGCTGGGTTCTTGATTCTCTTTATGATGATGTAAGGGTCGGCAACAATGAATAAGGAATCGATCGGAAGTTCGCGCCAATCGATCTTCTGTAGGAGTAGGAGGTAGCGCGAATCCCCTCTTTCTTCGTTTAGAAGAGTGCTGGACCTCCACAACGTCAAACCATAGAACACAGCTCCTTTCGGTCTAACCCTAGGAAAGACGACTTTACCTTTTTCGTAGATAGTCTTAGTTCGAGCTACTGTAGTCTCCCCCGTTGACCTTCTTTTTTAGATAGAATCCTCAATGAGTGGAAAGGACTCCCATCCCAGACTTGCTCCACAGTACGAGCCCCATACAGAGCCGCGCCCTTGTGATATGATAAGAAGAAAAGGGGCCAGGCCGCCCTCTTTTCTTTTCCGCACCAAGCCTTCTTGTAAAATCGGGTGTATAGCTCAGTTGGTAGAGCATTGGGCTTTTAACCTAATGGTCGCAGGTTCAAGTCCTGCTATACCCAAAACAAAAAAAAACACTCTTGTATTCGTAAGGATGCATAGTAGCCTTCAAAGAGCACTCTTTGGCCTTGAGACTCGCCCCTTTCTCATCAACATCTCGACTTCGCTCGTTGTTTGAGGTAAGTATAAAGGAGATCAGACTGGCTCGGTCATTGATAGGCCGGCCTTCTCCTTATTCATTGGATAGGGCGCGGGGAAAGTCAAGTCAAGCACTAGTTAGTTGGGGTGGGATGCACCAAAGCAGCGTTCGTTGCACTAGCGCCTTATCTTTTGAAGCTAAACAGAGGCTCGAAAGACGGAGTACGTCCGAAGTCGTTGGCTGCCTTTTTGTAGTGCGCAAGTCAGAGTGAACTTCTTCTTATGTTCTGTGAATCTACTAACGAGAACTGCCGTACAGTCCTATCTTTTCTTAAGAAAGATCGTAGATGAACGTTTCGTTACCTAAGTAGTTGAGCAATTCATTCCAAGGTAAACAAAGAGGTATTTCCTTTTCTCGTTCAGTCCTTCTCTCCTTCCATCCCAGTAGGCCTATTCATGCTTTTTTGCTATCCATCTTGATCAAATAGAAGAAGGGGAAATTCTTTCTTGGGAAGAGAATCAAAAAGTTCAAAAAAGAGAAAACCACTTTCTTATTGTCAAGTAGTAAACCATAGTTCTCATCCTAGGAAACCATATCGATCATCGGTTCAGAGCTCCCAACTACGAAGCTCTTTTCTAGAGCGAGTCAACAAGATAAGGTCAGGGTTTATTATTCCACTATGGGTGGAGAAGAGGAATCAAAGACAAATAAATCCAGGAAAGAACAGCGAAGGAAAAGCGCGACTAGCAAAGTCAAGTACTTACTTGAGATGTTAGAAGGAGCGAAATTAATAGGTGTCGGAGCTGCTACAATTGCTTTAGCCGGGGCTGCTGTCGGTATTGGAAACGTGTTCAGTTCTTTGATTCATTCTGTGGCCCGAAATCCATCATTAGCTAAACAATTATTTGGTTATGCCATTTTGGGCTTTGCTCTTACCGAAGCTATTGCATTGTTTGCACTAATGATGGCCTTTTTGATCTTATTCGTTTTTTGATCGCAGAAAACGAGATCAAAAAGGTTGCCCCTTACTCGCAGATGTAGGAGGACTCACCAACTGAACTGCGTAAATAAAGCGATTCCTTTTAGGCGAAGAAAGGCGAATTTCGTTTGATCCGATCCGCCTATATCAGTTCGAACCTGACGAGTCGTTCGTTCGTGTGGAGAATCTCTCTCCTTTATTCCTATGTACGATATTTTCCACTAACATCGAGAGAGAAACAGCCGGTGTATCAAGAATTTACCCAATCGAGGAATTTCTCCTTTGAAATCCTATTCTAGTTTGTGTAGATCTCTCGGTACAGATGCACTTTTCAGAAAAGAAGGAGAGCAAGACTTTGTCGATGAAGGCTTTAAGCGTTGAGTTGGTTTAGCAGGTGCTTTATGGGTTCGAAGAAAGAGAGCAGAAACGGATGGCGCACAAAAGAGGTGGAAAAACACGTCCCCCTTCTACGCGATACCTTTGATTTCAAAACCAGATTGCGCTTTCAGGACCTACACCTACATTATAACTAATGCACGGGACAGCCGTTTTTCTCGATCGAGAATGTCTCAACGAAACGAATCTTTGAGAAGTACCGTTATCTCGAGCCGCAGGATCAGACCAAACAAAAACTGGGTATCGAAAAGAGAAAGTTTCATGCCAGCTATGTGCCCCTCGTACGATCTTTAGCTTCAATGGACTGGCTTCTTTATCCTCAGCTAGATCTGTCTGATTAAGTATTACGTGAGAATTCCATGGTTCCAGCTAAAGAAAAGCAAAAGTATGTGCTTGCGCCGAGCGATAAAAAACGGACTATGAAGTGTTTCCTGGCGGCTCAAAGCCATAGTCACTCCTCCTTTATTGCGAAAGCAGTGATCGTACATGGACAACCCAGGTGCTGTATGAGGTAACTTTGAAGCTCTAAACGGATCCGCACCAGCTATGATACCAAGTCTAACTTCACAGGATCGGATACAATGGAACATTATGAATGACGCGATCCGATCCCATATGATATTGACTTCATTGTTGTTACGTACGCCTATTTCAACCTGGAATTCCTAGTCATGCGAAGAAGTAAATAGCAACAAGGCTTTGGCCACGTTACGGAGGAAGCCGAGCAGGCACAAAGTTGTATCAAAATATCAAGAGGAATGTCGATTGGATTGGATTTGCCGATGAAGAGTACCCGCGAGGGGCGCATGTTCTTTAGTAGAGTCGGATTGAGACAATCTGTCGATTCTTACCCTTTACAGGTAATGCTGGTCTCCTGGCAGGGAAAGCCCATTAGAAGCTCAATTATCTAAAGAAAAAGCGCGGTTTTCTTTTTCCGTACCGTACCACAAGAGATAGGTAAATGCCGTTCTAAGCTCAGATTGTTAATTAAACGGGCCTTGTTAATGAAGTATTTCGTTACCTTCCTTTATTCTGATTTTGACCATTTAGTTGAACTGACTCTGTTAATTCGCTCTCACGGTAATTGGATTGCGATTTCCTCTGGATTCAATGACTGCTTCTTCTTCTGATTGTGACATATAGAATTTTACGATAGATGAAGCGTGGATTTCATTCCAATAACAACCCCTGGCCGTTCACTTAGAGAGCAGCACATTGTTCGACCTAGGGATCTTGATGAAAATCACTATCAATTAGAGCTAGCTGCTGTTATTCCAAGAAGCAAGCCAAGCGAGTTCAAAGGGCTTTGTTGGCCATTGACATTCCACAATTGAACTGGAAATGAATCATGCTTGCAATCAATAATTGCATAGAAAAAGTTGACTACATGGTACGTCTTTTGTGGAAGCAAAAGATAACCTATAGACAACGGTCAAGTCTGCGATCCAAACAGTGATGAAAAGAATTCTCAAATCATTCGCGGATGGACGTGAAAGAAGGAAGAACCAAATGGCACTGCTTCCTCAAAGCGAGCTTCGGGTACCCGGGACTAATGAAACACCAGTACATGTCATACAGAAGCTCCACTCATCCCTCCGCCAGCCCAACCTAAGTTTCTATCGGACTGAGCTATTCTTCAATCCAGTGCCCTAATCCTTTCGAACTTGGGTCCATAAAATAGTGCTATTGTACAACCTGGGGAAGTCAAAGCACATTCTAAGTGGGCCGCATGGGTCGGCCCTTTCACCTCATTCTTTTCCGTTTCCACGCTCTGAAACCGGGTTCTCTCTCATAATCAAGCTGAGATATGATGCTGTTTCATCCTCCAATTATGAGAAATCCCTTGTTGGCTGGGACGGACCCTTAGTATAAGATAAGTCAACAGGTTGTGTCAGTTTCTCAAAAGACATGGGCTTGCCTTTCGGGGTGACTAGCTGCATTCATTGGTTTGCTTTCTTCCACCAACTTCACAACCATCCTTCGTTGATGACAGGCAAGCTCAACCACAGTTTCCGTAGTTTGGTTCAATTCATTCGGCATTTCCATTTCCAATTGGTAAGTGGGGCCCTTTCTCCGACCCAAGGAAGAAGATCACAAGCGGGAGTCCCCTCTAGGAAGAGATGCTTTCCAAAGGCCGTACGCTACTGTTGAATGGCCAAATAGGGATTGAAACAGAGTAAATATCTAGAGTATCCCGTCGTAGTGGTAGCTGCATTTACGCGACCGGGTCCGAGCCACGGGACAAGACCAAATTGGATTTGTAACATCCGTGGATGGAAGACCGTAGATTTCTCACTTTCCCTACTCGGAGAGCACGTGTATGTAGTCCGCCTGTATCTACTTATTTATTCGGAGAGCGCCATTAATAGGATTCAGAAGTCGTAAAAGCTATGGCAGAGCCGTTTACCAATGCACCCTCCTCATATTTGATTCTTTTTTTTGTATCATTGGTTCCACGTACGTCTTTTGGGCGAGCTTTCTTCACTGTCATCAAAACCAACGCTCAAACCGAAGCTTGGAGAGCAGTTGTTTATTTATCACTTTAGCTGCTTTCCTCTTCCGAATTTTTTAGTGAAAAACAAGGGGATCAGAAGAACAAACAATAAGAATGAGGGATTGAAGTCCGTTTCCTTCGTATCGTATTTCAACGGATCGGGTAGTTCTAGTCTTTTTTTATTACTCCTTCCTTTTTCCCTTCATTTGACATAACATAATTAAGAAACTGTTTGATGGTCAACGGAACCGGATCTGCTCCCTTTTTCTTTTCCTTTAGGATCCGTTCTTGAACTTATTCTAGTAGGTTGAACAGGTTTCACATACTCAGTGAGTGGTGAAGACCACTGACCCCAATTGGTAGATCAGCAGATAGCTAATAAACTAATTCGGTATACTCAAATAGTAATTCGGCATACTCAACACCATAGGTAGAAACGGGAGTTCGAAGGTACCGACCACCTAAAGTGAATTAAGACCAGGAGGGCTAGGAACGAGTAGAGAATCAAAATGCCCTTATTCCAAAGGAAGTGAGTGCTAAAGCGAAAATCGAGTAAAGAACAAAAGAACGAAATGCAAGGGTTGCATCCTAATTTCAAGTCCGGACGGTTCCTCCGCTAGGTTATTGAGTTGGCTCCCCCGTTATTCTTCATCAGACAACGCACACTTAATGGAAAAACGAGGTATCTTTTTGGAAAACTTCTCTACTTACGACTTTGTTAGCGCTTTGAGGGCTTCACTATGTTCTCTGAAATCTTGTATAAATAATAAAGAAGTCTTTCTCAGGAGATGACTCTGCTGATACCGAGTTTCAATGCAAAATGGCTCCCGCTTCTTCTGAAAGAAAACAGGGGCAAAATCAATATGGAGCCGTCAGAGGCTTATCTGGCCGATATGACTTCCAGAAAAGATTTCCTAAGCTCAACCTAAAATGGAGGGGTTGGGGCTTTGGCTCCAGGCTCAAACTCTATCTTGTGGTAGACTGCCCTCCTAGGGAGCGCTTGGGCAACTAACTTGTGGGGCATGACTGTAGGGGTTCGTAGTATGGAAAACAAAATTTTTCTATCGCATACAAACAAACAAGCCAAGATCTATCTACTAGATTGTAGCAACGAGTCGATAGTGGAACTCACCCTCGAAGATTCCAAAGCGGTTAACGAGAGCAGATTCTCGTGGGTGATGTAGTCGTACTCTTTCCGATCTCAAGATCGCGTAGACGATCCTTCCGGCGCCACGTTCCAGCAGCGCTCCCGCAGTCGGTCACACGTTCGGTACTCGACGAAGACCTTCCTCTCCCTTGTTCCAGCAGGCAGCGGAGGTTGTAGTACTCTCCTCGAGATTCCGGCAGCTCAACGGCGTGGTACCGGAAGTAGAGGGGAGATCCCGCAGGGCTTCGCCTTAAGCCGGTGCGAGTATGGTGGAGCTTATGAGAGAGGCTATTAGTGATCTAGTAATTAGACACACCAATTAGAAGGATCTAAACCAATTAGAAGGCTCTAAACCGTTGGCTAAAGCAATTAGAAGCTCTAAACCAAAACGGCTCTAAACCTGAAATTTAGAGGTGGAAAACTTGTGTGTCTAGGAGGAGCCCTGCCCCTCCTTTTATGGGAGGGGGGTCTTGGCGCGCCAGGGGAGGGAGGGAGTCCCTCCCCAACTCGGCCTTGGGCTGGGCGCCGGCCTGGAGGAGTCCAACTCCTCCTCCAAGTTGATTCCAACTCCTCTTGCTTGTTTCCCACAGTTTCTTGTTTTAGCCGTTTGACTTTCAAACTGGACATTTGACTTTTCTGTTTTAGGATTCAATTTAATCCTATATTTGGGACAGCAAGAACACTTAGTACATGATGCAATCACTCCAATATGTAATGACACATTCATGTACCCCTTCCCCTCCGGAGTGCCGGACAATCCGGAACCTTCTAGAACATTCCCGATGAAAACACCGGAATCATTCCCGAACTCCGAAACGGGACTTTCCTTATATGAATCTTATTCTCCGGACCATTCCGGATCACCTCGTGATATCCCGGATCCCATCCGAGACTCCGAACAACATTCGGTCTCTTTCTCATAATACCATAACTACTCAAACAACGTCGAATCCTTAAGTGTGTCTCCCTACGGTTCGTGAATTATGCGGACATGATCGAGACACTTCTCCGAACAATAACCAATAGAGGAATCTGGAAATTCATATGGCTCCCACATATTTCTACGATTACTTTGCGATCGAATGAACCACTTACATACGATACCAATTTCCCTTTGTCTCACGATATGTTACTTATCCGAGGTTATGATCGTCGGTATCTCTGCATACCTAGTTCAACCTCGTTACTGATAAGTACTCTTTTCTCGTTCCCGTGATATGTGATCCCTTGTGACCAAGTCACATGCTTGCAAGCCAATTGGATGACATTTCACCGAGAGGGCCCAGAGTATATCTATCCGTCATATGGATGGACAAATCCCACTCTTGATCCATGTGTTTCAACCAATACTTTCCGAACACTCAATGCCACTTTTATAGCCACCCTGTTACGGTGTGGTGTTTGATGACATCAAAGCATCCATCCAGTAAAGGTGATATGCATGATCTCATGGTCGAAGGAATTAGGTTACTATGTATCAGAAAGCATATAGCAATTGAACTATTGAAATGACTTGATCTTTATGCTATGCTTATCTATAGGAGTATGTCCATCACATCATTCTCCTAACGATATGATCCTGTTGTTAATAACATCTCTATGTTCATGATCAGGAAACAATGATCATATATTAACCAACAAGCTAGTTTAACAAGAGGCTTTACTAGGGACTCTTATTTTAGTTTACAAATCACACAAGTATTAATGTTTCCTGTTAATACAATTATAGCATGGTATGTAAACATTTATCATAAATACGAAGATATGATAATAACCACTTTATTATTGCCTCTTGGGCATATCTCCAACAGTCTCCCACTTGCACTAGAGTCAATAATCTAGTTTCAAACCTTTGTGTATTCAACACCTATGGCTTTCCTGTGTTGTATGTACACGATTGCTAGTGGTCAACTGATCTCCGGATCTGACACTTCCAGGTCCGTGTGTAATTGCATGTCTTTGCGTCTCTACGCATCACTCATTCTCTAATGAGATGGCTTTGTATAAATTTGGTCTTTCGGTGTGACCTTTAGCTCTTTAGGGTTAAAACATGTTGATAATATTGTCGCACAATATATCTTTCATAGTATTATCCCACTGTGAACTACACCTAGTTTGATAACAAACTACTTGACACAAATGCCCTCTTTTGCTGCTATAATAGCAGTCATATACTTAGCCTTTTGTTGAAGTATCTGTCACAATGTCTTAACTTTGGAACTCATCCAAATCCATTATGGAACTCACTTTCCATTATATTGTGCCACCCTTAATTTAGATTGAGATAAACTTAATTTGTACTTTGTGACAAAACTAGTATCAATGTAGTACTTTTACAATGAACTAACCATCTATTTGTCACTTCTACAAATAATATACTCTTAGTTCTTCCAAAAGATCATAAGAATATCTTTACTATTGTCCAATGATCATCTTACGAATCATTCTGGTATATGCTCACAACTTTTAGAGCAAAGGACATATCTGGATTTGTACATATCACAGTATGATTGATATAAATACTCTTTGTGATTTCATACATCAAGTATCAATCTATACTTGATTATTTGTTTCACTTTACCAAATGTCAATACACTTGAATATATCATCAACATTGAACTCATTCAATCCTTTCTGTGCGACAAGAACCTCTCTTGTAGTTTCTATATTGAACTCATTCAATATCTTGTCTATGTACTTCTGGCACAACCATATTAGCGTCTATTGATGCCAAATATTTGGGTTTTGCCTAAGTCTTTCATCGGGATGAAATTCTTAATATGTGTTAATAAAAGATACATTATTTCCAATCAACAATATGTCTTCCACATAATATATTAGAAACATGTCTTAGCGCTCCCACTTAATTTCTTGCAAATGCAAGCATCTTCATCGTCTCTGATGAACTTTTAAACTCCTTTAACAGTTTCATCATAGTGAAGATTCCAACTCCGCGATGCTTACTTCAACCATTGAAGTTTGCATATGTTTTTAGCATCCCTTGAATTTTAACAAAAACCCTTTGGACTGTGTCATGCACACGTCCTAGGTAACCCTTCTATTAGAAGAAGTTGTTTTGTTTATTCAACTACCATATAATAAAATTATATGTAGTGGTTGCTACACTAATCCATCTAGACTAAATATCGCTATGAAAGATCAGATCTTGTCATAGTCAACTTTTGAACATTGTTGTGAATTCTTTCCCAACATGTCGACTATTTCATAGATGTGAAACATCCATGTCTATTTCTTTATAGATCCAAACACAACTGCAAGGTCTTACACCTTTTTCGAGGGTCCTTCAAGTTCAAAACTTGATTTCTCGTGTATGGAACTATCACGGATTATATGGCTTCAAGCCATTTGACGGAGTTAGGGCCCATCATCGCTTCTTTGCATGTAGTCGGTTCATTATTCTCAAATAATGATTCAACCCTCAAATCTTGGTATTTGATTGTTTACCCGATCTACTTGTTTCAATAGGAACTTAGATCTCTGTGACCACAACCTTTGAGGCACGTGAGCCATGAGCATTGTTGCTGCCTCCGGAACACTTTTCGGTGCTGCGCAACTTTGCACATATAGCTAAGGTTCTTTTAACCTTATCAAAGTTCTAATGTCCTCCCACTTAACTTTTCACGAAAAATTTCTTCTCAAAGAAACTTGACGTTCTAAGCAACAAACACTTTTGTCTCCGGTGTTTTATGGAGGAACAGTTTATACAAAGACAGGTTCATCCGACTTTGGTTGCACACATCTTTCTTATGCATAGCATACCAATGTTTAAGAAAGGACAACTTGGGTTTTATCCCAAACCATAACTTTATATGGTGTCATTTCAACGGATTATGATGAAGCTCTTTTCAGTGGAAAAACGGTAATCTCTAAAGCTTTTAATCTTTAAAATACAATGGCAGTTTTATGAATTATACCTTTGATCTTACCATGTCAAACAAGGTTTAATTACATATCTCGAACGCTCCATACTCTTATGGTGTTTCGGGAAATGCAAATCCACGGAACGATTCCCTAAATCTTAGGTATTATGCTAAACTTGTAACTCAAATATCTTCCTTTGTGATCTTTATCATAAACTGTTTATATTCTTGTTACAATGATTTTGCACTTCATCTTGAAAGTCTTTGAACTTTTCAAATGTTTCATACTTCATCCTTATTAAGTAAATATTTATATATTCACTCAAATTTTTCGGAGAAAGCATATGAAGTTGAAATCCATCGCTCTTGACTACACATAATGGATTTTATACAACAATATGTACAAGTTCCAATAAGCTAGTCATTCGTTCCCTTTTGGCCTATGAACGAAGTTTTAATTATCTCTAGGAAAGTTTCACAAGCGTCATTTGATCAAAATCAAATAGACTCCAAAATTCCATCCATATGGATTTTCTTCATGTTTTCTTTCCAATATAATTTAAACGGCGATGTCACTTCCTAAGTGATCTTTCAATCAATTTGTCTTTCGACAATTTTAGCATTAGTTTTATGGATGTGATTTCTCCAACGAGATTTGTGAATCATCCATCTTTTATGGATTACGGCAATTATTTGAACAACCCTTTTGTTCTCATAATACCTGATAAAACAAATCTTTGAAGGCAAGCTTTGATGTTTAACGAGCAACACAATAACCCTTTATTTGTTCTCGATGAACATCATCACATATTCTTTTGCTAGTTACTTAGGCCATTGTAGTTCATGAATTGTGTTGTTTCGTATGACGATTCACACCAACAAATTCAGTATCAAATACTTGAGAACCACATTGTTTAACAAACAAAGAATATAGCCATAACATGTATATCATCTATATACTTAAACTGAACGATTCTAGTCTTTTCTTTTCTGCCATATATTTATGAGATTCTCTTTCAATATTTCCTTTTCTATTTGAAAGAATCTATCATCATCAATAGTGGAGTCATACATATGACACATAGTCCAAAGCGTGTATAGTTAAATACCAATGTCTTTGGTCTTGCACTTTGAAGTAGATCACCATCATCAAATGTTTGGTGTTCTTTCAAATTCCTTTCTTTAGTAATCTCTTGGTGTAGTAAACATTTTACCTACATCAAATATTCACCTTCATCATGGAATCGTCCATGACCAAGCTACTTTTAGCTTATAACGGTGAATCACGAGTATAATGATGCTCTCCAAAACCTTTTGGAAGATTAGGACAACTAGTGTCTCCAACCTTTTGCAAATTCTCATCAAACATGAGAACATGACTTTGCCATATTATACTCTATCATGTTGTAACCAAAACTTCGTTTCAGATATCACAATATCTTCCAAACATCATGGTTTCTGAAACAACTCTTTCAGATCCTAGATAACCTTGATATTAAGAGAATCCTTTGAATATCAAGAATCATGGATACAAACATGATACTTATATACTAACATTTGGAATTGTTACTCTTGTTTTAATACCAATTATTAAACTTCATGGAGTAACCGGAACTTACTGAAAGTTTGCAACAGGACTTTAAACTTTAGATTAACACTTCAAAACAATACGATACCAGTTCGTAAAGTAACTAACCAGAATTCTATAGTTCTATTATCTCAATTATAACTAAGCGCAAGGTGGTAAACTGATGCCAATGACTACAACAACTATGCAAATTCACTTTGATTTAGTTTATGATAAATTGAGTTCTAATTAATAATTAAATTAATCTAGGTGAACTCCCACTCAAAACAATATCCCTCACATTGTTTTAGTGATCACACGAACCAAATCCACCACATCAAAACCGATCATCACGAGAGTTGATGTAGCTTCAATGGCGAACAATCAACATGTTCATCATATCTACTATATGACTCATGCTCTGCCTTTCGACAATCCGTGTTCCTGAGGCCATGTCTGTACATGCTAGGCTCGTCAAGATCAAACCTTAGCTACCGCATAAGCAAATCTGGCTTGCTTACGTTGTATTCACCCGCGGAATCAAAGACACCCGATCATCACGTGGTGCTTCGAAGCAGCAAGCTTTGGCAACGGTGCATACTAAGGGTGAACACTTTAGAACTTGAAATTTATGTGTATGAGGGATCATCTTATAATGCTACCGTCGTCTACTAAGCAATA
The DNA here is from genome assembly GCA_916181665.1 of Avena sativa. Classification (NCBI taxonomy): domain Eukaryota; kingdom Viridiplantae; phylum Streptophyta; class Magnoliopsida; order Poales; family Poaceae; genus Avena; species Avena sativa. Next base: position 436,336,754 of record OV702280.1, read on the forward strand.
CAAGATGCATAAAGGATTAACATCACATGCAATTCATAATATGTGATATGATATGGCCTTTCTTCTTTGTGCTTTCGATCTCCATCTTCAAGCACGAACATGATCTCCATCATCACCGGCATAGCATCAAGGTCAATGATGCTTCTTCATGGTTGTCGTCCACCAGCATCAACTATTACAACTATTTTGAATAGACACGCAGGTCTTAACAGAAATTAAAGACAACCATATGGCTCCTGCCGGTTGCCAACTTACAATAAGGAACATTGCATACATCAAATATAATCACAATCATGGCCATACCACATCACTGCACACCCCTGCAAAACAAAGTTAGACGTCTCTACTTTCTTTGCATGTTTTACGTGGTTTGGGGCTTTCAATAAGTGTCGTTCTAACTTACGAACAAGAACCACAACATTGATACTAGTATTGTTAATCACCCGTTATAAATTGGATCTTAACTATGCTAGGAGAAACAGGCACCCGCAGAGCCACTTATGCAATACAAGTTGCATGTTAAGCGTGGAGCAAGTCTCATGAACGATGTCATGTAAGGTTAGCCCGGGCCGCTTCATCCCAACATACCGCAAGATACAAAGTACACAAGAAGCAATCGACAATAAAAGCATCAACGCCCACAATGACCATTGTGTTCTACTCGTGCAACAGATCTACATATAGACACGGCTCTGATACCACTGTAGGGGTTCGTAGTATGGAAAACAAAATTTTTCTATCGCATACAAACAAACAAGCCAAGATCTATCTACTAGATTGTAGCAACGAGTCGATAGTGGAACTCACCCTCGAAGATTCCAAAGCGGTTAACGAGAGCAGATTCTCGTGGGTGATGTAGTCGTACTCTTTCCGATCTCAAGATCGCGTAGACGATCCTTCCGGCGCCACGTTCCAGCAGCGCTCCCGCAGTCGGTCACACGTTCGGTACTCGACGAAGACCTTCCTCTCCCTTGTTCCAGCAGGCAGCGGAGGTTGTAGTACTCTCCTCGAGATTCCGGCAGCACAACGGCGTGGTACCGGAAGTAGAGGGGAGATCCCGCAGGGCTTCGCCTTAAGCCGGTGCGAGTATGGTAGAGCTTATGAGAGAGGCTATTAGTGATCTAGTAATTAGACACACCAATTAGAAGGATCTAAACCAATTAGAAGGCTCTAAACCGTTGGCTAAAGCAATTAGAAGCTCTAAACCAAAACGGCTCTAAACCTGAAATTTAGAGGTGGAAAACTTGTGTGTCTAGGAGGAGCCCTGCCCCTCCTTTTATGGGAGGGGGGTCTTGGCGCGCCAGGGGAGGGAGGGAGTCCCTCCCCAACTCGGCCTTGGGCTGGGCGCCGGCCTGGAGGAGTCCAACTCCTCCTCCAAGTTGATTCCAACTCCTCTTGCTTGTTTCCCACAGTTTCTTGTTTTAGCCGTTTGACTTTCAAACTGGACATTTGACTTTTCTGTTTTAGGATTCAATTTAATCCTATATTTGGGACAGCAAGAACACTTAGTACATGATGCAATCACTCCAATATGTAATGACACATTCATGTACCCCTTCCCCTCCGGAGTGCCGGACAATCCGGAACCTTCTAGAACATTCCCGATGAAAACACCGGAATCATTCCCGAACTCCGAAACGGGACTTTCCTTATATGAATCTTATTCTCCGGACCATTCCGGATCACCTCGTGATATCCCGGATCCCATCCGAGACTCCGAACAACATTCGGTCTCTTTCTCATAATACCATAACTACTCAAACAACGTCGAATCCTTAAGTGTGTCTCCCTACGGTTCGTGAATTATGCGGACATGATCGAGACACTTCTCCGAACAATAACCAATAGAGGAATCTGGAAATTCATATGGCTCCCACATATTTCTACGATTACTTTGCGATCGAATGAACCACTTACATACGATACCAATTTCCCTTTGTCTCACGATATGTTACTTATCCGAGGTTATGATCGTCGGTATCTCTGCATACCTAGTTCAACCTCGTTACTGATAAGTACTCTTTTCTCGTTCCCGTGATATGTGATCCCTTGTGACCAAGTCACATGCTTGCAAGCCAATTGGATGACATTTCACCGAGAGGGCCCAGAGTATATCTATCCGTCATATGGATGGACAAATCCCACTCTTGATCCATGTGTTTCAACCAATACTTTCCGAACACTCAATGCCACTTTTATAGCCACCCTGTTACGGTGTGGTGTTTGATGACATCAAAGCATCCATCCAGTAAAGGTGATATGCATGATCTCATGGTCGAAGGAATTAGGTTACTATGTATCAGAAAGCATATAGCAATTGAACTATTGAAATGACTTGATCTTTATGCTATGCTTATCTATAGGAGTATGTCCATCACATCATTCTCCTAACGATATGATCCTGTTGTTAATAACATCTCTATGTTCATGATCAGGAAACAATGATCATATATTAACCAACAAGCTAGTTTAACAAGAGGCTTTACTAGGGACTCTTATTTTAGTTTACAAATCACACAAGTATTAATGTTTCCTGTTAATACAATTATAGCATGGTATGTAAACATTTATCATAAATACGAAGATATGATAATAACCACTTTATTATTGCCTCTTGGGCATATCTCCAACAATGACATCCCAAATTCATCATTCGGAATTTCCTGAGAAAAAAGTCTTATGTGTATTGGATCCGCTCTTCTGTTAGCATGAACACATGAATGAGATTCTTCTTATTCTTCCTAAATAGAACCCCCCACCCTCACCTTTCTTAGGACTATCAAGCCTTCTCGAATTAGGTCTATTGGTACGAAGGCCTCCCGAATTTGTTCTAGGGTAGAAGCTTTGAACGTAGACCCGGATACAAATCTTTCACTCACTGAAAAGTGAAACCCTGTGACTATATCGTCCTGAAGACGGATGCGACGGGAAGAAGTGGCATTTAGAAGTGTTGCTGACTTTACATTTTGGTTTCGGCATAACAAAGCTTGCACTGTCTTTTCGCACTTAGGCGCACAGCGTGCCGTTGGTAATGATTCTACTACGGTGCTGCAAATTCGCAAGCTGATCCTAAGTAATCGTTGTTGTTCATTGGATTCCTCCGGAATTACTTCGTTAGGATTGAAGAATTGCTGCAATTCTTCCTGAATAGACTCGATTCTCCCGTCGAGAGTTTCTTTGAAAGTCTTACCTAAACTCTTCCGACTGAATAGGAGAAAGCCTATAAAACAACCAGCTACTATCATTTCTTCATTATAGATTGAGATCTTCTTTGGACTTGATGCACAAATAGATGGAATAGCTGCTAATAGCATATTTTTCTCCTTCATATCCGTGAAACTCATAGTATAGTAGGCTTTTTCAGCTCTGCTCCCGAGAAAATAAAAGAGAAAGGAGACTGATCTTGACGTCGGCGTTGGTTTTTCCAACGAAAAACAATATCGTTAGTTGATTGAACTTCCATGACAAAATGCTAGTTTCATACACGGGAGGTCCCATCGACGAAGACTACTATACGCATTTTCTTCAGAGCAACTACGGACAAAAAATAGGTGAACCTGCATACCATACTACTCAAAGGAAAGTTCACGTGCCAATCCTTACCATTGGTAACTGTAATTACCAAGCCTAATCTTTCACTGAATACCGAGTAAAGCAAGCAAGAAAGAGGGAAGTTTTCGAGCTAGGCTCGATCCCTTTTGAATCCACTTATAGCTATTTGTAATTCTACTTGAATTAGTTCTTCCTAAGTTTAGTGAGGTGAGTACTGCATCCATAACTAGAGGACTTGCTTTTCTGCTTGGCTCCCAGGATTGGATAAGAGGAATTGAAGCGCAAGGAAGGTATTCAAACAACTATTCATAGTTCCCAACTCTGGGTAAAGGAAATCTGTACTTGACGACTGAACCAAATCCTTTGCCTTTATTTATTCTATTATTTTGATATAGATCAGCTGAAAACAAAACCAAAATACTACTACGTTGGGACAATGACCCACCTTTCTCTACTCAACCTGTCATCTTCTCTCCTCGCTCCCTGGGACAAATAAGACTATTTATTAAGTGATAAACAAGAGAAATTAGTGATATTAGATAAGCTTCTGGCCATGTCTGATTGGCATTCAAGTCTGCCTTCCATTTATACTAGCACCTATAGTAGCTATATATATGTCCTAACTCAAACGTCGTATTTGATCTAAGCACAGGAGTCGTAATAAGGAAAGAAGACATAAGAATGGGAAGTATCCTATCAATATAACGTAGTATAAAGAGAGCTATTTCATGGATCTTGGTCACAATAAAAAGAATCTAATAATGATCTATCAACTAAATGAGTTTATTATAGAATCCCGTATAATAAAGGTTGTTAAGATGATTTATACGATGTGTCGGTATCGTTTTCATCTTTAGTTGGGAGTGACTGCTTTGCTAATCTCTCCTTTTATCCTTCTTAAAGGAGACAAGCACATATTACCGTAACCTAGTGATTAATATATCCTGTACTTCGTCGAGCAATCAATCCTTTTTCCATTCTTGTTCTTAGGTTGTCAACGCCTCCTCTCAGCAGCCCTGTTTCTGCTGCACCTATAGTACACAAGAGGCCTTCTTAAAAAACCTTACAAACCTGATCGGCAACCGATTAAGTCAGAGCTTCGAGACGACTTTCGCAGATGTTCAATCTTGCGAGGCGTATGAGCAAGATTTGAAGTACTCTCCCGACCTGTTCCCTAATAAGCTGAGATTGCCGGGAAAACGTTGCTCAACAAGAAGATCTCAGTAACCAACTCGAAAAAGGAGACCTGAAAGTGGTGATCTCTGTACTATCATAGAAGCCCTGCTAATTGTGAAGAACCCACAGCCGGCAACTGGATTTTCCCACACTCCATTTACCTGGTATCTCTGTCCATAGTCGTCTCCTATTTTGGAAGACTGAGACTTGCGACATAGCAGCAATATTATTCAAATAACATGTCATTCAAACGCAGCGCTTGTTAATTGCTCGTCACGTAAGTGAATTTACGAATAGGGTGCCCAATAAGTGAACTATTTCCTCCCTCCTCCAGGATTGTTGCTTTCCTTCTATAGCCTCACGTATGAAAAATGTGTGCCTTATAAGAGAAGAGGGCTAGGTTTTTATACATAGCATAGATAACAAGGGTTTCGCCAAAGTAGACGCTCAAGCGAAACATTCCAATTATCGAAGAAGGGATACAGGTATTTCAAGTTCAAGAAGTAGGCATTGACCCCAAAGAATGTAGTGAAAATCTAGGCTAGGAGGAATGCGTCAGAGCCGAGGTCAGGCAAAAGGTTGCTGGATCTTTATGTTGGCCGCAAGTTATTTCTTTTCAATGAGGTTCAATGTTATCTAGATTGCTTAGAAGTAGCCTGCCTTACTCGAGCCAACTAGGATCAGAAGGTGTTGATAGGGCTAGACTTTTTCTCATGGGCGTGACCTAAAGGGTCTTTTCATCGCTTTGGCCTGGAGCCGAGTAAGTAAGGACTTTGCCAGGTTTGAACTCAAAAGTCATTTACGCCCAGTATTTCCTCTTATAGCCTTCGTGTCAAGGAGCGATGCGAGCGGTCCAATTGCATCAATAGCAGCTGCTTTTATCTCCGCATTCACTAAACGAAATGCTGAACCCATGTTGGTAATTACCTCTGTGCTCTACTGTCTTGAACTATTTTCTTTAGTTGACATGGAGGGCCACGTGAAAGCTAAAAGCAGTGAAAGCAAGTCAAGCAGTGCCAGATGATGAGAAAATAGCGGCGCATCCTTCTTTTTCAAAGTGACCAAACGGGACTTTTAAGCATAGTCTCAGATGCCTTATTTTAGAGTTAGGATCTCCTTCTCACTCCAAAGTATGGTTGGTGTATACTCGGCCTTTCCCACTGTAGTTTGGAGCTCACCCTTTATTTACACCGACCCAATTGGAAATGTAATTTGATAAGAAAGAAATCAAGCGACTGTCCGCTATAAATAAATGCTTTTGCTTTCTATCCAGCGGCTGATGCTTTATGCAGTAAAGAAGGAAATTCTTGGAGTTAGCACGATACCGAGGTCTCTGGAGCGAGTGACGGATTATCTCTTTTGGAATATTAGAGGTTGTGGACTGCACTCATAGCTCCTCTATTTATCAAGGATCTATGCTTCCTGTTTGCACTCTTTCTAGGCCGTCTTCCAATGCGATAGAGAAGCAGGCAGTGAACGAATTCATCCTGCAAAAGAAAAAAACTAAGAGCTCTGGCTAGTCCTTGCTTCATGAGGTACATACTTCTTCCGGTCTGCTCTGTTGCCGAGCTTTCATTCTCGGACACCTACATTCCCAACAGACTAGGGCAAATACATGAAGTCGGAATGATTCCCACACCTGGATGGAATGCTCCGCCAAAGTAAACCTAAACAATGAATTGAAGGAACGGCATCGATTTCACGTGTTGGTTGCCCAACCCAATAAGTCGTTTTTGAATGATTCGTGTTAGCCAGGAGTTAGTCTATTTCAATGAAGTAACCAACCAAAAGAGAGTGTTAGGTCTGGGCTACAAAATCTTCCTAGAAAAACTGGAAAGAAAAGAACAAGCTGGTAACGAGTTCCGGTAGAAACTAGAGGATTTGTCGAAGTAGCAGTGGAAGCTAAGCAAGTAAAGCAATCAAATCCGTAGTAAATCCTCTCTTTTTCACTAGTTCCATGGGATCTATAACGAACGGATCTGCCTGTTAAACTACTTGTGTAGTCCTAACTTGGTAAACATATTCCAGGTCAACCGGCTTCACTTATCGCCTTACTAAAATGGTAAAAGAAGAGTCAAGATGTCTCTGCTTTCCGTCGAGGACTCCTATCTCTTGATCGTTCCACTTTGATACGGCTTCTTTAGAGGAAGCCTTCTCTTCGTTCCACTTGCCAAGCACACAGGATGACCGAACAAGAAAGAGGTGAGACCTACGGGAGAAGGACGACTCTGATGTATGTTCTTTCTTGACTCCATTCCTTTTTCTCTATACTCAACGATCTGCTATAGCTTGCTGAAACGGGGAATCAAGTTTCAGTTGATGGCATCTTTTTCAAGAAGGTAGAGAAGAATCCCTAGCGCAGATGTGTCGAGAGCGAGATCCTCTTATTTATTATATGAATAACTGAAATCAATCCTCACTTGTATTAACTTCATGAGTTCAGAGATAGACTTTCCCTCAATACCGGCACTGCTCCTATCAAAATCAAATAATTGGATTCCACGTACATCGGATGAGGATTCCTACAACGGATCAATCCATTCAAATCAATGAAACCATTAGGTACGCCCCGGGATCTACTCTATTTTTAGATTCGCTAATGCCTATCGAAAGCAAAGCGAACGTTGTTATTCAATAGTTGTTGCCGGACAGCGGAACGGGTATCTTTAGCAAAGCAAAGGCTTTGGTTGAATCGTATTGAGTTCCGGGTAGTAGAGTCCTCGGCTTCGATTCTTTCGAACAACGGCCACGGTGTAGGTTCCTACTCGATTGATCGGCTTCCTTTAGCTTTGTTACGGCATGTGTAGAACCATTCGTAGTAGCGTACGTTCCCTACGTTAATTGATAGCGCTAGGTGATCATCGACAGCTTGGGCTAGGCCACGGCTCGACACATCCTCCGATAGTCCCTTTGATCGGCTTAAAACCAATACGAATTGCTCCTATGATTCCCAGCGCTTTTATCCAATGCCCCGCGAATGAAAGAAATAAATCAATGAAATAGTTGTAGGCTCCTTCCATAGTAGTAGACGGCTGTAGTTCCGAGATATCCTTCCCTTCCTTTTCAATTAATAGCTCGGATTCGTATCCTCGGGCAAGGGTGGTCCAATTAAAGTAAATTCCATTGCATTCGAAGGAACCCTATTGTGTGGAGCCAAGGGTCCATATCATGGAAAATACCGTCATAGCTTTGCTTTGTATCATATCAGTTCGAAAGGGCGCCTTTTTTTGCTTGGGTATTACGAAGGAGAGGACATCGCATATCTCTTTTTTGACCCACTTGAATGGCTCTCTTGCGCACATGATCAATCTGATCATCTCCCCGACCTCTGGCTCCACGCCTACCGGCGGTTCTGAGTCTTCTTGGTCACATCTCTGTGGAACCACTAAACTTGTTATTGTACAAGAACGGCTGAGGTGTTATGCCGGATTGTATAACAGACCAACCCAAACTAGAAGGTTTCCGTTGATATTAACTAATGCTGTAGAAGGGGGAAGAGTGGCGGCATTCACAGGTTTCAATATTTCCACTTACTAATGGATGAAGAATGTGCTCGTCCAGAATAAGTGTTAGGAAGGGGGAGCGCGCTCTGAAAAACGATTATTTATATAGAAGTTCAAGAACCGACTCCGTATGTTTACTCTGTCCTAAAGCCAATAAACTAACAACATCTTTATGTTCTCGTTCAGGTAGACGCCGTTCTCTTTTTTCTTTTATTAGAAAAGTCTAGGTTACTCCGTTCTGTACAATCTTTCTATATTATGCACCTAAATCTTTGTTAATCAACAAGGAAGGAGACGAAAACCCCGAGTTATGTCATAAGGGCCGCCCCCTTTCGAGCGCACGACCTACCGAATCATTATCAACTTTGTGAGAGGGTCGACCATGGATTCACTTCAAGGGTCTTGGTTTCCTCTTCTTCATATAAAGCCATTGCTGCTGTCTGCACATTGATTGCCTTCTCTGAGTGTGTGCTTCAGGATGATGCACATGCTTTGAATCCTTGTCTTGCAGTACTTCAGTAAAGCTACCCCATTTTAATAAGATAGGGATTCGGGATATCAGCATTTTTCAGTAGTAAATGGCAAGCTGCAGCAGAATCAGATTCGAGTATAGCATCATTCAGTTGGAGTTCTGAAATCATCTGGATCCCCTTTGCTATTGCCAAAATCTCTGTTGCTCAGTTTCTTCCCTTGTAGAGGTAGCCTCCCCATCCATATATGTACGAGTGAGAGATGTCTTCCGTCCCGGAGAACCCTCTTCTCTCCCTCCTTAGTAAAAGTGAGACTAGGTAGAGGAGGTTGAAAATAAGGCCTACCGTCTATATGGGACTAGTCATCAAAAAAGCAACCTATATCGACGTAAAGAGAGCTAGGGTGAAGTGGACTATTAGATCCCCGGCTTACCATTAGAAAGAAAGCTTAGCCTTAGACGTCAATGTGTTAAGCATATAGGAGAAAGTCAGTAAGAAGTTCTGAAACTCAAGCATTTAGGCCCGGATAGAATGGGTCCTCAAGCTTAGAATCATTTGGCCTAACCTTTAATACTCGTCAGCATCTTTGAATCCGGGTCGTACTAAAGGCAGGTAGAACGAACACACGGCACCTGTCCCAATGACTGGTACACTGACGGTGGCTTATTGGTTCCTTCCTCCCTTCCATCCTCAAGTCTTACTTTCCTTGACGCCTTAGTTTACTTGATGCCCGATTCATTCCTCCCTATATTCAATCTCTCGAGCCATATTCTAGAGTCAGGTTTTACATTACTTGCCTTTCCTTACTTTCTTTACTTCACTAGCCTTACTGGACATACCATACATACTGGACTGACTGGGCTTAGCAACTAGTTATGTCCCTATTGGACAAATCTCCCCTACACCGTAACCGTAACCGGATTACATTCATTCAAGTTGGCAATCCCCTGATCTTTGCTTCCGGTGTGCGATCCGAATTGACATATAATGACCGTAGTTAGCAGGCAATGGCCAAGGTCAGTGCATCTCGAACTAGTGGGTCACTATATCTAAACTATCTAATACAACTATGGAATGCGCTTTGAATTGCACTTCTGCTCGTAACCACTACGAACCGGAAAGGAAGGAAGCTGCTTTAGAGGAGGGATGCCGTCAAAGGGGTATGCCGGATTTGGGCTTTGCTAAAGATACCGGTTCAATATGTCATTTCCGAAACCGAGGACCAGGAGGACAGCTCAAGCACCAAAGGCAAAGGTATCGCTCGTAAAAGGAGCTCGCATCGTAGTACTCGCTCTATAGGTTCAATGCAGCGTGTAAATACCTCTATCCCTAGGGAAGGGGGCGTGCCGTTCCCAATGGTTGAATTGCTTCTTGTCTGCTTTGCCGAGGATTTTAGCTACCCGATCCCCTAAGCTAATGTAGTTCCCACCTACTAGATACCGTTTACGGCTATATCCGTGTAGGAAGCCGAGGAAAGAGATAATTGATAGTTGCCAAAACCACGTAAAAGAAATGAGATTGAACATATTTCAATTCAACAAATTCTGATTGTTTCATTATCAAATGCAAGGGATGTGGGACCAGGTTCTATTATTGGAGTTAAGCGGTGTAGGAGCCGTGCCGTTCCTGTGTATTAGCTCGTTGTTAGCAGCCCCGAAGGGCGTAAAGGGGGTAAAAGAAGAGAAATATTTCTCGGAAGCTGCTCTTCGCCTGTGGGAACTTGCTCTTTTCTTTTGTTTGAAAATGCAACCTATGCGGAAAAAAAAAATAAAAAACCAAAAAGTCAAGAGGTGGATCAGTTGATCCTTTTCTCGATTGAATGCGCTTTCTATCTATCTATACCGGTACCAGGAAAAGCAGTTGAGCACCAATCAATTCCTGTTTCAAGTCAGTACGAATGTGATACGAAAAATCCTCTTCCATTCTTTCCAATGACTTTGTTCGCTACTGCTTCGGCGTCCATCTCATACATAAGTTCTCTGACCACCTCCATATTCCACGGCCTGGTTGCAGCATGGATAAGATCCGACACAAACATAGGTGGATCATTGGACCGCGGGCACAACGGCGTCATTTTAAAGTGCCTCGGGATCCAGTTTTACGTCCAGATCCTAGTGTCGCTCCCCGTACCAATCCTCCGAATTCAACCTTGCTTCATAACATCACGCCCTTCACATATTCCTCCCCAAATCTGCGATGGTCGGTTTCCTAACTATGCTCTTAGGAACTCTTCATCAGGGAAATACATTTCGCACCCTTGCGCTCAAACTTTCTGGTTCTTGCAGCATTCTCCACGCTTGTCCTTCAACGAAGCACTGTTCACCCTAGGCTCACATTCTGGCACTTCTTCAAATCAATAACCTAGGTACCTCCGCTGGCCGGTGGATTTGACTCAGTTGGTAGCCAGATCATCTGTTACTTGTGCATTTGGGCATTCTAGGCGAGATTTACTAAACCAATAGGTTTATCCATAGTTCATGTACATATACATATTCAAAAAGGGGGAGACCTACGAGAACTTCCATAGTTTAGTGAATCAGGCGTGGACAAATAAAAACAAGTGCACTACAATGCATGACTTGCATGCGAAGATGTCCTCCCTGTCATCGGATATTACCGGATAGAATTCTGAGGTCTTCGGTCAAGTAAGACGTGAGACTCGTGACCTCCTGTCAGAATTGGAGAGGCTCCCTGGAGCTCCGGGGAGAACTGGACCGCAAATATATAAAGGAGTCTCCCTTTCAGCTGATCAAAAAGATTATCAATACGAGGAAGTGGATACCTATTCTTCACGGTTACCTGGAACAGCTTACGAGTTGAAATGCAAAGGCGCTTGTCCTTCTTTTTCACAAACAATACGGGCGTGGAGATCAACTCGGTCGAATTCACCCAGAAGTTCTTGTAACTGCTTCTTAAACTCTTCCATTTCGTTGAGTCCTGAGTCGTGAGCTCGTCATCCCTAAAAATGCCAATCGATCAGAATTTCGACGGATCTCTAGGGTCCAAGGATACGAGATTATGCTGCCTGAAAGACCTGTAAATGCGGTATCTTTGGAGCCAGCCCTGGCTGGGTGATGATACTAAAAGTAGCTAGGAGTCGGCTAAGGTATCGAGAAGCGGTTCCACAACAAACATCTGCCTCGTAGCTTGGGGAGGTAGGATCCGTCACTAAAGCACCCATGCATTTTAAGGTCGATTGGATCCTGTCGGAAGGTCCTTCCAGTCAAGTTAATTAAAACTCCCCCTGGGGCGGCTAGGGCAATTCCTCCGGCGGAGTCTCGTCACTGGATAATACCACATCTTTATTTATAGTGGGTTAGGTCAAATCTTAGCTATACCAAGCTAAGGGAAAGGAAGAAAGCAGGTGTTGAGAAATGAGAAGTGGGGTGGGCTGGCTATCTATATTATATCCCCTACAGGAATCGAACCCGTGTTTTCGACATGAAAAACCGACGTCCTAACCTCTGGACGAAGGGGACTTTTTAAAAGCAGCTGAAAGGCTGCTTCCTTTCTATACGCTAATTCTTGCTTTGAAGAGATGTTCCAGACAAGGCATTCTTAAGTCCCACCTCACCTATATCCAACTTGAGGTATTCCATTGTTTATAGTATAATAAGCAGGTTTAAGCCATGGGTTCGCTTCATTGTTTCTTCCTATTTTGAGGTAGAGCATGACGTGGGACCACCGATCTCCTGGGGTCTGTATGCTTGCAGAAATAGCTGCCCTTCATCATACCCGTCTTAGCCGGACAGGGAAACTAGTATTACTTACGCCTTTGTTTCAAATTCCATTGCAAATTCATGGAATTCAGTAGCAACTACACCACTCCTCAATCAAAGAGAGAAGAGATCTTAAATGGCTACAACTATTACTACAGCAAGATCATATCTTCGGAGGGCTACGCAGACATAGAAAAAGGGCTTCACTACGATGGTCCCGGAATCAATTACTCAGTTCACTACTGAGGACCATAATAGCCCGGCAAAGAAGATGAAGACAGAAGCTAGGGGACGAGAATTCGAACCTTCAATAGCTCTATTTCACTGGCCTTTTTCTGAGTGGAAGATTGCCCCTTTTAGTGATCCGAACACGGTATGTTGCCTTTCTTGCTTCTCGTTCGCCCCCATTTACTGCCCATAGCATCGAAGAAAAAATCCTGGATCCCCTATAAATAATAGTGGTTTAGTGGCTTCGCCCAAAGAAAAGCATCCTGATTTCTCTCATTGTCGAAGCTTTTGCGCTACTATCTTGAGGGCCCCTAATCCTAGCAGAAATGGTCAATGAATTTGCTTTTCCTCTTGGAATTGATGACAGTGAATGCCCATATAGAAGTTCCGCCCCAAACACCTCTACTAAATAGGTATCCTCAAAGGCCTTCTCGTGACCTTAATGGGTCTAGATATGCGGTCCCGTACTCTTCAGAAACAAGAACTTCCAGGGCTGTCCCCGAACGAAGGATTGATCTTTATCCTAGCCTAACGATAGTAGTTGATTTTCCTAAGCCTTTAGGCGATTCCAGAAATGCCGTAAAAAGAGCAACAGCACCAGATGAGCTTTTTTCTTTTACTCCTATTTACTTCCTTATTTATGCTTCAGGATACAACGGTTGGTACACCAGTTCCAGGCAAAACCTCCCCTTTTAGTGTTCTTTTGCTTGAGACTTTCTTTATAGTTATGCTCGCCTGCGTAAAAACCAATCATTTTCTTTTCGTTCAAAAGCCAGCCAACTAAGTTGGTTACTGATTCACTGAGGTGATTTCATTCTCTTTTTATTCCAGCAATGCCCGAGAGACCCTATTTGAAAGCAGTTTCGAGGTCGGTTGTCCCAATGAGTTGGACCCATGCCTTGTTGAAGGTTCTTCTGCCACTGCTTTTTGATCTTGTTTATCAACCCAAATTCCTGCGCTCAGATGTGGGACACAAACCCGCTGTCTTGACTTTGTCATTTTCTTGAATGTGAATGCCAGAGGAGAAAGTTGATGTGCTCTTCGCCTATGCCCTGGGCTCAATGTTCTCAAAAGGATACCCAATTTTTTTTCTATTTACTAAGCAGATCTCCACAAAGCTAGGAATGGGTTGCGTGATCCACTCTCTTCGGCCACTCTAAAGAAAAGGAGTGCTCGCACACTAGGGAATGACCCAAAGGAATGACCCAGGCGCATCTGGAAAACGAGTAAAAGGAGTCTTCAATTCCTGCGAATTTTCCCAGGTAGCCATCCCCAGTCTAGTGGGTCCCACGGGCCCTGTACTCACCATCCCTTTGTCTATATCTTGTTTCAACCCTGTTTCAAATAGTAGGTCTTCTTCCTCGAATTGCAACTTCGGGATCGAAGAAAGTGTAAAACAGATTCGTTGGCTAGATTGAGGTTCCCTTGGGTCATCAACTTCAAGAAGAAAGTGTGTGGGAAATTACCTGTCCTCAGAGACAGCTAGCATTGATCAAAATATCATTCACCGGATTGATATTGCTTTCCACCAGACTTTGATTGATTGTATTGCTCACACCTGGATCCATAAGAATGGTAGCCCCTACACTAGTAAAACTAGACCCATGCTCTCTGCCAGTCCTTGGATTCGTGCTCTTTTCGTAGTCCACAGGCTCATGCTCTTCATCCTCTCGTCGAGATTTTTAACAAGAAGGAAAGAACTAGCCGAGCTAAGGCGAAAGGTATCTGTCTCATACGGGGTTCACTTTGAAAGGAAAGTCGCTTAAGAAGAAAAAGCATTGAATGGCACTAGTAGTGTCTACGCCCACAGGGTCTAAAGATTACGGACCGACCAAGCTCCTGCTGTTTCGAAGGAAATCCTCAATTTTATGATCAGAGCAAACTCGTATTGAGATCGTTCGTAAATGCAATCATCAGTGAAGGAAACGCTATGCCAGGGTCAGGCTGAACTAAGTCAGTCGCCTCAAAGAGTCGATTCGCATTCTTCAAGTAGAGCCCTTGATCTGGTATCAGCATTCGATGCCCAGGTCTATTTTTCGAAAACTTCTATGGGGCTTGATCTTTTCTTCACGCTTCAGGAACAGCCAACTCTTGCTTTTTCTTTTACTGGATCGAACCGACTCCGGACGAAACCCGAAGGGCGAGCCGCATTCCCGTTTGCTTTTCACTCTATTCATTTGATACCTCTATAAGCGGTTGTCTTCCGTAATTCCTCCTCCCGTATCCAATGAGAGAATCCAGTTTATTCGTCTCCTGTTGTTAGCGACCTTATGAAAAAAGCCTGTGTTACCGTCTCCTTTCTTAAGCCAATTCACTCTAGCTCTCTTCCTCCCTTTTCTTTTCCAACCTGCTCCTCGTGGCAATCAAGTCCTCCTTTTTCATTAAAGAAGCAAATAAATGACTTCAGGGCGGCGTGGTTGTGTGTTGATTTGATTTTGAACACATACTTGAATTGCTCCTTGCTACCTAATAAGAGTGCAAAAGAAAGGAAGGCCCTATTCTGGTCAAAAGTACTCTTTATGCTCACGAGCAGTCCTATGAGGATCCCCCCAGGTTCTAACTATGATTCACTAGGGCGAAGATCTAATAGAATCTGGTTCCTGTTTTCCTTTTCTATCGGGCCATAGATCACCTTCCTTTTTTCCATTTTGTTTGACTTGATCAGGCAACATTTCTTTCTGCTTTGACCCAATTGATGACTTTGTCAAACTCCGTAGGTAGGGAGGAGTGGTCTTTCAGGATCGGTCCTTGTGTTTCACTACTGTACACGGATGGGATGGACCTCCTCTTTTTTATGCATCTTTTGATTTCGCTTTTTCGATACCTCATTCACTTCAAGGGCACCCCATTGCAACTAATGAATAATGAATTAGCTGTCTTCTATCTGGGCCGACACCGGGATTCACCACAACCCTTTGTTATATTTTGGAAGTCAATCCGTAGTCATGAGTTCTGATTAAAGAAAGCAAGCCATACATACATCAGTGGGCTGAGAAGCAAACATTCGCTGCGCCCCTCGCATTCAAGCTCTTGCTTTGTCCTGCGGCCTGCCCTCTAAGCAAAAGCAAGATCTAGACAAGAGTGAAAAGCAGTCAGAATATTAATAATCTAAAAAGGCCTTCCTTGGTTGTGTAGCTAATCCCCCTCCTTGACAAGAACAGAATTTTTGCATCTTCAAACTGGTTATGGGTGATACCCTCATTCCCCATTAACTCACTAGAAAGCCCTTTGAATAAGCCTCAGGAACACCCATTCCTTTCGGATCAGGGGGTGGTTGTTTTAACTACTCGTTCGGGGAACATTAGACAAAGTTACTTATTTGATAAAGTAAATGAACCTGAAATAGGACCTATGTGATAGTTTGCAGCATGAGCATGTAAATGCTGGTTATGGTATCAGATCTGAGGACCAAGAATTTCAAAAGGATAGTATTAGACTCAATAAGAAGCTTTCAAAACATCACTTCTCATATTTGGTCTGTGGGCTACCACGCTTAAGCTTTCTTATCTTACTCTTTCCACTAACGTTAGGACTTAGGCGAGCTGCTGAATACGAGACACTTCTTTCTCGGCCGTGCGTGGTCTTCCCTCGGGGATGGGAGAATATAGAAGGTGGGTGGGTGGATCTCTATTCTCCATCAGGATAGGGTTGATTTGATTGGCATTCACGCCTTTTAGAAAGAGCCACTCAATGCAATTCTCTTTTAGGCGAAGAGAGTATGCCCAACTGGAGTGGTTTCCGCCTATATTCCAACTAATGTCATCTCCAAGATGGACAAATCTTCTTATCTGCGGATCTATTCCATGCCGGAATTCGACCTGCTATTCATGTGGGTATTTCACTTTCCAGAGTAGGATCAGCGGCTCAAATGTGCCGCAATTCAACAAGTAGCTGGCAAATCCAAATAGGAACTAGCTCAATTCGCAGAGTGACAAGCCTATTATTCGCCTCTGCTCTCGATAAAACTGGCCAGAATCCATTGTTTTTATGACGGGAATTGCTTAAACGATCCCAATCAAACCTTCTCCCAGTGGAAGAACAGATAGCTACTATAGCTACCGGAACGATAGGATATCTTGATTCGTTCGAAATTGGACAGGTCAAGCTATTTCTGGACTGTATGAGTTACGTAAACACCTCAAAGATACTCATTCCAAGAAATTCGATCTTCTAGCCAGGTGGATAAGGATGGAATCTGGTATCCAAGAAGAGGATGAAGGACATTATTCCTTCATCCCGGAGGGCCGGGGAGAGGAGAGATAGCATCACTCTGACTTTGCCGGAAGGAGGAAAATCCAGAGTTGGCTTTGGGAGAAGAGAAGGAAGCTCTCAGGTTTAGTGATTCATACATGTCCTGTCTTTTGTTTCCAGGGTTTCGATTTCCGGTCCAGAGCTAGTCTACTTATTTATTTTATACGGAAACGGAATTTTGCATATTATACGGAATTTGTCATACCAGGTTTTCCTAGAGTTGAGGAATTCTATCCATTCCAGGAAAAGCACTGGTTTGAGAAACTACACTACAGGAAAGTACTAAGGAATAGGAAGCTGCTACTTATACTTCTGATTCTTGTCCAAAGATGCCAGGCCGAGACAAAAACCCAACTAGTGAAATAGAACGGATCTCTCTAATAAACTGGGGTTCTTCTCTTCGGGTTGCTGGTATCCTTATATGGATCCGTCTTGTCTCCTCGTCTCGATAAGCTAGCAAAGTCAGTTCGTTGGATTGGTCTGTCCGGTCTGTCAGTCAGGAAAGCACGTCAAGTCGGTTAATAGCTCTGGTCCGGTTTCTAACTCGGTGAATTGGTATGGTCTGGAGGCCCGGCAATAACAATAGCAGACAGGTCAGTTGTTCAAGTCCGTCTGGTTGATAGGTCAGCTCGGTATAGAATCTTGTCTGGTTTCTGAAGTCGGTAAAGTCCAATCAGTAGAGTGCCAGTTAAGTTCCTCAAGTAAGGATCTTTGATTCCTCCAATTCGGTAGGTAATCATAATAGTCTCGGCTCGGAATGCGAAGATGCTGCTAATCTGTTAAAGGGATCTAGATCGCATTTATTTGATATGCGTCCCTTCTTCAACCCCGGATGTGTACCTGACGCCAGGGAATAACGTAGTTCTAAAGTAGTGACTCGTGTCTTGGAGGTCGTCCCAAATGTTCCTCTTTGCCATTGCCCGCGTCTACTCCTATAACCGAATCGATGGCCTATAGCGCCATACCATAATGAAATTCTTGATCATTTCTTTGTTCGTAACATGGCGTAGTGTATCACTGGGTGCCACAATCCCATTCAATTCTTGTCCATTCAATACCATGGATATATCGATTTCTATTTTCAGAAAGCTCCTATTTCAATTGATATCTCTAGCAAATATATGCGTAGCGTATGTCAAGATAAAGTAAATCAATCCGTATGACGGCAGGGAGCGGAGGCAGCTTCAACTCAAGTGAGGAGCAAGCTTACCTCGGGCGGGTAGATTGATCGGCTCCTTCATATCTCGGGATTTCGCTTAGGCCACCCAGGCCATACCATAGAAAAAAGATCTGGTTTCCTTTCCCTCATCAACCTGCCGCTGCCGTTCTTTTATTTTACGAAAGAATCTTTCCGTCCGTATTGAGCAACTCAAATTCCTAAAAAGCCGTTGGTGCACCCACCCAGTGAGTAACTACTAATGCAGTGAGTAACTACTAATGTTACGAACAAAGAAACTTTCAAAAAGTGGACCCAACAAGCAAAGCAACGGATTGAGCTGCACTGCCTTTCGGCGTTTTAGTTAGGCGCATCCTCTTGCGGGATGAAAATCTGCCATAGCACGCTCCGCGCCTTTGAAGGAACATTTGCTCGATGATGGTCCTATCCTACGCGGGCTTACTAACGATGGCCAAGCACGCAGTCATTCCCGTTCTATTTGATAGGGGAAGCAAGCTAGTCAAAGAAGAAGGAAGCATGGGTATAGGTAAGTCTAGACATATTGACACGGGCGTATACTGAAATAGGCATAAGGCCGCTAATGCTAAGGAGACAGCACCGCTTCTTTGTTCGTAACTAGGACATGTATTGATGCTAGAGGCAGACTCCTGGCACTTATCACTCCTTAGATGAAGCAAGACAAGAGTGAGTCCGCTAAGGGACAAGTATGACTAAAAAAATGATGGCAGATTTTTATGGAAACGATTATATTTGAGTATATTGTATCATTGGGTTTGTCATTGTCGATAGCTATTCTTGTCGCCGTTAGGGCTGGCCGGATGATCCATCACATAAATGCTATTAATGTTGAAACACAAGTAACTGATATATCCAAAGATGTTCTTAAAGAACAAATCATTTATCAATTGGAAATACTCTATAAAGTCTATAGAGATACTACTGAGGGTGTGCACTTACCGGCAGGAGTCAATCTCCAAGAAGTAAGCACACATCTATTTTTTGTAGACGAGAGAGTGAACCTTCTAAACAGTATCTACTGTGATCTTATTGCAAAGGGAACTGGAAGTGAATACTTTGGCCAAGTTATACAATTTCTTCTGGGATAGCTTGTTGTGGGGCTTTCCGAAGGGTCGTTCTGAGAGTGGTCTCTTTTCTTTAAGGTTGTATATATTGTCGGAGAAGGGAGGGATCCAGGCCAGGTCTAAAAGTGCCGAGTTGGGTTTGGGACAAGATCAGGAAATAGTGCATCTTATATAGTGGGTGCCAACTTGATTGCTGCTAAAGAGAAAATAAAATCAATGTTTTGAGTGATACAAAATTTTAAAAATAATTGAGATTATATATGAGAGAATTCCTAACTTTTTTTTGCGGAAGAAAAGAATTGTATTAATTAGATAATAGTGTAGTTACAATCCTCCTGGATATGATCCCGAAGTTCGTCATGAACTGACCCTAGCCAAACCTGAGTCTTATGGTTCAACATCCCAAATCTAGCTAATTCATGGCTAGCCTTATTATACAGTCTAGGAATTTTAACTAATGATACTATGCAAACCAAAGATAAAGCTATTCAAAGATCCTCCACCAGGTGGGCAAGAGGCGAGCCATCACGCTCCATGCTCGTCGCCATATGTACTAGGACTGCACTATCTGTCTCGACGGTGATCCGCGCTTCAGTCATATCGAGAGCAAAGCGAAGCCCTTCCATGCAAGCTTGTAATTCTGCCTTCAGCGCAGAAGAGCACTGACGAAGCTCTGTGCAAGCAGAGAATACAATAGAGCCATAGCTGCGGCGAAGAATCATCCCCGCACCCGCAAGACTACATGCGGTAGAGAATTCTGCACCCCATCCACCATGTGCACAGACCCCATTATATGTTTCCCTTACACAATCTGTTTTGACGTTGCGTGTTTAATATTTTCCAACGAGAGCATATAGCTGCAAATAAAACGTCTTCCGTGATCCTTCAATTGTTGGTAGCTCCTGAGAGATTTACTTACTTGGCCCTAGTTAAAACTTGATTTCCTTTTCTTGGTCCTGAATTTTTTTTCCCTTTTTGACCCTAAATCTTCATTTGATTCCTTATATGGCCCTCCCGTCAACTCTGTTAGCTGTTGCCGTTAACTTTACTTTTCTCGAACTATAATACCCCTGCTTCAATTGGCACCGAAAAAAGAAGACCCAGGCCGGCAGGGGCCGACCCGTCCCTCCCAGTCGCTTCCCCTCTCGACGAAACGGAACTGGTGGTGGCAATAAAAATTACCAGTGGCGATTTGCCCCGCTGTTGTCTCCTTGGCCTGCCAGAGCACAACACACGCAAGCGCGATGCGTCCTCCCGTCGGTGCCTCACCGTGATGCTGGAGGTGGCCGCACCATTCACCGGCCAGCCGGCGAACTTGATCTACCTTGTCACCTCAGGGGATCTGGAAACTATCCGCGAATCGAGATTCAGAAAGTACACACACTCACAACTTGTATTAATTTCTTGGCAAAACAAAACAAAAGAACAGTACAGTGTCGACAGTCAACCCAGTTTGCAAGTGTTACTCGTACACTTTAAATTGTTCCTGTGACCAGATGTTTCGGTTCTCTAATTTAGTCCAATAAACTTGACCAAATATATCATGACACTGCTACTATTTTGGTCACATATTGCACCAAGGGAAAAATCATCATCCTAGGTACCTAGTTAACACCGTTGGTGCTCAAATTGCACTAGAGGGTCATATAAGGAATTAAACGAAGATTTGATGTCAAAAAGAGAAGAATTTTTTCCAAGACCAAAAAAGGAATTTGAATTTTAACTAGGGCCAAATAAGGAGTTCTCTTATTATATATAGTCATAATCATAACATTATTAACATACATTCAACATGCCTCAGGATGCAGGCGGAGGCGGCGTCCGCCTGTCCGCTCGGGCCGCGCCGCTTAAAAGGCCTAAACGGCTAGGTGGACGGGCCGCTGAAATTAGGCGGACCTAGCGGAAAGCGTCCACGGGCCGTGTCCGTCTCGCCTCGCAGAGTCGTAGGCCTCGCGCATCGCCGCCGCCAGCGCCCGCGCTCGGCCGACGTCCAGCTCGCCGCCCATCGCTGCCTAGACCCATCAACGCGCAAGTATTCCGCCGCCCAACTCCAAGGTCGTCCCCGCCCAGACCCATCGACGGGTATACCCGGCAGTGCCGCCTCGGCTCGGCCGCCGCCCAACTCCCCGGCCGTTCCTGCCAAGATCAATCGATGGAGGAGGAAAAGAAGCCGCCACAGGAGGGGGACAAGAAGGTAGGCGAGGGCGTCCACTCTAATCCAGAGGACAACAAGGAGCAGGTCTGTTCCTTCTCCAAGATTACCAAGAACATGTCTAGCTAGTTTATCATTCCTTCTCCGATTGTACCGTCTTCTCTGTAAAAATGGAATACATTTAGAAACTAAATCTTCTTGTTATTCTCACCTGATACCACCAAAAAGAAGGAACAAAGGTTCTGTGGCCTTGTAGAGTACACGGAAAAAGGACACGAGTCAGTCCATTGTTAATCCTTGTCTTGAGTAATCAATCTATAAAAGCTCTGTCTTTATAGTTCAGAAAAGAAAGAGAGAAACAGTTTATAGTGTCCCATTCTTTTTTCTAAAGTCCACCTCCCAGCAGTAAATCATCAGTTGTGAGTTTTAATACATGTTCTTGTGGGTACTGTTATTGTGTATGTTTGATTTAAGAAACGCTAGCTAATAAGTCAAGCATGAATGGGTGACTGATTTTATCTGTAATCCCTTTTGTACTAATTTATGTACTCGTCTATTTAATAAAATTCATGTTAATATTATTACAGATTATCTCCACTTGGAAACACATTAGATGGGCAACAACTGCAGCAGTTGGGTGGTTATTCTAGCAAGAAACTGTAATTATTTAGTCTCCACGAGAACACTAGTAGATGTTCTTTTGGTTATTCTAGCAAGAAACCGTTGTAGCAGTGTTGTGCATGTGGTCATTTTATTCCATGGAGTCACGCACTTATGCTATTGTTTAGCCATGGAGTAGACCTGTACTTGAGCTCTGTCCATTGAGTAACTTAACTTGAGAACCCAGATTTAGTGACACATGTTGTCATTACTTTTATTATGCTTACTTTCGAATTGCTTTTTGGGTGAACCCAGATGATACTTTTGAAAACCAACTGGCATGATGGAGGCTATAGTGCTGAAATTGCTGGATGGCGAGGTCGAGCTTGCCAGGGCCCCTACTTCCCCTTCGCCGTCGACGGCGAGCTTTGCATTGGGCCACAACGCCCAATTGTGGTTGCGATTATTGGGGGTTGTGTTAGGATTTTACTGACAGGAGCAACCTCGCCCGTCTTGACAAGCTTGCTGACACTCCCCCAAAGACTCCGCCGACAGGCTTGACATTAACAATACCACTAACAAAACTAGTACCACTACTATGATATGATATCTATCTATGATACGTGCTATGATATGGTATCTACCTATGATACTTTAACCACCTCTTTCTTCATTAATTATGACGCCACATCAGATTTTTGCCAAGTTGGCATGCATGATACACCTTATGATACTAGCACTAGGACCAGCCTTAGAGCAAGAGCAATAGTAGAGCCTGCTACTGGCTATAAGCCATGTCCATGTCATCTAGAGTCAATTTAGTACTCCTTCCGTCACGGTTTGGAGTGCGTTTTAGAAACATTGTTGGAAACTAGGTGGGTGCTGATTGGGGCCAGATTTGTGCCAAAAATATGTGTCATTAATTATTTGGCGTCATATTAAACGTAATTACTCAATGGAAACGACAAGTTTAGACGAGTGTATTGGTGAAGTTGCATGCAAAAATTAATTCTTCGGCTGCATGAAGTAGGAAGTGAGGAGGAAAAATGGGGCATTAATTCTATAATTAAGTCTAACGCGCCTAGGAGAAAAGGAGTTTTAGAAACGCATGGCTTTTGTAAGACGTCCTCCAAACCGTGACGAAGGGAGTAACCAACATATACAATAGTTAGAGATAAAATTATACTATTTTATTAATGTATGACCCACTTTATACTCTCATATGTTGCATAGGAGCATGTGTTACAGCTGGCTATTAACTAAGAGCCAACTCCTCTTCTCTCTCATCCAACTAAGAGCAAGTACAATATGTTCACATCAGCTGGCTATAAGATATTAAATAGTATATTTGTGTTGAGTTGGAGGAGAGAGAAGAGGAGAAAGAAGGGGAGTGGGCTCTCATGCAAGAGTCAACTCTAGCACGCGCTCATATGCGCTTTATGAGACTGAATAGTGCGCCAACTATTGGTAAACTAATATATTATTTAGTTTATTATTGTACTCTCTCTGTTTGGGATTATAGGTCCTACGCGCATATCTAGGTTATTAATTTGACTAACAAAACATAACTTATATATCACAAAAATTATATCATTAGAAAATATAACCTCTAAAGTCTCTAAAGTTTCTAATAGTATAATTTTTATGCTATATTATTTATGTTTTGTTGTCCAAATTGGCAACCTAGTTATCCGCGCGGGACTTATAATCCCAAGCGGAGAGAGTACATGTTGGCTACTAGTTGACTATAGATGAAATAGCACTATCTTATAGCTAAGGATGGCAATGAGCCGGATATGGACAGAGTAGAATAATACCATACCTAAGGGTATAAATCTTTACCCATGCCCATACCCGACATGTACCCGTACCCATTGGATACCCGACGGGTAGATCCAATAGTACACACGTTATTCACTATTTTACGTTAATTAATATCATATTTGACAAAAAAAATAAGTATCTCTACTCAATAATAGGTAGACGAGCATATGACAATTATCAAAGTTTAGAAGTCGTAATCTCATACTTGCCCCTAAGCTACTCGGCCGCATAGGTTGAAACTCTACATGTAAGTTTTACAAGTCAGTCTAAATAGGAAGGGTATGAGTATATCCACGAGTATAATCCTATACCTGTGCCAGTACCCGTGACTTAACGGACAGGGTATGGGTATTACCCATGGATATAAAAGTATGCTCATACCCTATCCATGTGGGTACAGTACCCGCGGGTACCCGTACCCGTGGATAAAATTGTCATCCTTACTTATAGCCAGCAGTTGGCTATATAATTGTTCTTGCTCTAAGCATAAATATAGTTTAAGTCTTATAGCCTGCTGACTGGATGTTATTGTATTTGCTCTTAAGACTAATAATCCCAAAAAAGATAGTACTAGCTGCGTTTTTGGACGCTTGTTTTTTTTTTAAACAGAGCTTTTGGATGCTTGTTAGAGATGCTCTAGTCAGCCACTTTGCTCTTTGAGAGAGATCCGGCCGCACAAGCATGATCTTTCTGCTGTTATTGTTGTTGTTATTGTTTTTTTTTTACATGAAACAGCGCTTTATTGATTAAAACATATCAATACACATGGATCCCCGGATAAACTCCGGAACCGAATGGAAAACACAACTAGAAAAAATAGTCTCACACGATCTAGCTAGCAGATGCGCTGCCTCATTTAGAGATCTCTTCACATGGATGAAAGAAGCCGACGTGAAGTTCCTGGCCATGGCCTTGATGCCATCAACCACAGTACCCACAGATGATCTGTCCAAGTCAGACGAATTGAGCCGCTGAACGAGAGAGAGACAGTCCGTGAGAAATATAGCTTTGTCAACACCTTCATCCTGAGCAAATCTGACCGCTCGACGAAGAGCTAAGGCTTCAGCGAATTCAGGGGATGCCAGGCCAGGAAGTTCTTGCCGACACGCCGCGACAAAGCCCCCATCATGAGACCGAATAAGAACCCCTGCCCCCATCTTACCATCAGCTTGAAAGATTGCTGCATCGGCGTTGATAATAAAGGAACCCGGTGGCGGTGGAAACCGTTGAGGAGCAGTGACATTGGAATCACACCTTTGGACCGAATCCTGCTTGAGGAAATGCACTCTAATCAAGTCAATATAAGCAAAAATCTTTCCGCATGTGCGAAGCGGATTAGGAATTTCCTCTGCGTTCCTGACATTGTTCCGAGCCTCCCAGATGTGCCAAAAACAAACAGCAAGGGTCGTAGCTTGTAGACCACTAGAACGCTCTAGGAAGTCAAAAATCCATTGCCGGTGAGAGACAAAATTCTTACGGTCGAGCCGTACTGTAATTTTTTGCTTCACTTCCCTCCACACTGTAGCCGCAAACTGACAGGTTAACAGTGCATGTTCAATACTCTCCTCCCGTCCACAGAAAATACACAAACCTGATGCAGGAACTTGCCTCTTGTTCAGCTGAACACCGCTCGGCAGGCAATTGTGAGCAAAACGCCATACATGTATTTTCATTTTGCCTGGCGCCTTAATACTCCAAATAGCCTTCCATTGTTTCTCACTCGTTTCCATTGTTGTTATTGTTATTGTTGAGAGAAGAGGTCAGGATCATGATCGTGGTTTGATCGAGATGGCACAACAAAAAGGTTCAAGCGTCTCCTATCGAAAGAGGTATTAGTCTCTGACATGTGGGCGTAGGCTCTTGATGGAGAACCCACCAGCCAGAGTCCCGGTCACGAGATCATCTCCTCTCGCCGGATCTCGGTCGTCCTTCGCATCGTCTTTGTCATCGCCGAGACCTTTGCAAATAAAAAATGGCCATCGGTTTTCAAACTTTTGCCAGGTCCGGTCCGGGGAACAACATTCGCATCGTTCTCCGTGACAGAGCAGCCACGTTCCCCGCGACCTCGGGAATCTCGCGCCGCCTAAGGCTGGTCCGGCCGGGCTGCCACGATGGAGGCCGAGCTCCGTGCCCGCGCCGCCTCCCCGCCAGCCAAGGAGAAGGAGACGCCGCCGCCCTCCCCGGCCGCCGCGTCACCCGCGGAGGACGCCTCGCTCCTCCCGGGCGACGGGGTCGTGCGGCGGCGCGCGATGAGAGAGCGGCTCGCCCAGCGCACCGTCTCCTTCCGCCGGGACGTCGGCCACGCGGCCGCCGAGACCTTCCTCCTCACCCGGCTCGCGTTCACCCTCCTCCGCTACCTCGGGTACCCCCACCGCTTCCATTTCCCGGCTTGCTACTTGAGCTTTTATTACTAGTTCTCTTACTACTACCAATTCCACTTGGTGATCTGTACTATCTGCTTGTGCTCTGGCTATCATTCCATAGCATATTTATTGTGGCTTTATTTCTGAGCGTTTGTGTATCATAACATATATCAGCATTTAAGCTAACTGAACTCCACTGAGATCTGATGCTAAAGCTCGAAAATATTTGATATGGTGCTTCAGTGAATTTGATAGCAGGAAAGCTGCCATACATAATAACCATAGTGAAGCGGTTTAGACTTCAGAAGAGAGGCGTAGTGGTTTCCGTACCTTAAGTTAAGTCGGAAACAAGTTTAGCTAGTGGATTCCCTCACAATGCGTTGAACTCTGCCTCCATTTTCCTTTTTTTTTCGTGGTGAACTTGTGCTGTCCGTTATGCAATTAATGGGAAATGGGGTGATCCCGGTTCGAGAAAAAAAAGGGAGGTGGAAGGGGAAAACGAAAACAAGTCAAAAAGTCTCGATCGTAGGGGGCAGTTGAGTTTGTTCCAATAACTTGTCTGATTTGCGCAGGATAGGCTACAAATGGATCCGTCAGTTCCTAGCCCTCTGTTGCTATGCTCTATTGCTCATGCCTGGTTTTATTCAAGGTTGGTGTTTTTAGACCACTTCATTTGTTATTCATACTTGATTTCCCTTGATGAGATATAGTATATCTCACACAGTAGGCTTGACCTTTTGTTACTGCCTTCCTCCAGTTCTGTATTATTACTTCTTCTCAAACCAAGTTCATAGGAGTGTTGTATACGGAGAACAGCCAAGAAACAGGTAGTTTGTTCATTTTCTACAAGTTTACTACCATGAAACTAATATCTGTATTCAGTAAACCTATTTCTTTATATTCGTAAGTTAGTGCAGTTATTGATATCTGTACCCTGGTATTTATTTCTGCAGATTGGATTTCTATATACCAGCTGGCTCAACAGGGTTGAAGCCAGTCGTGGTATTCGTCACTGGTGGAGCATGGACCATAGGGTGAGTACAAGTATGTACTATCTTGGACCTCAAGTTCTTTTCTCTCTCTTTACCATTCTAGAGCCCCAGTAAGTTTAAGATTTTATCTCGACTTCATGTGAAGCGAATTATATATATCAGGTACAAAGGATGGGGTGCCCTTTTAGGTAGACGATTGGCAGAAAGGGGCATCTTAGTTGCATGCCTTGATTACAGGTACTCAGAGTAAATTCCAAATATGTAAAGCATCAAGCTTCTTATATCACACTCATGGAGCATCACAAGGGTTTGTTTGCAGAAACTTTCCTCAGGGGACTATTGGTGACATGGTAGAAGATGTATCTCAAGGAATCTCATTTGTCTGCAACAATATAGCTAGATATGGAGGTGACCCTGAAAGGTTGATAGCTTATACCTGATCTAAATTTAAAGGTTGGCTATTGCAATATTGATGTCGTTCCTTCCCATGTGTGAACTGCACATGCACACATATGATAAATATGCATGCTTTAGGAATCCATTAGTGTGGAAGGTGAGGTAGAATGTGTTTGAAGACAATGGTTCATTTGGGTATATATTTTTTGTAGGACTATAATGGTGCAACTTCAACAAGAACATATGTTTCAATTCCAAAAGATAATTTGATGCACTATATCCTAAATTTGTAAATGAATCACAAAGTACTATCCTGAAATGACATATATACATAGTCATTTATTCTTATATGTTCTACGTACGCCGTGCTAACAGGATTTATCTTGTTGGACAATCTGCTGGTGCGCATATTGCTGCATGTACTCTCGTAAAGCGGGCTATTAAAGAATGTGGTGAAGGAGATACTTCCAATTGGAGTGTTGGGCAACTAAAAGCTTTTTTCGGTATTTCTGGCGGGTAAGCATATGACTAGCACAAATTTGCAGACGCTCCCTTTTCTGTGAAAATTTGCACAATTGTGAGCCGCTACTTTTGGATCCCTGTACTTCCTTTTCCAACATTTAATTGCAGGACTCATCACATTTGTAGGAGCATCACTACTGATTCACATACATAAGAATGTCTCAGAATAGGTATATTGGCCGTAACATGTGACTTTGATTTCTGCAGTTATAATCTTCTCAACTTGGTTGATCATTTCCATAGGCGTGGTCTGTACCGATCTCTCTTTCTCAGGTATTTATCTTTGACCGGTAGTATTTATTCATGTTTCGGCACCAACTCCTATTTTCCCTTAAAAAAACACCTGACAATTTTTCCCCTCTACTGTCAAACACTCAAACTATAACAACATTGCAACCATATGTTTCAGCATTATGGAAGGTGAGGAGTCATTGAGGAAATTTTCTCCACAAGTGTTGGTTAAGGATGTAGCTGTTAGATCTGTAGTTTCTCTGTTGCCTCATATCATCCTTTTCCATGGGACAAGCGACTGTTCAATACCGCATGCTGAAAGGTGGGTTAAAGTGAGACAGTTGACCTCATTGGATTTTCCAAGTTGCTCCCTTCATGAGACTTTACCTGTATTCTGGATATTGGTATGAATTGACTCAATTGAAAATTGCAGTGAAGTTTTCCTTGACACTTTACAACAGCGTGGTGCTAAAGTGGATCTGTTCTTATATCAAGGAAAGACACATACTGATTTATTTCTTCAGGTAATCATTGTGAGCTGTGTCACTGATGCTATTCGGAAGGATTTCTTTGTTTAGACATTTTGACCTTAGTAAATATTTTGGAGTGCTTTATTTTCTCCCTTTTAAAATAGGAAGTACATGATTTTCTGGTTTCCATGGGAAGAAATATATCTGGTGCTCAGTTTTGACCTCTTAGTATAGCCCTTGCTTTGTTGTTTCTTGCGCTGGATTGCTCTTAAATCACTAAGCATTATGTTGGCTTAGTATAGCAAAGTGATTTCCACAGGACAAAACTGTCGTTTTTCTGTTTCTAGAGAGTAATTCTTCGTGCCATTTCTATGTAGCTTGAGTCTTATTACTGTTCTAACATTATTTTATTACCTCTGTACTCAGCGGTTTGAAATTTGAATAGTCGTTTCTCATGTCTGATCCCTTTTTATGTGGTAAATATTGCGTAAAAAGGATCCTCTTCGGGGCGGTAGAGACAAGATGCTGGAAGAGATTGTTGCCATGATACACAAGGACGACCCAAAGGAGTCAACCCAGGCCCTCGCTGTGCCCGTCGCACGGCGTCTTGTTCCTGAATTCATGCTGAAGCTCGCTGGGAGGGTAAGCCCTTTCTGAAGATGCCGGAGGATGACAGGTGTGCCGCAGCAAATCCAAGGGTGGAGACAAGTCCATGTAGTGTGTGCAAAGATGTGTACATTAGTTGAGTTCAGAATTCTTTCCTGTTCCTATGGAAATTGAAACGTTATGTTAGATAGACCTTGCCACAGACGGCCGTCACTGTTGTATGTTTGTATTGTGTCTCGATGTACGGTAGCTCATTATGCTCTTGAGATCGAAACATGGTTGCTGGTTGGTTATGGAAATATTTCTAGCTCACAAAATTATGAACACAAAGTAGTGATTTGTATTAGTCACTCAGGCTGGGGGCTGTTTTTTTTAACAAAGCTAGATATATTAACATCAAAGATAATGGTACATCTCTCAACAGTAGAACAAGATAGTTGCCTAGCAGTACAACACAAGGAGACGATCTAAACTATCGAACCATACGGCATTTGTTCATCCATCGATAACAGACTCAAAATGTTGCATCTGCAGTGCTGTTTCTAAGTTGGTTTTTACATCAGAAAGCACATGACTGCGCAAATATTTTTGAGTAACTTCAGATGTAGAAGTGTGGTACTGTGTATACTTGTAAACATGAAGTAACACATTATTTTCATTAGATGAAGAATATGCGCCTTGGATGGTCAACTTAGAAATACGAAATGTTTGGTCCCCTTAAAAATAAAACATAGGTTTCAGTTAACTGTTACTTTACCCCAACCATGAAAGAAAACATAACTCGACACCAAACTGAGTAGATGCAGAGCAGTAAAGTTTCTTGATCTATTAATGTCTCTCGAGAGGAAAACATGACAATGTTCAGATTGAGGCTCTGTTGGTTACAATCATGCATAGAGGATAGGTCCCATAGGAAAATAAAGACCCCGCTGCATTCCTCTATTAACTAAACTCAAGTTTACATCTGATCTTGAGTGTAAAAAAATACAATTATACACGCAGGGCCACCTCCTGCATATGCACGGCAGGAACATGCACTCACATAAGGGCTAAAACATCTCCAACTTGCAGTGCAGTGTTCCGTGTTCCTAAGACGTATTATCAGCATCTGGTGTACCTGACAGAACTGCAGTGCCGACGTCCATTTCGCCGTCCTTATTGTTGTTGCTATACTAGGGGTCCATCTTGGAGATCTTTTCAGACAGTTCATCGATGGCCTCTTCTGTTTCCTCAGAGATTTCTTCATCATACTGAAGAATAATAGAACAAAGAATGGAAATGGAGTCACGGCTTGAGCTCTAAAGCAAAACAAAAATTTCGATTGTGATCGTGCAAAGATATGGCTTCCCTAATTGCAACAATCAATTTCTCCCCAAAAAAATGCAATAATCAATGGAGAATTCAGGTAGTACAGCATTAGTACCTCTGGCTTTTTATTCGGATTGACAACGACACATTTGGAAGCACTAATGCTCGCGCTCTTCTGGTAGCTTCGGGGACTCACACCATTCTGGCCACCGGATGGATGCTGCTGCCCTGGGCCTTGTGGCTTTGGAGGGCTTTCAGTAGCATGGACATCAGGATCTGCACCAATCTCCTGATCACTCGCATGTTGTTCATTATTACCATCATTTGATGCACCTACTCTCTGCCTGTTCACGCGAGTCAATGCAGAACTTAGCACACACGAATGAGACCGAAGTACTAACAAGCTTGGCACTTCTAATTCTGACAGTCGGGGTATATACCTTGGTAAGGAGGCATGCTTTCTTTGCAGTGGAGAACCTCGTTCCCCTTTGCTGTAATGCTCCTCTAGGTGTGCAAATTGTCGCTTAAAGCGATCAACCCCACTGCAGCATCAAAACAGCCATATAAAGATATGATAATTACATATTTCATCAAGTACAGTAACTTCTTGCATCAAAATTAAACAAGTATGCATTGCACCTTGGATAGAGGAAGCTAAGCTGTTCTCCACCTTTCATGTACTCCTGTAGCATCTGTGGATGATACTCCAAGATCTGTTTGCATTCATGAAATAATTAACTTCTCAAGCGATAAATATATTATGAACAAAAAACAGGAAACGGGATATGCCACTCTACCTCTCGGTAAATTAATTCTCTAACATCATCTTTTGTCACCTTTCGTCTCTCAAACTCAAACTCAAGTTTCGAAATCGGATTTCTTGCAGGCTCACGTTCCACATTAGCAAGAGTTGCAAAATATGGATCGGCCAAAGCCTGAAGAATTAAGAAGAAAACAAAATTATAGCATAATAACACATGTATATGTGTTGTGAAATTGTTAAAACAAATGTAAAAGAGAATACTATTGTGTTTACCTCTTCAGCTGAAGGGCGGTCTTTAGGATCAAATGCAAGTAAACGCCCTAGCAGGCGAACCGCCAACGGATCAGCATTAGGAAATTTCTGAGTCAAGGGGACAGGATTTTTTTTCCGCATGCAACTTAAGTATCTCCTGGCCTTCTCATTTCGAATCTGCAAAGGTCATATGCAGCAAGTGATTACTCCTGTAAACCTAATGTACCATTCCAAAATATGCAGACAAAAAACTAACATAAATCACAAAATATATAACTAGATGGGCTCTGGGGGAATCGCTCTACTGGCTTGCAATGTAACTTGCCAAAGCGTGCAACATGAATGATATTTTGTAGATGCATTGTTTCATCTTGTTAGTGAACCGTATCTCCTCCAATATTACCTTGTGTGTGATTGAAGCAAAAATAAGGGGCGCGAAACAAACATACCCGAGATAAGGTTTCTGATGATGGAGTTCCAAGAAGATCTGTTATTATATCTAACTGGTGGACGACATTCTTCCCAGGAAAAAGTGGTCGTCCAGTGAGAAGCTCAGCGAATATGCATCCAATACTCCAAATATCAACAGCAGGAGTGTACTGCATACAAATTGACACTTGTCAGGAATATGGGACAAATCTAACACTTGCAAAGTGAGTTTTTGAATAATCTGTCAATGAATTTTACATTAATACTATAATTTTCATCTGAGTAAGTGAGTTTACAGCGTGTTCTGAGAGGTTACAATGATAAATGACTAGAAAAATCTCTTCATACTGTTTAATCCTTACTTTTGTACACTTAACTTTCCAGGGTATTTTTAAGAAAAAGAAAAGGAAAAAAGAAAACAGCAACGCAGATATATATAACGTTACCTACTTCAATTTTTTTTTCAAAAAGGACGTTACCTACTTCATGTATTACACAAATATCAAGACAGCATATGCATCTACATATAGTGCTCTAAAAGCATCCATCTTGCTTGTATGAGACTTCATGAATTTAAGAATTCGAAGAACTTACTTTCGAGAAAAAAGAGCCGCATAATTCAGGTGCTCTGTACCACCTTGTTGCCACATAATCCTTTGCAAGGAAAAACAATGCCAAAAATAAGAAAATATAGGAGAATGTGAAATATTACATACAATAACAAGTACCTTACCGTCCAAAATATAGCTGAAGGAGCATCATTAAATGATACACGTGCAAGTCCAAAGTCACAAATTTTCAGTTTGCAGTCCGAGTTGGCCAGTATATTCTTGGGCTTTAGATCGCGATGGAATACATTACCTGTGCCAAGATTTATTGTGAGAGAAGAGCGAATACAAGTTCAACGATAGTTTGATAGAACAACTCGAGGGTTGTGCTATATAAATGGGTAAGCAGGTTCATGGAGCTCAGTGATAGTTCACCGACTTACCAGCATGGATGTACTTGAGAGCACGGAGAAGTTGGTAAAGGAAAAACTGGTAATGCTCCGCTGTGAGGTCATCATTCGCTCTGATGACCTGATGGAGATCAGACTCCATGAGCTCGAAAACAACATATATATCTTGGAACTCCCTCCGAGAAGGAGGGAGCATTATGTGCTTGATCTCTACTACGTCCGGATGACGGAGCAGCCGAAGGAGCTTGACCTCACGCAGAATGCGTGTGGCATCCGATACGTGCTCAAACACATCATTGATCTTCTTGATCGCAACCCGCTCACCGGTGCGGGTATCTACTGCAGCAGCAACTACTCCATAACTCCCCTTGCCAATGACTTCTTGGATTTGGTACTGGCTCGCCTCTCCATACTCGGTGAAGAATTCTTTTTCCAGTGCATTCTACAAGATCACAATTGGCAAGAACAAATTAAAGCCATCTACGAATGCAGGGCATTTTTCAATTGAAGAAACTGAAGAATGAAATCAAAAATATATTCAAGTACTGAGTAGTGAAATCAGTGAAAGCAGTTCAACAGGAAGCAAATGTCATATGAAAAGACTAGCCGGGTAGGTGTAGGACTATTCTCAGCAACAATCAGAGATATGGTAGGTTCAGTCTGGAACTAAGGAAGCAGACACCATGGTGCAAGACTGGTGTGGACAGGAGCTACAGGTACAGACCAAGTCAATCTACTACTGTACTAACGAATAGCACATTCAGTCAATGTGGCACCCAAGTGGAACCACTTGGACAAGAACAGCTTCTTCGGATAGGTTCAACAG
The DNA here is from genome assembly GCA_916181665.1 of Avena sativa. Lineage (NCBI taxonomy): Eukaryota > Viridiplantae > Streptophyta > Magnoliopsida > Poales > Poaceae > Avena > Avena sativa. The sequence continues at coordinate 436,370,604 of OV702280.1, forward strand.
GGATGATGAAAGCAATCGTGGTAATTGAAAATTCAATTACGAGTTTGAAGACTGAAAGCAATCCTAGTAGTAATTGAAAATTCAACTACAAGTGCGAAGACCTAAGAGAACCCCCAAAAGGGCACCAGCTTCATGGAGCAGATGCTCCAACTACACATCTCTGAAGAAACAAACAGCATTCAGTTTAGCATAATAATATATTTTCCCAGATCAGCCAAGCAAGAGGTCGTACAGTAATAAGTATAGTATAATGATAATGATCCGATCGCAGACATGATCACCTACCGCCATATCGAGCGGAAGATAGGAAACCGGATCAAAGACGCAAGCTCCAGCAGCCGTACCGACGGAAAGAAAAGAAATACGAGCTAGTAGTACCGTACGACCGTGGAGTATCTAAGCTACGCCAACTGCCGCAAAGATCCGATCTTGGCTAAGGATTTCTCGCGACGACGAATCAGGAATCAGGAGAAAGCTTCTGCACCCAAAACTGGACGCCGAGCAAGCAAGCACGGAGCATAGCGAGAACAGAGTAGTCGACGGGGAGACGGTCTCACCTTCTTGTGGGTCTCGACGGGGAGCGGCATCTTGCGCTTGGGGACGCGGATGGCGCGGAGGCCGACAAGATCCAGGTCCTCGACGGCCTCGATGTCGGAGGAGGAGACGTCCTCGCCTGCGGAGGACTGGTTGGAGGAGCCGGGCACGGAGCCCGAGGGCGTGCGGCGGTGGAACAGGCGGCGGAACCCGTCGACGATGCCGTTCCCTCCCACCATATGTGTGTCCCCCCTCCCTACCACCACTGGGCCCGGCGCGGCATTGGCTGCCTAGCCGTCTCCTCCGGCAACGGGTCCTCCTCTTCCTGCCCCTGCCGACGCCGCCGCCTTCACCGGCCCGAGGACTCCTCCGCTGCTCTGTTTCGCTGCGTCGCGCTGTCCCCGGCGGTGTCGTCGGCGCTGTGGTGGGGGGAAACGACGGGGGTCTACTACTCTTATAATCGGGGGCGGATATCTGGGCGGATGATTTTCTTTCCGATTTCGTCGCTGTTTTTCTTTTTGCCGTGTATAGGCGACAGGCGCTCGCGGTTCACACGGCGCTCCGACTGACGCTCACACGGTGTGGCAAAAAAAATCTGGAGAGGGAAATGGTCTGACCGGCTTGCCGTTACTGGGAAAGATCGCGGCGCCAGGGCAGTGGTGGGGTGGTGGTACCGGAACTCGGGTGCGTGGAACTGCTTGGGAGAGACATTACAGCTGTAGGCGACAGTCAGGTATGTGCTGCACGGACACGGTTATCCTTCTGGTTTCTGGATGGATGAACCGGCAGAGTCCACTGTTGGCCAAGGAAAATATGACATGGAGGAACTAGAAATGTACCACCTTTGTTAGGTCACCGGAGAGCACTGTGTAACTAATCTTGGTGATAAGATGATGACTGGGAGCCCATGATACAAAGGGTATTGGCGAAAGTGTGGTGTTCGCCATACACAACTATTGCTCGGTACATCGCAAAAAAAAATTTTGATCGGTCGCTTACTGGCGGCTCAAGTGTCAAAACCCCTACTTCTCTCAACCTCCATCCATCCCCTCCTCCTCCTTCCCCATCTTCACTCTTCCCTCCCCCACTCATGTTGACATGCAAAGCCTTCACCGTTGGATGGTGGCGCGGGAGATGGACTCTGGGACAAGGCGAAGCACCGCTCCTCCTCCATACTATGTCGATGCAAAAGGGATCTGATGTCGGTGAGGCTTCAACTTACGGTGTTGGCTAGATGTGTGTAGTGGCTTGTTGTTCTGGCTTCGCTCTCCAGTGGCAAGGATATGACGCTTATTGTGCGCTCTAATGGTTGTGTGGCTTGTTTGGCGTCGCCGAACCTAGTATAGGTTGATAGCTTGGCCATGTGTTTGGCTTAGCGATCGATACATGGATGTATGGCTTTCGAATCATGTTTACCGCATTAACTAGATCAACTATCTTATGCTTAATGCAATTGTAGCAGCTCCTCGCCCTCTAAGAGCATCTCTATCACATACTGCATATCTGTCTGACCCGCAAACGTTGGGATGATATGCGGTTTTTGTGGCAAAAAGGCTAGACCAGACACTGCATATGAGCCGGTCCGCAAATTTTTATGCGGTTTTCCCGCAAATCCACCCATGTGACGTGTATATGTGTGGATTAGAGGGGGTGATTAATGGGAAACAACATCCACATTCCATCCTCCCCCCTCCCCCCCCCCCCCCGCGCATAAAACCCTAGCCGGTGGCTCCGCCTCGCAGCACGCCACCTGATTACGACTGTCACTTCGACATCGCCGCCACTAGTCTCCTCCCCACCTCCGATTAACCTATGGCCGGTTAATAGCCGGCAAATTTTGGTCGTAGGGGCGCGATTTATCCTCGCCGTGCAGCTGCGCCCGCAAACGTGACGCTCCGTGAGTCGGCCCGAGGCACTCTCCTGGCACCACACATCTTCTCCGGCCTAAGTTGGGACAAGCCTCTCTCCGATCTGGCATGGTGCTGATGCCAGCAGCTCGCATGCGGTTGCGCCTTCTCTGCATCGCCTCACTAGAGTCGCAGCCCATCGCGAAGGCGCAACTATCACAGAGGCGTAGCCCATGGTCAATCTCGCGAATGACAGCGACGACGAGCTCTATGGTGTCGATGGCCCCTCTTTCGCGAGGCGGTGCAGCGCTCGCGGGAGAGCGTGGTCACCGATGTCTGGGACAAGGCGAAGCACTGCCGCATCGCCCGCGAGCAGAGGGTGGAGGACGTGGCCGAGGCGATTTGTCGCTCCCGGGTGAAGCACCTCGGCTTCGTCATCATCGACTACACCTATGACAGCGACCCCGAGTAGTTCGCCGGCGCCCACCCACAACCGTAGAAGCCCTCGGTAAGATAGATTCCCCGAAGCGCATGTAGGGTTAGATCTAGGGTTTGCGAAAAATGTCGATATCATTCGGGCATTTGATTTTGCTAGTCAAACTTGTGGCGATGCTTTTTTTCAAATACAGTTTTGTTTGACGTTTCTATTCTACCGACATGATTTTCGACTCATATATGCAGTTTGCGGAAATCACATCCGCATTTTGTGGTAAAATGGTACCGCCGGATGCGGTATGTGCTCGGGATGCTCTTGTGTGCCAAGAAGAGCTATCGACGACGTGGAAAGAGAAAAAACAAGGCAAAGCGTAGACATCCATCCTTCCGGATGATCCACTCTCGGGAGTTCATTCTTGGCAAAGGAGAAGATGGCATGGGAGAACTAAATACGTACTCTGTTTATTAGGTCACCTGCGAGCATTTTGTAGCTCGGCCCTGAGATGGAATGGGGGGATCGGGGGTTGGCGATGTAGACATTGACGGAAATGTGACGCCGTCCACACAGGATAAGTTTTGATAAGTACTAGTAGTATGAAAATAGCTAGAGTGGACACAGTTGATTCAGTTATCTATACCGTACTCTGCCTGTCTTTTCTTTCAGGATATGTATTTCTACGTACCTGTCATGTCATGGACAAATTCTAAATTCAACATTTTAATTCTAAATTCAACATCTCAAATCAACAAATTAATACGGCTCAAATCAATCGGATCATGGACAAATTCTAAATTCAACATCTCACACAGCCCATGACCAAGGCTAGGTATAGACTTGTATGTAGCGCTGCCCAACCCAACCCATTGCACCCGGTCAAACGCAGTGCACGTGATCGATCGACTTGAGCACAGGGCGACAACCTGGTTCCAATTTCTTTTTTATCATCACATACTGACATCGACATATGGGTTGAGTTGATTAATCGCGTGGGTTTGGTTGCTCAAAGAACTTCAAAGAGACACTAGGGAGCTAAATTTGGCCAGGAAAAGACATCTTTGCAAGGCGCATGTCTTAAAGGAGCGCAGAGCCTGCATAACAGTCCAAACATTGTTGAGTAGAGAAATGGTCATAAGCAATCCATTTTAGTGCGTGGCAAGGAAAAATAATACTCCCCTCCGTTTCAGAATAGATGTCTTAGGTTTTTTAAAATTTGGATGAATCTATATATAAATAGTGTCTAAATTTATCCAAATTTTGACAAATTTAGGACATCTATTTTGAGACGGAGGGAGTGCTATCTCTGTTCCAAAATATAAGCATTTTTAACAGTTTAATTTACACTGCTTCTTTGAACCAGGCTTTGTTTTCGCCCCGCTATATTAATTATAGCAATGAACCGATACAACTGATGGGGTCACAACACAGACAAGCCCAAACAAGAAAAGAAGAGAAACAAAAAAAGAAACGAATGTCGACAATGGCAGCTCGACAAAAAGATAAAAGCTCGCCACTGCTGCGCCCACCGAAGATGTCCTACCACGCTCCTAGAGCTTTGAACTGTCGCATACTAAGCACCACCTTCAAGAAAGACTGCGACGATGACGACGCTGATGCCCGGACACGTCCTAGGGTATCCCGTTCAATCCTAGAAAAATCCCTAGCGTTGACGCAAAAGCCGCTTCATCTCATTTTTTCCCGCGCTTGTCTTTTTACGGCTTGTTCTCTTCTTATTTTTTATTTCTTTATTTAATTCGTCTAAGCGTCTATATGTATCCGCGTTGGAGCCTTCGACCCGCGCCTGGTCGCTAAGAATTTTGGCCCTAGTAACCACCGCCTTAAGCATCTAAACAAGCGGTCCGCAATATACATGCCTTTAGAAGCTTTATATTAAGCTCCGTACCGGCTGTTTATTTTTATATGTTTTAATTCCCTTCCCATTCATAGACTGCAATGGGCTCGAGCTTGGTTAAACTTGTGCTTCACCAATGTTTTTGTAAGAATTATCACTATTTAATACTCCCTCCGATCCATAGTACTAAAACTTGTCACTGCCCCCTCTCTGTGGCGTTTGGCGATGCCCGTGGTGTTCGGTGGATGGTGTGCTTGGCCGGTGGCAGGATGCAGCTCCGCTCCTCACCTCCGCATGGTGCAGGTGGTGGCAGCGCCCGCGGGGCTCTATGATCTGATGGTGGTGGATGTGGCGGTCCATGTGCGACGGTGGCCCTGCTGCTGCACATGAGGTGTATGGGCCAGTGGAGTGCGATCCGGCGGCTCTACGGTATCCATCTGGGAGGGAGGTGCTATGGTGGCGGTGATCTTCGGTCCCTTTCGCGGTGGCGGCTGCCCGGGTTCACTCTGGTTGTTTTTCGGCAACTATCTTGCGGGAAGTGATGATGATCCGGACGGCGGATTTCATCGCAGCTACGGGGAGCCTAGGCGTGGCAGCAGAAGGGATGCTTTGATGATCGTCGGGATCTTGGCGGGGAAGGGGATGTTTGGTGGTTGTGTCGGTCCTTGTTGGGCGGGCGTGAGGTTTTGGGACTCCGTGCTGGGTGAAAGCCTTGTCCTGGCGATTGGCCGGAACCGACAACGGTGACGCCCGTGGGCGCCACAACCTTCTTGAAAGTGGATGTTTCTTGCTCCTCCGCCCGGACTCTCCGGGGAAACCATAGATCCCTCGCGGGATCGGGCGTGGGCAGCGCTCTTGTGTCACTTTGCCTCTTGGGGCCTCATTTTGGATGTCCATGATGAGCTCAGATCACTGTAGAGCTTCGTTGAGAAACTCCAAGAGGAAGGTGTGATGAGCACAACAGTAAGTTTCCCTCAGTTATGAAAGCAAGGTTATCGAACCAGTAGGAGGAAGGAAACAACTCCAAGGTGTTGCTAACAACTTGGAATCCTGCATAACACAAACTCAAGACTTTGCCCCAACTTACAGTGAGGTTGTCAATCTCACTGGTTTGCTGAAAACAAAAGATTGAACATATGGTGTGAAAGGTAATGGTTGCTTACAAAAAGTAAACGGTAACAATAGATGATGTAACAATGGTAAATATTGGACCGGGGTCCACAGTTCACTAGAGGTGTTCTCCTTAAGATAAATAACATAACATGCTGGATAAACAAATTACAGCGGGGCAATTGACAGGACTGAGTAAGGCATAACAATGCAATACTAGACATTCATGATCCTATAAGATTTGATTGGGCATTACAACAATATACATAGACCGCCATCCAACTGCATCTATGACTAGTAATCCACATTGAGGTTATCATCCGACCCCCCTCCAGTATTAAGTTGCAAGCAACGGATAACTACATTAAGCAATGTGTATAAAGTAAATAATACAATTGTTCCATGAACAAAAGACTATTGTTTTTTCCCTAGTGGCAACAACACATCTACAATCTTAGAGATTTCTGTCCCTTCCCCATATTCAATAGATGCATGAACCCACTATCGAGCATAAATACTCCATCTTGGAGTCACTAGCATCTACTTGGCCAAGATAGCTACTAGAAACGGAGAGCATGCAAGATTACAAACAACACAGACATGATAGAATCAATAATCATAAGACATGATAGAGTCAATAATCAATCTGACATAGTAATCTCAATATCCATCGGATCCCCGCAAACACAACATGCATGATTACAAATAGATGATCTTGATCATGAACGGAGCTCACAAGATCTAAACATGATAGCATGAAGGAGGAAAAACAACCATCTAGCTACTGTATGGACCCATAGTCCAAGGTGGAACTAGTCACGCATCATACCGGAGGCTGGCATGGTGATGAAGAAGGCCTCCGGGATAATCTCTCCCCTACGGCAGGGTGCCGGGAAGAGCTTCAGATCTCCACGATCTAGGGACAATGGTGGCGGTGGCTACAGACTGTTTCATAGAGATCTGATCGGGTACTTAGGGTTTTGGCATCAAGAGGTTTATATAGGTAAAGAGACGAGGCAGGAGGGCGGCCAGGGGGCCCACACCCTGCCCAGGCGCGGCCCAGGGTGGGCCCGCATGGGGGGGTGCGGCCACCCTGTGGCTCCCCTCCGTCTCTCCTCTGGACTTTGAGTTCGTCTCGGTGAAATATTGATTTTGGCTTTTGTCCCGTCCAATTCCGAGAATATTTCCTTACGAGCTTTTTTGAAACCAAAAACAGCAAAAAACAGGCAACTGGCACTGCGACATCTTGTTAATAGGTTAGTCCCAGAAAATGTATAAAAATACCTCAAAGTGTAGACAAAGCATAGCAAAGTTGATACAAAAAAAGCATGGAACATAAAAAATTATAGATATGTTTACGACGTATCTAGCATCCCCAAGCTTAACTTTTGCTCGTCCTCGAGTAGGTAAGTGATAAAAAGAATAATTTTTTAGGTGACATGCACCACCACAACCTTGATCAAACTATTTGCAAGCATTGAAAGATGGGATCAAAGTACTCTAAACATGAGCATGAATTATGAAGTTCTAACAATAAGACAAAGTAACTATGCTGCAACATGAAAGGATACAAACAAAGATCATGAATAACAATGCATTAAAAGACATTTGCTTGTTTCACATATACAAAACATAGCATAATGGCATTCGGCTTATCCCTCATGGAGTAGCAAAACATAAATGCATATGACACCTTCAAAGTTCATAAGGGTGACTAGATACAAATAGTTCAAGAACAAGCAATATCAACATTATAAATCAATCAATAAGTTTTGGGACAATGCACATAGAACTAAGAATAGCAACTATTCTCTCTTAATTGGTGCCCAAGGATAGAAGGTGGAGACTCAATATAAAAGTGGAAGAAAGGCCCTTCAAAGGGAAGCAGGGATTTCAAATTTCATAAAAAGCTTCCAAAAATTATGGTACTTGTTAGCTTTCAGCTCCCATTGCCCCTATCATAAGCATCTTGAAATGATTAAGGTTAAAGTGAACAAAATATGGAATATATGCTTGACAAAGTATAAGTTGACAATCTCATGTCCCTTGAGTACGAGGGCCATTTCTCATGGTACTCAACTTTAGTTACTGGTAAGTTCTTGTCATAGTAAGTATATGCGTATCATAGAGAACCGCCAATGGGGTACCCCATGACACAGGACCTATCCCATATCAAGATGACAAGGCAACATACAATGAGCATCTCAGCAATCTTCTTATTTAACATGGGAAAATGGTGCTTTTTTCTCTGCTTTCCTCATTTTTATTTTTCCTCTTTTTTTCTCTCTCTCTCTTTTTTTACAAGAAGAATGCTTCATAGATTGCTCATTATGGTGATGCTGCAAGTTTCCAACATGATTAGGCATGGCTTAGGCTGGCGGCCCAGGCGTTTCTCTAACACATATACATAGCTTCATGGACTTACAAGCTCTCCTTTTATTTCACACCGATGACATCCATAAACAAAAGAGTATGATATTAATTGGATAGATATTTACAGGTGTTGAAAGCATTCCCCGTGACGGCATGGTTCTGCTAATTTCCAACTTATAAGTGCAAGCATATACAACATAGATGACACAATGGTTCAAGTTTATTAGGGGCAAGAAAAATAAAGTGTGTCATCAAGTTTGTGAGAGATTTAATCACTAATTTTCACATAACAAGTTTAATTTGGAAGATAGTAAAAACAAGAATATACTTGGAATGGTGTAACACACCATGCATAGGAATTTATAGTGGACACTTTGGAATAACTTGGTTTCTTGGGAGTTGGATGCATGAGTAGAGCTTACTCAATACAAGTGGAGGCTAGTAAAAGACTGGGAGCGACCAACTAAGAGAGCAATAATGGTCATAATCATGCAGAACGACAACACATTACTAATCAAAGCATAAAGTGGTATCACAAGTCAAAAAATAAAATATCATAGAGGCTAAGGTGAGTGATTCATAGTCATAACATGGTGTGAGCATGTGCCAAGTCAACCCAAATAAAGCATCAAAGGAGAATACCACAAGACTATGCTTTTGTATGCTAAAACAACGCATAATTCTTTCAAGGCACATTAAGCAATCCCAATTATTTGGAACAAGTCATGCTACATAAATAATCACTAAGCATAAGGTTAAAACAACATCTAGCATGACATGATAAAGTCTAAGTCATAGTCAAAATAAGCTCCCTTTTGTACCACTATAAGCATGAGACTTTCTACTCCTTTCCAACACCAATCAACTTATTTAAAACAACACAGCGAAATCAGGGATCCAACTAATTTATTCAAGCAAACTAAACAAACAAAAACCAAAAACGAAAAATAAGACGCTGCAAGAACAACACAAAGGTGCATGAAACGATAAAAATGAAGTGTCTAGAAAGATACCTGAGATTTTTATTGATGAAGAAGGGGATGCCTTGGTCATCCCAAGCTTTAACGCTTGTACCTATTGAATATTTCTTGGGGTGACACGGGCTGTCATCCCTAAGCTTGAGATTTTATTCATTCTTAATCTTATTACATCATTCTTTCCCTACACCTAAAAATTTCCGTCATCCAAAACTTCACACAATCTTCATTAGCAACATTAGTCCATTCAAAAGTAATAAACCTTTGGGTTTAGTTTCAAAACAGCAAAACTTTCATTAAAAACACAAGCTACTGTAGAAATTCCCTCAAAAAGCTCAATTTATCAAAAAGAACTCAAAAAGAAATTGATAAAGAGGCAAATGCAAATAATGACAGAAATCTATCAAAACAGACCAGCAGGTAAAAACCGATTTTTTCGAAGACCTTCTGTTGCTCAACTCAAAAAGTGTTGAACTAACGAAAGTTAGCTAACAACCTGGGGGTTTTATTCATAAAATTACAGCTCAATCCGACATACAGAGATTTTTCGCGAATTTTTACTGTGAAGCACAAAAATCTGTTTCGGAACAACAACTTCCCCAAATCTTACTTCCCTCTCGTTAGAGGTTATTCTTGGCACAAAAATTAAATAAAAAGGATAATGAGAGGTTATTACATAAGTAATAACTTCCAAGACTCAAGAAAACTATTGGGTTATTTCCTAAGAAGTATTTTTTAATGCCTTTAAGTTAGGCACAAGAAGCAAGAATCAAGTATTTTCAAATGAAGAATCATTAACATCAATACTTGAAATTTCTTCAACTAGGAAAGGTATCTCATCCAAATGTGTTCTAGAGGATCCTTTCTCAACTCTCTTGGCTTCAGTACTTTCATCAAATGGATTTTCAGGAACAATCCAATCAAAATTCTTTTCTAAGGCATCATGCATTCCTACAAGTTTAAAAGGTATGGGTATTTTAATTTCCTCTCCATTGGGTTTGGTTTTATATAACTTTTCTAATGTACCCATAACATCTACACATGAGCCTAGCATATTAAAATGGTCAAAGACCTCTTTAGCTTCCTTAGAAACATCATTGAACTCCTTCAGCAAAGTTTTCAGAATAAAATCTCTGTTTTCAGTATCCTCAATTTCTTTAAGTTTGAGAAACATTATTTGCATCATAGGGTTAAGGTTAACAAACCTAGCCTCCAACATGTGAACTAAAGAAGCTGCAGCAATTTCATAATTAGGAGCAAGTTCTGCTAAGGATCTATCCTCAATATCCTCATGTTTGCTAATATGATTGAAGAATTTTTCCATATTTTCTTTCCCAATTATAGAGCCACTACCTATTGAAAGGTCTTTTAGGGTGAACTTAGGGATCAACATGGTGAGCAAGAGCAAGATGACAACTAGAGGAAGAACTAACTTTGTGTGTCTGTTTTATAAGAAAAAGCAAACCAAACGAAACCATTTTTTTGTAATTTTTGATAAAAAGAAGCAAGCAAAACAAAGAAAAAGGAACTAAGCAAAACAAAAACAAAGTAAAGAGAATGGTTGTGAAAGACTCCCCTTGTGAAGTTGTCCTTAATCCCCGGAAACGGCGCCAGAAAAAGTCTTGATGAGCTCATATCACCGTAGAGCTTCGTTGGGAAACCCCAAGAGGAAGGTGTGATGAGCACAGCAGTAAGTTTTCCCTCAGTTATGGAACCAAGGTTATCGAACCAGTAGGAGGAAGGAAACAACTCCAAGGTGTTTCTAACAACTTGGAATCCTGCACAACACAAACTCAAGACTTTGCCCCAATTACAGTGAGGTTGTCAATCTCACTGGTTTGCTGAAAACAAAGGATTAAATGTATGGTGTGGAATGTAATGGTTGCTTGCAGAAAGTAAACGGTAACAGTAGATGATGTAACAATGGTAAATATTGGACCGGGGTCCACAGTTCACTACAGGTGATCTCTTTAAGATAAATAACATAACATGCTGGGTAAACAAATTACAGCGGGGCAATTTACAGGACTGAGCAAAGCATAACAATGCAATACTAGACATTCATGATCCTATGAGATTTGATTGGACATTACAACAATATACATAGACCACCATCCAACTGCATCTATGACTAGTAATCCACCTTCAGGTTATCATCCGAACCCCCTCCAGTATTAAGTTGCAAGCAACTGATAACTGCATTAAGCAATGTGTGTAAAGTAAACAATACAATTATTCCATGAACAAAAGATTGTTGTTTTCTCCCTAGTGGCAGCAACACATCTACAACCTTAGAGATTTCTGTTACTTCCCCAGATTCAATAGAGGCATGAACTCACTATCGAGCATAAATACTCCATCTTGGAGTCACTAGTATCTACTTGACCAAGATAGCTACTAGAAATGGAGAGCATGCAAAATCACAAACAACACAGACATGATAGAATTAATAATCATAAGACATGATAGAATCAATAATCAATCTGACATAGTAATCTCAATATCAATCGGATCCCTGCAAACACAACATGCATGATTACAAAGATGATCTTGATCATGAACGAAGCTCACAAGATCTAAACATGATAGCAAAAAGGAGGATAAACAACCATCTAGCTACTGTATGGACCCATAGTCCAAGGTGGAACTACTCACGCATCATACCGGAGGCTGGCATGGTGATGAAGAAGGCCTCAAGGATGATCTCTCCCCTCCGACAGGGTGCCGCGAAGAGCTTCAGATCCCTCCCGATCTAGGGACGATGGTGGCGGCGACTACTGACTATTTCGTGAAGATCTGATCGGGTACTTAGGGTTTTGGCATCGAGTATATAGGCGAAGAGGCAAGGCAGGAGGGCAGCTAGGGGGCCCACACCCTGCCCAGGCACGGCCCAGGGTGGGCCCACGCGTGGGGGGGGGTGCGGACACCCTGTGGCTCCCCTCCGTATCTCCTCTGGACTCTATGTTCGTCTCGGTGAAATATTGACTTTGGCTTTTATCCCGTCCAATTTCGAGAATATTTCCTTACTAGCTTTTCTGAAACCAAAAACAACAGAAAATAAGCAACTGACACTATGACATCTTCTTAATAGGTTAGTCGCAGAAAATGTATAAAAATACCTCAAAGTGTAGACAAAACATAGAAAAGTTGATATTAAACAAGCATGAAACATCAAAAATTATAGATACGTTTACGACGTATCAGTCCACCAGACTGAGAGACCTGTGGTGTGTTTTTGGTGGTTTGGCGGAGGCGGGTTCGTCTTCGGCCAGATGGGGCGCGGTCCCGGGGCGGCGTGGTAGTTTGGAGCGGTGGCTTCGGTCTTTCACCTCCGCTTGTTGCGTTGAGGTATGGTGTCGACCTGGTTGGTCGTCGACTCGTGTGGAGCGCAGTCTCGAGGTTGACGTATGGTGTTGTGTTGTAAACAGTTTTTCAGTCAGCTTTACTCATAAAAACGGGCCAACTCTTTCCTACTATATCAATGAAAGGCAATGCTTTTGTCTCGTTTAAAAAAAATACTCACATATGCGTAATGTAGAATTGTAAGCTGCAACATTGCTAGCCACACCCCATGCACCATTGCAAAATCAAATTCAGCAGCATGCATTGATTGTATGAGAAATCATCATGACACCTGTATAGGATGACACATAGTAATATAATTTTTTACATATGACATGTTGTAAACCGGTGAGGAGGTTTATACTATTGGGAGTCATCCTATGCACATGTGTCATCTGGGTATCACATATAACCAATGCATGCTGGTGAATTTGATATTGTAATGGTGCATGACGCATGGCTAAATGCACGACTTGCCATCCTACATATATCATGCATACATGAGCACTTATTGCATCAATGTACAAAATTATTTCACGACAAACAAAAAAACTTTATCTAGCCGTAATTGCATCACCATGTTAATGTTGCAACATACAGTCACTTTAGCCACAATTGCATCGCTAGATATGCTCATTTTTTGGGCATCAAGCATCTACACAGGGATCTATCTATAAGAAAATGTACTAGCAAAATAATAAGACATGCAGGCCCATCTGCTGCCTCTTGATCCCTATTCAGGATACATATTATGATAGTTGTCATCATCCTCTTCTTCTTCGTTGTCTTCCATCACAACCCCTTTTCTCCGTGCTTGGTCCAACAATTATAGCTGGGCATGAAACCGGATCGAAGCAGGTGGGCGTGAATGGTTCTGGTATTTGAGTAGTCTTTCTTGTTCTGACAGTGAACACATGGACAACACATAAAACCATTATGACCATGGTTTGCATTAGCCACAACGATGAAATTTTAGAGGCCCGTAATGTACTCGGAAGTGCGTCGGTCACCGTACATCCATTGCCGGTTCATCTGCATTAATATATAGTATATATCAAAAATTAATAGGGAGATGACCATTTATATATATAGTACATCAATGACACATGAAAGGATAGTTGCCGACCTCGACCGAGAAGGAAAGAGCAACGAGAAAACTTATTTTGAGCTCTCGGGCATTTCACCAAACACCTCTTGTGCATAAGAAAAAACACAAACTAGCACACCTCACACCCTCTTGCTAGGCTCCAAAATGAGAGTGAAAAAATGGAAGAGAGGGGTGTGGGCTGCGGTGTGTTATATAGCCCCCCTTTAACACCGGTTCAAGCCACGAACCGGTGTTAAAGGGGGCTGCGCGGGCCACTGGTGCAGGGGCACGAACCGGTATTAAAGGGGGGCTCCACCGGTGTTAAAACCCATTTCCAGGCTCAACAAAAGACCTCGTTTCCACTAGTGTTGATTTCTATAAGAAAGATATATGACTTAAGTCCTTACAATAGGAGATATATGCATGTTATTAAATACATCACTTTCATAAACAATGGGGAGCCAGGATTTAACCAAGCTTGGGGCCATTGCAGTCTCTTTGTTAGAAGGCCTAAGGAAGAAGCAATAAAAAATCACAGAGAAAAAAATCTTCACACCAGGCTGTAGGGGGAGCAAACACTTTGCAGTAGTGGATAATCTCTGTGTCCTACCAAAAGTAGGTCACTAACCATGCAAAAACTCAACTATGAAAAATGATAGCAAAGATAAAGTGGTGCCATCCGAGCGACTAAAGCATAAGTTTTCTTTTGTTTCATACCATGGCCACCTACATGTTCCTAGAAAATAAAATTAAGTTCTTGAAGCACAATAGACCTTTTTCAACATTCAGCGAAACCGAGAGTAGTGGCAAATTTCTCCACATAGGCTGGATTTCTAATCTGCCAACGTGATTTCTAGCCCGAATATGCGATTCGCAGAAACCGAAACCGTATTTTGTGGTACTGTCTTATGCGGTATCTGCTAAAGATGATTTAACAAGGTTATGCTGAGAAGAACTATCGATCGATGTGGAAAGACAAAAGCAAGAAAAAGCGTACCAAAACTTTGGCAAACCTTGGAAGTGCAGTTCTTCACTGTGGGCCATGTTCCTTTCCGGAACATGGTGGCAAAACGGAAAAGTTAAGCTGCATAAACATCCATCCTTCCGGGTGATCCACTCTTGGAGTTCATTCTTGACAAAGGAAAAGATGGCATGGAAGAACTAAATACGTACTCTGTTTTTTAGGTCACCGGCGAGCACCTTGTAGCTCGGCCATGCGATGGGAGGATTGGGAGTTTGCGACGTAGACATTGACAGAAATGTGACGTTGTCCACACAGCATAAGCTTTGATACTTCCTTCATCCTGAAAAAAAATGTCGCAAATTTACCTAAATTTAAATATTCCCTCCATCTTAAAGTAGTTGTCTTAGATTTTTTTAAAAATTAGATAAACTTATATAAATAATATCTATATTTATTATTATTTTTTATAAATCTAAGACATCTATTCTAAGACGGAAAGAACATATCTTATATAAAACTAGCTGAATGCCCATGCGTTGCTACGGCCAAATTAATTTAAAGCTAGATATATAAATAAGAAATTTATACTATGTATCTAATGGCTAATCTTTATTAACGGAATCACACAGTGCACCTCGATCTGGTGCTCGTTATGAAGCTGACCCCCCACTGCATGATATGCGTAAGAGCTTGTCCACCTAATTGGCCTTCTTTACAATTTTCACTTTACCGCGGCTTTTCTATCTTCATGTGCAATCGTTGTCGCTTTTTTTTGGAAGGAGTACCACGTCCTGGGTGACTTCCATCGCATACGGGGATGAGAACCACACCTCCATGGGTGCACGACATATGCATATTAATATTAGACGGCCGAAGGCCCCGGAGAAGCCGCACTCCTCAAACCCTAGCTCCTAGCCGGCTCCATCTGGTCTTTTTGCAGACGCCCCCTGCCATTGTCTTACAAACCCGATCAGGCCCCTCTCTTCTATACCGTTGACGGCGCCCAGCACTTGTCGTGGGACGCTTCGTTGTAAACCCCAAGAGCAAGGTATGGAGCAGCACAGCAGCAAGTTTTCCTCAGTAAGAAACCGAGGTTGTCGAACCAGTAGGAGGAAGAAAACGTTACACAGGTGTTGCAAGCAACGCGAAGACCTGCACAATACAAACTCAAGACTTTGCCTCAACGAATTAGTGAGGTTGTCAAGCTCACCGATTTGCTGTAACAAAGGATTAAACGTATGGTGTGGAAGACAATGGTTTGCAGAAGTAAACAAGTAACAATGAAAGATGTATCAATGGTAAAGATTGGACCGGGGTTCATAGTTCACTAGAGGTGCTCTCCTTAGATAAACAACATGGCATGAAGGGTAAACAAATTACAGCAGGGCAATTGACAGAAACTGAGCAAGGCATAACAATGCAATAGAAAAAAAACAAAAAAATTCTCTTTTCTCAATGTTGTAGGGTTCGCAGCATAAAAAACAAAAAATTTCCTACGATGGAAACTATGTACCAAGATCTATCTACTAGATACAAACAACGGGCGGATGTATATCCGTAGAGAACATACCCTTAAAGACCGACAAAGCTTAACGAGTTGAACTCGTGGTTGATGTAGACGATCTCTTGCCGATCTCAAGATCGAGAGGAGGTCCTAGCGCCACAAAGCAGCAGCGCATCCGTGCTCGCACACACGTACAAGACACCGAGCAACCTTTGTCTCCTCGCTCCAGCGATACAATGGAAGCACAACCCTTTCTTATCGAATAGCCACCGAAAACATGTATCTCGCTAGTCCGAGACCATGGGGGGTAAATTCTAGAGGGGGAGAGAGATCCTTCACGAGGAGGTGTGAGTGAGAAGTGAAGAGGGGGTGCCTTTTATAGGAGAGAGGAGGAACCCCAAGGGGGTGGCCGGTGCATGGGGGCTGCCCCCTTGCCCTCCCCTCTTCATGTGAGTGGACACTCCACTCACAAAATTCCTTTAAATTCCCTCCACTCAAAATCCCACTCGAACTTGCAATTAAATTTCCACCAAATTTAAGGCAAACTCTTATTAAATAAAACTCTTTTTATTTATTCAGAATTTTGTCAATTACTTTAATGACAAACATTCACATATAACCCCTTGATAGAATTTTATTTCACATGCAAAAACACTTTCTGCAATTTCACCCGAAAACCTGTTTCGGTATCTAGTGAAATAAATTCCTGCGCTTGTTATTCTTTTCAGCATGAAATATTTGCTCCAATTGGATGTCAGTGTCCCTTAAGTGTGTCACCCTACGATTCGCGAATAATGCGGACATGATCGAGACCCTTTGTGGCATCCCGCAAAACCACTACTAGAAAATCGCGTTGTTTTTGTGCATTGCATCGTCATGACCGCATGCTCATGTCATCATGCCACATTGCATTTGAGCATCTTCATCATCTTGCATTTGCTTGCATAAAACTATTTGCAGAAAAACCTATTTTGTGTTTTCTAAAACTCCCCGTCTTTGTTCAAACGCAAAACCCGGGTCTCCGGAATATTTGTTTTGTCTACCCGCGGTTGGCAAAAGTCCCGTTTGTAAATAATAAAATATTTAATTATTTTAGTGGGGCGGTCGAACGGGCCGATTCGACCCAGTCGACCACCCCCGTACAAAACAGATCGGTCCACCCTAAACCCCTTTTGCACCCAACCTAGTCTACCCACCCAACCAGCCACCTCACCCCCACCAATCTCTGGCTGCCACCTCATCCTCTCTCTCTCCCAACCACTCTCCTGCTGCCACCTCACCCCCCCAAACCCCCCCTCTCCCCTCCACCTCACCCACCCGCGCCTGCACGCGCCCCAAACCCACCTGGCCAGCACCGCACCTGGAACCACCTTCCCCGCGTGGACCCCGTTCCCCTGGTCCACCCCCTGGACCCCACCGCCCACCAACCATCTCCCCTGCATCGCACCTCCCCCTCCCCGAGACCTCTCCCTCACCCGACGCTCCCACCGCCTCTCGTTCGGCCACCGTCGGCCCCAAGCTCTCCGGCCTGCCCTGCCGCCTGGCGGCGCCCCTCCGCCGCCTCGGCCTCCAGCGACCGCCGCTTCCCCCGCCACCTCCAAGCCCCGAGCTCTGCTCCCGGCCGCCTCCTCCACCCCGCCGCCGGCGCGCCACCCGGTCGCCTCCTCGCCGGCCTTCCCTCCTCGTCGCCTCTGCGCCTCCCCTCCTCCGGCCTCCCTCTCCGCCCGAACCCCGCGTCCTTGAGCCACCCCGGCAGCAGCCGCCGCGCCCGAGCCCCGCCGCCCTGGTTCCTCCTCCGCCTCCCCGTCGTCAGCTTCCCTCCCGGCGCCTCCTGCGGCCGCGAGCCCTTCCGGCGCCTCCGCCCGCCGGCCCCGAGCTCGGCCACGCCGCCACAGGACCCCGCCGCCCCGTCCTTCCTCCGTCGACCCCGCCTCGCCTCCGGCCTCCCTTTGCGTCGGCGCGACCCCGTGCCTCTGGCCCCGTCCGCGGGTCCCGGCTCGCCCCACCTCGCCGGACGTCGCCCCTGCCCCAACCACGCTCGGCCACCGCCTTCTCCGCCTCGAGCGCCGCCCGTCCTGGCGCCTGCCGCGTCGACCCCCTCCTGCTCGTGGACCGCCGCGTCGGTGCTCGCCCTATGCCCCTGCCTCGGCCTCTGGTTGGCTTCTCGCAACGCGTCTCAAGCCACACGCCACCGTCTGCAGCGCCTTCGCTTGCCAAGATCCTTGATGTCGTGCTGAGTCCAACAACCAAACACGGAGAAGTTTGACAAAGCGCCAAGTTCCCCTTGTCGACAAGATCGGCTCGAGGCTGTTGAATTAGAAGAATGCACTTGGTGGAAAGCGAAGGCCCTGACGCCGATCCCAAGCTCGCCACCGGCGGACAAGATGGTACCCAAGGTCGTCGACATAGAAAAACCCCAAGATCTCCTTCATAGGAATCGAAGACCCGAACCCGAAGACGCCAAGGTCGCCAACGCAGCATGCCAAGTACTTCACCCCAGATGAGACAAGTACTACTTCCCGGTGCGCGGTCCGACAAGATCTTCGCGACGACAAGAACAACACCGACGCAGAACGCCAAAGTTCTTCATCCCGGACGCCAAGCACTTCCCTCGGACGCCCAAACCAAGACCCTCGGAATCACCAAGATCGCCTCATGGATCCCGAAGCCCGAACCCCGTGGATCGACAGGATCCCCTTCACGGATACGACAAGTACTCCCTCGAGGACGCCGAGTACTTCACCCGGACCCGAAGACCACGGGTGAGACGAGTACTCCTTTCCGGACGCCGAGAACCCGGATGCGGCAAGATCTACCTCAGTTATCCGAGAACGAACCCGCCGAGACCGAACCCCGTCGAACCCTGAGACCGACCCCGAACCCCCCGGACCAAGATCGTCGAACCCTAATGTGTGACCCTTTTCTCGAGCCCTATTTTTATAAATGAAATATAAACTCGTGCACATTAAATTGTTCATGCATGCATATTGTCATGTGGTTTGGGGGCATTATGCCGATTCACCTCTAATTAAATATGGGGCCCATATGCGGGCAAATCTAGTCTCATATTGGCCTCATTTAAATTTGTGTAGCGAACCGGTGCTGTCTTTTGCCATGTTAAAACAACATTTAAATTGCAGGGTATCTAAATAACTTGAACCGTTTAATTAATTGTCGGACCCCGGTTCCGCTTAATATTGCCTAATTGCATCGCATCTTTGCCATGTCATACCTCATACATGCATCATGCCCGATCTTTTGCCGTAGTATTAAATATTGCATCCGGTGTTTATTCTAGCGTTTTGCTTCTTCGCGGATAAGGCCGTTGAGTTGATGCGAGAGTCGACCCGATCTTCGGTTGAACCTTCGGCAATGTTTTCAGGCGAGCATCTTCCCCTTTCTACCTATCTTACTTTTATAGTATTTATTCCCTCCTGTTGATCTATTGCTATCTGTGTTGCGATGCTCTAGTTTTCGTACCCGAGATATCCCTTGCAGCCATATATTGCCTTGGACACATCCTATTACCTGTTGTTTGGTAGATAGCTGGACTTGCGCGTCGTAGTCGCTTGCTCAAGTGCTGTTGCGTGTCGTCAAGTACCACAGTTGTTGGAGAACTGCCGCCTGTTTAATGTTGGAGATGATCATGGCTTTATTTATTGCTCACTTTAATTACTGTTTAACAACTAAAATTGAAGTAGGTAAGCAGAGGCACAGGTGGGCAATAGATGTTATTTGGTTGTTAACCGTCCACTTGTGTCCCGTAGGACCCCGAGTACTTGATACCTGTTCCTTGAATATTCGCGCTATCCACATACGGGGAATTATGGGCCCCCCTGAGCCAGAGCTTGATTCATTCTTATTTCTTGGGGCCACAAACTAGTTTGAGGTTTTATTTACGATCCTGTACTTATGCCATGCTTTACCGCTTTATTACGATTGTGCGATGGATAGCACACTGTACTGTTTAGGTAAGCGGAGTGTTTTCGCGGTATCGACACCCCGAGTTTTCGGGTTCCCAGTCGTTTACAGCCATTGACGCAAACCTTGAGTCCGTCTCGGAGTCAGCTAGCTTCGTTGCGGGTCTACTCAATGGGGTGGCCCCCTGAAATATTTCTGAATCCTGTGATTGCTTTGTCGTGAAAGCCTCGTTGGGTTTTGATTTGGTTTTTCCGAGGTTGATCGTGTGTGTGTTGCTATTTGTGCACCCCGGCCGGGTTAAAACTTTCTGAAAGCCGTGTCCGCGGTTATGGACGACTTGGAGCACAGTATCTCGATCATAGACAACTAGAACTAAAGTAGTGCTATAAATTTGACTTTATAATGACTAGTAATCAGCTTCACTATAATGGAATGGCTAAATAAAACTGCCAACAATTGCTTGCTTGGGTCGTCGCCAGCGACCATTGTACCTGACTAGTAAGTGTTGCAACTACAACGGAATGGCCGAATAAAAGTACCAACAACTGCTGGGTTTTGGGATATCTCATGCTAATTGTATCTGACTAGTAAGTGTTGCAACTACAACGGAATGGTTAACTAAAACGGCCCACTGCTTAATTTATCAGGATGATTATCTATACCTGACTAGTAATTGCTGCAATGGTAACTGAATAAATAAAACTGCCAACTGTGTGAGTTCCTCGGTTGACTTCCTCGTTTGGTCTCGAGGGGGAGACACCAGGATGGGTTTGTTTGATGGTAGTATCAGGATGGTTCCGAATAGGTCTTTCTTACCCCTCTCTGATAGCCGCCAGTTGTATCGAGTCTCTATAGGTTGTTTAGTGCATGCTGCCGCTGCCGCTTCAGTCCACCATACCTATGTAGGCGAGGACCGCCGAATTCTAGCCTCGCCGTGTACTGGCCTCAGTACTGACGCTCCTCTTTTTCCTTTGCCCTTTGTCGGCACCCCTTTTGTTTAAGCAGGTTTTGAGATCGACGTCGTTAGCAGGGTTACCCTTCCGGCTTGGCCTGGGCAGGGTTATGGACGCCATTGGTTATTATTCAGGGCTCTTAGCCCCATTTGCATCTTGTCCGTAGTCGGACGCCCTATCATTTTCAAGGTGATTTGGATCTTTGTATATTATATCTGTATTCTTGACTCATTGAGTCGCTGTTATACATATCTGTTCTGTGGGTCCCATCGAGGACTGTTGTGCAATGTTATTACTTCGTTTTCCACCCGCACGAAAGTGCCTGGTGGGCACCTTTGAATCGTTTCTATGCGGGTTTGGCGGGTTTCACTAAAACTTGCATAGGTCTGATTCTGAGGGTGTTACAGAGTGGTATCAGAGCTCAACAGTTGCGATACCCCACAAGTCCAGCCTGTAGGATAACCTGGCTAACGGCCGAAGTAGAGTGTCAAAACTATTTTTGCAAAATCGGTTGGATAATTCTGATTAGGTCTGATTTTACTCCTTACCCCTCTGCTATTCTCCTCTTACCTCTGCGTGTTTTGAATCCGCTCTCTTCTCTCTCTTCGAGTCCAGGATTTCTCGTGGTTGGGTTCCGTCGTACCTTCAGGGTTTCGCTTCTTCCTTTGGTAACGGTGTTGCTACATCTGGTCTTCATGCTATCCGAGGAACCCTTCGTCTGGTGGACTTCTCTTTGTTCCTTCTCGTGCCTTCCGGTGTTTTCTGACGCGACGACATCATCTACGCCAGATCCGATGCAGAGTCTGCATCACTCCTTGTTTCTGAACCTCGTTTGTCGAGATCTTCAGTCTAATTCCGAGAGTTGGTTGCATAATCCGCCTATTCATGTGCAGAGTAATGGTTTGGGTGCGCGATGGACTGATCACCATCCGACTACTCTTAACATTCGCTCTTGTACATTGAATCAGTGGATCCAGCAGTTTTACTCCGTCCACGGAAGCTAGAGGTGGCTTTATTTGCTGATACCTCTACCTTCGACCTTTTGTTCCCGGAGTGTTCTCCCGACGATCACGGACAACGACCTCTTGTTAGTGGTGTCGCGAGGATCTACACGAAGCGAGAAGATGCAGATCGCCGACCTTCCTTCCGGTACCATGAGGCGGATCTCGAGGGCGAGATCCATTGTTAGTGGTGTCAAATTGTGGCATCCCGCAAAACCACTACTAGAAAATCGCGTTGTTTTTGTGCATTGCATCGTCATGACCGCATGCTCATGTCATCATGCCACATTGCATTTGAGCATCGTCATCATCTTGCATTTGCTTGCATAAAACTATTTGCAGAAAAACCTATTTTGTGTTTTCTAAAACTCCCCGTCTTTGTTCAAACGCAAAACCCGGGTCTCCGGAATATTTGTTTTGTCTACCCGCGGTTGGCAAAAGTCCCGTTTGTAAATAATAAAATATTTAATTATTTTAATGGGGCGGTCGAACGGGCCGATTCGACCCAGTCGACCACCCCCGTACAAAACAGATCGGTCCACCCTAAACCCCTTTTGCACCCAACCTAGTCTACCCACCCAACCAGCCACCTCACCCCCACCAATCTCTGGCTGCCACCTCATCCTCTCTCTCCCTCCAACCACTCTCCTACTGCCACCTCACCCCCCAAACCCCCCTCTCCCCTCCACCTCACCCACCCGCGCCTGCACGCGCCCCAAACCCACCTGGCCAGCACCGCACCTGGAACCACCTTCCCCGCGTGGACCCCGTTCCCCTGGTCCACCCCCTAGACCCCACCGCCCACCAACCATCTCCCCTGCATCGCACCTCCCCCTCCCCAAGACCTCTCCCTCACCCGACGCTCCCACCGCCTCTCGTTCGGCCACCGCCGGCCCCAAGCTCTCCGGCCTGCCCTGCCGCCTGGCGGCGCCCCTCCGCCGCCTCGACCTCCAGCGACCGCCGCTTCCCCCGCCACCTCCAAGCCCCGAGCTCTGCTCCCAGCCGCCTCCTCCACCCCGCCGCCGGCGCGCCACCCGGTCGCCTCCTCGCCGGCCTCCCCTCCTCGTCGCCTCTGCGCCTCCCCTCCTCCGGCAGCGAGCTCCGCCCGAACCCCACGTCCTCGAGCCACCCCGGCAGCAGCCGCCGCGCCCGAGCCCCGCCGCCCTGGTTCCTCCTCCGCCTCCCCGTCGTCAGCTTCCCTCCCGGCGCCTCCTGCAGCCGCGAGCCCTTCCGGCGCCTCCGCCCGCCGGCCCCGAGCTCGGCCACGCCGCCACAGGACCCCGCCGCCCCGTCCTTCCTCCGTCGGCCCCGCCTCGCCTCCGGCCTCCCTCTGCGCCGGCGCGACCCCGTGCCTCTGGCCCCGTCCGCGGGTCCCGGCTCGCCCCACCTCGCCGGACGTCGCCCCTGCCCCAACCCCGCTCGGCCACCGCCTTCTCCGCCTCGAGCGCCGCCCGTCCTGGCGCCTGCCGCGTCGACCCCATCCTGCTCGTGGACCGCCGCGTCGGTGCTCGCCCTGTGCCCCTGCCTCGGCCTCCGGTTGGCTCCTCGCAACGCGTCTCAAGCCACACGCCACCGTCTGCAGCGCCTTCGCTTGCCAAGATCCTTGATGTCGTGCTGAGTCCAACAACCAAACACGGAGAAGTTTGACAAAGCGCCAAGTTCCCCTTGTCGACAAGATCGGCTCGAGGCTGTTGGATTAGAAGAATGCACTTGGTGGAAAGCGAAGGCCCTGACGCCGATCCCAAGCTCGCCACCGGCGGACAAGATGGTACCCAAGGTCGTCGACATAGAAAAACCCCAAGATCTCCTTCATAGGAATCGAAGACCCGAACCCGAAGACGCCAAGGTCGCCAACGCAGCATGCCAAGTACTTCACCCCAGATGAGACAAGTACTACTTCCCGGTGCGTGGTCCGACAAGATCTTCGCGACGACAAGAACGACACCGACGCAGAACGCCAAAGTTCTTCATCCCGGACGCCAAGCACTTCCCTCAGACGCCCAAACCAAGACCCTCGGAATCACCAAGATCGCCTCATGGATCCCGAAGCCCGAACCCCGTGGATCGACAGAATCCCCTTCACGGATACGACAAGTACTCCCTCGAGGACGCTGAGTACTTCACCCAGACCCGAAGACCACGGGTGAGACGAGTACTCCTTTCCGGACGCCGAGAACCCGGATGCGGCAAGATCTACCTCAGTTATCCTAGAACGAACCCGCCGAGACCGAACCCCGTCGAACCCTGAGACCGACCCCGAACCCCCCGGACCAAGATCGTCGAACCCTAATGTGTGACCCTTTTCTCGAGCCCTATTTTTATAAATGAAATATAAACTCGTGCACATTAAATTGTTCATGCATGCATATTGTCATGTGGTTTGGGGGCATTATGCCGATTCACCTCTAATTAAATATGGGGCCCATATGCGGGCAAATCTAGTCTCATATTGGCCTCATTTAAATTTGTGTAGCGAACCGGTGCTGTCTTTTGCCATGTTAAAACAACATTTAAATTGCAGGGTATCTAAATAACTTGAACCGTTTAATTAATTGTCGGGACCCCGGTTCCGCTTAATATTGCCTAATTGCATCGCATCTTTGCCATGTCATACCTCATACATGCATCATGCCCGATCTTTTGCCGTAGTATTAAATATTGCATCCGGTGTTTATTCTAGCGTTTTGCTTCTTCGCGGATAAGGCCGTTGAGTTGATGCGAGAGTCGACCCGATCTTCGGTTGAACCTTCGGCAATGTTTTCAGGCGAGCATCTTCCCCTTTCTACCTATCTTACTTTTATAGTATTTATTCCCTCCTGTTGATCTATTGCTATCTGTGTTGCGATGCTCTAGTTTTCGTACCCGAGATATCCCTTGCAGCCATATATTGCCTTGGACACATCCTATTACCTATTGTTTGGTAGATAGCTGGACTTGCGCGTCGTAGTCGCTTGCTCAAGTGCTGTTGCGTGTCGTCAAGTACCACAGTTGTTGGAGAACTGCTGCCTGTTTAATGTTGGAGATGATCATGGCTTTATTTATTGCTCACTTTAATTACTGTTTAACAACTAAAATTGAAGTAGGTAAGCAGAGGCACAGGTGGGCAATAGATGTTATTTGGTTGTTAACCGTCCACTTGTGTCCCGTAGGACCCCGAGTACTTGATACCTGTTCCTTGAATATTCGCGCTATCCACATACGGGGAATTATGGGCCCCCCCTGAGCCAGAGCTTGATTCATTCTTATTTCTTGGGGCCACAAACTAGTTTGAGGTTTTATTTACGATCCTGTACTTATGCCATGCTTTACCGCTTTATTACGATTGTGCGATGGATAGCACACTGTACTGTTTAGGTAAGCGGAGTGTTTTCGCGGTATCGACACCCCGAGTTTTCGGGTTCCCAGTCGTTTACAGCCATTGACGCAAACCTTGAGTCCGTCTCGGAGTCAGCTAGCTTCGTTGCGGGTCTACTCAATGGGGTGGCCCCCTGAAATATTTCTGAATCCTGTGATTGCTTTGTCGTGAAAGCCTCGTTGGGTTTTGATTTGGTTTTTCCGAGGTTGATCGTGTGTGTGTTGCTATTTGTGCACCCCGGCCGGGTTAAAACTTTCTGAAAGCCGTGTCCGCGGTTATGGACGACTTGGAGCACAGTATCTCGATCATAGACAACTAGAACTAAAGTAGTGCTATAAATTTGACTTTATAATGACTAGTAATCAGCTTCACTATAATGGAATGGCTAAATAAAACTGCCAACAATTGCTTGCTTGGGTCGTCGCCAGCGACCATTGTACCTGACTAGTAAGTGTTGCAACTACAACGGAATGGCCGAATAAAAGTACCAACAACTGCTGGGTTTTGGGATATCTCATGCTAATTGTATCTGACTAGTAAGTGTTGCAACTACAACGGAATGGTTAACTAAAACGGCCCACTGCTTATTTTATCAGGATGATTATCTATACCTGACTAGTAATTGCTGCAACGGTAACTGAATAAATAAAACTGCCAACTGTGTGAGTTCCTCGGTTGACTTCCTCGTTTGGTCTCGAGGGGGAGACACCAGGATGGGTTTGTTTGATGGTAGTATCAGGATGGTTCCGAATAGGTCTTTCTTACCCCTCTCTGATAGCCGCCAGTTGTATCGAGTCTCTATAGGTTGTTTAGTGCATGCTGCCGCTGCCGCTTCAGTCCACCATACCTATGTAGGCGAGGACCGCCGAATTCTAGCCTCGCCGTGTACTGGCCTCAGTACTGACGCTCCTCTTTTTCCTTTGCCCTTTGTCGGCACCCCTTTTGTTTAAGCAGGTTTTGAGATCGACGTCGTTAGCAGGGTTACCCTTCCGGCTTGGCCTGGGCAGGGTTATGGACGCCATTGGTTATTCTTCAGGGCTCTTAGCCCCATTTGCATCTTGTCCGTAGTCGGACGCCCTATCATTTTCAAGGTGATTTGGATCTTTGTATATTATATCTGTATTCTTGACTCATTGAGTCGCTGTTATACATATCTGTTCTGTGGGTCCCATCGAGGACTGTTGTGCAATGTTATTACTTCGTTTTCCACCCGCACGAAAGTGCCTGGTGGGCACCTTTGAATCGTTTCTATGCGGGTTTGGCGGGTTTCGCTAAAACTTGCATAGGTCCGATTCTGAGGGTGTTACACCCTTCTTCGATCAATAATTAGTAGCGAGACCTAGAGATCCACACTGACTCCCACACATTCAACGATGACTTACCTGTGATCGTCGAAACATTTTATGCTTGTATCTTAATCCCTTTGTTTCACGATATATTACATGTCCGAGATTCGATCATCAGTATCTCCATACCTAGTTTGATATTATTACTGACATGCACTCTTTTCTCGTTCCCGTGATGTAACATTCTAGTGATCAAATCACTTGCTTGCAAGCTAACCAATGTGATATCACCAAGAGGGCCCAGAGTATATCTATCGTCATAGAGATGAAAAAATTCCTCTATTGATCCATGAGTCTCAACATAACACTTTAGTAGCTTTTAAGCCATCTTTATAATCACCCAGTTACGGTGTGACGTTTGATGTCAACAAGAAACTCTTCCGGTGTTAGTGATTGGCATGATCTCATGGTCTAAGGATTAGGATCACTTCGTAAGTTGTTTATAGCAATATAAACTCAATGACTTTGATCGTAATGCTATACTTCGGATGAATGTTCATCACATCATTACACTAATGTTGTGATCTCGTTATTAACAACATCCAATATGTATGATCAGGAAACTGTGATCATCTTGTTAATCAACAAACTAGTTTATGAGAGAGGCATAACTAGGAACTTTCTGTTTGTTTATTAAACACACATGTATTAACGTTTCCATATTAATACAATTATAGCATACAAAATAAACATCTATCATATACTTGGAATACAATAAACACTTTATTATTGCCTCTCAGGGCATATTCCCTTCAGTCTTCCACTTGCACTAGAGACAATAATCTAGTTACATAGTGATGTATCTAACACCCATGGAGTTCTGGTGTAGATCATGTTTTGCTCTAGGGAGAGTTTTAGTCAACGGATCTGCTACATTGAGATCCATATGTACTTTACAAATCTTTATATCTCCATCCTTGACATGCTCGCGGATGGAGTGAAACCAGCGCTTAATATGCTTGGAATGCTTGTGAGACCTTGGCTCTTTGGCATTGGCAATGGCACCATTGTGTCCAACGCGTTTGCAACCACACCTAGTTCGGATATGAACTCCTTCATCCAAACTGCTTCCTGAGCCGCTTCCGAAGCAGCAACATATTCGTCCTCCGTCGTTGATCCCGCCACCACAGGTTGTTTGGAACTCCTCCAACTAACCGCTTCGCCGTTCATGAGAAATACGTATCCGGATTGAGACTTAGAGTCATCTGGATCGGTGTCAAAACTAGCGTCGACATAACACTTAGCGACGAGCTCTTCTTCACCTTCGTATACAAGAAACATATCCTTAGTTCTTCGCAAGTACTTAAGGATATTCTTGACCGCTTTCTAGTGTTCCGAACCTAGATCCGATTGGTACCTACTAGTCAAACTAATAGCATGTGCCACGTCCGGTCTTGTACATAGCATGGCGTACATTATAGAGCCTATGGCTGAAGCATAGGGGACTTTGTCCATTTTCTTTCTTCCGCCGTAGCCGGACTTTGAGTCTTACACAATGTCGTGCCTTGTGTCCTAGGTAAGAACCCCTTCTTACTATCTTCCATTTTAAACTTCTTTAAAATCTTATCAAGGTATGTACTTTGTGATAGCCCTATTAGGCGCCTAGATCTATCTCTATAGATCTTTATGCCTAATATGTATGACGCTTCGCCTAGGTCCTTCATTGAAACTTTGCTGCTTAGATAACTTTTAACACTTTTTGAAAGATCTATATCATTTCCAATCAATAATATGTCATCCACATATAGTATCAGAAATGC
Organism: Avena sativa; assembly: GCA_916181665.1. Lineage (NCBI taxonomy): Eukaryota > Viridiplantae > Streptophyta > Magnoliopsida > Poales > Poaceae > Avena > Avena sativa. The sequence continues at coordinate 436,398,963 of OV702280.1, forward strand.
CACATTGATCCCACTCACTTTCTTGTAAATACAAGCTTCTCCATAAGTTTGGACAAATCCAAAATCTTTGATCACCTCATCAAAGCGGAGATTCCAACTTCGTGATGCTTGCTTCAATCCATAGATGGATCACTTAAGCTTGCACACCTTGTTAGCATCCTTAGGATCGACAAAACCCTTTGGTTGTATCATATACAACTTTTCTTCAATATTACCATTGAGAAACGCGGTTTTGACATCCATTTGCCATATCTCATAATCGAAATATGCAGCAATTGCTAACATAATCCTAACTGATTTTAGCATCGCTACGGGAGAGAATGTCTCATCGTAGTCAACTCCTTGAATTTGTCGAAACCCCTTTGTGAAAAGTCGAGCTTTATAGACGGTTACATTACCATCATCATCAGTTTTCCTTTTGAAAATCCATTTGTTCTCCACGGCCTTTCGGTCGTGAGGTAAGTCCATCAAGTTCCAAACTTGATTTTCATATATGGATTCTATCTTGGATTTCATGGCTTCTAACCATTTGTTGGAATCTGGGCTCATCATCGCTTCTTCATACGTAGCAGGGTCATTATTGTCATCAACCATGAAATTCATGATAGGATTTCCATATAGCTCGGGAGCTGCACACGTCCTCCTAGACCTGCGAGGTTTGGTAGTACTCTATTTCGGAGTTTCATGATAATTATCGTTAGTTCCTTCTTAAACTGGTGAAGCCAACTCCGGAATGACTTCCGGCGCTGCGCAACTCGCCATACTTTGAAGAGAAGGTTCAATAACCTCTTCGAGTTCTTCCTTCCGACTACTCACACCTTTCATGAGAAACTCTTTCTCTAGAAAGGATCCATTCTTGGCAACAAAAACCTTGCCCTGGATCTGTGATAGAAGGAATACACAATTGTTTCCTTATGGTATCCTATGAAGACGCATTTTTCCGCTTTGGGTTCGAGTTTATTCGGTTGAAGTTTTTTCACATAAACATCGCATCCCCAAAATTTAAGAAATGACAGCTTAGGTTTGTTTCCAAATCATAATTCATACGGTGTCTTTTCAACAGATTTAGATGGTGCCCGATTTAAAGTGAATGCATCAGTTTCTAGTGCATAACCCTAAAATGACAATGGCAAGTCCGTCAGAGACATCATAGATCGAACCATATCTAATAAAGTACGATTACGACGTTCCGACACACCATTTCGCTGTGGTGTTCCGGTAGGTGTGAGTTGTGAAACAATTCCACACTCATTCATGTGAGTGCTAAACTCGTAACTTAGATACTCACCTCCACGGTCGGACCGTAGAAATTTGATCTTTCTATTACGATGATTTTCCATTCATTCTAAAATTCCTTGAACTTTTCAAATGTTTCAGACTTGTGTTTCATCAAGTAGATATAACTGTATCTACTCAAATCATCTGTGAAAGTAACAAAATAACGATATCCACCTCGTGCCGACACACTCATTGGATCACATACATCAGAATGTATGATTTCCAATAAATCTGTTGCCCGTTCCATTGAGCCGAAAAACGGCGTTCTAGTCATCTTGCCCATAAGGCATGTCTCACATGTATCAAATGATTCAAAATCAAGTGATTCCAAAAGTCCATCTGAATGGAGCTTCTTCATGCATTTAACGCCAATATGACCTAGACGGCAGTGCCACATATATGCGTATATATCATCATTTAGTTTAATTCTTTTAGCATCAACATTATGAATATGTGTAACATTATTATCGAGATCCAAAAGAAATAAACCATTCATCATCGGTGCATGACCATAAAAGATTTCATTCATATAAATAGAACAACCATTGTTCTCGGATTTAAATGAATAACCACTTCGCATCAAACACGATCCAGATACAATGTTCATGCTCAGTGCTGGCACCAGATAACAATTCTTCAAGTTTATTACTAATCCCGATGGCTAATGGAGAAGCAGCGTTCCGATGGTGATCACATCAACACTTGATCCATTTCTGACACGCATCTTTACCTCACCCCTTGCTAGCGGTCGCTTGTTCCGCAGCCCCTGATTCGAGTTACAAATATTAGCAACTGAACCGGTATCAAATAACCAGGTGCTAGTGAGAGCACTAGTCAAGTACACATCAATAACATGTATATCATATATACCTTTGTTTGCCTTGCCGGCCTTCTTGTCTTCCAAATACTTGGGGCAGTTGCGCTTCCAATGGCCAGTCCCCTTACAATAGTAGCACTCGGTATCAGACTTAGGTCCAACTCGGGGTTTCTTTTCAGACACGGCTACCGGCTTGCCGCCCTCACTTCCCTTATGTTTTCCCTTCTTGTCTTTCTTGAAACCAGTGTTCTTATTGATCATCAATACTTGATGTTCCTTTTTGATCTCCACTTCTGCAATTTTAAGCATTGACAGAAGCTCGGGGAGAGACTTCTTCATTCCTTGCATATTATAGTTCATCATGAAGCTCTTATAGCTAGGTGGCAGATACTACAGAACACGATGGATGCCTAAGTCAATGGGAATCGATATTCCCAAGGACACAAGCTTATCGGCGTAACCCGACATCTTGAGTACATGCTCACTAATGGAGCTGTGCTCTTCCATCATGCAGCTAAAGAACATTTCTGAAGCATTGTAGCTCTCTACAACAGCATGTGTGTCGAAAATCATTTTCAACTCACCCATTGTATCAAATGCATTGCCATTTTCGAAATGCTTTCGAAGTTCCGGCTCTAGCCCATACAATATGCCGCAATGAACTAAGTTGTGGTCCTCCTGATGAGTCTGATAGACATTCTTCTCCTCGTCAGGGGCATCCTCAATAGGTGGGGGCCTAGCGGCGCTTCTAGCACATATTGCTTTTGTGCAGCAGAGAGGAGAATCCTCAAATTTATGGCCCATTCGGTAAAGTTGCTACCGTTCGTTGCAAGTTTCTCTTTCTCCATGAACACATTGAAATTAAAAGCAGGTGGTGCCATCTTCAACAGAATTTGTAAAGTTTAGACTAAGTTTATGATAGATTGAGTTCAACTAATCCACATTACGAATGAACTCCCACTCAAAAACGACATCCCTCGTGCCTTTTTGGTGATTACATGAACCAAATCCACTACACCAAGTCCGATCATCACGTGATTCGGTGTAGCTTCAAAGGCGAGCATCAAATGGGCATCATATCTACTATATGACTCATGCTTAACCTTTTGGTCCGTGTTCCGAGGCCATGTCTGTACATGCTAGGTTCGCCAAGTTAGAACCTTAGTATTCGCGTGTGTAACTGTCTTACACCCGATATATGGTCGTGGATCCAAGAACACCCGATCATCACGTGATGTCTTGGAGCGACGAAAACATAATCGGTGCATACTAAAGGAAGAACACATTCTTATCTTGATATTTAAATAAGGGTTGATCTTATTATGCTAATAAGCGCTAAACAAGCAATATAAGATGCTATCAAACATCACATGTTTATTAGTGAAATGATATGGTTCCCGCATATGATCTCTATCATGTGCACCGTGGTATGATCACTATCATACCTTTATGTGTAAGTCCAAGGTCTATGGAACTTACTCGCTATGTGTGTTGTAATAGTATCATCTCATACTTCTACTTACAACATCACCATATCATAACACTAGCCCAACAACAATCTAAACTAGACGCCTCTAATTTATCCATTGCAAGTTTTACGTGGCTTAGGGATTTAGAAGATAGAACCGTTCTTACCTACGAACATGAACCACAACAAGGATAACCAAATTGTTGACAACTCATTGCAAAATAGATATTGACTATAGTAGGAGAGACAGACACCCGCTAGCCACTTATGCAAACTAGTTGCATGTCAAGCGTGGAACAGGTCTCATGTGCAAGGACATGTAAAGTTTGTCCGGGCCGCTTCATCCCACTATGCCACCAATATCCAAAATTACAACTAAGGAGCAACAACATGATCATCATCGCCCACATACTCATATGTGTACTACCCGTTTAAAGCATCTACGCATAAACTTGGCTCTAATATCACTGTAGGGTTCGCAGCATAGAAAACAAAAAAATTCCTACGATGGGAACTATGTACCAAGATCTATCTACTAGATACAAACAACGGGAATATGTATATCCATAGAGAACATACCCTTGAAGACCGACAAAGCTTAACGAGTTGAACTCGTGGTTAATGTAGATGATCTCTTGCCGATCTCAAGATCGAGAGGAAGTCCTAGCGCCGCAAAGCAACAGGGCATCCGTGCTCGCACACACGTACAAGACACCGAGCAACCTCCGCATCCTCGCTCCAGCGATGCAGCGGAAGCACAACCCTTTCTTGCCGAATAGCCACCGGGAACATGTATCTCGCTAGTCCGAGACCATGGGGGATAAATTCTAGAGGGGGAGAGAGATCCTTCACGAGGAGGTGTGAGTGAGAAGTGAGGAGGGGGTTCCTTTTATAGGAGAGAGGGGGAACCCCAAGGGGGTGGCCGGAGCATGGGGGCTGCCCCTTGCCCTTCCCTCTTCATGTGGGTGGACACTCCACTCACAAAATTCCTTTAAATTCCCTCCACTCAAAATCCCACTCAAACTTGCAATTAAATTTCCACCAAATTTAATGCAAACTCTCATTAAATAAAACTCTTTTTATTTATTCAGAATTTTGTCAATTACTTTAATGACAAACATTCACATATAACCCCTTGATAGAATTCTATTTCACATGCAAAAACACTTTCTTCAATTTCACCCGAAAACCTGTTTCGGTATCTAGTGAAATAAATTCATGCGCTTATTATTCTTTCCGGCATGACACATTTGCTCCAATTGGATGTTAGTATCCCTTAAGTGTGTCACCCTACGGTTCGCGAATAATGCGGACATGATCGAGACCCTTCTCCGATCAATAATCAGTAGCGGGACCTGGAGATCCATACTGACTCCCACACATTCAACGATGACTTTCCTGTGATCGTCGGAACCTTTTACGCTTGTATCTTAATCCCTTTGTTTCACGATATTACATGTCCGAGATTCGATCATCGGTATCTCCATACCTAGTTTGATCTCGTTACTGACATGCACTCTTTTCTCGTTCCCGTGATATAACATTCTAGTGATCAAATCACTTGCTTGCAAGCTAACCAATGTGATATCACCGAGAGGGCCCAGAGTATATCTGTCCGTCATCGGGATGAACAAATTCCACTCTTGATCCATGGGTCTCAACATAGCACTTTATTAGCTTTGAAGCCATCTTTATAATCACCCAGTTACGGTGTGACGTTTGATGTCAACAAGAAACACTTCCGGTGTTAGTGATTGGCATGATCTCATGGTCTAAGGATTAGGATCACTTCGTAAGTTGTTTATAGCAATATAAACTCAATGACTTTGATCGTAATGTTATACTTCGGATGAATGTTCATCACATCATTACATTAATGTTGTGATCTCGTTATTAACAACATCCAATGTCTATGATTAGGAAACTGTGATCATCTTGTTAATCAACGAACTAGTTTATGAGAGAGGCATAACTAGGAACTTTCTGTTTGTTTATTAAACACACATGTATTAACGTTTCCGTATTAATACAATTATAGCATGCAAAATAAACATCTATCATATACTTGGAATACACATAATAAACACTTTATTATTGCCTCTCAGGGCATATTCCCTTCAAATGTGTCTTTTTTTTATATAAGAAGAATGCTTCATAGATGTCACTATGGTGATGCTGCAAGTTTCCACCATGATTAGGCATGCCTTAGGCTAGCGGCCCAGGCGTTTCTCTAACACAGGATAGAAACTCCATGGACTTACAAGTTACCTCTTTATTTCACATCGGTGACATTCATAGACAAAAGAGCATGATATCAACTGAGTACAAAGTACAAGTGCAATGTTGAAAACGTTCCCCGTGACAACACAGTTCTGCTGATTCCAACATATAAGTGAAAGCATATATAACATAGATGACACAATGGTTCAATTTTATTAGGGGCAAATAATATAAAGTATGCCATCAAGTTTGTGAGGGCTTTAATCACTAAGTTTTCACATAACAGAATAGTTTTTAATTGGAAGATAACTGAAAACAAGAATATACTTGGAATGGTGTAACACACCATTCATAGGAATTTATAGTGGACACTTTGGAATATCTTGGTTTCTTGGGAGTTGGAAGCATGAGTGAAACTTACTCATACAAGTGGAGGCTAGCAAAAGATTGGGAGCAACCAACTAAGAGAGAAATAATGGTCATAATCATGCAGTGCAACAAAGCATTACTAATCAAAGCAAAGAGTGGTACTACAAGTCAAGGACTAAATGATCATAGAGGCTAATGGTGACTTGTCATAGTCATAACCTGGTGTGAACATGTGCCAAGTCAACCCAAGCAAAACATCAAAGGAGAATACCACTATACTATGCTTTTTCATGCTAAAACAACACAGCGAGAACGGGGGTCCAAACTACTTTAGCAAACTAAACAAACTAAGCAAAGCAAATGAAAACTAAGACGCTCCAAGAACAACACAACTGTGCATGATGTAGGGGTTCGTAGCATGGAAAACAAAAAATTTCTACCGCATACAAACAAACAAGCCAAGATCTATCTACTAGATTGTAGCAACGAGTCGATAGAATAACTCACCCTTGAAGATTCCAAAGTGTTTAACTAGGGTTTGCGGGGTGCAAGTTGTGTGTCTTGGAGGGGCAGCCCTGCCCCTCCTTATATAGGTGGAGGGCGGCGGCCAAGGGGAGGGGAGTCCCTCCCCAACTCGGCTTCCAAGGCCGGCGGGTGGAGGGAGAGGGACTTCCTCCCCAAGTAGGTTTCCTACTCTCCCTCCACCAAACAAAATAGCCGTTTGACTTTTCAAATTGGCGTTTGACTTTTCAAACTAGGATTTGATTTAACCCTTTATTTTGTTCAGCGATGACACCTAGTACATGATGCAACCATTCCAACTTGTTATGACACATTCATGTACCCTTCCTCTTCGGAGTGCCGGACATTCCGGAACCTTCTAGAACATTCCCGATGAAAACACCGGAACCATTCTCCAACCTCGAAACAAGACTTTCCTTATATGAATCTTATTCTCCGGACCATTCCGGATCTCCTCGTGATATCCCGAATCCCATCCGAGACTCCGAACAACATTCTGTCTCTTACTCATCATTCCATAACTACTCAACAACGTCGAATCCTTAAGTGTGTCTCCCTACGGTTCGTGAATTATGCGGACATGATCGAGACACTTCTCCGAACAATAACCAATAGAGGAATCTGGAAATTCATATGGCTCCCACATATTTCTATGATTACTTTGCGATCGAATGAACCACTTACATACGATACCAATTTCCCTTTGTCTCACGATAGTTTACTTATCCGAGGTTTTGATCGTCGGTATCTCTGCATACCTAGTTCAACCTCGTTACTGATAAGTACTCTTTTATCGTTCCCGTGATATGTGATCCCTTGTGAACCAGTCACATGCTTGCAAGCCAATTGTATGACATTCCACCGAGAGGGCCCAGAGTATATCTATCTGTCATATGGATGGACAAATCCCACTCTTGATCCATGTGTCTCAACCAATACTTTTCGAACACTCAATGCCACCTTTATAGCCACCCAGTTACGGTGTGGTGTTTGATGTCATCAAAGCATCCTTCCGGTGATGGTGATATGCATGATCTCATGGTCGAAGGAATTAGGTTACTATGTATCAGAAAGCATATAGCAATTGAACTATTAGAATGCCTTGATCTTTATGCTACGCTTATCTATAGGAGTATGTCCATCATATCATTCTCCTAACGATATGATCTTGTTATTAATAACATCTCAATGTTCATGATAGGGAAACCACAATCATTTATTAACCAACAAGCTAGTATTATGAAGAGGCTTTATTAGGGACTTCAAATTAAGTTTACAAATCACACAAGTATTAATGTTTCCTTGTTAATACTATTATAGCATGAATGTAAACATTTATCATAAACACAAAGATATAATAATAACTATATTTATTATTGCCTCTAGGGCATATCTCCAACAGTCTCCCACTTGCACTAGAGTCAACTAATCTAGATTACATGGTAATATACCGAACACCCATGGCAGTTTGGTGTTGGTCATGTTTTGCCCTCGGGAGAGGTTTAGTCAATGGATCCGCCACATTCAGATCTGTGTGTACTTTGCAAATCTTTATGTCACCATCTTGGACATGTTCTCGAATAGCGTGAAAACGTAGCTTGATATGCTTCAGCTTCTCGTGTGACCTTGGTTCTTGCGCATTGGCTATGGCGCCCATGTTATCACAGTAGATAGACATTGGGTCCAGCGCACTTGGAACCACACCGAGGTCTGTAATGAACTCTTTCATCCATATCGCTTCTTGTGAAGCCTCCGAAGCAGCCATGTATTCCGATTCAGTTGAAGATCTCGCCACAACGCTTTGCTTTGCACTCCTCCAGCTAATTGCTGCACCATTCAAAGTAAATACGTATCCAGATTGTGATTTAGAATCATCAGGATCGGTGTTCCAACTAGCATCAGTGTCACCATTAACAACGAGTTGTTCATCACCTCCATAAGAAAGAACCATATCCTTAGTTCTTCTCAAGTACTTAAGGATGTTTTTGACCGCTGTCCAATGATCCAATCCTGGATCACTTTGATATCTGCTAGTCAAACCAACAGCATATGCAATGTCGGGTCTAGTACATAGCATGGCATACATTAGAGATCCTATGGCTGAGGCATAGGGAGTTTTACTCATCCTTTCTCTATCTTCTGCTGTTGTTGGACTTTGAGTTTTACTCAAGGTCGTATTGAGCAACATGGGCAAGAACCCTCTCTTGCTATCTTCCATTCCAAACCTCTTTAGAACTTTGTCCAAATATGTACTTTGTGACAATGATATTAGGCGTCTCGATCTATCTCTATAAATCTTTATGTCTAATATGTAAGCTGCTTTGCCAAGATCTTTCATTGAAAAACTATTATTCAAATATTCCTTGACACTATTAAGAAGGTCTACATCATTCCAAATCAACAATATGTCATCTACATATAGTATTAAGAATGCTACAGAGCTCCCACTCACTTTGTTGTAAATACAAGCTTCTCCATAAGTTTGTATAAAACCAAAACTTTTGATCACCTTATCAAAAAGTTTATTCCAACTTCGGGATGCTTGCTTCAATCCATATATGGACCGTTGAAGTTTGCAAACCTTGTTAGCATCTTTAGGATCGACAAAAACTTTGGGTTGCATCATATACAACTCTTCATCAATGTCTCCATTGAGGAACGCTATTTTAACATCCATCTGCCATATCTCATAATCATAATATGCAGCGATTGCTAACATAATCCTCACAGACTTTAGCTTCGCTATAGGTGAGAAAGTCTCATCTTAGTCAACTCCTTGAATTTGTCAAAACCTTTTTGCAACAAGTCGAGCTTTATAGACAGTAATATTACCATCAGCATATGTTTTCTTCAATCCATTTATTCTCGACAGCCTTCCGGCCATCCGGTAAGTCCACCAAAGTCCATACTTGGTTTTCATACATGGATCCAATCTTGGATTTCATGGCTTCTTGCCATTTATTGGAATCTGGGCTCATCATCGCTTCCTCATACGTCGCCGGGTCATCGGTGTTGTCCACCAACATGACATTCATAAGGGGATCATACCAATCAGGAGTGGTACGAGTTCTCGTTGACCTGCGAGGCTCTGTATCAACTACAACCGAAGTTTCATGATCATCATCATTAGCTTCCTCTATTATTGGTGCAGGCACCACAGGAACTTCTTCTGGTGCTACGCTACTCGCAAGTTCGAGAGAAGGTTCGACAACCTCGTCGAGTTCCACTTTCCTTCCAGTCACTTCTTTCGAGAGAAATTCCTTCTCTAGAAAGGATCCATTCTTGGCAACGAAGATTTTTCCTTCGGATCTATGATAGAAGGTATACCCAATAGTTTCCTTTGGGTATCCTATGAAGACGCATTTTTCCGCTTTGGGTTCAAGCTTGTCTGGCTGTAACTTCTTTACATAGGCTTCACAACCCCAAACTTTAAGGAACGGCAATTTAGGTTTCTTCCCAAACCATAATTCATACGGTGTCGTTTCAACGGATTTAGATGGTGCCCTATTTAAAGTGAATGCGGCTGTTTCTAATGCATAACCCCAAAATGATAGCGGTAAATCTGTAAGTGACATCATAGAACGAACCATATCTAAGAGAGTTCGATTACCATGTTCGGACACACCATTACGCTGTGGTGTTCCCGGCGGTGTCAATTGTGAAAGCATTCCGCATTTCTTCAAATGCTCACGAAACTCGTAACTTAGATATTCACCTCCACGATCAGAACACAGAAATTTAATCTTCTTGTTACGTTGATTCTCAACCTCACTTTGAAATTCCTTAAACTTCTCGAAAGTTTTGGACTTATGTTTCATGAAATAGATATACCCATATCTACTCAAGTCATCCGTGAAGGTAAGAACATAACGATAACCACTGCGCGATGCTACACTGATTGGACCACACACATCGGTATGTATGATTTCCAATAAGTCCGTAGCTCGCTCCATCATACCAAGAAATGGAGTCTTAGTCATTTTACCCATCAGACATGCTTCGCATCTTTCAAGTGATTCGAAATCAAGTGATTCAAGAAGTCCATCGGAATGGAGTTTCTTCATACGCTTCACTCCAATGTGACCAAGACGACAGTGCCACATATAGATCGAGTTATCGCTCAATTTCAAACGTTTAGCTTCAATGTTATTAATATGTGTATTTCCACTATCGAGATTCAATAAGAATAAACCATCTATCAAAGGTGCATGTGCATAAAACATATTACTCATATAAATCGAACAACCATTATTCTCGGACTTAAAGAAGTAACCGTCTCGCAATAAACAAGATCCCGATATAATGTTCATGCTTAACGCAAGCACCAAATAATAATTATTTAAGTATAAAACTAATCCCGATGGTAGATGAAGAGGTAGCGTGCCAACCGCGATCACATCAACCTTTGATCCATTTCCCACGCGCATCGTCACCTCGTTCTTCGCTAGCTTCTGTTTATTCTGTAACACCTATTTCGAGTTACAAATATGAGCAACCGAACCAGTATCAAATACCCAAGCACTACTACGAGTACTAGTGAGATACACATCAATAACATGTATATCAGATATACCTTTCTTCTTGATGTTGCCGTTCTTCAAATCCGCCAAGTACTTTGGGCAATTCCGCTTCCAGTGACCTTCTCCCTTGCAGTAAAAGCACTCAGTATCAGGCTTAGGTCCAGCCTTGGTCTTCTTCGTCGGTGCGGTAACTTTCTTACCACCCTTCTTGAAGTGTCCCTTTTGCTTAGACTTGCCTTTCTTGAATTTGGTGGTCTTATTGACCACAAACACTTGGTGCTCTTTCTTGATCTCCACTTCTGCAGATTTTAACATGGAGAAGAGTTCTGGCAACTGCTTGTTCATGCTTTGCATATTGTAGTTCATCACAAAGTTCTTGTAACTTGGTGGTAGTGATTGGAGGACACGGTAAATCCCCAAAGCATTAGGAATCACTATACCCAAGCTTTGAAGTTTGTTTGCGTGCCCAGACATCTTAAGCACATGCTCACTGACGGAGCTGCCCTCTTCCATCTTGCAGTTAAAGAACTTTTCAGAAGCCTCATAGCTCTCAACTGCCGCCTGAGTCTCAAAAATCAGTTTGAGTTCACGGACAATATCATGTGGGTCTGAATTCTCAAACCTTTTATGAAGCTCCGATTCTAAACCATACAAGATAGCACACTGAACTGTGGAGTACTGAGTCTTCCAAGCGAGGTAAACATTCTTTACTTCATCGGTAGCAGTAGCTGCAGGCGGGTCACCCAGCGGTGCATCCAGCACATAGGTCAAATTTCCAGCATTGAGGACAATCCTCAAACTGCGGAACCAATCCGCGAAGTTGCTTCCATTGTTTTTCAACTTTTCTTTCTCTAGGAACGCATTAAAATTGATGGTAGGGGCCGCCATTGATCTACAACATATTTGCAATAGTTTAGACTAAGTTTATGACAAATTGAGTTCTAATTAATACTTAAATTAATCTAGGTGAACTCCCCCTCAAAACAATATCCCTCACATTGTTTTAGTGATCACACGAACCAAATCCACCACATCAACACCAATCATCACGAGAGTTGATGCAGCTTCAATGGCGAACAATCGACATGTTCATCAAATCTACTATATGATTCATGCTTTACCTTTCGGTGATCCGTGTTCCGAGACCATGTCTGTACATGCTAGGCTCGTCAAGATCAAACCTTAGCTTCTGCATGAGCAAATCTGGCTTGCTCACGTTGTATACACTTGCAGAATCTAACACACCCGATCATCACGTGGTGCTTCGAAACAACAAGCTTTAGCAACGGTGCTCACTAAGGATGAACAATATAGAACTTGAAATTCATGTGCATGAGGGATCATCTTATAATGCTACCGTCGTTAACTAAGCAATACAAGATGCATAAAGGATTAACATCACATGCAATTCATAATATGTGATATGATATGGCCTTTATTCTTTGTGCTTCCGATCTCCATCTTCAAGCACGAACATGATCTCCATCATCACCGGCATTGCATCAAGGTCAATGACGCTGCTCCATGGTTGTCGTCCACCAGCTTCAACTATTACAACTACTTTGAATAGACACGCGGGTCTTAACAGAAATTAAAGACAACCATATGGCTGCTGCCGGTTGCCAACTTACAATAAGGAACATTGCATGCATCAAATATAATCACAATCATGGCCATATCACATCACAGCACACCCCTGCAAAACAAAGTTAGATGCCTCTAATTTCTTTGCATATTTTACGTGGTTTGGGGATTTCAATAAGTGTCGATCTAACTTACGAACAAGAACCACAACGTTGATGTTTGAACTATCAAGTGCATGTTGTAAATTGGATCTATACTATAATGGGAGAGACAGACACACGCAAAGCCACTTATGCAATACAAGTGCATGTTGAGCGTGGAGCAAGTCTCATGAATGATGTCATGTAAGGTTAGCCCAGGCCACTTCATCCCATCATACCGCAAGATGCAAAGTACACAAGAAGCAATTGATAATAAAAGCACCACCGCCCACAATGACCATTGTGTTCTACTCGTGCAACAGATCTACATATAGACACGGCTCTGATACCACTGTAGGGGTTCGTAGCATGGAAAACAAAAAATTTCTACCGCATACAAACAAACAAGCCAAGATCTATCTACTAGATTGTAGCAACGAGTCGATATAATAACTCACCCTTGAAGATTCCAAAGTGTTTAACGAGAGCGGATTCTCGTGGGTGATGTAGTCGTACTCTTCCCGATCTCAAGATCGCGTAGACGATCCTTCCGGCGCTGCGTTCTGGTAGCGCTTCCGCAGTCGGTCACACGTTCGGTACTCGACGAAGACCTTCCTCTCCCTTGTTCCAGCAGGCAGCGGAGGTTGTAGCACTCTCCTCGTGATTCCAGCAGCACGACGGCATGGTACCGGAAGTAGAGGGGAGATCTCGCAGGGCTTCGCCTTAAGCCAGAGCGAGTATGGTGGACTATGAGAGAGCCCTCGGTGATCTAGGGTTTAGACGCACCAACTCGGCGGCTAGGGTTTAGCCCTAGGCGGCGGCGGCAGCAGGTGGTGGCGGCGCCAGCGGCTTGGATCTAGGGTTTGCGGGGTGCAAGTTGTGTGTCTTGGAGGGGCAGCCCTGCTCCTCCTTATATAGGTGGAGGGCGGCTGCCAAGGGGAGGGGAGTTCCTCCCCAACTCGGCTTCCAAGGCCGGCGGGTGGAGGGAGAGGGACTTCCTCCCCAAGTAGGTTTCCTACTCTCCCTCCACCAAACAAAATAGCCGTTTGACTTTTCAAATTGGCGTTTGACTTTTCAAACTAGGATTTGATTTAACCCTTTATTTTGTTCAGCGATGACACCTAGTACATGATGCAACCATTCCAACTTTTTATGACACATTCATGTACCCTTCCTATCTGGAGTGCCAGACATTCCGGAACCTTCTAGAACATTCCCGATGAAAACACCGGAACCATTCTCCAACCCCGAAACAAGACTTTCCTTATATGAATCTTATTCTCTGGACCATTCCAGATCTCCTCGTGATATCCCGGATCCCATCCGAGACTCCGAACAACATTCGGTCTCTTACTCATCATTCCATAACTACTCAACAACGTCGAATCCTTAAGTGTGTCTCCCTACGGTTCGTGAATTATGCGGACATGATCGAGACACTTCTCCGAACAATAACCAATAGAGGAATCTGGAAATTCATATGGCTCCCACATATTTCTACGATTACTTTGCGATCGAATGAACCACTTACATACAATACCAATTTCCCTTTGTCTCACGATAGTTTACTTATCCGAGGTTTTAATCGTCGGTAGCTTTGCATACCTAGTTCAACCTCGTTACTGATAAGTACTATTTTCTCGTTCCCGTGATATGTGATCCCTTGTGAACCAGTCACATGCTTGCAAGCCAATTGGATGACATTCCACCGAGAGGGCCTAGAGTATATCTATCCGTCATATGGATGGACAAATCCCACTCTTGATCCATGTGTCTCAACCAATACTTTCCGAACACTCAATGCCACCTTTATAGCCACCCAGTTACGGTGTGGTGTTTGATGTCATCAAAGCATCCTTCCGGTGATGGTGATATGCATGATCTCATGGTCGAAGGAATTAGGTTACTATGTATCAGAAAGCATATAGCAATTGAACTATTAAAATGACTTGATCTTTATGCTACACTTATTTATATGAGTATGTCCATCATATCATTCTCCTAACAATATGATCTTGTTGTTAATAACATCTCAATGTTCATGATAGGGAAACCACAATCATTTGTTAACCAACAAGCTAGTATTATGAAGAGGCTTTATTGGGACTTCAAATTAAGTTTACAAATCACACAAGTATTAATGTTTCCTTGTTAATACTATTATAGCATGAATGTAAACATTTATCATAAACACAAAGATATAATAATAACTATATTTATTATTGCCTCTAGGGCATATCTCCAACACATGAAACAATAAAAACGAAGTGTCTAGACAAACCTGAGCTTTTTATTGATGAAGAAGGGGATGCCTTGGGCATCCCCAAACTTTGACGCTTGTACCTCTTGGATATTTCTTGGGGTGACACCGGGGTGGCATCCCCAAGCTTGAGCTTTTGTCCATTCTTCATCTTATTGCATCATTCTCTCTCTACACCTGAAATTTTTCCTTCACACAAAACTTCACACAATCTTTATTAGCAACATTAGTTTATTCAAAAGATATTAGACCTCTGGCAAAGCTTTGAAACAACAAGGATTTTCACTAAAAACACAAGCTACTGTAATAACTCCTTCAAAAAGCTCAAATCACCTAAAGAGAACTCAAAGATGAATTAATACGAAGCAAATGCAAATAATGACGGAAATCTGTCAAAACAGACCAGTAGGTAGAAATCGATTTTTTAGAACATCTTAGGTTTCTCAAATCAAAAAGTGTCGAACTAACGAAAGTTAGCTAACATAGTGGGGGATTTATTCATAAATTGTGAGCTCAATACGAGTTACAGATACTCCTCACGAATTTTTTTGGTGGAGGACAGGAATCTGTTTCGGGACAGCAACTCTTCAAATCTTACTTCCCTCTCATTAGAGGTCATTCTTGGCACAAAAATCAAACAAAAAGGATAAGGAGAGGTCATTACCGAAGTAATAACTTCCAATACTCAAGGAAACTCTTGGGTTATCTTCCAACAAGTACTTTTCTTTAACGCCTTTAAGTTAGGCACAAGAAGCAAGAAAAATCAGGTATTTTCAAATGAAGAAGCATTAACTCTCTTATTCTTTCCTTTCTTACCTTTCTTCTTCTCCTTAGGGAAGATATGATTGCTTACCGGAAGAGCAAAATGCATAATACCTTTTCCCACATCTATTACCGCTCCAAAGTGTTTCAGTAGGGATCTTCCAAGTGTAATCTGTCCCTTGCCTACACATTCAATAACAAGATAATCAGTAGACACCATTTTCCCTGAGATTTTGTAAACACACCTTCATCTATTCCAATGGGCAATATAGTGGCATTGTTGGTAAGAGATATTTCCTCTCCTTCTTCAGTAAGCCCCCAAAGACTCAAGGAATCATAAATATCTTTAGGCATGAGGCAAAATTCATACATGATATCATAGCAAGCATCAAAAAGTGTAGTGTTTATTGAGACTTGATTGTGGGAAACCACTTTGAAGGCTCAAAATTTATGGAAACATAATCATGGTAAGCCCTAAGCGTGTGATAGCAACTATTCATAGCAGCAATACTAGTCTCAAGAGTGTTCAACCTAGCAAAAATATTTGTGAAAGAGGAATCAGACTTGTCAGGTGTATTATAAATTGCAATCAACTTTTTATGGCATCAAAAGCTTCATCCTCAGTACAAAGCAAAATATCTTTCTCAGCCACAACATCCAAAGCATATCTATAACGAAAAGCAATACCGCGGTAGAAACTATCAATAACCAAGCTAAGGTCCACGTTAGGCTTAGTTTCCCTCTGTAAAGCAGAGATTCTGGACGAAGCTTCTTCAAAACTTTCTTCACTTTTTTGCTTAAAAGTGGAGATTTCTACCATAGGGGAAATAAAGGTTGGTCCAAAACCAGACTTGGTAGCAACTAAAGTAGGAACTAATTTTTTTGTGTTTTTGAATAAAGAAAGCAAACCAAACTAGAATAATTTTTTTTGGAAAGAACAAACCAAGCAAAAGGAACAAAGCAAACTAAAAACAAAGTAAAGAGAAAGGAAGTGAAGGACTCCCCTAGTGAAGACGTCCTTAGCCTCCCCGGCAACGGCGCCAAAAAATAGCTGGTGCTTGACGTGGAGGAAGAAGTTTGATGTCCCTTTATTCCCCGGCAACGGCGCCAGAAAATAGCTTGATGGCGCCCAACACTTGTCGTGGGACACTTCGTTGGAAACCCCAAGAGCAAGGTATGAAGCAGCACAGCAACAAGTTCCCACAGTAAGAAACCGAGGTTATCGAACCAGTAGGAGGAAGGAAACATCACACAGGTGTTGCAAGTAACGCGGAGACCTGCACAACACAAACTTGAGACTTTGCCCCAACGAATCAATGAGGTTGTCAAGCTCACCGGTTTGCTGTAATAAAAGATTAAACGTATGGTGTGGAAGACAATGGTTTGCAGCAAGTAAACTAGTAACAGTGGAAGATGTATCAATGGTAAAGATTGGACCGGGGTCCATAGTTCACTAGAGGTGCTCTCCTTAGATAAACAACATGGCATGAAGGGTAAACAAATTACAGCAGGGCAATTGACGGGAACTGAGCAAGGCATAACAATGTAATACTAGTCAGAAAGATCCTATGAGATTCGATTGGGAAATACAACAATATACATAGATCGCCATCCAACTGCATCTAAGACTAGAAGTCCACCTTAAGGTTATCATCCGAACCCCCTCTAGTATTAAGTTGCAAGCAACAGACAACTGCTTTAAGCAAAGTTTGTAAGGTAAACAGTCCACATGTTCCATTAACAAGAGACCGTTGTTTTCTCCCTAGTAGCAACAACACATCTACAAACGAAGAGATTATTGTCAAATCCCACTCTTGTTCCATGGACAAATCCCACTCTTGATCCATGTGTATCAACCAACACTTTTCGAACACTCAATGTCACCTTTATAGCCACCCAGTTACGGTGTGGTGTTTGATGTCATCAAAGCATCCTTCCGGTGAAGGTGATATGCATGATCTCATGGTCGGAGGAATTAGGTTACTATGTATCAGAAAGCATATAGCAATTGAACTATTAAAATAACTTGATCTTTATGCTACGCTTATCTATAGGAGTATGTCCACCATATCATTCTCCTAACGATATGATCTTGTTGTTAATAACATCTCATTGTTCATGATAGGGAAACCACAATCATTTATTAACCAACAAGCTAGTATTATAAAGAGGCTTTACTAGGGACTCTATTTTAGTTTACAAATCACACAAGTATTAATGTTTCCTTGTTAATACTATTATAGCATGAATGTAAACATTTATCATAAACACAAAGATATAATAATAACCATATTTATTATTTCCTCTAGGGCATATCTCCAACAAATCTCCCCTCTAGCAGGGTGCCGGGAAGAACTTCAGATCCCCCCCGATCTAGGGATGATGGTGGCGGCGGCTACAGACGGTTTCGTGGAGATTTGATCGGTGCTTAGGGTTTCTGCATCGAGGGCTTCTTATAGGCGAAGGGGGATGCCGAGGAGGTGGCCAGAGGGGTCAAACCCTACCCAGGCGCGGGGTAGGGCCCACCCGCGCCTAGGGGGGTTTGGCCGCCCTGGCTCGCTTCTCCGTCTCCCCTCTGGACTTCTTGTTCCCCACAGAAAGTAATTGACTTTGATGTTTGTCTCGTACAATTTCGAGAAACTAACTTTTCTGAAACCAAAAATAGCAGAAAACAGGCAACTGGCACTGTGGCAACTTGTTAATAGGTTAGTACCAGAAAACATGTAAAAAGCACCTCAAAGTGTAGACAAAGCAAAGCAAAGTAGATACTAAACAAGCATGGAGCATAAAAAATTATAGATACGTTTCCGACGTATCAACCGTCCTCGACAGCACTCGCCTCCTTGCTACGCGTGCGTCTCAGGCTCGCCTCGTCGTGCCTCTCACTGGCTGGAGTGCGCCACTGCCTTGCCTCGCATGGCACGCGCCGCTGTGCCTGTTTTCCTCGTGCGAGCACCGCCCATGACGCCCGCGAGTCCTCTCTGCCAATCTCCTCTAGTTCTCGCCGAAGGTGAGCTCTATCTCGCTCTGTCCTGCGTGCCCCCAAGCTGAGCCCTCACGCGTCGCTCGGCCTTGTTCCTGACCCTTGCGTCACCGGCGAGTGGCCTCGTTCCGGACGTCCACGCCAGGCTGCTACATAAGCTCATCACGCAAGCATGACGCCTGCGCCAACTTACGAGCCCCTAGCGCGCTGCTCCTGTCCCCATGCCCGTGAGCAATTGCGACTTTTCTCTATGAATCCTCTTCTACCGAGCCTTCCTGTAGCCAAGACCCTGCCGTTCCCCACGACCAATTGCACGGCCAATCGCGGCTTCATCGCCGAGTCGGAGGGAGCAAAGGGACAAAGGAGAGGATGCGTCATGTCACCAACGTGCAGCCGTGCAGCTCGAGGCGGCGCGAGGTTTTTTCTTCTTTTAGCCAGAGAGGTACCACTTGGCGGTGGCAGACTATGCAAATACCCTGAACAGACAGGGGCAAATGAGTCCAAAAAAATTCCGACGAAAAACTGGGTAGAACGAACCTACGCTAAGCAAAATTAGTAGATAGATAGTCTAAATACATTGGAATCTATCTATTATATATTAAATATAATATAACAGGTTATTTAGAGGCACCATGTTAATCCACTTCATTTAAATTACTGTGATGGTTAGATGTAATCTTTACGGCTATGATATAACAATGGATTATGAGTTACGTAACCTTTTTTGACACGATAATGTGTAGATAGACATGTCTAATACTTAGGAGGCCAGCTCTGTTGGCGGCAGAAGTCGTTTTCCTCCTTTTCTTCCCCTCTTCCCCATTCTCTCCCGTGAGCTCCCACCAATTCGTTCGCCTAGATCTGCACACCATGATTTCAAAGAAATTCAATGTACCATGGCCCTTCGGCGAAGAGCCGCCGAAGTAGAGGATGTTGGAATTATGCCCTAGAGGCAATAATAAAGATGTTATTGTTATAATTCTTGTTCATGATAAAGTTTATATTCCATGCTAGAATTGTATTAAGCGGAAACTTTGAAACTTGTGTGGTTTATGAACAACACCGTGTCCCTAGTACGCCTCTATGGACTAGCTCATTGATTAATGATGGTTAAGGTTTCCTAACCATAGACATGAGTTGTCGGTTAATAATGAGATCATGTCATTGGGAGAATGATGTGATGGACAAACCCAAATCAAGCAGAGCAATTAGATCGTGTCATCGTGTTCATCTTTGCGAAGCTTTTTCTTATGTCAAATATTGTATTCCTTAGACCATGAGATAATGCAACTCCCTGGTATCGGAAGAAATCTTTGAGGTCATCAAACGTCATCCTATGATAGGGTGATCATAAAGGTGTCTCTCGGGTGATCGAAAAGTACTTGTTGGGTTGTATGTATCGAGATGGGATTTGTCCCTCCCAAGTCGGAGAGATATACTTCGGGCCCACTCGGTAATCGATATCAACACCGCTTGCAAGAACGTGGTTAAGGAGTTAATCACAAAGTGATATCGGATTACGGAACGAGTAAAGTACTTGCTATGAACGAGATTGAACTAGGTATGCCGATGCCAACGATCGAATCTCGGGCAAGTAAAATATCGCGTGACGAAGGGAATATATATATGGGATTAATTGAATCCTGGCATCGTGGTTCATCCAATATGATCATCGATGAATATGTGGGAGTCAATATGGGTTTCCAGATCCCGCTGTTGATTATTGATAGAAGATCATGTCTGCATATTCTCGAACCCGTAGGGTCACACACTTAACGTGTCTCGACGCTAGGATAGAATGGATAATTGGTTTATGAGTTTTTGTTCGGAGTCTCGGATGAGATCCAGGACATCACAAGAGGTTCCGGAATGGTCCGGAGAATAAGATTCATATAAGGGAAAGCAGTTTTTGGATTTTGGAATTGTTTCGGAATGTTCGGTATTGTACCGGAAGGTTCTAGAAGCTTCCGGAGTGGGACCAACGTGGCCCCACTTATCGGGAGGGGGCGTGGGCTTACGAGGGAGTGCCCTGTCCGCATTGGGCCAGGGGCACAAGGCCTCATAGGCCCAGCCGGCCAAGCCCTAGGGGAAACCCTAGGAAGAGCTTCTAGAAGGGGGGAAACTTGCCCCCCCCCACTCCACCCATGTGGACGCCGGCCCTAGGGCTTGGAGGATGGGAAAGGGAAGCCGGCCAGCCCTCTATATAAAGAGGGCAGGGGCGCACCCTTCCCCCACACCTCCTCAAACCCTAGCCGCCTAGTTGCTTCCCTCCTCTCTCTCTCTCCCGACTGCGCGTAGGCGAAGCCCTGCCGCAGAAACTCTCCACCTTTGCACCACGCCATCGTGTTGTAGATCCAATCTATCTCTCCACCCCACTTACTGGACCGAGGAAGGAGGATACGTCGAGGTGCCGTACGTGTGCATCTCTCGGAGGCGTCGCCACTTGCAGCATTGGATCGGATCGGATTGCGAGGAGGAGAAGGCTAGTACGACTACATCAACCACATTCCGTTGAACGTTCCGCTGTGCGATTTCTTCAAGGGTATGAAGATCTCATCTACCGCCCTCATTGTTTGCATCTCCTAGATTAGATCTTGGCTTTCCCGTTCGCATCCGTAGAATTTTTTTGATTTACTATGTTGCGAAGCCCTTCAATGGTATCAGAGCTAGATCTATGCGTAGATGTGTTTCATGAATAGAACGCAACATGCTTGTTGAGGGCGTTGATGTTTTATGTTGCAAGCCTCTTGTTGTGTACTTCTTATGACGCGGGATAGAGAGATCGAAGCGGGCAGGCCAACTTTACGCGACCTCGTTCGCGAGACCGGCTCCGCACTTGACGTGTGGCTTGTTCCACACATGCGGCTGGTGGATGCCAGTTTCTCTCACTATAGTTGTAATGGGATTTACACCGGATGTTGGCAACCATAATATCACCGTTGTGACTTTCCGTAGGTAAGAATCGTTCTTAGCTTGTTACTCCCATAAGCCACGTAAAACATGCAACAACAAAGTAGAGGCGTCTAACTTGTTTTTGCAGGGAGTGTTTTTGTGATATGGTATGGCCCAAGATGTGATGTGTATGTTGTATGCAATGATCATGTTTTGCAATATTTCACGACTTGCATGTCGATGAGTACACAACCGGCAGGAGCCATATGGTTGTCTTTATAATTGTGTATGACCTGTGTGTCAACTTCTTATACGCCATGTAATAGCTTTACTTTATCGCTAAGTAGTTAGCAATAGTTGTAGTTGCTATTCGTGGTGGAGGCAATCATGGTGGAGTGATGGAGATCATGCTGGCACGCACAAGATGGAGATCATTGCGCGGAGATTGGCTATACCATGTCACATAAAATTATATGCATGTGATGTTTATCCTTTTATGTATCTTATCATGCTTAGATCGCGATGGTAGCATTATAAGATGATTCCTCACTTAAAGATCAAGATAAAATTGTGTTCTCCCCATGTATGCACCATTGCGAAAGTTCGTCGTGTTCAAGCACCTCGTGGTGATCGGGTGCTATAAACTCTACGTTCACATACAACGGGTGCAAGCCAGTTTTGCACACGCGGAAATACTTGGGTTTGACTTGACGAGCCTAGCATGTACAGACATGGCCTCAGAACACACGAACCGAAAGGTTAAGCATGAGTCATATGAATGATATGATCGACACTTCGTTGTCCACCATTGAAACCACATCTCTTCTCGTGAAGATCAGATTAGGTGTGGTGAATTTTGATATGTTCACTAAACAACTTGAGGGATGTTGAATTTAGTGGAAGTTCATCTAGTAATTTGATTAAGTTGAACTAGTTATCATGAACATAGTCTAAATTGTACTTGCAAATTTTGTAGATCAAATGGCTAAGTCCAACTTCAACGTTTTTGCTGAGAAAGAAAAGTTTAAGAACAATGGGTCTAACTTCACCAACTGGTTCCGCAATATGAGAATCATTCTCGCTGGCGGACAAAAGGACTATGTCCTTGAGAAAGCGCTAGGTGACGCCCCTGCTATAGATGCGCCGGCTGATGAAAAAGCTGTTTATCACTCGCGCAAAGATGGTTATGGTGTGATTAAGAGCACCATATTGTTTGCTATGGAATCGGACCTTCAAAATCGTTTTGAGGAGTTCGCCGGGCCCTTTGAAATTTTTGAGGAACTGAAAACCATGTTTCAGACTCAGGCCCGTTTTGAGAGATATGAGATCTCTGAGAAATTCTTCAACTGCAAGATGGAGGAAGGGAGTTCCGTTAGTGAGCACGCCATTAAGATGTCGGGCTACACTCAACGGCTTGAGCAACTGGACTGCAAGATTCCAGAAGAGCTCAAGATTGACAGAGTTCTGCAATCACTCCCTCCTAGCTACAAAGGTTTTGTAGTTACTCATAATCAGATTGGTTCCACTGATACGATCACCGAGCTCTTCGCCAAGCTGAAAGTTGCGAAGGTGGACATCAAGAAAGATAATCATGTGTTGATGGTCAACAACCCCCCCAGCTTTAAGAAAGGTAAGGGTGCAAAGAAGCCCTTTAAGAAAGGTAGCGGCAAGCGCGTTGCTCCTGCTGAGAAGAAGCTCAAGTCTGTACCTAAGCCGGACACTGAGTGCTTCTATTGCAAGGACAAGGGTCACTAGAAGCGCAACTGTCTGAAGTACCTAGCGGACAAGAAGGCTGGCACCATTAAAGGTATATTTGATATACATGTTATTGATGTTTACCTTACTAGCGCTCGTTGTAGTGCCTGGGTATTTGATACTAGTTCAGTTGCTAATATTTATAACTCGAAACAGGAGATACGGAATAGACAGCGGCTAGCAAGGGATGAGGTGACGATGCGCGTTGGCAACGGATCAAGAGTTGATGTGATGGCCGTCGGCACGCTCTCCTTAGTTTTACCTTCGGGATTAGTTTTAAACCTTAATAAATGTTATTATGTGCCTGCGTTGAGCATGAACATCATATCTGGATCGTGTTTATTGCAAGATGGTTATTCATTTAAATCGGAGAATAATGGTTGTTCTATTCATATGAGTAACATATTTATGGTCATGCACCTGCTATGAATGGTTTATTGCTTATGAATCTCGAAAGCAATGAAACACACATCCATAACATTGAGGCTAAATGATGCAAAGTAGATAGTGATAATCCAACTTATTTATGGCACTGCCGTCTAGGTCATATTGGTGTAAAACGCATGAAGAAACTCCATTTTGATGGACTTTTGGAGTCTCTTGATTTTGAATCATTTGACACGTGCGAGCCGTGCCTCATGGGCAAGATGATCAAAACCCCGTTCTCCAGTATAATGGAGCGAGCAACGGACTTGTTGGAAATCATACATACCGATGTATGCAGACCGATGAGTGTTTCGACGCGCGGTGGATATCGCTATTTTCTCACTTTTACTGATGACTTAAGTAGATATGGGTATGTCTATTTAATGAAACATAAATCTGAAACGTTTGAAAAGTTTAAAGAATTTCAGAACTATGCCCTAGAGGCAATAATAAAGATGTTATTGTTATAATTCTTGTTCATGATAAAGTTTATATTCCATGCTAGAATTGTATTAAGCGGAAACTTTGATACTTGTGTGGTTTATGAACAACACCGTGTCCCTAGTACGCCTCTATGGACTAGCTCATTGATTAATGATGGTTAAGGTTTCCTAACCATAGACATGAGTTGTCGGTTAATAATGAGATCATGTCATTGGGAGAATGATGTGATGGACAGACCCAAATCAAGCAGAGCAATTAGATCGTGTCATCGTGTTCATCTTTGCGAAGCTTTTTCTTATGTCAAATATTGTATTCCTTATACCATGAGATAATGCAACTCCCTGGTATCGGAAGAAAGCTTTGAGGTCATCAAACGCCATCCTGTGATAGGGTGATTATAAAGGTGTCTCTCAGGTGATCGGAAAGTACTTGTTGGGTTGTATGTATCGAGATGGGATTTGTCCCTCCCAAGTCGGAGAGATATACTTCGGTCCCACTCAGTAATCGATATCAACACCGCTTGCAAGCACGTGGTTAAGGAGTTAATCACAAAGTGATATCGGATTATGGAACGAGTAAAGTACTTGCTGTGAACGAGATTGAACTAGGTATGCCGATGCCAACGATCGAATCTCAGTCAAGTAAAATATCGCGTGACGAAGGGAATATATATATGGGATTAATTGAATCCTGGCATCGTGGTTCATCCGATATGATCATCGATGAATATGTGGGAGTCAATATGGGTTTCTAGATCCCGCTGTTGATTATTGATAGAAGATCATGTCTGCATATTCTCGAACCCGTAGGGTCACACACTTAACGTGTCTCGACGCTAGGATAGAATGGATAATTGGTTTATGAGTTTTTGTTCGGAGTCTCGGATGAGACCCAGGACATCACGAGAGGTTCCGGAGAATAATATTCATATAAGGGAAAGCAGTTTTTGGATTTCGGAATTGTTTCGGAATGTTCGGTATTGTACCGGAAGGTTCTAGAAGCTTCCGGAGTGGGACCAACGTGGCCCCACTTGTCGGGAGGGGGCGTGGGACTACGAGGGAGTGCCCTGGCCGCATTGGGACAGGGGCACAAGGCCTCATAGGCCCAACCGGCCAAGCCCTAGGGGAAACCCTAGGGATAGCTTCTAGAAGGGGGGGAAACTTGCCCCCCACTCCACCCATGTGGCCGCCGGCCCTAGGGCTTGGAGGAGGGGCAAGGGCAGCCGGCCAACCCTCTATATAAAGAGGGCAGGGGCGCACCCTTCCCCCACACCTCCTCAAACCCTAGCCGCCTAGTTGCTGCCCTCCTCTCTCTCTCTCTCCCTCCCGACTGCGCGTAGGCGAAGCCCTGCCGTAGAAACTCTCCACCTTTGCACCACGCCATCGTGTTGTAGATCCAATCTATCTCTCCACCCCACTTGCTGGACTGGGAAAGGAGGAGACGTCGAGGTGCCGTACGTGTGCATCTCTCGGAGGCGTCGCCACTTGCGGCGTTGGATCGGATCGAATCGCGAGGAGGAGAAGGCTAGTACGACTACATCAACCACGTTCCGTTGAACGTTCCGCTGTGCGATTTCTTCAAGGGTATGAAGATCTCATCTACCCTCCTCGTTGTTTGCATCTCCTAGATTAGATCTTGGCTTTCCCGTTCGCATCCGTAGAAACTTTTTGATTTACTATGCTGCGAAACCCTTCAGAGGAAGCCGAAGGAAAGGCTGCTAGGCCTGACCAACGCCTAGTGGTTGAAGGACGTGTAGCGCAGGGGCAAAACTAAGTGTCGCCGAGAGAGGGAGATCAAGCTCAAGGCCAAGCAGGAGGCATTGGCGTAGGAAGAGGTGAACGTGGCGCCGACTTCAAGCGCAAGGTAAGATGGTTCTTCGCCTTGATTTCCTCGAGTTTCTGCCTTCCTCATGATCAAACTTTGATGGTCTTCTGTAGATGCCCCGCGCGCTCGGCATGTACCGCGATGAAAGCAAAGGCCTTGACTCCAAGTTCATCCACGTCTACTAAAGTATCAAGACGTGCGAGAAGTGGAGGGATGTTCGTCTATCACTCACCAAAAACAAGGACATCACCCTGGACATGCCGGCGCCAGCTGCTGTAGAAGGATGGCCGGAGCTCGGCCAAAAGAAATTCAAGGTGTTGAAGGCCATGGGACCCCCCAGCGGAATAATACAAGCATTGATCGAGAAGTGCATGGACGACACGAAGTCTCACGCCGCACAAAGGGACGAGAAGTTCAACGAGAGGTGGAAGGTGATGTTGTAGAACCAGGGCATCAAGATCAACCTGCTCAAGACCAATGTTGCGGCGAAGAAGTGGAACACTGATCTGGCGCTTCTGATGGGGGCAACACAACGATGATGGATGACCAAGTGAAGGCGGTGTACATGGCCGAGCATGACGCGATCATGAACAAGCTACCGACGATGGCCGCACCAAGATCGACGCCGAGCTCTGCGCCAGTTTCATCTCCCGCGGCCTTGCCGAGCTCTGCGCCAGTTTCATCTCCCGCGGCCTTGCCGAGCTCTGCCCAAGCTTCCTCTTCCACGGCGTCGCCGACTTGTTCCACCACCGCGGAGGAGCCGCCGTCACCAAGGTAGCTTCCATGGCGGAGGAACCTACCATTTGATCCCCTAGTCCATGTAATAATTTGATCGCCGAACTCTGGCTTTTGATTGTTGTACTGTGGCGTTTGGACGAGGATTTTGATGGCGGGAAAGATTTTATTTAAAACTATTCCCGAAATTTAGTAAGTTGAGGGCCAAAACTTGGGAGCCCGAGTAGCACTAGACTCCCCTAGACCGAAAGGTTTCACCCATCCAACGCTAAATAACATCGGAAAAGCGTATGGAGGCCAATGAGTGAAGATGCTCTAAGCCAAAGAAACTTTTTATATTAGACACAAAGAAACATGAAGTATACACCAGTACAGGGATGCCCGCAAACTTAGGGCTGTCAAAAAAGTTCGGGCTTGACAAACTATGCGAGTTCGGCGCGTTAACAGCTCGGCTCGAGCTTGATTCGTCTCTCTAACAAACCAAGATCGAGCCTGTTTTCGAGTCAGCGAGCTTAGATGAGCCGAACTCAAACGGTTCGATAAAGCTCGTGATTTTTGTACAGACGCAAAATTAAGACTGCTATTATTATTTCATCTGCTGTAAGACTGCTAAAATAGTTGTGCTGGCATGTTGGCACTATATTACTATTATGTGAGACTCCGAGCCATTTCTGCTATTCAGTTTTCAAGCTTTACTATTTTCTTGCTATGTAGCTACATGTCTATCTTTGAATGTACTAATTTTTTTTTACCGAGCTTTAACGAACCGAGCTCAAGCCTACTCGAACTTTGGTCGAGCTGAACTCGAGCTTAGATGTAGGCTCGAAGGTCAACCTAGGCTCGCTCGAGCTTCTACCGAGCTCGAGCCGAGCCTAATAATGTTTGCCTGAGTTCGGCTCGTTGACCGCCCTACGCAAACTGCACGTAAAATGTTTTGCGAGGTCAAAACCGGGAATTGAGCGATGTGTACCTGGGCATGCCACATAACCCCCGGTTAAATGGCCGGCCCACGCAGGGTTCTCACCATCCGGTTTGGAAACTACTACTGTAGAGCTTTCCAGCAGGTTAATTCGGTTTTTGCTGGTTTTCTGCTGCGTTTTTTCTCTTGTTTTTCTTATTTTTTCTGTTTTCATTTTTCCTTTTTCCATTTTATGTTTTTATTTTCTTTTCTATATTTTTTCCTTTTTGTTTGTTTTCTAATTATTATTTTTTGTTTTTTCTTTTACTTGTAATGTTGAGGTTTGAAAATTGTTTAATTTTAAAAAGGCGAGATTAAAAAATGTTCAGATTTAAAAATATTCGATTTTAAAAATGTTCTGATTTTGAAAAATATTTCTATTTTGAAAATTTTATTTTTTTTGAAAATATTTGAATAAAAATGCCTAGAATTCAAAATTGTTTACATTTTCAAAAAATTGGTTTCAGAAATTATTTATATATAAAGAACACAGGAAAGTAAAAAAGAAAATAAAAAAGAAAACACTAAATAAAAGGAAAAACTTACCTGTCTAAATGGGTTGATCAACGCAAACTATTTAGTAGCGGGTGCAGGCGACGGGAGCCTTCAGCGTCGCTTTATCAATAGGAGCTCCCGTCAAAAGCTGCATAAGCCATATTGCTTATAAACATGGACGGATCCAGTAATTTAATTTTGGATGTTTAAATTCCAATAAATGGCAAATATAAATAAGAAATACTGAAAATGGTCTATTACTTCACGGAAATAAAGTATAAATTATTCATTTAGCAAAAATATCTCAAAAGATTAAGAAACTTGCAAAATAATAAAGAAAATTACAATACGATCATATAGTCGTTCAAGAGTTGGTTCCCCATTTTTTCCGTAGCTTGCTCTTCACAAAATTCATCGATGAAAAAAAATCCTCTCAACACTAGCAGTTAACGAGAGAAGCTTGTAAGGGTTATACTCTTGTACGGGTAGGGTTAACACCAATTTGAAAAGCTTGTAAACAAGGTTATAGGTTATACTCTTGTTTCATTCAACAAGCATAATAAAGAGCTGAACTATATTTTTGAGGTTTTTAAACCTCTCGTCTCTATGCATATCAACAATGAAAAGAGTAAGTTGATACGGAAGCTGAGTCAACTCTTTCTATAAGAAACCCATAGGATAAAGTTGTGCAAGCTTAACCAAGTTGGGTATATGATAAGTGGAAAAAGAATTGGCCGGACTAAAAGATCCCATGCAATGAAGTAATTCGGTGTTTACCTTATCAAACCTATCCCCAAGCTCTTGAAGTTGACGATCAATGAGACACAAAAACATCTCAACATGCAAGAGATGGATATTCATGAGGTTTTTGTATCAAACATATAAAAATTCTAGCCAGCGTTGGCCAGCACGAACAATGGACCGCGCCGCTGGACGAGACTGGCCGAACAGACCGGATCCCGATCCAAAAGCGACCATGCCCCGACCCAAACAAACAGAAATAGACAATTTCGGTCGGCCGTTTGGGTCGTCTCGGTGAAGATGCTCTTACTCTCGGCTAGATGGTCGTGTGTACATCCAGACATGGACGCGGTTGGACAGTGGACACAACCCATTCTAATCGGAGAAAGTACATATACATGCTTTGAAGGGGTTCGTAGCATGGAAAACAAAAAAATTCTACCGCATGAACACACAATCAAGATCTAATCTATGATCAAGCCAAGATCTATCTACTAGATTGTAGCAACGAGTCAATAGAGTACTAACCCTCGAAGATCCAAAGCGGTTAACGAGAGCAGATTCTCGTGGATGATGTAGTCGTACACTTCCGATCTCAAGATCGCGTAGACGATCCTTCCGGCGCTGCGTTCCGGCAGCGCTTCCGCAGTCGATCACACGTTCGGTACTCGATGAAGACCTTTCTCTCCCTTTTTCCAGCAGGCAGCGAAGGTTGTAGCACTCTCCTCGCGATTCCGGCAGCAGCGTGGTACCGAAAGTAGAGGGAAGATCTCGCATGGCTTCGCCTTAAGCCGGAGCGAGTATAGTGGACTATGAGAGAGGCCTTGGCGATCTAGGGTTTAGAGGCACCAAGGAGAGAGAGCTAGGCCGGCGGCTAGGGCAAGGGGAGGGCCCCAACTCGGCGGCTAGGCAAACCCTAGGGGCGGCGGCGACTTGGTGGAGGCCGACGGCTAGGGCTAGGGTTTAGAGGAGAGAGGTGTAAGGAAGAGGGGCACCCCTGCCCCTCCTTTTATAGGTGGGAGGGAGGCGCGGTTGGGAGGAGGGAGTCCTCCTCCAACTCCTCCTCCTTGGTCGGCGGGTGGAGGGAGTAGGACTTCCTCCCTAGGTAGGTTTCCTACTCTCCCTCCACCAAGCAAACTTGGCGTTTGACTTTTCAAATTGGCGTTTGACTTTTCAAACTAGGATTTGATTTATCCCTTTATTTTGCTCAGCGATGACACCTAGTACATGATGCAACCATTCCAACTTGTTATGACACATTCATGTACCCTTCCCCTCCGGAGTGTCGGACCTTCCGGACCCTTCTAGAACATTCCGGGTGAAAACACCGGAATCATTTCCCAACTCCGAAATAGGACTTTCCTTATATGAATCTTATTCTCCGGACCATTCCGGATCTCCTCGTGATATCCCGGATCCCATACGAGACTCCGAACAACATTCGGTCACTTACTCATCATTCCATGACTACTCAACAACATCGAATCCTTAAGTGTGTCTCCCTACTGTTCGTGAATTATGCGGACATGACCGAGACACTTCTGCGATCAATAACCAATAGAGGAATCTGGAAATTCATATGGCTCCCACATATTTCTACGATTACTTTGGATCGAATGAATCACTTACATACGATACCAATTTCCCTTTGTCTCACGATAGTTTACTTATCCGAGGTTTTGATCGTCGGTATCTCTGCATACCTAGTTCAACCTCGTTACCGATAAGTACTCTTTTCTCGTTCCCGTGATATGTGATCCCTTGTGAGCCAGTCACATGCTTGCAAGCTAATTGGATGACATTCCACCGAGAGGGCCCAGAGTATATCTATCCGTCATATGGATGGACAAATCCCACTCTTGATCCATGAGCCTCAACCCATACTTTCCGAACACTCAATGCCACCTTTATAGCTACCCAGTTACGGTGTGGTGTTTGATGTCA
Source organism: Avena sativa (assembly GCA_916181665.1). NCBI lineage: Eukaryota > Viridiplantae > Streptophyta > Magnoliopsida > Poales > Poaceae > Avena > Avena sativa. Next base: position 436,430,100 of record OV702280.1, read on the forward strand.
TCAAAGCATCCTTCCGGTGATGGTGATTAACATGATCTCATGGTCGAAGGAATTAGGTTACTATGTATCAGAAAGCTTATAGCAAATAAACTATATTAAATGACTTGATCTTTATGCTACGCTTAACTATAGGAGTATGTCCATCACATCATTCTCCTAATGATATGACCCTGTTGTTAATAACATCTCTATGTTCATGATCAGGAAACTACGATCATATATTAACCAACAAGCTAGTTTAACAAGAGAATTTACTAGGGACTCTTTTATGTTTACAAATCACACAAGTATTAATGTTTCCTGTTAATGCAATTATAGCATGGTATGTAAAAATTTATCATAAGTATGAAGATATGATAATAACCACTTTATTATTGCCTCTTGGGCATATCTCCAACAGTCTCCCACTTGCACTAGAGTCAATAATCTAGTTTCAAACCTTTGTGTATTGAACACCTATGGATTTCCGGTGTTGTATGTACACGATTGCTAGTGGTCAACTGATCTCCGGATCTGACACTTTCAGGTCCGTGTGTAATTGCATGTCTTTGCGTCTCTACGCATCACTCATTCTCTAATGAGATGGCTTTGTATAAATTTGGTCCTTTGGTGAGACCTTTAGTTCTTTGGGGTTAAAACATGTTGATAATATTGCCGTACAATATATCTTCATAGTATTATCCCGCTGTGAACTACACCTAGTTTGATAACAAACTACTTGACACAAATGCCCTCTTTAGTTGCTATAATAGCAGTCATATACTTAACCTTTTGTTGTAGTATCTGTCACAATGTCTTAACTTTGAAACTCATCCAAATCCATTATGGAACTTACTTTCCATTATATTGTGCCAGCCTTAGTTTAGATTGAGATAAACTTAATTTGTACTTTGTGATAAAACTAGTATCAATGTAGTACTTTTACAATGAACTAACCATCTATTTGCCACTTCTACAAAATAATATATTCTTATTTATTTTATAAGATCATAAGAATATCTTTACCATGGGCGTAGCTAGCCTTATTCAAGGGTATGCAATGAATACCCAATATTTCTTGTGAAAATAAATCAGTGCATAAACTCATATACAAAGGTATATACGTATTGGTAGATTTCTCGCGCATAGAACACATGAAAAATCAAGACACACAGACCCCTTTTGTCCTACGTTTTATGCTGTCTGCACTTTCGGCTGCTATCCTAGTTGGACATGTCGATCGTTTTCTCAAAAATGTTGGCCCAAGTGTATAGAACAAGCTCTGCCTCTTTATCAACTTTGTAAATTTTTATTTTGCTAAAAAAACTATATAATTTCTGATTCTCCCAGTTAGGAATAGATAATCAATAGATTGTATCTGTAGATTAATTCTAGCCTAGTATTCAGTGGGAATTTAAACAAAAATATTTTTATGTATATTGTTGATTTGTAGGTGTAAAAGGAATATATAAATTCTATTTTTACCTTTCTTGCATTGTAACTAAATAATTTAATTGTTGTTACGAGTACTACGTTCAATGGGAATTTCCAGTTTCATTGATTATTGTGTACTTTCGTACCCTATTGTAACTTCGCATACTGCCTATTATAACTTCGCATACCCAATACGGAAATCCTGGCTCCGCCACTGATCTTTACTATTGTCCAATAATCATCTTATGAATCATTCTGGTATACGCTCATAACATTTAGAGCATAGGACATATCTGGATTTGTACACATCACAGCATGATTGATAAAATACTCTTTGTGATTTTATACATCAAGTATCAATCTATACTTGAATCTTTGTTTCACTTACCAAATGTCAATACACTTGAATATATCATCAATATTGAACTCATTCAATACTTTCTGTGCGACAAGAACCTTTCTTGTAGTTTCTAAATTGAACTCATTCAATATATCATCTATGTACTTTCGGCACAACATATTAGCGTCTATTGATGCCAAATATTTGGGTTTTGTCTAAGTCTTTCATCGAGATGAAATTCTTATCCTGTGTTAATAAAAGATACATTATTTCCAATCAACAATATGTCTTCCACATAATGTATTAGAAACATGTCTTAGCGCTCCCACTTAATTTCTTGCAAATGCAAGCATCTTCATCGTCTCCGATGAAATTAAACTATTTTAACAGTTTTATCATAGTGAAGATTCCAACTCCGCGATGCTTACTTCAACCATTGAAGTTTGCATATGCTTTTAGCATCCTTTGAATTAACCAAACCCTTTGGACCGTGTCATGCACACGTCCTTGGTAACCATTCTATTAGAAGAACTTGTTTTGTTTATTCAACTACCACATAACAAAATTATATGTAGTGGTTGCTACATTAATCCGTCTAGACTAAATATCGCTATGAAAGATCAAATCTTGTCATAGTCAACCTTTGAACATTGTTGTGAATTCTTTCCCAACATGTCGACTATTTCATAGATGTGCAACATTTATGTCTAGTTCTTTATAGATCCAAACACAACTGTAAGGTCTTACACCTTTCTTGAGGGTCCTTCAAGTTCAAATCTTGATTTCTCGTGTAAGGAACTATCATGGATTTTATGGCTTCAAGCCATTTTACGGAGTCAGGGCCCATCATCGCTTCTTTGCATGTAGTCCGTTCATTATTCTCAAATAATGATTCAACCCTCAAATCTTGGTATTTGATTGTTCACTCGACCTACTTGGTTCAATAGAAACTTTGACCTCCGTAACCACAATCTTTGAGGCACGTGAGCCATGAGCATTATTGCTGCCTCCGGAACACTTTTTGGTGCTGTGCAACTTTGCACATATAGCTAAGGTTCTTTTAACCTTATCAAAGTTCTATTGTCCTCCCACTTAACTTTTCACGAAAAAATTTCTTCTCAAAAAACTTGATGTTCTAAGTGACAAACACTTTTGTCTCCGATGTTATGGAGGAGTACTTAACAGTTATTCGAAATAACATACAAAGACAGGTTCATCCGACTTTGGTTGCAAACATCTTTCTTATGCATAGCATACCAATCTTTAAGAAAGGACAACTTGGGTTTTATCCCAAACCATAACTTTATATGGTGTCATTTCAACGGATTATGATGAAGCTCTTTTCAGTGGAAAAACAGTAGTCTCTAAAGCTTTTAATCTTTAAAATATAATGACAGTTTTATGAATTACACCTTTGATCTTACCATGTCAAACAAGGTTTAATTACATATCTCGAACGCTTCATACTCTTATGGTGTTTCGGGAAATGCAAATCCACGGGACGATTCCTTAAATCTTAGTTATTATGCTAAACTCGTAACTCAAATATCTTCCTTTATGATCTTATCATAAACTATTTATATTCTTGTTACAATGATTTTGCACTTCATCTTGAAAATCTTTGAACTTTTCAAATGTTTCATACTTCATCCTTATTAAGTAAATATTCATATATTCACTCAAATTTTCGGAGAAAGTATATGAAGTTGAAATCCATCGCTCTTGACTACACATGATGGACTTCATACAACAATATGTACAAGTTCCAATAAGCTAGTCATTTGTTCCCTTTCGGCCTATGAACGAAGTTTTAATTATCTCTAGGAAAGTTTCAAAAGCGTCATTTGATCAAAAATCAAAAGACTCCAAAATTCCATCCACATGGAGTTTCTTCATGTTTTCTTTCCAATATAATTTAAACGGCGATGTCACTTTCAAAGTGATCTTTCAATCAATTTGTCTTTCGACATTTTTAGCACTAGTTTTATGGATGTGATTTCTCCAACGAGATTTGTGAATCATCCTTCTTTTATGGATTACGGAAATTATTTGAACAACCCTTTTGTTCTCATAATACCTGATAAAACAAATCTTGAAGGCAAGCTTTGATGTTTGACGAGCAACACAATAACCCTTTATTTGTTCTCGATAAACATCATCACATATTCTTTTGCTAGTTACTTAGGCCATTGTAGTTCATGAATTGTGTTTTTTCGTATGACGATTCACACCAACAAATTCAGTATCAAATACTTAAGAACCACATTGTTTAATAAGCAAAGAATATAGCCATAACATGTATATCATCTATATACTTAAACTGAACAATTCTAGTCTTTTCTTTTCTGCCATATATTTATGAGATTCTCTTTCAGTATTTCCTTTTCTGTTTGAAAGAATCTATCAACATCAATAGTGGAGTCATACGTATGACACATAGTCCAAAGCGTGTATAATTAAATATCAATGTCTTTGGACTTGCACTTTGAAGTAGATCACCATCATCAAATGTTTGGTGTGCTTTCAAATTCCATTCTTTAGTAATCTCTTGGTGTAGTAAATATTTTACCTACATCAAATATTCAAACTTATCATGGAATTATTCATGATCAAACTACTTTTAGCTTACAAAGATGAATCGCGAGTATAATTTTGCTCTCCAAAACCTTTTGGTTGATTAGGACAACTAGTGTCTCCAACCCTTTGCAAATTCTCATCAAATATGAGAACATGACTTTTGCCATATTATACTCTATCATGTTGCAACCAAAACTTCGTTTCAGATATCACAATATCTTCCATACATCATGGTTTTTGAAACAACTCTTTCAGATCCTAGATAACCTTGATATTAAGACAATTCTTTGAATATCAAGAATCATGGAGACAAACATGATACTCATACACTAACTCTTGGAATTTTCACTCTCGATTTAATACCAATTATTAAACTTCATGGAGTAACCGGAACTTACTAAAAGTTTGCAATAGGACTTTTAAACTTTAGATTAACACTTCAAAACAATACGATACCAGTTCATAAAGTAACTAACCACAATTCTATAGTTCTATCATCTCAATTATAACTAAGCGCAAGGTGGTAAACGGATGCCAATGACAACAACAATTATGCAAATTCACTTTGATTTAATTAATGATAAATAGTGTTCAACTTTTAATCATATTGACGTTGAACTCCCACTCAAAACAATATCCCTCACATTGTTTTAGTGATCACACGAACCAAATCCACCACATCAAAACCGATCATCACGAGAGTTGATGTAGCTTCAATGGCGAACAATCAACATGTTCATCATATCTACTATATGACTCATGTTTTACCTTTCGGTGATCCGTGTTCCGAGACCATGTCTGTACATGCTAGGCTCGTCAAGATCAAACCTTAGCTTCCGCATGAGCAAATCTGGCTTGCTCACGTTGTATACACTCGCAGAATCTAACACACCTGATCATCACGTGGTGCTTTGAAACAACGAGCTTTAGCAACGGTGCTTACTAAGGATGAACACTTTAAAACTTGAAATTGTGTGCTTGAGGGATCATCTTATAATGCTACCGTCGTGAACTAAGCAATACAAGATGCCTAAAAGGATTAACATCACATGCAATTCATAATATGTGATATGATATGGCCTTTCTTCTTGTGCTTCCGATCTCCATCTTCAAGCACGAACATGATCTCCATCATCACCGGCATTGTATCAAGGTCAATGATGCCGCTCCATGGTTGTCGCCCACCAGCTTCAACTATTACAACTACTTTGAATAGACACGCGGGTCTTAACAGAATTTAAAGACAACCATATGGCTACTGCCGGTTGCCAACTTACAATAAGGAACATTGCATACATCAAATATAATCACAATCATGGCCATATCAAATCACAGCACACCCCTGCAAAACAAAGTTAGACGCCTCTAATTTTCTTTGCATATTTTACGTGGTTTGGGGCTTTCAATAAATGTCGCTCTAACTTACGAACAAGAACCATAACATTGATACTAGTATTGTCAATCACCCGTTGTAAATTGAATCTTAACTATGTTGGGAGAAACAGGCACCCGCAAAGCCACTTATGCAATACAAGTTGCATGTCAAGCGTGGAGCGAGTCTCATGAACGATGTCATGTAAGGTTAGCCCGAGCCGCTTCATCCCACCATCCCGCAAGATGCAAAGTACACAAGAAGAAATCGACAACAAAAGCATCAACGCCCACAATGACCATTGTGTTCTACTCGTGCAACAGATCTACATATAAACACGGCTCTGATACCACTGAAGGGGTTCGTAGCATGGAAAACAAAAAATTCTACCGCATGAACACACAATCAAGATCTAATCTATGATCAAGCCAAGATCTATCTACTAGATTGTAGCAACGAGTCAATAGAGTACTAACCCTCGAAGATCCAAAGCGGTTAACGAGAGCAGATTCTAGTGGATGATGTAGTCGTACACTTCCGATCTCAAGATCTCGTAGACGATCCTTCCGGCGCTGCGTTCCGGCAGTGCTTCTGCAGTCGGTCACACGTTCGGTACTCGATGAAGACCTTCCTATCCCTTGTTCCAGCAGGCAGCGGAGGTTGTAGCACTCTCCTCGCGATTCCGGCAGCACGACGGCATGGTACCGGAAGAAGAGGGAAGATCTCGCATGGATTCGCCTTAAGCCGGAGCGAGTATGGTGGACTATGAGAGAGGCCTTGGCGATCTAGGGTTTAGAGGCACCAAAGAGAGAGAGCTAGGCCGGTGGCTAGGGCAAGGGGAGGGCCCCAACTCGGCGGCTAGGCAAACCCTAGGGGCGGCGGCGACTTGGTGGAGGCCGGCGGCTAGGGCTAGGGTTTAGAGGAGAGAGGTGTAAGGAAGAGGGGCACCCCTGCCCCTCCTTTTATAGGTGGGAGGGAGGCGCGGTTGGGAGGAGGGAGTCCTCCTCCAACTCCTCCTCCTTGGCCGGCGGGTGGAGGGAGTAGGACTTCCTCCCTAAGTAGGTTTCCTACTCTCCCTCCACCAAGCAAACTTGCCGTTTGACTTTTCAAATTGGCGTTTGAATTTTCAAACTAGGATTTGATTTATCCCTTTATTTTGCTCAGCGATGACACCTAGTGTAGGGTTCGCAGCATAGAAAACAAAAATTTTCCTACGATGTGAACTATATACCAAGATCTATCTACTAGATACGAACAACGGGTGGATGTATATCCGTAGAGAACATACCCTTGAAGACCGACAAAGCTTAACGAGTTCAACTCGTGGTTGATGTAGACGATCTCTTGCCGATCTCAAGATCGAGAGGAAGTCCTAGCGCCGCAAATCAGCAGCGCATCCGTGCTCGCACACACGTTCGAGGCACCGAGCAACCTCCGCCTCCTCGCTCCAGCGATGCAGCGGAAGCACAACTCTTTCTTGCCGAATAGCCACCGGGAACATGTATCTCGCTAGTCCGAGACCATGGGGGATAAATTCTAGAGGGGGAGAGAGATCCTTCACGAGGAGGTGTGAGAGACAAGTGAGGAGGGGGGCTCCTTTTATAGGAGGAGGGGGGGCACCCAAGGGGGTGGCCGCCGGCCATGGGGGCTGCCCCCTCCCCTCCTTCATTCATGTGGGTGGACACTCCACTCACAAAATGCTCTTTAAAATCCCTCCACTCAAAAGTCCACTCAAATTCCCATTAAATTTCCACCAAATTTAATGCAAACTCTCATTAAATAAAACTCTTTTATTTTATTCAGAATTTTGTCAATTACTTTAATGACAAACATTCACAAATAACCCCTTGCTAGAATTCTATTTCACATGCATAACCACTTTATGCAATTTCACCCGAAAACCTGTTTCGGTATCTAGTGAAATAAATTCCTGCGCTTGTTCATTCTTTCGGCATGGAACATTTGCTCCAATTGGATGTCGGTGTCTCTTAAGTGTGTCACCCTACGGTTCGTGAATAATGCGGACATGATCGAGACACCTCTCGGATCAATAATCAGAAGCGGGATCTGGAGACCCATACTGACTCCCACACATTCAACGATGACTTTCTTGTGATCGTCGGAACCTTTTACGCTAGTATCTTAATCCCTTTGTTTCACGATATATTACATGTCCGAGATTCGATCATCGGTATGTCCATACCTAGTTTGATCTCGTTACCGACATGCACTCTTTTCTTGTTCCTGTAATATAACATTCTAGTGATCAAATCACTTGCTTGCAAGCTAATCAATGTGATATCACCGAGAGGGCCCAGAGTATATCTATCCGTCATCGGGATGAACAAATTCCACTCTCGATCCATGAGCCTCAACATAACACTTTATTAGTTCTGAATCCATCTTTATAATCACCCTGTTATGGTGTGACGTTTGATGTTATCAAGAAACTCTTCCGGTGTTAGTGATTGACATGATCTCATGGTCTAAGGATTAGGATCACTTCGTAAGTTGTTATAGCAATATAAACTCAATGACTTTGATCGTAATGCTATACTTCGGATGAATGTTCATCACACCATTACACTAATGTTGTGATCCCGTTATTAACAACATCCAATGTCCATGATCAGGAAACCTTGATCATCTTGTTAATCAACAAGCTAGTTTATGAGAGAGGCATAACTAGGAACTTTCTGTTTGTTTATTAAACACACATGTATTAACGTTTCCGTATTAATACAATTATAGCATGCATAATAAACATCTATCATATACTTGGAATACACATAATAAACACTTTATTATTGCCTCTCAGGGCATATTCCCTTCAGTCTCCCACTTGCACTAGAGATAATAATCTATTTACATAGTGATAAATCTAACACCCATTGAGTTCTGGTGTTGATCATGTTTTGCTCTAGGGAGAGTTTTAGTCAACGGATCTGCTACATTGAGATCCGTATGTACTTTACAAATCTTTATATCTCCATCCTTGACATGCTCGCGGATGGAGTGAAACCGACGCTTAATATGCTTGGAATGCTTGTGAGACCTTGGCTCTTTGGCATTGGCAATGGCACCATTGTTGTCACAATAGATCACCATTGGGTCCAACGCGTTTGCCACCACTCCTAGTTCGGATATGAACTCCTTCATCCAAACTGCTTCCTGAGCCGCTTCTGAAGCAGCAACATATTCGGCCTCTGTTGTTGATCCCGCTACCACAGGTTATTTGGAGCTCCTCCAACTAACCGCTCCGCCATTCATGAGAAATACATATCCGGATTGAGACTTAGAGTCATCCGGATCGGTGTCAAAGCTAGCGTCGACATAACACTTAGCGACGAGCTCTTCTTCACCTCCGTATACAAGAAACATATCCTTAGTTCTTCGTAAGTACTTAAGGATATTCTTGACCGCTATCCAGTGTTCCGAACCTGGATCCGATTGGTACCTACTAGTCAAACTAATAGCATGTGCCACATCCGGTCTTGTACATAGCATGGCGTACATTATAGAGCCTATGGCTGAAGCATAGGGGACTTTGTCCATTATCTCTCTTTCTTCCGCCGAAGCCGGACTTTGAGTCTTACTCAATGTCTTGCCTTGCAACATAGGTAAGAACCCCTTCTTACTTCCGTCCATTTTAAACTTCTTTAAAATCTTATCAAGGTATGTACTTTGCGATAGCCCTATTAGGCGCCTAGATCTATCTCTATAGATCTTTATGCCTAATATGTATGACGCTTCACCTAGGTCCTTCATTGAAAATTTGCTGTTTAGATAACTTTTAACATTGTTTAAAAGATCTATATCATTTCCGATCAATAATATGTCATCCACATATAATATCAGAAATGCCACATTGCTCCCACTCACTTTCTTGTAAATACAAGCTTCTCCATAAGTTTGGACAAATCCAAACTCTTTGATCACCTCATCAAAGCGGAGATTCCAACTTCGTGATGCTTGCTTCAATCCATAGATGGATCGCTGAAGCTTGCACACCTTGTTAGCATCCTTAGGATCGATAAAACCCTTTGGTTGTATCATATACAACTCTTCTTCAATATTACCATTGAGAAACGCGGTTTTGACATCCATCTGCCATATCTCATAATCGAAATATGCAGCAATTGCTAACATAATCCTAATTGCCTTTAGCATTGCTACGGGAGAGAAAGTCTCATCGTAGTAAACTCCTTGAATTTGTCGAAACCCCTTTGCGACAAGTCGAGCTTTATAGACGGTCACATTGCCATCAACATCAGTTTTCCTTTTGAAAATCCATTTGTTCTCCACGGCCTTTCGGTCGTGAGGTAATTCCACCAAGTTCCAAACTTGATTTTCATACATGGATTCCATCTCGGATTTCATGGCTTCTAACCATTTGTTGGAATCCGGGCTCATCGTCGCTTCTTCATACGTCGCAGGGTCATCATTTTCATCAACCATGAAATTCATGACAGGATTTCCGTATAGCTCGGGAGCTGCACGCGTCCTGTTTGACCTGCGAGGTTCGGTAGTACTCTCTTTCGGAGTTTCATGATCATTATCATTAGTTCCGTCTTCAACAGGTGGAGCCAACTCCGGAACAACTTCCGGCGCTGCGCTACTCGCCATACTTTGAAGAGAAGGTTCCACAACCTCTTCGAGTTCTACCTTCCGACTACTCACACCTTTCGCGAGAAACTCTTTCTCTAGAAAGGATCCATTCTTGGCACAAAAACCTTGCCCTCGGATCTGTGATAGAAGGAATACCCAATAGTTTCTTTAGGGTATCCTATGAAGACGCATTTTTCCGCTTTGGGTTCGAGTTTATCCGGTTGAAGTTTCTTCACATAAACATCGCATCCCCAAACTTTAAGAAATGACAGCTTAGGTTTGTTTCCAAACCACAATTCATACGGTGTCTTTTCAACGGATTTAGATGGTGCCCGATTTAAAGTAAATGCAGCAGTTTCTAGTGCATAACCCCAAAATGACAACGGCAAGTCCGTCAGAGACATCATAGATCGAACCATATCTAATAAAGTACGATTACGACGTTCCGACACACCATTTCGCTGTGGTGTTCCGGCAGGTGTGAGTTGTGAAACAATTCCACACTCTTTCATGTGAGTGCTAAACTCGTAACTTAGATACTCACCTCCACGGTCGGACCGTAGAAATTTGATCTTTCTATTACGATGATTTTCCACTTCATTCTGAAATTCCTTGAACTTTTCAAAAGTTTCAGACTTGTGTTTCATCAAGTAGATATAACCGTATCTACTCAAATCATCCGTGAAAGTAACAAAATAACGATATCCACCTCGCGCCGACACACTCATTGGACCACATACATCAGAATGTATGATTTCCAATAAATCTGTCGCCCGTTCCATTGAACCGGAAAACGGCGTTCTAGTCATCTTGCCCATAAGGCATGGCTCACATGTATCAAATGATTCATAATCAAGTGATTCCAAAAGTCCATCCGAATGTAGCTTCTTCATGCGTTTAACGCCAATATGACCTAGACGGCAGTGCCACATATATGCGGATATATCATCATTAAGTTTAATCCTTTTAGCATCAAAATTATGAATATGTGTAACATTATCATCGAGATCTAATATAAATAAACCATTCATCATCGGTGCATGACCATAAAAGATTTCATTCATATAAATGGAACAACCATTGTTCTCGGATTTAAATGAATAACCACTTCGCATCAAACACGATCCAGATACAATGTTCATGCTCAGTGCAGGCACCAGATAACATTTATTCAAGTTTATAACTAATCCCGACGGCAAGTGGAGAGGCAGCGTTCCGACGGCGATCACATCAACGCTTGATCCATTGCCGACACGCATCTTGACCTCACCCCTTGCTAGCGGTCGCTTGTTCCGCAGCCCCTGATTCAAGTTACAAATATTAGCAACTGAACTGGTATCAAATACCCAGGTGCTACTGCGAGCACTAGTCAAGTACACATCAATAACATGTATATCATATATACCTTTTTTTGCCTTGCCGGCCTTCTTGTCTGCCAGATACTTGGGGCAGTTGCGCTTCCAGTGGCCAGTCCCCTTACAATAGTAGCACTCGGAATCAGACTTAGGTCCAACTCGGGGTTTCTTTTCAGGCGCGGCAACAGGCTTGCCGCCCTTACTTCCCTTCCGTTTTCCCTTCTTGTCTTTCTTGAAACCAGTGTTCCTATTGATCATCAACACTTGATGTTCCTTTTTGATCTCCACTTCTGCAGTTTTAAGCATTGACAGAAGCTCGGGGAGAGACTTCTTCATGCCTTGCATATTATAGTTCATCACGAAGCTCTTATAGCTAGGTGGCAGAGACTACAGAACATGATGGATGCCTAAGTCAATGGGAATCGATATTCCCAAGGACACAAGCTTATCGGCGTAACCCGACATCTTGAGTACATGTTCACTAACGGAGCTGTGCTCTTCCATCATGCAGCTAAAGAACTTTTCCGAAGTGTTATAGCTCTCTACAGCAGCATGTGTGTCGAAAATCATTTTCAACTCACCCATTGTATCAAATGCATTGCCGTTTTCGAAACGCTTTCGAAGTTCCGGCTCTAGCCCATACAATATGCCGCAATGAACTAAGTTGTGGTCCTCCTGACGAGTCTGATAGACATTCTTCTCCTCGTCAGGGGCATCATCTAAAGGTGGGGGGCCTAACGGCGCTTCTAGCACATATTGCTTTTGTGTAGCAGAGAGGAGAATCCTCAAATTCATGGCCCATTCGGTAAAGTTGCTACCGTTCGTTGCTAGTTTCTCTTTCTCCATGAACACATTGAAATTAAAAGCAGGTGGTGCCATCTACAACAGAATTTGTAAAGTTTAGACTAAGTGTATGATAGATTGAGTTCAAATAATCCATATTATGAATGAACTCCCACTCAAAAACGACATCCCTCGTGCCTTTTTGGTGATTACATGAACCAAATCCACTATACCAAGTCCGATCATCACGTGAGTCGGTATAGCTTCAAAGGCGAGCATCAAATGGGCATCATATCAACTATATGACTCATGCTTAACCTTTCGGTCCGTGTTCCGAGGCCATGTCTGTACATGCTAGGCTCGCCAAGTTAGAACCTTAGTATTCGCGTGTGTAACTGTTTTACACCCGAAATATGGTCGTGGATCCAAGAACACCCGATCATCACGTGATGTCTTGGAGTGACGAAAACATAATCGGTGCATACTAAAGGAAGAACACATTCTTATCTTGATATTTAAATGAGGGATCATCTTATTATGCTAACAAAGCGCTAAACAAGCAATATACGATGCTATCAAACATCATATGTTTATTAGTGAAATGATATGGTTCCCGCAGATGATCTCTATCATGTGCATCGTGGTATGATCACTATCATACCTATATGTGTAAATCCAAGGTCTATGGATTTTACACGCTATGTGTGTTGTAAGAGTATCATCTCATACTTCTACTTACAACACTACCATATCATAACACTAGCCCAGCAACAATCTAAACTAGACGCCTCTAATTTATCCATTGCAAGTTTTACGTGGCTTAGGGCTTTCGAGATAGAACCGTTCTTACCTACGAACATGAACCACAACGAGGATAATCAAATTGTTGACAACTCGCTTGCAAAATAGATATTGACTATAGTAGGAGAGACAGACACCCGCTAGCCACTTATGCAAACTAGTTGCATGTCAAGCGTGGAACAGGTCTCATGTGCGAGGACATGTAAAGTTTGTCCGGGCCGCTTCATCCCACTATGCCACCAATATCCAAAATTACAACAAAGGAGCAACAACATGATCATCATCGCCCACATACTCATATGTGTACTACCCGTGTAAAGTATCTACGCATAGATCCGGCTCTGATACCACTGTAGGGTTCGCAGCATAGAAAACAAAAAATTTCCTACGATGTGAACTATATACCAAGATCTATCTACTAGATACAAACAACGGGCAGATGTATATCCGTAGAGAACATACCCTTGAAGACCGACAAAGCTTAATGAGTTCAACTCGTGGTTGATGTAGACGATCTCTTGCCGATCTCAAGATCGAGAGGAAGTCCTAGCGCCGCAAATCAGCAGCGCATCCGTGCTCGCACACACGTTCGAGGCACCGAGCAACCTCCGCCTCCTCACTCCAGCGATGCAGCGGAAGCACAACTCTTTCTTGCCGAATAGCCACCGGGAACATGTATCTCGCTAGTCCGAGACCATGGGGGATAAATTCTAGAGGGGGAGAGAGATCCTTCACGAGGAGGTGTGAGAGACAAGTGAGGAGGGGGGCTCCTTTTATAGGAGGAGGGGGGCACCCAAGGGGGTGGCCGCCGGCCATGGGGGCTGCCCCCTCCCCTCCTTCATTCATGTGGGTGGACACTCCACTCACAAAATGCCCTTTAAAATCCCTCCACTCAAAAGTCCACTCAAATTCCCATTAAATTTCCACCAAATTTAATGCAAACTCTCATTAAATAAAACTCTTTTATTTTATTCAGAATTTTGTCAATTACTTTAATGACAAACATTCACAAATAACCCCTTGCTAGAATTCTATTTCACATGCATAACCACTTTATGCAATTTCACCCGAAAACCTGTTTCGGTATCTAGTGAAATAAATTCCTGCGCTTGTTCATTCTTTCGGCATGAAACATTTGCTCCAATTGGATGTCGGTGTCTCTTAAGTGTGTCACCCTACGGTTCGTGAATAATGCGGACATGATCGAGACCCCTCTCGGATCAATAATCAGAAGCGGGATCTGGAGACCCATACTGACTCCCACACATTCAACGATGACTTTCTTGTGATCGTCGGAACCTTTTACGCTAGTATCTTAATCCCTTTGTTTCACGATGTATTACATGTCCGAGATTCGATCATCGGTATCTCCATACCTAGTTTGATCTCGTTACCGACATGCACTCTTTTCTCGTTCCTGTGATATAACATTCTAGTGATCAAATCACTTGCTTGCAAGCTAATCAATGTGATATCACCGAGAGGGCCCAGAGTATATCTATCCGTCATCGGGATGAACAAATTCCACTCTCGATCCATGAGCCTCAACATAACACTTTATTAGTTCTGAATCCATCTTTATAATCACCCTGTTACGGTGTGACGTTTGATGTTATCAAGAAACTCTTCCGGTGTTAGTGATTGACATGATCTTATGGTCTAAGGATTAGGATCACTTCGTAAGTTGTTATAGCAATATAAACTCAATGACTTTGATCATAATGCTATACTTCGGATGAATGTTCATCACACCATTACACTAATGTTGTGATCCCGTTATTAACAACATCCAATGTCCATGATCAGGAAACCTTGATCATCTTGTTAATCAACGAGCTAGTTTATGAGAGAGGCATAACTAGGAACTTTCTGTTTGTTTATTAAACACACATGTATTAACGTTTCCGTATTAATACAATTATAGCATGCATAATAAACATCTATCATATACTTGGAATACACATAATAAACACTTTGTTATTGCCTCTCAGGGCATATTCCCTTCACCTAGTACATGATGCAACCATTCCAACTTGTTATGACACATTCATGTACCCTTCCCCTCCGGAGTGCCGGACCTTCCGGACCCTTCTAGAACATTCCCGGTGAAAACACCGGAATCATTCCCCAACTCCGAAATAGGACTTTCCTTATATGAATCTTATTCTCCGGACCATTCCGGATCTCCTCGTGATATCCCGGATCCCATCCGAGACTCCGAACAACATTCGGTCTCTTACTCATCATTCCATGACTACTCAACAACATCGAATCCTTAAGTGTGTCTTCCTATGGTTCGTGAATTATGCGGACATGACCGAGACACTTCTCCGATAAATAACCAATAGAAGAATCTGAAAATTCATATGGCTCCCACATATTTCTACGATTACTTTGCGATCGAATGAACCACTTACATACGATACCAATTTCCCTTTGTCTCACGATAGTTTACTTATCCGAGGTTTTGATCGTCGGTATCTCTGCATACCTAGTTCAACCTCATTACCGATAAGTACTCTTTTCTCGTTCCCGTGATATGTGATCCCTTGTGAGCCAGTCACATGCTTGCAAGCTAATTAGATGACATTCCACCGAGAGGGCCCAGAGTATATCTATCCGTCATATGGATGGACAAATCCCACTCTTGATCCATGAGCCTCAACCCATACTTTCCAAACACTCAATGCCACCTTTATAGCCACCCAGTTACGGTGTGGTGTTTGATGTCATCAAAGCATCCTTCCGGTGATGGTGATTAACATGATCTCATGGTCGAAGGAATTATGTCACTATGTATTAGAAAGCTTATAGCAAATAAACTATATTAAATGACTTGATCTTTATGCTACGCTTAACTATAGGAGTATGTCCATTACATCATTCTCCTAATGATATGACCCCGTTGTTAATAACATCTCTATGTTCATGATTAGGAAACTATGATCATATATTAACCAACAAGCTAGTTTAACAAGAGGATTTACTAGGGACTCTTTTATGTTTACAAATCACACAAGTATTAATGTTTCCTGTCAATACAATTATAGCATGCTATGTAAACATTTATCATAAGTATGAAGATATGATAATAACCACTTTATTATTGGGCATATCTCCAACATGCTTAGATTAAGCTAACGATATATACAGGTATATATAGGAATTTTTTTGCTAAAATTTTGGGTGTTCATCTGAACACCCTTGACCCATATTGGATCCATCCATGCTTACAAAATTTTTAAACAAACAGATATTTTTTATAGCCTGGGCATGTTGGGCTGGTTTTCTGTTCGGAACTCTTCAAGTTTATGTATGCATTTTACATGCACCAATAACATATCACATGTACGCCTAGAACATCAACCCTGGAGCATGGCGGTGGCGGCCTCCTTCATCACCGTAGGTGGTCGGCCAAGGATGGTTGTGGTGTTGATCCCATCGTCTAGTCCTAGCACCAAGTTGGGGAGGCGTGTCTGTCGGTGAAAACCGACTTGCGACTGCGGTCCTGGCAGGCGATGGCATCATTGAGTGCTCCACTGCACCTTTCGTCGCTCTCGCTTGAACGAGACGTCGCCCCGCTCGATTGTCACGCGCTCATCCCCTCTCGATGGTTCCCACCGCCCTGAAGATCGCCGGAATTGAAGACGACGATGACGCCTGGCTCAGTCTTCCTCAATTTCTTGGGTGGTCCACTTCCACACGAGAAAAAAAATGAAAAAAATTATGAAAATAGAAATGAAAGTAGTTTCACTTGCCACGTTAGCAAAATCCTAGCTGAAGCGTCCCCGAGGTTTGAAATAAATTGGGATCAAGACTTTAGCATGCCAATTTCAGGGATTACATGTTTAGGGTTTGATTTCTTTCGTCAATGAATTCAAGGTTTGCTTTGGACCTTTTAAAAGAATCATACATACATGCAGTAATGAAGTAGTACTCTCTTCGTTTAGAAATATAAAATATTTTAACTTTGTGAAATAAATATATCTAGACTCCTTTTAATATACATGTTCACTCTAAATCTCTATAAACCTATAACTAAAAAATGTCTAGATATATTTCATTTACAAAGCTAAAACGTTTTATATTTCTAACGGAGGGAGTACATGGCAAGTTTTTTTTTGTCGAGCATTTTTTTAGGGTCTTTTGTCGAGCATCTGTACATGGATTTTTTTTAGGGATATGTGTACATGGATAGCTTTTTTTTTGTGTGACAAGTGTACATGGATAGCTGAAGCAACAGAAATTAGGTGTAGAAACGTGTACGTAAATGGGCTGATAGGAGTCAAAGAATTACGAGACATACAGAATGCGTGCATGAGGCTGGCCTAGTGAGCTTTTGTCGTTTGGGCTAGAAATCAGTACAACACTCTCTCCCCTGTGTGTTATTAACAACCGAACTTACTTTCTTCGGTCAGATATTAATGAATTCATCTTTGTCTAGATATAGTTAAATTCTTTTTTGTCTAGATACAAATGCATCTAGTCTAAACACTTAACTAGATATATACAAATTTAAACAAAATTGAGTTTATTATGGACCAAATGGAGTAATTAGAATTCTAATTATCACGTTTGCACACCGAAATTTCCTTTGGTTAATTCATTCGGTTGTGGTGAATTCGATTTTGGTTTCGTTTAGTTCGGCGTTCGGTTTTTTATGCCAACCCAAGCGCTAATTCTGAAATGGCCGCCCCTTTATCAAGGTTGGCTATTTTTCTAAAAATAATATATTTATTAAAATTTTAAATAAATATAATATACAACTTTTAAAAATTATAAAAGTACGGCTGACTCGGTTGGGCCCAAACAAACTGAAACTAATCAATTTCGGCCGAACCAACGAGTACTGATCGGCTTGGCTCAAACCAACAAGTACTAATTGGCCCAAACTAACAAGTACTAAAAAGTGCTTCACCATGCATATGACCTTTTTATACTTATCGATTTGGGCCAAACAGATTAGTACCTGTCGGTTTGGTCTAAACTGATTAGTGTTGTCGGCTTGGGCCAAACCGAGGCCATATTATTTTTATAATTTTTGAAAATTGTATATTATTTTTGAAAATTTAATAAAATATATATTACCAAAAAAATCAAGCTTGTAGGTGTTACGACCGTTATTTGTTATTGTTAGTGAGGTGACTTCGAATTAATCTATGTGTTCTCTTTATAATTTTTTGTTAAATAATAAATAAAGAAGGCCGTGTGTATTATTTAGATGCAAAGACCGAATTTACTATTTCCTTCAGTCGATATTAATAAACTCAACTTTGTCTATTTAGTCTAACACAACTAGATGCTACATACGAAGCTAGATAAAATTAATTTTATTAATATTAACCAGAGGAAGTAATTAGAATTCTATTTATCACATTTACGCACCAAAATTTCCTTGGTTCATTTGGTTGCGGCATTTTGCTTCCCGTTTAATTGGTGTTCAGTGTTCGATTTTTTATGCCCATCCAAGCGTTGATTCTAACATGACCACCCCTTTATCAAGGTTGGCTAATTTTTTAAATAATATTTTTTTATTAAAGTTTAAAAATAATATACAGCTTATAATTTTTTTAAAATTAGGGCTGTCTCGTTTGGCCCAAGCCGAAAGACACTAATCCGTTTCGGCAAACCAACTACTACCCATCGGATTGGCTCAAACCAACGAGTACTAATCGGTTTGGCCCAAACCAATAATAAGTACTAAAGAAAGTGCTTCACCATGTGATTCTTTTTTTTGTACTTACTGGTTTCGGCCAAACAGATTAGTACCTGTTGGTTTGGCCCAAACTGATTATTGTTGTCGGCTTGGGCCGAGGCTGATTTTTATAAGTTTTAAGAATTGTATATTATTTTTTAAAAAGTCATATATTATGTTTGAAAATTTAATATAAATGTATTATTAAAAAAATCAAGCTCGTATGTGTTGGGGCTGTTATCGTTAGCGAGGTGACTTCGGGTTGATCTATGTGTTCTTTTTATAAGTTTTTGTTAAACAATAAATAAAAAGACCATGTGCATCATTTTGCTGCAAAGAACGGTCTCACCTAATTTTTTTTATTAAGTTATATATGATTCTACAGTGAAAATGGTCCGAATATAACCGAAAGCAAAATCACTGCTCCCTCCAATCCGGTTTAATTACCACATATCTAAGCAAGGGTCCAAAATAGCATCGCATACTCCAGCTGACAATTAAATTAAATCGGAGATCGTATTAAAAATAACAGGATTTTTTTTTGCATCGCACCGTGACGGAGGCAACTATAGCCAGAAGCCAGAAGATTTTCTAAAAAGAACAAAACGCTATAGCCAGAAGATCGGGGTGGTTGCGGGCGGCGGTGGTCAGATCTCCAGATCATCATCACGCAGGTCGCTATCTACTCTGCGTCACATGAGAGGAGAAGGAGACATGCATCTGCACTGCATGCAATAATTGACGTTGCGGAATAATCCGGCACGCGCCGTCCCGTGGAATCGACGTGGCTCGCCTCGGGGCCGCGGGCCACCGTCCCCGCGTCCGTCCAACCACCGCCGCGTCTCCAGTGAGTGGGGCCGTGGGGCCCACCGTAGGGACCTCTGGGCGGTGACCGTTCCCTCGTGCGTGCGTGCGGCGCCGCCCCTCTCGTCTTGTGCGATCGGGTCGCGGCTCGAAGATAGAGTGACGGGTGATGCCGTATTCCACTGCATAGCAACAAGCCAGGCCACCACGTTCATTGATTATTATTAGGTGAACTCAGCATGCATAGTGCTCCCTCTAATTCCAAGCAACCTTTTTTGGCTCTAGCTTTTACGATGATTGTATATTTTATTTAATGAGCATATATATTTTTCATGGAAAATATAATACTCTCGAGACGTAGATCTATAATAAATGTTGCTGATTCTGTATAATATACTCTCCGTTCAGTATATTGTACAGAATCAGCAATATTTATTATAGATCTACATCGGGAGTATTAGATTTTCTCCGTTCATATATTATACAATATACTCTACGTTCATTTATTATTATGGATAGAAGGAAATATATGAACGGAGAGTATATTGTATAGAATCAACAACATTTATTATAGATCTACATCGGGAGTATCAGATTTTCCATTAAAAATATATGCTCATTAAATAAAATATACGTAAAAGCTACGGCCAAAATGTATTAAATCGGAGGAAGTACTAAATCAACGGCGCTTATTATAGATTGGAAGGAGTATTAATTGAAGAACAATAAAAGTATCAATACTATTGATGTTACTTACTATAGTGATAATTGTTTTTGACAGGCATAGTGGTAACTTTTTTTTTACCAATTTGCAGTACTCTTTTTTGACAGCCAGAACTAATTTACCTTTACAGAGAAACTATTTTTTTAGGGTTTTTAATAAGGAGTGCGACATGCTGATACTGAAAGCCGGCGAGCCGTTCATATTTCTCAACCGCCTCAGCGGCTCCGAAAGAAAGTAACTAGGCCCATTGACAGGAGAAAAGCCACATTCTTCTTTCCTCTCCAGCCCATTTTGTTTGAGCATTTGGAGCCCATGAGCAGCTAAGCGCATTCGCTGGGGAATCCGATCTGTTCTCGCCTCGAGTCCCTGTGCGAACTCGCGGGCGGCGCACGGCGGCGAGGTGGCGACGGCCGGCCGGCAAGAGAGAGAGAGAAAGATTGGAGGGGTATGGAGGTCGGCTAGCTTGTCGGGACCCGCGACACCTCATCCTACGCCTCGCAGTGAGCCGGCGCCCTCGGCGCTGGCCTTTTCCTCTCCCAGTGCGCGCACCGTCCGTTCCCGATCGAGCGTATACTCTGAGCCCTCAGCGTCTACGGTGCCTACTGTTAGTTTGTTATAATTGTCCTCATATGTTTGGTCTGGTTAAATCTTCTTAACAGTGCAGGCTTTGATTGTTTCTTAGCGAATTTGACAATGCTATGTGGCTTTTACAGATTCCAGTTGGGCGGGGTTGGGACATCTGAATCTACCTTTCCCTTTGTGTAACAAATGGTGCATTCTACTGTGAACCAGCGAGCCCTGGGAATTACGGATCAGTAGCAAGTGCCTTTGTAAATCAGCAGATTGGCAACGAATTAATATAATATATATATGTTCACACACTTCCAATTTTTCAACTATGTCATCCTATATCTGTAGTGAAGCCATCCAGCACCCACATCACTACATGCCAATTTCTGATTACAATTTCGTGATTTACATCTTACAGATGGGTTGTAGACTTGCATACACAATAGCTGGCGTCATAAATCGTTTATTCGCTTAGTGAAAAGGACCATGGCACAGCCAACTAGTTCCTTCAAAATAATATATGTGTAATTAATCCCTTCAAAAAACACATAAATCCCGGCTTCCGCCACTGTTTCTGGAAGTGATCAATATTTACTATCATGCATATATCTTCCTTCTTTTTTTATATCGAAATCAACTGCATATTGCATTATTTTTGTTGGTACAGTTTCATGCAGATAGATCCAGATGTAGATGTTTGATCTTTGATGCCTAAAAGACAAGCAGATGTCGTGATGCAATTCTGGCTAGAGTGAGTGTCTGTTTCAGCATTACCATTGTGATGCAATTGTGGCTAGTGGAGGTGTTTTTTGTCTGTTTTGGAATTATTTCTACAGGGTGGCAATTAGTGCTCATGCATGCATGATGTAGGATTGCAAGTTGCAACATACCGGGCAATGTCTCATGCACCACCGTGAGATCAAATTCACCAGCTTGCATTGATTATAGGAGATATCTCCATGGCACTTGTGTACAGAATGACTCCTAGTAGTAGAATTCTTGTTATGCATACAGTATGCTATAAACCAGTGAAACTGTTGCTGGTTATAAATAATGTCGCTGGCCAAGGGTTACCTTATTTACCTTCCAGAATTTTGCCTGAGGAATTATCTTAGAACAGCACATTACTTCACTGATACCATTGGTATATTTTGACATTCCAAAGTCGAGTCCCTATATGACTAGGAAGTTCTAATGGTTGTAACTGAAGTATCAATATGTTTGCCAATTATTAATAGGTGAACGGCCTGCCTGCTTTGTTTCTTTCAGATGAATACTAGGTACTGAATGAAGATAAAATGGTGATAACCTGTTTAGAAAATCATGTACGAACAATAAGTTTGGTCTCTCCCTAACCTGATTTGTCATCGATCTCGTTTCATAACCCTGGCTTTGCCCCCAAGATGAGTTAGTTTTGGGCCAAGCCTGTTGCGCTCGTGATGACTTTAGAAATGCTTAGGTTTATTCAAGATGTGGCAGGTCGATATCTATCTGGTTATCACAAATCGGGCCGAACAGCGATAGGGATACGTTGATGCAAATTTCCCAACAGCAAGAACGTCGTGGCTAGATGGTATGCAGTTTCAGGCTGCAACATTAGTCGATATGGGAGGCATGCTTGTGCCGTGGTTGTGAGGCTGCAGGGACATGCCTTTGTTGACTGTCTGCGGCAAGGGACAATTATGGTTGATGATGGATTTGTTAGTGTTTTTTTTGCCTATTGTATAAGAACCAAGAAGTTTATCATGTCGTTTTTTAAAATTATTTTAAGAGGAAACTATTTCAAAATTTCTATACGACAAGTATCCGAATCTTGTACAGCATCCAATACCAGTACAGCAACGCAATTAAGTATCAAGGACTCTGGAAAACTTAGGTTGGCATACTACTCTTTTGGTAAATGTCAGTGCACATTAAAATGGTTATTACTGAACTGTTCTATGGCCATAAGGGTGAATATTGCCTGTGGATTAATTAATTATTTTTTCGCATAGACTGTTCGAAGTGCAGATCGAGTCAAATCAAAGGGTGTGCAAAAAAGCAAGTATGATCAAACAGCAGATAGCATGAGGTCGGGATTATAAGGATTCACGTCCTTACATATTTTTTACATTGGAAACCGAAGCACAAGAGGACAAAATAATGATGTGGTTCACATGTATTTCTTAAGTCACTATATCTTTGTTCAACTTTTTCTTTAAACGTCCAAGTAGAAGTCAACTTTGAATAAGGCTGGACTCTAATCCTTAAAATCTTGTCCTTTTCTAACTTATTTGCTATATAATGCCCTGTCTTTTGCCCTCATTAGAGCCTTCCTTTGCTTACCATAGGGTCACACTGACCTGCAATGGAAAATTTCTCAGTTTTAGTTCTTGATCATGATCCTGTATCCCTCTTGTCCATCTCCGATACGCTTGCCAAATTCAACTTCAAAGGTGCGCATTTCAATTCCTAAGCGTCTCCACTTTGTATTCTTTAGGAGTATTGTTCCTTGGCTGCAGCAATGTGTGCTTATGATGATATAGAGGCAGTCTCTGAACGTACGACCCTAGGATCATGCTTCAATGTGCTTAAGCCGTTCGGCACTGAAACCGTCAACATTCTGTTGCACAAAGCACTGCAACACAAATCTAAAAGGGTGCTACCTGAGGGATCGAGCATTCTAAAGGAAACCCAAGGTAGAATGGATTCATCATCTACTAAAAATCACGGGTCTAAAACTAAGGAGGATGATGTGTTCAAAGCACATGGCCGTTCAAAGAAGCCGCGTCGGTTCACATGGAGCAGGCGGCTCCATGAAAAGTTCTTGCGGGCTGTTGAAGTGCTTGGAGAATGTAAGGCTATCTGCACTTGGCATAAATCAGTCATTTGTTATCTTTAACAGCTCAAAAATATGACCTTATAGTGTTTTGTTTTGGCTAACAGCTGCTACTGCTGGAAACATTCATCGGCACATGAATGTCAAGAGTTCAATTTTGACCTTGGACCACATATCAAGCCATCTCCAGGTGGGTGATTGATTTAGTATATTTACAATTGCAGTATGCAGTACTTCCTCTGTTCTATTTAGCTTGCCAAAACGTCTTATAAATAGGAACAGAAGGAGTACTTTGTTAACTTTGGTTTGTTAATTAGACGATCATAAGTATTCCCTCCGTTCCAAAATATAAGATGTTTTAGCCTTTTTCTGAAACACATATATCTAGACATCTTTTAGTGTGTAGGTTCACTCAGTTTTGTCCGAACCTACACAGTGAAAGGCGTCTAGATACATGTGTTTCAGAAAAAGGCTAAAACATCTTATAATTTGAAACGGAGTAGTAGTACAAGCTGACAACCTGTGCACTTGCGCTGTTTTTTTATACGACTGCACTTGCTCTGTTGCACATGCTAGTTAGTTTATGCTGATTGAACTTTTGGTGTTTGAGCCTTCCATTTTTCTTTCATCACATGCAGTTTCCCTAAGGAAGCTGTAACTTTTGGGAGTAACTACTATGATATTTTCATTCTGCTATTGTAATGTTGACCATTTATGTGAGTATATGCTAGGTCAAAGCTTTTCGACTGCCTGTTAATTATTAGTTTCTTCCCAATAGGATCATAATCTCTGACTAATGCATGTGGAAGCACGTGTGGCTGCCATAGCCTTTAATTAGTTTGATGGCATTGCCATCGGTCTGTGCAGTCATTGGTTCCCACCCCTACAGCAGACAATCCCCCTTCCGTGGCCAATAACCATCGATTGCCGATGCCAACCTGATGCCCCCTGCGCGAATATTTGGTTTAGATGGAAGCTACTAACTACTTTAATATACATTGATCAACCAACATAGTGGTTGTGACTTGCCTAACTAATCTAGCAGAACCAGCTAATTGCAAGAGATTTGCTCCTGGCAGTCATCATTACAAGATTCATGAAGTTGCAGCTGTATGCCACCTCTCTCACACCTTGTCACTGTTATATATTTGGCAAGTTAAGTACCAGCAGCAGTGCTGCTCGAACAAAGGCACAGTCTCGGAATCTGGATCAGATTTGGTTCTGATTCAACAAGATATTTTGGCCATGATAAATAACATGCAGAGGCCGATACGGATGCGGAGTGACCAAAAAAAGGCACCAAACGGAATAGCGACAAAAACATAGTAGTCAACTTTTTATTATTGGTTCAATCTTAGTGGGAGAATAAAACATTTCCTTTCTATGTATTTATTTTGTGTATACTATTTATGCTGCTGCATTGTTTCATCAATAGGGTCATTCTCTATGGCAACAAATTGCCCAAGTTCACGAAGAACTATATATGAGCACGCAGTCGACGAAACAAATAGGAAGACAATGTTCCTGCTTTACTTAAAGCTGATCTACATAAAACTGTATTTAATGTTGGATCTTTAATTCACACGCCAGTAAAAGTTCAAACAGTTACGACAAACTTATGCTAAATACAACGTTCAAGATTCCATTTTAACAGGATAAACTTGGAGGGAAAAGAATGTTTACACGCTGATGCTCTCTGCCGTGTCTCCCTTGTTATTCTGTTATTTTCCATATCAAACACATGTACATGGATGTCTCATGCGCTCGTCAGTACTCAGTACTCTCTTCCTCTGCATGCCATGGAGATTAAATTTGTATGTTTTTGCTAGATCAGATTTCCAATTTCTACGCATGCAGCTTCAGGAGTAGAGTTTGTTGCAGAACCATCACAATTTGAAGCCATCTGCCTTTGCATGTTAGCTAGTTGTCTTAACTCCTAAAGCAGACTATCCAAACAGACCTGGTTTACCAATTAGACGGACTACTAATATATTTTTTCATGTTTCTCGGAATTTCTTGCCTTCACCAGTAAAATTGGGGCTTATTATTGTGACTGTAATATTAAACTGGGCCTGGGGTCTCATGTAATCTCGTAGCAATACGTATAGTAGTCAACAAGTTCTAAGTTCATTTAAGTTGCAACATCGTTATGCTAAGGTGCTATTCATAATTTCTGCATTAGTTTCACACTTTCTATACTATGATGTGTGATCCCAATCTTAAATGTTATGTTCTGTGTTGTGATACAGAAACACCGGCTACGAGAGCAGAGGTCAAAGCACATAGAGGAGGTGTACCAAAAGCGTGCCAGCATGAAAAAATTATCTGGCCTGATTACATCAGTGCAGAATGCAACCACTCCTAAACCCATTAATCGTCTAACAACCACAGAGATGCGGATCACACATGGGGTTTCCTCTGCTACCTGGGATAAGTACCCTGGAAAGCTGTGGGCACCAGTGGAGGAAAGTTCAGCCGAAGCAGGAGTTCTCAAGACTAACACATGCACATCTGCAGTTCCTAAGCGTTGCGCCAAGTCTCTGTGGGACAAGTACGAGGAGAGCCTGCAGTGCAGCGACGAGAACCCGTCGGAAGGGCTTTCCATGACATACCCACGGAAGTTGCTGCCTGTGAAGAGCAAAGCTATTGATGAGTATGGAGGCATAGCAGATATATCCCCAACTTTTGACGGTGAAACGGGTTATGGTGCTCTAGCTTGCATAGACCTGGAGAGCTCTGGCTCAGACAACATGATGCCAAGCCTGCTTCAGCAACTGAAAGAGACCAGTCGTACTGAAGCTGCAGGCAACAATGCTAACCTGGAGAGTGCTCCTCTGCAAAAAGATGCCATGAACCAGGCGCACACTGCAGTTGCTCTGCGCGGAAACGCCATGAGTGGGGCGCACACTGCATCCATGGTCTCTGGTGGTGTGGTGGATCTAGGGGGCAAGGTCCTGCTTGGTGGTACAGGCAATAACCGCTCCACTGCAGAGAGGACGCCGTCTGATCCTTTTAGTAGCTGGGAAGAAGTGGAGGCATTTTGGATGGGCCATATGGAAGGACTACAGCAGCAAGGCTTTGGACCAGACGACCTGCTACAGGTAGACGATGCTTGGAACCAGGCGCTTCAGCAGGTGAACGCAGACGATGCTCCCGTGGCTCAAAGGGGCGATGCGCCTGCTGCTGCTGCTGCTGCTGCTGCTGCTGCTCAAGAACCCGCTGGTGGTGGTGCTGCTCTGGCGCATGATCCTGAGTTTAGCATTGATGATGTGCAGGTCTGGCGCCCTTAGTTTGCAGGTGACGAACGACTATGGCATGCCGTTCTAGTCCAGGAAGAGAGGTTACCGAATAATTGGTGGTGGTATAATAATAAGAACTGATGGATAGTAGTAATAAGAGTTGCTGGGGAGGAAACCCCGGGAGAAATAAGGGAGAGCTGCAGATAACCGTGCTCAGGCAAAGCATATGTTGTTGTATGCAGACTTATATCCAGTGCTTCGTGACTCTGGTTAAACCTGTTTGTTTAATTGGCTTTTGTTTCCAAATGTTTAGACTTATATATCCAGTGCTTCGTGACTCTGGTTAAACCTGTTTGTTTAATTGGCTTTTGTTACCTAATGTTTACTATCTTCTGTGATGCTTTTTGACCCGTAATTCTGTATGTATGTCAGTTCCTTCCAGAAGTTGTAGTTTACAGATTTTCTTTTTCCGAATGATGGAGCAGTAGGGTCCAAAGTTCATCACTACCGTGCTCTCTCTATCTCAATTTTATAGTTTGCAGATGAAATTTAGGAATTTCATGACATCTTTTTTTTTTGTTGGGTTGGGATCTGCTTATCATGCCTCACGCGTGACAATTTGTGGGGCCTCTTTGGTTCAAAAGAATTCCATTGAATTTTTTCGATTATATTCCTTAGAACTTTTACTCATAATCTTCTTCGATATATTCCTACTTGACAGCATTTCCAAAGAAATTTTCTGTTGCGTATAATGTAATGAATATTTTCTTTGTTTGTCAACCATAACAATGATGTTCTGAAAAGGGCTAATCTTTCAGAAAAATCCCTAATTTTTTGTGCGGCACAACCAAACATTTGCTTTTTTTTAAGACAGTCGTGCTGACCAAAGAATTTTTGTTACTTCAAGTGACAATTTATTTCCATCGAGTCTTTTTTTTCTGGTGGCATTTTTCCATTGAGTCTATGTGATGAATATTTTTCTTTGTTACAATCATTACAATGCCGTTCCAAAAGGGTACAATCTCTTACAAGAATCCTAATCTTTTGTGCTGCACAACAAAACATTAGCTTTGTGTTGCCGACCAAAGAGGACAACCACAAATAGAGGTCGAACTTCAGGGACCTCTTTTTCCGCGAAAATGCAAACAACTTTGTGTTTCCATTCATTAATAGAAAAGGTCTTATTTAGAAGTCTGAAAGTGGACCAACATTCACGCCATACAACTCGGAAAGCTAGTCTAAGGGAGTAATTGACGTTGCTCCCTAAGTTGGAGTAGTATTCATCTAAAGAAAAAAGTTAGAGTAGTATTTAGGGAGCTCTTTACTTCTGAAATTCCAAAATCACATTTTAAAGTTTTATTTAAAAATCACGTTTTATAGTTATATTTTTTCTTGAAGAAATACCTGGATGCACAAGCATGCACAACCTTAATACAAAATACTTTGTATGCCAGACTACACAAAAATTATAAAAGTACTCCCTCTCTCCCATATTAAGTGTCGCTAATTGAGTAGTATAATTGTGTACTATATCAACGACACTTAATATGGAATAATGAGCATATGAGTATAGTGAATTGTGCACATTTTAAAATTATATAATTTGTCTGATTTGTCAGTTTTGTGTAGCCTAAAATATAAAGAATTTTATATTGAGATTTTGCATTCTTGTAGGCTAACCTTGTTCACTGTATCCATTTTCTCAATCGGATTTTTTTTTGAAATTTATAGACACGAGTATATATGATTTTCAAGTTCCGTTTTTAGGAAAAGCTTTCTAAAACGTCTTTTCGCTCTGAAAGAGAGAAACAATCTCCTGCGAAAACAGTATTCAAATCTCTGACCGCCCGGCGATACCTTACCACTAGCGCCCACCGTGTCCGCGCCGTCGCCGCCGTGCACGGATTTCGGTTCGCCGTTCTCCCATGCGACTGCCGCCAAACCGGTCAGGTACGACCGCCAGTTTCTGACCTACGTCCCATGGCGTTGCTAATAAGTTGCCGATCGCCTCGTGTTCGGTTCGGTGATCCCAAGAACCCAATCTCTTTCCACTCTTCCTCTCCTGGTACGATCGAGTCCCAACTTGCGACTTGCGAGTAACTAGTCCTAGTAAGTTCTGTGCCAATGGCGGTGATGGGAGAGCTTGTCGGCGCCGCCGGGAGGACGCAGGGACCGGGATGGTCGGACCTACCGGGCGACCTCCTCGAGTCCGTCCTCGGCCGCCTCCCCGTGCCGGACCGCCTCCGCTTCCCGGCCGTCTGCACCGCGTGGAGGTCGGCTGCCGCCGCCAGCGCCGCGCGCGTCGAGGCCGTGGACGTGCCGTCCCCGTGGCTCATGCTCCCCTTCAACCCGACCGTGCACGGGCAGACGCGCAACGCCAGCGATGGCACGTGCTCGGAGGCGCGGTTCCTGAGCCTGTACGACGGCAGGACGTACGGCATCCCGCAGCCGGCGCCGGCGGTGTCCGAACGCCTCTGCGTTGGCTCGTCGCCAGACGGATGGCTCGTCACCGCCGACGCCGCCTCCGAGCTCCACCTTCTCAACCCGCTCACCGGCGCGCAGGTCCAGCTCCCGCCGCCCGATACGCTCCCCTTCGTCCACGCCAGCCGCGACGCGGATGGCCGTGTCGTGAGCTACAGCCTACGATGCTGCTTCGACGAGGACGACGCGGCCGTGGTCGTCCCGTCGGAGTCCGTCGCGCCGGACAGGCTCCGGTTCGAGCTCTACGAGAAAGCCATACTCGTTTCGGCGCCGCGGAAGGGACAGACCGGCTCTTGGGATGGTTACGCCGTCATGCTCATATGCCAGCCTCTGTCCCATCTCGCCATCGCCCGAGCCGGCGACACGAGGTGGACACTGCTCGACACGCCTTCGCGCCGCTGGGTGGACGCCGTGCGCGCCTCGTCGTCGGTCGGCGCTGGCGGCGGGCAACTGGTGTACGCTTTGGACTCCGCGGGGCGCGTCGAGGCGTGGGACGTGGACGCCACGACGCCGACACGGGAGGCAGTCGCGCCGGCGTGCTGCTGCTGCTCGGGGCGCGCGTGCTCCATGTCGGGGACATGCAGCAGGTACCTCGTGGAACTCTCGCCGGGTCGCCTGCTCCAGGTGCACCGGCTCAGGGAGGCGGCGCACGCGCGGTACAGGTGCGAGCCCCGGCCGGAGCGCGTCGAGTACACGACCGTCCATGCCGAGCTCTTCGAGTGGACGGATGGTGGCCGGTGGACTCCTGTGGACGGAAAGAGTGCCGGCGTCCTGGCCGGCCGCGCGCTGTTCCTGGGGAAGAACACGTCGCTGTGCGTGCGAGTGGACGGTTGCATGCCCGAGCTGAAGGGCAACTGCGTGTACTTTACCGACGACGGGCCGTGGTCGCACGACAGGTGCCGCGAGGTGGCGCCGGACGTCGGCGTGCTCGACCTCGCGGACGGCACCTACAGGCCGCCGCGAGGAGCAGCGCGCGACCTGATCTGGAAATGGCCGCCGCCGGTCTGGTTCTTCCCGTCGTGTGCCGACTGAATTAGTCCGTCTGAAGATTGTTGGCAGATGCCAACAGGGGATGACCGCTCTCGTAGCAGCGTATTGAAATGAGATGTTCTTTTAGAATTTTGAACTTTTAGCAGGATTCGACCTCCTCTACATATACCCGAGGCTCATATACTCCCTTCGTCCTAAACAAATGTCTTATAGATTTATTAAATTTTGAATGTATCCACACACTAAAATGTGTCTAGATTAATTTAAATTTAGAAAAATTTGCAATATCCTTTTTAGTACCGAGAGAGTACGTGATATACCGACAACACAATGAAGAATAAAAGATCGTGTTAACAAGGAAAAGAGGGAAGTACTATTCAAACATCTAGTGAAAATTAGTTTCTCAAAGAGGATAATAATACTGATACTTTTATTAATTTATCCAATCTTTCATTTCGAAGTACCACAGAAGGGCTCCACCCTGGAACAAGATGTGGCCCCCTCGTGTCGTCTCCTCTATGCGACCGAGAGGGTGAAAGTGAAACCCTACCCACCCCCACCCCGCCACTGCCTCCCGCTACTGCCATCCCTTGAGGCTGCTATTTGTGAAGCCCCATGGCGTTGGTGTGATTGGAGCAGCGGGGACTGCTCGCAGGGGCCCCTAGCGTGGCTGTATGGAGGCAGGATGTCGTGCGGCGTGCTGGTCTCTGTCGCCGGGAGCTGCTCGGCGACTCTCCTCCCTCCCGTCCCCCTCTCCAGCTTGTCCACGTCGATGCTGGGCAATGGTGGCCGATGGCTAGGGTGCTATCCGTCGTAACCCTAACAGGGACCCTGGAAGCCAGGGTTGTGGCCTTGGATGGTGTTGGCGGTGTCGAACTTGCGGTGGGTCGCAACTGTTGGTGCTTGTTGGTCGTCACCTTGGCCACCCGAGAAGAGAGGTGGCGGTGGACGTGGTCACGACACCGAGGCTGTCTTGCCGACCTCTGCTCAAGATCTGATGAAGACGATGCCCCATGCCCTGGTTTTGCTCGCCCGCCCTCCAGATCTGGTTTCTATGGAGTTGGGTGCTGGTTTGGGTGGTTGGTGGTGGGTGGAGGCGACCGGGGAAACTCTTGGCCGGCGGGTGGTCAAGACAATATGACCATGCCACTGTGATAGGATTATGCCCGAGAGGAAATAATAAAGTGGTTATTATCTTATTCCATGTTTATGATAAATATTTATTTATCATGCTATAATTGTGTTAACCGGAAACTCGTTAATACATGTGTGTTTAATAAACAAAGAAATGGTTTCTAGTACCTCTCATCATACTACCTTGTTGAATAACTGATGATCAAGGTTTCCCGATCATAAACATTGGTTGTTGGTAGAAACAAGGTCATGTCATTAAAGAATGATACGATGAACATTCACCGCAGTAGATTTAGCAATACGATCATGTCCCCAAGTTTATATTGCTATCTCATTCGAAGTAACTCAAATCCTTAGACCATGAGATCACGTCACACTGAAAGAGTACTTTGATTCCATCAAACGTCACATCGTAACAGGGTGATTATAAAGATGTCGTCGGGTACTTAGAAAGTGTTAGTTGAGACTCGTGGATCAAGAGTGAGATTTTGTCCATCCCGATAACGGAGAGATACACTCAGGCCATCTCAATGATATCACATTAACGTAGCTTGCAAGCAAGCGATAAGATCACTAAGAATGTTATATCATGGGAATGAGAAAAAAGTACTTTTCGGTAACGAGATCAAACTAGGTATGGATGATACCAAATTATCGGATCTCGGACAAGTAAAATATCGCGAGACAAAAGGAATTGGTTACTAGAAAAAGGTTCACACGACCACTGGTTTATCGTTGAACTAGTGGAAGTTATTATGGATCTTCAGGTCCCGCTAATGATTATTGATCTGAGAGAGTCTCGATCATGTCCACATAGTTCTCGAACCTATATGGAGACACACTTTAGGGTAGTCGACGCATTTGAGTGGATAGAGAACACGGGAGAAAATACTAGACACCACAATAATTGTTCTGTTTCGGTGTATCGAAATATTACAAGAGGATAAAATATTAATATGTTCATTAAATAAAGTGTTCATTAAATTGAGTGGCATTAAACAAAGTGAATTAAAGTGTTTTAATAAAAGACCTTTGATGAGACGAGCACGGTGGCGAGGCGAGCTCCTGCAAGGATGGGCTCCACCAAGGTGAGGCGAGCTCCGGTGAGGACGGCTCCAGCGAGGCGAGTTCTGACAAGCACGGAGGCCACAGGTGGCCGTCGTTGGCCCAATTTGTTCTATGACATATGGACCCGATTTACTTTGTCCGAACGCGTAAGGAGACACCATTGGGTACCTACCAAATTGGGCGGGACATGTGTCTATTTTTACGTCCACTCGCCCCTCGAACAGACCAAACATGACATTTTAGATGGACAATTTGCGGAGGCCATTGGAGTTGGCCTATGTGATGGACATACGGCATGAGTCGCCCTGAGACTTCAGAAACAAAGAAAAAAATCGACTTGAGTAGGCGGCAATTCGGCTCATAGGTGCAAATACACCCATTATGAGGAAACATATTTTGAAATGTCAAAAATTCAAAAAAGAAATTTACATATACATATGAACATTTTATGTTGGTTCACAAGTTTTCAGGATGAAAAAATATTTTATGTGTTGTGTATAAAAAGGACAAAAAATATTGTGTGAATAGTCGTATTCTTATGATATTTTGTCTTTTTATACACGCTACATAAAATGTTCTTTCATCCCAAAAACTCGTAAACTAACATAAAATGTTTTAATGTATATACAATATTTATTTTTAAATTTTTTAATATTTCAAAATATATTTTCTTATAATGAATACATTTGCACCAATGAGCCGAATTGAATGTCCGACTTGAGTAAGTGACTTAAAAAATCGAGTGAGTGAGGGATGGCAATGGAGCGGGTTTGGACGGATATAACAAAACCAAATCCAAATCCAAATCCATGAAACTCACTCTAGCCCGCCCACGAAGATATCCATGGACATGGATGTCGCTCCCGATCCAAACTCGTCGGATATCCAGTATCCATGGATATCCATTGGTTTACACACTATATACAATAATCATAATAACATTCAGCATAACTACGATATAATAGTAATTTTCGACAGCATTTCAGCAGCATTTCAACAAATATTATATGGATAATACATAGGAATATCAAAACAATAATATTTTAACCACATAGTACTTAAAATATCACACGGTAACATCACAAAGTACATAGATGTCTCATAACAGTCTTAGAGAATGCTTTTTATTACAAGTTTCTAATACAACATCTCATACATTCAATAGATATAGCAATGCATAGTAGAAATGTTGAGTTGAAACTTGGATGATTAGAGCCTCATTCCTCAGTGACAATGGATTCATTGGCATCCTACAATTGAAGAAACACTAAAGCTTATCAAAGTTACACATCACAAGAATGAATAATGGAAGTAAGTAAATGACTATAGAAATAGTACCATTTCTTCTTGTTCATCTTCAAGAACATTTTATACAGCAAGAAGATTACCATGAATATCACCTAATGCAATTGCCAAAAATAAGAACAACTTAGATTTCATATTTCACAAGAGAAGTTAGAAACAAAGGTGGAAATGTATAAATGAATTACCTAACATGTTCGCTCGAGACCATGATTGCATACACATGAGAGCTTATGATATTTTTATTGCAAGTCGACTACGATGTGGACTAATTAGTCTTCTGCTCGAGACCATGAAATTTGGGGTCATTTATTTAGTAAATATTGCATACATAAAAAAATAATCTCACTGACATGTGGGTCCCACATGTCAGCCGGGTATCCGTTGGATATCCATGGAGCGAAACTACTACCCATGCCCGTCCCATGAATTAGCGGATATCCGTCCCATAAAATCCGTAGATATAATTAGGACTTCATACCCTTGCCCATCGGGTCGGATATTCGTGGATACCCGGATCTATGGATAAAATTGCCATCTTTAAGTAAGTCAAACATGTTCGGCAATTGCAAGGTAGCGACTCCAATTTTGAAGGGCTTTTGCTGGCCAACACAGCACATGCGCAGTGTGTGAGTGCACAGACGCCACAATCACGCGCACCACGACCTGCGTGTCCAACATTCAGTTAGTCTTTGTTTAGAGAAACTGAAGCTTTATTCTTGTGCAACTCGATTTTCTTCTATGGTTCACATGAAAAAAATACCAGGGACAAAACCTGCGCAAACTAAACAAACTACCTCCATTTTTATAATGTAATTCCTCTGTTCTAAAATAGATGTCTTAGATTATCAAAATTTAGATGAATCTATATACTAAATAGTGTCTAGATTTATCCAAATTTTAACAAATCTAAGACGTCTATTTTGAAACGGAGGGAGTAGAATATTTTGACAAGCTAAGTCTAAAAATTAAGTATGGCATGAGAAAGAAGCTAAGTCTAAAAATTAAGTATGGCATGAGAAAGAATCATAGAGCAGACATGGGTACAAAACATAGTGACAATCAATTCACGGCCGAAATTACTACCTCCGTTCATAATGTAGAACGTTTTAGCAAACTATGTATAGAACCGATTAAGTAGTAACTAATACTAGCAGAAAATGGATTATTACACTCTAAATCTCAATCTTGCTGAAAGCATAGCACCACTTTTGATGAGCGCTAGGCTCTAGCCTTCTTCTTGCCCACATGGGCATGTTCATCAGGCCAGATGAGCACCGGCGGGGATGAGGTGCTAGGTGCTCGAGAGAGAAGGTGCTGGGCTCCGATATGAGGGAATGTTTCAATCGAGCTCCATGGGCAACATAAAAAGTATGAAGCAACAAACTTGGGACGCGCAAACAATTTATGTATTATATATTTATACTATTTTTTATGCTAATTTCAATATTTTTTTCATATATATTGGTTTTAACAAATATGTGTTGTATATTACTTAGTTAGGATTGTTAACCAAACAGTAATGTTTCTCAATAATTGATATCGTGTTTTTCGTTATATATTTGCAATCATTAAAAATATATTTGAGTTGTGCAAACATATTTTTCCTTTCTACGACATGCTCTTAACAAGATACATAACCACTTCATATGTGAAAACAAAAAAAACACGTGCCTTCTTGATTGTTTTCACTATTAGTGAATTACATAGTGTATATTTATATTATTTCTTAAATGTTTTGTAAAAGGAATGTATCTGAACATCTTTTAGTGTGTAGGTTCGGAGTAAATCTATAAACATATGTTTAATAAAAAGTCAGCTTTATAAATATTCTGGGCAGCCCCGTAGACAGCGACTGGAGACCATATGAAATCATCAGCCTTGTTACGGATATAGAGTTTAATAAGAAAATCTCCGATCGAACTTTCTAAGACTTCCATAGTCTCATCTCTGAAGACTAACAGGATTCCTCCGGATCTCCCACGCGGCGGACATGATAACCACCCAAAGTCTGCTCCACCAGAAAGGCGATTGTGTTGAGCTTGTGAGAAATCACGTCCACCAGTCTCCTAAATACCCAAAAAATCCAGCCTATGATCTCTCACACAATCGGCAAAGAACAAATGTTTAGCCAAGTCATGAAAACCTCTTATATTTAAGAACATGCCATTCATCGAGAAACAATAGGAGATTTGGATACACGAGACCTCTTGCGAGATTTTTGTTTTTTTGATTTTCGACCAGACGCTGTTAGCTCAAATAATGAACCCAACCACTCTCATCAAAGCTCAGCTCTGACATTTCACCAACTAAGTGAGAAAAGAGTTGACCATCTACTGTGGAATGTAACTCCTTCTCCTCCATCGGCGAGGAATCAGGAGCAACAGAAACCTTAGAAGTAACTATTAGACGGTCAACCTCCATATGTCTCAAAACATAACTAGAAAAATTAACTTCTTTTACAGATCTACCCAAGCTTACACCAACATTTGCTAGTTTATCAATGATAGAGCGATCGAAAAAAAGAAAGAAAGTACTTTGAAGATTTCACTATACCTTGCGAGTTAAGATTCTTCTCCGCCTTTCTGCGCATGGCCTTGCCCAGAGAGTCCTCGTTTGTAGCTGATGCCCCAAGGGCATCAATTCCATGACGTGGGCTCCTGTGGGATGGTGTCCCGCCCACCGAGCACTACACTGCATAAGAAGAAACTTATTCACTCTTTAATTCAGGATGAAGGTATGATTGAGGGTCAGGAGTAACTAAAATCTTATATTTCAAGCTACTAAAATCCTTGTTTGGGGCACCGCCAGAAAATTCTTTTTCATTGGATGAGGCCTAGACAGTGGATATTTCTCAGGTTTCTGATGAGGAAAACAACTTTCTAACCGCTCCTTATACAGAGGAGGTCAAGAAAGTTATTTTCCAAATGGAACATAACAAAACGTTAGGACCGGATGGCTTTTCAGCTGAATTTTATCAAAAGTTCTGGGAAGTTATCAAGGTGGACCTGATGCATTTGTTTGAGTTTCTGCAAGCTGGTCAGCTAGACCTTTTTAGACTGAATTTTGGCAACATAGTATTACTTCCTAAGGTTAATAATGTAGAACATATAAAATAGTATCGTCCAATCTGCCTTCTTAACGTTAGTTTTAAAATATTTACAAAAGTTGCTACAATTAAACTAAATTCGATAGCTGATCATGTTGTTTGCCCATCTCAAACTGCTTTTACGAAAGAAAGAAACATCCTAAATGGTGTAATAATCTTGCACGAAACGATCCATGAACTATACACAAAGAAATTAAATGGTATGGTATTCAAGATTGACTTTGAGAAGGCTTATGATAAAGTTAATTGGTCTTTTATTTCCAGAAAACATTCCGTATGAAAGGCTTTTCGGAGGAGTGACGTGCTCTCATATAGTCTTTTGTGTCTGATGGTAGTGTTGCTATAAATGTAAACGATGACACTAGCAAATATTTTCAAACCAAAAAAGTGTTGAGGCAAGGGGATCCACTATCGTTTGTACTATTTAACATAGTGGCTGATATGTTGGCTATTCTTATTGAGAGAGTCAAGGCTGATGGCCAAATTGAAGGATTAGTGTCCCATCTGGTTGATGGTGGTATTTCTATTCTTCAATATGCTGAAGATACAATCTTATTTATGGAACATGATCTGAAGAAAGCTAAAAATTTGAAATTAATATTATCAGCATTTGAGCAACTCTCTAGATTGAAATTAACTTCCATGAGTGATTTGTATTGTTTTGGCGAGGATAAAAACTAGGCCCACCTATACGCTGAACTATTCGGCTGTGGACAGGGACAATTTCCAATCAACTATATGGAAATACCGATCCACTATCGGTGTCTCATGATTGCTGAATGGAAAATCGTTGAGGAAAGACTTCAAAAACGTCTTAATAGTTGGAAATGAAAATTGCTATCCCTTGATGGAATACTTGTACTTATAAATCCAGTACTCACCAACATGGTACTGTATATGATCTTGTTTTTCCAGCTACCAAAAGTTGTCTTGAAGAAAGTAGATTATTTCCAATCAAGATTCTTTTGGCAAGGGGATAGTGAGAAAAAGAAATATCGACTGGCCAGATAGAATGTGGTTTGCCAACCGAAAGAATATGATGGACTAGGCATACATGATTTGGAAATCAAAAACATCGCGCTTCATTCTTGGTAAATGGATTTTCAAACTGCTTACAAAAGATGGTGTTTGACAAACCATTCTACGGAGGAAGTATGTTGGCTACAAAGTTGTGTCTCAAGTGGTTTGGAAACCCGATGACTCACACTTTTGGGCTGGACTAATGGCATGCAAAAAACATTTCTTCTGTTTTGATGCTTTTAATATTAAGGATGGATCGCAGATTAGGTTCTGGAAAGACAAATGGCTTGATCAAACTTCTCTTCGTGAACAATATCCAACTCTATACTCGATTGTTAGACACAAAGGGGATACATTATCCAAAGTAATGAAATCCAATCCTCCTAATGTGCCTTTCTGGTATCTTGGAACAATCTTTTATTGAGATTATCCATGATACAACTGTCTGAGGGTAAGGATGAATTCAAATGGAAATTACTAAAAATTGGTAACTTCTCTGTTGATTCAATGTATAGAGCTTTGATCCAACCTAATATTCCAGTCGATGATAATATTAAAATTTCGAAGATGAAAATACCCCTTAAAACGAAGATATTCGCTTGGTATCTCCGTAAAGGTGTAATTTTTTCGAAAGATAATCTTGTTAAGAGAAATTGGCATAAAAGTACACAATGCGTTTTTTTCACCATAATGAGACAATCCGGCATTTATTCTTCCAATGTAAATTTACTCGTGCTATATGGTCAATCATCCAAGTAGCATCTGGTTTATCTCCTCCATGTTTGGTAGCCAATGTATTTGGCAACTGGTTGAATGAGATTGTGGATAAATACAGGACTTTGTTTAGGATGTGAGCGCTTGCCATTATTTAGTCGCTTTGGCTATATAGAAAAGACAAGATTTTTAATAACATTGTGTCTTCTCCCCTGCAGGTTATCTATCGATCCACGACTATCCTCCGATCATGGACTATTCTCCAACATATGGAGTTCCGCGATTTATTTGTGGAGGGGTGTATGCGACTGGAGGACACGGCGAGGGATATTTTCTCCTGACATGGATGACAGCGTGATCTTCAAATAGGTCTGCCATAGCTCGAGGACATTTATTTTTAGCATATCTTGTAATCTTCGTACTTTTGCTTTGGTCACTAGCTTTGTGGTTAATCGGCTGTATGCATTCTAGCTATGCAGATACCATGCCCATTTCCAAAAAACATACTAAAAGATGTCTAGATACACTATTTTCATAAAATTAAAAGTTTTAGCTTTGTGAAATGAGTGTATCTCGATATGTTTTATGAGATGTGCTTCGGTGTCCCCCCCCCTTAAACTTAAGTTTGCATGGGTCAGTTTTTGTTTTGACCCGTCGAGACCCATATTTCGGCCATATATATGTATGTATAGGTGTACTAAGTCGAGTTAGGTATACTTCATGTTCCGACCAGCTGATCCCACCTTCCGTCATTGTGATCTACGTATTTACATGCCATATTTTGAAATATTGTTGCCGATACTATATAACTAACGATTTTCGCCTCCCGCAGGCACATGATTATTCGTTTATGGTGAGTATACGTCTAAGAGGACAATAGGTGATTCGGGTGGGTTCATACGGTCTTCGATACAATTGGTATCGAGTTTTTGTTTGTCAAAGTTTGAAGAGAGGGGGAGGGGACACCGAAGCAAAAGTGATCTTTTAGTGTGTAGGTTCGGAGTGAATTTATACACTAAAAGATGTCTAGATACACTCTTTTCACAAAATAAAAAAATCTTATATTATAAAACGGAGGAAGTAACTAGTATAGTAAGCAGAAATGGATCGTTAGGTTCTGAATCTCAGTTTGTTGAAAGCATAGCACCACAGTGGGGTGGAGACACGCTCAGGGCAACATGGGACGTGGCCTAGGTCGTGCAAAGTTTCCTTACCAATTATTTCTGAAAAAACAAATATGGCCAGGGTCGTACATCACGCAAAGTCGCAAACCCTCCTATCGTTCATTCCTCTCGAGCCCTCGCTCGCTGTTCTTGTGCCTGCAGCTGCAGCCGCGACCACGCGCCAACGCCGCCAGCGGCACTGCGCCAGGGAGGCCGCCAGCGCCACCGCCCCACCGGAGAAGCGAGCACGGCCCTAGGACTTCACGCCCTGGTCGCCCGGTGCCCCTTCGTCCCCCTGTGGCCTTGCCTCTGCCTCACCGCGTATGTAACCAAGCCATGTGCCCCTTCCCGCCTGCCGGCTTCCCCTGTC
This sequence comes from Avena sativa, assembly GCA_916181665.1. Taxonomy (NCBI): domain Eukaryota; kingdom Viridiplantae; phylum Streptophyta; class Magnoliopsida; order Poales; family Poaceae; genus Avena; species Avena sativa. The sequence continues at coordinate 436,470,550 of OV702280.1, forward strand.
CGGTGATGGCGACGCAAGCCTCCCTCCTCGGCTGGTATTCCTTAATTTGCTGATTCCATAGTAGTTCTTGCTGATTGTTGGTTACTTGAATTAGTTAATTTTGTTTAGAAATAGACATAGGGATGTGGGAATAGAATATACAAATAGAGGATAAATAAGAATAAGTATAGCTTAACAATTTTTTGAATTTGACAAAAAAATATAAGAGGTCTCCTTTTCAAAGTACTGGTTGTTCTTCTACTATTGATGAGATTATAGAAGGCTCAGATAAACCAAACCGGTGATTTTGGTACTATCTTTTGCATTATGTATTACTATTTTTAGCCTTTTAGTCATCTCTTATTTACATTCTTGAATTTAACAATGGATTTTAAAATATATCCAAAAAAATTGAGCCATTATAAATGTTTTTTTAATAAAAAATTACGCTTAGATTTTGGCTCGGAGCCTTGCTCTATTCCTGGCTCACCACTCTTGATTGCTGGGCTCCAGCCCGGAGCTGGCTTCTGCATGCCTGCATGGGCTATTCACCGGGGCCACATGGGCGCCAGCAGGGACGAGGTGCTGGGCGAGAAGGTGTGTCTCGGTCGAGCTTCGTTGGCATTAGGTCGTCGGCCGGTGGGGACGGAAGCTGCGGCCAGATGCATGATAGGAGCGCGGAGAAATTCGCGTGTTGTCTGATCGGTCTCACCTAGTAGGCTAGTACAAGCCTGCATGAATTACAACAGTCTACTCCTAGAATCTGCATGAATTGCCCGTGCTCACCGCAGTCCTGCAGCCCTACCACACCCCGTCTACCAAAATGCGAAAAATGTGAGGTGTACGTAGCACCGCAAGCGGCCCTAGATTCCGTGCCGTCGTTACCATGGACGTGGTGGTCTCCCGACCTTCGTTCCGTGCCCCACCAACGGACCTCCGTCGATGCTCCTTCTTCGCCACCTCCATCGTCTCATCGTCTATCCAACGCGCAACAAGGCATCGCGTCGATTCGGGTACGACCTTCAGCGGGTTACGCTGAATCTGAATAAGAGTTAAATTCATGGTTAATCACTGAACTTGTTTAACAAAATCGTTACGGTCACTGAAGACGTGTCGGAGCGTCACTCATGGTCACCATGGACGGCATAGAGAGGTATTTGACGACGTGGCAATCTAGGGACCCAGGGTCAGCCTTGAGCTGTATTTCATTTGCAAAAACGTCCCTAAAATCTATTTTTCTATCCCAGACAAAAGACTAAAGATTTGGACCAGTGGTCACCGAGCAGCGGGACCCACTTATCAGTCTCACCCACGTAGTTCTCTCTACCTCTCTTCTCTTCCCGTCCCTGTTCACCCGCCGAGCTTGCAGCTCCCGCACATCATGCCTTTCATCCTCGATACGCTGGTCCGCGGCGACGCAGATGAAGACGCCAAGTCGAGGCCGTCCGTCGTCATCGACCTCATCCACGACTTCCTACGCCTACCGATGCGTACGGGAGCTTCTGCGGGGCGTTGCTGGCCCTCACGCCTCACGGCGCTCCAAGCCAAGACGCACGATGACCCTGCACGACTGGCGTCCGCGGCTAGCCGGCAAAGTGTGAGGACGCGCAACGTGGCCGGCGGCATGGCGGCGAGAAGCTGAGCGGAACGTCGCGGCCTCCCGATAGAGCATGGCTGCCGCCACGCCATTCCCCGAACTAAACTTCATGAATATGCAGAGAAACACTCCACCATCCCCTTCCTCTCCTCCAACACCAAATCCGGGCCCTCCTCCCCACACCTCTCTACCCCACGCCACACCCAGCCTCTCCGCAAGAACAACGGCGCACACTTGGATCAGCAGGCGCCCCTGACTTGCGCTGCTGCCGCCTGCCGGTATGGACCCTGTCTTGGTGCTGGCCGTCCGACATGGTGATGTCTACGCAATTCTATTCTTGTAGACAGTTGTTGGGCCTCCAAGTACAGAGGTTTATAAAACAACAACAAGTTTTTCTTAAGTGGATTACCCAAGGTTTATCGAACTCAGGAAGTAAGTGGTCAAAGGTATCCCTCTCAAAAAACCCTGTAATAAAGATACAAGAAGTCTCTTTTGTTCCCAACACACCCAATACACTTGTCAGATGTATAGGTGTACTAGTTCGACGAAGATATAGTAAAATACAAGTGGTATGGATGATTATAAGCGGTAACGGTGCCAAAAAAGAGCTTCTTACGGGAAGGAAAAGATTAAAGGCAAAAAGATGGAAGCTAGAAAACATGAAACAGATCTAGTTGCAAACGACATTTCAATGCTTAGAAACAAGGCCGAGGGATCATACTTTCACTAGTGAACACTCTCAATAAATATATTCCCTTCATGATATTATCCTAAAATACTCTTCGGTTGGACACTCTAATCCAAGGTAGGGCTATAACAGCACACCTCAAAGTTCACTTCCCCATCTAGATAACCCCACACTGTCACCTTGAGCGCTAGATGGTTCCGACAAACACCATAATTTTATAAATACAACCAACTCAAAATATACTCATGATGAGTATTTATGAACTCTAGCCTAAGTGCCACCACGGCGTGCATGCTGTCACTTTCACACACGTGGGGAGAGCAGAGATCTATTGAAGCCTTTGAGTATTTATGTAAACTCTAGCCTAAGTGCCACCATGGTATGCACGTTGTCACTTTCACACACGTGGTGAGAGCCGGAGATCTATTAAAGCACTTGAGTAGCAAAGTATATCTACTTAATTACAAAGCTCATGGTCACAATAAGATCATTCATAGAGAGAGAGAGATGAACAGGTAGCTACCGGTAGAGCCCTTAGCCTCGAGGAAAAACTACTCCCTCCTCATCATGGGAACCAACAATGGTGATGGAGATGGCGATGGAGACCGATGGAGATGGCTCCGGGGGCACTTCCCCGTCCCGGTAGGG